>CP136056.1:445476300-455476300 GCA_032464435.1 Aegilops umbellulata
TATGTCAGACATGATGTGATATACGTGCTGTATGAGATGATCATGTATAGTATCGCACTGCAGAGCTATGTGTCGCTATGTATGATGCACACATGTAGTTGCTTTACTTTATCACTATTCATTAGCGATAGTTGTAGAAGCAATAGTTGGCGAGACGACCATGATGCTACGATGGAGATCAAGGTGTCAAGCTGGTGACGATGGAGATCATGACGGTGCTTTGGAGATGGCGATCAAAAGCACAAGATGATGATGGCCATATCATGTCACATATTTTGATTGCATGTGATGTTTATCTTTTATGCATCTTATTTTGCTTAGTACGAAGGTAGCATTATAAGATGATCCATTAACAAAATTTCAAGGTATAAGTGTTCTCCCTGAGTATGCACCGTTGCGAAAGTTTGTCGTGTTGAGACACCACGTGATGATTGGGTGTGATAGACTCTATGTTCACATACAACGGGTGCAAGATAGTTTTGCACATGCGGAATACTCGGGTTAAACTTGACGAGCCCGTCATGTACAGACATGGCCTTGGAACACTGGAGACCGAAAAGTCGAACGTGAATCATATAGTAGATATGATCAACATAGAGATGTTCACCATTGATGACTACTCCATCTCACATGATGATCGGACATGGTTTAGTTGATTTGGATCATGTATCATTTAGATGACTTGAGGGATGTCTATCTAAGTGGGAGTTCTTAAGTAATTTGATTAATTGAACTTAATTTATCATGAACTTAGTCCTGAAAGTATATGCATATCTATGTTGCAGATCAATAGCTCGCAATATAGCTCCTATATATTCTTGATATGTTCCTAGAGAAAAGTTGAAAGATGTTAGTAGCAATAATGCGGACAGGGTCCGTGATCTGAGGATTATCCTTGTTGCTGCACAGAAGAATTATGTTCTTGATGCACCGCTAGGTGACAAACCTGTTGCAGGAGTAGATACACATGTTATGAACATTTCGCAAGCTCGATATGACGACTACTTGATAGTTTAGTGTGCCATGCTTTACGGCTTAGAACCGGGACTTCAAAAATATTTTGAACGCCACAGAGCATATGAGATGTTCCAAGAGCTGAAATTGGTATTTCAGACTCATGGCCGTGTCGAGAGGTATGATACCTCTGACAAGTAATTTTCCTACAAGATGGAGGAGAATAGCTCAACCCATGAGCATGTGCTCAGAATGTCTGACTACTACAATCACTTGAATTAAGTGGGAGTTAATCTTCTAGATAAGATAATTACTGATAGAGTTCTCTAATCACTATCACCAAGCTAATAGAACTTGGTGACGAACTATAATGTGCAAGGGATAACGGAAAAGATTTTCGAGCTCTTCGCGATGCTGAAATCGGCGAAGGTAGAAATCAAGAAAGAGCATTAAGTGTTGATGGTTAACAAGACCAATAGTTTCAAGGAAAACGGCAAAGGAAAAGAAAGGGAACTTCAAGAGGAATGAAAAGCAAGTTGCCACTCCCGTGAAGAAGCCCAAAGCTAGACCTAAGTCTGAAACTGAGTGCTTCTACTGCAAAGGGAATGGTCAGTAGAAGCGGAACTACCCCAAATACTTGGCGGATAAGAAAGATGGCAAAGTGAACAAATGTATATTTGATATACATGTTATTGATGTGTACTTTACTAGTGTTCATAGTAACCCCAGGGTATTTGATACCGGTTCAGTTGCTAAGATTAGTAACTCAAAACAGGAGTGGCAAAATGAACAGAGACTAGTTAAGGGCGAGGTGACGATGTGTGTTGGAAGTGATTCCAAGGTTGATAAGATCACCATCGCACACTCCCTCTACTTTTGGGATTAGTGTTGGACCTAAATAAATGTTATTTGGTGTTTGCGTTGAGCATGAATATGATTGGATCATGTTTATTACGATACGGTTATTCATTTAAGTCAGAGAATAATTGTTGTTCTGTTTACATGAATAAAACCTTCTATGGTCATACACCCAATGTAAATGGTTTATTGAATCTCGATCGTAGTGATACACATATTCATAATATTGATGCCAAATGATGAAAAGTTGATAATGATAGTACAACATATTTTTGGCACTGCCGTTTATGTCATATTGGTGTAAAGCGCATGAAGAAACTCCATACGGATGGATTTTTTGAATCACTTGATTATGAATAATTTGATACTTGTGAACCATACCTCATGAGAAAGATGACTAAAACTCCGATCTCCGAAATAATGGAGCGAGCCAATGACTTATTGGAAATAATACATACCTATGTATGCGGTCCGATGAGTGTTGAGGTGTAGCGACCTGACCTCAAACAGTCAATTCTCTGTGCTTCAGTGTCATCCCTGGATCGGTAATGCTGACACACACAGTACTCGAAGGATTTATAATAGAGTAGCAATCACACACTTATTACATCGAATGTCTCAAAAGAGAACTTATTACAAATACTCCAAATACTAGATACTCAAGATTGTCCATAACCGGGGACACGGCTAACCATGATTAGATTGTACACTCTGCAAAGGTTTGCACACTTTTCCCCACAAGACTCGATCGCCTCCGTTGGATTTCTCACACTACATGGTGTTTGAGAAACAGATGACCAAGACACAGTCTTTCAGAAACATTAACTCTCTACTCCGGGTAGACCATACCAACCTACAAACCCACTACCTGCCGATCTACCTCTTCAAGAGCTTCACGTAACTTACTCAACTATGCTAGAGCCCATATTAGCTTGTGGCTGCACACGGAAGTTTCTAGCACGAATCATCTCAGTTCCCTTTGAGTCTGGGTGGCGGTCCATAGGAAAATCACATGGAACCCCGGGATTTCCAAAAAAACAGACAACACTGGATTCTCCAGGTGCCTCAATCCACCCAGATGTTTATTTAAGTTGCCACCTTAAGTTGAACCATTAATTAACAATCTCACATTTGTCATGGATTTCACTCACCCAAACCACGTCTACGAGCATAGCATAGCAATATAAGCTACGCGTAGAAGTAACTCCCAAGGGTTTGAATATAATAGGGCAATAGGTTCCTACCTCATCAACTACTTCCCAACCCACATATTAATGACATCCTAATCATGCATTGTTTGAGGATTGAAACTAATGCATAAAAACTGGGTATGGAAAGAGTATGATCAATGTGTTACTTGCCTTGCTGACGATCCGCAAAACCTAGGGACTCATAGTAGCACGCTTCACACTCCGAAAATTCTATTGCAAACAAACAATAGCATACATAAGCAATCAAGCAAAGAAGCACGGGCAAAACTCAAATAAGATAGATTGACCAGAAAGTTCAACTTAAGAACTCCGGTTTGCAAAAAGAATCAAACCAAACGGAGCAACGAAACTCAAACGGCGAAAGAAACAAGATCCATTTACTAGTATGAACTAAAGTCAAATTTTTACAGTGCCAAAATCTTGTTCAAGTTGATTAAACAGAAAGAGGGTCTCGAGACGAAGATCTAGGTGCTTGAATCGCCTGATTCCAACAAACGAGCGAAAAGATAAACTGAAACGAAAATCGGATCAAAAATCACGGTCGAAAATAATCGCGGAATAATCCGAGAAAGAGAAAGCTGACGAACAGGCTAACGAACGAGCGTTTATTGTATGTAATTAACGAGCAAAACCGTTCGTTAAAACGAACGTACGGACGAACGTCCGCTAAACAGAAGAATCGGAAAAAACCGGCGAACCGATCTAAAAAAACGATCTATGGTTTTTCTAAAAAAACGAATCGGTTTTCTTAAAAAAAAGGCGGCGGCGAAGCGGCGTGGTACCTCTTCGGCGAGGCTCTGGCAGGGCGGGGCTCGGGCGGCGGGGCGGCGGCTTGCGGGGCAGCGCGGCGACGGCAACGCGGCGCGGCGAAGCGGCGGTGGCGGCGGCTTGCGGCGGCGGCGGCGAGGCGTGAGAGGCGGCGGCGGTGCGGCTGCGGTGGCGGGGTTGGTGGTGGTGGGGGCTCGGGGGGAGTATATAAAAGGGGGGGCGAAGCTTGGAGGAGGGGGCAAGGCGGCGGCGAGGAGTCCGGCTCGGACTCCTCCGAGTCGGCGGCTGCGGAGGCGCGGTCTCCGCGCGGGAGACGGCAGCAGGGAAGATGGGCCAGCCCGGCTGGGTTTCGGCCCAGTCGGCGCCCGAAGTTTTTTTTAAACAATTCCGCCAAACAGAAAATAAATCCTAGAAAATAAAATAAAAATATAAAAATGTCAAAACAAATTTTCACCGTCTAAATAAAATATTTAGCACAAGATGAACATTTTCTTGGCCCTAAAATGCAATTTTGAAAACATAAAAAATTTCTAATGCAAATAAAATCCAAATAAAAATCAAATAAAATCAAATAAATGATTTTAATATTTTTCATCCAATATTTCAATTATTTTTGAGAATTCATGTTATCTCCTCTCATAAATTTTTAATATGAAACAATTTTGGAGAGAAAAATAATTAAAACCCAAATCCTCGTTTCAATATTTGATAAAAATCAAATATGAAAACTGGGAAATCCCCAACTCTCTCCGAGGGTCCTTGAGTTGCTTAGGATTTCGAGGATTGCGAAACGACAATGCAATAAAATATGATATGCAAGAATGATCTATGTATAACATTCCAAATTTGAAAATTTGGGATGTTACAAACCTACCCCCCTTAAGATGAATCTCGCCCTCGAGATTCGGGTTGGCTAGAAAATAGGTGTGGGTGGTCTTTACGAAGATCATCCTCTCGTTCCCAGTTGGCTTCATCCTCGGTATGGTGGCTCCACTGAACTTTGCAAAACTTGATAACCTTGCTGCAGGTGACTCGACTGGCAAACTCCAGAATCCTAACTGGCTTCTCCTCATAAGTCAAATCACTGTCCAACTGAATCGCCTCCAAGGGTACTGTATCTCTTAACGGTATATCGGCTATCTCAGCATGACACTTCTTCCCTTGTGAAACGTGGAACACATCGTGAACTCCTGACAGTCCTTCTGGTAACTCCAACTTGTAGGCTAGTTCTCCCATCCGTTCCAAAATACGATATGGTCCTACAAATCTTGGAGCTAACTTTCCCTTAACTCCAAGACACTTCACTCCTCGCAAGGGTGATACTCGCAGATATGCTCTTTCTCCAATTTCATAGGTTACCTCCTTGCATTTCGAGTCTGCATAACTCTTCTGCCTGGACTGAGCTATCTTCAGTCTATCTCGAATCAGCTTAACTTTCTCCTCAGACTCCTTAATCAAGTCTGGTCCAAACAAATGTCGGTCTCCTACCTCATCCCACATCAAGGGTGTCCTGCACCTTCGTCCATACAGGGCTTTGAACGGTGCCATCTTCAAACTGGCTTGGTAACTATTGTTGTATGAGAACTCTGTGTAAGGCAAATTGTCATCTCAACTAGATCCATAATCTAGCACACACGCTCTCAACATGTCCTCTAGAATCTGATTGACTCTCTGGGTCTGTCCATCCGTCTGCGGGTGAAAGGCTGTACTGAACTCCAATCTCGTTCCCAAAGTCTAGTGTAGCTGATGCCAAAACTTTGAGGTAAACTGTGTTCCTCTATCTGATACGAAGGTCCTCGGAACTCCATGCAGACATATGATCCTGGACATATATATCTTGGCCAACTTCGCACTTGTATAAGTGGTCTTTACTGGGATAAAGTGTGCCACTTTGGTCAAGCGATCGACTACTACCCATATGGAATCATATCCTGATTTGGTCCTGGGTAACCCGGTGATAAAATCCATGCCAAGCTTATCCCACTTCCATTCGGGTATCGGCATAGGTTGTAACAATCCTGCTGGCTTTTGATGCTCTGCCTTCACTCTCTGGCATACATCACACACAACTACATACTCGGCGATATCCTTGTTCATACCAGTCCACCAGAAACGCTCCTTCAAATCCAAATACATCTTGGTGTTTCCGGGGTGTATCGAGTATGGTGAGTCATGAGCCTCCTGAAGTATTATCTTCCTGATCTCTGGGTCATTGGGCACATAAACTCGGTCCTCAAACCATAAGGTGTCGTGTTCATCTTCACGAAAACCTTTGGCCTTTCCTTTGCTCATTTTCTCCTTTATCTCGGCAATCTCTTTGTCATCCTTCTAAGCTTCTCGAATCTTGCCCAACAATGTAGACTGAACTTCCATTGTTGCAACAAAACCTCTAGGAACAATCACCAATTGAAATTCCCTGATATCCTATGCTAACTCCTTTGGTAACCCCGTACTCTCTAGGGCATTAGCATAACTCTACCGGCTCAAAGCGTCTACTACGACATTGGCCTTGCCTGGATGATAGTGCAGCTTCATGTCATAATCCTTTATAACTCCAACCATCTCCTCTGCCTAAGGTTCAGCTCCTTCTGTGTGAAGATGTACTTCAAACTATTATGATCCGTGTACACATCACAATGGTTTCCAATAAGGTAATGTCTCCAAGTCTTCAACACATGCACTACGGCTGCTAGCTCCAAATCATGCGTGGCATAATTCAATTCGTGCGGTTTTAGTTGTCGTGAGGCATACGAAACAACTCTTCCGTCCTACATGATCACACTTCCAAGTCCTAAGCGAGAGGCGTCGCAATACACTTGGAAATCCTTACGTATATCTGGCACTGTCAGCACTGGGGTTGTAGTCAAACATTTCTTCAACTCCTGGAAGCTTGCCTCGCAATCTTCCGTCCATTTAAACATTGTATCCTTCTTCAATAACTCCGTCATTGGCTTCGCAATCTTGGAAAAATTCTCAATAATCTCCGGTAGTATCCTGCGAGTCCAAGTAAACTGCGGATCTCGCTAACTAAAGTGGGTGCCAACTATTCAGTGACTGACTGAACCTTGTTGGCGTCTACTGCTATACCTTCTCCTGATATAACATGTCCAAGGAATCCGACTTCCTTCAACCAAAATTCGCATTTGCTGAACTTGGCATACAACTGATGTTCCCTGAGTTTCTAGAGAACTAAACGCAAATGCTCCTTGTGATCCTCTTCATTTTTCGAGTATACCATTATATCATCAATAAACACCACAACAAACTTGTCCAGGTATTCCATGAACACCTTGTTCATCATGCTCATGAAATAGGCAGGGGCGTTAGTCAATCCAAACGACATGACAGCATACTCATACAGCTCGTACCGTGTGGTGAATGTTGTCTTTGGTATATCCTTCTCTCGAATCTTCAATTGATGGTATCCCGATCGCAAATCGATCTTCGAAAACACCTTAGCTCCTTGCAGCTGGTCAAACAGATCATTGATCATCGGCAGTGGATACTTGTTCTTAATCGTCACCTCATTCAAGGCCCGATAATCAACAACCATTCTTAGGGACTTATCCTTCTTCTCAACCAAAAGCACTGGGACTCCCTAAGGTGATGAACTCCTTCGAATGTAGCCTTTCTCCAATAACTCCTTGATCTGTTTCTTAATCTCTTCCAGATCATTCGCGGGCATCCGATAGATTCTCTTGGATATTGGCCCTGTACCTGGCATTAGCTCTATCAAAAACTCGATGTCCTGATCCGGTGGCATGCCTGGTAACTCCTCTGGGAAAACATCTGGGTAATCCTTCACTACAGGCACTTCCTCCTGAACAACTCCCGTGAGGGTATTCACTTGACTCCTTCTAGGCTCATGCCTAGATACATACTTAATCCTTTTTCCCTCTGGGGTGGTGAGATAAATCGACTTACTAGCACAGTCAATGCTTCCTCCATACTTTGACATCCAGTCCATACCAAATATCACATCCAATCCTTGTGACTCCAAGATTATTAGGTCGGATGGGAACACATGGCTTCCAATGGTTAGGGATATCAGGTCGCACCATCGACTAGCAATATATTCTGCTCCAGGTGAACTTACTAAGAGAGGGGTCCTAAGGGTTTGGGTTGGTAGTTTAAACTTATCCACAAATCCCCTTGATATGTATGAATGTGATGCACCAGTATCAAAAGGAACAAGAGCGGTAAATGACTTAACCAAAAACTTACCTATTACGGCGTCTGGCTGCTCTTCAACCTCCTCCACGTTAACATGCTTCACTTGTACTTTGTTGAATGGATTGGGCTTCTTCCCAGCACTCCCATTTCCATTTCCATTTTTCCCTTCAGGGCACTACGTGGCATAGTGTCCAGTCTCCCCGCACTTAAAGCAAGTAACATGATTTAGATCTCTTTTGACGGGTGTGGCTGGATTGGGGCAGTTCTGATTGTTGTTAGCTCCGTTCCCATTCCCATTCTTAGAACCATTGTGGTTATGCGATCCTCCTCCGGCGTGGTTATGATCTCCATGGTTATGAACAAGTCCTCCCGAGTTCGGGGTTAGGCGAGGCTTCTGCTGAGCTCCTGAATTATACCTCCCTTGTCCATACTTCCTTTTACGGCTCTCAGTCTGCTGCCGCTTCCCTTCAATCATAAGAGCCTTATCCAGCAACTCCTGGTAGTTGATGAAGGTTGCTACCATCAACTGCATACTCATCTCATCATTCAGCCCTTCCATAAACTTCTCCTGCTTCGCGGCATCTGTGGCCACATCGTCAGGGGCATAGCGAGATAACTTGCTAAACTCATCCACGTACTGAGCCACAGTACGGTTAGCATTTGTTGTAGGAAAAAATTGGCTTTTCACAAAAATCATATAACCATAGAGCCTCCACCAGCCATATATGCATGTAGTGTTAGCATTTATCTGTTCATTGCTCTATTGTGTTATATTGCCAGCATATTCCATGTGCTGACCCGTTTTCGGGCTGCAACGTGTTATGTTGCAGACTTTTCAGACGAGGAGTAAGGTACGCTAGGTCGTTTGTCATGCACTCAGCTATGCCGTTGGAGTTGATGGACTCACTTTATTTTCCAAGCTTTCCGTTGTTATCGCTTTAGATGGCCTTAAGCCATATTTATTGTAATAAGTTCTCTTTGGAGACATTCAATGTAATAAGTGTGTGATTGTTACTCTGTTATAAATCTTTCGAGTACTGTGTGTGTCAGCACTACCGATCCAGGGATGACACTGAAGCACAGAGACTTGACCGCCTGAGATCGGGTTGCTACACTATATTGCATGTGTGTGGACGTATCATAGCCCAAAGTAATGGTTAATGTGCTAATGGTTGGCTAGGCCAACACATGCACGTACTTAGAGCTTGTACAATTATATATTCCAGTATCTACGGCCGGCCGGCAAGTGCGAATACCTGAAATACTAGCTAACCAACGTATGCATGTTATGTACTTTTCATTCGTATACAGGGACAATCGGCAAACTCCAAAATTTGGAAATAAAACTCCAACGCACGCGCTCAACAACAGTCTCGTAACCAGCAAACACATTGGATGGTTTTCTTCCTTTTATTATGCAGAATAAGGAAGGAAGTACGAGAGGAAATAAAAGGTAACTAAATATGTTTAAGGTATATTTATTTTGCAGGCTTGCACGAGAAGAAGAGAACGGAGATATGCATAAAAACTTGCACCGGACGTCACCTACCATCGATAGGCGGCCTCTCGCTGCCTATATATATATATATATATATATATATATATATATATATATATATATATATATATATATGCACAAGTACAAGATCAAGGGGGAGCTAACGTACACAGAAACACCAAGAAGAGACCCCGGCCAAGAGGGAATCGCAAACCGAGCAAGAAGGAGACACGCTCGTGGTGCAGCTTCAAGGAGATCGAGCGAACACACGCCATGCCTGAGGTGGTGCTGACTATGTCCAAAACTTCATGACGGGCCAATGGCGACGGGCGCGCACACAAGGTGCGCACGGCCTATGTGCTGCCGCGAGCTGCTTGCAGCGGCGCCGGGCCGGAAACGTCCTGGCAACAGAAAAGAAGAACGTGTCAGCGGCAGCGGGGGCGTGTTGCCGACAGCGAGCAGGCGCCCAGGGAGATGAAGAACGGGCAGGAGCGCATGCCTCACTTGACTAACATATTTGATATATATTTTTGTTTTTGTCAATCAAGCTCCAGGACGACAGGCAACCCACGCAGCAACACATCTCGCTGAGGCAAGCCCTAGCGGTAGCGTAGAGGAGAAGAAGACGCGCCGAGCAGCGATGCGGCAACCATGTTGTACAGATGAGGAGGACCTGCTCCAAGTGGGAAATTGAGCATTGAGGCCGCATGCACCATCTGCAACGGCGCCGCAATAATCTTTCCTTTTCCACGTGTTATCATCTATTTTGCAGAATGCCCTACGGAAAGCATGCCCAACAGAGGCGGCCGCGGACAATACAACGCTCATCCCGTACCAGGAGCAGTTGAGGCGACAGATGACGCGCCCAACGGAGGTGGCCGCGAACGAAGGGGCCCTCTTCTCGTACAAGGTGCTGTCGAGGTGGTAGACAACGCGCCCGACGAAGGTGGTTGCGGACGAAGCATCGCTCTTCTATGCAATGGAGACGATGGATGATGCCACCGGGACAGGAGACTACATCGACACCACCAGGCCCATCGCCAACATCATCGACCCGGTGCTGCGGAAGATCGCAGCGTGGAGCTCGCAAGGACGACGCTCGTCGCCTTCATCATCAATCTTGAGCGTGCCGAAGGATGGAGGCACGGTGCTCGCAGGGCCGCCTTGTCACATAGGATGGCGACACGGAGCTCGTCAAGACGATGTACGCCGTCTTCATCGTCAACCCTGTGCCGCGGATGGTGACATGGAGCTCGCCAGGACGATGCCCATCACCTTTGTCATCAAGCCGAAGCCATGGACGATTGAGGCATGGAGCTTGCAAGGATGTTGCCTTTGTGCCATGGAGGATGGAGGCGCGGAGTTCGATAAGACGACGCTGATTACCAACATCATCAACCGGGTGCCATGGAGGATGGCGACGCGGAGCTTGCCAGGACGATGCCCGTCGTCTTCGTCATCAAACAGGCGTCATGGTGGACGGAGGTGTGGAGCTCCCGAGGATGCCGCCTCCATGTTGCGGAGGATGGCAACACGGAGCCCACGAAGACGATGCCCATCATCAACATCATCAAGTCGGCGCCGTGTAGGACTGAGGCATGGAGCTAGCGGGACAACACCATGATGTCTACCTCGTCAAGCAGGAGCCCGCAACCCGGAGCCCATGAAGATGACACACGCCTTCGATGCTGCCCGCAACACGGATCCCGCGATACGAAGAAGATGGTGCTACGCGATGACACGTCTTCACCGACCCTTACCACGATTCTGCGATGCGTTTCCTTTGTCGGACCACCGAATACGGCGTCCAACCGAGACGAGGTGCACTCTTCATGGCGTACAGGTCTCGGCATACAGGTGATGTGCTCCTTGTCATAGCAGAACACCGAATACGGCGTCTAGCTGAGACGAGGCATCAACCACGCCCTTCCATGACGCCATCTTTCTTCGGCACTGAGATGGTTTTGCCCTTGTCTTGGTGGACCACCTAATACAACATCCAGCCGAGACAAGGTGCACTCTTCATGGCGTACAGGTCTTGGCGCACAGGCGTCATGCTCCTTGTCTTAGCGGACCACCGAATACGACATCTAGCTGAGACGAGGCTTCAACCACGCCCCTCCAGGACGCCACCTTTCTTTAGCACCACAATGTTTTGCCCTTGTCTTGATGGACCACCGAATATGGCGTCCAGCCGAGACGAGGTGCACCCTTTGTTTCACACAGGTTTCATCGTCGTACAGGTGGCGTGCTCCTTGTCTTAGAAGACCACCGAATACGACGTCTAGCTGAGACGAGGCATCAACCACGCCCCTCCATGATGTTACCTTTCTTCGGCTCTACGGACTGATCCTTGTTTTGGCAGACCACTGAATACGGTGTCTAGCCAAGATGAGGCATCCAACACGCCCCTCTAAAACGTTATCTCTCACGACCTTCTGAGGCGGAGTCATTGTCTCCGTAGACTGCTGTAACCTCGGCTCTAGTCGAGACAAGACTCCAATCACACCGGCCATGCCGATGCGAGCGTGCGTTGGTTTTACACCGACAACGGTCTATATGAAAGAATACTCCCGTGAGGCAACCCCTTGCATACCCCGACGAAGCTACTACATCATCAAGAAGTCCGAGCCAAGCAGGAACCATGCTATTCCAACACCATCTACATCAACGTTGTCAAGACCGACGAGGCGCGGCGGTGAGGGCGGACATGGATAGCACAAAGCCATGTTTTGAGCGACACGTGTACCGATGAGGACACGTGCTTTGCTACTGCCCACACCAACACACACTATCATCATCATCCATGGAGAATGCGAAGCGAAGACGACCACGCAGCTTAATCGGAGGTATCTCGCGGAGCAACCCGCGGGAATAATTAACCGGGAGCCTTCTGAGGCCCCGGGAATTAGAGACCGCAATCGCTACAGTTAGGCAGGCCGCGCTAGTAGGCCATAGAGCACATATCGGGAATTGTATTTGTTATCCTTGAGATTAACAAAATACTATTCTCGTCTCTTTGTTTTATTTGTGTACAATGGTACACTAGCACGCCCGCATTTTCTTTTCCCCGGCGCTTGAGAGAAATCCACACTCCTTCTCTTCCCTTCTCACGGAGTGCATTAAGATTTTTCTCATGTCAAACATTGAGTTACGAGTTTGGCCTTCATTTAAAACAATGTGAAATAGTTTCACAACTCACGCCACCTGGAACACCACAGCGTAATGGTGTGTCCAAACGTCGTAATCATACTTTATTAGATATGGTGCGATCTATGATGTCTCTTACCGATTTACCACTATCATTTTGGGGTTATGCATTAGAGACAGCTGCATTCACGTTAAATAGGGCACCATCTAAATCAGTTGGAATGGCACCGAATGAACTGTGGTTTGGCAAGAAACCTAAGTTATTGTTTCTTAAAGTTTTGGGTTGCGACACTTATGTCAAAAGGCTTCAGCCTGATAAGCTTGAGCCCAAATCGGAGAAGTGCATCTTCATAGGATACCCTAAGGAAACAATTGGGTACACCTTCTACCACAGATCCGAAGGCAAGATCTTTGTTGCCGAGAATGGAACCTTTCTACAGAAGGAGTTTCTCTCGAAAGAAGTGAGTGAGAGGAAAGTAGAACTTGATGAGGTAATTGTACCTTCTCTCAAATTGGAAAGTAGCACATCAGTGAAATCCGTTCCCGTGATGCCTACACCAACTAGAGAGGAAGCTAATGATGATGATCATGAAAACTTCAGATCAAGTTACTACTGGACCTCGTAGGTCGAACGGAGCACGTTCCGCACCAGAGTGGTGTGGTAATCCTATCTTGGAAGTCATGTTACTAGACCATGGCGAACCTACGAACTATGAAGAAGCTATGATGAGCCCAGATTCCGACAAATGGCTTGAGGCCATGAAATCTGAGATAGGATCCATGTATGAGAACAAAGTGTGGACTTGCCCAATGATTGACAAGCCATTGAGAATAAATGGATCTTCAAGAGGAAGATGGACACTGATGGTAGTGTTACTATCTACAAAGCTCGACTTGACGCAAAAGGTTATTGACAAGTTCAAGGTGTTGACTATGATGAGATTTTCTCACTCGTAGTGATGCTTAAGTCTATCTGAATCATGTTAGCAATTGTCGCATTTTATGAAATCTGGCAAATGGATGTCAGAACTGCATTCCTTAATGGATTTCTCAAAGAAGAGTTGTATATGATGCAACCAAAAGGCTTTGTCGATCCTAAAGGTGCTAACAAAGCATGCAAACTCCAGCGATCCATCTATGGACTGGTGCAATCATCTCGGAGTTGGAATATACGCTTTGATAAGGTGACCAAAGCACATGGTTTTATACAAACTTATGGTGAAGCCTGTATTTACAAGAAAGTGAGTGGGAGCTCTGTAGCATTTTTGATATTATACGTGGATGACATATTGTTGATTGGAAATGATGTAAAATTTCTGGATAACATAAAAGGATATTTGAATAAGAATATTTTAATGAAAGACCTCAGTGAAGCTGCTTACATATTGGGCATTAAGATCTATAGAGATAGATCAAGACGCTTGATAAGACTTTCAATGAGTACATACCTTGACAAAGATTTTGAAGGAGTTCAAAATGGACCAGTCAAAGATGGAGTTCTTGCCTGTATTGTAAGGTGTGAAGTTGAGTAAAGACTCAAAACCCGACCACAGCAGAAGATAAAGAGAGAATGAAAGTCATTCCCTATGCCTCAGCCATAGGTTCTATAAAGTATGCCATGTTGTGTACCAAACCTGTTGTGTACCTTGCCATGAGTTTGGAAAGGGTGTACAATAGTGATCCAGGACTAGATCACTGGACATCGGTCAAAATTATCCTTAGAGAGGACTAAGGAAATGCTTCTCGGTTACGGAGGTGATAAAGAGTTCGTCGTAAAGAGTTACCCGGATGCAAGCTTTGACACTGATCTAGATGACTCTAAGTCTCAATCTAGATACGTATTGAACGTGGGAGAAATTAGCTAGAGTAGCTCCATGCAGAGCATTGTAGACACAGAAATCTTTAAAATACATACGGATTTGAATGTGGCAGACCCGTTGACTAAACTTCTCTCACAAGCAAAACATGATCACACCTTAGTACTCTTTGGGTGCTAATCACATAGCAATGTGAACTAGATTATTGACTCTAGTAAACCCCTTGCATGTTGGTCACATGGCGATGTGAACTATGGGTGTTAATCACATAAAGATGTGAACTATTGGTGTTAATCACATAACGATGTTTACTAGATTTTTGACTCTAGTGCAAGTGGGAGACTGAAGGAAATATGCCCTAGAGGCAATAATACAGCTGTTATTTTATATTTCCTTATATCATGATAAATGTTTATTATTCGTGCTAGAATTGTATTAACCGGAAACTTGATACATGTGTGGATACATAGACAAAACACCGTGTCCCTAGTAAGCCTCTACTAGACTAGCTCGTTAATCAAAGATGGTTAAGTTTACTAAGCATAGACATGTGATGGACAAGACCCATCCGTTAGCTTAGCATATTGACTGTTCAGTTTTATTGCTATTGCTTTCTTCATGTCAAATACATATTCCTTCAACTATTAGATTATGCAACTCCCGGCTACCGGAGAAATACCTTGTGTGCTTTCAAACGTCACAAAGTAACTGGCTGATTATAAAGATGCTCTACAGGTATCTCCGAAGGTGTTTGTTGGGTTGGCATAGATCGAGATTAGGATTTGTCACTCAGAATATCGGAGAGGTATCTCTAGGCCCTCTCGGTAATGCACATCATAAGAAGCCTTGCAAGCAAAGTGACTAATGAGTTAGTTACAAGATGATGTATTATGAAATGAGTAAAGAGACTTGCCGGTAACGAGATTGAACTAGGTATGTGGATACCGACGATCGAATCTCGGGCAACTAACATACTGATGGACAAAGGAATAACCTATGTTGTCATAACGGGTCGACCGATAAAGAACTTCGTAGAATATGTAGGAGCCAATATGAGCATCAAGGTTCCGCTATTGGTTATTGACTGGAAAGGTGTCTCAGTCATGTATACATTGTTCTTGAACCCATAGGGTCTGCATGCTTAATGTTCGATGATGATTTAGTATTATATGAGTTATGTGATTTGGTGACCGAATGTTGTTCGGAGTCCCGGATGAGATCACGGACATGAAGAGGGGTCTCAAAATGGTCGATAGGTAAAGATTGATATATATGATGATGGTATTCGGACACCAAAAGTATTCCCGAGGGTACCGGGTACATATAGGGTCATCGGAAGGTGTTTCGGACACCCCCGACAAAGATATGGGCTTAAAGGGCCAAGGGAGGGACAGACTAGCCGAGAAAGGGGCTGGCGCGCCTCTCCACCAGGCCGCCCAGCCTAGGTAAAGGAAAGGGGTAGGGCAAGTCCCTCCTTCCTTCCCCTCCTCAAGGGAGAAAGGAATGGGGGGCGCCACCTCCCCCTTCCTTCCCTTGGCGCCTATACAAGGAAGGGGGGTGCCGAACCAGGGCAGGAGCCCAAGTGGGATTCGGCCCCACTTGGGGCACCCCTTGGCCTCTCCCCTCTTCCTACCACCTATATATATGAGGAGGGAAGGCATCTAGAACACACAACAACAATCGTTAGCCGTGTGCGGCGCCCCCTCCATAGTTTATGCCTTCGGTCATATCTTCGTAGTGCTTACGCGAAGCCCTGCGCGGATCACATCACCATCACCGTCACCACGCCGTCGTGCTGACGGAACTCATCTACTTCCTCGGCACCTTGCTGGATCAAGAAGGCGAGGGATGTCATCGCGTTGAACGTGTGTAGAAGTCGGAGGTGCCATACATTTGGTACTTGATTGGTCGGAGCTAGAAGAAGTTCGACTACATCAACCGCGTTGTCAAACGCTTCCGCTTTTGGTCTATGGGGGTACGTGGACATACTCTTCCCCTCTCGTTGCTATGCATCTCCTAGATAGATCTTGCGCGAGCGTAGGAATTTTTTTGAAATTGCATGCTATGTTTCCCAACACTAAATAGTCATAAAGGTGATTTTAGAGCTTGCTGCCAAGCATTCCGCGAGCATGGGCGACTAAGCTAGGATTTTCCCCTCAGACTTGGAGAGATGACTCTTGGGCCTCTCGGTTGGCTAGACTAAAATGATGCATGGCTGTGTAGCCAACTTTAAGTGCTAACCTTATCGAGGAATCTATATCATGAGTCCGAGAGATGGTGAGCCGCTCGACAAGGATTTTAAATACTCACATTGGGTTCGGCAAAATATATCCTGATGCAGCATATGACACATTGTGAGGTTCTTCTACATGACTTTGTTAACACTTGTGAGTTGGCACATCCTTCTAGGGGCCACTACCAGTTATGGTCCATGCTAGAGTAAGTCAGGGTTTGAGTAGTGTACTCAAGCCTGACTAGGTACTCGAGGGTCAATTGAGTTTACGTAGGCTGCTCATGACATGTGTAACTGATCAAGAACATATGGGTTCACACACTTAAGGGGGCAACCCCCACTCTGATTCGATTTGAGTAGACAAGTGAATGAAGTCATGTTGGGTTAGGGTCGTCTTTTTAAAAGATCGGCTGGATCACGAGCCATCCAATCATTTTTTGTCTATTTTCCAACCGTTTCGCTTATCTACTTTCCGACGAGAAGGCTTTGTTGCAAAATATTCTTGTAACAAGACCCTTGTTGCAAAACATTGCAATAGCATCTTCAGTTTCTTCTCTATATTCCTGCAACAATAGCCTTGTTGCAAAAAAAGTTGCAACATAGCTCATGTTGTAGAAACGTCACCTTCCCTAACCTTTTCCCCGTGGCAGGTTGGAGACGGTCCGTGACCGGGCCGAGAAGGGCGAGCGCAAATGAACAACACGGTGGTTGTGGCTGCTGTCGGCATGACAGGACGATGACAAGGTTGGCGGCGCTCTGCGCCGGTGTGTCGGATCTCTCCGGATCAGTCGATCCAGTGGCGGGGAGGTTTTTGGTGGCACAGATCCGAGATGGAGGCGCTCGAGCGAAGACGACGTACAGGCGGGGCTCGACTGAAGGGTCGAGGAAGGGACGGCGGCGCTGGCAAGGAGGAGAGGAGGCACATGGTGGGGCCGTGCGACCTCGCTGGTGGTCACCAGAGATTGGCCATCGCGGGGCGCATCTCCTTGACTTAGCAGTGGTTGTGGATGGGGCGAAGCAACAAGTAGGCAGATGGATTGGTCGGTCTGCAACACGCCATGTGTTGCGCTCCGCTATTTGCAACAAGGCCGATGTTGCCAAAAAAACATGTGCGATAGGGAAGGGTGGTTTACGCCGCACGATCAGGCACTGATCGGACGGTCACGAAGACTGTCGACGCGCCCGTTAAATCTGCCGGCTGATTTGAAGCGTTTTCCGTTGGGTTATGGGTGTCCCATATAAGAAGATCTATAAAAATGGAGAAATATGGATTGGTTAAGAGCTGCTTGATTGATTGTCTAATAAGGGATTTGAGAAAGTCCAGCTGTCACCAACTCCACACCCAAATCTTGTTATCGAATCTAGCAACCCGGCCTCATACACGTGAATAACTTGTAGGCATCACTTCTATGATGCTAGGACAAACAACACGAGGGACACCATGAGGACGCAACACTGACGCTAGTCATCATCTCTACTTCTGCTGGGTCTTCGCATCTAGTGGTAATATTGTGGTCTATAATAGGATGATATTATTGGTTAACGTGGTAGAAAACTCTTTTTTACATTATTCTAGCTTACGTGAATCCCGATTGGTTCCACACAATATGCACTAATATGTTAGCACATGTTCGAATGACAAAACTACCTTGAAATCAAATGGAAACCCTTGAGATGATGCTGAGATGGAAACCTTCTACACCTAAATGACCGTAAAAATGGATGGACGGGGGAGCTTACTTTTGGGATGTGGGTGGGCTAATGGGCATTGACTTTAAGATATCGCTCCACCAATCTATGCCATCTGCAAAAAAAAGAGAGGGGAAACTAGTGAGTTAATAATGTGCTTTAAGGAAATGCATAGGTCCATCAAAATAACTAGACCGAAGGCTTCTTGGGCATCATATTGAGGAAATTGTGAAGATTTGGGTCATCGCCTTCCAAATCTTTTGTATCTAAATATCTAGTCTTCGGTCTTCGCTAGCCTATTTCTCTCGACATTCAAACATGTCACCTCGGAAGGCAATATGCATGAGAAAATAAGCACCTCAACGTGCAACGATGCATACAAAAAAAGTCTACTCATCATGCAAACATGCATGGTAATGTCATTCTATTATGCCATTTATATTTAATACATTTTTTTTACAACTATACAACAATCAGACACAATAAATCATATGTATCTTTAGTTTTGTACTCATACTGTTACTCCAAATATTCATGTTCGATACAATCAAATCACATTGAAATATTACAAAACATTCCCACAACAACGCGTCGGGGTATCATCTTGCTTAACTAAAGGTTGCATCACAAAAAAGAATCAACTAAATAGAGACACATGTGACTCTATTCTTTTGGAGTTGGTAGCTTCTCTCGTCTGAAGTAATTTTTATCTAGCATAGCAACTGGCTCGCCCAGTTTCTTTGTTTTTTTCGACCGCTTCACTGGTTTAGACGCGGTTTCTTTTTTTCTTTTTGTTTTCCTTTTGGTTTCTTTGTCTTTTTGCCAGTTTTCTTCGGTTTTTTTTATTTTTCACTGCTTTCATTGTTTCTTTCTTCATTTTTATTGTTTCTTTTATTTTCCTTATTTTTCTTTGTTTTTGTTTCTTTCTTGGTTTTCACTGGTATTTTTTTCTTTTCCTCTTCTTTTTCCTCGGTTTTCTTTTTGCATCTTTCTTGTTTTATCAGGTTTTGTCATTTTATTTGTTTCTTTCTCGGTTTTCCATTCTATTTGTGGTGGATTTCTGTTGGTTTTTTTCTTTTTTATAATGATTTTCTTTATTTCTTCTTAAGTTTTCATTGGTCTTTTTTTCCTTTTTTTATGAAAAATATTTTATCACGCACTTTCAAAAAAATTAAATGTGTATAAAAATGTTACCGATGCATACAATATTTGTATACCGTACATTAAATAAAAGTAGACACCAAAAAACATATATTAAAAATAAGTTAATTCTGTATTTTCAAAATGTTAAACATGTATATAAATTGTTTCTAATGTATATAAAAAAATGTTCATTGTGTGTTACAAATGTCTATTGCCATCATTAAAATGTTCAACACACGATTAACTTTTTTATACATGTTCAACATCTTTACATATATGATCAACATTCTTTTATACATGTTTAACCTTTTAAAAATACATGATCAACATTATTTTCATACATATAGTATTGTTTTTTTGGTATACATGGGAAACGTTTTTCTATTCATATTTAACATTTTCCAAATGCGTGATTAACATTTTTCAAATATGTAATTAACATTTTTAAAATGATTGATTAATATTGCATACTTTTTGTATACATTTTTGTAGACACGAGAAATTTTCTTATACACATTTAAAAACATGAAAAAAAAACATTAAAAAAATCAAGTTGTAGCCTATGGCCTCCCGCACACCTAGGCCGGCACAGTCTGGCGGTCGCCTTCAGGAGAGGCTGCCCTACATCTTGCTATAAGTGAGATATAGACGTGCCCGCTTGGCGGCTTGGCGCTTCCCGCAATTAGGGTTGGGCCTTCATGCGGTCGGGGCCGGATGGCAGGATTGATGATTTGTCGGTTGCAGTAACACAGCGCACTTGTGGGCTTGAATATATCGAAAGGTTCGGTAGGAACATTTTTACTGCTCCGTAACTAAACTATGTGCATTCGTGTCACAATAAACTAGTCCATACTTAGTAGTTCCTCTGGTTCTTTTTTACTTCACATATAAGATTTGTCAGGAGCCCAACTCGTTTGACCATATTTATATTAAAATATACCAATATCTACAATTCTAAAGTTATACAACGAGAAAGTTAAATTCATGATACATCTATTGATGTTGATTTTGTGTTGTGAATGTTGACACTTTTTTCAACAAAGTTGGTCAAACTTTCTAAAGTTTTACTTTAGACGAATCTTATATATGAAGTAAAAAAGACCAGAGGGAGTAGGATTTTGTATATACGCCCGGAAAACAGAGGAGAAGGCACAGTCTATATCGCACGTATTGTTGATGTTTTGGTTGAGTACGGTGGAGCGTTTGTGATTTGGACGCACTTTTTTTGGGGGACGCAGTTTCTTTCACTAATCTTTGATGAACCGATCAGTCCTAGTATAAAAACTATTTAGCATGGAAACATACCCCGGCTGCAACAAAATTTGTTCTGCATCTCAGCCTTAGATAACTGCGAACATTGCCGGTAGATTTAGGGCCTGTTCGGCAACTCGCCGGCTCCCAAAAATATGAGGAACTGCGGAGTAGAGGAACTACAACTCCATCCTTTTTAACTACAGCTCCGCCAGCTCCTGGAGCGGAGCGGCGGAGTGGAGGGACTCCGAACAGGGCGTTAGACGCCGGAACGGACAAGCGACGGCACGAAACGAAATCCACTAAAGAAAGCGTCCATGACGCTCCATCGAGACACTATAAAATCCAAACATACCCAATATCCATCACAACTCAAAATACAGAGCTCACCTTCTCACTACTGCCTCGGAAGCAGCTAGCTAAGGTACGCTCCGCTTGATCCCAGCCATGGCAAGCCGAGCTCTCCCTCTCCTCCAGCTCACTGCCACCCTCTTGGTGGCGCTACTCGCGATGTGCCATGCCGGCAGCATCGCCGTCTACTGGGGCCAGAACGACGGCGAGGCGTCGCTAGCAGAGACGTGCGCCTCCGGGAACTACGAGTTCGTCATCCTCGCTTTTCTCCGAAAGTTCGGCAAGGGCCAAACGCCACAGCTCGACCTTGCCAGCCACTGCGACCCTTCGTCCGGTGGCTGCAGAGGCCAGAGCAAGGACATCAAAATGTGCCAGAGCCGTGGCGGGAAAGTCCTTCTCTCCATCGGCGGCGGCGATGGTAGTTATGGACTCTCTTCCCCAGAGACGCACGACAGGTTGCCTTGTACCTCTGGAACAACTACCTGGGCGATGCGTCCTCGTCCAGTCCCCTCGGCAACGTCATGCTCGACGGCATTGACTTTGACATCGAGCAGGGCAGCACGAAGTTCTGGAATGATCTCGCCACTGACCTGAAGAATTTGGGCAAGAACGGAGGCAAAACCGTATTGCTGAGCGCGGCACCGCAGTGTCCGTTCCCGGATGAATGGGACGGTGGTGCAATCAGTACGGGGCTGTTCGACTACGTGTGGGTGCAGTTCTACAACAACAAGGAATGCCAGTTCAGTGCGGGACAAGGGGCCTTCATGGACGCGTGGAAGAAGTGGGAGTCAGTGCCGACCGGGAAGATTTTCCTGGGGCTGCCGGCCTCCAAGGACGCCGCGGGCACGGGGTTCGTCCCTGCCGGCGAGCTCACTTCGCGTGTGTTGCCGCTCATCAAGGGCTCTTCGAAGTACGGTGGTGTCATGCTATGGTCCAAGTTCTATGATGACCACACACGCTACAGCTCCGCCATCAAAAGCGATGTGTGATAGTTCTCTCTAGTGTGTTTTGTTTGGTTGAGTTGTTATTATTGTGTGTCTTGTGTCATGTATCATAGGATCATGTGTTTATTGTTTGAGATGGCATAGATAATGCCGTATGTAAATATATGTATGAAAACATAGTATATTTTCTTTGAACCAAGTCTCATGTCACCTAAAAAATTTGAACTTCATATTTTATTTTATTTTATTTTGCGAACACGCAAAAGCCTTGCGTGTCGATATATTAGAAAGGGAAAAGCGGAATACACAGTGGTGCGAAGTCGCATATAACTACCTGTACAACAGTCGTGGCCGCAAGGGTCAGGACCAACTCATCTACAACTATTCGACTATCTCCACATCGCTTGCAGCCAGTGGCACCTGCCTGCATCCATAAGTCTCCCTCCATGGCTATGCCGGCGCAAACCTGTGCAGTCGTGCTAGGGGTGCCATTAAAGGTCCTAGCATTCAGTGACGGCAACAGGAATTTCTTCCTTTGTATTCATTTGTGCAATTTTATAGCAATATAACAACAAATATGCAGCAAGCTAGCAGCAGTATACCAATGGATTAGCATTTCTTTGGTATTCCATGGAAGTCCAGGGAAGACCCCTGGCGCCGCCACTGCTGGCATTGCGCTCGAGCTAGATCTTCCAAATGGTGAGCATCACTAGGCTGTCAAGTCCTTTGCGTGCCAGTTTGGGAAGAGTATGTCGTGCGTGCAGCCACCAGTCGCTCGGTGAGTCGAGGGCTGGCATGGTGTGTCGATATATTAGAACTCCATTTTTTACATCATGCACTACACTGATTTTGATTCTACAGAAAAGTAAGTATACAACATTTGGTCAATCAATTGTGGTTCTTGTTCAATATTGGTCCCTCGGTTTGAATTCCATTAACCGACAACATGCCTCCTCGACTTTTTAAGAATAATAACTTTCGCCATCTTGCAACTAGAAGAAATTTTATAGATGGTGTTGAACTAGGACTAGAGCTAGAAGCAGAACTAGAAGAAAGTTACTTCCCTGGAATTGTGATTCGATTATTCCTGTGCACTTGCAGGACATCAACTAGTTATTTGCATTTCGCAAGAGACAAAAGAGACTAATATTTTGTGGGACGATGAAGGGAGAACAACAGGCCGGGTTTATTTTCAAAAATTTCCGGAGTACAAAGTTTACAATACAACTGAACTAGCCAAGAAAAGCCAAACACTATTAAAAAAACAAAAAATATAGAAAGGTACAAAATATAAGACAACATGAGTGGCTGTTTTACCATATGAGAAAGTTATTTGCATAGCACAAAAAAAATAGGTTGCCTCATCTTCATTTATCAAATCTTGGCCTTAGGTCACATCTTTGGTTGGTAATATGATCTAGAGGCAACTATAGAGATGATTATGTTCCCATGTATCCATGATTTATTAATATTGTCCTTGAATACCCAAAAAGGCTTCCGACCGCTTTATATATAAAGCAAAGATCAACATCACCCGGTACAAACACACGCCATCACCACACACACACCCAAGGTAGGATACATATGCGCTGAGCACAACAACGTTAACACCACCCCTAGAAGTATCACCACGAAGAGATGAAGCCTCATACGACGAACCGCACACTCTAAGGCGACGCCTTCAGGAAGGATACACCACCGGAGCGCCGCCACCGCTCGATCCGAAGATCCGAGTTTCCCCTAGAGTCGCACGACGGGCAGCGAGAGCCGCGGCGACGCCTTCAAGAAGGGAACGAGCTTCGCCGCCGCTGGTTCGTCTGAAGATAGAACATGTTTTCACCCCGGCCAACACTCACCCCCACCGAACGCCACACCCCAGCTACCACGCCACCCACACGGCCATGACCACCGGGTAGCACCAAGCCACAGGCTCTGCCCAAGAGCACCGCCCTACCGCCACCAGGGTTGCCACCTCGGCATCCAAGACCCGACACCACCTCACCCGAGACCCGCCGCTACCCCAACCAAAGAGACGAGCGGAAAGTGTTGGGGAACGTAGTAATTTCAATAAAATTCCTACACACATGCAAGATCATGGTGATGCATAGCAATGAGAGGGGAGAGTGTAGTCCACGTACCCTCGTAGACCGTAAGCGGAAGCGTTATGACAACGCGGTTGATGTAGTCATACGTCTTGATGATCTGACCGATCCTATTACCGAAAGTACGGCACCTCCGCGATCTGCACACGTTCACCTCGGTGACGTCCCACGAACTCTTGATCCAGCTGAGTGTCGAGGGAGAGCTTCGTCAGCACGACAGCGTGATGACGGTGACGATGAAGCTACCGGCACAGGGCTTCTCTTAAGCACTGCAACGATATAACCGAGGTGGATTATGGTGGAGGGGGTACTGCACACGTCTAAGACAATGTCTGTTGTTGTGTTCTAGGGTGCCCCTGCCCCCGTACATAAAGGAACAAGGGGGTAGGCCGGCCGGCCCTTGGGGCGCGCCAAGGAGGGGAGGAGTCCTCCTCCTAGTAGGAGTAGGACTCCCCCTTTCCTAGTGCAACTAGGAGGAGGAAGGGGGAAGGAAGGAGAGGGAGCGAGGGAGGGAAAGAGCGCGCGCCGCCCCCCTCCTTGTCCAATTCGGACTCCTCAAGGGGGGCATGCGGCCAGCCCTAGGCCTCCTCCTCTCTCTCTCACAAGGCCCATGTAGGCCCATTAGTTCCCCTGGGGGTTCCGATAACCCCCGGCACTCCGATAATTATCCGGTGACCCCCGAAACTCATCCGATGTCTGAATATAGTCATCCAATATATCAATCTTTCTGTCTCGACCATTTCGAGACTCCTCGTCATGTCCGTGATCACATCCGGGACTCCGAACTACCTTCGGTACATCAAAGCACATAAACTCGTAATACCGATCATCACCGGACGTTAAGAGTGCGGACCCTATGGGTTCGAGAACTATGTAGACATGACCTAGACACGTCTCCGGTAAATAACCAATAGCGGAACCTGGATGTTCATATTGGCTCCCACATATTCTATGAAGATCTTTATCGGTCAAACCGCATAACAACATACGTTGTTCCCTTTGTCATCGGTATGTTACTTGCCCGAGATTCGATCGTCTGTATCTCAATACCTAGTTCAATCTCGTTACCGGCAAGTCTCTTTAGTAGTTCCATAATGCATCATCCCGCAACTAACTCATTAGTCACATTGCTTGCAAGGCTTATAGTGATATGTATTACCGAGATGGCCCAGAGATACCTCTCCGACAATCGGAGTGACAGATCCTAACCTTGATCTATGCCAACTCAACAAGTACCATCAGAGACACCTATAGAGCACCTTTATAATCACCCAGTTATGTTGTGATGTTTTGTAGCACACTAAGTGTTCCTCCGGTATTAGGGAGTTGCATAATCTCATAGTCATAGGAACATGTATAAGTTATGAAGAAAGCAATAGCAACAAACTAAACGATCATCGTGCTAAGGTAACGGATGGGTCAAGTCAAACACATCATTCTCTAGTATTCACACATGTACTAAGTTTCCGGTTAATGAAATTCTAGCATGAATAATAAACATTTATCATGATATAAGGAAATATAAATAAAAACTTTATTATTGCCTCTAGGGCATATTTCCTTCAGTCTCCCACTTGCACTAGAGTCAATAATCTAGATTACATTGTAATGATTCTAACACCCATGAAGTCTTGGTGTTGATCATGTTTTGCTCGTGAGAGAGGCTTAGTCAACGGGTCTGCAACATTCAGCTCCGTATGTACTTTGCAAATCTCTATGTCTCCCTCCTTGACTTGGTCGCGGATGGAATTGAAGCGTCTCTTGATGTGCTTGGTTCTCTTATGAAATCTGGATTCCTTTGCCAAGGCAATTGCACCAGTATTGTCACAAAATATTTTCATTGGTCCTTATGCACTAGGTATGACACCTAGATCGAATGTGAACTCCTTCATCCAGACTCCTTCATTTGCTGCTTCCGAAGCAGCTATGTACTCCGCTTCACACGTAGATCCCGCCACGACGCTCTGCTTGGAACTGCACCAACTGACAGCTCCACCATTCAATAAAAACATGTATCCGGTTTGTGATTTAGAGACATATCAGAATTAATAGCAGAAGCAGGTTTAGGTGTCGCAAGTTTACTCACAACATAAGGTGAATCAAGTGCAGAGCTAGATGGCAGTTCCTTACCTCCCCTCGTAGTTGAGGGAAAAATCTTAGTTCTTTCGTGTTTTAAGTTCCTCATAGTGAACAGCAGATATAAAGCCCAAGTGGCTCAAAGAATAGAGCTATGCTCCCTGGCAACGACGCCAGAAAATAGTCTTGATAACCCACAAGTATAGGGGATTGCAACAGTTTTTGAGGGTAGAGTATTCAACCCAGATTTATTGATTCGACACAAGGGGAGCCAAAGAATATTCTCAAGTATTAGCAGTTGAGTTGTCAATTCAACCACACCTGGATAACTTAATATCTACAACAAAGTATTTAGTAGCAAAGTAATATGATAGTAGCGGTAACAGTGGCAAAAGTAACAGTAGAAGTTTTGGTTTTGTAGTGATTGTAAAAGTAGCAACAGAAAAGTAAATAAGCGAAGAACAATATATGAAAAGCTCGTGGGCATTGGATCGGTGATGGAGAATTATGCCGGATGCGATTATTCATGCAACAGTTATAACATAGGGTGACACAGAACTAGCTCCAATTCATCAATGTAACGTAGGCATGTATTCCGAATATAGTCATACGTGCTTATGGAAAACAACTTGCATGACATCTTTTGTCCTACCCTCCCGTGGTAGCGGGGTCCTGTTGGAAACTAAGGGATATTAAGGCCTCCTTTTAATAGAGTACCGGAACAAAGCATTAACACATAGTGAATACATGAACTCCTCAAACTACGGCCATCACCGGGAGTGGTCCCGATTATTGTCACTTCGGGGTTGCCGGATCATAACACATAGTAGGTGACTATAGACTTGCAAGATAGGATCAAGAACTCACATATATTCATGAAAACATAACAGGCTCAGATCTGAAATCATGGCACTCGGGCCCTAGTGACAAGTATTAAGCATAGCAAAGTCATAGCAACATCAATCTCAGAACATAGTGGATACTAGGGATCAAACTCTAACAAAACTAACTCGATGACATGATAAATCTCATCGAAGCCATCACCGTCCAGCAAGCCTACGACTGAATTACTCACGCACAGCGGTGAGCATCATGAAATTGGTCATGGAGGATGGTTGATGATGATGATAGCGACGGATTCCCCTCTCCGGAGCCCTGAACGGACTCCAGATCAGCCCTCCTGAGAGAGATTAGGGCTTGGTGGCGGCTCCGTATCGTAAAACGCAATGAATCCTTCTCTCTGATTTCTTTCTCCCCGAACGTGAATATATATAGTTGGAGTTGAGGTCGGTGGAGCACCAGGGGGCCCACGAGGCAGGGGCGCACCCAGGGGGTAGGCGCGCCCCCACCCTCGTGGACAGGGTGTGGGCCCCTGGCCTTGATTCTTTCGCCAGTATTTTTTATTAATTCCGAAAATAATCTCCGTTGATTTGCAAGTCATTCTGAGAACTTTTATTTCTGCACAAAAAATAACACCATGCTAATTCTGCTAAAAACAGCGTCAGTCCGGGTTAGTTCCATTCAAATCATGCAAGTTAGAGTCCAAACAAGGGAAAAGTGTTTGGAAAAGTAGATACGTTGGAGACGTATCAACTCCCAATAGGCCGGCTAGCACTGGCATCCATCAACCCGTCTTGCAGCCCTGAGCGCAAGAGAGCTCGGTCCTGCAACATCGTCAGTGGGACGAGGTCAGTCCTGCTGCACCATGTGCGAGACGAGCTCGGTTCTGCTGCACCGAGCGCGAGACGAGCGATGGACCGCAGCTGGGAGAGGGCAAGCCCTTCGATGGAAGTAGTGCCCGGTTGATGAGGAGATGGGGCGAAGGTCGAAATAGTACGATCACAGACCAGCCGACGCCAGACAAGCTAGCCGTCGCCGCAGGCAGATCCGCCGAGCCACCGTGAAGCCGCCACGACACTAGGAGGCCACCACCATGCGACGGGCCTCCCCACGCCACCGCCCATAGCCGGAGCATTGTCCACACCTGACCGCTTTCCTACCTGCGTTACCCGTCGAGCTCCAAGCGTCAGAGCCGTCGGGCACGCACCATCATTGCCACTCACTGCCGGCTGAACCCCATTGCCCAATCCGACCAGATCCAGTAGGAGTCGCCGCAGCTGCCCCGACACGCTCGGGACCCAGGACGATGGCGTGCCGCCACCAGCCGGCCACCCCAGCGCCCTGCAAGACCGATGCCCTGTTGTTGAGCCCCGCGGCCGCCCAGCGCTGCCACTCGAGGAAGAACGGCACCGCCACCACCATGCCCACCCTGCTTTGCACGACAACGCTCGTCGACGGTGGCGTACTGGAGGGGAGGAAAGCGGGGTCGAAGGAGGGCAGCGGCTAGGGTTTCCTCCAACCCCCCTGGCGCGTGCGGGGCATCTCGGGAGGGGAGGGTGTGTCTCAATTGTTTGCAAGAACATCTTCATTGTCCTTCAATATCATCTTGACATAGGTTGGTGAATACTTTATTTTTGTGAAACTCTTTGTTGTATGATTGTCGGTGTCAAAACCGGCGGATCTCGGGTAGGGGGTCCCGATCTGTGCGTCAAGGTCGGATGGTAACAGGAGACAAGGGACACTTTATTTTACCTAGGTTCGGGCCCTCTCGATGGAGGTAAAACTCTACTCCTGCTAGATTAATATTGATGATATGGGTAGTACAAGAGTAGATCTACCACGAGATCAAGGAGGCTAAACCCTAGAAGCTAGCCTATGGGTATGATGATGGTTATGATGTGTTCGTCCTACGGACTACAACCCTCCGGTTTATATAGGCACCGGATAGGGTTAGGGTTACACAGAGTCGGTTACATTGGTAGGAGATCTTGAGTATCCGCACGCCTAGCTTGCCTTCCACGCCAAGGAAAGAACCTTCCGGACATGGGACGAAGTCTTCAATCTTGTATCTTCATAGTCCTGGAGTCCGGCTGAAGATATAGTTCGGCTATCCGAACACCCCCTAATCCAGGACTCCCTCAGTAGCCCCTGAACCTGGCTTCAATGACGACGAGTCCGGCGCGCAAATTGTCTTCGGCATTGCAAGGCGGGTTCCTCCTCCAAATTCTGCAAGAAGATAATAAACACCAAAAAATATTGTCCGGCTCTGCAAAACAAGTTTCCACGTATTGCCATATAGAGAATAATACAAACACAAATCAAATCTGCTGACGTATTCCGTAGTGCGTTATAACATTGCGACCAAGCCTTCTGTATGGATTATTTTTTGTTGTTCCACCGCAGCATGATCAACAAGGCGGTTTCCTTGGCACGTCTTGTCGAAGCAGAGATCGTGTGCCCCCTTTAACAGGATTCTCATTAATACGGACGTGGGTAACCCAACCGCGCCATTTTACCACGGCGTGTGAGCGGCAAGCGAGTTTTATTAGGTAGGTGGGGACGCATAACGGCATCAGCCTATATAAGGGGATAAAGATCCACCTCTTTCACCTACGCCTTCTTCCTCCTTTGCCCATCCATCTCCTGCACACTCAAGCTCCAACGCCCGAGTTCGCTCTTTCTTCCCCAACCTGCTCCAGCGTTGTCCGGAGCGGGTGGCAAGTGGATGGCTTCCTCCGTTACGGAGGGTCAAATCAAAAAGCTTAGGAAGGCCGGATATTTGTCCAAGGACATCCCACACCGGCTTCCCGCGGCGGGGCAGCTTCTTCCCACCCTAAGGCCCCATGAGAGGGTAGTTTTTCTCCCCCATTTCCTCCGCGGACTGGGTTTTCCACTTCACCCTTTTGTCCGGGGGCTCATGTTCTACTACGGCCTGGACTTCCACGATCTGGCCCCGCACTTTATCCGCAATATCTCGGCGTTTATCATCGTGTGTGAGGCCTTTCTCCGCATCCGCCCCCACTTCGGCCTCTGGCTCCAGACCTTCAACGTCAAGCCCAAGGTGGTGTCCGGCACCCAGGCGGAGTGCGGAGGTGCTATGGCCGGCAAAATGGCCAACACACTGTGGTTCGATGGCTCCTTTGTGGAGTCCTTAAAGGGGTGGCAGGCAGGGTGGTTTTACATCACCGAGCCACGCGACTCGAAATGGGTCGCGGCCCCTGAGTTCCGATCCGGACCCCCCACGCGGCTCGTGTCCTGGAAAGAGACGGGCCTATCGTGGGGCAACGAAGAAGAAGTGACCGGACTGCAAACTTGCATCCGGTCCCTGATGGACAAGCCCATCCGGCATGTCAACATCATCCAGGTCATGCTCGTTCGCCGGATCCTCCCGTGCCAAGAACGGGAGTTCACTTTGTGGGAATTCGACCCGGCGCAGCACCAAACCCTCAATAGGCTCTTCGACACGACGTATGAAGATGTCTGGAAGGTGCTAACCAAAGGCGCCGAGTGCCCCACATCCGCTTACGAGGACCGCGGATACAGATCGCTGTGCAACGCTGGCGAGGTAGGCTATTTATACCTTTCACGGGTTCGTTAAGCTTTTCTACATAGATTAACTCTACGTGGGATCTAAGAACTCCCTTTGCCTTCGATAGGCGTGGCTGAAGATAGCCGGACCAATCAACTGTCCGGCTCCTCTGCCCAAAGACCCAGCCCCAGCTCTCTTAGAGAAGCTGCTGGCTCCGGCGCCCTATGTGGTGCCGGAGAAGAAGGTCAAGAAGAAGAAGACCACCGGGACTCGAAAGAGTGCCCGCAATGTGGTGGTGTCGAGCTCGTCATCTGGCGAGTCTGCGACGCCCTCCTCTCGTGAAGACGAGGAGGAGGAACAAGGAAGCTCTCCCCCTCCATCGAGGGGAGCGAAAAAGAAGAAGGCCGCCCCAACAGGGGAGGCCGAGGGGTCGAGGAAAAGGAAGACCCCTCCGCCGGACTACTCCCCCAACGCCGAAGAGGGCGGAAAGGAGTGGCCGGACAGAACCAAGCGTCCGACGACATCGTAAGTATTCATATACCAGAATGACTCATAGTATCTTCAAGTGTGCAGCTTACCCTAATTTCGAATACTATTTGCGCAGCCCGCCCCGAGCCGCACTCGATGATTCATCGAGCGGCTCCCTGGATTTGTCGGACATGAACTCTGTCCCGTCCGCAGTCTCCCCCAGCAGGGCGGACGACGCCGAAGCGGCGTCCCACCGAACAAGGCAGGAGGAGGTGGTCCTGGAGGAGCCGCAAGGCAATCCTCAGGACCCCAGGAGTAAAGGGGATGAAACCCCCCAGGGCTCCCAGTCCGGCTTTGTGCCGGACACCGCGCCGGACTCAACCGTCCTGGCTCGCGGTGGGCGAACTCCTTCCAAGAGGAGTAAGCCGTCTGAGCCGGCGACCTCTGTCCCACCAGAGGCGCCGGATAGTCCGTTGGAGGCGCTTGAAGGCGCCACCATCGACGAGGAGCACCGTACTGTTATGAGTGCGGTGGTCCAAAGGGTTCAGTCCGCCAAGAGCGGACTGAATGAAGCTTGCGCTAGCCTTCTAACAGCTTCCAGGTAAGCAAAAAATATGCTAAATTCATTACCGCATAGACAGTAGCCCCTGATGCTCTGTTCGGTGTTCGGAAAGAAAAGCCGAATGGAGGATCCAACTATTTTCGCAGGAGTCTAATAAAAAGTCTAATATGCGTATGCAGGCTTCCCTGCTGTCCATCGCCGCAATGACTGCGCAGGTGGAAGTCCTGAAAAAGGACCTCGAGCGGTCCGAGCAAGAGCTCGGCCATGCCAAAAGGCAGCTCATGGAAAAGGAAGGTAAGAAAATACCCCTTAGAAAGAAAAAAAAGAAAAAAAAAAAGTGGTGCCTATAGAGAGGCTTGATTGCAAAAAAGAAATAACAGGATTGTACTGCTTATTGTAGGGGCCACAACCGAGGTGGCAACCCTGAAGCAGGCGCTAGCTGAGGCCGAGAATAAAGCGGCCGAGGAGTGCGCCGAGCGAGAAAATCTTGGGGTCCAAGTCGGCGAGGTGCAGCAAGAGCTGCAAGCTCTCATGAAGAAACATGAGGGTTTGGAGCTTGAGGCAAAAACACAAGCATCCGAGCTCGCGTCGGCTGTTGAGGCCACCAAGAGTGCCAAGGCCGAAGCCCAAAAGGCCCTCCAAGAGTTGGAGGATGTGAAAAAGATAGCAGCGGGTAAGGCATTCTTAATGCAAAGTAGGAATATAAAGGTGAAATACCTATTACTTACCCGAATCCGGAGTTCTCCAGGGGCGTTCTTCGATCTTCCCCGCAGCGCATCCGACGCCGCCACATTCTACTGAGCTGAAGAGGGCAGCTCGACGGAGAGTGTGTTCTGGTCTCAGTATTCTGAGGCCGGACACCCTTTGCCCTTAAGCGATCAGCTGAAGCAGCTGGCCGAGCTCCACAAGGCAGCAGAACAGGCCATGAAGGGCTTACTAGTTCGGCTGTGGCCTGGAGAGGCCCTGCCTGGGAGCTACTTCGGGCTGGTGCGGCGGCTGGTGGAGGCCTGTCCATGGCTTGAGGTCATCAAGCGCTCCGTCTGCATAGAAGGTGCCCGGAGGGCCCTTGCCCGTGTAAGGGTACACTAGGGCAAGCTGGACGGAGAGAAGCTGGTGAAGGACGGGCCGCCGCAGGGGAAGGAGCATCGCAAGCCCGAAAACTACTACAAGGAAGTTCTCGCTGGAGCTCGCCTTGTCGCGGATGAATGTGCCAAAGATGTAATATTTCAATGAACTCGCTCATTTGTATACTGTGCGCTGAAAACTTGTTCATATGCGCTTAAGAAATGCTTTCTGAATTTAAAATATTATTTTCTGTGCGGCCGTTTATCAATAACTGAGAGATGGCGAGTCGTCGGCTTCTGCCCCCATGCAACTAGTGCTGGGGTGTTCGGGATAAACCTGAGGGCTCTTGTTCCCATAGTTGGGTCCTTCGAGGGAGGCGCTCAGCACAGCGAACCAGGCAACCGGACTATAATGCTTGAACACTCTCACTTAGCCATAGAACGTTATAATTTTAAATTTCGGCGAAGCCCCTAGTTCGGAAGGCCGAATTCGGGGCACTATCCACGCCTTTAGCCGGACTTAACCAGCTCTCCGCTCGAAGCGGCATAAGCCTTTAGGGACTCGAAAAACCTCTCGAACAGCGACCGGTCTCGCGCCTTATCATGACAGTCTGTTTTAGCTTTCTCCACTGAGGTGCTCACCCACATGATCTGGGGCACAATCGCAGTGGTTCTCCTAGTGCTACCTTAGCCGATAGAGCGGAACGTAAGGCACCAAAACATAGGAGCCGGGCAAACCCAACATATGACCAAAATCATGACTCGGAGCCGATGCATATAATGCTATAAGTTCGGGGTGCCGCACTTGTGAAAGTGGACGGACTTCTCACACCAGATAGAAGGGTAATAAAGCCCCTGGCGTGGTTTGTCGTACCATGGTGTACGGGTGCGATCATGTTATTTGAGTAAACATATGTATATTAAAAGAAGATAATGCAAAAAATAGACGAAGAGCTATGCATTATTTATGAGGAGGCTGGTTATTCAAGCCGAACGATACAAGTAGTGCGGAAAAAAAATTTAGACTATTTAATATGTCCTGACCAGGCGCAGGCCGCGAAATTTAGAAACGGATATATCGCTCGAAATAGAGACCACCTGAGAGTTCCATGATGCGGCGTTGTTTTTTCTGCTTTCCTGGGTCCTGTATCGTCTGTGCGGCAGCGAGGCCGAACACTGTATCCAGAGTATGGAGTCCTGGAAAAAAAGAAGAACCCGGCAGCCCCTAGTACATTTGACGCCGTATTGTTGGCATGCCGTTTTATCTGCCCCTTCCCCTATGCCCATGGAATTGTAAGGGCGTAATTGTGTACTTGAGGTACTAGCTCCGCTATGTAGCGATGGCTGGGGTTGGGGCCGAATTGCTACGCGTGCTCTGAACGCGCCAGTCGGTCTTGCTGCGGGTTACTCCGGACGCGTTTTGCTTTGTCCTGCTTTGTAGCGGCCGGACTCGAGAGCTGCCTTAACAGGCTGCTTTGTACCTCTGCTGCGAGGGCCACCGTGTGTTCCTCCGTACGGATGGAGCGTTCGGTGTTTCCGCTGACCGTGATTACACCTCGAGGGCCTGGCATCTTGAGCTTGAGATATGCGTAGTGCGGCACCGCATTGAATTTAGCGAATGCGGTTCGTCCAAGCAGAGCATGATAGCCACTGCGGAACGGAACTATGTCGAAGATTAACCCTTCGCTTCGGAAGTTGTCCGGTGATCCGAAGACCACATCCAGTGTTATGGAGCCTATGCAATTGGCCTCTACACCTGGGATGACGCCTTTAAAGGTCGTCCTTGTGGGCTTGATCCTTGATGGATCTATGCCCATTTTCCACACTGTATCCTGGTAGAGCAGGTTCAGGCAACTGCCGCCGTCCATGAGGACTCTTGTAAGGTGAAATCCGTCAACGATTGGGTCAAGAACCAATGCGACGAAACCGCCGTGATGGATGCTGGTGGGGTGGTCCCTTCGATCGAAGGTGATCGGGCAAGAGGACCATGGGTTGAACTTTGGGGGGACTGGCTCCATCGCGTATATGTCCCGTAGTGCACGCTTCCTCTCCCGCTTGGGAATATGAGTCGCGTATATCATGTTCACCATCCGCACTTGTGGGGGAAACCCCTTCTGTCCGTTGTTGTTCGGCGGCCTGGGCTCCTCTTCGTCATCGCTGTCTAGCCCCTTGTTTTTGTTTTCGGCTCTTAACTTGCCTGCCTGCTTAAACACCCAACAATCCCTGTTGGTGTGATTGGCTGGCCTTTCGAGGGTGCCGTGAATCTGGCATGAGCGGTCGAGTATTCGGTCCAAACTGGACGGGCCCTGGGTATTCTTTTTGAATGGCTTTTTCCGCTGACCGGATTTATGGCCTCTGAATCCGGCGTTTACTGCCGTATCTTCATTGCTGTCGCTGCTGACGCGGCGTTTCTGTTTATTCCGTCGCGACCTGCCACTTTTGTCCTTGGTATCTGAATTACCTTGCTTCTTCGATAAGTTGTTGCTGCGAGCTAGCCAGCTATCTTCGCCCGCGCAAAAGCGGGTCATGAGTGTCGTGAGGGCTGCCATGGATTTCGGCTTTTCCTGTCCCAGGTGCCGGGCGAGCCACTCGTCACAGATGTTATGCTTGAAGGCTGCTAAGGCCTCTGCATCCGGACAATCGACTATCTGATTTTTCTTTGTTAGGAACTGTGTCCAGAATTGCCTGGCCGATTCTTCTGGCTGCTGGATTATGTGGCTTAGGTCGTCGGCGTCCGGTGGCCGTACGTATGTCCCCTGGAAGTTGTCGAGGAATGCGGCCTCCAGGTCCTCCCAAGAGCCGATCGAATCTGCGGGGAGGCTATTAAGCCAGTGCCGGGCTGGTCCCTTAAGCTTAAGGGGTAAATATTTGATGGCGTGCAAATCATCGCCACGTGCCATGTGGATGTGGAGGAGATAGTCCTCAATCCATACTGCCGGATCGGTCGTACCATCGTACGACTCGATGTTGACGGGTTTAAAACCCTCTGGGATTCTATGATCCATTACTTCGTCTGTGAAGCATAGTGGGTGTGCGGCGCCCCTATACTGGGCTATGTCTCGATGCAGTTCGGAGGAGCTGTGCCTGTTGTGTTCGGCCCGGCCGGATTTATTGTGTCCGGAGTGAAAACTATCACGTGTCGTCGGGCGTCCGCGCGATCCATAGATCGATCTTGTTTGCCTTGCTTTGTCCTCCAGGACGTCTCGCAGGTCTGGTTCGTGTTCCCGTGCCTTGGTGAAGCGGCTGCGGGGCATGGCTTGTTTGGATGTTCGACAGGCTTCTCTGTCGCGGCTGCGAGGTGGCCGATCTGCCATGTCTTGGGCTTCCTCCTCTGATTGGGGTAGCGGCCTGCGTTTAGGATAGTTTTTGGAGGGGCGTCCGAGCTCGTGCTCTTCGGCCGCTAGGACTTCAGTCCATCTGTCAGCTAGCAAATCTTGATCAACTCTAAGCTGTTGCTGCTTTTTCTTTAGGCTGTTCGCCGTGGCTAAAAGCCTGTGTTGAAAGCGCTTTTGTTCGGCGGGGTCCGATGGTACGATGAATTCATCGTCGCCGAGGCTTGCCTCGTCTTCGGAGGGAGGCATGTAGTTATCGTCCTCGACCTCTCGCTCTGCCGCTCTCTCATGAGGGCGGTCTTCTCCATCTTCCTGTGCCGAATCCTGCTGGTTTTGGTGTTCTTCGGCGCTGTACGGGGTAGTATTATCTCCCTTGCCGGAATCATCGTTTCTGCTGTGGCGGGATTTGGAGCGGCGCCGCTGACGTCGGCGTTTTGGAGGCTTTTTCGAAGTGCCATCCTCCGCTGTTCCGTCGCCATCTCCATCTTTTGGAGCATCCACCATGTATATGTCGTATGACGAGGTGGCGGTCCAGCGCCCTACAGGTGCTGGTTCTTGCTCGTCTCCTCCTTCGTCGTCCATACCATCGAAGTCTTCGGAGCCGAAGTCGAGCATGTCGGATATATCGTCGACAGTGGCTATTAAGTGGGCGGTGGGTGGGCTTTGAATTTCTTCGTCGTCCGAATCCCAACCTCGCAGGCCATAGTTCGGCCCTGGCTCTCCTGACAAAGAGAGAGACTTGAGGGAGTTCAGAATATCACCAAAAGGTGAATACTGAAAGATGTCCGCGGAGGTGAACTCCATTACAGGCGCCCAATCTGATTCGATCGGCGGGGGCACGGACGACCCGAAGTTCGGAGAAGAGTCCGGCTCCTTGGAGTCACAGGCCATGCAGAGCGCGGGGCTCGCGTTCGGCTCAATGGCCTTTAAGATCGCAGCCCCCGAGGTGACGTCCAACCGTTCATCTTCAAAGAACGCAGCGGGCTCCGAATCGAGGATCGGGGCCGGAGCGTATGCGGCCTCCAGGACACTGTTCGGAGGCAGAGCTATATCATGCCCCTCGAGATAGTGCGGCGCGCTTGGCTGTGGCTCGAATCCGTCGAAGATCAAGTCTCCGCGGATATCTGCCGTGTAGTTTAGGCTTGCAAACCTGACTTGATGGCCAGGGGCGTAGCTCTCGATCTGCTCCAGATGACCAAGCGAGTTAGCCCGCAGAGCGAAGCCGCCGAAGACGAAGATCTGTCCGGGGAGAAAAGTCTCACCCTGGACCTCATCGTTGTTGATGATCAAAGGAGCCATCGGGCCTAAAGGCGACGACACAGAGGAACTCTCAATGAAAGCACCAATGTCGGTGTCAAAACCGGCAGATCTCGGGTAGGGGGTCCCGATCTGTGCGTCAAGGTCGGATGGTAACAGGAGACAAGGGACACTTTATTTTACCCAGGTTCGGGCCCTCTCGATGGAGGTAAAACCCTACTCCTGCTAGATTAATATTGATGATATGGGTAGTACAAGAGTAGATCTACCACGAGATCAAGGAGGCTAAACCCTAGAAGCTACCCTATGGGTATGATGATGGTTATGATGTGTTCGTCCTACGGACTACAACCCTCCGGTTTATATAGGCACCGGATAGGGTTAGGGTTACACAGAGTCGGTTACATTGGTAGGAGATCTTGAATATCCGCACGCCTAGCTTGCCTTCCACGCCAAGGAAAGAACCTTCCGGACACGGGACGAAGTCTTCAATCTTGTATCTTCATAGTCTTGGAGTCCGGCTGAAGATATAGTTCGGCTATCCAAACACCCCCTAATCCAGGACTCCCTCAATGATGTTATGATAACAATTGCTATCCATTGAGGATATGAGCATATCATCTGTTGATGACCTTGTTTCGTAGGTCATGAGTACATGTGATATCAATATGATAATAAGATATGCGTTGGTAAAGCATAGTGTGAGACATACCTATTTTGAGATGCAGCGTGCATTGTCATTTGTTAGTCTAAAGTATATTGTATATGCCATGATCTACACCTGAGGTCGTCATACATTCTCGGGATGTTAATAGACCTTCTTAGGGTCTATCAACACTTATTCATAACTAGATAGTCATAAAGGTGATTTTAGAGCTTGTTGCCAAGCATTCCGCTAAGCATGGCAGACCAAGATAGGATTTTCCCTCCGACATGGATGGATGACTCTAGGTCCTCTCGATTGGCTATACTGAAAAGATGCATGGATGTGTAACAACTTTAAGTGCTAGCCTTATTGAGGAATAAATATCATGAGTTCGGGATATGTTGAGCCGCTTGACAAGGATTCCAAATATTCACAGTGGGTTCACCAACATTGTCGAGGTAAATGACCACGGGTAGCGTAGCCGGCTCCCCCTGGCACTTCAGAAAAAATTACGAGCCGATCTGGCCTCCAAGGATCCAAGACGAGGGGCCGCCTTCCCCCTGCCGGCTGGCTCTCAGGCCGACTATCGGAAGGCGGCCCGGCCTTAACCCTCATGAAGAAAGCCGCGGGAGGGCCGGCTCCAAGAAGCCGGCCACGAGAAGGCCGACTCCAAGGAGCCGGCTCCCACGACGCGGTCAAGATCGTACCCTCGAAGCCCGCGTCCACATAACGGCGATGGGACGGGGCGTGGCTACAGTAAAGCCTGCCACCCTCGGAACTCGGAGCACGCCTGGCACAGTGCGCCGTACGGGGTAGCCCTGACCCGTCCGGCGCGGCACTGTTGCCATGTTGACTATGGCGTCATTCACGGCGGGCTGTCAGCGCGGCCCACGGGCGGTGGGCCCCTTCGGGCAGAGAGACACCCGAAGGCGGCCAGGCCTCCCCCAGTCGGCCCAAGACATGGCCGGCTTCCCCAAGCCGGCTTGCCCCCTCCCTCGAAGGAGGCGCTCCATTAAGGAGACAAGACGACGTGAGGCTACAGCGATCGCCCGCCAGGCGGCGGCACTGTAGCCATGCTTACCTCGATAAAGCCCTCATCATCAGGATTGAGGCAACAGTAACCAGCCACCGTCAGCGCCCTTGGCAGTGGGGCCTGCCTGTCGACCAAGAAGCCAGCAGCCGGCGGGACCCACCTGCCGGCAGGCCCCAGCAGCCAGCGCAGAAGCCAGCAAGCATAGACACTGACGGCTAGGGCCAGCGCCCAGCCGGATTACCCTTGTACCCCCGGGGGGTAGGCCTATATAAACCCCCCGGGGCACCCATGCAAAGGGTTGATCTCATCTAGGTTTTACCACATTTAGAGAGAAGAGTAGAGCTAGCCTTGCCCTTTTTCTTCCTCTCGCCAAACAGCTCAAGGAGCATCTTGTAGCTACTTGTTCATCGAGTGATCATGCGGAGACCCCGCAGAACAGCAGTAGGGGTGTTATCTCCACGGAGAGCCCCAAAGCTGGGTAAGATTCGCCGGCGTGCATGTCTTCGCCTCATCCCGCTTCCAGGCACCGACGACGTCTTACTGGCTCCCACAATGATAAGCCACCCGTTGGCATATGTCGCGCCTACCACCCGACAAACATATATCCTGAGGCAGCATATGACACATTGTGAGGTTCTTCTACATGAACTTGTGAGCACTTGTGAGTTGCCACATCCTGCTAGAGGCCACTACCAACTATGGTCCAAGTTAGAGTAAGTCAAAGTTTGAGTAGTGTGCTCGGGGCTTGACTAGGTACTCGAGGGTCAATTGAGTTTATGTGGGCTGCTCACGACATGTGTAACTGATCAAGAACATATGGGGTCACACACTTAAGTGGTCAACACCCACTCTGATTTGATTTGAGTGGATAAGCGATTGAAGTCATACTGGGTTACGGGTGTTGTGACTCTAAGAAGATCTATATAAATGAAGTATGGTTTGGTTAAGATATGCTTGATTGATTGTCTGAAAAGGGGTTTGGGAAACTCAAGCTATCGCCAACTCCACACCCAAGTCTTATGATCAAATCTAGCAATCGGCCATGCTATGTTCCACCTCATACACGTGGATAACTTGTAGGCTAGGACAAACAACATGAGGGACACCACGAGGACGCAACACCAACGCTCGTCATCATCTCTACTTCTGTTGGCTCTGCGCATCTAGTGGTAATCTTGTGGTCTATAATAGGATGATATTATTGTTTACGTGGTAGAAAACTCTTTTTTACATTAGTCTAGCTTACCTCAATCCCGATAGTTTCCACACTGTGCACTAATATGTTGAGGACATGTTGGAATGACGAAACTACCTTCAAACACTACTGGAATCAGCTTCTTTGCCGTCCGCCGCACAGATCCTGGACGGCAAACTCCTTTGCCGTCAGCCAGTGGACGGCAAACTGTCCGTCTAAACACGTGCCAGCAAAGGCCTTCTTTGTTGTCCACTTTGTAGAAACGGACGGCGAAGGATTGTGCCGTCCGCCATCCGAGGCCAGCAAACGACAAAGAGAAAGGACGGCGGTGGTGTGGGGTGAGAGCCCTTAGGGGGTTAACGGCGCTCTTTGCCGTCCGCTCACAGGCGGCAAAGAGCTTAGCTAGGCTAGCACTTGGAAGCTGCCACGTGGCCAGCTATACCGTCTGCCAGCATACGGCATAGATGGCCCTATTTGCCAGGCCTATTTGGTCACTTTGCTGTCTGCTAGTAGACGGCAAAATGACCAAATAGGCAGCCAGTGTTCCCAGTTTGCACAGGTGACTGCCATGTGTCTTTTTTGCCGTCTGCTAGCAAACGGCATAGCTCTTTGCCGTTCGCTAGCGGACGGCAAAGAGGTTATATATCCCCTGTTTTTATTTAAATCCAATTAATTAGACATGGTTTCAAACACGGATATACATGCATACATATCCAACAGCATGTCCAACAACATATTTCATCAAATCCAACAACATAGTACAACAAAGTCCAACATATCCATATATACATAACCAGAAACAAGTTTCCAACAACATATCCATATAGACATACATATCCAAACAAGTTTTCATAAACAACAGGGAAGCACCAGAAGAATAGTACACTCCATGAATCCAAGCTTCCTCATGTAAAGCAAATCTGCAAATTGGGAAAGATGAAAGTTAGAAGAAGAAGAAGAAGATTTTTTTTCTTCTCTTTCTTTTTCTCCTCTCCTCTTCTTTATCTTCTTGTTCTTCTAACTAAGGTAGGTAACAATGCCATTTTATTGCTAAGCTAGGTAAAAATGCTAAGTGTAGGTCATTTTAGAGCTAAGCTAGGTAAATAGGTCATTTTGGAGCTTAGTAAGGTTATTATATCATTTTCGAGGAAAATAAGCTAAGTCTATATCATTTTGGAGGTAACAAAGATTATCATGCCATTTTTTACCTAAGTATGCTAAGTATGTCATAAATGAACTGAATAAGTTAAGTATAGCTCATTTTTTATCTAACTTAGGTAATTATGCCATTTAGGAGGAAAATAAGCTAAGTATCCATTTGTAAAGCAAAACACTAGAGAAAACTAACCTCATCACAAAAAATGTGATGAAGATCGCAACTAAGGTGACAATTGATCCAACGGCATAATGATACCAAGCCTCATTATCAATGGCATATTTTCTAATCTTCTTAAGCTTCAGGTGCATTGCATCCATCTTCAAGCGCATTGCATTCATCTTCATCTTGTGATCATCGGTGACATCAGCAACATACAACTCCAATGTCATCTTCTCTTCTTCAATTCTTTTAATTTTTTCTTTCAAATACTCATTTTCATTTTGAACTAAATTTAACTTCTCGACAAGAGGGTCGGTTTCAAATTCCGGTTCACATACCTCCTAGATTAAAATATCTCTATGTCAACTTGATGCCATAATTGTCATAAATGTGAAATGCAACAAATAGTTATGAAAGAGAATTTACCACATCCGAATCGTAAAGCGGGCGAGGGCCGACGGGGACGGACATCAAGACCAAGAAACAATCATACAAAGTAAGAAAATTATACATACCAACTATATAAATCATACAATCATACAAATAAGTATATAAATTAAGTACAACATAAAAATTTGAATACCTAATAATAATCTGGATCGTCGGGTTCAATAAATGCTCCGGGATCAATAAATGCATCATCATCATCACCATCGGTAATGACGTGCTCATCATCATCATTAATAAATGCATCATCATGTGGAAGGCCACCTTTACGTAATCTTTCAAGCATTGACAGGTCATCTGCAGCAGTAACTTCTTCTTCCAGCTCTTCTTATTCCGGCTCAGGGGTGAAGTCGGATTTACTATCGTTGTCTACTTCAATGTTCTGGGGTGGAATAGAGCGGTTCTTGAAACGTTTTTTGGAAAGACATGTTTCTTGGAAGAATTCTCCTTCGTCATATGTGTCTTGGTTAATGTGAGGTTTATAATCCTCTTCATTGGGGGGAGGTGATCTAACACATGGAGGCACTTCATAAACGACATCCCAACCACTGAGATTTGGATCACTTTGACAGGCCCACGGTAGATAGAAAACTTGGGTTGCCTGTTGAGTCATAATATAGACATCGGGAACATCCAAATGGGTGCTTTGTTTGATTTCGACTAGCCCTATATGTTCATGAGTCCTCCTAGTCTCCCTCAGCTGGAACCAATAACATGTGAAGACTACGACGTTTGGTGGGTTTTCACCATAGAATTGAAGTTCATAAATTGCTTCAACTCTTCCATAATACTCGATACATCCTGCACCGATAGCAGAGACACAACAATTTGTAGACTTTCGGTCGGCCATAGATAGCTCTTTTCCATAGGTACGAAAGCGATACCCGTTGATGTCGTATTTGTCAAAAGATGAGTAACATAGCAAGTATTCGACCGACGGCCACATGTACCTTGCACTGACGATACTTGTTATTTATGGTACCATCGACACCGAGGAACCCCCTAACCCGCTCGTCCCCAGGTAAACTAAATAGCAACTACCATTGGTGCAAGTTACATGAGGCGGTCGGCGTTGAACACTAGATCCACATCCCACAAGTGAAGGCGGCGCCCGGCGTCCTGCAACAATGGTTCTAGTGGCCGATGATGGTCGAACACCTTGGCGAATTTGTCTAGTAGCCTGTGTGATGAGGATTAAAGCCAAGTTTTGAAATTTCAAAAAACCAAACCGACTTGAGTTAGTTTGGGTGTTTCAAGTTTCAACACTTAGCTTTCAATCATCATCTCTGAGGCTGCCAGACAAATTCGCCATGGTGTTCGACCACCATCGACGTCAAGAACTGTTGCTGCTGGACGCAGGACCCCTGTGTCACTTGTGGGACGTGGATGTAGTATTCGACACCGACGGCCACATGTACCTCGCACTGACGATACTTGCTATTTAGGTTACCATCGACACCGAGGAAGCCCCTAATTAACACGCTCGTTTCCGGGTAAACTAAATAGCAACTACCATCGGTGCAAGTTACATGAGGCGGTCGGCATTGAACACTAGATCCACATCCCACAAGTGAATCCGGTGCCCCGCGTCCCGCAACAATAGTTCTGGTGGCCGATGACGGTCGAACACCTTGGCGAATTCGCAATGGTGTTCGACCGCCATCGACACCGAGAACAGTTGCTTTGGGACGCCGGACATCGGTGACACTTGTGGGACGTGGATGTAGTGTCGGGGTGTCTTCTTCTTCTTCTTCTTCTTCTTCTTCTTCTTCTTCTTCTTCTTCTTCTTCTTCTTCTTCTTCTTCTTCTTCTTCTTCTTCTTCTTCTTCTTCTTCTTCTTCTTCTTCTTCTTCTTCTTCTTCTTCTTCTTCTTCTTCTTCTTCTTCTTCTTCTTCTTCTTCTTCTTCTTCTTCTTCTTCTTCTTCTTCTTCTTCTTCTTCTTCTTCTTCTTCTTCTTCTTCTTCTTCTTCTTCTTCTTCTTCTTCTTCTTCTTCTTCTTCTTATTATTATTATTATTATTATTATTATTATTCCTCTTCTTCCTCTTCTTAAACCTAGCACCAACCTAAAACAAAACAGGAAAAAACTACACCTAAACCTAGCACTAACATAAACCTAAAAACTCAAAACTACACCTAAACCTAGCACTAACCTAAACCGAAAAACTCAAAACTACACCTAATTAAACCTAGCACTAGCCTAAAACAAAACAAGAAAATAGAGAAAAAACAGGAAAAAACAGAAAAAATTACCTCTTGCTCTGGCGAGGTCGGCCGGTGGGGCAGGGCGGCGCAGGGGCCACAGGGAGGACGACGGCAACGGGGCAGGGTGATAATCCCCAAGTTCAGGGAATCATCGTAGCAATTTCCAAAGGTGGAAGTGATAAGTATGGAGTGTCGAACCCACAAGGAGCTAAAGGTAAGTTCAATATTCTCTCAAGCCCTATCTGCCACTGATACGACTCTACGTACACCGAACATTTGCTTCTAGAAACGAGAAATAAAACTATGTTGTGGGTATGAAGAGGATAACTTTGTATGATATCGGAGAGCTAAAATATGAAAGTAGGTGTTGTTATCATAAAGTTAGAATATATTACTAAATATTATAAATAGCGAGTGTGGAATAATGGTGGATCGTTGTGCGGAATTGTCCTAGGCAATTGTTAACAAGATCGATAGTCGTCATTGCAATTTCATATGAGGGAGAGGCATAAGCTAACATACTTTCTGTACTTGGATCATATGCACTTATGATTGGAACTCTAGCAAGCATCCGCAACTACTAAAGATCATTAAGGTAAAACCCAACCATACCATTAAAGCATCAAGTCCCCTTTATCCCATACGCAACAACCGCCTTACTTGGGTTTATGCTTCTGTCACTCAAGCAACCCACTATAAGCGAATCATGAACGTATTGCAACACCCTACAGCGGGAATCCCTCACGCTTGCGCGACACGGAGGGCACAATAGGACAGCACCAAAATAAAACATACAACTTGTACCAATCTAGATCACCAATCAACCCAAGGACAAAAGATATGTACTCAAAACATCATAAGATGGCAACACATCATTGGATCATAATATGTGGCATAAAGCACCATGTTCAAGTAGGGATTACAGTGGGGTGCGGGAGAGTGGACCGCGTAAAAGAGATGAGGATGGTGATGATGGTGATGATGTTGATGAAGACGATCACCGCGGCGATGATTCCCCTCTCAATGGCACTCCGGTGCCACCAAGAGAGACGAGGAGAGGTTCTCCCCCTTGTGCTTCCTCCTCCATGGCCTCCCCCGGGATGGGGAAAGGTTCTCCCTCTGGTCCTTGGCCTTCATGGCGATGATGGCCTCTCCGGGATACTCCTCCATGGCCACCGGTGATGATGGCCCCCTCCGGCAGGGTGCCGGAGAGGGCCTAGATTGATTTCTCGTGGCTACAGAGGCTTCTGGCAGCGGAACTCCCAATCTAGGTTAATTTTCTGAGGTTTTTATATTTATAGGAATTTTTGGCGTTGGTCTCACGTCAAGGAGGTGCCCGAGCTGTCCACGAGGCAGGCCCACACGCCCAGGGAGTGGGCGTGCCCCCCACCCTCGTGGGCAGCTCGGGACTCTTCTGGCCCAACTCCGATGCTCCGTGGTCTTATTTTGGTCCATAAAAAATCATCAAAAATTGGCACGTCAATTGGACTCTGTTTGGTATTCCTTTTCTGCAAAACTCAAAATCAAGGAGAAAACAGAAACTGGCACTGGGCTCTAGGTTAATAGGTTAGTCCCAAAAATCATATAAAATAGCATATAATGCATATAAAACATCTAAGATGGATAATATAATAGCATGAATACTTCATAATTTATAGATACGTTGGAGACGTATCAGCATCCCCAAGCTAAATTCCTGCTCGTCCTCGAGTAGTTAATGATAAAAGAAATAATTTATGAAGCGTGGATGCTAGCAAGTGCATAAGTTTGATCAATGATAATTCCAATCACTTTTTCTAGCATCAGTATATGTCATAATAGTAGCTCATCTCATAAGACTTCTCATGATAAAGTAACAAGCTATTCACATGTTAAAATATAGATCATAAACTTTCTTGAAAACTAACAAACCGTGTTATCAGTCATCAAACAATTACAATTCATCTTATTTTCAGGAAGAGTCTATGTTAGAGCTTTGATTTAGCAAACTCCACATACTCAACTATCATTTAGTATTTCACAATTGCTAACACTCACGCGATATTTATGGGTTCAATGTTTTAATCAGACACAGAGAAAGATAGGGGCTTATAGATTCGCCTCCCAACCTTTTACCTCAAGGGTAATGTCAACAATAATAGTTGATGATGGCTTACATCCAATTGGATATATATATCAGAATCTTTCCAACACAATGTGCTTGCCAAAGGACAAAATGTAGAAAGGAAAGGTGAAAATCACCATGACTCTTGCATAAGGGTAAGAGATAAAAGTAAAGATAGGCCCTTTGCAGAGGGAAGCAGAGGTTGCCATGCGCTTTCAGGGTTGGATGCGCAAAATCTTAATGCGAAAGAACGTCACTTTATATTGCCACTTGTGATATGGACCTTTATTATGCAGTCTGTCGCTTTTATTTCTTCCACATCACAAGATCGTATAAAGCTTATTTCCTCCACACTAATAAATCATACATATTTAGAGAGCAATTTTTATTGCTTGCACCGGTGACAACTTACTTGAAGGATCTTACTCAATCCATAGGTAGGTATGGTGGACTCTCAAGGAAAAAGTGGGTTTAAGGGTATTTGGAAGCACATGTAGTATCTCTACTAAGTGCAAAGAATTTGGCTAGCATGAGGGGGAAAAGCAAGCTCAACGTGTTGGGCGATCCATGACAATATACTTTATTTTAGATATAAGAAAACATAACCCATTACGTTGTCTTCCTTGTCCAACATCAACCTTTTAGCATGTCATATTTTAATGAGTGCTCACAATTACAAAAGATGTCCAAGATATTATATGTATATGTGAAATCCCTCTTCCTTCAATATTCTTTCATGAATTGTTCAAGTGACCAATTCTACGTTTGCTAACTTTCAATAAGTTTACTACCTATACTTATTATGTGTGAAGTCATTACTCCCCATGTTATAAGCATATGAAACATATATAAATTTAGATTTATGACATTCAATTTATTCAACCATGAACTAACAGGATATATGTGAAGCACATGAGTAAATGACAAACTACTCCAAAAGATGTGAGTGAAGAACAGTGAGTAGTCAAATAATTAACTAGACATGGGAGGATTCTTTTTCATTCAATATTTCAGATCCAATGATTTTATTCAAACAGCAAGTAAAAATGAAAATACGCTCCAATGATTTAGCAAACTCCAAGTATCACAGGGCGGCGCAGGGACCTCGGGGAGGGATCCGGCACCGGAGCGGCCCGGCACAGGCCTCTCCGGCGACGGGGCGACGGGGTGCAGCGGGGCTCCTGTTCGCGGGGGGGCTGGATAGCGGCGGGGGCTAGGTCTGGGGGGCGGCGCTGGCCGCCGGCGGCGACAGTGGCGACAGAGGAGAGAGGCGGGCGCGCGGGAGGGGGAGAGAGAAAAAGAGAGAGGGGAGACGGCTCGGCCCGTTAAGTGGGCCTTCTTTGTCCTCTGCTAGCAGACAGCAAAGAGGGCCACCGTTAGGGTTGGCCCACGTCTCCTATTTGCCGTCCGCAAGCGGACGACAAAGGAGTAACATTGTCGTCTGCTAGCAGACGGCAAAGTAGTCACCTCTTTTGCAGTTCGTTAGCAGACAACAAAGAATCTGACCTAGCCACGCCGTGCCCTGTGGGGCCCACCTGGCTCTTTGTCGTGTGTCGTCTAGCTCTTTGCCGTCAGCTGGCCGACGACAAAGAAGCAGCTGACAACAAGTAGCATTTTTGCCATCTGCACTTTCTTTGTTGTCCGCTTTGTGGAAGCGGACGGCAAAGAGTGTCTTTACCGTTAGCTGGCAGACAACAAAGAGATGGCAGACGGCAAAATGCCAGATTCCAGTAGTGAAAATTGAATGGAAACCCTTGAGATGACGATGATATGGCACCCTTCCACGCCTGAGGGACTGTAAAATTGGATGAAAAGGGGAGCTTATTTTGGGATGCGGCATGGGCTAACGGGCGGCGACTTTAAGATATCGCTCCACCAATCTATGCCATCTATAAAAAAAGAGGGGACTAGTCACTAGTATAAAAAGGACCTTATGTGAGACACATTAGTCCCGGTTCGATTTTGGCCTGGTACTAATGATACCATTAGTCCCGGTTCGAATGGCTATGCATTAGTGCTCATTCGTGTTGAACCTTTAGTACCGGTTCATGCCACGAACCGGTACTAAAGGGCTGGTGGCAGGAAGACAAGGGAAACGCCCTCGCGCCTTTGCTCCCGGGTGGGCGACCCTGGCGACTAAAACCTAGCTATCTACCGGCACAGTGGAGCCTCTCTGGACACGGTGAGGTGCAGCAGTTGCTCGGATCCGGCGCGTCTGGTCCCGACGGCCTGCCACTCATTCGGGGCGCGGCACACGACTGGAGCTGCCCTCCCTTGTTGGTGGTGCCGGCGGCCGCAATTTTGTGTTGTTCATGACCGACCCGGCGTGGTTGCTTGATTTAGATCTGGGTGGCTTGGTGGTGGTGATCTAGATTCGGCTAGTCGTGTGGGGCGACTTCAGACAGTGTTGTGCGACCTCCTGCGGCTCCACGATGACGGTGGTCATCGAGGGATCTTCGGGATGGTTTATCTCTCCATGTACAATGGTTGGCTTTGGCGGTGAGATGCAAGCTATGGACGGCGGCTTGAGGCAGAGGAATGATTGTGCAGTGGCAGTGGTCGCATCACATGTAGCTGGTAGGATTGCAGAAAGTGGTGGCGACAACACTTGAATGACTTCGATGGTGGTGTTGTGAGCACCCGGTCGCGAGATATGGGGTGAAAACCTAGGTTGACCCGAGTAGGTTATACCTGGCAATGGTGATGTTCTTTTATGTCGTTGCCTTGTTGAAGGCATTGCTCGAATATGCTTGGACTGATTCTTCATGGTGAAAACCTAGATTTGAACCTTGGTGGTTGGATCCGATGACGACAACACTTGAGTGTCGCTCCCTTCTTGAAGGCATTGCTATTAAAGAACCTCGTCATCTGTCTGGTGTTATGAGATGGTTCATGCCAATATGGTCACATGTAGTTTGCCGATCATGGATATGATCGCTTCGGGTTTTTCTTTTACTCGCCTACACATAGCTTTGGTCTTATATGACTTTGCTATTTGGCGTATTTTGTGTGTCTGTTTGTGTGTTGATGTTGGCTGTGTGCATCCTAACTATGTAGAGGTCGGGTGTGTGCGCTTTGAGTTTGTATTCTCTTGATGCTCCTCTTTGAGCCAATAAATCCACCCTTTATCAAAAAAGAAATAAGAAAAATAAATCATGTATCTTTAGTTTAGTACTCATATTATTACCCAAAATATCCATGTTCAATACAATCAAATCTGAAATATTGCATAACATTCTCAGAACAACGCGCGAGACATCATCTAGTTCAACTAAATGTTGCCTCGCAAAAACAAATCAACCAAGCGCGGACACATGTGGAGAGTGGCGTTTTGGCACATGGGAGCGTGCACCCTTGATTTTTAAAGTGGATTTTAAACATATTTTGAAATGTCAAAAAATTCCAAACAAAAACGTTGGGCATACATGTCGATATTGTACAAGCTCATAAAGTCGTTTCACGAAAAATCGACAACTATGTGTCGCGTGTGAAAAATACAAAATCCGGTGTTAAAAAATGCTTTTCACAACACATCCTTTTGTCTTTTTTACACAAGCCACAAAAAATGTCGATTTCCTCAGAAACTTGACGTGCACACATATAATGTCGAGATGTATGCTTCAAATTTTTGTTTGGAATTTTTGGCACTTCAAATTTTTTTTCCGCGTGCAGGAGCGTGCGATCCTGGGAGCACCAACGGATTTCCGGACACATGTGGCTATCTTTTGGAACTTTCTCCTTCTTGTTAATACTCTGCGGTCTCATCCTACAATGTGCAATTTTCAGAGCAACCTGGACTGGTATGAACGACACCATTTGTAACTTGGGAAAAAAATTCTCTATTTTAATCATCCAAAAATCGTGTTTGGATGACCGACTGGCTCAAACGCGGAGGGTGGCCTGTATTTGTTGTCTTTGCTCCTTATGCAAAAGAATTTCAAAAAATGGTGGCAAACCTACTTTTCAAATGCCACTAGGCATTGAGAATTTGGCACATGATCAAAGATTGGCTAAGGCACACATGATACATGAAAGAAGAATGCGAAAAGAACATGGCGTCATTGACGCTTGGGCCATATTTTTCCGAGGAAACAATATTTTCTTCTAATTAATTTCCGTATGATGTACTATGTTAAAGTCGTTCTTGTTTCAGATTGGCCCCTTGAAGGCCCCTGGTCCGGATGGATTTCCGGCCAGATTTTTTCAACGGAATTGGGATACTTTGAAGGACAGTGTTATTGTCTCGGTGAAGGAATTTTTCAGCACCGGTGTCATGCCAGATGGTGTTAATGATACCTCGATTGTTCTTATCCCTAAGATTGCTAGCCCAACCAGAATTACACACTACAGGCCAATAAGTTTATGTAATGTCATTTATAAAGTTATATCTAAGTGTCTGGTGAACAGGTTGAGGCCCTTGTTGGATGATCTCATCTCTCCAGAACAGAGTGCATTCATCCCAGGGAGGATGATCACCGATAATGCCTTGGTGGCATTTGAGTGTATTCATCATATCAAACAGGAGAATGATCCTACTAAAAGCTTCTGTGCCTACAAGCTTGATCTCTCGAAAGCATATGACAGGGTTGATTGGGTATTCTTGAAGCAAGTGATGCAAAGGATGGGTTTCTCTCATCGATGGGTGGACTGGATTATGACATGTGTCACATCGGTGAGGTTCTCGGTCAAATTCAACAGAACTCTCTTGGATTCATTTGCACCAACACGTGGTCTTCGGCAAGGTGATCCATTATCACCCTTTCTATCCCTTTTCGTTGCTGATGGACTTTCTGCTATACTGAAGCATGGTGTCAGTTCAAATGTTATAACTCCAGTAAAAATTTGTCGGCGAGCGCCCGGTATTTCACATCTCTTGTTTGCTGATGATACAATGCTATTTTTTGAGGCTTCACATAACCAGGCTGAACATGTGAAAAATGCACTGAATACATATGAACTAGCTACTGGTCAGAACTTAAACTATGATAAGTGCTCCATTCTATTTGGTAATGCCTGTCTTGAGGATGTACAGGGAAATGTTCGAGCAGTGCTTCAAGTCACCACTTCTTGTTTTGAGGAGAGATATCTTGGACTACCCACTCCGGAAGGTCGCATGTCAAAAGGGAAGTTTCAAAATCTTCAGACTAGTATGACAAAAAGATTGATACAGTGGGGGGACGGACACCTAGCACAGCCGGGAAGAGAAGTACTGATAAAGTCCGTGGCCCAAGCGCTACCTACTTATATCATGGGGGTCTTCAAACTCCCATACTCGGTGTGTGATGATCTGACTAGAATGGTGAGAAGTTTTTATAGGGGCTCGGAAAAGGGGAAACGGAAGGTCCACTGGAAGGCTTGGGACCATCTGTTGCAACCTAAGTGCAAAGGCGGTCTAGGTTTCCGGGACTTTCGTTTGTTCAATCAAGCTCTTCTTGCATGTCAGGCATGGAGACTCATTGTTAGACCCCGACAGTTTGTGCGCTCAACTACTGAAGGCTCGCTACTATCCGGATGGTAATATTGAAGATACAGTGTTCTCTGGTAATGCCTCGTCATCATGGACAGCAATTTGTCATGGGCTAGATTTATTGAAGAGAGGGCTTATATGGAGAGTTGGGAATGGACAGAGTATTAGAGTGTGGAGGGATAATTGGATTCCAAGACCAGATTCCTATAAACCGGTCTCGATCCAAGGGAGGTGCAGAATCAGGTATGTGGCAGACCTTTTAAACACTAATGGTTCATGGAATGTACAGTTGCTGCAGACATACTTTCTACCTTGTGATGTTGTGGAAATCTTGAAGATCAGAGCATCTCCAAGATTGCATGAAGATGTATTAGCTTGGGGTCCAGGAGTGCACGGAAATTTTTCTGTCAAAAGTGCTTATAATCTAGCATTGCAACTGTCCGCCGGTGAAGCTGCAGGTTCATCAAGCTCGGCTCCGGATGGTAGCAGAAAATGTTGGAAGCTTGTATGGTCCTGTGAAGTTCCTCCTACAGTCAAGAATTTTGCTTGGCGTCTATGCACAAATTCCCTACCAACATGGCAAAACAAGCACCGTAGGGGTCTTGAGACAATGCCCATATGTCCAATTTGCGGCAAAGGAATTGAGGACAACTACCATCCTTTTTGTATCTGTCCAAATTCAGTTGAGCTGTGGAAGGAGATGGCAAATGTGTGGCGGCTTCCTGCAATTGAATCAATAAAAAACATTGGAGTTGAGTGGCTGTTTCAAGCTCTGGAAGTGTTGCCAGACACTGATCGAGCCATGCTACTGATGCTTCTTTGGAGATGTTGGCATGTACGAAATGAGATTGTTCATGACAAGTGTCCACCACTGATAGAGGTATCCAAACGTTTTTTATGCAGCTACTTGGAATCGCTATTATGCATAAAAAATGACCTGTTTGCGGATCCGTGCAAAGGTAAAACTGCTGTGTCGCCAGATGCCTCGCTACGCATATCACATAAAAGAACAATGGCTGCAGCTTGCGACTGGGTTCGGCCAGATCGAGGCTGGGTGAAACTTAGCTCGGATGGGTCATTTTCAGAGGATGGAAGAGCTGGATCAGGCATGGTACTCCGTGATGAACAGGGCTGCATTATCTTCTCCTCTTGCAGGGAATTGTTCTCGTGTCGGGGAGCCCTCGAAGCTGAACTAGGAGCGTGTATGGAAGGGCTATCATTGGCGTTGATGCGTTCGGAACTTCCAGTGGCGATCGAGATGGATTCTTCAGTTGAAGTGAAGATGATAAAATCCAGTGATGAAGATAGATCAGTCTATTCGGCTTTGGTAAAGGAGATCAAGCATCTCATGGGTCTTCGTAAAACTAGTATTACTCACGTTAGTAGAGCTCAAAATAAAGTTAGTAACTCTCTTGCAAACTTTGCTCGTGTGGAGGGAAGAACTATGACCTGGCTTGGGTCGGGACCTCCGGAGGCCATTGAGCTTAACTCCTTTGATTGTAATCCTGTGTGAAGTGAGTAATACAAGTTTTCCCGCAAAAAAAAGTCGTTCTTGTTTACCGCATCGAGGCAAATATTTTGCCTCAAGTTCAATTTTCTTAGAGTATGCATCGGCAGTTATTGTACTTGTGTCAAAAGCTCGCTTTGGTTAGTGTACTCAAGAATATGGTCAATATTCTTGAGTGCAATGATCAAAGTGAGATTTCGACACAATGACCACCGATACATATTACTCTTTCTTTTACAAAGCTACCAATGGCCTCTTTTCTTTATTAAAAAGAAAACTAGCAATGGCCGTCGAGGGTGCGGCACTCTGCCGGGACAGGAAACAGAGGAGTATCGGTTGAGTAAGGTGCGGCGTTTGCGTGTTCAACGCAGTCCGTTTCACTAACAAACCCCCCAGGAGGGCAAACGGAACACCATTCTAGCCTAGGTAATTAAATTCAGACGCAGAAGCGGACGTGAGACGGCACGAAGCCAGTAAAAAAGCATCACTGACGCTCCCAAACCACTATAAAATCCAAACATACGCAATAGCCATCACAACTCAAAACACAGAGTACGTCTCCTCCTCACTAGTCTCCACCATTTCCTGTACTAGGCTAGGCTGCTTGCACACGCACGCGCCGATTGATCCCAGCAATGGCGAGCCGTTCTCTCACCCCTTTCCAGCTCACAGCCACACTCTTCGTGGCACTCCTCGCCACGTGCCATGCCGGCAGCATAGCCGTGTATTGGGGCCAGAACGACGGCGAGGCGTCGCTGGCCGAGACGTGCGCGTCCGGGAACTATGAGTTCGTCATCCTCGCTTTTCTCCCAAAATTCGGCAAGGGCCAAACGCCGCAGCTCGACCTTGCCAGCCACTGCGACCCTTCCTCCGGTGGATGCAGAGGCCAGAGCAAGGACATCAAAGCGTGCCAGAGCCGCGGCGTTAAAGTCCTGCTCTCCATCGGCGGCGGCGATGGTAGTTATGGCCTCTCTTCTCCCGGCGATGCACGACAGGTTGCCTTGTACCTCTGGAACAACTACCTGGGCGGTGCATCCTCGTCCGGTCCCCTCGGCGATGTCGTGCTCGACGGCATTGACTTTGACATCGAGCAAGGCAGCGCCAAGTTCTGGAACGATCTCGCCACTGACCTGAAGAATTTGGGAAAGAACGGAGGCAACACCGTATTGCTGAGTGCGGCACCGCAGTGCCCGTTCCCAGATGAATGGGACGGTGGTGCAATCAGCACGGGGCTGTTCGACTACGTGTGGGTGCAGTTCTACAACAACGAGGAATGCCAGTTCAGTGCGGGACAAGGGGCCTTCATGGATGCGTGGAAGAAGTGGGAGTCAGTGCCGGCCGGGAAGATTTTTCTGGGGCTGCCAGCCTCCAAGGACGCCGCGGGCACGGGGTTCGTCCCTGCCGGTGAGCTCACTTCGCGTGTGTTGTCGCTCATCAAGGGCTCTTCGAAGTACGGTGGTGTCATGCTATGGTCCAAGTTCTATGATGACCGCACAGGCTACAGCTCCGCTATCAAAAGCGATGTGTGATAGTTCTCCCTAGTGTGTTTGGTTTGGTTGAGTTGTTATTATTATGTGTCTTGTGTCATGTATCATAGGATCATGTGTTTATTGCTTGAGATGGCATAGATAATGCCATATGTAAATATATGTATGAAAACATAGTATATTTTCTTTGAACCAAGTCTCATATCACCTAAAAAAATTGAACTTCACATTTTATTTTATTTTGCGAACACGCAAAAGCCTTGCGTGTCGATATATTAGAAGGGGAAAAGCGAAATACACAGTCGTGGCCGCAAGGGCCAGGACCAACTCATCTACAACTATTCGACTATCTCCACATTGCTTGCAGCCAGTGGCACCTGCCTGCATCCATCAGTCTCCCTCCATGGCTATGTCGGCGCAAACCTGTGCAGTCGTGCTAGGGGTGCCATTAAAGGTCCTAGCATTCAGTGGCGGCAGCAGGAATTTCTTCCTTGGTATTCATTTGTGCAATTTTATAGCAATATAACAACAAATATGCAGCAAGCTAGCAGCAGTATACCAATGGATTAGCAATTCTTTGGTATTCCATGGAAGTACAGGGAAGACCCCTGGCGCCGCCACTGCTGGCATTGCGCTCGAGCCAGATCTTCCAAACGGTGAGCATCACTAGGCTATCAAGTCCTTTGTGTGCTAGTTTGGAAAGAGTATGTCGTGCGTGCAGCCACCAGTCGCTCGGTGCGTCGAGGGCTGGCATGGTGTGTCGATATATTAGAACTCCATATTTTACATCATGCACTACACTGCTTTTGGTTCTACAGAAAAGTAAGTATACAACATTTGGTTAATCAATTGTGGTTCTTGTTCAATATTGGTCCCTCGGTTTGAATTCCAATAACCAACAACATGCCTCCTCGACTTTTTAAGAATAATAACTTTCGCCATGTTGCAACTAGAAGAAATTTTATAGGTGGTGTTGAATTAGGACTAGAGCTAGAAGTAGAACTAGAAGAAAGTTACTTCCCTGGAATTGTGATTCGATTATTCCTGTGCACTTGCAGGACATCAACAATTCATTTGCATATCGCAAGAGACAAAATAGACTAATATTTTGTGCGACGATGAAGGCACAACAACAGGCCAGGTTTCCTTTCTAAAATTTCTGGAGTACAAAGTTTACAATACAACTAAACTAGCCAATAAAAGCCAAATACTATTTAAAAACAAAAAATATACAAAGGTACATAATATAGGACAACATGGGTGGTTGTTTTACTATATGAGAAAGTTATTTGCATAGCACAGACAAAAAGGTTGCGTCATCTTCATTTATTAAATCTTGGCCTTAGGTCACATGTTCGGTTGGCAATATGATCTAGAGGCAACTATAGAGATGATTATATTCCCATGTATCCATGATTTACTAATATTGTCCTTCAATACGCAAAAAGGCTTCTGCCCGTTTTATATACAAAGCAAAGATCAACATCACCCGATACAAACGCATGCCATCACCACACACACACACACCCGAGGTAGGATACATAGGCGCTGAGCACAGCAACGTTAACACCACCCCTAGAAGTATCACCACGAAGAGATGAAGCCTCATACGAAGAACCGCACACTCCAAGGCGGCGCCTTCAGGAAGGATACGGCACCGGAGCGCCGCCACCGCCCGATTCGAGGATCCGAGTTTCCTCTGGAGTCGGACGACAGGCAGTGAGAGCCGCGACGACGCCTTCAAGAAGGGATGACCTTCGCCGCCGCCGGTTCGTCTGAAGATAGAACAAGTTTTCACCCCGGCCAACACTCACCCCCACCAAACGCCACACCCCAGCTACCACGCTGCCCACATGGCCAAGTCCACTGGGCAGCACCAAGCCACAGGCTCTACCCAAGACCACCGCCCTAACGCCACCAGGGTTGCAACCTAAGCATCCAAGACCTTGACACCACCTCACGCGAGACCCGCCACAACCCCAACCAAAGAGACGAGCGGAAAGGTCCCACATTTCGCACCCCTGGGTGACCCGAGCAGCGAGACCCAATAGGCCGACTAGCACTGGCATCCATCAACCCGTCTTGCAGCCCTGAGCGCAAGACGAGCTCGGTCCTGCAACATCGTGAGTGTGAGGAGGTCAGTCCTGCTACACCGTGTGCGAGACGAGCTTGGTCCTGCTGCATCGAGCGCGAGACGAGCGATGGACCGCAGCTGGGAGAGCGCAAGCCCTTTGATGGAATGATACGTCTGCAACGTATCTATAATTTTTGATTGTTCTATACTATTATATTATCTATCTTGGATGTTTTAGATGCATCTATATGTTATTTTATATGATTTTTGGGACTAACTTATTAACCTAGACCCCAATGCCAGTTTCTGTTTTTTTACTTGTTTTTGAGTATCGCAGAAAAGGAAAACCAAACGGAGTCCAATTGACCTGAAATTCCACAGAGATTATTTTTGGACCAAAAGAAGCCCACGGTGTATCGGAGATGGGCCAGAAGAGTTCCGAGGCACCCACGAGGGTGGGGGCATGCCCCCCTACCTCGTGGTCGCCTCGGGGACCCCCACTGACTTGTTTCCGACGCCAACACCTCTTATATATACCCAAACTTCCAGAACATAACCTAGATCGGGAGTTCCGCCGCCGCAAGCCTCTATAGCCACCAAAAACCAATCGGGACCCTGTTCTAGCACCCTGCCGGAGGGGGGAACCCTCACCGGTGGCCATCTTCATCATCCCGGCGCTCTCCATGACGAGGAGGGAGTAATTCACCCTCGGGGCTAAGGGTATGTACCAGTAGCTATGTGTTTGATCTCTCTCTCTCTCTCTCTCTCTCTCTCTCTCTCGTGTTCTTGATTTGGCACGATCTTGATGCGTCACGAGCTTTGCTATTATATTTGGATCTTATGATGTTTCTCCCCCTCTACTCTCTTGTAATGGATTGAGTTTTCCCTTTGAAGTTATCTTATCGGATTGAGTCTTTCAGGATTTGACAACACTTGATGTATGTCTTGTGTGGGATACCCGTGGTGACAATGGGGTATTCTATTGATTCACTGGATGTATGTTTTGGTGATCAACTTGCGGGTTCCGTGACCTTGGGAATCTATGCATAGGGGTTGGCACACGTTTTCGTCTTGACTCTCCGATAGAAACTTTGGGGCACTCTTTGAAGTACTTTGTGTTGGTTTGGATAGATGAATATGAGATTGTGTGATGCATATCGTATAATCATACCCACGGATACTTGAGGTGACATTGGAGTATCTAGGTGATATTAGGGTTTTGGTTGTGTCTTAAGGTGTTATTCTAGTACGAACTCTAGGATAGATCGAATGGAAAGAATAGCTTCGTGTTATTTTATTACGGACTCTTGAATAGATCGATCAGAAAGGATAACTTTGAGGTGGTTTCGTACCCTACAATAATCTCTTCATTTGTTCCCCTCTATTAGTGACTTTGGTGTGACTCTTTGTTGCATGTTGGATTGTTATATGATCTAATTATGTTATTATTGTTGAGAGAACTTGCACTAGTGAAAGTATGAACCCTAGGCCTTGTTTCAACGCATTGTAATACCGTTTACTCTCACTTTTATCATTAGTTACCTTGCTGTTTTTATATTTTCATATTACAAAAACCTATATCTACCATCCATATTGCATTTGTATAACCATCTCTTCGCCGAACTAGTGCACATATACAATTTACCATTGTATTGGGTGTGTTGGGGACACAAGAGACTCTTTACTATTTGGTTGCAGGGTTGTTTGAGAGATACCATCTTCATCCTATGCCTTCCATGGATTGATAAACCTTAGGTCATCCACTTAAGGGAAATTTGCTACTGTCCTACAAACCTCTGCACTTGGAGGCCCAACAACGTCTACAAGAAGAAGGTTGTGTAGTAGACATCAAGCAGTTTCTGGCGCCGTTCCCGGGGAGGTGAGTGCTTGAAGGTATATCTTTAGATCTTGCAATTGAATATTTTTGTTTCTTGTTTTATCACTAGTTTAGTCTATAAAAGAAAAGTACAAAAAAAGTTGAATTGAGGGTGCCTCATATGCTTCATCTTTTTAATGTCTTTCGTGCAAATGACGGAAAGGAAAATTGTGCTCAAGTACTAGAAGAAGAATTACATAGAATGCTTGGCATAAAATATGTGAATGATGAGCATGATTGCAATGTTGTTAGTATGAATTCTTTGAATACCCATGATGCTAATGATGTGCAAAGCCACAAACTTGGGGATGCTCTGTTTGATGAAGATGATATGTTTAGTTCCCCATGTTTTGATGAGCAAATTTATTATGATGAAAGCATGCCTACTATTTATGATGATTATTGTGATGACACGTATGCTCTAAAGAATAAAGGTAACCATGAAACGTGTCATCATGATTAATTTTTAATTGGATTATGCTTCACATGATAGTTATTTTGTTGAGTTTGCTCCCACTACTATTCATGAGAACAAATTTGCTTTTGTGGAGAGTAATAAAATTTCTATGCTTGTAGATCATGAAAATAATGCTTTATGTGATAGTTATATTATTGAATTCATTCATGATGCTACTGAAAATTATTATGAGGGAGGAATATATGCTTGTAGGAATTGCAATAATATCAAGTTTCCTCTCTATGTGTTGAAAATCATGAATTTATGCTTGTTTTGCCTTCCTATGCTAGTTGATTATTGTTCCCATAAATTGTTTGCTCACAAAATCCCTATGCATAGTAAGTGGGTTAGACTTAAATATGCTAGTCATATTCTTTATGATTCTCTCTTTATGTTTCAATTCTTATCTTTTATGCGAGCATCATTGATATCATCATGCCTAGCTAGGGGGCGTTAAACGTTAGCGCTTGTTGGGAGGCAACCCAATTTTAATTTTTTATTTGCTTTTTGCTACTGTTTAGTAATAAATAATTCATATAGCCTCTGTTTAGATGCGGTTTTATGTTTTAAATAGTGTTTGTGCCAAGTAGAACCTTTGGGAAGACTTGGGTGAAGTCTTTGCGATCTTGCTATAAAAAATAGAAATTTTGCGCTCACGAGATTAGCTGCCTTTTTTACTGGAAAGTGCTTTTAGGTTGATTATTTCTGCAGATGATTAATAGACAAATTCCTCAGGTCCACAAATTTATTTCAGAATTTTTGGAGTTACAGAAGTATTCGAATGATACAGATTACTACAGACTGTTCTGTTTTTGACAGATTCTGTTTTCTATGTGTTGTTTGCTTATTTTGATGAATCTATGAGTAGTATCGGAGGGTATGAACCATATAGAAGTTGGGATACAGTAGATATTACGGCAATATGAATTTAGAATGAGTTCACAACAGTACCTATGCGGTGATTTATTTTCTGTTGAGTTTTGTGTTGTGAAGTTTTCAAGTTTTGGGTAAAGATTTGACGTACTATGGAATAAGGAGTGGCAAGAGCCTAAGCTTAGGGGTGCCCAAGGCATCCCAAGGTAATATTCAAGGACAACCAAGATCCTAAGCTTGGAGATGCCCCGAATGGCATCCCCTCTTTCGTCTTCGTTCATCGGTAACTTTACTTGAAACTATATTTTTTTTATCACCACATGATATGTGTTTTGCTTGGTGCGTCATTTTATTTTATTTTGTTCTGCTTGTTGTTTGAATAATGTACCAAGATCATAAATTCTTAAATATTAGAGAGTCTTCACATAGTTACATAATTATTCAACTACTCATTGATCTTCACTTATATCTTTTGGAGTAGTTTGTCATTTGCTCTAGTGCTTCACTTATATCCTTTTAGAGCACGGTGGTGGTTTTATTTTGAAATAGATGAACTCTCATGCTTTACTTATATTATTTTGAGAGTCCTAAACAGCATGGTAATTTGCTTTGGTTATGAAACTAGTCCTAATATGATAGGTATCCAAGAGGGATATGATAAAAACTTTCATATAAGTGCATTGAATACTATGAGAAGTTTGATTCTTTATGATTGTCGTGAGATATGAAGATGGTGATATTGGAGTCATGCTAGTTGAGTAGTTGTGAATTTGAGAAATACTTGTGTTAAAGTTTGTGATTCATGTAGCATGCACGTATGGTGAATCGTTATGTGATGAAGTCGGAGCATGATTTATTTATTGATTGTCTTCCTTATGAGTGGCGGTCGGGGACGAGCGATGGTCTTTTCCTACCAATCTATCCCCTTAGGAGCATGCGTGTAATACTTCGTTTCGATAACTAATAGATTTTTGCAATAAGTATGTGAGTTCATTATGACTAATGTTGAGTCCATGGATTATACACACTTTCACCCTCCCACCATTGCTAGCCTCTCTAATACTGCGCACCTTTCGCCGGTATCATATACCCACCATATACCTTCCTAAAAACAGCCACCATACCTACCTATTATGGCATTTCCATAGCCATCCTGAGATATATTGCCATGCAACTTTCCACCGTTCCATTTTTTATGACATTCTCCATCATTGTAATATTACTTTGCATGATCATGTAGTTGACATCGTATTTGTGGCAAAGCCACCATTCATAATCCTTTCATACATGTCACTCTTGATTCATTGCACATCCCGGCACACCGCCGGAGGCATTCATATTGAGTCATATTTTTGTTCTAAGTATTGAGTTGTAAGTAATTAAAAGTGTGATGATCATCATTATTAGAGCATTGTCCCAGTGAGGAAAGGATGATGGAGACTATGATTCCCCCAAGTCAGGATGAGACTCCGGACTAAAATAAAAAAAGAGGCCATAAAAAAGAGAAGGCCCAAAAAAATGAAAAAAAAACAAAAAAATGAGAGAAAAAGAGAGAAGGGGAAATGCTACTATCCTTTTACCACACTTGTGCTTCAAAGTAGCACCATGATCTTCATGATAGAGAGTCTCCTATGTTGTCACTTTCATATACTAGTGGGAATTTTTCATTATAGAACTTGGCTTGTATATTCCAATGATGGGCTTCCCCAAATTGCCCTAGGTCTTCGTGAGCAAGCGATTTGGATGCACACCCACTTAGTTTCTTTTGTTGAGATTTCATACACTTATAGCTCTAGTGCATCCGTTGCATGGCAATCCCTACTCACTCACATTGATATCTATTGATGGGCATCTCCATAGCCCGTTGATACGCCTAGTTGATCTGAGACTATCTTCTCCTTTTGTCTTCTCCACAACCACCATTCTATTCCACCTATAGTGCTATGTCCATGGCTCACGCTCATGTATTGCTTGAAGATTGAAAAAGTTTTAGAACATCAAAAGTATGAAAAAATTGCTTGCTTGTCATCAGGGTTGTGCATGATTTAAATATTTTGTGTGATGAAGATAGAACATAGCCAGACTGTATGATTTTGTAGGGATAGCTTTCTTTGACCATGTTATTTTGAGAAGACATAATTGCTTGGTTAGTATGCTTGAAGTATTATTATTTTTATGTCAATATTAAAATTTTGTCTTGAATCTTTCGGATCTGAATATTCTTACCACAATAAAGAAGATTACATTAACAAATCTGTTAGGTAGCATTCCACATCAAAAACTCTGTTTTTATCATTTACCTACTCGAGGACGAGCAGGAATTAAGCTTGGGGATGCTTGATACGTCTCCAACGTATCTATAATTTTTTATTGTTCCATGCTATTATATTATCAATCTTGGATGTTTTATATGCATCTATATCCTATTTTATATGATTTTTGGGACTAACTTATTAACCTAGAGCCTAGTGCCAATTTTTGTTTTTTCTTGTTTTTAAGTATCGCAGAAAGGGAAAACCAAACAGAGTCCAATTGACCTGAGATTCCACAGAGATTATTTTTAGACCATAAGAAGCACACGGAGTATCCGAGATAGGCCAGAGGAGTCCCGAGGCACCCACAAGGGTGGGGGCATGCCCTACCCCCTGGGCGCGTCCCCCTACCTCGTGGCCGCCTTGGGAACCCCCCTGACTTGTTCCCGATGCCAACACCTCTTATATATACCCAAACTTCCAGAACATAACCTAGATCGGGAGTTCCGCCGCCGCAAGCCTCTGTAGCCCGCAAAAACCAATCGGAACCCTGTTCCGGCACCTTGCCGGAGGGGGGAAGCCTCACCGGTGGCCATATTCATCATCCCGGCGCTCTCGATGACGAGGAGGGAGTAGTTCACTGAGGGAGTCCTGGATTAGGGGGTGTTCGGATAGCCGGACAATACCTTCGGCCGGACTCCTGGACTATAAAGATACAAGATTGAAGACTCCGTCCCGTGTCCGGAAGGGACTTTCCTTGGCATGGAAGGCAAGCTTGGCGATGCGGATATTCAAGATCTCCTACCATTGTAACTGACTTTGTGTAACCCTAACCCTATCCGGTGTCTATATAAACCGGAGGGTTCTAGTCCGTAGGACAACTTCATCATACAACAATCATACCATAGGCTAGCTTCTAGGGTTTAGCCTCCTTGATCTCGTGGTAGATCTACTCTTTTACTACCCATATCATCAATATTAATCAAGCAGGAGTAGGGTTTTACCTCCATCGAGAGGGCCCGAACCTGGGTAAACTTTGTGTCCCTTGTCTCCTGTTACCATCCGGCCTAGATGCATAGTTCGGGACCCCCTACCCGAGATCCGCCTGTTTTGACACCGACATTGGTGCTTTCATTGAGAGTTACTCTGTGCCGTCGCAATCAGGAAGGATGCCTCCTCCCGTCTTTAAAGACGGCACCGTTACTAAGGGAGCCTTGGCTGTTGGCCAAACTCTCCTGCTAGGCGGTTTCCTCACGACCGCCTGTTCGGCCTCGCACCGACGGTGACCTCTCGGGTCATCAACAACAATCTTCACATCAGCTCGGAACTTGCCGAGCAGTTAGATCCAATGGAGCTCTATTCCGTAAACGAGCTCTTGGATCGCTTCGCCGCCTTGGGGGTCAATACGGATTATGACCAGGTTGGGCTTAAACCCGATCTAAGAGTGATTAATTCTCCCCAAGTCACCCATCATGTTGCCGTAGTAGAGGCACAGTGCGGCGACCCTTCATCTATCTTAAGGACCAGCTATGTCCGGATTCCCGATCCCTCCAAGTCGGATATCCGCGGAGGGGAGGATGTAATTCACGACCTGAACTTAGAATCAGGCAACGGGTCAGATTCATTGGACAACATCCAAGAATCCAAACTTCAGAGTTTGGAAACTCCTTGGCCTCTGAGTCTCAGATTGAGGGAGGTTGCAGATTTAGTTCCACCCACCCACCCGAACATAAGCGAACTATCCCAAATCAGGCAAAAGCCCGATGAAACAGTACATCATTACTGGGCAAGGTTCTTCCTGGTTATGAACAGGATAAAGGACTGCCGCGAGGAAGACGCAATCTCAATCTTCTACAATAATTGCACGGACAAGGGAATCCTCAACGCCACAGGTCGTCGTGATATTACACGCTTCGCTGACTTGGCGTCCATAGTACAAAAGTACTGTGCGATGGAAAGCGCCTGGAAAACCAAAATTAAATTTTGGGATAATCCGGCCCTGAATAGAAACCTTGTCTGAAATAAAAGGGTGCATCATCATCAGACACCCGGGTTAAAAACCAAAAAACCAAAACCCTCTACAGGGCATGGAACCGTACTGGAGGGATGGCTTAATGGACCCTGTAAAATTCACAGTACGGAGGACGCCACACCAACTCAAAGCCTTAGAGCATGTTGGATACTCCGGCAGGTGGCCAAAAGGGGCGAAGATCTCCTAATTCCGGAGTCCGCGGAAAGCCACCTCAGGGACTCCAGTACAGTCTTAACAGTATTTGAGACTTTCGCATCAAATAATATGCGAAAAAGAACACTCCGCAGCCTCGTTGAAGTCTATCAAGTAGCAACAATAAACCCTTGGAGTGACACGGCTATTACTTTTAATGCCAGTGATGAACCTGAATTCCGAACAGCCCGAGCAACAGCCGCATTGGTCCTCAGTCCAATAGTGGACGGCTTTCGCCTCACCAACGTACTCATGGACGGAGGCAGCGGATTGAACCTCATTTATGAGGAAACCCTCCAAAAAATGGAAATAGACTGGAACCGCATTGAGCAAAGCAGCACAACCTTTAGAGGAATAATCCCCAGTCAGGAAGCACGATGTACAGGAAAAATCACACTGGACGTGGTGTTCGGCACATCGAATAATTACAGGTCCGAAGAAGTCACATTCCAGGTGACCCCGTTCAGTAGCGGATACCACGCTCTGCTCGGCCGGGAAGCGTTTACAATCTTCCAAGCAATACCCCATTACGGGTACATGAAGCTTAAGATGCCCGACCCAAACGGAATCATCATTCTTGCCAGTGATCCGGACATAGCCCTCCGCGCCGAAAACAAGACAGCCGCACTGGCCCTCGAGGCACTGTCTGAAGCCCTAGCGGCTGAGGAACTGACTGCGTTGCGCTCCACGGTAAACAGGGATGATGTGATACTCGACAAAAGATCCAAGTCCACCTCCTTTAAACCAACGGACGAAATAGTCAAATTCTAGGTCCATCCGACGGACCCCAATAAAACAGCTTCCATCGGGGCACCATTAAACCCTGATGTAGACGCCGCACTGCGAGAGTTCCTACGCGAGAACTGGGACGTTTTCGCGTGGCACCCTTCAGACATGCCAGGAATCCCACGCAGGCTGGCTGAACACAGCTTAAATATCCTAAAAGGATTCAAACCTGTCAAACAAGAACTTCGGCGTTTCTCTGAACCCAAGAGACAGGCTATGGGAGAGGAGCTAGCCAAGCTACTGGAGGCCGGATTCATCAGAGATATAAAACATCCGGACTGGCTAGCAGACTTGGTGATGGTACCAAAGAAGGAAAAATCCTGGCGCCTGTGCGTTGATTTTAAAGACCTTAACAAGGCTTGCCCAAAGGATCCCTTCCCCCTCCCCCGTATCGATCAAATTATCGATGCTACCGCAGGACATGATTCGTTGTGTTTCCTCGACGCATACTCCGGTTACCATCAAATCAAGATGGCAGAATCAGACCAATCCGCAACAGCATTCATCACACCATATGGCCCATTCTGCTTCAACACAATGCCCTTCAGGCTCAAAAATGCCGGCGCAACATATCAGCGCATGATTCAGACATGTCTGGCAAACTAGATCGGCAAAACAGTGGAGGCATACGTGGATGATGTGGACATAAACAAAACATGTCGAATCTCTAGTAGATGACTTGAGGCTTACATTTGATAATCTCCGAACATATGACATCAAGCTAAACCCGGAAAAATGCGTTTTCGGCGTTCCAGCCGGAAAGCTCTTGGGCTTCATCGTATCCGGTAGAGGAATCGAAGCAAATCCAGCCAAGATCCGAGCTTTGTCACAATTGGATATCCCAAAGGACCTCAAACAAATACAAAAATTAACCGGATGCGTGGCGGCTCTAAGCCGCTTCATCTCCCGCTTGGGAGAAAAGGCACTACCCCTCTATCGCCTACTTCGGCGCACCGAACACTTCGAGTGGACGGATGCCGCCACGGCCGGACTTGATGAAATAAAAGCCATATTGGCAACAAACCCAGTCCTGGCCGCGCCAAACATCGGCGAACCAATGATATTGTACATTGCAGCAACCCATCAAGTTGTCAGCGCAGTACTTGTCGTCGAGCGGGAAACGGACGGACAGAAATTCCCCCTTCAAAAGCCGGTTTACTACGTGTCCACTGTCCTCACCCCATGCAAATCACGGTACCCACATTATCAAAAGATTGCATACGCAGTATTCATGGCATCCCGGAAGCTACGACACTATTTTCAAGAGTGTTCAATCACAGTAGCATCAGAAGTACCACTCAACGATATTATAAACAACCGCGACGCAACGGGCCGGATTGCAAAATGGGCCATCGAGCTCCTCCCGTTCGACATAACTTATAAGCCACGGCGAGCTATCAAGTCGCAAGTTTTGGCTGACTTCGTCGCAGAATGGACGGAGGCCGAACTCCCTAAAGAGTACGGCACATACTCAAACTGGATCATGCATTTCGACGGCTCCAAAATGTTGGCCGGACTAGGGGCTGGCATCGTTTTGACATCCCCCATAGGAGATACAGTTCAATATGTACTCCAGATTATGTACACGGACTCCAACAATGCTGCCGAATATGAGGCCCTTTTACACGGTCTCCGGATGGCAGTATCCATGAGCACTCAACGCCTGGAAGTGCGCGGGGATTCGAACCTCGCGATATCCCAAATAAATGGAGACTTCGATGCCAAGGATCCAAAAATGGCAGCTTACCTCAACGCCGTCTTAAAAATGTCAGCCCGGTTCGAGGGGCTCGAATTTCACCACATAGCCCGGGAAAACAATCAGGCGGCAGACATCCTGGCACGCATCGGCGCAAAACGCGATGCAGTCCCCCCAACGTCTTCCTGGAAAGGATGTTCAAGCCATCCGTAGTATGGGAAGGGGAGCCTAGTAATGACAGCCCGTACCAATCCGCACTGTCCGGCACCGAACAATCTGACATAATCGGCGGCCTCGCCAATGAAATTACAACTTCCGCCCACGTCATAATGGTCGTCATCGGCCCGTGGACAGAACCATTCCTAGCCTACCTTAATAGGCAGGAGCTCCCGGAGGACCAAAATGAGGCACGCTGCATAGTGCGGCGATCCAAGGCCTATAAAGTCCATGAGGGAGAGCTTTATAAGAAAAGCACTATCGGAGTACTTCAAAGGTGCATCTCCAAAAAGGAAGGGCAGAACTTGCTGGCTGAAATTCATGCCGGACTAGGTGGTCATCATGCCGCAGCTCGGTCCCTTGTAAGCAAAGCTTTCCGTACAGGCTTCTATTGGCCGACGGCCCGGGCAGACGCTCAGGACTTTTTCCAATGATGCGTCGGTTGCCAGCTCTTTGCAAACCAAAGCCATATGCCACCTACCGCCCTCCAAACTATACCCATCACTTGGCCCTTCGCGGTCTAGGGGCTTGACATGGTTGGACCCCTTGAAGGGGGAACTAACAAGAAAAAATACTTACTGGTCATGGTGGATAAGTTCACCAAATGGATAGAAGCCAAGCCTGTTAAGACGGCCGAATCCGGACCGGTGATATACTTCATATCCGGGGTCGTACACCATTATGGCGTTCCCACAGCATCATTACTGATAACGGCACGAACTTTATGGCCGACGAGGTAAAACTGAAGGAAATATGCCCTAGAGGCAATAATAAAGTTATTATTTATTTCCTTATATCATGATAAGTGTTTATTATTCATGCTAGAATTGTATTAACTGGAAACATAATACATGTGTGAATACATAGACAAACAGAGTGTCACTAGTATGCCTCTACTTGACTAGCTCATTAATCAAAGATGGTTATGTTTCCTAGCCATGAACAAAGAGTTGTTATTTGATTAACGAGATCACATCATTAGTTGAATGATCTGATTGACATGACCCATTCCATTAGCATAGCACCCGATCGTTTAGTATGTTGCTATTGCTTTTATCCATGACTTATACATGTTCCTTTAAACTATGAGATTATGCAACTCCCATTTACCGTAGGAACACTTTGTGTGCTACCAAACGTCACAACGTAACTGGGTGATTATAAAGGTGCTCTACAGGTGTCTCCGAAGGTACATATTGGGTTGGCGTATTTCGAGATTAGGATTTGTCACTCCGATTGTCGGAGAGGTATCTCAGGGCCTTCTCGGTAATGCACATCACATAAAGCCTTGCAAGCATTGCAACCAATGAGTTAGTTGCGAGATGATGTATTACAGAACGAGTAAAGAGACTTGCCGGTAACGAGATTGAACTAGGTATTGGATACCGACGATCGAATCTCGGGCAAGTAACATACCGATGACAAAGGGAACAACGTATGTTGTTATGCGGTCTGACCGATAAAGATCTTCATAGAATATGTAGGAGCCAATATGGGCATCCAGGTCCCGCTATTGGTTATTGACCGGAGACATGTCTCGGTCATGTCTACATTGTTCTCGAACCGTAGGGTCCGCACGCTTAACGTTACGATGATAGTTATTATGAGTTTATGCATTTTGATGTACCGAAGGAGTTCGGAGTCCCGGATGTGATCACGGACATGACGAGGAGTCTCGAAATGGTCGAGACATAAAGAATTATATATTGGAAGCCTATGTTTGGACATCGGATGCATTCCAGGTGAAATCAGGATTTTACCGGAATACCGGGAGGGTTACCGGAACCCCCCGGGAGCATAATGGGCCAACATGGGCCTTGGAGGAGAGGTGAGAGGGCTGCCCTCATGGGTTGTGCGCCTCCCCCCTTCCCCTAGTCCTATTAGGACTAGGAGAGGTGGGCGCCCCCTCTCTCTCTCTCCCCCTTGGAGAATCCTAGTCCAACTAGGATTGGGGGGGGGGGGAATCCTACTCCCAGAGGGAGTAGGACTCTCCTGGCGCGCCTAGCTTGGCCGGCCAGCCCCTCCCCCTTGGCTCCTTTATATACGGGGGCAGGGGGTACCCCAGAGACACAAGTTGATCTACGGATCATTCCTTAGCCGTGTGTGGTGCCCCCTTCCACCAAATTCCACCTCGATCATATCGTTGCAGCGCTTAGGCGAAGCCCTGCGCCGGTAACACATCAAGATCGTCACCACGCCGTCGTGCTGACGGAACTCTTCCTCGACGCTTTGCTGGATCGGAGCCCGGGGATCGTCATCAAGCTGAACGTGTGCCAAGAACTCGGAGGTGCCGGAGTAACGGTGCTGTGATCGGTTGGATCGCGAGGAGAACGTACGACTACTTCCTCTACGTTGTGTCAACGCTTCCGCTTCGGTCTATGAGGGTACGTAGACAACACTCTCCCCTCTCGTTGCTATGCATCACCATGATCTTGCGTGTGCGTAGGAAATTTTTTGAAATTACTACGTTCCCCAACAGTGGTATCAGAGCCAGGTTTTAAGGTTTGATGTTATTTGCACGAGTAGAACACAAGTGAGTTGTGGACGATACAAGTCATACTGCCTACCAGCATGTCATACTTTGGTTCAGCGGTATTGTTGGACGAGACGATCCGGACCAACCTTACGCGTACGCTTACGCGAGACCGGTTCCCTCGACGTGCTTTGCACATAGATGGCTTGCGGAAGACTGTCTCTCCAACTTTATTTGAACCGAGTGTGGCTACGCCCGGTCCTTGAGAAGGTTAAAACGGAGTCTATTTGACAAACTATCGTTGTGGTTTTGATGCGTAGGTAAGATGAGTTCTTGCTTAAGCCCGTAGCAGCCACGTAAAACTTGCAACAACAAAGTAGAGGACGTCTAACTTGTTTTTGCAGGGCATGTTGTGATGTGATATGGTCAAGACGTGATGCTAAATTTTATTGTATGAGATGATCATGTTTTGTAACCAAGTTATCGGCAACTGGCAGGAGCCATATGGTTGTCGCTTTATTGTATGCAATGCAATCGCGATGTAATGCTTTACTTTATTACTAAGCGGTAGTGATAGTCGTGGAAGCATAAGATTGGCGAGACGACAACGATGCTACGATGGAGATCAAGGTGTCGCGCTGGTGACGATGGTGATCATGACGGTGCTTCGAAGATGGAGATCACAAGCACGAGATGATGATGTCCATATCATATCACTTATATTGATTGCATGTGATGTTTATCTTTTTATGCATCTTATCTTGCTTTGATTGACGGTAGCATTATAAGATGATCTCTCACTAAATTATCAAGAAGTGTTCTCCCTGAGTATGCACCGTTGCGAAAGTTCTTCGTGCTGAGACACCACGTGATGATCGGGTGTGATAGGCTCTACGTTCAAATACAACGGGTGCAAAACAGTTGCACACACGGAATACTCAGGTTATACTTGACGAGCCTAGCATATAACAGATATGGCCTCGGAACACGGAGACCGAAAGGTCGAGCGTGAATCATATAGTAGATATGATCAACATAATGATGTTCACCATTGAAACTACTCCATCTCACGTGATGATCGGACATGGTTTAGTTGATTTGGATCACGTGATCACTTAGAAGATTAGAGGGATGTCTATCTAAGTGGGAGTTCTTAAGTAATATGATTAATTGAACTTTAATTTATCATGAACTTAGTCCTGGTAGTATTAGCATATCTATGTTGTAGATCAATAGCTCACATTGTTGCTTCCCTGTGTTTATTTCGATATGTTCCTAGAGAAAATTGTATTGAAAAGATGTTAGTAGCAATGATGCGGATTGGATCCGTGATCTGAGGTTTATCCTCATTGCTGCACAGAAGAATTATGTCCTTGATGCACCGCTGGGTGACGGACCTATTGCAGGAGCAGATGCAGACGTTATGAATGTTTTGCTAGCTCAATATGATGACTACTTAATAGTTTAGTGCACCATGCTTAACGGCTTAGAATCGGGACTTCAAAGACGTTTTGAACGTCATGGACCATATGAGATGTTCCAGGAGTTGAAGTTAATATTTCAAGCAAATACCCGAGTTGAGAGATATGAAGTCTCCAACAAGTTCTATAGCTAAAAGATGGAGGAGAATCGCTCAACTAGTGAGCATGTGCTCAGATTGTCTGGGTACTACAATCGCTTGAATCAAGTGGGAGTTAATCTTCCAGATAAGATAGTGATTGACAGAATTCTCTAGTCACCATCACCAAGTTAGTAGAACTTCGTGATGAACTATAATATGCAAGGGATAACGGAAAATATTCCCAAGCTCTTCGCGATGCTAAAATCGGCGAAGGTAGAAATCAAAGAAAAACATCAAGTGTTGATGGTTGACAAGATCACTAGTTTCAAAAAGGGCAAAAAGGAAAGAAGGAGAACTTCAAGAAGAACGGCAAGCAAGTTGCTGCTCAAGTGAAAAAACCCAAGTCTGGTCCTAAGCCTGAGACTAAGTGCTTCTACTGCAAAGGGACTGGTCACTGGAAGCGGAACTACCCCAAGTGATTGGTGGATAAGAAGGATGTCAAAGTGAACATAAGTATATTTGATATACATGTTATTGATGTGTACTTTACTAGTGTTCATAGCAACCCCTCAGTATTTGGTACTAGTTCAAGTTGCTAAGATTAGTAACTCGAAACGGGAGTTGCAGAATGAACAAAGACTAGTTAAAGGGCAAGGTGACGATGTGTGTTGGAAGTGGTTCCAAGATTGATATGATCATCATCACACACTCCCTATACTTTCGGGATTAGTGTTGAAACTAAATAAGTGTTATTTGGTGTTTGCGTTGAGCATGAATATGATTTGATCATGTTAATTGCAATACGATTATTCATTTAAGTAAGAGAATAAATTGTTGTTCTGTTTACATGAATAAAACCTTCTATGGTCATACACACCAATGAAAATAGTTCATTGGATCTCGATCGCAGTGATACACATATTCATAATATTGAAGCCAAAAGATGCAAAGTTAATAATGATAGTGCAACCTATTTGTGGCACTGCCGTTTAGGTCATATTGGTGTAAAGCGCATGAAGAAACTCCATGCAGATGGAATTTTTGGAATAACTTGATTATGAATCACTTGATGCTTGCGAACCATGCCTCTTGGGCAAGATGACTAAAACGCCGTTCTCCGGAACAATGGAGCGAGCAACAGATTTGTTGGAAATCATACATACTGATGTATGTGGTCCGATGAATATTAAGGCTCGCGACAAGTATCATTATTTTCTGACCTTCACAGATGTTTTGAGCAGATATGGGTATATCTACTTGATGAAACATAAGTCTAAAATGTTTGAAAAAGTTCAAAGAATTTCAGAGTGAAGTGGAAAATCATCGTGACAAGAAAATAAAAGTTTCTACGATCTGATCGCGGAGACGAATATTTGAGTTACGAGTTTGGTCTTCAGTTAAAACAATATGAAATAGTTTCACAAACTCATGCCACCTGGAACACCGCAACATAATGGTGCGTCCGAACGTCATAACCGTACTTTATTAGATATAGTACAATCTATGATGTATCTTGCCGATATACCACTATCGTTTTTGGGATTATGCATTAGAGACAGCTGCATTCACATTAAATAGGGCACCATCTAAATCCGTTGAGACGACACCGTATGAACTATGGTTTAGCAATAAACCTAAGCTGTCGTTTCTTAAAGTTTGGGGCTGCGATGCTTATGTGAAAAAGCTTCATCCTGATAAGCTCGAACCCAAATCGGAGAAATGTGTCTTCATAGGATATCCAAAGGAAACTGTTGGATACACCTTCTATCACAGATCCGAAGGCAAGACTTTTTGTTGCTAAGTTCGGAAACTTTCTAGAGAAAGAGTTTCTTTCGAAAGAAGTGAGTGGGAGGAAAGTAGAACTTGATAAGGTGATTGTACCTTCTCCCTTATTGGAAAGTAGTTCATCACAGAAATCTGTTCCTGTGACTACTACACCAATTAGTGAGGAAGCTAATGATGATGATCATGTAACTTCAGATCAAGTTACTACCAAATTTCGTAAGTAAACTAGAGTGAGATCCGCACCAGAGTGGTACGGTAATCCTGTTCTGGAAGTCATGTTACTAGACCATGACGAACTTGCGAACTATGAAGAAGCGATGGTGAGCCCGGATTCCGCAAAGTGGCTTGAGGCCATGAAATCTGAGATGGGATCCATGTATGAGAACAAAGTGTGGACTTTGGTTGACTTGCCCGATGATCGGCAAGCAATTGAGAATAAATGGATTTTCAAGAGGAAGACGGACGCTGATAGTAGTGTTACTATCTACAAAGCTAGAATTGTCGCAAAAGGTTTTCGACAAGTTCAAAGTGTTGACTACGATGAGAGTTTCTCACTCGTATCTATGCTTAAGTCTGTTCGAATCATGTTAGCAATTGCCGCATTTTATGAAATCTGGCAAATGGAAAAAAAACTGCATTCCATAATGGATTTATTAAAGAAGAGTTGCATATGATGCAACCAGAAGGTTTTGTCAATCCTAAAGGTGTTAACAAAATATGCAAGCTCCAGCGATCCATCTATGGACTGGTGCAAGCATCTCGGAGTTGGAATATACGCTTTGATAAGTTGATCAAAGCATATAGTTTTATACAGACTTGCGGTGAAGCCTGTATTTACAAGAAAGTGAGTGGGAGCACTACAGCATTTCTGATAAGTATATGTAAATGACATATTATTGATCGGAAATAATGTAGAATTATTCTGTAAAGCATAAAGGAGTATTTGAAAGGAGTTTTTCGAAGAAGGACCTCGGTGAAGCTGCTTACATATTGAGCATCAAGATCTATAGAGATAGATCAAGACGCTTGATAAGTTTTTCAATAAGTACATACCTTGAAAATTTTTGAAGTAGTTCAAAATGGAACAGTCAAAGAAAGAGTTCTTGCCTGTATTACAAGGTGTGAAATTGAGTGAGACTCAAAGCCCGACCACGGCAGAAGATAGAAAGAGAATGAAAGTCATTTCCTATGCCTAAGCCATAGATTCTATAAAGTATGCCATGCTATGTACCAGATCTGTTGTATACCCTACACTGTGTTAAGCAAGGGAGTACAATAGTGATCTAGGAAGTAGATCACTGGACATCGGTCAAAATTATCCTTAGTAAAATAAGGATATGTTTCTCGATTATGGATGTGACAAAAAGGGTTCGTCGTAAAAGGTTACGTCGATGCAAGTTTTGACACTAATCTAGATGACTCTAAGTCTAAATCTAGATACATATTGAAAGTGGGAGCAATTAGCTAAAGTAGCTCCGTGCAGAGCATTGTAGACATAGAAAATTGCAAAATACATAACGGATCTGAATGTGGCAGACCCGTTGACTAAACTTCTCTCACAAGCAAAACATGATCACACCGTAGTACTCTTTGGGTGTTAATCACATAGCGATGTGAACTAGATTACTGAATCTAGTAAACCCTTTGGGTGTTGGTCACATATCGATGTGAACTATGGGTATTAATCACATGGTGATGTGAACTATTGCTGATAAATCACATGGCGATGTGAACTAGATTATTGACTCTAGTGCAAGTGGGAGACTGAAGGAAATATGCCCTAGAGGCAATAATAAAGTTATTATTTATTTCCTTGTATCATGATAAGTGTTTATTATTCATGCTAGAATTGTATTAACTGGAAACATAATACATGTGTGAATACATAGACAAACAGAGTGTCACTAGTATGCCTCTACTTGACTAGCTCATTAGTCAAAGATGGTTATGTTTCCTAGCCATGAACAAAGAGTTGTTATTTGATTAACGAGATCACATCATTAGTTGAATGATCTGATTGACATGACCCATTCCATTAGCATAGCACCCGATCGTTTAGTATGTTGCTATTGCTTTTATCCATGACTTATACATGTTCCTTTAAACTATGAGATTATGCAACTCCCATTTACCGTAGGAACATTTTGTGTGCTACCAAACGTCACAACGTAACTGGGTGATTATAAAGGTGCTCTACAGGTGTCTCCGAAGGTACATATTGGGTTGGCGTATTTCAAGATTAGGATTTGTCACTCCGATTGTCGGAGAGGTATCTCAGGGCCTTCTCGGTAATGCACATCACATAAAGCCTTGCAAGCATTGCAACCAATGAGTTAGTTGCGAGATGATGTATTACAGAACGAGTAAAGAGACTTGCCGGTAACGAGATTGAACTAGGTATTGGATACCGACGATCGAATCTCGGGCAAGTAACATACCGATGACAAAGGGAACAACGTATGTTGTTATGCGGTCTGACCGATAAAGATCTTCATAGAATATGTAGGAGCCAATATGGGCATCCAGGTCCCGCTATTGGTTATTGACCGGAGACATGTCTCGGTCATGTCTACATTGTTCTCGAACCGTAGGGTCCGCACGCTTAACGTTACGATGACAGTTATTATGAGTTTATGCATTTTGATGTACCGAAGGAGTTCGGAGTCCCAGATGTGATCACGGACGTGACGAGGAGTCTCGAAATGGTCGAGACATAAAGAATTATATATTGGAAGCCTATGTTTGGACATCGGATGCATTCCAGGTGAAATTAGGATTTTACCGGAATACCGGGAGGGTTACCGGAACCCCCCGGGAGCATAATGGGCCAACATGGGCCTTGGAGGAGAGGTGAGAGGGCTGCCCTCATGGGCTGTGCGCCTCCCCCCTTCACCTAGTCCTATTAGGACTAGGAGAGGTGGGCGCCCCCTCTCTCTCTCTCTCCCCCTTGGAGAATCCTAGTCCAACTAGGATTGGGGGGGGGGGGAATCCTACTCCCAGAGGGAGTAGGACTCTCCTGGCGCGCCTAGCTTGGACGGCCAGCCCCTCCCCCTTGGCTCCTTTATATACGGGGGCAGGGGGTACCCCAGAGACACAAGTTGATCTACGGATCGTTCCTTAGCCGTGTGCGGTGCCCCCTTCCACCATATTCCACCTCGATCATATCGTTGCAGCGCTTAGGCGAAGCCCTGCGCCGGTAACACATCAAGATCGTCACCACGCCGTCGTGCTGACGGAACTCTTCCTTGACGCTTTGCTGGATCGGAGCCCGGGGATCGTCATCGAGCTGAATGTGTGCCAAGAACTCGGAGGTGCCGGAGTAACGGTGCTGTGATCGGTTGGATCGCGAGGAGAACGTACGACTACTTCCTCTATGTTGTGTCAACGCTTCCGCTTCGGTCTACGAGGGTACGTAGACAACACTCTCCCCTCTCGTTGCTATGCATCACCATGATCTTGCGTGTGCGTAGGAAATTTTTTGAAATTACTACGTTCCCCAACAAAAACTCTGGTGCAAAAACATGGGCATCAAGCTCGATTATGCCTCCGTCTATCACAAACTAACGGCCAGGTCGAGCGCGCAAATGGTCTTATCATGAGTGGCATCAAACCCAGATTAGTGCGGTCCCTAAAGGAATCTAACACGCACTGGGTAGAGGAGCTTGACTCCGTACTCTGGGGGCTGCGGACCACGCCGAATAGCACCACGGATACACACCATTCTTTATGCTGTACGGCGCAGAGGCAGTTCTGCCTTGCGACATAATTCATGACTCACCTCGAGTGCGCATGTACGAAGAAAGAGAAGCCGAGCTCGATCGGCAGGACAGTCTGGACGCCTTGGAGGAGGAGCGCAATGTGGCAAAAGCCCGTTCCGCATTCTATCAACAGCAGGCTCGAAGATATCAAAGCAGAGAAGTGCGGGCCAAAAATTACAATGTTGGCGAATTAGTTCTACGGCTGCCGGACAAGAAAAAGGACAAACTCAAGCCCAAGTGGGAAGGTCCCTTCATAATTGACCAAGTCCTGACCGGTGGAGCGTACCGCCTGTGAGATGCCTCGGATAACCGACTCGAGCCGAACCCATGGAACGCAGCCCGTCTCCGAAGATTCTACACCTAGCACCGGACTCTGTGTTCGTATCCTTCCTCTGTCCATTTTTTACATTTTCTGTCTTACATTTCTCTCCTTCCACCCTTTCTTTTATTCTTCCTCTCTTATAGCCATTAAAGGCTCAACAAAGTGACGCGCTACTCGCGCTCACTATACCTGGGGGCTTCTTTAAACAGAAGCCTATTTATACGGGCTCCACGCCCAAAACATGTGTCAAACTTCTGCATGTACCTTTTCTTCACCATTATATGCATCGATATGACTTAAGTTTTGGCCAAGCTGGGTTGCCTGGCTCCTGTGCTTACCCCTACGTTCCCGATTGTTCGGCTAGGCGGTAAAGGGAGCACCTCTGCGATTGTTACTACCGGGTCAGCCGGATGTGTACCTCAGACTGGGTGAAGCCGAAAGCTAGCGTTCTTAAGGGAATATTCGGTCGGTGAACTAAAGATGACCTTTTTTACTTATGTATATACATGCCCCCAGATGCTTTTCCTGCGTTTGCAGTCCGGACATGCACGTTAGGGCATGCCTCCCAGAGAAAGGAACCCCTAACGGAACTATTCTCTCTGGAAGATGTTTCTTACTAACCATGTAATATAACATAACTAGTTGGGCACTTATCTGATAAAGCATTAATGACCCCTACGCCTGGTCTCCATGCATACCCTGATTCTTACATAACCGATAGGGTATTCGGACACACTCCGGACCGTCAGGTCCCGAGGTCGAAGCGAAAAGGTCGGCAACGACAAACGATCTACAATCCGGCTAGAAGGCATTACACATGTCAATTAAAAATTACATAGTCACTTTGATTGATTGTATTCCTCTTCAATACCATCTAACAGGCTGTCTAATTTACAGTCCTGCTGGGAATACTTTGCGGCCAATTCTACTTGGCCGTATACTAAGCTAACAGGGATCTCCTTCCCATCAGGTCCTATAGGTCCGACCTCGGCCATGTGGTTGGGGTCAGCCTTTGTGTACCGCGTCTTTACCATGGCCCAGGCCTCCCTCGCGCCTTGGCGGCAGGCCGATATCTTCCACAACCAGAAGCGTCGCCACGCTCCCTTTAGCTTCTCCGCAAGCTCTCCAAGGCCCTCGAGCCTGGGGAGGGATGGCCATAAGGCTTGGGCAACTCCTTGCATCGCCTGCCGAACTCGCTCGTGCAGCTGCGAAAGCTCGGGAAGAAGGTCGCCCGTTGAAATGGGCATCTCCTCAGCAGGACGAACTGTTAGCATACCTACAGACATAACTCTGTTAGTCGACTTCCTCGCCGAACTATCTTTTCAGAGTTCGTTTAAGCACTTACTATATATGTCGCGTCGAAGCCGTTGATTCTCCTTAGTGGAGTCCGACAGCTGGGCCCGAACATCTTTAAGTTCAACGTCCAGCTTGGTGTTGGCATCCTGAAGATCATTCTTCTCATGCCTCACCCTTGTCAGCATACTCTCACCGGCCTTTAGCCGGTGTAAGAGTTGTTGCCTCTCCGGATCAATTCTGGCGCCATCTGCAATATGATTTGTCAGATTTGTACCCACGCCGCACTTCGCAAAATATTTATCTTTCGAAGTATAAATTACCAGAGGGGGTCTCCTTGGGCTCCCCTGCCGCGGCTAGTGTGGCCTCAAGTTGGGCTTTGCACTCTTCCAGCTCCTGGGACAGTAGGGTATTCTTTTCTATAAGAGCCTGCATAACAAAATGATCCTTAAATCAGTTATTCTAACTGTTTCAAGTCTCGGGGGCTACTGGTATATATATATTTACCAGAAATTTTCTTACTCGCATTTCTTTTACATATTGCTCCGTGGCTCTGGCTAAACCATTTTGAGCGGCACGGAGGTACGCATCTCCCGAGTTAAAGTCATCCAAGGCCTCCTGGGAGAAACAAGCGTCGCGAAGAACTGTCCGGCGATGCATGTGGTTCATGGCACTCTCCACCTCGGAATTGGTGGCAGACAGCCTGTCCGCATCCTCTGTCGGTGGAACGTCCGGTGCGCGCCTTGTGTTCACCTCCGCTTCCGAACCAGGCTTTGGAGCCTGGCTGGTGGAGGCGCGATTGGCAACCTCTCCGGATATAGTCCGGCGAGGTCTCTTCGACCTGAAGAGAACACGAGCGTTAATATGCCCTGAAGGAACAACACCAGGGAAGAAGATGGTGCGCTATACCTTTGCGTCGACGTCTCAGTCCGGACTACATTCCTTTTTACCCCACGGGGTCCTGCAACCCCTCGTTGGCTAGCCGGAGGCTCGGCCTCCCACCTCGGAAACCTCCCCTGCAAAACACGGTTGTTGTCAGGGAAACTGAAACACGTGAGGATGGATTCCTTCCCGAAGTGATGAGATTCCGGTCTCTGTTACCTGGGAGGCCGGGATTAGCCCTGGGTAATCGGCCGTAATGGCCACCAAGGTATCATCCCTGCTCAACTGATGAAATACCCCGTCAATCAGCTCCACAGCTATATCCGGATCCTCTTCGGAGTCCGGATCAAGGGGCCGTTCTAGATCCTCGGGCTGCGGAGGACGGCTGTTTATATCCTTTACTTCCTGACGCGGTTCCTGCGTTGAAGTCATTAGACTACATATTTGATCATGGGAATATGAAACGGATGGGCGAGCAAAATTGTCTGCTTACCCAACTCGGAGGGTTGTACATAGTAAATCCACCTTGGGGGTTGACGCAGAGGAATTCCTCCTCTTCTCCCTTGTACAAAGAGGCCAAGATCTTTATCAGAGCGGCAGCCGAGTTCGGCCCCTTACGACCGTAACGGGTGGCGTCATCTTCCCCGTTAAAATCCCACATGGGGTGGCCTCTATACTGCAGTGGCTGCACCCCCCGCATAATGCATGCGGCCATGACTCCAATCATGGTTAGTCCGGAATGAGCCAATAGTCTTATCCGGCCCATCAGGTAAAGGACGTCCCTGTCACTTTCTCTCCGAGAGCTCCGTGGACGCCAGCTTAAGCGTTTCTTTAAGGGAGCATTGTTGAATTCGGGGAGACCGACCCGGATAGGATCCGACAGCGGGACATCATCTATATAAAACCATTCCGAAGGCCAGTCCTCGGACGCCTTCTTTGGGGTTCCGGATAGGTATCCGGTCCTGGCGATGCGCCACACTTCGGCTCCGCCCACTTGATATATAGACCCCTATTGAGAACGGGGAACCAGGCAGAATATCCTCTTCCATAGTGCGAAATGAGCCTCAACACCCAAAAATAACTCGCAAAAGGCGACGAAGCCCGCGATATGCAATATAGAGGCGGGCGTGAGATTGTGCAGCTGGAGGCCATAGAACTCCAGAAGCCCACGGAGAAATTGATGAATTGGAAATCCCAGTCCCCTTATTAGATAAGGGACGAGGCACACCCGCTCTCCTTTGGAGAGATTGGGGGAGCTCTCCGCTTGTTTTCCACCATTATAGGTGGCGAGTCCAGCTCGGACCGGGACCATATAGGCCTGAGGGAGAAATCCCTTGGCTTGAAGCGACACTAACTCGCTGTGCAGGATGGAGCAGCTCTCCCAGTCTCCAGTTTTACGACTGGAAGGGCGAGAGGAGGAGCTGCGACGGCTGGCCATGTTGGAATGGACCTTTGCTGCAGGCGCTCTGATGATTACTCGCGGAGAAGAGAAGGTGTGGTTTGGATCTTGATCCCCATCCCATTAAATAGGCGGCTCATTTATGCGGCTAGAGGTGTGGATGTAAAAATGCCCCGGCTTTTCGCATTCATTTGACACGTGGAAGACGACCATTATAGAGCGTAGAAGCCAAGGAGCGCTACATTACAAAAATTGAACATTATTTCAACAGGTACACAAAATTCGGAGAAGAACCCGCCTTGCAATGCCGAAGATAATCTGTGCGCCGGACTCGTCATCATCGAAGCCTGGTTCGGGGGCTACTGAGGGAGTCCTGGATTAGGGGGTGTTCGGATAGCCGAACAATACCTTCGGCCGGACTCCTGGACTATGAAGATACAAGATTGAAGAATTCGTCCCGTGTCCGGAAGGGACTTTCCTTGGCGTGGAAGGCAAGCTTGGCGATGCGGATATTCAAGATCTCCTACCATTGTAACCGACTTTGTGTAACCCTAACCCTATCCGGTGTCTATATAAACCGGAGGGTTCTAGTCCGTAGGACAACTTCATCATACAACAATCATACCATAGGCTAGCTTCTAGGGTTTAGCCTCCTTGATCTCGTGGTAGATCTACTCTTGTACTACCCATATCATCAATATTAATCAAGCAGGAGTAGGGTTTTACCTTCATCGAGAGGGCCCGAACCTAGGTAAACTTCGTGTCCCTTGTATCCTATTACCATCCGGCCTACACGCACAGTTCGAGACCCCCTACCCGAGATCCGCCGGTTTTGACACCGACATTCACCCTCGGGGCTGAGGGTATGTACCAGTAGCTATGTGTTTGATCTCTCTCTATCTTTCTCTCTCTCTCTCTCTCTTGTTCTCTATTTGGCACGATCTTGATGTATCACGAGCTTTGCTATTATAGTTGGATCTTATGATGTTTCTCACCCTCTACTCTCTTGTAATGGATTGAGTTTTCCCTTTGAAGTTATCTTATCGGATTGAGTCTTTAAGGATTTGAGAACACTTGATGTATGTCTTGCGTGGGATACCCGTGGTGACAATGGGGTATTCTATTGATTCACTTGATGTATGTTTTGGTGATCAACTTGCGAGTTCGGTGACCTTGGGAATCTATGCATAGTGGTTGGCACACGTTTTCGTCTTGACTCTCCGGTAGAAACTTTGGGGAACTCTTTGAAGTACTTTGTGTTGGTTTGAATAGATGAATCTGAGATTGTATGATGCATATCGTATAATCATATCCACGGATACTTGAGGTGACATTGGAGTATCTAGGTGACATTAGGGTTTTGGTTGATTTGTGTCTTAAGGTGTTATTCTAGTACGAACTCTAGGATAGATTGAACGGAAAGAATAGATTCGTGTTATTTTACTATGGACTCTTGAATAGGTCGATTAGAAAGGATAACTTTGAAGTGGTTTCATACCGTACAATAATCTCTTCATTTGTTCTCCGCTATTAGTGACTTTGGAGTGACTCTGCATGTTGAGGGATTGTTATACGATCTAGTTATGTTATTATTGTTGAGAGAACTTGCACTAGTGAAAGTATGAACACTAGGCCTTGTTTCAACTCATTGCAATACCGTTTACTCTTACTTTTATCATTAGTTACCTTCCTGTTTTTATATTTTCAGATTACAAAAACCTATATCTAACATCCATATTGCACTTGTATCACCATGTCTTCGCCGAACTAGTGCACCTATATAATTTACCATTGTATTGGGTGTGTTGGGGACACAAGAGACTCTTTGCTATTTGGTTGCAGGGTTGTTTGAGAGAGACCATCTTCAGCATACGCCTTCCACCGATTGATAAACCTTTGGTCATCCACTTGAGGGAAATTTGCTACTGTCCTACAAACCACTACACTTGGAGGCCCAACAACGTCTACAAGAAGAAGGTTGTGTAGTAGACATCATGGAAGTAGCGCCCGGTCGATGAGGAGATGGGGCGAAGGTCGAAACGGTCCGATCGCAGACCAGCCGATGCCGGAGAAGCCAGCCGCCGCGGGCAGATCCGCCTAGCCACCGTGAAGCCGCCACGACACCGGGAGGCCACCACCATGCGACGAGCCTCCCCACGCCGCCGAACACAGCCGGAGCAATGGCCACGCCCGACCGCTTCCCTACCCGCGTTGCCAGCCGAGCTCCAAGCGTCGGAGCCATCGGGCACGCACCATCGTTGCCACTCGCCGCCGGCCGACCCCATTGCCCGATCCGACCAGATCCAGTAGGAGTTGCCGCAGCTGTCCCGATGCGCGCGGGACCCAGGATGATAGTGTGCCACGACCAGCCGGCCACCCCGCCGCCCTGCAAGACCGCTGTCGTGTTGCTGAGCCCCGCCGCCGCCCAGCGCCGCCACTTGAGGAACCCACCCCGCGCCAACGCCCCATGAGCAGAGGGGGAAGAAGGGCCCCGCCGCCGCCGTGCCCACCCTGATTTGACGACAACACTCGTCGGCTGCGACGTACAGGAGGGGAGGAAGGTGGGGTCGAAGGGGGCAGCGGCTAGGGTTTCCTCCAACCCCCTGGCACGCGCGGGCGCATCGCGGGAGGGGAGGGTGTGTCTCAATTATTTGCAAGAACATCTTCATTGTCCTTCAATATCATCTTGACATAGGTTGGTGAATACTTTATTTTTGTGAAACTCTTTGTTGTATGATGTTATGATAACAATCGCTAGCCATTGAGGATATGAGAATATCATCTGTAGATGACCTTGTTTCGTAGACATGAGTACATGTGATATCAATATGATAATAAGACTTGCGTTGGTAGAGCATAGTGTGAGACATACCTATTTTGAGATGCAGCACGCATTGTCATTTGTTAGTCTAGAGTATGTTGTATATGCCATGATCTACACCTAAGGTCATCATACATTCTCGGGATGTGAATAGACCTTCTTAGGGTCTATCAACACTTGTTCATAACTGGATAGTCATAAAGGTGATTTTAGAGCTTGTTATCAAGCATTCCGCTAGGCATGGCAGACCAAGATAGGATTTTTTTTCCTCCGACTTGGATGGATGACTCTAGGGCCTCTCGATTGTCTATACTAAAAAGATGCATGGTTGTGTAACCAGCTTTAAGTGCTAACCTTATTGAGGAATAAATATCATGAGTTCGGGAGATGTTGAGCCGCTTGACAAGGATTCCAAATACTCACAGTCGGTACACCAACATATATCCTGAGGCACCATATGACACATTGTGAGGTTCTTCTACATGAACTTGTGAGCACTTATGAGTTGCCACATCCTGCTAGGGGGCCACTATGAACTATAGTCCAAGTTAGAGTAAGTCAGAGTTCGAGTATTGTGCTCGGGGCTTGACTAGGTACTCGAGGGTCAGTTGAGTTTATGTAGGCTCCTCACGACATGTGTAACTGATCAAGAACATATGGGGTCACAAACTTAAGTGGTCAACACCCACTCTGATTCGATTTGAGTGCATAAGCGACTGAAGTCATGTTGGGTTACGGGTGTTGTGACTCTAAGAAGATCTAGATAAATGAAGTATGGTTTGGTTAAGATATGCTTGATTGATTGTCTGAAAAGGGGTTTGGTAAACTCAAGCTATCACCAACTCCACACCCAAGTCTTGTGATCAAATCTAGCAATCGACCATGTTATGTTCCACCTCATACACGTGGATAGCTTGTAGGCTAGGACAAACAACACGAGGGACACCACGAGGACGCAACACCAATGCTCGCCATCATCTCTACTTCTGTTGGGTCTGCGCATCTAGTGGTAATCTTGTGGTCTATAATAGGATGATATTATTGGTTTACATGGTAGAAAACTCTTTTTTACATAAGTCTAGCTTACCTCAATCCCGATAGGTTCCACACTATGCACTACCTTCAAAATTGAATGGAAACCCTTGAGATGACGATGATATGGCACCCTTCTACGCCTGAAATTGGATGGAAAGGGGAGCTTATTTTGTGATGCGGCGTGGGCTAACGGGCAGCGACTTTAATATATATCTCCACCAATCTATGCCATCTATAAAAAAAGAGGGGACTAGTGTGTTAATAATGTGCTTTAAGGAAATGCATAGGTCCATCAAAGTGACTAGATGGAAGGCCTCTTGGCCATCACATTCAAGAATTCATGAAGATTTGAGTCATCACCTTCCAAATCTTTTATATATAAATAGAAAGTCTTCACTACCCTCTTCCTCTCAGCATTCAAACATGTCACCTCAGCATGCAATATGCATGGGAAAATATGCACCTCAACATGCAACCATGCATAGAAAAAGTTCTACCTCAACATGCAAACATGCATGATAATTGCCATTCCATTATGCTAATTATATTTAATACATATTTTTATAACTATACAACAATCAGACACAATAAATCATATGTGCGACGCCGTCTTGTCTCTTCATGTGGCTTGACTCCGGCTTGCTGCAAGGCATGGAGGCAACGACGTCGCGGGCTCAGGCGACTCCGGATCGTGGAGGTTCCTAGTCTTTTTCTGTTGGGCTTCGCTGGGAAACAAGGGAAACGCCCTCGCGCCGTTGCTACCATGCAGGCGACCCTAGCGGCTACACCCAAAACCTAGCTATCTACCGGCACAGTGGAGCCTCTCTTGAGACGGCGAGGTGCAGCAGTTGCTCGGATCCGGCGCGTCTGGTCCCGACGGCCTTCCACTCATTCGGGGCGCGGCGCACGACTGGAGCTGCCCTCCCTTGTTGGTGGTGCCGGCGGCCGCAATTTTGTGTTGTTCATGACCGACCCGGCGTGGTTGCTTGATTCAGATCTGGATGGCTTGGTGGTGGTGATCTAGATTCGGCTAGTCGAGTGGGCGACTGCAGACTGTGTTGCGCGACCTCCTGCGGCTCCACGATGACGGTGGTCATCGAGGGATCTTCAGGATGGTTTATCTCTCTATGTACAATGGTTGACTTTGGCGGTGAGATGCAGGCTATGGACTGCGGCTTGAGGTAGAGGAATGATTGTGTAGTAGCGGGGGTCGCATCGTACGTAGCTGCTAGGATTGCAGAAAGTGGTGGCGACAACACTTGAGTGAGTTCGATGGTGGTGTTGTGAGCACCCGGTCGCGAGATTCGGGGTGAAAACCTAGGTTGACCCGAGCGGGTTATACCTGGCAATGGCGAAGTTCTTTTATGTCGTTACCTTGTTGAAGGCATTGCTCAGATATGCTTGGACTGATTCTTCATGGTGAAAACCTAGATTTGAACCTTGGTGGTTGGATCCGATGACGACAACACTTGAGTGTCGCTCCCTTCTTGAAGGTGTTACTATTGAAGAACCTCGTCGTCTGTTTGTGTCATGAGATGGTTCATGTGAATATGGTCGCATGTAGTTTGCCGATCATGAATATGATCGCTTCGGGTTTTTCTTTTACTCGCCAACACATAGCTTTGGTCTTATATGCCTTTGCTATTTGGCGTATTGTGTGTGTGTGTGTGTGTGTTGATGTTGGTTGTGTGCATCCTAACTATGCAGAGGCCGCGTGTGTGCTCTTTTGGTTTGTATTCTCTTGATGCTCCTCTTTGAGCCAATAAATCCACCCTTTATCAAAAAAGAAATAAGAAAAATAAATCATGTATCTTTAGTTTAGTACTCATATTATTACTCAAAATATCCATGTTCAATACAATCAAATCTGAAATATTGCATAACATTCTCAGAACAACGGGCGGGATATCATCTAGTTCAACTAAATGTTGCCTCGCAAAAACAAATCAACTAAGCGCGGACAAATGTGGAGAGTTGCGTTTTGGCACATGGGAGTGCGCGCCCCTGATATTTAAAGTGCATTTTAAACATATTTTGAAATGTCAAAAAATTCCAAACAAAAAACTTTGGGCATACATCTCGATATTGTACATGCTCATAAAGTCGTTTCACGAAAAATCGACAACTTATGTGTCGCATGCGAAAAATACAAAATCCGGTGTTAAAAAATGCTTTTCACAACACATCCTTTTGTCGTTTTTACACATGCCACAAAAAATGTCGATTTTCTCCGAAACTTGACCAGGACACATATAATGTCGAGATGTATGCATTAAATTTTTGTTTGGAATTTTTTACACTTCAAAATATTTTTTCCGCGTGCAGGAGCGCGTGATCCTGGGAGCACCAACGGATTTCCGGACACATGTGACTATCTTTTGGAACTTTCCCCTTCTTGTTAATACTCTGCGGTCTCATTCTACAATGTGCAATTTTCAGAGCAACCTGGACTGGTATGAACGACACCATTTGTAATTTGGGAAAAAATCTCTATTTTAATCATCCAAAAATCGTGTTTGGATGACCGACTGGCTCAAACGCGGAGGGTGGCCTGTATTTTTTGTCTTTGCTCCTTATGCAAAAGAATTTCAAAAAATGGTGGCAAACCTACTTTTCAAATGCCACTATGCATTGAGAATTTGGCACATGATCAAAGATTGGCTAAGGCACACATGATACATGAAAGAAGAATGCGAAAAGAACATGGCGTCATTGACGCTTGGGCCATATTTTTCCGAGGAAACAATATTTTCTTGTAATTAATTTCCGTATGATGTACTATGTTAAAGTCGTTCTTGTTTACTGCATCGAGGCAAATATTTTGCCTCAAGTTCAATTTTCTTAGAGTATCCATCGGCAGTTATTGTACTTGTGTCAAAAGCGCACTTTGGTTAATGTATTCAAGAATATGGTCAATATTCTTGAGTGCAATGATCAAAGTGAGATTTCGACATAATGACCACCGATACATATTACTCTTTCTTTTACAAAGCTACCAATGGCCTCTTTTCTTTATTAAAAAGAAAACTAGCAATGGCCGTCGAGGGTGCGGCACTCTGCCGGGACAGGAAACAGAGGAGTATCGGTTGAGTAAGGTGCGATGTTTGCGTGTTCAACGCAGTCCGTTTCACTAACAAACCCCCCAGGAGGGCAAACGGAACACCATTCTAGCCTAGGTAATTAAATTCAGACGCAGAAGCGGACGTGAGACGGCACGAAGCCAGTAAAAAAGCATCACTGACGCTCCCAAACCACTATAAAATCCAAACATACGCAATAGCCATCACAACTCAAAACACAGAGCACGTCTCCTCCTCACTAGTCTCCACCGTTTCCTGTACTAGGCTAGGCTGCTTGCACACGCACGCGCCGATTGATCCCAGCAATGGCGAGCCGTTCTCTCACCCCTTTCCAGCTCACAGCCACACTCTTCGTGGCACTCCTCGCCACGTGCCATGCCGGCAGCATAGCCATGTATTGGGGCCAGAACGACGGCGAGGCGTCGCTGGCCGAGACGTGCGCGTCCGGGAACTATGAGTTCGTCATCCTCGCTTTTCTCCCAAAATTCGCCAAGGGCCAAACGCCGCAGCTCGACCTTGCCAGCTACTGCGACCCTTCCTCCGGTGGATGCAGAGGCCAGAGCAAGGACATCAAAGCATGCCAGAGCCGCGACGTTAAAGTCCTGCTCTCCATCGGCGGCGGCGATGGTAGTTATGGCCTCTCTTCTCCCGGCGATGCACGACAGGTTGCCTTGTACCTCTGGAACAACTACCTGGGCGGTGCATCCTCGTCCGGTCCCCTCGGCGACATCGTGCTCGACGGCATTGACTTTGACATCGAGCAAGGCAGCGCCAAGTTCTGAAACGATCTCTCCACTGACCTGAAGAATTTGGGAAAGAACGGAGGCAACACCGTATTGCTGAGTGCGGCACCGCAGTGCCCGTTCCCAGATGAATGGGACGGAGGTGCAATCAGCACGGGGCTGTTCGACTACGTGTGGGTGCAGTTCTACAACAACGAGGAATGCCAGTTCAGTGCGGGACAAGGGGCCTTCATGGACGCGTGGAAGAAGTGGGAGTCAGTGCCGGCCGGGAAGATTTTTCTGGGGCTGCCGGCCTCCAAGGACGCCGCGGGCACGGGGTTCGTCCCTGCCGGTGAGCTCACTTCACGTGTGTTGCCGCTCATCAAGGGCTCTTCGAAGTACGGTGGTGTCATGCTATGGTCCAAGTTCTATGATGACCACACAGGCTACAGCTCCGCTATCAAAAGCGATGTGTGATAGTTCTCACTAGTGTGTTTGGTTTGGTTGAGTTGTTATTATTATGCGTCTTGTGTCATGTATCATAGGATCATGTGTTTATTGCTTGAGATGGCATAGATAATGCCATATGTAAATATATGTATGAAAACATAGTATATTTTCTTTGAACCAAGTCCCATATCACCTAAAAAAATTTCAACTTCATATTTTATTTTATTTTGCGAACACGCAAAAGCCTTGCGTGTCGATATATTAGAAGGGGAAAAGCGGAATACACAGTGGTGCGAAGTCGCATATAACTACCCGTACAACAGTCGTGGCCGCAAGGGCCAGGACCAACTCATCTACAACTATTCGACTATCTCCACATCGCTTGCAGCCAGTGGCACCTGCCTGCATCCATCAGTCTCCCTCCATGGCTATGCCGGCGCAAACCTGTGCAGTCGTGCTAGGGGTGCCATTAAAGGTCCTAGCATTCAGTGGCGGCAGCAGGAATTTCTTCCTTGGTATTCATTTGTGCAATTTTATAGCAATATAACAACAAATATGCAGCAAGCTAGCAGAAGTATACCAATGGATTAGCAATTCTTTGGTATTCCATGGAAGTCCAGGGAAGACCCCTGGCGCCGCCACTGCTGGCATTGCGCTCGAGCCAGATCTTCCAAAGGGTGAGCATCAGTAGGCTGTCAAGTCCTTTGCGTGCCAGTTTGGGAAGAGTATGTATCGGAGATGGGCCAAAAGAGTCCCGAGGCACCCACGAGGGTGAGGGGCATGCCCCCCTACCTTGTGGTCGCCTCGGGGACCCCCCTGACTTGTTCCCGACACCAACACCTCTTATATATACCCAAACTTCCAGAAGATAACCTAGATCGGGAGTTCCGCCGCCGCAAGCCTCTCTAGCCACCAAAAACCAATCGGGACCCTGTTCTGGCACCCTGCCGGAGGGGGGGAACCCTCACCGGTGGCCATCTTCATCATCCCGATGCTCTCCATGACGAGGAGGGAGTAGTTCACCCTCGGGGCTAAGGGTATGTACCAGTAGCTATGTGTTTGATCTCTCTCTCTCTCTCTCTCTCTCTCTTGTGTTCTTGATTCGGCACGATCTTGATGTATCGCGAGCTTTGCTATTATAGTTGGATCTTATGATGTTTCTCCCCCTCTACTCTCTTGTAATGGATTGAGTTTTCCCTTTGAAGTTATCTTATCGGATTGAGTCTTTAAGGATTTGAGAACACTTGATGTATGTCTTGTGTGGGATACCCGTGGTGACAATGGGGTATTCTATTGATTCACTTGATGTATGTTTTGGTGATCAACTTGCCAGTTCCATGACCTTGGGAATTTATGCATAGGGGTTGGCACAAGTTTTTGTCTTGACTCACCGATAGAAACTTTGGGACACTCTTTGAAGTACTTTGTGTTGGTTTGGATAGATGAATATGAGATTGTATGATGCGTATCGTATAATCATACCCATGGATACTTGAGGTGACATTGGAGTATCTAGGTGATATTAGGGTTTTGGTTGATTTGTGTCTTAAGGTGTTATTCTAGTATATACTCTAGGATAGATCGAACCTAGAAAATCTTCATTGTCCTTCAATATCATCTTGACATATGTTGGTGAATACTTTATTTTTGTGAAACTCTTTGTTGTATGATGTTATAATAACAATCGCTAGCCATTGAGGATATGAGCATATCATTTGTTGATGACCTTGTCTCGTAGGTCATGAGTACATGTGATATCAATATGATAATAAGAATTGCGTTGGTAGAGCATAATGTGAGACATACCTATTGTTAGATGCAGCGCGCATTGTCATTTGTTAGTCTAAAGTATATTGGATATGCCATGATCTACACCTGAGGTCATCATACATTCTTGGGATGTGAATAGACCTTCTTAGGGTCTATCAACACTTGTTCATAACTGGATAGTCATAAAGGTGATTTTAGAGCTTGTTGCCAAGCATTCCGCTAGGCATGGCAGACCAAGATAGGATTTTTTCCTCCGACTTGGAGGGATGACAGGGCCTCTCGGTTGGCTATACTAAAAAGATGCATGGTTGTGTAATCAGCTTTAAGTGCTAACCTTATTGAGGAATAAATATCATGAGTTCGGGAGATGTTGAGCCGCTTGACAAGGATTCCAAATAATCATAGTGGGTTCACCAATATATATCCTAAGGCAGCATATGACACATTGGGAGGTTCGTCTACATGAACTTGTGAGCACTTGTGAGTTTCCACATCCTGCTAGGGGCCACTACCAACTATGGTCCAAGTTAGAGTAAGTCAGAGTTCAAGTAGTGTACTCGGGGCTTGACTAGTTACTCGAGGGTCAATTGAGTCTACGTAGGCTGCTCACGACATGTGTAACTGATCAAGAACATATGGGGTCGCACTCTTAAGTGGTCAACACCCACTCTGATTCGATCTGACTGGATAAGCGACTGAAGTCATGCTGGTTTACAGGTGTTGTGGCTCTAAGAAGATCTACATAAATGAAGTATGGTTTGGTTAAGATATGCTTGACTGATTGTCTGAAAAGGGGTTTGGGAAACTCAAGCTATCACCAACTCCACACCCAAGTATTGTGATCAAATCTAGCAATCAGCCATGTTATTTTCCCCTCATACACGTGGATGACTTGTAGGCTAGGAGAAACAACACGAGGGACACCACGAGGACGCAACACCAACGCTCATCATCATCTCTACTTCTGTTGGATCTGCGCATCTCGTGGTAATCTTGTGGTCTACCCTCGAAGCCCGCGTCCACATAACGGCGACGGGACGGGGCGTGGCTACAGTAAAGCCTGCCACCCCCGAAACCCGGAGTACGCCTGGCATAGTGCGCCGTACGGGGTAGCCCTGACCCGTCCGGTGCGGCACTGTTGCCATGTTGACTATGGCGTCATCCACGACGGGCTGTCAGCGCGGCCCACGGGCGGTGGGCCCCTTCGGGCAGAGAGACACCCGAAGGTGGCCAGGCCTCCCCCAGTCGGCCCAAGACATGGTCGGCTTCCCCAAGCCGTCTTGCCCCCTCCCTTGAAGGAGGCGCTCCATTAAGGAGACAAGACGACGTGAGGCTACAGCGATCGCCCGCCAGGCGGCGGCACTGTAGCCATGCTTACCTCGATAAAGCCCTCATCATCAGGATTGAGGCAACAGTAACCAGCCACCGACAGGGCCCTTGGCAGTGGGGCCTGCCTGTCGACCAGGAAGCCAGCAGCCGGCAGGACCCACCTGCCGGCGGGCCCCAGCAGCCGGCGCAGAAGCCAGCAAGCATAGACACTGACGGCTAGGGCCCGCGCCCAGCCGGATTACCGTTGTACCCCCGGGGGGTAATCCTATATAAACCCCCCGGGGCACCCATGCAAAGGGTTGATCTCATCTAGGTTTTACCACATTTAGAGAGAAGAGTAGAGCTAGCCTTGCCCTTCTTCTTCCTCTCGCCAAACAGCTCAAGGAGCATCTTGTAGCTACTTGTTCATCGAGTGATCATGCAGAGACCCTGCAGAGCAGCAGTAGGGGTGTTATCTCCACGGAGAGCCCCGAAGCTGGGTAAGATTCGCCGGAGTGCATGTCTTCGCCTCATCCCGCTTCCAGGCACCGGCGACGTCTTACTGGCTCCCACAATGATAAGCCACCCGTTGGCATATGTCGCACCTACCACCCGACATTTGGCGCCCACCATGGGGCCAGGTGCACCATCTTCCGGAGACCTGTTCTGGACGGGAACCCTCTTCCTCCCCAGCAAGCGTAGCCAGCCCAGCATGCCCGATGGCGCTTGCCACGATGCGCTGCAAGGCGTCACCAACGCCTGCGCAGCGAGCAACCTCGCCGATCCCCTTGGCGAGGCCCTCATCTCCGACGAGCCCGCCTCCGACGCGGGCACCGACCACCTCGTCAACCTCCTCGGCCAGCTCCACGTCTCCAGCGAGCCTGCTGCGGACCAGGAGTCCGTTGGCTCCACCGATCCGATGCCTGTCGATTCCGACGCGGCCTCGCTCGACGCCTTCCCCACCAACATCGTGATCTACGACGACCCGCTTCCCTGAGCCGATGGCTGCGACGATGCCACCGCCGAGGTGATGGTCATCAGCCACGGCGGCGCTTCTGGCGAGAACGCCCACAACGCCCCGCAAGCAGTGATCCACGACTTGTCCGTCCCCTTCCCGGCCGATGCCGACGCCGAAGCACTGGAGGCTCGCCGCCTCGCGGAGGGCCGGAAGCTAGCTTCCATGAGACGCCTCACCGAGGCCCACCAGCGCAAAGTCGGCCGCGCCGCCCTCGGCACGCCACCTCCTGGCGGGCCAAGCCGAGCCGGCGTCGTCAGACAGTGCGGCGCTGCCATCGCCGACATGCTCGGAGTCGACCGCCCAGTCTACGCCAGCCCACGCGAGAACCTGCAGGCCGCCCAAGCGGCCGTAGACGAGCTAGATGGACTGGGGGCCGAAGAGCTCCCCTACATGACCAAACGCATCCAGCAGCTGATCGATGCAGCCATGCAGTGGCACGAAGCCGACGCCCTCGCGGAAAGCCCTCCACCGCGCCGAGAGCACGGCGCGACGTCCCGGACGCCGACTGCGGGTAAAACCCGCGCGCGACACAAGAAAAAGCCGGCTGCCAGCCGAAGCCGAACCCGGATCTCCATCGAGCGAGACGCAGAAGGCCGCCCTCGAGCCGTGGAGCGGCGGGGCAACCCGCCTCCGCCTCCACCTCGTGGGGAAAGGTATCCCACCCCGCTGCCTGTCATGCATCCGACTGTCAGCGGCTGACTAGGTCACCGCGAAGGAGTCGGCGAGAACGACGTCCGCCATCGGATCGACCGCCTAGCGCGATCCCTAGCGCTAGAAGAAGAATATGATGTCGGCCCGCCCTGCTTCAGCCCCCGCATCCGCGACGAGCCCTTCCCCAAAGGGTTCTCGCTCCCAAGAGACACGCCCAAGTACAACGGGTCTGTGAAGCCGGAAGATTGGTTGATCGACTACTCCACCCAGTACGCATCGCGAACGGCAACAGGCGCGTTGCTGTGAAGTACGTGCCCCTCATGCTACAAGGCACGGCGCGGACCTGGCTCAACAGCCTCAAGCCATACAGCGTCAACAGCTGGCTAGATTTCACAGAAGCCTTCGTCCGCAACTTCACCAGCACCTACAAGCGGGCTCCCAAGCCCAGACAGCTCTCCTTGTGCGTGCAAGGCCCCGCCGAGTCCACTCACGACTACCTCATGCGTTGGGCCGAGCTCCGCAACTCTTGCGAAGGAGTGCACGAGGTGCAAGCCATAGAATACTTCACAGCCGGGTGCCGAGAGGGCACCCCCTCAAGCACAAGCTCCTCTGCGACGAGCCGACTACCCTTGACGAGCTTCTGGTCAAAGCGGACAAGTACGCCACCGCCGACTCCTCAATGAAGACCGAACTTCGGGTTGACGCGTCCGGGAAGGTACTCAACCCGGCGCCCAAGACGCTGGCTGGGGACTCCGGCCGACGCCCGTACCAAAACGACCACAAACGCAAGGGCCCCATGCCGCCTTCCACCAGTCGGCAGGTGGCCACGGTCGAGGGCGAGCAGCCCGAACGGCGGCCCACACCCAAGAAGCAGAAAGGCGGCAGGCCGGCTTGGCAGCCGGCCTTCTCCTACAAGCAAACTCTCGACGCCCCATGCAAGTTCGACAGCGGCGCGAAGCCGTCCAACCACACAACCCGAAAGTGCCACTGGCTCACCTGAATCTCCAAAGGTGAAGGGCTCGTGTCGCCTCCACCTGCTGGTCCGTCGCCTCCGGCTCCGCAGCAGCCGGGCGCTCGGCAGGCAGTCGGAGCTGTGCACGACGAGTTCCCCGACGAGCATGCCGCCTATGTCGTCTTTACGAGCCAGTTTGAAGACCGGCGCAGCAGGCGCCGGGAGCACCAGGAAGTCAACGCGGTTGCCGCCAATCCCTCCGAGCACATTCACTGGTCAGAAAAGCCTATCAACTAGAGCCGGGCCGACCACCCAGAGGTGATGCCATCTCCCGGCTCTTATGCACTGGTTCTGGATGCCACCCTTGCAACAGATAGACGCACCGCCCGTTTCTCCCGCGTGCTGATAGACGGCGGGAGCAGCATCAACATCTTGTACCTTGACACCCTGAAGAAGCTCAACGTCAAGATGAAGCAGCTCATGCCTACCCGGATTGTGTTCCACGGTATCGTACCCGGCCTGTCCTGCGCCCCCATTGGCAAGGTCAAGATTGATGTCCTCTTTGGGGACAAGGATCACTTCCGCAGGGAGGCCATCTGGTTTGAAGTGGTAGACCTGGAGAGCTCTTACCATGCACTGCTTGGCCGTCCTGCCTTGGCCAAGTTCATGGTTGTTCCCCACTATGCTTACCTCAAGATGAAGATGCCGAGCACCAAGGGCATTGTCAGGACCCCGATCCTAAGCCACATCGATCTAGCATGTAACACATCAGATCACTTTGCGGCCTCACGCACGGTATTCCCACGGGTGCCACCTTACCTGGCCCGGGACCGTTTGCGCCTTTTGGCTCACGTATATGATAGTGTCGCTAGCATCCATATGATAGAGAACCCGGGCCGACATGGCTAGTCGTGAACTCAGGGCGGCACTAACCCATGAGGACAGGCATACATGAATCACATCGAGCATGTCGGTCAACAACGTATAAATCCGGGCTGTAGCACTGGGCTAACAGGACTCCGGTAACCCGGGCTGTAGCAGGCTAGGCAGGACTCCGGATAACACCGCGTGACATTTCCCCGAAGGGACAGACACAGGAACGACGTGAATCACATGCCGGCCAGTCAAGTGTTCCAAGCAGTAGTGCTGGGCTAGCAGGACTCCGGTGAACCGGGCTGTAGCGGACTACTATCGCTCAGAAGCACTAGACTACATTTCCCCATATGATAGGCTGCCAAGGATAAACAACTAGATAGTCGGATCCCACTCATACCAAGCATTTCAATCATACACACAATATGCCCGATATGAGTAAATACAACATGGCATCACAACAAGACTCTACGACTCAAGTATTTATTCATTAGGCTCCGAGGAGCGAGATATTACAAGCATGGGTCTCATGACCCAACATTCAGAGCATACAAGGCAAAGCACATGCGGAAGCTAAACATGTCTGAGTACAGACATCTACAAATGAAAAAGGCTGAGAAGCCTGACTATCCACTAGATCCTGCCGAGGGCACAAGATCGTAGCTGAGGTAACAAGCTAAACGTCGAAGTCCAAGCGGTACTACTAGCGAGACCGAAGTCTCTCTGCAAAACATAAAATAGGCAAACGTGAGTACAAATGTACTCAGCAAGACTTACATCAGAACTAACTACATATGCATCAGTATCAAAAGGGGGTGGTGGAGTTTGACTACAGCAAGCCAGCTTTGACTCGGTGGCTATCCTGAACTACGACTGCAAGTAACTCTTTTGAGGTGGCGCACACGAGTCCACATATTCACCATATCAATGCACCACTATGGATCCGCTCCCGTCTCCCTGCGGGGATGGCATCCATAGCACTCACGCTTATCTTGCGCATTTTAGAGTATCCACTTCCAATTGTCTATGAACTGTACAAGGGGTCCAAGTTTCCATATCCGAGGAATCCGGCTATTCGAATAGATGATGTTAACCCTGCAGGGGTGTACTTCTTCACACACGCTCTCGCCACTTATCGCCCTGTACACGTCATGTACCTCGGCAACCTTCAAGCGGAAGCCGGGCGAGGGAGTCGGCCATGACCTGACTAACCACACAAGTCTCTAGTCCAGGTTTATCGCCTATTCGGGTTCCATCCGCAAGGAGATCCGGCCGGGGTGTCGCTCACGGCCCCAAACGATGTGAGCAGGGTTCCCAAGCCCACCAACCGGGTGCCACTTGGTACACCGTGCCACTGTGCCTAGTCTGTCCCAAGCCCACCTGTACTCGGTGCCACTTGGTAGACTACTAACACTACCTACAAACACCAGAAACTAGTTGCAACTCCTGGACAGAGATCAAGTTGATTAATAAGTTGAGAGGGGTCGAGTTACCGGAACCCAATGTGTGGTAGTAACTGTTCATGGATAACAAACACAGAACTCAGTTCCTGAGGGCGGCTGCAATGAGGCAACCCACCATGTACTCCTACATGGCCTCTCACCGCTACCTTTACCAAATCGTGTTCACACACTTAGCTCTCAACCATAGGACATGTTCACCACATTCCAATTCATTCCCGATGAATCAGACCCGACTCAACTCTAAGCAGTAGCAGGCATGACAACAAGCATGAATGAGTAGGCACATCATGGCTCAAACAACTCCTACTCATGCTAGTGGGTTTCATCTATTTACTGTGGCAATGACAGGTCATGCAGAGGAAAGGGGTTCAACTACCGCAGCATGTAACAGTTGAATCGTTGTTGTCCTAATGCAGTAAAATAGAGCAGGAGCGAGAGGGTGGGATTGTATCGGAATGAACAAGGGGGTTTTGCTTGCCTGGCACTTCTGAAGATAATATAGTTCTTCATCGGTGTCATCGATCTCATCGTCGAAACATCCATCTACCAAGGGGGAACATCCACCGGCAAAGAAGGAAGAACACAATCAATGCAATGTACAATATGATGCATGATCATGACATGGCAATATGCTGTGGTTTGAGCTAATGCAGCTAGCAACCAGATTAAATGAAGCTGGTTTGAACCAAAGATTCAAATTCAACTCCATATGTGATTATTCAAATGCCATTCACTTAGTTTGTCCTAAACAGCAGCCATAAGTTGTTCTAACATGCATGAAAATGGTACAGATGGATAGATTGGATTTTTCTTATAATTTTTCATATATAACTTATTTCATTTGGAGCTATAGATTAATTTCTATGATTTTTAGAAGTTTTAGACATTTTCTGGAATTTCTGAATTAAATTAAATCCAGAAATTAGTTTATTGCATCAGCATGACAACAGGGTGACATCAGCAGGTCAACACGCCAGGTCCAGGTCAACCTGACCTGTTGGACCCGCGTGTCAGGGCCATTAGTTTAACTAATTTAGATTAATCCTAATCCTGGATTAGTTAGCGGGTGGGGCCCACACGTCAGTGTCTGCAGCTAATTAAGTTTAATTAACATCTAACTAAATTAGCAGGGGCCTGGCCCACTTGTCAGTCCGGCGAGGTCAAAGTTGTCAACCCCCCTGGTCAGCGGGGTCAACTCGCCGGTGACTCAACGCCGGCGAGGCCCGAGACGGCGGCGATGCGCGGAATCGCAGCACAGGCCACGGTTCGAGGCGCGGGTGGCACCGTTGGAACCCTGAGCCTCGTCCGCGTCCAGTGGTGTAGGTGGTTGGGCCTGAGGTGGCCGAGGTCGTCGCCGGCGTCGACCTTGGCGGTCGCCGGAGCTCGGGTGAGCTCGGGGTCGACGCTACGGCGGTCGGGGCAGCTCGTGCGGGGCACCTACGTGCTCTACGCGTCGCGGTGAGAAAGGTGGACGTGACGGCGGAGCCATTGCGTGGCCGGAGCTTCGCCGGCGGTGAGCACAGACGGTGGTGGGTGCGGGTGAGCTCGGTGCGGTGCGTAAGATGCATGAGAGACGGAACGAGGAGGGGGAGAAGGAGCAGCAGCTCACGGCGGTTGCAGCGGCGTCGAAGCGGGCTCGGAGAGGGCCGGAGCTGAACGGGGCGGCGAGGGGGATCTGTGGCGTCCGACGGCGAGGGAGAGGATGATGGCGTTGCTCCGGGCATCCCGCGGGCGTGTGCTTCGTCTTGGGGCTCCGTGGCGTCGAGGTGGAGCCTCTGGACAGCACAGAGAGGCAAGGGGGAGGCGATGGCCGCGGTTGTGCTCGTCGGCGGCGACAACAGCGTTCGGATGTGGGGAGAGGAGCGGGACAGAGGAGGGGGAAGAGGTCCAGGGGAAAGAGGGGGTCGGCGGAGTCGGGGCGGCCGCGAGGAGTGGCCTCGAGGCGTCGCCACGCCGTCCAAGCGAGGCAGGCGGCCAGGGAGCTGCGTGGCGAGCTCGGCGTGCGCGGGCGTGCTCCTCTCTGCCTGCCTGGCGAGAGGAAGCAGGTGGCTGGCACGGGCCAGCGCAGTGCTGGGCCGGCCAGTGGGCTGCCTGGTGGCTGCGCCAGGTAAGTCCAGGTAAGTGGCCCAGGTTGGCTCCTTTTCTAATTTGTTTTTGTTTTATTTTATTTCTGTAGGTTTGTTGCATTTCTAAAAATACCTGGGCATCTCCAAAATTCACCAAACTGCACATGGCCACTACTTGGAATATATCCAGCATGGAACATTTTAGTTTGGGGTTATTTGAGCATTTGAAATATTTTATATAATTTAAATGCCCAAACTCAAATAACTAAAGATTTAATCCAGTGACCAAATATGTCATGAAAAATGTGCAACACCTCTGGTTATGGTTCATAGCATTTTCCAGAAATGATGAACATTTTTAAAGCCATTTGGAATCAATGAAAATATTTTAGTTGAACCTAGTGAATTTCATTTAGTGCTAGGGTTTCAACAATCCCCATTTCAAATTTCTTTGGAATTTTAAACATGATGCATGGATGCAAACAAAGGCAGGCAAGGCCTAAACTGGGGCTGTGACAGGCATCATCACCATAGCCGGCGATTACAAGAAATCCTCTGAGTGCGCAGCAGACAGCAGTCGGCTGGCCGAGTCCCTTGTGATTGCTGAAGAGAAGAAGATGTTGGACCGGGTCGTGGCCATGGCCGGCAAGCAGCCGGCCCTGTCCCCCGATCCCAAATGTGATGCCCAAGGTTCCTTCCAGCCGGCCAAGGAAACAAAGAAGATACCTCTTGACCCCGAGCACCTGGAAAGGTTTGTCGTCATTGGGGAAAACGTAAGCAGCAAATAGGAAGGCGAGCTCGCCGATTTCCTCCGTGAGAATCGGGACATCTTTGCATGGTCCCCCAAGGACATGTCGGGTGTTCCGAAGGATTTCGCCGAGCACAAACTACATGTCCAAGAAGGTGCAAAACCAGTCAAACAACCCCTCCGCCGACTGTCGGAGGAAAAGAGAAGGATTGTAGGAGAAGAGATAGCCCCGCTTCTGGCTGCCGGCTTCATTATGGAGGTTTTGTTTCCGGAGTGGCTTGCCAACCCGGTCCTCGTGCTGAAGAAGAACAACAAATGGCGCATGTGTATAGACTACACGAGCCTCAACAAGGCCTGCCCCAAAGATCCCTTCGCCCTACCAAGGATAGATCAAGTGATAGACTCCACAGCCGGATGCGAGCTGCTGAGTTTCTTGGATGCTTACTCCGGATACCACCAGATAAAGTTGGACCCGGCCAACCACCTGAAGACCACCTTCATCACGCCCTTCGGAGCCTTTTGCTACCTGACTATGACATTCGGCTTGAGAAATGCCGGTGCCACTTTTCAGCGTTGCATGCAGAAGTGCCTCCTCAAGCAGCTCGGTAGAAACGCCCACGTCTATGTGGACGACATTGTGGTGAAGACAGAGAAGCACAACACCTTGCTGGAAGACCTCAAGGAAACATTCGAGAACCTGCGCCGATTCCGGATCAAGCTCAACCCCGAAAAATGCGTGTTCGGAGTGCCAGCCGGCCAGCTTCTAGGCTTCCTGGTCTCCGAACGCGGCATCGAATGCAACCCAGTGAAGATCAAGGCCATTGAGAGAATGGCGATTCCCACCAAACTTTGAGACGTCCAGAAGTTCACCGGATGCTTGGCTTCCCTGAACCGCTTCATCAGCCGGCTCGGAGAGAAGGCTCTCCCCCTCTACCGCCTCATGAAGAAGACCACTCACTTCGAGTGGAATGACCAAGCCGACCAAGCTTTTAATGAGCTGAAGAAGATGCTGACCACGCTGCCTGTCCTGGCGGCGCCGACTGAGAAAGAGCCCATGCTCCTTTACATTGCTGCAACCAGCCGGGTGGTCAGCACCGTCATCGTAGTCCAGCGCCTAGAGGAGGGCCGTGCCCAGCAGGTCGAGAGGACGGTGTACTATTTGAGTGAGGTGTTGTCTACCTCAAAGCAGAACTACCCGAACTACCAGAAGAAGTGCTACGACATGTACTTTGGCGCCAAGAAGCTGAAGCCCTACTTCCAAGAGCACCCCATCACGGTCGTATGCACCGCCCTGCTTGCCGAGATCATAGGCAGCCGGGATGCATCCGGCCGGGTGGCGAAATAGGCCATCGAGCTGGCCCCTTACACGATCTTCTACCAGCCCCTCACCGCCATCAAGTCCCAAGCATTGGCCGACTTCCTCGTCGACTGGGCCGAGACCTAGTACCTGCCGCCGGCTCCCGACTCCACTCACTGGCGCCTGCACTTCGACGGGTCCATGATGTGCACCGGCTTGGGAGCCGGCGTCATCCTCACCTCTCCCAAAGGCGACAAGCTCAGATACACGCTGCAAATTCACTTTGCCGCCTCCAACAATGTGGCTGAGTATGAGGCGCTTGTACATGGGCTCTGGCTTGCCAAAGAGATTGGCATACACCGGATCCTGCATTACGGCGACTCAGACTTTGTAGTCCAGCAGTCATCCGGCAACTGGGACGCCAAGGACGCAAATATGGCAAGCTACCGCTTCCTCGTTCAGCAGATCAGCGGGTACTTTGAAGGATGCGAGTTCCTCCACGTACCACGAGCCGACAATGAGCCAGCAGATGCCCTGGCTCGTATAGGCTCCACTCGGCAGGCAATACCAACCGGCGTCTCTCTGCAACGCCTCCTCAAGCCGTCTATCAAGCCATCTCCAGAGTCCGATTCCATTTTTGTGCCGCCTAGCCCCGATGCAGCCGGATCCGGCTTGAAGAGCCAAGCAGGCGGCCCGGGGACTTCGATAGGCAGCACGGGGACTTCAGTAGGCGGCTCGGGGACTTCCGTAGTCGCACCCAACCCGGGGACTTCTGAACCCGGCTCGGGGACTGCGGTAGTCGGCCCGGGGACTGCACCAGCACCGCAGGCGGCGGCCGGCTCCAGCATTCCACAACCCAGCCCGCCCACCCTGGTCGCAGTAGCCGAGTTGGCAATAGAAGAATTCACAGCTCCATCATGGGCTCAGCCCATCCTCAACTTCCTGACAAACCAAGAACTGCCGGCTGATGAGACAGAGGCAAGACAAGTCCAACGCCGAGCCGGAGCATACACAATCGTCAATAGAGAGCTCGTCAGGCGCAGTGTCACTGGAGTCTTCCAGCGATGCGTTGAGCAAGAGAAGGGCATAGCAATCCTCAAAGACATCCACCAAGGTGAATGCGGCCACCATGCGGCCTCAAGATCGCTAGTCGCCAAGGCTTTCCGCCATGGATTCTTTTGGCCGACTGCTTTGGACGACGCCAAGGAATTAGTCAAACATTGCAAAGGGTGCCAAGTCTTCAGCTCCAAGCAACACCTGTCGGCTTCGGCACTCAAGACCATTCCCCTCACTTGGCCCTTTGCCGTTTGGGGTCTGGACATGGTGGGCCCATTCAAGACGGCGCGCGGCGGCATGACACATCTGCTTGTCGCTATGGACAAGTTCACCAAATGGATCGAAGCAAAGCCGATCAAGAAGCTGAATGGGCCGACTGCCGTGACATTCATCACAGATATAACAACTCGGTACGGCGTGCCGCACAGCATCATCACTGACAACGGCACCAATTTTGCCAAGGGAGCATTGGCACGTTTCTGCGTGACGCAGGGCATCCGACTGGACTTAGCGTCCGTTGCCCACCCGCAGTCAAACGGCCAAGTCGAGCGAGCCAACGGCCTCATCCTTTCCGGCATCAAGCCCCGACTGGTCGTGCCACTGGAGCGTTCGGCCGGCTGCTGGCTCGATGAGCTGCCGGCCGTCCTCTGGAGTCTGCGCACTACCCCAGATAGGTCAACCGGCTTCGCTCCTTTCTTCCTCGTATACGGTGCCGAGGCGGTCATCCCAACCGACATCGAGTTCGACTCGCCTTGGGTGACCATGTACATGGAGGCGGAGGCCAAGGAAGCACGAGAAGACGGCGTCGACCTGCTGGAAGAAAGCCGGCTGTTAGCCCTCAGCCGGTCCGCCATCTACCAGCAGGGTTTGCGTTGCTACCACAGCCGGAAGGTCAAGCCAAGATCCTTCCAAGAGGGCGACCTTGTGCTCCGGCTGATCAAGCAAACAGTCGGCCAACACAAGCTCTCGGCCCCTTGGGAAGGCCCCTTCGTCATCAGCAAAGCGCTAGGAAACGACTCCTACTACCTGATCGACGCACAGAAGCCGAAGGCACGAAAGAGAGACGACTCCGGCAAGGAGTCGGAGCAACCATGGAATGCCAACCTACTCTGAAGGTTTTACAGTTGAAATGCAGTATGTATCACGCTAACTTTTGTATTAAGTACGAGACAATAGGTCCCCCGAGGAGAACTCGGGGACTGCCACCTTTCATCTATGAATGAAGAGTATCATGCTTATGATTATGTCATTACATTCACTTCTCCCGTCCGGCACCGGGTTCAACTAGTCGGCCCAGGGACTGGCCGCCTTGAGTTATATTAGAAGTCCTACCCGCGATCAGACAAGTAGTGTGCCGGCGCCAAAGCCCTCTCTTGCCAAAAGTCGCAGTTTGAAGAATCGTCTGTCCGGCTGGCAAGAGCCAAAGGCAGGAAAGGACGCCCACATGAAAAACGGCTAGGGACTAACGGACCAATATAACAAAAGCCGGCTTTTTCCTACTGCCGACCGACTACAAGAGTAGCCGGCCGGCTAGCTTCCATTCAGTTCGCTACAATCTAAGAAAGCTTGAGTACTTGCCTTCCCCAAAAGATAGCCGAGTCCTTCCTTAGCCATAGGCTGCAGAGCAGCTGCCGGCTGGAAAGGCAGCAATCAGGGGAAGGCGGCAAAGGAAACAGCCTAAGGATAAAAGGCATACGAGAATGGAAGCCAAACACATGCATGATTATATTTACACAAAAGGCCTTGAAAAGGCCAACATTCAACATAGTTTGAATACACCCCCAGTGGGTGGAACTGCGCAAGCTTAATAAAAGTTGTTCAAAGAGTAACGAGCAGGGAAAGCAAGGACGGCAGATCAAGCCAAGGGAACGACTGGCGAATCGGGCAGGTCGGTGGAGACAGCAGCGCTGGCTGGAGGAGTGGCCAGCTGGTGAACCTCGGCATGATCACCGCCTCCCGTAGAGGGCGCGCCAGCACGCGCCTCGTTGCTGGAGGCACGCTCATGCTGAGCTGGCTGGTTGCTTCACCGGCTGGCTCGGCGTCTTCGCTTTCCTCCCCTTCTTCGTCTTCACCTTCATCGCTGGAGGCGACCTCCTCCGCCGAGTCTTCACCCTCCGCCGGGTTCAGCCCGAACCACTCCTCTGGCTGGGCGACGCCGTTGTCGTCCACCGCAGGAGCGAAGACGCTGGTGTCGGTAAACTCGGCAAGAGCCGAAGCACGCTGGATGATAGCCGGCCGCACCTCCACCAGCTCTTCGTCAGCCTCCGCCCGCCAAGTCCTCAGCTGTTCCAAGTTCAGCCCAGGGTACCAAGCCCGGACGAACTCCAGCGCCCGCCTGGCACAGGATCGAGCAGCGGAGGCCTTCCAGGCCTCAAAGCGGCCGACTGCCACCTCCAGCCAGTCGGCAGTCCGGCTCGGGGTGCGGGGAATCGCTTCGCCTGGCCAGAGGGCGGCCAGCACCTGCGCCCCAGAGCGCTGGAGGCGGCGGAGCATGCGGTGTGCCTGCTGCAACCGGGCTTGGATCGCCAAGAGCCGCTCCTCAGGTGTCCGGCTCGCGTCCGGCACGATCTCAACCCCCGCTTGCTGGCGTGCCTCGCGGTGGGCCTCAATGGTCTGGGTGGCAATGACGGAGTAGACGGGGAAGTAGTCTGCGCAAAAAACAAAAGCAGCACAAGTCAGAAGACGAATCAAAGGGCAAGGGGGCGAGCAAGGAGTGAGGAAGGCGTCTTACCGTTGATCAGATCCTCGATCCGGCCGTAACCCTCGCTCAGCGCTTGCTTCGCCTCAGCCCAGCCCGCCGCTTCGGTCTCGAACTCAGCTTTGAGGGGGCCTCACTGTCCTGCGCCTTCTTCAGGGCCGCCTTGTGGCTCTCCTCCTGGTCGGCCAACTTCTTGGCCAGGCGGTCGCGCTCCAGGACTAGGGCATTGAACTTGGCCTCCTTGGCGCGAAGGGCGGTCTGGGCCCTGCCGAGCTGCTCCCTCAAGTCGGCATTGGCCCCTGCAAGCATGAAGACAAAGGAAGAAACAATAAGGAAGAAGTCGTCGGGGAAGATCCGACCCGACTGCTCAGCAGTCGGCCCCGATCTCGGGGACTACACCCAGTGGGTGCGCTGACGCGCCCCCACAGGATACGAACAAAACATAGCACGCACTCCGGCTGTCGGTCAAATCCTCGCTCTTCTGGCGCAGCTCCTGAGCCTGGGAGTCGAAGGCGGCGGTACTCTGGTTATGGTACTCCTGGAAGATCAGACAGGATGCAGGAATAAGATAACTGTCAGGACCTAGTAAGTTCCAAGCCGCCTGCTCAGCAGCCGACTCGGAACTCGGGGACTACACCCAGTGGGTGCGCTGACGCGCCCCCACAGAAGAAATCAAAAAAGCAAAACAACCAAGGCCAGAAGACTCACCCGGACGACGGCCCGCGTCGCAAGGAAATCTCGGGTATATCGCTGCAGCGCGGTAGCATGAGCCTGAAGCCGGCTCCAGACCTCCTGGGCCGCCGCGTTCAGCTCGGCCGTCCCCCTGCTGGGCGCCCACTCGAACGTGCTGGAGCTGGCCGCCTCCAGGGCGTCCGCCGTCCGGCTGGCGCTCGCAGCTCTGTCCGGCTCTGGCACGGGGGTAGCTTCCCCCGCGCGCCGGCGTGATGCCGGATGCACCACCAGGCCGGCTCTTGCTGCCGGCTCGCTCCCAGCCGGCTGCTCCGGCGCCGTAGCCGGCTGACCGCTCTGGCCCGCCCCAGTCGGCGCCGCCCGCGGCACCTCCTCCAAGACAATCACATCATCCTCCCTCCGCTCCGCCTCCGACCGGCCGCGGTTGGCTTCCTCAGACGGAGGCACGGGGACGTCGGGAGCCACGCTGCGGAGGGGAACGACGAGCTGTGGAGGCTGGTTGCGCGAGGCCTCCGCCTCCCTCTCCGCGGCCGTCGCCTCCGCCTGGGCCTTGGCCACCGCGTCGGCCTCCTCCTTCGCCCCCTGGGCGGCCCTTCGCTCCGACGCTTCCCGCTCCTTCCGCGCCTCCCGCGCGTTCTGCTCCGTAGCCTCCATGAGGTCGGCGCGGGGATCCACGCGGTGGGAGCTCGAAGACCCTCCGGCTGATTCGATCACGGAGCCGGCAGGACCCCGTTCAAGGGAAAGCGGCGCCCTGGCCGGTTACACAAGAAGGAATTTAGAAGAACTTTAATCGAAGAACATGACAAGAATACAAGACGCTTAACACTTACGCCGAAACCGCCTGCGGCTGCTTCACGACCTTCTGGAAGCGGGCCGCCCTCGCGGCCGCCTCATCCCCCATGGTTGCCGCGGCGGTGCCCCTGGCCTTCTTCGGCCGGCTGCCGAAGTAGGTCGACACGGCCCGGTGCTTCGGTGCACCGCCACGGGCGGCCGGCGCGGCAGAAGGGCCCGCGCCTTGAAGATCAGGCGACGGCTGGCGGTGCGGGACGACTTCGACCTCATCGTCGACCGCCCAGTCCTCGAGGCTGGCTCCGAGCCCCGCGCCGCCTGCCTCGCTGCCTTCCCCCGCGGTGGCATCTTCCATGGCGGCCGCCCCAAGATCCGGATCGTCGAGGTCATCCACCGTGCGGTCGGGGAGGAACTGGCGCTCTTCCCCCGCGGCCCCCGCCGCCGACGGAAGTAGGGGATTCTGCAGAAAGCAAGCCGGCTGATCAGAGGTCGGTCATATCGAGGCCGGCAACAAAAAAGAAAGGAAAGAAGGAATACTTACGGCAGGCGGAGGGTTGGTGCGAGAGTACGGCTCCTTGCCGTATCGCCAATCCTCGGGGAGCTTGAAGTTGGCGATGTAGTTCACCAAGTAGGACACCTCGGCATGGGGCATCTCCCTGGTGCTCAGCCGGCATGGGTCGAAGTGGTCGCTCATCTGGCAGATCATGTGCGGCCGGCCTTGGAGCGGGAGTACCCGGCGCTCCACGAAGGCGGCCACCAGGTCGGCTCCGACCAGGACCTCCGGCTGGACCATCACCCGGAGTCGGGCGATGGCGGCGTTCCCGGTCTGGGACAGCGTCCTGGCCCGGTAGCTCCATGAGGGTGGCCTCGTAGCTGGCGGGCCGGCTGTAACACCCCTAGTGTCATGCTACAGTAACCCTCTGTGATTATGATAATCACTTTGCTAAGCAGTGCTTGATCACCTTTGACTCAAATATCATTTGAAATCCCATTGCGGAATCTAATTCAAATTGCAAGTGAAAGTTGAAGTTGCACAAAAGTTGCTGCAAAATAGTTCATCTTTTAGCCAAAATTCCGTAACAAATGATTGTTAAGGAAAACAACATCACCTCCAAGCCAAGATGGACTATAGCAATTATGACAGTGCCATTCCAGCACTTTAAAATGCTATTCTAATTATGAAAATTCCAAATGGATTCAAATAATTCCCAAGCTTATGGTGGCAGTGCACCATTGACCCTAGTATTTGTTTTCACCAGTGGCACATTTTTGCAAAACATAATTAATGCAAAATAAAATGCAAAGGGCTACTGTTAAATGAAAACAGAAAAGGATTAAAGGGAAAGTAAAGGGCCACTGTTAGCTGGGCCTTAGTGCACAGTGTGCACGCCCAGCCCAACAGAACCATCGATGCCTCCCTCCTCCCCGCGTCACCCCGCGCGCCCGTGCTCGAAGCTGTTCACCGTCGCCACCGCACCCGCTAGTCGCCCCACGTCGCTACAGGCCGTCGGGGTGGATAAGATCTCCACCGTGGCCTCCCCTCTCGTCATCCTCATCCATTCGCCCCCGTGCGCCTCTCCCTCTCTCGTTCCCCATCTAAACCGAAATGCTCGCCGCCGTCGCCGCTCGAATCCGTGGCCACCGTGCCTCCCGCGCCTCGATCTGGAGCTCACCATCTCCCTCGTCATCGTCTACGTCGCCTACGCCATCGAGATCGAGCCGAGCAGCTCTACTCTGACCGGAACAAGCTCGTCTTCAACCTTCGGATCGCCGGTGTTCGTCGCCAATTCCGGCTACCTCGCACCCTTCATGAGCTCACTGCCACTCCCTACGGCTCCACTATGAGCTTGCCCTCCTCTCCCCGCTCTCCCTTGTCCCTCTGCCTAGCCGTAGCCGCTCCATCGCATTGCCGACCTCCGCCGCCCACCATGGACGCCGTCCGCGCGCCGTGCGCGCTCCCCCCCTCCCCTCGCGCGAGTCACTGTCGCCCTCCAGGGCACGCACAGCTCCGAGCTACAGCCCCAACCGCACCCCTAGGCTGCTCCCGACGCGATTCGAACGGGGCCAGAGCGCCACCGTCGCTCCCCGTCGTTGCTCCGGCCAGCTCCGCCCCCCCCCCTCATCGCCAATTACCATCACTTGACGCGGTGTCGACCCGGCGTTCAAAAGAACCCACCCCCGCCTCCGTTCTCGCCCCCTGTCGCTGACTCCATCCTTGCACCAACTCCGGCGACCGCAAACCTCGACGCCGGCGATGCTCCGACCGTCCCCGGCGCCGGCCGTCGTCACCATCGCATGCGCGACGCCGGCGTGCACTCGTAGGTCCAAACCGCCGGCCTGGAGGCCCTCTGTGGCCTTTTTCCGGCCGACTCCGGTGCGTCGCTGCCGTGGTAATGTCCACCGCCGGCGCGCCACCGGCGCTGCTGACGTGGTCGCCCGGGGCCACCACCCTGGGTCGCTGACCGGTGGCCCCAGTGGCCCCGCTCGTCCCGTTGACCGTGTTGACCCAGTCAACATGCTAACTGGGCAGCCCGGTGGGCCCCATCCTTTAATCAACGTTTTGGTAACTAAAACTTTTTGTTAAACTAATTAGCTACTGACACGTGGGGCCTACTAGCTAATTAATCTTGTTTAGTTAAATTAACCACTGCTAATTAGTCCAGTCACTGACCAGTGGGACCCACTGGACCCACTTTGACTAATTAGCGAGTCTGTTGACTTGCTGAGGTCATCTCCCTGTCATGCTGACATCATACCTTTTCTGTTAATTCTGTTGATTTAAATAATTTCAAAAAGCCTTTAAATCTTTAGAAATTCATAGAATTTAAACCGTAGCTCCGATGAAAAAGTTTTATATATGAAAGTTGCTCAGAAAGACGAGAGAATCCGGATACGCGGACCGTTCGTCCTCCACACATCTCTAGCATAGAGAACCTGCAGCTTTTCCCCTCCGTTTCATCTGTCCAAAAATGCAAACTTCGGGAAAACTTTCCCGGATGTTTCCCCCCTTCCACGGTACCGCGTAGCACTGCGTTAGAACATGTCTAGCTCTGCATGTTGTCATGTTATACACTTGCTTACTATGTATTTACTGTTTCTTCCCCCTCTTCTCTCCGGTAGACCCTGATACTACCGGTGATGCCCCTGTGATCGACTACGTCACCGACGACCCCTTCTTCTTGTCTGAGCAACCAGGCAAGCCCCCCTTTGATCATCCCGATATCGCCCATTCCATTCTCTCATGCTTGAATTAGATTTTGCTACTGTTATTGTTTGCTCCTATTCTGCTGCATAGCCTGTTTATTGTAACCTGCTATTGTTACCTACCTGCTTATCCTAAACTCCTTAGTATAGGTTGGTTAGAGACCCATCAGTGACCCCCCCTACTTGACCCGACTGCCCCGCTGGATTATCAGAAGACCCGATCGACGGGATCGAAGACCAGGCCCCGACACCGGACATCACTTTCCCCTTTTGTTGCTCGACTCTGCAGAGTTACCATCGAGTGCCGAGGGTGGAACGTATACATCACTCCTGATGAGATCTCTGTAGTGTAGCTATTCGGCCGTGGTCATCGAGGGTGATTTCCTCCTTAACCACTTCCGATACGGCTCTGTCGTGCAACCCCTCAAGTGTGAACCTCGAGGGTGGTTCCTCTTACGTTCACCTTGATGTTTACATCGAGTGGGAATCTGACAAGGGTGATTCCTCAGGTTTTCCCCCTTGGTGTTAGACACACGGTTACTATGGTTACTATGACTTTGCACTGGACCCTGTTACTAAAGAGGGTTGGCCCTGAGGGGTACCCGCGCGAGCTTAATTGCGAGTGATGTGGAGTCGGGCGGACCTGGAAGGTGCCCGCGAGATAATTACGAGGCGTGGCTGGGCATTCCTAGCCCTTGCCGCAAGTCCTCGAGACGGGGCAACGGGGTCACATCTTTCGTGAGTCTCTGCTTGTTACCGCGCGTTCCTAATCCACTACGATTTGGATATTTGATCCGAGGGGCCTCTGGCCTGATAGCACTAACCATCACGTGGGCATAGTATGGGCGTTCTGCGTCGTATACATCAGCCGAAGCTTAATAGACGTCAGCGACTGAGCGGCGCGCGCCGGGTTGGACTGCGTAAGCGCCTGCCATGTTGAAGGAGGTAGCTAGGTCTGCTCACCGGCCGCCCTCGCAACGTGTAGGAGTTCCCGGGGAGATGGCCCATGACCCCTGGGGGCATAGGTTTAGTCCGGCGTGCTGGCCTCTCTATTAATCCTAGGTCGGGTTGCGGCGTATTGTTTGGCCGAGGCCGGGCATGACCCAGGAAAGTGTGTCCGGCCGGAGTTAATCGAGCGTGGTGGGTAAGTTGGTGCACCCCTGCAGGGAAGAAAACATCTATCGATAGCCTGTCCTACGGTAACGGACACTTGGAGTTGTATCCCGATTGATACAACTAGAACTGGATACTTGTGATGAGAACTGGATGGTGATGAGGATTGGATTGTGATGATAACTGGATAGTATGGCTCTGGGATGCCTTTCTCGCAGGGAGTCGAGAAAGGATCTCCGGCCGAGGTTGATAACACTGATACTACTTTACGTTATGCTACTCTACTCACTCCCTCCGGTTGTTGCAAGGTGGTGGTTTCCAGAAGATGCTAGTCTTCGATAGTACTAGGTCTTCTCTCTATTCTGGCATTTCTGCAGCCCAGTCCACATATACAACCTTCCTTTGATAATGTTGCATATGTAGTGTAGATCCTTGCTTGCGAGTACTTTGGATGAGTACTCACGGTTGCTTTGCTCCCTCTTTTCCCCCTTTCTTCTTCTTTCCGGTTGATGCAACCAGATGTCGGACCCCAGGAGCTAGATGCCACCGCCGATGAATACTACAACGTGGAGGCCGCCGATGACTAGGAGTAGTTAGGAGGCTCTCAGGCAGGAGGCCTTGCCTTTTCGATCGATGCTGCTTTTGTGCTAGCCTTCTTAAGGCAACTTGTCTAACTCATGTCTGTACTCAGATAATGTTGCTTCCGCTGACTCTTGTGTATTCAAGCTTATGTATTCGAGCCCTCGAGGCCCCTGGCTTGTAATATAAAGCTTGTATTATTTTAATTTGTGTCTAGAGTTGTGTTGTGATATCTTCCCGTGAGTCCTTGATCTTGATCGTACACATTTGCGTGTATGATTAGTGTACGATTGAATCGAGGGCGTCACACCGGCTACATAAGCCGGCAGGTTGACAAAGTCGCCTTGCGGGGCGACGTTTTCACGTAGAAGTAAGATTTCTGCCAGAGCTTCACCGACTGGATCAGCGGGATGGACGGGAACGGATTGTTCTCGCCCGTCCGCCTCATGGCGATGAAAGCTCCGCATGGGCGGGCAAGCCCGCAACGACGGTGCCAAGCTTGCTTTGGAAGAACTCTCCCCAAAGCTCCAGGGTGGGGAGAACGCCAAGAAAGCCCTCGCAGAGGGTGACGAAGGCCGACAGCAGCATCACTGCGTTGGGGGTGAGATGATGCGGCTGAAGGTGGTAGAACTCGAGGAAGGAGCGAAGGAACCCGCTCGCCGGGAGGCCGAAGCCGCGCAGGTAGTGCAAGCGGAAGACCACCCGCTCGCCCTCCTACGGTGCCGGCGAGATCTCCCTCTCCGGCGCGCGCCGAACCCGCACGTAGTTCTCATCGGGCAGACGCCGCGTCCGGCGGAGGAACTCGATGTGCTCATCAAGAACGTTGGAGCCGTCCCACGAGCTCGACAACGCCATTGGACGGTGCGGCGAGGAGCAAGATGTGGTGGCGGCAGAAGCGCGTGCGACCCCGCTGCAGCGGAGTAACTGCGAACCAAGAGGCCCGACGGCGGAACGGCGCGGCGATGAGGCGTTGCGGCGGCAGAGAGAAGGAGGATGGAAGGCGAGAAAGGTTGGAGCGAGGGAGAGCGTGCGAGCCGTTGCCGCTCCCTCTCCTCCCCCTACTTATAGACCCGAGCGGCGGAGCCGAGGAGACGTGGTGTGGGGGACGTGGGATTAACTGCGCCCACTCCCCCATGTCCCGCTATAATTGCGCCTTGACGGCGCGGCGAAACCGCCGCGGGAAGGCAAACAGCCCATCTTGGGCCGCAGAAGATCCACGCCTGGGCCGAGGCCAGGAGTGGCGGGCCCGGGCCTGCGGCGACGTCTCGTCGCGCACGCGCAATGGCAGACCTTTTCTGCCACGTGACATGCGGAGAGGCGCGCGGTCGGCGCGCAAGTTGGCTCACGTTCCCGTTGACGAGGCCGCAACACCCTCCCAAGGCGGCGCGCATAAGCAGAGCCGGCTCCTAGCTGCCGGCTCCTCAAGATAGGAAGATGACCGAGCTTCTCGTCCCCCTTGCCGACCTCGAAGCACGACCAGCTTCAGGGACTACTGTCGGGGTAAATGACCACGGGTAGCCTAGAGGGCTCCCCCTGGCACTTTAAAAAAAATTACAAGCCGATCCGGCCTCCAAGGATCCAAGACAAGGGGCCGCCTTCCCCCTACCGGCTGGCTCTCAAGCCAACTATCGGAAGGCGGCCCGGCCTTAACCTTCATGAAGAAAGCCGCGGAAGGGCCGGCTCCAAGAAGCCGGCCACGAGAATGCCGACTCCAAGGAGCCGGCTCCCACGACGCGGTCAAGATCGTACCTTCGAAGCCCGCGTCCACATAACGGTGATGGGACGGGGCGTGGCTACAGTAAAGCCTGCCACCCCCAAAACTCGGAGCACGCCTGGCACAGTGCGCCATACGGGGTAGCCCTGACCCGTCCGGCGCAGCACTGTTGCCATGTTGACTATGGCGTCATCCACGGCGGGCTATCAGCGCGGCCCACGGGCGGTGGGCCCCTTCGGGCAGAGAGACACCCGAAGGCGGCCAGGCCTCCCCCAGTCGGCCCATGACATGGCCGGCTTCCCCAAGCCGGCTTGCCCCCTCCCTCGAAGGAGGCGCTCCATTAAGGAGACAAGACGACGTGAGGCTACAGCGATCGCCCGCCGGGCGGCGGCACTATAGCCATGCTTACCTCGATAAATCCCTCATCATCAGGAATGAGGCAACAGTAACCAGCCACCGACAGGGCCCTTGGTAGTGGGGCCTGCCTGTCGACCAAGAAGCTAGCAGCCGGCGGGACCCAACTGCCGGCGGGCCCCAGCAGCTGGCGCAAAAGTCGGCAAGCGTAGACACTGACGGCTAGGGCCCGCGCCCAGCCGGATTACCGTTGTACCCCCGGGGGGTAGGCCTATATAAACCCCCCCGGGGCACCCATGCAAAGGGTTGATCTCATCTAGGTTTTACCACATTTAGAGAGAAGAGTAGAGCTAGCCTTGCCCTTCTTCTTCCTCTCGCCAAACAGCTCAAGGAGCATCTTGTAGCTACTTGTTCATCAAGTGATCATGCGGAGACCCCGCAGAGCAGCAGTAGGGGTGTTATCTCTACGGAGAGCCCCGAAGCTGGGTAAGATTCGCCGGAGTGCATGTCTTCGCCTCATCCCGCTTCCAGGCACCGGCGACGTCTTACTGGCTCCCACAATGATAAGCCACCCGTTGGCATATGTCGCACCTACCACCCGACAAACATATATCCTGAGGCAGCATATGGCACATTGTGAGGTTCTTCTACATGAACTTGTGAGCACTTGTGAGTTGCCACATCCTTCTAGGGGCCACTACCAACTATGGTCCAAGTTAGAGTAAGTCAGAGTTCAAGTAGTGTGCTCGGGGCTTGACTAGGTACTCGAGGGTCAATTGAGTTTATGTGGGCTGCTCATGACATGTGTAACTGATCAAGAACATATGGGGTCACACACTTAAGTTGTCAACACCCACTCTGATTTGATTTGAGTGGATAAGCGACTGAAGTCATACTGGGTTACGGGTGTTGTGACTCTAAGAAGATCTATATAAATGAAGTATGGTTTGGTTAAGATATGCTTGATTGATTGTCTGAAAAGGGGTTTGGGAAACTCAAGCTATCACCAACTCCACACCCAAGTCTTATGATCAAATCTAGCAATCGGCCATGCTATGTTCCACCTCATACACGTGGATAACTTGTAGGCTAGGACAAACAACACGAGGGACACCACAAGGACGCAACACCAACGCTCGTCATCATCTCTACTTCTGTTGGCTCTGTGCATCTAGTGGTAATCTTGTGGTCTATAATAGGATGATATTATTGGTTTACGTGGTAGAAAACTCTTTTTTACATTAGTCTGGCTTACCTCAATCCCGATAGGTTCCACACTGTGCACTAATATGTTGAGGACATGTTGGAATGACGAAACTACCTTCAAACACTACTGGAATCAGCTTCTTTGCCATCCGCCGCACAAATCCCGGACGGCAAACTCCTTTGCCGTCAGCCAGTGGACGGCAAAATGTCCGTCTAAACACGTGCCAGCAAAGGCCTTCTTTGTCGTCCACTTTGTAGAAACGGACGGCAAAGGATTGTGCCGTCCGCCATCCGAGGCCAGCAAACAACAAAGAGAAAGGACGGCGGTGGTGTGGGGTGAGAGCCGTTAGGGGGTTAACGGCGCTCTTTGCCGTCCGCTCATAGGCGGCAAAGAGCTTAGCTAGGCTAGCACTTGGAAGCTGCCACGTGGCCAGCTATACCGTCTGCCAGCAGACGGCATAGATGGCCCTATTTGCCAGGCCTATTTGGTCACTTTGCCGTCTGCTAGCAGACGGCAAAATGACCAAATAGGCAGCCAGTGTTCCCAGTTTGCATAGGTGACTGCCGTGTGTCCTCTTTGCCGTCTGCTAGCAAACGGCATAGCTCTTTGTCGTTCGCTAGCGGACGGCAAAGAGGTTATATATCCCCTGTTTTTATTTAAATCCAATTAATTAGACATGGTTTCAAACACAGATATACATGCATACATATCCAACAGCATGTCCAACAACATATTTCATCAAATCCAACAACATAGTTCAACAAAGTCCAACATATCCATATATACATAACCAGATACAAGTTTCCAACAACATATCCATATAGACATACATATCCAAACAAGTTTTCATAAACAACAGGGAAGCACCAGAAGAATAGTACACTCCATGAATCCAAGCTTCCTCATGTAAAGCAAATCTGCAAATTGGGAAAGATGAAAGTTAGAAGAAGAAGAAGAAGATTTTTTTTCTTCTCTTTCTTTTTCTCCTCTCCACTTCTTTATCTTCTTGTTCTTCTAACTAAGGTAGGTAACAATGCCATTTTATTGCTAAGCTAGGTAAAAATGCTAAGTGTAGGTCATTTTAGAGCTAAGCTAGGTAAATAGGTCATTTTGGAGCTTAGTAAGGTTATTATGTCATTTTCGAGGAAAATAAGCTAAGTCTATATCATTTTGGAGGTAACAAAGATTGTCATGCCATTTTTTACCTAAGTATGCTAATTATGTCATAAATGAACTGAATAAGCTAAGTATAGCTCTTTTTTTATCTAACTTAGGTAATTATGCCATTTAGGAGGAAAATAAGCTAAGTATCCATTTGTAAAGCAAAACACTAGAGAAAACTTACCCTCATCACAACAAATGTGATGAAGATCGCAACTAAGGTAACAATTGATCCAACGGTATAATGATACCAAGCCTCATTATCAATGGCATATTTTCTAATCTTCTTAAGCTTTAGGTGCATTGCATCCATCTTCAAGCGCATTGCATTCATCTTCATCTTGTGATCATCGATGACATCAGCAACATACAACTCCAATGTCATCTTCTCTTCTTCAATTCTTTTAATTTTTTCTTTCATACTCATTTTTGTTTTCAACTAAATTTAACTTCTCGACAAGAGGGTTGGTTTCAAATTCCGGTTCACATACCTCCTAGATTAAAATATCTCTATGTCAACTTGATGGCCATAATTGTCATAAATGCGAAATGCAACAAATAGTTATGAAAGAGAATTTACCACATCCGAATCATAAAGCGGGCGAGGGCCGACGGGGACGGACATCAAGACCATGAAACAATCATACAAAGTAAGAAAATTATACATACCAACTATATAAATCATACAATCATACAAATAAGTATATAAATCAAGTACAACATAAAAATTTGAATACCTAATAATAATCTGGATCGTCAGGTTCAATAAATGCTCCGGGATCAATAAATGCATCATCATCATCACCATCGGTAATGACGTGCTCATCATCATCATTAATAAATGCATCATCATGTGGAAGGCCACCTTTACATAATCGTTCAAGCATTGACAGGTCATCTGCAGCAGTAACATCTTCTTCCAGCTCTTCTTGTTCCGGCTCAGGGGTGAAGTCGGATTTACTATCGTTGTCTACTTCAATGTTCTGGGGTGGAATAGAGCGGTTTTTGAAACGCTTTTTGGAAAGACATGTTTCTTGGAAGAATTCTCCTTCGTCATATGTGTCTTGGTTAATGTGAGGTTTATAATCCTCTTCATTGGGGGGAGGTGATCTAACATGTGGCGGCACTTCATAAACGACATCCCAACCACTGAGATTTGGATCACTTTGACAGACCCACGGTAGATAGAAAACTTGGGTTGCCTGTTGAGTCGTAATATAGACATCGGGAACATCCAAATGGGTGCTTTGTTTGATTTCGACTAGCCCTATATGTTCATGAGTCCTTCTAGTCTCCCTCGGCTGGAACCAATAACATGTGAAGACTACGACGTTTGGTGGGTTTTCACCATAGAATTGAAGTTCATAAATTGCTTCAACTCTTCCATAATACTCGATACCTCCTTCGCCGATAGCAGAGACACAACAATTTGTAGACTTTCGGTCGGCCATAGATAGCTCTTTGCCATAGGTACGAAAGCGATACCCGTTGATGTCGTCTTTGTCAAAAGATGAGTAACATAGCAAGTATTCGACCGACAGCCACATGTACCTTGCACTGACGATACTTGTTATTTACGGTACCATCGACACCGAGGAACCCCCTAACCCGCTCGTCCCCGGGTAAACTAAATAGCAACTACCATTGGTGCAAGTTACATGAGGCGATCGGCGTTGAACACTAGATCCACATACCACAAGTGAAGCCGGCGCCCCGCGTCCTGCAACAATAGTTCTAGTGGCCGATGATGGTCGAACACCTTGGCGAATTTGTCTAGCAGCCTGTGTGATGAGGATTAAAGCCAAGTTTTGAAATTTCAAACAACCAAACCGACTTGAGTTAGTTTGGGTGTTTCAAGTTTCAACACTTAGCTTTCAATCGTCATCTCTGAGGCTGCCAGACAAATTCGCCATAGTGTTCGACCACCATCGACGTCAAGAATTGTTGCTGCTGGACGCAGGACCCCTGTGTCACTTGTGGGACGTGGATGTAGTATTCGACACCGATGGCCACATGTACCTCGCACTGACGATACTTGCTATTTAGGTTACCATCGACACCGAGGAAGCCCCTAATTAACACGCTCGTTTTCGGGTAAACTAAATAGCAACTACCATCGGTGCAAGTTACATGAGGCGGTCGGCGTTGAACACTAGATCCACATCCCACAAGTGAAGCTGGCGCCCCGCGTCCCACAACAATAGTTCTGGTGGCCGATGACGGTCGAACACCTTGGCGAATTCGCAATGGTGTTCGACCGCCATCGACACCGAGAACAGTTGCTTTGGGACGCCGGACGTCGGTGTCACTTGTGGGACAAGGATGTAGTGTCGGGGTGTCTTCTTCTTCTTCTTCTTCTTCTTCTTCTTCTTCTTCTTCTTCTTCTTCTTCTTCTTCTTCTTCTTCTTCTTCTTCTTCTTCTTCTTCTTCTTCTTCTTCTTCTTCTTCTTCTTCTTCTTCTTCTTCTTCTTCTTCTTCTTCTTCTTCTTCTTCTTCTTCTTCTTCTTCTTCTTCTTCTTCTTCTTCTTCTTCTTTCTTCTTCTTCTTCTTCTTCTTCTTCTTCTTCTTCTTCTTCTTCTTCTTCTTCTTCTTCTTCTTCTTCTTCTTCTTCTTCTTCTTCTTCTTCTTCTTCTTCTTCTTCTTCTTCTTCTTCTTCTTCTTCTTCTTCTTCTTCTTCTTCTTCTTCTTCTTCTTCTTCTTCTTCTTCTTCTTCTTCTTCTTCTTCTTCTTCTTCTTCTTCTTCTTCTTCTTCTTCTTCTTCTTCTTCTTCTTCTTCTTCTTCTTCTTCTTCTTCTTCTTCTTCTTCTTCTTCTTCTTCTTCTTCTTCTTCTTCTTCTTCTTCTTCTTCTTCTTCTTCTTCTTCTTCTTCTTCTTCTTCTTCTTCTTCTTCTTCTTCTTCTTCTTCTTCTTCTTCTTCTTCTTCTTCTTCTTCTTCTTCTTCTTCTTCTCCTTCTCCTTCTTCTTCTTCTTCTCCATCTTCTCCTCCTTCTTCTCCTCCTTCTTCTTCTTCTTCTCCTTCTTCTTCTTCTTCTTCTTCTTCTTCTTCTTCTTCTTCTTCTCCTTCTTCTTCTTTCCTCTCCTCCTCCTCCTCCTCCTCTTCTTCTTCTTCTCCTTCTTCTTTCTCCTCCTCCTCCTCCTCCTCCTCCTCCTCCTCCTCCTCCTCCTCCTCCTCCTCCTCCTCCTCCTCCTCCTCCTCCTCCTCCTCTTCTTCTTCTTCTTCTTCTTCTTCTTCTTCTTCTTCTTCTTCTTCTTCTTATTATTATTATTATTATTATTATTATTATTATTATTATTATTATTATTCCTCTTCTTAAACCTAGCACCAACCTAAAACAAAACAGGAAAAAACTACACCTAAACCTAGCACTAACATAAACCTAAAAACTCAAAACTACACCTAAACCTAGCACTAACCTAAACCTAAAAACTCAAAACTACACCTAATTAAACCTAGCACTAGCCTAAAACAAAACAAGAAAATAGAGAAAAAACAGGAAAAAACAGAAAAAATTACCTCTTGCTCTGGCGAGGTCGGCCGGTGGGGCGGGGCGGCGCAGGGGCCACAGGGAGGACGACGGCAACGGGGCAGGGTGATAATCCCCAAGTGCAGGGAATCATCGTAGCAATTTCCAAAGGTGGAAGTGATAAGTATGGAGTGTCGAACCCACAAGGAGCTAAAGGTAAGATCAGTATTCTCTTAAGCCCTATCTGCCACTGATACGACTCTACGTACACCGAACATTTGCTTCTAGAAACGAGAAATAAAACTACGTTGTGGGTATGAAGAGGATAACTTTGTATGATATCGGAGAGCTAAAATATGAAAGTAGGTGTTGTTATCATAAAGTTAGAATATATTACTAAATATTATAAATAGCGAGTGTGGAATAATGGTGGATCGTTGTGCGGAATTGTCCTAGGCAATTGTTAACAAGACCGATAGTCGTCATTGCAATTTCATATGAGGGAGAGGCATAAGCTAACATACTTTCTCTACTTGGATCATATGCACTTATGATTGGAACTCTAGCAAGCATCCGCAACTACTAAAGATCATTAAGGTAAAACCCAACCATACCATTAAAGCATCAAGTCCCCTTTATCCCATACGCAACAACCCCCTTACTCGGGTTTATGCTTCTGTCACTCAAGCAACCCACTATAAGTGAATCATGAACGTGTTGCAACACCCTACAGCGGGAATCCCTCACGCTTGCGCGACACGGAGGGCACAATAGGACAGCACCAAAATAAAACATACAACTTGTACCAATCTAGATCACCAATCAACCCAAGGACAAAAGATATCTACTCAAAACATCATAAGATGGCAACACATCATTGGATCATAATATGTGGCATAAAGCACCATGTTCAAGTAGGGATTACAGCGGGGTGCGGGAGAGTGGACCGCGTAAAAGAGATGAGGATGGTGATGATGGTGATGATGTTGATGAAGACGATCACTGCGGCGATGATTCCCCTCTCAATGGCACTCCGGTGCCACCAAGAGAGACAAGGAGAGGTTCTCCCCCTTGTGCTTCCTCCTCCATGGCCTCCCCCCGGGATGGGGAAAGGTTCTCCCTCTGGTCCTTGGCCTTCATGGCGATGATGGCCTCTCCGGGATACTCCTCCATGGCCACCGGTGATGATGGCCCCCTCCGGCAGGGTGCGGGAGAGGGCCTAGATTGATTTCTCGTGGCTATAGAGGCTTCTGGCAGCAGAACTCCATCTAGGTTAATTTTCCGAGGTTTTTGTATTTATAGGAATTTTTGGCGTCGGTCTCACGTCAAGGAGGTGCCCGAGCTGTCCACGAGGCAGGCCCACACGCCTAGGGGGTGGGCGCGCCCCCCACCCTCGTGGGCAGCTCGGGACTCTTCTGGCCCAACTCCGATGCTCCGTGGTCTTATTTTGGTCCATAAAAAATCATCAAAAATTGGCACATCAATTGGACTCTGTTTGGTATTCCTTTTCTGCAAAACTCAAAATCAAGGAGAAAACACAAACTGGCACTGGGCTCTAGGTTAATAGGTTAGTCCCAAAAATCATATAAAATAGCATATAATGCATATAAAACATCTAAGATGGATAATATAATAGCATGAATACTTCATAAATTATAGATACGTTGGAGATGTATCAGCATCCCCAAGCTAAATTCCTACTCGTCCTCGAGTAGTTAATGATAAAAGAAATAATTTATGAAGCGTGGATGCTAGCAAGTGCATAAGTTTGATCAATGATAATTCCAATCACTTTTTCTAGCATGAGTATATGTCATAATAGTAGCTCATCTCATAAGACTTCTCATGATAAAGTAACAAGCTATTCACATGTTAAAATATAGATCATAAACTTTCTTGAAAACTAACAAACCGTGTTATCAGTCATCAAACAATTACAATTCATCTTATTTTCAGGAAGAGTCTATGTTAGAGCTTTGATTTAGCAAACTCCACATACTCAACTATCATTTAGTATTTCACAATTGCTAACACTCACGCGATATTTATGGGTTCAATGTTTTAATCAGACACAGAGAAAGATAGTGGCTTATAGATTCGCCTCCCAACCTTTTACCTCAAGGGTAATGTCAACAATAATAGTTCATGATGCCTTACATCCAGTTGGATATATATATCAGAATCTTTCCAACACGATGTGCTTGCCAAAGGATAAAATGTAGAAAGGAAAGGTGAAAATCACCATGACTCTTGCATAAGGGTAAGAGATAAAAGTAAAGATAGGCCCTTTGCAGAGGGAAGCAGAGGTTGCCATGCGCTTTCAGGGTTGGATGCGCAAAATCTTAATGCGAAAGAACGTCACTTTATATTGCCACTTGTGATATGGACCTTTATTATGCAGTCTGTCGCTTTTATTTCTTCCACATCACAAGATCGTATAAAGCTTATTTCCTCCACACTAATAAATCATACATATTTAGAGAGCAATTTTTATTGCTTGCACCGATGACAACTTACTTGAAGGATCTTACTCAATCCATAGGTAGGTATGGTGGACTCTCAAGGAAAAAGTGGGTTTAAGGGTATTTGGAAGCACAAGTAGTATCTCTACTTAGTGCAAAGAATTTGGCTAGCATGAGGGGGAAACCAAGCTCAACATGTTGGCCGATCCATGACAACATGCTTTATTTCAGATATAAGAAAAAATAACCCATTACGTTGTCTTCCATGTCCAACATCAACCTTTTAGCATGTCATATTTTAATTAGTGCTCACAATTACAAAAGATGTCCAAGATATTATATGTATATGTGAAATCCCTCTTCCTTCAATATTCTTTCATGAATTGTTCAAGTGACCAATTCTACGTTTGCTAACTTTCAATAAGTTTATTACCTATACTTATTATGTGTGAAGTCATTACTCCCCATGTTATAAGCATATGAAACATATATAAATTTAGATTTATGACATTCAATTTATTCAACCATGAACTAATAGGATATATGTGAAGCACATGAGTAAATGACAAACTACTCCAAAAGATGTGAGTGAAGAACACTGAGTAGTCAAATAATTAACTAGCCATGGGAGGATTCTTTTTCATTCAATATTTCAGATCCAATGATTTTATTCAAACAGCAAGTAAAAATGAAAATACGCTCCAATGATTTAGCAAACTCCAAATATCACAGGGCGGCGCAGGGACCTCGGGGAGGGATCCGGCACCGGGGCGGCCCGGCGCAGGCCTCTCTGGCGACGGGGCGACGGGGTGCAGCGGGGCTCCTATTCGCGGGGGGTTTGGATGGCGGCGGGAGCTAGGTCCGGGGGGCGGGGCTGGCCGGCGGCGGCGACAGTGGCGACAGAGGAGAGAGGCGGGCGCGCGGGAGGGGGAGAGAAAAAGAGAGAGGGGAGACGGCTCGGCCCGTTAAGTGGGCCTTCTTTGTCGTCTGCTAGCAGACAGCAAAGAGGGCCACCGTTAGGGTTGGCCCACATCTCCTCTTTGCCGTCCGCAAGCGGACGACAAAGGAGTAACATTGTCGTCTGCTAGCAGACGGCAAAGTAGTCACCTCTTTTGCCGTTCGTTAGCAGACAGCAAAGAATCTGACCTAGCCACGCCGTGCCCTGTGGGGCCCACCTGGCTCTTTGTCGTGTGTCGTCTAGCTCTTTGCCGTCAGTTGGCCAAGGACAAAGAAGCAGCTGACAACAAATAGCATTTTTGCCATCTGCACTTTCTTTGCCGTCCGCTTTGTGGAAGCGGACGGCAAAGAGTGTCTTTACCGTCAGCTGGCAGACGACAAAGAGATGGCAGACGGCAAAATGCCAGATTCCAGTAGTGAAAATTTAATGGAAACCCTTGAGATGACGATGATATGGCACCCTTCCACGCCTGAGGGACTGTAAAATTGGATGAAAAGGGGAGCTTATTTTGGGATGCGGCATGGGCTAACGGGCGGCGACTTTAATATATCGCTCCACCAATCTATGCCATCTATAAAAAAAGAGGGGACTAGTCACTAGTATAAAAAGGACCTTATGTGAGACACATTAGTCCCGGTTCGATTTTGGCCTGGTACTAATGATACCATTAGTCCCGGTTCGAATGGCTATGCATTAGTGCTCGTTCGTGTTGAACCTTTAGTACCGGTTCATGCCACGAACCGGTACTAAAGGGGTGGTGGCAGGAAGACAAGGGAAATGCCCTCGCGCCTTTGCTCCCGTGTGGGCGACCCTGACGACTAAAACCTAGCTATCTACCGGCACAGTGGAGCCTCTCTGGAGATGGCGAGGTGCGGCAGTTGCTCGGATCCAGCGCATCTGGTCCCGACGGCCTACCACTCATTCGGGGCGCGGTACACGACTGGAGCTGCCCTCCCTTGTTGGTGGTGCCGGCGGCCGCAATTTTGTGTTGTTCATGACCGACCCGGCGTGGTTGCTTGATTTAGATCTGGGTGGCTTGGTGGTGGTGATCTAGATTCGGCTAGTCGTGTGGGGTGACTTCAGACAGTGTTGTGCGACCTCCTGCGGCTCCACGACGACGGTGGTCATCGAGAGATCTTCGGGATGGTTTATCTCTCTATGTACAATGGTTGGCTTTGGCGGTGAGATGCAAGCTATGGACGGCGGCTTGAGGCAGAGGAATGATTGTGCAGTGGCTGTGGTCGCATCATATGTAGCTGGTAGGATTGCAGAAAGTGGTGGCGACAACACTTGAATGACTTCGATGGTGGTGTTGTGAGCACCCGGTCGCGAGATCCGGGGTGAAAACCTAGGTTGACCCGAGCAGGATATACCTGGCAATGGCGATGTTCTTTTATGTCGTTGCCTTGTTGAAGGCATTGCTCGGATATGCTTGGACTGATTCTTCATGGTGAAAACCTAGATTTGAACCTTGGTGGTTGGATCCGATGACGACAACACTTGAGTGTCGCTCCCTTCTTGAAGGCATTGCTATTAAAGAACCTCGTCATCTGTCTGGTGTTATGAGATGGTTCATGCCAATATGGTCACATGTAGTTTGCCGATCATGGATATGATCGCTTCGGGTTTTTCTTTTACTCGCCTACACATAGCGTTGGTCTTATATGACTTTGCTATTTGGCGTATTTTGTGTGTCTGTTTGTGTGTTGATGTTGGCTGTGTGCATCCTAACTATGTAGAGGCCGGGTGTGTGCGCTTTGAGTTTGTATTCTCTTGATGCTCCTCTTTGAGCCAATAAATCCACCCTTTATCAAAAAAGAAATAAGAAAAATAAATCATGTATCTTTAGTTTAGTACTCATATTATTACCCAAAATATCCATGTTCAATACAATCAAATCTGAAATATTGCATAACATTCTGAGAACAACGTGCGAGACATCATCTAGTTCAACTAAATGTTGCCTCGCAAAAACAAATCAACCAAGCGCGGACACATGTGGAGAGTGGCGTTTTGGCATATGGGAGCGCGCACCCTTGATTTTTAAAGTGAATTTTAAACATATTTTGAAATGTCAAAAAATTCCAAACAAAAACGTTGGGCATACATCTCGATATTGTACAAGCTCATAAAGTCATTTCACGAAAAATCGACAACTATGTGTCGCTTGTGAAAAATACAAAATCCGGTGTTAAAAAATGCTTTTCACAACACATCCTTTTGTCTTTTTTACACAAGCCACAAAAAATGTCGATTTCCTCGGAAACTTGACGTGCACACATATAATGTCGAGATGTATGCTTCAAATTTTTGTTTGGAATTTTTTGCACTTCAAAATATTTTTTCCGCGTGCAGGAGCGCGCGATTCTGGGAGCACCAACGGATTAACGGACACATGTGGCTATCTTTTGGAACTTTCTCCTTCTTGTTAATACTCTGCGGTCTCATCCTACAATGTGCAATGTTCAGAGCAACTTGGACTGGTATGAACGACACCATTTGTAACTTGGGAAAAAAATTCTCTCCTTTAATCTTCCAAAAATCGTGTTTGGATGACCGACTGGCTCAAACGCGGAGGGTGGCCTGTATTTGTTGTCTTTGCTCCTTATGCAAAAGAATTTCAAAAAATGGTGGCAAACCTACTTTTCAAATGCCACTAGGCATTGAGAATTTGGCACATGATCAAAGATTGGCTAAGGCACACATGATACATGAAAGAAGAATGCGAAAAGAACATGGCGTCATTGACGCTTGGGCCATATTTTTCCGAGGAAACAATATTTTCTTCTAATTAATTTCCGTATGATGTACTATGTTAAAGTCGTTCTTGTTTACTGCATCGAGGCAAATATTTTGCCTCAAGTTCAATTTTCTTAGAGTATGCATCGGCAGTTATTGTACTTGTGTCAAAAGCTCGCTTTAGTTAGTGTACTCAAGAATATGGTCAATATTCTTGAGTGCAATGATCAAAGTGAGATTTCGACACAATGACCACCGATACATACTACTCTTTCTTTTACAAAGCTACCAATGGCCTCTTTTCTTTATTAAAAAGAAAACTAGCAATGGCCGTCGAGGGTGCGGCACTCTGCCGGGACAGGAAACAGAGGAGTATCGGTTGAGTAAGGTGCGGCGTTTGCGTGTTCAACGCAGTCCGTTTCACTAACAAACCCCCCAGGAGGGCAAACGGAACACCATTCTAGCCTAGGTAATTAAATTCAGACGCAGAAGCGGACGTGAGACGGCACGAAGCCAGTAAAAAAGCATCACTGACGCTCCCAAACCACTATAAAATCCAAACATACGCAATAGCCATCACAACTCAAAACACAGAGTACGTCTCCTCCTCACTAGTCTCCACCATTTCCTGTACTAGGCTAGGCTGCTTGCACACGCACGCGCCGATTGATCCCAGCAATGGCGAGCCGTTCTCTCACCCCTTTCCAGCTCACAGCCACACTCTTCGTGGCACTCCTCGCCACGTGCCATGCCGGCAGCATAGCCGTGTATTGGGGCCAGAACGACGGCGAGGCGTCGCTGGCCGAGACGTGCGCGTCCGGGAACTATGAGTTCGTCATCCTCGCTTTTCTCCCAAAATTCGGCAAGGGCCAAACGCCGCAGCTCGACCTTGCCAGCCACTGCGACCCTTCCTCCGGTGGATGCAGAGGCCAGAGCAAGGACATCAAAGCGTGCCAGAGCCGCGGCGTTAAAGTCCTGCTCTCCATCGGCGGCGGCGATGGTAGTTATGGCCTCTCTTCTCCCGGCGATGCACGACAGGTTGCCTTGTACCTCTGGAACAACTACCTGGGCGGTGCATCCTCGTCCGGTCCCCTCGGCGATGTCGTGCTCGACGGCATTGACTTTGACATCGAGCAAGGTAGCGCCAAGTTCTGGAACGATCTCGCCACTGACCTGAAGAATTTGGGAAAGAACGGAGGCAACACCCTATTGCTGAGTGCGGCACCGCAGTGCCCGTTCCCAGATGAATGGGACGGTGGTGCAATCAGCACGGGGCTGTTCGACTACGTGTGGGTGTAGTTCTACAACAACGAGGAATGCCAGTTCAGTGCGGGACAAGGGGCCTTCATGGACGCGTGGAAGAACTGGGAGTCAGTGCCGGCCGGGAAGATTTTTCTGGGGCTGCCAGCCTCCAAGGACGCCGCGGGCACGGGGTTCGTCCCTACCGGCGATCTCACTTCGCGTGTGTTGCCGCTCATCAAGGGCTCTTCGAAGTACGGTGGTGTCATGCTATGGTCCAAGTTCTATGATGACCACACAGGCTACAGCTCCGCTATCAAAAGCGATGTGTGATAGTTCTCTCTAGTGTGTTTGGTTTGGTTGAGTTGTTATTATTATGTGTCTTGTGTCATGTATCATAGGATCATGTGTTTATTGCTTGAGATGGCATAGATAATGCCATATGTAAATATATGTATGAAAACATAGTATATTTTCTTTGAACCAAGTCTCATATCACCTAAAAAATTTGAACTTCACATTTTATTTAATTTTGCGAACACGCAAAAGCCTTGCGTGTCGATATATTAGAAGGGGAAAAGCGGAATACACAGTGGTGCGAAGTCGCATATAACTACCCGTACAACAGTCGTGGCCGCAAGGGCCAGGACCAACTCATCTACAACTATTCGACTATCTCCACATCGCTTGCAGCCAGTGGCACCTGCCTGCATCCATCAGTCTCCCTCCATGGCTATGCCGGCGCAAACCTGTGCAGTCGTGCTAGGGGTGCCATTAAAGGTCCTAGCATTCAGTGGCGGCAGCAGGAATTTCTTCCTTGGTATTCATTTGTGCAATTTTATAGCAATATAACAACAATATGCAGCAAGCTAGCAGCAGTATACCAATGGATTAGCAATTCTTTGGTATTCCATGGAAGTACAGGGAAGACCCCTGGCGCCGCCACTGCTGGCATTGCGCTCGAGCCAGATCTTCCAAACGGTGAGCATCACTAGGCTGTCAAGTCCTTTGTGTGCCAGTTTGGGAAGAGTATGTCGTGCGTGCAGCCACCAGTCGCTCGGTGCGTCGAGGGCTGGCATGGTGTGTCGATATATTAGAACTCCATATTTTACATCATGCACTACACTGCTTTTGGTTCTACAGAAAAGTAAGTATACAACATTTGGTTAATCAATTGTGGTTCTTGTTCAATATTGGTCCCTCGGTTTGAATTCCAATAACCAACAACATGCCTCCTCGACTTTTTAAGAATAATAACTTTCGCCATGTTGCAACTAGAATAAATTTTATAGATGGTGTTGAACTAGAACTAGAGCTAGAAGTAGAACTAGAAGAAAGTTACTTCCCTGGAATTGTGATTCGATTATTCCTGGGCACTTGCAGGACATCAACAAGTCATTTGCATATCGCAAGAGACAAAAGAGACTAATATTTTGTGCGACGATGAAGGGACAACAACAGGCCAGGTTTCTTTTCTAAAATTTCTGGAGTACAAAGTTTACAATACAACTGAACTAGCCAATAAAAGCCAAATACTATTTAAAAACAAAAAATATACAAAGGTACATAATATAAGACAACATGGATGGTTGTTTTACTATATGAGAAAGTTATTTGCATAGCACAGACAAAAAGGTTGCCTCATCTTCATTTATTAAATCTTGGCCTTAGGTCACATGTTCGGTTGGCAATATGATCTAGAGGCAACTATAGAGATGATTTAGTTCCCATGTATCCATGATTTACTAATATTGTCCTTCAATACGCAAAAAGGCTTCTGCCCGTTTTATATATAAAGCAAAGATCAACATCACCCGATACAAACGCATGCCATCACCACACACACACCCAAGGTAGGATACATAGGCGCTGAGCACAGCAACGTTAACACCACCCCTTGAAGTATCACCACGAAGAGATGAAGCCTCATACGACGAACCGCACACTCCAAGGCGGCGCCTTCAAGAAGGATACGGCACCGGAGCGCCGCCACCGCCCGATTCGAGGATCCGAGTTTCCCCTGGAGTTGCACGACAGGCAGTGAGAGCCGCGACGACGCCTTCAAGAAGGGATGAGCTTCGCCGCCGCCGGTTCGTCTGAAGATAGAACAAGTTTTCACCCCGGCCAACACTCACCCCCACCAAACGCCACACCCCAGCTACCACGCCGCCCACACGGCCATGTCCACTGGGCAGCACCAAGCCACATGCTCTACCCAAAACCACCGCCCTAATGCCACCAGGGTTGCAACCTAAGCATCCAAGACCTTGACACCACCTCACCCGAGACCTGCTGTCGGTGTCAAAACCGACGGATCTCGGGTAGGGGGTCCCGATCTGTGCGTCAAGGTCAGATGGTAACAGGAGACAAGGGACACTTTATTTTACCCAGGTTTGGGCCCTCTCGATGGAGGTAAAACCCTACTCCTCCTAGATTAATATTGATGATATGGGTAGTACAAGAGTAGATCTACCACGAGATCAAGGAGGCTAAACCCTAGAAGCTCGCCTATGGTATGATTGTGTATGATGATGGTTATGACGTGTTCTGTCCTACGGACTACAACCCTCCGGTTTATATAGGCACCGGATAGGGTTAGGGTTACACAGAGTCGGTTACATTCGAAGGAGATCTTGAATATCCGCACGCCTAGATTGCCTTCCACGCCAAGGAAAGAACCTTCCGGACACGGGACGAAGTCTTCAATCTTGCATCTTCATAGTCCTGGAGTCCGGCTGGAGATATAGTTCGGCTATCTGAACACCCCCTAATCCAGGACTCCCTCAGTAGCCCCTGAACCAGGCTTCAATGACGACGAGTCCAGCGCGCAAATTGTCTTCGGCATTGCAAGGCGGGTTCCTCCTCCAAATTCTTCAAGAAGATAATAAACACCAAAAAATAGTGTCCGGCTCTGCAAAACAAGTTTCCACGTATTGCCATATAGAGAATAATACAAACACAAATCAAATCTGCTGACGTATTCTGCAGTGCGTCATAACACTGCGACCAAGCCTTCTGTATGGATTATTTTTTGTTGTTTCGCCGCAGCACTTTCAACGAGGCGGTTTCCTTGGCACGTCTTGTCGATGCAGAGATCGTGTGCCCCTTTTAACGGGATTCTCATTAATGCGGACATGGGTAACCCAACCGCGCCATTTACCACGACGTGTGAGCGGCAAGCGAGTTTTATTAGGTAGGTGGGGACGCATAACGGCATCAGCCTACATAAGTGGATAAAGATCCACCTCTTTCACCTACGCCTTCTTCCTCCTTTGCCCATCCATCTCCTGCGCACTCAAGCTCCAACGCCCAAGTTCGCTCTTTCTTCCCCAACCTGCTTCAGCGATGTCCGGAGCGGGTGGCAAGTGGATGGTTTCCTCCATTACAGAGGGTCAAATCAAAAAGCTTAGGAAGGCCGGATATCTGTCCAAGGACATCCCACACCGGCTTCCAGATGCGGGGCAGCTTCTTCCCACCCCAAGGCCCCATGAGAGGGTAGTTTTCCTCCCCCATTTCCTCCGCGGACTGGGTTTTCCACTTCACCCTTTTGTCCGGGGGCTCATGTTCTACTACGGCCTGGACTTCCACGATCTGGCCCCGAACTTTATCCTCAATATCTCGGCGTTTATCGTCATGTGTGAGGCCTTTCTTCGCATCCACCCCCACTTCGGCCTCTGGCTCCAGACCTTCAATGTCAAGCCCAAGGTGGTGTCCGGCACCCAGGCGGAGTGCGGAGGTGCTATGGCCGGCAAAATGGCCAACGCACTCTGGTTCGATGGCTCCTTTGTGGAGTCCTTAAAGGGGTGGCAGGCAGGGTGGTTTTACATCACCGAGCCACGCGACTCGAAATGGTTCGCAGCCCCTGAGTTCCGATCCGGACCCCCCACGCGGCTCATGTCCTGGAAAGAGACGGGCCTATCATGGGGCAACGAAGAAGAAGTGACCGTACTGCAAACTTGCATTCGGTCCCTGATGGACAAGCCCATCCGGCATGTCAACATCATCCAGGTCATGCTGGTTCGCCGGATCCTCCCGTGCCAAGAACGGGAGTTCACTTTGTGGGAATTCGACCCGGCGCAGCACCAAACCCTCAATAGGCTCTTCGACACGACGTATGAAGACGTCTGGAAGGTGCTAACCAAAGGCGCCGAGTGCCCCACATCCGCTTCCGAGGACCGCGGATACAGCTCGCAGCGCAACGCTGGCGAGGTGAGCTATTTATACCTTTCACAGGTTCGTTAAGCTTTTCTACATAGATTAACTTTATGCGGGATCTAAAAACTCCCTTTTGCCTTTGACAGGCGTGGCTGAAGATAGCCGGACCAATCAACTGTCCGGCTCCTCTGCCCGAAGACCCAGCCCCAGCTCTCTTAGAGAAGTTGTTGGCTCCGGCGCCCTATGTGGTGCCGGAGAAGAAGGTCAAGAAGAAGAAGACCACCGGGACTCGAAAGAGTGCCCGCAATGTGGTGGTGTCGAGCTCGTCATCTGGCAAGTCTGCGACGCCCTCCTCTCGTGAAAACGAGGAGGAGGAACAAGGAAGCTCTCCCCCTCCATCGAGGGGAGCGAAAAAGAAGAAGGCCGCCCCAACAGGGGAGGCCGAGGGGTCGAGGAAAAGGAAGACCCCTCCACCGGACTACTCCCCCAACGCTGAAGAGGGCGGAAAGGAGTGGCCGGACAGAACTAAGCGTCCTGCGACATCGTAAGTACTCACATACCAGAATGACTCATAGTATCTTCAAGTGCGCAGCTTAGCCTAATGTCGAATGTTATTTGCGCAGCCCGCCCCGAGCCGCACTCGATGATTCATCGAGCGGCTCCCTGGATTCGTCGGACATGAACTCTGTCCCGTCCGCAGTCTCCCCCCGCGGGGCAGACGACGCCGAAGCGGCGTCCCGCCGAACAGGGGAGGAGGAGGTGGTCCTGGAGAAGCCGCAAGGCAATCCTCAGGACCCCAGGAGTAAAGGGGATGAAACCCCCCAGGGCTCCCAGTCCGGCTTTTTGCCGGACACCGCGCCGGACTCAACCGTCCTGGCTCACGGTGGGCGAACTCCTTCCAAAAGGAGTAAGCCATCTGCGCCGGTGACCTCTGTCCAACCAGAGGCGCCGGATAGTCTGTTGGAGGCGCTTGAAGGCGCCACCATCGACGAGGAGCTGTCACGACCGGTTTTCCAATAAAAATATTTATTGAGAAACCAATCTTTAGAATCCAGTTTGAGATAAAACCTCCTCACTGGTAGACAAACTTTTGATACAATAAGCCAGTAGCATCAAATATATTACAGGGTTGAGCTGATGATGCTCAACAATTTATTACAAGCGTGCCAATAATTATACATAAAGGCGATTATGACCCAAGGAAGTGGTGGCATACTACTGACTCGCAAATAGGGTAGTGGTGGAGTAACACAGTGGGGAGTGGATATGTGACTCTCAAACTAACATCCCATCGGGCGTCGAGGTGAGGCTCGATGAATTTACTTGGGTTGCGGAACCGGGTATAGAAACAGTGACCAAGTCCAGGGTCGCACGAGACTGACTGGGACTCCTCTAGGCGTCGGATTCGCTATCAAATTCTTCATCCATGAGATCACCATCGTCAGCATCTGGCCAAATCAACAAGCCAGTGAGTACTTTGAAAGTACTCGCAAGACAGTTCGGACGTAAGATATAACAAATGCATGCATGAGTGCGTCATGATTAAATCTCCAATGCATATTAAAAAAATGTAGCAGGCAAGGCAAATAAATGAAAAGGGAAACGGCGGTAGTCCGCCTGAAATCCCAACAGTAAAGTAATGGAAACCAATCGAGTGTCTAGAACGATGCCTCGAAGGTAAATTAATAAATGAAAGAAAATCATGCCACAGTCGGGCGTCTTAGCGACACCACATAAAGGGCTTTAAAAGAAATGCCACAGTCGGGCGTCTGAGCGACACCACATAAAGGGCTTTAAAAGAAATGCCACAGTCGGGCGTCTGAGCGACACCACATAAAGGGCTTTAAAAAGAAATGTCACAGTCGGGCGTCTGAGCGACACCACATAAAGGGCTTTAAAAGAAATGCCACAGTCGGGCGTCTGAGCGACACCACATAAAGGGCTTTAAGAGAAATGCCACAGTCGGGCGTCTGAGCGACACCACATAAAGGGCTTTAAAAGAAATGCCACAGTCGGGCGTCTGAGCGACACCACATAAAGGGCTTTAACTGATAAAGGAATAATATATTCATAATAAATATATTCAACTCATGAAATTAAACGGGTTAGTCCATCCACAAGAATAAACATTTAACCGGTCTTAGTGCTCATGTGTCCCACCGGGTAATCTTTCACCAAAACTGGCACATGTCAGTTAGCACGGAACTTGGATATAGATAAGGTGATTTGAAGATATAGAGCTCTGCAGAGTTTGTACAAAAATTCCCACAGTCGACGGATTTTCGTAGTCACAAGGACTAGTTCCGTTTACGGTATTTCAGAAGGAAACACAGCTAACCAGTACACACCCATCCAACCTCTCGATGTCAGGAATCACCCTCGACATCGTCCAAGAAAAACTTTTGAGACGGGGAGATCACAATCTCGAATAGCATGGGATCAAATTTATATACGCGCGCTCTAAGGGGTGCCCCCCTCTCGGTCCCAACCGGAAACACCCATGCCCCCTGACCGGATGACTGGCTTTAATCCAGGGCCATGGAACCATCATCCCGGCCTCTCCTTTTTGGTGTGTACCAAGAAAGCGGTTTGCGACTTACTAAACCATATCCCTTTCGGGAAACATGTGGTAGTACAGGGAGGGGAAATGGATACGAGTCCAACCGATACGGGTTGATACTGAAGTAAACCTGCATGGCATAAGACTGGCATGCTACCACACTGCCATCTTACCCACCTTCATGCCAACACATGGCCTTGCATATTCACATCCAACAAGGTATGGATCATCGAACTTACTTGTCTCAACAATGCATGATATACAGTTCATCGGTATGCTCCCCAACATGCCATGAAACTAACTAAATGCAAAACATGCCAAGACACTCATCATATCAAAAGTTCAAACATGCTTGCCTGGTTCAGAGTAGTCGGAGTCTAGCTCAGTGAAGTTTGCGGTCCCGTCACCTCCGGCGGTATCTACGGTATAAAGATAATATACGCGCTATCGTGAATACCGAGAGGTGCACAAAAATCATTCCAAATAATTTTTAAATAAATCTTATAAAAACTAGACAAAATTTTGAAGAGAACAGAAAAAGAATCACTCAAAAATATGTTTCTGTTTAAAAGTTATAAAGGTTTTTGCCCAGGGGCCCATCTGTAATGAAACAGAAACTTCCCGGGGTTCTATTTATAAAAACAGAAAACATTTCAGTCTCAAATACGCCGGCTCAGAAGAGAAGACGTATTTTTGCCCGAATACACTTTCAGAAAACGATTCGAAAAAGAAAGGAATCTGACGGGGCGGTCCCACCCGTCGGGTTTGAAAACCGAAGCGGGGCTTTTGGCGCCAGAGGACCGCGGTGATCGCCGGCGGCGATCCACGGCGAGGCAGGGGGATCGGAGGTTACCTCCGTGCTCACGGCCTTGTTCCGCGTTGGGTGGTGGTCGAGGTGGTCGCCGGCGTTCACCGTGTCGACGGTGGCCCTTGCTCCGGCGGACGGCGGTTCGGACGAGGATGGAGCTCGCCGGAGGGGCTGCCAATGTTCAAATTGACAAGGGGGTTAGGGTACGGGGCGAGGAAGAGGACTGCAGACGGAGTTTAGACGCCGGAGATGGCCTCACCGCAGTGAATGCAGCTGGAGCCCGAGGCGGACGGAGGTGGCCGGAGTCAAGGAAGAAGGGCTCCTCGAGGCCCCTCAAGTGGCCAGGCGGGGTGTGGTGAGGTGGTGGAGCCGTGCGGGAGTGAGAGCGGGCTCGGGGGCGCTATATATAGCCACCCCGAGGCGGTTCCCGAGAACGGGATTCTCCGGCGAGGGATTACGGCGGCGCAGGGCTTGGTCGGGAGGGTTTAGGAGTTGAGCGCCGTCGTGGAGGTCCACTGAGTCTATTTAGGTGCCAACGGCGTCGGGTTTTGCTTGCTGAGGTGGAGTTCAACGGAACGGAGCGGCGCGGACCCGTCGGTGGCAGAGAGCATGCGTTGTGCACGCCGCGCCACGGCGACCGTGCTGCATGCGTGCGCTGGCGTGGAGAGGGCCACGCGGAGCCACCAGGGAGCTTGGGTGGCGCTGAACGGCGTTGCGCCGCCGTTCTGCTTCCTGTCTGCTGCTACGGTGGTTCGGCTGCCGCAAGACACGTCGGCGCAGGCGGTCCAGGGCGCCACCGACGCCGGGAAGCTGCCAAGCGCGCGTGCGGGGCTCCGGACAAGCATGCCAGGCGGCGAGCAATGTGCCAAGGGCACTGTGATCTCGTGACTGCACTAAACTGACGAAGATCGTCACTGAAACTCTGAATTTGCCTGAAAGAGTCTGAACCAGTGCATGCAAGGTGTTCGACAGAATGTTTCTGGTTTGTAGGAATTTTTCCTTGGGCTGATTTTTGGTAGAGTGACTTCTTATTGCTCCAGTAGGCTGCCTGATTTTTGGTGGAATTTTTGGAGAAGTGTAGATATGAATTTCACCAAATTTGACAAATCTGGTCCAAATTTGCAGGGAGTGTAAGTTGAAATATTTGAAAAGAAGATGAGTGGATCAAGATGGTTCTGGGTTGTGGGTACAAAGGACTAGCCAGAAGAGTTGGTTTGAGGTCCAGATGCAAAAGCTATAGGGTACTTGCTTTGTAAATGGGTCAGGCTCAAATTAGAGGTCAGAAAAGATTTGAGAGGTGAAATAATCAAAATAAAATCCAAAAACTTGTTTGGATGAGGTGGGACAGGGAATTTGAGTTGTTATCAAGGAGGAGGGGAGGTTTTGGAATGGTTTCACTTCATGGTCAAAAATACAAGGTCATGGGTGGTTATCAAAAGAGTGAAGATCCAAATTTTTCATAGAGTTTTCTTTTCAAAAAAAATAAGATTGAACTCCAAAAATAATTTGAGAAGAGGACCAATCAGAGGAGAAGTTTTTAACAAGTCAAGACCCAAAGTTTGAGGAAGAAAACAGATATAACAATCCTAGCCAAAGAAAAAGATTTTTGAGAGGATTGTTTTTCTGAAAATTTTGAAAGGTCTCAATCCACAAAATAAAAAATAATTCAGCAAGGTTTTTGCTAAAACTAAATAAAATTTTTTGGAGTGTCACAGGAGCACCGTACTGTCATGAGTGCAGTGGTCCAAAGGGTTCAGTCCGCCAAGAGCGGACTGAATGAAGCTTGCGCTAGCCTTCTAACAGGCTTCCAGGTAAGCAAAAAATATGCTAAATTCATTACCGCATAGACAGTAGCCCCTGATGCTCTGTTCGGTGTTCGGAAAGAAAAGCCGAATAGAGGATCCAACAATTTTCGCAGGAGTCTAATAAAAAGTCTAATATGCGTATGCAGGCTTCCCTGCTGTCCACCACCGCACTGACTGCGCAGGTGGAAGTCCTGAAAAAGGACCTCGAGCGGTCCGAGCAAGAGCTCGGCCATGCCAAAAGGCAGCTCGTGGAAAAGGAAGGTAAGAAAATACCCCTTAGAAAAAAAGAAAGAAAGAAAAAGAAAAAAAGGGTGCCTATAGAGAGGCTTCATTGCAAAAAGAGATAACAGGATTGTACTGCTTATTGTAGGGGCCACAACCGAGGTGGCAACCCTGAAGCAGGCGCTGGCTGCGGCCGAGAAGAAAGCGGCTGAGGAGCACGCCGAGCGAGAGAAGCTTGGGGTCCAAGTCGGCGAGGTGCAGCAAGAGCTGCAAGCTCTCATGAAGAAACATGAGGGTTTGGAGCTTGAGGCAAAAACGCAAGCATCCGAGCTCGCGTCGGCTGTTGAGGCCACCAAGAGTGCCAAGGCCGAAGCCCAAAAGGCCCTCCAAGAGTTGGAGGATGTGAAAAAGATAGCAGCGGGTAAGGCATTCTTAATGCAAAGTAGGAATATAAAGGTGAAATACCTATTACTTACCCGAATCCGGAGTTCTCCAGGGGCGTTCTTCGATCTTCACCGCAGCGTGTCCGACGCCGCCGCATTCTACCGAGCTGAAGAGGGCAGCTCGACGGAGAGTGTGTTCTGGTCTCAGTATTCTGAGGCCGGACACCCTTTGCCCTTAAGCGATCAGCTGAAGCAGCTGGCCGAGCTACACAAGGCGGCCGAACAGGCCATGAAGGGCTTACTAGTTCGGCTGTGGCCTGGAGAGGCCCTGCCTGGGAGCTACTTCGGGCTGGTGCGGCGGCTGGTGGAGGCCTGTCCATGGCTTGAAGTCATCAAGCGTTCCGCCTGCATAGAAGGTGCCCGGAGGGCCCTTGCCCGTGTAAGGGTACACTGGGGCAAGCTGGACGGAGAGAAGCTGGTGAAGGACGGGCCGCCGCAGGGGAAGGAGCATCGCAAGCCCGAGAACTACTACAAGGAAGTTCTCGCTGGAGCTCGCCTTGTCGCGGATGAGTGTGCCAAAGATGTAATATTTCAATGAACTTGCTCGTTTGTATCCTGTGCGCTGAAAACTTGTTCATATGCGCTTAAGCAATGCTTTCTGAATTTAAAATATTATTTTCTGTGCGGCCGTTTATCAATAACTGAGAGATGGCGAGTCGTCGGCTTCTGCCCCCATGCAACTAGTGCTGGGGTGTTCGGGATAAACCTGAGGGCTCTTGTTCCCATAGTTGGGTCCTTCGAGGGAGGCGCTCAGCACAGCAAACCAGGCAATCCGGACTATAATGCTTGAACACTCTCACTTAGCCATAGAACGTTATAATTTTAAATTTCGGCGAAGCCCCTAGTTCGGAAGGCCGAATTCGGGGCACTATCCACGCCTTTAGCTGGACTTAACCAGCTCTCCGCTCGAAGCGGCATAAGCCTTTAGGGACTCGAAAAACCTCTCGCACAGCGACCGGTCTCGCGCCTTATCATGACAGTCTGTTTTAGCTTTCTCCACTGAGGTGCTCACCCACATGATCTGGGGCACAATCGCAGTGGTTCTCCTAGTGCTACCTTAGCCGATAGAGCGGAACGTAAGGCACCAAAACATAGGAGCCGGGCAAACCCAACATATGACCAAAATCATGACTTGGAGCCGATGCATATAATGCTATAAGTTCGGGGTGCCGCACTTGTGAAAGTGGACGGACTTCTCACACCAGATAGAAGGGTAAAAAAGCCCCTGGCGTGGTTTGCCGTACCATGGTGTACGGGTGCGATCATGTTATTTGAATAAACATATGTATATTAAAAGAAGATAATGCAAAAAAATAGACGAAAAGCTATGCATTATTTATGAGGAGGCTGTTTATTCAAGCCGAACGATACAAGTAGTGTGCGAAAAAAAATTAGACTATTTAACATGTCCTGACCAGGCGCAGGCCGCGGAATTTAGAAACAGATATATCGCTCGAAATAGAGACCACCTGAGAGTTCCATGATGCGGCGTTGTTTTGTCTGCTTTCCTGGGTCCTGTATCGTCTATGCGGCAGCGAGGCCGAACACTGTATCCAGAGTATGGAGTCCTGAAAGAAAAGAAGAACCCGGCAGCCCCTAGTACGTTTGACGCCGTATTGTTCGCATGCCGTTTTATCTGCCCCTTCCCCTATGCCCATGGAATTGTAAGGGCGTAATTGTGTACTCGAGGTACTAGCTCCGCTATGTAGCGATGGCTGGGGTTGGGGACGTATTGCTACGCGTGCTCTGAACGCGCCAGTCGGTCTTGCTGCGGGTTACTCCGGACGCGTTTTGCTTTGTCCTGCTTTGTAACGGCCGGACTCGAGAGCTGCCTTAACAGGCTGCTTTGTACCTCTGCTGTGAGGGCCGCCGTGTGTTCCTCCGTACGAATGGAGCGTTCGGTGTTTCCGCTGACCGCGATTACACCTCGAGGGCCTGGCATCTTGAGCTTGAGATATGCGTAGTGCGGTACCGCATTGAATTTGGCGAATGCGGTTCGTCCAAGCAGAGCATGATAGCCATTGCGGAACGGAACTATGTCGAAGATTAACTCTTCGCTTCGGAAGTTGTCCGGAGAACCGAAGACCACGTCAAGTGTTATGGAGCCTATGCAATTGGCCTCTACACCTGGGATGACGCCTTTAAAGGTCGTCCTTGTGGGCTTGATCCTTGATGGATCTATGCCCATTTTCCGCACTGTATCCTGGTAGAGCAGGTTCAGGCTACTGCCGCCGTCCATGAGGACTCTTGTAAGGTGAAATCCGTCAACGATTGGGTCAAGAACCAATGCGGCGAAACCGCCGTGACGGATGCTGGTGGGGTGGTCCCTTCGATCGAAGGTGATCGGGCAAGAGGACCATGGGTTGAACTTTGGGGCGACTGGCTCCATCGCGTATACGTCCCGTAGCACACGCTTCCTCTCCCGCTTGGGAATATGAGTCGCGTATATCATGTTCACCATCCGCACTTGTGGGGGAAACCCCTTTTGTCCGTTGTTGTTCGGCGGCCTGGGCTCCTCTTCGTCATCGCTGTCTAGCCCCTTGTTTTTGTTTTCGGCTCTTAACTTGCCTGCCTGCTTGAACACCCAACAATCCCTGTTGGTGTGATTGGCTGGCCTTTCGGGGGTACCATGAATCTGGCACGAGCGGTCGAGTATTCGGTCCAAACTGGACGGGCCCTGGGTATTCTTTTTGAATGGCTTTTTCCGTTGACCGGATTTATGGCCTCTGAATCCGGCGTTTACTGCCGTATCTTCATTGTTGTCGCTGCTGACGCGGCGTTTCTGTTTATCCCGTCGCGACCTGCCACTTTTGTCCTTGGTATCTGAATTACCTTGCTTCTTCGATAAGTTGTTGCTGCGAGCTAGCCAGCTATCTTCGCCCGCGCAAAAGCGGGTCATGAGTGTCGTGAGGGCTGCCATGGATTTTGGCTTTTCCTGTCCCAGGTGTCGGGCGAGCCACTCGTCACAGATGTTATGCTTGAAGGCTGCTAAGGCCTCTGCATCCGGACAATCGACTATCTGATTTTTCTTTGTTAGGAACCGTGTCCAGAATTGCCTGGCCGATTCTTCTGGCTGCTGGATTATGTGGCTTAGGTCGTCGGCGTCCGGTGGCCGTACGTATGTCCCCTGGAAGTTGTCGAGGAATGCGGCCTCCAGGTCCTCCCAAGAGCCGATCGAATCTGCGGGGAGGCTGTTAAGCCAGTGCCGGGCTGGTCCCTTAAGCTTAAGGGGTAAATATTTGATGGCGTGCAAATCATCGCCACGTGCCATGTGGATGTGGAGGAGATAGTCCTCAATCCATACTGCCGGATCGGTCGTACCATCGTACGACTCGATGTTGACGGGTTTAAAACCCTCTGGGATTCTATGATCCATTACTTCGTCTGTGAAGCATAGTGGGTGTGCGGCGCCCCTGTACTGGGCTATGTCTCGACGCAGTTCGGAGGAGCTGTTCCTGTTGTGTTCGGCCCGGCCGGATTTATTGTGTCCGGAGTGGAAACTATCACGTGCCATCGGGCGTCCGCGCGATCCATAGATCGATCTTGTTTGCCTTGCTTTGTCCTCCAGGATGTCTCGCAGGTCTGGTTCGTGTTCCCGTGCCTTGGTGAAGCGGCTGCGGGGCATGGCTTGTTTGGATGTTCGACAGGCTTCTCTGTCGCGGCCGCGAGGTGGCCGATCTTCCATGTCTTGGGCTTCCTCCTCTGATTGGGGTAGCGGCCTGCGCTTAGGATAGTTTTTGGAGGGGCGTCCGAGCTCGTGCTCTTCGGCCGCAAGGACTTCAGTCCATCTGTCAGCTAGCAAATCTTGATCAGCTCTAAGCTGTTGCTGCTTTTTCTTTAGGCTGTTCGCCGTGGCTAAAAGCCTGCGTTGAAAGCGCTTTTGTTCAGCGGGGTCTGATGGTACGATGAATTCATCGTCGTCGAGGCTTGCCTCGTCTTCGGAGGGAGGCATGTAGTTATCGTCCTCGACCTCTCGCCTTGCCGCTCTCTCATGAGGGCGGTCTTCTCCATCTTCCTGTGCCGAATCCTGCTGGTTTTGGTGTTCTTCAGCGCTGTCCGGGGTAGTATTATCTCCCGTGCCGGAATCACCGTTTCTGCTGTGGCGGGATTTGGAGCGGCGCCGCTGACGTCGGCGTTTTGGAGGCTTTTTCGAAGTGCCATCCTCCGCTGTTCCATCGCCATCTCCATCTTTTGGAGCATCCACCATGTATATGTCGTATGACGAGGTGGCGGTCCAGCGCCCTACAGGTGCTGGTTCTTGCTCGTCTCCTCCTTCGTCGTCCATACCGTTGAAGTCTTCAGAGCCGAAGTCGATCATGTCGGATATATCGTCGACAGTGGCTATTAAGTGGGCGGTGGGTGGGCTTTGAATTTCTTCTCGTCCGAATCCCAACCTCGCAGGCCATAGTTCGGCCCGGGCTCTCCTGACAAAGAGAGAGACTTGAGAGAATTCAGAATATCACCAAAAGGTGAATACTGAAAGATGTCCGCGGCGGTGAACTCCATTACAGGCGCCCAATATGATTCGATTGGCAGGGGCGCGGGAGGTTCAGAGTTCGGAGAAGAGTCCGGCTCCTTGGAGTCACGGGCCATCCGGAGCGCGGGGCTCGCGTTCGGCTCAATGGCCTTTGAGATCGCAGCCCCCAAGGTGACGTCCAACCTTTCATCTTCAAGGAACGCATTGGGCTCCGAATCGAGGATCGGGGTCGGAGCGTATGCGGCCTCCAGGACACTGTTCGGAGGCAGAGCTACATCATGCCCCTCGAGATAGTGCGGCGCGCTTGGCTGTGGCTCAAATCCGTCGAAGATCAAGTCTCCGCGGATATCTGTCGTGTAGTTTAGGCTTCCAAACCTGACTTGATGGCCAGGGGCGTAGCTCTCGATCTGCTCTAGATGACCAAGCAAGTTGGCCCGCAGAGCGAAGTCGCCGAAGACGAAGATCTGTCCGGGGAGAAAAGTCTCACCCTGGACCTCATCGTTGTTGATGATCAAAGGATCCATCGGGCCTAAAGGCGACGACACAGAGGAACTCTCAATGAAAGCACCAATGTCGGTGTCAAAACCGGCGGATCTCGGGTAGGGGGTCCCGATCTGTGCGTCAAGGTCAGATGGTAACAGGAGACAAGGGACACTTTAGTTTACCCAGGTTCGGGCCCTCTCGATGGAGGTAAAACCCTACTCCTGCTAGATTAATATTGATGATATGGGTAGTACAAGATTAGATCTACCACGAGATCAAGGAGGCTAAACCCTAGAAGCTAGCCTATGGTATGATTGTGTATGATGATGGTTATGACGTGCTCTGTCCTACGGACTACAACCCTCCGGTTTATATAGGCACCGGATAGGGTTAGGGTTACACAGAGTCGGTTACATTGGTAGGGGATCTAGAATATCCGCACGCCTAGCTTGCCTTCCATGCCAAGGAAAGAACCTTCCGGACACGGGACGAAGTCTTCAATCTTGCATCTTCATAGTCCTGGAGTCCGGCTGGAGATATAGTTCGGCTATCCGAACACCCCCTAATCCAGGACTCCCTCACCTGCCACAACCCCAACCAAAGAGACGAGCGAAAAGGTCCCACATTTCGCACCCCTGGGTGACCCGAGCAGCGAGACCCAATAGGCCGACTAGCACTGGCATCCATCAACCCGTCTTGCAGCCCTGAGCGCAAGACGAGCTCGGTCCTGCAAGATCGTGAGTGTGAGGAGGTCAGTCCTGCTACACCGTGTGCGAGACGAGCTCGGTCCTGCTGCACCGAGCGCGAGACGAGCGATGGACCGCAGCAGGGAGAGCGCAAGCCCTTCGATGGAATGATACGTCTCCAACGTATCTATATTTTTTGATTGTTCTATACTATTATATTATCAATCTTTGATGTTTTAGATGCATCTATATGCTATTTTATATGATTTTTGGGACTAACTTATTAATCTAGAGCCCAATGCCAGTTTCTGTTTTTTTACTTGTTTTTGAGTATCGCAGAAAAGGAAAACCAAACGGAGTCCAATTGACCTGAAATTCCACAGAGATTATTTTTGGACCAAAAGAAGCCCACGGTGTATCGGAGATGGGCCAGAAGAGTCCCGAGGCACCCATGAGGGTGGGGGCGTGCCCCCCTACCTCATGGTCGCCTCGGGGACCCCCACTGACTTGTTCCCGACGCCAATACCTCTTATATATACCCAAACTTCCAGAACATAACCTAGATCGGGAGTTCCGCCGCCGCAAGCCTCTATAGCCACCAAAAACCAATCGGGACCCTGTTCTAGGACCCTGCCGGAGGGGGGGAACCCTCACCGGTGGCCATCTTCATCATCCCGGTGCTCTCCATGACGAGGAGGGAGTAGTTCACCCTCGGGGCCAAGGGTATGTACCAGTAGCTATGTGTTTGATCTCTCTCTCTCTCTCTCTATCTCTCTCTCTCTCTCTCTCGTGTTCTTGATTTGGCACGATCTTGATGCATCACGAGCTTTGCTATTATATTTGGATCTTATGATGTTTCTCCCCCTCTACTCTCTTGTAATGGATTGAGTTTTCCCTTTGAAGTTATCTTATCGGATTGAGTCTTTCAGGATTTGACAACACTTGATGTATGTCTTGTGTGGGATACCCGTGGTGACAATGGGGTATTCTATTGATTCACTTGATGTATGTTTTGGTGATCAACTTGTGGGTTCCGTGACCTTGGGAATCTATGCATAGGGGTTGGCACACGTTTTCGTCTTGACTCTCCGATAGAAACTTTGGGGCACTCTTTGAAGTACTTTGTGTTGGTTTGGATAGATGAATATGAGATTGTGTGATGCATATCGTATAATCATACCCACGGATACTTGAGGTGACATTGGAGTATCTAGGTGATATTAGGGTTTTGGTTGTGTCTTAAGGTGTTATTCTAGTATGAACTCTAGGATAGATCGAATGGAAAGAATAGCTTCGTGTTATTTTATTACGGACTCTTGAATAGATCGATCAGAAAGGATAACTTTGAGGTGGTTTCATACCATACAATAATCTCTTCATTTGTTCTCCTCTATTAGTGACTTTGGTGTGACTCTTTGTTGCATGTTGGATTGTTATATGATCTAATTATGTTATTATTTTTGAGAGAGCTTGCACTAGTGAAAGTATGAACCCTAGGCCTTGTTTCAACGCATTGTAATACCGTTTACTCTCACTTTTATCATTAGTTACCTTGCTGTTTTTATATTTTCATATTACAAAAACCTATATCTACCATTCATATTGCATTTGTATAACCATCTCTTCGCCGAACTAGTGCACATATACAATTTACCATTGTATTGGGTGTGTTGGGGACACAAGAGACTCTTTACTATTTGGTTGCAGGGTTGTTTGAGAGATACCATCTTCATCCTACGCCTTCCGTGGATTGATAAACCTTAGGTCATCCACTTGAGGGATATTTGCTACTATCCTACAAACCTCTGCACTTGGAGGCCCAACAACGTCTACAAGAAGAAGGTTGTGTAGTAGACATCAAGCAGTTTCTGGCGTCGTTGTCGGGGAGGTGAGTGCTTGAAGGTATATCTTTAGATCTTGCAATTGAATATTTTTGTTTATTGTTTTATCACTAGTTTAGTCTATAAAAGAAAAGTACAAAAAAAAGTTGAATTGAGGGTGCCTCATGTGCTTCATCTTTTTAATGTCTTTCGTGAAAATGATGGAAAGGAAAATTGTGCTCAAGTACTAGAAGAAGAATTACATAGAATGCTTGGCATAAAATATGTAAATGATGAGCATGATTGCAATGTTGTTAGTATGAATTCTTTGAATACCCATGATGCTAATGATGTGCAAAGCCACAAACTTGGGGATGCTCTGTTTGATGAAGATGATATGTTTAGTTCCCCATGTTTTGATGAGATAATTTATTATGATGAAAGCAGGCCTACTATTTATGATGATTATTATGATGACACGTATGCTCTAAAGAATAAAGATAACCATGAAACGTGTCATAATGATTAATTTTTAATTGGATTATGCTTCACATGATAGTTATTTTGTTGAGTTTGCTCCCACTACTATTCATCAGAACAAATTTCCTTTTGTGGAGAGTAATAAAATTTCTATGCGTGTAGATCATGAAAATAATGCTTTATGTGATAGTTATATTATTGAATTCATTCATGATGCTACTGGAATTATTATGAGGGAGGAATATATGCTTGTAGGAATTGCAATAATATCAAGTTTCCTCTCTATGTGTTGAAAATCATGAATTTATGCTTGTTTTGCCTTCCTATGCTAGTTGATTATTGTTCCCATAAATTGTTTGCTCACAAAATCCCTATGCATAGTAAGTGGGTTAGACTTAAATATGCTAGTCATATTCTTTATGATTCTCTCTTTATGTTTCAATTCTTATCTTTTATGCGAGCATCATTGATATCATCATGCCTAGCTAGGGGGCGTTAAACGTTAGCGCTTGTTGGGAGGCAACCCAATTTTAATTTTTTATTTGCTTTTTGCTACTGTTTAGTAATAAATAATTCATATAGCCTCTGTTTAGATGCGGTTTTATGTTTTAAATAGTGTTTGTGCCAAGTAGAACCTTTGGGAAGACTTGGGTGAAGTCTTTGCGATCTTGCTATAAAAAATAGAAATTTTGCGCTCACGAGATTAGCTGCCTTTTTTACTGGAAAGTGCTTTTAGGTTGATTATTTCTGCAGATGATTAATAGACAAATTCCTCAGGTCCACAAATTTATTTCAGAATTTTTGGAGTTACAGAAGTATTCGAATGATACAGATTACTACAGACTGTTCTGTTTTTGACAGATTCTGTTTTCTATGTGTTGTTTGCTTATTTTGATGAATCTATGAGTAGTATCGGAGGGTATGAACCATATAGAAGTTGGGATACAGTAGATATTACGGCAATATGAATTTAGAATGAGTTCACAACAGTACCTATGCGGTGATTTATTTTCTGTTGAGTTTTGTGTTGTGAAGTTTTCAAGTTTTGGGTAAAGATTTGACGTACTATGGAATAAGGAGTGGCAAGAGCCTAAGCTTAGGGGTGCCCAAGGCATCCCAAGGTAATATTCAAGGACAACCAAGAGCCTAAGCTTGGAGATGCCCTGAATGGCATCCCCTCTTTCGTCTTCGTTCATCGGTAACTTTACTTGAAACTATATTTTTTTATCACCACATGATATGTGTTTTGCTTGGAGCATCATTTTATTTTATTTTGTTTTGCTTGCTGTTTGAATAATATACCAAGATCATAAATTCTTAAATATTAGAGAGTCTTCACATAGTTACATAATTATTCAACTACTCATTGATCTTCACTTATATCTTTTGGAGTAGTTTGTCATTTGCTCTAGTGCTTCACTTATATCCTTTTAGAGCACGGCGGTGGTTTTATTTTGAAATAGATGAACTCGCATGCTATAGTTATATTATTTTGAGAGTCCTAAACAGCATGGTAATTTGCTTTGGTTATGAAACTAGTCCTAATATGATAGGTATCCAAGAGGGATATGATAAAAACTTTCATATAAGTGCATTGAATACTATGAGAAGCTTGATTCTTTATGATTGTTGTGAGATATGAAGATGGTGATATTGGAGTCATGCTAGTTGAGTAGTTGTGAATTTGAGAAATACTTGTGTTGAAGTTTGTGATTCATGTAGCATGCATGTATGGTGAACCGTTATGTGATGAAGTCGGAGCATGATTTTTATTTATTGATTGTCTTCCTTATGAGTGGCGGTCGGGGACGAGCAATGGTCTTTTCCTACCAATCTATCCCCTTAGGAGCATGCGTGTAATACTTCGTTTCGATAACTAATAGATTTTTGCAATAAGTATGTGAGTTCTTTATGACTAATGTTGAGTCCATGGATTATACGCACTTTCACCCTCCCACCATTGCTAGCCTCTCTAATACCGCGCACCTTTCGCCGGTATCATACACCCACCATATACCTTCCTGAAAACAGCCACCATACCTACCTATTATGGCATTTCCATAGCGATCCTGAGATATATTGCCATGCAACTTTCCACCGTTCCATTTATTATGACATTCTCCATCATTGTAATATTACTTTGCATGATCATGTAGTTGACATCGTATTTGTGGCAAAGCCACCATTCATTATTCTTTCATACATGTCACTCTTGATTCATTGCACATCCCGGCACACCGCCGGAGGCATTCATATTGAGTCATATTTTTGTTCTAAGTATCGAGTTGTAAGTAAATAAAAGTGTGATGATCATCATTATTAGAGCATTGTCCCAGTGAGGAAAGGATGATGGAGACTATGATTCCCCCAAGTCAGGATGAGACTCCGGACGAAAATAAAAAAAGAGGCCATAAAAAAGAGAAGGCCCAAAAAAATGAAAAATAAACAAAAAAATGAGAGAAAAGAGAGAAGGGGAAATGCTACTATCCTTTTACCACACTTGTGCTTCAAAGTAGCACTACGATCTTCATGATAGAGAGTCTCCTATGTTGTCACTTTTATATACTAGTGGGAATTTTTCATTATAGAACTTGGCTTGTATATTCCAATGATGGGCTTCCTCAAATTGCCCTAGGTCTTCGTGAGCAAGCGAGTTGGATGCACACCCACTTAGTTTCTTTTGTTGAGCTTTCATACACTTATAGCTCTAGTGCATCCGTTGCATGGCAATCCCTACTCACTCACATTGATATCTATTGATGGGCATCTCCATAGCCCGTTGATACGCCTAGTTGATCTGAGACTATCTTCTCCTTTTTGTCTTCTCCACAACCACCATTCTATTTCACCTATAGTGCTATGTCCATGGCTCACGCTCATGTATTGCGTGAAGATTGAAAAAGTTTGAGAACATCAAAAGTATGAAAAAATTGCTTGCTTGTCATCAGGGTTGTGCATGATTTAAATATTTTGTGTGATGAAGATAGAACATAGCCAGACTATATGATTTTGTAGGGATAGCTTTCTTTGACCATGTTATTTTGAGAAGACATAATTGCTTGGTTAGTATTCTTGAAGTATTATTATTTTTATGTCAATATTAAAATTTTGTCTTGAATCTTTCGGATCTGAATATTCTTGCCACAATAAAGAAGATTACATTGACAAATATGTTAGGTAGCATTCCACATCAAAAACTCTGTTTTTATCATTTACCTACTCGAGGACGAGCAGGAATTAAGCTTGGGGATGCTTGATACGTATCCAATGTATCTATAATTTTTTATTGTTCCATGCTATTATATTATCAATCTTGGATGTTTTATATGCATCTATATCCTATTTTATATGATTTTTGGGACTAACTTATTAACCTAGAGCCTAGTGCCAGTTTTTGTTTTTTCTTGTTTTTAAGTATCGCAGAAAGGGAAAACCAAACAGAGTCCAATTGACCTGAGATTCCACAGAGATTATTTTTGGACCAGAAGAAGCACACGAAGTATTCGAGATAGGCCAGAGGAGTCCCGAGGCACCCACAAGGGTGGGGGCATGCCCTACCCCCCTGGGCGCGTCCCCCTACCTCGTGGCCGCCTTGGGAACCCCCTGACTTGGTCCCGACGCCAACACCTCTTATATATACCAAACTTCTAGAACATAACCTAGATCGGGAGTTCCGCCGCCGCAAGCCTCTTTAGCCCCCAAAAACCAATCGGGACCCTGTTCCAGCACCTTGCCAGAGGGGGGAAGCCTCACCGGTGGCCATCTTCATCATCCCGGCGCTCTCGATGACGAGGAGGGAGTAGTTCACTGAGGGAGTCCTGGATTAGGGGGTGTTCGGATAGCCGGACAATACCTTCGGCCGGACTCCTGGACTATGAAGATACAAGATTGAAGACTTCGTCCCGTGTCCGGAAGGGACTTTCCTTGGCATGGAAGGCAAGCTTGGCGATGCGGATATTCAAGATCTCCTACCATTGTAACCGACTTTGTGTAACCCTAACCCTATCCGGTGTCTATATAAACCGGAGGGTTCTAGTCCGTAGGACAACTTCATCATACAACAATCATACCATAGGCTAGCTTCTAGGGTTTAGCCTCCTTGATCTCGTGGTAGATCTACTCTTGTACTACCCATATCATCAATATTAATCAAGCATGAGTAGGGTTTTACCTCCATCGAGAGGGCCCGAACCTGGGTAAACTTCGTGTCCCTTGTCTCCTGTTACCATCCGGCCTAGATGCATAGTTCGGGACCCCCTACCCGAGATCCGCCTGTTTTGACACCGACATTGGTGCTTTCATTGAGAGTTCCTCTGTGCTGTCGCAATCAGGAAGGAGGCCTCCTCCCGTCTTTAAAGACGGCACCGTTACTAAGGGAGCCTTGGCTGTTGGCCAAACTCTCCGGCTAGGCGGTTTCCTCATGACCGCCTGTTCGGCCTCGCACCGACGGTGACCTCTCGGGTCATCAAAAGCAATCTTCACATCAGCTCGGAACTTGCCGAGCAGTTAGATCCAATGGAGCTCTCTTCCGTAAACGAGCTCTTGGATCGCTTCACTGCCTTGGGGGTCACTACGGATTATGACCAGGTTGGGCTTAAACCTGATCTAAGAGAGATTAATTCTCCCCAAGTCACCCATCATGTTGCCGTAGTAGAGGCACAGTGCGGCGACCCTTCGTCTATCTTAAGGACCAGCTACGTCCGGATTCCCGATCCCTCCAAGCCGGATATCCGCGGAGGGGAGGATGTAATTCAAGACCTGAACTTAGAATCAGGCAACGGGTCAGATTCACTGGACAACATCCAAGAATCCAAACTTCAGAGTTCGGAAACTCCTTGGCCTCTGAGTCTCAGATTGAGGGAGGTTGCGGATTTAGTTCCACCCACCCACCCGAACATAAGCGATCTATCCCAAATCAGGCAAAAGCCCGAAGAAACAGTACATCATTACTGGGCAAGGTTCCTCCTGGTTATGAACAGGATAAAGGACTGCCGTGAGGAAGACGCAATCTCAATCTTCTGCAATAATTGCACGGACAAGGGAATCCTCAACGCCACAGGTCGTCGTGATATTACACGCTTCGCTGACTTGGCGTCCATAGTACATGCGATGGAAAGCGCCTGGAAAACCGAAATTAAATTTTGGGATAATCCGGCCCTGAATAGAAACCTTGTCCGAAATAAAAGGGTGCATCATCATCAGACACTCGGGTTAAAAACCAAAAAACCAAAACCCTCTACAGGGCATGGAACCGTACTGGAGGGATGGCTTAATGGACCCTGTAAAATTCACAGTACAGAGGACGCCACACCAACTCAAAGCCTTAGAGCATGTTGGATACTCCGGCAGGTGGCCAAAAGGGGCGAAGATCTCCTAATTCCGGAGTCCGCGGAAAGCCACCTCAGGGACTCCAGTACAGTCTTAACAGTATTCAAGACTTTCGCATCAAATAATATGCGAAAAAGAACACTCCACAGCCTCGCTGAAGTCTATCAAGTAGCAACAATAAACCCTTGGAGTGACACGGCTATTACTTTTAATGCCAGTGATGAACCTAAATTCCGAACAACCCGAGCACCAGCCGCATTGGTCCTCAGTCCAATAGTGGACGGCTTTCGCCTCACCAAGGTACTCATGGACGGAGGCAGCGGATTAAACCTCATTTATGAGGAAACCCTCCAAAATGGAAATAGACTGGAATCGCATTGAGCAAAGCAGCACAACCTTTAGAGTAATAATCCCCAGTCAGGAAGCACGCTGTACAGGAAAAATCACACTAGACGTGGTGTTCGGCACGCCGGATAATTACAGGTCCGAAGAAGTCACATTCCAGGTGACCCCGTTCAGTAGCGGATACCACGCTCTGCTCGGCCGGGAAGCGTTTACAATCTTCCAAGCAATACCCCATTACGGGTACATGAAGCTTAAGATGCCCGGCCCAAACGGAATCATCACTCTTGCCAGTGATCCGGACATAGCCCTCCGCGCCGAAAAAAAGACAGCCGCACTGGCCCTCGAGGCACTGTCCGAAGCCCTAGCGGCTGAGGAACTGACTGCGCTGCGCTCCACGGTAAACAGGGACGATGTGATACTCGACAAAAGATCCAAGTCCACCTCCTTTAAACCAACAGACGAAATAGTCAAATTCCAGGTCCATCCCACTGACCCCAATAAAACAGCTTCCATCGGGGCACCATTAAACCCTGATGTAGACGCCGCACTGTGAGAGTTCCTACGCGAGAACTGGGACGTTTTTGCCTGGCACCCTTCAGACATGCCAGGAATCCCACGCAGGCTGGCCGAACACAGCTTAAATATCCTAAAAGGATTCAAACATGTCAAACAAGAACTTCGGCGTTTCTCTGAACCCAAGAGACAGGCTATGGGAGAGGAGCTAGCCAAGCTACTGGAGGTCGGATTCATCAGAGATATAAAACATCCGGACTGGCTAGCAAACTTGGTGATGGTACCAAAGAAGGAAAAATCCTGGCGCCTGTGCGTTGATTTTAAAGACCTTAACAAGGCTTTCCCAAAGGATCCCTTCCCCCTCCCCCGTATCGATCAAATTATCAATGCTACCGCAGGACACGATTCGTTGTGTTTCCTCGACGCATACTCCGGTTACCATCAAATCAAGATGGCAAAATCAGACCAATCCGCAACAGCATTCATCACACCATATGGCCCATTCTGCTTCAACACAATGCCCTTCGGGCTCAAAAATGCCGGCGCAACATATCAGCGCATGATTCAGACATGTCTGGCAAACCAGATCGGCAAAACAGTGGAGGCATACGTGGATGATGTGGTCGTAAAAAAACATGTCGAATCTCTAGTAGACGACTTGAGGCTTACATTTGATAATCTCCGAGCATATGACATCAAGCTAAACCCGGAAAAATGCATTTTCGGCGTTCCAGCCAGAAAGCTCTTGGGCTTCATCGTATCCGGTAGAGGAATCGAAGCAAATCCAGCCAAGATCCGAGCTTTGTCACAATTGGATATCCCAAAGGACCTCAAACAAATACAAAAATTAACCGGATGCGTGGCGGCTCTAAGCCGCTTCATCTCCCGCTTGGGAGAAAAGGCACTACCCCTCTATCGCCTACTTCGGCGCACCGAACACTTCGAGTGGACGGATGCCGCCATGGCCGGACTCGATGAAATAAAAGCCATATTGGCAACAAACCCAGTCCTGGCCGCGCCAAACATCGGCGAACCAATGATATTGTACATTGCAGCAACCCATCAAGTTGTCAGCGCAGTACTTGTCGTCGAGCGGGAAACGGACGGACACAAATTCCCCATTCAAAAGCCGGTTTACTACGTGTCCACTGTCCTCACCCCATGCAAATCACGGTACCCACATTATCAAAAGATTGCATACGCGGTATTCATGGCATCCCGGAAGCTACGACACTATTTTCAAGAGTGTTCAATCACAGTAGCATCAGAAGTACCACTCAACAATATTATAAACAACCGCGACGCAACGGGCCGGATTGCAAAATGGGACATCGAGCTCCTCCCGTTCGACATAACTTATAATCCACGGCGAGCTATCAAGTCGCAAGTTTTGGCTGACTTCGTCGCAGAATGGACGGAGGCCGAACTCCCTAAAGAGTACGGCACATACACAAACTGGATCATGCATTTCGACGGCTCCAAAATGTTGGCCGGACTAGGGGCTGGCGTCGTTTTGACATCCCCCATAGGAGATACAGTTCAATATGTACTCCAGATTATGTACACGGACTCCAACAATGCTGCCGAATATGAGGCCCTTTTACACGGTCTCCGGATGGCAGTATCCATGAGCATTCAACGCCTAGAAGTGCGCGGGGATTCGAACCTCGCGATATCCCAAATAAATGGAGACTTCGATGCCAAGGATCCAAAAATGGCAACTTACCGCAACGCCGTCTTAAAAATGTCAGCCCGGTTCGAGGGGCTCGAATTTCACCACATAGCCCGGGAAAACAATCAGGCGGTAGACATCCTGGCACGCATCGGCGCAAAACGCGATGCAGTCCCCCCCAACGTCTTCCTGGAAAGGCTGTTCAAGCCATCCGTAGTATGGGAAGGGGAGCCTAGTAATGACAGCCCGGACCAATCCGCACTGTCCGGCACTGAACAATCTGACATAATCGGCGGCCCCGCCAATGAAATTACAACTTCCGCCCACGTCATAATGGCCGTCATCGGCCCGTGGACAGAACCATTCCTAGCCTACCTTAATAGGCAGGAGCTCCCGGAGTACCAAAATGAGGCACGCTGCATAGTGCGGCGATCCAAGGCCTATAAAGTCCATGAGGGAGAGCTTTATAAGAAAAGCACTATCGGAGTACTTCAAAGGTGCATCTCCAAAAAGGAAGGGCGGAACTTGCTGGCTGAAATTCATGCCGGACTAGGTGGTCATCACGTCGCAGCTCGGTCCCTTGTAAGCAAAGCTTTCCGTACAGGCTTCTATTGGCCGACGGCCCGGGCAGACGCTCAGGACTTGGTCCAACGATGCGTCGGTTGCCAGCTCTTTGCAAACCAAAGCCATATGCCACCTACCGCCCTCCAAACTATCCCCATCACTTGGCCCTTCGCGGTCTGGGGACTTGACATGGTTGGACCCCTTAAAGGGGGAACTAACAAGAAAAAATACTTACTGGTCATGGTGGATAAGTTCACCAAATGGATAGAAGCCAAGCCTGTTAAGACGGCCGAATCCGGACCGGTGATAGACTTCATATCCAGGGTCGTACACCGTTACGGCGTCCCCCACAGCATCATCACTGATAACGGCACGAACTTTACGGCCGACGAGGTAAAACTCTGGTGCAAAAACATGGGCATCAAGCTCGATTATGCCTCCGTCTATCACCCACAAACTAACGGCCAGGTCGAGCGCGCAAATGGTCTTATCATGAGTGGCATCAAACCCAGATTAGTGCGGTCCCTAAAGGAATCTAACACGCACTGGGTAGAGGAGCTTGACTCCGTACTCTGGGGGCTGCGGACCATGCCGAATCGCACAACGGATTCAGAGGCAGTTCTGCCTTGCGACATAATTCATGACTCACCGCGAGTGCGCATGTACCAAGAAAGAGAAGCCGAGCTCGATCGGCAGGACAGTCTGGACGCCTTGGAGGAGGAGCGCGATGTGGCAAAAGCCCGTTCCACATTCTATCAACAGCAGGCTCGAAGATATCAAAGCAGAGAAGTGCGGGCCAAAAATTACAACGTTGGCGAATTAGTTCTACAGCTGTCGGACAAGAAAAAGGACAAACTCAAGCCCAAGTGGGAAGGTCCCTTCATAATTGACCAAGTCCTGACCGGTGGAGCGTACCGCCTGTGAGATGCCTCGGATAACCGACTCGAGCCGAACCCATGGAACGCAGCCCGTCTCCGAAGATTCTACGCCTAGCACCGGACTCTGTGTTCGTATCCTTCCTCTGTCATTTTTTACATTTTCTGTCTTACATTTCTCTCCTTCCACCCTTTCTTTTATTCTTCCTCTCTTATAGCCATTAAAGGCTCAACAAAGTGACGCGCTACTCGCGCTCACTATACCTGGGGGCTTCTTTAAACAGAAGCTTATTTATACGGGCTCCACGCCCAAAACATGTGTCAAACTTCCGCATGTACCTTTTCTTCACCATTATAGGCATCGATATGACTTAAGTTTTGGCCAAGCTGGGTTGCCTGGCTCCTGTGCTTACCCCTACGTTCCCGATTGTTCGGCTAGGCGATAAAGGGAGCACCTCTGCGATTGTTACTGCCGGGTCAGCCGGATGTGTACCTCAGACTGGGTGAAGCCGAAAGCTAGCGTTCTTAAGGGAATATTCGGTCGGTGAACTAAAGATGACCTTTTTTACTTATGTATATACATGCCCCCAGATGCTTTTCCTGCATTTGCAGTCCGGACATGCACTTTAGGGCATGCCTCCCAGAGAAAGGAACCCCTAACGGAACTATTCTCTCTGGAAGATGTTTCTTACTAACCATGTAATATAACATAACTAGTTGGGCACTTGTGTGATAAAGCACTAATGACCCCTACGCCTGGTCTCCATGCATACCCCGGTTCTTACATAACCGATAGGGTATTCGGACACACTCCGGACCGTCAGGTCCCGAGGTCGAAGCGAAAAGGTCGGCAACGACAAACGATCTACAATCCGGCTAGAAGGCATTACACATGTCAATTAAAAATTACATAGTCACTCTGACTGATTGTATTCCTCTTCAATACCATCTAACAGGCTGTCTAATTTACATTCCTGCTGGGAATACTTTGCGGCCAATTCTACTTGGTCGTATACTAAGCTAACAGGGATCTCCTTCCCATCAGGTCCTACAGGTCCGACCTCGGCCATGTGGTTGGGGTCAGCCTTTGTGTACCGCGTCTTTACCATGGCCCAGGCCTCCCTCGCGCCTTGGCGGCAGGCCGATATCTTCCACAACCGGAAGCGCCGCCGCGCTCCCTTTAGCTTCTCCGCAAGCTCTCCAAGGCCCTCGAGCCTGGGGAGGGATGGCCATAAGGCTTGGGAAACTCCTTGCATCGCCTGCCGAACTCGCTTGTGTAGCTGCGAAAGCTCGGGAAGAAGGTCGCCTGTTGAAATGGGCATCTCCTCTGCAGGACGACCTGTTAGCATACCTACAGACATAACTCTGTTAGTCGACTTCCTCGCCGAACTATCTTTTCAGAGTTCGTTTAAGCACTTACTATATATGCCGCGTCAAAGCCGTTGATTCTCCTTAGTGGAGTCCGACAGCTGGGCCCGAACATCTTTAAGTTCAACGTCCAGCTTGGTGTTGGCATCCTGAAGATCATTCTTCTCCTGCCTCACCCTTGTCAGCATACTCTCACCGGCCTTTAGCCGGCGTAAGAGTTGTTGCCTCTCCGGATCAATTCCGGCGCCATCTGCAATATGATTTGTCAGATTTGTACCCACTCCGCACTTCGCAAAATATTTATCTTTCGAAGTATAAATTACCAGAGGGGGTATCCTTGGGCTCCCCTGCCGCGGCTAGTGTGGCCTCAAGTTGGGCTTTGCACTCTTCCAGCTCCTGGGACCGTAGGGTATTCTTTTCTATAAGAGCCTGCATAACAAAATGATCCTTAAATCAGTTATTCTAACTGTTTCAAGTCTCGGGGGCTACTGGTGTATATATATTTACCAGAAATTTTCTTACTCGCATGTCTTTTACATATTGCTCCGTGGCTCTGGCTAAACCATTTTGAGCAGCACGGAGGTATGCATCTCCCGAGTTAAAGGCATCCAAGGCCTCCTGGGAGAAACAAGCGTCGCGAAGAACTGTCCGGCGACGCCTGTGGTTCATGGCACTCTCCACCTCGGAATTGGTGGCAGACAGCCTGTCCGCATCCTCTGTCGGAGGAACGTCCGGTGCGTGCCTTGTGTTCACCTCCGCTTCCGAACCAGGCTTTGGAGCCTGGCTGGTGGAGGCGCGATTGGCAACCTCTCCGGATATAGTCCGGCGAAGTCTCTTCATCCTGAAGAGAACACAAGCCATAATATGCCCTGAAGGAACAACACCAGGGAAGAAGATGGTGCGCTATACCTTTGCGTCGGCGTCTCAGTCCGGACTACATTCCTTTTTACCCCACGGGGTCCTGCAACCCCTCGTTGGCTAGCCGCAGGCTCGGCCTCCCGCCTCGGAAACCTCCCCTGCAAAACACGGTTGTTGTCAGGGAAACTGAAACACATGAGGATAGATTCCTTCCCGAAGTGATGAGACTCCGGTCTCTGTTACCTGGGAGGCCGGGATTAGCCCTGGGTAATCGGCCGTAATGGCCACCAAGGTATCATCCCTGCTCAACTGATGAACTACCCCGTCAATCAGCTCCACAGCTATATCCGGATCCTCTTCGGAGTCCGGATCAAGGGACCTTTCTGGATCCTCGGGTTGCGGAGGACGGCTGTTTATTGTTGGGGAACGTAGTAATTTCAAAAAAAAAATCCTACGCACACGCAAGATCATGGTGATGCATAGCAATGAGAGGGGAGAGTGTTGTCTACGTACCCTCGTAGACCGAAGCGGAAGCGTTGACACAACGTAGAGGAAGTAGTCGTACGTTCTCCTCGCGATCCAACCGATCACAGCACCGTTACTCCGGCACCTCCGAGTTCTTGGCACACGTTCAGCTCGATGACGATCCCCGGGCTCTGATCCAGCAAAGCGTCGAGGAAGAGTTCCGTCAGCACGACGGCGTGGTGACAATCTTGATGTGTTACCGGCGCAGGGCTTCGCCTAAGCGCTGCAACGATATGATCGAGGTGGAATTTGGTGGAAGGGGGCACCGCACACGGCTAAGGAACGATCCGTAGATCAACTTGTGTGTCTCTGGGGTACCCCCTGCCCCCGTATATAAAGGAGCCAAGGGGGAGGGGCTGGCCGGCCAAGCTAGGCACGCCAGGAGAGTCCTACTCCCTCTGGGAGTATTATTCCCCCCCCCCCCCAATCCTAGTTGGACTAGGATTCTCCAAGGGGGAGAGAGAGAGAGAGGGGGCGCCCACCTCTCCTAGTCCTAATAGGACTAGGGGAAGGGGGGAGGCGCACAGCCCATGAGGGCAGCCCTCTCACCTCTCCTCCAAGGCCCATGTTGGCCCATTATGCTCCCGGGGGGTTCCGGTAACCCTCCCGGTATTCCGGTAAAATCCTGATTTCACCTGGAATGCATCCGATGTCCAAACATAGGCTTCCAATATATAATTCTTTATGTCTCGACCATTTCGAGACTCCTCGTCACGTCCGTGATCACATCCGGGACTCCGAACTCCTTCGGTACATCAAAATGCATAAACTCATAATAACTGTCATCGTAACGTTAAGCGTGCGAACCCTATGGTTTGAGAACAATGTAGACATGACCGAGACATGTCTCCGGTCAATAACCAATAGCGGGACCTGGATGCCCATATTGGCTCCTACATATTCTACGAAGATCTTTATCGGTCAGACCGCATAACAACATACGTTGTTCCCTTTGTCATCGGTATGTTACTTGCCCGAGATTCGATCGTCGGTATCCAATACCTAGTTCAATCTTGTTACCGGCAAGTCTCTTTACTCGTTCTGTAATACATCATCTCGCAACTAACTCATTGGTTGCAATGCTTGCAAGGCTTTTGTGATGTGCATTACCGAGAAGGCCCTGAGATACCTCCCCGACAATCGGAGTGACAAATCCTAATCTCGAAATACGCCAACCCAATATGTACCTTTGGAGACACCTGTAGAGCACCTTTATAATCACCCAGTTACGTTGTGACGTTTGGTAGCACACAAAGTGTTCCTACGGTAAACGGGAGTTGCATAATCTCATAGTTAAAGGAACATGTATAAGTCATGGATAAAAAGCAATAGCAACATACTAAACGATCGAGTGCTATGCTAATGGAATGGGTCATGTCAATCAGATCATTCAACTAATGATGTGATCTCGTTAATCAAATAACAACTCTTTGTTCATGGTTAGGAAACATAACCATCTTTGATTAATGAGCTAGTCAAGTAGAGGCATACTAGTGACACTCTGTTTGTCTATGTATTCACACATGTATTATGTTTCCATTTAATACAATTCTAGCATGAATAATAAACATTTATCATGATATAAGGAAATAAATAATAACTTTATTATTGCCTCTAGGGCATATTTCCTTCAGTCTCCCACTTGCACTAGAGTCAATAATCTAGTTCACATCGCCATGTGATTTAATAGCAATAGTTCACATCACCATGTGATTAACACCCATAGTTCACATCGATATGTGACCAACACCCAAAGGGTACTAAGGTGTGATCATGTTTTGCTTGTGAGATAATTTTAGTCCACGGGTCTGTCACATTCAGATCCGTAAGTATTTTGCAAATTTCTATGTCAACAATACTCTGCACGGAGCTACTTTAGCTAATTGCTCCCACTTTCAATATGTATCTAGATTTAGACTTAGAGTCATCTAGATTAGTGTCAAAACTTGCATCGACGTAACCTTTTACGACGAACCCTTTTTGTCACATCCATAATCGAGAAACATATCCTTATTTTACTAAGGATAATTTTGACCGATGTCCAGTGATCTACTTCCTAGATCACTATTGTACTCCCTTGCTTAACACAGTGTAGGGTATACAACAGATCTGGTACATAGCATGGCATACTTTATAGAATCTATGGCTGAGGCATAGGAAATGACTTTCATTCTCTTTCTATCTTCTGCCGTGGTCGGGCTTTGAGTCTTACTCAATTTCACACCTTGTAATACAGGCAAGAACTCTTTCTTTGACTGTTCCATTTTGAACTACTTCAAAATCTTTTCAAGGTATGTACTTATTGAAAAACTTATCAAGCGTCTTGATCTATCTCTATAGATCTTGATGCTCAATATGTAAGCAGCTTCACCGAGGTCCTTCTTTGAAAAACTCCTTTCAAATACTCCTTTATGCTTTACAGAATAATTCTACATTATTTCCGATCAATAATATGTCATTTACATATACTTATCAGAAATGCTGTAGTGCTCCCACTCACTTTCTTGTAAATATAGGCTTCACCGCAAGTCTGTATAAAACTATATGCTTTGATCAACTTATCAAAGCGTATATTCCAACTCCGAGATGCTTGCACCAGTCCATAGATGGATCGCTGGAGCTTGCATATTTTGTTAACACCTTTAGGATTTACAAAACCTTCTGGTTGCATCATATGCAACTCTTCTTTAATAAATCCATTAAGGAATGCAGTTTTGTTTTTCCATTTGCCAGATTTCATAAAATGCGGCAATTGCTAACATGATTCGAACAGACTTAAGCATAGATACGAGTGAGAAACTCTCATCGTAGTCAACACTTTGAACTTGTCGAAAACCTTTTGCGACAATTCTAGCTTTGTAGATAGTAACACTACTATCAGCGTCCGTCTTCCTCTTGAAAATCCATTTATTCTCAATTGCTTGCCGATCATCGGGCAAGTCAACCAAAGTCCACACTTTGTTCTCATACATGGATCCCATCTCAGATTTCATGGCCTCAAGCCACTTTGCGGAATCTGGGCTCACCATCGCTTCTTCATAGTTCGCAAGTTCGTCATGGTCTAGTAACATGACTTCCAGAACAGGATTACCGTACCACTCTGGTGCGGATCTCACTCTAGTTTACTTACGAAATTTGGTAGTAACTTGATCTGAAGTTACATGATCATCATCATTAGCTTCCTCACTAATTGGTGTAGTAGTCACAGGAACAGATTTCTGTGATGAACTACTTTCCAATAAGGGAGAAGGTACAATCACCTTATCAAGTTCTACTTTCCTCCCACTCACTTCTTTCGAAAGAAACTCTTTCTCTAGAAAGTTTCCGAACTTAGCAACAAAAAGTCTTGCCTTCGGATCTGTGATAGAAGGTGTATCCAACAGTTTCCTTTGGATATCCTATGAAGACACATTTCTCCGATTTGGGTTCGAGCTTATCAGGATGAAGCTTTTTCACATAAGCATCGCAGCCCCAAACTTTAAGAAACGACAGCTTAGGTTTATTGCTAAACCATAGTTCATACGGTGTCGTCTCAACGGATTTAGATGGTGCCCTATTTAATGTGAATGCAGCTGTCTCTAATGCATAATCCCAAAAACGATAGTGGTAGATCGGTAAGATACATCATAGATTGTACTATATCTAATAAAGTACGGTTATGACGTTCGGACGCACCATTATGCTGCGGTGTTCCAGGTGGCATGAGTTTGTGAAACTATTTCATATTGTTTTAACTGAAGACCAAACTCATAACTCAAATATTCGTCTCCGCGATCAGATCGTAGAAACTTTTATTTTCTTGTCACGATGATTTTCCACTTCACTCTGAAATTCTTTGAACTTTTTCAAACATTTCAGACTTATGTTTCATCAAGTAGATATACCCATATCTGCTCAAAACATCTGTGAAGGTCAGAAAATAATGATACTTGTCGCGAGCCTTAATATTCATCGGACCACATACATCAGTATGTATGATTTCCAACAAATCTGTTGCTCGCTCCATTGTTCCGGAGAACGGCGTTTTAGTCATCTTGCCCAAGAGGCATGGTTCGCAAGCATCAAGTGATTCATAATCAAGTGATTCCAAAAATTCCATCTGCATGGAGTTTCTTCATGCGCTTTACACCAATATGACCTAAACGGCAGTGCCACAAATAGGTTGCACTATCATTATTAACTTTGCATCTTTTGGCTTCAATATTATGAATATGTGTATCACTGCGATCGAGATCCAATGAACTATTTTCATTGGTGTGTATGACCATAGAAGGTTTTATTCATGTAAACAGAACAACAATTTATTCTCTTACTTAAATGAATAATCGTATTGCAATTAACATGATCAAATCATATTCATGCTCAACGCAAACACCAAATAACACTTATTTAGTTTCAACACTAATCCCGAAAGTATAGGGAGTGTGTGATGATGATCATATCAATCTTGGAACCACTTCCAACACACATCGTCACCTTGCCCTTTAACTAGTCTTTGTTCATTCTGCAACTCCCGTTTCGAGTTACTAATCTTAGCAACTTGAACTAGTACCAAATACTGAGGGGTTGCTATGAACACTAGTAAAGTACACATCAATAACATGTATATCAAATATACTTATGTTCACTTTGCCATCCTTCTTATCCACCAATCACTTGGGGTAGTTCCGCTTCTAGTGACCAGTCCCTTTGCAGTAGAAGCACTTAGTCTCAGGCTTAGGACCAGACTTGGGTTTTTTCACTTGAGCAGCAACTTGCTTGCCGTTCTTCTTGAAGTTCTCCTTCTTTCCTTTTTGCCCTTTTTGAAACTAGTGATCTTGTCAACCATCAACACTTGATGTTTTTCTTTGATTTCTACCTTCGCCGATTTTAGCATCGCGAAGAGCTTGGGAATATTTTCCGTTATCCCTTGCATATTATAGTTCATCACGAAGTTCTACTAACTTGGTGATGGTGACTAGAGAATTCTGTCAATCACTATCTTATCTGGAAGATTAACTCCCACTTGATTCAAGCGATTGTAGTACCCAGACAATCTGAGCACATGCTCACTAGTTGAGCGATTCTCCTCCATCTTTTAGCTATAGAACTTGTTGGAGACTTCATATCTCTCAACTCGGGTATTTGCTTGAAATATTAACTTCAACTCCTGGAACATCTCATATGGTCCATGACGTTCAAAACGTCTTTGAAGTCCCGATTCTAAGCCGTTAAGCATGGTGCACTAAACTATTAAGTAGTCATCATATTGAGCTAGCAAAACGTTCATAACGTCTGCATCTGCTCCTGCAATAGGTCCGTCACCCAGCGGTGCATCAAGGACATAATTCTTCTGTGCAGCAATGAGGATAAACCTCAGATCACGGATCCAATCCGCATCATTGCTACTAACATCTTTTCAACACAATTTTCTCTAGGAACATATCGAAATAAACACAGGGAAGCAACAATGCGAGCTATTGATCTACAACATAGATATGCTAATACTACCAGGACTAAGTTCATGATAAATTAAAGTTCAATTAATCATATTACTTAAGAACTCCCACTTAGATAGACATCCCTCTAATCTTCTAAGTGATCACGTGATCCAAATCAACTAAACCATGTCCGATCATCATGTGAGATGGAGTAGTTTCAACGGTGAACATCATTATGTTGATCATATCTACTATATGATTCAGGCTCGACCTTTCGGTCTCCGTGTTCCGAGGCCATATCTGTTATATGCTAGGCTCGTCAAGTATAACCTGAGTATTCCGCGTGTGCAACTGTTTTGCACCCGTTGTATTTGAACGTAGAGCCTATCACACCCGATCATCACGTGGTGTCTCAGCACGAAGAACTTTCGCAACGGTGCATACTCAGGGAGAACACTTCTTGATAATTTAGTGAGAGATCATCTTATAATGCTACCGTCAATCAAAGCAAGATAAGATGCATAAAAAGATAAACATCACATGCAATCAATATAAGTGATATGATATGGCCATCATCATCTCGTGCTTGTGATCTCCATCTTCGAAGCACCGTCATGATCACCATCGTCACCGGCGCGACACCTTGATCTCCATCGTAGCATCGTTGTCGTCTCGCCAATCTTATGCTTCCACGACTATCACTACCGCTTAGTAATAAAGTAAAGCATTACATCGCGATTGCATTGCATACAATAAAGCGACAACCATATGGCTCCTGCCAGTTGCCGATAACTTGGTTACAAAACATGATCATCTCATACAATAAAATTTAGCATCACGTCTTGACCATATCACATCACAACATGCCCTGCAAAAACAAGTTAGACGTCCTCTACTTTGTTGTTGCAAGTTTTACGTGGCTGCTACGGGCTTAAGCAAGAACTCATCTTACCTACGCATCAAAACCACAACGATATTTTGTCAAATAGACTCCGTTTTAACCTTCTCAAGGACCGGGTGTAGCCACACTCGGTTCAACTAAAGTTGGAGAGACAGTCTTCCGCAAGCCATCTATGTGCAAAGCACGTCGAGGGAACCGGTCTCGCGTAAGCGTACGCGTAAGGTTGGTCCGGATCGTCTCGTCCAACAATACCGCTGAACCAAAGTATGACATGCTGGTAGGCAGTATGACTTGTATCGTCCACAACTCACTTGTGTTCTACTCGTGCAAATAACATCAAACCATAAAACCTAGGCTCGGATGCCACTGTTGGGGAACGTAGTAATTTCAAAAAAAAATCCTACGCACACGCAAGATCATGGTGATGCATAGCAACGAGAGGGGAGAGTGTTGTCTACGTACCCTCGTAGACCGAAGCGGAAGCGTTGACACAACGTAGAGGAAGTAGTCGTACGTTCTCCTCGCGATCCAACCGATCACAGCACCGTTACTCCGGCACCTCCGAGTTCTTGGCACACGTTCAGCTCGATGACGATCCCCGGGCTCCGATCCAGCAAAGCGTCGAGGAAGAGTTCCGTCAGCACGACGGCGTGGTGACGATCTTGATGTGTTACCGGCGCAGGGCTTCGCCTAAGCGCTGCAACGATATGATCGAGGTGGAATTTGGTGGAAGGGGGCACCGCACACGGCTAAGGAACGATCCGTATATCAACTTGTGTGTCTCTGGGATACCCCCTGCCCCAGTATATAAAGGAGCCAAGGGGGAGGGGCTGGCCGGCCAAGCTAGGCACGCCAGGAGAGTCCTACTCCCTCTGGGAGTAGGATTCCCCCCCCCCCCCCCCAATCCTAGTTGGACTAGGATTCTCCAAGGGGGAGAGAGAGAGAGAGGGGGCGCCCACCTCTCCTAGTCCTAATAGGACTAGGGGAAGGGGGGAGGCGCACAGCCCATGAGGGCAGCCCTCTCACCTCTCCTCCAAGGCCCATGTTGGCCCATTATGCTCCCGGGGGGTTCCGGTAACCCTCCCGGTATTCCGGTAAAATCCTGATTTCACCTGGAATGCATCCGATGTCCAAACATAGGCTTCCAATATATAATTCTTTATGTCTCGACCATTTCGAGACTCCTCGTCACGTCCGTGATCACATCCGGGACTCCGAACTCCTTCGGTACATCAAAATGCATAAACTCATAATAACTGTCATCGTAACGTTAAGCGTGCGGACCCTACGGTTCGAGAACAATGTAGACATGACCGATACATGTCTCCGGTCAATAACCAATAGCGGGACCTGGATGCCCATATTGGCTCCTACATATTCTACGAAGATCTTTATCGGTCAGACCGCATAACAACATACGTTGTTCCCTTTGTCATCGGTATGTTACTTGCCCGAGATTCGATCGTCGGTATCCAATACCTAGTTCAATCTCGTTACCGGCAAGTCTCTTTACTCGTTCTGTAATACATCATCTCGCAACTAACTCATTGGTTGCAATGCTTGCAAGGCTTTTGTGATGTGCATTACCGAGAAGGCCCTGAGATACCTCCCCGACAATCGGAGTGACAAATCCTAATCTCGAAATACGCCAACCTAATATGTACCTTTGGAGACACCTGTAGAGCACCTTTATAATCACCCAGTTACGTTGTGACGTTTGGTAGCACACAAAGTGTTCCTACGGTAAACGGGAGTTGCATAATCTCATAGTTAAAGGAACATGTATAAGTCATGGATAAAAAGCAATAGCAACATACTAAACGATCGAGTGCTATGCTAATGGAATGGGTCATGTCAATCAGATCATTCAACTAATGATGTGATCTCGTTAATCAAATAACAACTCTTTGTTCATGGTTAGGAAACATAACCATCTTTGATTAATGAGCTAGTCAAGTAGAGGCATACTAGTGACACTCTGCTTGTCTATGTATTCACACATGTATTATGTTTCCATTTAATACAATTCTAGCATGAATAATAAACATTTATCATGATATAAGGAAATAAATAATAACTTTATTATTGCCTCTAGGGCATATTTCCTTCATTTATATCCTTTACTTCCTGACGCCGTTCCTACGTTGAAGTCGTTAGACTACATATTTGATCATGGGAATATGAAACGGATGGGCGAGCAAAATTGTCTGCTTACCCAACTCGGAGGGTTGTACATAGTAAATCCACCTTGGGGGTTGATGCGGAGGAATTCCTCCTTTTCTCCCTTGTACAAAAAGGACAAGATCTTTATCAGAGCGGTAGCCGAGTTCGGCCCCTTACGACCGTAACGGGTGGCGTCATCTTCCCCGTTAAAATCCCACATGGGGTGGCCTCTATACTGCAGTGGCTGCACCCCCCGCATAATGCATGCGGCCATGACTCCAATCATGGTTAGTCCGGAATGAGCCAATAGTCTTATCCGGCCCATCAGGTAAAGGACGTCCCTGTCACTTTCTCTCCGAGAGCTCCGTGGATGCCAGCTTAAGTGTTTCTTTAAGGGAGCATTGTTGAATTCGGGGAGACCGACCCGGATAGGATCCGACAGCGGGACATCATCTATATAAAACCATTCCGAAGGCCAGTCCACAGACGCCTTCTTTGGGGTTCCGGATAGGTATCCGGTCCCGATGATGCGCCACACTTCGGCTCCGCCCACTTGATATATAGACCCCTCTTGAGAACGGGGCACCAGGCAAAATATCCTCTTCCACAGTGCGAAATGAGCCTCAACACCCAAAAATAACTCGCAAAGGGCGACGAAGCCCGCGATATGCAATATAGAGGCGGGCGTGAGATTGTGCAGCTGGAGGCCATAGAACTCCAGAAGCCCACGGAGAAATGGATGAATTGGAAATCCCAGTCCCCTTATTAGATAAGGGACGAGGCACACCCGCTCTCCTTTGGAGAGATTGGGGGAGCCCTCCGCTTGTTTTCCACCATTATAGGTGGCGAGTCCAGCTCGGACCGGGACCATATAGGCCTGAGGGAGAAATCCCTTGGCTTGAAGCTACACTAACTCGCTGTGCGGGATGGAGCAGCTCTCCCAGTCTCCAGGTTTAGGACTGGAAGGGCGAGAGGAGGAGCTACGACGGCTGGCCATGTTGGAATGGACCTTTGCTGCAGGCGCTCTGTTGATTACTCGCGGAGAGGAGAAGGTGTGGTTTGGATCTTGATCCCCATCCCATTAAATAGGCGGCTCATTTATGCAGCTAGGGGTGTGGATGTAAAAACGCCCCGGCTTTTCGCATTCGTTTGACACGTGGAAGACGGCCATTATTGGGCGTAGAAGCCAAGGAGCGCTACATTAAAAAAATTGAACATTATTTCAACAGGTACACAAAATTCGGAGAAGAACCCGCCTTGCAATGCCGAAGATAATATGTGTGCCGGACTCGTCGTCATTGAAGCCTGGTTCGGGGGCTACTGAGGGAGTCCTGGATTAGGGGGTGTTCGGATAGCCGGACAATACCTTCGGCCGAACTCCTGGACTATGAAGATACAAGATTGAAGACTTCGTCCCGTGTCCGGAAGGGACTTTCCTTGGCGTGGAAGGCAAGCTTGGCGATGCGGATATTCAAGATCTCCTACCATTGTAACCGACTTTGTGTAACCCTAACCCTATCAGGTGTCTATATAAACCGGAGGGTTCTAGTCCGTAGGACAACTTCATCATACAACAATCATACCATAGGCTAGCTTCTAGGGTTTAGCCTCCTTGATCTCGTGGTAGATCTACTCTTGTACTACCCATATCATCAATATTAATCAAGCAGGAGTAGGGTTTTACCTTCATCGAGAGGGCCCGAACCTAGGTAAACTTCATGTCCCTTGTCTCCTGTTACCATCCGGCCTACACGCACAGTTCGGGACCCCCTACCCGAGATCCGCCGGTTTTGACACCGACATTCACCCTCGGGGCTGAGGGTATGTACCAGTAGCTATGTGTTTGATCTCTCTCTATCTTTCTCTCTCTCTCTCTCTCTCTCGTGTTCTCTATTTGGCATGATCTTGATGTATCGCGAGCTTTGCTATTATAGTTGGATCTTATGATGTTTCTCACCCTCTACTCTCTTGTAATGGATTGAGTTTTCGCTTTGAAGTTATCTTATCGGATTGAGTCTTTAAGGATTTGAGAACACTTGATGTATGTCTTACGTGGGATACCCATGGTGACAATGGGGTATTCTATTGATTGACTTGATGTATGTTTTGGTGATCAACTTGCAGGTTCGGTGACCTTGGGAATCTATGCATAGTGGTTGGCACATGTTTTCGTCTTGACTCTCCGGTAGAAACTTTGGGGAACTCTTTGAAGTACTTTGTGTTGGTTTGAATAGATGAATCTGAGATTGTATGATGCATATCGTATAATCATATCCACGGATACTTGAGGTGACATTGGAGTATCTAGGTGACATTAGGGTTTTGGTTGATTTGTGTCTTAAGGTGTTATTCTAGTACGAACTCTAGGATAGATTGAACGGAAAGAATAGATTCGTGTTATTTTACTATGGACTCTTGAATAGGTCGATTAGAAAGGATAACTTTGAAGTGGTTTCATACCCTACAATAATCTCTTCGTTTGTTCTCTGCTATTAGTGACTTTGGAGTGACTCTGCATGTTGAGGGATTGTTATATGATCTAATTATGTTATTATTGTTGAGAGAACTTGCACTAGTGAAAGTATGAACCCTAGGCCTTGTTTCAACGCATTGCAATACCGTTTGCTCTTACTTTTATCATTAGTTACCTTCCTGTTTTTATATTTTCAGATTACAAAAACCTATATCTAACATCCATATTGCACTTGTATCACCATCTCTTTGCCGAACTAGTGCACCTATATAATTTACCATTGTATTGGGTGTGTTGGGGACACAAGAGACTCTTTGCTATTTGGTTGCAGGGTTGTTTGAGAGAGACCATCTTCATCATACGCCTTCCACGGATTGATAAACCTTAGGTCATCCACTTGATGGAAATTTGCTACTGTCCTACAAACCACTACACTTGGAGCCCCAACAACGTCTACAAGAAGAAGGTTGTGTAGTAGACATCATGGAAGTAGCGCCCGGTCGATGAGGAGATGGGGCGAAGGTCGAAATGGTCCGATCGCAGACCAGCCGATGCCGGAGAAGCCAGCCGCCGCCGCGGGCAGATCCGCCTAGCCACCGTGAAGCCGCCACGACACCGGGAGGCCACCACCATGCGACGAGCCTCCCCACGCCGCCGTCCACAGCCGGAGCAATGGCCACGCCCGACCGCTTCCCTACCCGCGTTGCCCGCCGTGCCCCAAGCGTCGGAGCCGTCGGGCACGCACCATCGTTGCCACTCGCCGCCGGCCGACCCCATTGCCCGATCCGACCAGATCCAGTAGGAGTTGTCGCAGCTGTCCCGATGCGCGCGGGACCCAGGATGATGGCGTGCCACAACCAGCTGGCCACCCCGCCGCCCTGAAAGACCGTTGTCGTGTTGCTGAGCCCCGCCGCCGCCCAGCGCCGCCACTTGAGGAACCCACCCCGCGCCAGCGCCCCATGAGCAGAGGGGGAAGAAGGGCCCCGCCGCCGCCATGCCCACCCTGATTTGCACGACAACGCTCGTCGGCTGCGACGTACAGGAGGGGAGGAAGGCGGGGTCGAAGGGGGCGGTGGCTAGGGTTTCCTCCAACCCCCTGGCACGCGCGGGTGCATCGCGGGAGGGAGGGTGTGTCTCAATTATTTGCAAGAACATCTTCATTGTCCTTGAATATCATCCTGACATAGGTTGGTGAATACTTTATTTTTGTGAAACTCTTTGTTGTATGATGTTATGATAACAATCGCTAGCCATTGAGGATATGAGAATATCATCTGTAGATGACCTTGTTTCGTAGACATGAGTACATGTGATATCAATATGATAATAAGACTTGCGTTGGTAGAGCATAGTGTGAGACATACCTATTTTGAGATGCAGCACGCATTGTCATTTGTTAGTCTAGTGTATATTGTATATGCCATGATCTACACCTTAGGTCGTCATACATTCTCGGGATGTGAATAGACCTTCTTAGGGTCTATCAACGGTTGTTCATAACTGGATAGTCATAAAGGTGATTTTAGAGCTTGTTGCCAAGCATTCCGCTAGGCATGGCAGACCAAGATAGGATTTTTTCCCTCCGACTTGGATGGATGACTCTAGGGCCTCTCGATTGTCTATACTAAAAAGATGCATGGTTGTGTAACCAGCTTTAAGTGCTAATCTTATTGAGGAATAAATATCATGAGTTCGGGAGATGTTGAGCCGCTTGACAAGGATTCCAAATACTCACAGTCGGTACACCAACATATATCCTGAGGCACCATATGACACATTGTGAGGTTCTTCTACATGAACTTGTGAGCACTTATGAGTTGCCACATCCTGCTAGGGGGGCACTATGAACTATGGTCCAAGTTAGAGTAAGTCAGAGTTTGAGTATTGTGCTCGGGTCTTGACTAGGTACTCGAGGGTCAGTTGAGTTTATGTAGGCTCCTCACGACATGTGTAACTGATCAAGAACATATGGGGTCACAAACTTAAGTGGTCAACACCCACTCTGATTCGATTTGAGTGGATAAGCGACTGAAGTCATGTTGGGTTACGGGTGTTGTGACTCTAAGAAGATCTAGATAAATGAAGTATGGTTTGGTTAAGATATGCTTGATTGATTGTCTGAAAAGGGGTTTGGTAAACTCAAGCTATCACCAACTCCACACCCAAGTCTTGTGATCAAATCTAGCAATCGGCCATGTTATGTTCCACCTCATACACATGGATAGCTTGTAGGCTAGGACAAACAACATGAGGGACACCACGAGGAAGCAACACCAACGCTCGCCATCATCTCTACTTCTGTTGGGTCTGCGCATCTAGTGGTAATCTTGTGGTCTATAATAGGATGATATTATTGGTTTACGTGGTAGAAATCTCTTTTTTACATAAGTCTAGCTTACCTCAATCCCGATAGGTTCCACACTATGCACTAATATGTTGAGGACATGTTGGAATGACGAAACTACCTTCAAAATTGAATGGAAACCCTTGAGATGACGATGATATGGCACCCTTCTACGCCTGAAATTGGATGGAAAGGGGAGCTTATTTTGTGATGCGGCGTGGGCTAACGGGCAGCGACTTTAATATATCGCTCCACCAATCTATGCCGTCTATAAAAAAAGAGGGGACTAGTGTGTTAATAATGTGCTTTAAGGAAATGCATAGGTCCATCAAAGTGACTAGATGGAAGGCCTCTTGGCCATCACATTCAAGAATTCATGAAGATTTGAGTCATCACCTTCCAAATCTTTTATATATAAATAGCAAGTCTTCACTACCCTCTTCCTCTCAGCATTCAAACATGTCACCTCAGCATGCAATATGCATGGGAAAATATGCACCTCAACATGCAACCATGCATAGAAAAAGTTCTACCTCAACATGCAAACATGCATGATAATTGCCATTCCATTATGCTAATTATATTTAATACATATTTTTATAACTATACAACAATCAGACACAATAAATCATATGTGCGACGCCGTCTTGTCTCTTCATGTGGCTTGACTCCGGCTTGCTGCAAGGCATGGAGGCAACGACGTCGCGGGCTCAGGCGACTCCGGATCGTGGAGGTTCCTAGTCTTTTTCTGTTGGGCTTCGCTGGAAAACAAGGGAAACGCCCTCGCGCCGTTGCTACCATGCGGGCGACCCTAGCGGCTACACCCAAAACCTAGCTATCTACCGGCACAGTGGAGCCTCTCTAGAGACGGCGAGGTGCAGCAGTTGCTCGGATCCGGCGCGTCTGGTCCCGACGGCCTTCCACTCATTCGGGGCGCGGCACACGACTGGAGCTGCCCTCCCTTGTTGGTGGTGCCGGCGGCCGCAATTTTGTGTTGTTCATGACCGACCTGGCGTGGTTGCTTGATTCAGATCTGGATGGCTTGGTGGTGGTGATCTAGATTCGGCTAGTCGAGTGGGCGACTGCAGACTGTGTTGCGCGACCTCCTGCGGCTCCACGATGACGGTGGTCATCGAGGGATCTTCAGGATGGTCTATCTCTCTATGTACAATGGTTGACTTTGACGGTGAGATGCAGGCTATGGACGGCGGCTTGAGGTAGAGGAATGATTGTGCAGTAGCGGGGGTCGCATCGTACGTAGCTGCTAGGATTGCAGAAAGTGGTGGCGACAACACTTGAGTGACTTCGATGGTGGTGTTGTGAGCACCCGGTCGCGAGATTCGGGGTGAAAACCTAGGTTGACCCGAGCGGGTTATACCTGGCAATGGCGATGTTCTTTTATGTCGTTACCTTGTTGAAGGCATTGCTCAGATATGCTTGAACTGATTCTTCATGGTGAAAACCTAGATTTGAACCTTGGTGGTTGGATCCGATAACGACAACACTTGAGTGTCCCTCCCTTCTTGAAGGTGTTACTATTGAAGAACCTCGTCGTCTGTTTGGTGTCATGAGATGGTTCATGTGAATATGGTCGCATGTAGTTTGCCGATCATGAATATGATCACTTCGGGTTTTTCTTTTACTCGCCAACACATAGCTTTGGTCTTATATGCCTTTGCTATTTGGCGTATTGTGTGTGTGTGTGTGTGTTGATGTTGGTTATGTGCATCCTAACTATGCAGAGGCCGCGTGTGTGCTCTTTTGGTTTGTATTCTCTTGATGCTCCTCTTTGAGCGAATAAATCCACCCTTTATCAAAAAATAAATAAGAAAAATAAATCATGTATCTTTAGTTTAGTACTCATATTATTACTCAAAATATCCATGTTCAATACAATCAAATCTGAAATATTGCATAACATTCTCAGAACAACGGGCGGGATATCATCTAGTTCAACTAAATGTTGCCTCGCAAAAACAAATCAACTAAGCGCGGACAAATGTGGAGAGTTGCGTTTTGGCACATGGGAGTGCGCGCCCCTGACATTTAAAGTGCATTTTAAACATATTTTGAAATGTCAAAAAAATCCAAACAAAAAACTTTGGGCATACATCTCGATATTGTACATGCTCATAAAGTCGTTTCACGAAAAATCGACAACTTATGTGTCGCATGTGAAAAATACAAAATCTGGTGTTAAAAAATGCTGTTCACAAGACATCCTTTTGTCTTTTTTACACATGCCACAAAAAATGTCGATTTTCTCCGAAACTTGACCAGCACACATATAATGTCGAGATGTATGCATTAAATTTTTGTTTGGAATTTTTTACACTTCACAATATTTTTTCCGCGTGCAGGAGCGCGTGATCCTGGGAACACCAACGGATTTCCGGACACATGTGACTATCTTTTGGAACTTTCCCCTTCTCGTTAATACTCTGCAGTCTCATTCTACAATGTGCAATTTTCAGAGCAACCTGGACTGGTATGAATGACACCATTTGTAATTTGGGAAAAAATTATCTATTTTAATCATCCAAAAATCGTGTTTGGATGACCGACTGGCTCAAACGCGGAGGGTGGCCTGTATTTGTTGTCTTTGCTCCTTATGCAAAAGAATTTCAAAAAATGGTGGCAAACCTACTTTTCAAATGCCACTAGGCATTGAGAATTTGGCACATGATCAAAGATTGGCTAAGGCACACATGATACATGAAAGAAGAATGCGAAAAGAACATGGCGTCATTGACGCTTGGGCCATATTTTTCCGAGGAAACAATATTTTCTTCTAATTAATTTCCGTATGATGTACTATGTTAAAGTCGTTCTTGTTTACTGCATCGAGGCAAATATTTTGCCTCAAGTTCAATTTTCTTAGAGTATGCATCGGCAGTTATTGTACTTGTGTCAAAAGCGCACTTTGGTTAATGTACTCAAGAATATGGTCAATATTCTTGAGTGCAATGATCAAAGTGAGATTTCGACACAATGACCACCGATACATATTACTCTTTGTTTTACAAAGCTACCAATGGCCTCTTTTCTTTATTAAAAAGAAAACTAGCAATGGCCGTCGAGGGTGCGGCACTCTGCCGGGACAGGAAACAGAGGAGTATCGGTTGAGTAAGGTGCGGCGTTTGCGTGTTCAACGCAGTCCGTTTCACTAACAAACCCCCCAGGAGGGCAAACGGAACACCATTCTAGCCTAGGTAATTAAATTCAGACGCAGAAGCGGACGTGAGACGGCACGAAGCCAGTAAAAAAGCATCACTGACGCTCCCAAACCACTATAAAATCCAAACATACGCAATAGCCATCACAACTCAAAACACAGAGCACGTCTCCTCCTCACTAGTCTCCACCGTTTCCTGTACTAGGCTAGGCTGCTTGCACACGCACGCGCCGATTGATCCCAGCAATGGCGAGCCTTTCTCTCACCCCTTTCCAGCTCACAGCCACACTCTTCGTGGCACTCCTCGCCACGTGCCATGCCGGCAGCATAGCCGTGTATTGGGGCCAGAACGACGGCGAGGCGTCGCTGGCCGAGACGTGCGCGTCCGGGAACTATGAGTTCGTCATCCTCGCTTTTCTCCCAAAATTCGGCAAGGGCCAAACGCCGCAGCTCGACCTTGCCAGCCACTGCGACCCTTCCTCCGGTGGATGCAGAGGCCAGAGCAAGGACATCAAAGCGTGCCAGAGCCGCGACGTTAAAGTCCTGCTCTCCATCGGCGGCGGCGATGGTAGTTATGGCCTCTCTTCTCCCGGCGATGCACGACAGGTTGCCTTGTACCTCTGGAACAACTACCTGGGCGGTGCATCCTCGTCCGGTCCCCTCGGCGACGTCGTGCTCGACGGCATTGACTTTGACATCGAGCAAGGCAGCGCCAAGTTCTGGAACGATCTCGCCACTGACCTGAAGAATTTGGGAAAGAACGAAGGCAACACCGTATTGCTGAGTGCGGCACCGCAGTGCCCGTTCCCAGATGAATGGGACGGTGGTGCAATCAGCACGGGGCTGTTTGACTACGTGTGGGTGCAGTTCTACAACAACGAGGAATGCCAGTTCAGTGCGGGACAAGGGGCCTTCATGGACGCGTGGAAGAAGTGGGAGTCAGTGCCGGCCGGGAAGATTTTTCTGGGGCTGCCGGCCTCCAAGGACGCCGCGGGCACGGGGTTCGTCCCTGCCGGTGAGCTCACTTCGCGTGTGTTGCCGCTCATCAAGGGCTCTTCGAAGTACGGTGGTGTCATGCTATGGTCCAAGTTCTATGATGACCACACAGGCTACAGCTCCGCTATCAAAAGCGATGTGTGATAGTTCTCTCTAGTGTGTTTGGTTTGGTTGAGTTGTTATTATTATTATGTGTCTTGTGTCATGTATCATAGGATCATGTGTCATGTATCATAGGATCATGTGTTTATTGCTTGAGATGGCATAGATAATGCCATATGTAAATATATGTATGAAAACGTAGTATATTTTTTTTGAACCAAGTCTCATATCACCTAAAAAAATTTGAACTTCATATTTTATTTTATTTTGCGAACACGCAAAAGCCTTGCGTGTCGATATATTAGAAGGGGAAAAGCGGAATACACAGTGGTGCGAAGTCGCATATAACTACCCGTACAACAGTCGTGGCCGCAAGGGCCAGGACCAACTCATCTACAACTATTCGACTATCTCCACATCGCTTGCAGCCAGTGGCACCTGCCTGCATCCATCAGTCTCCCTCCATGGCTATGCCGGCGCAAACCTGTGCAGTCATGCTAGGGGTGCCATTAAAGGTCCTAGCATTCAGTGGCGGCAGCAGGAATTTCTTCCTTGGTATTCATTTGTGCAATTTTATAGCAATATAACAACAAATATGCAGCAAGCTAGCAGAAGTATACCAATGGATTAGCAATTCTTTGGTATTCCATGGAAGTCCAGGGAAGACCCCTGGCGCCGCCACTGCTGGCATTGCGCTCGAGCCAGATCTTCCAAACGGTGAGCATCACTAGGCTGTCAAGTCCTTTGCGTGCCAGTTTGGGAAGAGTATGTCGTGCGTGCAGCCACCAGCTGCTCGGTGCGTCGAGGGCTGGCATGGTGTGTCGATATATTAGAACTCTATATTTTACATCATGCACTACACTGCTTTTGGTTCTACAGAAAAGTAAGTATACAACATTTGGTTAATCAATTGTGGTTCTTGTTCAATATTGGTCCCTCGGTTTGAATTCCAATAACCAACAACATGCCTCCTCGACTTTTTAAGAATAATAACTTTTGCCATGTTGCAACTAGAATAAATTTTATAGATGGTGTTGAACTAGAACTAGAGCTAGAAGTAGAACTAGAAGAAAGTTACTTCCCTGAAATTGTGATTCGATTATTCCTGGGCACTTGCAGGACATCAACAAGTCATTTGCATATCGCAAGAGACAAAAGAGACTAATATTTTGTGCGACGATGAAGGGACAACAACAGGCCAGGTTTCTTTTCTAAAATTTCTGGAGTACAAAGTTTACAATACAACTGAACTAGCCAATAAAAGCCAAATACTATTTAAAAACAAAAAATATACAAAGGTACATAATATAAGACAACATGGATGGTTGTTTTACTATATGAGAAAGTTATTTGCATAGCACAGACAAAAAGGTTGCCTCATCTTCATTTATTAAATCTTGGCCTTAGGTCACATGTTCGGTTGGCAATATGATCTAGAGGCAACTATAGAGATGATTATGTTCCCATGTATCCATGATTTACTAATATTGTCCTTCAATACGCAAAAAGGCTTCTGCCCGTTTTATATATAAAGCAAAGATCAACATCACCCGATACAAACGCATGCCATCACCACACACACACCCAAGGTAGGATACATAGGCGCTGAGCACAGCAACGTTAACACCACCCCTTGAAGTATCACCACGAAGAGATGAAGCCTCATACGACGAACCGCACACTCCAAGGCGGCGCCTTCAAGAAGGATACGGCACCGGAGCGCCGCCACCGCCCGATTCGAGGATCCGAATTTCCCCTGGAGTCGCATGACAGGCAGTGAGAGCCGCGACGACGCCTTCAAGAAGGGAATGAGCTTCACCGCCGTCGGTTCATCTGAAGATAGAACAGGTTTTCACCCCGGCCAACACTCATCCCCACCGAACGCCACACCCCAGCTACCACGCCGCCCACACGGCCATTTCCACCGGGCAGCACCAAGCCACAGGCTCTGCCCCAGAGCACCGCCCTACCGCCACCAGGGTTGCAACCTCAGCACCCAAGACCTTGACACCACCTCACCCGAGACCCGCCGCAACCCCAACCAAAGAGACGAGCGGAAAGGTCCCACATTTCGCACCCCTGGGTGACCCGAGCAGCGAGACCCAATAGGCCGACTAGCACTGGCATCCATCAACCCGTCTTGCAGCCCTGAGCACAAGACGAGCTCGGTCCTGCAACATCGTGAGTGGGAGGAGGTCAGTCCTGCTACACCGTGTGCGAGACGAGCGATGGATCGCAGCTGGGAGAGCGCAAGCGGCAAGCCCTTCGATGGAATGATATGTCTCCAACGTATCTATAATTTTTGATTGTTCCATGCTATTATATTATCAATCTTGGATGTTTTATATGCTATTTTATATGATTTTTGGGACTAACTTATTAACCTAGAGCCCAGTGCCAGTTTCTGTTTTTTTCTTGTTTTTGAGTATCGCAGAAAAGGAAAACCAAACGGAGTCCAATTGACCTGAAATTCCACAGAGATTATTTTTGGACCAGAAGAAGCCCACGGTGTATCGGAGATGGGCCAAAAGAGTCCCGAGGCACCCACGAGGGTGGGGGGCATGCCCCCCTACCTCGTGGTCGCCTCGGGGACCCCCCTGACTTGTTCCCGACACCAACACCTCTTATATATACCCAAACTTCCAGAAGATAACCTAGATCGGGAGTTCCGCCGCCGCAAGCCTCTGTAGCCACCAAAAACCAATCGGGACCCTGTTCTGGCACCCTGCCGGAGGGGGGGAACCCTCACCGGTGGCCATCTTCATCATCCCGACGCTCTCCATGACGAGGAGGGAGTAGTTCACCCTCGGGGCTAAGGGTATGTACCAGTAGCTATGTGTTTGATCTCTCTCTCTCTCTCTCTCTCTCTCTCTTGTGTTCTTGATTTGGCACGATCTTGATGTATCGCGAGCTTTGCTATTATAGTTGGATCTTATGATTTTTCTCCCCCTCTACTCTCTTGTAATGGATTGAGTTTTCCCTTTGAAGTTATCTTATCGGATTGAGTCTTTAAGGATTTGAGAACACTTGATGTATGTCTTGCGTGGGATACCCGTGGTGACAATGGGGTATTCTATTGATTCACTTGATGTATGTTTTGGTGATCAACTTGCCAGTTCCATGACCTTGGGAATCTATGCATAGGGGTTGGCACAAGTTTTTGTCTTGACTCTCCGATAGAAACTTTGGGACACTCTTTGAAGTACTTTGTGTTGGTTTGGATAGATGAATATGAGATTGTATGATGCGTATCGTATAATCATACCCATGGATACTTGAGGTGACATTGGAGTATCTAGGTGATATTAGGGTTTTGGTTGATTTGTGTCTTAAGGTGTTATTCTAGTATGAACTCTAGGATAGATCGAACCAAGAAAATCTTCATTGTCCTTCAATATCATCTTGACATATGTTGGTGAATACTTTCTTTTTGTGAAACTCTTTGTTGTATGATGTTATAATAACAATCGATAGCCATTGAGGATATGAGCATATCATTTGTTGATGACCTTGTTTTGTAGGTCATGAGTACATGTGATATCAATATGATAATAAGAATTGCGTTGGTAGAGCATAGTGTGAGACATACCTATTTTGAGATGCAGCGCGCATTGTCATTTGTTGGTCTAAAGTTTATTGGATATGCCATGATCTACACCTGAGGTCATCATACATTCTTGGGATGTGAATAGACCTTCTTAGGGTCTATCAACACTTGTTCATAACTGGATAGTCATAAAGGTGATTTTAGAGCTTGTTGCCAAGCATTCCGCTAGGCATGGCAGACCAAGATAGGATTTTTTTCCTCCGACTTGGAGGGATGACTCTAGGGCCTCTCGATTGGCTATACTAAAAATATGCATGGTTGTGTAATCAGCTTTAAGTGCTAACCTTATTGAGGAATAAATATCATGAGTTCGGGAGATGTTGAGCCGCTTGACAAGGATTCCAAATACTCACAGTGGGTTCACCAATATATATCCTAAGGCAGCATATGACACATTGGGAGGTTCGTCCACATGAACTTGTGAGCACTTGTGAGTTTCCACATCCTGCTAGGGGCCACTACCAACTATGGTCCAAGTTAGAGTAAGTCAGAGTTCAAGTAGTGTACTCGGGGCTTGACTAGTTACTCGAGGGTCAATTGAGTCTACGTAGGCTGCTCACGACATGTGTAACTGATCAAGAACATATGGGGTCGCACTCTTAAGTGGTCAACACCCACTCTGATTCGATCTGAGTGGATAAGCGACTGAAGTCATGCTGGTTTACAGGTGTTGTGGCTCTAAGAAGATCTACATAAATGAAGTATGGTTTGTTTAAGATATGCTTGACTGATTGTCTGAAAAGGGGTTTGGGAAACTCAAGCTATCACCAACTCCACACCCAAGTCTTGTGATCAAATCTAGCAATCGGCCATGTTATTTTCCCCTCATACACGTGGATGACTTATAGGCTAGGACAAACAACACGAGGGACACCACGAGGACGCAACACCAACGCTCATCATCATCTCTACTTCTGTTGGATCTGCGCATCTCGTGGTAATCTTGTGGTCTATAATAGGATGATATTATTGGTTTACGTGGTAGAAAACTCTTTTTTACATTAGTCTAGCTTACCTCAATCCTGATAGGTTCTACAATGTGCACTAATATGTTGAGCACATGTTGGAATGACGAAAATACCTTCAAAATCGAATGGAAACCCTTGAGATGATGCTGACATGGAACCCTTCGACGCCTGAATGACCGTAAAATTGGATGGAAAGGGGAGCTTACTTTTGGGATGCGGGTGGGCTAACGGGTAGCGAATTTAAGATATCGCACCACCAATCTATGCCATCTATAAAAAAGAGAGGGGACTAGTGTGTTAATAATGTGCTTTAAGGAAATGCATAGGTCCATCAAAATGACTAGACCGAAGGCCCCTCGGGCATCATATTGAAGAATTCATGAGGACTTGGGTTGTCGCCTTCCAAATATTTTATATCTGAATAGCTAGTCTTTGGTCTTCGTAGCTTATATCTTTCAACATTCAAACATGTCACCTCAGCATGCACTATGGATGGGAAAATACGCACCTCAACATGCAACCATGTATAGAAAAAAGAAGTCTACTCAACATGCAAACATGCATGATAATTGTCATTCTATTATCCTATTTATATTTAATACATATTTTTACAACTATACAGCGATCAAACACAATAAATCATATGTATCATTAGCTTAATACTCATATTAACTCCAAATATTCATGAAATATTGCAAAACATTCTCACAACAACGCGTAGGGGTATCATCTTGTTTAACTAAATGTTGTCTAGCAAAAAAATTAACTAAATACGGACACATGTGACTATTCTTTTGGAGCTTTATCCTTCTCGTCAATACTCTACGGCCTTGTTGGAAATATGCCCTAGAGGCAATAATAAAAGGATTATTATATTTCCTTGTTCATGATAATTGTCTATTGTTCATGCTATAATTGTATTGTCCGGAAATCATAATACATGTGTGAATACATAGACCACAATATGTCCCTAGTAAGCCTCTAGTTGACTAGCTCGTTGATCAATAGATAGTCATGGTTTCCTGACTATGGACATGGGGATGTCATTGATAACGGGATCACACCATTAGGAGAATGATGTGATGGACAACACCCAAACCTAAGCATAGCACAAAGATCGTGTAGTTCGTTTGCTAGAGCTTTTCTGAATGTCAAGTATCATTCCTCAGACCATGAGATTATGCAACTCCCGGATACCGTAAGAATGCTTTGGGTGTATCAAACGTCACAACGTAACTAGGTGACTATAAAGGTGCACTACAGGTATCTCCGAAAGTGTTTGTTGGGTTGGCATGAATCGAGACTGGGATTTGTCACTCCGTATGACGGAGAGGTATCTCTGGGCCCACTCGGTAAGACATCATCATAATGAGCTCAATGTGATCAAGGTGTTGTTCACGGGATGATGTATTACGGGAACGAGTAAAGAGACTTGCCGGTAACGAGATTGAACAAGGTATCGGTATACCGACGATCGAATCTCGGGCAAGTATCGTACCGATGGACAAAGGGAATTGAGTACGGGATTGATTAAGTCCTCGACATCGTGGTTCATCCGATGAGATCATCGAGGAGCATGTGGGAGCCAACATGGGTATCCAGATCCCGCTGTTGGTTATTGATCGGAGATCGTCTCGTTCATGTCTGCATGTCTCCCGAACCCGTAGGGTCTACACACTTAAGGTTCGGTGACGCTAGGGTTGTGAAGATATGAGTATGCAGCAAACCGAAGGTTGTTCGGAGTCCCGGATGAGATCCCGGACGTCACGAGAGGTTCCGGAATGGTTCGGAGGTAAATATTTATATATGGGAAGTTGTTGTACGGACACCGGAAAGTCTCGGGGGCATATCGGTATTGTACCGGGGCCACCGGAGAGGCACCGGGGGTCCACCTTGAGGGGCCAGCTCTCTCGGAGGGCCTCATGGGCCACAAGGGGCAGGGAACCAGCCCCTGGAGGGCTGGGCGCGCCCCCTTCCCTTGGGCCCATGCGCCTAGGGTTGGGGGAAACCCTAGTGGGGGCGCCCCCCTTGCTTGGGGGCAAGCCCCCCACCCTTGGCCGCCCCAGCCGCACCCCTGCTGCATTGGCGCCTCCCTCTCCCCGTTACACCTCTCCCTCTCTCCACAGAAGCTTGGCGAAGCCCTGCTGGAACTCTGCTGCATCCACCACCACGCCGTCGTGCTGCTGGATCTTCATCAACCTCTCCTTCCCCCTTGCTGGATCAAGAAGGAGGAGACGTCATCCCGACCGTACGTGTGTTGAACGCGGAGGTGCTGTCCGTTCGGCACTAGGTCATCGGTGATTCGGATCACGGCGAGTACGACTCCATCATCCACGTTCTCCTTGAACGCTTCCGTTGCGATCTACAAGTGGTATGTAGATGCTCTCCTATCCCCTCGTTGCTAGAATACTCCATGGATAGATCTTGGTGATGCGTAGGAAAATTTTAATTTCTGCTACGATCCCCATCAGGCCTCACCCTACAATGTGCAATTTTCAAAGCAACCTCAACTTGTATGAACGACAACGTTTGTACATTTGGGAAAAAATTATGTGTTAATCATCCAAAAATCGTGTTTGGATGGTCGATTGGCTCGAACAAGGGTGACTTGTATTTCTTGTATTTGCTCCTTATGCAAAAGGATGTCAGAAAATGGTGGCCAACCTCCTTTCCGAGTGCCGCTAGGCATTGAGAATTTGGCACATGATTAAAGGCCAACCTCCCCTGTTTCCTGCACTGACATGGAGCATGGGGCTTGTGCTATCCTGCCGTCGCAGATCGCCACCAAATTCTGCCACTGCCGCACGCCGCCACCTGAACCCACTGCTGCCGACAAGCGCTCCTCCCCAGCCACCATACAGCTCCTGGAGCCGGCTGTGATCTCCATCTCCGACGACTTGCCCGTGCAGGATGCTGAGCATGAGGAGACTGCTCAGAAGGCCGCCGATCCAGACCCTGCTGCCGTCGCGGGGGGGGAGGGGAGCACGGTTGAGGCGGGGCAAGCCACGGCTGCCTCCCCACGCCGCAGCTCACGCATCCAGAAGCTCTACGACGGGGCACGGATGGGCTCTGTGGAGCGCGCCTCCAAGCGCAAGGCTAGCTCTAGCGCATCTGACAGTGCCGCCTCCCGTCGCTGCCCGACGAACCAGAAGAAGAGCAAGATGCTGAGGGCGGCAGACATCGTCGAGCTGCCGCTCCAAGACACACCTCGACCGCTCACCAGGGGCAAGGCCAAGCTGCTCGCGCGATGCTGCGACCTCAATATGGATATCGTCCTCTCTGACGCGTACCACTCGGACGACACAGGTGGCGCCTCTGCTTCCTCTGAGTCCAGCAGGTCCGCGCATGACTAGATTCCCCGTCGTTGTCGTTCGTTCGAAGGTCCCAAGTGACAGCATGCTAGCTAAGGTTGTAGCATTATGTACCACCTATGTTTTAGTTCATCATCAGCATGTTTGGCCCTTTGAGGCTTTGTATCTGCATTGTAGTGCATGTTTCCCTTTCAGTCAGAACATTTCCATATTCTTAGCTCATGTAAGCTCTTATGAGCGCCACCACTTTTATGCCATTGCAATGAGATGCCTCTCTTTCCCATATGCGTATTTCTAGCTGGAATGTTAGAGGACTTGGTGATTCTGACAAATGCTCACTCGTCAAAGATGCTCTCTTGGCTAGTAGATCGAGTGTGGTTTGCTTGCAGGAGACCAAGCTGCAAGAGGTGGACAGAAGAAAGGCTGCGACCTTTCTTCCACAATGCCTGTGGAGTGTTGTTTATATGCCAGCGTCAGGCTCTTCGGGTGGTATTATTGTGGCCTGGAACGATGATGACCTACAAGGGGTTGAGATTGCCAAGAACAGGTTCTGCATCACCATACAACTACAGTCGAGGAGCAACAATGACTACTTTTTTCTCTCGGCCATCTACGCTCCCTGTGACGACAGAGAAAGACCTCTTTTTTTCGAAACTATGAATGAGATGGCTGCTACAATCACTGGGCCCTGGATTTTGCTGGGAGATTTCAACATGTACAGATTCTACCATGAGAAATCAAGAGGCAGAAGAAACTGAGCACTCATGGAGACTTTCAACTCCTGGATAAGAGAGCATGCATTGGATGATGTGGATATTGCTAACCGCAGCTTCACCTGGTCTAACAAAAGGGAGGAACCAACTCTCGTCAAGTTGGACAGAATTCTTGTCAATGCAGATTGGAACCTGGCCTTTGCGGACACCACGGCCACGACCCTTCCAACTGTTACATCAGATCATATACTTTTTGCGGTGGATTGCTGCCGAGCGGCAACTAAGTGCCCATTCTTCAGATTCGAAAATTACTGGCTACAAATGCAGGAGACACGTGAGCTGATTAGTACATGTTTTCAAAAGGGCAGCAGAGTGTTCGCTTCAGCGAGTTCTCTTATTAATTTCAAGTTAAGGAGACTAAGGGCTGCAGTAAGGAAGTGGAACAGGACCAAGAAGCCAATACAGCTCACTCTTGACAACTGTAAACATGTCGTCCAGTTTTTGGATGCAGTAGAGGAGAAGAGACAGCTATCCAAGCTGGAGTGCGCGCTGAGGATTCATGCGCGTGAGAAAGCACAACAGCTCATACTTTGGCAGACTATGGCATGGAGGCGTCGCGCAAAAATTAGAGGCTGCACCCTGAGTGATGATAATACAAGGTTCTTTCATGCTGCGGCCAACCAGCATCACAAAAAGATTAAAGTACGACTACTGATCAAGGAAGGGGTCCAGTTCTTTGGTGAACAGGATAGGTTGCGCATTGCAACAGACTATTACCAGGAACTGCTCGGGCAGCCATCCCCATCCTTGCCAACAATTGACTTATCTGAGCTCTATGTTCCTTCTGATTTAAGGGCACTAGAAGAACCGTTTACTTGGGCTGAAATTACTACTGCAATTCAAAAAAGCCCTAACAACAGAAGCCCAGGGCCTGATGGTTTTACTAATGAATTTTACAAATGCTTCAGAGAGCTTTTAAGGGAGGACCTGCTGAGTTTCTTCCAGGAGTTCTATGAGCTTGGCAGCAACCTGAGTGGTATTAATGTTGCCAACATTGTGCTAATCCCCAAGAAGGACAGCCCAACCGATATTAAGGATTTTCGGCCAATCTCGTTGGTGCATAGCCTGCCCAAGCTACTTACCAAAGCGCTCGCTACACGGCTGCAACGACTCATTCCAGCCATGATTCATCCGTTACAGTCGGGTTTCTTGCCAGGAAGATGCATTATTGAAAACTTTGCCCTAGCGGCAGAGCTAGTGCAGCAAGCATCCAAGAGAAAGAAGCCTATGATCGTACTAAAACTTGATTTTCGGAAGGCGTTTGACAGTGCCAACTGGGAGGCTCTACAGCAGGTTTTTACAGCAAGGGGATTCGGAAGTCGTTGGAATCATTGGCTTTCCCAAATCTTCACCTCCAGCTCCTCCCAAATCCTACTTAATGGACAGCTTGGAGAGAAGATCCACTCCAAGTGTGGCCTCAGGCAAGGCGATGCATTATCGCCATACCTCTTCATATTACTGGCGGATATTCTACAGTAGCTCTGCCACAAGGAGCACCGGGCTGGCTCGCTCCAACACCCGCTTGGAGTAGAGGGACCCTTCCCCGTTCTTCAATATGCCGACGACACACTTCTGCTCATACAAGGAAATACATAACAGTCCGCCATTGTCAAGAGGATACTGGACTCGTTCTCATCTTTCACTGGCCTCACAATTAACTTCCAAAAGAGCTCCTTTGTTCCCATTTGCGTCGATCCGACGGTCTGCCAACAGATTGAACAAGTGTTACAATGTCAGTCTTCTGCTTTCCCTTGCACCTATCTGGGATTACCCTTATCTGCACACAAGATTACCCATGGACTGCTAATGCCGGTTATTCACAAGGTCGACAAACGCTTGTCAGGCTGGTTGGCCACTTTCCTATCCTGGGGGGGACGGCTCACTCTGATTAATGCCGTTCTAGCGACGATACCCAACTACTTCATGGGCTGCTTACTCTGGCCAAAACAGTCTATACAGAAGCTTGAGCAAATCATAAGGGGCTTCCTATGGCAAGGGAAGAACCAGGCAAAGGGGGGACAGTGTCTTGTGGCATGGGACTATGTGATTATGCCACGGCAAAACGGAGGTTTGGGAGTACGGGATCTCACAGCACACAACAGGGCAATGATATGCAAAGCAATGACGAAGATACTACAGTCCAGTAACGTGCCATGCTACCAGTGGTTTGCATCAACATATTGTCGTACAGAACTGCCACTTACAGTACATAATGCAAATACTGCCATCTGGCGATGCTTCAAATCTTCTCTGCAGCTAGTTATCCAATCAACCAAGTGTGAGCTCGGGGATGGCAAGACGGTATCCTTCTGGTTTGACCATTGGATGGAATTTGGTCGACTCTCTCAGTCCTTTCCAACCCTTTTTACATTCTCCAAAGCCAGGTACTGCACTGTTGCTTCATAGTACGACAACGGCCATTGGATGATACAGTTGCATCCCAACCTGTCCTACACTGCGTCGCGGGAGTTGGGCACACTGATGGATCTCCTGGTTACCATCTCACCAACCCCCAGTACATCGTACGTTAGGAAGCCAGTGACGCTGGATAACAAGCTATCAACAGCCTACTTTTATAGGCTACTCACCTTCAGAGGCATAGATTGCCCCTCGGCTCCTTATATCTCTGGGATCGAATTATACCCAAACGACACCGGGTCTTTCTATGGTTGGCCATCAGGGACAGGCAGAATACTAGGGATAACATGGTGAGGAAACAATGGACAAGGATTGTAAACCACAACGGATGCGATATGTGTCTAGCAGCCGAGACCATGCACCACATTCTGCTCAGATGCAAACTTGCACAAGCTGTTTGGGCCAGGACTGGCCTCCTGGATTCGGCCACATCTGCTGAAACTACTGCAGCTTTCATGACCTCGGAGGTAGCAAGGGAAACATATGGAACACTTTGGCATGTTCTCTTTGCTGCAAGTGCAGTGGCGCTCTGGGATGCCAGAAACGCAAGAGTCTTCCATAGCGTTTGTTGGACAATTGCAAAGGTTATCACTGAGATTGCTCAACTACTGATGCTATGGAGGTTGAGAGCACCAGAAGGAAATGCAAGGGAGGTCATAAACTCTTGGGCTAATGTAATGATGCAACAGTAGACATAGACATAGTTTACACCACTAGCCCCTGTCTCTTCTTCCGCCTCCCCTCCTTCTCTTTTTGCTTTCCTCTTCAGGCTTGGCGACGGCCTGCTGCACACTCTGTGCAGCGCTTACATCGCCTTCATGTAAAACGACTCCGGTCTATCAGGCTACGGCCTGTTTTGAATGCATAAGGTAGAACAAGATCTACCTTTTCTTTCAAAAAAAATAAAGGGCTAGGGCAAACATGGTGCATGAAGGAAGAATGTGAAAAAAAAATCGTGTCATCATTGACGCTTGGGCCATATTTTTCTAAGGAAAAAGTCTTTTCTTCTAATTAATTTCCGCATGATGTAATATGTCAATTTTGTTTCTAACTACTACCTCGAGGCAAATCTTTTGCCTCAAGTTCAATGTTTATAGAGTAGAATGCATCTGGTTATCATACTTGGGTTGAAAGCTCACTTTGATCATTATATACGTCTTTCCGTGATTATATATGGTCACTGAGTATAATCACCGAAAGGCATATATATTGGCCGTATTCTTGAGTAAAAATGACTAAAGTGAACTTTCGACATAAGTACGAGGGTGCTGCAAGCTGCCAAGCTGCGTATACGTTTTGACCAGCACTCTGCCGGAACAGGAAGCAGAGGAGTTCCGTTGAGTACGGTGCAGCATTTGCTATTTGAACGCAGTCCATTTCACTAATCTGTCCGAGTAAATTAAGCAAGGAAACAACCCACCGCAAACGGATTTTTTCTACTCTCAGCTTTACTTAACCGTAACCACTCTACTACCATGTATAGGTAATTAAATTCAGATGCAGAAGCGGACGTGAGACGGCACGAAAGCCACTAAAAAAAGCGTCCCTGACGCTCCCCAGACCGCTATAAAATCCAAACATCCGCAATGGCCATCACAACGCAAAACACAGAGCACGTCTCCTCACTACCCTCCGCCGTCCTGTACTAGGTTAGGCTACCTGCACAGGCACGCGCCGATTGATCCCAACAATGGCGAGCCGTTCTCTCACCCCTTTCCAGCTCACTGCCACCCTCTTCGTGGCACTCCTTGCCACCTGCCACGCCGGCAGCATCGCCGTGTACTGGGGCTAGAACGACGGCGAGGCGTCGCTGGCCGAGACGTGCGCCTCCGGGAACTACGAGTTCGTCATCCTTGCTTTTCTCCCGAAATTCGGCAAGGGCCAGACGCCGCAGCTGAACCTAGCCAGCCACTGCGACCCTTCGTCAGGTGGCTGCAGAGGCCAGAGCAAGGACATCAAAGAGTGCCAGAGCCGCGGAGTGAAAGTCCTGCTCTCCATTGGCGGCGGCGACGGTAGTTACGGCCTCTCGTCCCCCGGCGACGCACAGCAGGTTGCCAGGTACCTCTGGAACAACTACCTTGGCGGCACGTCCTCGTCCGGTCCCCTCGGCGACGTTGTGCTCGACGGCATTGACTTTGACATCGAGCAAGGCAGCGCCAAGTTCTGGAATGATCTGGCCACGGACCTGAAGAACTTAGGAAAGAATGGAGGCAAGACCGTGTTGCTGAGCGCGGCACCGCAGTGCCCGTTCCCGGATGAATGGGACAGCGGTGCGATCAGCGCGGGGCTATTGGACTACGTGTGGGTGCAGTTCTACAACAATGAGGAATGCCAGTTCAGTGCGAGACAAAAGGCCTTCATGGATGCGTGGAAGAAGTGGGAGTCAGTGCCGGCCGGGAAGATCTTCCTGGGGCTGCCGGCCTCCAAGGACGAGGCGGGCACGGGGTTCGTCCCTGCCGGAGAGCTGACTTCGCGTGTGCTGCCGCTCATCAAGGGCTCTCCAAAGTACGGTGGTGTAATGCTATGGTCCAAGTTCTATGACGACCGCATGGGCTACAGCTCTGCAATCAAGAGCAACGTGTGATTCTCACGAATATGTTCTCCCGAGCAGTGTGTTACATGTGGGTATCTTTGTAAGTACGATGTTATTCTTTGGTCTTTTCATCTTTGTGCTAATGTATTTGTGTGTGCATATTCTTTGTCCATATCTCGAATTTGTTACCAGAGGTGTGATTCTTGTGTTGGAATTAGACAGTAGTGTTGTTAGCTTACCGTTGTTTCCAACTTTCCGTGACATGTCGTATGCAGTATGGAAGTGTGAGTATTTTCACCTTGTGAAATTAGGTAGAGAGTTTGCTATATCCAGTAGCAGGGACCATGTGACACATGTGGTAAGCAATCCAAACTATTCAAAAAGCAGCAGGGACTCGTATGTGCTTATATATGCAAGACGGGCACAAGAGATTACATTAGGTATATGTTTAGCTTAGCTCCTAGGAAAGTATATACAGAGAGAGAGAGCTGTATTTGAACACAACCAAAGCACCCTCCCCCTTGTGTCCCTCTCCCACGCAACACGAGGTGGAAACCCTAGTGCTCCACCAGACCCCTCCTTCCCTCTTATCGTCGCCGCCCTCTTATCATCGCTGCCGCCGGTCTCCACTACCGAGCATTCTCTTTTGTTGACGGCGGTGGTCGGCTGGCCGGCATGCATGGCTGGGCTCGTGAATCTGGTTTCGGGTGGGTATTGCAGCAGTAGCAGCGTACTTGATTTGGTTTTGCAGTGTAATGTGGCGGGAGGCATTGGGCATAAATGTGGTTGATCTCACAATAGGCTTCACGTTGACTCGGTGTCGTGTTTGTGCACACGAGCTGACGAGCAGCGACTCCAAGCATGAGGAGGCGCGACGGGTCAGCGTGGGCGGTGGCTTGAGGCATCTCCCATCATGCAAGCATGGAAGCATGATGGACCGTGGATGATACCGACTAGTACATGTTTGGCGGCATACAAGTGTCCAGAATCTTGAGTACTGTTGATTGGCCGGCTTGGCCGGCTGCACTATCAGATAAGTTCCAGATGAAAGCCCAACTTTGACTCTGTTGTGAAGCTCCAACCACCCACCATCATGGTCTCGTGTTCTTCCGGGTGAAAACTCAAGGTTTGGACTTGGCAAAAATGGGAAGGCCAGGTAGGTGATGGTGGATTGCATATCGTGCATTGTCGTTTTGCCGGTGTGGGAGGCGGCTGTTGGGGCGGCAGGCATTGAACGTTCATGGACTGGGCACAGCTGCACGTATGTACTGTATGGTTTTCAGTCTGGTGCCATATTTTATTTTCTAATAGAATTGCAAGAAACTCTTGGCTAGGGTTCGTTAGAAAATGAGGGAGGCTTTGATTTTGAAGCAGAGGGTGGAAGCAGAGCAAGGTGACAACATAATCCATACACATTTAAGGTTTCAGCGGAGCAAGGTGACAACATAATCCATACATCTTTAAGGTTTCGACGCAGTCATTACATGTTGGTAGCACATGCTACAGACCTTGACATTCCAGCATGTTTAAGTTTCATGAGGCCATAAGACACCCACATAGGTCCAGGTCTCCTGCTCTGAGCTGAAATTGTATGGCGATCTTTACGAGCTGGAGCTAGAAGCCTTGAAGGTGTCTGGCTCGTGCTTCTCCATCAGAACCGTGAGAGCGGCATCAAGCTCCTTCTCGAGCTCCACCTCCTTCTCCATATACTCTCTCTTGAGCTGCATCTTCTTCTTCTCATGTGCCTTTATCAGTTCGTCCCTTTTAGACATAAACTCCTCCACGCCCTTAGCCTGGCAATCTATGAAACGCTGCACTTCCTCCTTCCTGCAGAGGGTGAGATGGATTAAAAAAGATAGCTTTTCGCTATTTTGAGATGGGTACGAGAAGCCAAGAATACATGGCATGTTTATCAGGAGAATTCTATCCACAAACCCACATTTGAAGATTATATCCTAAAATAAGATTGATCTTGCCGTGTAAAAAATGGAATACGGGCCATTAAAAAAATTACATCCTAAGAGGAATCATGGACTCGGTCATATTTTGTGACCCAGACCGACAAAATGTAATCATTCAGTCAAGTACCAGTTACGCACCTTAGCCTGCGATTTTCGGTAGTCCCAGAATCCACATCATACTGTCTAGCCTTTGCACGCTCCTCCTGCAGTCTCTTCTCAAATTCACTTTCTTTCTCCTCCATGGCCTTGTAAAGGTTTTCTATCTGGTCATCGAAAAATTTCTCTTGGGACGTCATCTGCAAAGTGTAGGAAACACAAGGTGAAAAAAGGTGATGAAATCGTAACAAGGAAACAACAACACAAGACAAATTGGAAAAAATCTGTATTGCATAGAGAAAAAAATAGGAACCACCAGGAAGTTTCAATCTAATGTTGGGCATGCCTATCTTATTTCAAGTCATTGGCATGCATAGAGTTTGGAAATAAATGGTAAGGTTCACAAAATTATATATATGAGAAATCTGTTTTCTATATCCATAATTCGTGTTTTGAGACTTGCATGTTTTCATCAAACTTCATTGCGGCGCTTCAACATTTGACACCTTAATAAAGTCAAATTCAGAACAAGGCCAATATGGCCTAGATGTGACGATCACTCAACACTAATACATTCTCAACGGCTTACAAGCATATACATTTATTAGTTCAACCTAAATATGTATTGCTTTAACGCTTACAGTATAATGCTGCATAATGCCGAGACATAAATAACACAAACTATAAATTAATTAATACTGTTGTATACCCCAGTAGAAATAAGAAAATCTGCACTCAGTCATATATACTGGAGTAACCGTTGAGAAACCATTACCTCTTCTTCATGCTCCTCATGCTTCTCTTTAATTCTACGCATGAGCACGGTATTCTCTTCACTAGTCTCTCGATACTTCTGAGTGATGACACCAAGCGATTCTTCTACAACTTTAGAGCGTTTCTCTGTCTTCACCACCCTGTTCTTCATATGATTCAGTCGCTGATTGTCTAGACTCATTTGTTTCATACCTACCACTACCATTTCATTATAAGATCTCATATCGTATTTCAGGCAACTTTTTCCTGAAAATATAATAAAGCACTTACAATAGGCAATGTATCTGCTAAGAGCATCATCTAGGATTGAAGGTCATGTTCAGTAGATGCATAACGGATTGTGTGGGTGATACATTTTTTTACAGTGCTTCAGTGTGTATTGAATTTGCAGGCCACGTCTTCATAATAAACAGAACTTGCAGGTCATGTTCAGTAGATGCATAGCAGATTGTGTGGGTGATACATTTTTTACAGTGCTTCAGTGTGTATTGAACTTGTAGGCCACGTCTTCATAATAAACAGAACTTGCAGGTCATATTCAGTAGATGCATAACAGATTGTGTGGATGATACATTTTTTTTACAGTGCTTCAGTGTGTATTGAACTTGCAGGCAACGTCTTCATAGTAATAAACCGAATAAAGCTGCCTTTGTTTCTTCTTACGGATGTAATTGGCTTCTTGTTACTAATAGCTTTTACTAATATAATGTGAATCAGGCCCTTGCCATTAGAGCGGGTATCCATATATAGTATACACACAAAAATGATACAGATGAACTATGAATTGCCACATGGATGCAGAATCTATGCATATTATATGAACAAACAACAAAGGATGCCATGATAAGAGAAAAAACTGCAAATACATAGGTGAACAAAGAGGGGCAGGGATCTATCCCTCATCTTCTCCAAATTATCCCAAGCTACCCGTTGCACATTGGCTTCTACTACTAATATAATGAAGAAAACATGCCACCTGAACAATCACACGATCATAATGCAAATGCTACCAAGGCCCAAAAGTTAGTAATCAAATACATTGGAAAACTTAACAGATCGGGTGTATTCTGCTTCAAGTACACGTTCTGAAGTTCGGATGAGGTCCAAGTATTGTCAATTGCGAAACATAAATAAAAATGTCAAGTTCCTTCAAAAAGTTAAGATGTCAATGCAGGAAAGAACAGAGAAATATGCAGCTTGACAGGTGTATCATGTTGCATCTGCAGCAATTATCATTGGTGGCAGAGAATTTAAGGCTACAAAATTTCAGCAACAAACAGGTATTTACCATATAACTGAGCAGTCGTATGGAAGCAAAAGCATTAAATGCATGAAAAGAAGTTAAACAGTATACCTGGGTGGTTCTTATTGAAAATCTCCATATCTTCTTTGTTGGCTAAGAAACCATATAACAGTCTTTTGCCACCAGGTAAGAACCGACGCTTAGATGGAGCTTGCCATGCTTCCCTGTCTGTTCTTTCACCAACGAAGTGCTTATGCAGACGTTCAGCCTCCATATAACCAACGGCAGAGCTTTCAAATATTAACACACTCATGCCACGGTGCCCACCTGGACCATAGGCATGTCGTGCTTTGATTGCATCATATTCATGGAAATAATCAAGAAGCTCTTCATTGCCCATGCCTAACCACTAGAGAGCATCATAAGTATAGCAATGTCAGAATACAATAATCATCATTGCTGATCACTGAAAGATTATTAAAGAGATGTTCTATTAAAGTGCAACCAACATATTTTTCAGGACAACAATTCAAAAAGTGTGGAAAACATAATTGTAATCAGAGTTTTACTATAGGAACCTGGTACGGGAATTGGTCTCTGGACTTACATGTAGAAAATGATGTAAATATTCGATGGAGTGGTAATTGAACAACAACCATATTCTTGTGCTAATTTGTGGATTAATTTTATATCGACACGTGCCGAAACAAAGTTATACCAACTGAGACCATGACTACTAAAACAAGCACTGACACCATGGTTTTTGCAAAATTTAAGACGACAGAACCTTATCTGTATTTTGCCTATTTTGGTGCAAAAACATACTTATTTTAATTTTATAATTTTGTAAGAAAATATATAATTGTATCACCCAATCTCATTGCTAAATTAGGATAGCACATATGAGGCTAATAAGTACCTTCCAATTTCCATTTAGCTTCTGGATGTGTCAATAATACAGTTTCTGTTTTTGCTCAGTAGCATATAAAGTGAAAATGCCAAATATGGTACAAATGCCAACAAGTACATTAATCACAACAAATATAAATAAATGAATATGTAAATTTGTATACTTGATAAATTAATGATGTGGTATGCGAAGAATCTTTTCTACGAGTCGAGCTTAGCAAAGCCAACATAATAGTGTACCATAGGGCACATACATGAAAGTGCAACGGATTCACCAACTCAACCATATCAACACAGTAGAAACACATATTTGTATTTGATGTGGAAGAGGTTCATGACCAGAAGGAAGAAAATAAAGCACCTTGTCATCATTATCTTGTTCCAGTAAAGTGTTCATGACAATAACCATTGGTGGCCATACAATCTCGCGATCAGTGCTTCCTCGCAATCCTTCCCATTTCCCAAATTGCTCACCAGGTGGTAGCAGTGTAGTTCCTAACTCATGTTCTAGCAATGTGGCAAATTCTCTGTGGAGCTTAACTCTTCTAGAGCCCTTCGTTCTAGCATGTCTCACTAAAGATTGTAGCCCATTGAACCAGTCAATTGCCCCAGGTCCATTTTGGCATGCCGGACAATGCCATGGCCTAGTCTGATCATGTATTTGCTCCTCATTTAATGTATCAATGACTTCAAAGAATTTCTTGAACCATTTATTCTTTTTTTGAGTCTCAAAACTTTTTTCACTTTCATCAGAATCATTCTCGTCGCTCATATCATCATCAAAGTCATCATCTGACAAATCCTCAACTTCAGAGCTGTCCTCGGGGTCAAAACTAGATGAAGGAACGTCGTCCTTATTGCTTTCAGGGCCATATGGATGAGACCTGGATGACAACTGCGAACCATTTGCCAGAGCTGGCCACACAACTGGATTTCCTCTCGGATATGTTTGTGATGATGGCCCACGATTGTCTCCGGCAGCAGGCCTACGATCAGAAGGTTGCGTTCCATAGTTCCTCAAAGGAAGTGAAGATCCTCCACTGCCATTGTAAGCTTGCCATGCTGCAGTATGTGAAGCATTTGAGGAGGAGCCTGATGGTGGCCATTGTCCCCTCCCAGCTGCTTGGCCTGATTTCTTCTTCCAAATCTCCCCTGGATGCAGGACATGATTATGCAAGCATGATTAGATAGAACAATCTATACATATTTTTCGGAACAACAATTCAAAAAGTGTGGAAAACATAATTGTAATCAAAGTTTTACTATAGGAACCTGGTACAGGAATTGATCTCTGGACTTACATGTAGAAAATGGTGTAAACATTCGATGGAGTGGTAACTGAACAACAACCATATTCTTGTGCTCATTTGTGGATTAATTTTATATCGACACGTGCCAAAACAAAACTAAATACCAACTGAGACCATGACTACTAAAACAAGCACTGACACCATGGTTTTTGCAAAATTTAAGACGATAGACCCTTATCTGTATTTTGCCTATTTTGCTGCCAAAACATACTTATTTTAATTTAATAATTTTATAAGAAAATATATAATTGTATCACCCAATCTCATTGCTAATAAATACCTTCCAGTTTCCATTTAGCTTCCAGATGTGTCAATAACACAGATTTTGTTTTTGCTCAGTAGCATATAAAGTAAAAATGCCAAATAAGGTACAAATGCCTACAAGTACATTAATCGCAACAAATCTAAATATCCGTTAATTTTCAAGAAACCAAATTAATATGCATAGCTTAATTTACAGAAAAAGAGAAGATTATGCGACGCACTTTTTTGTTTGAGACCTGATAACCAGTACAGCACAAATTGCATGTGGTGGCACTTCTCTAGAGGGGCTTCACAGATTTGTCTATTAATGTTCAATGATTTTACCAGTAAATGCATCAAATATTTTAAGATTTCCAAATCACTTGAGCGGCAAAAGAAAAGAGAGGGCAGGTTTTTGCCCGACATGAGGCAAAAAAGAATCAAAGTCCAGTGGTAGTTTTCCCAAACCAGGCAGTACCACTGTGCCAGGATCCATCGATTATTTACACATTAATCTTTTTTGGGGGTAACCACAGCACGAACTCAGAACCGACCAAAAGGCTTAAGAGACAACATGCCCATAGAACTTCGCAGAAAAACCTCTCTAAGAAAAGGAAGGTAAAAAATACTCCTTAGGTAATCTTGCAACTGCCATTGCAGCTGCTAACCGTCGCCGTACTCGTAGGAAACCATTATTTACACTCACCTTTTTTAGGGTAACCGCAACACGAATGCTGAACCAACTAGAAGGTTCAAGAGACGACACGTGTCCACCGAACTTTGCAGAAAAACCTCCCGAGGAAAAGAAAAGTACAAAGGAGTCCTTGGTAATTCTGAAACTGCCATTGCCGCCGCTAACCGGTGCCGGACTCGTAGGAAAGCAATAGCTGAGAAGGTCGTTGTGTCTGGATGACGAAGCCAGCCTTCGGCAAGGGCTTTGTCGATGTGGTGCGTCGACCGGGGATCATCCCCACCCTAAATGAGTCTCATGGCCACCGTCAGCCATCGACATCATCATGGTCAATCGCCAGATCCGCCGCCATCAATCCTCAAGCGCCAGATCTGCCGCCATCAATCCTCAAGCGCCAGATCCGCCAGACCGCCACCATCAATCCTCAAGCCCCTGATCTGGCCGCCATCAAGCCTCAAGCCCAGATCTAAAACTTCTATCCACGCTCACTCACCGGTAAGAATGTCAGCTACAACAGCCACTGGCCGAAGACCTAAACCCTCAGGCCCGAAGAGTCAACGGGAGACTGAGCCCACGGCTCATCGACGCCGGCATGGACGCCAGCAAGACAAGACTTGAGTCAGGCATCATTCTTGGATGCACCGCTGCCGTCACCGTCGGAAGCAGCGCCGCCCTGCATACAAAGCCTACCCTATCTACGGTGGTAACCAACCCCCCCCCCCCCCCCGGTAGTCACTGGAGTAGACGACGGAGGAGGCACAGACCGGCGGCGTTGAATTGCATACCAGCAATGGCAATAACTGGCTAGATATCATCGCGGAAAACCCCCTAATCGGCAAGCAGAGAGAAACCGGTTAATCTACATAACACCCCCAGCCAGATGAACCAAACGCCCAGACGAAGCATCCAATTCCACACCTACACGAATCAGCATTACCAAGCCCCTCCCCTCCTCCTCGGTGCTCACCGCGATCGAGCGAAACCAAGACCCCTATTGGAACAATTCGCCCGACCCACCATCCAAATCTACCCACATCCGGCGATCCCCGGAGCAACGGAACAGGGGAACACGAACCCGGCCGCAACATCTTTTGCGGAGGAGACGAACGGACAACTGAGAAAAAGGTAACAGCAAGGACGAGACGTACGGGTAAACACCTCACCTCTTCCGCGAGCAGCCATTCCTGGGTTGCCGCTGCCGTTGCCGGGAGGCCCGCCTCCGCCGGACATCTCCGGCGTCTCCGCGGCTCGCGGCGTGGGTTTTAGGGGAGGGAGGGGGGAGGCCACCGTAGCGGCCGGAGGGGGAGGCGCCTTCTATATAGCCAGCGCCCAGCGGAAGGCTAACTGACGAGTGGGCACACTGCCCGTTGATTGGGGGAGCCCTCGCCCGCTTCGCATCCCGGCCGGGCGCACCCCTCACGCTGACCAGTGGGGACGGGAGGTTCGCCCCACGTTTCAGTTGGCGGGGTGGCGTTCGACGGTTGACGGGGTGCTTCCTCCTCCGCGCAAACCCGCTTCGTTTCACACGGTTCGTCTTGCCTGCCAGTTTGGTGAAATTTAAGTATGAGGGAGAACCACGGCATAGCCGGGATGGTAGGCATGGGCTGATGCATGCCTGCCCGCCTGGGTTCGAGCCTCCGTGCTCGCAATACCAGCGCGTACTCACCTAATTCTTCTATAAAAGTAAACCGAGGGGTTTTTCCCCTCCGGTCTCAAAAAAAAGAAATTTAAGTATGAGGAACATTTTTTTTCTTTTGCGTGTGAAGTGTGAAGACCACTGCAAACATCTGATTTGCCAACGGCGGGATTGTTTCTTTTCCATCGCCCCTTTGACTTTCACCGAGTTGGTGAGGAATCGAAGGGTGTAATCCGCATGATCAATCCTTGGGAAATGTTGCTCTTCTCACCCTTCAGTGCCCCTTCGCCAAGGAGTATCTGACTTTCGTGGGCGCATGTCCAACAATGTGATGCCTGTAAGTCTGTTCACTATTTTTTAAGAAATAAGTATATTTTTTGTTCCTTAATAATTTAAAAGTTTAGAAATGGTCTTCTATAAAAGTAAACCGAGGGGTTCTTCCCCTCCGGTCTCGAAAAAAAGAAATTTAAGTATGAGGAACATTTTTTTCTTTTGCGTGTGAAGTGTGAAGACCACTGCAAACATCTGATTTGCCAACGGCGGGATTGTTTCTTTTCCATCGCCCCTTTGACTTTCACCGAGTTGGTGAGGAATCGAAGGGTGTAATCCGCATGATCAATCCTTGGGAAATGTTGCTCTTCTCACCCTTCAGTGCCCCTTCGCCAAGGAGTATCTGACTTTCGTGGGCGCATGTCCAACAATGTGATGCCTGTAAGTCTGTTCACTATTTTTTTAAGAAATAAGTATATTTTTTGTTCCTTAATAATTTAAAAGTTTAGAAATGGTCTCTTATCTTTAAAACCCGCAAAACTTAGTCTCTTAACTTGTCAACCCGGATATTTTTAGTTCCTCATACCGCTTTGGGTGGTTTTCGTCCGACGTCGACATGGTTTTTACCAAATCACGTCACCCATGTTTGACCGGCACGTCACATAAGTGACCCCAAACTCCAGCACCCATAACACGTACACGTCGCACTTCAAGTTCGCGCGTAGGTTGTTGCACGCCAGCTCTGGCACCACTGCTGCGTACCCCGCGTTGCCGCCATGCCGCAGGACAACTGCCACCATACGGCTGCTGCTTTGTCTGTGCTTCTGGAGCAGCCACACCAACCCGAATTTTCGCCGCTAAACAAATACTCCCTCCATCCCATGATATAAGAGTGTTTTCAATCAATCAAAAAGAACATATCAGTTCGGGAGGCACTGCATCAGGACAGATGGATCCTGGATCTCCGTCATGGCGACCACGACAGTATCATGCATCTGGTGCTGCAACTGGCTAGGGAGATTCAAAGCGCTGGAATCACACTAAAAGAGGGGAGGGCGGACACGATCAGATGGACCCTCTGCAGCTCTGGGCAGCACACCGCGCGCTCCGCCTACGATGCACGGTTTGATGACCGCTCGACACTCAATTTCAGAACATCAATCTGGAAGGTCTGGGTCCGGGCAAGATCAAAATGTTCCTTTGGCTACTGCATTTGGACAGGCTCTGGTGCAACACAGACTTCAGCGACGAGGCTGGGACAATAGTTACTTATGTGTTGTGATAGCTGTGTGTGAGGAACCTTGAGATTTGAGACATCATCGCATCTCTTCTGGGAGTGCACGTTCACCATTCAAGTTTGGAACAAAGTGGCAACCTGGGCTGGTTGCAATGCCCTGGCACACACCAACTGGTGCATGGGCAAAACAACGGTCGAGCGCGTCCAAATGATCGCCAAGAGAGCATCTCCAGGCACAAGGAAGGGAGCCAGATCGATGCTCTCCTTAGTGGCCTGGCACATTTGGCTCGAGCGCAACGCGTGCACCTTCAGGGGGAAGGCTCCAAGCGTGAGTAACATCACTGAAGCCTGCCGACGGGACATGGAGCAATGGAGGATCGCCGAAGCCAAATGCATCGAGCACCCCTTCGGGGATGTACCGTAAGATACTGTGATCAGACTAAACCGCTAGCTTAGGAGCCCGCTAAGTTGGCAATGTACTTTTCTTTTCCAACCACTGATCTCTTGATTAACACTTGTTTTTCCGATCTCTTCCTGCTATTGAAATGAAAGCCAGAAATGGCACTTTCAAAAAAAAGAAGATATAAGAGCATTTTTGATAGAACTCCTCGTTCAACATGAGAAATTCATCCATTTTTATATAGTAATAGTAGGACTCTTCTCCTAGACCATGAGAAACGCATCCTTTTTTCATACTACAACACGTGTGTTTTGAAAAGGAAACCTGCCTTATATTTATTCTACAGTATTTATGTGAGTATCTGCTGCCACATTGCTTTGAAAAAAAAACATATATGTTCCGTTTGTCGACCTGTTCATGACAAAACTCATTTAAGCTCATGAGCTCAAGCAGACCCTTTCTAGTCCAATATCTCCAGACTCTAGAGTACCAAGGTTTGTGTTGTCTGTAGACATTGTACATATCACCTGATGCGGAGCATCCCTCGACCACCCACATCGACAATCCATCACCACCACAAGCACCGAGTGTTGGGGATCGTAGCAGAAATTAAAATTTTCCTACGCATCACCAAGATCTATCCATGGAGTATTATAGCAACGAGGGGATAGGAGAGCATCTACATACCACTTGTAGATCGCAACGGAAGCGTTCAAGGAGAACGTGGATGATGGAGTCGTACTCGCCGTGATCTGAATCACCGATGACCTAGTGCCGAACGGACAGCACCTCCGCGTTCAACACACGTACGGGACGATCGATGTCTCCTCCTTCTTGATCCAGCAAGGGGAAGGAGAGGTTGAGGAAGAAGACTTCCACAGCAGCACGACGGCGTGGTGGTGGTGAAGAAGTAGTACTCCGGCAGGGCTTCGCCAAGCGCGTGACGGAGGAGGAGAGGTGTTGGGGAGGGGAGGGGTTGCGCCTTGTTGTGTGTTGCTGCCCTCCCCTCACCCCCACTATTTATAGGGGAAGGGGCAAGGGGGCCGGCCCCCTCTAGATGAGATCTCGAGGGGGGGCGGCCAGGGAGGAGGGCTTGCCCCCCAAGCAAGGGGGGCGCCCCCACTAGGGTTTCCCCCCAACCCTAGGCGCATGGGCCCAAGGGAAGGGGGCGCGCCCAGCCCTCCAGGGGCTGGTTCCCTGCCCCTTGTGGCCCATGAGGCCCTCCGAGAGGGCTGGCCCCTCAAGGTGGACCCCTTGGAACCTCTTGGTGGCCCCGGTACAATACCGATATGCCCCGAAACTTCCCGGTGTCCGTATGACAACTTCCCATATATAAATCTTCACCTCCGGACCATTCCGGAACTCCTCGTGACGTCCGGGATCTCATCCGGGACTCCGAACAACATTCGGTAATCACATACAAGTCTTCCTAATAACCCTAGCGTCACCGAACCTTAAGTGTGTAGACCCTACGGGTTCGGGAGACATGCAGACATGACCGAGACGACTCTTCGGTCAATAACCAACAGCGGGATCTGGATACCCATGTTGGCTCCCACATGCTCCTCGATGATGTCATCGGATGAACCACGATGTCGAGGACTTAATCAATCCCGTACTCAATTCCCTTTGTCTAGCGGTACGATACTTGCCCGAGATTCGATCGTCGGTATACCGATACCTTGTTCAATCTCGTTACCGGCAAGTCTCTTTACTCATTCCCGTAACACATCATCCCGTGAACAACACCTTGATCACATTGAGCTCATTATGATGATGTCTTACCGAGTGGGCCCAGAGATACCTCTCCGTCATACGGAGTGACAAATCCCAGTCTCGATTCATGCCAACCCAACAGACACTTTCGGAGATACCTGTAGTGCACCTTTATAGTCACCCAGTTACGTTGTGACGTTTGATACACCCAAAGCACTCCTACGGTATCCAGGAGTTGCATAATCTCATGGTCTAAGGAATGATACTTGACATTCAGAAAAGCTCTAGCAAACGAACTATACGATCTTTTGTGCTATGCTTAGGTTTGGGTCTTGTCCATCACATCATTCTCCTAATGATGTGATCCCGTAATCAATGACATCCCCATGTCCATAGTCAGGAAACCATGACTATCTATTGATCAACGAGCTAGTCAACTAGAGGCTTACTAGGGACATATTATGGTCTATGTATTCACACATGTATTAAGGTTTCCTGACAATACAATTATAGCATGAACAATAGACAATTATCATGAACAGGGAAATATAATAATCCTTTTATTATTGCCTCTAGGGCATATTTCCAACAGTCTCCCACTTGCACTAGAGACAATAGTCTAGTTACATTGTGATGAATCGCACACCCATGGAATTTTGGTGTTGATCATGTTTTGCTCTAGGGAGAGGTTTAGTCAACGGATCTGCCACATTCAGGTCCGTATGTACTTTACAAATCTCTATGTCTCCATTTTGAACACTTTCACGAATGGAGTTGAAGCGACGCTTGATATGCCTGGTCTTCCTGTGAAACCTGGGCTCCTTCGCAAGGGCAATTGCTCCAGTGTTGTCACGGAAGAGAGTCATCGGGTCCGACGCATTGGGTATGACTCCTAGGTCGGTAATGAACTCCTTCACCCAGACTGCTTCTTGTGCTGCCTCCGAGGCTGCCATATACTCTGCTTCACATGTAGATCCCGCCACGACGCTTTGCTTGCAACTGCACCAGCTTACTGCTCCTCCATTCAAAATATACACGTATCCGGTTTGTGACTTGGAGTCATCCAGATCTGTGTCGAAGCTGGCATCGACGTAACCCTTTACGACGAGCTCTTCGGCACCTCCATAAACGAGAAACATATCCTTAGTCCTTTTTAGGTACTTCAGGATGTTTTTGACCGCTGTCCAGTGTTCCTTGCCGGGATTACTTTGGTACCTACCGACCAAACTTACGGCAAGGTTTACATCGGGTCTGGTACACAGCATGGCATACATAATAGACCCTATGGCTGAGGCATAGGGGATGACACTCATCTCTTCTATATCTTTTGCCGTGGTCGGGCATTGAGCCGTGCTCAATCGCACACCTTGCAATACAGGCAAGAACCCCTTCTTGGACTGATCCATTTTGAAATTTTTCAAAATCTTGTCAAGGTACGTACTTTGTGAAAGACCGATGAGGCGTCTCGATCTATCTCTATAGATCTTGATGCCTAATATATAAGCAGCTTCTCCAAGGTCCTTCATTGAAAAACACTTGTTCAAATAGGCCTTTATGCTTTCCAAGAATTCTATATCATTTCCCATCAATAGTATGTCATCCACATATAATATGAGAAATGCTACGGAGCTCCCACTCACTTTCTTGTAAACGCAGGCTTCTCCATAAGTCTGCATAAACCCAAATGCTTTGATCATCTCATCAAAGAGAATGTTCCAACTCCGAGATGCTTGCACCAGCCCATAGATAGAGCGCTGGAGCTTGCATACTTTGTTAGCATTCTTAGGATCGACAAAACCTTCCGGCTGCATCATATACAATTCTTCCTTAAGAAAGTCGTTAAGGAATGCCATTTTGACGTCCATTTGCCATATCTCATAATCATAGTATGCGGCAATTTCTAACATGATTCGGACGGACTTCAGCTTCGCTACGGGAGAGAAAGTCTCATCGTAGTCAACCCCTTGAACTTGTCGATAACCCTTAGCGACAAGTCGAGCTTTATAGATGGTCACATTACCATCAGCGTCTGTCTTCTTCTTAAAGATCCATTTATTTTCTATGGCTCGCCGATCATCGGGCAAGTCATTCAAAGTCCATACTTTGTTTTCATACATGGATTCTATCTCGGATTTCATGGCTTCTAGCCATTTGTCGGAATCTGGGCCCGCCATCGCTTCTTCATAGTTCGAAGGTTCACCGTTGTCCAACAACATGATTTCCAGGACAGGGTTGCCGTACCACTCTGGTGCGGAACGCGCCCTTGTGGACCTACGAAGTTCAGTAGGAGCTTGATCAGAAGTATCTTGATCATCATCATTAACCTCCTCTTGAATCGGTGCAGGTACCACAGGAACATTTTCCTGAGCTGTGCTACTCTGATTTTCAAGAGGTAGTACTTCATCAAGTTCTACTTTCCTCCCACTTACTTCTTTCGAGAGAAACTCTTTCTCTAGAAAGGACCCGTTCTTGGCAACAAAGATCTTGCCTTCGGATCTGAGGTAGAAGGTATACCCAACTGTTTCTTTGGGATATCCTATGAAGACGCATTTTTCCGATTTGGGTTCGAGCTTTTCAGGTTGAAGTTTCTTGACATAAGCATCGCAACCCCAAACTTTCAGAAACGACAGCTTAGGTTTCTTTCCAAACCATAATTCATACGGTGTCGTCTCAACGGATTTAGACGGTGCCCTATTTAAAGTGAATGCGGCTGTCTCTAGAGCATATCCCCAAAATGATAGCGGTAGATCTGTGAGAGACATCATAGACCGCACCATATCCAATAGAGTGCGATTACGATGTTCGGACACACCGTTACGCTGAGGTGTTCCAGGCGGCGTGAGTTGTGAAACGATTCCACATTTTCTTAAGTGTGTGCCAAATTCGTGACTTAAATATTCTCCCCCACGATCTGATCGTAAGAACTTTATTTTTCTGTCACGTTGATTCTCAACCTCACTCTGAAACTCCTTAAACTTTTCAAAGGTCTCAGACTTGTGTTTCATTAAGTAGACATACCCATATCTACTCAAATCATCAGTGAGAGTGAGAACATAACGATAGCCTCCGTGAGCCTCAACGCTCATTGGACCACACACATCTGTATGTATGATTTCCAACAAGTTGGTTGCTCGCTCCATTGTCCCTGAGAATGGAGTCTTGGTCATTTTGCCCATGAGGCATGGTTCGCACATGTCAAATGATTCATAATCGAGAGACTCTAAAAGTCCATCAGCATGGAGCTTCTTCATGCGGTTGACACCAATGTGACCAAGGCGGCAGTGCCACAAGTATGTGGGACTATCGTTATTAACTTTACATCTTTTGGTATTCACACTATGAATATGTGTAACATCACGTACGAGATTCATTAAGAATAAACCATTAACCATCGGAGCATGACCATAAAACATATCACTCATATAAATAGAACAACCATTATTCTCGGATTTAAATGAGTAGCCATCTCGCATTAAACGAGATCCAGATACAATGTGCATGCTCAAACTTGGCACTAAATAACAATTATTGAGGTTTAAAACTAATCCCGTAGGTAAATGTAGAGGTAGCGTGCCGACGGCGATCACATCGACCCTGGAACCATTCCCGACGCGCATCGTCACCTCGTCCTTCGCCAGTCTCCGTTTATTCCGCAGCTCCTGTTTTGAGTTACAAATATGAGCAACGGCACCGGTATCAAATACCCAGGAGCTACTACGAGCACTGGTAAGGTACACATCAATTACATGTATATCACATATACCTTTAGTGTTGCCGGCCTTCTTATCCGCTAAGTACTTGGGGCAATTCCGCTTCCAGTGACCAGTTCCCTTGCAATAAAAGCACTCAGTTTCAGGTTTGGGTCCATTCTTTGACTTCTTCCTGGCAACTGATTTACCAGGCGCGGCAACCTCCTTGCCGTCCTTCTTGAAGTTCTTCTTACCCTTGCCTTTCTTGAACTTAGTGGTTTTATTCACCATCAACACTTGATGTTCCTTTTTGATCTCCACCTCTGCAGATTTCAGCATTGAATACAACTCGGGAATGGTCTTTTCCATCCCCTGCATATTGTAGTTCATCACGAAGCTCTTGTAGCTAGGTGGGAGCGACTGAAGGATTCTGTCAATGACCGCCTCATCCGGGAGATTAACTTCCAGCTGAGTCAAGCGGTTGTGCAACCCAGACATCTTGAGTATGTGTTCACTGACAGAGCTATTTTCCTCCATCTTATAGCTAAAGAACTTGTCGGAGACATCATATCTCTCGACCCGGGCATGAGCTTGGAAAATCAATTTCAGCTCCTCGAACATCTCATATGCTCCATGTTGCTCAAAACGCTTTTGGAGCCCCGATTCTAAGCTGTAAAGCATGCCGCACTGAACGAGGGAGTAATCATCAGCACGAGACTGATGGGCGTTCATAACGTCCTGGTTTGCTGGGAATGGTGCATCACCTAGCGGTGCTTCTAGGACATAATCTTTCTTGGCAGCTATGAGGATGATCGTCAGGTTCCGGACCCAGTCCGCATAGTTGCTGCCATCATCTTTCAGCTTGGTTTTCTCTATGAACGCGTTGAAGTTGAGGGTGACATTAGCATGGGCCATTTGATCTACAAGACATATTGTAAAGATTTAGACTAAGTTCATGATAATTAAGTTCATCTAATCAAATTAATGAATGAACTCCCACTCAGATTTGACATCCCTCTAGTCATCTAAGTGATACATGATCCGAGTCAACTAGGTCATGTCCGATCATCACGTGAGACGGACTAGTCATCATCGGTGAACATCTCCATGTTGATCGTATCTTCTATACGACTCGTGTTCGACCTTTCGGTCCTCCGTGTTCCGAGGCCATGTCTGTACATGCTAGGCTCGTCAATCCAACCTAAGTGTATTGCGTGTGTAAATCTGGCTTACACCCGTTGTATGCGAACGTAAGGACCTATCACACCCGATCATCACGTGGTGCTTCGGAACGACGAACCTTAGCAACGGTGCACAGTTAGGGAGAACACATTTTTGATATTTTAATGAGGGATCATCTTATTTATGCTACCGTCGTTCTAAGCAAATAAGATGTAAAAACATGATAAACATCACATGCAATCAAATAGTGACATGATATGGCCAACATCATTTCGCTCCTTTGATCTCCATCTTCGGGGCGCCATGTTCATCATCGTCACCGGCATGACACCATGATCTCCATCATCATGATCTCCATCATCGTGTCTTCGTGAAGTTGTCACGTCAACTATTACTTCTACTACTATGGCTAACGCTTTAGCAATAAAGTAAAGTAATTACATGACGATTTAAGTTGACACGCATGTCATAAATAAATAAAGACAACTCCTATGGCTCCTGTCGGTTGTCATACTCATCGACATGCAAGTCGTGATTCCTATTACAATAACAAGATCATCTCATACATCACATACATGATTCATCATAACTTCTGGCCATATCACATCACAAAGCACTTGCTGCAAAAACAAGTTAGACGTCCTCTAATTGTTGTTGCAAGTTTTTACGTGGCTGTTATAGGTTGCTAGCAAGAACGTTTCTTACCTACATTAAAACCACAACGTGAATTGTCAATCTCTATTTACCCTTCATAAGGACCCCGTTCATCGAATCCGATCCAACTAAAGTGGGAGAGACAGACACCCGCCAGCCACCTTATGCAACTAGTGCATGTTAGTCGGTGGAACCGGTCTCATGTAAGCGTACGTGTAAGGTTGGTCCGGGCCGCTTCATCCCACACTACCGTTGAACCAAGATAGGACTAGTAACGGCAAGAAGAATTGACAATTCGACGCCCACAACTACTTTGTGTTCTACTCGTGCATAGAAACTACGCATAGACCTAGCTCATGATGCCACTGTTGGGGATCGTAGCAGAAATTAAAATTTTCCTACGCATCACCAAGATCTATCCATGGAGTATTCTAGCAACGAGGGGATAGGAGAGCATCTACATACCACTTGTAGATCGCAACGGAAGCGTTCAAGGAGAACGTGGATGATGGAGTCGTACTCATCGTGATATGAATCACTGATGACCTAGTGCCGAACGGACAGCACCTCCGCGTTCAACACACGTACGGGACGATCGACGTCTCCTCCTTCTTGATCCAGCAAGGGGAAGGAGAGGTTGAGGAAGAAGACTTCAACATCAGCACGACGGCGTGGTGGTGGTGAAGAAGTAGTACTCCGGCAGGGCTTCGCCAAGCGCGTGACAGAGGAGGAGAGGTGTTGGGGAGGGGAGGGGATGCGCCTTGTTGTGTGTTGCTGCCCTCCCCTCACCCCCACTATTTATAGGGGAAGGGGCAAGGGGGTCGGCCCCCTCTAGATGAGATCTAGAGGGGGGGCGGCGGCCAGGGAGGGGGGCTTGCCCCCCAAGAAAGGGGGGCGCCCCCACTAGGGTTTCCCCCCAACCCTAGGCGCATGGGCCCAAGGGAAGGGGGCGCACCCAGCCCTCCAGGGGCTGGTTCCCTGCCCCTTGTGGCCCATGAGGCCCTCCGAGAGGGCTGGCCCCTCAAGGTGGACCCCTTGGAACCTCTTGGTGGCCCCGGTACAATACCGATATGCCCCCGAAACTTCCCGGTGTCCGTATGACAACTTCCCATATATAAATCTTCACCTTCGGACCATTCCGGAACTCCTCGTGACGTCCGGGATCTCATCCGGGACTCCGAACAACATTCGGTAATCACATACAAGTCTTCCTAATAACCCTAGCGTCACCGAACCTTAAGTGTGTAGACCCTACGGGTTCGGGAGACATGCAGACATGACCGAGACGACCCTTCGGTCAATAACCAACAGCGGGATCTGGATACCCATGTTGGCTCCGACATGCTCCTCGATGATGTCATCGGATAAACCACGATGTCGAGGACTTAATCAATCCCGTACTCAATTCCCTTTGTCTAGCGGTACGATACTTGCCCGAGATTCGATCGTCGGTATACCGATACCTTGTTCAATCTCGTTACCGGCAAGTCTCTTTACTCGTTCCCGTAACAACATTGAGCTCATTATGATGATGTCTTACCGAGTGGGCCCAGAGATACCTCTCCGTCATACGGAGTGACAAATCCCAGTCTCGATTCATGCCAACCCAACAGACACTTTTGGAGATACCTGTAGTGCACCTTTATAGTCACCCAGTTACGTTGTGACGTTTGATACACCCAAAGCACTCCTACGGTATCCGGGAGTTGCATAATCTCATGGTCTAAGGAATGATACTTGACATTCAGAAAAGCTCTAGCAAACGAACTATACGATCTTTTGTGCTATGCTTAGGTTTGGGTGTTGTCCATCACATCATTCTCCTAATGATGTGATCCCGTTATCAATGACATCCCCATGTCCATAGTCAGGAAACCATGACTATCTATTGATCAACGAGCTAGTCAACTAGAGGCTTACTAGGGACATATTGTGGTCTATGTATTCACACATGTATTAAGATTTCCCGACAATACAATTATAGCATGAACAATAGACAATTATCATGAACAGGGAAATATAATAATCCTTTTATTATTGCCTCTAGGGCATATTTCCAACACCGAGAGGGCCAATGACAAGAGCACGTGCACGCGCCATTGAGAATGAGGTGAACTCCTTCCTCTTCGAGCTGTTGGAAATATGCCCTAGAGGCAATAATAAATAGGTTATTATTATATTTCCTTGTTCATGATAATCGTTTATTATCCATGCTAGAATTGTATTGATAGGAAACTCAGATACATGTGTGGATACATAGACAACTCCATGTCCCTAGTAAGCCTCTAGTTGACTAGCTCGTTGATCAATAGATGGTTACGGTTTCCTGACCATGGACATTGGATGTCGTTGATAATGGGATCACATCATTAGGAGAATGATGTGATGGACAAGACCCAATCCTAAGCCTAGCACAAAGATCGTGTAGTTCATATGCTAAAGCTTTTCTAATGTCAAGTATCATTTCCTTAGACCATGAGATTGTGCAACTCCCGGATACCGTAGGAATACTTTGGGTGTGCCAAACGTCACAACGTAACTGGGTGGCTATAAAGGTACACTACAGGTACCTCCGAAAGTGTCTGTTGGGTTGGCACGAATCGAGACTGGGATTTGTCACTCCGTGTGACGGAGAGGTATCTCTGGGCCCACTCGGTAGGACATCATCATAATGTGCACAATGTGATCAAGGAGTTGATTACGGGATGATGTGTTACGGAACGAGTAAAGAGACTTGCCGGTAACGAGATTGAACAAGGTATCGGGATACCGACGATCGAATCTCGAGCAAGTACAATACCGCTAGACAAAGGGAATTGTATACGGGATTGATCGAATCCTCGACATCGTGGTTCATCCGATGAGATCATCGTGGAACATGTGGGAACCAACATGGGTATCCAGATCCCGCTGTTGGTTGTTGACCGGAGAACGTCTCGGTCATGTCTGCATGGTTCCCGAACCCGTAGGGTTTACACAATTAAGGTTCGATGACGCTAGGGTTATAAAGGAAGTTTGTATGTGGTTACCGAATGTTGTTCGGAGTCCCGGATGAGATCCCGGACGTCACGAGGAGTTCCAGAATGGTCCGGAGGTAAAGATTTATATATAGGAAGTATGGTTTTGGCCACCGGAAGTGTTCTGGGCATCACCGGTAGTGTACCGGGACCACCGGAGGGGTCCGGGGGTCCACCGGGAGGGGCCACCAGCCCCGGAGGCCTACATGGGCCAATAGTGGGAAGGGACCAGCCCCTAGGTGGGCTGGGGCGCCTCCCACCATGGCCCAAGGCGCCTCCAAGAGGGGAGGGGGCAAACCCTAGGGCAGATGGGCCCTAAGGCCCACCCCAGGTGCGCCTCCCCCTTCTCCCCCTTGTGGCCGCCACCCCAGATGGGATCTGGGGCTGACGCACCCCTTGGGGTGGGAACCCTAGAGGGGGCGCAGCCCCCTCCCCTCCCCCTATATATACTTGAGGTTTGGGGCTGCCCAACACATGAGTTTTCACCAATCAGATGGCGCAGCCCTGCATCTCTCCTTCCTCCTCTCCCGCGGTGCTTGGCGAAGCCCTGCAGGATTGCCACGCTCCTCCACCACCACCACGCCGTTGTGCTGCTGCTGGACGGAGTCTTCCTCAACCTCTCCCTCTCTCCTTGCTGGATCAAGGCATGGGAGACGTCACCGGGTTGTACGTGTGTTGAACACGGAGGTGCCGTCCGTTTGGCACTTGGTCATCGGTGATTTGGATCACGGCGAGTATGACTCCATCAACCCCGTTCACTTGAACGCTTTCTCTTAGCGATCTACAAGGGTATGTAGATGCACTCTCCTTCCCCTCGTTGCTGGTTTCTCCATAGATAGATCTTGGTGATACGTAGGAAAATTTTGAATTTCTATTACGTTCCCCAACAGTGGCATCATGAGCTAGGTCTATTGCGTAGATTCCATGCATGAGTAGAACACAAAGTAGTTGTGGGCATTGATTTTGTTCAATATGCTTACCGTTACTAGTCTATCTTGATTCGGCGGCACTGTGGGATGAAGCGGCCCGGACCGACCTTACACGTACACTTACGTGAAACAGGTTCCACCGACTGACATGCACTAGTTGCATAAGGTGGCTAGTGGCTGCCAGTCTCTCCCACTTTATGTGACACTCCAAAAATTTCATTTGGGTTTTTGCAAAATCCTTGCTGGATTTTCCTTTGAGATTTGAGGCTTTCAGAAAAACAACCCTCTTAAAAATCCTTTTCCTTGACTAGGGTTTGTTATTTCTGTTTTCTCCTTCAAACTTTGGGTTTGACCTTCTTAAAACTGCTTCTCTATTGTTTCCCTTCTCAAATTTTATTTTTGGGAGTTTAGACTTTTCTTTTTAAGAAAAACTCTATGAAAAAGATTTGGGATTTTCATTCTATTGAAAACCATCCATGACCTTGTATTTTGCCCATGAGGTAAAACCACTCCAACATCTTCTCCCCTCCTTGTCAACAACTCAAATTCCCTATCCCAACTCATCCAAACAAGTTTTGGATTTTATTTTGATTATTTCAGCCCTCAATTATTTTCTATCAATTATTTTGAGCCTGATGGTTTTTTCAAAGCAAGTACCCTTATTCATTTGAGATTTGACTTCAAACCAACTCTACTGGCTAGTCCTTTGCACCCACAACCCAGGACCATCTTGATCCACTCACCTTCTTTTCAAATTTTTCAACTTACACTCCCGGCAAGTTTGGACCAGATTTGTCAAATTTGGTGAAATTCATATCTACACTTCCCCAAAAATCCCACCAAAAATCAGGCAGCCTACTGGAGCAATGAGAAGTCACTCCACCAAAAATCAGCCCCAGGAAAAATGCCTACATGCCTGAATCATTTCGTCGAACACCTTGCATGCACTGTTCGAACACTTTCAGCAAATTCAGTCTTCAGTGTTGATTTCTTCAGATCATCTTCAGTCACGCGCACACAGTGCCCTTGGCACGTTGCTCGCGGCCTGGTCTGCGTGTCCAGAGCCCCGCACGCGCGCTTGGCTTCTTCCTGGCGTCGGTGGCGCTCTGACCCGACCACGCCGGCGTGTCTCGCGGCGGCTGAACCGCCGTGGCAGCCAACAGGGAGCAGAACGGTGGCTCAACGCCGTTCCGCGCCGCACAACCCCGCTGATGGCTCCGCGTGGCCATCTCCACGCCAGCGCACGCATGCAGCACCGTCGCCGTGGCGCGACGCGCACAGCGCGCGCTCTCTGCCGCCGTTGAGCCCGTGCGGTCACCTCACCGTGGACAGACGCCATTACGCCGGGGCCAGCTCCGTTTAGTAGCGGAACGAGTCCAGTAACCTCCACTGATGCTGCCCGACCGCTCAAACCACCCTCTAATCCACTGCTCCGCCGTAATCGCTCGCTGGAGATTCTCCGTTTACGGCCACCCCGTCGATCTGCCTATAAATAGAGGCCCCGAGCTTCAACTCGAGCACCCACTAGCCCTGCACTCCCCCTAGAGCACGCAAGGCCTCTGGAAGAGCCCCGAGGAGGTCTCCTTCCTCGACTCCGACCGCCGCGACCCGCCACTGGATCCAGCCTGATTCGCCCCCGTGTGTGCTCCTCCACCTCCATTCTCCTGCCAGTAGCTTCTCCATGCATCCCTCATTCTGACCCGCACTTCAATTTGAAGCTTGCAGCCCTCCACCGGAGTTCCCCATCCTCACCCGAACCGCCGTCCACCGGAGTTAGTGTCACCGTCGACGTGGTGCTCCCTGTTGGACGAGTCCACCACCCACCGACGCGGAAGAAGACATTGAAGCTCTTGGTACCCTTCGTTTCTCCTAATTCGCCGTAGTTCGACGCCGGCGTCCACCGCCGTCTTCGGGCGCCGGCGAGCCTTTTCAAACCTGACATGCGGACCCCGCATGTCTGCCTCTGTTCTTTTATTCGCGAACCGTTTTCTGTTGGCGCCTTCGGGCAAAATACGTTTTCTTTCTTGCGCTTGCGCATTTCCAAACGAACCGTTTTCTGTTTTCTCAGTTAGAACCCTGGGAAGTTTTTGTTTCATTACAGATGAGTCCCTAGATGAAAACCTTCATAACTTTTTATCAGAAGCATATTTTTTATTGATCCTTTTTCTGTTCTCTTCAAAATTTTGTCTAGTTTTTTATCAGATTTATTTGAAAAATATTTACAATACTTTTTCTGCACCTCTCGGTATTCACGTTAGCGCGTATGTTTTCTCTGTACCGTAGATACCGACGGAGGTGACGGGGCCGCGAACTTCACCGAGCTAGGCTCCGACTACTCTGAACCAGGCAAGCATGTTCGAACTTTTGATATGATGAGTGTCTTGGCATGTTTGCATATAGATAGTTTCATGGCATGTGTGAAGCATACCGATGAACCGTTCATTATGCATTGTTGGAGCAAGTAAGCCCGATAATTTCACACGTCGTTGGACGTGAGTATGCAAGGCCATGTGTTGGCATGAAGATGGGTAAGATGGCAGTGCTGTAGCATGCCAGTCTTAGGCCATGCAAGTTATCTTCAGTACCAACCCATATCGGTTGGGTTCAAATCCATTTCCTTTCCCTGTACTACCACATGTTTCCCGAAAGGGATATGGTTTAGTAAGATGCAAACCGCTTTCTGGGTACACACCAAAAAGGAGAGGCCGGGATGCTGGTTCCATGGCCCTGGATTAAAGCCAGGCATCCGGTCAGGGGGCATGGGTGTTTTCGGTTGGGACCGAGAGGGGGGCACCCCTTAGAGCGCGCGTATATAAATTTGATCACATGCTATTCGAGATTGTGATCTCCCCGTCTCAATAGTTTTTCTTGGACGATGTTGAGGGTGATTCCTGGCATCGAAGAGTTGGATGGGTGTGTACTGGATTGCTGTGTTTTCTTCTGAAATACCGTAACGGAACTAGTCCTAGTGACTACGGAAATCCGTCGACTGTGGGAAATTTTTGTACAAACTCTGCAGAGCTCTATATCCTTAAATCATCTTATCTATTTCCAAGTTCCCTGCCAACAGTCATGTTCCAGTTTGGTGACAGATTACCTGGTGGGACACATGGGCACTAAGATCGGTTAAATGTTTATCCTTGTGGATGTACTAACCCGTTTATTTCCATGAGTTGAATATATTTATGATGAATATATTATTTCCTTATCAGTCAAAAGCCCTTTGTGTGGTGTCGCTCAGACGCCCGACTGTGGCATTTCTTTTAAAGCCCTTTATGTGGTGTCGCTCAGACGCCCGACTGTGGCATTTCTTTTAAAGCCCTTTATGTGGTGTCGCTCAGACGCCCGACTGTGGCATTTCTTTTAAAGCCCTTTATGTGGTGTCGCTCAGACGCCCGATTGTGGCATTATTATTCCGCATTTTCCGCTCGAGGAGTCTTTCAGACACTCGTTTGGCACCAGTATTATTATTCCGCATTTTCCACTCGAGGAGTCTTTCAGACACTCGTTTGGCACCAGTATTATTATTCCGCATTTTCCGCTCGAGGAGTCTTTCAGACACTCGTTTGGCACCCAGCATTATCACCTCTATGTCTGATCGTACTGATTAACTCATCCATGTATTTCATGTTGGCATTTGTTATATCTTACGTCCGAACTGTCTTGCGAGTACTTTCAAAGTACTCGCTGGCTTGTTGATTTGGCCAGATGCTGACGAAGGTGATCTCATGGATAAAGAGTTCGATAGCGAATCCGACGCCTAGAGGAGTCCCAGTCAGTCTCGTGCAACCCTGGAGTTGGTCACTGTTTCATATCCGCTTCCGCTACCCTAATAAATTCATCGAGCTTCACCTCGACGCTTGATGGGATGTTAGTTTGAGAATCCCATATCCACTCCCCACTGTGTTACTCCACCTCTACCATATTTGCGAGTCAGTAGTATGCCACCACTCCCTTGAGTCATTAATCGCCTTTATGTATAATTATTGGCACGCTTGTAATAAATTGTTGAGCATAGTCAGCTCAACCCTGTAATATATTTATGCTACTGGCTTATTGTATCAAAAGTTTGTCTGCCAGTGAGGAGGTTTTATCTCAAACTGGATTCTAAAGATTGGTTTCTCAATAAATATATTTATTGGAAAACCGGTCGTGACAAGCTTGGTACCAGAGCCAGGCTGACTGTAGGAAGCCACTAGGTGCGATCGCTAATCGGTTATGAGCATGATAGAGCTTATTCATGTTTTTACAATAGTAGTCATTTTTCTGACAGTCAGCATATATTTATGATCTGACCATTCAGGATTTTTGCCTACTTTTGTAGATGGCCGACCGCAGCTGCGAGTCTCAGACCTTCGCCAACGTACCCGATGGGTTCGTCAAGCTTCTCTCCTTCGTCGTTCAGGTCGCGATGGGGCCGTCTGTGCGCCCAGTCGTCACTCTCTGTCAGCACAGAGTCAACGACAGTCTGACTATGCACCAGGCCGTGGTGCAGTTCAAGGGAGGGCGTGGTGAGCTACGCCGCTTCCGGTTCTTGGGGAGAGCCATGCCTTCGGAGAAGCATGCCATCCAGATGGCAGCCCGCGAGGCGATAGCTCGTCTCAGGGATGCCCTTCCCGCGATGAAGGCTCGTCGCTACCGATATCTTCCATGCCATGTGCCCTACACCTGTCACTACGCATTCTCCTGCCCCAGAGGAGAACGAGACGAGGCTTTTGAGATGCTTATTGAGTATCTCCGGGCCTTGGAGGCAGCCTTCGACAACTTGGTGGATGACTTTGTGGCCGCCCGCATGGACTCAGTCCACGGTTGCGCCGCCAACAGGAGGGAGCTCCTACCCACCGCACCGCCACTGACTTTTGTCTCGTCCTTTGCATCCCATGCTCCTGCTCGTCGCCTGCCTACCACCGAGGAGTTCAACCAGGTCATTGCGCCCACTCCAGCGCGCACTGCACCGCCACTCGCGCCGACTCCAATCCGCGTCATTCCGCCCCTGGCACCCGCTCCATCTACTCGGCGCAGCACTACTCGTATGGAGCCTATTAGCGAGGAAGAAGTCGAGTCCCCGGCTTCGCTACGCCTCACCCTTGGCAGGGCCAAGGACGTCATCAACATCTCCGACTGAGTACGCTTAGCCGCCATGCGTTGCATCGCCATGTAAGCTATTGTGAGGAGCAGCTTGTTTGCGCATCATGTAAAATCTGGAGTAGTGCACTAGCCTAAATAACACGTCAGGGTTATGTACGCATATCCTGAGTGATGTATTGTATATTTATCGTCGCGTGTAAGATACGTAATGATGCAGTCCTTCTCTATGCGCAAATCGAATTGTTTTCCCTTGAGTAATCTTGGCTTTAAAAATTTATTTGTCAACCTTGTGCATTTTGGGTTTTATCTTCGCAACCCTTCCATTTTTCTTATGGGTTTTGCAAATACATCCACAGAGTGAAAAATGTCTCGTCCTTGGACTCGCTCCATGCCAGCCCCACCAGAGGAAAATTATGGCAATCAACCGGGCAACAATTTTACACGAGGTCAGACAAGTCAACAGGACAGTGAAACGACACTTTCCCAAATGTGCCGCCTTTATGAACAGAGTCAGCAACAACATCGGGAAATGATGAACCAAGTCATTAACATGGGAAATCACCATGGGCAGTATCCGTAGCATTCCAAGTTATCTGAGCTACAGAAGACACGTCCCTCAACATTTTCTCATACTGACAAGCCACTTGAGGCTGAAGACTGGCTTCGCGATATGGAGAGAAAGTTAATTATTGCAAAATGCTCAGACCCAGAAAAGGTATTGTACGCACCGCATTATCTCACGGGAGCAGCCGCATCCTGGTGGGAAAATTTTCTGCACATGCATCCCAACGAAAATGATATAACCTGTGATGATTTCAAAGAAGGTTTTCGTGGCGCGCATATTCCTAAGAGTATTATGAAAATCAAGAAAAGAGAGTTCGATGACCTCAAGCAAAGGAACATGACAGTGTCAGATTACAACAGCCAATTTACTCTGTTATCCCGCTACGCCAACGAAGAGCGTATGACTGAAAGCAAGAAAATGGAGAAGTTCCTTGACGGCCTAGCACCCGCGTTTAAATGCCAACTGGTCATACACACTTTCCCAGATTTTAAGACGCTGGTGGATAAAGCTATTACTCTGGAAAATGAAAGACGCAGTTTGGAAGATATCCGCAAGCGAAAAAGGGACCAGACTAACCATGCTCGCAATCACCGAAGTAAGACCGATTTTCAGAAGGGTGGGACACACAAATCATCATCCAACGTCTCACGCCCAACAAAGAATTTTCATGCTAGGGACAAGGAGTTCACATATCGCCCAGGTGTTACTTGTTACGCCTGTGGAGAAGAAGGACACTATGCCAAGCAGTGTCCCAAGCCAAGAAGCTCAGCACCAAAGCCGAACAACGGCAACAATAATTCAGCGCCCAAGCGAAACATGTCAGGACCCCGATCCTAAGCCACATCGATCCAGCGTGTAACACATCATATCACTTTGCGGCCTCACGCACGGTGCTCCCACGGGTGCCACCTTACCTGGCCCGGGACCGTTTGCGCCTTTTGGCTCACGTATATGATAGTGTCGCTAGCATCCATATGACAGAGAACCCGGGCCGACATGGCTAGTCGTGAACCCAAGCGGCGCTAGCCTATGAGGACAGGCATACATGAGTCACATCGAACATGTCGGTCATCAACGTATCTATTCGGGCTGTAGCACTGGGCTAACAGGACTCCGGTAACCCGGGCTGTAGCAGGCTAGGCAGGACTCCGAATAACAGCGCGTGACATTTCCCCGAAGGGACAGACATAGGAATGACGTGAAACACATGCCGGCCAGTCAAGTGTCCAAGCAGTAGTGCTGGGCTAGCAGGACTCCGGTGATCCGGGCTGTAGCGGACTACTATCGCTCAGAAGCACAAGACTTACATTTCCCCATATGAAAGGCTGCCAAGGATAAACAACTAGATAGTCGGATCCCACTCATACCAAGCATTTCAATCATACACACAATATGCCCGATATGAGTAAATACAACATGGCATCACAACAGTACTCTACGACTCAAGTACTTTATGTAGAAGGCTCCGAGGAGCCATACATATCATCCATACAGATAGGGGTCACATGACCCAACACTCAAGTCATACAAACATACAAGCACATGCGGAAGCAAAGTAGTCTGAGTACAGACACTAGAAAGAAAGAAGGCTTGACGAGGCCTGTCTATCTACAACGACCCTTCACAAGTCTTGGATCACCACCTGGGTGATAAGTCACTCGTCAACGTCGAGGTCTACATAGAACCCATCAGAGGGGTTGATGCAGTCGTCTGAAAAACATGATTAAAGCAACATGAGTACGGAGGTACTCAGCAAGTCTTACAACAGGAACCTACTATACATGCACATTCTCAAGAAGGTAGTGGGGTTATTGCAGCAAGCCAGCTTTGACCCTTGGCTAAGCTATCCTACGATAGACACCATTTGTAAATCATTTGTCGCACACGAGTCCACTAACACCAACACAATACTCCACCGTGGATTCTCTCTCGCCATCCCACGAGAGGGCCATCCGCGGTACTCACACTTATCTTGAGATTTTTAGTAGTATCCATTTAACTTGTCTATGAACTGATATAAGCGAACCAGAAGTCCATTACCGCGGACACGGCTATTCAAATAGATTATTTATAACCCTGCAGGGGTGTACTTCTTCACACATGTTTCCACCACTTAGCGTCTGCACACGACATGTGCTCGGCAGACTTCAAGCGAAAGCCGACGTGGATGTAGACCACGACCTACCTAAACACTCAAGTCTCTAGTCCAGGTTTATCGCCTATTCGGGTTCCATCCGCAGGGAGTCCGGCCGAGGTTTCCACTAACGGCCCCGAACGATGTGAACAGGGTTCCCGAGACACCAAACGGGCGAGTCGGTACACCGTGCCACGTGCCTACCGCAACACAGCCCACCCCGATGGTCAGCGCCGCGTGCGGCCCCCAGCATACTACAAACACCAGAAACTATTTGCAACTCCTGGACAAAGGACAAGGGTGGATAAGAAGTCGAGCGGGGTCATATTTCAGGGCCCAATGTGTGGTAGTAGCTGAATCATGGATCACAAACACAGATCTCAGTTCTTAGGGACGGCCTCAATGAAACAACCCACCATGTACTCCTACATGGCCTTTCATCAATTCCTTTACCAACTCGTGTTCAACACTTCCACACTTTCGACAACGACCCAACCTTTCACTCCGGATCATCATCCCGATGAACCAGACCTGACACAACTCTAAGCATAGCAAGCATAGCATGGTAGGAACACACATACACATGTATTGGCTCAATCAACTCCTACACATGCTAGTGGGTTTCATCTAGTTACTGTGGCAATGACAGGTCATGCAAAGGAAGTGGGTTCAACTACCGCGACACACAGCAGTTTGAAACGCGTTGTCTTAATGCAGTAAACGAGAGCAGAAGCGAGAACATGGGTTTGTATCAGAATGATCAATGGTTTGCTTGCCTGATGGAGTGGTAGTAGAGTACTGCCCTTCAGTTGGATACTCGTGAATATCCTCGGAGGCAGAACCTACCACGGAGAACACATCGAAACATGAACAACACATGACGATATGCAACAATATGATGCATGCTATGACATGGCAATATGGATGTGTTCTGACTAAATGCAAGTTAAACCAGAAGGAAATGACCCCATTTGAACCAAAGATTCAAATGGTAGTGCAATTATAAGATCATATTAGTGCAATATCTTATAATGCCTAAACAGGGGCTTTAACTTGTTTTAACATGCATGAAACTAGCACCAATGGGTAGATTGGATTTTTCTGATCATTTTTCATATATAAAACTTTGCATTTGGAGTTACAGATAATTTTCTATGAATTTTTGAAGTTTGAACTATTTTCTGGATTTTCCTGTATAAAAATAAATCCAGCAAAAATAACTAATTGCGTCAACATGAGGTCATGCTTGCGTCAGCAATCAAACCTGCTGGCTGGGTCAAACCTGACGTGTGGGGACCACATGTCAGTGACACAGGGCTAATCCCGGTCAAACCCGCGCTGACTGGGGTTTGACTGGACCCTAGGGCCCACTGTCAGTGACCCAGAGTGACTTTTAACTGGTGAGGTTAGTTGCTAATGACAGCCACGTCGACTCGCCGGAGTTTCGCCGGCGGCGACCATCCAGTGCGGCGGAGGAAAGTGCAAAAACGTGCTCAGGCGACCAAACGAGCGGCGGAGCCTATCTACGTGATGCGGGAGGCAACCCGCATCTATTGGTGGCGGTAGTTTGCCTCGGGGTCGCCGGAAACGACGCCGGCGACGTGTTTGGCGGCGCCGGAGCTCGGGTCGAAGTGCGAAACGAGCTACGGGGCACGGCGAGGTGCGTGCGGTAGTGCGTTGGCCTCCTAGGGTTGCGGTGAGGCCGTTGGACAAGGTGGGGTGGCCAGTGGTTAGCCGGAGACACGCCGGCGACGTGCTCCGCGGCGGTGGGTGCGGCGAGCTTCGTGCAGTCACTACAGGGCTCGAGAGAGGGAGCAGAGAGGATGGGAAGGTGGCCAGGCTCTCACCGGTCGCGATGGAGCTGATGGCGGAGTCGGGGACGAGCTGGTGCGGCGATGGCGTTGAAGGGGATCTCCGGCGGTGGCGGTGTCGGGCGAGGTTGGTGCGGCAGTTTCGAGGCACGCAGGCGCTGTGGGCTCGGCCTGATCGACGGAGAGGAGGATGGCGGAGCTTGTGGACACGGTGGTGCGGCGTGGAGACGACGAGGAGCACGACTATGGCGGCGGTGCGGCGACGATGGCGTCGGCCATGGCGCTGGAGAGCGAGAGAGAGGGGCAGAGGAGCGAGTGGCGTGTCCAGGGGAGTCGGGGCAGGACGTGGAGCTCGTCCAGCGCGTCGGGCGGCGAGGAAGGTGAAGCAGGGAGGCAGGGCGCTGCGTGGCGAGCTCCTGCTCCGGCGTCGAGCACCTGCCTGCCTGGCTGGCGAGGCGAAGCAGCTCGCTGGCGCGGCGGGTGGGCTGGGCCGGCCAGGTGGGCCGCCAGGTAAGTTAGTTGTATTTTTTTGTTTTTGTCTTTCCTTTTCTATTTCTTCTGCAACTTTGTGGAGTTATTTAAAATACCTAGACCACTCCAAAAATCCTCAAACTGCACATGCTTGCTATTTAAAATATAGACAACATGAAACATTTCTGTTTGAGAATATTTGAACATTTAAAATATTTTTATAAATTTTAAATGCCCAAATTCAAATACTTATGTGTTAATTCAAAAACCTTCTGTTGACCTAGAAAATTGTGCACCACTTTTGTCAAAGGTTTAAACCCAAAACAAAGGGGGTGAACATTTCAGAAGGGCATTTCAGGTTCATTGAAAAAGATTTTAGTAAACCCTAGTTATTTCCAGGGGGGGGAAGGTGTGTGTGTTGGGGGTTCTGGCATTTCCCATTTCAAAATTAATAGAATTTAAACATGATGCACACTCTAATGCATGGCCTAGCTAGGGATGTGACAAAACAACTTCAATCCCAACAATAACCACAGGAAAGGTCATCTGAACCACGTGACCAAAGAGGAGGCACAAAATGCTCCGGATATCGTACTCAGTACGTTCCCTGTCAACACAATACCTGCAATGGTTTTGTTTGATTCTGGAGCTTCTCACTCTTTTATTTCGAAAAGTTTTGCTTTGCAAAATAATTTTTCGATGCTTCCTTTGGAGAAATCCATGATCATCAAGTCCCCTGGAATTCAGCAAGTTACTCAGAATTACTGTCAGGATGTGATTATTGAGTTCAAAGGATTGAAGTTTCACGCCAATCTCATTGTGTTGGAAAATAAAGGACTAGATGTCATCCTAGGGATGGACTGGTTAACCACCAACAAAGGTTTCATTGATTGTTTCAATCAGACCGTGATTCTCACACACCACCATGGTAAGACAATAAGAGTATCCGCCAAAGAAAGAGAAATGCCCAGACAACCAAGACTGAACAAGGTGGACATTTCTGAATTAAACAAGGTTCCAGTAGTACGCGAATTTCCGGACGTATTTCCCGAAGAGCTACCAGGCATGCCACCCGACCGAGAGATAGATTCAGCATTGAGCTAGCACCAGGGACCACCCCCATATACAAGAAACCATACAGAATGGCATCATCCGAGTTAGTTGAACTGAAGAAACAAATAAAGGAATTGCTTGACAAGGGATACATTCGAGCCAGTTCCTCACCATGGGGATCACCAATTTTGTTTGCCAAAAAGAAAGATGGAACACTGCGATTGTGTATTGACTACCGAGCACTCAACATGGTCACGATCAAGAACAAATACCCGATGCCAAGAATAAATAATTTATTCGATCAACTCGCTAAGGCCAAGGTATTCTCAAAAATCGACCTAAGGTCAGGATACCATCAATTAAAGGTACGAACAGAAGATATCCCCAAGACAGCCTTCACCTCCAGATATGGACTGTATGAGTTCACAGTAATGCCTTTTGGATTAACAAATGCCCCTGCATATTTTGTTCACCTCATGAACAAAGTATTTATGAAGTTTATGGACAAGTTCGTTGTGGTATTCATCGACGATATTTTAGTATACTCCAAAACACCAGAAGAACACGCTGAACATCTCAGAATTGTACTAGGAGAACTCAGGAAACACCAATTGTACGCCAAGTTCAGCAAGTGTGAATTTTGGTTAAGGCAAGTAGGCTTTCTAGGCCACGTGCTAACCCAAGACGGGATCGCCATGGACCCAGAGAAAGTCAAGGCCGTACTTGGCTGGAAGTCACCAGCCAGCGTAACGGACATACGGAGTTTCTTGGGAATGGCAGGATATTACCGCAGATTTATTGAAGGATTCTCCACCATAGCTAAGCCAATGACGCAGTTGCTCAAGAAAGATAAGAAGTTTGAATGGACTGAAGCCTGTGAGAAAAGTTTCCAAGAGCTAAAACGGAAATTAACAACAGCACCAGTATTGATTGTGCCAGACATACGCAAGAATTTTGAAGTATATTGTGACGCGTCCAGGAAGGGACTCGGATGCGTATTAATGCAAGAAGGCAAGGTTGTCGCATACGCTTCAAGGCAACTTCGCAAGCATGAGGAAAACTATCCCACTCATGACTTAGAAATGGCAGCAGTTATTCATGCACTCAAGGAATGGAGGCATTTCCTACTTGGAAATCGATGTGAAATATATACGGACCATAAAAGTCTCAAATATATTTTCACACAGCCAGAGCTGAATTTAAGGCAACGACGCTGGTTGGAGCTAGTAAAGGATTATGATGTCGGAATCCACTATCATCCTGGAAAAGCAAATGTAGTAGCCGATGCTCTTAGTCGGAACCCCAGCGCCGACAACAATAGTCTGCCCAACTTAAGACCCGAATTCCAATGGGAATTTGCCAGACTCAACTTGTTGATGGTAGCAGAAGGCACCATAACAAACTTGGAGATACAACCCAACCTTGTGAAAAGAATCAAAGAAGCCCAGCCGGGTCACCCCAGCATTGAAGGCATCAAAAGAAAGGTGAGTATGGGCAAGGCCTCGGAATTCATCATAGACGAAGAAGGGACACTATGGTACGGAAACAGACTCTGCGTGCCAGACATAGAAGACCTCAAACGGCAAATTCTAGCTGAAGCCCACACCGCTCCATATTCGATCCACCCTGGAGGAACCAAGATGTATAAGGATATCCAAGAAGGATTTTGGTGGCACGGTATGAAAAGGGACATAGCCACCTTCATTGCATGCTGCGACTCTTGTCAACGTATAAAGGCTGAACATCAGAGACCAGCCGGACTACTGCAACCAAATAAAATACCTGAGTGGAAATGGGATGAAATAGGGATGGATTTCATTGTCGGACTACCTCGATCACGACACGGGAATGATGCCATATGGGTTATCACCGACAGGTTGACTAAGGTGGCACATTTCATTCCAGTAAAGACAACCCACACCACTCAGAAGCTTGCCAAGATATATCTCTCTCGCATAGTTTGTCTGCACGGTGTCCCGAAGACTATAATATCTGACAGAGGAACACAGTTCGTCTCGAGATTCTGGGAGCAGTTACAACAGGCTCTAGGAACTCAACTTGCCTTCAGTACAGCATACCACCCCCAAACAGATGGATAGACAGAACGGGTAAACCAGATTTTAGAGGACATGCTGAGAGCATGTGTTCTCACCTATGGAACCAGTTGGGAAGACAGCCTGCCATACGCCGAGTTCGCGTACAACAACAGTCATCAGGCCAGCCTGCAAATGGCACCATTTGAGGCCTTGTATGGACGAAGATGTCGTACCCCGTTAAATTGGTCAGAGACCGGAGACAGCCGTATCTTCGGCCCAGACGTGCTCAAGGAAGCCGAGGAAAAGGTACGACTAATCAGAGATCGACTCAAGACCGCCCAAAGCCGGCAAAAGAGTTATTACGATCAAAAACATCGTGGGGTCAACTTCGAACCCGGTGAATTCGTGTACCTACGAGTGTCACCTATGAGGGGGTTGCAACGATTCAAAATTAAGGGAAAGCTAGCGCCAAGATTCATCGGACCATTCTGTATAACGGCACGAAAAGGCACAGTAGCATACCAACTAGACCTACCTGTGGAACTGTCAGATATCCACAACGTGTTCCACGTATCGCAATTGAGGAAATGCATGAGCAACCCAGAGAAACAAGTATCCCATGAGAACATAGACGTGCGGCCAGACCTCACTTATCGGGAACACCCAGTAAAGATATTAGAGGAGTCTGAAAGGAGGACCCGACAGAAAACCGTCAAATTTTTCAAAGTTCAGTGGAGTAATCACACCGAAAGTGAAGCAACATGGGAAAGAGAGGATTTTCTTCGAACAGAGCATCCACACTTATTTAAGGATCAACTGAAATCTCGGGGACGAGATTTTTCCTAAGGGGGTAGGTGTTGTGACACTCCAAAAATTTCATTTGGGTTTTTGCAAAATCCTTGCTGGATTTTCCTTTGAGATTTGAGGCTTTCAGAAAAACAACCCTCTTAAAAATCCTTTTCCTTGACTAGGGTTTGTTATTTCTGTTTTCTCCTTCAAACTTTGGGTTTGACCTTCTTAAAACTGCTTCTCTATTGTTTCCCTTCTCAAATTTTATTTTTGGGAGTTTAGACTTTTCTTTTTAAGAAAAACTCTATGAAAAAGATTTGGGATTTTCATTCTATTGAAAACCATCCATGACCTTGTATTTTGCCCATGAGGTAAAACCACTCCAACATCTTCTCCCCTCCTTGTCAACAACTCAAATTCCCTATCCCAACTCATCCAAACAAGTTTTGGATTTTATTTTGATTATTTCAGCCCTCAATTATTTTCTATCAATTATTTTGAGCCTGATGGTTTTTTCAAAGCAAGTACCCTTATTCATTTGAGATTTGACTTCAAACCAACTCTACTGGCTAGTCCTTTGCACCCACAACCCAGGACCATCTTGATCCACTCACCTTCTTTTCAAATTTTTCAACTTACACTCCCGGCAAGTTTGGACCAGATTTGTCAAATTTGGTGAAATTCATATCTACACTTCCCCAAAAATCCCACCAAAAATCAGGCAGCCTACTGGAGCAATGAGAAGTCACTCCACCAAAAATCAGCCCCAGGAAAAATGCCTACATGCCTGAATCATTTCGTCGAACACCTTGCATGCACTGTTCGAACACTTTCAGCAAATTCAGTCTTCAGTGTTGATTTCTTCAGATCATCTTCAGTCACGCGCACACAGTGCCCTTGGCACGTTGCTCGCGGCCTGGTCTGCGTGTCCAGAGCCCCGCACGCGCGCTTGGCTTCTTCCTGGCGTCGGTGGCGCTCTGACCCGACCACGCCGGCGTGTCTCGCGGCGGCTGAACCGCCGTGGCAGCCAACAGGGAGCAGAACGGTGGCTCAACGCCGTTCCGCGCCGCACAACCCCGCTGATGGCTCCGCGTGGCCATCTCCACGCCAGCGCACGCATGCAGCACCGTCGCCGTGGCGCGACGTGCACAGCGCGCGCTCTCTGCCGCCGTTGAGCCCGTGCGGTCACCTCACCGTGGACAGACGCCATTACGCCGGGGCCAGCTCCGTTTAGTAGCGGAACGAGTCCAGTAACCTCCACTGATGCTGCCCGACCGCTCAAACCACCCTCTAATCCACTGCTCCGCCGTAATCGCTCGCTGGAGATTCTCCGTTTACGGCCACCCCGTCGATCTGCCTATAAATAGAGGCCCCGAGCTTCAACTCGAGCACCCACTAGCCCTGCACTCCCCCTAGAGCACGCAAGGCCTCTGGAAGAGCCCCGAGGAGGTCTCCTTCCTCGACTCCGACCGCCGTGACCCGCCACTGGATCCAGCCTGATTCGCCCCCGTGTGTGCTCCTCCACCTCCATTCTCCTGCCAGTAGCTTCTCCATGCATCCCTCATTCTGACCCGCACTTCAATTTGAAGCTTGCAGCCCTCCACCGGAGTTCCCCATCCTCACCCGAACCGCCGTCCGCCGGAGTTAGTGTCGTCGTCGACGTGGTGCCCCCTGTTGGACGAGTCCACCACCCACCGACGTGGAAGAAGACACTGAAGCTCTTGGTACCCTCCGTTTCTCCTAATTCGCCGTAGTTCGACGCCGGCGTCCACCGCCGTCTTCGGGCGCCGGCGAGCCTTTTCAAACCTGACATGCGGACCCCGCATGTCAGCCTCTGTTCTTTTATTCGCGAACCGTTTTCTGTTGGCGCCTTCGGGCAAAATACGTTTTCTCTCTTGCGCTTGCGCATTTCCAAACGAACCGTTTTCTGTTTTCTCAGTTAGAACCCTGGGAAGTTTCTGTTTCATTACAGATGAGTCCCTGGATGAAAACCTTCATAACTTTTTATCAGAAGCATATTTTTGATTGATCCTTTTTCTGTTCTCTTCAAAATTTTGTCTAGTTTTTTATCAGATTTATTTGAAAAATATTTGCAATACTTTTTATGCACCTCTCGGTATTCACGTTAGCGCGTATGTTTTCTCTGTATCGTAGATACCGACGGAGGTGACGGGGCCGCGAACTTCACCGAGCTAGGCTCCGACTACTCTGAACCAGGCAAGCATGTTCGAACTTTTGATATGATGAGTGTCTTGGCATGTTTGCATATAGATAGTTTCATGGCATGTGTGAAGCATACCGATGAACCGTTCATTATGCATTGTTGGAGCAAGTAAGCCCGATGATTTCACACGTCGTTGGACGTGAGTATGCAAGGCCATGTGTTGGCATGAAGATGGGTAAGATGGCAGTGTTGTAGCATGCCAGTCTTAGGCCATGCAAGTTATCTTCAGTACCAACCCATATCGGTTGGGTTCAAATCCATTTCCTTTCCCTGTACTACCACATGTTTCCCGAAAGGGATATGGTTTAGTAAGATGCAAACCGCTTTATGGGTACACACCAAAAAGGAGAGGCCGGGATGCTGATTCCATGGCCCTGGATTAAAGCCAGGCATCCGGTCAGGGGGCATGGGTGTTTCCGGTTGGGACCGAGAGGGGGGCACCCCTTAGAGCGCGCATATATAAATTTGATCCCATGCTATTCGAGATTGTGATCTCCCCGTCTCAATAGTTTTTCTTGGACGATGTTGAGGGTGATTCCTGGCATCGAAGAGTTGGATGGGTGTGTACTGGATTGCTGTGTTTTCTTCTGAAATACCGTAACGGAACTAGTCCTAGTGACTACGGAAATCCGTCGACTGTGGGAAATTTTTGTACAAACTCTGCAGAGCTCTATATCCTTAAATCATCTTATCTATTTCCAAGTTCCCTGCCAACAGTCATGTGCCAGTTTGGTGACAGATTACCCGGTGGGTCACATGGGCACTAAGACCGGTTAAATGTTTGTCCTTGTGGATGTACTAACCCGTTTATTTCCATGAGTTGAATATATTTATGATGAATATATTATTTCCTTATCAGTCAAAAGCCCTTTGTGTGGTGTCGCTCAGACGCCCGACTGTGGCATTTCTTTTAAAGCCCTTTATGTGGTGTCGCTCAGACGCCCGACTGTGGCATTTCTTTTAAAGCCCTTTATGTGGTGTCGCTCAGACGCCCGACTGTGGCATTTCTTTTAAAGCCCTTTATGTGGTGTCGCTCAGACGCCCGATTGTGGCATTATTATTCCGCATTTTCCGCTCGAGGAGTCTTTCAGACACTCGTTTGGCACCAATATTATTATTCCGCATTTTCCGCTCGAGGAGTCTTTCAGACACTCGTTTGGCACCAGTATTATTATTCCGCATTTTCCGCTCGAGGAGTCTTTCAGACACTCGTTTGGCACCAGTATTATTATTCTGCATTTTTCCGCTCGAGGAGTCTTTCAGACACTCGTTTGGCACCCAGCATTATCACCTCTATGTCTGATCGTACTGATTAACTCATCCATGTATTTCATGTTGGCATTTGTTATATCTTACGTCCGAACTGTCTTGCGAGTACTTTCAAAGTACTCACTGGCTTGTTGATTTGGCCAGATGCTGACGAAGGTGATCTCATGGATGAAGAGTTCGATAGCGAATCCGACGCCTAGAGGAGTCCCAGTCAGTCTCGTGCAACCCTGGAGTTGGTCACTGTTTCATATCCGCTTCCGCTACCCTAATAAATTCATTGAGCTTCACCTCGACGCTCGATGGGATGTTAGTTTGAGAATCCCATATCCACTCCCCACTGTGTTACTCCACCTCTACCATATTTGCGAGTCAGTAGTATGCCACCACTCCCTTGAGTCATTAATTGCCTTTATGTATAATTATTGGCACGCTTGTAATAAATTGTTGAGCATAGTCAGCTCAACCCTGTAATATATTTATGCTACTGGCTTATTGTATCAAAAGTTTGTCTGCCAGTGAGGAGGTTTTATCTCAAACTGGATTCTAAAGATTGGTTTCTCAATAAATATTTTTATTGGAAAACCGGTCGTGACACTTTAGTCGGATCGGATTCGATGAAAAGGGTCCTTATGAAGGGTAAATAGCAATTGACATATCACGTTGTGGTTTTGCGTAGGTAAGAAACGTTCTTGCTAGAAACCCATAGCAGCCACGTAAAACATGCAAACAACAATTAGGGGACGTCTAACTTGTTTTTGCAGGGTATGCCATGTGATGTGATATGGCCAAAGGATGTGATGTATGATATATGTGATGTATGAGATGATCATGTTCTTGTAATAGGAATCACGACTTGCATGTCGATGAGTATGACAACCGGCAGGAGCCATAGGAGTTGTCTTAATTTATTTATGACCTGCGTGTCAACTTAAATCGTCATGTAATTACTTTACTTTATTGCTAAAGCGTTAGCCATAGTAGTAGAAGTAATAGTTGACGTGACAACTTCATGAAGACACGATGATGGAGATCATGATGGTGGAGATCATGGTGTCATGCCGGTGACGATGATGATCATGGAGCCCCGAAGATGGAGATCAAAAGGAGCAATATGATATTGGCCATATCATGTCACTATTTGATTGCATGTGATGTTTATCATGTTTATACATCTTATTTGCTTAGAACGACGGTAGTAAATAAGATGATCCCTCATTAAAATTTCAAGAAAGTGTTCTCCCTAATTGTGCACCGTTGCGGAAGTTCGTCGTTTCGAAGCACCACGTGATGATCGGGTGTGATAGATTCTTACGTTCACATACAACGGGTGTAAGCCAGATTTACACACACAGAACACTTAGGTTGACTTGACGAGCCTAGCATGTACAGACATGGCCTCGGAACACAAGAGACCGAAAGGTCGAGCATGAGTCGTATGGTAGATACGATCAACATGAAGATGTTCACCGATGATGACTAGTCCGTCTCACGTGATGATCGGACACGGCCTAGTTAACTCGGATCATGTAATCACTTAGATGACTAGAGGGATGTCTATCTGAGTGCGAGTTCATAAGGTGAACTTAATTATCCTGAACATAGTCAAAAGATCTTTGCAAATTATGTCGTAAGCTCGCGCTTTAGTTCTACTGAGTTAGATACGTTCCTAGAGAAAATATAGTTGAAAGTTGACAGTAGCAATTATGCGGACAGTAGAAGGCCTATGTCCTTAATGCACCGCTCAGTGTGCTGAACCCCAAACGTCGTTTGTGGATGTTGCGAACATCGGACATACACGTTTAGATAACTACATGATAGTTCGGTAATGTTAAATGGTTTAGAATTGAGGCACCAAAGACATTTTGAAATGTCGCGGAACATATGAGATGTTTCGAGGGCTGAAATTGGGATTTCAGGCTCGTGCCCACGTCAAAGAGGTATAAGACCTCCGATGATTTTCTTGGCCTGCAAACTAAGGGAGAAAAGCTCAATCGTTGAGCTTGTGCTCAGATTGTCTGAGTACAACAATCACTTGAATCGAGTGGGACTTGATCTTCCAGATAAGATAGTGATGTTTCTCCAAAGTCATTGCCACCAAGCTGCTAGAGCTTCGTGATGAACTATCAGGGATAAATATGATGATCCTTGAAATATTCGCGATGTTTGACACCGCGAAAGTAGAAATCAAGAAGGAGCATCAATTGTTGATGGTTAGTGAAACCACTAGTTTCAAGAAGGGCAAGGGCAAGAAGGGATACTTCATGAAACGGCAAATCAGCTGCTGCTCCAGTGGAGAAACCCAAGGTTGAACCCAAACCCGAGACTGAGTGCTTCTGTAATAAGGGGAACAACCACTGGAGCAGAATTACCCTGGATACTTGGTAGATGAGAAGGCTGCTGATAGAAGTATATTGGATATACATTATGTGAATGTGTACTTTACTAGTACTCCTAGTAGCATCAGGGTATTAGATACCGGGTCCGTTGCTAAGTGTTAGTAACTCGAAATAAAAGCTACAGAATAAACGGAGACTAGCTAAAGGTGAGCTGACGATACATGTTGGAAGTGTTTCCAAGGTTGATATGATCAAGCATCGCACGCTCCCTCTACCATCGAGATTGGTGTTAAACCTAAATAATTGTTATTTGGTGTTTGCGTTGAGCATAGACATGATTGGATTATGTCTATCACAATACGATTATTCATTTAAGGAGAATAATGGTTACTCTATTTATTTGAATAAATACCTTCAATCGTCTTGCACCTAAAATGAATGGTTTATTCAATCTCGATCATAGTGATACACATGTTCATGCCTAAAGATATAAGATAGTAATGATAGTACCACCTACTTGTGGCACTGCCATGTAAGTCATATTGGTATAAAACGCATGAAGAAGCTCCATGTTGATGGATCTTTGGACTCACTCATTTTTTGAAAAGGATTGAGACATGTGAACCATGTCTATTGGTATATACGCATGAAGAAACTCCATGCAGATGGACCGTTTGGACTCACTTGATTTTGAATCGCTTGAGACATGCAAATCATACCACATGGGCAAGATGACTGAAAGCTTCGGTTTCAGTAAAATGGAACAAGAAAGCAACTTGTTGGGAGTAACACATTTTGATGTGTGCAGTCCAATGAGTGCTGAGGCACGCAGTGGATATCGTTATGCTCTTACTTCACAGACGATTTGAGTAGATACTGAGCATATTTACTTGATGAAACACAAGTCTGAATTATTGAATGGTTCAAGTAATTTCAGAGTGAAGTTGAAGATCTTCGTGATAAGAGGATAAAATGTCTATGATATGATCATAGAAATGAATATCTGAGTTACGAGTTTGGCACTGTGGAAATTGTTTCACAACTAATACCGCCTGGAACACCATAGTGTGATGGTGTGTCCGAACATCATAGTTGCACCCTATTGGATATGGTGCGTACCATGATGTCTCTTATCGAATTACCACTATCGTTCATGGGTTAGGCATTAGAGACAACCGCACTCACTTTAATAGGGCACCACGTGATTCCGTTGAGACGAAACCGTTTGGAGAAACCTAAGTTGTCGTTTCTTAAAAGTTTGGGGCTGCGACGCTTATGTGAAAAAGTTTCAGGTTGATAAGCTCGAACCCAAAGCAGATAAAATGCATCTTCATAGGATACCCAAAACAGTTGGGTGTACCTCCTAATTCAGATCCAAAAGCAATAGGGATTGTTTCTAGAATCGGGTCCTTTCTCGAGGAAAAGTTTCTCTCGAAAGAATTGAGTGGGAGGAAGATAGAACTTAATAAGGTTGTTGAACCTTCACTTCAGGCAGAGAGTAGCGCAAGCACAGGAAAAATGTTTCTGTGGCCCCTGCCTCAGTTGAAGAGAAAGCTAATGATGATGATCATGGAGCTTCAGATCAAGTTACTATCGAACCTCATAGGTTGACAAGGGTGTGTACAACTTCTAAGTGGTAACCCTGTCTTAAAAGGTCACGTTGTTGGACAACGATGAACCTATGAGCTATGTAGAAGCGATGGTGGGCCCGGATTCCGAAAAGTGGCTCGAGGCCATAAAATCCGAGAGAGTATCCATGTATGAAAACAAAGTGTAGACTTTGAAAGAACTATGGATTTTTTAAAAGGAAGACAGACAATGATGGTAAGTGTCACCATTGAGAAAGCTCGACTTGTCGTTAAGGTGTTTCCCGACAAGTTCAAGGAGTTGACTACGATGAGACTTTCTCACTCGTAGCAATGCTAAGAGTCTGTTGGAATTAGCAGGTACTGCATTATTTATGAAATCTTGCAGATGGGATGTCAAAATATTGTTTCCTTGTTCTTGAGGAAAGGTTGTATGTGATACAACCAGAAGATTTTGTCGATCCTGAAAGATGCTAACAAGTACGCAAAGCTCCAGCAATCCTTCTAAGGACTGGAGTAAGCATATCGGAGTTGGAATGTACACTTTGATGAGATGATCAAAGATTTTGGGGTTTATACAGAGTTTATGAGAAACTTGTATTTCCAAAGAAGTGAGTGGGAGCACTATAGAATTTCTGATAAGTATATGTGGATGACATATTGTTGATCAGAAATGATGTAGAATTTCTGGAAAGCATATAGGGTTATTTGAAAGGTGTTTTTCAATGGAAAACCTGGATTAAGCTACTTGAACATTGAGCATCAAGATCTAGATAGATCAAAACCGCTTAATGGTACTTTCAAATGAGCACATACCTTGACATGATCTTGAAGGTGTTCAAGATGGATCAGTCAAAGAAGGAGTTCTTGCCTGAGTCCTAAGGTATGAAGTTAAAAGTTAAAGCTCGACCACGGCAGGAGAAAGAGGAAGGACGAAGGTCGTCCCCTATGCTTTTGTCATAGGCTCTATACGGGATGCCATGCTGAGTACCGCACCTGATGTGTGCCTTGCCACATGTCTGGCAAGAGGGTACAAAGGTGATCTAGGAGTAGATCACCAGATAGCGGTCAAAATTATCCTTAGAGGAATAAGGATATGTTTCTCGATCATGGAGGTGATAAAGAGTTCGACGTAAAGAGTTACGTCGATGCAAGCTTACCACCTATCCGGATAGCTCTGAGTAGAGATACCGGATACGTATAATGGAGCAACAATTTAGAATAGCTCCAAGTAGAACAGTTATTTGAAATGGTTCCAAATATAGCATAGAGATTTGCGAAGTACATACGGATCTGAATGTTGCAGACCCGTTGACTAAAACCTCTCTCACAAGCAACATGATCAAACCCAGAACTCATTGAGTGTTAATCACATAGTGATGTGAACTAGATTATGAACTCTAGTAAACTCTTTGGATGTTGGTCACATGGCGATGTGACCTATGAATGTTAATCACATGGCGATGTGAACTAGATTATTGACTCTAGTGCAAGTGGGAGACTGTTGGAAATATGCCCTAGAGGCAATAATAAATAGGTTATTATTATATTTCCTTGTTCATGATAATCGTTTATTATCCATGCTAGAATTGTATTGATAGGAAACTCAGATACATGTGTGGATACATAGACAACTCCATGTCCCTAGTAAGCCTCTAGTTGACTAGCTCGTTGATCAATAGATGGTTACGATTTCCTGACCATGGACATTGGATGTCGTTGATAATGGGATCACATCATTAGGAGAATGATGTGATGGACAAGACCCAATCCTAAGCCTAGCACAAAGATCGTGTAGTTCATATGCTAAAGCTTTTCTAATGTCAAGTATCATTTCCTTAGACCATGAGATTGTGCAACTCCCGGATACCGTAGGAATACTTTGGGTGTGCCAAACGTCACAACGTAACTGGGTGGCTATAATGGTACACTACAGGTACCTCCGAAAGTGTCTGTTGGGTTGGCACGAATCGAGACTGGGATTTGTCACTCCGTGTGACGGAGAGGTATCTCTGGGCCCACTCGGTAGGACATCATCATAATGTGCACAATGTGATCAAGGAGTTGATTACGGGATGATGTGTTACGGAACGAGTAAAGAGACTTGCCGGTAACGAGATTGAACAAGGTATCGGGATACCGACGATCGAATCTCGAGCAAGTACAATACCGCTAGACAAAGGGAATTGTATACGGGATTGATCGAATCCTCGACATCGTGGTTCATCCGATGAGATCATCATGGAACATGTGGGAACCAACATGGGTATCCAGATCCCGCTGTTGGTTATTGACCGGAGAACGTCTCGGTCATGTCTGCATGGTTCCCGAACCCGTAGGGTCTACACACTTAAGGTTCGATGACGCTAGGGTTATAAAGGAAGTTTGTATGTGGCTACCGAATGTTGTTCGGAGTCCCGGATGAGATCCCGGACGTCACGAGGAGTTTCGGAATGGTCCGAAGGTAAAGATTTATATATAGGAAGTATGGTTTTGTCCACCGGAAGTGTTCTGGGCATCACCGGTAGTGTACCGGGACCACCGGAGGGGTCCGGGGGTCCACCGGGAGGGGCCACCAGCCCCGGAGGCCTACATGGGCCAATAGTGGGAAGGGACCAGCCCCTAGGTGGGCTAGGGCGCCTCCCACCATGGCCCAAGGCGCCTCCAAGAGGGGAGGGGGCAAACCCTAGGGCAGATGGGCCCTAAGGCCCACCCCAGGTGCGCCTCCCCCTTCTCCCCCTTGTGGCCGCCACCCCAGATGGGATCTGGGGCTGCCGCACCCCTTGGGGTGGGAACCCTAGAGGGGGCGCAGCCCCCTCCCCTCCCCCTATATATACTTGAGGTTTGGGGCTGCCCAACACATGAGTTTTCACCAATCAGATGGCGCAGCCCTGCATCTCTCCTTCCTCCTCTCCCGCGGTGCTTGGCGAAGCTCTGCAGGATTGCCACGCTCCTCCACCACCACCACGCCGTTGTGCTGCTGCTGGACGGAGTCTTCCTCAACCTCTCCCTCTCTCCTTGCTGGATCAAGGCATGGGAGACGTCACCGGGTTGTACGTGTGTTGAACACGGAGGTGCCGTCCGTTTGGCACTTGGTCATCGGTGATTTGGATCACGGCGAGTACGACTCCATCAACCCCGTTCACTTGAACGCTTCCGCTTAGCGATCTACAAGGGTATGTAGATGCACTCTCCTTCCCCTCGTTGCTGGTTTCTCCATAGATAGATCTTGGTGATACGTAGGAAAATTTTGAATTTCTATTACGTTCCCCAGCACGAGCTCCATTCTAATTCACATGAGAGTTGGGTCCTACCTCAAACGGAAATGTTATGCATCTTTAGGTACGAAGAAAACGACCATGATGAGGCCAACACGGAGACCCGAGCACCTACGGAGAAGGAGGAGGAAGGAAACCACGAGAGGTGCCAAGGAGAGGTGGCCCTGGACACTCCGGGCACCCACACCCCGCAGCCCCCGGGTGCCCGGGCCCTTGACCGCGACCTGGACCGGCCCCTGGCCACCCCGGGTGCCCGGCCAACATGGCCCCGGGTGCCCGGCTAGGACCTGGGCCTTGTCCCAGCCAGCCCCGGGTGCCCGGCCCCTCCCACGCCTGCCACCAGCTCCTGCCCGGGCACCCGGACTTGGGGGTCCCAGGTGCTCGACCCTGGCCGCCAGCGCCTACACCGGGTGCCCGGGCCTTGGACCCCCGGGTGTCCGGTCCGGGTGCCCGGCCACTTTGCACCGGGTGCCCGGACCCCTCCGAGGGCCTGCGTGCCTTTTTGGGTTGATGCCCTTGTATCCCTCTCCCCCTCCCAGTTTCGTCCCTAGACTATAAGTACCTCCCACCTAGCTCATTAGAGGGATAGAATAGATTTGGATGAGATATTTTGTGAGCTTTGCTCTTCCCCTACCTCCTTGGGAGATCAAGACCTCTTTGGAGAGGATCCATTTGTGGAATCAAGACCTCCTCCTTGGAGTGGACTACCACCATCAAGACCTCACCTCTTAGGAGTGGGATGAACATCATCATTGTATCTTCCCTTTGATTGTGATTGTGAACTTGTGGATCTTGTGATGCTATTCTAGTGGATGTGTCATTGGGATTTGTTTGAGTGATTTCCTCTTGGGTTCTTGTGTCTTCTTGCCCTTTTCCCTCTCCAAGTGTGAAAAGATCCCCTCTAAGTTTTCACCCTACAACATCACCTTTCATGTAATACGATATATCCACCATACGCCTTCGCGCCATAGTCAATATATAATCAGAGTTATTAAAGTGAATTGATTCCATATATAACTAGATTAAATTATATTGTGTCTCATTTTTTGTGGTTCCGTGGCGCAGCACGGGAATCTTACTAATAAGAAAACAATCCCGTAGGAAGAATTCATGCATTGGAACGATGTCATCTTCAATGGGGTCCATCCCCCTCCACGAGTGTGGTGTTGTAGGACTTACGAAAATACTTAGATTGGTGAAAGTGCAGCCAATCATCTCATAGATCTCGAGCCTCGAGATCCACCTCCATATGTCCTTCTCTCAAACTTGTATGCCCATGCTGGTTTATGGGATGAAGTTGCAAGAATAATGAGTCTGATGAAGCAAAAGAACTTGAGTAAAGAAACTGGCTTGAGTTGGATGGATGTTGGAAATCATTCTCGAGTTAGGAGCTGGTGACACCGGCCATCCACAAGCACAAGAGATCTATGCAAAAGTTGGTTGATCAGAGAAATTAAAGACATTGACTATGTACCAGACACAAGCATTGTGCTCCATTACATGTCAGATGAGCTCAAGGAGTGTCATTTGGTTTGATTACAGTACATCACCCAACAAAGATTACAGTACATCACCCAACAAAACCAACAAGGATCTTTAAGAATCTCCGTGTGTTTGCAGATTTCTATAATTGTTTTTGTATATTTTTTTAATGGGAATTGTTTCTGTACAGTTAGTTTATCATACAGTTATAGCTGTGTATAGTTATATGAACAATTTAATTTCACCAGCAGCTTGTTTCTTACTCCCTCCTTCCAAAAAAGCTTGTCCCAAACTTGTCTCTCAAATGGATGTATCTAGTATTAACCTGGTACTAGATACATTCATTTGGGGGACAAGCTTTTTCGGATGGAGGGAGTATCTTTTTGTGCAATACTTGCAACTTCCAGAAGTCCATAGCTGGTTAGAAGAACAAATACGTCCATTAATTCCAAGCAGGGGGAATGAACTTGGTTATTTTCCACCCAAGAAGGAACAAAATGATCCATTTAGGAACAATGTTTACATGGAAAATGATGCACCTCATGGACTCTCCTTCGTTTACCATGTATTGCTTATGGGTAATAAGACTGGTCGTAATCAAATCTACTTCCTCCGTTCGAAATACTTGTCTCAAAAATGGATGTATCTAGAACTAAAATACGTCTAGATACACCCATTTCTGCGACAAGTAATTCCGAACGGAGGGAGTATGTTTTTAAGGCGACGCCTTACCGCGTTAGGGAGGGGGGGGGCGCTTTGGTGCCTAGGCGACGCCTAGGCGGGCGCTTTGGACGCCTAGGCGCCCAAAGCGGTCGATTTTCCAAAGCGGAGGGGGAGCGCTTCGACGCCTAGGCGTCGCGTCGCCTTAGGGACGCTTTAAAAACATAGAATCAAATGGCAAATACATACACTTGTTTAAGACAAAAATCATACTACATCAGGAAGCATCAACCATTTGAACCCATGGTCACATCTGACAACATAACACAAATGCCCTGTGTTAAAACAGATGAACTGACTGAATACATACTTCAGGATCACCAAGGCATATAAATCATACAAGCAAATTATTCATGTTTCAACTCAGACAGTTGGCAGTATACAGTGAGAGAAGCACTATTTAATCAAATGACGAGCTGTCTTTAGCTAATTCAAAATTGCGATGTCCCCCAAGAAAATAGATGCACTATTTAATCAAATGACGAGACTGAAGTGCGCGAGAAAAGTAAACCAGAACTTGTCTCATTACATCCTTCGCAGCTCTGGTGGAAGCTGCACATCATGTAACACTGAATTCGATTGGGTAAGATCTTGGATCTCCAGCATTTTCGCCCTGCTGTATTTTATCCTTTGATCTGTTTAAATCAAAAGGCAAATTTGTTATCATATGTTATAAAGCATATAGCTCACTCAGATTATATTCCTTCTAACTGAAAGAGAATAAAGCAAATTGAAGTTACATCACCCTTACCTACGATGAAGATACCAGAATGCCTGCTAGAATCAGCCGAGCTATTAACACCTTTTGTTTTTGCCCGTGGAAGATGCCTAGACTTGTGAACTTGTGAAGCACCAACGTGGATTGGTTGAAGTTCCTGAATTAGTTCATGTCTCACCTCTATCACCGGGTGATGGCTACGAAATGATGAGATGGCATACCCTGTTAAGACCCAGCAGCCACTTAAATCCAACACATGTAGCTGGGCAGGGGGCACAAATTGCAGAAGCCCAGAGTTTGATAATATACTCCCACAAAATCCAAGATGTATCAAATTTGAGGCAGAAGACAGGGTATGAAATGCGGGATCAGACAAGAAGTCACTTTTCAGGTACAAATATTTTAGTGCTCTGAAGGATGCGATTGGAGGTATAACTTCATCTGACAGTGGTGCATCCTCCAGATTTAGACTTTCAAGATATATGAGATGCTCAAGTAGAGGCAGAGACAGTATTTTCTCTGAGTTTGCTTCAGCACGAGTGAACCCTGTCATATGATAGAATTCAGTTTCTCAAAGAGAAAGCATGTTTATTTAATCAAGAAAAAGAAATAAATGCAAATCAAAAAAGCAACCTTTGATACTTGTATGACTTAGATCTATCACTCTCAATGAAGGCATCATGCTGATATATACTAGAGCAGAATCATCAACTTTTGTATAAGCTAAAGACAGTGAAGCCAGGTTTGGAACTGTTCCTGCCAAAATACATGGTGCCTGAGAGGTTATTCCAGTATTCTTGAGGCTTAGATATCTCAGCTTCATTCCAATATTTGCAACATACTCAATTGCATCATCAGTTACTCTGCTCAAGCTAAGGTCCAAATGCTCTAGACTTTTCATCTTTTGCAGGCCATATAAGTTGCTTAAAGAACAACCAGACATGTCCAAGAATGAAAATGAGCTTGCTATGATGCTAGAGAACACTTCATCAATGTCACCAAATGAAGCTGCAGAGGCCGTAAACTTTTGCAGAGGAATATGAACTTCAGAATCACCGCCACGAATAGAATAAATTGTACAGTTGCTCATATTAAGATATTTCATGTTTGGAAGAGGGGGTAAACGAGTCACGTGTGTCCAAGAAACATTTAAAAACCTCAATCTTGTAAACGCCTTAAGGACGGAAGCTCCCTCATCAGTAATTTCACTACCCCATATATCAAGGTGCTCAAGTTGTGTCAATACCTGGAACAGTAACCAACTACAAATAAATATTCCATTACGCGTCACTCAAAAAGAAATGAGCAAGCAGTGGCATAGTGATATGTATATATGCTATCAGAAAATATAAACATTACTAGATGAGACAAGGTTAGCAGAAGAGAATCTCTCTGCATCCGTTAATGGGGAAAAAAAATGGTCGCACATCATGAGTATGTACCTGTAATGACCGTAATGCTTTGTCGGTCATATGAATTCCTCCCAAATCTAGCAAATTTAAACCTTTTAGTGCTGAGATGAGCATGACCCCACTGTCAGTCAATCCAGTCTCAGATAAGTGTAGCTTCTCCAGACTATCAATGGAGACTATATGTTTGATGCCGGCATCAGTTATCCTAGAGCATCTCGACAGGTCCAATTCTTTTAGCATACTCATGCCTGAATCATCAGAGCAATTTTATTAAAACTAGTAAGGCAATTAATTTCTTCAATCAAACCAAGTCATGTTTCGAAACTATGTACTGGAAAAGTGGAAATCATGGTTTCATTATAGAAATAGACTCGAGAGTTGTACCGGAGAGCGGCCAGATCGCGGAGTGGTCGACCTTCTTGCAGTCCGCCAGCTTGAGGATGCCCAGGTACCGGAACGAGCCGAGGTAAGCCAGCCACTCCGCATCTACGGCGATGTTGCCGCTGAAGTCGATCTCCTGCACCGAGTGCTGGAAAACCCTGCGCACACAAGCACGATTCATCCACACGCGGCAGGAAGCAACAGATCCAGAAACGGAACAGCGCAGAACCGTCTCATGGTAGAGAAAACAAAGAAAAGATCGGGCATGTCTGGGTGGAGAAGGAGGGGCGCTTACTCGAGGAGGGAGGGGAAAAGGAGGCGGCGAGCGGCGAGGCGGCTGAGGAGCGCGTCGGCCAGCTGCCCGGGCAGGCGCTCGAGGGACCGGCGTTGGCGGCGCCAGGCCTCCACGGAGGCTCGGCACCGCGCCGCTGCGTCGATGCAGCGGTCGACGAGCCGCAGCTCGCCCGCGTTTCCGGCGGAGGCGGAGGCGGTGGCGGCTGCCATGGGTTGGACGGCACGGCAAGTCCGGCGTTTCGGTGCGAGCCGCCGCTTGATGGGAGGGGGCGAAATGATGGGATCTGGTGGGGGACCTCGCAGAGCTCGGCACGGCGTAGGATTTGTTAACCATCGCAGAGCTCGGTACTTCCTTGGCTCTCAAGACAACTCTCTAATTCTTTTTTTTTAATAACTCTCTAATTCCTTGGTCTCAAGTAATTACCGCAGCGGGAAAATAGGATCGCAGGAGGCGATCTAGGCAGGCGACAAGGGTTCCCTTGCGCGCCGCCGGTGGCGCCGCCGATTCCCTCTCTCTTCGCTCCGGCGGCAGGAGGGAGGGGAAATCTCGGGTCTGTTTACTTAGTGGATGTGTGGTAGGGTTAGGGTTGAGGGAGACGCTGCCGAGGCCGTTGCGGTGGTGTCGCGTCGGAATAAGTTTTTCCGGGCTTCGTTCACGGTCAGGCGAGGCTTTTGCCTTCGTCTAGGAGCCAGCGGGGTGGGGGATCCCCGGATCTCGTCGAGGTCGCGGGCTATGGTGGATGGAGGTCTATTGGCACTGGCCGTTTGGGTCCTCAGATGGGCGATGGATGCAGGGAGACGAAGACCCTTCTTCTTCCTTGTCAGTATGATTTGCTGCTGCTGTTCTCCTTCTTTCTCTGCGCCGATGCTGGTGGGAGATCCTGCTTTGTCCGGACGGAAGGCCCGGCCGCGGTGCTGGACCGGTCGGATGACTCGAGTTCTCTTCCTTCCGGAAGGGACACTTTTCGCGGTACTCAAAGCCAAAGATGGCGACGACTGTTGCGGGTGTGTTGGATTGATGTCCATGCCTCTCAACACTGGTGTCAAGAAAGGAGGAAGCGGCGTGGCGGCAATTGTACTGTGGTCGAAGATGATGACCTGCTTACGCCTGGTTGCAGATACTTCTGCTGCAGGGGTCTTCTCTCAAGATTCAGGGATGATGACACGGGGCTCCGGAGATCTTCTTGTGTTATGGTTGTCTTAGGATACTCTAGGTGTTCATGGTCCTTTGTGTTTGCGTTTCAGTGTGCTTGTAAGGGTTATCTACTTTGTACTATTTCATGATTTAAATGAAAAATTCTAAAAAGAAAGTAATTATGTACTCCTATGTATTTACTCTCAACTTTTTTCATAATAATACGTGTCCCATTAAGGACAATAAAAATTGAGCATAAAGGAAGCCTTCTCACGACTTGAGTGTTTATGGTCGTCCATTCGCGTGAACTGGTCGATCTGAGCCGTTAGATCTGCTGCCAATGTCGAGCTCTACCGCAGTTTCTTTTTCCTGGCCCAACTGTCCTAAAGGGCCTCTACTCCGGAAGAAAAAACGGAGATATGTGGTGCACTGGGCTTTTGTGCCGGCCCATTTGTCTAACCCGCACGCTATAGGGCCAGATCGTCGACCTGAGTGCCGAATCCCTAGCCTCTCGAAGAAAAATCGTTAGGTCCCTGCCAGAGGGAAGGTCAACAGGACAGATGCGTGATGCGGGTGACGCGGGCGATCGATCTTCGAGGGGATCCATCCCTTGCGCGCGATGCGGGGGACGCGGGGGCGGCTCGGACCAGAGGATGGGCAGCCTAAAGGAAGCCTGCTCACGACTTGAGTGTTTATGGCCGTCCATTCGCGTGATCTGGTCGATCTGAGCCGTTAGATCTGCTGCCAATGTCGAGCTCTACCGCAGTTTCTTTTTCCTGGCCCAACTGTCCTAAAGGGCCTCTACTCCGGAAGAAAAAACGGAGATATGTGGTGCACTGGGCTTTTGTGCCGGCCCATTTGTCTAACCCGCACACTATAGGGCCAGATCGTCGACCTGAGCGCCGAATCCCTAGCCTCTCGAAGAAAAATCGTTCGGTCCCTGCCAGAGGGAAGGTCAACAGGACAGATGCGTGATGCGGGTGACGCGGGCGATCGATCTCCGAGGGGATCCATCCCTTGCGCACGATGCGGGGGACGCGGGGGTGGCTCGGACCAGAGGACAGGCCGACGCTTCATCTGATTGAAACTGCTCCGCTGAAAGTTGAAAGAGACAATAATACTTCAGTTTCTATTCACACATTCATGGTGGCTGATATGCCGATCTTTTCCACTGCCGAAGGGTGCAGGTACGTGTATATATGCCTCCTCCCCTATCACATTTTACTCACCCTTTCCGTCGCTACACCTCCCAAAGAAGCTTCGATCTGATCTAGCGTTGTACCAGAGACGACTGGGAGCGAGGAAATTCAGAGCGGCGCAGTGTGAGGCTAGGGGCCAGTTCTTTTAGCCTCATGATTCTCCAGAATCTGATTCTGGGAAACTGCCTGGAGAATCGTCTGCCCACAGAATCGTCTTCCCAGTTCTTTTCTATGATTCTAGCCTATGATTGTTGTATGAGTGTTGTGCTGAAATGTCTGTAACGCCCCTAGACCGAAGTGTGTGATGAATTGATAACACTTGGTTATTATGAACAAGAAAACGAGTTGCAAATATCATAAAGCATACAATATTACAATATAAAGCAAGTTGCAAAATCATAAATTGCTTAGTATTACAATTTAGAACCAAAGTTGGAAATATTATATAGTGCTAAATATTACAAGTTAAAAGCGAACTGCAAACTACAAATAGATGGACGCTCTCAAGGTACAAGACTAATAGCAATAGCCTTACGTGTAGCGTTCATGGTACCATCATCTTCAGGTGGTAAAGCGTTGGCACCTGTAAACGGTTGTGGAGGTTGCACGTACGCATCATTGTCAAACTTGTCGATATGCTCATCACGTAATTTGCTATCACGAATGTAATTGTGAAGACACATGCACGCAGTGATGATCATCTTTTGGGTCTCCGGTTTGTAGCGTGGTACGCCTTGGAGAATACGCCATTTCATCTTGAGAACATCAAACGTTCTTTCGACAACATTTCACAAAGAAGAATGACGATGGTTGAATGTCTCATACCTCCCCATGGGAGGGTGTTGTTGGAAATCGGGTACATGATACCGTTGTCCTTTGTATGGTGCTAGATATCCAACTCTGTTTGGATATCCAGAGTCGACAAGGTAGTATTTATCTACAATAAGACATAGGAGGTTAACAAGAAGGTACAGTAGCATCACCATAATAACATGTGTACACACAAGAGATTACCTGTGGGTGGTTGTGGGAAATGCTCATAACGAACTATAGCATCGCTCCATACGCGTGTGTCATGAACAGATCCGGGCCATCCAGGAACAACAAAAGTGAACCTCATATCAAAATCACACACTGCCATGACATTTTCACTCGTGTACCCTTTTCTATTCCTGTGTTGGGGCTCCAATTCCTTAGGCACAATCACTTTAATATGTGTTCCATCTATGGCTCCAATAGCATTTTTGAAATGAGGCCAGAACTTTGTTTTTCTAAGTATGGGATGAGGTTCAGAGAAGGATGGATTCATTGGTCTAATGTAGTCACCGGCCATGTGGTCCACACACTCCAAGACCTCATGCAATTTTTTGTTAGTGACAAAACGACTATGTGCAAACCGATCTGCAACATTGTCAGTGGTCTGTGTTGTTCCCAAAGTCCATAGAAAAAGTGCCAATGCTTCTTTGGATGATATGTTGCAAGTTGACTTAAGCCCATACTTCTCAACCAACAGATCATGTAATGGGTAAAACACTGACCTCCTCATTCTGAACATAGCATAGAAAGCTTTTGGATCCTGCTCCTTCTCTTCCACCCATTGGAGGCCTGTAACAAGTGGTAATCTTCTTGACGCATACGGCAATTGCTTGACGACGCCATTTCCAAAGCAAATGCAAGCATTCCAGCCTCAAATTCCTCATCTTCTTGCTTTTTTTTATCCATCTGTCACAACCACATACACACATAGGAGGTTACAACAATTCGGTACAGCAGCAAAAGAGTAGTTCATAAGAAGGTGAAGTAGGAAAAGAGTAGTTCATCACAAGGTGCAGTAGCAAAAGAGTAGTTCATAAGAAGGAAAACAACATAATTCAAATCGGTACAACTTCAAAGCAAATACAGTGTTTTAAAGAAATAAAATAGTTTGCTACGATACAAGTTGTAAGCATTTGAAACATAGAGGTTCTACTTATTGTTGAACTCCCATGTTTTGTTTATCCATGCAAGCCTCGCACTAGGCTCGTGACCCTTGAAGGCAGAGAAAACATCACGATTTGTCTGATCCCTAAATAGTTGTGAAGCATAGAAATGAACATCACTCCCAGGTGCACCACCATCTGCCTCTACCATGGCCATCATTTCGTGAATCTCCTATCTTGCTGAAACTTGAGTTTCATCTCTCTTGTTCCTTGAATCAAAGAGGTCCACCATACGCACAAATGCCTCATTTTTTGCATGCTCACTTGCCCACTTTTCATTCATCTCAGGACTTGGCGAATAAGGACATGCCCTCTTCTTCCCACCCTTAGCATGATTCGGACGAGGTGTAACCTGAGTGTCATCACCTTCACAACCAGACTCATCATCCAAAGTGATTCAAGATGTAGAACCTTGATATGTTGGCATTGGCACCCTCGCATGCTCATTTGTGACACAACAAGCATCAAATACCTCCTCCATTTTATCCTCCTCCGCAAGTGCAGCATACCGAAACTTGCTAGCCTGCGGACGTGCCTGCAATGAAATAGCACACATTCATGTTAAATGAAATGAAAAATCCAACATGACTCCCAGTTTAATAAAATGACAAACGACAAAATACCTTCAACTCCAATGCCCACCACTCATTTGTAGCAGCAATAGTCTTCGTATATGGATCTCTTCCAATGCCAGAAGCTTTTTGAACCAATGTCTTCCATATGGCATAATCACCTCTACATGCATCCCACCTGTTTTTTAATTGCAAGTGCGAATAGCCACGCCCAGAGCGCTCATTGAACTTAGTAAGCAAATTAGCCTGTCCTACATCGTACAAAGTGGTGCCTCCAGGGGCCCGGTTATTTGCTTGCACCTCCTCTACGCACACATCCATATAAATGGAATGATGAAAGCACAAGTGCTCCCCAGGTGGTTTTGGTAATTAATGTCAACATATCTCTTGTTGGACTAATACTTTTATCTAGTATATTTCAGATAAGTTCAACAATGGAGTGGCATGGACTAAAGGTTGTGGGAACTCCTTCAAGATGCTAAGGACAAAGGATTGGCTAAAGCTTCAAGCTCAAGACTCTTCATTTTACACTTTTAGTGATCCAAGATCACATTGAGTCCATAGGAAAAGCCAATACTATCAAGGAGGGATGAGGTGTTGCTTAATGAGCCTTTTGCTCCATGTGCTTGATGATATACTCCAAAACCCTCAGCTACTTTCCCACTTCCACATATGACCTAAACCCAAAGTCAAACTCGGACCTACCGATTCTTTCTATCCGGCGCCACCGAGTTTCACATGTCATAAGCCGCTGCCAAACCCTAGCAAATCGGTTCTACCGATAGGGATCTCGGTTTCACCGAGATGGGATTGCAATCTCACTGTGTATGTCCATTGTCAAAATCGGTCCCACCGAGTTTAGGCAATCGGTACTACCGAGATTACAATGCAAACTCTCTGGTTAACTCATTACCAAAATCGGTCCAACCGAGTTTAGTAATCGGTCCCACCGAGTTTGTCTGACCAACTCTCTGGTTAGCTTATTACCAAAATCGATCTCACCGAGTTTGTGTAATCGGTCTCACCGAGATTACGTTATGCCCTAACCCTAACCATATCGGTCCTACCGAGTTGCATGTCAGTCCCACCGAAAATCTCTAACGGCCACCAGGTTTACTATTTCGGTCCAACCGAGTTTGTTGATTCGGTCCCACCGAGATTGGTAAATTGTGTGTAACGGTTGGATTTTGTGTGGAGGCTATATATACCCCTCCACCTCCTCTTCATTCGTGGAGAGAGCCATCAGAACAGATCTACATTCCAACTCATATGTTCTGAGAAAGAACTTCCTACCCTTGTGTTGAGGCCAAGATATTCCATTCCTACCATATGAATCTTGATCTCTAGCTTTCCCCAAGTTGCTTTCCACTCAAATCTTCTTTCCACCAAATCCAAATCCTGTGAGAGAGAGTTGAGTGTTGGGGAGACTATCATTTGAAGCACAAGAGCAAGGAGTTCATTATCAACACACCATTTGTTACTTCTTGGAGAGTGGTGTCTCCTAGATTGGCTAGGTGTCACTTGGGAGCCTCCGACAAGATTGTGGAGTTGAACCAAGGAGTTTGTAAGGGAAAGGAGATCACCTACTTCATGAAGATCTACCGCTAGTGAGGCAAGCCCTTCGTGGGCGATGGCCATGGTGGGATAGACAAGGTTGCTTCTTCATGGACCCTTCGTGGGTGGAGCCCTCCATGGACTCGCGCAACCGTTACCCTTCGTGGGTTGAAGTCTCCATCAACGTGGATGTAGGATAGCACCACCTATCCGAACCACGGGAGAAACATCCGTGTCTCCAATTGCGTTTGAATTCTCCAAACCCTTCCCTTTACATTCTTGCAAGTTGCATGCTTTACATTCCGCTGCTCATATACTCTTTGCATGCTTGCTTGATATGTATTGTGTATGTTGAAATTGTGCCTAAAAACTCCACTCAAACCGAAAAGCTTAAAAATTGCACCTTTGGCACTGAGTGTCTAATCATCCCCCCTCTAGACACACCTACTTATAGATCCTACAAGTGGTATCAGAGCTTTGGTCTCCATTGCCTTGGTTTAATCACCATTGGAGGAAGATGGATGCGTCTACTTTAGGGAGTCTTAGACATAGAGTGCCTATTCTTGATGAAGAGTATTTTCATGAGTGGAAAAATGAGATGCTTATGATTTTCAATCAATATCATTTTAACAAGTATATTGCTAGTCCTTGTGCACCTCATGTTGATCCTATGCATCCCACCCTAGATGAACATATTGACATGATTCGCAATCTTAGAACCGTTGAGCTCATCATTAGAGGATTGCCCAAAAACTTGATTGCTAGTTTACCTACTCTTAGTTGTGCCTATACTATATGGAAATTTCTTGAGGAACGATTCCCCGATTATTCCTTGAAAAATCTAGATGAAATTCTCCATAAATCTATTGCCTTGAGTAAAATGAACTCTAGTGATCCTAGTTTTTGTGATTGTCTATTTAAGCTTACTAATCTCATGCATGCTAAAGGAAATGTTGGAATCATTGGTGATATCATATCCGAATCTATAAGAATTCATAAAAGTGACCACTTTGATGATCATTTATCTAATGAATCACTCTCTCTAGGAAATAATGATCATGTTGAACATGGATACTACGATGAGAATGATGATAGTGACTTCGATCTTGATGATGCAATGAGACACTTTGGTCTTATGGCTAATCTTCGAGGATATGCGTCAAGAGGAAAGGAATGGGTTCTCGACAGTGGATGTACTGATCATATGAGCGGAGATGAAGAGATGTTCCATGAGCTTGCTGAAAATGACGGCCCTCGAAAATATGTCACCTTTGGTGATAATTCAAAGGGTAAGGTGGTTGGCCTTGGTAAGGTGGCCATCTCACACGCTAGCTCCATTCAAAATGTCATGCTCGTTGAATCTCTTGGCTACAACTTACTTTCAGTATCTAGACTTGCTGATTTCGGTTTGAATGTCCTATTTACTGAAGTAGATTGCCAAGTGTTTCGTCGAGACAATCATAAAATGGTTTTTACCGGTATACGTAGAGGTGACCTTTACATTGTCGATTTCTCTAAAAAGGCACAACCTAAAACTTGCTTTATTACTAAATCCTCAAAAGGTTGGTTGTGGCATAGACGACTAGGTCACGTTGGCATGAGAAACCTTGACAAGCTTATTAAAGGAAATCATATCCTTGGAGTTAACGATGCCATATTTGATAAGGATAGACTTTGTAGTGCTTGTCAAGCAGGTAAACAGGTTGGAGGAAGGCATCCTGTGAAGAACATCATGACCACAAGGAGGCCACTCGAGCTACTTCATATGGATCTTTTTGGTCCCAATGCCTACAAGAGTCTCGGTGGAAATTCCTTTGGTATAGTTATAGTTGATGATTTTTCCAGATTTACGTGGGTGTTCTTTCTTGATGATAAATCGCAGGTCCAAAAGATCTTCAAAAACTTCGCTATGAAGGCCCAAAATCCGTTTGACGTGAAGATCAAGAAGGTTCGGAGTGACAACGGAACGGAGTTAAAGAACGCAAATGTGGACACCTTTCTTGACGAAGAAGGGATTTCACACGAGTTCTCGGCTACGTACACACCTCAACAAAATGGAATTGTTGAGAGAAAGAACCGGACGCTCATCGAAATGGCGAGAACGATGCTTGATGAGTACAAGACGCCAAAGCACTTTTGGGCAGAAGCGGTTGAGACGGCTTGTCATGCAACAAATCGCTTGTATCTTCACAAGCTACTCAGCAAGACAGCATACGAGCTCCTCACCGGTAACAAACCCCAAGTTGGATACTTTCGAGTATTCGGCTCAAAGTGCTACATTCTTGATAAGCATCATCGTTCAAAGTTTGCTCCTAAATCTCATGAAGGTTTCTTACTTGGTTATGGCTCAAACTCTCACACTTACCGTGTCTACAACAATTTCACTCGAAAGGTTGAAGAAACGGTAGATGTGAAGTTTTATGAATCTAATGGCTCGCAAGTAGAGCAATTGCCAATTGATGTAGGAGACAAAGACCCTTCAGAAGCAATCCAAGACTTGTCTATTGGCAAAATTCGTCCAATGGAGGTGAAGGAGAATGCCTCATCCGTCCAAGTGGAAGCTTCTACTTCACGGCAAGGTGAACCAAGAATTGACATGGAAGCATCCACAAGAGGGACACACCAAGATGAAGAAAACGAGGAAATGCATCAAGACGAACATCAACAACCTCCTTCTCCACCACGACAAGAGAACAACAACGTCAACAATGAAGAAGACCAAGAAGAAGAACAAGATGAAGAAGATGTTCAACGAAGACCCAAGCAAAAGCTTTCACGAGTTCGAGCAAGAATTGCCAAAGATCATCCCGTCGAGCAAATCTACAATGATATTCAAACCAGGAGAATCACTCGCTCTAAAACTCGTTTAGCTAACTTTTGTGAAAACTATTCACTCATCTCTAGCATTGAAACTATGAAGGTCGAAGAAGCATTGGAAGATCCGGATTGGATAAACGCTATGCATGAAGAGCTACACAACTTTGAGAGAAACCAAGTTTGGACATTGGTTGAGAAGCCCGACAACAACCACAACATCATTGGTACCAAATGGGTGTTTCGCAACAAGCAAGATGAAGATGGACAAGTGGTTCGCAACAAAGCACGTCTTGTCGCCCAAGGGTACACACAAGTCGAAGGTATGGACTATGGTGAGACATATGCTCCCGTTGCTAGACTCGAGTCCATTCGCATCTTACTTGCCTATGCTAATCACCATAATATCACCTTGTACCAAATGGACATTAAAAGTGCTTTTCTAAATGGTGAAATAGAGGAGGAAGTTTATGTCAAACAACCTCCCGGCTTTGTCAATCCTAAGAAACCTAATCATGTTTACAAACTTCACAAAGCCCTTTATGGTCTTAAACAAGCTCCTAGAGCATGGTATAAATGCTTGACCAAGTTCCTTATTGCAAGTGGTTTTGAAATTGGAAAGATTGATTCCACACTTTTTACTAAAAGGGTTAATGGAGAACTATTTGTATGCCAAATTTATGTTTATGATATTATATTTGGTTCAACTAACCCTCTTTTTAGTGAAAAGTTTGGAAAGCTTATGTCGGAGAAGTTTGAGATGTCTATGATGAGTGAACTCAAATTCTTTCTCAGTTTGCAAATCAAGCAAACTAAGGAAGGTACATTTATCTCTCAAACGAAGTACACCAAAGACTTATTCAATAAGTTCAATATGCAAGAATGCAAAGGTATGCCTACACCTATGCCTACGAGTGGACATAATGATTTGACCAAAGATGGTGAACCGGTTGATCAAAAGGTTTATCGCTCTATGATTGGTTCATTGTTATACCTATGTGCCTCACGTCCCGATATTATGCTAAGTGTGTGCATGTGTGCACGATATCAAGCTGCTACTAAAGAATGTCATCTTAAGGCCGTGAAAAGGATAGTGAGATACTTAATCCATACACCAAATTTTGGCATTTGGTATCCTAAGAGGTCCTCTTTTGATCTTGCTGGCTATTCCGACTCGGATTATGCCGGAGACAAGGTTGATAGAAAGTCCACTTCGGGTACTTGTCAATTTCTTGGTAGATCTCTTGTGTCTTGGTCCTCCAAGAAACAAAACTCGGTATCCTTATCTACCGTCGAAGCGGAATACATTGCCACTGGTTCATGTTGTGCTCAATTACTTTGGATGACCCAAACTCTTAAAGATTATGGGGTCTATGTGAAACATGTTCCATTGCTTTGTGACAATGAAAGTGCTATCAAAATTGGTCATAATCCTGTGCAACATTCTCGAACTAAGCATATTGAAGTTCGTCATCATTTCATTCGAGATCATGTTGCTAAGGGTGACATTGATCTTAAGCATGTTCGCACCGATAAACAATTAGCGGATATATTCACTAAACCACTTGATGAGAAAGTGTTTTGCAGGTTGAGAGGAGAATTGAACATCATTGATGCTTCGAACTTGGAATAGAAACTCCATTGGATACATGCAAGACATGAGCTTATGGCTAATCCATGATATATCTCTTATGATGACTATCTTATGTCTTGGATATATTTGTACCTTGCATGTTATCTAACACATGTAGGTACTTGGTTGAATCTAATTCTATGGGATTGCAACTCACTCACGTCTTGAGCGATCTCTACATCACCAAGTCTCTACACAACGGTGGTTGACGACAAGGAAGCACAAAACCATTCGAACATATCCTTTGACAAATTCTATGTTGAGCTTCATGACTGTCATTTTTGGATATACAAGTGCTTTTCCTTGCAATAACTAACCCATGTAGGTAGATGAACTCAAATTCCACGGGGTGCTCCCAACTCATGATGAGCTACATCAACTTCGAGCACCCACACAAGTTCAACTACATGAGCAAGATCCACACCACCACCCAAGGTATGTTGTTCCATCTTAGAGAAGCTTTACTCCAAGTCATGAGTCAAAGCAACTCCACAAGATGTGAATACATCAAGATGCTTAAATGAAAAATGGTAACCCCATTTTGAGCTTAAACGATGAGTATGACCTATGATCAAGTGTTCTCACTTGACTCCTAAGTCAATATACTCTAACATAGGTGACTATGTCACCGCCAAATTCTAGATGAAGTTATCTTGTGTTCTTTTTTGTGTTATTGCATTTGTCCCTTGCATATTTGTTTCCCTCTTTTTCAAACAAAAAAAACTTCATCTAGAACCTTCACTTTTCTTACTTTTGTTTTGCACATTTCTGCATGAATTCCTTGCAAATCCTTCAGTTAATTCATTGCAAATCTTTGTGAGATCTTATTTGACTAGTGAGCTGAGGTGACAAGTGTTTTCTCTGTAATGAACTCGGTTTCACCGAATGGTAATTTTCGGTCCAACCGAATCCCTTCGGTACCACCGAAACATGCCACTCGGTGCCACCGATTTCGCAACAGGAAAAACAGTTTGCCAATTATTCTATATTTCTTCTGATCCAGCTCCACTCAATGAATCTTGTCCTCTACAAGCATCACAGTTTTATCCATTGCTTTGTGCTGAGTCTAAAGGACCAAACCTATTCGACGGGTTCTAGAAAAAACTTCTTGGAAATTGATGTCAAAGGGGGAGAGAGAGATCACATCAAAGCTTATCACCTACAAAGGAGAAAGTATTAAGGGGGAGAGAATACCCAAGGATCCCAAGTATTAAGGGGGAGAAAGAAATCTCCAGGGGGAGAGAATACTCAAGGATCCCAGATGCTTGATGTTCAAGAGGAGAGATGCCACATGTCTTTTTGGGGGAAAGACATGTTCATATGTGCTTATTTGCATTAAGTTCTATTCATTTATATCTTTCAGCTTTGATTTTCTGTTCCCTATCTTCTCCCAATATCCCATGTCAGATTCAGGGGGAGCAAGACATCTAAGGGAAAGAAATCACTCAAATTCATTGCATATCTTTACTCTTGGGGACATGTCTAATCCAATGTGGTACCTTGTACTCACTCTCTACATGTCATCCCAGTCTTGGTATTCTTGTGGTCTCTTTTGGTTTGCTCTGGCTAGTGGATGTACCTGTGTTATCTAACCTTGTTTATGCAGGTTCATTCCATCCTAAGCCAACTCAAGACTACAAGGTAAGTATACGTATCAGAATCATGAGTATGAGGAATTCTTTCTCTTGTACATACTATTTGCAAGAAGGACTCATAAGCATGAAGGTATTTCTCTTAATAATCTTTTGCTCTGATGCATATGGCCAAGATACATGTAACACATTGCCCACTCTGTCATGATTATGCTCTCACATGCTTCTATATTGTATATTCACATGATTGCATACTTGTAGGGGGAGCCTATGTTTGTTACATGTCCTACCAACGCTTTACTTGCTATTCTTTATATCTTTATCTAAAGCTTTGATGTATGTTGCCATCAATTACCAAAAAGGGGGAGATTGAAAGCACAAGTGCTCCCCAGGTGGTTTTGGTAATTAATGTCAACATATCTCTTGTTGGACTAATACTTTTATCTAGTATATTTCAGATAAGTTCAACAATGGAGTGGCATGGACTAAAGGTTGTGGGAACTCCTTCAAGATGCTAAGGACAAAGGATTGGATAAAGCTTCAAGCTCAAGACTCTTCATTTTACACTTTTAGTGATCCAAGATCACATTGAGTCCATAGGAAAAGCCAATACTATCAAGGAGGGATGAGGTGTTGCTTAATGAGCCTTTTGCTCCATGTGCTTGATGATATACTCCAAAACCCTCAGCTACTTTCCCACTTCCACATATGACCTAAACCCAAAGTCAAACTCGGACCTACCGATTCTTTCTATCCGGCGCCACCGAGTTTCACATGTCATAAGCCGCTGCCAAACCCTAGCAAATCGGTTCTACCGATAGGGATCTCGGTTTCACCGAGATGGGATTGCAATCTCACTGTGTATGTCCATTGTCAAAATCGGTCCCACCGAGTTTAGGCAATCGGTACTACCGAGATTACAATGCAAACTCTCTGGTTAACTCATTACCAAAATCGGTCCAACCGAGTTTAGTAATCGGTCCCACCGAGTTTGCCTGACCAACTCTCTGGTTAGCTTATTACCAAAATCGATCTCACCGAGTTTGTGTAATCGGTCTCACCGAGATTACGTTATGCCCTAACCCTAACCATATCGGTCCTACCGAGTTGCATGTCAGTCCCACCGAAAATCTCTAACGGTCACCAGGTTTACTATTTCGGTCCAACCGAGTTTGTTGATTCGGTCCCACCAAGATTGGTAAATTGTGTGTAATGGTTAGATTTTGTGTGGAGGCTATATATACCCCTCCACCTCCTCTTCATTCGTGGAGAGAGCCATCAGAATACATCTACACTTCCAACTCATATGTTCTGAGAAAGAACTTCCTACCCTTGTGTTGAGGCCAAGATATTCCATTCCTACCATATGAATCTTGATCTCTAGCCTTCCCCAAGTTGCTTTCCACTCAAATCTTCTTTCCACCAAATCCAAATCCTGTGAGAGAGAGTTGAGTGTTGGGGAGACTATCATTTGAAGCACAAGAGCAAGGAGTTCATTATCAACACACCATTTGTTACTTCTTGGAGAGTGGTGTCTCCTAGATTGGCTAGGTGTCACTTGGGAGCCTCCGACAAGATTGTGGAGTTGAACCAAGGAGTTTGTAAGGGCAAGGAGATCGCCTACTTCGTGAAGATCTACCGCTAGTGAGGCAAGTCCTTCGTGGGCGATGGCCATGGTGGGATAGACAAGGTTGCTTCTTCGTGGACCCTTCATGGGTGGAGCCCTCCGTGGACTCGGGCAACCATTACCCTTCGTGGGTTGAAGTCTCCATCAACGTGGATGTAGGATAGCACCACCTATCCGAACCACGGGAAAAACATCCATGTCTCCAATTGCGTTTGAATTCTTCAAACCCTTCCCTTTACATTCTTGCAAGTTGCATGCTTTACATTCCGCTGCTCATATACTCTTTGCATGCTTGCTTGATATGTATTGTGTATGTTGAAATTGTGCCTAAAAACTCCACTCAAACCGAAAAGCTTAAAAATTGCAACTTTGGCACTGAGTGTGTAATCACCCCCCCCCCCATCTAGACACACCTACTTCTAGATCCTACAAATGAGCCGCACTATCCCAAATTGCTTTTGGATACCTCACTTTCTCCATCTACAACATCAATATGTGAACGTTTAAATGTAAACATTTTTTTACTAATCAGCAGTCATTTCATACCACTACAAAATTGATACAGTAGGAATCATTCATGCAATTTTTCATTGCTATAAACAGAGTTCGAACAGTAGCAATCAATCATACAAATTTCGTACTAACCAAAGAACCATACAAATCATAAACAACATAAGCAAACAAGTAGCCGTATAATTTTTTTGATTCATACAAACAGAGTTGAACTAATATGTAACAGAGATATGACAGAGAGAAGGGGAGAAAGGATGAGATAGAGAGGAGTTCACCAACACCGGCGAAGTGGGCTCGGTCGACGCCGGCGCCTCCTGCTGTAGGGCGGTTGGGTCGGGGAGGGGAAGCCAGTTCACTTCCTGCTGCCGGCGCCGAGGGACTGGACGGGGAGGCGCTGTAGAGGACCGCCGGCGCCGAAACTGGCGATTTTGTGGGGGGGGGGGAATCCGGCTGGCGGCGCCAGGGATGAGCGACGGGGACGAGCGACCGGGGGGAATCGACGAGTACTTTGGGCTGGGCCTCTGTCCGTCGGCTGGCCCGAGTGGCATATTGGGGGTAATTTCTACATCCAATAGGGATATTTGCCCCAACTGAATCGTTTTGTTTTGAGGGAATCGCCAGAATCGCCAAGTTTGCTCGATTCTGAAATACACTACCGATTGTGGGTGATTCTAGACGATTCGTGGAGAAGCAATGAGTTCTTTTGTGATTATGATTTTCCAGGCAGTGATTCTTAGAATCGAGTCGAAAGAACTGGCCCTAGGTGACGTGGGGAGATGCAGTGGCAAGCGGCCGAGATAGGTGACATGGGGCCTTGCCAATCGATGCGAAGAAGGTCTCACCGACTGATGCAGGGAAGTTCATCCGCCGTTTTTCAAAAGAGGAGTCAAGCAAGCAGACGTCTGTATGTTTTGTATAGCAATTAATGGCAGTCGAGGGAATGGTGCCGGCGGATGGTCGAGGTGCGATACAATTTTGCACTCCTATGATATGAGTACGTCCCGTCCCTTTATACCTTTTCCCCTTATTCCTCCGGAAATACCATGTCCACCGGCCATGCCTCTCCTGTTCTCCACCAAGGCTACTGTATCTGCACATTTTTCCTCCCTGCCACCCTTCTGCATTTGGTCAATTCAAGTCGTCCTAAATCTGTTTTTTTTCTTTTTCTGCTGCAGGTTAGTTAGCATGAAATGCTAAGTGAAGACTATTGAAGTGTGGTTCTGGAAATTTTTCAGAAAAATATTCACGAGTTGATTATTTGCAATGGCAATCAGGTTAGTTAGCATGGAATGCTAAGTGAAGATGGGTTTCTTGTCCACTGTATACTGTAGTCTGTACTCTGTGCTATGTAGGAGAGTGGCAAGGAAGATACATACTTTAAGCTATTATAGGCCGGAGCTACATCTCCATCCTATAAAGACTTTTTTCTTTTCTTTGGTAAGGTCTTTTACCAGGCCAAAAAGTGCGGGAGCTCACCACGTGCTGTAACTCTGGTCCTGAGCATGTATGCTGACATTACTATATATCTCACCGACTAGATCGTATCACACAACAAGTTTCATCTATCCTTCGCATACATTCAGACAGCAAAGGTACATAAGATCCTAAATCGTTTTTCTCTAATCTAATTCATTTAATCTAAACAGTTTTGACGGTCACTGATGGGGAATATTTCCCATTTCATACTGAATCATAACCATTCAGATTTATATTTATTGATTTGTGCTACTGCTGTTCAATTTTTGCACCTTTTAAATTTATGCAGACAAGTTGTTTGATGTATGCCCAACTAAGCTGCAGATCATTGTTACTGAATTAATACATGAATTACTTTCTTTTCATATTTTGTAATTTTGTAGTTGAAGCAATTCGTCAAGAACATACTAATTCGTATTTGTCTCATTCATAGATCTAGCATAGTTCTTTCTATCATTGGCATGCATAGAACATTTTGTGTTTGCGACGCCATATAAGATAACAAGGGATTATTATTTTGCGGATCAAGAAAATTCTTTGGAGATAACGTCATGGGAAGGAGTATCATTGGAATATTTTTGTTCTCCCTCTGAAAGTTTTCACAAACTATTAAATACCCCATTGAAATGAATCTCACCTATTCAAATTTCATAGGTGACGCATTATTATTATTATTATTATTATTATTATTATTATTATTATTATTATTATTATTATTATTATTATTATTATTATTATTATTATTATTATATCTTTATTTTTATCATACCACTTCTGATGCTTGAAACTCAATAATATTTGACCGATATCCTAACTTTGTCTTTAAACATTGGCTGGGCTTAAATTCCTACTTTGCTTTCTTAGGGTAATGAAGTGGGTTTGAGACATAACCTCTCATAATGTTTCTACCATTCACTTCAAGTGCCTTGATATTGTGAGCATATGCAGTCTTACTATTGCACCCAGTATTGATATGTAGCTTCAAAGCTTTTGCGCTTTTGCTTCAAACATTGGTAATGATTTATAAAGCTCATATCAAGCTCCAATATGGTTTCACTACTGTAATTTTTTGAGCCAACACATAGAAATAGATGGACGCAACAACGCGCGTCATCGATGATCTAGTTAATGTTATAAAGATTAAGCATAAGTCATGTAAAGACAAACATGACAAAATTAAAAAGACAGATGTCTCCGAGTTTGACACCAACGTCTGTCACCTGCCTCCGGCACCACCACAACAACCACCGAAGGAAAAAATGATGGATCATCTCCTCATCCGAGCTTGACGCGGCTACATCGCTGATATGGAGCTTTGCGGACCTCCAGGGTGACTCATCGAAAGTGAAGCCATTGTCGATGAACGAATCAAACCGAGGCAACACCCAGGACACGACATCGAACTCCGGATCTGGCACCTCACCACGACTAAGACGTCGAAGGAGAAAACCATACCTGCCATCCATCAACCACGAACCCAGCATACGTTCCTTCTTTCAGATGTCGTCGATGCAGACCATAATTGCATTCGCTCCTGGACTACCTCCCAAGCTTCGCACCGAAGTTGGAGCAGACGTCGCCGCAACGACGGAGCCCGAGGACACGTGTCCACCATAAGGATGCCGTCGCCGCCACGACATCCCGGCTTGAACAGACTGGTTTCCAAATCCATCGCCAATCATAGAGACGATCGTCTCACCAGAGAAGAATCCGGGAGCTTCTTTATTTAGCATCACCGTCATTGTCGTTTAAGTCAAGACGTCAAACGATCCAAAAACCTAAAATACTAGGGGCCTAGAACATAAAGCTAATACGATACGCACACACACGGGATCCGGTGACCTCTCTCACCACCAATGACCAAAAGGTCGCCGACGGAGGGGAGCCGCCGGAAGATGGCGTCAGAAAGGTTGGCTCTCTTGGCGGCTGCTAAGGTTCCTAGTCGCTAGTCGATCCAGTTTATTGGCATGTATTTCCTTAACTCTTAAGCAACATGTGTAGGCACGTCTGGGTATAAATACTACTCTATTTCTATCATCAAGAAAGACTAATGAATCATTTACACATTCATCTCTCTCGTTCTGCAATTTTTACTTAAAACACGTTATCACGCACTTTTGCTCTACACATCAGCGCAATGGGTTGAACAGAAAAAATAACAGAGAAGAAGAACAAATGTTGTCGATCCCATCGATGCAGCAATTGAAGAACTCAATCAATCAAAAAGGAAAACTAATCAAGACTACCTATTTAATCTTTACCTATTATTAGATCATGTTTTCTGTGGATTTTCGTGTGGGTCCCTGTCGGTGTCAAAACCGGCGGATCTCGGGTAGGGGGTCCCGAACTGTGCGTCTAGGCGGATGGTAACAGGAGACAAGGGACACGAAGTTTCACCCAGGTTCGGGCCCTCCCGATGGAGGTAAAACCCTACGTCCTGCTTGATTAATATTGATGATATGGGTAGTACAAGAGTAGATCTACCACAAGATCAAGGAGGCTAAACCCTAGAAGCTAGCCTATGGTATGATTGTTGTATGTCGTCCTACGGACTAAAGCCCTCCGGTTTATATAGACACCGGAGAGGGTTAGGGTTACACAAAGTCGGTTACAATGGTAGGAGATCTAAATATCCGCATCGCCAAGCTTGCCTTCCACGCCAAGGAAAGTCCCTTTCGGACACAGGACGAAGTCTTCAATCTTGTATCTTCATAGTCCAGGAGTCCGGCTGAAGGTATAGTCCGGCTATCCGGACACCCCCTAATCCAGGACTCCCTCAGTAGCCCCTGAACTAGGCTTCAATGACGATGAATCCGGCGCGCAGATTGTCTTCGGCATTGCAAGGCGGGTTCCTCCTCCAAGTACTTCATAGAAGATTTTGAACACAAAAGACAGTGTCCGACCCTGCAAAATAAGTTTCCACATATTGCCATAGAGAGAATAATATTTACACAAATCTAATCTGCTGACGTATTCCGTAGTGTGACATCACACCATGGCCAAGTCTTTATTCGAATAGTTTTTACTCACCCACCTTAGCGCGTTTCGCGAGGCGGTTTCCTTGGCACGTCTTGTCAAAGCAGAGATCGTGTCCCCTTATTTACGGGATTCTCATCAATATGGACGTGGGTAACCCAATCGTGCCCGTTGGCATGTTTTCTCGATTAAAGGCGAGTCCCAAACGGTTACGGGGTGGGCCCTTGGTATTCCACCTCTTATAAAGAGACCAAGGCCTTGCTCCTTCTTTTCAATCTCAAACGAGTTCGCCCTTCGCCTCGAGTTCCAACACCCAAGGTTCCAGATTTCAGGCGCTTCGAATCCTCGACAATGTCCGGTTCCGTCCTTCGAGGTCGATGGGCACCCTCTTCTGTTACAGAGGAGGACATGCTAAAGCTGAGAGAGGCTAGGTTCTTGACCGGCGAAATCTCGCATAGGTTACCTGCTCCAGGGCAGGTCATTCCCACTCCCAGGCCTGGTGAGAGCGTGGTGTTCATGTCTCACTTCCTTCGGGGGCTAGGCTTCCCAATGGACCCCTTCGTGAGGGGGCTCATGTTCTATTACGATTTGAAATTTCATGACTTAGCTCTGGAGTCCATCCTCCACATTTCCTGTTTCATCGTCGTGTGCGAAGCCTTCCTCCATATTAATCCCCACTTCGGACTATGACTCAAGACCTTTAAAGTAATGCCGAAGATGATCGAGGGGCGGCACGCAGAGTGCGGAGGCGCTTTTATAAGCAAGAATGCTGATGCTCCATGGCCCGAGGGCTCTTTCCAAGAGGAGTTCAACTTATGGCAACGAGAGTGGTTCTATATCACCGCTCCCAGGGGCACCAAGTGGGTGGCGCCATCTGCCTTTCGTTCGGGTCCCCCACCACACCTAGCGTCATGGGTCAATAAAGGACTTGACTGGGGGTCATCCAAGGACATGCCCTTGTTGCAGGGCCGCATCAGGGATCTCTTAGAAAGTGACTTCAGCCTGGTCAAAGTGACGCAGGTCATGCTGATTCGTCGAACCCTGCCCGGGAAACGTCGCTCCCTCCGCCTGTGGGAGTTTAATCCGGAGGGACCGCGAGCTCTCCAGCATTTCATGGGCGCAACGCCCGTGGAGATGTATAAATTGTTCTTCGGATCACAAGTGATGTGTCCGGACTTGAACGAGGACGCGGGATTGAGCTACAATCGCCCGGATACTAAAGTAAGTAGCCTTGTGCCCGGACTTGCTATCCGTATATTTGTTATGAAACTTGCTTCTAAAGAACTGTTCTTTAAACAGGAGTGGATAGCAAAAGCAAAGCTTATCAGGTGTCCGGCTCCCCTCCCCAAGACCACGCCAGCAGGATGTTGAAGATTGTGCCTTTGAAGGAAAGCAAGGGAGGGGACAAGGAAACTACGACCTCCTCGAAGGAGGCTGTTCGGAGGGAAGGAATCGAAAATTCCACTCCGCAAGGAAAGAAGAGGACCGCCTCTGGAGACCTGGAGGCCGTGGCCTCAAAATGGGGGAAGATATCTTCGTTAGAGGGTCCTGCGCTGGGGGATACCTCGGCCGAACTATGCCCTCAAGGGGGCCAGCCCTCCACCGAGCCGTAAGTAGAGAGAGGTTTTTCCTTTGAGAAGAATCCTTGTTTTATATCTGAGAAGAGTAACCGAAAATTTACCTTGTAGTTCGGACCTCAGCCCTTCTCCGCAGAGCTCGTCTTCGGGGGATCTTCTTCCGGAGATGATGGAGAGCGGAACGCCTCCCCCTACCGAACCGCCTAGAGAGGCGGGCGACCCTGAGGTATCGTCGCGGAGGGTTTCTCCGAATTCGGCGGGGCCGGAAGGCAGCCATATGGCCCCCCAAGGCTCTCTGCGTCCGTCCTTCGAGAAAGGTAACAGGACGAATCCGGCACCGTCCGATGCTCGGTCGGAGGGGTTGAAGAATCTGCTAGGGCGAGCATCTATCTCAGAGGAGCATCGTGCATTGATGGGCACGGTGATTGAAAGGGTTTCGTCCGCGGAAAGCGGATTGCACGAGGCCGTCAGAAGTTTACTGACGGGTTTTGAGGTATGCGGAATAACGCGCCCTTTTTTAGCAGTGGTGCATAAACAAGATGCGCCCTATGCACATAGTAGCCCCTGAGACTCTGTGCGTTGTCAAAATTGATGGCGCGCAGAGGATCATGACCCCAGGTCTAAAACGTTGTCTTCGTATGCAGGTGACGAATTATCCGGTGTCCAGCCGGACTAATGGGTTTGCCGAGCTAAAGCGGCAACTTGACGTGGTAGAAGCCGACATCGTGCTTGTTAACAAGCGGCTTGACGAGGCGCAAGGTATGTAACCCCTCCAGTGGCACCTGGTAAGAGGAGCCTATGCCAGTATCTTACCCTGAGTGCGTTTGATGCAGATGGTGCGGCTGCCATGGAGAGTCTTCAGGCGGAACTTGCCCGAGCCAAGGAACAAGCCAGAAAAAGTGATGCAGCTGCCAAGAAGGCCCTTGAAGAGCTGAGAGCCGAACAGGCTGCTCACTGCCGAAGCAGGAAAGAGATGGCCAAAATGGCCGTGAAGCTGAAGAGCGCTGCTGACCGTTGGAAGCTTCTGGAAAAAGAAGATCGGGCGGAACAGACGGACTTGAAGAAGTCCGTTGCCGATGCCAAGGATGCTCGCTCTGTGATGAGAGCTGCGAAGGAGGAGCTTCGTGAAGCCGGAGAGATCGTGGCTGGAAAGCCCTTTATGCTGTGGAGGAAGTTTTGTGATCCTAAGCATGCTCCGTTGGACCGGCTGTGGAGTGCGACGGACACCTATCTGGATTTGGCGGCAAGTGCAGCTGATGCGACCGAACACTTTCGAGATCAAGAAGACCGCGAAGTGGAGAAACTCTTCTGGTCGCAGTTCCACAATCCAGAGCGTCCACTATCAGTGGCCGACCGTCTGGCCGAATGGGCCGAGCTGAATAGGTTTTCCGGACTCGCCATGAAGTGCGTCATGAGTCATCTGTGGCCAGAGAGATCGGAGCCGAAGAGTTATTTCAGCTTGGTGTAGCAATTCCTTGGTGCGGTGCCACGTATCAATGCAATGAAGAGGCAACATGCATAGAGGGCGCACGGATGGCTCTTGCCCGTGTCAAGACATACTGGGCGGAGATGGAGACCACCGTTGTTGCATCCCGAGATTCGGACAAAAGCCGAGTATCCTCCGAGCACTATTTTCAGGAAGTCCTTCAAGGCGCTCGTGTAATAGAGACGAAGTGCTCGAAGGATGCTATGTTCTAATAGCATATTTAATTGTAAAGCAATATTTTGATAAATTTTAGAAGCCTTTTATACTTGTGCCTTCAAGTATTTGAAACACCTCCTGTGTGGCCGTTTTAAGATACATATATATATATATATATATAATCTGAAAGATGGCAGTCATTGGCTTCAGCCCCCACGCACATAGTGCGGGGGTGCTCGCAGAAGGCGCATTTTCACACTTAATCCAACGTCTTGGTCCTACAAAGGAGGTGATAGCGCAGCGAGCTAGGCAACCAGACTATAATGCTTTATCACTTTCACTTAGCCATAGGAGCTTGACAGTGAGGCTACTTAGATAGCCCCTGGTGGCGCCTGCGCTCGCCCGAAGTCGGGGCGCATATGTGCCTGGCCGGGAAATGACCCTTTGTTAATGCGGAGGAATCCTATAGATTCTGGTGAGTCATCGAGTGGTTGACCAGTCTCACGCTATATCATGACAGTCAGTTTTCGGCTTTCTCTACTGAGGTGCTCGCCTGGCCGAACCGGGGCACAATCGCAGTAGTTCTCCTGGTGCCGCCTTAGCCGATAGTGCGGAACGTAAGGCAGCAAAACATAGGAGCCGGGCAACCCAACATTTGACCAAAGACATGATTCGGAGCTGATGCATATAAGGCCAAACTCGCGACGCCGAACACTCCCTAAGGTATTCAGTCTTTATGAGTGGCGGGCGGGACAACGCCCTTGGTTATAAGCCCCTAGTGTCCAGGTACGCGCAAAATTCCTGACGTGGCCACATGCCAAGACGCCAGTCCCCTCCTTGATTATAATGAAAAACCGGAGGATGTGTATCAACAAGAGACAGTAAAAAAGGTTTACGCAGGGTCTTAATCTGAAAAGAATCCTTGGAACAGGTCCCTGCTGCACGTCTGCGCCTGTGTCTCCGTTGTGCCGTATCCTGGACGGGCGCAGCACGATGTTCATCTGTAAAAGAGAGGAACTTAGTTGAAGAGAAAAAAAAGGTCGTGCCGAACAGAAGTTATACTAAATAAATAAAGTATAGATTGAAATGAGTAAAATTGAGCTTGATTGTCTCATATTGTATATGCGCGGAGCCCCTAGCACAGGGGTATACGGCTATTAAGCCTTTATTAATGATATGTTTACGCCGGACTCATCCAGCCGTGTCTGTGGTCTTAACGACTTGTATGGATGTTTTTGGCTGATGAAGCCGTATTATTGTGGGCTGTTAAGGCATCCGCACGATCCTCCGCATGGGGGGCGCGTTTGATGTTTCCCTTTAGTGAGATGATGCCTCGTGGACCGGGCATCTTGAGCGTAAGAGATTGTAAGTGCATCTAGTGCCACCCCTAGTTGGTTTTGGAGTATTGACGACAAATTTGGTTGAGGGACTAATGTGTTTGTGAGAATTGCAGGATAACACAGGTAGTGTCCCTCATTGATTCGATTTACCTACCGGAGATGACCCCTAAAAATGTACGAAGACATTGAAGACAATGGTGGTACATGAAGATATTCATATTGAAGACTATGACGTGAGAAGACATTCCGTGAAGACTATGGAGCGCGAATACTTAGTTGTTTCGTTGTTTCCTTTTCTTCTTTGTCGAGTCATAGGAACCACCGTACTGATAAGTGGGGTCCAAGTGAATACAGTCAGAGTGACTGAAGTGATGCTCAACCCAAATCCTATGTCTTCGAGCGAAGACAATGAGAGCAAATCTTATCCAGAGCTGGATAAGTCAGCTTTGCTTGTAGCTCAAGTAAAGTTGCCGCGTGTGTTTGAAATCTGACCGTTGGAACACGTGTCAGTTCCTTAGTGACCCAGGGTCATTTTGGACATATCAGGTCGGGTTGCCTAGTGGCTATAAATAGCCCACCCCCTACACCATAAATTGGTGGCTGCTCAGAGTTAGTGCACGGCTTTTGTCGTTTGAGAGCAACCCACCTCGAAGCCTTTGAGAGAGATAAATCCTTGCGAGGACAAAGCCCAAAACACCCTGAGCCAAAGAGTGTTAGGCATCACTGAAGTCTTTCTGCGTGTGTGACCTGAAGACTTATTACACTTGAGGACTGTGAATCCTCCAGCCCGGTTAGGCGTCGCGTTCTAAGCATCCAAGAGCCATTGTGGATTGCCGGTGAACGAAGTCTGTGAAGGTTTGGAAGTCTACCTTGAAGACTTACCAGAGTGATTGGGCGAGGACTGTGTGTTCTTAGCTCAAGGGGAATAAGGTGAAGACGCGGTCTTCTGAGTTGAATCTCAGCCTCCCTAACCAGATGTACAATTGTCACAGGAACTGGAACTGGTCAAACAAATCATGTGTCTTCATCGAGTGACTGGTTCTATTCTCTCTTCCCTTTACTTACTGTTTGTCTTCGTGAAGTCATTGCCTGCCTGCCATACCTGTTTGACTTCATTGCTTGATTACCATTGCTGTTTGGCTTCATACTATCTTCCACCCTGATCCTTACTACCTAGTTGCCATTAGTCATCGTACACACACATTATTGCATACTTGACTATGGCTTGCCTTGTGTAGTTTATCTTCCGCTGCATATCAATTGGTACATTTTTAATATTTGTCTTTGAAACTTTTATGTTTTGAAGACTTTCATAAAAATTGCCTATTCACCCCCCTCTAGTCGATAACAAGCACTTTCAATTGGTATCAGAGCAAGGTACTCCCTTGTTCTGTGTGATTCGGTTTAACCACCTGGAGTTTTAGCTATGTCGACTGCAGGGATAATCAAAGTCTACGATGCTTGCCCCGTGTTCGATGGAACTGAATATCCCTACTGGAAGAATAAGATGCGCATGCATCTTGAAGCCATTGATGTCGACCTCTGGTATGTCGTCAAGAACGGCGTTCCCAATACTGATGATGGTGTCACCCCTGCTGATGTCAAGAAGTTCATTCAACTAGACTCTACTGCCAAGAACATCATCTGTGGTCATCTGACTAAAGGACAGTATGGCCGAGTGAGTGCTCTGGAGACGTCAAAGCTAGTCTGGGACTGGCTATCCAAGGTCAACGAAGGCGTCTCAACCCAGAGAGATCAAAGGATCAGTGTTCTTCGCAACCTCTTCAACCGCTTCAAGAGAAACGACAATGAGAATGTCCAGCTCACGTTTGATCGCCTCACTGACATCACAAATGAGCTTCGTGCTCTCGGCGCCACTGAGATTACCAAGCATGAAATCGTCAAGACACTACTGAGATCATTTGACAGCTCCTTTGACACCCTTGCCCTCATGATACAAGAACGTCCTGACTTCAAGACACTCGATCCGTCTGATATACTTGAGAGGCTCAACACACATGAGTACCAGCTATCTGAGAAAAGAGAAATCTATGGTCCCAACTATGGTCGAACTCGCGCTTTGAAGGCAAAAGTTGTTTCCTCATCTGAAGAAGAATCTGACTGCAGTTCTGATGATCCTGAAGACATTGGAATGGAACTTGCTATGCTTGTGAAGAAGTTCCAGAAGTTCACTAAGAAGAAAGGCTGCAGAAAGTCTTCACGATCCAGCTCAAGAAATGATGAAGCCTCTACTCATGACTACAAGAAGAGAACATGTCACAAGTGCAAGAAACCTGGACACTACATCTCTGATTGTCCACTGTGGGACAATGAGAAGAAGAAGAAGAAGAAGAGCAAGGAATATGATTCTGATGACAAGAAAAAGAAGAAATCTTCAAAGTCTTCTACCAAGTCCTCATCAAAGTCTTCATCTCACAAGAAGAGCTCATCTGGCAAGGCTCGTGCTTTTGTTGGGAAGGAAATGGATTCAGAGGAGGAGTCTGCTTCTGAGGAGGCGGAGGTGGAGTCTGAGGAGGAGTCCGACCCTGGTGTTGCAAGTCTGGCTCTAGCCACTGGCTATGTTGCCAAGTCCATCTTCAACACTGAAGACAATGACTCCCACACCAACGCTGAAGCTGATGATAAGGATGATCCAACTCCCACCTACTGCTTCATGGCACGTGGTGCCAAGGTAAAATCACGCGATGCTTACTTTCAAACATCTAATGAAGATGACTCTGATTGTGAATCCAAGCCTAGCTACAAAACACTTGCTAAAATTGCAACTGAACAACAAAAGGCTATGGAACATACTCAAAAACTGTTAGACAAAAGCGATGACCTGTTGGATGCGGAAATGACTCGTTCACAGTCCTTAGTTGAAGACATAAAAAATCTTCATGCTAAGTACCAAGAACTTGAAAGTCGTCATGATACGCTCACAACCACTCATGAAAAGCTCTCCTATGATTATCTTCAAAGGAAGCAAGAGCTTGAGAAGTTGAGAGCGGCTCATGAAGATCTTAAAAAAGAGAACGAGTCACTACGCGCTCGACAGATCAGTCCCGCTCAGGATGGATTTGAACCACCATGTCTAAAATGCCTTGAGCGTGATAACGCTACCTCTGTTGCTGGATGTTCCACTACTGCCACTGTTGCATTGTCTTCAACTACTGATGTGGTAACTAACCCCTCTGCGGAGGATACCACTACTATTGCTGATGAAAATGCTAGGTTGAAGACATTACTTGAAACAGGGATGTATAAAATCCTGAAAGGGCATCAGACACTTTGCGATGTCCTCAAAAAGCAGATTCTGAACCAAAACCCTAGGAAAGAGGGTGTTGGGTTCAAGAGGAAAATGAATGTTGATGGTTCCTACTGGAAGCCTGAGCAGTATCCCAAAACCACATGGGTTGCTGCAAAGGGACCTTCAGTGGATCCATCCACCTTATCTGGCTTTACCTGTGCTAACCCTGTCATCATTGATGAATCCTTTGATGCAAACTGTAAACTGTTCAAGAATCAGAATGGTGAAGTGTTTGCCAGATATATTGGTACTGACTGCAGGAATGGGCCACCTATGAAGAAGATCTGGGTACCCAAAAGCTGTCTTGAGAAGCTTCCAGTGAATGTCATCATGACACCACCTGGGAAGAAGACAAATCCCAGACCAAAGGCTTCATATGGTCCAAAGGCTTCATACAGATAGAGGACTCACCTGAGTCACCCTAACGCCAATGTTTTGCAGGGAAACCGTACTTAGACTTATGAATATGAGCGTGTACCTTCAAACCGCTATGTTCATAGAACTAAGAACTTTTCTGCTTATTCATATGAGTATCATTCATCTCCTGCAAGGCTATTTGCTAGGGCTCCAAAGCCGAAGTTCTCAGATGCTGCACTTAGACTCATTGCTTCTAAGCCACCCCTAAAGATGTGGGTGGTTAAGAAGAATTAACTTTCTTTTGCAGGGAAAGGTCTCCAGCCGAAAATCAAAGGCGTCTGATACTATTGCTGGGGACCTAAAATATCTTGTAGGGCGCAAGATCAAATGCCCAAATGGTCTCACTATGTATTTTGTTCCTGAATCGCTTGCCATTCATCCTGTCAGTCCTAATCTTGATCTGAGCTTCCATAATCCTCTTGCTCGTCAAATGTTTATGCTTCACAATTCTCTTGGTGAAGCCTATGCTCCTAACTGCAATGCAGAGTATGACACCTCGTGCTTCAGAATGGATTATGGACAGCGGATGCACTAATCATATGACTGGTGATCAAAGTCTTCTCATGGACTCAACCTTACGTCCATCTGATAAGAGTCACATCACATTTGCTGACACTGGTAAAAGCAAGGTATTGGGTCTAGGTAGAGTTGCAATCTCAAGGGATCAGCACATGGATAAAGTGATGCTTGTTGAATCCCTTGGCTTCAACTTAATGTCTGTCTCAATGCTTTGCGACCTGAACATGGTTGTAATATTTGGAAAATATCGCTGCCTTGTACTAATGGAATCTGACAAATCTCTAGTCTTTGAAGGGTACAGGAAAGATGATCTGTACATGGTAGATTTCTCAGCAGGTCCACAGCTTGCAAGATGTCTTCTTACAGAAGCTTCAGAATGCTAGCTATGGCATCGGAGGCTAGGGCATGCTGGGATGAGGAACTTACATACGCTCGTCAAGAAGAAGCATGTCATTGGAATTGAAGATGTCAAGTTCAAGAAAGATCATTTGTGTGGTGCCTGCGAAGCTGGAAAGATGACTCGAGCCAAGCATCCCGCGAAGACAATCATGACTATGTCTCAACCCTTCGAGCTGCTACACATGGACTTATTTGGCCCTGCTCACTACTCTACCCTCACTACGACTGCCTGTCTCTATGGCTTCGTCATTGTTGATGATTACTCAAGATACACATGGGTGCACATAATTATCTACAAGACCGAAGTGCAAGATGTTTTCATAAGTTTTGCCAATTGAGCCATGAACAATTATGGAGTCAAGATCAAGCATATCAAAAGTGACAACGGCATTGAGTTCAAGAACACTGGACTTGACCTTTATCTGGATACAATGGGAATCACTCATGAGTTTTCTGCTCCTTACACACCTCAGCAAAATGGCATCGTAGAGCGCAAGAACAGAACCCTCATTGAGATGGCTCGGACGATGCTGGACGAATACAAAACACCAAGAAAGTTCTGGCCTGAAGCTATTGATACAACATGCCACGTCATCAATCGTGTTTATACCCATAAGCTTCTGAACAAAACATCCTATGAGCTCCTCACTGGCAAGAAGCCAAATGTAAGCTACTTCAAAGTATTTGGAGCACGGTGCTGGATCAAGGATCCCCATCACAAGTCAAAATTTGAACCAAAAGCTCACGAAGGCTTCATGCTCGGTTATGGAAAGGATTCACACTCTTACAGAGTCTTCAACCTCTATCTCTACAAAATCGTCGAAACTCTAGATGTGCGGTTTGATGAAACCAATGGGTCACAAAGAGAGCTCCTGCCAAGTAATCTTGAAGAAGCTTCACCCAACGAGTCTATCAAGCTAATGGGAACTCGTGAAATCATGCCTGCTGAAGCATAGCCTGAAGAGGAACTTATCATTTCTGTACCCAACCAATCTGAAGACAATGCTCAGCCTGAAGACAATCCTCCCAATGATGACAATGATCAGCAAGAACAAATTCTTTGCCCAGCTCATCCTCGTGTTGCAAGTGAAGTGCAAATTGAGAAGATAATTGATAGCATCAATGCACCTGGTCCACTTACTCATTCAAGAGCAACATAGTTAGCAAATTTCTGTGGGCACTTTTCTTTTGTGTCAATATCAGAACCCAAGAAAGTTGCTGAAGCCTTTATGGAACCTGAATGGATTCAAGCAATGCAAGAAGAGCTTCATCAGTTCAAGCTGAACAATGTTTGGGAACTTGTCAAGCGTCCTGACCCTCGCAAGCATAACATCATTGGAAAAAAATGGATATATCGAAACAAGCAAGATGAGCATGGCCAAGTCGTCAGAAACAAAGCACGTCTCGTTGCACAAGGATATACTCAAGTTGAGGGGATTGGCTTCGATGAAACATTTGCTCCTGTGGCTAGACTTGAAGCTATTCGCATATTGCTGGCCTATGCTAACCACAACAATATCCTGCTATATCAAATGGATGTGAAGAGTGCATTTCTCAATGGCAAGATTGAAGAAGAAGTATACGTTGCACAACCACCCGGCTTTGAAGATCCAAAACATCCTGATATGGTGTACAAACTAAACAAAGCACTGTATGGCCTCAAACAAGCTCCTTGCGCTTGGTATGATACAATCAAAGACTTCCTGAAGAGCAAAGGCTTCAAACCTGGATCCCTCGATCCTACACTCTTCACGAAGACATATGATGGTGAACTGTTTGTGTGCCAAATCTATGTGGATGACATTATCCTCGGCTGCACCAACCAGAAGTACAGTGATGAGTTTGGATACATGATGCAAGAGCAATATCAGATGTCCATGATGGGTGAGCTGAAGTTCTTCCTTGGTCTTCAAATTCGTCAGCAAAGGAATGGCATCTTCATATCTCAAGAGAAATACCTCAAAGATTGCCTGAAAAAGTTTGGAATGCAAGATTGCAAAGGTTACACAACGCCAATGCCAGCCAAACATCATCTGGGTCCCGACGAAAATGGTGAAGAGTTCGATCAACAGGTATACCGCTCCATGATTGGTTCTTTACTTTACCTATGTGCATTTAGGCCAGATATTATGCTTAGTGTTTGCATGTGTGCTCGATTCCAAGCGGCACCAAAGGAATCACATCACCTAGCTGTGAAGCGAATTCTTCGATATTTGGCTCACACCCCAACACTAGGATTATGGTATCCAAAGGGCTCAGAGTTTGATCTGGTTGGATTTTCGGATGCTGGTTATGCTGGTGACAAGGTGGATCGCAAGTCTACATCAGGCACATGTCACTTTCTGGGACGATCACTTGTCTGTTGGTCTTCAAAGAAGCAAAACTGCGTGTCACTCTCAACTGCTGAATCTGAATACATTGCTGCTGGATCTTGCTGTGCTCAACTTCTATGGATGAAGCAAACTCTCAAGGACTATGGCATCAATCTGAAACAAGTACCTCTCTTCTGCGACAACGAAAGCGCCATCAAAATTGCCAACAACCCAGTCCAGCACTCGAAGACAAAGCACATTGAAATTCGTCATCACTTTCTCAGAGATCATGTCATGAAGAAAGATATTGATATCATTCACGTCAACACTGAAGAGCAATTGGCAGATATCTTCACAAAGCCCTTGGACGAGAAAAGGTTTTGCAAGTTACGGTGTGAGCTAAATATCTTGGAATTCTCAAATGTCCTGTGATCAGGCACACATGCTAACACTTATGCATGTTGATGACTTAGATGTGCAACACACGAAGTAAAGTATATCTTCAATCAATGAAGACTTACATTCTGAGTGTGAATAAATTAACATGGAAATTGACTTCGGAGCGCCACGATAATTGTGCGCCGTGTCTGGGTCTAATACTTCCTATACGGTGGGTAACGCCACCACCAAACTTTTCTGTTTGAAGTGTTTCACTCATGACATTGCATTTGAATGTCTTCGTATTTGGTTTGTCTTCAAATTTACTTTATCTTCGTGATTATCTTCACTACGTTGATTCGACTGCTGTTTGATATACATATACTAGTGTTCTGTCCTCTACAACATTCACTTATAGCTATGTTTTCTTGTTGAATCTTTTGAACTAAGTGAATGTGATCGGACCCTAATCTGTCTATGCTTCCAATCTCAAACTCTATCTGTCCAAATCATATGCATTCTATTGAAACTGTCGAATGTCTTCTCTGCGTCCTTGTCAGCAGAAGATACAGAGACAAACATTAAATCTGTGTTAAATGTGTCATTCTTATTGCCTGAAATCTGGAGAAGCCAGAATGTCTACCCGACAAACCTGGCGGGCGTGGGAACGTGGGATAACTCTATGTATGTTGCATGCTTGCCACGTGCCCGTCAGATGTGAACCGCCAGGGGCACCTGCGTAATTGCGTTGTGCCGCCCACTTCCTTATAAATACTTGTCCCCTGCGGTAAAAGAAACTTCTTCCACCTCTCCACCTCGTCAAAACCCTAGCGCCACCGCTAGCTCTCGACGACGCTGGTGACGAAGTGCTTAGCTGCCGCGACTTCTCCGACGCCGTCCTCACGCCGGTCGCGGACATCGTCCTCTCCGCCGCCGCCGTAGGTCTCCTCCGTCGCCAAGTTAGGGCACGGTGGATTGAACTGCTCGGTCTCCTACTCTTTCCATCTAGCAGTTCTTCGTGTGGTAAATAAAACTCTCTTTTTACCATCTTTTTGATCTTCAAAGATTCATCCTGTCTACCAAAATAGGTTTCTGCCTATACAAGTTAGATCCATTATGTCTGCATCTCATACCGCCTAGCATATTCACTTAAGCTTCATAACAAGTTAGATTTCTCACTTGTACCTATTCGCGGATTCGTACAAATCTGGAACCAACTCTCAACATATAAGTGAATGTCTTCGCATCATGAGGTCAATGTCTTCAAACTAGTTTATCTTCAAAATCTTCTGAGAATGCATATGACCTCTTCCCCTTCCCTCGCATCTCTAATGCTGTCACAGGTACATGTCCGTGGGAGAATCCCTTGGTTCTCATAGTCTGCATTCGTTTGTAGAATTTTTACAGCATCACATAAATTCTCCCGAAGCCAGTTCCTGTTTGTCCAGCAAGCGGAAGCTTTTGAAGCCTTTGAACGTATTGAAACCTTTCAGTTTGAAGTACATGGCTGCAGAGAAATCAGTCAGAAAGGGTGGCAAACAGCGTCGAGGAGGAACATCAAGAGATTTTCCTGATGACCTCTCTGAACTCTACAAGACAGATCCTGAGGAGGATTACAATCAGCGCAAGACACGAATCCAATGGATTCGAAGATATTGGGCTGAGGAATGGTTTAACTACCGCTTCGTGACCAAGGAATACGCTGAGAAGAATGCGATAAAGTGTCCTTGGGGAGATATCACTTACAGAGGTCTTCAACCCAAGAGCAAAGCTGAAGCTATTGAACAAAGGTTCTACCCGTGCATGGTCAGAGGACCACAGCCTGCCAATGCTGACCCCACTTCTCTCTTGTGGTGTCGCGATGACAACCTTTTCAAACGCAACTTTCAATTTGCTAAGGCATCAGTAAAAGAGAACAAGAAGTCACTGGGTTTGAACTTCAACCCTGTCCCATCTGCTCCAAGGGAGGATGGCACTCGTGAAGCTGATCAAAACGAGATTGGCCCCTTCTATGATTTTCAAGGTCTCCTCACCTACATTGCAGTCCAAGGAGTTGTTGTTGGGGACGCTTCTGAAGAGGCTGACACAGATGAAGCACCTCCTGCCCCAAAGCCGCAGAAGCCAAAGAAGGCTAAGGCTTCAAGATCAGCTGTTCCACCAAAAGCTTCACATGCGAAGCCACTGGCCACTTCACCTCCTGAAGACAGTGTGCAGTCTGAAGATTTGTCACGCATCTCCAAGAAGACAGAGAAGAAGAAGAAACTTGTCAAGCATACTGATCAGGCACTGACCCCTGCTGTCATTCTGCGTGAAGTGCACATTGATCTGTCCAGTGATGAAGATCTTGCAGATGATGCCCTTGAGCAACTGATCAAGAGCAAGGAAGAAGCAGAAATCTTCAATGATTTGCCTCTCTTCGATGTGGCAATCATTCACAACTTCATTGATGAGTGGTTTGCCTCACCAAATCTCAGCTTCGACGATCTGCAACTTCCCATTGGGCTCAGCGTTTCCTTCAATGGAGCCATTGCTTCAGAGCTTGCTCTCGCTCATCGCATCGTTGAGCTGAAACACAAGATCGACTATGAGAAAGCTCAGTTCAAGAAGCATATGGAAAAGCTCAGCGTGCAAGATGTCAAAAACTTCAAAGTTATGATGCACGAGCTCAAAGAAGCCTTTGTCAAGAAGCGTGAAGAAGCTAAAGGTTCTCGTGAGCGCATGAAGAGCCTGGCTGACAAATGTGTGCAAGCCTACAATGAGGCTGAGAAGCGCAAGGCACTTGGTCATCCTGGTATTGACCCAAAAATGGCTGCAAAGAAGAAAAAGCCATCGACTGACCAAACTGCTCCTTCAAGGCAAGAAGAGCCGCACATTGTCTTCCCAACTAGCATGACCGGCTCGAAGCCAAAGGTCAGGTCAACCGCTTCTGAGCTAAAGAAGACGAGAACTGCTGAGGCTGAAGCTAAGAAAAGGAAAAATACTGAAGCCTCTAATGCTGCTCCCTCCAAGAAGAAGCGCAGAACCAAGAAGGATAGGGTTGCTCCCTCAGAGCCCTTGGTTGTTGAACCCATATCAATGGTTCGCCCTGCCTCTGAACACCAAGAACGACGAATGATAGTTCATGAGCCTGCTCCCACAGAGGCTCATGAAGCTGAAGACATTCCAGCAGTTGACCCCACCGCTGCTGAAGACATTGGTCATCACGACAATGTTGAAGATGATGAAGTCCTTCCTCAGATCAAACACAACCTGGTATCATCGCCTGTTCTCACGAATAGCAAACTCATCAGCATTGGTCGTCCTCTGACGCCAATGGCGCAGGATGCTTCGTGGGCTGATCACCCACAACCACAAGAAACCCCAATTACTCCCCAACAACAAGAAGAAGAGGAAGACTTTAAGGCCCAGCCAACTCCATCTCCAAAGGCGTCGCCAGCATTACGCAGGCTTCGCAAAGGACAAAGGCCTCAAGTCACCACCCAGAGCGTTCCAGAAGGAGAAGTGCCCCAACAATATGTTGCACGTCAAGTGTTTCTAGATGCCACTCCCACTGTGAACGTCTCAGAGTCTGAACCCAAAGGTGCTGAAGACATTCCGGCTGCATCAGCCGATGAAAGACAAGAAGATGAACGTGTCCCAACTCCCCCCGTTGAAGAAGAAGTGGTTCCTGAAGTGAACCTGCTAGTGCCTGACCCTCCAGCTCGTCAAGTGGAGGTTGAAAATCTTCAGGCTGCCACCACCAACACCAATGAAGCCAATGACGTTGTCATGGCTGAAGCAAATGTGGAGCCTGCACCGACAAATGTGCCAGACACCAATGCTGCATCTGCACCTGAAGCCACTGTTGACGCCTCTGCTCCTGTTCTGCCACCAAGGCCACACACTATCGAGCAAACTGTCAACTATGGTCAGCTCATTTCTGTCAAATGGCCTGTTCTGACTCCTCCGCCTGCTGCTGGTGGTCCTCAGTTTGAATACCATGTTGAGCACAGGCCATGGATTCAGAAGCCAACGCCCAGGTTGTCAAGGTTTCCAGGTACTGCATCAGCACCAGGATCATTCAATATCAATGGCTTCAAGGCACACAATACCTTCTTTGACAGTGCAAAGAACCCTTACTCAAAAGCAAGGATATCTTCTGATCGGTTCTGGAGCTATCAGCAGCGAAGCTATTACTCATGCATTCTGTACAATCAAGGCCGCATTTTCCCACACATGCGTCTTGATACTGAAGCCATCACTGGTCTGCCCTGTCTGGAAGAGGCTCTGGACTGCTTCAGAGAGTCCGGCCTGCTGCAGTTTGTCACTGATAAGGAGCACTGGAACGAAGAATTATTGCTCCAATTCTATGCCACTCTTCATATCCGTGGCTACTCCAAAGACACAAAGACATGGGTTCTTGAGTGGATGACAGGAAATGTTCATCGTGAAGCCAAAGCCATTGATGTCATTGAACTTACAGGCCTTCCCTCTGCAGATGATCTTTATGAGCCTGGCTGTCAGCTTCACAATGATGCTATGGAGAGCATTTTCCACAAGCCTGAACCCAATATGAGTCAGATGCTCAGCATGATGAAGCCATTGCCTCCAGATGCTGAATACCCAAAGGCGTTCTTTGTTGAAGACCTTGAGTATCCGCCCCGCACCATTTATCATATACTCGGGCGAACTCTTTGGCCTATCAAAGGACACTCTCCTAATGCCAAGCTGGAAGGCGCAATGAAGACTTTGGTTTTCCATATTCTTCATGGCAAACGCTTCAATGCCCAAGACTTCTTCATTCGCCAACTTGCTGCATCTGGATCTGACATTTTTGGTCTGAAGTTCTATGCTCCCTGGATCATGCGTCTGATCAAGCTTCACTCTGCCTTCAACTATCAACCCTCTGCACGCAATCATACATATTCATGCCAGATGTTGATTTGTCTGTTGAAGCCATATACCCAGAGACGGCAAAGGAGCCTCTTAGTCGTCACAATGCTGACCATCAAAGCTTCACTCAAAATGATGAAGGAGTTCAAGCTATCGCTCGAGTCTACCCTCTGGCTGGGATTACTCGCATGCCTCATCGTGCGCAAACAGAAGCCACTGAGAGCACCATTGCCCAAAGGCCTAAGAAGCGCTCCCGCATTCTCAATGACCGAGAGCTTCTGGTTGCCCTTCATCAGAAACATGATAAGCATCATGACTGGCTCAAGCGCCAAATGCAGAGCCTCTTGGTGGATGTCAATCGCATTCGCAATCTTGCCACCAAGAATGCCTTTGTCACGCATGAAACGTGTCGGCGATCATGGAAGAGTTTGACACTGCTCAGTGCTGAAGCGGATCTTCAAGATGATGGCTTCACAGAAAAATTCAAGTTTGACTCCACTCCTCCACGGAATGCTATCCTACATCGCACTCCATCTCTTGAAGACTCTGAATATTCCTCTTCTGCTGCAACTGTTAACGCCAAAGTGATTGATGAAGAAGATGATGCTACTTCACCGACCCCTTCTGCAAGAATTGACACTGCACCAAGCTCGTCTGCACCACCAAACGACAACACCAACCCTGCTGCTTCACCTACTCCTCATGGGGACGAGTAGATGCTCTATGTCTTCAAACCTTTTTGGTCATTACTGACAAAAGGGGGAGAAGCGTATGAGTTTGATAGTCTTCAAGCGGGTTCATATGGGCGGTTGTTTTATATTTTGCCTAGTGTTTACAACTCTCGCGTTTTGATACATTTGGTTCTTTGAGTTGTAACACTTAAACTTGATGGTCGTCTGCTACTTATTTGATATTCTGTGATGCGATGATAAATTCCGCATGTGCGATGATAACTTCCGCACTTAGGTTATTCTGCAGACGTCCATTTTTCATTATGCATATCATACTCTGTGCTATATCTTATCATGCATGATGATTTGTCGTCATAAGTTGAAGAGGATCTCCACAAGTACAACCTGCCATGTGCATTTGCATTCCAAAAGCAAATTACTCATATGCACATCTTCAGGGGGAGCTTTTGAAACTTATGAAGACAATCCTCTACCCTATACAATTTCACATACTTTATCCCCGTTGAAAACTTCAACCAGTTTGTCATCAGTCACCAAAAAGGGGGAGATTGTAAGTGCATCTAGTGCCACCCCTAGTTGGTTTTGGAGTATTGACGACAAATTTGGTTGAGGGACTAATGTGTTTGTGAGAATTGCAGGATAACACAGGTAGTGTCCCTCATTGATTCGATTTACCTACCGGAGATGACCCCTAAAAATGTACGAAGACATTGAAGACAATGGTGGTACATGAAGATATTCATATTGAAGACTATGACGTGAGAAGACATTCCGTGAAGACTATGGAGCGCGAATACTTAGTTGTTTCGTTGTTTCCTTTTCTTCTTTGTCGAGTCATAGGAACCACCGTACTGATAAGTGGGGTCCAAGTGAATACAGTCAGAGTGACTGAAGTGATGCTCAACCCAAATCCTATGTCTTCGAGCGAAGACAATGAGAGCAAATCTTATCCAGAGCTGGATAAGTCAGCTTTGCTTGTAGCTCAAGTAAAGTTGCCGCGTGTGTTTGAAATCTGACCGTTGGAACACGTGTCAGTTCCTTAGTGACCCAGGGTCATTTTGGACATATCAGGTCGGGTTGCCTAGTGGCTATAAATAGCCCACCCCCTACACCATAAATTGGTGGCTGCTCAGAGTTAGTGCACGGCTTTTGTCGTTTGAGAGCAACCCACCTCGAAGCCTTTGAGAGAGATAAATCCTTGCGAGGACAAAGCCCAAAACACCCTGAGCCAAAGAGTGTTAGGCATCACTGAAGTCTTTCTGTCTGTGTGACCTGAAGACTTATTACACTTGAGGACTGTGAATCCTCCAGTCGGTTAGGCGTCGCGTTCTGAGCATCCAAGAGCCATTGTGGATTGCCGGTGAACGAAGTCTGTGAAGGTTTGGAAGTCTACCTTGAAGACTTACCAGAGTGATTGGGCGAGGACTGTGTGTTCTTAGCTCAAGGGGAATAAGGTGAAGACGCGGTCTTCTGAGTTGAATCTCAGCCTCCCTAACCAGATGTACAGTTGTCACAGCAACTGGAACTGGTCAAACAAATCATGTGTCTTCATCGAGTGACTGGTTCTATTCTCTCTTCCCTTTACTTACTGTTAGTCATCGTACACACACATTATTGCATACTTGACTATGGCTTGCCTTGTGTAGTTTATCTTCCGCTGCATATCAATTGGTTCATTTTTAATATTTGTATTCGAAACTTTTATGTTTTGAAGACTTTCATAAAAATCGCCTATTCACCCCCCCTCTAGTCGATAACAAGCACTTTCAGAGATGCGTAATGCGGTATTGCGTTAAAGCGGGCGAAAGCTTCGCGTCCCAGCAGTGCTTGATAGCGGATTGTGTCCTGATATATCAGGTTTAGACCGTTGCCGCCGTCCATCAGGACATTTGTATACTGGAGTCCGCCAATTATTGGATCGAGTACCAAGGCAGTCCAGCCTGCGCTCCTGATACTTCTAGAGTAATCCCGATGATCGAAGATGATTGGTTTTGACAACCAGTGGCGGGACTCCTTTGGGATAGGCCGTATGGTGCATACCTTTATGGGCGCCGCACGTTTTGTTATGTGAAGTAAGTTTACTGTTTTTACTTCTTGTGGAAAATTCTTTTGTTTCCTGGTGCTCTGCTTTGGGGTTCGTCATCGTCTTCGCTTGGTGTGTCGAGCCCCTTGTGTTCAGCGTTGAGTCTGCCGGATTGCTTAAAAACCTAGCAATCTCTGTGGGTATGGTTTGCAGGCTTCCCAGGAGTACTGTGTATCTGACATATCTTGTCTAAGATTGTGTTTAAGTTGGACAGCTCGTCCCTATTATCTTTGAGGGGCTGCTTTTTCTGATTCTGCTGCGAGCTTTTGAATCCGGCATTGACTGCCGTGCTCTTCGGACTGTTTGCCTTAGTCCGGCGCCGGTCCTTGTTACGTCGCGGTTTTCCGTTTCCATCCCTAGTTTCGGATATACTTGGGTTGCTGGTGCTACATCTTGCCAACCAGTTGTCCTCTCCTGCGCAAAAGCGGGTCATGAGGCTTGTTAATGCGGCCATTGTTCTTGGCTTTTCTTGGCCGAGGTGTCTGGCAAGCCATTCGTCTCGGACATTATGCTTAAAAGCTGCTAAGGCTTCGGCGTCCGGACAGTCGACTACCTGATTCTTTTTTAGTAAGAAATCTATTCCAGAATTGTCGAGCTGACTCTCCAGGCTGTTGAGTTATGTGACTGAGATCGTCTGCATCCGGAGGGCGGACATAGGTCCCTTGAAAATTTGTTCGGAAAGCGTCCTCGAGCTCTTCCCAACTTCCAATTGTGTTTTCAGGAAGGCTTTTGAGCCAATGCCGGGCTGGCCCTTTAAGCTTGAGGGGTAAGTATTTTATGGCATGGAGAACATCTCCTCTGGCCATATGTATGTGGAGGATATAATCCTCAATCCAGACTCCGGGGTCTGTTGTTCCGTCGTACGCCTCTATGTTTACGGGCTTAAATCCCGCTGGAAATTCATAATCCAGGACCTCATCGGTAAAACATAGGGGGGGTGTGGCACCCCTGTATTTGGATGTGCCGTGATGTTCGGATACTGGTTTTGTTGCATTTCTTATGAGAGCTTGCTTTCTTGGCCCATAAATAGATCTGGCTGGGCCATCTTTTTGATGCGAATCCTTGAGTGGATCGCGTGCTGGCTTGTGTGCGGCGCCGCTTGCCGCTCCATGCTGGCCGTGGGGTCGTCTATCCGACCGGGTGGCTTTCTTACTTTTTGACTGTGGGGGCTCTAGGGCCTCCTCGTCGAATTCCGGTAGTAGCTTTCGCTTCGGATAACTTTTTGTGCGGCGACTGTCGCTGTATTTGTCTGCGGTGTTGAGTATTTTGCTCCATTTGATTCTGAGTGCGTCTTCTGCACTTTTGAGCTTCCGCTTCTGTTTTTTCAGGCTGCGTGCAGTAGCAACGAGCCTTTTGTGGAGGTTCTTCTGCTCCATGAGCTTATCCGGTGTAAGGTCGTCCAGAATGCCGTTTATGCCGGGGGTGGGTTGTGCGGTTTCTTTATCTGAGTTGCCCTATTCGGACGATTGCTCTAAGGCATGCTCGTCGTCCGCCGGCTTATCCTGCTCTATGGCTGGGTCTTCATGGCTGTCGTCTTTATCGAGGCGGGGCTTGGAGCGGCGTTTACGCCGCCGCTTTGATTGTTTTTTGAGAGATCGATCCCTCGTTGCATCCCCGTGTTCCTTGTTGTCGCCTTGTTTAGGTGTATCCACCATGTACACATCATGAGATGAGGTTGCTGTCCAATGCCCTATAGGCGTTGGTTCATGTGCGTCTCTTGCATCGTCGTCCATACCGTCGATGTCTTCGGAGTCAAAATTGAGCACGTCGTTTAAATTATCGACAGTGGCTACCAGGTGGGTGGTGGGTGGGATTTGAATTTCTTCATCATCCGTATCCCAACCTTGTTGACCGCAATCCGGCCAGGGCTCTCCTGATAAGGAGAGAGACTTTAATGACTTCAGAATATCGCCAAAGGGCGAGTGCTGAAAGATGTCCGCGGCGGTAAACTCTGTGATCGGCGCCCAATCGGATTCGATTGGTAGAGGCATGGAGGGCTCGGAGTCCGGATAGGAGTCCGGCCACTCGGAGTCACGGGCCTTGCGGAGTGCGGGGCTGTTGTCCGGCTCAATCGCCATTGGGATCGCAGCCCCCGAGGCGGCGTCCAACCACCCATCCTTGATTGGCGCAGTTGGTTCCGAATCAAGGGTCGGAACCGATGCGTGTGCGGCCTCCAGGGCAATGTTCGGCGGCAGAGTTAGATCATGCCCATCGCGACAGTGCGGTGCGCTCGGCTGTGGCTCGAATCCATCGAAGATCAAGTCCCCGCGGACATCAGCCATGTAGTTTAAACTTCCGAATCTGACCTGATGGCCAGGGGCGTAGCTTTCGATCTGCTCCAGATGGCCAAGCGAATTGGCCCGCAGTGCGAAGCCGCCGAAGACGAAGATCTGTCCGGGGAGAAAAGTCTCACCCTGGACTGCATCATTATTGATGATTGGAGGAGCCATCGGGTCTAAAAGCGATGACACAGAGGAACTCTCAATGAAAGCACCAATGTCGGTGTCAAAACCGGCGGATCTCGGGTAGGGGGTCCCGAACTGTGCGTCTAGGCGGATGGTAACAGGAGACAAGGGACACGAAGTTTTACCCAGGTTCGGGCCCTCTCGATGGAGGTAAAACCCTACGTCCTGCTTGATTAATATTGATGATATGGATAGTACAAGAGTAGATCTACCACGAGATCAAGGAGGCTAAACCCTAGAAGCTATCCTATGGTATGATTGTTGTATGTCGTCCTACGGACTAAAGCCCTCCGGTTTATATAGACACCGGAGAGGGTTAGGGTTACACAAAGTCGGTTACAATGGTAGGAGATCTAAATATCCGCATCGCCAAGCTTGCCTTCCACGCCAAGGAAAGTCCCTTTCGGACACAGGACGAAGTCTTCAATCTTGTATCTTCATAGTCCAGGAGTCCGGCTGAAGGTATAGTCCGGCTATCCGAACACCCCCTAATTCAGGACTCCCTCAGTCCCTACAATCAGTCTACGTGGCAGACACGTCCAGGCATGCCCGGGCCTTCCCATATTCGCTTAGATGCTCCTAGGGCATCTCCAATGCTGACCCTCAAATCGTCTACAACCGTCCACACTGCATGGTTCAAACGTGTTTTGCCATCAAACGCGATCCTACATCGGTCCGCTCAGCGGTCCGGTCATTTTTCCCGCAAATCAGAAGGAAACTAGTGGGGTGGGTGCTTTGTGGGGCATCCAGACCGCTGCCACGCAAGCATCCAACAAACCTGGCCCACATAGACACTCTCTCGTGCACGCGCCCTTTCCTGCCCGAAGCGGTTAGTGTCGGTACCGCATTCATGCCGGCTCAGAGCGGACACGACCTCTCACGTCGCTACGCCACAGAAGCGGCGCGCGAGCTGAGAGCACCGTCCGCACTGTTTCCCGATGCATGTGACTGCTTCGCGTTCAAACAATAGCCCGCCTATCCTCCTACCTACATTAAACATGTGCGCATGCCAAGGAACCTGCTCCAGCGTCACCCGTCTGTCCGTCAGCTGCCCACCATTAACCACCTCGCCGGTTGTCCTGCCATGCGTCGTCTATTTAAACTCCAGGCCCAGCCATAGCGACATCCAACCTCCTATGCTCTCTTTCTCCTCTCAGCAACACGAGTGACATGGCCTCCTTGAGCTCCAAAGCCGTCTGGGACAGCCTCTTGTCCTAGCAGAAGCAAGAGATCTCCGCTATTGCAGTCGGCTGGCAGATGAAGGCCAGCATTGCGAACGCCCCAATGGAAGAGGCGAGTGACGACGAGTCGGCGTCGCAGTTCTCGCTGGCCAATGCCAGAATTACCATCGGCGAGGCCCGTGCTCACTACACCGAGATGGTGTCAGAAGAGCGGCGGGTCACGTTCTAGCAGGCGCAGGCCGATCCGAAGTACAACCACCGCCTCCGCGATGAGCACTAACACGCAAAGGAGCAATTCACCGTCAGCACAGCCATTGCGCAGGACATGGACGTGCCCGAGCAGATGTTCTGCTCGACTCCTATCGCTCCGCCCGTGATATCTGCTGCGACCGCTGGCGGTATGGCCTTCATCAGGCGGAGTTAGAAGACGCCTTCAAGAAGATTTATGAGGCGGCAGATGAAGTGTAAGACTAGACCGATGATGAGGACAAGGTTGCCAGCTCCGTCACGGTCGCGCCTCGCCGTCTCGACCACGAAGCCGAAACGTCAGCGGGCGCCATCGACAGCGATGAAGAGTAGAGCATGGGACGTCGTTGACGCTTGAGTCCTAGGAAGGCCACCACTCCCCCCACCCATTGAAGTCAAGCTTGGCGGGTTCAACATCGTGGGCCGATTAGCTGCTTGCAATTTGCAAAGGCAAAGCTTCACTTCTGAGGGCTCATGGCCTGCTGGACACGGGAAAAGGCGCCGGCGGTCACTTAGACTAGTTTTAGCGTACGGGCTAGTTGAAATATATTGAAATGTAATTATTTTGCTATGGTTTAGATGAAAAACATCGGATTTCATGTAAAATTTACGAAAGTACGAATGCATATCTTTTTTTAAGTACCCAGCGTTGCTGGTTTTCCGTTGATTTAGCAGAAGCAGAGGTTGCAAAATTGACCAAGTGATTGAAGGTTAAGGTTACGTGTAGTCCGAAATAACTCAGCTACAGACTACCAGATTCATAAGAAGATCACTTTCGATTCATAAGGGACTTCTCACGTTACATCCCCGAATGAGTGCTCTATGCATGTCGCGCCTGCCATCCTCCATTGTTTCATGGGCAAACTTCCACGACGTGCCTCGCGTTTGCTTGCTTCGCTCTGAACACACATGCATTGCGCTTTAGCAAGATTTGCCAGGTGATTAGGGCAATCATCGTCTTAATACCCTTTCTTGCTCTCGGCGCTGCCGCGTTGGTGATCATCTTAATTCGCTCCGTTGTAGTGGTTCCCGTGTTCCAGTGCGCATGATCGTCTGTTTTTTTAAAGATGTATCAAATTTGTTCATTTTTTATAATTTTTTTCTAAAATATAATCGGACATATAAGGATAGCTTTGGATGTCTGGCTCTCACATCCGTATTCGCAGACAGATGCGATGTCCGGTTTAAGGTGGGCGTTGGAGATGCCCTTAAGCACTTCGCCTCATTGAGGTTGATTTGAGTTGTCCATAAACTAAAGTGCCGTCTATAAAGACTTTGAATATGCATGCGCTCTGTCTGGTACGTTGGTGGGACAGAAAATAGAGATGCCGCAGTTTTTGTCGCACGCATTGTTGAGTTTCGGTTGAGTACGGTGGAGCGTTTGTGACTTGGGCGCGCTCTCATTCACTACTCATTGATGAACACTCCAAGTAAATGAATTAATATAAGCATCGAAACATATCGGCCGCAACGAAATGTTTCTGCATATCAGCTTTACTTAACCGCGGCCACTCTCGGTAAATTCAGACATGGCAGGAGCGGACGTCCGACGGCACGGAAGCCACTATAAAATATCCATGACGCTCCATCAAGGCCACTATAAAACCCAGACACCATACGCAATAGTCATCACAACTCAAGATACAGAGCTAGCTCCTTGCTACTTCACCAGTCTCCACTGTTTTCTGTACCATCTAGGAGTAGTTGCTAGGCACGCTTGAACCCAGCCATGGCAAGCCGAGCGCTCACTCCCTTCCAGCTCACCGCCGCCCTCTTGGTGGCGCTCCTCGCCACGTGCCACGCCGGCAGCATCGCCGTGTACTGGGGCCAGAACGACGGTGAGGCATCACTGGCCGAGACGTGCGCGTCCGGGAACTACGAGTTCGTCATCCTCGCTTTCCTCCCCAAGTTCGGCAAGGGCCAGACGCCGGAGCTGAACCTTGCCAGCCACTGCGACCCTTCGTCGGGTGGCTGCAGAAGCCAAAGCAAGGACATCAAAGCGTGCCAGCGAGGCGGCGTCAAAGTCTTGCTCTCCATCGGCGGTGGCGACGGGAGCTACGGCCTCTCGTCGCCAGGAGACGCCCGGCAGGTTGCTACGTACCTCTGGAACAACTACCTGAGCGGCGCGTCGTCGTCCGGTCCCCTCGGCAACGTCGCGCTCGACGGCATCGACTTCGACATCGAGCTCGGCAGCGCCAAGTTCTGGAACAACCTCGCCAGGTAAGCTGGAGCAACTAGCTCACACCCGCGCGCCGTTCGAACTAGTCGTCGTGTATCGACGTGTACGTGCTCATGTATATTGGCGCCATGTGCACAGGGACCTCAAGGACTTGGGCAAAAACGGCGGCAAGACGGTGCTCCTGAGCGCGGCGCCGCAGTGCCCGTTCCCTGACGAATGGGATGGCGGCGCAATTAACACGGGCTTGTTCGACTTCGTATGGGTGCAATTCTACAACAACGAGGAATGCCAGTTCAGTGCGGGGCGTAAGGCATTCATGGACGCGTGGAAGAAGTGGGAGTCGGTGCCGGCGGGGAAGATCTTCCTGGGGCTGCCGGCCTCCAAGGACGCGGCGGGCACCGGGTTCGTCCCTGCCAGCGAGCTCACTTCACGTGTGTTGCCCCTCATCAAGGGCTCTCCAAAGTATGGTGGTGTCATGCTGTGGTCCAAGTTCTATGACGACCGCACGGGCTACAGCTCCGCCATCAAGAGCGACGTGTGATTCTCGTGGCTATATATGTTCGTCCCGGCGATGTTGTATGTGGGCATTTGTGTACTATTCGTTTGTCCTTTCCATGTTTGTGTTGTATATTTTTATGTGCATATTCTTTGTTGATGTCTCGGAATTGTTATTGAAGAGCCCAGTGTAGTTGGCACTAGATGGTAGCGGTCTGTACCAGTATTTCAGCACAATAAAAATCACGCAGCAGTTTGTAAATTGTTGTTTTATGTTCTCTCCTAAACTATCATGGCTGGCTCTTCTTTCTTTCTTCCTTTTTGCGAAAAGAGAAAACTCGTTGGCCCCTCTATCGATTGATGCACACACACCCATCTCTATTGTGAATACTACTTTAAGAGTGTGTTTGGTTGGACCCCTCCCCAGGACAGGGATAGCCATTTTTACAGTGGCTGCCACCCGTTTGGTTCAAGGGCGAGGAGGGACATGGGCAGCCAGATGCTCCGAATATTCCACGAAAACCAGGCTATTCCCAATCGCGAAAATGTGGTGGACGGCGCCAACCACCCCTATGCCCGCGTCGCGGGCAAAACGTTTTTCTGTTTACAGGTGCACCTAGCCGATCCCCTAAACTTATTGGGGTAAAAAACTGCATAGGTTTTGTGTCCTACTTGCATGAATTTCAAACACTTTACAATATATACCATGAAACATTCAAATTAAAACATGCATAACATAACCGTTAACAAGCATATATATCATCACGAGATTCAAATTGATGTCACCTCCACGGAGTTGTTGTAGTAGTCCGCAATTCTCTTCCAAAACATAGCCTTAGTTTGATCTGTTTCAATTGTTGCATCCATGAAGATGTTCATCCAAGCATAGCATAGAGTTACATCCTCAGCTTGATTATAGTTGTGAGTTCGTGACCTTGACAACCTCGTACTTGCTCCGACCACCTCCTCAACTTCGTCTCCATCGGCCACCTCCTCTTCTTCGGCCGCCTCCGAATGATCCCAAATTGAATCGTAACTGAGACCATCTAGCCCATCGTAGTCAATGACTCCAAAGACGCTAAAAATCCGGCCGTGTTGATCTCCACACTACGACAACAAAAGGAATGAGCCATCGGTTGGAGTCGGTGCTTGTGGCCGGTGGAGCTTTTTCATCCCCAACCTTTTTTTCGACGCGGGCGACGTTGCGGGGTGGTTTTCGGCGGCAACAAGCTGGCGGCGGTGGCCGGTGGGGTGGCATAAGCGTCTTGACAATCCATTCCGGCGATTGGGTTGGTCATCAGTGGCGAGGCGACACATGGGAGCGGCAACTGATGGAAATATGAGCAATTTACCAAATAATTTTGCTAACGGAAATTCTAGATAAAACATGACTAATATAGCAAATATAAAGCAAGTCATGCAATCTGACAGAGAGAAGGTAAACATCGTCTGCATATATGAACTTGAGCTAAATACATGTAGAATAGACACTAGATGAAGTTGCTTATACGACATAGAACCTAACATACGTAGGGCAGAAACAAGAGCCAAGAACTGTAGCAGGACTTCTAACAGAAAGGAGAAGAACACGTACAACACAGCAGCAACAGAAGCGCTGGACTTGGGGTCGATGTCCTCGCCTGCCATGTCGTCGAGGAGGTCGTGGACGTCGGGGAAGAAGTCGTCGTTGGGAAAGTAGTCGTCGCCGACCGGATCGTCCGTGATGAAGCAGCCAGTAGTCGCGCTGAGCGCTCCGCAAAAACCTTATCACCCTTCTCCCGTACAGGACACAAAGAGGTGCGGTTTCGGAGGCCTATTGTCCCGACTCACAGTGCACGCCGCAAGCCGGGATGAGGAAGACAACAGTAGCTCAGAGAATGGAACCGGTGGCGAGAGGGCAGCGACGGGAGGCGAAACGAAGAGACTGAGGCGAAGCGAACATCCAGCAACCGAAGGGCTGCACCGTTCACATTCGAATTCCACTTCCACAAAAATCTTTTCAGCTTCCGTGTGACCTTTCGTATACCCGTAGTGCGTGGCAAAAATTTAGACATCGGCTGGGCTCATTCCCGCAACCCGCGGCGCGTCGTGACGAGGCGTGGCGTGGCGAGGCGGGCGGCGAAGGAGGAGCGCGCGTGGATGTCCCTCTTGTTCTCATGCTCATACAAATGGGGAAAGAACCTCCCTTATAAGGAGGTCCAACTCCCACTCAACTAGCAATGTGGGACTAAACTTTCATAGTATCCCTTGCCTTGCACAAATGGGCTAAGTGGACCTCTAGGATTTATTAGGAATTTCTGAAATAGTTACTGGGCTGCCCAAAATAGACTAAATTCTAGCAATCCCCCACCAGATCCCAGAGGCACATAGAAATTTGCCTTTGGTTCTAAAACACTGTTTTATATACCCGCACTGCAGTGGAGACTGTTAAGTTGAACTTCCACCTAGAACTCTATGCTACACTAGTAAGCAACTTGAATAGTGGACTGGGCCTTGAACTGCAAGTTTTCTGCGAATCTAGCTTCACATAAAGCCTTGACCGATACGTGGCTACCGTGGGTCTTCCCCGCGGGTGGAGCTTATACGTCATACTCCGTGACCTTCCATGAGTTTTACTAGAGAGAACCCTACTCTCATAGATTGCAACGTTTGACAATCAGACTCATATAGGTGTGTTCTTCAAAAGATGTTCTGCGGGATAACATCTCTGCTTAAATGAGCCACTTAGAACACATTAAGATATACATCAACCTGCCATGCAGATTAGGAGAGTATTGCATCTTCATGGAGTGGTATTGTGAATAGTAAGGATACTCTCCTCTCAGTTGACCAACAGCTTGTCTTCCACATCTAATTCATGGGATCTCCGATAACAACGAATAGGTTACCACTGTGAACAACTCATATTGTGGGTCTCATACCCATCTCCCTCGATGCATTATCTATCACATTATGTGATAGACCCTTAGTAAAAGGATCTGCCAGATTTTTAGACGTTTGGATATAATCCAATGCAATAACTCCGGAGTTTTTCATTTTCCTGACAGACTTTAACCTTCTCTGAACGTGTCTTGATGACTTCATGTTATCCTTTGAGCTGCTCACCTTCGTGATCACAGTTTGATTGTCGCAGTTCATAAGGACACCCGGTACAGGTTTCTCAACAACCGGCAAGTCATTCAAGAGCCGGCGAAGCCAATCTGTTTCAACCGTAGCTGTATCTAGTGCTGTGAGTTCTGCTTCCATTGTTGACCTCGTTAAGATGGTATGCTTGCAAGACTTTCAAGAAACAGCGCCACCTCCATGAGTGAATACATAACCGCTCATGGCCTTTATCTCATCAGCATCTGAGATCCAGTTTGAGTCACTATACCCTTCAAGCACCTTTGGATGCCCGGTGTAGTGAATTCCATAATTCGCAGTGCCTTTCAAATAACGCAAAACTCTCTCTAGAGCTTTTCCAATGCACATCTCCTGGTTTTGAGACAAACCGGCTCAGTTTGCTAACAGCAAAAGAGATGTCAGGTCTTGTAGCACTGGCTAAGTACATAAGCGAGCCAATAATCTGAGAATATTTCAATTGGTCTCTAGCAATTCTTCGATTCTTTAGAAGTAACACACTAGCATCATATGGTGTTGGAGAGGGCTTGTAGTCACTGTAGTCGAAGCGACTCAAGATCTTTTCCACATAGTGAGATTGAAGCAATGGAATCCCACCATCATCGTCTCTCAACAACTTGATGTTCAGAATGACATCAGCCACTCCTAAATCTTTCATCTCAAAACAGCGAGATAGAAAATCCTTGCCCTCCTTAATAACATTCAGATTTGTTCCGAAAATTGGTATGTCATCAACAAACAAGCAAAGCATAACTTCCTCGCCCCCACCATGGCGATAGTACACACATTTGTCAGCTTCGTTCACAACAAAGCCTGCAGCTATTAAAGTTCTTTCGAACTTCTCATGCCACTATTTGGGTGCTTGCTTGAGTCCATACAAAGACTTCAGCAACTTGCACACTTTTCCTTCCTGACCATCTAGTACAAACCCATCTAGTTGTTCCATATAAATTTCCTCGTCCAACTCTCCATTTAGGAAAGTAGTCTTAACATCCATTTGATGAATGAGAAGACCATGTGAGGCAGCTAGTGAAAGTAGAACTCGAATAGTGGTCAGTCGAGTCACAGGTGAGTAAGTATCAAAGAAGTCTTCACCTTCCTTTTGGGTATAACCCTTAGCCACGAGCCGAGCCTTGTACTTTTCAATAGTACCATCAGGCCTAAGCTTCTTCTTGAATACCCATTTGCATCCTATAGGTTTGCACCCATAAGGACGATCAGTTATCTCCCAAGTTTCATTCGCCAAGATGGAATCCATCTCGCTACGAACCGCTTCCTTCCAGTAATCAGCATCTTCAGATGCATAGGCCTCTGAAATAGAACTGGGAGTGTCATCTATAAGATACACAAGAAAATCATCACCAAAATACTTTGCAGTCCTATGTCTCTTGCTCCTAGTAGGAACTTCATTGTTCTCCTCCACAGGACTTTCAAAGTGTTCCATCGAAATGGCAGGTTCGGCAATTGTAACTGGTCCCTGATTCGATGAACTAGGCATCTCCTGATTAGATGAGGTAGCCATATCCTTCATGGCAAAGATATCTTCAAAGAAAGTCGCATCATTCGACTCCATGATCGTATCGACATGCATGTCAGGTACCTCAGATTTTACAACCAGGAATCTATAGCCAATGCTATGAAAAGCATATCCCAGGAAAACACAATGCACAGTCTTTGGTCCAAGCTTCCGCTTCTTTGGAATTGGAACATTGACTTTCGCCAAACAACCCCATGTTCGCAGATAAGAGAGTTTTAACCTTTTCTTCTCCCATTCCTCGAATGGAGTTATCTCTTTGTTCTTTGTGGGAACTCGGTTTAGGACATGACATGCAGTCAATATCACCTCCCCCCACCATGCCTTGGAGAGACCCGAAGTGTCTAACATGGCGTTAACCAAATCTGTTAGAGTACGGTTCTTTCTTTCGGCCACCCCATTTGACTGAGGTGAATAGGGAGGCGTCCTCTCATGGATTATACCATGTTCTGCACAAAAAGCGTCAAATTCATTGGAAAAATACTCTCCACCACGGTCAGACCTAAGCCTCTTGATTTTTCGATCAAGTTGGTTTTCCACTTCAGCTTTATAGATCTTGAAAAAGTTCAAAGCCTCATCCTTAGATTTCAGAAGATACACACGGCAGTACCTAGTGGAGTCATCAATTAACGTCATGAAATATTTATTCCCACCTTTTGTCAAAACACCATTCATTTCACATATATCTGAATGTATGAGCTCTAGTGGTGCAAGATTTCTCGTTTCCGCAGTCGTGTGAGACTTACAAGGTTGCTTAGCTTGCACACACACTTGACACTTAGATCCCTTAACAGTGGTGAAACTAGGGATTAAGTTCAACTTCGCTAGTCGCGACATGCAACCAAAGTTTACATGACAAAGACGTGAATGCCACACATCTGATTCACTATTGTTGCAAATATGATTAACAACTTTATTACAAACATCTGATAAGGATAAACGAAACAGGCCTCCTGACTCATAATCTTTACCAACAAAGGTTCCATACTTGGATATTACAAATTTATTCGACTCAAAGACAAGCTTGTAGCCATCTCTTCACAGAAGAGATCCACTGACAAGATTTTTATTGACGGAGGGGACATAATGCACGTTCTTCAGCTACATGATCTTCCCTGAAGTAAACTTCAGATCGACCGTGCCAACACCACGAACAGAAGCACTTGAACCGTTGCTCATCAGCACGGTTGAAGTCCATGCGGTCTGATAAGACGAAAACATGGAAATATCACCGCATACATTCACATTAGCACCCGTGTCAATCAACCAATCAGGAGAATGACATACTGAAAGAATAGTGGGAAATATACCATACCCATCATCCTTCATGTCAGTGTCTCCAATGACAACATTAGCGGTCTTGCCGCCTTTCCCAGGGTGACGCTTGTCATAGCGATTAGGGCAACTAGGAGCCCAATGATCAGGATCGCCACACACATGACAAGCACCTTTCTTCTTGTCATTCTTCTTCTTGAAGTTCGTGTGTTGCACAGCCTTGTTCTTCCCATCAAACTTTGCTTTACCATCAAACTTGCCCTTGTTCTTGAACTTGTGGGGCTGGAAGTTCTTCTTCTGTACCAGATTGGCACTAGATCCTCCCTCAATACCTCGAGCACGTGTGTCCTTTGCTCTCGCCTTTTCTTCCACATCAAGAGTGCCAATGAGATCCGGGATGGAAAACTCCTACCTCTTATGCTTCAGCAAGGTAGCAAAGTTCCTCCATGAAGGAGGAAGCTTAGTGATGATACCTCTGGCAACAAACTTGTCCGGTAGCATACAACTGAAGTGCTCAAGTTCTCTAGCAAATGACTGTATCTCATGAGCTTGCTCAACCACGGAGCACTCTTCAGTCATCCTGTAATCATAGAATTGCTCCATGTTGTACAGCTCAGTGCCAGCATCCGAGACCCCAAACTTGGCCTCGAGTGCATCCCACATATCTTTCCCATTATCAATTGACGCATAAGCATCAACTATGTTCTCATTAAGAACACTCAAGAGAGCAGCTTTAAACAGAGTATCCATTTTCTGAAAAGCTTGTGCCTGTTGAGCATCAAGCTCTCCTTCAGGTTTGCCGAGAGTGGCGTCATAGCAACTCATGGTTTGAAACCATAAGACTGCTCTCATGCGCCACCTCTTATAGTGGATACCCTCAAAAGAGGAGGTCTCATGGAAGCAGCAAAACCACTTGGGGTAAATTGCCTATAATAAGGTTTTTGGAGTGATGGAAATATGAGCAATTTACCAAATAATTTTGCTAATGGAAATTCTAGATAAAACATGACTAATATAGCAAATATAAAGCAAGTCATGCAATCTGACAGAGAGAAGGTAAACATCGTTTGCATATATGAACTTGAGCTAAATACATGTAGAACAGACACTAGATGAAGTTGCTTATACGACATAGAACCTAACATCCGTAGGGCAGAAACTAGAGCCAAGAACTGTAGCAGGACTTCTAACAGAAAGGAGAAGACACGTACGGCACAGCAGCAGCAGAAGCGCTGGACTTGGGGTCGATGTCCTCGCCTGCCATGTCGTCGAGGAGGTCGTGGACGTCGGGGAAGAAGTCGTCGTCGGGGAAGTAGTCGTCGGCGGCCGGATCGTCCGTGATGAAGCAGCCAGTAGTCACGCTGAGTGCTCCCCAAAAACCTTATCACCCTTCTCCCGTACAGGACTCAAAGAGGTGCGGTTTCGGAGGCCTACTGTCCTGACTCACGGTGCACGCCGCAAGCCGGGATGAGGAAGACAGCAGTAGCTCAGAGAATGGAACCGGTGGTGAGAGGGCAGCGACAGGAGGCGAAACGAAGAGACGAATTCGAATTCCACTTTCGCAAAAATCTTTTCAGCTTCCGTGTGACCTTTCATATACCCGTAGTGCGTGGCAAAAATTTAGACATCGGCTCATTCCCGCAACCCGCGGCGCGTCGTGACGAGGCGTGGCGTGGCGAGGCGGGCGGCGAAGGAGGAGCGCACGTGGATGTCCCTCTTGTTCTCATGCTCATACAAGTGGGGAAAGAACCTCCCTTATAAGGAGGTCCAACTCCCACTCAACTAGCAATGTGGGACTAAACTTTCATAGTATCCCTTGCCTTGCACGAATGGGCTAAGTGGGCCTCTAGGATTTATTAGGAATTTCTGAAATAGTTATTGGGCTGCCCAAAATAGACTAAATTCCAGCAGCAACGGCAGGAATGACGGAGTCGCGAGGGCGGGAGATAAAGGTGGGCAACTTTTACTCGGCTGAGCAAAAGCTGAGTATATTTAGGCGGCTTGGAGGGGATTTTCATCGGGGTAGTAAAAGTTGTCCTCCATTATAGGTTTTAGGAGTTCGGCTAGGTGCGACATAGAGGAGCAAAACCTAAATTTTACTCCTCTATAGCCAGATAGGGGATCGACTAGAGTTGGCCTAAGGGCTAATGTTACCCACCCAACCAAACAAAAAAGGCTATCCCTAGCCAGCTGGTTGGGGATACCCATAAGTAGCCTAGTCCATTCCTTGAACCAAACACAACCTGGCTGGATAGCAGCACCGCCACAATAAAAGTGTTCCGCTTTCTCGTTTAGGTGTGTGGCTGTTGCGTTTGATATCGAGACTATGTGGTGTTTGGTCTCATGGATCAACACTCCCAGCCCGGTGGATTGTCTTACAATGCTGCAATCTACTCTTCAATCACGGTGTCCATCTTATGGTGGAGTCGAGTTTGTGTTGGTCGGTGGTTCTCCAGTCTCATCCTTTCGTGCTTTCAGCCATCTTCCTTGGCAATCCAACGATGAAAGCACTATACCTTGCAAAGGGTGAGTCCCATGGCATAATGCCTTTAGAAGAATTAGTTCCGCACATATTGAGCTAAGGGGGAAAACGATTTTGGAGTATGAGATGCAAATGGCGGAGCATGGGGAAAAACGATTTTGAAGGAATATGAGATGCAGATGGCGGAGCATGGGGGGAAACGATTTTGGAGTATTTGTTTCATCAAAGGCTCTATTGCTTTGTGCAAGTTTTGTATGCTTGGCCAATCATAGACTCCTATTTGATCAATAAACCCAGCTATTTACTAAAAAATGCCTTTCTTATAACTCCTACCTTACCTTCTTTATAATCTCATTAGTTTCTTCCAATTTTCCTGAACAACTGTACGTGAAGCTCTGAACTTTATTTTATTTTCTATGGGTGCTCTTACTACCAAATCTCTTTTCGTGCAAGTAGCACTCTGAAATTGATTATGAATTAGTATAGTGCGTTGATCACATGTCCAAATGACATATTCCGGTGGGGCTCCTTTTAGCACTAAATATTATCAGTGCGGCCCTTCCTTGTTCTTACTAAATTAATTTTCAGTATGTGGTGTTTGGTCTCGTGGGTCGGTTACTCCCAACATTGTCTTCATACGATTTCATTATACTTGGTGATTGTGGTGTCCATCTTATGGTGGCGCCGAGTTTGTGTTGGTCAGTGGTCCCCCCGGGTCTCATCCTTTCGTGCTTTTAGCCATCTTCCTCGGCAATCCAACGATGAAAGTACTATACCTTGCAAAGGGTGAGTCACATGGCATAATGCCTTTAGCAGAACTAGGTTCGCACCTCTTGAGATAAGGTTCATGTGGATCATGAAAACACTTGAGAAAGTCATTCCATCTAAGTAGAATCAATTTCTCACAATCTCTTCACACAAGACTTTAAGGAATATTGAGATGCGGATGGCGGAGCGTGAGGCGACGACAGTTTTGGAGTATTTTGTTGCAACATTTGTTTCATTAAAGGCTCTATTGCTTGTGCTTGTTTTGTATGCTTGGTCCATCATAGAGTTCCTATTCAGTCAATAAATCCAGCTATTTGCTAAAAAATGCCTTTTCTTATAATTCCTGCTTTTTAGTAATCTCATTAGTTTCTTTCAATTTTTCTGAACAACTACACATGAAGCTCTGAACTTTGTTTTATTTTCCTATGATGGGTACTCTTTTCGTGTGAGTAGCACTCTGAAATTAATTATGAATTAGTAGTATTGTGCGTTGATCACATGTCCAAATGGCATATTCCAGTGGGGCTCTCTTTGGCACTAATTGTCAGTGCGGCCGTTCCTTGTTGATACATATATAATGCCCAAAACTTCCAATCATGTCCTTTATGATGTCAACCTTTTCCCTCCAATTATTCAGTTGCCGGCCGGTGCACTTACATTATCCAATATAGAGTTATTGTCAAGTTGGGAATTCGGATGAGTACACAGAACCACCCAATCCATTCGGCATATATTCTCCATTTCACAGTCCATTGGTGTTACTAAAATGTTCCATTTCCACCAGTCATCTAGCTAGGGCCATCCCTGAAAGCTGTTCATCGTCGTGTTTAGCCGTAAAGTTTGGGGGATTTCGGCCTACCCTCCGGAGCAGTTCGAGGATGTGCGAGTCACATGCCGTTGTTTTGTTCAACGAACAGTCCCGGACTTGTCCACTCTACACTACAAGTTGAATGCCATGAATTGATAATGCAGACACTTTGAGGGCCATTGAGTTGTTTTTCATCGGTTCATTGGGTTCCACCACATTGAATTGATAAATATAGACACTTTGAGTATGCGTCACAATGCACAGCTGACAAGGACTGAATGAGATATACACGATCAAGACGAAATGATAGGGGTATCCACTCAGTTCCACCATCTTACCCGTGATACAGGAGAGCACTGTTCGTTGTATTATCAGCGAGCCGCCTCTGGAACGTCAGACTTCCAAGCAGATAAGTAGCAAATTTGGTCGTACTCGCGCGTATTGTGGAAAGATAAGGGCATTGCGGCAGTATTACAGCGCTCTCACGCACCGAACGATTCAACGAATCGAAGAACCTTCATAGGAGAACAGGAAGAATGGTCCTCGCGCCGGGAGAGATGGACGCAATTGGGCGCGAGATTGGTGGACGATGCTCTCAAAACGACGACCAGCTCACACGGGTCAAAGGTCAACCACTGCCGACAGCGATCAGCTTGCACCATCATGCCCGAATATCATACTCGTACCGCCAACGGCCCTGATTGCGACGATAATTAAGCCCCGGATGCCCGCGCCACTCATTCTCCTAGAGCTATCTTCATCCAGAGGTGCATGCCCGGTCAACTTGCGACGGCGTTGAGCAGACCTAACAAATGGTGAGCCGTGGAACGAATCAACGAAGCCACGGCGCCGCTGCCTCCGCGCACCTCGCCGGGTTCTCCTGGCTATATATACACGGACCAAGAACCTTCTCCAGCATAGCAGCTCCATTCCAAGTTTCCAACTTCCAAGAGAACAAAGATGGCGAGCAGACAGTTTCCGGCAATGCTGTTGCTCGTTGCGGTGACATTGGCCGGACTGGCCGCCGGAGCGCGCGCGGGCGGCATCGCGATCTACTGGGGCCAGAACGGCAACGAGGGCACGCTGGCGCAGGCGTGCGCGACGGGGAACTACAAGTTCGTCAACGTGGCCTTCCTCTTCACCTTCGGCAGGGGCCAGAAGCCGCTGCTGAACCTGGCCGGGCACTGCGACCCGGCGACCAGTGGCTCGTGCACCTTCGTGGGCGCCGACGTCAAGTCCTGCCAGAGCCGCGGCATCAAGGTCCTGCTCTCCATCGGCGGCGGCGTCGGCAGCTACGGCCTCTCCTCCGCCGCCGACGCCAAGCAGGTCGCCGAGTACCTCTGGGACAACTACCTCGGCGGCGCGTCGGCGTCGAGGCCCCTCGGCGACGCGGTGCTCGACGGCGTCGACTTCGACATCGAGAGCGGCGGGAGCGCGCACTGGGACGATTTGGCGCGGGAGCTCAAGAAGTACTCCGGGAAGGGGAGCGCCTACAAGCCGGTGTACCTGGCGGCGGCGCCGCAGTGCCCGTTCCCGGACGCGATGCTCGGCGGGCTCGGCGGCGCGCTCGGCACGGGGCTGTTCGACTACGTGTGGGTGCAGTTCTACAACAACCCGCCGTGCCAGTACACCAAGGCCGGCGGGACGGGCAACCTGGCGAGCGCGTGGCAGAAGTGGGCGTCGATACCGGCGCGGCAGGTGTTCCTGGGGCTCCCGGCGGCGCCCGCGGCTGCCGGCAGCGGGTTCGTGGAGCCCAGCGACCTGCTGTCCGAGGTGCTGCCGGTGGTGCAGAAGTCGCCGAAGTACGGCGGGATCATGCTGTGGTCGAGGTTCTTCGATGGGCAGACGGGGTTCAGCGATAAGGTCAAGTCCAGCGTGTGAGCTGATATTGTTAACTGCGTCAGTCAGGAGCACGTCGGATCAACATGCCGACGTGCGAATACTGCGTGTAAAATTGTATCTTATCCACAAACACAATAAGATGGCAGAATTGTATGACATGATTTGAGATGTCTATGCTTTTGCGTGTTCAGCACTACTATTCCGGAATGATTGTGCTATAGTCAACCGGTTGAATACTTCAATGAGTGTATACCCTATGTTCTAAAATAGATGACTCAACTTTATACTAACTTTATACTCCCTTCGTTCCTTGATATAAGGTGTATAGATTTTTAAGAAAAAGTCCAAAATATAAGTGTATTGCATTTCACCACTCGTTTGAATAATTTTTTAAGGGATTTGATTACATTTACTTGTATAGGTCAAGCTCCTCTATTTTCTCATGTCAATTAGTCAGGTGCAATCTCGCCCATAACTTGTGAATTTTTTCCTTCATGTGCGTTCTTTAATTTCCGTGCCAAAAACTATACACCATATATTTAGGAACGGAGGGAGTATTAAAATTAGTACAAAGTTGGATCATCTATTTTGGAACGGGGAGAGTATTTGTGAAGGCAGCCGTCTTCCCCGATGGTTGTGCTTACAACTTGTTGTTTACCCGGACATAGGAGGTCAGTGAACAATGTGGCTGCAGTAGAACACCAGTTGCCGTTTCAGAACCATCAAGAGGCAAAAAAGATGATGAACTCAAACTCAAATGAACACAAATTTCTTTCTCGGAGTTATTTTTTGTAAACAAACTCCATATGAACTTTGCAATTGGCATTTCGAATCTTTCATGCCTAAATAGATAGCTCCCAATATTTTTTTTTCTTTCAACATACAAGTATGCCACCTCAGCATGTAGCATGCAAGGAGAGGCACATCTCAACATACAATCATGCAATATCCCACCTTAACTTGCAAACATCTGAGAGTTTCCATTTTATTACGCTATTATTATTTATCACATATTTTATAACTATGCAATAATAATCAAACACAATAAAGCATGTCTATTTTAATTTTAGTTATCATATTATTACTTTAATATATTCATGTCCCATACAACTAAATTCCATTCAAGTATACTACAAAACATTCCCTCAACAACGTGCGAGATATCATCTAGTTTAAATAAAACTGTGGCCAAGCAAATGTGTCATATAGTGCGGGTAACATACGACTACGAAGGTTGCCTATCTGGGACGGCACATGCACGATCCATTAATGTTCATTTATAAAATAAATTACTTTCTCTTTATAATTTTGATTGGGTCCCGCTGATCTTTGTCTGGTTCCTTTTATTCACTTGTTTTTTCCTTTAGGTTTTTTATTTTTATCTCTTTTAATTTTTCTATTTTTGTCCATCGTTTTAATTTTTGTATGCATTACTATTCATAAAAATACACGGTGATTTTTTAAAAAAATTGTGAACTTTTTAAACTTCATGAAGACCATTCGAAATGCATGTACAATTTTTGTTCTTGAGCTTCTTTACATTGGTGAACATTGCTTAAATTTATGAATTTTATTATTTTAAAACATTTCTAAAATTTATGAATAATTTTCAATACATTATGATTACTTTAAAACACATAAAATATATATACAAAATATAAAATATAAATCAAATAAGGAAAAAGGTAAAAAGATAAACTATAAAGGAAAATGGAGGAATAAAAAATGAAAAGAACCCATCAAAACCAAAAATAACTAAAAACAAATTACAACATAAAATCAGTACTAGGTCTATTCGATGGATCACGACTCAGTGTGAATTGTTGTCCATTTGTCGCAATGAACAACAAATAAAATTTCTGGTAAATGATTTCTGATTGTTTTGTGTCCACTGGCCCATATCACATAGCCCAGCGGCTAGAGTACAACACATCGCACGGCATATTCGAAGCCCACAACATGTGACATTGAGCGAGAGCACACACATATAACGCTGATACGACTCGACTTTGAAGGTTAAATGTGACCAATCTACACCCTTCATCCTTGCAAAGACTATACGTCGAAAGTACAACATCGGGGGCTAGTACTTTTGGCAGATTCTCCAAGAATCAAACCCCTCCCACCTTCTCCCAGAATCTAATGAGCTACGATTGTCCAATGAATGAGGGTTAAAGATTCTGGAAGAAGCTAGGGAGAGATCCAATTCTGGGGGAATCAGCCAAAAGAACTGGCCCTAGACCTGCTATTCCTCGCACAATAAAGGGAACAATGAGGAAACCCCCCGAAAAAAGAACAATGAGGAAACACGAGTGTACGGTCCCTGCGGGCTCTAGCTCACTTAGTCTCAGGCGTGCACCACACGGGGTAATGGGACAGAGTAATTGCAGATTAGCAAGTTTTGTTCCTGATTTTCTATAATTTATAAATTTTTAAAAATAAAAGTTTAAAAAATTAAAAAAATTATGATAAAAAAAATATGGAAATGAAGATTCACATGCATGATTTTTGTACAATTTCACCGACATTTGAAAAATCTTCTCAAATTTCTAAAAATGTTCCCAAATTTAGAAAGTGATTACGAATTTTAAATTTCTTTTTATGAATTTAAAGGTCCATGGATTTTTTATGTTCATGATTAAAACAAAACATATTATTGAATTAATTTAAAAATCTTCATGTACTTTTTTAAATAATTATGAATCTTTAGTAAAATAAAAATTAAATAGGAATGGGAAAGGATGTAAGACATGAAAATCGGACATGGTATGGCGTGCGAAAAATCAAAAGAATAATACCCCACTCTAAAACCAGGGAAAACGTTGGAAGGAAAACGACGATGAGGCTTGACCAAGAGCGTCGCAGTGGGTGCATGTGTACTCACTATGTTTCGGGATTTGCCTTGCAAGATATAAGTCACACTCGCCTCTCGTGCCCCCAACATGGGTCGTGGCCCAGTAACTATGTTTTTCTTCCGAGATGTTCATTTGTTTTCAGGGTGTTCCTTTTCTGTTGCTTTCTGATGTTTATCCGGAACCAAAAAATAATATATTTTTTTTTGTATTTTTATGTCCTTTTATTTGCTTTTTCAATTTCAATTTTTATATTTTCCCATGTACTGGAAAATATAAAATGCATAAACGATTTTTAAATTTAAGAAAATTCGTGATTTTAGAAAAACATAAATTTAAAATATTACATACTTTTATATTTTTATATGATTTTTATGGAATTTTTAACACTTTTTGTAATTGCATTATCACTTTTAGAAAATTGCATGAACATTTTCTGAACACTTGAGCAATTTTTAAATTACATGAATATTTTTTTAAATGGATGGATACCATTTTAAATTATGAAAAACATTTGATATGCACGAACACATTTAAGTTTACATATGATTTTTTTAGAAAAAGGATTGAACACTTCTCGAAATACATGAATATTCTTTGGTAAGCACAAAAAATTAAAATCAATTGTGATTCAAAATTTTGTGGACACTTATTTAAATTTCTTGGGTATGTTTAAAAAATGCAGGTAGAATTTCTATTTACATAAACATTTTTAAAATTATGTGACATGTTTTGTTACATAAATATATTTTAAAATATATGAACATTTTTTTGTTAACTTGCATGAAAAATATTAGGATATTTTACCCAAAGTACACTAGTCCATCCGATCCATATTAATTATCGATGATTGAGCACAAGATTGTACTAAATCATGTGACAATTAATATGGATCGGAGGGAGTAATACTTTTTCCTAGGCTTACATGAAAATTATTAACATAATTAAGTAGAATACACTAATATGTATGAGCATAGAAAAATGAAAAAAAATGTGATTTAAAATATAATTGAAGAAATGGAACAGCACTACTTCTTGGGGCCAGCCCAAGTGAGGCGGGCGCGTGGGCGATGCTGCGTTATAATGTAGACGCACTCCTCTGTCCCACGGAGAGCACGCGAAGCATTCTTTGCTGTTTACACCAGCACGACACGTCGACACCTGTACGGCTGTACCCCTCTGGGATCTGCTTCTCTCTATCTCTCGATGAAGCAGGATATGTTCTGATGCTTCTACTTTGCACTAGCACCTTCGTGTCGTCGCTCGTCACCAATGGCCGTTTCCCAAGGACACCAGCCACGTACGCTCCTGGCGAGAGTTGCTACTGGTGCAGCTCTACATCTCACGCACGCCTATTAATACCGCGCGCGTGTGCTCTGCGGTTCTCAAGTTGTGATCGCCGACCGCACGGTACTCACAAGCGAAGTTCTCTGCTTTCTTTTGAGCCATGGCAACTCTGGGCGCAGCACCAGCGTGCGTCCCTGCCTCCGGCGTCAGGTGCGTGCCGGCGTTTGCTTCCGCGCCGGCGCCGATCAGGACCGCCCCGCGTCCCGCCGCCTCCCTGAAGCGACCGACGACGGGCGGCGCGAGGCTGTCGGCGAGGTTCAGGACGGCGGCGGCGACGCACAAGGTGAAGCTCGTCGGGCCCGACGGCGCGGAGACGGAGCTGGAGGTGGCGGAGGACGCCTACATCCTGGACGCGGCGGAGGAGGCCGGCGTGGAGCTGCCCTACTCGTGCCGGGCCGGGTCGTGCTCGACGTGCGCGGGGAAGCTGGCGTCCGGCGAGGTGGACCAGTCGGACGGGTCGTTCCTGGACGACGCGCAGATGGCCGACGGGTACGTGCTCACCTGCGTCGCCTACCCCCGGGCGGACTGCGTCATCTACACCCACAAGGAAGAGGAGGTGCATTAGCTTAGCTACACCAATTCGTGCCGGAGTTCTCGTGTCGTGTCCTGTTTGTGTCTTGCAGATGTACGGTGCTGTGTAGTGGAGTAGTATCGTTCTGAACGTTGTATGATTTGTTTGCTCAAAGTGAATAGCATATCTTCAGTTTTGCTAGACTTCTCAACAAGTACAAGCTAAATACAGTAGATGTCATCAAGACAGTTTGGCCGAGTGGTCTAAGGCGCCAGATTTAGGCTCTGGTCCGAAAGGGCGTGGGTTCAAATCCCACAGCTGTCAGAATTTTTGATGTTTGCCTGGAAAATACCCTGATGAGCTCTGCTTTTATTACCTCTGCGCTCAACAGCCAAACACCCCCCTGCTCTTTTCCAGACTAGTAAGTGTGCACGTGCAACGCACGTCTCAACTAAAATACATATGAAATATAATAACTCTATCACATCACTATTTAATCATAGTACATTGATGTTTGTCTTGTATCAGAGGCATCATTATCACTATTTGTCCTAGATCACGGACATAACTTCATAGCATGTTCTGCCTAAGATTTGTCATAATTGTATCCAATTTTAACTAAATATGAGGTATATTATTTCCAATCAAAAAATATATCAAGCTTATTTCCTTCTATTTGGTTCCCATGAACGGGTCACTGCAGTAGCCACCAAAAAATAAATAAAAATTGATATGCAAGTGTGTATAGAGGTAATGGAAATAAGTGGTTTCCAAATAAGCCGATCTAATGACATAATTCATCAAAGTTCTAAGGTACAAGCTTGTGCATATAAGGAACACAAACATTGTTGTCACGACCTTTCGCTTTTATGAAGGTGCGATAGGCGATGATCCTTTGTTATAGAGATGACAAAACACATATGAAAATATGTAATATCATATGAAACTTGCACTACGTAAACTAAATTTTATCTGAACTAAAAATTGACTGGAGTTTCAAGTTGTGCTACCGTTGACTGAATTTTACACATTGAAGGAAAAAACAGGGACAATACTACATACCACGTTGTCTTACCATTGTGAAGCAATCATCAGTGGCATCACAGAAAATCCATCACTTCAATAAGGAGAAATAAAATCACAAAATGTAAGCATGTAGTATTACTATGGCCATGAGGTGAGGTGAGTCTTGAGCAGCTAGAAGCAAATAATGTGGTCCTGCCTGGCAACCTTGAAGACCATCCTCCTCCACTTGGCCAACCGCTCACCGTCCATGTCGTCGACATTGACCGCAGCTTCGCCTTCCGCACACCCAATCAGCTCTGGTAGCCATGGAGGCGACAACAGCTTCTGCCTTGTATGTTGTGTGTGGTACCAAGAAGAGTTGCATTCTTCCCCATCCATAAAGGCAACCACATGTTGCGGTGAATAATGGCTACTCTGCAATAAAACTAAGCAATAATTGTTCAAACCGTAAACAAAAGAAGAAGAATTAGTAATAATGTTGGTACCATGGCTAAAGATGTCAATCTGATGAGCTAATTCACCATCAATTTGATAGGTCGTAATATCAACTGTCAAGAACCATCAAGTAAATAGAGTCATGAACAGTAAAACATAATCCTTCTGAACCGACTAACCTGAATATGTTTTCTAAACTCTAAGATGAGCATTAAATATAAGCTTTGGAAATGAATTGAATCTTCAAAATAAAAGAGACGTTGCCAATTATTGATCTGACAAGAATCTAGTTGACGTATACAACCAAAAATTCCAAACAATTTGGTGTAGCCTATTCTAAAGTATGCGAATAAAAGAGAAGTCAAATTTCTATGTACACCAACAGAAGGTAGACATATGTTTATTCCATTTTGCTGAAAACAACATGTAGTGAATGCTTGGAAATGCATGTGGACATAACTATTGACAGGAATAATTCCAAGTTTATGGCTTAAAATCTATTAAAATAAAAACACTCCCCTTTGCTTTGGCAAGATACTCCAGATATCCATTAAAAATAATCATATATCGACCATAAGTCGCCTACACAGAGAAACACCCGGATAGCTATTAGAAAGAACAAAGTAGTCTTGAAACACAAGGTAGCTTAGAACCACAAGCACTACAGATAAAAAATATTGAGCATTAACCTCTATATCTCGGGGACAAATGGAAGGGATATATCTAATAGAATTGAATCTATATTTATAGCAAAATTCAGTACATGTCAAATTTAGTAGCTTCAGAAAAATATACGATTCATACACATAATTTTGCCTTGTGCTTACAAACAATACAAATTGGCAATGTATGCCAGACTGCAAGTACGTTATAGACAGGTAAAAGCATCTTACAGAGTTGTGTATGTTTGCATGAGCTTAATTTGTGAAGCGTTTGTCAAGCGCCCAAGAAAATAACATGAAAATAGATCGAAGCACACATACCACCGAGGCTGGGTGGAATCTTGTCAACGCTGAACGCGACCTTCGACGCACAATAGACTATTCGAAGGACCTGAATATGTACAATATCCATAATACCTGAATCTTGTTAGAGATATACGGCATGCCTCTAAAGTATCAAAATGTGTTAATTTATTGACAGAAATACATTGAGATAGAGCGATGAGATCACTGGATCTTCTCGTCCGAAGACTTTGATGTAGTTTCTGCACAATAACACATTCTCTTAAGAAATATATTTTGCACAATAAAACATTCTCTGAAGAAATATTCTACACAATAACACATTTTCTGAAGAAAGATTCTGCACAATAGATTATAGTTTCTGCACGATAGCTAAAAAATTGTACGGTAGCTCAAAACATCAGCACAACAACACATTCTCCACGATATCACTGCATATGTCGTGTGCATATATCAGACCAATGGCCTACATTCTCCACGTTATTTTCTTTGCAGAGTGCATCAAGCAGAACATCATCTTCCGTGTGCTTGTAATTGCCACTTGACTGTGCCCAGTGAGAGACCAAATACAGATTTCTTTGAAAGTGCATCGAGCACACAACACGCCAGCAGCAATGCATCAAACAACTCCACTTCTGAACAAGACTTTGAATCAAGTATCAAACACCACACAAGCATTGATTCAAGACACACATAGATGCATCATGAGCTATTCAACACATTCTGGAAACTGCACATGTTTAACCGGCAGTACCAGGGAGCAGCAACAAACTACAACTGTGTAGAACATCTGACTCGTTCCCGGTGCACATACACGCGCTGCCGCTGAATACCCAACTGAAACCTTCATAGCTCTGGGAAGATGGTTGGTTCTGGACTTCTGCTACAAAGCCCAGCTGATGCCGTGCCGTTCAGCCCTAGCCGAGAGACGCGAGACAAGATCGGGGATACAGATTGTAGGGTAGACTCAGTCCATCACCCGTGTGTGCCCTTCCGCTTGTCGTTAACCTTCGGCTGCCGCGCCCCCTTCGGCAACCGACCCCGCTCCCTCAACCCTTCTTGCCGCACCCTACAGCGGCCGCTGGAGACAACAAATACATGAGGAGCACATTGAGCGAGGGACATGACAGAGGCAAGAGTGCTTATCTGAACCCGTCCGTCGTGCTCTCGTGCAGAGATTGCCGTGCTATCGTTTGTCCATTGAATGTCCCATGCACAAACAACACAAAGAAGGATTGAGAGGGAGAAAGATGGCACGGTCACTACCTTCTAGGCACCAATGGATAGAGCGGCCCCTTTGCCGAGGAGATAGTGGTGGAGGAGGGAGAACTGGCAGCTGCAGGGAGCACGACGACGGCGGTGAAGAGACCAGTGTGGATCGTGAACCGGCAGGGGCTCCGCGCCGCAGGCACACGCATAGCATTGTTCACCTGCGGCCACGCCGCGTGCGTCCATGTCCTCAGTGGCGGCAGAAAACATGACACGCTACTGCAGGTCCATCATGGACGCGAGGTGGCCGACGATGGCCGGCCTCCACGGGCAGGCCGGACGCCGCAGAGCATGCCAAGGACAGCGTCCCGCAGCTGCGGCTGCAACAAGTCCCCACGAAGCCGCATGGACGACAGCAGGTGTTCGGTGTCCATCCCGGGCCGTGGCCGCAGAGGAGTCGACATTCACGACGACCGTGCCCAGCCGGTGCATCATCAGCGGGTCGCACCGTTCGGCGAGGCACCCTAGGGATCCGTGCGGCAGCTTGCCTAAGACGTCGAGGAGCTTGGCGATGATCGGAAGCGGCCATGCCCCAAGACCCCAGGTGGAAGGTGGCATCGGGATCTAAAACAAATCTGCGCAATGTTTGGGCTGAAGGGCTGCGTGCATAGCTCCATCAATGTCTCATGCTTTAATTGTTTTCCTTGCATGCAGGTTCATCAATTAACCACCATCAAGGAAAAAAGGAAACCGCTCCAAATTTTCTCCTGGGATGTAGCGATCGTTGGGTGTTGGGTTGTCTGGCATGACGTGCAGGGGCAGGTCTGCCGGCAGAACATTTCATCTCAACCGTTGAACTCACAGATGTAACGTGGGCAGTTGGATGTGATTTAGCCTGCTAGATCGGACCATCATGGTTTCCCTGTGTGCACTTCGTGGTGTGTCCATAGAAGAACTCATGTTTGCTCTTTTAGTAGTAGTAGAGATAGAGATCATGTTCTCAGGAAACCGCTCTCATGCATTCATATTTCATATTTCCATGTCAAATCCAATGTACAGTTGCATGTTTTCCTCAAAATGTTATTACTATAGCAACTATTTTTTTTAATGTCCTCTTAAAAAACATTTTTTTCAGGTCAAATATCACAATACTAGTATTTCTGTAAAATATTCTTTACATCAGCAATTGTTAACATAATAACCCTGGATCAATCAAAGTAATTGCAACATCATGAAAGCACCATGTTATCTTCAAAACAATCTTCAGCAACAACTCTATTTTCCCTAACAAATTGTTCAGGACAACAATCCAATTTATTACATTTCGAAGTCAAATTTCCCAAGGTACACTTGTATATTTTCTTCAAAATATTTTTTTTACAAAGGATGGATTTTATTGGCTCGAACTGGAGTATTCAAAATGGAGTATCATGACATTCATAATATTCTTTACACCGACTAGTATTTTTTCTTCCAAACATATGTACTTGAGAAAAAATAAAATAATTTTCAAGACAAATATCCCAATCGTATGTGCTCTACAAATATTCTTACAACAACATTGTTTCAGTAATGATCTGTAGAACAATCAAAGTAATGATGAAAATCAAGAAATCTAAATGCTATCTTCAAAATATTATTTACAACAACAATTGTGTTTTTTCGTGTGAGTGAGGACAATTAGCTTTCTTTCTAATAAATAGTTCAGAACAACAATCCAATTTATTATGTACTGCATTTACATACCCCAAGTTAAATTACCCAATGTTCCCTTCTCTTGAATGTTTTCTTCAAAATGTTCTTTGCACCAAAATATTCTCAAAGAACAAAACACAAATCGGCATATCCTCCTTCAGGCGACGTAGCGGTGACGAAATGCGCTCTTCCTTCACGTGGAGTCTGATTTGTGCGCCACGGTTGCATGGGGGAGAGCAGGAAAGGAGGCTCCGCCTTCACGGTCAAGGAGGAGGCGAATGCAGCTCCGCCTTGACGCAACAGAGAAGCGGCTCTGGACCATGCTCGTGGACGAGGGAGCGTCGGAGTATCAGCTCCATCAGCGCTTCTTATTCCTTCTGCATCACCATGGCCTCCGAGAGTAGGCGTGGCAGATGTTGCTTCAACTCGTCCTCCTCATCACTGGAGGAGGTGACGATCTTCTCCTTCGAGAAGGAGGTAGCCGTTGACGGAGTGAAATTCGGCAGATCTTGAGTAGGGGGTCCCGAGCTAGCAGTGTTGATATGATGGCAACATGGGCATTGGTTTTACCCATGTTCATGTTGGGAATCATTGCATGGAAAACAAAAAATTTATACGTACACGCAATGATCTATCCATGGAGATGCATAGCAACTAGGGGGAGAGTGTGTCTACGTACCTCGTAGACCGTAAGCGGAAGCGTTTAACAACGCAGTTTGTGTAGTCGAACTTCTTCTAGCTCCGACCGATCAAGTACCGAACGTACGACACCTCCGAGTTCTACACACGTTCAGCTCGGTGACGTCCCTCGCCTTATTGATCCAACAAGATGTCGAGGTAGTAGATGAGTTACGTCAGCATGATGGCGTGGTGACGATGATGGTGAAGTGATCTCCGCAGGGCTTCGCCTAAGCACTACGAAAATATGACCGGGGTTGTAAACGTTGGAGGGGGCGCCGCACACGGCTAGGCAATTGTCTGATGTGTGCTAGGGGCACCCCCCACATATATATAGGGGGGAGGGGGAGGGAGCAGCCAGGAGGGCGCCCCAAGTAGGCCGAATCCTACTCGGGGTCCTCCACAAGTGGCGCCCCCATTCCTTAATTGCCGGAGAAGAAAGGAAAGGGGGGAAGAGAGAAGGAAGGGGAGGTCGAATCCTCCCCCTTTCCTTCCCCACTTGGTCGGCTGCCATGGGGGGTGGGCCAGCCCCTTGTGGCCTGGTGTGCTCCCCTCTTGTGGCTCAATAGGCCCAATATACTCCCGGGGGTGACCGGTACCCCCTCTAGTACTCCGATGACTATTTGGTTTTCTTCGAAACACTTTCGGTGCCCGAATATCATCATTCTATATATCAATCTTTACCTCTCGACCATTTCAAGACTCCTTGTCATGTCCGTGATCTCATCCGGGACTCCGAACAACATCTGGTCACCAAATCACATAACTCATATAATACAATATCGTCATCGAAGGTTAAGCATGCGGACCCTATGGGTTCGAGAACTATGTAGACATGACCAAGACACCTCTCCGGTCAATAACCAATAGTGGAACCTGGATGCCCATATTGGCTACTATAATTCTACGAAGATCTTTATCGGTTGAACCGTTATGACAACATATGTTATTTCCTTTGTCTATCGGTATGTTACTTGCCCGAGATTCGATCGTCGGTATCTTCATATCTAGTTCAATCTCGTTACCGGAAAGTCTCTTTACTCGTTCCGTAATACATCACCTCGTGACTAACTCCTTAGTTGTTTGCTTCCAAGCTTATGATGTTGTATTACCGAGAGGGCCCAGAGATACCTCTCCGATACTCGGAGTGACAAATCCTAATCTCGATCTATGCCAACTCAACAAACACCTTCGGAGATACCTGTAGAGCATCTTTATAATCACCCAGTTACATTGTGACGTTTGATAGCACACAAGGCATTCCTCCGGTATCCGGGAGTTGCATAATCTCATAGTCGAAGGAATGTGTATTTGACATGAAGAAAGCAATAGCAATAAAACTGAACGGTCATAATGCTAAGCTAACAGATGGGTCTTGTCAATCACATCATTCTCCTAATGATGTGATCCCGGTATCACATGACAACTCATGTCCATGGTTAGGAAACCTTAACCATCTTTAATCAACGAGCTAGTCAAGTAGAGGCTCACTAGGGACACAATGTTTGTTTATATATTCACACATGTATTTAGGTTTCCGATCCTAGCATGAATAATAAACCTTTATCGTGAATAAGGAAATATAAAATAAGAACTTTATTATTGCCTCTAGGGCATATTTCCTTCAGTCTCCCACTTGCGCTAGAGTCAGTAATCTAGATTACATTGTAATGAATCTAACACCCATGGAGTCTTGGTGTCGATCATGTTTTGCTCGTGGAAGAGGCTTAGTCAACGGTTCTGCTACATTCAGATCCGTATGTATTTTGCAAATTTCTATGTCTCCCTCCTTGACTTGATCACGGATGGAGTTGAAGCGTCTCTTGATGTGTTTGGTTCTTTTATGAAATCTGGATTCCTTCGCCAAGGCAATTCCTCCAGTATTGTCATAAAAAAGTTGCATTGGACCCGATGCACTAGGTATTACACCTAGATCGGATGTGAACTCCTTCTTCCAGACTCCTTCATTTGCTGCTTCCGAAGCAGCTATGTACTCCGCTTCACACGTAGATCCCGCTACGATGCTTTGCTTGAAACTGCACCAACTGACAACTCCACCATTCAATATAAATACATATCTAGTTTGTGACTTAGAGTCATCTGGATCAGTGTCAAAGTTAGCATCGACGTAACCATTTACGACGAGCTCTTTGTCACCCCCATAAACAAGAAACATATCCTTGGTCCTTTTCAGGTAGTTCAGAATGTTCTTGACCGCTGTCTAGTGATCCACTCCTGGATTACTTTGGTACCTCCCTGCCAGACTTATAGCAAGGCACACATCAGGTCTGGTACACATCATAGCATACATGATATAACCTATGGCTGAGGCATAGGGAATGAATTTCATTTTCTCTCTATCTTCTGTAGTGGTCGGGCTTTGTGTCTGACTCAATTTCACACCTTGCAACACAGGCAAGAACCCTTTCTTTGATTGATCCATTTTGAACTTTTTCAAAACTTTGTTAAGGTATGTGCTTTGTGAAAGTCCTATTTAAGCGTATTGATCTATCTCTATAGATCTTGATGCCCAATATATAAGCAGCTTCATCGAGGTCTTCCATTGAAAAACTTTTATTCAAGTATCCTTTTGTGTTATCCAGAAATTCTACATCATTTACAATCAACAATATGTCATCCACATATAATATTAGAAATGCTACAGAGCTCCCACTCACTTTCTTGTAAATACAGTCTTCTCTGAAAGTCTGTATAAACCCATTAGCTTTGATCACCTCATCAAAGCGTATATTCCAACTCCGAGATGCTTGCACCAGTCCATAGATGGATCGCTGGAGCTTGCACACTTTGTTAGCACCTTTAGGATGGACAAAACCTTTGGTTGCATCATATACAACTCTTCTTTAGGAAATCCATTAAGGAATGCAGTTTTGACGTCCATTTGCTAGATTTCATAATCATAAAATGCAGTAATTGATAACATGATTCGGACAGACTTAAGCATCGCTATGGGTGAGAAAGTCTCATCGTAGTCAACTCCTTGAACTTGTCGAAAATCTTTCACGACAAGATGAGCTTTGTAGACAGTAACATTACCATCAACGTCAGTCTTCTTCTTGAAGATAGATTTATTCTTTATGGTTCACCGATCATCGGGCAAGTCCTCCGAAGTCCATGTTGGGGAACGTTGCAGAAAATTAAAAATTTTCCTACGGTTTCACCAAGATCCATCTATGAGTTCATCTAAGCAACGAGTCATGGGAGAGAGATTGCATCTACATACCACTTTGTAGATCGCGAGCGGAAGCGTTCAACGAACGGGGATGAGGTAGTTGTACACAACGTGATCCAAATCACCGGAGATCCTAGCACCGAACGGACGGCACCTCCGCGTTCAACACACGTACGGTCAGCGTAACGTCTCCTCCTTCTTGATCCAGCAAGGGGAGAGGAGAGGTTGAGGAAGATGGCTCCAGCAGCAGCACGACGGCGTGGTGGTGATGGAGCTGCAGTACTCCGGCAGGGCTTCGCCGAGCTCTATGGAGGAGGAGGAGGTGTTGGAGACGGAGAGGGAGGCGCCAAGGCAAAGGGTGCGGCTGCCCCCCTCCCCTCCCCCCTTTATATAGGCCCCTGGGGGGGCGCCGGCCCTGGGAGATTGGATCTCCCAAGGGGGGCGGCGGCCAAGGGCTGGAGTGGCCCCCAAGCCAAGGTGGGGTGCCCCCCACCCCTAGGGTTTCAACCCTAGGCGCATGGGGTGGGCCTAGGGCGGCGCACCAGCCCACTATGGGCTGGTTCCCCTCCCCACTTTGGCCCATGGGGCCCTCCGGGATAGGTGGCCCCACCCGGTGGACCCCCGGGACCCTTCTGGTGGTCCCGGTACAATACCGGTGACCCCGAAACTTGTCCCAATGGCCAAAACAACACTTCCTATATATAATTCTTTACCTCCGGACCATTCCGAAACTCCTCGTGACGTCCGGGATCTCATCCGGGACTCCGAACAACATTCGGGTTACTGCATATACATATCCCTACAACCCTAGCGTCACCGAACCTTAAGTGTGTAGACCCTACGGGTTCGGGAGACATGCAGACATGACCGAGATGGCTCTCGGGCAATAACCAACAGCGGGATCTGGATACCCATGTTGGCTCCCACATGCTCCACGATGATCTCATCGGATGAACCACGATGTCGAGGATTCAATTAATCCCGTATACGATTCCCTTTGTCAATCGGTATTTTACTTGCCCGAGATTCGATCGTCGGTATCCCAATACCTCGTTCAATCTCGTTACCGGCAAGTCACTTTACTCGTACCGTAATGCATGATCCCGTGATCAAACACTTTGATCACATTGATCTCATTATGATGATGCATTACTGAGTGGGCCCGGTGATACCTCTCCGTCAAGCGGAGTGACAAATCCCAGTCTCGATCCGTGTCAACCCAACAGACACTTTCGGAGATACCCGTAGTATACCTTTATAGTCACCCAGTTACGTTGTGACGTTTGGTACACCCAAAGCACTCCTATGGTGTCCGGGAGTTACACGATCTCATGGTCTAAGGAAAGGATACTTGACATTGGAAAACTCTAGCAAACGAACTATGCGATCTTATGCTATGTTTAGATTTGGGTCTCGTCTATCACATCATTCTCCTAATGATGTGATCTCGTTATCAATGACATCCAATGTCCATAGTCAGGAAACCATGACTATCTATCGATCAACGAGCTAGTCAACTAGAGGCTTACTAGGGACATATTGTTGTCTGTTATTCACACATGTATTACGATTTTCGACATATTATAGCACGAATAAAGACAATTATCATGAACAAGGAAATATAATAATAATGCTTTTATTATTGCCTCTAGGGCATATTTCCAACAGTCTCCCACTTGCACTAGAGTCAATAATCTAGTTACATTGTGATGAATCGAACACCCATAGAGTTCTGGTGCTGATCATGTTTTGCCTTAGGGAGAGGTTTAGTCAACGGATTTGCGACATTCAGATCCGTGTGCACTTTACAAATTTCTATGTCTCCATCTTGAGCATTTTCACGAATGGAGTTGAAGCGACGCTTGATGTGCCTGGTCTTCTTGTGAAACCTGGGCTCCTTTGCAAGTGCAATAGCTCCAGTGTTGTCACAGAAGAGTTTGATTGGCCCCGACGCATTGGGTATGACTCCGAGGTCGGTGATGAACTCCTTCACCCAAATTGCTTCATGTGCTGCCTCCGAGGCTGCCATGTACTCCGCTTCACATGTAGATCCCGCCACGACGCTTTGCTTGCAACTGCACCAGCTTACTGCCCCACCATTCAAAATATACACGTATCCGGTTTGTGACTTAGATTCATCCAGATCTGTGTCGAAGCTAGCGTCGACGTAACCCTTTACGACGAGCTCTTCGTCACCTCCATAAACGAGAAACATTTACTTAGTCCTTTTCAGGTACTTCAGGATATTCTTGACCGCTGTCCAGTGTTCCTTGCCGGGATTACTTTGGTACCTTCCTACCAAACTTACGGCAAGGTTTACATCAGGTCTGGTATACAGCATGGCATACATAATAGAACCTATGGCTGAGGCATAGGGGATGACACTCATCTCTTCTATATCTTGTGCCGTAGCCGGACATTGAGCTGAGCTCAATTTCACACCTTGTAACATAGGTAAGAACCCCTTCTTAGATTGATCCATATTGAACTTCTTCAATATCTTATCAAGGTATGTGCTTTGTGAAATACCTATGAGGCGTCTTGATCTATCTCTATAGATTTTGATGCCTAATATATAAGCAGCTTCTCCAAGGTCCTTCATTGAAAAACTTTTATTCAAGTAGGCCTTAATGCTGTCCAAGAGTTCTATATCATTTCCCATCAAAAGTATGTCATCTACATATAGTATGAGAAATGCTATAGAGCTCCCACTCACTTTCTTGTAAACGCAGGCTTCTCCATAAGTCTGCGTAAACCCAAACGCTTTGATCATCTCATCAAAGCGAATGTTCCAACTCCGAGATGCTTGCACCAGCCCATAAATCGAGCGTTGGAGCTTGCACACCTTGTCAGCATTCTTAGGATCGACAAAACCTTCCGGCTGCATCATATACAATTCTTCCTTAAGGAAACCATTAAGGAATGCCGTTTTGACGTCCATTTGCCATATTTCATAATCATAGAATGCGGCAATTGCTAACATGATTCGGACGGACTTCAGCTTCGCTACCGGTGAGAAAGTCTCATCGTAGTCAATTCCTTGAACTTGTCGATAACCCTTAGCGACAAGCCGAGCTTTATAGATGGTCACATTACCATCCGCGTCTGTCTTCCTCTTAAAGATCCATTTATTTTCTATGGCTCGCCGTTCAACGGGCAAGTCAGTCAAAGTCCGTACTTAGTTTTCAAACATGGATCCTATCTCGGATTTCATGGCTTCTAGCCATTTGTCGGAATCCGGGCCCGCTATCGCTTCTTCATAGTTTGAAGGTTCACCGTTGTCTAACAACATGATTTCCAAGACAGGGTTGCCGTACCACTCTGGTGCGGAACGTGTCCTAGTGGACCTACGAATTTCAGTAGGAGCTTGATTAGAAGTATCTTGATCATCATCATTAATTTCCTCTCTAGTCGGTGCAGGCACCTCAGGAACGTTTTCTGGAGTTTCGCCATTTTCCGGTTCAAGAGGTAACACTTCATCAAGTTCTACTTTCCTCCCACTTGCTTCTTTCGAGAGAAACTCTTTCTCTAGAAAGGATCCATTCTTGGCAACAAAGATATTGCCTTCGGATCTTAGGTAGAAGGTATACCCAATAGTTTCTTTAGGATATCCTATGAAGATGCATTTTTCCGACTTGGGTTCGAGCTTTTCAGGTTGAAGTTTCTTGACATAAGCATCGCATCCCCAAACTTTTAGAAATGACAGCTTAGGTTTCTTCCCAAACCATAATTCATACGGTGTCGTCTCAACGGATTTCGACAGAGCCCTATTTAAAGTGAATGCGGTAGTCTCTAAAGCATAGCCCCAAAAAGATAGCGGTAAATCGGTAAGAGACATCATAGATCGCCATATCCAATAGAGTGCGATTACGACGTTCGGACACAACATTACGCTGAGGTGTTCCAGGCGGTGTGAGTTGTGAAACTATTCCACATTTTCTTAAGTGTGTGCCAAATTCGTGACTCAAGTATTCTCCTCCACGATCTGATCGTAGAAACTTGATCTTTCTATCACGTTGATTTTCAACCTCACTCTGAAATTCCTTGAACTTTTCAAAGGTTTCAGACTTGTGTTTCATTAAGTAGATATACCCATATAAACTCAAGTCATCAGTGAGGGTGAGAACATAACGATAGCCACCGCGAGCCTCAACACTCATTGGACCGCACACATCGGTATGTATGATTTCCAATAAGTTGGTTGCTCGCTCCATTGTTCCAGAGAACGGAGTCTTGGTCATTTTACCCATGAGGCATGGTTCGCACGTGTCAAATGATTCATAATCAAGAGACTCTAAAAGTCCATCTGCATGGAGCTTCTTCATGCGTTTGACACCTATGTGACTAAGGCGGCAGTGCCACAAATATGTGGGACTATTGTTATCAACTTTAACTGTTTTGGTATTCACACTATGAATATGTGTATCATCACGTACGAGATTCATTAAGAATAAACCATTAACCATCGGAGCATGACCATAAAACATATCTCTCATATAAATAGAACAACCAGTATTCTCGGATTTAAATGAGTAGCCATCTCGAATTAAACGAGATCCAGACACAATGTTCATGCTCAAACTTGGCACTAAATAACAATTATTGAGGTTTAAAACTAATCCCGTAGGTAAATGTAGAGGTAGCGTGCCGACGATGATCACATCGACCTTGGAACCATTCCCGACGCGCATCGTCACCTCGTCCTTCGCCAGTCTCCGTTTATTCCGCAGCTCCTGCTTTGAGTTACAAATGTGAGCAACTGCACCGGTATCAAATACCCAAGAGCTACTACGAGTACTGGTAAGGTACACATCAATTACATGTATATCACATGTACCTTTTGTTTTGCCGGCCTTCTTGTCCGCTAAGTATTTGGGGCAATTCCGCTTCCAGTGACCACTTCCCTTGCAATAAAAGCACTCAGTCTCGGGCTTGGGTCCATTCTTTGGCTTCTTCCCGGCAACTTGCTTACCGGGCGCGGCAACTTCCTTGCCATCCTTCTTGAAGTTCTTTTTACCCTTGCCCTTCTTGAACTTAGTGGTTTTATTCACCATCAACACTTGATGTTCCTTCTTGATTTCTACCTCTGCTGATTTCAGCATAGCATATACCTCAGGAATGGTCTTTACCATCCCCTGCATGTTGTAGTTCATCACAAAGCTCTTGTAGCTAGGTGGAAGCAACTGGAGGATTCTGTCAATGACCGCTTCATCCGGGAGATTAACTTCCAGTTGAGTCAAGCGGTTGTGCAACCCAGACATCTTGAGTATGTGTTCACTAACAGAGCTATTTTCCTCCATCTTACAGCTAAAGAATTTGTCGGAGACTTCATATCTCTCGACCCGGGCATGAGCTTGGAAAACCATTTTCAGCTCTTCAAACATCTCATATGCTCCATGTATCTCAAAACGCTTTTGGAGCCCCGGCTCTAAGCTGTAAAGCATGCCGCACTGAACGAGGGAGTAATCATCGGAACGTGACTGCCAAGCGTTCATAACGTCTTGTTCAGCAGGGAGAACAGGTGCGTCACCCAGCGGTGCTCGTAGGACATAATCTTTCTTGGCAGCTATGAGGATGATCCTCAGGTTCCAGACCCAGTCCGTATAGTTGCTGCCATCGTCTTTCAGCTTGGTTTTCTCTAGGAACGCGTTGAAGTTGAGGACTACGTTGGCCATTTGATCTACAAGACATATTGTAAATATTTAGACTAAGTTCATGATAATAAAGTTCATCTAATCAAATTATTTAATGAACTCCCACTTAGATAGACATCCCTCTTCTAGTCATCTAAGTATTACATGATCTGAGTCAACTAGGCCGTGTCCGATCATCACGTGAGACGGACTAGTCAACATCAGTGAACATCTTCATGTTGATCGTATCTTCTATACGACTCATGCTCGACCTTTCGGTCTTCTGTGTTCCGAGGCCATGTCTGTACATGCTAGGCTCGTCAAGTCAACCTAAGTGTTTGCATGTGTAAATCTGTCTTACACCCGTTGTATGTGAACGTTAGAATCTATCACACCCGATCATCACGTGGTGCTTTGAAACAACGAACTGTCGCAACGGTGCACAGTTAGGGGGAACACTTCTTGAAATAATTATGAGGGATCATCTTATTTAGTACTGTCGTTCTAAGTAAACAAGATGCAAAACATGATAAACATCACATGCAATCAAATAATAAACGTGACATGATATGGCCAATATCACATAGCTCCTTGATCTCCATCTTGGGGCTCCATGATCATCTTGTCACCGGCTTGACACCATGATCTCCATCATCGTGTCTCCATGAAGTTGCTCGCCAACTATTACTTCTACTACTATGGCTAACGCGTTTAGCAATAAAGTAAAGTAATTTACATGGCGTTTCTCAATGACACGCGGGTCATACAAAAAATAAAGACAACTCCTACGGCTCCTGCCGGTTGTCATACTCATCGACATGCAAGTCGTGATCCCTATTACAATAGCATGAACATCTCATACATCACATATAGATCATTCATCATTCATCACAACTTTGGCCATATCATATCACAAAGCACTTGCTGCAAAAACAAGTTAGACGTCCTCTAATTGTTGCTGCAAGTTTTACGTGGCTGAATTAGGGTTCTAGCAAGAACGTTTTCTTACCTACGTGAAAGCCACAATGTGATTTGTCAACTTTTATTTACCCTTCATAAGGACCCTTTTCATCGAATCCGCTCCAACTAAAGTGGGAGAGACAGACACCCGCCAGCCACCTTATGCAACTAGTGCATGTTAGTCGACGGAACCGGTCTCACGTAAGCGTACGTGTAAGGTTGGTCCGGGCCCCTTCATCCCACAATACCGCTGAAGCAAGATAAGACTAGTAGCGGCAAGAAAGTTGACAACAAATACGCCCACAACAAATTGTGTTCTACTCGTGCAATAGAGAACTACGCATAGACCTTGCTCATGATGCCACTGTTGGGGAACGTTGCAGAAAATTAAAATTTTTCCTACGGTTTCACCAAGATCCATCTATGAGTTCATCTAAGCAATGAGTCATGGGAGAGAGATTGCATCTACATACCACTTTGTAGATCGCGAGCGGAAGCGTTCAACGAACGGGGATGAGGTAGTCGTACACAACGTGATCCAAATCACCGGAGATCCTAGCACCGAACGGACGGCACCTCCGCGTTCAACACACGTACGGTCAGCGGAACGTCTCCTCCTTCTTGATCCAGCAAGGGGAGAGGAGAGGTTGAGGAAGATGGCTCCAGCAGCAGCACGACGGCGTGGTGGTGATGGAGCTGCAGTACTCCGGCAGGGCTTCGCCGAGCTCTATGGAGGAGGAGGAGGTGTTGGAGACGGAGAGGGAGGCGCCAAGGCAAAGGGTGCGGCTGCCCCCCTCCCCTCCCCCCTTTATATAGGCCCCTGGGGGGGCGCCATCCCTGGGAGATTGGATCTCCCAAGGGGGGCGGCGGCCAAGGGCTGGAGTGGCCCCCAAGCCAAGGTGGGGTGCCCCCCCCACCCCTAGGGTTTCAACCCTAGGCGCATGGGGTGGGCCTAGGGGGGCGCACCAGCCCACTATGGGCTGGTTCCCCTCCCCACTTTGGCCCATGGAGCCCTCCGGGATAGGTGGACCCACCCGGTGGACCCCCGGGACCCTTCTGGTGGTCCCGGTACAATACCGGTGACCCCGAAACTTGTCCCAATGGCCAAAACAACACTTCCTATATATAATTCTTTACCTCCGGACCATTCCGAAACTCCTCGTGACGTCCGGGATCTCATCCGGGACTCCAAACAACATTCGGGTTACTGCATATACATATCCCTACAACCCTAGCGTCACCGAACCTTAAGTGTGTAGACCCTACGGGTTCGGGAGACATGCAGACATGACCGAGACGGCTCTCGGGCAATAACCAACAGCGGGATCTAGATACCCATGTTGGCTCCCACATGCTCCACGATGATCTCATCGGATGAACCACGATGTCGAGGATTCAATTAATCCCGTATACGATTCCCTTTGTCAATCGGTATTTTACTTGCCCGAGATTCGATCGTCGGTATCCCAATACCTCGTTCAATCTCGTTACCGGCAAGTCACTTTACTCGTACCGTAATGCATGATCCCGTGATCAAACACTTTGATCACATTGATCTCATTATGATGATGCATTACTGAGTGGGCCCGGTGATACCTCTCCGTCAAGCGGAGTGACAAATCCCAGTCTCGATCCGTGTCAACCCAACAGACACTTTCGGAGATACCCGTAGTATACCTTTATAGTCACCCAGTTACGTTGTGACGTTTGGTACACCCAAAGCACTCCTACGGTGTCCGGGAGTTACACGATCTCATGGTCTAAGGAAAGGATACTTGACATTGGAAAACTCTAGCAAACGAACTATGCGATCTTATGCTATGTTTAGATTTGGGTCTCGTCCATCACATCATTCTCCTAATGATGTGATCTCGTTATCAATGACATCCAATGTCCATAGTCAGGAAACCATGACTATCTATCGATCAACGAGCTAGTCAACTAGAGGCTTACTAGGGACATGTTGTTGTCTGCTATTCACACATGTATTACGATTTCCGGATAACACAATTATAGCACGAATAAAGACAATTATCATGAACAAGGAAATATAATAATAATGCTTTTATTATTGCCTCTAGGGCATATTTCCAACAGTCCACACTTTGTTCTCATACAAGGATCATATCTCGGGTTTAATGGCCTCAAGCCATTTATCGGAATCTGGGCTCATCATAGCTTCTTCATAGTCCGTAGGTTCTCCATGGTCTAGTAACATAACTTCTAGAACAGGATTACCGTATCACTCTAGTGTGGAACATGCTCTGTTCGACCTACGAGGTCCAGTAGTAACTTGATCTAAAGTTTCATGATCATCATCATTAGCTTCCTCTCTAGTTGGTGTAGGCATCACGAGAACAGATTTCTCTGATGTGCTACTTGTTGGAAATATGCCCTAGAGGCAATAATAAATTGATTATTATTATATTTCCATGTTCATGATAATCGTTTATTATCCATGCTAGAATTCTATTGATAGGAAACTCAGATACATGTGTGGATACATAGACAACACCATGTCCCTAGTAAGCCTCTAGTTGACTAGCTCGTTGATCAATAGATGGTTACGGTTTCCTGACCATGGACATTGGATGTCGTTGATAACGGGATCACATCATTAGGAGAATGATGTGATGGACAAGACCCAATCCTAAGCCTAGCACAAGATCATGTAGTTCGTATGCTAAAGCTTTTCTAATGTCAAGTATCGTTTCCTTAGACCATGAGATTGTGCAACTCCCGGATACCGTAGGAATGCTTTGGGTGTGCCAAACGTCACAACGTAACTGGGTGGCTATAAAGGTACACTACGGGTATCTCCGAAAGTGTCTGTTGGGTTGGCACGAATCGAGACTGGGATTTGTCACTCCGTGTTACGGAGAGGTATCTCTGGGCCCACTCGGTAGGACATCATCATAATGTGCACAATGTGATCAAGGAGTTGATCACGGGATGATGTGTTGCGGAACGAGTAAAAGAGACTTGCCGGTAACGAGATTGAACAAGGTATCGGGATACCGACGATCGAATCTCGGGCAAGTATCGTACCGATAGACAAAGGGAATTGTATACGGGATTGATTAAGTCCTTGACATCGTGGTTCATCCGATGAGATCATCGTGGAACATGTGGGAGCCAACATGGGTATCCAGATCCCGCTGTTGGTTATTGACCAGAGAACGTCTCGGTCATGTCTGCATGTCTCCCGAACCCGTAGGGTCTACACACTTAAGGTTCGATGACGCTAGGGTTATAAAGGAAGCTTGTATGTGGTTACCGAATGTTGTTCGGAGTCCCGGATGAGATCCCGGACGTCACGAGGAGTTCCAGAATGGCCCGGAGGTAAATATTTATATATAGGAAGTCCTGTTTCGGCCATCGGGACAAGTTTCGGGGTCATCGGTATTGTACCGGGACCACCGGAGGGGTCCCGGGGGCCCACCGGGTGGGGCCACCTATCCCGGAGGGTCTCATGGGCTGAAGTGGGAAGGGATCCAGCCCAAATTGGGCTGGGGCGCCACTTCCCCTAAGGCCCATGCGCCTAGGGTGAAGGGGGAACCCTAAAGGAAGAGTCCCAAGGGGGTAAGGCACCTCCTAGGTGCCTTGGGGGGGAGGGAATCCTCCCCTGGCCGCCGCCCCCTAGGAGATTGGATCTCCTAGGGCTGGCGCACCCCCCCTTGGGATCCCTATATATAGTGGGGGTAGAGGGCCTCTTGAGACACACCTTTTGCCTTTGGTGCAGCCCCTCCGTCTCTCCCAAGTTCTCCTCCTCTCCTGCGGTGCTTGGCGAAGCCCTGCTGGATTGCCACGCTCCTCCATCATCACCACGCCGTTGTGCTGCTGCTGGATGGAGTCTTCCTCAACCTCTCCCTCTTTCCTTGCTGGATCAAGGCGTGGGAGACGTCATCGGGCTGTACGTGTGTTGAACGCGGAGGTGCTGTCCGTTCGGCACTAGGATCATCGGTGATTTGAATCACGACGAGTACGACTCCATCAACCCCGTTCACTTGAACGCTTCCGCTTAGCGATCTACAAGGGTATTTAGATGCACTCTCCTTCCCCTCGTTGCTGGTCTCTCCATAGATAGATCTTGGTGATACGTAGGAAAATTTTGAATTTCTGCTACGTTCCCTAACAGTGGCATCATGAGCTAGGTCTATTGCGTAGATTCTTTGCACGAGTAGAACACAAAGTAGTTGTGGGCGTTGATTTTGTTCAATATGCTTACCGTTACTAGTCAATCTTGATTCGGCGGCATTGTGGGATGAAGCGGCCCGGACCAACCTTACACGTACTCTTACGTGAGACCGGTTCCACCGACTGACATGCACTAGATGCATAAGGTGGCTGGCGGGTGTCTGTCTCTCCTACTTTAGTCGGATCGGATTCGATGAAAAGGGTCCTTATGAAGGGTAAATAGCAATTGGCATATCACGTTGTGGTTTTGCGTAGGTAAGAAACGTTCTTGCTAGAAACCCATAGCAGCCACGTAAAACATGCAAACAACAATTAGAGGACGTCTAACTTGTTTTTGCAGGGTATGCTATGTGATGTGATATGGCCAAAAGGATGTGATGAATGATATATGTGATGTATGAGATGATCATGTTCTTGTAATAGGAATCACGACTTGCATGTCGATGAGTATGACAACCGGCAGGAGCCATAGGAGTTGTCTTAATTTATTTATGACCTGCGTGTCAACATAAACGTCATGTAATTACTTTACTTTATTGCTAAAAGCGTTAGCCATAGTAGTAGAAGTAATAGTTGACGTGACAACTTCATGAAGACACGATGATGGAGATCATGGTGTCATGCCGGTGACGACGATGATCATGGAGCCCCGAAGATGGAGATCAAAAGGAGCAAAGTGATGATGGCCATATCATGTCACTATTTGATTGCATGTGATGTTTATCATGTTTTTGCATCTTATTTGCTTAGAACCATAGTAGTAAATAAGATGATCCCTCATTAAAATTTCAAGAAAGTGTTTCCCCTAACTATGCACCGTTGCTACAGTTCGTCGTTTCGAAGCACCACGTGATGATCGGGTGTGATAGATCCTTACGTTCACATACAACGGGTGTAAGACAGTTTTACACATGCAAAACACTTAGGGTTAACTTGACGATCCTAGCATGTACAGACATGGCCTCGGAACACAGAAGACCGAAAGGTCGAGCATGAGTCTTATAGAAGATACGATCAACATGAAGATGTTCACCGACGTTGACTAGTCCGTCTCACGTGATGATCGGACACGGCCTAGTTCACTCGGATCATGTAATCACTTAGATGACTAGAGGGATGTCTATCTGAGTGGGAGTTCGTAAGATGAACTTAATTATCCTGAACATAGTCAAAAAGATTTTGCAAATTATGTCGTAGCTCGCGCTTTAGTTCTACTGTTTTAGATATGTTCCTAGAGAAAATATAGTTGAAAGTTGACAGTAGCAATTATGCGGACAGTAGAAGGCTTATGTCCTTAATGCACCGCTCGGTGTGCTGGACCTCGAACGTGGTCTGTGGATGTTGCGAACATCCGACATACACGTGTTGATGACTACATGATAGTTCGGTAATGTTAAATGGTTTAGAATTGAGGCACCGAAGACATTCTTGAAATGTCGCGGAACATATGAGATGTTTCGAGGGCTGAAATTGGGATTTCAGGCTCGTGCCCACGTCAAGAGGTATAAGACCTCCGACGATTTTCTTGGCCTGCAAACTAAGGGAGAAAAGCTCAATCGTTGAGCTTGTGCTCAGATTGTCTGAGTACAACAATCACTTGAATCAAGTGGGAGTTGATCTTCCAGATAAGATAGTGATGTTTCTCCAAAGTCATTGCCACCAAGCTGCTAGAGCTTCGTGATGAACTATAACATATCAGGGATAGATATGATGATCCTTGAAATATTCGCGATGTTTGACACCGCGAAAGTAGAAATCAAGCAGGAGCATCAATTGATGATGGTTAGTAAAACCACTAGTTTCAAGAAGGGCAAGGGCAAGAAGGGATACTTCATGAAACGGCAAATCAGCTGCTGCTCTAGTGGAGAAACCCAAGGTTGAACCCAAACCCGAGACTAAGTGCTTCTGTAATAAGGGGAACAGTCACTAGAGCAGAATTACCCTAGATACTTGGTAGATGAGAAGGCTGTCGATAGAAGTATATTGGATATACATTATGTGAATGTGTACTTTACTAGTACTCCTAGTAGCATCAGGGTATTAGATACCGGTTCGGTTGCTAAGTGTTAGTAACTCGAAATAAAAGCTACGAAATAAACGGAGACTAGCTAAAGGTGAGCTGACGAGATGTGTTGTAAGTGCTTCCAAGGTTGATATGATCAAGCATCGCACGCTCCCTCTACCATCGAGATTGGTGTTAAACCTAAACAATTGTTATTTGGTGTTTGCGTTGAGCATAGACATGATTGGATTATGTCTATCGCAATACGGTTATTCATTTAAGGAGAATAATGGTTACTCTATTTATTTGAATAATACCTTCAATGGTCTTGCACCTAAAATGAATGGTTTATTGAATCTCGATCATAGTGATACACATGTTCATGCCAAAAGATATAAGATAGTAATGATAGTACCACCTACTTGTGGCACTGCTGTGTAAGTCATAAAACGCATGAAGAAGCTCCATGTTGATGGATCTTTGGACTCACTCATTTTTGAAAAGATTGAGACATGCGAACCATGTTTATTGGTAGATATGCATGAAGAAACTCCATACAGATGGATCGTTTGGACTCACTTGATTTTGAATCGCTTGAGTCATGCAGATCATACCACATGGGCAAGATGACTGAAAGCTTCGGTTTCAGTAAAATGGAACAAGAAAGCAACTTGTTGGAAGTAACACATTTTGATGTGTGCAGTCCAATGAGTGCTGAGGCACGCAGTGGATATCGTTATGCTCTTACTTCACAGATGATTTGAGTAGATACTGAGCATATTTACTTGATGAAACACAAGTCTGAAATATTGAATGGTTCAAGTAATTTCAGAATGAAGCTGAAGATCGTCGTGACAAGAGGATAAAATATCTATGATATGATCATAGAGATGAATATCTGAGTTGCGAGTTTGGTACACAATTTAGACATTGTGGAAATTGTTTCACGGCTAGTACCGCCTGGAACACCATAGTGTGATGGTGTGTCCGAACATCATAACTGCACCCTATTGGATATGATGCATACCATGATGTCTCTTATTGAATTACCACTATCGTTCATGGGTTAGGAATTGGAGACAACCGCACTCACTTTAAATAGGGCACTACGTAATTCCGATGAGATGACACCGTATGAACTATGGTTTAGAGAAACCTAAGCTGTCATTTCTTAAAAGTTTGGGGCTGCGACACTTATATGGAAAAGTTTCAGGCTGATAAGCTCGAACCCAAAGCGGATAACTGCATCTTCATAGGACACCCAAAACAGTTGGGTATACCTCCTGTCTCAGATCCGAAAGCAATAAGGATTGTTTCTCAAATCGGGTCCTTTCTCGAGGAAAAGTTTCTCTCGAAAGAATTGAGTGGGAGGATGGTGGAGACTTGATGAGGTTATTGAACCGTCACTTCAACTAGTGTGTAGCAGGGCACAGGAATTGTTCCTATGGCACCTACACCAATTGAAGTGGAAGCTTATGATAGTGATCATGAGACTTCGGATCAAGTCACTCCCAAACCTCGTAGGATGACAAGGATGCGTACTACTTCAGAGTGGTACGTAATCCTGTCTTGGAAGACATGTTGCTAGACAACAATGAACCTACGAGCTATGGAGAAGCGATGGTGGGCCCGGATTCCGATGAATGGCTCGAGGCCATAAAATTCGAGCGAGGATCCATGTATAAAAACAAAGTGTAGACTTTGGCAGAACGGCTCGATGGTCGTGAGGCTGTTGAGTACAGATGGATTTTGAAAGGAAGACGGACAATGATGGTAAATGTCACCATTAAGAAAGCTCGACTTGTCGTTAAGATGTTTCCTGACAAGTTCAAGGAGTTGACTGCGATGAGGCTTTCTCACTCGTAGCGATGCTAAGAGTCTGTTGGAATTATGTTAGCGATTACTGCATTATTTATGAAATTGTGCAGATAGGATGTCAAAACATTGTTTCCTCGAATTTTCTTGAGGAAAGGTTGTATGTGATACAGCCAGAAGGTTTTGTCAATCCTGAAAGATGCTAATAAGTATGCAAAGCTCCAGCAATCCTTCTGAGGACTGGAGTAAGCATCTCGGAGTTGGAATGTACACTTTGATTAGTTGATCAAAGATTTTAGGTTTATACAAAGTTTATGAGAAACTTGTAATTCCAAAGAAGTGAGTGGGAGCACTATAGAATTTCTGACGAGTATATGTTGTTGACATATTGTTGATCAGAAATGATGTAGAATTTCTGGAAAGCATATAGGGTTATTTGAAGAGTGTTTTCAATGGAAAACCTGGATTAAGCTACTTGAACATTGAGCATCAAGATCTATAAGGATAGATCAAAATCGCTTAATAGTACTTTCAAATGAATACATACCGTGACAAGATTTTGAAGGAATTCAAAATAGATCAGCAAAGAAGGAGTTCTTGGCTGTATTACATGCATGAGTATTGAGTAAGACTCAAGACCTGACCACGGCAGAATAAAGAGAAAGGACGAAGGTCGTCCCCTATGCTTCAGACATAGGCTCTAAAGTATGCTAAGTTATGTACCGCACCTGAAGTGTGCCAAGCCATGAGTCAGTCAAGGGGTACAAGAGTGATCCAAGAATGGATCACAGGACAGCGGTCAGAGTTACCCTTAGTAACTAGTGGACTAAGGAATTTTCTCGATTATGGAGGTGGTAAAAGAGTTCGTCGTAAAGGGTTACGCCGATGCAAACTTTGACACTAATCCAGATTATTCTAAGTAGTAAATTGGATTCGTGTAGTAGAACAGTTGTTTGGAATAGCTCCAAATAGAGCGTGGTAACTGCATCTAGGAGATGACATAGATATTTGTAAAGCATACACGGATCTAAAAGGTTCAGACCCGTTGACTATAACATCTCTCACAAGCATAACATGATCAAACCCAGAACTCATTGAGTATTAATCACATGGTAATGTGAACTAGATTATTGACTCTAGTAAACTCTTTGGGTGTAAGTCACATGGGGATGTGACCTTGAGTGTTAATCACATAGCGATGTGAACTAGATTATTGACTCTAGTGCAAGTGGGAGACAGTTGGAAATATGCCCTAGAGGCAATAATAAATTGACTATTATTATATTTCCATGTTCATGATAATCGTTTATTATCCATGCTAGAATTGTATTGATAGGAAACTCAGATACATGTGTGGATACATAGACAACACCATGTCCCTAGTAAGCCTCTAGTTGACTAGCTCGTTGATCAATAGATGGTTACGGTTTCCTGACCATGGACATTGGATGTCGTTGATAACGGGATCACATCATTAGGAGAATGATGTGATGGACAAGACCCAATCCTAAGCCTAGCACAAGATCATGTAGTTCGTATGCTAAAGCTTTTCTAATGTCAAGTATCGTTTCCTTAGACCATGAGATTGTGCAACTCCCGGATACCGTAGGAATGCTTTGGGTGTGCCAAACGTCACAACGTAACTGGGTGGCTATAAAGGTACACTACGGGTATCTCCGAAAGTGTCTGTTGGGTTGGCACGAATCGAGACTGGGATTTGTCACTCCGTGTTACGGAGAGGTATCTCTGGGCCCACTCGGTAGGACATCATCATAATGTGCACAATGTGATCAAGGAGTTGATCACGGGATGATGTGTTGCGGAACGAGTAAAAGAGACTTGCCGGTAACGAGATTGAACAAGGTATCGGGATACCGACGATCGAATCTCGGGCAAGTATCGTACCGATAGACAAAGGGAATTGTATACGGGATTGATTAAGTCCTTGACATCGTGGTTCATCCGATGAGATCATCGTGGAACATGTGGGAGCCAACATGGGTATCCAGATCCCGCTGTTGGTTATTGACCGGAGAACGTCTCGGTCATGTCTGCATGTCTCCCGAACCCGTAGGGTCTACACACTTAAGGTTCGATGACGCTAGGGTTATAAAGGAAGCTTGTATGTGGTTACCGAATGTTGTTCGGAGTCCCGGATGAGATCCCGGACGTCACGAGGAGTTCCAGAATAGCCCGGAGGTAAAGATTTATATATAGGAAGTCCTGTTTCGGCCATCGGGACAAGTTTCGGGGTCATCGGTATTGTACCGGGACCACCGGAGGGGTCCCGGGGGCTCACCGGGTGGGGCCACCTATCCCGGAGGGTCTCATGGGCTGAAGTGGGAAGGGATCCAGCCCAAAGTGGGCTGGGGCGCCACTTCCCCTAAGGCCCATGCGCCTAGGGTGAAGGGGGAACCCTAAAGGAAGAGTCCCAAGGGGGTAAGGCACCTCCTAGGTGCCTTGGGGGGGGAGGGAATCCTCCCCTGGCCGCCGCCCCCTAGGAGATTGGATCTCCTAGGGCTGGCGCACCCCCCCTTGGGATCCCTATATATAGTGGGGGTAGAGGGCCTCTTGAGACACACCTTTTGCCTTTGGTGCAACCCCTCCGTCTCTCCCAAGTTCTCCTCCTCTCCTGCGGTGCTTGGCGAAGCCCTGCTGGATTGCCACGCTCCTCCATCATCACCACGCCGTTGTGCTGCTACTGGATGGAGTCTTCCTCAACCTCTCCCTCTTTCCTTGCTGGATCAAGGCGTGGGAGACATCATCGGGCTGTACGTGTGTTGAACGCGGAGGTGCTGTCCGTTCGGCACTAGGATCATCGGTGATTTGAATCACGGCGAGTACGACTCCATCAACCCCGTTCACTTGAACGCTTCCGCTTAGCGATCTACAAGGGTATGTAGATGCACTCTCCTTCCCCTCATTGCTGGTCTCTCCATAGATAGATCTTGGTGATACGTAGGAAAATTTTGAATTTCTGCTACGTTCCCTAACACTACTTTCCAAATTGAGAGAAGGTACAATTACCTCATCAAGTTCTACTTTCCTCCCACTCACTTCTTTTGAGAGAAACTCCTTCTCTAGAAATGTTCCATTCTTGGCAACAAAGATCTTGCCTTCGGATTTGTGGTAGAAGGTGTACGCAATTGTTTCCTTAGGGTATCCTATGAAGATGCACTTCTATGATTTGGGTTCGAGCTTATCAGGCTGAAGCCTTTTGACATAAGAGTCGCAACCCCAAACTTTAAGAAACGACAGCTTAGGTTTCTTGCCAAACCATAGTCCATACGGTGTCGTCTCAACGGATTTAGACGGTGCCCTATTTAACGATAATGCAACTGTCTCTAATGCATAACCCCAAAACGATAGTGGTAAATCGGTAAGAGACATTATAAATCGCACCATATCCAATAAAGTACGGTTACGACGCTCAGACACACCATTACGTTGTGGTGTTCCAGGTGGCGTGAGTTGTGAAACTATTCCACATTGTTTTAAATGAAGGCCAAACTCGTAACTCAAATATTCGCCTCCGCGATCATATCGTAGAAACTTTATTTTCTTGTTACGATGATTCTCCACTTCACTCTGAAATTCTTTGAACTTTTCAAATGTTTCAGACTTGTGTTTCATTAAGTAGATATACCCATATCTGCTCAAATCATCTGTGAAGGTCAGAAAATAACGATACCCGCCACGTGCCTCAGCACTCATCGGACCGCATACTCGTTATGTCTTATTTCCAATAAGTCATTGGCCGCGTGCCTCAACACTCATCGGTCCGCATACATCGGTATGTATTATTTCCAATAAGTCATTGGCTCGCTCCATTGTTCCGGATAACAGAGTTTTAGTCATCTTGCCCATGAGGCATGGTTTGCAAGTATCAAATGATTCATAATCAAGTGATTCCAAAAGTCCATCTGCATGGAGTTTCTTCATGCGCTTTACACCAATATGACCTAAACGGCAGCGCCACAAATATGTTGCACTATCATTATCCACTTTGCATCTTTTGGCATCAATATTATGAATATGTGTATCACCACAATCGAGATTCAACAAAAATAGAACACTCTTCAAGGGTGCATGACCATAAAAGATATTACTCATATAAATAGAACAACCATTATTCTCGGATTTAAATGAATAACCGTCTCGCACTAAACAAGATCCAGATATAATGTTCATGCTCAACGCTGGCACCAAATAATAATTATTTAGATCTAAAACTAATCCCGAAGGTAGATGTAGAGGTAGTGTGCCAACGACGATCACATCGACCTTGGAACCATTCCCGATGCGCATCGTCACCTCGTCCTTAGCCAATCTTCGTTTAATCCATAACACCTGTTTCGAGTTACAAATATGAGCAACCGAACCAGTATCAAATACCCAGGCGCTACTACGAGCATTAGTAAGGTACACATCAATAACATGTATATCAAATATACGTTTGTTCACTTTGCCATCCTTTTTATCCGCCAAATACTTGGGGCAGTTCCGATTCCAGTGACCAGTCCCTTTATAGTAGAAGCACTCAGTTTCAGGCTTGAGTCCAGCTTTGGGCTTCTTCCCGGGAGTGGTAACTTCTTGCCATTCTTCTTGAAGCGCCCCTTCTTTCCCTTGCCCTTTTTCTTGAAACTAGTGGTCTTGTTAACCATCAACACTTGATGCTCCTTCTTGATTTCTACCTCCGCAGTTTTGAGCATTACGCAGAGCTTGGGAATTGTCTTTTCCATCCCTTGCATATTATAGTTCATCACAAAGCCTTTTTAGCTTGGTGGTAGTGATTGAAGAACTCTGTCAATAACACTATCATCTGAATGATTAATTCCCAGCTGAATCAAGTGATTATGATATCCAGACATTCTGAGTATGTGTTCACTGACAGAACTATTCTCCTCCATCTTGCGGCTATAGAACTTGTTGGAGACTTCATATCTCTCAACCCGGGCATTTGCTTGAAATATTAACTTCAACTCCTGGAACATCTCATATACTCCATGGCATTCAAAACGTCTTTGAAGACCCGATTCTAAGCCATAAAGCATGGGACACTGAACTATCGAGTAGTCATCAGGTCGAGCTTGCTAGACGTTCAAAACATCAGCATCTGCTCCTACAGCAGGCCTTTCACCTAGCGGTGCATCAAGGACATAATTCTTCTGTGCAGCAATGAGGATAATCCTCAAGTTACGGACCCAGTCCGTGTAGTTGCTACCATCATCTTTCAACTTAGATTTATCTAGGAACGCATTAAAATTCAGGGGAACGGTGGCATGGGCCATTGATCTACAACATAGATATGCAAATACTATTAGGATGAAGTTCATGATGAATTAAGTTCAGTTAATCAAATTACTTAAGAACTCCCACTTAGATAGACATCCCTCAAGTCATCTAAATGATACGTGATCCAAATTAACTAATCCATGTCTGATCATCACGTGAGATGGATTAGTCATAAATGGTGAACATCTCTATGTTGATCATATCTACTATATGATTCACGTTCGAACTTTTGGTCTCCAGTGTTCCGAGGCCATGTCTGTACATGCTAGGCTCGTCAAGTTTAACCCAAGTATTCCGCATGTGCAAAACTGTCTTGCACCCATTGTATGTGAACGTAGAGTCTATCACACCCGATATCATCACGTGATGTCTCAACACGACAAACTGTAGCAACGGTGCATACTTAGGAAGAACACCTTTACCTTGAAATTTAGTTAAGGGATCATCTTATAATGCTACCGCCGTACTAAGCAAAATAAGATGCATAAAAGATAAACATCACATGCAATCAAAATATGTGACATGATATGGCCATCATCATCTTGTGCTTTTGATCTCCATCTCCAAAGCATCGTTATGATCTCCATCTTCGCCGGCTCGACACCTTGATCTCCATCGTTGCGTCGTGGTCGTCTCGCCATCTATTGCTTCTACAACTATCGCTAACGCATAGTGATAAAGTAAAGCAATTACATGGCGTTTGCATTTCATACAATAAAGAGACAACCATAAGGCCCTGCAGGTTACCAATAACTTTTACAAAACATGATAATCTCATACAATACGCATATCACATCATGTCTTGACCATATCACATCACAACATGCCCTGTAAAAAACAAGTTAGACGTCCTCTACTTTATTGTTGCAAGTTTTACGTGGCTGCTACGGGCTTCCAGCAAGAACCGTTCTTACCTACGCATCAAACCACAACGGTGTTTCGTCAAGTTTGTTGTTTTAACCTTCTTCAAGGACCGGCCGCAGTCAAATTTGATTCAACTAAAGTAGGAGAAACAGACACCTGCCAGCCACCTTTATGCAAAACTAGTTGCATGTCTGTTGATGGAACCGGTCTCATGTGCGTGGACATGTAAGGTTGGTCTGGGCCGCTTCATGCCACAATACCGCTGAATCAAAATAAGACGTTGGTGGTAAGCAGTATGACTATCACCGCCCACAAATCTTTGTGTTCTACTCGTGCATATCATCTACGCATAGACCTCGCTCATGATGCCACTGTTAGGAATCGTTGCATGGAAAACAAAAACATTTCTATGCACACGCAATGATCTATCCATGGAAATGCATACCAACGAGGGGGAGAGTGTGTCTACATACCCTCGTAGACCATAAGCGGAAGCGATTAACAACGCGGTTGATGTAGTCGAACTTCTTCTAGCTCGGACCGATCAAGTACCGAACGTACAACACCTCCGAGTTCTACACACGTTCAGCTCGGTGACGTCCCTCACCTTCTTATCCAGCAAGACGTCGAGGTAATAGATGAGTCCCGTTAGCACGACGACGTGGTGACGGTGATGGTGAGGTGATCTCCGCAGGGCTTCGCCTAAGCACTACGAAAATATGACCGAGGGTGTAAACGGTGGAGGGGGCGCCGCACACTGCTAGGCAATTGTCTGGTATGTGCTAGCCCCCCCATATATATATATACCAACAATATAGGGAATATTTATATTTTAATAACTTTATTTAGCTTAATATGTGATTAGATTTTGATTAGGTTAATTTGGGATTAGGTGAAAGTGGTAGACATGTATGCTTTTTATCTTGAATAGTATTTACTGTTCACTAGGTAGGGCACTATTCACAATAGTATTTACTATTCAGTACACTATTTGGAATAGTACTTCACTATTCATAGTAATATTTAATTCAATATGATTACCTTCACGTTCTGACTTGATTATATATTTGTTATAGGATCTATTCTGGACTGGCGAGGCCAACAATTCGTCCGACGGTGTGCGCAGAGGTGTAAAATCCTACTCAGTACTCACCATATTTATCATTATGTTGTATCAGATGTAGCTAGTTACGTTCACTTAGCAGTTTTAATTGCAAATTTATGGGGTAAATTCCTATCATCTTCCCAGGCAGTTCCACCCGAAGGGAACACTTCTCTACGGCCACAAGGTTCTCATTCAAACGCCACTCTGGGCTACATAGAGAACTACACACGCGGAGGATTCTCCTATAGGATCCCTAGCATAAGAACTCGTCCCATAAATTCATAAATAAAAATACCAAGTGAACCAAGAAACTACATCATTTCCACAACATAATTTACATATGGTTTTCCCTTTTGGGAGGCCGTGAAGGGATTACACACAACTAGGAAATTACCTTCAAACTCTTGGCGATCGAAGCGTCTTCTTGGCTATTCTACTAGTAGTGGTGGTGGCTAAACTACGAAGGAAATGGTGCTCAGGTGGAGAGTCTTGATGCTCTGAGTGCTTCGTGCTCTCCCGTCTTGTGTAGGGATGAAAATGGAGTGGAAAGTTTCCGTTTTTCCGGAGGAAAAATGGAAACGGAGAGGAAATATGAAAACAGAAACGGAAATTTGCAAAATGGAAATGGAAGTGGAATTTTTTATGCGGAAACGGAGACAAAATCGGAACAGTGTTTTCTGGTGGAACAGATGTGGAAACGAAACTTTCCGTTTCCGTGAATATGGAATTTCCGTTTCTACTATAGGGCCATGGCTGCTTTGTAGCCCAATTACCAAACAACACACAATGACACAATGAGCAGACTGGATCATTTGAGGACCAACTTTTACTTCCACACACATTCTCAACTAGATACAATACGGAATTGTCATGTATTATTACAATACTACCCTATGTTGCCAACACAACCATATTATCATGTAGCCATGTTAACAATTTCTTAAATTTCTTTGTTTTTGTGTGTATTTCTCTATTATTCAAGGGGGTTTTAAGTTCCGGTCAACACACCGTTTTGTTTCCGTGTCTGCTCTGTATTCGCTCCGTGTTTGTTTTCCGGTAGTATTTGTTTCCGGGGTTTCCGTATTTGTTTCCGCTTCTGCAAAAAAAATATGAAAACAAATATGGTAGCACCCAGTTCCGTCCGTTTCCACTCCGTTTTCATCTCTAGTCTTGTGTTGTGTTCTTGAGCCCAGCGTCTCCTTTTATAGCCGCGAGGGAGGCCTTCGGGAGCCTTCCTTCTCTTATTTTACACATGGTAGTATGCACGCGTGTCCTACTATGGTACATGCATGTCCTTCTAATAATATAGAAAAGTGCGAGAGAGAGTGCCGACAAGCTTCAGTCTTCAGGAATCTTTGCTTTCTTCACGTGACATTGTCTCTCGGTGAATAATTGACTGGTCTCTGTGTACCACTCTTTGCTCTTCGGCCATACAGATCTTCATGAGATTAGCCTTCAGAGCTTCTTCTGTCTTTAAGAACCCATGTGCCAGTGTATGCGTACATACATACCAAGGCTGCTTAAATATTCAGCATTGCTTCATTTATTTTTAATTTAACTTGCTTAAATATTCAACATTGGTTATTCATTTTTTTTCATTTTTTACAGGGGGTCTTCCCTGCCCATATGATTGATAATACCTTATCAATATTACCAACAATATAGGGAATATTTATATTTTAATAACTTTATTTAGCTTAATATGTGATTAGATTTTGATTAGGTTAATTTGGGATTAGATGAAAGTGGTAGACAGGTATGCCTTTTATCTTGAATAGTATTTACTGTTCACTAGGTAGGGCACTATTCACAATAGTATTTACTATTCAGTACACTATTTGGAATAGTACTTCACTATTCATAGTAATATTTAATTCAATATGATTACCTTCACGTTCTGACTTGATTATATATTTGTTATAGGATATATAGGTGGCAGGGGGGAGGGAGTAGCCAAGAGGGCGCTCCAAGTAGGTTGAATCCTACTTGGGGTCCTCCCCAAGTGGCGCCCCCCTTTGAGGAGGAAGGGGATGCCGAATCCTCCCCCTTTCCTTCCCCACTTGGCCGGCTGCCATCGGGGGCGCGCCAGCCCCTTGTGGGCTGGTGTGCTCCCCTCTTGTGGCCCAATTGGCCCAATATACTCCCGGGGGTGACCGGTACCCTCTCCGGTACTCCGATGACTATCCGTTTTTCTCCGAAACACTTCCGGTGTCTGCATCCTATATATCAATCTTTATCTCTCGACCATTTCGAGACTCCTCGTCATGTCCGTGATCTCATCCGGGACTCTGAACAACATTCGGTCACCAAATCACATAACTCATACAATACAATATCGTCATCGAACGTTAAGCGTGCGGACCCTACGGGTTCGAGAACTATGTAGACATGACTGAGACACCTCTCCAGTCAATAACCAGTAGTGGAACCTGGATGCCCATATTGGCTCCTACATATTCTACGAAGATCTTTATCGATCGAACCGTTATGACAACTGATATGTCCATTTTGCATCTTGTTTTCTTACTATTATTTATAATATTTTTATCCATAATAGTGCTTTTTGGAGTAATTTTAATGCCTTTTCTCTCATAATTTGCAAGGTACACACCAAGAGGGAGAATCCTGGCAGCTGGAAATCTGGACCTGGAAAAGCTACGCCATGCTACCTATTCTGCACAACTCCAAACAAGCTGAAACTTGACAGAGATTTTTTATGGAATATATAAGAATTATTGGAGCAAATAACTACCAGAGGGGGCCCACCAGGTGGGCATAACCCACCTGGGGGCACCAAGGAGCCCAGACGCGCCCAGGTGGGTTGTGCTCACCTAGGCCCACCTCCGGTGCCCATCTTTTGGTATATAAGTCATTTTGACCTAGAAAAAATAAGGAGAGGACTTTCGAGACGAAGCGCCGCCGCCTCGAGGCGGAACTTGGGCAGGAGCACTTGTGCCCTCCAGCGGAGCGATTCCGCCGGGGGAACTTCCCTTCCGGAGAGGGAAATCATCATCCTCGTCATCACGAACAACTCTCTCATCTTGGGGAGGGCAATCTCCATCAACATCTTCAACAACACTATCTCATCTCAAACCCTAGTTCATCTCTTGTGTTCAATCTTGTTACCGGAACTATAGATTGGTGCTTGTGGGTGACTAGTAGTGTTGATTACATCTTGTAGTTGATTACTATATGGTTTATTTGGTGGAAGATTATATGTTCAGATCCAATATGCTATTTGATACTCCTCTGATCATGAGCATGTTTATCATTTATGAGTAGTTACTTTTGTTCTTGAGGTCACGGGAGAAATCATGTTGCAAGTAATCATGTGAACTTGATATGTGTTCGATATTTTGATAGTATGTATGTTATGATTCCCTTAGTGGTGTCATGTGAACGTCGACTACATGACACTTCACCATATTTGGGCCTAAGGGAATGCATTGTGGAGTAGCAATTAGATGATGGGTTGCGAGAGTGACTGATACGTCTCCAACGTATCTATAATTTATGAATTATTCATGCTGTTATTTTATCATTCTTGGATATTTTACAATCATTTTATAGCAACTTTATATCATTTTTGTGACTAACCTATTAACCCAGTGCCCAGTGCCAGTTGTTGTTTTTTGCTTGTTTTTTACATCGCAGGAAATCAATACCAAATAGAGTCCAAACGCAACGAAACTCCACGGAGATTTTTTATGGACCAGAAGGAACCCAATGAGCCAGAGCTGCACCTGGGGGGTGCCCCGAGGGGGGCACAACCCACCAGGGCGCACCAGGCCCCCTGGCACGCCCAGGTGGGTTGTGCCCACCTCGTGGCCTCCCGCACCCCCGCCTAGCGCGCCCTGGTGGGTTGTGCCCACCTCGTGGCCTCCCGCACCCCCTCTTTGCACTATAAATTCCCAAATATTCTGAAACCCCTCAGAATTAACCTAGATCAGAAACCAATCTAGCTCCGTTCCGGCACCCTGCCGGAGGGAGGAATCATCTCCGGTGGCCATCTTCATCATCCCGGCGGCCACCATGATTTGGAGGGAGTAGTCCACCCTCGGGCTGAGGGTTTGAATCAGTAGCTATGTGATAAATATCTCTCTCTCTCTCTCTCTTGATCTCTATCATGGGCTTTGTTAATATAGTCGGATCATATGATGTTTCTCCCCGCTATACTCTTGTTGTGATGAATTGAATCTTTACCCTTTGAAGTTTTGTCTTGTCGGATTGAATATTCAGATATGAGAACACATGATGTATGTCTTGCGGTATGAATACTTGAGGTGACAATTGGGGTATCTATTGTTTACTTGATATGTGTCTTGGCATTCAACTCGCGGATTCCTGCGGTGATATTGGGGTAATCTATGCATAGGGGTTGATGCACATTTTTATTATCCTTTCTTCGATAGAAACTTTGGGGTCCCATTGTAGTTCTTTGTGTGGATTGAGTATTATGAATATGAGTTTGCTTTGGTGCTACTTTAGTATGAGCTCTTGATTAGATCGATCGGAAAGAATAGCTTGCGTTATTCTAGTATGAACTCTAGGATAGATCGAATGGAAAGAATAGGTTTGAGGTGGTTTCGTACCCTACAAACAATTTATATCTTTTGTTCTCTGCTAATAGGAACTCGGGAGTGATTCTTCATTGCACTTTGAGGGATAATCATATGATTCAACTATGTTAGCATTGTTGAGAGGTTGCACTAGCGAAAGTATGGACCCTAGGCCTTGTTTTCAGGCATTGCAATACCGTTTTTTGTGCCCATTTAGTAATTTCTACCTTGATGTTTTTATTATTTAGATTATAAAAATATATTTCTACAATCAATATTACACTTTTATCACCATCTCTTCACCGGAACTAGTGCACCTATACAATTTTCCATTGTATTGGGTGTGTTGGGGACACAAGAGATTTCTTGTATTTGGTTGCAGGGTCATTTGAGGGAGACCATCTTCATCCTACACCTCTCATGGATTGATAAATCTTAGGTCATCCACTTGAGGGAAAATTGCTACTGTCCTACAAAACTCTGCGCTTGGAGGCCCAACACGTGTCTACAAGAATAAAGTTACGTAGTAGACATCAAGCTCTTTTCTGGCGCCATTGCCGGGGAGGTGAGTGCTTGAAGGTATATCTTTAGATCTTGAAATTGAATCTTTTAGTTTCTTATTTATCACTAGTTTGATTCATAAAAGATAACTACAAAAAAATGGAATTGAGGTTGCATCATATTATTGATCATCTTTATAATATCTTTCTTGAAAAGGATGGTTCGGAAAATTGTGCTCAATTGATTGAAGAAGAATTCAATAGAATGTTTGGTATAAATGATGAGCATGATTGCAATGTTGTTAGTATGAATTCTTTGAATATCCATGATGCTAATGATATGCAAAGCCATAAGCTTGGGGATGCTATATTAGATGAAGATGATATTTTTAGTCCCCCAAGATTTGATGTGCAAATTTGTTATAATGATTGCATGCCTCCTATTTATGATGATTATAATGATGAAAGTGGATTTGGAGAGGTCGTGACTTTATTTAGTGATGAATCCATTATTTTGGAAGAGGTTTTAATTGATTATGATCACAAAGTTGCTATCTATGATGATGACATGTATGCTATATTGAACGATTATAACCATGAAACTTGTCATCATGATTTTAATTTCCAATCACATGATAGTTACTTTGTTGAGTTTGCTCCCACTACTATTCATGAGAATAAATTTGCTTATGTGGAGATTAGTAAAATTTCCATGCCTGTGGGTCATGAAAATAATGCTTTATGAGATAGTTATATGGTTGAATTCATTCATGATGCTACTGAAAATTATTATGAGGGAGGCACATATTCTTGTAGGAAATGCAATAATATCAAGTTTCCTCTCTATGTGTTGAAAGTTTTGAAGTTATGCTTGTTTTGTCTTCCTATGCTAGTTGACTCGTGTTCCCATAAGTTATTTGCTCACAAAATCCCTATGCATAGGAAGTGGGTTAGACATAAATGTGCTTGCCATGTGCTTCATGATGCTCTCTTTGTGTTTCAACTCTTATCTTTTATGCGAGCATCATTGAAATCATCATGACTAGCTAAAAGGCATTAAAGAAAAGCGCTTGTTGGGAGACATCCCAACACTTTTACCTACTGTTTTTGTGTTTTCACATGATTATGCTACTGTATTGATCATGTTTTATTGCTTTTGTTTCAATAAAGTGCCAAGTAAAGCCTTTGGGATCATGTTGGGTGATAGTTGATTTGACCCTGCTGAAAAACAGAAACTTTTGCACTCACGAAAATAAGTCTCATTTTTAACAGAAGAGTGCTTTTGAGTTGGTTCTTTTTGAAGAAGTTTAATATACAAATTGCTCACGTGATCCTAATTGTTTCATAATTTTTGCAGTAGCAGAAGTATTGTCGTGGTTTTGTCACGACAGATGTCCTAGTTAAGGGACTTAGTCATGGAGCCATCACTACAGGTTAACTTGAAGGGGTTAAAGCGGACACAGGGACGCAGAGAGTTTTTATACTAGTTCGGCCCCTTCGATGAAGGTAAAAGCCTACGTCTAGTTGTGATGGAATTGATGGGGTTTCGATGACTAGGGAGCAAACAAGCTTCGCCTAAGTCTCGAATTGCGGTTGTCTGTCCTTGAACCGCCGCCGGGCCGTCCCCTTATATACACGGGTGACGCCCGTCCGTTCACAGAGTCCCAACCTCCGGTTCATACTCGTATCCAGGTTGGTCTCTCCCTATTGCTAACTTACAATACAAGTTTACATATAAGGCCGGTTTACGGCTACAGATCTTAAACTGACTACAGGCCTTGGGCCCTTATCTGCTTCTTTGGGCTTTAACACCTTTGAACTACTGATGAAGTTAACCCGGCCCAGGTAGGCCGGTTTATGCCTAGTAGTAATATCTCCAACATTAGGCCCCAGATTGATTTGAACAGGTACATGTCAATCCTTAGCGAAAAATCTTCATCTTCTATATCTTCTTGTAGTTGCTGAACCGCCGTGATGTCATCCTCTCCAATTGCTGTAAACCGGGGTGACGTCATCAGTCATAAAGAAAGCATCTATGATATCTCCTTGTTTAATAGACTCGCAACAACCTAGGCGACAGCTCCGCTTCCGAAATTTGCGGTTCCTGGATTTACGCGCCTGGCACATGTCTTTTGCCTTATAAATAGGACCGAAGGGTCATTTCTTTTCTTCCCCTTTGTGCCCTTCCTCTTCTTCTTCTTCCTCGCGTCGTCCGTCTCGGAGCTCCGCCGCCGCCGTCGTCTCTGCACCGACCTTGGCCGCTACATCAACCTAAGCGCACCAGAAAACTGCGGCGATCTTCCGCGTCCTTCTCAACTCTGGTAAGTCTTCTGCTCTTCTTAACCTAGATCCATTCTAGGGTTTCGTGTTCTTGCTGCGTTCAACCCCGTTCATCATTATATGCTAACTCCTGGATATATCTATGGACCCCTTCTCTGTGTAGTAACAACCTTTTTGCATCCGCTTTTAGTTTCACGCCCAAAACTATAGATCTTACATATACTTCTGCCTGTTGATTCAATACTGTTCTGTTTTGAGCTTTTGAATATTTTCCTTCTTTTCTGTACTTGCTTCAGATCCAGCGCTGTAGAGCAATCTTGTGAAATCTGTTTCTGCATACTTAGCTATCCGCAACCTCAATTGCTTTCAATGCTTAGATCAGGCGGTTTAACTTAGTATAGAAAAATTCATAAACCGGTATATACCATTAGTCCCTTTGTTGAACCGCCAGATCTCGTTAGTCATATGATGCCGCTTTATAAAACTCCGGCTTAGATATAGTTACCTCCGGTTTAACATTGTCCATACCGGTGTGTATTTTTATCCAACACAATCTTAAACCGGAATCACTTATTTTGTAGACTCCACCATGGCTAAACAAGTATATGAATACAACTGGGCTCCTTCTCGTGTCACAGAAACTCAACTGAACAACTTAGTCTTGACTGGCGCTTTAAGCAGCAGAAACACCATCCATTGGAGGGTCCCTGGCAAGGAATGTCCTCCCACACCTCAAGAAGGAGAGGTTGTTGTTTTCGCAGACCACTTAGCCCGAGGTTTTAATCCGCCCGGTTCAAAATTCTACTGGGATGTCTTGGCCATTTTCCAACTCCATCCATAGGATACTGGTCCCAATTCTGTCACTAACATATGCCATTTCCAAGTACTCTGTGAGGTGTTCTTTCAAGAAGAACCCATAGTTGAGTTATTCAGATATTGTTTTCATCTAAACCGCCACACAGAATTCACTGATGGTTCCAATATGGAATTGGGCGGTATGGCGATTCAGAAGAGGAAAGAAGCCACTTATCCTCACGCTAAACTACACAACCATCCCCAAGAATGGAATCAATCATGGTTTTATTGCAAAGACACTTCCCCTGCTGATGAAAATCCCTTGCCTGGCTTTCGTCCGGAGCGTCTTAGCAATACCCACCCCTTTCCACAAAGGTTAACCGCCAAGGAAAGGAGTAAATACGCTCCTCAACTGTCCAAGCTCAGAGCCTTTATGGCCAACGGTTTAACAGGAGTTGATCTCGCTCGCTGCTGGATATCATGGAGCATACTGCCCCTTAGTCAACGTTCCGGTTTGATGTGTGAATACGCGGGCAGTGTTGACGACCCACTGCAACACATGAACATCCAGCTCACCGACGAAGAAGTCACAGAAGCGGTAAAGAAAATCTTGAATGAACCGGAATATATATGTGCCCGAACCGGCCTGCTTCCTTTCTGCGCCACCAACAAACCGCCACCTGTAAGTTTTTAATTTCACCTGTCCTTGACCCTGACATTGTTATTTCTTCTTATTATTTGACACCAATATCTGTTGAAACAGGGCAATGATCTGTTTTGGAGCAAGAAGCTCCCGCAGGAGAAGGCGGACAAACCGGAAAGACCAACCCGGCCAAAAACCAAAGTCATTAAGAGGCCTGCTTATAAGAGTAAAACCACTGCCTCCTCTGATCCGCCTGCTAATGACGATATGGGTAATCCGGACCTTGAGGTAGAACTTGATTCACTCGGTTTACTTTTCACACGCCTTATTGATGATAATATTTGTCAGGATGATGCCGAAGCTAGCAATGCTGACATTGCAGAGGTAATTATTCTCTCTTCTGATTCAGAACTTTTGCCTTCACTAAAAACTCGTCAGGCAAACCGGAAAGTTAAATTTTCTCATCCTCTTGCTTACTTGGATCCCAAATTTCTTATGAAGACCCAACATCACGAAGCTCGCCGCACAACCCGGCACAGCGGCCAGGTAGTTACCTCCGCCGGTTTACCGAACAGTCTAGTTCGGAAACGCCGTTCAGAGGTCTCTAATTTGCTTGCCAGTGCTTGTCCTAAAGCGGGCTGTTATCGTCAACCTCTTCCCACTCATCCTCTGGAGAATCATCAGATACTCAACTGCCACCACTCAAGACAGTGCTTGGGTAAGCTACGTTTAGCATAATATTTCTGATACATCATATTAGAACATGTACTGTATTTGATTGCAATTACTCCTTGTAGGGCCAAACCTAGGCCAAGCAAAAAGGCCCGCCTGGATAAAGCGCCCGAGGAAGATGCCGTTCCTGAACCGGGTAAAACACTGGATCCTGAAGCGGTCGTTTGTGAAGATATACCCAATGACCCTCCATGTAACACCCCGGATGTAACTTGCCATATTTGTACTCCAACTCTTGCCATTTTCGGCAATGTGATATGATATTCCCTCCGTGGTTGGGTTTTCCTTCTTTTGCATTTTGTCCTTGTCATGCATTTCTTATCATGTCATCACGTGCATAGCATTCGCATACGTGTTCGTTTCATGAATCCGAGCATTTTCCCCGTTGTCCGTTTTGCAATCCGGAGCTCCTACATCCTCCGGCGTCCCCTTTTACCTTTTTTCTGTGAGCGTGTATTAAACTTTCTCGGAATGGACCGATGTTTGTCAAGCGGCCTTGGTATAGCACCGGTAGACCGCCTGTCAAGTTTCGGGTCATTTGGAGGTTGTTTGATACTCCAACGGTTAATCGGGTAACCGCGAAAGCCTCTTTTGGGTTGCAGCCCAAAACCCCTCCAAAACAGCCCAATAACCCATCTAAGTCACTCCCATGTCCATCGCTGTTCGATCACGATCGTGTGGCCGCAAACCATGCTCAATTTGGAGCCTCCTAGCTCCTCCTACCTATAAATATAGCCCCTCCTCCGAAATCCCGGGTCCTCTCCTACCCTAACCCTAGACCAATCGCCCCCGCCGCCGCTGGACACGTCCGGACGGCGCCGGACGAAATCGCGCCGGCGCCCGCAGCCACTCCCGCGCCGCCACGTGGCCCCGGCCACCGCGCGCCGCCCGCGGCCCGCCGAGCCCGGGGAGGGCCCCTGCGGCCCAGCCGCTCCCCGCGCCCCCCGGCGCACCCCGCCGCGGCTCCACCGCCCGCGCCGCCTCCGTCCGCCACCAACGCGCCGTCACCTCGCGCCTCCGCCTCCGCGCCGCCGCGCCGCTCCGCCGTCGCCGGCCGCCTCCGCCCGCCGCCGCCGCGCGCCTCACGCCGCCTGCGCCCGCGCCCGCCGTCGCCTCCTCGGCTCGCCGCCGGCCGGATCCGGCGAGATCCGGACCGGAGAAGCCCCGCCGGCGCCGTCCCCGTCCATCTCCGGCGAAACGCCGGCCAGATCCGCCGCCACCTCGGTTTCCGCGCCGACGAACCCTAGGTCAATTTCGTCTAAGTCATTTTCTCTGCATATATTTTAGCATTGTTCATTGCATCATAACTTGCTGCATACTGCTCCGTTTCGTGCGTGTAATATGTAATGTTGTTCGTCTCGATGAGTACATCATTTCATCTCATTGCATCATTTTCATTTGAGCTCATCTTGGTGCCCGAAATGCTGTTAGAAGAGGGCTACGTGATGTTAGTTTCAGATCTCTTTCAGTAGATGCCCTTTTGTCATTTTTGCCATGATTGACGTGTGCATCCTATGAACTGGAGTCCTACATGTGTTTTGTAATATGCCATTCCATCTTTACAGGGGTGTATGCCATTTATTTTTGTGATATCTGTGGTGACTAGCACAAGCATGCAAACTAGGGATCATAATGTTGCTGATTCCAGAGACTTAGTAATTTCACTGTCATGTCCTGCTGTTATTTTTATGCCATGTGTTCATGTTGTTTCAGAGAGATCTATGCCTCTTTTGAGCATGATCAGTAAGGATGTTTTGAACATATGGATGTGCTATATCCATCCTTGCCTTTTTTTGTAATTATGGAGTGCCATAGCTTGAGTCAATCGAGCTCTACTTTTGCTATAAAATGTTACTGGCAGATTATTTACATGTTATTCGATTTTGCCAAGCTTGTTGTAGTTGATCCTTGAATGTTATGATGTTGTTCTTGCCATAATTAGCTTCTATGGCATGTCTTCTTGATGGATGTATGCTTAGTTTGTCATGAAATTCTCTGTAGTGAGTGCATCGAGCTCGTAAACATGCCTACTTGTTATCTGTTTTTGACATGTCCAGTTTTCTGCTAAGTCTGGAAACTGTAACGAAACTTGCTTATTTGACATGGGTGCTATTATATTTTCTTGTCCTTTTTGGCTCATGGTCAGTAAGGGACTTTTGTTCTATGTTTTGAGTAGATTCATGCCATGCCTTGTTTTGCTATATTGTTTTCCTCTAGTAGGTTGTTTCCTTGCTCTAAACATGTCATCCTGATGTTAATTTCTGGCATGTTGATTTCACTAAGTTTGTGAACCTATTATGTTTTGCACTTTTGCCATGCTTGTTTGAACCTGTTATGGTGTGATTTAGCCGTAGCTCAGTGTTCATCTTTTGTCAAGAATCTTGAGTAGATCACTGCCATATGCTTTGCTGATATGTTTGGGTGCATTAGCTTAATTTCTTGTGGCATGCAAAGTGGCATCATGCTGTTAAACGCAGATATATGTCTTTCTTGTTTTGCTTGCCTTTTGCAAACCGTGCATCCGATTCCGGTGATCTTTATATCGATTTCAACCGAAATCACCTCACCTTTCCAGTGGCATACTTGGTTTGCCAAGATTATGCCTTGTTCATCTTTTCCTTCCGGAGCATGCATATGCATCGCATACCACATCTCGCATATCATGCCATGTTTTGCATCATGTTGTTTGCGCATTGCATCGTGGTTGATAGTCGTTACTTTGCTTGTGTTCTTGCCTTGGGTAGAGCCGGGAGACGAGTACGTGACCGAGGAACCTGTTGAGAACGCTTACGAGGATCAAGCTTTCGATAACTCTGAGAACCTTGCAGGCAAGATGACCATACCCTTGAAATCACTTCTATCTTTGCTTGCTAGATGCTCGCTCTTTTGCTATGCCTATGCTGCGATACCTACCACTTGCTATATCATGCCACCCATATTGCCATGTCAAACCTCTAACCATCCTTTCCTAGCAAACCGTTGATTGGCTATGTTACCGCTTTGCTCAACCCCTCTTATAGCGTTGCTAGTTGCAGGTGAAGATGAAGTTTGTTCCATGTTGGAACATGATTATTTTGGGATATCACAATATCTATTATTTAATTAATGCATCTATATACTTGATAAAAGGGTGGAAGGCTCGGCCTTATGCCTGGTGTTTTGTTCCACTCTTGCCACCCTAGTTTCCGTCATACCGGTGTTATGTTCCTTGATTTTGCGTTCCTTACACGGTTGGGTGATTTATGGGACCCCCTTGATAGTTCGCTTTGAATAAGACTCCTCCAGCAAGGCCCAACTTTGGTTTTACCATTTGACCACCTACCACCATACTTTTCCCTTGGGTTTTCGCGAGCCCGAGGGTCATCTTTTTTTAGCCCCCCCGGGCCAGTGCTCCTCCGAGTGTTGGTCCGAACCGAGCCGCCTGCGGGGACACCTCGGGGAAACTCGATGGCTGGTTTTACTCGTGGCCTGTCTCATCCGGATGTGCCCTGAGACCGAGATTTGCGCAGCTCCTATCAGGATTTGTCGGCACAATCGGGCGGCTTTGCTGGACTTGTTTTATTACTGTCGAAATGTCTTGTAGTCCGGGATTCCGAGACTGATCGGGTCTTCCCGGTAGAAGGAACATCCTTCGTTGACCGTGAGAGCTTATAATGGGCTAAGTTTGGACACCCCTGCAGGGTATTATCTTTCGAAAGCCGTACCCGCGGTTATGAGGCAGATGGGAATTTGTTAATGTCCGGTTGTAGAAAACCCGAAGTTGACCTTAATTAAAACACATCAACCGCGTGTGTAACCGTGATGGTCTCTTCTCGGCGGAGTCCGGGAAGTGAACACGGTGTTGGAGTTATGTCTGACGTAGGTTGTTCTAGGATCACTTCTTGATCACTTCTAGCTTCACGACCGTGCTTTGCTTCTCTTCTCGCTCTCTTTTGCGAATGTAGCCACCATATATGCTAGTCGCTTGCTGCAGCTCCACCTCACAACCCTATCCTACCTTTAAGCTTAAATAGTCTTGATCTCGCGGGTGTGAGATTGCTGAGTCCCCGTGACTCACAGATTCTACCAAAACAGTTGCAGGTGCCGACGATGCCAGTGCAGATGACGCATCCGAGCTCAAGTGGGAGTTCGACGAGGAACGTGGTCGTTACTATGTGTCTTTTCCTGATGATCAGTAGTGGAGCCCAGTTGGGACGATCGGGGATCTGTGTAGCATTTGGGGTAGTCTTCTTTCATTTTGGTTCCGTAGTCGGACCTTGAGTGTAATCTGGATGATGGATGTTTATTTATGTATTGTGTGAAGTGGTGACTGTAAGCCAACTATGTATCTCTTTCCCTTATGTATTACATGGGTTGTGTGAAGATTACCTCACTCGCGACATTGCTTTCAATGCGGTTATGCCTCTAAGTCGTGCTTCGACACGTGGGAGATATAGCCGCATCGAGGGCGTTACACTCCACTTCAAGGTGATGATGTTGTTGTTGAAGAAAAGCCTGCTGATGAGCCCGGAAGCCCCATCCGGGTTGAGAAATCCCCCAGTCCAATCCGGCCTGTTAGCAAACCAACTGCCCCAGGACAAACCGGTGACGCCAAGGATGATGATGTTATAATCACTGGCATTGGCCGTACTGAACCTAGCAATCCGGTCGCTTTATCCAGGCATACTGCCAAAGAAGAATTCGCTACTATGAGCAAGGGCAAGTGGAATGTTGATCTGGCCACTTACGCAGCTTTGAATACTCAAGATATCCATTCCGGCTACTTAAACCGGCTGTATACCAACCGTGACTATGAAGCCGTCCTGGTGAATATGATGAAGGAAAAATTTGAGGTAACTTCCATGTGCTGTTTCCTGCTTGGATACTTCAATTTTGTTAACTCTCCTAGCCCCCAAGGGCCGGTTTTGCAATCCTCTTCCGAACCAGGACTTGCTAACATAAATCCGAATGCCTTGAAATTCACTGATATAGCCCACAAGGGCCTGTTCAACTTAATGTAGTTAAATCGAGCACTTAAATAGCTTGATATGGCAGCATCAGAACTGTACTGGATCAAATATGCATTAGCCCCCAAGTGCCAAGTTGAATACTTGTATTGAGCTTGGGACTTTGCAATTAATTGACAGATGAAGATCAAATGTGCATTAGCCCCCAAGTACCAAGTGCATAACTTGTTATGTGGTTGGTACTTCAATTCTTGTACCGTTTCATTATATTATATGACTGTCTGTATGCAGGCTGAGCTAAAAACCAAAGAGAGCCAACTCACCGATTGTCGGTGTCAAAACCGGCGGATCTCGGGTAGGGGGTCCCGAACTGTGCGTCAAGGTCGGATGGTAACAGGAGACAAGGGACACTTTATTTTACCCAGGTTCGGGCCCTCTCGACGGAGGTAAAACCCTACTCCTGCTAGATTAATATTGATGATATGGGTAGTACAAGAGTGGATCTACCACGAGATCAAGGAGGCTAAACCCTAGAAGCTAGCCTATGGTATGATTGTGTATGATGATGGTTATCCTACGGACTACAACCCTCCGGTTTATATAGACACCGGATAGGGTTAGGGTTACACAGAGTCGGTTACAATGGTAGGAGATCTCGAATATCCGCACACCTAGCTTGCCTTCCACGCCAAGAAAAGATCCTTCCGGACACGGGACGAAGTCTTCAACTTTGTATCTTCATAGTCCTGGAGTCCGGCTGAAGGTATAGTTCGGCTATCCGAACACCCCCTAATCCAGGACTCCCTCAGTAGCCCCTGAACCAGGCTTCAATGACGACGAGTCCGGCGCGCAGATTGTCTTCGACATTGCAAGGCGGGTTCCTCCTCCAAGTTCTACAAGAAGATTATAAACACCACAGAATAGTGTCCGAATCTGCAAAATAAGTTCCACATATTGCCATACAGAGAATAATATTAACACAAATCAAATCTGCTGACGTATCCCGCAGTGCGTCATAACACTGCGGCCAAGCCTTCTATATAAATTGTTTTCATCGTTCCACCTCAGCTCGTTCAACAAGGCGGTTTCCTTGGCACGTCTTGTCAAAGTAGAGATCATGTGTCCCCTTTAACGGGATTCTCATTAATACGGACGTGGGTAACCCAACCACGCCATTTACCGCGGCGTTTGGGAGGCAAGTGAGTTTTATTAGGTAGGTGAGGACGCCTAACCATACCTGCTTATATAAAGGGATAAGGATTCACCTTTTCAACCTACGCCTTCTTCCTCCTTTGCCAATCCATCTCTCGCGCACTCAAGCTCCAGCGCCCAAGTCCGCTCTCCCTTCCTCAACCTTCTCCAACAATGTCCGGAGCGGGAGGCAAGTGGATGGTCTCCTCCGTTACGGAGGCTCAAGTAAAAAGGCTAAGGAAAGCCAGATACTTGTCCAAGGACATCCCACATCGGCTTCCTGATAAGGGGCAGCTTCTTCCTACCCCAAGGCCCCATGAGAGGGTAGTTTTTCTCCCTCACTTCCTCCGCAGACTGGGCTTTCCACTCCACCCATTTGTCCGGGGGCTCATGTTCTACTACGGCCTGGATTTCCATGATCTGGCCCCGAACTTCGTTCTCAACATCTCGGCGTTTATCGTCGTGTGTGAGGCCTTTCTCCGCGTCCGCCCCCACTTCGGCCTCTGGCTCAAGACCTTCAACGTCAAGCCCAAGGTGGTGTCCGGCACCCAGGCGGAGTGCGGAGGCGCTATGGTTGGCAAGATAGCCAACGTCCTCTGGTTCGATGGCTCCCTCGTGGAGTCCCTAAAGGGGTGGTAGGCCGGGTGGTTTTACATCACCGAGCCCCGCGATCCGAAATGGGTCGCGCCCCCTGAGTTCAGATCCGGACCCCCCACGCGGCTCATGTCCTAGAAAGAGACAGGCCCGTCGTGGGGCAACGAGGAAGAAGTGACTGGGTTGCAAACATGCATCCAGTCCCTGGTGAACAAGCCAATCCAGCTTGCCAACATAGTCCAGGTCATGCTCGTTCGCCTGATCCTCCCGTGCCAAGAATGGGATTTTACTTTGTGCGAATTCGACCCAGTGCAGCACCAGACCCTCAGTAGGCTCTTCGACACGACGTATGAATACGTCTGGAAGGTGCTGACCAAAGGCGCCGAGTCCCCCACATCCGCTTCTGAGGATCGCGGATATAGCTCGCAGCATAACGCTGGCGAGGTAAGCTATCTATACCTTTGATAGGTCCGTTAAGCTCTTCTTCATAGATTATCTCTATGCGGGATATAAACTCCCTTTTACCTTGGACAGGCTTGGCTGGAGATATCCGGAACGATTAACTGTCTGGCTCCTCTGCTCGAAGACCCGGCCCCAGCTCTCTTGGTGAAGCTAATGGCTCCGGCACCTTACGTGGTGCCGGAGAGGAAGGCTAAGAAGAAGAAAACCACCGGGACTCGAAAAAGTTCCCGCAACATGGTGGTGTCGGACTCATCGTCCGACGAGTCCGCAACACCCTCCTCTCGTGAAAACGAGGAGGAGGAACAAGGAAGCTCTCCCCCTCCAGCGAGGGGAGCAAAGAAGAAGAAGGCCACCCCAATTGGGGAGGCCGAGGGGTCAAGGAAAAGGAAGACCCCTCCGCCGGACTACTCCCACGACGCCGAAGAGGGCGGAGAGGAGTGGCCGGCCAGAACCAAGCATCTGGCGAAATTGTAAGTATTTATATACCAGGGTGATTCATGATATCCTTTTAGTGTGCGGCTTTCCTGATATCGCGCGTATTTTATGCAGCCCGCCCCGGGCCGAACTCGACGACTCGTCGAGCGGCTCCCTGGATTCGTCGGACGTGAACTCTGTTCCGCCCGCGGTCTCCCCCCGCGGGGCGGACAACGCCGAAGTGGTGCCCCGCCAAGCTTCGGGGCAGGAGGAGATGGTCCTGGAGGAGCCACAAGGCAATCCTCCGGACCCCAGGAGTGAAGGGGATGAAACCCCCCAGGGCTCCAAGTCCGGCTTTGTGCCGGACACCGCGCCGGACTCGACAGTCCCGGTCCGCGGTGGGCGAACTCCCTCCAAGAGGAGTAAGCCATCTGAGCCAGCGGCCTCTGTCCAACCGGAGGCGCCGGACAATCTGTTGGAGGTGCTTAAGGGCGCCGCCATCGATGAGGAGCACCGTACTGTTATGAGTACGGTGACCCAAAGGATTCAGTCAAGCTTGCGCTAGCCTTCTAACAGGCTTCGAGGTAAGGCAAAATATGTCAATTTATTTACCGCATAGACAGTAGCCCCTGATGCTCTGTTCGGTGTTCGGAAAGAAAAGCCGGATAGAGGATCTAGTAGTTTTCGCAGGAGTCTAACAAAAAAGGTCAAATATGCGTATGCAGGCTTCACTGCTGTCCACCGCCGCACTGACTGCGCAAGTGGATGTCCTGAAACAGGACCTCGGGCGGACCGAGCAAGAGCTCGGCTTTGCCAAACGGCAGCTCGAGGAGAAGGAAGGTAAGAAATACCTAAAGAAAAAAAAAGTTGCCTATAGAGAGGCTTGATTGCAGAAGGAAATAACAGGATTGTATTGCTTATTGTAGGGGCCACAACCAAGGTGGCAACCCTGAAGCAAGCGCTGGCTGAGGCCGAAAAGAAAACGGCCGAGGAGCACGCCGAGCGAGAAAGGCTTGGGGTTCAGGTCGGCGAGGTGTAGCAAGAGCTGCAAACTCTCATGAAAAAACACGAGGGTTTGGATCTTGAGGCGAAGGCGCAAGCATCCGAGCTCGCGTCGGCCATCGAGACCGCCAAGAGTGCCAAGGCCGAAGCCCAGAAGGCCCTCCAAGAGTTGGAGGAGGTGAAAAAGATAGCAACGGGTAAGGCATTCTCAATGCAGAGTAGGAATATAAAAGTAAACTACCTATTACTTACCCGAATCCGGAGTTCTCCAGGGGCGTTCGCCGATCTTCCCTGCAACGTATCCGACGCCACCGCGTTCTACCGAGCTGAAGAGGGCAGCTCGACGGAGAGTGTGTTCTGGTCTCAGTATTCTGAGGCCGGACACCCTGTGCCCTTAAGCGATCAGCTGAAACAACTGGTCGAGCTCCACAAGGCGGCCGAACAGGCCATGAAGGGCTTTCTAGTTCGGCTGTGGCCTGGAGAGGCCCTGCCTGGGAGCTATTTCGGGTTGGTGCGGCGGCTGGTGGAGGCCTGTCCACGGCTTGAGGTCATCAAGCGCTCCGTCTGCATTGAAGGTGCCCGGAGGGCCCTTGCCCGTGTAAGGGTACACTGGGGTAAGCTGGACGGAGAGAAGCTGGCGAAGGACGGGCCGCCACACGGGAAGGAGCATCGCAAGCCCGAGAACTACTACAAGGACGTTCTTGCCGGAGCCCGCCTTGTCGCGGATGAATGTGCTAAAGATGTAATATTTGAGTGAACTCGCTCGTTTGTATCCTGTGCGCTGAAAACTTGTTCATATGCGCAAACCAATGCTTGTTTAATTTAAAATATTATTTTCTGTGCGACCGTTTATCAAAAATTTGAGAGATGGCGAGTCGCCGGTTTCTGCCCCCATGCCACTAGTGCTGGGGTGTTCGGGATAAACCTGAGGGCTCTTGTTCCCATAGTTGGGTCCTTCGAGGAGCACAACGAACCAGGCAATCGGACTATAATGCTTGAACACTCTCACTTAGCCATAGAACGTTATAATTTTAAATTTCGGCGAAGCCCCTAGTTCGGAAGGCCGAATTCGGGGCGCTATCCACGCCTTTGGCCGGACATAGCCAGCTCATCGCTCAAAGCGGCATAAGCCTTTAAGGACTCGAAAAACCTCTCGAACAGCGACCGGTCTCGCGCCTTATCATGACAGTCTGTTTTAGCTTTCTCCACTGAGGTGCTCAACCCACCTGATCTGGGGCACAATCGCAGTGGTTCTCCTAGTGCTACCTTAGCCGATAGAGCGGAACGTAAGGTACCAAAACATAGGAGCCGGGCAAACCCAACATGTGACCAAAATCATGACTCGGAGCCGATGCATATAGTGCTATAAGTTCGGGGTGACGTACTTGTGAAAGTGTACGGACTTCTCACACCAGATAAAAGGGTAATGAAGCCCCTGGCGTGGTTTGCCGTACCATGGTGTACGGGTGCGATCATGTTATGTAATAAACACATATATTAAGAGGGGATAATGCAAAAAATAGACAAAAAGCTATGCATTGTCTATAAAGAGGCTATTTTATCAAAGCCGAACGATACAAGTAGTGCGATAAGCAAAAAAGATATTAGACTATTTAACATGTCCTGACCAGGCACAGGCCGCGGAATTTAGAAACAGATATATCGCTCGAAATAGAGACCACGTGAGAGTTCCGGAATGCGGTGTAGATTTGTCTGCTTTCCTGGATCTTGCATCGTCTGTGCGGCAACGCTGCCGAACAGGTTGTCCAGAGTATGGAGTCCTGAAAGTAAAAAATAAAAATCCGGCAGCCCCTAGTACGTTTGACGCCGTGTTGTAGGCATGCCGTTAATGTGCCCCTCCCCCTGTGCCCATGGGGATTTAAGGGCGTAATTGTGTACTCGAGGTACTTGCTCTGCTATGTTGCGATGGCTGGGGTCGGGGCCGTATTGCTACGCTTGCTCTGATCGTGCCAGGTGGTCTTGTTGCAGGTTACTCCGGGCGCTCTTTGCATTGTCTGGTTTTTTAATGGCCGGACTGGAGAGTTGCCTTGAAAGGCTGCTTTGTACTTCCGCTGCGAGGGCCGTCGTGTGCTCTTCCGTTCGGATGGAGCGTTCTTTGTTTCCGCTGACCGTAATTACTCCTCGAGGGCCTGGCATCTTGAGCTTGAGATATGCGGTAGTGCGGCCCCGCATTGAATTTAGCGAATGCGGTTCGTACGAGCAGGGCATGATAGCCACTGCGGAACGGTACTATATCGAAGATTAACTCTTCGCTTCGGAAGTTATCCGGAGATCCAAAGACCACATCAAGTGTTATCGAGCCTATGCAATTGGCCTCTACACCTGGTATGACACCTTTAAAGGTCGTCCTTGTGGGCTTGATCCTTGATGGATCTATGCCCATTTTCTGTACTGTATCCTGATAAAGCAGGTTCAGGCTACTACCGCCGTCCATGAGGACTCTTCTGAGATGAAATCCGTCCACGATTGGGTCGAGGACCAGTGCGGCAAAACCGCCGTGACGGATACTAGGGGGTGGTCCCTTCGATTGAAAGTGATCGGGCAGGAGGACCATGGGTTGAACTTTGGGGCGACTGGCTCCATCGCGTATACGTCCCGTAGCGCACGCTTCCTCTCCCGCTTGGGAATGTGGGTCGCGTATATCATGTTCACCGTCCGCACTTGTGGGGGAAACCCTTTCTGTCCATTGTTGTTCGGCGGCCTGGGCTCCTCCTCGTCGTCGCTGTTCAGCCCCTTGTCCTTGTGTTCGGCTCTTAACTTGCCTGCCTGCTTGAACACCCAACAATCCCTGTTGGTCTGATTGGCTGGCCTTTCGGGGGTGCCGTGAATCTGGCATGAGCGATCGAGTATCCGGTCCAAACTGGACGGGCCCTGGGTATTCTTCTTAAATGGCTTTTTCCGCTGACCGGATTTATAGCCTCTGAATCCGGCATTGACTGCCGTATCCTCATTGCTGTCGCTGCTTACGCGGCACTTTTGATTATTTCGACATGACCTGCCACTTTTGTCCTTGGTATCCGAATTACCGGGCTCTTCGATAAGTTGTTGCTGCGAGCCAGCCAGCTATCTTCGCCCGCGCAAAAGCGGTTCATGAGTGTCGTGAGGGCTGTCATGGTTTTCGGCTTCTCCTGTCCTAGGTGCCGGGCAAGCTACTCGTCACGGATGTTATGTTTGAAGGCTGCTAGGGCCTCTGCGTCCGGACAATCGACTATCTGATTTTTCTTTGTTAGGAACCGTGTCCAGAATTGCCTGGCCGATTCTTCTGGCTGCTGAATTATGTGGCTTAGGTCGTCGGCATCCGGTGGCCGCACATAGGTCCCCTGAAAGTTGTCGAGGAATGCGGCTTCCAGGTCCTCCCAAGAACCGATTGAGTCCGCCGGTAGGCTGTTAAGCCAGTGCTGGGCTGGTCCTTTAAGCTTGAGGGGTAGGTATTTGATGGCGTGCAGATCATCGCCACGTGCCATGTGGAGGTGAAGGAGATAATCCTCAATCCATACTGCCGGATCTGTCGTACCATCGTACGACTCGATATTGATGGGTTTAAAACCCTCTGGGATTTTATGATCCATTACTTCGTCTGTGAAGCATAGTGGGTGTGCGGCGCCCCTGTACTGGGCTATGTCGCGACACAGTTCGGAAGAACTGTGCCTGCTGTGTTCGGCCCGGCCGGATTTATTGTGTCCGGAGTGACGATCATCACGTGTCGTCGGGCGTCCGCGCGATCCATAGATCGACCTTGTTTGCTTTGCTTTATCCTCCAGTACGTCTTGCAGGTCTGGCTCGTTTTCCCGTGCCTTATTCGAGCGGCACCAGGGCATGGCTTGCTGAGGGGCTCGACAGGCCTCTCTGTCGCGGCCACAGGGTGGCCGGTCTGCCATGTCATATGCTTCCCCCTCTGATTGGGGTAGCGGCCTGCGCTTAGGATAATTTTTGGAGGGGCGCGCGAGTTCATACTCTTCGACCGCAAGGACTTCCGTCCATCTATCAGCTAGCAGATCTTGATCAGCTCTAAGCTGTTGCTGCTTTTTCTTTAGGCTGTTGGCCGTGGCTAGAAGCCTGCATTGAAAACGCTCTTGTTCGGCGGGGTCTGATGGTACGACGAATTCGTTGTCGTTCAGGCTTGCCTCGTCTTCGGAGGGAGGCATGTAGTTATCATCCTCAACCTCTTGCTCTGCCGCTCTCTCCTGAGGGTTGGCTTTTCCATCTTCCTGCGCCGAGTCTTGCTGGTTCTGGTGTTCTTCGGCGCTGTCCGGGGTAGCATTATCTCCCGTGCCGGAATCACCATTTCTGCTGTGGCGGGATTTAGAGCGGCGCCGTTGGCGCCGGCGTTTTTGCGGTTTTTTCGAGTTGTTGTCTTCCGCTGTTCCATCGCCATCCGCATCCTTTGGAGCATCCACCATATATATGTCATATGACGAGGTGGCGGTCCAGCGCCCTACAGGTGCTGGTTCTTGTTCGTCTCCTCCTTCGTCGTCCATACCGTCGAAGTCTTCGGAGCCGAAGTCAAGCATGTCGGTTAAATCGTCGATAGTGGCTATTAAGTGGGTGGTGGGTGGGCTTTGAATTTCTTTGTCGTCCGAATCCCAACCTCGCAGACCATAGTCCGGCCTGGGATCTCCTGATAAAGAGAGAGACTTGAGAGAATTCAGGATATCACCGAAAGGTGAGCACTGAAAGATGTCCGCGGCGGTGAATTCCATTACAGGCGCCCAATCAGATTCGATCGGCAGGGGCGCGGGAGGCTCGGAGTTCGGGGAATAGTCCGGCTCCTTGGAGTCCTGGGCCGTGCGGAGTACGGGGCTGGCGTTCGGCTCGATCACCTTTGACATCGCAGCCCCCGAGGTGACGTCCAACCGTTCATCCTCAGAGAACGCAGCGGGCTCCGAGTCAAAGATCGGGGCCGGAGCGTGTGCGGCCTCCAGGGTGTTATTCGGAGGCAGAGCTATATCGTGCCCCTTGAAATAGCGTGGCGCGCTTGGCTGCGGCTCGAACCCGTCGAAGATCAAGTCTCCGCGGATATCAGCCGTGTAGTTTAAGCTTCCAAACCTGACTTGATGGCCAGGGGCGTAGCTTTCGATCAGCTCTAGATGACCAAGCGAATTAGCCCGCAGAGCGAAGCCACCGAAGACGAAGATTTGTCCGGGGAGAAAAGTCTCACCCTGGACCTCATCATTGTCGATGATCAAAGGAGCCATCGGGCCTAAAAGCGACGACACAGAGGAACTCTCAATGAAAGCACCAATGTCGGTGTCAAAACCAGCGGATCTCGGGTAGGGGGTCCCGAACTGTGCGTCAAGGTCGGATGGTAACAGGAGACAAGGGACACTTTATTTTACCCAGGTTCGGGCCCTCTCGACGGAGGTAAAACCCTATTCCTGCTAGATTAATATTGATGATATGGGTAGTACAAGAGTGGATCTACCACGAGATCAAGGAGGCTAAACCCTAGAAGCTAGCCTATGGTATGATTGTGTATGATGATGGTTGTCCTACGGACTACAACCCTCCGGTTTATATAGACACCGGATAGGGTTAGGGTTACACAGAGTCGGTTACAATGGTAGGAGATCTCGAATACCCGCACACCTAGCTTGCCTTCCACGCCAAGAAAATATCCTTTCGGACACGGGACGAAGTCTTCAACTTTGTATCTTCATAGTCCTGGAGTCCGGCTGAAGGTATAGTTCGGCTATCCGAACACCCCCTAATCCAGGACTCCCTCACCGATCTTCAAGAAAATTTGAAATCCCAGCAAAAGAGGAGTTGACCAGCGCTTTAAGCGTAATGGAATAGCTGAAGGAGGGCTTCAACAAAGAACGGGCGGATTGGGCCACTGAAAAAACCAATTTGACCAAGAAAATTGAAACTGCTAAAGCTGCCCTTAAACCGGTGGTAGATGAGCTAACCAGCATAAAGCGGCAAGTGCATGCCATGACCGCTGCCATCTTTGGTAAGCTTCCTGTGACTTCTGTAATAATTTGACCTTCCTATGATAGGTCCGGTTTGTGAACTCTTTGTGATGTTATATGTACACGCATTAGTCACTTGGGGTCAGATGTTCGGATGAAATTGAAGGCCGCCTATACATTGATTGAACAGCTGTACACTGGAGCGCAGCGGATCATCTCTACTGCATCACACAACAATCCGGCGCCCTCTTTAATCCAAGATACTCTTAAGAGGTTGTCAATGCTTCCTGCCCGTATTGTAGAGCTGAAGAAATCTGCTGCTCGAACCGGTGCCATCAACGCCTTAATCCGGGCAAAGGCTTGGGTACCGGATTTCGATCCTATTGAGGCAGCTCAAGGTTATCCCAATTCAATGAGGATGACCCAAGAGCAATAAACCGGACGGTGCGCCCTTTAGCTTGCCAATTGGCGGTGGAGGCAGACTTGTCGCACTATCAAGCTCAGTATAACAACCAGAATAAACGAGTGTCTGCACCGATTCCCGAAGTGGAAAATCTGATCCCTCCAATCCGTAAGCATACTTACGCTCCTGATATTGACCCGTCGTCCCTGATCCATGATGAAGCTGTCTTTCAAGCCCTAATGGGAATCGACTGGACCACTGTTGATTTCCAGCCACTTGGTAGGGAAGAAGAAGCTGAAGCGGCACAGGAGGACCCTCAACCATCAGATCAGGGCGGTGACCAAGCTTGAACCGGAAGCCGGTTTAAAGGGCTGCTTTGTTATTTTCCATCAAGAAAACAATGATCTTTATTTGGGCACCATGTTTCCTTGTAATAGGATAGTTAATACTCTTGCTTCTGAGATGCCTTTGTGCATAGGCATTGATACTTTTGTTGGAATGGGCGAAACCTTTAATCTATATGGCCTGCAATCACAAGTCTTAAACTGGCGCGGCGACTGTACAGCCAGCCGGTTTATAACCTTTATATACATATATGCAATGAAAATGAGGTATATTATCAAACTTTTGTGATACAAAATACCTGCCATAGCTGGGCATGAAGTCGGCTTAGCCAATCTTGAAATGGAGGTTTACAAACCTAAACCATCAATGGAGAAAACAGCTCCTGTGTATAAAATGCTGGTTTACCATGTAAACCGTGTCGGGTTATGAAAAACAACCCTGTTACTCCATAATGGGAGTTTAACAGAAAAAATCAAACTGGGCAAATAATCTCCGGATTAAACAAAACGGACCGTGTTCCGTCAATTGATAGTTTTGAACTGGTTTAAAACGTTGTCGGTTTAAAAATGCAAAGAAACAGTAAAAAATGTTGAAGAAAAGGCAATGATAAAAAACCTTTGCAAAAAGAGGCTTTACTGAGCCGATCAGATAGTGTTACCATGGTCGGACACGACCAAGCTCCAGATAGGTGTAGCTACGGTTCAAGTCAGCCAGGTCCCCAAATGAAACCGTGGCATTATGCCGATCAAAAGGCGTGACAATGGTTCGGGTTCGACCAAACCCCCAAGTGATTCTATGGCCTTAGGCCGATAAAGAGTCGTGACTGGTTCAGACTTGACCATGTCCCCAAGTGATCTGGTGGCTTGCGCCTATCAAAAGGTGTTGCATTGGTTCGGACACGACCAAGCCCCCAAGTGATTTTTATAAAACTTTCAAGGGGTAAACCGGAGGCCGCTTTAAGATAGAACAGCTCCATGTAACCACACATGATGTAAAAGAACAGATACCCCGCTTTAGCTGAGGCTCCGGTTTATTATATTAATCATAATGTATACACTTGTCATAATATGTACATAAGTAGAGCCGATGGCTCAGGTATAGTAAGGCCAAAGATGAGCTATGTTCCATGGCCTGTTGGTCTCCTCCTCTGATGTACGTGAGTCTTTATGCTCTCGAATATCGATCAGATAGTATGACCCGTTGTGCAGATACTTGCTGACCACGAAAGGTCCCTCCCAAGGTGGGGACAACTTATGCATATCGATCTGATCTTGAATGAGCCGAAGCACCAAATCTCCTTCTTGAATGGTTCTGGTTCTGACTCGGCGACTGTGATAACGACGAAGATCCTATTGGTAAATCGCAGAGCGGGCAACTGCTATGTCACGTTTCTCATCCAACAGGTCCAAAGCGTCTTGTCGTGTCGTCTCGTTATCTGCTTCAACATAAGCCACTACACGAGGTGAGTCATGACGGATATCACTGGGAAGAACCACCTCTGCTCCGTAGACCATGAAGAACGGCGTGTATCCTGTGGATCTGTTGGGCGTAGTATTGATACTCCATAACACAGATGGTAGTTCTTCTACCCAAAAACCCGGTGTCCTCTGCAAAGGAACCATAAGCCGCGGTTTGATGCCTCTTAAGATCTCTTGATTAGCTCTTTCTGCTTGACCATTGCACTGTGGGTGGGCTACTGATGAAATATCAAGCCGGATGTGCTCACGTTCACAGAACTCCTTCATAGCCCCCTTGGACAAATTGGTACCATTATCTGTGATGATACTATGTGGAAAGCCAAACCGGAAAATCACCTTTTTGATGAACTGAACCGTCGTGGCTGCATCACACTTGCTAACAGGTTCTGCCTCCACCCACTTTGTAAACTTGTCAACCGCCACCAAGAGGTGGGTCTTCTTATCCTTGGACCTTTTGAAAGGCCCAACCATATCCAGCCCCCAAGTTGCAAACGGCCAAGTAATCGGAATCATCCTCAATTCTTGAGCCGGCACATGAGCGCGTCTTAAGAACTTTTGGCAACCGTCACATCGTCTGACCAGATCCTCTGCATCAGCATGAGCAGTTAACCAATAAAAACCATGGCGGAACGCTTTAGCCACCAAAGATTTTGAACCGGCGTGATGACTGCAATCTCCTTCGTGAATCTCACGCAAAATTTCACAACCTTCTTCATGAGACACGCAGCGTTGAAACGCCCCTGACACACTGCAATGATGCAATTCACCATTAACAATAGTCATAGACTTGGATCGCCGGATTATCTGCCGTGCCAAGGTTTCGTCCTCTGGTAACTCGCCCCGGTTCATGTACGCAAGATAAGGAAGCGTCCAATCCGAAATGACGTGTAGAGCTGCCACCAGTTGAGCCTCCGGATCAGGAATCGCCAAATCCGCTTCACCAGGGAGCTTGACCGACGGGTTGTGTAGCACATCAAGAAAAACGTTAGGCGGGACCGGTTTACGTGGAGAGCCCAACCGGCTTAAAGCGTCCGCTGCTTCATTCTTCCGACGGTCCATGTGGTCCACCTGATAGCCCTTGAAGTGACCTGCAACAATATCCACCTCACGACGATATGCAGCCATGAGTGGGTCCTTGGAATCCCAAGTGCCGGACACCTGCTGAGCCACTAGGTCCTTGGAATCCGAAGCACTTAACCCGGCTTAAATTCATCTCTTTAGCCATCCGGAGACCATGGAGCAAGGTTTCATACTCAGTTGCATTGTTAGTACAAGGGAACATTAAGCGGAGAACGTAGCAGAACTTGTCACCTCGTGGGGAAGTTAATACGACTCCAGCCCCTGAGCCCTCCAATTGCCTGGACCCGTCAAAATGGATGGTCCAATATGTGTGATCCGGCTTCTCTTCAGGTGCTTGCAGCTCCGTCCAATCATTGATGAAATCGACAAGTGCTTGAGACTTCACCGCCGTTCGGGGCATGTACTTCAACCCGTGCGGCCCAAGCTCTATAGCCCACTTGGCAATCCGGCCAGTCGCTTCCCGGTTCTGGATGATATCGCCTAAGGGAGCAGAACTGACCACTGTGATGGGGTGCCCTTGGAAATATTGCTTCAGCTTTCGGCTTGCCATAAAAACTCCATATACCAGCTTTTGCCAATGCGGGTACCTTTGCTTGGACTCAATAAGTACCTCACTGATATAGTAAACCGGACGCTGAACCGGATGCTCTTTACCTGCCTCCTTCCGCTCTACCACAATAGCCATGCTGACTGCGCGCGCGTTAGCAGCAACATACAGTAGTAGCGGCTCCTTGTCAACGGGAGCGGCAAGCACAGGCGGGTTGGCCAATTGCCGCTTTAAGTCCTCAAATGCCTGATCAGTAGCAGAACTCCAGACGAACTGATCCGTCTTCTTCAACATCTGATACAAAGGAATTGCCTTCTCACCAAGGCGGCTGATAAACCGGCTCAACGCGGCAATCCGACCAGCCAAACGCTGAACGTCATTGATACACTTCGGCTTAGCCAGGGAGGTGATAGCTGTGATCTTCTCCGGATTAGCCTCAATTCCCCTGTTGGACACCAGAAAACCCAACAACTTGCCTGCTGGTACACCAAAAACGCATTTGGCCGGATTGAGCATCATCTTGTATGTCCTCGGGTTGCCAAAGGTTTCCTTCAAATCATCAACCAGAGTCTCCTTCTTTCTTGACTTAACCACAATATCATCCACGTAAGCATGCACATTACGACCAATCTGCTTATGAAGGCCATTTTGCACACACCGCTGATAGGTCGCCTTGGCACTCTTGAGCCCAAAGGGCATAGACACATAGCAGAAGGCTCCAAAGGGAGTGATGAACGTCGTCTTCTCCTGGTCCTTTACTACCATTTTGATCTGATGATAACCAGAATATGCATCCAGAAAACTCAAACGCTCGCAACCCGCAGTAGCATCAATGATTTGATCAATACGGGGGAGGGCAAAAGGATCTGCTGGACAAGCCTTATTAAGGTTTGTGTAATCCACACACATACGCCAGGTGCCGTTTTTCTTAAGGACCAGCACCGGATTAGCAAGCCACTCAGGGTGAAAAACTTCAACAATAAAACCAGCTGCCAAAAGCCTGGCCACCTCTTCTCCAATAGCTTTGCGCCTTTCTTCGCTAAACCGGCGGAGGAACTGTTTCACCAGTTTGTATTTAGGATCCACATTAAGAGTGTGCTCAGCGAGTTGCCTCGGTACACCTGGCATGTCAGAAGGCTTCCATGCGAAAATGTCCCGATTCTCACGGATGAACTCGATGAGCGCGCCTTCCTATTTCGGATCCAAATTGGCACTGATGCTGAACTGCTTAGACGAATCGTCAGGTACGAAGTCAACAAACTTAGTCTCAGCTGCCGATTTGAACTTCAAGGCCGGATCATGCTCCGTAGTTGGCTTCTTCAACGGAGTCATATCTGCCGGATCAACATTGTCTTTATAAAATTTCAGCTCCTCGGTGGCACAAACCGACTCTGCGTAGGCCGCATCTCCTTCCTCGCACTCCAAAGCGACTCGACGGCTTCCATGAACCGTAATTGTCCCCTTGTGACCCGGCATCTTGAGCTGCAAGTACACATAACAAGGCCGTGCCATGAACTTGGCGTAGGCTGGTCGCCCGAATAGGGCGTGATACGGACTTTGGATCTTTACCACTTCGAACGTCAGGGTCTCCGTCCTAGAATCATGATCATCTCCAAAGGCCACTTCCAGAGCTACTTTACCAACAGGATATGCTGATTTGCCAGGTACCACACCATGGAACACCGTATTGGCCGGTTTGAGATTTTTATCCGTCAATCCCATACGATGGAAGGTCTCATAGTACAGGATATTAATGCTGCTCCCTCCATCCATGAGTACCTTGGTGAACTTATAACCTCCCACCTGAGGTGCCACCACCAATGCTAGCTGACCCGGGTTATCAACCCGGGGAGGGTGATCCTCCCTGCTCCATATGATTGGCTGCTCAGACCAGCGTAAGTAACGGGGCACAGCGGGTTCAACAGAGTTGACTGCCCGCTTCTGAACCTTCCGGTCTCGCTTGTCCAAGCTAGTGGTGAAGACATGGTACTGCCCACTGTTCAACTGCTTTGGGTTGCTCTGGTAACCTGACTGTTGCTGCTGGTGGTTGTAACCACCCTGGCTACTCTGATTATTCTGATTATTATGTCCGCCCGGACTACAATTGAATCCTGAACCGGAATTTCCTCCACCGTAACCCGGCCCGGACCCTGAGCCACCGCCAGAGCCGTGATTATACTGGAAAGCATTAGAATTTTTGAACTCCTGCATGATGTAACAATCCTTCCAAAGGTGGTTTTGCTGGCACTTCCTTCGTCCCATGCTTCGGGCAGGGCTGGTTCAACAGATAGTTTAGGCGGTCCGAATTAGGGTCAGGCGCTCCACTGCGATTCTGCGGTTTACCCTTACGCCGCTGGCCCTTGTCCTGCACGTTGGTGTTAGCCATGAAATCCATGTTGCCATCCTCTTTGCGCTTGCCTCCGCCACCGTTACCTGCCGGGTGATGTTGCTGACCTTTGGAGTTGCTGCTCTTCTTTCCCTTCCCTGTCTTCTCATCATTAGACTCGGGATCCTTGGTACTATCAGAGTTAGCATACTTTACCAAAGCGCCCATGAGAGTCCCTATGTCAGTGCAGTGGCGCTTCATCCGCCCTAATTTCAGCTTTAGGGGCCCAAACCGGCAATTGCCTTCCAGGGTTATAACTGCGGTGTCCGCGTTGATGCGGTCTGATGAATGCAGAACTTGCGAAACCCGGTGCACCCAATGCGTTGTTGATTCTCCTTCCTCCTTGACACATGCAGCTAGATCCACTATTGACATTGGCTGCTTACATGTATCCTTGAAATTACTGATAAACCGGGCTCGTAATTGGGCCCATGAACTGATAGAGTTGGCCGGTAAGCTTTTTAACCATGTACGGGTCGTTCCTTCAAGCATCATGGTGAAATACTTTGCACACGCTGCATCATCCACATCAAGCATCTCCATGGCCATCTCATAGCTCTCCACCCATGTCTCTGGAGGTTGATCCGCCGTATAATTCGGCACCTTACGTGGGCCTTTGAAATCCTTGGGCAGGCGCACATCGCGTAAAGCGGGAACAAGGCAAGGCACCCCTAAAGTGCTAGAGGTACTTCCAGGCTCGACCATAGTGGTCGGACGAACCGGCGTAAGTTGACGATCTTGATATTGTGCTGCTAACTCGGCCTCCCTGAGCGCTCGGGCCTGGTCCACCACTTCCTGAGCGTTCTCGACACCACCCCCCGGGTTGTTACCACGGGGCGCTCCTCGCCGTGCATTACTTGATACGGCCGGTTCATCCATATGTCTGCTATAGCTCCGGCTCGGTCGAGGGGTTGAGTGGATTCGATCGCGGCTGTACGAATATGCTTCCTGTTGGACCAAAGCTGTCCTAAGGAGCTCCTTGACCCGGCGCGTCTCTACCGCCTGCGGCGAATCACCTTCAATTGGAATGGCCTCCAGCCGTCCAGCAACCGCAACCAGGTTGTCCATCGGGTTGGAGTAGTGACCCGGAGGTGTTGGCACAGCCTGAGGTACGCCAGTATTATGACGGGGCAGATCTATTAAACGGGGCTGGACCGGCGCGCCCGTCCGAGGTACTTCCGCCCGGTTTACCACTAGCGGATTACTGGCTCTTGCTCCGGGGGTGTTGAAGAGGTCCCTGGCTTCAAAGTCCGAAGGCAGACGAGATCGGTACTTCCTCCTCATGACTTCTTGCGACGCGTTCTGGTCCAACATGAGCCTGTAGGCCTGTGCATCTAAAGCGGCCAGCTCTGCAGTCATCCTGGCATCTTCAGTTGCCAGGTCCGCCTTAGCCTGAGTGATTTGCTCCCTCACCTTTGCAATCTCTGTGTTGTGAGCGTCCTGATCCACCGGGTTGGCTTCTGCCATGAGCGCAGCCAAGCATCGAACAGATCCGATAAAACTTGAGCCGGCGGACGCCCAGAGCCTCCTGCCCCGGCAGCCGTCGCCATTACTGAATCGGAGATCATTGCCGCGGCCGTTGAAGAGTGAAGCGCGGCCTCTGTACCGGCCATGAATATTCCAACCCGGTGGGGCAGATCAGAGGGGTCCGGAATACTGTCGCCATCGGAACAGCCCCCAATCCGGCCATCTTACAGTTGATACAAAGATTCGGTTTCTCCGGTGGACGACTCGTCGCCCGAGTAAACGACGGTCTCACCACCAGATTCTGATTCGTCCTCATAACTTCCTCCATGGATGACTCCCACGAAGGCACGCTTCACGGCCGGTTTAACCTGGGCAGATCGCGCACGCTGAGCCGTCTCGATGTGGTCGGTGCAGATGTCCGGCTCAGGGCCCGGTTCACAGATCTTGCTGATGAAGACGTGTATGCCGCCAAAGGGGACCCGGTACTCGTACTCAATTGAGCCGGCCTCGGGGCCCCAGCCTGCATCGTCGATGTAGAGCTTGCCGCGACGACTCTTAGTCATTTGGCCCACAGCGTAGCCCTCGAGTCCTTCGAAGCGGCCCTCCAAGAACTTGAAACCATCGTGCGATAGCCCCACGGTGGGCGCCAACTGTCGTGGTTTTGTCACGCCAGATGTCCTAGTTAAGGGACTTAGTCGTGGAGCCATCGCTATGGATTAACTTGAAGGGGTTAAAGCGGACACATGGACGCAGAGAGTTTTTATACTAGTTCGGCCCCTTCGATGAAGGTAAAAGCCTACGTCTAGTTGTGATGGAATTGATGGGGTTTCGATGACTAGGGAGCAAACAAGCTTCGCCTAAGTCTCGAATTGCGGTTGTCTATCCCTGAACCGCCGCCGGGTCGTCCCCTTATATACATGGGTGACGCCCGTCGGTTCACAGAGTCCCAATCTCCGGTTCATACTCGTATCCGGGTTGGTCTCTCCCTATTCATAACTTACAATACAAGTTTACATATAAGGCCGGTTTACGGCTACAGATCTTAAACCGACTACAGGCCATGGGCCCTTATCTGCTTCTTTGGGCTTTAACACCTTTGAACTACTGATGAAGTTAACCCGGCCCAGGTAGGCCGGTTTACGCCCAGTAGTAATATCTCCAACAAGTATGGTTTGAGTACAGATTACTACAGACTGTTCTGTTTTTGACAGATTCTGTTTTCAATGCATAGTTTGCTTGCTTTCTAGTTACTATGGCTTATATTGCTCAATATAAATTGTGGAAATGATATGCTACAGTAGGCATTGTGTGGAAATAATTATGAATCTTGTCTTTGACAGTACCAAAGTGAAATAGCTTGCTCTTTATCATACTAACGTATCTCACGAAGTTTCGTTAAGTTTTGTGTGATTGAAAATTTCAAGTTTTGGGTGAGATATCGATATCAGGAGAATAAGGAGTGACAAGACCCTAAGCTTGGGGATGCCCGAGGCACCCCAAGTTAATATCCAAGGAAGATCAAAGCAACTAAGCTTGGGGATGCCCCGGAAGGTATCCCGCCTTTAATCTTCAACATTATCGGTGACCTCACTTGGAGCTATGTTTTCATTCATCACATGATATGTGTTTTGCTTGGAGCGTCAATTTATTTTGTTAAGAATTTGCTTGCTGTTATTTAGAATAATTTTTTGCATCTTCTATTTCAATAAAAGTGGCATTGATAGCCTTTACCATGCTTATCTTGCAAGTATACATGTTGCTGTTTGAAAACAAAAAGTTTACGATTGTTGCAAACATTCCCTAGAAAAGTCAGAATGTGACAAATTGTTGAAACTTTTTGATAAATAATCTTTGATAAATTTTCTACAGTGTGGGAAATTTTCATAACTTTTGGAGTTAGAGAAGTATTGATACTCTTGCATTCTTTACATACTCTATTGTTTTGGCAGATTGCAGTTATGTTTGCATTGTTTGCATATGTTTGCTTGTTTCATGATTCTATTTGAGGATAGGAGTATTAAATATGCAGACACATTTAGTATGCAATGTTGAATAATAATTTAGTGATTTGCTATAGTAGAGAATGGTAAGGTTTTTGCATTGGTTTATACTAACTTATCTCACGAGTTCTTGTTGAGTTTTGTGTGGATGAAGTTTTTAAGATTTAGGGAAACCGTGATATAAAAGGAATTAAGGAGACACAAAAGCTCAAGCTTGGGGATGCCCAAGGCATCCCAAGATAATATTTCAAGAAGTCTCAAGCATCTAAGCTTGGGGATGCCCGGTAGGCATCCCACCTTTCTTCATCAACAATTATCGGTTAGTATCGGTTGAGCAAGTTTTTGCTTCTTCACATGAGTTGTGCTATTCTTGGAATGTCATTTTGTTTTGTTTTGCTTGATGTTTTAAATAAAATGCTTAGATCTGAAACTTTTGAATAAGAGAGAGTCCTCAAATAGCTACCTATTTACTTAACTACTCGTTTGATCTTCACTTATATCTTTTTGGAGTAGCTTGTCATTTACTCTTGTGCTTCACTTATATCCTATGAGTAAATTGTTGAATAAATTGAATGTCATGAATTTGAAGTCTTATCATGCCTAGTGGTAGCTTAACATTGGGTTTAGAAAGTGAAATCTTTTGAGGCTTGACAATCACAATTTTTGTCATGCAAGCAATTCACAAATAATTAGTATAAGGAAGAGAACTTTCACATGAAAATACACTATCCTAGAAATTTTTGGTGATTGTGAGCCCCCATCAAAATATTATATGCCAAAATTGTTGACGTTGGACAAGGAATACAAAGTAAGGGTTTATGTTTGTTCATATTCACATAGAAGTCATATTGTCATAGATCCTTCAACATGTGGTGCTTGCCCCCCATCTTTGCTAGCCAAAAATTCCGCACCAAGTAGAGATACTACTTGTGCATCCAAAAACCCTTAAACCCAAATCTTATTTTCAAGAGTCCACCATACCTACCTATATGTGGTATTTCCGTGCCGTTCTAAGCAAATTTGTATGTGCCATCTATAATTTTCAAAAATAAATTTCTCTTTTATGTGCTTGTACCGCTCGCGGGGTGGTGAGGAGTGGCAATATTTTCCACGCTAGCTAGATGTGTTATTTCTCACGATGAGTGCTTATGCACTTGTCATAGCATGAGAGTAAGGCAAAGGTATTAGGGATGCCCAGTCCCGAAATGAAAAATGAATTTACTTTATGTTGTGAAATAATAAATTCCTTGGAAAGTGTTGGTATGGAGGGCACCCATGGATACGGCTAGCCATGGAAAGTGAAAGTATGGTGGATAAAGGAATAAACTTTATTTTCTGTTTGGAAACCGCCTATGATATATCTAGCATGGAAAGTGTTGCGAGCTCTAAGTCGTTTTCGTTGGTGGGAAAAGTATGCCTCTCAAAATATTTTTATCTCTCAGTTTTCGCTTTGAGCTTTGACACCTCTACAAATCCCTACTTCCCTCTGCGAAGGGCCTATATTTTAATTTATGTATTTACTTTTATGCAAGAGTCAAAGTTTTTCTCTCTATTCCTTTTTGTTTTTCCCCCTTTGGCAAGCATCATGTGGTGAGGAAAGATCTAGGCACATATGTCCAGTTGAATATGGGTGGCATGAGTTATTATTGTTGACATCACCCTTGAGGTGAATACGTTGGGAGGCAAAACAATAAGCCTCTATCTTTCTATGTGTCCAGTTGAAACGTTTTTCTCATGTGTACGCGGTGAGTGTTAGAAATCATAGAAGACTATATGATGGTTGAGTATGTGGAGCTCTTACTTAAACTCGGTTGAATAAGTTGAATTGCAATTGCTTGGTGACTAAGAAGATAGGTTGTTGAGTTTCAAGAGAGTTCCTTGTTTGAACCTTACATGTGAATTGGTTGCTACTATAACATGAGAAGTTTTATAAGAAAGAATTGTTGTTACGATGCTAGGAAAAGTGATTGAAATTTTCATCGATCAAACTTATGCACTTTGCTAGCATTCACACTTCATAAATTATTTCTTTTATCATTTACCTACTCGAGGACGAGTAGGAATTAAGCTCGGGGATGCTGATACGTCTCCAACGTATCTATAATTTAGTATGCATGCTGTTATTTTATCATTCTTGGATGTTTTACAATCATTTTATCGCAACTTTATATAATTTTTTTGGGACTAAACTATTGACCCAGTGCCAGTTGCTGTTTTTTGCTTGTTTTTTACATCGTAGGAAATCAATACCAAACGGAGTCCAAACGCAACGAAGCTCCACGGAGATTTTTTATGGACCAGAAGGAACCCAATGGGCCAGAGCTGCACCTGGGGGGTGGCTGAAGGAAATGTGCCCTAGAGGCAATAACAAAGTTGTTATTTACATTTCCTTATATCGTGATAAATGTTTATTATTCATGCTAGAATTGTATTAACCGGAAACTTGATACATGTGTGAATACATAGACAAACATAGTGTCACTAGTATGCCTCTACTTGACTAGCTTGTTGATCAAAGATGGTTGAGATTCCTAGCCATAGACATGAGTTTTCATTTGATTAACGAGATCACATCATTAGAGAATGATGTGATTGACTTGACCCATTCCATTAGCTTAGCACTTGATCGTTTAGTATGTTGCTATTGCTTTCTTCATGACTTATACATGTTCCTATGACTATGAGATTATGCAACTCCCGTTTACCGGAGGAACACTTTGTGTGCTACCAAACGTCACAACGTAACTGGGTGATTATAAAGGTGATCTACAGGTGTCTCCGAAGGTACTTGTTGAGTTGGCGTATTTCGAGATTAGGATTTGTCACTCCGATTGTCGGAGAGGTATCTCTGGGCCCTCTCGGTAATGCACATCACTATAAGCCTTGCAAGCAATGCAACTAATGAGTTAGTTGCGGGATGATGTATTACGAAACGAGTAAAGAGACTTGCCGGTAAGGAGATTGAACTAGGTATTGAGATACCGACGATCGAACCTCGGGCAAGTAACATACCGGTGACAGAGGGAACAACATATGTTGTTATGCGGTTTGACCGATAAAGATCTTCGATGAATATGTAGGAGACAATATGAGCATCCAGGTTCCGCTATTGGTTATTGACCAGAGACGTGTCCCGGTCATGTCTACATAGTTCTCGAACCCGTAGGGTCCGCACGCTTAACGTTCGGTGACGATTTGTATTATGAGTTTATGTGTTTTGATGTACCTAAGGTAGTTCAGAGTCCCGGATGAGATCGGGGACATGACGAGGAGTCTCGAAAGGGTCGAGACGTAAAGATCAATTTATTGGACGACTATATTCGGACATCAGAAAGGTTCCGAGTGATTCGGGTATTTATCGGAGTACCGGAGAGTTACGGGAATTCGCCGGGGAGTATATGGGCCTTATTGGGCTTTAGGGGAAAGAGAGAGGGGAGGCTGCGCCCCCCCAAGGCCTAGTCCGAATTGGACTAGGGGGAGGGGTTGCGCCCCCTCCTTCCTTCTCTTCTCTTTTCCCTTTCCTTCTCTCCTACTCGTACTACTTGGAAGGGCTCCTAGTTCTACTAGGAAAGGGAGAATCCTACTCCCGGTGGGAGTAGGACTCCCCTAGGGCACGCCATAGAGAGCGCCGGCCCTCCTCCTCCTCCACTCCTTTATATACGGGAAGGGGTCACCCCTTGGAGACACAACAATTGATCGTTGATCTCTTAGCCGTGTGCGGTGCCACCCTCCATCATATTCCACCTCAGAAATATCGTAGCGGTGCTTAGGCGAAGCCCTGCGTCGGTAGCATCATCAACACCGTCATCACACCGTCGTGCTGACGGAACTCTCCTGCAAAGCTCTGCTGGATCAGAGTTTGTGGGACGTCATCGAGCTGAACGTGTGCAGAACTCGGAGGTGCCGTGCGTTCGGTACTTGGATCGGTCGGATCGTGAAGATGTATGCCTACATCAACTGCGTTGTCATAACACTTCCGCTTACGGTCTACGAGGGTACGTGGACACACTCTCCCCTCTCGTTGCTATGCATCACCATGATCCTGTGTGTGCGTAGGAATTTTTTTGAATTTACTACGTTCCCCAACAGTGGCATCCGAGCCAGGTTTATGCGTAGATGTTATATGCACCAGTAGAACACAAGTGAGTTGTGGGTGATACAAGTTATACTGCTTACCAGCATGTCATACTTTGGTTCAGCGGTATTGTTGGATGAAGCGTCCCGGACCGACATTACGCGTATGCTTACGCGAGACTGGTTTTACCGTCGTGCTTTGCACACAGGTGACTAGCGGGTGTCAGTTTCTCCAACTTTAGTTGAATCGAGTGTGGCTACGCCCGGTCCTTGAGAAGGTTAAAACAACACTAACTTGACAAACTATCGTTGTGGTTTTGATGCGTAGGTAAGAATGGTTCTTGCTCAGCCCGTAGCAGCCACATAAAACTCGCAACAACAAAGTAGAGTGCGTTTAACTTGTTTTTGCAGGGCTTGTTGTGATGTGATATGGTCAAGACGTGATGAGATATAAGTTGTTGTATGAGATGGTCATGTTTTGTTCAAGTTATCGGCAACTGGCAGAAGCCTTATGGTTGTCTCTTTATTGCATAAGATGCAAGTGCCAAATAATTGCTTTAATTTATCGCTATGCGATAGCAATAGTTGCAAGAGCATTAGTTGGCGAGACAACCATGTGACGGCACATTGATATAGATCAAGATGATGGAGATCATGGTGTCATGCCGGTGACGATGGAGATCATGACGATGCTTTGGAGATGGAGATCAAAGGCACAAGATGACGATGGCCATATCATGTCACATATTTTGATTGCATGTGATGTTTATCTTTTATACATCTTATTTTGCTTAGTTTGGCGGTAGCTTTATAAGATGGTCGCTTACTAAATTTCAAGGTATAAGTGTTCTCCCTGATTATGCGCCGTTGCGAAAGTTCTTCGGGCAGAGACAACACGTGATGATCGGGTGTGATAAGCTCTACGTTCAAATACAACGGGTGCAAGACAGTTTTGCACACGCGGAATACTCAGGTTAAACTTGACGAGCCTAGCATATGCAGATATGGCCTCGGAACACTGAGACCGAAAGGTCGAGCATGAATCATATAATAGATATGATCAACATAGTGATGTTCATCATTGAAAACTACTCCATCTCACGTGATGATCGAACATGGTTTAGTTGATTTGGATCACGTGATCACTTAGATGATTAGAGGGATGTCTATCTAAGTGGGAGTTCTTAAGTAATATGATTAATTGAACTTTAATTTATCATGAACTTAGTCCTGGTAGTATTAGCATATCTATGTTGTAGATCAATAGCTCGCGATGTTGCTCCCCGTTTATTTTGATATGTTCCTAGAGAAAAACTATGTTGAAAGATGTTAGTAGCAATGATGCGGTCTGGGTCCGTGATCTGAGGTTTATCGTCATTGCTGCACAGAAGAATTATGTCCTTGATGCACCGCTAGGTGACAGACCTATTGCAGGAGCAGATGCACACGTTATGAACGTTTGGCTAGCTCAATATGATGACTACTTGATAGTTTAGTGCACCATGCTTAACAGCTTAGAATCGGGACTTCAAAGACATTTTGAACGTCATGGACCATATGAGATGTTCCAGGAGTTGAAGTTAATATTTCAAGCAAATACCTGAGTTGAGAGATATGATGTCTCCAACAAGTTCTATAGCTAAAAGATGGAGGAGAATAGCTAGTGCTCAGATTGTCTGGGTACTACAATCGCTTGAATCAAGTGGGAGTTAATCTTTTAGATAAGATAGTGATTGACAAAATTCTCTAGTCACCATCACCAAGTTAGTAGAACTTCATGATGAACTATAGTATGCAAGGGATGACGAAAATGATTCCCGAGCTTTTTCATGATGATGAAATCGATGAAGGTAGAAGTCAAGAAAGAGCATCAAGTGTTGATGATTAACAAGACCACTAGTTTCAAGAAAAGGGCAAAGGGAAAGAAAGGGAACTTCATGTAGAATGGCAAGCAAGTTGTCACTTCCGTGAAGAAGCCCAAAGATAGACTAAAGCGTGAAATTGAGTGCTTCTACTGCAAAGGAAATGGTCACTGGAAGCAAAGATGCCTTGAATATTTGGTAAATAAGAAGGATGGCAAAGTGAACAAGGGTATATTTGATATACAGGTTATTGATGTGTACCTTACTAGTGTTTATAGTAGCCCCTGGGTATTTGATACTTGATCGGTTGCTAAAAAAATAGTAACTCGAAACAGGAGTTACAGAATAAACAGAGACTAGTTGAGGGTGAGGTGACAATGTGTGTTGGATGTAGTTCCAAGATTGAGTATTATTTGGTGTTAAACCTAAATAAGTGTTATTTGGTGTTTGCGTTGAGCATGAATATGATTTGATCATGTTTATTCCAATACGGTTATTCCTTTAAGTTAGAGAATAATTGTTGTTCTGTTTACATGAATAAAACCTTCTATGGTCATACATCCAATGAAAATGGTTTGTTGGATCTCGATCATAGTGATACACATATTCATAATATTGAAGCCAAAAGATGCAAAGTTAATAATGATAGTGCAACTTATTTGTGGCACTGCCGTTTAGGTCATATTGGTGTAAAGCACATGAAGAAACTCCATGCTGATGGAATTTTGGAATCACTTGATGCTTGCGAACCATGCCTTATGGGCAAGATGACTAAGACTCTGTTCTCCGGAACAATGGAGCAAGCAACTGACTTATTGGAAATAATACATATTGATGTATGCAATCTGATGAGTGTTGAGGCCCGCGGCGGGTATCGTTATTTTCTCACTTTCGCAGATGATTTGAGCAGATATGGGTATATCTACTTAATGAAACATAAGTCTGAAACATTTGAAAAGTTCAAAGAATTTCAAAGTGAAGTGGAAAATCATCATAACAAGACAATAAAGTTTCTATGAACTAATCGTGGAGGAGAATATTTGAGTTACGAGTTTGGTCTTCATTTGAAACAATGTGGAATAGTTTCGCAACTCACGCCACCTGGAACACCACTGCGTAATGGTGTGTCCGAACATCGTAACCGTACTTTATTAGATATGGTGCGATCTATGATGTCTCTTACCGATCTACCACTATCGTTTTGGGGTTATGCATTAGAGACAGCTGCATTCACGTTAAATAGGGGACCATCTAAATCCGTTGAGATGACACCATATGAACTGTGGTTTGGCAAGAAACCAAAGTTGTCGTTTCTTAAAGTTTGGGGTTACGATGCTTATGTGAAAAAGTTTCATCCTGATAAGCTCAAACCCAAATCGGAGAAATGTGTCTTCATAGGATACCCAAAGGAGACAGTTGGGTACACCTTCTATAATAGATCCGAAGGCAAGACATTCGTTGCTAAGAATGGATCCTTTCTAGAGAAAGAGTTTTTCTCGAAAAAAGGGAAGTGGGAGGAAAGTAGAACTTGGTGAGGTAACTATACCTACTCCCTTATTGGAATGCAGTTCATCACAAAAATCTGTTCCTGTGACTCCTACACCAATTAGTGAGGAAGCTAATGATGATGATCATGTAACTTCAGATCAAGTTACTACCGAACCTCATAGGTCAACCAGAGTAAGATCCGCACCAGGGTGGTACGGTAATCCTGTTCTGGAAGTCATGTTACTTGACCATGACGAACCTACAAACTATGAGGAAGCAATGATGAGCCCAGATTCCGTGAAATGGCTTGAGGCCATGAAATCTGAGATGGGATCCATGTATGAGAACAAAGTATGGACTTTGATTGACTTGCCCGATGATCAGCAAGCCATAGAAAATAAATGGATCTTCAAGAGGAAGACGGACGATGATAGTAGTGTTACTATCTACAAAGCGAGACTTGTCGAAAAAGGTTTTTGACAAAGTTCAAGGTGTTGACTATGATGAGATTTTCTCACTCATAGCGATGCTTAAATCTGTCCGAATCATGTCAGGAAAATTGCCACATTTTATGAAATCTGGCAAATGGATGTCAATACTACATTCCTTAGTGGATTTCTTAAAGAAGAGTTGTATATGATAGAACCAAAAAAATTGTCGATCCTAAAGGTGCTAACAAAATGTGCAAGCTCCAGCGATCCATCTATGGACTGGTGCAAGCATCTTGGAGTTGGAATATACGCTTTGATAAGTTGATCAAAGCATATAGTTTTATACAGACTTACGGTGAAGCCTGTATTTATAAGAAAGTGAGTGGGAGCACTACAAGATTTCTGATAAGTATATGTGAATGACATATTGTTGATTGAAAATAATGTAAAAAAAATTAGAAAGCATAAAGGAGTATTTGAAAGAAGTTTTTCAAAGAAAGACCTCGGTGAAGCTACTTACATATTGAGCATCAAGATCTATAGAGATAGATCAAGACGCTTGATAAGTTTTTTCAATGAGTACATACCTTGACAAGATTTTGAAGTAGTTCAAAATGGAACAGTCAAAGAAGGAGTTCTTGCCTGTGTTACAAGGTGTGAAGTTGAGTGAAGACTCAAAACCCGACCACGGCAGAAAATAGAAAGAATGAAAAGCCATTCCCTATGCCTCAGTCCTAGGTTCGATGAAGTATGCCATGCAATGGACCAGACCTATTGTATACCCTGCCCTGAGTTTGGCAAGGGAGTACAATAGTAATCTAGGAGTAGATCACTGGACATTGGTCAAAATTATCCTTAGAGGACTAAGGAAATATTTCTCGATTATGGAGGTGACAAAATGTTCATCGTAAAGGGTTACGTCGATGCAAATTTTGATACTGATCTAGATGACTCTAAGTCTCAATCTGGATACATATTGAAAGTGGGAGCAATTAGCTAGAGTAGCTCCGTGCAGAGCATTGTTGACATAGAAATTTGCAAAATACATACGGATCTGAATGTGGCAGACCCGTTGACTAAACTTCTCTCACAAGCAAAACATGATCACACCTTAGTACTCTTTGGGTGTTAATCGCATAGCGATGTGAACTAGATTATTGACTCTAGTAAACCCTTTGGGTGTTGGTCACATGACGATGTGAACTATGGGTTTAATCACATGGTGATGTGAACTATTGGTGTTAAATCACATGGCGATGTGAACTAGATTATTGACTCTAGTGCAAGTGGGAGACTGAAGGAAATATGCCCTAGAGGCAATAATAAAGTTATTATTTATTTCCTTATTGCATGATAAATGTTTATTATTCATGCTAGAATTATATTAACCGGAAACTCGATACATGTGTGAATACATAGACAAACATAGTGTCACTAGTATGCCTCAACTTGATTAGCTCGTTGATCAAAGATGGTTGAGTTTCCTAGCCATAGAAATGAGTTGTTATTTGATTAACAGGATCACATCATTAGACAATGATGTGATTGACTTGACCCATTCTGTTAGCTTAGCACTTGATCGTTTAATATGTTGCTATTGCTTTCTTCATGACTTATACATGTTCCTATGACTATGAGATTATGCAACTCCCGTTTTCCGGAGGAACACTTTGTGTTGCTACCAAATGTAACAACGTAACTGGGTGATTATAAAGGTGATCTACAGGTGTCTCCGAAGGTACTTGTTGAGTTGGCGTATTTCGGGATTAGGATTTGTCACTCCGATTGTCGGAGAGGTATCTCTGGGCCCTCTCAGTAATGCACATCACTATAAGCCTTGCAAGCAATGCAACTAATGAGTTAGTTGCGGGATGATGTATTACGAAACGAGTAAAGAGACTTGCCGGTAATGAGATTGAACTAGGTATTGAGATACCGACGATCGAACCTCGGGCAAGTAACATACCGATGACAAAGGGAACAACGCATGTTGTTATGCAGTTTGATCGATAAAGATCTTCGTAGAATATGTAGGAGCCAATATGAGCATCCAGGTTCCGCTATTTGTTATTGACTGGAGATGTGTCATGGTCATGTCTACATAGTTCTCAAACCCGTACGGTCCGCACGCTTAACGTTCGGTGACGATTTGTATTATGAGTTTATGTGTTTTGATGTACCGAAGGTAGTTCGGAGTCCTGGATGAGATCGGGGACATGACGAGGAGTCTCGAAATCGTCGAGACGTAAAGATCGATATATTGGACGACTATATTCGGACATCGGAAAGGTTCCGAGTGATTCGGGTACTTACCAGAGTACCAAAGAGTTACGGGAATTCGCCGGGGAGTATATGGGCCTTATAGGGCTTTAGGGGAAAGAGAGAGAGGGGAGGCTGCGCGCCCCCCAAGGCCTAGTCCGAATTGGACTAGGGGGAGGGGCTGCGCCCCCTCCTTCCTTCTCTTCTCTTTTCCCTTAACTTCTCTCCTACTCCTACTACTTGGAAGGGCTCCTAGTTCTACTAGGAAAGGGAGAATCCTACTCCCGGTGGGAGTAGGACTCCCCTAGGGCGCGCCATAGAGAGGACCGGCCCTCCCCCTCCTCCACTCCTTTATATATGGGGAGGGGGCACCCCTTGGAGACACAACAATTGATCATTGATCTCTTAACCGTGTGCGGTGCCCCCCTCCACCATATTCCACCTCGAAAATATCGTAGCGGTGCTTAGGCGAAGCCCTGCGTCGGTAGCATCATCAACACCGTCATCACGCCGTCGTGCTGACGGAACTCTCCTGCAAAGCTCTGCTGGATCGGAGTTCATGGGACGTCATCGAGCTGAACGTGTGCAGAACTCGGAGGTGTCGTGCGTTCGGTACTTGGATCGGTCGAATCGTGAAGACATACGACTACATCAACCGCGTTGTCATAACGCTTCCGCTTACGGTCTATGAGGGTACGTGTACACACTCTCCCCTCTCGTTGCTATGCATCACCATGATCCTGTGTGTGCGTAGGAAATTTTTTGAATTTACTACGTTCCCCAACAGTGCCCCGAGGGGGGCACAACCCACCAGGGTGCGCCAGGCCCCCCTGGCGCGCCCAGGTGGGTTGTGCCCCCCTCGGGGCACTGTTGGGGAACGTAGTAAATTCAAAAAAAATCCCGCGCCCCCTCTTTGCACTATAAATTCCCAAATATTCTGAAACCCCTCGGGGTTAACCTAGATCAGAAGTTCCGCCGCCACCAGGTCTCTGTATCCACTGGAAACCAATCTAGCTCCGTTGCGGCACCCTGCCGGAGGGGGGAATCATCTCTGGTGGCCATCTCCATCATCCCGGCGGCCACCACGATGAGGAGGGAGTAGTCCACCCTTGAGGCTGAGGGATTGTACCAGTAGCTATGTGATAAATCTCTCTCTCTCTCATGATCTCTATCGTGGGCTTTGTTAATATAGTCGGATCATATGATGTTTCTCCCCGCTATACTCTTGTTATGATGACTTGAATCTTTACCCTTTGAAGTTTTGTCTTATCGGATTGAATATTCAGAGATGAGAACACATGATGTATGTCTTGCGGTATGAATACTTGTGGTGAAAATTGGGGTATCATATTGATTCACTTGATATGTGTATTGGCATTCAACTCGCGGATTCCCGCGGTGATATTGGGGTAATCTATGCATAGGGGTTGATGCACGTTTTTATTATCTTTTCTCCGATAGAAACTTTGGGGTCCCCTTGTAGTTCTTTGTGTGGATTGAGTATTATGAATATGAGTTTGCTTTGGTGCTACTTTAGTATGAACTCTTGATTAGATCGATCAGAAAGAATAGCTTGAGTTATTCTAGTACGAACTCTAGGATAGATCGAACGGAAAGAATAGCTTTGAGGTGGTTTCGTACCCTACAAACAATTTATATCTTTTGTTCTCTGCTAATAGGAACTCGGGAGTGATTCTTCATTGCACTCTGAGGGATAATCATATGATCCAACTATGTTAGCATTGTTGAGAGGTTGCACTGGCGAAAGTAGGGACACTAGGCCTTGTTTTCAAGCATTGCAATACCGTTTTTGTGCCCGTTTACTAATTGCTACCTTGCTGTTTTTATTTATTCAGATTATAAAAATATATTTCTACCATCAATATTACACTGTTATCACCATCTCTTCGCCGAACTAATGCATCTATACAATTTTCCATTGTATTGGGTGTGTTGGGGACACAAGAGATTTCTTGTATTTGGTTGCAGGGTCGTTTGAGGGAGACCATCTTCATCCTACACCTCTCACGGATTGATAGACCTTAGGTCATCCACTTGAGGGAAAATTTCTACTATCCTACAAAACTCTGCGCTTGGAGGCCCAACACGTGTCTACAAGAATAAAGTTGCATAGTAGACATAAGTGACAGAAGCTTAAACCCCAGTTTATGAGCTATTCCGTAAGGGACCGATTGGATCCAAAATTTAATGATATGGTTAGAATTTATTATTAATACTTTTCTCATAGTTGCGGATGCTTGCGGGAGGTATAATCATAAGTAGGAGGTTCGTTCAAGTAAGAACAGCACCTAAGCACTGGTCCACCCACATATCAAATTATCAAAGTAGTGAACACAAAGCGAACCAACATGATGAGAGTGACTAGATGAAAATCCGGTGTACCCTCAAGAATGCTTTGCTTATCATAAGAGACCTTTTTGGCATGTCCTTTGCCTCAAAAGGATTGGGCTACCTTGCTGCACTTTTGTTACTACAATTGTTACTTGCTCGTTACAAATTACCTTGCTATCCACTACTTACAATTTCAGCACTTGCAGACATTACCTTACTGAAAACTACTTGTCATTTCCTTCTGCTCCTCGTTGGGTTAGACACTCTTACTTATCGAAAAGAGATACTATTTATCCCCTATACTTGTGGGTCATCAAGGCTATTTTTTGGCGCCGTTGCCGGGGAGTGAAGCGCCTTTGGTAAGTGGAATTTGGTAAGGAAACATTTATATAGTGTGCTGAAATTTATTGTCACTTGTTACTATGGAAAACAATCCTTTGAGGGGTTTGTTCGGGGTATATTCACCTCGTCCGGAACCACAATTAGCTACCCCTCAACCTACTGCACCTACTGAAAATATTGAATATGAAATTCCTTCGGGTATGCTAGAACAACTGCTAGCTAGTCCTTATGCAGGAGATGGAACCGAACATCCTGATATGCACTTTATATATGTGGAACAAATCTGTGGATTATTTAAGCTTGCAGGTTTACCCGGAGATGAAGTGATGAAAAAGGTTTTCCCTTTATCTTTGAAGGGAAAAGCATTAGCATGGTATAAGCTATGCAATGATATTGGATCATGGAATTGGAATCGTTTGAAATTGGAGTTCCACCAAAACATTTATCCTATGCATCTAGTTCAACGTGATCGGAATTATATATATAATTTGTGTCCTCGTGAAGAAGAAAGTATCGCTCTAGCTTGGGGGAGGCTTAAGTCAATGTTATGATCATTCCCCAATCATGAGCTCTCAAGAGAAATTATTATCCAAAAATTTTATGCTCGGCTTTCTCGTAATGATCAAACCATGCTTGATACTTCTTGTGTTGGTTCTTTTATGAAGAAGACTATTGAATTTCAGTGGGATCTTTTGGAAAGAATTAAACACAACTCTGAAGATTGGGAACTCGATGAAGGTAAAGATTCAGGTATTAAGCTTAAGTATGATTGTGTTAAATCTTTTATGGATACTGATGCTTTTCAAAAGTTTAGCACTAAATATGGACTTGACTCAGAGATAGTAGCCTCCTTTTGTGAATCATTTGCTACTCATGTTGAACTCCCTAAAGAGAAGTGGTTTAAATACCACCGACCTATTAAATAAGAAATTAAAGAACCAGTACCAGTTAAAGAATGTCGGTGTACTAAAATAGGGGTACCTTAGTACCCCGAACTTGTGCACGGGCAGTCGTAGCACCCGGTGGCAAGGCCTGCCAGGTGATCGCCAAGACCCTCCATGGTCCCCTCTTGGGCCATTCAAGAACAAAGTGTTTGAGCCAAGGCCCCGGCAAGAGGAGCTTGCCGGGAAGGCCACCCGAAGAGAGCGAGGCCCTGGCAAGAGGAGCTTGCCGGGACTGCCGCTCGAAGCACAAGACCCCGGCAAGAGGAGCTTGTCGGGAAGGCCATCCACGGCATGACAAGGACCCTGCCACGGCGCACCCCGCGCCCCGGCAGGGCCCGGTGAACGACAAGCTCCCGGACGCGATGAGACATCCACCGCGGCAAGGCGCTTGCCGCGGCAAGTTACCACCTCGTGCCTGCGCTCCAGCTCACCCACCAACGTGTCGCTCTGGGAGCATCCCAGGCGCACGTGGCGGGAGGCTGTGCAGCTAGGGGAATGCGGTGGCGAAGCGAAGCTGACAGAATGGCCATTGTGGCAAACGGTGGCGCTCCGGACGGTCCACTTCCCTGCACCGTCTGGGCGACGCGGACGGGCATTTAATGCCCTTGTCCCCCGCCGTCAGAGTTAGGTATGATACCACTGTACAGCCACTATGCAGGCAGCTGTACCCACTACAGCATTCTACCATTTTTGCCCCCACCTACGCTGCCACCTGTGGGTAACCCCTTGAGCATATAAAAGGAGGCCCCATGCGCACGTAGAGGGGAGGACACCCATTTTCACGCTCGGCCTCGCCATCGGCTCGTGTGTACTGTAGCACCACGCGCCTTCGAGCAAGAACACAATACAAACCACCAAGCAGCAGTAGGGTTTTACGCATCCGTGCGGCCCGAAGCTGGGTAAACCCCTCGTGTGCATCGCCTCGATCTGCTCTTCGTGCAACTTCCGCCCCCCGCCGAACCAGTAAGGGGCTCGGTCCCCATAGGTGTTCGAGGAAGCCGATTCCCCCCGACATCTTTGGCGCGCCAGGTAGGGGGCGTCGAAGTTGTGCGAACCTGATCCGGCGTCCGCACGGGCTAGATCTCCGTCATCTTCATCGACATGCCACCAAAGAAGAAGGCTCCGGAGGTGGCCGGTCCGTCCGCGTCGAACCCGCCGCCCTTGGAGCAAACGGGTGGTGGGGACGGCACCGGCGGCGGGACGGGCGTCGTTGAGCCAGCTCATGGCGCCACAGCGTCCGAACATGCACCGCGCCCCTCTCAGGAGGCACGGGACCAGCAGCGCCTTGGCGCCCACGGTACCATACGCTCGCTGGACCCAAATCGAGCCGGCGGATCCCAGGGCGCTCAAGGCCAGCACTCGCACCAACGTGCTGGCGCGAGCATGGCGCGGCTGCCTGGTCCGGGTGTTGCTCCTTCTAACGTAGTTAGAAGTTCGAGCACATCCCGCTCCACGCGCCGTTCGCCGCCGCTGCCCGCCACTCCAGTAGAAGCTCTGGCGCGAGCTCAACTGCTCCTAGACTACCCTCCAACAGCGGACAAGCTTCACGACTGGAGGGCCACGATACAGAGCCTCATCGGTTTCGCTAACGGCCACACCCCGCGGCAACACAGCGCGTCGCAGCCGCGGCGGGACGGCCAGGCGAGAACCGATGGCGCCAGGACCGGCGGGGGCGCAACCACCATGCACTCCCCGCCCCAGAGGCCAAGATCGCCGACTCGCCGGAATCATCACGACAACGACTCCACCGCGTCGTCGAATCCGCGAACTCGTCGCGATCAACGCCAAGTTCTTCACGAGCGAGAGCAAGAGGACGCTCGTACTCGCATCGAGCATCAGAGAGAAGCGCGGCGTCAATCAGACCACCGCGCTGGGCCCTCTATCGACATGCATGCACCAGGGGAACCAGGCGACCTGCCGTACGCGGTGGGCTGCCCTGCGTTCACCCGTGAGTTGCGGCAAGTCCAGTGGCCCAGCACAAAGAATTTCAAGCCAGACGTACCAGAAAAGTACGATGGCAAGTCGCATCCGTCGGAGTTCCTCAGCATCTACACCATCGCGGTGCAGGCTGCTGGAGGGCGAGACGACAAGATCCTTGCCAACTACTTCCCGCTGGTGCTCAAGCCCAACGTCAGATCCTGGCTCATGCACTTGCCGGACAACTCCATAACCTCCTGGACGGACTTGTGCCATCAGTTTGTCGGTGCCTTTACAGGCGGCCACAAACCCCATGGCCAAGCGAGCGACCTTCACCTGCTCGTCCAGAAGGAGGGAGAACCTCTGCGCAAGTTCATCTAGAGATTCAGCCGTGTACACTACAACATCCCAGACGTCCACCCCGCCGCGGTCATCAGCGCGTTCCATCAGAACGTGCGTAACCGCAGGATGCGGGAGGAGATGGCGATGTGCAAGATCAAAGACGTCAGCGAGCTATATGCCCTGGCTGACAAGTGTGCCCGTGCTAAGGAAGGGAGGAAACTCCCCGGAGAGAACACTGGAGCAGGAGAATCTGACAGTGAGGATACCGCCCCGGCAAGGAAGGGCCGGCGGCGGAGGAACAGGAAGAAGAAGAGCCAAGAAGTACTGGTTGTTGAGCAGTCCGGCGATGAAAGCGCCGCCAAGAAGGCCCAGGCTGGTAGCTCTGGCAAGGAGATTGCCGGATGCGCCCACTGCCAGGCCATGGCGGCCGCCGACAAGCGGGACGGCACCAGCAAACAGTACTGCAAGATCCACCGCACCAAGGGCCATGACCTCCAGAGCTGCAAGCAGGTCGAGCGGCTCGTCGAGCTACAAAAGGCCGAGTACGAGCGGCGTGACAAGGAGAGAGTCCGGGGAGGTGGCCGAGGATCAGGCACGAAGCGCCCCGGCCAGGGAGGACACCGCGACAAGGACAAGCAGCGGCAAGCGGAGCGACCTCCCCGCGGCCGCGACAAGAATGAAGACGACGACGAAGACGAAGACATGGATGATGTCGAGACCAGTGAGCAGGAGTTTTAGAAAGTCACAGAGGTCTTGTGCGTATATGGCGGCGCCTCCCTGCATACTTCTCACCACCAGCTCAAGCAGTGGGCGCGGGAAGTCAATGCAGCGGAACCACCCGTCGAGTCGCGCAAGCCTCTGAAATGGTCCGGCACGCCTATCATCTTTGATATTGAGGACCACCCTGATCGCACAACTGCGATCGGGTGCTTGCCGATGTTGGTCTCACCAACAGTCCGCAACCTCAAGGTCACTAAGATGCTAGTTGATGGCGGGGCCGGCTTGAACCTTATCTCCTCCGCTGTGCTCCGGAAACTCCAAGTCCCCGACAGCGAGCTCGAAGAGACCGGCACGTTCCAAGGAATCAACCCGGGAAGGAGCAAGCCGAAGGGGAAGATAACGTTGCCAGTAACATTTGGCAGCGAGCTGAACTTCAGGACAGAGAGGATCACTTTTGACGTTGCCGATTTTCCATTGCCCTACAATGGAATTCTCGGTCGTCCAGCGCTCGCCAAGTTCATGGCGGCCTCTCACTATGCCTACAACATGCTCAAGATGCCAGGCCCGATAAGCGTCATCTCTGTCCCCGGTGACAAGAAGGATGCCCTTATCTGTGCGGACAAGATCTACCGGGAAGCAGCAGCCGCAGCGGATCACAAGCCGCTTGCCGTTGAAGCTCCCGGAGGAAAGAAGAGGACCAAGCCCGGCAAGTGCTCTGGCGCCCACTCCGGCAAGCGCACCTCTTCGGAGTGCTGCGCTACTGTCGAGGACGCGCCATCGAGCTCCACCGGCAAGAGTAAGAAGACAATGGCAGCTCCGCCAACGACCAAGAAGGTGCCCGCCAAGGAGGACGGCACTGGTGGTACCTTCACCATCAGTGCCACACTTGACCCCAAATAGGAAAGAGCGCTCGTTACTTTTCTGCGGGCGAATGTCGATGTGTTTGCCTGGCAACCATCTGACATCCCCGGCGTTCCCAGGAAAGTGATTGAGCACCACCTCGCCGTCTGTCCTCATGCGCGGCCTGTCAAGCAGAGAGTCAGGAAGCAAGCAGTGGAGCGCCAAGAGTTCATCGCAGAAGAGATCAAGAAATTGGAAGCGGCAGGCCTCGTCAGAGGTGTGCTCCATCCGACGTGGTTGGCCAATCCTGCTGTCGTGCGCAAAGCAAATGGGAAATGGAGGCTTTGCATCGACTTCACTGATGTTAACAAAGCTTGTCCCAAAGATCCTTTTCCCTTGCCGCGCATTGACTAGATTGTTGACTCCACGGCCGGATGTGACCTGCTTTCATTTCTTGACGCCTATTCTGGATATCATCAGATCTTCATGGCTGAAGAAGATGAAGAGAAGACCGCGTTCATCACTCCATGTGGCACATACTATTTCGTACGGATGCCTTTCGGACTGAAGAATGCCAGTTCGACATTTGCAAGGGTTGTCCACACTGCTTTTGAGCCACAAATCCACAGGAATGTGGAGGCCTACATGGATGACATAGTGGTCAAGAGCAGAGACAGGGCAACCCTGATTCAAGACTTAGAAGAGACCTTTGCGAATCTGCGCAGGATCAGCCTCAAGCTCAACCCCGAGAAGTGCGTGTTCGGAGTCCCTTACGGCAAGCTTCTCGGGTTCTTCGTGTCTCAGCGAGGAATAGAAGCCAACCCAGACAAGATCAGGGCCATCAAGCAGATTGAAGCACCAACCCATGTCAAGGACGTACGAAGGCTTGCCGGCTGCGTCGCGGCTCTCAGCAGGTTTATTTCTAAGTCTGCAGAACGCGCCCTGCCATTTTTCAAAATTTTGAAAAAGGCGGGTCCAGTAAAATGGACTCCGGAAGCGGAGGCTGCACTACAGGACTGGAAGAAGTACCTGTCCTCCGCTCCAATACTTGTCGCGCCTAAACCACAAGAGAAGTTGCTGCTATACCTAGCGGCAACCAATCAAGTGGTTAGTGCTGCATTAGTAGCGGAGAGGGAGGCAGATGATGAGGCAGCGACCGCGGCAAGCACGTCCAGCGACAAGCAGGGGGCTTCCCCGACAAGCTCTGGCCCCGACAAGGATGAATCTGCGCAGGAGCAAGTGGAGGTGCGGAAGAAGAAAATGGTGCAGCACCCAGTTTACTTTGTCAGCTCCCTTTTGCAGGGGGCTAGGTCAAGGTACTCTGGTGTGCAGAAATTGCTTTTCGGCCTCCTCATGGCCTCGAGAAAGCTGCGCCATTACTTCCAAGCACACGAGATTACGGTTGTCACCTGCTTTCCGCTGAAGAGGATACTGCAGAATCCAGAAGCAACAGGCAGGATTATCGAGTGGGCACTAGAACTGTCGAGCTTCGGTCTCTAGTTCGAGAGCACCTCGACTATCCAAAGAAGAGCATTGGCGGAGTTCATAGCGGAGTGGACACCGACACCGGACGAAGATATCCCAGAGACGAGCATCCCCGCCAAAGAAGCAAGCAAAGAATGGCTGATGTACTTTGATGGTGCCTTCTCGCTTCAAGGCGCCGGTGCTGGCGCGTTACTTATCGCGCCCACCGAAGAGCACCTCAAGTACGTAGTCCAGATGCACTTCCCCAAGGAACAAGCAACCAACAATACTGCGGAGTATGAAGGTTTGCTTGCCGGTCTCAGGATCGCGGCAGAACTTGGGATCAAGAAGGTCATTGTCAGGGGTGACTCACAGCTTGTCGTCCGCCAAGTAAACAAGGATTACCACAGTCCGTTGATGGAAGCGTACGTTGATGAAGTGAGGAAGCTGGAAGAGCACATTGACGGCCTGCAAATGGAACACATTCCAAGAGCTGAGAATGACATTGCTGACGGCCTGTCAAAGTGCGCAGCATTCAAGTTACCTGTGGAACCAGGGACCTTTGTGCTCAAGCTGACTCAGCCATCCGTAACGCCATCAACCAGACAAAGCAAGAAGAGGAAGTTGGTCTCCGGCGACTATCTTCCGGCAGAGCTCCCCGGAGCCGCCGCCAAGAAGGTCCCCAAGATCGACGCCAAGAGCGCTGAGGAACCGTCTGCTCCGGAAAACCCCAGGGTTTGTTTCGTAGAAGCAGGCGCTCTCGGCAAGTTTTGTTCCGGCAAGCTTCCCAGGGAACGTCAAGCTCCGGCCGAGCCCCAGATCCTCGCCGTAGAAGCGGACGTTCCCGCAGCAGCAGAAGTGCCTTCGGGCCTTGTTGTCGAGCCGCAGGCTCCAGCATGGGCGCAGCAGACTGTCCATTTCCTCCAGCACGGAGAACTTCCCGAAGAACAAGAAGAAGCGGAAAGACTAGCCCGGCGCTCGAGTATGTACTGGTTCGTCGACAACACACTATACAGAAGAGGGCGCAACGATGTGAAATTGAAGTGTATTTCCCGGGAAGACGGACAGCAGCTGTTGGCGGAGATACATGGAGGCACATGTGGTCACCACATTGGCGCAAGAGCACTCGCCGGCAAAGCGTTCCGGCAAGGTTTCTTCTGGCCGACAGCCCTCCAGGATGCAACTGCACAAGTAACCAAGTGTGAAGCGTGCCAGTTCCATGCCAAGCAGATACACCAGCCAGCTCAAGCTCTCCAGACGATCCCTTTATCCTGGCCATTTTCGGTCTGGGGGCTCGACATCCTCGGCCCCTTCCCCCGAGCTGTCGGGGGCTTTGAGTACTTGTACGTTGCAATCGACAAGTTCACAAAGTGGCCGGAGGTGGAACCAGTGAGGAAGGTGACAGCACAGTCAGCCATCAAGTTCTTCAGGTCGATTGTCTGCCGCTTCGGGATCCCCAACAGGATCATCACCGACAACGGTACACAATTCACGAGCCGTGCTTTCATCAAATACGTCCAAGATCTCGGGCCAAGGTCTGCTTCGCTTATGTTGCTCATCCCAGGAGCAACGGTCAAGCTGAAAGGGCCAACGCCGAAGTACTGCGCGGGCTCAAGACCAGAACTTTCGACAGGCTGCACAAGTGCGGAAGAAACTGGATCGAGGAGCTGCCAGTGGCTCTTTGGTCGATCAGAACGACGCCAAATCGAGCCACTGGCCAGACACCATTTGCTTTAGTCTATGGAGCAGAAGCAGTTACCCCCACGGAACTCGTATACGGGTCACCTCGAGTGCTGGCTTATGATGAGCTTGAGCAAGAGCGGCTGCGTAAACATGACGCGCTGCTCCTTGAGGAAGATCGTCTTCAGACTGCCGTGCGAGCCTCTCGCTACCAGCAAGCTTTGCGTCGCTACCATAGCCGCAAAGTTAAAGCCAGAAGCTTCGAGGAAGGCGACCTTGTTCTTCGGCGCGCCCCGTCCGCCAAGAATCATAACAAGTTGACGCCGAAGTGGGAAGGCCCTTACCGGGTGAGACGAGTCACGAGGCCCGGCGTTGTCCGCCTCGAGACCGAAGATGGCACTCCGGTGAGCAACTCCTGGAATATTGAGCATCTTCGTAAGTTTTACCCGTAAGGCGCGGTTGTCGGGCCCCGCCCGGCAACCAACCTTCTGTACAAGTCTTGCCGCAGTTGCATGTAATCCTTTGTACAAAGCCAGGCGCAGACCCTGAGCAGCAGAAATGAAGCGCTGGCGCCCTAAGTTTTAGCATGCATGCTGAGTCGAGTCTCGTCCTTGGTTAGGGTTGATAGTGCCTAACAGCTGCTAACCCCTAGCTTAGAGGTCGAGTCTGCGTCCTTTTTCCTGTTCCTTCGTTTCCTTTGGTTCGCAGGGTTTTGTACATCCTGGACAGACTGCTTAAGGGCGAAGAAGAGAAGAAGGGCGGGCCAGCATCTGGTCCCCAGCAAGCCAATGTTGCCGGGGGGCTGCAAGTACAAGGACCCACCCGCGGCAAGCCAGAGTTGCCGGGGGCTGCTGTCCCAGATAAGTTTTTGCATCCCTTGTCATGCATTTTCTCATGAACTGTGGAATACGAAAACCTTGTTTCGTCCTAAAAGCTGTCGTGCTCCCTCGAGGACAGGCCCCAGAGCGCGTTCCTGGGGCCCGTCTTGGTAGTAGTCGCGGCGGCAAAGGGGCGAAGCGAGGGGCCGGAACCCGCCTTCTCCCCGCCTCCGCCAAGAGCGTGAGAAGGGTCGAGCGGCGCGGGAAGACGACAGGGCCTGTTGCCGGGCGAAGAAATGTCTATCCTAATGATACAAAGGGTTTGCTCCTTGGCATGGGTTCCACCCACGTGACGAATGGCCCGGCAAACATCCCCTTTTCATTAAAAACATTCCGCTCAGGTACAGTTCAGAGAGAATGAAAAACATGAAAGATGGGATTACAAGTTTTAAATGCAACTAAGGCCCGAGGGCTTACAGATTGAAAAAAGATAAGATGCCCGTAATCCCTTTCTTGTCTCTCTCCTCGGGAGGTAGGACAAGGAGGCGAAGAGGGCAGGAGGGGTGCCTAGGCGAGCTACGGGTGGCAGAAGACACCAGCAGAACGCCCCGGGGGCTCCGGAGGCTGGATGGTGGCGGTGGCGCCGGAGATGGAGCTCGAAGATGAGGCAGCGGGACGTCAACACGCTGTCGGGGGCACCTATCCCTCGTACTCCGAGTTGACGGCCTTGCCGCCAGTCCTCCCCCTCTTCCGCAGCCTCGCCACTCCAGCCGCCCGGGAAGACGACCCCGAGAAGCTCAAGGAGCCGGCGACCCGGATGATGGGGTCGCCGGCGCCACAATGAGCTGCGACCGGCGCCTAGTCGGACCCGTCATCCCGACGACCGCTGCCCTCGTCGTCGTTGTCGCTCCGCTCCTCGTCACTCTCGCTCGAGGAGGAGCTTTCGCTGTCGGAGGAGCTATCCACGCAGCACTGGGCCCGGGTCCCGAAGTCCCCGAAGGCCTTGACGGAGAAGAGATCGCCCTCCATCAACTTGAAATGGAGGGTGAACCCCTCCGTCAAGGTGTGGATACGAGCGAATGTCTTCCACCCTCGGCCAAGATACACTACGCCGGGGGCTGGGAACTCGACGTGGACCCGCGTGCCGCTGATCCCGCAGCCCTTCATGCGCAGCCTTAGCGTCTCGGGTTGCTCCATCTCCACCACGCTCGCGAAGGGAGCCGGGAGGTGGAGGCGGCGGCGAGGCGCCCAGCGCAGCCTGACGAAGAACTCGCAAGGATCGTCCCCGAGATGGACCGCCATGGGAAGAGGTGCCGCTGGCGGAGGCGAGGCCGGCGCGTCGCCCCGCCCGCCTCTTCCCTGAGCGCCGCGGCCTCGTCCACGCCCTCATCCACGACCTCGCCCCCTCCCCCTTCCCCTTGCGGCTGGCTCCGCCACCACGGGTGCAAGGGGAGGAGGAGCGCGTTGCCTGGCGGCAACCCTCGCCGCCACCGATGAAGGACCAGGATTCCCTTTCTCCATGGAGGATGGAGAGAGGGGATCAGAAGATGAAGAGAGGAAGAGATGGAGGAGTGTGGGTTCCCGTCGCCCCCCCCCCCCTCTTGCTCCTTATAAAGGAGCATGGTGGGACTCGACCGCCCCGCTCAACCAATCAGGGCGCAGGGAGGCCAGGCGACCGAGGCCGGCCTGCTGCCTCGACCCGCGACGGCCCGGTTTTCTGCCTCCACCGCCCGCAACTCCAGGTGCATGGAGGCCGCGTGGCTTGTGTGCAGGACCGAGGCGACGGGTGAGGCGACCTCCCCCCACCCCGTGATCATGGGGAGCGGACGCCTCGGAGACCGCGCCTCGACTCCGTCCAGCGAAGGAGCCACGCCTCCACGCCTCCCTCCACTTATGAAGATGGCACGAACCGTCCCCATTTATTGCGACGTGACGCATGCCTGCAGGGCTCGGCCCCACGCACGGCACCCACGTCACGCACGCCTCTCCCCATGATGCCGCGTTCGACGCGTACCGTTCGAAGAGGGTGTGGCATACGAAGAAAAAGATGCAGCGTGACCCAGGCCGCGCGTGTCCATGCACTGTTTTGGGCCTGGCCCAACAGCGCTCGGCACCGTGTATGGCCCAGGACCGAGGGCTCCTGTTGGTGTACTAAAATAGGGGTACCTTAGTACCCCGAACTTGTGCACGGGCAGTCGTAGCACCCCGCGGCAAGGCCTGCCAGGTGATTGCCAAGACCCTCCATGGTCCCCTCTTGGGTCATTCAAGAACAAAGTGTTTGAGCCAAGGCCCCGGCAAGAGAAGCTTGCCGGGAAGGCCACCCGAAGAGAGCGAGGCCCTGGCAAGAGGAGCTTGCAGGGACTGCCGCTCGAAGCACAAGACCCCGGCAAGAGGAGCTTGCCGGGAAGGCCGTCCATGGCACGACAAGGACCCTGCGACGGCGCGCCCCGCGCCCCGGCAGGGCCCGATGAGCGACAAGCTCCCGGACGCGATGAGACATCCACCGCGGCAAGGCGCTTGCCGCGGCAAGTTACCACCTCGTGCCTGCGCTCCAGCTCACCCACCAACGTGTCGCTCTGGGGGCATCCCAGGCGCACGTGGTGGGAGGCTGTGCAGCCAGGGGCATGCGGTGGCGAAGCGAAGCTGACAGAATGGCCATCATGGCAAACGGTGGCGCTCTGGACGGTCCACTTCCCTGCACCGTCTGGGCGACGCAGACGGGCATTTAATGCCCTTGTCCCCCGCCGTCAGAGTTAGGTATGATAGCACTGTACAGCCACTGTGCAGGCAGCTGTACCCACTACAGCATTCTACCATTTTTGCCCCCACCTACGCTGCCACCTGTGGGTAACCCCTTGAGCATATAAAAGGAGGCCCCATGCGCACGTAGAGGGGAGGACACCCATTTTCACGCTCGGCCTCGCCATCGGCTCGTGTGTACTGTAGCACCACGCGCCTTCGAGCAAGAACACAATACAAACCACAAAGCAGCAGTAGGGTTTTACGCATCCGTGCGGCCCGAAGCTGGGTAAACCCCTCATGTGCATCGCCTCGATCTGCTCTTCGTGCAACTTCCGCCCCCCGCCGAACCAGTAAGGGGCTCGGTCCCCATAGGTGTTCTAGGAAGCCGATTCCCCCCGACAAAGAAGAAACTATACTTTATAATGTTGATCCAGTTGTTCCTTCTGCTTATATTGAGAAACCACCTTTCCCTGTTAGGATAAAGGAACATGCTAAAGTTTCAACTGTGGTTAACAAAAGCTATATTAGAATGCCTAAGCCTGATGAACAAATTAAAGTAGAACCTAGCATAGCTATGGTTAAAGATCACTTAGAAGAAGATATATATGAGCATGTGCTACCTCTTGAGCACTGCGTTGGATTTCCCTGAAGAGGAGAGGATGATGCAGCAAAGTAGCGTAAGTATTTCCCTCAGTTTTTGAGAACCAAGGTATCAATCCAGTAGGAGGCTACGCGCGAGTCCCTCGTACCTACACAAAACAAATAGCTCAACGCAACCAACGCGATTAGGAGTTGTCAATCCCTTCACGGTCACTTACGGGAGTGAGATCTGATAGAGATAATAGATAATATTTTTGGTATAGAGATGCAAAGTAAAAAGTAAAAGGCAAAGTAAAAAAGCAAAGCAATAATAAAGTGATAGAGATTGATATGATGAGAATAGACCCGGGGGCCATAGGTTTCACTAGTGGCTTCTCTCAAGAGCATAAGTATTCTATGGTGGGTGAACAAATTACTGTTGAGCAATTGACAGAATTGAGCATAGTTATGAGAATATGTAGGTATGATCATGTATATAGGCATCACGTCCGAGACAAGTAGACCGACTCCTGCCTGCATCTACTACTATTACTCCACTCATCGACCGCTATCCAGCATGCATCTAGAGTATTAAGTTAAAAACAGAGTAATGCCTTAAGCAAGATGACGTGATGTAGAGGGACAGTTTCATGAAATATGATAAAAACCCCATCTTGTTATCCTCGATGGCAACAATACAATACGTGCCTTGCTGCCCCTTCTGTCACTGGGAAAGGACACCGCAAGATTGAAACCAAAGCTAAGCACTTCTCCCATTGCAAGAAAGACCAATCTAGTAGGCCAAACCAAATTGATAATTCGAAGAGACTTGCAAAGATAACCAATCATACATAAAAGAATTAATAGAAGATTCAATTATTGTTCATAGATAGACTTGATCATAAACCCACAATTCATCGGTCTCAACAAACACACCGCAAAAAGAAGATTACATCGAATAGATCTCCACGAGAGAGGGGGAGAACATTGTATTGAGATCCAAAAAGAGAGAAGAAGCCATCTAGCTACTAACTATGGACCCGAAGGTCTGAGGTATACTCCTCACACTTCATCGGAGGGGCTATGATGATGTAGAAGCCCTCCGTGATGATGGCCCTCTCCGGTGGAGCTCCGGAACAGGCCCCAAGATGGGATCTCGTGGGTACAGAAGGTTGCGGCGGTGTAATTAGGTTTTTGGCTTCCTTTCTGATCGTTTGGGGGTACGTAGGTATACATAGGAGGAAGGAGTACGTCGGTGGAGCTTTGAGGGGCCCACGAGGCAGGGGGCGCGCCCTCCACCCTCGTGGCCGCCTCATGGCATTCTTGACGGAGGGTCCAAGTCTCTTGGGTCTTATGTGATGAGAAAATCACGTTCCCGAAGGTTTCATTCCGTTTGGACTCCATTTGATATGCCATTTCTTCGAAACACTGAAATAGGCAAAAAACAGCAATTCTGGGCTGGGCCTCCGGTTAATAGGTTAGTCCCAAAAATAATATAAAAGTGGAAAATAAAGCCCAATATAGTCGAAAACAGTATATAATATAGCATGGAGCAATAAAAATTATAGATATGTTGGAGACGTATCAGGTATCCCCAAGCTTAATTCTGCTCGTCCTCGAGTAGGTAAATGATAAAAAGAGAATTTTTGATGCGGAGTGCTACTTGGCATAATTTCAATGTAAATCTTCTCAATCGTGGTATGAATACTCATATTCGAAAGATTCAAGACAAAAGTTCATATTGACATAAAAATAATAATACTTCAAGCATACTAACAAAGCAATTATGTCATCTCAAAGTAACATGGCCAAAGAAAGTTTATCCCTACAAAATCATATAGTTTAGTCATGCTCCATTTTTGTCACACAAGAATGCTCTCATCATGCACAACCCCGATGACAAGCCAAGCAATTGTTTCATACTTTAATAATCTCAAACTCATAAACCTTCACGCAATACATGAGCGTGAGCCATGGATATAGCACTATGGGTGGAATAGAATATGATGATGGGGGTTATGTGGAGAAGACAAAAAAGGAGAAAGTCTCACATCAACGAGGCTAATTAATAGGCTATGTTGATGCCCATCGATTGATGTTAATGCAAGGAGTAGGGATTGCCATGCAACGGATGCACTAGAGCTATAAATGTATGAAAGCTCAACAAAAAAACTAAGTGGGTGTGCAGCCAACTTGCTTGCTCACGAAGACCTAGGGCATTTGAGGAAGCCCATCGTTGGAATATACAAGCCAAGTTCTATAATGAAAAATTCCCACTAGTATATGAAAGTGACAAAATAAGAGACTCTCTATCATGATGATTATGGTGCTACTTTGAAGCACAAGTGTGGCAAAGGATAGTAACATTGTCCCTTCTCTCTTTTTCGCTCTTTTTTTCTCTTTTTTTTGGGCCTTCTCTTTTTTTATGGCCTTTCTCTTTCTTTTATTCCTCACTTGGGACAATGCTCTAGAAAATGATGATCATCACACTTCTATTTATTTATAACTCAATGATTACAACTCGATACTAGAACAAAGTATGACTCTATATGAATGCCTCCGGCGGTGTACCGGGATATGCAATGAATCAAGAGTGACATGTATGAAAGAATTATGAACGGTGGCTTTGCCACGAATACTATGTCAACTACACGATCATGCTAGCAATATGACAATGATAAATGTGTCATGACGAGCGAAATGGTGGAAAGTTGCATAGAAATATATCTCGGAATGGCTATGGAAATGCCATAATAGGTAGGTATGGTGGCTGTTTTGAGGAAGATATAAGGAGGTTTATGTGTGAAAGAGCGTATCATATCACGGGGTTTGGATGCACCGGCGAAGTTTGCACCAACTCTCAATGTGAGAAAGGGCAATGCACGGTACCGAAGAGGCTAGCAATGATGGAAGGGTAAGAGTGCATATAATCCATGGACTCAACATTAGTCATAAAGAACTCACATACTTATTGCAAAAATCTACAAGTCATCAAAAACCAAAGCATTACGCACATGCTCCTAGGGGTATAGATTGGTAGGAAAAGACCATCGCTCGTCCCCGACTGCCACTCATAAGGAGGACAATCAAATAACACCTCATGTTTCAAATTTGTTACATAACGTTTACCATACGTGCATGCTACGGGACTTGCCAACTTCAACACAAGCACTTCTCAAATTCACAATTACTCTACTAGCATGACTTTGATATTATCACCTCCATATCTCAAAACAATTATCAAGCATCAAACTTTTCTTAGTATTCAACGCACTCAAAAGAAAGTTTTACAAATCTTGAATACCAACCTTATTATTATTATTAAGCAAATTACCATGCTATTTAAGACTCTCAAAATAATATAAGTGAATCATGAGAGATCAACAGTTTCTTTAAAACAAATCCACCACCGTGCTCTAAAAGATATAAGTGAAGCACTAGAGCAAAATTATAAAGCTCAAAAGATATAAGTGAAGCACATAGAGTATTCTATCAAATTCTAATTCATGTATGGCTCTCTCAAAAGGTGTGTACAGCAAGGATGATTGTGGCACACTAACAAACAAAGACTTAAATAATACAAGGCGCTCCAAGCAAAACACATATCATGTGGTGAATAAAAATATAGCTCCAAGTAAAATTGCCGATGGAAGTAGACGAAAGAGGGGATGCCTTCCGGGGGATCCCCAAGCTTTGACTTTTTGGTGTCCTTGGATTATCTTGGGGGTGCCATAGGAATACCCAAGATTAGGCTCTTGCCACTCCTTGTTCCATAATCAATCAAAAGATTTCACCCAAAACTTGAAAACTTCACAACACAAAACTCAACAGAAATCTCGTGAGCTCCGTTAGCGAAAGAAAACAAAAGACCACTTCAAGGTACTATAATGAACTCATTCTTTATTTGTATTGGTGTTAAACCTACAGTATTACAACTTCTCTATGGATTATAAACTATTTTACTATCCATAGATTCATCAAAATAAGCAAACAACACAGGAAAAACAGAATCTGTCAAAAACAGAATAGTCTGTAGTAATCTGTAACTAACACAAACTTCTGGAACTCCAAAAAAATACCAAAGTAGGAAGACCTAGAAAATTTGTTTATTGATCAGCAGTAATTGGAATCAGTATTTTATCACGTTCTGGTGATTTTTAACAATTGTTTTGATGAACAGAAAGTTTCTGGAAATTACAGCAAGATCATATAACTATCATCCAAGAAGATCCTATAGGTTTAACTTGGCACAGACACTAATTAAAACACAAAACCACATCTAAACAGAAGTTAGATGGATTATTTATTCCTAAACAGACACAAAAACAGCAACAAAAAATTATAATAAAATTGGGTTGCCTCCCAACAAGCGCTATCGTTTAACGCCCCTAGCTAGGCATAAAAGAGAGGATAGATCTAGGTATTGCCATCTTTGGTAGGCAATCCATAAGTGGCTCTCATGATAGATTCATATGGTAATTTTATTTTCTTCCTAGGGAAGTGTTCCATGCCCTTTTTTTAATGGGAATTAAAATCTAATATTCCCTTCCTTCATATCAATAATTGCACCAACCGTTCTAAGGAAAGGTCTACCGAGAATAATAGGGCAAGAAGGATTGCAATCTATATCAAGAACGATAAAATCTACGGGCACATAATTCCTATTTGCAACAATAAGAACATCATTAATTCTTCCCATAGGTTTCTTAATAGTGGAATCCGCAAGATGCAAGCTTAGAGAGCAATCATCAAAATCACGGAAATCTAGCAAATCACACAAAGTTTTGGGAATAGTGGAAACACTAGCACCCAAATCACACAAAGCATAAAACTCATGATCTTTAATTTTAATTTTAATAGTAGGTTCCCACTCATCATAAAGTCTTCTAGGGATAGAAACTTTCAACTCAAGTTTTTCTTCATAAGTTTGCATCAAGGCATCAACGATATGTTCAGTAAAGGCTTTATTTTGACTATAAGCATGAGGAGAATTTAGCACGGATTGCAACAAGGAAATACAATCAATTAAAGAGCAACTTTCATAATTAAATTCCTTGAAATCCAATATAGTGGGTTTACCAACATCTAGGGTTTTATTTCTTTCAATCCCACTTCTATCAATTTCATCATCAAGATCTAAATACTCTGAATTTTTGGAACGCCTTCTGGGTAAAGGAAGATCATATTCAGTTTCATCAATATTCATATTGCAAAACAAAGATTTAATAGGGGACACATCAATAACTTTTAGATCTTCATCTTGATTTTCGTAGGAATCCGGTTTAGCGGCCATCTTATTGACTAAGGTAGCTTGCATATCCGAAATTTCGGCAGTTAATTTTTCAAGATGAGCAATTTGAGATCTTATACCATCAAATTCTTTAGACATATCATCGAGCTCTTTGTTCATATAACTCATAAAACTTTTTTGTTCCTTAAGCTCGTTTCTGAAGAAATTATTGTGCTCAAATTGCAAAACCATAAACTCTCTGACGTTGTTTCCAATCTCTTCTAGTTTTTTAAGGTGAAGATCACCAAATCTAGGAAGAGCCCTCGCGACAAGCAAGCAAACCAACAAACGAGCAAACAAAAGGCAAACGGAAAAGAGAGGGCGAATAAAACGGCAAGGGTGAAGTGGGGGACAGGAAAACGAGAGGCAAATGGCAAATAATGTAGTGCGAGATATAGGGATTGTGATGGGTACTTGGTATGTTGACTTTTGCGTAGACTCCCCGGCAACGGCGCCAGAAATGGCTCATTGTCGGGAGTCCAAATCTTGACATGACCTTGCGTAACCCTCCCCGGCAATGGTGCCAGAAATTCTTCTTGCTACCTCTTGAGCACTGCGTTGGATTTCCCCGAAGAGGAGAGGATGATGCAGCAAAGTAGCGTAAGTATTTCCCTTAGTTTTTGAGAACCAAGGTATCAATCCAGTAGGAGGCTACGCGCGAGTCCCTCGTACCTACACAAAACAAATAGCTCAATGCAACCAACGCGATTAGGGGTTGTCAATCCCTTCACGGTAACTTACGGGAGTGAAATCTGATAGAGATGATAGATAATATTTTTGGTATTTTTGGTATAGAGACGCAAAGTAAAAAGTAAAAGGCAAAGTAAAAATCAAAGCAATAATAAAGTGATGGAGATTGATATGATGAGAATAGACCCGGGGGCCATAGGTTTCACTAGTGGCTTCTCTCAAGAGCATAAGTATTCTACGGTGGGTGAACAAATTACTGTTGAGCAATTGACAGAATTGATCATAGTTATGATAATATCTAGGTATGATCATGTATATAGGCAACACGTCCGAGACAAGTAGACCGACTCCTGCCTACATCTACTACTATTACTCCACTCATCGACCGCTATCCAGCATGCATCTAGAGTATTAAGTTAAAAACAGAGTAACTCCTTAAGCAAGATTACATGATGTAGAGGGATAGTTTCATGCAATATGATAAAAACCCCATCTTGTTATCCTCGATGGCAACAATACAATACGTGCCTTGTTGCCCCTTCTGTCACTGGGAAAGGACACCGCAAGATTGAAACCAAAGCTAAGCACTTCTCCCATTGCAAGAAAGACCAATCTAGTAGGCCAAACCAAATTGATAATTCGAAGAGACTTGCAAACATAACCAATCATACATAAAAGAATTCAGAGAAGATTCAAATATTGTTCATAGATAGACTTGATCATAAACCCACAATTCATCGGTCTCAACAAACACACCGCAAAAAGAAGATTACATCGAATAGATCTGCACGAGAGAGGGGGAGAACATTGTATTGAGATCCAAAAAGAGAAGAAGCCATATAGCTACTAATTATGGACCCAAAGGTCTGAGGTAAACTACTCACACTTCATCGGAGGGGCTATGATGATGTAGAATCCCTCCGTGATGATGGACCTCTTCGGCGGAGCTCCGGAACAGGCCCCAAGATGGGATCTCGTGGGTACAGAAGGTTGCGGCGGTGGAATTAGGTTTTTGGCTCCCTTTCTGGTCATTTGGGGGTACGTAGGTATATATAGGAGGAAGGAGTACGTCGGTGGAGCTTCGAGGGGCCCACGAGGCAGGGGCACGCCCTAGGGGGGCGCCCTCCACCCTCGTGACCGCCTCGTGGATTTCTTGACGGAGGGTCCAAGTCTCCTCGGTCTTATCTGATGAGAAAATCACGTTCCCGAAGGTTTCATTCCGTTTGGACTCCGTTTGATATTTCGTTTCTTCGAAACACTGAAATAGGCAAAAAAAACAGCAATTCTGGGTTGGGCCTCCAGTTAATAGGTTAGTCCCAAAAATAATATAGAAGTGGAAAATAAAGCCCAATATAGTCCAAAACAGTAGATAATATAGCATGGAGCAGTCAGAAATTATAGATACGTTAGAGACATATCAGCATGTTATTTACTTTTGTGAAGTTGCTAGAATCGCCAAACATGATAAAAAGGATAAACATAGACCTGTTGTTAGCATGCCTGTCATCTCAGTTAAAATAGGAGATCACTGTTATCATGGTTTATGTGACATATGTGCTAGTGTGAGTGCTATTCCTTACACCTCATATCAAGAAATTATGAAAGACATAGTACCCGCAGAGATAGAAGACATAGATGTTACTATTAAACTTGCTAATAGAGACACCATATCACCAATTGGGATTGTTAGAGATGTTGAAGTCTTGTGTGGGAAAATAAAATACCCTATTGATTTCCTTGTTCTTGGTTCCCCACAAGATGACTTCTGTCCCATTATTTTTGGTAGACATTTCTTGAACACAGTTAATGCTAAGATAGATTGTAAGAAACAAACTGTCGGTGTTAGCTTTGGTAACGAGTCTCATGAGTTTAATTTTTCCATGTTTAGTAGAAAGCTTCATGAAAAAGAATTGCCTAGTAAGGATGAATTAATTGGTCTTGCTTCTATTGTTGTACCACCTGCTGGTCCTTTAGAACAATATTTGCTAGACCATGAAACTAATTTACATATGCATGAAAGAAATGAAATAGATAAAATTTTCTTTGAACAACGTCCTCTACTTAAACACAATTTGCCTATTGAAACTCTAGGAGGTCCTCCTCCAACTAAAGGTGATCCCGTGTTTGAATTAAAACAATTGCCAGACACTTTGAAATATGCTTAACTTGATGAAAAGAAGATATATCCTGTTATTATTAGTGCTAACATTTCAAAACATGAAGAAGAAAGATTATTGAAAGTTCTAAGGAAGCACCGAGCTGCTATTGGATATACTCTTGACGACTTAAAGGGCATTAGTCCCACTCTATGTCAGCACAAGATTAATATGGAACCTGATGCTAAACCCGTTGTTGATCGCCAACGTCGGTTAAATCCAAAAATGAAAGAAGTGGTAAGAACAGAAATATTAAAACTTCTTGAAGCAGGTATAATCTATCCCATTACTGACAGTAGATGGGTAAGTCATGTTCATTGAGTCCCTAAGAAAGGAGGTATAACTGTTGTTCCTAATGATAAGAATGAGCTTATTCCACAAAGAATTGTTACAGGCTATAGAATGGTAATTGATTTTAGAAAATTAAACAAAGTTACTAGAAAATATCATTACCCTCTGCCTTTTATTGATCAAATGCTTGAAAGATTATCTAAGCACACACACTTTTGCTTCCATGATGGATATTCTGGTTTTTCACAAATACCCGTATCTCAATCTGATCAAGAAAAGACCACTTTTACTTGTCCCTTTGGAGCCTATGCTTATAGACGTATGCCTTTCGGTTTACGCAATGCACCTGCTACCTTTCAAAGATGTATGACTGCTATATTCTCTAACTTTTGTGAAAATATTGTTGAGGTTTTCATGGATGATTTCTCTGTTTATAGGAAGTCTTTTGATGATTGTTTAAGCAATCTTGATTGAGTTTTGCTGAGATGTGAACAAACAAATCTTGTCTTGAATTGGGAGAAGTGACACTTTATGGTTAATGAAGGCATTATCTTGGGTCATAAAATTCTGAAAGAGGTATTGAAGTGGACAAAGCTAAGGTGATGCAATTGAGAAAATGCCATGTCCTAAAGATATAAAAGGTATTCGTAGTTTCCTAGGTGATGCTGGTTTCTATAGGAGATTTATCAAAGACTTCTCTAAAACTTCTAGGCCTCTCACTAGTCTCTTGCAAAAGGATACTCCCTTTGTTTTTTATGATGACTGTTTATAAGCCTTTGAAACACTCAAGAAAGCCTTAAGATCTGCACTTATCGTTCAACCACCTGATTTGAACTTTCCTTTTGAAATTATGTGTGATGCTAGTGATTATGCTATTGGTGCTGTTCTAGGACAAAGAGTTGATAAGAAACTGAATGTTATTCATTATGCTAGTAAAACTCTAGACAGTGCTAAAAAACTATGCTACTACTGAAAAAGAATTCTTAGCAGTGGTGTTTGCTTGTGATAAATTTAGACCTTATATTGTTGATTCCAAAGTAACTGTTCACACAGACCATGCTGCTATTAAATATCTTATGGAAAAGAAAGATGCTAAACCTAATTCATTGGGTTCTTTTCCTACAAGAATTTGATTTACATATCATTGATAGAAAAGGAGCTGAGAACCCCGTAGCTGATAACTTGTCTAGGCTTGAAAATGTGCTTGATGACCCACTTCCTATTGATGATAGTTTTCCTGATGAGCAGTTAGTTGCAATAAATGTTTCTCATAGTACTCCTTGGTATGCTGACTATGCTAATTACATTGTTGCTAAATATTTACCACCTAGTTTTACTTACCAACAAAGAAATTTCTTCTATGATTTAAGACATTACTTTTGGGATGACCCACATCTTTATAAGGAAGGAGTAGATGGTATTATTAGATGTTGTGTACCTGAGCATGAATAGAGACAAATCCTATGGAAATGTCACTCTGAAGCTCATGGAGGGCATCATGCTGGAGATAAAACTGCTCATAAGGTATTGCAGTCTGGATTTTATTGGCTTAATCTCTTCAAGAATGCCCGTAAGTTTGTCTCATCTTGTGATGAATGTCAAAGAATAGGTAATATTGGTAAGCGTCAAGAAATGCCTATGAATTATTCACTTGTTGTTGAACCATTTGATGTTTGGGGATTTGATTACATGGGACATTTTCCTTCCTCTAATGGGTATACACATATTTTGGTTGTTGTTGATTATGTTACTAAATTGTTAGAAGTTATTCCAACTAGTAGTGCTGATCACAACACCTCTATTAAAATGCTTAAGGAAGTTATTTTCCCAAGGTTTGGAGTTCCTAGATATTTAATGACTGATGGTGGTTCACACTTTATTCATGGTGCTTTTCGTAAGATGCTTGCCAAGTATGATGTTAACCATAGAATTGCATCACCCTATCATCCTCGGTCTAGTGGTCAAGTTGAACTTAGCAATAGAAAAATAAAATTATTTTTGCAAAAGACTGTTAACAGGTCTAGGAAGAATTGGTCTAAGAAATTAGATAATGCACTTTGGGCTTATAGAACAACATATAAAAATCCTATGGGTATGTCTCCTTATAAAATGGTTTATGGAAAAGCTTGTCATTTGCCTCTTGAGTTGGAACATAAAGCATATTAGGCAGTTAAAGAACTCAACTATGATTTCAAACTTGCTGGTGAAAAGAGGTTATTTGATATTAGCTCTCTAGATGAATGGACGTCCAACCCAAGCTTATGAAAATGCAAAATTATTCAAAGAAAAAGTTAAAAGATGGCATGACAAAAGAATCCAAAAGCGTGAGTTTAAAGTCAAAGAATATGCTCTTTTGTACAACTCTTGTTTCAGATTCTTTGCAGGGAAACTCCTCTCAAAATGGGAAGGCCCATATATCATCGAGGAGGTTTACCGGTCTGGAGCCATCAAAACAAATAATCCCGAAGGTACTAACCCGAAGGTTGTCAATGGGCAACGAATAAAACATTATATCTCAGGTATGCCCATTAATGTTGAAAGTAATATTATCCAAACTTTGACACCGAAGAACACATAAAAGAGTCCTTCTGGAACACTCCAGAATCGTGAAAATAAGGAGGTACGTGATACGGTAAGTAAATGGACTTCAAAAAATCTGCGAAGATAGTTTTTATTAGTTTTGGAATATTTGAGAATTTTGAAAATAAAGAAACTTCCAGGAAGCGTCCCCTGGTGGGCACAAGACACCAGGGCCCGCCAGGCTTGCCTGGCGCGCCCAGGTGGGTTGTGCCCACCTGGCACACCTTCCGTACTTCATTTTTCTTTCGTATTCTTGTCCCCCAAGATAAAAAATCTATATATACTTCCCAAACCTGTTAACCACAGTATCGCGAAGAAATCCTCTGTTCTCTTTTCTTGCTGCTTCCGGTCAGATTTATCAAGCCAGGCATCATGTCTTCTTGCTCCTCCAACAACATGGAAGAGGATGCTTGGTTTATGAAGATCGAGACGAAGAGGGAGGAGCCTAGGGACGCCGTCAAGGGAGACAAGGGCAAGGAAGCTACCGTAGATCCATCCCCGGTGGCAGCACAAGCACTGCTGGCCGAGGAGGAGGAAGAAGATATCCTTAAGCCCTACGTTAGTCACCTTACTCCTGCTGAGATTGAGGCTTTTCACGTCATTGAAATAGTTCGCATACAAAATATGTATCTCACTCTCGAAAATATTCTGCATCAAGAGCATACTATCCATCTCCGGAGCGTCATCCGTCGATTGGAGAATCTCTTGATCCTTAAGGACAGGATCGCTTCATCACCACCATCTTCTTCACCACCACCTTCTTCTTCATCACCAAAGGAGAACTGAGTATCGGGTATGGGCACTCCCCTTGGCTTCCGCTAAGCTTGGGGGAGGTGCCCCGGTATCGTATCATCCCACTATCCTTTTGTTTTTACTTATTTTAGTTCGATCTTTTTGCTTTAGATGAATAAAAGTGGCAAATCCTAATCTCGATCTATGCCAACTCAACAAACACCTTTGAAGATACCTGTAGAGCATCTATATAATCACCCAGTTACGTTGTGACGTTTGATAGCGCACAAGGCATTCCTCCGGTGTCCGAGAGTTGCATAATCTCATAGTCGAAGGAATGTGTATTTGACATGAAGAAAAGCAATAGCAATAAAACTGAACGATCATAATGTTAAGCTAACCGATGGGCCTTGTCCAACACATCATTCTCCTAATGATGTGATCTCATTATCAAATGACAACTCATGTCCATGGTTAGGAAACCTTAACCATCTTTGATCAACGAGCTAGTCAAGTAGAGGCTCACTAGGGACACAGTGTTTGTTTATATATTCACACATGTATTTAGGTTTTCGATCAATACAATTCTAGCATGAATAATAAACCTTTATCATGAATAAGGAAATATAAAATAACAAGTTTATTATTGCCTCTAGGGCATATTTCCTTTAGTTCAGGATCTCATTAGAGATAAAAGCCTACATCCAGCTTGTGTTTGTACTGATTTAGGATGGAGTACAATATACAGGTGATCTACCACAAGATTGTTGTGTCTTGTCTACGAGCCCTACACCTCGGTTTATATACGTACGGGGGAGGGGGGGGGGGGGTTCTAGGGTTACAACCTAGTCGGGTACATACAAGGTGAACAAGTTATATATTAAGTCGACTTTCACTAAGCTCTGCCATTGATGATATCTACGCTTTTGAACATAGGGCTATATGTCGCCCACGGTGATTCTAATAGGAATCGCCTACGGGAGACAGTAGCATGCCAGTCCAATTTAGCGCTCCTAGATTCGCATCGTGCCGACTCGTAGCAATCGGTGTAGGGTTTGCTCGTTCCATTTTCCTTCTTCTTTTTCACTGATTTTCTTCGATTTTTCTTGTTTTCTTCATTTTACTTTAGTTTATGTGCCTTCTCATTGTTTTTTTTTGCCCTTTTGCTTTCTTTCTTTGCTACACAATGGTTTTATTTGTTTCCTTTGTTCTTTTTTGTTTTCTTTGGTTTTATTTGCTTTTAATTTCGATTCTTTGTCGGTTTAATTGGTTTTCTTTTTTTCAAGACATGTTTATTTTTTCTCAGCACACAATGTACATTTTAAAGACATGTGATACATTTTTCTATACATGGTGGCCATTTTTTATATGTGTGATGTACTTATTTTAAAATGCATGTTTTTTAATACATGGTATTATTTTTCCAAATACGAATTTTCTATTTTTAAATGACAATAAATAATTTTAAAGTGCATGGACATTTACTTTACATTGTACAAAACTTGATTGAATTTTTTTGGCAACACATGAATACTTATTTACATCATGATACATTTCTTTAAAGGAAATAAAAAATAACCTACACGAACATTTTTTTACATTCGTATGTATCAAATTTTTAAATGCCACAAACGATTTTTTGAAACTCAAGAATATTTCCATCAAATGGTACATACAATTTCTAATGTCCTGGAACATTTTTTTTACATTATGCAACATTTGTTTTACATTGTATACACATTTTTTGAAAGATCACATACATTTTTTCGTACAAATTTTTAATGGCCCGAAACATTTTGTACATTATGCAACATTTGTTTTACATTGTATACACATTTTTTTAAGATCGCATTTTTTAAATGCCGGAACATTTTTCATTGCCACGTTTTTTTATTATCAACATTTTTAAAACTACATAACAAATTTTTAATAGAATGCAAAAAATATTAAAGTTCGTGTGTTTAAATTTTCTAACTAAATTTATGTACTTTCAAATATATGTATTTAATTATATCATGAATAAAAGTAAAATAGAAAATAAGAAGAAATAAACATGTGACATGATCAGGACGTCAGCCAGACGAGCCACATCCTACTAGGCCGTCCCACTACCGGCACCTGTAGGTGACGCAGCCATGCGCCTCGCGATTAGCGGCACATAGCCGCGACCCGCTTATGTATGTCGCACTTTGCAAGATAGCCGGGGCCCCACTGCTTATTTTAGTTTTTTAGGGAAAGCTGTTTTTGTTAGTCTTTCTTAGGGAAAGCTTTTATTAGTAACCGGAAGGTTTTCAGCCTTCCACTCAACCATTTTTTAAAACATTTTTAAAAACACTATTCAAAAAATAAAGAGCTTTTGTTTTTTAGCAAAAATATTTTTTTTTTGCTCGGAGAAAAAGGAAGGCTGCAACTCAACTTTTTTTTGAGGGGTAAGGCACACTTTATTGATCATAAACCACAGTTTATAGGATACAATTTGCATGGGGGTGAACAAGCCAAACATGGCGCCCCTGCTGAAGGGAAAGAGAAGATCTAGTTATATTATGAGCATCGCTATTCGACGCTCGGCCTTCAAAAACGAAAGTACAATTAAAGACAGAAGCTTATTTCTGATAAGATCGCTCCATACTTGCCCTTGTGACCCTTGTTGATATCATTGATCACCTGCTTGGAGTCTGACGCTATGACAAAATCTCAAATGTGCAGGTCTTCGGCCAAAGACAGCGCCTCCCGACAGGCAATAGCTTCCAGTGTTGCTGGATCCGCGACCCGTGGAATCACCACGGCAGAGCTGCCCAAGTAGTTTCCTTCACCATCTCTGCATATAGCTGCTGCTGAACCACCCTTGTTGAACCGCTCCACACCGGCGTCAACTTGAATCTTAGCAAAGCCTGCCGGCGGCGCCTTCGGCCGGGCTCTAGGTGCAGCTCTTGGTTGCCTTGTTACCGATGTATTGCCTATCGGCTTTCGGGATTCCAAGCTCTGAAGCTCGCTTATAAATCTCTGCGCAAAATCATTGGTGGAGTAAGGGCTTTGGAAAATTCCCTCATGGATAGCTTGTCGTCGAGCCCACCAAATTGCCCATAGTGTTACTGACAGCTTGACAAAAGATACATGTGATAATAGCTCCATCATGGTAAACAGCCAAAGTTTGGCGTTGGGCTCAGTCGAAACACTTAGATTTTCAACTATCTCTTCCTATGATAATGCCCAGACACATCTCGCTGAGGTGCACTCTAACAATGAGTGTCATCAAGAATCCGGTGCACCACGCAAGCCACACGTGGACATTGTAGACATGTTTTGATGAGATCAAATATCCTCAGTGGGCAAAGATTGTCTGCAAGTCGCCACAAGAACATCCGGACTTTGCCGGGTACCTTGACTTTCCACAAATACTTCCAAGATGTCCCCTCCGCGTGATCGCTTGACGATTCGACGGTTTCCTCCAACCAAGCCTCTCTCCATTGCCTAGTTGAGACGAGCATGGCATAAGCAGAACGGACTGTAAACACTCCCATTTTCTCATAGTGCCAAGACCAGAAGTCGGCGACATTCCTTGTACAGAGAGGAATACCCAGCTGTTGGGGAACGTAGTAATTTCAAAAAAATTCCTACGCACACGCAAGATCATGGTGATGCATAGCAACGAGAGGGGGGAGTGTTGTCTACGTACCCTCGTAGACCGAAGCGGAAGCGTTGACACAACGTAGAGGAAGTAGTCGTACGTCCTCCTCGCGATCCGACCAATCCAAGCGCCGTTACTCCGGCGCCTCCGAGTTCTTGACACACGTACAGCTCGATGACGTCCCCGGGTCTTGATCCAGCAAAACCTCCGGGGATGAGTTCCGTCAGCACAACGGCGTGGTGACGATCTTGATGAACTACCGATGCAGGGCTTCGCCTAAGCACCGCAACGATATGACCGAGGTGGAATATGGTGGAGGGGGCACCGCACACGGCTAAGGAACGATCTCAATGATCAACTTGTGTGTCCTAGGGTGCCCCCTGCCCCCATATATAAAGGAGCAAGGGGGGAGGCCGGCCTAGAGAGGCGCGCCAAGGGAGGGGGAGTCCTCCTCCTAGTAGGACTAGGACTCCCCTTTCCTATTCCAACTAGGAGGGAGGAAGGGGGAAGGAAAGAGAGGGAGAGGGAGAGGGAAAGGGGGGCCGCGCCCCCCTCCTTGTCCAATTCGGACTGCCCATGGGGGGGCGCGCGCCACCTCCTGGCGCATCCCTCTCTCTCCCCTCGTGGCCCAATAGGCCCATTACTTCCCCCGGGGGGTTCCGGTAACCCCTCCGGCACTCCGGTATTATCCGAAACCACTCGGAACCATTCCGATGTCCGAACATAGCTGTCCAATATATCAATCTTTACGTTTCGACCATTCCGAGACTCCTCGTCTTGTCCGTGATCACATCCGGGACTCCGAACTCCTTCGGTACATCAAAATGCATAAACTCATAATAACTGTCATCGTAACCTTAAGCGTGCGGACCCTACGGTTCGAGAACAATGTAGACATGACCGAGACACCTCTCCGGTCAATAACCAATAGTGGGACCTGGATGCCCATATTGGCTCCTACATATTCTACGAAGATCTTTATCGGTCAGACCGCATAACAACATACGTCGTTCCCTTTGTCCATCGGTATGTTACTTGCCCGAGATTCGATCGTCGGTATCCAATACCTAGTTCAATCTCGTTACCGGCAAGTCTCTTTACTCGTTCCGTAATACATCATCCCGCAATTAACTCATTAGTTGCAATGCTTGCAAGGCTTATGTGATGTGCATTACCGAGAAGGCCCTGAGATACCTCTCCGACATTCGGAGTGACAAATCCCAATCTTGAAATACGCCAACCCAACAAATACTTTCGGAGACACGTGTAGAGCACCTTTATAATCACCCAGTTACGTTGTGACGTTTGGTAGCACACAAAGTGTTCCTACGGTAAACGGGAGTTGCATAATCTCATAGTCATAGGAACATGTATAAGTCATGGATAAAAGCAATAGCAGCATACTAAACGATCGGGTGCTAAGCTAATGGAATGGGTCATGTCAATCAGATCATTCAACTAATGATGTGACCTTGTTAATCAAATGACAACTCCTTTGTCTATGGTTAGGAAACTTAACCATCTTTGATTAACAAGCTAGTCAAGTAGAGGCATACTAGTGACACTCTGTTTGTCTATGTATCCACACATGTATTATGTTTCCGGTCAATACAATTCTAGCATGAATAATAAACATTTATCATGATATGTAAGGAAATAAATAATAACTTTATTATTGCCTCTAGGGCATATTTCCTTCAGTCTCCCACTTGCACTAGAGTCAATAATCTAGATTACACAGTAATGATTCTAACACCCATGGAGTCTTGGTGCTGATCATGTTTTGCCCATGGAAGAGGCTTAGTCAACGGGTCTGCTACATTCAGATCCGTATGTATCTTGCAAATCTCTATGTCTCACACCTGGACCAAGTCCCGGATGGAATTGAAGCGTCTCTTGATGTGCTTTGTTCTCTTGTGAAATCTGGATTCCTTCGCCAAGGCAATTGCTCCAGTATTGTCACAAAAGATTTTCATTGGACCCGATGCACTAGGTATGACACCTAGATCGGATATGAACTCCTTCATCCAGACTCCTTCATTTGCTGCTTCCGAAGCAGCTATATACTCCACTTCACATGTAGATCCCGCTACGACGCTTTGTTTAGAACTGCACCAACTGACAGCTCCTCCGCTTAATGTAAATACGTATCCGGTTTGCGACTTAGAATCGTCCGGATCAGTGTCAAAGCTTGCATCAACGTAACCCTTTACGACAAGCTCTTTGTCACCTCCATATACGAGAAACATTTCCTTAGTCCTTTTCAGGTACTTCAGGATATTCTTGACCGCTGTCCACTGATCCACTCCTGGATTACTTTGGTACCTCCCTGCTAAACTTATAGCAAGGCACACATCAGGTCTGGTACACAGCATCGCATACATGATAGAGCCTATGGCTGAAGCATAGGGAACATCTTTCATCTTCTCTCTATCTTCTGCAGTGGTCGGACATTGAGTCTTACTCAACTTCACACCTTGCAAAACAGGCAAGAACCCCTTCTTCGCTTGATCCATTTTGAACTTCTTCAAAATCTTGTCAAGGTATGTGCTTTGTGAAAGTCCAATTAAGCATCTTGATCTATCTCTATAGATCTTAATGCCCAATATGTAAGCAGCTTCACCGAGGTCTTTCATTGAAAAACTCTTATTCAAGTATCCTTTTATGCTATTCAGAAATTCTATATCATTTCCAATCAGTAATATGTCATCTACATATAATATCAGAAATGCTACAGAGCTCCCACTCACTTTCTTGTAAATACAGGCTTCTCCAAAAGTCTGTACAAACCCAAATGCTTTGATCACACTATCAAAGCATTTATTCCAACTCCGAGATGCTTGCAACAGTCCATAAATAGATCGCTGGAGCTTGCATACTTTGTTAGCTCCCTTTGGATTGATAAAACCTTCTGGTTGCATCATATACAACTCTTCTTCCAGAAACCCATTAAGGAATGCAGTCTTTATATCCATTTGCCAAATTTCATAATCATAAAATGCGGCAATTGCTAACATGATTCGGACAGACTTAAGCATCGCTACGGGTGAGAAGGTCTCATCGTAGTCAATCCCTTGAACTTGTCGAAACTCCTTTGCGACAAGTCGAGCTTTGTAGACAGTAACATTACCGTCGGCGTCAGTCTTCTTCTTATAGATCCACTTGTTCTCTATTGCTTGCCGACCCTTGGGCAAGTCAACCAAAGTCCACACTTTGCTTTCATACATGGATCCCATCTCAGATTTCATGGCTTCCAGCCATTTTGCGGAATCTGGGCTCACCATCGCTTCTTCATAGTTCGTAGGTTCGTCATGATCTAGTAGCATGATTTCCAGAATAGGATTGTCGTACCACTCTGGTGCGGATCTCACTCTGGTTGATCTACGAGGTTCTATAGTAACTTGATCTGAAGTTTCATGATCATCATCATTAACTTCTTCTCTGATTGGTGTAGACGTCACAGAAACCGGTTCCTGTGATGAACTACTTTCCAATAAGGAAGCAGGTACAGTTACCTCATCAAGTTCTACTTTCCTCCCACTTACTTCTTTCGAGAGAAACTCCTTCTCTAGAAAGGATCCATTTTTAGCAACAAATGTCTTGCCTTCGGATCTGTGATAGAAGGTGTACCCAACTGTTTCCTTTGGGTATCCTATGAAGACACATTTCTCCGATTTGGGTTCTAGCTTATCAGGTTGAAGCTTTTTCACATAAGCATCGCAGCCCCAAACTTTAAGAAATGACAACTTTGGTTTCTTGCTAAACCACAGTTCATAAGGTGTCGTCTCAACGGATTTTGACGGTGTCCTATTCAACGTGAATGCGGTCGTCTCTAGAGCATAACCCCAAAACGATAGCGGTAAATCTGTAAGAGACATCATAGATCGCACCATATATAGTAAAGTGCGATTACGATGTTCGGACACACCATTGCGCTGTGGTGTTCCGGGCGGTGTGAGTTGCGAAACTATTCCGCATTGTTTCAAATGTAGACCAAACTCATAACTCAAATATTCTCCTCCACGATCAGATCGTAGAAACTTTATTTTCTTGTTACGATGATTTTCAACTTCACTCTGAAATTCTTTGAACTTTTCAAATGTCTCAGACTTGTGTTTCATTAAGTAGATATACCCATATCTACTTAAATCATCTGTGAAGGTGAGAAAATAACGATATCCGCCACGAGCCTCAACATTCATCGGACCACATACATCTGTATGTATGATTTCCAACAAATCTGTTGCTCTCTCCATAGTACCGAAGAACGGTGTTTTAGTCATCTTGCCCATGAGGCACGGTTTGCAAGTGCCAAGTGATTCATAATCAAGTGACTCCAAAAGTCCATCGGTATGGAGTTTCTTCACGCGCTTTATACCGATATGACCTAAACGGCAGTGCCACAAATAAGTTGCACTATCATTATCAACTCTGCATCTTTTGGCTTCAACATTATTAATATGTGTATCACTACTATCGAGATTCATCAAAAATAGACCACTCTTCAAGGGTGCATGACCATAAAAGATATTACTCATATAAATAGAACAACCATTATTCTCTGATTTAAATGAATAACCATCTTGCATCAAACAAGATCCAGATATAATGTTCATGCTCAACGCTGGCACCAAATAACAATTATTTAGGTCTAATACTAATCGCGAAGGTAGATGTAGAGGTAGCGTGCCGACCGCGATCACATCGACTTTGGAACCGTTTCCCACGCGCATCGTCACCTCGTCCTTTGCCAGTGTTCGCTTAATCCGTAGTCCCTGTTTCGAGTTGCAAATATTAGCAACAGAACCAGTATCAAATACCCAGGTGCTACTGCGAGCTCTAGTAAGGTACACATCAATAACATGTATATCACATATACCTTTGTTCACCTTGTCATCCTTCTTGTCCGCCAGATACTTGGGGCAGTTCCGCTTCCAGTGACCAGTCTGCTTGCAGTAGAAGCACTCAGTTCCAGGCTTAGGTCCAGACTTGGGTTTCTTCTCTTGAGCAGCAACTTGTTTGTTGTTCTTTTTGAAGTTCCCCTTCTTCTTCCCTTTGCCCTTTTTCTTGAAACTAGTGGTCTTATTGACCATCAACACTTGATGCTCCTTCTTGATTTCTACATCCGCAGCCTTTAGCATTGCGAAGAGCTCGGTGATAGACTTATCTATCCCTTGCATATTATAGTTCATCACGAAGCCTTTGTAGCTTGGTGGCAATGATTGGAGAATTCTGTCAATGACACAATCATCCGGAAGATTGACTCCCAGCTGATTCAAGTGATTATAATACCCAGACATCTTGAGTATATGCTCACTGACAGAACCATTTTCTTCCATCTTGCAGCTATAGAACTTATTGGAGACCTCATATCTCTCAATCCGGGCATTCTGTTTGAATATCAACTTCAACTCCTGGAACATCTCATATGCTCCATGGTTTTCAAACCGACGTTGAAGTCCCGGTTCTAAGCCGTAAAGCATGGCACACTGAACTATCGAGTAGTCATCAGCTTTGCTCTGCCAGACGTTCATAACATCTGGTGTTGCTCCAGCAGCAGGCCTGGCACCTAGCGGTGCATCCAGGACGTAACTCTTCTGTGCAGCAATGAGGATAATCCTCAAGTTACGGACCCAGTCCGTGTAATTGCTACCATCATCTTTCAACTTTGCTTTCTCAAGGAACGCATTAAAATTCAACGGAACAACAGCACGAGCCATCTATCTACAATCAACATAAACAAGCAAGATACTATCAGGGACTATGTTCATGATAAGTTCAAGTTCAATTAATCATATTACTTAAGAACTCCCACTTAGATAGATATCCCTCTAATCTTCTAAGTGATCACGTGATCCAAATCAAAACTAATCCATAACCGATCATCACGTGAAATGGATTATTTCTCAATGGTGAACATCATCATGTTGATCATATCTACTATATGATTCACACTCGACCTTTCGGTCTCCGTGTTCCGAGGCCATATCTGCATATGCTAGGCTCGTCAAGTATAACCCGAGTATTCTGCGTGTGCAAAACTGGCTTGCACCCGTTGTAGATGGACGTAGAGCTTATCACACCCGATCATCACGTGGTGTCTGGGCATGACGAACTTTGGCAACGGTGCATACTCGGGGAGAACACTTCTTGATAATTTTAGTGAGAGATCATCTCATAATGCTACCGTCAATCAAAGCAAGATAAGATGCATAAAAAGATAAACATCACATGCAATCAATATAAGTGATATGATATGGTCATCATCATCTTGTGCTTGTGATCTCCATCTCCGCAGCACCATCATGATTACCATCATCACCGGCGCGACACCTTGATCTCCATCGTAGCATCGTTGTCGTCTCGCCAATCTTATGCTTCTACGACTATCGCTACCGCTTAGTGATAAACTAAAGCATTACAGGGCGATTGCATTGCATACAATAAAGCGACAACCATACGGCTCCTGCCGGTTGCCGATAACTCGGTTACAAAATATGATCATTTCATACAATAAAATATAGCATCATGTCTTGACCATATCACATCACAACATGCCCTGCAAAAACAAGTTAGACGTCCTCTACTTTGTTTGTTGCAAATTTTACGTGGCTGCTACGGGCTTAAGCAAGAACCAATATCACCTACGCATCAAAACCACAACGATAGTTTGTCAAATAGACTCCGTTTTAACCTTCTCAAGGACCGGGCGTAGCCATACTCGGTTCAACTAAAGTTGGAGAAACTGACACCCGCCAGCCACCTGTGTGCAAAGCACGGCGGTAGAACCAGTCTCGCGTAAGCGTACGCGTAATGTCGGTCCGGGCCGCTTCATCCAACAATACCGCCGAACCAAAGTATGACATGCTGGTAGGCAGTATGACTTGTATCGTCCACAACTCACTTGTGTTCTACTCGTGCAAAACATCAAACCATAAAAACCTAGGCTCGGATGCCACTGTTGGGGAACGTAGTAATTTCAAAAAAATTCCTACGCACACACAACATCATGGTGATGCATAGCAACGAGAGGGGGGAGTGTTGTCTACGTACCCTCGTAGACCGAAGCGAAAGCGTTGACACAACGTAGAGGAAGTAGTCGTACGTCCTCCTCGCGATCCGACCGATCCAAGCGCCGTTACTCCGGCGCCTCCGAGTTCTTGACACACGTACAGCTCGATGACGTACCCGGGTCTTGATCCAGCAAAACCTCCGGGGATGAGTTCCGTCAGCACGACGGCGTGGTGACAATCTTGATGAACTACCGATGCAGGGCTTCGCCTAAGCACCGCAACGATATGACCGAGGTGGAATATGGTGGAGGGGGCACCGCACACGGCTAAGGAACGATCTCAAGGATCAACTTGTGTGTCCTAGGGTGCCCCCTGCCCCCGTATATAAAGGAGCAAGGGGGGAGGCCGGCCGGCCTAGAGAGGCGCGCCAAGGGAGGGGGAGTCCTCCTCCTAGTAGGACTAGGACTCCCCTTTCCTAGTGCAACTAGGAGGGAGGAAGGGGGAAGGAAAGAGAGGGAGAGGGAGAGGGAAAGGGGGGCCGCGCCCGCCCCCCCTCCTTGTCCAATTCGGACTGCCCATGGGGGGGCACGCGCCACCTCCTGGCGCAGCCCTCTCTCTCCCCTCGTGGCCCAATAGGCCCACTACTTCCCCCGGGGGGTTCCGGTAACCCCTCCGGCACTCCGGTATTATGCGAAACCACTCGGAACCATTCCGATGTCCGAACATAGCCGTCCAGTATATCAATCTTTACGTCTCGACCATTCCGAGACTCCTCGTCATGTCCGTGATCACATTCGGGACTCCGAACTCCTTCGGTACATCAAAATGCATAAACTCATAATAACTGTCATCGTAACCTTAAGCGTGCGGACCCTACGGTTCGAGAACAATGTAGACATGACCGAGACACCTCTCCGGTCAATAACCAATAGCGGGACCTGGATGCCCATATTGGCTCCTACATATTCTATGAAGATCTTTATCGGTCAGACCGCATAACAACATACGTCGTTCCCTTTGTCCATCGATATGTTACTTGCCCGAGATTCGATCGTCGGTATCCAATACCTAGTTCAATCTTGTTATCGGCAAGTCTCTTTACTCGTTCCGTAATACATCATCCCGCAATTAACTCATTAGTTGCAATGCTTGCAAGGCTTATGTGATGTGCATTACCGAGAAGGCCCTGAGATACCTCTCCGACATTCAGAGTGACAAATCCCAATCTTGAAATACGCCAACCCAACAAATACTTTCGGAGACACCTGTAGAGCACCTTTATAATCACCCAGTTACGTTGTGACGTTTGGTAGCACACAAAGTGTTCCTACGGTAAACGGGAGTTGCATAATCTCATAGTCATAGGAACATGTATAAGTCATGGATAAAAGCAATAGCAGCATACTAAACGATCGGGTGCTAAGCTAATGGAATGGGTCATGTCAATCAGATCATTCAACTAATGATGTGACCTTGTTAATCAAATGACAACTCCTTTGTCTATGGTTAGGAAACTTAACCATCTTTGATTAACAAGCTAGTCAAGTAGAGGCATACTAGTGACACTCTGTTTGTCTATGTATCCACATGTATTAGGTTTCCGGTCAATACAATTCTAGCATGAATAATAAACATTTATCATGATATGTAAGGAAATAAATAATAACTTTATTATTGCCTCTAGGGCATATTTCCTTCACCAGCACCATTGGGACATCCATTGGCATGAACACTTGTACAACTCTCTCTCTATCCCATGCAGCAGCTGTTGGGGAACGTAGTAATTTCAAAAAATTTCCTACGCACACGCAAGATCATGGTGATGCATAGCAACGAGAGGGGAGAGTGTTTGTCTACGTACCCTCGTAGACCGAAGCGGAAGCGTTGACACAACGTAGAGGAAGTAGTCGTACGTAGAGGAAGTAGTCGTACGTTCTCCTCGCGATCCAACCGATCACAGCACCGTTACTCCGGCACCTCCGAGTTCTTGGCACACGTTCAGCTCGATGACGATCCCCGGGCTCCGATCCAGCAAAGCGTCGAGGAAGAGTTCCGTCAGCACGACGGCGTGGTGACGATCTTGATGTGTTACCGGCGCAGGGCTTCGCCTAAGCACTGCAACGATATAATCGAGGTGGAATTTGGTGGAAGGGGGCACCGCACACGGCTAAGGAACAATCCGTAGATCAACTTGTGTGTCTTGGGGTGTCCCCTGCCCCCGTATATAAAGGATGAAGGGGGGAGGCTGGCCGGTCAAAGGAGGGAGGCGCAGGAGGAGTCCTACTCCCTCTGGGAGTAGGATTCCCCCCCCCCCCCAATCCTAGTTGGACTAGGATTCTTCAAGGGGGAGAGAGAGAAAGAGGGGGCGCCCCACTTCTCCTAGTCCTAATAGGACTAGGGAAGGGGGGAGGCGCATAGCCCATGAGGGCAGCCCTCTCACCTCTTCTCCAAGGCCCATGTTGGCCCATTATGCTCCCGGGGGGTTCCGGTAACCCTCCCGGTATTCCGGTAAAATCCTGATTTCACCCGGAATGCATCCGATGTCCAAACATAGGCTTCCAATATATAATTCTTTATGTCTCGACCATTTCGAGACTCCTCGTCACGTCCCCGATCTCATCCGGGCCTCCGAACTCCTTCGGTACATCAAAACTCATAAACTCATAATATAACTGTCATCGAAACCTTAAGCGTGCGGACCCTACGGTTCGAGAACAATGTAGACATGACCGAGACACGTTTCCGGTCAATAACCAACAGCGGGACCTGGATGCCCATATTGGCTCCTACATATTCTACGAAGATCTTTATCGGTCAGACCGCACAACAACATACGTTGTTCCCTTTGTCATCGGTATGTTACTTGCCCGAGATTCGATCGTCGGTATCCAATACCTAGTTCAATCTCGTTACCGGCAAGTCTCTTTTCTCGTTCTGTAATACATCATCTCGCAACTAACTCATTGGTTGCAATGCTTGCAAGGCTTTATGTGATGTGCATTACCGAGAAGGCCCTGAGATACCTCTCCGACAATCGGAGTGACAAATCCTAATCTCGAAATATGCCAACTCAACATGTACCTTCGGAGACACTTGTAGAGCACCTTTATAATCACCCAGTTACGTTGTGACGTTTGGTAGCACACAAAGTGTCCCTACGGTAAATGGGAGTTGCATATTCTCATAGTTGAAGGAACATGTATAAGTCATGGATAAAAGCAATAGCAACATACTAAACGATCGGGTGCTATGCTAATGTAATGGGTCATGTCAATCAGATCATTCAACTAATGATGTGATCTCGTTAATCAAATAACAACTCTTTGTTCATGGCTAGGAAACATAACCATCTTTGATTAATGAGCTAGTCAAGTAGAGGCATACTAGTGACACTCTGTTTGTCTATGTATTCACACATGTATTATGTTTCCAGTTAATAAAATTCTAGCATGAATAATAAACATTTATCATGATATAAGGAAATAAATAATAACTTTATTATTGCCTCTAGGGCATATTTCCTTCAGTCTCCCACTTGCACTAGAGTCAATAATCTAGATTACAAAGTAATGATTCTAACACCCATGGAGTTTTGGTGCTGATCATGTTTTGCTCGTGGAAGAGGCTTAGTCAACGGGTCTGCAACATTCAGATCCGTATGTATCTTGCATATCTCTATGTCTCCCACCTGGACCAAATCCCGGATGGAGTTGAAGCGTCTTTTGATGTGTTTGGTTCTTTTGTGAAATCTGGATTCCTTTGCCAAGGCAATTGCACCAGTATTGTCACAAAAGATTTTCATTGGACCCGATACGCTAGGTACAACACCTAGATCGGATATGAACTCCTTCATCCAGACTCCTTCATTGGCTGCTTCCGAAGCGGCTATGTACTCTGCTTCACATGTAGATCCCGCCACGACGCTTTGTTTAGAACTGCACCAACTGACAGCTCCACCGTTTAATGTAAACACGTATCCGGTTTGCGATTTAGAATCGTCCGGATCAGTGTCAAAGCTTGCATCGACATAACCGTTTACGACGAGCTCTTTGTCACCTCCATAAATGAGAAACATATCCTTAGTCCTTCTTAAGTACTTAAGGATGTTCTTGACCGCTGTCCAGTGATCCACTCCTGGATTACTTTGGTACCTTCCTGCCAAACTTACAGCAAGGCACACATCTGGTCTGGTACACAGCATTGCATACATGATAGAGCCTATGGCTGAAGCATAGGGAACATTTTTCATTTTCTCTCTATCTTCTGCGGTGGTCGGGCATTGAGTCTTACTCAACTTCACACCTTGTGCCACAGGCAAGAATCCTTTCTTTGCCTGATCCATTCTGAACTTTTTCAAAACTTTGTCAAGGTATGTGCTTTGTGAAAGTCCTATTAAGCGTCTTGATCTATCTCTATAGATCTTAATGCCCAATATGTAAGCAGCTTTCACCGAGGTCTTTTCATTGAAAAACTCTTATTCAAGTATCCCTTTATGCTATCCAGAAATTCTATATTATTTCCGATCAGCAATATGTCATCCACATATAATATCAGAAATGCTACAGAGCTCCCACTCACTTTCTTGTAAATACAGGCTTCTCCGAAAGTCTGTATAAAACCAAATGCTTTGATCACACTATCAAAGCGTTTATTCCAACTCCGAGAGGCTTGCACCAGTCCATAAATGGATCGCTGGAGCTTGCACACTTTGTTAGCTCCCTTTGGATCGACAAAACCTTCTGGTTGCATCATATACAACTCTTCTTCCAGAAATCCATTCAGGAATGCAGTTTTGACATCCATTTGCCAAATCTCATAATCATAAAATGCGGCAACTGCTAACATGATTCGGACAGACTTAAGCATCGCTACGGGTGAGAAAGTCTCATCGTAGTCAATCCCTTGAACTTGTCGAAAACCTTTTGCGACAAGTCGAGCTTTGTAGACAGTAACATTACCATCAGCGTCAGTCTTCTTCTTAAAGATCCATTTATTCTCAATTGCTTGCCGATCATCGGGCAAGTCAACCAAAGTCCATACTTTGTTATCATACATGGATCCCATCTCAGATTTCATGGCCTCAAGCCACTTTGCGGAATCTGGGCTCACCATCGCTTCTTCATAGTCCGTAGGCTCATCATGGTCTAGTAACATGACTTCCAAAATAGATTACCGTACCACTCTGGTGCGGATCTTACTCAGGTTGATCTACGAAGTTCAGTAGAAACTTGATCTGAAGTTTCATGATCATTATCATTAGCTTCCTCCCTATTTGATGTAGGTGTCACAGGAACAGATTTCTGTGACGTACTACTTCTTAATAAGGGAGTAGATACTGTTATCTCATCAAGTTCTACTTTCCTCCCACTCACTTCTTTCGAGAGAAACTCCTTCTCTAGAAAGTTTCCGATTTTAGCAACAAAGATTTTGCCTTCGGATCTGTGATAGAAGGTATACCCAATAGTCTCCTTTGGGTATCCTATGAAGACACATTTCTCCGATTTAGGTTCGAGCTTATCAGGTTGAAGCTTTTTCACATAAGCATCGCAGCCCCAAACTTTAAGAAACGACAACTTTGGTTTCTTGCCAAACCACAGTTCATAAGGCGTCGTCTCAACGGATTTTGATGGTGCCCTATTTAACGTGAATGCGGCCGTCTCTAGAGCATAACCCCAAAAGGATAGCGGTAAATCGGTAAGAGACATCATAGATCGCACCATATCCAGTAAAGTACGATTACGACGTTCAGACACACCATTACGTTGTGGTGTTCCGGGTGGCGTGAGTTGCGAAACTATTCCGCATTGTTTCAAATGTAGACCAAACTCGTAACTCAAATATTCTCCTCCACGATCAGATCGTAAAAACTTTATTTTCTTGTTACGATGATTTTCCACTTCACTCTGAAATTCTTTGAACTTTTCAAATGTTTCAGACTTGTGTTTCATTAAGTAGATATACCCATATCTGCTTAAATCATCAGTGAAGGTGAGAAAATAACGATATCCGCCACGAGCCTCAACATTCATTGGACCACATACATCAGTATGTATGATTTCCAATAAATCTGTTGCTCTCTCCACAGTACCGGAGAACGGTGTTTTAGTCATCTTGCCCATAAGGCACGGCTCGCAAGTGCCAAGTGATTCATAATCAAGCGACTCCAAAAGTCCATCAGTATGGAGTTTCTTCATGCGTTTTACGCCGATATGACCTAAACGGCAGTGCCACAAATAAGTTGCACTATCATTATTAACTCTGCATCTTTTGGTTTCAACATTATGAATATGTGTGTTACTACTATCGAGATTAAGTAAGAACAAACCACTCTTTAAAGGCGCATGACCATAAAAGATATTACTCATATAAATAGAACAACCATTATTCTCTGATTTAAATGAATAACCGTCTCGCATCACACAAGATCCAGATATAATGTTCATGCTCAACGCTGGTACTAAATAACAATTATTTAGATCTAATATTAATCCCGAAGGTAGATGTAGAGGTAGCGTGCCGACCGCGATCACATCGACTTTGGAACCATTTCCCACGCGCATCGTCACCTCGTCCTTAGCCAATCTTCGCTTAATCCGTAGCCCCTGTTTTGAGTTGCAAATATTAGCAACAGAACCAGTATCAAATACCCAGGTGCTACTGCGAGAATTAGTAAGGTACACATCAATAACATGTATATCATATATACCTTTGTTAACCTTGCCATCCTTCTTATCCGCCAAATACTTGGGGCAGTTCCGCTTCCAGTGACCAGTCTGCTTGCAATAGAAGCACTCAGTTTCAGGCTTAGGCCCAGACTTGGGTTTCTTCTCTTGAGTAGCAACTTGCTTGCTGTTCTTTTTGAAGTTCCCTTTTTTCTTCCCTTTGCCCTTTTTCTTGAAACTAGTGGTTTTGTTAACCATCAACACTTGATGCTCCTTTTTGATTTCTACCTCCGCGGCTTTTAGCATCGCGAAGAGCTCGGGCATAGTTTTGGTCATCCCTTGCATATTATAGTTCATCACGAAGCTCTTGTAGCTTGGTGGCAGTGATTGGAGAATTCTGTCAATGACGCAATCATCCGGAAGATTAACTCCCAGTTGAATCAAGTGATTGTTATACCCAGACATTCTGAGTATATGCTCACTGACAGAACCATTCTCCTCCATTTTACAGCTATAGAACTTATTGGAGACTTCATATCTCTCAATCCGGGCATTTGCTTGAAATATTAACTTCAACTCCTGGAACATCTCATATGCTCCATGGTGTTCAAAACGTCGTTGAAGTCCCGGTTCTAAGCCGTAAAGCATGGCACACTGAACTATAGAGTAGTCATCAGCTTTGCTTTGCCAGACGTTCACAACATCTGGCGTAGCTCTTGCACCAGGCCTGGCACCTAGCGGTGCTTCCAGGACGTAATTCTTCTGTGCAGCAATGAGGATAATCCTCAAGTTACGAACCCAGTCCGTGTAATTGCTACCATCATCTTTCAACTTTGCTTTCTCAAGGAACGCATTAAAATTCAACGGAACAACAGCACGAGCCATCTATCTACACAACATAGACAAGCAAGATACTATCAGGTACTAAGTTCATGATAAATTAAAGTTCAATTAATCATATTACTTAAGAACTCCCACTTAGATAGACATCTCTCTAATCCTCTAAGTGATCACGTGATCCAAATCAACTAAACCATGTCCGATCATCACGTGAGATGGAGTAGTTTCAATGGTGAACATCATTATGTTGATCATATCTACTATATGATTCACGCTCGACCTTTCGGTCTCCGTGTTCCGAGGCCATATCTGTATATGCTAGGCTCGTCAAGTTTAAACCTGAGTATTCCGCGTGTGCAACTGTTTTGCACCCGTTGTATTTGAACGTAGAGCCTATCACACCCGATCATCACGTGGTGTCTCAGCACGAAGAACTTTCGCAACGGTGCATACTCAGGGAGAACACTTCTTGATAATTTTAGTGAGAGATCATCTTATAATGCTACCGTCAATCAAAGCAAGATAAGATGCATAAAAGGATAAACATCACATGCAATCAATATAAGTGATATGATATGGCCATCATCGTCTTGTGCTTGTGATCTCCATCTTCGAAGCACCGTCATGATCACCATCGTCACCGGCGCGACACCTTGATCTTCATCGCAGCATCGTTGTCGTCTCGCCAATCTTATGCTTCTACGACTATCACTACCGCTTAGTAATAAAGTAAAGCATTACATCGCGATTGCATTGCATACAATAAAGCGACAACCATATGGCTCCTGCCCGTTGCCGATAACTCGGTTACAAAACATGATCATCTCATACAATAAAATTTAGCATCACGTCTTGACCATATCACATCACAGCATGCCCTGCAAAAACAAGTTAGACGTCTTCTACTTTGTTGTTGCAAGTTTTACGTGGCTGCTACGGGCTTTAAGCAAGAACTCATCTTACCTACGCATCAAAACCACAACGATAGTTTGTCAAATAGACTCCGTTTTAACCTTCTCAAGGACCGGGCGTAGCCACACTCGGTTCAACTAAAGTTGGAGAGACAGTCTTCCGCAAGCCATCTATGTGCAAAGCACGTCGAGGGAACCGGTCTCGCGTAAGCGTACGCGTAAGGTTGGTCCGGATCGTCTCGTCCAACAATACCGCTGAACCAAAGTATGACATGCTGGTAGGCAGTATGACTTGTATCGTCCACAACTCACTTGTGTTCTACTCGTGCAAATAACATCAAACCATAAAAACCTAGGCTCGGATGCCACTGTTGGGGAACGTAGTAATTTCAAAAAATTTCCTACGCACACGCAAGATCATGGTGATGCATAGCAACGAGAGGGGAGAGTGTTTGTCTACGTACCCTCGTAGACCGAAGCGGAAGCGTTGACACAACGTAGAGGAAGTAGTCGTACGTAGAGGAAGTAGTCGTACGTTCTCCTCGCGATCCAACCGATCACAGCACCGTTACTCCGGCACCTCCGAGTTCTTGGCACACGTTCAGCTCGATGACGATCCCCGGGCTCCGATCCAGCAAAGCGTCGAGGAAGAGTTCCGTCAGCACGACGGCGTGGTGACGATCTTGATGTGTTACCGGCGCAGGGCTTCGCCTAAGCACTGCAACGATATAATCGAGGTGGAATTTGGTGGAAGGGGGCACCGCACACGGCTAAGGAACGATCCGTAGATCAACTTGTGTGTCTTGGGGTGTCCCCTGCCCCCGTATATAAAGGATGAAGGGGGGAGGCTGGCCGGCCAAAGGAGGGAGGCGCAGGAGGAGTCCTACTCCCTCTGGGAGTAGGATTCCCCCCCCCCCCAATCCTAGTTGGACTAGGATTCTTCAAGGGGGAGAGAGAGAAAGAGGGGGCGCCCCACTTCTCCTAGTCCTAATAGGACTAGGGAAGGGGGGAGGCGCACAGCCCATGAGGGCAGCCCTCTCACCTCTTCTCCAAGGCCCATGTTGGCCCATTATGCTCCCGGGGGGTTCCGGTAACCCTCCCGGTATTCCGGTAAAATCCTGATTTCACCCGGAATGCATCCGATGTCCAAACATAGGCTTCCAATATATAATTATTTATGTCTCGACCATTTCGAGACTCCTCGTCACGTCCCCGATCTCATCCGGGACTCCGAACTCCTTCGGTACATCAAAACTCATAAACTCATAATATAACTGTCATCGAAACCTTAAGCGTGCGGACCCTACGGTTCGAGAACAATGTAGACATGACCGAGACACGTTTCCGGTCAATAACCAACAGCGGGACCTGGATACCCATATTGGCTCCTACATATTCTACGAAGATCTTTATCGGTCAGACCGCACAACAACATACGTTGTTCCCTTTGTCATCGGTATGTTACTTGCCCGAGATTCGATCGTCGGTATCCAATACCTAGTTCAATCTCGTTACCGGCAAGTCTCTTTTCTCGTTCTGTAATACATCATCTCGCAACTAACTCATTGGTTGCAATGCTTGCAAGGCTTTATGTGATGTGCATTACCGAGAAGGCCCTGAGATACCTCTCCGACAATCGGAGTGACAAATCCTAATCTCGAAATATGCCAACTCAACATGTACCTTCGGAGACACTTGTAGAGCACCTTTATAATCACCCAGTTACGTTGTGACGTTTGGTAGCACACAAAGTGTCCCTACGGTAAATGGGAGTTGCATATTCTCATAGTTGAAGGAACATGTATAAGTCATGGATAAAAGCAATAGCAACATACTAAACGATCGGGTGCTATGCTAATGTAATGGGTCATGTCAATCAGATCATTCAACTAATGATGTGATCTCGTTAATCAAATAACAACTCTTTGTTCATGGCTAGGAAACATAACCATCTTTGATTAATGAGCTAGTCAAGTAGAGGCATACTAGTGACACTCTGTTTGTCTATGTATTCACACATGTATTATGTTTCCAGTTAATACAATTCTAGCATGAATAATAAACATTTATCATGATATAAGGAAATAAATAATAACTTTATTATTGCCTCTAGGGCATATTTCCTTCAGCAGCGGTAGCATCAATCATTTCTGAGACTTGTGTGGGTGGGTTCACTACCCTACTCCATATGGCTGCATCATTTCAGTGCATGGCAGCCAGTTATCGTTCCAGATGTTAGTGGTTTCTCCATTGCCGATCCGTTTCACCTGCCCCTGCTTCAGCACTCCTTTACCTTCTATGACAGCCCGCCAAATTTGGGAAGGGTGACTTCCCAAAGAAGCCTCCAAGAAGGGCGTTGTAGGGAAGTAAACACTCCTTAGGATACGGGCACTGAGAGATTCTGGGTTTTGCAAGATCCTCCATGCTTGCTTGGCTAGCATCGCCATATTGAATAGTTCAAAATCTTTAAAACCCAACCCTCCCATGTTTTTTGGTTGTGTCATTGCCTTCCACGATACCCAGTTAGGCTTTCATTGTCCATTCTTGCTACCCCACCAAAATTTCCGAATCAACATATTCAAGTGCTCACACAAACCTCTAGGCAGTTTAAAACATGATATTGAATATACCGGGACAGTTTGTGCTACTGCCTTGACCAACACTTCCTTTCCTGCCATAGGCAAGTTTTTCTCTATCCACCCTTGTACTTTACTCCATAGTCTATCTTTCAAATATTTGAATGCACCATTCTTTGAAGAACCAATGTCACTGGGCATACCAAGATATTTCTCATTCAAGGTTTCATTGGGCACATGGAGGATACCTTTGATTTGCTGGTGTACATTATCAGAAACTCCCTTGTTGAAGAAGATTGAAGACTTGTCATAGTTTATGCGTTGTCCAGAAGCTTGGCAGTAAATATCCAAGACTTGGTGCACCTCCGTAGCACCCATACTATTTGCCTTAAAAAACAGCAGGCTGTCATCTGCGAATAGTAAATGGTTCACTGGTGGCGCCGTAGGTGCCACAGTTAAGCCATGAAGATTGGATGACTCACTTTTTTATTTCAATAGGCACGAAAGGCCCTCTGCTGCAATCAAGAACAATTATGGGGATATAGGGCCCCCTTGTCTTATGCCTCGTGAAGGTGAAAACTGCTCCAGCTTCCTCCCATTCATCATCACAGAAAATTTAACCGAGCTTACCATATCCATTATGATGTTTACCCACCTTTCAGTAAAGCCCAGTTTTAACATGATAGCCCTCAAGTATGCCCATTCAACTCTATCATAGGCCTTCATCATATCCAGCTTAAGAGCGCAGTGCTGATTCTTCTTTGCTTTGTTTCTCTTCATAAAATGCAGACACTCATATGCAGCAATGATGTTATCCGTTATAAGGCGACCTGGGACAAAAGCTGATTGTTCCTCTGATATTATCTCTAGCAGTACTTGCTCTAACCGGTTAGATATCACTTTCGAAGCAATTTTGTACAGAACATTGCATAAGCTAATCGGTCGGAATTGTGAAAGTAATGTAGGGTCTTTTACCTTTGGTATTAATACCAACACCGTCTCGTTAATGCAGGCCGCTGACTCTGTCCCATCGATAATGCTCATTACTGCCCTCGTAACCTCATCACCACAAATGTCCCAGTGACGCTGAAAAAAGTGGGCGGGGAACCCATCCAGCCCCGGAGCCTTTATCGGAAACATCTGAAACAAACCACGCTTTACCTCCTCCTTATCATATGGCGCATTCAACATTGTATTCATAGCTTGCGTCACCTTCACTGGGACTATCTGGAGAACCTCCTCCATGTTGTGAACCCCCTCTGATGTATATAAATTCTTGTAAAACTCAGTAGTCATTGCTTCCAATTCTGCCTTATCCTCCGTCAGGCTCCCGTCGGGGCGCGCCAAAGCCTTTATTTGGTTCTTACGTCGCCTTCTACTGGCCCAAAGATGGAAAAAGTACGTATTTTTGTCACCATGGGCGAGCCATTCCAGCCTTGCACGTTGCCTCCATAGTATCTCCTCACGGTGGTACAGTTCAATCAGGCGATCTGTGACCTTCACTTCCACATGTGATGGAGCCGTCCTCGCCGGCTGGGAGCGCAACGACTCCAGCTGCTGCTTTAGTACTTTAATTTCCTGGCGTACACTTCCAAACATCACCTGATCCCAGTTGGATAGATCCACCGATAGAGCCCCCAACTTTGTTTTCAGTGCATGTACAGAGTCGGCCGGTGTCGCTGTCCATCCATCTTTCACACAATCGAAAAGGCTTGGGTCCCTCTCCCACATGAGTTCGTATTTAAAGCTCCTGGGATCCATCTTGCATGCATGCACGTCGATCTTGAGAAGGAGAGCCGAATGATCAGAAGAGGCTGAATTTTTATGTTCAAGTGTTGCGTTTGGGTAGGAGAGCACCCAATCAGAACTAGCAACACATCTGTCGAGACGTACACGGGTGAAAGTACCCCCGGTTACCCTTCTTTCAAATGTCCAGGTATTCCCCGTGTATCCAATATCAGTTAGACCACATGTGTCCAGAGCATCACGAAAAGCATCCATTTGTGCTTGGCTTCTGTTTCCAACCCCATCGTGCTCGTGCCCATGTAACACTTCATTAAAATCTCCAATCACCGCCCATGGAAGGGTACTCATGCCTGCAATACCACGTAACATGTCCCATGTTTTATACCTCTCGTTCACCTGAGCTTCTCCATACACAAAAGTAATTCTCGATTTAACTCCAACCAAGTCATCAACAATCACGTCAATATGATACTCCGAGTAACCAACAACTTCAACTTTTATTGAATCATTCCAGAAAATTCCCAAACCACCACTTCTACCTCTACTACTAACAACATAACTCTTATTAAAACCTAATGTACTGGATAAATTCTCAACACGTGAGCCTTCTATCTGGGTTTCCAGGATACAAAGAATAGAAGGGGCATGCTACCTCGTCATGTCACGAAGCTCCTTAACTGTCGCGGGTTTGCCAGCCCCGCGGCAGTTCCAGCATAGGAGACTCATTGCACTAGGCGCGACCCCTCGTGGGGGCCCGCCAAGAGCGTGTTCAAAAACTTGTCATTGGAGCTATTCTTCCCATTATTCTTGTCATTTGATGATGGAGTTGGCCGGTTCCTCTTCGGCTCATGATTGGAGGAGGGACTCAGGGGGACCGACACATTCTATGGGTTTGTTCCACCCTCTAGCATCATCACAGTTTTTGCCACCCCCGATCCGGCCAGGGTCTCTGTCTTGGCTGGCCCCCTTTTCCTGTTTAAACCAGCCTCATCCATCTCAGCATCAACTTCCGCATCATTCTTGCATTCATCTCCTCCGTCATACCCGAAAGGATCATCCCTGCTGCGGCCACCATTGCGGCCTCCTATTCGTCCTCCTCTTCAGCCCCGTCCGCCACCGGGACCTTGACCAGTCCGCATCACCCACGATGCCCGCAAGTTCTTGAAGATCAGCGCTTCTGGTGGGTGGATTCCGGTACCATGTTCCTTGAAGAGATGACCAAGCATGCCGCAAACAGCACACCAGTCCGATAGCTTTTCATATTTGACCCGGTATATCTGGCGCTTCCCCTCTCTGATCATAGACACTACATTCTTCAGAGGTTTCGTGACGTTGATCCTGACCCACACGCGATGAAAGTTCCCCGTGAAATCTTGTGATTAGGGTTTAGTATAGGGTACTTCCCCCACTTTCTCTGCGAGGGATGGGACCAGGTGGGCGTACAGGGGCGGTACATCATGAACTTGTGGCCAGATCTCAATGGTGTTGAGGGGGACTGTTGATGGTTTAGCAAGTCCATCGTAAGGTCGTAAGGCTTGAGGATGACCGCGTCGCCCCGGAAGTGCCATGGCCCCTCCTGGGTTACTCTTTCCCAATCACCTAAGCAAGCAACTCAACTATACACACAACCTGGCAAAGGATTACTATACCTCAGCTTTTGGAATTATTTGGGGCCCCGCCTGATGTTTCAACCTGGGCTGGCCCGTTAGCACATAGTACATCTTATTATATATGTGCATATTAAAACATGAGCCCATTTTTGTTTATTATTTAAAATTTAAAAACTCTTTATTTTAATTTTATAAATTTCCTAAAAGTAGTTCGCTTATATAAAAATAAAGAGTATTGAAAAGTCTAAGATATCTAAGATATCTAGCTTTTCACACAATCATATGAATTAGAGTATTGAAAAGCAATGCGTAGGAATTTTCGATTATCCATTCCTCCATACCAAAGTGTGTATGTAAAAAAGAAGAATATTCATTTGAAAACTACAATTTCTTTGAAGTTCCTTTAGTCATGCAGGATTGCAAAATGGCATGTGGGAATAGGAAAATTTTACCAATTGGATGCCATGTGTCATAGCATCTTGAATCCTACATGAGTTGGAATCATAGTTTTTGAGCATCACTCTGCATCGGTCGGCCGATAAGAACCCTCGATTGGTCACCTACACAACCGCTCGATCACTTTGTGTGAGTCATTCGATCGGAACCCCCCTTCCCTCCCCACATTATTATCTTTCCCTCGCCTCCACCTACCACACACACCGAGAGACGACAAAAGAAGAAGAAAACACACCACAAGCGTCTTTGCTTTCCGCCATGACACAATATCCTATGGCATTGTCGTTGCCAACACTCATAGTACCCACTGGACACAACAGGTCACAACACCAGTGCGAGTTACCGCCGGGTAGCCGCCCCAGCTTGCTGCACAACCTAGACACACTGCTCGCAGCTTCGCCTGTAGATGTTTGGAGCTCCCGCCGCCGACGCTTGCAGCTCTGCGGTCGATGGTTGAGGTAGGGATGACGACAGTTGCAACATCGGCATTACTCGATTGTAGCACCCGATGGCCAGTCTCCGGCGCCAATGGATGTCGGTTGTAGCAATTTGTGGGGAAGAGAGAACTCGGAAGGAAAACACACACTCACCCCTGTGAGCACCTCCGAGATACTAACCTGACACATCTTGAAATTAACGGAAGAATTACGCCAGAAACACTGAAATAAATCTAGAAAATCTAGGCCTTTGAACTGGGCAGGCTGGTTTGACCACAAGACACATGATCATTTAAGCTAGGATTATTTCACGGTGTATGTCATACTTATCGTCGAGTTTGTATCAGAAATTTCAGCAAAAAAAGAGTTTTATCAGATAACCACATATACACTTTAATTAACCACTGGTTCAAAGCAAAAGTATGCAAAAACGTGCAAGTCCTATACTTTTGCACAAAGGAATAATACACGTTCAAAGTCGCATGAGAACATCTTCAACGCGCACACAGAAACCGGTCACACTATTTGTCTGCGGACGTGTCTACGGATAGTGATACAGGAGCCGGTCATCCAACGTTTATCTTAAACCTATGTCCGCAATACAAACTAATTAGAACATAACTTATGCAAACACGACAAAATTCATTCCAACCGAGAAAGTTCACATATAATTTACATAAACCATACAATACTTTGTCCGTTCAACTAGTTAAATCTAAAAAAACTAAATTAGATTTTAGTAGACAGTAACCATCGTCGCCATTCGTGTTGTTATAGAAGTCATCGGAGTGGTCCTTTCGGTGGTTGAAGGGTGGGGGGTCCCTGCCTGGTCGCTGCCTGTCGCTTGCGGAGGAGCTACTCTACTTAGTCATGCACTATGCGGAAGGCCGCCACGGCCAACAAGGACCCTAGCCGGGGAGCCCCGCTATCGGCGGTCTGGTTGAACAAACACACCTCACCGATCTTTGTAAGCTCACCGTCGATAAGGCACAGTCGTTGTGCGGATGTCTCCGCGATGGTTACCAGCTAATCGCGAGCCCAGGCCTCCACGAGGCCCTGGTCGGTGCCTTGTCAGGCTTCGCGAAGCCTAGCGTCGCACCGCGTTGCACTACTCCTCGTCACACTTCCGCGACAACACAAGTATGACTATCTTGATTTTGTCATCAAATCGTCACGGATGTACATGCATGACAAAAAACGTGACATACTGTGACAAACACGCATCATCATGAATGTATTTTTTGTACTGCAAGCGGCACGGCGCATTACATCGCTCCCGTCACGTCGCCTCCTGGGACGCCCTTCCTCAGCCCCCATGATGCTCCACGAGGACGAGAAGCTGCCGCGCACCATGGCCACCGAGTAAGGAGAGGAGACACCTTAATGCCTTTGCGATCCTCAGCGGCACCTCCTCCTTCACGACCTTGCAGCGCCAGACGTGGGACGTCGGCTTGTTGATGCTATGTGGCTAAGATGCTGACTCCTCCTTCATGAGACATCCGACTTGGACATTGGGGTTGCGCGGGGCGGCGGGTGTTCCGCTCCACCTTGACACAATGGCGAGGTGGTGATGTGGGCCCGCAGCAAAGAGGGCGGCTCAATGCTATGGACCCGGAGTGAGCGTTCAATCATGACCTCCATTTGCAGCATGTACTCATCGTTCGTGACTGCCGCCTCCATGAGGAGGCGCGACTGTTGCGTCGACTTCTCCTCCTCGTTGCCGAAGAAGATGATGGCATCGTCCTTTTCAGAGGGGGCGGACACCGTGGAGGTCGAGCGCCTCGAAGAGCAATGGTTGCGGCGCCAAGATCCAAATCCGAAGGGAGATCCCAGGCCGCCACGTGCCACCTAGAGAACCATGACTTCAGTGTGGTGTGATGTGGTGTGGACGGCGTCGGAGCGGAGAGGGTCGGAGAGCCTGTGAGCGGACATGAGTGGTGTGGTGTGGACGGCACCAGAGCGGAGAGGATCGGGGAGGCTGTGAGCATATAGGAGTGGTGTGGTGTGGACGGCGCCAGAGTCGTGTTTAATTAGCTCGGCTAGGCGAATCGATGGGAAGTTGGCTTCAATGGCGATGCACCGGACGGAGTAGGCTTCTCGGTCGCCGCGTGGGCACTGAAGGGACGACGCCGCTCATCCGGTCATGTTGCTACGACCCGCATCAATTTTGTCGAGTCACGTCCACTCTAGAGCGATACTTGATACGTCTCCAACGTATCTACAATTTTTGATTGCTCCATGCTATATTATCTACTGTTTTGGACAATATTGGGCTTTATTATCCACTTTTATATTATTTTTGGGACTAACCTATTAACCGGAGGCCCAGCCCAGATTTTTCTGTTTTTTTCTATTTCAGTATTTTGAAGAAAAGGAATATCAGACAGAGTCGGAACGGAATGAAATCAACTAGAGAAGTTATTTTTGGAAGGAAAGCTACCGAAAAAGCTTGGAGTGCACGTCAGGAAAGGAACAAGGGAGCCACGAGGGTGGGGCGCGCTCACCCCCCTAGGGAGCGCCCCCTGCCTCGTGGGCCCCTCGTGGCTCCCCTGACGTACTTCTTCCACCTATATAACTCCATATACCCTAAAACTGCCGGAGACGAGAATAGATCGGGAGTTCCGCCGCCGCAAGCCTCTGTAGCCACCAAAAGTCAATTGGGACCCTGTTCCGGCACCCTGCTGGAGGGGGGGCCTAACCGGTGGCCATGTTCATCCTCCCGACGCTCTCCATGACGAGGAGGGAGTAGTTCACCCTCGGGGCTGAGGGTATGTACCAGTAGCTATGTGTGTGATCTCTCTCTCTCTCTCTCTCGTGTTCTTGAGGTGATTCGATCTTAATGTATCGCGAGCTTTGCTATTATAGTTGGATCTTATAGCGAGGATTGAGTTTTCCCTTTGAAGTAATCTTATCGGATTGAGTCATTAATGATTTGAGAACACTTGATGTATGTCTTGTCGTGCGTATCTGTGGTGACAATGGGATATCACGTGATTCACTTGATGTATGTCTTGATGATCAACTTGCGGGTTCCGCCCATGAACCTATGCATAGGGGTTGGCACACGTTTTCGTCTTGATTCTCAGGTAGAAACTATGGGGCACTTTTTGAAGTACTTTGTGTTGGTTTGAATAGATGAATCTGAGATTGTGTGATGCATATCGTATAATCATACCCACGGATACTTGAGGTGACATTGGAGTATCTAGGTGACATTAGGGTTTTGGTTGATTTGTGTCTTAAGGTGTTATTCTAGTACGAACTCTAGGGCTGTTTGTGACACTTATAGGAATAGCCCAACGGATTGATTGGAAAGAATAACTTTGAGGTGGTTTCGTACCCTACCATAATCTCTTCGTTTGTTCTCCGCTATTAGTGTCTTTGGAGTGACTCTTTGTTGCATGTTGAGGGATAGTTATATGATCCAACTATGTTATTATTGTTGAGAGAACTTGCACTAGTGAAAGTATGAACCCTAGGCCTTGTTTCCTATCATTGTAATACCGTTTATGCTCACTTTTATCATTAGTTACCTTGTTGTTTTTATATTTTCAGATTACAAAAACCTATATCTACCATCCATATTGCACTTGTATCACCATCTCTTCGCCGAACTATTGCACCTATACAATTTACCATTGTATTGGGTGTGTTGGGGACACAAGAGACTCTTTGTTATTTGGTTGCAGGGTTGCTTGAGAGAGACCATCTTCATCCTACGCCTCCTACAGATTGATAAACCTTAGGTCATCCACTTGAGAGAAATTTGTTACTATCCTACAAACCTCTGCACTTGGAGGCCCAACAACGTCTACAAGAAGAAGGTTGTGTACAAGACATCAATAATGACCGGCATGAATGCGCGACAACTGCTTTGTGCGGAGAGGTTTTTGGGTGGGACCAGGGTGTCAGGCGCTTATGTGGTTGTGTGTGGTCCGGACGCCCGGGAATCTTCTCTTAGTTCACTTCTAGTTTACGGGGTTTGGGACAACCAGATGCGTCCGCGGACTGATGAGGTACTGTGTTGAATGACAAAGTGTGTTCAGACACGTCGTGTGGACGTTTGTGGGTGTTTTAGTATGGTTGAACGTGCGGTATGAATGGGTTTGGACAACCTAGATTTTTGAATGGGACAATTCAAGCCGTGTGTTTGGCCGTATATAAGAGATGAGCGAATTATTTGGGATAAGACCACTGGTTAGACTCACATGGGATGCATGCAAAGGGTGACCATTTGACTCGACCTATTTCTTGGCTGAAACGGTTCATCATCTTTATGGCATATTTTTTCTCAAATGATATTATTTCTTGGCTGGAGATACCCTGCTGCCTTACCCCGCTCTTCGTCCATGTACCAGACTGCTACCTCTTGAGCACTGCGTTGGATTTCCTTGAAGAGGAAAGGATGATGCAGTAAAGTAGCGTAAGTATTTCTGTCGTGGATTGGTCACGGCAGATGTCCTTAGCGTCAGGACTTAGTCGCGAGGCCAACGCATCTATGTGGTAGCTTGAGAGGGGTTGAGTGGGACGAGAGACGCAGGGCGGATCAACACGTAAGACAAGGGTTTAGACAGCTTCGGGCCCCGGGAAACATCATCCGGTAATACCCCTACATGCTGTTTTGAGGCTAGGTCTCATTATCATCACGAGGGAGACGCCGTAAACCGGCTCTTGTGTCTAGCCCTAGAGATTATTGATTGTCTGTAGCTTGTAGCTTCTAACTTGTAACTTGTAACCTGTCCCTCTTTGGGGAGCCCTGCCCCTCCTTATATATGTTGAAGGGGCGGTTTACATGTGGAGTCCTATTAGGATTAGGACTAGTCTATCTCTAATACAAACCGGATACAAGTCCTGGTCTTAACTCTTTGTAAGATAAATATTCCTTTCCTCTTAAACCGGCCCACCATAGTTGAACCGGCCTTCTAGGCCTTGGGTCTTGTCATCCGTCTGATCCGCCCGTCGGTTTACCAGTGAGTCAAGCGGATTGCTTGTAAACCGCCAAGGTCAGGGCGGGTCTTCAGATAAACCGCCAAGTCCGGACGGGTTAACTTCCGGCCGGTTTACACCGCGGGGTATATCCCCGACATTAGCCCCCAAGTTTAGCTTGGATTCATCCATGGTAAACTTATGCTGCAAAATAAACATAAGAACAAATTTGACAGGTTGCGCTCCGGGTTAAGAATACTTGTAAACCGGCACCTGATCATCCTTAAGTCCTTGTCATTCCTCCTAGAAAATCCAGGTTAATAACCAGCTTCATACTCAAATTGCTGACATTGGTTTCTCATAGAAAAATATTGTAAAGAATAATCCACTTGAATCAGCTTCCAAAACGCCGGTTTAAGAAATATTGGTCTTGTAATACTCATCTGATATTCAACCGGTTTGAAAATGTAGACTCATCGGTTTATCATTGTCAAGATTGCCGGTTTATAAGAACTGAATTCCAGGTCATGACTATTTCCAACGCCGGTTCATGATTGTTGTAGACACCGAGTCATAATGATTGGCTCAAAACAGAAAATTGGAAGATATTTCTCCCTTATATCCATATTACCTGTAGCCCCCAAGTGTCGGGTTGTCATGCTTGCAGCAACCTGGGACTTGTAATTGACTGATGCCCATAAAACTTCAACCAATGTAGCCCCCAAGGGCCGGGTCATTATGTAATAATCAGCAGGGACTTTGTAAATATAATCTTGTAAACTTTGAACAGCAATGTGTAGCCCCCAAGGGCCGGCTCAGTAAGATAATATTGAGCTGGGACTTTGATATATACTTCTATGAAAACAACATCATATGATGTAACCCCCCATCATGGGGCTTGAATCCACGTCCACAAGGTTAAGAGCTTTGTGCTTTACCAACTGAGCAGTGGACCCTTCAATATAATAGATAAAAAGCTTTGTACCTTGAGCAATTTACAGGAGCAATTGGTAGCCCCCAAGGGCCAGCTCATTACGATGTGATGAGTTGGGACTTCAATAAGATGAGCAAAAATGACCTTGCATTAGCCCCCAAGTGTCATGGTGCATGCTTGCAGCAACATGAGACTTGCATATTTGATGTAATCTCAATTTTGAATAATGTAGAGCCTCCAAGTGCCGGGTTGTAAGCCTGCAGCAACTCGGGACTATTCCTTCAATTGTATAAAATGATAACCATTGCGCTAAAGCGACTTTGAAAACCTTGATCATAATATTAATAACCATAAAAAATCTAGCCATGTTGGCTATTAAAGATAATATAATCCCGTATGAAAACCTTTATTCATCCAATATCATAATGAAAATTCAGCCAAGTTTGGCTATTTGAATAACATAATCCAATAATTTATAAGCGCATGATTCCAATGGCGCAATCCAAATATATACTGGCGACTTATAGTCCAAAGCCAGACCGGTTTAATAAACACTGGATAATTTATCATCATACTGGCGACTTATCGTCTTAAAGCCAGGCCGGTTTAACAAACACCGGACAATTTATAATCATGCTTTATTCAACCTGTTTCTGCATACAACAAGTTTAAAGTGTCCTGGCGGTTTACCGCCGGACGGGTCATAATGCTCAACATATAACCTGGGTTTATAACCAGGGCTGCACTTAAAAATATGAAATATATCATACCTGTGATATAGTCGGTTTACCAACTTTTCATAGTAGGGGAATTTTGAGTAATGATAACTCCTTACATATTGTGCCGGTTTATGATAAAACCGTACCGGGCTGTGATAAACACCGGTTTAACAATATATAATACTGGTGACTTGTAGTCAAACCAGACCGGGCTGATAATCTCCGGATTATAACTTGATCATGTACTCATAATTTGTAGTTGAAAGCCGAGCCGGGTTGATAAACACCGGTTTACTCCATAATAGGATGGTAATAGAAAATCAAACCGGGCAGATGGCCTCCGGATTAAGATTTGACCGTGTTCCGTCAATTTATAATTTGACAATCGAACCGGTTCAAGAATTGTTGGTTTAAAATCGCAACAAAAGAAATACTTATAAAAACAAAATTTCAAGCAAAGGCAATGATAAAACCAATTGCAAAAAGAAAGGCTCTACTGAGCTGGTCAGATGGTGTTACCATGGTCAGACGCAACCAAGCTCCCCGAAGGCGTAGCGATGGTGCCAGTCGGCCAGGTCCCCAAAAGACTCGTGGCATTACGCCGGCCAAGTGGCATTGCATTGGTTCGGATTCAACCAAGCCCCCAAGTGGCTTAGTGGCCTAGGGCCGATCAAGTGGCATTGCATTGGTTCGGACACGACCAAGCCCCCAAATGACTTATTGGCTGTTTAAAAGCCGATCAGAAGGCATTACCATCATCAAGACATGACCGAGCTCCCATAAGGTGTAACTACAGTTCAAGTCGATTAGGTCCCCAACTGACTTAGTGGCAAATGTGCCAGCCAGAAGGCATTACCGTCGTCAAGACATGACCAAGCTCCCCGGAGGTGTAGCTACGGTTCAAGTCGACTAGGTCCCCAACTGACTTTGTAAGGATAGCTATGTTCTCTTTGGTTCGAATACGACCTATGTTTGAACAGGAAGCCCCATGTTTGAACCGCGCATCATGGCAGCAGGTCCTCTTCAGTAATTTTTAACTTTTTTGCAAGAGATAAATTCTTCTTGAACCGGATATTAAGAGCTTCAAAGCTTTGTGGGAGACATCTTTCCCTTGAACCGGATTTTAAACCGGAATCTTCATTTTCAGCCGGAAATTTTCTGACGGCCTTTAAATTCGAACTTGCGAGAAGTTAATTCCTTTTTGAACCGGATATTGTTAAACCGGATCTGAGCGCTTCAGAACTTTGTGGGAGAACAGATTTCTCTTGAACCGGATTGTAAACCGGATATTTGAGAGCTTCAGTGATACTGACTTCCCTTCAGCCAGGTTTCAAACCGGAATCCTTTCTGATGATCCGAAACTTCTTCATTGAGCCGGGATTTTGTAACTGTCATATACTTTCCAAGCCGGAAATTTTCTGACGGCCTTTAAATTTTTATCAACATAACAGTAGCCTCCGGGATCGGGTTTATCTTTCCCTCCATCGTCCTCGGGTTCTTAAACCGGCTGAAACTAGCAAGACTTGCTGCGTCATATCATCGTAGCCCCCAAGTCTCAAGGTGACTCGAGGAGTTGGCTTGAGATTCTCCATCTTTGACCGTGATATAAACCGGTATAACTTGTATATCATTGGTGTTGATAACACGATGTGCATACACAGAAGGTTGAGGTGACTGCGGCGGGTTGTAAATGATCCCGTATGAACCATGTCAGCAACTCGGCCAATGGTTCCTTCCAACTGGTGATTTGAAGTTAACCAAACTGTAGCGGCGGTGACTTGTGCGCCTGCCCATTGATGCCTCCAGTGCAGACGGCGGTTGATGATAATTTGCCTCCAATTTGAAAGAAAACCGGGCTACCCAAGCTGTGACTTGTTCATACTCAATAAATGGCTCGCGCAGACAGGTGCGGCCCGGTATGTTGATGTAAACCGGCACGGGTTATCCAATAGCTCAGTGATATAATAATCCCCTTTTTGCAACAGACAATTTGTCCTGATATGTTAGCCGGAAAATATCCACCGCGGAGTTGATGATCACCACAGTGAAACTGAAATCAATCATGGCAAGTCAGCCATGCGAACAGACAGATGAACCGGTCGCGGCATTGTAAACCGGTGCGGAGCAAGTAGTCCTCCGCGCCGCAAACCAGCACGGTCGCGGGAGACGGCCACGGTGTTGTAAACCGGTTCGATCGCGAGAGACGGTTACGACGCTGTAAGCCGGCACAGACGGGCGGATCAATCGCCAGTGCGGTAAACCGCACGGACGGGCTAATTGCGGGCGCGGTCCCGGTAAGCTGATGTAAACCGGACCACAGGGACGGCGACTTGCGCATGCTCATTCATCGGGCGGTATGACACGGACGAAACGCCGATGCAGAATATTGCTAGCGCGTGCTCCGTGCCCATAACATAGCGCCTCATTTGTAATGAACAATTGTCCTGCATAAACAGTATTGCAGACCAAGGCAAAAGATAAACTGCTCTTTGACATGTGCTAATAAAATATATCTTAGATGGATATCACCTGATGTATTCAGGCCGGAAATAACCCGCCATGAAGTTGATGATAACTGTATGAAGCTAAAATTAACCACGGGTGAACCAGCCTCATTGTGGTAAACCGGTGCGGACGGGTGAGTCGGCCGTGATGTTTGTAAACCGGCGCGGACAAGGAATCATCTGCATGCGTTGGACGGATGTAAACCGAACAGCGGGGGCGGCGATTTGCATGTGTATCTGTCGAGCAGCATGGCCCGAAAGAACGCCACTCCAAAACTATACTGGCACGCGCTCCATGTCTGCGGTATAACAATACCCTTGTCATAAGTAATTATCATCAGCTCAGAAGGAGGCCGCGGCAGAGGGCGGTTCAGATCAGGCTGGCTCCCTGGCCGTCGGCGGTTCACGGTGCAGTTGGCAGAAAAACACGAGGCCAAGGCGGTTTGGCATGAGAAGCCCAAAGTGCAGCGGAGGCGGAGCTGACAGGATAGAGAACAGCAGAGGTAAAGGCCGGCGACAGTAGCAGAATCAGTCTGAGGCCTCGGGGGTGACCCGGCAAGGCGGCATAAATCGGCCGGAGCAGCTCGCGATGTCAAGTTGCCGCTGCAGAATCCCGGTTCGTGGCGGTATCTGCTCCGGGTCGTAGACTTTTTCTTCCTTTTCAACTCTGTATCCGACTGTTCATCCCTATATATCCTTTAATACATGAGCTCTCCACGCTTCAGCCCAATCTCATAATAATTGGCTCTATAATTTGTCTCCATATCAATTGCGGCCGGTTCGTTCTTCCTCGTAGAGGTCGTGTGCACCAGCTGCACCTTGCCATGAATCCGACAAAAGTACGGCGACCACACAATTTTTGCTGTTGACAGACAACTTCTTGGGACTTGAAGCGAATCTGTGTACGCTGCCAGCTGGTTTGGCGGTTTACCGATGGAAACTTGACCCGCTGGGGGGAAACAGGCCATAGAGGACGATGATGTTGGTCGAGTTGTGACTTCTTTTCTCGGCAACTTGCGGCAGCAAACAGATCACAACCATAATTTTCTTGAACTTTAAATCTCACACACTATGAATCTGGACTAATAAACTCCAAGCTGACGCAAATCTTTTCAAACTAGCTCTTCTTCATCTGAAAATTTGCAACCTTCTCGTTCCATGGGAGATCCCTCCAAGAACTCAACACCACCGTGCGCAAGCCCCACGGTGGGCGCCAACTGTCGTGGATTGGTCACGGCAGATGTCCTTAGCGTCAGGACTTAGTCGCGAGGCCAACGCATCTATGTGGTAGCTTGAGAGGGGTTGAGTGGGACGAGAGACGCAGGGCGGATCAACACGTAAGACAAGGGTTTAGACAGCTTCGGGCCCCGGGAAACATTATCCGGTAATACCCCTACATGCTGTTTTGAGGCTAGGTCTCATTATCATCACGAGGGAGACGCCGTAAACCGGCTCTTGTGTCTAGCCCTAGAGATTATTGATTGTCTGTAGCTTGTAGCTTCTAACTTGTAACTTGTAACCTGTCCCTCTTTGGGGAGCCCTGCCCCTCCTTATATATGTTGAAGGGGCGGTTTACATGTGGAGTCCTATTAGGATTAGGACTAGTCTGTCTCTAATACAAACCGGATACAAGTCCTGGTCTTAACTCTTTGTAAGATAAATATTCCTTTCCTCTTAAACCGGCCCACCATAGTTGAACCGGCCTTCTAGGCCTTGGGTCTTGTCATCCGTCTGATCCGCCCGTCGGTTTACCAGTGAGTCAAGCGGATTGCTTGTAAACCGCCAAGGTCAGGGCGGGTCTTCAGATAAACCGCCAAGTCCGACCGGGTTAACTTTCGGCCGGTTTACACCGCGGGGTATATCCCCGACAATTTCCCTCAGTTTTTGATAACCAAGGTATCAATCCAGTAGGAGGCTACGCGCGAGTCCCTCGTACCTGCACAAAACAAATAACTCCTCGCAACCAACGCGATAAGGGGTTGTCAAACCCTTCACGGTAACTTACGAGAGTGAGATCTGATAGATATGATACTATAATATTTTTGGTATTTTTGTGATAAAGATGCAAAGTAAAAAAACAAAGGACGTAACTAAGTGTTGGAAGATTAATATGATGAAGATAGACCCGGGGCCATAGGTTTCACTAGTGGCTTCTCTCAAGAGCATAAGTATTTTACGGTGGGTGAACGAATTACTGTTGAGTAATTGACAGAATTGAGCATAGTTATGAGAATATCTAGGTATGATCATGTATATAGGCATCACGTCCGAGACAAGTAGACCGACTCCTGCCTGCATCTACTACTATTACTCCACTCATCGACCGCTATCCAGCATGCATCTAGAGTATTAAGTTCATGAAAACAGAGTAACGCCTTAAGCAAGATGACATGATGTAAAGGGATAAATTCATGCAATATGATAAAAAACCCATCTTGTTATCCTCCATGGCAACAATAAAATATGTGCCTTGCTGCCCCTACTGTCACTGGGAAAGGACACCGCAAGATTGAACCCAAAGCTAAGCACTTCTCCCATTGCAAGAAAGATCAATCTAGTAGGCCAAACCAAACTGATAATTCAAAGAGACTTGCAAAGATAACCAATCATACATAAAAAGAATTCAGAGAAGATTCAAATATTGTTCATAGATAATCATGATCATAAACCCACAATTCATCGGTCTCAACAAACACACCGCAAAAAGAAGATTACATTGAATAGATCTCCACAAGAGAGGGGGAGAACATTGTATTGAGATCCAAAAAGAGAGAAGAAGCCATCTAGCTACTAACTATGGACCCAAAGGTCTGAGGTAAACTACTCACACTTCATTGGAGAGGCTATGGTGATGATGTAGAAGCCCTCCGTGATGGATGCCCCCTCCGGCGGAGCTCCGGAATAGGCCCCAAGATGGGATCTCATAGGTACAGAAGGTTGCGGCGGTGGAATTAGGTTTTTTGGCTCCTTATCTGATCGTTTGGGATACGTAGGTATATATAGGAGGAAGGAGTACGTCGGTGGAGCAACAGGGGGCCCACGAGGGTGGAGGGCGCGCCCTGGGGGGGTGGGCGCGCCCCCCTACCTCGTGGTCTCCTCCTTTGTTTCTTAACGTAGGGTCCAAGTCTCCTGGATCATGTTCGTTCCGAAAATCACGTTCCCGAAGGTTTCATTCCGTTTGGACTCCGTTTGATATTCCTTTTCTGTGAAACTCTAAAATAGGCAAGAAACAACAATTCTGGGCTGGGCCTCCGGTTAATAGGTTAGTCCAAAAAATAATATAAAAGTGGATAATGAAGCCCAATAATGTCCAAAACAGTAGATAATATAGCATGGAGCAATCAAAAATTATAGATACGTTGGAGACGTATCACAGACTACCTGCTCTTGGAGTCTTTGTGCCAAAAGTGAGCTCTTCAACAACTAAGGGTGTGTTTGGTTGCCCGCATGCAGCCCAACTAGACCCGCGCGGGATGTGTGCGGCATGTTTGGTTGCCTGGGCTGCATGCGGTTTCTGGCCCGCACGGACCTTAAAGCAGCCCACATGTGACACCCTAAAAAATTTGACCTTGTTTTATTAATTAAAATTTTGCCAGGAAATAAAAAATTTATTTTCTGGATTTCCTTTTGATTTCAGAACCATTCTTTTCTTGGTTATTATGGAGTTTTTACCTCTAGTGAGAAAAACTTTCCAAATATAGTATTGGACTTGTTTGCCCTTTCAAGAAAAACATTTCTATTGTCAGCAGAATTTATTTGCACAATTGTTTCTCTCTGAGCTTTATTCCTTAAAATGAATTTTCATTAGTTTTGGAGCTCTTTTTGAACTACAACCACTTGATAAATTTACTTAAAATTCCAACCAAATTTTGGAGATGTCATGTGATGTGTTTAAAACACTTTTATGCAAAAACATCTTTTATTCATGAGATATTTTGAGCTCTACACCAAGTTTTCAAAACTGGTCCAGATGGCAGTATTGCATTACAACCCATTTAAATATTTCTTTCTAGCTTCCACCAAAATTATGGGATGTTCATAGGAGTATATTATTCAACCTTATGCAAAAAAATAGTGATGTCCTTTGAAAAATTTGAGTGAATCAACCTCTTTTTCATTCTGGTCCAGCTTGGTGATTTGTACTGCAACCCCAATTTATCTTGCTCTTTTACCCATGATTCTTCTTCCTACATATAGACCTCCCTACAAAACCCTTGAGTCCAGGAGAGTGGGCCCATTGGAGGATTTTAAGTGCATGCATTAGTGCCTTTTTCTTTCTGTCCAGAATCAGTTTTCTCACAAACTTGCACTAACAAGTTTTTGCTGTTGACAAACTAACCTCACCACCATCTGTATCATCTAAAGAGACCCCAATCTGGAAGATTTGGCCACCCCAAGAATTCCCTAGATGCCCTTGGCAATCTGTCAAACACCCTGTGTGCATAGCCAGGTTTGGCATGATTTTAAGTTTACATTGTGAACTTGATCCCCTGACCTAACCACCATGTCCCTTGATCTCCTTACTAACTCTAATCTAGTCATGTTATTTGCCAGCCTCACTCAAGCACTCTAGGCCACCCTAGCATTCTATCGAGCACGTCTCGTGCGTGCTCTCCTAGAGCGCGGGTTTTGCACGTCCGGGCACCCGAGCCGCCGCATCGCACGGCCGCCTCCCCGCTCCCGCTCTGGCCTCTCCCCACTCGCAGCCAGCACGCCCGCCCCCACCCTCGCTGCAGAGCCGCCCCTGGCGCCCTACAGCGCCGCCGTCAGGTCGGCCACAGCGGCTAGCGACCGGCCACAGTGGTCTCCTGCCCCGGACGGCGCCGCCCGAGCCACCCGCGTGCGCCAGCTGCCCTCTGGAGCAGTCCGAGCTCATCCACAAGCTCGTCTGCAAGCGCTCGTCGCCGCCACGTCGCCTTGGCCACTACAGAACGGCGGTTCGTCGTCGCACCTATCCACGGCCACGGGGACCGACCTCGCCGGGCTATATATTGCCCTCCCGATCATGCCTCGGCTCATCAGCAGCCTCGTTTGAGCCGTAGGAAGCCTCCCCTCTTCCCCAGTTGGCCAGAGGCCCCCCTCTTCCCCAACTCCGGCAGGATCGGCCGTCACCATGCTCCGGCAAAATCCGGCCAAGGCCGAAGCCCCCAGACCCCTCCCACGCTTCCATCCTTCCCCCCTCGACCGTACGGAGCTGCCCAGTCTCCCAAACATGATCGGGAACCACCGTAGAGCAAAACCCCAAACCACCCGAAGCCTCCTCCGCTGCGGAGCTCGCCACCGGCGACTCCTTTCACCCCCGACGACCCAACGACCACCGTGAGGACCGCCCCGGTCTGGCGGGTCCATCCCTGCCCTCGGATGCCCTCGAGGAGCCATCGTTCGCCGGCATCGATCGCCGGAGTCCCGCCTCCGCTCGGGCAAAGGAAGAGGAGGGAGAGACGACTGGTCAAATCTAACAAGTGGGCCCCGTGGACCCATTGTCAGTGACCCACGCGCCCGTCCATGCTGGATAAGTGAAAGCGTAAAGTCTCAAGTACGTATCCCCTACCCCGAAAGCGTACTCTGTATCGAAGCGTTTTCCTTTTTCTATTTTATTTTAAAAAACAGAATTTGACTAAACTTTGACTGGCTATAACTTTTTAAATATAAATCCAAATGACTTGATTCTTTTTTTGTTGTTACTCAAATATTGTCTAGTTTATTTTCATATTTATTTCAAAATTTCCCAGACAAATTTTTTGTGCTGTTTTTAAAGTATATGTTAATTCAAATTTATTAAAATAGGATTTTTGGAGAGGGAGAAGGAAGACTTTCAAAAGTTTTGGAATGCACCCTGCCTCTCCACAACTTGAAGGCAAGCATTCTGAACCCTGGCATAATATTGTCGTGTGTTGTTTAATTTGGTTACAACGCCACCCTGTCTCGAAATTTCCGTTATTTATTGGGGTGATAAGATCCTACTCGTAAGTGCATGTTAATGATACCGTGCTTTTGAACATTGATATGTTGTGATAGTGGTCATCCTCATATAGCCTTCATGTCTACCGGAAGGAAACTGGGGAAAGCCTCTGTCTTGGGTAGACACGATGCTTGTCTCCAGTTCCTCGTCGAGACAGTTGTGTCCGGTATGGCATGATGAGGTATGATGAGTGGTGATTCTGTCTGTTGGATTGAAATATATTTGTTATGCTAATCGTGCAGGGAATGCTTAATCCTCCTGAGTCGACCGTAGATCGAGTCTTGTTCCGGTAACCCCCATACTTGTTTTGTGTTGCCACTTGTCCCTGCCATAGGTAGGGTACGGTTCAGTAAGTTGTCAACCCCTGTCCTAGCACACACCGTACAGAGAGGCCATGGTGGAAGATACCGGCTGCATCTGGTAGGCATGCCACCTGGTTCGGGGGCATGGGTGTTTCCGGTTGGGACCGAGAGGGGGGCACCCCTTAGAGCGCGCGATATAAATTTGATCCCATGCTACGCGAGGTTGTAGCCTCCCCACTTAGAGTTTTGCTTAACAGGTGTCGTGGGTGATTCCAGACACCGGTAGGTTAAGCTGGTGTGTGCAGTCAGGTGTGTTTTCAACTAAAAGACCGTAAATGGAATTAGTCCCGATGGACTAAAGGAATCCGTTACTCGTGGGTAAAGAGTACACCCTCTGCAGAGATTATATCTATTCGAATAGCCATGTCCATGGTTAAGGACTACAGTCTTTGATGGGTCAAGTGTCGGTCTTAGTGTCGGTCTTCGGAGGAAAAACTGCTAAACCAGAACATTGATTATGACCTATGACATATGATGATTATGATTATTATTATTGTGGACTAACCATTTGTATTATTTGTATTAATGGGTATCCCTGGGACGGTTCTACCTCCTGGATATTCACTGTGATTATCTTTTATATATAAGCCCTTTATGTGGTGTCGCTCAGACGCCCGACTGTGGCATGCCTATAATTTCAATTACTTATAAGCCCTTTATGTGGTGTCGCTCAGACGCCCGACTGTGGCATGCCTGTTAGTTCAATTACTTATAAGCCCTTTATGTGGTGTCGCTCAGACGCCCGACTGTGGCATGCCTGTTATTTCAATTACTTATCAGCCCTTTATGTGGTGTCGCGCAGACGCCCAACTGTGGCATGCTTGTTATATCATTTACTTATAAGCCCTTTTGTGGTGTCGCTCAGACGCCCGACTGTGGCATGATTGTTATATCTTTTACTTATAAGCCCTTTATGTGGTGTCGCACATACGCCCGAATGTGGCATGCTTCATATTATTATCCTTTCGAGGCGTCGTTTCAGACACTCGATCGATGCTTTTCATTTCTACTCCCTGATTGTTTACCCATGTTTTATTTGAATGATCTGCTTGCGTGCATCATGAACCTTATTTCATAACTGACGAAGTGATCATAGAATATTTCAAAGCATGATTATCAGTGGCTATATTATACCTGTGTTCTTAATGTTTGCGAGTACATTCAAAGTACTCACTGCTTGTCCCTGGCTATTGTCTTGGCCAAATTTCTTGCATGGAGAGGAGCGTTGTGATGACAGCCTCGGAACCTATGCCATGGTGATAGTAGCCTCGCGAAGATAGGAGTTATCCTGGTCAGTTGTTCCTGTGGGAAATGGAGTCCCATAGACGCTGATGATCCGCAAACCGCTTCCGCCATCAACCACTAGAAACCAATTGTTGTACCCATAGGCCAGAATGGTCTTGTACTACATATTATGTACCTTGCTTGGATTTTCTGTATCAAGTTGGTGCCTCATCAGCTAACAGTAATCCTGGGGCTGGTGAGCACAAGGGCCATTTTCTGGGAGTCTTATATCCCAAAAATCTGGTCCGGACAAACTTGGTATCAGAGCCAGGCTGACCAATGGCTAATCCTATCTTAGCCAGGTCGAAAACCTAGAGTAACCAACCCACCAGACCTTAACCAAACCCCGGCCAAGCTTCTCGTGTAAGATAGCCACACAGTGACCCGACACCTTTTGGCAGTCGGTGCCCAACCTATCAACCTAGCCTGTCGATCACGCGCAAGTGACCGACTCCTAAATTGTCTCATTCGCAAGCGTGCGAAGGAAGACTCCATCCCCTTTTTCTATAAAAAAAGGGCACGCTAGCCTCAACCCAGCACAGCACAGCCTCTACCCCAAACCAAGCTAAAATGCCAGGACCCATTGTTCACAATGAGACCACAGCAACCAACCTTGGAGGTTTTGTGACCGTGCTAGCAAACCTCACCCGCCGTGCCTTTGCATTAGAAGAGCCCCCAGAGTATGTTGTGTACCAAGGGTCCATGAGCGACGAGAGCCGTCAATTCTGGGCCACTGTACACGTCTATGGTAGGGTTTTTTCGCTAGAACGCCCCTACAGGTTCACCGGAAGGACAACTTCCTTTGAGCCACAAGCCATCCAACTAGCTGCTCGAGAGGCTATAGTTCAACTCCGGCACTTGTCGCCCAGAGTTAATTGTCGCTCCTTCTACTACTACCCCAGCCGTGACGGGTATGGTAGACCACCCCAAGAGACCACGAGACAGATCCTGCACTATTGCATTTGGTGCGCTATGTAAGTGCACTAGAGGGTCTGTACGATCAAATCACCCTTGATCTGATTGCAGCTCGTGGAGAACTGATCCGCCGAGCCCCGGCAAGAAGAGAATATGAGCCCAACGCGGACAACCCAGTCGTGCTGCTCGGACAACCGATCGAGACCTTGAGGTCAGCCCCAGCCATCAACCAAGGTGCTTTCATGACCCCAGAAGTACTTCGTCGCCTTTTGGGAACACACTTCAATGGGATTGTGGCCAACAATCCCCGCGATGGTCATCATCGCTACCCCAACCCTGCAATTCCTCAACCCCCTCCGGCTAACCCCGACGGTGAAGCCAATGGAGAAGCCTCGGCGTCCACAAGGCACGCCCGCTTAGATATAAACGAGGTAGACTAAGTCACTCGAGTAGTACCAAGTCTCAGCATGTCCACACCCTGTAATTACGTGATCTTGTATCACCACAATGTTGTCTGCATGTGCGCCACTATTTTAAATAGTAGCTGTGCATAAGTATGATGATGTGCGGTTGCCTTTTTAATACCGGACATAGCTACCAAAAACCAACCCTGACGGCACCCACAGTAACACGTCACTTTTGTGAGATCTGTGTATCTGTGGCTTGGACCCCGACCCCATGAGAGCAGAACCAGCAAACTAGTGCCCCCCACCGCGGTAAATAACCCAGCCCAGTTGGTATATAAAAGGCCACCTCATGACCCTGCCAAGTACCCCTCATCTTGTGCGCAACCCTCACAACCATTTCTTGCCATGCCGAGCCCTACCATTTATATGAGAACCCCAGATGCAACCCCGGGTAGCTTTGTTAAAATATTGTGGGACTTTACCTGCAGTACCATGGGTTCTACCCAGCCACCCCAATACGAGTTGCTCAAATCGAGAATCACCTCATCCACCTCGAAATATTGGGCAGTAGTGCACATCCCTCCCGTAAACTCAAATCAAGACCCAACGGAAGTCTCCTTCCAGAGGAAATCTATGCCGACTCCGTAAATGGCCATAGAAGCGGCTGCACACGAGGCAATTGTTCGCCTTCGATTCGCGGTACCCTATGCCAGCGAATGCGGGTATCATTACTTTCCGAGCCGTGCAGCACCCAGAGAAGTAGCATCCTTTCTGTTGGGGAACGTTGCAGAAAATTAAAATTTTTCCTACGGTTTCACCAAGATCCATCTATGAGTTCATCTAAGCAACGAGTCATAGGAGAGAGATTGCATCTACATACCACTTTGTAGATCGCGAGCGGAAGCGTTCAACGAACGGGGATGAGGTAGTCGTACACGACGTGATCCAAATCACCGGAGATCCTAGCACCGAAAGGACGGCACCTCCGCGTTCAACACACGTACGGTCAGCGTAACGTCTCCTTCTTCTTGATCCAGCAAGGCAAAGGAGAGGTTGGGGAAGATGGCTCCAGCAGCAGCACGACGGTGTGGTGATGGTGGAGCTGCAGTACTCCGGCAGGGCTTCGCCGAGCTCTACGGAGGAGGAGGAGATGTTGGAGAGGGAGAGGGAGGCGCCAGGGCAAGGGGTGCCGCTGCCCCCCTCCCCTCCCCCATTTATATAGGCCCCCTGGGGGGGCGCCGGCCCTAGGAGATGCAATCTCCTAGGGGGCGGCAGCCAGGGAGGGGAACTTGCCCCCCAAGCAAGGGGGGCGCCCCCACTAGGGTTTCCCCCCAACCCTAGGCGCATGGGCCCAAGGGAAGGGGGCGCTCCCAGCCCTCCAGGGGCTGGTTCCCTTCCTATTTCAGCCCATGGGGCCCTCTGGGATAGGTGGCCCCACCCGGTGGACCCCCTGGGACCCTCCGGTGGTCCCGGTACAATACCGATAACCCCGAAACTTGTCCCGATGGCCAAAACAGCACTTCCTATATATAATTCTTTACCTCCGGACCAATTCGGAACTCCTCGTGACGTCCGGGATCTCATCCGGGACTCCGAACAACATTCGGGTTACTGCACATACATATCTTCACAACCCTAGCGTCACCGAACCTTAAGTGTGTAGACCCTACGGGTTCGGGAGACATGCAGACATGACCGAGATGGCTCTCGGGCAATAACCAACAGCGGGATCTGTATACCCATGTTGGCTCCCACATGCTCCACGATGATCTCATCGGATGAACCACGATGTCGAGGATTCAATTAATCCCGTATACGATTCCCTTTGTCAATCGGTATTTTACTTGCCCGAGATTCGATCGTCGGTATCCCAATACCTCGTTCAATCTCGTTACCGGCAAGTCACTTTTCTCGTACCGTAATGCATGATCCCGTGATCAAACACTTTGATCACATTGAGCTCATTATGATGATGCATTACCGAGAGGGCCCGGTGATACCTCTCTGTCAAGCGGAGTGACAAATCCCAGTCTCGATCCGTGTCAACCCAACAGACACTTTCGGAGATACCCGTAGTATACCTTTATAGTCACCCAGTTACGTTGTGACGTTTGGCACACCCAAAGCACTCCTACGGTGTCCGGGAGTTACATGATCTCATGGTCTAAGGAAAGGATACTTGACATTGGAAAACTCTAGCAAACGAACTATGCGATCTTATGCTATGTTTAGGATTGGGTCTCGTCCATCACATCATTCTCCTAATGATGTGATCTCGTTATCAATGACATCCAATGTCCATAGTCAGGAAACCATGACTATCTATCGATCAACGAGCTAGTCAACTAGAGGCTTACTAGGGACATGTTGTTGTCTGTTATTCACACATGTATTACGATTTCCGGATAACACAATTATAGCACGAATAAAGACAATTATCATGAACAAGGAAATATAATAATAATGCTTTTATTATTGCCTCTAGGGCATATTTCCAACAGTCTCCCACTTGCACTAGAGTCAATAATCTAGTTACATTGTGATGAATCGAACACCCATCGAGTACTGGTGCTGATCATGTTTTGCCTTAGGGAGAGGTTTAGTCAACGGATCTGCAACATTCAGATCCGTGTGCACTTTACAAATTTCTATGTCTCCATCTTGAACATTTTCACGAATGGAGTTGAAGCGACGCTTGATGTGCCTGGTCTTCTTGTGAAACCTGGGCTCCTTGGCAAGTGCAATAGCTCCAGTGTTGTCACAGAAGAGTTTGATTGGCCCCGACGCATTGGGTATGACTCCGAGGTCGGTGATGAACTCCTTCACCCAAATTGCTTCATGTGCTACCTCCGAGGCTGCCATGTACTCCGCTTCACATGTAGATCCCGCCACAACGCTCTGCTTGCAACTGCACCAGCTTACTGCCCCACCATTCAAAATATACACGTATCCGGTTTGTGACTTAGAGTCATCCAGATCTGTGTCGAAGCTAGCGTCGACGTAACCCTTTACGACGAGCTCTTCGTCACCTCCATAAACGAGAAACATTTCCTTAGTCCTTTTCAGGTACTTCAGGATATTCTTGACCGCTGTCCAGTGTTCCTTGCCGGGATTACTTTGGTACCTTCCTACCAAACTTACGGCAAGGTTTACATCAGGTCTGGTACACAGCATGGCATACATAATAGAACCTATGGCTGAGGCATAGGGGATGACGCTCATCTCTTCTATATCTTCTGCCGTGGTCGGACATTGAGCTGAGCTCAATTTCACACCTTGTAACACAGGTAAGAACCCCTTCTTAGATTGATCCATACTGAACTTCTTCAATATCTTATCAAGGTATGTGCTTTGCGAAAGACCTATGAGGCGTCTTGATCTATCTCTATAGATCTTGATGCCTAATATATAAGCAGCTTCTCCAAGGTCCTTCATTGAAAAACTCTTATTCAAGTAAGCCTTAATGTTGTCCAAGAGTTCTATATCATTTCCCATCAAAAGTATGTCATCTACATATAGTATGAGAAATGCTACAGTGCTCCCACTCACTTTCTTGTAAACGCAGGCTTCTCCATAAGTCTGCGTAAACCCAAACGCTTTGATCATCTCATCAAAGCGAATGTTCCAACTCCGAGATGCTTGCACCAGCCCATAAATCGAGCGTTGGGGCTTGCACACCTTGTCAGCATTCTTAGGATCGACAAAACCTTCCGGCTGCACCATATACAATTCTTCCTTAAGGAAACCATTAAGGAATGCCGTTTTGACGTCCATTTGCCATATTTCATAATCGTAGAATGCGGCAATTGCTAACATGATTCGGACGGACTTCAGCTTCGCTACCGGTGAGAAAGTCTCATCGTAGTCAACCCCTTGAACTTGTCGATAACCCTTAGCGACAAGCCGAGCTTTATAGATGGTCACATTACCATCCGCGTCTGTCTTCTTCTTAAAGATCCATTTATTTTCTATGGCTCGCCGCTCTACGGGCAAGTCAGTCAAAGTCCATACTTCGTTTTCATACATGGATCCTATCTTGGATTTCATGGCTTCCAGCCATTTGTCGGAATCCGGGCCCGCCATTGCTTCCTCATAGTTCGAAGGTTCACCGTTGTCTAACAACATGATTTCCAAGACAGGGTTGCCGTACCACTCTGGTGCGGAACGTGTCCTTGTGGACCTTCGAATTTCAGTAGGAGCTTGATTAGAAGTATCTTGATCATTATCATTAATTTCCTCTCTAGTCGGTGCAGGCACCTCAGGAACGTTTTCATGAGTTTCGCCATTTTCCGGTTCAAGAGGTAACACTTCATCAAGTTCTACTTTCCTCCCACTTACTTCTTTCGAGAGAAACTCTTTCTCTAGAAAGGATCCATTCTTGGCAACAAAGATCTTGCCTTCGGATCTGAGGTAGAAGGTATACCCAATAGTTTCTTTAGGGTATCCTATGAAGACGCATTTTTCCGACTTGGGTTCGAGCTTTTCAGGTTGAAGTTTCTTCACATAAGCATCGCATCCCCAAACTTTTAGAAACGACAGCTTAGGTTTCTTCCCAAACCATAATTCATACGGTGTCGTCTCAACGGATTTCGACGGAGCCCTATTTAAAGTGGATGCGGTAGTCTCTAAAGCATAGCCCCAAAAAGATAGCGGTAAATCGGTAAGAGGCATCATAGATCGCACCATATCTAATAGAGTGCGATTACGATGTTCGGACACACCATTACGCTGAGGTGTTCCAGGCGGCGTGAGTTGTGAAACTATTCCACATTTTCTTAAGTGTGTGCCAAATTCGTGACTCAAGTATTCTCCTCCATGATCTGATCGTAGAAAATTGATCTTTCTATCATGTTGATTTTCAACCTCACTCTAAAATTCCTTGAACTTTTCAAAGGTTTCAGACTTGTGTTTCATTAAGTAGATATACCCATACCTACTTAAGTCATCAGTGAGGGTGAGAACATAACGATAGCCACCACGAGCCTCAACACTCATTGGACCGCACACATCGGTATGTATGATTTCCAATAAGTTGGTTGCTCGCTCCATTGTTCCTGAGAACGGAGTCTTGGTCATTTTACCCATGAGGCATGGTTCGCATGTGTCAAATGATTCATAATCAAGAGACTCTAAAAGTCCATCTGCATGGAGCTTCTTCATGCGTTTGACACCTATGTGACCAAGGCGGCAGTGCCACAAATATGTGGGACTATTGTTATCAACTTTAACTCTTTTGGTATTCACACTATGAATATGTGTATCATCACGTACGAGATTCATTAAGAATAAACCATTAACCATCGGAGCATGACCATAAAACATATCTCTCATATAAATAGAACAACCATTATTCTCGGATTTAAATGAGTAGCCATCTCGAATTAAACGAGATCCAGACACAATGTTCATGCTCAAACTTGGCACTAAATAACAATTATTGAGGTTTAAAACTAATCCTGTAGGTAAATGTAGAGGTAGCGTGCCGACGGCGATCACATCGACCTTGGAACCATTCCCGACGCGCATCGTCACCTCGTCCTTCGCCAGTCTCCGTTTATTCCGCAGCTCCTGCTTTGAGTTACAAATGTGAGCAACTGCACCGGTATCAAATACCCAAGAGCTACTACGAGTACTGGTAAGGTACACATCAATTACATGTATATCACATATGCCTTTTGTTTTGCCGGCCTTCTTGTCCGCTAAGTATTTGGGGCAGTTCCGCTTCCAGTGACCACTTCCCTTGCAATAAAAGCACTCAGTCTCGGGCTTGGGTCCATTCTTTGGCTTCTTCCCGGCAACTTGCTTACCGGGCGCGGCAACTTCCTTGCCGTCCTTCTTGAAGTTCTTTTTACCCTTGCCCTTCTTGAACTTAGTGGTTTTATTCACCATCAACACTTGACGTTCCTTCTTGATTTCTACCTCTGCTGATTTCAGCATAGCATATACCTCAGGAATGGTCTTTACCATCCCCTGCATATTGTAGTTCATCACAAAGCTCTTGTAGCTAGGTGTAAGCGACTGGAGGATTCTGTCAATGACTGCTTCATCCGGGAGATTAACTTCCAGTTGAGTCAAGCGGTTGTGCAACCCAGACATTTTGAGTATGTGTTCACTGACAGAGCTATTTTCCTCCATCTTACAGCTAAAGAATTTGTCGGAGACTTCATATCTCTCGACCCGAGCATGAGCTTGGAAAACCATTTTCAGCTCTTCGAACATCTCATATGCTCCATGTCTCTCAAAACGCTTTTGGAGCCCCGGTTCTAAGCTGTAAAGCATGCCGCACTGAACGAGGGAGTAATCATCGGAACGTGACTGCCAAGCGTTCATAACGTCTTGTTCTGCAGGGAGAACAGGTGCGTCACCCAGCGGTGCTCGTAGGACATAATCTTTCTTGGCAGCTATGAGGATGATCCTCAGGTTCCGGACCCAGTCCGTATAGTTGCTGCCATCGTCTTTCAGCTTGGTTTTCTCTAGGAACGCGTTGAAATTGAGGACTACGTTGGCCATTTGATCTACAAGACATATTGTAAATATTTTAGACTAAGTTCATGATAATAAAGTTCATCTAATCAAATTATTTAATGAACTCCCACTTAGATAGACATCCCTCTTCTAGTCATCTAAGTATTACATGATCCGAGTCAACTAGGCCGTGTCCGATCATCACGTGAGACGGACTAGTCAACATCGGTGAACATCTTCATGTTGATCGTATCTTCTATACGACTCATGCTCGACCTTTCGGTCTTCTGTGTTCCAAGGCCATGTCTGTACATGCTAGGTTCGTCAAGTCAACCTAAGTGTTTGCTTGTGTAAATCTGCCTTACACCCGTTGTATGTGAACGTTAGAATCTATCACACCCGATCATCACGTGGTGCTTCGAAACAACAAACTGTCGCAACGGTGCACAGTTAGGGGGAACACTTCTTGAAATTATTATGAGGGATCATCTTATTTACTACCGTCGTTCTAAGTAAACAAGATGCAAAACATGATAAACAGCACATGCAATCAAATAATAAACGTGGCATGATATGGCCAATATCACATAGCTCCTTCGATCTCCATCTTGGGGCTCCATGATCATCTTGTCACCGCTTGACACCATGATCTCCATCATCATGATCTCCATCATCGTGTCTCCATGAAGTTGCTCGCCAACTATTACTTCTACTACTATGGCTAACGCGTTTAGCAATAAAGTAAAGTAATTTACATGGCGTTTCTCAATGACACACAGGTCATACAAAAAATAAACACAACTCCTATGGCTCCTGCCGGTTGTCATACTCATCGACATGCAAGTCGTGATTCCTATTACAATAGCATGAACATCTCATACATCACATATAGATCATTCATCATTCATCACAACTTTGGCCATATCATATCACAAAGCACTTGCTGCAAAAACAAGTTAGACGTCCTCTAATTGTTGTTGCAAGTTTTACGTGGCTGAATTAGGGTTCTAGCAAGAACGTTTTCTTACCTACGTAAAAGCCACAACGTGATTTGTCAACTTCTATTTACCCTTCATAAGGACCCTTTTCATCGAATCCGCTCCAACTAAAGTGGGAGAGACAGACACCTGCCAGCCACCTTATGCAACTAGTGCATGTTAGTCAGTGGAACCGGTCTCACGTAAGCGTACGTGTAAGGTTGGTCCGGGCCGCTTCATCCCACAATACCGCTGAAGCAAGATAAGACTAGTAGCAGCAAGAAAGTTGACAACATCTACGCCCACAACAAATTGTATTCTACTCGTGCAATAGAGAACTACGCATAGACCTAGCTCATGATGCCACTGTTGGGGAACGTTGCAGAAAATTAAAATTTTTCCTACGGTTTCACCAAGATCCATCTATGAGTTCATCTAAGCAACGAGTCATAGGAGAGAGATTGCATCTACATACCACTTTGTAGATCGCGAGCGGAAGCGTTCAACAAACGGGGATGAGGTAGTCGTACACGACGTGATCCAAATCACTGGAGATCCTAGCACCGAAAGGACGGCACCTCCGCATTCAACACACGTACGGTCAGCGTAACGTCTCCTTCTTCTTGATCCAGCAAGGCAAAGGAGAGGTTGGGGAAGATGGCTCCAGCAGCAGCACGACGGCGTGGTGATGGTGGAGCTGCAGTACTCCGGCAGGGCTTCGCCGAGCTCTACGGAGGAGGAGGAGATGTTGGAGAGGGAGAGGGAGGCGCCAGGGCAAGGGGTGCCGCTGCCCCCCTCCCCTCCCCCCTTTATATAGGCCCCCTGGGGGGCGCCGGCCCTAGGAGATGCAATCTCCTAGGGGGCGGCGGCCAGGGAGGGGAACTTGCCCCCCAAGCAAGGGGGGCGCCCCCACTAGGGTTTCCCCCCAACCCTAGGCGCATGGGCCCAAGGGAAGGGGGCGCTCCCAGCCCTCCAGGGGCTGGTTCCCTTCCTATTTCAGCCCATGGGGCCCTCCGGGATAGGTGGCCCCACCCGGTGGACCCCCTGGGACCCTCCGGTGGTCCCGATACAATACCGATAACCCCGAAACTTGTCCCGATGGCCAAAACAGCACTTCCTATATATAATTCTTTACCTCCGGACCAATCCGGAACTCCTCGTGACATCCGGGATCTCATCCGGGACTCCGAACAACATTCGGGTTACTGCACATACATATCTTCACAACCATAGTGTTACCGAACCTTAAGTGTGTAGACCCTACGGGTTCGGGAGACATGCAGACATGACCGAGACGGCTCTCGGGCAATAACCAACAGCGGGATCTGGATACCCATGTTGGCTCCCACATGCTCCACGATGATCTCATCGGATGAACCACGATGTCGAGGATTCAATTAATCCCGTATACGATTCCCTTTGTCAATCGGTATTTTACTTGCCCGAGATTCAATCGTCGGTATCCCAATACCTCGTTCAATCTCGTTACTGACAAGTCACTTTTCTCGTACCGTAATGCATGATCCCGTGATCAAACACTTTGATCACATTGAGCTCATTATGATGATGCATTACCGAGAGGGCCCGGTGATACCTCTCCGTCAAGCGGAGTGACAAATCCCAGTCTCGATCCGTGTCAACCCAACAGACACTTTCGGAGATACCCGTAGTATACCTTTATAGTCACCCAGTTACGTTGTGACGTTTGGCACACCCAAAGCACTCCTACGGTGTCCGGGAATTACACGATCTCATGGTCTAAGGAAAGGATACTTGACATTGGAAAACTCTAGCAAACGAACTATGCGATCTTATGCTATGTTTAGGATTGGGTCTCGTCCATCACATCATTCTCCTACTGATGTGATCTCGTTATCAATGACATCCAATGTCCATAGTCAGGAAACCATGACTATCTATCGATCAACAAGCTAGTCAACTAGAGGCTTACTAGGGACATGTTGTTGTCTGTTATTCACACATGTATTACGATTTCCGGATAACACAATTATAGCACGAATAAAGACAATTATCATGAACAAGGAAATATAATAATAATGCTTTTATTATTGCCTCTAGGGCATATTTCCAACACTTTCCCGGTGGACGAATTGAGACAGACCCAGTACTGGCCAACCTTGTCCAGTATGTCATCGCTCAAGAACGTTTGACCCAGCGAGTAATGGGTTATCTCCAGAGCCTCACTGATTTTAATCCTTAGATCGCCATCGGCAGACCACTGAGGCCCGACCAAGAGAGACGCATTCATCGACTAGTCAATCCACTTTCCCCTATAGAAGAAGAGTGTGCCCCAGTACCAGAGACATTTTCTCAGGATCCTTTCCTTTTACCGTTTTCATTATAAACGTCGTAGCTATGTTTATTTGTGTGTTGCAGCTTATGATTGTACCCTAAGTTTGTGCTATCTTGGTTTCAACTAATGGGAGTATTATTTTTAAAACAACCCTTAGCAAATCTCGAGGACGAGATTTTTTTTCTTAAGGGGGGTAGTGTTGTGACACCCCAAAAATTTTGACCTTGTTTTATTAATTAAAATTTTGCCAGGAAATAAAAAATTTATTTTCTGGATTTCCTTTTGATTTCAGAACCATTCTTTTCTTGGTTATTATGGAGTTTTTACCTCTAGTGAAAAAAACTTTCCAAGTATAGTATTGGACTTGTTTGCCCTTTCAAGAAAAACATTTCTATTGTCAGCAGAATTTATTTGCACAATTGTTTCTCTCTGAGCTTTATTCCTTAAAATGATTTTTCATTAGTTTTGGATCTCTTTTTGAACTACAACCACTTGATAAATTTACTTAAAATTCCAACCAAATTTTGGAGATGTCATGTGATGTGTTTAAAACACTTTTGTGCAAAAACATCTTTTATTCATGGGATAATTTGAGCTCTACACCAAGTTTTCAAAACTGGTCCAGATGGCAGTATTGCACTACAACCCATTTAAATATTTTTTCTAGCTTCCACAAAAATTATGGGATGTTCATAGGAGTATATTATTCAACCTTATGCAAAAAAAACAGTGATGTCCTTTGAAAAATTTGAGTGAATAAACCTCTTTTTCATTCTGGTCCAGCTTGGTGATTTGTACTGCAACCCCAATTTATCTTGCTCTTTTACCCATGATTCTTTTTCCTACATATAGACCTCCCTACAAAACCCTTGAGTCCAGGAGAGTGGGCCCATTGGAGGATTTTAAGTGCATGCGTTAGTGCCTTTTTCTTTCTGTCCAGAATCAGTTTTCTCACAAACTTGCACTCACAAGTTTTTGCTTTTGACAAACTAACCTCACCACCATCTGTATCATCTAAAGAGACCCCAATCTGGAAGATTTGGCCACCCCAAGAATTGCCTAGATGCCCTTGGCATTCTGTCAAACACCCTGTGTGCATAGCCAGGTTTGGCATGATTTTAAGTTCACATTGTGAACTTGATCCCCTGACCTAACCACCATGCCCCTTGATCTCCTTACTAACTCTAATCTAGTCCTGTTATTTGCCAGCCTCGCTCAAGCACTCTAGGCCACCCTGGCATTCTATCGAGCACGTCTCGTGCGTGCTATGGGCGCGCCCAGAGCGCGGGTTTTGCACGTGCGGGCGCCCGAGCCACCGCGTCGCACGACCGCCTCCCCGCGCCCGCTCTGGCCTCTCCCCACTCGCAGCCAGCACGCCCGCCCCCTCCCTCGCCGCAGAGCCGCCCCTGGCGCCCTACAGCGCCGCCGTCAGGTCGGCCACGGCGGCTAGCGACCGGCCACGGTGGGCTCCTGCCCCGGACGGTGCCGCCCGAGCCACCCGTGTGCGCCCGCTGCCCTCTGGAGCAGTCCACACACATCCACAAGCTCGTCTGCAAGCGCTCGTCGCCGCCACGTCGCCCTGGCCACTACAGAACTGCAGTTCGCCGTCGCTCTTATCCACGGCCACGGGACCGACCTCGCCGGGCTATATATAGCCCTCTCGATCATGCCTAGGCTCATCAGCAGCCTCGTTCGAGCCGTAGGAAGCCTCCCCTCCTCCCTAGTTGGCCAGAGGCCCCCCTCTTCCCCAACTCCGGCAGGATCGGCCGCCACCACGCTCCGGCAAAATCCGGCCAAGGCCGAAGCCCCCAGACCCCTCCCACGCTTCCATCCTTCCCCTCTCGACCGTACAGAGCTGCCCAGTCTCCCAAATGTGATCGGGAGCCACCGTAGAGCAAAACCCCAAACCACCCGAAGCCTCCTCCGCCGCGGAGCTCGCCGCCGGTGACTCCTTTCAACCCCGACGACCCAAAGACCACCGGGAGGGCCGCCCCGGTCTAGCGGGTCCATCCTTGCCCTCGGATGCCCTCGAGGAGCCGTCGTTCGCCGGCGTTGATCACCGGAGTCCCGCCTCCGCTCGGGCAAAGGAATAGGAGGGAGAGACGACTGGTCAAACCTGACCAGTGGGCCCCGTGGACCCACTGTCAGTGACCCACGCGCCCGTCCACGCTGGATAAGTGAAAGCGTAAAGTCTCGAGTACGTATCCCCTACCCCGAAAGCGTATTCTGTATCGAAGCGTTTTCCTTTTTCTGTTTTATTTTAAAAAACAGAATTTAACTAAACTTTGGCTGGCTATAACTTTTTAAATATAAATCCAAATGACTTGATTCTTTTTCTGTTGTTTCTCAAATATTGTCTAGTTTATTTTCATATTTATTTCAAAAAATTTAGACAACTTATTTGTGTTGTTTTTAAAGTATGTGTTAATTCAAATTTATTTAAAATAGGATTTTTGGAGAGGGAGAAGGAAGACTTTCAAAAGTTTTGGAATGCACCCTGCCTCTCTACAACTTGAAGGCAAGCATTCTGAACCCTGGCATAATATTGCCGTGTGTTGTTTAATTTGGTTACAACGCCACCCTGTCTCGAAATTTCCGTTATTTATTAGGGTGATATGATCCTACTCGTAAGTGCATGTTAATGATACCGTGCTTTTGAACATTGATATGTTGTGATAGTGGTCATCCTCATATAGCCTTCATGCCTACCAGAAGGAAACCAGGGAAAGCCTCTGTCTTGGGTAGACACGATGCTTGTCTCCAGTTCCTCATTGAGACAGTTGTGTCCGGTATGGCATAATGAGGTATGATGAGTGGTGATTCTGTCTGTTGGATTGAAATATATTTGTTATGCTAATCATGCAGGGAATGCTTAATCCTCCTAAGTCGACCGTAGATCGAGTCTTGTTCCGGTAACCCCCATACTTGTTTTGTGTTGCCACTTGTCCCTGCCATAGGTAGGGTACGGTTCAGTAAGTTGTCAACCCCTGTCCTAGCACACACTGTACAGAGAGGCCATGGTGGAAGATACCGGCTGCATCCGGTAGGCATGCCACCTGGTCCGGGGGCATGGGTGTTTTCGGTTGGGACCGAGAGGGGGCACCCCTTAGAGCGCGCGGTAGAAATTTGATCCCATGCTACGCGAGGTTGTAGCCTCCCCACTTAGAGTTTTGCTTAACAGGTGTCGTGGGTGATTCCAGACACCGGTAGGTTAAGCTGGTGTGTGCAGTCAGGTGTGTTTTCAACTAAAAGACCGTAGATGGAATTAGTCCCGATGGACTAAAGGAATCCGTTACTCGTGGGTAAAGAGTACACCCTCTGCAGAGATTATATCTATTCGAATAGCCGTGTCCATGGTTAAGGACTACAGTCTGGGATGGGTCAAGTGTCGGTCTTAGTGTCGGTCTTCGAAGGAAAAACTGCTAAACCAGAACATTGATTATGACCTGTGACATATGATGATTATGATTATTATTATTGTGGACTAACCATTTGTATTATTTGTATTAATGGGTATCCCTGGGACTGTCTACCTCCTGAATATTCACTGTGATTATCTTTTATATATAAGCCCTTTATGTGGTGTCACTCAGACGCCCGACTGTGGCATGCCTGTTATTTTAATTACTTATAAGCCCTTTATGTGGTGTCGCTCAGACGCCCGACTGTGGCATGCCTGTTAGTTCAATTACTTATAAGCCCTTTATGTGGTGTCGCTCAGACGCCCGACTGTGGCATGTCTGTTATTTCAATTACTTATAAGCCCTTTATGTGGTATCGCGTAGACGCCCGACTGTGGCATGCTTGTTATATCATTTAATTATAAGCCCTTTTTGTGGTGTCGCTCATACGCCCGACTGTGGCATGATTGTTATATCTTTTACTTATAAGCCCTTTATGTGGTGTCGCACAGACGCTCGACTGTGGCGTGCTTCATATTATTATCCTTTCGAGGTGTCGTTTCAGACACTCGATCGATGCTTTCCATTTCTATTCGCTGATTGTTTACCCATGTTTTATTTGAATGATCTGCTTGCGTGCATCATGAACCTTATTTCATAACTGACGAAGTGATCATAGAATATTTCAAAGCATGATTATCAGTGGCTATATTATACATGTGTTCTTAATGTTTGCGAGTACATTCAAAGTACTCACTGGCTTGTCCCTGGCTATTGTCTTGGCCAGATTTCTTGCATGGAGATGAGCGTTGTGATGACAGCCCCGGAACCTACGCCATGGTGATAGCAGCCTCGCGAAGATAGGAGTTATCCTGGTCAGCTGTTCCTATGGGAAATAGAGTCCCATAGACGCTGATGATCCGCAAACCGCTTCCGCCATCAACCACTAGAAACCAATTGTTGTACCCATAGGCCAGAATGGTCTTGTACTACATATTATGTACCTTGCTTGGATTTTCTGTATCAAGTTGGTGCCTCGTCAGCTAACAGTAATCCTGGGGCTGGTGAGCACAAGGGCCATTTTCTGGGAATCTTATATCCCGAAAATCCAGTCCCGACACCGCAGCCTGGCCCGGCGGAAACTGCCGAATCGACAGTTTCTTGCGAGCCAGGCTGGGCGCGGCCACGCGTGCGGGGTAGTTGCATGCCTCGGGCAGCGTGGGAGATAGAGGGATAACTCGCCCCCACTCTTTTGTCACCGCCCAGTCGCACTGTTCCCACTAGTCCCTCTCTCCCTCACAGCCCCTCCTTCTCCTCTCCTCCGATGCCTCTGCCTCGCCCACCGCCGCGCCGCCCTCTGACCCTCGTCGACCAGCGCATCGCCAGCATCCAGGAGCGCTGGCTGGCCGGGCTCCAGAACTCAGGCCGCGACCTGGCGTCGGCGCTGCGAGCGCCGTCCCCCATCTGCTGCCGGCCACCACCAGCGCCGGCCAATGTGGTGCCGGCCGCTCCTGCTCCGCCGCCGATTCCGGACCTCGTGGTCCTGGGCTCGGTGCCGGCGTCGGCGCCGTCCAAGGAGCCGCCCCTTCTTGGGACCACATTGGGCACGGGGGTTTTCTTGACCCCCATCCAAGGGTTTTCTCCGGTCGGCGGGCCGTCCTTCTCGACCTCCGGCGTGGCTTTGAGCACGGGGCTGATGCCACAGCCCGTTGCCAGGGCCGGATCCTCCTCTGCACCGCCACCTCTCTCCTTCCTGCCGGGGTTTTCACCCCGGCCTCGGTTCGCCGTGGCTGCGCGTGCTCCAGTGAGTCAAATACCCTCAATGCTTGCTCCGATTAGATAGGATTCTAGCAGATACGATTGGATGCGATCCCAATCGAACCAATCGGACTGATCTGTTCTTGTTTTGTACAGTATGTGTGCTAGGATAATTTTCTTGTGCTACTGCTAGTGTGTCCTATGATTTGTGTTCATGCTAGAATCATGTTCATGTTGACTGATGAATGTTATATTGATGGCATGTTCATGTTGACTGATGAATGCTAGAATCATGTTGACTGATGGCATGTTCATGTTCAAGCTAGGATCATGTTCATGTTGTTGTTCCTGTTGCTAACATACATGTTCAAGCTAGGGTTTGTATTGAATGTTATACGTGCATGTACTAGGACCATTTTAGGATGCTGCCAAATGTGCATGGCTGCACATGGGTGCTATTAGCACTTGATGTTGCTATTTTTATATGTTTTCATGTTTAGAATAGTGCACTGATGAGTGGCAGTTGCAGCAAAGCAGATGCCAGTGATAAGTGGACTTGCCCAACAGCAAGTCTACTGATCAGTGCCACTGATCAGTGGCTTTTCCCAACAACAAGTGCCATTGATAAGTGGCATTTGCCTATAGGCAAATGCCACTTATCAATGGCACTTGCTTAGGCAAATGTCACTTATCAATGGCACTTGCTGTTGGGCAAAATGCCACTTATCAATGGCACTTGCTGTTGGGCAAAATGCCACTTATCAATGGCACTTGTTGTTGGGAAAGTCCACTGATCAGTACCACTGATAAGCGGCATTTTCCCAACAACAAGTCTCATTCTTCACTGGTCAGTGCCACTGATCAGTGGCATTTGCCTAACAGCAAGTGCCATTGATAAGTGGCATTAGCTAAAAGAGTTTGTGCACTGATCAGTGGCATTTGCTCTTGGGCAAATGTCTCTGATCAGTGCCATTTTGCAAAGAGTTTGTGCACTAATACTTGTCATCTTACCTGACAAGATATTGAAAACTGACTGGGATGTGGCAGGAGGAGGAGCTCAGGTGGTGGCCGGAGCTGAGCGCGTCGAGGATTTCATCCCCACGAACAGATGGCTCAGGATGGTGGACCTGCCTGGCAGGATCGCCTTCATGAGCCTGCCTCGTTCAAGGGGACGATCTCCGAGGCAGGGCCATGAGGAGGGGGCCAGGGAGCCGCTGCGCTTCTACCAGCAGATCAAGGACAGCGAGGACCTCGCCATGCTCGTCGTCCCTCGCAAGTTCGTGGAGGTAATGAACATCTCGCTGGTCATCAAGCGGCTCCCACACATGGTCAGGCTGTCGACGAACAAGCGGTGCGTGTTCTGGGTGTAGGTCCAGAACTTCGAGGGGCACATGGTGCTTGGCCGGGGCTGGAACTACTTCTGCCGCCGCCACCGGATCATCCCCGGTGACCTCATCGTTGTGCGCATCTCAGGACTCGGACTGAAGTTTCAAATCTACAACCACGACTCCTCGGTCATGTGCAGGTTTCGTTGCAGTAGACACAATTGCGTTGGTAACATCGAGCATGCTATGTAGTTAAGATAAGTAAGGTATTAGTGAAGAACTTTTATGGTGTGTGGCGAGACTTGTGTTGGGAACTACTTCATATTTTGGCCAGGAGCAGCACCCTGGCATGGAGCAGGGAAGGAGAATGCCCCTGCTGTTAATCTAGAGTTCTAGACTTATGCTATGTAGTTAAGTAGTTTGTTATCATTTCCTTGCTTGATGTGCTTGATTTCATTTGGTTGCTTGCTTTGTTTGATCTTGTTGTTGTGCTGATCATGTGGTGGTAAGGCCACCATATTTGAATGAGGTGAGCAGAACACAAACGTTGTTTGCAACCAAACAGCTGAAGTTTCCATCTGCTCACACCCTAAGCATAAAAACAACAACCAAACAGCAGGGGGATTAAGTGCTCCTCCATGCGATGCAGACAACCAAACAGGTTGCATCTGCCGCATATGAGGCCGCATTTCATGAACCAGACTGGCTGAAGATGGACATGCAATGCAACTACTGTTGCAAACTGCAACCAACAAGCCCTAATATCTCCGGCATCTCAGTCTTCCTACCCAATTGTTTGTCTCCTCGGCTATGTTGTCAGGCTACATAGGATATTGCCTGTTAGTTTTTAATCTTGTTACAGGTTATTAGTTTACGTCATGCATGCATGTTTAGTTGGAGATCAATTAGTCTGCATGGTCATACACGTGATGGTTGTGTGTGTATGTTTGAGTCGTTTGCATGTACGTATTAGTTAGAGCCAGAAACGTGCCGGTTCACGTTGCGGCATGTGTGTTTGCTTAGGCCATGATCAAGTCGTGGGATGGCACGACGTAGGCGGATCGTGGAGTTTGTTATGGCCGAGTCGTCCGGCCATTATTTTTGTAATCTCTCAGGTTGTTACGGGAGAAAGAATAAGAAGAGAAAAAAGCAAGAAAAGAGGCAAGCAGTTGTGCCTCGCAAAACACCAGCGTCTTCGTGTTCCTCTCTCTCGCGTGTGTACTCCGGCCTATGATCCAACAATTGGTATCAGAGCCTGGTTGTGGCCGGAGGCGAATTGGCGACGGTGTGTAGCGATGGGAGATCAGTCACCGAGGAAGAGCGACGCTGGTGATGGCGGAAAGTACACGCCGCCGAGCAAGAGGCTCGGAGCCAGCGGCTCCGGCGATGGGACGATTGTCGTGGCTGACAAGGAGGATGTTCAGCGAGCAAACAAAGAGAAGGCTGAGATGCAAGAATCACAGCGTCTGCTCCGTGAAGAGAATGCCTTGCTGCATGTTATGGTGAAGAAGGCAATGGCAATTGCCGTGCAAGCTGGCCCAGTAATGTTTGCGACGACGCCGGCGGCAACAACGCCGGCCGCAACTACAGTGACTCGTACTGGCTTGGAGTGTCCAGCGCCGGACCAAGAGAGGGTTCATTCTTCTGAAAAACAAGGTAAAGCCCAAGAGCTAGTATCATCAATATCTCAGTTATGCAAAGTGGAGGTGCATCCTGTAGCAGATCAAGTAGAGAGGATTTTCCTGCATGAAAAGAAAGTGAAGCCAAAACTAGGCTCTAGTGATGTGAATCATAAAAACAAACACTTGATATTTGGATAGTGGTGCTAGTAACCACATGACCGGCAGTCGAGAAAATTTTGTTATGCTGGATGCGTCCATAAAGGGAAGTGTGAAGTTTGGTGATGATTCAGTGGTGAAAATTCTTGGCAAAGGCACAGTGTTCCTCCAGAGTGTAAGCGGGCAGCAAATACTTCTTCATAATGTGCATTTTGTGTCCAAGCTCACAAGCAGTATACTGAGTCTTGGGCAGCTAGATGAGGAAGGGTGCAAATCAGTGCAACGCCGTGGGTTCATGAGTGTATTTGATCGCTCCGGGAAGCTGCTAACCAGAGCAAGGAAAACCAAGAATCGACTCTATGTGCTGAATCTCAAGAAAGCGACAGACATATTCGGTTCAGCTACAACGACAGCAGCAAAAAGCGGCGGTTTTGCTCGTGGCGGCGCAAACGTCGAGCCGGCATGACGGTGCTCGGTACGCAAAGAAATAAATGAAGTAACAAGATTAGGGAGGTCATTGTTGGTGCTAATCTTGTTACAAGGTCTGTCAGATATTGGATTAGACTTCAACTCTACGCATTAGTTCTTTTTTTTTAGCATCAGTACAGACACAAGCGCTCATATACACGCGCATACACTCACCCCTATGAACGCACACACGCAAACCCTACCCCTATGAGCACCTCCGAGAGACTGAGCCGGCATATCATCTTGAGATTTACGAAGTCACCGTAGACGACTCGTCGTCGACGGGAACGTCTCCTCTCACTAAAAGCGCATCGCCGGAAATCCTGAAATAAATCCAGGAATAATGCGAGCACCAGAATTTGAACCCTGGTGGACTGGGGATACCACTGTCCACCTAACCAACTCAACCACAGGTTGATTCGCACTCTACGCATTAGTTCAGTATAGGTACGTGCATGTGTTTGTAGCGTGGATGCATTGGCTTTCTGCTTAATTAGTTTCACATGTAGCAAATAATTAGGACCTGTCACGTCGTATGTGCACGTACAGGTATAGATCAAGTCGTAGCTAGTTTGGTCAGCTCCCAAACGATTCTCCGTGGGATGGCGCGGGTAAAAAGGATCGTGCGGAGGCTTTTGCATTGTAATCGGCCACGTTCGGTTGTGCGTGCTGCCGGAAAGAATAAGAGAAAAAAAGCAAGAAAAGAGGCAAGCAGTTGTGCCTCGCAAAACATCAGCGTCTTCGTGTTCCTTTCTCTTGCGTGTGTACTCCGGCTTGTGATCCAACAATTGGTATACAGAGCCTGGTTGTGGCCGGAGGCGAATTGGCGACAGTGTGTAGCGATGGGAGATCAGTCACCGAGGAAGAGCGACGCTGGTGATGGCGTAAAGTACACGCCGCCGAGCAAGAGGCTCGGAGCCAGCGGCTCCGGTGATGGGACAATCGTCGTGGCTACGCCGGTGAGGAGCGTCGGAGTGTCGATCCAATACTCGCAGCTGACAGAAGGTAATTATCAGTTGTGGGCGGCGAAGATGAAGATCATCCTCAAGCCAATGGGCGTGTGGTCGGCGATCACCGGAGAAGATGTCAATGAGGCCAAGGATCAGGGAGCCATGGCTGCTATCTCGCAGTCCGTTCCCGACGACGTGATGATGTCCATCGTGGAGTACGAGTCGGCGAAGGAGGCTTGGGATGCTATCCGTACCATGCGTATCGGCGATGAGCGCGTTGTGCGGGCACGCATCAGTCACCTCACAAGGCGTTTTGAGCGCCTGACGATGGAAGGAGGTGAAGATGTCGGTGCATTCGGGCGCCGGCTCACCGCGCTCGTCGGAGAAATTCGAGCCCTTGGCGAGAACTTGCAGGAGCACGCCATTGTCAAGCGGCTGTTCGCGGCGGTCCCCGATCGCTTCCTGCCGATAATCGGGACAATCGAGCAATGGGGCGACGTCGAGAAGATGTCGGTCGCCGAGGCCATTGGGCGGCTGCGGGCGTTCGAGGAGAACGAGTCCGGGCGGCGCCAAGACCGCAGCGACGACGGCGAGAAGCTGATGCTGGTCTCGCGTGCTGAGCTGGAGGCTCTAATCCAGAAAGAAAAGAAGAAGGAAGAAGGGTCCAGCAGCAGCGGCAAGGACGGTGATGGGCGCGGTGGTGGCTGCGGCCGGGACGACGACAAGAAAAAGGTTCGTGGCAAGTTCGACAAGTCCAAGATTACCTGTTTCGAGTGCGGGGAGAAAGGACACTTCAAGTCTGAGTGTGAGGCGTGGAAGAAACAGAAGGCGCTCCTAGCTGCCGCCGTTGACGATGAGCCGGCGCTGCTGATGGCGGTGGCATGTGAGCTTGCACCAGTGGCAGAGGATCACGCCGCGGATGTCGTCGAGCCAGAAGGCTTCAAGGTGAAGAAGGTGCTTCGCCCCTTAGCTGCGGTGGCCGAGTTGGAGGCTGCGAAGGCCGAGGCTGAGCGGCTACGCGGGGAGCTGGCCGCGGCAAATGCGAAGATGCATGCCATGTCCGACATGTACTGGACACAGGCTGAGGCGTTGATGCATGCTAACGAGGAGAAGGCCAAGTTCTTGGAGATGCAGCGTGTGATCTCTGATGAGAATGGACGACTCAGGGTCAGGGATCAGGTGGTACATGCAGCTGCAGCACCCATTCAAGTCAAGACGGCGCCGGCCGCAGGGAGTGCGGCAACGACACCGGCGACGCTAGCCGTGAGAGCTGCCGTTAGGACGACGCCGTGGGCCGCAACGCCGGCCGCGGCGACACTCGACATGAACGACCCAGGTGTGCAGCTCATGGAGAAGGGCAACAACTTCCTCGTTCTGAATGAGGAGAACTTCAGACCTCAGGTATGCATGGGTAAATCAGGACATGAAGTTGATGCATGGTGGCTTGATAGTGGTGCTAGCAATCACATGATAGGCTCAAGGTGCAAGTTCAATGAGTTAGATGAAACCATCCGTGGGCATGTGAAGCTCGGAGATGGGTCTAAAGCTCTGATTGAAGGCAAAGGTTCAGTCCATGTTGAGTGCAAGAATGGTGGACATCTACTTCTGACCGAGGTATAACTTGTACCGAGCCTATCTTGTAATGTGATCAGTCTGGGTAAGCTATCGGAGGATGGTCATCGAATAGTGCTGGATGGTATGTTTCTATGGATTGGGGACAGGTTTGGCAATGTGCAGATGAAGGTGAAAAGAGCCCCCAACCGGCTTTACAAGGTGTTACTGAAGACATCCGGTGGGTTTGTGCACATGTCAGGCAGCAATGGTCACACCGACGGCCACAAATGTTTGCTTGGTGCAGGCGATGGTGGCGTCCACGACCGGATGGCATCAAGATGTTTGGTATACAAGAAATAATGGGTAACAAGATTAGGAAGGTGAATGTTAGTTTTTAATCTTGTTACAGGTTATTAGTTTACGTCATGCATGCATGTTTAGTTGGAGATCAATTAGTCTGCATGGTCATACACGTGATGGTTGTGTGTGTATGTTTGAGTCGTTTGCATGTACGTATTAGTTAGAGCCAGAAACGTGCCGGTTCACGTTGCGGCATGTGTGTTTGCTTAGGCCATAATCAAGTCGTGGGATGGCACGACGTAGGCGGATCGTGGAGTTTGTTATGGCCGAGTCGTTCGGCCATTATTTTTGTAATCTCTCAGGTTGTTACGGGAGAAAGAATAAGAAGAGAAAAAAAAAGCAAGAAAAGAGGCAAGCAGTTGTGCCTCGCAAAACACCAGCGTCTTCGTGTTCCTCTCTCTCGCGTGTGTAATTCGGCCGGTGATCCAACATTGCCTAACTCTAACACGATTGAGGGATGATACCAAGAAATGATTGACCCAAAACCACCAGACGCATCCCGTGGCCCACGTTGATAAACAAGGCAGAGTGATCAAACAAATCTACCCTCTCCCTAGTCAGGACGATGTTGATATCCTCCAAACAACCGGCCGACGGAGGCAGCCGACTGTCACCGCGTATGCCGCATGCCATGCAAGTCAACAGCTCTACACCACGTAGGGAAGGTGAAGCGCACCGGCGCACCTCGCCGCACGAACCAGAGACGGTGAAAGCCAACTTCACACACGCATTAATCGTTTTCGTAATGATGACCATTACCCGTATCCGTATGAACCTTCCCCGCAGCGGTGGGGATTCGAAAGCCGCCGCCGGCGTCGGTACCGGCTGCTAAGCCGGGACCCATGAGCCAGATTGGCAAGCGGAGGTAGCTGTCGGCACCCGTGGATCTGTAGGCAAATTTGACAAATTTGATCTATAGACGAAATCAAATCACAGAATAAACTGTCCGTTAAACTATTTCACGCAGGTACCCGTGGCGCCTAGCCCAGGCGCTGCACTAGTGCAGCGCCTGGGAGCTATGCGCTACACTGTATAGTGTGGCGCCTAGCTCTCAGGCGTTGCACACTGATTTAGTAATTTTCGGAGTACACGGATACGACGCTGGCCGTGTAGCGCCTATCTGTGAGGCGTTGCACAGTGTAGTGTGACGCCTTCGTGTCGGGCGTCACATAAAAGGTCAGTCACGTGAAATAGTTTCACAAACAGTTCATTCTGTGATTTGATTTCGCCCATAGGTCAAGTTTGTCAAATTTGCCGGATCTTTACTGCTCGGATAACGAGGATGACGTGGAGGCGTTGAACGGCCGGTCAGCGTCCAGTCGGCCGGGGCCCGCTCCGACGTGGCGGCGTAATGGCGCACGTGCGGCGCGGCGGCGTTCGCCGTTCGTTTCCCTTTCCACCAGCCATGCATGGAGTCTGACGCCGCCTGTGATTCTTGGCCCCCGCGTTAACCCGGTCATTTTCGGGATGCGCGGAATTCCTCCCCTAATCTTATCCGTTGACTGTCAGGCGTCTAATCCTCTGCCGGTTTCAGCTAATGCTTGGCTGTTATCTCGTGATTCTGAAGTAACTAGCACATCGGTAGTTGGTGGCCAGTAGCCGTGGAACTACTTTTGGTTGTTGTATTAGTGACTTAATCCACACTGCAATGAGCTTTAACCCGCTCATCTTTCTTGAGCTTTCGAGCGGTTCTAAGATTGTGCTTGGACTTCTCTCGGCAGAAACGAAAAGCGATGCAGCTTTCCCCGTTTGAGACGCTGCTTTCGTCGGCTGTCGAATGTCAGGGCATCTTCAAGCCCGACCTGTAAACCTCCCGGTAACTATCCGGGTCGCGGAAGTCATCTAAGCGGTTCTGTGTCGGTCTTTGGGACGGTCCGAATTTTTTTATAAAACAGAGACAAAAGTGCGGGAGATTTACGAGACTCCGGACACGTGGAACGTACGAATCCGACACCCTAGGCCCATCCAAAACCCTTCCCGGACCCACGACTCCATCCTCCCCATTTTCTCCCCTTCCTTCTTTCTTTATTGTCGTCGTCGCCGCTCAACTACCCCGGCCACCACGCCCCATCCCTGCCGGAAATCTGCGTCTTCGTCACCTCCGGCGATCCAACAGGGCTCCCCGCCGCTTCTCCTTCGTCTCCGTTCAACCCCCTCTCCTCCGACCGCCCCGCTAGGTACCATCCTCTACCATGTACCGAAACTGTTCGATGAATCGTCGGAACTTAACACAGTTGTCCCTTCTTGTTTGTATCAATGGATTCCGATTTGGAGTACATATACGAGCAATATCTTGAGACTTGAGTCCTCTTACGGCTCGCCGGGCAAGGAGGAGTACTCCGATGAGACGACGATGATGTAGGCGATCCTCGAAGACGCGGAGCGTGCGAGGAGCAAGTTCTCAATTTCAAGGGCTTGATCAAGCGTCATCGAGTGCTCAACCGCAATAGGGCGCACAGACATTTGACACTGATGGCCGACTACTTTGCCCCCGATGCGCTATTCGCTGACCGTTTTCGCCGCTGTTTTCAGATGCGCAAGACTGTCTTCGATTGTTTGTACCATGGCATCTGGTCTTACGATGAGTACTTCATCGTGAAGATGGACGCCATGGGAACGATTGGCTTCTCTGGTTATCAGAAATGCACGGCCACACTCCGGATGCTTGCATATGGCACGAATGCTGATTCGTGGGGCGAGTACCTACATATGCCTGAGAGCACATGCGAAGATGCCATGGTCAGGTTTGCAACTGGCGTGGTCGAGGTGTTCGGACCTCTGTACCTGAGAGAACCAACTGTGGAAGACACCGAGAGACTCCTGGCAATCTCAGAAGCAAGAGGGTGCCCATATCTGCTTGTAAGTCTTAACTGCGTGCACTGAAAATGAAAGAATTGCCAAAGGCTTTGCAAGGGTAATATCAGGGTCATGTTAAGAAGTCGACCATCATTTTTGAAGCGGTCGCATCATAGGATCTTTGGATTTAACACGCTTTCTTTGGCATGCCTGGGTCTCACAATGATATCAATGTGCTACAACGATTATCGTTGTTTGCGAGATTGGCCGAAGGAAAAGCTCCTCCTTGCCATTGTACTGTCAATGGACATGAGTATAACATGGGCCACTATCTAGTTGACGGTATCTATCCTTCATGGGCTATCTTTGTCAGCATCATCTCAAACCCAGTTGGCTAGAAAAATGCTCACTTTGCCCAAAGACAAGAAGCAGTTCGAAAGGATGTCGAGAGGGCATTTGAATTTCAGACCCGTTTTGCAGTTGTTCGTGGACCTGCAAAACAATGAGATCCGAAGACCTTGTAGGAGGTGATGTCATGTTGTGTGATCATGCGCAACATGATCGTCGAGGATGAGGGTGACGATGTTGCCGCGGTTCTGGAATTTGAGAACATGGGTGATTCTATCCGACTTCCTGGCCAGAATCCGGCCACATTTAAGGAGCTATTCAAATGCATCGACCAACTCACGAACAGCTCGGGGAAATCTGATTGAGCATGAATGGACGGTGAAAGGAGACAACAATGTTGGGATGTAATATTTAAACTTTTTTAAATAAGAACTAGTGCTACATGCGGCTATTTGAACTTCCGTGCCCTCTGCATGTGGCTACTTGATCGTGCGGACTGAGAAAAGAAAAACTAAAAGACCGGATGTATGCGGCATTGTGACTACGGTTGGATATCGACCTCCCGCATATGTGTTCGTGGACTGGCCTCCCTTATTTGTGGACAAATGCGGGACGTTTTTTACAGGTTGCCATTAGAGATGGCCTTAACGTTGTATCATAATATGTACGAGGCAGTACGTCAGCGAAACGGACAAATCGTGTGCAACAAAACAAGGAAAACAAGGCGCATAACATTTTCTTTTCTGAAAAATACGAAAAAGGGCGAGCACTTTGCGTACGCAGGCACCCAAGACTGAACGACGAAAACAAGAGATGTACGCAACACAGACCGAGAATGGAAAAAAGGGGGGCAAAAGATGTCAGATATAGTTGTTGTTAATATATGCAGGAAAAATCAATTCTGCACATGAAGGGCGTATTTTTGTACTGTATGATGACGGTGCGAGCCGCAACACGCAGCTGTAAAATGTATAGAATATCATCTTGGGTCCCAGTCCATACTGGTTTTTATGTGTGTGAATGAATGAGGGCCGGGCCGACTACCAAACGCATGGTCACGGAGCGAGACTGCGCGCGAGGACACGAATTCTGACACGCGACGGAACTAGACTAGACTACGTACGTTCCAAGTATGAACCGCCCCAGCTGGCCGTCACCGGACGTCTGTCTGGACTTCCGCGCCAAAATCCAAATCCAAGTTTTGGAAGTCGGTTCTCAAGAATAGTAAAAGAAAGTTTTGGTAGTCGGCAACTGTTTCTTGGTCCCGATCTCGAGGAGCGAGCGAGCGAGAAGCACAAGCAAAACGCTACACCGCGTGGCCCGTGCTGTTGCCACCGACCACACCGAACATGCTACTCCCTCCGTTTTTTTAGTCCGCATATAAAATTTGGTCAAAATCAAGCTTTGTAAAGTTTGACTAATTTTATATTAAAAAATATAAACATTCATAATATAAAATTAATACTATCGAATGCACCATGAAACGAATTTTCATACTATATAGTTTTAGTATTATAGATGTTTATATTTTGTTATATAAATTTGGTCAAACTTTGTGTAGTTTGACTTTGACCAAATCTTATATGCGGAGTAAAAAGAAGCGGAAGAGAGTACTAGCGCTGAGGTTTCTGCCTTCCTTCCTTCCTAGTAGGAAGAGCCGATATGCGTGGAAAACACAATACACTCAGAACTTGCCTGAAATGGCACCACGCCTAGGCGGCAACAGCTAGCCATGCCTAGAACGGTCGGTATTCCTTTTTTTTTTTGGTCGTGCGATCAACCACAGCCGCAACCTGGCACAAGAAACTGTATCGAGCCTTTGTCTACATTGCACTTGTCAAGCTGAAGAGCCGATACGCACAAGGAATCTGTATCTGTTTGTGTGAAATATATGCACTCAGAGGCCGGGGGCAACCTTCTCTCTGAGAAATGAAAACCCATCAGTGCGGAGTGAGTTTTCACGCGTCCAAAAAGACAAGCAACAGAGCATTCACATTCACCGTCTGTGTATCTATATGCATGATACTCCCTCCGTCCGAAAATACTTGTCATCAAAATGAATAAAAAAAGATGTATCTAGATGTATTTTAGTTCTAGATACACCCCTTTTTATTCATTTTAATGACAAGTTTTTTTCGAACGGAAGGAATACATCGACCGATCGCAAACAAACAAACAAAGAAAGAAAAATCATTGCTAGCGAGAGGCAGGAGTCTAGATCCAATTTATGCACTCCCTCCTCACATCAGACTAGACAATGCGGGACGCTTGACCGCTGCTTGCGCACGCTCAACGGTCAGTTCGACGACAGAGTGCAGGTTTTGGGCTCCTCGTCTATTCTGACTGATTATCTTCACCCGGACGGAGGTGCACACAAAAAACAAAACGCTCGAGATGAGACGACGGACCATGCACACGTATGACGCAGGGGACTGCGACCCGCGGTGCAATCATGTCACGAATGATTGATCGGCCCGTTCGACCGCCGCGTAGTCCAGGTTCATTCGGAAAAAAATCATACCAGCATGCGAAATCGCATTGCCTGGGCGCGGGCACGACCGGGCAGGCGCAACGGCCAACAAGGTGTGGAGGTGCACGAAGCGTGGAGGGAACCTGCGCGCCCGTGCGGCGCGACCGTGTGCCGGTGTGCCGTGTGTTGAGGTCTGGACCCTGTTGCAGGGGAGCGGCCGCCGACTTCCGCCTGAGATATTTCTTTAGTTTACCTTGTCTGCCATGTTGCTACTCCGGCTCCTATAAAAACTACCAAGTCGGGAAGCGCTCAGAAGGAAGGAGCCGCTGCACTTGAACCCGAACGTAAAACCGGCCGAGCAAGCATATATACCTCCCGGCCAAGGACGGACAGACAGAGAGCGGAGAGGAGAGGGAAGGCGCCGCGGACGATGACTCGACCAACAATGGAGTCCCGCGCCACCTCGCTGCTCCTGCTGCTCTCGCTCTTCTCAGGTGCGTGCTCTGCCCTGCTTCCTCCTCCTTACTTCGTTCTGCCATGAGTTCTTTCCCTTCTTTCTCTCGCCGCTCTGCGCCCGCCCTCTGCGGACGCCGCCATTGCCGTCGATCAGCCGGGTGAGCAGTTCTGTTTACTCTCTCCGCCTCCGTCCGTCACCGCGGCAGAATTCAGTATTCGTTGTTGCTCGTCTTCCAGCTCCCAATCCGTAGTGCCGTTTCAAAGAGTGCCTGCGTGACCGAGAGGCCGCGCACGTGCCCGGGGCGGTGCGACCGTGTGCCCGTATGGTGCGCCAGGCCTGGACTCTGCTGTAGCCCAGCGGGCGCCGACTTCGCCCAGATATTTCATTACTTTACCTTCTCTGAACACATTGGTGTCTGTGGCTATACACGGAGACCGGTGGTATTTGGCACTCCTATAAAAACTTGGGAAGGCGAGGGGTCGATCCCGAAGGAAGGAGCCGCTCTACTTTATATACGAACGTAACCGCTTCAGACCCTCCCCAAGACATCATATATCGGCCAAGGACGAGACGAGAACAGAGCAGGGGAGAGAAAGAGACGCTAATGGAGCACCGCGTCTCATCGTCGCCGCTCCTGCCCTGCATCCTGCTGCTGCTCTTGCTCTTCTCAGGTGTGTGCCCTCTACTTCTTCCTCCTTGCTTCGTTCTGCTCTTGAGCTTTTCTCCTCTTGCTTGTACCGCATCTCAGCCTCCGGCCTCCACCGAAGCCGCCATTGCTGTCGACCAATCTGCTGAACTGCTCCGTGATCCTTTCTGCCCTTCTGTCATCGCGATTCGCGAGCGCTTGCCCGTCGAATTCCACACACGATCAGTTGTTCGTGCTCCAATCCGTAGTGCCGTTTCCAAGAGTTTTAAGGCTGTTTCGGTTACAACTCACAATTATGGCTGTGCGATTCTTGTACATGGAAAGAACAACAAGAGCTACTATCAAGCTATGAAGCAGAGCATGGAGATCTCAGATCCAGGGAGCCTGTCTTAGAATTGCTCTCCCGATAACTGTAGCTCGTCATTGTCGTAAGAGTTAATTTAGCCGCCTCGCTTTGTCAGCTTTGATGCGCGCGCATGTGAGTCCATCTTCAAGTTTCCCGCGTCATCACAAGACTTATTTATTCATAGCCCGAACCAATTCGTTTTTTCTTTGCGCACACTGAGACCAATACACTTGCGAATTCACCCTTCTTCTCTGCCACTATGTCAATCTCACCTGACCACAACTGCATACATCATCGGCTGGATATCAGTTGGATTATACTCCCTCCGTTCCGAATTACTTGTCTTAGATTTGTCTAGGTACGGAGGTATCTAGTACTAAAATGAATCTAGATACATCCGTATCTAGACAAATCCAAGACAAGTAATTCGGAACGGAGGGAGTAGTAGGCTGTCTATTTCCGACCGATTATTTTGCGCAAGTTGATCCCGAAAGAGACTGCCGACCTAAAGCATTCGGTGGCCATATCTGAAAAGTGAAATTCGATTTCAAAAATGTTTTTTTCTCCTTTTCAAACAAGATATTTTTACGAGAAAATGGGGGTTGATTGCTCCTCACACTGTTAACCTCGCCGTGCCTTTCCGCAGTGGGCACGGTGTCGGCGCAGCAGAAGTTCGGCATCAACTACGGGCAGATCGCCAACAACCTGCCGGACCCGACGCAGGTGGCTGGCCTGCTCCGGTCCATGAACGTGAACCGGGTGAAGCTCTACGACGCGGACCCCAAGGTGCTGACGGCGTTCGCCAACACGGGCGTGGAGTTCATCATCTCCGTGGGCAACGAGAACCTGCAGACCATGGCGACCAGCCCCGGCGCGGCGCGGCAGTGGGTGGCGCAGCACGTGCAGCCCTTCATCCCGGCCACCCGCATCACCGGCATCATCGTCGGCAACGAGGTGCTGGGCAACAACGACACGGCCATGGCCGCCAGCCTCGTGCCGGCCATGCAGGCCGTCTACGACGCGCTCGCCGCGCTCGGGCTGAGCGGCAGGGTGACGGTCTCGTCGGCGCACTCGGTGAACGTGCTCGCCAGCAGCTTCCCGCCGTCGTCCGGCGCGTTCCAGGAGGGCGTGGCGCAGTACGTGAGGCCGCTGCTCGACTTCCACAGCAAGACGGGCTCGCCGTTCCTCATCAACGCCTACCCCTTCTTCGCCTATAAGGGGAGCCCGGCGAGCGTGTCGCTGCCGTACGTGCTGTTCCAGCCCAACGCCGGCGTGCGCGACGGCGGCCTGGTGTACGACAACATGCTGTACGCGCAGATCGACGCGGTGTACGCGGCCATGAAGGCCATGGGGCACACGGACATCGGCGTGCGGGTCTCGGAGACCGGGTGGCCGAGCAAGGGGGACGAGGACGAGGTGGGCGCCACCGCGCAGAACGCGGCGGCGTACAACGGCAACCTCATGCAGCGGATCGCCATGGGCCAGGGCACGCCGCTCAAGCCCGGCGTGCCCATCGACGTGTTCGTGTTCGCGCTCTTCAACGAGAACATGAAGCCCGGGCCGGCGTCAGAGAGGAACTACGGGCTGTTCTACCCGAACGGCTCGCCAGTGTACGCGATCAACGCCGGCACCGCCGGCTCCGGCTCCGGGTCCGGCGACGGCGGGGGGTCGTCGGTGGGGCGGTTCGACCCGTACTCGTCTCAGTCCATGTTCTCGGCCGCGTCCAGAGTGGCGGTAAGAAGAAGATTATCTTCTTTGACGCCACTGCTGGTATTGCCCGTGCTGTCAGCATTGTTGGCATGCTGATTGATTAAATTAAACTACTAGTGATTCATCACCATTCATTGTATACGGAAGCATGTTGTAAATCAGTTATGGGGCAGGCCGAGATTCGGAAATTCGGCACGACGGCGATGTCTGTCCCGGAAAGTTTCTCCTTTCTCTGATTATTCCCGTCCCAATGATCGATCTGCAGAGGAAAAGGCACGGGCGTGTGAAGATGTGGAGGCGCCCCCAAAGGGACGGCGATGGATGGGCGGGCATCGCAGAAAGCGCGGCAATTCTTAGAGTGTTTGACTGGAGAAACATGCTAGCTGTAGTAGCACTTAGGCGGGAAAGAAAGAAATCGTGTCAGGGAATGTCAAGCGTCAAAGTGGCAAAGCAATTCAACGTCTCGTCCTGTCGCTGAACAACACTAACTCGTGCTAATCTGAATGAACTTGCACGCCTAATCTTGGGCTTTTTCTGCGGTGTGGCTTGCAGATAACGTTAGCGACGGCGGTGGGTGTCATGCTCGCCGCATTATTCCCCCGAGCTTCCTCCACACGTACCACCACCACCAGCGCACGAATGATTGGGGCTCCCTTGCGGCTAACGCATCGTCCAGCGAAGAGCCTGAGTTGTCTTGGCTACTAGCTCATCATCAGACTCAGGCAAACGAGAGACTTATTTTTGCTGACAAAGAGGCACATATAACTCACTAGCTCACCTCAGCCTCGTGCCCCTGACATGGTAGTTTAAGCTTGGTACCAAATCGTGGCGAGAAAGTGGCCGGAAGAAAACCCCAGCACAGCGGCGGCGGATTCGGGGCGTGTTGCGCCCATGTCTGGTTAGGTAACAGGTCACGCAACGCAGGCAAGCCCCGAGCCTCCGGTGCGCCATGTGCCCGTGCATGTGGAATGATCCATCCTGTTGAGCGGCGTGCTCGGCTACAGGGACCGCTGGTTCCCTCCCTGTTTGTTTGTTGAGGCTGCTCATAGTGGGAGTAACATAGCAAGTAACATAACACATCCCAAGAAAAAATTGCTTACATGGCATGTATTTAATGAGGAGAGAGATGGTTGGAGTAACATAATATGTTACTGTAACATAACACATCCCAAGGCAAAATGAGTCTATATCTTAATAAATGATGGTTTGCATGATACTACATACATGTTACTCCCCACTATGAAGGTGGTAACATAGACTAGTAACATATGTATGTTACTAGTCTAAGTTACTCCCCACTATGACCAGCCTGAGACCCATCGCTGGCTTGATGGGTCTGACCACCGGTACGCGCGCAATTATGCGCCGCGCATGCGCTACGATCGTAGCCAACCAGCAAACCGAGAGATTTTGCTGACGGCTCCGCCCAAACCACCGCGCATTCCCCCGATCGGTCCAGAGGCGTCGCGGCGCTGGCGTCGCATCACCCCTTGCAAGAGGCCAACGATGGAGACTAGAGACGGTTCAGATGGAGATAGGGAAGGGGTCGTCCTCGTCCTCGTCTGGCTGCCGCACGCTTGGCTATCCTGCCCAGCGAGTTGTTGACCGCCCGCTCGCTCGATCGATCACCACCCGGTGCCTCATGTCATGCAGCGTGGGCGTGTAGCGCGCCAGTGGCATCCATTCCAGAGCTCAGAGCCAACCGGCTCGTACTGTTCGGCCGTTCGAGATCTGGCTTGTTGCTGCTACTGATCATGCGAACGTGGTGGCCTGTGGAATATCTAGCCCTTTTTGTAGAATATGTGAATTGCACGATGTATTACTCTTCGTGCATAGGCACGTATATATGATGTATAAAGGTGGGCCACGGACTTTAACTATACAAAGAACTAGGAGGCGGGCCCAATACACAATATGCACATAACACATATACTCAACACCCCCCCGCAGTCGAAGCGGCACCGCGGCTGACGCAAAGACTGGACCGGAACTCCTCAAATGACGCCGTAGGCAAGCCCTTGGTCATGATATCGGCAAATTCTTGGGAAGTAGGGACGTGTAAAACACGAATATGACCAAGGGCCACCTGTTCCCGAACAAAATGAATATCCAACTCAATGTGCTTGGTCCGTCGATGATGCACCGGGTTAGCGGAGAGGTAGACCGCCGAGACGTTATCGCAGTAGACCACCGTGGCACGGTCAACAGGGCAAGAGAGCTCCTGAAGCAGCTGGCGAAGCCACGAACACTCGGCGACGGCGTTGGCCACCGCACGATACTCAGCCTCAGCACTGGAACGAGAGACCGTAGGCTGCCGCTTGGACGACCACGAGATAAGTGAGGGTCCAAGGTAGACACAATAGCCCGAAGTGGAGCGACGAGTGTCAGGGCAGCCCGCCCAGTCGGCATCGGAGTAGGCGGCAAGGGCGGTGTCGGCGGAGGCGTGGAGCGTGACGCCAAGATCCATAGTGCCACAGATATAGCGGAGAATCCGCTTGACGGCAGCCCAATGAACGTCTCGAGGAGCATGCATATGAAGGCACACCTGCTGCACGGCATACTGGATCTCCGGTCGAGTCAGAGTGAGGTACTGGAGAGCACCAACGATAGACCGATAGAAAGCAGCATCTGAAGCAGGAGAACCATCCGTGGCAGAAAGCTTGGCCTTCGTATCAACAGGCGTAGCGGCGGGCTTGCAGTTAAGCATACCGGCGCGCTCCAGGAGCTCATGAGCGTACTTCCGCTGATGAAGGAAGAAGCCATCCGAACGGCGCACCACCTCGACACCGAGGAAGTAGTGCAAAGGACCCAAGTCCTTGATGGCGAACTCAGCGCGAAGACGAGCCGTGAGCTGACTGAGGAGACCAGCCGTACATGCCGTCAGGATGATATCGTCGACATAGAGCAGCAAGTAGGCCGTGTCAGAACCCTGATGATAGACGAAGAGCGAGGCGTCTGAGCGGGTAGAGCGGAACCCAAGCTGGTGGAGAAACGCCGCGATGCGTTGGTACCAAGCGCGTGGAGCCTGCTTGAGTCCGTACAAGGACCGCGAAAGCAGACACACGTGGTCGGGAAGCACCGGGTCCACAAACCCGGTGGGCTGCTGGCAGAAGACCTGCTCCTCGAGGTGACCATGGAGGAAGGCGTTGGAGACGTTCATCTGGTGCACCGGCCAAGCACGGGAGACCGCAAGGTGGAGAACCGTGCGTATCGTGCCGGGCTTGACGACCGGAGCGAAGGTGTCGGTGAAGTCGATGCCAGCACGCTGTCGGAAGCCACGAACGACCCAGCGCGCTTTGTAGCGATCAAGGGTACCATCAGGACGGAGCTTGTGTTTAAAGACCCACTTTCCGGTAATCACGTTGGCGTGCCGGGGACGGGGAACAAGCTGCCACGTCCGGTTACGCAACAGGGCGTCAAACTCCTCTTGCATTGCAGCCATCCAGAGCGGGTCACGAAGAGCGGCTCGAACGGAGGACGGTAATGGCGATGGCTCAGAGGTGGACGCCGCATGGACGTAGTCATCCGAGGCGTAGCGCGAGCTCGGGCGAAAAACGCCCGTACGGGCGCGGGTGACCGGACCGGCCACAGGCGCCGGGGGGACCGCGGGCACCGGGGTCGCCGCGGGGGCCGGGGGCGCCATGGGGGCCGCGGGCGCCGGGGGCGCCGCGGTGGTCGCGGGCGCCAATGTCGGGGGCGCCAGTACCGCGGCTGTAGGAGGCGCCGCATGCGGGGGGCGCGCCTCAAAGCCAGGGGGCGGGCCAAGAGAGGCGCGCGAGCGCCCTGGGAGAGGCGTCGAGAAGCCCGCGTCACTAGTGGCGGGAGGAACAGCTGGGGGTACCTGGTGAAACGGAAACACATGCTCATCAAAGTAAACATGCCGGGAAGTGAACACACGGTGGGAGACGGGATCGTAGCACCGATATCCCTTGGAGTTGGAGGGGTAGCCGATGAAGATGCAAGCGACGGAACGAGGTGCGAGTTTGTGAGGAGCGGAGTCGGCAATGCTAGGATAGCAAAGGCATCCGAAAATACGCAAGCCATCGTAAGATGGGGGCGTACCGAAGAGAAGATGGTGAGGTGCATAGTTCCACCGAGGGCGGCAAAGGCGAAGGTTAAGGAGAAGAGAAGCAGTGGCGAGAGCGTCCGGCCAGAAACGAGGCGGCACATTAGCATGGGACAGGAGCGTGCGAACGCAGTCGTTCAGAGTGCGAAGGACGCGTTCGGCTCGACCGTTCTGCTGGGAAGTATACGGGCATGTGAGACGAAAAACTGTGCCGTGATGCGACAGAAAAGTGCGGAATGCAAGGTTGTCGAACTCTTTCCCATTGTCAGTCTGAAGAGCAAGAATAGGACGCCCAAACTGCCTGCTGACATAGGAGTAAAAAGCCGTCAAAGTGGAGAGTGCATTCGATTTTCTGCGCAAAGGAAAAGTCCACACATAATGAGAATAATCATCAAGAATAACCAGATAATATAAATAGCCCGAATTACTAGGAACCAGAGAGGTCCACACATCGCTATGAATCAACTGAAAGGAAAAAGAAGCTATGGTGGTGGAGTTATTAAACGGGAGGCGAACATGTTTGCCGACACGACAGGCATGACAGGTGTGATCCTCTATCCTATGACAACTGAAAGTGAAACTCCTAAGAATATGACGAAGTGTGCCGGGGTTGGGATGACCCAAACGAGCGTGCCAGAGATCGATGCCGGCGGAGAGAGCAACCGGTGCGGTGGTGGAGGTGGACGGCGTATGCACCGGATAGAGCTCGTCGAGGCTGTCACATCGGTGAAGTACCATCCTGGTTCGAGCGTCCTTGACACAAAACCCAAGCTCGTCAAATTCAACAGTAACAGGATTTCCACGAGTTAAACGACGGACAGAAACAAGGTTCTTAATAAGATGAGGTGACACAAGTATATTAGACAAAGTAATAGGCATGGAATTAGAAGGAAAAGAAGTGTGCCCGACATGTGTGATAGGGAGTGTGGAACCGTCGCCGACAATGATGCGACGGTCGGTGGTGACGGGAGTGAAGGAGGCAAGATTATCAGGATGAGCAAACATGTTAGCTGTAGCCCCGGTGTCCATGTACCAATCAGCACCTCCGGTGTAGTTGTTCGGCGTAGGAGCAGCATGCAGTGCGGGAAGGAGCACCGGGTCCCAGGGCGCCGGCGAGGGGGACGGAGACGCCATGGGGAGGCCGAAACCACCGTTCGGCAGCGGCGGCGGGTACTCTCCGGACGGTATAGGAAGCAGCCCTGGCTGCGACTGCTGTACCGGGTAGGTCGGAAGGCCCGCCGGAAAAATCTGCTGGCCTGCTGACGACCCCCACCAGTACGCGGGAGCTCCGTACACGGGCGCGTCGAACGCCCCGTGCAACAGTAAGGGGTCGACGGGCAGAGTCGGCGTCGGCGGCGAGGCGGCGACGGACTGGCAGGAGAGCGCCGACGGTGAGGCGGTGACGTATGCCAGCGGAGCCGAGTCGAGCGGCAAGTCGGGACGGGTTGGCGAGGCGACGCCGAATACGCCGTAGGTAGCGGCCGCTCCGCACGGCGACGGGACGGTGGACACCATCGGGGCTGGCGGGCGGCCGGAGTGGCGCGCGGCGACTCGGATGCAGCAGACTAGTAGCAGACTAGATGGATGGATGGCTCACGTGAAAAATTTATGGATGTGTACGTGAAGAAAACAAGCAGCAGACTAGATGGATGGATGGATTGTAGAGATGAACAACGGCTGAAAGATGTACGTGATAGTAGTAGTACTACTAGGATAGATAGATTAGGCAGCTAGCGGGTGGAGCAACGCGGCTGCGGGTCTAGAGCAGCGAAGACGCAATTTGGCAGGGCAGCTATCGCGGGGAAAAGCAGCAGTTGCGGCTCGGGTCAAGGAAAAGCGGCAGCAGCGGGTCAGCGGATCGGGGCGAAGCAAGCGGCAAGGCTAGCGAACGGGTGCAGCGCGGGCGATCGGATGCAGCAGCCGGCGATGCAGTGCTAGCGAGGCGATCGCATGCAGCGGGGAAGGACGGGCGGGCGGCTAGGGCAGCACGCGGGCAGGGAGGGGAGGAGCGGCGGCTGGCACGGGTGGCGCGCAAGCGGCGGCGGCGGCGTGGAGGAGGCGCGCGGCGGCGGCGGCGGCAACGGAAGGTTAGTGTTAGAACCTGGAAACTGATACCATGTAGAATATGTGAATTGCACGATGTATTACTCTTCGTGCATAGGCACGTATATATGATGTACAAAGGTGGGCCACGGACCTCAACTATATAAGGAACTAGGAGGCGGGTTCAATAACAATATGCACATAACACATATACTCAACACTTTTGCCGGATATCTTTTTCTAGTTCTCAACTCGGTACTGACTGCTTCTGTTCAGCCTCCGTGTATGGGAGCAGTGTGCGAGTCTGTGGGGGAGGCTTTATTCCCGGAATCACAGTGTACAGTTATCTTTCTGAAAAAGAAACATGTGTAGGTGCTGCCCACCCATATATGTCTGTCCCTGTAGCCTGTAGCGGTATATCTTTGCCTATTTTGTCATTCACATGCAAGTGCCTTTTTTATCGGGGCGTGTACTGTGTGTGTAGCTTGACGCGGATAGGCCACATTGTTTTTGCGGTGATAATCGTGCTGTGTACTTGAGTCTTCAGAGCCTGTGTTTCTGAAGAAAAACGGACGGTTCAGTCGAGTTTTCTGCTCTGCTCGGTGTATTCCTTTTTCTATGACACAGGTGATAGAGAATTTCTGGTTCTGAGTGGATATCAAAAGCTGTACTGTAGTTATTGGTTTGGTTCTGGTTCTTCAGTCTTGTGTGCTGCCTGGATAGTCTTGCTATTGCTAGCCAGTCAGTTAGGTGTCACTCTAGGAGAAGTCTAATTTTTTTTGGATTTTTTTGAATTTTTCTAGTATTTATTTTGATTTTTTTCGTGAGCGCAGGTGCAGATGAGCTCGGGCTCAGATTTGAATTCTCGTGTCCTTAACTGCTTCTTCAGCAGCTGCAGTTACATCGGATTTGTTTGGTAATCTGCTTTTCTCGCTTCTTTTGTCGAGGTTATCGCGTTTATTCATCGTAGGAATACGACATTTGTAACAGGTTGGGCAACGATTAGCATGGTTTGATTAAATCACAGACATTGTGACCAATTGATGCATTTATTTATTTGTTTATTTTTAGCACTGTGTCTTATCATGTGATCTGGAAGAAAGTATGCATCTAAAGGAAGAAAATTGTGGATGAATTGGCGCAATCACAAGGCGGAGATATTCATATTTTTGTCAAGAGTAATACTAAATTACTAATGCTTCTAGTACTTACATAAACGCAGATGATGAGTTGGCGATAGCTGTCACGGAGGAAGAGCAACCAATGGGTATTCAGAATATGATCAGGTAGAAGAAAACGTCGACACCTGCATCCACGGTAAAAATGTAAGTGGCCCTGAGAATGTAGATAATTCATCAGATGTTATCCTAATATACCCATTGCTTATTGCATGTTATTTACTTTGCCTTGGACTGTCGGTCTGTTGCGTCGGCCGAAAGAACCTTTTCAAAGTTGAAATTTGTGAACAACTATTTGAGGTCAACAATGACTCAATAGAGGTAAATGGTTTGGCAACATTATGCATCGAGAAAAAAATACAAGATGATATTGATATCAACCCCATCATAAGTTACTTTGCATCAAGGAATGTTAGAAGAATTCTATAAGGTAATATTTATAAATTACTCGATATGCATACTGATTTTGGATGCATTTAACTGGTATTGATAATAGTTTATTTGTTATTTATATTCCTTGTTATTGTCATGATGTCTATATTAAGGGCCTCGAGTTTTAGTCTCGTCCCGGGCCCCCAAATTCTCAGGACCGGCCTGTTGTCTACTTCCTTGGCACCATACACCAAGGGATCAACTTCAAGGAGTTACGGTACGGTAGTATATACTAGATTCAATGTTGGCGAATTAGTCCAGTTCCTTTGCAGACATTGGTTTAATCTAACAATTAGAAGCGGTCCTGCAATAAAAAAAGGATCAAAGTCGCTCCTCCTCCTACAAGAAAGAAAGCTAGGGCTTCTGCCTCACGCAGGCGCCGCCGCAGGTCCGCCTCGTCTCCAGTGGCCCTAGGGCCATGGGGGCGCGGTGGATCCTGCCAAGGGCCGGCGGGAGGGCTCCGTTTTCAATCTTTTTTCCTGTCTTGTTAGGGTTTGTGTCCTGCTCAGGAAGGCGAGACGGCGGCGGCTCCCTGAAGATGAAATAAAGGTCTCTCCGCCTAGCCCCCGTTCCGGCGGTGCATCTAGCATCGTTGGTGGGCGTGTGGGGGTGTGTCTCCGGCGGATCTATCTTTGGTGGATTTGCTCGGATCTCGTCGTTGTTCATCTACGTTCGTGTGTCTTCGGGTTGAATCCTTCCAACCTACGTTATTCTTCATCGGCGGTGGTTGTTGTTTTGGTGCGCTGGTCCTATGGGGCCTTAGCACGACGACTTCCCGACTGTCTACTACAACAAGTTGTGCCCGACTCCGGCGATGGAGGGGTGATGACGGCGGCACGCCTTCGGCTCGCTTCAGTGCTTGTAGTCGTCGCTAGGTGGACTACGGATCTAGATGTAATTTTTATTTCTGATGTTCGTTGTACTGCCATGATTGAAGATGAATAGATTGGAAGTTTTTCCGCAAAAAAATAGAAGCGGTCAATTTACAATTTAGAAATCCATTTTTCCCTTCCTTTGGTGTTTCACTGGTTGAAGGATGAAGAGGAAGAAAGTAACAAAAATATATTCATATTTTAAGCCCATTTCTTCTAGCTAAATTACTGAAAAGGCAAACTGCTGATCAAAATACTATGGCAACACTAGAAAATTCATAACAAGGTAGAATTGGAAGAACAAAATATGAGAGGGGTCACGGTACACGGCAACATATTGGGGAACTTCATCATGATAACCAAGACGAAGCATGTAGATTCTATATTTACAAGGGCCATTATCAGCCATACATGAGAGAATATCCCTTTTGCTTAGAAAAGAGTATACAACCGATACAAATTCTACTATTGAGACTATTCTTGGATTGTTCTTTTGGAATTATTATCTCCCTCGCCCCCTCATGCCCAAATCCTAGATCCACCCCTATTTGCATGTGGAAAATCAAAAGACAAAATATTGATCAACTGCGCACCCACGGGTGTCTTCCCTTGAGGTCGGTGAGATGACGTCATCGATCATGGGGACACACACCAAGATCGGGTGGCCAACGGAATGAAACCATGCCATTGATGCATGGTTGAAGTCAAAACCTTGCCATGTCATCTTCGGAAGCATGAAGCTACTTAAACTACCTCGGCCAACAAAAGTTAGAGCATCTCCCGTCGTTCGGCCCCCAGGGACCTGAATATCGCCGCTTAGGGGCCAACCGGCGTAAATTCCGGCATGAGGGGGGGGGGCTCGGGTTCCCAGCCGACCCCCAAAGTTTGCCCCTACCCGCCGATTTCAGCCCAAATTCGGCACAAATTAGGCCCGAATTCGGTCCAAATCCGACGTGCTTCGGCACAAATTCAACATAAACTAATTTTTATCACATAGTTCATCGCAGAAATCAATACAAATCAAATAGTGCAATGAAGCAAACTCATAATTCAAACACCAATTAAAGCTCATAGTTCATCACACGTCGAACTAGGCGTTGCCCTTGAGCCTCCATAGGTGCTCCACCAGATCGTGCTGCAGTTTTTGATGCACATGTGGGTCTTGGATCTCCTGACGCATATTGAGGAAGGCAGCGCATGATGTCGGTAGCTGGTGATCTACTTGGGCAAGAGGACCCTGCCTGTAATATGGTTCAGTGTCGAACACTGGCTCTTCCTGCTTGCTCTCAATGATCATGTTGTGCAAGATGACACAACAAGTCATGACTTCCCATATTTGATCTTTCGACCAGGTCAGAGGGGGTACCGGACAATAGCAAATCGATATTGGAGCATGATACGTCTCCAACGTATCTATAATTTATGAAGTATTCATGCCGTTATATTATCATTCTTTGATGTTTTACACTCATTTTATAGCAACTTTATATCATTTTTTGGGACTAACCAATTGACCCAGTGCCCAGTGCCAGTTGCTGTTTTTTGCTTGTTTTTTACATCGTAGGAAATCAATATCAACCGGAGTCCAAATACCGCGAAACGTTTTGGAGATTTATTATGGACCAGAAGACCACCAATGGGCCAGAGCAGCACTTGGGGGGGTGCCCCGAGGGGGCCACAACCCACCAGGGCGTGCCTGGGGGCCCAGGCGCGCCCAGGTGGGTTGTGCCCACCTCGGTGTCCTCCCGCACCCCCTCTTTACCCTATAAATTCACAAATATCCCGAAAACCCTCGGGGTTAACCTAGATCAGTAGTTCCGGCACCGCAAGGCTTTGTAGCCACCGAAAACCAATCTAGACCCTTTCCGGCACCCTCCCGGAGGGGGGGGGAATCTTCTTCGGTGGCCATCTTCATCATCCCGACGGCCACCGTGATGAGGAGGGACTAGTCTACCTCAGGGCTGAGTGTTTGTACGAGTAGCTATGTGTTTAATCTCTCTCTCTCTCTCTCTCTCTCTCTCTCTCTCTCTCGTGTTCTTGAGATGTCACGATCTTGATGTATCACGGGCTTTGTTAATGTAGTCGGATCATATGGTGTTTTCCCCTCTCTATCTTGTTGTGATGAATTGAGTTTTTCCCTTTGAAATTTCATTGTTATCGGATTGAATACTTTTATATATTTGAGAGCACTTGATATATGTCTTGCAGTTGAATACTCATGGTGACAATGGGGTATCGTATTGATTCACTTGATATATGTTTTGGCACTCAACTCACGGATTCCCGAGGTGACATTGGGGTAATCTACGCATAGGGGTTGATGCACGTTCTTGTCTTTGTTTCTCTGGTAGAAATCTTGGGGCACTCTTTGAAGTTCTTTGTGTTGGATTGAGTATTATGAATATGAATTTGCTTTGGTGTTATTTTAGTACGAACTCTAGGATAGATCGAACGGAAAGAATAGCTTTGTGTTATTTTAGTACGAACTCTTGAATAGGTCAAACGAAAAGAATAGCTTTGAGGTGGTTTGGTACCCTAAAAACAATTTATTCTTATGTTCTCCGCTAGATAGGAACTTTGGAGTGATTCTTTATTTGCACGTTGAGGGATGGTTATATGATCTAATTATATTAGCACTGTTGAGAGATTGCACTAGGGAAAGTACGGACCCTAGGCCTCATTTTCAAGTATTGTAATACCGTTTTTGTGCCCGTTTACTATTTTCTACCTTGCTATTTTTATTTATTCAGATTATAAAAATATATTTCTACCATCAATATTACACATTTATCACTATCTCTTCGCCGAAGTAGTGCTCCTATACAATTTGCCATTGTATTGGGTGTGTTGGGGACACAAGAGATTTCTTGTATTTGGTTGCAGGGTCGTTTGAGAGAGACCATCTTCATCCTACACCTTTCACGGATTGATAAACCTTAGGTCATCCACTTGAGGGAAATTGCTACTGTCCTACAAAACTCTGCGCTTAGAGGCCCAACACGTGTCTACAAGAATAAAGTTGCGTAGTAGACATCAAGCTCTTTTCTAATGCTCTTGATGTCTACTACACAACCTTCTTCTTGTAGACGTTGTTGAGCCTTCAAGTGCAGAGGTTTGTAGGACAGTAGCAAATTTCCCTCAAGTGGATGACCTAAGGTTTATCAATCCGTGGGAGGCGCAGGATGAAGATGGTCTCTCTCAAGCAACCCTGCAACCAAATAACAAAGAGTCTCTTGTGTCCCCAACACACCCAATACAATGGTAAATTCTATAGGTGCACTAGTTCGGCGAAGAGATGCTGATACAAGTGCAATATGGATGGTAGATATAGGTTTTTGTAATATGAAAATATAAAAACAGCAAGGTAACTAATGATAAAAGTGAGCGTAAACGGTATTGCAATGCTAGGAAACAAGGCCTAGGGTTCATACTTTCATTAGTGCAAGTTCTCTCAACAATAATAACATAATTGGATCATATAACTATCCCTCAACATGCAACAAAGAGTCACTCCAAAGTCACTAATAGCGGAGAACAAACGAAGAGATTATGGTAGGGTATGAAACCACCTCAAAGTTATTCTTTCCGATCAATCCATTGGGCTATTCCTATAAGTGTCACAAACAGCCCTAGAGTTCGTACTAGAATAATACCTTAAGACACAAATCAACCAAAACCCTAATGTCACCTAGATACTCCAATGTCACCTCAAGTATCTGTGGGTATGATTATACGATATGCATCACACAATCTCAGATTCATCTATTCAACCAACACATAGAACCTCAAAGAGTGCCCCAAAGTTTCTACCGGAGAATCACGACGAAAACATGTGCCAACCCCTATGCATAGGTTCATGGGCGGAACCCGCAAGTCGATCACCAAAACATACATCAAGTGAATCACGTGATATCCCATTGTCACCACAGATACGCACGACAAGACATACATCAAGTGTTCTCAAATCATTAAAGACTCAATTCGATAAGATTATTTCAAAGGGAAAACTCAATCCATTACAAGAGAGTAGAGGGGGAGAAGCAACATAAGATCCAACTATAATAGCAAAGCTCGCGATACATCAAGATCGTGCCAAATCAAGAACACAAGAGAGAGAGAGAGAGAGAGAGAGAGAGAGAGAGATCAAACACATAGCTACTGGTACATACCCTCAGCCCCGAGGGTGAACTACTCCCTCCTCGTCATGGAGAGCGTCGGGATAATGAAGATGGCCACCGGTGAGGGATCCCCCCCTCCGGCAGGGTGCCGAAACAGGTCCCCGATTGGTTTTTGGTGGCTACAGAGGCTTGCGGCGGCGGAACTCCCGATCTCTCCGGTTCCTCGATGGTTTTAGGGTATATTGGTATATATAGGAGGAAGAAATACGTCAAGGGAGCCACGAGGGGCCCACGAGGGTGGAGGGCGCGCCCCCTGCCTCGTGCCTCCCTCATTGCTTTCCTGACGTGCACTCCAAGTCTCCCGGGTTGCTTTCCTTCCAAAAATAACTTCTCCAGAAGGTTTCATTCTGTTTCGACTCCGTTTGATATTCCTTTTCTTCGAAACACTGAAACAAGGAAAAACAGGAACTGGCACTGGGCTCTGGGTCAATAGGTTAGTCCCAAAAATAATATAAAAGTGTAAAATAAAGCCCATAAACATCCAAAACAGATAATATAATAGCATGGAACAATAAAAAATTATAGATAAGTTGGAGACGTATCAACATCCCCAAGCTTAATTCCTGGTCGTCCTCGAGTTGGTAAATGATAAAAACAGAATTTTTGATGTGGAATGCTACTTGGCATAATTTCAATGCAATTCTTATTAATTATGGTATGAATATTCGGATCCGAAAGATTCAAGACAAAAGTTTAATATTGACATAAAAATAATAATACTTGAAGCATACTAACTAAGCAATTATGTCTTCTCAAAATAACATGGCCAAAGAAAGTTATCCCTACAAAATCATATAGTCTGGCTATGCTCTATCTTCACCACACAAAATATTTAAATCATGCACAACCCCGATGACAGGCCAAGCAATTGTTTCATACTTTAGGTGTTCTCAAACTTTTTCAATCTTCATGCAATACATGAGCGTGAGCCATGGATATAGCACTATATGTGGAATAGAATGGTGGTTGTGAGAAGACAAAAAAGGAGAAGATAGTCTCACATCAACTAGGCGTATCAACGGGCTATGGAGATGCCCATCGATAGATATCAATGTGAGTGAGTAGGGATTGCCATGCGAAGTATGCACTAGAGCTATAAGTATATGAAAGCTCAACAAAAGAAACTAAGTGGGTGTGCATCCAACTCGCTTGCTCATGAAGACCTAGGGCATTTTGAGGAAGCCCATCATTGGAATATACAAGCCAAGTTCTATAATGAAAAATGCCCACTAGTATATGAAAGTGATATAGCATGAAGATCACGGTGCTACTTTGAAGCACAAGTGTGGTAAAAGAGATAGTAACATTGTCCCTTCTCTCTTTTTCTCTCGTTTTTTATTTGGGCCTTTTCTTGTTTTATGGCCTCTTTTTTTATTCCTCACTTGGGACAATGCTCTAGAAAAATGATGATCATCACACTTCTATTTATTTACAACTCAATGATTACAACTCGATAATAGAACAAAGTATGACTCTATATGAATGCCTCCAGCGGTGTACCGGGATATGCAATGAACCAAGAGTGACATGTATGAAAGAATTATGAACGGTGGCTTTGCCACAAATACTATGTCAACTACATGATCATGCTAAGCAATATGACAATGATGAACGTGTCATGATAAACGGAACGGTGGAAAGTTGCATGGCAATATATCTCAGAATGGCTATGGAAATGCCATAATAGGTAGGTATGGTGGCTGTTTTGAGGAAGATATAAGGAGGTTTATGTGTGAAAGAGCGTATCATATCACGGGGTTTGGATGCACCGACGAAGTTTGCACCAACTCTCAATGTGAGAAAGGGCAATGCACGATACCGAAGAGGCTAGCAATGATGGAAAGGTGAGAGTGCGTATAATCCATGGACTCAATATTAGTCATAAAGAACTCACATACTTATTGCAAAAATCTACAAGTCATCAAAAACCAAGCACTACACTCATGCTCCTAGGGGGATAGATTGGTAGGAAAAGACCATCGCTCATCCCCGACCGCCACTCATAAGGAGGACAATCAAAGAACACCTCATGTTTCAAATTTGTTACATAACGTTTACCATACGTGCATGCTACGGGACTTGCAAACTTCAACACAAGTATTTCTCAAATTCACAACTACCCAACTAGCACAACCTTGATATCACTACCTGAAGGAAATATGCCCTAGAGGCAATAATAAAGTTATTATTTATTTCCTTCTTTCATGATAAATGTTTATTATTCATGCTAGAATTGTATTAACCGGAAACATAATACATGTGTGAATACATAGACAAACAGAGTGTCACTAGTATGCCTCTACTTGACTAGCTTGTTAATCAAAGATGGTTATGTTTCCTAACCATGGACAAAGAGTTGTTATTTGATTAATGGGATCACATCATTAGTTGAATGATTTGATTGACATGACCCATTCCGTTAGCTTAGCACCCGATCGTTTAGTATGTTGCTATTGCTTTCTTCAGGACTTATACATGTTCCTATGACTATGGGATTATGCAACTCCTGTTTACCGGAGGAACACTTTGTGTGCTACCAAACGTCACAACGTAACTGGGTGATTATAAAGGTGCTCTACAGGTGTCTCCAAAGGTACTTGTTCGGTTGGCGTATTTCGAGATTAGGATTTGTCACTCCAAATGTCGGAGAGGTATCTCTGGGCCCTCTCGGTAATGCACATCACTTAAGCCTTGCAAGCATTGCAACTAATGAGTTAGTTACGGGATGATGTATTACGGAACGAGTAAAGAGACTTGCCGGTAACGAGATTAAACTAGGTATTGGATACCGACGATCGAATCACGGGCAAGTAACATACCGATGACAAAGGGAACAACGTATGTTGTTATGCGGTCTGACCGATAAAGATCTTCGTAGAATATGTAGGAACCAATATGGGCATCCAGGTCCCGCTATTGGTTATTGACCGGAGACATGTCTCGGTCATGTCTACATTGTTCTCGAACCGTAGGGTCCGCACGCTTAATGTTACGATGAAAGTTATTATGAGTTTATGTATTTTGATGTACCGAAGGTTGTTCGGAGTCCCGGATGTGATCATGGACATGACGAGGAGTCTCGAAATGGTCGAGACATAAAGATCGATATATTGGAAGCCTATATTTGGACATCGGAATCGTTCTGGGTGAAATCGGGATTTTACCGGAGTACCGGGGGTTACCGGAACCCCCCAGGGGTTATTGGGACTACATGGGCCATAAGGGAGAAGAGGAGGGCCGGCCAGGGCAGGCCGCGCGCCCCCTCCCCCCTAGTCCGAATAGGACAAGGAAGTGGGGGGGGGGGCGCCCCCCTTTCCTCTTCCCCTTCCCCCTTTCCTTCTCCAACAAGGCAAGAGGGGGGAGTCCTACTCCCGGTGGGAGTAGGACTCCTCCAGGCGCACCCCAAGGGGGCCGGCCGCACCTCCCCATCCCTCCTTTATATACGGGGCAGGGGGCACCCTAAAACACACAAGTTGATCTTCGTGATCGTTCCTTAGCCGTGTGCGGAGCCCCCCTGTCGGGTGGTTGGTGCGACATATGCCAACGGGTGGCTTATCTGTGTGGGAGCCAGTAAGACGTCGCCGGTGCCTGGAAGCGGGATAAGGCGAAGACATGCACGCCGGCGGATCTTACCCAGCTTCAGGGCTCTCCGTGGAGATAATACCCCTACTGCTGCTCTGCGGGGTCTCCGCATGATCACTCAATGAACAAGTAGCTACAAGGTGCTCCTGGAGCTGTTTGGCGAGAGGAAGAAGAAGGGCAAGGCTTGCTCTCCCCTTCTCTCTATGTGTAGTAAAACCTAGATGAGATCAACCCTTTGCATGGGTGCCCCGGGGGGTTTATATAGGCCTACCCCCGGGGGTACAATGGTAATCCGGCTGGGCGCGGGTCCCAGCCGTCAGTGTCTACGCTTGCCGGCTTCTGCGCCGGCTGCTGGGGCTCGCCGGCTGGTGGGCCCCGCCGGCTGCCGGCCTCTTGGTCGACAGGCAGGCCCTACTGCCTAGGGCCCTGTCGGCGGCTGATTACTGTTGCCTCAATCTTGATGATGAGGGCTTTATCGAGGTAAGCATGGCTACAGTGCCGCCGCCTGGCGGGCGATCGTTGTAGCCTCACGTCGTCTTGTCTTCTTAATGGGGCGCCCTCCTCGAGGGAAGGAGCGAGCCGGCTTGGGAAAGCCGGCCATGTCTTGGGCCGACTGGAGGAGGCCTGGCCGCCTTCGGGTGTCTCTCTGCCCAAAGGGACCCACCGCCCGTGGGCCGCGCTGACAGCCCGCCGTGGAGGGCGCCATAGTCATCATGGCAACAGTGCCGCGCCGGACGGGTCAGGGCTACCCCGTACGGCGCACTGTGCCATGCGTGCTCCGGGTTTTGGGGGTGGCAGGCTTTACTGTAGCCACGCCCCGTCCCATCGCCGTTATGTGGATGCGGGCCTCGAGGGTACGATCTTGACCGCGTCGTGGGAGCCGGCTTCTTGGAGTCGGCCTTCTCGTGGCCGGCTTCTCGGAGCCGGCCCTCCCGCGGCATTCTTCATGAGGGTTAAAGCCGGGCTGCCTTCTGGCAGTCGGCATGAGAGGCAGCCGGCAGGGGGAAGGCGGCCCCACGTGTTGGTTTCTTGGAGGCCGGATCGGCTCGTAATTTTTTCTGAAGTGCCAAGGGGAGCCGGCTAGGCTACCCGTGGTCATTTACCCCGACAGTAGTCCCCGAAGCTGGTCGCGCTTCAAGGTCGGCAAGGGGGACGAGAAGCTCGGTCAGCTTCCTATCTTGAGGAGTCGGCAGCTGGGAGCCGGCTCTGCTTATGCGCGCCGCCTCGGGTGGGCGCCGTGGCCTCGTCAACGGGGATATGGGACAACTTGTACGCTGACCGCGCGCCTCCCCGCGTGTCACGTGGCAGAAAAGGCCTGCCATGGCGCGTGCGCGACGGGACGTCGCCGCAGCCTCGGGCCCGCCACTCCTGGCCTCGGCCCAGGCGCGGATCTTCTGCGGCCCAAGGTGGGCTGTTTGCCTTCCCGCGGCGGTTTCGCCACGCCGTCAAGGCGCAGTTATAGCGGGACATGGGGGAGTGGACGCAGTTAATCCCACGTCCCCCACACCACGCCTCCCCGGCTCCGCCGCGAGGGTCTATAAGTAGGGGGAGGAGAGGGAGCGGCAAAGGCTCGCACGCTCTCCCTCGCCCCAGCCCTTCTTGCTTTCTTTCCTTACTCTCTCCGCCGCCGCAGCGCCTCTTCGCCGCGCCCTTCCGCCGCAACGGGGTCGCACGCGCCTCTGCCGCCACCGCATCTTGCTCCTCACTGCACCGCTCCAATGGCGCTGTCGAGCTCGTGGGACAGCTCCAACGTCCTCGATGAGCACATCGAGTTCCTCCGCCGGACGCGGCGTCTGCCCGGCGAGAACTACGTGCGGGTCCGGCGCGCGCCGGAGGGGGAGATCTCGCCGGCAACGGAGGAAGGCGAGCGGGTGGTCTTCCGCTCGCACTGCATACGCGGCTTCGGCCTCCCGGCGAGCGGATTCCTCCGCTCCTTCCTTGAATTCTACCACCTTCAGCCGCATCATCTCACCCTCAACGCCGTGATGCTGCTGTCGGCCTTCGTCACCCTCTGCGAGGGTTTTCTTGGCGTTCTGCCGACCCTGGAGCTCTGGGGAGAGTTCTTCCAAAGCAAGCTCGGCACCGTCGTCGCGGGCGTGCCCGCCCCATGCGGAGCTTTCATTGCCATGAGGCGGACGGGCGAGAACAATCCGTTCCCGTCCATCCCGCTGATCCAGTCGGTGAAGCTTTGGCAAAAATGCTACTTCTATGTGAGGAACATCGCCCCGCAAGGCGACTTTGTCAACCTGCCGGCTTACGTAGCCGGCCCGCCGGCTGCGAGGCCACCCTCATGGAGCTACCGGGCCAGGACGCTGTCCCCGGCCGGGAACGCCGCCATCGCCTGACTCCGGGTGATGGTTCAGTCGGAGGGCCTGGTCGGAGCCGACCTGGTGGCCGCCTTCGTGGAGCGCCGGGTACTTCCGCTCCAAGGTCGGCCGCACATGATCTGCCAGATGAGTGACCGCTTCGACCCATGCCGGCTGAGCACCAGGGAGATGCCTCAAGCCGAGGTGTCCTACCTGGTGAACTACATCGCCAACTGCAAGCTCGCCGAGGATTGGCGATTCGGCAAGGAGCCGTACTCTCGCGCCAACCCTCCGCCTGGCGTGAGTATTTTTCTTTCCTTTCTTTTGTGTTGCTGGCTTCGATATGATCGGCCTCTGATCCGCCGGCTTGTTTTCTGCAAAATCCCCTACTTCCGCCGGCGGCGGGGGTTGCAGGGGCAGAGCGCCCGTTCCTCCCCAACCGCACGGTAGACGACGTCGACGATCCGGACCTTGGAGCGGCCGCCATGGAAGACGCCGCCGCGGGGGAAGGCGGTGAGGCAACCGGCGCGGGGCTCGGAGCCGGCCTCCAGGACTGGGCGGACGACGATGAGGTCGAAGTCGTCCCGCACCGCTAGCCGGCGTCGGATCCTCCAGGCGCGGGCCCTTCTGCCGTGCCGGCCGCCCGTGGCGCCGCACCGAAGCGCCGGGCCGCATCGACCTACTTCGGCAGCCGGCCATAGAAGCCCAGGGGCACCGCCGCGGCAACCAAGCGGGATGAGGCGGCCGCGAAGGCGGCCCGCTTCCAAAAGGTCGTGAAGCGGCCGCAGGCGGTTTCAGCGTAAGTGTTAATCGTCTTGTATTCTTTTCGTGTTCTTTGATTGGAGTTCTTCTAAATTCTTTCTTGGTTGATCGGCCAGGGCGCCGCTTTCCCTAGAACGGGGTCCTGCCGGCTCCGTGATTGAATCAGCCGGATGGTCTTCGAGCTCCCGCCGCGTGGACCCCCGCGCCGACCTCATGGAGGCTATGGCGCGGAACGCGCGGGAGGCGCAGGAGGAGCGGGAAGCGTCGGAGCGGAGGGCCGCCCAGGCGGCGAAGGAGCAGGTCGACGCGGCGGCCAAGGCCCAGGCGGAGGCGACGGCCCCGGAGAGGGAGGCGGAGGCCTCGCGCAACCGGCCTCCGCAACTCGTCATCCCCCTGCGCAGTGTGGCTCCCAACGTCCCCGTGCCTCCGTCTGAGGAAGCCAACCGCGGCCAGGCAGCGGCGGAGCGGAGGGAGGATGATGTGATTGCCTTGGAGGAGGTGCCGCGGACGGCACCGACTGGGGCGGGCCAGGGCAGCCAGCCGGCTGCGGCGCCGGTGCAGCTGACTGGGAGCGAGCCGGCAGTAGGAGCCGTCCTGGTGGTACAGCCGTCATCACGCCGGCGCGCGGGGGATGCTGCCCCCGTGCCGGAGCCGGACAAAGCTGCGAGCGCCAGCCGGACGGCGGAGGCCCTGGAGGCGGCCAACTCCAGCACGTCCGAGTGGGCGCCCAGCGGGGGGACGACCGAGCTGAACGCGGCGGCCCAGGAGGTCCGGAGCCGGCTTCAGGCTCACGCTACCGCGCTGCAGTGATATACCCGAGATTTCCTGGCGACGCGGGCCGTCGTCCGGGTGAGTCTTCTAGCCTTGGTTGTTTTGCTTTTTTGATTTCTTCCGTGGGGGCGCGTCAGCGCACCCACTGGGTGTAGTCCCCGAGTTCCGAGTCGGCTGCTGAGCAGGCGGCTTGGAACTTACTAGGTCTTGACAGTCGTCTTATTCCTGCGTCCTGTCTGATCTTCCAGGAGTACCATAACCAGAGCACCGCCGCCTTCGACTCCCAGGCTCAGGAGCTGCGCCAGAAGATCGAGGATCTATCTGACAGCCGGAGTACGTGCTCTGTTTTGCTCATATCCTGTGGGGGCGCGTCAGTGCACCCACTGGGTGTAGTCCCCGAGATTCGGGCCGACTGCTGAGCAGTCGGGTTGGATCTTCCCCAACGACTTCTTCCTTATTGTTTCTTCCTTTGTCTTCATGCTTGCAGGGGCCAATGCCGACTTGAGGGAGCAGCTCGGCGGGGCCCAGACCGCCCTTCGCGCCAAGGAGGCCGAGCTCAACGCCTTAGTCCAGGAGCGCGACCGCCTGGCCAAGAAGTTGGCCGACCAGGAGGAGAGCCACAAGGCGGCCCTGAAGGAGGCGCGAGATAGCGAGGCCGCCCTCAAAGCCGAGTTCGAGACCGAAGCGGCGGGCTGGGCTGAGGCGAAACAAGCGTTGAGCGAGGGTTACAGCCGGATTGAGGATCTGATCGACGGTAAGCCGCCTTCCCCACTCCTTGCTCGCCCCCTTTGCCTTCTGATTCATCTTCTGATTTGTGCTGCTTTTGCTCTTTGCACAGACTACTTCCCCCGCCACTCCGTCGCTGCCACCCAGGCCATCGAGGCCTACCGCGAGGCACGCCGGCAGGCGGGGGTTGATATCGCGCCGTACGCGAGCCGGACACTTGAGGAGCAGCTCTTGGCGATCCAAGCCCGGCTGCAGCCGGCACACCGCATGCTCCACCGCCTCTGGCCAGGCGAGGCGATTCCCCGCACCCCGAGCCGGACTGCCGACTGGCTGGAGGTGGCAGTTGGCCGCTTTGAGGCCTGGAAGGCCTCCGCTGCTCGATCTGGCGCCAGGCGGGCGCTGGAGTTCGTCCGGGCCTGGTACCCCAGGCTGAATTTGGAACAGCTGAGGACTTGGTGGGAGGAGGCTGACGAAGAGCTGGTGGAGGTGCGGCCGGCTATCATCCAGCGTGCTTCGGCTCTTGCCAATTTTACCGACACCAGCGTCTTCGCTCCTGAGGTGGACGACAACGGCGTCGCCCAGCCGGAGGAGTGGTTCGGGCTGAACCCAGCGGAGGGTGAAGACTCGACGGAGGAGATCGCCTCCAGCGATGAAGGTGAAGACAAAGAAGGGGAGGAGGGCGAAGACGTCGAGCCGGCCGGTGAAGCAACCAGCCAGCCTCAGAATGACCGTGCCTCCAGCAACGAGGCGCGTGCTAGCGCGCCCTCTGCGGGAGGCGGTGATCATGCCGAGGTTCACCAGCCGGCCACTCCTCCAGCCGGCGTTACTGCCTCCACCGACCTGCCCGACTCGCCAGTCGTTTCCTTGGCTTGATCTGCCATGCTTGCTTTTCCTGCTTGTTACTCTTTGAACAATTCTTATTAAGCTTGCGTAGTTCCACCCACTGGGGGTGTATTCAAACTATGTTGAATGTTGGTCTTTTCAAGGCCTTCTGTGTAAATATAATCATGCATGTGTTTGGCTTCCATTCTCGTATGCTTTTGATCCTTAGGCTGTTTCCTTTGCCGCCTTCCCCTGATTGCTGCCTTCCTAGCCGGCAGCTGCTTTGCAGTCTGTGGCTAATGAAGGACTCGGCGATCTTTTTTGGGGAAGGCAAGTACTCGAGATTTCTTAGATTGTAGCGAAGTGAATGGAAACCGGCCGGCCGGCTACTCTTGTAGTCAGTCGGCGGTGGGAAAAAGGCGGCTTTTGTTATATCAGTCCGTTAGGCCCTAGCCGTTTTTCGTGTGGGCGTCCTTTCCTGCCTTTGGCTCTTGCCAGCCGGACAGCCGATTCTTCGAACTGCGACTTTTGGCAAGAGAGGGCTTTGGAGCCGGAACACTACTTGTCTGACCGCGGGTAGGACTTCTAATATAACTTAAGGCGGCCAGTCCCCGGGCCGACTAGTCGAACCCGATGCCGGACGAGAGAAGTGAATGTAATGACATAATCATAAGCATGATCTTCATTCATAGATGAAAGATGGCAGTCCCCGAGTTCTCCTCGGGGAGCCTATTGTCTCGTACTTAGTACAAAAGTTAGCGTGATACATACTGCATTGCAACTGTAAAATCTTCGGAGGAGGTTGGCGTTCCATGGTCGCTCCGACTCCTTGCCGGAGTCGTCTCTCTTTCGTGCCTTCGGCTTCTGTGTGTCGATCAGGTAGTAGGAGTCGTTTCCTAGCGCTCTGCTGATGACGAAAGGGCCTTCCCAAGGGGCCGAGAGCTTGTGCTGGCCGGCTGTTCGCTGGATCAGCCGGAGCACAAGGTCGCCCTCTTGGAAGAATCTTGGCTTGACCTTCCGGCTGTGGTAGCGACGCAGACCCTGCTGGTAGATGGCGGACCGGCTGAGGGCTAACAGCCAGCTTTCTTCCAGCAGGTCGACGCCGTCTTCTCGTGCTTCCTTGGCCTCCGCCTCCGTGTACATGGTCACCCGAGGCGAGTCAAACTCGATGTCGGTTGGGATGACCGCCTCGGCACCATATACGAGGAAGAAAGGAGTGAAGCCAGTTGACCTGTTTGGGGTAGTGCGCAGACTCCAGAGGACGGCCAGCAGCTCATCGAGCCAGCAGCCGGCCGAACGCTCCAGTGGCACGACCAGTCGGGGCTTGATGCCGGAAAGGATGAGGCCGTTGGCTCGTTCGACTTGGCCGTTTGACTGCGGGTGGGCAACGGACGCTAAGTCCAGTCTGATGCCCTGCGTCGCGCAGAAATGTGCCAATGCTCCCTTGGCAAAATTTGTGCCATTGTCGGTGATGATGCTGTGCGGCACGCCGTACCGAGTTGTTATGTCCGTGAATGTCACGACAGTTGGCCCATTCAGCTTCTTGATCGGCTTTGCTTCGATCCACTTGGTGAACTTGTCCACGGCGACAAGCAGATGTGTCATGCCGCCGCGCGCCGTCTTGAATGGCCCCACCATGTCCAGACCCCAAACGGTAAAGGGCCAAGTGAGGGGAATGGTCTTGAGTGCCGAAGCCGGCAGGTGTTGCTTGGAGCTGAAGACTTGGCACCCTTTGCAATGCTTGACTAATTCCTTGGCGTCGTCCAAAGCAGTCGGCCAAAAGAATCCATGGCGGAAAGCTTTGGCAACTAGTGATCTTGAGGCCGCGTGGTGGCCGCATTCACCTTGGTGGATGTCTCTGAGGATTGCTATGCCCTTCTCTTATTCAACGCATCGCTGGAAGACTCCAGTGATGCTGCGCCTGACGAGCTCTCTGTTGACGATTGTGTATGCTCCGGCTCGGCGTTGGACTTGTCTTGCCTCTGTCTCGTCAGCCGACAGTTCTTGGTTTGTCAGGAAGTTGAGGATGGGATGGGCCCATGATGGAGCTGTGACTTCTTCTATTGCCAACGCGGCTACTGCGACCAGGGTGGGCGGGCTGGGTTGTGAGATGCTGGAGTCGGCCGCCGCCTGCGGTGCTGGTGCAGTCCCCGAGCCGGGTTCAGAAGTCCCTGGGTCGGGTGCGACTACGGAAGTCCCCGAGCCACCTGTTGAAGTCCCCGCGCCGCCTATCGAAGTCCCCGGGCCGCCTGCTTGGCTCTTCAAGCCGGATCCGGCTGCATCGGGGCTAGGCGGCACGAAGATGGAATCGGACTCTGGAGACGGCTTGATAGACGGCTTGAGGAGGCGTTGCAGAGAGACGCCGGTTGGTATTGCCTGCCGAGTGGAGCCTAATCGAGCCAGGGCATCTGCTGGCCCGTTGTCGGCTCGTGGTACGTGGAGGAACTCGCATCCTTCAAAGTACCCACTGATCTGCTAGACGAGGAAGCGGTAGCTTGCCATGTTTGCGTCCTTGGCGTCCTGATCGCCGGATGACTGCTGGACTATCAAGTCTGAGTCGCCGTAACACAGGATCCGGCGTATGCCGAGCTCTTTGGCAAGCCGGAGCCCGTGTACAAGCGCCTCATACTCGGCCACGTTGTTGGAGGCGGCAAAGTGAATTTGCAGCGTGTATCTGAGCTTGTCGCCTTTGGGAGAGGTGAGGATGACGCCGGCTCCCAAGCCGGTGAGCATCTTGGACCCGTCGAAGTGCAGGCGCCAGTGAGTGGAGTCGGGAGCCGACGGCAGGTACTGGGTCTCGGCCCAGTCGACGAGGAAGTCGGCCAATGCTTGGGATTTGATGGCGGTGCGAGGCTGGTAGAAGATCGTGTAAGGGGCCAGCTCGATGGCCCATTTCGCCACCCGGCCGGATGCATCCCGGCCGCCTATGATCTCGGCGAGCGGGGCGGTGCATACGACCGTGATGGGGTGCTCTTGGAAGTAGGGCTTCAGCTTCTTGGCGGCAAAGTACACGCCGTAACACATCTTCTGGTAGTGCGGGTAGTTCTGCTTCGAGGTAGACAGCACCTCGCTCAAATAGTACATCGGCCTCTGGACCGGCTGGGCTCGACCCTCTTCTGGGCGCTGGACTACGATGACGGTGCTGACCACCCGGCTGGTTGCAGCGATGTAAAGGAGCATGGGCTCTTTCTCAGTCAGCGCCGCCAGGACAGGCGGCGTGGTCAGCATCTTCTTCAGCTCGTGAAAAGCTTGGTCGGCTTGGTCGTTCCACTCGAAGTGAGTGGTCTTCTTCATGAGGCGGTAGAGGGGGAGAGCCTTCTCTCCGAGCCGGCTGATGAAGCGGTTCAGGGAAGCCAAGCATCCGGTGAACTTCCGGATGTCTCGAAGTTTGGTGGGAATCACCATTCTCTCAATGGCCTTGATCTTCACTGGATTGCATTCGATGCCGCGTTCGGAGACCAGGAAGCCTAGGAGCTGGCCGACTGGCACTCCGAACACATATTTCTCGGGGTTGAGCTTGATCCGGAATCGGCGCAGGTTCTCGAATGTTTCCTTGAGGTCATCCAGCAAGGTGTTGCGCTTCTCCGTCTTCACCACAATGTCGTCCACGTAGACGTGGGCATTCCTGCCGAGCTGCTTGAGGAGGCACTTCTGCATGCAACGCTGAAAAGTGGCACCGGCATTTCTCAAGCCGAATGTGATAGTCAGGTAGCAGAAGGCTCCGAATGGCGTGATGAAGGCGGTCTTCAGGCGGTCGGCCGGGTCCAACTTTATCTGGTGGTACCCAGAGTAAGCATCCAAGAAACTCAGCAGCTCGCATCCGGCTGTGGAGTCTATCACTTGATCTATCCTTGGCAAGGCAAAAGGATCCTTGGGGCAGGCCTTGTTGAGGCTCGTGTAGTCTATACACATGCGCCACTTGTTGTTCTTCTTCAGCACGAGGACCGGGTTGGCGAGCCACTCCGGAAAGAAAACTTCCATAATGAAGTCGGCGGCCAGAAGCCGGGCTATCTCTTCTCCTACAATCCTTCTCTTTTCCTCCGACAGTCGGCGGAGGGGTTGTTTGACTGGTTTTGCACCTTCTCGGACGTGTAATTTGTGCTCGGCGAAATCCTTCGGAACACCCGGCATGTCCTTGGGGGACCATGCAAAGATGTCCCGATTCTCACGGAGGAAATCGGCGAGCTCGCCTTCCTATTTGCTGTTTAGGTTTGCCCCAATGACGACAAACCTTTCCGGGTGCTCGGGGTCAAGAGGTATCTTCTTCGTTTCCTTGGCTGGCTGGAAGGAACCTTGGGCATCACATTCTTTGGGATCGGGGGACAGGGCCGACTGCTTGCCAGCCATGGCCACGACCCGGTCCAACTTCTTCTTCTCTTCGGCAATCACAAGGGACTCGGCCAGCCGGCTGCTGGCTGCTGTGCACTCAACCGATTTCTTGTAATCGCCGACTATGGTGATGATGCCCTTGGTGCTCGGCATCTTCATCTTGAGGTAAGCATAGTGGGGAACAGCCATGAACTTGGCCAAGGCAGGTCGGCCAAGCAGTGCGTGGTAAGAGCTCTCAAGGTCCACCACTTCAAACCAGATGGCCTCCCTGCGGAAATGATCCTTGTCCCCAAAGAGGACATCAATCTTGGTCTTGCCAATGGGGGCACATGACAGGCCGGGTACGATGCCGTGGAACACAGTCCGGGTAGGCGTGAGCTGCTTCGTCTTGACGTTGAGCTTCTTCAGGGTGTCAAGGTACAGGATGTTGATGCTGCTCCCACCGTCTATCAACACGCGGGAGAAACAGGTTGCGCGTCTGTCTGTTGCAAGGGTGGCATCCAGAACCAGTGCATAAGAGCCGGGAGATGGCATCACCTCTGGGTGGTCGGCCCGGCTCCAGCTGATGGGTTTTTCTGACCAGTGCATGTGCTCGGAGGGGTTGACGGCAACTGCATTGACTTCCTGGTGCTCTCGGCGCCTGCTACGCCGGTCTTCAGGCTGGCTCGTGAAGATGACATAGGCGGCATGCTCGCCGGGGAACTCATCATGCACGGCTCCGACTGCTGGCCGAGCGGCCGGTTGCTGCGGAGCCGGAGGCGGCGGACCAGCAGGTGGAGGCGGCACGAGCCCTTCGCCTTTGGAGATTCGGGTGAGCCAGTGGCACTTCCGGGTTGTGTGGTTGGACGGCTTCGCGCCGCTGTGGAACTTGCATGGGGCGTCGAGGGTTTGCTCGTAGGAGAAGGCCGGCTGCCAAGTCGGCCTGCCGCCTTTCTGCTTCTTGGGTGTGGGCCGCCCTTCGGGCTGCTCGCCCTCGACCGTGGCCACCTGCCGACTGGTGGAAGGAGGCATGGGGCCCTTGCGTTTGTGGTCGTTTTGGTACGGGCGCCGGCCGGAATCCCCAGCCGGCGTCTTGGGCGCCGGGTTGAGTACCTTCCCGGACGCGTCAACCCGAAGTTCGGTCTTCATTGAGGAGTCGGCGGTAGCGTACTTGTCCGCTATGACCAGAAGCTCGTCGAGGGTAATCGGCTCGTCACAGAGGAGCTTGTGCTTGAGGAGGGTGCCCTCTCGGCACCCGGCTGTGAAGTATTCGATGGCTTGCACCTCGTGCACTCCTTCGCAAGAGTTGCGAAGCTCGACGCATCGCGTGAGGTAGTCGCGAGTGGACTCGGCGGGGCCTTGCACACACAAGGAAAGCTGTCTGGGCTTGGGATCCCGCTTGTAGGTGCTGGTGAAGTTGCGGACGAAGGCTTCTGTGAAATCTAGCCAGCTGTTGACGCTGTATGGCTTGAGGCTGTTGAGCCAGGTCTGCGCCGTGCCTTGGAGCATGAGGGCCACGTACTTCACGGCAACGTGCGTGTTGTCGTTCGCGATGCGTACCGCGGTGGAGTAGTCGATCAACCAATCTTCCGGCTTCACGGAGCCGTTGTACTTGGGCGTGTCTCTTGGGAGCGAGAACCCTTTGGGGAAGGGCTCGTCGCGGATGCGGGGGCCGAAGCAAGGCGGGCCGACATCATCTTCTTCTTCTAGCGCCAGGGATCACGCTAGGTGGTCGATCCGGTGGCGGGTGTCGTTCTCGCTGACTCCTTCGCGGTGACCTAGTCGGCCGCTGAGAGTCGGATGCGTGACAGGCGGTGGGGTGGGATACCTTTCCCCACGAGGCGGAGGCGGAGGCGGGTTGCCCCGCCGCTCCACGGCTCGAGGGTGGCCTTCTGCGTCTCGCTCGATGGAGATCCGGGTTCGGCTTCGGCTGGCAGCCGGCTCTTTTTCGTGTCGCGCGCGGGTTTTACCCGCAGTCGGCGTCCGGGACGTCGCGCCGTGCTCTCGGCGCGGTGGAGGGCTTTCCTCGCGGGCGTCGGCTTCGTGCCGCTGCGCGGCTGCATCGATTAGCTGCTGGATGCATCTGGTCATGTAGGGGATCTCTTCGGCCCCCAGTCCATCCAGCTCGTCTACGGCCGCCTGGGCGGCGCGCAGGTTCTCGAGTGGGGTGGCATAGACTGGGCGGTCGACTCCAAGCATGTCGGCGATGACAGCGCCGCGCTGTCTGACGATGCCGACTCAGCTTGGCCCGCCAGGAGGTGGCGTGCCGAAGGTGGCGCGGTCGACTTCGCGCTGGTGGGCCTCGGTGAGGCGTCTCACGGAAGCTAGCTTCCGGCCCTCCGCGAGGAGGGCGAGGCGGCGAGCCTCCAGTGCTTCGGCATCGGCATCGGCCGGGAGGGGGACGGACAAGTCGAGGATCGCCGCTTGCGGGGCGTCGTGGGCGTTCTCGCCAGAAGCGCCGCCGTGGCTGATGACCATCACCTCGGCGGTGGCAACGTCACAGCCATCGACTCGGGGAAGCGGGTCGTCGTAGATCACGACGTTGGTGGGGAAGGCGTCGGGCTTGATCCGGACGCCTTCCGGACGACGGTGCACCTGGTCCCACGGTGGGCGCCAAATGTCGGGTGGTTGGTGCGACATATGCCAACGGGTGGCTTATCTGTGTGGGAGCCAGTAAGACGTCGCTGGTGCCTGGAAGCGGGATAAGGCGAAGACATGCACGCCAGCGGATCTTACCTAGCTTTGGGGCTCTCCGTGGAGATAACACCCCTACTGCTGCTCTGCGGGGTCTCCGCATGATCACTCAATGAACAAGTAGCTACAAGGTGCTCCTAGAGCTGTTTGGCGAGAGGAAGAAGAAGGGCAAGTCTAGCTCTCCTCTTCTCTCTATGTGTAGTAAAACCTAGATGAGATCAACCCTTTGCATGGGTGCCCCGGGGGGTTTATATAGGCCTACCCCCCGGGGGTACAATGGTAATCCGTCTGGGCGCGGGTCCCAGCCGTCAGTGTCTATGCTCGCCGGCTGCTGGGGCCCGCCGGCTGGTGGGCCCCGCTGGCTGCCGGCCTCTTGGTAGACAGGCAGGCTCTACTGCCTAGGGCCCTGTCGGCGGCTGATTACTGTTGCCTCAATCTTGATGATGAGGGCTTTATCGAGGTAAGCATCGCTACAGTGCCGCCGCCTGGCGGGCGATCGCTGTAGCCTCACGTCGTCTTGTCTTCTTAATGGGGCGCCCTCCTCGAGGGAAGGAGCGAGCCGGCTTGGGAAGGCCGACCATGTCTTGGGCCGATTGGAGGAGGCCTGGCCGCCTTTGGGTGTCTCTCTGCCCAAAGGGGCCCACCGCCCGTGGGCCGCGCTGACAGCCCGCCGTGGATGGCGCCATAGTCATCATGGCAACAGTGCCACGCCGGACGGGTCAGGGCTATCGCGTACGGAGCACTATGCCAGGCGTGCTCCGGGTTTCGGGGGTGGCAGGCTTTACTGTAGCCACGCCCCGTCCCATCACCGTTATGTGGATGCGGGCCTCGAGGGTACGATCTTGACCGCGTCGTGGGAGCCGGCTTCTTGGAGTCGGCCTTCTCGTGGCCGGCTTCTCGGAGCCGGCCCTCCCGCGGCGTTCTTCATGAGGGTTAAAGCCGGGCTGCCTTCCGGCAGTCGGCCTGAGAGGCAGCCGGCAGGGGGAAGGCGGCCCCACGTGTTGGTTTCTTGGAGGCCGGATCGGCTCATAATTTTTTTCTGAAGTGCCAAGGGGAGCCGGCTAGGCTACCCGTGGTCATTTACCCCAACACCCCCTCCACGATATTACACCTCGGTCATATTGTAGCGGTGCTTAGGCGAAGCCCTGCGACGGTTGAACATCAAGATCGTCACCACGGCGTCGTGCTGACGGAACTCCTCCCCGAAGCTTTGCTGGATCGGAGCCCGGGGAGCGTCATCGAGCTGAACGTGTGCCAAGAACTCGGAGGTGCCGGAGTAATGGTACTTGGATCGGTTGGACCGGGAAGACGTACAACTACTTCCTCTATGTTGCGTCAACGCTTCCGCTTCGGTCTACGAGGGTACGTAGACAACACTCTCCCCTCTCGTTGCTATGCATCACCATGATCTTGCGTGTGCGTAGGATTTTTTTTGAAATTACTACGTTCCCCAATAGTGGCATCCGAGCCAAGGTTTTATGGTTTGATGTTATATGCACGAGTAGAACACAAGTGAGTTGTGGGCGATATAAGTCATACTGCTTACCAGCATGTCATACTTTGGTTCGGCGGTATTGTTGGATGAAGCGGCCCGGACCGACATTACGCATACGCTTACGCGAGACTGGTTCTACCGCCGTGCTTTGCACACAGGTGGCTAGCGGGTGCCAGTTTCTCAAACTTTAGTTGAACCGAGTGTGACTACGCCCGGTCCTTGCGAAGGTTAAAACAGCACCAACTTGACAAACTATCGTTGTGGTTTTGATGCGTAGGTGAGATTGGTTCTTGCTTAAAGCCCGTAGCAGCCACGTAAAACTTGCAACAACAAAGTAGAGGACGTCTAACTTGTTTTTGCAGGGCATGTTGTGATGTGTTATGGTCAAGACATGATGCTAAATTTTCTTGTATGAGATGATCATGTTTTGTAACCGAGTTATCGGCAACTGGCAGGAGCCATATGGTTGTCGCTTTATTGTATGCAATGCAATCGCCCTGTAATGCTTTACTTTATCACTAAGTGGTAGCGATAGTCGTAGAAGCATAAGACTGGTGAGACGACAACGATGCTACGATGGAGATCAAGGTGTCGCGCCGGTGATGATGGCAATCATGAAGGTGCTTCGGAGATGGAGATCACAAGCATAAGATGATGATGGCCATATCATATCACTTATATTGATTGCATGTGATGTTTATCTTTTATGCATCTTATCTTGCTTTGATTGACGGTAGCATTTTAAGATGATCTCTCATTAATTATCAAGAAGTGTTCTCCCTGAGTATGCACCGTTGCCAAAGTTCGTCGTGCCCAGACACCACGTGATGATCGGGTGTGATAAGCTCTACGTCCATCTACAACGGGTGCAAGCCAGTTTTGCACACACAGAATACTCGGGTTAAACTTGACGAGCCTAGCATATGCAGATATGGCCTCGGAACACGGAGACCGAAAGGTCGAGCGTGAATCATATAGTAGATATGATCAACATAGTGATGTTCACCAATGAAACTACTCCATCTCACGTGATGATCGGACATGGTTTAGTTGATTTGGATCAGGTGATCACTTAGAGGATTAGAGGGATGTCTATCTAAGCGGGAGTGCTTAAGTAATATGATTAATTGAACTTAAATTTATCATGAACTTAGTCCTGGTAGTATTAGCATATCTATGTTGTTGATCAATAGCTCACGTTGTTGCTTCCCTGTGTTTATTTTATGTTCCTAGAGAAAATTGTGTTGAAAGATGTTAGTAGCAATGATGCGGATTGGATCCGTGATCTGAGGTTTATCCTCATTGCTGCATAGAAGAATTATGTCCTTGATGCACCGCTAGGTGACGGACCTATTGCAGGAGCAGATGCAGACGTTATGAACGTTTGGCTAGCTCAATATGATGACTACTTGATAGTTTAGTGCACCATGCTTAACGGCTTAGAATCGGGACTTCAAAGACGTTTTGAACGTCATGGACCATATGAGATGTTCCAGGAGTTGAAGTTAATATTTCAAGCAAATACCCGAGTTGAGAGATATGAAGTCTCCAACAAGTTCTATAGCTAAAAGATGGAGGAGAATCGCTCAACTAGTGAGCATGTGCTCAGATTGTCTGGGTACTACAATCGCTTGAATCAAGTGGGAGTTAATCTTCCAGATAAGATAGTGATTGACAGAATTCTCTAGTCACCATCACCAAGTTAGTAGAACTTCGTGATGAACTATAGTATGCAAGGGATGACGAATACGACTCCCGGGCTTTTCATGATGATGAAATCGATGAAGGTAGAAATCAAGAAAAACATCAAGTGTTGATGGTTAACAAGACCACTAGTTTTAAGAAAAGGGCAAAGGGAAGAAGGGGAACTTCAAGAAGAATGGCAAGCAAGGTGCTGCTCAAGTGAAGAAGCCCAAGTCTGGACCTAAGCCTGAGACTGAGTGCTCTACTGCAAAGGGACTGGTCACTAGAAGCAGAACTACCCCAAGTAATTGGTGGATAAGAAGGATGGCAAAGTGAACAAAAGTATATTTGATATACATGTTATTGATGTGTACTTTACTAGTGTTTATAGCAACCCCTCAGTATTTGATATTGGTTCGGTTGCTAAGAGTAGTAACTCGAAACAGGAGTTGCAGAATGAACAGAGACTAGTTAAGGGTGAAGTGATGATGAGAGTTGGAAGTGGTTCCAAGATTGATATGATCATCATCGCACTCTCCCTATACTTTCGGGATTAGTGTTGAACCTAAATAAGTGTTATTTGGTGTTCGCGTTTGCATAAATATGATTTGATCATGTTTATTGCAATACAGTTATTCATTTAAGTTAGAGAACAATTGTTGTTCTGTTTACATGAATAGAACCTTCTATGGTCATACACACCAACGAAAATGATTTGTTGGATCTCGATCGTAATAATACACATATTCATAATATTGAAGCCAAAAGATGCAAAGTTAATAATGATAGTGCAACTTATTTGTGGCACTGCTGTTTAAGTCATATTGGTGTAAAGCGCATGAAAAAACTCCATGCTGATGGGATTTTGGAATCACTTGATTATGAATCATTTGATGCTTGCGAACCATGCCTCTTGGGAAAGATGACTAAAACGCCGTTCTCCGAAACAATTAAGCAAGCAACATATTTGTTGGAAATCATACATACTGATGTATGTGGTCCGATGAATATTAAGGCTTGCAGCGGGTATCATTATTTTCTGACCTTCACAGATGATTTGAGCAGATATGGGAATATCTACTTGATGAAACACAAGTCTGAAACATTTGAAAATGTTCAAAGAGTTTCAAAGTGAAGTGGAGAATCATCGTAACAAGAAAATAAAAGTTTCTACGATATGATCGTGGAGGAGAATATTTGAGTTACGAGTTTGGTCTTCAATTAAAACTATGTGGAATAGTTTCACAAACTCATGCCACCTGGAACACCACAACATAATGGTGTGTCCGAACGTCATAACTGTACTTTATTGGATATAGTGCAATCTATGATGTTTCTTACAGATTTACCAACATCGTTTTGGGGTTATGCATTAAAGACAACTGCATTCACGTTAAAAAAGGGGCACCATCTAAGTCCGTTGAGACGACACAATATGAACTGTGGTTTGTCAAGAAACCAAAGTTGTCATTTCTTAAAGTTTGGGATTGTGATGCTTATATGAAAAAGTTTCATCCTAATAAGCTCAAACCCAAATCGGAGAAATATGTCTTCATAGGATACCCAAAGGAGACAGTTGGGTACACCTTCTATCACAGATCCGAAGGCAAGATATTCGTTGCTGAGAATGGATTCTTTCTAGAGAAGGAGTTTCTCTCGAAAGAAGTGAGTGGGAGGAAAGTAGAACTTGATGAGGTAACTGTACCTGCTCCCTTATTGGAAAGTAGTTCATCACAGAAATCTGTTCTTGTGACTACTACACCAATTAGTGAGGAAGCTAATGATGATGATCATGTAACTTCAGATCAAGTTACTACCGAATCTCGTAGGTAAACCAGAGTGAGATCCGCACCAGAGTGGTACGGTAATCCTGTTCTGGAAGTCATGTTACTAGACCATGACGAACTTGCGAACTATGAGGAAGCGATGATGAGCCCAGATTCCGCGAAATGGTTTGAGCCATGAAATCTGAGATATGATCCATGTATGAGAACAAAGTATGGACTTTGATGGATTTGCCTGATGATCGGCAAGCCATAGAAAATAAATGGATCTTCAAGAGGAAGATGGACGTTGATAGTAGTGTTACTATCTACAAAGCTAGAATTGTCGCAAAAGGTTTTCGACAAGTTCAAGGTGTTGACTACGATGAGAGTTTCTCACTCGTATCTATGCTTAAGTCTGTCCGAATCATGTTAGCAATTGCCGCATTTTATGAAATCTGGCAAATGGATAAACAAAACTGCATTCCTTAATGGATTTATTAAAGAAGAGTTGTATACGATGCAACTAGAAGGTTTTGTCAATCCTAAAGGTGTTAACAAAATGTGCAAGCTCCAGCGATCCATCTATGGACTGGTGCAAGCATCTCAGAGTTGGAATATACGCTTTGATGAGTTGATCAAAGCATATAGTTTTATACAGACTTGCGGTGAAGCCTGTATTTACAAGAAAGTGAGTGGGAGCACTACAACATTTCTGATAAGCATATGTGAATGACATATTGTTGATCGGAAATAATGTAGAATTATTCTGCAAAGCATAAAGGAGTGTTTGAAAGGAGTTTTTCAAAGAAAGACCTCGGTGAAGCTGCTTACATATTGAGCATCAAGATCTATAGAGATAGATCAAGACGCTTGATAAGTTTTTTCAATGAGTACATACCTTGACAAGATTTTGAAGTAGTTCAAAATGGAACAATCAAAGCAAGAGTTCTTGCCTGTGTTACAAGGTGTGAAATTGAGTAAGACTCAAAACCCGACCACGGCAGAAGATAGAAAGAGAATGAAAGTCATTCCCTATGCCTTGGCCATAGGTTCTATAAAGTATGCCATGCTGTGTACCAGATCTATTGTATACCCTACACTGATTTTGGCAAGGGAGTACAATAGTGATCTAGGAGTAGATCACTGGACAACGGTCAAAATTATCCTTAGTGGAATAAGGATATGTGTCGGTGTCAAAACCGGCGGATCTCGGGTAGGGGGTCCCGAACTGTGCGTCGAGGTCGGATGGTAACAGGAGACAAGGGACACTTTATTTTACCCAGGTTCGGGCCCTCTCGATGGAGGTAAAACCCTACTCCTGCTAGATTAATATTGATGATATGGGTAGTACAAGAGTAGATCTACCACGAGATCAAGGAGGCTAAACCCTAGAAGCTAGCCTATGGTATGATTGTGTATGATGATCGTTCTCCTACGGACTACAACCCTCCGGTTTATATAGACACCGGATAGGGTTAGGGTTACACAGAGTCGGTTACAATGGTAGGAAATCTTGAATATCCGCACGCCTAGCTTGCCTTCCACGCCAAGGAAAGATCCTTCCGGGCACGGGACAAAGTCTTCAATCTTGTATCTTCATACTCCTGGAGTGCGGCTGAAGGTATAGTCCGGCTATCCGAACACCCCCTAATCCAGGACTCCCTCAGTAGCCCCCGAACCAGGCTTCAATGACGATGAGTCCGGCGCACAGATTGTCTTCGGCATTGCAAGGCGGGTTCTCCTTCAAACTTTGTATACCTGCGGGTATAACGTCCGATTTTTATAATGCAGCGCTCCTTGGCTTTCACGCCCAATAATGGCTGCCTTCCAAGCCCCTAGCCGTATAAACGAGCCGTCCATCTAACAGGATGAGGATTCAGATCCAAACCATACCTTCCCCTTCCGCGAGAAATCATCAGAGCGTCTCCAGCAAAGAACCATTCCAACATGGCCAGCCGCCGTAGCTCCTCCTCTCGCCCTTCCAGTCCTATCCCTGGAGACTGGGAGAGTTGTTCCATCCCGCATAGCGAATTAGTGTCGCTCCAAGCCAAGGGATTTCTCCCTCAAGCCTATATGGTTTCGGTCCGAGCCGGACTCACCACTTATCAAGGCGGAAAACAAGCGGAGAACTCACCTAGTCCCTCTAAAGGGGAGCGGGTGTGCCTGGTCCCTTATCTAATAAGGGGACTGGGATTTCCAATTCATACCTTTCTCCGTGGGCTTCTGGAGTTCTATGGCCTCCAGCTGCACCACCTTACGCCCGGCTCCGTGTTACACATCGCGGGCTTCGTTGCTCTTTGCGAGCTATTTTTAGGCGTCGAGGCTCATTTCACGCTGTGGAAGAAGATATTCTACCTGGTGCCCCGTTCCCAAGAGGGGTCCATATATCAAGTGGGCGGAGCCGAAGTATGGCGCATCGCCGGGACCGGGTACCCGTCCGGAACCCCGAAGAAGGCGTCCAAGGACTGGCCTTCAGAATGGTTTTACATAGACGACGTCCCCCTGCCGGAACCTATCCGGGCCGGTCTCCCTGAGTTCAACAACGCTTCCCTGAAGAAACGCCTGAGCAGGCGCCCTCGGAGCTCTCAGAGAGAGAATGACAGAGACGTCCTTTACTTAATGGGCCGGATTAAGCTACTGGCTCATTCCGGACTAACCATGATTAAAGTCATGGCCATATGCATTATGCGGGGGGTGCAGCCGCTCCAATACAGAAGCCACCCCATGTGGGATTTCAATGGGGAAGATGACGCCACCCGTTACGGCTGTAAAGGGCCGGACTCGCCTGCCGCTCTAATGAAGATCTATCCTCTTTGTACAAGGGAGAAGAAGAGGAATTCCTCCGCGTCGACCCGCAGGGCGGATTTTCTATGTATAGTCCTCCGAATTGGGTAAGCGGACAATCGTGCTTCCCTGTTCATTTTACATTCTCATGATTAAATAGGCAGTCTAACGACTTCAACACAGGACCTGTGTCAGGAGGTAAAAAACATAAACAGTCGTCCTCCACAGCCAGAGGACCCATAACGGTCCCTCGATCCGGACTCCGAAGAGGATCCGGACTTAGCAGTGGAGTTTATCGACGGAGTGTTTTATCAGTTAAGCAAGGACGATACCTTGGTAGCTATTATAGCTGATTACCCAGGGTTAATCCCGGCCTCCCAGGTGACAAATACCGGAGCTCTACCCCCTTAAGAGGGGTTCCGTTTTCACGGGTTTGGTTGTTCTGACAGCAACCGTGCTTTGTAGGGGAGATTCCCGAGGCGGGAAGCCGACCCCGCTGCAGCTAGCCGGTGGGGGGCCGCAGGGCCCCGTGGGGCAAAAAGGAACGTAGTCCGGACTGAGGTGCCAGAGCAAAGGTATGGCGTACCCTCTCTTCTTCCCTGGTGTTTTACTCCTCCAGGGTATATTAACATTCGAGCTATCTTCAGGACGAAGAGACCTCGCCGGACTATATCCGGAGAGGTTGCCAATCGCGCCTCCACCAGCCAGACTCCAACGCCCGGCCCGGAAGCGGAGGCCTGCGCAAGGCACGCACCGGACGCTCCTCCATCAGAGGATGCGGACAGGCTGTCTGCCACCCATTCCGAGGTGGAGAGTGCCATGAACCACAGGCGTCGCCGGACAGTTCTTCACGACGCTTGTTTCTCCCAGGAGGCTTTAAATGCCTTCAATTCAGGAGACGCGTACCTCCGTGCCGCTCAAAATGGTTTAGCCAGAGCCACGGAGCAGTATGTAAAAGACATAGGGTAAGAAAATTTTGGTAAATATAGATATGCCAGTAGCCCCCGAGACTTGAAGCAGTGGAAATAACTGATCCGAGAATCATATAACATGTAGTTTCTTACCGAGAAAAACACCGCGCTGTCCCAGGGCTGGAAAGGTGCAGGGCCCAACTAGAGGCGGCACTAACGGCAACAAGGGGGTCTAAAGAGACCCCTGCAGGTAAACAATACACCAGAATATTTAGTATTGTGCGGATTTAAGTGCCAATCTGACAAATGGTATTGCAGATGGCGCCGGACTCGATCCGGACAGGCAATAGCTTCTACGCCGGTTAAAGGCTGGTGAAAGCGTGCTAACAAAGGTGAGGCGGGAGAAGAATGATCTCCAGGATGCCAACACCAGGCTGGATGTTGAACTAAAAGATGTTCGTGGCCAGCTGTCGGACTCCAATAAGGAGAATCAGCGACTTCGACGCGACATTTTTAGTAAGTGCTGAAGCAAACTCTTGAAAAAGGAGTCGGCGAGGAAGAGGACTAACAGAGTTATGTCTGTAGGTATGCTGACAGGTCGTCCTGCAGAGGAGATGCCCGGTTCAACGGGCGATCTTCTTCCCGAACTCTCGCAACTGCACGAACGAGTTCGACAGGCGATGCGAGGTATTGCCCAAGCCTTGTGGCCTGCCCACTCCATACCTGAGGGCCTTGGAGAACTTGCGGAGAAGTTGAAGGGAGCTCGGCGGCGCTTCCGGATGTGGAAGATATCGGCCTGCCGGCAGGGCGCTCGGGAGGCCTGGGCCATGGTGAAGACCCGCTTTACGAAGTCTGACCCCAATCACATGGCCGAGGTCGGACCGGTGGGGCCTGACGGGAAGGAGATCCCTGTGAGCTTAGTGTATGGCCAGGTAGAACTGGCCGCAAAGTATTCCCAGCAGGACTGTAAATTAGACAGCCTGTTAGATGGTATAAAGGAGGAATACAATCAGTCAGGATGACTATGTAATTTATAATTGACATGTGTAATGCCTTCTAGCCAGATTGTAGATCGTTTGTCGTTGCCGAGCTTTTCGCTTCGACCTCGGGACCTGACGGTCCGGAGTGTGTCCGAATACCATAACGGTTATATAAGAACCGAGGTATGCATGGAGACCAGGCGTAGGGGTCATTAGTGCTTTATTAGACAAGTGCCCAACTAGTTATGTTATATTACATGGTTAGTAAGAAACATCTTCCAGAGAGAATAGTTCCGTTAAGGGTTCCTTTCGCTGGGGTGGCGTGCCCTGAAGTGCACGTCCGGACTACAAATGCAGGAAAACATCTGGGGGCATGTATAAGTAAAAAAGGTTCATCTTTAGTTCACCGACCGAATATTCCCTTAAGAACGCTAGCTTTTGGCTTCACCCAGTCTGAGGTACACATCCGGCTTATCCGGCAGTAGCAATCGCAGAGGTGCTCCCTTTACCACCTAGCCAAACAATCGGGAACGTAGGGGTAAGCACAGGAGCCAGGCAACCCAGCTTGGCCAAAACTTAAGTCATATCGATGCATATAATGGTGAAGAAAAGGTGCATGCGGAAGTCTGACGCATGCGTTGGGCGTGAAACCCATATAAACAAGCTTCTGTTAAAGAAGCCCCCAGGTTTAAGGAGCGCGGGTAGTGCGTCACATGATGAGCCTTTAAGGGCTATAAAAGGAAAGAGTGGGAGGAGACAAAATAAAAACAGAAAAATATATATAAAAATGGACAAAGGAAGGAGACAAACCCAGAGTTCGGCGCTAGGCATAGAATCTTCGGAGACGTGCGGCGTTCCATGGGTTCGGCTCGAGTCGGTTATCAATCGCATCTCGCAGGCGGTACGCTCCACCAGTCAGGACTTGGTCAATTATGAAGGGACCTTCCCATTTGGGCTTGAGTTTGTCCTTTTTCTTATCCGGCAGGCGTAGAACTAGTTCGCCAATGTTGTAATTTTTGGCCCGTACTTCTCTGCTTTGATATCTTCGAGCCTGCTGTTGATAAAATGCGGAACGAGCTTTAGCCACGTCGCGCTCCTCCTCTAAGGCGTCCAGGTTGTCCTGCCGATCAGGCTCGGCTTCTCTTTCTTCGTACATGCGCACTCGAGGCGAGTCATGAATTATGTCGCAGGGCAGAACTGCCTCTGCGCCGTACACCATAAAGAATGGTGTGAATCCGGTGGTACGATTCGGCGTGGTTCGCAGCCCCCAGAGTACGGAGTCGAGCTCCTCCACCCAGTGCGTATTAGATTCCTTGAGGGACCGCACTAGTCTGGGTTTAATGCCGCTCATGATGAGACCATTTGCACGTTCGACCTGACCGTTAGTTTGTGGGTGATAGACAGAAGCATAGTCGAGCTTAATGCCCATGTTTTTGCACCACAACTTTACTTCGTCGGAGGTGAAGTTTGTGCCGTTATCGGTGATGATACTGTGGGGGACACCGTAACAGTGTATGACCCCGAATATGAAGTCTGTCACAGGTCCGGATTCAGCCGTCTTAACAGGCTTGGCTTCTATCCATTTGGTGAATTTATCCACCATGACCAATAAGTATTTTTTCTTGTGGGTTCCACCTTTAAGGGGTCCCACCATATCAAGCCCCCAGACCGCAAAATGCCAAGTGATGGGGATAGTTCGGAGGGCGTTGGGCGGCATATGGCTTTGGTTTGCAAAGAGCTGGCAACCGACGCATCGTTTGACTAAGTCATGAGCGTCTGCTCGGGCCGTCGGCCAATAAAAGCCCGTACGGAAAGCCTTGCTTACAAGGGACCGAGCTGCGGCGTGGTGGCCACTGAGTCCGGCATGAATTTCAGCCAACAGACTCCGCCCTTCCTCTTCGGAGATACATCTTTGAAGGACTCCTGTAGTGCTTTTCTTATATAGCTCTCCCTCGTGGACTTTATAGGATTTAGATCGCCGCACTATGCAGCGTGCCTCGTTTTGGTCCTCTGGGAGTTCCTGCCTAGTAAGGTAGGCTAGGAATGGTTCTGTCCACGGGGCGATGACCGCCATTATTACGTGGGCTGAAGGTGTGATTTCGGTGGCAGGGCTTGCGATTATGTCGGATTGTTCGGCGTCGGGTTGTGCGGTTGTGTCCGGACTGTTATCCGAGGGTTCCCCCTCCCATGCTACAGATGGCTTGAATAATCTTTCTAAGAAGATGTTGGGGGGGACTGCATCTCGTTTTGCTCCGATGCATGCCAGGACGTCCGCTGCCTGATTATTTTCTCGGGCTATATGGTGAAACTCCAGTCCCTTGAACCGAACTGACATTTTTAGGACGGCATTGCGATAAGCTGCCATTTTTGGGTCTTTGGCGTGGAAGTCGCCATTTATTTGGGATATCACGAGATTTGAGTCCCCGCGTACTTCCAGGCGTTGAATGCCCATGGATACTGCCATCCGGAGACCATGTAGGAGGGCCTCGTATTCGGCTGCATTGTTGGAGTCCGTGTACATAATTTGGAGTACATATTGGACTGTGTCTCCTGTAGGGGACGTCAAAACGACGCCAGCCCCCAGTCCGGCCAACATTTTGGAGCCGTCGAAATGCATGATCCAGTTTGAATATGTGCCGTACTCTTTAGGGAGTTCGGCCTCTGTCCATTCGGCGACGAAGTCGGCTAGGACTTGCGATTTAATGGATCGCCGTGGTTTGTAGGTTATGTCGAACGGGAGGAGCTCTATGGCCCATTTTGCTATCCGGCCCGTTGCATCGCGGTTGTTGATAATATCGTTGAGTGGTACTTCCGAGGCTACTGTTATAGAACACTCTTTAAAGTAGTGTCGTAGCTTCCGGGATGCCATAAACACCGCGTATGCAATCTTTTGGTAATGCGGGTACCGTGATTTGCATGGTGTGAGGACAGTGGACACGTAGTAAACCGGCCTTTGAAGGGGGAGTTTGTGTCCGTCCGTTGCCCGCTCGACGACGAGTACTGCGCTAACAACCTGATGAGTTGCGGCAATGTACAATAGCAAGGGTTCGCCAGTGTTCGGCGCGGCCAGGACTGGGTTTGTTGCCAAGATGGCCTTTATTTCCTCGAGTCCGGCCGTGGCAGCGTCTGTCCACTCGAAGTGTTCGGTGCGCCTGAGGAGGCGGTAAAGGGGCAATGCCTTTTCTCCCAGGCGGGAGATAAAGCGGCTTAAAGCCGCCACGCATCCAGTGAGTTTCTGTATTTGTTTGAGGTCTTTTGGGACATCCAATTGTGACAAAGCTCGGATTTTAGCTGGGTTTGCCTCAATTCCTCTACCGGATACAATGAAGCCCAGGAGCTTTCCGGCTGGAATGCCGAAAACGCATTTTTCCGGATTGAGCTTAATGTCGTATTTTCGGAGGTTGTCGAATGTAAGCCTCAAGTCGTCTACTAGAGATTCGACATGTCTTGATTTAACGACCACATCATCTACATACGCCTCCACTGTTTTGCCGATCTGGTTTGCCAGGCATGTTTGAATCATGCGCTGATATGTTGCGCCGGCGTTTTTTAGCCCAAAGGGCATTGTGTTGAAGCAGAATGGGCCATATGGTGTGATGAATGCTGTTGCGGCTTGGTCTGATTCTGCCATCTTGATTTGATGGTAACTGGAGTATGCGTCGAGGAAGCACAGCGAATCGTGTCCTGCAGTGGCATCGATGATTTGATCTATTCGAGGGAGGGGGAAAGGATCCTTCGGGCAAGCCTTATTAAGGTCTTTGAAATCGACACACAGGTGCCAGGATTTGTCCTTCTTTGGTACCATCACCAGGTTTGCTAGCCAGTCCGGGTGTTTTATGTCTCTAATGAATCCGGCCTCCAATAACTTGGCTAGCTCCTCTCCCATAGCCTGTCTCTTTGGTTTAGAGAAACGCCGAAGGGCTTGTTTGACAGGTTTGAATCCTTTCTGGATATTTAGGCTGTGTTCGTCCAACCTGCGTGGGATTCCTGGCATGTCTGAAGGGTGCCAAGCGAAAATGTCACAGTTCTCTCGTAGGAACTCTCGCAGTGCGGCGCCTACATCAGGGTTCAGTCTTGCCCCGATGGAGGCTGTTTTATTGGGGTCCGTTGGGTGGACCTGGAATTTGACTATTTCGTCCGCTGGTTTGAAGGATGTGGATTTGGATCTCTTATCGAGTATCACATCATCCCTATTGACCATGGATCGCAGCGCAGTCAGTTCTTCGGCCGCTAAGGTTTCGGATAGTGCCTCGAGGGCCAATGCGGCTGTCTTGTTCTCGGCGCGGAGTGCTATGTCCGGATCACTAGCGAGAGTGATAATTTCATTTGGTCTAGGCATCTTAAGCTTCATGTACCCGTAATGGGGTATAGCTTGGAAAACTATGAAAGCCTCCCGTCCTAGTATAGCGTGATATCCGGTTTTGAACGGGGCCACCTGGAACGTGATATGTTCGGACCTGTAATTATCCGGCATGCCGAATACCACATCTAGTGTGATCTTTCCGGTGCAGCGCGCTTCCTGACTGGGGATTATTCCTCTAAAGGTTGTGCTGCTTCGCTCAATGTGGTTCCAGTCTATTTCCATCTTTTGGAGGGTTTCCTCGTAAATGAGGTTCAATCCGCTGCCTCCGTCCATGAGTACCTTTGCAAGGCGACAGCCGTCCACTATGGGACTGAGGACCAATGCGGCTGGTGCTCTGACTGCTCGAAATTTAGGTTCGTCACTCGCGTTGAAGGTCATAGCAGTATTACTCCGTGGGTTTATTGTCGCTACTTGATAGACTTCAGTGAGGCTGCGGAGTGTTCTTTTTCGCATGTTATTTGATGCGAAAGTCTCAAAGACTGTGAGAACGGAACTGAAATTCTCGAGCTGATTTCCTTTGACCTCTGGAATTAGGAGGTCCTCGCCAATTTTGGCCACCTGCCGGAGTATCCAACATGCCCTGAGGCTATGTGTTGGGGTGGCGTCCTCTGCACTATGAATCTTGCAGGGTCCATCTAGCCACTTTTCCAGTACGGTTCCATGCCCTCTAAAGGCTTTTCATTTTTTGGTATTTAGTCCGGGCGCCTTACTGTGGTGCGCCCTCTTAATTCGGACGGGATTGCTATTCAAGGCCGGATTATCCCAAAATTTTATTTCGGTTTTCCAAGCACTTTCCATCGCACAGTATTTTTGTACTATGGACGCCAAGTCAGCAAAGCATGTAATATTACGATGACTTACGGCGTTGAGTATTCCCTTGTCCGTGCAGTTACTTCAAAAGATTGAAATTGCGTCTCCCTCGCGGCAGTCCTTTATCCTGTTCATAACCAGGAGGAATCTAGCCCAGTAATGATGTACTGTTTCTTCGGGCATTTGCCTGATTTGGGAAAGATCGCTTACGGGCGGGCGGGTGTCGTTGAATCTGAGACTTCGCCCACTTTGCTGTTCGGAGGCCGAAGAACTTCCGGATTCTGAGATCCAGAGTCTTGGATGTTATCCGATTTGCCTGATTTTAAGCTCAGGTCTTGGATTGTATCCTCCCCTCCGCGGATATCCGGCATGGAGGGTTCAGGAATTCGGACGTAGCTAGTCCTTAAGATAGATGAAGGGTCGCCGCATTGTGTCTCCACCACAGCAACGTGGTGGGTGACTTGGGGAGAGTTAATTTCTCTTAGATCGGGTTTAAGCCCAACCTGGTCGTAATTTGTAGCGACACCCAGTGCGGCGATGCGATCCAGGAGCTCGTTTACAGAAGAGAGCTCCATCGGATCCAATTGCTCGGCGAGTTCTGAGCCGACGTGGAGGTTGCTTTCGATGACCCGGGAGGTCACCGTCGGCGCAACAGCCGAACAGGTGGTTGCGAGAAAACCACCTAGCCGGAGAGTTTGGCCGACAGCCAAGGCTCTTTTTGTAATGGCGCCGTCTTTAAAGACGGGAAGAGGCATCCTTCCTGATCGCGACGGCATAGAAGAACTCTCAATGAAAGCACCAATGTCGGTGTCAAAACCGGCGGATCTCGGGTAGGGGGTCCCAAACTGTGCGTCAAGGTCGGATGGTAACAGGAGACAAGGGACACTTTATTTTACCCAGGTTCAGGCCCTCTCGATGGAGGTAAAACCCTACTCCTGCTAGATTAATATTTATGATATGGGTAGTACAAGAGTAGATCTACCACGAGATCAAGGAGGCTAAACCCTAGAAGCTAGCCTATGGTATGATTGTGTATGATGATCGTTCTCCTACGGACTACAACCCTCCGGTTTATATAGACACCGGATAGGGTTAGGGTTACACAGAGTCGGTTACAATGGTAGGAGATCTTGAATATCCGCACGCCTAGCTTGCCTTCCACGCCAAGGAAAGATCCTTCCGGGCACGGGACGAAGTCTTCAATCTTGTATCTTCATAGTCCTGGAGTCCGGCTGAAGGTATAGTCCGGCTATCCGAACACCCCCTAATCCAGGACTCCCTCAATATGTTTCTCGATTATGGAGGTGACAAAAAGGTTCGTCGTAAAGGGTTACGTCGATGCAAGTTTTGACACTAATCTAGATGACTCTAAGTCTCAATCTAGATACATATTGAAAGTGGGAGCAATTAGCTAGAGTAGCTCCGAGCAGAGTATTGTTGACATAGAAATTTGCAAAATACATACGGATCTGAATGTGGCAGACCCGTTGACTAAACTTCTCTCACAAGCAAAACATGATCACACCTTAGTACTCTTTGGGTGTTAATCACATAGCAATGTGAACTAGATTATTGACTCTAGTAAACCCTTTGAATGTTGGTCACATGACGATGTGAACTATGGGTGTTAATCACATGATGATGTGAACTATTGGTGTAAAATCACATGGTGATGTGAACTAGATTATTGACTCTAGTGCAAGTGGGAGACTGAAGGAAATATGCCCTAGAGGCAATAGTAAAGTTATTATTTATTTCCTTATTTCATGATAAATGTTTATTATTCATGCTAGAATTGTATTAACCGGAAACATAATACATGTGTGAATACATAGACAAACAGAGTGTCACTAGTATGCCTCTACTTGACTGGTTTGTTAATCAAAGATGGTTATGTTTCCTAACCATGGACAAAGAGTTGTTATTTGATTAACGGGATCACATCATTAGTTGAATGATCTGATTGACATGACCCATTCCGTTAGATTAGCAACCGATCGTTTAGTATGTTGCTATTGCTTTCTTCATGACTTATACATGTTCCTATGACTATGAGATTATGCAACTCCCGTTTACCGGAGGAACACTTTGTGTGCTACCAAACGTCACAACATAACTGGGTGATTATAAAGGTGCTCTACAGGTGTCTCCAAAGGTACTTGTTGGGTTGGCGTATTTCGAGATTAGGATTTGTCACTCCAAATGTCGGAGAGGTATCTCTGGGCCCTCTCGGTAATGCACATCACTTAAGCCTTGCAAGCATTGCAACTAATGAGTTAGTTGCGGGATGTTGTATTACGGAACGAGTAAAGAGACTTGCCGGTAACAAGATTGAACTAGGTATTGGATACCGACGATCGAATCTCGGGCAAGTAACATACCGATGACAAAGGGAACAATGTATGTTGTTATGCGGTCTGGCCGATAAAGATCTTCGTAGAATATGTAGGAACCAATATGGGCATTCAGGTCCTGCTATTGGTTATTGACCGGAGACGTGTCTCAGTCATGTCTACATTGTTCTCGAACCGTAGGGTCCGCACGCTTAACGTTACGATGACAGTTATTATGAGTTTATGTATTTTGATGTACCGAAGGTTGTTCAGAGTCCCGGATGTGATCATGGACATGACGAGGAGTCTCGAAATGGTCGAGACATAAAGATCGATATATTGGAAGCCTATATTTGGACATCGGAATCGTTCCGGGTGAAATCAGGATTTTACCGGAGTACCGGGGGTTACCGGAACCCCCCCGGGGGTTATTGGGCCTACATGGGCCATAAGGGAGAAGAGGAGGGCCGGCCAGGGCAAGCCGCGCGCCCCCTCCCCCCTAGTACGAGTAGGACAAGGAAGGGGGGGGGGGGGCGCCCCCTTTCCTCTTCCCCTTCCCCCTTTCCTTCTCCAACAAGGCAAGAGAGGGGAGTCCTACTCCCGGTGGGAGTAGGACTCCTCCAGGCGCACCCCAAGGGGGCCAGCCGCACCTCCCCCTCCCTCCTTTATATACGGGGGCAGGGGGGCACCCTAGGACACACAAGTTGATCTTCGTGATCGTTCCTTAGCTGTGTGCGGTGCCCCCCTCCACGATATTACACCTCGGTCATATTGTAGCGGTGCTTAGGCGAAGCCCTGCAACGGTTGAACATCAAGATCGTCACCACGCCGTCGTGCTGACAGAACTCCTCCCCGAAGCTTTGCTAGATCGGAGCCCAGGGAGCGTCATCGAGCTGAACGTGTGCCAAGAACTCAGAGGTGCCGGAGTAACGGTACTTGGATCGGTTGGTCCGGGAAGACGTACAACTACTTCCTCTATGTTGCGTCAACGCTTCTGCTTCGGTCTACGAGGGTACGTAGACAACACTCTCCCCACTCGTTGCTATGCATCACCATGATCTTGCGTGTGCGTAGGATTTTTTTTTGAAATTACTACGTTCCCCAACACTACCTCCATATCTGAAAACAATCATCAAGCATCAAAATTCTCTTAGTATTCAACACACTCATAAGAAAGCTTTTACTAATCTTGAATACCTAGCATATTAGGATTAAGCACATTACCATGCTGTTTAAGACTCTCAAAATAATATAAGTGAAGCATGAGAGAATAATAGTTTCTATAAAACAAAACCACCACCGTGCTCTAAAAGATATAAGTGAAGCACTAGAGCAAAAACTATATAGCTCAAAAGATATAAGTGAAGATCAATGAGTAATCGGATAATTATGCAACTATGTGAAGACTCTCCCATTTAATAATTTCAGATCTTGGTATTTTATTCGAACAGCAAGCAAACCTAAAGAAAATAAAATGATGCTCCAAGCAAAACACATATCATCTGGTGAATAAAAATATAGCTCCAAGTAAAGTTACCGATGAACGAAGACGAAAGAGGGGATGCCATCCGGGGCATCCCCAAGCTTAGGCTTTTGGTTGTCCTTGAATATTACCTTGAGGTGCCTTGGGCATCCCCAAGCTTAGTCTCTTGCCACTCCTTATTCCGTAGTCCATCGAATCTTTACCCAAAACTTGAAAACTTCACAACACAAAACCAGAAAACTCGTAAGCTCCGTTAGCGAAAGAAAACAAAACACACTTCAAGGTACTGTAATGAAATCATTCTTTATTTGTATTGGTGTTAAATCTACCGTATTCCAACTTCTCTATGGTTTATAAACTATTTGACTAGCCATATATTCATCAAAATAAGCAAACAACACACAAAAAACAGAATCTGTCAAAAACAGAACAGTCTGTAGTAATACGTATCAAACGTATACTTATGGATCTCCAAAGATTCTAAAATAAATTTGTGGACCTTAGTAATTTGTCTAGTAATCATCTGCAAAAATAATCAACTAAATAGCACTCTCCAGTAAAGATTTGAAGCTAATCTCATGAGCGCTAAAGTTTCTGTTTTTTACAGCATGATCATAAAGACTTCACCCGAGTCTTCCCAAAGGTTCTACTTGGCACAAACACTAATTACAACATAAAACCACATATAAATAGAATCTATATGGATTATTTATTACTAAACAGAACCAAAAAGCAAGAAACTAAAATAAAATTAGGTTGCCTCCCAACAAGCGCTATCGTTTAACGCCCCTAGCTAGGCATGCTGAATTCAATGATGCTCACATAAAAGATAGGAATTGAAACATAAAGAGAGCATCATGAAGCATATTACTAGCACATTTAAGTGTAACCCACTTCCTATGCATAGGTATTTTGTGAGCAAACAAATTATGGTAACAAGAATCAACTTGCATAGGAAGGTAAAACAAGCATAACTTCAAAACTTTAAGCACATAGAGAGGAAACTTGATATTATTGCAATTCCTACAAGTATATATTTCTCCCTCATAATAATTTTCAGTAGCATCATGAATGAATTCAACAATATAACCAGCACCTAAAAAATTCTTTTCATGATCTACAAGCATAAATTTTTTCCTACTCTCCACGTAAGCAAATTTATTCTCATCAATAGTAGTGGGAGCAAACTCAACAAAATAACCATCATGTGATTGAAAATTAAGATCAAGATGACAAGTTTCATGGTTATCATTGTTCTTTATAGCATACGTGTCATCAAAATAATCATCATAGATAGGAGGCATGCTTTCATCATGATAAATTTGCTCATCAAAGCTTGGGGGACAAAAAATATCATCTTCATCAAACATAGCATCCCCAAGCTTGTGGCTTTGCATATCATTAGCATCATGGATATTCATAGAATTCATACTAACAACATTGCAATCATGCTCATCATTCAAAGATTTAGTGCCAAACATTCTAATGCATTCTTCCTCTAGCAATTGAGCACAATTATCGGAATCCTTATTTTCACGGAAGACATTAAAAAGATGAAGCATATGAGGCACCCTCAATTCCAAATTTTTTGTAGTTTTCTTTAATAAACTAAAATAGTGCTAAAACAAGAAACAAAAAGATTCGATTGCAAGATCTAAATATATACCTTCAAGCACTCACCTCCCCGGCAACGGCGCCAGAAACTAGCTTAGTTGACGGGGTGTGAGTGCCGCTTACCTAGCCTCCCCGGCAACGGCGCCAGAAACTGCTTGATGTCTACTACACAACCTTCTTATTGTAGACGTTGTTGGGCCTCCAAGTGTAGAGGTTTGTAGGACAGTAGCAAATTTCCCTCAAGTGGATGACCTAAGGTTTATCAATCCGTGGGAGGCGTAGGATTAAGATGGTCTCTCTCAAGCAACCCCGCAACCAAATAACAAAGAGTCTCTTGTGTCCCCAACACCACCAATACAATGGTAAATTGTATAGGTGCACTAGTTCGGCGAAGAGATGGTGATACAAGTGCAATATGGATGGTAGATATAGGTTTTTGTAATCTGAAAATATAAAAACAGAAAGGTAACTAATGATAAAAGTGAGCGTAAATGGTATTGCAATGCTAGGAAACAAGGCCTAGGGTTCATACTTTCACTAGTGCAAGTTCTCTCAACATTAATAACATAATTGGATCATATAACTATCCCTCAACATGCAACAAAGAGTCACTCCAAAGTCACTAATAGCGGAGAACCAACGAAGAGATTATGGTAGGGTACGAAACCACCTCAAAGTTATTCTTTCCGATCAATCCATTGGGCTATTCCTATAAGCGTCACAAACAGCCCTAGAGTCCGTACTAGAATAACACCTTAAGACACAAATCAACCAAAACCCTAATGTCACCTAGATACTCCAATGTCACCTCAAGTATCTGTGGGTATGATTATACGATATGCATCACACAATCTCAGATTCATCTATTCAACCAACACACCTGTTGCTAGACTTGAGGCTATTCGCATATTACTTGCTTATGCTAACCATCATGATATCATCTTATATCAAATGGACGTGAAAAGTGCATTCCTCAATGGTAAGCTTGAGGAAGAAGTATATGTTGCTCAACCCCCAGGTTTTGAAGATCCAAAGCATCCTGACAAAGTCTTCAGACTCAATAAGGCCCTCTATGGCCTCAAGCAGGCCCCACGGGCGTGGTATGACACTTTGAAGGAATTCTTCATGAAGAATGGCTTCACACCCGGTTCACTCGGTTCCACTCTCTTTACTAAATCTTATGATGGTGAACTGTTTGTGTGCCAAATATATGTTGATGATATTATCTTTGGCTGTACTGACCAACGTTATAGTGATGAATTTGCCTATATGATGAGTGAAGAATATCAAATGTCTATGATGGGAGAGTTGAAATTCTTCTTAGGTCTTCAAATTCGTCAACAGCGCAATGGCATATTCATATCTCAGGAGAAATATCTCAAGGATGTCTTGAAGAAATTCGGCATGCAAGATTGCAAAGGCATCAAGATTCCTATGCCCACAAATGGTCATCTATGCACTGATGAAAATGGTATTGACTTCGATCATAAGGTATACCGCTCCATGATTGGTTCTTTATTGTACTTATGTGCATCTAGGCCAGATATACTGCTTAGTGTTTGCATGTGTGCCCGATTTCAAGCAGCACCGAAGGAATCACACCATAAGGCTGTGAAGCATATTCTTCGATATCTAGCTTACACACCAACACTAGGATTATGGTATCCCAAGGGCTCGGATTTTGATCTCATTGGATATTCTGACTCTAACTATGCTGATGATCGTGTGGACCGTAAGTCAACATCTGGTACTTGTCATTTCCTCGGACGATCCTTGGTCTGTTGGTCCTCGAAGAAACAGAACTGCGTATCACTGTCTACTGCTGAAGCTGAGTACATTGCTGCTGGTTCTTGCTGTGCTCAACTGCTATGGATGAAGCAAACACTCAAGGACCATGGCGTCAACGTGAAGAATGTGCCTCTCCTTTGTGACAATGAGAGTGCCATCAAGATTCCTCACAACCCAGTTCAGCACTCGAAGACAAAGCACATTCAGATTCGTCATCATTTTCTTCGTGATCATGTGTTGAAGGGCGACATTTCTATTGAGCATGTGAAGACTGAAGAACAACTAGCCAATATCTTCACAAAGCCCTTGGATGAGAAGAGATTTAGCAAGTTGCGGTGTGAGCTAAATATCTTAGAGTCTTCGAATGTACTTTGAAAAGGCACTCATCCTAACACTTATGCAAAATTGATGACATAGATGTGCAACACATGAAGAAATGTTTTTCTTCAATCAATGAAGAATAACACTCTAAGTGTGAAGAAATTAATGAAGAATTTGATTCTTAGCACCCTACGACAATTGTACGCGGTGTCTGAAATCATCATTCTTATACGGTGGGTCACGCCACCACCAAAGTTGAAAATCTTCAATTTGAGTTTTTCCTCAGTTTTTCAATTTCTTCAACTTTGCAAAATCTTCACTTGTTCCGTCGTTTTTCTTCATTGGCTATATATATGAGTTTATGTCCTCTACAACATTCACTTATTGCTATTTCTTCAAGCTAGTTTTTCTGCTAAGTGAATGTGATCAGACCCTTCCCCCTCTATGCTATACTCAATCCAATCTATTCACAAATTCTTCATGTGCGTTCTATTTGAAACTCGTTCAAAATCTTCACTGTGTCCTTGACAGCTGAAGAAATTGCGAACGGAATGTTAAAACTAATCTTATCCAAATTTCTGATTTTTCCGCTCAAACACTTCCGCATCCCACGATGAATTTTTTATTCACCCACGATCTTACACGATCTCCACCTCTCTGTACGTGGGTGACACATGTCGCGCGAAAGAGAAGGGTCAGGGGCACGTTCGTCCCAAATCTTCGGGCGAACCGTTTTTTCACTGCCACTATAAATACCCCCTCACCCCTTCCTCACTTCCTTTACTCCGCTCGATCTCTCTCTCCCACTCGAGCTTCCCAAACCCTAGCGCCGCTGCTACTTCATCGTCGTCGGTGAGGAAGAGCTTCACTACCTCGACCTCGTCGCTGTCGTACTCGCGGCGACCGCGGAAATCTTCACCTCCGCTGCCGCCATAGCCGTCTTCCTCCGCCGAGTTAGGGCATGGAAGATCTACACCGACGAACTTCTGTTTCACCTCTCTGTTCATCGTGTTCTTCATTCAGGGTAATTAAAAGTTACTTTTACTGCCCTCTTTGATTCGAAAGTTTTATACAAAATCTTCAAAGGTGTTTTATTCTTAAAATATTCACACACTAAACACCTCACATGTCATCTGTTCTTGATTCGTTTCCCTAAGCATCATTTTCTTCAAGACTTCTCAATTGTGTGGATCTTCGATCTATACAACTCTGGAACCTAAGACAAAGCACGCTTAGTGAAATTCTTCAAGACACATCTGGTCAAATTCCTCAAACTTGTTCTTTTTGAAAAACCTTCTGAGAACGCATATGACCTCTCCAAATTCCTCGCAACTATACTCTGTTCACAGGTAGACATGTCCGCTGCTGAATCACTAGGTTCTCATCAACTTAACTCATTTGCAGTGTTCCTCGAAGAAAAACTGCATACTTCTTCACAGAATTCGATTGTTCAAATTCCTCAGCTGAAGAATATGGCAGATGGTAAGAAACCACAGAAAAGAGGAAAGAAACCTGAGGTTATGACTGCGTTTGAGATCCCTAAGGACATATACAAAGAGTACTGCACACCTCATGAAGCCAAGTTTGGCAAAGAAAACAAAAATCAGCGCAAGGTGCGCATTCAGAAGATAGAACGGAGATGGGCAAGAGAATGGAGGGAGCACAGATATGTTACTCCAAAATATATGAAGAAATTTGCTCTCAACCCTCCATGCCCAAGAGCCCCATTGGCACTTGGCCAAGTGGCTGATCCCACTAGCGTCAAACGCGGTGAGGACTTTCCTGAAGAATGGGCCAGACGCCAAGCCAAGTTGGCAAGACAGGCCAAGGAAGCAGTGAGGAAATTCAACGAAGGTTCTGCTGCTGGTGCTGCCACTGAGGCCTCTGTCAAGCCGAGGAAATCAATGGCAAAGAAGCCTGCTCGTAAGCCAAGTGCTTCACCAACACTGCCCTCACGTCCAAGTTCCTTAGCTACGCCCTCACGGCCAGGAACTTCAAAATCTTCACGACCAATTCCTCAAGCTACTCCTGCTCCTTCGAAATCCTCAGCACCTTCTCCACAGTCCTCAGCTGTCCCAACAAAGTCCTCAACACCTATGCATCTTGCCTCGTGCCAAAGGACCGCAGGCATCTCCATTGCCTCTGGTGTGTCAGCAAGTTCCTCAGCTGCACCAAATTCTTCATCTGGCCCCACTCTGCTGAAGACCAAGGCTACTGCTGGACGAGGTCCTCGCCCTAGTCCCAAGAAGAAACAGGTCGCCTTTCAAGAGCCACCTAAAGATGATGAGGCTGATGATGATGAACTTGCAGAAATCATCAAAGATAGACAACAAAGGGCCGCTAGAGCCAAAGGCACACCTGTGTCGCTGCTGTTGGATCCAAGGGCGATCCTAGACTACATTGATCTCTGGCACAAGGACTCAAATACGCCTATGCCTGACTTCAAGTTGACACCTGGTCAAAATCACATGCTGACTCATTTCATCCAAGAGGAGAAATGGCAGTATGACCAGGCCAGACAAATCAAGAAGGCCCAGTACAAGAAAGAGAAGTTTCTGAAGACCAACGTGGTCAAAATGTCGACTGATGAACTCATCAAAATCCAGTCTGACATCAAAACCCTCAGCGACAAATTCAACTCATACTACGCTAATTGGAAAGGAGCTAAAGTCAGGTTTGTGAAACTGACTGAGAAGTTCACCAATGTTGCAGCCCCGTCGCAACAAGAAGTTCCTCAAGTTGAAGCTTCTGCTCACCCCACTGAAGAACATGCCAGCACCGCTGATGACTTTCAGGCTGCTGAAGAAAATGCTAGTTCCAGGGCTGATGACTCCATTCCAGCCGCTGAAGAAATTGCCAGGGCATCCACGAGTGGTGCGCCTGAAGAAACTGAAGAAGTCAGGGCAACTGCATCAGTTGCGCCTGAGGAAATACAAACAGATTCCTCAGCTCCACCTGCGCCTACACCAACTCCTATCCTTCCATCTGCGTCAGATGTGAAGAAGACCAAGGCTGCAGAGCGAGCTGCAGTGAAGAAAAGGAAAGCATCAAGTGCTTCAGAATCTTCAGCTCCAAAGAAGATGAAGCCTATGACCAGCTCTTATGAAAATCCGATCAATGTTGTTCCGATTTCCACCATGCCATCAAAGGACCTTGTTCCTTTCGGTGAAGAATATGAGATCCCAAGCGGATCTGATGAAGAAACTCAATCTGCTGCTTCGTCAGAGCAGATTGATGAGGAAATTGAAGTGGATGCGATCCCTTCAACCCCCGTGGTATCATCACCAATGCCTCAGTTTACTTCTGAAGAGGCTCGTGTTGTAGAAATTGACGATGAAGACGTGGACATTGGAAGCACAACGCCAGTGATGAATGATGACTTTTGGGATAGTCAGCATCCCCATTCTCCACTCTTCACCCCACTACAACAAATTCCTCACTCCCCTGCACCAACAGTTCAATTGGGCTCTGAAGAAACTCATCCCACCTCATCTGTCCGTGAAGACATTCCAGCCACCAGTGCTGAAGAAACTGTTGCTGCTGAAAATGTGACAACTCAGACTGCACCTGAGGAGGAACCAGAAATTCCTCAGACCGATGAACCTGAGATCGCGATTCCTGAGGTCGTGATGCAACTCACTGACACCCCTCTGCCAAAGCCAAAGGATCTGTTCACAAGGAAGCAAAAGTTCAAGGCTGAAGACTTCTTTGGCGAGCACGTATTCTTCATAGATTACAATCCTTATGACTCTGCTCGCATAAGGAAGAGGCGTTTCTGGACTGCTAGTCAAGCGAACTTCTATTACTCTGTGCTGTTCAACAAAGACAAAGTCTTCGATCATGCACATATTCCTCACGTGGATATGGAGTCTCTGCCGTGCTTCGAGCCAGTCCTCAGTGTTCTTCATGACGTTGGGCTACTCAACTTCTGTACTGACATCTACGACTGGAATGAAGAACTCATTCTTCAGTTCTATGCAACGTTGCACATCACAGGCAACTCTGAAGATGTGAATTCATGGGTGCTGGACTGGAAGACAGAGAATACTCATTACAAGGCTCCAACGTCTGAATTGCTTTGTGCCCTACCACTTAGTCCTCCCCTTGAAGATGCACGTTGTGTCTATAGTGAACCTGAGCTTTCAAATCACTACATGCAAGTTTTGATGAAGCCTTTGAAGCCAGGGCAGGCCTCTCGAAACAATTTCCTCGTCAAGGAATTACTGTATGTGCCTCGGACTGTCTATCACATTCTGTCGAAGACAATGAGTCCTATCGAAGGCCACGACTCAAATGATGAAGAAGTCATTGACATCATGAAGAATATGCTTTTCAACATCTGTCGTGGCGTTCCCGTCAACTTCCATGATTTTTTCATGAGGACTCTGGCCAATATTGTAATGTCACCATTTGAGCTGAAGCCTTATGCACCATGGATTATGAGATTCATCAGGACAAGGTCTTCACTCAACTACAAAGCTGACACTCTGAACCACTGCAGCTACTTGCCTCCAATTGAAGTCCTCAAAAGGACATTTTCCTCAGCTGATGACAAAGGCAAGGCAACTGCTGTGATAGATGAAGGCATTCGTCCATTGGATGGTCAATTTCGCAAGGCTGCATCCTATTCCACCAATGATGACTTTGCCACACATGACTCTGCCGCCAACAATGCCAAGCAAAATCCTCAAGCCAGAGCACCCAGGGTGATGACTGATCGTGAGTTACTCCTCAGTCTTCATCAGAAGGTTGATCGCAATCACAAATGGGTCAAGCGTCAGTTTGGTTCAATTCTTCACAACATGTCTTCAACACACAATGCAGTGAAGAAAAACCACTACTACCTCCATGAAACCCTCAACCGCACCTGGGCTGTTCTGTCTCAAGTTTACAGCGATGAAGATCTGAAGAAAATGGGTCTCAAGGAAGACTTTGACTGGTCTGCACCTCCTCCGAAGAAATACAAGAAGGTCAAGGTTCCTTCTTTGGTGGCCAGCTCCTATTCTTCATCGCGTGACACTGATGAACATGAAGACTTGGACGACACTGCGGCAGGCCCTACTACAACAACCGACATCGACAACGCTGGCGCTCCTTCATCAACTTGATTATCTTCAGGGGCGTTAGTCCTCAGTTTCGATCCTTTTGGTCATTGATGACAAAGGGGGAGAAATTTGAGTTAGTATTCAAGCGGGTCTACTTTATCGCCCACATACATCATTTTTTGCTAAGTTACAACTCTCGTTCTTCCGAAACTTTTATTGGATCGGGTTGTAAACTTAAACCCGATGGTGGTCTGATACTTCTTCTACGTTATTCTGCATGCTTATTCCTCGTTAATATTATCGCACGCATGCTGGAATACGTCAGTCACCATTCTTCATCATGCATTTCAAATTCTTCATAGTATATATCAAATGTGTGTATGAATTACAAGATATAGGGGCAGATCTCCATGATTCAACTCTTAAAGTGTGCATTGCTTCAAAAGCAAATTCCTCACTATGCACATCTTCAGGGGGAGTTCTTCTATATCTTGCAATCAAATTCCTCAAAATCAGTATTTACACTTCATATGTTTATCCCCGATTGAAAACTTAACCTATGTTGTCATCAATCACCAAAAAGGGGGAGATTGTAAGTGCATCTAGTGCCCCTTAGTGATTTTGGTGTATTGAAGACTTATAGGTTAAGGATCTAATGTGTTTATGAGTGTACACAGGTCTATAAGTCTATGAGGTGTTTGATATTTACAGAGAAAGTCGACCCCTAAAAATGAAGTTCTTCGACTGAAGACTTTGGTATTCTCAAGACTTTGAAAGTGAAGAAATTGGTGTGACCTTGAAGACTTGGTATTCATTCGAGGAACATGAAGCGTGAAGACTTTTGTTTTCGTAGTTTCATTTTCTCTTTCTTGAGTCATAGGAAACACCGTACTATTAAAGGGGGTCGAGGAAATACTAAGGAAAAATTTCCATGTGATGCTCAACTCAAAATCGTAGACCTACCAATCCCTTCGAGTGACGCCATTGGAAATCTCATACAGTTCAGTCATATTCTTCAGTGACAGAGACGCAGTTCTTCTGATCACTGAGGACTTTGTTCTGACTGAGGAGTTAAGAATTCACCAGTGCGGATTGCCTACACAGTGAGGAACATGATAGCCCTGAGGAATTTGTACCTCAAATTTCTGACCGTTGCTGTGCTACGCGCCAGCTGTTCCAAAATATCTTATCCATCCAACGGTCATATCATTGAAGGACATTTATGTCTTATCATGTCGGGCTGCTCCCTAGGCTATAAATAGCCGCCCCCTACAACCACTAGCTGGTTGGCTGCTCCGCTAGAAACTGACACTTATCAATTGAGAGCATCCCATCCTCCAAGGACTTTGAGCGAAAATCATCAAGTGAGGAAAATCCAAACCCAAACCCAAACACCTACAAACCCAAAGTGATTTAGCATCACTGAAGAGATTGATCCTGCATGGATCCGACGCTTGTTACCTTTGAAGACTGTGCTTCTTCCAGACGGTTAGGCGTCATGGTCTAGAGCATCCAAGAGGAATTGTGGATCGCCGAGTGACCGAGTTTGTCAAGGTTCGGAAGTCACCTGAAGACTTACCACGAGTGATTGGACGAGGACTGTGTGTCCTTAGTTCAAGGAGAATACGGTGAGGACTTGGTGTCCCGAGCTGCGTGCTCAGGACTAGGTGTCCGGGACTGTGTGTCCTCGAGTTTAAATACTCAGCCGCTCCAACCAGATGTACAACTGAGACAACAGTTGCAACTGGTCTACCAAATCATTGTCTTCACCAAGCCTACTGGTTCTATTTCCTCAACTCTTTCATTTCCTCACTATTGTGTTGTCCGCTTATCATATCTATGTTTGAAGACTTTGATTGAAGACTTTCTCAATTTCCTTAGTTCAATTTCTTCAGTATGTTTGTCTTCATCTTGTGTTATCTTGTGACTACGCATTCTGTACTCTGTGTTTGTCTTCATTTCATCATGATGACTATGCTTGTATTCTGTTATGTTTACTTCTGAGTACTTATTCCGCTGCAAGTAGTTCTTCGCTAAGGAATTTCCTCACTAGCAAATTACTCAGTGAAGAATTCATAAAAATCACCTATTCACCCCCCCTCTAGTCGATATAACGCACTTTCAATATAGGATACATTCGTAGGCATTGGATCGGTGACTTGTTTGATGATATTCATCATGAGACATTTATAACCTAGGGCGATACGACACTAGCTCCAGGTCATCGATATAATGTAGGCATGTATTCCGTAAATAGTCATACGTGCTTTATTACAAGAAATTGCATGGCATCTTTTGTCCTATCCTCCCGTGGCAGCGGGGTCCATATTGGAAACTAAGGGATATTAAGGCGTCCAAGCATTAACACATAGTGAGTACACGAACTCCTCAAACTACGGTCATCATTGAGAGTGGGCCCGGTTGTTGTCACTCCGGGGTTGTCGGATCATAACACGTAGTAGGTGACTATAACTTGCAAGATCGGATCTAAAACATGGATATAATGATGAATTCATAAACAGTTCAGATCTGAGTTCATGGCACCCGGGCCCAAAGTGACAAGCATTAAGCATAGCAAAGTCATAGCAACATCAATCTAAGAACATAGTGGATACTAGGGATCAGGCCCTAACAAAACTAACTCGATTACATGATGAATCTCATCCAACTCCTCACCGACCAGCGAGCCTACGAAGGAATTACTCACTCCCGGTGGGGAGCATCATGGAATTGGCGATGGAGAAGGGTTGGTGATGACGAAGAACGAAGATCCCCCTCTCCGGAGCCTCAAACGGACTCCAGATCTGCCCTCCCGAGTAAGAACAGGGCTTGGCAGCGGCTCCGTCTCATGGATCACGATAGTTCTTTCTCCCTAATTTTTTTTCTCTGAAAATAGGAATTTATAGCGTCGGTTTCACGGTCTGCGGGGCCACCAGGTGGGTACAACCCACCTGGGCGTGCTAGGAGAGGGGGCGCGCCCTGGTGGGTTGTGCCCACCCAGGGGCCCCTCTCCGGTGGATCTTGGCTCCAGAAATTCTTTTTTATTATATAAAAAAATCCTCGCAAAGTTTCGTTCCATTCCGAGAACTTCTATTTCTGCACAAAAAACAACACCATGGTAGTTCTGCTGAAAATAATGTCAATCCGGGGTTAGTTTCATTCAAATAATGCAAATTAGAGTCCAAAACAAGAGGAAAAGCAGTAGGAAAAGTAGATACGTTGGAGACGTATCAATCTCCTAAATAGATCTTGCGTGATCGTAGGCAATTTTTTTTGAAATACTACGTTCCCCAACATCAAGCATCTAAGCTTGGGATGCCCCTGTAGGCATCCCACCTTTTTCTTCAACAATTATCGGTTAGTATCAGTTGAGCCTAAGTTTTTGCTTCTTCACGTGATGTATGCTATCCATAAAATGTCATTTTATTTTGTTTTGTTTTGCTTGTTGTTTTAATAAAGTACTTAGATCTGAAAGTTTTTAAATAAAAGAGAGTCCTCAAATAGTTGCCAGGGAGGCTAGGTAAGCGACATTCACATCTCGTCAACGTATCTCTTTTCTTTGTCATTTACTCTTGTGCTTCACTTATATCCTATGAGTAAATTGTTGAATAAATTGAATGTCATGAAGTTGAAATCATATCATGCCTCGTGGTAGCTTCACATTGTGTTTAGAAAGTGAAATATTTTGAGGCTTGCCAATCACAATATTGGTCATACAAGCAATTCACGAATAATTAGTATAAGGAAGAGAACTTTCACATGCAAATACACTATCTTGGAAAACTTTTGTGATTGAGAGCCCCATCAAAATATTATATGCCAAAATTGTAGACGTTGGACAAGGAAGACAACGTAATGATTTATGTTTGTTCATATTCACATAGAAGTTATATTGTCATAGATCCTTCAACATGTGGTGCTTGCCCCCATCTTTGCTAGCCAAAAATTCTGCACTAATTAGAGATACTACTTGTGCGTCCAAAAAACCCTTAAACCCAAATCTTATCTTCAAGAGTCCACCATATCTACCTAAGGATTGAGCAAGATCCTTCAAGTAAGTTGTCATCGGTGCAAAAAGGCAATAAAAATTGCTTCTAAAAGTGTTAGATCATTTAGTGTAAGAGAAAATTTAGCATTGTACGAACTTGTGATGGCAAAGAATAAAAGCAACAGACTGCATAATAAAGGTTGCTATCATAAGGGGAAATATAACGTGACGTTCTTTTGCACTAAGGGGTTGAGCATACAAACAAAAAAGCACATGGCAACCTCTGCTTCCCTCTGCGAAGGGCCTATCTTTTACCTTCATGTATTTACTTTTATGCAAGAGTCAAAGTTTTTCTTTCTATTCCTTTTTATTTTTCTCCTTTGGCAAGCATCATGTGGTGAGGAAAGATCTAGGAACATATGTCCAGTTGAATATGAGCATGAGTTATTATTGTTAACATCACCCTTGAGGTGAATACGTTGGGAGGCAAAACAATAAGCCCATATCTTTCTATGTGTCTGGTTGAAACGTTTTGCTCGTGTGTATGAGGTGAGTGTTAGCAATCATACAAGACTATAAGATAGTTGAGTAGGTGGAGCCCTTACTTAAACTCCGTTGAATAAGTTGAATTGCAATTGCTTCGTGACTAAGAACATAGGTTGTTGAGTTTCAAGAGAGTTCATTGCTTGAACCTTAACATGTGAGTTGGTTGCTACTTTAACATGAGAAATTTTATGAGAAAGAATTGTTGTTATGATGCTAGGAAAAGTGATTGAAATTATCATTGATCAAACTTGTGCACTTTGCTAGCATTCACACTTCATAAATTATTTCTTTTATCATTTACCTACTCGAGGACGAGTAGGAATTAAGCTTGGGGATGTTGATACATCTCCAACGTATCTATAATTTATGAAGTATTCATGCTGTTTTATTATCATTCTTGGATGTTTTACAATCATTTTATAGCAACTTTATATCATTTTTTGGGACTAACCTATTGACATAGTGCCAAGTGCCAGTTGCTGTTTTTGCATGTTTTTACATCGTAGGAAATCAATATCAAATGGAGTCCAAACACCGCCAAACTCTTTGTGGCTTTTTTATGGACCAGAAGACCACCAGTGGGCCAGAGAAGCACCTGGGGGTGCCCCAGGGGGGCACAACCCACCAGGGCGCGCCCAGGTGGGTTGTGCCCACCTCGGTGGCCTCCCGCACCCCCTCTTTACCCTATAAATTCACAAATATTCCGAAACCCTCGGGGTTAACCTAGATCAGAAGTTTCGCCGCCACAAGGCTCTGTAGCCACCAAAAACCAATCTAGACCCTGTTCCGGCACCCTGCCGGAGGGGGGAATCATCTCTGGTGGCCATCTTCATCATCCCGGCGGCCACCACGATGAGCAGGGAGTAGTCCACCCTCGGGGCTGAGGGTTTGTACCAGTGGCTATGTGTTTAATATCTCTCTCTCTCTCTCTCTCTCTCTCGTGTTCTTGAGATGTCACGATCTTGATGTATCGCGGGCTTTGTTAATATAGTAGGATCATATGGTGTTTTCCCCTCTCTATCTTGTTGTGATGAATTGAGTTTTTCCCTTTGAGATTTCGTTGTTATCGGATTGAAACCTTTTATGGATTTGAGAGCACTTGATATATGTCTTGCAATTGAATACTCGTGGTGAAAATGGGGTATCGTATTGATTCACTTGATATATGTTTTGGCACTCAACTCGCGGATTCCCGAGGTGGCATTGGGGTAATCTACACATAGGGGTTGATGCACGTTCTTGTCTTTGTTTCTCCGGTAGAAATCTTGGGGCACTCTTTGGAGTTCTTTGTGTTGGATTGAGTATTATGAATATAAATTTTCTTTGGTGTTATTTTAGTACGAACACTAGGATAGATCGAACGGAAAGAATAGCTTTGTGTTATTTTAGTACGAACTCTTGAATAGATCAAACGGAAAGAATAGCTTTGAGGTAGTTTGGTACCCTACAAACAATTTATTTTTATGTTCTCCGCTAGATAGGAACTTTGGAGTGATTATTCATTGCACGTTGAGGGATGGTTATATGATCCAATTATATTAGCACTGTTGAGAGATTGCACCAGCGAAAGTACGGACCCTAGGCCTCATTTTCAAGCATTACAATACCGTTTTTGTGCCCAATTACTATTTGCTACCTTGCTGTTTTTATTTATTCAGATTATAAAAATATATTTCTACCATCAATATTACACTTTTATCACCATCTCTTTGCCGAACTAGTGCACCTATACAATTTGCCATTGTATTGGGTGTGTTGGGGACACAAGAGATTTCTTGTATTTGGTTGCAGGGTCGTTTGAGAGAGACCATGTTCATCCTACACCTTTCACAAATTGATAAACCTTAGTGTTTGGGAACGTAGTATTTCAAAAAAAATCATACGAACACGCAAGATCTATCTAGGAGAAGCATAGCGACGAGCGGGGAGAGTGTGTCCACATACCCTCGTAGACCGAAAGCGGAAGCGTTAAGTAACGCGGTTGATGTAGTCAAATGTCTTCGCGATCCAACCGATCTAGTACCGAACGCACGGCACCTCCGCGATCTGCACACGTTCAGCTCGGTGACGTCCCTCGAACTCTAGATCCAGCTGAGGCCGAGGGAGAGTTCCGTCAGCATGACAACGTGGTGACGGTGATGATGAAGTTACCGGCGCAGGGCTTCGCCTAAGCACTACGGCGATATGACCGAGGTGTAAAACTGTCGAGGGGGGCACCGCACATGGCTAAAGATCAACTTCTGTGTCTATGGGGTGCCCCCTCCCCCGTATATAAAGGAGGAGAGGAGGAGGAGGGCCGGCCACAAGGGGCGTGCCCAAGGGGGGGATTCCTACTCCTAGTAGGAGTAGGTTTCCCCCTTTCCTAGTCCAAGTAGAAGAAGAAGGAAGGAGAGGAATAAGAGAAGGAAAGGGGGCCGGCCCCCCTAGCCCTAGTCCAATTTGGGTTGGGCTAGGGGGAGCGCGCCACACCTTGGCATGCCTCCTCTCTTCCACCACTAGGCCCATGAGGCCCAATAACTTCCCGGGGGGGGGGGGGTTCCGGTAACCCCCGGTACTCCGAAACTTATCCGAAACAACCCGAACCGTTCTGGTGTCCGAATGTAGCCTTCCAATGAATCTTTATATCTAGACCATTTTGAGACTCCTCTTCATGTCCGTGATCACATCCGGGACTCCGAACAACCTTCGGTACATCAAATCACATAAACTCATAATACAATCATCATCGAATGTTAAGCGTGCGGACCCTACGGGTTCGAGAACTATGTAGACATGACCGAGACACCTCTCTAGTCAATAACCAGTAGCGGAACCTGGATGCTCATATTGGTTCCTACATATTCTACGAAGATCTTTATTGGTCAAACCGCACAACAACATACGTTGTTCCCTTTGTCATCGGTATGTTACTTGCCCGAGATTCGATCATCGGTATCACCATACCTAGTTCAATCTCGTTACCGACAAGTCTGTTTACTCGTTCCGTAATGCATCATCCCGTAACTAACTCATTAGTCACATTGCTTGCAAGGCTTATAGTGATGTGCATTATCGAGAGGGCCCAGAGATACCTCTCCGACAATCGGAGTGACAAATCCTAATCTCGATCTATGCCAACTCAACAAACACCATCGGAGACACCTGTAGAGAATCTTTATAATCACCCAGTTATGTTGTGACGTTTGATAGCACACTAAGTGTTCCTCTGGTATTCGGGAGTTGCATAATCTCATAGTCAGAGGAACATTATAAGTCATGATGGAAGCAATAGCAACAAACTAAACGATCATAGTGCTAAACTAACGGATGGGTCTTGTCCATCACATCATTCTCTAATGATGTGATCCTGTTCATCAAATGACAACACATGTCTATGGCTAGGAAACATAACCATCTTTGATAAACAAGCTAGTCAAGTAGAGGCATACTAGGGACACTCTATTTGTCTATGTATTCACACATGTACTAAGTTTCCGGTTAATACAATTCTAGCATGAATAATAAACATTTATCATGATATAAGGAAATGTAAATAACAACTTTATTATTGCCTCTAGGGCACATTTCCTTCAGTCTCCCACTTGCACTAGAGTCAATAATCTAGATTACACAGTAATGATTCTAACACCCATGGAGTCTTGGTCCTGATCATGTTTTGCTCATGAAAGAGGCTTAGTCAATGGGTCTGCAACATTCAGATTCGTATGTATCTTGCAAATCTCTATGTCCCCTTCTGACACTTGATGACAGATGGAATTGAAGCGTCTCTTGATGTGCTTGGTCTTCTTGTGAAATCTGGATTCCTTTGCCAAGGCAATTGCACCAGTATTGTCACAAAAGATTTTCATTGGACCCAATGCACTAGGTATGACACCTAGATCGGATATGAACTCCTTCATCCAGACTCCTTCATTCGCTGCTTCCAAAGCATCTATGTACTCCGCTTCACACATGGATCCCGCCACGACGCTCTGTTTGGAACTGCATGAACTGACAGCTCCACCATTCAATATAAATACGTATCCGGTTTGTGACTTAGAGTCATCTGGATCAGTGTCAAAGGTTGCATCGACGTAACCATTTAGAACGAGCTCTTTGTCACCTCCATAAATGAGAAACATATCCTTAGTCCTTTTCAGGTATTTCGGGATGTTCTTGACCGCTGTCAGGTGATCCACTCCTGGATTACTTTGGTACCTCCCAACTATACTTATAGCAAGGCACACATCAGGTCTGGTATACATGATAGAACCTATGGCTGAGGCATAGGGAATGACTTTCATTTTCTCTCTATCTTCTGCAGTGGTCGGGCATTGAGTCTCACTCAACTTCACACCTTGTAACACTGGAAAGAACCCTTTCTTTGACTGATCCATTTCGAACTTCTTCAAAATCTTATCAAGGTATGTGCTTTGTGAAAGTCCAATTAAGCGTCTTGATCTATCTCTATAGATCTTGATGTCCAATATGTAAGCAGCTTCACCGAGGTCTTTCATAGAAAACTCTTGTTCAAGTATCCTTTTATGCTATCCAAAAATTCTATATCATTTCCAATCAACAATATGCAGGGGTGGGCATAAAAACCAAGCATCGAAAACCGTACCGAATAAACCGGTACCGAACCCGAATTCAACGAAACCGAATACTTCGGTGTGCACTTCGGTTGGCAGTCCTGGGAAACCAAAGTTTCTTCGGTGATTTCAGTTGTGTGCCTCTGGTACCCGAAGTACCAAATACATCGAAATAGTACTCTGCTTTTTTTAGGTAACGATGTACTACTCTACGGTTTTTTGAGAATATACGTGGAGAGAGAGAGGCCCAACTGCACTTAAAAACTTCACAGCCCCACACCCCAATCTGCTCTATTGTTTTGACCTCGGAGTAGTCCACTATGATAAAACAATCCTCCATATCCCTGTCGCACCATACCGCAACACCGCTATTCCCGTCCATCCTTATCTCTCGGAGTAACCCTCGCCGCCCCTTCTCGCTGATTCGCAGTCGCAGCCCCATCTCGCCAGTTCAACGCGGCCATGAGTGGCACCCATAGCTGGACCAGAAGGATGTCAGGGTGGATCAAGGAGCCAGGTGCGCTTGATGATAGGCATGCTCTCCCTATTTTCTTGTGCCATCTCCTCGCTCTCTCCAAGCAAGGTTCGATCTATGGTGGCGACGGGAGAGGGAGACGTGAAGCAACGACTTCTAGGAGGACACAAAGTATCAAATTTTTCCATTGCTTTCTTGCAGATCAGTTCATCTCGGTCTTAACCGAGGACCGAACTGACGTTACCTTGGACCAAAGTCTCGGTTGTTGTTTTTGGAAGAAACCGTTCGGTCTGCAATTTCAGGAAATCGAATTTCTCAATTACCCGAAGCACCGAACCGATTGGTTCGGTGGTACCGAATGCCCAGCCCTAACAATATGTCATCCACATATAATATTAGAAATGCTACAGAGCTCCCACTCACTTTCTTGTAAATACAGGCTTCTCCAAAAGTCTGTATAAAACCATATGCTTTGACCACACTATCAAAACGTTTATTCCAACCCCAAGAGGCTTGCACCAGTCCAAAAATGGATCGCTGGAGCTTGCACACTTTGTTAGCACCCTTTCGATCGATAAAACCTTCTGGCTGCATCATATACAACTCTTTTCCAGAAATCCATTCAGGAATGCATTTTTTACATCCATTTGCTAAATTTCATAATCATAAAACGCGGCAATTGCTAACATGATTCGAACAGACTTAAGCATCGCTACGGGTGAGAGAGTCTCATCGTAGTCAACTCCTTGAACTTGTCGAAAACCTTTTCGCAACAAGTCGAGCTTTGTAGACAGTAACATTACCGTCAGTGTCAGTCTTCTTCTTGAAGATCTATTTATTCTCTATGGCCTGCTGATCATCGAGAAAGTCAACCAAAGTGCACACTTTGTTCTCATACATGGATCCCATCTCATATTTCATGGCCACAAGCCATTTCGCGGAATCTGGGCTCATCATCGCTTCCTCATAGTTCGTAGGTTCGTCATGGTCAAGTAACATGACGTCCAAAACTGGATTACCGTACCACTCTGGTGCGGATCTTACTCTGGTTGACCTAGAGGTTCGGTAGTAACTTGATCAGAAGCTTCATGATTATCATCATTAGCTTCCTCACTAATTGGTGTAGGAATCACTGGAACTGATTTATGTGATGAACTACTTTCCAATGAGGGATCAGGTACAATTACCTTATCAAGTTCTACTTTCCTCCCACTCACTTCTTTCGAGAGAAATTACTTCTCTAGAAAGGATCCATTCTTAGCACCAAAAATCTTGCCTTCGGATCTGTGATAGAAGGTGTACCCAACAGTTTCCTTTGGGTATACTATGAAGACACATTTCTCCGATTTGGGTTCGAGGTTATCAGGTTAAAGTTTTTTCACATAAGCATCGCAACCCCAAACTTTAAGAAACAACAACTTGGGTTTCTTGCCAAACCACAGTTCATATGGTGTCGTCTCAACGGATTTAGATGGTGCCCTATTTAACGTGAATGCAGCCATCTCTAAAGCATAACCCCAAAACGTTAGCGGTAAATTAGTAAGAGACATCATAGATCGCACCATATCTAATAAAGTGCGGTTACGACGTTCGGACGCACCATTAAGCTGTGGTGTTCCGGGTGGTGTGAGTTGCGAAACTATTCCGGATTGTTTGAAATGAAGACCAAACTCGTAACTCAAATATTCACCTCCATGATCAGATCGTAGAAACCTTATTTTCTTGTTACGATGATTTTCCACTTCACTCTGAAATTCTTCGAACTTTTCAAATGTTTCAGACTTATGTTTCATCAAGTAGATATACCCATATCTGCTCAAATCATCTGTGAAGGTCAGAAAATAACGATGCCCGCCGTGAGCCTCAACACTCATTGGACTGCATATATCAGTATGTATTATTTCCAACAAGTCTGTAGCTCGCTCCATTGTTTCAGAGAACGGAGTCTTAGTCATCTTGCCCATGAGGCATGGTTCGCAAGCATCAAGTGATGCATAATCAAGTGATTCCAAAAGCCCATCGGCATGGAGTTTCTTCATGCGCTTTACACCAATATGACCTAAATGGCAGTGCCACAAATAAGTTGCACTATCATTATTAAACTTATATCTTTTGGCTTCAACACTATGAATATGTGTATCACTACTATCGAGATTCAATAAAAATAGACCACTCATCAAGGCTGCATGACCATAAAAGATATTACTCATATAAATAGAACAACCATTATTCTCTGATTTAAATGAATAATCATCTCGCAGCAAACAAGATCTAGATATAATGTTCATGCTTAACTTTGGCACCAAATAACAATTATTTAGGTCTAAAACTAATCCCGAAGGTAGATGTAGAGGTAGCGTGCCGACGGTGATCACATCGACTTTGGAACCATTTCCCACGCGCATCGTCACCTTGTCCTTAGCCAATCTTCGCTTAATCCGTAGCCCCTGTTTCGAGTTGCAAATATGAGCAACAGAACCAGTATCAAATACCCAGGCACTACAGCGAGCATTAGTAAGGTACATATAAATAACATGTATATCAAATATACCTTTCAGTTTGCCATCCTTCTTATCCGCCAAATACTTGGGGCAGTTCCGCTCCTAGTGACCAGTCCCTTTGCAGTAGAAGAATTCAGTCTCAGGCTTAGGTCCAGACTTGGGTTTCTTTACTTGAGCAGCAACTTGCTTGCTGTTCTTATTGAAGATCCCCTTCTACCCTCTACCCTTTTTCTTGAAACTAGTGGTCTTCTTGACCATCAACATTGATGCTCCTTCTTGATTTCTACCTCCACAGCCTTTAGCATTGCGAAGAGCTCTAGAATTATCTTATCCATCCCTTGCATATTATAGTTCATCACGAAGCTTTTGTAGCTTGGTGGCAGTGATTGAAGAACTCTGTCAATGACACTATCAACCGAAAGATTAACTTCCAGTTGAGTCAAGTGATTATGATACTCAGACATTTTGAGTATATGTTCACTGACAGAACTATTATCCGCCATTTTGAAGCTGTAGAACTTATTGGAGACTTCATATCTCTCAATCCGGGCATTTTCTTGAAATATTAACTTCAATTCCTGGAACATCTCATATGCTCCATGACGTTCAAAACATCGTTGAAGTCCCGGTTCTAAGCCGTAAAGCATGGCACACTGAACTATCGAGTAGGCATCAGCTTTGCTCTGCCAGGCGTTCACAACGTCCGGCGTTGCTCCTGCAGCGGGTCTGGCACCGAGCGGTGCTTCCAGGACATAATTCTTCTGTGCAGCAATGAGGATAATCCTCAAGTTACGGACCCAGTCCGTGTAGTTGCTACCATGATCTTTCAACTTAGCTTTCTCTATGAACGCATTAAAATTCAATGGAACAGTAGCACGGGCCATTTATCTACAACAAAGATAGAGATGTAAAATGCTATCAGGTACTAAGTTCATGATAAATTAAAGTTCAATTAATCATATTACTTAAGAACTCCCACTTAGATAGACATCCCTCTAATTATCTAAGTGATCACGTGATCCAAATCAACTAAACCATGTCCGATCATCACGTGAGATGGAGTAGTTTTCAATGGTGAACATCACTATGTTGATCATATCTATTATATGATTCACGCTCGACCTTTCGGTCTCAGTGTTCCGAGGCCATATCTGCATATGCTAGGCTCGTCAAGTTTAACCTGAGTATTCTGCGTGTGCAAAACTGACTTGCACCCGTTGTATGTGAATGTAGAGCTTATCACACCCGATCATCATGTGGTGTCTCGGCACGACAAACTGTCGCAACGGTGCATACTCAGGGAAAACACTTGTATCTTGAAATTTAGTGAGAGATCATCTTATAATGCTACCGCCGTACTAAGCAAACTAAGATGCATAAAGGATAAACATCACATGCAATCAATATAAGTGATATGATATGGTCATCATCATCTTGTGCCTTTGATCTCCATCTCCAAAGCACCGTCATGATCACCATCGTCACCGGCTTGACACCTTGATCTCCATCGAAGCATCGTTGTCGTCTCGCCAACTATTGCTTCTATGACTATCGCTACCGCTTAGTGATAAAGTAAAGCAATTACATGGCGATTGCATTTCATACAATAAAGCGACAACCATATGGCTCCTGCCAGTTGCCAATAACTGTTACAAAACATGATCATCTCATACAATAATTTATATATCATCATGTCTTGACCATATCACATCACAGCAAGCCCTGCAAAAACAAGTTAGACATCCTCTACTTTGTTGTTGCAAGTTTTACGTGGCTGCTACGGGCTTAGCAAGAACCATTCTTACCTACGCATCAAAACCACAACAATTTTTCGTCAAGTGTGTCGTTTTAACCTTCAACAAGGACCGGGCATAGTCACACTCGATTGAACTAAAGTTGGAGAATCAAACACCCACTATCCACCTGTGTGCAAAGCATAACGGTAGAACCAATCTCATGAACGCGGTCATGTAATGTCGGTCTGGGCCGCTTCATCCAACAATACCGCCGAATCAAAGTATGACATGCTGGTAAGCAGTATGACTATTATCGCCCACAACTCTTTGTGTTCTACTCGTGCATATAACATCTACGCATAGACCTGGCTCAGATGCCACTGTTGGGGAACGTAGTATTTCAAAAAAGATCGTATGAACACGCAAGATCTATCTAGGAGAAGCATAGCAATGAGCGGGGAGAGTGTGTCCACGTACCCACGTAGACCAAAAGCGGAAGCGTTAAGTAACGCGGTTGATGTAGTCGAACATCTTTGCGATCCAACCAATCTAGTACCAAACGCACGACACCTCCGCGATCTGCACACGTCGGCTCGGTGACGTCCCTTGAATTCTAGATCCAGCTGAGGCCAAGGGAGAGTTCCGTCAGCACGACGACGTGGTGGCAGTGATGATGAAGTTACCGGTGCAGGGCTTCGCCTAAGCACTACGACGATATGAAAGAGGTGTAAACCTGTGGAGGGGGGCACCGCACACAGTTAAAGATCAACTTATGTGTCTATGAGGTGCCCCCTCCCTTGTATATAAAGGAGCGGAGGAGGAGGAGGGCCGACCGCAAGGGGCGCGCCCAAGAGGGGGATTCCTACTCCTAGTAGGAGTAGGTTTCCCCCTTTCCTAGTCCAAGTAGGAGAAGAAGGAAGGAGAGGAAGAAGAGAAGGAAAGGGGGGCCGCCCCCTAGCCCTAGTCCAATTTGGTTTGGGCTAGGGGGGGCGCGCACCACACCTTGGCCTGCCTCCTCTCTTCCACCACTAGGCCCATGGGGCCCAATAACTTCCCGGGGGTTCCGGTAACCCCCGGTACTCTGAAACTTATCCGAAACGACCCGAACCATTCCGGTGTCCGAATGTAGCCTTCCAATATATAGGAATGTCGACCCCTCAAAATGCTAAGGACAAAAGATTGGCTCAAGCTCTAAAGCTCAAGACTCTACATTTTTATTTTAGTGATCCAAGATCACATTGAGTCCATAGGAAAAGCCAATACTATTAAAAGAGGATGAGGTGCTGCTTAGTGGGTTTCTTGCTCAAAGTGCTTAGTGATATGCTCCAAAACCCTCAACCACTTTCTCACATCCACATATGTCCCAAACCAAAAGTCAAACTCGGCCCCACCGAAACTTTCTATCCGGCGCCACTGAGTTCAGTTGACATAGCCACTGCCACAAACCCTAGTCACTTTGTTTTCATCGATAGGGATCTCGGTCTCACCGAGATGGGATTGTAAGCTCTCTATTTCCCTTCCTAACATTTCGGTCCAACCGAGATGAGCAATCGGTCCCATCGAGTTCGCAATGCAAACTCTCTGTTTCCCCTTTGTAATGTTTCGCTCTCACCGAGATGAGCGAATCAGTCCCACCGAGTTTTCCTGACCAACTCTCTGGTTAGCTTATTACCAAAATCGACCCATCGAGTTTGTGTAATCGGTCTCACCGAGATTACGTTATGCCCTAACCTTAATGAAATCGGTCCCACCGAGTTGACATGTCGGTCCCACCGAAAAGCCTAACGTTCACATTTTGAACTAAATCGGTCTGACCGGGTTTCATTATTCAGTCCCACCGAGTTTGGTGATTTGTGTGTAACGGTTAGATTTTGTGTGGAGGCTATATATACCCCTCCACCCACTCTTCATTTGTGAAGAGAGCCATAAAAACATGCCTACACTTCCAACATACATTTTCTTAGAGAGAACCACCTACACTTGTGTTGAGGTCAAGATATTCCATTCCAACCACATAAATGTTGATCTCTAGCCTTCCCCAAGTTGCTTTCCACTCAAATCATCTTTCCACCAAATCCAATCCTATGAGGGAGAGTTGAGTGTTGGGGAGACTATCATTTGAAGCACAAGAGCAAGGAGTTCAGCACCAACACACCATCTATTACCTTTTGGAGAGTGGTGTCCCCTAGATTGGTTAGGTGTCACTTGGGAGCCTCCGTCGAGATTGTGGAGTTGAACCAAGGAGTTTGCACGGGCAAGGAGATCGCCTATTTCGTGAAGATTTACCCTAGGGAGGCAAGTCCTTCGTGGGCGATGGCCATGTTGGGATAGACAAGGTTGCTTCTTTGTGGACCCTTCGTGGGTGGAGCCGTTTGTGGACTCGCGCAACCGTTTCCCTTCTGGGGTTGAAGTCTCCATCAACGTGGATGTACGATAGCACCACCTATCGGAACCACGGATAAAAAATCTCCGTGTCTACATTGCGTTTGCTCCCTCAAACTCCTCCCTTTACCTTCATGTGCAATTGTTTTACATCCACAGCTATACTCTTAGAATTGCATGTGTAGGTTGATTGCTTGACTTTTGCAAATTGCTAAAATCTGCCAAGACTTAAAATTGGGAAAAGGCTAGATTTTTATTTGGTCAAGTCGTCTAATCACCCTCCTCTAGACATACTTTTGATCCTACCAGTGGTATCAGAGCTACGATATCCATTTGCCTTGATTTCCATAGCTTTTGGTGATCATAGCCTTGGTCTCACAACCTAGGAGAGTATGGCGTCTAGCGAGGGAAATTACAACCGTAGAGGTCCTTACTTTGATGGTTGTCGGTGTCAAAACCGGCGGGTCTCGGGTAGGGGGTCCTGAACTGTGCGTCTAGGCGGATGGTAACAGGAGACAAGGGACACGATGTTTTTACCTAGGTTCGGGCCCTCTCGATGGAGGTAAAACCCTACTCCTGCTTGATTAATATTGATGATATGGGTAGTACAAGAGCAGATCTACCACGAGATCAAGGAGACTAAACCCTAGAAGCTATCCTATGGTATGATTGTTGTTCTTGTTGTGTCCTACGGACTAAAACCCTCTGGTTTATATAGACACCGGAGAGGGCTAGGGTTACGCTGAGTCGGTTACAATGGTAGGAGATCTACATATCCGTATCGCCAAGCTTTCCTTCCACGCCAAGGAAAGTCCCTTCCGGACACGGGACGAAGTCTTCAATCTTGTATCTTCATAGTCCAGGAGTCCGGCTATCTGAACACCCCCTAATCCAGGACTCCCTTAGTAGCCCCTGAACCAGCTTTCAATGACGACGAGTCCGGCGCGCAGATTGTATTCGGCATTGCAAGGTGGGTTCCTCTTCCACGTACTTCATAGAAGATTTTGAACACAAGGATAGTGTCCGGCACTGCAAAATAAGTTTCCACATATTGCCATAGAGAGAATAATATTTACACCAATCTAATCTGCTGACGTATTCCGTAGCGTGACATCACACCACGGCCAAGCCTTTATTCGAATCGTTTTATTGTCCCACCTCAGCGTGTTATGCGAGGCGGTTTCCTTGGCACGTCTTGTCAAAGCAGAGATCGTGTCCCCTTATTCCGGGATTCTCATCAATACGGGTGTGGGTAACCCAACGAACCATTGACTACGACGCTTGGGAGATAAGCAAGTTTTACCAGGCGGGTGGGGACGTGTAGTTTTCGTCTGCCTATATAAAGGGATAAGGATCCACCTTTTTCATCCATGCCTTGTTCCTCCTTTGCCTATCCATTTCCGCGCACTCGAGCTCCAGCGCCCAAGTCCGCACTCCCCACCTCAACCTTCTCCAGCCATATCCGGAGCGGGAGGCAAGTGGATGGTCTCCTCCGTTACAGAGGGACACTTCAAAAAGTTGAGGAAGGCCGGATACTTGTTTGACGACATCGCACACCGGCTTCCCGAAGAGGGGCAGCTCGTCCCCACCCCTAGGCCCTATGAGAGGGTGGTGTTCCTCACCCATTTCCTCCGCGGACTAGGTTTTCCCCTCCACCCATTTGTCCAGGGTCTCATGTTCTACTACGGCCTAGATTTCCATGATCTGGCCCCAAATTTTATCCTCAACATCTCGGCGTTCATCGTTGTGTGCGAGGCCTTCCTCCGCATCCCGCCCCACTTTGATTTATGGCTAAAGACCTTTAACGTCAAGCCGAAGGTAGTGCGCAGATGCCAGGCGGAGTGCGGAGGGGCCATGGTGGGCAAGATGCCCAACGTCCTATGGTTCGAGGGCTCTTTCGTGGAGACCCTTAAGGGGTGGCAATCGGGGTGGTTCTACATCACCGAGCCGCGTGACCCTGAGTGGGTCGCAGCCCCCGAGTTCCGATCCGGACCCCCTACGCGGCTCACCTCCTGGAAAGAGACGGGCCTGTCGTGGGGTAAAAAAGGAGAGCTGACCGGACTCCAAACATGTGTCCAAACCCTGGTGGACAAGAAGTTCAAACTTGTCAACGTAGTCCAGGTTATGCTTATCCGCCGGATCCTCCCGTCTCAACAACGGGCCTTCAACCTGTGGGAGTTCGACCCGGCGCAGCACCGAACTCTAAGCAGGCTCTTCGACACGACGTACGAAGATGCCTGCAAGGTGCTATTCAAGGGCGCCGAGGCTCCCACATCCGCTACGGAGGATCACGGATTCAGCATGCAGCGTCACGCTAGTGCGGTAAGCTGTTTTTACCTTTTACAGGTTCTTTGTTTTCATAGTTTGACTTTATGCGGGATCTGAACTCCCTTACCTTTGACAGGATTGGCAGGAGACGTCCGGACAGATCAGTTGTCCGGCTCCTTTGCCCGAAGACCCAGCGGACGCCCGTTTGACAGGGCTGCTGGTTCCGGCACCCTACATGGTGCCGGAGAAGAAGGCCAAGAAGAAGGCCACGGGGACTCGAAAGAGTGCCCGTCGTGTGGTGGTGTCGGATTCATCGTCTGATGACTCCAAGACGCACTCCTCCCATGAAGATGAGGAGGAGGAAGAAGAAGCCTCTCCCCCTCCAGCGGGGGGAGGAAAGAAAAGGAAGGCCGCCCCAACTGGGGAGGCCGAAGGGTCCAAGAAGGGGAAAACCCTTCCTCCGGACTACTCCACCAACGCCGGCGACGGCGAAGAGGAGTGGCCGCTCAGGGCCAAGCCCCTGGCGAAATCGTAAGTATCCGGATACCAGAGTGATTCATAGTATTCCTTCATTGCACAACTTTTCCTTATGTCGAATATGATTATGCAGTCCACCCGAAGACCGGATCGACGTGTCGTCGAGTGGTTCCCTGGACTCATCGGATGTGAATTCGCTTCCGACGGCTACCTCCCCCCGCCCTATGGACGACGCCAAGGTGGCGTCCCAATAGGTTCCAAGCTAGGAGGAGGTGGTCCTGGGGGCGCCGCAAGGCGACCTCCCGGACTCCAGGCAAAAAGGGGATAGAACCCCCAAGGGCTCCAAGTCCGGCCTTAAGCCGGACACCGCGCCAGAATCATCAATGGTTCCGGACTGCGGCAGGCGACCTCCTTCCAAGAGGAGCAAGCCTACTGAGCCGGTGGCCCCCGTCCAACTGGAGGCGCCGGACAATCTGCTGGAGGTGCTTAACGGCGCCTCCATCGACGAGGAGCACTGTACTGTGATGAGTACGGTGATCCAGAAGGTTCAGTCTGCCAAGAGCGGACTGACTGAAGCCTGTGCCAGCCTTCTAACAGACTTTGAGGTAAGTAAAGGATATGTAAAAATATTACCGCATAGACAGTAGCCCCTGATGCTCTGTTTGGCGTTCGGAAAGAAAATCTGAATAGAGGATCTAATAACATTCGCAGGAGTCTAACAAAAGTAAGTCAATATGCGTATGCAGGCTTCATTGCTGGCGTCCGCCGCACTGACTGCGAAGGTGGATGCGCTGAAGTAGAACCTTGAGCAGTCCGAGCAGGAGCTCGGGCTTGCCAAGAAGCAGCTCGAGGATAAGGAAGGTAAGAAATACCTCATTTAAATATATAAAAGGTGCAATTGCAAAAAGTGACAGGATTAACGTGGCTATTGTATGGGCCACAACGGAGGTGGCGACCCTTAAGCAAGTGTTGTCCGAGGCCGAGAAGAGGGCGGCCACGGAGTGCACCGAGCTGGAGAAGTATGAGGCGCAGGTTGGCGAGGTGCGACAAGAGCTCCAGGCTCTCATGAAAAAACATAAGAGTTTGGAGCTTGACTCAAAGACGCGAGAGTCCGAGCTCGCGGCGGCCAGTGAAAATGCCAAGTCTGCCAAGGCCGAAGCCTAGAAGGCCCTCTAGGAGGTTGAGGCGATGAAGAAGATAGCGGTGGGTAAGGCTTTCTTTATGCAAAGCAAGCATGTGAAAGTGAATTACTTGTTACTTAACCGAATCCGGAGCTCTCCAGGAGCATTCGCAGATTTGCCTCGCAGCGTGTCCGATGGCGCCGCATTCTACCGAGCCGAGGAGGGCAGCTTGACAGAGAAGGTGTTCTGGTCTCAGTATGCTGAGGCCGGACTCCCTGTGCCCTTGAACGACCAGCTGAAGCAACTAGTCGAGCTCCACAAGGTGGCCGAACAGGCCATGAAGGGCCTCATAGTTCGACTGTGGCCTGGAGAGGCTCTGCCTGGGAGCTACTTCGGGCTGGTGCGGTGGCTGGTGGAGGCCTGTCCAAGGCTCGAAGTCATCAAGCGCTCCGTCTGCATCGAAGGTGCCCGTAGGGCGCTTGCCCGTGCTAAGCTGCACTGGGGCAAGCTGGATGCGGAGAAGCTTGTGAAGGACGGGCCGCCGCCGGGTAAGGAGCATCGCCACCCTGAGATGTACTATGAGGGCATTCTGAAGGGCGCCCGCCTTATGCCGGACGAATGCTCGAAAGATGTAATTTTTGTGTAAAACTTGTTTATTTTGTCCTGTGCGCTGAAAACTTGTTCATGTGCGCTAAGCAATGCTTTTTAAATTTAAAATATTACCTTCTGTGCGGCCGTTTATCAAATTTGAGAGATGGCGAGTCGTCGGCTTTTGCCTCCATGCCACGAGTGCTGGGGTGTTTGGGATAAACTTGAGCACTCTTTTTCCCATTCTTGGGTCCTTCGAGGGAGGCGCTCAACACAACGAACAAGGCAATCGGACTATAATGCTTGAACACTCTCACTTAGCCATAAAATTCTTTAATTTTAAATTTCGGCGAAGCCCCTAGTGTTCGGAAGACCGAGTTCGGGGCGCTATCCACGCCTAGGCTGGACAAAGCCGACTCCTCGCTCTGAGCGGCATAAGTCTTTAGGGACTCGAAAACGTCTCGAACAACGACCAACTTTCGCCTCATCATGACGGTCAGTTTTAGCTTTCTCTACTGAGGTGCTTAGCCCAGCTCAACTGGGGCACAATCGCAGTAGTTCTCCTAGCGCTACCTTAGTTGATACAACGGAACGTAAGGTACCAAAACATAGGAGCTGGGCAAACCCAACTATTGACCCAAGACATGATTCGGAGCCGATGCATATAATGCTATAAGTTCGGGGTGTTGCACTTGTGAAAGTGTTCGGACTTCTCACACCGTGTTGTAGGGTACTTAAGCCCCTAGCGTATTGGCCGTACCAAAGTGTACGGGTGCAACATGTCATTAATGAACATATATTCTTAAAAAAGAGTAATACAATAATAGACAAAAGCTATGCATTGTTTATTTGAAAAAGCTGCGATCAAAGCAGAATGATACAAATGGTGCGATAAGCAAAATGTGGGACTATTTGACATGTCCTATCCAGGGGCGGACTACGGAATGGTATGCAAAACAGGTATACTGGTCGTTATAGAGACCACCTGGGAGTTTCGTAGTGCGGCGTGGCTTCCTGCTTCCCTGGTTCTTGCATCGTTTGTGCGGCAATTGTACTGCCGGTTAGGCCTTCCGAAGAATGGAGTCCTGAAAGTAAGATAAAAGTAAGAAATCGGCAGCCCCTAGTGCGGTTTAAGCCGTGTTTTGGGCGTGCCGTGATGGTGCCCCTCCCCCTGTGCCCATGGTATTTCCAGAGCGTAGTTATGTACGCGTAGCACTGGTTTCGCAATTTCGCGAGGGCTGGGGTTGGGGCCGCATTGCTACGCCTGCTCGGAACGTGCCAGGCGGTCTTGCTGTAGGTTACACCGGGCGCGCTTGACGGTGTCCGGACGTTTAATGGTCGGACTTGAGAATTGCCTTGAGAGGCTTCTTTGTACTTCCGCCGTGAGAGCCGCCGTATGCTCCTCCGTACGGAGAGAGCGTTCGGTGTTTCCATTGACCGTAATGACTACTCGAGGGTCTGGCATCTTGAGCTTGAGGTATGCGTAATGCGGTACTGCATTGAACTTGGCAAATGCGGTTCGCCCGAGCAGTGCGTGATGGCCACTGCGGAACGGGACTATGTTGAAGATTAACTCCTCGCTTCGGAAATTATCCGGAGATCCGAAGACCACTTCAAGTGTGACTGAGCCTGTACAGTTAGCTTCTACACCTGGTATGACGCCTTTAAAGGTCGTTTTATTGGGTTTAATCCTCGAAGGATTGATGCCCATTTTCCGCATTGTGTCCTGATAAAGCAGACTCAGGCTGCTGCCGCCGTCCATGAGGACTCTAGTGAGGTGAAATCCGTCAACAATTGGGTCTAGAACCAATGGGGCGAATCCGCCGTGACGGATGCTAGTGGGGTGGTCCCTTCGATCAAAAGTGATCGGGCAGGAGGACCATGGGTTGAACTTCGGGGCGACTGGCTCCATCGCGTATACGTCCCTTAACGCACGCTTCCGCTCCCTCTTGGGGATGTGGGTTGCGTATATCATGTTCACCGTCCGCACTTGTGGGGGGAATCCCTTCTGTCCACTACTGTTCGGCGGCCGGGGCTCCTCCTCGTCGTCGCTATGTAGCCCCTGGTCTCTGTGTTTGGCATTTAATTTGCCGGCCTGCTTGAACACCCAACAATCCCTGTTGGTGTGATTGGCTGGCTTTTTGGGGGTGCCATGTATCTGGCATGAGCGGTCGAGTATTCGGTCCAAACTGGACGGGCCCGAACTATTTCTCTTGAATGGCTTTTTCCGCTGACCGGGTATAGAGCCTCTGAATCCGGCATTAACTGCCGTATCCTCAGCATTGTCGCCGTTAATGCGGCGCTTGTGCTTGTTGCGACGCGACCTGGCACTGTTGTCCTTGGTATCCGAATTACCAGGGCTCTTGGTTTTGTTATTGCTACGAGCCAGCCAACTATCTTCCCCGTGCAAAAGCGGGTCATGAGTGTCGTGAGGGCTGCCATAGATTTCGGCTTTTCCTGTCCAAGGTGCCGGGCAAGCCACTCGTCGCGGATATTATGCTTGAAGGCCGCTTGGGCCTCTGCGTCCAGACAGTCGACGATTTGATTTTTCTTGGTTAGGAACCGTGTCCAGAATTGCCTGGCTAATTCCTCTGGCTGCTGAATTATGTGGCTTAGGTCGTCGGCGTCTGGTGGTCGCACATAAGTGCCCTAGAAATTGTCGAGGAATGCGGCTTCCAGTTCCTCCCAACAACCAATTGATTATGCTGGCAAGCTGTTAAGCCAATGCCGAGATGGTCCTTTAAGCTTGAGTGGGAGGTATTTGATGGCGTGTAGGTCATCACCGCGGGCCATGTGGATATGAAGGAGATAGTCCTCGATCCATACCGCAGGATCTGTTGTGGCGTCGTATGATTTGATGTTCACGGTTTTGAAACCCTCGGGGATTTGATGATCCATTACTTCATCTATGAAGCATAGTGGGTGTGCGACACCTCTGTATTGAGCTATATCACGACGTAGCTCAAACGAGCTTTGTCTACTGTGTTCGGCCCGGCCAGATTTACTGTATTCGGCGTGACGATTACCGTCTCGTGCCGTGGGGCGCCCACGCGATCCGTAGATCGACCTTGTTTGCTTTGCCTTGTCCTCCAATATATCTCGCAGGTCTGGCGCATTTCCCCGTGCCTTGGTATTTTTAAAGCGGCGCTGGGGTGCGGCTTGAGTGGAGGGCCGAGAGGCCTCTCTGTCGTGGCCACGAGGTGGCCGGTCGGCCGCATCATGCGCTGGTGATGTGGGTGCTTCATCCTCTAATGGGGGTAGCAACCTGCGCTTTGGGTAGCTTTTGGAGGGGCGTTCGAGTTCATGCTCTTCGGCCGCAAGGACTTTCGTCCATTTATCGGCTAGCAAGTCTTGATCAGCTCTAAGCTGCAGCGTTTTTTTTTTGAGGCTGCTCGCCGTGGCTATAAGCCTGCGTTTGAAGCGCTCTTGTTCGACGGGATCCTCAGGCACGACAAATTCGTCGTCGTCGAGGCTTGCCTCATCTTCGGAGGGAGGCATGTAATTATCGTCCTCGACTTCTCTGTCTGCCGCTCTCTCATGAGGGCTGGCTTCTCCATCCTCCTATGCTGAGTTTTGCTGGAGGGGGTTTTCTTCGGCACTGTCCGGAGTGTTATTATCTCCCGTGCCGGAATCACCGTTTTTGCTTTGGCGAGATTTAAAGCGGTGTCGCTGACGCCGGCGCTTAGGCTGTTTCTTGGAGGGGTCATCCTCCGCTGTTCCATCGCCATCGCCCTCTTTTGGGGTGTCCACCATGTATATGTCATATGACGAGGTGGCTTTCCAGTGCCCTATAGGCGCTGGTTCCTGATCGTCTCCTGCATCGGCGTCCATATTGTCGATGTCTTCGGAGTTGTAGTCAAGCATGTCGGTTAAATCATCGACAGTGGCTACAAAGTGGGTGGTGGGTGGGTTTTGAATTTCTGCATCATCCGCATCCCAACCTTGCTGACCGTAGTCCGGCCAGGGCTCTCCTGATAAAGAGAGAGACTTTAGTGAATTCAGAATATCGCTGAAGGGCGAGTGCTGAAAGATGTCCGCGACGGTGAACTCCATAATCGGCGCCCAATCGGATTCGATCGGCAGGGGCGCGGGGGGCTCGGAGTCCGGCACCTTGGAGTCACGGGCTTCGCAAGGGACAAAGCTGGTGTTCGGCTCGATCGCCATAGAGATTTCAGCCTCCGAGGCGGCGTCCAACCACCCGTCCACGATCGGCGCAATCGGCTCCGAACTAAGGGTCGGAGGTGATGTGGGCGTGGCCTCCAGGACACTGTTCGGCGGCAGAGTTAAATCATGCCCTTCGTGACAGTACGGCGTGCTCGGCTGTGGCTTGAGTCCTTCGAAGATCAAGTCCCCGCGGATGTCAGCCGTGTAGTTCAGATTTCCGAATCTGACCTGATGGCCAGGGGCGTAGCTTTCAATCTGCTCCAGATGGCCAAGCGAATTGGCCCGCAGTGCAAAGCCACCGAATACGAAGATCTGTCCGGGGAGAAAAGTCTCACCCCGAACCGCATCGTTGCCGATGATCGGAGGAGCCATCGGGCCTAAAAGTGACGGCACAGAGGAACTCTCAATGAAAGCACCAATGTCGGTGTCAAAACCGGCGGATCTCGGGTAGGGGGTCCCAAATTGTGCGTCTAGGCGGATGGTAATATTAGACAAGGGACACGATGTTTTTACCCAAGTTCGGGCCCTCTCGATGGAGGTAAAACCCTACTCCTGCTTGATTAATATTGATGATATGGGTAGTACAAGAGCAGATCTACCACGAGATCAAGGAGGCTAAACCCTAGAAGCTAGCCTATGGTATGATTGTTGTTCTTGTTGTGTCCTACGGACTAAAACCCTCCGGTTTATATAGACACCGGAGAGGGCTAGGGTTACGCAGAGTCGGTTAAAATGGTAGGAGATATACACATTTGTATCGCCAAGCTTGTCTTCCACGCCAAGGAAAGTCCCTTCCGGACACGGGACGAAGTCTTCAATCTTGTATCTTCATAGTCCAAGAGTCCGGCCAAAGGTTATAGTCTGGCTATCCGAGCACCCCCTAATCCAGGACTCCCTCAATGGTACTAATTTTGCTAGTTGGAAGCATAAGATGAAAATGCATATTCTTGGACATAACCCCGCCGTTTGGGCTATTGTATGTATTAGCTTGCAAGGTGAATTCTTTGATGGGAGAGAACCGAACCGTAAAGTTACCGCGTAAGAGTTGAAGATGCTGCAATACAATGCTCAAGCTTGTGATTTCCTCTTCAACGGATTGTGCCCCGAAGAATTCAACAAAATCAGCCGTCTTGAGAATGCAAAGGAAATTTGGGATACTTTCATTGATATGCACGAGGGTACCGACTCCGTCAAGGAATCCAAATTGGATGTACTTCAAAGTGAGCTTGACAAGTTCAAAATGAAGGATGGTGAAGGTGTCGCTGAAATGTACTCTAGGCTTGCTCTCATCACAGATGAGATTGCCGGCTTAGGAAGTGAAGAAATGACCGATAGATTCATCATCAAGAAGATCCTAAGAGCCTTGGATGGAAAATATGATACCTTGTGCACATTGATCCAAATGATGCCCAATTACAAAGATCTCAAGCCTACGGAAGTCATTGGAAGAATTGTTGCTCATGAGATATCACTCAAGGATAAGAAAGAGCTTCACAACAAGCCAACTGATGCTTATAAAGCCTCATGTGATGCTCCCACATCTTCAAGTGAGAAACAAGCCTTCAATGAAGAATTGAGCCTAATGGTGAAGAACTTCAACAAGTTCTACAAGAGTAGAAGCAAGGAGAGAAGTTCCAAGTCAAGGTCATACAATGACAAAAGATCTTCAAGTCGTGAACGTAATTGCTACAATTGTGGAAGACCCAGACACGACTCCAATGAGTGTACGGCTCCCTACAAAAGAAGAGAAGATTCTCCCAAAAGAAGAAGTAGAAAAGAAGAATCTCCTCCAAGAGAGAGAAGGAGTACAGATTATCGTTATGAACGAAGAACCTCTCGGAGCTACACAAAACAAAGACATCAAGCTCATGTTGGTGAATGGGTATCCGACTCTGACTCCAACCATCACTCCGAAAGAAGTTATCACTCCGACTCCGAATATACTCAAGATGAAGGTGTTGCCGGTCTAGCACTTGTGTCAACAAACTCCTATGACATATTTGAATCACCAAATGGAGGAATTGGAAGGTGCTCATGGCCAAAGGCCCAAAGTTATCACACCCCGAGTATGTTGATTTCAATAGTGATGAAGATGATTTGCTACAAGATGATGATTTACTTATTGAGAACTCTTGTGATGAAAACTATGATGAACTTGCTATTAATCATGCTAATCAAGATAAAACAAATGACGATGATAAGAAGGAGATTGAGCGTCTAACTAAAGAACTAAACACTCTTAAGTTAGCTCATGAAACTACCTTGGAAGATCATCGAGAACTTTTAAAGACTCATGAGAAGCTACACTTTGAAAAGCTCAACCTTGAGCAAGAGCATGAGTTCTTAAAGGCAATCAATGATGATCTTCGCAAGAAAAGTTCTTCTTACATTGCCAAGCGTTTACTCTTGTCTACTGACATGCCACAAGTAAAATCTAGCAATAAGAGTAAGAACGATTCTTATTCTAGTAGTAACAAAAATCATGCTAAATCAAATATTGTTGCTTCTAGTAGTACTCTTGATTCCACTAACGATCCTCTTAGCCAAGTCACACTTGATCAAGAAAATAGCTTATTGAAGGGAATTGTAGAGAAAGGTGTTTACAAGAGTAACGGTGTCCTGGACTAGGGGGTACTCACCACGTCATCTCCCGATCTGTTAGATTGGGCCGAGGACCCCCATGGCCGTATACTCATGGGCCAGTTCGGACAGCTGCCACATACAAGGAAGATTCCACAAGACTTGGCAATCAAGACAAGGACTCCTCCCCACCGGCGTATTCGGCTAGGACTCTTGTTATCCTAGGCCTCTGGTGCATTATATAAGCCAAGGCCATGCTAGTCGATAGATCATATACAACAATCATACTATAGGCTAGCTTCTGGGGTTTTAGCCTCTACGATCTCGTGGTAGATCAACTCTTGTAATACTCATATTATCAATATGAATCAAGCAGGACGTAGGGTTTTACCTCCATCAAGAGGGCCCGTACGTGGGTAAAACATCGTGTCCCCTGCCTCCTGTTACCATCGATCCTAGACGCACAGTTCAGGACCCCCTACCCGAGATCCGCCAGTTTTGACACCGACATTGGTGCTTTCATTGAGAGTTCCGCTGTGTGATCGGCAAAAGGATCGATGGCTCGCCTGCAGATCAACTGCGACTTAGGCATCTTCGTCACCAGCTCGACTGGTCACCTTGGTTCAACTAAGAACCGCGCCCCGTGTCCGGATCGTCATGATAAGACGGGGGCGTTCTTCAACATCAACTCCGATCTCTATCATGATCATAGAGGAATCATCCATGTAGCTCGAGGGCTCAACGTCAACATTGCCCTCGGGCGGGCGTGCTGTTTTTATGGACAGCGAACTTGTATTCACCGTCACCATCTCCTCGAGCGTCGGTTTGACGATTGCTTTGGTGGAATAGTGCAGAATTACATCTACAACAGCCATGCAAAATTTCGTCGAGTTCCGATGGAGGAATTTCCGACAATCTACGATATACCGGAGCCCTGTCAAATCTGGACGAGTTTAGGGCGTGGTCTCCAGATCCTTGCTCGGAGGTCCTTTGGAAGATCCAACCGTTCATCTACTACGGAATTCCCATATCTACCACCCCTCCAAATTTTAGCTCGATCCGGCGGTTCAAACTCCAGAAACCTTCCGATGAGTGGACCAATTTTTGGATTTGTTTTCTGCGCGAATACGGATCCGACCCGAATTCATGATTCTTCATGAACGTGATATTGGACAACCTTTGTTAAGGAATTTTCTTATTTGTTATTTGTGTTGTTTTTAAACACGCACCCATAAAATTTTAGAGCCTCCTCCGAGGTAATCTTCACCATCACGCTGGTGTCAAACCAGTCCGGCAGTATTGCTCCACGGCTGCCGACCTGCGCTAGACACGTCGTCACTTTGTTGAGCCGAGCTCAACTTCTTCGGATCATCATCTTGGCAAGCCGAACAAGAGTCCGGCATCGCGAAGGATAAATCATCACCAACATTGCCGCCCCACGGATTACACGGAGCGGGCATACCGGCATCGCCGCACGGTCGCTTCATCAAGCCGGCATCGACCACGTCACGACCTGCATCGGCAGGGCCGCACTATTGCTTCTTCAAGCTGGTGTCCATCACGCCGACCTACTTCGAATCATCAGCTGACATCGAGGCTTCGACATCTCGGCTGGACCGAGGCCTTCACCATCTCTTCACCAACCTACTCCGGACACTTCAGCGTCACTAGCCGACCAGCTCCGTCACGTTAGCTGGGCCGAGGGCCTTGCCTTAGCGAGCCAACCTTCGCTAGCATTGCCATGCCGTTGTTTTATCGCCCATCAGGCAATGGGTGTGCGGATCGAGTCCCGATTTTGGGAATCACCTTCCTTCGGATTGCTACAACAAATAAACCAGGTCTATCAAATGGTGGCCGCATTAACGACAGTCGCATGGTGGTTCGGTCAGTTTCCGTACATAGTCGGGCGAACGCCGCATCCGGAGCTCAGGCCTACCTGTGAATTCAGGCTTTGCCACGCCTTTACCGCATCACGCCGACGCCCTGCATCGACATTGACTTCGGCGCCAGGCCATATTTCTTTTATTACTCACTTTGCATAAATTATTTATTATGCAACGATTTTTTTAATTATCATTATTACTGTTATCTCCAGTTTGCACTATTTTTTGTGCACAAGAAAATGATCCAGGGACTTTGACGTCACTCTGCCGGTCTGGATTGACCGTGTTATGTCACCACATTGGCGTGTCGAGCTCTCCGCGCCGCCACCTCGGGACTGGCTTGGGGGATGGAACCTTGCCCCGCATCAAGCTCGGACCGTGTCATCAATACCAAACACATTAACCAGCTAAGTTGCTTTCATGCTCAAAGCTTTAATTTCTAACTTGTGTTCGGTTCGACCAAGCATTATACTTTTTTGGAAAAAAATTGCTTGTAAAAAATTTTCCTTGTCCAAACTTTGTTTGTGACGCATAAATTCAAATACCCAATTCATTTGGGGGCTTCCTTCATGAAGCTTTTCCTCTTGCATATGATTATACTTGTACGGCTTCGTTCCTTGTTCGTGTATTACGCCACAATATGCACCATATTGACTTAAGCGATTTGCAAGCTGGGTTGCCTCGCTCCTGTGTTTACCCCTACGTTCCCGATTGTTCGGCTAGGGAGTAAAGGGAGCACCTCTGCGATTCTCACGATCGGGTCACCCGAGCCGGACCTCAGACTGGGTGAAGCCAAAAGCTAGCGCTCTTATAGTTTTCAATGATGGTCGGCACACAACGGAACTCATGAGTACAAAAAATCTATTACACAAGTCTCATAATAACAATGAGCACCGAAGAAAGGTATCAGTGGGGGTACTATTTTCTTCGATGATGCTTCTTACACTTTGCAGTAATATAGCATAAGTTCCCTGAGCGCGCTTTGTCTGTTACAGCCTTATGGCCTGTAACGCCCCGGATGCAACTTTCCATATTCGTAACTCCAACTCTTGCCTTTTCCGGAGGTGCAATATGATTTTTCCTTCGTGGTTGGGTTTTGTTTTTGTTTTGCATTTTTGTTCATGTCTTGCATCTCTTCTCTTTGCATCTCTTGCATTGCTTCATGTCATCATGCCAGCATGTCATTTAATTTTTAAAACCTCAACTAAATAAATTGCATAGATCTTTTGATCTATTTAACTCGAGGGAATTCACATGGTGATTTCTCTCTAAAACATATTCAAAGTCTCCTACTATTATTATGGAGCTATAATAAATATTTCATTATTTGGAATTAATCATAACACACTTGCAAATAAATCCCAATGCCTTTGTCAACCCAATTCTTGGTCTCCCACCTTCCCCATAAGTCCTTTCGTCATTTTCCGGAGCTTCACCAAAAATCTCAACATTTTTGAACACTTCTAAATCCTAGTCTTTGTTCTAACCTTTTGAATTAAATTCAAATGACTTTGAATTTAATTCTTGCAATCTTGCCCACTCCATTTTTCTTGGGTCAAGCTCATTTCTATGAGTCCGGAAAAATAATCCTCTTGTCCAACTTCTTTCCCTATCCCTCTTTTTCTTTTCTTCTCTCTAATTCTTTTCTGTTAAAGGGGGAGATAGGAGAGAGGAGAAGAGAAGCCCAGCTGGCCACTTGGTCCTCCCAATAGGCCGGCCCATCTACACCTAGGCCCGACCGAACCCCAGCCGCACCTAAACCCTAGCCCTCCCGATCGGCCTCACCCTCTCCCTCTCGTCCTCCCACAGCGCCGCCAGAGCCCCGCTCCCTCGATCCCATCTCCCTCTTCCCGGACCCCGCTGAGAAGAGACCATCACGGTTACACACGCGGTTGGTGTATTTTAGTTAAGATCAACTTCGGGTTTTCTACAACCGGACATTAACAAATTCCCATCTGCCACATAACCGCGGGCACGGCTTTCGAAAGTTCAAAACCCTGCAGGGGTGTCCCAACTTAGCCCATGATAAGCTCTCGCGATCAATGAAGGATATTCCTTCTCCCCGGGAAGACCCGATCAGTCTCAGAATCCCGGCTACAAGACATTTCGACAACAATAAAACAAGTCCAGCAAAGCCTCCCGTTTTGTCAATATGCAACTCGTTGCATATTGAGCTCCACTTAATTTGTAGTGTTGTTTGTTGCACTTTGCCATGCCATGCATCTTTAAACCGGACATGCATCTTTAAACCGGACATGCATCATACTTGATTGTGCATCTTGCCATATTCATGTGTTGGTTGTTTACTATGTTGTGTGCTTCTTTTCGGTGTTGCTTCTTCGGGTTGGTTCCATTATCATCGCGTTTGTGAGGACCCGTTCGACTACGTCCATTTGTCTTCTTCATGGACTCGTTCTTCCTCCTTGCGGGATCTCAGGCAAGATGACCATACCCTCGAAATCACTTCTATCTTTGCTTGCTAGATTGCTCGCTCTTTTGCTATGCCTATGCTGCGATACCTACCACTTGCTTATCATGCCTCCCATATTGTTGAACCAAGCCTCTAACCCACCTTGTCCTAGCAAACCGTTGTTTGGCTATGTTACCGCTTTGCTCAGCCCCTCTTATAGCGTTGTTAGTTGCAGGTGAAGATGAAGCTTGTTCCTTGTTGGAACATGGACTTGTTGTTCCTTGTTGGAACATGGACTTGTTGTTCCTTGTTGGAACATGTTTACTTGTTGGGATATCACAATATATCTTATTTAATTAATGCATCTATATACTTGGTAAAGGGTGGAAGGCTCGGCCTTATGCCTGGTGTTTTGTTCCACTCTTGCCGCCCTAGTTTCCGTCATATCGGTGTTATGTTCCCGGATTTTGCGTCCCTAACACGGTCAGGTGATTTATGGGACCCCCTTGACAGTTCGCTTTGAATAAGACTCTTCCAGCAAGGCCCAACCTTGGTTTTACCATTTGCCTACCACCTACCCCTTTCCCTTGGGTCTGATCAACCCGAGGGTCATCTTTATTTAGCCCCCCGGGCCAATGCTTGTCTAAGTGTTGGTCCGAACTGAGCTGCCTGCGGGGCCCCCTCGTGGAAACTCGAGGCCTGGTTTTACTCGTAGCCTGTCTCATCCGGTGTTGCCCTGAGAACGAGATATGTGCAGCTCCTATCAGGATGTCGGCGCATCGGGAGGCTTTGCTGGACTTGTTTTATTGCCGTCGAAATGTCTTGTAGCCGGGATTCTGAGACTGATCGGGTCTTCCCGGGGAGAAGGAATATCCTTCGTTGATCGCGAGAGCTTATCATGGGCTAAGTTGGGACACCCCTGCAGGGTTTTGAACTTTCGAAAGCCGTGCCCGCGGTTATGTGGCAGATGGGAATTTGTTAATGTCCGGTTGTAGAAAACCCGAAGTTGATCTTAACTAAAATACACTAACCGTGTGTGTAACCGTGATGGTCTCTTCTCAGCGGGGTCCGGGAAGTGAACACGGTTGTTGGAGTTATATTTGACGTAAGTAGTTTAGGATCACTTATTGATCATAGTTGTTCGATCGTGCTTTGCCTTCTCTTCTAGCTCTCTTTTGCGTATGTTAGCCACCATATATGCTAGCCGTTGCTGCAGCTCCACCTCATACCTTTTACCCTACCTATAAGCTTAAATAGTCTTGATCTCGCGGGTGTGAGATTGCTGAGTCCTCGTGACTCACCAGATACTTCCAAAACCAGTTTGCAGGTGCCGCTGAGACCGTGCAGGTGACGCACCCGAGCTCAAGGAGGAGTTCGATGAAGATCTTGTCCTTTATGTTGTTTCGTTCTAGTCGATCAGTAGTGGAGCCCAGTTGGGGTCGATCGTGGACCTTTGTCGCTTTTGAGGTTTTTCTTTTACTTTGGCTCCGTAGTCGGGCCCTGATTGTAACTGTATGATGTAATGTTTTATTCATGTATTTGTGTGAAGTGGCGATTGTAAGCCAACTATGTATCTCTTTCCCTTATGTATTACATGGGTTGTGTGAAGATTACCTCACTTGCGACATTGCTTTCAATGCGGTTATGCCTCTAAGTCGTGCTTCGACACGTGGGAGATATAGCCGCATCGAGGGCGTAACAAGTTGGTATCAGAGCCTTCCCCGACCTTAGGAGCCCCCACTGATTGATCGTTTGTAGCGGCCGAGTTGTGTCTAGAAAAAAAATGTTTTGAGACATTTAGGAATTATATATCGGAGAGTTTAGGAATTCTTTTTTACTTCCCAGTCTCCTCATCGCTCTGGTAAGGCATCCTGACGTAGAGTTTGACTCTTCTCTTCTCAAATTTCACTAAAAAAAATTTTAGGATCACGCGGGTATCTTAGAATCGTTCCGATGGTTTTATGATGACAACATTGTCTTGGTTGCCTCCCGTCAGCAGGGGTTTAGTGGAGGTGTCCCGGGGAGTTGAGATCCGAGGTGTTGTCGTCATAATTTTATCGTTGCAGTTCTGGAATACCTGAGTTTAGTACGCCGACATCGAAAATCTCTTTTGTACAGTTGTTGGTGAGATAACCCTGATAGCCCAGTACTGAGGCGAGTGCGGGAGTATTGCCATAACTCGTATAACGGATGCTTTTCGAAGGTTGCGGTAGATGATTTCCGAAGGTTTCTTGGTTATGTGTTGAAGGATGGATACAGCTGGACCTAGGTATTGTTAGTTTGGGTGATATATTTTGTGTCCCCTGTATCCCCAACACCTGATTGCATGACCAGAAAGTTTCGGGAGTTTATAAGTGGGAATTCAAGTATCTCGTAGGATATCTTTCCAACAGACACATGATACGATATGGGATCTATCATATGTTTGTTTCCGGCTTATTCTGCAAGCCAATCCTTTGTTTTTGATTTGTTTTGTGGTATTCGAGTTGCTTCAATGTCAAGTGTTGAATCCATACCTTATTCTAAGCGGTGTTCTCATATTGCTATGTGAATACCAACCCTTCATGATAACTGAGAGTGCCATGTCAATCCTTTTTTAACCGGTGTGTCTCTCTTCAAGTGGATCCGATCACTTCAACATTCGCGAGATCAATTACCAGTTCTTCTCAACGGTGTTTGCTTCATCCGCTCCAAGTTATATTTGTTTTTCCCGCCCTCCCACCCTTATTTCTTCAAGGACTCAGATTTCTCAATCAAGTATCCATTTTATTCTTGCGAAGCCTCTACATTCTTCTCCTACATGTTCTTACCCGGTGTTTCTTTTGAAGTTTCTAACGGAGCTTCAAGTTTATCATTCTCCGCTCTTTTTTTCCTCTCCGGTGGTTTCAATTCAAGCTTTCGGTGTTGATCATGTTCCTTTTCTTATTTCAAGTGCTTTCTTATGCCGGTGTACCTCTTAATCATTCACCTCTCGCTGTTCATTTGTTCTAGAGTGTTGAAGATATATCATAAGATTCAAGTTTCCATTCTCAATTCACTCAATTTCTTTTGAGGATGTTATCTCATTCAAGTCATTTAAATCAACCGGTGTGTTCTCCCTTTCAAGCAATCGTTCAACGGTGTTTCTTTTGAGTGGGCCCTAACCCACAGGTCTTTTTCCAGGATCTTACCTGACTCTTCCGTTTTCCCGGAGTTTCTAAAATTCTTTTCAAAGTTTGATGTAAGAATGAATATCATCAGTCAAATGTCTTTCTCCAAGATCCTTCAATTCTTTCATCGTTGGTTCAACCTTTCCAATTCTCATTCCGGAGTGCCTCAACAATTCATGGTGGTGTTTCTCATCATCATTCTCAACATTTGAAGACCGAAGAAGAGTTTCTCTTAAATCTTGCCTTATTCTCTTCAAGATTCATTGTTCTAGCGCTATGCCATCCTCTCATATTTGTTTTCGATTGTGAGAATTCTTTTCACCCATCCGGAGCCTTTCATATCAGAATTATTCATTCTCAGCTTCGTCTATCGTTCTCGAAATCTTACCGGTGCATCATTCAATATTCTCTAATCAGTTCATGATCTCTTCGTTCTCATGTATCTAAATCCTACCAAGCATCTTCGTTCATTTGCTAATTATTCCCGGTGTTTCCTTATCTTTTGTTCGTCCATTTTAAATTCTTACGGTGGTTCGTTCAAGATCTTTCTTCCTTTGTTATCATATAGATTCATTCATTCTTCCCAATTCCACCGGTGGTTCGTTGAAGACTTTTCCCAAGTTTGAGCCATTTGATATTAATCCTTTCTACGAGAATAAGTGGTATGCCAAATCCATTGCTTGTCATCAATCTAAATTGGTGAAGGATACGCATAACATAATTCTTGTTCTTGTTTTCATCCAAGTGTTTAATTCCTTCTTTTGAAGTCTGTTCATGATGAATAAATTCTTGATTTCAATTGCTCATCATTCTTTTTCGGAGTTCCAAGTTTTCTCGGTTATATCATCTCAAAGCTCCATCTAAATCATTGCAAGGCTCCACCGTGTGTTTTTCAACTTCTCTTTCTTTCTATCATCCTTTTGTTTACCGGAGTTGTTCATGGAGGCTCTACATGGTGCTTCGTCAAGGATTCCTTTCATTCTTCAATTGTTCTTCAAGATTTCTCTCGGAGTTAAGATCCGCCAAGCTATACTCTAAAATAAACATGGTGTTAAACACATGTTTTGTTTTGAGGAGTTCAAGTATTCTTCATCTTGCAGTCCGAAGTGCAATTCTTTCTACCTTATCTTCTGAGGTGGTATTATGTCATTCTTGATAATTTGAGTTCATGTATCATGATTCACATGTTGTTAAGAATGAGATATTTATATCCATCATTTTCTCTTCGTTCAAGAGATCTTTTCAACCAATAAATCTTTTTGTTGGAGTTATATTGGGTTATATTTCATCTACAGCCTTCCCTAAGGAATATAGCTATTTGTGGTGCTTATCAATGATCCAATTTTCTCCTTCTCATCTCGGTGAAGAAGTTTCTCTTATCTTCATTGATTTCATCCAATCAATTGTTTCTGTTAATGGCGGGTTGTCACATCATCATTTTGAGATGTTTGCCATAAGCCCATAACAAGCTTGTGCTTCTCGTTGTTGATTTGCTAACAACTCCGTTCGATTCTTCTTTGCAAGGATGTTTTCCTAGTTCATTTGTGGCTGAAGTTATCATTTTCATCTCCATTCCTTTATTCCAATGATCTATCTTCTTTTCGTTCTTCCGGAGGCATGGTGATGTTGCTCTCTTCACTCATCATCTCGAATTGTGAGGATCGTGTTCTTTTCATGCTTATCCATTTAACCGGAGTGTTGTGCCCTCTGCTCAAGTTCTTTTAATCTTATCAAGTTTCGTATCACTTTTCAACCTGAGTGCTGTCTGAAATCATTCTTACCCCTTGTGTCATTCGTTTATTTGTTGTGGAGACAGTGCGTTGTTGATTTCATCAAGTTCCATCTTATCTTCTCAAGTTCTTGTTAATTCCTTCCATTTTCTACCGAAGTGCTGTCCAAATTATGTCATTCTTGTTCCTTGGCTATCTCGTTATACCGGTGTGGCTCCATATGTTTCTGGTCCATTGATCTCTTGTTTCTTGTCTTTCAACCTACAAGGTTCTCATAATGTTCCTTGTTCCTCTTTGATAATGGAGTGTTTTCCACTTCGTTCATCTTCATTGTTTTTCTTTTCTCTCAATTTGTTCAACCTCGCAAGGTTCATTGGTTTCACTCATTTGTCAAAGTAGCAACTTTGTTTTACCTCTTCCTCTTCCGTTTTCCCTCCGGTGCCATCCTAGATCTCGGGACGAGATCCTCTCGTAGTGGTGGAGTGTTGTAACGCCCCGGATGCAACTTTCCATATTCGTAACTCCAACTCTTGCCTTTTCCGGAGGTGCAATATGATTTTTCCTTCGTGGTTGGGTTTTGTTTTTGTTTTGCATTTTTGTTCATGTCTTGCATCTCTTCTCTTTGCATCTCTTGCATTGCTTCATGTCATCATGCCAACATGTCATTTAATTTTTAAAACCTCAACTAAATAAATTGCATAGATCTTTTGATCTATTTAAATCGAGGGAATTCACATGGTGATTTCTCTCTAAAACATATACAAAGTGTCCTACTATTATTAGGGAGCTATAATAAATATTTCATTATTTGGAATTAATCATAGCACACTTGCAAATAAATCCCAATGCCTTTGTCATCCCAATTCTTGGTCTCCCACCTTCCCCATAAATCCTTTCGTCATTTTCCGGAGCTTCACCAAAAATCTCAACATTTTTGAACACTTCTAAATCCTAGTCTTTGTTCAAACCTTTTGAATTAAATTCAAATGACTTTGAATTTAATTCTTGCAATCTTGCCCACTCCATTTTTCTTGGGTCAAGCTCATTTCTATGAGTCCGGAAAAATAATCCTCTTGTCCAACTTCTTTCCCTATCCCTCTTTTTCTTTTCTTCTCTCTAATTCTTTTCTGTTAAAGGGGGAGATAAGAGAGAGGAGAAGAGAAGCCCAGCTGGCCACTTGGTCCTCCCAGCAGGCCGGCCCATCTACACCTAGGCCCGACCGAACCCTAGCCCTCCCGATCGGCCTCACCCTCTCCCTCTCGTCCTCCCACAGCGCCGCCAGAGCCCCGCTCCCTCGATCCCATCTCCCTCCTCTCGACCCCGCGTCTCTCTCCCTCAACCCCCTCCTTCTTCCTTGCATCGCCACGAGAGCAGAGCCCCGCGCCCGTTTCCCCAACGCTGCCGCGCCTCCCTCTGCAGAACCAGGCCGCCCCCAGCAGCCTCCTCCCCCACGCCCTGCTGCAGCTGCTCTTCCCGGCGCCGCCCGTCGCCGATGAGCTCCACCAGGAGCCCATGATCCTCGCCGTTCCCCTGCCCCGGCTCCTTCCCCGCGGCTTCAAGCCCTCGCCGGAGCTGCACCCAAGGCCGCCGCCGTCGCCAGTCTTCGCCTCGCCACGCTGCTCCACAGAAGGTCGCGCCCTCCTCCTCGCCCCCTGCGCCTCAAGACTCCCGCCGGAGCCCCACAGGCCCGCGTCGTCGGCTCCTCTGCTCTGTTACGCCTCGGCCTCGAACGAGGAGGATGAGCAGCGTGGCTGCCTGCTCGATCCGCCTGCACGCGTGTCTCGTTCGTTGACCGCAACCAGCTCCATGCCCGAGCGAGCACGCTCCTGACCCCGATGCCCAGCACTGCCCAAGTTGTCGCCTCTACGCACCATGCAGTGTTTCCGTGGACGCGTGCACCCCCGGATCGGAACCTCAAGCACCAAGTACACCACCGACAAGACCCGGACTCAGGGACGCCAAGTACCTCTACGAACCGTATACGACTACCGGCGCCGAAGTCCACAAGTACCACTACGTTTGCGATGAACGTCTACACCAAGATTGGACCGACAAGTACCACGACATCCATCGATTGTCAAGTACCCTTCGGATGCGCCTAGTACAACTACATGGACCGCCAAGTTCCACTACCGCCGCCCGAACATCTACAAAACGTCAAGTACCCCTTCGAGATGACGAGATCGGCGAGTTCAAAAGACCCCAAGTACCTCTTCGAAACGACCGAGTACCGTTACCATCGGACGCATGAACGACTACCGTCGCCACGAGAACGACTACTTCCCACAACGACCCATGAACATCTACTTCGTCTACTTTGCACCGAACGAGAACCATCTTTTGCACGCTTCGAAGGTATAACCCTGAGATGACCGTCCGAAAACGAATGCTTGTATTATTTGAGATGCCCATGTTTCCACCATGGTCGAATCGCTGTTTGCTCGGCCCTCCTTGCCTTGCCGTCGACATGTGGGAACCCGGTAACCGGGATCACCCCATCATCTTGCATGGCACGCTCTCCACACTTTCTTTTGCACCGACATCTCAATCGAGTTATCGGAACCGGAACGTTGCCGTGGCACCGTTTCATTATCGCCGCCGTGGCACCCTTTTCCTTCCGCCACGACGACAAATGCTTCTTAATGCTCTTGTCAACATTTTCATAAAATTGCTTAAAACTTGCAATTGTCATCCGCATCATGATAACAACATTTAAAACGCTTAAAATTGTTGTTTGCATTTATTTTGCTAAATGCCATGCTAAAATGATTTATTTCATAACTAAATAACCGTAGCTCGGATTTTAATAAACTTTATATGTAAATGGGCTAGAAAAATGCATAGATTAACTTGGTGCACTTTATTTTGCTGTTTAACAACTTTAAAATAAGTTTTAGGCAGAACAGTACCAAATATAAAATATGCATATGGGGAGTTTCCGGAATTGTTGTTTGTTGTTCCGGCTTCATTTAAACTTGTCTAGATAGGTAGTTTTGTTGTGCTTCACCGCTTGCCATGTTAATCAACATTTAATATTGTTGGGTACATAAACAAGATCGAACTAAATATTTGTTGTGGTGTTTTGTCAATATGCAACTCGTTGCATATTGAGCTCCACTTAATTTGTAGTGTTGTTTGTTGCACTTTGCCATGCCATGCATCTTTAAACCGGACATGCATCATACTTGATTGTGCATCTTGCCATATTCATGTGTTGGTTGTTTACTATGTTGTGTGCTTCTTTCCGGTGTTGCTTCTTCGGGTTGATTCCGTTATCATCGCGTTTGTGAGGACCCGTTCGACTACGTCCGTTTGTCTTCTTCATGGACTCGTTCTTCCTCCTTGCGGGATCTCAGGAAAGATGACCATACCCTCGAAATCACTTCTATCTTTGCTTGCTAGATTGCTCGCTCTTTTGCTATGCCTATGCTGCGATACCTACCACTTGCTTATCATGCCTCCCATATTGTTGAACCAAGCCTCTAACCCACCTTGTCCTAGCAAACCGTTGTTTGGCTATGTTACCACTTTGCTCAGCCCCTCTTATAGCGTTGTTAGTTGTAGGTGAAGATGAAGCTTGTTCCTTGTTGGGACATGGACTTGTTGTTCCTTGTTGGAACATGTTTACTTGTTGGGATATCACAATATATCTTATTTAATTAATGCATCTATATACTTGGTAAAGGGTGGAAGGCTCGGCCTTATGCCTGGTGTTTTGTTCCACTCTTGCCGCCCTAGTTTCCGTCATATCGGTGTTATGTTCCCGGATTTTGTGTCCCTAACGCGGTCGGGTGATTTATGGGACCCCCTTGACAGTTCGCTTTGAATAAGACTCTTCCAGCAAGGCCCAACCTTGGTTTTACCATTTGCCTACCACCTACCCCTTTCCCTTGGGTCTGATCAACCCGAGGGTCATCTTTATTTAGCCCCCCGGGCCAATGCTTGTCTAAGTGTTGGTCCGAACTGAGCTGCCTGCGGGGCCCCCTCGTGGAAACTCAAGGCCTGGTTTTACTCGTAGCCTGTCTCATCTGGTGTTGCCCTGAGAATGAGATATGTGCAGCTCCTATCAGGATGTCGGCGCATCGGGAGGCTTTGCTGGACTTGTTTTATTGCTGTCGAAATGTCTTGTAGCTGGGATTCCGGGACTGATCGGGTCTTCCCGGGGAGAAGGAATATCCTTCGTTGATCGCGAGAGATTATCATGGGCTAAGTTGGGACACCCCTGCAGGGTTTTGAACTTTCGAAAGCCGTGCCCGCGGTTATGTGGCAGATGGGAATTTGTTAATGTCCGGTTGTAGAAAACCCGAAGTTGATCTTAACTAAAATACACCAACCGCGTGTGTAACCGTGATGGTCTCTTCTCAGCGGGGTCCGGGAAGTGAACACGATTGTTGGAGTTATGTTTGACGTAAGTAGTTCAGGATCACTTATTGATCATAGTTGTTCGATCGTGCTTTGCCTTCTCTTCTCGCTCTCTTTTGCGTATGTTAGCCACCATATATGCTAGCCGTTGCTGCAGCCCCACCTCATACCTTTTACCCTACCTATAAGCTTAAATAGTCTTGATCTCGTGGGTGTGAGATTGCTAAGTCCTCGTGACTCACCAGATACTTCCAAAACCAGTTTGCATGTGCCGCTGAGACCGTGCAGGTGACGCACCCGAGCTCAAGGAGGAGTTCGATGAAGATCTTGTCCTTTATGTTGTTTCGTTCTAGTCGATCAGTAGTGGAGCCCAGTTGGGGTCGATCGTGGACCTTTGTCGCTTTTGAGGTTTTTATTTTACTTTGGCTCCGTAGTCGGGCCCTGATTGTAACTGTATGATGTAATGTTTTATTCATGTATTTGTGTGAAGTGGCGATTGTAAGCCAACTATGTATCTCTTTACCTTATGTATTACATGGGTTGTGTGAAGATTACCTCACTTGCGACATTGCTTTCAATGCGGTTATGCCTCTAAGTCGTGCTTCGACACGTGGGAGATATAGCCGCATCGAGGGCGTTACATGGCATGATTGCCTGGTTATTGGAAACACCGTCGATATTCTCGACAGATGGAGTACATAACACTTTTCGGTCCTTGACCGAAGAGGGAAGAGCCGACGGTCGGTTAAGACGCGTTTAAAGTTCGGTTGAACATAGATATGATATAAGTACTTCGGTACATGCAATCATTCTTTTACCCAAGTCACTTGGGGGCTCTTAAATTTATATGAGTCGTTTTATGATAAGTGTTCTTCTTCTTAGTCGTTCCAAAGTTTTATTATTATTATTATTATTATTATCTATAACTCCTTTTTTCGACACGAGCGTGTGGTCACTAGCCGGGGAGCCTAATTTCTCTCTCAAAGCCGCTAGAGTTTAGTTTGCTAAACTGGCCTAATGAGAAGTACTCCGCCCTCGGGATAGGAGGTCGAAGCCGTAGGCTGACCCGCTTGAAGTCTTGAGATAGGATGTATCATGTTAAAGCATGACAGAAGCACTTCTTTTGCTAAGGCCAATTTTCGGATTGGCACCGAACACTTGATCTTGTTCGGACGTCAAGTTTTTACTGACGTTTTTTTAGTTTTCCAAGCTTATGGTACTTTTAAACTATTTGTGTGTTTTCAGCACAAGTCTCGCAGTGCAACGCCGGACACCTTTAGAGATTTGGCAAAAACAGTCTCGAATATTGCTATATATGCATTGGTTTCGAATTGTGTGTTCGGTCAATAGTTGGGTTGCCCGGCTCCTGTGCTAGCCTCCTACATTCCGCTTTGTTTGGCTAGGTGTGCAAAGGGAAAACCACTGCGATTGTGCTTCCAGCTCACATGGTTAAGCACCTCAGTGGAGAAAGCAGAAAACTGACTGTCATAATAAGCGTAAACTGGTCAGTGATCTGATGACGGTGTTAAATGACAGGCCATTCATAGCAATGGCCGAAGTGTTTACGGCTTGACCTCGACTGTCGCCGAACACTACTGGGGGCTATTAACTAGCCTCCCAAACTAAATCCTCGATATTTTGCTCTTACATTGGAGCTGAGGTTTCATCATCATGCTTATCATGACAACCCAAAGAAAGGAACCGGTAGCGGGACTATTTTCTTTGGAAGACATTTCTTCTGTTAAACAGTAATATAACATATCTCTCTGCGTACCTTTGTTTATAAAACCGTGTGGCCAGATTGCCTTGTTTGTCGTAAATCTTTGCCCTCATAAAGGATTTATAAAGTAGGACAAACACTCCTCAGCTACTGGCCGAGGAGGTGGAAGCCGATGTCGGTCAACAAAGTTTTGTACAATGCGGATCCGAGCATTAATGATGTAAAGTACTTGGATACATAGAGCCATTACACATAATTTGTGATTTTACTATGGATATCGATCCTTAATTCTGCCACCCGTGACCGCATTAAGGCTCGGGGGCTACTGGGCTTCGGGCTTATTATTTACAAATATTAAAGGGGCACATCGATCCCCTGATCTGGTGTTGCCATCCGACCAATGTCTCGGGGGCTACTGCATTGCCTGTTCAATGCAGAAAATTTTATGTGCAATATAGTTTCCGAGGAGATTTTGATCCTCGGGTTGGTCGGCCGCACCCAACCTGAGTCTCGAGGACTGAGCACGCCGCTTTTAGTGTCCCGAAGTATTCTACCGAGCTAGGACTTGATCCTCAGGCCGATTTTGCAAATCAACCTGAGTCTCAGCAGCTACTGGGATCAGCGGTCTTATGTCATCCTTCATCTGCATCTCGGGTTTTAGACCAATACACACCTTGAGGGCTACTGACTATATATCTCGGCAGAGAATAAATTGCACCAATAAAAAATATTGACAAAAATCGGCCCACATTCGGGGTGGTGCACCACCTCGGAAGCAGTCCGGCATAAAGCTCGGGCGCTAGTGGCTGGCTCCATAGAGGGCATTTCAGGCATTAAGCTCGGCTAAACTCCTTCAAACTTCTTTGAACCAAGGTGATTTACGACACCTCAGATACAGTCCGACGTTGGAGCTCGGATACAGTCCGGCGTTGGAGCACGGATACATAGTCCGGCGTTGGAGCTTGGATACAGTCCGGGTTGGAGCTCGGATACATAGTCCGGCGTTGGAGCTCGGATACATTCCGGCATTAGAGATGGGAAGCGGTCTGGCGTTGGTGCTCGGCTGCAAAAGATACCTCGAATGCAGTCCGGCGTTGGAGCTCGGACGCAAGAGGACACTGCCTCCCGGGAACAACTTCAAACCCGAGGTGTGGCATAAAAATAACAAGGCATTGATAAAGGCCAGAAACTTAAAGGGCTCCTCGGATACCCGACGTGTAAACTCGTCGAATGCATTTCGGCGATCCTCAAGATCAAAGATGAGTAGATTTGTTGAACCAGTTTTCAAGACCGGCGACCGAAGATGAAGAACATTTCGGAAGAATCGAGGAGCGTCCCTAACTTGAAGACCGGTTCAGGGGGCTACTGACGGTGTCCTAGACTAGGGGGTACTCACCACGTCATCTCCCGATCTGTTAGATTGGGCCGAGGACCCCCATGGCCGTATACTCATGGGCCAGTTCGGACAGCTGTCGCATACAAGGAAGATTCCACAAGACTTGCCAATCAAGACAAGGACTCCTCCCCACCGGCGTATTCGGCTAGGACTCTTGTTATCCTAGGCCTCTGGTGCATTATATAAACCGAGGCCAGGCTAGTCGATAGATCATATACAACAATCATACCATAGGCTAGCTTCTAGGGTTTTAGCCTCTACGATCTCGTGGTAGATCAACTCTTGTAATACTCATATTATCAATATGAATCAAGCAGGACATAGGGTTTTACCTCCATCAAGAGGGCCCGAACTTGGGTAAAACATCGTGTCCCATGCCTCCTGTTACCATCGATCCTAGACGCACAGTTAGGGACCCCCTACCCAAGATCCGCCGGTTTTGACACCGACAAAGAGCCTTGCCATAAATAAGCAATTTGAGGAAATTGTACGCAAGCAAGGAAGACACTGGAAGAATAAAGCTGTAGTTTTTGAACGAAAGTTCAATGCCAATGGAGTTGAGTGGGAAGAAGATCAATACCCCAAGACGAAATTTGTTCCTCAACAAGAGAAGTATTATCCTACTTCTTTCCAAGGAACACAAGCTCAAGAAGATCTTCCACCACAAGACCACAAGCAAAAAGGCAAGGATAAGCTTCAAGAGGAGATTGATGCATTTGAAGAAGCTCCCAAGGCCTTGGTCAAGTGGGTTCCCAAGACTACATCAAGTTCTACTTCATCAAGTAGGACTACAACTCCAAGGATTCCCATCAAGATGGTGTGGATCCCGAAGAAGAAGGACTAGGGAGTTCTTGAGGGCGACTCCGCCAACATAGTTCACTCATATCATTTTGTCAAGGACAAGTACAAACAACTTCCACATCATGCACTAGTTCAAGGAGTCACAAACCTCTTGTTGGTAAGACAAGGGACAAGGTAACCTAATGCTTTCATGGACATCATCTATGTGTACATCACTCTATTTCTATGGATATCCTTGTTTGTTCCTTATGGGACTAACCCGTGTAGGTATTGAAAGAGCAACTCATTCAAATGGATTGCTCCAAACAATCTACATCAACATTGAGCGTCCACATCGTCAACACCTACATGAAGTCATCATCGATAAAACCCAAGGTTAGTTCATCCCTCTTAGGGGGATATCACATCTAGGGGGAGCTTTACTCTAATCAATTGAGCTAAAACAACTCTAATGATGTGAACACAACAATGCTTTATGTAAAAGTAGTAACCCCACTTGTGCTTAGACGATGAGTATGACCTATGATCAAATGTTCTCATTTGACTCCTAAGTCAATATACTCATATATAGATGACCTAGTCATCGCCAATTGCTTGATAGGTGCTAGAGTGATTGTGCATGCTTTGTCACATATTTGATTTGCCATTTCATTGTGTGAGCATGTTGGATGCATATTTTACTCATTCGAGGACATCCATTTGTAGCTTTGATTGTTTGGCTCTTTTTCTTTTGCCAAATGGATGGACAAGAATGCCTAAGTACTCTCTCTAGCTATCTATGCTTTTCTCGTGTCAAACTCTATTCATGCTACATCACAAAGTTTGATCAAGTCAGATTCGAACCACTCTATGTGAGGAGCACTCGAAGTCCCCGATTCGTCATAGACTTAAAACCTCCAAAACCTCTTTGTGCATTTTGGTATGACCGAGTCATCCACTTCGGTCACACTGAGTTCACTAAGTTGATCTAAGTTTTTCATCTCGGTGCAACCAATTTGAACTTTTCAGTCACACGGAGTTGCAGTAACTGCTTGCAATTCTGCATCTCGGTGCCACCGAGTTGTTCCACTCGGTCACACCGACAGGGTCGGGATATATATACCCACGGGTGAGTTTTTGGAAATTTATTCAAACTCCTCAGCCCGCGCGTGTGTCCTGCTCTGCCTCCTTGGGTCTCCGGATCATCTCCTCGCCGCTAGCGACCTCCTGCCGCTGGTTTCCATCACCGTCAACGGAAATCTGCTCCACGGTTGTCGCCGTAGCGAACCTCCGCTGAACTAGGGTATGGGTTCGATTCTTTGTGCTATTTCCCAAACTCCGATTCATAGAACATTGCTTTGCCATGATCTTTACCATGTATGCAAACAATCTATCCACTGAAAACATCCTTTAGGTTAGAGTTGATTTGAAAATTTAGGGTTAGGTCTCTGCCGAACTCTTCTCGGACCGACCGAGTTGTAGAAATCGGTCTCACCGATTTGGCTTAGGTCATTGCACATGCGTTTTTGGTCTGACCGAAAACTGCACATCGGTGTGAGCGAGTTCGATTCTCTGTGAAACCCTAGCAGTCTCGGTGCCACCGAACAGTGACTCGGTCTGACCAAGTCCACATGTTTAGGCTCCAGAAATTGCTTCGGTATCACTGAGTTTATCAAATCGGTAGTTCCGAAATGCTTTCTGTGGAGAACTAAAACTAAGTTTTTAAGTCACCTGTTTTACAAAACCTCTCCACTTTGGCTCATCCACTCTACCTCATCTACATCTATTCACAGGGTCTGTTGTCAGTGAGTTTGCCAAAATGTCTGACCAGAGTGACAGTCAGAACAGATTTGAGGAACAAGTGCAATTGAGTGAGGGTTCAGATCCCTCAAGCAACTATGATGAGGGTAGCAGGAGCACACCTAGTAACTTGCCCAAGGCAGCCACCAGGATAAGGAAGAAGAGAACCTCAAACTCTAAGGATGAGGACTATGTGGCTATTGAGGATGAAGCCACCTCAAGGAAGAAAGTCTTGAAGAAGGAGTATGGCACAACTACTGCAACAAAGCCAGGCTTGAACAAGAAGCCACCTACCAGAAGAATTCCTATGTCAAAGGCCAGAGGTTCCACTCATGACACTTCCAAATCAACTGGAGGAGAGGCTGCTGGTGAGGGCAAGAATAAGGAAAGGAAGAGAGGAAGATGGTGCAAGAAAGTGCATCCCATGGCAGAATTTGAGAAGCACTCATCTCATGAAGAAGAGGAAGAGGAACAAGATGCTGCACCCGCACCCAAAGCTCAAAAGCTGATGGGAGATGCTATCAAGTCAGGGGATGCTCCATCAAAGCCCAAGACTGCTCCCAAAGCTCAAGCTCAGAAGCCCCCAAAGCCCAAGAGGAACACCAGGAGCATTCCTGCAGAAGAGAAGAACAAGGCCCTAGTGCCTCAAGCTGAAGAAGAGGATGATGAGTCTCTTGTTTTGAGAAAGCTGAAACCCAAGATTCCAGACCACAATGATGCTCATCCAGTGGCTGAGGACATGCATATCATAAAGGACGATGGACTGAGATTGTGGAGACAATCCGATCCTTATGCTTTAAGGAGGAGGACTGCAGTTGACTGCAGGTTTCATACAAAAGAACAACAAGACTTCTATGAGAAAATTTTGCTTGCACTACAAAAAAATACACTTCCGTGATGATACGTGTTTGTCACAGTAGGTCGCTTTTTTGTCATGCATGTACATCCATGACAAATTTATGACAGAATCAAGATAGTCATACATGTGCTGTCGTAGAAGTGTTCCATGACATTACCAAAATTATCATCACGGAAGTGTCCACTTCCATGACGATAAATCGAGCGTCACAGAAGTGCTTTCGTCAAGGGTGACTGACACGTGGCATCCACCGTAACAGAACGTCGTTAAGCTATCGGGTCGGGTTTTGGATCCGATAACCCGTTAACAGCCCCGACCAATGGGGATTTTCCACATGTAAAATCATCATTGGCTAGAGGAAACACGTGTCGGCTCATCGTCGGGATGTCATCCACTCACTGGACAGAAGGCGCCTATGATACGTCGACACGTGGCATGGCCCAACAAGTTTAAATGGGCCGTCCCAACTAAAGGCCCACAAGATTTTGCGGACCATAATGGGTCGGCCCAGCTAAAGGCCCACGAGATTTTGCGGACCATAATGGGCTGGCCCAGCTAAAGGCCCACAATATTTCGCGGGCCATAATGAGCCGGCCCAGGTAAAGGCCCACAAGATTTTTGTGTGCCATAATAGGCCGGCCCAGGTAAAGGCCCACAAAATTCTTGCGGATCATAATGGGCCGGCCCAGCTAAAGGCCCACGAGATTTTGCCGACATTAATGGGCCGGCGCAGCTGTAGGCCCACAAGATTTTGAGGACCCAAGTAGGCCGGCCCGTTAACTGGCTGCCATGTTTTGGGCCAAATGCCGGCCCATATTTGATCCGGTCTATTAACGGCCTGCCACGCTCCGGGCCTAATAGTGGCCCATATGAGATCCGGCCCGTTAAAAGCCTACCACGTTCTGGGCCAAATTACGGCCCAGATCAAGTCCGGCCCTTTAAGAGGTTTTGGGCCTAATTATGGCCCGTATCAAATTCGGCCCGTCAACTGGACACTAAGCTTTTGGGCCCACTTGTTAAAGGCCCACTTAGTAATTCGACCTGATATTAGTTTTGTCCTATTAAGGGCCCGTTTAACATTTCGGCCCCATATTAATATCAGCATGTTAAAAGCCCGTCATATAGTTGGGCCTAACTATGACCCGATTTGCATCCGGCCTGCTCATAGCCGATATCTGATTAGGCCAAACAAGGACCGAGACAATTTTTTGGCCTGTTAAAAGCCTGTGATTTGATTCACACAATAATGGGTCGGGGTTCATTTCGGGCTGCTGCCGGCCCGTTAGCTGATCGGTACGTTTCAGGCCCAACCTACATCGTGATTGCATGACGGACCGATTATGTACCGTAATTTTACGGTTTGGCTGGTTTACTACGAAGACAGGATATATGTAACATCCTAAATTTTCAATTTGGAATGTTATACATTAGATCATCATTGCATAGCATATTTTATTTTCTTTGTTTTGATCCTAGAAATTCTACGCAACTCAAGGACCCTCGGAGAGAGTTGGGGATTTCATTATTTTTCATATTTGAGTTTTCTCAAATTTTGAGAATAGGACCATTTGATTTTAATTATTTTATCTTCAATTATTTCTATTATAAAAATATGAGAGAGGGAGTAAAATGAATTTTCCTAAATAAGGAAATATTGAGGATTTAATAATAAAATCGAATAATATTTTATTTTGGAGTTTTTCGTTATTTTATTTCAATTTAGGAAAAATGTGCGTTTTTCAAAATTGCATTTAGGCTATAAATGTTCACCTTGTCCGTCTTGATTTTAGAAGTCGGGGATTTTTTTTCCGGGATTTTTGGAGTCCGTTTAGTATTTCTTTTGTTTGTTTTTCTGCGAGTAATTTTTAAAAAAAACGTGAACCAACTCTGGGCCGTAACCGACCAGGACTCCGCCTGGCCGGGGCTTTAAATAGCGCCGCCCGAGGCCCGGAACAGCCCAAGCCGTGCCCCGCACCAAACCCTAACCCTAGCCGATCCGTCGCCGCCGCCCACGCCGCCCCGCGCCGCCATATTTATTGTAATAAGTTCTCTTTTGAGACATTCGATGTATTAAGTGTGTGATTGCCACTCTGTTATAAATCCTTCAAGTACTGTGCGTGTCAGCATTACTGATCCAGGGATGACACTGATGCACAGAGATCAGATTGTTTGAGGTCTGGTCGCTACAAGATGGTATCAGAGCACACGCTGACTGTAGGACACAATCAATAGCTAAAGCCCTAGATCACTACTCTCTTATCATTTTTGACTTCTCATCTATTCTACTCTTTTAGGATGGCGGATGCAAGGAACAAGTTCACGCAACCGGAGGAAGATACACCTTTTGGACGTCACCTGAAGGAAGTCACTAAGTACCTGAACATCGGAGTACCAAGATTCACCGGGACCTACAACGCCACTTTACCCGAAGAGGAGCGCTGGATGATTCAAGTTCAAGTTCCAGGAAGGACGTTCGCTCCAGTCACTGAGCCCATAGAGTTTTCCTTTGATGCACCAACCTGGAGTCTAGTAAAGAGCATGGCATCCCACATCACCATGGGACGCATTGGAGAAGTTTACCGCAATGATCTCAAGGATACTATCTACTAGATTTGTGGGCGCCGAGATGAGCATTGGGAGATGATCAGCACCAGGAAGGACCGACCAGTTGCAGCTTTCATCCAGGAGTTAAACCAGCACATTCGACGCCAGGAGAACCAGATGTGCGCAGGCATGATAAATCTAAAGAAGGCAATGCCAAGAATCATGGAGCTGGAGGAAGAACTCAAGGCTACACGCGAAGATTATATGGAGGAAATTGAAGTATTAGTAGAGAAGAATGATGACCTGACCAGGAAGCTAGGAGTTTTCATGGGAGATCCCGCACCAGGAGGAGGAGATGATGATTCCACTTGCCCGGGGAACTACATCATCATCGACAACACCGACTCAGACCCAGACGACAGCGATGATGACTATGTTGATGAAGCTGTAGCAGATATCTTGGAGTCTTCATCGGAGCAGTTTTTCTAGTAGACCACCATAACAGTAGTAGTGTTCCACCATGTATATAGCATAGTCCAAGCACACTTTTACGATAGTTCTAGACCGATTGTATGCCCTTGTTTGATTGAATGAAGTGATTTTGTGTGCATTTGCCTCATGTGCATATGGGTAGTGTTTCCTCTCTAGACCTCATTCTATTCTATATTCTCATCTTTTCTAAACCCTCATATGCCTCCGAGATGTGACAATGGATTTGCTTTCCCACCGGAGCTCACTCAGTTGATCCAGCAGCAGAATGCCTTGATGCAGTTGCTAGTCCATAATCAGAATCAGGGGAACAACAACAACCCACCACCACCACCACCTGTTGATCACTTAACCCGTTTTCTTAGGCTGAATCCGCCGGTGTTCTCCAGTAGCACCGAGCCGATTGTGGTAGATGATTGGCTCCGTAAGACAGGGAGGGAGTTGACCACAGTAGGATGCACAGATGCAGAAAAGGTGAAATTTGCCGCCCATCAGCTTGAAGGACCCGCAACAGCATGGTGGGAGAATTTCACAGCCACTTACCCTATAGACACTGTCACATGGGATCAATTTCAGCAAGCTTTCCGTACTGCCCATGTTTCAGCAGGAGCTATGGCCATGAAGAAGTGTGAGTTTCGCAACTTGCGCCAAGGAGGACGGACTGTTGGCCACTATGTGGATGGCTTTAGTAAGCTAGCATGTTATGCCCCTAAGGACGTTGCTACGGATGCAGCTAAGCAGGAGAAGTTTCTGGAAGGACTGAATGATGAACTGAGCATGCAGTTGATGGTAGCAAGCTTCAACAACTACCATGAGTTGGTAGATCGCGCTCTTATGATTGAAGGGAAGCAGCAACAGATTGAAAACTGCAAGAGGAAGTATGGACAGGGGAAGTACAATTCTGGAGCACAGCAGAAGCCATGTTTTACCCCTAAACCGGGAGGACCTTTCTAGCATACCCATGGAGGAGGTAGCTCGCACAATCATAATGGCCCCAAGAAGGGGCATGGGAAAGTAGGAAGGAACGGCCAGAACCGTACCAACCCATCAACCCCGGCCAAGAGAGATCTGAGCCAAGTCACTTGCTTCAAGTGCCAGAAGACCGGACATTATGCAAATGAATGTCATGTATCCCATAATGGAAATGGCAATGGAAGCTCTGGGAAGAAGCCGAACCCTTTCAACAGGGGACAGGTGAACCACGTTAACGTGGAGGAGGTTGAAGCTCATACGGATGCAGTAATCGGTAAGTTTTTGGTTAAGTCATTTACTGCACTCGTTCTTTTTGATACTAGTGCATCGCATTCATACATCTCAAGGGGATTCGTCGATAAGTGTAACTTGCCCACTAAGGTTCTTAGAACACCTATGCTAGTAAGCTCACCAGGAGCGGAGTATATGGCCAGCCAAGGATGTTTCCAAGTGCCATTGAGTATAGGAAGGCATGGTTTCCCTTCGGATTTAATTATTCTGGAATCGCAAGGTTTGGACGTGATTCTACGTATGGATTGGCTGTCAATGTATGGAGGGAACATTGAATGCGCTAGTAAGTCAATTTTGCTTATGACACCGGAAGGAAGAAGGATCAAGTATGTATCCCGGCATGTGCCGAAGAGGACTCAAGTAAATGCCTTATCAGGAGTTGTGCAGGAGGAAGTACCAGTGGTAAAGGATTTCCCTGACGTATTTCTAGAGGAGTTGCCACGCATGCCACCAGATAGAGATATTGAGTTTTTGATTGAGCTTTTGCCAGGCACAGGGCCCATACCGAAGAGACCATACGGGATGCCCGCAAAGGATTTGGAAGAGATTAAGAAGCAGATTAAGGAGTTACTGGATAAAGGTTATATTCGCCCAAGTTCTTCGCCTTGGGGATCGCCAGTACTTCTAGTGGAGAAGAAGGATGGATCGTTAAGGATGGTTGTTGATTATCGTGGATTGAATGTAGTAACAATCAAGGACAAGTACCCACTACCGATGGTCAATGATCTTTTTGATCGATTGCAAGGAGCTAAGGTATTTTCTAAAATCGATCTGCGATAGGGGTACCATCAGTTGAAGATTCGAGAGCAGGACATACCTAAGACAGATTTTACCACCAGGTATGGGCTGTATGAGTATACCGTTATGTCATTTGGTCTGACTAACGCACCTGCCTATTTTATGAACATGATGAACAAAGTGTTTATGGAGTTTTTGGACTAATTCATCGTAGTGTTCATTGATGATATTCTGGTTTACTCGAAGAATGAAGAGGAACATAAGGAACATTTGCGATTGGTACTTGAGAAGCTCAGAGAACATCAGTTATATGCCAAATTCAGCAAATGTGAGTTTTGGTTGAAGGAAGTGGGATTCCTCGGACACGTTATATCCGGAGAAGGAATAGCAGTAGATCCCACCAAGGTTGTCACTGTGACAAATTGGGAAGCCCCAACAACAGTTGGAGAGATCCGGAGTTTTCTTGGACTCGCAGGATACTACCGGAGATTCATTGAGAATTTCTCGAAGATTGCAAAACCCATGACGGAGTTATTGAAGAAGGATACCAAGTTCAATTGGACTGAGGAATGTGAGGCCAGTTTCCAGGAGTTGAAGAAACGTTTGGTTACCTCGCCAGTGTTGATTCTGCCAGATCAGAACAAGGATTATGAGGTGTATTGCGATGCTTCATGTCGAGGACTTGGATCAGTGCTTATGCAGGAGGGAAGAGTTGTTTCGTATGCTTCACGACAGCTGAAACCTCACGAGTTGAATTATGCTACGCATGATTTGGAGTTAGCAGCCGTAGTGCATGCATTAAAGACTTGGAGACATTTTCTCATTGGAAACCATTGTGAAGTATACACGGATCATAAGAGTTTGAAGTATATTTTCACGCAAAAGGAGCTAAACCTTAGGCAGAGGAGATGGTTGGAGCTCATCAAGGATTATGATATGAGATTGCATTATCATCCCGGAAAGGCTAATGTAGTAGCTGACGCATTGAGCCGTAAGAGCCATGTCAATACACTAATGACGGGAGATTTACCAAAGGAGTTAGCCGAGGATCTTCGTGAGCTATGTTTGGAGATAGTTCCGAGGGGCTATGTAGCAGCATTGGAGATTCAGTCTACTTTTATGGATAAGATCAGAGAAGCTCAAAAGACTGACAAGGAGATCGGCTCTATAAGGAGAAAATGAGCAAGGGAAAGGCTAAGGGATTTCGTGAGGATGAGCACGATACCCTATGGTTTGAACACCGTGTTTATGTGCCAAATGACCCAGAGATCAGGAAGTTAATTATGCAAGAGGCCCATGACTCACCATATTCGATTCACCTAGGAAATACCAAGATGTATTTGGATTTGAAGGATACTTTCTGGTGGACAGGAATGAAGAAAGATATTGCGGAGTATGTAGCAGTTTGTGATGTATGTCAAAGAGTAAAGGCAGAGCATCAGAAGCCAGCAGGATTGCTACAGCCATTGCCGATACCCGAATGGAAGTGGGATAAGCTAGGCATGGACTTTATCACGGGATTACCCAGGACCCGTTCAGGCTATGACTCGATTTGGATTGTAGTCGATCGATTGACGAAGGTAGCTCATTTCATCCCAGTGAAGACCACTTACACCAGTTCTAAGTTGGCAAAGATACACATGACCAGGATCGTATGTCTGCATGGAGTTCCGAGGAGTATCGTATCAGATAGAGGAACCCAGTTTACCTCAAAGTTCTGGAATCAATTGCATGAAACTTTGGGTACCAGGCTAGAGTTCAGTACAGCTTTTCATCCACAGACAGATGGACAGACAGAGAGAGTCAATCAGATTTTGGAGGATATGCTGAGAGCTTGTGCGCTAGATTATGGATCTTGTTGGGACGACAATTTGCTTTATGCCGAGTTCTCTTCCAACAACAGTTATCAATCCAGTTTGAAAATGGCCCCTTTCGAAGCCTTGTACGGAAGGAGGTGCAGGACCCCGTTTTCGTGGGATGAAGTTGGAGACCGCCAGTTATTTGGACCATATTTGATTAAAGAGTTTGAACAGAAGGTGAAATTGATTCGCGATAGGCTCAAGGTAGCCCAGTCTAGGCAGAACATCTACGCAGATTCTAAACACAAGGAGACATTTTACGAAGTCGGAGACCGAGTTTATCTTCGCGTATCTCCACTTCGAGGAGTAAAGCGCTTTGGAGTTAAGGGAAAATTAGCGCCACGTTTTGTAGGACCATACAGAGTTTTGGAGTGTATGGGAGAAGTGGCCTACAAGTTGGAATTGCCCGAAGGATTGTCAGGAGTTCATGAAGTGTTCCACGTTTCCCAGTTAAAGAAGTGCCACGCGGAGATGGCTGATATACCATTGAGAGAGACAGTGCCGTTGGAAGCGATTCAGTTGGAAAGTGATTTGACCTATGAGGAGAAACCAGTTAAGATTCTTGAGTATGCCAGCCGAGTCACCCGAAGCAAGGTTATCAAGTTTTGGAAAGTTTAGTGGAGCCACCACACCGAGGATGAAGCCACCTCGGAGCGAGAGGAAGATTTACTGAAAGACCACCCACACCTATTTTCTAGCCAACCCGAATCTCGAGGGCGAGATTCATCTTAAGGGGGGTAGGTTTGTAACATCCCAAATTTTCAATTTGGAATGTTATACATTAGATCATCATTGCATATCATGTTTTATTTGCTTTTGCTTTGATCCTAGAAATTCTACGCAACTCAAGGACCCTCGAAGAGAGTTGGGGATTTCATTATTTTTCATATTTGAGTTTTCTCATATTTTGAGAATAGGACCATTTGATTTTAATTATTTTATCTTCATTTATTTCTATTATAAAAATATGAGAGAGGGAATAAAATGACTTTTCCAAAATAAGGAAATATTGAGGATTTAATAATAAAATCGAATAAGATTTTATTTTGGAGTTTTTCACTATTTTATTTGAATTTAGGAAAAATGTGCGTTTTTAAAAATTGTATTCAGGCCCCAAATAAATGTTCACCTTGTCCGGCTTGATTTTAGAAGTCGGCAAAAATTTATTTCAGGATTTTTGGAGTCCGTTTAGTATTTCTTTTGTTTGTTTTTCTGTGCGTAATTTTTTTTTAAAAAACGCGAACCGACTCTGGGCCGTAACAGCCCAAGGCCCGGAACAGCCCAAGCCGCGCCCCGCACCAAACCCTAACCCTAGCCGATCCGCCGCCCCGCGCCGCCCGCCGACATAGCCGCCCCGCGCCGCCCGCCGACGCTGCCACCCTGCCGGACGCCGACGCCGCCGCCGCCCGCCGACCCCGCCGACCTCGCCGGAGGTAGCCGCCGCCCCGCCGCCGTTTTTTTGGAAAACCGTTCGGTTTTCCGTCAGTTTTTTATTTCCGTTTTTTTAGATTTGGTTTTTCGGTTTAGGTTAATTAGCGAGAGTTCGCTCGTTCATTCGTTTTAAGGAACGTGTTCATCGTTTAGATCTAGATAATGAGCGTTCTTTCGTTAATCTGTTCGTCGTTTTTCTTTTTCTCGGATTTTCCGCGATTATTCCTGATCGCGATTTCTGATCCGATTTTCGTTTTAGTATAACTTTTCGCTCGTTTATCGGAATCAGGCGATTCAAGCGACTAGAGTTTCATCTCGAAACCCTCTTTCTGTTTAACTAACTTGAACAAGTTTTTGCTTCTGTAAAATTTGACTTAGGTCCAGATTAGTAAACGAAATTTGTTTCTTTCGCTGATTGATTTTCGTTGCTTTGTTTGATTTGATTCTTTTTGCAAACCGTAGTTCTTAAGTTGAACTTTATGGTTAGATCTCTTATTTGAGTTTTACCTGTGCATTAGATGAGTACTTATTGTTTGCTTGTCTGGTTGTTTGCGATAGAGTACCCGGAGTGCGCCGCCTGTTACTTCGAATCTTTAGATTTCGCGGATCATCAGCAAGGCAAGTAACATTTTGATCATATCCCTTCATACCCAGTTTTAATGCATTAGATCAGTCCTCAAACAATTTCATGATTAGGATCTAATTAAATTGTGGGTATTGGGAAGTAGATGAGGTAGTACCTATTACCTGTTTCATTATCAAACCTTTGGGAGTTCTACGTTTGCTATTATGCCATGCTATGCTAGTAGACGTGGATTGGGTGAGTGATATCCATGACAGATGTGAGATTGTTAATTAATGGTTTATTTAAGGTGGCAACTTAAACACACATCTGTGTGGATTCAGGTACCTGGGTATTCCAGGATTGCCTGTTGTTTTTATTTATGGACCGCCACCCAGACTCAAAGGGATCATGAGATTATTCATACTAGAAACTTCCGTGTGCAGCCACAAGCTACTATGGGCTCTAGCATAGTTGATTAAGTCGTGCGAACTTTTATAGTGGTAGACTAGCAGATGTAGGGGAAAGTAGGTGTAACGGTCTACCCATCGTAAGGTGCTAGCGCTTCTGAAAGACTGTGTCTCGGTTATCCGTTTCTCAAACACCATGTAGTGCGAGAAATCCAACGGAGGCGATCGAGTCTTGTGGGGAAAAGTGCGCAAACCTCTGCAGAGTGTACAAACTAATCATGGTTAGTCGTGTCCCCGGTTATGGATGTTTTGAGTATCTAGTACTTGGATTATCATGTGAATCTCATCATGTTGCTTTAATTAATATTGTTGGGTTTTTAATGATGATGCTTAATTGGGATTGAGGATGCTGTCAACCATTCTCAATGTTTAACAACCACCATGATAGTTAAATAAAATTTATTCCTTTGCAGTAGGGAAAAATTGGCTTTACGCAAAAACTGTAACCATAGAGCTTTCCACCAGCCATATATGCATGTAGTATAGCTTATTTCTTTCATTTCTCTCTATGTGTTACGTTGCCAGCATACTCCATGTGCTAACCCGTTTTCAGGCTGCAACGTTCATGTTGCAGACTTTTTAGACGACGAGTAAGGTGCCTTTAGGTCGTGGTTCTATACTCAGTGATGTCGTTGGAGTTGATGGACTCTCTTATATTCCAAGCCTTCCGCTGTTATCGTTATTAGATGGCCTTAAGCCATATTTATTGTAATAAGTTCTCTTTTGAGACATTCGATGTATTAAGTGTGTGATTGCCACTCTGTTATAAATCCTTCAAGTACTGTGCATGTCAGCATTACTGATCCAGGGATGACACTGATGCATAGAGATCAGACTGTTTGAGGTCTGGTCGCTACAATATATATACAGTAAAATAACTGCAGCATCGTGAATAAGAAAAAACCTATACTATACAATAAAGAAATTACGACATATTACATCCACTGGGCATCAAAGTTCGCCACTATGATAATAAAGCACAAGCAGACAGCAGATTACATACACTGGGCATCAAAGATCGCCACCAGTGCAAATAAACACGCCGACAAATTAATATACAAAACTGACAGCACTTCAATAGAGTTCAAGAAAGGTTAGCCCTGCTGAGGAGCTGCAGTGCAAGCAGCTGAGCAAGATGATGAGACTGCGCTTGTTCAACACTTATATCTTCCTCACTCTGAAAGATAAACAAGCAGACAGATGACAGGTTTTGCACATAAAAGTATCAGTGCTGACAATTCATCACATTTCTAAAGTGACACAGTTTAAATTTGCATTAAAACAATATGGTATTGTTGAGGTCAAGACATGGCAGGAAATGACATTGTGAAGGAGTTGGCAGCTTCACGACACCACTGGATTACAGATCAAGAACTCATAAGTATCAATGGTTAGTGTGCTGTCAATTTATACCATTTCAGATTGGCAAATAAAGAGACGGTTTAAATAATAGTAAAATGATATGACATTGTTCATAGTTAAGACATTGCAGAATATGACATTGTGATGTAGTGGGTAGGTTCACCACACCACTGGATTACAGATGAAGAACAAAAGCATACATGCAGTGCAAAAGAAGATCACTTGCTCTGTATAGTTTAATTTACATGGTATGAAGAAGGACTTGGTTGTACAACTGAAAACTTAAATTGAGAAAGGACGGACTTTTGTTTATGAACTACATATAATAAACTTTAAACAAGCAATTTGATGCAAACACCAAAAATAAACAGCTGCTGCAGTCATGCCTAACCAAATATATACAACAAAGTTTGTAGGCTTGAGATGGACAAACTTACATTATTGGTGAATACAAGCTCAATAAAGGCCATGTCCATGCTGATGGGGGGGTGTCGGTGTCAAAACCGGCGGATCTCGGGTAGGGGGTCCTGAACTGTGCGTCAAGGTCGGATGGTAACAGGAGACAAGGGACACTTTATTTTACCCAGGTTCGGGCCCTCTCGGTGGAGGTAAAACCCTACTCCTGCTAGATTAATATTGATGATATGGGTAGTACAAGAGTGGATCTACCACGAGATCAAGGAGGCTAAACCCTAGAAGCTAGCCTATGGTATGATTGTGTATGATGATGGTTCTCCTACAGACTACAACCCTCCGGTTTATATAGACACCGGATAGGGTTAGGGTTACACAGAGTCGGTTACAATGGTAGGAGATCTTGAATATCCATACGCCTAGCTTGCCTTCCACGACAAGAAAAGATCCTTCCGGACACGGGACGAAGTCTTCAATCTTGTATCTTCATAGTCTTGGAGTCCGGCTGAAGGTATAGTCTGGCTATCCAAACACCCCCTAATCCAGGACTCCCTCAGTAGCCCCCGAACCAGGCTTCAATGACGACGAGTCCGGCGCGCAAATCATCTTCGGCATTGCAAGGCGGGTTCCTCCTCCGAATCCTGTGTACCTGTACGAATAACGTCTGATTTTTGTAATGTAGCACTCCTCGGCTTCAGTGCCCAATAATGGTCGTCTTCCACGTGTTGAACGAATGCGAAAAGCCTGGGGTGTTTTTACATCCACACCCTTAGTCATATAAACGAGCAGCCTATTTAACGGGATGGGGATTTAGATCCATACCACATCTTCTCCTCTCCTCTCCGCGTCTCCAGCAAAGGTCCATTCCAACATGGCCAGCCGTCGCAGCTCCTCCCCTCGCCCCTCCAGTCATAAACCCGGAGACTGGGAGAGTTGCACCATCCCACACAGCGAGTTAGTGTCGCTGAAGGCCAAGGGATTCCTTCCCCAGGCGTATATGGTCCCGGTCCGAGCCGGACTCGCCACCTATAGCGGCGGAAAGCAAGCGGAGAGCACCCCCAATCCTTCTAAAGGAGAGCGGGTGTGCCTCGTCCCTTATTTATTAAGGGGACTGGGATTTCCAATTCATCCATTCCTCCGCGGGCTTCTGGAGTTCTACGGCCTCCAGCTGCACAATCTCACGCCCGGGTCCGTACTACATATTGCGGGCTTCGTTGCCCTTTGCGAGCTATTTTTAGGCGTCGAGGCTCATTTTGCGCTGTGGAAGAGGTTGTTCTGCTTGGTGCCCCGTTCTCAAAAGGGGTCCATTTATCAAGTGGGCGGAGTCGAAGTATGGCGCATCGCCGGGACCGGATACCCATCCGGAACCCCAAAAGAGGCGTCCGAGGACTGGCCTTCAGAATGGTTTTACATAGATGACGTCCCGCTGCCGGACCCTATCCGGGTCGGTATCCCCGAGTTCAACAGTGCTCCACCGAAGAAACGCTTGAGCTAGCGTCCGCGGAGCTCTCAGAGAGAAAGTGACAGAGACGTCCTTTACCTGATGGGCCGGATAAGACTGTTGGCTCATTCCGGACTAACCATGATTGGAGTCATGGCCACATGCATTATGCGGGGGGGTGCAGCCGCTTCAATATAGAGGCCACCCCATGTGGGATTTCAACGGGGAGGATGACGCCACCCGTTACGGCCGTAAGGGGCCAGCCACAGCTGCCGCTCTAGTAAAGATTTTAACATCTTTATACAAGGGAGAAAAGGAGGACTTCCTCCGCGTAAACCCGCGGGCCGGATTCACTATGTACGAACCTCCAAGTTGGGTAAGTGAACAATTGCAATTGCCTGTCCGTTTAATGCTCCCATGACTAGATACGTAATCTGACGATTTCAATGCAGGAACTGAGGCAGGAAGTAAAGGATATCAGCAGCCGCCCTCCACAGCCTGAGGACCCAGAACGGTCCCTCGATCCGGACTCCGAAGAGGATCCGAACATATCGGTGGAGCTCATCGACGGGGTGTTCCATCAGTTAAGCAAGGACGATACCTTGGTGGCCATCACGACCGGTTACCCCGGGTTAATCCCGGCCTCCCAGGTGACAGAAGCCGGAGTGTTCATTCCCTCAAGAGAGATTCCATTCTCACATATTCCTTCGTTTCAAACGACAACCGTATTTTGCAGGGGAGATTTCCAAGGCGGGAGGCCGAACCTGCAGCGGCTAGCCAACGAGGGGCTGTAGGGCCCTGTGGGGCAAAAAGAAATGTAGTCCGGACTGAGATTCCGGCACAAAGGTATAACGCGCCCTCTGTATCCCAGGTGTTATTCTGTCAAGGCATATTAACATTCGTGCTGTTTCCAGGACGAAGAGGCCTCGCCGGACTATGTCCGGAGAGGTCGCCAATCGCGCCTCCACTAGCCAGGCTCCAACGTCTGGTCCAGAAGCGGGGACGAGCACCAGGCACGCAACGGGTGCTCCTCCAACAGAGGATGTAGACCGGCTGTTTGCCACAAATTCAGAAGTGGAGAGTGCCATGAACCACAGGCGTCGCCGGATAGTTCTACGCGACGCTTGTTTCTCCCGAGAGGCTTTAGATGCCTTTAATTCGGGAGATGCGTACCTTCGTGCCGCTCAAGATGGTTTAGCCAGAGCCACGGAGCAGTATGTGAAAGACATACGGGTAAGAAAATTTTGGTTAAATATATATATATATATATATACCAGTAGCCCCCGAGACTTAAAATAGTTAAAGTAACTGATTTAAGGATCATATAACATGCAGGTTGTTACAGAGAAGAACACCGTGCTGTCCCAGGAGCTGGAAAAGTGCAAGGCCCAACTAGAGGCCGCACTAGACGCAACAGGGGAGCCCAAAGGGACCCCCTCAGGTAAGATACACTTCGAAAGATTAGTATTGTGCGGCATGGGTGCAAATCTGACAATTCATGTTGCAGATGGCGCTGGACTTGATCCGGAGAAGCAACAACTCTTACGCCAGTTAAAGGCCGTTGAGAGTATGTTGACAAGGGTGAGGCGAGAGAAGAATGATCTTCAGGATGCCAACACCAAGCTGGATGTTGAACTGAAGGACGTTCGTGGCCAGCTGTCGGACTCCACGAAGGAGAATCAGCGGCTTCGACGCGGCTTATTTAGTAAGTGCTTGAACGAACTTTGAAAAATGAGTTCGGCGAGGAAGCCGAATAACAGAGTATTGTCTGTAGGTATGCTCACAGGTCGTCCTGTAGAGGAGATGCCCGGTTTTACGGGTGACCTACTTCCCGAACTCCTGCAACTGCACGAGCGAATTCGGCAAGCGATGCGAGGCGTTGCCCAAGCCTTATGGCCTGCCCACCCCACGCCCGAGGGCCTTGGAGAGCTTGCGGAGAAGCTGAAGGGAGCTCGGCGGCGCTTCCGGTTGTGGAAGATATCAGCCTGCCGACAAGGCGCTAGGGAGGCCTGGGCCATGGTGAAGACCCGCTTTACGAAGTCTGACCCCAATCACATGGCCGAGGTCGGACCGGTGGGGCCTGACGGGAAGGAGATCCCTGTGAGCTTAGTGTATGGCCAGGTAGAATTGGCCGCAAAGTATTCTCAGCAGGACTGTAAATTAGACAGCCTGTTAGATGGTATAGAGGAGGAATACAATCAGTCAGGATGATTATGTAATTTATAATTGACATGTGAAATGCCTTCTAGCCGGATTGTAGATCGTTTGTCGTTGCCGACCTTTTCGCTTCAACCTCGGGACCTGACGGTCCGGAGTGTGTCCGAATACCATAACGGTTATATAAGAACCGAGGTATGCATGGAGACCAGGCGTAGGGGTCATTAGTGCTTTATCAGACAAGTGCCCAACTAGTTATGTTATATTACATGGTTAGTAAGAAACATCTTCAAGAGAGAATAGTTCCGTTAAGGGTTCCTTTCGCTGGGGTGGCATGCCATGAAGTGCACGTCCGGACTGCAAATGCAGGAAAACATCTGGGGGCATGTATAAGTAAAAAAAGGTTCATCTTTAGTTCACCGACCGAATATTCCCTTAAGAACGCTAGCTTTCGGCTTCACCCAGTCTGAGGTACACATCCGGCTTATCCGGCAGTAGCAATCGCAGAGGTGCTCCCTTTACCGCCTAGCCGAACAATCGGGAACGTAGGGGTAAGCACAGGAGCCAGGCAACCCAGCTTGGCCAAAACTTAAGTCATATCGATGCATATAATGGTGAAGAAAAGGTGCATGCGGAAGTTTGACGCATGCGTTGGGCGTGAAACCCATATAAACAAGCTTCTGTTAAAGAAGCCCCCAGGTTTAAGGAGCGCTGGTAGCGCGTCATATGATGAGCCTTTAAGGGCTAGAAAAAGAAAGAGTGGGAGGAGACAAAAATAAAAACAGAAAGATATATGTAAAAATGGACAGAGGAAGGAGACAAACTCAGAGTTCGGCGCTAGGCATAGAATCTTCAGAGACGTGTGGCGTTCCATGGGTTCGACTCGAGTCGGTTGTCCGACGCATCTCGCAGGCAGTATGCTCTACCAGTCAGGACTTGGTCAATTATGAAGGGACCTTCCCATTTGGGCTTGAGTTTGTCCTTTTTCTTATCCGGCAGGCGTAGAACTAGTTCGCCAACGTTGTAATTTTTGGCCCGTACTTCTCTGCTTTGATATCTTCGAGCCTGCTGCTGATAAAATGCGGAACGGGCTTTAGCCACGTCGCGCTCCTCCTCTAGGGCGTCCAGGTTGTCCTGCCGATCAAGCTCGGCTTCTCTTTCTTCGTACATGCGCACTCGAGGTGAGTCATGAATTATGTCGCAGGGCAAAACTGCCTCAGCGCCATACACCATAAAAAATGGTGTGAATCCGGTGGTACGATTCGGCGTGGTTCGCAGCCCCCAGAGTACGGAGTCGAGCTCCTCTACCCAGTGCGTATTAGATTCCTTTAGGGACCGCACTAGTCTGGGTTTGATACCGCTCATGATGAGACCATTTGCACGTTCGACCTGACCGTTAGTTTGTGGGTGATAGACAGAAGCATAATCGAGCTTAATGCCCATGTTTTTGCACCACGGCTTTACTTCGTCAGAGGTGAAGTTTGTGCCGTTATCGGTGATAATGCTATGGGGGATACCGTAAAGGTGTACGACCCCAGATATGAAGTCTATCACAGGTCTGGATTCTACCGTCTTAACAGGCTTGGCTTCTATCCATTTGGTGAATTTATCCACCATGACCAATAAGTATTTTTTCTTGTGGGTTCCACCTTTAAGGGGTCCTACCATGTCAAGCCCCCATACTGCAAAAGGCCAAGTGATGGGGATAGTTCGGAGGGCGTTGGGCGGCATATGGCTTTGGTTTGCAAAGAGCTGGCAACCGACGCATCGTTTGACTAGGTCATGGGCGTCTGCTCGGGCCGTCGGCCAATAAAAGCCTGTACGGTAAGCCTTGCTTACAAGGGATCGAGCTGCAACATGGTGGCCATCGAGTCCGGCATGAATTTCAGCCAACAGACTCCGCCCTTCCTCTTCTGAGATACATCTTTGGAGGACTCCTGTAGTACTTTTCTTATAGAGCTCTCCCTCGTGGACTTGATAGGCTTTAGATCGCCGCACTATGCAGCGTGCCTCGTTTTGGTCCTCTGGGAGTTCCTACCTAGTAAGGTAGGCGAGGAATGGTTCTGTCCACGGGGCGATGACCGCCTTTATTACGTGGGCTGAGGGTGTGATTTCGGTGGCAGGGCCTCCGATTATGTCAGATTGTTCGGCGTCGGGCTGTGCGGTTGTGTTCGCACTATGGACCGAGGGTTCCCCTTCCCATGCTACAGATGGCTTGAATATTCTCTCTAAGAAGATGTTGGGGGGACTGCATCTCGTTTTGCTCCAATACGTGCCAGGACGTCTGCTGCCTGATTATTTTCTCGGGCTATATGGTGAAACTCCAGTCCTTCGAACCGAACTGACATTTTTAGGACGGCATTGCGATAAGCTGCCATTTTTGGGTCTTTGGCGTCGAAGTCGCCATTTATTTGGGATATCGCGAGGTTGGAGTCCCCGCGTACTGCAGGCGTTGAATGCCCATGGATACTGCCATCCGGAGACCATGCAGAAGGGCCTCATACTCGGCTGCATTATTGGAGTCCGCGTACATGATTTAGAGTACATATTGGACTGTATCTCCTGTAGGGGACGTCAAAACGACGCCAGCCCCCAGTCCGGCCAGCATTTTGGATCCGTCGAAATGCATGATCCAGTTGGAATATGTGCCGTACTCTTTAGGGAGTTCGGCCTCTGTCCATTCGGCGACGAAGTCGGCGAGGACTTGCGATTTAATTGCTCGTCGTGGTTTGTAGGTTATGTCGAATGGGAGGAGCTCTATGTCCCATTTGGCTATCCGGCCCGTTGCATCGCGGTTGTTGATAATATCATTGAGTGGTACTTCCGAGGCTACTGTTATGGAACACTCTTGAAAGTAGTGACGTAGCTTCCTGGATGCCATGAACACCGCGTATGCGATCTTTTGGTAATGCGGGTACCGTGATTTGCATGGTGTAAGGACAGTGGACACGTAGTAAACCGACCTTTGAAGGGGGAGTTTGTGTCCGTCCATTGTCCGCTCGACGACGAGTACTGCGCTAACAACTTGATGAGTTGCGGCAATGTACAATAACATGGGTTCGCCAATGTTCGGCGCGGCCAGGAGTGGGTTTGTTGCCAAGATGGCCTTTATCTCCTCGAGTCCGGCCGTGGCAGCTTCCGTCCACTCAAAGTGTTCGGTGCGCCTAAGGAGGCGGTAAAGGGGTAATGCCTTTTCTTCCATGCGGGAGATAAAGCGGCTTAAGGCCGCCACGCATCCGGTGAGTTTCTGTATTTGTTTGAGGTCTTTTGGGACATCCAATTGTGACAAAGCTCGGATTTTAGCTGGATTTGCTTCAATTCCTGTGCCGGATACAATGAAGCCCAGTAGCTTTCCGGCTGGAACGCCGAAAACGCATTTTTCCGGATTGAGCTTAATGTCGTATTTTCGGAGGTTGTCGAATGTAAGCCTCAAGTCGTCTACTAGAGATTCAACATGTCTTGATTTAACGACCACATCATCTACATACGCCTCCACTGTTTTGCCGATCTAGTTTGCCAGACATGTTTGAATCATGCACTGATATGTCGCACCGGCGTTTTTTAGTCCAAAGGGCATCGTGTTGAAGCAGAATGGGCCGTATGGTGTGATGAATGCTGTTGCGGCTTGGTCTGATTCTGCCATCTTGATTTGATGGTAACTGGAGTATGCGTCGAGGAAGCACAGGGAATCGTGTCCTGCGGTGGCATCGATGATTTGATCTATTCGAGGCAGGGGAAAAGGATCCTTTGGGCAAGCCTTATTGAGGTCTTTGAAGTCGACCCACACGCGCCAGGATTTGTCCTTCCTTGGTACCATCACCAGGTTTGCTAGCCAGTCCGGGTATTTTATATCTCTGATGAATCCGGCCTCCAATAACTTGGCTAGCTCCTCTCCCATAGCCTGTCTCTTTGGTTCAGAGAAACGCCGAAGGGTTTGTTTGACAGGTTTGAATCCTTGCTGGATATTTAAACTGTGTTCTGCCAGCCTGCGTGGGATTGCTGGCATATCTGAGGGGTGCCAAGCGAAAATGTCCCAGTTCTCTCGTAGGAACTCTCGCAGTGCGGCTTCTACATCAGGGTTCAGTCGTGCCCCGATGGAGGCTGTTTGATTGGGGTCCGTAGGGTGGACCTGGAATTTGACTATTTCGTCCGCTGGTTTTAAGGATGTGGATTTGGATCTCTTATCGAGTATCACATCGTCCCTATTAACCGTGGATCGCAGCGTAGTCAGTTCTTCGGCCGCTAAGGTTTTTGATAGTGCCTCGAGGGCCAATGCGGTTGTCTTGTTTTCGGCGCGGAGTGCTATGTCCAGATCACTAGCGAGAGTGATAATTCCGTTTGGCCCAGGCATCTTAAGCTTCATGTACCCGTAATGGGGTATAGCTTGGAAAACTATAAAAGGCTCCCGTCCTAGTATAGCGTGGTATCCGCTTTTGAACGGGGCTACCTGGAACGTGATCTGTTCGGACCTGTAATTATCCGACGTGCCGAACACCACATCTAATGTGATCTTTCCGGTGTAGTGCGCTTCCTGACTAGGAATTATTCCTCTAAAAGTTGTGCTGCTTCGCTCAATGCGGTTCCAGTCTATTTCCATCTTTTGGAGGGTTTCCTCGTAGATGAGGTTCAATCCGCTGCCTCCGTCCATGAGTACCTTTGCGAGGCGACGGCCGTCAACTATGGGACTGAGGACCAGTACGGCTGGTGCTTTGGCTGTTCAGAATTTAGGTTCGTCACTCGCGTTGAAGGTGATAGCAGTATTACTCCATGGATTTATTGTCGCTACTTGATAGACTTTGGTGAGGCTGCGAAGTGTTCTTTTTCGCATGTTATTTGATGCGAAAGTCTCAAAGACTGTGAGAACCGAACTGAAATTCCCTGGCTGGTTTCCTTCGACCTCTGGAATTAGGAGATCATCGCCAATTTTGCCCACCTGCCGGAGTATCCAACATGCCCTGAGGCTGTGGGTTGGGGTGGCATTCGCTGCACTATGAATCTTGCAGGGTCCATCTAGCCGCTTCTCCAGTACGGTTCCATGCCCCCTAGAGGGTTTTGATTTTTTAGTGTTTAGTCTGGGCGCCTTACTGCGGTGCGCCTTCTTGATTCGGATGGGATTGCTATTCAAGGCCGGATTATCCCAAAATTCAATTTCGGTTTTCCAAGCACTTTCCATGGCACAGTATTTTTGTACTATGGACGCCGGGTCGGCAAAGCGTGTAATATTACGACGACTTATGGCATTGAGTATTCCCTTGTCCATGCAGTTACTGCAAAAGATTGAAATTGCGTCTTCCTCGCGACAGTCCTTTATCCTGTTCATAAGCAGGAGGAATGTGGCCCAGTAATGATGTACTGTTTCTTCGGGAATCTGCCTAATTTGGGAGAGATCGCTTAAGATCGGGTGGTCGGGCGTCGTTGAATCTGAGACTTCGCCCGGTTTGCTGTTCGGAAGCCGAAGAACTTCCGGATTCTGAGATCCGGAGTCTTGGACGTTATCCGATTTGCCTGATTTTAGGCTCAGGTCTTCGATTGTACCCTCCCCTCCGTGGATATCCGGCATGGAGGGTTCAGGAATTCGGACATGGCTAGTCCTTAAGATGGATGAAGGGTCGCCGCATTGTGTTTCCACCATAGCAACGTGGTGGGTGACTTGGGGAGAGTTAATTTCCCTTAGATCGGGTTTAAGCCCAACCTGGTCGTAATTTGTAGCGACCCCCAAGGCGGCGATGCGATCCAAGAGCTCGTTTATGGAAGAGAGCTCCATCGGATCCAGCTGCTCGGCAAGTTCCGGGCTGACGTGGAGGTTGCTTTCGATGACCCGAGAGGTCACCGTCGGCGCAACGGCCGAACAGGCGGTCATGAGAAAACCACCTAGCCGGAGGGTTTGGCCGATAGCCAAGGCTCCCTTAGTAATGGCGCCGTCTTTAAAGACGGGAAAAGGCATCCTTCCTGATCGCGACGGCACAGAGGAACTCGCAATGAAAGCACCAATGTCGGTGTCAAAACCGGCGGATCTCGGGTAGGGGGTCCCGAACTGTGCGTCAAGGTCGGATGGTAAGAGGAGACAAGGGACACTTTATTTTACCCAGGTTCGGGCCCTCTCGGTGGAGGTAAAACCCTACTCCTGCTAGATTAATATTGATGATATGGGTAGTACAAGAGTGGATCTACCACGAGATCAAGGAGGCTAAACCCTAGAAGCTAGCCTATGGTATGATTGTGTATAATGATGGTTCTCCTACGGACTACAACCCTCCGGTTTATATAGACACCGGATAGGGTTAGGGTTACACAGAGTCGGTTACAATAGTAGGAGATCTTGAATATCCGCACGCCTAGCTTGCCTTCCACGCCAAGAAAAGATCCTTTCGGACACGGGACGAAGTCTTCAATCTTGTATCTTCATAGTCCTGGAGTCCGGCTGAAGGTATAGTCCGGCTATCCGAACACCCCCTAATCCAGGACTCCCTCAGGGGGCAATTCAAGAAGTTTACCACAGAATCTTCTTCAAAAGCATTGCCTTTATTCTACATTTTGTTAAGAGTAAATATAGATGTGATAATATACGAAAAAAATGGAGAATATTTAAGATAAGATGAAGAGTGATGCTACATAACCAAGTTACTATAAATGTAAGTGCAGCGATACAGGCAAAAGGTACAGCCAAGAGCAATGCACAGCTAAACTTCTTCAGTCACAACCTTATGGTAAGAGTAAATATAGATCTGATGTGTAGAAAATGGAGGTTAAAGGAAAATATGCTGCAGAGTGATGGTACATGAATAACTACCTGTCATAATAAGTACACTGATAAAGGACAACATGTACTTACAAGATCAATGCAGAGCTAAAAAACATTGGCATTGGATATATTCTACACTAATGTAACCATTCATACAGATCAGATAATTTGGAGCGAACAATTGATAAGCAAGCTATCATGCATACTGTTGTCTCATAATGAACCAGGTATGTATGCAAGTACAGTGATATAGGACAACATGTACTAACAAGAGCAAAGCAGCGGGCAGCATATTTGCGATATCCTATCATTCTTATCAAACTGGAATTCTTCTTCGAGCAGATTTCCTGCAAAAAGATCCGTAAGGCACATGCGGAAAAGTAGAAGTTCAAATTGTCATGTGATTTCATAGACAGTACCTCATCCTGGGAACGAGACCAGTGCATAACAAGGTTTTTCCATTCAATGTCTTCTAAATTTAGCACATGAGACTTCACCGGAAATTCGTTTATAGACTTGCCATCAGAGTGTGATTTCCTCAGGTAACACCGATACTGCTGCAATGCTTCCTTGAAAAGCACAAGCAAGCTTTGCTCGTCATGACAGCAATGTAATGTAAATCATTGATGTGTTCAATCAGCAGAAAACAGGAAAATAATAACCATGAATAATAGCACTTACACGTAAGTTGGACAGGAAGATGTGAAAATGGTGTTTGTCTTCACAATAATCTTCCCATGATGGGAATATATGCACGTAGTCCCTAACAATATTGAAAGCATTGTCTTTTAAACTAGGAATAAATGGAATGGGGTTCCAATCTGCAGGAATTGGCCGTCTCTTCAGTTGGGATAGGTCTCCGGCCGGTGGACTTGCTGTACTTTTTGCTGGAGTGGGATTTTCTGTGGTACAGCTGGTGCTATGGCAAATGAAATCGGTATACCTTTTGCTGGAGTGCAGGTCCTGTGTGGTGGGGCTAGTGGTGTGGCCAGTGAAGTATGGGTACAGTCTGCTGGAGTCGGTCCTACGTTTTGTGTCACTTGTTGTACAGCCAATATAAGTGGGGTGTTGTCTGATTTCTCCGGCACCACCACGTTTTTCAAGGACTTTGCTGGTGCTCCTTCAAGTTCAGCAATCACCCTCTTCCTTTTTGATGTCTGATGCACAAGAACAGCATTTGAGTGGAAAAACATGGTATGATGACAGATGGAATATGTATTGATAATGGATGGGCATGGCATCTCAACATATATGATGAGTAAACTAAGCAGATAGCGGTGCAACAAAGTAGAAGAAATGCAAGACAACATATGCAAGATACGCGCAATCAATAAAACCTTGCCAAATTAGAACAGGCACCTTGATGGGTGAACAGGACAGGCCATCTGCCTTTGACTCCTCGAGGTTAGAATAGTCATTAGGATGATATTCTGAACAAGAATCAATAGGTGGGGAGCGTACGAGTTTCATTGCTTCCAGAATGGCACTCAATGCCTTGCTGCCAATTTTGTAAGTCATTGAAGTGTTCCACAATATTCTTTTGATGCGCGGATTATGATATTCACTGTAATTGCGTATAATATCTGAGAACCATGAAAACATAAATAGTTGTGAGATTATCTTTGCAATGCAAATGATATTCTAATATAGGGGCGCCCTATAAACACTTGTGTGCTATCACTGGATTCTGATGAGAGAGCTCATGTGTGCTGTAATATGGTGCATGCATTTATATAATCTGGCACAAGTAGACAAAAAATAGGCTCTAGAAGTAAGGATAGCTGGCAGATGATAGGTTCATAATATACTGTATAGAGAGTTTATTGCCAAACCATGGTAACAAGAGCACACAGCAACTAGGCAGATCATAGTGTACATAACAGGGGTACACCATAACCAGGATATATAAATCGGGAAAGTGGAACTGGCTGGAAATTACGGTGTTGTATTGCCGCTAGTAATTGAAAGCCTATCGATCACGTACAGGCCAGCTCTATCAGCTTTTGACTGCAGATGTCCCTGCTCCCCTTCCTGACAAGGAACCTACTGTGCTTCCCATACAGAACACCGCACGGGCCGCCGACCGAACCACCGGCCCCACCGCTTGTGTTCCTCCGCCACCCCCACCCCCACCTGCGTCGAGTTTTCTTCATTCGACGAGGCCCCACCACCGCCCCCACAACCACCGTCCCCACCCGAGCCCCTTCGATCGCACCGGCGAACTCCGGCGAGCTTTAAAAAATCGACTGACCCAATTTTGAAATTTAGTCTACTATGATTTAACTAGTGTGGAATATAAAAGGGGAAAACCACAAGCATTGCGAGGATGGTGTTGAGCGTGCCATGGCGGATCTGAAGGTGCAAACAAGACAAAGGCAACTTCGCAACCAAGACAAGAAATCAGAGTAAAGCAGTGGTGATCTATTTTCTTGCTGCGATAAATAAGTTGAGCAGATACAAAAGAGTACCGCCTCTGGTGCGGCGCCGTGTACACATCTGCTGAGAATTTGACGGTGCTGCGGTAGCGATGGCTGTCGGCAGCGTGGAAGCAGATCTAGGAGGGTAGACGGTGGCGGCGGGGCGCGGTGGACGAGACGGTCGTAGGAGCGGTGCCGGCAAGGTGGACGACAGCGGGGATGAAGCGAGAGGACGGGATGCAAGGATCCCGGTCCAAAGCCATGGATGAGAGAGGTCGATCTCTTGTAATGGACGGCGGCGGCGGGGTATCAGCTCCGGCATGGTGGAGGAGGACGGCGATGGATGGGGTGGCGGACGGCGGCGGACGGAGGAGGGTGGGGTGGAGAGGGTGTTTTGGCGCCCACGGAGTACGAATGGGGAAAAGGGAGGTAGAAAGGAAGGGGGAACCATGTATTCAGGGCGTGCTTGTCTCAAATGCGAGGAAATTTACAAACTTAGCCACCGTTTCAAATTTCTACTACATCACAGCAACACTAGTCGGTTGGGGATAGGACGGTAATCTCGCATACACCGAATATTTGCCGACGAGAGTTTGTTTTTGGTGCCCACCGTGTATGAATATGAATCGGGGAGGGAGTCGATTTCGGCCGAGGACACACTGTGTTTTGGCGCCCACCGTGTATGAATCCGGCTGAGAGGCGGTTACGTCACGTTTGGGTGAAATTACGAAACCTTCCCCTATCGAAACCTATAGAAATCCAGCATATAGGCTTTGCGTGGTAGGGATATGCAGTAGTGATTTCCATCTTGCAGATTTTGGTTTTGGGCGGTTACTGCGACTTTCCCCGCTTTGTTTAAATTTTGCAAAGTGCACGTTTACCGTGCCAGCTCAATTCGAATCCCGTTTGTATTCTATTTTTTTCCAGGCGGAATTCATTTTCAATTGGAATTACATTCTATATACATCATTTTTTTCTATATACTTTCAAAAGCACAACAAAGAATTCTGCTCCTTTATATGTATAATATGATTTACAAATACAACGATCTCGAAATCTTAAGGTTGAATTCGAAAAAATTTAACCAAATTATGTTCTACTAAAATGTATGGATCAGTAATATCTACATATTAAATAACATAGATGTGCGTGAATTCATATGAGTATGCATGTTTGATAGATCAATTTTGGTTCGAGTATGGATTACATGTATCATCATCTCGAATTCAAATATTTGAATCCCTTTTTTGTTCACTCCTTTCACGCCCATCTCTCTCGCATGCATGCTCCTTCAGGTAGCTATCACTCTCTTTTCTCCATCTCACCCGCATGCTTACTTCATGTTGCTCCTATCCTCGCAAACATGGTCTCTCGACGTCTCCCTTGAGAAGTGTCACACTCTCCCTATAATTATACATTACACGGTTTTCATTATCTCTCACGTCTCTACTGTTCTCTGGTATCACTCGGTACCTAAGCTTTCTTTTTCAACGCCAAACACACTGTCTCCACTCGTCTTTCACTTTGTCTTTCTCTCTATGGGATTCTCTCACACACCCTATATGTCTCTACATATGACTCATACCACTAAAATTACTCTCTCTATCTCTCCTGTAGACACAACATTTGTTGCGGTCTCCTTTTCGTCTCCATCCCAGACTGACATTATTCCTTTGTTTATCGATCAGACAACCCCGACTACCGTCTCCTCTCTCTCTCTCTCACAGACACACACACACAACTCCTGCTTCCACTCCCCTTCCTGACTACCGTCTCTCTCTCTCACACACACAAAGCTCTCGCTTTCGCACCCCGACTCGTATTTCTCTCACAAACATTTATCGACTAGCTAGCCTCTAGATAGGTTTATACACCCTCACACTCGTGCTTCCACCATCGCATACATGTCTCTCTCCCGCTCCTTATATCTATCTAGATTTTTCTTCCCTTCTTGAGACACACCCTCTCGATCGTGCACACACACACTATCGCCTCATTTTAATCTGATACCTATCGCGCACACACTCCTTGTGTCTTTGTCACACATGCACTCCGTCCTCCTCCACTCGCCCTCTCTCTCACACACACATGGGCTTTTTGCAACAACTAGCAAGATGCCCATGCGTTGCATGGAACATCAAGATGCATTTGTATGAGTAGTTTATCTTGTGGGGTAAAAGGATGAACGAGGGAAGGCTTTATTTGCAAATGTGGAGAGGGGTGTGGGTATCTTTTTGCAAAATTGCCATAGTTTCCTTCCTATCCATTAGATATAGATCGGACGGCCTATATTGCAGGATGGCAGGCACACGATCATCAACGACAATGCTTATTATAAGAGTAGGGATAAAAAATAGAGTTGGTGATGATGGTGGTCCTGCCATCCTGCAATGTAGGTCGTCTGATTTATATCTGACGGATAGGAAGGAAAATATGGCAATTTACCTGCACTCTTCACCACATTTGCAGATAAGGCCTTCCCTCGTTCATCCTTTTCTCCCACAAGATCTTGATGTTCCGTGCAACGCACGGGCATCTTGCTAGTAAGAGTAGAAACTAGACATATACCACTTCTCGAATCTTGAAACCAACAACATTCCTCCCTTATCTCACCAAAACCGCCAAAGGAATATATTTTGAGTGGAACATAACATATTTTTAGTGATATACGTATTTCAAAGCTAGACCTTTTTTTCTATCAAATCGGTGAATATGTATTAATCCAGTGGCTGAGACAGACCTGGGGCAGCTAGGGCTATATCCCCAGGCCTAGAAAAAACTTCCTTTGTAATTTCTTCATGCAAAGCATAGAAAATCATAGAAGTTTATCACTCAACATAGCACAGCCCCAGGCGTAATCTGCATCTAGCTCCGCCACTGTATTAATCTACTTTGATCGTGTGGTAACGCATTGGGACATTGCTAGTAGTTATTATAATTTTTTTGACACCAGACAAACGGTGGAGTACATATACGAAGAGAAGAGGCGCACGCACGCAGTCAGCCTCTCGCTGTCTCTCACACATGAGTGTTACGTAAAGGCGATGTTAACAAATAAACCCTAAAACCCTAGGGGCACGATTGCTGCATTCGTGGGTACCGGGTACGTGGTGGAGCACCTTTGTAGGAATAGTAAGCTCGCATAATTTGATCCGTAGGAGCTGATGGTCGGGACCACAGGTGAATGACTTGGAGCGCGGTGGCTCGCCAGTTGCCACAGATCGAGTAGCCACGTTTAAAATATCGTTTTTTAGCGGGGTTAAGAGTTCCGATTTTCAATGGCGCGTTATAAATAAGTAGATTTTAGAACGATTGGTATGGAGCGAAAATGGAATTCATAGTACTATGTACCTCCTTGGCGTATGGTTGTATGGTTTGTTTGTTTGTTTTTTTTGCGATGGAGGTTGTATGGGTTTATGTTGCGAGATGTTGAACCTGGTAGTTCTAGGGAAAATACTATGGTTTAGATTTAGATGCTGGTTTTCTTTAATGAAAATCGGAAGGGGAAACCCTTCTTCGATTAAAAAAACTACTACCTCCATTCTTGTTTACTAGTCCCCATCGTACTTTGGGTCAAAGTTTGTCCATGAACTTTACTTGTAAAATGTGAATGGAAAACGAGATTTTGTTATACCCAAACAAAAAAGGACTGGAGGGAGTGATTGCTCTGACATGGACGCGACCTCTCATAGCGCAGGCATTGAACCGGCGTGCCGGCCAAGAGGGCCGCACTCGCTGCAGGCCCGGCTGAGCACGCCTCCTCGCCCCATGCAACCAGCTTAAGACCGCCCCGCCTGCCTTCATTGAATCCGCGCGTGTGCCAGCAACACGTCCTTCTGCGAGCCGGTAGGCATTTTAGAACACAAAAAAGGACTAAAATATAATTAATTTACGCATGGTCTTGACTTGTTGTGCTCGCACTGGTAGCAGGAACTAGTAGAGGATTTTCTTTATTTATAACTCTCCTCACATTTTTTTGGCTTTGAAGTAAATCATGGTTGTGGACATTATGTATGAATGTGCAGATATCTGTGAACATGAGTTTGATGTGGAAGTTGAACTTGGAATGTCAGGCTTGCGCGTGAACTATACCATGTCCAATGCTTCATCTGTTATTGTTTGGAAAGTAATTGTTGTTATTACATGACCCCAAAAAACATTTTGTGCCACATCAGTAGATGCACGGACATCACAACAGGCATGCTGACTGGATAAGCATTTGAACCTAGCTATTATGAAGGAAATTTTGTATTCACAACAGTTTTAGATAGCAGGAGACTCCTAGCCTGCTCTACCTCTGCTAGCTTATTTCTGGCTTCTTCCATCTCTTCTTTGGCTTGGGTGAAGAGAGCATCTGATTGCTCTTTTCGCTTCTTCAGGAGCTCATCTGCATTCTCAAGGGCTGCTGCACACTTTCTTTCAGCCTTTACTAATGCCACGAGGACACGAACAGCTGACGACTCCACCTGGCTTGTGTGTAATCCAGCATCATCTGGGAATTTGCACCTTGTGTCTAATCCAGCATCATTAGGGAACTGGCACCTTGTGTGTAATCCAGCCTCATTTCGGAAACATGATCTGGAGGTTGACCATACTTCCCTCCTCACAGGAACTGCATCCTGACATGAAGTTACTTCTTTTTTAGATCAATACTTAGAGCAACCTAGATCCATTTAGTAGAAGCTAGATAAACAGAACTCGGAGAAGTGAATTCAAAAGGAAAAATAAAAAAACAGACTACAAGGTGAGAACACCCACTTCCTACATCAAGCTAAAAACGAAAGCATTAGGACGATTAAGACTCTTCTTATTACACATCGAAGAACACCACGCTTAAGAGAAACAGAAACTACAACATATACACATCGAAGAACACGAGGCTACACGAAAGTAATTGAAAGGGTGTTACTTACCAAAGCTCATTTTACAGGTTCGGTGCAGCTCCTCTTTAACTTGCCACGCTCCTAGAAGATGTCCCGAATATCCCGTGTTTGGTCTTCATTGCTCCTCTGCATGTTCGCACTCGTGGTTTTAAAATCTCAACATGGCAAGAAAAATATACTACTAATAATACTCACGCATCTTGTGGGCAACATTAAAGCACTCGTCTGCCATGTTAGAGCATCTCCAACAAGATAAACTACTCATATAAATGCATCTTGATGCGTGCAACGCATGGGCATTTTGCTAGTTCTAAAAACCTTTCCATCATTTGCCACACTACTGGTTGCAGATGAAAAACCTACCCAAGCACAGCACGATACAGGAGTGACGCACAATTACAAGCTGATATTATGTTGGACAATGGAGGCTATAACGGAAAATTCGAATCTGAGACCGAGCTCATCTGCACCTGCGCTCACGAAAAAAATCAAAATAAATACTATAAAAATTCAAAAAAATTCCAAAAACAATTTGGGTGGTAGACAATTTGATGCGTGAGGTACGCTCCAATTTTCAAAACATTTGGACTTCTGTGCAGGTCTCAGTAAAAAGACAAATAGGAGGTCTGTAAAAATGTGCAGTATTCATATACTGTTCTGGCCTGATTTGTCTTTTTTGCTGAGACCTGCACAGAAGTCCAAATGTTTTGAAAATTGAAGCGTACCTCACGCATCAAATTGTCTACCATCCAAATTTTTTTTGGAATTTTTTGAATTTTTCTGATTTTTTTACGAATTTTTTTTCTCCCGGGCGTAGATGCACCCGGGCACCGAAACGCCGCTCTCGGCTATAACCAATTACATTTACGGGAACAATAGCACCCATGAAATTTGAAGGGTAGGTATGAACAAAATTGGAATTGCACATGTACTGCTAAGTGATTCAATACACACATTACCAATCGAGGAGGAGAACGATGGTCGCGGCAGCCTCTGTGAGTCATGGTCAGCAGTGGGAGTCATTTCATTGTCCACGACGGTGGTACTTCTTCGCTTGGCGTCGGCTTCCGGGAAGCAGATCCGAGACCGTGGAAGACGATGCCGGGGAAGAGGTTCCGTGTACGATGACGACGGTGGACCGGGTCCAGTGCGGCGTACGAGATCGTCGATGAGGCAGATGCGCTGCGGTGGACGAGTGCGCCGATGTAAAGGGGAGGAGCACGAAGGCTGCGGTGTCGTGGAGAAGTCTATTTTGCGGTGGGGATAGAAATTGGGGAGTATTCAGGTGTACTACTCTGGGTTCCGGGGTGGGGTTGGCTGGGTAGGGTGAACCTGAAGTTACGAAAATAGCCCCCTACCAAGCGTCATCCATAGGCCTGTTCCGAAGGCTATGATGGTAACTTCCCACTGCTCGAATCAGGGTCGCGGGAGATTTTCCCGCCGACCTTAAAATTTTGTGACATAGTAGTAGTAAACTCTGCATATTAGGTTTGACCGAAGTCAAACTTCCTAAAGTTTGACCAAGTTTATAGAAAAATATAAACATTTACCATAACAAATATGTATGATGTGAAAGTACATTCAATAATGAACCTGTCGGTGTACAAAAAGAGGGGTACACTTTTTGTACCCCTATAACTGTGCACGGGCAGTCTGAGCCACGGGCACCGCCACACCAAGCACGGCAAAGGAGGTGAGCCAAGGTAAGGCCAAAGCTCAAGAGAAGCAGAACGATGCCAAGACCAAGACCACAAAGAGCAAAGGGGACGAAGCGGACTCCCCCGGCAAGATCCTTGCCGGGGAGCAGTTCTAGCAAACCTGGCAAGACCCTTGTCGTGGCAGCTCGCCCCACACCTACGGAGCGAGTCACCCTTGAGTCCACTGCCCCCATGGGGCAAGGATTCGGGAGACATCCCCGTGGTGGCATGTAGATCTTTGTGAAGACATTCAAGATCAGATACACACTTTAGAAGATGATGATCCTTGGCGGGATCCCAGACAAGGAGGACCACAAGGCCCCCGGCAAGAGCCTTGCCGGGGATGACAGCAGGCGCCACGGCAAGACCCTTGCCGGGGCGACGACAAGGCCCTTGCCATGAACACCCGTAGGGCCACCATCAGGCCCACGCCAATCAGACCTCCACCGCCGTCGCATGCAGCTGCCGACCCAACCAGCTGGGCAGGCACCTGCGTGGCGGCATGCGGATCTTCATGGAGACCCACCACTGCGCCACCTCAGCTACCTGCCTGCCTACATGGCACCGCGGGCACCGCTGGCCAGGGCGCGTGTCGACGCAAGAGGGAGCGGCGACGGACGAGACATGGCTCTCCCCCGTCCCCGATAAAGCAAGGACACCTAAGCAAGACGCATTAAATGCGCCTTGTCATGTAATGCGAGGGATAACCTCGCATCACTGTACCCTTTCCACCTCATGTGTGCCACTATGGCAACCCCTTTCCCTATAAAAGGAGGCCCAAGGCGACCAGGAAGAGGATTCGGCTTTTTGGAGCTCCTCACGCCCCATTGCTAGTTCAAGAACACAGATAAACAATCCACCAAAGTAGGAGTAGGGTTTTACGCATCCTCGCGGCCCGAACCTGGATAAACAAACTGTGTGCTATCTGTTTGATCCGCTCTTCTCATAAACAAACTGTGTGCTATCTGTTGAAGAAGAAAGGAGGCCAGAAGATCGACACTTGAGCGATCGCAAATAGAAGCTAAGTTGCACTGAACCCTTATTTGTGCTCCCTCTCTTATTTGAGGTTATCCCCCCCGGGAGATGTCACGCCTTTGTATGAGGAACCTGCACGCCAGAGGGCTCTCCCACGATCGGCAACGCCCTTGCCCTATTTCAAGTCCGCTCAACAGCTCAAGCGGCTGCGTCGAGAATGGCAGAGTAACCTTCCGCGATCGACAACACCCTCGATTCTGACTCGAGTCAAGCTCGACAGTTCGAGCGGCCCAGTTCGGAACGGAAAGGTGGCTCGTCCGGCAGCACGCATACCCGGCAGGCCACGGGGATCCATCCCCAAAACGCCGCTAGGGGCTTTCGCACCGGCGAGCCTACCAGATCGGCGAGGGGCACCCATACAAAGAGGAGTTGAACGGGGAAATAACATGCATAAAAATTAAGGGTACTTCAAAGTCATATTACATCAAATCATTGCTACGGTTCTAACTAAAGATAAAATTTGCCTTGGTCGGGAACCCGCAGCGGTGAAGAAGAACGGGATGCCTAATCCCGGCGCTGGCCTTCCACCCTCTTGATTTCGTCGATGCAGTCGGTGATGGGCTTGATGCGCTCCTTGAGCACCGTGGGGTCAGCACCCTCCGGCAAGCTCTTCATCGCGGCTGCGAAGTCAAGGTCGGGATTCCAGTACGCCACCTTGGTGAGGACCTTGGTCACGACCCTCCGGCAAAGTCACCGGGCCTCCTCGGCCAGCGTGGCCGTCCTGTTGGAGTGGAGATAGGCCAAGGCTCCGAGGACGCCCTCGAAGAACTGGGTCAGCTTGGCGTTGACGGTCCCGTTGCGCTCAGGGGCGTACCTCACGTTTGGCATCCCCATGGTGGCCAATTGCGAGGAGACCCTGCCGGCGACGACCTGCAGATGGCTGATCCACCTGTTCTTGCCCGCCATGTATTCCTGGTGGAAGGCAGCCTCGTTCGCCCACAGATGCTTCTCCTCCTCCAGGCTCCTGGTCAGGGTCTCCTCCCGAGCCCTGCTCTCCGACAACAGCTTCTCGAGATCCTCCAGCTTCAGCTTGAGGTCTCTGATGGAGTTCTGCGCCTCGGAGAGCTCTCCAGCCCTACTGATGACCGCTCCTTGCGCCTCTACCAAGGCGCGGTTGAGCGTGCTCTTCTCACTGGACAGCTTGAGGGCTTGCTCCTTCAGCTCGTCCCGCTCTGCTTCCAGCTCCTTCACCTTGCTGGCATGGGCCAGGGCTTGGGCATCGAGTGCCTCTTTGTGCCTCTGCTCCAGCTCGCGGGTCTGTCGCGCGACAAGGGCCTTGAGATCCTCGTCCTTGCCGCGGAGCGTTGCCCGCAAGCTTCGCCTCGCGCACGGATTGGTCCTCCTCCTGGGAGTCCAAGACGGCTTGGTGCTTGTTCCGGGCGGCTTCGGCCACGGCAGCCAAGTTCGCCGCCTTCTCCTAGGCCTTCTCGATGTCGGCCATCTTCATGGTGAGCTCTACATCACGCTTGGCCAATTTCTCCTGAAAGGCCTTCTGCTCCTCGCGAGTCTGGTGGAACCAGGCCTGCGTCTCGGCGATGTGTGCCTTGAAGTCCACCTCCGCGCTGTCCACCGCTGCCGCCCTGGACTTGACTTTGTCCAGGCGGGCACGGTAGAGCACTTGGAGCTTCCGGAAATTGGCCCCCATGGCGCGAAAGAGCTGCTCTTCTGGAGAACCATCGCCGCCAATGCCCGATGCGTCGACAACCTCGAGCCCGGTGGCGGCAAGCACCTCGCCATCAAAAACTTCCCCTTCGGCGGGCACTCGGCTTGATGCCCCTGGGAGGTGGACGAAAAGACCATCGCCCACCTTCAGATATCTGTCGGGGCCCGATGTTGAGGAGGTGGGAGGCTGATCATCCATCACCTCTTCCTCGGCGGAGGCCTTGCCGGCCTCCCCGGCAGGACCACCGCTGGTGCCCTCGTCGGAAGCCTTGCCGGCAGCCTTGGTGGCCCCCGCAGCGGCATCCTCGGCAGCACCCTTGGCGGCCTCATCGGCGGCGGCCTCGTCAGCATCCTTGGCGGCCTCCTCGGCGGCAATTCTGTCGGCCTCAGCCGCGGCCTCCTCGGCAATGTCTTCGACAACAGTGTCCACGTCCTCCATGTCTGTTGAAGGAGGGCCTGGGCAGCAATGGGAGCAATGAAGCCAAGAAAAGAATAAGGAAAAAAACAGAAACGAAGGATAGGCGACTCACCAGTGCCAGGCTGTGGAGCAGAAGTCCCCTCTCCGCCAGCATTTGGCGCCGTGGCAGAGCCACCAGCGCCCAAGTTCCCCTCTTCCTCCATGGGTGTGGGCTCCGTGCCTGATGCCCTTGCCGGGGACGCCCCCTGCAGTGCTGTAGTCGATGGGAGTGGTGTGTTAGGAGTAGCCCTCTGTGGCTCCTCCTGCTGCCGCCCCCCTCCTGCAAACCCGGTAAGGTCAGCATCAAAGCATCGAGCGCCTACCACATGTCGAGTAAGAAGAGGGTGACGAACTTACGCTGGGGGCTGCGTCGGGGGCTGTTGTCCGGGCTGCTCAGCATCACCAGTGGTGTCTTTGAAGCCCCAGCCGGGGGCTGGCTTCTCGCCGAGGTCCTCGCCCTCTTCGCCCTCTGGGCCAACATCTCTGCATCCCTACAAAAGCAAAAGCGGGTCAAAATAAGCGACCCAATTCGGGGAAATGGAAATGACAGTAAGGAATGGAGTACTTACTCGTCATCCGTCTCCTCCTCTTCCACCAGTTTCCTTTTCCTCTCCGGGCTAAGAGGCCCGAGATCAAAAGGGAGCTCCACATCATCATCCGAGTCGACGCCTGCCGGTGGAGGCGAAGAAGGCGGCGGGGTTTGCGTGCGCCCAGATGAAGAAGGGGCTGTCACCTTCTTCTTCTCAGCGGCCTTCGTCAGCCTCTTCACTGCCGAGGCCCTCGTGTGACGCCCGGACCCCTCCAGGGTCAATTGAGGCCGTGTAGCCCTGCCGGGCCGGACCGGACCGGCTCACCGGAGCCAGACCGCCGCAGGACTCGCCCTCTTCCCCTGGCTGGCATCGAGCCGGCCACCACGCCCTCCTCCGACGACGACTCGTCGGCCGCGTCCTCGACAAGCGGAGCTCCGGTGTCGGCGCTGCTGGCCTCCTCGGTGGCCGCCGCCCACAGGGTGAACTGCTCCTCCTCCGCAGCCATGGCGGCCTCGTCCTCCACGCCCCCGGCGCTGCCGGCCTCCATGGCAAGCTGTGCTTCCCTCGCCCTGGTGGCGATATAGTCCAGCTCTGCCTGGGTGGTGTCCATGACAAGCCACCGCTCGGCGTCAGCATTGACGTACACCTCAATCACGGTGTCGAAGAATTGCTGCACATCCGCGTCCGTCGGCTCCCTCCAGCTCGGGACGGGGCCGTGCGCGTTGCAGTCCGGCATCATGGCGATGATCTCGGACCGGCGTGAATTATTGCACAACGGGACCACCCCCGCTGGCAACTTGAAGAGCGGCCCCTTGACGGCCTTGCCGGCCTTTACGGCAACCCTTGCGGCCTTGCCGGTCAGCTCGACCTCGCCGTCGCGATCCACATCCAGCTGAAAGAGCCGCTGGCAGAAGTGGGCATGCGCCATCACCGTGAAGTTGTGGTCGAGGCCAGGGCGGAGCCGCATAATGTCAGCTGGATTCGTAAAAAGCCAGGCTGGCCTCCCCTTATTGTGCAATGGGGCGATCCGGCGACGAATGAAGTCCGCCCCGATCATCTCAAGGGTGAGCCCAGCCCGGGTCAGCCGAAGGATCCTGGTGGTGGGGATAGTAAGCCTCCCGTCGGCGGCGTCGACATCACCCCAATTGCTGCCACGAACCGGCGACACTCGGCGGACCTTGCAAAATTTCGGCGGGTCTTCGTCCTCAATCCAGCACCACCGGTCACGCCGTTCCTCCCACCTCTCCTTCACGGCACCGTCCGGGTACGCCCCCTTGGATCTTGGGATCCAGGTGATGCAACCAGAGACGACACTTCCCGTCTGGATTCGAGGATAGAAATAATGGCGGAAGAGCACCGTGTTGGGCTGCACCCGGGCGAAGCCCTCGCAAAGATGCGCGAAGAAAGACATGCACGCCACCGCATTCGGAGTAAAATCCAAGAGGCGAAAATCGAAGGTGTGCATAATGTCGCAGAAGAAATCGGAGAAAGGGGGCATAACCCGCAAGAAAAGTAGTCAACGAAGAAGGGGTACCGATTTGGGGCAGGATCAGCGTAAGCGGCAGGAATGACGCGCGTCGCCGGGTGCCCCGAATTCTCTCCCCCCGTCTTCACTCCCCATAGGGGCTTGAAGGAAGCCCGGAGCTCATCAACATCAACCGTCGAGGGGAAGAAGAAGGCGGACTTCGTCCGGTCCCCCAACAGCGCGCTCTCCGGTGGCTCCATGGTCCCGGAGCCCTTAGCCACCCCCTTGCCCTTGGCGAATTTGGGCGCCATGGCGGCCCAGAAGTCTAGAGGGTTGAGGAAGGGGGGTGGCGAAGCAACGACGGCGGGCGACAACGAAAGCTTGCGAGGGAAGGAAGAGAGGGAACGGCGGCTCTGAAATTGGAAAAGGCATGAGGGAAGAGGAGAAAGTGAGCAGCGCGCCCGCGGTTATTCCCTCTTATGGGGGAAAACACGGGCCGCCTCCTTTCACATTAACTGTGATGTGACGCATGCCCGCGAGAAGCAACCCCACGCATGCCAACCACGTCACGCACGCCTCCCCACACCGCGCCACGCGCGGGAAGCGCAGCGCGCGAAGAAATTTACCACAGTAAAAACCGCCCCGCCTGCCTGCGCACCGTTTTTGGGCCTAGCCCAACAACGCGTTGCGCTTATGTGTGGACCAGGCCCGGGGGCTCCTGTCGGTGTACAAAAAGAGGGGTACACTTTTTGTACCCCTATAACTGTGCACGGGCAGTCTGAGCCACGGGCACCACCACACCAAGCACGGCAAAGGAGGTGAGCCAAGGTAAGGCCGAAGCTCAAGAAAAGCAGAACGACGCCAAGACCAAGACCACAAAGAGCAAAGGGGACGAAGCGGACTCCCCCGGCAAGATCCTTGCCGGGGGGCAGTTCTAGCAAACCCGGCAAGACCCTTGCCGTGGCAGCTCGCCCCACACCTACGGAGCGAGTCACCCTTGAGTCCACTGCCCCCATGGGGCAAGGATTCGGGAGACATCCCCGTGGTGGCATGCAGATCTTTGTGAAGACATTCAAGATCAGATACACACTTTAGAAGATGATGATCCTTGGCGGGATCCCGGCCAAGGAGGACCACAAGGCCCCCGGCAAGAGCCTTGCCGGGGATGACAGCAGGCGCCACGGCAAGACCCTTGCCGGGGCCACGGCAAAGCCCTTGCCATGAACACCCATAGGGGCACCATCAGGCCCATGCCAATCAGACCTCCACCGTCGTCGCATGCAGCTGCCGACCCAACCAGCTGGGCAGGCACCTGCGTGGCGGCATGCGGATCTTCATGGAGACCCACCACTGCGCCACCTCAGCTACCTGCCTGCCTACATGGCACCGCGGGCACCGCTGGCCAGGGCGCGTGTCGACGCAAGAGGGAGCAGCGACGGACGAGACAGGGCTCTCCCCCATCCCCGATAAAGCAAGGACACCTAAGCAAGACGCATTAAATGTGCCTTGTCATGTAATGCGAGGGATAACCTCGCATCACTGTACCCTTTCCACCTCCTGTGTGCCACTGTGGCAACCCCATTCCTTATAAAAGGAGGCCCAAGGCGACCAGGAAGAGGATTCGGCTTTTTGGAGCTCCTCACGCCCCATTGCTAGTTCAAGAACACAGATAAACAATCCACCAAAGCAGGAGTAGGGTTTTACGCATCCTCGCGGCCCGAACCTGGATAAACAAACTGTGTGCTATCTGTTTGATCCGCTCTTCTCATGACCCCACGCCCCGCAACCGTAGTAGGGATTCTTGTGATCCCATAGGTGTCGTTCCCACCGACAGAACCTAATGGTATTTATTTGTTATTGTATATGTTAATATTTTTTGTTATAAGCTTTCTGAGAGTTTACAAAACTTGACTTTGACCAATGCTAATATGCGGACTTAAATAAAAACGGAGGGAGTACACATTTGTTTTCTTAGTTTGTAGTGAACTAATCATTTGTTGAAATTGTGAAATAAATATATTAGGCTATTGACTTCGAATATAATGGTCTATACAATTCAATAGTTACAATCATTGTCGAATCCCAAGATGTATACAAGGTCTATAGTACTTCACAACATGCTCAAACTCACATAATCCCAGTCAAATGAGAATCTAAATGCATTTCATAGTTATTACTTTGTAGGATGCAACAAGAACAACCATAACTCTACATCAGCCGTTATAGAAGCAACATTTTGACATATCCCAATGTGTGAATGAAACGTGCAGAGAGAGCTTTTGAAGATGGAACAGATAGGGCAGGAAAGATTGCATGTATGTAGGCGAGAGAGTACGAGACAAACCTAACGAGACAGAGAGAGAGAGGTAGAGAGAGAAAGAGAGAGGAAGAAGTTAGGTCTGTGAGAAAGATGCATACATGGAAGAGACAACATGTTTGATGAGAGAGCAGGAAAATCATGGACGAGAGGGGAAGGATCTCATGGGTTGAGGGATTGACAATTTTGTGCGGGGGAGAGAGGGATTGGTAATTTTGTGCAAGAGAGAGAGAGGGTGGGGGGAGGAGTCACTCAGCCGTCGTCACATCACCCTGCTTCCAAATGACCCCGCATTCTCTAGCGTGGTGTGGTCGCCGTCTTCGATCTGCTCGTTCCCCTCTTTGAAGATTGAGGTGTTGTGCATGTTAGGGTGCAAAGAAGCACAAGCGAGAGTGGTCGCCGTATAACCTTGGATGGGGATGAATTGTGTTCTCGGGGGAGTGTGTGTGTGTGTTGTGCTGCGTGTGTGTGTGTGAGAGAGAGAGAGAGATATTGAGAGAAAACAAACCTAAGGAGAGAAATGGGTATTCACGAAGAGATTGTGCGGGCCTTGAGGTGGGCAGGGGCCGGGTGAGGGTGTCAAAATGTGCGCGTTGATGCATGTGTTGCATGCGACCGTGCGAGGGACGGACGAATCAAGAGAGATGATTGTTGTGTTACGGATGCTCCTCTCTATGTCTCTCTCTCCCTCCCTCTCTCTCTCTCACACACACACAAGTAAACTAGAAGACCGTTCTCTCATGTATACACAACGTACCGGCATCTGTCTATGTCTCACTCATGCATGATCATTTGCACATTCACACCTCTCTATGTCTGTATCACACGCACACCGTATCCACATTGCCCTTCCGCCACAACACACATATGGACACATACACACGTTCTCTCTCAGTCACACACACAAAATCAGTATTAAAAAAACTAGGGCGCACCTAAAACGTCCAAATCCAAATAAACACGAACTGGAGCTAAATTCAAATATATGGAAATATTGCAGCGTCAAGAACTTTCACAGGAAAAAAAAGTTGAGTAATGTTCGAGGATTGTTTTCACACACACAAAAAAAGGTTCGGTGGATTTCCTTCGAGTGCGACATAGTGATGCACCGTTCGATCGACCGTGTGGCCGCGGTTCACGCGCTTGCACAAGATTCCGTATCGTGGTTGTGGTACTAACTAATAAAAGCGCTGCCTAAGTCTAATGTTTTACGTGTACTAGTACGGTTTTCTTTTAAGTTTGACCAACCTTATATATAAAACTAAAGTAAGCTCCCACAGGCGCACTCATCAATATGCCGCCGCCGTTGCGCATGCCGGCGCCCGCCTGCTCCGGCCAACAATTTCTCGCCCATCACCGCCGTGTCGCCGCCATCCCTGTGCCATGAAGCCGAAGGCTCGCACGCTCACGTCGTCTGCAGTCCCTCCTCGCGATGCAGCCGCGCTACCAAGCACGCGAGCAGCTAGTGGAGCCGCGTCTATGCACACAGCCTACGAAGAGGAGGACGAGCGTGTGCTCCAGCATGCCGGCGAGGAGGAACTAGCGTGTCATTGTCGTCTCCGCCCGCGCGGAGGAGGCGCGCATGGTGGCTGTCGCGGCGGAAGCCGGTCGCGCGCGCGTCGAGCCCGCAAACCGGGTGTGGACGCGGAATCTACCTTTGAGGCATTGAATGCCACGTGGATCCTGCAATCTGAAGGAGCAATTTGGGTCAGTCGACTCATATGAGCCGTTTGATGCAACATGGATGGCTAGAAGGGCTTCTTCCACCTCTTCTGTCGTCTTCTTCCTTCGCTCCGTTGAACTTCTTTCACAAATCAACTGACCCAAATTATCCTAGCTTCTTCCACCTCTTCTGTCGTCTTCTTCCTTCGCTCCGTTGAACTTCTTTCACAAATCAACTGACCCAAATTATCCTACTAGTACGAACGTATTAAGTACAGTAGGAACACGAAGATACGAGCAGTAGTACCAACTGCAAGAAGAACAGTAGTAAGACATAGTACTAGTACTATTGTACGTACTAAAGAGTTCAAAGAACGAGAAAGAACATAAACATAGTTCTGCTGGGGCCTCAGCACAACACACCCTTGAAAATAAACTAATAAGCAACTAGTCCGCTTGACACTGCAGTAGAACCAGCATGAGCGACGGCACTGCCACCTACTTGGAGTCCGAGTCCACATCCTCGACTTCGTACTCGTCGCTCTTCCTCTTCCTCTTCGCCGACGCTTCTTTGCTTGAACCGGAAACTGGGCTCTGATTCTTCATCCAACCCTTGTAGATATTTAAACAAAGGTAGGCATCCATTGCTGCGTACAGGATGTGATCTTCATGTAATGTCTTCGACTCCCATGCATGATGAAATTCGCGATGAGGTTTCTTCAGTTTAGCGTCTGAAGGATCAATCATGGTTGCTGCCAGGGTCAGCATTGAAGGTTGAGAGGAGGACACCAGGCTTGCCTTCTGGAGATCGAAGGGCTGGCGTACAACGAGACCTATCCGACGCAGGACGTCACTGTCGTTCTTAAAGCCTACAGTAACGAATTTCACTCTTTTGTCCTTGAGGAAGTTCTTAAAATCCGGGCACTCAATGTCGGCATGGCATATGTGGTAGACCAAGCAAACGTTATGTACGCAAACCTGGATCACAGCGGGCTTCTTCCTCTCTTCGTCCTTTAGATCCTTCTCTCGTCCCAGGACTGTGGTGTACTCAACATCTAGCCCAGCGACCCACTCATCCCTTGAACTGTTGAACATGCGTAGGAAGCGAGCAAGCCATGCTTTCACCGTCTCGGATCCACGTGTGTAGATGACGATGAACTGATCGCCGGTGATGGCTCTAACCTGGTACTCAGCGGCGACCATGGAGATTTGGGAGGCCATGGATTTTGGAGGAGGGTTAGGAGAAGTTGAACTGTTGTACCCCGCAAAAAAACTAGGAACGAACTAATGTGAAAGGATGGGATGACTGGGAGCGAACTGTTGTAAGGTAGAAGACGGGGACGAGTAGGGCGTGCAAACGGCATGGGGTTGCTGGCTTGCCCGATGGATAAATGGCTGCAAGGCCCCAAAGAGTTCTCGAGAACTATGCGGGACCCACTAGATGTCATATCTACTAGACCCATATCGTAGGCCTGACGGTATAGCTTCTGCCTGTTCGCACGCCGTGCCGGTGCGTGGATGTAACTTCACTTAATTCTGTCAAACGTCGCGCCTCCCACGACCTTCGCCTCCCTTGCGCAGTCGCGCCCTTTGAGACTTCGACCGGCTATAAATGAGCAAAAAAAATTGCCTTTTTTTAGACAAGCAATTTTTTTTGCCTACTCCGCATGCATGATACTCCCTCTGGTCCTTTTTACTCTCGTCAACCGTTTGCAAAGTGTTTGACCAAATTTATACTTTTTCTGAACACCACCTTATATTAATTAACCAGCCACACCAGTACACTCATTCGATACAATATTCACCACACAAGGCGGTACGTTATTTACAAGAATACCATCTAATCTATTGTCAAAGCTATACTTAGCGATTAAGTGTGCCACCTTATTGCCCGAACGGCTAATCTTTGACAATTGAAGATTGTTGATCAACTTCGAGATGCTCAACGCTTTCATCTTCAGGTCACGCATAGCAGACCTATCAACGCTTTGACAGGCATCAATGAAATCCCACGACCAAATTTATAATAAAAATATCAATATCTACAATACTCCCAAAACACTTAGGCGTGGTGCATTAAGTTCTACCCCGTTTCTTGTTTCTTGACATATCAACCAATAGGAGATGTGGGTGTGCATGCTTTTAATGACTTGAGACTACCAAACACGACATGCAGTGGTTAGTTCATTGCATGCAATGCTATTAATTAGCAAATAAACATTAAGATCTCTCGTTTTCCCCTCCCCTTGGTCACAGTGCACAATCTAAGATGACTTGCTCACCTAGACGGAGGGAGTACTGATTATAATGAGTATAAGAACTACGTTTTATAATGAGTGTAAAAATATCGATTTGACATTGTGAATGTTGACACATTGTGGAATAGTTTTTGAAGTCTGCAAAAGTACTCAACTAGTGTTGTCGTTCTCCACAAAAAAATGTGTTTACCAATGCATGCATGAACACTAGTTACTCTAACCCCCATCTCTTCTTTAATTCTTTGCCACATCGGCATGTTTGCTATTCCCGTGTGCATGATACCAGCTAAGATACCACCATTATGGCCAGCCTTAATCATCGCATGCAATAATTTAGTGCACCTTGAAATATGAACATGTGTGGGGCGTGTTTGTTTTTAATGACTTGAGACTATACCTAGCCCGACATGCAAGATGACTTATTATGCACCGTTCCCCATACCTGCAGGAAGCCCGTTCATCTCCAAATCTTTTCCTCTCCATGTGTGGAAACAATATGCCTGCCAAACTCTCCTTCTCCCTCCGGCGGTCCCACCACTCCACCACATGTGAAAAAATCTGCATGCATGACTCTCCTCCCCCCACGCTCGTCCAATCCGTTGTCACTAGCAATATTTCCACCCCTTCGCTCCCCCATAAATTACTCCAACAAATATGCCCACGTAGTTGTTACTTAACTGCAGGTGCATTCGGTCACTGATATATGGGCCCAACCGGGGTCTGTCCCACATGTCAGTGACGCAACTGGACCTGCAGTTAAGTCAGTGCAACTCAGTCCATATCTTACATAGGTGTGCCATTGCTCGCTATAAATACTGCACCTCCCACGACATCGCTATCTCCTCCCCCTCACGTTCATGTTCATCGCTATCTCCTCCCTCTCCCTCTCACGTCGAACACCATGGCATCGCCCCTCCCAAGCCCAAGGAGCCCCTCGCTGCACCGCGCGGACGGTCACGCGTCGCCGTTCCGTTCCTCGCCGCCTCTAGTCAAGGAGGACGCGTCGGTGTTCCACTCCTCGCCGCGACGCGTCGAGGTGGACGTGTCGGCGTTCCCAATCTCGCCAGCACACGCGCCGGAGGACGCGTCGGCTCCCTGCTACGAGGAGAACGCCGCGCCGCCCGCCGAGCCCCCCAGCCTTGAGGAGCTTTGGAAAGAAATGGATGTCGCCTTGTGGGAGGCTTTGCCTCCAGTAGAGCGCGCCAAAATAGAGGCGGAGAAGAAGGCCGAGGAAGAGAAGCGCACCACGGAACAAGCTGCCTGGGAGGCCTATGTCGCGTCCGAGAGAGTCAGGCAATTGGCTCTTTGGCAGAAGGCTCGTGCGAGGGCCGTGAGGGAGGCGGAGGACGCCCGTGCTGACGCCCTGAGTACAGTCGGGCCCAAGCGCCTCATCTACGCTTGGCGGTATGTGGACCGAGTGCATGCTTCCAGCGAGGAGGAGTACCTATTGGCGCCGGATAACCACACCGGTGAGATCGCGCTCGCCCGCCGGCAAGCCGCCAATGAGCACCTCGCGAGTTGCGAGGCTGAGGAAGAGGCGTTGTGTCGGCGCGCTGGGAAACGGCCGCGCACCAGGGCACTTGTGGTGCGCCGCAAGCGCTCCTGCGAGTGCCGTGGCTTTTAGGAGGAGTATAATTTTTGTTTCGCAAGGCGATCTCATTAGTTTTGGGACGCAAATGATAAATCCCGAATGTTCAGGAATTTTTAGCATCCTTAATTAAGTATGTAAAAGGGAAAGTTTGGAAACCTTGTGTATTCGTACGCATTTTGCAAGTACGTGCATATAGCACAAACTTTACTATATACTATCACACTACATGTCTCTCTCGATATATGCTTGCAGACTATGCTACTCCCTCCGTCCAGGTCAATAAGTCATCTTCGGTTGTGCACCGTGACCAAGAAGGAGGGAAGAATTATACACCTAGACGGAGGGAGTACTACTATTACTTATGTACGTGCAAATGCATGTTTTAACATTACGATGCGGTTTTTGTAAAAGTGGAAAAACAACACTAGTCAAGCTTGTGAAACGATTCAATGCAAAACAAATGCAAAAATGCTCATTTGATTGTTTACTTTTAGCTTCCTTCTCTGTGGTTATTTCTCTGTTGTACTTTGTATGGAGTATCTCACTGGTTGGAAAGGCATGCAAATTCCCAAACCGCTTCCTACACCCTGTATCGAATTTTTTGCCTAAGAGGTTGTGCCTTGCAATTGGAATTCCAACTTGAGTACTACTACTAGTAGGAGTACCAGGGGCCAGTTCTTTTAGGCTTCTAGATTAGTAATCCCATAACTACTACCTCCGTCCTGGTTTATTGGTCCTCATTGTAATCTGTGTCAAATTTTTGGTCAAAATTTAGCACAAATTACAATGGTGAGGAATAAACCAGTTAAATCTTTGGTCAAAATTTAGCACAAATTACAATGGTGAGGAATAAACCAGGACGGAATAGTAGTTTAGAAGCCCAAATAAATGAGTGAGGCGCCTTATTGTTACTCTCCACTATGACTAGTCTTGTGGGAAAAGCTGGGGAAGCCGCCAAAAGAACTGGCCCTAGGAGTAGTAGCTAGGGATCGAGTGTGCGAGATGAACCGGAGAAAGTAAATGCAGAGAGATGAAATGCAAAAAAGACGGAGGGATGTGATGGTTGCTTGTCCGTTTATTTTAGCAGGCCACTTATTACTGGGAGTGGTTGGGTTTTGTGATATGACGGCTTTACTGCCGCGCCACGAGCGGGGTGAGAGGTGAGACTCCCGTGAAGCGCCGCCCTCTACACTAGTACTACTACTCCCTCCATCCATTTTTATAGGGCCTAACTTGTCAATCTCTCGTACCAAGGCATGTCCGCAAAAAGAGGAACTGATTTTGGACTAGTATCTGGATCCCGTGTAATCTTGCATGCAGCCTCCATTGAATGCCTAGCCGCTGGCCTCCCTTCCTTTAATCCCTCGCATGAAAATTACTCTCCTCCCTTTTCTACATGCATGCCCAACCATAATTCCTCAAATCATGCATGCCTTGGCTGAAATATAGAGCTCGCTCCTCCTTTGAAAATATGGTGGTGCTATCCATGCATGCAAATCAATGCGACGGCCAGAGCATTTTCACGATGAAGGGACCACGCACGACTTGCAAGAGAAAATTAAGATGGAGATGCCTCGGTTAGTTCATTTGGATAGGTTTGTTCGGATATTATTTCATCTCTAGAGCTCACAAAAATCCGGGTGAAATAGATAAAAAGTATCTTTTGCAAACAAAAGCGTTCAACTGTTCAACCTGCATCCAAAACTTGTGAAGAAATAACTCTTATTGTGCTTTGCAGGAAATGATCTTCAAGAATTAGTTTTTGAGTATCCATTGTTATACATGTTGGCTAAAGATGACATGACACTTTCTTGTAGCCAACAGTTGGCTATACTATTTAAGTATTAATCATGCCCTTATACACCTAGACGGAGGGATTAAATCAGGATGACTTGGGAGGGGGCAGAGGATATGTAAGAAATGGTTCATCATAAGTCTTTCACCAGTACTGTAGTAAAAATTCATACATGGAAGATTCTAGACTAAACCATAAATGGATAGCTTTTAGTCATGCGCGATACTCCAATAGAGCAAGATCATGCATGAAAGTCTCCACATGCTTAGAAGCGGATTACATTGAGCGAAGACTAATGATCAACATTTAACTTGATAATGCAGATGTCCAGGTGAACCTCCTTGGAGTCCCCGGGCACATCGTTGGGGTTCAAATAACACCGTGCCCTTTCCATGTCCACATCGGCGGGAAAGTCCCAGCTCGGCAGAGTCCAAGTATGCTTGTCGTAGCCAGTGTCGCCGCCCACGTACCTCCGAGGGGTAGTAATAGTGAGCACGCACCCGTACATCAGCCTCGTGTTAGCGTCAGCGGCGTCGCCCCTGACACACACTACAGAGATGTGGCGGCGGCCTGCGCGGGCCTCGCCGGTGGCCACGATCAAGAGGAAGACGCTACCGTCCTCCTCCGAGACTAGCAGGCGGCGGTGATCCTCCAGCGACTCCGGCACGGTGAACGGGTAGCACGTCTCGTACTTGATGTTCTCCGCCAAGGGCCAGCAGTGATTGCTGCACGCATCCGTGAGGTGATGCACCATGTCCGTCGGCGAGCCACAAAACGGCACCGGGCACTCATAGTAGTAGACGAAGGGCTCCTTGGAGGCATCGACCAGGCCGTCCATGAAACGGGAGTGGTTGTAGGGGATGCTCCGCCACTTGAATATATGAGCAAGTTACTACGAGATTTACTACAAAATAAATCATGACGGCTATAACAGAGATTAAACTAATCATGTGAACTAGCATAGTAGATGAACTGATCGAATCTAGGACACATACAAGCAACATGAATTCTACCATGATTTCAAACAGGAAGGACAGAAACACATACGGTGCAACGGGAGCAGCACCATTGGCGTTGAGGTTGTCGCCCATGTCATTGAGGAAGAGGTTGCCGAGGTCGGGGAAGAAGTCATCGTCGATGAAGTTGTCGCTGCTAGCAGTCGCGAGAGTGCGCTCCCCAAATTTCAACAGCGCCCGCCGAATGGAGCGCAGGAGGGAGTGGCTGTAGGGGACGTTGCGGCCGCCGAATGGAGTGCAAGAGTAGCCCATGAAGCAGTTGATGGTGCTCCTCCCTAGTTTCTATTCTTATCTCTATCTCTACTACTCTTCTTTGTTTTTTATACTCCCTCCGTCCGAAAATACTTGTCGGACAAATGAATGTATCTAGACGTATTTTAGTTTTAGATGCATCCATTTTTATCCATTTCTCCGACGAGTATTTCCAGACGGAGGGAGTAATATACTGGTTGTAGTTGTCAAATCGAATAGTATTGCACCGTCCACTGCACGCCCGGCTTAACACGCCTCCATCAAACTCCTCCGTTAAACCCGCATGCAAACCGAGAAACCTACTCCGGCCCGCGGGAGGAAATTTGCCGGTTGCCGTTGGAGAATAATAGAGTCACGTCCAATCCATTTGAGTTAATTGCGTGTATGATTCTCCCTCTATAAAAAGTTAATGGCATCCTTAATCTTGTATTCTAAGTACTCTGTGGGTTCCACTGTCAGTACAGTGTACATGACTTGCAGGCTGGCTACAGTGTACTTATTACTGGGAGTGGTTGGGTTTTGTGATACGACGGCTTTACTGCCGCGCCACGAGCGGGGTGAGAGGTGAGACTCCCGTGCAGCGTCGCCCTCTACACTTGTAATACATCGGTCGTGGTTCCCCATTGAATTTGACTGAAGATTTAACTGACAAAATGTTTGTGCATGTCAACAAAAACTATATGGTTGGATTCATATTTGAACATAGTTTTGAATGATATAATTTTAGGTGACATGCATCAGCATTTATTGTACTATATATAATGTTAGTTCAATTTTTGGTCGTACTAATCTATAGTAGTAAGGTGCCCGTGCGTTGCACCGAAGAGTGAAATGCATTGATCGGGGAGTTGTTTATTTTGACAAAGGATGTGGGGGTCATCTCATGTGTAACGGGTATCGATAGGTTTCTTCAGATATTATTTCATCTCTAGAGCTCACAAACATCCGGGTGAAATAGATAAAAATGTATCTTTTGCAAACAAAAGCGTTCAACTGTTCAACCTGCATCCAAAACTTGTGAAGAAATAACACTTATTGTGCTTTGCAAGAAATGATCTTTAAGAATTAGTTTTTGAGTATCGATTGTTATACATGTTGGCTACAGATGACATTGCACTTTCTTATAGTCAACAGTGGGCTATACTATTAAGTAATATTAACCATGCCCTTATATACCTAGACGGAGGGATTAAATCAGGATGACTTGCAAGCGGGCAGAGGAGATGTAAGAAATGGTTCATCGTAAGTCTTTCACCAGTACCGTAGTAAAAATTCATACATGGAAGATTCTAGACTAAACCATAAACGGATACACTTTTATTCATGCGCGATACTCCAATAGACCAAGATCCTGCATGGAAGTCTCCACTTGCTTAGACAGCGGATTACATTGAGCGAAGACTAATGATCAACATTTAACTTGATAATGGGTATGTCCAGGTGAACCTCCTTGGAGTCCCCGTGCACCGCGTGGGCGGGTAAAGGATGCCATGGGTTTTCCAAGTCCACATTGGCGGGATAGTCCCAGCTCCCCAGAGTCCAAGTCAGTTCGATGAGGCCGGTGCCGCCGCCCACGCTACGCCGAAGGGTAGTAACACTGACCATGCACCCGTACATCGGCCTCGTGTCAGTGTCAGCGTCAGCGGCGTCGCCCCTGACGCACATTACAGAGATGGGGCGGCGGCCTGCGCGGGCCTCGCCGGTGCCCACAATCAAGAGGAAGACGATGTCGTCCTCCTCTGAGACTAGCAGGCGGCGGTGATCCTCCAGCGAGTCCGGCATGGTGAACGGGTAGCACGTCTCGTACTTGATGTTCTCCACCAAGGGCCAGCAGTGACCGCTGCACGCATCCGTGAGGTGATGCACCATGTCCGCCGGCGAGCCACAAAACGGCATCGGGCACTCATAGCAGTAGACGAAGGGCCTATCATCAGGTTTTTGGGTTGTTGGAAATATGAGCAAATTACTATGATATTTAATCCGAATAAATAGGAAATAGATCATGACAGCATTGACAGAGATTAAACTAATCATGCGAACTAGCATAGCAGATGAACAGATCACATACTAGAAACATGAATTCTACCACGATCTCGAATAGGAAGGATAGAATCACATACGGTGCAGCGGGAGCAGCACCGCCGGTGTTGACGTTGTCGCCCATGTCGTCAAGGATGAGGTTGTCGAGGTCGGGGAAGAAGTCTTCGTTAGCGAAGTCGTCGCTGCCAGCAGTCGCGAGAGTGCGCTCCCCAAAAACCTAATCGCCCCTCTCCCGTACAGGATCACGAGAGGCGGGGTTCCGGAGGCCTGCTGTCCCTTCTCCCATTGCACACCGAAAGGAGGGATGGAGAAGACTTGCTTGGCGGCGCAATGATCTGGAACGGTGGTGAGAAACTATATAGTGTGGGCCGAGTATGTCGTGGGAGTATAGCTCTGTCCTCGGCTCGGCTCAATCCCGCAACCCGCGGCGCGTCGTGACGTGGCGTGGCATGGCGAGGCGAGTGAGGAGGAGGAGCGTGCGTGTAGGTCTCCTCTTCTCATGCTCATACAAGTGGTAGAAGAGCTCACCTTATAAAGGCCTACTAGCAAAATTCCAACATCGACCAGGCCGTCCATGAAACGGGAGTGGTTGTAGGGGACATTGCGCCAGTTGAATATATGAGCAAGTTACTACGAGATTTAATCCGAATAAGCACAAAATAAATCATGACGGCTATAATAGAGATGAAACTAATCATGTGGACTAGCATAGTAGTAGGATATAGAGTAGAAACATGAATTCTACCACGATTTCGAACAGGAAGGACAGAAACACATACGGTGCAACGGGAGCAGCACCGTTGGCGTTGAGGTTGTCGCCCATGTCCAAACACCACGTAGACACGGTCTTTGAGCACGGTTCGTAGTCGTTCCACGCTCGGGCATTGAAGTTTGTAACTATTTTAGATTAGAATATACTACTCCTCCGGTGCTAGTAGTAGAGCAGAGTCCTACTCTACTACTCTACTCAAGCAAGTTAGGGCATAGCACTGTAGGGAGTACCAGTACTGTGATCACTCAAGCAAGTTGTCTGGCATCGACATGACCCTACGCTGCTGGTATGTGTATCGTAAGTCAAGCGGCATGCTGTAGTCATCATCACCTGTCCACTTCCCGCAGCACATATTCGCTTCTCCATCTTTGTCCGCACATAATCTCGTCCAATCTTCCATCCCCGCTAAGGCGCCTCCCCCCCTCGTCCGAAACCCAAGCACTAACAATGGCACAACCGAGCAGCGTCCGCCGAAAGAATGGCTGGAATTCGCTCCCCACAGAGGTAATCAAGCTCATTGTTTCGCGTGTGGACAATCTCAGTACCATGCCGCTCGCAGCGTGCTCATCGTGGCTGTACCGTTTACTCAAAGCCCTCAGGCCGGAGCTTTTCAAGCCAGCTCCTTGCTTGCTGATGCCGCCTGATCTTCAGAAACGGTGTGTCACGCAGCATAATGACTGTAGGGTGGCGAGCATTAACCCCCTTTCCTGCGATCCGATCCCCGTCAGCCTCAACTACATTAACGGTATGTACTGGGTTGGCATGAACACGTCTTGGATGGTGCTCATCGACGGTCGCGGCAGCTGGATGCTCGTGGAGGTCTACACCCGGCGATTGATCCCCCTTCCTTCGATTAACACTGCACTGCTTTGGCACCGCGGCCCAGAATACTCGGAATCTTACAGTAGCCAACATGATACCAAGTTTGATTTGCTCAAGGTTGTAATCTGCCAAGTGCCCACAAGATCTGCGAATTATAAAGACTTCAGGCTAATTGCGTTCTTCAACCGCGGTCTCGCCTATCTGACAGGTCACTGCGGTAAGTTGATAAATCTGCACGTCCATCGCAGGATCATACATCCTCCATGGTTCTCTGATGCCATTGAACACAAGGGCTTCATTTACGTTGTCCTTCTCTGGCTGGACATATTGCTGGCCTACTCCAGTCATCGCTACAAATGTCTATTACAGCAGTATGTCACTTTCCTATGATATCATGATGGCTTGCTTATATTACTATCAACATTTGTTGAAAAAATATTCATGCTCATAACATGTTGTTCTTAAGATTAACTAAACCAAGAGCCCTTTTTTGTTTGACTCCAACTTGATATGATATTGTAGGCCGTCTGGTGTCCCTACCCTTCCTAATCCCAGAACCTTTCGAAGAAAAGCGGCATGGCAGTTGCAGGTGGTTCCTGGCTCGATCAGACGACGGTGAAAGATTGATGATCATTCGCACGTACCGGACGTGTTGTTTCGCGGAATACAATCACAGTCACTGCAAGGTCTTTGAGCAGGATCCCAGCTTCTCTGGGCCTTCAGGAATTTTTGGCCGGAGGCTGGTAAGTAGCCTTGGTACACGCTCTTTGTTTGTTGGAATGAATTATCCGATTAACCAGGAGATAACCGACGGCAAGGATCATGATGGCAGCGCGGTTTCGTTCATCAGGCAAAACTATGTGTACACAGCGTACCATGCGTCTCTGCATGCACCATACCCTGATATGTGCCGCCACGCTCTGCAGCCCAAAGTAGGAGAGAGGGTCGCAAGTATCAGACTTCAACCTGCTAGCTGGAGTTTCCCCCTTCAGGCACCCATCTGGTTCAAGCCGTCAGCCAATCTCCACAGCTTAATAAATAGTAACGTCTAACTGAGCCAGTTAGTTAGATGCGTACACTTGGTATAGTAGGATCTTTATTTAGTTTGATGCGTACACTTGTTCTTTTTTGTTAGCCCTTTTGTAATAATGGCTGATGTTTGGTTTGGAAGAGAGAGTTGCATCTTCACTCTTCTGGCCTTCTTACTGCTTCTGTTGCACCCCCAGCCCTGGTTGTTGCTGCTGTTGTTTCCAATGTACAATCAGTAGTATATTTCGTCTGTTGGTTGAATAAATGTGTTATTAGAACGACAAACACAATATTTTGGAAGTCGTTGCATGGTTCGATCCTTTAGTGCCCCGTACCGTACGTAGCGCATACTATTTATCGTACGGAACACTTTTTTTTTGAAACTCGGAACACATTTTCAGTTGACAAATTGAAAGAGTAAAAGAAAAACTTTTACAAACTCTGTTTGCTCTTGTTGTTGTAACTATGTAAAGCCAGCATATATCATAACTAACCATATTTGCAATAATTCTCAGGTCTCGTAATTACTCATATCAATAGCATAATCAACTAGTAAGCCATAATAATAAATCTCGGATGACAACACTTTCTCAAAACAATCATAATATGATATAACAAAATGGTATCTCACTAGCCCTTTCTGAGACCGCAAAACATAAATGCAGAGCACCTTTAAAGATCAAGGACTGACTAGACATTGTAATTCATGGTAAAAGAGATCCAATCATAGTCACACCCAACATAGATTAATAGTGATGAATGCAAATGACAGTTGTGCTCTCCAGCTAGTGCTCTTTAATAAGAGGGTGATGACTCAACATAAAAGTAAATGGATAGGCCCTTCACAGAGGGAAGCATGGATTTGCAGAGGTGCTAGAGCTCGGTTTTAAAATAGAGATAAATTATATTTTGAGCGGTATACTTTCATTGTCAACATAGCAACTAAGAGATGGCGATATCTTCCATGCTAAACACATTATAGGCGGTTCCCAAACAGAATGGTAAAGTTTATACTCCCCCTCCACCAACAAGCATCAATCCATGACTTGCTCGAAACAACGAGTGTCTCCAACATACATCAGGTCCCAGGGGGAGTTTTGTTTGCAATTAATTTTGATTTAGTTTGCATAGAGCATGGGACTGGGCATCCCGGTGACCAGCCATTTTCTCGTGAGTGAGGAGCGGAGTCCACTCCTCTTGAGAATAACCCGCCTAACACGAAAGATAAGGACAGCCTTGGTTGATACATGAGCTATTCGAGCATACAAAACAGAATGTTTATTTGAAGGTTTAGAGTTTGGCACATACAAATTTACTTGGAACGGCAGGTAGATACCGCATATAGGAAGGTATAGTGGACTCATCTGGAATAACTTTGGGGTTTAAGGGATTGGATGCGCAAGCAGTATTCCCGCTTAGTACAAGTGAAGGCTAGCAAAAGACTGGGAAGCGACCAACTAGAGAGCGACAATAGCCATGTACATGCATTAAAACTAATAAACATTGGATGCAAGCATGAGTAGGATATAATCCACCATGAACATAAATATCGTGAAGGCTATGTTGATTTGTTTCAACTACATGTGTGAACATGTGCCAAGTCAAGTCACTTAAATCATTCAAAGGAGGATACCACCCCATCATACCACATCATAATCATCTCAATAGCATGTTGGCACACAAGGTAAATCATTATAACTCATAGCTAATCAAGCATGGCACAAGCAACTATGATCTCTAATTGTAATTGCAAACATGTTTATTCATAATAAGCTGAATCAAGAACGATGGACTCATCATATTTACAAAAAACAAAAGAGGTTGAGTTCATACCAGCTTTTCTCATCTCAGTCAGTCCATCATATATCATCATAATTGCCTTTCACTTGCACGACCGAACGATGTGAATAATAATAAGAGTGCACGTGCATTGGACTAAGCTGGAATCTGCGAGCATTCAATAAACAGGAGAAGACAAGGCAATATGGGCTCTTGGTTACATCAACAATAAAGCATATAAGAGCCACTTCAACAATTTAATCATGGTCTTCTCCTACTAACCCCCAAAGAAAAGAAAAGAAATAAAAAGCTATTTACGTGGGAAAGCTCCCAACAAGCAAAAGAAGAACGGGAAATATTTTTGGGTTTTCTTTTTAATTACTACTACAGCAAGAAGGGTAAACTAGTACTAATTTTTTTTGTTTTTCTTAAGGTTTAACAAACACACATGAAGAAAGCAGGAAAAAGAAAATAAACTAGCATGGATATTGCAGTGAAAGAGTATGAGCACCGACATCTAGCAATGAGTGTGTGTGAACATATATGTAATGTCGGTGAGAAATACGTACTCCCCCAAGATTAGGCTTTTGGCCTAAGTTGGTTTATTGCCAGGGATAGCCTGGCGGATACCCGTAAGTGTAGCTGGGGTCGTACTGTGATACAGCAGTTATCGCCTGCTGAGCTGCAGCGTGGAGTCGGGCTGCTTTCGCTCCCCTCTCGTAATCATCTGCCTCCTCTCTGGTAAAAGTATATCTTCGTTTCGTCTGAAAATCAAAGAAGGCAGGAGCAGGGAGAGTAATACGGACAACGTGCCGTTTGTTAAAAATTAAACGATATAGGAGAGGTGATTCAGGCCTCTCGACAAACTGGAGCGAAGCCATAGAGTTATAATCTAAATATGCAGGAGGCAACTCCGTATCACCCTCTCGGATGTCTATCTCAAGAAAATTAGCTAAGCGGGTTGCATAAATTCCTCCAAAGAAATCTCCATTATGTCTATTATGATGCAACCTACGAGCTACAATGGCTCCCACATGATAAGATTGGTCTCCTAACATAGCACTCCTAAGAATGCTGAGGTCAGGGACACACATGTGACATGCTTCATCCTTAGCATTTATGCATCTACCGATGAAGAGAGCAAAATAATGTATAGCAGGAAAATGAATACTCCCTATGGTAGCCTGCGTTATATCTCTAGATTCCCCTACAGTTATACTAGCAAGAAAGTTTCTAAATTCATATTTAGGGGGATCCCTAATACTGCCCCATGATGGAAGTTTGCAAGCAAGAGTGAAATCCTCTAAGTCCATGGTATAAGATTTGTCATAAAGATCAAACATGACTGAAGGAAAATTACGCGAAGATGAATACTCAAACCTCCTCACAAACGAACTTGTGAGATCATGATACTGGGGGCATTTGTTAGTTTCAAAATCCTCAAGACCGGCATTGCGCAAATATGCTTTGAACTCTTCTTTAATTCCCGCACGGTCCATAAAATTTTCCGACGGCCATTCGCAAGGCCGTACTGGAGCGTCCCTTGGTGGATCCTCGTCCGCATCACACATAGCAATTCTGGGTCCTTGCTTCCTTGAAGAACCACCTTGGAACATCTTCCTGAGCATATTGCTTTTCTCTGAAAAATTTCTGAAATTTTTAGTAACTTCAAGCAAAAGTGAACCAACCCCAATAAAACTGATAGCAACTACTCCTACAAGTGCCTAGACCCTATATCAAGCATGAGAACTACTTGGAACCATATAAATTTGACATGCAAGCTCAAGAACATGGTCACCTATGCAGCACAAATTTGCAAAGAATAGAGCACTAGAACAAAAACTAATTTGGACCAATGGAGGAGTCACATACCAAGGAACAATCTCCCCAAGCAGTTTTGTGAGAGGTGCTTTGAGCAAGGAGATCGAAAATCACAGCAAAAGTGGCTGGAACTCGTGCTTGAGTTGGTTTTTCGGGTTTGTGTGAGGCAGAGGAAGAAGATGGGTGCATGGATAAGTGGAGGAGGGCCACCGTGGGCCCACGAGGCAGGGGGGCGCGCCATCCACCCTCGTGGCCAGGTGGCAGCTCCTCCCGTGGTAATTTTTGCATAGTAAATCCTCAAATATTCCCGAAAAAATCATATTAAATTGGCATGTCATTCTGAGGACTTTTATTTTCGGGATATATTTATATTGCACGGATAAGTCAGGAAACAGACAGAAAAATGCTATTTTTACTTTATTTCAACTAAAGAACAGAGAATATAAAGAGGGTACAGAAGGTTGTGCTTCTAATTTCATCCATCTCATGCTCATCAAAAAGAATCCACTAACAAGGTTGATCAAGTCTTGTTAACAAACTCATTCCGATAATCATGGAGCCGGAGAAATTTCGAATAACACTAAGTTACCTCAACGGGGATAAGCACATCCCCTATAATAAGTATATCATATTTCTTTTTGACAGTAGGAAGAGGAAATTCAAAACCTCCAAATATAATTGATGGAATTTTTCCAATGGAGTTGATACTGTGGACTTGAGGTTGTTTCCTCAGAAAGTGTACCGTATGCTCATTACCATTAACATGAAAAGTGACATTGCCTTTGTTGCAATCAATAACAGCCCCTGCAGTATTAAGAAAAGGTCTTCCAAGAATAATAGACATACTATCATCCTCGGGAATATCAAGAATAACAAAGTCCGTTAAAACAGTAACGTTTGCAACCACAACGGGCACATCCTCACAAATACCGACAGGTATAGCAGTTGATTTATCAGCCATTTGCAAAGATATTTCAGTAGGTGTCAACTTATTCAAGTCAAGTCTACGATATAAAGAGAGAGGCATAACACTAACACCGGCTCCAAGATCACATAAAGCAGTTTTAATATAATTTCTTTTAATGGAGAAAGGTACAGTGGGTACTCCGGGATCTCCAAGTTTCTTTGGTATTCCACCCTTAAAAGTATAATTAGCAAGCATGGTGGAAATTTCAGCTTCCGGTATCTTTCTTTTATTAGTAATGATAGCTTTCATATATTTAGCATAAGGATTCGTTTTGAGCACGTCAGTCAATCGCATACGCAAAAAGATAGGTCTAATCATTTCAGCAAAGCGCTCAAAATCTTCATCATCCTTTTTCTTCACTAATATCTTATACGTATTTCATTGGATTTAACATGACATAGTACTAATTTATTTTTAAATTTGTTTTACTATGGCTATTAATTTTTGGATTAAGAATATTTCGTTCCCTAGCAAAGAATTGCGAATTTTCAAAATTTCTCACATATTTAGTTAATTTTTTTACCCTGATACTGACCAGAAAATGGCCAGCAATTCTAAAAATGGAAAACGGGCTGCAATAAATTTCATATGAATTAGAAAATGAGTAAAAATTATAAAAATAATAGCAAATGGGCTGTACACGCCACAGATTTCGAGGCTGACTTGTTTACGCAAGGCTTTGTCAGTGAACACATGATTCTAGCAGCAGTTAGTGTTGGATGTCCATCCAACGACCGACGTGCTTCTTCAATCTCTGATCTTCCTGCTCCAGCCGCCTAAACTAGCGCCGGCGGGACTGCCTGCTCCCTCCTCTTCTGGCCCGCTGTGATGCCGCGCAAGCTTCCTGATAACCCACAAGTATAGGGGATCGCAACAGCTTTCGAGGGTAGAGTATTCAACCCAAATTTATTGATTCGACACAAGGGGAGCCAAAGAATATTCTCAAGTATTAGCAGCTGAGTTGTCAATTCAACCACACCTGGAAACTTAGTATCTGCAGCAATGTGTTTAGTAGCAAAGTAATATGATAGTGGTGGTAACGACAACAAAAGTAAAGAGAGCAAAAGTAATGTTTTTGGTATTTTGTAGTGATTGTAACAGTAGCAGCGGAAAAGTAAATAAGCGAGAACTAGTATATGGAAAACTCGTAGGCACCGGATTAGTGATGGATAATTATGCCGGATGCGGTTCATCATGTATCAGTCATAACATAGGGTGACACATAACTAGCTCCAATTCATCAATGTAATGTAGGCATGTATTCCGTATATAGTCATACGTGCTTATGGAAAAGAACTTGCATGACATCTTTTGTCCTACCCTCCCGTGGCAGCGGGGTCCTATTGGAAACTAAGGGATATTAAGGCCTCCTTTTAATAGAGAACCGGAACAAAGCATTAGCACATAGTGAATACATGAACTCCTCAAACTACGGTCATCACCGGGAGTGGTCCCGATTATTGTCACTTCGGGGTTGCCGGATCATAACACATAGTAGGTGACTATAGACTTCCAAGATAGGATCAAGAACACACATATATTCATGAAAACATAATAGGTTTAGATCTGAAATCATGGCACTCGGGCCCTAGTGACAAGCATTAAGCATAGCAAAGTCATAGCAACATCAATCTCAGAACATAGTGGATACTAGGGATCAAACCCTAACAAAACTAACTCGATTACATGATAAATCTCATCCAACCCATCACCGTCCAGCAAGCCTACGATGCAATTACTCACGCACGGCGGTGAGCATCATGAAATTGGTGATGGAGGATGGTTGATGATGATGATGGCGACGAATACCCCTCCCCGAAGCCCCGAATGGACTCCAGATCAGCCCTCCCGAGAGATTTTAGGGCTTGGCGGCGGCTCCGTATCGTAAAACGCGATGATTTCTTCTCTCTGATTTTTTTCTCCCCGACAGCCAATATATAGAGTTGGAGATGGCGTCGGAGGGCATCCAGGGGGGCCCACGAGGTAGGGGGCGCGCCCTAGAGGGGGGCGCGCCCCCCACCCTCGTGGACAGGGTGTGGGCCCCCTGGTCTTCATCTTTGGCGAGGATTTTTTATTGTTTTTTCTAAGATGTTCCGTGGAGTTTCAGGACATTCCAAGAATATTTGTTTTCTGCACATAAAACAACATCATGGCAATTCTGTTAAAAACAGCGTCAGTCCGGGTTAGTTTCATTCAAATCATACAAGTTAGAGTCCAAAACAAGGGCAAAAGTGTTTGGAAAAGTAGATACGACGGAGACGTATCACTTCCCCGGCCCACCCTACTCCCTCCAGTGGCCTGGCCACACGCAATCAACTGCCTCCTTATTACGCGAAAAAAATGATTCCTCCCACTAACATCTGGGGCGCACCGGTTGGGAGGCTGACCTGTGGGCCTACTAAGTTGACGCGTACGCAGGGTTTGTCAACTTAGTCAACAAACGATTCTAGCAGCAATAACCGTTGGATTTGAATCGAACGGTCCTGCTCCTTCTTCAATCGCTGCTCTTCTTGCACCAGCCGCCCAAACCAACGCCGGGGAGACCGCCTGCTCCTGCCTCCAGTGGCCGGCTGTGCTGCCGATGAGGCCTCATCACCCCCTACTACTCCCACCGCTAGCCAGGCCCTGCGGCGACGGCAGCCTCACACTGCAGCCGAACTAGTGAACCCTCGTACTCCTCTTCGCGTGGGCATCCAGTGCCGCGTCTTCCCCGGCTCTGCGTCATCCCCTTCCTAGGCCTCGCCGTCGTCCACCGCCTTGGTGCTCTCGGCGCGGCGTGGTCAACGACATTCCATCAGAAGAGTACTGTACGTGGAGAGGCTGACAGCTGGGTCCACGGCCACAGCCCAGTTTTTTGTGATTTGCCAAGTAAGTCGCTTTGTCAGGCCTGTTGGGCTGCAAATCTTTCAAGACGAGGAGAGTTTTCATTTGGCTGGCCGAGAAAATGGCCCATCAGTAATGAGAAATGGGTTGTACATTTTTAAAACACATCAAACAGGCAATTAGTTTCAAATATCTTTTTTTCATTTCGAGATTTGAAATTACATTATTTTTTATGCGTGGAGAATTTGTTGGATTTTATATTGATATACATTTATTTTTAAAATCAGTTTGAATGTGAGTCGAAATTTCGGGATTAAAAACAGTTCGGACCGCACCGAAATATGCAAAATTTCGTATAATTTTTTAACCGTGGACACAATATGGGTTGTAATGCTAACAAAAAGAATATGGGCTCCAAAAAACCCTTAATAATTAGCAAATGGGCTGTAAATTATTAGAAATAATGGCAGATGGGACGTATGTTATTTCCCACAGATTTGAGGCTTTCCTAAAAAAAGGTTCACGCACAAGCAGTGACTGTTGGATGGCCATCCAACGGCCGTCGTGCTTCTTCAATCTCTGCTCATCCTGCTCCAGCCGCTCAAACAGGCGCCGGCGGGACTGCCTGCTCCCTCCTCCCCGCGGCCGGCTCTGCTGTCGCGCAGGCCTCACCGCCCCACTGTACTCCCATCGCTGGCCTAGCCATCCCTCTACTCACCCACACCTGCTGTTATTCTCTGGCGACGGCCGACGAACCAGTAAACCCTCGTACAGTCGTACTCCCCTCCGCGTGGGAAACAACTGCCGAGTCTTCCCTGCCTCCGTGTCGTTTCCTTCCTAGGCCTCGCCGTCGTCCACCGCCCCGGTGCTCTCGGCGCGGCCTGGTCAACGTGGTCAACGACCGACATGCATCTGAAGTGGACTTTAGGTGGAGAGGCCGACAGCTGGGTCCACGGCTGCACGTAAGGAAATGCCTCCTTATTACGCGCAAAATAATGATTCCTCCACCTGACATCAGGGACCCACCGAAAGGGCCTCTGTATTTCGTGAAAAAAACATTACCGCCGCTGACAGCTCGGACCCACCAGCTATATCTTCGCACGCAAGGAAGTGCCTCCTTATTACGCACAAAAAAATGAATACTCCCCCTGTTAGCTGGGACCCAGTATAGTGGCAGGCTGACTTGTGGGCCGACTAAGTTGACGGGGATGGAGGGCTTTGTCAACTTAGTCAATATGCACGATTCTAGCTCCAGTGACCGTATGATGTCCATCCAACGGTTGTAGTGCTTCTTCAACCTCTGGTCTTCTTGCTCCAGCCGCCCAAACCAGCGCCGGTCGTGCCTCGTGCTCCTGCCTCCTGTGGCCGGATGCGATGCGGCGGAGGCCTCACCGCCCCCTACTACTTCCACCGCTGGTCAAGCCATCCCTCTACTCACCCACACCCCCTGTTACTCTGCGGCGACGGCAGCCTCACACCGCAGCGAACCAGTGCCCTCGTACTCCTCTACGCGTGGGCATCCACTGCCGCGTCTTCCCCGGCTCCGCGTCGTCCCCTTCCTAGGCCTCGCCGTCATCCACCACCCTGGTGCTCTCGGCGCGGCGTGGTCAACATGGTCAAGGAACGGCTTCCATCGGACGTGGACTGTACGTGGAGAGGCTGACAGCTGGGTCCACGGCCGCAGCAAGGAAGTGCCTCCTTATTACGTGCAAAATAATTATTCCTTGACCTGACAGCGGGGACCCACCGGACGGGCCACCGTATTTTGCAAAAAAAACGTTTGCCCCTGACTGCTGGGACCCACCAGCTACATCTTCGCACGCAAGGAAGTGCCTGACAGTCGGGACCCACCTGGTCGAAGCGTACGTAGAGTTGTCATTCTGGTCGCGAACGTGTACGTACATACTGGTCAATGTAGAGGCGCGCACGTAGCATGTACACGTACGTACAGCCGCCAGGGTGCAAGAAAGAAAATACGGCCACGTATGTGTACATACGGGCAGGGTCTCGAACGCCTACTCGCGCATACGTACGGCCAAGCCTCGTTGACATGGCTGGGTCAAAACAGAGAAACAGCATAATTGTCGTGTTCATGGGGAGGCAACGGAATGCGTCGTGTTCATGGGGAGGCAACGGAATGCGTCGTGTTCATGGGGAGGCAACGGAATGCGTCGTGTTCATTGGGAGGCAACAGAGCGCGTGGGAGCCAACCGGCTGGGTCGGAACGGAATGTGTGGTCGTGTTCATCGGGAGGGCTTGGACAGAACAGGCGATGGAAACGAGGCCTGGCGTACCACACAACGGAGGAAACGGACCTCCTACGTTCGGAACAGGGTCCTGTTGATCGGGAGGGGTCTGGCGTACAGCAAAACGGAGGAAACGGACCTCCTACAGTCGAAACGGGGGTCCTGTTGATCGGGAGGGGTATGGCGTACCGCAAAACGGAGGAAACAGACTTGTGTTGGAGCGCTACGGTCGAAACGGGGGTCATGTTCATCAGGAGGGGTGTGGCGTACCACAAAACGGGACTCCACGGGATACTGTTCATCTCCACCGTCGACCCCCTCCAGCCTCCACGAGCTACTGTTCATCCACCATCGACCTCCTCCAGCCTCCACGGGCTCCTGTTCATCCAGCCTCCACCGTGCGCTACTCCACCGGCTACTGTTCAACCACCCCTCCACCGTCTACTGTTCATCCAGCCCTCCACACCACGGGGTCCTGTTCAACCACCCCTCCATGGGCACCCCTCCACCGTCTACTATTCATCCAGCCCTCCACACCATGGGGTCCTGTTCAACCACCCCTCCACCGTCTACTATTCATCCAGCCCTCCACACCACGGGGTCCTGTTCATCCACCCCTCCACGGGCACCCCTCCACCGTCTACTGTTCATCCAGCTCTCCACCACACCACGGGGTCCTGTTCATCCAGAGGCAACGCCACCACTCACTGTTCATCCAACCCCCCCCCCCCCCCCCGCAACGCTCACTGTTCATCCCATCGATCGGCTTCAGTTAGCAGCAGTAGCGAAGGAATCGCTCGGTCGGGTTCAGTTAACAGCCATCGATCGATCGCTCGGGTTCAGTAACGCGTAGCCTGAAGTGCAATCGCTCGGGTTCAGTTAGAGCCCAACGCTTCGCTCGGGTTCAGTTAGAGCCAACGCCTCGCACACACGCGCGTACGTGTACGAGAGAAACGCGCATCGCTCGGCCCCCGACCTCCCACCGTAACCGGGAACTCCCCGAAATTTTCCTCCCCCTCGCTTCTACCACGGTTTTTTCCGTCATGGACGGCCCAAAGAATGTCATGCAGCTGCGTCTCTGACCCGCCCAGGATGAAAAGCCCATTTTCTGTCATGATTTTTTGTCATAGAAGTAGGAGCCCACCACATCTATGATGATACCGGGTTTTGTCACAATTATTGTCATAGAAGTGTCATATGTATGACAGAATTTTTTTTTCGTTCGGCCCAAAATGTCAGGGATGTGTCTTTTTTGTAGTGTTGACAAGAAGCCAATTGTATGTGACATGAGATGGGTTGACTAGGAGTACATCAAGGAGAAGGAAGATCACTTCCCAGGAGTACATGACAGCTTCAAAGCATGTGGAGTTGACAAATTTGTTGGGCAGAAGCTCACAAAATGGAATGATGAGTTGATCATGCAGTTTTACTCCACTGCTCACTTTTACCCAGATGGGAAGATCATTTGGATGTCTGAAGGTACTAGGTACCAATCCACTGTTGAAGAATGGGCCAAGCTGATCAATGCCCTAGAGGAACATGAAGATGACTTAGAGGTGTATGCAAAGAAGAAGAAAGACCACAACTCCATGGCAAACATGTACAAAGAGATCCCAGATAAAGCTTTGGAGACACACAAGCTTGGATATGTACATTTTCTGTTGTCTGGTCTACCTACCATCAACACCATCCTAAGGCACACTTTGCTACCCAAGTCAGGAGATCACAAGATGATCAGAGGACATTCTATCAACCTGCTACAGCTTTTTGATGTCCCTCAAAAGTTCAAAGTCATGAGCCTGATTGTAGAGCCAATCAAGAGGACAGTTGCTGATCAAAAGAGAAGTTATGGGTATGCTCCACATATTCAGGAGCTCATCAATGCTAAGATGGGCACAGGTACATATTTGTTGGACAAGGAGCATCTACCCTTATATTAAGACAACAAGGTTGTAATGAATGAGGATGAACCATCTTCAGCTCAAGCACAAGAGAAGAGAGCAAAAGCTAAAGCAGAGAAAGCTGCCAAGATGCCTTGTGTTGAGGAAGCATCTCAAGTTTTCCTGAAGAGCAAGCAAGATCAGCTGGCATATCTAATCCAATCTACTTTGAGGATTGAGAAGGGCTTGGCCACCCTGACTCAAAATCAGAGAGCTTGGAGAGGATCATAGAAACCAAATTTTATGATCTTGATCTGAAGGTTACTGAGATACAAACAGCAGTTGATCAGCTCCAGGAGGAAGCAGAAGAGAAGAAAGGGAAGGCAACTACTGATGCTTTTCAGCGAGTGCCTAGAGGTCAGAGGTCTGCTGCAGTACCCATGGCTGACACTAGATCCACCACATCAGCACCAGCAGTCACAGCTTTAGTGCCACCTCCAGTAGCCACTCCACCATCTCCAACTACATCAACTGATGCCATCGTCCTTGGAGTTCTCTCTACACCACCTCCCGAAGACCAAGCCTGAGAGACGCATAGCACTATGCATATTTGAGCTTTTTGGTAACTTGTTGCCAAAGGGGGAGAACTATGTATAGATCATAGGCTTCGTGAGAGAGTGTTTTGCTTCTTTGTCTCTCTTGATTTTTGTTGAACTTTATTGTGTGGTTGGTTTATACTTTATGTCCTTTTGTGGGATACTTGTATAATCATGTGATTGATCATATGCCACTTTAATGCTTGCTTGGATGATATTATCTCTTATATCTCTTATATGATCATTTACTTTGCTTGGTGATGAGTGCATGCTTTTAATTTATATCATTTTGAGTGCTCCACCAATATGTATGTGACATGGAAGAGTAACCCATGATCCTAATCGATTGTGCATTTGCATTCAAAAGCAAATCTTAAATAATGCACAAATTTAGGGGGAGCTCTTGCTTATCACATACTTCTCAAAGCGACGAGGTACTTCAATCTTATAATCATTTGTCGAAGCTTTGATCTATATGTTGTCATCGATTACCAAAAATGGGGAGACTAAAAGTGCAACTATCCCTGGGTGGTTTTGGTAATTACTAACAACATATAGCTCATTGAACTAATGCCATTTCAAGATAAATATTTCAGGAAAGTTCAATGGTTGGCATGGCATGGATTAGGAATGTGGACCCCTCAAAATGCTAAGGACAAAAGATTGGCTCAAGCTCTAAAGCTCAAGACTCTGCATTTTTATTTTAGTGATCCAAGATCACATTGAGTCCATAGGAAAAGCCAATACGATTAAAAGGGGATGAGGTGCTGCTTAATGGGTTTCTTGCTCAAAGTGCTTAGTGATATGCTCCAAAACCCTCAACCACTTTCTCACATCCACATATGTCCCAAACCAAAAGTCAAACTCGGCCCCACCAAAACTTTCTATCCGGCGCCACCGAGTTCAGTTGACATAGCCACTGCCACAAACCCTAGTCACTTTGGTTTCACCGATAGGGATCTCAGTCTCACCGAGATGGGATTGCAAACTCTCTGTTTCCCTTCGTAACGTTTCGGTCCAACCGAGATGAGCAATCGGTCCCACCGAGTTCGCAGTGCAAACTCTATGTTTCCCCTTCATAACGTTTCGGTCTCACCGAGATGAGTGAATCGGTCCCACCGAGTTTGCCTGACCAACTCTCTGGTTAGCTTATTACCAAAATCAGTCCCACTGAGTTTGTGTAATCGGTCTCACTGAGATTACATTATGCCCTAACCCTAATGAAATCGGTCCCACCGAGTTGACATGTCGTTCCCACCGAAAAGCCTAACGTTCACATTTTGAACTAAATCGGTCTGGCCGGGTTTCATTATTCGGTCCCACTGAGTTTGGTGATTTGTGTGTAACAGTTAGATTTTGTGTGGAGGCTATATATACCCCTCCACCCACTCTTCATTTGTGAAGAGAGCCATCAAAACATGCCTACACTTACAACATACATTTTCTTAGAGAGAACCACCTACACTTGTGTTGAGGTCAAGATATTCCATTCCAACCACATCAATCTTGATCTCTAGCCTTCCCCAAGTTGCTTTCCACTCAAATCATCTTTCCACCAAATCCAATCCTATGAGAGAGAGTTGAGTGTTGGGGAGACTATCATTTGAAGTACAAGAGCAAGGAGTTCATCACCAACACACCATCTATTACCTTTTGGAGAGTGGTCTCTCCTAGATTGGTTAGGTGTCACATGGGAGCCTCCATGAAGATTGTGGATTTGAACCAAGGAGTTTGTACGGGCAAGGAGATCGCCTACTTCGTGACGATCTACCCTAGTGAGGCAAGTCCTTCGTGGGCGATGGCCATGGTGGGATAGACGAGGTTGCTTCTTCATGGACCCTTCGTGGGTGGAGCCGTCTGTGGACTCGCGCAACCGTTACCCTTCATGGGTTGAAGTCTCCATCAACGTGGATGTACGATAGCACCACCTATCGGAACCAAGGATAAAAAATCTCCGTGTCTACATTGTGTTTGCTCCCTCAAACTCCTCCCTTTACCTTCATGTGCAATTGTTTTACATTCCGCTACTATACTCTTAGAATTGCATGTGTAGGTTGATTGCTTGACTTCTGCAAATTGCTAAAATCTGCCAAGACTTAAAATTGGGAAAAGGCTAGATTTTTATTTGGCCAAGTAGTCTAATCACCCCCCCTTCTAGACATACTTCCGATCCTACACATGACCGAGACACCTCTCTGGTCAATAACCAATAGCGGAACCTGGATGCTCATATTGGTTCCTACATATTCTATGAATATCTTTATCGGTCAAACCGCACAACAACTTACTGTTGGGGATCGTAGCAGAAATTTAAAATTTTCTACGCATCACCACGATCAATCTATGGAGTAATCTAGCAACGAGGGGAAGGAGAGTTCATCTACATACCCTTGTAGATCGCTAAGCGGAAGCGTTCAAGTGAACGGGGTTGATGGAGTCGTACTCGTCGTGATCCAAATCACCAATGACCCTAGTGCCGAACGGACGGCACCTCCGCGTTCAACACACATGCAGCCCGGTGACGTCTCCCACGCCTTGATCCAGCAAGGGAAGAAGGAGAGGTTGAGGAAGACTCTGTCCAACAGCAGCAGGACAGCGTGGTGGTGGTGGAGGAGCGCGGAACTCCAGCAGGGCTTCGCCAAGCACTACGATAGACGAGGAGGGAGAGAGGTAGGGCTGCGCCAAGAGAGAGATCAAATCGTCTGTTTTGCAGCCCCCAATACCTCAAGTATATATAGGGGAAGGGGAGGGGCTGCGCCCCCATCTAGGGTTCCCTCCCTAGGGGTGGCGGCAGCCCCCAAAACCCATCTATGGTGCGGCCAAGGGGGGAGAGAGGGGGGCGCACCTAGGGTGGGCCTTAAGGCCCATCTGGACCTAGGGTTTGCCCCCTCCCACTCTCCCTGCGCCTTGGGCCTTGGTGGGGGGCGCACCAGCCCACCTGGGGCTGGTCCCCTTCCCACACTTGGCCCACGCAACCTTCTGGGGCTGGTGGACCCCCCGGACCCTCCCGGTGGTCCCGGTACGTTATCGATAGTACCTGAAACTTTTCCAGTGACCAAAACGGGACTTCCCATATATAAATATTTACCTACGGACCATTCCGGAACTCCTCGTGACGTCCGGGATCTCATCCGGGACTCCGAACAACATTCGGTAACCGCGTACTATTTCCCATAACAACTCTAGCGTCACCGAACCTTAAGTGTGTAGACCCTACGGGTTCGGGAACCATGCAGACATGACCGAGACAACTCTCCGGTCAATAACCAACAGCGGGATCTGGATACCCATGTTGGCTCCCACATGTTCCACGATGATCTCATCGGATGAACCACGATGTCGAGGATTCAATCAATCCCGTATACAATTCCCTTTGTCCAGCGGTATTGTACTTGCCCGAGATTCGATCATCGGTATCCGATACCTTGTTCAATCTCGTTACGGGCAAGTCTCTTTACTCGTTCCGTAACACATCATCCCGTGATCAACTCCTTGATCACATTGTGCACATTATGATGATGTCCTACCGAGTGGGCCCAGAGATACCTCTCCGTCACACGGAGTGACAAATCCCAGTCTCGATTTGTGCCAACCCAACAGACACTTTCGGAGATACCTGTAGTGCACCTTTATAGCCACCCAGTTACGTTGTGACGTTTGGTACACACAAAGCATTCCTACGGTATCCGGGAGTTGCACAATCTCATGGTCTAAGGAAATGATACTTGACATTAGAAAAGCTTTAGCATACGAACTACACGATCTTGTGCTATGCTTAGGATTGAGTCTTGTCCATCACATCATTCTCCTAATGATGTGATCTTGTTATCAATGACATCCAATGTCCATGGTTAGGAAACCATAACCATCTATTGATCAACGAGCTAGTCAACTAGAGGCTCACTAGGGACATGTTGTGGTCTATGTATTCACACATGTATTACGGTTTCCAGTCAATACAATTATAGCATGAACAATAGACGATTATCATGAACAAGGAAATATAATAATAACTAATTTATTATTGCCTCTAGGGCATATTTCCAACAGTCTCCCACTTGCACTAGAGTCAATAATCCAGTTCACATCGCTATGTGATTAACACTCAAGGTCACATCCCCATGTGACTAACACCCAGAGAGTTCTGGGTTTGATCATGTTATGCTTGTGAGAGAGGTTTTAGTCAACGGGTCTGCAACATTCATATCCGTATGTACTTCGCAAATCTCTATGTCATCTTGTAGATGCAGCTACTATGCTATATTTGGAGCCATTTCAAATAACTGTTCTACTTGGAGCTATTCTAAATTGTTGCTCCATTATATGTATCCGATATCTCTACTCAGAGCTATCCGGATAGGTGTTAAGTTTGCATCGACGTAACTCTTTACGTCGAACTCTTTATCACCTCCATAACCGAGAAACATATCCTTATTCCTCTAAGGATAATTTTGACCGCTATCTGGTGATCTACTCCTAGATCACCTTTGTACCCTCTTGCCAGACATGTGGCAAGGCACACATCAGGTGTGGTACTCAGCATGGCATACCGTATAGAGCCTATGACAAAAGCATAGGGGACGACCTTCGTCCTTCCTCTTTCTTCTGCCGTGGTCGAGCTTTAAGTCTTAACTTCATACCTTACGACTCAGGCAAGAACTCCTTCTTTGACTGATCCATCTTGAACACCTTCAAGATCATGTCAAGGTATGTGCTCATTTGAAAGTACCATTAAGCGTTTTGATCTATCCTTATAGATCTTGATGCTCAATGTTCAAGTAGCTTAATCCAGGTTTTCCGTTGAAAAACACTTTTCAAATAACCCTATATGCTCTCCAGAAATTCTACTTCATTTCTGATCAACAATATGTCAACAACATATACTCATCAGAAATTCTATAGTGCTCCCACTCACTTCTTTGGAAATACAAGTTTCTCATAAACTTTATATAAACCCAAAATCTTTGATCATCTCATCAAAGCGTACATTCCAACTCCGAGATGCTTACTCCAGTCCTTAGAAGGATTGTTGGAGCTTTGCATACTTGTTAGCATCTTTCAGGATTGACAAAATCTTCTGGTTGTATCACATACAACCTTTCCTCAAGAAAATCGTCAAGGAAACAATATTTTGACATCCTATCTGCAAGATTTCATAAATAATGCAGTATCTGCTAATATAATTCCAACAGACTCTTAGCATCGCTACGAGTGAGAAAGTCTCATCGCAGTAAACTCCTTGAACTTGTCGGAAAACATCTTAACGACAAGTCGAGCTTTCTCAATGGTGATACTTACCATCATTGTCCGTCTTCCTTTTAAAATCCATATGTACCCAACAGCCTTACGACCATCAAGTAGTTCTTCCAAAGTCTACACTTTGTTTTCGTACATGGATCCTCTCTCGGATTTTATGGCCTCGAGCCAGTTTTTCGGAATTCGGGCCCACCATCGCTTCTCCATAGCTCGTAGGTTCATTGTTGTCTAGCAACATGACTTCCAAGACAGGATTACGTACCACTCTGAAGTAGTACGCATCCTTGTCATCCTACGAGGTTTTGGTAGTGACTTGATCCGAAGTTTCATGATCACTATCATAAGCTTCCACTTCAATTGGTGTAGGTGCCGCAGGAACAACTCCTTGTGCCCTGCTATACACTAGTTGAAGTGACGGTTCAATAACCTCATCAAGTCTCCACCATCCTCCCACTCAATTCTTTCGAGAGAAACTTTTCCTCGACAAAGGACCCGATTCAAGAAACAATTCCTATTGCTTTGAGACAGGAGGTATACCCAACTGTTTTGGGTGTCCTATGAAGATGCATTTATACGCTTTGGGTTCGAGCTTATCATCCTGAAACTTTTTCACATAAGCGTCGCAGCCCCAAACCTTTAAGAAACGACAGCTTAGGTTTCTCTGAACCATAGTTCATACGGTGTCGACTCAAACGGAATTGCGTGGTTCCCTATTTAAAGTGAATGTGGTTGTCTCTAATGCCTAACCCATAAACGATAGTGGTAATTCGACAAGAGACATCATGGTATGCACCATATCCAATAGGGTACAATTATGATGTTCGGACGCACCATCACACTATGGTGTTCCCGGTGGTATTAGTCGTGAAACAATTTCCACAATGTCTTAATTGTGTGCCAAACTCGTAACTCAGATATAAATCTCTATGATCATATCATAGACATTTTATCCTCTTATCACGACAATCTTCAACTTCACTCTGAAATTACTTGAACCTTTCAATAATTCAGACTCATGATTCATCAAGTAAATATACTCAGCATCTACTCAAATCATATGTGAAGTAAGAACATAACGATATCCACTACATGCCTCAGCACTCATTGGACTGCACACATCAAGATGTATTACTTCCAACAAGTTGCTTTCTTGTTCCATCTTACTGAAACCGAGGCCTTTCAGTCATCTTGCCCATGTGGTATGATTTGCATGTCTCAAGTGATTCAAAATCAAGTGAGTCAAAATGATCCATCAACATGGAGCTTCTTCATGCGTTTTATACCAATATGACTCAAATTGCAGTGCCACAAGTATGTGGTACTATCATTACTATCTTATATCTTTTGGCATCAACATGTGCATCACTACGATCGGGATGGTATTATTCAAATAAACAGAGTAACCATTATTCTCCTTAAATGAATATCCGTATTGCGATAAACATAATCCAATCATGTCTATGCCCAACGCAAACACCAAATAACAATTATTTAGGTTTTAATACCAATCTCGATGGTAGAGGGAGCGTATGATATTTGATTACATCAACCTTGGAAACACTTCCAACACATATCGTCATCTCACCATTAGCCAGTCTCCGTTTATTCCGTAGCCTTTTATTTCGAGTTACTAACACTTAGCAACCGAACCGGTATCTAATACCCTAGTGCTACTAGGAGTACTAGTAAAGTACACATTAATATAATGTATATCCAATATACTTCTGTTGACCTTGCCTGCCTTCTCATCTACCAAGTATCTAGGGTGGTTCTGCTTCAGTGACCGTTCCCCTTATTACAGAAGCACTTAGTCTCGGGCTTGGGTTCAACTTTGGGTTTCTTCACTAGAGCAGCAACTGATTTGTCATTTCATGAAGTATCCCTTTCTTGCCCTTGCCCTTCTTGAAACTAGTGGTTTTACTAACCATCAACAATTGATGCTCCCTTTTGATTTCTACTTTCGCGGTGTCGCGAATAGCTCAAGGATCATATCTATCCCTGATATGTTATAGTTCATCATGAAGCTCTAGTAGCTTGGTGACAGTGACTTTGGAGAACCATCACTATCTTATCTGGAAGATTAACTCCCACTCGATTCAAGCGATTGTAGTACTCATACAATCTGAGCACATGCTCAACGATTGAACTTTTCTCCTTAGTTTGTAGGCTTAGGAAACTTGTCAGAGGTCTCATACCTCTTGACGCGGGCACTAGCCTGAAATCCCAATTTCAGTCCTTGGAACATCTCATATGTTCTGCGATGTTTCAAAAAACGTCTTTGGTGCCTCAATTCTAAGCCATACGCACTGAACTATCATGTAGTCATCAAAGCGTGTATGTCAGATGTTCGCAACATCCACAACCGACGCTCGAGGTTCAGCTCACTGAGCGGTGCATTAAGGACATAATCCTTCTGTGCAGCAATGAGGACAATCCTCAGTTTACGGACCCAGTCCGCATAATTGCTACTATCAACTTTCAACTAAATTTTCTCTAGGAACGTATCTAAAATAGTAGAACTAAAGCGTAAGCTATGGCATAATTTGCAAAGTCCTTTTGACTATGTTCATGATAATTTAGTTCATCTGATTATTTAATGAACTCCCACTCAAATAGACATCCCTCTAGTCATCTAAGTGATACATGATCCGAATCAACTAGGCCGTGTCCGATCATCACGTGAGACGGACTAGTCATCATCGGTGAACATCTTCATGTTGATCGTATCTTCTATACGACTCATGTTCGACCTTTCGGTCCTCCGTGTTCCGAGGCCATGTCTGTACATGCTAGGCTCGTCAAGTCAACCTAAGTGTTTCGCATGTGTTCCGAGGCCATGTCTGTACATGCTAGGCTCGTCAACACACGTTGTATTCGAACGTTAGAATCTATCACACCCGATCATCACGTGGTGCTTCGAAACAACGAACCTTCGCAATGGTGCACAGTTAGGGAGAACACTTTTCTTGAAATTTTAGTGAGGGATCATCTTATTTAAGCTACCGTCGTTTCTAAGCAAATAAGATGTAAAACATGATAAACATCACATGCAATCAAATAGTGACATGATATGGCCATCATCACTTTTCTCCTTTTGATCTCCATCTTCGGGGCTCCATGATCATCATCATCACCGGCATGACACCATGATCTCCATCGTCATGATCTCCATCATCGTGTCTTCATGAAGTTGTCTCGCCAACTATTACTTCTACTACTACGGCTAACGGTTAGCAATAAAGTAAAGTAATTACATGACGTTTATGTTGACACACAGGTCATAAATAAATTAAGACAACTCCTATGGCTCCTGCCGGTTGTCATACTCATCGACATGCAAGTCGTGATTCCTATTACAAGAACATGATCAATTTCATACATCACATATCATTCATCACATTCTTTTTGGCCACATCACATCCCATAGCATACCCTGCAAAAACAAGTTAGACGTCCTCTAATTGTTGTTGCATGTTTTTACGTGGCTGCTATGGGTTTCTAGCAAGAACGTTTCTTACCTACGCAAAACCACAACGTGATATGCCAATTTCTATTTACCCTTCATAAGGACCCTTTTCATCGAATCCGATCCGACTAAAGTGGGAGAGACAGACACCCGCTAGCCACCTTATGCAACTAGTGCATGTCAGTCGGTGGAACCTGTCTCACGTAAGAGTACGTGTAAGGTCGGTCCCGGCCGCTTCATCCCACGATGCCGCCGAATCAAGATAAGACTAGTAACGGCAAGTAAATTGACAATATCGACGCCCACAACTGCTTTGTGTTCTACTCGTGCATAGAAACTACGCATAGACCGAGCTCATCATGCCACTGTTGGGGATCGTAGAAGAAATTTAAAATTTTCTACGCATCACCAAGATCAATCTATGGAGTAATCTAGCAACGAGGGGAAGGAGAGTGCATCTACATACCCTTGTAGATCGCTAAGTGGAAGCGTTCAAGTGAACGGGGTTGATGGAGTCATACTCGTCGTGATCCAAATCACCGATGATCCTAGTGCCGAACGGACGGCACCTCCGCGTTCAACACACATGCAGCCCAGTGACGTCTCCCACGCCTTGATCCAGCAAGGGAAGAAGGAGAGGTTGAGGAAGACTCCGTCCAACAGCAGCACGACGGCGTGATGGTGGTGGAGGAGCGCGGAACTCCAGCAGGGCTTCGCCAAGCACTACGAGAGACGAGGAGGGAGAGAGGTAGGGCTGCGCTAAGAGAGAGAGATCAAATCGTCTGTTTTGCAGCCCCCAATACCTCAAGTATATATAGGGGAAGGGGAGGGGCTGCGCCCCCATCTAGGGTTCCCTCCCTAGGGGTGGCGGCAGCCCCCAAAACCCATCTAGGGTGCGGCCAAGGGGGGAGAGAGGGGGGCGCACCTAGGGTGGGCCTTAAGGCCCATCTGGACCTAGGGTTTGCCCCCTCCCACTCTCCCTGCGCCTTGGGCCTTGGTGGGGGGCGCACCAGCCCACCTGGGGCTGGTCCCCTTCCCACACTTGGCCCACGCAACCTTCTGGGGCTGGTGGCCCCACCTGGTGGACCCCCGGACCCTCCCGGTGGTCCCGGTACATTACCGATAGTACCTGAAACTTTTCCAGTGAGCCAAACGGGACTTCCCATATGTAAATCTTTACCTCCGAACCATTCCGGAACTCCTCGCGACGTTCGGGGTCTCATCCGGGACTCCGAACAACATTCGGTAACCGCGTACTATTTCCCATAACAACTCTAGCGTAACCGAACCTTAAGTGTGTAGACCCTACGGGTTCGGTAACCATGCAGACATGACCGAGACAACCCTCCGGCCAATAACCAATAGCGGGATCTGGATACCCATGTTGGCTCCCACATGTTCCACGATGATCTCAACGGATGAACCACGATGTCGAGGATTCAATCAATCCCGTATACAATTCCCTTTGTCCAGCGGTATTGTACTTGCCCGAGATTCGATCATCGGTATCCGATACCTTGTTCAATCTCGTTACCGGCAAGTCTCTTTACTCGTTCCGTAACACATCATCCCGTGATCAACTCCTTGATCACATTGTGCACATTATGATGATGTCCTACCGAGTGGGCCCAGAGATACCTCTCCGTCACACGGAGTGACAAATCCCAGTATCGATTCGTGCCAACCCAACAGACACTTTCGGAGATACCTGTAGTGCACCTTTATAGCCACCCAGTTACGTTGTGACGTTTGGTACACACAAAGCATTCCTACGGTATCCGGGAGTTGCACAATCTCATGGTCTAAGGAAATGATACTTGACATTAGAAAAGCTTTAGCATACGAACTACACGGTCTTGTGCTATGCTTAGGATTGGGTCTTGTCCATCACATCATTCTCCTAATGATGTGACCCCGTTATCAATGATATCCAATGTCCATGGTTAGGAAACCATAACCATCTATTGATCAACGAGCTAGTCAACTACAGGCTCACTAGGGACTTGTTGTGGTCTATGTATTCACACATGTATTGCGGTTTCCAGTCAATACAATTATAGCATGAACAATAGACGATTATCATGAACAAGGAAATATAATAATAACTAATTTATTATTGCCTCTAGGACATATTTCCAACACTTACGTTGTTCCCTTTGTCATCTGTATGTTACTTTCCCGAGATTCGATCGTCGGTATCACCATACTTAGTTCAATCTCGTTACCAACAAGTCTCTTTACTCGTTCCGTAATGCATGATCCCGCAACTAACTCATTAGTCACATTGCTTGCAAGGCTTATAGTGATGTGCATTACTGAGAGGGCCTAGAGATACCTCTCTGACAATCAGAGTGACAAATCCTAATCTCGATCTATGCCAACTCAACAAACACCATCGGAGACACCTGTAGAGCATCTTTATAATCACCCAGTTATGTTGTGACGTTTGATAGCATACTAAGTGTTCCTCCGGTATTTGGGAGTTGCATAATCTCATAGTAAGAGGAACATGTATAAGTCATGATGAAAGCAATAGCAACAAACTAAACGATCATAGTGCTAAGCTAACGATGGGTCTTGTCCATCACATCATTCTCTAATGATGTGATCTCGTTCATCAAATGACAACACATGTCTATGGCTAGAAAACATAACCATCTTTGATAAACAAGCTAGTCAAGTAGAGGCATACTAGGGACACTATGTTTGTCTATGTATTCACACATGTACTAAGTTTCCGGTTAATACAATTCTAGCATGAATAATAAACATTTATCACGATATAAGAAAATGTAAATAACAACTTTGTTATTGCCTCTAGGGCACATTTCCTTCACTTAGGTCATCCACTTGAGGGAAAATTGCTACTGTCCTACAAAACTCTGTGTTTGGAGGCCCAACACGTGTCTACAAGAATAAAGTTGCCTAGTAGACATCAGAACACACCAAATGCCCGCTCAACATCCTTCCTGCAAGCCTCCTGACACTTGGCAAAGTAGGAGTTCTTGTCTCCTGGCACAGGGTTTGAGTTAGTCTTCACAAATATGGACCATCTCGGATAGATACCATCTGCTAGGTTTACTAACTGGCTTTCGTGCTTTGGTGAGTTGTCCGAGATCTTTTCGATGACCTATGTTGTGTTGAAGGGATATCTATATGATCCGATCGATTGCATAAGACCTGCGGTAGCAATAGAACAAGGAAAGTATACAGAAAAGACAGTTCTTTTCAATTTCGATTATCTATATATTAGTTCATTTCTATTTCTAGATATCTATTTCTATATATTAGTATTAGTTAGTAGTACTATTAGTTACCGATCCCGGCTCTGTGAGTTCTTTCTTCCGTGATGAACTGTCGGCACCAGTCCTACATTTTTTCTCATATCCCTTGTAGTGGTGCCCATTGACCTCGAAGTTCACCGGAGGAGTATGACCTTCAACAAGCTTGGTAAAGACATTCGATCACTACAATACATTGATGTCATTGTGAGTTCCTGGCATACCAAAGAAGGAGTGTCAAATCCAGAGGTCCTGTCTGGCCACTGCCTCAAGTACCACACTACAAGCTCCTTTAGCGCCTTTGTACATCCCCTGCCAAGCAAATGGACAGTTTTTTCATGCACAATGCATGTAGTCGATGCTTCCAAGCATCGCAGGAAATCCTCTTGCTGCATTATGTGCTAGGACCCGAGCAGTGTCTTCAACATTGGGTGATTGCAAGTATTGTGGTCCAAACACTGCCACCACTACCCTGGAGAACTTGTACAAACACTCAATGGTCGTGGACTCGGCCATGTGTCCATAGTCTTCCAGTATATCATTGGGAGCTCCGTATGCAAGCATCCTCATAGTTGTCGTGCACTTTTGGAGTGAGGTGAATCCAAGTGTGCCGGTGCAATCCTTCTTGCACTTGAAGTAGCTGTCAAACTCCCGGATGGAATTCACAATCCTGAGGAAGTGCTTTCGGCTCATCCGATAATGGCGCCGAAATACTTTCTCGCCATGCAGTGGAGCGTCGGCGAAGTAGTCGGCGTAGAGCAAGGAATAGCCCTCCAGTCGATGCCTCTGCTTGCTCTTACGGCTGCCCGGCGCCGTGCCACCTCACCGCGGCTTTGCATTGCTCGCGAATAGGCCGGTCAAAGCGGCGAGGATCATGAGGTGCTCTTCGTCCTGGGTGTCGGCCTCGGCTTCCTCCTCCAGCAGCGCCGCGAACGCCTCCTTGTCGTCGGAGCCCAACGCCGAACACCTGGTGGGCATGGTAGGTGCGCAGCCGCCGGTACCCCCGCCTACGTGGCCGGAGCGCTGGAAAGCTCGCCTAAGAGTGGGATGGAGGCTGACGCGGCGAACCCTCTCTTTCCGGCAGGGAAATGGCCTTTCTAGCGGCGGAGCGGCGACGGGGGGCGGGTCGGCGCCGCCGGGATCGGCACGGCGGTGAAAGAGGAAGTGCCATCCTACAACGTGCGGGTGGCAAATCTGGGCATGGAAAAGTCATTTTTCTCCTGACAGTGGTGGCCCATGTGTCGCTTTTCCTTCCGTCGGAGCCCCCAAGCGCCCCCCCCCCCCCCCCCCCCCCGTGCATTGGGTTCGGCCTGGGAACGCAGGGCAAAAAATGGGCCGAACCGGTGGAATTCGGCGTCCGGGGGGGGAGGCTGCGGTTTTTTTCGGCGCCGGCGGAAAAAATCACGTCCTGGGGGCTGTTGGGGGCGCGAGTGGAGATGCTCTTAGGGTATTGTAAGTTGAAACACATGGTTTCCGTATATGCATGCTTTAGTGTGCAAGACCAGTTCTTTTATCGAATTTTAATGAATTAAAATACAGCAGATTTGAGTTGTATACAATCTGTAGCAAATATGGAATTATTTTTGCAAAGTCCAAGTTTATCACGTATGCAAGTACCACGTGGCAACCAGCTGAACCGATCGGGTGTAGAGAATTAAGGAAAGGCCCCGTAAAAGTAAGTAAAATGCCCGTGAGTTTAGCATATGCTACATCAACGGGCTTTTACGGGGGTGTTACGGGGTGATTATTACTTGGCAAGTTGACATTGGATTAAAAGGGAGAGGAACGGGCCCCACCCACCTGAAACTCAGGGGGGGCTGTAGAGAATTAAGGAAAGGCCCCGTAAAAGTAAGTAAAATGATCGTGAGTTTAGCATTTTCGGAGCGAAGTCCATATGACCGGCCGATCCGCAAAGAACGTCAACGATCACGCGCGCCGCAATGCACGCGAGGCGTTGGTCTGACGTCCCGCCGGATCTGGCCCGCGAGGTCTCCAGCCGCCTGCATGACGCCGCCGACTTCGTCCGTTTCCATGCCGTCTGCAAGCCATGGCTGGCCTCATGGCCTGCGAGGATGACTATGGCTACCCAGTTCCTGCCCTGGCTCGTCGCCGCGGAGAAGGAAGACTCGATCCACCTCGGGCTGAGATGCCTTTCCTCCAAGTCGAACTACCGTGCGCAGTCGCCGTTATCCGTGCCCCGGCGGAACTGGGTGACAAGCTCAGGTGGCACCGCTGTCCGGTGTCTGACCATCGAAGGCCAACGCCCTGTCCTCTATGACCCCTTCACCGGAGCCGCCACGCACCTACCTCTCCTCCCGCTCGACGTGCGCCATTGGGAGAAGAAGATCAAGCCCCACGGCGTCGTCTACGGCGACGGCACAGCCCTTCTCTACGGCATCTCATACGACACCTACGACGTCGACACTGTAGAGTTCAGGGCGGCGCTCCTTTGCCCCGGTGACACAGCATGGACCGTCGTCCGCAGGACCATTGAGCGCCCCGGTTCGCCTCAGCAGCTTCGTGGATTCTGTGTCGCGTACCATGACGGCAAGATCCTGGTCAACATGGAGGCTGGTGTGTGGCACGCGGTCATACCCGACGGCGATGCCGCTCACGACTCGCTTGTCCCGATGCACGGAACACTGCCGCTGCTGCTGAGATACCGCGAGTACACCTACGTCCTCGAGTCCCACGGTGAGCTTCTGTGGGCATCCGTGCTAGTCCAGGAGTATGACACGTATCAGGACCGCCCAACTCCTAAGTTATTTGTATCAGTGCATGCACTCGAGGAGCAGTTGGTGTCAACTTCGCCGGGGCAAAAGAAGATGAAATGGGTGAGGAAGGATGGCCGTAGCCTGGCCGACCGTGTTTTGTTCCTAGGGTAACCCAACAGCTTCGCTATGGATGCGGCGCGGCTAGGCAAACAATATCATGGCGGATACGCCTACTTCATCAACCACACCTACGACTACGAGTTGCATGGCATGTTCAGGTGCAATCTCACTGGCGGCGAGGGTGAACTCATCGAGAGGCTGTCTCCACATTGGGATGACCATTTTTGCACGTGGTTCAACCCGCAATCCGTCGTCATTGCTCCAGTTCAAGTAACAACGGTACGTCCTACAGAGACACTATATAAAAACATTTCAAATTTGTAAGATGCTGGAAAGCAGGAACTCTCGTCAGAGATAGGGTTTGGGAGGACAAAAGGGGGGAGGGAGGAAGGGGAAGGAGAAGAGGAGTGGCCCCGCCGCCGCCAACTCATGCCTGGGCTTTGCCCGGCGGGGACGACCGGCGACGGTGAGTGATGGGTTGAGGGGCGGGAAGCAGGCGGCGGCGAGGATGTAGTCCGCCCGTGTCGCCCCAGGGGGACGACATGGGCGGTGGCCTCGGTCGGCGGTCCGCCTTGGTGGCTTTTCTCAACGGGCGTCTTGGTTGCGGTGATGGAGGCATCTTTTGGTCGTCTGGGCGGCAGATGATGCAGCGTTGGGTGATCCTGGTGTTGGTAGTGCCTCGGTGGTGGCGATTCCCAGATCGTGCTCCGGAGGTCTTGTTTGATGACAACATGCCTTCCCTCAGGGTGGGTAGGTGCTCGGGACTCCTCGATGTGGCATGGGTGAGATGTGTTGGATGAAAGCTATGTGCTCTCGCGCTAGCGGCGCGATGCATGTGGTTCGTTGTGGCCCTCTTGCCGAGCTAGGGCCCTGGGTTAAACCCTTGACCGTCTCCTATGTCTTGGCAATGGCGGCGTGTTGCTTTGTTTCCCTCCTGTGGGCGTCGTCGTGGAGCTCACGTTTGTTCTGGCACACCGCGTCGTCATTGGCGGACTTTTTCAGATCCTGGCTTGGAGCTCCCTCGGCTCTGGCGTGGGCGGAGTCACATGCCTGCTATTCTTTTACATGGGTCCTCGTTGGTTCCTCTCGTAGTCCTCGTTTTCCGTAGGCCGGTTCGGGCCCAACGACCCGGAGCGGGAGGAGAGGGGGTCCTCTTTGGCGGCAACTTAGCATGAGTGGTGAAATGAGGTCCGGCAGTTTCTATTGGCGGCAAGTCTCCTTCCTTGTTGGTAGTCTAGGTTTCTTTGTGATAGGGTGTGGTCGCACCTTTTTTCATGTATTTTTCTTTGATATGCTTTGTAAGAAGATCTCCTCATTTTCATGTATCGGTCTGGCTATGGTGCTTTACTTATAAAGTGGGGTGAAAGCCTTTTTCGGTAATTCCTAAAATGACTTTGTTTTCCTGCAAATGGACTATCTTATTGTTATTAATCTCATCATTGCTACCGTCACTTAAGAGTTTAACCCTTAACTTTGCATAAGCAGTCTTAGATTATTTTTGCTCTGTAATAGAAAATTGTTTACTAACCCTACAAGAGGCTAACATAATGTTGATTTTGCTCGGCCAGGAAATCAGTGAGAGGTCGGCGAAGGATACAAAACTGAAGGAGCAACAACCAGAGGAAGCAGTCCCAATACGCACAATTCACATTGAGAGACAACGCTTGCCTAGCCTCAGGCTGCTGGTGCGCAATCTGCCACTCAACGTGAAGAGTGAACAACTACGACTCCTCTTCAGCGAGCACGGTAAAGTCTCTGATGCGAAGGTGATCCGCTATAAAAAGACTGGGGCCTCACAGGGTATAGGCCATGTGATCATAGAGATGGCACATGCCCATCAGGATTGTGCTCTCATGGCTCTCAATGAGCTAGTTTTGGATGGTTGCAGTCTCAAGGTTAGTTTGATCAAGGAGGGGCAGGCACGGCGGCGGCGACGTCAGCGCAGATATATCTAAAAACTTTGAATTTTATTTTGCATGTAATAAAAATGAATATATGCATGCAACTCAGCCTGATGCTAACAACCACCTCTTGCTAGTACGGCAGCCTGCAAGTCAGCCTGGTAGCATCTACATCTAGTAGTTATTCTCCAAAAATAAAACCTACATGAGAGAATATCCCTTTTAATTAGAAAAAGGAGGATACAACCGATAAAAATTCTACTGTAGACTATTCTTGGATTGTTCTTTCGGAAGATTATTATCTCCCTCGCCCCCTCATGCCCAAATCCTGATTCCGCCCCTGAAAGTCTAGCATTAGCTGTTCATTAGGTTCCCCTCTAGGTTGTGAACCAATATATCTGCAACGCATACACACTCTAGGTTGCACCTATATCAATTAAAAAATGCACGAAAACCAAAGATTTTTTAGGGTGAAAAAGAGAGAATTGGCACTTGTGTAGAGTTGATTGATGTTGTGGGACCAACACATAACACTTCGGAACATAGTTTCTACCTTTATTTTTGTGGGGAACACAAAGCTGTAAAGGGGGGGGGGGTCATAAGGGCCTATACTATAAAATTGATTTTGGAACATAAGTTGTCCTGCTCGTGTGAAGATATCATCAAATTGTATCCTTCCCAAGGCAAACTTATCTTTGCATCATGCAGGCTATTGTTTTACTACAATGCACTTTAAGCAAAGATCAAGGTAGTATTGAAAGGCAGTATGTCCCTAGCCCCACAGTGGTCTAACCACCTTCTCGTGTTCGCTTAAGGCTGGTTGTAATGGGGAGTATCATATACTAGTATCATGCATATGATACTAGTATATGATACTACCTCCCTAATGCATAGTATCATATATTAGTATCATGTAGTACTCTATTTATTGCCATGCATGACACAAGGTAACTTAGCATTTAATATGATACGGTATCATGATATGATACTACACCCTCTCTTTATTCATTTAATGCTATGACATCTCATCAAAATTGATTAGTTGGCATGCATGATACTACCTATGATACTATCATTACGACTCAGTGGGAACCTTATCCGCCTTGAAGGATGCTTCGCTCTCCAAATCACCGTATGGTAACATGATTCAAAACATCAATACGCTAATGACAGATGGGGAGTTTGTTCCAGTTAAGGTTGCTCATATGCAAAATAGGGTTGCACATTGTTTAGCTAATTATGCCCGTACGGCTCCGAGCACCGCCTGTTGGTTGCAAAGAAGCCCCCTTTTATTCACGATCGTGTATTAGTAGATTCTAAAGCCCATATGTCTCGTTGCTTTTTAGTGTGTGTGTGGGTGTGAAAGGCCAGTCTAAAGCCGGTGTACACACTCTGGAGCCAAAGCCCATATGTTCTGGGCTCGCATAACCCAACTGGCGACAAGAAAGCTCATAGCGTATACTTTATGTTCCTGCTTTATGTTTTAAAAATCTGCAGTAGCATTAGCTGTTCTTCAGGTTCCCCTCAAAAGCCTCCTCAAAAACACATAAAAAGGATTCCGGGAAAAACTTTTGTTTGCCAGTACGACTACACGAACGAATCCAGCGGCACGAGCTGTTTCCCGGAAGGGTCTCGTCGGTCAAATCAACAGTATTCAGAGTGAAATTTTGCTTTGGGGAATGGAGCCAGCTGTTGTGGTGAACGATCTGCTCCAAGGCTGTGGGAAGCAGAGTTCGTTTTCCTCTCTAGCTCTGACGGCCCGCAAGGCTGAAGGTGGAAGCCTCTTTCATGTCTGAACTGCAGGGGCTCCGGCCAGGCAAGCCACTAGACCGATCGATCAGGCACCGTCTTGGGCACCGTCAAATGTTCAGTGGTCCACACCAATCTTGGGCACCGTCTGCTTCAAAAAAATCTACCGTAGCAGTAGCAGCCAGGCGTGCGAGGCCACCATCCTCAAAGGCGACCGCGACGGCGACCCGGCCGCGTCCTGCTCGGCGCCAGCCGCTAGCGGACGGTACGGGTTGGATGCAGACGTCAACGGCGGGGAGAGCAGCGGCGGCGGGTACTGCACATCCCCGTGGTGTGGCGTCGGGGCGCGGACCGGCGGCGGTGACGCCGCCGTGACAAACTTTGCACGTCGCGAAACCACCTAAATCACGTCTGAATGAAACTCCTAAATCACGGCATATGGTGAATGGCCCACGCGGCTCGAGATTCAGCAGTCATTTGTCTGTTCCATAACTTATCACATGCATGGACCTTATGGAAACGAACGGGACACCTTGTGTGCACGTTCTTGTTATTATTTCGGGGTGGTGGTATGTACATCCATGCATGCATCGATACGGCCGCAACACGCAACAACAACACAACAAGTTGAGCACCACGATCCCAAGAGCAAAATGCCAAACAGCAAAAGACCACGGAAATTCATTCCAAAACTCGCATTTCTAGGCCAGTCACACCCTACCCCCTACCCCGATAGGCGCGGCTCGAGGCGGCTCGAGATCACCTATCGACGGCGACCGGGCGCCGTCACTGACAGCGGGGACCACCATGCGCTTGTATCGCCACGCCACCCATCTTCCCGCCTCAGCCACGGCTAACTTACCGGTAGTCGGGCCCAGTGCTCGGTCTCGTGGCTCTCGTGCTTCTTCTCATCCTCCGCCGGCTCGCCGGAGAAGGCCTCCGCCGCGGCAGCTGCCAGCGCCTCCTCTCCCCACGTGGCGGCTCTCCTCCCGGACTTGAACTTCCGCATTGCCGCGACGCTCGCCTCCTTTTCCTCCTCGTCATATTCGCTCTCCTCCAGCGCCATCTTCTTGCCCTCGCCACCGCCGACTCCTCGGGAGGCGCAGCCGCCGCCGCACCGGAACACGGCGGCCACCCCGCGCCACCACCTGCGCTGGCGGCGCCGCCCGCACCTCTCCCGGTCGGACAGCACCTTCCCAATGCAGGACACCTTGGGCGACCGCGGCTCCTCGCCGGTGCCGCCAGAACGCTTGTCGGGCAAGATCCGGCCCTGCGACGGCTGGCGCCGGGTGAAGGCCGGCCGGATCCTGGCCGGGAGGCCGAAGAAGGTGGCGGTTCCCGCGGCCGGGGCGCCCGCGATGCGCGTGGAGTTGGAGCGCGCCTTGAGCGGGACGGGGTTGCAGGCGCCGCCGCCGGCCGCCGACGACTTGGGGTTGGTGCTGCCCTTGGTGGAGTCGTCCCGCTCGTATATCGGGTTCAGCTCCGAGAAGGCCGCGTCGTCGCCGATGCGGATGGTTATCGACTCCGGCGGGAAGTCGTGGTCCGGCGGCGGCGGCGGCGGCGGCGGCACCCGCCGCGCGGGCGAGGCGCCGTCCCCGCTGTCACTGCCCGCGATGACCGTCTCGCAGGACACCTTCCTGTCGCCTGCGCCTGCGCCCGCGCCGCCGCACACCAGGCTCTCCAGGTCGACCTGCGGCATCGCCCGCCGCCACCAGCTACGCACGTACGCACCTCGCCGACCAGGACCGTGAACACGGCGAGCGCCCGGCAGGGAGAGGGGCAGGAGGCTGGCTGGTATCTAGGAGCAGGGAGAGTGATAAGCGGGCGCCACCACACGCTGCTTCCCTTAAAAATTCGGAGGTGGGCGGGGCAGGGAGAGGGGGAGGGGCGAGGCCCAGAGCGGATGCACCAGAGGCTGTCGAATAGTGGCGCCACCTCTGAAACGAAACGAACTCCAATAACGGATCTCGACTATCTGTCTCCCCAAAACAGCGTTATTTACTGAGTAGAGCACTGATGAAATTTTAAAAGATACTCCATCAGAAGCATATTAACAGTGCATCAGACGATCGCTGTAAAATCTCCTACGATTTGGCCAACGAATTAAGTACTGCATTTGTTCAGCGAATAGTTTTATCAGGACGCAGGCATGAGTGAGGCACCGCGATTTGGCGCCGATCTGGAGGGGAGACCTCCGACAGAGCCCATTTTCTCCCGTGGCCCTCCCAATTAACAAGCTTATAGTCTTTTCGTTTCCGAGTGGAAAGGCCACTGATCCGCCTCAGGCCGATCTGTCTTCTAGTTAAGCTGCGCTGCAGCAGTGCCCACCAGTGTGATCAACACCACGCCGGTGCTTCAAATTTCGAAAATTAAACAACGGTTGGGCCTGCAGATTCAGCCTGTCCTCAACTGTTTTTCAGTTAAAAATCAGTTCAGCACCACCTCTCACTAACAATGTCAAGCACATAGTGCAGTACATTGGACCGGTTATACTCCTGCACTAGACAGATAGGTTGTGAACTTCTCCTAGAACAACCAACCATTATCGTTTCCCTTTTTACCGGGATTAAAAGTACGATTTGAGGGGGTAAATCTGCGGGGAATGAGGTCATGAACAGAAATGAGATGGGGCTGGGCTGACGCTCAGTAAATAAACGGAATCAAGGGCAGCTGTTGGCTTGGCACAAGGTGCTGCTGACCGGCGATCACATGGCCGTGTCGGAGAAGGCATCACGCAAGCACCTACCCGATCTGTACTATTCTGTTGCCATTGCTGCAGATTGAGCACCAGATTGAGAGGGTGGCTTAGCTCCTAAACATGCTGATTTTGCTCCTTCAGCTAGCGGCCTAGCCCTAGTAGGTTAGCTCGGAAGGGGCTAATGACAGATGTAACACGTCACCTTGTCAATCCTACCAAGACAAGACAATGATAGGAAAAAGATATCTGAATGACCCTAGGCAGCTAGCAATCAGCTGCTGGTTGTTAATCAGACAAAGATTTTTCGAAAAAGAAGCAGAGACAGTGATTTATATCAGTTGTAAGCTGAAAAGAAAACTGAGCACTGGCAGATCCTGATCAGCCATTTGTATGGTAAACCGGCTTTCTGAAAATTTAGAGGTGCTGAGATGTAGAAGAAATCTACTAGCTGCATTCTCAATCCAAAGTCAAACATTGGTCAACAACCCCCACAGGCTCACAAGATCCCATGAGATTCAAATTATTGCACTCCCAGTCCCATCAAGAGATATAACGTCAGCAAACAGCGACGAATGGGACGAGGAACAAAATTAAGATCAAGTACCAGATATGATAAAGTAAAGGAATGGAAAACCACATGACTGGTGAGCCGCGCAAGAGCATATCTTTACAACTTGTTCTTGGAAAAGATGCATTGATCTTCATTCCAAACAGCTCCGGTCTTGGGAAACACAGCCCCACAGGCTGCCATGGGGCCTGAATTATTGCACTCCCGTCGCTGATTCGCGTTATCAAAACAGCGACGAATGGGACGAGGAACAAATTAGAATCAAGCGATAGATATTAGATGTAAATGAATTGAAGAAGAATCCAGGCCAAATGGACCCCCAATGCAATCAATTTGTTGTGCCCACAAACCCTTCCTGGATGCTTGCAGGTTAATATGGGCACAACTGAGGTATCACATCAAACATTTGTAAGATGGAACATCAAGGTACACCTTTGTACGGCTGAAGAAAAGGTGCTCCCTCCGTTCCAAAATACATGTTGTGGTTTTGGTTCAAAGTTGAACTAAAACCACACAACAAGTATTTTGGAACGGAGGGAGTACACCTTTGTAGTATAGTACTCCCTCTGTTCGGATACATATGTCGTATTTTGATTTGTTAAGACAAGGTTTTGATCAACAGTTACTGCATTAGTAATCCCTAGTACGTTCCTTCCTATTAGGTGTATTTTTTTAGATAAATTCTAAATCATTAGGCGTATTTCCTTTTTACCCCAGTAGATGCCAGTTCTACCCTCCCTGAATTGGAAAGATTTTAAATTACCCATTGGTAATTATTCCTCTAATCAATGTTCTAACCAGGATCACCAGTCCAAAATTATCCTCAAATCAGTTCTTGGTCACAGTGCACGAAAAAATAGACCTAAAAAAGGAACAATATACGACACAAAATCAATGTCATTAGATTCATATTCAAAACTACCAATGTATGATTGCGGTTTTGTAACACATAGGTCGCATATCAATGGAGCAAATGTTGGTCAAAGTTTGTCTTAAGTAACTAACTTAAAAATGAAATACGTCCTTTAAATCCATACTGACAGAGTTGATTATAAAGCATGCCAAAGCAAATTACAGGAATATTAAATTTCTACTGTATGCACAAATTAAATCTTTCAAGCATCAGTGAAATCTGTGACAACCAACAATGCATGTGTCAAAACTTTAGTACGTGGCATTTTCAACATTGATAGTCTCCAAATGAAGCTTGGATGAGTAAGTTCATCGGTAAAAATAAAACCTAACAGAGCTAAAACATAGTGGAACTGTTGATCGTGACATATACACATAATATTTCGATGTTTCCGGTCGAAATATTCACAAAACCCTCAACAGCCAAGGTTCAGATTTTAGACAGAACTGCATGCATAGCAAAACACCACTCTTTAGTGGCTAAGAGGGACTTTGGGGGAAACTAGCAATTAATTGGTTTCAGCTATTCAACACAAGATAACTGCATAGATAAGTCAAAATAGTTCGCTATAACAGATCAGGAATATTGGGAGGAATAATGCTACGGAAATAAGGTAAGGGAAGTTTGATAATGGACTGTTTCCCCCATAAAAATGTCGCTGGAGTGAACTCTTTGATGAGCACACTCAAATTCCTACCACCATCATTCAGGATTAGAAGACAATTTTATGAAAGCTACAGATATCAGCAGATAACAACAATGTTAAGGCCACTGCTAGCATGCTGGTTGAGCCTTCTGTTTCAGAGGACCATGCTATGCTCTCTTCCAAATCCAATTCAGCAGCTATACTACCCCAACAGTGCATAATACAGCATGTTTGTTCAGACTTCTCTATCAAATTCTCACAACAGTGCGTACCATACTACCCTAACACTGATAGTTCAACAGAGAATAGAGATGAAGTATTAGTATTATCAAGAACTATACGATGAGTACATGAACCACGACAATGAAACATTGTAGGAGTATCTATTTAGACAAGCAGCGAGAAACGCAACAAATACGATGCGGAATGGCTAGAAAAGAGGGTAAACATACATGAATCACAACAGTTTAAACCTTCTCCAGAATGGTCTCCAGTATGGACATAGAGTTCTATTCCAACTTTTTGGGGGCGAGATCCAACCATTTCTTTAGGTCCAGGATCACAGGGTAAACAGAGGCAAGGAATGCCTCCATCTCGAACGATGCAGGGATTGTTTTGTAACTTGTAACATTTCATGTCAAGAAGTTGCCTAGGGGGCCTTACTCTTCACGGCGGGGAGGGGGGCCCGGTCGTCGGCGGCGGCGGGGGCTGCTGCAGGGGAGGAGGTGGGGTGGCAGCGGAAGCGGCCTGCGACTCCTCGGCGGCGGCGAGCTGGCGGAGGCGGGCCTGGAGGACGCGGACGCGGTCCTCGGTGCGGCGGAGCTTGCACCATCGCCAGGTGATGTACGCGCCGAGCCCGCCGTAGACGAGGATGTAGGAGCCCCACACGTACGGGTACGTCTCCGCGTGCTCTTTCGTGCTCCTCCATTGCTCCCGCAGCTTCGCGATCAACCTGCCTCCAGCCCCCGCCGCGTCCACCGGCGGCGGCGGCGGCGCGTCCTCGCCATCCCCGGGAGTCGCCATTGGTGGTGCGCTACTTCTTCGCCTTGTTCTTAGGGCAAGTGGGAATGGCCGAATTGGTCGGGTAATTTGGCCCAGGGTAGAATGGACCCTGTCTTTTTGTCTCGCTTTGCATGTACGTGGGCTGGGCTACATCGTGGGCTTAAACTTCTAGCGTAAAATATTGCGTCCATAACCAAGACAATACCCTCTCTCAAAAAAAAAAACAAGACAATACCCCTAAAAAAAGACAGGTTTGTCTAAAAAAAGAGATATGTTCCGAAAATTCGAATCTGAGCCCGAGCTCATCTGCACCTGCGCTCACGAAAAAAATCAAAATAAATACTAGACAAATTCAAAAAATTCCAAAAACAATTTGGGTAGTAGAAAATTTGATGCGTGAGGCACGCTCCAATTTTCAAAACATTTGGACTTCTGTGCAGCTCTCAGCAAAAAAGACAAATCGGAGGTCTGTAAAAATGTATACTGTTCATATACTGTTCTGGTCTGATTTGTCTTTTTTTATTGAGAGCTGCACAGAAGTCCAAATGTTTTGAAAATTGGAGCATACCTCACGCATCCAATTGTCTACTACCTTAATTTTTTTTGAATTTTTTTGAATTTTTCTGAATTTTTTACGATTTTTTTTTTGACCGGGTGCAGATGCACCCGGGCACCGAAACGCCGCTCTCGATATGTTCAGTTTTTTTTAAGGAAAAAGACAGGTCCATAACCACGCCAGTTGTAAATGCTAAAAAAAGGGGTGTACAATACTTAGGCTATGTAGCTATGTTCCCAAAATGGAGGCGGACCCGATAACGCATGAGGCAGATCAGGCTTATGTCGTGGCGGTAGTATGTGAGGTCTGCACATTTGACAACATAAAAAAAATACTTAGGCTATGTTTTGAATGACGGAATAGTTGAAATTGAAATGATGATGCATAGATGTAAATCAGCCCCTTTAAATTGTTGTATATCATCACCTTTAAATTCTTCTGAAATGGGTTATTCCATATAACTATATATTAGTATTATACTATTATATAATTAAAAAATATAAGCTAACCAGTGTTGAAACACATATGCTAAATTATCATCTCTCTAGATTACGTTGGGGATTTAACACAAAAAATATATGATAAATAACTCTATAGATATGATAAGTAACCAACTACTCAAGTGCCTGCTACAGAGATAATACTTGAACCATTTTGTATACGACACAACACAAAACAAGAAAAGCATTTCTTACTTATTACATCTTTTCTAAAATGTAAGTCAAACCTTTTAAGTCTGACTAAGACTTTTTTTACTAGGAACTTGAATATGTTTATAGAGAAAATATTAACATATGCAATACCAAATATTTAGACAACAACAACATGTTTTGCAATTCATGTACTGATAATTCAACAAAAAAAGTATTTTGTGCAAACATCTAGTAGATATGAATACCTATAAAAGATATCCATTTTCTTTTACGAAATACTACTCTATATAGAACCAAGTATTCGACCGGTCTTGGATCGTTCAGGTGCGCATGACACGCTGTGCTAAGCAAGTGCTAGTTCACAGCTTTTCATCGTAAGTATACCACGGTTAGCTCTGCATTTCCTCTTCTCGCTAAGTGTGAGCCTCCCCACTAGCACCTTTCCATCCACCAGGTTTTGCCCATGCTCCGTTTCCGCTCTGCTCTAGAGAGAATATCATGTGCTATTAAAGGGACCATGCTCAGGAGCTTCTAGACTATTGGATCTTAGATCTGACGGTAACCTCAGGGCGCTAAGGCAAATTTTCAAAAAAAAAGCCCTTCAAGAGTCCCTTAATTGCACATAGGTCTAGGGGCTCCTCAGATGGCCATTGGGTCGTCCGAGCTCGCTCTGGAGTACCTGATCTTAGGCGCTATGGGAGCACTTGACACTCTCTCCTCTGCTCTGGCCAGGAGGTAGCCATTTATGAAGATGAACCCTCTTCTCAATGTCGCATCCATTGTCACACCTCCTCATATGTTGCTCCTCGTTCAATCTGTCTTCCCTATTGCTCCTATCATTGACCCTACTTCTCATATATGAAAGTGTTCACTCGCCATCTCCTCAAGTTGTAACAAAAAAAGGAAGTCCTCCGACGCGAGTGAACTCAGGGGAAGATGGAAACATAGGAGAACGGGTTACAGCAGGGATCTGGCAAGGCGGTATTTGTCGCTAATGTGCACGGGGCGGTGAGGTCGATACTCCAATATGAAGCTTGGTGATTTGTGGTTTTTTTATGTTGCATATGTTAATTTGACACGCTGCAAGCTCATGAGTTTTTTTGCTATAAACACTAGGGCGACATGTTGTGATGACTCTCGGGCATCTATTGCAAACACAAGGGTGACATGATGTGATTGTCTGGGTTATCTGCGTCAAATGTTGTTTTCATATTGCAAGTGTTTTTTTGTAGTGTCCCAAAAAATTGGCTTCCTTGCTGCATACATGGATTTTCCTCGATGATTTGTTTCGAAAAATAGTTATTTGTTGCATGAACACAATAAAGTGTGCATGTGTGCATTTCAAATAATAGGATTTCGTTTGCACATTTTGTCGTACGGCAACGAAAATATTGCGATAACGTTGGAAACGTAAAAATGGAAATATCACAAGCGAGGTTATCTGTTGCAAGGATTGGACGGCCTGGATCGCGATATTAAGTCAAAACAGATGGCGAAGAGGATTTGTTGCTCTCGGATGCCACACACCCCAATAGAAAACTAATTCCCGGGAAAGTAGGATCGCACGAGGCGATCAAGGGAGCGACGAGGGTTCCCTTGCGCGCCGCCGGTGACGTCGCCGGTTCCCTCTCTCTTCGTCGGCCGCTCCGGCGGCGGGAGGGAGGGGGAACCTCGGGTCTGTTTGCTAGGTGGGTGGGTGGTAGGGTTAGGGTTGAGGGAGACATTGCCGAGGCCATTGCGGTGGTGTCGCGTCGGAATAAGTTTCTCCGGGCTCCGTTCGCGGTCAGGTGAGGTTTTTTCCTTCGTCTAGGAGCCAGCGGGGTTGGGGATCCTCGGATCTCGTCAAGGTCACGGGCTATGGTGGCTGGAGGTCCATCGACACTGCCGTTTTGGGTCCTCAGATGGGTGATGGGTGCAGGGAGACGAAGACCCTTCTTCTTCCTTGTTGGTATGATTTGTTGTTGTTGTTGTTGTTCTTTTCCTTCCTCTGCACTGATGCTGGTGGGAGATCATGTTTTGTCCGCGTGGATGGCCCGGTCGCGGTGCTGGACCGGCCGGATGACTCGAGTTCTCTTCCTTCCGAAAGGGACACTTTTCGCGGTACTCAAAGCCAAAGATGGCGACGGCTGTTGTAGGTGTGTTGGATTGATGTCCATGCCCTCTCAGCGTTGGTGTCAAGAAAGGAGGAAGCAGCGTGGCGACAATTGTACCATGGTCGAAGATGATGACCTGCTTACGACTGGTTGCAGATCCTTCTGCTGCAGGAGTCTTCTCTCAAGATTCAGGAATAATGACACAGGGCTCCGAAGATCTTCTTGTGTTATGTTTGTCTTAGGGTACTCTAGGTGTTCATGGTCCTTTGTGTTTGCGGTTCAGTGTGCTTGTAAGGGTCAACTACTTTGTACTGATTCATGGTATGAATGAAAAAATTCTAAAAAAAAAGATGCCACACACCCCAATATCGCATTTAAAACATTAGGAAATTTCAAACAATTATGAAATTTTGGGATATGAAACTTGGGTGCTTGTTGTACACCTGTATCCAGTTTCGTGAGGAACGGATGCCCATGGTAATGTCACTAAAAAGACAAAAAAAAGTATATATAGGAAAAAAATGGATGTATCATATGTCAGACCGTAATTTATGCGCCGCGCCGCATGCACCCATTCATCGCGAAAATGGACACGGGTGTATGACGAGCACCCATGTTTCATATCCCATAATTTCAGATTTTTTTTGATATTTTTTTATGCTATTTTCATATATGGGTGGGTGGCACCCGGGTACTCCAATGCATTTGCGAACAGACGGCTCGGCAGCATAGATCAATCAGAAGTTGCTCCGTACATCAAAGCAACCCTTGTATGCACTTGTACAATACATGTAATATATCGTTCTGACAAGGAAACTACATCTTCCACGAACACAAAAATTCCTTAGTAAACCAACGTTTCGTTCCGATTGAGGGCAAGAAATCTCTTCGAGAGCTTAACCTGCCATATCCATGTACACATTCCAAATACCCACACCGTGGAGTCTTGGTCGACAAACCTCGTTTTCACAAGTAATTCCATGTTGATTTGCTCATTCCATAAATCTATCCGCAATGCATGTATATATAAATCAAGCTAGCCACACCGTGGTCGATCGTGCTCGTATACGCGCTTCCTCTCTCCTCTTGAACTCCTGATCCGCCGGCGCGCTAGCTAGCACGATGACGACCGCCCGCTCCGTGGCGGTGCTCATGGCCGCCGTCCTGGTGTCCTCGGCCCTCTTCGGACCGCCGGCCTTCGCCGCCGCCGACACCCACTGCGACCTCCAGAAGGACCTCCTCATAACGCAGAGCCTCAGCGAGCCTCAGACCGACGGCTCATCGATGTACAGGGTGACCGTGACGAACCAGTGCGCCGGCGATGAACTCACGGGCAGGCCCTGCGTCATCTCCAGTATCCGCCTGCAGTGCGGCAACTTCCGCTCCGTCATCCCCGTCGACCCCAAGGTGCTCCGCGTCGTCGTCCCCGGCGTCTGCCTCCTCAACGCCGGCCACTCCATCACGCAGGACCGCAACGTCTCCTTCGTCTACACCAGCTACGTGCGCGAAAACCTCTACGTCCTCTCCGCAGTGTGCAGCCTCGGACGTTGATGCCGCTTTTGTTTTTCTCAACCGGCGGCGGTATGAAATTTTGGTAGGATCGATCAGATGATGCTTAGATGTGCCCGAAGAGATGCCGTTCATGTGGACTTAGCGCAGGCGTGGTTTACTTTAGTTGTTTCACTTTTTTAATATATAAAGTACGCACACTCATGCGTTTTCGAAAAAAAAAGTTCAGTTGTTTCGTCACTGTGTTTACTCTGCAATGGTTTTTGCGTGTTATTTTGAGCAAGAAATTGATATTGTGAGATTTTGCATAATCTTGATTGATGCGCTTCCTTTTATGCTTAGATATACTTCTCGGTGGAAAAAAAATAGCATGATCTACTATTGATGTAAACATAAGACACCAAAAGTAAGGCGCAAATTTGTATGAAACAAAATACCATGGCGAGCGTCGATGAACAATGCCTCTCAGCAACAGATGGAGAGTTGTCACAGTTTTCTATAATTTGAATCCATTTATGTTCGAATACTATTAGGAACTCGACATACACTAGCTACAACTTTATATAGGAAAGACATTAGGTGGATAATAATACAACTATTTGATATGTGAATTTCACATGAAACAAGATTGAATTTTGGAACCTTTCAATTGAGAAAAGGCAGTTCAATTATAATTATATATGCCTTTGGAATCAAATTTCTCGTAAAGTTAGATTATACTAGTAGAAACAAGATAGTACTATATGTCTCTCTTTTCTAGAAACAAAAGGTACAAGTGTACAACGCACAAAGATTCACTCTATTTTTTCGCAAAAGATGAAACAATATATGCTGAAGATTCGAGTCGTGAATTTGGACTAGACAAGACAAAAGGACATAGCCTATAGAGGAAATCACATTGTCCTTTTCTCATATTTATCTCGCCTTAATAAAAACTAGATCATCGATGGCGCGCGTTGCCGCGCCCATCTATCTTTTCGATAGAGTGATAGGAATTTCCATAACTATAGAGACACATAGATATTTTCATACATACTAAATAAATATATATATTGTGGGTAATTGACAAATGAAACTTAATGGAGAACGTTTCCTTTGAGACAAGATAAATGATAAAAATAGAGGCCTTATAATCATCATCCTGTGAATGCAAGCAAATAAAATCTAGAGCTAAACCATGGATTCAGTGTTTTTGCGATTTTTTTAATATATCCACTTATATATGGTTCAATTTATATACAAATGCACTAAGAGAAAGTTCTGATCACAATGTCACCTGCAGCTAGACTGCATATGAATAATTTTGACTTGAATATGTACACATGATCCCAAGTAAAGGACGGCACCTCTCCGTCATCTTTTCCTTTTCACAAATAATGAGTGTAACTTTGCATGGAATAACCTAAGATCTATGCTGCAGAGCCTGCAAACATGAATAATTCAAAAAAAATCAGATAAGCACATTGTTTATATTGTGCAAACGTCCGGTGGATCAAGATAATCCAAAGCGATTGATGGGTGGATCAACAACATATGAACAGAACCAGATTGTTTGATGTATGTAGCACACAAAGACGGCCATTGTATGTACTCCCTCCGTCCGAAAATACTTGTCGGAGAAATAGATGTATCTAGACGCATTTTAGTTCTAAATACATTCATTTTTACCCATTTCTTTGACAAGTATTTCTGGACGGAGGGAGTACTACATGGCACAGACCACCAACATGTGTAACCTGGAGCATTAGTGATTGAGTCTGTATTATCAGCAACCTGAAACAATACATGGACAAACTGAAAGGATAATGCATATGATAAACAACAGAAAATTGGGCAAACCATAGAGTGGCAACAGACCTCACTAACATTATATACTTCATTGAGAGAAGATGCAAGCCAAGCAAAGTTGTGTACTCCTCACAAGCATAACCGTGCCTGCAAATAACACGAAACAGCATGCATGAATTCCAACGACACACATCACAACAAATTTTTTTTTGAGGATCAACCAGAACAAATTTCTGGGAATATGAAAATGTGTAGCTTGCAGGTCCGCAATCGCAGCAAGTAGGAAATGATGATTCTTATATCAGTAAAAATACAGATGATAAACAAACCAGCATCAGCTTTGTTTATCAGTCAAACAAGCCCGACTCAAACCTACAGTATATATCAAGCCATAGGGTCGGGGGAAGCCCAGATTCTCTCTATGGTGGTGAGCAGAATTGTGCGGCGGCTGGCTTGGATGGTGCACATCGTCCTGGCGAGTAAGAGCAGCTCCGCCACAAGAGTAACAGCGGTGATGTTGTTTTCGCTGGGACGTTGTCATGGCCGCTACCGGTGGACAGATCTTAGAAGGTTGATGGGAAGATAGGAACGGGATGGGATGGGATGGGATGCGCACACCCGTATCATCGGAAGACAATTAGATGCAACATATATGGAGAGATGGCGCGAGGTGCGCATTAGCTGCCATGAATGGGTACCGAGAACTGATCCTTCAGTTTCCACGCCGGCGCATATTGAATTAAATTTCCACTCAACAGCCGTATTTGACGCTTCCCATCTGTCCCTGCCCATCAACTGCCATAACTCGCATGATTAGGGCATCTTCAGCCGTTGGCCTCCTAGGGGGCGCCTAAAAGCGCCGCCTGGGAGTGAGCCGGCGCAAAAAACGGCCCTGGGGCGAGTCGGTCCCCAGCCGTCGGCGCCCAGGGCCGCCCCCAGGCGCGTATTTAAAAAAATAAAAAAACCGTTCGGCCAAGTTATGACAAAAACTAGTTAAATTTCAGCCAAACATGGCAAATTTCGGCGAATTACATTAACCTACTCTAAAAAAAAGAAAGGCGATGAAGTCGTCGCCGCCATCGTCGTCGTCGTCGGCCGCCTTCTCGTCCTTGACGCGGGTGCCCCTGCTGGACCCCTGCCCGGCGTCGCCTTGGCGAACAGGCGGCGGCGCGTCCTCCTCGTCGTCGTTGTCGCACAGGACGACGACCCCGCCTTCCTCGCGGCCGCGTCGGCGCTCCTCGAAGCGGCGTAGGGCGGCGCGCTGGCGCTCCTTCGCCTTCTCCCGGCACGCCTTCTCCATCGCAATGTAGTCCTGGCGCGCCCATTCGAGGGCCGCGTCGTCGTCGTCGTCGAGCTCCGCCTTCACCGGCGCCAGCCCCGACTCCGTCTTCGGCTTGACGAAGCGCGGAGGAGCCGACGAGGACGAGGCGCGCCGGCCGCCCTCGTTGATGACGATGCCGGCGCTGCGAGTGCGCCGGCCGAGCGGCGTCTCCGCCGCGGGCTCGGCCTTGACGCCGAGCGGCGCCGGAGAGCCGGAGGAGTGCGAAGAAGAACGTGATGAGGAGGAAGAAGAGGAAGCGCCGAACCTCCTTGGCGCCCATGGCCCGACGCGTCGGTGCTGCGCCTGGCGGGCCGCCCTCGCGGGGGGGTACGCCAACGGCGGGTCATTGCCGCCCTCGAGGTACGTGAGCACGCCCTCGAGCGTGCGGCCGAGGACGCCCCACCAGAGGCGGCGCCCGTCGCTGTTCTGTCGGCCGCTGACCACTGGCGCGCCGTTGGTGGACGCCAAGCGCTGCTGCTGCCGGCGCTTGAAATACGCCGCCCAGGCCGCGTGGTTGTCGGCGGCGTACCGGGGGAGGGAGAGCTGCGCGTCGGTGAGGGACGCGCGCACGATGTCGACCTCCTCGGCGAAGTATTTCGGCTTCGCCACGGCGTCAGGCAACGGGGGAATGGGCACTCCCCCGACGCTGAGTCTCCACCCCGTTGGCCCGGCGCGCATGTCCGGCGGCGCCGGGATGTTCGCCTGGAACAGGAGCCAGGACTCCTGTTCGCGGAGCGAACGACGGCTGAAGCCGTTGGCCGCCGCCTCGTCTTCGGGGAAGCGTTCTGCCATGGCGTAGAGGGGAGAGGGAGGGGCTGGACGGCGGCGAGGGAGGAGCGGGGCTGGTGGGCGGCGGCGCTCGGGCTCGGGAGAGGGGAGAGGGAGGGGCTGGACGGCGGCGAGAGAGGAGCGGGGCTGGTGTGGGCACAGGCGAGGGAGGCCGCCGGCTTTTATAGCCAGGCCGCGCCCGTGTGTACGCATGCGAGGGAGGGGAGGCGTCGGCGCGCCGTCCCGTGACGCGCCGCCCGTGAGGAATCAATGGCAAGGCTGACCGGCGGCAGCCTTGCCATTGATTCCCCGCGGGAACCAAGGCCGTTGGGGGAAGACGAGGCGCCGAGTCGCTGACGCGGCTGGCCCGCGTCTTTTTCGCGCCAAAACAGCTCGCCCCGGCGCCCCCGGGCGCCCCCTAGCGCGCCTGGTTCGGCCTGGGTCCGCCGGCGCTGTTTTCGGCCCAAGCCAGCGAAAATCGGACTTCTGGGACGCGACTAAACCGTTTTTTCGATGCCGGCGCGAAAAAATCGGCTAAAGAGGCCTTCCTGCGCGGCTGGAGATGCCCTCAAGCAGTTTCCCATCGCCTCGCGTCGCTGAACGCATCACCCAACGGACCCCGCTTCGCCCGCGTTTGCTGGACTGGATCGAGCCATCATCTCCGTTTACCTTCCTCTGTCTCGCTTGGAGGTACTATAAATGGGCTTGGAGAAACGGCCCAAGGAACCACAGATAACGGATTTTTCTTCCGGAGTAGAGGCCCTTTAGGACAGCTGGCCCAGGTAAAAATAAACTGCGATGGTGGGCCGACTTGACAGCACATCTAACAGCTCAGATCAGGCACAACACGTGAACCGACGGCCAAAAACCACCAGGTCCTGAGATGGCTTCGTTTAGGCGCGGTTATACTGTCCTAAATTCCACTGATAAGAAAACACTGTTCAAGATTGACTGAACTAATTGCATCTTAGGATCTGCTTCTGAAAATTTATATTAAGATACTAAGCCCCCTAATTTTGGAGGCTCCTGGTGCGTCTGTGTCGTTGATTGAGGGTTCCTACTTTTTCCTTTTTATTATTTTCAATTTCTGCTTTTATTTGTATATTCTAAATTTATTTCTTTATGCATTTTTAGTTTATGAACATTTATTTAAGTGAACAAAAAAGTAATTGTTTATTTTTCTAAAATTCCAGATTTCTTCAAAAAAAAACATTACTGAATATTTTAAAGTTTGTGAACATGTTTTTACTTTGCAAAGCTAATTTCAGATCTGTGATTAATTTCGAAATCCATGATTTTTTTTAATTTGTAAAGTTTTTAAAATTCATGCTTTTTAAATTGCAATACTTTTGAATAACCAATATTTCTAGTTAACATCTTCTCATTTAGCAAACTTCTTCCAAATAATGATAGCTGGATTTTTTATAAGATAGCAATGGAGTGAGCGAAAACATGCTAATCGACTGAGTTGAAAAGGGAGCCAAACTGAGCGAACGGGAGCTTCGTGGGCCTCACCATGTGAAAATTGTAGTAGCAATTTCACAGTTTCAGTGTGCAATAGGAGCTCACAAGCCGAGAGCTATATGTCGCCCATACAGATTTCTATTACGTCTCACCTGTAGGGCCGGCTTTTAGGCCAGCCCAATAATATCGTTTCGTGCAAGTTGCATGTGTTATTTTTTGTGTTTTTTTGCCTTGGTTTCTTCTGTTGTCTTTTGTTTTATTTAATCTTTATTTTCCATTTTGTTTTTTATTCTTTATTTTATTTTCTTTCTTTCATTCATTTTCACCTGGTTTTTTATATTTATCTTTAAATTTTTTCAACCAATGTCTAATTTTTTCATAAACATTGTACCCTTTTCCTGTACACCATAAATATTTTTATAGTATGTTTAACATTTTGAAAGACATGATTAATATGTTTTTAAATATATCTTTTAATGTCTACCTTTATTAATACACATTGCACATTTCTCATATAATCTTAAAAAATATACATTTAACATAATTAAATACATAATTAAAATTTTAGTACATGTTCTGAATATTTTTTTCCAATATATAATGAAAAGAATTCAAATACACACTAAAACATTATTTTAATGATACGAACCATTTGTTTAAATTATGTGAAAAATTTACATTGTATAATTTAAAAAAATCACAATATTTCTTTAAAATGCAAGAACATATTTTGAAATGTATCGTAAAGTTTTTTGGATGGTATGATATTTTTAGGTTACCAGAACAATTTTTTAAATTGTACAGTATAATATTTTTAGAAATGTGACATACATTTTTGCATATTCCTGAACGTTTTTGAAATATCATTATCATTTTTTTGAATGGTACAAACATTTTTTTGAAGTTGAGCTGACTTATTTTTGCACTGCATAAACATTTTTTAATGTGTGATGAACATTTTAAATAAATTAACTAAATTAATTTTCTTAGTATTTCTATTTAGTTTTTTCAAAATTTAAACAAAAGTTTAAAACAAAAAATTCGTCTATGACGTGAGCATGCTGTTTTGGCCCACTACCGACTTTGTAGGCGACACGATCTTTTGTCTTGTATAAAGCGAGACATAGACTTGCCCGCCCTCGAGATGCTCACACAACGACCATCGACTTACACCGACGTTGAAATCTGTAAGGACACTACAACGACGCATGAAACAACTCGAGTCTCCTGCCAGAACAAATATGCCAGACACACACATCAGGAAATGCCCTCGCGTCTTCCGGCAGGCAACATGGGCAGTAGTACCGCCACCGTCGTTTTTAGCCCTTACTTCGCCTTCTTTCCTCCTCGTCGCTCCCGGCCATAGCCGCCAGGGCAAAGCCTTCGCGGTGGTCAGCGGCGGTGAGAGCTCTCCCGCACGCATGTCTGATCTACCTTCTCATCCTCTTGATTGGATCTTGCACAGTCGCCGCCCTAGTTGTGCCTCCTTCCCATGGATCTTCCCTGGGCCGGGCGGAATCCGGCCTCAGTGTCCAGCGGCCGGCAGCGACGTGATTGGGTGCTGCCTCATCGGATTCGGGAGAGCACGGATCTAGACGGTAGTGGTGGCTAGGGGATTTATTGGAAAGAATTAAACGCAACTCTGAAGATTTGGAACTCGAAGAAAGTAATGAGTCAGGTATAAACCTTAAGTTTGATTGTGTTAAATCTTTTCATGGATACTGATGCTTTTCATGAATTTAGCACTAAATATGAACTTGACTCTGAGATAGTAGCTTCTTTATGTGAATCATTTGCTACTCATGTTGATTTCCCTAAGGAAAAGTGGTTTAAATATCATTCTCCAATTGAAGTGAAAGTAGTATAACCTATTAGAGTTGAAGAAGAAATTGTTACTTATAATGTTGATCATGTTATTCCTACTGTTTACATTGAGAAAGCAGACCTGATGTGTGTCTTGCCATAAGTTAGGCAGGAAGGTACCAAAGTAATTCAGGAGTGGATCACTGGACAGCGGTCAAGAACATGCTGAAGTACCTGAAAAGGACCAATGATATGTTTCTTGTTTATGGAGGTGACGAAGAGCTCGTCATAAATGGTCACGTCGATGCTAGCTTCGACATTGATCTGGTTGACTCTATGTCACAAACCGAATACGTGTTTATATTGAATGGTGAAGCTGTCAGTTGTTCAGTTTCAAGCAGAGCGTCGTGTTGGGATCTACGTGTGAAGCGGAGTACATAGCTGCTTCGGAAGCAACTCATGAAGGAGTCTGGATGAAGGAGTTCATGTCCGATTTGGGTGTAATACCGAGTTCATCGGGTCCAATGAAAATCTTTTATGAAACACTGGACAATTGCCTTGGCGAAGGAATCCAGGTTTCACAAGAGAACCAAACACATCAAGAGACACTTCAACTTCATTCGTGAAAAGGTCAAGGATGGAGTGCTACCTCTTGAGCACTGCGTTGGATTTCTCCGAAGAGGAGAGGATGATGCAAAGTAGCATAAGTATTTCCTTCAGTTTTTGAGAACCAAGGTATCAATCCAGTAGGAGGCTACGCGCGAGTCCCTCGTACCTACACAAAAACAATAGCTCAACGCAACCAACGCGATTAGTGGTTGTCAATCCCTTCACGGCCACTTACGGGAGTGAGATCTGAAAGAGATGATATATAGTATTTTTGGTATTTTTGGTATAGAGATGCAAAGTAAAAAGTAAAAGACAAAGTAAAAAAGCAAAGCAATAATAAAGTGATGGAGATTAATATGATGAGAATAGACCCGGGGGCCATAGGTTTCACTAGTGGCTTCTCTCAAGAGCATAAGTATTCTACGGTGGGTGAACAAATTACTGTTGAGCAATTGACAGAATTGAGCATAGTTATGAGAATATCTAGGTATGATCATGTATATAGGCATCACGTCCGAGACAAGTAGACCGACTCCTGCCTGCATCTACTACTATTACTCCACTCATCGACCGCTATCCAGCATGCATCTAGAGTATTAAGTTAAAAACATAGTAACGCCTTAAGCAAGATGACATGATGTAGAGGGATAGTTTCATGCAATAGGATAAAAACCCCATCTTGTTATCCTCGATGGCAACGATGCAATACGTGCCTTGCTGCCCCTTCTGTCACTGGGAAAGGACACCGCAAGATTGAACCCAAAGCTAAGCACTTCTCCCATGGCAAGAAAAACCAATCTAGTAGGCCAAACCAAACTGATAATTCGAAGAGACTTGCAAAGATAACCAATCATACATAAAAGAATTCAGAGAATATTCAAATATTATTCATAGATAGACTTGATCGTAAACCCACAATTCATCGGTCTCAACAAACACACCGCAAAAAGAAGATTACATCGAATAGATCTCCACGAGAGGGGGGGGGGGAGAACATTGTATTGAGATCCAAAAAGAGAGAAGAAGCCATCTAGCTACTAACTATGGCCCGAAGGTCTGAGGTAAACTACTCACACTTCATCGGAGGGGCTAGGATGATGTAGAAGCCCTCCATGATGATGGCCCTCTCCGGCGGAGCTCCGGAACAGGCCCCAAGATGGGATCTCGTGGATACAGAAAGTTGCGATGATGGAATTAGGTTTTTGGCTCCGTCTCTGATCGTTTGGGGGTACGCAGGTATATATAGGAGGAAGGAGTACGTCGGTGGAGCTTCGAGGGGCCCACGAGGCAGGGGGCGCGCCCTCCACCCTCGTGACCGCCTCATGGCTTTCTTGACGGAGGGTCCAAGTCTCCTAGGTCTTATCCGATGAGAAAATCACGTTCCCAAAGGTTTCATTCCGTTTGGACTCCGTTTGATATTTTGTTTCTCCGAAACACTGAAATAGGCAAAAAAAATAGCAATTCTGGGCTAGGCCTCCGGTTAATGTGATAGCCTGGCTTATTAGGGATGATAGACTACTCATATCAATAAGGAATTCCTTCTTTTCCGGGAGCCCATTCGGACAGAACTCCAAAGTTAAGCGTGCTCAGCTTGGAGTAGTGTCAGGATGGGTGACCGACCGAGAAGTTGCTCCCGGTGCGCACGAGTGAGGACAAAGTGCGCATAAAAGACTAGTATTGATCTGTGGGGCCAGTCTAGATCCCGCCAGGAGTAACGACCACCGGCGGGTGTGTCCGGGGCGTTACAAGTTGGTATCAGAGCCGACCCTCGCGGTTACACGGATGGTTGCGGACAGGTGCGTGGTCATGTTGTTCATGACGTTTGTGACCCGTCGTGGCACCCGGCATGGCACATGTACCGGACTGGAAGCACAGACGTTTGTGCCAAGAGGGAACGTTCCTGTGGCCCGACGAGGACGTCGGTTCCTCTGAGTGGGGGTGTATGTGATAGCCTGGCTTATTAGGGATGATAGACTACTCATATCAATAAGGAATTCCTTCTTTTCCGGGAGCCCATTCGGACAGAACTCCAAAGTTAAGCGTGCTCAGCTTGGAGTAGTGTCAGGATGGGTGACCGACCGGGAAGTTGCTCCCGGGTGCGCACGAGTGAGGACAAAGTGCGCATAAAAGACTAGTATTGATCTGTGGGGCCAGTCTAGATCCCGCCAGGAGTAACGACCACCGGCGGGTGTGTCCGGGGCGTTACAATAGGTTAGTCCCAAAAATAATATAAAAGTGGAAAATAAAGCCCAATATAGTCCAAAACACTAGATAATATAGCATGGAGCAATAAAAAATTATAGATACGTTGGAGACGCATCAGGCATCCCCAAGCTTAATTCATGCTCGTCCTCGAGTAGGTAAATGATAAAAAGAGAATTTTTGATGCGGAGTGCTACTTGGCATAATTTCAATGTAAATCTTCTTAATTGTGGTATGAATATTCAGATCCAAAAGTTTCAAGACAAAAGTTCATGTTGACATAAAAATAATAATGCTTCAAGCATACTAACAAAGCAATTATGTCTTCTCAAAATAACATGGCCAAAGAAAACTATCCCTACAAAATCATATAGTCTAGCTATGCTCTATCTTCACCACACAAAGTATTTAAATCATGCACAACCCCGATGACAAGCCAAACAATTGTTTCATACTTTTGACATTTTCAAAACTTTTTCGATCTTCACGCAATACATGAGCGTGAGCCATGGATATAGCACTATATGTGGAATAGAATGGTGGTTGTGGAGAAGACAAAAAGAGGGGAAGATAGTCTCACATCAACTTGGCGTATCAACGGGCTATGGAGATGCCCATCAATAGATATCAATGTGAGTGAGTAGGGATTGCCATGCAACGGATGCACTAGAGCTATAAGTATATGAAAGCTCAACAAAAGAAACTAAGTGGGTGTGCATCTCCAAGCTTAATTCATGCTCGTCCTCGAGTAGGTAAATGATAAAAAGAGAATTTTTGATGCGGAGTGCTACTTGGAATAATTTCAATGTAAATCTTCTTAATTGTGGTATGAATATTCAGATCCAAAAGTTTCAAGACAAAAGTTCATGTTGACATAAAAATAATAATGCTTCAAGCATACTAACAAAGCAATTATGTCTTCTCAAAATAACATGGCCAAAGAAAACTATCCCTACAAAATCATATAGTCTGGCTATGCTCTATCTTCACCACACAAAGTATTTAAATCATGCACAACCCCGATGACAAGCCAAACAATTGTTTCATACTTTTGACATTTTCAAAACTTTTTCGATCTTCACGCAATACATGAGCGTGAGCCATGGATATAGCACTATATGTGGAATAGAATGGTGGTTGTGGAGAAGACAAAAAGAGGGGAAGATAGTCTCACATCAACTTGGCGTATCAACGGGCTATGGAGATGCCCATCAATAGATATCAATGTGATGAGTAGGGATTGCCATGCAACGGATGCACTAGAGCTATAAGTATATGAAAGCTCAACAAAAGAAACTAAGTGGGTGTGCATCCAACTCGCTTGCTCACGAAGACCTAGGGCATTTTGAGGAAGCCCATCATTGGAATATACAAGCCAAGTTCTATAATGAAAAATTCCCACTAGTATATGAAAGTGATAAAATGAGAGATTCTCTATCATAAAGATCATGGTGCTAATTTGAAGCACAAGTGTGGTAAAAGGATAGTAACATTGTCCCTTCTCTCTTTTTCTCTTTTTTTTATTTGGGCCTTTTCCTTTTTTATGGCCTCTTTTTTATTCTATTTTTTTAATTTTTCGTCTGGAGTCTCATCCCGATTTGTGGGGGAATCATAGTCCATCATCCTTTCCTCACTTGGGACAATGCTCTAAAAATGATGATCATCACACCTTTTATTTTTCTTACAACTCAACAATTACAACTCAATACTTAGAACAACATATGACTCTATGTGAATGCCTCCGGCGGTGTACTGGGATATGCAATGAATCAAGAGTGAGATGTATGAAAGAATTATGAACGGTGGCTTTGCCACAAATACGGTGTCCACTACATGATCATGCTAGCTATATGACAATGATGGAGCGTGTTATAATAAACGGAACTGTGGAAAGTTGCATGGCAATATATCTCGGAATGGCTATGGAAATGCCATGATAGGAGGTATGGTGGCTGTTTTGAGGAAGGTATATGGTGGGTGTATGATACCGGCGAAAGGTGCGCAGTATTAGAGAGGCTAGCAATGGTGGAAGGAAGGAAAGTGCGTATAATCCATGGACTCAACATTAGTCATAAAGAACTCATATACTTATTGCAAAAATCTAGAAGTTATCAAAGCAAAGTATTACGCGCATGCTCCTAGGGGATAGATTGGTAGGAAAAGACCATCGCTCGTCCCCGACTGCCACTCATAAGGAAGACAATCAATAAATAAATCATGCTCCGACTTCATCACATAACGGTTCACCATACGTGCATGCTACGGGAATCACAAACTTTAACACAAGTACTTCTTAAATTCACAACTACTCAACTAGCATGACTCTAATATCACCATCTTCATATCTCAAAACAATTATCAAGCATCAATCTTTTCTTAGTATTCAACACACTCAAAAGAAAGTTTTACAAATCTTGAATACCAAGCACATTATTATTAAGCAAATTACCATGCTATTAAAGACTCTCAAAATAATCTAAGTGAAGCATGAGAGATCAATAGTTTCTATAAAACAAATCCACCACCGTGCTCTAAAAGATACTCCCTCCGTTCCAAAATAAATGACCCTTAGTATAAAGTTGAGTCATCTATTTTGGAACGGAGGGAGTATAAGTGAAGCACTAGAGCAAAACTATAAAGCTCAAAATATATAAGTGAAGCACATAGAGTATTCTATCAAATTCAAATTCATGTATGGCTCTCTCAAAAGGTGTGTACATCAAGTATTATTGTGGCACACTAACAAACAAAGACACAAATAACACAAGACGCTCCAAGCAAAACACATATCATGTGGTGAATAAAAATATAGCTCCAAGTAAAATTACCGATGGAAGTAGACGAAAGAGGGGATGCCTTCCGGGGCATCCCCAAGCTTTGACTTTTTGGTGTCCTTGGATTATCTTGGGGGTGCCATGGGCATCCCCAAGCTTAGGCTCTTGCCACTCCTTGTTTCATAATCCATCAAAAGATTTCACCCAAAACTTGAAACTTCACAACACAAAACTCAATATAAATCTCTTGAGCTCCGTTAGCGAAAGAAAACAAAAGACCACTTCAAGGTACTGTAATGAACTCATTCTTTATTTATATTGGTGTTAAACCTACTGTATTCGAACTTCTCTATGGATTATAAACTATTTTACTAGCCATAGATTCATCAAAATAAGCAAACAACACACGAAAAACAGAATCTGTCAAAAACAGAACAGTCTGTAGTAATCTGTAACTAACGCAAACTTCTGGAAATCCAAAAAATCTACCAAAATAGGACGACCTAGAAAATTTGTTTATTGATCAGAAGCAATTGGAATCAGTATTTTATCACGTTCTGGTGATTTTTAACAATTGTTTTCGTGAACAGAAAGTTTCTGGAAATTACAGCAAGATCAAATAACTGTCATCCAAGAAGATCCTATAGGTCTAACTTGGCACAAACACTAATTAAAACATAAAACCACATCTAAACAGTAGGTAGATGGATTATTTATTCCACTACAGAAAGGAAATATATTGGGTTGTCTCCCAACAAGCGCTTTCTTTAAAGCCTTTTCAGCTAGGCATTGAGATGTCAATGATGCTCACATAAAAGACAAGAATTAAAGCACAAAGGGAGCATCATAAAACATGTGACAACCACATCTAAGTCTAACATACTTACTATGCATAGGCATCTTATAGGCAAACAAATCAAGACAAGCAAAAACTAGCATATGCAAGGAAGCGGAAAGAGACAATAGCAATCTCAACATAACGAGAGGTAATTTAGTAGCATGAAAGTTTCTACAACCATATTTTCCTCTCTCATAATAATTACATGTGGGATCATAAGAAAATTCAACAATATAGCTATCACAAAACATATTCTTAACACGATCCACATGCATGCAAAGTTGACACTCTTCCAAAATAGTGGGATTAACATTAATTAAAGTCATGACCTCTCCAAACCCACTTTTATCAAAAATTTCATAAGATTGAATATTCTCCAAATATGTGGGATCTAAAGTTGACTCTCTTCCAAACCCACTTTCAATATTATTGCAAACAATATTATCAATCTCATATTCATCATGGGGATTAAATAAATTTTCAAGATCATAAGAAGAATCACCCCAACCATGATCATTGCAACAAGTAGTAGACATAGCAAAACTAGCATCCCCAGGCTTAGGGTTTTGCATATTATTAGCACAATTGACATCAAGAGAATTTATAGTATAATCATTGAAATCATGCTTTTCATTGAGGGAGCTATCAAGCATGGGTGCAATAGCAACGATCTCACTTTTAACATAAGGAACTATAGCAAATTCGTCTTCATAAATATTGGCATCATGGCCACAAGAATAACAAGCATCATGTGTTGGGGAACGTAGTAATTTCAAAAAAAATCCTACGCACACGCAAGATCATGGTGATGCATAGCAACGGGAGGGGAGAGTGTTGTCCATGTACCTTCGTAGACCGAAAGCGAAAGCGTTATAACAACGCGGTTGATGTAGTCGTACGTCTTCACGGCCCGACCGATCAAGCACCGAAACTACGGCACCTCCGAGTTCTAGCACACGTTCAGCACGATGACGATCCCCGGACTCCGATCCAGCAGAATGTCGGGGAAAATTTTCGTCAGCACGACGACATGGGGACAATCTTGATGTTCTACCGTCGCAGGGCTTCGCCTAAGCACCGCTACAATATTATCGAGGATTATGATGGAGGGGGGCACCGCACACGGCTAAGAGATCAATGATCAATTGTTGTGTCTATGGGGTGCCCCCTGCCCCCGTATATAAAGAAGTGGAGGAGGGGGGAGAGGGCCGGCCCCTATGGCGCGCCCTGGAGGAGTCCTACTCCCACCGGGAGTAGGATTCCCCCCTTCCAAGTAGTAGGAGTAGGAGTCAAGGAAAGGGAAGAGGAAAGAGAAGGAAGGAGGGGGCGCCGCCCCTCCCCCTAGTCCAATTCGGACTAGTCAATGGGGGGGCGCGCGGCCTGCCTCTCCCTCTCCTCTAAAGCCCAATAAGGCCCATATACTTCTTCCCCCGTATTCCCGTAACTCTCCGGTACTCCGAAAAATACCCGAACCACTTAGAACCTTTCCGATGTCCGAATATAGTCGTCCAATATATCAATCTTTATGTCTCACCCATTTCGAGACTCCTCGTCATGTCCCCGATCTCATCCGGACTCTGAACTCCTTTGGTACATCAAAACTCATAAACTCATAATATAACTGTCATCAAAACTTTAAGCGTGCGGACCCTACGGGTTCGAGAACTATGTAGACATGACCGAGACACGTCTCCGGTCAATAACCAATAGCAGAACCTGGATGCTCATATTGGCTCCCACGTATTCTACGAAGATCTTTATCGGTCAAACCGCATAACAACATACGTTGTTCCCTTTGTCATCGGTATGTTACTTGCCCGAGATTCGATCGTCGGTATCTCAATACCTAGTTCAATCTCGTTGCCGGCAAGTCTCTTTACTCGTTCCGTAATACATCATCCCGCAACTAACTCATTAGTTGCAATGGTTGCAAGGCTTATAGTGATGTGCATTACCGAGTGGGCCTAGAGATATCTCTCCGACAATCGGAGTGAAAAATCCTAATCTCGAAATACGCCAACCCAACAAGTACCTTCGGAGACACCTGTAGAGCACCTTTATAATCACCCAGTTACGTTGTGACGTTTGGTAGCACACAAAGTTTTCCTCCGGTAAACGGGAGTTGCATAATCTCATAGTCATAGGAACATGTATAAGTCATGAAGAAAGCAATAGCAACATACTAAACGATCGTGTGCTAAGCTAACGGAATGGGTCATGTCAATCACATCATTCTCCTAATGATGTGATCCCGTTAATCAAATGACAACTCATGTCTATGGTTTAGGAAACATAACCATCTTCGATTAACGAGCTAGTCAAGTAGAGGCATACTAGTGACACTCTGTTTGTCTATGTATTTGCACATGTATTATGTTTCCGGTTAATACAATTCAAGCATGAATAATAAACATTTATCATGATATAAGGAAATAAATAATAACTTTTTATTGCCTCTAGGGCATATTTCCTTCAGTCTCCCACTTGCACTAGAGTCAATAATCTAGATCACATCGGCATGTGATTTAACATCAATATTTCACATCACCATGTGATTAACACCCATAGTTCACATCGTCATGTGACCAACACCCAAAGGGTTTACTAGAGTCAATAATCTAGTTCACATTGCTATGTGATTAACACCCAAAGAGTACTAAGTTGTGATCATGTTTTGCTTGTGAGATAATTTTAGTCAACGGGTCTGTCACATTCAGATCCGTAAGTATTTTGCAAATTTCTATGTCTACAATGCTCTTCACGGAGCTACTCTAGATAATAGCTCCCACTTTCAATATGTATCCTGATTGAGACTTAGAGTCATCTGGATCAGTGTCAAAACTTGCATCGACATAACCCTTTACGGCGAACCTTTTGTCACCTCCATAATCGAGAAACATATCCTTATTCCACTAAGGATAATTTTGACCAATGTCTAGTGATCTACTCCTAGATCACTATTGTACTCCCTGGTACACAGTATGGCATACTTTATAGAACCTATGGCCAAGGCATAGGGAATGACTTTCATTCTCTTTCTATCTTCTGCCGTGGTCGGGCTTTGAGTCTTACTCAATTTCACACCTTGTAACACAGGCAAGAACTCTTTCTTTGACTGTTTCATTTTGAACTACTTCAAAATCTTGTCAAGGTATGTACTCATTGAAAAAACTTATCAAGCGTCTTGATCTATCCCTGTAGATCTTGATGCTCAATATGTAAGCAGCTTCACCGAGGTTTTTCTTTGAAAAACTCCTTTCAAACACTCCTTTATGCTTTGCAGAATAATTCTACATTATTTCCGATCAACAATATGTCATTCACATACTTATCAGAAATGCTGTAGTGCTCCCACTCACTTTCTTGTAAATACAAGCTTCATCGCAAGTCTGTATAAAACTATATGCTTTGATCAACTTATCAAAGCATGTATTCCAACTCCGAGATGCTTGCACCAGTCCATAGATGGATCGCTGGAGCTTGCATATTTTGTTAGCACATTTAGGATTGACAAAACCTTCAGGTTGCATCACATACAACTCTTCTTCCAGAAATCCATTCAGGAATGCAGTCTTTACATCCATTTGCCAGATTTCATAAAATGTGGCAATTTGCTAACATGATTTGGATAGACTTAAGCATCCCTACGAGTGACAAGGTCTCATCGTAGTCAACTCCTTGAACTTGTCGAAACCTTTTGCGACAATTCTAGCTTTGTAGATAGTAACACTACTACCAGCGTCCGTCTTCCTCTTGAAGATCCATTTATTTTCTATGGCTTCCAGATCATCGGGCAAGTCAACCAAAGTGCATACTTTGTTCTCATACATGGATCCTATCTCAGATTTCATGGCCTCAAACCATTTCGCGGAATCTAGGCTCATCATTGCTTCCTCATAGTTCGCAAGTTCGTCATGGTCTAGTAACATGACTTCCAGAACAGGATTACCGTACCACTCTGGTGCGGATCTCACTCTGGTTTACCTACGAGATTCGGTAGTAACTTGATCTGAAGTTACATGATCATCATCATTAGCTTCCTCACTAATTGGTGTAGTAGTCACAGGAACAGATTTCTGTGATGAACTACTTTCCAATAAGGGAGCAGGTACAGTTACCTCATCAAGTTCTACTTTCCTCCCACTCACTTCTTTCGAGAGGAACTCCTTCTCTAGAAAGGATCCATTCTTAGCAACGAATTTTCCTTCGGATCTATGATAGAAGATATACCCAATAGTCTCCTTTGGGTATCTTATGAAGACACATTTCTCCGATTTGGGTTCAAGCTTATCATGTTGAAACTTTTTCACATAAGTATCGCCAACCCCAAACTTTAAGAAACGACAACTTTGGTTTCTTGCCAAACCACAGTTCATAAGGTGTCATCTCAATGGATTTAGATGGTGCCCCTTTTTAACGTGAATGAAGTTGTCTCTAATGCATAACCCCAAAACGATAGTGCTAGATTGGTAAGAAACATCATAGATCGCACCATATCTAATAAAGTACGGTTATGACGTCCGGACACACCATTACGCTGTGGTGTTCCAGGTGGCATGAGTAGTGAAACTATTTCACATTGTTTTAACTGAAGGCCAAACTCGTTAACTCAAATATTTTATTTCTGTGATCATATCGTAGAAACTTTTATTTTCTTGTTACGACGATTCTCCACTTCACTCTGAAATTCTTTAAACTTTTCAAATGTTTCAGACTTGTATTTCATCAAGTAGATATACCCATATCTGCTCAAATCATCTGTGAAGGTCAGAAAATAATGATACCCGCCGCGAGCCTCAACACTCATCGGACCGCATACATCAGTATGTATTATTTCCAATAAGTCAGTTGCTCGCTCCATTGTTCCGAGAACGAAGTTTGAGTCATCTTTCCCAAAAGGCATGGTTCGCAAGCATCAAGTGATTCATAATCAAGTGATTCCAAAATCCTATCAGCATGGTTTCTTCATGCGCTTTACACCAATATGACCTAAACGGCAGTGCCACAAATAAGTTGCACTATCATTATTAACTTTGCATCTTTTGGCTTCAATATTATAAATATGTGTGTCACTATGATCGAGATCCAACAAACCACTTTCGTTGGTGTGTATGACCATAGAAGGTTTTATTCATGTAAACAGAACAACAATTGTTCTCTAACTTAAATGAATAACCATATTGCAATAAACATGATCAAATCATATTCATGCTCAACGCAAACACCAAATAACACTTACTTAGGTTCAACACAAATCCCGAAAGTATAGGGAGTGTGCGATGATGATCATATCAATCTTGGAACCACTTCCAACACACATCGTCACTTCACCCTTAACTAGTCTCTGTTTATTCTGCAACTCCCGTTCCGAGTTACTAATCTTAGCAACTGAACTAGTATCAAATACTGAGGGGTTGCTATAAACACTAGTAAAGTACACATGTATATCAAATATACCTTTGTTCACTTTGCCATCCTTCTTATCCGCCAAATACTTGGGGCAGTTCCGCTTCCAGTGACCAGTCCCTTTGCAGTAGAAGCACTCAGTCTCAAGCTTAGGTACAGACTTGGGCTTCTTCACTTGAGCAACAACTTGCTTGCCGTTCTTCTTGAAGTTCCCCTTCTTCCCTTTGCCCTTTATCTTGAAACTAGTGGTCTTGTCAACCATCAACACTTGATGTTTTCCTTGATTTCTACCTTCGTCCATTTCAGCATCACGAAGAGCTTGGGAATCATTTTCGTCATCCCTTGCATACTATAGTTCATCATGAAGTTCTACTAACTTGGTGATGGTGACTAGAGAATTTTTTCAATCACTATTTTATCTGGAAGATTAACTCCCACTTGATTCAAGCGATTGTAGTACTTAGACAATCTGAGCACATGCTCAATGCTTGAGCTATTCTCCTCCATCTTTTAGCTATAGAACTTGTTGGAGACTTCATTTCTCTCAACTCGGGTATTTGCTTGAAATATTAACTTCAACTCCTAGAACATCTCATATGGTCCATGACGTTCAAAACATCTTTGAAGTCCCGATTCTAAGCCGTTAAGCATAGTGCACTAAACTATCATGTAGTCATCGCATTGAGCTAGCCAAACGTTCATAACGTCTGCATCTGCTCCTGCAATAGGTCCGTCACCTAGCGGTGCATCAAGGACATAATTCTTCTGCGCAGCAATGAGGATAAACCTCAGATCACGGATCCAATCCGCATCATTGCTACTAACATCTTTCAACTTATTTTTCTCTAGGAACATATCAAAAATAAAACAGCGGAGCTAAACGCGAGCTATTGATCTACAACATAGATATGCTAATACTACCAGGACTAAGTTCATGATAAATTAAAGTTCAATTAATCATATTACTTAAGAACTCCCACTTAGATAGACATCCCTCTAATCATCTAAGTGATCACATGATCCAAATCAACTAAACCATAACCGATCATCACGTGAAATGGAGTAGTTTTCAATGGTGAACATCATTATGTTGATCATATCTACTATATGATTCACCCTCGACCTTTCGGTCTCAGTGTTCCGAGGACATATCTGTATATGCTAGGCTCGTCAAGTTTAACCCGAGTATTCTGCGTGTGCAAAACTGGCTTGCACCCGTTGTAGATGGACGTAGAGCTTATCACACCCGATCATCACGTGGTGTCTGGGCACGACGAACTTTGGCAACGGTGCATACTCAGGGAGAACACTTTTATCTTGAAATTTAGTGATAGATCATCTTATAATGCTACCGTCAATCAAAGCAAGATAAGATGCATAAAAGATAAACATCACATGCAATCAATATAAGTGATATGATATGGCCATCATCATCTTGTGCTTGTGATCTCCATCTCCGAAGCACCGTCATGATCACCATCGTCACCGGCGTGACACCTTGATCTCCATCGTAGCATCGTTGTCGTCTCGCCAATCTTATGCTTCTACGACTATCGCTACCGCTCAGTGATAAAGTAAAGCATCACAGGGCGATTGCATTGCATACAATAAAGCGACAACCATATGGCTCCTGCCAGTTGCCGATAACTCGGTTACAAAACATGATCATCTCATACAAAAACTTATATCTCATCACATCTTGACCATATCACATCACAACATGCCCTGCAAAAACAAGTTAGACGTCCTCTACTTTGTTGTTGCAAGTTTTACGTGCCTGCTATGGGCTTAGCAACAACCGTTCTTACCTACGCATCAAAACCACAACGATAGTTTGTCAAGTTGGTGCTGTTTTAACCTTCGCAAGGACCGGGCATAGCCACACTCGGTTCAACTAAAGTTGGAGAAACTGACACCCGCCAGCCACCTGTGTGCAAAGCACGTCGATAGAACCAGTCTCGCGTAAGCGTACGCGTAATGTCGGTCCGGGCCGCTTCATCCAACAATACCGCCGAACCAAAGTATGACATGCTGGTAAGCAATATGACTTATATCGCCCACAACTCACTTGTGTTCTACTCGTGCATATGACATCTACGCATAAAACCAGGCTCGGATGCCACTGTTGGGGAACGTAGTAATTTCAAAAAAATTCCTACGCACACGCAAGATCATGGTGATGCATAGCAACGAGAGGGGAGAGTGTTGTCCATGTACCCTCGTAGATCAAAAGCGGAAGCATTATAACAACGCGGTTGATGTAGTCGTACGTTTTCACGGCCCGACCAATCAAGCACCGAAACTACGTCACCTCCGAGTTCTAGCACACGTTCAGCTCGATGACGATCCCCGGACTCCGATCCAGCAGAATGTCGGGGAAGAGTTTTGTCAGCACGATGACGTGGTGATGATCTTGATGTTCTACCGTCGCAGGGCTTCGCCTAAGCACCGCTACAATATTATCGAGGATTATGGTGGAGGGGGGCACCGCACACGGCTAAGAGATCAATGATCAATTGTTGTGTCTATGGGGTGCCCCCTGCCCCCGTATATAAAGGAGTGGAGGAGGGGGAGAGGGCCGGCCCCTATGGCGTGCCCTGGAGGAGTTCTACTCCCACCGGGAGTAGGATTCCCCCCTTCCAAGTAGTAGGAGTATGAATCAAGGGAAGGGAAGAGGGAGAGAAGGAAGGAGGGGGCGCCGCCCCTCCCCCTAGTCCAATTCGGACTAGTCAATGGGGGGGGGGGGCGGCCTGCCTCTCCCTCTCCTCTAAAGCCCAATAAGGCTGAGGGAGTCCTGGATTAGGGGGTGTTCGGATAGCCGGACTATACCTTCAGCCGGACTCCAGGACTATGAAGATACAAGATTGAAGACCTCGTCCCGTGTCCGGAAGGATCTTTCCTTGGCGTGGAAGGCAAGCTAGGCGTGCGGATATTCAAGATCTCCTACCATTGTAACCGACTCTGTGTAACCCTAACCCTATCCGGTGTCTATATAAACCGGAGGGTTGTAGTCCGTAGGACAACCATCATCATACACAATCATACCATAGGCTAGCTTCTAGTGTTTAGCCTCCTTGATCTCGTGGTAGATCTACTCTTGTACTACCCATATCATCAATATTAATCTAGCAGGAGTAGGGTTTTACCTCCATCGAGAGGGCCCGAACCTGGGTAAAATAAAGTGTCCCTTGTCTCCTGTTACCATCCGACCTTGACGCACAGTTCGGGACCCCCTACCCGAGATCCACCGGTTTTGACACCGACATTGGTGCTTTCATTGAGAGTTCCTCTGTGTCGTCGCTTTTAGGCCCGATGGCTCCTTTGATCATCAACAACGATGAGGTCCAGGGTGAGACTTTCCTCCCCGGACAAATCTTCGTCTTCGGCGGCTTCGCTCTGTGGGCCAACTCGCTTGGTCGTCTGGAGCAGATCGAAAGCTACGCCACTGGCCATCAAGTCAGGTTTGGAAGCTTAAACTACACGGCAGATATCCGCAGAGACTTGATCTTCGACGGGTTCGAGCCACAGCCAAGCGCGCCGCACTACCTCGAGGGGCATGATATAGCTCTGCCTCCGAATAGTGCCCTGGAGGCCGCACACGCACCGGCCCCGATCCTCGACTCGGAGCCCGCTGCGTTCTTTGAGGATGAACGGTTGGACGTCACCTCGGGGGCTGCGATCTTGAAGGCGATCGAGCCGAACGCCAGCCCCGCACTCCGCACGGCCCATGACTCCAAGGAGTCGGATTCTTCTCCGAACTCCGGGCCTCCCGTGCCCCTGCCGATCGAATCCGATTGGGCGCCTATAATGGAGTTCACCGCCGCGGACATCTTTCAGCACTCACCTTTTGGTGATATCCTGAATTCTCTCAAGTCTCTCTCTCTATCAGGAGAGCCCAGGCCGGACTATGGTCTGCGAGGTTGGGATTCGGACGACGAAGAAATTCAAAGCCCACCCACCACCCACTCAATAGCCACTGTTGATGATTTAACCGACATACTTGACTTCGGCTCCGAAGACTTCGACGATATGGACGACGAAGGAGGAGACGAACAAGAACCAACACTTGTAGGGCGCTGGACCGCCACCTCGTCATATGACATATATATATGGTGGACGCTCCAAAGGATGGAGATGGCGATGGAACAGCGGAGGATGACACCTCGAAAAAACAGCCAAAACGCCGGCGTCAACGGCGCCGCTCTAAATCCCGCCATAGCAGAAACGGTGATTCCGGCACGGGAGATAATACTACCCCGGATAGCGCCGAAGAACACCAAATCCAGCAAGATTCGGCGCAGGAAGATGGAGAAGCCAGCCCTCATGAGAGAGCGAGGATGATAACTACATGCCTCCCTCCGAAGACGAGGCAAGCCTCGACGACGACGAATTCGTCGTACCATCAGACCCCGCCGAACAAGAGCGTTTCAAACGCAGGCTTCTAGCCACGGCGAATAGCCTAAAGAAAAAGCAGCAACAACTTAGAGCTGATCAAGATTTGCTAGCTGACAGATGGACTGAAGTCCTTGCGGCCGAAGAGTATGAACTCGAGCGCCCCTCCAAAAATTATCCTAAGCGCAGGCCGCTACCCCAATCAGAGGGGGAAGCACCTACATTACCAATGCATGACATGGCAGACCGGCCACCTCGCGGCCGCGACAGAGAGGCCTATCGAACCTCTAAACAAGCCATGCCCCGGTGCCGCTCAACTAAGGCACGGGAAAATGAGCCAGACCTGCGAGACGTACTGGAGGATAAAGCAAGGCAAACAAGATCGATCTATGGATCGCGCAGACGCCCGACGACACGTGATGATGATCTTCACTCCGGACACAATAAATCCGGCCGGGCCGAACACAACAGGCCTAGCTCTTCCGAGCTGCGTCGTGACATAGCCTAGTACAGGGGCGCCGCACACCCACTATGCTTCACAGATGAAGTAATGGATCATAAAATCCCAGAGGGTTTCAAACCCGTCAACATCGGGTCGTACGATGGTACGACAGATCCGGCAGTATGGATTGAGGATTATCTCCTTCACATCCACATGGCACGTGGTGACGATCTACATGCCATCAAATATCTCCCCCTCAAGCTCAAAGGACCAGCCCGGCACTGGCTTAACAGCCTACCAGCGGACTCAATCGGTTCTTGGGAGGACCTGGAAGCCGCATTCCTCGACACCTTCTAGGGGACCTATGTGCGGCCACCGGACGCCGACGACCTAAGCCACATAATTCAGCAGCCAGAAGAATCGGCCAGGCAATTCTGGACACGGTTCCTAACAAAGAAAATCAGATAGTCGATTGTCCGGACGCAGAGGCCCTAGCAGCCTTCAAACATAACATCCGCGACGAGTGGCTTGCCCGGCACCTGGGACAGGAAAAGCCGAAATCTATGGCAGCCCTCACGACACTCATGACCCGCTTTTGCGCGGGCGAAGATAGCTGGCTAGCTCGCAGCAACAACTTATCAAAGAACCCTGGTAATTCGGATACCAAGGACAAAAGTGGTAGGACACGTCGAAACAAGCAAAAGCGCCGCGTTAGCAGCAACAGCAATGAGGATACGGCAGTAAACGCCGGATTCAGAGGCTATAAATCCGGTCAGCGGAAAAAGCCATTTAAAAAGAATACCCAGGGCCCGTCCAGTTTGGACCGGATACTCGACCGCTCGTGCCAGATTCATGGCACCCCCGAAAGGCCAGCCAATCACACCAACAGGATTGTTGGGTGTTCAAGCAGGCAGGCAAGTTAAGAGCCGAACACAAAGACAAGGGGCTGCATAGCGACGACGAGGAGGAGCCCAGGCCGCCGAACAACAATCGACAGAAGGGGTTTCCCCCACAAGTGCGGATGGTGAACATGATATACGTGACCCACATTCCCAAGAGGGAGCGGAAGCGTGCGCTACGGGACGTATACGCGATGGAGCCAGTCGCCCCAAAGTTCAACCCATGGTCCTCCTGCCCGATCACTTTTGATCGAAGGGACCACCCCACTAGCATCCGTCACGGCGGTTTTGCCGCATTGGTTCTTGACCCAATCATTGACGGATTTCATCTCACAAGAGTCCTCATGGACGGTGGCAGTAGGCTGAACAGTGCGGAAAATGGGCATATATCCATCAAGGATCAAGCCCACAAGGACGACCTTTAAAGGCGTCATACCAGGTGTAGAGGCCAATTGCACAGGCTCTGTGTCGGTGTCAAAACCGGTGGATCTCGGGTAGGGGGTCCCGATCTGTGCGTCAAGGTCGGATGGTAACTGGAGACAAGGGACACTTTATTTTACCCAGGTTCGGGCCCTCTCGATGGAGGTAAAACCCTACTCCTGCTAGATTAATATTGATGATATGGGTAGTACAAGAGTAGGTCTACCACGAGATCGAGGAGGCTAAACCCTAGAAGCTAGCCTATAGGTATGATGATGGTTATGATGTGTTCGTCCTACGGACTACAACCCTCCGGTTTATATAGGCACCGGATAGGGTTAGGGTTACACAGAGTCGGTTACATTGGTAGGAGATCTTGAATATCCGCACGCCTAGCTTGCCTTCCACGCCAAGGAAAGAACCTTCCGGACACGGGACGAAGTCTTCAATCTTGTATCTTCATAGTCCTGGAGTCCGGCTGAAGATATAGTTCGGCTATCCGAACACCCCCTAATCCTGGACTCCCTCAGTAGCCCCTGAACCAGGCTTCAATGACGATGAGTCTGGCGCGCAAATTGTCTTCGGCATTGCAAGGCGGGTTCCTCCTCCAAATTCTTCAAGAAGATAATAAACACCAAAAAATAGTGTCCGGCTCTGCAAAACAAGTTTCCACGTATTGCCATATAGAGAATAATACAAACACAAATCAAATCTGCTGACGTATTCCGCAGTGCGTCATAACACTGCGACCAAGCCTTCTGTATGGATTATTTTTGTTGTTCCACCGCAACACGTTCAACGAGGAGGTTTCCTTGGCACGTCTTGTCGAAGCAGAGATCGTGTGCCCCTTTTAACGGGATTCTCATTAATACGGACGTGGGTAACCCAACCGTGCCCGTTAAGCACGTCCTGCCTTGATTAAAGGCTAGTCCAGGACGGTTACGGGGAGGGCTCTTGATATTCTGCCTCTTATAAAGAGACCGAGACCTTGCTCCCCTCTTGTGTTCTCAAAACAAGCTCGCCCATAGTCTCGAGTTCCAACACCCCAGGCTTTTAGATTCTAGGCGCACCGGACCATCGACAATGTCCGGCTCCGGCCTTCAAGGCCAATGGATGCCCTCCTCTGTTACGGAGGAGGACGTATCAAGGTTGAGGGAGGCTAGGTTCCTGACCAGCGAGAACCCGCACAGGTTGCCTGCTCGAGGACAAGCGATCCCAAGCCCTCAGCCCGGTGAGAGCGTAGTATTCATCTCCCACTTCCTTCGGGGATTAGGCTTCCCAACGGATCCTTTCGTAAGGGGGCTGATGTTTTATTATGGGCTGGAATTCCATGACCTAGCTCCGGAGTCCATCCTCCATATCTCCTCCTTCATTGTTGTGTGTGAAGCATTTCTCCATATCACTCCTCACTTCGGATTATGGCTCAAGACCTTCAAGGTAGAACTGAAGATAATCGAGGGGCGTCACGTAGAGTGCGGAGGTGCTGTTATAAAAAGGAATACCGATGCTCCATGGCCCGAGGGCACTTTTCAAGAGGAGCTCGGCTTATGGCAACAGGAGTGGTTCTACATCACCTCTCCTCGGGGCACCACTTGGGTAGCGCCTCCTGCCTTTCGTTCGGGCCCCCACCACGTTTAACATCGTGGATCAACACAGGGTTAGATCGGGGCTTGCCCAAAGACATTCCTCTATTGCAGGGCCGCATAAAGGATCTCCTAAAAGGATACCTCAACCTGGTCAAGGTGACACAAGTTATGCTGATTCGCCGGACACTGCCTGGCCAACGTCGCCCCCTCCGCTTGTGGGAGTTCAACCCAGAGGGGTCGCGAGTTCTCCAAAATTTCATGGGCATGACGCCTACGGAGATGTATAGACTGTTCTTCGGACCACAAGGAGTGAGTCCGGATTTGACCGAGGATGCTGGTTTAAGCCGCAACCGCCCGGATACAGAAGTAGGTGACCTTGCGCCCGGACCTTCTATCCGTACAATTGACTTATTTTTTAACAGTACTTCTCCTTTTTACGCAGGAGTGGATAGCGAAGGCGAAGCTGATCCGGTGTCCGGCTCCCCTTCCCGAGACCAGGCTAGATCCTGTGCTAGTCAGGATGTTGGAGGTGGCGCCTCGGGAGGAAAATGAAGGGGCGGACAAGAAAACCGTGGCCTCTTCGAAAGAGGCCATCCCAAAGGGGGGAATCGACAACTCCTCTCCAAAGGGGAAGAAAAGGGCCGCCTCTGACGACCCGGGAGCCGTAGCTCCAAAGCGGGGGAAGGAATCCGCGTCAGAGGACCCGACGCCGGAGAGCCCCTCGGCCGAACTAAATCCTCAAAAGGAGCAGCCCTCCAACGAGACGTAAGTAGAAAGAGAGTCATTCTTTTAAGAGAAATCCTTAATTTATATCTGAGAAGTTTTAACCGAAACCTTACCTTGTAGTTCAGACCTCGACCCTTTTCGGCATAGCTCGTCATCGGGGGATCTTCTTCCGGAGATGATGGAGAGCGGAACGCCTCCTCCTTCATCGCCTAGCAAGGCAGGCGACGCCGAAGTGTCGTCGCAGAGGATTTCTCCGAATCTGCCAGAGGCAGAAGGTGATCACGCGGCCCCCCGGGGTTCTCCGTGTCCGGCCTCCGAAGAAGGCCATGGGACGAGTCCGGCACCATCTGGTGTTCAGTCGGAGGAGCTGAAGGTTCTGCTGGGCCGAGCCTCTGTTTCAGAGGAGCATCGTACGTTGATGCACACGGTGATTGAGAAGATTTCATCCGCGGAAAGCGGACTGAACGAGGCCGTCAAGAGTTTACTGGCGGGCCTTGAGGTACGTTTTGAATAACGAACATTAGTGTTAATTGCGCATAATAACATGCGCCCTGTATAGATAGTAGCCCCTGAGACTCTGTGTGCCGCAAAGATTAGCAGCGCGCAGAGGATCTTAATCCCAGGTCCTTTAAGTGGCACCTTTGTATGTAGGTGGCAGGTTGTCCGGAGTCGAGTCGGACTCGAGATTTTGCCGAAATGAAACGGCAACTCGATGAGGCAGAAGCCGACATCGTGCTTGTTAACAAGCGGCTTGATGATGCTCAAGGTATTGAGTTTATTTGGCGATTGTTAGTAAGAGGAGCTCTATGTCAATATCTTACCTTGTGTATGCTTGATGCAGATGGTGCGGCGACCGTAGAAGGACTTAGGGCCGAGCTCGCCAAAGCAAAGGAACAAGCCAGAAAGAGCGATGCGGCTGCCGGAAGAGCCCGTGAAGAGCTAAAAGCCGAACAGGCTTCCCATTGCCGAAGCAAGGAGGAGATGGCTGATATAGCCGTGAAGTTGAAAAGTGCTACTGACCGTTGCAAACTTCTTCAAGAGGAAGGTCGAGCCCGGCAGACGGATTTAGAGAAGGTCGTCGCCGATGCCAAGGACGCCCGCTCTGTTATGAGAGCGTCAAGGGAAGAGCTGCGTCAAGACGGACTAATTGCGGATGGAAAGCCCTTCCTGCTGCGGAGAAAATTCTGTGATCCGAAGTTCGCCCCGTTGGACCAAGCGTGGAGCGTGGAGGACACCTATCTGGATTTGTCGGCTAGTGCCGCTGATGCGACCAGGTACTTTCAAGATAAGAAAGATCATGAAGTGGAAAAGCTCTTCTGGTCGCAGTTCACTAATCCAGAGCGTCCACTATCAGTGGATGATCGCCTGGCCCAATGGGCCGAGCTGAATAGGTTGTCCGGACTCGCCATGAAGTATGCCATGGACCGCCTGTGTCCGGGGAGATCGAAGCCGAGAAGCTATTTCAGTTTGGTGCAGCAATTTCTTGACGTGGTGCCTCGGATTGAAGCTCTAAAGAGGTCCGCTTGCACAGAGGGCGCGCGGCTGGCTCTTGTGTAACGCCCTCGATGCGGCTACATCTCCCACGTGTCGGGGCACGACTTAGAGGCATAATCGCATAGAAAGCAATGTCGCAAGTGAGGTAATCTTCACACAACCCATGTAATACATAAGGGAAAGAGATACATAGTTGGCTTACAGTCGCCACTTCACACAATACATAAATAAACATCCATCATTCAAATTACACTCAAGGTCCGACTACGGTACCAAAATGAAAGAAGACTACCCCAATTGCTACATAGATCCCTGAATCAACCCAACTAGGCTCCACTACTGATCATCTGGAAAAGACACATAGTAACGGCAACGTTCCTCGTCGAACTCCCAAGTGAGCTCGGTCGCGTCATCTGCACTGGCATCGTTGGTACCTGCAACTGTAGTGGTAGAATCTGTGAGTCACGGGGACTCAGCAATCTCACACCCGCGAGATCAAGACTATTTAAGCTTATAGGTAGGAAAGGGATTGTGAGGTGGAGCTGCAGCAAGCGACTAGCATATAAGGTGGCTACAACGCAAAAGAGAGCGAGAAGAGGAGCAAAGCACGGTCGTGAAGCTAGAAGTGATCAAGAAGTGATCCTAGAACAACCTACGTCAAACATAACTCCAACACCGTGTTCACTTCCCGGACCCCGCCGAGAAGAGACCATCACGGTTACACACGCGGTTGATGTGTTTTAATTAAGGTCAACTTCGGGTTTTCTACAACCGGACATCAACAAATTCCCATTTGCCTCATAACCGCGGGCAAGGCTTTCGAAAGATAATACCCTGCAGGGGTGTCCCAACTTAGCCCATTATAAGCTCTCACGGTCAACGAAGGATATTCCTTCTACCGGGAAGACCCGATCAGTCTCGGAATCCCGGACTACAAGACATCTCGGCAGTAATAAAACAAGTCCAACAAAGCCGCCCGATTGTGCCGACAAATCCTGATAGGAGCTGCACATATCTCGGTCTCAGGGCACATCCGGATTGTCCAAACTTCCGGTAGGCCAGTCCAGAGTTGCCCTGGCGACCACCGGCGACTGACAGTTCGGACCAACACTCGAAGGAGCACTGGCCCGGGGGGGGGGGGGGGTTAAAATAAAGATGACCCTCGGGCTCGCGAAAACCCGGGGGAAAAATGCTTAGGTGGCAAATGGTAAAACCAAAGTTGGGCCTTGCAGCAAACTGTCAAGGGGGTCCCATAATCACCCAACCGTGTAAGGAATGCAAAATCCGGGAACATAACACCGGTATGACAGAAACTAGGGTGGCAAGAGTGGAACAAAACACCAGGCATAAGGCCGAGCCTTCCACCCTTTACCAGGTATATAGATGCATTAATTAAATAAGAGGTATTGTGATATCCCAACAAGTAAACATGTTCCAACAAGGAACGACGAGTCCATGTTCCAACAAGGAACAAACTTCATCTTCACCTGCAACTAGCAACGCTATAAGAGGGGCTGAGCAAAGCGGTAACATAGCCAAACAACGGTTTGCTAGGACATGGATGGTTAGAGGCTGAACATGGCAATATGGGTGGCATGATATAGCAAGTGGTAGGTATCGCAGCATAGGCATAGCAAAAGAGTGAGCATCTAGCAAGCAAAGATAGAAGTGATTTCGAGGGTATGGTCATCTTGCCTGCAAGGTTCTCAGAGTTGTCGAAAGCTTGGTCCTCGTAAGCGTTCTCAACAGGTTCCTCGTTCACGTACTCGTCTCCCGGATCTACCCAAAGCAAGAACACAAGCAAAGGGGACAAACATCAATCACGATGCAATACGCAAGCAACATGATGCAAAACATGGCATGATATGCGAGATGGGATATGCAATGCATATGCGTGCTTCGGAAGGAAAAAAGATGAACAAGGCATAATCTTGGCAAACCAAGTATGCCACTGGATAGGTGAGGTGATTTCGGTTGAAATCGATATAAAGATCACCGGAATCGGATGCACGATTTGCAAATGACAAGCAATACAAGAATGACAATAATCTGCCATTAACAGCATGATGCTACTTAGCAAGCAACAAGAAATTAAGCTACTGCACCCAAACATATCAACAAAGCATATGAAAGCAATCTACTCAAGATGCTTGACAAAAGATGAACATTGTGCTATGGCTAAATCACAACATAACAGGTTCAAACAAGCATGGCAAAAGTGCAAAAGATAACAGATTCACAGACTTGATGAAAATAACAACATAGCAGAAATTAACATCAGGATGACATGTTCAGAGCAATGAATCAACATGCTACAGGAACAGGACATAGCAAAACAAGGCATGGCATGAATCTAATCAAAGCACTTGACAAATGTCCCTTACTGACCATAAGCCAAAAAGGATAAGAAAATACAATAACACCCATGTCAATTAAGCAAGTTTCGTTACAGGTTTCAGACTTAGCAGAAAAACTGGACATGTCAAAAACAGATAACAAGTAGGCATGTTCGTGAGCTCGATGCACTCACTACAGATCATTACATGATAAAGTAAGCATACATACATCAAGAAGACATGGCATAGGATCTAGACATGGAAATAATAACATCATAACATGCAAGGATTAACTACACCAAGCTTGGCAAAATCGAATAACATGTAAACAATCTGCCAGCAACATTTTATAGCAAAAGTAGAGGTCGATTGACTCAAGCTATGGCACTCCATAAATACATACAAAGGCATGGATGGATAAAGCAAATCCACATGCTCAAAACACCATTACTGATCATGCTCAAAATTTGCATAGATCTCTCTGAAACAACATGAACACATGGCATAAAAATAACAGCAGGCAGGGACTTGGAGAAAATTACTAAGTCTCTGAAATCAGCAACATTAAGTACCCTAGTTTGCATGCTTGTGCTAGTCACCACAAAGACCACAAAGATACATGGCATAATTCTCTGGAAAGGTAACATGGCATATTACAAAACTCATGTAGGACTCAACTTCATAGGATGCACACATCAATCATGGCAAAAATGACAAAAGTGCATGTTCTGATAAGAATCAGAAACTAACATCACATAGCCCTCTTCCAACAGCATTTCGGGCATCAAGATGACCTCAAATGAAAATGATGCAATGGAATGAAATGATGTACTCATCGAGGCGAACAATTAGACATATTATATGCACGAAACGGAGGAATATACAACAAGTTATGATGCGATGAACATGCGACATATATGCAAAATATCCAAGACAGCAGATTTCGAAGGGGGAAGAAAAAGTCAACCGGCGCGCGACTCGAGGATGGCGGGCGCGGATCTCGCCGGAGATCGGCCGGGGAGGCTCGGAGACGGCGCGGTGAGGCTTGGGGTCGCCGGATCCGGGCGGATCCGGCGCCGGCGACGGCGGGGGCGCGCGGCGCCGCGGTTGGTGGCGCGGGGCGGCGCGGGCGGCGCCGGCCGGCGAGGCGGGCGAGGCGGCGCGCGGCTGGAGCTGGAGCGGGAGGCGCGGGGGCGGCGAACGGGCTCGGGGGGCCCGACCCGGGCTCGGGCGGGCCGGCGGCGAGGTGGGCGCGGGGGCGCTGACGTGGCGGCTCCCGGTTGGCCGGGCGGCGGCGGACGGACACGTCCGCTGCCCGTATTTTTGTCCGGCGGCGGCGGGGAAGAAAATAGACTAGGGTTAGGGTGGATTGGACCCGGGATTTCGGAGGGGGAGGTATATTTATAGGTAGAGGGGGCTAGGAAGCTCCAAATGAAGTGCGGTTTTCGCCCACACGATCGTGATCGAACGGCGGTGGACATGGGAGTGACTTAGATGGGTTATTGGGCTGTTATGGAGGGGTTTTGGGCTGCAACACACACAAGGCCTTCACGGTTACCCGGTTAACCGTTGGAGTATCAAACGACCTCCGAATGACCCGAAACTTGACAGGCGGTCTACCGGTGCTATACCAAGGCCGCTTGACAAACCTCGGTCCATTCCGAGAAAGTTTAATACCCGCTCACGGAGAAATGTAAAAGGGGACGCCGGGGAACATAGGAGCGCCGGATTGCAAAACGGACAACGGGGAAAATGCTCGGATTTATGAGACGAACACGTATGCGAATGCGATGCACATGATGACATGATATGAAATGCATGACATGAACAAAATGCAAAATGACGGGAAACCCAACCACGGAGGGAATATCATATTACATAACCGAAAATGGCAAGAGTTGGAGTTACAATTATGGCAAGTTACATCCGGGGTGTTACAACACTCCACCACTACGAGAGGATCTCGTCCCGAGATCTAGGACTGAAAGAACTCCGGATACTCGGAACGTAGGTGGTCCTCACGCTCCCAGGTGGCTTCTCGGTCTGAATGGTGTGACCATTTCACTTTCAGGAATTTGATTGACTTGTTGCGAGTCTTGCGCTCAGTTTCTTCAAGAATAGCAACTGGATGCTCATGATAGGACAATTCTTCTTGAAGATCAATCTCTTCGAAGTTGATGGTGCGCTCAGGCGTCTTGAAGCACTTGCGAAGCTGTGACACATGGAAGACATCGTGCACATTTGCAAAGTTGGAGGGAAGCTCAAGTTGATAGGCGAGATCGCCTCGTTTGCCGATGATCTTGAAAGGATCGACGTATCTAGGGGCAAGTTTCCCCTTGATACCGAAGCGACGAGTTCCTTTCATTGGAGAGACGCGGAGGTAGACATGGTCTCCGATCTCGAATGCCACATCTCGGTGTTTGCTATCGTAATAGCTCTTCTGGCGCGATTGTGCGGCTTTGAGGTTCTCACGAATGACCTTGCACATAGCCTCAGCCTCTGAGATCAAATCGTTGCCAAGCAATTGGCGTTCGCCCGTCTCAGACCAATTGAGAGGAGTACGACACTTTCTGCCATAGAGAATCTCGAATGGGGCTTTGCCCGAGCTGGCTTGAAAGCTGTTGTTGTAAGAGAACTCAGCATAAGGAAGACAATCCTCCCACTTCATGCCGAAAGAGATAACACAAGCTCTAAGCATATCTTCAAGAATTTGGTTGACACGCTCGACTTGTCCACTAGTTTGAGGGTGGAAAGCTGTGCTGAAGCGAATATTTGTACCCATGGCCTTCTAAAAAGAATCCCAAAACTTGGAGGTAAAGATGCTGCCATGGTCTGAAGAGATCAATTGCGGAATGCCATGCAAGGAGACAATTCTGGAGGTGTAGTGCTCTGCCAGCTGCGCTGCTGTGATAGACTCTTTGATAGGAATAAAGTGAGCCACTTTGGTGAGCTTGTCGATGACGGCGAAGATAGCATCATTTCCACGCTTGGACTTAGGAAAACCAGCCACGAAGTCCATTTCGATATGATCAAACTTCCATTATGGAATAGCAAGAGGTTGGAGAAGACCAGCTGGTCATTGGTGTTCTGCTTTCACCCTTCTACAGACATCACATTCATTCACGAATTGAGCAATCTCTCGCTTCATTCGAGTCCACCAATACGACTGCTTGAGGTCATGGTACATCTTCGTACTTCCAGGATGAATTGACAGAAGAGAATTGTGCGCTTCGTTCATAATGACTTTACGAAGATCACCCTTTGGAACCACGATCCGGTCCTCGAAGAAAAGAGTATCTCTGTCATCAACTCGATAGCACTTGTATTTGGAAATGCCCTTGTCAATACCACGTTTCACCTTCTTCACCATGGTATCCAACAGTTGTGCCTCACGAATCTGATCTTCCAAAGTAGGAGAGACGATGAGGTTGGCAAGAAAACCTTGAGGAACAACTTGGAGATTCAACTTGCGGAAAACTTCACAAAGATCCGGTTGAAAGGGCTTGAGGATTAAGCTGTTGCAATAAGCCTTCCTGCTCAAAGCGTCTGCAATCACATTAGCCTTGCCTGGAGTATATTCAATACTCGGATTATACTCTTGAATCATTTCGACCCATCGAGTTTGCCTGAGGTTGAGGTGGGGCTGAGTGAAGATGTACTTGAGACTCTTGTGATCAGTGAAAATGTCTACTTTCCTTCCCAACAGGAGATGCCTCCATGTTATTAGAGCGTGGACCACTGCCGCCAACTCAAGATCTTGAGTGGGGTAGTTCTTTTCGTTGGGCTTCAACTGACGAGAGGTATAGGCTACAACCTTCTTCTCTTGCATTAAGACGGCACCGAGGCCTTGAAGAGAAGCATCACAGAAAACTTCATAAGGCTTGTCTTCGTCAGGAGGAGTCAAAACTGGAGCAGTGACGAGTTTCTCTTTGAGAGTGTTGAAAGCAACGTCACACTCAGGAGACCAGACATACTTCACATGCTTCTGGAGGAGGTTGGAAAGAGGCTTTGCAATCTTTGAGAAATTCTCAACGAATCTTCGGCAATAGCTTGCAAGTCCAAGAAAACTGCGAAGCTGCTTGACATTCTGAGGAGGTTCCCAATTCAAATCTGCAGACACCCTCTCTGGATTAATAGCAATGCCCTTGGCAGAGATGATATGACCAAGGTAAAGAACTTCATCAAGCCAGAATTCACATTTGGAGAACTTCGCATATAATTTATACTCTCTGAGCTTGTCGAGCACCAATCGCAAATGTTTGGCATGATCCTTCTTATTCTTGGAGAAAACCAAAATATCATCGAGATAGACCAAGACAAATTCGTTGATGTAGGGGTTGACGATGAAATTCATCAAGCGAGTGAATGCTGGAGGAGCATTGACAAGGCCGAAAGACATGACAGTATATTCATAAGAACCAAAGCTTGTTTTGAATGCTGTCTTAGGAATATCTTCTTCACGAATGTGGATCTGATGATAACCCATGCGAAGGTCAAGCTTGGAGAACACTTTAGCACCTTTAAGTTGCTCAAATAGCTCATTGATGTCGGGAAGTGGGTACTTGTTCTTGATAGTCTTCTTGTTCAATGGACGGTAATCGACGCAAAGTCGGTCCGTGCCATCCTTCTTCTTGACAGAAAGAACACCACAACCCCAAGGAGAAAAACTCGGTCTGATCAGACCCAGACGCTCTCGTTCATCGAGTTGTTTCTTCAATTCCTTCAACTCATCTGGTCCAAGCTTGTAAGGACGCTTGCAAACGGGTTCCGTGCCAGGCTCAAGATCGATAACGAATTCAACTGGCCGGCGGGGAGGCATACCCGGAAGCTCTTCTGGAAAGACATCTTGGTACTCACAAACGACTGTAATCTGAGAGATAGCATCCAATTCACCATTCTCATTGAGAGAAAACAACCGAATGGTATCATCACGAGAGGCATAGATGATCACATCGTTAGAAGAGTGAGTCAATTGAATTTCCCTGGCAGCACAATCAAGTTGAGCCTTGTGCTTAGAAAGCCAGTCCATCCCGAGAATAAGATCAATATCAGAGTCACCAAGAACAATAGGTTTAGCCAGAAATCTATAGTCGCCCATCTTGATAGAAACATCCGGAACCATATATCTTGCGTTCATGCATTTAGCCGGAGAGACAACTGATAACGGTTTAGGCAAACCTTGGAAAGACAATTCGTGCTTCGATGCAAAAGGTTTTGAGATGAAAGAATGCGATGCACCAGTATCAAATAAGACTTTTGCAGGAATATCATTAACAGGAAGATTACCCATGATCACTTCGGAAGAACCCTCCGCTTGAGCTGCATTCAACATGTTCACCTTAGCATACTTAGGATTATGCTTGACCACTGCATTGCTGGAAGATTTCACAGGAGGAGGAGGCGGAAGGCGCCTTTGGTTGAAGCACTTGTTCGCATAGTGACCCTTTTGCTGACATTTGTTGCAAGTCACCTCTAAGAGCGGACGATGGTAAGGAGCACTTGGCCTTGGAGCTTGGTTCTGAGACTTGTTCTGATAGCCAGGGTTGGTGGGTGTAAAGATCCACGACCACCTGAGTTCTTCTGCTGATAAGGCTGACGGAACGGAGGAGGAGGAGGCAACCAGAACTTCTGTTGCTTAGCTGCCACAAGTGAGGAAGAAGAAGACTGAACTGCGTCTCTGACTCTCTTCTTAAAAGCCTCACACTTGAGCTGAGCAGCTTCTTGTTTTAGCGCCATGTTGTAGAATTCATCATACTTTAACGGCTCGAAAAGCACGAGAGCAAGTTGCAGATCTTCTCTGAGACCACGCCTGAATTGGTAGATCATACTCTTCTCATCAGGGATGTCTTGCCTCGCAAAACGAGAGAGCTTCTAGAACTGAGTGTTGTATTGATACACGGACATGTTGCCTTTCTTGAGATTGCGGAACTCCTCACGCTTACTCTCAACAACACTTTCTGGAATGTGGTGAGCTTTGAAGTCACGGCGGAAATCATCCCAGGTAATCACACGACCTCCTCTGGAATCTTTGTATTGCTGGAACCACTCAGCAGCTTGATCTTTGAGTTGAAAAGAGGAAAACTTGACAAAGTCCTCACGCTCCCAGGTGTCGGGGCACGACTTAGAGGCATAACCGCATAGAAAGCAATGTCGCAAGTGAGGTAATCTTCACACAACCCATGTAATACATAAGGGAAAGAGATACATAGTTGGCTTACAGTCGCCACTTCACACAATACATAAATAAACATCCATCATTCAAATTACACTCAAGGTCCGACTACGGTACCAAAATGAAAGAAGACTACCCCAATTGCTACATAGATCCCCGAATCACCCCAACTGGGCTCCACTACTGATCATCTAGAAAAGACACATAGTAACGGCCATGTTCCTCGTCGAACTCCCAAGTGAGCTCGGTCGCGTCATCTGCACTGGCATCGTTGGTACCTGCAACTGTTGTGGTAGAATCTGTGAGTCACGGGGACTCAGCAATCTCACACCCGCGAGATCAAGACTATTTAAGCTTATAGGTAGGAAAGGGATTGAGAGGTGGAGCTGCAGCAAGCGACTAGCATATAAGGTGGCTACAACACAAAAGAGAGCGAGAAGAGGAGCAAAGCACGGTCGTGAAGCTAGAAGTGATCCTAGAACAACCTACATCAAACATAACTCCAATACCGTGTTCACTTCTCGGACCCCGCCGAGAAGAGACCATCACGGTTACACACGCGGTTGATGTGTTTTAATTAAGGTCAACTTCGGGTTTTCTACAACCGGACATCAACAAATTCCCATCTGCCTCATAACCGCGGGCACGACTTTCGAAAGAGAATACCCTGCAGGGGTGTCCCAACTTAGCCCATTATAAGCTCTCACCGTCAACGAAGGATATTCCTTCTACCGGGAAGACCCGATCAGTCTCAGAATCCCGGACTACAAGACATCTCGGCAGTAATAAAACAAGTCCAGCAAAGCCGCCCGATTGTGCCGACAAATCCTGATAGGAGCTGCACATATCTCGGTCTCAGGGCACATCCGGATTGTCCAAACTTCCGGTAGGCCAGTCCAGAGTTGCCCCTGGCGACCACCGGCGGCTGACAGTTCGGACCAACACTCGAAGGAGCACTGGCCCGGGGGGGGGGGGGTTAAAATAAAGATGACCCTCGGGCTCGCGAAAACCCGGGGGGAAAAGGCTTAGGTGGCAAATGGTGAAACCAAAGTTGGGACTTGCTGGAAAAGTCTTATTCAAAGCGAACTGTCAAGGGGGTCCCATAAATCACCCAACCGTGTAAGGAACGCAAAATCCGGGAACATAACACCGGTATGACGGAAACTAGGGTGGCAAGAGTGGAACAAAACACCAGGCATAAGGCCGAGCCTTCCACCCTTTACCAAGTATATAGATGCATTAATTAAATAAGAGGTATTGTGATATCCCAACAAGTAAACATGTTCCAACGAGGAACAACGAGTCCATGTTCCAACAAGGAACAAACTTCATCTTCACCTGCAACTAGCAACGCTATAAGAGGGGCTGAGCAAAGCGGTAACATAGCCAAACAACGGTTTGCTAGGACATGGATGGTTAGAGGCTGAACATGGCAATATGGGTGGCATGATATAGCAAGTGGTAGGTATCGCAGCATAGGCATAGCAAAAGAGCGAGCATCTAGCAAGCAAAGATAGAAGTGATTTCGAGGGTATGGTCATCTTGCCTGCAAGGTTCTCAGAGTTGTCGAAAGCTTGGTCCTCGTAAGCGTTCTCAACAGGTTCCTTGTTCACGTACTCGTCTCCCGGCTCTACCCAAAGCAAGAACACAAGCAAAGGGGACAAACATCAATCACGATGCAATGCGCAAGCAACATAATGCAAAACATGGCATGATATGCGAGATGGGATATGCAATGCATATGCGTGCTTCGGAAAGGAAAAAGATGAACAAGGCATAATATTGGCAAACCAAGTATGCCACTGGATAGGTGAGGTGATTTCGGTTGAAATCGATATAAAGATCACCGGAATCGGATGCACGGTTTGCAAATGACAAGCAATACAAGAATGACAATAATCTGCCATTAACAGCATGATGCTACTTAGCAAGCAACAAGAAATTAAGCTACTGCACCCAAACATATCAACAAAGCATATGGAAGCAATATACTCAAGATGCTTGACAAAAGATGAACAATGAGCTACGGCTAAATCACAACATAACAGGTTCAAACAAGCATGGAAAAAGTGCAAAAGATAACAGATTCACAGACTTAGTGAAAATAACAACATAGCAGAAATTAACATCAGGATGACATGTTCAGAGCAATGAATCAACATGCTACAGGAACAGGACATAGCAAAACAAGGCATGGCATGAATCTAATCAAAGCACTTGACAAATGTCCCTTACTGACCATAAGCCAAAAAGGATAAGAAAATACAATAACACCCATGTCAATTAAGCAAGTTTCGTTACAGGTTTCAGACTTAGCAGAAAAACTGGACATGTCAAAAACAGATAACAAGTAGGCATGTTCGTGAGCTCAATGCACTCACTACAGAGCATTGCATGATAAAATAAGCATACATAAATCAAGAAGACATGTCATAGGAGCTATACATGGAAAGAATAACATCATAGCATGCAAGTATCAACTACACCAAGCTTGGAAAAATCGAATAACATGTAAACAATCTGCCAGCAACATTTTATAGCAAAATCAGAGCTCGATTGACTCAAGCTATGGCACTTCATAAATACAAAAAAAGGCACGGTTGGATAGAACAAATCCATATGCTCAAAACACCCTTACTGATCATGCTCAAAAGATGCATAGATCTCTCTGAAACAACATGAACACATGGCATAAAAATAATAGCAGGCAGGGACTTAGCGAAAATTACTAAGTCTCTGAAATCAGCAATATTAAGTACCCTAGTTTGCATGCTTGTGCTAGTCACCACAAAGACCACAAAGATACATGGCATAATTCTATGGAAAGTTAACATGTCATATTACAAAACTCATGTAGGACTCAACTTCATAGGATGCACACATCAATAATGGAAAAAATGACAAAAGTGCATGTTCTGATAAGAATCAGAAACTAACATCACATAGCCCTCTTCCAACAGCATTTCGGGCATCAAGATGACCTCAAATGAAAATGATGCAATGGAATGAAATGATGTACTCATCGAGGCAAACAATTTGACATATTATACGCACGAAATAGAGCAATATACAGCAAGTTATGATGCGATGAACATGCGACATATATGCAAAATATCCAAGACAGCAGATTTCGAAGGGGGAAGAAAAAGTCAACCGGCGCGCGACTCGAGGATGGCCGGCGCGGATCTCGCCGGAGATCGGCCGGGGAGGCTCGGAGACGGTGCGGTGAGGCTTGGGGTCGCCGGATCTGGGCGGATCCGGCGCCGGCGACGGCGGGGGCGCGCGGCGCCGCGGTTGGTGGCGCGGGGCGGCGCGGGCGGCGCCGGCCGCGGTCGGCGGCGGCGCGGGCGGGCGGCGCCGGCCGGCGAGGCGGGCGAGGCGGCGCGCGGCTGGAGCTGGAGCGGGAGGCGCGGGGGCGGCGAACGGGCTCGGGGACCCGACCCGGGCTCGGGCGGGCCGGCGGCGAGGTGGGCGCGGGGGCGCTGACGTGGCGGCTCCCGGTTGGCCGGGCGGCGGCGGACGGACACGTCCGCTGCCCGGATTTTTGTCCGGCGGCGGCGGGGGAGGAAATAGACTAGGGTTAGGGTGGATTGGACCCGGGATTTCGGAGGGGGAGGTATATTTATAGGTAGAGGGGGCTAGGAAGCTCCAAATGGAGTGCGGTTTTCGCCCACACGATCGTGATCGAACGGCGGTGGACATGGGAGTGACTTAGATGGGTTATTGGGCTGTTATGGAGGGGTTTTGGGCTGCAACACACACAAGGCCTTCACGGTTACCCGGTTAACCGTTGGAGTATCAAACGACCTCCGAATGACCCGAAACTTGAGAGGCGGTCTACCGGTGCTATACCAAGGCCGCTTGACAAACCTCGGTCCATTCCGAGAAAGTTTAATACCCGCTCACGGAGAAATGTAAAAGGGGACGCCGGGGAACATAGGAGCGCCGGATTGCAAAACGGACAACGGGGAAAATGCTCGGATTTATGAGACGAACACGTATGCGAATGCGATGCACATGATGACATGATATGAAATGCATGACATGAACAAAATGCAAAATGACGGGAAACCCAACCACGGAGGGAATATCATATCACATAGCCGAAAATGGCAAGAGTTGGAGTTACAATTATGGCAAGTTACATCCGGGTTGTTACATCTTGCCCGTGTCAAGACATACTGGGCAGATATGGAGCCCACCGTTGTTGCGTCCCGTGATTCGGATAAAAGCCGAATTCCTTCCGAGCACTATTTTGAGGAAGTCCTCGCGGGCGCTCGTATAATAGAGACGCAGTGTTCGAAAGATGTCGTTTTATGACAGCATATGTAATCGTAGATCAATATTTTTATAAATTGTACTTGCGTAATTTAGACTTGTGCCTTCAAGTAGTAATAACACCTCCTGTGCGGCCATTTTAATATATAAATTCTGAAAGATTGCAGTCGTTAGCTTCAGCCCCCACGCACATAGTGCGGGGGTGCGCGTGGAGAACGCATTTTCACACTTAACCCAACGTCTTGGTCCTACAAAGGAGGTGATAGCGCCGCGGGCTAGGCAACCGGACTATAATGCTTTAACACTTTCACTTAGCCATATGAGCTTGACAGTGGGACTCTTTAGGTAGCCCTTTAATGGCGACTGCGTTTACCCAAATTCGGGATGCATATGTGCCTGACCGGGAAGCGGCCCTTCGTCAAAACGGAGGAATTCGATAAATTCCTATAGGTCATCGAGTGGCGACCAGTCTCGCGCTACATCATGACAGTCGGTTTTCGGCTTTCTCTACTGAGGTGCTCACCCGGCCGAACCGGGGTACAATCACAGTAGTTCTCCTGGTGCAACCTTAGCCGACAGAACGGAACGTAAGGTGGCCGAACTCAGGAGCCGGGCAACCCAACATGTGACCAAAATCATGACTCGGAGCTGATGCATATAGTGCCAAAACTCGCGACGCCGAACACTCCCTAAGGTGTTCGGTCTTTGTGGGTGCGTGTGAAACAACACCCTGGAAAAAGAAAAAAGCCCCTTGTGTCCAGGTATGAGCAAGAATTCTGGCGTGGCCACATGCCAAAACGCCAGTCTCCTCCATGGTTATAGTGAGGTAAACCAGGGGATGTATAGCAGCAAGAGACAGTAAAAAAGGTTTACGCAGGGTCTTAATCTAAGGAGAATCCTTTGGGGCGGGTCCCTACTGCACGTCTGCGCCTGTGTCTCCGCTGTGACGTGTCCTGGACGGGCGCCGTACGACGTTCATCTGTAAAAGGGAAGAACTAAATTGAAAAATGGGTCGTGCGGATCAGAAAGAATAATAAATAAAATGTGAAGTGAGAAATAGATACGGTCAAGTTTTATTGTCTCTGCGTACAACCCCTGGTGAGGCGTACCAAGCCTATAACGAAAATGGGCTTGTGCCGAACTCATTGAGTCCGAGTCCGCGGCCTTTTGTGACTTACATCGAAAAAGTCTTTTGGCTGGCGAGGCCATTTTGTTGGGCGACCGTTTAAGCGGCCGCACAATCCTCCGTTTGGAGGAGATGTAGCTTAGTATGCTCCCTTTAAAGAGATGATGCCTCGAGGACCGGGCATCTTTAGCGTGAGGGATGCATAATGCGGTATTGCGTTAAAGCGAGCGAAAGATCCGCGTCCCATTAGTGCTTGATAGCGACTTGAAAACGGGACTATGTGGAAGATAAGCTTTTCGCGACGAAAGTTATTGGCAGAGCCAAATATGACCACAAGCCGGAGAAAACCCATACAGTGGGTGTCCGGGCCTGGTGCTACTCCTTGAAAGGAGGTTTTACTGTGACGGATTCGTGCTGGGTTTATGCCCATGCGGTGAATTGTATCCTGATATATCAGATTTAGTCCACTGCCACCGCCCATAAGGACGTTGGTAAACTGGAATCCGTCTATTATTGGATTAAGTATCAGGGCAGTCCGGCCTGCGTGTTTGATATTGCGAGAATAATCTAGCTGATCAAAAATGATTGGCTTTAGTGACCAGTGGCCAGACTCCTGAGGGATAGGCTTGAATGTGCGGACCTTTATGGGTGCCTCATGCCTTGTTATGTGAAGTGAGTTCACTGTTTTGACTTCTTGCGGGAAGTTCCTTTGCTTCCTGGTGTTCTGCTTTTGGGGTTCGTCCTCTTCCTCACTTGGTGTGTCGAGCCCCTTGTGTTCGGCGTTAAGCCTTCCGGATTGTTTGAAAACCCAACAGTCTCTGTGGGTATGATTAGCAGGCTTTCCAGAAGTACTGTGTATCTGACATATACTGTCCATGATTCTCTTTAGACTGGACGGATCTTCCCTATTATCCTGAGGGGGTGATTTTGTCTGATTTTGCCGTGAGCCTTTGAATCCGGCATTGACTGCCGTGCTCTTCGGACTTTTCCTTTTGATTCGGCGAACGTCCTTGTTTCGCCGTGGTTTCCCGTTTCCATCCCTGATTTCTGATGTACTTGGGTCGCTGGGGCTGCATCGTGCCAACCAGCTGTCCTCTCCTGCGCAAAAGCGGGTCATGAGGCTTGTGAGTGCGGCCATTGTTCTTGGCTTTTCCTGGCCGAGGTGTCTGGCGAGCCATTCGTCTCGGACATTGTGCCTGAAAGCCGCTAGGGCTTCGGCGTCCGGACAATCCACTATTTGATTCTTTTTAGTGAGGAATCTGTTCCAGAACTGCCGAGCTGATTCTCCGGATTGCTGAGTTATGTGACTGAGGTCGTCTGCGTCCGGGGGACGGACGTAGGTCCCTTGAAAATTTGCTCGGAAAGCGTCCTCGAGCTCTTCCCAACTTCCAATTGTGTTTTCGGGAAGGCTTTTAAGCCAGTGCCGGGCTGGCCCTTTAAGCTTAAGGGGTAAATATTTTTTGGCGTGGAGATCATCTCCTCTAGCCATATGTATGTGGAGGATATAATCCTCGATCCAGACTCCCGGGTCTATTGTTCCATCGTACGCCTCTATGTTAACGGGTTTAAATCCCTCTGGGAATTCATATTCCAGGACCTCATCGGTGAAGCATAGAGGGTGTGCAGCACCCCTATATTTGGGTGTGCCGGATTCTGATGGTTGATTTTTTGCATTGCTTGCGAGAGCTTGCTTTCTTGGCCCGTAAATGGACCTGGCTGGGCCATGATGCGAGTCTTTGATTCTGTCGCATGCCGCATTCAGTGCGGCGCCGTTTGCCGTATTGTAGTGGCCGAGAGGTCGTTTATTCGACCGTGTAGCCTTTTTGTTTTTCGACTTTGGGGGCTTTAGGGCCTCCTGGTCGAATTCGGGCAGTAGCTTTCTCTTCGGATAGCTTTTGGTGCGGCGGCTGCCGCCGTATTTGTCTGCTGTCTTGATTACTTTGCTCCATCTTGTTTTGAGTGCATCTTCCGCCGTCTTTAGCTTTTGCTTCTGCTTCTTCAGGCTTCATGCTGTGGCGACGAGCCTTTCTTGGAGATTCTTCTGCTCCATGATTTTATCCGGCGTGGTATCGTCCGGAGTTCTGTTATGACCGGGGGAGGACTGTTCGTCCTCTCTGCCCGTGTTACCCTGTTCGGACGGCTGTTCTGGGATGCGTTCGTCATCTGCTGGCTCGTCCTGCTCTATAGCTGGGTCTTGATCGAGGCGGGGCTTCGCTCGGCGTTTACGTCGCCGCTTTGAGTGCTTTTCGGAGGGTTTACCCCTCTTTTCGCCCCCGTCTTCCTCATTGTGAGTTTTTTCAGGTGTATCCACCATGAATACGTCATTAAGTGGGGTGGAGGTCCAGTGCCCTATGGGCGCTGGTTCCCGTTCGTCTCCGTCTTCGTCGTCCATACCGTCGAAGTCTTCGGAGCCGAAGTCTAGCATGTCGGTTAAATCGTCGACAGTGGCTATTAAGTGGGTGGTGGGTGAGCTTTGAATTTCTTCGTCGTCCGAATCCCAACCTCGCAGGCCAAAGTTCGGCCTGGGCTCTCCTGAAAAAGAGAGAGACTTGAGAGATTTCAGAACATCACCGAAAGGCGAATACTGAAAGATGTCCGCGGCGGTGAACTCCATTACCGGCGCCCAATCTGATTCGATTGGCCGGGGCGCGGGAGGTTCGGAGTTTGGAGAAGAGTCCGGCTCCTTGGAGTCATGTGCCATGCGGAGTGCGGGGCTTGCGTTTGGCTCAATGGCTTTTAAGATCGCAGCCCCCGAGGTGACGTCCAACCGTTCATCCTCAAAGAATGCAGCGGGCTCCGGATCGAGGATCGGGGCCGGAGCGTATGCGGCCTCCAGGACACTGTTCGGAGGCAGAGCTATATCATGCCCCTCGAGATAGTGCGGCGCGCTTGGCTGTGGCTTGAATCCGTCGAAGATCAGGTCTCCGAGGGTATCTGCCGTGTAGTTTAAGCTTCCCCACCTGGCTTCATGGCCAGGGGCGTGGCTTTCGATCTGCTCCAGATGGCCAAGCGAGTTGGCCCGCAGAGCGAAGCCGCCGAAGATGAAGATCTGTCCGGGGAGAAAAGTCTCACCCTGGACCTCATCGTTGTTGATGATCAAGGGAGCCATCGGGCCTAAAGGCGACGACACAGAGGAACTCTCAATGAAAGCACCAATGTCAGTGTCAAAACCGGCGGATCTCGGGTAGGGGGTCCCGATCTGTGCGTCAAGGTCGGATGGTAACAGGAGACAAGGGACACTTTATTTTACCCAGGTTCGGGCCCTCTCGATGGAGGTAAAACCCTACTCCTGCTAGATTAATATTGATGATATGGGTAGTACAAGAGTAGATCTACCACGAGATCGAGGAGGCTAAACCCTAGAAGCTAGCCTATAGGTATGATGATGGTTATGATGTGTTCGTCCTACGGACTACAACCCTCCGGTTTATATAGGCACCGAATAGGGTTAGGGTTACACAGAGTCGGTTACATTGGTAGGAGATCTTGAATATCCGCACGCCTAGCTTGCCTTCCACGCCAAGGAAAGAACCTTCCGGACACGGGACGAAGTCTTCAATCTTGTATCTTCATAGTCCTGGAGTCCGGCTGAAGATATAGTTCGGCTATCCGAACACCCCCTAATCCAGGACTCCCTCACTCTGTAACACTTGATGTGGTCTTCGGATCTCCGGATAACTTCCGAAGCAAAGAGTTAATCTTCGATATAGTCCCGTTCCGCAGTGGCTAAATTCAATGTGGTGCCGCACTACGCATATCTCAAGCTCAAGATGCCAGGCCCTCGAGGAGTAATTACGGTCAACGGAAACACTGAACGCACCCTTCGTACGGAGGAGCACATGGCGGCCCTCGCAGCGGAAGTACAAAGCAGCCTTTCAAGGCAACTCTCCAGTCCGGCCGTTAAAAAGCCGGACAATACAAAGCGCGCCCGGAGTAACCTGCAACAAGACCGCCTGGCACGTTCGGAGCAAGCGTAGCAATACGGCCCCAACCCCAGCCATCGCAACATAGCGGAGCTAGTACCTCGAGTACACAATTACGCCCTTGAAATTCCATGGGCACAGGGGGAGGGGCACATTAACGGCATGCTTACAATACTGCGTCAAACGTACTAGGGGCTGCCGGATTTTTTTTTACTTTCAGGACTCCACACTCTGGATAACCTGTTCGGCTTTGCTGCCGCACAGACGATGCAAGACCCAGGGAAGAAGACAAAGCTACGCCGTATTATGTAACTCTCAGGTGGTCTCTATTTCGAGCGATATATCTGTCTCTAAATTCCGTGGCCTGCCCTTGGTCAGGACATGTTAAATAGTCTAATATCTTTTGCTTATCGCACTACTTGTATCGTTCGGCTTTGATAAATAGCCTCTCTATAAACAATGCATAGCTTTTCGCCTACTTTTTGCGTTGTCCTCTTTTAATATATATGTTCATTAAATAAACATGATCGCAACCGTACACCATGGTACGGCAAAACATGCCAGGGGCTTCATTACCCTTCTATCTGGTGTGAGAAGTCTGTACACTTTCACAAGTGCGGCACCCCGAACTTATAGCACTATATGCATCGGCTCCGAATCATGATTTTGGTCACATGTTGGGTTTGCCCGGCTCCTATGTTTTGGTGCCTTACGTTCCGCTATATAGGCTGAGGTAGCACTAGGAGAACCACTGCGATTGTGCCCCGGTTCAGCTGGGTTAAGCACCTCAGTGGAGAAATCTAAAACATACTGTCATGATAAGGTGTGAGACCGGTCGCTGTTCGAGAGGTTTTTCGAGTCCTTAAAGACTTATGCCGCTTCGAGCGAGGAGCTGGCTATGTCCGGCCAAAGGCGTGGATAGCGCCCCGAATTCGACCTTCTAAACTAGGGGCTTCGCCAAAATTTAAAATTATAACGTTCTATGGCTAAGTGAGAGTGTTCAAGCATTATAGTCCGATTACCTGGTTCGTTGTGCTGAGCGCCTCCCTCGAAGGACCCGACTATGGGAAAAAGAGCCCTCAGGTTTATCCCGAACACCCCAGCACTAGTGGCATGGGGGCAGAAGCCGACGACTGGCCATCTCTCAATTTTTGATAAACGGCCGCACAGAAAATAATATTTTAAATTCAATAAGCATTGATTAGCGCATATGAACAAGTTTTCAGCGCACATGATACAAACGAGCGATTTCATTCAAATACTACATCTTTAGTACATTCATCCGTGACAAGGCGGGCTCCGGCAAGAACTTCCTTGTAGTAGTTCTCGGGCTTGCGATGCTCCTTCCCCGGCGGCGGCCCGTCCTTCACCAGCTTCTCTCTGTCCAGCTTACCCCAGTGTACCCTTACACGGGCAAGGGCCCTCCGGGCACCTTCAATGCAGGCGGAGCACTTGATGACCTCAAGTCGTGGACAGGCCTCCACCAGCCGCCGCACTAGCCCGAAATAGCTCCCAGGCAGGGCCTCTCCAGGCCATAGCCGAACTAGTAAGCCCTTCATGGCCTGTTCGGCCGCCTTGTGGAGCTCGACCAGCTGTTTCAGCTGATCGCTCAGAGGCACAGGGTGTCCGGCCTCAGAATACTAAGACCAGAACACACTCTCCGTCGAGCTGCCCTCTTCAGCTCGGTAGAACGCAGTGGCGTCGGATACGCTGCGGGGAAGATTGGCGAACGCCCCTGGAGAACTCCGAATTCGGGTAAGTAACAGGTAGTTTACTTTTATATTCCTACTTTGCATTAAGAATGCCTTACCCGTTGCTATCTTTTTCACCTCCTCCAACTCTTGGAGGGCCTTTTGGGCTTCGGCCTTGTCACTCTTGGCGGTCTCAAGGGCCGAAGCGAGCTCGGATGCTTGCGCCTTTGACTCAAGCTCCAAACTCTCATGTTTTTTCATGAGAGCTTGCAGCTCTTGCTGCACCTCGCCGACCTGAACCCCAAGCCTTCCTCGCTCGGCGCGCTCCTCGGCCGTTTTCTTTCCGGCCTCAGCCAGCGCCTGCTTCAGGGTTGCCACCTCGGTTGTGGCCCCTACAATAAGCAGTACATTCCTGTTATTTCTTTTTGCAATCAAGCCTCTCTATAGGCACCTTTTTCCTTTTTTTAGGGTATTTCTTACCTTCTTTCTCCTCGAGCTGCCGTTTGGCAAGGCCGAGCTCTTGCTCGGTCCGCCCGAGGTCCTTTTTAAGGACATCCACCTGCGCAGTCAGTACGGCGGTGGACAACAGCGAAGCCTGCATACGCATATTTGACTTTTTGTTGTTAGACTCCTGCAAAAATTACTAGATCCTCTATTCGGCTTTTCTTTTCGAACACCGAACAGAGCATCAGGGGCTACTGTCTATGCGGTAATAATTTGACATATTTTTACTTACCTCGAAGCCTGTTAGAAGGCTAGCGCAAGCTTCAGTCAGTCTGCTCTTGGTGGACTGAACCCTTTGGATCACCGTACTCATAACAGTACGGTGCTCCTCGTCGATGGCGGCGCCCTCAAGCACCTCCAGCAGATTGTCCGGCGCCTCTGGTTGGACGGAGGTCGCCGGCTCAGACGGCTTACTCCTCTCGGAAGGAGTTCGCCCACCGCGGACCGGGACTGTCGAGTCTGGCGCGGTGTCCGGCACAAAGCCGGACTTGGAGCCCTGGGGGGTTTCATCCCCTTTACTCCTGGGGTCCGGAGGATTGCCTTGCGACTCCTCCAGGACTACCTCCTCCTGCCCTGGAGCTTGGCGGGACGCCACTTCGGCGTCGTCCGCCCTGCAGGGGGAGACAGCGGGCGGAACAGAGTTCACGTCCGACGAATTCAGGGAGCCGCTCGACGAATCGTCGAGTTCGGCCCGGGGCGGGCTGCATAAATTACGAGCGATATTAGGGAAAGCCGCGCATTAAAAGAATATCATGAGTCACTCTGGTATATAAGTACTTACGATTTCGCCGAACGCTTGGTTCTGTCCGGCCACTCCTCTCCGCCCTGTTCGGCGTCGTGGGAGTATTCCGACGGAGGGGTCTTCCTTTTCCTCGACCCCTCGGCCTCCCCCGTTGGGGTGGCCTTCTTCTTCTTTTCTTCCCCCGCTAGGGGGGAGAGCTTTCTTGTTCCTCCTCCTCGTTTTCACGAGAGAAGAGCGTCGCGGACTCGTCAGATGACGAGTCTGACACCACCATATTGCGGGAACTCTTTCGAGTCCTGGTGGTTTTCTTCTTCTTGGTCTTCTTCTCCGGCACCACGTAAGGTGCCGGAGTCAACAGCTTCACTAGGAGAGCTGGGGCTGGGTCTTCGGGCAGGGGAGCCGGACAGTTAATTGGTCCGGATATCGCCCGCCAAGCCTGTCAAAGGCAAAGGGAGTTTAGATCCTGCATAGAGTTAATCTATGAAAAAGAGCTCAACGAACCTGTCAAAGGTATAGATAGCTTACCTCGCTGGCGTGACGCTGCGAGCTGTATCCGCGGTCCTCGGAAGCGGATGTGGGGGACTCAGCACCTTGGGTCAGCACCTTCCAGACGTCTTCATATGTCGTGTCGAAGAGCCTACTGAGGGTTTGGTGTTGCGCCGAGTCGAATTCCCACAAAGTAAAATCCCGTTGTTGGCACGGGAGGATCCGGCGAACGAGCATGACCTGGATCACATTGATCAGCCGGATTGGCCCGTTCACCAGAGACTGGATGCACCTTTGCAACCCAGTCACTTCTTCCTCGTTGCCCCACGACAGGCCCGTCTCTTTCCAGGACATGAGCCGCGTGGGGGTCCGGGTCTGAATTCGGGGGCTGCGACCCATTTTGAATCGCGCGGCTCGGTGATGTAAAACCACCCGGCTTGCCACCCCTTTAGGGACTCCACAAAGGAGCCCTCGAACCAGAGGATGTTGGCCATCTTGCCAGCCATAGCGCCTCCGCACTCCGCTTGGCTGCCGCGCACCACCTTGGGCTTGACATTGAAAGTCTTGAGCCAAAGGCCGAAATGGGTCGGACGCGGAGGAAGGCCTCACACACGACGATAAACGCCGAGATGTTGAGGACGAAGTTCGGGGCCAGATCGTGGAAATCCAGGCCGTAGTAGAACATGAGCCCCCGGACAAATGGGTGAAGTGGAAAGCCCAGTCCGCGGAGGAAGTGGGGAAGAAAAACTACCCTCTCATGGGGCCCTGGGGTAGGAAGAAGCTGCCCCTTCTCAGGAAGCCGATGCGGGATGTCCTTGGACAAGTATCCGGCTTTCCTTAGCTTTTTTACTTGGGCCTCCGTAACGGAGGAGGCCATCCACTTGCCTCCCGCTCCAGACATTGTTGGAGAAGGTTGAGGAAGGAAGAGCGGACTTGGGCGCTGGAGCTTGAGTGCGCGAGAGATGGATTGGCAAAGGAGGAAGAAGGCGTAGGTAAAAAGGTGAATCCTTATCCCTTTATACAAGCGGGTGCGGTTAGGCATCCCCACCTACCTAATAAAACTCACTTGCCTCCCAAGCGCCATGGTAAATGGCGCGGTTGGGTTACCCACGTCCGTATTGATGAGAATCCCGTTAAAAGGGGCACACGATCTCTACTTTGACAAGACGTGCCAAGGAAATCGCCTCGCTAAACACGCTGAGGTGGAACAATGAAAACAATTTATATAAAGAGCTTGGCCGCAGTGTTATGACGCACTGCGGAATACGTCAGCAGATTTGATTTGTGTTAATATTATTCTCTATATGGCAATATGTGGAAACTTATTTTGCAGAGCCGGACACTATTTTTGGTGTTTACAATCTTCTTGAAGAACTTGGAGGAGGAACCCGCCTTGCAATGCCGAAGACAATCAGCGCGCTGGACTCGTCGTCATTGAAGCCTGGTTCAGGGGCTACTGAGGGAGTCCTGTATTAGGGGGTGTTCGGATAGCCGGACTATACCTTCAGCCGGACTCCAGGACTATGAAGATACAAGATTGAAGACCTTGTCCCGGGTCCGGAAGGATCTTTCCTTGGCGTGGAAGGCAAGCTAGGCGTGTGGATATTCAAGATCTCCTACCATTGTAACCGACTCTGTGTAACCCTAACCCTATCCGGTGTCTATATAAACCGGAGGGTTGTAGTCCGTAGGACAACCATCATCATACACAATCATACCATAGGCTAGCTTCTAGGGTTTAGCCTCCTTGATCTCGGGGTAGATCTACTCTTGTACTACCCATATCATCAATATTAATCTAGCAGGAGTAGGGTTTTACCTCCATCGAGAGGGCCCGAACCTGGGTAAAATAAAGTGTCCCTTGACTCCTGTTACCATCCGACCTTGACGCATAGTTCGGGACCCCCTACCCGAGATCCGCCGGTTTTGACACCGACAAACGCCCATATACTTCTTCCCCCGTATTCCCGTAACTCCCCGATACTCCAAAAAATACCCGAACCACTCAGAACCTTTCCGATGTCCGAATATAGTCATCCAATATATCGATCTTTACGTCTCGACCACTTCGAGACTCCTCGTCATGTCCCCGATCTCATCCGGGACTCCGAACTCCTTCGATACATAAAAACTCATAAACTCATAATATAACTGTCATCGAAACTTTAAGCGTGCGGACCCTACAGGTTCGAGAACTATGTAGACATGACCGAGACACGTCTCTGGTCAATAACCAATAGCGGAACCTGGATGCTCATATTGGCTCCCACATATTCTAGGAAGATATTTATCGGTCAAACTGCATAACAACATACGTTGTTCCCTTTGTCGTCGGTATGTTACTTGCCCGAGATTCGATCGTCGGTATCTCAATACCTAGTTCAATCTCGTTACCGGCAAGTCTCTTTACTCATTCCATAATACATCATCCCGTAAATAACTCATTAGTTACAATGGTTGCAAGGCTTATAGTGATGTGCATTACAGAGTGGGCCCAGAGATACCTCTCCGACAATCGGAGTGAAAAATCCTAATCTCGAAATACGCCAACCCAACAAGTACCTTCGGAGACACTTGTAGAGCACCTTTATAATCACCCAGTTACGTTGTGACGTTTGGTAGCACACAAAGTGTTCCTCCGGTAAACGGGAGTTGCATAATCTCATAGTCATAAGAACATGTATAAGTCATGAAGAAAGCAATAGCAACATACTAAGCGATCGTGTGTTAAGCTAACGGAATGGGTCATGTCAATCACATCATTCTCCCAATGATGTGATCCCGTTAATCAAATGACAACTCATGTCTATGGTTTAGGAAACATAACCATCTTCGATTAATGAGCTAGTCAAGTAGAGGCATACTAGTGACACTCTGTTTGTCTATGTATTCACACATGTATTATGTTTCCGGTTAATACAATTCTAGCATGAATAATAAACATTTATCATGATATAAGGAAATAAATAATAACTTTATTATTGCCTCTAGGGCATATTTCCTTCATCATGTTCATCAAGGGATATTTCAACCAAATCATCCGAATCATTATTATCTATAGATTCATGCATATCCTTATTTTCTTCCAAAGCAACGGTCATTCTTTCAATAAATTCTTGGACATAGACATTATGAGCAAGGTTTTCATTGCAATATTTAAGTATGACGGAATTTTCAGATTTGTTGAGAGTAAAATCATACTTTTCAATCAAAGAAACAACTTCATGAGCACCCTTAAAAACGACAAATTCTTCAATTTGTTCGATATCATAATAACTATAAACACCCTTTGCATAAGAAGATAAGATTTCATTATCATTGAACTCACATAGGTAGGGAAGGTGTTTTTTAGGGTTCTTAGAGAAACAAGTAACATCACAAATTTCACAAAGATTCCAAGCATAGCATAGCAGACTATTTATATGATACCATAAGAGTCTCCCTTTTTCAGACAGACGATGACGCACAAAATGAGCATGCTCATCTAAAGATTTCCCATCAACTAGGCTAGTTGGGGTTTCAGCACGAGCACATAAGGATCAAAGATGATCCAAGTAGAACACTTTAAGTGGATCCATATCAATAGATTTTCAGCAAGCGAAGATGCAAGCATATAGAAGGCACGAGGAAACACAAACAAAGATACATACGGGAAGAAGGCGAACGGAAAAGAGAGGGCGAAGAAAAAGGCAAGGGTGAAGTGGGGGAGAGGAAAACGAGAGGCAAATGGCAACTAATGTAATGCGAGAGATAGGGATTGTGATGGGTACTTGGTATGTTGACTTTTGCGCAGATTCCCTGGCAACGGCGCCAGAAATTCTTATTGCTACCTCTTGAGCACTGTGTTGTATTTCCCCGAAGAGGAGAGGATGATGAAGCAAAGTAGCATAAGTATTTCCCTCAGTTTTTGAGAACCAAGGTATCAATCCAGTAGGAGGCTACGCGCGAGTCCCTCGTACCTACACAAAAATAATAGCTCAACGCAACCAACGCGATTAGGGGTTGTCAATCCCTTCACGGTCACTTACGGGAGTGAGATCTGAAAGAGATGATAGATAATATTTTTGGTATTTTTGGTATAGAGATGCAAAGTAAAAAGTAAAAGACAAAGTAAAAAAGCAAAGCAATAATAAAGTGATGGAGATTGATATGATGAGAATAGACCATAGGTTTCACTAGTGGCTTCTCTCAAGAGCATAAGTATTCTACGGTGGGTGACAAATTACTGTTGAGCAATTGACAGAATTGAGCATAGTTATGAGAATATCTAGGTATGATCATGTATATAGGCATCACGTCCTAGACAAGTAGACCGACTCCTGTCTGTATCTACTACTATTACTCCACTCATCGACCGCTATCCAGCATGCATCTAGAGTATTAAGTTAAAAACATAGTAACGCCTTAAGCAAGATGACATGATGTAGAGGGATAGTTTCATGCAATATGATAAAAACACCATCTTGTTATCCTCGATGGCAACAATACAATACATGCCTTGATGCCCCTTCTGTCACTGGGAAAGGACACCGCAAGATTGAACCCAAAGCTAAGCACTTCTCCCATTGCAAGAAAAACCAATCTAGTAGGCCAAACCAAACTGATAATTCGAAGAGACTTGCAAAGATAACCGATCATACATAAAAGAATTCAGAAAAGATTCAAAAATTATTCATAGATAGACTTGATCATAAACCCACAATTCATCGGTCTCAACAAACACACCGCAAAAAGAAGATTACATCGAATAGATCTCCACGAGAGAGGGGGAGAACATTGTATTGAGATCCAAAAAGAGAGAAGAAGCCATCTAGCTACTAACTATGGACCCGAAGGTCTGAGGTAAACTACTCACACTTCATCGGAGGGGCTAGGATGATGTAGAAGCCCTCCGTAATGATGGCCCTCTCCGGCGGAGCTCCGGAACAGGCCCCAAGATGGGATCTCGTGGATACAGAAAGTTGCGGCGGTGGAATTAGGTTTTTGGCCCCGTCTCTGATCGTTTGGGGGTACGTAGGTATATATAGGAGGAAGGAGTACGTCGGTGGAGCTTCGAGGGGCCCACGAGGCAGGGGGCGTGCCCTGGGGGGGCGCCCTCCACCCTCGTGACCGCCTTGTGGTTTTCTTGATGGAGGGTCCAAGTCTCCTGGGTCTTATCTGATGAGAAAATCACGTTCCCGATGGTTTCATTCTGTTTGGACTTCGTTTGATATTCTGTTTCTCCGAAACACTGAAATAGGCAAAAAACAGCAATTGTGGGCAGGGCCTCCGGTTAATAGGTTAGTCCCAAAAATAATATAAAAGTGAAAATTAAAGCCCAATATAGTCCAAAACAGTAGATAATATAGCATGGAGCAATAAAAAATTATAGATACATTGGAGACGTATCATGGAGACATAGAAGTTTTGCAAAATACATACGGATCTAAATGTAGCAGACCAGTTGACTAAGCCTCTTCAACGAGCAAAACATGATCATCACCAACACTTCATGGGTGTTAGATTCATTACAATGTAAGCTAGATTATTGACTCTGGTGCAAGTGGGAGACTGAAGGAAATATGCCCTAGAGGCAATAGTAAAGTTTCTATTTTATATTTTTATTCATGATAAATGTTTATTATTCATACTAGAGTTGTATTGATCAGAAACTTAAATACATCTGTGAATACATAAATAAATACCGTGTACCTAGTAAGCCTCTACTAGACTAGCTCGTTGATCAAAGATGGTTAAGGTTTCCTAACCATGGATATGTGTTGTCATTTGATGACCGGATCACATCATTAGGAGAATGATGTGATGGACAAGACCCATCTGTTAGCTTAGCATATTGATCGTTCAGTTTATTGCTATTGCTTTCTTCATGTCAAATACAAATTCCTTCGACCATGAGATTATGAAACTCCTGGATACCGGAGGAATGCCTTGTGTGCTATCAAACATCACAACGTAACTGGGTGATCATAAAGGTGCTCTACAGGTATCTCCGAAGGTGTTTGTTGAGTTGGCATAGATCGAGATTAGGATTTGTCACTCCGAGTATCGGAGAGGTATCTCTGGGCCCTCTCAGTAATACACATCATAAGCTTGCAAGCAAATCACTAAGGAGTTAGTCATGAGGTGATGTATTACTGAACGAGTAAAGAGACTTGCCGGTAACGAGATTGAACTAGGTATGAAGATACCGACGATCGAATCTCGGGCAAGTAACATACCGATGGACAAAGGGAATTACATATGTTGTCATAACGGTTCGGCTGACAAAGATCTTTGTAGAATATGTAGGAGCCAATATGGGCATCCAGGTTCCGCTATTGGTTATTGACCGGAGAGGTGTCTCGGTCATGTCTACATAGTTCTTGAACCCGTAGGGTCCGCACGCTTAACGTTCGTTGACGATATAGTGTTATATGAGTTATATGATTTGGTGATCGAATGTTATTCGGAGTCCCGAATGTGATCACGGACATGATGAGGAGTCTCGAAATGGTCGAGAGGTAAAGATTGAAATATAGGACGATGGTATTCGGACACATAAGTGTTTCGGGGTGTACCGGGTGATCATCGGGGTACCGGAAGGGGTAACGGACACCCCTGGGAGGTTGGGCCTATTGGGCCATAAGAGGGGAACACACCAGCCCACAAGGGGCTGGCGCGGCCCCCATGGCAGCCACCCCTAGTGGGGAAAGGAAAGGGGGGATCCGGCCTCCCCCTTCCTTCCTCTCCACCTTTCCTTCCCCCCTCCGACAAATATGGCAGGGGGCCGCTGCCAAAGGCAGGAGCCCAAATAGGATTCAGACCTATTTGAGGCGCCCATTGGCCTCTCCCCTCTCCCTTCCACCTATATATATATATATATGTGGGGGGCACCTAGCACAAGAACAACAATCCCTTAGCCGTGTGTGGCGCCCCCCTTCACCGTTTACACCACCGGTCATATTTACGTAGTGCTTAGGCGAAGCCCTGCAGAGATAGATTCACCATCATCGTCACCATGCCATTGTGTTGCCGGAACTCATCCACTACCTCGCCGTCTTTCCGGATCAAGAAGGCGGAGGACGTCACCGAGCTAAACGTGTGTTGAACGCGGAGGTGTCGTACGTTCGGTGCTCGGTCGGTTGGAACGCAAAGAAGTTCGACTACATCAAAAGCGTTGTCAAACGCTTCTGCTTACGGTCTACGAGGGTACGTAGACACACTCTCCCCTCTCGTTGCTATGCATCTCCTTGATAGATCTTGCGTGTGCGTAGAATTTTTTTTGTTTTCCATGCAACGTTTCCCAACATCCATTTGGTTTCTTGGACGCAAAGGATATCAACACTTCTCCTCATCGCTGCATCAACTAGCTTCCGAAGCTTCCCCGTCAGAGACCCTATGTTCCAGCTATCTAAGTGAATCCTCCTAGGCTCGGCTAGCTTCCTTACCGTTCGCACTCTTCGAGTCAAATGTGAAGAACCTTGCTCATTTTCCACTACATCCGGGCGCCGATGTAGTGCGCCACTAAGGATGCAACGACCGGATCCTCGCTCACTTGACACCGTATCCAGATCAAGATACGATGCGCCATCAGGGGATGGCGGCCCGGCCCTTGCCCATTTGACACCACACCCGGGCTCCGATGTGGCGTGTCGCTTAGAGGGTTATGCCCCAACAAAAATCTTTTGGATTTCATCTCCATAAGACTGGCTGAGGTTTTACGTTGGCTCGTCAAGCCTATCAAACTCTCCTCCTTTACCCGGGCTTGGGACCGGCTATGTTGAGACAACATAGGTGGAGTTAAAATTCGAAGCACGGACAATTATTGAAATCCAAGAACAAAATTTGAAAACATGAACATTATTTCAAAAAATCACAAACATTTCTTAAACTCCTGAAAAAGTTGAAAACCCAAATATTATTATAAATTTGAGACAATTTTCGTAATACAGAACAAAATTTGAGAACTTGTGAAATTTTGAACAATTTTTTAAAAGCACGAATATTTTTTAATTTCTGAATACAATTTTAAAATTGAAACATTTTTTGAAAGTTGAACAATTTATGATAAATCAAGCATTTTTTGAAATTTAAGAACATTTTTCGGAAAACACAAAAAAGGAAAAAAGAAAGAAAAAGAACATGAAAAAAGAGAGAAACGAATAAAAAAACAGGAAAAAAGAAAGAAAGAAAAACGAAAATATGAGAGAAAACCGGTTCAGGAACCTACTAGAAGGTTCACAAAACCGGGAAAAACCCGGCTGGAACCTTCGTTTCCAAAACCGGGATGGGTGGAACGCTTCTAATGGGCTGCCCCGGCTCGTTCGGTTGCTAACAAAGAGTGTGCGATACCCTGACATTTGACGCAGTGTGCGGCGTATAGGATTTTCCCTATATGTCGCCCATATTAATTTCTGGTATTACGCCTCACCTGTAGCGCCGGCTTTTAGGCCAGTCCAATAATTAAGTTTCGTGCAAGTGTTTTTTGTGTGTTTTTTGCATTGGTTTCTTTGTTGTCTTTTGTTTTATTTAATTATTATTTTCCAGTTTGTTTTTATTCTTTCTTGGATTTTATTTCTTTTGTTTTCACCTGGTTATTTATATTTATTATTAATTCTTTTCAACTGATTTCTAGTTTTTTCATAAACATTGTACATTTTTCGTGTACGCCATAAATATTTTTATAGCGCGTTTAACATTTTCAAAGACACGTTTAACATTTTTTTATAGCATGTTCAACATTTTTCGTGTACACCATAAATATATCTTTTAATGTCTACTTTTTTCATACTAATTGTATATTTTTCATATAATCTTAGAAAATATACATTTGACATTTTTAAATATATAATTAAAATTTTTATACATGTTATGAATATTGTTTCCTACATGTATTGAAAAGAATTTAAATACACTGAAACATTCTTTTAATGATACAAATAATTTGTTTAAATTATGTGAAAAAATTACATTGTATCATGTAAAACAAATCACAAATATTTCTTTCAAATGCATGGACATATTTTGAAATGTATCGTACAGTTATTTGAATGGTATGATAATTTTAAGTTACCAGAACATTTTTTAAAATTGTATAATATTTTAAGAAACGTGATATACATTTCTTCATATTCGTGAACCTTTTTAAAATGTCACGTTCATTTTTTTGAAAGGTACAAACATTTTCTAAAACTTGAGCGGACTTTTTTTGCTCTGCATAAACATTTTTTTCATGTGCGATGAACATTTTAAATAAATTAACCAAATTAATTTTCTTAGTATTTCTATTTAGTTTTTTCAAAATTTAAACAAAAGTTTAAAACAAACTGTGGCGTGAACATGACGAAACACATGGTTACTGTTTCGGCCCACTACCGACTTTGTAGGCGACGTGATCTTTTGTCCCCCTCAAGATGCTCACACAACGACCATCGACTTACACCGACGCTGAAATGTGTAAGGACACTACAACGACACATGAAACAACCCGACTCTCCTTCCAGAACAAATATGCCAGGCACATGCATCAGGAAATGCCCCCACGTCGTCCCGCAGGCAACACGGGCGGCAGAACCGCCACCGCCGTTTATAGCCCTTACTTCACCTCCTCTCCTCCTCGCCGCCGCCAGCCATAGCCGCCAGGGCTAAGCCCTTCGCGGTGGTCGGCGGCGGTGGGAGCTCTCCTGCGCGCGCGTCCGATCTACCTTCTGCTCCTCTTTATTGGATCTCACGCAGCCACCGCCCTAGTTGTGCCTCCTTCCCATGGCTCTTCCGTGGGCCGAGCGGAATCTGGCCTCAGTGTCCAGACGCCACCAGCATGATTGGGTGATGCCTCATCGGATCTGGGCGACCACAGATCTAGGCGGTAGTGCTGGCTGGGGCCATCGGCACTACAACGGTGTCGTGGAGCTCGGACGCTCCATGGCTACGCTGTAGTGGCTGCGTCCTCGCGGATGGCTGTTGGGATCGGTTTTTGCCAGATTCGGCTTCTCCATCTCCGGCTGCTATTGCGGCAACAGATGACTACTCCAGCCTGCGGTGGCAGCCTCATTGCGGATTTCGGTGGCCGTCGAAAGGTCTTTGTGAGGGATTCTCTGTCTATATCCGTTGGTTGCCTAGTGGTGAGAGGCAATCTACAAACGACGACTCGACGCAGAAGGTATGGTTGTGTTGCGACGGCGGTCGGTTTTCTAGGCCAACTGATGGGATCGTGAAAAGTGGTGGAGATAACACATGATTTGACTTCGACAAGCTCCGGGGGTGAAAAATCTAGGTCCGGCATGAGTTAGTTATACCTGGTAGTGATGATGTTTTTGTATCGTTACCTTGTTGAAGACATTGCTCGGAATGATTTTTTAGGATGAAAATCTGGAATCTAACCTTTGATGGTTGGAACCAGTGACGACGATGCTTGAGTGTTGCTCTCTTCGAAGGCGTTACTGTTGAAGAATCTCGTTGGCCTATGGTGTCATGAGATAATTGGTGCGGATATGGCCATAGTTGTAGTTTGTCGACCATGGATTTGATCGCTTTGAGATTTTTTTCTCGCTTAGGCATAGTTTCGGTCTTATATGACTTTACTATTTGCCAGCGTATTTTTGTATGTATGCGTTGGTGTTGGTTGGTTGTGTACATCCTAATTGTGCAGAGACCGGATGTGTGCTTATTGTGTTTGTATCCACTTGATGCTTTATTTTGAGTTAATAAAATTCATTCTTTATAAAAAAAACAGCACCCCATCATTCATATATGAACGAAAAAACATCATCAAAACATAACTAAAACTCAAACCAGTGCAGATTAAACCAGAACGACAGCCAACCGAAGATAATCCCATGAGTGAAGAACGGTTAGGCAATGCACGTGTCAAGCTCTAGTTTTAATTTTAATGAAACACGGTTCTGTTCTAAAGGAGGTCAGAGAGACCCTGATCCCTGACGCATGATATGGATTAGAACATGCGTCTTCCTGTTTCATCCTCACGCCGGCAATCGGCCGGCCGGACTGCCATTCCAGCGTGGTTTAAATGGGCGGACGGAGTCACGGGTCACAGCACAGCTCGAGGAGAAGCGCACGGCGATGAAGCAACTGGCAGCAGTTAGGCGCGATTTAACTGCGGCATTTGGTTTCTACTCCGTGTCAGTGCCCACGAGAAGCGCACGTTGGGAAGCCGTCCCTCCTGGGGTACGCGCTGCTGCGGGAGCCATGCGGCATGTGGGATGCGTGGCCTGGGTGTGGGTGGGCGAGCGGCTGAAGACCGGGTCGACGAAATCTGTCGGGCGCCGTGGCGGTGACCAAATGTCACGGTGCTGCGTCGCTGGGGTCGCTGGACTCGTCCAATCGCTGGCCATTGTCAGAGCGACACGCATGTTCCACGCTTTTGACGTGTTGTATTAGGTCATCATGGCCTGTTTTTTTTTTTGAACATATCATGGCATGTTTTTTGAGGGAAAGACCTTGATGACTAGCTTTATTAATTTAGATAACACTAACAACATCTATTAAAATTTCAAAAGAAAATTTAGGTGTTATCCGACCACACGGTCGATGGATTACCTCTCAACTAGCTAGCTCATGAGCAACACAAGTAGACGCTCTATTACAAAAATCTAAGTAGACCTCCCCGAATTCTTTCGATAACACGTGACAATCATTAAGAATTGGAGTGGGAACCAATGAAGGGTCTTCATTATTTTTCAGTGCGTCCACACATAACGTTATCAGATTGTATAAGGACCTTGCTGCACCCTAAGCTTTGCAAAGATAGTAGACCTTGTCTCATTGCCTCAGCCTCCGCGGAGACCACATCAGGTACATACTCCATTGGTGTTGTACAAGCTCCAATGAATCTATCGTTGTTGTCGGGGATATACCCCGCGGTGTAAAACCGGCCGGAAGTTAACCCGGCCGGACTTGGCGGTTTATTTGAGGTCCCGCTGGCACTTGGAGATATTCATCTGGTGACCCGCCCAGACCTGGCGGTTTACCAGCCACCCGTCGGGACGTTGTAACTCATTGGTAACCCGACAGACGGGTCAGAGGAGCGACAAGACCAGGTGGCCAATCTGGCGGTTCATGAAGGCCGGTTCAACTATTATGGGCCGGTTTAAGAGGAAAGGAATATTTGCCTTACAAGGAGTTAAAGCCAGGACTTGTATCCGGTTTGTATTAGAGATAGACTAGTCCTAATCCCAATAGGACTCCACATGTAAACCGCCCCTTCAACATATATAAGGAGGGGCAGGGCTCCCCAAAGAGGGACAAGTTAGAGAGAACAATCAATAATCTCTAGGGCTAGACACAAAGAGCCGGTTTACGGCGTCTCCCTCGTGATGATAATGAGACCTAGCCTCAAACAGCATGTAGGGTTATTACCGGATGATGTTTCCCGGGGCCCGAAGCTGTCTAAATCCTTGTCTTGCGTCTTGATCCGCCCTGCGTCTCTCGTCCCACTCAACCCCTTTCAAGCTACCACATAGATGCGTTGGCCTCGCGATTAAGTCCTGACACTAAGGACATCTGCCGTGACAATTCCACGACAGTTGGCGCCCACCGTGGGGCCCGGCGCACGGTGGTGTTGAGTTCTTGGAGGGATCTTTTCCAGGGTTACGAGAAGCTCGTGATTATTCAAATAAAGGAAAGATCTGGATCAGCTTCAAGTTCATCAGTTTAGATTTATAATATATAAGATTGGAGTTTAAGAAGAATTTGGGTTATTCGCGTCTGCCGCCGCCATCTGTTGATCCGTCGAAACTGACAGATGTCAAATACCAAAGAAAGCAAGGACGGCCGATTTCTGCAGCACCTAGCATTGGTTGGATACGTAAGGCGCTAAAGACCAAGGAGGACCGTTCCGATGAAGAAATTAGCAAAATCGTCGAAGTTGATGAGACCGCAGTCTAATCCAAAACCGAATCGATTTATCGGGACGCTGTCGCGCGTCACTGTTATTACGAGGCGGTCTGTTGCTACCAGTACTACTTTCGGGTCGTACTACTACACGTCATCACGCTTAAGGACAAGAGGATCTGTGCTTCTCACGTGGTTTGAGTGCTAGTTCAATTTTTTGAATTGGTATTTCTGATGGCTATGCGTACACACAAAATAGGATAATCTATGAGATTGGAGTTCAACTAGCACTGCCATGTACATGTACGTGAAGCCAGCAAATCAGTCAGCAGGAGTTTGTCTGTATGTGTCCGGATCACCCAGAAACTACCGCCATGATTTATTAAATCGAGACGGCTGTGCTACAGAGTCGACGCTACTCCCTGTTTGAAGTTTCGAGGAGGGATTGACGTGCTAGATGGCTGTTTGCATACAACGCCTGAGACTTGTTCAAGCGAAAGGTGCTAGCTTTGGCACGGTTCCCTATGGGTGATGGATTATTGGAGTTGAGAGTTATACATCATCATAAAGAGACAAAGGAAACTGGCCGGTCAAATCTGAGACAGACTCGGATGGTTGTGTACGTGAGTACTAGATTAAGAAAATCCAGTTTTTCCTTTGTACGTGCATACAAAGTGATAGCAGATAGACAAGTTGGGGACGAAAGTGGCGAGACTAAAGACTCCAGGGCTGCAGCCTTCCGCAGCCTAGCCTGACAGACTTTGTACCACTAGCCTGACATCTTCGCCTTGAGCGCCTGTTGCCGCGCACCCTGAGCCATGGTGCAGAAGAAGCTGGGAGCAGTTTGTTCACATCAAGCATACAGTTTCCCTTTCAAGAAGCTTGCAAGGTATTACTACCATACAGTAAATGTTTTGAATACTAATTATTTGGTTGCGCTTGCATCGCACTATCAACGGTGAGCGGGGCAAGGCGGCGCTGGTCGTCTGCGGTGGGTTGTGTTACCATCGCCAAACCGCCTTCGCGGACCTTCCTCGCTGCTTTGACCGTGCAGCTGAGCCGCCTCCGCTTCTGGCGCGTGGCCACGACTCCGCCTCTGCTCCGGGTCACTGAACGCCCCGTGCGGCCTCAACTCTGCCTCTGCCGTGGCTCGCTCACCCGCACTTGCCGTAAGCCGCCCCGCTTTGGCCTCATGTCGCCGCTTCACCCCTGCGGCCATAAGTCACCGCCCGCTTCGCTGACGCACCCCCGTTGGTAAAAACAAAAAGGGGGGCAAGGTGATCATGAAATCCGCGGTGGATATTTTCGGCCTAACATATCAGGTGAAATCTATCCATTATATTTTCATATTATATATCGCTTTCTTAAAAAAAGCAATTACTTTGGCTTGCAAGTTTTACAATGCAGGACAAATTGTCTATTGTAAAAAGGGATTATTATATCGCAGAGCTTTTGGATAACCCATGTCGGTTTATATCGCGATCCAACCTGCATCAACTCGTCAGGACCATGCGAATTACCCAATAGCGCGTGCACAGGCGGCCATCCCCCGCAGTCCGGTCTACATCAACATACCGGGCCGCACCTGTCTGCATGAGCCATTTATTGAGTATGAGCTTGGGTAGCCCGGTTTTCTTTCAAATTGGAGGCAAATTATTATTAACCACCGTCTGCACTGGATGGATCAATGGGCAGGCGCACAAGTCGCCGCCGCTACAGTTTGGTTAAACTTCAAATCACCAGTTGGAAGGAACCATTGGCCGAGTTGCTAACACGGTTCATACGGGATCATTTTCAACCCACCGCAGTCACCTCAACCTTCTATGGATTCACATCGTGCTATCAACACCAATGATATACAAGTTATGCCGGTTTATATCACAGTCAAATCTGGAGAATCTCAAGCCAACTCCTCGAGTCACCTTGAGAATCGGGGGCTACGATGACATGACTCAGCAAATCTTGCCAGTTTCAGCCGGTTTAAGAACCCGAGGACGATGGAGGGAAAGATAACCCGATCCCGGAGGCTACTGTTATGTTGATGAAAATTTAAAGGCCGTTATAAAATTTCCGGTTTAGAAAGCATGTGACAGTTACAAAATCCCGGCTCAATGAAGAAGTTCCGGATCATCACAAAGGATTCCAGTTTAAAATCCGGCTCAAGGGAAGTCAGTCTCACTGAAGCTCTCAAATATCCGGTTTACAATCCGGTTCAAGAGAAATCTATTCTCCCACAAAGCGCTGAAGCGCTCAGATCCGGTTTAACAATGTTCGGTTCAAAAAGGAATTAACTTCTCGCAAATTCGAGTTTAAAGGCAGTCAGAGAATTTCCGGCTGAAAATGGAGATTCCGGTTTAAGATCCGGTTCAAGGGAAGGATGTCTCCCACAAAGCTTTGAAGCTCTCAATATCCGGTTTAAAATCCCGGTTCAAGAGGAATTTATCTCTTGCAAAAAGTTAAAAATTACCAAAGAGGACCTGCTGCCATGATGCACGGTTCAAACATGGGTATCCCGCCTTATTGGCCTAACATATTATTGATCACATGGGGGCTTCTGCTTCATAAAGCGGGGTATCTGTTCTTTTATATCATAGGTGGTTACATGGAGTTGTTTTAAAACAACATCCGGTTTACCCCTTGCAAGTCTTAACAAGATCACTTGGGGCTTCCTGTTCAAACATAGGTCGTATTCGAACCAAAGAGAACATAGCTGTCCTTATAAGGTCATTTGGGGGCTCGGTCATGTTTTGAACCGATGCAATACCTCTTGGCCGGCGAAAGCCACCAGAGTCATTTGGGGGCTCGGTCGTGTCCGAACCGATGCAATACCTCTTGGCCGGCGAAAGCCACCAGAATCATTTGGGGACACGGTCACGTCTGAACCGGTCACGCCTCTTGGTCGGCCTACGGGCCTTAGAGTCATTTGGGGGCTTGGTCGAACCCGAACCATAGCAATGCCACTTGGCCGGCGTAACGCCACGCATCATTTTGGGGTCCTGGCTGACTGGCACCATCGCTACGCCTTCGGGGGGCTTGGTTGCGTCTGACCATGGTAATTCCATCTGACCAAGCTCAGTAAAGCTCTTCTTTTGCAAAAAGTTGTTGCCATTGCTTTTGCTTTAATAGCCTTTCTTGAGAAGTTGCTATTTTATTTGCGTTTTTTAAACCGACAGTATTTTGTACCGGTTCAAACAGCTAAATTGGCGGAACACGGTCCATTTTTAGACCGGAGATTATCTGCCCGGTTTCATTTTCTGTTACCATCCTATTATAGAGTAAACCGGTGTTTATCAACCCGGCTCGGCTTTCAACTACAAGTTGTGAGTACATGATCAAGTTATAATCCGGAGATTATCAGCCCGGTCTGGTTTGACTACAAGTCACCAGTATTATATATGGTTAATCCGGTGTTTATCACAACCCGGTACGGTTTTATCATAAACCGGCACAATATGGAAGGAGTTATCATTACTCAAGATTGGGGTTATCACTCTTACTACAAAAAGTTGGTAAACCAATGAGGTGATTCAATGTCACAGGTATGATATATTTCATATTTTTAAGTGCAGCCTTGGTTATAAACCCAGGTTATATGTTGGGCATTATGACCCGTCCGGCGGTAAACCGCCAGGACACTTTAAAACTTGTTGTATGCAGAAACAGGTTGAATAAAGCATGATTATAAATTATCCGGTGTTTATTAAACTGGCCTGGCTTCAAGATGACAAGTCACCAGTATTATATATGGTTAATCCGGTGTTTATTAAACCGGCCTGGCTTTGGACTATAAGTCGCCAGTATATATTTGGATTACGCCATTGGAATTCTGTGCTTATAAATCATTGGGTTATTCAAATAGCCAAACTTTGCTGAATTTTGATTATGGTATTGAATGAATAATGTTTTCATACCGGATTATATTATTCAAATAGCCAACATGGCTGGATTTTTATTATGGTTATCAATGACCAGTATTATGATTAAGGTTTTCAAAGTCGCTTTAGCGCAAAGGCTATCATATTGTCAATGGATATGACTTATTTTACAATTGAAGGAATAGTCCCGAGTCGCTGCAGGCTTACAACCCGGCACTTGGGGGCTACATTATTCAAAGTTGAGATTATATCAAATATGCAAGTCTCATGTCGCTGCAAGCATGCACCATGACACTTGGGGGCTAATGCAAAGTCATTTTTGTTCATCTTATTAAAGACCCAACTCATCACATCGTAATGAGCTGGCCCTTGGAGGCTACCAATTGCTCCTGTCAACTATTCAAGGTACAAAGCTTTTTATCCATTATATTGAAGGGTTCACTGCTCAGTTGGTAAAGCACAAGGCTCTTAACCTTGTGGACGTGAATTCAAGCCTCATGATGGGGGTTACATCATATGATGTTATTTTCATTGAAGTATATATATCAAAGTCCCAGCTCAATATTATCTTACTGAGCCGGCCCTTGGGGGCTACATTGGTTGAAGTTTTATGGGCATCAGTCAATTACAAGTCCCAGCTTGCTGCAAGCATGACAACCCGGCACTTGGAGGCTACAGGTATTATATTATTATCGAAGAAATATTTTCAAATTCTCTGTTGAGCAAATTAGATTGACCCGGCGTCACCAATCATTATGACCCTGTGGCTGCAACCCGGTGTCATCAATAATCATAAACCGGTGTTGGCAACAATCATGAACCGGTGTCTGCAACAATCATAATCCGGGGTCATCAGTTTTTATAACCCGACCATTTGGTAATGTTAAACCGGCAATTTTTCAAGACCGGGATCATCTTCAAACCGGCTGAATATCAGATGAATATTTCAAGACCAATATTTCTTAAACCGGCGCTTTGGAAGCCGACTCAAGTGGACTATTCTTCATAATATTTTTCTGTGAGAAACCAATGTCAGCAAATTGAGTATGAAGCTGGTTATTGACCCGGATTTTCTAGAAGGAGGAAATGACAAGGACTTAAGGACGATCAGGTGCCGGTTTACAAAAAATTTTAACCCGGAGCACAACCTGTCAAATTTGTTCTGGTGTTTATTTGCAGCATAAGTTTACCATGGATAAATCCAAGCTAAACTTGGGGGCTAATGTCGGGGATATACCCCGCGGTGTAAAACCGGCCGGAAGTTAACCCGGCCGGACTTGGCGGTTTATTTGAGGTCCCGCTGGCACTTGGAGATATTCATCTGGTGACCCGCCCAGACCTGGCGGTTTACCAGCCACCCGTCGGGACGTTGTAACTCATTGGTAATCCGACGGACGGGTCAGAGGAGCGACAAGACCAGGTGGCCCATATGGCGGTTCATGAAGGCCGGTTCAACTATTATGGGCCGGTTTAAGAGGAAATGAATATTTGCCTTACAAGGAGTTAAAGCCAGGACTTGTATCCGGTTTGTATTAGAGATAAACTAGTCCTAATCCCAATAGGAGTCCACATGTAAACCGCCCCTTCAACATATATAAGGAGGGGCAGGGCTCCCCAAAGAGGGACAAGTTAGAGAGAACAATCAATAATCTCTAGGGCTAGACACAAAGAGCCGGTTTACGGCGTCTCCCTCATGATGATAATGAGACCTAGCCTCAAACACCATGTAGGGTTATTACCGGATGATGTTTCCCGGGGCCCGAAGCTGTCTAAATCCTTGTCTTGCGTCTTGATCCGCCCTGCGTCTCTCGTCCCACTCAACCCCTTTCAAGCTACCACATAAATGCGTTGGCCTCGCGACTAAGTCCTGACACTAAGGACATCTGCCGTGACAATTCCACGACAGTTGTGATCCCTTACCACAGCTCCACAAGCACCTAGGCCACATCTTCCACAGAAAAAGATGCATCCACGTTCAAAGCTTGAAAATCTGACATTGGCTTTCTCCATTCACTCAAGCAAGTTACCTGACTGGTTTGTTTAGATGCACGCACAAAATTTAGAGTTAGAGCCAGCAAAGATAAAGCAGTTCGGGTTGGAGACTGAACTTGTTCTCCCCTGACCATCTCTCTTCTTTGCCACCATACGTACCAGCATGTAGCCGCAACAATCTCTGCAATGTCCACTATTCAATCATATGTTTTCTGAAATTTAGCATCACAAAGCAGGAACTCAAGGACTGCAGCGCCCGATCGGTCCACCAAAGCTGCCTCATCTATTATTTCATTCAGGCCAAGTTCCCTCCATATCATCTTCGCTCTGCTACATGTAAACATAGCATGTCTTACATCTTACGCTGCACCTTGACACCATGGGCATTCGTCATTTATAGGGATGTGACAATTTGCTAACGTGCTCCGAAAAGGGATAGAACTATGAAGGCATCTCCAAATAAATATTTTAACCTTGCATGGCATCTTAAGGCTCCGGGTTTTCTTCCACACAGGATGGTTCAGGCTATTTGATTGTCCTCCATTAGAGCCAATTTTTGCTCTATACTCATCCTCCCACTCAGCATAATAAGCAGACCTTACACTGAATCTACCCGCCTTTGTAAACTGCCATGCAACATAATCTTCCATTTCATACTGCGGTAAAGGGATTCGCAGAATTCGTTCAACATCAATATGCCAAAAATTATCACGGACCAGCTGTTCATCCCAAGTACCAGATATAGGATCAATGAGGTCATTAACGGATGTCAAAACCTGATTACCTCGGATTGTAATGACTCTCCTGGACGGGCTATTAGACTGGATGTCATCATGGCCTGTCCTTAGTAAATGAGCCATGATTGTTTACAATCAATCAGCCATGCTAACACTCACTGGTAGCTTTTGGTCTGATAGCATTATGGTAGCAGTAGGCGGCGGATGCATTATTATTCTTGGAAGCCCTCAGGGCACTTTATGGAACTACTATTTCCCAGATACGGATACGAAAGCCGCCACATACATTTAAAACCGCATTTAAATTAATCGGATAAAATTCATCAAACACGATGGAAGTTCAATAAAAAAATAACAAAGATCATACATACATAGCATGCAAACAAGTCTAGTTCAGATTCAACTAGATTTTAACCGGATGTTCAACAAGCTTTTCCTGAACGGATCATGTTGTCCCACACATTGCCACTTGAGCTTCATCCAACAGTGTATGTGCGTAAATGGTCTGCCCTCCATCCCGTGGTACATCACAAAAGCACGTACAAGCTACACGATGTGTAGAGCAACATTGAGTGGATGAATGAATCAATTAACAAGTTGAGCAAGAAGAAGCGAAACTTACAATCTGCTCGGCTACCGCGCGCAATGGTCACCTTGCCTCCAGCCTATCAGCCACGCCAAAAACCTTGACGACAGTCTCTGGATGATGTACCATCGATACGCTAACGACTTCACATCATGTTCATGGATGGTGTACATGTCATAGGGCGCAATGTGCTTTCGCACGTGAAACCAATCATGCACGCCCTGCCAGAAGAGCACTCTTCTGCTCCGGCCTACGAAATACGTGGATACAGCCAACCACGCATTGCACAACAATTTATCCTCCACGCTCAAGTACCCCGCCATGATTCGTACTCTAAAAAAGACATGAAGTTCAAAAATAAGCTAAATGACATTTGATCGAACACCTGCCAGGCATGGTGACCGCCATGGGCGTCGTCAACAGGGGGGTACCTAGCTGTGGATGGATCCTAGGAGGATGTGGTACAAGGCGAGCGAGCGCGTGGATGGTGGTTGCGGATGTCCGACAATGCTTGGGTGGCGGCCAAAAGTGGTACAACGGCACCGCCGGAGGAGGAGTGCATGGATGCAAAGCAAGGGGCCAGCAGGGGCGAAGTGGAAGATAATGAGACCGAGAAGGGCATTTGGGTGGGCCGGGGGCGTCGGTGTCCTTGGTGTCTGCTGTCTGGACTCCCGCAACCCCTCTGCTTCCAATTTCTGGGAAAAAGCACGTCCGGACTGGTTGGGGGACCAATTATTTAGGAGGATTGTTTTAGGCAAATGCATTACTTTGTTCTTTGGTCAATAAGATTTTTTTTATGAAAACAACTAAAATCTATCATAAGGCTCACTAAAAGTATGAAACACCTTCAACATAACATGAATTACATCAAGTTTCGTAGACCAATAGGCGACCACTATCATTGTCAGAGCGAATCATTGACATTGTCACTCCCTTACCTTGTTTGGCCTAACTTGTCGATGACAGGCGAGAAGTCTTCGTGCACGTGCCCTAGAGCTATAGTCGTCGCTCTTAAGCTTTTGAATTGATTTGGAGAGCCTCAACCAAATCCCGTCGTTTTGCACGTGTGGCGAGAAACTCCAGCCTCACCACCCTAAAGAAACGGTATGAATCTACACCGGAGCTCCGCTGAATTCATCTCAACAGACAAACTTGAGTAGGATCAGAGCCCAAAACACTAGCTAGAAGCTTAAGATGGAGCATTTGTTGAGTTAAGTGGCATGCATCACTTGCAAACATAAGTTTCTACCGCATAAACCAAGAACGTGTTGTGGAGATAAATCACAAGTTTACCACTAGACGCGTAGTTCCTCAAGATAAGTATAGTTGGAGTAGCGCATTGAGTAACACAGTCGTCCTTCTCCTCCTTTTCCCCTCGAGCAGAAGATCGTGGAGCTCACGAAAGATTCGTCGAAGCGGTACTGGTGCACTGCTTATAAGGTATTCACGTGTGCAGGGAAGAACATCGTGCGATAAATTGCTAAATCTGATAATATAACCTAGGAATGAAGTGGTGACAACTAGGTTAACATAACTTCTCATGAACTATAAATTGAACCAACAAAAACTTCAAGGGCATTGCCCTACCACTTGTAAACTTAAAATCAAGCTGATGGTGTTACGGTTCAAGGGTGCCATCGTGGTTCTAATGGCGATAGTAGAAAGGTGGGAGGGGGTAGGAAGATGGAGCATGATCTATCAATATGCAAACGGGTGTCACGAGTATTTTTACTAGTTCGGGCCTCTCACGGTGGAGATAACAAGCCTACATCTTGCTCTCTAGAGAGGCTTTCTTTGTTTTGTGCATGTATCGGAGATTACAATGTGCTTGTGATAGAGTTTGAGAGAGAGAGAGAGAGACGTCTAAGTGGTGAGGGGTGGCTTATATAAAGTGCACCACCCTCCTCACCTCCTAGGTTACAAGTGGAGCAATTACTTTAGCCCACTACTAAAACATTATTATCATCCACTACAAAGTATCATGGGAGTTTTAATAATGCAGAAAACTGATGCACTAATGATGCTTCAGATGCCTTTCATGCTTGTTCCGCTTCTTGTTTGCAAGTAACCGTTCATCTGAGTACCCGAGAGTTCCTCATCCAAGTAATATCCAGCGTGCTCAATGTATCCGAGTATACTATCCGACTGAGTAATATTCTAGTTTCTTCAAGTACCTGGTACCCTTTATCGTCCGAGTAAAGTAATCCTGATGACATCCGAGTAACTTATGAGTGGTTGAGATTGATCTTGACCCATCAGTCATATGGACCCCATACTTTATGATACTTTGACCCTTCATGCCCTACCTATTATGGGTATCCCCATTAGGTGCCTCATCATAACGGAAGCCACCTTAAGGGGGCCAGGTCAGGCCCCCTAACTCGGTTTATGCACTAGGCCATTGTATCATGCTATGGATCCATTATAGATGAAGACCCGAAGGACTTGGAGTACACGTCAAGGAAGCCGATGTCCAAGAGGTCTCCTCCGTAACCGACTAGCATCATGTAACCCTAGACCCCGGTGCCCATATAAACCGGGGACAGGCTAGTCAATAGACATCTAAACCATATAGTTGATACTCAATCCCTCGATCATTGTGTCCCCTATATCCAATCAATACAATAGAGCAAGAAGCAGGGTTTTATCTCCTCCGCGAGGGCCTGAACCTGGGTAAACCCCATCTTGTTTCTTATATGATCTATACTCATTTGACCAGAGTACCCTCTCGAGGGATCTGTAAAAAGTAACTCCGACAAAAACCACATCGAAATGTATAATTAGCACGTTATTATGCCAATAAAGATCTTAGTCTTGTTCTTCGTGTGTAGGAGTTTAAAAAGAAGTAAAGATGATTGTAAAAACTTTTCTTTAGCACACTGACTGTAGAACAATCGTTCTATGGTAATTTAAAAAAAATGCAAAAATGCCCGGTTACATGAAAATCACCCAATGCCAGCTCTATCAAAAGAAGTCATTAAAAAATTAAAGGAAGTTATTTGTCCAGGACTCGAGTTTGTTTACCTTGGCTAGTTTGGATCTAATAAGGGCAATAGAAAGGCCTCCCTTCAGATTTTCCTCCATTTTTTCCTTCAAATATTAAAATGGATTGTAAAATTCCCACATATTTCATCTTTTTTTAGAAAAGGAGGATGTATCCCCAACCTCTGCATCTAGACGATGCATGCAGCCATTTTATTCATTATGCGCAAAGACCATACAAGGTGATACATCAATAAGCCTGAAGCCACCATCTTGGCAACGCTGTTGCTACTCCTATCCCCTTGATGAAGCTGTGCCGAATGTCCGAGCCTAATACCAAACAAACATCGCACCGAAGCCTAACATCTAAAGCTGGACGCCCCATCCAGGCCACTACCTGGATTGGGACACTCACCGGTCTAGCACACTGCCAGTGAGCACCGCACGCTGCGAGGGTCGTCAACTCCATCTTCCATCGATCCATCCTCAGAGCAGAACTGATGCACCGACCTTGTCAGTCCTATCTGTCATCGACGCCACATGACGCCAGACAGTTTCCTCCTCCTGTGCGAGTCCATCTCCACACATCGGACGCCGAATTTCCACTGTGCCATGCCGTCGAGATCCGCCGCCATCAATCCGTAAGCTGAAGAACTGCTCATGAGATTCCAACAAACACACCGCAAAAAGAGTTACATCATATGGATCTCCAAGAGACCATTGTATTGAGAATCAAAAGAGAGAGAGAGAGAGAGGAAGCCATCTAGCTACTAACTACGGACCCGTGATGACCCACAAGTATATGGGATCAATTGTAGCCCTTTTCGACAAGTAAGAGTGTCGAACCCAACGAGGAGCAGAAGGAAATGACAAGTGGTTTTCAGCAAGGTAATGTCTGCAAGTGCTGAAATTGTAAGTAACCGAGTAGTTTGATAGCAAGATAATTTGTAACAAGCAAGTAATGATAATAGTAACAAAAGTGCAGCAAGATATCCCAATCCTTTTGAGGCACTTCTTTTTCATGAAGCTTTCTACTAAACTTGGAAAAATTAAACTCATGAGATTCATCACCAAAACTAACACTGACAGTTTGTTTCTCACAATCTATTTTAGCATTGACGGTGTTCTAGAAAGATCTACCAAAGATAATGGGACAAAAGTCATCTTGTGGGGAACCAAGAACAAGAAAATCAGTAGGGTATTTTATTTTCCCACACAAGACTTTAACATCTCTAACAATCCCAAGTGGTGTGATGGTGTCTCCATCAGCAAGTTTAATAGTAGCATCTATTTCTTCTATTTTAGTGGTGCTATGTCATTCATAATTTCTTGGTATAAGGTAAAGGGAATAGAACTCATGCTAGCACCTATGTTGCATAAACCATGATAACAGTGATCTCCTATTTTAACTGAGACAACTGGCATGCCAACAACGGGTCTATGATTGTCCGTTCTATCGGGTTTGGCAATTCTAATAGTTCATTACAGAAGTAAATAACATGCCCATCTATATTTTCTTCCAAGAGATCCTTAACCATAGCAAAACTAGGCTCTACTTCAATTTTTTTATCAGGTTTAGGTGTTCTAATATAACTTTTGTTGACCATAGCTAAAACTTTAGCATGTTCCTTTATTCTAACAGGGAAAGGTGGTTTCTCAATATAAGCAGTAGGAACAACTAGATCAACATTATAAAGTATAGTTTCCTCTTTAGCTAGTTTCGGATATTTAATTTCTTCTTTAATAGGTGGGTGATATTTAAACCACTTCTCTTTAGGGAGATCAACATGAGTAGCAAATGATTCATAAAAGGAGGCTACTATCTCAGAGTCAAGTCCACATTTAGTTCTAAACTTTTGAAAAGCATCATTATTCATAAAAGATTTAACACAATCATACTTAAGCTTAATACCTCACTTTTTACCTTCTCGAGTTCCCACTCTTCAGAGTTGCATTTATTCTTTCCAAAATATCCCACCAGAATTCAATAGTCTTCTTTATAAAAGAACGAGTACAAGAAGTATCAAGCATGGATCGATCATTATGAGAAAGCCGAGCATAAAAATTCTGGGTAATAATTTCTCTTGAGAGCTCATGATTGGTGCATGAATATAACATTTACTTAAGCCTCCCCCAAGCTAGAGCGATACTTTCCCCTTCACGAGGCCAAAAATTATATATGTAATTCCGATCACGATGAACTAGATTCATAAGAGAATTTTTTTGGTGGAACTCCAATTTCAATCAATTCCAATTCCAAGATCCAATATCAATACCATGCCAATGCTTTTCCCTTCAAAGATAGAGGGAAAACCTTCTTCTTAACTTCATCTCTGGGTAAACCTACAAGCTTAAACAATCCACAAATTTGTTCCACATATATCATGTGCATATTAGGATGTTCGGTTCCATCTCCTGCATAAGGATTAGCTACTAGTTGCTCTATCATACCCGAAGGAATTTCATATTCAATATTTTCAGTAGGTGAAGTGGGTTTAGGGGTAGCTAATTGTGGTTCCGGTCGAGGTGAAGATACCTCGAACAAACCCCTCAAAGGATCATTTTCCATAGTAACAAGTGATAGTAAATTTCAGCACACTATATAAATGTTTCCTTACCAAATTCCACTTACTAAAGGCGCTTCACTCCTTGGCAATGGAGCCAAAAAATAGCCTTGATGACCGACAAGTATATGGGATCAATTGTAGCTCTTTTCTATAAGTAAGAGTGTCGAACCCAACGAGGAGAAGAAGGAAATGATACGTGGTTTTCAGCAAGGTAATGTCTGCAAGTGCTAAAATTGTAAGTAACAGAGTAGTTTGATAGCAAGATAATTTGTAACGAGCAAGTAATGATAATAGTAACAAAAGTGAAGCAAGATAGCCCAATCCTTTTGAGGCAAAAGACATGCCAAAACGGTCTCTTATAGTAAGCAAAGCATTCTTGATGGTACACGGGAATTTCATCTAGTCACTTTCATCATGTTGGTTCGATTCGTGTTCGCTACTTTGATAATTTGATATGTGGGTGGACCGGTGCTTAGGTGCTGTTCTTACTTGAACAAACCTCCTACTTATGATTAACCCCCTCTAAATCATCCTCAACTACGAGAAAAGTATTAAGAATAAATTCTAACCATAGCATTAAACTTTTGGATCCAATCGGTCCCTTACGGAATAACGCATAAACTAGGGTTTAAGCTTCTGTCACTCTCGCAACCCATCATCTAATAACTACTCCACATTGCATTCCCTTAGGCCCAAATATGGTGAAGTGTCATGTAGTCGACGTTCACATGACACCACTAAGGGAATCACAAAATACATACTATCAAAATATCGAACACATATCAAGACATGATTACTTGCAACATGATTTCTCCCGCGACCTGATACGTCTCCAACTTATCTATAATTTTTTATTGCTCGATGCTATTATATATTCTGTTTTGGATGTTTAATGGGCTTATTTATACACTTTTATATTATTTCTGGAACTAACCCATTAACCGGAGGCCCAACCCAAATTGCTATTTTTTTGCCTATTTCAGTGTTTCGCAGAAAAGGAATATCAAACGGAGTCCAAACGGAATGAAACCTTCGAGAGAGTTATTTTTGGAACAAACGTGATCCAGAGGACTTGGAGTGGACGTCAAGCGACCAATGAGGAGGCCACGAGGCAGGGGGCACACCTACCCCCTGGGCGCGCCCTCCACCCTCGTGGCTCCACCGACCTACTTCTTCCTCCTATATATACCTACGTACCCCCAAACCATCGAGGAGCACCACGAAAACCTAATTCCACCGCCACAACCTTCTGTACCCGTCAGATCCCATCTTGGGGCCTTTTCTGGCGTCCTGCAGGAGGGGGCATTGATCACGGAGGGCTTCTACATCAACACCATAGCCTCTTCGATGATGTGTGAGTAGTTTACCTCAAACCTTCGGGTCCATAGTTATTAGCTATATGGCTTCTTCTCTCTCTTTGGATGTCAATACAAAGTTCTCCTTGATTCTCTTGGAGATCTATTCGATGTAATCTTCTTTTGCGGTGTGTTTATCGAGATCCGATGAATTGTGGTTTTATGATCAAGATTATCTATGAACAATATTTGAATCTTCTCTGGATTCTTTTATGTATGATTGGTTATCTTTGCAAGTCTCTTCGAATTATCAGTTTGGTTTGGCCTACTACATTGATCTTTCTTGCAATGGGAGAAGTGCTTAGCTTTGGGTTCAATCGTGCGGTGCTCGATCCCAGTGACAGTAGGGGAAACAACACGTGTTGTATTGTTGCCATCGAGGATAAAAAGATGGGGTTTATATCATATTGCATGAGTTTATCCCTCTACATCATGTCATCTTGCTTAAAGCGTTACTCCGTTCTTCTGAACTTAATACTCTAGATGCATGTTGGACAACGGTCGATGTGTGGAGTAATAGTAGTAGATGCAGGCAGGAGTCGGTCTACTTGTCACGGATGTGATGCCTATATACATGATCATACCTAGATATTCTCATAACTATGCTCAATTCTATCAATTGCTCGACAGTAATTTGTTCACCCACCGTAATACTTATGCTGTCTTGAGAGAAGCCACTAGTGAAACCTATGGCCCCTGGGTCTATTCTCCATCATATTAATCTCCCGTCAACAAGCTATTTGTATCTTTGTTTATTTTGCAATCTTTACTTTTAATCTTTATCATAAAAATACCAAAAATATTATCTTATCATCTCTATCAGATCTCACTTTTGCAAGTGGTCGTGAAGGGATTGACAACCCCTTTATCGCGTTGGTTGCAAGGTTCTTATTTGTTTGTGTAGGTACGAGGGACTTGTGTGTGGCCTCCTACTGGATGATACCTTGGTTCTCAAAAACTGAGGGAAATACTTACGCTACTTTGCTCATCACCCTTTCCTCTTCAAGGGAAAACCAACGCAGTGCTCAAGAGGTAGCACGACCTCAAGAACAAAAGTAACTACTCACAAATGATAATCATGCTCAAGATCAGACGGGCATTAAATAGCATATTGGACCTGAACATATAATATTCCACCAAATAAACCATATAGTAATCAACTACAAGATGTAATCAACACTATCAGTCACCCACAAGCACCAATCTATAGTTCTGGTACAAAGATTGAACACAAAAGATGAACTAGGGTTTGAAATGAGATGTGTTGTTGAAGATGTTGATGGAGATTGACCTCCCCAAGATGGGAGAGTTGTTGGTGATGATGATGACGATGATTTCCCCCTTCGGGAGGGAAGTTCCCCCGGCGGAATTGCTCCGCTAGAGGGCAAAAGTGCTCCTGCCCAAGTTCCGCCTCGAGATGGGGGCGCTCCGTCCTGAAAGTCCTCTCCTGATTTTCTCTAGGTCATAATGACTTATATACCAGAAGATGGGCACCGGAGGTGGGCCGAGGGGAGCACAGCCCACTAGGGCGCGCCTGGGCTCCCTGGCGCGACCAGGTGGGTTGTGCCCACCTGGTGGGCCCCCTCTTGTACTTATTGGCTCTAGTATTCCTCATATATTCCATAAAATTCTACGTAAAGTTTCAGCTTGTTTGGAGTTGTGCAGAATAGGTGGCCTGACGTAGCTTTTCCAGGTCCAGATTTCCAGCTGCCGGAATTCTCCCTCTTTGTGTGTACCTTACATATTATGAGAGAAAAGGCATTAGAATTACTCCAAAAAGCATTATTATGCATAAAAACATCATAAATAATAGGGTTTTTATCAGTTATGCCACCGGTTGTGTCCCACTACTCAGTTTTGCCACTAAGAATTTCAACTACTCAAAAATGCCATCGCTTCGTTAGACACATGCTCAAAAATGCCACTGGACACCATTATTCTGATCTAAAATCTCTTTTGCCATGTTATACTGACATAAATACCTATGAATCAACATGCCAGCTTTCCTCTATCTCACTACAATAAAGTGTGGGGCCCACTTGATCCCAACAACGTTCTTATTTTCCTATAAAATTATTCGCTTGGTTACTCCTGACAAGTGAGGCCACACTTATCATTGTGAGATAGAGAGAACTGGCATGTGGTTCTAGGCTTATTTTTGTCATATAACATGGTCAACGGGTTTGACATGAAAATAACAATGTCTAATGGCATTTTTGAGCAAACATCTAACATAATGATGGCATTTTTGAGATATCTAATGGCATTTTTGAGCAAGCCTCTCACGGGTCGATGGCATTTTTGAGCAGTTATAACTTCTAATGGCAAAACTGAGTAGTGTGACACAACCGGTGGCATAAATGATAAAAACCCTAAATAATAGTAGGAAAACATGATGCAAAATGGACGTATCAACTCCCCCAAGCTTAGACATCGCTTGTTGTCAAGCGAAAACCGAAATCGAAAAACATGTCCACATGCTTAGAGAGAGAGAGAGAGAGAGAGAGGTGACGATAAAAACAAAATACGGACATAGAAGCATCATGTAGATTATTATAACAACAACAAATTTAAACATAAAATTTTTATCATAGACTTCTTATGAATAAGTAACAATTCATCACACTATCAAAGTATAAATCATAAAACTCTATTATAAACCAACAAACTATGTTCTCAGTCAACTTTGCAACTACAATTCATCATCTTTTCAGGAAGGGTCACGTATTGGAGCCTTTAGGCAAGTCCACATACTCAACCATCATATATTCTTCTATGATTGCTAACACTCACCGCATACACATGAGCAAAACGTTTCAATCGGGCACATAGAAAGATAGGGGCTTATAGTTTTGCCTCAAACGTATTCACCTCAAGGGTGATGTCAACAATAATAACTCATGCTACCCATATTCAACTGGACATATGTGCCTAGATCTTTCCTCACCACATGATGCTTGCCAAAGGAGAAAAATAAAAAGTAATAGAGGGAAAACTTTGACTCTTGCATAAAAGTAAATACATAAAAGTAAAAGATAGGCCCTTCGCAGAGGGAGGCAGAGGTTGCCATGTGCTTATTTGTTTGTAGGCTCAACCCCTTAGTGCAAAAGAACGTCACATTGTATTGCCCCTTGTGATGGCAACCTTTATTAAGCAGTCTGTCGCTTTTATTCTTCACCATCACAAGTTCGTACAACGCTCAATTTTCTCTTACACTAAATGATCTCACACTTTTAGAAGCAATTTTTATTACCTTATTGCACCGATGACAACTCACTTGAGGGATCTTTCTCAATCCCTAGGTAGGTATGGTGGACTCTTGAAAATAAGATTTGGGTTTAAGGGTTTTTGGATGCACAAGTAGTATCTCTACTTAGTGCAGAATTTTTGGCCAACAAAGATAGGGGGAAAGCACCACATGTTAAAGGATCTATGACAATATAACTTCTATGTGAATATGAACAAACATAAATCATTATGTTGTGTTCCTTGTCCAACGTCAATAGTTTTGGCATATAATATTTTGAAGGTGGCTCACAATCACAAAAGATTTCCAGGATAGAGTATTTATATGCGAATCTTCTCTTCCCTTATTAATTCTTTCATGAATTGCATCATTGACCAATGCTATGTTTGTCAATCTATAATAAAATTTTCTACTTATACTTTTCCTTATGTGGTGTCATCACCTACCATAATATTAGCATATGATCTTTTTAATTTATGTCCTTTCTTTTTATTGCAACATGAAAGTAAAGGAAGCAAAAATTCAAACTAAACTTTATTATATATCTCGCACATGATTACAAGGATAGATCACTAAGCAAACTCTCGAAAAGAAAGGATCGAACTAAACTTTTATTCATCTAAAGCAAAAGATTGAACTAAAATAAGTAAAGGCAAAAGATAGTGGGGGTGATACGATACTGGGGCACCTCCCCCAAGCTTGGTGGAAGCCAAGGGGAGTGCCCATACCCAATACTCAATTTTCTTTTGGTGATGAAGAAGGTGGTGGTGGTGAAGTAGAGGGTTTGTCCTTCTTTCTTAGCTTATGCTTGAGGATGGAATTTCCTCCTTCGATTCAAGGACCTCCTGCTCAAGCTCCAGTACCTTTTTGCATAGATCTTGCTTATTTTCCTGCAAAAGGCGGAAGCGTATAAACTGAACCTTAGGCCTCTTTGCTTTGTTGGGGAGGCTGGACTTCTTGAATTCCACATGCATGTCCCCAGGTTGAGGCAACGGGGCTTCATCTTTGTCTGAGCTCGTCTCCTCTTTCTCCCTAGGATAATAGTCCTCCTCTTCCTCTGAAGTCCAGCCAAAATGCTCCACATCCCCATAAGACTTGGGGTTTGCGATGAAATCAACAACATAGCTCTCACCCTCAGAGTCTTGGGATGACATATTTTCATATCTATCAGGGAAACAACAAGAAAAGGAAATAGAAGATTTCTCCATGATACGGTGGTCAATAGGTTCGGGGGGTATATAAAGATTTTTTTCTTGGGAAATAAGCAAACGGTAGAAAAACGGAGTCCGGAAGGTACCCGAGGTGGGCACAACCCACCTGGGCGCGCCTGGGGGTGTCTTGTTCCCACCAGGGTGACCTTCCCGGTAGTTTCTTATTTTCCTAATTTTGTTATATTCCAAAACTGGAAAAAAATAATTTTGCGGATTTTTCGGAGTCCGTTTACTTACCATATCATGTACCTCCCTTTTCACGATTCTGGAGTGTTCCGGAAGGACTCTTTTATGTGTTCTTCTGGTGTCAAAGTTTGGATAATATTACTTCAACATTAATGGACGTACCTGAGATATAATGTTTTATTCGTTGCCCATTAACAACCTTCGGGTTAGTGCCTTCAACATTATTTATTTTGATAGCTCCTGACCAATAAACCTCCTCGATAACATAGGGTCCTTCCCATTTAGAGAGGAGTTTTCCTGCAAAGAATCTAAAATGGGAGTTGTACAAAAGAACATATTCTCCAACTTTAAACTCACACTTTTGAATTATTTTATCATGCCATCTTTTAACTTTTTCTTTAACTAACTTGCCATTTTCATAAGCTTGGGTTCTCCATTCATCTAATGAGCTAATATCGAATAACCTCTTTTCACCAGCAAGTTGGCAACCATAGTTGAGTTCTTTGACTGCCCAATATGCTTTATGTTCTAACTCAAGAGGCAAATGACAAGCTTTTCCATAAACCATTTTATAAGGAGACATACCCATACGATTTTTGTATGGTGTTCTATAAGCCCAAAGTGCATCATCTAATTTCTTAGACCAATTCTTCTGGGACCTATTGACAGTCTTTTGCAAAATTAAATTTATTTCTCTATTGCTAAGTTCAACTTGACCACTAGACTGAGGATGATAAGGTGATGCAATTCTATGGTTAACATCCTACTTGGCAAGCATTTTACTGAAAGCACCATGCATAAAGTGTGAACCACCATCAGTCATTAAATATCTAGGGACTCCAAACCTTGGGAAAATAACTTCCTTAAGCATTTTAATAGAGGTGTTGTGATCAACACTACTGGTTGGAATAGCTTCTACCCACTTAGTAACATAATCAACATCAACCAAAATATGTGTATACCCATTAGAGGAAGGAATAGGTCCCATGTAATCAAATCCCCAAACATCAAATGGTTCAACAACAAGTGAATAATTCATAGGCATTTCTTGATGCTTTCCGATATTACCTATTCTTTGGCATTCATCACAAGGTAAGACGAACTTACGAGCATCCTTGAAGAGAGTAGGCCAATAAAATCCAGATTGCAATACCTTGTGATCAGCTCTATCTCCTGCATGATGTCCTCCATAAGCTTCGGAGTGACATTCCCGTAGGATTTGTCCACGTTCATGCTCAGTTACACAACGTCTAATAACACCATCTACTCCTTCTTTATAAACATGTGGGTCATCCCAAAAGTAATGTCTAAAATCATAGAAGATTTTTTCTTTTGTTGGTATGTAAAGCTAGGTGGTAAATATTTAGCAACAATGTAATTAACATAGTCAGCATACCAAGGAGTGTTATGCGAAACATTTATTGGAGCTAACTGCTCCTCAGGAAAACTATCATCAATAGGTAGTGGGTCATCAAGCATATTTTCAAGCCTAGACAAGTTATCAGCTACGGGGTTCTTAGCTCTTTTTCTATCAGTGATATGTAAATCAAATTCTTGTAGCAAGAGAACCCATCAAATTAGTCTAGGTTTAGCATCGTTCTTTTCCATAAGATATTTTGTAGCAGCATGATTGGTGTGAACAATTACTAACAATGTAAGATCTAAATTTATCACAAGAACGCGCCACTGCTAGGAATTCTTTTTCAGTGGTTGCATAATTTCGTTGAGCATTGTCTAGAGTTTTACAAGCATAATGAATAACATTCAGTTTCTTATCAACTCTTTGTCCTAGAACAACACCAACAACATAATCACTAGCATCTTACATAATTTCAAAAGGCAAGTTCCAATCAGGTGGTTGAACAACATGTGCATAAATTAAGGCTTTCTTGAGTGTTTCGAAGGCTTCTAAACAATCATCATGAAAAACAAAAGGAACATCCTTTTGCAAAAGATTTGTAAGAGGCCTAGAAATTTTGGAAAAGTCTTTGATAAATCTCCTATAGAAACCAGCATGACCTAGGAAACTATGAATACCTTTGATATCTTTAGGACATGACATTTTCTCAATTGCATCAACCTTAGCTTTGTCCACTTCAATACCTCTTTCAGAAAGTTTATGGCCCAAAACAATACCTTCATTAACCATAAAGTGGCACTTCTCTTAATTAAAGACAATATTTTTTTGCTCGGATCTGTACAAAACTCGATCAAGATTGCTTAAACAATCATCAAAAGACTTCCCATAAACAGAGAAGTCATCCATGAAAACCTCAACAATCTTTTCACAAAAGTCAGAGAATATAGCGGTCATACATCTTTGAAAGGTAGCAGGTGGATTGCATAAACCAAAAGGCATACGTCTATAAGCATAAGTTCTAAAGGGACAAGTGAAAGTGGTCTTTTCTTGATCAGGTTGCGAAACAGGTATTTGTGAAAAACCAGAATATCCATCAAGGAAGCAAAAAATGTGTGTGCTTGGATAATCTTTCTAGCATTTGATCGATAAAAGGTAGAGGGTAATGATATTTTCTAGTTGCTTTGTTTAATTTCCTGAAATCAATTGCCATTCTATAGCCTGTAACAATTCTTTGCGAAATAAGTTCATTCTTATCATTAGGAACAACAGTAACACCTCCCTTCTTAGGGACACAATGAACATGACTTAACCATCTACTATCAGCTATAGGATATATTATACCTGCTTCCAGAAGTTTTAATATTTCCGTTCTTACCACTTCCTTCATTTTCGTATTTAACCGACGTTGGTGATCAACAATGGGTTTAGCATCAGCTTCCATATTAATCTTGTGCTGGCATAGAGTGGGACTAATGTCCTTTAAATCATCAAGAGTACATCCAATAGCAGCTCAGTGCTTCCTTAGAACTTTCAATAATCTTTCTTCTTCATGTTCTGAAAGGTTAGCACTAATAATAATAGGATATATCTTCTTTTCATCAAGATAAGCATATTTCAAAGTGTCTGGCAATTGTTTTAATTCAAACACAGGATCACCTTTAGGTGGAGGAGGACCTCTTAGAGTTTCAATAGGCAAATTGTGTTTAAGAAGAGGACGTTGTTCAAAGAAAATCTGATCTATTTCATTTATTTCATGCATATGTAAATCATTTTCATGGTCTAGCAAATATTGTTCTAGTGGAGCAGTAGCAGGAACAACAATAGAAGCAAGACCAATTATTTCATCCTTACTAGGCAATTCTTTTTCATGAAGCTTTCTACTAAACTTGGAAAAATTAAAGTCATGAGATTCATCACCAAAACTAACACCGACAATTTGTTTCTCACAATCTATTTTAGCATTGACGGTGTTTAAGAAAGGTTTATCAAAGATAATGGGACAAAAGTCATCTTGTGGGGAACCAAGAACAAGAAAATCAGTAGGGTATTTTATTTTCCCACACAAGACTTCAACATATCTAACAATTCCAAGTGAGGTGACGGTGTCTCTATTAGCAAGTTTAATAGTAGAATCTATTTCTTCTATTTCAGCGGGTGCTATGTCATTCATAATTTCTTGGTATAAGGTAAAGGGAAATGCACTCATGCTAGCACCTATGTCGCATAAACCATGATAACAGTGATGTCCTATTTTAACTGAGACAACGGGCATGCCAACAACAGGTCCATGATTATCTGTTCTATCGGGTTTGGCAATTCTAGTAGCTTCATTACAGAAGTAAATAACATGCCCATCTATATTTTCTTCCAAGAGTTCCTTAACCATAGCAACACTAGGCTCTACTTTAATTTGTTCATCAGGTTTAGGTGTTCTAATATAACTTTTGTTGACCACAGTTGAAACTTTAGCATGTTCCTTTATCCTAACAGGGAAAGGTGGTTTCTCAATATAAGCAGTAGGAACAACTGGATCAACATTATAAAGTATATTTTCCTCTTTAGCTAGTTCCGGTTCTTTAATTTCTTCTTTAATAGGTGGGTGATATTTAAACCACTTCTCTTTAGGGAGATCAACATGCATAGCAAATGATTCACAAAAGGAGGCTACTATCTCGGAGTCAAGTCCATATTTAGTGCTAAAATTTTGAAAAGCATCAGTATTCATAAAAGATTTAACACAATCATACTTAAGTTTAATACCTGACTCTTTACCCTCATCGAGTTCCCAATCTTCAGAGTTGCGTTTAATTCTTTCCAAAAGATCCCACCGGAATTCAATAGTCTGCTTTATAAAAGAACCAGCACAAGAAGTATCAAGCATGGATCGATCATTATGAGAAAGCCGCAGCATAAAAATTCTGGATAATAATGTCTCTTGAGAGCTCATGATTGGGGCATAAATATAACACTGCCTTAAGCCTCCGCCAAGATAGAGCAATACTTTCTCCTTCATGAGGCCAAAAATTATATATGTAATTCCGATCATGATGAACTAGATGCATAGGATAAAAGTTTTGGTGGAACTCCAATTTTAATCAATTGCAATTCCAAGTTCCAATATCATCGCATAGCCTATACCATGTCAATGGTTTTCCCTTCAAAGATAGAGGGAAAACCTTCTTCTTAACTTCATCTCCGGGTAAACCTGCAAGCTTAAACAATCCACAAATTTGTTCCACATATATCAAGTGCATATCAGGATGTTCGGTTACATCTCCTGCATAAGGATTAGCTAGCAGTTATTCTATCATACCTGAAGGAATTTCATATTCAATATTTTCAGTAGGTGAAGTGGGTTGAGGGGTAGCTACTTTTAGTTCCAGTCGAGGCGAAGATACCCCGAACAAACCCCTCAAAGGATTGTTTTCCATAGTAACAAGTGACAGTAAATTTCATCACACTATATAAATGTTCCCTAACAAATTCCACTTACCAAAGGTGCTTCACTCCCTGGTAACGGTGCCAGAAAATTGCCTTGATGACCCACAACTATATGGGATAAATTGTAGCTCTTTTCGATAAGTAAGAGTGTCGAACCCAACGAGGAGCAGAAGGAAATGACAAGTGGTTTTCAGCAAGGTAATGTCTGCAAGTGCTGAAACTGTAAGTAATAGAGTAGTTTGATAGCAAGATAATTTGCAACGAGCAAGTAATGATAATAGTAAAAAAAAGTGCAGCAATATAGCCCAATCCTTTTGAGGGAAAGGACAGGCTAAAACGGTCTCTTATAGTAAGCAAAGCGTTCTTGAGGGTACACGGGAATTCCATCTAGTCACTTTCATCATGTTGGTTCGATTCGTGTTCGCTACTTTGATAATTTGATATGTGGGTGGACCTGTGCTTAGGTGTTGTTCTTACTTGAACAAACCTCCTACTTATGATTAACCCCTCGCACGAATCCGCAACTACAAGAAACGTATTAAGAATAAATTCTAACCATAACATTAAACTTTTGGATCCAATCGGTCCCTTACGGATTAGTGCATAAACTAGGGTTTAAGCTTCTGTCACTCTCGCAACCCATCATCTAATAACTTCTCCACAACGCATTCCCTTAGGCCCAAATATGATGAAGTGTCATGTAGTCGACGTTCACATGACACCACTAAGGGAATCACAACATACATACTCTCCAAATATCGAACACATATCAAGTTCACATGATTACTTGCAACATGATATCTCCCATGACCTCAGGAACAAAAGTATCTACTCACAAATGATAATCATACTCAATATCACAGGGGTATTAAATAGCATATTGGATCTGAACATATAATCTTCCACCAAATAAACCATATAGTAATTAACTACAAGATGTAATCAACACTATTAGTCACCCACAAGCACCAATCTATAGTTCCGGTTCAAAGATTGAACACAAGAGATGAACTAGGGTTTGAGATGAGATGGTGCTGTTGAAGATGTTGATGGAGATTGCCCTCCCAAGATGGGAGAGTTATTGGTGATGATGATGAAGATGATTTTCCCCCTCCAGGAGGGAAGTTCCCCCGGTGGAATCGCTTCGGCGGAGGGCAAAAGTGCTCCTGCCCAAGTTCCCCTCAAGACGGCGGCACTCCATTCCGAAAGTCCTATCTTGATTTTTTTCTTAGTCAAAATGACATATATACCAAAAGACGACGGCGCTCCATTCCGAAAGTCCTATCTTGATTTTTTCTTAGTCAAAATGACTTATATACCAAAAGATGGGCACCGGAGGTGGGCCGAGGGGAGCACAACCCACCAGGGCGCGCCTGGGCTCCCTGGCGCCCAGGTGGCTTGTTCCCACCTGGTGGGCCCCCTCTTGTACTTATTGGCTCCAATATTCCTCATATATTCCATAAAATTTCTCTGTAAAGTTTCAGCTTATTTGGAGTTGTGCAGAATATGTGGCCTGGCGTAGCTTTTCCACGTCCGGACTTCCAGCTGGCGGAATTCTCCCTCTTTGTGCGTACCTTGCATATTATGAGAGAAAAGGCATTAGAATTACTCCAAAAAGCATTATTATGCATAAAAACATCATAAATAACAGTAGGAAAACATGATGCAAAATGGATGTATCAACCCATAGGTCTACAAAGAACTACTCGGTCATCATCGGAGAGGCACCAATGGACATGATGAAACCCTCCGTGATGGTTTCTAGATTGGATCTGGTGGTTGTGGAACTTGCGGCGGCTGGAATTGATTTTCGTCGACTCCTCTAGGGTTTCTGGAATATTGGGGTATTTATAGAGTAAAGAGACGGCGCGGGAGGCCACCAAGGTGGGCACAACCCACCTGGGCGCACCTGGAGGTGGGTTGTGCCCCCTCAGGGCACCCCCCAGGTGCTTCTCCAGCTGACTAGATGTCTTCTGGTCCAAAAAATCCACAAAAAGTTTGCTGCATTTGGACTCCGTTTGATATTGATTTCCTGCGATGTGAAAAACATGCAAAAAACAGCAATTGACACTGGGCACTCTGTCAATAGGTTAGTACCAAAAAATGATATAAAATGACTATAAAATGATTATAAAACATCCAAGAATGATAATATAACAGCATGGAACAATAAAAAATTATAGATACGTTGGAGATGTATCAGCATCTCGAAGCTTAATTCCTGCTCGTCCTCGAGTAGGTAAATGATAAAACAGAATTTTTGATGTGGAATGCTACCTAACATGCTCATCTCATATTGTTTTCTTTGTAGCATCGACATTTGGACTTTTATATGGTTCAGAGCAATAGTCTAGTTTTGACATGAGGACTTTAATACTGAAGCATACCAACAAGCAACCATGTTTTTCAAAATATCAACGCTAAAATAAGTTATCCCTAGGCAAATATGCTCAATCATTGATCCATTCATGAAACACACTCGCATATTAGCTACACCCAATGGTCAAGTACGATCATAGTGCCCCTTAGTTGGTGCTTTATAAGAGAAGATGGAGACTCAAATTAAAAATAAAAATTGCATAAAGTAAAAGAAAGGCGCTTCATGGAGGAAAGTAGGGATTTGTAGAGGTGCCAGAGCTCGAAGCGAAAAAGATAGAGATAAAAACATTTTGGGAGGCATGCTTTTCCTATCAATGAGAACGATGAAGTAGTTCCCAATACTTACCATGCTATATATATCATAGGCGGTTCCCAAACAGAAATTGAAATTTATTCATTTTTCAACCATACTTTCAGTTTCCATGGCTAGACATATCCACGGGTGCCTTCCATACCAACACTTTCCAAGGAATTTATTATTTGACAACATAAAGTAAATTCATTTTCATTATGGGACTGGGTATCCCTAATACCTTTGCCTTACTCTCATGTATTGACAAGTGAATAAACACTCATCATGAGAATAACATATCTAGCATGTAAATATATTAGCCACCCCCTACCGGTTCATGAGCAGTACGAGCACACAAAAGGGAAGTTTATTTTGAAAATTAGAGATGGCACATACAAATTTGCTTAGAACGGCAAAAGAATACCGCATATAGGTAGGTATGGTAGATCATGTGGTAAAACTGGTTTAAAGGATTTTGGATGCACAAGTAGTCATCATACTTAGTACAAAATGAAGGCTAGCAAAAGATTGAGAAGCGACCAACCAAGAAACGAAAAATATCATAAGCGAGCATTGAGCATAGTTAATACCGAATAATGCACCACAAGTAGGATGTAATTTCATTGCATAACTATTCACTTTCGTCCTTGCATAGGGAATCACTGGTACATCGACGTGCTAAACAAACGGTTTTTAACCCCTTTCCGCGACGGCATTTGGAACCGTCGCCAAGTGAGTGTGGGCGATAGGGGGGTCCTTCCCACACGACCCAGAAATCGTCGGGGATAGGCCCTCCTGGGACCCAGGCTGGGGCCTTGTGCGATCGGGCGAGGCATCGAAACCCAATCATTTCCGTAGGTATGTACATCCCACACGGTGAATCCAAGAAATCATTTCCGTAGGTATGTACATCCCACACGGTGAATCCCAGAAATCATTTCCGTAGGTGTGTACATCCCACACGGTGAATCCCAGAAATCATTTCAGTAGGTATGTACATCCCACATGGTGAATCCCAGAAAATCATTTCCGTAGGTATGTACATCCCACACAATTCTTTGTGTGGAAACGTTTGTGCAAGGTGGCCTAACGCAAACAGTTTGCTGCCGAAAGCCGTGTGTGATTGTTAGTTGATTGAACACGCCTACTTTCTAGAAACCGTGCGGGTTGTTTGAGTTCATCGCCCACGGTGCTGTCTGAGTAACTGTTTGCAATAGAAAACCCCAATAAGCAGGGTAATTAGCCTATTATTGATAATCCATGTACTAATCAAACTAATATTTCTTATAAAACACGCCAGATATTTCATATCTGTATAAAAGCAACTAGGATTTCATAACCGAATTACATCAGATAGCTTCGGCACTCAGTTACGCCATTACACAACATCACTAAGTTTCACATGCAGCATCAAAAACCTTTCGAAAGTAGCATCATACATGGTAATTAGACAGATGAATCTCATCTGGGAAACTGCAGAAGCGGAAGGCAAATATTGAGCCTTCAGTGATGTTGAATGTCCTTGCAAGTTTAGGCCAGTGGCTATGGATAATTGCCCGCCCAACCTTCGTCCTCTTCAGCAAGACTTCAATATTGTACCGTGGGTGTTGAATGAATACCTTCCTCGCCTCTTGACCATGCAGGTGGTTTGAGAGGTAATCATCGGTGAACTGCTTTGAAAAGTACTGAAAACGAAGCTATGCATAAATCGCTGTTGTAAATTTTGAAATGGCGCAAGGGGTAAAAACAAGGTAAAAGAGTTGGTACCATCCTATAGTTGACCGATGTCTTCTTCATTGTGCAAACAAATATCTTGCTGTTATTCGTCGCAAGTTTCTTCATCCTAACAATCTTTCTGAGTTTCTTGACTTGACTGATATTCATGGACATCTCGTTTCGCCTTTTTTATACATTAGTTGAGTTTCTGGGCATTTAATGTGCATAATTCAAATTTGAACTACAAGCACAGGCTCCAGTGCACAAAAGTTGTTTGAAAAATCACATGTGTGTCCTTGGGTGAATTTCTAGGTCCCATGCAAGATATGGGAGTGAAATTCAAACATCTGGGCGTCGTGGCTGGGCTGGAAAGATTGAGAAACTTGGTTTTTAAATTCCTGTAAATCCAAAACACGCCTGAAAATCATGAAACTTGGCATGGTGTCATGACATGGCACCAACATGCTGCGGTAATTTTTTTGGCCGAATTGGGACAAGCTTTGGTGTAAGCTTCTTACAAACCGGAGCTTCCCTCAAGCAGGCTCGTAGTTCTACGAGGGAACGTGTCACCTCCGTGTGCGAAACGACATACGTACACTGCCTTCTCCTGCCTTAATTTTTTACACGGGCAGATTAGACGAAATAGAAGTACCGTGCTAAATTTTGGAATTATTCTGGGTTCGTTTGGCCTTTTTTATGCATTAATTGAGTCTCTGCACATTTAATGTGCATAATTCAAATTTGAACTACAAGCATAGGCTCCAGTGCACCAAAGTTGTTTGAAAAATCATATGTGTGTCCTTGGGTGAATTTCTAGGTCCCATGCAAGAGATGGGAGTGAAATTCAAACATCTGGGCATCGTGGCTCGGCCAGAAAGATTGAGAAACTTGGTTTTTTAATTCCTGTAAATCCAAAACACGCCTGAAAATCATGAAACTTGGCATGGTGTCATGACATGGCACAACATCCTGTGGTAATCTTTTTGGCCGAATTGGGACAAGCTTTGGTGTAAGCTTCTTGAAAACCGGAGCTTCCCTCAAGAAGGCTCGTGGTTCCGAGAGGGAATGTTTCACCTTCGTGTGCGAAACGACATACGTACACTGCCTTCTCCCGCCCTAATTTTTTACATAGGCAGATTAGACCAAATAGAAGTACCGTGCTAAAATTTGGAATTATTCCGGGTATGTTTGGCCTTTTTTATGCATTAATTGAGTTTCTGCGCATTTAATGTGCACAATTCAAATTTGAACTACAAGTACAGCCTCCAGTGCACCAAAGTTGTTTGAAAAATCACATGTGTGTCCTTGGGTGAATTTCTAGGTCCCATGCAAGACATGGGAGTGAAATTCAAACATCTGGGCATCGTGGCTCGACCGGAAAGATTGAGAAACTTGGTTTTTAAATTCCTGTAAATCCAAAACACGTCTGGAAATCATGAAACTTGGCATGGTGTCATGACATGGCATCAACATGCTGCGGTAATTTTTTTGGCCGAACTGGGACAAGCTTTGGTGTAAGATGCTTGCAAACCAGAGCTTCCTTCAAGAAGGCTCTTGGTTCCGAGAGGGGACATGTCACCTCCGTGTGCGAAACGACATACGTACACTGCCTTCTCCCGCCTTAATTTTTTTACATAGGCAAATTAGACCAAATAGAAGTATCATGCTAAATTTTGGAATTATTCCGGGTTCGTTTGGCCTTTTTATACATTAATTGAGTTTCTGCGCATTTAATGTGCATAATTCGAATTTGAACTACAAGCACATGCTCCAGTGCACCAAAGTTGTTTGAAAAATCACATGTGTGTCCTTGGGTGAATTTCTAGGTCCCATGCAAGAGATGGGAGTGAAATTCAAACATCTGGGCGTCGTGGCTCGGCCGGAAAGATTGAGAAACTTGGTTTTTTAATTCCTGTAATTCCAAAACACGCCTGAAAATCATGAAACTTGGCAATGTGTCATGACATGGCACCAACATGATGTGGTAATTTTTCTGTCTGATTTGCGAAGGCGCACACATTAACAATCAACAAAGTCATTTTGGAACAAGTGTTGTCACGTTACATATCGGAAACACAAGTATTATTGAAATCATGGGCGTTCTACTTACCAATTACATGCGGCCACGCGTCCCCTTTTTTATTGGCTAGGAGGTACCTGCGGGGTAGCTATTTGAGTACGGGAGGCATGCGATCAGACCCCTGCGCGTGCTCATCGGGAGGAGAGCCCTTTGACCGCTACCCGCCACGCACCTCCCTCCCAACGTCTCCATTAATGGCGCCCGAGCACCTGTTCTATGGCGTGGCTATATGTCTCACTGGACTAAGATTTAAGAGAGAAAAACGAAAATTTGAAAAGAAAGTTTTGCACAGATCTTGATGTAAGATCCGATGGACCTATATAGCATCGACTGCGACTTATAGCAAGCATGATGAATATAAGGACGATGACAGTGGATAATAATTGTCTTACATATCTAGAAACATAATTTAAAAAAGCCACATGCGGCAACGCCCAAAATACACAAGGGCAAAAGAAGAAGGAAGACAACGATCTGGCTAGCTGATCTCTACTTTCTTGATGCGTTGCTACAGGCTGCGGGTACTAGTCTCCGTGGCGAGCGGCAACGAGCTCTTTCTTGTCCTCAAGATGCTACTTGAGAGCATCCACGGATTCCTCCACCAGCCTTTTGCGCTTGATGCGCTCGTCCATAAGTTTCTTGACGATGACGCCGGTCCTCTTCAACAAGGCAGTGGTCTGCTCCTGCTGCTCCGCACTTCCGACGATCTTCGCCCCCAGCAGGTCGCGCTCGGCCTGGAGCTTCGCATTGCTCTCATTTAGTTGTCGGATGATGCCGGTAGACTGTTCAAACGAGGCTTTCAGGTCATCCTGCAACCTCGCCCACCTGGAGATTTGATTCATCTGACTAAGGACGAGGGCAAGCATGCGCCTGTAAGAGTCCTCACCTGCCCGCGAGACATTTCCCCAGGACGCCACAGCGTGGGAGGACATCTCTGCTGCATTCACGGCGCGGCGGGACATCTCTTCTGCTTCCATGGTGTGGCCGGTCAAGTCTGCTGCATCAACAGCACGGCGGGACCTCCGTGCTTCGGTGGCGCGGCGTGACCTCTGTGCTGCTACGACCGTGCGGTGGGACATGTTGGCTGCTTTCGCGGCGAGGCGGGACATCTCTCGTGCTTTCGCTTCCAGGCTCACCTCTCCCTGGTGGCATTCTCTCGACCCAGAACTCATGCTGGCCATGGCGGGCGCAAGGGAACGATGATGAATGACTTGTTTGTTTTTGACTTTTTGTGGATGAGGAGTTGAGGAGGAATGTGCAGTCATCTTGGAGTAGTAGTATTTATAACCGCGTAGTAATGCACTCCTAAGTGGGAAACCATTTAGGTTTTGATCGGTGTGAACAGGTTTGCAATTTGGAATGTGACGGGACGCATGCTCAAAATTTACTGACGGTTATAAGTGCGGCACTATTCCCGGAAGGCGTAACATGGGCACGTACGCCTTCTCGGCCACATACGTGGCATTTGCACCATAGGGTGCACCGCAATAGGCAATGTCAGCACACGTCTTGTTCCAACAACCGTGCAGGCTCGTTATTACCATCGCGCACGTTTCTTTTAATTAGAATGTGTGTGACCGTCTAGCGCACACACGTCGATCTATCTAACTGTTTCAGTTTGTTGTGGCTAATCACAAACAATTCATCCATGTGAAGTGTATGCCATCAATCATAGACACTTTGATCTAGCTGATCCATTTCTGTTTTGTTGCCTAATCGCAAACAGTTAATTCTTCTTAAGCGTATGCCCTCAACCACACACACCTTGATCTGGCTGACTGTTTCTTTTGTGTTGCCTAATCACAAACAGTTCATCCGAGTGAACCATATGCTCTATATCGCACACGCCTTCACCAGGCTGCCAGTTTCTTTTGTTCCACCTCATCGCAAACAGTTCATTGGACTGAACCGTATGTCCTAGATCGCACACGCAACTAAAATCTGAACCGTGTTTGATGGCTCCGCAATCGCAATTGTTTTGCACCTTTTTTGATGGTTCTTTTGCACCACGGTTTGCGATTATTGCATCGCACGCAGTTTTGTGGAAGGGTCTCTGATCGTAGTGTCGTGTTAGCAGCATTCTGCAGTAGTGAATCACAAACCATAACACCAATATTCTTACTAAAGCATAATTACTCATCAACATGACTCACATATCACATCATCATATCTCAAAAATATTACAAGGAATCAAGTTTATTTTGTCCAATGATCTTCATGAAAGTTTTTATTATATCCTTCTTGGATATCTATCACTTTGGAACTAATTTTCATGTGTTGCTTTTGATAAGCTCAAACAAATATAAGTGAAGATCCTGAGCATAATATTTACTTCTCTCTAATTAATTTAAGTGAAGCAAGAGAGAATTTCTTGAAAATTTTACTAACTCTCAAATAAATCTAAGTGAAGCAAGAGAGCATTTCTTCAAAAATACTAAAGCACACCATGCTCAAAAAGATATAAGTGAAGCACCAGAGCAATTCCATAGCTCATAAAGATTTAAGTGAACCATAGAGAGAAATTCTAACAAGTCATGGCATAATTTTGGCTATCTCAAATAGGTGTGTCCAGCAAGGATTCATGACTTAAAATAAAAATCAAAACAAGCAAAGACTCCTATGATACAAGACGCTCCAAGCAAAACTCATAGTATGTGATGAATAAAAATATAGCTTCGAGTAAGATATCGATGGTCGTTAGAAGAAAGAGGGGACGCCACTCGAGAATACCCAAGCTTAGTTGCTTGCTTCTCTTTGGATAATAGCTTGAGATGCCATGGGCATCCCCAAGCTTAGGCTCTTCTTACTCCTTATTCCTTCATCTCTCGGTGTACCAAAGTAGGGGCTCTCCTTTTTTACCCCTTTACATGTGCACGGGCCGTCAGAGCCGTGCCCGCGGCCACACTAAGTAGGGCAGAGGAGGGAAGCCAAAAGCACAAGACGGGCAGAGCAACGCCAAGACCAGAGACACAAAGAGCAAGAGGGTGAGGTGGACTCCCCCGGCAAGACCCTTGCCAGGGAGGCCTCCGCAGCCCCGGCAAGAGCCTTGCCGGGGCAGCTTGACCAACGCCAACAGAGCGCGCCACCCTTGATCTCAAGGGTTCCAACACCACCAACCACATTGGAACCAAGGCTTGGGAGGCACCTCCATGCTGGCATGCAGATCTTTGTGAAGATCATAAGCACACAAGATCATATGAGGACCAGAAGATCACGATCCTCGACAAGATCCTTGCCGAGGAAATCCACGAGACCCCCGGCAAGATCCTTGCCGGGGACGACCGCGATGCCCCAGCAAGACCCTTGCCGAGGACACCTGCGGGGCCACAACCAAACCCACATCTGCAAAGACTCCACCGCCGTTCCCATACAGCTGCCACCCAACCAGTTGTGCAGGCACCTGCGTGGCAACATGCGGCCGCCAGGCCAACTCAGCAAGCACCTGCGTGGTGGCATGCAGATCTTCGTGAAGACCCTACCACCACGCCATCTCAACAGCCTGCCAGCCTACGTGGCGCTGCATGCCTCATTGGCCTGGACGCGTGTCGGAGCAAGGCGGAGCGGCGACGGACGGGACGGGCCTCGTTGCCGTCCCCAATAAAGCAACGGGACACCTAAGGAGCACATTGAATGTGCCTTGTCCCATAATGACAGGCGATAAGCTTGTACACTGTACACCTTTCCACCTCCTATGTGCTGCTATGGCAAACCCTTTTTGTTTATAAAAGGAGGCCCAAGTCGTACTGGAGAAGGATTCATGCCTTTTGGACTACGCACGCACCATAGCTAGTTTGAGAGCTCAAGAACACTCAAATATACATCAAAGCATGACTAGGGTATTATGCATCTTCGCGGCCCGAACCTGGGTAAACGATCCTTACGCTCACTACCAGACCTGCTCTTTGTACAACTCCGCGCCCGCCAACCATAGAAGGGATCCCAATGATTCCATAGGTGTCGTTTCCACCGACATCCTTGGCGCGCCAGGTAGGGGGCGCGCAGTTGTGGAAATTTGGTCTGGTTGGAGCAGCGGCTTCATGGTGGTCGTCACTCCAAGGAAGAAGACGACCAAACGAGCGGTGTCATCGGCGGATGCAGCGAACGCCCATGTAGCGGCAGAAAAGTTAAGTCATGCAAAAATTTGAGCAGTTCCCTTTTATATATAAGGTTATCGTCCTCGAAGATCTTGCCCTGTGTATGGAAAACCTGCAGGTAATGGGGCCTTGCCACTATTGGCAACGCCCTTACTCTGTTTTGATTCCGCTCAACAGTTCGAGCGGCTGCTTCAAGAACGGCAGGGTGACCTTCTGCAATTGGCAACGCTCTCGTTCTGTCTCAAGTCCGCTCAACAGTTCGAGCGGCCGCGTTAAGAGCAGTGAGGTGGTTTGCCTGGAAGCAAGCACACCCGACATGCTATTGGGGATCCGTCCTCAAGGCGCCGCGGCCTGGGTTTACGCGCCGGTAAGCCTACCCGATTAAGTAGGGTGAACATACAAAGGGAGATCAAATGGGAAAATAACATGCATCGTTTCAAGGTACTGTAGAGTTATATTACATCAATTGTTGCTGCGGTTCTAACTAAAGATAAAAATTGTCTTGGTCATGAACCTGCAGCGGCGGTGAGAAACGGGGTGCCTAATCCCGGCGCTGGCCCTCTACCCTCCGAACTCCGTCAACGCGTCTAATGATGGGCTCGATACGCTCCTCGAGCGCCGCGAGGTCTGCATCCTCCGGCAAGCTCTCCAGCGTGGTGTCGAAGTCGAGGTTGGGGTTCCAGTACGCCACCTTGGCGAGGACCTTGGTCATGATACCCCGGCAAAGCTTCCGGGCCTCATCGTCCAGGGAGGCCGCCCTGTTGGAGCGGAACTACTCCAGGGCCCCGAGAACACCCTCGAAGAACAGGGTCAATTTGGCATTGGGACTCACGTTCGGTTCCGGGGCGTACCTCACGTTTGACATCCCCATGGTAGCTAGCTGCGTGGTGATCCTGCCAGCGACATCGGCGAGGCGGCTAACCCAGAGGTTTTCGCCCTTCACAAAATCCTCATGTTTGGTGGCGTCATTCCTCTGCAGCTGCTACTCGGCCTCCAGATTTTTGGTCAGGATCCCCTCCCAGGCCCTGACCTCCGAAAGCGTCCCCTCAAGACCTTCCAGCTTCAGCTTCAGGTCTTTGATGGAGTCGTTGGCCTTGGAGAGTTGCTCAGCCTTGCCGAGGACTGCGGCCTGCGCCTCAATCAGAGCATCGTTGAGCGTGTCCTTCTCCTTCGCCAGCTTCAGGGCCTGATCCTTCATCCCGTCCCGCCCCACCTCCATCTCTTTCACCTTGCCGGCCTGGACCTGGGCCTAAGCATTGAGTACCTCTGCTCCAGTTCCTGGGTGCGCTACATGACAAGCTTCTCCACTTCCTCGTCCTTGCCACGGAGTGTTGCAGCGTCTTCTCCTCACGAGTGGCAAGGTCCTCCTCCTGAGAGTTTTTGGCGGCGAGCGGCCTCGTCTTTGGCGGCCTGCTCCTTCGCCAGCTCCTGGGCCTTCTCGATGTCGGCCAGCTTCATGACAAGCTCCAACTTGCGCTCAGCTAGCACATCCTGGGCGGCCTTCAGTTCCTTGTGGGCCCGGCGGAACCAAGCCCGCGTCTCGGCGACGCACTCCTCGAGGTCCACCTCCGCCCTGTCCACCACCGCCATCCTGGACTTGGCCTTGTCCAGGCGGGCACGTTGAAGCGCCTGGAGCTTGGTTCGTCAACAACCTCAAGCCCGGCGGCGGCGAGCACCTCGTCATCAAACACCTCCCCCTCGGTGGGTGCCCCGGTGCTCACCGTCCCTAGGAGGTGGACGAACATGTCGTCGCTCACCTTCAGGTACTTGCCCGAGCCAGAGGCAACGGAGGAGGAAGGTTGGTCGTCAACCAACTCCTCCTCGGCAGCGGCCTTGCCGGCCTCCCCAGCAGGCCCCTTGCCGGCCTCCTCGGCAGCGGCCCTGCCGGTCTCCCCGGACGGCTCCTTGGCGGCATCCTCAGCAACACCCTTGGCGGCCACCTCGGCGGCGATCTTGTTGGCCTCAGACTCAGCATCCCTGGCGACCTCCTCGATGACAGTATCGATGTTCTCCTGGTCCACCGAGGGAGCGCCTAGATGCCAAGAAGGAGGATGAGGCAGAGCCGACCCAAAGTTCAAAAGAAGAAGAACGAACAGGTACAAAAGGAAAATAACTCACCCGTGCCAGGCTGGGAAGAAGTGGCTCCCTCCCCACCAACATTCGGTGCCGGGACGGAGCCGCCGGCTCCCGAGTTCGCCTCCTCCTCCTCCGTGCGCATGGGCTTGGTGCTTGGCGCCCTTGCCGGGGACGCCCCTCGGGGCAGCGTGGTTGATGGGGGCGGCGTGTTGGGGGAGGCCCTCAGTGGATCCTCCTACTTCCATCCTCCTCCCGCAACCATGGCAAGGTCAGCACCAAGAGATCATACCCCAACACACTTTGATGGGGAGCGAGTGATGAACGCACGCTGGACGCTGCGTCGGGGGCTGCTATCCGGGCTGCTCTCCACCACCAGCGGCGTACTTGAGGTGCCCGCCGGGGGCTGGACGCCCGTCGAGGCCCTAGCTCTCTTCGCCACCCTCTGGGCCAGCGTCTCCACATCCTTGCAAAGATGAAAATAAGTCAAGGAAAGCGGCGCGATCTGAGGGGACGAAGATGACAAAAGACAAGATACTTACTCATCCTCCGCCTCCTCTTCTGCTGCCTTCCTCTTCCTCCTTGGGCTGAGAGACCCAAGGTCGAAGATGACTTTCGTGTCGACATCTACGGGAGGAGGGGAAGCGGGTGGGGTCCGAGGATGCTTGGACGAGGAAGAGGCGGTCGTTTTCCTCTTCGCCACCACGACCTTCATCGATTTCTTTGCTGCCGCGGCCCTCGCGTCAGGTGCACGGACTCCCCCTGGATATCTTGCCGCTGCTCGGTCCTGCCGGGCCGGACCGGCTCGCCAGAGGTGCCCCGCCACAGGACACGCCTTCTTTCCAACGCCGGAGGGTCGTCAGCCTCGGCCTCTTCCTCGGTCGACTCGTCGACCACATCTTCGATGAGAGGGGCCCCGGTATCAGCGCTGCTGGCCTCCCCAGCAGACTCGGCCCATCCAACGAGCTCCTCCTCCTCTGCGGCAGCCTCGGCCTCGTCCTCCATGTGGCCGGCGCTGCCAGCCTCCTTGGCGAGCTCCGCCTCCGCCGCCCTGGCGGCACTGTAGTCCAGCACCGCTTGGGTGGTGTCTTGGATGAGCAATGGCTCGGCATGGACGTACTTCTCCGAAAGCTTGTTGAAGAACTCCTGCACCTGATCCGTGTTGGGGAACGTAGTAATTTCAGAAAATTTCCTACGCACACGCAAGATCATGGTGATGCATAGCAACGAGAGGGGAGAGTGTGTCCACGTACCCTCGTAGACCGAAAGCGGAAGCGTTAGCACAACGCGGTTGATGTAGTCGTACGTCTTCATGATCCGACCGATCAAGTACCGAACATACGGCACCTCCGAGTTCAGCACACGTTCAGCTCGATCACGACCCTCGAACTCCGATCCAGCCGAGCTTTGAGGGAGAGTTCCGTCAGCACGATGGCGTGGTGACGATGATGATGTTCTACCGACACAGAGCTTCGCCTAAGCACCGCTACGATATTATTAAGGTGGACTATGGTGGAGGGGGGCACCGCACATGGATAAGAGATCCAAGGGAGAAATTGTTGTGTCTATGGGGTGCCCCCTGGCCACGTATATAAAGGAGTGGAGGAGAGGAGGGGTCGGCCCTCTCTATGGCGCGCCCTGGGGAGTCCTACTCCCACCGGGAGTAGGATTCCCCCCTTCCATGTAGTAGGAGTAGGATACAAGGAAGGGGAAGAGAGAAGAGAAGGAAGGAGGGGGCGCAGCCCCTCCCCCTAGTCCAATTCGGGCTAGGCGTTGGGGGGCGCGCAGCCTGCCTCTCTCTCTCTCTCCCCTAATGCCCAATAAGGCCCATATACTTCTTCCACGTATTCCCGTAACTCCCCGGTACCCCCGAAAATATCCGAATCACTCAGAACCTTTCCTATGTCCGAATATAGTCGTCCAATATATCGATCTTTATGTCTCGACCATTTCGAGACTCCTCGTCATGTTCCCGATCTCATACGGGACTCCGAACTCCTTCGGTACATCAAAACACATATACTCATAATATAACTGTCATCGAACTTTAAGCGTGCGGACCCTACGGGTTCGAGAACTATGTAGACATGACCGAGAAACGTCTCTGGTCAATAACCAATAGCGGAACCTGGATGCTCATATTGGCTCCTACATATTCTACGAAGATCTTTATCGATCAAACCGCATAACAACATACGTTGTTCCCTTTGTCATCGGTATGTTACTTGCCCGAGATTCGATCGTCGGTATCTCAATACCTAGTTCAATCTCGTTACCGGCAAGTCTCTTTACTCGTTCTGTAATACATCATCCCGCAACTAACTCATTAGTTGCAATGCTTGCAAGGCTTATAGTGATGTGCGTTACCGAGTGGGCCCAGAGATACCTCTCCGACAATCGGAGTGACAAATCCTAATCTCAAAATATGCCAACCCAACAAGTACCTTCGGAGACACCTGTAGAGCACCTTTATAATCACCCAGTTACGTTGTGACGTTTGCTAGCACACAAAGTGTTCCTCCGATAAACGGGAGTTGCATAATCTCATAGTCATAGGAACATGTATAAGTCATGAAGAAAGCAATAACAACATATTAAACGATCAAGTGCTAAGCTAACGGAATGGGTCAAGTCAATCACATCATTCTCCTAATGATGTGATCCCGTTAATCAAATGACAACTCTTTGTCTATAGCTAGGAAACATAACCATCTTTGATCAACGAGCTAGTCAAGTAGAGGCATACCAGTGACACTCTGTTTGTCTATGTATTCACACATGTATCATGTTTTCGGTTAATACAATTATAGCATGAATAATAAACATTTATCATGATATAAGGAAATAAATAATAACTTTATTATTGCCTCTAGGGCATATTTCCTTCAATCCGCCCCCGGCTCGGCCCAATTTGGGTCAAGGCCGTGCGCGTTGAAGTCCGACATCATGGCGATGATGTCGGTTTGGCGAGAATTGTTGCTCAGTGGGACCACCCCTGCCAGCAACCCGAACAGGGGCCCCTTGACGACGTTGCCGGCCTTCGCGGCCTTGTCGGACCTCTCGGCCCTGCCGTCGCGGTACATGTCAAGCTGAAAAAGCCTCTAGCAAAAGTGGGTGTGCCCCATCACCGTGAAGTTGTGGTTCAAGCCAGGGCGAAACCTCATGATGTCAGCCGCGTTCCTGAAAAGCCAGGCCGGCCTCTCCTTATTATGTAGTGGGGCGATTCGGTGATGGAGGAAATCAGCCCAAATCATCTCAGGGGTGAGCCCGGCCACGATGAGGCGATGGATCCTGGTGGCGGCGATCATGAGCTTCTCATCCTTGGCATCGACTTCGCCCCAATCATCTCTGTGCACCGGAGGCGCCTGGCGAACCCGGCAAAATTCCTGCGGGTCCTCCTCCACAATCCAGCACCATCGGCTCCGCCACTCCTCCCACCTCTCCTTCTGAGCGCCCTCCGGATATGTCTCCTTCCCCTGGCTCCTTGGGATCCAGGCGACACAACTGGAAATTGCGCCTCCCTTTTGGATACGAGGATTGAAGTAATGGCAGAAAAGTGCCGTGCTAGGATGCACTCCGGCGAAGCCCTCGCAGAGATGGGCAAAAAGGGCCATGCACGCCACGACATTTGGAGTAAAATCCAGAAGGTGGAAGCCATAGGTGTGCATGACGTCATTGAAGAAATCGAAGAAAGGGGGGAAGAGCCCGCAGGAAAAGTAATCAACGAAGAAGGGGTACTGGTTTGGGCCGGCCTCGGCGAAACCAGAGGGGATGATGCGCGTGGCAGGGTGCCCCTTCGTCTTGCACCCTCACAGGGGCTTGAAGTTGTCCCGGAGGTGGACCGCATCGACCGTTGAAGTAAAGTAGGCGAGCTGCGTCCGCCACGACGCCAACTCGCTCTCCGGCGCCTCCTTCCCCCCGCGCCCTTGGCCACTCCCTTGCCTTTGCTGGTTTTGGGTGCCATGGCGTCTAAGGAAGACGAGGGATGAGGGACAGCAAAGGCGCGGCGGCGGCGAGCGAAAGCAAGGGCTTGAGAAGGAAGAAGGGAGGGACGGCGGTTCCGAGATTGGAGAGGGCACAGAGCGTAAATGGGGGTCGCGCCTGTGGTTTCTCCTTTTTTATGGGGAAGGCGCGGGCCGCTTCTCTAGCATTTACTATGATGTGATGCATGAGGGCAGCAGCCGCCCCACGCACGACCCCCACATCATGCATGACCCTCCGCGTCGGGCATTCAACGCGGGTCGTGGGGAAGCGCAGCGAACGAAGGAGTTACTGTGGTTAAAAATCCGCCCCGCCTGCCCGCGCACTATTTTGGGCCTAGCCCAACAACGCGTTGTGCTTATGTGTGGCCCAAGCCTGGGGGCTCCTGTCGGTGTACCAAAGTAGGGTCTCTCCTTTTTTACCCCTTTACTTGTGCACGGGCAGTCAGAGACGCGCCTGCGGCCACACTAAGTAGGGCAGAGGAGGGAAGCCAAAAGCACAAGACAGGCAGAGCAATGCCAAGACCAGAGACACAAAGAGCAAGAGGGCGAGGTGGACTCCCCCGGCAAGACCCTTGCCAGGGCGGCCTCCGCAGCCCCGGCAAGAGCCTTGCCGGGGCAGCTTGCCCAACGCCAGCGGAGCGCGCCACCCTTGAGCCCAAGGGTTCCAACACCACCAACCACATTGGAACCAAGGCTCGGGAGGCACCTCCATGGTGGCATGCAGATCTTTGTGAAGATCATAAGCACACAAGATCAGGACTAGAAGACGACGATCCTCGACAAGATCCTTGCCGAGGAAATCCACGAGACCCCCGGCAAGATCCTTGTCGGGGACGACCGCGATGCCCCGGCAAGACCCTTGTCGAGGACACCTGCGGGGTCACAACCAAAACCACGTCTGCCAAGACTCCACCGCCGTTCCCATACAGCTGCCAGCCCAACCAGTTGGGAAGGCACCTGCGTGGCAACGTGTCTCCTCCAGGCCAACTCAGGAAGCACCTGTGTGGTGGCATGCAGATCTTCGTGAAGACCCTACCACCACGCCATCTCAGTAGCCTGCCAGCCTACATGGCGCTGCATGCCTCGTTGGCCTGGACGCGTGCCGGAGCAAGGCAGAGCGATGGCGGATGGGACGAGCCTCGTTGCTGTCCCCAATAAAGCAACGGGACACCTAAGAAGCGCATTGAATGTGCCTTGTGCTGTAATGACAGGCGATAAGCTTGTACACTGTACACCTTTCCACCTCCTATGTGCCGCTATGGCAACCCCTTTTTGTCTATAAAAGGAGGCCCGAGGCGTACTGGAGAAGGATTCGGACCTTTTGGACTACGCACGCACCATAGCTAGTTCGAGAGCTCAAGAACACTCAAATATACATCAAAGAAGGACTAGGGTATTACGCATCTTTGCGCCCGAACCTGGGTAAACGATCCTTGGGCTGACTACCAGACCCGCTCTTTGTACAACCCCGCGCCCGCCAACCGTAGAAGGGATCCCAATGATTCCATAGGTGTCATTTCCACCGACATCATCCATCGTAACATCACCCAAAACTTGAAAGCTTCAATCACACTAAACTCAACAAAACCTTCGTGAGATCCGTTAGTATAAGAAAAAACAAATCACTACTATAAGTACTGTTGCAACCTATTCATATTTTAGTCTTGCATTATATCTACTGTATTCCAACTTTTCTATGGCAAAAACTCTTCAAAGAAAACCATAGAATCATCAAAACAAGCACACAATGCAAAGAAAACAGAACCTGCCAAAAACAAAACAGTGTGTAGCAATCTGGATATTTCGAATACTTTTGTAACTCCAAAATTTCTGAAAAATTAGGACTGCCTGAGCAATTTGTATATCAATCTACTGTAAAAACTTCAGAATTTTTCATCGCTTCTGTGATTTTTAAAAATTATAACACTAGACGCAAAAGTTCATGTTTTTCAGCAAGATCAAAACAACTATCACCCAATAAGGTCCTAAAGGGTTTGCTTGGCACAAACACTAATTAAAACACAAAAAACACAATCATAACAGTAGCATGATTGTGCAAACACTCAAGAACAGAAAGCAAAAGATAAAAGTAAATTTTATTCATTGGGTTGCCTCCCAACAAGCGCTATCGTTTTACGCCCCTCATGAGGCCGGCCGGCGCCCTCCTCCCCTCCTTTATATACGGGGGACGGGGCACCCCATAGACACACAAGTTGATTTTTAACCGTGTCCGGTGCCCCCTCCACATATTTCCACCTCGGTCATATTGTCGCAGTGCTTGGGCGAAGCCCTGCGTCGCTAACTTCATCATCACCCTCAACACGCTGTCGTGCTGATGAAATTCTCCCTCGACCTCAGCTGGATCTAGAAGTTCGAGGGACGTCATCAAGTTGAACGTGTGCAGATCACCGAGGTGTCGTGCGTTCGGTAATTGATCGGTTGGATCACGAAGACGTTCGACTACATCAACCGCGTTACTTAACGCTTCCTCTTTCGGTCTACGAGAATACGTGGACACACTCTCCCCGCTTGTTGCTATGCTTCTCCTAGATAGATCTTGCGTGATCGTAGGAAAATTTTGAAATACTACGTTCCCCAACATAAATATCACGTGAGTGTTAGCAATTGTGAAAGACTAAATGATAGTTGAGCATGTGGGCTTGCTGAAAAGCTCTTATATTGACTCTTTCCGATGATATGATAAATTGCAATTGCTTCAATGACTGAGATCATAGTTTGTTACTTTTCAATAAAATTTCTGATTCATACTTTACCTTGTGAACGAATTGTTACTTTAGCATAAGAAATTATATGGCATTATATGTTGCTGTTCCAAATATGATCATGATGCCCTCATGTCTGTATTTTATTTTATCGACACCTCGATTGATACGTCTCCAACGTATCTATAATTTTTGATTGCTCCATGCTATATTATCTACTGTTTTGGACTATATTGGGCTTTATTTTCAACTTTTATATTATTTTTGGGACTAACCTATTAACCGGAGGCCCAGCCCAGAATTGCTGTTTTTTCCCTATTTCAGTGTTTCGAAGAAACAAAATATCAAACGGAGTCCAAACGGAATGAAACCTTCGGGAACGTGATTTTCTCACCGAACAAGATCCAGGAGACTTGGACCCTACTCCAAGAAGTAACAGAGGCGGTCATGAGGGTGGGGGCGTGCCCCCCCTCTAAGGTGCGCCCCCTGTTGCTCTACCGACGTACTCCTTCCTCCTATATATACCTACGTACCCCCAAACGATCAGAAATGGAGCCAAAAACCTAATTCCATCGCCGCAACTTTCTGTATCCACGAGATCCCATCTTGGGTCCTGTTCCGGAGCTCCGCCGGAGAGGGCCGTCATCACGGAGGGCTTCTACATCATCATAGCCCCTCCGATGAAGTGTGAGTAGTTTACCTCAGACCTTCGGGTCCATAGTTAGTAGCTAGATGGCTTCTTCTCTCTTTTTGGATCTCAATACAATGTTCTCCCCCTCTCTCGTGGAGATCTATTCGATGTAATCTTCTTTTTGCGGTGTGTTTGTTGAGACCGATGAATTGTGGGTTTATGATCAAGTCTATCTATGAATAATATTTGTATCTTCTCTGGATTCTTTTATGTATGATTGGTTATCTTTGCAAGTCTCTTCGAATTATCAGTTTGGTTTGGCCTACTAGATTGGTTTTTCTTGCCATGGAAGAAGTGCTTAGCTTTGGGTTCGATCTTGCGGTGTCCTTTCCTAGTGACAGAAGGGGCAGCAAGGCACGTATTGCATTGTTGCCATCGAGGATAACAAGATGGGGTTTTATCATATTGCATGAAACTATCCCTCTACATCATGTCTTCTTGCTTAAGGCGTTACTCTGTTTTTAACTTAATACTCTAGATGCATGCTGGATAGAGTAATAGTAGTAGATGTAGGCAGGAGTTGGTCTACTTGTCTCGGACGTGATGCCTATATACATGATCATACCTAGATATTCTCATAACTACGCTCAATTTTGTCAATTGCTCAACAGTAATTTGTTCACCCACCGTAGAATACTTATGCTCTTGAGAGAAGCCACTAGTGAAACCTATGGCCCCCGGGTCTATTCTCATCATATCAATCTCCATCACTTTAATCTTGCTTTGCTTTTTACTTTGCCTTTTACTTTTTACTTTGCATCTCTATATAAAATACCAAATATATTATCTATCATCTCTCTCAGATCTCACTCTGGTAAGTGACTGTGAAGGGATTGACAACCCCTAATCGCGTTGGTTGCGTTGAGCTATCGTTTTGTGCAGGTACGAGGGACTTGCGCGTGGCCTCCTACTGGATTGATACCTTGGTTCTCAAAAACTGAGGGAAATACTTACGCTACTTTGCTGCATCATCCTCTCCTCTTCGGGGAAAACCAACGCAGTGCTCAAGAGGTAGCAAGAAGAATTTCTGGCGCCGTTGCCGGGGAGGCTTACGCAAAAGTCAAATCAAGATTTGGACTCCCGACAACGAGCCATTTCTGGCGCCGTTGCCAGGGAGTCTACGCAAAAAGTCAACATACCAAGTACCCATCACAATCCTATCTCTCGCATTACATTAGTTGCCATTTGCCTCTCATTTTCCTCTCCCCCACTTCACCCTTGCCGTTTTATTCGCCCTCTCTTTTCGTTTGCCTTGATGTCTTACTTAGCTTGTTTGCTCGTTTGGTTGAAATAGTTGAGTATTTATTCCTAAACAGAGAAGCTAATATCTATGGATCCTCATCCGCTTGTCAATCTTTTTAAGAGATCCAATTATGGTGAACCAATTCCTAGTGATTTGGATGCACTAGATTATCTTTATAAGCTTTTGCCTGAAATCCGTAAATCTGAAAATTGTGATGAAGTGCTTCACGATAGATCTTTGAATAAAAAGCATGATTGCAAAGATTTTATTATAAATTCTATTGATGTAAATTATGCTAATAATATGCAAAACCCTAAGCTTGGGGATGCTAGTTCTGATATGTCCAATAGTCATGATTGGGGGGAGTCTTCTTATGATCTTGAAAATTTATTTAAGCCCCATGAAGAATATAAGATTAATAATAGTGTTTGCAATAATATTGAAAGTGGGTTTGGAAGAGTGTCAACTTTATATCCCACATATTGGATAATATTCAATCTTATGAAATTTTTGATAAAAGTGGGCTGGGAGAAATCTTGACTTTAGTTAATGATAATCCCACTATTTTGGAAGAGTGTCAACTTCGCATGCATGTGGATCATGTTGAGAATATGTTATGTGATAGCTATATTGTTGAATTTTCTTATGATCCTACATGTAATTATTATGAGAGAGGAAAATATGGTTATAGAAATTTTCATGTTACTAAATTACCTTTCGTTATGTTGAGATTGCTATTGTTCTTTTCCGCTTCCTTGCATATGCTAGTTTTTGCTTGCTACGATAATTTGTTTGCCTATAATATGCCTATGCATAGTAAGTATGTTAGACTTAGATGTGTTTTTCACATGCTTCATGATGCTCTCTTTATGTTTCAATTGCTATCTTTCATGTGAGCATCATTATCAATGCCTAGCTAGGGGCGTTAAACGATATCGCTTGTTGGGAGACAACCCAATATTATTCCTTGCTGCTTAGTAATAAATAATCCATCTAACTTCTGTTTAGATGTGGTTTTGTGTTTTAATTAGTGTTTGTGCCAAGTTAGACCTATAGGATCTTCTTGGATGATAGTTATTTGATCTTGCTGTAATTTCCAGAATCTTTCTGTTCACGAAAACAATTGTTAAAAATCACCAGAACGTGATAAAATACTGATTCCAATTGCTGCTGATCAATAAACAAATTGTCTAGGTCGTCCTATTTTGGTATATTGTTTGGAGTTCCATAAGTTTGTTGTAGTTACAGATTACTACAGATTGTTCTGTTTTTGGCAGATTCTGTTTTTCGTGTGTTGTTTGCTTATTTTGATGAATCTATGGCTAGTAAAATAGTTTATAATCCATAGAGAAGTTGGAATACATTAGGTTTAACACCAATATAAATAAAGAATGAGTTCATTACAGTAACTTGAAGTGGTCTTTTGTTTTCTTTCTCTAACGGAGCTCACGAGATTTCTGTTGAGTTTTGTGTTGTGAAGTTTTCAAGTTTTGGGTAAATTCTTTTGATGGATTATGGAACAAGGAGTGGCAAGAGCCTAAGCTTGGGTATGCCCATGGCACCCCCAAGATAATCCAAGGACACCAAAAAGTCAAAGCTTGGGTATGCCCCGGAAGGCACCCCCTCTTTCGTCTACTTCCATCGGTAATTTTACTTGGAGCTATATTTTTATTCACCACATGATATGTGTTTTGCTTGGAGCGTCTTGTATTATTTGTGTCTTTGTTGTTAGTGTGACACAATCATCCTTCCTGTACACACCTTTTGAGAGAGCCTTATATGAATTAAAATTTGATAGAATACTCTATGTGCTTCACTTATATCTTTTGAGCTATGTAGTTTTGCACTATGTGCTTCACTTATATCTTTTGAGCATCATAATTTTGCTCTATGTGCTTCACTTAGATCTTTTAGAGCACGGTGGTGGATTTGTTTTAAAGAAACTATTGATCTCTCATGCTTCACTTAGATTATTTTGAGAGTCTCTAATAGCATGGTAAATTGCTTAATAATAATATGCTTGGTATTCAAGATTTGTGAAACTTTCTTTTGAGTGCGTTGAATACTAAGAAAAGATTGAAGCATGATAATTGTTTTGAGATATGAAGATGGTGATATTAGAGTCATGCTAGTTGAGTAGTTGTGAATTTAAAGAATACTTGCGTTGAAGTTTGTGATTCACGTAGCATGCATGTATGGTGAACCGTTATGTGATGAAGTCGGAGCATGATTTATTTATTGATTGTCTTCCTTATGAGTGGCGGCCGGGGACGAGCGATGGTCTTTTCCTACCAATCTATCACCCTAGGAGTATGCAGGTAGTACTTTGCTTTGATAACTTCTAAATTTTTGCAATAAGTATATGAGTTCTTTATGACTAATGTTGAGTCCATGGATTATATGCACTTTTTCCCATCCTTCCACCATTGCTAGCATCTCTAATACCGCGCACTTTTCGCCGGTATCATACACCCACCATATACCTTCCTCAAAACAGCCACCATACCTACCTATCATGGCATTTCCATAGCCATTCCGAGATATATTGCCATGCAACTTTCCACCGTTCCGTTTATGACACGCTCCTTCATTGTCATATTGCTAGCATGATCATGTAGTTGACATCGTATTTGTGGCAAAGCCACCATTCATAATTCTTTCATACATGTCACTCTTGATTCATTCCACATCCCGGTACACCGCCGGAGGCATTCATATAGAGTCATATTTTGTTCTAAGTATCGAGTTGTAATTGTTGAGTTGTAAGAAAAATAAAAGTGTGATGATCATCATTTTTAGAGCATTGTCCCAAGTGAGGAAAGGATGATGGAGAATATATTGCGTGAAGATTGAAAAAGTTTTGAAAATGTGAAAGTATGAAACAATTGCTTGGCTTGTCATCGGGGTTGTGCATGATTTAAATACTTTGTGTGGTGAAGATAGAGCATAGCCAGACTATATGATTTTGTAGGGATAACTTTCTTTGGCCATGTTATTTTGAGAAGACATAATTGCTTTGTTAGTATGCTTGAAGTATTATTATTTTTATGTCAACATAAACTTTTGTCTTGAATCTTTCAAATCTGAATAGTCATACCACAATTAAGAAGATTTACATTGAAATTATGCCAAGTAGCACTCCGCATCAAAAATTCTCTTTTTATCATTTACCTACACGACGACGAGTTGGAATTAATCTTGGGGATGCCTGATACGTCTCCAACGTATCTATAATTTTTTATTGCTCCATGCTATATTATCTACTGTTTTGGACTATATTGGGCTTTATTTTCCACTTTTATATTATTTTTGGGACTAACCTATTAACCGGAGGCCCAGCCCAGAATTGCTGTTTTTTTTCCTATTTCAGTGTTTCGAAGAAACGGAATATCAAACAGAATGAAACCTTCGGGAACGTGATTTTCTCACCGAACGTGATCCAGGAGGCTTGGACCCTACTCCAAGAAGTAACAGAGGCGGTCACGAGGGTGGGGGGCGCCCCCCTCTCTAGGGCGCGCCCCCTGCCTCGTGGGCCCCCTGTTGCTCCACCGACGTACTCCTTCCTCCTATATATACCTACGTACCCCCAAACGATCAAAAACGAAGCCAGAAACCTAATTCCACCGCCGCAACTTTCTGTATCCACGAGATCCCATCTTGGGGCCTGTTCCGGAGCTCCGCCGGAGAGGGCCATCATCACGGAGGGCTTCTACATCATCATAGCCCCTCCGATGAAGTGTGAGTAGTTTACCTCAGACCTTCGGGTCCATAGTTAGTAGCTAGATGGCTTCTTCTCTCTTTTTGGATCTCAATACAATGTTCTCCCCCTCTCTCGTGGAGATCTATTCGATGTAATCTTCTTTTTGCTGTGTGTTTGTTGAGACTGATGAATTGTGGGTTTATGATCAAGTCTATCTATGAATAATATTTGAATCTTCTCTGAATTCTTTTATGTATGATTGGTTATCTTTGCAAGTCTCTTCGAATTATCAGTTTGGTTTGGCCTACTAGATTGGTTTTTCTTGCCATGGGAGAAGTGCTTAGCTTTGGGTTCGATCTTGCGGTGTCCTTTCCCAGTGACAGAAGGGGCAGCAAGGCATGTATTACATCATTTCCATCGAGGATAACAAGATGGGGTTTTTATCATATTGCATGAAACTATCCCTCTACATCATGTCATCTTGCTTAAGGCGTTACTCTGTTTTTAACTTAATACTCTAGATGCATGCTGGATAGCGGTCGATGAGTGGAGTAATAGTAGTAGATGCAGGCAGGAGTCGGTCTACTTGTCTCGGACATGCTGCCTATATACATGATCATACCTAGATATTCTCATAACTATGCTCAATTCTGTCAATTGCTCAACAGTAATTTGTTCACCCACCGTAGAATACTTATGCTCTCGAGAGAAGCCACTAGTGAAACCTATGGCCCCCGGGTCTATTCTCATCATATCAATCTCCATCACTTTAATTTTGATTTGCTTTTTTACTTTGCCTTTTACTTTTTAGTTTGCATCTCTATATCAAAAATATAAAAAATATTATCTATCATCTCTATCAGATCTCACTCTCGTAAGTGACCATGAAGGGATTGACAACCCCTAATCGCGTTGGTTGCGAGTAGCTATCGTTTTGTGCAGGTACGAGGGACTTGCACTACTAGGAAAAGGCCTACTAATGGCGCACCGGTTTTGCCTACTAATGGCGCACTACCGGTGTGTCATTAGTATGACGCCACTAGAATTGTTTACTAATGGCGCACCACTGGTGCGCCATTAGTATCTGGTATACTAATGGCGCACCAGGAAGTGCGCCATTAGTATGTAACACCATGCGCCATTAGTATGCCTCCGGGGGGGCATATGTAACCATCTGCTTTGTCATACTAATGGCGCAATCTGCCCTGATGCGCCATTAGTATCCTTTGGCATACTAATGGTGCACCTTGTTGTGATGCGCCATTAGTATGAATATTAGAGTTTTTTTTACTTTTCTGATTTTTGCACAGGTTACAAAATATATTATTTGACAGAATATAGACAATAGCACACAGCAACAGCAGATTCATCGAATACAATAGAAGATTAGTCTCCTAATACAATTCATCGTATTAGTCTCCGAATTCAAAAGACCGAACAAAGATAAAACATTACAAGTCTTGAGACCGCGAGTATCGAGTTTGTCTTCACATTACAAGCCAATATCGATCATCTAAACTACCATCACATAGAAGAGAGCTGCGGTCATCACGATGAGCATCATCGCGGTGAAACTGGTCTTCATCCGGTTCCTCCAACGCTCCCTCCTCTCTCCCTCTAGATAGCGGGCGTATCTAGATTCTGCCTCCGCCCTAGTGGTGTACCCTTTGTAACTGTTACCGCTGAAACGGTGAACCTGTCTCCGACACTCCTCCCAGTCGTCGTAGACTCCGGGAACCTTACCCTTGTACGCGACATACAACGGCATCTCTATGCACAAGCCAAACAACAGACAATACATACATAAGCAATATGTAAGTATGCAACAAAAGGATCAGAAGAGAAAAGCAAGACATTAATAGCACGATTCATGGTCCTACTAATAAATAGCATCGATTACATCTAAGTTGAACAACTGTCCAAACCAAAGAGACATACGAATTCATTAAAGTTTAATTACAACATGAGCCAATCAATGTTTCAGAACTACACATCACTACTTTCGACTCGACTCATCGGACAGGAGCGTGGATGAATCCGTCGTCTGTCATGATGGTCATGAAATCGCGGGCGTTGTCACCCTGCATTTGTAGTGTTTCATCTATCTCACGGTTGGACAGTTGATATCTAAGGAAGAACTGCCCCGAGGTATGAAGGACGTCTTGATGGATGATGTTCGCAAACTCCGACTGGATGCGAAAGAATTCTTGTCTGAGGTCCGCGTCCTGGATTGCCGACAAGCTCGCGGCCCAATCTTTGAGATTATCTGGTAGCAGAAGGTGATGACGGTCCCTTACGATCGCCCGCATGTGATGGAGGGCGTAGTAGGCATCCTTCTGACCGCCAGGCGGCTGCTTGACGCAGCAGAACTTTGTATTGTGTGAGAACATGTGCTTGCCGTACTTACGAACTGCCCTGGTGAAGGTGCCTCCAGATTTGGCGTAGCCGGGGAGAACATCATCAAGAACTTTCTTGACATTTGTGTAGTCTATATTGGAGTTACGGTTCGGGTCTAAATACATGGCCATGGAATATTTCGGGCTTAAGAGGATGAGTGTGCAATGTCTGTCACTCCACAGAACACGGAATGTTAGAAAAAAAAGAACGATCGAAATCTAAGAAATCATATGTTACGGGGCGGTTAAGGGATGACTTACTCGGCAAAGTAAGGCACAAGGAAGTTATCCTTATCTGTGTTTGCCAGAATGACGCCTTCGAGGTGTGAACTCGCAACTTGGCAGTCCCCAGCGCTGCTCAAGTGCTTGGCATGCATGTAGAAGGGGTCGACTATCACGATGTCCGGGGTCTTGTCTCTAATGATCCGCATCTCCATACTCAGCGAAAACAGCCGAATGAAGGTGTAGTGTAGCGGATGAAGGTTAAACATAGCAAAGATGTCATCAAACCTCAGGACGATCGTACCCCCGATGTCGCCACCCACAAAGCCCTTGCCCTCTGGCACCTTGGCCACGAAAACTGGGTATGCCACATCCTTCTCTCTGAGACGCCGCTTCTCCAAAGAAAGAACACTGTCGTGCAGACTCAGCATAGCACCGGTTGCAGCATTGAGCATATTTGGCAGTAGCGTCGCCCTACCCGCCACATGCACCCTCCTCGAGATATCCTTAGGTGAAGGTGGCCCGTCCTGAGCACGGATCGAACTCGGTGCCGGCTGGCACGCACCGGCGCCCTTGTTAGTCTTTCGTTTCTGTCCCTTCTTCTTGATCTCCTATAATGGGACCAAGTTCTGCTCACAGACCGCCTTCTTGAGCGTGTTGGGGCTGATAATATTTCGGACCTCAGCTATCTGAGGCTCGGTGAAGGCGGGAGCTGGAGGCGTCTCCTGAGAACTGAACGCCAGACGACGCCTGTTGCAATTGGATTTCTCCGCCGTACCAGCTAGATCGCCGTCGTCTTGGTTGGGTTCTTGAGAAAGAGGCCCGCAGAACTCGTCAGCGTACCCATGTTCGGCAAAGTACTTATCAACTTTGGTAAATGTACCGTCGTCGTTGTCGTCGCCGTCCGGATCCTGTGCCATAGGGTTGTCCGGATCCTGTGCCATAGGGATGTCCGGCAGGTCCGGTAGCGTTGCGGCATTCTTGCCATGGCTTGGTGCCGGCACGACTGGCTGTCTTGTCTGTGGGGTGGTGTCCCCCGCCCCCAAACGAATCTGGCTCTTCGGCCAAAGCAGGGGCCAGTTTACGCTGGCGTTGAGGGTCATCTCATCTTCTTCGTCGGCCCCAGCGGGTTGAATCGGAGGTAACAGCTCGTCACAGCCTGGCAGCACCCGAACCACTTCAACCCTATACATTGTGGGTGGCATCGGATTACCGTGGAACACGGGGTTGCCCGGTTGAACGATTCTGCCCTTGGCGACATCGACCAACTCGACACCCACGAAGTGCAGAAGAGTGCAAGGAACATCGGCGGCGCCCTGCGAAAGCATGTAGGGCGTCAAGGATGCCCAGTCAAAGGCAAGGAGATGAAGTCATTGCCCTAGAGGCTTAGTTACCGTGATGCCGTCGAGCTAGGCTAATGTCGAGGCACCGCCAACGGCGGGCGTGCAATTGACGGAGGGGCCGCTTGCTGGCGAGGTGCCGGCCGGCAAACACCCGGGTGCATTAAGCTCCAATGCCCGTGCCGGCGCCAGAGACACGAATACCGCCTCCGCCGGAGACACCAATGGCGCCACCGGAGACACCAATGGCGCCGCCTGCGCGCTGTGCGAGTTGCTGGCCATGAAGCTGGGAACGGGGGGAGGCCCTTGTTGGTCGCCCGCAATCCACGTCGTCAGCCCATGAATCAACGTAGGCACCATGGCGTTGAGCGTCGTTCCAAGTTGTTGTTGCACTTCTCTTGGAAAAGCTCTGGAATCCGCGCCACTTGTGCATTGAGTGCTTGAACCTCGCGCGACTGGCTTTCCGAGCTGGTCTTTTTCTCCTTTCGCCCACCAGCGGTATAGTACGACCATTTTGTGGACAAGCCTTTGCCGTCCACACGACCAGCTGACGTGGGCTTATCGAGCTTATCCCTGTTTTTCATTACGTTCAACGCCCTATTCAAAGGGGTGTCGAAAGGGGAGCTCTGAGACGACCCCGCGCTACTACTTTCTTTGTCCTGCGGAAGGAACATGAACCATTTAGAAATATTGGTGATTAATTAGAGTGCAACCATATGGAGCTAATTACGCGGGGGTGTATTCCTTACCAGAACAAGCTCAAGCTCCTTGGTCTTCGGATCTGTGGTAAGCTCCTTTGTTACCGGGTCCTCCTTGTACCAGGCCCTGAGATAGTTCTTGGTCTGCTTGTCACTGTATTTTTTCGAAGCGGGGCAGTAGGCCATGCTCGGCACGCTCCGCGTCCTCCTTGTCCCATACAGGCTCCACCACTTTGTAACCGCCGGGACCGAGTTGGTGGACCCCTAAGTTCAACTGCCGCATTTCTTTCCCCCACTGACTTGATTCGGAGGTTGCGGGGTTGTTGCACTTGATCTTGAACTCCTTGTAGTCATCTTCGCTCATCAAAGGATATTTCGCCTTGATCTTGTCATAACTATCACCTTTATCAATCATTGCCTTCACCATGCTTCTCCAAGTAGACAGGGTCGTGCTCATCTTCGTGAGGGCGGCATTGTTCACTTTATTCCCTGAGAGGCGTGTGTTTGCAAACTCAGCGGGGAACTTGTATCGTTCGTGCAGCTTCGTGAAGAGGAGGTTGCGCAAATTCCCTCGGTCCTTATGCATTAGGTTCTCGGTGTTGATCGAGGCGGTGCTCCGAAGAATGCACCCGAGCTGAACCAAGTACCCCTTGATTACTTGTTTGGGCGCCATCGATTGCCCGTCGGAGTTCACTTCAGTAAATTCCTCCCCGACGGTGTGGAGCACGTTCGGGCGCCGGTCCTTCCGTTGCTTCTTCGGTTGGCTGCCATCTGTGCGTGCGCCGCCATCATCAGTGGTGGCATCCTCGGCGGCACCATCAGTGGTGGCATCCTCGGCAGCACCATCAGTGGTGTCATCCCCGACGCCACTAGGGGTTGTGTAGTCAGGATCGGTGTCTTCCGCGGCGTCCTCATAGCGGTGAGGTTGTTCCTCCAACTCCTGGGACAGCTCCCAGAATGGCTTGCCGCCCGAACCGCCGGCCTCATCGTTGTGGGCCATGTTTCGCTCTAAATAGGAAAAAAATTCGTCAAAAAGTTGGTTATTGTCAAGGAACAAGATCATGGTCTCATCATTTAGGGTTTGTCGACACCGAGGCATCCTAAAAGCCAAGGTTTCATCATTTAGGGTTTGTCGACGCCGAGGCACCCTAAATGCTAAGTTTTCATCATTTAGGGTTTATCGATGCCGAGGCACCCTAGGTTGGGCCTAATCACTTGGCACTAATCAGTTGGCTCTATTGCCACCTATGTTGGGTTTATCATCTAGGGTTTATCGATGCTGAGGAGAATTTCTAAGTTGGGCCTAATCACTTGGCTCTATTGCCACCTATGGTTTAATGCAGCAAGAATAAAGGGGCAGTTGATCCTACTTAATTAAGTACTAAGATACCCCGGCCCATGCATTAGTAGCAAGTACCTCATATGTCCGATTTTTAGCAAAGTCATGCTAAAATTCACGGAATATTTCAGCATGACCTTTGCTGAAAATAGGACATATGGAGTACCCGAATTTGCCGGAACGTAAGTTAATCGACATCCCGGCAAACTCAAGGGCCTCTCGGGGTACCTGCAAAATCATCACGACACGAAGGGCCTCTCAAGGGCCTCAAGCAGGAGCGGCGTCTCCCAGGACCCCTTTTTTTGCTAAATTTCTTTGAGCAACAATCAGAGCAGAAAATTCAGCATATTTCTATACAATTTTTTGGTATATATCAGGTTTTGGCTGCATTTGCAAATGCATTCCATGTACTGCAACCCTCGAGAATTCCTAGCATGAGGTTTGTCCATCACTTTTGGCTCACTTATTAATCTACTCATCCTATGTCAATATCCACATGCTATGTCATCTGATGTGCTTTATATCATTGTAGTTTAGGCACCATACAAGATTGTTAGATCAATGTGCTTTATATCCTAGTTATACTACTGCAGGAAAGGAGGATCATCATACACATATATATGTATAGCAATTGACAGGAGCTTCATCATTTTTAGTAACAACAACACATATGTAGCAATTGGAAGCAAACAGATGTACACATAAGATAGAAATGTAGTGTTGAAAGTTTAATGCTTACAAAAGACTTGCTGAAATAGTGAAAAATATGGAGTCACCAAGCTGGCTAAGAAACTCCCAAAGTCCACTAGCAAATCCAAGATCTAATCATGTTACAATCACAACAGAAAAATAATAAAACCTAGTCCTAGAAGAAAATAAATCCTAAAAGAAAAGAAATCCTAAAATCTGGAGCAAGTCCTAGCTGTAGTAGTCCAACTAGATGGCCACCACTACTACTCCTATCTCTGTTTAGCATCATCCACACGATAGTCCACACGATAGTCCTAACTCTTATGGTATATATATACTGATTAATTACTGAATTTGAGCATGTTGAGGTTAAAAAACTTGCAAAAAATATATATGCATCGCAGCTGTATTAGTGACAACAACGGACAGCAGCTAAATTTAGTGCATCCTATACGAACTTAGAAGTTTCACAACACACTACTACATAGAGAGATGGTAACTAAAATGTCAATTCCTTTGCACTGGGATCATAAAACTATATGGATTTTGAACAGAATCATATAGTAATCAGTCTCCAGGGTTGCTGTACTCCAATCTTTTCAAAAGGACAAAAAAGAGAGCATTTTTTAACCTCAAGAGAAGTGTCAACTAGTACTAAACAATGACCAATTGCTGCTAGTAGTGAAGACTAGCACAATTCTACCAATCATCAAGCAAACCATCTACTACCTAACATCAACACACATCCATCTATCCAACATCCATTGATCCATGTAAATAGCAGCATGGACAAGAGAGGAACAGGGAACAGAGAGATGAACAAGGAATATGGAGATGAGTAAGGAAGAGGGGCTCACCACGGGCAGCGCGTCGAAGGAGAGCAGCCGCCGGCCACGCGCAGGGAGAGACGGCGGGAGGTTGCGACGATGGTCACGGCACCGTCCTTGGTTCGCCGGCTGCTGCTGGGGAGACCAGAGGCGGAGGACGGCAGGGGCCGGCGGGGTGGGCGCGTGCGTCGTGGCCGAGGTCGCCGGCTGCTGCAAGGGTCGGAAGAGGCGCTCGCTCGTCCGAGGTGGAGGAGAGGAGCGGGCGACGGGGCGAGGAACCATAGAGCGAGGGCCGGGGCGGCGGGGGTGGGGGCATGGGGGCGCGGGGGCGGCGGGGGTGGAGTCCGGTGAGGGTCGGGGCGGTGGCGTCGTGGGTCGGGGCAGCGCGCGGGTGGATCTGGTGGCGAGGGAGAGAGGGTCGAAGGGGATCTGGCGAGGGAGAGGGAGGATAGCTAGGGGGAAGCTTACTAATGGCGCACCACTCCTCGGTGTGCCATTAGAGATCTTTTTTTAGATAGCAATGGCGCACCCGCAGTGATGCGCCATTAGAATGTTTTTTATTACAGTTCGAGCATAGGTTATATTGCACCTAACCCAATCCACATCAGAACCCGCCCACTAGCCCGACTCGTCAGCACGCAGCACACACACCAGGAGGTCTTGGGTTCGATTCCCAGGCTCCACAATTTTTTTTGCATTTTAAATGTTGTTTGATATTTATTTGTGTTTAAACATGTTCAAACTTGTTTAAATCATAACAGTAATATTTTTTATAAAAACAGTAATATTTTTTTAAAAAATATGTTCAAATTTGTTACGAGGAGCAGGGAAGGGTGCGGGGGGCTAGGTGCTCGTCGGCAGCGGCGGAGGGGGATCGAGATCGAGTGTCCTCATGAATTCAAAAAGTGCCCGTGAAATTTAAAAATATTCATGATATCAAAAAGTGCCCATGAAATACAATCGAGAAATGGAGACTACGATTTAAATACAATCGATCTTAGCTAGCTATCTGTTCACAATCTTCTTGCCCTTCTTTTTCGCAAATGGAGTTCTTCTGTGGAACGGACGTCCTTTAGGTAGGGTGGTCCTGCTTCTTCTTGTGGTGTGTGCTGCTACTTCATCGTCGTCGTCATGTTCGATCTTCGGGTCGCCGTACTTGTCGAAGTCTTGCTCATTGGCTACTCCATCCATTCTGATGATCTTCCTTTTGCCTCTCCTCACGACAACACGACTAGGCTTTGACGGGTCGGTAATGAAGAAGCATTGGTCCACTTGGGAAGCCAGTACCCATGGCTCATTTTTCGCGGTGACGTTTGTGCCCGTAGTCTTGGATTTGGCTTTGGGTATAACCATGGTTGTGAAATACCGGTCTTCTTTTAGGACGCTCTTGGCCCATCTGACACGGAACATCGGGACCTTCTCTCCAGCATAGCTCAGCTCCCAGATCTCCTTGATCCTTTCGTAGTATCTGTCCTTGTCGTTAGCGGTGTAGGATTCCATCGTTACCCCGGAGTTCTGATAACCATCGCTCTTCATGTCCTTGTCCTCGGTGTAGAATGTGTAGCCGTTGATATCGTACGCCTCATAGGTCATCAGGTTGTGCTCGGCGCCCTGTGAAAAGGCGAATATGAGTTGTTCTTCCGCGGAAGAATCCTCATGTAAAGGGTACGATAGAAGCTTCTGCTTGAACCAACGCGTGAAACATGAGTTGTGCTCTTTGATTATATCTCCGTCCGTACTTTGTTGGCCTCGGTCATTGTACGTCTTCTCGATAAAGGTTTTGTGCTCTACCACCCAAGGATCGACCACGTCTATGTGTTGTAGCGCGACTAGGTTTGCTCTTTCAAAGTCGGCGAGTCGACCCTCGAAGTCGACATGCATTTCGCGGCGACCCTCATGGTGACCCAATCCAGCGAGCCTGCCGAGGTGCCTGTTGACGGGCAGGCCAACGGGGTTCTCGATGCCTAGATAATTCGTGCAGTAGGAGATGCACTCTTCAGTCAGAAAGCCCCTGGCTATACTTCCCTCTGGACGTGACATGTTGCGAACGTATCCTTTGATGACACCATTCATCCTTTCGAACGGCATCATGCTGTGCAGGAACGTCGGCCCGAGTTGGATGATATCCTCCACCATATGGACCAGCAGATGCACCATAACATCGAAGAATGCGGGCAGGAAGTACATCTCAAGCTCGCATAGTATCACCACGATCTCTTCCTGTAGCCTTCTGAGTTGCCTCACGCCAATCGACTTCCGAGAGATGACGTCGAAAAAGTTGCATAGGCCAAATAGCGTTTCACGGACGTGCACGTCCATGATCCCACGGATTGCAACTGGAAGTATCTGCGTCATCAGCACGTGACAGTCGTGAGACTTCATCCCGCTGAACTTCTGCTTCGCTGGGTCTAGGTATCTGCTTATCTTCCCCGCGTAACCGTAAGGAAGTTTTACTCCTACGAGGCAGGTGAAAAACTGCTCGATCTCCTCCTGACTTAGAGTGAAGCACGTGGGAGGGTAGTCACTTCCGGTCTTCTTGGCCTTTTTGCCTTTGCGACGAGTTTCTGTGTCCTGCTTCACCTCATCATCATCATCATCATCATCATCATCATCATTAGCATGAAGCTCCTGCCTGATGCCCATTGATTTCAAGTCTGCCCTTGCTTTCGGCCCATCTTTGGTCCTCTCTGGCATGTTGAGCAGGGTACCAAGCAGACTCTCGCACACGTTCTTCATGATATGCATGGCATCAAGGCTATGAGGCACACGGTGGATCTTCCAGTACGGCAAGTCCCAGAAAACAGACCTCGTTTTCCATACCTTCAGCAGCGGCTCTGGCGCCTTTCGCTTCTTTCCCAGCTCTGGCGCCTTTTGCTTCTTTCCCGACAGTGGGCAATCTTTCCAATTTTTCAACAGCTCGTCTATTTCCTTGCCCCTCCTCGTACGCGGGCGTTTTCGGGGTTCGGTTTCACCATCGAACAGATCCTTGCATTTCCTCCACGGGTCATCGTCGCGAAGCCACCTTTGATGTCCCATGAACACGGTTTTCGAAGACCCGGGATCTCTATCTAGCTGGCGATACGTTGTGTCATCCATGCACCTTACACATCCAGAATATCCGTGGACTACCTGCCCCGCGAGATATCCGTAACCGAGATAGTCGTGCACCGTCGTGAGCAGTGCGGCTCTCATAGGGAAATATTCTTTCTCTGCGGCATCCCACGTATTGACTGGCGTTTTCCACAGTGTGTCTAGCTCCTCTTTCAGCAACCCTAGATACAGATTGATGTCGTTCCCTGGTTGTTTCGGCCCTTCAATTAGCATACTCATATGAATGTACTTCCTCTTCATGCACAACCAGGGAGGAAGGTTGTACATCCACACAAACACAGGCCAGGTGCTATGTGTGCTTCTCTGGCTGCCAAACGTATTGACTCCATCGGTGCTCGCGCCTAGCATGATGTTCCTTGGATCCTTCCCAAATTCTGGGTATTCGAAGTTCAACGCTTGCCACTGGCTCGCATCCTTAGGGTGACTCAGCATCTTGTCTTTTTTATTTATCTCCGGATCATTTCCGTCATCTTCCCGCTTCTGCTCCTCCCTATCCGCGTGCCAACGCAGGAGCGTTGCTACCTTAGGGTCCACGAAATACCGCTGCAGTTGAGGAGTGATCGGAAAGTACCACACCGATTTTCGAGGAGCTTTCTTCCTCTTCTTGTATCGAGTGACGCCGCACACCGGACATATGGTAGACTCCGCATGCTCGTCCCGATAAATGATGCAATTGTTCATGCACACATGGTATTTCACGTGCGGTAAATCCAGAGGACACACGATTTTCTTCGCCTCCTCGAAACTGGCCAGGCACTTGTTCCCCTTGGGAAGACGTTCGTGCCAGAATGACATGATCTCGTCGAAGCATGCGTCGGTCATTTTGTGTTTTACCTTCATCTCCAGAGCCATGAGCGTTACTTTCAGGCGGGTATCCTCGGGCCTGCATCCTTCATACAATGGAGTAACCGCGTCTATCTCCAGTTGATCCAGCTTGGCTTTCTCTCGGGCGGCAGCTCTTGCGTTATCCATCTGCTTGAGAAGCAGCTCTTGAATATGAGGGTCCTGCACCCAGCCTCCATCGTCGTCTGCTCCGGCATCTTCATCTTCATGATCATGCCCTTCGTCTTGATCTTCCTCATCATCATGTACGACATCTTCTACATGATGACTGTGTACAGCATCACCGTCGTGATCATGTCCTGGAGATTCTTCGTCTTCTCGCCCGCCCTCGCCGCGGTGGTACTTGTCTTGTTGCCCTTCCTCATTTCTTGCCCGGCCCCCATGGACGACTTCATAGTCATCTTCATCACCTTGCCACCGATAGCCATCCATGAAACCACGCAAGAGCAGGTGGTCCCGCACCTGCCCGGAATCCGGGTCCGCAATAAGGCTCTTCAGCTTGCATCTCCGACACAGACATCTTATCTCCGTCTCGTTCTTTTGAGGCATCTCGGCCTTCGCGTAGCTCAAAAACCTATTCACGATGCCTTCGGTCATCGTCCGGACCATGGTCACCTGCGGGGTAGAGCAAAACGATATTTTAGAACCAAGAAAAAATCTGGCACGACCTTCCCTAAAAATAGGACAAAAAAGAATGCATAGTGCCAAAATTCTCGCCGAAGCAGAAATGAATCAACATTCCGGCAAAATATTGGCAACTATCGCATTTCAAAGCCCGGTACCTGCAAACACAAACATATATGCAACACCACAAACACATGCAACACCACAAACATACATAGATCTGGCTAGGCCACAAAAAGTGCATGTGCACGTTGTTGGAGCGAGCTAGGGAGAAAAAAAGTAGATCTACAACATAAAGATAGCTTTCCCCTTACTTACCTATCAAAAAAGGTAATTTGACCACTTAATTTTGATGAATCTATGGTGCAAATGAGGTGAGGAGGAGGAGGCAGACGACAAGCTTAGAGAAGGAGGTGGGGGAATGAAGTGGGGAAAGTGAGTGTGTAGGTGTGGCTGTGCAAAAATATCTAGCTGGTCCCAGGTTACTAATGGCGCACCACCAAGCCATGCGCCATTAGTGACCCAACATACTAATGGCGCACCTGCTGGAAGTGCGCCATTAGTAGTTTTGCAAAAAAGTAAAAAAAAAATTATACTAATGGCGCACTGTTGCACCGTGCGCCATTACTAGATTAAACTAGTAATGGCACACTGTGCAACGGTGCGCCATTAGTAGTTTTGCCTAAAAGTAAAAAAAACAAATTACTGGCGCACTTTTTTGCCGGTGCGCCATTACTAGTTCTAACTACTAATGGCGCACTTTGCCCGGATGCACCATTAGTATGTTTGACAAAACGAAAAAAAATTGTTACTAGTGGCGCACCTTTTGTCTGGTGCGCCATTAGTGTCTTCCACACTAATGGCGTATCTCCACCTGGTGCGCCATTGGTATATAGTAGTGGTGCACCACTTCTCTGGTGCGCCATTAGTGTCAATCCTATCTTTAGCCCTTTTCCTAGTAGTGTTGCGCATGGCCTCCTACTGGATTGATACCTTGGTTCTCAAAAACTGAGGGAAATACTTACGCTACTTTAGTGCATCATCCTCTCCTCTTCGGGGAAAACCAACGCAGTGCTCAAGAGGTAGCATCTATCTCCAAACATGTGGACATATTTTTCGATTTCGGCTTTCGCTTGAGGACAAACGTGTTCTAAGCTTGGGAGAGTTGATACGTCCATTTTGCATCATATTTTTATATTGATATTTATTGCATAATGGGCTATTATTAAACACTATATCACAATACTTATGCCTTTTCTCTCTTATTTTATAAGGTTTACATGAAGAGGGAGAATGCCGGCAACTGAAATTCCGGACTGGAAAAGGAGCAAATATTAGAGATCTATTCTGCACAACTCCGAAAGTCCTGAAACTTCACGGAGAATATTTTTGGAATATATAAAAAATATTCGGTGAAGAAAACACTAGAGGGGGCCACCAGCCAGCCACAAGGGTGGAGGGTGCACCCTACCCCCCTAGGTGTGCCCCCCGTCCTCGTGCGCCCCCTGGAAATCCCCCAACACCCATCTTCTGCTATATGGTGTGTTTTGACCTGGAAAAATCATAGGGAAGCTTTCGGGATGAAGCGATGCCGTCTCGAGGCGGAACCTGGGCAGAACCAATCTAGGGCTCCGGCGGAGCTGTTCTGCCGGGGAAACATCCCTCCGGGAGGGGAAATCATCGCCATCGTCATCACCAATGATCCTCTCATCAAGAGGAGGTCAATCTCCATCAACATCTTCACTAGCACCATCTCCTCTCAAACCCTAGTTCACCTCTTGTATTTGATCTTGGTCTCAAAACCTCGGATTGGTAGCTGTGGTTTACTAGTAGTGTTGATTACTCCTTGTAGTTGATGCTAGTTGGTTTATCCAGTGGAAGATTATATTTTCAGATCCTTAATGATAATTAATACTCCTCTGATCTTGATTATCATTATGCTTTGTGAGTAGTTATGTTTTTTCTTGAGGACATGGGAGAAGTCTTGTTGTAAGTAATCATGTGAATTTGGTATTCGTTCGATATTTTGATGAGATGTATGTTGTCTTTCCTTTAGTGGTGTTATGTGAACGTCGACTACATGACACTTCACCATTATTTGGGCTTACGGGAAGGCATTGGGAAGTAATAAGTAGATGATGGGTTGCTAGAGTGACAGAAGCTTAAACCCTAGTTTATGCATTGCTTCGTAAGGGGCTGATTTGTATCCATATGTTTCATGCTATAGTTAGGTTTACCTTAATTCTTCTTTCGTAGTTGTGGATGCTTGAGAGAGGGGTTAATCATAAGTGGGAGGCTTGTCCAAGGAAGGACAGCACCCAAGCACCGGTCCACCCACATATCAAATTATCAAAGTAACGAACGCGAATCATATGAGCATGATGAAAATTAGCTTGACAACAATTCCCATGTGTCCTCAGGAGCGCTTTGCATTATATAAGAGTTCGTCCATGCTTGTCATTTGCTACAAAAAGGATTGGGACACCTTGTTGTACCTTTTTTACTTTTATTACTTATTACCCATTATGATTTATCTTATCACAAACCTATCTGTTATCGATAATTTCAGTGCTTGCAGAGAATACCTTGCTGAAAACCGCTTATCATTTCCTTCTGCTCCTTGTTGGGTTCTACACTCTTACTTATCAAAAGTACTATGATGGGTACCCTATACTTCACAACTCATTTCCATGGTTAGAAAACCTTAACCATCTTTGATCAACGAGCTAGTCAAGTAGAGGCTCACTAGGGACACGGTATTTGCTTATGTATTCACACATGTATTTAGGTTTCCGATCAATACAATTCTAGCAAGAATAATAAACCTTTATCATGAATAAGGAAATATAAAATAACAACTTTATTATTGCCTCTAGGGCATATTTCTGTCAGTCTCGCACTCACACAAGGGTCAATAATCTAGTTCACATCGCCATGTGAATAACACCCATAGTTCACATCGCCATGTGATTAACACCTATAGTTCAGATCACCATGTGATTAACACCTATAGTTCACATTGCCATGTGACCAACACCCAAAGGGTTTACTAGAGTTAATAATCTAGTTCGCATCGCCATGTGATTAAGACCCAAAGAGTAATAAGGTGTGATCATGTTTTGCTTGTGAGAGAAGTTTAGTCAACGGGTCCGTCACATTCAGATCCGTATGTATTTTGCGAATTTCTATGTCTACAATGCTCTGCATGGAGCTATTGTAGATAATTTCTCCCACGTTTAATACGTATCCAGATTGAGACTTAGAGTCATCTACATTAGTCTCAAAGCTTGCATCAACGTAACTCTTTACGACGAAATCTTAATCACCTCCATAACCGAGAAACATTTCCTTAGTCCTCTTTAAGGCGCCTAAGGATAATTTTCACCATTGTCCAGTGGTCCACTCCTAGATCACTCGTGTACCCTCTTTGCCAGATAAGTGGCAAGGCACACATCAGGTGTGGTACACAGCATGGCATATCGTATAGAACCTATGGCTGAGGCATAGGGAATGACTTTCATTCTCTCTCTATGTTCTGCCGTGGCCAGGCTTTGAGTCTTACTCAGCTTCACACTTGTAATACAGGCAAGAACCCCTTCTTGGACTGAACCATTTTGAACTTCTTCAAATCTTATCAAGGTATGTGTTTTGTGAAAGTTCTATTAAGCATCTTGATCTATCCCTATAGACCTTGATGCTCAATATGCAAGTAGCTTCACCAAGGTTTTTCATTGAAAAATTCTTATTCAAGTATCCTTTTATGCTATCCAGAAATTCTATATCATTTCCAACCAATAATATGTCATCCACATATAATATCAGAAATGCTACAGAGCTCCCACTCACTTTCTTGTAAATACAGTCTTCACCGTAAGTCTGTATAAAACCATATGCTTTGATCACCTCATCAAAGCATGTACTCCAACTCCGAGATGCTTGCACTTGTCCATAGATGGATCGCTGGAGCTTGCACACTTTGTCAGCACCTTTAGGATCGACAATCATATACAACTCTTCTTTAATATATTCATTAAGGAATGCACTTTTGATGTTCATTTGCCAGATTTCATAATCATAAAATGTGGCAATTGCTAACGTGATTCGGACAGATTTAAGCATCGCTACGGGTGAGAAAGTCTCATCGTAGTCAACTCCTTGAACTTGTCAAAAACCTTTTGCGATAAGTCGAGCTTTGTAGATAGTGACATTACTATCAGCGTCAGTCTTCTTCTCGGATATCCATTTTCTCTCAATGGCTTGTCATCAGGCAAGTCCAACCAAGTCCACACTTTGTTCTCATACATGGATCCTATCTCAGATTTCATGGCCTCAAGCCATCTATCGAAATCTGGGCTCATCATAGCTTCTTCATAGTTTGTAGGTTCGTCATGGTCTAGTCATGACTTCCAGGATAGGATTACCGTACCACTCTGGTGCGGACTGTGCTATGTTCGACCTACGAGGTCCAGTAGTAACTTGATCTAAAGTTTCATGATCATCATTGATACGTCACTACTGTAGGATGCTGCTAACGCGACACTACGACCAGAGACCTTTTCACGAAACTGTCTGCGATGCATAATCGCAAACGGGGATGTAAAGAACGCGTCAAAAAAGGTGCAAAACATTTGCGGTAGCAGAGCCATCAAACATGGTTCAGATTTTAGTTGCGTGTGCGATGCAGGGCAGACAGTTAATCCATTCAAACTGTTTACCATGAGGCACAACAACAGAAACAGGCAACAATATAAATGTGTGTGTGATATATGGCATACGGTTTGCTCCGATGAACTGTTTGCTATTAGGGATTGCAACAGAAATGGTTAGCCAGATCAAAGTGTGTGTGATATATGGCATATGGTTCACTCGGACGAACTGTTTTCGATTAGGGAACTCAATAGAAATGGTTCAACTTAACATGATGTGTGTGATACGTGGCAAACAACCGACTCGGATGAACGGAGCGGGTCGCGGCCGCCTCAATGGCGAGCAAAATGCTTGGACGGACACGAGCAGAGCGCGCCGCGGCCGCCTCAACGGCGAGCAACCACGTGGTCAACCTTCTGCCATCAATAAATTTTGTCCTTATTTCTCATCACATTGAAGATTTCAACGCAATAAGTAAGTGCAAATCTGTTCACACCTATCAAACTAATATGTATTCTACCCACTCAAAAATTACTTCACAGTTCCTCTCCTCATCAGGCACAAAACTGGTCTTTCCTGTCAAGTCATTCCGCCATGACCGATAGGAGGAGTTTAGGGTGGACATATAACCAGGCAGCAAAGACCAAGGCCGCAGAAGCACTAGGGAGGTCCCGTCGCGAAGCCGCAGCCACAGCAGAGATGTCCCAGCGTGCCGCGGAGCCCTTGAACAAGCTCTCACGGGCACGCGAGGGCTCTCACAAGTGCATTCGCGGCGTCAGCCATCACGACGAGCTGGCGTTCCTAAAGTCCTTCGCCGGCGACGATGATGACATTCTCGCTGGCGTCACTACGTAGCAGGAGCTGGTCGACGGCTTGATGAAGCTGCTCAAGATCAGCGATGCCTCGGTTGACAAGGCGACCGTCCTCATCGAGCAACTCATGGGTGACAATGCGAAGCTCCTCAAGGCGCTCGCCGAGAAGGAGGAGGAGGCCGCTGGCTGGAATATGGTGCATGAGCAGAGCAATGCCTCGGGGATGACGCTGACATCGGTAGTCGAGGAACTGATGGGTGACTTGAGGAAGCTCCGGATCAAGCACGAGTAGGAGGTGGAGGAATCCGTGGCTGCTTTTAAGCAAAGTTGTGAGGAATTGAAGAAGGAGCTGGAGGATGTCGTCGCCCAGTGATCCATCGACGAGTAGAGACAGTAGCGACCCAGATCGTTGTCTGCAATTTCCTTCTTCTCTTGCCCCCGTGTCTTCCGAGCTTTGCCGCATGTGGCATTTTAAATTATCCAGAATATGTAAGACAATTATTATCTGCACCATTGTAAATTTGTCGTCATATTATCCATTGCCATTTTATTTGTGTTCGTATTATCCGTTGCCCTATGTGGCAATCTAAATTAGGACGGAATACGAGTTGAAAACATGAACAAAGCAAATGCTGCCATGGGATCACAAGCAAACACCCTCCGTCTAGGTGCTTTAATTAACCCATTAGTGGAGAAGTTGTGAGCGAGGCGGGCGGTGGCTGGTGCATGGAGGTCAAAGAGCTCGCTCCCGGTGAGCATGGGCGGCCTTGCTGCTCGCACGTGTCCCGTCGAGCCTGCGAGGTGGATAGGATGCACGCGTCTTGTCGAGCCTGCGCGGCGGACTGCTCACACGCGTCCCGTCGAGCCTGCACGGCGGACTTCTCGCGCTCGTCCCGTCTAATCAAACATCTTCACGCACGCCACCAAGTATGCTTAAATTTTGACACAGTTAATATAATGCAACCATTTGCGATATTAATGCATCAGATTGTTTCAAAAAGGACTTCGTTGTCTACTAATGTGTGCACCTCTTCTCAAACTGGATGATTTTTTTACCACGGCATATATGTGCCATGTCATGAAACCATGCCAAGTTTCATGTTTTTTGGGTGAATTTTTTATTTACTGGGATTTAAAAACCAAGATTCTCAATGTTTCGGGATGACGACAAGTTTGTAATTCATTCCCATTCCTTAAATGAGACCTAAACACGCACCCAATGACACATGTACGATTTCCCACCCATTTTGCTTCATTGGAGCATGTGCTTGTAGTTCAAATTTGAATTATGGACTACATTAAATGCGTAGAAAACTTAATTAGTAATATATACAATGGCCAAATGAACCCTGAACAATTTCAAATTTCAGCACGACACTCCTGTTATTCTATGTTACCTGTAGAAAACAAAGTTCAAGGCGAGAAGAGGCAGTGATTATCGTTTCACCCACAAGAGGGGCATGTTTCCCTACCGGAATCACGAGGGTTGCGATAGGCTCCGGTTTTTAAGAGGCTTGTAATATAGCTTCGCCCAAATTGGACAATTATATGTACCATGTAGTGACACCATGCCAAGTTTCATGATTTCCTGCTGAGTTTTGGATTCACAGAGATTTAAAAAATGAGATTCGCAATGTTTGTGGCCAAGCCAGGACGACGAGACGGTTGAATTTATTACCATTCGTTCAATGGGACCTAAACATGCACCCCAAGGAAACATGTACGTTTTTTCTAGCCATTTTGGTGCACTGGAGCATGTATTTGTAGTTTGGATTTGAATTATGGACATTAAATGCCTAGAAAACTCAATTAATGAATAAAAAAGGTCAAACGAACCCTGAATAATTTCAAAGTTCAACGCGAATCTCCTGTTGTTCCGTGTTGTGTATAGAAGAAAATACGAGGCTAGAAGAGGGAGCGATTATCGTTTGGACCACAAGGGGACACGTTTCCCTATCGAAACCACGAGGGTTCTTGCGACAGGCTCCAGTTTGTAAGAGGTTTGTAATAAAGCTTGGCCCAAATTGGCAATTTTTTACCACGACATATATGTGCCATGACATGACACCATGCCACCTTTGATGACTTTCTGGTGAGTTTTGGATATAATGGGATTTAAAAAACCGAGATTCAAAATGTCGTCCCAGGACACCGATAGGTGTAATTCGTTCACATTCCTGGCATGGGACCTAAACATGCACCCAAGGACACATGTATTATTTTTCTAGCCATTTTGGTGAACTAGAGCATGTATTTGTAGTTCAGATTTGAATTATGGGCATTAAATGCCTAGGAAACTCAATTAGTTTATAAAAAGGCCAAACGAACACTGAATAAGTTTAAATCAGCATGGATATCATGTCGTTCCATGTTGCCCGTGGGAGAAAATACAAGGCGAAAAGAGGCAGTGATTACGTTTCACCCACAAGGGGAACACATTTCCCTATTGAAACCACGAGGCTTCTTTGAGAGAAGCTCCGGTTTGTAAGAGTTTTGTAATAAAGCTTGGCCCAAATTGGGCAATGTTTTTACCATGACATATATGTGCCATGACGTGACACCATGCCACCTTTGATGACTTTCTCGTGAGTTTAGGATTACGGGGATTTAAAAACCGAGATTCCAAATGTTTGAGGACGAGCCAGGACGCGGGTACGGTTGTAATTCGTTCCCATTTCTGGCATGGGATCTAAACATGCACCCAAGGACACATGTATAAATTTTCTAGCCATTTTGGTGAACTGGTTTGAAGTTCAGATTTGAATTATGGACATTAAATGCCTAGGAAACTCAATTAGTGTATAAAAAGGTCAAACAAACCCTGAATAAGTTTAAATTTTAGCACGGATATCCTATCGTTCCATGTTGCCCGTAGAATAAAATACATGGCTAAAAGAGGCAGTGATTACGTTTTGCCCACAAGGGGGACACGTTTCCCTATCGGAACCATGAAGATTCTTTGAGAGAAGCTCTGGTTTGTAAGAGGCTTGTAATAAAACTTGTGCCAAAATGGATGCAAAAAATTCCTCAACACATATGTGCCATGTCGTGACACCATGCCAGGTTTTACGATTTCCGGGTGAGTTTTGGATTTCGGGGATTAAAAAACCGAGATTCTTCTCACGAAATGTTTTCAAATAGCAAACAGTTCACTCACGAAAGCCGTGTGCCTACCAAACCATGGCTGATGCCCCCCTCGCCCCCTGCTGCGCGCGCGATCTGAGTCATGCGTTCTGATTGGCCAGAACCCAAACCCCATGGTTCGTACGTGTGCACTGTTGGATGCTCCCAGATCGAACAGCAGCCCCGAGCCCTTTCGACAGCACATGCAGTACATGGGTAAGCACTGTGCGCATGCGTCGTGCTAGCTCATGCTTCCTTCTCTACTAGGTTTTCTAAACAGGCTATCGTTTCTCGCCACTCCTCTCATTGGTTTCCCGCCTCTTCTCCCATCGTTTTCCCGCTACCAGTGTCAGTGCTCATTGAAGGCTAGCGGCGACACACCGGCCATGTAAATATCCCACACAGTTTATAAAAGCACAAATGTGTGTGATAGGAGGGAGTAGGTCCCATAGGGTAACCAGCATGAAACACCTTAATGGCAAGGAGGCAATTCTTATCAGCAAGGGGCGACATCCCATCCGCTAGCCTAGTCGAATGGAACGCAGAAGTAAAGCGTGCTCGGGCTGGATTAGTCCAAGGATGGGTGACCCGGTGGGAGGTTGCATATCTCAAGATTCATTTAAATGCCATGACAAGGTCATTATAGAGATATATTATATCTCTATAGTGACCTATCATGGCAATTATATAAACCTTGGGACCCTTGTTTTGCTAATTTGTAGACTATGTTTTTATGGGTTATTTTTTGCTCCAAAAAATAAAGAATGATTGACTTGGCCTGTCATGGCGATTATATAAACCTACTATGTTTTTATGGGTTATTTTTTCTCTAGAAAATTAAAGAATGATTGACTTGACCTGTCATGGCGATTATATAAACCTTTTTCAGGTTGCATGCATGGTATCGGGGCAGGGTGTTCTTCTCGAGCATGTCTCCCTTGTGCGGCTTATAGACGTGGCACATATCTGTGGGCTCCCCAAGGTATATATAATATCCTTTACTGACAGTTAGGGGGGCCCACACAATCTATCCCTTTGACCCAACAACGAGAAGGGTTTGACCATGATGGTTTCCTATTGATACTAGTAAGGTACACATATATTGCACGCATGGGATTTGGTAACCAAATTATGAATAAATACCATACTATAGCATGTTAGCTTTGAGTCATATATGCCTGATGTAGATGTTCATTTAATTCTTATAGTTCATCTCTCATCCAAAATCAATTAGTTTTATAAAAAAAATATTTTAAGATTCATGGAATTGTGCATTGTAAAGCATAAAGTAAAAACAAAAAGTGACAATTCATTTAGAAAAAAAAGTTTGGGCAATTAAGATACGGAATATTCTAGAGAAAAAAGGAGAAGTGCTTGTGTTTTGAGGTTTATGCATTATGCTTAAGTTCAACCATGGAGTCTTCTAGATTGTACATGTGGTAGAATCTGGTGGAATGTAGATGATATCCAACGGCCAGTAGTGCTCGGATTTGCCATCTCTGTACCGTCGGATTGGCTTCATCCAATGACCAACTTTCAAAGTTATTCGCACAGTATATAGGGGTATAGATATAGATGTGTCCCATGCTAGACCAAATAAAGTTTGAGCGCATGCATGGGATGACCCCCCCCCCTCCCGCCGCCTCGAAGTTGGGAAACCGACATCGTATGTATTGAACCAGGCTTGGAGTCGGGTACGGTGTTCGGTTTGTAATGTAGTTGGTGGCCCATCAAAGTTGTGCATTCGGGATTTAAATACATCACACACCACCATACCCATACATATTTTCGGGTCGCATGCAGTGTATACGGGGTCTTCTAATCGACCACGTCTCCCTTGTGTGGGTTTTTGTGACGACACGCATATCTGTGGGCTCCTCGAGTGTATATATATCATCCCTTTGACTGATAATGAGGGGTATGTGTTGGCCATGAATGGATTCCTCCTAGTTCGTGTTAGGGCCAGTCACCGTCACATGTCGCTTAACCAAAGCTCTAGCTCATGCGTTGTTAGGATTCCCTCCCACATGCTCGGATTGTTAGGTTCGACCTACATCATACCCTGCGTATCTCGTCCTTAACTACCTTGCCTTCATGGTTGTTGTCTGTATCGAGAGGTAGGCACCACATCTAAATTGTACATTATTCTATATTGAAAACACACATCACCCCTTCCCAACATACATCATTTTGGGCCGCGTGCAAGAGGTGCTGGTTTTGTGGTCCCTCTTGCGATTTTTATGATGGTTCAATCTATTGGACCAAGAGGTTTATCGACAACAACATTTGTCGTTTGACCAAACGGTAGATTCATTGGTCCGTCTTATGGTAGGTCATGGCGACATGCATGTCTGACCAAAGTATCGATCATTACGTGCATCCGCCCTGCTGAAACGAAGTGGGAGGTGGTGGGCCAAGCATCCTAGCTAGGTACGACGTTATGTAATTATATATATATATATGTGTGTGTGTGTATATGTATATCCAAGGGTGCTTTCGGGTTTGCGAGGCAGGTGCCACCAAAGTTATGCATTGTGTATTTAAAGTTTTAAACATCCCCAATATTCCTACATATATTTGGCCACTTCTAGGTGGTTCTTGACTTATGGCCCCTCTCATCAATCTTCGACGACGCGCCCAACCGTGGGCCTGCACCGTAAAAGTTGTGCATTGGAATTTTGAACATCACATACCACCCTTTTCACTCATATATATTTGGGCCACATGCTGGTGTGGCTGTCTTCTAACCCACTCTAAAGTTTTTTGCTGCAAAGACTCTGATGACGCTCAACAGACACAGGTATAATATCTTAACCGTGTGCAATACAAGTGCGCTGTGAATCACCACGTCTGCGCAAGCGCGAGCAAAGGTGGAGGTACTAGCTCAACCGTGTGCGATGCAAGCTCGATGTAAAATCACCACAACCGCACAAGCGCGAGCAAAGGGTGGAGGTATTGGCTTAACCATGTGCGATGCAAGCACGCTGTAAAATCACCATCTGTGCAAGCTAAAGGCGGGTAATTTTATTTGGAAATTAGGATGAACCGTGTGCGATAGACCAGCTAGCTAGAAATATAAAAACAAACTACCCGCCTTGAGCGTTGCAAAAATCGGCGGTTCCGCCACTTTTCCTTATTATCGTACACGCATATTGTTATTGGACCGTGCGTGATCTTGGGCACTCCCGCCCCGCATCAATTCCTTTACCCAAATTTTAGTAGCCGTCGTACTTCAACCGTTGCCCACACTCCTCCAGCACCGACCTTATAGTAAAATTGCAGTAGCCGAGGCATTTGAACCGTCGCCCTCCCTCGTCCACCACCATCTCCACCCACCATCACTAAAATTTTCAGTAGCCGCGGCGTATCCTCAAACACACCCCTCCACAGTCCCCCACCCGCCCCCTCCCCCCTCGAACCCTAGCTCGCGGCCGCTGCCGGCGCCGCCGCCAACCCCTGCGAGTCTAGCCGTTCCTCCTAGCTTAGATAATAAAGTTCAGGTTACCTAGCGATTCCCATACCGTCGCCCCACTCCCTTGAGTTTTTAGATGAGGCCTGCTATGTCCCTTCCCGCCAGAACCACATCCCCTGCTCCAGAATGTCGCAGCCTAAGATCGACCACGTATCCCGGGGAGCCTGACGAGCGTTCGGCCAAGAAGAGGTTTATCATGGCCTCTCCAGCGGACGTTGGTGAGGTGGCCACCGTTCGCCCCGACCTGTCAATCTCGGAGCAACATGTCGCCGCGGAAGCCGGCGAAGACGTTGACTATGTTGCCATGCCGAAGGCTTCATGTTAGCGGGCTAGCGTATTACTGTATCTCGGGAAAGCTAGCTACGACATCAAGCTCGTCCACAGCGACGGCTTCACGTGGGCCATGTCACAGGTTAAGTGGTCCATCCCCAACCCCTCTGGTTCAACCGCCGTCATTCTCTTCGACGGCCCTGCCGCTGATCTCCTCTGCCAAGCGGTTAAGGATTTCCGATCTTTATACGCCATCGAGCCCATTTTGTCATTTATGAAGGACATTTTCTACGGCGGCGGCTTGGGATCCTCAATTGCCAAGTCAGATCTCATCGACCACGACCACGAGGAGGGCACCCACAAATGTTCTTCCAAGGTGAAACAACCCATCTATGACATCAGAGAGTGCACCATGGGTCTGTGCTCTTCCAACTGGAAGGATCCCGTCCATGAAATGTGAGGCAACATTCTATCAGCAAATCTTACCTTTTCTAACTTGCCAACCCGTACCCTTTGTTGAAGTAGCATTTGTCGAGCGGTGCTTTAACTGTGTTGTGTTTAGTTATTTCAGTTATGCAAAAATGTATTGTTCAATAGGGCTATGTGATGTTTAAGTATGAATTGTCCACTTCAGTTTCATGAATGGCTATATTTGGTTGTTTATAATGAGTAGATGCCTTGTTTATCTGTATTTGGTTGTTAGGTTGGTTGGACTGAGCATTTTTTCAGTTATCCAACAGATGCCTTGTTTATATGTATTTGTTTCTTAGTTTGGTTGTAGTGAACATTTGTCCAGTTATCAAGCAGATGCCTTGTTTTTCTGTATTTGGTTGTTAGGTTGCTTTTTTTAGCATTTGTCTAGTTATCAATCAGATGCCTTGTTTATCTGTATCTACTTGTTAGGTTTGTTGCAGTGAGCATTTGTCCAGTTTTCAAGCATATGCCCTGTTTATCTGTATTTGTTTGTTAGGTTGGTTGCAGTGAGACTCTGTCCAATTTTCAATGGCTATATGTGGTTGTTATACTAGTCATTTATGCCTTGTTTATTTCAGTCATTCACAATGTGTTGTTCATTATGTGCAAGTCGGAACTGTGCCGCTCGACTACATCAATACCAGTTTGAACGGCTATATTTGGTTCCAGTTATTCCTGGTGTAGTTAACACATGCCCTTCATTTCAGTTTTACACATTTATCTGATGTGATGTTTAAGCATTACCTACGTTCTATTCATTTTCAACAATAGCAGTTTGAATTTGCTGAGAGCCGCCACGCAGCCGGCAAGTCTCCGTACATCCTTGACGCGCTTCGGTGCTTCAATCTGCTCAATGCCCTTGATCTTGTCGGGATTGGCTTCAATTCCCCGCTGAGACACGAAGAACCCGAGAAGCTTGCCGGAAGGGACTCCAAACACGCACTTCTCGGGGTTGAGCTTCAGGCGGATCTTGCGCAGATTTGCAAAAGTCTCGTCCAAATCTTGAATCAGAGTTGCCTTATCCTTGCTCTTGACCACTATGTCGTCCATGTAGGCTTCCACATTTCTGTGTATTTGCGGTTCAAAAGCGGTATGGACTACCCTTGCAAATGTTGAACCAGCATTCTTTAAACCAAAAGGCATCCGTATGAAATAGTACGTGCCACAGGGAGTGATGAATGCGGTTTTCTCCTCATCCTCTTCTGCCATGAAGATCTGATGGTATCCTGAGTATGCGTCAAGAAATGAAAGCAAGTCACATCCGGCCGTGGAGTCAACAATCTGGTCGATGCGCGGCAAGGGAAATGGGTCTTTGGGACAAGCTTTATTGACATCGGTGAAGTCAATACAAAGCCTCCATTTCCCGTTTGCCTTGCGCACGACTACAGGATTGGCCAACCACGTAGGATGGAGCACTCCTCTGACAAGGCCTGCTGCTTCCAACTTCTTGATCTCTTCTGTGATGAATTCTTGGCGCTCCACTGCTTGCTTTCTGACTTTCTGCTTGACCGGCCGCGCATGAGGACAGACGGCAAGGTGGTGCTCAATTACTTTCCTGGGAACACCGGGGATGTCAGACGGTTGCCACGCAAACACATCGACGTTCGCCCGCAGGAAAACAATGAGCGCGCTTTCCTATTTAGGGTCGAGAGTGGCACTGATGGTGAAAGTACCACCAGTGCCGTCCTCCTTGGCGGACACCTTCTTGGTCGCTGGCGGAGCTGCCATTGTCTTCTTACACTTGCCGGTGGAGCTCGATGGTGCGTCCTCGATGGTAGCGCAGCACTCCGAAGAGGTGCGCTTGCCGGAGTGAGCATCAGAACTCTTGTCGGACTTGGTCTTCTTCTTCCCCCCGGGAGCTTCGGCGGCAAGTGGCTTGCGATCTGTTGCGGTTGCTGCTTCCCGGTAGATTTTGTCGGCGCAGATAAGAGCATCCTTCTTGTCGCCAGGGACAGAGATGACACTTATCGGGCCTGGCATCTTCAGCATGTTATACGCATAGTGAGAGGCCGCCATGAACTTGGCGAGTGCTGGACGACCGAGAATCCCATTGTAAGGCAATGGAAAATCGGCGACGTCAAAAGTGACCCTCTCAGTTCTGAAGTTCAACTCGCTGCCAAATATCACCGGTAACGTGATCTTCCCCTTCGGCTTGTTCCTTCCCGGGTTGATTCCTTGGAACGTGTCGGTTTCTTCGAGCTCGCTGTCAGGGACCTGGAGTTTCCTGAGCACAGCGGAGGAGATCAGGTTCAAGCCGGCCCCGCCGTCAACTAGCATCTTAGTGACCTTGAGGTCGCGGATAGTTGGTGAAACCAACATCGGCAAGCACCCGACAGCAGTTGTGCGATCAGGGTGGTCCTCAATATCAAAGATGATAGGCGTGCTGGACCATTTCAGAAGCTTGCGTGACTCAATGGGTGGTTCTGCCGCATTGACTTCCCACACCCACTGCTTGAGTTGGTGGTGTGAAGAATACAGAGAAGCACCGCTGTCAACGCACAAGACCTCTGTGGCTTTCTGGAACTCCTGCTCACTAGTTTCATCATCATCCATGTCTTCGTCGTCATCGTCATCCTCATCCTTGTCGCGGCCGCGGGGAGGTCTGTCTCCTTGCCGCTGCTTGGCCTTGCCGCGGCGTCCTCCCCGGCCGGGGCGCTTCGTACCGGATCCTCCAGCACCTCCTTGGGCTTTCTCCTTGTCGCGTCGCTCGTACTCGGCCTTTTGCAGCTCGACAAGCTGCTCGACCTTCTTGCAGCTCTGGAGGTCATGGCCCTTGGTGCGGTGGATCTTGCAGTACTGTTTGTTGGTGTCGTCCTGCTTGTCGGCGGCCGCCACAGCCTGGCAGTTGGCGCATGCGACAACCTCCTTGCCGAAGCTACCAGCCTTGGCTTTCTTGGCGCCACCTTCGTTGCCGGACTGTTCAACAACTAGCACATCTTTGCCTTTCCTCTTCCTGTTGTTCCGCCGCCGGCTTTTCTTTGCCGGGGCGGCATCATCGCTGTCAGATCCTCCTGTTCCTGTATTCTCTCCGGGGAGTTTCCTCCCTTCCTCAGCATGTGCACACCTGTCGGCCAGGGCATACAGCTCACTGACGTCTCTGATCTTGCACATTGCCATCTCCTCCCGCATCCTGCGGTTACGCACGTTCTGATGGAACGCGCTGATGAGTGCGGCAGGGTGGACATCTGGGATGTTGCGTTGCACATGGCTGAATCTCTGGATGTACTTGCGCAGGGGCTCTCCTTCCTTCTGGGCAAGCACATGAAGATCACTCTCCGGGCCATGAGGTTTGTGGCCGCCTGTAAAGGCGCCGACAAACTGATGGCATAGGTCTGCCCAGGAAGATATGGAGTTGTCCGGCAAGTGCATGAGCCAGGACCTGACGTTGGGCTTGAGCACCAGCGGGAAGTAGTTGGCAAGGATCTTGTCGTCCCGCCCCCCAGCAGCTTGTACCACGATGGTGTAGATGCTGAGGAACTCCGACGGATGCAACTTGCCGTCGTACTTCTCGGGTACGTCTGGCTTGAAATTCTTCGTGCTGGGCCACTGGACTTACCGCAGCTCACGGGTAAACACAGGGCAACCTACCGCGTACGGCAGGTCGTCTGGTTCCCCTGGCGCACGCATGTAGACAATGGGCCCAGCGCGCTGGTCTGACTGACGTCGCGCTTCTCTTCGGCGCTCGATGCGAGTACGAGCGTCTTCTTGCTGTCGTTCGTGAATAACTTGGCGTTGATCGCGACGAGCTCGTGGATCCGATGACGCGGTGGAGTCGCTGTCGAGGTGGATCCGGTGAGGTGGTGATCTTGGCCTTCGCGGCGAAGAGTGCGCGGTGGTTGCACCCCCACCGGTTTTGTCGCCATCGGCTCGTGCCTGGCTGACTCGCCGCAGCTGCAATGTACTCGGCTGCCGTGGAGTGTCGCCGTTGGCAAAGCCGATGAGACTCTGGATGGTGGCCCTCCAGTCGTCGATCTTGTCCGCCGTTGGAGGGTAATCTAGGAGCAGTTGGGCTCGCGCCAAAGCATCTGCTGGAGTGGCGGGTAGCAGTGGCGAACGGTGTGTGGAGCGGGATATGCTCGAACTTCTAACTATGTTAGAAGGAGCAGTATCCCGTCCAGGCAACCGTGCCTCGCTCGTGCCAGCATGTTGGCGTGCATGCTGGCCTTGAGCATCCCGAGATCCACCAGCTCAATCTGGGTCCAGCGAGCGGATGGTACTGTGTGTACCATGTCGCTGCCGGTTCCGCGCCTCCTGAGATGAGCGCGATGGATGTGCGGACGCCGAGGTCTGCGCAGCCTTGTCCTTGGACCTGGCGGCACCGTGAGCTCCCTCGTCGACGCCCGTTCTTCCGCCGGCGTCTTCCCCACCAGCCGTTTGCTCCGGCGGTGGTGGGTTTGTCGCGGACGGAGCAGCCGCCTCCGAAGCCTTGTTCTTCGGCGGCATGTCGATGAAGATGATGAAGATCTAGCTCGTGTGAACGCCGGATAAGGTTCACACAACCTCGACGCCCCCTACCCGGCGCGCCAAAGATGTCGGGGAAACTGATCCGCGAGCACCTATGGGGACCGAGCCCCTTTTGGTTCGGCGGGGGGGCGGAGGTCGCACGAAGAGCAGATCGAGGCGGAGCACACGAGCAGTTTACCCAGCTTCGGAGCTCTCCGGAGAGATAATACTCCTACTGCTACTTTGTGGTTTGTATTCAGTTCTTGCTCGGGAGCGCTGAGTGCTACAGTACGCACCAGCAGCTAACGAGACCGAGCGTGAGTGTTCTACCGTTCGTCCTCCCTTCTCTACGTTGTGCATGGGCCTCCTTTTATATGCTCAAGGGGTCTCCAACAGGTGGCAACGTAGACAAGGGTAAAAATGGAAAGGTGCTGCGGTTGGTACAGCTACCTGTACAGTGTATCCTACCTAACCCTGACGGCAGGGGACAAGGGCATTAAATGCCCGTCTGCGTCGTCCAAACAATGCAAAAAGGGACCGTCATGGACGCCACCGTTCGCCATGATGGCGATCTTGTCAGCACTGTTTGCCACCGCGTACCCCTGGCTGCACAGCCTCTCGCCACGTACGCTTGGGATAGTCCCTGAGCGACACGTTGGTGGATGTGCTGGAGCGTGGGTACGGAGTGGTAGCCTGCCGCGGCAAAGTGCCTTGCCGCGGTCGTTGTCTTGTCGCGTCCGGAAGCTTGCCGCTCGCCGGGCCTCGCCGGGACGCGTGGTGCGTCGCGGTAAGTACCTTGGGATGCCTTGGTTGGCCTTCCCGGCAAGCTCCTCTTGCCGGGGTCTTGTGCCTTGAGTGGCCTTCCCGGCAAGCTCCTCTTGCCGGGGCCTTGTCTTCTTGGCTTGAATACTTTGTTCTTGAATGGCTCAAAAGGAACCACAAAGGGCCTTGGCGGTCGCCCGGCAAGCCTTGCCGCGGGACGCTGCGACTGCCCATGCACAAGTTCGGGATACTAGGGTACCCCTACTCTAGTACACCGACAAATTGCAATATTTGATGGATGTTAAGCCTACTCTCGGTAACATTGCCTTCCATTTTATATCTGCTTTAACAGCATGCTGAAACCAACACATTCAAGCTATCATTTGGAGATGATGTTGTTTACCTTTGCTATATTTGTTTGATGTTAAGCTTGCTGTACTTATCATGCCTTTCCACTACTTATGCAGGACAACAATGGGAGTGGCCACCATTTTCCGCCGAGGTTAGCTTCATCCCTCGGCTTATACTCCCCCCTGTCGTTCCATAATGTAGTGCATATAGATCCAGGCCTGGACACTTGTTAGCTTCTAATATTGACTTGTTGCTTGTAGGAACATATTCCCTTGGCAAGGATCCACGAATCGACCCTTTTTGCGTATCGGGCAATGAGATATTCATGAACAAGCATCAAGTGAGGAAACTGATGAGGATTATTAGCAAAAAGATACGAATGGTGGCAAGAAAATTATTTGTTTATGCTCTATCCAACACAACAGTGAGCTATAGGATGGTAACTACAAACTCTGCAGCCTTCTCTTTTTACTACCCATAATGAGTTGTTAGACAACAATGTCTGAATCTTTTTCGTTCGCAGTGGTTCCCGAAGCAGTTCACTCAAGATTACCTTGCAAAGTACATGATAGGTGGACACGCAATGAAGGTTACAGTATTTCATCCAGACTACAATGAGCATTGAGAATTCGTAATGAAGACAGTGAAGGATGGACGGGTAGCCATCACAAGGGGTTGGCCTAGAGTCGTGTGCGCATTACGCATGGAGGAGGGCACAATATGGGCATTCCGTTTCACCTTCTCCAGCAACCAGAATGTCTTTCGCCTCTCCCTTCACAATCTTTAGTACAACTGTGGTTCATCATTCTTTACTTGGTGCTTCTGTAGTTCTTCAGTATATGTACATGTGTATCGAATTATGCATTTGTAGTTGAACCTATATTTGTAATAAACATGGTTGGATATGAAATAAGTGATTGCCTACTTTCAAATTCAAAACATGTGATTTTTAAATTAGGGATTAATTAGGGATTACACTGCACATAGTTTGCGAAAGCAAAACGTCTTCGATAGACGTGGAGATCAGAAATGTTTCTAGGATCAAGTACGTGTGTGATCAATCTCCACTTCACACACGACATCCTCTTGAAAACTGTTTGTGTTAGACCACCTTGCGCAAACGTTTACCACATAAAAATTGTGTGTGATAGACAGCCTTTGCCACACAGTTTCTTCTAGGCACCGTGTGTGATGCATTAAATAACACAAATGGTAAAAATATCAATATCGTGTGCAATGGCAACGCTATCACAAACGATTTAACAGGGAAAATTGTGTGTGATGTACCTGTGAACGGAAACGTTTTCCTTGGAGCAGCTGTGTGGGATGTACATACGAACGGAATCGTTTAGCGGGGACTGACTATGTGAGATGTACTTGCGACCGGAAACAATTTCACATGCATAATTGTATTTTTAGCTCTACTATACGTATTACCGTATTTGAGCGCTCGCCGATCGCACACGACCTCATTTTGCCAAGCGTATGTTCCAGGAGGGCATATCCCCGACGGTTTATGGGTCGTGTGGGAAGGACTTGGCGACGGTTCCAAAAGCCGTCGCGGAAAGGGGTTAAAAACCGTTTGTATAGCACCGACGTGTACCAGTGCGTCTCCAACGTATCTATAATTTTTTATTGTGCCATGCTATTATATTATCTGTTTTTGGATGTTTATATGCATTAATATGCTATTTTATATTATTATTGGGTCTAACCTATTAACCTAGAGCTCAGTGCTAGTTCCTGTTTTTTCCCCTGTTTTTGAGTTTCACAGAAAAGGAATACCAAACGAAATAAAACCTTGGCGATGATTTTTCTTGGACCAGAAGACACCCAGGAGACTTGGAGATGAAGTCAGAAGAGCCACGAGGCGGCCATAAGGACGGAAAGCGCGCCTAGGGGGGTAGGGCACGCCCCCACCCTTGTGCCCCCCTCGTGCACTCCCTAACCTAATTTCTTCACCTATATATTCCCATATATCCCCAAACCAACAAAGGCATCCACGAAAACACTTTTCCACTGCCGCAACCTTCTGTACCTGTGAGATCCCATCTAGGGACCTTTCCTGCGTCCTGGCGGAGGGGGATTCGATAACAGAGGGCTTCTACATCAACTCTATTGCACTTCCGATGAAGTGTGAGTGGTTTACCACAGACCTACGGGTCCATACCATGTTCTCCTTGATACGTATCTATAATTTTTTATTGTTCCATGCTATTTTATTATCAATATTGGATGTTTGATAATCATTTTATAGTCATTTTTTGGTACTAACCTATTGACATAGTGCTAAGTGCCAGTTGCTGTTTTTTCCATGTTTTTACATCGCAGGAAATCAATATCAGATGAAGTCCAAATGCCATGAAACTCCACGATGATTTTTTATGGGCCAAAAGGAAGAAATTGGGCCCTGGTTGCACCTGGGGGGAGTCCCGAGGAGGGGACAACCCACCAGGGTGCGTCACCTGGGGGAGTCCCAAGGAGGGGACAACCCACCAGGGCGCGCCAGGAGGCCCTGGCGCGCCCTGGTGGGTTGTGCCCTCCTCGGGTGCCCCCCGGACCGCCTCTTTGATCTATAAATTCCACAATATTCCAGAAACCCTAGAGATGTCGATGAAATATTCATCCAGCCGCCGCAGAGTCCAGAACCACCAGATCCAATCTAGACACCATCACAGAGGGGTTCACCACTTCCATTGGTGCCTCTCCGATGATGCGTGAGTAGTTCTTTGTAGACCTTCGAGTCCGTAGTTAGTAGCTAGATGGATTCCTCTCTCTCGCTGAATTCTCAATACAATGGTCTCTTGGAGATCCATATGATGTAACTCTTTTGCGGTGTGTTTGTTGGGATCTAATGAACTTTGAGTTTATGATCAGTTATATATTTTTATATCCATGAAAGTTATTAGAGTTTCTTTGATCTCTTATATGCATGATCTCTTATAGCCTCGTATTTCTTCTCCAATATTTGGGTTTTGTTTGGCCAACTTGATCTATTTATCTTGCAATGGGAAGAGGTGCTCGGTAGCGGGTTTGATCTTACGGTGCTTGATCCAAGTGACAGAAAGGGAAACGACACGTATGTATCATTGCTACTAAGGATAAAAAGATGAGATATATATCTACCGCCATAGATAAATGGATCTTGTCTACATCATGTCATCGTTCTTATTGCATTACTCCGTATTTCCATGAACTTAATACACTAGATGCATGCTGGATAGCGGTCGATGTGTGGAGTAATAGTAGTAGATACAGGCAGGAGTCGGTGTACTAATCTTGGACGTGAAGCCTATGTAATGATCATTGCCTGGATATCATCATAATTATTTGAAGTTCTATCAATTTCCCAACAGTAATTTGTTTACCCACCGTTTGCTATTTTCCTTTAGAGAAGCCACTAGTGAAACCTACGACCCCCGGGTCTTCTTTCTCATATATTTGCTTGCGATCTACTTTTCATTCGCATTTTTATTCATATCTATTAAACAAAAAATACAAAAATACTTTGCTGCACTTTATTTTATTTGCGATCTATTATTTCAATCTATTACAACTTTCTCCCGTCCACACACTGTTTCCAGCGCCGTACCCGAAAGGGATTGACAACCCCTTTAACACGTCGGGTTGCGAGTGGTTGTTATTTGTGTGCAGGGGCTGTTTACGTTGTGTTTCTTGGTTCTCCTACTAGTTCGATAACCCTGGTTTGATATCTGAGGGAAATACCTACCGCCGCTGTGCTGCATCGTCCCTTCCTCTTTGGGGAAATACCGACGTAGCTTCAAGTGACATCAAAAGGAATTTCTGGCGCCGTTGCCGGGGAGCATCTTCAACATATACCAGGTTCCTAATCACAAATCTCATCTCCTTGCAACTTACATTATTTGCCATTTGCCTCTTGTTTTCCTCTCCCCCACTTCACAAAAATTTGCCGTTTTATTTGCCTTCTTTTTCGATCGCCATTTTCTCGTCAGATCTCATGTTTGCTTGTGTTGCCATGTGCCTTCTATATGCTTGCATCTTCGCTTGCTAAAAATATATTGTTATGGATCCTCATCCACTTGCTAATCTTTTTATAATATCCAATCATTATGGACCAATTGCTAGTGAGTTGAGTGCACTATATTATCTTTATGATGTTTTGCTTGAGACTCGTGAATCTGAAAATTGTGATGAAGAAATTTATGAAGTGATTCATGATAAGCTCCTTGAATGAAAAGCATGATTGCAACAATTTTACTATAAATTCTATTAATGTCAATTGTGCTAATAATATGCAAAACCCCAAGCTTGGGGATGCTTGTTTTGTCATGTCTGCCACTTATTGCAATGATCATAGTTGGGGTGATAATGTTTCTAATGATCTCAAAAATTTATTTAAGCCTCATGATGAATATGTTTGTGATAATATTGAAAGTGGGTTTGGAAGAGTGTCAACTTTAGCTAAAAATAATCCCACATATTTGGAGAGTGTTCAATCTTATGATATTTTTGATGAAAGTGGGTTTGGAGAGGTCATGACTTTATTTGATGATAATCCCACTATTTTGGAAGAGTGTCAACTTTGCATGCATGTGGATCATAAAGAGAAAATTTTATATGATAGTTATATTATTGAATTTGATTATGATCCTTCATATAATTATTATGAGAGAGGAAAATATGGTTGTAGAAATTTTCATGTTATTAAATTTCCTCCCGTTGTTTTGAGATTGTCAATGTTTTATTCCTCTTCTTTGCATATCTTAGATGTTTCTTGTCTTGATGATTTGTTTGCTTATAAAATTCCTATCCATAGGAAGTATGTTAGACTTAAATGTGTTTGTCATATGCTTCATGATTCTCTCTTCGTTTCAGTTATTATCTTTTGTGTGAGCATCATTGAAATCTTATGCCTAGCTAAGGGCGTAAAACTATGAAGCTTGTCGGGAGGCAACCCAGTGAATAAAATTTATTTTTGCTTTTTGCTTTCTGTTCTTGAGTGTTAGCACAATTATTATACTGTTATTATTGTTTTTTTATGTTTTAGTTAGTGTTTGTGCCAAGTAGAACCAATAGGATCTTCTTGGGTGATAGTTGTTTGATCTTGCTGAAAAAGACATAAATTTCTGATCACGAAAACGATTGTTAAAAATCACCATAACGTGATAAAATACCAATTCTTTTTGCAGAAGATCAATAAACAAATTATCAAGGTTGTTCTAGTTTTTCAGAATTGTTGGAGTTCTATAAGTATTCGAACAAATCAGATTACCACAGACTGATCTGTTTTGACAGATTCTATTTTTTTTGTGTTGTGTGCTTATTTTGATGGCTGTATGGTTTTCTTTGATGGGTTTTTGCCATATAAAAGTTGGAATGCATTATATATAATATAAAAACAAAATATGAATTGGTTTGATACATCACTTATAGTAGTAATTTATTTTTCTTACACTGACGGATCTCATGAAGGTTTTGTTGAGTTTTGTGTGATTGAAGTTTTTAAGTTTTGGGTTATCTTACGATGGATGAAGGAAGGATGTAAGAGCCTAAGCTTGGGTATGCCCAGACATCCCAAGATATTATCCAAGATTGAGCAACCAACTAAGCTTGGGGATGCCTCCGAGTGGCATCTCCGCTTTCTTCCAACAACTATCGGTATTTTACTCGAGGCTATATTTTTATTCATCACATGATATGTGTTTCCCTTGGAGCATCTTGTATGATATGTGTCTTTACTTATTTTATTTTGTGTTTTAAGTCATAAATCCTTGCTGGACACACTTATTTGAGAGAGCCAAAATTATATCATGACTTGTTAGAATTGCTCTCTATGCTTCACTTAAATCTTTTATGAGCTAGGACTTGCTCTAGTGCTTCACTTATATTTTTTTAGAACGGTGTGCTTTGTTATTTTTGAAGAAATGATTTCTTGCTTCACTTAGATTTATTTGAGAGTTAGTAAAATTTTAAATAAATTCTCTCTTGCTTAACTTAAATTATTTTGAGAGAAAGAAAATTTGTTATGCTCATGATCTTCACTTATATTTATTTGAGCTTATGAAAAGCAACACATGAAAATTAGTCTCAAAGTGATAGATATCCAAGAAGGATAAAGTAAAAAAAATGGCATGAAGATCACTGGACAAAATAAACTTGATTCTTAGTAATAGTTTTGAGATATGATGATGTGATATGTGAGTTATGTTGATGAGTAGTTGTGCTTTATTAAGAATATTGGTGTTAAGGTTTGTGATTCCCTATGCATGCACGAAAGTCAATAATCATGCAATGAAAATTATATCCTACTTGTGGTGCATTATTCGGTGTTAATTATGCTTAATGCTTGCTTATGAGATTATTCGTTTCTTGGTTGGTCGCTTCTCAATTTTTTTGCTAGCCTTCATTTTGCACTAAGTATGACCTCTACTTGTGCATCCAAAATCCTTTCAACCAGTTTTGCCACATGAGTCCACTATATCTACCTATATGCGGTATTCTTTTGCCGTTCTAAGCAAATTTGCATGTGCCATCTCTAATTTTCAAAATAAACTTCTCTTTTATGTGTTTGTTTCGCTTGCGGAACGGTAACGGGTGGCTAATATTTTCCATGTTGGATGTGTTATTCTCAAGATGAGTGTTTATTCACTTGTCATTGCAGGAGAGTTAGGCAAAGGTCTTAGGGATGTTCAGTCCTGAAATGAAAAAATGAATTTACTTTATGTTGTCAAATAATAAATTCCTTGGAAAGTGTTGGTATGGAGGGCACTCATGGATACAGTTAGCCATGGAAAGTGAAAGTATGGTGGAAAAAGGAATAAACTTTATTTTCTGTTTGGGAACCGCCTATGGCATATCTAGCATGGAAAGTGTTGGTAACTCTAAGTCGTTTTCGTTGGTGGGATGGATACACCTCCCAAAATGTTTTTATCTCTAATTTTTTTTGCTTTGAGCTCTGGCACCTCTACAAATCCCTACTTCCCTCTGCAAAGGGCCTATCTTTTACTTTATGCAATTTTTATTTTTGAAATATGAGTCTCCATCTTCTCTCATAAAAAGCACCAACTAGGAGGTGATATGATCATACTTAAGTATTGTGTGTAGTTAATATTCGAGTGTGTTTCATGAATGGATCAATGTTTGAGCATGATGGGCTAGGGATAACTTATTTTAGCATTGATATTTTGAAAGACATGGTTTCTTGTTGACATGCTTGAGTATCTAAATTATTATGTCAAAACTAGACTATTGCTTTGAATCACATAAAAGTCCAAATGTCCATGCTATAAAAAAAAGAATATGATATAACTTGATGAACAGCACTCCACATCAAAAATTCTGTTTTATTCACTTACATACTCAAGGACAAGTAGGAGTTAAGCTTGGGGATGCTGATACGTCTCCAACTATCTATAATTTTTGGTTGTTCCATGTTGTTTTATTATCAATCTGGGATGTTTTATAATCATTTTATAGTCATTTTATATCATTTTTTGGTACTGACCTATTGACATAGTGCAAAGTGCCAGTTGTTGTTTTTCCATGTTTTTACATTGCAGGAAATCAATATCAGACGAAGTCCAAATGCCACGAAACTCCACGATGATTTTTATGGGCGAAAAGGAAGAAGTTGGGCCCTGGTTGCACTTGGGGGGTCCCGAGGAGGGGACAACCCACCAGGGCACGCCAGGAGGCCCTAGCGCGCCCTGGTGGGTTGTGCCCACCTCGGGTGCCCCCTGGACCGCCTCTTTGCTCTATAAATACCACAATATTCTAGAAACCCTAGAGACGTCGACGAAATATTCATCCAGCCGCCGTAAAGTCCAGAACCACCAAATCCAATATAGACACCATCACGGAGGGGTTCACCACTTCCATTGGTGCCTCTCCGATGATGCGTGAGTAGTTCTTTGTAGACCTTCGGGTCCATAGTTAGTAGATATATGGCTTCCTCTCTCTTGCTGAATTCTCAATACAATGGTCTCTTGGAGATCCATATGATGTAACTCTTTTGCGGTGTGTTTGTTGGGATCTGATGAACTTCGAGTTTATGATCAGTTATATATTTTTATATCCATGAAAGTTATTTGAGTTTCTTTGATCTCTTATATGCATGATCTCTTATAGCCTCGTATTTCTTCTCCAATATTTGGGTTTTGTTTGGCCAACTTGATCTATTTATCTTGCAATGGGGAGAGGTGCCCGGTAGTGGGTTCGATCTTACGGTGCTCGATCCCAGCGACATAAAGGGAAACGACACATATGTATCATTGCTACTAAGGATAAAAAGATGGGATCTATATCTACCGCCATAGATAAATGGATCTTGTCTACATCATGCATCGTTCTTATTGCATTACTCCGTTTTTCCATGAACTTAATACACTAGATGCATGCTGGATAGCGGTCGATGTGCAGAGTAATAGTAGTAGATGCAGGCAGGAGTCGGTCTACTAATCTTTGACGTGATGCCTATGTGATGATCATTGCCTGGATATCGTCATAATTATTTGAAGTTCTATCAATTGCCCAACAGTAATTTGTTTAGCCACCGTTTGCTATTTTCCTCGAGAGAAGCCACTAGTGAAACCTACGGCCCCCGGGTCTTCTTTCTCATATATTTGCTTGCGATGCACTTTTCCTTTGCATTTTTATTCAGATCTATTAAACAGAAAATACAAAAATGCTTTGCTACACTTTATTTTGTTTGCGATCTATTATTTCAATCTATTACAACTTTCTCCTGTCCACGCATCGTTTCCGGCGCCGTACCCTGAAAGGGATTGACAACCCCTTTAACACGCCGCGTTGCGAGTGGTTGTTATTTGTGTGCAGGGGTTGTTTACGTTGTGTTGCTTGGTTCTCCTACTGGTTAGATAACCTTGGTTTCATATCTGAGGGAAATATCTACCGCTGCTATGCTGCATCATCCCGTCCTCTTTGGGGAAATACCAACTTAGCTTCAAGCGACATCACTCCTCAATGTTCTTGGAGATCTATTCGATGTAATACTTTTTTGCGGTGTGATCATCTTATCTATGAATATTATTTGAATCTTCTCTGAATTCTTGTATTTATGATTTGATATCTTTGTAATTCTCTTCGAACTATCGGTTTGGTTTGGCCAACTAGATTGGTTTTTCTTGCTATGGGAGAAGTACTTAGCTTTGGGTTCAATCTTGCGGTGACCTTTCCCAGTGACAGTAGGGTCAGCAAGGCACTTATTATATTGTTTCCATCGAGGATAAAAAGATGGGGTTTCATCATATTGCTTGAGTTAATTCCTCTACATCATGTCATCTTGCTTAATGCGTTACTCCGTTCTTTATGAGCTTAATACTCTAGATGCATGCTGCATAGCGGTCGATGTGTGGAGTAATAGTAGTAGATGCGGAATCGTTTCGGTCTACTTGACACAGACGTGATGCCTATATTCATGATCATTGCCTTAGATATCATCATAACTTTGCGCTCTTCTATCAATTGCTCGGCAGTAATTTGTTCACCCACCGTAATATTTTCTATCTTGAGAGAAGCCTCTAGTGAAACCTATGGCCCCCGGGTCTATTTTCCATCTTATAAGTTTCCGATCTACTATTTTGCAATCTTTTGCTTTCCGATCTGTAAACCAAAAATATTTACTTTGCCGTTTATCTATCTCTATCAGATCTCACCTTTGCAAGTAACCGTGAAGGGATTAACAAGCCCTTTATCATGTTGGGTGCAAGTTGTTCGATTGTTAGTGGAGGTATTCGGTGACTTGTGCGTTGTCTCCTACTGGATTGATACCTTGGTTCTCTAACTGAGGGAAATACTTATCTCTACTTTGCTGCATCACCTTTCCTCTTCAAGGGAAAAACCAACGCAAGCTCAAGAAGTAGCAGGAGGAATTTCTGGCGCCGTTGCCGGGGAGATCTACGCCCAGTCAAGCCATACCAAGTACCCATCATAAACTCACATCTCTTGCATTACGTTATTTGCCATTCGCCTCTCGTTTTCCTCTCCCCCACTTTTGAAACAATTTTCGAAAAGATTTGCCTTTTCTTCGCCCCTCTTCCGTTCGTGTTCTTCGCTTGCTTTTTGTGTGCTCGTGTGTTGGATTGCTTGGTTTGTCACGATGGATCAAGAGAATACCAAATTGTGTGACTTTTTCAACACCAATAATAATGATTTTACTAGTACTCCGATTGCTCCCACTACTAATGCAGAATCTTGTGAAATTAATGCCGCTTTGCTTAATCTTGTTATCAAAGATCAATTTTCCGGCCTTCCTAGTGAAGATGTCGCATCCCATCTATACAATTTCGTTGATCTGTGTGATATGCAAAATAAAAAAGATGTGGATAATGATATAGTTAAATTGAATCTATTTCCATTCTCGCTTTCGAGATCGTGCTAAAACTTGGTTTTCATCTTTGCCTAAAAATAGTATTGATTCATGGAATAAGTGTAAACATGCTTTTATTTCCAAGTATTTTCCTCCCGCTAAGATCATCTCCCTTAGGAACGATATTATGAATTTTAAGCAACTTGATCATGAACATGTTGCACAATATTGGGAGAGGATGAAATTGATGATACGAAATTGCCCTACTCATGGTTTGAATTTATGGATGATTATACAAAAAAATATGTCAGATTGAATTTTGCTTCTATGGAAATTACTTTAGGAGAAGCTACTAAACTCCTAGATAATATTATGGTTAATTAAATTCAATGGCATACCGAAAGATCTTCCACTAGTAAAAAAGTGCATGCGATTGAAGAAATTAATGTTTTGAGTGGAAAGATGGATGAGCTTATGAAATTATTTGCTAGTAAGGGTGCTTCTCTTGATCCCAATGATATGCATTTGTCTATTTTGATTGAGAATAATAATGGATCTATGGATGTGAATTTTGTTGGTAGGAACAATTTTGGTAATAACGTGTATAGAGGTAATTTTAATCCTAGGCCGTTTCCTAGTAATTCCTCTAATAATTATGGTAATTCCTACAACAATTCTTATGGAAATTATAATAACATGCCCTCTGATTTTGAGAATAGTGTTAAATAATTTATGAGTTCGTAAAAGAATTTCAATGCTTTGCTTGAAGAAAAATTACTTAAGATTGATGATTTGGCTAGGAACGTGGATAAAATTTCTCTTGATGTTGATTCTTTGAAACTTAGATCTATTCCATCCAAGCATGATATTAATGAGTCTCTCAAATCTATGAGAATTTCCATTGATGAGTGCAAAGAAAGAACGACTAAGATGTGTGCTAAAAACATTGGTTTGTAAAATCGTGTTCTTCTAGTTTCTGTGAAAATAATGATGAAGATCTTAAAGTGATTGATGTGACTCCTATTGAATCTTTGTTTTCCAATATAAATATTGATAAAGATGGGACTGGAGATGAGTCAATTTTAGTTAAAAGGCGTCCCAATGATTCGGAGGTTTTAGATCTTGATGCAAAAATTGATAAAAGTGGGATTGGAGAGGTCAAAAATTTAAGTAGCGATGAACCCACTCCTTTGGATTTCAAGGAATTTAATTATGATAATTGTTATTTAATAGATTGTATTTCCTTGTTGCAATCCATGTTGGATTCTCCTCATGCTTATAATCAAAACTAATCTTTTACTAAACATATCGTTGATGCTATGATGCAATCTTTTGAAGAAAAGCTTGAATTGGAAGTTCCTATCCCTAGAAAAGTTTATGATGAGTGGGAACCTACTATTAAGATTAAGATTAAAGATTATGAGTGCCATGCTTTGTGTGATTTGGGTGCTAGTGTTTCCACGATTCCAAAAACTTTATGTGATGTGCTAGGTTTCCGTGAATTTGATGATTGCTCTTTAAATTTGCATCTTACGGATTCCACTATTAAGAAACCTATGGGAAGGACTAATGATGTTATTATTGTTGCAAATAGGAATTATGTGCCCATAGATTTCATTGTTCTTGATATAGATTGCAATCCTACATGTCCTATTATTCTTGGTAGACCTTTCCTTAGAATGATTGGTGCAATTATTGATATGAAAGAAGGAAACATTAGATTTCAATTTCCGTTAAGGAAGGGCATGGAACACTTTCCAATAAATAAAATTAAATTGCCTTATGAATCTAGTATGAGAGCTACTTATGGATTGCATACCAAAGATGACGATACCTAGATCTATTCGTGGTTTATGCCTAGCTAAGGCTGTTAAACAATAGCGCTTGTTGGGAGGCAACCCAATTTTATTTTTACTTTTTGCTTTTTAGGTTCTGTTTTGCATTAAATAATTCATCTAGCCTCTGGTTAGATGTGGTTTTGTGTCTTAATTAGTGCTTGTGCCAAGTAAGACCTTTGGGATAGTTTACGGTGATAGTTGATTTGATCTTGCTGGAAAACAAAAACTTTTGCGCTCAGTCCCAGAATTTTAAAAAATCACAGATAAAATTCTTATTCTTTTCCACAAGATTGATATACAAATTTCCCCTGTTGTCCTAATCTTTCAGAAGTTTTGGAGTTACAGAAGTATTCGAACTATCCAGATTGCTACAGATTGTTCTGTTTTTGACAGATTCTGTTTTCTATATGTTGTTTGCTTATTTTGATGAATCTATTACACCAACATAAATGAAGAATGAATTCACAACAGTACCAAAAGTGGTGATTTATTTTCTTATACTAACAGAGCTTATGAGATTTTCTATTGAGTTTTGTGTTGTGGAGTTTTCAAGTTTTGGGTAAATATTTGATGGACTATGGAATAAGGAATGGCAAGAGCCTAAGCTTTGGGATGCCCAAGGCACCCCAAGGTAATATTCAAGGACAACCAAGAGCCTAAGCTTGGGGATGCCCCGGAAGGCATCCCCTCTTTCGTCTTCGTCTATCGGTAACTTTACTTGAGGCTATATTTTTATTCACCACATGATATGTGTTTTGCTTGGAGCGTCTTGTATGATTTGAGTCTTTGCTTTTTAGTTTGCCACAACCATCCTTGTTGTACACACCTTTTTAGAGAGACATGCATAAATTGTGATTTATTAAAATACTCTATGTGCTTCACTTATATCTTTTGAGCTAGGCGATTTTGCTCTAGTGCTTCACTTATATCTTTTTTAGAGCACGGTTATGGTTTTATTTTATAGAAATTGATGAACTCTCATGCTTCATTTATATTATTTTGAGAGTCTTTAAACAACATGGTAATTTTCCTTGGTTATAAATTTAGTCCTAATATGATAGGCATCCAAGAGGGATATAATAAAAACTTTCATATAAAGTGCATTGAATACTATGAGAAGTTTGATTCCTTATGATTGTTTTGAGATATACAGATGGTGATATTAGAGTCATGCTAGTGAGTAATTGTGAATTTGAGAAATACTTGTGTTAAATTTTGTGATTCCCATAGCATGCACGTATGGTGAACCGTTATGTGATGAAGTCGAAGCATGATTTATTTATTGATTGTCTTCCTTACAAGTGGCGGTCGGGGACGAGTGATGGTCTTTTCCTACCAATCTATCCCCCTAGGAGCATGCGTGTAGTACTTTGTTTCGATAACTAATAGATTTTTGCCATAAGTATGTGAGTTCTTTATGACTAATGTTGAATCCATGGATTATACACACTCTCACCCTTCCACCATTGCTAGCCTCTCTAGCACCGCGCAAATTTCGTCGGTACCATAAACCCACCATATACCTTCCTCAAAACAGCCACCATACCTACCTATTATGGCATTTCCATAGACATTCCAAGATATATTGCCATGCAACTTTCCATCGTTCCGTTTAGTAGGACACGCTCCATCATTGTCATACTGCTTTGCATGATCATGTAGTTGACATCGTATTTGTGGCAAAGCCACCGTTCATAATTATTTCATACATGTCACTCTTGATTCATTGCACATCCCGGTACACCGCCGGAGGCATTCATATAGAGTCGTATTTTTTCTAAGTATCGAGTTGTAATTCTTGAGTTGTAAGTAAATAAAAGTGTGATGATCTTCATTATTAGAGCACTTCCCCAAAAGTAGCGTAAGTATTTCCCTCAGTTTTTGAGAACCAAGGTATCAATCCAGTAGGAGCCCACACGCAAGTCCCTCGTACCTACACAAACAAATAAGAAGCTTGCAACCAACGCGATAAAGGGGTTGTCAATCCCTTCACGACCACTTGCAAAAGTGAGATATGATAGAGATGATAAGATGATATTTTTGGTATTTCTATGATAAAGACTAAAAGTAAAGATTGCAAAATAAACGGCGAAAGAAATAGCTAGTTGATAAAAGATTAATAGGATGGAAATTAGACCCGGGGACCATAGGTTTCACTAGTGGCTTCTCTCAAGATAGCATAAGTATTACGATGGGTGAACAAATTACTGTCGAGTAATTGATAGAAAAGTGCATAATTATGAGAATATCTAGGCATGATCATGTATATAGGCATCACGTCCATGACAAGTAGACCGAAACGATTCTGCATCTACTACTATTACTCCACACATCGACCGCTATCCATCATGCATCTAGAATATTAAGTTCATAAGAACAGAGTAACGCATTAGGCAATATGACATGATGTAGAGGGATAAACTCAAGCAATATGATATAAACCCCATCTTTTTATCCTCGATGGCAACAATACAATACGTGTCGTTTCCCCTTCTGTCACTGGGATCGAGCAACGCAAGATTGAACCCAAAGCTAAGCACTTCTCCCATTGCAAGAGATCAATCTAGTAGGCCAAACCAAACTGATAATCCGAAGAGACTTGCAAAGATAACAAATCATACATAAAAGAATTCAGAGGAGATTAAAATATTGTTCATAGATAATCTTGATCGTAAACCCACAATTCATCGGATCTCGACAAACACACCGCAAAAAAGAGTTACGTCGAATAGATCTCCAAGAGAATCGAGGAGAACTTTGTATTGAGATCCAAAGAGAGAGAAGAAGCCATCTAGCTAATAACTATGGACCAGAAGGTTTGTGGTAAACTACTCACACATCATCGGAGAGGCTATGGTGTTGATGTAGAAGCCCTTCGTAATCAATTCCCCCTCCGGCAGAGTGGGGAAAAGGCCCCAAGATGGGACCTCACGGGTACAGAAGGTTGCGGCGGTGGAAATAGGGTTTTGTGGTGCTCCTGGTTGGTTTCGGGGTATATGGGTATATATAGGAGGAAGAAGTAGGTCGGTGGAGCTGCGAGGGGCCCATGAGGGTGGGGCGCGCCTAGGGTGGGCAAGCACGCCTTCCTGCCTCGTGGCCTCCTCGCTTCTTTCTTAACGTCCACTCCAAGTCCTCTAGATCATGTTTGTTCCAAAAATCACTCTCCTAAAAGTTTCATTCCGTTTGGATTCCTTTTGATATTCCTTTTCTGCGAAACACTGAAATAGGCAAAAAAACAACAATTTGCACTGGGCCTTGGATTAGTAGGTTAGTCCCAAAAATAATATAAAAGTGTATAATAAAGCCCATTAAACATCCAAAACAGATAATATAATAGCATGGAACAATAAAAAATTATAGATACGTTGGAGACGTATCAAGGATCCCCAAGCTTAATTCCTGCTCGTCCTTGAGTAGGTAAATGATAAAAACAGAATTTTTGATGTGGAATGCTACCTAGCATATTCTTCAATGTAATTTTCTTTATTGTGGCATGAATATTTAGATCCAAAAGATTCAAGATAAAAGTTTAATATTGACATAAAATAATAATACATCAAACATACTAACTAAGTAATCATGTCTTCTCAAAATAACATGGCCAAGAAAGTTCATCCCTACAAAATCATATAGTTTGGTCATGCTCCATTTTCGTCACACAAGAATGCTCTCATCATGCACAACCCCGATGACAATCCGAGCAATTGTTTCATACTTTAGTAATCTCAAACTTTTTCAACTTTCACGCAATACATGAGCGTGAGCCATGGATATAGCACTATGGGTGGAATAGAATATAATGATGGGGGTTATGTGGCGAATACAAAAAAGGACAAAGTCTCACATTGACGCGGCTAATCAACGGGCTAGGGAGATGCCCATCAATTGACGTCAATGCAAGGAGTAGGGATTGCCTTGCAACGGATGCACTAGAGCTATAAATGTATGAAAGCTCAACAAAAGAAACTAAGTGGGTGTGCATACAACTTGCTTGCTCACAAAGACCTAGGGCATTTGAGGAAGCCCATTGTTGGAATATACAAGCCAAGTTCTATAATGAGAAATTCCCACTAGTATAAAAGTGACAAAACAAGAGACTCTCTATCATAAAGATCATGTGCTACTTTCAAGCACAAGTGTGGAAAAAGGATAGTAGCATTGTCCCTTTTTATTTCTCTTTTATTTCTTTTATTTCTCTTTTTTTGGGCCTTCCCTTTTTTTATTTGACCTTTCTCTTTTTTTATTTGGGACAATGCTCTATTAATGATGATCGTCACACTTCTATTTATTTACAACTCAATGATTACAACTCGATACTAGAACAAAATATGACTCTATATGAATGCCTCTGGCGGTGTACCGGGATGAGCAATGAATCAAGAGTGACATGTACGAAATAATATGCATGGTGGCTTTGCCACAAATACGATGTCAACTACATGATCATGCAAGGCAATATGACAATGATGAAGCGTGTCATAATAAACGGAACGGTGGAAAGTTGTATGGCAATATATCTCGGAATGGCTATGGAAATGCCATAATAGGTAGGTATGGTGGCTGTTTTGAGGAAGATATAAGGAGGTTTATGTGTGATAGAGCGTATCGTATCACGGGGTTTGGATGCACCGGCGAAGTTTGCACCAAATCTCAAGGTGAGAAAGGGCAATGCACGGTACCGAAGAGGCTAGCAGTGATGGAAGGTTGAGAGTGCGTATAATCCATGGACTCAACATTAGTCATAAAGAATTCACATACTTATTGCAAAAAATCTACAAGTCATCAAAAACCAAGCACTACGCGCATGCTCCTAGGGGGATAGATTGGTAGGAAAAGACCATCACTCGTCCCCGACCGCCAGTCATAAGGATGACAATCAAAGAACACCTCATGTTTCAAATTTGTTACACAACATTTACCAGACGTGCATGCTACGGGACTTGCAAACTTCAACACAATTATTTCTCAAATTCACAACTACTCAACTAGCACAACTTTAATATCACTATCTCCATATCTCAAAACAATCATCAAGCATCAAACTTCTCTTACTATTCCACGCACTTATATGAAAGTTTTTATTATATCCATCTTGGATGCCTATCATATTAGGACTAATATTATAGCGAAAGCAAATTACCATGTTGTTCTAAAGTACTCTCAAAATAATATAAGTGAAGCATGACAGATCAATAATTTCTACTGTATAAAATAAAACCACCACCGTGCTCTAAAAGATATAAGTGAAGCACTAGAGCAAAATTATTTAGCTCAAAAGATATAAGTGAAGCACATAGAGTATCCTAATAAATTCCGATTAATGTGTGTCTCTCCACAAAAGGTGTGTACAGCAAGGATGATTGTGGTGAACTAAAAAGCAAAGACTCAAATCATACAAGACGCTCCAAGCAGAACACATATCATGTGGTGAATAAAAATATAGCTCCAAGTAAAGTTGCCGATGGACGAAGACAAAATAGGGGACGCCTTCTGGGGCATCCCCAAGCTTAGGAATTTTAGTTGTCCTTGGATTTTACCTTGGGGTGCCTTGGGCATCCCCAAGCTTAGTCTCTTGCCACTCCTTGTTCCATAATCCATCAAATCTTTACCCCAAACTTGAAAACTTCACAACACAAAACTTAACAGAAAATCTCATGAGCTCCGTTAGCGAAAGAAAACAAAACACCACTTCAAGGTACTGTAATGAACTCATTCTTTATTTATATTGTTATTAAACCTACTGTATTCCAACTTTTCTATGGTTCATAAATTCTGATACTAGCCATAGATTCATCAAAATAAGCAAACAACACACGAAAAGCAGAATCTGGCAAAACAGAACAGTCTGTAGTAATCTGTATCAAACGCATACTTCTGGAACTCCAGAAATTCTAAAATAAATTTCTGGACGCGAGGAATTTATCTATTAATCATCTTCAAAAATAATCAACTAAATATCAATCTTAAGTAAAAAGTTGTAGCTAATCTCGTGAGTGCCAAAGTTTCTGTTTTTTGCAGAAAGATCAAAAAGACTTCACCCAAGTCTTCCCAAAGGTTCTACTTGGCACAAACACTAAATTAAACATGAAAACACATCTAACCAGAGGCTAGATGAAATATTTATTAATAAACAGAACCAAAAATCAAGAAACAAAAATAAATTGGGTTGCCTCCCAACAAGCGCTATCGTTTAACGCCCCTAGCTAGGCATAAATGCAAGGATAGATCTAGGTATTGTCATCTTTGGCATGCAATCCACAAGTAGCTCTCACAATAGATTCATAAGGTAATTTTATTTTCTTTATAGGAAAGTGTTCCGTGCCTTTCCTTAACGGAAATTGGAATCTAATATTCCCTTCTTTCATATCAATAGTTGCACCAATCATTCTAAGCAAAGGTCTACCAAGAATAATAGGACATGAAGGATTGCAATCTATATCAAGGACAAATGAAATCTACGGGAACATCATTCCTATTTGCAACAATAAGAACATCATTAATTCTTCTCATAGGTTTCTAAATGGTGGAATCCGCAAGGTGCAAGTTTAAAGAACAATCATCAAATTCACGGAAACCTAACATATCACACAAAGTTTTTGGAATCGATGAAACACTAGCACCCAAATCACACAAAGCATAGCATTCATTATCTTTAATTTTAATTTTAATAGTAGGTTCCCACTCATCATAAAGTTTTCTAGGGATAGAAACTTCCATTTCAAGCTTTTCTTCATGAGATTGCATTAAAGCATCAACTATATGTTTGGTAAAAGCCTTATTTTGGCTATAAGCATGCGGAGAATTTAGCCCGGATTGCAACAAGGAAATACAATCTATTAAAGAAAAATTATCATAATTAAATTCCTTGAAATCCAAAATAGTGGGTTCATTGCTATGTAAAGTTTTGACCTCTTCAATCCCACTTTTACCAATTTTTGCATCAAGATCTAAAAACTCCGAATCACTGGGACGCCTTTTAACTAAAGTTGACTCATCTCCAGTACCATCATTATCAAGATTCATATTGCAAAACAAGGATTTAATAGGAGACACATCAATCACTTTTAGATCTTCATCCTTATTATCATGAAAACTAGAAGAACACGCTTTCACAAAGCAATCTTTTTTAGCACGCATCCTAGCGGTTCTTTCTTTGCTCTCATCAATGGAAATTCTCATAGATTTGAGAGACTCATTGATATAATGATTAGGTGGGATATATCTAAGTTTCAAAGAATCAACATCAAGACAAATTCTATCCACGTTCCTAGCCAACTCATCAATCTTAGGCAATTTTTCTTCAAGCAAAGCATTGAAATTCTTTTGAGAAATCATAAATTCTTTAACACTAGTCTCAAAATCAGAGGGCATCTTATTAAAATTTCCATAAGAGTTGTTGTAGTAATTACCATTATTATTAGAGTAATTACTAGGATACGGCGTAGGATTAAAGTTTCCTCTATAAGCGTTGTTACCAAAATTGTTCCTACCGGCAAAATTCACATCCATAGGTTCATTATTATTTTTAATCAAATTAGACAAAGGCATATCATTGGGATCAAAATAAACACTCTTATTAGCAAACAATTTCATAAGTTCATCCATCCTTCCACTAAAAACTATAATCTTTTCAATTGCATGCACCTTTTTACTAGTAGATCTTTCAGTGTGCCATTAAGAATAATTAACCATAATATTATCTAGGAGTTTAGTAGCTTCTCCTAAAGTAATTTCCATAAAAGTGCCTCCCATGGCTGAATCTAAAAGATTTCTAGAAGCAAAATTTAATCCGGCATAAATTTTTTGTATAATCATCCATAAGTTCAAACCATGTGTAGGGCAATTACGCATCACTAATTTCATCCTCTCCCAAGATTGTGCAACATGTTCATGATCAAGTTGCTTAAAATTCATAATATCGTTTCTAAGAGAGATGATTTTAGCGAGAGGAAAATACTTAGAGATAAAAGCATCTTTGCACTTATTCCAAGAATCAATACTATTTTTAGGCAAAGATGAAAACCAAGTTTTAGCACGATCTCTAAGAGAAAACGGAAATAGCTTCAATTTAACAATATCATTGTCCACATCTTTCTTCTTTTGCATATCACACAAATCAACAAAGCTGTTTAGATGGGTAGCGGCATCTTCACTAGGAAGGCCGGCGAATTGATCTTTCATGACAAGATTCAGCAAAGCAGCATTAATTTCACAAGATTCAGCATCGGTAAGAGGATCAATCGGAGTGCTAAGAAAATCATTGTTGTTGGTATTGGAAAAGTGACACAATTTAGTATTATCTTGATCCATCGTGACAAGCAAGCAATCCAACACACAAGCAAACAAGAAGCAAGCAAAAAAGAGGCGAACGGAAAGAGAGGGCGAATAAAACGGCAAGGGTGAAGTGGGGGAGAGGAAAACGAGAGGCAAATGGCAAATAATGTAATGCGAGGGATAAGAGTTTGTGATGGGTACTTGGTATGTCTTGACTTATGCGTAGACTCCGTGGCAACGGCGCCAGAAATCCTTCTTGCTACCTCTTGAGCATGCGTTGGTTTCCCTTGAAGAGGAAAGGGTGATGCAGCAAAGTAGCGTAAGTATTTCCCTCAGTTTTTGAGAACCAAGGTGTCAATCCAGTAGGAGGCCACACGCAAGTCCCTCGTACCTACACAAACAAATAAGAACCTTGCAACCAACGCAATAAAGGGGTTATCAATCCCTTCACGGCCACTTGCAAAAGTGAGATCTGATAGAGATGATAAGATAATATTTTTGTTATTTTTATGATAAAGACTAAAAGTAAAGATTGCAAAATAAACGGCGAAAGAAATAACTTGTTGACGGAAGATTAATATGATGGAAAATAGACCCGGGGACCATAGGTTTCACTAGTGGCTTCTCTCAAGATAGCATAAGTATTACGGTGGGTGAACAAATTACTGTCGAGCAATTGATAGAAAAGTGCATAATTATGAGAATATCTAGGCATGATCATGTATATAGGCATCACGTTCGCGACAAGTAGACCGAAAAGATTCTGCATCTACTACTATTACTCCACACATCGACCTCTATCTAGCATGCATCTAGAGTATGAAGTTCATAAGAACAGAGTAACGCATTAGGCAAGATGACGTGATGTAGAGGGATAAACTCAAGCAATATGATATAAACCCCATCTCTTTATCCTCGATGGCAACAATACAATACGTGTCGTTTCCCCTTCTGTCACTGGGATCGAGCAACACAAGATTGAACCCAAAGCTAAGCACTTCTCCCGTTGCAAGAAAGATCAATCTAGTAGGCCAAACCAAACTGATAATTCGAAGAGACTTGCAAAGATAACAAATCATACATAAAAGAATTCAGAACATCGCAAAAAAGAGTTACATCAAATAGATCTCAAAGAAGATCGAGGAGAACTTTGTATTGAGATCCAAAGAGAGAGAAGAAGCCATCTAGCTAATAACTATGGACCCGAAGGTCTATGGTAAACTACTCACACATCATCGGAGAGGCTATGGTGTTGATGTAGAAGCCCTCCGTAATCGATTCCCCCTCCGGCGGAGCTCCGGAAAAGGCCCCAAGATGGGATCTCACAGGTACAGAAGGTTGTGGCGGTGGAAATAGGGTTTCATGGTACTCCTGGTTGGTTTCGGGGTATATGGGTATATGTAGGAGGAAGAAGTAGGTCGGTGGAGCTGTGAGGGGCCCACAACGGTGGGGGGCGCGCCTCCCTGCCTCGTGGCCTCCTTGCTTCTTTCTTGACGTCCACTCCAAGTCCTCTGGATCACGTTTGTTCCAAAAATCACTCTCCAAAAAGTTTCATTCCGTTTGGATTCCGTTTGATATTCCTTTTCTGCGAAACACTGAAATAGGCAAAAAAAACAGCAAATTCACTGGGCCTTGGGTTAGTAGGTTAGTCGCAAAAATAATATAAAAGTGTATAATAAATCCCATTAAACATCCAAAACAGATAGTATAATAGCATGGAACAATAAAAAATTATAGATACATTGAGACGTATCAAAGGCCCAATAAAAAATGAGAGAAAAGATAGAAGGGGCAATGCTACTATCCATTTACCACACTTGTGCTTCAAAGTAGCACCATGATCTTCATAATAGAGAGTCTCCTATATTGTCATTTTCATATACTAGTGGGAATTTTTCATTATAGAACTTGGCTTGTATATTCCAATGATGGGCTTCCTCAAATTGTTCTAGGTCTTCGTGAGCAAGCAAGTTGGATGCACACCCACTTAGTTTTCTTTTGAGCTTTCATAAACTTATAGCTCTAGTGCATCCGTTGCATGGCAATCCCTACTCACTCACATTGATATCTATTGATGGGCATCTCTATAGCCCGTTGATACGCCTAGTTGATGTGAGACTTTCTCCTTCTTTTTGTCTTCTCCACAACCACTGTCTATTCCATCTATAGTGCTATGTCCATGGCTCACGCTCATGTATTGCGTGAAAGTTGAAAAAGTTTGATAACATCAAACGTATGAAACAATTGCTTGGCTTGTCATCGGGGTTGTGCACAATTTAAATATTTTGTGTGATGAAGATGGAGCATAGCCATACTATATAATTTTGTAGGGATAAGCTTTCTTTGGCAATGTTATTTTGAGAAGACATAATTGCCTTGTTAGTATGCTTGAAATATTTTTTTTACGTCAATACTAAAATTTTGTTTTGAATCATACGGATCTGAACATTTATGCCACAATATAGAAATTACATGAATAAATATGCTAGGTAGCATTCCACATCAAAATTTCTGTTTTTATCATTTACCTACTCGAGGACGAGCAGGAATTAAGCTTGGGCATGCTAACGTATCTATATTTTTTTTATTGTTCCATGCTATTATATTATCTGTTTTGGATGTTTTATATGCATTAATATGCTATTTTATATTATTTTTGGGACTAACCTATTAACCTAGGGCCTAGTGCCAGTTCCTGTTTTTTTCCTGTTTTTGAGTTTCGCAGAAAAGGAATACCAAACGGAATAAAACCTTCGCGATAATTTTTCTTGGACCAGAAGACCCCCAGGAGACTTGGAGATGAAGTACGGAGAGCCACGAGGCAGCCACAAGTACGGAGGGCGCGCCCCCACCCTTATGTGCCCCTCGTGCACTCCCTGGCCTAATTTCTTCGCCTATATATTCCCATATATCCCCAAACCAACAGAGCCATCCACAAAAACACTTTTCCACCACCGCAACCTTCTGTACCCATGAGATCCCATCTAGGTACCTTTTCCGGCGTCCTGTCAGAGGGGGAATCGATAACGGAGGGCTTCTACATCAACTCTATTGCCCTTCCGATGAAGCGTGAGTAGTTTACCACAGACCTACGGGTCCATAGCTAGTAGCTAGATGGCTTCTTCTCTCTCTTTGATTCTCAATACCATGTTCTCCTCGATGTTCTTGGAGATCTATTCGATGTAATACTTTTTTGCGCTGTGTTTGCCGAGATCCGATGAATTGTGGATTTATGATCAGCTTATCTATGAATATTATTTGAATCTTCTCTGAATTCTTTTATACATGATTTGATATCTTTGTAATTCTCTTCGAACTATCGGTTTGGTTTGGACAACTAGATTGGTTTTTCTTGCAATGGGAGAAGTGCTTAGCTTTGGGTTCAATCCTGCGGTGACCTTTCCCAGTGACAGTAGGGGCAACAAGGCACGTATTGTATTCTTGCCATCGAGGATAAAAAGATGGGGTTTTCATCATATTGCTTGAGTTAATTCCTCTACATCATGTCATCCTTCTTAATGCATTACTCCGTTATTTATGAACTTAATACTCTAGATGCATGTTGGATAGCGGTCGATGTGTGGAGTAATAGTAGTAGATGCAGAATCATTTTGGTCTACTTGACACAGACGTGATGCCTATATTCATGATCATTGCCTTACATATCGTCATAACTTTGCGCTTTTCTATCAATTGCTCGGCAGTAATTTGTTCACCCACCGTAATATTTTCTATCTTGAGAGAAGCCTCTAGTGAAACCTATGGCCCCCGGGTCTATTTTCCATCTTATAAGTTCCCGATCTAGTATCTTGTAATCTTTTACTTTCTGATCTATAAACCAAAAATATTTACTTTACTGTTTATCTATTTCTATCAAATCTCACTTTTGCAAGTAACCATGAAGGGATTGACAACCCCTTTATCGCGTTGGGTGCAAGTTGTTTGATTGTTTGTGCAGGTACTCGGTGACTTGTGCGTTGTATATTGATACCTTGGTTCTCAAACTAAGGGAAATACTAATCTCTACTTTGCTGCATCACCCTTTCCTCTTCAAGGGAAAAACCAACGCAAGCTCAAGAAGTAGCAATCATCATTAGCTTCCTCTCTAGTTGGTGTAGGCATCACGGGAACGGATTTCTCTGATGTGCTACTTTCCAAATTGAGAGAAGGTACACTTACCTCATCAAGTTCTACTTTCCTCCCACTCACTTCTTTCAAGAGAAACTCCTTCTCTAGAAATGTTCCATTCTTGGCAACAAAGATCTTGCCTTCGGATCTGTGGTAGAAGGTGTGCCCAATTGTTCCTTAGGGTATCCTATGAAGACGCACTTCTCCAATTTGGGTTCGAGCTTATCAGGCTGAAGCCTTTTGACATAAGTGTCACAACCCCAAACTTTAAGCAACGACAGCTTAGGTTTCTTACCAAACCATAGTTCATACAGTGTTGTCTCAACGGATTTAGATGGTGCCCTATTTAACGTGAATGCAGCTGTCTCTAATGCATAACCCCAAAACGATAGTGGTAAATCGGTAAGAGACATCATAGATCGCACCATACCTAATAAAGTACGGTTACGATGTTCGGAGACACCATTACGCTATGGTGTTCCAGGTGGTGTGAGTTGTGAAACTATTCCACATTATTTTAAATGAAGGCCAAACTCGTAACTCAAATATTCACCTCCGCGATCAGATCATAGAGACTTTATTTTCTTATTACGATGATTCTCCAATTCACTCTGAAATTCTTTGAACTTTTCAAATGTTTCAGACTTGTGTTTCATTAAGTAGATATAACCATATCTGCTCAAATCACCTGTGAAGATTACAAAATAACGATACCCGCCGCGTGCCTCAACACTCATTGGACCGCATATATCGGTATGTATTATTTCCAATAAGTCACTAGCTCGCTCCATTGTTCCGAAGAATGGAGTTTTAGTCATATTTCCCATGAGGCATGGTTCGCAAGTACCCAATGATTCATAATCAAGTGATTCCAAAAGCCCATCTGTATGGAGTTTCTTCATGCGCTTTACACCAGTATGACATAAACGACAGTGCCACAAATATGTTGCACTATCATTATCAACTTTACATCTTTTGGCACTAATATTATGAATATGTGTATTGAGATTCAATGAACCATTCACATTGGGTGTATGACCATAGAAGGTTTTATTCATGTAAACAGAATAACAATAATTCTCTAAGTTAAATGAATAAGGTATTGCAATAAACATGATCTAATCATATTCATGCTCAACGCAAACACCAAATAACATTTATTTAGGTTCAACACTAATCCCGAAGGTAGAGGGAGTGTGTGATGGTGATCATATCAAACTTGGAATTATTTCCAACACACATCGTCACCTCGCTTTTGACTAGTCTCTGCAACTCCTGCTTCGAGTTACTAATCTTAGTAACTGAACCGATGTCCAATACCCAGGGGTTACTACGAACACTAGTACTATAGTACACATCAATAACATGTATATCAAACTTTGCCATCCTTTTTATCCGCCAAGTATTCGGGGTAGTTCCGCTTCTACTGACCATTCCCTTTGTAGTAGAAGCACTCAGTTTCAGGCTTAGGTCCAGCTTTGGGCTTCTTCACAGGAGTCGAAACTTGCTTTCCATTCTTCTTGAAGTTCCCTTTCTTTCCCTTGCCCTTTTTCTTGAAACTAGTGGTCTTGTTAACCATCAACACTTGATGCTCTTTCTTGATTTCTACCTTCGCTGATTTCAGCATCACGAAGAGCTCAGGAATCATTTTAGTCATCCCTTGCATATTATAGTTCATCACGAAGTTCTTGTAGCTTGGTGATAGTGACTAGAGAACTTTGTCAATCACTATCTTATCTGGAAGATTAACTCCCACTTGATTCAAGCAATTGTAGTACCCAGACGTTCTGAGCACATGCTCACTGCTTGAGATATTCTCCTCCATCTTGTAGGCAAAGTACTTGTCAGAGGTCTCATACCTCTCGACACGGGCATGAGTCTGAAATACTAATTTCAGCTCTTCGAACATCTCATATGCTCCGTGTCCTCCAAAACATTTTTTGAAGTTCCGGTTCTAAGCCGTAAAGCATGGCGCACTAAACTATTAAGTATTCATCATATCGAGCTTGCCAAACGTTCATAACGTCTGCATCTACTCCTGCAATAGGTCTGTCACCTAGCGATGCATCACAAGCATAATTCTTTTGTGCAGCAATGAGGATAATCCTCAGATCATGGACCCAGTCGCATCATTGCTACTATCATCTTTCAACTTATTTTTCTCTAGGAGTATATCAAAAATAGGGGAGCTATATCGCGAGCTAATGATCTACAACATAGATATGCAAAACTATCAAGACTAAGTTCATGATAAATTAAGTTCAATTAATCAAATTACTAATGAACTCCCACTTAAATAGACATCCCTCAAGTCCTCTAAGTGATACGTGATCCAAATCAACTAACCCATGTTCGATCATCACGTGAGATGGGGTAGTCATCAATAGTGAACATCTCTATGTTGATCATATCTACTATATGATTCACGTTCGACCTTTCAGTCTCCAGTGTTCCGAGGCCATGTTTGTACATGCTAGGCTCGTCAAGTTTAACCCAAGTATTCCGCATGTGCAATACTGTCTTGCACCCATTGTATGTGAACGTAAAGTCTATCACACCCGATCATCACGTGGTGTCTCAACACGACGAACTGTAGCAATAGTGCATACTCATGGAGAACACTTTTACCTTGACATTTAGTGAAGGGATCATCTCATAATATGCTACTGCTGTACTAAGCAAAATAAGATGCATAAAAGATAAACATCACATGCAATCAAAATATGTGACATGATATGGCCATCATCATCTCGTGCTTTTGATCTCCATCTCGAAAGCATCATCATGATCTCCATCGTCACCGGCTCGACACCTTGATCTCCATCGTTGCATCATGGTCGTCTCGCCAACTATTGCTTCTACAATTATCGCTAACGCATAGTAATAAAGTAAAGCAATTACATGGCATTTGCATTTCATACAATAAAGAGACAACCATAAGGTCGGTTGCCGATAACTTACAAAACATGATCATCTTATACAATAACGTTTATCACATCATGTCTGGACCATATCACATCACAACATTCCCTGTAAAAACAAGTTAGACGTGCCCTACTTTGTTGTTGCAAGTTTTACGTGGCTGCTACGGGCTGCTAGCAAGAATCGTTCTTTCTTGCGGTGAAAACCACAATGGTGATTCGTCAAGTTTGCTGTTTTAACCTTCTTCAAGGACTGGTCATAGTCAAATTCTATTCAACTAAGGTAGGAGAAACAGACACCCGCCAACCACCTTTATGCAAAATTAGTTGCATGTCATTCAATGGAACCGGTCTCATGTGCGTGGACATGTAAGGTTGGTCCGGGCCACTTCATCCCACAATACTGCCGAATCAAAATAAGACGCTGGTGGTAAGCAGTATGACTAACGCCGTTCACAACTCTTTGTGTTCTACTCGTGCATATCATCTACGCATAGACCTAACTCATGATGCCACTGTTGGGAAACGTTGCATGGAAAACAAAAAAATTCTACGCACACGCAGTGATCTATCTATGGAGATGCATAACAGCGACGGGGAGAGTGTGTCTACGTACCCTCGTAGACCGTAAGCAGAAGCATTACACAACACGGTTGATGTAGTCGAACTTCTTCGTGCTTCAACCGATCAAGTACCGGACGCACGGCACCTTCGCGTTCTGCACACGTTCAGCTCGGTGACGCTCCTCGCCTTCTTGATCCAGCAAGACGTCGCGGTAGTAGATGAGTTTCGTCATCACGACGGCGTGGTGATGGTGATGGTGAAGTGATCTCCACAGAGCTTCGCCTAAGCACTACGAAAATTTGACCGGGGGTGTAAACGGTGGAGGGGGGCGCTGCACACGGCTAATAATTGATCTGGTGTGTGCTAGGCACCCCCTCCCACATATATATAGGTGGGATGGAGGGAGGAGCAGCCAAAGGAGGCGCCCAAGTAGGAGGAATCCTACTTGGGGTCCCTCCCAAGCCACGCCCCCTTCTTTCCTTATTTGGAGTGCGGGGAAAGGCAGGGGAGGGTGGCGTCCCTCCCTTTCCTTTCTCCCATGAGAGGGAAAGGCAAGAGGGGCTGTCCGAACAAGTGGAGGGGCGCACCAACCCCCTAGTGGGCTGGTCTGTCCCTACCCTTGTTAAGCCCATAACTTGTCAGGGGGTGCCCAGAACCCCTTCGGGTGACCCGATTCCTTCCCCGTACGTCCCGAAACACTTCCGATGTACAAATACCATCATCCTATATATCAATCTTTACCTCTCAACCATTTTGAGACTCCTCGTCATGTCCGTGATCTCACCCAAGACTCCGAAAAACATTCAGTCACCAAATCATATAACTCATATAACACTATATCGTCAACGAACGTTAAGCGTGCGAACCCTACGGGTTCGAGAACTATGTAGACATGACCGAGACACCTCTCTGGTCAATAACCAATAGCGGAACCTGGACGCCCATATTGATTCCTACATATTCTACGAAGATCTTTATCGGTCGAACCTTATGACAACATACGTAGTTCCCTTTGTCTATCCGTATGTTACTTGCCCGAGATTCGATTGTCGGTATATTCATACCTAGTTGAATCTCGTTACCAACAAGTCTCTTTACTCGTTCCGTAATACATCACCTCATGACTAACTCCTTAGTCGTTTGCTTGCAAGCTTATGATGTGTATTACCGAGAGGGCCCAGAGACATCTCTCCGATACTCGGAGTGACAAATCCTAATCTCGATCTATGCCAACCCAACAAACACCTTTGGAGATACCCGTAAAGCATCTTTATAATCACCCAGTTACGTTGTGACGTTTGATAGCACACAAGACATTCCTCCGGTATCCGGGAGGTGCATAATCTTATAGTCGAAGGAATATGTATTTGACATGAAGAAAGCAATAGCAACAAAATTGAACGATAATTATGCTAAGCTAACGGATGGGTCTTGTCCATCACATCATTCTCCTATGACGTGGTTTTGTTATCAAATGACAACTCATTCCCATGGTTAGGAAACCTTAACCATCTTTGATCAACGAGCTAGTCAAGTAGAGGCTCACTAGGAAGACAGTGTTTGTTTATGTATTCACACATGTATTTAGGTTTCCGATCAATACAATTCTAGCATGAATTATAAACCTTTATCATGAATAAGGAAATATAAAATAACAACTTTTATTGCCTCTAGGGCATATTTCCTTCACCCTCAGCCCGTGTACACCTCCAAGAATGACGCCCCCAAGAGGGAAATGACACCAGAGCGCCACCGTCATTCGATCTACTGATCTAGGGTTTCCCCCGGAGGTAGCAGATTGTGGCCTTGAACTTCTCCAGGACGATGCATTTAAGAAGGGAACGACACAGACAGCGCCGCCACTGCCGGCCTTGGCAGCTAGCTGAGAGCAGGTTTTCACCCGGATCTATTTGAAGAGCCTCCCTCAAGCATGTCGTGCACGGTCCGCCTCCATCTGTGCCGGGGCCTGGACGAAAGGATCCAGGTCGCTGCTGCGTGACTAGTCATGACACCACCACGATACCTACAGCCGATGCCACCACCAGTCCGCGTGCTGAGCCGCGGCACCGCGCCATATCAGATCCGACGAACGGCACGCTGGCCGAGCCCGAATCTCGCCCTCACCACCCACGGCCCACGAGGACCCAGATCGGGCCCGCACAGGCGCCCAAGACCGCGACCGCATGCCTGCGACGGAGCTCCCATCATGGCGACACCGTGCAACACGCCAGCGACCACCGCTGCCACGATCGAGGACGCCGCCGTGAAGACGAGCTTCGGACAGTCACCAGCCGCCTGAGATCTCCCCATCAAAAGAGCAGCCGACGAGGGGCACGAGCCCTGCCGCCGCCGGCTCCGCACAGGCTTTGCCTGCCGGAGGACACCGGCGACGGCGAGGGGGTGGATGGGATGGGTGGGGCGAGGAGTGACTTGGGGGTTCGCCGCTCGTGTCGCCCACGTCTTTCATCTGAACTGATACAAAAGAAAACTTTCCTCCATTTTTCCTTTGCACCACCCTCACGAAAAAAAAACATTCATTTAAACAAAAGACACGAGTAGTAGAACCACAGTTATATATATATATATATATATATATATATATATATATATATATATATATATATATATATAATATGTTTCCCCCACTTTTCCTTTGAACCAAATGAGGCCGTAGGAAAATTTTGCCGTCCCATTCCTCTGACAAAACCAACACTACGATCGAAAACTTGGAAGCATGCTGTGGAGTAGTACTTCGCTGCTAATTAAGCCAACCAAAAAGCCCGTTCCACTGGTAGCTTTGCTTCGGCCTGTGCTGCCTTGGCTTCATCGGGAGGCAATGACATACCACTAGATGCTAATCAACCTGCTCGATCCACTGAGCCGAGGGGCGTCTAACCGGACAACGATTCTAGATGCCGATCCCGTAACCATCAAATTCCAACGACCAGTGAGTATCTCACATAAAAAAGACAACACGCACAGGTCCCCAAACCACAATGATTTCAGATTTCTCCCTACATGCAACATAAAAAGAAGATTTATCTCTACATAGCAGTGGCACGTAGTAGTACGTAGTCGTACTCCCTCGTTTTGCTTTCTCCGTAAGACAAATAACTCCACCAGCAATCCCGCATGGAGTACCGTCGTGCTACTGATAATTTGTTGGGAGTTTGTCAAGGGCTTTTAAAGTTGGGATTTGCAAATAATTGACCTATGCATGTGGTCCAATTGCAAGGCACTTAATTCTTTTGGTTAATTGCAGTAATCACTGCAGGAGTGATTGGCTCCTTTTCTTCAATTGTTTTCTTATGATTGGTTCGAAAATGATGGTGTCTTTTTGTACTACCATGACACGCCAAGGTTCAAAATATAATAATAAAAAATACACCGAGGACCCTTCAGCACCGAACGACCACTACCGTCTGCAAAACAAGCCGTCGACGTGCCGCTGTCTTCGCTCTCATGCCTGAGCCGGTTTGACCATGTTGTTGACAACTGATTAGTCTTCGTGCACATGCCCATAAGGATCAACGTCCCAGAGCCACAATCGTCACCATTAAACACTTAAATCAATCTGAAGCGTCTAGCACCAAATCCCACAGGTGCACACACACAACGAGAAATCCTGCCTCACCGCCCCAAAGAAAAATGACATGATCTACGTCGGAGCTCCATCCTAATGGACGAAGTTGAGGAGGACCGGAGCCCAGAAGACCAATTCTAAGATGAAGCATCGCTGCCCGCTCGAATGTCGCCCCCGCAAAAAAAACCTAATCTAAACTACTAGCTGGAGCCAAGGCACCGGAATCCCCCTCCCCACCACCGGGCGCCTGAGCGGTAGGCAGAGGGGAGGTGGATCCGTGGCCTCGCCAGTGAAGTTTGGATGAGATGAGTGCCCTAACCGCTCTCACTGGTATTAGCTTTTTTCGAAATGAGGGCATAAGCTTCCAAGAGAGGCAGGCAGAGGGAAAGAGGAGCCCTAACGAGAGAGGCATTAGCTTTTTTTCAAAATGAGGGCATAAGCTTCCGAATACTAGTTCTTTAGCACGGCTCTCACTGGTATGCAAATCTCGATTGTTCTCTAGCATCGTGATCGAATGGTGACCCAAACAATAAAAAGGATTACTCTCGCGAGATGATTGAACTCAAAGGCTTCACGCCCACCACAACCCACAACTTGACCTCCTCCTTGATTCTAGCAATGATAACACTCGACAAAGATGAAAAGGCCCTAAAACCCCTCATGTTACACCCATTCCATATGTCCCATGAGACTAGCATTAGAAGGGAAATGATCCCCTGTCTAACAGCACCACCATTGTCATTGGTATTTGCCACGACACACAACCAACCCTTGACCGAGGTGAAGTGGCCACACTCCTTCGTGCGCAACTCAATAAAAATTTCTTCCTCCTAAACTCCTTCCAGAATATCATTTCCAGCGGTGTGTCAATATTATAAAATTTTGTTCATATTTTTACCCAAGAATTCCATAATTTCCCACACAAAAGATCCATGTTTGTACTTGATGCATTGCGGTGTGCATAATTTAAGGCTCAAATGAAGACTAGAAATATAGTGTTCGGTATGGCATGCTTTCTCTAAAGAAAAAGGTGTTCCTGTACAATACTAAAAAGCATCCAATATTCAAAAACACGTAGTTCAAATGAGATTATAATCAACAAAAAAAATCTTTGTGGAACACATGCCCACCCACCTATGTCCTCAAATGTAACCAATTCTTCTTGGGATTCTCTCCCCAGTAAAGAGAGGAGGTGCGTATATAAATCTTCTATCATGATTTTTATTTTTGATTAAAGATTGAATTATTTATTATGTAAACTATAAAACCGATTAGTAATATGTCGATTTTTTTAGAGATTGGTCTTCACCACGCGAACCTCAAAACACTCATTTTATTTGATGATGTTTTCTTCTATTAACACCAGTTACCAAGTTATGACATGAGGCTTCCATGTTAGTAGTGAAAGATTACAATCCTAATAGTTTATGCTTACTAGATAAATATTTATGTTACTTTGCAATGTTATACAAGTCTAAGAAGTAACTATTGAAGTGTTATCAACGGGTAAAAATCATATAAGTACTATCGTGCAAGTATTACATGATAGTAAAGCATACCCCCTCCGATCCATAATGTAGTGTCTATATATTTTTGAAAAGTCGAACATTACAAATTTTGACCATATTTATAGAGAAAAGTAGGTACATATTGAATACCAAATGCACATGATTGGATACGTCATGAGTTATATTTTCATAATGTAAATGTTTGGTATGTAGACAATTTTCTCTATAAATTTGGTCAAAGTCGACAAAGTATGACTTTTAGAAAAATCTATATGCACTACATTTTGGAATTGCTCTCACTATATTATAACTTCTTTTAGGGGAGCCATATTATAACTTGATAGCCAAATGTTTATAAAGCGTACACATCTTGTAAATAACCAAACCATAGCTTGGCAATTGTTGATCGGAAAAGAAGTTGACAAACCATATCAATTTTGGTTCTAGTGAGAGCGGATTACGAATTGAATACACCAATTGAGAAAAAAAATCATGAAAATTCGAAAATGTAGAATGTTGTTGATGTCATGCTTGCATGCATTCGCACGGTATCGTGTCGTGGTTTGTCCGATGCATCCGTTAGGCATGGATGACCAAAGGGGGCCACACGACAAGGACAGGACGCGACGCCACAACAAAGGTACCAAATCACAGAATCAACAAGTGACTATGCGGGGGCATTTTGTTCGAAATTCCATTTTGTCTGGATCGTATGACGTCAAAGCTCATTTTGGGCATCTTCATTTTGGATGAGCTTTGCGTGATTTTGTCACATGTTATCATTGGCACGGATTATTCTTTCATGTTTCCGGTCTTCGCAATATTCCGAAGAAAGAACATACCAGAATGTTTCATCCCCTATGATAAGAGCACAAATTCCTGACGGCCTTTCATGGAAAAGATACATTGCGTCTTTTAGTGCATTCAAATCTCACCATGGTCCTCATAGGAAGATCTGCTCACAGCACATGGTTGCTTATAAATCTGACAGTACCCCATCCAAGACCGAGTAATCCAAAGACAGGGCTAACAGTCCACCAGTAACAGCACCCAAACCAACACACACTTTGCTCCGAATCAAATCAGCAGCATCCTCTATCCCTCTTCCACTTGACAGCTCTTCTTCTTGACGGCGACAATACAGAGTCTGATCCCTTCCACTCCATCGCAAAACCCAGACAGACACAACACCAAAACGGCCGCCCCCCGAGCCGGGCCCCACCTCCCCCCCTCCGCCAACTTCGCCCCGCAGCCCAACGCGGCGACGCAGCGCGACTCAACACTCCCCCAAGCCCCAACCCCTCGCCACCTCCCTCCCTCCGGCTCCTCCCCCCAGAGTAAGCTCCCCCCAAACCCTTCCTCTCCCCGGCCCGCCTCCCGATGGGCAATTGCTCCCCGTCCCCGCGCCGCCGCCGCCCGTCGCCGGCCGGCTCCCCGCCCTCCAACTCCAGCGCGGCGTCCGGCGGCGCGAGCGGCGGCGGCGGCGCCACCACCGTGTCCCCGTACGCGCTCGCCAGATCCCCCTCCGTCTCCGTCTCCGTCGACCCGGAGGCCGACGCCGAGCGTGGGGGCGTCGTCCGCGTCTACGGCTCCGACGGCTGCCCCGTCGCGTGGCGCCTCCGCGTCGCGCTGCTCTACAAGGCGGCGGCGCCCGTGCACTTCACGCCGTCCGAGGCGGCCCCGCTCGGCCGCCCCGTGCTCCGCCTCTCCGCCGCCGACCCGGAGCTCTGTGGCGCCGCCGACGAGCTGCTGCGCCACGTCGACGCGCGCTTCGAGGGCAAGCCCCGCGTCGCGCCGCCCGACCGGCCCCTGGCGCGCGCGTCGCTGGCGGCCGCGGCGGCAGAGGAGGTGGCCGAGATGGTGCGGCTGCAGCACCGCAGCGCGGAGCGGCACCTGGAGGGCGTGGCCGCCAAGCTGGCGGAGATGGTGAAGAAGGGGGCGAAGAAGGCCGGCAAGGGGCGGAACGTGCCGGTGGAGGGCGCCGAGGTGCGGAGGCTGGGCAAGTGGTACGGGGACGCCATGGAGGTGATGCTGGAGCACGCCAGGATGGAGGAGCGGGTGCTGTTCCCCGACATCCAGAGGGCTTCCTTCCCAGGTCAATTTCAGCCCGATCCCATTCCCCACTCGTTCCAACATTTTTTCACTTAAATTTCGCTTGCTGCTCGCGAGGATTTCTGATTTTGGGTTGACGTATAAGGTGCATTTCCAATTGGGTGGTTTGTTTCCTCACTGTCGTCTTCTGCATTTTCCCTGTCCCTTTTGACATTCCGGGTGCATTCACCGCCTATGCGCAACTGCTCCGTGTCCCTACTATAAATTGCTTTGCGCCGGCCGTGTACTCGTGCCGGTGAATTTTCATGGATTTGCAGAATCTTCCGTGACAGGAAGGGGATGGGGATGGGAGCGTTCTTTTCCTTTCTCTACCGTGTTCCTTGTCGATCAAAATGCTTCTGGTTCCTTTACCTTTGTAGCGGTACATGGACATTTTCTCCCATCCGATTGGTAAAAACAAACAAGGTAACAAAAGACAGTGATGTCGTGTAGTAGAGCAGAAGCTAACTGATAGTACAAAATAGCAAACCATTTGTCATTTTCCAAGTGTAAATAAAACAAAAATAAAAATGAAATGGGGCGTTGCGAGAATCGAACTCACGACCTCCCGCACCCGAAGCGGGAATCATACCACTAGACCAAACGCCCTTGTTGTTAACCTCGATCCAAGAGCTTAATTAAGCAGTTGTTTAATCACGCCCAGATGATTGAGTAACTGCAGTCCAATCTGATCCTAAAAGTATTTTATGCGCAGGGGTGTGCGATAAGGTCCAGGAGCAGCACGGGAAGCACCTGCCCATGATGAACGGAATCAAGGAGGATATAAAAACGCTTCTGACGCTGGAGCTGGGCAGCGCCCTCTTCTATGAAGTGCTGGTCAACCTCTCCGTCCGCCTCAAGGCGTTGCAGGTACGTACATGCTCTCTTGTGCATTTGGTGGTTACCACTAATTGCATTTGGTGGCTGTTTCATCTAGCTTATTCTGCTTTATTGCATTACTGTTCTGTACTCTGCATTGCTTGTGAGATCTTGCAAGTTTGTATTTGGACTGTGCTACTAGTATGTTTCAATATCATATACCGGAAAGAATATTCAGGTGGCTTTTGGAATTGTGCTATATGAAAAGTCATTTCGCGGAGGTTGATATGCAAGCTTCACCTTTTGTGACTTGCAAGGCTTGTCTACTGCCTTCAGGCAAAAGTGCCACTAGTAATTTGTTGGTGTGGATGTTATCCTCTCATAATCAGTAGTACCCCTTTAGCTAATGACCCGACAAGAGATATACTCTCAGAAAGGTAGTAACCGAAAGTGAAGTACAATGATGAGAGTTCACCTAGTCCCTCGAGAGAAAAAAAAATACTGATTCCTTGCTTCTTCCATGGAAAAGTTGGTTGTGTTGCACTACTGTCCCTTGCACTTTTGGAAGATCATGTGGACCTGGATAAGGGCCACTACCAACCTGTTTGCTCTGTAAAACTTCATTGTTTGAGCAGCACATTGTATTGTAGGGTTAATTTTAGTGTTCAAGTTGGATACAGACCCACTACCATGGCAGTTGCATACAGCTCTACTACCATATTACCACATTATTATTGTGTGAGTGGAAAGCTTAGGCGAAAGCAGGGTGCAGCCTGGTCTGACCTGTTTACCTTGTATGATTTGCTTTTGAGGATTTCAGTGGCACATGTAGGGCCGGGTTAGTGTCGTAACTTCGAGAATTGGATATGGATCCTCCACCATTGCTATTGCGTACAGCTCTACCGCTACACTAGAGTTTTTCGTGTTTAAAGCTGTGAGAAGAGTCAGCCTGGCCCAAGCTAGAGTGCAGCCTGGCCTAAGCAATTAAGAAAGTTGCTTTGAAAGACATTAGATTTGAGCTGTTTATTCTCATTACAGCTAGGTCTATCCATATGTGCCTACCAAGCTGTTGAAAGGAGTTGACGTAGTTCAGCAAACTGCTAAGATTGTACATGTTGTAATCATCACGAGCACTTCCATGGATGCTTCGCCACGTTGATCATGGCATTAGTCACATATCTTACTTAAGCACATGGACTGCACTCACTGTGTAGTAGAGTATCTTGCAACAAGTAGTATGCAGACAACGATGGTTTCACACAGAACCTAAAAAGGTTTGATAACTTTGGCAATCTACTTCCTCCGTCCCATAATATAAGAGCGTTTTTGACACTAGTGACACTACACTAGTGTAAAAAACGCTATTATATTATGGGACGGAGGGAGTATTTATTACTAGTTGTTAACATTACAGTGAAATGCTGTACTTACATGGTAGAATAATTCGAAGGATATACCTAAATATTTAGAAATGATCTCCTCTGATAGTATGATTACATCTTCTCTACTAGGTCATTCGCGTAGTTCTAGGTCATAGATTTGAGGCATTAAATATGTGTTATATGTCATGAAAAGTATATCACTAGATATCTACACGGATGTAGTTTCTAAATATATATTTTTTGTCACATATAATACATATTTAAATAGTTAAATCGTCGACCTAGAACTACGCGAATGACTTATTCACCGAGACGGAGGTAGTACTATACATTACATCCTTATCCTTCAGAAAATTATTTTTCATGCCTATTCTGGATCTGAAATTAATCGAACACTGGCAGGATCACACCAAAGAGCACTTCAAGGAGGAAGAGAAGGATATGCTCCCACGACTGGAATCAGTACGGCGGATGCAGCGCGAGGAGGGCAACGTTCCTGACAAGTCCAACTCCGGATGGGCGTCGGAGGCCATGGGCACGATGGAGATGACGCACTCGAAGCTCTTCCCCTTCTTCATGACCGGGCTCATGCCCCAGGAGGCCGTGCAGTACCTCGACCTGGTGTGCAGATGCACCAAGAACACCCGGCATCTGGTCTCCATGCTCAGATCGCTCGCGGAGCGTCTGGAGGACGCGAACCCGTCTATAATCCACAACAACCCCACACGACTATATGAGCACCTACTTGTAAAATCCCCATAAGCTTCAGGTCCAGCAAAAAATATATTTACGTGCCACGTAAATTGTGAATGCTAGCCAGTCCTCTTCTTTTTTCTTGTGTGGAGTGCAGCCATGTAATTCTTGGGTTTATTGGGTGAGAGCGTGTATATCTATCTTATCACTCCTAAGTGTGCAAGGGAAATGAAAATTTGGAGTGATAGCAATGGCAACCAATTTTACTGACCTGTTTAGTTTAATCACTGTTTCTGGGTGTTGGTGGATTGATAATGATCTGATCCCGCAAGGTCATGGCTATTCAGATCTGATCTGTGATCTACGATCTGTAAGGTGATGAGATTCTTTGGGTTGACAAGTTCATTTTGGTGATATGATACGATTTTGATTGATGCAGACCATTCAACCTGGCAAGTTGAGACAGATCATCAGTTTATCTGGTGATGGACTAGGGCAGGCAACCTGAAAAATGAGTTTGTGGTAAGATTAGTTCTGGTAGCAGCTAAACAAAGGGACCAGGCAACCTGAAAAATGAGTTTTGTTGGGGAACGCAGTAAATTTCAAAAATTTTCCTACGCACACGCAAGATCATGGTGATGCATAGCAACGAGAGGGGAGAGTATTTGTCTACGTACCCTCGTAGACCGAAGCGGAAGCGTTGACACAACGTAGAGGAAGTAGTCGTACGTAGAGGAAGTAGTCGTACGTTCTCCTCGCGATCCAACCGATCTAAGCACCGAACGTACGGCACCTCCGAGTTCTGCACACGTTCAGCTCGATGACGATCCCCGGGCTCCGATCCAGCAAAGCGTCGGGGAAGAGTTCCGTCAGCACGACGGCGTGGTGACGATCTTGATGTGTTACCGGCGCAGGGCTTCGCCTAAGCACTGCAACGATATGATCGAGGTGGAATTTGGTGGAAGGGGGCACCGCACACGGCTAAGGAACGATCCGTAGATCAACTTGTGTGTCTTTGGGGTGCCCCCTGCCCCCGTATATAAAGGAGTCAAGGGGGAGGGGCTGGCCGGCCAAGCCAGGGCGCGCCAGAGAGTCCTACTCCCTCTGGGAGTAGGATTCCTCCCCCCAATCCTAGTTGGACTAGGATTCTCCAAGGGGGAGAGAGAGAGAGAGGGGGCGCCCACCTCTCCTAGTCCTAATAGGACTAGGGAAGGGGGGGGAGGCGCGCAGCCCCTAGGGCTGCCCTCTCACCTTTCCTCCAAGGCCCATGTTGGCCCATTATGCTTCCGGGGGGTTCCGGTAACCCTTCCGGTATTCCGGTAAAATCCTGATTTCACCCGGAATGCATCCGATGTCCAAATATAGGCTTCCAATATATAATTCTTTATGTCTCGACCATTTCGAGACTCCTCGTCACGTCCCCGATCTCATCCGGGACTCCGAACTCCTTCGGTACATCAAAACTCATAAACTCATAATATAACTGTCATCGAAACCTTAAGCGTGCGGACCCTACGGGTTCGAGAACAATGTAGACATGACCGAGACATGTCTCCAGTCAATAACCAATAGCGGGACCTGGATGCCCATATTGGCTCCTACATATTCTACGAAGATCTTTATCGGTCAGACCGCATAACAACATACGTTTGTTCCCTTTGTCATCGGTATGTTACTTGCCCGAGATTCGATCGTCGGTATCCAATACCTAGTTCAATCTTGTTACCGGCAAGTCTCTTTTCTCGTTCCGTAATACATCATCTCGCAACTAACTCATTGGTTGCAATGCTTGCAAGGCTTATGTGATGTGTATTACCGAGAAGGCCCTGAGATACCTCTCCGACAATTGGAGTGACAAAACCTAATCTCGAAATACGCCAACCCAACATGTACCTTCGGAGACACCTGTAGAGCACCTTTATAATCACCCAGTTACGTTGTGACGTTTGGTAGCACACAAAGTGTTCCTACGGTAAACGGGAGTTGCATAATCTCATAGTTAAAGGAACATGTATAAGTCATGGATAAAAGCAATAGCAACATACTAAACGATTGGGTGCTATGCTAATGGAATGGGTCATGTCAATCAGATCATTCAACTAATGATGTGATCTCGTTAATCAAATAACAACTCTTTGTTCATGGCCAGGAAACATAACCATCTTTGATTAATGAGCTAGTCAAGTAGAGGCATACTAGTGACACTCTGCTTGTTTATGTATTCACACATGTATTATGTTTCCAGTTAATACAATTCTAGCATGAATAATAAACATTTATCATGATATAAGGAAATAAATAATAACTTTATTATTGCCTCTAGGGCATATTTCCTTCAGTCTCCCACTTGCACTAGAGTCAATAATCTAGATTACAAAGTAATGATTCTAACACCCATGGAGTCTCGGTGCTGATCATGTTTTGCTCGTGGAAGAGGCTTAGTCAACGGGTCTGCAATATTCAGCTCCGTATGTATCTTGCATATCTCTATGTCTCCCACCTGGACCAAATCTCGGATGGAGTTGAAGCGTCTCTTGATGTGTTTGGTTCTTTTGTGAAATCTGGATTCCTTTGCCAAGGCAATTGCACCAGTATTGTCACAAAAGATTTTCATTGGACCCGATACGCTAGGTACAACACCTAGATCGGATATGAACTCTTTCATCCAGACTCCTTCATTAGCTGCTTCCGAAGCGGCTATGTACTCAGCTTCACATGTAGATCCCGCCACGACGCTTTGTTTTGAACTGCACCAACTGACAGCTCCACCGTTTAATGTAAATACGTATCCGGTTTGCGATTTAGAATCGTCCGGATCAGTGTCAAAGCTTGCATCGACATAACCGTTTACGACGAGCTCTTTGTCACCTCCATAAATGAGAATCATATCCTTAGTCCTTCTTAAGTACTTAAGGATGTTCTTGACCGCTGTCCAGTGATCCATTCCTGGATTACTTTGGTACCTTCCTGCTAAACTCACAGCAAGGCACACATCAGGTCTGGTACGCAGCATTGCATACATGATAGAGCCTATGGCTGAAGCATAGGGAACAATTTTCATTTCCTCTCTATCTTCTGCGGTGGTCGGGCATTGAGTCTTACTCAACTTCACACCTTGTGCCACAGGCAAGAACCCTTTCTTTGCCTGATCCATTTTGAACTTTTTCAAAACTTTGTCAAGGTATGTGCTTTGTGAAAGTCCTATTAAGCGTTTTGATCTATCTCTATAGATCTTAATGCCCAATATATAAGCAGCTTCACCGAGGTCTTTCATTGAAAAACTCTTATTCAAGTATCCCTTTATGCTATCCAGAAATTCTATATTATTTCCGATCAGCAATATGTCATCCACATATAATATCAGAAATGCTACAGAGCTCCCACTCACTTTCTTGTAAATACAGGCTTCTCCAAAAGTCTGTATAAATCCATATGCTTTGATCACACTATCAAAGCGTTTATTCCAACTCCGAGAAGCTTGCACCAGTCCATAAATGGATCGCTGGAGCTTGCACACTTTGTTAGCTCCCTTCGGATCGACAAAACCTTCTGGTTGCATCATATACAACTCTTCTTCCAGAAATCCATTCAGGAATGCAGTTTTGACATCCATTTGCCAAATTTCATAATCATAAAATGCGGCAATTGCTAACATGATTCGGACAGACTTAAGCATCGCTACGGGTGAGAAAGTCTCATCGTAGTCAATTCCTTGAACTTGTCGAAAACCCTTTGCAACAAGTCGAGCTTTATAGACAGTAACATTACCATCAGCGTCAGTCTTCTTCTTAAAAATCCATTTATTCTCAATTGCTTGCCGATCATCGGGCAAGTCAACCAAAGTCCACACTTTGTTTTCATACATGGATCCCATCTCAGATTTCATGGCCTCAAGCCACTTTGCGGAATCTGGGCTCACCATCGCTTCTTCATAGTTCGTAGGTTCACCATGGTCTAGTAACATGACTTCCAAAATAGGATTACCGTACCACTCTGGTGCGGATCTTACTCTGGTTGATCTACGAAGTTCAGTAGAAACTTGATCTGAAGTTTCATGATCATTATCATTAGCTTCTTCCCTATTTGATGTAGGTGTCACAGAAACAGATTTCTGTGATGTACTACTTCTCAATAAGGGAGTAGATACTGTTATCTCATCAAGTTCTACTTTCCTCCCACTCACTTCTTTCGAGAGAAACTCCTTCTTTAGAAAGTTTCCGACTTTAGCAACAAAAATTTTGCCTTCGGATCTGTGATAGAAGGTATACCCAATAGTCTCCTTTGGGTATCCTATGAAGACACATTTTTCCGATTTGGGTTCGAGCTTATCAGGTTGAAGCTTTTTCACATAAGCATCGCAGCCCCAAACTTTAAGAAATGACAACTTTGGTTTCTTGCCAAACCACAGTTCATAAGGTGTCGTCTCAACGGATTTTGATGGTGCCCTATTTAACGTGAATGCGGCCGTCTCTAGAGCATAACCCCAAAAAGATAGCGGTAAATCGGTAAGAGACATCATAGATCGCACCATATCCAGTAAAGTACGATTACGACGTTCGGACACACCATTACGTTGTGGTGTTCCGGGTGGCGTGAGTTGCGAAACTATTCCGCATTGTTTCAAATGTAGACCAAACTCGTAACTCAAATATTCTCCTCCACGATCAGATCGTAGAAACTTTATTTTCTTGTTACGATGATTTTCCACTTCACTCTGAAATTCTTTGAACTTTTCAAATGTTTCAGACTTGTGTTTCATTAAGTAGATATACCCATATCTGCTTAAATCATCAGTGAAGGTAAGAAAATAACGATATCCGCCACGAGCCTCAATATTCATTGGACCACATACATCGGTATGTATGATTTCCAATAAATCTGTTGCTCTCTCCACAGTACCGGAGAACGGTGTTTTAGTCATCTTGCCCATAAGGCACGGTTCGCAAGTGCCAAGTGATTCATAATCAAGTGACTCCAAAAGTCCATCAGTATGGAGTTTCTTCATGCGTTTTACACCGATATGACCTAAACGGCAGTGCCACAAATAAGTTGCACTATCATTATTAACTCTGCATCTTTTGGTTTCAACATTATGAATATGTGTGTTACTATTATCGAGATTAAGTAAGAACAAACCACTCTTTAATGGCGCATGACCATAAAAGATATTACTCATATAAATAGAACAACCATTATTCTCTGATTTAAATGAATAACCGTCTCGCATCAAACAAGATCCAGATATAATGTTCATGCTTAACGCTGGTACTAAATAACAATTATTTAGATCTAATATTAATCCCGAAGGTAGATGTAGAGGTAGCGTGCCGACCGCGATCACATCGACTTTGGAACCATTTCCCACGCGCATCGTCACCTCGTCCTTAGCCAATCTTCGCTTAATCCGTAGTCCCTGTTTTGAGTTGCAAATATTAGCAACAGAACCAGTATCAAATACCCAGGTGCTACTGCGAGAATTAGTAAGGTACACATCAATAACATGTATATCACATATACCTTTGTTAACCTTGCCATCCTTCTTATCCGCCAAATACTTGGGGCAGTTCCGCTTCCAGTGACCAGTCTGCTTGCAATAGAAGCACTCAGTTTCAGGCTTAGGTCCAGACTTGGGTTTCTTCTCTTGAGTAGCAACTTGCTTGCTGTTCTTTTTGAAGTTCCCCTTTTTCTTCCCTTTGCCCTTTTTCTTGAAACTAGTGGTTTTGTTAACCATCAACACTTGATGCTCCTTTTTGATTTCTACCTCCGCGGCTTTTAGCATCGCGAAGAGCTCGGGCATAGTTTTGGTCATCCCTTGCATATTATAGTTCATCACGAAGCTCTTGTAGCTTGGTGGCAGTGATTGGAGAATTCTGTCAATGACGCAATCATCTGGAAGATTAACTCCCAGTTGAATCAAGTGATTGTTATACCCAGACATTCTGAGTATATGCTCACTGACAGAACCATTCTCCTCCATTTTACAGCTATAGAACTTATTGGAGACTTCATATCTCTCAATCCGGGCATTTGCTTGAAATATTAACTTCAACTCCTGGAACATCTCATATGCTCCATGGTGTTCAAAACGTCGTTGAAGTCCCGGTTCTAAGCCGTAAAGCATGGCACACTGAACTATAGAGTAGTCATCAGCTTTGCTTTGCCAGACGTTCATAACATCTGGCGTAGCTCTTGCACCAGGCCTGGCACCCAGCGGTGCTTCCAGGACGTAATTCTTCTGTGCAGCAATGAGGATAATCCTCAAGTTACGGACCCAGTCCGTGTAATTGCTACCATCATCTTTCAACTTTGCTTTCTCAAGGAACGCATTAAAATTCAACGGAACAACAGCACGAGCCATCTATCTACACAACATAGACAAGCAAGATACTATCAGGTACTAAGTTCATGATAAATTAAAGTTCAATTAATCATATTACTTAAGAACTCCCACTTAGATAGACATCTCTCTAATCCTCTAAGTGATCACGTGATCCAAATCAACTAAACCATGTCCGATCATCACGTGAGATGGAGTAGTTTCAATGGTGAACATCATTTATGTTGATCATATCTACTATATGATTCACGCTCGACCTTTCGGTCTCTGTGTTCCGAGGCCATATCTGTATATGCTAGGCTCGTCAAGTTAAACCTGAGTATTCCGCGTGTGCAACTGTTTTGCACCCGTTGTATTTGAACGTAGAGCCTATCACACCCGATCATCACGTGGTGTCTCAGCACGAAGAACTTTCGCAACGGTGCATACTCAGGGAGAACACTTCTTGATAATTAGTGAGAGATCATCTTATAATGCTACCGTCAATCAAAGCAAGATAAGATGCATAAAAAAGGATAAACATCACATGCAATCAATATAAGTGATATGATATGGCCATCATCATCTTGTGCTTGTGATCTCCATCTTCGAAGCACCGTCATGATCACCATCGTCACCGGCGCGACACCTTGATCTTCATCGCAGCATCGTTGTCGTCTCGCTAATCTTATGCTTCTACGACTATCACTACCGTTTAGCAATAAAGTAAAGCATTACATCGCGATTGCATTGCATACAATAAAGCGACAACCATATGGCTCCTGCCAGTTGCCGATAACTCGGTTACAAAACATGATCATCTCATACAATAAAATTTAGCATCACGTCTTGACCATATCACATCACAACATGCCCTGCAAAAACAAGTTAGACGTTCTCTACTTTGTTGTTGCAAGTTTTACGTGGCTGCTACGGGCTTTAAGCAAGACCTCATCTTACCTACGCATCAAAACCACAACGATAGTTTGTCAAATAGACTCCGTTTTAACCTTCTCAAGGACCGGGCGTAGCCACACTCGGTTCAACTAAAGTTGGAGAGACAGTCTTCCGCAAGCCATCTCTGTGCAAAGCACGTCGAGGGAACCGGTCTCGCGTAAGCGTACGCGTAAGGTTGGTCCGGATCGTCTCATCCAACAATACCGCTGAACCAAAGTATGACATGCTGGTAGGCAGTATGACTTGTATCGTCCACAACTCACTTGTGTTCTACTCGTGCAAATAACATCAACCATAAAACCTAGGCTCGGATGCAACTGTTGGGGAACGCAGTAAATTTCAAAAATTTTCCTACGCACACGCAAGATCATGGTGATGCATAGCAACGAGAGGGGAGAGTATTTGTCTACGTACCCTCGTAGACCGAAGCGGAAGCGTTGACACAACGTAGAGGAAGTAGTCGTACGTAGAGGAAGTAGTCGTACGTTCTCCTCGCGATCCAACCGATCTAAGCACCGAACGTACGGCACCTCCGAGTTCTGCACACGTTCAGCTCGATGACGATCCCCGGGCTCCGATCCAGCAAAGCGTCGGGGAAGAGTTCCGTCAGCACGACGACGTGGTGACGATCTTGATGTGTTACCGGCGCAGGGCTTCGCCTAAGCACTGCAACGATATGATCGAGGTGGAATTTGGTGGAAGGGGGCACCGCACACGGCTAAGGAACGATCCATAGATCAACTTGTGTGTCTTTGGGGTGCCCCCTGCCCCCGTATATAAAGGAGTCAAGGGGGAGGGGCTGGCCGGCCAAGCCAGGGCGCGCCAGAGAGTCCTACTCCCTCTGGGAGTAGGATTCCTCCCCCCAATCCTAGTTGGACTAGGATTCTCCAAGGGGGAGAGAGAGAGAGAGGGGGCGCCCACCTCTCCTAGTCCTAATAGGACTAGGGAAGGGGGGGGAGGCGCGCAGCCCCTAGGGCTGCCCTCTCACCTTTCCTCCAAGGCCCATGTTGGCCCATTATGCTTCCGGGGGGTTCCGGTAACCCTTCCGGTATTCCGGTAAAATCCTGATTTCACCCGGAATGCATCCGATGTCCAAACATAGGCTTCCAATATATAATTCTTTATGTCTCGACCATTTCGAGACTCCTCGTCACGTCCCCGATCTCATCCGGGACTCCGAACTCCTTCGGTACATCAAAACTCATAAACTCATAATATAACTGTCATCGAAACCTTAAGCGTGCGGACCCTACGGGTTCGAGAACAATGTAGACATGACCGAGACATGTCTCCAGTCAATAACCAATAGCGGGACCTGGATGCCCATATTGGCTCCTACATATTCTACGAAGATCTTTATCGGTCAGACCGCATAACAACATACGTTTGTTCCCTTTGTCATCGGTATGTTACTTGCCCGAGATTCGATCGTCGGTATCCAATACCTAGTTCAATCTTGTTACCGGCAAGTCTCTTTTCTCGTTCCGTAATACATCATCTCGCAACTAACTCATTGGTTGCAATGCTTGCAAGGCTTATGTGATGTGTATTACCGAGAAGGCCCTGAGATACCTCTCCGACAATTGGAGTGACAAAACCTAATCTCGAAATACGCCAACCCAACATGTACCTTCGGAGACACCTGTAGAGCACCTTTATAATCACCCAGTTACGTTGTGACGTTTGGTAGCACACAAAGTGTTCCTACGGTAAACGGGAGTTGCATAATCTCATAGTTAAAGGAACATGTATAAGTCATGGATAAAAGCAATAGCAACATACTAAACGATCGGGTGCTATGCTAATGGAATGGGTCATGTCAATCAGATCATTCAACTAATGATGTGATCTCGTTAATCAAATAACAACTCTTTGTTCATGGCCAGGAAACATAACCATCTTTGATTAATGAGCTAGTCAAGTAGAGGCATACTAGTGACACTCTGCTTGTTTATGTATTCACACATGTATTATGTTTCCAGTTAATACAATTCTAGCATGAATAATAAACATTTATCATGATATAAGGAAATAAATAATAACTTTATTATTGCCTCTAGGGCATATTTCCTTCAAGTTTGTGGTAAGATTAGTTCTGGTAGCAGCTAAACAAAGGGACCAGGCAACCTGAAAAATGAGTTTCTGGTAAGATGAGTTCTGGTAGCAGCTAAACAAAGGGACCACTTAGTAATCTCACCAGTTAAAAAAATGAACTAAAAAACATGAACCTATTTTTTCATTCATCAAATTAAACATTAATTCTCCTCTCGCGTCGCCCCCCTCGCGGGCGACACCCGGGGGGGGGGGGGGGACCTCCGCCTCCAGCAACCCTCCCCACGCCCCGTCCTCCCCTCCGCCGCCGCAGGTAGTCGGCGCCGGGCAAAGCCCGTGCGTGCGACGCGATGGCGGAGGGCCTCTCCCCTGGATCCATGGGTGGCGCGGGCACCCAGATCCGCGGAGGTGCGGCCCCCACTTAGGCCCACGGCGGCGCGGCGTCCCACCGGCGGCGGCTGTGGTGGTGCCGGTGGGAATCGGCCGGATGCACAGGGGGCGGCGGTGGCCTGGGCGGCGACCCCATGGCTGGGTGGCGCCGTGCTCGTTGGTCCGACTGGTTTCGGCTCGTCCCGGATCTAGTGACTACCGGACGGAGCAGGGGGCGGCGGCGGCCCGCTGTGGCCGACGATCTAGACACGGTGGTGCCGGCGGCTCGCTGGTCTGCCGGAGATCCAGGAGTTTCATCGTCTCCGACTCGATCTGCTCCGGTTCGTGCTAGCTCTGGTACAGGGAGACTGTCGTCATCTCCCGGTGCTGGCTGCATGGATTTGGCGGCGGCGGCTGGGTCCGTTTGATCTAGTCTCCGACAGAGAAGGCGGGGTCTGTGCACAAGAAGCTGGATGGAGTTCTTCAAACAGATCTGGGTGAAAACCTGCTCTTGGCTAGATGCCAAAGCCGGCGATGGCGGCGTTCTACGACGTCATTCCCTTCTTGAAGGCATCGCAGTGGAGAAGTTCTAGACTACTATCTGCTACCTCCGGGGGAAACCCTAGATCAATAGATCAGAAGACGGCGGCGCGATTGTGTCGTTTCCCCCTTGGGGGCGTCTTTCTTGGAGGTGTACGCGGGCTCGAGGGACCAGTGGACGACGTCTTTGGTGGAGCGGTGCTTCACCATACACATGGATGGTGACAGATCTCTGATGGCATGGCGCCCTGGAGATTAGGAGTCTGATGTGCATGGATTCGCGCAGGAGGTCAACGCTGTCTGGCGTCGTGGTGGCGTCGGCGGCAGCTAGACCGGGCAAGGTCGATGCAGCAGTACAGCTCTGAAGATGGATTGGTGGCAAGTGGCTGCGGCGGCTTCATACCCGGCAGGCGTCCTGGTTGAGGAGCACGCCGGACTGGTGGGTGCCCATACCCGGTAGGCGTCCTGGTTGGGACCTCAGGTCTTAGATATTAGGTCTGACTGCGATGTCTGTTTGGTATTAGGCCCAGGCTATTAGCGCCCCTTCATCAATTGGATAGGTGTAGCGACAGTTGTTGCTTAGACGGTGGCTTTAGTCTTACTGTTGATAATTAATAAAGTGGCCGCATGCATCGCCCAGATGCAGAGACCGGGGTCCTCCTCCTTCTCTAAAAAAATTCCTTCAAATTTGATGAGTTAAAAAAACATGAACCCAACACTTGTAAAATTCTAAATTCTAACTCCCTATTTTTCTTTTTGGCATTCATCATTGAACTAAAAGGGTGCAACTTCACTAGTTCAAACAAAAGACATTTATTAACTCTGCCTTTGCTCTGCTTCAGCCATCTACTACTCCCTCCGTCTCATAATATAAGAGCGTTTTTTACACTAATGTTGTGTCAAAAATGCTCTTATATTATGATGAGACGGCGGGAGTAGTTGATTAGAGAGTGTTTTTTTCTCTCCGAGCAACTGTTGATTGGTAGTGATACTATTTGCTTCTGACCCTTGAAACACACAAGAGGACTATTACTATTGGAGGGTGCCTCATTACAGTAAATGGCTGAACAAAAGTGCCACTAGGCTGGGGCCATCTCTTGGCCCACAAAGAAAAAGGAAACAAAATACATGGGATTTCTTGTTGTATGGCCCGGCTCAAACTAGAATGGTTGGGCGCGCTTTGCTGCGTCGTTGGTGTTGTTGAGATTCTTAAAAGAATTACTCATTTTGTTTTAAGATATAAGGTGTATTACTTTTTTGAAAATTCCAACCTCTTTAAGTGTGATCAAATTTATGAAGAAACATATCAAAATTTGTAATATCAAATTGGTGTTATTAGATTTATCATGAAATGAATTTCCATAATTTTTTGGCTTAATATTGTGGACGTCGATATTTTTGGCTCCAAACTTGGTCAAAGTTAAATATATTTGACTTTTCGAAAAACTAGTACCCCTTGTATTTTGGAACTGATGGAATATTTAGTTTGTCAGATGGGGGAGACTATGGAGTGTGTTTTATGTTTGTTTATAATGTGGTAATTTGGTGGATCTTTCATGGTGTGATTTTGTGTTATGCGTTAATCAACTCATACTTTTATGGGTAAATTTCTACGTCGGTGGCTACATGTACTATATTGATGCTATAGTATCATCACATGGTGGCGCTTCTTTTTTCTAGGTGGCAAGAGGGTGCACGGGGTTGATATGTTTTTCTAGCCGGTTGGTGTTGATTGATTTGGAAAATCGTTGGCCCGATCAAAATCATAAACCAAATTCAAATTTGAATATCTCAATCGAATAAAAGAGATTCAACATTAGGGAGTATGGTGAATTAAAATAATTAAATGAGAGATCCTTGAGAAATTATTGACCCGGTCAATATCACGTGACCAAGTTCTAAACTGAAGACCTCAATTAATTGTGAGGACTTAAAAATTAGGAAGTATAGTGTATAGCATAAAAGAATTGAATGAGAGGTTTGAGAAATTGTTGACTTGGTCAAAATCGGATGATCCAATTTTAGTTGGACACCTCAATTGATTGTGAGATCTTTTACCCTAGGGAGTGATATAGTAGATGTTGCTGGAATTTTGTCTATTTTGGGCCTAGCCCAATAGCAGTTTCAGAAATTCCTAATAAATCCTAGAGGCCCACGCAGCCCATTCGTGCAAGGCAAGAGGTGGAACAAAAATTTAGTCACACATTGCTAGTTTAGAGGGAGTTGGACCTCTTTATAAGGGAGGTTCTTTCCCACATGTATGAGCATGAGAACAAAAGGGACATCCATGCGCGCTCCTCCTCCGCCGCCCGCCTCGCCACGCCACGCCTCGTCACGATGCGCCGCAGGTTGCGGGAATGAGCCGAGCCGATGTATAAATTTTTGCCACGCACTACGGGTATACGAAAGGCCACTCGGGAGCTGGAAAGTTTTTGCTGTAGTGGATATTGAATACGAACGCTGCACCCTTCGGCTGCTGCCTCTTCGTTTTGTCTCCCTCGATCCCTTCAGCTCCCGGCGCAGCCTCTCGCCTCCTTCTCTTGCGCTTATAAAAGTGAGGTCGCTCCTCTCAGAGAGACGCACCAGAACCTCTTCCTCCTCTCGCCACAAGTTCCTGAGCACTACGCTGATGCTACGTTCTTCCCCATCCCGGCTTGCGGCGTGCACCGCAGGTCGGGACAGTAGGCCTCCGAAACCGCACCTCTTTGAGTCCTGTACGGGAGAAGGGTGATAAGGTTTTTGGGGAGCGCTCCGCGCGACTACTGACTTCTTCATCACGGATTCCGACGACTACTTCCCCGACGACGACTTCTTCCCCGACGTCGACAACCTCCTCGACGACATGGCCGGCGAGGACACCGACCCCAAGTCCAGTGCAACTGCTGTTGCTGTTCCGTATGTGTTCTTTTCCTTTCTGTTCGAGTTTGTGCCACAGTTCCTTGTTCTGTTGTTTGCCCTAGATATGGTAGGTTCTGCTACATATATGGAACTTTTCCTACTGTCTACTCTAGATAAACTTGGCTACAATTCATATATGCAGATGTTATATACCTTCTCTCTGTCAGATCGCATGACTAGTTTTATCACTGTTATATTAGTCATGCTTTATCTAATATTTTTGTTAATAAAATCATTTGGTAAATTGCTCATATTTCCAACAATCCAAAAACCTTATTATAGGCAATTTACCCCAAGTGGTTTTGCTGCTTCCATGAGACCTCCTATGTTTGAGGGTATCCACTTTAAGAGGTGGCGCGTGAGAGCAGTCTTATGGTTCCAAACCATGAGTTGCTATGACGCCACTCTTGGCAAACCTGAAGGAGAGCTTGATGCTCAACAGGCACAAGCTTTTCAGAAAATGGATACTCTGTTTAAGGTTGCTCTCCTGAGTGTTCTTGGTGAGAACATAGTTGATGCTTATGCGTCAATTGATAATGGAAAAGATATGTGGGATGCACTTGAGGTCAAGTTTGGGGTCTCGGATGATGGCACTGAGCTGTACATCATGGAGCAATTCTATGATTACAGGATGACTAAAGATCGCTCCGTGGTTGAGCAAGCTCATGAGATACAGTCATTTGCTAGAGAAGTTGAGCACTTCAATTGTATGCTACTGGACAAGTTTGTTGCCGGAGGTATCATCACTAAGCTTCCTCCTTCGTGGAGGAACTTGGCTACCTTATTGAAACATAAGAGACAAGAGTTTTCCTTTCCGGATCTCATTGGCACTGTTGATGTGGAAGAAAAGGCGAGAGCAAAGGACACACGTGCTCGAGGTATTGAGGGAGGATCTAGTGCCAATCTGGTACAGAAGAAGAACTTCCAGCCCCACAAGTTCAAGAACAAGGGCAAGTTTGATGGTAAAGCAAAGTTTGCTGGGAAGAACAAGGCTGTGCAACACACAAACTTCAAGAAGAAGAATGACAAGAAGAAAGGTGTCTGCCATGTGTGTGGGGATCCTGATCATTGGGCTCCTAGTTACCCTAATCGCTATGACAAGCGTCATCCTGGGAAAGGCGGAAATACCGGTAATGTTGTCATTGGAGACACTGACATGAAGGATGTTGGGTATGGTATATTTCCCACTATTCTTTCAGTATGTCATTCTCCTGATTGGTTGATTGACACGGGTGCTAATGTGCATGTATGCGGTGATATTTCCATGTTTTTGTCTTATCAGACCGCAGGGACTTCAACCGTGCTGATGGGCAACGGTTCAAGTGCTTCTGTTCATGGTGTTGGCACGGTCGATCTGAAGTTTACTTCGGGGAAGATCGTGCGGCTGAAGAACATGCATTATGTCCCCTCCGTCAATAAAAATCTTGTTAGCGGATCTCTTCTGTGTAGAGATGGCTACAAGCTTGTCTTTGGGTCAAATAAATTTGTAATATCCAAGTATGGAACCTTTGTTGGTAAAGGCTATGAGTCAGGAGGCCTGTTTCGTTTATCCTTGTCAGACGTTTGCAATAAAGTTGTTAATCATGTTTGCAACAATAGTGAATCAAATGTGTGGCATTCACGTCTTTGTCATGTTAACTTTGGTTGCATGTCGCGACTAGCGAAGTTGAACTTAATCCCTAGTTTCACCACTGTCAAGGGATCTAAGTGTCAAGTTTGTGTGCAAGCTAAGCAACCTCGTAAGTCTCACACGACTGTGGAAACGAGAAATCTTGCACCACTAGAGCTCATACATTCAGATCTATGTGAAATGAATGGTGTTTTGACAAAAGGTGGAAAGAAATATTTCATGACGTTAATTGACGACTCCACTAGATACCGCCGTGTGTATCTTCTGAAATCTAAGGATGAGGCTTTGAACTTTTTCAAGATCTATAAAGCTGAAGTGGAAAACCAACTTGATCGAAAAATCAAGAGGCTTAGGTCTGACCGTGGTGGAGAGTATTTTTCTAATGAATTTGATGCTTTTTGTGCGGAACATGGTATAATCCATGAGAGGACGCCTCCCTATTCACCTCAGTCAAATGGGGTAGCCGAAAGAAAGAACCGTACTCTAACTGATTTGGTTAACGCCATGTTAGACACATTGGGTCTCTCCAAGGCATGGTGGGGGGAGGCAATATTGACAGCATGTCATGTCCTAAACCGAGTCCCCACAAAGAACAAAGAGATAACTCCATTCGAGGAATGGGAGAAGAAAATGTTAAAACTCTCTTATCTGCGAATATGGGGTTGTTTGGCGAAAGTCAATGATCCAATTCCAAAGAAGCGGAAGCTTGGACCGAAGACTATGGATTGTGTTTTCGTGGGATATGCTTTTCATAGCATTGGCTATAGATTCTTGGTTGTAAAATCTGAGGTACCTGACATGCATGTCGGTATGATCATGGAGTCGAATGATGCGACTTTCTTTGAAGATATCTTTCCCATGAAGGATATGACTACCTCATCTAATCCGGAGATGCCTAGTTCATCGAATTAGGAACTAGTTACAATTACCGAACCCGCCATTTCGATGGAACACTTTGAAAGTCCTGTGGAGGAGAACAATGAAGTTCCTACTAGGAGCAAGAGACAGAGGACTGCAAAGTCCTTTGGTGATGATTTTCTTGTGTATCTCATAGATGACACTCCAATTTCTATTTCAGAGGCCTATGCATCTGAAGATGCTGACTACTGGAAGGAAGCAGTTCGTAGCGAGATGGATTCCATCTTGGCGAATGAAACTTGGGAGATAACTGATCGTCCTTATGGGTGAAAACCTATAGGATGCAAATGGGTATTCAAGAAGAAGCTTAGGCCTGATGGTACTATTGAAAAGTACAAGGCTCGGCTCGTGGCTAAGGGTGATACCCAAAAGGAAGGTGAGGACTTCTTTGATACTTACTCACCTGTGTCTCGACTGACCACTATTCGAGTTCTACTTTCACTAGCTGCCTCGCATGGTCTTCTCGTTCATCAAATGGATATTAAGACTGCTTTCCTAAATGGAGAGTTGGACGAGGAAATCTATATGGAACAACCAGATGGGTTTGTACTAGATGGTCAGGAAGGAAAAGTGTGCAAGTTGCTGAAGTCTTTGTATGGACTCAAGAAAGCACCTAAACAGTGGCATGAGAAGTTTGAAAGAACTTTAATAGCTGCAGGCTTTGTTGTAAATGAAGTTGACAAATGTGTGTACTATCGCCATGGTGGGGGCGAGGGAGTTATCCTTTGCTTGTATATTGATGACATACTGATTTTCGGAACAAATCTGAATGTTATTAAGGAGGTCAAGGATTTCCTATCTCGTTGTTTTGAGATGAAGGATTTAGGAGTGGCTGATGTCATTCTGAACATCAAGTTGTTGAGAGATGATGATGGTGGGATTACATTACTTCAATCTCACTATGTGGAAAAGATCTTGAGTCGCTTTGGCTATAGTGACTGCACGCCTTCTCCAACACCATATGATGCTAGCGTGCTGCTTCGAAAGAATCGAAGAATTGATAGAGATCAATTGAAATATTCTTAGATTATTGGCTCGCTTATGTACTTAGCCAGTGCTATAAGACCAGACATCTCTTTTGCTGTTAGCAAACTGAGTCGGTTTGTCTCAAAACCAGGAGATGTGCATTGGAAAGCTCTAGAAAGAGTTTTGCGTTATTGGAAAGGCACTGCTAATTATGGAATTCACTACACTGGGCACCCAATGGTGCTTGAAGGGTATAGTGACTCAAACTGGACCTCAGATGCTGATGAGATAAAGGCCACGAGAGGTTATGTATTCACTCATGGAGGTGGCGCTGTTTCTTGGAAGTCTTGCAAGCAGACCATCTTAACGAGGTCAACAATGGAAGCAGAACTCACATCACTAGATACAGCTACGGTTGAAGCAGATTGGCTTCATCGGCTCTTGAATGACTTGCCGGTTGTTGAGAAACCTGTACCGGGTATCCTTATGAACTGCGACAATCAAACTGTGATCACGAAAGTGAGCAGCTCAAAGGATAACATGAAGTCATCAAGACACGTTCAGAGAAGGTTAAAGTCTGTCAGGAAAATGAGAAACTTCGGAGTTATTGCATTGGATTATATCCAAACGTCTAAAAATCAGGCAGATCCTTTTACTAAGAGTCTATCACGTAATGTGATAGATAATGCATTGAGGGAGATGGGTATGAGACCCACAATATGAGTTGTTCACAGTGGTAACCTATTCTTTGTGATCGGAGATCCCGTGAATTACATATGGAAGACAAACTGTTGGTCAATTGAGAGGAGAGTATCCTTACTATTAACAATACCACTCCATGAAGATGCAATACTCTTCTAATCTTCATGGCAGGTTGATGTACATCTTAATGTGTTCTAAGTGGCTCTTTTAAGCAGAGATGTTGTCCTGCAGAACATCTTTTGAAGAACACACCTATATGAGTCTGATTGTTAAACGTCGCAATTTATGAGAGTAGGGTTCTCTCTAGTAAACTCATGAAAGGTCTCGGAGTATGACGCATAAGCTCCACCCGCGGGGAAGACCCACGGTAGCCACGTATCGGTCAAGGCTTTATGTGAAGCTAGATTCGCAGAAAACTTGCAGTTCAAGGCACAGTCCACTGTTCAAGTTGCTTACTAGTGTAGCATAGAGTTCTAGGTGGAAGTTCAACTTAACAGTCTCCACTGCAATACCGGTATATAAAACAATGTTTTGGAACCAAAGGCAAATTTTGTGTGCCTCTGGGATCTGGTGGGGGATTGCTGGAATTTTGTCTATTTTGGGCCTAGCCCAATAGCAGTTTCAAAAATTCCTAATAAATCCTAGAGGCCCACACAACCCATTCGTGCAAGGCAAGAGGTGGAACAAAAATTTAGTCACACATTGCTAGTTTAGAGGGAGTTGGACCTCTTTATAAGGGAGGTTCTTTCCCCACATGTATGAGCATGAGAACAAGAGGGACATCCATGCGCGCTCCTCCTCCGCCGCCCGCCTGGCCATGCCACGCCTCATCATGATGCGCCGCGGGTTGCGGGAATATGCCGAGCCGATGTCTAGATTTTTGCCACGCACTACGGGCATACGAAAGGCCACTCGGGAGCTGGAAAGTTTTTGCTGTAGTGGATATTGAATACGAACGCTGCACCCTTCGACTGCTGCCTCTTCGTTTCATCTCCCTCGACCCCTTCAGCTCCCAGCGCAGCCTCTCGCCTCCTTCTCTTGCGCCTATAAAAGGGAGGTCTCTCCTCTTAGAGAGACGCACCAAAACCTTTTCCTCCTCTCGCCACAAGTTCCTGAGCACTGCGCTGCTGCTACGTTCTTCCCCATCCCGGTTTGCGGCGTGCACCGCAGGTCGGGACAGTAGGCCTCCGAAACCTCACCTCTTTGAGTCCTGTACGGGAGAAGGGTGATAAGGTTTTTGGGGAGCGCTCCGCGCGACTACTGACTTCTTCATCACGGACTCCGACGACTACTTCCCCGAGGACGACTTCTTCCCCGACGTCGACAACCTCCTTGACAACATGGCCGGCGAGGACACCGACCCCAAGTCCAGTGCAACTGCTGCTGCTGTTCCGTATGTGTTCTTCTCGTTTCTGTTCGAGGTTGTGCCACAGTTCCTTGTTCTGTTGTTTGCCCTAGATATGGTAGGTTCTGCTACATATATGAAACTTGTCCTACTGTCTACTCTAGATAAACTTGGCTAAAGTTCGTATATGCAGATGTTATATACCTTCTCTCTGTCAGATCGCATGACTAGTTTTATCACTGTTATATTATCATGCTTTATCTAATATTTCTGTTAATAAAATCATTTGGTAAATTGCTCATATTTCCAACAGATGTTTGCAGAATCAACAGGGGTTCCAATTCCAATCCCAAGCTTTGATACGAATCCCAAGCCCCCACATTATCATTTTACCACGAGCAAGCAACTCTTTGATTGATACTGTTCGCTTCTGCCTGTACTAATACACTAGCTTTCGAAACTAGAAAGGAGCCGAAGCGCTACGGGGCACGAGCACGACGACGACGCTCTTCATCTCGGCCAGCCCGGGATTCATGTCCAGCCCCACGCGGAACATTGCCACCACAACAGCATCCATTCTGAAAACTTAATGAATACTTGAATAACAGTGCAACAAAGTATATATGACCTTAACTGCAGTTTTTAGGACGGTGTAAGTGTGTAACATCCTACAGAGGTACTTTGTGAAGGAAAGGAATAATAAGCTGGAGTTGCTTGCCTGGTCGATGAGACCGTGACGGTGATCCATGATGATCGCCAGGATGTCATCGACGGATAGGATGTCTTATTTGCTGTGCATACCTGTGCAACCCAGCAAATACACAAATCCATCGTCTAGCATACCATTGATCGGACGATTAAGCAACAGCAATGAATGAAACAAGCAGAGGGCACCTCGAGGCGGTAGTCAGTGTCATTGTCAGTGAGGAAGCAGAGATGTCCCAGCATGAGCAACACAAATGTACGTACACAGCAGAAGAAAATAAGCAATTAATCACTCACTCGCCAAAATAAAATCGCAAAAAAGCAAAGCAGACAGGCATTCTTCAAAACGGCATTTCATTGACCATGTGTGCTCCTTAGCTTCTCAATCCACGAATAGTTGCTTTGCAGGTACTCTTCATGCATGATCAGCACTTGCTCGACAACCTATTTATTTACCAAAAAAAACTATTGATATCAACAAGCATGGCATACATTGGAATGTAGAAACTAAACATACAACTTAGGAGGAGGAGGCCTACCTCGGTAACTAAGTTGGCAATGGTTAACCGTTAGGCTGGTTGTAATGGGAGTATAATATACTAGTATCATGCATATGATACTAGTGTATGATACTACCTTCCTAATGCATAGTATCATATATTAGTATCATGTAGTACTTTATTTATTGCCATGCATGACACAAAGTAGTATAGCATTTAATATGATACGGTATCATGATATGATACTACACCCTCTCTTTCTTCATTTAATGCTATGACACATCATCAAAATTGCCTAGTTGGCATGCATGATACTAGCTATGATACTACCATTACGACCAGCCTTACCCGCGTCCCTGTGGGTAATTAACTTATCAGGGATGGGTATGTGCTAGCTTTAATGCCCACAGGGAAGCTGGTAGGTCAAATACCTTACCCAGCGCGTAAGACGGGGATGGGGATGGGATAGCATTACATGTGCCCACTACCCGCCTTACCCATTAAGGCCTTATATGTGGGCTCTAAAATTAGTAGACCCCATGTAATTGCTGCCCTTACCCACCCAAAACTCCTTTCATCCCATCCCTCTGGCAAAAAAGCCCAACCTAGCCACAACATATTATTTATTGTGCTGAAATGCTATGTTTCTACTCATATGCTATCAAAGGTTGTTATTGATCGCGTGTATGGGTTTTCCCATGGGGATAAAAAAACCCGGCGGGGATGGGGACGGGAATATTTTTATCCCCGCAGACGAGTATGGGGATGGGACTGGGCATGAGAAGGATGTCACGGGGATGGGAGTCCAATACCCGCCTGGGTAATCCCCATTGCTAGCTTTATTGGTAACACACTGTCCTCCTCAAGGTTTGTATTGAACAATTCAGATATTGCAGTCATACATCATAGTCACAAGAAAACCTTAGCCATGTAGACCGGCTTATAAGGTGGGCCCACACCCCGGGACGATGGTGAAGCAGTTCCAACCAAAGATGCTAAAGTTGTTTCATTGCGAAATAGGAAAATATGAGACTTTTTGGTCTCGTTGAACTCATACCAAATTTGGTCTGGTTTGGTATTATTTGGCTTTGTTTCCTTTGGAGGCATGATAGATAGATATAGCCATCCACCCATTGCCCAACCCGCCTTGCCCTAATACGTAAATACCCTCACCCGAACGGATCCCAGAAGCCCAACCCAACCCACCACGCAACAAAGCTTCCATCTTCTTGGTCCGCCGCCGCCACTAGAGTTTCCCCTTCTCGCTAAGGTTTCCTCGGTCCCCAACCCTTCCACCCCAACCCCAGCTCGGATCCAGGCGATGGCGGCCACGGGAGACACCAACAAGATCAAGATGATCATGCTAAAGACCTCAGATGGTGATGAGTTTGAGGTCGAGGAGGCGGTCGCCATGGAGTCCCTGACCATCCGCCACATGATCGAGGATGAGTGCACGGACAACGAGATCCTAATCCCCAACGTCGATTCCAAGATCCTCTCTAAGGTCATCGAGTACTGCTACAAGCACGTCCACGCCAAGCCATGCGCTACCGTCGGTGGAGCCACCTGTGTCGTTGCGTGTGATACCGCAGCTAACGCCACCCTAGCTGAGGACCTCAAGAACTTTGATGTAGAGTTCGTCAAGGTCAACCCGACCGTCCTCTACGACATCATCCTGGTATGATATCCTTTAGTTTGACAATCTCCTTTTTCTAGATCTATTTTTTCTTTTTGTTCCCTGTCAGGGACTCAAATCTAGATTGGGTTTGCACGTCTTGCATATTAGCTTGGGCGGAATACTCATATCATCATCAAGGTAGATTCTCGATTCGATTCCATTAGATTAGGTTTAGGTTATACATGATCCTCGCTCTATTGGCGATGTCCAAAATTCCTACAATAAAAGGAAAAACTTTCCACTTTCCTAAACTAAGGACGGGAAATAAGAAGGCGAGCATATCTTCTAAATTAATCATACTCAACTCAAACCTTCCTAGAATGGGGTATTAACACATTTGCCAACCATACACAATCATAGTAAATAGGCCAGGGCATCTTTTTGTGGTTTGTATGTTTCACTGATATATGTACATTGTTGTCATGCATAACCTGGGAATTTTTTATTATGACCAGTGTGAACTTACTAGATGCACTATCATTGTGCAAGTAAATTGTATATGATTAACTTGCCGAAACAATGGGCCACTCATAACAATAGATGTTTTTTTAATGATTATGTTACATATATTAATGCTTCTCTCTGACAACGACCAGTCACTTTACGTCTTGTTTTGTGTTTTATTATCTTGTAACACATCTTAATGCAAGGAAATCAATCTAATTATCCATGTTCTATAGCCATTATAGATTAATGCTTCTCTCTAACACTATGTGGTTCTTATTGCCCCCTCTTAGGCTGCATGCTATCTTAACATCGAGGCACTGGCGGTCCTAATATCCCAGACTATGGCCGACATGATCAAGGGCAAAACTACGGAGGAGATACGCAAGATGTTCAACCTGAAGAATGACTTCATGCTCGAGGAGTAGGAGAAGATTTGCAGGGAGAACCAATGGGCATTTGCGTAGAGGAGCGTCTAAGCTACACCGAATGAACGCTTACTGTTTGTCATGTCAACCTTTGAGATCCCTTCTTTATGTCGTAATGGGTTGTAATTTTTGGGCCCTATGAGGTGGTTATGTTTGAGAGAATACAAAAACTATTGTGGTTAGTGGTCATCACTTGTCAAACATCGTATCATTTTCATAAGCTTCATTCCTCACTCACCTAAAGCACTCATACAAGCAATATTTTCTCTCCAGCCAATGTGAAATCATAATGTAGTTTCTTAACAGGACAATATGCTCAACCGTCCGATCAGCCATTCAACGCGACCTACCGGTTTGCAACATAGGCCATGTTGCGCTCACCAATCTATGCTAGTGGCAGCTCGTCCAGCCACAGGTGAACATTTGTGACATGGATCATATTGGGGTCACTTGCAAGTTGCAACAATGACGACAACACCAAGTAGGTCAAAATCCCTGTGACACGCGGCGGGCGCCTGTACCATCAGCCGGCTCCATGCCCCGTTCTCCGATTTGGATCAAGAGATGGCATATATGCTTGATTTGGATCTAGGGGAAAAGCGATTGAAGCACCGTGCCCTAGCCCCCTGTAGCACACTTGCTGGAGCATGCCGAGTTCGGCATCGGTGCTCGGTCTGGAGAGAAAATAGGGAAATGGAGGGAGAGATGATGAGAAAGACATGAGTTGAGAGGAAGACAATGTGGGTGCTGCGGATGCTTCTAGAGAAGTATGGTATGAAAGGGGAGGGGTCGACGGGAAATGTGTCACTCGTCGACGCAGGCTCTTGTATTAGCACGATTATTGCAAGTGCTTACCAAAAATGGGCCTTTTGATTTTTTTCCCCACCACTTACTTAGGACTTTGACGATTTGCCACTGGTTAGTTTGTAATTGATATTTTGACACTTCTTAGGTGCTTATTTTCAATAAAAAACAATACTAAGTACCTTTAAATGTTTTCGATAATATGCATATGCATAAAAATAGTGGACAATAACACCCTTTGGGCCTGTCCGACTGAAGAGGTAGACAAAATTAGAAATCCCCAATGCCCCTACTCTTCTTGCCCTTGATTTCTTGCTATATGCTGTTTGGGACAGATTTGGAGGCTGACTTGTGGGTCTACTAGGTTGACATGTACGAAAGGCTTTTTCAACTTAGTTCACAAACAATTCTAGTAGCAGTGACCGTTGCATGTTAATCCAACAACCGTGCTGCTTCTTCAACCTCTAGTCTTCTTGCTCCAGCCGCCCAAACCAGCGTGTGCCGTACTTCCTGCTCATGCCTCCCGTGGCTGGCTGTGCTGCCGCGTACGCATAACCACTCCACACTACTCCCATCGCTAGGCTGGCCATCCCTCTATGCACCCACAGTTCCTGTTATTCTCCGGCGATGGCAGACGAACCAGTAAACCCTCGTACTCCCCTCCGTGTGGGAAACAACTGCCGAGTCTTCTCTGGCTCCAAGTCATTCCCTTCCTAGGCCTCGCCGTCGTCCACCGCCCTGGTGCTCTCGGCGCGGTGTGGTCAACGTGATCAACGAATGACATCCATCGTAAGAGGACTGTACGTGGAGAGGATGACAACCGGGTCCACGGCTACATGCAAGGAAGTGCCTCCTTATTACACGCAAAATAATGATTCCTCCACGTGATAGCGGGGACCCACCGGAAGGGCCTCTTTATTTTGCAAATTTTTTTCCTTCGGCTGACAGCTCAGACCCACCAGCTATATCTTCGCACGCAAGGAAGTGCCTCCTTATTACGCACAGAAAAAATGAATACTCCCCCTGCTAGCTGGGACCCACCATATTTGTAGGCTGACTTGTGGGCCTACTAAGTTGACGCAGACGCAGGATTTGTCAACTTAGGCAATATAAACGATTCTACCTGCAGTGACCGTACGATGTTCATCCAACGACCGTCGTGTTTCTTCAACCTCTGGTCTTCTTGCTCCAGCCGCTCAAACCATCGCTAGTCGTGCCGCCTGCTCCTGCGTCCCGTGGCCGGCTGTGCTGTCACACAGGCCTCACCGCCCCACCCTACTCCCATCGCTGGCCTGGCCATCCCTGTACTCACCCAGATCTCCTGTTATTCTCCGGCGACGACAACCTCACACTGTAGCCGAACTAGTAAACCGTCGTACTCCCGTCCGCGTGGGAAACAACTCCCGAGTCTTCTCCAGCTCCGGGTCATTCCCTTCCTAGGCCTCACCGTCGTCCACCACCTTGGTGCTCTTGGTGCGGTGTGGTCAACGTGGTCAAGGAACCACTTCCATCGGAAGAGTACTGTATGTGGAGAGGCTGACAGCTGGGTCCACGGCCATAGCAAGAAAGTGCCTCCTTATTACGCGCAAAATAATGATTCCTCCACCTGATAAAGGGGACCCATTGAAAGGGCTACCGTATTTTGTGAAAAAAAATCTTTTCCCCCTGACAGCTGGGACCCACCAGCTACATCTTCGCACGCAAGGAAGTGCGTCCAGATTACGGGCAAAAAAATGATTCTTCCCCCTGACAGCTGAGACCCACCAGCTATATCTTCGCACGGAAGGAAGTGCCTCCTTATCCTCCATGACAGTTGGGACCCACCTAGTGAAACCATGCGTAGGGTTGTCTGTCTAGTCGCGAATGTGTATGTACATACTAGTCGATCGGTCTCTCTGCAGCGATGAACCGTTGCCGAGTAAGGAGCGACACGTGTCGTAGTAGAGGCGCGGACGTAGCATGTCACGCTTGTTGGAAATATGCCCTAGAGGCAATAATAAATTAGTTATTATCATATTTCCCTGTTCATGATAATCATTTATTATCCATGCTAGAATTGTATTGATCAAAGACTCAAATACATGTGTGGATACATAAACAACAATGTGTCCCTAGTGAGCCTCTACTAGACTAGCTCGTTGATCAAAGATGGCAATGGTTTCCTAGCCATGGACATGAGTTGTCATTTGATAACGGGATCACATCATTAGGAGAATGATGTGATGGACAAGACCCAAACTATAAACATAGCATGTGATCGTGTCAAGTTTATTGCTATCATTTTCTGCATGTCAAGTATATGTTCCTATGACCATGAGATCATGCAACTCACTAACACCGGAGGAGTACCTTGTGTGTACCAAACGTTGCAACGTAACTGGGCGACTATAAATGTGCTCTACAGGTATCTCGGAGGGTGTTTGTTGAGTTGGCATGGATCAAGACTGGGATTTGTCACTCCGTATGACGGAGAGGTATCTCCGGGCCCACTCAGTAATACAACATCATAACAAGCTTGCAAGCAATGTGACCAATGAGTTAGTCACGATATCTTGTATTACGGAACGAGTAAAGATATTTGCCGGTAACGAGATTGAACTAGGTATGGAGATACCGACGATCGAATCTCGGGCAAGTAACATAACGATAGACAAAGGGAACTACATATGGGATTAGCTGAATCCTTGACATCGAGGTTCGACCGATAAGATCTTCGTTGAATATGTAGGAACCAACATGGGCATCTAGGTCCTGCTATTGATTATTGACCGTAGAGGTGTCTCGGTCATGTCTACATGATTCTCGAACCCGTAGGGTCGCACACTTAACGCTTGGTAGCGCTAGGGTAGTATTGAGATATTAATAGTGGAAAGTCCGAAGGTTGTTCGGAGTCCTGGATGGGATCCGGGACATCACGAGGAGCTTCGGAATGGTCAGGAGGTAAAGATTTATATATGTGAAGTCATATTTTGGGTTCCGGAAAAAGTTTGGTTTTTTCAGTATTGTACCGGGAAGGTTCTAGAAGGTTCCGGGGGTTCCACCATGGGGCCCAACGACCTAGGAAGGGCCCACATGGACCTAGGGGTGGTGCTACATCCCACTTAGTCTGGCCGCCCCATTCCCCAAGGCACATGTTGTTTAAATCTAGAGATAAGGTCTTATCTCTAAATTTAAAAGGTTGAATCTAGAGATAAGATGTTATCTCCAAGTTTAAAGCGATTTCAACCTTGTGGCAGACCCTAGATGGGTTTTGGATGCCCTCCCCTGCCCCCTAGACTATATTTAGATGGGGGAGGCGCATGGGGGCAGCCAACCCTTCACCCTTGCCCATTGCCTCTCCCAACTCTTGTCACGTTTCACCGGTATGCGCTTGGCGAAACCCTGCCGGAGTTCTGTTGCCACCACGTACACCACCACCACACCGTCGTGTTGGTTCAAATCTCATATACCTCCTCTCTCTCTAGCTTGCTGGATCAAGAAGGAGAGGATGCCACCGAGCCGCACATGTGCTAAACTCGGAGGTGCCGTTCGTTCGGCACTTGATCGGGAGTTCGTGGACCGATCGTGATTGGATCGCGAAGACGTTCGACTACATCAACCACGTTTCTTAACGCTTCTGCTTAGCGATCTACAAGGGTATGTAGATGGAATCTCTCCTCTTGTAGTTGTTCATCTCCTAGATCGATCTTGGTGAGCGTAGGAAATCTTTTGTTTCCCTTGCAACGTTCCCCAACAGTGGCATCATGAGCTAGGTCTATGCGTAGATGACATCATGAGTAGAACACAAAGGACTTTGTGGACGTTGATATTCAAATTGCTTCCTTCCTTGGTGTTTTCTTTATTCGGCAGTACTGTGGGATGAAGCAGCCCGGAGCAACTTCCATGTACAGGAGACCGGTTCCATCGACATACATGTGACTTTGTTGCATAAAGATGGCTGGCGGGTGTCTGTCTCTCCCACCTTAGTTGAATCAGATTCGACAAAGGTGGTCCTTGTAGAAGGTTAAATAGCAGCTTGCATATCACCTTGTGGCTTTGCGTAGGTAAGAATCGTTCTGGCTAGATACCCATAGCAGCCACGTAAAACATGCAACAACAATGAGAGGATGTCTAACTTGTTTTTGCAGGGTATGTTGTGATATGATATGGCCAAAGACATGATGAAATATATTTGATGTATGATATGATCATGTTTGTAATAGTTTATATCGACCTGCATGTTGATGCATACGGCAACCAGCAGGAGCCATAGGGTTGTCTTTAATTATTGTATGACCTGCGTGTCAATCATTAAGCGCTATGTAATGCTTTACTTTATCGCTAAGCGGTAGCAATATTAGTAGAAGCATGGTTGGCGTGACAACCCCAATGGCAACACGATGATGGAGATCATGGTGTCATGCCGGTGACGATGGAGATCATGACGATGCTTTGGAGATGGAGAGCAAAAGCACGAGTTGATGGCCATATAATGTCACTTATGATTTGCATGTGATGTTAATCCTTTTATGCATCTTATTTTGCTTAGGACGACGGTATCATTATAAGGTGATCCCTCACTAAACTTTCAAGATAAAATTGTGTTCTTCCCAAGTGTGCACCGTTGTGAAAGTTCGTCGTTTCGAAGCACCACATGATGATCGGGTGTGATAGACTCTACGTTCACATACAACGGGTGCAAGCCAGTTTTGCACATGCGGAACACTTGGGTTAAACTTGACGAGCCTAGCATGTACAGACATGGCCTCGGAACACAAGAGATCGAAAGTTCGAACACGAGTCATATAGTAGATATGATCAACATGGATATGTTCACCATTGAAACCACCTCATCTCACGTGATGATCGGACTTGGGTTGGTGAATTTGGATCGTGTACACTCGGACAACCGGAGGGATGTTGATCTGAGTGGGTGTTCTTCGGTAATATGATTAATCAAACTCATTTATCATGAACATAGTCTAAATTGTCTTTGCAAATTATGTTGTAGATCAATAGCTCACGCTATAGCTCCCTATTTTAATACGTTCCTAGAGAAAGACTAAGTTGAAAGATATTGTAAGCAATTATGCGGACTACGTCTGTAGTCTGAGGATTGTCCTCACTGATGCACAGAAGGCTTATGTCCTTGATGCACCGCTCGGTGTGGCAACCCCTCTAGTGTCGTCTGTGGATGTTGTGAACATCTGGCAGACACGTTCTGATGACTACTTGATAGTTTAGTGTGCTATGCTTTACGACTTAGAATCGGGGCTCCAAAGGAGTTTTGAACGCCATGGAATGCAGAGATGTTCCAAGAGCTAAAATTGGTATTTCAGGCTCATGCCCGTGTTGAGAGGAATGAGACCTCTGACAACTTCTTTGCCTACAAGATGGAGGATAATAGCTCAGCCAGTGAGCATGTGCTCAGAATGTCTGGGTGCTACAATCGCTTGAATCAAGTGGGAGTTAATCTTCCAGATAAGATAGTGATTGACAGAGTTCTCCAGACACTATCACCAAGCTACTAGAATTTCGTGATGAACTATAACATGGAAGGGATGGAGATGATCTCGGAGCTGTTCACGGTAGGCCACGAAGGTAGAAATCAAGAAGGAGCATCAAGTATTGATGGTTGACAAGACTACTGGTTTTAAGAAGGGCAAGGGCAAGAAGGGAAACTTCATGAATGGCAAGCCAGTTGCCGCTCCAGTGAAGAAACCCAAGGTTGAACCCAAACCCGAGACTGAGTGCTTCTATTGTAAGAGGAAGGTCACTGGTAGTGGAACTACCCCAAATACTTGGTAGATAAGAAGGATGGGAACTTCAACAAAAGTGTCACACCCTGATTTTTTGCCCTTTCTTTTGATTTTGATTTTCTAAGGATTTTGCTTGAGTTTTCTTCTTTCATGGCTATGTGGTATGGAAATTGGAGAAGATGACCTCTTTTTTTCCTTTCTAGAGTGGCTTGTCATCCTCATATCCATCCCAAGACCTTGCCATTTCCATCTTGGACCAACCTCAATATTATTTTCCTTGAGAATATTCCTTTTTCTGCTAAAGGAATAACCCTATTTGTTGTGAAGTAACCTATATTTCTGCCACTCCCAAAATTCCAAATAATTCTCATAAATTGTTTGGGTCATATCTTGCTCAGATATGTTAAAAATCCTTCCTTGGCATCATCAAAGATAATTCACAAATATCCCTTTTCTCATTCTGCCCTTAGTGACTTTTTGAGAAGGAAGTGTCATTTATCTTTGCTTGATTGACCCCAAACTTTTTGGACACCTTTTCATGTCCATATCATTGCCCCATGCCAAAATTCAACTCAAATTGCCTAGTAAATATTCATGAGCAATTTTTCAAAGTTCCTGTCTGAGGGAATTCTTGGTGAAGGAAGTACTAGCTAGGATTATTCAAATGAGTTTAAATTTTTCACACTCCTTCATGTGCTCATATCATCACCCTCCTCCAAGTTTCATCTCATTACATTGATCTATGTGAGCCCAGGATCAATTCTTTGTTTTTGTCCAAACTTTCAGATTGTGAAGCAAGTATATTTTATCTTGCTCCATTATGGCTGAAAATTTTCCAGGACCTTCTCCTACCCATATAACCTATCTACACATGATTTGGGCTCATTTCATTCAGTCATTTTCCCTCGGGATTTTTCCCAAGATTCTGTCCAGAGAGGTGCTTGATGAAGGAAGTACCATTTTGGCTTGGCCAAATGGCATGGAATTTTCATGGCACTCTCATATGCCCAAATCATCCTGCCACTGCCGCCCCTGCCGGGCAAGTGTCACTACAAAAAAATACACTTCCGTGATGATACGTGTTTGTCACAGTAGGTCGCTTTTTTGTCATGCATGTACATCCATGACAAATTTATGACAGAATCAAGATAGTCATACTTGTGCTGTCGTAGAAGTGTTCCATGACATTACCAAAATTATCATCACGGAAGTGTCCACTTCCATGACAATAAATCGCGCATCATAGAAGTGCTTTCGTCCAGGGTGACCGACACGTGGCATCCATCGTAACGGAACACCGTTAAGCTATCGGGTCAGGTTTTGGATCCGATAACCCGTTAACAGCCCCGACCAATGGGAAATTTCCACGTGTAAAATTCTTATTGGCCGGACGAAACACGTGTCAGCTCGTCAGTGGGTTAGATAGGCGCCTATGATATGTCGACACATGGCACGACCCAACAGTGGCCCATTTAGCTTACAAAGCCGGCCCGTTTGACTTGGTCAAAAGTTAACGGGCTGGCCCATGAAAAGCATGTTAACGGTCTCTTCGCAAATAGCCCATTTTACGGCCCGTTAGGCCCTAAAGGAAATCGGCCCAACAACGTCATGTGGGCCGTCGAATATAATACCAGCCCATTTCACTTTCGGCCCATGTATGGCCCACGACGTCTTTCGGCCCATATGAGGCCTTCGTATCTTTCGGCCCATTACAGGCCCACGGTGAGTCTAGCCCATAATGAACAGTAATTTTCTTTATACCCGTTAACGGCCCGTGATTTACATGAGCCGTTTCCAGCCCGTGTTAGCTTTCGGCCTATTGACGACCCATACGTTCTTGGGCTCCTTTTCGGCCCTCGATTACTTCTGGCCCGTTATTGGCCTGCTCCCCTAATGGGCCAAATTCGTCCCATGGCAAGAGTCAGCCCGTTACTGGCCTGTTCCACTAATGGGACAAATTCGGCCCATGGAAAGAGTCGGCCCGTTACTGGCCTGTTACCCTAATGGGCCAAATTTGGCCCATGGCAAGAGTCGGCCCGTTTCTGGTTTGTTAACCCGTTGCGCCGTTTCCAGCCCGTCCTATATTCTGGCCCATTAACGACCCGTTATGCATGTGACAGAATTAAGCCTTTGCTGTCCTACGGCCTGTTAACGGCCTGTTACCGTGCTGGGCCGCTACCAATTACGCCCAATTATGGCCTATGTAGACCCATTTATCTGACGGCCCGAGGCCCACCGATCACAGGCCCATTTATCGATGCCCCGTAGGAGACCCATGGATCCTACGGCCCGTATATGGCCCATGGTAGTTGCGTCCACTAGCAAACCAGGGAAAAAGAAGACTAGGAAATAAATAAGGCCGAAACTAACGCTGGGCTATTAAGGCAATTGCACAGATTACATCCACTCGGCATCAAAGATCGCCACGAGTGCAAATATAGGGAACACCCTACACTATACAAAAATGGCTTGCTGTTTTCTTCAGGCGGTGGCTGCACGTTAAGAATAAATTTTGTATCGCACCAAAACAAATTACAACTATATAACAAAAGGAAGGTTGGCATAAAACTTAACAGTCTAGCAGATAAATGCACCACCAGAAGTTCAGAAGCTCAGTTCATTTGACCTGACTGTTACGTTTTCATGCTGTATTGTCCGATGGAGCACCATAACCCTCACCTTCATTTCCCCTAGGCTCCTGAACAACATAGCAAATGTCTGATAGTCTGGTTTCAAAACCATGCATATCTTGACGACATTGAGCAATGTTTCTCCTTGTTTCACAAAGGGTCTCTGTTAGGGAATGGACTTGTGTCTGGAGCGCAGATACAACATTGCTTTGAGCTTGCATATCTTGATCATGAGGCAGTTTGGACAATATTGCCTTAACAACCAACCCAGTATTACGCAGGAACGTGCTTCTGGCACTGTTAGTGGACAGGTACTGACCCACTGTAGCAAGAGATGACATTGCGGTTATAGTTGCCTCGCCACCTTCAGAAGGTGGCGGTTCCACCATTTTTTCCATAGCTCGCTGAAAAGTTGAGGTTTTACATTAGTAGTACCAGAACAGAAGATATTAAGGAGGCAGCAAAACCAAACAAAATAGCTTTGGTCTATATACAGAACTTATTCTGGTGAACCCATGTAAAATATTAGTTGTATTTTATTGCAAAGTACATAATAAAACCAGGTTCCAAACATATGACCATGTACCATCGCTAATGTATTTTCTATTTCTTCACATTGTATTGAGGGCTAAGGATGAAGAGACGAAGTTTATAATACGGTAAGCATAGTATGACGTCATTCATATCACAAAACAACTGAGAACAGACAAACAGGCAATTGTAACGTTGTGTGGGCAAGTCCAGCACAGAACTAGATTACGGGTCAAGATCAAAGGAACATCACTCCTCTCTTTTAAACCTTGTAAGGTGCAATGATACTCTAAGACAATTGTGTATAAAATTGAAAAGAGTAGTAGACATTGGCTGCAAACCATGCAGTTCAAGGCACAAGTCAGAGTAAGTAGTAGTTAAAAGGCATGAGGATTAAGGACTTACAACAACGGCTTTGACTGGTGTAGTCATGCCCTTCTTCTTGCTGGTGTGACAGTCCTTGAAGACTTCCACAACATCTGGTTCAGGTACTTTTTGGTCCTTGCGGGCTTTCCTCTGCATTTGGAACAAGTCAATATAGATGCGATAATATGGTACATCGAAAAGAGTGAAACAACAGTTAATTACAAGAGCCTCGCAGTGTGCAATATAGCTACGAGATCTTGTCGTGTGTTGGAATTTCACTTTTGTACGGTTGGCCTTGTTCTTTGAACAGTTCATCTACAAGAAGATATATTTGTGTGGCACATGCGTAAATAGGACTTCAACATGTGATCTGATGACATATATATAATGTACCTGATACTTCAGATCGGACCAGTGTTTAACGAGGCCTCTCTAGTCTTCATCAAATATATTTTCCACTGGAGATGTTTGGGCAAGTTCACTGTTAGCCTTGCCTTCAAAGTGAGTTTTCCTCAAGTTATACCGATATTGTCGCAGAGAAGACTTGAAAACATGGGTGCAAGCTTGGCTATCCAACTTGAACCTCATCTGCTCAAAGTTAGACTTGCATCATCTTGGCTATCCAACTTGAACCTCATCTGTTGAAAATTATGGGAGTCTCATTATCAGTAACCTAGAAAGTATTGGACAGAGCAAGACGATATTACTAGTTTCCATACATAACCATACTTACAGATAAATGGTCGAGGAAGATGTTGAACTGGGTTTCGTCTTTTTCATTCCTGTACTAAATCCATGTTGGGAGGATACGTACATGACACCTAACAGCAACCGCTGCCTCTGATACTAACTTGGCTGACTCTGTAGCATCACGTGGCCTTTTTAAACCTGCCACAAAACGGATCTCCATTCTTCCTCCTCTAGATTTAGTTAACCTATCGAGCATTATCCCTGATGTTTGTTTCCTCTTGCGCCTAGGTGTCCAACACCAAACATAGGAAGTGTTAGTGTACATCAAACTGTGAGACTACATATAAAGAAGCACACAACTGTAACTTGACTCCAGCAACTACCTTCTTGCTGTTGAAGCTCACAAGGTTCATCTGATATTGCCAACTTGTCTTGTGTCAAGAGTGCTTGGGAAGTAGTGTCAGGTGGCAAGGGAGCTTGGGAACGTGCTGCTAGCTCAGTTGACGCACGAGTACGTCATGCAGCTGGTAGTACTGCGGTAGGTGTTGCAAGAACTAGGGCTGTCTCTGCTTGTTTGGTGGCAGCTATTTGTTTCTGTTTGTCTTTTTTTGCAACTCGTGTAGCATGGGATGCCGTGTTTGTAGAATTTTCTGCTGGACTTTGACCTTCTATTGCACCATCAGTACCAGCAGAATCTGCAGGATTCATCTGCTTCTCATTCCCTGCCATTCTGTATTTCTTCCTCTTTCTCTGTGCCATGTTAAGTCAAGCCGACAAGAAAAACGAATAACAATTTAGTTCTTCAGAACAAATTGATGCGTAATGTAGACGAACTGAACTTTGATGTTAGACAACCACATGATAGGAGGATGTAATATGTATGAAAAAAAGACGGAAGAGATAACCAGAACTATGATGTGTAAACTAAGAAGACATTTCACCAAATTAGAAGCAATGCAATGGAAGGTAGACACCATATGAAAGATGCTACAAATATCGCTCTGCCAAGTTAACAATGTCTCATCATAAATGGCGTTTAAACAAATGTGAAGCAGTACAAGAAATAAATCATATGCAAGATGCAAACAACATCACACTACCATGTTAGAGGTCTCTCGTCATTAGTGCCATTTGTAAGTGCATCTAGTGCCACCCCTAGTTGGTTTTGGAGTATTGACGACAAATTTGGTTGAGGGACTAATGTGTTTGTGAGAATTGCAGGATAACACAGGTAGTGTCCCTCATTGATTCGGTTTACCTACCGGAGATGACCCCTAAAAATGTATGAAGACATTGACGACAATGGTGGTACATGAAGATATTCATATTGAAGACTATGACATAAGAAGACATTCTGTGAAGACTATGGAGTGCGAAGACTTAGTTGTTTAGTTGTTTCCTTTTCTTCTTTGTTGAGTCATAGGAACCACCGTACTGTTAAGTCGGGTCCAAGTGAATACAGTCAGAGTGACTGAAGTGATGCTCAACTCAAATCCTAGGTCTTCGAGCGAAGACAATGAGAGCAAATCTTATCCAGAGCTGGATAAGTCAGCTTTGCTTGTAGCCCAAGTAAAGTTGTTGCATGTGTTTGAAATCTGACCGTTGGAACACGTGTCAGTTCCTTAGTGACCCAGGGTCATTTCAGACATATCAGGTCGGGTTGCCTAGTGGCTATAAATAGCCCACCCCCTACACCATAAATTGGTGGCTGCTCAGAGTTAGTGCACGACTTTTGTCGTTTGAGAGCAACCCACCTCGAAGCCTTTGAGAGAGAGAAATCCTTGCGAGGACAAAGCCCAAACACCTAGATCCAAAGAGTGTTAGGCATCACTGAAGTCTTTCTGTCTGTGTGACCTGAAGACTTATTACACTTGAGGACTGTGAATCCTCCAGCCGGTTAGGCGTCGCGTTCTGTGCATCCAAGAGCCATTGTGGATCGCCGATGAACAAAGTCTGTGAAGGTTTGGAAGTCTACCTTGAAGACTTACCAGAGTGATTGGGCGAGGACTGTGTGTCCTTAGCTCAAGGGGAATAAGGTGAAGATGCGGTCTTCTGAGTTGAATCTCAGCCTCCCTAACCAGATGTACAGTTGTCACAACAACTGGAACTGGTCAAACAAATCCCGTGTCTTCATCGAGTGACTGGTTCTATTCTCTCTTCCCTTTACTTACAGTTTGTCTTCGTGAAGTCATTGCCTTCATGCCATACCTGTTTGACTTTATTGCTTGACTACTATTGCTGTTTGGCTTCATACTATCTTCCACCCTGATCCTTACTACCTAGTTGCCATTAGTCATCGTACACTCACATTATTGCATACTTGACTATGGCTTGCCTTGTGTAGTTTATCTTCCGCTGCATATCAATAGGTTCATTTCTAATGTTTGTCTTTGAAACTTTTATGTTTTGAAGACCTTCATAAAAATCGCCTATTCACCCCCCTCTAGTCGATAACAAGCACTTTCAATTGGTATCAGAGCAAGGTACTCCCTTGTTCTGTGTGATTCGGTTTAACCACCTGGAGTTTTAGCTATGTCGACTGCAGGGATAATCAAAGTCTCCGCTGCTTGCCCCGTGTTCAATGGAACTGAATATCCCTACTGGAAGAATAAGATGCGCATGCATCTTGAAGCCATTGATTTCGACCTCTGGTATGTCGTCAAGAACGGCGTTCCCAAGACTGGTGAAGGTGTCACACCTGCTGATGTCAAGAAGTTCATTCAACTGGACTCTACTGCCAAGAACATCATCTGTGGTCATCTGACCAAAGGACAGTATGGCCGTGTGAGTGCTCTGGAGACGTCAAAGCTAGTCTGGGACTGGCTATCCAAGGTCAACGAAGGCGTCTCAACCCAGAGAGATCAAAGGATCAGTGTTCTTCGCAACCTCTTCAATCGCTTCAAGAGAAACGACAATGAGAATGTCCAACTCACGTTTGATCGCCTCACTGACATCACGAATGAGCTTCGTGCTCTCGGCGCCACTGAGATTACCAAGCATGAAATCGTCAAGACGCTACTGAGATCACTTGACAACTCCTTTGACACCCTTGCCCTCATGATACAAGAACGTCCTGACTTCAACACACTCGATCCGTCTGATATACTTGAGAGGCTCAACACACATGAGTTCCAGCTATCTGAGAAAAGAGATATCTATGGTCCGAACTATGGCCGAACTCGCGCTTTGAAGGAAAAAATTGTTTCCTCATCTGAAGAAGAATCCGACTGCAGTTCTGATGATCCTCAAGACATTGGAAAGGAACTTGCTATGCTTGTGAAGAAGTTCCAGAAGTTCACTAAGAAGAAAGGCTTCAGAAAGTCTTCACGATCCAGCTCAAGAAATGATGAAGCTTCTACTCATGACTACAAGAAGAGAACATGTCACAAGTGCAAGAAACCTGGACACTACATCTCGGAGTGTCCACTGTGGGACAACGAGAAGAAGAAGAAGAAGAGCAAGGAATATGATCCTGATGACAAGAAAAAGAAGAAATCTTCAAAGTCTTCTTCCAAATCCTCATCAAAGTCTTCATCTCACAAGAAGAGCTCATCTGGCAAGGCTCGTGCTTTTGTTGGGAAGGAAATGGATTCAGAGGAGGAGTCTGCTTCTGAGGAGGCGGAGGTGGAGTCCGAGGAGGAGTCCGACCCTGGTGTTGCAAGTCTGGCTCTAGCCACTGCCTATGTTGCCAAGTCCATCTTCAACACTGAAGACAATGACTTCCACGCCAACGCTGAAGCTGATAATAAGGATGACCCTACTCCCACCTACTGCTTCATGGCACGTGGTGCCAAGGTAAAATCACGCGATGCTTACTTTCAAACATCTAGTGAAGATGACTCTGATTGTGAATCCAAGCCTAGCTACAAAACACTTGCTAAAATTGCAACTGAACAACAAAAGGCTATGGAACATACTCAAAAACTGTTAGACAAAAGCGATGACCTGTTGGACGCGGAAATGACTCGTTCACAGTCCTTAGTTGAAGACATAAAAAATCTTCATGCTAAGTACCAAGAACTTGAAAGTCGTCATGATACGCTCACAACCACTCATGAAAAGCTCTCCTATGATTATCTTCAAAGGAAGCAAGAGCTTGAGAAGTTGAGAGCGGCTCATGAAGATCTTCAAAAAGAGAATGGGTCACTACACGCTCAACAGACCAGTCCCGCTCAGGATGGATTTGAACCACCATGTCTAAAATTCCTTGAGCGTGATAACGCTACCTCTGTTGCTGGATGTTCCACTACTGCTGCTGTTGCATTGTCTTCAACTACTGATGTGGTAACTAACCCCTCTGCGAAGGATACCACTACTATTGCTGATGAAAATGCTAGGTTGAAGACATTACTTGAAACAGGGATGTATAAAAGCCTGAAAGGGCATCAGACACTTTGCGATGTCCTCAAAAAGCAGATTCTGAACCGAAACCCTAGGAAAGAGGGTGTTGGGTTCGAGAGGAAAATGAATGTTGATGGTTCCTATTGGAAGCCTGAGCAGTATCCCAAAACCACATGGGTTGCTGCAAAGGGACCTTCAGTGGATCCATCCACCTTATCTGGCTTTACCTGTGCTAACCATGTCATCATTGATGAATCCTTTGATGCAAACTATAAACTATTCAAGAATCAGAATAGTGAAGTGTTTGCCAGATATATTGGTACTAACTGAGGAATGGGCCACCTATGAAGAAGATCTGGGTACCCAAAAGCTGTCTTGAGAAGCTTTCAGTGAATGTCATCATGACACCACCTGGGAAGAAGACAAATCCCAGACCTAAGGCTTCATATGGTCCAAAGGCTTCATACAGACAGAGGACTCACCTGAGTCACCCTAACGCCAATGTTTTGCAGGGAAACCGTACTCAAACCTATGAATATGAGCGTGTAACTTCAAACCGCTATGTTCATAAAACTAAGAACTTTTCTGCTTATTCATATGAGTATCATTCATCTCCTGCAGGGCTATTTGCTAGGGCTCCAAAGCCGAAGTTCTTAGATGCTGCACTTAGACTCATTGCTTCTAAGCCACCCCTGAAGATGTGGGTGGTTAAGAAGAATTAACTTTCTTTTGCAGGGAAAGGTCTCCAGCCAAAAATCAAAGGCGCCTGATGCTATTGCTGGGGACCTAAAATATCTTGTAGGGCGCAAGATCAAATGCCCAAATGGTCTCACTATGTATTTTGTTCCTGAATCGCTTGCCATTCATCCTATCAGTCCTAATCTTGATCTGAGCTTCCATAATCCTCTTGCCCGTCAAATGTTTATGCTTCACAATACTCTTGGTGAAGCCTATCCTCCTACCTGTAATGCAGAGTATGACACCTCGTGCCTCAGAATGGATTATGGACAGCGGATGCACTAATCATATGACTGGTGATCAAAGTCTTCTCATGGACTCAACCTTACGTCCATCTGATAAGAGTCACATCACATTTGCCGACACTGGTAAAAGCAAGGTGTTGGGTCTAGGTAGAGTTGCAATCTCAAGGGATCAGCACATGGATAAAGTGATGCTTGTTGAATCCCTTGGCTTCAACTTAATGTCTGTCTCAATGCTTTGTGACATGAACATGGTTGTAATATTTGGAAAGTATCGTTGCCTTGTACCAATGGAATCTGACAAATATCTAGTCTTTGAAGGGTACAAGAAAGATGATCTGTACATGGTAGATTTCTCAGCAGGTCCACAGATTGCAAGATGTCTTCTTACAAAAGCTTCAGAATGCTGGCTATGGCATCGGAGGCTGGGGCATGCTGGGATGAGGAACTTACATACGCTCGTCAAGAAGAAGCATGTCTTTGGCATTGAAGATGTCAAGTTCAAGAAAGATCATTTGTGCGGTGCCTGCGAAGCTGGAAAGATGACTAGGGCCAAGCATCCCTCGAAGACAATCATGACTACGTCTCAACCCTTCGAGCTGCTACACATGGACTTATTTGGCCCTACTCACTACTCTACCCTCACTACGACTGCCTGTCTCTATGGCTTCGTCATTGTTGATGATTACTCAAGATACACATGGGTGCACATAATTCTCTACAAGACCGAAGTGCAAGATGTTTTCAAACGTTTTGCCAATCGTGCCATGAACAATTATGGAGTCAAGATCAAGCATATCAGAAGTGACAACGACACTGAGTTCAAGAACACCGGACTTGATCTTTATCTGGATACAATGGGAATCACTCATGAGTTTTCTACTCCTTACACACCTCAGCAAAATGGCATCGTAGAGCGCAAGAACAGAACCCTCATTGAAATGGCTTGGACGATGCTGGACGAATACAAAACACCAAGAAAGTTCTGGCCTGAAGCTATTGATACAGCATGCCACGTCATCAACCGTGTTTATATCCATAAGCTTCTGAACAAAACATCCTATGAGCTCCTCACTGGCAAGAAGCCAAATGTAAGCTACTTCAGAGTATTTGGAGCACGGTGCTGGATCAAGGATCCCCATCACAAGTCAAAATTTGCACCAAAAGCTCACGAAGGCTTCATGCTCGGTTATGGAAAGGATTCACACTCTTACAGAGTCTTCCACCTCTATCTCTATAAAATCGTCGAAACTGTAGTTGTGCGGTTTGATGAAACCAATGGTTCACAAAGAGAGCTCCTGCCAAGTAATCTTGAAGAAGCTCCACCCAGCGAGTCTATCAAGCTAATGGGAACTGGTGATATCATGCCTGCTGAAGCACAGCCTGAAGAGGAACTTATCATTTCTACACCCAACCAATCTGAAGACAATGCTCAGCCTGAAGATAATCCTCCCAATGATGACAATGATCAGCAAGAACAAATTCTTCGCCCAGCTCATCCTCGTGTTGCTAGTGAAGTGCAAATTGAGAAGATAATTGATAGCATCAATGCACCTGGTCCACTTACTCGTTCAAGAGCAATGCAGTTAGCAAATTTTTGTGGGCACTTTTCTTTTGTGTCAATATCAGAACCCAAGAAAGTTGCTGAAGCCTTTATGGAACCTGAATGGATTCAAGCAATGCAAGAAGAGATTCAACAGTTCAAGCTGAACAATGTTTGGGAACTTGTCAAGCGTCCTGACCCTCGCAAGCATAACATCATTGGAACAAAATGGATATATCGAAACAAGCAAGATGAGCATGGCCAAGTCGTCAGAAATAAAGCACGTCTGGTTGCACAAGGATATACTCAAGTTGAGGGGATTAACTTCGATGAAACATTTGCTCCTGTGGCTAGACTTGAAGCTATTCGCATATTGCTAGCCTATGCTAACCACAACAATATCCTGCTATATCAAATGGATGTGAAGAGTGCATTTCTCAATGGCAAGATTGAAGAAGAAGTATACGTTGCACAACCACCCGGCTTTGAAGATCCAAAACATCCTGATATGGTGTACAAACTAAACAAAGCACGGTATGGCCTCAAACAAGCTCCTCGCGCTTGGTATGATACAATCAAAGACTTCCTGAAGAGCTAAGGCTTCAAACCTGGATCCCTCGATCCTACACTCTTCACGAAGACATATGATGGTGAACTGTTTGTGTGCCAAATCTATGTGGATGACATTATCTTCGGCCGCACCAACCAGAAGTACAGTGATGAGTTTGGATACATGATGCAAGAGCAATATCAGATGTCCATGATGGGTGAGCTGAAGTTCTTCCTTGGTCTTCAAATTCGTCAGCAAAGGAATGACATCTTCATATCTCAAGACAAATACCTCAAAGATTGCCTGAAGAAGTTTGGAATGCAAGATTGTAAAGGTTACACGACTCCAATGCCAGCCAAACATCATCTGGGTCTCGACGAAAATGGTAAAGAGTTCGATCAGCAGGTATATCGCTCCATGATTGGTTCTTTACTTTACCTATGTGCATCTAGGCCAGATATTATGCTTAGTGTTTGCATGTGTGCTCGATTCCAAGCGGCACCAAAGGAATCGCATCACCTAGCTGTGAAGCGAATTCTTCAATATTTGGCTCACACCCCAACACTAGGATTATGGTATCCAAAGGGCTCAGAGTTTGATCTGGTTGGATTTTCGGATGCTGATTATGCTGGTGACAAGGTGGATCGCAAGTCTACATCAGGCACATGTCACTTTTTGGGACGATCACTTGTATGTTGGTCTTCAAAGAAGCAAAACTGCGTGTCACTCTCAACTGCTGAATCTGAATACATTGCTGCTGGATCTTGCTGTGCTCAGCTTCTATGGATGAAGCAAACTCTCAAGGACTATGGCATCAATCTGAACCAAGTACCTCTCTTCTGCGACAACGAAAGCGCCATCAAGATTGCCAACAACCCAGTCTAGCACTCAAAGACAAAGCACATTGAAATTCGTCATCACTTTCTCAGAGATCATGTCATGAAGAAAGATATTGATATCATTCACGTCAACACTGAAGAGCAATTGGCAGATATCTTCACAAAGCCCTTGGACGAGAATAGGTTTTGCAAGTTACAATGTGAGCTAAATATCTTGGAATCCTCAAATGTCCTGTGATCATGCACACATCCTAACACTTATGCATGTTGATGACTTAGATGTGCAACACACGAAGTAAAGTATATCTTCAATCAATGAAGACTTACATTCTGAGTGTGAATATATTAACGTGGAATTTGACTTCGGAGCGCCACGATAATTGTGCGCCGTGTCTGGGTCTAATACTTCCTATATGGTGGGTAACGCCACCACCAAACTTTTCTGTTTGAAGTGTTTCACTCATGACGTTGCATTTGAATGTCTTCGCATTCGGTTTGTCTTCAAATTCACTTTATCTTCATGATTATCTTCACTAAGTTGATTCGACTGCTGTTTGATATATATATATATATATATATATATATATATATATATATATATATATATATATATATATATATACACTAGTGTTCTGTCCTCTACAGCATTCACTTATAGCTATGTTTTCTTGTTGAATCTTTTGAACTAAGTGAATGTGATCGGACCCTAATTTGTCTATGCTTCCTATCTCAAACTCTATCTGTCCAAATCATATGCATTCTATTGAAACTGTCGAATGTCTTCTCTGCGTCCTTGTCAGCAGAAGATACAGAGACAAACATTAAATCTGTTTTAAATGTGTCATCCTTATTGCCTGAAATCCGGAGAAGCCGGAACGTCTATCTGACAAACCTGGCGGGCGTGGGAACATGGGACAACTCTATGTATGTTGCATGCTTGCCACGTGCCCATCAGATGTGAACCGCCAGGGGCACCTGCGTAATTGCGCTGTGCCGCCCACTTCCTTATAAATACTTGTCCCCTGCGGTAAAAGAAACTTCTTCCACCTCTCCACCTCGTCAAAACCCTAGCGCCACCGCTAGCTCTCGACGACGCCGGCGACGAAGCGCTTAGCTACCGCGACTTCTCCGACGCCGTCCTCACGCCGGCCGTGGACATCGTCCTCTCCGCCGCCGCCGTAGGTGTCCTCCGTCGCCAAGTTAGGGCACGGTGGATTGAACTGCTCGGTCTCCTACTCTTCCCATCTAGCAGTTCTTTGTGTGGTAAATAAAACTCTCTTTTTACCATCTTTTTGATCTTCAAAGATTCATCATGTCTACCAAAATAGGTTTCTGCCTATACAAGTTAGTTCCATTCTATCTGCATCTCATACTGCCTAGCATATTCACTTAAGCTTCATAACAATTTATATTCCTCACTTATACCTATTCGCGGATTCGTATAAATCTGGAACCAACTCTCAACATATAAGTGAATGTCTTCGCATCATGAGGTCAATGTCTTCAAACTGATTTATCTTCAAAATCTTCTGAGAATGCATATGACCTCTTCCCCTTCCCTCGCATCTCTAATGCTGTCACAGGTACATGTTCGTGGGAGAATCCCTTGGTTCTCATAGTCTGCATTCGTTTGCAGAATTCTTACAGCATCATATTAACTCTCCCGAAGCCAGTTCCTGTTTGTCCAGCAAGAGGAAGCCTTTGAAGCCTCTGAACGTGTTGAAGCCATTCAGTTTGAAGTTCATGGCTGCAGAAAAATCAGTAAGGAAGGGTGGCAGACAGTGTCATGGAGGAACATCAAGAGATTTGCCCGATGACCTCTCAGAGCTTTACAAGACAGATCCTGAGGAGGATTACAATCAGCGCAAGACACGAATCCAATGGATTCGAAGATATTGGGATGAGGAATGGTTCAAGTACCGCTTCGTGACCAAGGAATACGCTGAGAAGAATGCGATAAAGTGTCCTTGGGGAGATATCACTTACAGAGGTCTTCAACCCAAGAGCAAAGCTGAAGCTATTGAACAAAGGTTCTACCCGTGCATGGTCAGAGGACCACAGCCTGCCAATGCCGACCCCACTTCTCTCTTGTGGTGTCGCGATGACGACCTTTTCAAACGCAACTTTCAATTTGCTAAGGCATCAGTAAAAGAGAACAAGAAGTCACTGGGTTTGAACTTCAACCCTGGCCCATCTGCTCCAAGGGAGGATGGCACTCATGAAGCTGATCAAAACGAGATTGGCCCCTTCTATGATTTTCAAGGTCTCCTCACCTACATTGCAGTCCAAGGAGCTGCTGTTGGGGACGCTTCTGAAGAGGCTGACACAGATGAAGCACCTCCTGCCCCAAAGCCCCAAAAGCAGAAGAAGGCTAAGGCGTCAAAACCAACTGCATCACCAAAAGCTTCACACTTGAAGCCACTGGCAACTGCACCTCCTGAAGACAATGTGCAGTCTGAAGATTTGTCACGCATCTCCAAGAAGACGGAGAAGAAGAAGAAACTTGTCAAGCATACTGATCAGGCACTGACCCCTGCTGCCATTCTGCATGAAGAACCCATCGATCTGTCCAGTGATGAAGATCTTGCAGATGATGCCCTTGAGCAATTGATCAAGAGCAAGGAAGAAGCAGAGATCTTCAATGATTTGCCTCTCTTTGATGTGGCAATTATTCATAACTTCATTGATGAGTGGTTTGACACCGCAAATCTCAGTTTTGAAGATCTGCAACTTCCCATTGGCCTCAGCGTCTCCTTCAATGGAGCCATTGCTTCAGAGCTAGCTCTCGCTCAGCGCATCGTTGAGCTGAAACACAAGATCGACTATGGGAAAGCTCAGTTCAATAAGCATGTGGCCAAACTCAGCGTGCAAGACATCAAGAACTTCAAGATTATGCTACACGAGCTCAAGGAATCCTTTTTCAAGAAGCGTGAAGAAGCCAAAGGTTCTCGAGAGCGCATGAAGAACCTGGCTGACAAGTGTGTGCAAGCCTACAATGAGGCTGAGAAGCGCAAGGCTCTTGGTCGTCCTGGCATCGACCCAAGAATGGCTGCCAAGAAGAAGAAGCCTTCGACTGACCAAACTGCTCCTTCAAGGCAGGAAGAGCCGCGCATTGTCTTCCCAACTAGCATGACCGGCTCGAAGCCAAATGTCAGATCAACCGCTTCTGAGCTAAAGAAGACGAGAACTGCTGAGGCTGAAGCCAGAAAAATTAAAAATCCTGAAGCCTCTGACGCTGCTCCCACTAAGAAGCACAGAACCAAGAAGGATAGGGCTGCTCCCTCAGAGCCCTTGGTTGTTGAACCCATATCAATGGTTTGCCCTACCTCTGAACACCAAGAACGACAGATGATAGTTCATGAGCCTGCTACCAAAGAGGCTCATGAAGCTGAAGACATTCCAGCAGTTGACCCCAACGCTGCTGAAGACATTGGTCACCACGACAATGTTGAAGATGATGAAGTCCTTCCTCAGATCGAAAACAACCTGGTATCATCGCCTGTTCTCACGAACAACGAACTCATCAGCATTGGTCGTCCTCTGACGCCAATTGCACAGGATGCTTCGTGGGCTGATCACCCACAACAATAAGACACCCCAAGTTCTCCCCAACATCAAGCTACCCCGTCTGTGCGAAATGAAGATGATGACTTTGAGGCCCAGCCAACTCCATCTCCAAAGGCGTCGCCAGCGTTACGCAGGCTTCGCAAAGGACCAAGGCCTCAAGTCACCACGTCGAGCGTTCCAGAAGGAGAAGTGCCTCAACAATCTGTTGCACGTCAAGTGTTTCCAGATGCCACTCCCACTGTGAATGTCTCTGAGTCTAAAGCCAAAGGTGCTGAAGACATTCCGGCTGCATCAGCCGATGAAAAACAAGAAGAAGAACGTGTCCCAACTCCCCCCGTTGAAGAAAAAGTGGTTCCTGAAGTGAACCTGCTAGTGCCCGACCCTCCAGCTCGTCAAGTGGAGGTTGAAAATCTTCAGGCTGCCACCACCAACACCAATGAAGCCAATGACGTTGTCATGGCTGGCGCAAATGTGGAGCCTGCACCGACAAATGTGCCAGAAGCCAATGCTGCATCTGCACCTGAAGCCAAAGTTGACGCCTCTGCTCCTGTTCCGCCACCAAGGCCACACACTATCGAGCAAGCTTTCAACTATGGTCAGCTCATTTCTGTCAAATGGCCTGTTCTGACTCCTCCGCCTGCTGCTGCTGGTCCTCAGTTTGAGTACCATGTTGTGCACAGGCCACGGGTTCAGAAGCCACAGCCCAGGTTGCCAAGGTTTCCAGGTACTGCATCAGCACTAGGATCTTTCAATATCAATGGCTTCAAGGCACACAATACCTTCTTTGACAGTGCAAAGAACCCTTACTCAAGAGCAAGGATATCTTCTGATCGGTTCTGGAGCTATCAGCAGCGAAGCTATTACTCATGCATTCTGTACAATCAAGGTCGCATTTTCCCACATATGCGTCTTGATGCTGAAGCCATCACTGGTCTGCCCTGTCTGGAAGAGGCTCTGGACTACTTCAGAGAGTCTGGCCTGCTGCAGTTTGTTACCGATAAGGAGCACTAGAATGAAGAGTTACTGCTCCAATTCTATGCCACTCTCCATATTCGTGGCTACTACAAAGATACAAAGACATGGGTTCTTGAGTGGATGACCGGAAATGTTCATCATGAAGCCAAAGCCATTGATGTCATTGAGCTTACTGGCCTGCCCTCCGCAGATGATCTTTATGAACCTGGCTGTCAGCTTCACAATGATGCTATGGAGAGCATCTTCCACAAGCCTGAACCCAATATGATTCAGATGCTCAGCATGATGAAGCCATTGCCTCCAGATGCTGAATACCCAAAGGCGTTCTTTGTTGAAGACCTTGAGTATCTGCCCCGCACCATTTATCATATAATCAGGCGAACTCTTTGGCCTATCAAAGGACACTCTCCTAATGCCAAGCTGGAAGGCGCAATGAAGACTTTGATTTTCCATATTCTTCATGGCAAACGCTTCAATGCCCAAGACTTCTTCATTCGCCAACTTGCTGCATCTGGATCTGACATTTTTGGTCTGAAGTTCTATGCTCCCTGGATCATGCGACTAATCAAGCTTCACTCTGCCTTCAACTATCAACCCTCTGCACGCAATCATATCATATTCATGCCAAATGTTGATTTGTCTGTTGAAGCCATATACCCAAAGACTGCAAAGGAGCCTCTTAGTCTTCAGAATGCTGACCATCAAAGCTTCACTCAAAATGATGAAGGAGTTCAAGCTGTCGCTCGAGTCTACCCTCTGGCTGGGATTACTCGCATGCCTCATCGTGCGCAAACAGAAGCCACTGAGAGCACAATTGACCAAAGGCCTAAGAAGCGTTCCCGCATTCTCAATGACCGAGAGCTTCTGGTTGCCCTTCATCAGAAACATGATAAGCATCATGACTGGCTTAAGTGCCAAATGCAGAGCCTCTTGGTGGATGTCAATCGCATTCGCAATCTTGCCACCAAGAATGCCTTTGTCACGCATGAAACGTGTCGGCGATCATGGAAGAGTTTGACACTGCTCAGTGCTGAAGCGGATCTTCAAGATGATGGCTTCACTGAAAAATTCAAGTTCGACTCCACTCCTCCATGGAATGCTTTCCTACGTCGCACTCCATCTCTTGAAGACTCTGAATATTCCTCTTCTGCTGCAACTGTAAATGCCAAAGTGATCGATGAAGAAGACAATGCTACTTCACCGACCCCTTCTGCAAGAATCAACACTGCACCAAGCTCGTCTGCACCGCCAAACGACAACACCAACCCTGCTGCTTCACCTACTCCTCATGAGGACGAGTAGATGCTCTATGTCTTCAAACCTTTTTGGTCATTACTGACAAAAGGGGGAGAAGCGTATGAGTTTGATAGTCTTCAAGCGGGTTCATATGTGCGGTTGCTTTATATTTTGCCTAGTGTTTACAACTCTCGCGATTTGATACATTTGGTTCTTTGAGTTGTAACACTTAAACTTGATGGTCGTCTGCTACTTATTTGATATTCTATGATGCGATGATAAATTCCGCATGTGCGATGATAACTTCCGCACTTAGGTCATTCTGCAGACGTCCATTTTTCATTATGCATGTCATAATCTTTGCAATATCTTATCATGCATGATGAATTGTCATCATAAGTTGAAGAGGATCTCCACAAGTACAACCTGCCATGTGCATTTGCATTCCAAAAGCAAATTACTTATATGCACATCTTCAGGGGGAGCCTTTGAAACTTATGAAGACAATCCTCTACCCTTTACAATTTCACATACTTTATCCCCGTTGAAAACTTCAACCAGTTTGTCATCAATCACCAAAAAGGGGGAGATTGTAAGTGCATCTAGTGCCACCCCTAGTTGGTTTTGGAGTATTGACGACAAATTTGGTTGAGGGACTAATGTGTTTGTGAGAATTGCAGGATAACACAGGTAGTGTCCCTCATTGATTCGGTTTACCTACCGGAGATGACCCCTAAAAATGTATGAAGACATTGACGACAATGGTGGTACATGAAGATATTCATATTGAAGACTATGACATATGAAGACATTCTGTGAAGACTATGGAGTGCGAAGACTTAGTTGTTTCGTTGTTTCCTTTTCTTCTTTGTTGAGTCATAGGAACCGCCGTACTGTTAAGTGGGGTCCAAGTGAATACAGTCAGAGTGACTGAAGTGATGCTCAACTCAAATCCTAGGTCTTCGAGCGAAGACAATGAGAGCAAATCTTATCCAGAGCTGGATAAGTCAGCTTTGCTTGTAGCCCAAGTAAAGTTGCCGCGTGTGTTTGAAATCTGACCGTTGGAACATGTGTGAGTTCCTTAGTGACCGAGGGTCATTTCGGACATATCAGGTCGGGTTGCCTAGTGGCTATAAATAGCCCACCCCCTACACCATAAATTGGTGGCTGCTCAGAGTTAGTGCACGACTTTTGTCGTTTGAGAGCAACCCACCTCGAAGCCTTTGAGAGAGAGAAATCCTTGTGAGGACAAAGCCCAAACACCCAGATCCAAAGAGTGTTAGGCATCACTGAAGTCTTTCTGTCTGTGTGACCTGAAGACTTATTACACTTGAGGACTTTGAATCCTCCAGCCGGTTAGGCGTCGCGTTCTGAGCATCCTAGAGCCATTGTGGATCGCCAGTGAACAAAGTCTGTGAAGGTTTGGAAGTCTACCTTGAAGACTTACCAGAGTGATTGGGCGAGGACTGTGTGTCCTTAGCTCAAGGGGAATAAGGTGAAGACGCGGTCTTCTGAGTTGAATCTCAGCCTCCCTAACCAGATGTACAGTTGTCACAGCAACTGGAACTGGTCAAACAAATCCTGTGTCTTCATCGAGTGACTGGTTCTATTCTCTCTTCCCTTTACTTACAGTTTGTCTTCGTGAAGTCATTGCCTGCTTGCCATACCTGTTTGACTTCATTGCTTGACTACTATTGCTGTTTGGTTTCATACTATCTTCCACCCTGATCCTTACTACCTAGTTGCCATTAGTCATCGTACACTCACATTATTGCATACTTGACTATGGCTTGCCTTGTGTAGTTTATCTTCTGTTGCATATCAATAGGTTCATTTCTAATGTTTGTCTTTGAAACTTCTATGTTTTGAAGACCTTCATAAAAAACACCTATTCACCCCCCTCTAGTCGATAACAAGCACTTTCACCATTGCATATTCACAGCTTATGATGTGTAAACTAACGAGAAGGCATTTCAACAAATTAGAAGCAATGAAAGCTAGACACCATATGAAAGATGCAACGAATATCACTCTACCAAGTTAAAACTTTTTCATCATAAGTGGCATTTCAACAAATTAGTAGTACAAGCTAGAAAAGAATGTGAGATGTAACCTATATCACACTCCGAAGTCAAACGTGTCTTATGATAAGTGATTGTTGCAGGTTACACAACAGTAATAATTTGATGTAAGAACATGGTGTGATTGACAGATATTGTATGTTCTAGAAACAGGAACACATGTCTTATTCAAGTATAATTTGTAAAGTAAGCAGATGGAATTCAACAAAATTAGAAGCAATACAAGCTAGACATCACACATAACATGCAACCATATATAACAGTGCCAAGTTAGAGGGAACACCGGTGATGCTGCACTAGGGGAGACGTGCTCATCATAAACACAGCTTTGTTGAGTGTCTATGCATGCTTTGTCTTGGAAATCATCTTGGGGGTGTGGAGGAGTAGAAACTGTAGAGGCCCTCCGTTTGGAAGGAGCACCATTATCCGCTGCCTTGCTAACTTCATTCTGCTTTATTGATTTTGAATTGTCAAGTAAAACCGACAAGAAAAAGAAATAAAATTCTCTCTTCAGAACTCATTCATGCATGATACTGACAATCACTACTTTGATGTAAGGCAAACACATGATACCAGGATGGAATATGTACGAAAAATAGGACGACATGGCATGTTCACAACTGTTTTTGTAAACTAAGCAGAAACCATTCCAGCAAAAAAGAAGCAATGCAAGCTAGACACCACATGAAAGATGCAACCAATATGACTTTGCCAAGTTAAAAGCGTCCCATCATAAATGGAATTTCAACAAATTAGAAGCAGCGCATGCTATAAATCATATGAAAGATGCAACTAATATCGCACTGCATATACTAAAGGTGTCTCGTCATGTTGATTGATGCGGTATACAAAAAAAAACAATAGTTTTATGCAAGGACATGCTTAATAGACATATGTAGTATGTACTAAATACAGGAAGGCATGTCACATTAACATGTATAATGTAGAAGCTAAGCAGACTAGCACATGCAGTTTAACCAGATTGGAAGAATTACAATCTAGACACCATATGCAACATGCAACCACATATCACGCTGCCAAGTTAGAGCAAGCACCTGCGATGCTAGTGTAGGGGAAATGCTGTAATCAACTATAGAGCTACGTTCACTATCTTCATGTAGCATTTCTGTTTCCTGAGAATCATGTCGGGAGGCTGACGCTGCATTCTTTAAATGAGGAGTAGTCCCCTTGCCTACCCGCCTCGTCATAATGTGATTGATGAGGGATACACAAGAACATTAGTTTGATGTAAGAACATGGTTAATACATAGATGTACTAGTATGTACCAAAAACAGAAAGGCATGTCATATTCAAAGGTATAATGTGTAAGCTAAGCAGATGGAATTTAACCAAATTGGAAACAATACAAGCTAGACATCCGGCTGGAGTGGTGAGCATGATCATCTAGGACCTGAGAGCCTGGTGGGAGGCGGGCTGCTTCACCACCATCGCAGCTTTTTAGTTGGCTTCCAGGTGATTCCTATCTTTGTTGGGCTTGTCACTGGCTCGGCCAGTGCCCTGACTAGCTATTTGTCTTCTGGTGCTCACGGGATGGTGGTTCATGTAAAAAATATCTTTCCTTATCTTATCGACTTCGGCCTTTCGAATACAAGCTAGACACCATATGGAACATGCAACCACATATGACACCACAAAGTTAAAGCAAGCACCTGGGATGGTGGTTCATTGCGAGCGAGGTCATCAACTCCAGAGCTACGTTCCCCGTCTCCATCTGCTGACACTGCACCCTTTAAAGCGTTGAAACGTGTCTTGCCTAGCCGCACACCAAGCTGGAGCGACTTATCTCTTTTCTTTTTGGCTTCTCTCATGGCAGCAGAGTCTGAAATACCCTTGCATAAAAACACAACAGTGAGAGTAAGGGTGAAGTGTGTGTAGAACTAGTGCACTGTAAAAGTAGCAGATAGCAGGTGGCTGAAAAATAAATGACAGGAGACATATGATAGCTCTACAACATTGCATGGCAAACAAAATTAGATTCTACTCCGTATGATTTTGTAATATATGAGCACAGGAAATGCAGGTACTCCTCCAGCACACCACCACATGTGGTCATATCTAAGATAACAGTCGACTGAAAATAAATAGGTCAGTCGATTTTTTTAATGAACCGTCCGATCTATAAGGAACGGGCAGATGGCCTTCGTCTACCTCCCGCCAGTCACTGTTGACAATCTTTCTCGAACCGCTAGCGACCACCGTCCCAGACCCCTGCCTCCGTCGCCCCGCCCTCCCATCGACCTCACACCACCGCTGTGCTTGGCAGCGCCCCCACGCCATCCCTTTAATCCCGGCCGACCTCCAGGTCGGGCGCCAGTAGCGGTAGGCCGCACACGCCCCTAAGATAAACACCAAGGCGCTGCTTCCCCGGCGTAATAGGCGTACTAGCGCCTGTTACGCTGGGGAATGCTTCCGTTAATTGGGAATCAACTGGCCAGAAATTGAAATTCAGGGGGGCGACGAACCTCTAGCTAAGGTGAAATAGTATATGAGGAGAAACCTTGTGCATCATGAGTTACTAGGAACATCTAGTATCAAGAAGAAGCGGTCAACTAGTGTCTTCTATGGGATGAATACCGTGCAAGCATATACGTAAGATTTGCACGAATATGGGAAGTGGAGTACCTTTTTCGGTTGCCGGTGTGGTCACCTCCACAAGTCGCGCCGATTTTCTTCTTTTTACCGGGGAAACCGATGTTCTAGATGGTGTAGGCTTGGACGAACCCATGGCCAAATTGTTGACTATGTTGCCATGGCCGTATGTCGGCGGAGGGGAAGCAGATCCAAGGCGGCGAAGGACGGCGTAGCCGGAACAACTCCGGTGCGGTGGAGGGTGGCGAAGTTGGAGCGGCAGCGGTGAGGCGCAGGACGGCGTGGTTGAACTGGCTCGGGTACGGACGGCTCGGCCTCGGCTTCAACTACTAGCCGTGGAGGGCGTTGCGGTTGAGGTTGCGGTGGACGACGACGTTGGGGTATCGGCTCCGGCGTGATGGAGGAGGGCAGCGGTTGATGGGTGGGATGGGGTGGCGGACGGAGGACGCCGGGGTTTCACGGCTGGTGGAGAGGTACTTTTGGCGCCCATGGAGTACGAATGGGTAATCGGACGGGTGGGGGGGAACCATGTTTCGATCTGGGACGCGCTTGTTTTTGGCTTTTTTGAACAGAAGATGGGATGCACTTGTTTGAAATTTGGGGAAAGTACAAACTTTGCCCCCCTCTTAAATTTTGGACCTACTGCGGGTCGGGGGTAGGATGGTAATCCCAGGTGTCCCAAATAGTGGGCGGGAGCGATTTCGGCCGCGCGCATGTGTGCTTAGGCGGCCATTGTGTATGAATGTTTTTCGGATGCGGTTGCGTGGCGTCTAGATGAAGCTACAAACCTACCCCGGTTTAGACCTTTGGACGTCGGGCCGGTAGGTTTCATGGGTCGGAGTTATTAGAAAAGTAATTTCCTTGTACTACCAAACATTAGTCTCACGCGGTTTCGGGCGAGTAGAGGCTCTTTTGGCGCTTCGTTCGAAATTTTAAAACACAAGCATTCTCGTTTAGAGTACTCTTGAACTATGAGGATTGACCTAAATATACAACGTTATATTTGACCTTGTATGTTTGGAAACCTCATTAAATTATCCGCTTCTTTTTGAAATTTTAACACTTGAAAATCCTATAACTACGATTATTTTGGAATGGAGGAGCTAAATTTGAATCTATGAAAGCACAAGTGCTCCCCAAGTGGTTTTGGTAATTAATGTCAACATATCTCTTGTTGGACTAACACTTTTATCTAGTATGTTTCAGATAAGTTCAACAATGAAGTGGCATGGACTAAAGGTTGTGGGAACTCCTTCAAGATGCTAAGGACAAAGGATTGGCTAAAGCTTCAAGCTCAAGACTCTTCATTTTACATTTTAGTGATCCAAGATCACATTGAGTCCATAGGAAAAGCCAATACTATCAAGGAGGGATGAGGTGTTGCTTAATGAGCCTTTTGCTTCATGTGCTTAATGATATGCTCCAAAATCCTCAGCTACTTTCCCATATCCACATATGACCTAAACCCTAAGCCAAACTCGGTCCTACCGATTCTTTCTATCCGGCGCCACCGAGTTTCACATGTCATAAGCCACTGCCAAACCCTAGCAAATCGGTTCTACCGATAAGGATCTCGGTCTCACCGAGATGGGATTGTAATCTCTTTGTGTATGTCCATTATCAAAATCGGTCCCACCGAGTTTGAGCAATCGGTACTACCGAGATTACAATGCAAACTCTCTGGTTAACTTATTACCAAAATCGGTCCAACCGAGTTTAGTAATCGGTCCCACCGAGTTTGCCTGAACAACTCTCTGGTTAGCTTATTACCAAATCGGTCTCACCGAGTTTGTGTAATCGGTCTCACCGAGATTACGTTATGCCCTAACCCTAACCGTATCGGTCCTACCGAGTTGCATGTCAGTCCCATCGAAAATCTCTAACGGTCACTAGGTTTACTATTTCGGTCCGACCGAGTTTGTTGATTCGGTCCCACCGAGATTGGTAAATTGTGTGTAACGGTTGGATTTTGTGTGGAGGCTATATATACCCCTCCACCTCCTCTTCACTCGTGGAGAGAGTCATCAGAACACATCTACACTTCCAACTCATATGTTCTGAGAGAGAACCACCTACTCATGTGTTGAGACCAAGATATTCCATTCCTACCATATGAATCTTGATCTCTAGCCTTCCCCAAGTTGCTTTCCACTCAAATCTTATTTCTACCAAATCCAAATCCTGAGAGAGAGAGTTGAGTGTTGGGGAGACTATCATTTGAAGCACAAGAGCAAGGAGTTCATCATCAACACACCATTTGTTACTTCTTGGAGAGTGGTGTCTCCTAGATTGGCTAGGTGTCACTTGGGAGCCTCCGACAAGATTGTGGAGTTGAACCAAGGAGTTTGTAAGGGCAAGGAGATCGCCTACTTCGTGAAGATCTACCGCTAGTGAGGCAAGTCCTTCGTGGGCGATGGCCATGGTGGGATAGACAAGGTTGCTTCTTCGTGGACCCTTCGTGGGTGGAGCCCTCTGTGGACTCTCGCAACCGTTACCCTTCATGGGTTGAAGTCTCCATCAACGTGGATGTAGGATAGCACCACCTATCCGAACCACGGGAAAAACATCCTTGTCTCGAATTGCGTTTGAATTCTCCAAACCCTTACCTTTACATTCTTGCAAGTTGCATGCTTTACATTCCGCTGCTCATATACTCTTTGCATGCTTGCTTGATATGTATTGTGTATGTTGAAATTGTACGTAAAACTCCACTCAAACCGAAAAAGTTTAAAAATTGCAACTTTAGCACTAAGTGTCTAATCACCCCCCCTCTAGACACACCTACTTCCGATCCTACAAGTGGTATCAGAGCTTTGGTCTCCATTGCCTTTGTTTAATCACCTTTGTAGGAAGATGGATGTGTCTACTTTAGGGAGTCTTAGACATAGAGTGCCTATTCTTGATGGAGAGTATTTTCATGAGTGGAAAAATGAGATGCTTGTAATTTTCAATCAATATCATTTGAACAAGTACATTGCTAGCCCTTGTGCACCTAATATTGATTCTTTGCATCCTACCCTAGATGAAGACGTTGACATGATTCACAATCTTAGAACTGTTGAGCTCATCATTAGAGGATTGCCCAAAAACTTGATTGCTTGTTTACCTACTCTTAATTGTGCCTATACTATATGGAAATTTCTTGAGGAACGATTCCCCGATTATTCAATGAAAAATTTGGATGAAATTCTCCATAAATCTATTGCCTTGAGTAAAATGAACTCTAGTGAACCTAGTTTTGGTGATTGTCTATTTGAGCTTACTAATCTCATGCATGCTAAAGCAAATGTTAGAATAATTAGTAATATTATATCCGAAGCTATAAGAATTCATAAAAGTGACCACTTTGATGATCATTTATCTAATGAATCACTCTCTCTAGGAAATGATGAGTCACAAGATCATGTTGAACATGGATACTACGATGAGAATGATGATAGTGACTTCGATCTTGATGATGCAATGAGACACTTTCGTCTTATGGCTAATATTCGAGGATGTGTGTCAGGAGGAAAGGAATGGGTTCTCGACAGTGGATGTACTGATCATATGACCGGAGATGAAGAGATGTTCCGTGAGCTTGCTGAAAATGACGGCCCTCGAAAATATGTCACTTTTGGTGATAATTCAAAGGGTAAGGTGGTTGGCCTTGGTAAGGTGGCCATCTCACACGATAGCTCCATTCAAAATGTCATGCTCGTTGAATCTCTTGGCTACAACTTACTTTTAGTATCTAGACTTGCTGATTTCGGTCTGAATGTCCTATTTACTGAGGTAGATTGCCAAGTGTTTCGTCGAGACAATCATAAAATGGTTTTTACCGGGATACGTAGAGGTGACCTTTACATTGTCGATTTCTCTAAAAAGGCACAACCCAAAACTTGCTTTATCGCTAAATCCTCAAAAGGTTGGTTGTGGCATAGACGACTAGGTCATGTTGGCATGAGAAACCTTAACAAGCTTATTAAAGGAAATCATATCCTTGGAGTTAACGATGTCATATTTGATAAGGATAGACTTTGCAGTGCTTGTCAAGCAGGTAAACAGGTTGGAGGAAGGCATCCCGTGAAGAACATCATGACCACAAGGAGGCCACTCGAGCTACTTCATATGGATCTTTTTGGTCCCAATGCCTACAAGAGTCTCGGTGGAAATTCTTTTGGTCTAGTTATAGTTGATGATTTTTCAAGATTTTCGTGGGTGTTCTTTCTTGATGATAAATCGCAGGTCCAAAAGATCTTCAAAAATTTCGCTAGGAAGGCCCAAAATCAGTTTGACGAGAAGATCAAGAAGGTTCGGAGTGACAACGGAACGGAGTTCAAGAACGCAAATGTGGACACCTTTCTTGACGAAGAAGGGATTTCACACGAGTTCTCGGCTACGTACACACCTCAACAAAATGGAGTTGTTGAGAGGAAGAATCGGACGCTCATCGAAATGGCAAGAACGATGCTTGATGAGTACAAGACGCCGAAGCACTTTTGGGCAGAAGCGGTTGAGACAGCTTGTCATGCAACAAATCGCTTGTATCTTCACAAGCTAGTCGGCAAGACGGCATACGAGCTCCTCACCGGTAACAAACTCCAAGTTGGATACTTTTGAGTTTTCGGCTCAAAGTGCTACATTCTTGATAAGCATCTTCGTTCAAAGTTTGCTCCTAAATCTCATGAAGGTTTCCTACTTGGTTATGGCTCAAACTCTCACACTTACCGTGTCTACAACAATTTCACCTGAAAGGTTGAAGAGACGGTAGATGTGAAGTTTGATGAATCTAACGGCTCGCAAGTAGAGCAATTGCCAATTGATGTAGGAGACAAACACCCTTCAAAAGCAATCCAAGACTTGTCCATTGGCAAAGTTCGTCCAACAGAGGTGAAGGAGAGTACTTCATCCGTCCATGTGGAAGCCTCTACTTCACGACAAGGTGAACCAAGAATCGACACGGAGGCATCCACAAGTGGGACACACCAAGATGAAGAAAACGAGGAAATGCATCAAAACGAACATCAACAACCTCCTTCTCCACCACGACAAGAGAACGACAACGTCAACAATGAAGAAGACCAAGAAGAAGAACAAGATGAAGAAGATGTTCAACGAAGACCCAAGCAAAAGCTTTCACGAGTTCGAGCAAGAATTGCCAAAGATCATCCCGTCGAGCAAATCTACAATGATATTCAAACTGGGAGAATTACTCGCTCAAAAACTCGTTTAGCTAATTTCTGTGAAAACTATTCATTCATCTCTAGCATTGAACCTATGAAGGTTGAAGAAGCATTGGAAGACCCGGACTGGATAAACGCTATGCATGAAGAGCTACACAACTTTGATAGAAACCAAGTTTGGACATTGGTTGAGAAGCCCGACAACAACCACAACATCATTGGTACCAAATGGGTGTTTCGCAACAAGCAAGATGAAGATGGACAAGTGGTTCGCAACAAGGCACGTCTCGTCGCCCAAGGGTACACACAAGTCGAAGGTATGGACTATGGTGAGACATATGCTCCCGTTGCTAGACTTGAGTCCATTCGCATCTTACTTGCCTATGCTAATCACCATAATATCACATTGTACCAAATGGACATTAAAAGTGCTTTTCTAAATGGTGAAATAGAGGAGGAAGTTTATGTCAAACAACCTCCCGGATTTGTCAATCCTAAGAAACCAAATCATGTTTACAAACTTCACAAAGCCCTTTATGGTCTTAAACAAGCTCCTAGAGCATGGTATAAATGCTTGACCAAGTTCCTTACTGCAAGTGGTTTTGAAATTGGAAAAGTTGATTCCACACTTTTTACTAAAAGGGTTAATGGAGAACTATTTGTATGCCAAATTTATGTTGATGATATCATATTTGGATCAACTAACCCTCTTTTTAGTGAAAAGTTTGGAAACCTTATGTCGGAGAAATTTGAAATGTCCATGATGAGTGAACTCAAATTCTTCCTCGGTTTGCAAATCAAGCAAACTAAGGAAGGTACATTTGTCTCTCAAACGAAGTACACCAAAGACTTATTCAAGAAATTCAATATGCAAGAATGCAAAGGTATGCCTACACCCATGCCTACTAGTGGACATCTTGATTTGACCAAAGATGGTGAACCGGTTGATCAAAAGGTTTATCGCTCTATGATTGGTTCATTGTTATACCTATGTGCTTCACGTCCCGACATTATGCTAAGTGTGTGCATGTGTGCACGATATCAAGCTGCTCCTAAAGAATGTCATCTTAAAGCGGTGAAAAGGATAGTGAGATACCTAATTCATACACCAAATTTTGGCATTTGGTATCCTAAGAGGTCCTTTTTTGATCTTGTTGGCTATTCCGACTCAGATTATGCCGGAGACAAGGTTGATAGAAAGTCCACTTCGGGTACTTGTCAATTTCTTGGTAGATCTCTTGTGTCTTGGTCCTCCAAGAAACAAAACTCGGTATCCTTATCCACCGCTGAAGTGGAATACATTGCCACTGGTTCATGTTGTGCTCAATTACTTTGGATGACCCAAACTCTTAAAGATTATGGGGTCTATGTGAAATATGTTCCACTGCTTTGTGACAATGAAAGTGCTATCAAAATTGGTCATAATCCTGTACAACATTCTCGAACTAAGCATATTGAATTTCGTCATCATTTCATTCGAGACCATGTTGCTAAGGGTGACATTGATCTTAAGCATGTTCGCACCGATAAGCAATTAGCGGATATATTCACTAAACCACTTGATGAGAAAGTGTTTTGCAGGTTGAGAGGAGAATTGAACATTATTGATGCTTCAAATTTGGAGTAGAAACTCCATTGGATACATGCAACACATGAGCTTATGACTAATCCATGATATATCTCTTATGATGACTATCTTGTGTCTTGGATATATTTTGTATGTTGCATGTTATCTAACCCATGTAGGCACTTGGTTGAATCTAATTCTATGAGATTGCAACTTACTCACATCTTGAGCAATCTCTACATCACCAAGTCTCTACACAACGATGGTTGACGACAAGGAAGCACGAAACCATTCGAACATATCCTTTGACAAATTCTATGTTGAGCTTCATGATTGTCATTTTTGGATATACAAGTGCTTTTCCTTGCAAGAACTAACCCATGTAGGTAGATGAACTCAAATTCCAAGTGGTGCTCCCAACTCTTGATGAGCTACATCAACCTTGAGCACCCACACAAGTTCCACTACATGAGCAAGATCCACACCACCACCCAAGGTATGTTATTCCATCTTAGAGAAGCTTTACTCCAAGTCATGAGTCAAAGCAACTCAACAAGATGTGAATACATCAAGATGCTTAAACGAAAAATGGTAACCCCATTTAGAGCTTAAACGATGAGTATGACTTATGATCAAGTGTTCTCACTTGACTCCTAAGTCGATATACTCTAACATAGGTGACTATGTCACTGCCCAATTCTAGATGAAGTTCTATTGTGTTCCTTTCAGTGTTATTGCATTTGTCCCTTGCATATTTGTTTCCCTCTTTTTCAAAAAAAAAACTTCATCTAGAACTTTCATTCTTTTCTGTTTTTCTTTGCTCTGCATATTTCTGCATCCAATTCCTTGCAAATCTTTCAGTTAATTCATTGCAAATATTTGTGAGATCTTATTTGACTAGTGAGCTGAGGTGACAAGTGTTTTCTTTGTGATGAACTCGGTTTCACCAAAGCGTAGTTTTCGGTCCAACCGAATATTTTTGGTACCACCAAAACATGCCACTCGGTGCCACTGATTTCCCAACAGGAAAAACAGTTTGCCACTTGTTCTATATTTCTTCTGATCCAGCTCCACTCAATGAATCTTGTCCTCTACAAGCATCACATTTTTATCCACTGCATTGTGCTGAGTCTCAAGGACCAAACCCATTCGACGGATTCCAGAAAAACCCTTCTTGGAAACTGATGTCAAAGGGGGAGAGAGAGATCACATCAAAGCTTATCACCAACAAAGGAGAAAATATTAAGGGGGAGAGAATACTCAAGGATCCCAAGTATTAAGGGGGAGAAAGAGATCTCCAGGGGGAGAGAATACTCAAGGATCCCAGATGCTTGATGTTCAAGAGGAGAGATGCCACATATCTTTTTGGGGGAAAAGACATGTTCATATGTGCTTATCTGCATTAAGTTCTATTCATTTATATCTTTCAGCTCTGATTTTCTGTTCCCTATCTTCTCCCAATATCCCATGTCAGATTCAGGGGGAGCAAGACATCTAAGGGAAAGAAATCACTCAAATTCATTGCATATCTTTACTCTTGGGGACATGTCTAATCCAATGTGGTACCTTGTACTCACTATCTACATGTCATCCCAGTCTTGGTACTCTTGTGGTTTCTTTTGGTTTGCTCTGGCTAGTGGATGTACCTGTGTTATCTAACCTTGTTTGTGCAGGTTCATTCCATCCTAAGCCAACTCAAAACTACAAGGTAAGTATATGCATCAAAATCATGAGTATGAGGAATTCTTGCTTATGTACATACTGTTTGCAAGGAGGACTCATAAGCATGAAGGTATTTCTCTTAATAATCTTTTGCTCTGATGCATATGGCCAAGATACATGTAACACATTGCCTACTCTGTCATGATTATGCTCTCACATGCTTCTATATTTTATATTCACATGATTGCATACATGTAGGGGGAGCCTATGTTTGTTACATGTCCTTCCAAAGCTTTACTTGCCATTCTTTATATCTTAATCTAAAGCTTTGATGTATGTTGCCATCAATTACCAAAAAGGGGGAGATTGAAAGCACAAGTGCTCCCCAGGTGGTTTTGGTAATTAATGTCAACATATCTCTTGTTGGACTAACACTTTTATCTAGTATGTTTCAGATAAGTTCAACAATGAAGTGGCATGGACTAAAGGTTGTGGGAACTCCTTCAAGATGCTAAGGACAAAGGATTGGCTAAAGCTTCAAGCTCAAGACTCTTCATTTTACATTTTAGTGATCCAAGATCACATTGAGTCCATAGGAAAAGCCAATACTATCAAGGAGGGATGAGGTGTTGCTTAATGAGCCTTTTGCTTCATGTGCTTAATGATATGCTCCAAAATCCTCAGCTACTTTCCCATATCCACATATGACCTAAACCCTAAGCCAAACTCGGTCCTACCGATTCTTTCTATCCGGCGCCACCGAGTTTCACATGTCATAAGCCACTGCCAAACCCTAGCAAATCGGTTCTACCGATAAGGATCTCGGTCTCACCGAGATGGGATTGTAATCTCTCTGTGTATGTCCATTATCAAAATCGGTCCCACCGAGTTTGAGCAATCGGTACTACCGAGATTACAATGCAAACTCTCTGGTTAACTTATTACCAAAATCGGTCCAACCGAGTTTAGTAATCGGTCCCACCGAGTTTGCCTGACCAACTCTCTGGTTAGCTTATTACCAAATCGGTCTCACCGAGTTTGTGTAATCGGTCTCACCGAGATTACATTATGCCCTAACCCTAACCGTATCGGTCCTACCGAGTTGCATGTCAGTCCCACCGAAAATCTCTAACGGTCACTAGGTTTACTATTTCGGTCCGACCGAGTTTGTTGATTCGGTCCCACCGAGATTGGTAAATTGTGTGTAACGGTTGGATTTTGTGTGGAGGCTATATATACCCCTCCACCTCCTCTTCACTCGTGGAGAGAGCCATCAGAACACATCTACACTTCCAACTCATATGTTCTGAGAGAGAACCACCTACTCATGTGTTGAGACCAAGATATTCCATTCCTACCATATGAATCTTGATCTCTAGCCTTCCCCAAGTTTCTTTCCACTCAAATCTTATTTCTACCAAATCCAAATCCTGTGAGAGAGAGTTGAGTGTTGGGGAGACTATCATTTGAAGCACAAGAGCAAGGAGTTCATCATCAACACACCATTTGTTACTTCTAGGAGAGGGGTGTCTCCTAGATTGGCTAGGTGTCACTTGGGAGCCTCCGACAAGATTGTGGAGTTGAACCAAGGAGTTTGTAAGGGCAAGGAGATCGCCTACTTCGTGAAGATCTACCGCTAGTGAGGCAAGTCCTTCATGGGCGATGGCCATGGTGGGATAGACAAGGTTGCTTCTTCGTGCACCCTTCGTGGGTGGAGCCCTCCGTGGACTCGCGCAACCGTTACCCTTCGTGGGTTGAAGTCTCCATCAACGTGGATGTAGGATAGCACCACCTATCCGAACCACGGGAAAAACGTCCTTGTCTCAAATTGCATTTGAATTCTCCAAACCCTTCCCTTTACATTCTTGCAATTTGCATGCTTTATGTTCCGCTGCTCATATACTCTTTGCATGCTTGCTTGATATGTATTGTGTATGTTGAAATTGTACCTAAAACTCCACTCAAACCGAAAAAGTTTAATAATTGCAACTTTAGCACTAAGTGTCTAATCACCCCCTTCTAGACACACGTACTTCCGATCCTACAATATATTTTGTACACGACTACATATGCTATTATGTACAAAATCAGAGCAAAGATTGGTGCCCCCATAATTTAGGTATGGTTTACAAATGCCATGATATCAAATTCAAATAATTGAATGGACTTCATGTTGAATTCAATTTTTTTAAACCACCTTAAGTTGAATTCAAATGTATGCTAGTTCATAGGTAGTAGCTATTTATAATGTCCATTGTGTAACTTTCGTATGTATAATGTGCTTTACACACACAACATGAACTATACTCACGTTTATATTCGATTGCTAAAGCGATGCATTGTCTAGAGTTCAAAATACTAACTATGTGGATCAATTGTGTCGTATAATAACATAGACATGCTCAAATTTGATAGAATCTAGATGTCTGATGGATCAATGACCGCTCCTTACGCGGATTGCAAATATCATGATCCCATCCTAATATTTGGATACAATTTATATCTTTAATCAATGTGTAGAGCAGTCTTTTACGTGTAGTTTCACTCTCCATCGGTGGTATCTCACACATGCTCACACACTCTCTCCCGAGGTGTCTTTCTCGCACACATTCTCTAGATATAACCCTCCCTCCCTCTCGTAACCATTTACAACTGTTTTCATTAACCTTTATCACAAGCACTCTTCCTCTCGCAAACATACACACGCACAATCCTCATCGACCCTTTCTATATACATGGACCTGCCTACGTGTCTCATGTACGCACATTATCTTTACACCTATCTCTCACACATTGTCTCACACCTCTCTTCCTAATCGACGAGTATGATTCTAGCAGGGCATTCTGTAGGGATGCCCCTTAAAGTTAGGTTGGATGAATAGTAATATCAGAGATAAAGGGGTTACCTTAGTCCGAGAACCTAGGGTTACAAATCCTAGCTGGCTTTGTGAGTGGACACAGAGTCCTTCACAATTCTGCTATCTTTGTCTTGTACGACTAGTCATCCATGGGTCTACCTAAATGCGTCATGGGCCGACCAATGTGGCGCAGGACGAAACAGAACGAAGGGCCTCACCTCGACCCACCGGACCTCACGGGGTGACAGACCCTCTGCCCCCACGTCTCATTATCTTCTCACACCCACACATACCAACACAAACACCACACACACAGAAAATTTCTCCTGGTGCCTCTATTTCCTCCCCCCTTGCATATACACACTCAAGGGAATGGAATCTCTTGTCGTGACATCATATTCGTCTCTATCTCTCTAGACCACTCTCATTTCTCGTGCTATCTCTCCCACGCCCCCCCGTCGGCCCCTCTATCCATGCCTCTCTCGAATACGTAATACACACACATACCTCTCTAGGCCCCGCCAAATGCATCAACTACACATTCACACATGTTACATCACGTACCCCATTGATCTAAAAAGCCCTCTCTTCACGTTTATTTCGCATACAACATTCCTTTTGAATAAAGTGTGGCCAAAAAAATATTTTAGAGTTTCTACATATATGCAACATTACAAAGTTATATGGAGGAGTACGAACGCTAATTTGCATTGCATGGTGCCCACAATGATATTTATTCCGCACTGTGAATTTGTATATTTTTATACTATATGCAAAGTTAGTCATAATAAAGAGAAAAGAAGAGCATCTCTCTCTCCATCGCATACCCCCCTGTACGCCCCTTTCACGTATGCACACAAAACTATCTCCAGGTCCTCTAAAAGTAAGCCCCCAGAAAATTCATGTTTCATCTTTCTCTCGCGATATATGCAATGACGATCATTGTATTTGAAGCAAAAGCACGATACGTACATTAGACTTCAGAATCCACTCATTACGGTCACCATTTATGTTTAGTGGTTATTATGCAGTCACGGGCTCACCGTATAACTCTGTATTTGCTCATGACATGACTAGTTGACCAGTTAAACGCTCCACGTGGCACCTCTAGTGTTGCGTCACATTATCTCACTAACATCATGCCCACATGTCGACTTGTATCTACTCTACATCTACACTCTTATAAAATACATAAAATACACTGTTATAAAAAACAGAGTTGGTGATGATGGTGTTCCTGCCATCCTGCAATATAGGCCGTCCGATTTATATCTGACGGATAGGAAAGAAATTATGGCAATTTTGCAAAAAGGTAACCACACACCTCTCCACATTTGCAAATAAGGCCTTCCCTCGTTCATCCTTTTCTCTCACAAGATAAACAATTCATACAAATGCATATTGATGTTACATGCAACGCATGGGCATCTTGCTAGTAAGAATGAAAACAAACGACAAAAAAATATTTGGACGGTGGTTCGAAGTCATGACCGCGGGCACAGCGGACAAGGTGACCTTGTATTGGTATGCTGAGCCGTCTATTTTAACACACAGGAGCTGGTGTGGTGATTATACACACACACACACACGCATGCACACGAACTGCATCCACGCAACACTCACACAAACACATGCACCCACGCACGCACGCAACACTCACACGTACACACACAGCCACGCACGCACGCAACACTCACACACACGCACGCAACACTCACACGCACACACGCACGCATGCACGCACACACCAGTACACCACACGACCAACACACACTGTCACGCTCAAGTGCTCAACCTACACGTGCATGCGCACACATCAAGCCCCGACAGACACATACACAACCAGGTGATTCCCACGCACGGGTTGGAGCCTTGTCGCGCCTGCGTAAATTTGTGTTTATCTGACCTTTTGCCTATGCGAACTGACAGGTGGGACCCACAACGAACGTGGTCAATTTAACTAGTCAACATGGCGCCACGCAGACTATTTGGCCGGTCAACAGAGTGCAATCCGATGCTGAGGTGTGAGCAAGTGACCGTATAATCACCGCAAAACGTATATAGTGACCGTAATCAGCTTATTCTGAAGTTCGGTGACCGTATTACGCTTTTCTCTCTGTAGGCCCTCCAAAACTACATCTCTACACGTTCTTGCATGTTACATCTAACAACTATGCAATACAGCACTACTACTACACTCTAACACAATAAATCATATGTGTTTTTAGTTTTACTAGATATCATATTGTTACTTATAATTATTCAGTTTGCATACATTAAAATTGCCTTTGAAATGTATGGCCAATATCATCTACCGCGCAGGAAAAATCCCGCCCTTTCCTGTTTAATCGGGTTTGTATCGATGGATCGTGCGAAACAACAAAACTATACTAGTACTATACAGTACAAGTGACAGTTCACTGGGCCGTCGTGTCGTCTACTCCTCCATCGTAAGAGTGGAGCGCTCGCTTTCATAAATCTTCTCGTCCCTTTCACCGAAATGTGGGACATCAAGCTACTGGGTCCACGTGCCATACCGGAATATAGTGTAGAGCAGCCGGGGTGAAGCACCCCAATCATGGCGCCGGCGTAGTAATGAGAAATGAGGCGTCAAATCACAAAGCCGCACCTTTCCCACAATTAAGTTGGAGGGACGAAGCAAGCATCATTTCACTCGTTGCTGAATCCGCTTCTCCATCATCTTCTTCAACTTAACCACGTGTTGCTTCTACCGTTGTTCTGCCTCATGTGGGACGCGGATCGGCTTGGTAAAGCATTGACACGTGGGACCGCATGTTAGCAAACCGCCAGGACAACGTGCTCCTAAAATAAGAAGCCTAATCCTAGACTTACAAAGGGCTACGTAGCTGCTACGTATACTTTCCATCTAATCTATATATGCCCCCCTGATTTTCAGGTGGGGTGGGCCTAATACTCTCCTTTAATCCAATCAAATAGTCCCACATCACATCAGTTCGTAACTTTACATAAACCATTACGTGGATGTAGCATTGCTCAAATAAGAAACCTCCCCCGCCATCCGCGTGGCAAAATCACCTCCTTTTTACTAATCTCGATTCTATAATTTTTTAGATCAATATAATTGAGATTTGTATAGATAGCACACAGGAGCAAAACCAAGTGGTACGGTTAAGGGCATCCACAATGTGTAGCCAAATGTGAAAATAACTTTTGGCATCGTGGGAACCATTGTGGACGGTGTTGCCAAAGCCAAAAAGATGGAACCGAAGCTCCCTGATTGATTGATTGAAGGAATAGAAAAATGCAACGTCTCTCCTATTTCTCCCATGCTTGGACGCATGTAGTACAATACAGAGCATAGAGTCTACTCCCCTGTCCCTTCTATCACAAATCACAAAGTAGTGAGGCGTCAAATCACAAAAGCACGGACGAAGCAACCATCATTTCACTCTTCGCTGACTCCGCTTCTCCATCGTCTTCTTCGATAAGCCATCTCACCACATTAGTTACTCCTAGTAGTACTAGTAAAGGACTTCCTGGATGCAAATAAGGTGGTTGTCTCGGCTTGCAGGCGGCACTTGCGAACGACTTACCGTGGTCTTCCTCAATGGTGTTCTCCGTCGAACGCACTTTGCCAAACCACCAAAAAAATCGTCGACGTCACTGCAATGGGGAAGGAAGTCAAATATAGTTACTACCTCCATTTTTTGTACACAAGGCCAGTATATCAAAATTACAATTTGGAAAGGGCCACTAACACTAATCGAGGCAAAATTGATGGGGTTAGCAACCAAGGATACTAATATCCCCTGCATGCATGCAGAAGTGAGAAGGTTGGTTTGTATGGCGCTGCATTAATCAAGCGATGAGGAGTGAGATGGTTAGCTCTTTGGTCTTTGGAGAAGAAAATACGCATTAATTGATACGTGAAACGAGGATTTGTATCGATTAAATCCCGCGAAGAAAAACCCAGCCTTTCTTTTTTAACACCAGTACTCCTAGTACGTACGTACTTATCCTGTTTGGGTCTAGGCCTTGCATTGCCAAACTTCGCCACACATTTTTTCCAAGCTTGCCTAAAGTTTTCAAAATTAGAAGGAGGTACACTTGCGCATGGCTATCGCGGTCGCACCGCACCCTCACACGGTCGCTCCTCCACGCCGTGGTCGCACCACACACTCACACAGTCGCTCCTGCACACCGCAAACCCAACCAAGGGAACGCACCCTCACTGACACGTGCTGTCGCATGTGAACACACCAAACTCAGCCATCCTATCGCTGACACATAATTTTCGTTCATAGAGTATGTTTATCCAACTGCATGTTGGGGAGTATCCGTACGGCCCGTGCGGTGGTCTGTTGGGGAAGAAGAAGAGGTGAGGAAGAAGGAAAGAAGGGTTAGGAGACGTATGATATTCATCCAACCACCTGAAATGGTAGACTGACCCAAGTCAGGCGACTTGCGTAACAAATATATGTTTTTACACAGCAAAAGATCCATGAAAACAACAACATAAAGAAAAACTATCACTGCTCGCGAAAAGAGACGGCCTCGTCGTCTTTGGCTGCCGGCGCGAACCAGCCGTCTCTGCCGACGTGTGTCTCCGCACCGTGGTTGTCCTCGGCCTCCAACTAATCGTTAAAGCGGAGCGTGCGGGCGCTCTACACGGACGAGAGCACAACCCGGTTCAAGTCGAGGACGTCCGGTTCCGCCTGCAGGAGGGCCTCGATGGCAGCGGCATCCGCGCGCTCCGCGTCGAGTCGAGCCTCCGCCACCCGGTTCAAGTCCAGGACGTCCGGTTCCGCCTGCAGGAGGGCGTCGATGAGAGCGGCATCCGCGCGCTCTGCGTCGAGTCAAGCCTCTGCTGACCGGTTCAAGTCCACGACGTCCGGTTCCGCCTGCAGGAGGGCCTTGATGGCAGCGGCATCCGCGCGCTCCGCCTCAAGTTGAGCCTCCGCCGCCCGGTTCACATCCACGACATCCGGTTCCGCCTGCAGGAGAGCCTCGATGGCAGCGGCATGCACGCGCTCCGCGTCGAGTTGAGCCTCTGCCTCCCGGTCCTCCTTTAGTATCGCCATGTTGAACCGCTGGTCCGCCTGCACCATGGGGGACTCGGACGCCGGCACGAAGTCGACGTCCATCGTCTCATACCCATCGGGGGCCTTCTGCGCCGCGACCTCCGCCATGAACATTGGATCGGCTTCCTCCTCCTTGTAGCTTGGCTCCAGATAACTCGGGGATTGGCCCGCCGCAAAGCGAGCTTGGGAACGGAGGTCTGTGGCACCGACCGCCGCCGCGATTTCTGCGCGGTGCTCCGGCGTCAGCATCTTGTAGTAAGTGATCTTGCGGCGCACCATGGCTTTCCGGCGAACTAGGGGACGCTTGATGCGGGCTAGGGGATCGAAAGATGGGGGAATGGGCTAGAGATTTGGTGTGGTTTTAGGGCAGTGGCTGGCGTAGGCCAAGCAGCGAAGGTTCTGGTGTGAATAGTGGTTCCGGTGACGACCGGTCAATCGGTTTTGACTGTACATCGCTCTTGTCGCGTTCGCGTTGCAGCCCGACATGCTGGACCCTCCACGTCGCTCACCAAATGGAATGTGCTTCGTCTTGCGTTTTCACTCGCTTCTGGGACCGCAGTTGAGAGCAAACCGACATCCCTCCCCCTCCCCCGCCCGCGTCAAGCGTCGAGGTGGGTGAAGACAATCCCAGGCTCAATGTTTTCGATTATTCTGTTCGAGTTACAGGGAAGAGTCGACAAGAGGACAAACCTAAAGATTTGGACAAAATGGTTTGGTATGTGTTGAATAACTCTCCTGAGATACTACCGTATATCAAGTAAGTGCAATACTGCAGCTTATACATCATAATCTACTAAACTTGCAGCACATTCTTATATATTTAGATGTTTGACGCGATCACTATGTTGTGCAGCATCTACAAAGAGGAGTTACTGCCACAAAATCCAAGAAACATTGACAAACTGGTTATGGCAGGATTTGCGAAATGGTTCAAGAACCATGTAAGCTTTTGAAGTGCACTGTCAGTTTTTTAATATATTGAGTACATAAGATGATCAACTTGTCTATTTTCTAACCATAGGTTAAGAAGATGCGGGAGGATGGGCAGGCAGTTGATGATGCCCTTTACTCACTAGCAATGGGTCCTGATACTCAGGTAAGACATTATGAATCTTGCGTTGTTGGAGATGTGCGCTACAACACCCTTGCATGAGACGAAGGCAGGAAGACACAAAACAGTGCCATCATGAGCACGGATACGTATGACAAAGAGATAATTGAAATGTATGCTAACATAACAGACATTGTTCAGTTGCAGTATATCTCCAGTTTCGAGGATCATCGGTGTGTGGTTCTGTTGTGCTGTCGTTGGTATAACCTGTTTTCCAGGATCGCAAAACCCAGAGCTGATGATTATTTCAAATCCATCAATGTCAAGGCGGCGTACCAGACCAACGAGCCTTTTATTTTGGCAAATCAAGCAACACAGATATTTTTTTTGGAAGACACATTTGCACTTAGCGATGACTGGAGAGTATTGCAAAGGTTTGAGCAGAAGAATTCGTTTAATGAAGTTGCACAACAAGATGATGCGTACACTGCTCCTGATCTACAACATAACACAGATGTTCCTAATATCTTTGAGAACCATTACGACAATGACGCCGGTGAAAAGATTGCCTGTCGTGCTGTGGACATACAAGAGTTGATTAAGAAGAAGCCAACGTTCGAGGACGTTGAGGACGAAGAAGAAGATGACATCATGGGGAATTACGATTCAGACTGATACACATGGCGAACATGTTGACGCTGCTGCTCCGGATGATGATTACATTGCTTTTGTCGTATTTGCCTGTCAGAAGACGTTTTTTATCTACTATGTGAAATTGTGTTTGCTATGACAACTGAAACCTAATGAACATGTTGTTTAGTATTTTGCTGTGAGAACATCACTTGTTATGTATGCTGATTTGTGTTTGGTGATTGTATGACAACTAAAACATGATGACATTGTTGTTTAGTTGTACTCATATTTGGCTGTAAAACTTGAATTTGATGACATAGTTTGCTGTTGGACAGCAATTTGCTCGACGTCTTCGAATGAGAACAAAGCTGACCCGACATGGCCTTTGCTATTTATTTATTTATATGAGCAAAAGGGGATACCCCATGATTCCCGTTAATAGAAATCATTAGATGTTCAAAGCACTACGCCCAGCCTGCTACACAGGTTTCATTCATTACTAGTTTCAGCAAAGTGCTCATGTTGTAGCCATTGAATACATCACGAGTGCTACATACACTGCAAATAAAGAGACAATCATCCTACAGAGCACATCGATTTTGCCCATTATCTTCACAAGCTCTTTCATCTCCTCATTGCTGTCAAGCCCGTCCAGCAGCTGTTGCTTGGCCATGATCAGAGGAACTACATCTTTAACCTTCTGCTCTGCATCTTCCTCTTTTTCCATTCCTTCAGTTACTTGTCCAACACCCCAACCTATTGGTATTGGGATTCCTCGGCTAACCAAATGATCAACGTAGTTGCATTCCCCCACATCAGCAACTTCCCAGAAATACAAATCACACGAATCTTCCCTTTTCTGCATGAATCAATTTGGTAGATCATCAACCAAACTATTAAAAAAATCAGCAACTGAAAGCAGCAGAACAACACTTAAACATATTATTACCCCATGATTTGGGCATTTGTAGAAGACTGGGCCAGGGTTGCGGATTGTGGTTGAGACGCGACGGATGACTGTGCGTGATTTGCAGCAGTGGCACCACACCAACGGCAGCGGGTTGTGATGAGCAATCGGCTGCGGTGCGCGTGCCGGTGAGGGTGTGATGAGACCCACAGGTGATGGTATGGGTTGCGACTTGGCGCATATCTGGTTGTTGCCTGCTGAAGAGCAGGTGGACGAGCAGCCAACGGACATGGTTGCTGCGGCCAGAGCTTCTGATGCTAGGCAGACTAAGTAGAGAAGAGGAGAAGCGAACGTTGGATATGTCAGTTTCATTACTTGTAGAGTAGCATAGTACCATATATAGTCATAGTCTAGGTTTGGATTCGAACCAGCTACAGGAGCACGTCTTTCTTTTTTCTAAAACTCGGCAACATCTCTTTACTGGTACACTAGCTTGTTCTGTACGCCTTCCCAAGTCTTTGATTTTCTTTCCCTTTTTTTGCGAGGAAGGAAGGAGGAAAAAATTGAGATTGCATGGGACTCGAACCCAAGACATCTCGGTTGAAAACCAAGGGTGCTAGTCACTTATGTGGTGAACGTTCCCTATGAGGAGGACGGCAGACGAACGCATTTTCCTCGCAGTTTTCTTCCTATATATAAAAAAGTATGCTACTTGGTGCCCGCTTAGTCAACAAACGATTGTGCCAACCTTGACCATTGGGTTGACATTCAACGTCTGTCGCATTTATTCAGTCTCTTCTTCCTCGAGCCGCCAAAGCCAAACCAGCGCCGGCGGGACCGCCTCCTCCCGCCTCCCACGGCTGACTGTGATCTTCCCGGGCTCCTGTTCGTTCCCGTCCGAGGCCTCACCATCGTCCTCCACCTTGGTTCGCTCGCCGCGGCGCCGCCCTCCGGTGTTGTCAATATGGTCAACAACCGAGAGGAATAAGGAGATGACTGTACATTGTGAGGATGACAGTAGGGACCCAGCAGCGCGCGCAGTAATTTTGTTTTTTCGGGATGGAGAAGGGTATCAACTGGGTTGTGCGGGACCCGTGGCCCGTCTAGCCCAGGCTTTCATTTCATATGTTTAGCACATGACCAGCCCAGTTTGCTTTTTCCTTTCTGAAAATTGCTAGCCAGCTATTTTGTTTTTTGCAGAATAACCAACGTAGGCCTACTTGCTTTTCTACGCCCTGCTAGGCCGGAAATCTTTCAAGACGAGGAGGGATGCATTTTTCCCAGAAAATGGGCTATAAGTAATAAGAAATGGGCTGTAAAATGAAAAAATACAGCAAACAGACAATTAGTTCCAAAATACAATTTTCCTTCGGATTTTGATATTTTAAATTTCATTCTTTTTGTGCGGGCAAAATTTCATTGAATTTAAATTAAGGTATATTTAGATTGAAAATTAATTTGAATCTGGCTAGAAATTTCGGGCTGTATGCTGTTTGGGACAGATTTGGAGGCTGACTTGTGGGTCTACTAGGTTGACGTGTACTTTGGCTTTGTCAACTTAGTCCACAAATGATTCTAGCAGCAGTGACCGTTGGATGTTAATCCAACGGCCGTGCTGCTTCTTCAATATCTGGTCTTCTTACTCCAGCTGCCCAAACCAGCTCCGGTGGGACTGCCTGCTCCCGCCTCCCGTGGCCGGCTGTGCTACAGCACAGGCCGCACCGCCCCACCCTACTTCATTGCTGGCCAGGCCATTCCTCTACTCACCCACACCTTCTGTTATTTTCCGGCGACGGCAGCCGGACCAGTAAACCCTCGTACTCCCCATCGCGTGGGCAACCATTGCCGAGTCTTCCCCGGCTCCGTGTCGTTCCCTTCCTAGGCCTCGCCGTCGTCCACCGACATGGTGCTCTCGGCGCGGCCTGGTCAACTTGGTCAACGAAAGACATCCATCGGCCATGGACTGTACGCGCAAAATAATGATTCCTCCACCTGACAGCTGGGACCCACCAGAAGGGCCTCAGTATTTTGCGAAAAAACGTTCCCCCCGCTGACATGTAGGACCCACCAGCTATATCTTCGCACGCAAGGAAGTGCCTCCTTATTACGCACAAAAAAATGAATACCTCCTGCTAGCCGGGACCCACCATAGTGGGAGGATGACTTGTGGGCCAACAAAGTTGACGTGGACGGAGGGCTTTGTCAACTTAGTCAATATGAACGATTCTAGCTCCAGTGACCGTACGATGTCCATCCAACGGGCGTAGTGCTTCTTCAACCTCTGGTCTTCTTGCCCCAGCCGCCCAAAGCAGCGCCGGTCGTGCCGCATGCTCCTGCCTCCCGTGGCCGGCTGTGCTGCTGCGGAGGCCTCACCGCCCCTACCATTCCCACCGCTGGCCAGGCCCTGCGGCGACGGCAGCCTCACACCGCAGCCGAACCAGTGAACCCTCGTACTCCTCTCCGGGCGGTCTTCCACTGCCGCATCTTCCCCGGCTCCATGTCGTCCCCTTCCTAGGCCTCGTCGTCGTTCACCGCTGTGGTGCTCTCCGCACGGCGTGGTCAACGTGATCAAGGAATGACTTCCATCGGAAGAGTACTGTACGTGGAGAGGCTGACAGCTGGGTCCATGGCCACAGCCCAATTTTTTTGTGATTTGCCAAGTCGCTTTGTCACGCCTGTTGGGCTGCAAATCTTTCAAGACGAGGAGAGCTTTCATTCGGCTGGCCGAGAAAATGGCCCATTAGTAATGAGAAATGGGTTGTACATTTTTAAAACACATCAAACCGGCAATTATTTCAAATATCTTTTTTTCATTTCAAGATTTTAAATTACATTAATTTTTATGCGTGGAGAATTTGTTGGATTTTATATTGATATACATTTATTTTTAAAATCAGTTTGAATGTGAGTCGAAATTTCGGGATTAAAAACAGTTCAGACCGCACCGAAATATGCAAAATTTCGTATAATTTTGTAACCGTGGCCACAATTTGGGCTGTAATGCTAACAAAAAGAATATGGGCTAAAAAAACCTTAAGAATTAGCAAATGGGCTGAAAATTATTAGGAATAATGGCAGATGGGCTGTATGCTGTTTTCGACAGATTTGAGGCTTTCCTAAAAAAGGTTGACGCACAAGAAGTGACTGTTGGATGTCCATCCAACGGTCGTCGTGCTTCTTCAATCTCTGCTCTTCCTGCTCCAGCTACTCAAACAAGCGCCGGCGGGACTGCCTGCTCCCTCCTTCCCGCGGCCGGCTGTGCTGCCGCGCAGGCCTCGCCGCCACACCGTACTCCCATCACTGGCCTAGCCATCCCTCTACTCACCCACACCTGCTGTTATTCTCCGGCGACGGCAGAAGAACCAGTAAACCCTCGTACAGTCTTACTCCCCTCCGCGTGGGAAACAACTGCCGAGTCTTCCCTGCCTCCGTGTCGTTCCCTTCCTAGGCCTCGCCGTCGTCCACCGCCCTGGTGCTCTCGGCGCGGCCTGGTCAACATGGGCAACGACCAACATGCATCTGAAGTGGACTGTACGTGGAGAGGCCGACAGCTGGGTCCACGGCCGCACGCAAGGAAATGCCTCCTGATTACGTGCAAAATAATGATCCCTCCACCTAACATCAGGGACCCACCGAAAGGGCCTCTGTATTTCACGGAAAAAACGTTACCGTCGCTGACAGCTCGGACCCACCAGCTATATCTTCGCACGCAAGGAAGTGCCTCCTTATTATGCACAAAAAAAATGAATACTCCCCCTGTTAGCTGGGACCCAGTATAGTAGCAGGCTAACTTGTGGGCCTACTAAATTGACGGGGACGGAGGGCTTTGTCAACTTAGTCAATATGCACGATTCTAGCTCCAGTGACCGTACGATGTCCATCCAACGGCCGTAGTGCTTCTTCAACCTCTGGTCTTCTTGCTCCAGCCGCCCAAACCAGCGCCGGTCGTGCCTCGTGCTCCTGCCTCCCATGGCTGGCTGCGATGCGACAGAGGCCTCACCGCCCCCTACTACTCCCACCGCTGGCCAGGCCATCCCTCTACTCACCCACACCCCCTGTTACTTTGCGTCGACGACAGCCTCACACCGCAGCGAACCAGTGCCCTCGTACTCCTCTACGCGTGGGCATCCACTGCCGCGTCTTCCTCGGCTCCGCGTCGTCCCCTTCCTAGGCCTCGCCGTCGTCCACCGCCGTGGTGCTGTCGGCGCGGCGTGGTCAACATGGTCAACGACCGAATTCCATCGGAGGAATACTACTGTACATGGCGAAGCTGACAGCTGGGTCCACGGCAGCCGCAAGGAAGTGCCTCCTTATTACGCGGAAAATAATTATTCCTCCACCTGACAGCAGGGATCCACCGGATGCCCACCAGTATATCGCAAAAAAAAACGTTTGCCCTTGACTGCTGGGACCCACCTGATGGGCCACCCTATTTCGCGAAAGAACGTTCCCCCTGCTGTCAGCTCGGACCCACCGGAAGTGCCTCCTTATTACGCACAAAAAATGAATACCCCTGCTAGCTGGGACCCACCTTGGTGGGAGGCTGACTTGTGGGCCTACTAAGTTGACGGGGATGGAGGGCTTTGTCAACTTAGTCAATATGCACGATTCTAGCTCCAGTGACCATACGATGTCCATCCAACGACCGTAGTGCTTCTTCAACCTCTGGTCTTCTTGCTCCAGCTGCCCAAAGCAGCGCCGGTCGTGCCGCATGCTCCTGCCTCCCGTGGTTGGCTGTGCTGCCGCGGAGGCCTCACCGCCCCCTACTATTCCCACCGCTGGCCAGGCCCTGCGGCGACGACAGCCTCCCACCGCAGCCGAACCAGGGAACCCTCGTACTCCTCTCCGCGCGGGCTTCCACTGCCGCGTCTTCCCCGGCTCCCCGTCGTCCCCTTCCTAGGCCTCGCAGTCGTCCATCGCCCTGGTGCTCTCGGCGCGGCGTGGTCAACGTGGTCAAGGAACGACTTCCATCGGACGTGGACTATATGTGGAGAGGCTGACAGCTGGGTCCACGGCCGCAGCAAGGAAGTGCCTCCTTATTACGTGCAAAATAATTATTCCTCCACCTGACAGCGGGGACCCACCGGACGGGCCACCGCATTTCGCCCCCTGACTGCTGGGACCCACCAGCTACATCTTCGCACGCAAGGAAGTGCTTGACAGTCGGGACCCACCTGGTCGAAGCGTACGCAGCGTTGTTATTCTGGTCGCGAACGTGTACGTACATATATACTGGTGGATGTAGAGGCGCGCACGTGTCATAGTAGAGGCGGCCAGGGTGTAAGAAAGAAAATACGGCCATGTATGTGTACATACGGGCGGGGTCTCGAACGCCTACTCGCGCACACGTACGGCCAGGGCTCGTGTACATGGCTGGGTCGGAACGGAGAAACAGCATCGTCGTCATGTTCACGGGGAGGCAACAGAATGCGTCGTGTTCATGGGGAGGAAACGGAATGCGTCGTGTTCATGGGGAGGCAACGGAATGCTTCGTGTTCATCGGGAGGGCTTGGACGGAACAGGCGATGTAAACGAGGTCTGGCGTACCGCGGAACGGAGAAACGACCTTGTGTTCGACCGGCCACGTCCGGAACGGGGTATTGTTGATCGGGAGGGGTCTGGCGTACCGTAAAACGGAGGAAACGGACCTCCTACAGTCGAAATGGGGGTCCTGTTGATCGGGAGGGGTGTGGCGTACCGCAAAACGGAGGAAACAGACTTGTGTTGGAGCGCTACGGTCGAAACAGGGGTCCTGTTCATCGGGAGGGGTGTGGCGTACCGCAAAACGGGACTCCACGGGATACTGTTCATCTCCAGCGTCGACCCCCTCCAGCCTCCACGAGCTACTGTTCATCCACCTTCGACCTCCTCCAGCCTCCACGGGCTCTTGTTCATCCAGCCTCCACCGGGCGCTACTCCACAGGCTACTGTTCAACCACCCCTCCACCGTCTACTGTTCATCCAGCCCTCCACACCACGGGGTCCTGTTCAACCACCCCTCCACCGTCTACTGTTCATCCTACCCTCCACGTGGTGGTCCTGTTCATCCAGCCCTCCACGGGATCCTGTTCATCTAGCCCCAACCGACTCGATCGATCGGGGTCCTGTTCATCCAGAGGCAACACCACGGGGTCCTGTTCATCCACCCCCACCCCCACCGGGAATTGTTCATCCAAGTATCCAACCCCCCCGCAACGCTCACTGTTCATCAAGAGGCAGCATCGACCGGCTTCAGTTACCAGCAGTAGCGAAGGAATCGCTCGATCGGGTTCAGTTAACAGCCATTGATCGATCACTCGGGTTCAGTAACGCGTAGCCTGCAGTGCAATCACTCGGGTTCAGTAACGCGTAGCCTGCAGTGCAATCGCTCGGGTTCAGTTAGAGCCCAACACCTCTCTCGGGTTCAGTTAGAGCCAACGCCTCGCACACACGCGCGTACGTGTATGAGAGAAACACGCATCGCTCGGCCCCGACCTCCCACCGTAACTGGGAACTCCCCGAAATTTTCCTCCCCCTCGCTTCTACCACGGTTTTTTCTGTCATGGACGGCCCAAAGAATGTCATGCAGCTGCGTCTCCAGCCCTCCCAGGACGAAAAGCCTATTTTCTGTCATGATTTTTTGTCATAGAAGTAGGAGCCCACTACATCTATGATGATACCGGGTTTTGTCACAATAATCGTCATAGAAGTGTCATATGTAGGATAGAAAAAAATTTCGTTCAGCCCAAAATGTCACAGATGTGTCTTTTTCTTATAGTGTGTACTACGCTCTACCACCACTCCTCCACCATCAATCCACCAAAGCAGGAGTAGGGTTTTACGCCTCATGGCGGCCTGAACCTAGGTAAAATTGCCTGCATGATCTCTACCATGCTGTCCCATGCTTGTTTGCTCTTTGTGCAACGCGACGTTCCCCTGCCGAACCAGCAAGGGGCCCTCTGGTCCTGTCGGGGATATACCCCGCGGTGTAAACCGACCGGAAGTTAACCCGGCCGGACTTGGCGCTTTGTCTGAAGACCCGCCCTGACCTTGGCGGTTTACAAGCAACCCGCTTGGTCGTTATGACTCACTAGTAACCCGGCGGGCGGATCAGACGGATGACAAGGCCCAAGGCCCAGAAGGCCGGTTCAACTATTGTGGGCCGGTTTAAGAGGAAAGGAATATTTGTCTTATAAAGAGTTAAGACCTGGACTTGTATCCGGTTTGTATTAGAGATAGACTAGTCCTAATCCTAATAGGACTCCACATGTAAACTGCCCCTTCAACATATATAAGGAGGGGCAGGGCTCCCCAAAGAGGGACAAGTTACAAGTTAGAAGCTATAAGCAAGAAACAATCTCTAGGGCTAGACACAAAGAGCCGGTTTACGACGTCTCCCTCGTGATGATAATGAGACCTAGCCACAAACAGCATGTAGGGTTATTACCGGATGATGTTTCCCGGGGCCCGAAGCTGTGTAAATCCCTATCTTGTGTTGCGTCTCTCGATTCCGCTCAACCCCTCTCAAGCTACCACATAGATGCGTTGGCCCTGCGACTAAGTCCTGACACTAAGGACATCTGCCGTGACAAATCCACGACAGTTGGCGCCCACCGTGGGGCTAGTGCACGGTGGTGTTGAGTTCTTGGAGGGATTTTTCATAAGGATTGAGAGGTTCGCAAAATTCGGATAAAGCAGAGCCAGTTGGAAAGGATCTGTCAAAATTTTGAGTTGATCGATTCAGATTCAGTCAGGCTGATTTAAAAGTTCAAGAAAATTAAAGTTACAGCCTGATGACTGCCGCAAGTCACCAATAAAAGAAGTCCAAACCGCCTCCATCAAGTGAGCTGCCGGTTTGTTTTTGTTCACCAATTAGTCGTTATGGAGAAAAGTCAAAGGCTCGAGTGTCTCCTTGAAGATCTATTAAAGTTACCGCTGCTGGTAATTGGGGATACGAGCTCTGTTTTTTGGTAAAGCTAGATAAAGCATAGTAATATGACGACCTGGAGGGCGATTTAGTTTTCAATGTTGCAACTCGTCGAATCCGGGTCGCCACCGCAGTTTTGCTGAGCCACTCTGATTTACGCGCCGAGTCATCATTGCCTAGCCGGTTTACATGATCCAGAGATAAATAAAAGCTAGATTGGCTTTGGAGCGCTCACATCGGTCAATACTAGTTGGAGTCGGATCAGAAAGGAAGTCATGACTAGGAAGTGTATACGGCCGTGACTCGGAAGTGGATACGGCGATGACGCGTTCTCTCCTTGCTGGCGTGCCTCTCTATGGTGACTCGCTCAGCCTCTGGCTTTCAATCCACCGGCCGTCTCCGCTCCAGGCCGGTTTATCTCCGGCTAAAAATTGGCCTCCTCCGCCTACCACGCTGCTGCTGCGATTCACACCAACGAGTCAAGCTGGGTCCAGCTCCAAGATGCTATAAACCGGGACGCATCAACCAACCGTCCGCCTCCTGTCAAAATTCATCTACACTGCGGCTGAGCCGCCCCCTGCTCTGTGGAGCCAAGGGTTACTGAATGATCCTGGATTTGTCTGGTGGTACATCGCTTCTGCCTCGCAGCGGGTTTCCTCGAGTCACCGTTTCTGCTGAGGCCGACTAGCCTTGTTCTGTTTCGCTGTGCGCTTCCACTGGACCGCCGAGGCCGCGACCCGCCGACCTCAACTCTGCTGAGCCAACTCGCTACTACTGCTCCCTGCGGGCCGGCTCACCACATCTGCGAGCTACTGCTGTTCACGCGCGCCGGTTTGGAAGGATCTGCATCAAGTGCAAGTTTACCAGATTGAGATGAAAATAATTAGGGTTTGATGTTCTGTGCGCCGCCGGCAACGCGACACGATCCGTCAACATCAAGAAGCTCGCGATATGTTAGATAAGAAAAAGCGCCAGTATGGAAAGCGTGCAAGGCGCGTACCACTGAGGCCGACAATTTTTTTTCCTATAGCTGCCGGACGCCGTGTCAAGTCAATCCGTATCAGCATACACGTGAGGAGGCAATGATCAAGTCCCGAGGCAGTTTCGTAAATTGATGCCCTAAAGTCTGCTGCTATTGTTCGAAGAACTACTTTGGTCATGCTACTATTCGCTTGAAGGCAATACTACTCCGTTGTTAATATTCACGTAACTTGATCCATCAAGTACTTGAGTACTATTCATGTTAAAGCTCAGATTTGGAGGAAGCAATCTATCCAGGGAAGAAATAATATTTGTTAAAGCGGCTTCACGTGAGCGTACGTCATTAGACAAAGGATCACTACACCGGATCGGACTGGCAAGTCAACAGGTCTAATCTCCAGTGCACAGCTGTCCGGTTCGCCTTGGCTGCTACCCCGCGTGCGTGGGTGTGCGCACAGCCATCCGGCTCGCCTCCGCCGGCCTCGCTCTACTACCGCATCAAGCACCGGCATCCGCGTTCATCCGATAAAATACCAGGTGCTATTTACCCTATCTATTTTTAAGTACATATTCGATTCTTCAAACAACTACTCCGCCCTGTTGTATGTTTTGTACGCAGGACAATTGTTGTTTATATCATGGGTACGGAGCACATACTTGCAATGTTGCGCCCAGTGTTCGTCCGTGCCTCATTACCCGGTAGATGGACGTGCAAGCTGCCACCTTTGCAGCCCGGACTACTTCAACTTACCGGGACCATCCCTGTGATTGACTGATCCGTCCGCGCTGCCTTACAACGCCATGGACGACTCGCCCGTCCGCCCTCGCGGCCGGTTCACGCGTCCACACCGGTTTACGGCGCAGAGGACAACTTGCTCCGCACCGGTTTACAATGCCGCGACCAGTTCATCTGTCTGTTCGCGTGGCTGACTTGCCGTAGTTGATTTCAGTTTCACTGTGGTAATCGTCAACTCCGCGGTGGATAGTTTCTGGCTAACATATCAGGTGAAATCCATCCATTATATGTTCATAATATGTATTGTTTTCTTTAAAAAGAGCAAATACTCTGGCTTGCAAGTTTTCCAATGCAGGACAAATTGTCTATTGCAAAAAGGGGATTATTATATCACTGAGCTATTGGATAACCCGTGCCGGTTTATATTGCGATCCAGTCCGCGTCAATTCGTCAGGACCATGCGAATTACCCAATAGCGCGTGCACAGGCTGCCATCCGCTGCAGTCCGGTCTACATCAACATACCGGGCCGCACGTGTCTGCATGAGCCATTTATTGAGTATGAGCAAGTCACAGCTTGGGTAGCCCGGTTTTCTTTCAAATTGGAGGCAAATTATTATCAACCGCCGTCTGCACTGGATGGATCAATGGGCAGGCGCACAATACGCCGCCGCTACAGTTTGGTTAAACGTCAAATCGCCAGTTGGAAGGAACCATTGGCCGAGTTGCTGACACGGTTCATACGGGATCATTTACAACCCGCCGCAGTCACCTCAACCTTCTATGGATTCACATCGTGCTATCAACACCAATGATATACAAGTTATGCCGGTTTATATCACGGTCAAATATGGAGAATCTCAAAGTCAACTCCTCGAGTCACCTTGAGACTTGGGGGCTACGATGACATGACTCGGCAAATCTTGCTAGTTTCAGCCGGTTTAAGACCCCCAAGGCGATGGAGGGAAAGATAACCTGTCCCGGAGACTACTGTTATATTGATGAAGATTTAAAGGCTGTCAGAAAATTTCCGGCTTAGAAAGTATATGACAGTTACAAAATCCCGGCTCAATGAAGAAGATCCGGGTCATCAGAAAGGATTCTGGTTTAAAATCCGGCTCAAGGGAAGTCAGTCTCATTGAAGCTCTCAAATATCCGGTTTACAATCCGGTTCTAGGGAAATCTATTCTCCCACAAAGCTCTGAAGCGCTCAAATCTGGTTTAAGAATTTCTGGTTCAAATAGGAATTAACCTCTTGCAAATTCGAGTTTAAAGGCCGTCAGAAAATTTCCGACTGAAAATGAAGATTCCGGTTTACGATCCGGTTCAAGGGAAGGATGTCTCCCACAAAGCTTTGAAGCTCTTAACATCCGGTTCAAAATCCCGGTTCAAGAAGAATTTATCTCTTGAAAAAAGTTGAAAATTACCGAAGAGGAACTGCTGCCACGATGCGCGGTTCAAACATGGGTATCCTGCCTTATTGGCCTAATATATTATTGATCACATGGGGGCTCCCGCTTTATAAAGCGGGGTATCTATTCTTTTATATCATGTGTGGTTACATGGAGTTGTTTTAAAACAACATCCGGTTTACCCCTTGCAAGTCTTATCAAGATCACTTGGGGCTTCCTGTTCAAACATAGGTCGTATTCGAACCAAAGAGAACATAGCCGTCCTTATAAGGTCATTTGGGGGCTCGGTCATGTTTTGAACCTATGCAATGCCTCTTGGCCGGCGAAAGCCACCAGGTCACTTGGGGGCTCGGTCGTGTCCGAACCGATGCAATACCTCTTGGCCGGCGAAAGCCACCAGATCATTTGGGGACACGGTCACGTCTGAACCGGTCACGCCTCTTGGTCGGCCTACGGGCCTTAGAGTCATTTGGGGGCTTGGTCGAACCAGAACCATAGCAATGCCACTTGGCCGGCGTAACGCCACGCGTCATTTTGGGGTCCTGGCTGACTGGCACCATCGCTACGCCTTCGGGGGGCTTGGTTGCGTCTAACCATGGTAATTCCATCTGACCAAGCTCAGTAGAGCTCTTCTTTTGCAAAAAGTTGTTGCCGTTGCTTTTGCTTTAATAGCCTTTCTTGAGAAGTTGCTATTTTATTTGCGTTTTTTAAACCGACAGTATTTTGTACCGGTTCAAACAGCTAAATTGGCGGAACACGGTCCATTTTTAGGCCGGAGATTATCTGCCCGGTTTGATTTTCTGTTACCATCCTATTATGGAGTAAACCGGTGTTTATCAACCCGGCTCGGCTTTCAACTACAAGTTGGCAGTACACGATCAAGTTATAATCCGGAGACTATCAGCCCGGTCTGGTTTGATTACAAGTCACCAGTATTATATATGGTTAATCCGGTGTTTATTAAACCGGCCTGGCTTTGGACTATAAGTCGCCAGTATATATTTGGATTGCGCCATTGGAATTCTGCGCTTATAATTCATTGGGTTATTCAAATAGCCAAACTTGGCTGAATTTTGATTATGGTATTGAATGAATAATGTTTTCATACCGGATTATATTATTCAAATAGCCAACATGGCTGGATTTTTATTATGGTTATTAATATTATGATTAAGGTTTTTAAAGTCGCTTTACCGCAATTGTTATCATTTTCTATAATTGAAGGAATAGTCCCGAGTCGCTGCAGGCTTACAACCCGGCACTTGGGGGCTACATTATTCAAAAGTTGAGATTATATCAAATATGCAAGTCTCATGTCGCTGCAAGCAGGCACCATGACACTTGGGGGCTAATGCAAAGTCATTTTTGCTCATCTTATTGAAGACCCGACTCATCACATCGTAATGAGCTGGCCCTTGGGGGCTACCAATTGATCCTGTCAACTATTCAAGGTACAAAGCTTTTTTCCATTATATTGAAGGGTCCACTGCTCAGTTGGTAAAGCACAAGGCTCTTAACCTTGTGGACGGGAATTCAAGCCCATGATGGGGGTTACATCATATGATGTTATTTTCATTGAAGTATATATCAGTCCCAGCTCAATATTATCTTATTGACCCGGCCCTTGGGGGCTACATTGGTTGAAGTTTTATGGGCATCAGTCAATTACAAGTCCCAGGTTGTTGCAAGCATGACAACCCGGCACTTGGGGGCTACAGGTATTATATTATTATCGAAGAAATATTTTCAAATTCTCTGTTTGAGCAAACTAGATTGACCCGGCGTCACCAATCATTATGACCCTATGGCTGCAACCCGGTGTCATCAATAATCATAAACCGGTGTTGGAAACAATCATGAACCGGTATCTGCAACAATCATGACCCGGAATTATCAGTTTTTGTAACCCGACAGTTTTTGGCAGCGATAAACAGGCAAGTTCTGCATCTTCAAACCGGTTGAATATCAGATGAGTATTTCAAGACCAACATTTCTTAAACCGGCGCTTTGGAAGCCGATTCAAGTGGATTATTCTTCACAATATTTTTCTATGAGAAACCAACGTCAGCAATTTAAAGTATGAAGCTGGTTATTGATCCGGATTTTTTAGAAGGAGGGAATAACAAGGACATAAGGATGATCAGTGCCAGTCTACAAGAATTCTTAACCCGGAGCACAACCTGTCAAATTTGTTCTGGTGTTTATTTTGCAGCATAAGTTTACCATGGATGAATCCAAGCTAAACTTGGGGGCTAATGTCGGGGATATACCCCGCGGTGTAAACCGGCCAGAAGTTAACCCGGCCGGACTTGGCGCTTTGTCTGAAGACCCGCCCTGACCTTGGCGGTTTACAAGCAACCCGCTTGGTCGTTATGACTCACTAGTAACCCGACGGGCGGATCAGACGGATGACAAGGCCCAAGGCCCAGAAGGCCGGTTCAACTATTGTGGGCCGGTTTAAGAGGAAAGGAATATTTGTCTTATAAAGAGTTAAGACCTGGACTTGTATCCGGTTTGTATTAGAGATAGACTAGTCCTAATCCTAATAGGACTCCACATGTAAACTGCCCCTTCAACATATATAAGGAGGGGCAGGGCTCCCCAAAGAGGGACAAGTTACAAGTTAGAAGCTATAAGCAAGAAACAATCTCTAGGGCTAGACACAAAGAGCCGGTTTACGGTGTCTCCCTCGTGATGATAATGAGACCTAGCCACAAACAGCATGTAGGGTTATTATCGGATGATGTTTCCCGGGGCCCGAAGCTGTCTAAATCCCTATCTTGTGTTGCGTCTCTCGATTCCGCTCAACCCCTCTCAAGCTACCACATAGATGCGTTGGCCCTGTGACTAAGTCCTGACACTAAGGACATCTGCCGTGACAAATCCACGACAGGTCCCATAAGTGGCCGTGGTTTCCCATGACATCTTTAGTGCTGCAGGTAGGGGGGTTCGCTTGCGTGAACCTGAAGGCGTGTGCAGCGCGTCATATTCATCACCGTCTTCACCTTCGATAGCGCCATCGACCATGGCGCCGAAGAAGAAAGCCGGTGCTTCGGCTCATCCGTCCACCTCGAAGGCTCTGCCACCCGCGGCCTCAAATGCTATGGGGGATGCGGAGGTGCCGAGGACATGGGCGCCGCTGGGGATGTGGTCAAAGTTGGAGGCACCACCACTACTTCCCCCGCGGCCGACATAGGAGTAGGAGTCACCAGAGGAGAACAACATCAGCAACGCCCCGATGGCCATGCTCCATAAGGTAAGGGTGAAGGGGTTACTCCATCCGCACCCCTTCCTCTCACCGACGGGCACAACCGCAGCAATGGCAGCAATGGTGCGGCCGCGGCGCGTGTGCCTTCCCCGAGACGGGTCGACCAAGTCGTTGCGCCCGACGGAGCCGCTGGCCCTCGGGCGCCTTCGCCGCACCACCCTGCCATCCAGGTGGCCGCTCCGCAATAGCAGGGACACGATGCTGCCGCCGTTGGCACCGTCAGGAGACGTGCGACGGTGCGATCTACTTGATCATCACCCATGCCAAGTACAACCACGGAGGCCATGGCGCGGGCTCAGCTGCTGTTGAGGTTTCCACCAGCAGCCGAGCAGATGGACGAATGGCGTGCCACCATCCAAAGTCTGCTCGATTTGGCCGAGGCTGGGGGCCAACAACAAGCTAGCCCGCCAGGGCCTCCACAAGCGACTACAACGGCTCATGCTGCTAGCCGTACGGAAGGGGTCACCCCCACGGTGCAGTCCCCACCATGGCAGCCAGCGTGAGCATAGTAGAATCAAGACCCTGATGACGTCTCGATGGCCTCTTCTGACCCTCGAGCACGTCCAGGCCGACGGCGAGCCCGGGAGGATAGGCGGGTGGGAGACGCGCGCGTCGCCATCGGGCAACACCACGACGACCACTGCCGGAGCGATGGGCGTGATGGCCTCGTTGTCGACAAGCCTGCGCTCGGCGTTGGCGGGTGCCTACCTTTCGAGGTTGGGTGCCCTGCCTTCACTCGTGAGCTACGACAAGTCCGTTGGCCGTCCGTTCACACGTTCAAGCCAAAGATACCCGAGAAATACGGTGGGAGACTGAACCCGGCAGAGTTTCTGAGCATCAACACCATCGCTGTTCAAGCTGCCGGGGGAAGAGATGAGAAGGTGTTTGCCAACTACTTCCCTTTGGCCCTAAATTCCAACGTGAGGTCTTGGCTGATGCACCTGCCCGAGAACTCCAGTTTGTTATGGGCCGACCTGTGCCACGAGTTCATTGGCGCCTTCACCGGCGGCCATCAAGAGCCAAGTCGACCTAGCGACTTGCAGCTTCTCCAACAGAAGGAAGGAGAGACCCTCTGTAAGTACTTACAGAGATTCAACAAAGTCCATAGGAACATCCCAAATATCCATCCGGCAGCTATGATAGCTGGCTTCCAGTCCAATGTGCACAACTGCCGGATTCGTTCTAAGATGAACATGTGGTTGCCTAAGACTGTGAAGGAGCTCTACACCTTGGTGGATAAGTGTGCTCGGATGGAGGAGGGAAGGAAGTTGCCCGGATAGGAATATTGCACCAATGTTGATTCAGAGGACGATGATGAATCAACCAGTCAGAAGAAGAGCAAGAAGCACAGTAAGAAGCGGAAGGATAAAGCAGTGATGACTGTTGAAGGATCGGGTACACCTAGTACCAGCAAGAAGGCCAAAGCTGTGGTCCCCGGCAAGGAAGGTGCCGTGTGCATTGACTGCCGGGAGGCCGCGGCTGCCGAGAAGGCCGGGAAAGGTGATGGGCTGTATTGTAAGATTCATCGGACCAAAGGCCACGACCTTAAAGAGTGCTATCAGGTTGAGCAGCTTGTCAATGATGGGGAACGTAGTAATTTCAAAAAATTTCCTACGCACACGCAAGATCATGGTGATGCATAGCAACGAGAGGGGAGAGTGTTTGTCTACGTACCCTCGTAGACCGAAGCGGAAGCGTTGACGCAATGTAGAGGAAGTAGTCGTACGTTCTCCTCGCGATCCAACCGATCACAGCACCGTTACTCCGGCACCTCCGAGTTCTTGGCACACGTTCAGCTCGATGACGATCCCCGGGCTCCGATCCAGCAAAGCGTCGAGGAAGAGTTCCGTCAGCACAACGGCGTGGTGACGATCTTGATGTGTTACCGGCGCAGGGCTTCGCCTAAGCACTGCAACGATATAATCGAGGTGGAATTTGGTGGAAGGGGGCACCGCACACGGCTAAGGAACGATCCGTAGATCAACTTGTGTGTCTTTGGGGTGCCCCCTGCCCCCGTATATAAAGGAGTCAAGGGGGAGGGGCTGGCCGGCCAAGCCAGGGCACGCCAGAGAGTCCTACTCCCTCTGGGAGTAGGATTCCTCCCCCCAATCCTAGTTGGACTAGGATTCTCCAAGGGAGAGAGAGAGAGAGAGGGGGCGCCCACCTCTCCTAGTCCTAATAGGACTAGGGGAAGGGGGAGGCGCACAGCCCATGATGGCATCCTTCTCACCTCTTCTCCAAGGCCCATGTTGGCCCATTATGCTCCCGGGGGGTTCCGGTAACCCTCCCGGTGTTCCGGTAAAATCCTGATTTCACCTGGAATGCATCCGATGTCCAAACATAGGCTTCCAATATATAATTCTTTATGTCTCGACCATTTCGAGACTCCTCGTCATGTCCGTGATCACATCCGGGACTCCGAACTCCTTCAGTACATCAGAATGCATAAACTCATAATAACTGTCATCGTAACGTTAAGCGTGCGGACCCTACGGTTCGAGAACAATGTAGACATGACCGAGACACGTCTCCGGTCAATAACCAATAGCGGGACCTGGATGCCCATATTGGCTCCTACATATTCTACGAAGATCTTTATCGGTCAGACCGCATAACAACATACGTTGTTCCCTTTGTCATCGGTATGTTACTTGCCCGAGATTCGATCGTCGGTATCCAATACCTAGTTCAATCTCGTTACCGGAAAGTCTCTTTTCTCGTTCTGTAATACATCATCTCGCAACTAACTCATTGGTTGCAATGCTTGCAAGGCTTTATGTGATGTGCATTACCGAGAAGGCCCTGAGATACCTCTCCGACAATCGGAGTGACAAATCCTAATCTCGAAATATGCCAACTCAACATGTACCTTCAGAGACACTTGTAGAGCACCTTTATAATCACCCAGTTACGTTGTGACGTTTGGTAGCACACAAAATGTCCCTACGGTAAATGGGAGTTGCATATTCTCATAGTTGAAGGAACATGTATAAGTCATGGATAAAAGCAATAGCAACATACTAAACGATCGGGTGCTATGCTAATGTAATGGGTCATGTCAATCAGATCATTCAACTAATGATGTGATCTCGTTAATCAAATAACAACTCTTTGTTCATGGCTAGGAAACATAACCATCTTTGATTAATGAGCTAGTCAAGTAGAGGCATACTAGTGACACTCTGTTTGTCTATGTATTCACACATGTATTATGTTTCCAGTTAATACAATTCTAGCATGAATAATAAACATCTATCATGACATGTAAGGAAATAAATAATAACTTTATTATTGCCTCTAGGGCATATTTCCTTCAGTCTCCCACTTGCACTAGAGTCAATAATCTAGTTCACATCGCCATGTGATTTAATAGCAATAGTTCACATCACCATGTGATTAACACCCATAGTTCACATCGATATGTGACCAACACCCAAAGGGTTTACTAGATTCAGTAATCTAGTTCACATCGCTATGTGGTTAACACCCAAAGAGTACTACGGTGTGATCATGTTTTGCTTGTGAGAGAAGTTTAGTCAACGGGTCTGCCACATTCAGATCCGTTATGTATTTTGCAATTTTCTATGTCTACAATGCTCTGCACGGAGCTACTTTAGCTAATTGCTCCCACTTTCAATATGTATCTAGATTGAGACTTAGAGTCATCTAGATTAGTGTCAAAACTTGCATCGGCGTAACCTTTTACGACGAACCTTTTTGTCACATCCATAATCGAGAAACATATCCTTATTTTACTAAGGATAATTTTGACCGATGTCCAGTGATCTACTTCCTAGATCACTATTGTACTCCCTTGCTTAACACAGTGTAGGGTATACAATAGATCTGGTACATAGCATGGCATACTTTATAGAATCTATGGCTGAGGCATAGGAAATGACTTTCATTCTCTTTCTATCATCTGCCGTGGTCGGGCTTTGAGTCTTACTCAATTTCACACCTTGTAATACAGGCAAGAACTCTTTCTTTGATTGTTCCATTTTGAACTACTTCAAAATCTTTTCAAGGTATGTATTTATTGAAAAACTTATCAAGCATCTTGATCTATCTTTTATAGATCTTGATGCTCAATATGTAAGCAGCTTCACCGAGGTCTCTCTTCGAAAAACTCCTTTCAAATACTCCTTTATGCTTTACAGAATAATTCTATATTATTTCCGATCAATAATATGTCATTTACATATACTTATCAGAAATGTTGTAGTGCTCCCACTCACTTTCTTGTAAATACAGGCTTCACCGCAAGTCTGTATAAAACTATATGCTTTGATCAGCTTATCAAAGCGTATATTCCAATTCCGAGATGCTTGCACCAGTCCATAGATGGATCGCTGGAGCTTGCATATTTTGTTAACACCTTCAGGATCGACAAAACCTTCTAGTTGCATCGTATACAACTCTTCTTTAATAAATCCATTAAGGAATGCAGTTTTGTTTTTCCATTTGCCAGATTTCATAAAATGCGGCAATTGCTAACATGATTCGGACAGACTTAAGCATAGATACGAGTGACAAACTCTCATCGTAGTCAATACTTTGAACTTGTCGAAAAACCTTTTTCGACAATTCTAGCTTTGTAGATAGTAACACTACTATCAGTGTCCGTCTTCCTCTTGAAGATCCATTTATTCTTAATTGCTTGCCGATCATCGGGCAAGGCAACCAAAGTCCAAACTTTGTTCTCATACATGGATCATATCTCAGATTTCATGGCCTCAAACCATTTCGCGGAATCTGGGCTCATCATCGCTTCCTCATAGTTCGCAAGTTCATCATGGTCTAGTAACATGATTTCCAGAACAGGATTACCGTACCAATCTGGTGCGGATCTCACTCTGGTTTACCTACGAGATTCGGTAGTAACTTGATCTGAAGTTACATGATCATCATCATTAGCTTCCTCACTAATTGGTGTAGTAGTCACAAGAACATATTTTTGTGATGAACTACTTTCCAATAAGGGAGAAGGTACAATTACCTTATCAAGTTTTCTACTTTCCTCCCACTCACTTCTTTCGAAAGAAACTCTTTCTCTAGAAAGTTTCCGAACTTAGCAACAAAAGTCTTGCCTTCGGATCTGTGATAGAAGGTGTATCCAACAGTTTCCTTTGGATCCCCTATGAAGACACATTTCTCCGATTTGGGTTCGAGCTTATCAGGTTGAAGCTTTTTCACATAAGCATCGCAGCCCCAAACTTTAAGAAACGACAGCTTAGGTTTATTGCTAAACCACAGTTCATACGGTGTCGTCTCAACGGATTTAGATGGTGCCCCTTTTAACGTGAATGCAGCTGTCTCTAATGCATGATCCCAAAACGATATTGGTAAGAAACATCATAGATTGTACTATATCCAATAAAGTACGGTTATGACGTTCGGACACACCATTATGCTGTGGTGTTCCAGGTGGCATGAATTTGTGAAACTATTCCACACGGTTTTTAACTGAAGGCCAAAACTCGTAACTCAAATATTTTACCTCTGCGATCATATCGTAGAAACTTTTTATTTTCTTGTTACGATGATTATCCACTTCACTCTGAAATTCTTTGAACTTTTCAAACGTTTCAGACTTATGTTTCATTAAGTAGATATACCCATATCTGCTTAAATCATCTGTGAAGTTCTGAAAATAATGATACTTGTCGCGAGCCTTAATATTCATCGGACCACATACATCAGTATGTATGATTTCCAACAAATCTGTTGCTTGCTCCATTGTTCCGGAGAACGGCGTTTTAGTCATCTTGCCCAAGAGGCATGGTTCGCAAGCATCAAGTGATTCATAATCAAGTGATTCCAAAATCCCACCAGCATGGAGTTTCTTCATGCGCTTTACACCAATATGACTTAAACGGCAGTGCCACAAATAAGTTGCACTATCATTATTAACTTTGCATCTTTTGGCTTCAATATTATGAATATGTGTATCACTATGATCGAGATCCAACAAACCATTTCGTTGGTGTGTATAACCATAGAAGGTTTTATTCATGTAAACAGAACAACAATTTATTCTCTTACTTAAATGAATAGCCGTATTGCAATAAACATGATCAAATCATATTCATGCTCAACGCAAACACCAAATAACACTTATTTAGTTTCAACACTAATCCCGAAAGTATAGGGAGTGTGTGATGATGATCATATCAATCTTGGAACCACTTCCAACACACATCGTCACCTTGCCCTTTAACTAGTCTTTGTTCATTCTGCAACTCCTGTTTCGAGTTACTAATCTTAGCAACTTGAACTAGTACCAAATACTGAGGGGTTGCTATGAATACTAGTAAAGTACACATCAATAACATGTATATCAAATATACTTATGTTCACTTTGCCATCCTTCTTATCCGCCAATCACTTGGGGTAGTTCCGCTTCCAGTGACCAGTTCCTTTGCAGTTGAAGCACTTAGTCTCAGGCTTAGGACCAGACTTGGGCTTTTTCACTTGAGCAGCAACTTGCTTGCCGTTCTTCTTGAAGTTCCCCTTCTTTCCTTTTGCCCTTTTCTTGAAACTAGTGATGTTGTCAACCATCAACACTTGATGTTTTTCTTTGATTTCTACCTTCGCCGATTTTAGCATCGCGAAGAGCTTGGGAATATTTTCCGTTATCCCTTGCATATTATAGTTCATCACGAAGTTCTACTAACTTGGTGATGGTGACTAGAGAATTCTGTCAATCACTATCTTATCTGGAAGATTAACTCCCACTTGATTCAAGCGATTGAAGTACCCAGACATTCTGAGCACATGCTCACTAGTTGAGCGATTCTCCTCCATCTTTTAGCTATAGAACTTGTTGGAGACTTCATATCTCTCAACTCGGGAATTTGCTTGAAATATTAACTTCAACTCCTAGAACATCTCATATGCTCCATGACGTTCAAAACGTCTTTGAAGTCCCGATTCTAAGCAGTTAAGCATGGTGCACTAAACTATTAAGTAGTCATCATATTGAGCTAGCAAAACGTTCATAACGTCTGTATCTGCTCCTGCAAAAGGTCCGTCACCTAGCGGTGCATCAAGGACAAAATTCTTCTGTGCAGCAATGAGGATAAACCTCAGATTACGGATCCAATCCGCATCATTGCTACTAACATTTTTCAACACAATTTTCTCTAGGAACATATCAAAATAAACACAGGGAAGCAACAATGCGAGCTATTGATCTACAACATAGATATGATAATACTACCAGGACTAAGTTCATGATAAATTAATGTTCAATTAATCATATTACTTAAGAACTCCCACTTAGATAGACATCCCTCTAATCCTCTAAGTGATCACGTGATCCAAATCAACTAAACCATGTCCGATCATCACGTGAGATGGAGTAGTTTCAATGGTGAACATCACTATGTTGATCATATCTACTATATGATTCACGCTCGACCTTTCGGTCTCCGTGTTCCGAGGCCATATCTGTATATGCTAGGCTCGTCAAGTTAAACCTGAGTATTCCGCGTGTGCAACTGTTTTGCACCCGTTGTATTTGAACGTAGAGCCTATCACACCCGATCATCACGTGGTGTCTCAGCACGAAGAACTTTCGCAACGGTGCATACTCAGGGAGAACACTTCTTGATAATTTAGTGAGAGATCATCTTATAATGCTACCGTCAATCAAAGCAAGATAAGATGCATAAAAGGATAAACATCACATGCAATCAATATAAGTGATATGATATGGCCATCATCATCTTGTGCTTGTGATCTCCATCTTCGAAGCACCGTCATGATCACCATCGTCACCGGCGCGACACCTTGATCTCCATCGTAGCATCGTTGTCGTCTCGCCAATCTTATGCTTCTATGACTATCACTACCGTTTAGCAATAAAGTAAAGCATTACATCGCGATTGCATTGCATACAATAAAGCGACAACCATATGGCTCCTGCCAGTTGCCGATAACTCGGTTACAAAACATGATCATCTCATACAATAAAATTTAGCATCACGTCTTGACCATATCACATCACAACATGCCCTGCAAAAACAAGTTAGACGTCCTCTACTTTGTTGTTGCAAGTTTTACGTGGCTGCTACGGGCTTTAAGCAAGAACTCATCTTACCTACGCATCAAAACCACAACGATAGTTTGTCAAATAGACTCCGTTTTAACCTTCTCAAGGACCGGGCGTAGCCACACTCGGTTCAACTAAAGTTGGAGAGACAGTCTTCCGCAAGCCATCTATGTGCAAAAGCACGTCGAGGGAACCGGTCTCGCGTAAGCGTACGCGTAAGGTTGGTCCGGATCGTCTCGTCCAACAATACCGCTGAACCAAAGTATGACATGCTGGTAGGCAGTATGACTTGTATCGTCCACAACTCACTTGTGTTCTACTCGTGCAAATAACATCAAACCATAAAACCTAGGCTCGGATGCCACTGATGGGGAACGTAGTAATTTCAAAAAATTTCCTACGCACACGCAAGATCATGGTGATGCATAGCAACGAGAGGGGAGAGTGTTTGTCTACGTACCCTCGTAGACCGAAGCGGAAGCGTTGACGCAATGTAGAGGAAGTAGTCGTACGTTCTCCTCGCGATCCAACCGATCACAGCACCGTTACTCCGGCACCTCCGAGTTCTTGGCACACGTTCAGCTCGATGACGATCCCCGGGCTCCGATCCAGCAAAGCGTCGAGGAAGAGTTCCGTCAGCACAACGGCGTGGTGACGATCTTGATGTGTTACCGGCGCAGGGCTTCGCCTAAGCACTGCAACGATATAATCGAGGTGGAATTTGGTGGAAGGGGGCACCGCACACGGCTAAGGAACGATCCGTAGATCAACTTGTGTGTCTTTGGGGTGCCCCCTGCCCCCGTATATAAAGGAGTCAAGGGGGAGGGGCTGGCCGGCCAAGCCAGGGCGCGCCAGAGAGTCCTACTCCCTCTGGGAGTAGGATTCCTCCCCCCAATCCTAGTTGGACTAGGATTCTCCAAGGGAGAGAGAGAGAGAGAGGGGGCGCCCACCTCTCCTAGTCCTAATAGGACTAGGGGAAGGGGGAGGCGCACAACCCATGATGGCATCCTTCTCACCTCTTCTCCAAGGCCCATGTTGGCCCATTATGCTCCCGGGGGGTTCCGGTAACCCTCCCGGTGTTCCGGTAAAATCCTGATTTCACCTGGAATGCATCCGATGTCCAAACATAGGCTTCCAATATATAATTCTTTATGTCTCGACCATTTCGAGACTCCTCGTCATGTCCGTGATCACATCCGGGACTCTGAACTCCTTCGGTACATCAGAATGCATAAACTCATAATAACTGTCATCGTAACGTTAAGCGTGCGGACCCTACGGTTCGAGAACAATGTAGACATGACCGAGACACGTCTCCGGTCAATAACCAATAGCGGGACCTGGATGCCCATATTGGCTCCTACATATTCTACGAAGATCTTTATCGGTCAGACCGCATAACAACATACGTTGTTCCCTTTGTCATCGGTATGTTACTTGCCCGAGATTCGATCGTCGGTATCCAATACCTAGTTCAATCTCGTTACCGGAAAGTCTCTTTTCTCGTTCTGTAATACATCATCTCGCAACTAACTCATTGGTTGCAATGCTTGCAAGGCTTTATGTGATGTGCATTACCGAGAAGGCCCTGAGATACCTCTCCGACAATCGGAGTGACAAATCCTAATCTCGAAATATGCCAACTCAACATGTACCTTCGGAGACACTTGTAGAGAACCTTTATAATCACCCAGTTACGTTGTGACGTTTGGTAGCACACAAAATGTCCCTACGGTAAATGGGAGTTGCATATTCTCATAGTTGAAGGAACATGTATAAGTCATGGATAAAAGCAATAGCAACATACTAAACGATCGGGTGCTATGCTAATGTAATGGGTCATGTCAATCAGATCATTCAACTAATGATGTGATCTCGTTAATCAAATAACAACTCTTTGTTCATGGCTAGGAAACATAACCATCTTTGATTAATGAGCTAGTCAAGTAGAGGCATACTAGTGACACTCTATTTGTCTATGTATTCACACATGTATTATGTTTCCAGTTAATACAATTCTAGCATGAATAATAAACATCTATCATGACATGTAAGGAAATAAATAATAACTTTATTATTGCCTCTAGGGCATATTTCCTTCAGTCAAGAAGCAGAGAGCAGAGTATGAGAAGCTCGACAAGGAAAAGGTTCAGAATGTCGCTGGCGGAAAGGGCCGAGGTGGTGAAGTAAATCGCCCCGGAAAACCCTTCAGGAACCAAGGAAAACCCGCCAGGGGACGAAAGAAGGAAACCTGTGATGATTAGAGCGATGGAGGGGATGAAGAGGAAACCAGCGATCAAGAGTTTCAGAAGGCCACTGACGCCCTGTGCATTGACAGGGGTGCATCCTTGCACGCCTCTCACCGTCATCTCAAGCAATGGGCACGAGAAGTCAATGTCATGGAGCCAGTGCCGGAGGCCCGGAAGCCGCTCAAATGGTTGCGCTCGCTCATCATCTTTGACGAATAGGATCATCCTAACCGTACCACGACGGTAGGATGTTTGCCACTGTTGGTCTCTCCAACAATTCGCAACCTCAAGGTCACAAAAATGTTGGTGGATGGCGGGGCTGGGTTGAATCTGATTTCCCCGGGAGTTATTAGCAAACTTCAGATAGCAGAGAAAGAGTTAAAGGTTACCGACACGTTTCAAGGAGTTAATCCTGGCAGGAGTCATCCTAAGGGAAAGATCACGTTGCCGATAATGTTTGGGGGAGAGCTGAACTACCGGACTGAGAAGATTCTGTTTGATTTGGTCGACCTCCCCCTGTCGTACAATGGGATCCTTGGACGCCTAGCCCTGGCTAAATTCATGGCGGCATCCCACTATGCCTACAACACCTTGAAGATTCCTGGGCCAAGGGGAGTCCTTACCACCCCGTCAGACGAGAAGGATGCAATCATTTGCGTAGAGAAGATGTATCAGGATGCAGTCAGGGCAGAGGCAGCGGCAGCGGTAGTTCCCACCAAGGAGGACAGAGGAAAAAAGAAGGGTAGCAAGGACGCTGACAAGGAATCCGGGAAGCATACATCTTCGAAGTGCACTACGCCTGTTGATTACTTGCCGGAGAAATCCAATAGCAAAAGATCCAAGGTCGCTGCACCCCAAGTGAAGAAGGTCCCGGTAGGGCTGTCTGGCATTGATGGTACTTTCACTATCAGCACCACCCTTGATGACAAATAGGAAAGAGCGCTCTTTGCCTTCCTGCGAGTGAACATCGATGTGTTTTCCCAGCAACCATCTGATATCCCCAGTGTTCACAGGGAGGTAATCGAGCACCACCTTGCCGTCTGCCCACACGCCCGACCTGTCAACCAGAAAGTCCGGAAGCAGGCCTTGGAGAGGCAGTAGTTCATTGCGGAAGAGATCAAGAAACTTGAAGCAGTTGGTTTGGTCAGAGGAGTGTTGCATCCTACGTGGTTGGAAAGTCCAGTGGTAGTCAGGAAGGCTAACGAGAAGTGGAGGCTTTGCATAGATTTCACATCTCTCAACAAAGCTTGCCCAAAGGATCCGTTACCCTTGCCGCGTATCGATAAGATTGTGGATTCCACTTCAGGTTGTGATTTTCTCTCCTTTCTGGATGCATATTCTGGGTACCACCAAATCTTCATGTCCAAGGAAGACGAAGATAAGACATCATTCATCACCCCATGTGGTATGTACTGTTTTATCCGCATGCCATTTGGATTAAAGAGTGATGTGTCCACTTTTGCAAGGGCAGTCCAGATTGGTTTTGAGCCACCGCTGCACAGAAACATAGAAGCTTATATGGATGATATTGTGGTCAAGACCAAGGATAGAGCCACCCTTATTCAAGATTTGGAGGACACATTTGCTAATCTGCGCAAGATCAACTTGAAGCTCAACCCGGAGAAGTGTGTGTTTGGCGTTCCCTCCGGCAAACTGCTTGGGTTGTTTGTGTCCCATCGCGGGATCGAAGCCAACCCCGACAATATTAACGCTATCGAGAAGATCCAAGCGCCAAGGACAGTCAAGGATGTGGGGCGTCTGACAAGGTGCGTTGCCGCGCTAAGCAGATTTATTTCCAAGTCCGCCGAGCGCGCCCTGCTGTTCTTCAAAATCTTGAAGACGGTGATTGCTCTCTGACTATAGTGCCAGAAAAGCTCATGTCTGCTAGAATTATGTCGGTATTTCTCCAAAGAGGAAGGGATGATGCACCACAGCGATGGTAGGTATTTCCCTCAGTGAACAAACCAAGGTTATCGAACCAGTAGGAGAACGAAGCAAAACAACGTAAACAACACCTGCACACAAATAACAACACCTCGCAACCCGACGTGTTAAAGGGGTTGTCAATCCCTTTCGGGTAACGATGCCAGAAATTTGTAATAGATTAGAATAATAGATCGCAAATAAAATAAAGTGCAGCAAAGTATTTTTGTATTTTTGGTTTAATAGATCTGAATAAAAATGCAAAGGAAAAGTAAATCGCAAGCCAATATACGAGGAAGAAGACCCAGGGGCCGTAGGTTTCACTAGTGGCTTCTCTCGAGAAAGATAGCAAACGGTGGGTAAACAAATTACTGTTGGGCAATTGATAGAAACTCAAATAATTATGATGATATCCAGGCAATGATTATTACATAGGTATCACGTCCAAGATTAGTAGACCGACTCCTGCCTGCATCTACTACTATTACTCCACACATCTGAAGGAAATATGCCCTAGAGGCAATAATAAAGTTATTATTTATTTCCTTATTTCATGATAAATGTTTATTATTCATGCTAGAATTGTATCAACCGGAAACATGATACATGTGTGAATACATAGACAAACAGAGTGTCACTAGTATGCCTCTACTTGACTAGCTCGTTGATCAAAGATGGTTATGTTTCCTAGCCATAGACATGAGTTGTCATTTGATTAACAAGGTCACATCATTAGTTGAATGATCTGATTGACATGACCCATTCCATTAGCATAGCACCCGATCGTTTAGTATGTTGCTATTGCTTTCTCCATGACTTATACATGTTCCTATGACTATGAGATTATGCAACTCCCGTTTACCGTAGGAACACTTTGTGTGCTACCAAACGTCACAACGTAACTGGGTGATTATAAAGGTGCTCTACAGGTGTCTCCGAAAGTATTTGTTGGGTTGGCGCATTTCGAGATTAGGATTTGTCACTCCGAATGTCGGAGAGGTATCTCAGGGCCTTCTCGGTAATGCACATCACATAAGCCTTGCAAGCATTGCAACCAATAAGTTAGTTGCGAGATGATGTATTACAGAACAAGTAAAGAGACTTGCCGGTAATGAGATTGAACTAGGTATTGGATACCGACGATCGAATCTCGGGCAAGTAACATACCGATGACAAAGGGAACAACATATGTTGTTATGCGGTCTGACCGATAAAGATCTTCGTAGAATGTGTAGGAGCCAATATGGGCATCCAGGTCCCGCTGTTGGTTATTGACCAGAGATTTGTCTCAGTCATGTCTACACTGTTCTCGAACCGTAGGGTCCGCACGCTTAAGGTTAAGATGACAGTTATTATGAGTTTATGCATTTTGATGTACCGAAGTTAGTTCGGAGTTCCGGATGAGATCACGGACATGACGAGGAGTCTCGAAATGGTCGAGACGTAAAGATTGATATATTGGACGACTATATTCAGACATCGGAATGGTTCCGAGTGGTTTCGGAGAAAACCGGAGTGCCGAAGGGTTACCGGACCCCCCCGGGAGAAGTATTGGGCCACATGGGCCTTAGTGGAGAGAGAGAGGGGCGGCCAGGGTGGGCCGCGCGCCCCCTCCCCCTCTAGTCCGAATTGGACTAGGAGAGGGGGGGCGGCGCCCCCCTTTCCCTCTCCCTCTCCCCCTTCCTTTCCCCCTCCTAGTAGGAGTAGGAAAGAGGGGAGTCCTACTCCTACTAGGAGGAGGACTCCTCCTCCCGGCGCGCGCCACAAGGGCCGGCCGGCCTCCCCCCTTGCTCCTTTATATACGGGGGCAGGGGGCACCCTAGGACACACAAGTTGATCTTCGTGATCGTTCCTCAGCCGTGTGCGGTGCCCCCCTCCACCATATTCCACCTCGGTCATATTGTCGCAGTGCTGAGGCGAAGCCCTGCGTCGGTAATTCATCAAGATCGTCACCACGCCGTCGTGCTGACGAAACTCTTTCCCGAGAGCTTTGCTGGATCGGAGCCCGGAGAACGTCATCGAGCTGTACGTGTGTCAAGAACTCGGAGGCGCCGGAGTAACGGCGCTTGGATCGGTCGGATCGGGAGGAGGACGTACGACTACTTCCTCTATGTTGTGTCAATGCTTCCGCTTCGGTCTACGTGGGTACGTAGACAACACTCTCCCCTCTCATTGCTATGCATCACCATGATCTTGCGTGTGCGTAGGAATTTTTTTAAAATTACTACGTTCCCCAACAGTGGTATCCTAGCCTAGGTTTTTATGGTTTGACGTTTTGCACGAGTAGAACACAAGTGAGTTGTGGACGATACAAGTCATACTGCCTACCAGCATGTCATACTTTGGTTCGGCGGTATTGTTGGATGAAGCGGCCCGGACCGACATTACGCGTACGCTTACGCGAGACTGGTTCTACCGCCGTGCTTTGCACACAGGTGGCTGGCGGGTGTCAGTTTCTCCAACTTTAGTTGAACCGAGTATGGCTACGCCCGGTCCTTGAGAAGGTTAAAACGGAGTCTATTTGACAAACTATCGTTGTGGTTTTGATGCGTAGGTGAGATTGGTTCTTGCTTAAGCCCGTAGCAGCCACGTAAAACTTGCAACAAACAAAGTAGAGGACGTCTAACTTGTTTTTGCAGGGCATGTTGTGATGTGATATGGTCAAGACATGATGCTAAATTTTATTGTATGAGATGATCATGTTTTGCAACCGAGTTATCGGCAACCGGCAGGAGCCATATGGTTGTCGCTTTATTGTATGCAATGCAATCGCCCTGTAATGCTTTACTTTATCACTAAGCGGTAGCGATAGTCGTAGTAGCATAAGATTGGCGAGACTACAACGGTGCTACGATGGAGATCAAGGTGTCGTGCCGGTGACGATGGTGATCATGACGGTGCTTCGAAGATGGAGTTCACAAGCACAAGATGATGATGGCCATACCATATCACTTATATTGATTGCATGTGATGCTTATCTTTTTTATGCATCTTATCTTGCTTTGATTGACGGTAGCATTATAAGATGATCTCTCACTAAATTATCAAGAAGTGTTCTCCTTGAGTATGCACCGTTGCCAAAGTTCGTCGTGCCCAGACACCACGTGATGATCGGGTGTGATAAGCTCTACGTCCATCTACAACGAGTGCAAGCCAGTTTTGCACACGCGGAATACTCGGGTTATACTTGACGAGCCTAGCATATGTAGATATGGCCTCGGAACACGGAGACCGAAAGGTCGAGCGTGAATCATATAGTAGATATGATCAACATAATGATGTTCACCATTGAAGACTAATCCATTTCACGTGATGATCGGTTATGGTTTAGTTGATTTGGATCACGTGATCACTTAGAAGATTAGAGGGATGTCTATCTAAGTGGGAGTTCTTAAGTAATACAATTAATTGAACTTTAATTTATCATGAACTTAGTCCTGGTAGTGTTAGCATATCTATGTTGTAGATCAATAGCTCGCGTTGTTGCTTTCATATGTTTATTTTAATATGTTCCTAGAGAAAATTATGTTGAAAGATGTTAGTAGCAATGATGCGGATTGGATCCGTGATCTGAGGTTTATCCTCATTGCTGCACAGAAGAATTATGTCCTTGATGCACCGCTAGGTGACGGACCTATTGCAGGAGCAGATGCAGACGTTATGAACGTTCGGCTAGCTCAATATGATGACTACTTGATAGTTTAAGTGCACCATGCTTAACAGCTTAGAATCGGGACTTCAAAGACGTTTTGAACGTCATGGAGCATATGAGATGTTCCAGGAGTTGAAGTTAATATTTCAAGCAAATACCCGAGTTGAGAGATATGAAGTCTCTAACAAGTTCTATAGCTAAAAGATGGAGGAGAATCGCTCAACTAGTGAGAATGTGCTCAGATTGTCTGGGTACTACAATCGCTTGAATCAAGTGGGAGTTAATCTTCCAGATAAGATAGTGATTGACAGAATTCTCTAGTCACCATCACCAAGTTAGTAGAATTTCGTGATGAACTATAATATGCAAGGGATGACGAAAGTAATTCCCAAGCTCTTCGTGATGCTAAAATCAACGAAGGTAGAAATCAAGAAAAACATCAAGTGTTGATGGTTAACAAGATCACTAGTTTCAAGAAAAGGGCAAAGGGAAAGAAGGGGAACTTCAAGAAGAACGGCAAGCAAGTTGCTGCTCAAGTGAACAGCCCAAGTCTGGACCTAAGCCTGAGACTAGGTGCTTCTACTGCAAAAGGACTGGTCACTAGAAGCAAAACTGCCCCAAGTATTTGGCGGATGAGAAAGGATGGCAAAGTAAACAAAGGTATATTTGATATACATGTTATTGATGTGTACTTTACTAGTATTTATAGCAACCCCTAAGTATTTGATACTAGTTCAGTTGCTATGATTAGTAACTTGAAACGGGAGTTGCAGAATAAACAGAGACTAGTTAAGGGTGAAGTGACGATGTGTGTTGGAAGTAGTTCCAAGATTGATATGATCATCATCACACACTTCCCTATACTTTCGAGATTAGTGTTGAACCTAAATAAGTGTTATTTGGTGTTTGCGTTGAGCATAAATATGATTTGATCATGTTTATTGCAATACGGTTATTCATTTAAGTTAGAGAACAATTGTTGTTCTGTTTACATGAATAAAACCTTCTATGGTCATACACCCAACGAAAGTGGTTTGTTGGATCTCGATCGTAGTGATACACATAATATTGAAGCCAAAAGATGCAAAGTTAATAATGATAGTGCAACTTATTTGTGGCACTTCCGTTTAGGTCATATTGGTGTAAAGCGCATGAAGAAACTCCATGCTGATGGAATTTTGGAATCACTTGATTATGAATCACTTGATGCTTGCAAACCATGCCTCATGGGCAAGATGACTAAAACTCCGTTCTCCGGAACAATGGAGCGAGCAACAGATTTGTTGGAAATCATACATAACTGATGTATGTGGTCCGATGAATATTATGGCTCGCGACAAGTATCATTATTTTCTGACCTTCACAGATGATTTGAGCAGATATGGGTATATCTACTTGATGAAACATAAGTCTGAAACATTTGAAAAGTTCAAAGAATTTCTGAGTGAAGTGGAGAATCATCGTAACAAGAAAATAAAAGTTTCTACGATATGATCGTGGAGGAGAATATTTGAGTTACGAGTTTGGCCTTCAATTAAAACAATGTGGAATAGTTTCACAAACTCATGCCACCTGGAACACCACAACATAATGGTGTGTCCGAACGTCATAACCGTACTTTATTGGATATAGTGCAATCTATGATGTTTCTTACCGATTTACCACTATCGTTTTGGGGTTATGCATTAGAGACAACTGCATTCACGTTAAATAGGGCACCATCTAAATCCGTTGAGACGACACTATATGAACTGTGGTTTAGCAAGAAACCAAAGTTGTCGTTTCTTAAAGTTTGGGGTTGTGATGCTTATGTGGAAAGGTTTCATCCTGATAAGCTCAAACCCAAATCGGAGAAATGTGTCTTCATAGGATACCCAAAGGAGACAGTTGGGTACACCTTCTATCACAGATCCGAAGGCAAGACATTCGTTGCTGAGAATGGATACTTTCTAGAGAAGAAGTTTCTCTCGAAAGAAGTGAGTGGGAGGAAAGTAGAACTTGATGTGGTAACTGTACCTGCTCCCTTATTGGAAAGTAGTTCATCACAGAAATCTGTTCCTGTGACTACTACACCAATTAGTGAGGAAGTTAATGATGGTGATCATGTAACGTCAGATCAAGTTACTACTGAATCTTGTAGGTAACCAGAGTGAGATCCGCACTAGAGTGGTACGGTAATCCTGTTCTGGAAGTCATGTTACTAGAACATGACGAACTTGCGAACTATGAGGAAGCGATGGTGAGCCCAGATTCCGCGAAATGGTTTGAGGCCATGAAATCTGAGATATGATCCATGTATAAAAACAAAGTATGGACTTTGATGGATTTGCCCGATGACCGGCAAGCCATAGAAAATAAATGGATCCTCAAGAGGAAGACGGACGCTGATAGTAGCGTTACTATCTACAAAGATAGAATTGTCGCAAAAGGTTTTCGACAAGTTCAAGGTGTTGACTATGATGAGAGTTTCTCACTCGTATCTATGCTTAAGTCTGTCCGAATCATGTTAGCAATTGCCGCATTTTATGAAATCTGGCAAATGGATAAAACAAAACTGCATTCCTTAATGGATTTATTAAAGAAGAGTTGTATATGATGCAACCAGAAGGTTTTGTCAATCCTAAAGGTGTTAACAAAATATGCAAGCTCCAGCAATCCATCTATGGACTGGTGCAAGCATCTCGGAGTTGGAATATACGCTTTGATAAGTTGATCAAAGCATATAGTTTTATACAGACTTGTGGTGAAGCCTGTATTTACAAGAAAGTGAGTGGGAGCACTACAACATTTCTGATAAGTATATGTAAATGGCATATTGTTGATCGGAAATAGTGTAGAATTATTCTTCAAAGCATAAAGGAGTATTTGAAAGGAGTTTTTCAAAGAAAGACTTCAGTAAAGCTGCTTACATATTGAGCATCAAGATCTATAGAGATAGATCAAGACGCTTGATAAGTTTTTTCAATGAGTACATACCTTGACAAGATTTTGAAGTAGTTCAAAATGGAACAGTCAAAGAAAGAGTTCTTGCCTGTGTCATAAGGTGTGAAATTGAGTAAGACACAAAGCCCGACCACGGCAGAAGATAGAAAGAGAATGAAAGTCATTCCCTATGCCTCAGCCATAGGTTCTATAAAGTATGCCATGCTGTGTACCAGATCTATTGTATACCCTACACTGATTTTGGCATGGGAGTACAATAGTGATCTAGGAGTAGATCACTGGACAGCGGTCAAAATTATCCTTAGTGGAATAAGGATATGTTTCTCGATTATGGAGGTGACAAAAAGGTTCGCCGTAAAGGGTTACGTCGATGCAAGTTTTGACACCAATCTGGATGACTCTAAGTCTCGATCTAGATACATATTGAAAGTGGGAGCAATTAGCTAGAGTAGCTCCGAGCAGAGTATTGTTGACATAGAAATTTGCAAAATACATACGGATCTGAATGTGGCAGACCCGTAGACTAAGATTCTGTCACAAGCAAAACATGATCACACTTTAGTACTCTTTGGGTGTTAATCACATAGCGATGTGAACTAGATTATTGACTCTAGTAAACCCTTTGGGTGTTACTCACATGATGATGTGAACTATGGGTATTAATCACATGGTGATGTGAACTATTGTTGTTAAATCACATGCTGATGTGAACTAGATTATTGACTCTAGTGCAAGTGGGAGACTGAAGGAAATATGCCCTAGAGGCAATAATAAAGTTATTATTTATTTCCTTATTTCATGATAAATGTTTATTATTCATGCTAGAATTGTATCAACCGGAAACATGATACATGTGTGAATACATAGAGAAACAGAGTCTCACTAGTATGCCTCTACTTGACTAGCTCGTTGATCAAAGATGGTTATGTTTCCTAGCCATAGACATGAGTTGTCATTTGATTAACAAGGTCACATCATTAGTTGAATGATCTGATTGACATGACCCATTCCATTAGCATAGCACCCGATCGTTTAGTATGTTGCTATTGCTTTCTCCATGACTTATACATGTTCCTATGACTATGAGATTATGCAACTCCCGTTTACCGTAGGAACACTTTGTGTGCTACCAAACGTCACAACGTAACTGGGTGATTATAAAGGTGCTCTACAGGTGTCTCCGAAAGTATTTGTTGGGTTGGCGTATTTCGAGATTAGGATTTGTCACTCCGAATGTCGGAGAGGTATCTCAGGGCCTTCTCAGTAATGCACATCACATAAGCCTTGCAAGCATTGCAACCAATAAGTTAGTTGCGAGATGATGTATTACAAAACGAGTAAAGAGACTTGCCGGTAACGAGATTGAACTAGGTATTGGATACCGACGATCGAATCTCGGGCAAGTAACATACCGATGACAAAGGGAACAACGTATGTTGTTATGCGGTCTGACCGATAAAGATCTTCGTAGAATGTGTAGGAGCCAATATGGGCATCCAGGTCCCGCTGTTGGTTATTGACCAGAGATTTGTCTCAGTCATGTCTACACTGTTCTCGAACCGTAGGGTCCGCACGCTTAAGGTTACGATGACAGTTATTATGAGTTTATCCATTTTGATGTACCAAAGTTAGTTCGGAGTCCCGGATGAGATCACGGACATGACGAGGAGTCTCGAAATGGTCTAGAAGTAAAGATTGATATATTGGACGACTATATTCGGACATCGGAATGGTTCCGAGTGGTTTCGGAGAAAACCGGAGTGCCGGAGGGTTAACGGAACCCCGCCGGGAGAAGTATTGGGCCACATGGGCCTTAGTGGAGAGAGAGAGGGGCGGCCAGGGTGGGCCGCACGCCCCCTCCCCCTCTGGTCCAAATTGGACTAGGAGAGGGGGGGCGGCGCCCCCCTTTCCCTCTCCCTCTCCCCCTTCCTTTCCCCCTCCTAGTAGGAGTAGGAAAGAGGGGAGTCCTACTCCTACTAGGAGGAGGACTCCTCCTGGCGCGCGCCACAAGGGCCGGCCGGCCTCCCCCTTGCTCCTTTATATACAGGGGCAGTGGGCACCCTAGGACACACAAGTTGATCTTCGTGATCGTTCCTCCGCCGTGTGCAGTGCCCCCCTCCACCATATTCCATCTCGGTCATATTGTCGCAGTGCTTAGGCGAAGCCCTGCGTCGGTAATTCATCAAGATCGTCACCACGCCATCGTGCTGACGAAACTCTTTCCCGAGAGCTTTGCTGGATCGGAGCCCGAAGAACATCATCGTGTTGGAAATATGCCCTAGAGGCAATAATAAAAGCATTATTATTATATTTCCTTATTCATGATAATTGTCTTTATTTGTGCTATAATTGTGTTATCCGGAAATCGTAATACATGTGTGAATAACAGACAACAAACATGTCCCTAGTGAGCCTCTAGTTGACTAGCTCGTTGATCGACGGATAGTCATGGTTTCCTGACTATGGACATTGGATGTCATCGATAACGGGATCACATCATTAGGAGAATGATGTGATGGACAAGACCCAATCTTAACATAGCATAAGATCGCATAGTTCGTTTGCTAGAGTTTTCCAATGTCAAGTATCCTTTCCTTAGACCATGAGATCATGTAACTCCCGGATACCGTAGGAGTGCTTTGGGTGTGCCAAACGTCACAACGTAACTGGGTGACTATAAAGGTATGCTACGGGTATCTCTGAAAGTGTCTGTTGGGTTGACATGGATCGAGACTGGGATTTGTCACTCCGCTTGACGGAGAGGTATCACCGGGCCCTCTCGGTAATGCATCATCATAATGAGCTCAAGGTGATCAAAGTGTTTGATCACGGGATCATGCATTACGGTACGAGAAAAGTGACTTGCCGGTAACGAGATTGAACGAGGTATTGGGATACCGACGATCAAATCTTGGGCAAGTAAAATACCGATTGACAAAGGGAATCGTATACGGGATTAATTGAATCCTTGACATCGTGGTTCATCCGATGAGATCATCGTGGAGCATGTGGGAGCCAACATGGGTATCCAGATCCCGCTGTTGGTTATTGCCCGAGAGCCGTCTTGGTCATGTCTGCATGTCTCCCGAACCCGTAGGGTCTACACACTTAAGGTTCGGTGACGCTAGGGTTGTAGGGATATGTATGTGCAGTAACCCGAATGTTGTTCGGAGTCCTAGATGAGATCCCGTACGTCACGAGGAGTTTCGGAATGGTCCGGAGGTAAAGATTTATATATGGAAAGTCATCATACGGACATCGGGACAAGTTTCGGGGTTATCGGTATTGTACCGGGACCACCGGAGGGTCCCGGGGGGTCCACTAGGTGGGGCCACCTATCCCGGAGGGCCCCGTGGGCTGTATGAGGGAGGGAACCAGCCCATAATGGGCTGGTGCGCCTCCCCCCCCAAGGGCCCATGCGCCTAGGGTTTGGGGGGGGGGAGGGAAAACCCTAAAGGGGGCGCCCCCCTTGCTTGGGGGGCAAGCCCCCCTTCCCTGGTCGCCGCCCCCCCTAGGAGATCTCATCTCCTAGGGCCGGCGCCCCCCCACAGGGGGTTATATAAAGGGGGGAGGGGAGGGGGGGCTGACCACCCATTGCCCTGGCGCCTCCCTCTCCCTCTCCAACACCTCCTCCTCCTCCATTGAGCACGGCGAAGCCCTGCCGGAGTACTGCAGTTCCACCATCACCACGCCGTCGTGCTGCTGCTGGAACCTTCTTCCCCAACCTCTCCTTTGCCTTGCTGGATCAAGAAGGAGGAGACGTCACGCTTTCCGTACGTGTGTTGAACGCGGAGGTGCCGTCCGTTCGGCACTAGATCATCGGTGAATTGGATCACGGCGAGTACGACTACCTCATCCACGTTCACTCGAACGCTTCCGTTGCGATCTACAAAGTGGTATGTAGATGCTATCTAATCTGAATACTCGTTGCTAGATGAACTCATAGATGGATCTTGGTGAAACCGTAGGAAAATTTTAATTTTCTGCAACGTTCCCCAACACATCGAGTTGTACGTGTGTCAAGAACTCGGAGGCGCCGTAGTAACGGCGCTTGGATCGGTCGGATCGGGAGGAGGACGTACGACTACTTCCTCTACGTTGTGTCAACGCTTCCGCTTCGGTCTACGTGGGTACGTAGACAACACTCTCCCCTCTCGTTGCTATGCATCATCATGATCTTGCGTGTGCGTAGGAATTTTTTTGAAATTACTACGTTCCCCAACAACATCGACCGCTATCCAGCATGCATCTAGTGTATTAAGTTCATGGAAAAATGGAGTAATGCAATAAGAACGATGACATGATGTAGACAATATCCGTTTATCTATTGCGTAGATATAGATCCCATCTTTTTATCCTTAGTAGCAACGATGCATACGTGTTGTTTCCCTTTCTGTCACTGGGATCAAGCACCGTAAGAATGAACCCACTATAGGGTATCTCTTCCTATTGCAAGATAAATAGATCAAGTTGGCCAAACAAAACCCAAATATCAGAGAAGAAATACGAGGCTACAAGAGATCATGCACAAAAGAGATTAAAGAAACTCAAATAACTTTCACGGATATAAAAAGATATGACTAATCATAAACTCGAAGTTCATCATATCCCAACAAACACACCGCAAAAAGAGTTACATCATATAGATCTCCAAGAGACCATTGTATTGAGAATTCAACGAGAGATCAAAAACCATCTAACTACTAACTACATACCTGAAGGTCTACAAAGAACTACTCACGCATCATCGGAGAGGCACCAATGGAGGTGGTGAACCCCATCTGTGATGGTGTCTAGATTGGATCTGGTGGTTCTGGACTCTTCGACGGCTGGATAAATATTTCATCGACTCCCCTAGGGTTCTGGTATTTTTGGGGTATTTATAGAGCAAACAGGTAGTCCGGGGGGCACCTGAGGTGGGCACAACCCACTAGGGCGCTCCTGGGCCTCCTGACACGCCTTGGTGGGTTGTTCCCTCCTCGAGGCTCCCCCCAGGTGCAACCAGGGCCCGTTGTGTTCCTTCTGGCCCATAAATATTCGCCGTGGAGTTTCGTGGCATTTGGACCTCATCTGATATTGATTTCCTGCGATGTAAAAAACATGGAAAAAACAACAACTGACACTTGGCACCATATCAATAGGTTAGTACCAAAAAATGACTATAAAATGACTATAAAATGATTATAAAACATCCAAGATTGATAATAAAACAGCATGGAAAAATAAAAAAATTATAGATACGTTGGAGATGTATCAGCATCCCCAAGCTTAACTCCTGCTCGTCCTCGAGTAGGTAATTGATAAAAGCAGAATTTTTGATGAGGAGTGCTGGTTATCATGTCATATCATATTCTTTTCTTTATAGCATGGACATTTGGACCTTTATGTGATTCAAAGCAGTAGTCTAGTTTTGACATAATAATTTAGATACTCAAGCATATCAACAAGCAACCATGTCTTTGAAAATATCAATGCTAAAATAAGTTATCCCTAGCCCATCATGCTCAAACATTGATCCACTCATGAAACGCAAACGAATATTAGCTACGCCCAATACTTAAGCATGATCATATTGCCTCCTAGTTGGTGCTTTTATAAGAGAGGATGGAGACTCAAATTCAAAATTCCATAAAGTAAAAGAAAGGCCCTCTGCAGAGGGAAGTAGGGATTTGTAGAGGTGCTAGAGCTCAAAGCGAAAAAATTAGAGATTAAAACATTTTGGGAGGTGTATCCATCCCGCCAACGAAAATGACTCAAAGTTCCGAACACTTTCCATGCTAGATATGCCATAGGTGGTTCCCAAACAGAAAATAAAGTTTATTCCTTTTCCACCATTCTTTCACTTTCCATGGATAGTCGTATCCACGGTTGCCCTCCATACCAACACTTTCCAAGGAATTTATTATTTGGCAACATAAAGTAAATTCATTTATGCATTTAAGGACCGGGCATCCCTAAAACCTTTGCCTTACTCTCGTGCAATGACAAGTGAATAAACACTCATCGTGAGAATAACACATCCAAAATGGAAAATATTAGCCACCCGTTACCGTTCCGCAAGCGAAGCAAACACACAAAAGAGAAGTTTATTTTGAAAATTAGAGATGGCACATGCAAATTTGCTTAGAATGGCAAAAGAATACCGCATATAGGTAGATATAGTGGACTCATGTGGCAAAACTTGTTTAAAGGATTCTGGATGCACAAGTAGAGGTCATACTTAGTACAAAATGAAGGCTAGCAAAAGATTGAGAAGCAAGTAATAACCAAGAAACGAATAATCTCATAAGCAAGCATTAAGCATAATTAACACTGAATAATGCACCACAAGTAGGATATAATTTTCATTGCATGATTATTGACTTTCGTGCATGCATAGGGAATCACAAACCTTAACACCAATATTCTTACTAGAGCACAATTACTCATCAACATAACTCACATATCACATCATCATATCTCAAAACTTTTACTAAGAATCAAGTTTATTTTGTCCAATGATCTTCATGACATTTTTCCTTTTTCTTTATCCTTCTTGGATATCTATCACTTTGGGACTAATTTTCATGTGTTGCTTTTCATAAGCTCAAACAAATATAAGTGAAGATCATGAGCATAACAAATTTTGTTTCTCTCAAAAGAATTTAAGTGAAGCAAGAGAGACTTTATTTAAAATTTTACTAACTCTCAAATAAATATAAGTGAAGCAACAGAGCATTTCTTCAAAAATAACAAAGCACACCGTGCTCAAAAAGATATAACTGAAGCACTAGAGGAAGTCCTAGCTCATAAATGATTTAAGTCAAGCATAGAGAGCAATTCTAACTAGTCATGATATAAATTTGGCTCTCTCAAATAGGTGTGACCTACAAGGATTGATGACTAAAAACACAAAAAAAAGCAAATACTCATATCATACAAGACGCTCCAAGCAAAACACATATCAAGTGACGAATAAAAATATAGCCTCAAGTAAAATACCGATGGTCGTTAGTGTTGGGGAACGTAGTAATTTCAAAAAATTTCCTACGCGCACGCAAGATCATGGTGATGCATAGAAACGAGAGGGGAGAGTGTTGTCTACGTACCCTCGTAGACTGAAGCGGAAGCGTTGACACAACGTAGAGGAAGTAGTCGTACGTTCTCCTCGCGATCCAACCGATCACAGCACCGTTACTCCGGCACCTCCGAGTTCTTGGCACACGTTCAGCTCGATGACGATCCCCGGGCTCCGATCCAGCAAAGCGTCGAGGAAGAGTTCCGTCAGCACGACGACGTGGTGACGATCTTGATTTGTTACCGGCGCAGGGCTTCGCCTAAGCACTGCAACGATATGATCGAGGTGGAATTTGGTGGAAGGGGGCACCGCACACGGCTAAGGAACGATCCGTAGATCAACTTGTGTGTCTTTGGGGTGCCCCCTACCCCCGTATATAAAGGAGCCAAGGGGGAGGGGCTGGCCGGCCAACTCTTGGTGCGCCAGGAGAGTCCTACTCCCTCTGGGAGTAGGATTCCCCCCCCCCCCAATCCTAGTTGGACTAGGATTCTCCAAGGGGGAGAGAGAGAGAGAGGGGGGCGCCCACCTCTCCTAGTCCTAATAGGACTAGGGGAAGGGGGGAGGCGCGCAGCCCCTAGGGCAGCCCTCTCACCTCTCCTCCAAGGCCCATGTTGGCCCATTATGCTCCCGGGGGGTTCCGGTAACCCTCCCGGTATTCCGGTAAAATCCTGATTTCACCTGGAATGCATCCGATGTCCAAACATAGGCTTCCAATATATCATTCTTTACGTCTCGACCATTTCGAGACTCCTCGTCATGTCCGTGATCACATCCGGGACTCCGAACTCCTTCGGTACATCAAAATGCATAAACTCATAATAACTGTCATCGTAACGTTAAGCGTGCGGACCCTACGGTTCGAGAACAATGTAGACATGACCGAGACACGTCTCCGGTCAATAACCAATAGCGGGACCTGGATGCCCATATTGGCTCCTACATATTCTACGAAGATCTTTATCGGTCAGACCGCATAACAACATACGTTGTTCCCTTTGTCATCGGTATGTTACTTGCCCGAGATTCGATCGTCGGTATCCAATACCTAGTTCAATCTCGTTACCGGCAAGTCTCTTTTCTCGTTCTGTAATACATCATCTCGCAACTAACTCATTGGTTGCAATGCTTGCAAGGCTTTATGTGATGTGCATTACCGAGAAGGCCCTGAGATACCTCTCCGACAATCGGAGTGACAAATCCTAATCTCGAAATACGCCAACTCAACATGTACCTTCGGAGACACCTGTAGAGCACCTTTATAATCACCCAGTTACGTTGTGACGTTTGGTAGCACACAAAGTGTTCCCACGGTAAATGGGAGTTGCATAATCTCATAGTTAAAGGAACATGTATAAGTCATGGATAAAAGCAATAGCAACATACTAAACGATCGGGTGCTATGCTAATGGAATGGGTCATGTCAATCAGATCATTCAACCAATGATGTGATCTCGTTAATCAAATAACAACTCTTTGTTCATGGCTAGGAAACATAACCATCTTTTGATTAATGAGCTAGTCAAGTAGAGGCATACTAGTGACACTCTGTTTGTCTATGTATTCACACATGTATTATGTTTCCAGTTAATACAATTCTAGCATGAATAATAAACATTTATCATGATATAAGGAAATAAATAATAACTTTATTATTGCCTCTAGGGCATATTTCCTTCAGTTAGAAGAAAGAGGGGGTGCCACTCGGGGACACCCCCAAGCTTAGTTGGTTGCTCATTCTTGGATAATAGCTTGGGATGTCAGGGCATCCCCAAGCTTAGGTTCTTCTATACTTCTTTCATCCATCGTAAGATAACCCAAAACTTGAAAACTTCAATCGCACAAAACTCAACCAAACCTTCGTGTGATCTGTTAGTGTAAGAAAAATAAATCACTACTATAAGTGTTGTATCAAACCAATTCATATTTTGTTTTTGTATTATATCTACTGTACTACAACTTTTCTATGGCAAAAACTCATCAAAGAAAACCATAGAGCCATCAAAATAAGCACACAACACAAAGAAAACAGAATATATCAAAACATAACAGTCTGTAGCAATCTGATTTATTCGAATACTTCTGGAACTCCAAAAATTCTGAAAAACTAGTACAACCTGGATAATTTGTATGTTGATCTTCTCCAAAAAGAATTGGCATTATATCACATTCTTGTGATTTTTAAAAATTATTTTTGTGAGCACAAAGTTTCTGCCTTTTTCAGCAAGATCAAACAACTATCACCCAAGAAGATCCTATTTGTTCTACTTGGCACAAACACTAATTAAAACACAAAAAACACAATCATAACTGTAGCATAATTGTGTTAACACTCAAGAACAGAAAGCAAAAAGCAAAAATAAATTTTATTCATTGGGTTGCCTCCCAACAAGCGCTATAGTTTTACGCCCTTAGCTAGGCATAAAGCAAGGACCTAAGTTTTGTCATCCTTCATCTTCTTAATTTCATTGGGGGTATTTCTATCAGGAGGTTTTGTAAACACAACATAAAACATATTATCCATAGAAACTATAGCATTCCTTAGTTGGTTTTCATCATAACCCCTTTGATTTCCGCAACAATCCAAGAATAGTGTTGATTAACATTATTAAAAACTTGATGGATTATTTCTAGAATGGGGACCTCCTTTTTAAGATTCTCATCAAAGATCTTATTATCCCCAAGCAAATGTCTTAGTGCATAGTCACTATTGTAAAGAATTTCATCTATCACGGGTTTTTCAGGATTCATACCATAAAAGTCAAAGATTTCCCTAGCTTCCCGAATTATGTAGTCAACCTCGTTCATAAGAACGAGAGTGGCCAACTTTTTGGCTCTAGGAATCTTTATTTCGGGAAGCTCAAAAAACAATCTTTGCAAAGTAGGATGAGTGCGGATAAATTTACTTTCAAGTTTCAGAACTAGTGCTGAAATAGCATCCGCATAAGATCTAGTAGTTTTAAGTATTGGAGCATCATTAAGACTTAGATTTCCAACACAATTGAAAAATTCCTGGATACGTTCTTTTCCCATAACGTTCCCTTGCCCCAATATAAAAGTTTTAGCATCCAGATTGCCCGTACGTCCTATCTTAGGAGTTAGGCCATCATCTGTTGGTGCCATACCGAAATCACTCATGATTGCAAGCAAAGAATAGATCTGGCGATAAAACGGTGAACGGAAAAGACAGGCGAATAAAATGGCAAATTTTTGTGAAGCGGGGGAGAGGAAAACAAGAGGTAAATGGCAAATAATGGAAATTATGAGGAGATGAGATTTGTGATTAGGAACCTGGTTATGTTGAAGATCCTCCTCGACAACGGCGCCAGAAATTCCTGTTGATTGCTCTCTGACTATAGCGCCAGAAAAGCTCCTGTCTGCTAGGACTACGTCGGTATTTCCCCAAAGAGGAAGGGATGATGCAGCATAGCGACGGTAGGTATTTCCCTCAGTGAAGAAACCAAGGTTATCGAACCAGTAGGAGAACCAAGCAACACAACGTAAATAGCACATGTACACAAATAATAACACCTCGCAACCCGACGTGTTAAAAGGGTTGCCAATCCCTTTCGGGGAACGATGCCAGAAATTTGTAATAGATTGGAATAATAGATCGCAAATAAAATAAAGTGCAGCAAAGTATTTTTGTATTTTTGGTTTAATAGGTCTGAATAAAAATGCACAGGAAAAGTAGATCAAAAGCAAATATATGAGGAAGAAGACCCGTGGGCCGTAGGTTTCACTAGTGGCTTCGCTCGAGAAAGATAGCAAACAGTGGGTAAACAAATTACTGTTGGGCAATTGATAGAACCTCAAATAATTATGACGATATCCAGGCAATGATCATTACATAGGCATCACGTCCAAGATTAGTAGACCGACTCCTGCCTGCATCTACTACTATTACTCCAGACATCGACTGCTATCCAGCATGCATCTAGTGTATTAAGTTCATGGAAAAACGGAGTAATGCAATAAGAACGATGACATAATGTAGACACGATCCATTTATCTATTGTGTAGACATAGATCCCATCTTTTTATCCTTAGTAGCTACAATACATACGTGTTGTTTCCCTTTCTGTCACTAGGATCAATCACCGTAAAATCAAACCCACTACCGGGCACCTCTTCCCATTGCAAGATAAATAGATCAAGTTGGCCAAACAAAACCCAAATATCGGAGAAGAATTACGAGGCTATAAGAGATCAAAGAAACTCAAATAACTTTCATGGATATAAAAAGATATGACTGATCCTAAACTCGAAGTTCATTGGATCCCAACAAACACACCGCAAAAAGAGTTACATCATATGGATCTCCGAGAGACCATTGTATTGAGAATTCAGTGAGAGACAGAAAGCCATCTAGCTACTAACTACGGACATGAAGGTCTACAAAGAACTACTCACGCATCATCGGAGAGGCACCAATGGAGGTGGTGAACCCCATCCGAGGTGGTGTCTAGATTGGATCTGATAGTTCCAGACTCTGCCGCGGCTGGATGAATATTTCGTCGACTTCCCTAGGGTTCTGGTATTTTTGGGGTATTTATAGAGCAAAGAGGTAGTCCGGGGGGCACCCGAGGTGGGCACAACCCACCAGGGCGCTCCTGGGCCTCCTGACACGCCTTGGTGGGTTGTTCCCTCCTCGAGGCTCCCCCCAGGTGCAACCAGGGCCCGTTGTGTTCCTTCTGGCCCATAAAAATTCTCAGTGGAGTTTCGTGGCATTTGGACTTCGTTTGATATTGATTTCCTGCGATGTAAAAAACATGGAAAAAATAGCAACTGGCACCTGGCACTATGTCAATAGGTTAGTACCAAAAAATGATATAAAATGACTATAAAACATCCAAGATTGATAATAAAACAACATGGAACAATATAAAATTATAGATACAGTGCAGACGTATCAACGACAGGGCCCATGAAGTGGACTCCGGAAGCAGATGGAACTTTGCAAGAGTTAAAGACATACTTGTCCTTTGTGCCCACCTTGGTTGCTCCCAAACCACAAGAGCCGTTGCTGCTATACTTTGTGGCAACCAACCAAGTGGTTAGTGCGGCCTTGGTGGCGCAGCGGGAAGTGGATGAGACAGAAGGTGAGCAAGGACCGACAGAGCCAGAGAAGGAGCAAGACAGTAGTGAGCACGGCAGCGAGAGCAACCCCAAGGACACGGCAAGGAAGAAAGTGGTGCAGTGCCCAGTGTACTTTGTCAGCTCCTTGTTGCAGGGGGCTAGATCGAGGTACTCTGGCGTGCAAAAGTTGATCTTTGGTCTCATCATAGCCTCAGGGAATCTGCACCACTACTTCGAAGCCCACGAGATCACGGTTGTCACTCGTTTCCCATTGCAAAGGATACTCCGAAACCCTGAGGCTACCGGTAGAATTGTGGAGTGCGCGTTGGAGTTATCCAGTTTTGGTTTAGAGTTTGAGAGCACATCAACAATTCAGAGCAGGGCATTGGCAGAGCTTATTGCTAAATGGACGCCAACCCCTGATGAGGAAGTACTAGAGACAGCTATCCCGGCAAGGAATTACCCCAAGAATGGATTATGTATTTCGATGGTGCCTTTTCCCTGCAAGGTGCAGGAGCTGGCGTGCTTCTTGTCGCCCCCTCCGGGGAGCACTTGAAGTATGTCGTCCAGATGCATTTTGCCCGGGAAGAGGCAACCAACAATACAACAGAGTATGAAGGGCTCCTTGCCGGGCTCAGGATTGGCGCAGAATTGGGAATTAAGAAGCTGATCAGTCGAGGAGATTCACAGCTTGTGGTGAGACAAGTCAACAAGGATTAAGAAAGCCCATTGATGGAGGCATACGTTGAGGAAGTGAGGAGATTGGAGGAACGCTTTGACAGATTGCATACAGAGCATGTACCTCATGCAGAAAACAGCATAGCCGATCATCTGTCAAAGTGTGCTGCGCAGGAGCTTCATGTGGAACCAGGGACTTTTGTTCTCCATCTTACTCAGCCCTCCGTATCCCCAGCAATGATGGCCCTGAAAAGGAGAAAGTTGGTCTCCGGTAAGCCTCTCCCGGTAGAGCCGTCCGCTCCTGGCAGAGACCCTGCCGAAAACAACTCCTCACCACCTGCCGGACCGCACCCTCCAGCCGGGACCATCGTCCCCATGAACGAGGAATGTGCCCCCGTAGAAGAGGAGGTGCAGCTAGTCCTTGTTGCCGAGCTCCAGGCTCCAACTTGGGCAAGGCACATAGTTCACTTCCTCCAAACCAAAGAGCTTCTTGGCGACCAAGATGAAGCTGAAAGAGTAGCCCGGAGGGCTAGTATGTATCAGTTTGTCAATGACACTCTATACAGAAGGAGGCCCAACAGTGTGAAATTGAAGTGCATATGCTGGGAAGAAGGAAAAGAACTACTGGCTGAGATACACAAAGGCATGTATGGCGCCCACACTGGATCAAGGGCATTAGTTGGGAAAGCATTTCAACAAGGATTCTATTGGCCCACAGCCCTCTGAGATGCGGTCGAGATAGTCACCAAATGTGAAGCGTGCCAGTTCCATTCCAAGAACATCCACTTGCCTGCCCAAGCTCTTCAGACAACCCCTTTATCATGGCCGTTTTCGGTCTGGGGGCTAGATAACCTCGGCCCCTTTCCCCGAGTAATTGGGGGCTTTGAATTCTTGTTTGTTGCCATCGACAAGTTTACAAAGTGGCCGGAAGTGACTGCCATGAGAAAGGTGACTGCTCAGTTAGCTATCAAGTTGTTGAAAGAATTTGTGTGCCTTTTCGGAGTCCCAACAAGGATCATTACCAAAAACAACACCCAATTCACGAACCAAGCCCTCATGCAATATGTTCATGCCCTTGGATGCAAGATTTCATTCGCCTCTATTGCACATACTAGAAGCAATGGACAAGCTGAGAGGGCAAACACCGAGGTGCTGCGGGGACTCAAGAGGAGAACCTTTGATACGTTGCAGAAGCACGACAGGCGGTGGATCGATGAGCTGCCGGTAGTTCTCTGGCTCCTCAAAATGACACCAAACCGAGCTACCGGGTAGACTCCCTTCTCCCTGGTCTACGGGGCAGAAGCAGTTATCCCCACGAAACTCATTTACGGGCCGCCTCGGGTGCTTGCCTATGATAATGTAGCACAAGTTTAGCACCGGTGTGACGAAGCTATGCTACTCGAGGAGAACCGTCTCGGCGATGCTACGCGTGCTGCATGCTATCAGCAAGCTCTGCATCGCTGTCATAGCTGGAGGGTTCATGCCCGGTGTTTCGAGGAACGCGACCTTGTCCTTAGGCGCGTTCAGTCCACCAAGGGCTAAAAACAAGTTGACGCCGAAGTGGGAAGGCCCTTACCGGGTAGTACGAATCACCAGACCTAGCGCAGTCCCTCTGGAGATTGGAGATGGCACTCAGTTGCAAAACTCATGGAATATTGAGCATCTCCGCCAGTTCTACCCGTAAGGCGCGACTGTCAGGACCTGCCCGACAACCACCCTTTTGTACAGGCCTTGCCTCAGCTGCATGTAACCCCTTGTACAAAGCCAAGGCGATGACCCTGTGCAAGAGAAAAATAAACGAAGCACTGTGGGGGGGGGGCGACCAAGTTGCATGCATGCATGAGCATTCCAAGAGCATTGCATAAGCATTACATGAGCATTTGCATATGCTTATAGATAGGATCGCATCTTGCATCATTCCCATCTGCATGAAGCTGCATGTTCCTACCGTGAACCTGGCCTCTACAAGGAGTTGGGAAGATGAACAAACGTTGCAATCTCCGGCAAGCCAAACAGATAAGTTATACCTCTTATCTGTTAGTGTTCTATAAGCTATAACTTGTGCATGAGAAAAGCTTGCCACTCCTTTCAGACTTAGGTGCTCCCATCCTTGATTCGAACGTTGCTTCAATCAGAATGGTCGCAGTGGCCTTTGGTAAAAGGAAGTTGACGGAGGGCTGGTCCCTTTATCTTTTGACTGGTAGAAACAGTTCTCCAGCAAGAAAAAAGGTACCAGTAAGATAGCCTGCCGGGGAAAACTCGTTTATTTACACTAAGGAGGCATTCCACCCTTGCATGGACATATACATGCACGGGTTCCCGGCAAGGTTCATCTTTTTCATTAATATGCAGGTAATACAAGTACAAACAATACAGAACACAAACATGGACTCGAGAGATTACATTATTTGAATAAATTTGACAAGTGCCTACAGGTTTAAGATTGAAAAAATACATGTGCCCCGTGATGCCTTTGCCCTTGTCCATCTCTTTCAGGAAGAGGTCGAGGATGCCGATGGCGGACCCAGCTGGGATTCGGTGCCTCCCCAGGATCAGAACGGTGTCGTTCCCCAACAGGGAGGAAGAAGCCAAAGGGCAGGCGTGGATGGTGACGCTGCCCGAGAACCATATGGGGGACACGGAGTCACCGGCAAACACGACTCGTCGGAACGATCATCCCCGTTCTTGATGCATTGTGGGTTGCCGCCGCTGTCCGCGTCACTACCACTTGAAAACCTCAGCACAGGAGCCACATTGGACACCATGCTCTCTGGATCATCCCATAGAGAGCATGTTCGTCCCCAGCAGCCCTGACATTAGAAGTCATCGCATGCCCTGGAGACGTGTATGGGAGCAAAGAGCACTCCTTCATGGCAAGGGGACAACACCCAGGAGGAGTCAGATTCACCTTTGCTAACACCGAATCTCTGTCGTGACTCCTCCCGAGCGCGGTGAAGGGAAGAAGAATGGGGAGCGATCAAGTACCACACGCCATGCCCACTACGGGCCTCGACATGGTGTCATTCGCATCCCCTCCCACTAAGGTCAAGGCTATGGGCGGCCCGGCGGCGAACACGCCGGAGTTGCCACCTACGGCGTTGTTGCCGCACCGCCCGACTGCCCCTTTCAGATGCAGGAAAAGCCTCAGGATGGAGGAGCCCACCACATCTATGATGACACGTGGTTTTGTCACAGTTATCGTCATAGAAGTGTTATAAGCATGACAAATTTTTTTGTTCGGCCCATAATGTTACAGATGTGTATTTTTTGTAGTGATAGGATGCGACCCCATAGGGACCACCTTTTGCCTTTCTTTATTCATTCTTTTCTTTCTCTCTCTTCATCTCAACCAATCACATGCTACTAACCGGACATATGAGGAAGGAAATGAGAAGTGTGGCTGCGTAGACGTATAAATAGGGGCTCAAAACGGACACACCCGGTCACTGACCAGGCGCGTCCACGGGCATTTAAGGGGTCATATTTGATATGTCTGATTCTAAATGCTCTTATATAAATAAAACAATGGAGAAAAGGCTCCAATTTGCACACAAAAAATTAACTCAAAATGTAATGGAAGAGATACAATGGCACCGAGCTGTTGTGCGCGGGATGAGACTTGATGACCCACAAGTATATGGGATCTATCGTAATCCTTTCGATAAGTAAGAGTGTCGAACCCAACGAGGAGCAGAAGGAAATGATAAACGGTTTTCAGCAAGGTATTCTCTGCAAGCACTGAAATTATCGGTAACAAATAGTTTCGTGATAAGATAATTTGTAACGAGCAACAAGTAACAAAAGTAAATAAAGTGCAGAAAGGTGGCCCAATCCCTTTTTTAGCAAAGGACAAGCCTGGACAAACTCTTATGTAGAGAAAAGTGCTCCCGAGGACACATGGGAATTATCGTCAAGCTAGTTTTCATCACATTCATATGATTCGCGTTCAGTACTTTGATAATTTGATATGTGGGTGGGCCAGTGCTCGGGTGCTGTCCTTACTTGGACAAGCATCCCACTTATGATTAACACCTATTGCAAGCATCCGCAACTACAAAAGAAGTATTAAGGTAAACCTAACCATAGCATGAAACATATGGATGCAAATCAGCCCCTTACAAAGCAACGCATAAACTAGGGTTTAAGCTTCTGTCACTCTAGCAACCCATCATCTACTTATTACTTCCCAATGCCTTCTCTAGGCCCAAATAATGGTGAAGTGTCATGTAGTCGACGTTCACATAACACCACTAGAGGAGAGACAACATACATCTCATCAAAATATCGAACGAATACCAAATTCACATGACTACTAATAGCAAGACTTCTCCCATGTCCTCATGAACAAACGTAACTACTCACAAAGCATATTTATGTTCATAACCAGAGGGGTATTAATATGCATAATGGATCTGAACATATGACGTTCCACCAAATAAACCAACTAGCATCAACTACAAGGAGTAATCAACACTACTAGCAACCTACAGGTACCAATCTAAGGCTTTGGGACAAAGCTTGGATACAAGAGATGAAATAGGGTTTGAGAGGAGATGGTCCTGGTGAAGATGTTGATGGATATTGGCCCCCTCCCGATGAGAGGAGTGTTGGTGATGACGATGGTGATGATTTCCCCCTCCCGGAGGGAAGTTTGCCCGACAAAACAACTCTGTCGGAGCCCTAGATTGGTTCCGCCAAGGTTCCGCCTCGTGGCGGAGGAGTTTCTTCCCGAAAGCTTGCTTATGATTTTTCTTCGGACGAAAGACTTCATATAGCAGAAGATGGGCACCTGAGGGCTACCAGGGGGCCCACGAGGCTGGGGGCGCGCCCAGGGGGTAGGGCGCGCTTCCCACCCACGTGGCTAGGGTGTGGCTCTCCTCTGGTATTTTCTTCGTCCAGTATTTTTTATTAATTCGAAAAATGACTTCTGTGAAGTTTCAGGACTTTTGGAGCTGTGCAGAATAGGTCTCTAATATTTGCTCCTTTTCCAGCCCAGAATTCCAGCTGCCGGCATTCTCCCTCTTCATGTAAACCTTGTAAAATAAGAGAGAATAGGCATAAGTATTGTGACATAACGTGTAATAACAGCCCATAATGCAATAAATATCGATATAAAAGCATGATGCAAAATGGATGTATCAACTCCCCCAAGCTTAGACCTCGCTTGTCCTCAAGCGGAAGCCGATAACGATAAATATGTCCACATGTTTAGAGATAGAGGTGTCGATAAAATAAAATACGGACATGAGGGCATCACGATCATTCTTATAACAACATATAAGGATATTGTCATATGATTTCTTATGCTAAAGTAATAATATATTCACAATGCAAAGTATGAATCAGAAACTTCATTGAGAACCAGCAAACTATTATCTCAGTCATTGAAGCAATTGAAATTTATCATAACATCGGAACGAGTCTATGTAAGAGCTTTTCAGCAAGTCCACATACTCAACTATCATCTAGTCTTTCACAATTGCTAACACTCACGTAATACTTGTGGTTACGGAGTTTTAATCGGACACAAAGAAAGATAGGGGCTCATAGTTTCGCCTCCCAACCTTTTACCTCAAGGGTAATGTCAACAATAATAGCTCATGCTAACTTACATCCAATTGGATATATATATATATATATATATATCAGGATCTTTCCAACACAGTGTGCTTGCCAAATGTTAAAATGTAAAAAAGGAAAGGTGAAGATTACCATGACTCTTGCATAAGGTAAAAGTAAAAAATAGGCCCTTCGCAGAGGGAAGCAGAGGTTGTCATGCGCTTTCATGGTTGGATGCACGAAATCTTAATGCAAAAGAACGTCACTTCATATTGCCACTTGTGATATGGACCTTTATTATACAGTCCGTCGCTTTTATTTCTTCCGTATCACAAGATCGTATAAAGCTTATTTCCTCCACACTAATAAGTCATACATATTTAGAGAGAAATTTTTATTGCTTGCACCGATAACAACTTACTGGAAGGATCTTACTCAATCCATAGGTAGATATGATGGACTCTCATGGCAAAACTGGGTTTAAAGGGATTTGGGAGCACAAGTAGTATTTCTACTTGGCGCAAAGAATTGGCTAGCATGAGAGGGAAAGGCAAGCTCAACATGTTGGATGATCCATGACAATATACTTTATTTCGGATATAAGCAAACATAACCCATTACGTTGTCTTCCTTGTCCAACATCTACTCTTTAGCATGTCATATTTTAATGAGTGCTCACAATCATAAAAGATGTCCAAGATAGTATATTTATATGTGAAACCTCTCTTTCATTATTACTTCCTATTAATTGCAACAATGACCAAAGCTACGTTTGCCAGCTCTCAACAACTTTTAATCATCATACTCTTTCTATGTGAAGTCATTACTCTTCATAAGATCAATATGATCTCTTTATTTATTTTTATTCTTTCTCTTTTCTTTTATTCCCTCAAGATCATGGGAAAATAACCAAGCCCTTGACTCAACACTTAACTTTATTATATATAGCTCATGGACTGGATTACCTAGAGGGATCATAAAGCAAAACTCAAAGTTAGATCATACTAAAACTTTATTCTACTAGATCAAGATATTACTAAAAGGAACAAACTAAGAAAAATGGTAAAGATAGGAGTGTGATGGTGATACGATACCAGGGCACCTCCCCCAAGCTTGGCAGTCGCCAAGGGGAGTGCCCATACCCATGTGATTATATCTCTTTTGCTGGTGAAGGAGATGGAGGTGATGATGGATAGTCGCACATCAAAACTAGGAGGTCCTCCAACTTGCGGATAATGCCCTTGAGTGCGATGATATGCTCCTTCAACAAAATATTTTCACTTGTGAGATACTTATTTTGTATACGAGCTAACTCAATCATCTTGGAAGCTTCGATCTCAGTTGGGGTAAGAAGATTGTGATCAAGTTGAAGGGTGTCTTCTGCTGCCGGAGCTTGGTCCTCCATGGCCTTCTTGATCCCTTCATCCTCGTTGATCTCCATGGGTTCTTCCCTCTTCATCTCTATCTTCATTAGCCAAGCATCGTTGTCACCATTGTTGGAGGAGGGGGACGACATGATGCCTGGCCTTGACAACCCTGACAAAAAACAGCTCAAAACAAGAACAGAGGGTAATTGCGTGATACGGTGGTCAAAACCTTCGGGAGATTATATAATGAATTTTTACCGACCAAAAGAAGTATCGTGCAAGAAAACGGAGTCCGGAGAGCGCACGAGGTGCCCACGAGGCAGGGGGCGCGCCCAGGGTGGTAGGGCGCGCCTCCCACCCTCGTGGGAGCCTCGTGTCCTTCTCGTACTGCTTCTTATTTTCCTATTTTTCTAAATATTCCAAAACGGAGAAAAATTGCCATTAGAACTGTTTTGGAGTCGGTTTACTTACCGTACCACGTACCTATTCCTTTTCGGAGTCTGAAACATTCTGGAAAGTGTCCCTTATGTATTCATCCGGGGTTACTGTTTCAATAATATTAGTTTCAACATTTATAGGATTACCTGAGATATAATGTTTGATTCTTTGACCGTTCACCACCTTCGGATTTGTGCCTTCGAAGTTGTTGATTTTTATGGCACCGGAACGATAGACCTCCTCGATAACGTAAGGACCTTCCCATTTAGAGAGAAGCTTTCCTGCAAAAAATCTTAAACGAGAGTTGTATAGCAACACATAATCACCTACATTAAACTCATGCTTTTGTATCCTTTTGTCATGCCATCTTTTAACTTTTTCTTTAAACAACTTGGCATTCTCATAGGCTTGGGTTCACCATTCATCAAGTGAGCTAATGTCAAATAACCTCTTCTCACCGGCAAGTTTGAAATCATAATTGAGCTCTTTAATGGCCCAATATGCCTTATGTTCTAATTCAAGAGGTAAGTGACATGCTTTTCCATAAACCATTTTATACGGAGACATACCCATAGGATTTTTATATGCAGTTCTATAGGCCCATAATGCATCATCAAGTTTCTTGGACCAATTCTTTCTAGATCTATTAACAGTCTTTTGCAAAATTAATTTGAGCTCTCTGTTACTCAATTCTACTTGACCACTAGACTGTGGGTGATAAGGAGATGCAATTCTATGATTAACATCATACTTCTCAAGCATTTTACGAAAGGCACCATGAATAAAATGTGAACCACCATCAGTCATTAAATATCTAGGGACTCCAAACCTCAGAACATAACTTCTTTAAGCATCCTAATAGAAGTGTTATGATCAGCACTACTAGTTGGAATAACTTCTACCCACTTAGTAACGTAATCAACTGTGACTAAAATATGTGTATACCCATTAGAGGAAGGAAAAGGTCCCATATAATCAAAGCCCCAAACATCAAATGGTTCAATAACAAGTGAATAATTCATAGGCATTTCTTGACGTCTACTAATATTACCAATTCTTTGACATTCATCACAGGATAAGACAAACTTACGAGCATCCTTGAAGAGAGTAGGCCAATGAAAACCGGATTGCAATACCTTATGTGCAGTTCTATCTCCAGCGTGGTGTCCTCCATAAGCTTCGGAGTGACACTTGCGTAGGATCTGTTCCTGTTCATGCTCAGGTACACAACATCTAATAACACCATCTACTCCTTCTTTATAAAGATGTGGGTCATCCCAAAAGTAATGTCTCAAATCATAGGAAAACTTTTTCTTTTGCTGGTATGTGAAACTAGGTGGTATAAATTTAGCAACAATGTAATTAGCATAATCAGTATACCATGGAGCAGTACGAGAAGCATTATGACATTTAATTGTTCATCAGGAAAGCTATAATCAATAGGTAGTGGGTCATCAAGAACATTTTCTAACCTAGACAAGTTGTCTGCAACGGGGTTCTCGGCTCCCTTTCTATCAATAATATGCAAATCAAATTCTTGTAACAAGAGAACCCATCTAATAAGTCTAGGTTTAGCATCTTTCTTTTCCATAAGATATTTAATAGCAGCATGATCTGTGTGAATAGTTACTTTAGAATCAATAATATAAGGTCTGAACTTATCACAAGCAAATACAACTGCTAAGAATTCCTTTTCAGTAGTAGCATAATTTCTCTGAGCACTGTCTAGAGTTTTACTAGCATATTGAATAATATTTAATTTCTTATCAACTCTTTGCCCTAAAACAGCACCTACAGCATAATCACTAGCATCGCACATAATTTGAAAGGGTAAATTACAATCAGGTGGCTGAACAATAGGTGCAGAAATCAATGCTTTCTTAAGTATTTCAAATGCTTCTACACAATCATCATCAAAGACAAATGGTATATCTTTTTGTAGTAGATTAGTCAGAGGCCGAGAAATTTTTGAGAAGTCCTTAATGAACCTCCTATAAAAACCGGCATGACCAAGCAAACTTATTATACCTTTGATGTCCTTGAGACATGGCATCTTTTCAATAGCATCAACTTTGGCTTTATCAATTTCAATACCTCTTTCAGAAATTTTATGCCCCAAGACAATACCTTCATTAACCATAAAGTGGCACTTCTCCCAATTCAAGACAAGGTTAGTTTCTTCACATCTCTGCAAAACTCGATCAAGGTTGCTCAAGCAATCATCAAAAGAGGATCCATAAATGGAGAAATCATCCATGAAAACCTCACAAATCTTTTCACAAAAATAAGATAATATAGCCATCATGCATCTTTGAAAGGTAGCAGGTGCATTACATAAACCAAAATGCATACGTCTATAAGAAAAAGTACCGAAAGGGCAAGTAAAAGTGGTCTTTGCTTGATCATCAGCTGACACAGGTATTTGAGAGAAACCAGAATAGCCATCTAGAGAGCAAAAATGTGTGTGTTTGGATCATCTTTCTAGGATTTGATCAATGAATGGCAAGGGGTAATGATCTTTTTAGTAGCATTATTTAATTTGCAGAAATCAATTACCATCCTATAACCTGTAATAATTCTTTGCGGAATCAATTCATGTTTATCATTAGGAACGATGGTAATACCTCTCTTCTTAGGGATACAATTGATAGGACTCACCCACTGACTATCAGCAACGGGATAAATTATACCTGCCTCAAGGAGCTTTACTATTTCCTTTCTTACCACTTCTTTCATCTTAGGATTCAACCATCGTTGGTGATCAATAACTGGTTTGGCGTCTTTCTCCAAATTTATTTTGTGTTGACATAAAGTGGGACTAATGCCCTTAAGATCATCAAGAGTATATCCAATAGCAGCACAGTGCTTCTTCAGAGTTTTCAATAATTTCTCTTCTTCATGCTCTGAAAGGTTAGCACTAATAATAACAGGATATATCTTCTTTTCATCAAGATAAGCATATTTAAGAGTATCAGGCAACGGTTTAAGCTCAAACATGGGATCACCTTGGGTGGAGGAGGATACCCTAAGATTTCAACAAGCAAATTGTGTTTCAGAATGGGTCCTTGTTTAAAGAATACTTAATCTATTTCCCTTCTTTCATTCATAAACATATGATTGTCATGGTCTAGCAAATATTGTTCTAAAGGATCATTAGGAGGCACAACAATAGAAGCAAGACCAATAATTTCATCCTTACTAGGCAATTCCTCTTCAAGGTGTTGTCTATGAAATTTAGAAAAATTAAACTCATGAGACATATCACCCAAACCAATAGTAACAACATCCTTTTCGTAGTCTATCTTAGCATTAACAGTGTTCAAGAAGGGTCTACCAAATATAATGGGACAAAAGCTATCTTGTGGGGAACCAAGAACAAGGAAATCAGCAGGATATTTAGTTTTCCCACACAAGACTTCAACATCTCTAACAATCCCAATCGGTGAAATAGTATCTCTATTGGCAAGCTTAATGGTAACATCAATATCTTCTAAGTCAGCAGGTGTAATATCATGCATAATTTTGTCGGATGTGGGGTTCCGGCAAACCCTTGAGGTTTGAACACTTGGGTGCGTGCGAAGTCTTTCCCTCCTACAGATCTACGCCCTAGCTCGCTAAGATCTCGCGGACGAACTCGACGAACTCGCAACACAGAAAGACATGAGGTTTATACTGGTTCGGGCCACCATTGTGGTGTAATACCCTACTCCAGTGTGGTGGTGGTGGATTGCCTCTGGGGTGATGATGAATAGTACAAGGGAAGAACGGCCTCCTGAGGTTGAGGTGTTCTTGTGGGTAGGCTCTCGATCGAGTTGGATCAAGCTAAGATCCGATTTCCCCTACTATGGTGGCTAGCTCTACTTATATAGGCCCTGGTCCTCTTCCCAAATGTTGAGTGGGAAGGGAGCCAACAACGGCAGGCAAATTTGAAGGGGGACAGCTAGTACAAGCTATCTTGAAAAAAGTGGTCTTCGCCTGCGAAAAGCTCGGGTGATGACGCTGCCTTAGGCTCCACGATGACCTCCGTCTTGCCGTCCTCCTGGTCTTGGTCTCGTTGCACCAATATAGCAACCTTTGCCTAATGCCTCGGTACTCTTCGCCTGCACTGGCCTCCTTAGCACCAAAGAGGAAATAAGGATGCTGCACGCGCTGGCGCCTGCCTGGTGTCGTTCGTCATGGCTCACGTCACGAGAGCCTCGTGAGGTTTGCCCCGCCTTGATATCTCTGCTCCTCGTTAGCCCGCCTGGCTAGGCCACTCCAGAGGAGGTCTTGCGTCGTCCGCCTCGCTAGGCTTGGACCTTCGCGAGGGTCTTGGATGCCTTGTTAACAAAGATGGGCCATACGGCCTGCTGGCTTAGCCACGTTGTGGGCTGCAGGCAAGCAAGTCTGGGGACCCCCGTTCCCAGAACGCCGACAGTAGCCCCCGGGCCCAAGGTGCGCTCGGGCTTGGCTTCGCGGCGAAGCCAAGGGTCAAGTTCAGAGCACCGCGGGCCCCCAAAGCCCGCGGCCTTGGTTGACGCGTGGCGGTTGATTGGACATGGGCGTCTCCGCTTCCCCATGCTGCCTCGGCAACTGCACGACTTGACAAGTCCCTGCGACATGCAAGGAAAACCATAATTACCTGCGATCGTGGGAGACGCCGGTTGGCCTTTTTCCGCTATAAATGGGGAGGGGGCGGAGCCCCCGTTGCCCATCTCTTCCTTGCTTGCTTGCTTCATCCTCCCCGCTCCACTGCTGACAACAATGGCGCCTATCAGAAGGTTTTCTGCCGAAGAGAAAGGAAAGACTCCCCTTGATGACCCGAGGCCACTTCCGCCGAAGAAGAGGTCGATCCATCGCCGTGATGAAGCGGAGATGCAGGTGGTGACGAGGCCTTGGTGCGAGCGGCCTCCTCTGGGGTACCCGCTACCCTTGTACGCCCGACGACGCATGCCGTCGCCCCTGGGGTCCACGCCGCGGACTCCTCGCGCGAGTTGGTGCTATGGGCGCCGATGCCTCCAAGCTCATGGATCCGCTTCCCGCGGTTCTTCTCCGACGTGATGCCGCCGAGGGGGCCTCTCGAGCTCTAGCTGCACCACGCCGACTGCACCACACCGACGACCGGAGTGGAGATCGAAGCGGTCCCCACCGGCAAGATCTTCATGATCCGCGGCTGGGGGGAGATCGCATAGGTCTACCGTGCGAGGGGCGCCCTCGCGATCCACTTCGAGTATGATGGCGCTTCCATGCTCTTAGTCAAGGTCTTCGACACCGAGGGCCGCCGCCTGGAGTGCTGCCCCGGAGAGGAGCGCCAAACCGACACGCGCTTCGCTTGCGGCTACTCCAGCAGCAGTGGCCCTTGGGAGTCCAGCAGCTCTCCTGAGCTTTACGAGACTCCGGAGACGAGCGACGATAGCTACGTGCCCCCGAGCTCTTGCCACGCTCGAAGTAGGGCCGCGGCGTCTGGCCGTCGCCGCCGCTGATCTGGATGGGGTTGGCGCTGGCCTCTCGTGGCCCACTGTTGATGATGGCGTCCGCCATGTAAGGGTGTAGATAGGATTCCCCTTAGTGTCAGCTTTTGTTTCCTGCGAAGAATCATGAATCACCCCGTGGGGGCATGTAAGGATCTGCAATGTCTTTTGGACTTATCTCCCTTGTTATGAGAACTTAGCGAATGTGTGTCCCATTAAGGCTCGGTCCCCCCTTTCTTTCCTTGTGATGCCTTGTTGCTCTGCGCTGACAGGTCCTGGTCCCTAGGCGGCTACAGCCGTCGCTGGTATGCCAGGTCGCGTGCCGTGGTCAAGGCCAGGAGGTGTGCGGCTCGAGGTCCAGTAAGAGCCCCTGAGACGCGATGCTCAGGAGGTCCCCCTTAGCACTCAAGCAGCCATGGTAAGGCAAGAGAGGGAGTTTATGTGGCCGCAGCGGGGCCGCGGCAAGGCGAAGGTGACCATCAGGCCCCAATATTTGGCCGGTCTGAGAGTGGGACTTATCTTGTCGACTTCGCGGCGACTCCTGACGTTGCGCTGGAGCTGTGCGCCTACTCGTGCGGCATAGCTAGGCCGGCCCGTACGAGTTTCCCTCCCCTCATGCTCTCCTTAGCGCTCTACGTCCTCAGGTCCTGGCCCTTGAGCGAGCTCAGCCGCCACTGGTATGCCAGGTCGCGATGCCGTGCTCAAGGCCAGGGGGTGAGGGCTGGAGAGCCAGTAAGAGCTCCTGAGTCACGATGCTCAGGAGCCCCCCTTTTAACGCGCAAGCGAATTGCACAAGAGGAAAGGAGACTCGCGGTGCCGCCTGCTATCCTTCTCGTGGGATTCTTATGAACTGGCACAAGAAGAAACATGGTTTGCCGTTACAGCTGTCAGCCTGCCGCTGGTTGCTCTGGATGAGGTGAAGGCACTGAGGGCCTGGTGAGGTGACGTGCATGGGGCATGCCACGAGCCAAAGCTCGACCGCTCAGGTTTGTCGACATGACAGGGACGGACCGATGCACCAGCGTCGTGCCTGTGTGGAGGCCCTGGGGAGGCGATGATCGAGCAAGTGATAGCAGTTGGCAGGTTAAGCATGGACAGCAGATCAACTTGGATAAATGCAGGAAGATACATGCCACCGGGTCCGGCCCGAGCGGCTTGGGGATGATGCAACCCGAGGGGCGCCCCCAGCAAGGTAAGCTAAAGACATAAGCAAAAGGGATACATGCCACAGGGACGGACCGATGCAGCCTAGGAATAATGCAGCCCGAGGGGCGCTCCCAGCTAAACAAGCTTGGAAGATGTCACCTAGTTCTATAGACGAAGTAGAGTTGGTGCAGCTGAAGGCGTGCATTGAAGAAATGACTCCTCATGAGCCGCCGGAGCCCTGAGCCTCGGGAGGCTCTGGGGGATCGGTAGGTTCTCTGAAGACCGTCTCCATCTCCTCCAAGATGGCGTGGTACCTGGCCTCCAGAGCCGCCAGGACACGCCACATGTTGCGCTGGTAGGCCGACGCCATGCTTGGCAAGCCGAAGGGCATGTGAACGTAGCTGTGCGGTGGGCACTCGCAGCGTCCCACACGCGAAGGCCAGAAACGCTCCTGAGATGCAGCCCTATTGAGCCCTGGGACGTCGATGCAGACACGCAGCCCGGCATCCTCGCCTGGATGGGGAGCTGTGCGTTGTGAGCGGCTATCGCCACGCATGGCTCTTGCGTCTTGCAGTTCCTGTGTGGTCTTGGTGATGAATTCCTGGGTGGTGGGCACTCCTTGCCCTGTGCTCTCCTGAGGGACACGTGCCGTGAAGCACACCTCCAAGTGGTGCCCAAGCGCCTCCCTCATGAGGTTGGCAAGGTCTAAGGCCCACAAGAAGAGAGCCCCCGAGCCCTGCCCGAGGAGGACCCCGGGCGCGCTTTCCTATGCGATGGAGGGAGGCGCCCCTGGGACGGGCGCTGATCCCGATGAGATTCCTGCCGCGGTGCCATCCTCTTGAGGTCCTACGCGGCGCAGCTGCTTCTTCCTGGGAATGGTCTCCGGAGGGCCTTCACTACTGCTATCGGGGTCATTGATTGTTGTGGCTTGAAAGGCGCGCTCGAGGGAGCACACCGCATCCCTCTCTTCACACGCGACTGTGATGATTCCTTTGCTTCCTGGCATCTTGAGAACGTTGTAGCCGTGATGGGTGACTGCCATGAACTTGGCCAGGGCTGGATACCCGAGGATGGCATTATACGGCAGGCGGATGTGCGTGACGTCGAAGTCGATGAGCTCGGTGTGGTAGTTCTTGCGCTCCCCGAAGGTGACAGGCAGGCGGACCTGCCCTATCGGTGTGGTGGAACCGTCGGTCACTCCTAAGAAAGTCTTGGTGGGCTGGAGCTGTTCATATGGCACTTGGAGGTTGTCGAACGTGTTGATGGACAGGACGTTGTGCCCTGCGCCGCCATCGACAGGGTCTTGGTAACCTGCACATTGCTGATGACTGGGGAACACAAATAGGGAGGGAGCCAGCGGTGGCTGCGCACTTGAGCTGATCTGCCGAGTTGAAAGTGATGGCGCATTGGGACCACTTGAGCGGGCGCGTGGCCTCGAGCTTGGGGAGCACCGCGTTCACCTCGCGAGTGAACTATTTGAAGATGCACTGAGAGGCTGGGGCTTGGGCGCCGCCCAAGATGCAGGCGATTGCACACGACTCCTGGAAGCCCCCAGCCCCCTCGTCCGGGTGGTGGTCGTCGTTCCTTCTTGGTGGCGGCAGTGGGGGGAGACCGGCGTTGCCCTGGGGGCGATCCTCACGAGGCGAGTCCCTCCAGGAGCCCTCGCGAGGTTGGTCCTGCCAGCGGTCCTCACGAGACCGGTCGCGCCACTCCTGGCGCGGGCCACGGTCGTCCCAGCGTCCGCCTCCACGCCCTCCTCCGCGGCCGTAGCCTCGATCGCTGCGCTCTGGGCGTCGACCGAAGCGTCCTTCTCGTATGGCTCCGAGCTCTTGGCAGTCGCTGGTGTTGTTGGTGTTTAGGTTGTGGAAGGCGCAGAACGATCGGCTGTTCTTAGAAGACTCGGGTTGATCTCTGCCCCGCTTGGTGTCGGGCTCCACTACGAGCATAGCTGCCTCCTTGCGCTTCACGTCCTTGGCCTTGGTTTTCTTTTCCTCTGCGCCCATGGCCGGCAGCTCAAGGAGAGAGAGGCGCCCCTCCTCAGCTCTTGCGCACTTGGTCGCCAGGTTGAACAACTCCTGAGAGGTGCAGAGCTCCTCGTGGATGGCGAGATCTTCATTCATCTTGACGTCACGGACGCCGTCGGAGAACGCGGAGATGATGGTTTCGTCCGTGACCTTGGGGAACTTGAGGCGGGTGTTGTTGAAGCGTTGGATGTACTTCTGAAGGGTCTCTCCTGGTTGTTGCTTGATGCGGCGTAGATCACCTGCGGCCGGTGGGCGGTCGCGAGTGCCCTGGAAGTTGGCGATGAAGCGGTCGCACATCTTGTCCCAGGAGGAGATCGAGCCGTGCTGCAGGTTCAGGAGCCAGGAGTGAGCCCCATCCTTGAGAGCCATGGAGAACCAGTTTGCCATGACCTTTTCGTCGCCGTTGGCCGCTTCGATGCCCAGCTCATAGAGCTGCAGGAACTCCGCAGGGTCGGCGGTGCCGTCGTAGCGAGGAGGTAGGTCCGGCTTGAACTTGCCTGGCCAGGCGACGCTACGCAGCTCGGGGATGAAGGCGCGACAACCAGCCGTGGTTGCCGGTGCTCGCTTTGGTGGTGGATCTTGGTCTTGACGAGGTCCGCACTACGCCGCTGCGGGCGGTGCGTGGTCTTGAAGAGGTGGCACGGGGAGCACAGGTGCAGCTTCTCGTGGCCGCGGGATTTCCTGGCAGCTTCTCACTTCGCGCACGGGCACCGGGCGTGGTGGATCACGCCGCAGAGCCGCGCGCCTTGGTGCCAAGGCACCGTCTTGGGGCAGAGGCGGTGGAGGCACACCATGAGCCTCGTCGCCCGTGGCTGGTTGAGGGGGAGGTAGAGAGAGGGACGGCACCGGGGAGCCCCCTGCGGCGCGGACGAGCTCGGCGACGCGGTCGAGCCACTCCTCATAGAGGTCGCCGATGGGGCGGTAGCGCAGGAGTTCGTTTGCTGCGAGGGGCATGGCCCGCGCCTCCATGGGAGCGCGGCGTGCGTGAGACGAAGAACCGGCAGGGGTCAGCGACGGAGCGACGAACTGATGGAAGGGAAGCTACGGCGCACCCCTACCTGGCGCACCAAATATCGGATGTGGGGTTCCGGCAAACCCTTGAGGTTCGAACACTGGGGTGCGCGTGAAGTCTTTCCCTCCTACCGATCTACACCCTAGCTCGCTAAGATCTCGCGGAAGAACTCGACGAAATCGCAACACAGAAAGACACAAGGTTTATACTGGTTCAGGCCACCGTTGTGGTGTAATACCCTACTCCAGTGTGGTGGTGGTGGATTGCCTCTAGGGTTGATGATGAACAGTACAAGGGAAGAACGGCCTCCTGAGGTTGAGGTGTTCTTGTGGGTAGGCTCTCGATCGGGTTGGATCAAGCTAAGATCCGATTGCCCCTACTATGGTGGCTAGCTCTACTTATATAGGCTGTGGTCCTCTTCCCAAATGTTGAGCGGGAAGGGATCCAACAACGGCGGGCAAATTTGAAGGGGGGCAACTAGTACAAGCTATCCTGACAAAAGTGGTCTTCGCCTGCGAAAAGCTTTGGTGATGACGCTGCCTTGGGCTCCACGATGACCTCCGTCTTGCCATCCACCTGGTCTTGGTCTCGTTGCACCAATATAGCAACCTTTGCTTGATGCCTCGATACTCTTCGCCCGCGCTGGCCTCCTTAGCACCAAAGAGGAAATAAGGACGCTGCACGCGCTGGTGCCCGCCTGGTGTCGTTCGTCATGGCTCACGTCACGAGAGCCTCATGAGGCTTGCCTCGCCTTGATACCTTTGCTCCTTGTGAGCCTTCCTGGCTAGGCCACTCCAGAGGAGGTCTTGCGGCGTCCGCCTCGCGAGGCTTGGACCCTCACGAGGGTGTTGGATGACTTGTTGACGAAGATGGGCCGTACGACCTGCTGGCTTAGCCACGCTGTGGGCCGCAGGCAGGCAAGTCTGGGGACCCCCGTTCCCAGAACGCCGACAAATTTCTTTGTATAAAGAGATAGGCATTGCACTAGCATTAGCACCCTTATCACACAAGCCATGATAACAATGATCTCCTATTTTAACAGAAATAACAGGGATGCCTACCACAGGTCTATGTTTATCTTTAGCACCAGTTTTAGCAATTTTAGCAGTTTCCTCACAGAAATAAATAACATGCCCATCAATATTATCATCCAAGAGATCCATAACATTAGCAATATTATGTTCAACTTTAACTTGCTCAGGGGGTGTATAAGTTCTAATATTACTTTTACGAACCACAGTTGAAGCTTTAGATGATCCTTTATTCTAACAGGGAAAGGTGGTTTCTCAACATAAGCAGTAGGAACAATAGGATCATTATAAGTGATAGTCTTTTCTTCAACTTTAATAGGTTCAACTACTTTTACTTCTATGGGAGGATGATATTTAAACCACTTCTCCTTAGGGAGATCAACATGAGCAGCAAAAGATTCACAAAAATAAGCTACTATCTCAGAGTCAAGTCCATATTTAGTGCTAAATTTACGGATAACATCGGTATCCATAAAAGATTTAACATAATCAAACTTAGGTGTTATACCTTACTCCTTACCTTCGTCGAGATCCCAATCTTCAGAGTTGCGTTTAATTCTTTTCAATAAATTCCATTTGAATTCAATAGTCTTCATCATAAAGGAACCAGTACAAGAAGTATCGAGCATGGAGCGATTGTTGTCAGAAAGCTGAGTATAAAAATTTTGAATAATCATTTCTCTCGAGAGCTCATGATTGGGGCATGAATATAACATTGACTTAAGCCTCCCCCAAGCTTGAGCGATGCTTTCTCCTTCGCGAGGCCAAAAATTATATATATAATTAAGATCACGATGAACAAGATGCATAGGATAAAACTTCTGATGGAATTCCAATTTCAATCGCTTGTAGTCCCATGATCCCATATCATTGCATAGCCTATACCATTTCAATGCATCTCCCTTCGAAGATAAAGGGAAGACCTTCTTATTAATAACATCATCGGGCATACCTACAAGCTTAAATAATCCACAAACTTCATCCACATAGATTAAGTGTAAATCGGGATGCAATGTTCCATCTCCTGCAAAAGGATTAGCTAGCAGTTTCTCTATCATACCCAAAGGAACTTTTCAAAGTAAACATTTTCAATAGGTTCAGTAGGTTGAGGAGTAACTATTTGCTCTACCGGTCGGGGTGCAGATACCCCGAACAAGCCCCTCAAAGGATTACTTTCCATAGTAAAAAAGTGAGCGAGTCCTGGACTAAGGGGTCCTCGGGCGTCCGACCTGTTATCCATGGGCCGGACTGATGGGCTGTGAAGACACGAAGACCGAATACAATACTCGTGTCCGGATTGGACTCTCCTTGGCGTGGAAGGCAAGCTTGGCGACCAATGATGAAGATTCCTTCTTATGTAATCGACTCCATGTAAACCCTAGATTCCCCTGGTGTCTCTATAAACCGGAGGGGTTAGTCCAGAAAAGATATACTCATTACCATAGTCATAGGCTAGACTTCTAGGGTTTAGCCATTACAATCTCGTGGTAGATCAACTCTTGTAATACTCATATTCATCAAGATCAATCAAGCAGGAAGTAGGGTATTATCTCCATAGAGAGGGCCCGAACCTGGGTAAACATCGTGTCCCTCGTCTCCTGTTACCATCGATCCTAGACGCACAGTTCGGGACCCCCTACCCGAGATCCGCCGGTTTTGACACCGACATTGGTTCTTTCATTGAGAGTTCCACTGCGCCGTTGATGAAAGGCTCGATGGCTCGCCTTGTCATTAGAGACAACATCACCGCATGGGTAGTTCTGACCCTAGGCCAAACCCTCCGGCTGGGCGACTTTACTATGATCGCCCGTTCGGCCGCGGAGCCGACGACGGCCTCTCGGGCAATCAAAAATCCCCTTCGCATCAACTCTAAGCACTCCAAGCAAATGGACCCGATCGAGTTTTCGCCCTTAAATGAGCTCCTAGATCGCATCACCGCTTTGGGAATCGCCACCGATTACAGTCAGATCGGGCCTAAAACCGATCAGGGAGAAACTGAAACTCCACCGGTCACCCACCAGATTGCGGTAGTCATGGAGAAGGATGGCGAGTCTTCTTCCATATCGAAGACGGACTATGTCCTGGTCGCTGATCAAGAAGAGCCGGATACTCACCCGCGAAGGGATACACCAGCCCTTCGAACATAGCATAGGACGGCGGTCCCAAACAATCAGAAGATATTCCAGAACACGGGCTTTCTAGTCCGGAAGGTCATCAGACTCCGAACAATCGGTTAGGTTGGGGTTCGGATTTAATTCCACCCACCCACCCGGACATAGAAGCTCTCATTAGCATAAAACAACAGTCTCAGGAAAAGGTCCACCACTTCTAGGCCAGATTCCTCCTTGTCAAGGACAAGGTAAAAGATTGCTGTGACGAGGACGCAATATCAGCATTCTGCAAAAATTGCGCGGACAAAGGAATCCTCAACGCCATCAATCGCCGCCGCATACTAAAATTTACTGACTTAGCAACCATCATACGAAAATACTGCACGATGGAGAGCGCCTGGGGAACTCGAGCAGCTTGCTGGGAACCATCAGTCCCAACCAAGCGCCCCATACAGGCGAAAAGGGTGTACCCTCGTGGCACACCAGTCCAACAGTCAAAAAGCGCAAAGCTGCTATACGGCACGGCACCATTCTGGAAGGGTGGCTCGATGGCCCAAGCAAAATACATACAACAACAGATACTATGGAAACCCATAGCCTTAGAGCATGTTGGATGCTACGACAGGTAGCCAAGAGCGGCGAGGACATCCTTATCAAGGACGCCCCGGAACAACACCCCCCAGAAGACAACGACCCAAGAGTATTGACAGTCTTCGTAACATTGGCTTCAAATAACAAGCGCAAAAGGGCACTTCGCGAGCTCGGCGAAGTCTGCCAAATTGCTGTAAGAAACCCATGGAACAACACAGCTATAAGATTCAACGCCGGTGACGAACCAAAGTACATAACAGTACGAGCACCAGCCGCGTTAGTCCTCAACCCCATCGTGGATGGGTTTCGACTCACCAAGGTCCTCATGGATGGCGGAAGCAGACTAAATTTCATTTATGAGAACACACTCCATAAAATGGAAATAGACAGAAGCGGCATAAAACAAAGCAACACAACCTTCCGGGGAATTATTCCTAGTCGGGAGGCGCGGTGCGCGGGCAAAATCACACTTGATGTGGTATTCGGCACGCCGGAAACTATTGGTCCAAAGAAATAACCTTCCAAGTGGCCCCTTTCAGCAGCGGATATCACGCCTTGTTGGTGCGCGGTGCTTTTACACGCTTCCAAGCTATACCTCACTACGGATATATGAAGCTCAAAATGCCCGGACCAAACGGTATAATCACTCTTGTCAGTGATCCGTACATAGCACTCCGCGCTGAAAACAAAACCGCATCCCTGGCCCTGGAAGCGCTATCCGAAGCCCTCGCGGCCGAAGAATTAACTACACTACGCTCCACAACGGACATGGACGATGTGATCCTCGACAAACGCCCCAAATCCACCTCATTCAAACAAGCAGAAGAAATAGCCAAATTCCAGGTCCATCCAACGGACCCCAAAAAGACAGCATCTATCGGAGCTCAACTGAACCCAACAGTTGACGCTGCGATACGAGAGTTCCTGCATGAAAAGTGGGACATATTTGCCTGGCACCCTTCGGATATGCCAGGGATCCCACGCAAGTTGGCCGAACATAGCCTCAACATATTAAATGGATTCAAACTAGTCAAGCAAACACTGCGGTGCTTTTCCGAACCCAAGCGACAAGGCATGGGGGAGGAGTTGGCCAAGCTCATCGAGGCCAGATTCATTAGAGAAATCAAGCATCCCAACTGGTTGGCAAACCTGGTAATTGTACCAAAGAAGGATAAATCCTGGCGCCTATGTGTCGATTTCAAGGATCTCAACAAGGCTTGCCCTAAGGATCCTTTTCCCCTCCCCCGCATTGATCAAATCATTGACGCCACCGCTGGACACGACTCACTGTGTTTCCTTGATGCATATTCCGGATACCATCAAATCAAGATGAAGGAATCCGATCAAGCTACAACAACATTTATTACCCCATATGGGCCATTCTGCTTCAATACTATGCCCTTCGGGCTCAAGAATGCCGGCGCAACATACCAATGCATGATCCAAACATGCCTAGAGAAACAGATCGGCACAACAGTAGAAGATTACGTTGATGATGTCGTCATCAAAACTAGGCATGTCGAAACACTAATAGACGACTTACGTCTTACGTTCGACAACCTCCGGGCATACGACATTAAGCTCAACCCGAAGAAGTGTGTCTTCGGCGTCCCCGCTGGAAGACTGCTGGGCTTCATAGTTTCCAGTAGAGGAATCAAAGAAAATCCAGCTAAAATCTGAGCCCTATAACACTTCGCTATACCGACAAACCTCAAAGAGGTCCAAAAGCTGGCAGGATGCATGGCAGCACTAAGTCGCTTTATCTCCAGACTAGGAGAAAAGGCACTACCACTCTATCGCCTCTTACGGCGCACGGATAAATTTGAATTGGCAGACGCGGCGACTGCCGGACTGGAGGAAACAAAGGCCCTCCTAGCAAGCAATCCAATCCTGGCTGCACCAAACGCAGGTGAACCCATGCTGCTATACATATCGGCAACACATCAAGTGATGAGCGCCATGCTCGTTGTCAAACGAGAACAGGACGAACACAAATTCCCACTCCAAAAGCCAGTATACTATGTATCCACTATCCTCACACCATGCAAATCTCGGTACCCCCACTACCAAAAGATAGCATACACAGTTTTCATGGCATCCCGCAAACTACGACACTACTTCCAGGAGTGTTCAATCACGGTGGCTTCCGAAGTTCCACTCAATGACATAATTAACAACCGCGATGCCACGGGATGTATAGTCAAATGGGCCATAGAGCTACTTCCATTCGACATAACATACAAGCCGCGTCGAGCCATGAAATCTCAAGTGCTGGCCAACTTCGTCGCCGAATGGACAGAGGCCGAACTCCCTTAAGAGTACGGTGCATACTCAAATTGGGTCATGTATTTTGATGGTTCCAAAATGTTGGCAGGACTAGGAGCGGGAGTCGTATTAACATCCCCCACTAGAGACATCGTCCAGTATGTACTCCAGATATTATACACAGATTCCAACAACGCAGCCGAATATGAGGCCCTACTGCATGGTCTTCGGATGGCCACATCCATGGGCATACAACGCCTGGAGGTGCGCGGGGACTCGAACCTCGCGATATCTCAGATAAACAGTGACTTTGACACCAAAGACCCAAAGATGGCAGCTTATCGCAATGCCGTGTTAAAAATGTCGGCTCGGTTCGAAGGACTTGAATTTCACCACGTTGCCCGAGAAAGCAATCAAGCAGTGGATGTCCTGGCTCGCATCGGCGCTAAGTGCGACCCGTCCCACCTAACATCTTCCTGGAAAGGATCTTTAAGCCATCCGTGGTGTGGCAAGGGGAGGGCGGCAACCACAGTTCAGATCCAAACACAACCCCAAATCCCAAGCATACAGACAGTACTGGGGGCTCAGCCACCGAAGTAACACCATCGGCCCATCTCATTATGGTCGTCATTGCCCCATGGACCGAACCCTTCTTGGCCTACATTGATAGGAAGAAGCTTCCAGACGACCAGAATGAGGCTCGCCGCATTGTCAGGCGTTCAAAGGCCTATAAGGTCCACGAAGGAGAGCTCTACAAGAAAAGCACTACCGGAGTACTTCAAAGATGTATCTCCGAAGAAGAAGGGTGACAGCTGTTAGAGGAAATTCACGCTCGCCTCGGCGGGCACCACGCCGCAGCTCGGGCCCTCGTTAGCAAGGCCTTCCGCACTGGGTTCTATCGGCCGACAGCCCAAGCGGACGCGCAGAACCTTGTCCAACGCTGTGTCGGATGCCAGCTCTTCGCCAACCAAAGCCACATGCCCCCAACTACCTTGCAAACCATCCCCATTACCTGGCCCTTTGCGGTCTGGGGTTTGGACATGGTCGGACCCCTTAAGGGGGGAAGCCATAAGAAAACAAAAATCTGTTGGTTATGGTGGACAAATTCACTAAATGGATAGAGGCTAAACCGGTCAAAACGGCTGAGTCCGGCTCGGTGATCGACTTCATATCAGGCGTTGTGCACCGTTATGGTGTCCCACACAGCATCATCACCGACAACGGCTCCAATTTCACAGCCGACGAGGTAAAAACCTGGTGCTCTAATCTGGGCATTAAACTCAATTACGCCTCCGTCTATCACCCACAAACCAACGGTCAAGTCGAACGAGCCAATGGTCTCATTATGAGCGGCATCAAGCCCAGACTAGTGCGGTCCTTGAAAGAATCACACAAAGCACTGGGTAGAGGAGCTCGACTCCGTACTCCGGGGGCTACGGACCACACCCAACCGTACTACCGGATACACAACTTTCTTCATGGTGTATGGCACAGAGGCCGTATTGCCCTGCGATATTATTCACGACTCACCTCGAGTGTGTATGTACGAAGAGAGAGAATCCGAGCTCGATCGGCAGGACAACCTAGATGCCCTGGAGGAGGAACGCGATGTCGCAAAATCCCGTTCAGCATTCTATCAACAGCAGGCTCGAAGATACCAAAGCAGAGAAGTACGGGCCAAGACATACAATGTTGGCGAACTCATTCTACGCCTACCGGAGAAAAAAAGGACAAGCTCAAGCCCAAATGGGAGGGTCCCTTCATAATTGATGAAGTTCTCACCGAAGGAGCGTACCATCTTCGTGCTGCATCAGACAATCGCCTCGAGCCGAACCCCTGGAACGCGGCCAGACTCAGAAGATTCTATGCCTAGCGCCGAACTCCTAGTTCGTCTCCTTCTCCCCTGTAGTTTCCATTATTTTTTATCTCTCTTCCAATTACCTTTTTCCTCCTCACTTTAAAAAGTTTCGGTACAGCTAGACCACACACCGCTAGTACATACATATTTCAAATATGTACATCCATTATACCTGGGGGCTTCTTAGACAGAAGCTTTTTATTATTATTCTTCGAGCATGAAGCTCTGGACATATGAGTTCGTCCATATGTACCTTTTCTTTGCCACTATATGCATCGATATGACTTAAGTTTTGGCCAAGCTGGGTTGCCTGGCTCCTGTGCTTATGCCCTACGTTCCCGTTAGTTCGGCTAGGGCATAAAGGGAGCACCTCTGTGGTTGTTACTGTCGGGTCATCCGGATGTGTACCTCAGACTGGGTGAAGCCGAAAGCTAGCGTTCTTAAGAGAATATTCGGTCGGTGAATTAAAGATGTTTTTTCAATTACCCCATTGATAACCCCCAGAAGTTACATAAACGGTGATCTTCTCAATCACAATTCGGACATGTACATTAATACATGCACACCCAGGGAAAGGAACCCTTAACAGAACTATTCTCTCTAGAAGATGTTTCTTACAACTCAATGGTAATATAACATAACTAGTAGAATACAACTTGTCTGATCAAGCAATTATGACCCCTACGCCTAGTTTTCCAGGCATGCCCCGGCCTATTCGGCTGTGGGGACCCCGACTCATAAGTCGTGATCACCGAATGCACGTGTACAGTGATCCCAGAGATCAATGCTCACTGAACACACAGAAGCTGAATAACAAGAGTCTTACATCCATACATACCGACTTACACAAATTATGACCGTTATGGTCAAGTCTTACATCGATAAAGCCTTAAGGGCTGAACATCAAATGAAACACAAGCAGCGGAAATCTTCGTTGACAAGTAGAACCCATGCCATCTGCCTTAACCCTACAGGCATTCTGACTGGGAAACATCCTAGTTCGCATGTTCGTCTCCAAAGAATTCTTCTTCGAACTCCTATTCTTCCATGCCTGGCCAATTAAATAACCAGTGGCAAGCCAATGAGTACTTTGAATGTACTCGCAAGCAACCCATGTTTTGGTTCAAGGTACAACAATGCATGATATAGGTAAATTTTTGCAAAAAGCTAGTTTTGAGTGCAATGACATGTTCAACAACTTGTAAGACATGCATCATGAGGATTCAAGTAACCATGAGGACAGGTTACAGATATCCACATAAATGGAGTGGGCTCCAACCCAACTCATTCATGTCAAGTCCTTTGACTTGACCCAAATAGTTCTTCCCACACACACTGGTTTGTAAACAAGTGGACGTAGCCCAAGAGTGGTTACCCAACTGTCCTTGACTGTGGACACAGCTATTCGAATAGTTTTACACTCTGCAGAGGTTGCACACTTTACCCACAAGATCCGGGGAACTTCCGTGTCATCCACGACCCGCGGTACCTCAAGTACTTGGGGTAAGCACCCGATCACTACCTTTCCCTAGACGACACTAACAAGGAGTCCACTCGTTGTTCCGTATCCTCACGATGTACATCATACGAGACTCACTCGAGATCGTAACATCCGAGAGGGGACACAACGGTGTATCCGGTGCCCTGTGAAAACAGTCATGGCCGCCCTACCTGGCATGACCCCGTCCCGAGAGAGAGCACCAACTCTCCCCGTCACTAGTAATGCGGGCTCCAAGATAGTATCGGCCTAGGTAATCAATAATGCCCTTTCCCATATAAGGGTAGAGTGGTTGCACATGTAAGGTTGGAATAACGGTCGCAACTTAAACCAATCCGTTTTTGGAAACAACACACACACTTGCCTCGGTACACCACTTCGTCATCAAGTGGCTACCCAACTCATCATCTCCCTCAGGCATAAGTGGCACCCGACGTGGTTTTCGAAAAGTCCTTTAAAAATACTTTGTCTACATCACCATGCATATTCCCGTCCCTTTTTGCGTAGCAACTACTTTAGCATCCTATCTTCTCCCACCGGCATAACCCTGATAAGGAGGTAGGGTCATGCACAATGCAAGTATCAATGAGGAAGTAACAGAGGCAACCCACCAAAGTGGCTACCACCTCATCATGATTCCGTTGCAACAAAAATAAAGTGCTATATGACATGCATAGAAAGGGTTTCATAAACATGGTCAAAGGGCTGCTTGCCTGGCTCAGCAAAGTCTTCTGGGTCTTCAAAGTCTTCTGGTCCAACTCCTTCGTCAGTAACGCAATCTATCGTCGTAAAATAATAACGAGAAAATAAGGCAATAATAAAACAGAAAAACCAAAGTGCTTAGAAAAATGTCAAATCATTTTTGTAAAATACTAGGTTGAAAACTAAGAAGGGGAAAATTTCAAGTTTTGGATCTGGAGTTATACAAGGGGGATATGGATTTCCAAACAGAGATTAAACTGCTCAAATTTGAATTTAAATTTGAACAGTACATAAAAGTTGGTTGGATTTGGACGAAAGTTGCACCATTAAATAGGTTGCAATATTTTCGGAATTTAGGAATTGGAATTAAATTATTTGGACATATATTTTATCCTGTGTATTTTTTTGAAAAGAGACAGAAAAGAAAAAGAAAAGGGCCCTATGCCTGCTGGGCCAGAACAGCTGCAGGGCAGCAGGCCTAGCCAGAGAGGCGGCCCAGCGCACCGTTGCACGCGCGCGCGCCAGGTTTAAACCTGACGGGCGGGGCCCAGGCGTCAGGGCGTGAGGCTGACGGACGGGGCCCACGGCCGTCGTCGTCAACCCTGGTCAGAGGGGGGCGGCGAGCTCACCGGCGACGATGTAGGCCACGGCAAGGTCGGGCGAGGGCACGGCTGGAATCAGCGTCGAGTCGCCGTTCGGGTGGAGGTGGTGGACGTCACCGGAGTTGCCCGGCTCGCCGGCGACGAGGTCTCACAGCGGAGGGGCTTCGGGCGTCGACGGCTCCGGCCGTTTCCGGCTGCAAAAGAGGCGGGGAAGAAGGGGGAAATGGTCAGGGAGCTGCAGGGATTCCAGATCGAGAGGAAAGAGGACCGGGGACGGCCTATACCTCGCGAACTCCGACGAGACGAAGCGGCGGAGCTCGCGCTCGATCCCAAGCTCGAGCTCGTCTGGAGAGGGGTGAGTGGTGCAGGGGGGGCGATTAGGGGAGTGAGAGGGCGAGTGGTGAGGAGAGGAAGGCTCGGGGAGGCCTTTAAATAGGCGAACGGCGGGGTCCTGTAGACCCGTGCGCCGGCGATCTCACGCTCGTCGCTGCAGGGCTCGGGGGAAGAGGGCGCCGTGTCTGGGGTGTTTCTGGGCGTGGACTACACCGAGGGGAGCTAAGGGAGAGAGCGGGGGAGGGCCAGAGAGGATCGCGCGTGTGAGCCGTGCCATTGCGCGCTCGGGCGGCCAGCGCGCGTGCGAGAAGGGGAGAGAGAGGGAGAGAGGAGGGGGACAGCGTCGTGGCGTGTCGCAGACGTCGAGGCGCATCGTCGGGCGCGCTGGGGGGGCCCGAGGTGGCCGGAGGCAGTTGGAAGGGGGCGGCTACAGTGCGGGAGCGCACTGTAGCGCACTCCAGAGCGCACAAATGGCTGGCATGGCCATTCTTTATGCATGGTGAGCGCGTCCTTTGGTGTCTAGCAGGTCTAGGAGGGAGTACATAAATGGGGTGGTGCATTGGATGCCATGGATGGCCACTAGAGTGAGGAGGGAGGTGAGGAAGAGGGAGAAGTAGGCTGTCCAGAGAGAGAAAGAAGTGGTTTCACCCCTCAATTATTGAGCTGGGGTGCAGCCATAGTTACTGGAGGTAGAGGAGGACTAGGAGGAGATGTGGTAAAAAGCTTAGCTCAAGGAGAATAGTTTTAGTGGTCAAAATGGTGATTAGTGAAAAGTGGTAGAAGGTGTATGATTAGTGCTTGGGGTAGTTTCACTAATCCTCTTGATGTGCCATTTGGCAGGGGTCTTTGTAATGACAAAACATCAAGGTTCAAGGGGTATGAGCTCATTTGTAGAAGTTGCCCAATGCAACTTGGGTAAACCCTAGAAATGAGCAGAAATGGACTTGTGTAGATCTAGTTGAGCAAATCACTTCTCCTTGATTCACCACTTGGTGTAGTGGCCTCATTTGGTCATGTGAACATGCTCACAAAAGTTGGGGTCAAGGAGAGAAAGTTGGTAGTGCAAACTTGTTCAAATATGGTTCTGGTCAGAGAGGGTTTTGGGGCATTTTGGTAAACCGAAATGACTTTAATTGACATGAGGCTTTGCAAGGTGATCACAATATGCATTTGTGACTTGCTGGATTTTCCTTGGATTTTTGTGAAAATATTTCCTGTAGAAATATTTCAAATCCTTGAAATTGGCAGAAATGGTTTTGTGAGGTTTTGTCCAATATTTTGATCATAACCATGTGTAGAAACTCATATATATGGAAAATACATGTCCACTGAGTTTCCCTGATTTTTTTTCAAATATTTTTGAAGCTTTAAAATAATTTTAACTTATTTAAGACCATTTCTAGCCTTAAGAAAAAGCTTTTAAATAAAATAGGAAAATAACTTTTAAAATTATATCTTTGTGGTTTCTGGGTATCCTATATCTAATAGGAGCCAAATATATTTTTGAAAATATTTTTACTACCCTTAATTAAGTACTTGCAGTGCAACCCTCAATCCAGGGGTTTTGGAAAACTAATTTTTGAAAATACTTTTTGGCCAAATTATTTTTGTAAGAAATACTATATTGCTCTATACACATGGCATGATTGTTGGGCAGAAGTTTGGGACAAGGAGATGAAGTATAGAAGGTGGAGTAGTTGACTTTAAAGAGCACTTGAAAAACCACACAGAGAAAACCAATTTCAAAAATAAAAGCAAAATAATGCAAAAGTTTTTGTTGGTCCAAATTTTCATGCTTTATTAATGCAAATAACATGTTACAAAATGCAGGGTGTGACAGACCTACCCCCCTTACAAGAATCTCGTCCCCGAGATTCCTAAACTAGGCTTTAAAAAGATACGGAAACTCGGATCTAAGGTAGTCTTCACGCTCCCAGGTTGCTTCTGCTTCAGTGTGGTTGCTCCACTGGACCTTGAAGTACTTGATCGTGCGGCTTCGAGTGCATCGCCCAGCCTCATCCAAAATGCAGATGGGCTTCTCACGGTAAGTCAAATCAGGCTGAAGGTCAATGGCTTGATGATTGACGTCCTTGTAAAGACCAGACTTGTCTGGGACTTGGAGACACTTCTGGAGTTGTGACACGTGGAATACGTTGTGCACATCGGATAGTTCAGGTGGCAATTCCAACTGGTAAGCCACTTCTCCTCGTCGGTCAGTGATCTTGAAGGGGCCGATGTATCTTGGGGCGAGCTTTCCTTTGACATGGAAGCGCTGGGTTCCCTTGAGAGGTGTGACCCGGAGATAGACATGGTCTCCAACTCCGAAGTTCATGTCTTTACGACGTGAGTCAGCGTAGCTCTTCTGCCTTGACTTGGCAGTCTTCAAACGCTCTCGGACAAGCTGGACTTGCTCTTCTACTTCACGAAGGATATCGGGCCCAAAGACTAGTCCTTCTCCGGTCTCTGACCAATTGAGGGGCGTGCGACACTTGCATCCGTACAACACCTCAAATGGTGCCATCTGGAGGCTGGACTGATAACTGTTGTTGTAGGAGAACTCGGCGAAAGGGAGGCAATCTTCCCACCTAGCTCCATATGCTAAGACACAGGCTCGGAGAATGTCTTGGAGTATCTGATTCACTCGTTCTGTCTGACCTCCGGTCTGTGGGTGGAAAGCAGTGCTGAAGGACAACTTGGTCCCCATGGCCTCTTGGAACTTCTTCCAGAACCTTGAGGTAAAATGGGTTCCTCGGTTTGACACAATCTCCTTGGGAAACACCATGAAGGCTTACGATTCTGTTGATGTAGAGGCTGGCTAGTTGGTTTCCCTTGTAAGTCATTTTGACAGGAATGAAATGGGCTACTTTGGTCAAATGGTCGACTATGACCCAGATGGAGTGATGTCCCTTATTTGACCTGGGTAATCCAGTGATGAAGTCCATTCCGACTTTATCCCATTTCCATTCAGGCACCCTGAGAGGCTGTAACAATCCAGCGGGTCGCTGATGTTAAGCTTTGACCCTTTGGCATATGTCACACTTAGCGACGAAAGTGGCTATCTCTCTCTTCATGCCATGCCACCAGAATCTTTCCTTTAGGTCTTGATACATCTTGGTTCCTCCAGGGTGGATGGAATACGGGGTGTCATGAGCTTCTTGCAAGATCAAATTCTTGAGCTCAATCTTGTTGGGTACGCAAATGCGATTCCCAAACCACACGATTCTTTGCTCATCCTCTGAGAATCCTAGGGCCTTGCCTGCCTTGATCTTCCTCTTGATGCCTTCAATACTTTCGTGTCCCTTCTGAGCTTCCTTAATATCATCCATCAGGGTAGGCTTGACTTCAAGGTTGGCTAAGAACCCTGGTGCAACCAGTTCCAACCCAAAGCTTTCAAGTTCTGCATACAAGGCGGGTAGCTTTTCCTTAAACATAGTATTCAAGGAACAAGCCTTTCTTCTTAATGCATCTGCTACCACATTAGCCTTTCCAGGGTGGTATTGAACACTGAGATCGTAATCCTTGATCAAATCTAGCCATGTTCTTTGCCTCATGTTCAATTCCTTCTGAGTGAAAATATACTTCAGACTTTTGTGATCTGTGTATATCTCACACCGCTTCCCTAGGAGGTAATGTCACCATGTCTTCAGGGCATGAACTACAGCTACCAACTCGAGGTCATGAGTAGCATAGTTCTCTTCATGAGGCCGTAGTTGCCTTGAAAGGTAAGCTACGACTCTGCCCTCTTGCATCAGAACACCTCCCAGTCCGGTTTTTGACGCATCACAATATATCACAAACTCCTTGTGTACATCTGGTGGGGCCAAAACTGGGGCGGAGATCAATCTCTTCTTCAGCTCCTGGAAGCTTTCTTCACACTTCGGCGTCCATTCAAACTTCTTGTCCTTCTTCAAGAGCTGAGTCATGGGTCGTGCAATGCTTAAGAATCCTTCAACGAACGTGCGGTAATATCCCGCGAGTCCGAGGAAGCTTCTGACTTCCTTCACATTGCTTGGGGATTGCCATTCAGTCACGGCTTCAATCTTAGCGGGATCGACCGACAATCCTTCTTCAGTCAAAACATGACCCAAGAATCCAACCTCATGCAGCCAAAATTCACACTTGCTGAACTTGGCATACAGTTGGTGCTCTCAAAGCTTGTCTAGGACCATCCTCAAGTGTTGCTCGTGCTCTTCCTCTGTCTTTGAGAAGACAAGAATGTCATCAATGAAGACAACGACAAACTTGTCCAAATATTCCATGAAGACCTTATTCATGAGATACATGAAGTAAGCTGGGGCATTGGTCAATCCAAAGGACAAGACCGTGCACTCATACAGGCCATATCTGGTTACAAATGCTGTCTTCGGAATATCTTGGGGTCTGATTTTCAGCTGGTAGTACCCAGATTTGAGGTCAATCTTGGAGAACACCTTGGCCCCATTGAGTTGATCAAACAGATCTTCAATCTTGGGAAGTGGATACTTGTTCTTGATTGTAACTTCATTGAGGGAGCGGTAGTCAATGCATAAGCGGATGGTACCGTCCTTCTTTGCCACAAACAGAACAGGCGATCCCCAAGGGGAGGCACTAGGGCGGATAAATCCCTTCCTCAACTGCTCTTCCAGTTGCTTCTTCAGTTCTGCTAACTCTTCCGACCCCATTCTATAAGGCTTCTTATAGATGGGTCCTGCTCCGGGCATGAGCTCGATGATGAACTCAATGTCTCGGTCAGGAGGCATTCCCGATAGCTCATCAGGAAAGACATCAGGGTATTCGCATACTATCGGCACTTGTTCCAATCCAACTTCTGACAGACGTTTGACTTGGGTGCCTTGAGCAGAGGAGGGGTTGGGAGCAAACTTAACTTCGACTCCTTGGTCATTGGTCACAGTGACTGACCGGTTGGCACAATCTAACAAGCCTTGGTGCTTGATGAGCCAATCCATTCCTAAGATCACATCCAAGCCTTGTGATCTTAAGATGATAAGGTCTGCTTGTAAGTCTACCCCATTAATGACAATCCCGACTCCCTTACATCCTATCTTGGCTCTCATCTCTGCTCCGGGGGTTTGTACCACCATAGGGTTATTCAGGGGTGTAGGGGTCATGCCACTTTTTAATGCAAACCTTTGGGTGACAAATGAATGCGTGGCTCCAGAATCAAACAAGACAGTTGCAGGTGTTGAGTTGACAAGGAACGTACCTAGCACGACGTCCGGGTCTTCCTGGGCTTCTTCAGCAGTGAGATGATTCACACGACCCTTGCCGTTGTTGGGCGGGTTGCGGGGAGCTTGGTTCCTTGGTGGCATTCCACGGCCTTGTCCTGGGTTCTGCGCATTGGGGCGCGGGGCGTCGGGCTTCTTGTTGGGGCAATTCTTGGAGTAGTGTCCTGGCTGACCACATCCAAAGCAAGTGACTTGGTTGGGGTTGCTGCTATTGCCGGCATTGTTATTTGGGTTGTTGTAAGCTGGCCTGGGGTTGACATACTGCTGAGGTGGATAGTTGGTGCGGGGTGCAGGAGCTCTTGGCTGCTGATAGGTTGGCTTGACCGGGGCTGGCTGCCACAGGCGAGGCTTCTGGTTGCTGGAGCTACCCTTGCTGATCATCTTGCGCTTATGGGTATCATCCAAAGCACGTCGCTTGTCCTCAAGCATGAGTGCCTTGTTCACCAGATCAGGAAAGGCCGGGCAGTCACACACAACAAGCGAGTACTGCAGAGTCTGGTTAAGGCCTTCCATGAAGCGCTCTTTTTTGGCAACATCAGTGCTGACATCTTTAGGGGCATACCTTGAGAGAACACTGAACTTCTGCATGTACTCCTTGACAGTGCTACTACCTTGCTTCAGGGCTCAGAACTCACGCTTCTTGATGGCCATGATTCCGGAAGGAATGCGGGCCTTGCGGAATTCTACCTTGAAGTCATTCCAAGTGATGTTTCGCTCAGCATGCATGGCCTTGAATCCATCCCACCAAGCTCTGGCAGTTCCCCCGAGACAGTGAGCAGCATATGCCACCTTCTCACGGTCCTCAGTGCATCCGACTAGTTCCAGCAGATCCTCAATGGTGCGGACCCAGTCGTCTGCATCTAGGTGTTCAGCAGTCTCGATGAAGGTGGGTGGTGCATGCTTCTTGAACTCCACCAACGTGGAACGTCCATTGCTGTTCCCCGCCGGCTGGCGGTTGACAGCTTGAGCAATCATCTGGAGGGCTGCAGTGTTGGCTTGGCGTTCCTCTCGGAAGGCTTGGAGAAGCTGAGCCATGTCCATGCTTGGAGGTGGTGGTGGTGGAGCTTGTCCTTGGGTTTGGTCCTGACTGGCTCCTTCTCCGGCTTCTTGCTGCTGGGTAGAGGTACCAGTACGAGTTACAACAGACATCCTGTTGGAGCGGTCAAGGTCTCATGATTGGTAAAGATGGGGAAAGCAATATAGATGGGATGCCTAGTAAGGGGGTTGGTATGACACTAATTGTTTTCATGCAAGGGCCCAAAAGACCAAACACATTCATTAAAATCCAAATGGGTGATGTAGTCGCTTACAAGTTCCCGTAGGAAAGCATGACGTCCATCAAACACTTCAAAAGCAAACGCAACACTACATGGTTTCATATGAACCATTACAAGGACTCGACTTCGCATAGGGGTACATGACCTATCCTACCGTAGGGGTTACTAACGGGCATATCCGGGTTGCGAATGATGCCTAAATGGTGGAATGCTCGGTCGCGTAGTCTGGCTCTTCTGGGTCTTCCTCCTCGTCATCGGTGGCCTGACTTTCCTCTTCACTTGAAGGGGTAGTGTAGTGGAGGTGCTCAACACGGCGTTGCTTGGCCGGTGGTGCGAAGAGCTTGCGGTATTCCTTGGCGCTCATGCGGTGTTGTTGTGGCGGTTCTCCATCCTTTGGGGGTCTTCCGCCTTAGTATGCGATTGCGGGCTGACCAGGGGGAGCACCTTCCTTCTTGATCCTTTCCGTCTTCTCTTGTGCTTGGCGAAGAAGTGCCTTGGTCTCATGAAGTTCCTTTCGGAGTTCCATTGATTCCGAAGCCAAGTGTTGTGCCAAACTATCGGCACAAATGCTGAAGTAGTTCTGGAATCGGAGTGGAAGTCCTTCTTCTAATGGTGTTGCTGGTGCACTGCTCTCATCCTCATCTTCCTTCCGATAAGGCAAGAAGGGGGTTGCCAACTCGTCTGCCATCTCTGGAAGAAGGTCTCGGAGGCGGGTGAGTGCCTTGAGGGTTGCCGTCTCGACGGCAAGAACTAGTGTTGCCATCTAGGGTCCCTCGAAGAACCAGCTTGTTGGAGAGTCATTGGCCTTCACAAGCACTTCCACATGATACTCCATCTCGGTGTCATTGATCCAATGCTCATGGTAGGTGAAAATGGGGGCTCGGTGGAACTGGCACTTCTTGAGGCTATCCTCGAGAAGCACGGGAAATCCGGTGGTCAGAAAGTCTTCGGGTACGGCGGCCATCTACAAAAGTTGAATGGGAGAGGTTAATAAGGGAAATATATCTTGGGTTGGGTAAGCTTTAGAAAAGAAAAGAAGTTCAGATGGTCTCAGGCTAACTAACGTCCATGCTAACTAAGGCTTCCTACAGTTAGGATGGCTCTGATACTAGCTCTGTGGGGACCCCGACTCATAAGTCGTGATCACTGAATGCACGTGTACAGTGATCCCAGAGATCAATGCTCACTGAACACACAGAAGCTGAATAACAAGAGTCTTACATCCATACATACCGTCTTACACAAATTATGAGCGTTATGGTCAAGTCTTACATCGATAAAGCCTTAAGGGCTGAACATCAAATGAAACACAAGCAGCGGAAATCTTCGCCGATAAGTAGAACCCATGCCATCTGCCTTAACCCTATAGGCATTCTGACTGGGAAACATCCTAGTTCGCATGTTCGTCTCCAAAGAATTCTCCTTCGAACTCTTGTTCTTCCATGCCTGGCCAATTAAATAACCAATGGCAAGCCAATGAGTACTTTGAATGTACTCGCAAGCAACCCATGTTTTGGTTCAAGGTACAACAATGCATGATATAGGTAATTTTTTGCAAAAAGCTAGTTTTGAGTGCAATGACATGTTCAACAACTTGTAAGACATGCATCATGAGGATTCAAGTAACCATGAGGACAGGTTACAGATATCCACAAAAATGGAGTGGGCTCCAACCCAACTCATTCATGTCAAGTCCTTTGACTTGACCCAAATAGTTCTTCCCACACACACTGGTTTGTCAACAAGTGGACGTAGCCCAAGAGCGGTTACCCAACTGTCCTTGACCGTGGACACTGCTATTCGAATAGTTTTACACTCTGCAGAGGTTGCACACTTTACCCACAAGATCCGGGAAACTTCCGTGTCATCCACGACCCGCGGTACCTCAAGTAACCGGGGTAAGCACCCGATCACTACCTTTCCCTAGACGACACTAACAAGGAGTCCACTCGTTGTTCCGTATCCTCACGATGTACATCATACAAGACTCACTCGAGATCGTAACATCCGAGAGGGGACACAACGGTGTATCCGGTGCCCTGTGAAAACAGTCATGGCCGCCCTACCTGGGACGACCCCGTCCCGAGAGAGAGCACCAACTCTCCCCCGTCACTAGTAATGCAGGCTCCAAGCTAGTATCGGCCTAGGTAATCAATAATGCCCTTTCCACATAAGGGTAGAGTGGTTGCGCATGTAAGGTTGGAATAACGGTCGCAACTTAAACCAATCCGTTTTTGAAAACAACACAAACACTTGCCTCGGTACACCACTTCATCATCAAGTGGCTACCCAACTCATCATCTCCCTCGGGCATAAGTGGCACCCGACGGGGTTTTCGAAAAGTCCTTTAAAAATACTTTGTCTCCATCACCAAACATATTCCCGTCCCTTTTTGCGTAGCAACTACTTTAGCATCCTATCTACTTCCAGCGGCATAACCCTCATAAGGAGGTAGGTTCATGCACAATGCAAGTATCAATGAGTAAGTAACAGAGGCAGCCCACCAAAGTGGCTACCACCTCATCATGATTCCGTTGCAAAAAAAATAAAGTAATATATGACATGCATAGAAAGGGTTTCATAGACATGGTCAAAGGGTTGCTTGCCTGGCTCAGCAAAGTCTTCTGGGTCTTCAAAGTCTTCTAGTCCAACTACTTCGTCGGTAACGCAATCTATCGTCGCAAAATAAAAACGAGAAAATAAGGCAATAATAATACAGAAAAACCAAAGTGCTTAGAAAAATGTCAACTCATTTTTGTAAAATACTAGGTTGAAAACTAATAAGGGGAAAATTCCAAGTTTTGGATTTGGAGTTATACAAGGGGGGATATGGATTTCCAAACAGAGATTAAACTACTCAAATTTGAATTTAAATTTGAACAGTACATAAAAGTTGGTTGGATTTGGACGAAAGTTGCACCATTAAATAGGTTGCAATATTTTGGGAATTTAGGAATTGGAATTAAATTATTTGGACATATATTTTATCCTGTGGAATTTTTGGAAAAGAGACAGAAAAAGAAAAAGAAAAGGGCCATGTGCCTGCTGGGCCAGAACAGCTGCAGGGCAGCAGGCCCAGCCAGAGAGGCGGCCCAGCGCACCGATGCACGCGCGCGCGCCAGGTTCAAACCTGACGGGCGGGGCCCAGGCGTCAGGGCGTGAGGCTGACGGACGGGGCCCATGGCCGTCGTCGTCAACCCTGGTCAGAAGGGGGCGGCGAGCTCACCGGCGACGATGTAGGCCACGGCGAGGTCGGGCGAGGGCACGGCTGGACTCAGCGTCGAGTCGTCGTTCGGGTGGAGGTGGTGGACGTCACCGGAGCTGCCCGACTCGCCGGCGACGAGGTCTCGCGACGGAGGGGCTTCGGGCGTCGACGACCCCGGCCGTTTCCGGCTGCAAAAGAGGCGGGAAGAAGGGGGAAATGGTTAGGGAGTTGCAGGGGTTCCAGATCGAGAGGAAAGGGGGCCGGGGACGGCCTGTACCTCGCGAACTCCGGCGAGCCAAAGCGGCGGAGCTCGAGCTCGATCTCGAGCTCGGGCTCGTCTGGAGAGGGGTGAGTGGTGCAGGGGGGCGATTAGGGGAGTGAGAGGGTGAGTGGTGAGGAGAGGAAGGCTCGGGGAGGCCTTTAAATAGGTGAACGGCGGGGTCCCGTAGACCCGTGCGCCGGCGAGCTCACGCTCGTCGCTGCAGGGCTCGGGGGAAGAGGGCGCCATGTCTGGGGTGTTTCTGGGCGTGGACTACACCGAGGGGAGCTAAGGGTGAGAGCGGGGGAGGGCCAGAGAGGATCGCGCGTGTGAGTCGCGCCATTGCGCGCTTGGGCGGCCAGCGCACGTGCGAGCAGGGGAGAGAGTGGGAGAGAGGAGGGGGACAGTGCTGTGGCGTGTCGCAGACGTCGAGGCGCATCGTCGGGCGCGCTGGGGGGGGCCCGAGGTGGCCGGAGGCAGTTGGAAGGGGGCGGCTACAGTGCGGGAGTGCACTGTAGCGCGCTCCAGAGCGCCCAAATGGCCGGCATGGCCATTCTTTATGCATGGTGAGCGCGTCTTTGGTGTCTAGCAGGTCTAGGAGGGAGTAAAGAAATGGGGTGGTGCATTGGATGCCATGGATGGCCACTGGAGTGAGGAGGGAGGTGAGGAAGAGGGAGAAGTGGGCTGTCCAGAGAGAGAAAGAAGTGGTTTCACCCCTCAATTATTGAGCTGGGGTGCAGCCATAGTTACTGGAGGTAGAGGAGGACTAGGAGGAGATGTGGTAAAAAGCTTAGCTCAAGGAGAATAGTTTTAGTGGTCAAAATGGTGATTATTGAAAAGTGGCAGAAGGTGTTTGATTAGTGCTTGGGGTAGTTTCACTAATCCTCTTGATGTGCCTTTTGGCAGGGGTCTTTGTAATGACAAAACATCAAGGTTCAAGGGGTATGAGCTCATTTGGAGAAGTTGCCCAATGCAACTTTGGTAAACCCTAGAAATGAGCAGAAATGGACTTGTGTAGATCTAGTTGAGCAAATCACTTCTCCTTGATGCACCACTTGGTGTAGTGGCCTCATTTGGTCATGTGAACATGCTCACAAAAGTTGGGGTCAAGGAGAGAAAGTTGGTAGTACAAACTTGTTCAAATATGGTTTTGGTCAGAGAGGGTTTTGGGGCATTTTGGTGAACCAAAATGACTTTAATTGACATGAGGCTTTGCAAGGTGATCACAAGATGCATTTGTGACGTGCTTGATTTTCCTTGGATTTTTGTGAAAATATTTCCTGTAGAAATATTTCAAATCCTTGAAATGGGCAGAAATGGTTTTGTGAGGTTTTGTGCAATATTTTGATCATAACCATGTGTAGAAACTCATATATATGGAAAATACATGTCCACTGAGTTTCCCTGATTTTTTTCAAATATTTTTAAAGCTTTAAAATAATTTTAACTTATTTAAGATCATTTCTGGCCTTAAGAAAAAGCTTTTAAATAAAATAGGAAAATAACTTTTAAAATTGTATCTTTGTGGTTTCTGGGTATGCTATATCTAATAGGAGTCAAATATGTTTTTGAAAATATTTTTACTGCCCTTAATTAAGTACTTGCAGTGCAACCCTCAATCCAGGGGTTTTTGGAAAACTATTTTTTGAAAATACTTTTTGGCCAAATTATTTTTGTAAGAAAATACTATATTGCTCTATACACATGGCATGATCATTGGGCAGAAGTTTGGGACAAGGAGATGAAGTATAGAAGGTGGAGTAGTTGACTTTAAAGAGCACTTGAAAAACCACACAGAGAAAACCAATTTCAAAAATAAAAGCAAAATAATGCAAAAGTTTTTGTTGGTCCAAATTTTCATGCTTTATTAATGCAAATAACATGTTACAAAATGCAAGGTGTCACATCGGCCGTGAGGGTATCCGGAAACACTCCACACCCTTGAGTCCGGAGGTTGAAGCGAAAAGGTCTGCCATGACAAACGCTATACAATTCAGCTAGAATTACACAGGGCAAGGAAAATACATAGTCACTCGGACTCAAACACTTCCCTCTCTATACCGTCCAACAAGCGGTCTAACTTACAATCCTGTTGGGAATTTTTGGCGGCCACCTCCACTCGGGCATATACTAAACTAACGGGAATTTCTTCCCCATTTGACCCTAGCGGTCCGACCCTGGCCATGTGATTCGGGTCAAGCTTGGCATATCGCGTTTTCACCATAGCCCAGGCTTCCCGCGCACCCTCTCGGCAGGCCGATATCTTCCATAGCCGGATACGCCGCCGTGCCCCCTTGAACAGCTCTATAAGCGCCTCCATACTTCCTGGAGGGGAGTCGGACGGCCATAAGGCCTTAGCCACACTCCGCATGGCCAGCAGAGCATGCTCGTGCACTTGTGACAGCCTCTCCAACAGAGCACTTGATGATCCGGACACCTCCTCTTCAGGACGGCCCGTCAGCGCACTTGCAAACATGACTATATCAATCCCATTTATCTCTGAGCTAATTCATAAATAGCTCGGACACATACTGAAGATACCGCCCCGCAGTTCCTTGTTCTCCTTCACGGAAGCGGCTAGCTGGGCCCGAACATCTTTCAACTCTTCACCCAATGTAGTGTTGGAATCCTGTAGCTTGTTTTTCTCATCTCTGACACGGGTCAGCACATGCTCGCCTGTGGCATGTTGCCTTTTCACCTCTTTTTCTCCCTCTTGGGCGACCTTCGGCTTCTTTGCAAGTTGATCAGATGACCCTATTATGCGAAATCAACAGCAACATTAGAACGGTGGGAACACAATTATTGTTCCTTGGTGGAAGGGAACATTACTCGAGGACGACTTCTTCAAGTCTCCCAATTCGGCGGTAGTAGCTTTTAGCTGCGTCCGACACTGCTCCAGCTCTTGGTCTAGCAGACTATTCCTCTCCGTGAGGACCTGGTTGTTTAACAATCCTTAAATCAGTTGTGCCAACTGCTTTCAGTCTTGGGGGCTACGGGTATATGGCTATCCTTTTTTGACAAAGAAAACGTACCTGCACATCTGTCAAATATTGGCGTGGCTTTTCTAAGCCCTTCTCGAGCAGCTCGGATGTATGCGTCACCCGAGCTAAAGGCATTAAATGCCTCGTCCGAGAACTTCAAGTCTCGTAAAACAGCCCTGCAGCGCCGATGATTCATGGTGCTCTCTACTTCCGAGTTGGTAACAGACATATTGTCCGAACCCTCAGCCAAGGGGCAGTCCGGCTTTGTTCCAACATCGGGCCCCGTCTCCCCGACCGGGTCCACATCTTGGTTTTTGGGAGCGCGCAGCTGGAACCCCGGACACAGTACAACGAACTCTTTTCCTGTAATCAAACACGCGCATAGGTCACAGTTGGATACGGCCACTAAAAAACATATTTGTCCGTACCTCCTCGATGAAGGCCCGACGGTGCCTTCACCGGCCCTCGTCTTCGAAGGCCTGCCCGGCGCTTGAACTGATTTCCTCGGTATCGTCGGTCGCCTCCCCTGTAGAACACTCTACGATGCGGTGGGTGAGGCAGAATAGGCACACACTTTCAGAGAAGGTGTTTCTTGATTACTTACCTGTGAAGCAGGAAGAAGACCAGGGTAGTCAACAATGATGGCCACCTCTGTGCCATCATAGCTCGTCTGGTAAAACACCCCCTCCGCGAGCACCACAAATATATCCAGATCCTCTTCAAACACGGGATCAAGCTCCCGATTGTGGTCCTCCGGCTGTGGGGCGGGACTATAAAATCCCTCGGTGACTTTTCGCCAGTGATGTCGTAAGCAAACGAACTAGAAATTTATCAAAGGCAATTCGGAGATGGAAGGAGTAAAAACAGAGGGGTTGGACCTTACCCAACTGGGAGGGTTATACATAGAGTACCTGTCTCTGAATTTGATGCGGAGAAATTCCTTTTCCTCCCCTTTGAACAGTTCGGCTAATATCTTAGCAAAGCGGCGGGGGTATCCGGACCTTTCCGGCCGCCATAACCTCGCGCTATGGAGATCGCCATAACCTCGATTACTGTGAGTCCGGACTGAGTGAGCTCTTTTATCTTGCTCATCAGCTGACGAACCTCTGCGCTGTCGTCCTCTTCAAGGCTCTGGGGACGCCAACTATGGCGTTTCTTCAGCGGGATGCGCGCGAGTTCAGGAAGACCCTTTTGAACCGGGTCGGGAAGCGCAACATCCTCTATATAAAACCATTCAGAGGGCCACTCATCAGGTGCCTTCCTTGGTGTGTCGGACGGATATCCGGTATCGGCGACACGCCATACTTCGGCTCTGCCCACCTCAAATATTGACCCTTCGTGATTTCACGGGACGAGACAAAATAGCTTGCTCCACAACTCGAAATGAGCCTCGACGCCCAGGAATAGTTCGCATAAGGCGACATAGCCCGCAATGTGCAGAATAGAGGCCGAAGTGAAGTTGTGCAGCTGGAGGCCGTAGTACTCCAGGAGCCCTCGGAGGAACAGATGGATTGGAAATCCAACGCCTCTTAGCAGGTAGGGGACAAAACACACTCGCTCTCCCCCGGACGAATTGAGGAAGTCCTCCGCCTGAGTCCCCTCATTGAAGGAAGCTAGCTCCGTTCGAACAGGGACTAGATTTGCATGGGGGAGGAATCCTTGCGTTTGCAACTTCGTCAATCGGCTATGAGACACAGAACACTTCTCCCACTCGCCTTTCTCTGGGCCGAGACGAGCGGAGGAGCTGGGAACACTAGCCATGCTAGAATGGTTTCGCCTAGGCAGTCTCTGGGGATTTCTTCTGCGTAGCGCTGAATGGATCTGAGATCCAATCTCTCTAAATAGGCACTCTTCCTCGCGTAGATGGGGTGTTATTCGCAAAAATACTTGGCTTTCCACATTCACTCGACACGTGGAGGACGAAGATTATTTAACGCGCAAAAGCCAAGGAGGCGATATTGGATCAATGACCGAATACATTACTTGGAGATTATTGAAGGGGGGAACCCGCCTTGCAATGCCGAAGAAAAATACGTGTGCCGAGCACCTCGCTATTGAAGACTGGTTCGGGGGCTACTTAGGCAGTCCTGGACTAAGGGGTCCTCGGGCGTCCTGCCTGTTATCCATGGGCCGGACTGATGGGCTGTGAAGACACGAAGAGCGAAGACCATACTCGTGTCCGGATTGGACTCTCCTTGGCATGGAAGGCAAGCTTGGCGACCAATGGTGAATATTCCTTCTTATGCAACCAACTCCATGTAAACCCTAGATTCCCCCAGTGTCTATATAAACCGCAGGGGTTAGTACGAAAAAGATATACTCATTACCATAGTCATAGGCTAGACTTCTAGGGTTTAGCCATTACGATCTCGTGGTAGATCAACTCTTGTAATACTCATATTCATCAAGATCAATCAAGCAGGAAGTAGGGTATTACCTTCATAGAGAGGGCCCGAACCTGGGTAAACATCGTGTCCCCCGTCTCTTGTTACCATCGATCCTAGACGCACCGGGACCCCCTACCCGAGATCCGCCGGTTTTGACACCGACAACAAGTGACAGTAAATTTCAGCATACTATATAAATTCTTCCTTACCAAATTCCACCTACCAAAGGCGCTTCACTACCCGGCAACGCTGCCAGAAAAGAGTCTTGATGACCCACAAGTATAGGGGATCTATCGTAGTCCTTTTGATAAGTAAGAGTGTCGAACCCAACGAGGAGTAGAAGGAAATGATAAATGGTTTTCAGCAAGGTATTCTCTGCAAGCACTGAAATTATCGGTAACAGATAGTTTTGTGATAAGATAATTCGTAACGAGCAACAAGTAACAAAAGTAAATAAAGTGCAGCAAGGTGGCCCAATCCTTTTTGTAGCAAAGGACAAGCCTGGACAAACTCTTATTTAGAGAAAAGCGCTCTCGAGGACACATGGGAATTATCGTCAAGCTAGATTTCATCACATTCATATGATTCGCGTTCGGTACTTTGATAATTTGATATGTGGGTGGACCGGTGCTCGGGTGATGTCCTTACTTGGACAGGCATCCCACTTATGATTAACCCCTATAGCAAGCATCCACAACTACAAAAGAAGTATTAAGGTAAACCTAACCATAGCATGAAACATATGGATGCAAATCAGCCCCTTACAAAGCAACGCATAAACTAGGGTTTAAGCTTCTGTCACTCTAGCAACCCATCATCTACTTATTACTTCCCAATGCCTTCTCTAGGCCCAAATAATGGTGAAGTGTCATGTAGTCGACGTTCACATAACACCACTAGAGGAGAGACAACATACATCTCATCAAAATATCGAACGAATACCAAATTCACATGACTACTAATAGCAAGACTTCTCCCATGTCCTCATGAACAAACGTAACTACTCACAAAGCATATTTATGTTCATAACCAGAGGGGTATTAATATGCATAATGGATCTGAACATATGACGTTCCACCAAATAAACCAACTAGCATCAACTACAAGGAGTAATCAACACTACTAGCAACCTACAGGTACCAATCTGAGGCTTTGGGACAAAGCTTGGATACAAGAGATGAAATAGGGTTTGAGAGGAGATGGTCCTGGTGAAGATGTTGATGGATATTGGCCCCCTCCCGATGAGAGGAGCGTTGGTGATGACGATGGCGATGATTCCCCCCTCCCGGAAGGAAGTTTCCCCGGCAGAACAGCTCTGCCGGAGCCCTAGATTGGTTCCGCCAAGGTTCCGCCTCGTGGCGGCGGAGTTTCTTCCCGAAAGCTTGCTTATGATTTTTCCTCGGACGAAAGAATTCATATAGCAAAAGATGGGCACCGGAGGGCCACCAGGGGGCCCACAAGGCAGGGGCGCGCCCAGGAGGTAGGGCGCGCCTCCCACCCTCGTGGCCAGGGTGTGGCCCTGATACGTCTCCAATGTATCTATAATTTTTGATTGCTCCATGCTATATTATCTACTTTTTTGGACTATATTGGGCTTTATTTTCCACTTTTATATTATTTTTGGGACTAACCTATTAACCGGAGGCCCAGCCCAGAAATGCTGTTTTTTTTGCCTATTTCAGAGTTTCGAAGAAACAAAATATCAAACGGAGTCCAAACGGAATAAAACCTTCGGGAACGTGATTTTCTCACCGAACGTGGTCCAGGAGACTTGGACCCTGCTCCAAGGAACAAGATAGGCGATCACGAGGGTGGGGGGCGCCCCCCCCCTCCTAGGGCGCGCCACTGCCTCGTGGCCCCCCTGTTGCTCCACTGACGTACTCCTTCCTCCTATATATACCTACATACCCAAAACGATCAGATACGGAGCCAAAAACCTAATTCCACCGCCGCAACTTTCTGTATCCACGAGATCCCATCTTGGGGCCTGTTCCGGAGCTCCGCCGGATAGGGCCGTCATCACGGAGGGCTTCTACATCATCATAGCCTCTCCGATGAAGTGTGAGTAGTTCACCTCAGACCTACGGGTCCATAGTTATTAGCTAGTTGGCTTCTTCTCTCTTTTTGGACCTCAATACAATGTTCTCCCCCTCTCTTGTGGAGATCTATTCGACGTAATCTTCTTTTTGCGGTGTGTTAGTTGAGACCGATGAATTGTGGTTTATGATCAAGTCTATCTATGAATAATATTTGAATCTTCTCTGAATTCTTTTATGTATGATTGGTTATCTTTGCAAGTCTCTTCGAATTATCAGTTTGGTTTGGCCTAGTAGATTGGTTTTTCTTGCCATGGGAGAAGTGCTTAGCTTTGGGTTCAATCTTGCCGTGTCCTTTCCCAGTGACAGAAGGGGCAGCAAGGCACGTATTGTATTGTTGCCATTGAGGATACCAAGATGGGGTTTTTATCATATTGCACGAAACTATCCCTCTACATCATGTCTTCTTGCTTAAGGCATTACTCTTTTTTTAACTTAATACTCTAGATGCATGCTGGATAGCGGCCGATGAGTGGAGTAATAGTAGTAGATGCAGGTAGGAATCGGTCTACTTGTCTTGGACGTGATGCCTATATACATGATCATACCTAGATATTCTCATAACTATGCTCAATTCTGTCAATTGCTCAACAGTAATTTGTTCACCCACCGTAGAATACTTATGCTCTCGAGAGAAGCCACTAGTGAAACCTATGGCCCCCGGGTCTATTCTCATCATATCAATCTCCATCACTTTAATCTTGCTTTTCTTTTTAATTTGCTTTTTTACTTTTCACTTTGCATCTCTATACCAAAAATACCAAAAATATTATATATCATCTCTATCAGATCTCACCCTCGTAAGTGACCGTGAAGGGATTGGCAACCCAAAATCGCGTTGGTTGCGAGTAGCTATCGTTTTGTGTAGGTACGAGGGACTTGAGCGTAGCCTCCTACTGGATTGATACCTTGGTTCTCAAAAACTGAGGGAAATACTTAGGCTACTTTGCTGCATCATCCTCTCCTCTACGGGGAAAACCAATGCATTGCTCAAGAGGTAGCAGGCCCCCTCTTGTATTTTCTTCGTCTAGTATTTTTTATTAATTCCAAAAATTACTTTCGTGAAGTTTCAGGACTTTTGGAGCCGTGCAGAATAGGTCTCTAATATTTGCTCCTTTTCCAGCCCATAATTCAAGCTGCCGGCATTCTCCCTCTTCATGTAAAGTTTGTAAAATAAGAGAGAATAGGCATAAGTATTGTGACATAACGTGTAATAACAGCCCAAAATGCAATAAATATCGATATAAAAGCATGATGTAAAATGGACGTATCAAGACTAGCCACAATGGGGATTAACTTCGACTAGTAACATGCCTATGTTACTAGTCTATGTTACTACCTCTATAGTGGAAAGTAACATATGTGTGGTAACATGCAATATTTCATTTATTAGGCTATAGACTCATCCTGCCTTGATATGTGTGATGTTACTTATACTACTAGTAACTATCTTCTCTTTCTTCATTTATTGCTTGCCACATCATCTATTTTATCTAGATATGTGTGATGTTACTACATATGTTACTCCCATTGTGGGTAGTCTGATAGTTGTCTCTTGGCTGGATTGACCTGGCAATTAAATAACAGTACATGTCCGTGGACTTGAGATGTGGTTAGTGTTAGAGAGGGCAGCTTTTTGCCTTTTACCAGAGGCGATAGGGCGTTGTGGTTCACATGGGATAACACTGTTGATAAAGGAGAAATATGGGGCCTGTAAATAGCTGGAGGATGACATATGCAGCAGTAATATGGCATTGTGCTTGATCGCTACGAAGACTGACAGGCATGATAGGGCCCCCAAACAACATTTTTGCTTTTATAACACATAGTTCACCCATTCTTCACTATGATAACTGATCCAAACAAGAAGAAAGAGACAATTACACACTTCAACAAAGACACGACTTCATTGACTGCTACTACAAGTGCACTGGATACTTTTTCCATCTCCTTATGTCCATTGCCATCTTCCTGAAGACATTTGCTTCTTCTTAGACCTGGGCATTTCCCGAATGGGCCGGGTTTCAAAGAGCCCAACCCCGAAATCCCAAGCCCGGGCATGGTCTGGCCCGTGGCCCAGGAAAATGCCCATTTTTTGTATATAAAACAATAAAATAAATATTTTCGGGGGTTATTACTATAATACTATGTCTATATTTATATAAAAAACTTGAAAATCATATTTTTCCGGGCTTCGAGCTGCGCTGCGGGCTGGAAAGTGAGGCCCGTGCCTGGACCGGATGTTGGGCTTCGGGCTGGGCCTCCCATGCCTAGGTTTACGTGTTCTATGTCTCCATAAGAAGAAATTGGGACATAGCCTCATATGCCATCTCATCTCTAGCAACTTCTGCACTAGACCTCTATGAATCAATAGATCGATGTATTTTTATTTCCAGTACAAAAAATTGCAACCTTTCTGCACAACATTAAGCCAACATTTGGCTCACATTGCTTGAAAACGAAGAACAACAGATATCTGAGCACTTAATTTGTCCTTCAAACAATTGTAGAAGACCCATCCAGGGTGTATTCCATTTTGAAGACCCGATGCAACACCTTCCGCCAATTATCGTCTCATTTTATTAGCAGCAGAGGCGAGCAAACGAATTAGTGGATAACGATAGAGGATCCCGCGCCAGCGGCGGATGAGAACATGCCGACATGAGGTGGAGGGGAGAGATGCAGGTGCCAAGAGAGCTCCGGGTGGCTTTGTGCTCCCATTCCCGATAAAATGTGGCTCTACGATGCCCTTCTGGTGGATGAGCTCGTGGCAGCTGCAGGCCGCGAGGGAATCTATGTGGGTAGGGAGGTCGGTGGGGGCTATGGCGTGCACTACAAAAAAAAGACACATCCGTGACATTTTGGGCCAAACGAAAAAAATTTCTGTCATACATATGACACTTCTATGACGATAATTGTGACAAAACCCGGTATCATCATAGATGTGGTGGGCTCCTACTTCCATGACAAAAAATCATGACAGAAAATGTGCTTTTCGTCCTGGGCGGGCCGGAGACGCAGCTGCATGACATTCTTTGGGCCGTCCATGACTGAAAAAATCGTGGTAAAAGCGAGGGGGAGGTAAATTTTAGGGAGTTCCCAGTTACGGTGGGAGGTCGGGGGCCGAGCGATGCGCGTTTCTCTCGTACACGTACGCGCGTGTGTATGCCAGGCGTTGGCTCTAACTGAACCCGGGCGAGGCATTGGGCTCTAACTGAACCTGAGCGATTGCACTGCAGGCTACGCATTACTGAACCCGAGCGATCGATCGATGGCTGTTAACTAAACTCGATCGAGCGATTCCTTCGCTACTGCTGCTAACTAAAGCCGATCGATTGGATGAACAGTGAGCGTTGCGTGGGGGGTTGGGATGAATAGTGAGCGGTGGCGTTGCCTGTGGATGAACAGGACCCCGTGGTGTGGTGGAGGGTTGGATGAACAGTAGACGGTGGAGGGGTGCCCGTGGAGGGGTGGATGAACAGGACCCCGTGGTGTGGAGGGCTGGATGAACAGTAGACGGTGGAGGGGTGGTTGAACAGGACCCCGTGGTGTACAGGGCTGGATGAACAGTAGACGATGGAGGGGTGCCCGTGGAGGGGTGGTTGAACAAGACCCAGTGGTGCGGAGGGCTGGATGAACAGTAGATAGTGGAGGGGTGGTTGAACAGTAGCCTGTGGAGTAGCGCACGGTGGAGGCTGGATGAACAGGAGCCCGTGGAAGCTGGATGAACAGGAGCCCGAGGAGGCTGGATGAACAGGAGCCCGTGGAGGCTGGAGGAGGTCGACGGTGGAGATGAACAGTATCCCGTGGAGTCTCGTTTTGCGGTACGCCACACCCCTCCCGAAGACCCCCATTTCGACCGTAGGAGGTCCGTTTCATCCGTTTTGCGGTACACCACACCCCTCCCGATTAACAGGACCCCCGTTTCGACCGTAGGAGGTCCGTTTCGTCCGTTTTGCGGTACGCCACACCCCTCCCGATCAACAGGACCCCATTTCGACCGTAGGAAGTCCGTTTCCTCCGTTCTGCGGTACGCCAGGCCTCGTTTCCATCGCCTGTTCCGTCCAAGCCCTCCCGATGAACACAACCACGCATTCCATTGCCTCCCCATGAACACGACGACGACGCTGTTTCTCCGTTTCGACCCAGCCATGTACACGAGCCCTGGCTATACGTATGCGCGAGTAGGCGTTCGAGACCCCGCCCGTATATACACATACGTGGCCGTATTTTCTTTCTTGCACCCTGGCCGCTGTACATACGTGTACATGCTACATGCGCGCCTCTACTACGACATGTGCATGCCTCTACATCGACCAGTATATACGTGCGTACACATTCGCGACCAGAATGACAACGCTACATACGCTTCGACTAGGTGGGTCCCAACTGTCAGGCACTTCCTTGCGTGCAAATATGTAGCTGGTGGGTCCCAGCAGTCAGGGGCAAACGTTTTTCGTGAAATACGGTGGCCCGTCCGCTGGGTCCCCGCTGTCAGCTGGAGGAATAATTATTTTGCACGTAATAAGGAGGCACTTCCTTGCTGCGGCCGTGGACCCGGCTATCAGCCTCTCCACGTACAGTCCACGTCCGATGGAAGCCGTTCCTTGACCACGTTGACCACGCCGCGCCGAGAGCACCAGGGTGGTGGACGGTGGTGAGGCCTAGGAAGGGGACCACTCATCGAACTTGGGTTGGACCTTGCAGTTGGTACTAAACATGCGGATGTCAAGGCGTTTGGCTGGCCCAGGGTGCGATGAAAGGATCTTGGATACTGCGGCCATGCGTTGGCAATCCCCGTCGCAGAGGCAACTGTCGACGGTGAGGTTGAGGGGGACGCAGCGCCAGAGGGGGTGCCACCGCCGGGAGAGCAGGGCGGTCCGCACGGCAGATTTTGTGGGGAGGAGGCCGATGATGACGAGAAGCATGTCGTCGGGGAGGCTGCTGATGAAGTCCAGGCTCGCCGGATGTGGTTTTGGCTCGAGCCGCCTCCGCTTGTTGGCTGCCTTGCCGTCCATCTCAACCGGTGGCGACGCCGGTGTACACGTGTGCTGGTGTGTGTTGTGTGCTGGGTGTGCGCGAGTGCGTCCTTCTGTGCATGCCGCCGTGCAGTGGTGAATTGTGCGCGAGTGCGTCCTTCGCGCGTAAGAAGTTTGTCCTCAATGCGCCCTCAATTTACTAGCATGCGGGGTGCTACCCCGAGTGGTTTAAACTTTGTTTACTTCACGGTGTGTCAGATGGGCCTCTAGTTTACTTTTTTTCACCCACTGCCACATGGGCCGGCACACGAAGATACAGAACACGAGCTGACAAGGCAGCATGTGGATTGGTTGACCGATCAACTAAACAATATACGGAGCTATACGCTGACATAGTGAGCGTATAATCCTTCGGTATAGAGAGTTCGAATGAGAGGGGAGGCCCGTGAGAGATAGCAGAGAGAGAGAAAGAGCTACTCCCTCCATTCGATAATGTAGTTCCAGCATTTTTTAAATCCAAACTTTTGAAACTTTGACCAAGTTTATAAAGAAATTACTTATATCTACAATACCAAAGATAAATGATAGTATGAAGTACGTACATGTTGTGATGAATCTAATGATCGTTCCAGATGTAAATGTTTTTTCTCCACATATACCTGGTCAAACTTTTCTGAGGTTTGACTTTTCAAAACATCCATATGCTTATGGACGTGACAGAGTCCCTAACAAGAGAGAGAGAGTGAGTGAAAAAAATGTGTGTGCATCTGTGAAAGAGACATGGACAACACACGATAAAAGTAGAGAAAAAGCGTGCGTGTCTTATGCAAACATATCACACATGCATCTTCGACAACGGAGGCAAGGTGAGGAGATAGTGTGTAGTTGTTTGGAACCGAGAGAGCAAGACCCCTAGCACGTGGCCAAGAGGGGTCTGACAAACAAGGGAGAGAGGTCGAGAGAGACGTGTGGAGAAAACGCATACATGGGGAGGAGAGAGTGTATGTTTATCATAGAGAGATCCCCTGGAGATCGTGATGGGACTACATGGGTGGGAGATCGAGTGACAAGGTGTGTGCGCGATAGAAAGATGCCCCGAGAGATATCGAGATAGACCATGCACATGTTTGTGATGGAGACTAAGATTAGCTAGTCATATACATATAGGGGGGACTGCGTGTGCCTACAATTGAGTGAGAGACCATCATACTTGGCTAGCTGGCATGAGATTGTGTGTGTGCGCGTGTGAGATGGAGAGAGAATGAGGGGGAGAGATAGAATTTTAGATGGGCCTATCGAGTGCGAGTGAGTATGCATGTGTATGTGTGACCCAGGTGGATGGAGAGTTTGAGAGAGGGGGGAAGAGCTCCGAGACGACATAGTGGTGCGTGAGAGAGTTACGGGCAAAGAGCCAAGGAACCTGTGTGCGTACGATGAGTGCACCCAAGATATCTAGCTTGGACTAGCTAGAGTATCATACATAGTGTGCGAGAGAGACAGATAGATGGTGTATATATGCATGCGAACTAGACAGACCCCCCCCCCACACACACAAAGAGAGAGAGAGAGAGAGAGAGAGAGAGAGAGATGAAGAGAAAGGGTGAGGGACCAAAAAGGTTTTTGTGTCGGATGCGTGCGACAGAATTGAAGATTGTTGGAGAGAGAGAGAGAGAGAGAGAGAGAGAGAGAGAACAGGAGTCCGAGAGAGGGGGAGGTCATGTTTTATGCATCAAAGACTGATATAAACCATGTTTCGATATAAACTTGCATTCAAATATTTAAATTGGAGAACATGTTGTCTGCAATCCACACATGAACAGATATATGCATATATCAAACAAGTTCATTAATTTGACTTTCACCATGTTCATGGAGTACTATAATACTGTACAACATGCTACTCGATTGAGGTGTTCAATTTTGGATTTAGTTCACTATTTTGACCTACTGAATGAGCTATTTCATTGAATCGAGATATTTCATTTTGGGTTTGATTCGTGTTTTTGAGTGGGTCAACTATTTGTCATATAGTAAATCGCTAGCAACGAGCATGTAAAAACACATTAATCCCGAGCATCATCTCTCCATCTAAAAAAGAAGTGGCAAGATAATATTTCCAAATTTAATTCGAATCGACTTGGTAAGGTAGACAGGGATGCTTGTTCTCCCAAAATTTGAACTAATCATTAAACATCCTGTCTGCTCGGTGGAATTCGCCCAAGCAAATAAATGGGAGACGCGAAATTACCGTCCTATGTGGGACACGCATCAATTGGCCCGTTGTACATCGAGGGTAGGTTCGTAACTTCATCCAAGCGCGCCTACTCCTCGGCCGAAATGACATGTGCCGAATAATTCATAAACCATGGTCGGCAAAACAAGCTCTCCTCGCCCGAAATAGCTCGCGCCTACTATTTCAAAACACGCTCTCCTCTCCTGAAATCGCTCGCGCCCACTATAGTTCAAAACACGCCCTCCTCACCCAAAATCGCTCCCTCCCACTATTTGGGGAGAAGCAAAGTTACTCTACTATCCCCGACCCTCGGTACACAGACCCAAGCCAAGAAGCCTATAGGCAAGGGTAGAACTATAACTCCCCCTCACATTTCAGAAAAATGCGTCTGTAGGACATGGTTCCACTCCCCTCCGAATCCCCCCCCCCCGCCCTCCCCCATTCATATCTTGTGGGCGCCAAATCACCTCCTCCCTGGGAAGCTCCCTTCTCCCGAGCCGCGAAACCTCAGCCCCACCTCCATGGCGCCCCCCACCGCACCAATTTCACAGCCGCCCTCCTCCCTAATGCCGGAGACGCTGTCCATTTGCCGTCATGCACTGGGCCGTGTGCCTCTTACTCCGTGTTGCTGGTGCTGCCTCGACTACGGCCGCGTGAACCGTACCGGAGCCGATTCACCGCCGCCGTTGTTCACGGTGCCGGAGCGGCTCCAACTTCGGATCAGTCCAGAGTCCAGGCGCTGCTTCGGCGTAGCCGTCGACCGTCGCGACATCGCTGTTTCCCTGCCGCCGGTCGCCACCGCAACCGCGCCGGCCTCACCGACTCGGCAGCTGGACCTGCCTACTTCACCATGCCGCCAGATAGGTCGCACCCTCATCTCAAATAACTTTATATAGGCGTCAGTTGTCTGAATTTTTATTCTTGGCCAATCGATTTGCAATGGGAAGCAGCACCCTCGAGGCGGCGGAGCTCCTAGGCTGCCAGTTGGCTAGTGTCTAACGTAAGGGTGCGGGGCCGCAAGTTCGCCGCAGAAGCAGCGCTTAGATGGCTATCTTTTAGAGTTGCGTGGGTTGAAGGTACTGCCGCCGCCGGATCTGGATGACGGGGAGTCTTTGTGGATTGGCCCGGGGCGGCGCAACCATGGCAGTGCGGTGGGACGGGGAGCGTGGTTTTGGCCGGGGCCACGGACGGCGGAGGCAGGCTGCTCTGCCGTTGGTCACTGGCTCTTCGGGGAAGATTCCGAACAGTGTCAGCCGAGAGGCACAAGACGGCCAGCCATCGGGCGTAGATCGGACAGTACCAAAATAAAATAAAATCGTGTGACCCCAATTTAGTCTTCAGTCAACAGACGTGTGACCACTCTCGTACCTTGCTATTGATCTCTTAGTGTATTTCTTCAGATCAAAGAGATATGTCGTTCTTAAAATTATGCGTTATCTGCATCTTTAGACACACCGTCTTCTGACCCACCGCAGCTGCTCCAACAAGGGAAGCATACACCAGAAAGGAGCTATAGTCCCCACTCAACAGTTCCCTGCATCGAATGTGCGTGCCCGACATGCACAGCCACAACAACTGCAGGGCCATCGACAAGTCAACACATGATGCTCACTCCTATGGATGACAGCCAGATAGGTTGTACCCTCATCTTACATGTGTGCAACATTTATGGCTTTGTTATTCATCTAAACATGGAAAATAGATCATCACATTTCACTGTATATTCATGCTGATCTCTTATGGGTCTTGTTCAGGAGTTAACGTTGTTCCATAGTTCAGATAAGATACTTATTCTTTAGGTAACACTGTTCCATAGTTATCATCCATCAGCCAATGCTATCCCACAGGCTGGTGATTATAGTATTATACCACTTCTAGTATTACCTATGTTGTTCTTTAATACTTTTGTGTGCCATCTAGTTAATCTCGAGTACAAACGATACATATTCTGTAGCTTTCATCTGTGTTCTCCCTTTAGTTTCTGAGACCTGTTGCTGCTAGTTAACCCTAGTCCTACTATTTATGTCGTCTCCTACAGGCACTCATTACATAAATCTAACTACTAGTTGTCTTCGATGCATGTCAGATATAATTGCACACACTGATATATCCACGAGGACCTCACGGAGCAATGTAAAGGCCAATAAACTTGATGTCAATGATACCCAATATGATGGAACACGTAAAGGCAGTTCTTCAGAAGACTTGCAGAAAGATGATGAATCCTCTTCACCCCACAAGGTCCTTGCTCTAACTTGGCCTGTGATATGGGTACAACATGCATATAATGTCCTAGAGTGTATCTACTCTGTTGCAATGCCATGTGCTTAGCATGCTGATCATGCATGTAAATATGTCATGTCTTCCTGTTTTTCAGTACCTACTCCATTCATGATAACATGTTTTCAAATTCAAGTACTGCCATTCTACTCTATCGCAATGCCATCTGCTTAATCTGGACATCATGCTTCTGAATATCTTATGCATTGTTATTCATCAGTATGTACTTCATCTGTCTACCATACCATGCTTTTTTACATTAAAGTGTTGTTCTAGTGCTTTGTTGTAATGCCATCTTATTTTCCCAATCATACACGTGTATGTTGCCTTAGTTATTTTTGTACGTATTCCGCTAGCATACAGTTTTACATTCAACCAGTGTTTTTTTTGTTGTGTTGTCCTATCGTATCCCTAGCTCTTACACCATACTCCCTCCGTCCAGATTACATGTTGCCAAAATGGATAAAAAAGGATGTATCTAGAACTGAAATACGCCTAGACCCATCCATTTTTTCCGGATGGAGGGAATACATGTCAATATGTCATGCCTTTCTATTTTTCAGTACCTATTCCATCTCTCTGATGCCGCATGTTTTATAATTAAAGCACCATTCTTCTATACAAGGCATGCAAGGGGAAGACGACTATGTTAGAATCGGAAGGGTTACAAACAAGGCCTTTGCAAAAGATCCAAACGCCAGGAGATAATAAACCAACTCCAGTTTTTATAGATACTGCTCCAGCACAGAGAAACCCAACTCCTACTGATAATAAGCAGATTCCAGTGGCCAAAGAATTAGTCCGCTCCAGTCCAGCAAAAATATGTCAACTCAATTCTAAGAAGCGTGTGCGTATCCTTGCATCATGAAATTTTATAGCATGCTGATCATATTTTCTACATGTTTCTTACCCATCTATCTTTTAGAAAATAAGCTTAACAGATAGAAGATTTTCTGCAATGGTATCGTTTATGAGGAAAGATTCTTGCAGGAATTCTCTATGCTCCAATGTAGATGTAAGTACCTGTTGTATATCACTATATTTTTACATCGGCATGTATTTTGTTAATCGGCGTGAATCCAACCTTTATCTGATCTAAATTTATTTGTAGCAAAATGTATGATTAAAGGCCACAATGTTGATTTTTGCAAGGAAAACTATGTGGTAGTTTTGCATCCTTAGCTGCATAAGTGTAGTATCTCATTTCAGTGGGTTTGAATACTTTGGTTCTACAGTGGGTTTTTCAGTGTTTTTTTTACTGTGTTGTCCTGTCGTATCCCTAACTCTTACATCATACTCCCTCCGTCCGGATTAAATGTCGCAGAAATGGATAAAACTGGATGTATCTAGAACTGAAATACGCCTAGACCCATCCATTTATTTCTGGATGGAGTGAATACATGTCAATATGTCATGCCTTTCTATTTTTCAGTACCTATTCCATCTCTGTTGTAGCATGTTTTATAACTGAATCACCATTCTTCTATATAAGGCATGCAAGGGGAAGACGACTATGTTAGAATCTGATGGGTTACAAACCAGGTCTTTGCAAAAGATCAAAACGCCAGGAGATAATAAACCAACTCCATTTTTCATAGATACTGCTCCAGCACAGAGAAACCCAACTCCCACTGATAATAAGCAGATTCCGATGGCCAAAGAACTAGTCCGCTCCAGTCCAGCAAAAGAATGTCAACTCCATTATAAGAAGCGTGTGTGTATCCTCGCATCATGAAATTTTATAGCATTCTGATCATATTTTATACATGTTTTTTACCCATCTCTCTTTTAGAAAATAAGGTTAAACGATACAAGACTTCCTCCATTCGGATCGTATTCGAGAAAAATATCTTGCGGGAATTCTCTGTGCTCCAGTGCTGATGTAAGTACCTGTTGTATATCACTACATTTTTACATCAACATGTATTTTGTTAATCGTCGTGAATCTAACCATTATCTGATCTAAAATTAGTTGTAGCAAAATGTTAAAGGCGCCAATGTTGATTTTTATAAGGAAAACTGCCTGGTAGTTTTGTGTAGTGAGCTGCATGAATGTACTATCTCATATCACGCACATTACTAAATTGTAGTGCTTCTCTGGTTGCCCATTCATCCATTGTGTCAATGTTGCTTTCGTATTACCATACCTGGCTGATGATAGCTGTGCCATATTGTGTTAATCTGGTGTAGGCTAGTTGCCCAAACATTCGTTGTGTCAATGTTGCTTTCCTATTATCTGACTTGGCCAATGATAGCAATGCTAGTGTGTTAATTTTGTGCAGGCTGCTGAAGATAAGAAGACAAACTCTGAAAACAGCAAGGCAACCCCATTGTTTCTTTCCAGTAAATCTAGGCCAGGTAATATGGCAATAACTCATGATTAATCTGTTTGGTTCCCGTCCTAATTTATGTTATGATGCAGTGGTCAAGACACTCTCCACTATCAATAATACAAGCCTGCCAAAATCGCCATCTGAATCTGTTCAGTATCCTCTGTCTCGAATGCAATGGAATAAATGTATGTTTGTGAACCAATTAATAGCTGAAGCAATGATGGAAATGTGGATGAATCAGAGGTGCAGAGTCGTGCGACACAACAACTGATCAATGTTTTCAGAGACAGTGTGGCAAAGCAGCAAGAACTTGCCCACATGCTTATGGGTGTCATCTGTGATAAGGTTGCAGATTGTGACGTTGTAGATGCTTAGGTTCTGCTCATTTATTTGCACTGGCATCAATCTTTGATTGCCCAGTGGATGTAACTTCTGTAATATATTCTGGATGTGCAACGCTATTCCCTATATGCCGTACATTTGCTCGTCGTAATGAGATCAAATTATCTAATTTGGCCTAAAGACATGAACGGACTTTAGTGGGCCCATTAAGTCAATGGGCCGTTACTAGGCCGAAAGTTAATGGTCGGCCCTCTTACCTCTCGGGTCGTTAACAGGACGACATCGAAGCGGGCAACAGGTGGCCCCAATTTATTTCACGGGCTGTTAACAGGCCGTTACTAAGTTTGGGCTACATATGGCCCAACTATACTGTAGGCCTTTAGCAGGCCGAAAGAGATAGCGGTCTTGTACTGGACCATGAAGAGCATGGGCCACTAAGAGGCCGAAAGTCAGGTCGTATTGTAAACGGCCCAACTGTGTTGTGGGCCTTTAGCTGGCCGAAAGAGAAACCGGGCTAGTATTGGACCATGAAGGGCATGGGACTTTAAGAGGCCAAAACTAAGGTCCGACTACAAATGGCCCAACTCATTTATGGTTCGTTAACAGTCCGAAAGGCACACAGGGCCGGGAATTGGCCCAACACTTAAATGGGTCGCTAAAAGGCCAAAACTCAGGTCCGACTACAAATGGCCCAACTAATTTATGGGCCGTCAACAGGCTGAAAGTGACACCGGGCCAGAAATTGGCCCAACACTTAAATGGGCCGCTAAAAGGCCAAAACTCAGGTCCGACTACAAATGGCCCATCAGATTTATGGGCCGTCAACGGGCTAAAAGACACGCCGGGCCGGAAATTAGCCCAACATTTAAATGGGTCGCTAAATGGCCGAAAGATGTACATCCTAAAAATTGGCCCATCCATTAAATGGGCCGTTAACAGGCCGAAATCTCATCGGGCCGATATTGAGACCAAATATGTAGCGGGCTACTAACGGGCTCGAACTGATGATGGGCTGCAATGGTGTCAAATCTTTAATGGGCCGAATTGGCACATCTCGTATGGGCCGTGGGCTTAAATGGACCGGACACAAGTAGGCCTTATATGGGTCGGCCTGCTAAGTTTTACTGGGCCGGCCTTTTTCACCGGAATGGGCCACTATTGGGCCGTGCCACGTGTCGACCTATCATAGGCGCCTCCTGTCCAATGAGTGGATGACATCTGTCCCAACAATGAGCCGACACGTGTTTCCTCTAGCCAATGATGATTTTACACGTGGAAATCCCCATTGGTCGCGGCTGTTAACAGGTTATCGGATCCGAAACCCGACCCGACAGCTTAACGGCGTTCCGTTACGGTGGATGCCACGTGTCGGTCACCCTTGACGAAAGCACTTTCGTGACGCGCGATTTATCGTCACGGAAGTGGACACTTCCGTGATGATAATTTTGGTAATGTCATGGAACACTTCTACGACAGCACATGTATGACTATCTTGATTCTGTCATAAATTTGTCATGGATGTACATGCATGACCAAAAACGCGACCTAGTGTGACAAACACGTATCATCAAGGAAGTGTAGTTTTTTTGTAGTGGTGTCAGCGTTCGTGCGTGATGGCCGGTGAGGACAAGTAGGGCGTCACCGGTGTGGAGGTGGTCGAGTGGGGTAGAGAGGTGACCACGTGAGAAAAGGGAATCTTTTGTTGGGAACAGGTTTCGGCTGCTCAAATTTGAGAGCTAATAGATGCTTCTAAAAAGTTTGAGCAGCTAAACCTTTTGGGAGTTGGGCCAGGTGCAACTTGACTCCCAAAAGGTAATATTACGAGGAGTTAAGCCCTTTTAGAAGCTGGGCTAGAGATACCCTTAGTAATTAGTCGGCTGATATTTTTAGAGTCTCTCTCTCTCTCTCTCTCTCTCTCTCTCTCTCTCTCTCTTGGTAGCGTTCTGCTTCCTCCCTCCTCACACATCCTCCACTCTAGCCCACCTCTGGCGAAGCTTGCCCTCTCCAGCATCATTATTGACGGTGTTTGCATGGAATTAAATGCACAAGAAGTGTAGGTTCCCGTTGCCATCCAAGTCCCGCAGTTTTCTCAAATTTCCAGACATCTGATGTTTGTCAGTGTATTCAATTATCAAGTAGTACTACATTATAAGAGAAAAGGCATTCTCCCATGCACGGGAGGTCCCGTACATGTAGGAGCCGTTGATCAATTGGAGATTCGTGACCATGCAGTTAGGTATTGGCTATAGTATTGCTATGCTCTTTTGTATTCATTCTACTACATCACCTCGTCTGACATCTTTTGCCCATGTCTTTCAGCCACCTTTTGCCTCCAACATCACCCCTCCTATCATCTATAATACCTCAATAGTTCATACCCACTAAAATAATTCTCTTGACATGTAGGCTATCCACATCACCAAGCTAGCCACATCAGCGTTTCCTCAATGGCTTAAAGGTGGAGCCCAGCAGCGTTCGACTCCATGGTCTATGTAGAAAAACCATGTTAGCATTCATTTACCACCATAGGCTGAACAGAGGCCTCTTTCACGAGCCGAACCTCACAAATTCTTGGTGGCTATCTCCCATGCTCCACACCTCTCCCATTGGGTCCTTCTTCCTTGGCTCCTCGCCTCCTGATAAACTCTAATATCGATCGATTTTTCAATGTTTCTACCGTCCTATCGTCTCTCCAATTAACTTCCCCATGATTGATTTCCCATTACTCTCTTTTATTATCTCATATTTAAGACAGATGATCTTCATCTTCACTAAGGCCCCTTCCAATGCTCCACCTTATACATGTGCTAAGGCTGCCATGTAGGCAAAAAGAAAATGATGTGGCAAGTTAATTAAGAGGAGATAGATGGGTGTGGTGACCCTAGGAAGAAAAAATGCAAAGCGCGGAAACCGAGGGAAAACACTTAGATGAAAGAAGCCCACCAATGCATGGATAACTTTAATTGCTAAATCATTAAATTAAGGATGATTAGCTACAACAAGTTAAGCACCTTTGCATTGTAGACCTTAGTTGCCTAGCTTTTTAACGTGCTTAGCACCTCATCCGGCTCATATGCAAGCTCATCAGCGCCGAGGAAAAAGTGCTCCTAAGACCTAGAGGACTGATACGTCTCCAACGTATCTATAATTTTGATTGTTCCATGCTATTATATTATCTGTTTTCCATATTTTATATGCATTAATATGCTATTTTATATTATTTTTGGGACTAACCTATGAACCTAGAGCCCAGTGCCAGTTCTTGTTTTTCCCTATTTTTGAGTTTCGCAGAAAAGGAATACCAAATGGAGCCCAAATGGAATGAAACCCTCGCGATGATTTTTCTTGGACCAAAAGAAAACCACGAGACTTGGAGACGAAGTCGAAGGAGCCACGAAGCGACCACAAGGATGGAGGGTGCACCCCACCCTTGTGGGCCCCTTGTGCACCTCCCGACCTAATTCTTTCGCCTATATATTCCCATATATCCCCAAACCACCAGAGGCATCCACGAAAACACTTTTCCACCGCCCAACTTTCTGTACCTGTGAGATCCCATGTAGGGACCTTTTCCGGCACCCTGCCGGAGGGGGATTCGATCATGGAGGGCTTCTACATCAACTCTATTGCCCTTCCGATGAAGCATGAGTAGTTTACCACATACCTACATGTCCATAGCTAGTAGCTAGATGGCTTGTTCTCTCTCTTTGATTCTCAATACCATGTTCTCCTCGATGTTCTTGGAGATCTGTTCAATGTAGTACTTTTTTGCGGTGTGTTTGCCGAGATTCGATGAATTGTGGATTTATGATCAGCTTATCTATGAATATTATTTGAATCTTCTCTAAATTCTTTTATGCATGATTTGATACCTTTCTAATTCTCTTCAAACTATCGGTTTGATTTGGCCAACTAGATTGGTTTTTCTTGCAATGGGAGAAGTGCTTAGCTTTGGGTTCAATCTTGCAGTGTCATTTCCCAGTGACAGTAGGGGCAGCAAGGCACATATTCTATTGTTACCATCAAGGATAAAAATATGGGGTTTTCATCATATTGCTTGAGTTAATTCCTTATATCATGTCATGTTACTTAATGCATTACTCCGTTCTTTATGAACTTAATACCATAGATGCATGCTGGATAGCGGTCGATCTGTGGAGTAATAGTACTAGATGTAGAATCGTTTCGGTCTACTTGACCTGGACGTGATGCCTATATTCATGATCATTGCCTTAGATATTGTCATAACTTTGCGCTTTTCTATCAATTGCTCGGCAGTAATTTGTTCACCTGCCACATTATTTGCTATCTTGAGAGAAGCCTCTTGTGAAAGCTCTGGCCCCCGGGTCCATTTTCCATAATATAAGTTTCTGATCTACTATTTTGCCATCTTTTACTTTCTGATGTATAAACCTAAAATACCAAAAATATTTACTCTACCGTTTGTTTACTTTCATCTATCTCTATTAGATCTCACTTTTGCAAGTAACTGTGAAGGGATTGACAACCCCTTTATCGCATTGGGTGCAAGTTTTTTGATTATTTGTGCAAGTATTCGATGACTTGTGCATTGTATCCAACTGGATTGATACCTTGGTTCTCAAACTGAGGGAAATACTTATCTCTACTTTGATGCATCACCCTTTCCTCTTCAAGGGAAAACCAATGCAAGGTCAAGAAGTAGCAGGAAGAATTTCTAGCGCCATTTCAGGGGAGATCTATGCCAATTCAAGCCATACCAAGTACCCATCATAAACTCTTATCTCTTGCATTACACTATTCGCCATTCACCTCTCATTTTCCTCTTCCCCACTTCTAAAATGATTTTCGAAAAGATATGCCTTTACTTCGCCCTTCTTTCGTTCGTCTTTTCGTTTGCCTTTTTATTTGCCTTCTTTTCGTTTGCCCTTATGTCTTACTTGGTTTGTTTGCTTGTTTGCTTGGTAAAATTGTGTGTTTATTGAAAATTAGAAACCAAAGAGTTTATGGATCCTCATCCACTTGCTAATATTTTGAAGAGATCCAATTATGATGAACCAATTGCTAGTGAGTTGTGTGCACTAGATTATCTTTGTGAAGTTTTGCTTGAAATTCGTGAATCTGAAAATTGTGATGAAGAAATTTATGAATAGATTCATGATAGCTCCTCGAATAAAAAGCATGATTGCAATGATGTTATTATAAATTCTGTTAATGTCAATTGTGCTAATATTATGCAAAACCCTAGGCTTGGGGATGCTAATTTTGCCATGTCCATTACTTATTGTAATGATCATGATTGGGGTGATTCTTCTTACGATCTTGAAAATTTATTTTTAAGCCCCATGATGAATATGAGATTGATAATAGTCTTTGCGATAATACTGAAAGTGGGTTTGTAAGAGTGTCGGCTTTAGATCCCACATATTTGAAGAATATTCAATCTTATGAAATTTTTGATAAAAATGGGTTTGGAGAAGTCCAGACTTTATTTTATGATAATCCCACTATTTTGGAAGAGTGTCAACTTTGCGTCCATGTGGATCATGAAGAGAAAATTTTATGTGATAGCTATATTGTTGAATTTGATTATTGTCCTACATGTAATTATTATGAGAGAGGAAAATATGGTTGTATAAATTTTCATGTTACAAAATTACATCTGGTATTTTTTGCATACTTTGTGATGCTCTCTTTATGCTTCAATTCTTGTCTTTCATGTGAGTATCATCGAAATCTCAATGCCTAGCTAAGGGCGTTAAATAATAGCGCTTGTTGGGAGGCAACCCGATTTTATTTTTATTCTTTGCTTTTTTCTCCTGTTTTTCAATAAATAATTCATCTAGCCTCTGGTTAGATTTTGTTTTGTGTTTTAATTAGTGTTTGTGCCAAGTAAGACCTTTGGGATGGCTTATGGTGATAGTTGATTTGACCCTCCTAAAAAACAGAAACTTTTGCACTCAGGAAAACAATTCTTATTTTTTACTGGAGCGTGGAAAACTGTGAAATTTGTACACAAGATTGACACGCAAATTGCCTCTATTGTCCTAATGTTTCAGAATTTTTGGAGTTACAGAAGTATTAGAACAATTCAGATCTTCGTAGACCGTTCAGTTTTTGACATATTCTTTCTTTTGTGTTGTTTGCTTATTTTCATGAATCTATGGGTAGGATCGGGGGTTATGAACCCTGGAAAAGTTGCAATACAGTAGATATTACACCAATATAAAAAAGAATGAGTTTACAACATTACCAAAAGTGGTGATTTATTTTCTTATACTAACGGAGCTTATGAGATTTTCTGTTGAGTTTTTTGTTGTGAAGTTTTCAAGTTCTGGGTAAGGATTTGATGGACTATGGAATAAGGAGTGGCAAGAGCCTAAGCTTCTGGATGCCCAAGGCACCCCAAGGTAATATTCAAGGACAACTAAGATCCTAAGCTTGGGGATGCCCAAGAAGGCATCCCCTCTTTCGTCTTCGTCTATCGGTAAGTTTACTTAAGGCTATATTTTTATTCACCACATGATATGTGTTTTGCTTGGAGCATCTTGTATGATTTAAGTCTTAGATTTTTAGTTTGCCACAATCATACTTGTTGTACACACCTTTTGAGAGAGACACGCATGAATCGTAATTTATTAGAATACTATATGTGCTTCATTTATATCTTTTGAGCTAGGCAATTTTGCTCTAGTGCTTCACTTATATCTTTTTAGAGCACGGTGGTGGTTTTCTTTTATAGAAATTATTGAACTATCATGTGTCACTTATATTAGTTTGGGAGTCTTTAATTAAAACAACATGGTAGTTTGCTATGATTATAAATTTAGTCCTAACATGATATGCATCCAAGAGCAGGGGCGGAGCTAGAGCAAATATTACCCGATGCACCACTTTAACAAGGCATAAAATTTTCAGGCAACAATGTATTGGATGTAGGTGTGTTCCATAGCTTCTAGCACACAGTATTGGATATAACATAAGACAATGTGTGAAAACAAAACGTAGCCATCAAAATTCTTAAAATAATGATGAAACAAGGGACAAAATTACTTGAAAAGGATGTCGTGCATTTCCAAATTCCAAAATACATTGTTAGACAACAAGGTTCAGTAACCTACAACATACAAATAGAACTAAACTTACAAGTAGAGTATATTATCTTCTCACTAGATCTTCCAAATTAGGATGAAAATGTTCTATTAATTTTCTCTTGCCAGGATCATATTGAATCTCCTCTTCCCAATTTATGTCTTCCAGAACATCTTGTCGTAGTACTTTTCTTTGGAGAAAAACTTGTCCATGGTATCTCTATTTGGCAAATACAACTTAGAAATGAGACATGAATACTATATAGACAAACTGAATATACCCTAATTTGAAGTTATAACCCTAGGAAATGCCCCCATGCTTTGTAACATAGTGATTTATTCTATTTGCTACAAATTTATACATAATTGTTGTAGTTTCTAAACAAAATAGGAAAAGCAAGAAAAGACTAGCCACAAGTGTGGTCTGTTGTAATCTATGGACGCACGGAAGGCAGCGAGGAAGACTCAAGATTGGAATTTGAAAATATTGCCGAATTATCGAGAGCCGGACCGGCAGACCGACGTGCGGCGTCGCCGACTCGCCGCGTGAAGACTCAGGCTGCGTGGCCGCTGGCCTACGTCGTATGTCGCCCGGCCGGCGGCTGCAGTGCCACTGCCGCCTGGGTACGCGACAGCGAGCGGACGAGGCGTATGGTATGGAGGCTGGCTCCGTACGGTACGCGTGTACACAAACATAATCGATCAATTAGGTTTTTTTAGGTGCAAGTTTGATCGATGGATTTAGGCTGCGTGCGTGAGGAGGTGGGCCGGCAAGCGAAGTGCCCCTATGTCCCGTGCGTGCATATGTGAATGAGGTGGATCGATTAGGATATGAGCCAGTGCGGGCTGGTGAGACGCGCTGGAAAGAACAGACCCTGATGCGCATCTATTCGGCTACCCTGATGCACTGGGCTTTTTTATTTGATAGGTACTACTAGCATTTTTTTGGACCCGTATTCGAGTGCATACGGGTCAGCCCAATGGGCTCCGCCCCTGTCCAAGAGGGATATAATAAAAACTTTCATATAAAGTGCATTGAATACTATGAGAAGTTTGATTAATTATGATTGTTTTGAGATATAAAGATGGTGATATTAGAGTCATGCTAGTGAGTAATTGTGGATTGTACAAATACTTGTGTTAAAGTTTGTGATTCCCGTAGCATGCACGTATGGTGAACCGTTATGTGATGAACTCGGAGCATGATTTATATATTGATTGTCTTCCTTATGACTGGCGGTCAGGGACAAGCGATGGTCTTTTCCTACCAATATACCCCCCTAGGAGCATGCGCATAGTACTTCGTTTCGATAACTAATAGATTTTTGCAATAAGTATGTGAGTTCTTTATGACTAATGTTGAGTCCATGGATTGTACGCACTCTCACCCTTCCACCATTGCTAGCCTCTCTAGTACCGCGCAACTTTCGCAGGCACCATTAACCCACCATACACCTTCCTAAAAACAGCCACCATACCTACCTATTATGGCATTTCCATAGCCATTCTGAGATATATTGCCATGCAAATTTCCACCGTTCTGTTTATTATGACACGTTCCATCATTGTCATATTGCTTTGCATAATCATGTAGTTTACATCGTATTTTTGGCAAAGCCACCGTTAATAATTTTCATACATGTCTCTCTTGATTCATTGCACATCCTGGTACACCGCCGAAGGCATTCATATAGAGTCATTTTTTGTTCTAAGTATCGAGTTGTAATTCTTGAGTTGTAAGTAAATAAAAGTGTGATGATCTTCATTATTAGAGCGTTGTCCCATGTGAGGAAAGGATGATGGAGACTATGATTCCCCCACAAGTCGGGATGAGACTACGGACGAAATAAAAAAAAAGAGGCCCAAAAAATGAGAGAAGGCCCAAATAAAAAAGGGAAAAGAGAGAACGGACAATGTTACTATCCTTTTACTACACTTATGTTTCAAAGTAGCACCATGATCTTCATTATAGAGAGTCTCCTATGTTGTCACTTTCATATACTAGTGGGATTTTTTCATTATAGAACTTGGCTCGTATATTCCAATGATGGGCTTCCACAAATTGCCCTAGGTCTTCGTGAGCAAGCGAGTTGGATGCACACCCACTTAGTTTCTTTTTGAGCTTTCATAAACTTATAGCTCTAGTGCATCCATTGCAAGGCAATCCCTACTCACTCACATTGATATCTGTTGACGGGCATCTCCATAGCCCGTTGATACACCTAGTTGATGTGAGAGTGTCTCCCTCTTTTTGTCTTTTCCACAACCACCTTCTATTCCACCTATAGTGCTATGTCCATGGCTCACGCTCATGTACTGCGTGAAAGTTGAAAAAGTTTGAGAACGTCAAAAGTATGAAACAATTGCTTGGCTTGTCATCGGGGTTGTGCATGATTTAAATATTTTGTGTGATGAAGATGGAGCATAGTCAGACTATATGATTTTGTAGGGATAAGCTTTCATTGGCCATGTTATTTTAAGAAGACATAATTGCCTTGTTAGTATGCTTGAAGTATTATTGTTTTTATGGCAATATTAAACTTTTTTTGAATCTTACGGATCTGAACATTCATGCCACAATAAAGAAGAGTACACGATTAAATATGTTAGGTAGCATTCCACATCAAAAATTCTGTTTTTATCATTTACCTACTCGAGGACGAGCATGAATTAAGCTTAGGGATGCTTGATACATCTCCAACGTATCTATAATTTTTGATTGTTCTATGCTATTATATTATCTGTTTTGGATCTTTTATATGCATTAATATGCTATTTTATATTATTTTTGGAACTAACCTATTAACCTAGAGCCCAGTGCCAACTCCTGTTTTCCCCTGTTTTTGAGTTTCGCAGAATAGGAATACCAAACTGAGTCCAAATGGAATGATACCTTCGCGATGATTTTTCTTGGACCAAAAGAAAACCAGGAGACTTGGCGATGAAGTCGGAGGAGCCACGAGGCGGCAACAAGGACGGAGGGCACGTCCAGGGGGTAGGGCGTGCCCCCACCCATGTGGCCCCCTCATGCACCTCCTAGCCTAATTCTTTCACCTATATATTCCCATATATCCCCAAACCACCAGAGGCATCCACAAAAACACTTTGCTACCGCTGCAACCTTCTGTACCCGTGAGATCCCATCTAGGGACCATTTTTGGCACCCTGTCGGAGGGGGATTCGATCACGGAGGGCTTCTACATCAACTCTATTGCCCTTCCGATGAAGCTTGAGTAGTCTACCACCGACCTACAGGTCCATAGCTAGTAGCTAGATGGCTTGTTCTCTCTCTTTGATTCTCAATACCATGTTATCCTCGATGTTCTTGGAGATTTATTCGACGTAATACCATGTTATCAGCTTATCTATGAATATTATCATAATATTCTCTGAATTCTTTTATGCATGATTCGATATCTTTGTAATTCTCTTCGAACTATCGGTTTGGTTTGGCCAACTAGATTGGTTTTTTCTTGCAATGGGAGAAGTCCTTAGCTTTGGGTTCAATCTTGTGGTGCCCTTTCCCAGTGACAGTAGGGGCAGCGAGGCACATATTGTATTATTACCATCAAGGATAAAAATATGGGGTTTTCATCATATTGCTTGAGTTAATTCCTTATATCATGTCATGTTACTTAATGCATTACTCCGTTCTTTATGAACTTAATACCATAGATGCATGCTGGATAGCGGTCGATCTGTGGAGTAATAGTACTAGATGTAGAATCGTTTCGGTCTACTTGACCTGGACGTGATGCCTATATTCATGATCATTGCCTTAGATATTGTCATAACTTTGTGCTTTTCTATCAATTGCTCGGCAGTAATTTGTTCACCCACCGTATTATTTGCTATCTTGAGAGAAGCCTCTAGTGAAACCTATGGCCACCGGGTCTATTTTCCATCATATAAGTTTCCAATCTACAATTTTGCAATCTTTTACTTTCCGATCTATAAACCAAAAATACCAAAAATATTTACTTTACCGTTTGTTTACTTCCATCTATCTCTATCAAATCTCACTTTTGCAAGTAACCGTGAAAGGACGGACAAACCTTTATCGCATTGGGTGCAAGTTGTTAGATTGTTTGTGCAGGTATTCAGTGACCTGTGCGTTGTCTCCTACTAGATTGATACCTTGGTTCTCAAACTAAGGGAAACACTTATCTCTACTTTGCTGCATCACCCTTTCCTCTTCAAGGAAAAAACACGCGCAAGCTCAAGAAGCAGCAAGGATTTAGAGCAACAATTTATAATGCATGAGTGTGCAATTTAGTTGGTTAGTGAAGTAAAGAATTAAGAGCAACAATTTATGTTTTTGTTAGCTAACCGATGAATTAAGAGCAACCGTTTATGTGTGCTCCATCTTTGTGAATTGTTCTTTTGTCTCACATAGTGCATTTCTTATGGTTCTTCAGCTTTAAGATCAGAACAATGAAGGCCCCATCATTGCTTTATTTGGTCAACGCCTATATTTTGTGTGTGCTCCATCTTATGTTTTCAACTGCCTACTTTTGTAGGAAAAGGGGAGAAATTACTAGCTACAATGTGATTCAATCAGTGTCGGGACATTCAACTACCAAGTACTTCGCATCGCCATTCTTTGTAAACATCAATTACTGATGGTTGTATTCATCTCCTTAAATATAAATGTGACTGCTGACTACTTCAATTTATCTCCCATGAATACATGTTTGGTCTCCAAAGGAGTCCTTTCGCTTGATATCTACTCTGAGCTATGGTTGTTTTCATAGCTTTGCATTTATACTCCTAAATAAACTCTCTCTATTCATGATGTATCGTACCCTCCCTTGGTTACTTAACAAGTGTTTCAAATTATTTATATTCTTTTTTCTAATATATCCATTTTCTGCTACAATTTCCACAGCAACGCGCGGGTGAGGGAGTCCTGGATTAGGGGTCCTCGGGTGTCCTGTTTACTCAATATGGGCCGCAGTGGCGGAGCTAGAATTTTTTACATGGGTATGCGAGGCTATAATTTTTTGTATCATATAATAATATATGACATGAAAGTTCAAGATGACCATGATGAACTACAATTTGTCTTTCTAGAAAAAATATCGAATAATTCAGTGGCATTTTCAAAATAAGGAGAAAATTATAATTTAACACTATAGTCTACAATTCCAATATCACTGCCAACTCAATTTAGCTCCTCTCTCAAGTGTTAAGTGAACAAATGCAAATTAGTGCTTAAATTTGATTGAATGCAACAGACTACAATGAATTAGCTAATAGAATTATTCTGAAAGAAAATCAATCAATACATTGAAGATCATTCTATGTTCACAAAATTAAGAAATTCATATGACGAGCTCACATAATTACGTTATTGCGTTGTTGACGTCGAGTGTGCTGCATGCGCCATTCTTGTTGAGGACAAGGCGAGATATTATGATATAGCAGGAGGGCAAGAGGCAGTGGGCTAGTATATAGGCAGTTCAACGTCTGTTGCACGTTTAAAAGTCTGTCGATCCGATAGCAGCCCAAGCTAATACTTAGGCCTAGACGGGCAGGAATGAATCGGGAGGGCACGGGATGGCTATGCATTTTGTTTTTTACCGAGTTCTACACGTGAAAAGACTGCTATCATGCATATACATGTATGCATGGACATATATACTGATTCCCTTTTGCCAAAATTGTTGGGTATGCATTGCAGACCCTAGAATAAGTCTAGCTCCGTCCCTGATGGGCCGGACTGATGGGCTGTGAAGATGAAGCAGAAGACTATCCCCCGTGTCCGGGTAGGACTCCTATACGCGTGGATGGCAAGTTTGGTGTCCGGATATACTATTTCCTTCTTCTGCAAACCAACTTTGTACAACCCTAGGCCCCTCCGGTGTGTATATAAACCATATGGTTTAGTCCATAGAGGCTATCAGAATAATCATCGGCTAGACAGCTAGGGTTTAGCCATTACAATCTCGAGGTAGATCAACTCTTGTAACCCCTATACTCATCGAATACAATCAGGTAGAACGTTGGGTTTTACCTCCTTCAAGAGGGCCCGAACCTGGGTAAACATCATGTCCCCATTGTCCCTTGTTACCATTGATCCTTAGACTCACAACTTGGGCCCCCTACCCGAGATCCACCTGTTTTGACAACGACATTGGTGCTTTCATTGAGATCTCCGCTGTATGGTCACGAAATGCGATCTATGGCTCGCCTTGTCATCAGAAACGATATCACTTCTAGAAGGAGCCTAACTTCAGGACAGATCCTCCAGCTCGGCAGTTTCACTGTGGGTCCCCGCACGGCCATCAAGCCGACAGCGTCCCCCGTGATCGCCAAACACCACCCCCGCATCAGTCTCGAATACTCCGAAAAGATGGATCCGGCGGACATCTTGTCCCTAAACGAGCTGCTAGATCGCATCGTCGCCCTGGACCTTTCAATGGACTATGATTGGATGGGGCTTAAACCTGACCAGAGGGAAATTAATATCACGCCAATCACTCACCTAGTAGCGGTCGTCGTGGAACGAGCTGAAAACACTTCTTCCCCTAAATTAAAGACCTGCTATGTTCGGATCTCCGAACCCCTTGAGTCGGATATCCTTCCTTCGGATGAGACTCCGCATCCCTCGAACTCAAGGTCGGACATAGTGTCCGGAGATCACTTGGATCTTCCGACCCGAACTAGTGACCTCGGAGATTTTACAAGCTCCGGATACAATCTTGGGTCGGGATTCGAATTTTAGCCCACATGAGGGAGTCCTGGGCTAAGGGATCCTCGGTCGTCCGGCCTGTTGGACATGGGCCGGACTAATGGGCTATGAAGATACAAGACTGAAGACTCTCACCCGTGTCCGGATGGGACTCTCCTTGGCGTGGAAGGCAAGCTTGGTGCCCGGATATGAAGATTCCTTTGTTTGTAACCGACTGTGTACAACCCTAGTCCCCTCCGGTGTCTATATAAACCGGAGGGCTTAGTCTGCAGGGAGGAGAATAATAATAATCATAGTGATACAGGCTAGACTTTTAGGGTTTTAGCCATTACGATCTCGAGATAGATCAACTCTTGTAATACTCATATTCATCAAGATCAATCAAGCAGAAAGTAGGGTATAACCTCCACAAAGAGGGCCCGAACCTGGGTAAACATTGTGTCCCCCGTCTCCTGTTACCATCAACCTTAGACGCATAGTTCGGGACCCCCTACCCTAGATCCGCTAGTTTTGACACCGACATTGGTGCTTTCATTGAGAGTTCTGCTGCGTCATCTTCAAGAGGTTTGAAGGCCCCGTCAATTGTCTACAACAACGCTGTCTAGGAGGAAGTCTTCCTCCCCGGACAGATCTTCGTATTCGGTGGCCTCACACTGCGGGCCAACTTGCTTGGCCATCTAGAGCAGACCGACAGCTACGCCCCTGGCCGTCAGGTCAGATTTGGATGCTTGAACTATGTCGCTGACATCCGCAGAGACTTGATCTTTGATGGATTCGAACCAACAGTAGCCGCTCCCTGCCACCGCGATGAGCATGACCTAAACCTGTCATCGGACCATACCCAAGAGATAGCACCTGTAAGCACTCCGGCCCTATATCCGGAGCAGATTGCGCCCTCCGAGGACGGGAAGCTCAACCCCGCCATGGAAGCCACAGACTCAGCGGCGTTGGAGCCGCACACAGACCCAACCTCGAGCGGGATCTGCGTCACTGGAACCTCAGATCCGTCTCCAGTCATAGGTTCTAAACCACGTGCATCCGCAGCCATCGAGCCTGATCGGGCGCCGATCGTTGAATTCGGCGCCGCGGACATCTTCCGGCACTCACCTTTAGGTGATGTGCTTAACTCATTAAAAACACTATCCCTAGCGGGGGACTCACAGCCGAATTATATCCGGTTCGAACTGGAGGCTGATGACAGAGAATTTCGATTCCTACCCATCGCCCACTTCATAGCCACTGTTGAAGACTTAACCGACATGCTCGATTACGGCTCCAAAGACATCGACGGTATGGACGACGATGCCGAAGAGGAACAGGGCCAAAACCCGCGCGTTTACCGGGTGCTGGATGGCCATTTCTTCGTATGACGTGTACATGGTGGATACACCTAAATAGAACAATGGCGATAACAAGGATCCAGTCGAGGATAAACCTCCTGAGATACATCCAAAATGTCAACGGCAACGGCGCCGCTCTAAGTCACGCCGTGGAAAAGATAGCGATACCGGCACGCGAGAAAACAATACTCTAGACAATGCTGAAGACAACGAACAACTCGTTGAGCCAACATCCGAATAGGACAAACGGGAGGACGGGCGAGTCAGCCCTAGTAAACAGGCCATAAACGAAGACTCGGAGGACAGCAATTATCTACCACCCTCCAAGGATGAGGTGAGCCTCGGTGATGAAGACTTCATCGTACCAGAGGAACCTCTCAAGCAGGAGCGCTTTAAGCGCCGACTAATCGCCATGGCAAGGAGCTTGAAAAAGCGGCAGCAATAGCTTCAAGTTGATCAAGATTTGCTCAATTATAGGTGGACTAATGTCCTGGTAGCCGAGGAATACGGCCTCGAGCGCCCAACCAAAAGTTACCCGAAGTGCAACTTTTTACCTCAGTTCGATGATGAGGCGTTGGAGCCCGTACCATTAGTGCGTAATGCGGCTGACCGACCACCACGTGGCCGGGATAAAGCGGCACCTCAAGCCGAACACCAACCCATCCTACCTCGCCGTAAAGGCATAGAGAAAACAGATCGGGGATATACATACGACCTGCGGCAGGACCTGGACCGTAGAGCAGGACAGGCCAGTTCAATCTACGGATCGCGGGGACGTGCCCCGACACGTGACGACGGCTATCTAGCCGGACGCAACAATGGTAATCACGCCCAGCCCAAAAACCGCAGGCGAACTCCATCCGAACTACGTCGTGACGTGGCCCGATATAGAGGCGCCGCACACCCCCTCTGCTTCACCGACGAAGTAATGGATCATGAATTCCCAGAAGGGTTTAAACCCATGAACATCGAATCATACGATGGGACAACAGATCCTGCGGTATGGATTGAGGACTTTCTTCTCCATATTCATATGGCTCGCTGTGATGATCTTCACGCCATCAAATACTTCCCACTGAAACTCAAGGGGCCAGCTCGGCACTGGTTGAACAGTCTGCCTGAAAATTCCATTGGCAGCTGGGAGGACCTGGAAGACGCTTTTTGTGATAATTTCCAAGGCACATACGTCCGACCTCCGGATGCTGATGACTTAAGTCACATAGTGCTACATCCTGGAGAGTCAGCCAAGAAATTCACAGGGGGATAGAAGAAGTCCCCCCCCCCCCCCGAGTTAAAACAGTGAACATGATATACGCTACCCATATCCCCAAGAGGGAGCGCAAACGCGCGCTTAGGGACGCCTACACAATTGAACCGGCCCCCCCAAAGTTCAACCCATGGTCTTCTTGTCCGATCACTTTCGATCGCAGGGACCATCCGACCAGTATCCGTCATGGCGGTTCAGCCGCACCGGTCCTTGACCCAATCATCCATGGATTCCACCTCACGCGAGTCCTCATGGATGGTGGCAGCAGCCTGAACCGGCTCTATCAGGATACAGTGCGCAAAATGTGCATTAATACCTCAAGGATCAAGCCCACAAAGACTACCTTGAAAGGAGTCATACCAGGTGTAGAGGCCCGCTGTACGGGCTCAATCACACTAGAGGTTGTCTTCAGATCCCCGGACAACTTCCGAAGCGAAGATTTGATCTTCGATATCGTCCCCTTCCGCAGCGGCTATCACGCACTGCTGGGACGAACTGCATTTAGTCGATTCAACGCAGTGCCACACTATGCTTATCTCAGGCTCAAGATGCCCGGGCCACGTGGCGTCATAACAGTCAATGGAAACACAGAACGCTCCCTCCGTACCGAGGAGCACACCACTGCTTTAGCAGCAGAAATACAGAGCGGCCTTCTCAACAGAACCTTAATTCGGCGGCCGAACTCCCGGACACTGTCAAACGAGTCCGGACTACTCTGCAGTAGGACAGCCCAGCTCGTCAAGAGTTTGATTAGCAATCCGGCTTCCGTCCCAGCCCCGACCAAGTGGCGGCGTTTGTACAGCTCGTACATAATTACGCACTCAAAATACCATGGCCATAGACGAAGGCATAACTAGATGGTGATCCATAATACGGCTCGACCTCTGCTGGACACACATACTTTCACTTTTTCTTTTTAATTCTTTTCAGGTTTCTTTTCACAGGCTTTTTCTGACGGCCTGATCACCGGTCCTTTAGAAAGGATAGATTGTAACATCCCAAATTTTCAATTTGGAATGTTATACATTAGATCATCATTGCATATCATATTTTATTGCAATTTGCTGGATCCTAGAAATTCTACGCAACTCAAGGACCTACGGGGAGAGTTGGGGGTTTCGTTACTTTCATATTTGAGTTTTCTCAAAGTTTGAAAAGAGGATCGTTTGATTTTAATTATCTTTCTCTAAAATATTTCTTTTATAAAAAATAAAAGAGAGAGGATAAAATGACTTCCTCAAAATAAATAAATATCGGAGATTTAATATTAAAATCAAATAAGATTTTTATTCGGAGTTTTATCGCTATTTTTTTGAATTAGGAAAAATATGCGTTTTTCAAAATTGCATTTTAAGCCCAAATAAATGTTCACTTTATCCATCCTATTTTTAGAGGACGGGTAAAATTTATTTCGGGATTTTTGGAGTCCTTTAGTATTTCTTTTCTTTCTTTTTCTGCACGACGGAATTATTTAAAAAAAAGGCAAACCGACTCCGGGCCGTACCCGAGCGGGACTCCGCCCGGGGGGCTTTTATAAGCCGACCCGCCTGAGCCACCGAAGCCCACCAGTGCCGTAGCCCGCCCCGCAACCCTAACCCTAGCGCCCCGCGGCCGCCGCCGCCGCAGCGCCGACGCAGCCCACGCCGTTTCGCGCCGCCCCGCCGCCGACCCGCCGCCCGCGCCGCCTCGCCGGAGCCGCCCGCCGCCGCCGACGCCCTCGCCGGACTTGCCGGAGGTAGCCGCCGCCGCCGGTTTTCTTCGAAAAAACCGTACGGTTTTTCTTTTTAGACCCGCGGTTTATTTTTTTCTAGATTGGTTTTTTCGGTTTAGTTAATTAGCGAACACCCGTTCGTTAGTTCGTTTTAACGAACGGTTTTCACCGTTTAGCCGCAGACAGCAAACGTTCGTTCGTTAGCCTGTTCGTCAGTTTTTCTTTTTCTCGGATTTTCCGCGATTATTTTCGATCGTGATTTCGGATCCGAATTTTGTTTTAATATAACTTTTCGCTCATTTATCAGAATCAGGCTATTCAAGCGTCTAGAGTTTCATCTCGAAACCCTCTTTCTGTTTAACCAACTTAAACAAGTTTTGCGAAAAGCCAATTTTTTCCTACTGCAAATGAATAAATTTTATTTAACTATCATGGTGGTTGTTAAACATTGAGAAGGTTCACCCAACTCAATCCCAATGAAAAGGTACATAATAACCCAAACAAATTTTAATATTAAGAGTGATGAGATTCACATGATAACCCAAGAACTAGATACTCAAGATTGTCCATAACCTTGGACATGGCTAACCATGATTAGTTTGCACACTCTGCACATTGCGCACTTTTCCCCACAAGACTCGATCTCCTCCGTTTGATTTCTCGCACTATATGATGTTTGAGAAACGGATGACCAAGAAACAGTTTTTCAGAAGTGTTAGCACCTTACTATCGGTAGACCATACCACCTACATCCCCTACATCTGCTAGTATACCATCGTAAGAGTTCACACGACTTAATCAACTATGCTAGAGCCCATAATAGCTTGTGGTTGCACACGGAAGTTTCTAGCATGAATAATCTTATGATCCCTTTGGGCCTGGGTGGCAGTCCATAGGAGAATCACACGGTACCCCGGGATTTCCAAAAAATACAAGCAATCACTGGAATTCCCCAGATGCCTCAGTCCACCCAGATGTGTATTCAAGTTGCCACCTTAAGTTGAACCATTAATTAACAATATCACAACTGTCATGAGTACACTCAAACCCAATCCACGTCTACGAGCATAGCATAGCAGTATAACCATAACATAGAAGTAACTCCCAGGGTTTGATAATAAACAGGTGAATAGGTACTACCTCAACTACTTCCCAACCCACAATTTAATTCAGATCCTAACCATGCAATTGTTTGAGGATTGATCTAATGCAATAAAACTGGGTAGTAAAGGGGTATGATCAAAGTGTTACTTACCTTGCTGATGATCCGCGAAACCTAGAGACTCGTAGTAGCACGCTTCACACTCCGGGTACTCTATCGCAAACAAACAAGCATACAATAAGCAATCAAGCAAGGGCACGGGTAAAACTCAAATAAGAGATCTAACCAGAAAGTTCAACTTAAGAACTCCGGTTTGCAAAAGAATCAAATCAAATGAAGCAACAAAACTCAAACTGCGAAAGAAACAAGCTTTGTTTACTAATCTGGACTAAAGTCAAATTTTACAGTAGCAAAAACTTGTTTAAGTTGGTTAAACAGAAAGAGGGTTTCAAGACGAAACTCTAGACGCTTGAATCACCTGATTCCGATAAACGAGCGAAAAGTTATACTAAAACAAAATTCGGATTAAAAATCGCAATCGAAAATAATCGCGGAAAATCTGAGAAAAAGAAAAACTAAAGATCAGGCTAACGAAGGAACGTTCGTTGTCTGCGGCTAAACGGTGAAAACCGTTCGTTAAAACAAACTAACGAACGGGCGTTCGCTAATTAACTAAACCAGAAAATAATAAACCGATCTAGAAAAAAATAAACCACGGGTCTAAAAGAACCGTACGGTTTTTCCGAAGAAAATCGGCGGCGGCGGCTACCTTCGGCAAGTCCGGCGAGGGCGTCGGCGGTGGCGGGCGGCTCCGGCGAGGCGGCGCGGGCGGCGGGTCGGCGGCGTGGCAGCGCGAGGCGGCGGCGGGGCGCTAGGGTTAGGGTTGCGGGGCGGGCTGCGGCGCTGGTGGGCTTTGGCGGCTCGGGCGGGTCGGCTTATAAAAGCCCCCGGGCGGAGTCCCGCTCGGGTACGGCCCGGAGTCGGTTTGACTTTTTTTTAAATAATTCCGTCATGCAGAAAAAGAAAGAAAAGAAATACTAAACGGATTTCAAAATTCCCGAAATAAGTTTTCCCCGTCCTCTAAATATAGGCCTGACAAGGCGAACATTTATTTGGGCCTAAAATGCAATTGTAAAAAACGCATATTTTTCCGAATTCAAATAAAATAGCGATAAAACTCCGAATAAAAATCTTATTTGATTTTAATATTAAATCTCTGATATTTCTTTATTTTGAGGAAGTCATTTTATCCTCTCTCTCTTTTATTTTTAATAAAAGAAATATTTTAGAGAAAGATAATTAAAATCAAACGATCCTCTTTTCAAAAATTTAGAAAACTCAAATATGAAAATAACGAAACCCCCAACTCTCTCTGTAGGTCCTTGAGTTGCGTAGAATTTATAGGATCCAGCAAAATGCAATAAAATATGATATGCAATGGTTATCTAATGTATAACATTCCATATTGAAAATTTGGGATGTTACATAGATACACCAAGACGGCAAGAAGCATTGACGTATAAGGGAATTTCTAGGTGGTCTCTTTAAACGATCACTCTACCTGTTTTCAGGACCCACACGCAGCTCTCCCTTGGTTGTGGCTTACTAAAATAGCCCTGTTGCTTATTGCACTACGTGTACAAATACGCTTTGACGTATTCATCAAACTATAATAGAAACAGTTTGCGGCCTAACTTCTGCGGCACTAGTTTGTTACCTCTTTTTTTTCGATATTCTTATCAAATTGCACCCATACATTTTGGTACACTTTAATTTGCCAGGGGCTTCATTGCGCCCCATAATATGGCAACAAAGTCTAAGAACCTTTTACAGTATAGTTCGGCACCCCGAATTTAGCATTATATGCATCGGCTTCGAATCATGTCTTTGGTCAATAGTTGGGTTGCCCGGCTCCTGGGCTTACTACCTTACGTTCCGCTATATCGGGAGAACTACTACGATTGTGTCCTGGTTTATCTTGATGAGCACCTCAGTAGAGAAATCCGAAAACTGATTGTCATGATGCGGCGTGAGCCGGTCAGCTCTTCGGAGGTTTCAAATCTTTAGCGATTTTTCCGCATTACACGATGAATCGATTCTTACCCAGGTGTTTACAGCACCCTAGTTCGGATACTAGGGGCTGCGCCTAAATTTTTATTGTCAAACTCCTATGCCTAAGTGAGGGTGATAAAGCCACATAGTCTGATTTCCTGGTTCGTTGCGCTAAACACCTCCTTCAAGGACCACACAATTGGATCAAGAGTGTTTAGATTCCATCCCGAACACCCCCGTACTACCTACATGGGGGCTGAAGCCGACGACTGGCCATCCCTCAGATTTCATAAACACGGCCGCACAGGAGATTACATCTTTTGCACGTTGCTCCGCTATAAATGCAGGATCCCTCCAGGACATCACTAAAATATCGCTTGGGCGTGCGGTGCTCTTTGCCCTCGGGCGGTTGCTACCTCTTGAGCACTGCGTTGGTTTTCCCTTGAAGAGGAAAGGATGATGCAGCAAAGTAGCATAAGTATTTCCCTCGGCTTTTTGAGAACCAAGGTATCAATCTAGTAGGGGACTACACGTAAGTCGCCTCGTACCTACAGAAACAAATAGGAACCTTGCAACCAACGCGATAAAGGGGTTGTTAATCCCTTCACGACCACTTGCAAAAGTGAGATCTGGTAGAGATAATAAGATAAATATTTTTGGTATTTTTTATGATATAGATTGAAAGTAAAGATTGCAAAATAGACCTGGAGGCCATAGGTTTCACTAGTGGCTTCTCTCAAGATAGCATTAGTATTATGGTGGGTGAACAAATTACTGTCGAGCAATTGATAGAAAAGTGCATAGTAATGAGAATATCTAGGCACGATCAGGTATATAGGCATCACGTCCACGACAAGTAGACCGAAACAATTCTGCATCTACTACTATTACTCCACACATCGACCGCTATCTAGCATGCATCTAGAGTATTAAGTTCATAAGAACAGAGTAACACATTAGGCAAGATGACATGATGTAGATGGATAAACTCAAGCAATATGATATAAACCCCATCTTTTTATCCTCGATGGCAACAATACAATATGTGCCTTGCTGCCCCTGCTGTCACTGGGAAAGGACACCGCAAGATTGAACCCAAAGCTAAGCACTTCTCCTATTGCAAGAAAGATCAATCTAGTAGGCCAAACTAAACTGATAATTCGAAGAAACTTGCAAAGATAACAAATCATACATAAAATAATTCAGAGGAGATTCAAATATTGTTCATAGATAATCTTGATCATAAACCCACAATTCATCGGATCTCGACAAACACACCGCAAAAGGAATTACATCGAATAGGTCTCCAAGAGAATCGAGGAGAACTCTGTATTGAGATCCAAAGAGAGAGAAGAAGCCATATAGCTAATAACTATGGACCGAAGTTCTATGGTAAACTACTCACACATCATCGGAGAGGCTATGGTGTTGATCTAGAAGCTCTCCATGATTGATTCCCCCTCTGGCGGAGCACCGGAAAAGGCCCCAAGATGGGATCTCACGGGTACAGAAGGTTGCGGCGGTGGAAATAGGGTTTCGTGGTGCTCCTGGATGTCTTTGTGGTATATGCATATATATAGGAGGAAGAAGTAGGCCAGTGGAGCTGCGAGGGGCCCACGAGGGTGGGGGCGCGCCTAGGGGGGCAGGCGCACCTCCCTGCGCAGTCCCAAAAATAATATAAAAGTGCTTAGTAAAGCCCATTAAACATCCAAAATAGATAATATAATAGCATGTTACAATCAAAAATTATAGATACGTTGGAGATGTATCAAGCATCCCCAAGCTTAATTCATGTTCGTCCTCGAGTAGGTAAATGATAAAAACAGAATTTTTGATGTGGAATGCTACGTTGCATATTTCTCAATGTAATTTCCTTTAATGTGGCATGAATGTTCAGATCCGAAAGATTCAAGACAAAGTTTAATATTGACATGAAAATAATAATACTTCAAGCATACTAACAAAGCAATCATGTCTTCTCAAAACAACATGGCCAAAGAAAATTATCCCTACAAAATCATATAATTTGGCTATTCTATCTTCATCACACAAAGTATTTAATCACGCACAACCCCGATGACAAGCCAAGCAATTGTTTCATACATTTGATGTTCTCAAACTTTTTCAGTCTTCACGCAATACATGAGCCTGAACCATGGATATAGCACTATATGTGGAATAGAATGATGGTTGTGGAGAAGACAAAAAAGGAGAAGATAGTCTCACACCAACTAGGCGTATCAACGGGCTATAGAGATGTCCATCAATAGATATCAATGTGAGTGAGTGGGGATTGCCATGCAACGGATGCACTAGAGCTATAAGTGTATGAAAGCTCAACAAAAGAAACTAAGTGGGTGTGCATCCAACTGACTTGCTCACGAAGACCTAGGGCATTTTGAGGAAGCCCATCATTGGAATATACAAGCCAAGTTCAATAATACAAAATTCCCACTAGTATATGAAAGTGACAACATAGGAGACTCTCTATCATGAAGATCATGGTGCTACTTTGAAGCACAAGTGTGGTAAAAGGATAGTAACATTGTCCCTTCTCTCTTTTTGTCTCATTTTTTTATTTGGGCCTTTTTCTCTTTTTTTATGGCCTCTTTTTTTCTTTTCTTTTTTTTCGTCAGGAGTCTCATCCCGACTTGTGGGGGAATCATGGTCTCCATCATCCTTTCCTCACATGGGACAATGCTCTAATAATGATGATCATCACACTTTTATTTACTTACAACTCAAAAATTACAACTCAATACTTAGAACAAAATATGACTCTATGTAAATGCCTCCGGCGGTGTACCGGGATATGAAATGAATCAAGAGTGATATGTATGAAAGAATTATAAAGGTGGATTTGCCACAAATACGATTTCAACTACATGATCATGCAAAGCAATATGACAATGACGGAGTGTGTCATAATAAACGGAACGGTGGTAAGTTGCATGGCAATATATCTCGGAATGGCTACGGAAATGCCATAATAGGTAGGTATGGTGGCTGTTTTGAGGAAGGTATATGGTGGGTGTATGATACCGGCGAAAAGTGTGCGGTATTAGAGAGGCTAGCGATAGTGGAAGGGTGAGAGTGTGTATAATCCATGGACTCAACATTAGTCATATCTATTAGTTATCAAAATGAAGTACTACGCACATGCTCCTAGGGGGATAGATTGGTAGGAAAATACCATCGCTCATCCCCGACTGGCACTCATAAGGTAGATAATCAATAAATAAATCATGCTCTGACTTCATCACATAATGGTTCACCATACGTGCATGCTACGGGAATCACAAACTTTAGAACAAGTATTTCTTGAATTCACAACTACTCAACTAGCATGACTCTAATATCACCATCTTCATATCTCAAAACAATTATCAAGTATCAAACTTCTCATAGTATTCGATGCACTTTATATGATAGTTTTTATTATACCTATCTTGGATGTTCATCATATTAGGACTAATTTTATAGCCAAAGAAAACTACCATGCTGTTATAGAAGACTCTCAAAATAATATAAGTGAAGCATGAGAGATCAATAATTTCTATAAAATTAAACCACCACCGTTGTCGGTGTCAAAACCGGCGGATCTCGGGTAGGGGGTCCCGAACTGTGCGTCAAGGTTGGATGGTAACAGGAGACAAGGGACACGATGTTTTTACCCAGGTTCGGGCCCTCTTGATGGAGGTAATACCCTACTCCTACTTGATTAATATTGATGATATGGGTAGTACAAGAGTAGATCTAGCACGAGATCACGGAGGCTAAACCCTAGAAGCTAGCCTATGGTATGGTTGTTGTGTATGGAGTTGATTGTCCTACGGACTACAACCCTCCAGTTTATATAGACACGGATAGGGTTAGGGTTACACAGAGTCGGTTACAATGGTAGGAGATCTTGAATATCCGCATCGCCAAGCTTGCCTTCCACACCAAGGAAAGTTCCATCCAAACACGGGACGAAGTCTTCATTCTTGTATCTTCATAGTCCAGGAGTCCGGCGAAGGTATAGTCCGGCTACCCGAACACCCCCTAATCCAGGACTCCCTCAGTAGCCCCTGAACCAGGCTTCAATGACGACGAGTGCGGCGCGCAGATTGTCTTCGGCATTGCAAGGCGGGTTCCTCCTCCAAGTCTTTCATAGAAGATTTATAAACACCAAGAATAGTGTCCGGCTCTGCAAAACAAGTTTCCACATATTGCCATAGAGAGAATAATATTAACACAAATCAAATCTGTTGATGTGTTCCGCAGTGCATCATCACACTACGGCCAAGTCCTTTACACGAATCGTTTTTACTTTTCCACCTCAGCACATTTTGCGAGGCGGTTTCCTTGGCACGTCTTGTCAAAGCAGAGATCATGTGCCCTTTTTACGGGATTCTCATCAATACGGACGTGGGTAACCCAACCGTGCCATTTACCACGACGTTTGGGAGGCAAGCGAGTTTTATTAGGTAGGTGGGGACGCATAACCGCATCCGCCCATATAAGGGGATAAGGATCAACCTTTTTTACCTACGCCTTCTTCCTCCTTTGCCTATCCATCTCCTGCGCACTCGAGCTCCAGCGCCCAAGCCCGCTCTTCCCACCTCAACCTTCTCCAGCAATGTCCGGAGCGGGAGGCAAGTGGATGGTCTCCTCCGTTACGGAGGTCCAAGTGAAAAAGCTGAGGAAGGCCGGATACTTGTCCAAGGACATCCTGCACCGGCTTCCCGAAAAGGGGCAGCTTCTCCCCGCACCAAGGCCCCATGAGAGGGTAGTGTTCCTTCCCCACTTCCTCCGCGGACTGGGTTTTCCACTCCACCCATTCATCCGGGGACTCATGTTCTACTACGGCCTGGATTTTCACGATCTGGCCCTGAACTTCATCCTCAAGATCTCGGCGTTTATCGTCGTGTGTGAGGCTTTCCTCCGCGTCCGCCCCTATTTCGGCCTTTGGCTCAAGACTTTCAGTGTCAAGCCCAAGGTGGTGCACGACAGCCAGGCGGAGTGTGGAGGCGCCATGGCGGGCAAGATGGCCAACGTCCTATGGTTCGAGGGCTCCTTCGTGGAGACCCTAAAGGGGTGGCAAGCCGGGTGGTTTCACATCACCGAGCCACGCAATCCGGAATGGGTCGCAGCCCCCGAGTTTCGATCCGGACCCCCCACGCGGCTCATGTCCTGCAAAGAGACGGGTCTGTCGTGGGGTAACAAAGAAGAGGTGACCGGACTGAAAAAATGCATCCAGTCCCTGGTGAACAAGCCAATCAGGCTTGTCAATGTAGTCCAGGTCATGCTCATTCGTCTAATCCTCCCGTGCCAACAACGGGACTTTAATTTGTGGGAGTTCGACCCGACGCAGCACCGAACCCTCAACAGGCTCTTTGACACGACGTATGAAGACGTCTGGAAGGTGCTAATCAAAGGCGCCGACGCTCCAACATCCGCTTCCGAGGACCGCGGATACAGCTCGCAGTGTCACGCTAGCGAGGTAAGCTATTTCTACCCTTCACGGGACTCTTAAGCTCTTTTTCATAGTTTGACTCTATGCGGGATCTAAACTCCCTTACCTTTAACAGGCTTGGCAGGTGATATCCGGACCAGTTAGCTGTCCGGCTCCCTTGCCCGAAGACCCAGCCGCTGCTCTCTTAGTGAAGCTGCTGGTTCCGGCACCTTATGTGGTGCCGGAGAAGAAGGTCAAGAAGAAGAAGACCACGGGGACTCGAAAGAGTGCCCGTAACGTGGTGGTGTCGGACTCGTCATCCGATGAGTCCGAGACGCCCTCCTCCCGTGAAAACGAGGAGGAGGAAGAAGAAAAAACCTCTCCCCCTTCAGCGAGGGGAGGAGAAAAAGGGAAGGCCGCCCCAACGGGGGAGGCCGGAGGGTCCAGAAAGAGGAAGACCCCTCCGCCGGACTACTCCCCCGACGCCGACGAGGACGACGAGGAGTGGTCGAACAGGGCCAAACGGCCGGCGAAATCATAAGTATTCGGATAGCAGAGTGACTCATGATATTCCTAGGTCGTTCAACTTTCCATAATGCTGAACATAATTGTGCATCCCGCCCCGAGCCGAACTCGACGATTCATCGAGCGGCTCCCTGGATTCATCGGACGTGAACTCAGTTCTGCCCGCTGTCTCCCCCCGCACTGCAGACGACGCCGAAGTGGCGTCGTGACAAACTCCGGGGCAGGAGGAGACGGTCCTGGAGGAGCCTCAAGGCCACCTCCCGGACTCCAGGAGTGAAGGGGATAAGGCCCCCCAGGGCACCAAGTCCAGCTTTGAGCCGGACACCGTGCCGGAATCTTCAACGGTTCCGGACTGCGGTAGGCGAACTCCTTCCAAGAGGAGCAAGCCTTCTGAGCCGGCGGCCTCCGTCCAACCGGAGGTGCCGGACAATCTGCTGGAGGTGCTTGACAGCGCCTCCATCGACGAGGAGCACCGTACTATCATGAGTACGGTGATCCGGAAGGTCCAGTCTGCCAAGAGCGGACTGAACAAAGCTTGCGCTAGCCTTCTAACAGGCTTCGAGGTAAGTAAAAAATATGCAAGAATATAACCGCATAGACAGTAGCCCCTGATGCTCTTTTTGGCGTTCGGAAAGAAAAGCCGAATAGAGGATCTATTAAATTTCGCAGGAGTCTAACAAAAAAGAGTCAATATGCGTATGCAGGCTTCGCTGCTATCCACCGCCGCACTGACTGCGGAGGTGGGTGTCCTGAAACAGGACCTCGGGCGGACCGAGCAAGAGCTCGGCCTTGCCAAGCGGCAGCTCGAGGAAAAAGAAGGTAAGAAATGCCTTTTAGAAAAAGTGCCTATAAAAAGGCGTGATTGCAAAAAATAACAGGATTGTATTGCTTATTGTAGGGGCCACGAATGAGGTGGTGACCCACAAGCAGGCGCTATGTGAGGCCGAAAAGAAAACGGCCACGGAGCGCAACGAGCGAGAGAGACTTGGGGCTCAGGTCGGCGAGGTGCAGCAAGAGCTTCAGGCTCTCATGAAAAAAACATGAGAGTTTGGAGCTTGAGTCAAAGGCGCAAGCATCCGAGCTCGCGCCGGCCCTTGAGACCGCCAAGTCTGCCAAGGCTGAAGCCCAAAAGGCCCTCCAAGAGTTGGAGGAGATGAGGAAGATAGCAGCGGGTAAGGCATTCTTTATGCAAAGCAGAAATATAAAAGTAAACTACTTCTTACTTAACCGAATCCAGAGCTCTCCAGGGGCATTCACAGATCTTCCCCGTAGCGTATCCGCCGCCGCCGCATTCTACCGAGCTGAAGAGGGCAGCTCGACGGAGAAGGTGTTCTGGTCTCAGTATTCTAAGGCCGGACACCGTGTGCCCTTGAGCGACCAGCTGAAACAGCTAGTCGAGCTCCACAAGGCGGCCGAACAGGCCATGAAGGGCTTCATAGTTCGGCTGTGGCCCGGAGAGGCCCTGCCTGGGAGGTATTTCAGGCTGGTGCGGCGACTGGTGGAGGCCTGTCCAAGGCTCGAGGTCATCAAGCGCTCCGTCTGCATTGAAGGTGCCCGGAGGGCCCTTGCCTGTGCAAAGGTGCACTGGGGTAAGCTGGACGGTGAGAAGCTTGTGAAGGACGGGCCGCCGCCGGGGAAGGAGCATCGCAAGCCCAAGAACTACTACAAGGATGTTCTTGCAGGTGCCCGCCTTGTGGCGGATGAATGTACCAAGGATGTAGTTTTTGAATGAACTCGCTTGTGTTTATCCTGTGCGCTTAAAACTTGTTCATATGTGCTAAGCAATGCTTATTGGATTTAAAATATTATTTTCTGTGCGGCCGTTTATCAAAAATTGAGAGATGGCCAGTCGTCGGCTTCTGCCCCCGTGCCACTAGTGCTGGGGTGTTCGGGGTAAACCTGAGCTCTCTTTTTCCCATGGTTGGGTCCTTCGAGAGAGGCACTCAGCACAACGAACCAGGCAATCGGACTATAATGCTTGAACACTCTCACTTAGCCATAGAACTTTATAATTTTAAATTTCGGCAAAGCCCCTAGTTCGGAACACCGAATTTGGGGCGCTATCCATGCCTTGGCCGGACAAAGCCAGCTCCTCGCTCGAAGCGGCATAAGTCTTTAGGGACTCGAAGAACCTCTCGAACAGCGACCGGTCTCTCGCCTCATCATGACAGTCAGTTTTAGCTTTCTCCACTGAGGTGCTTAACCCAGCTGAACCGGGGCACAATCGCAGTGGTTCTCCTAGTGCTACCTTATCCGATATAGCGGAACGTAAGGCACCAAAACATAGGAGCCAGGCAAACCCAACTATTGACCCAAATCATGATTCGGAGCCGATGCATATAGTGCTATAAGTTCGGGGTACCGCACTTGTGAAAGTGTACGGACTTCTCACACCATAATGAGGGGTACTGAAGCCCCTGGCGTGTTTGTCGTACCATGGTGTACGGGTGCAAGCATGTCATTTAATAATCATATATATGAAAATAGGATAATGCAGAAAAATAGACAAAAAGCTATGCATTGTTTATAGAGGGGCTGTTTATCAAAGCCGAACGATACAAATAGTGCGATAAGCAAAAAAGATACTGGACTATTTAACATGTCCTGACCAGGGGCAGGCCGCGGAAAATAATTCGAAACAGGTATACTGCTTGTAACAGAGACCACCTGGGGGTTCCATAATGCGGCATGGCTTGTCTGCTTCCCTGGGTCTTGCATCGTTTGTGCGGCAATCGAATTGCCGAACAGGTCGTCCGAAATGTGGAGTCCTGAAAGTAAGAAAAAAAGAATCCGGCAGCCCCTACTACGTTTTAAGCCGTATTTTGGGTGTGCCGTTATTGTGCCCCTTCCCCTGTGCCCATGGTATTTCAAGGGCGTAGTTATGTACGCGAGGTACTGGTTTCGCTATGTCGCGAGGGCTGGGGTTGGGGCCGCATTGCTACGCCTGCTCAGAACGTGCCAGGCGGTCTTGTTGTAGGTTACTCCGGGCGCGCTTGGCAGTGTCCGGCTTTTTAACGGCCGTACTGGAGAGTTGCCTAAGAAGGCTGCTTTGTACTTCCGCTGCGAGAGCCGCCGTGTGCTCCTCTGTATGGAGGGAGCGTTCGGTGTTTCCGTTGACCGTGATTACTCCTCGAGGTCCTGGCATCTTGAGCTTGAGATATGCGTAGTGCGGCACCGCATTGAACTTTGTGAATGCGGTTCGTCCGAGCAGGGCGTGATAGCCACTGCGAAACGGGACTATATCGAAGATTGACTCTTCGCTTCGAAAATTATCCGGAGATCCGAAGACCACGTCAAGTGTTACTGATCCTGTACAGTTGGCTTCTACACCTGGTATAATGCCTTTAAAGGTCATTTTTGTGGGCTTAATCCTTGAGGGGTCTATGCCCATTTTTCGCGCTGTATCCTGGTAAAGCAGGTTCAGGCTACTGCCGCCGTCCATGAGGACTCTTGTGAGATGAAATCCGTCGATGATTGGGTCGAGAACCAATGCGGCGAAGCCGCCATGACGGATGCTAGTGGGATGGTCCCTTCGACCAAAGGTGATCGGGCAGGAGGACCATGGGTTGAAGTTTGGGGCGACTGGCTCCATCGCATATATGTCCCGTAGCGCACGCTTCCGCTCCCTCTTGGGAATGTGGGTTGCGTATATCATGTTCACCGTCCGCAGTTGTGAGGGAAAACCCTTCTGTCCATTGTTGTTCGGCAGCCTGGGCTCCTCCTCATCGTCGCTATGCAGCCCCTTGTCTTTGTTTTCGGCTCTTAACTTGCCTGCCTGCTTGAACACCCAACAATCCATGTTGGTGTGATTGGCTGGCCTTTCAGGGGTGCCATGGATCTGGCACAAGCGGTCGAGTATTCGGTCCGAACTGGACGGGCCCTGAGTATTCTTCTTGAATGGCCTTTTCCGCTGACCGGATTTATAGCCTCTGAATCCGGCATTAACTGCCGTATCTTCATTACTGTCGCTGCTAACGTGGCGTTTTTGCTTATTCCGACGTGTCCTGCCACTTTTGTCCTTGGTATCCGAATTACCAGGGTTCTTGGCTAAGTTATTACTGCGAGCTAGCCAGCTATCTTCTCCTGCGCAAAAATGGGTCATGAGTGTCGTGAGGGCTGCCATAGATTTCGGCTTTGCCTGTTCCAGGTGCCGGGCAAGCCACTCGTCGCGGATGTTATGCTTAAAGGCTGCTAGGGCCTCTGCGTCCGGACAGTCGACTATCTGGTTTTTCTTTGTTAGGAACCGTGTCCAGAATTTCCTGGCCGATTCCTCTGGCTGCTGAATTATGTGGCTTAAGTCATCGGTATCCGGTGGTCGCACGTAGGTGCCCTGGAAGTTGTCGAGGAATGCGGCTTCCAGGTCCTCCCAAGAACCGATTGAGTTTGCTGGCAAGCTGTTAAGCCAATGTCGGGCCGGTCCTTTAAGTTTGAGCGGGAGGTATTTGATGGCGTGTAGGTCATCGTCGCGTGCCATGTGGATGTGACGGAGATAATCCTCGATCCATACCGCCGGATCTGTTGTTGCCATCGTATGATTCGATGTTTACAGGTTTGAAACCTTCTGGGATTTTATGATCCATTACTTCATCTATGAAGCATAATGGGTGTGCGGCGCCCCTGTACTGGGCTATATCACAACACAGCTCGGAAGAGCTATGTCTGTTGTGTTCGGCCGGCCGGATTTGTTGTATCCGGAGTGAAGATCATCGTCACGTGTCATAGGGCGCCTGTGCGATCCGTAGATCGATCTTGTTTGTCTTGCCTTATCCTCCAGTACGTCTCGCAGGTCTGGCGCATTTTCCCGTGCCTTAGTTGAGTGGCGTCGAGGCATGGCTTGGGTGGAGGGCCGAGAGGCCTCTCTGTCGTGGCCGCGAGGTGGCCGGTCTGCCATGTCGTGCGCTGGTGATGTAGGCGCTTCCTCCTCTGATTGGGGTAGCGGCCTGCGCTTTGGGTAACTCTTGGAGGGGCGTTCGAGTTCATACTCTTCGGCCGCAAGGACTTCAGTCCATCTATCAGCTAGCAAATCTTGGTCAGCTCTAAGCTGTTGCTGCTTTTTCTTGAGGCTGTTTGCCGTGGCTAAAAGCCTGCGTTTGAAACGCTCTTGTTCGGCGGGGTATGATGGTATGACGAATTCGTCGTCATCGAGGCTTGCCTCGTCTTCGGAGGGATGCATGTAGTTATCATCCTCGACGTCTCGGTCCATCGTTCTCTCGTGAGGGCTGGCTTCTCCATCTTCCTGCGCCGAATCTTGATGAGGTAGGTGTTCTTCGGCACTATCCGGGGTAGTATTATCTCCCGTGCCGGAATCACCGTTTTTGCTTTGGCGGGATTTAGAGCGGCGCCGTTGACGCCGGCGCTTTGGCTGTTTCTTGGTTCCTGTTTGTCTCCTACATCGTCGTCCATACTGTCGATGTCTTCGGAGCCGAAGTCGAGCATGTCGGTTAAATCGTCGACAGTGGCTACAAAGTGGGTGGTGGGTGGGCTTTGAATTTCTTCATCGTCCGTACCCCATCCTCGCTGACCGTAGTCCGGCCAGGGCTCTCCTGATAAAGAGAGAGACTTGAGAGAATTCAGGATGTCGCCGAAAGGCGAGTGCTGAAAGATGTCCGCGGCGGTGAACTCCATTATCGGTGCCAAATCGGATTCAATTGGCAGGGGCGCGGGGGGTTCGGAGTCCGGAGAAGAGTCCGGATCCTTGGAGTCATGAGTCACGTGGAGTGCAGGGCTGGCGTTCGGCTCGATTGCCTTTGAGATCGCAGCCCCCGAGGTGATGTCCAACCGCTCATCCTCGATCGGCGCAATAGGCTCCGAGTTAAGGGTCGGAACCGGTGCGTGTGCGGCCTCCAGGACACCGTTCGGAGGCAGAGCTAGATCATGCCCCTCGAGATAGTGTGGCGCGCTTGGCCGTGGCTCGAACCCGTCGAAGATCAAGTCTCCACGGGTATCAGCCGTGTAGTTTAAGCTTCCAAACTTGACTTGATGGCCAGGGGCGTAGCTTTCGATCTGCTCCAGGTGGCCAAGTGAATTGGCCCGCAGAGCGAAGCCGCCGAAGACGAAGATCTGTCCGGGGAGAAAAATCTCACCCTAGACCTCATCGTTGTTGATGACCAAAGGAGCCATCGGGCCTAAAGGCGACGACACAGAGGAACTCTCAATGAAAGCACCAATGTCGGTGTCAAAACCGGCGGATCTCGGGTAGGGGGTCCCGAACTGTGCGTCAAGGCCGGATGGTAACAGGAGACAAGGGACACGATGTTTTTACCCAGGTTCGGGCCCTCTCGATGGACATAATACCCTACTCCTGCTTGATTAATATTGACGATATGGGTAGTACAAGAGTAGATCTACCACGAGATCAAAGAGGCTAAACCCTAGAAGCTAGCCTATGGTCTGATTATTGTATATGGAGTTGATTGTCCTATGGACTACAACCCTCCGGTTTATATAGACACGGATAGGGTTAGGGTTACACAGAGTCGGTTACAATGGTAGGAGATCTTGAATATCTGCATCGCCAAGCTTGCCTTCCACGCCAAGGAAAGTTCCCTCCGACACGGGACGAAGTCTTCAATCTTGTATCTTCATAGTCCAAGATTCCGCCGAAGGTATAGTACAGCTACCCGAACACCCCCTAATCCAGGACTCCCTTAGTTAGGGTTACACAGAGTCGGTTACAATGGTAGGAGATCTTGAATATCCACATCGTCAAGCTTGCCTTCCACGCCAAGGAAAGTTCCATCTGGACACGGGACGAAGTCTTCAATCTTGTATCTTCATAGTCCAGGAGTCCGGCGAAGGTATAGTCCGGCTACCCGAACACCCCCTAATCCAGGACTCCCTCAACCGTGCTCTAAAAAAATATAAGTGAAGCACTAGAGCAAAATTATCTAGCTCAAAAGATATAAGTGAAGCACATAGAGTATTCTAATAAATTCCGATTCATTTGTGTCTCTCCCAAAAGGTTTGTACAGCAAGTATGATTTTGGTAAACTAAAAATCAAATACTCAAATCATACATGACGCTCCTAGCAAAACACATATCATGTGGTGAATAAAAATATAGCCTCAAGTAAAGTTAACGATAGACGAAGACAAAAGAGGGGATGCCTTCCGGGGCATCCCCAAGCTTAGGCTTTTGGTTATCCTTGAATTTTACCTTGGGGTGCCTTGGGCATCCCCAAGCTTAGGCTCTTGCCAGTCCTTATTCCATAATCCATCAAATCTTTACCCAAAACTTGAAAACTTCACAACACAAAACTCAACAGAAAATCACATGAGCTCCGTTAGCGAAAGAAAACAAACCACCAATTCAAGGTACTGTAATGAACTCATTATTTATTTAAATTTATTTTAAACGTACTGTATTCCAACTTCTCTATGGTTCATACCCTCTAATACTAGTCATAGTTTCATCAAAATAAGCAAACAACACACAAAAAACAGAATCTGTCAAAAACAGAACAGTCTGTAGTAATCTGTATCAAACGTATACTTATGGAAATCCAAAAAATCTGAAATAAATAGGTGAACGTGAGGAATTTATCTATTAATCATCTTCCAAAAGAATCAACCTAAAAGCACTCTCCAGTAAAAAATGGCAGCTAATCTCGTGAGCGCTAAAGTTTCTGTTTTTTACAGCAAGATCATAAAAACTTCACCCAAGTCTTCCCAAAGGTTCTACTTGGAACAAACACTAATTTAAAACATGAAAACACATCTAAACAGAGTCTAGATGAATTATTTATTGAATAACAGAAAGGGAAAATATTGGCTTGTCTCCCAACAAGCTCTTTTCTTTAAAGCCTTTTAGCTAGGCATTGATAATTTTAATGATGCTCACATGAAAGACAAGAATTGAAGCACAAAGAGAGCATCATAAAACATGTGATGAACACACTTAAGTATAACATACTTCATATTTATAGGTATTTCATAAGCAAACAAATTATCAAGGAAAGCAAAAACTAGCATATGCAAGGAAGAAGTAAGAGACATAGCAATCTCAACATGAAGAGAGGTAATTTAGTAACATGAAAATTTCTACAACCATATTTTCCCCTCTCATAATAATTACATGTTGGATCATAATAAAATTCAACAATATAGCTGTCATAGAACATATTCTTAACACGATCCACATGCATGCAAAGTTGACACTCTTCCAAAATAGTGGGATTAACATTAACTAAAGTCAAGACCTCTCCAAACTCACTTTTATCAAAAACTTCATAAGATTGAACATTATCCAAATATGTGGGATCTAAAGTTGACACTCTTCCAAACCCACTTTCAATATTATTGCAAACATTATCAATCTCATATTGATCATGGGGATTAAATAAATTTTCAAGATCATAAGAAGAATCACCCCAATCATGATCATTGCAACAAGTAGTAGACATAGCAAAACTAGCATCCCCAAGCTTAGGGTTTTGCATATTATAAGCACAATTGACATTAATAGAATTTATACTATCATCATTGCAATCATGCTTTTTATTCAAAGATTCATCGTGAATCACTCCATAAAGTACTTCATTACAATTTTCAGATTCACGAATTTCAAGCAAAACTTCATAAAGATAATCTAGTGCACAAAATTCACTAGCAATTGGTTCATCATAATTGGATCGCTTTAAAATATTATCAAGCGGATGAGGATCCATAGATCTTAGGTTCTCTGTTTAGCAATAAATAAACAACTATTCCAACCAAACGAGCGAACGAGCCAAGTAAGACATCAAAGCAGACGAAAAGACGAACAGAAGAATGGTGAATAAAACGGCAAGGGTGGAGTGGGGAGAGAAAAACGAGAGGCAAATGGCAAATAATGTAATGCGAGGAATAATAGTTTGTGATGGGTACTTGGTATGTCTTGACTTGACTTAGATCTCCCCGGCAACGGCGCCAGAAATCACACGTTGGTGGGAGATCAAATCTTGACTTGACTTGCCGTAAGCATCCCCGGAAACGGCGCCAGAAATTCTTCTTGCTACCTCTTGAGCACTGTGTTGGTTTTCCCTTGAAGAGGAAAGGGTGATGCAGCAAAGTAGTGTAAGTATTTCCCTCAGTTTTTTGAGAACCAAGGTATCAATCCAGTAGGAGACTACACGCAAGTCGCGTCGTACCTACACAAACAAATAAGAACCTTGCAACCAATGCGATAAAGGGGTTGTTAATCCCTTCACGGGCACTTGCAAAAGTGAGATCTGATAGAGATAATAAGATAAATATTTTTGGTATTTTTTATGATATAGATTGAAAGTAAAGATTGCAAAGTAAAATAGATTGGAAACTTATATGATGGAAAATAGACCCGGGGGCCATAGGTTTCACTAGTGGCTTCTCTCAAGATAGCATACGTATTACGGTGGGTGAGCAAACTACTGTCGAGCAATTGATAGAAAAGTGCATAGTTATAAGAATATCTAGGCATGGTCAGGTATATAGGCATCATGTCCGTGACAAGTAGACCCAAACGATTCTGCATCTACTACTATTACTCCACACATCAACCGCTATCCAGCATGTATCTAGAGTATTAAGTTCATAAGAACAGAGTAACGCATTAGGCAAGATGACATGATGTAGAGGGATAAACTCAAGCAATATGATATAAACCCCATCTTTCGATCCTCGATGGCAACAATACAATACGTGCCTTGCTGGCCCTACTATCACTGGGAAAGGACACTGCAAGATTGAACCCAAAGCTAAGCACTTCTCCTATTGCAAGAAAGATAAATCTAGTAGGCCAAACCAAATTGATAATTCGAAGAGACTTGCAAAGATAACAAATCATACATAAAAGAATTTAGAGGAGATTCAAATATTGTTCATAGATAATCTTGATCATAAACCCGTAATTCATCGAATCGCGAGCTTGACGGCGTTCATTGATAATCCCCAAGTGCAAGGAATCATCGTAGCAATTTCCAAAGGTGGAAGTGACAAGTATGGAGTGTCGAACCCACAAGGAGCTAAAGGTAAGATCAATATTCTCTCAAGCCCTATCTGCCACTGATACGACTCTACGTACACCGAACGTTTGCTTCCAACTAGAAACGACAAATAAAACTACGTTGTGGGTATGAAGAGGATAACATTGCATGATATTGGAGAGCTAAAATATAAAAGTAGGTGTTGTTATCATAAAGTTAGAATATATTACTAAATATTATAAATAGCGAGTGTGGAATAATGATTGGTCGGTGTGCGGAATTATCCTAGGCAATTGTTAACATGACCGGTAGTCGTCATTGCAATTTCATATGAGGGAGAGGCATAACCTAACATACTTTCTCTTCTTGGATCATATGCACTTATGATTGGCACTCTAGCAAGCATCTGCAACTACTAAAGATCATTAAGGTAAAACCCAACCATAGCATGAAAGCATCAAGTCCTCTTTATTCCCATACGCAACAACTCCCTTACTCGGGTTTATGTTTCAGTCACTCACCAACCCACTATAAGCGAATCATGAACGTATTGCAACACCCTACGGCGGGAATCCCTCACGCTTGCGCGACACAGAGAGCACCATAGGACAACACCAAAATAAAACATACAGCTCGTACCAATCTAGATCATCAATCAACCCAAAGACAAAGGATATCTACTCCAAACATCATAGGATGGCAACACATCATTGGATCATAATATGTGGCATAAAGCACCATGTTCAAGTAGGGATTATAGCGGGGTGTGGGAGAGTGGACCGTGTAAAATAGATGAGGATGGTGACGATGGAGATGTTGATGAAGACGATCACCGTGGCGATGATTCCCCTCCCGATGGCACTCCGGCACCACCGGAAGAGAGGAGGAGAGGTTCTCCCCCTTCTGCTTCCTCCTCCATGGCCTCCCCCCTAGATTGGGAAAGGTTCTCCCTCTGGTCCTTGGCCTCCATGGCGATGATGGCCTCTCCGGGATACTCCTCCATGGCCACCGGTGATGATGGCCCCCTCCGGCAGGGTGCCGGAGAGGGCCTAGATTGATTTCTCGTGGCTACAGAGGCTTGCAGCAGCAAGACTCCCGATCTAGGTTAATTTTCCGAGGTTTCAATATTTATAGGAATTTTTGGAATTGGTCTCATGTCAAGGAGGTGCCCGAGCTGTCCACGAGGCAGGCCCACATGCCCAGGGGGTGGGCGCGCCCCCACCATCGTGGGCAGCTCGGGACTCTTTTGGCCCAACTCCGATGCTCCATGGTCTTCTTTTGGTCTATAAAAAATCATCAAAAATTGGCACGTCAATTGGACTTCGTTTGGTATTCCTTTTCTGCAAAACTCAAATACAAGGAGAAAACAGAAACTGGCATTGGGATCTAGGTTAATAGGTTAGTCCCTAAAATCATATAAAATAGCATATAAATGCATATAAAACATCTAAGATGGATAATATAATAGCATGAATACTTCATAAATTATAGATACGTTGGAAACGTATCATTCATCTTCGCCCACTGCACCTTGACGCGGGCGAAGGCCATCCGTGCACCCTCGATGCAGACAGATCGCTTGATAACGTCAAGCCGGGGGCAGGCACTGACCAGCCGCTTCACGAGCCCGAAGTAGCTGCTGGGTATAGCTTCGGCAGGCCACAGCCGGATTATCAAATCCTTCATGACCAGTTCGTCCACCCTATGCAGTTCGACCAGCTGTTTTAGCTGGTCGCTAAAGGGCATCGGATGTTCTGGCGCAAGGTATTGCGACCAGAACAGCTTCTCTGTTGAGGCCCCCTCTTCGGCTCGGAAGAATTCTGCAGCTTCAGAAACACTGCGCGGCAGACCCGCAAACGCCCGTGGGGAACTCCAAATCCAGGTTAGTAAGAAATACCTCTTCTTCACATACTTGCTTTGCATAATAAAAGCCTTATCCGCCGCGATTTTCTTTGCCTCCTGGATTTCCTGGAGGGCGCCCTGGGCTTCAACCCGTGCCTCTTGTGCGCTCTGGCGAGCCTTGGGGAGTTCGGTCTCTTGATCCGCAATGTCGCGCTCCAAGGACTCGCATTTCTTTACGGTGTCCTGGAGCTCCTGTTGGACCTCACCAACCCTGGCCTCGTGTTTTTCACGAGCGGTTGCTCCTTTGCCGCTTTCTTTTTGGCCTCAGCTAGCGCTTTCTTGAGGGTTTCCATGTAACGCCCTCGATGCGGCTATATCTCCCACGTGTCGAGGCACGACTTAGAGGCATAACCGCATTGACAACAATGTCGCAAGTGAGGTAATCTTCACACAATCCATGAAATAAATAAGGGGAAAGATACATAGTTGGCTTACAGACGCCACTTCACACAATACATAAATAAACATCCATCATTCAAATTACACTCAAGGTCCGACTACGGTACCAAAATGAAAGAAGACTACCCCAAATGCTACATAGATCCCCGGATCACCCCAACTGGGCTCCACTACTGATCATCAGGAAAAGACACATAGTAACGGCCACGTTCCTCGTCGAACTCCCACGTGAGCTCGGACGCGTCATCTGCACTGGCATCGTTGGTACCTGCAACTGTTGTGGTAGAATCTGTGAGTCACGGGGACTCAGCAATCTCACACCCGCGGGATCAAGACTATTTAAGCTTATAGGTAGGAAAGGATAGTGAGGTGGAGCTGCAGCAAGCGGCTAGCATATATGGTGGCTACAACGCAAAAGAGAGCGAGAAGAGAAGGCAAAGCACGGTCGTGAAACTAGAAGTGATCCTAGAACAACCTACGTCAAACATTACTCCAACACCGTGTTCACTTCCCGGACCTCGCCGAGAAGAGACCATCACGGTAACACACGCGGTTGATGTGTTTTAGTTAAGGTCAACTTCGGGTTTTCTACAACCGGACATCAACAAATTCCCATCTGCCTCATAACCGCGGGCACGGCTTTCGAAAGATAATACCCTACAGGGGTGTCCCAACTTAGCCCATGATAAGCTCTCACGGTCAACGAAGGATATTCCTTCTACCGGGAAGACCCGATCAATCTCAGAATCCCGGACTACAAGACATTTCGACAACAATAAAACAAGTCCAGCAAAACCGCCCGATTGTGCCGACAAATCCTGATAGGAGCTGCACATATCTCGGTCTCAGGGCACATCCGAATAAGCGAAGCGTACAGGTACCAACATAACCCAAGTTGCCAAGGGACGGTCCCGCACGGTGCTCTAGGTTGGACCAGCAATCGAAGGAGAACTGGCCCGGGGGGTTAAAATAAAGATGACCCTTGAGTCTGCAGAACCCAAGGGAAAAAGGCTTAGATGGCAAATGGTAAAACCAATGTTGGGCCTTGCCGGAAAAGTCTTATTCAAAGCGAACTGTCAAGGGGGTCCCATAAATCACCCAACCGTGTAAGGAACGCAAAATCCGGGAACATAACACCGGTATGACGGAAACTAGGGTGGCAAGAGTGGAACAAAACACCAGGCAAAAGGCCGAGCCTTCCACCCTTAACCAAGTATATAGATGCATTAATTAAATAAGGGGGTATTGTGATATCCCAACAAGTAAAACATGTTCCAACAAGGAACAACAAGTCCATGTTCCAACAAGGAACAAACTTCATCTTCACCTTCAACTAGCAACGCTATAAGAGGGGCTGAGCAAAACGGTAACATAGCCAATCAACGGTTTGCTAGGACATGGGTGGTTAAGGGCTGACATGGCAATATAGGAGGCATGATATAGCAAGTGGTAGGTATCGCAACATAGGCGTAGCAAAAGAGCGAGCATCTAGCAAGCAAAGATAGAAGTGATTTCGAGGGTATGGTCATCTTGCCTGCAAGGTTCTCAGAGTTGTCGAAAGCTTGGTCCTCGAAAGCGTTCTCAACAGGTTCCTCGTTCATGTACTCGTCTCCCGGCTCTACCCAAAGCAAGAACACAAGCAAATAGGACAAATATCAATCACGATGCAATGCGCAAGCAACATGATGCAAAACATGGCATGATATGCGAGATGTGATATGCAATGCATATGCCTGCTCCGGAAGGACAAGGATGAACAAGGCATAATCTTGGCAAACCAAGTATGCCACTGGAAAGGTGAGGTGATTTCGGTTGAAATCGATATAAAGATCACCGGAATCGGATGCACGGTTTGCAAATGACGAGCAATACAAGAATGACGATAATCTGCCATAAACAGCATGATGCTACTTAGCAAGCAACAAGAAAATAAGCTACTGCACCCAAACATATCAACAAAGCATATGACAGTAATCTAAACAAGATGCTTGACAAAAGATGAACAGTGAGCTACGGCTAAATCACACCATAACAGGTTCAAACAAGCATGGCAAAAGTGCAAAAGATAACAAGTTCTCAGACTTAGTGAAAATATCAACATGGCAGAAATTAACATCAGGATGACATGTTTAGAGCAATGAAACAACATTCTACAGGATCAGAACATAGCAAAGTAAGGCATGGCATGAATCTACTCAAATCACTGGACAAAAGTCCCTTACTGACTATAAGCCAAAAAGGATCAGAAAATATGATTACACCCATGTCAATTAAGCAAGATTCGTTACAGGTTTCAGACTTAGCAGAAAACTGGACATGTCACAACAGATAACGAGTAGGCATGTTTACGAGCTCGATGCACTTACTACAGAGCATTACCTGATAAATTAAGCATACATACATCAAGAAGACATGGCATAGGAACTAGACATGGCAAGAACAACATCATAGCATGCAAGGATCAACTATACCAAGCTTGGCAAAATCGAATAACATGTAAACAATCTGCCAGCAACATTTTGAAGCAAAAGTAGAGCTCAATTGACTCACGCTATGGCACTCCATAAATACCAAAAAAGGCATGGACAGATAGAGCAAATCCATATGCTCAAAACACTCTTACTGATCATTCTCAAAGAAGGCATAGATCTCTCGGAAACAACATGAACACATGGCATAAAAATAACAGCAGTCAGGGACTTGGTGAAATTACTAAGTCTCTGAAATCAGCAACAATAAGTATCCTAGTTTGCATGCTTGTGCTAGTCACCACAAAGATCAAAAAAATACATGGCATAATTCTCTGGAAAGATAACATGTCATATTACAAAACTCATGTAGGACTCAACTTCATAAGAGGTACACATCAATCATGGCAAAAATGACAAAAGTGCATGTTCAGATAAGATCCAGCAACTAACATCACGTAGCCCTCTTCTAACAGCATTTCGGGCACCAAAATGGCCTCAAATTAAAATGATGAAATGAAATTAAATGATGTACTCTTCGAGACGAACAATTTTACATATTATACGCACGAAACGGAGCTACGAATGCAAAGTTACAGCATGATAAACAGGTGATGATAACATGAAAAAATATGAGGACTTAGAAATAATCAGAGGAGAGGAAGAAGTCAACCCCGGTGGCACGGAAACCGAGGCGGCCGGATCTGGTGCCGGCGATCACTGGAGAGGGAGCGGCGATGGCGGGGGTCGCCGGATCCGGGACGGGACGGCCGGATCTGGCGCCGGGAGGGCGCGGGGACGCGGGGTCGGCGACGGCGTGCGGCGGCGCGGGGCGGCGACGGCGTGCGGCGGCGCGGCGGCGCGGGGCGACGGCGAGGCGGCGAGCGGCGCGGCGGGGCACGGCGGAGCGGCGGCCGGGCGCGGGGGAGGCGCGGGGTCGCGGGCGGCGTGGCGGTGCGGACCGGGAGGGCCAGCCACGGGCCAGGCGGGCCGCGGCGGCGGGGCAGCGCGGGCGCCACGTGGCGGCCCCGGACTGGCTGCGGGCGCGGTGGCGGACGGTGTCCGGCCGTTGCGGACACGTCCGGCGGCAGCGGGATGGATTTTTTAGGGTTAGGGATGTTTTTGCCCGCAAATGGAGGAGGGGGAGGCCTTTTTATAGGTAGAAGGAGTTAGGAAGCTCCAAAAGGAGAGCGGTTTTCGGCCACGCGATCGTGATCGAACGGCGGAGGACATGGGAGTGTCTTAGATGGGTTATTGGGCTGTTTTGGAGGGGTTTTGGGCTGCAACACACACGAGGCCTTCACGGTTACCCGGTTAACCGTTGGAGTACAAAACGACCTCTGATTGACCCGAAACTTGACAGGCGGTCTACCGGTGCTATACCAAGGCCGCTTGACAAACCTTGGTCCATTCCGAGAATGTTTAATACCCGCTCACGAAGAAATGTAGAAGGGGACCCCGGGGAACATCGGAGCGTCGGATTGGAAAACGGACAACGGGGAAAATGCTCGGATTTATGAGACGAACACGTATGCAAATGCGATGCACATGATGACATGATATGAAATGCATGACATGGACAAAATGCAAAACGAAGGGAAACCAAACCACGGAGGAAAATAACATATCACATTGCCGAAAATGGCAAGAGTTGGATTACAAATATGGCAAGTTACATCCGGGGCGTTACATTCCACCTCAGTAGCCGCTCCTACAAATATCATGGCACTGCGGTCAGCACAAGTCATTCATTCTTTTCCGGATACACACAAGGTCATCACATACCTTGATTGTCCTCCAACTGCTTTTTTACGCGGCCGAGGTCTTCCTCGGCCCGCTCCAGACTCTTCTTTAGTTCGGAGACCTCAGCAGCATGAGAGATTGTGGCCAGCAACGACGCCTACTTATTCACATAAGACATAATTAGTTAGTTTCCTGCAAAAATTACTTGATCCTCTGTCCGGCTTTTCTTTCCGAACACCGGACAGTGTCTCAGGGGCTACTGTCTATACTGTGACATTATTTTTACATAATTGTGTTGCTTACCTCAAAGCCTGTCAGCAGGCTGGAGCAGGCTTCGGTCAGTCCGCTCTTAACAGACTGAACCCTCTCAACCACTGTACCCATAAGGATACGGTGTTCCTCCATAATGGAAGCGCCTCGCTGCGCTTCCAGCAGATTATCCGGTGCCTTTGGATGGACAGAGGTCACCGGCGTAATAGGCGCGCCTCCTCCCTTCGAAGGAGGCTGCTTGCTTGATTCCGGAGCCGTGTAGGTCTCCGGGATGGTATTCGGCCGTGGGCCAAATTGGATATGGCCCCCATTGCCAGTCTCCGTGGGGATTTTCAACCCCATGTGTCCGGCGGCCGAGGGGTCACCCTCTAGCGCCACCCTGACGGCTTCCTGAACCTCTCCCTGGCTTGGGAAGGTCCTTTGGGACAACACCTCGGCGTCGCCTTTGGCCTTGGGAGAGTAAGCCGCCGGCGGTGACTCGCTGGCCATCGCCTTTGAATCGAGCGAACCCCCTGATGAGGATCGCAGGGAGCTGTCGTGGGCCGGACTGCAAGTGCATGATTCAACGTGTTAAAAATTATGAAGTAGGGAGGCTGGATGATGAATGCGCCTGGGTCTTTGAGTACTCTTGATTCGGCCAGGGGCTTGTCTCGGGGGCGCCTCTCGGGATTTCTGTCGACGTCCCACCCAGAGTTATCCGCGAGAGAACTCTTCCCCCTCTTGGACGCCTCTGCCTCCAGATGTGTGGAGGCCGCCCTCTTCTTCCTTTCCCCTCAGGGGGAGTGTCGGTGTCAAAACCGGCGGATCTCGGGTAGGGGTTCCCGAACTGTACGTCTAGGCGGATGGTAACAGGAGACAAGGGACACGATGTTTTTACCCAGGTTCGGTCCCTCTCGATGGAGGTAAAACCATAATCCTGCTTGATTAATATTGATGATATGGGTAGTACAAGAGTAGATCTACCATGAGATCAGAGAGGCTAAACCCTAGAAGCTAGCCTATGGTAGGATTGTTGTTGTGTCCTATGGACTAAACCCTCCAGTTTATATAGACACCGGAGGGGGCTAGGGTTACACAGAGTCGGTTACAAGGAAGGAGATCTACATATCAGTATTACCAAGCTTGCCTTCCACGCTAAGGAAAGTCCCATCCGGACACGGGACGAAGTCTTCAATCTTGTATCTTCATAGTCCAACAGTCCGGCCAAAGATTATAGTCTGGCTGTCCGGATACCCCCTAATCCAGGACTCCCTCAATAGCCCCTGAACCAGGCTTCAATGACGATGAGTCCGGCGCGCAGATTGTCTTCGGCATTGCAAGGCGGGTTCCTCCCTCGAATACTTCATAGAAGATTTTGAACACAAGGATCGTGTCCGGCTCTGCAAAACAAGTTCCACATTCCATCCTGGAGAGAATAATATTTCCACAAATCTAATCTGCTGACGTATTTCGTAGCGTGACATCACACCACATCCAAGCCTTTATTTGAATCGTTTTTACCCCCCCCCCACCCCACCTCAGCGCGTTCCGCGAGGCAGTTTCCTTGGCACGTCTTGTCGGAGCAGAGATCGTGTCCCCTTTATTTACGGGATTCTCATCAACATGGACGTGGGTAACCCAGTCGTGTCCGTTGGTACGTCTCCTTGATCAAAGGTAAGTCCCAAACGGTCACAGGGAGGGCTCTTGGTATTCAACCTGTTTATAAAGAGACCAAGGCTTTTCCTCCGATCTTAATCGAATTTGCCTCCCGCCTCGAGTTCCAGCACCCAAAGCTTCAGATTTAGGTGCTTCGGACCTTCGATGATGTCCGGATCCAACCTTCGAGGCCAATGGATGCCTTCCTCCGTCACGGAGGAAGACGTACTAAATCTAAGGGAGGCCCGGTATTTGACCGGCGAAATCCCGCATAGGCTGCCTGCTCAAGGGCAGGTTATCCCCACTCCCAAGCCTGGTGAGAGCTTCGTGTTCGTGTCTCACTTCCTTCGAGGGCTAGGCTTCGCGCTGGATCCCTTCGTGAGGGGGCTCATGTTCTATTATGGACTGGAATTCCATGACTTAGCTCCGGAGTATATCCTCCTCATCTCATCGTTCATCGTCGTGTGCGAAGCTTTCCTCCGTATTACTCCTCACTTCGGACTGTGGCTCAAGACCTTCAAAGTGGAGCCGAAGATGATCGAGGGAGAGCATGCAGAGTGCGGAGGCGCTGTAATAAGCAAGGATGCTAATGCTCCGTGGCCCGAGGGCTCTTTCCAAGAGGAGTCCAGCTTATGGCAATAAGAGTGGTTTTATATCACAGCTCCCAGGGGTACCAAGTGGGTGGATCCGCCTATTTTTCGCTCGGGTCCCCCGCCCCGACTAACATCATGGGTCAATAAGGGGCTGGACTGGGGGCCAGCAAAGGATGTGCCCCTATTGCAGAGCCGCATCCGAGATCTCCTGGAGAGAGATGTCAGTCTGGTCATGGTGACGCAGGTCATGTTAATTCGCCGAGTCCTGCCCTGCAAACATCGTCCCCTCCGCCTGTGGGAGTTCAATCCGGAGGGACCACGAGCTCTTCAACATCTCCTTGGCATGACGCCCGCGGAGATGTCCAAATTGTTCTTCGGACCACAAATGATGTGTCTGGACTCTACTGAGGACGCAGGTCTGAGCTACAACCGCCCGGATACTCAAGTAAGTAGCCCTGTGCTCGAACATGTTATCCCTTCATTTATCACAACATTGCCCTTAAAAAAGAGTTCTTTTTGAACCAGGAGTGGATAGAGAAGGCAAAGTTGATCAGGTGTCCGGCCCCCCTTCCTGAGACCTCGCCGGATCCTGTGTTAACCAGGATGCTGGAGATTGCGCCTTTAGAAGAAGACGAAGGGGGGAACAAGGGAGCTACTGCCTCCGTGGAGGAGGCTGTCCGGAAAGGAGGAAAGGAAAATTCCCTTCCTCAGGGGAAGAAGAGGACCGCCTCCGAAGACCCGGAGACAATGATCTCAAAACGGGGGAAGAAGTCTTCGCCAGAGGGTCCTGCACCGGGAGATACCCCAGCCGTACTATGTCCTCAAAGGGATCAGCCCTCCACCGAGCTGTGAGTATAATGGTGTTTAATAACGAGAGAAACCCTTGCTTTTACTTCTGAGGAAAATAACCGAAGATTTATCTTTGCAGTTCAGATCTTAGCCCTTCTCAGCAGAGCTCATCTTCGGGGGATCTTCTTCCAGAGATGATGGAGAGCGGAACGCCTCCCCCTACCATACCACCTCATGAGGCGGGCGACCCCGAGGTGTCATCGCGGAGGGTCTCTCCTGATCCGATAAGGCCAGAAGGTAGTCATATGGCCACTCGGAGTCCCTAGTATCCGGCTTTTGAAAAGGGGGATCGAATGAGTTCGGCACCGTCGGGTGCGCGGTCAGAGGTACTGAGGGATCTGCTAGGGCGAGCGTCTATCTCAGAAGAGCACCGTACGCTGATGGGTACGGTAATTGAGAGGATTTCGTTCGCGGAGAGCGGGTTGCATGAAGCTGTCAGGAGTTTACTGACGGGTTTTGAGGTACGCGAGATAATGTACCTTTTGACAGTACCACATATTTTAAGAGACGCCCTGTGTAGATAGTAGCCCCTGAGACTCTGCGTGTTGTCGAAGACGACGGCATGCAGAGGATCATAGTCCCAGGTATAATTTTTCCGCCTTCATATGTAGGTGGCGAAGTGTCCGGTGGCCAGCCGAACTGAAGAATTTGTCGAGTTAAAGCGGCAACTTGACGTGGCAGATGCCGACATCGTGCTTGCCAACAAGCGGCTTGACGAGGCACAAGGTATGTAATTTCTCCGGAGACACCTGGTAAGAGGAGCATGATGCCAGTATCTTATTACGTGTGTGCTTAATGCAGATGGAGCTGCAGCGATGGAGAACCTTCGGACAGAGCTTGTCCGAGTCAAAGAACAAGCTAGGAAAAGCGATGCGGCTGCCCGAAAGGTGGTTGAGGAGCTAAAAGACGAACAGGCTGCTCACTGCCAAAGCAAGGAGGAGATGGCCAAGATGGCTGTGAAGTTGAAGAACGCTGCTGACCGTTGCAAGCTTCTTGAAAAGGAAGACCAGGCGAGGCGGACAGACCTGGAGAAGGCCATGACGGCGGCCAAGGATACTCGTTCTGCAATGAGAGCGGTGAGGGAGGAGCTGCGTCAAGACGGGGATATTGCGGCTGGGAAGCCCTTTATGCTATGGATGAAGTTCGGAGATCCTAGATATGCTCCTTTGGACCGGATGTGGAGTTCTGCGGACACATATCTGGATTTAGCGACGAGTGCTGCTGATGTGGCCGTACACTTCCGAGATCAAAAGGATCGCGAAGTGGAGAAGCTGTTCTGGTCACAATTCCACCATCTGGAGCGTCCGCTTCCATTGAATGATGAGCTGGCCGAATGGGCCGAGCTGAATAGATTGTCCGGACTTGCCATGAGATATGTCGTGGATCATCTGTGGCCGGAAAGACCAAAGCCGAACAGTTATTTTAGCTTGGTGGAGCAGTTCCTTGGTGCGGTGCCGTATATCAACGTGATGAAGAGGTCAGCGTGTGTGGAGGGTGCGCGGATGGTCCTTGCCCATGTCAAGACATACTGGGCAGAGATGGAGGCCACCGTCGTTGCAGCCCAAGATTCGGACAGAAGCCGAGTACCTGCCGAGAACTACTTTCAAGAAGTTCTGGAGGGCTCTCGTTTAATAGAGACGCAGTGCTCGAAGGATATTATGTTCGAATAACATGTATTCTCATTTAAAACAATATTTTTCTGAAATGTAAAAGCTTTTTATACTTGTGCCTGCAAGAATTATAATACCTCATGTGCCGCCGTTAATGTATATATGTATATAACCTAAAAGATGGCAGTCGTCGGCTTCAGCCCCCACGCATATAATGCGGGGGTGTTCGCAGAAGACGCATTTTCACACTTGATCCAACATATTGGTCCATTAAGGAGGTGATAGCGCAGTGAACTAGGCAATCGGACTATAATGCTTCATCACTTTCACTTAGCCATATGAGTTTGACAGTGGGGCTACTATATAGCCCTTGGTGGCGCCGCGCTCGCCCGAATTCGGGGCGCATGTGTGCCTGGCCGGGAAACGGCCCTTCATCAATGCGGAGGAATCCCGAAGATTCCCATAGGTCATCGAGTGGTTGACCAGTCCCACGCTATATCATGACAGTCAGTTTTCGGCTTTCTCTACTGAGGTGCTCGCCTGGCTGAACCGGGGCACAATCGCAGTAGTTCTCCTGGTGCCGCTTTAGCCGATAGAGCGGAACGTAAGGTAGCAAAACACAGGAGCCGGGCAAACCCAACATTTGACCAAAGACATGATTCGGAGCTGATGCATATAAGGCCAAACTCGCGACGCCGAACACTCCCTAACGTATTCGGTCTTTATGATTTTAAACGGGCTGAACCGTGCCCTTTGTAATAAGCCCCTGGTGTCCAGGTACGTGCAATATTCTGACGTGGCCACATGCCAAGACGCTAGCCTCCTTCTCGGTTATACTGAGAATCCGGGGGATCTGTATCAACAAGAGACAGTAAAAAAGGTTTACGCAGGGTCTTAATCTAAAAAGAATCCTTGGAACGGGTCCCTGCTGTACGTCTGCGCCTGTGTCTCCGTTGTGCCGTATCCTGGGCGGGTGCAGCACGATGGTTATCTGTAAAAGAGAGGTACTTAGTTGAAAAAGTAGTCGTGCAAAATGTGTGTTATACTAAATGAACAGAGTATAATTCAAGATGGGTAAAATTAAGCCTTATTGCCTCCTGTTGATATGTGCGGAGCCCCTTGTATGGTTATGCCGGACTCGTCTAGTCGTGTTCGTGGTCTTAATGACCTGGTAGATGCTCTGGTAGGTGAGGCCATTTTAGTGTGTGGCTGCCAAGGCAGCCGCACAGTCTTCCACGCGCGAGGAGCGCTCAATATTTCCCTTTAATGAAATGATGCCTCGTGGACCGGGCATCTTCAGCGTGAGAGACGCATAATGCGGTATTGCGTTAAAGCGAGCGAAAGCTTCGCGTCCCAACAATGCTTGATAACCACTTTTAAACGGAGCGATGTGGAAGGTTAGCTTTTCGCTACGGAAGTTATCGGGGGAGCCGAACATAACTTCTAGTAGGAGGGAGCCCGTGCAATGGGCCTCTGGGCCTGGCATTGCTCCTTTAAAGGAAGTATTGCTATGGCTAATTTTTGTTGTGTCCATCCCCATTTTGCGGACTGTGTCCTGATATATCAGGTTTAAACTGCTGCCGCCGTCCATCGGGACTCGCGTAAAGTGGTGTCCGTCAATTATCGGGTCTAATACCAAGGCAGCCCATCCTGCATGCCGGATACTTGCGGAGTAATCCCGATGGTCGAAGGTGATTGGTTTGGACAACCAGTGGCGAAACTCCGTTGTGATAGGCCGCAGGGCATGTATCTCTGTGGGCGCCACTTCATTTTTCCCCTTTGTCATGTGTAACACGTTTACCGTATTGACTTCTTGTGGTAATTTCTTCTGTTCCTCGGTGTTTTTCTTGTTGGGTTCGTCCTCGTCTTCACTTGGTGTATCCAGCCCCTTGTGTTCGGCATTTAGTTTGCCGGATTGCTTGAAGACCCAACATTCTCTGTGGGTATGATTTGCAGGCTTACCAGGGGTGCTGTGGATTTGACATATCTTGTCCAGAATTTTGTTTAGGCTGGACAGTTCATCCCTGTTATCTTTGAGAGGCAGCTTTTGCTGACCTTGCCGAGAGCTTTTGAATCCGGCATTTACCGTCATGCTCTTCGGGTTGTATTCCTTATTCTGGCACTGGTTTTTGCTGCGTCGTGGCTTCCCGTTCCCGTCCCTGACTTCGGATGTACTTGGGTCACTGGTGCTGCGTCTTGCCAACCACTTGTCCTCGCCTACGCAAAAGTGGGTCATGAGGCTTGTTAATGTGGCCATTGTTCTTGGCTTTTCTTGGCCGAGGTGTCTGGCGAGCCATTCGTCTCGAACACTGTGTTTAAAAGCTGCTAAGGCTTCGGCGTCCGGACAGTCGACTATTTGATTCTTTTTAGTAAGAAATATGTTCCAAAGCTTTCGGGCTGACTCTCCGGGCTGTTGAGTTATATGACTTAAATCGTCCGCATCCGGAGGTCGGACATAGGTCCCTTGAAAATTTGCTCGGAAAGCGTCCTCGAGCTCTTCCCAACTTCTGATGGTGTTTTTGGGAAGGCGGTTAAGCCAATGTCGGCCTGGCCCTTTGAGCTTGAGGGGTAGGTACTTTATGGCGTGGAGGTCGTCTCCTCTAGCCATGTGGATATGGAGGATATAGTCCTCAATCCAGACCCCAGGGTCTGTCGTTCCGTCGTATGCCTCTATGTTTATGGGTTTGAATCCCTCTGGAAATTCATGGTCCAGCACCTCGTCGGTGAAACATAGGAGGTGTGCGGCACCCCTGTATTTGGGTGTACCGTGGTGTTCGGATTTTTGTTGTGTTGTATTGCTTGCTGGAGCATGCTTTCTTGGCCCGTAGATAGATCTGGTTGGGCCGTCTTTTTGATGCGAGTCCTCATGTGGATCGCGTGCTGGCTTGTGTGCGGCGTCATTTGCCACTCTATATTGGCCGTGAGGTCGTCTATCCGACCGGATGGCTGCTTTGTCTTTTGATTGCGGGGGTTCTAAGGCCTCCTTATAAAATTCAGGCAGTAGCTTTCTCTTCGGGTAGCTCTTTGTGTGGCGACTGCCGCCGTACTTGTCTGCGGTGTTGAGTATTTTGCTCCATTTGATTCTAAGTGCATCCTCCGAAGTCTTGAGCTTCCGCTTCTGCTTTTTCAGGCTACACGCGGTGCGACGAGCCTTTTGTGGAGGTTCTTCTGCTCCAGTCGCTTGTCAGTCTTGAGGTCATCCGGACTGTTATCACCGGAGACAGGTTGTTCAGTTCGATTATCCGTGTTGCCCTGGTCGGACGGTTGTTCAATGCCATGTTCTTCGTCCACCGGCTCACCCTGCTCTATGGATGGATCTGTGTGACCGCTGTTTCTATCGAGGCAGGGTTTGGAGCGGCGCTTACGCCGCCGCTTTGACTGCTTTTCAAGGGAATGATCCTTCGCTGCGTCCTTCCGCTCTTCGTCGCCGTTTCCTCTAGGTGTGTCCACCATGTATACATCATGAGATGAGGTGGCTGTCCGGTGCCCTGTGGGCGGTGGTTCCTGTTCGTCTCCTGCATCATCGTCCATACCGTCGATGTCTTCGGAGTCGAATTCGAGCATGTCGGTCAAATCATCGACAGTGGCTACATAGTGGGTGGTGGGTGGGTGTCGAATTTCTTCGTGATCCGCATCCCAATCCTGCCGGTCATAATCCGGCCAAGACTCTCCTGACAAGGAGAGGGACTTTAGTGAATTCAGTATGTCGCCGAAGGGCGAGTGCTGAAAGATATCCGTGGCGGTGAACTCCATGATCGGCGATCAATCGGATTCGATTGGTAGGGGCGCGGGTGGATCGGAGTCCGGAGGAGAGTCCGGCAATGTGGAGTCACGGGCCTCGCGAAGGGTAAGGTTGGTGTTCGGCTTGATTGCCGTTGAGGTTGCTGCCATTAAGGCTGCTGCCTCCGCGGCGGGGTCTAACCACACGCCCTCGGATGGCGTGGTTGGCTCCGAATTAAAGGTTGGAGCGGTTGCAGGTGCAGTCTCCAGGATACTGTTCGGCGGCAGAGCTAAATCATGCCCATAGTGACAGTATGGAGCACTCGGCCGGGGCTCGAATCCGTCAAAGATCAAGTCTCCGCGGATGTCGGCCGTGTAGTTTAAGCTACCAAACCTGACCTGATGGCCAGGGGCGTAACTCTCGATCTGCTCCAGATGGCCAAGTGAATTGGCCCGCAGTGCAAAGCCGCCAAACACGAAGATCTGTTCGGGGAGAAAAGTCTCACCCTGGACTGCATTGCTAACGATGATTGAAGGAGCCATCAGTCCTAATGACGACGACACACAGGAACTCTCAATGCAAGCAGCAATGTCGGTGTCAAAACCGACGGATCTCGGGTAGGGGGTCCCGAACTGTGCGTCTAGGCGGATGGTAACATGAGACAAGGGACACGATGTTTTTACCCAGGTTCGGGCCCTCTCGATGGAGGTAAAACCCTACTCCTGCTTGATTAATATTGATGATATGGGTAATAAAAGAGTAGATCTACCACGAGATCAGAGAGGCTAAACCCTAGAAGCTAGCCTATGGTATGATTGTTGTTGTGTCCTATGGACTAAACCCTCCGGTTTATATAGACATCGGAGGGGGCTAGGGTTACACAGAGTCGGTTACAAGGAAGGAGATCTACATATCCGTATTGCCAAGCTTGCCTTCCACGCCAAGGAAAGTCCCATCCGGACACGGGACGAAGTCTTCAATCTTGTATCTTCATAGTCCAACAGTCAAGCCAAAGGTTATAGTCCGGCTGTCCGGATACCCCCTAATCCAGGACTCCCTTAGGGAGAGTCGCTCTCCTCCTCCTCTTCGTCTCCGACGGCGGAGGAGTGAGTCTCGGTGTCTTCGGACGTCCTGTCCGAAGCACCCCTGCGGCGGAGACCCCTTCTGGTCTCCTTGGCCTTCTTCTCCGGCGCCTGGTAGGGCGTCGGAACCAGCATCTTCGTCAGAAGTGGAATTGCTGGTTCCTCGGGCAGCGGAGCCGGACACCGAATCCGCTTCGCCTTCTTTGTCCAGCCCGGGGAAAATAAATAGTAAGGTTTAGATATCTTCCCTGAATAAGCAAGTAAAGGACACGCCTTGAAATATGAAAGACTTACCGCACTGGCGGGGTGGGCCAGGGCATGCCCATGGTCCTCGATTGTCTCTGGCGGCGTATCGTTGCCCTTGAAGAGCACCTTCCAGATATCTTCGTGCGTGGTTCGGTAGAACCATTGCAAGGTCTGGTGCTCGGCTGGATTGAACTCCCATAAATGGCAAGTCTGGCTCTGGCATGGAAGGATCCGGTGAACCAGCATCACCTGGATCACATTAACGAGCTTGATGTTCTTGTCCGCCATGCTCTGGATGCGCATTTGATGTGCTGACAGCTCGCCCGATGAAGACCAATTCATGCCCTTCTCTAGCCAGGAGGTGAGCCGCATTGCGGCTCCGGATTTGAATTCGGGAACCGCGGCCCAGGTGGCGTTGCGGGGCTCTGTGACATAGAACCACAGTTGCTGCCACCCTTTGACAGTCTCCACAAAGGTACCTTTTGGCCATGTGACATTGGGCATCTTGCTCACCATGGCTCCTCCGCACTCTGCGTGTTGGCCATCAACCACCTTCAGCTTCACGTTAAAGATCTTAAGCCACAGTCCGAAGTGGGGAGGAATGCGGAGGAAGGCCTCGCACATGACAATAAATGCCGAGATGTTGAGGATAGAATTTGGGGCCAGATCATCAAAATATAGCCCGTAGTAGAACATGAGTCCGCGGACGAAAGGGTGGAGAGGAAACCCTAACCCGTGGACAAAGTGGGGGATGAACACCACCCTCTCATTGGGCTCCGGGGTGGGGACGATTTGCCCCTCTGCCGAAAGCCGGTGGGCGATTTCCTTGGCCAGATACCTGGCCTCCCGAAGCTGGGTGATGTCCTTCTCCTTGACGAAGGAAGCCATCCACTTGCCTTGCGCTCCAGATTCGGACATGATCGAGTGTTTTCTTGGGGCGGAAAAGACGAGGACTTGGGCGCTGGAGCTCGAGAATGGGAGGGTAGAGAGAGAGAGGAGGCGTGGGTGAAAGAAGAGAATCCTTATCTCCTTATAAAGGCAGTGAATATCAAGCGCCTCCCCACTCGCCTTAAAACTCGCCTGTTCCCAAGGGTTGTACAAATGGCACGGTTGGATTACCCACGCCCGTATTGATGAGAATCCCGCAATAAGGGGACATGATCTCTGCTTTGACGAGACGTGCCAGTAAGACCGCATCTCGAAATGTGAAGCGGCGGGCCGAAAAAAGGTTCGAAATAATGACCGAGTGGTGATGTGGTCCCATGCTACAAAAAGTTGTCAGCGGATTGGACTCGTGAAATATTATACTCTCTGCGGTTGTGTGTGGTACTTGTTTTGTAGAGCCGGACACGGTCATTGTGTCCGAAGACTGTGTTGGAGTATTCGGAGAAGGAACCCGCCTTGCAATGCCGAAGACAACTTGCGCGCCGGACACATCATCATTGAAGCCTGGTTCAGGGGCTAGTGAGGGAGTCCTAGGCTAAGGGGTCCTCGGGCGTCCGGCCTGTTGGACATGGGCCGAACTAATGGGCTGTGAAGATACAAGACCGAAGACTCTCACCCGTGTCCAGATGGGACTCTCCTTGGCGTGGAAGGCAATCTTGGTGCCCGGATATGAAGATTTCTTTCTCTATAACCGACTTTGTACAACCGTAGTCCCCTCCGGTGTCTATATAAACCAGAGGGCTTAGTCCGTAGGGAGGAGAATAATAATAATCATAGTCATACAGGCTAGACTCTTAGGGTTTTAGCCATTACGATCTCGAGGTAGATCAACTCTTGTAATACTCATATTCATCAAGATCAATCAAGCAGGAACTAGGGTATTACCTCCACAGAGAGGGCCCGAACCTGGGTAAACATTGTGTCCCCCGTCTCCTGTTACCATCAACCTTAGATGCACAGTTCAGGACCCCCTACCCGAGATCCGCCTGTTTTGACACCGACACCACCCACCCACCACAATCAGTACTCTCCAAGTAATTCAGGTCCTCCAGACATATGTGACCTAATGTATGTATGACAGCAACCTCAGGAAACGGTTCATCACTTTTGGGCCAGGTTCCTACTTGTCAGAAAAAAGATTAAAAGATTGTTGCGAGGACGATGCAGTTCCGGTCTTCCATCACAATTGTACGGACGAGGGAATTATGAACGCCCTCGACCGCCGTCGCATATAGAGTTTCATAGAATTATCGCACTTAGTACGGAAGTACTGCGCAATGGAAAGCACATGGAAGGCCCAGAAAACCCGATTGGAACCTGCTGCCTTCAAGCAATGTACCGCCCGGGCAAAACGGATACACCCCTACGAGGCATCAGACCATAAGCCCGTTGGCAAGAAAAACAAACCCTTTACGAGATACAGGTCCGTTCTTGACGAACTCCTCGACAAACCCTATCTGATACATGCGACGCCGGATAATGACTCAACTCATAGCCTTCGAGCATGCTGGGTACTCCGACAGGCAGCTAAAAGTGGCGAGGCCATCCTCACCACCACCACTCTAGAGAAGCATTCTCCGAAGGATGACGATTTTAACGTCCTTACGGTCTTCGAGACTTTCTCTTCAAATAATCGGCGTAAGCGGGCATTTCGTGACCTCGTCGAAATCCAGCAAATAACCATAGTGAGCCCATGGAACAACGCGGCGATAACCTTCACCACTGACGACGAACCAAGGGCCCGATCAGTCCGTACACCCGCTGCCCTAGTACTAAACCCCATTGTGGATGGCTTTCGGCTTACCAATGTGCTCATGGACGGCGGCCGTGGACTTAACCTCATTTACAAGGACACGCTCGACAAAATGCAGATTGACAGAACATGCATCGAGCAAAGCAGTACCACCTTTCGAGGCATCATCCCCGGTCAAGAAGCACGATGTTCGAGGAGAATTAAACTTGACATGGTATTCGGCACGCCTGAAAATTACAGGTTGGAGGAGTTGCTCTTTCACATTGTTCCCTTCAATAGCGGATATCACGCCCTTCTAGGGCGGGAAGCTTTCTCACGCTTCCAATTCGTACCCCATTATGGGTACATGAAGCTTAAAATGGCAGGGCCCAACGGAATAATCACAGTTACGAGTGATCCAGATAAAGCACTCCGCGCCGAAAACAAAACTGCATCCTTGGCCCTAGAGGCACTATCCGAAGCCTTCGCAGCCGAAGAACTAACCACCCTGCGATCCACGGTGGACAAGGATGATGTAATTCTCGATAAGAGACCTAAGTCCACCTCTTTCAAGCCAGCAGATGAAATAGTCAAATTTCAAGTGCATCCGACGGATCCTAACAAAACAGCGTCCATCGGAGCATAGCTGGATCCGATGGTGGACGCCGCCTTACACGCGTTTCTACGAGAAAATTGGGATATCTTTGCGTGGAACCCTTCGTACATGTCCGGAATCCCACGCGGACTGGGCGAACACAGCCTCAACATAAACAAAGGATTCAAACCAATCAAGCAAATGATGTGGCGATTTTTCAAACCCAATGGACAAGCTATGGGGGAGGAGCTAGCCAAACTACTTGAGGCCGGGTTCATCAGAGAAATCAAACACCGAGATTGGCTAGCCAACTTGGCCATGGTACCGAAAAAGGATAAATCTTGGTGCCTTTGTGTCAATTTCAAAGACGTCAATAAGGCTTGCCCTAAAGATCCTTTCCCATTGCCCCGCATTGACCAGATCATTGAGGTGACCGCGGGACATGACTCATTGCGTTTCCTTGACGCTTAATCCGGATACCATCAGATTAAAATGAAGGAGTCCGATCAGGCCTCAACGATGTTCATCACCCCGTACGGACTTTTCTGTTTCAACACTATGCCTTTTGGTCTTAAAAACGCTGGTGCCACTTACCAACGCATGATTCAAACATGCTTGGAAAAACAAATTGGCAAGACAGTTGAAGCATATGTGGATAACGTAGTCATCAAGACTAAACACGTTGAATCATTGGTGGATGATCTCTGCCTCACATTTGATAACCTCTGAACATACGACATACAGCTCAATCCGGAAAAATGTGTCTTCGGTGTTCCAGGCGGAAAGCTACTGGGGTTCATCGTATCCCATAGAGGAATTGCAGCAAACCCAGCTAAAAAACTGAGCCTTGTCGCAATTGGCTATGCCAACAGACTTAAAGCAGGTCCAAAAACTAGCAGGGTGCGTGGCGGCTTTGAGCCCTTCATCTCCAGGTTAAGACAAAAAGCACTACCACTTTATAGATTGCTTAGACGCATCGACAACTTTACGGAAGCAGCAACAGCCGGATTGGAAGGAATAAAACCTTATTAGTAGGTAATCCAAACCTAGCCGCCCCAAGTGTTGGCGAGCCTATGTTGCTTTATATCTCTGCAACTCACCAGGTAGTGAGCGTCGTACTCGTCGTCGAGCGAGGGGGAGAGGGGCATAAATTCCCCATCCAAAAGACAGTCTATTACGTATCGGAGGTCCTTACACCATGGAAATCCCGATACCCTCACTACCAAAAGATGGCTTACGCGGTCTTTATGGCATCCTGAAAACAAAGACACTATTTTCAAGAGTGTTCGATCATAGTGGCATCTGAAGTACCACTCAACGACATTATAAACAACAGGGACACCACCGGCCGCATAGCTAAATGGTCCATTGAGCTCTTACCATTTGAAATAACATACATGCCACGCTGAGCTATTAAATTCCAGGTGATGGCCGACTTCATTGCAGAGTGGACGGAGGCCGAACTCCCCAAAGAATATAGTTCCTACTCCAATTGGATCATGTACTTCGACGCCTCTAAAATGCTAGCCAGACCGGGGGCTGGCGTCATCTTGACATCCCCTACGGGGGACACAATCCGCTACATATTGCAAATCATGCATACGGACTCCAATAATGCAGTCGAATATGAGGCACTCCTACATGGTCTCCGTATGGCTGTCCTCATGGGCATACAATGCCTAGAAGTGTGCGGTGACTCAAACCTTGCAATGTCTCAGGTAAATGGAGAGTTCGATGCAAAGGATCCAAAAATAGTGGCATATTGAAATGCCATATTAAAAATATCGGCTCAGTTCAAAGGGCTTGAGTTTCATCACGTCGCTCGAGATAGTAACCAGGCGGCGGACATCCTAGCTCGCATGGGCGCCAAGTGCGACCCCGTCCTGCCTAATACCTTTGTGGAAAGGCTCTTCAAGCCATTCATGGTATGGCGGGATGAGAGTAGAAATGCCAGTACAGACCTGATCACACCCCGACAGCCGAACACAATACATATATCATCCGGGGTTCAGATGCTGAAATAACACCCTCGACTCACGAGGTCACGGCTGTTATTGCTCCTTGGACGGAACCCTTCCTGGCCTACCTTAATAGGCAGGAGCTTCCAGATGATCAAAATGATGTTCGTCGCATAGTTCGGCACTCTCAAGCCTACAAAGTCCATGAAGGTGAGTTGTACAAGAAAAGCACAACTGGAGTCCTCCAAAGGTGCATCTCTGAAGAGGAGGGATGGCAACTCTTGGCCGAAATACATGCTGGTCTGGGCAGTCACCATGCCGCAGCTTGGGCCCTCATAAGCAAGGCTTTCCAGACAGGTTTTTTCTGGCCAACGGCCCGAGCAGACGCACAAACCCTTGTACATCGTTGTGTGGGATGTCAGCTTTTTTCCACCATAAACACTGGGTGGAGGAACTCGATTCCGTGCTTTGGGAGCTGTGGACTACACCTAACTAAACAACCTGATATACACCCTTCTTCATGGTGTACATCACGGAAGTTGTCCTGCCCTGCGGCATTATTCATGGCTCACCTCGAGTGCGCATGTACGAAGAGCGGGAAGCCGAGCTTGATCGGCAGGACGACCTAGACGGCCTCGAAGAGGAGTGTGATGTTGCACCAGCCTGTTCTGCATTCTATCAACAACAGTTCAGGCGATATGAGAGCAGAGAAGTGTGCGCCAAGACTTATAACGCTGGTGACCTCGTCTTACGTCTCCCCGAGAAGAAGAAGGATAAGCTCAAACCAAAGATGGGAGGGCCCCTTCATCATAGATGAAGTTCTCATGGGAGGAGCCTATCGCCTTCGCAATGCATCGGATAATCGCCTTGAGCCGAATCCATGGAATGCCGCTCGGCTCCGACGATTCTCTGGATAGTTTAGTCGCCCCTTTTTTATTTTGACTTCGTCTACGTTCCTTTTTCTCCTGTCCTTTTTCACTTTTTCCTTTTTGTATCCCAGGGTATGTTTGGCTACCAAGCTGTTCGGGGTACACATCTTTAAATGTAAACACCCCATCATAACTGGGGGCTTTTTTGATGAAGCTTATTACTAAAAGCTTATTGCTCACATCGTCTATGTCGTTTGCTCTATATATCTTATGCCATTATATGCACCTCTATTACTTCAGTTTTTTGCTAAGCTGGGTTGCCTCGCCTTGTGTTTATACCCTACATTCCCGATTGTTCGCCTAGGGTGTAAAGGGAGCACCTCTGCGATTGTTACAACCGGGTAATCCGGAGCTATACCTCAGATGGGTGAAGCCGAAAGCTAGCGTTCTTAAGGAAATAATTGGTCGGCAAGCAAACGACCGATTATTGACGCTCATGTAATCCTTCTAACAAATAAGGGATAGGCTGCCCCTATCTTTTCGGATCAAAGCCTAGGTAAGTGTAATTAAGCATGCCAACCCAAGGAAAGGAACCCTTAACAGAACTATTTTCCCTGGAAGATGTTTCTTATGTTAAATAGTAATATAACATAACTCCCGAACAAATTTTGTCTGTTTGAGCAATATGACCGGATTGCCTGGTTTCCGGACATAATGAATGTTACTCACATTCCAACATGGTGTCCGAAAACACTCCAACTTCTTGGTTTGGAGGTCGAAGCTGAAGGCCTACGATGACAATGTTGACAAGTTCGGTTGGAGATAAGTTCGATGATAAAGTACATTGATACATTGAATCGAATGCCTACTCTTTATCTATGTTATCTATAAGACTATCTAAAAAACAGTCTTCTTGCGAATACTTCGCAGCTATCATCACTTGGTCATATACCAAGTTCACGAAAATCTTTTTTCCGTCCGATCCCCGAGGTCCAACTCGGGCCATACGATTTGGATCGAGCCCGGTGTAGCGTATCTTCACCATCGCCCATGCCTCTCGTGCACCTTCCCGGCATGCTGACACCTTCCATAGCTCAAAAGGGCGCCGGGCACCTTTGAACAGGTTCGCCAACCCCTCCATACTTTCTGGAGGGGCATCGGATGGCCATAAGGCTTTAGCCATACTTCTCATGGCCTTCCGGGCCAGCTCATGCACCATGGACATCTCTTTTTCAAACATCCCCTCGGAATCCGGATACTTATTCTTCAGGATGTCCGCTTAACAGACCTGCAAGAAAAGCATTGTAATACTCCGAGTCACCATATGATATGAGTCCCTGGGATGGTTCAAAGGTCATACCGAATATGCCGCCTTTCAACTTTTTATTTTCTTGTTGAGCCGCCGATAATTGAGCCTTCAAGCTCTTTATCTCTTCGGCTTGCTTATCCTTTTCCTCCTCTAGTTTGTTCTTTCGATCATTGGTCATCGTGCATTTCTTTATTTCCTCTAGCTCTATGGTGGCGGCATTTAGCTTTGTCCAGCTCGTTTCAAGCTCCTGAGACAACGTGTTGTTCTTCTCTTTAAGAACCTGTGGTCATAACGATCCTTAAATCGGTTTGTCTAACCGCTTCAAGTCTCGGGGGCTAGTGGCGTATGTCTATTAAATTAACACAAACTCTTACCGGCATATCCTTGGAAAATAGGTGAGCGACTCCTGCAAGTCCGTCTCGGGTGGCCCGGATATAGGCATCCACGGGTCTGAGAGTATTGAGTTCCTGCTTAGTAAAAGCTGGAGCACGCATGGTCTCTTTCAGTCGTCGATGATTCATCGCACTCTCCACTTTGGAATTTGTGAGGGATACGTCATCCGAATCCCCATGAGGTGGACGATTTGGCGCGACATCTGAGGAAGTCCTGGATTAGGGGGTCCTTGGGTGTCCGAGCTGTGTAATATGGACCAGACTAATGGGCCATGAATATACAAGGAGGAAGACCTTCCCCCATGTCCGTGTAGGACTCTCTTATGCGTGGATGGCAAGATTGGTGTCCGGATATGTAATTTCCTTCCTATGCAAACCGACTCTGTACAACCCTGGGCCCCTCCGGTGTAAATATAAACCGGAGGGTTTAGTCTGTAAAGGCTATGAGAATTCATACAGGCTAGACATCTAGGGTTTAGCCACTATGATCTTGAGGTAGATCAACTCTTGTAACCCCTATACACATCAAATACAATCAAGCAGGACGTAGGGTTGTACCTCCATTAAGAGGGCCCGGACCTGGGTAAACATCATGTTCCCCATGTGTCCTTTGTTACCTTCGATCCTCAGACGCACAGTTCAGGACCTCCTACCCGAGATCGGCTGATTTTGACACCGGCATTAGTGCTTTCATTGAGATTTCCACTGTGCTGTCGGCAGAAGGTTTGATGGCTTGTTCGATCATCAACAAAGTTGCTGTTTTCGGGGAAACTTTCCTCCCTAGCCAACTTTTCGTGATTTGTGGCTTCGTTGTACGTGCCAATTCAGTTTGTCACCTCGAATAGATCGATAGCTACGCCCGTGGTCATCAGATCAGGTTCGGAAGCCTGAATTACATCGCTCATATCCGAGGAGACTTGATCTTCGAAGGGTTCTCTGTCCCGACCGCCGTTCCTCATCCACAAGAAGGAAACCTCTCGGATCCACCTTCAGGCTCCATTCAAGAATCAACTATCATCCCTGCCTTGGCCTTATATCCAGAGCAGACCACCTTGTCCGAAGACGGGAGTTTGAACCCTGCCGGACCCTCTCCTACAACAGAGCTCCCTACCGGAAACCCAGAGGCAACTATATTATCGGCAAGCCTGGAATCAAAAAGGACTGTCCCTATCACCGGGAAGCCGAACTCGCCTCTGGATGCTAACTCCAAACTCTCGAGGTCTGCATCCATTAAGCACAGTCAGGTGGCGTTTACCATACCCAGCTCCGCAGGTCCTCGGTTTCCCGTCCAGCCTTCGCTCCTAAACGAGGCTCTGGACCTAATCCGATCTCTCGCCATTATGGAATTATCACCTCCGAACTACGCCTAGCCCGAACTAGGGGCCGAGAGCGGGGAATTTTGCATCCCTCCCACCACCCACTTAATAGCCACTATCGAGGACTTGACCGACATGCTAAATTACGCCTCCGAAGACATCGACAGTATGGTTGACGATGCTGGAGATGAACCAGGCCACAACCCGCCATTCACTGGGCGCTGGGTGGCCACTTCCACTTACAACGTGTACATGGTGGATACACTCGAAAAGAAGGACGACGACATCGCTAAAAACCCGACTGAGGACAAGCTTGTCGAGGCGCCATCAAAATGCCGATGTCAGCAACGCCGCTCAAAATCGCGTCGCGAAAAGGAAAGCAATACCGGCACTAGAGATAACAACAATCCGGATGACGACAAAGACCCCATCGAGCTTGCGTTCGAGCAGGAGGAATGGGAGGAGGGACAAGTTAACCCCGATGAACCTGTCGGGAATGAGGATTCGGAGGATAGTAACTATCTACCGGTCTCCGAGGAGGATGTCAGCCTCGGCAACGAAGATTTCATCATGCCAGAGGAACCTCTCGAGCAAGAGCTCTTCAAGAGACAGCTAATCTCCACTGCGAGGAGCCTAAAAAAGAAACGACAACAACTTCAAGCCGAATAGGATACACTCAACGACAGATAGACCAAGGTCCTGGCTGCTGAAGAATACGGCCTCGAGCACCCAATAAAGAGCTATCTGAAACACCGGCTACTACCACAATTCGATGACGAGGCCTTTGAGCCAATACCGTCAAGATATAATCACGCTGACGAACCAGACCGACCACCACGTGGATGAGACAAAGCGGCAACTTATGCCGAACACCAGCCCGCGCCACCTCGCTGTCGAGGCAAAGAGGTAGCGGCTCCGGGCTACACCTACGACTTACGTCAGGACCTGGACAATAGAGCCGGTCAGACTAGATCAATCTATGGATCAAGGGGACGTGCTCCAACGCGAGATGATGGCCATCAAGCTTGGCGCGATAAGCATAACCAAACTCGGGCTGAAAACCGAACACGGATGTCATCCGAACTCCATCGTGATGTTGCCTGATACAGAGGCGCTGCACACCCCTTGTGCTTTACCGATGAGGTAATGCACCACCAGTTTCTAGAATGGTTTAAACCTGTAAACATTGAAGCATACAATGGAACGAAAGATCCCGCTGTATGGATTGAAGATTTTCTTCTCTGTATTCACATGGCTCGTGGTGACGATCTCCATGCCATTAAATACCTCCCCCTAAAGCTAAAGGGACCAGCATGGCACTGGTTGAATAGCCTCCCAAAGAACTCTATTGGCAGCTGGGAAGACTTGGAGGATGCTTTTCGAGACAACTTCCAAGGTACTTATGTCCGGCCTCCGAATGCAGATGATCTTAGTCACATAGTCCAGCAACCCAAAGAGTCAGCCCGCAAACACTGGACTCGGTTCTTAATTGAAAACAACCAAATTGTTGATTGTCCGGACACTGAAGCCTTAGCGGCCTTTAAGCACAACATCCATGACGAATGGCTCGCCCAACACCTCGGTCATGAAAAGCCGAAGACTATGGCATCTCTTACTGCACTCATGACCCGCTTCTGTGTGGGAGAAGATAGTTGGTTAGGTCGTAGAAGCAACAGTACCAGCGACCCTGGCACCTCCGAAGCCAGGGATGGCAACGGAAGGCCACGACGTAACAAACATAAGCGTCAGAACAACAATGAAGAAAGCGAAGACATAGCGGTCAATGCCGGATTCATTGGCTCTAAACCCGGTTAGCGGAAGAAGCCATTCAAAGGAAATAGGGACGGTCCATATAATTTGGACAAAATACTCGACATGCCTTGCTAGATTCATGGCACCCCCCTACAAGCCTGCCAACCACTCCAATAGAAACTGTTGGGTTTTTAAACAGACCAGCAAGTTAAATATCGAATATAAGGGGAAAGGGCCGCCAAGCGAGGACGATGATGAGCCCCGCCCACCGAACGCAGGGGATAGAAGAAATTTCCCCCTGAGGTGAATAGTGAATATGATATATGTCACGCATATCCCCAAGAGGGAGCGCAAGCGCGCACTAAGGGACGTCTACGCCGTAGAGCATGTCACCCCTAAATTCAACCATGATCGGCTTGTCCGATCACCTTCAATCGCAGGGACCACCTGACCAGTATCCGTCATGGAGGTTCGGCAGCCCTGGTCCTCGATCCAATCATTGATGGATACCATCTCACTCGAGTCCTTATGGACGGCGGCAACAGTCTTAACCTGATCTATCAAGACACTGTCGGTAAAATGGGTATTGACCCGTCAAGAATCAAGCCTAGTAACACCACCTTTAAAGGAGTGATACCCGTCGTTGAGGCCCGCTGCACGGGTTCATTAACATTGGAAGTAGTCTTCGGTTCACCGGATAACTTCCGAAGCGAAGACCTGATCTTCGACATTGTCCCCTTTCGTAGTGGTTATCACGCACTGCTCGGACAAACCGCCTTCGCCCGCTTCAATGCACTCCTGCACTATGCTTACTTAAAGCTCAAAATGCCCGGACTGCGCGGCGTTATCACAGTCAATGGCAACATGGAGCGCTCCCTCCGTAATGAGGAGCACACCGCGGCCCTGGCAGCCGAGGTACAGAGCGGCCTCATCAAGACGAACAAATCATCGGCCATCAAGCCCCCGGACACTGCTAAGCGAGCCCGGCCTACTCTGCATAACGACAGCTTGATGGATCCTGAGCTGGACTAGCAGTTTCGCATTCGTCGGTCGCCTCATAAAACCGCAGCATACGTACCGCGTGTGCATAATTACGAACTTAAAATACCCCGGGCAAATGACGAAGGCACAGTGCGGACAAGGTCTATAGTGCGGCTCGACCCTATTTGGACCGTAACCCCTTCCTTTTTTTCTTCCCTTCCTTTTCTTTTCTCTCTCATATTACAGGTTCATTAAAACCTAGCTACCTTACGGTCATGCAAGGGCTCTCTTCCAGGCGCCCTTTTGTATAAACGATCGTCGACTACTCCTCTTAAAGGATTTTTTACCAAGGAGAAGCGGCGCAGACGTGCGGCAGGGCATCAAGGGGACCTTCAAGACTACCTTTTCTTTTTAGGCCCTGTATACAGCTTCCCCTTGTGTACAAATTCTCGGCATGTAAAATAGCCTTGATGTTTATGGCATTATCTGTAATAACACGTTTTGATGTATCAACCAGATTATAAAGGAAACAGTTTATCGCCAACCTCCATTTGGTATTGGTTTATTTCACAATGTGTATTCCCTCCTTGCTTCAGATTGCCGCATATACTTTAGTCCGGCCTAAATGCCGGGGGCTCTACTCGGCCACGTATATGTTCAAAAGTCCGAATACTTTTAGGATATACTTCGGCGTCCCGAATATGCACTATATGCATCAGCTCCGAATCATGTATTTGGTCAATAGTTGGTTTGCTTGGCTCCTTACCACCTTACGTTCCGCTAGTTCGGCTAAGGTAGTAAAGGGAGAACTACTGCGATTGTGTTTCTGGTTCGTCTGGTCAAACGCCTCGGTAGAGAAAGCCGTAAATGGGCTGTCATGATGTGGCGAGAGCTGGTCGGTGATTCGGCGACTTACTACATATGTTTCATGATTTACTCCGTGTTATACGAAGGGCTGGTCTTCGCCCAGTCATGCGACAAAGGCATCCTAGTTCGGACGGCCGCGTATGCACCAGGGGTTAGTACTTAGCCCCACCGTCAAACTCCTATGGCTAAGTGAAAGTAATAAAGCCGCATAGTCTGATTGCCTGGTTCATTGTGCAGACACCTCCTTTATGGACCAAGACATTGGGTCAAGTGTGATCGCGCGCTATAGCGAACACCCTTGTAGCATCTACGTGGGGGCTGAAGCTGACGACTGGCAAACTTTTAGCAATTGAAACATCCGCACAGGAGGAAAATAATTCCAGCTAAAAGGCCTAAATATATTACAAGCCCTGGTTCATCAAACAAAGTTTGGACAACCCTGATACATTCACTCAAACATAACATCCTTTGAGCATTGGCCCTCTACTATTCGGGCACCCGCTAGGACATCTTTAAAGTACCTCTCCGGCTTGTGGTGGTCGTTGCCTTCGGGCGGGCCTTCGGTTGCCACGGCGGTGGCCTTCATCTTCACCCAATGCATCTTGACACGGGCAAAGGCCATCCGCGCACCCTCTATGCATGTTGAGCGCTTCACAGCTTCAACTCGGGGTAGCGCATCGACGAGTCGCCTCACCAAGCCGAAGTAGCTGCTAGGAATGGGCTCAGCTGGCCAAAGCCAGACTATGACGTCCTTCATGGCCAAGTCGGACATCCTATGCAGCTCCGCCAGTTGCTTCATCTGGTTATTCAATAGCGTCGGATGCTCCGGTGCTAAGAACTACGACCAGAACAACTTCTCTGTCGAGTTCCCCTCCTGGGCTCGAAAGGACCGTGCAGCATCGGCGGCACTCCTCGGGAGATCCGCAAAAGTGTCTCTACAACTCCATAGTCGAGTGAGCAAGGCATATCTTTGACCCCCAAATATACTCTGCAAGAGAAAGGGCTTACGAGCCGCTATCTGTTCGGTCTGCCAGATCTCCTCCCGAGCACTCCAAGGCTTGGTCCGTGCCTCTTTGGCCTCTTGGAGGGCTTTGGCGAGTTCGGCCGCTTGGGCTGTACTCTTCTCCTCCAAGGCCTCACAATTTCCGATGGCGTCCTTCAGCTCTTGCTCCACCTCGGCCACCCTTTCCTCGTGTTGGCGGCGGGCGACCTGTTCGGTCTTTAGTTCTGCAGCCGCTTTGCCAGCAACTGCTTTATTTGCCCTCGCCTCCTCCTTGGCCCGTGCAAGGGCGCTCTTGAGGGTCTCGACCTCAGCCGCGCTACCTGCACTCATAATTACAGCAGTACATGAGTTACACTCTGAATTGGCATATCACTTCAGATGTATGATCAAACTCTTTTAAACGTACACACATACCTTGCGCCTTATCAAGCCGCTTGTTAACGCGGTCGATCTCATCATCAGCCAGCTTCAATTTCCAATTGAGTTCAGAAACTTCAGCGGCCTGGGCGGTTGCCGCCAATAGGGAAGCATGTTAGAAAATAGAAAAGTACGTCATATCTTCCGAATACTATGTGATCCTCTATTTGGCTTTTTTCAAAACCGAACAGAGTTTCAGGGGCTACTATCTATATACAGGTATTTCCTTCATATGAAAACCGTATAGAGCATTACGTCACATACCTCGAAGCCTGTTAGTAAGCTGGTGAAGGCTTCGTTCAGCCCGCTCTTGGCAGACTGAACCTTCTCTACCACCACACCCATCAGGGTGCGGTGCTCCTCCATGATGGAAGCACGTCATAGTGCTTCCACTAGAGTATTCGGTGCCTCTAGATTAGTGGAGGCCACCGCTGGAGCTGATGCTCCCCCGCCTTCAAAGGGGGCTGCTCGCCTGATTCCAGAGCCATGTTGGTCTCCGTAATAATGTTCTGCTGGGGGCTGGACTGGTCAGGGCCCCCGTCGTTGGTCGCCATGGGGGTCGCACCCCCATGTTTTCGACAGCCGAGGTATCACCCTCAGGCACCGTCTCGGCAGCCTCACTCACCCCTCCGTGGCCTGGAGAGGTCCTTCGGGACAACACCTTGGTGTCATCTACGATGATTGGCAGAGAGGCTCGCGGGGGCGTCTCACTTTGTGCCATCTCTGGTGGCACAGAACTCCCCTCGGATAGCGACGGGTTGGGCAGGTCGCGAGTAGGGCTGAAATACACACAATATAATATGTTATATTAAAAACATAGAGGACCGAATACTTGTAATGAATCATTTGGTACTTACGATTCGGCCAGGGGCTTCACCCTGGGAAGCCTCTTGGGGATGGGTTCGGCGTCCGAATCCGAACCATCCGAGAGGTCCATCTTCCCCCTCTTGGTCGCCTTCTCCTCCGGGTCTGTGGAGGCCGCCTCTTCTTCTTCCTCCCCTTAAGAGGGGAGTCACTCTCCGTCTCCTCCTCCTCTTCGTCTTCATCTCCCTCGTGGGAGGAGGGGATTTCGGTCTCTCCGGACACTGCGTCCGAAGTACCCTTTTGCCGGTGGCCGCCCCTGGCCTCCTTGCTCTTCTTCTTAGCCTTCTTCTCCGGTTCCTGATAGGGCGCCGGGACCAGCATCTTCGTCAGCTGGGGTGTGGCCGGATCTTCAGGCAGTGGTGTCGGACACTTGATCCGCTCTGCCTTTGCTATCCAGCCCTGTACAAGGGATAGAAACCCCATCATGTTTAAAAGAATCTATTGACCGAATATATGTTCGGGAAAATCACACTTACCGGTGTGGCCGAATTCTCGCTGTCAAGACCGATGTCTTCGGTCTTCTTCGGCCACGCTTTTTGGGCCTTGAAGAACAGCTTCCAGATGTCTTCGTATGTTGTGCCGAAGAAGTGCTTCAAGGTCTGCAGATCTTCCGGATTGAACTCCCACATGTGGGAGGGCCGGAGTTGGCAGGGAATGATCCGACGAAAGAGCATCACCTGAATCACGTTAGTGAGACTGGTGTTCTTGCCTATCATGTTTGTGATGCGCTTTTGCAGCATCAACACTTCCGTCGTGGATCCCCACTCCAGACCCTAAGTGGTCCATGAGGTGAGCCGCATAGGGGATCCAGATATGAACTCAGGAGTGGCCTCCCACTTAGCGTCGCGAGGTTCGGTGATGTAGAACCACTCCTGTCGCCACACCTTGACGGTCTCCACAAAGACCCCCTTCGGCCGAACTGCATTGGGGAGATTGCTCACCATGGCGCCACCGCAGTCCGCATGTTGCCCGTCGACCACCTCCGGCTTCAGATTGAAGACTTTAAGCCACAGACCAAAGTGAGGGGGATGCGAAGTAGCGCCTCACACATGACGATAGACGCCGAGATGTGGAGGAAAGAATTTGGGGCTAGAACATGGAAATCTAGCCCGTAGTAGAACATGAGGCCGCGGACGAAGGGGTAGAGGGGAAACCCTAGCTCGCGGAGGAAGTTGGGGATGAATACAAACCTTTCGCCAGGCTCTGGAGTGGGGATGACTTGCTCCTTGGCAGGGAGCCTGTGTGCGATGTCCGCAGACAGATATCCCGCCTCCCGAAGCTCCTTGACGTCCTTCTCGGTGACCGAGGAGGCCTCCCACTTGCCCTTCGAACTAGATCCGGACATGGCTGGAGCGGTTGGTGGTAGTGCCAAAGATTGAAGTTTGGGCGTTGGAGCTTGAAGATGGGAAAGCAAGAGAAGGAAGAAGGCGTGGGAAGAAAGAGGAATCTTTATCCTCTTATATAGGCAGTGAATATCAAACACCCCCCCCCCCTCAAACCTTAAAAATTGACAGTTCCCAAGGGGTCGTGTGAATAGCACGGTTATATTACCCAAAACCGTATTGATGAGGATCCTGCCATAAGCGGACACAATCTCTATTTTGACAAGACGTGTCAATATAGGTTGTGCCTCGAAACGCGAAGCGGGAGGCAAAAAAATGGTTCAAAATGTTAAGAGGCCACACGAGACGTTTCGCTGAAAAGTTGTCAGTTGACAGACGTTATTTTGATTAAATACTTTGCCTTCATGGCTAAGGGCTGTCACTGTTATACGGAGCCGGATATAGTACTTTTGTTCAAAAGATTTCTTTGAAGTACTCGGGAGGAGGAACCCGCCTTGCAATGTTGAAGACAACCCGCATGCCGAACATATCGACATTGAAGACTAGTTCAGGGGCTACTGAAGGAGTCCTGGATTAGGGGGTCCTCGGGTGTCCGCCTGTGTGATATGAACCGGACTGATGGGCCTTGAAGATACAAGGTGGAAGACCTTCCCCCATGTCCGGTTAGGAATCTCCTATGCGTGGATGGCAAGATTGTTGTCCGGATATGTAATTTCCTTCCTCTGCAAACCGACTTTGTACAACCTTGGGCCCCTCCAGTGTATATATAAATTGGAGGGTTTAGTCCGTAGAGGCTATGACAATTCATAGAGGCTAGACATCTAGGGTTTCGCCACTACGATCTTGAGGTAGATCAACTCTTCTAACCCTCTATACGCATCAAATGCAACCAAGCATGACATAGGGTTTTACCTCCATTAAGAGGGCCCGAACCCGAGTAAACATCATGTTCCCCCTGTCCTTTGTTACCTTCGATCCTCAGACGCACAGTTCGGGACCCCCTACTCGAGATCGGCCAGTTTTGACACCGACAGCATCCGCATTGACTCTTGTCCTGGTTGATGAGTCCGGAGCCGGATTAGCCGATGCTCGGCTAACTGGGATTCTAGACACGGTTCACCGTGTGCTCCTCCTGAGTTAAGATGAAAAGAGAAATATGACAAACTGGTATTATGCCTAGGCACATATTCAGAGTTATACCTCTTTGATGAAGGAGGGGGCTCGACGGTGCTCCCAGTTTCCTTTCATTTTAAAGGCTCACCCTGCGTAGATGCTACCCTCTGAGAGGCCGCCCTCGATGGAGTGCGGCTCGCCAAGCACCGATCCTATGAAGCGTTCAATGTGATGGGTGAAACGCAAGTGGGGGCTCCTTTTTGAGGATGACTCCGAGTACTTACATTGGATGAAGGGAACGGGCCGGGGTAGTCGGCCATAATAGCCACTTCCGAGCCGTCAAAAATCGCTTGATAAAAAACTCAATCATCGAATTCTATAAATATGTCCGAATCCTCGTGGATACCGGGGTCCTTGTTGCGAGCATAGTCCTCTGGTTGGGGGGAGGGGCAATGAATCTTTTCAACCACCTTCCTCCATGACTGTTTCAAGACAACCAGACTAATTTCATTAGCACACCTCGATAACGAGGAAGGACAATGCTGATAATCAAGAGACTTACCCATTCGATAGGGTTGTACATGGAAAAAGCTTCCCGACCATTTAAACTGATGAATTCTTCTTTGTCCTCCTTGCTGGGGTTGGGGAAATTCTCTGCTAGCACATCATTGCCAATCGAGGCCAATCCCGCCCGCATGAAAACTAGATCTGCGGGTGGGAGATATCCCTGCATCTGAAGCCGAGTCAGCTGGAGGTGAGACACCGAGCAGCTTCGCCAATCACTCGCTTGAGGGCCATGAGGGCGCGAGGAAGAGCTATGAGGGCGCGAGGAAGAGCCAGGAGCGCTTGCCATGCTTTCAATTTTTTTCGTGGTTTGCCCTGATGTTCTTTGCGCGATATAGGATGGCATTGGGAGATCTATCCTCCTTATATATATGCCACCCTTGCTGGATAAGGGGTTTATTTGTAAAAAATCATGGACCGTTCACATTCGCCCGGCGCGTGGAAATCAAGGCGACGACAAGAAGTCGTAAAGGTAGAACATGGAGGTCGAAACCGGACTGTCGTCAATCAGGAGTATGATGAAGAACCCTCCTTGCAAATCCGAAGACATAAGCTGGATACTACGTCATCATTAAAGGCAAGTTCGGGGGCTACTGAGGGAGTCCTGGATTAGGGGGTCCTCGGGTGTCTGGTTTACTCAATAAGGGTCGGACTGATGGGCCGTGAAGATGAAGCAGAAAACTATCCCCCGTGTCCGGGTAGGACTATGCGGGTGGATGGCGAGTTTGGTGTCCGGATATACTATTTCCTTTTTCTGCAAACCAACTTTGTACAACCCTAGGCCCCACCGATCTGTATATAACCGGAGGGTTTAGTCCGTAGAGGCTATCAGAATAATCATAGGCTAGACAACTAGGGTTTAGCCATTACGATCTCGAGGTAGATCAACTCTTGTAACCCCTATACTCGCCGAATACAATCAAGCATGACGCAGGGTTTTACCTCCATCAAGAGGGCCCGAACATGGGTAAACATCGTGTCCCCATTGTCCCTTGTTACCATTGATCCTTAGACTCACAGCTTGGGCCCCCCTACCCGAGATCCGCCGGTTTTGACACCGACAGCGGGGTATCATCTAGTTTGAATAGTAGTTCACGCCTATTTGTCTCTCCCACCAACTTGTACATACATGATGATTTTTTTAGAGAGTGGTATCTTGTGAACCATGAATCCGATTGCTGGTATTTTTATATATCTGAATAGTTCGCATCAAGAACTTTAAAATAAGACCAATATTGAATTCACTTCAAGTAATTTTATTTCACCGATTCCAAAGAACATATTTCACTGAACTAAAAAAGATATTTCACAATTAATGTGAGATTGAAATATGAAATTGGAATGCAACTAGTATATATAATGTGATATTGAAATATGAAATTGAAATTTTCATACCGCATTCATTTCAATTTTTAGAACAATTTCAATACCACATCGATTACAATTAATTTGAGATTGAAATGTGAAATTGGAGTGCAACTACTATATATAATGTGACACTGAAATATCAAATATCAAATTGAAACTTTCAAACCGCATCCATTTCAATATCCAGACCAGTTTCAGTAACACATCCATTTCAATTAATGTGAGATTGAAATATGAAATTGGAATGTAACTAGTATATATAATGTGAAATTTGAAATTGAAATTTCCAGACCGCATCCATTTCAGTTTCTAGACCAGTTTCAGTACCACATCTATTTCAATTAATGTTTCTAGACATATTTCACTCTTTTGAAATAAACTGTTACACATTTATAAATAATCAGTTCCACAAGTTGACATTTCAGTTTCATATTATTTTACACTTTGAGAACCTGCATTTCACTTTTCACTGGTCTGTTTCACAAAAATCACCTATATTTCAATTGCATATTTTTGAAATAACTTATTTCACTCTTTTAAAATAAATTATTGCACAACTTTAAATAATTAGGTTCACAAGTTGACATTTCAGTTTTGTATTTGGGTTAAATAGGTTTCTAGTGAAATAGGTTTGAAACGTTCAAATTTAAACATTTTTGAAATGTATCAGAGATTTGTCTTATTTAAAGGTTTTGGTGCCAGGAGTTCAAATATGTAAAAAAACAAATGTTTGATTCAAAAGTTATGAGTCATTTAACATTTCACAAAAAAGCAAGTTTATAGTGGGAGAGAGAGAGAGCAAATAGCTATTCATGCAACGTACTATCTCAGCACTTTCTCCCACCTTTATGTAAATGGCTAACACAAGCAAGCATGCAAGGACAACTGCTATAGGACAATTTGACACACCATCGCTTTGTATTGTGGTTTATTAACATTTTTTGGGTAGTACTCAATAAACATTAGCGAACGGCTCAATAAAACCTGGATCATGATGCATTAGCGAACGGCCGACGCATGCATGGAATGTTAGGAGCCATCCTCCCATCACGCACATGGGCCGGCCCCTTGGGCCGGCTAAGGGTGCCTGACCGGTGTGACACCCATCGCTCCACCTACTTGTACCAGGCGCACAGAAGAAGAGGGCATCCAGTAGATCACGGCACGAACCGGCGGCGGCTTCTTCCCCTTCCTCCTTCTTCCCCAATTCTTTTGTCCAGAGACTGTAATTCCTAGATTGGTACTTGAAATCGTGTGCTAGATCAATAGATTGAGTGAGGAACTATTAGGTTGCTAACATCTGGTATTCAGAGCCAGTAAATTTCACCCACCACCATCTCCCTCGATTCCCCAAATTCCATCGGCGACAAAACCATGTCCGATCAGGAGCAGGCTCCTTGTTCCCTCGTCTATCCACCGGAGTGGGATGCAATGACCGCAGACGATAAGATGCTATGGTTTCTCGCGCATCTAGCGGCGCAGATGGATAGCATCAAGTCCGAGTTCGCGGCCGCGCGCGCGGGCGATCTAGTCGGGGCTACCTCGCAAGTTAAGCCACCTGCCTCCCCTCTTGCTTCTACTGCTACCTCGATGGTATTGTCTCACATCGACCTTGCATCCACGACTACTTCACCCACCATCGACGAGGAGGTCCACGACACATTCCCTGAGTCTTCCCTCGACAGCAACCGCCGCGTCCCCGACACGGGCATGGACAAGCACACATGGGTGGAGACTATTCCAGAAGTCGTCACCGAGCTCGCCGTCCTCCCAGGCATCCCCTCCACCACCGAGGCCCAGATGGTCCTCCACGATGCGTCTGAGGACTCCATCAACGACAAGCCCATGACATGTTCGATGGAATGCTCGAACCAAGTCGGGGCCAAGTCGCTTCCGCCTCCAAACATGACGCATCACTACTCACAGCAGCCACACGTGCGCTCGCCGCCGACCTCGTCCATCCTGCTACCAATGTCGTCGCTACAATGCAGCCATTCCTGGACCATGACCTAGACGTCTTACCGCGCACAAGGCATCAGGGGCTGCTGCTACGGCCGAAGCCATGGCCATCGTTTAGAGCGGATTGTACTGTAGAGGGTAGGGAGATTCGGCCCACTCCATGGCCACCATCTCTAATTGGTGTGCCACTAGCGGACACTGATGTTTTTTATTTCAGTCTGCATTTGTTCTGTCGCGTGAAGAAAATGGCCGTTCTGAGCATAGAGTTATCCGGCAGTCTTGGTCTTCAGTTAAGGCAATTTGAATCTTCTGGCCCAGCTGGCATCACAGTGCACTGGAAATTTGTTAGCAGTTCAAGTATGAGAACATCCTGCAGTGAGCAGATAATGCAATCAATGGAGAATGTGAATTTGAGTTCTGCAGAATGGAGGTTATCTATTTCAACTGAGCTACAAGGTTATGACATACCGGGTGCAAACCGTGAGCTCCAAACAAAGGCACATCCACTGTTCAAGTTCAGTCAAGCGACGACCCAACTGAAGCCACCATGGCCATCACTTTCATGCAGTTACCGAGCAGTACAGGTCTTGAGCATGTCAGTGCGGTATCTATCAAGTGTTCAGTTGAAACTGTCTCCCTCTGAGAGGGCCTCTCATGCATTTGGTACTCAAGATGTACAGAAGTTTGGGTTCAGTCAAAAAAATATTCAGCTGAAGCTACCAGGGCCATCTTTTTCCTTCGATATATGTGTACATACCTTGGTAGGCTCATCAACAAGCTACAATTTATGTGCTTGTTCTCTTGATAACAAGTGCATGCTGGTGATACAGCGGTTGACACATTCCATTCAAGAGCCAGTTGACAGTGTTCACAAGAGCCGAGTGCACACTAATGGGGTGTGTGCTTTTTGGATTTAGATGTTTCAGCAGAGAACATCTCTAATCTGGGTGTTGCAGCTCCATTTGAACCAGCGACCCCCTCTTGCGTATTTGGGAACAGTGGACTCCAATACAACTAGTCTATGTACTTCCACTGTACATCTACATGTTTTGGTTTATCACTTGATATTGGGTATCTCTAGAAGTGTAAGGGCCGGTGGCAATCAGTGCAGGCGTGAAATGAGAGCAGAAGGACTAAATGGCACTAATTTAGTGGAAACTAAAAGTGACCAAGACACAGAAAGGGAAGATATTAAAAAAGATTGCTCAGACTGTTTGCTGTTCAAACTGTACAAAATACATCAGGTCCTTAGGATTCATATTCCTGTTTATTTGCTAGTATGGTTCTTCGCTTTGGACATAAAAAACTGGCTTCTCTGGGCTCCAGCCAGTTTGAGTAAGGATGTGAATTTTCTATCCCAAAAGAGCAGTAATGGTGGCTTACTTCTAACGGCCAGATCAACTCCAAGCCATCTTATACTCTTTGAGCCTTATTACCTATTTTTTAATTTCTTGGAGTTTTGCTCTGTCCCAACATATTTTCAAGTGCATGCTGCAATTGTTTCGGTTGTTCACATGTTTCGACAGAGCACTTCCCGAAGCTGGAAGTGGCACGAGTTCTTTCAGCACATACTTGAGCCTGTTGGTCCGGCCATAGTAACAAGATGCTCTAGTCTGTGTAGTTCCAGTTACAGTCCAACAACTAATGGTATACAGCTTGAACTCTCGGAGTGGCAGCCGGACGATTGGTTTCATGATGTTATTCTCACTATATGCAACACAACAAAATCTGCGGTGATTCAATCTTGTTTTTTGGCCGAGCAACATCTCATAGAAAAATGCTTTGCAAGTCTGGGTCACAGACTCAGTGATGCAACTGTTTTTGTGTGGTTCTACACCTATATTTTGCATGGACAACTTCTAGAGGTTAGCAATTAGCTAAAGTGTCAATGGAGAATACAGTATGGGCTACAAGTTATTCAAGTACAAAGCACAATCGGCCAAGCTAATGTAGTACTAACTTGTAGATCCAATGTACAAATCTTTTGTGCAAATGTCAGTGATGGGATCCTTAAGTCTGAAAAGATGCAGAAAATTGTGTTAGTAACGGTGGAATTGATGCCATGGTCTTCCTGTGTGAGGCAACCATGGCTTGGTCTTGACATGGTTCATATGCCAAGCTATCATCGTACTACTATTGCCACTATCCTTGGCATTGTTAGCATGCTCAGTGGACAACCTGCCTTGATTGTTGAGATGAGAAGGTACTCCCCTGATGGTTGTATGGGGAAAACCTTCACAATGTATCAGACGTGGTGTGCAGTTCTTGTTTCAGAAACTGTACAGATACCAGATTGTGAGCGGGTCTCCAGGGAAGAGCACTTCTGTTATTTGTATTATGTGCAGCTTCAACTATGGCGACTACATCCACAAACACACGGGTCTGTGCTAGGTGAAAACAATTAGGTTTCCAATTTGGACCAGTGAAGTTACTATCCAGAGATGTTTATGCACATCAAGCTGGGTGTTGCTGCATTTTTGGCACTTGTATCAGGAGCAACCTCATGGCAATCACTTCTGAAGATGATTCAACCAACACATATATTCAGCTTGTTGGATGCAACGAAGCCTGTGAGCTGCAAGCTCTGTGGGACTCTGGTGACCTCGGCATGGCAGACTATTGGATTTCATCTTGCAAACTTGTTCAAGGAGTGAGGTGTGGTATCACTGTAGCTGGCTCCTTCACGCATGGGCTCCGTTGACAGCTCCAACAACTACTACTTCCTCAACATCTCCTTCGACTCGGTCGCGATCTTCCATGACTACTACTCCCACGTTGTTCGAGTCAATCCCAACCTCGGCTACCACCACGACTCTGAGCTAGTCAAGGACCATCAACTGAATGGGATCCAGGAGATTCTTGGTGGCATTGGCTTGGGGTCAAGTCGATTTTGAAGGTGGGATGATGTTAGGAGCCATCCTCCCATCATGCACATGGGCCGGCCCCTTGGGCCGGCTATGGGTGCCTGACCGATCTGAGACCCATCGCTTCAGCTACTTGTACCAGGCGCACACAAGAAGAGGGCATCCAGTGGATCACGGCATGAACCGGCGGCGGCTTCTTCCCCTTCCTCCTTCTTCCCCAATTCTTTTATCCAGAGACTGTAATTCCTAGATTGCTACTCGAAATCATGTGCTAGATCAATAGATTGAGAGAGGAACTGTTAGGTTGCTAACATGTGGTATTCAGAGCCAGTAAATTTCACCCACCACCATCTCCCTCGATTCCCCAAATTCCACCAGCGACAAAACCATGTCCGATCAGGAGCAAGCTCCTTGTTCCCTCGTCTATCCACCGGAGTGCACGCAATGACCGCAGACGAGCAGATGCTATGGTTCTCGCGCAGCTATCGGCGCAGATGGATAGCATCAAGTCCGAGTTCGCGGCCGCGCGCGCGGGCGATCCAGTCGGGGCTACATCGCAAGTTTAGCCGCCTGCCTCCCCTCCTACTGCCACTGCTACCTTGATGGTATTGTCTCACATCGACCTCGCATCCACGACTATTTCACCCACCATCGACGAGGAGGTCCACGACACATTCCCTGAGTCTTCCCTCGACAGCAACCGCCGCGTCCCTGACACGGGCATGGACGAGCACACATGGGTGGAGGCTATTCCAGAAGTCGTCACCGAGCTCGCCGTCCTCCCCGGCATCCCCTCCACCACCAAGGCCCAGATGGTCCTCCATGATGCGTTCGAGGACTCCATCAACGACAAGCCCATGACCTGTTTGATGGAATGCTCGAACCAAGTCGGGGCCAAGTCGCTTCCGCCTCCAGACACGACGGCATCACTACTCCCAGTAGCCACACGTGCGCTCGCCACCGACCTCGTCCATCCTGCTACCAATGTCGTCGCTGCAATGCAGCCATTCCTGGACCATGACCTGGACGTCTTACCGCGCACAAGGCATCAAGGGCTGATGCTACGGCCGAAGCCGTGGCCATTGTTTCGAGCGGATTGTACTGCAGAGGGTAGGGAGATTCGACCCACTCCATGGCCACCATCTCTAATCAATGTGCCACTAGCGGACACTGGTGTTTCTGATTTCAGTCTGCATTTGTTCTGTCGCGTGAAGAAAATGGGTGTTCTGAGCACAGAATTATACGGCAGTCTTGGTCTTCAGTTAAGGCAATTTGAATCTTCTGGCCCAGCTGGCATCACAGTGCACTGGAAATTTGTTAGCAGTTCAAGTATGAGAACATCCTATAGTGAGCAGATAATGCAGTCAATGGAGAATGTGAATTTGAGTTCTGCGGAATGGAGGTTATCTATTTCAACTGGGCTACAAGGTTATGACATACCGGGTGAGCGAGTCCTGGATTAGGGGGTGTTCGAATAGCCGGACTCCAGGACTATGAAGATATAAAGTTGAAGACTTCGTCCCGTGTCCGGAAGGATCTTTTCTTGGCGTGGAAGGCAAGCTAGGTGTGCGGATATTCAAGATCTCCTACCATTGTAACCGACTCTGTGTAACCCTAACCCTATCCGGTGTCTATATAAACCGGAGGGTTGTAGTCCGTAGGACAACCATCATCATACACAATCATACCATAGGCTAGCTTCTAGGGTTTAGCCTCCTTGATCTCGTGGTAGATCCACTCTTGTACTACCCATATCATCAATATTAATCTAGAAGGAGTAGGGTTTTACCTCCATCGAGAGGGCCCGAACCTGGGTAAAATAAAGTGTCCCTTGTCTCCTGTTACCATCCGACCTTGACGCACAGTTCGGGACCCCCTACCCGAGATCCGCCGGTTTTGACACCGACATTGGTGCTTTCATTGAGAGTTCCACTGTGCTGTCGCGATCAGGAAGGATGCCTCCTCCCGTCTTTAAAGACGGCGCCGTTACAAAAGGAGCTTTGGCTGTCGGCCAAACTCTCCGGCTAGGTGGTTTTCTCGCAACCGCATGTTCGGCTGTTGCACAGACGGTGACCTCCCGGGTCATCAAAAGCAACCTCCATGTCGGCTCAGAACTCGCCGAGCAATTGGATCCGATGGAGCTCTCTTCGGTTAACGAGCTCCTAGATCGTATCGCCGCACTGGGCGTCGCCACAAATTACGACCAGGTTGGGCTTAAACCCGATCTGAGAGAAATTAACTCTCCCCAGGTCACCCACCACGTTGCAGTGGTGGAGACACAATGCGGCGACCCTTCATCTATCTTAAGGACTAGTTATGTCCGAATCCCCGAACCCTCCATGCCGGATATCCGCGGAGGGGAGGATACAATCCAAGACCTGAGCTTAAAATCAGGCGAATCGGATAACATCCAAGACTCCGGATCTCAGAATCCGGAAGTTCTTCGGCCTCCGAACAGAAAATTGGGCGAGGTCTCAGATTCAACGACACCCACCCACCCGATCTTAAGCGATCTTTCCCAAATCAGGCAAATGCCCGAAGAATCAGTACATCATTACTGGGCTAGATTCCTCCTGGTTATGAACAGGATAAAGGACTGCCGCGAGGGAGACGCAATCTCAATCTTTTGCAGTAACTGCACGGACAAGGGAATACTCAACGCCATCAGTCGTCGTAATATTACACGCTTTGCTGACCTGGTGTCCATAGTACAAAAATACGGTGCCATGGAAAGTGCTCGGAAAACCAAAATTGAATTTTGGGATAATCCGGCCCTGAATAGCAATCCCGTCCGAACCAAGAGGGCGCACCATAGTAAGGCGCCCGGACTAGACGCTAAAAAATCAAAACCCTCTAGGGGGCATGGAACCGTACTGGAAAAGTGACTAGATGGACCCTGCAAGATTCACACTACAGAGGACGCCACCCCAACTCACAGCCTCAGGGCATGTTGGATACTCCGGCAGGTGGCCAAAATTGGCGAAGACCTCCTATTTCCAGAGGTCAAAGGAAACCAGCCCGAGAATTTCAGTTCAGTTCTCACAGTCTTTCAGACTTTCGCGTCAAATAACATGCGAAAAAGAACACTCCGCAGCCTCACTGAAGTCTATCAAGTAGCGACAATATACCCATGGAGTAATACTGCTATCACCTTCGACGCGAGTGATGAGCCTAAAATTCGAGCAGCCGGAGCACAAGCCGCATTGGTCCTCAGTCCTATAGTGGACGGCTGTCGCCTCGCAAAGGTACTCATGGACGGAGGAAGTGGATTGAACCTCATTTACGAGGAAACCCTCCAAAAGATGGAAATAGACTGGAACCGCATTGAGCGAAGCAGCACAACCTTTAGAGGAATAATCCCCAGTCAGGAAGCACGCTGCACCGGAAAGATCACACTAGATGTGGTATTCGGCACGCCGGATAATTACAGGTCCGAACAGATCACGTTCCAGGTGGCCCCGTTCAAAAGCGGATATCACGCTATACTAGGACGGGAGACTTTCACAATTTTTCAAGCCATACCCATTACGGGTACATGAAGCTCAAAATGCCTGGGCCAAATGGAATTATCACCCTTGCTAGTGATCCGGACATAGCACTCCGCGCCGAGAACAAGACAGCCGCATTGGCCCTCGAGGCACTATTCGAAACCTTAGCGGCCGAGGAACTGACTGCGCTGCGATCCACGGTTAATAGGGATGACGTGATACTCGATAAGAGATCCAAATCCACATCCTTCAAACCAGCAGACGAAATAGTCAAATTCCAGGTCCACCCAACGGACCCCAATAAAACGGCCTCCATCGGGGCACGACTGAACCCTGATGTAGACGCCGCACTGCGAGAGTTCCTACATGAGAACTGGGACATTTTCGCTTGGCACCCCTCAGACATGCCAGGAATCCCACGCAGTTTGGCCGAACACAGCCTAAACATCCAGAAAGGATTCAAACCTGTCAAACAGGCTCTTCGGCGTTTCTTCGAACCAAAGAGATAGGCCATGGGAGAGGAGCTAGTCAAGTTATTGGAAGCCGGATTCATTAGGGACATAAAACACCCGGACTGGCTAGCAAACCTGGTGATGGTACCAAAGAAGGACAAATCCTGGCGCCTGTGTGTCGATTTCAAAGACCTTAATAAGGCTTGCCCAAAGGATCCCTTCCCCCTCCCTCGAATAGATCAAATCATCGATGCCACTGCAGGACACGATTCGTTGTGCTTCCTCGACGCATACTCCGGTTACCATCAAATCAAGATGGCAGAATTAGACCAAGCCGTAACAGCATTCATCACACCATACGGCCCATTCTGCTTCAACACAATGCCCTTTGGGCTAAAAAACGCCGGCGCAACATATCAACGCATGATTCAAACATGTCTGGCAAACCAGATCGGCAAAACAGTGGAGGCGTATGTAGATGATGTGGTCGTTAAATCAAGACATGTCGAATCTCTAGTAGACGACTTGAGGCTCACATTCGACAACCTCCGAAAATACGACATTAAGCTCAATCCGGAAAAATGCGTTTTCGGCGTTCCAGCCGGAAAGCTCCTGGGCTTCATTGTATCCGGTAGAGGAATTGAAGCAAATCCAGCTAAAATCCGAGCTCTGTCACAATTGGATGTCCCGAAAGACCTCAAACAAATACAGAAACTCACCGGATGCGTGGCGGCTTTAAGCCGCTTTATCTCCCGCTTGGGAGAAAAGGCATTGCCCCTTTACCGCCTCCTTAGGCGCACCGAACACTTCGAGTGGACAGACGCTGCCACAGCCGGACTCGAGGAAATAAAGGCCATCTTGGCAACAAACCCAGTCCTGGCCGCGCCGAACACCGGCGAGCCCATGTTATTGTACATCGCCGCAACCCATCAAGTTGTTAGCGCAGTACTCGTCGTCGAGCGGGCAACGGACGGACACAAACTCCCCCTTCAAAGGCCGGTTTACTACGTGTCCACTGTCCTCACACCATGCAAATCACGGTACCCACATTACCAAAAGATCGCGTACGCGGTGTTTATGGCATCCCGGAAGCTACGACACTACTTTCAAGAGTGTTCTATAACAGTAGCCTCGGAAGTACCACTCAATGATATTATCAATAACCACGATGCAACGGGCCGGATAGCAAAATGGGCCATAGAGCTCCTCCCGTTTGACATAACCTACAAACCACGGCGAGCCATTAAATCGCAAGTCTTAGCCGACTTCGTCGCCGAATGGACAGAGGCCGAACTCCCTAAAGAGTACGGCACATATTCAAACTGGATCATGCATTTCGACGGCTCCAAAATGTTGGCTGGACTAGGGGCTGGTGTCGTTTTGACATCCCTCACAGGGGACACAGTCCAATATGTACTCCAGATTATGTACACGGACTCCAACAATGCAGCCGAATACGAGGCCCTTCTACATGGTCTCCGGATGGCAGTATCCATGGGTATTCAACGCCTGGAAGTACGCGGGGACTCAAACCTCGCGATATCCCAAATAAATGGCAACTTTGACGCCAAAGACCCAAAAATGGCAGCTTATCGCAATGCCGTACTAAAAATGTCAGTTCGGTTCGAGGGACTGGAGTTCCACCATATAGCCCGAGAAAACAATCAGGCAGCAGACGTCCTGGCACGCATCGGAGCAAAACGAGATGCGGTCCCCCCAACATCTTCTTAGAAAGATTATTCAAGCCATCTGTAGCATGGGAGGGGGAACCCTCGGATGAAAGTCCAGACAAAACCGCACAACCCGACGCCGAACAATCCGACATAATCGGAGGCCCTGCCACCGAAATCACACCTTCAGCCCACGTAATAATGGCGGTCATCGCCCCGTGGACAGAACCGTTCCTAGCCTACCTTACTAGGCAGGAACTCCCAGAGGACCAAAACGAGGCACGCTGCATAGTGCGGCGATCTAAATCCTATAAAGTCCATGAAGGAGAGCTATACAAGAAAAGCACTACAGGAGTCCTTCAAAGATGTATCTCCGAAGAGGAAGGGCGGAGTCTGTTGGCTGAAATTCATGCCAGACTCGGTGGCCACCACGCTGCAGCTCGGTCCCTTGTAAGCAAGGCTTTCCGTACGGGCTTTTATTGGCCGACGGCCCGAGCAGACGCTCATGACTTGGTCAGACGATGCGTCGGTTGCCAGCTCTTTGCAAATCAAAGCCATATGCCACCCAACGCCCTCTGAACCATCCCCGTCACTTGGCCTTTCGCGGTCTGGAGGCTTGATATGGTGGGACCCCTTAAGGGTGGAACGCACAAGAAAAAATACTTATTGGTCATGGTGGATAAATTCACCAAATGGATAGAAGCCAAGCCTGTTAAGACGGCCGAATCCGGACCCGTGATAGACTTCATATCCGGGGTCGTACACCATTACGGTGTCCCCCACAGCATTATCACCGATAACGGCACAAACTTCACCTCTGACGAAGTAAAGCTGTGGTGCAAAAACATGGGCATTAAGCTCGATTATGCTTCTGTCTATCACCCACAAACTAACGGTCAGGTCGAACGTGCAAATGGTCTCATCATGAGCGGTATTAAACCCAGACTAGTGCGGTCCCTAAAGGAATCTAATACGCACTGGGTAGAAGAGCTCGACTCCGTACTCTGGGGGTTGCGAACCACGCCAAATCGTACCACCGGATTCACACCATTTTTTATGGTGTATGGCGCTGAGGCAGTTCTGCCCTGCGACATAATTCATGACTCACCTCGAGTGCGCATGTACGAAGAAAGAGAAGCCGAGCTTGATCGGCAGGACAACCTGGACGCCCTAGAGGAGGAGCGCGACGTAGCTAAAGCCCGTTCCGCATTTTATCAGCAGCAGGCTCGAAGATATCAAAGCAGAGAAGTACGGGCCAAAAATTACAATGTTGGCGAACTAGTTCTACGCCTGCCGGATAAGAAAAAGGACAAACTCAAGCCCAAATGGGAAGGTCCCTTCATAATTGACCAAGTCCTCACTGGTGGAGCGTACCGCCTGCGAGATGCGTCGGACAACCGACTCGAGCCGAACCCATGGAACGCAACACGTCTCCGAAGATTCTATGCCTAGCGCCGAACTCTGAGTTTGTCTCCTTCCTCTGTCCATTTTTACATATATCTTTCCGATTTTATTTTTGTCTCCTCCTACTCTTTCCTTTTATAGCCCTTAAAGGCTCATCATATCACGCGCTACCAGCGCTCCTTATACCTGGGGGCTTCTCTAACAGAAGCTTGCTTATATGGGTTTCACACCCAATGCATGCGTCAGACTTCCGCATGCACCTTTTCTTCGCCATTATATGCATCGATATGACTTAAGTTTTGGCCAAGCTGGGTTGCCTGGCTCCTGTGCTTACCCCTACGTTCCCGATTGTTCGGCTAGGCGGTAAAGGGAGCACCTCTGCGATTGCTACTGTCGGATAAGCCGGATGTGTACCTCAGACTGGGTGAAGCCGAAAGCTAGCGTTCTTAAGGGAATATTCGGTCGGTGAACTAAAGATGAACCTTTTTTACTTATACATGCCCCCAGATGCTTTCCTGCATTTGCAGTCCGGACGTGCACTTCAGGGCACGCCACCCCAGCGAAAGGAACCCTTAACGGAACTATTCTCTCTGGAAGATGTTTCTTACTAACCATGTAATATAACATAACTAGTTGGGCACTTGTCTGATAAAGCACTAATGACCCCTACGCCTGGTCTCCATGCATACCTCGGTTCTTATATAACCGTTATGGTATTCGGACACACTCCGGACCGTCAGGTCCCGAGGTCGAAGCGAAAAGGTCGGCAACGACAAACGATCTACAATCCGGCTAGAAGGCATTTCACATGTCAATTATAGATTACATAGTCATCCTGACTGATTGTATTCCTCCTCTATACCATTTAATAGGCTGTCTAATTTACAGTCCTGCTGAGAATACTTTGCGGCCAATTCTACCTGGCCATACACTAAGCTCACAGGGATCTCCTTCCCGTCTGGCCCCACCGGTCCGACCTCGGCCATGTGATTGGGGTCAGACTTCGTAAAGCGGGTCTTCACCATGGCCCAGGCCTCCCTAGCGCCTTGTCGGCAGGCTGATATCTTCCACAACCGGAAGCGCCGCTGAGCTCCCTTCAGCTTCTCCACAAGCTCTCCAAGGCCCTCGGGCGTAGAGTGGGAAGGCCATAAGGCTTGGGCAACGCCTCGCATCGCCTGCCGGATTCGCTCGTGCAGTTGCAGGAGTTCGGGAAGTAGGTCACCCGTAGAACCGGGCATCTCCTCTGCAGGACGACCTGTGAGCATACCTACAGACAATACTCTGTTATTCGACTTCCTCGCCGAACTCATTTTTCAAAGTTCGTTCAAGCACTTACTAAACATGCCGCGTCGAAGCCGCTGATTCTCCTTCATGGAGTCCGACAGTTGGCCACGAACGTCCTTCAGTCCAACATCCAGCTTGGTGTTGGCATCCTGAAGATCATTCTTCTCTCGCCTCACCCTCGTCAACATACTCTCACTGGCCTTTAACCGGCGTAAGAGTTGTTGCTTCTCCGGATCAAGTCCGGCGTCATCTGCAACATGAATTGTCAGATTTGCACCCATGCCACACAATACTAATGTTTCAAAGGGTATCTTACCTGAGGGGGTCCCTTTGGGCTCCCCTGTTGCGGCTAGTGCGGCCTCTAGTTGGGCCTTGCACTTTTCCAGCTCCTGAGATAGCACGGTGTTCTTCTCAGTAAGAACCTGCATGATTATGATCCTTAAATCAGTTTCTTTAACTGTTTCAAGTCTCAAGGGCTACTGGTATATATATATATTTAACCAAAATTTTCTTACCCGTATGTCTTTCACATACTGCTCCGTGGCTCTGGCTAAACCATCTTGAGCGACACGAAGGTACGCATCTCCCAAATTAAAGGCATCTAAAGCCTCCCGGGAGAAACAAGCGTCGCGCAGAACTGTCCGACGACGCCTGTGGTTCATGGCACTCTCCACTTCTGAATTAGTGGCAGACAGCCGGTCTGCATCCTCTGTTGGAGGAGCGTCCGGTACGCGCCTGGTGCTCGTCCCCGCTTCCGGACCAGACGTTGGAGCCTAGCTGGTGGAGGCGCGATTGGCAACCTCTCCGGACAGAGTCCGGCAAGGCCTCTTCGTCCTGGAAAAAGCACGAATGTTAATATGCCTTGACAGAATAGCACCAGGGATACAGAAGGCGCGTTATACCTTTGTGTCGGAATCTCAGTCCGGACTACATTTCTTTTCGCCCCACGGGGCCCTACGGCCCCTAGTTGGCTGGCCGCCACGGGTTCGGCCTCCCGCCTTGGAAATCTCCCCTGCAAAATATGGTTGTCATGTGAAACACCGGAATATATGAGAATGGAATCTCTCTTGAGGGAATAAACATTCCGGTTTCTGTCACCTGGGAGGCCGGGATTAGCCCGGGGTAATCGGCCGTGATGGCCACCAAGGTATCGTCCTTGCTTAACTGATGGAACACCCCGTCGATAAGCTCCACCGATATGTCTGGATCCTCTTCGGAGTCCGGATCGAGGAACCGTTCTGGGTCCTCAGGCTGTGGAGGGTGGCTATTGATGTCCTTTACTTCCTGTCGAGTTCCTGCATTGAAATCGTCAGATTACGTATCTAGTCGTGGGAGTGTTAAAAAAACAGGCAAGTGCAATTGTTCGCTTACCCAACTTGGAGGTTCGTACATAGTGAATCCGGCCCGCGGGTTGACGCGGAGGAAGTCCTCCTTTTCTCCCTTGTACAAAGATGTTAAAATCTTTACTAGAGCGGCAGTTGTGGCTGGCCCCTTACGGCCGTAACGGGTGGCGTCATCCTCCCCGTTGAAATCCCACATGGGGTGGCCTCTATATTGAAGCGGCTGCACCCCCCGCATAATGCATGTGGCCATGACTCCAATCATGGTTAGTCCGGAATGAGCCAACAGTCTTATCCGGCCCATCAGATAAAGGACGTCTCTGTCGCTTTCTCTCTGAGAGCTCCGCGGACGCCAGCTCAAGCGTTTCTTCAATGGAGCGCTGTTAAACTCGGGGAGACCGACCCGGATAGGGTCCGGCAGCGGGACGTCGTCTATGTAAAACCATTCCGAAGGCCAGTCCTCGGACGCCTCTTTTGGGGTTCCGGATGGGTATCCGGTCCCGGCGATGCGCCATACCTCGGCTCCGCCCACTTGATATATGGACCCCTTTTGAGAACGGGGCACCAAGCAGAACAACCTCTTCCACAGTGCAAAATGAGCCTCGACGCCTAAAAATAGCTCGCAAAGGGCAACGAAGCCCGCAATATGTAGTACGGAGCCGGGCGTGAGATTGTGCAGCTGGAGGCCGTAGAACTCCAGAAGCCCGCGGAGGAATGGATGAATTGGAAATCCCAATCCCCTTAATAAATAAGGGACAAGGCACACCCGCTCTCCTTTAGAAGGATTGGGGATGCTCTCCGCTTGCTTTCCGCCATTATAGGTGGCAAGTCCGGCTCGGACCGGGACCATACATGCCTGGGCAAGGAATCCCTTGGCCTGCAGCGACACTAACTCGCTGTGTGGGATGGTGCAACTCTCCCAGTCTCCGGATTTAGGACTGGAGGGGCGAGGGGAGGAGCTGCGACGGCTGGCCATGTTGGAATGGACCTTTGCTGGAGACGCTCCGATGATAACTCGCGGAGGGGAGAAGATGTGGTTTGGATCTAAATCCCCATCCCGTTAAATGGGCGGCTCGTTTATGTGACTAAGGGTGTGGATGTAAAGACACCCCAGGCTTTTCGCATTCGTTCAACACGTGGAGGGTGGCCATTATTGGGCACTGAAGCCGAGGAGCGCTACATTACAAAAAATCGGACATTATTCGTACAGGTACATGGGATTCGGAGGAGGAACCCGCCTTGCAATGCCGAAGACAAATTTGCGCGTCGGACTCGTCGTCATTGAAGCCTGGTTCGGGGGCTACTAAGGGAGTCCTAGATTAGGGGTGTTCGGATAGCCGGACTATACCTTCAGCCGGACTCTAGGACTATGAAGATATAAAGTTGAAGACTTCGTCCCGTGTCCGGAAGGATCTTTTCTTGGCGTGGAAGGCAAGCTAGGTGTGCGGATATTCAAGATCTCCTACCATTGTAACCGACTCTGTGTAACCCTAACCCTATCCTTGTCTATATAAACCGGAGGGTTGTAGTCCGTAGGACAACCATCATCATACACAATCATACCATAGGCTAGCTTCTAGGGTTTAGCCTCCTTGATCTCGTGGTAGATCCACTCTTATACTACCCATATCATCAATATTAATCTAGCAGGAGTAGGGTTTTACCTCCATCGAGAGGGCCCGAACCTGGGTAAAATAAAGTGTCCCTCGTCTCCTGTTACCATCCGACCTTGACGCACAGTTTGGGACCCCCTACCCGAGATCCGCCGGTTTTGACACCGACACCGGTGCAGACCGTGAGCTCCAACCAAAGGCACATCCACTGTTCAAGTTCAGTCAAGCGACGACCAAACTGAAGCCACCATGTCCATCACTTTCATGCAATTACCGAGCAGTATAGGTCTTGAGCATGTCAGTGCGGTATCTATCAAGTGTTCAGTTGAAACTGTCTCCCTCTGAGAGGGCCTCTTATGCATTTGGTGCTCAAGATGTACAGAAATTTGGGTTCAGTCAAAAAAATATTCAGCTGAAGCTACCAGGGCCATCTTTTCCTTCGTTATATGTGTACATATCTTGGTAGGCTCATCAACAAGCTACAATTTACGTGCTTGCTCTCTTGATAACAAGTGCATGCTGGTGATACAGTGGTTGACACATTCCATTCAAGAGCTAGTTGATAGTGTTCACAAGAGCCGAGTGCACACTAATGGGGTGTGTGCTTTTGTGATTTACATATTTCAGCAGAGAACGTCTCTAATCTGGGTGTTGCAGCTCCATTTGAACCAGCGACCCCCTCTTGCGTATTTGGGAACAGTGGACTCCAATACAACTAGTCTATGTACTTCCACTATACATCTACATGTTTTGGTTTATCACTTGATATTGGGTATCTCTGGAAGTGTAAGGGTCGGTGGTGGGCTCCAGCCAGTTTGAGTAAGGATGTGAATTTTCTGTCCCAAAAGAGCAGTAATGGTGGCTTACTTCTAACGGCCAGATCAACTCCAAGCCATCTTATACTCTTTGAGCCTTATTACCTATTGTTTAATTTCTTGGAGTTTTGCTCAGTCCCAACATATTTGCAAGTGCATGCTGCAATTGTTTCTGTTGTTCACATGTTTCGACAGAGCACTTCCCGAAGCTGGAAGTGGCACGAGTTCTTTCAGCACATACTTGAGCCTGTTGGTCCGGCCATAGTAACAAGATGCTCTAGTCTGTGTAGTTCCAGTTACAGTCCAACAACTAATGGTATACAGCTTGAACTCTCGGAGTGGCAGCCGGACGATTGGTTTCATGATGTTATTCTCACTATATGCAACACATCAAAATCTGCGGTGATTTAGTCTTCTTTTTTGGCTGAGCAACATATCATAGAAAAATGCTTTGCAAGTCTGGGTCACAGTCTCACTGATGCAACTGTTTTTGTGTGGTTCTACACCTATATTTTGCATGGACAACTTCTAGAGGTTAGCAATCAGCTAAAGTGTCAATGGAGAATACAGTATGGGCTACAAGTTATTCAATACAAAGCACAATCAGCCAAGCTGATGTAGTACTAACCTATAGATCCAATGTACAAATCTTTTGTGCAAATGTCAGTGATGGGATCCTTAAGTCTGAAAAGATGCAGAAAATTGTGTTAGTAACGGTGGAATTGATGCCATGGTCTTCATGTGTGAGGCAACCATGGCTTGGTCTTGACATGGTTCGTATGCCAAACTATCATCGTACTGCTATTGCCACTATCCTTGGCATTGTTAGCATGCTCAGTGGACAACCTGCCTTGATTGTTGAGATGAGGAGGCACTCCCCTGACTACTACTTCCACGTTGTTCGAGTCAATCCCAACCTCGACTACCACCACGACTCTGAGCTAGTCAAGGACCATCAAGTGCAATGGGATCCAGGAGGTTCTTGGTGGCATCGGCTTGGGGTCAAGCCAATTTTCAAGGAGGGGGGATGTTAGGAACCATCCTCCCATCACGCACATGGGCCGGCTAAGGGTGCCTGACCGGTCTGAGACCCATCGCTCTAGCTACTTGTACCAGGCGCACAGAAGAAGAGGGCATCCAATAGATCACGGCACGAACCGACGGCGGCTTCTTCCCCTTCCTCCTTCTTCCCCAATTCTTTTATCCAGAGACTGTAATTCCTAGATTGCTACTCGAAAGCGTGTGCTAGATCAATAGATTGAGAGAGGAACTGTTAGGTTGCTAACACGGAAGCTCCCGTGCACGGTAGATTTTCTGCTTTGTACATTATAAGTCCCACCTGAAAGTGCAACACCAATGGCGTGACAGACCAAACAGGGTCTAGGTTTTATTTTCTGCTTTGTAGATTTTTATTTCTTGTTGCTGCATTATATATTTGTAGGAGCTTAGATGTGACATCCTTAAAAAACATCTAGATGTGAATTAGTCAAACTGTTTATTTATTTACCGAAAGGAACAACATTCTTCGAATCTAGTACACACAAAGTCTCTACGTACAATCTTCATGGTTTGCACCCTTCGCTCAAAATCCGCTTCACCTTGTCGAACATCTCCTGTATCTGCTTCCGGGAGTGCAGAGGAGAAGGGTACATGCACGCGCAGTCCAGCTGCCCGTCCCTGATAGAGTCGAACACGCCGATCGACGGGCCGATGCCGTGCACGGTGGCGCAGCCGACGTACTCCTCCACGCCGGCCTTCCTCTGCAGGCCGGACAGGTCGTCGTAGGTGGCCGGCTCCTCGAACACGGAGACGAGCGCCGTCCGGAGCGCCGACGCCGTCGTCAGCTGCGGGTTCTCGATGGCCCGGCACATGAGGAAGTTGAGGTCGGCGGTGTCGGTGAGGTGCTTCTTGCTGTTCTTGGCGCTGATGTAGGAATCGTGGCACCTCTTGGCCAGCGCCCACAGCCCCTCCTCTCCGTGTATCTTGTGGGTGTTGGTGATGGCAGAGTAGAAGAACCCTGCAACGATTAACAGTGTCAAGTTGTCTTGGCATTGCTGTATGATAAATTCTTAAATTGCTTGCTTCAAGGACTAACCAACGTTGTTATCATCCAAAGCTGGCTCAAGAAACTGGCGGCAGTTGATCAGGGTCGCCACAGAGTACGTCTCTTGCTGGCCACTGTCCAGCTTCTTCGACTGCCGTGCAGCTAGCAGCGTCGCGGCAGCCATGGCCGAGCAAAGCTTCACCCCGTTCTCCTTGCACGCCTAGATGACAATGTGCGAACTATCAGTAATCTACTAATCTGTATGTGCAGATCAAATGTAGGAGTAACATCTATCAGTGATCTGAAGCGAACTCACATCGAGCAGGCACGTCGACTCCTCGCGGCCGAAGCCGAGGCGCACCATCTGCGTCGAGCTCGCCGTGCCGGTCTCCTCGAACGGCAGCGTGGACGTGCGCAGCCCGTTGATGGAGTAGCCCACCATGTCCACCCCACGCGCCCAGAACGGCTTCCACGCGTCCTTCTGCGGTATCCTGTCCTCCAACCCCGCCTCCACCGCCGCCACCTCCTCCTTTTCTGGGTCGCCCGCGCCGCCCAGATGCGCCAGGAGCTCCCTCAGCAGCGCCGCCGACGCCGCGCGGTCGCACGCGGCCGTGTGGATCCGGACGAACAGCGCTGCGCCGCTCGCGGGTGGGGGCAGCTCGTAGAGCGCGGCGAGGAGCACCGGAGAGCCGTCAGGCCCGGGATCGGACGCCCACGGGTTGCTGTTGAGCTCGCGCTCGAGGAGGGAGTCGAAGGCGAGCGCGGACGGCTGGGGCGCGAGGGCGAGCTGCGGCGCGTGGGAGGGGAAGGCGAGGGTGGGGCTGGAGGTGGAAGCCGCGCGGATGTGGGCGCGGAGGACGGGGTGCGCGTTCTGGATGGAGCGGACGGCCGCCTCGGCCGCGGTGGCGCCGCGGCGCGAGAGGCGGCGCGAGAGGCGGAGCGCGAGGAGCGTGGTGCCGGTGCCGCCCGGCACGGCGCGGCACCAGCTGTACTCCGTGCCGCACACCGCGCGGGTGCGCCACGCCGCCGCGCCGGGCTCGGCCGTGCCCGCGTGCTCCGTCCCGGGATCCATGCCGAGAGAGGTCGTGGTCGTGATCGCCGCTGCTGCGAGCGGCAAGCTGGCGTTTGCCGGCTCGGATGTGCGTGGTTGGTGACTGGTCGGCTCCGGCGGTGTGGCGCCTGGCGCCTTGTCAGCTCTTTCGTTTTGTAGCGCTCCGTCGTATGACGACGACGAGATTCCTTCTGCTAGTGTATAAAAATCCGTGGCCGGAACGGGACGTTTGCTTGCAGTACGAGATAGCAGCATGTCGACGACCGACGAGAGAGCAGTACAACACAGCGTGGCCGTCACACGGAGACGGAGAGGGACCCGATGGCGCGGCGCATTCCAGAATCCAGAGTTCCTCTTCTCTGGTCAGCACGATTATGCATTTTCTATGTGTGCTTTGCAGTTTGTTAAATATGAAAATGTCATGGCGACGTGGGTGGTGGGATGAATCATGCCGTCTTGCATGTTCCCTTCGTGTTGCCTACATCCGTTGCGCTGCTGCAACAGCAGCTTGCCGGACAATGCCTCATTGGCGCACTGGACGGCCACTCTTCTCTCCCGCTCACACAATGACAAGCGACAAGGAAATCTGGAACCAAGGAATTGAGTCGGTTAAGACTAGTCACAATGGATAGTAATATATGTGTGGTGTCATGCAACACGTCATTTATTAGTTCGTAGACTCATCTTGTCTTGATATGTGTGATGTTACAGTAACTAGTTATGTTACCACATGCCCCTATTTCCTCATTAATTACTCGCCACATTATCTATTTTGCTTAGAGATGTGTGATGTTATCGCCTATGTTACTCCCACTGTGGGTAGTCTAAGATATCGATTGTAGACCACCACCAAACCCTAGCCTCGTTACCCTTACTCCCTCCTCTTCTTTCCGCGTCGCCGCCGGACGAAGCCCATGTGCAATAGGGCCACACGGGTTGCGTCAGCCAGGTCTTGAACTCAAGACCTCTTGGCTCCGATACCATATTGGATTTATGCTCCAACCAACTCATCCAAAAGTCTGAACCGATGGAGGGAGGTGGGTAATATATTTCAACACTCTCCCTCACGTCTAGGCTATTTTAGTCCTTAGACGTGGGATCGATGTACGCCACAGAATCGCTCTATTTAATACTGCGTTGGCAGGGTCTTGAACTCAAGACCTCTTGGCTCTGATACCATATTGGATTTATGCTCCAACCAACTCATCCAAAAGTACGAAATGATGGAGGAAGATGGGCAATATATTTCAACAACACCGAGGGTACGACGATGGCTGGATCAGGGGCATGACTCGGATGTGACAGTGCGGTGATACTCGGATGGTGGTGCGTAGCGCCTCTTGTTGGCATGGTACTCGAGGTCCTACCGGCCGCACCTTGGGGCAACACATATCAGACTCGATCTGGTGTTTGCTGATGTTGCTCCGGAGATGCGATCTATGTACGACACCTAGTGCCAAATGGCATGGATGTGCAGCGGCGACGAAGGATTTTCTGTCCGGGTCAGCAGTCTCTAGTGATGAGACGCCAGTGGCCACGATCCCATCTACAGGTCCGCATGCGATAGTGTCGGCCTGTTGTGTTCTGATATCACGATTCTCTGCGGACGCACACATGACGACGTGGTCATGCGCTGCTAGATGATTGCAGAGACATGACTTGGGATCTTGAATTTTTAGATCCGGCAATAACGACGAGTATGGAGTATGTTTTGCTGACGGATTCTGCTGCCATAGGTGAGATGTCGGAGCATGACGACGGTGTAGGAGAAGTGCCCGACTTGGGACTTGGAGGTGTCGGCGACCTTCCCCTTCAGTCTCTGTTGCAATGTGCGATGACGACGTGTTTCCATTTTTCTTTGATGGATTTTTGGAGTTTTGGTTGTTGCAAAGGTGCATGGTACTACATCTCTTTCTTGCGTTTGGAAGCGTGATGTTGACTGTCTATTTATTGTGTATTTATTAGGTTATTTCTCTTTGTTTCTTGATTGGAGTCCTTCAGTTTCTTCGTTCCTTTGTTGCCCCGGCCTTTGTTCTTGTGTATGCGACTGACTTGTGTTGTGCCAGTACAAGGAACACTAAAACAACCTTACCATGATCACTCCACTTGAAAACAATAGCAACAACATTGTCCAAACACACGAAGAAACTCTTACCTCTTGTACCATCAGTCAGCTGATACACAAAAGAATCAAAAGTGACACTGCATGACTCCTAGACAACTCTTGCCTCAACATTCATCATCGTCAATTCTTGAAAGCAAATGAGAGATATATTGTGCATTTGCACCGATCTTTTTCTTTTTTCAAACTAGATGGATTTTATTGACTTGAAATGAAGCATCATGATGGATACAAACACAATGAACACATACCTCGCATATGTATAGCTAGGATCTACACAACCAACATCAAAGCGCACACACAAATAAACATGTGGCAGATAGCATCAAAGCTATGCCTACACGATGAAAAGAAAAAGAAAAAACCGAAGTGATCAACATAGCAATCGACAAACTACATGAAGGATCATATCCGCATCAACCATCTCTTGACACTGCAAGTACATGAGGTTCTCCAATAACAGGGCCTTCAGGAAGGAAACACCAATCAAACGGCAATGTCACTGGATCCAACTATCAATGGCCAGATTTTAGGTTTTGACCCTCAAAACAAGTCCGAGCATATCCAAGCAATGCTTCCAACAAGATAACAATGCAAAAACATCGTCATTGTCAGGTATAACCAACTTGACTCAGACCTAGTGCTTTCACCCCATTGCTCAAGACCTGATACTCGCAAAACACCACCAAAATCGAAAGTCAATTATGTGTTGTCGCAGGGCCGGAAATTTCACCAATCTTCTAACAACTCCTCTACACATTGCCGTCAAAGTTGTGTTATAGATCTCTCACCGCAAAAGTTTTGTTAGTAAGAAATATCCACCATTGTCGTGGTTTTGTCACGGCAGATGTCCTAGCCAAAGGACTTAGTCATGGAGCCATCGCAACGGGTTAACTCGAAGGGGTTAAAGCGGACACAAGGACACAGAGGATTTATACTAGTCCGGCCCCTTCGATGAAGGTAAAAGCCTACGTCTAGTTGTGATGGAATTGATGGGGTTTCGAGGATTAGGGAGCAAACAAGTTTCGCCTAAGCCTCGAGTTGTGATTGTCTGTCCTGAACCGTCGTCGGATCGTCCCCTTATATACACGGGGACGCCCGTCGGTTTACAGAGTCCCAATCACCGGTTCATACTCGTATCCGGGTTGGTCTCTTTCTATTCCTAACTTATAACACAAGTTTATACATCAGGCCGGTTTACGGCTATAGGTTCTAAACCGACTATAGGCCTTGGGCCCTTATCTGCCTCTCTGGGCCTTAATACTACTGATGAAGTTAACCCGGCCTTGGTAGGCCGGTTTACGCCCAGTAGTAATATCCCCAACATTAGGCCCCAGATTGATTTGAATGGGTTCATGTCAATCCTTGGCAAAAATCTTTGTCTTCAACGTCTTCCTGTAGTCGTTGAACCGTCGTGTCGTCATCTTCTCTGGCTGTTGTAAGTCGGCATGACGTCATCATGAAGCTAACATTTATGATGCCTTCTTTGTTTAATAGATCCGCAATAATCGAGGCGACAGCTCCGCTTCCGAAATTTGTGGCTCCTGGATTCGCGCGCCTGACACATGTCTTTTGCCTCATAAATAGGACCGAAGGGTCATTTCCTTTTCTCCCCTTCATCCCCTTTCTCTTCGTCTTCTTCGCGTCGCCAGCCTCGGAGCTCCGCCGCCGTTGCTGACCTCTGCATCATCTTGGGCCGCTGCATCAACCTGACCGTACCAGAAAACCGCGGCGACCTTCCGCGTCTCCCCAAGCTCCGATAAGACCTCTGCTTTTATCAACCTAGATCTGTTCTAGGGTTTCACGTTCTTGCAGTGTTCTTGCTCACTGTTCATACTCATGCCCATACCTCTGGATAGATCCATGAAACCCTACTGTGATTACCAATGGCCCTTTAGCATTCGTCTTGTAGATTCATACTTAAGTTCATAGATCTCACCAATTTTTCTGCTCATTGAATCAATACTGTTCTGCCTTAAGCTTTTAAATATTTTCCCTTTTCTGAACTGGCTTTAGATCCATCGTTGTAGAGAAATCTTGTGAAATCTGTTTCTGTACACTTATACAACCTCAATTGCTTTCAATGTCTTGATCCGGCGGTTTAACTTTGGCGCAGCAAATGTAATGAACCAGTATATATCATTAGTCCCCTTGTTGAACCGCTAGACGTTGCCACCTTGCATAACTCCGGTTTAGATAGGACTGCCTCCGGTTTAACATTGTACATATCAGCATGTTTGAACAAACGCACTCTTGAACCGGAACCACTTGTCTTGTAGATTTCCTCATGGCCAAGCAAATATATGAGTGCAACTGGGTTCCTTCTCGTGTTACGGAAACACAGCTGAACAATTTAGTTCTAACCGGCGCTTTAAGCAGTAAAAACACCATCCACTGGAGAGTCCCAGGCACAGAATGTCCTCCCACACCTGAAGAAGGAGAGGTTGTTGTTTTTGCGGATCACTTGGCCCGGGGTTTTAATCCGCCCGGTTCAAAATTTTATCGGGATGTCTTAGCCAACTTTCAACTGCGCCCACAAGATACCGGTCCCAATTCTGTTACTAATATATGCCACTTCCAAGTGCTTTGCGAAGTGTACTTCCAAGAGGAACCACAGTTGAGCTGTTTCGAGACTGCTTTCACTTGAACCGCCGCACAGAGTTTACTGATGGCCCCAATATGGAACTGGGTGGCATGGCGATTCAAAAAAGAAAAGAAGTCACTTACCCTCATGCGAAACTGCACAGTCATCCCCAGGAATGGAATCACACATGGTTCTATTGCAAAGATACTTCTCCTGCTGACCAAAATCCTCTGCCTGGCTTCCGTCCGGAACGGCTTAGCAATACACCCCCCTTCCCACCAAGGCTATCTACCAAGGAGAGAAGTAAATACGCTCCTCAACTTTCCAAGCTCCGAGCCTTCATGGCCAACTGTTTGACAGGGGTCGATCTCGCCCGCTGCTAGATATCATGGAGCATACTGCCCCTTAGTATGCGCTTCGGTTTAATGTGCGAATATACTGGCCGGGTCAGTGATCCACTAAGGCACTGTAACATCCAACTGACCGACGACGAAGTCACCGAGGCTGTGAAGAAAATGTTGAATGAACCGGAATATGCTTGTGCCCGAACCGGCCTGCTTCCCTTCTGTGCCACCAACAAACCGCCTGCTGTAAGATCTTGACTTTGCTTTTACTGAACTTGTAATTGCTGCACATGTATATTGTTAAACTCCAATACTCTTTAAACAGGGAAATGATCCGTTTTGGAGTAAAAAGCTTTCACAAGAACAACCGGAGAAGACAACCCGACCAAAGACCAGGGTCGTGAAGAAAACTACCCACAGGAAGAAAACCACTGCATCTTCCGATCCGGCGGCCGATGATGATGATGTGGGTAATCCGGACCTTGAGGTAGAGCTTGATTCGGTAGGCTTACTTTTCACACGCCTTATTGATGATGATATTTGTCAGGATGATGCTGAAGCCAGTAATGCTGATGTTGTAGAGGTAATTATTCTCTCTTCCGATTCAGATCCTTTGCCTTTGCCAAAATTTCGCCAGGCAAACCGAAAAGTTAAATTTTCTCATCCTCTTGCTTACTTGGATCCCAAATTTCTTCTGAAGACTCAGCAACACGAAGCTCGCTGCACAACTCGGCACAGTGGCCAGGTAGTTACCTCCGCCGGTTTACCGAACAGTCCGGTTCGGAAACGCCGCTCAGAGGTCTCCAACCTACTTGTTAGTTTCCGTCATAAAGTGGGTTTGATCCGTCAACCTCTTAATCCGTCTGATTCTGATTATCAGGTTACTTCTCATTCATCCTGTGGTGAATCATCGGCCACTCAACTGCCACCGCCGAAAACGGTTCTTGGGTAAGCTAGACTGAACATACTACTTCTGGTACATTGCCTTGTAACTTATGCTGTTTGTTGACTCTGTATTTCTCTTTCAGGGCTAAACCTAGACCGAGCAAGAAAGCCCGCCTGGATAAAGCGGCCGAGGAAAATGCTGCCCCTGAACCGGATAAAGCACCAGATGTTGAAGCGGTTGTTCGTGAGGATGTACCCAATGATCCACCCCTGCAAGATGATGATCGAATTACTGAAGAAAGACCCATTAATACTTCAGGCCCTGTTGATCAGCCTGCCAGCCCCATCCGGATTGAAAGGTCCACCAGTCCTTCCAAACCTGCCGACAACCCGACTGCACCGGTGCAAACTAGTGAGTCTAAGGATGATGATGTTGTAATTACTGGCATTGGTCGTTCCGAGCCAGGGAATCCCGTCGCTTTAGCTAAGCATACTGCCAAAGAAGAATTTTCTGCCATGAGCAAAGGCAAATGGGATGTTGATCTGACGACATATGCTGCTCTGAACGCCCAAGACCTTCATTCTGGTTACTTGAACCGGCTATATACTAGCCGTGATTATGAAGCTGGTCTGGTAAAGATGATGAAGGAAAAGCTTGAGGTAATTTCCATGTGCTTCTTCCTGCTTTAATTACTGTAATCGCATTAACTCTCCTAACCCCCAAGGGTCGGTTTGTAATCTTCTTTCAAACCGGGACTTTAATATAGATCTCAATTTTTTGAAACTTGCCAAAGTAGCCCCCAAGGGCCGGTTCAACTTAGTATAGTTAAACCGGGACTTGACATAAAACTAAATGCTCCAGAATTCACTGATGTATCCCCCAAAGGCCGGTTCAACTTGATATAGTTTAAACCGGGACTCTGATTAATAACTTGACTTTGGAACATAGTTGAGCAAATAGCCATTAGCCCCCAAATGCCAAGTTGAATACCTGTATTGAGCTTGGGACTTTGCAATTTTAGTAATAGATGAAGGTCAAATATGCATTAGCCCCCAAGTGCCAAGTGCATAACTTATTATGTGATTCGTACTTCAAATTCTTGTACCATCTTGTTAAATCATATAACTATCTTTACGCAGGCTGAACTGAGGACCAAAGAAAACCAGCTTACCGACCTTCAAGAAATTTTGAAATCCCAACAAGCTGAATCCTCAAAGGCAAAGGAAGAATTGACCAGCGCTTTAAGCGTGATGGAACAGCTGAAGGAGGGTTTCAAGAAGGAGTGGGCTGATTGGACCACTGAGAAGGCCGCTTTAACCAAAAAAGCTGAAAATGCTGAAGCTGCCCTTAAACCGGTGGTAGACGAGCTGACCAGCATAAAGCGGCAAGTGCATGCCATGACTTCTGCCATCTTTGGTAAGCTTCCTTTGGTTTTTATGAGAATTTGGCTTTCTCATGACAAGTCCGGTTTGTGATCTCTCTTGTAACGCTGCAGGCACACGCATTGGTCACTTGGGGTCAGATGTTCGGATAAAGTTGAAAGCTGCCTACACATTAATTGAACAGCTGTATACTGGAGCGCAGCGGATCATCACCACTGCATCACATAATAATCCGGCACCCACTTTAATCCAAGACACTCTGAAGAGGTTGTCAATGCTCCCCACCCGGATTGAAGAGCTGAAGAGATCTGCCGCTCGAACCGGAGCCATTAATGCCTTAATCCGGGCCAAAGCATGGGTGCCTGATTTTGATCCTGTTAAGGCAGCTCAAGGCTATCCCATCTTGAAAGAAGATGGCTCAGAATTCAACGAAGATGATCTGAGAGCGATAAACCGGGCGGTGCGCCCTCTGGCTTGCCAATTGGCAGAAGAGGCAGATTTGTCACATTATCAAGCTCAATATGATGATCAGAACAAATGAGTGGCTGCACCAATCCCTGAAGCGGAGAATCTGATTCCTCCAATCCGTAAGCACACCTACGCTCCTGATATCGAACCATCTTCACTGATCCATGAGGAGGCTGTCTTTCAAGCTTTAATGGGAATCGATTGGACCACTGTTGACTTCCAGCCGCTGGGTAGGGCAGAAGACACTGAAGCGACGTAGGACGACCCGCAATCATCAGACCAAGGCGGTGACCAAGCTTGAACCGAAGACCGGTTTAATAGGCTGCCTTGTGGTACTTTGCCAGAAAACAGTGATCTTATTTGGGCACCATGTTGCCTTGTAATAGGATAGCCAATACTTTTGCTTCTGAGAAGCCTTCGTGCATCTGAACCGATACTTTTGGTTGAAAGATCAAAACTGCCAATCTATACCACCTGCCATCATTGGGCATGAAGTAGGCTTAGCCAATCTTGACACGGCGGTTTGATAAACCTGCACCGTCATGGGAGAAAACAGCTCCTGTATATACAATGCCGGTTTACTATGTAAACCGTGCTTGGTCATAATGAACAATTTGTTACTCCAAAAAAGGATGTTAATAGAAGAAATCAAACTGGGTAAATGACCTCTGGTTAAAAAATGGACCGTGTGCCACCAAATTGGCAGTTTGAACCGGTGTAAAACGTTTGTTGGTTTAAAAACACAACCAAGATAAAACAGTAGTTTTAAAAAATATTGAAGCAAAGGCAATGATAAAACCGTTTGCAAAAAAGAGGCTTTACTGAGCCGATCAGATGGTGTTACCTTGGTCGGACACGACCAAGCTCCCAATAGGTGTAGCTATGGTTCAAGTCAGCCAGGTCCCTAAATGAAACCGTGGCATTACGCCGATCAAGTGGCATGGCAATGGTTCGGGTTCGACCAAGCCCCCAAGTGATTCTATGGCCTTTAGGCCGATCAAGAGGCGTGACTGGTTCAGACTTGACCATGTCCCCAAGTGATCTGGTGGCTTTCGCCTATCAAAAGGTGTTGCATCGGTTCGGACACGACCGAGCCCCCAAGTGATCTGGTGGCTTTCGCCTATCAAAAGGTGTTGCATCGGTTCAGAGATGACCGAGCCCCCTAGTGATATTTATAATTGTTTCAAGGGGTAAACCGGAGGCCGCTTTAAGATAGAACAACCCCATGTAACCACACATGATATAAAAGAATGGATACCCCGCTTTAGGCTGAGGGCCCAGTTTACTGTATTTATAATATGTACATTGTTATAATATATACATAAGCAGAGCCAATGGCTCAAGTATAGTAAGTCCGAAGATGAGCTATGTTCCACGGCCTGTTGGTCTCCTCTTCTGACTTGCGTGAGTCTTTTCGCTCTCGAACATCGATCAGATAGTATGACCCGTTGTGCAGATTCTTGCTGACCACGAAAGGTCCCTCCCAAGGCGGGGATAATTTATGCATATCAGTTTGATCTTGAATGAGCCGAAGCACCAGATCTCCTTCTTGAAAGGTTCTGGTTCTGACTCGACGACTGTGATAGCGACGAAGATCCTGTTGGTAAATCGATGAGCGGGCAGCTGCTATGTCTCGCTCTTCATCCAACCAGTCCAAAGCGTCTTGTCGAGCTGTCTCGTTGTCCGCTTCAACATAAGCCGCCACACGAGGTGAATCGTGACGGATATCACTAGGGAGAACCGCCTCCGCTCCATAGACCATGAAGAACGGTGTGTATCCTGTTGATCTGTTGGGTGTGGTATTAATGCTCCATAATACAGATGGCAACTCTTCTACCCAACAACCCGGCGTCCTTTGCAGAGGAACCATAAGCCGCGGTTTGATGCCTCTCAAGATCTCCTGATTAGCTCTTTCTGCTTGACCATTGGACTGTGGGTGCGCCACTGATGAAACGTCAAGGCGGATGTGCTCCCGTTCACAAAACTCCTTAATGGCTCCTTTGGACAAATTGGTACCATTATCTGTGATGATACTGTGTGGAAAGCCAAACCAGAAAATCACTTTTTTGATGAACTGAACCGCCGTGGCTGCATCACACTTGCTAACAGGCTCCGCCTCCACCCACTTTGTAAATTTATCAACCGCCACCAGGAGGTGTGTCTTCTTATCCTTGGACCTTTTGAAAGGCCCAACCATATCTAGCCCCCAAGTTGCAAACGGCCAAGTGATTGGAATCATCCGCAATTCTTGAGCCGGTACATGAGCGCGTCTTGAGAACTTTTGGCAACCATCACATCGTCTGACCAGATCCTCCGCATCAGCATGGGCAGTTAGCCAATAGAAACCGTGGCGGAACGCCTTGGCCACCAAAGACTTTGAACCGGCGTGGTGACACAATCCCCTTCGTGGATCTCACGCAAAATTTCACAGCCTTCGTCAGGAGATACACAGCGTTGAAACGCTCCTGATACACTGCAATGGTGCAACTCGCCATTGATGATTGTCATGGATTTGGACCGCCGTATTATTTGTCTGGCGAGAGTCTCATCCTTTGGTAACTCGCCCCGGTTCATGTATGCCAGGTAAGGAAGCGTCCAATCCGGAACGACGTGAAGAGCTGCCACCAATTGAGCCTCCGGGTCAGGAACAGCCAAATCCGCTTCACCTAGGAGCTTGACCGACGGGTTGTGCAACACATCAAGAAAAACATTGGGCGGGACCGGTTTACGTTGGGAGCCCAACCGGCTCAGGGCGTCCGCCGCCTCATTCTTTTGTCGGTCCACGTGGTCCACCTGATATCCCTTGAAATGACCCGCAATAATATCCACCTCACGACGATATGCAGCCATGAGTGGGTCTTTAGAATCCCAAGTGCCAGACACTTGTTGAGCCACTAGATCCGAGTCACCGAAGCACTTAACCCGGCTTAGATTCATATCCTTAGCCATCCGGAGACCATGGAGCAAAGCTTCATACTCAGCTGCATTGTTAGTACAAGGGAACATTAAGCGGAGAACATAACAAAACTTGTCACCTCGTGGGGAAGTTAACACGACTCCAGCCCCCGAGCCCTCCAATTGCCGTGATCCGTCAAAATGGATGGTCCAATATGTGTGATCCGGCTTCTCTTCAGGGGCCTGCAGCTCCGTCCAGTCATTGATGAAATCGACCAGCGCTTGGGATTTCACCGCCGTCCGAGGCACGTATCTTAAACCGTGCGGTCCAAGCTCTGTAGCCCACTTGGCAATCCGGCCCGTCGCCTCCCGGTTCTGGATGATATCACCCAAGGGGGCAGAACTGACCACTGTGATAGGATGCCCTTGGAAGTACTGCTTCAGCTTCCGGCTTGCCATAAAAACTCCATATACCAGCTTCTGCCAATGCGGATACCTTTGTTTGGATTCAATTAGCACCTCGCTGATGTAATAAACCAGACGCTGAACCAGATACTCCTTGCCTGCCTCCTTCCGCTCCACCACAATAGCCACGCTGACCGCGCGAGCATTAGCAGCAACATACAACAACAATGGCTCCTTATCGATGGGAGCGGCGAGCACAGGCGAATTGGCCAATTGCCGCTTTAAGTCTTCGAACGCCTGATCAGCAGCAGAACTCCAGACAAATTGATCCGTCTTTTTCAACATCTGATACAAGGGGATTGCTTTCTCACCAAGGCGGCTGATAAACCGACTCAAGGCGGCAATCCGGCCAGCCAATCGTTGAACATCATTGATACACTTCGGTTTAGCCAAGGAGGTGATGGCTGTAATCTTCTCCGGATTAGCCTCAATTCCCCTGTTGGACACCAGAAAACCCAACAACTTGCCTGCCGGTACACCGAAGACACACTTGGCCGGATTGAGCATCATCTTATACGTCCTCAGGTTATCAAAGGTCTCCTTCAAGTCGTCAACCAAAGTCTCCTTTTTCCTTGACTTAACCACAATATCATCCACATAGGCATGTACGTTGCGGCCAATCTGCTTGTGAAGACAATTTTGCACACACCGTTGATAGGTTGCCTGGGCACTCTTGAGCCCAAAAGGCATAGATACATAGCAAAAGGCTCCAAAGGGAGTTATGAATGCTGTCTTCTCCTGGTACTTAATTGCCATCTTGATCTGATGATAGCCGGAATATGCATCCAAAAAACTTAAACGCTCGCAACCCGCCATAGCATCAATAATTTGATCAATACGGGGGAGGGCAAAAGGATCTGCTGGACAAGCTTTATTAAGATCAGTGTAATCCACACACATGCGCCAGGTGCCGTTTTTCTTAAGGACCAGCACCGGATTAGCAAGCCACTCAGGGTGGTAAACCTCAACAATGAAGCCGGCTGCCAGGAGCCTGGCCACTTCTTCTCCAATAGCCTTACGTCTTTCCTCGTTGAACCGGCGGAGAAACTGTTTCACCGGTTTGTATTTAGGATCCACATTAAGAGTGTGCTCAGCGAGTCGCCTCGGTACACCTGGCATGTCAGAAGACTTCCATGCAAAGATGTCCCGATTCTCACGGATGAACTCGATGAGCGCGCTTTCCTATTTTGGATCCAAATTGGCACTGATGCTGAACTGCTTGGACGAATCGCCAGGTACGAAGTCAACAAGCTTAGTATCAGCCGCCGATGTGAACTTCAGGGCCGGATCATGCTCCGTGGTAGGTTTCTTCAAAGGAGTCATATCCGCCGGATCAACATTGTCCTTGTAATACTTCAGCTCCTCGGTGGCACAAACCGATTCTGCGTAAGCCGCATCTCCTTCTTCGCATTCCAAAGCGACCTTACGACTTCCGTGAACCGTTATGGTCCCCTTATGACCCGGCATCTTGAGCTGCAAGTACACATAACAGGGCCGTGCCATGAACTTGGCATAGGCCGGTCGCCCAAACAGGGCGTGATACGAGCTTTGGATTTTTACCACCTCAAACGTCAGCGTCTCTGATCTGGAATCATGATCATCTCCAAAGGCCACTTCCAGCGCTATCTTACCCACGGGGTATGCTGACTTGCCAGGTACCACACCATGGAAAACCGTATTCGACGGTCAGAGATCTTTGTCTGTTAGTCCCATATGACGGAAGGTCTCATAATATAGGATATTAATACTGCTACCCCCATCCATGAGTACCTTGGTGAACTTATAACCTCCGACCTGGGGCGCTACCACCAAAGCCAGTTGACCCGGATTGTCAACCCGGGGAGGGTGATCCTCTCTACTCCATATGATTGGCTGCTCTGACCAGCGTAGATATCGTGGTACGGCCGGTTCAACAGAAATAACTGCCCGCTTCTGGACCTTCCGGTCTCGCTTGTCCAAGCTAGTGGTGAATACGTGATATTGCCCACTATTCAATTGCTTCGGATTGCTCTGATAACCCGACTGCTGTTGTTGCTGATTGTAACCTCCCTGGTTATTCTGATTGTTCTGATTGTTACCTCCGCCCGGATTACCATTAAATCCTGAACCGGAGTTTCCTCCACCGGAACCCGGCCCGGAACCACCGTCGGAGCTGGGATCATACCGGAAAGCATTAGAGCTCTTGAACTCCTGCATAATGTAGCAGTCCTTCCAAAGGTGGTTTGCCGGCACCTCCTTCGTCCCATGCTTTGGACAGGGCTGGTTCAACAGATAATTCAGTCGGTCCGGATTAGGACTAGGTGCTCCAGTGCGGTTCTGTGATTTACCCTTGCGTCGCTGGCCCTTGTCCTGTGCATTGGTGTTAGCCACAAAGTCCATGTTGCCATCCGCTTTACGCTTGCCTCCGCCGCCATTACCTGCTGAGTGATGTTTCTGACCCTTGGAGTTGCCGTTCCTCCTTCCCTTCCCTGTCTTTTCATCATCAGACTCGGGATCCTTGATACTATCAGAATCAGCATACTTTACCAAAGCGGCCATGAGAGTCCCCATGTCAGTGCAATGGCGCTTCATTCGTTCTAACTTCAACCTTAGGGGTCCAAACCGGCAATTGCCCTCCAAGGTTATGACTGCCGTGTCAGCGTTGATGCGGTCTGATGAGTGTAGAATTTGTGAGACCCGGCGTACCCAATGAGTGGTTGATTCTCCTTCTTCCTGGACACAGGCAGCTAAATCCACTATCGACATGGGCTGCTTACATGTGTCTTTGAAGTTATTGATAAACCGGGCCCGTAACTGGGCCCATGAACTGATAAAATTGGGCGGCAGGCTCTTCAACCAGGTACGGGCCGTACCTTCAAGCATCATGGTGAAATACTTTGCACATGCCGCCTCATCTACATCCAGCATCTCCATGGCCATCTCATAGCTCTCCACCCATGTCTCTGGGGGTTGATCCGCCGTATAGTTCGGTACCTTGCGCGGGCCCTTGAAATCTTTAGGCAGGCGCACATTGCGTAAAGCGGGAACAAGGCAAGGTACCCCCAATGCGCTAGAATTAAGCCCAGGCTCAACCGAAGTGGTCGGACGAACCAGCGTAAGCTGACGAGCTTGATGCTGTGCCGCTAACTCGGCCTCCCTGCGCTCGGGCCCGGTCTACCACCTCCTGGGCGTTGTCGATACCACCGGCCGGATTGTTGCCATGGGGCGCCCCACGCCGTGCATTACTTGACACAGCTGGTTCCTCCATATGCCTGCTATAACTCCGGCTTGGACGTGGGGTAGAATGAATCCGGTCGCGGCTGTATGAATACGCTTCCTGTTGGACCAAAGCCGTCCTAAGGAGCTCCTTGACCCGGCGCGTCTCTATCGCCTGTAATGAATCACCTTTGACTGGAATAGCCTCCAACCGTGCCGCGGCTGCGACAAGGTTATCCAGCGGGTTGGAGTAATGACCCGGAGGTGTGGGCACAGCCTGTGGTACACCAGTATTATGACGGGGCAGATCTATCAAGCGAGGCTGGACTAGCTCGCCTGTCCCAGGCACCTCCGCCCGGTTTACCGCCGGCGGATTACTGGCTCCCGCACTAGGGGTGTTGAAAAGGTCCCTTGCTTCGAAAACTGAAGGCAAACGAGATCGGTACTTCCTCCTCATGACTTCCTGTGATGCGCTCTGGTCCAGCATGAGTTTGTAAGCTTGTGCGTCCAAAGCGGCCCGCTCCGCAGTCATCCTGACCTCTTCAGCTGCTAAATCCGCTTTGGCCTGAGTGATCTACTCCCTCACCTTTGCAATCTCTGCGTTGCGGGCGTCTTGATCAGTCGGGTTAGCTTCTGCCATGAGCGCAGCCAATGCATCGAACAGATCTGATAAGACTTGAGCCGGCGGGCGCACAGGGCCTCCTGCCCCGGCAACCGTTGCCGCTGCTGAACCGGAAACCATCGCTGCGGCAGTTGATGAATGAATCGCTGCTTGCGTACCGGCCATGAATATTCCAACCCGGTTGGGCAAATCAGAGGGGTCCGGAATACTGTCGCCATCGAAACAGCCCCCAATTCGGCCACTTTGTAGCTGATACAAAGACTCAGTTTCTCCGGTTGACGACTCGTCGCCAGAGTAAACGACGGTTTCACCACCAGATCCTGATCCATCCTCATAGCTTCCTCTATGGATGACTCCCACGAAGGCACGCTTCACGGCCGGCTTAACCTGGGCAGGTCGCGCACGCTGAGCTGTCTCGATGAGGTCGGTGCAGATGTCCAGCTCAGGGCCCGGTTCACCGACCTTGCCGATGAAAACGTGTATGCCGCCAAAAGGGACCCGGTACCCGTACTCGATCGAGCCGGCCTCGGGGCCCCAGCCTTCATCGTCGATGTAGATCTTGCCACGACGACTCTTGGTCATCCGGCCCACAGCATATCCCTCGAGTCCTTCAAAGCGGCCCTCCAAGAACTTGAAACCATCGTGCGATAGCCCCACGGTGGGCGCCAACTGTCGTGGTTTAGTCACGGCAGATGTCCTAGCCAAAGGACTTAGTCGTGGAGCCATCGCAACGGGTTAACTCGAAGGGGTTAAAGCGGACACAAGGACACAGAGGATTTATACTAGTTCGGCCCCTTCGATGAAGGTAAAAGCCTACGTCTAGTTGTGATGGAATTGATGGGGTTTCGAGGATTAGGGAGCAAACAAGCTTCGCCTAAGCCTCGAGTTGTGATTGTCTGTCCAGAACCGTCGTCGGATCGTCCCCTTATATACACGGGGACGCCCGTCGGTTTACAGAGTCCCAATCACTGGTTCATACTCGTATCCGGGTTGGTCTCTTTCTATTCCTAACTTATAACACAAGTTTATACATCAGGCCGGTTTACGGCTATAGGTTCTAAACCGACTATAGGCCTTGGGCCCTTATCTGCCTCTCTGAGCCTTAATACTACTGATGAAGTTAACCGGCCCTGGTAGGCCGGTTTACGCCCAGTAGTAATATCCCCAACAACCATACTATGTATCTCTCTGACAAGTTCGTAGAGTTTAGTAGTTTTCTCAGATTCTCCCACTGTTCAGCCACATCTCCCAGTAGAGTTCTTCTAAAGGCAATGTTATATAGCCTAGGAAATCTCGCTGCAAAATAAAGATCTTCAATCTATGCATTTTCCCACAACAACAAAGCCTTTAGTGCCAACCAAGTACGGTAGGCTAGATCTGAAACCCATAAAATCTCGCAAGCAAATTATGCCCCTGGTACATGGATAGCTAGCTTCCAAGTACCCCTGCGCCCCTATCCATGACTAGTTCTTTGGTGATACTTCAGTCCTTTAAATCTTCCCATAAAAACGTTTTTACGGTATCTCCAATCTATCATCTAACAACTTTTTGAAAAATGGGATTCATATTCATAACCATTTGCTTTTCCGAAAAGGAGGAATACCCTCAATCTCTGCATCAAACGATGCACACAACCATTTGTTAAACAAACAGAGTATCAAGTACGAGTATCATCTTAGGTACAAAAACAAAATGAAAGAAGTAAACAAATAGCCACAACTGGCAAAAAAAGGACACAGTGCCAAAACACATATCCTATTATTGGGCCGCCATACAAACTAGTTGTATGTAGCCCGTGCTATTGTCTGCCATCGGTTGCACCCAGTGGCCATAAGCTCCCTCGCTTCAGCATGGTGTAGTAATGACCACGTATGGATCCATCCAAACGCACGGTAGATAACCTGTAGAAAATTTGTGATATTTTTCATGTTAACCATCATGACCCCTTGCTTGAATTGTTAAATTCATGTCATTTTCTAAAAATATAATAAAAGCAATAACAACAAGATCAGGAGTAGATAGGAAAGCGCAACTCAACCGCGTATATCCTACATATTTAAAAGAGTGATTCTCGCTAATTTAGTTATCTCAACATGCAAGAATACCACATCATTATACAATTATGGATAAGATAAGTCTCACCTCGACATGCAAACCATGCATGAAAAGAGTCCCACTACCACATGCAACCATGCATGGGAAAAATATTTTTAATATTATTATTCTACTTATATTTTTTCGAGAAACTATTATTTGACTTATATTCAATAAATATTTTACAACTCTAAAAAAAGCTATATATAATTAAAATATAGTAAACCGTATGTATTTGTAATTTTGGTTCATGTGTTATTATTTCAAATATTACTCCGATATATTGCACACAATCAAATCTCACTAAAATATATTGCAATCAATACCCGAAACAATCGTGGGGTATCATCGGGTATACATATTTCCTCACGGCCAGATTTATTATTTCGCAAACATCATGTCTACTCCTCGGCTCTAATATTCAAAGGAGGGATGCTCTGCGCGTTGTTGAACACGTTGCCAGGATCGGCCACCGTCTTAGCACGGACCAGCCGGTCGAAGTTCTCTCCGTAGTACGCCTCCCCCCACGACGACATCGCACGAGCCACCGCCTGCGCGGACGACCCACCGGCAGCGCGCGTCCAGTTGTTCACGCCGAGATCGAGGTCCAGGTAGTTCACGTACGCAGCGCGGGGATCCTTGGACACGTAGGGGGCCATGAACTTGTAGAACGACCTGAGCCATCCGATGAACTCCTCCGCGCGGGCCACCTGCGACCGGTCCCATCTCACGCCGTACTGGATGCTGTACAGGTTCCCGGCGCGGTGTGGGAACGGCGTCTCGGCGCTACCGACCCGCGCCATGGCGCCGCCGTAGGGGTCCAGCTGGATGGACCCGGTCGGCCCGGTCGACAGGTGCCGGACGATCTCGGCCATGTCGTGCCTCGAGATCGGTGCTTGCACGTAGTCGGACTTGCTCTTGGAGTACTGCTTTGGCTGGCGACGCCGGTTCGCCAGGTCCTCCACCGTGCCCAGACCGGCGAACCTGGCCGTCGACTCGACCCAGCTCATTTCTGAGAGGTGTCGCTCGGTCAAACCTAGCTCAGGAAAGCTTTGGCTGAGAACCGACAAGGCATGGTCTTTTGACGCAAGCACTTGACCGGTGAAGGAGATGGAGACGTTGCCGTCCGTTGATCCGGTTGGAGCATACACGGAGAGATAAAACTCGTCCGGTAGACTGGGCCCGACATGCTGCCACCTGTGAAGTAAGCCGGCAACGAGTTCGACCGGACCGGTCCGACCGACGGCGAACGCGGTGACGTTGCGAGGAACCGGAACGAGCCGGAGCTTCCAAGCGTACACCACACCCCAGCTCCCGCCTCCGCCGCCTCGGATCGCCCAGAACACGTCGTCGCCCATAGAACTCCGGTCAAGGACTCTGCCGTCCGGAGTGATGAGCGCCGCATCCAGCACGTTGTCGGCGGCAAGCCCAAACTTCCGGGACAGAAGCCCGAACCCGCCGCCGGAAACGTGCCCCCCTAGACCAGTGGTCGACCCGGACCCGGCTGGGAATGCCAAGGACCGGCTCGACCGTCCCACGGCGTAGTACAACTCGCCCACCGTCGCTCCCGACTCGGCCCAGGCCGTGGCCGATCCCGGCTCCACCCGGACGCGGTTCAGGTTCGTTAGGTCGACCACCACGAACGGCACGTGGTTCTCCGTGGTGTAGGACAGCCCCTCGTAGCTGTGCCCGCCGCTACGCACGCGGATCGCAAGCGAGCTGGCGCGCGCACACAGAATGGCTCGCCGCAGGTCATCTCTCGACTCGGGGAGGACAATGGCGGCGGGCCCGGCGACATTCGGGAGCGTGAACCGGAGGTTGAAGATGGAGGAGTGGAGCAGCCCGGCGTAGCCCGGAGATGTGGGCACGGAGAAGTTGCTGACGCCGTTGGAGACGAGGCAGGAGAAGAAGTTGCTCGCGGTGGCCGCCGCGCCGCAGCATGGGCTCCGATGAAGTGGCAAGAGGAGGCAGACCAGCTGGAGGAGAGTCGCAATGGAACGCATTGTTGGTGAGATCAAGAGATGCTCGTTGATGTATGTGCTGTGGTTTGTGTCTGGACTGAATATGGTTGTAGTTTTATAGGGCGGTGCTTTCGACATTGTGATATACTACTTACCAGATGGCATATGCTCTCATTGGATTTGCCTCCCTGGGTATTCAAATGCCTAAACTGCTAAACAAGATCTTCATAAAGAGAGCACTGTTTAGTGGCATGGGAGCAAGTTTGTTGACCCGTGGAGCTTGAGGACCTTGGGAACCTTCATCAAATAACATAATCATGCCTTGCGCATCCGATGGATCTGGGAGGAAAAAAACCAACTAGTTCCATAGCGTGGGCTGGGCTCCCTATGCAGATTCGTAGCACTGAAAAAAAAAGCATTGCTATAGTGTCGTCTTGGACATAAACAACAAGTCTAGAGGTCATTATGGAGCTATTATTAGTGAGATCAACTCTTATTCTAGTTTGTTTCAATGTAATTTTACTTATGAAAGTCGTATTGTGAACGTAGAGGCACATAAGTTTTTGTTTTGAACGAAAGAGGTTTCCCTTCGATTTCATTAATGAAACCATAAATGGAAACGACCAAGGCCACCCCGTCCAGTAATCGGGTTCGAAAGACGAAATACAAAGCTATAGACTATGAGCAACGGGATACAAAAGGCATGCATCGCTAATATAAGTTTCGTTATTCTCCCACAAGTACAAGATTACACAGCAGAATCGGAAAGGAGACAAAGGCCTCGAAGTTAGCTAGAGTCAACCTCCCAGCCGCCGCATCCCAAACCTCCATCCTTGCGACGGCTTGTAAATCTCACTTGCTACCCGCTCGATTAGCTTTACTCCCAGCTGCAGTAGTTTTTGTTCCGGGTTTTTTCTCTCCAAAACCGACTAGTCATTGATCCGGTTGCACATAATTCTAATGAATATCATTGGATCATATATCTTTTTAGATCTGAAGATAATATCTTTTCTACATTTCCAGAGAGCCCAGAATGTAGCAGAGCTCCCAACTAAAGCTAATTTTTTCTCAGGTTTTTTGAAGGTTTTCAACCACCTGCCCAAATAAGCATTTGAATTCCTTGGGACTGTTCTAAGATCAAAAGCATAATTAATTAGGCTCCAGACTAATCTAGCCGCAGAACCTTCAAAGAAAATATGATCAATATTTTCCTATTGTCCACAGTACACACATTCTTTCCCTCCCTTCCATCCTCTTTTGATCAAGTTGTCTTTGGTCAATATGCTTTTTCTGGTAAACAGCCAAAAGAACATTTTAATCTTGGCTGGTATTTTAATTTTCCACAGGAATTTATGTGGGAAGCCCGCATTATCGTTGATCAGAAAGGAGTACAATGATTTCACTGAAATTTTTCTGTTTTTAGTGAGCATCCAGAGCGGCTGATCTTTCCCCCCATGCATCCTCACCTCCTCACATCTTGCCTGCAAGCTATTCCATAATTCTATTGTTTCTCCAGTAAAGGTTCTTCTAAAATTAAATCCTTGCCATCCTCTACTTATGGCATCTTCCACTGAAATGTTATGATCAAAGCTAATGTTGTATAACCTAGGGTATAAATCCTTTAAAGGTTTAGATCCTACCCACCAATCCTCCCAAAACCTGGTCTCATTCCCACCCCCAGTCTCTTCTTGATATGTTGGAAGTATATCTTTTTAACTTCCATTAAACTACACTAAAACTGGGAGTCTCCATGTTTCCTTTCTATTCCTGACAAACATTTGTTCTGGACATATTTGTTCCACAAAATATCTACCCAGGTTCCTGTTTCAGTTTCCATTTTCCATAGCCATTTAGCTAACGGGGCTTTATTCATGATTTCCAAATTAATGATCCCAAGCCCCCCTTGTTCTTTTCGTAGGCAGCATGTTTTCCAGTTGACCAAATGGTAGTTTTTTCTTCTTATTTTCATCTTCTTGCCACACAAGTCTGGCTCTAAGGAAGTCAACCTTTTTTCTGACTCCAACCGATAGAGGATAAAAGGACATCATAAACAGAGGGATATTGGTAAGGCAGGCTTGAACCAGAGTTACTCTCCCAGCCATATTTAATAGCCTGTCTTGCCAACATGCACATCTTTTTTCAATTTTTTCAGTGATCCCCTTCCAGAATTTATTTCCCAATCTAACATCAGCCACTGGTAATCCTAGGTATTTTATGGGTATTCTCCCCACCTCACATGTAAAGATTTCTTGATATATATCAGTTTTGTTTATAGCTTCTCCAAACATAAAAATTTCACTCTTGTGAAAATTTATAGTCAGCCCAGACATTTTTTCAAAAGCTATTAGAATGAATTTCAAATTTTTTGCACTTCCTTCATCATCTTGCAAAAGGAAAACTGTGTCATCTACATATTGTATCATATTGACTTCACAATTTTTATAATCTAGGAGTACCCCTTTAACAAATCCCTCCAGCTTAGATTTGTCTAGAATTATTCTCCCCACCTCACATGCAAAGATTTCCTGATGTATATCAGTTTTGTTTATAGCTTCTCCAAATAGAAAAATTTCACACTTGTCAAAATTCATAGTCAGCCCAGACATTTTTTCAAAAGCTATTAGAATGAATTTCAAATTTTTTGCACTTCCTTCATCATCTTGCAAAAGGAAAACTGTGTCATCTGCATATTGTATCATATTGACTTCACAATTTTTATAATCTAGGAGTACCCCTTTAACAAATCCCTCCTGCTTAGATTTGTCTAGAATTATGGCCAGTGCATCAGCAGCTATATCAAATAGCAGGGGTGACAGGGAGTCTCACTGTATCAACCCTTTGAAAGTTTTAAAATAAGGTCCAATAATATCATTCACCTTAGCCCCCACATGCCCTCCAACCATGGTGTGCATCTCCAAATCACACCATTGGTCAGGGAAGTTTTTTAGTTTCATCATCTTATATACAAAGGGCCATTTGATTTTATCATATGCTTTTTCAAAATCCACCTTAAATAGCATAGCACTTTGTTTCTTTGTATTTATAGCTTCATGCAACACCACTACTCCTTCCATTATATATCTCCCTTTTATAAATGTTGTATGATTTGGGGAAATTATTGGTCTAATAACCTTGCTGAGCCTATTCATTAATACTTTTATTATGATTTTGAAACTCACATTAAGGTGACAAATTGGTCTAAATTTCTGTATTTGCCTAGCATCTTTGACCTTAGGTACCAATGTAATAATACCATAGTTCATCCTAGAAATGTCCAATTTTTTGGAATGGAAATCATTAAGCAATCCCTTGAGGTGCCATTTAACTATTCCTAGAAATTTTGGTAAAATTGCACTGGTAATCCATCTGGACAAGGGCTTTTGTTTTCTCCATGTTGAATACAACCTCTTGCAGCTCTTGCATGCTGAAAGGTTTAATTAATATTCTAGCTTGTTCTTCTGAAATAGCAGGGGCATCTTGAATGTTTAGGTTTATAGTAGAATTTTCAGGTTGGCCAAATAGGTTTTTATAAAAGTTTGTAATGTATTCAACCAGTTCCTCATCCCCTTCAATCTCCCCCTCAGCCTGGCTTAGGGAGAATATTCTATTTTCCCTCCTATTTACCTTGGCATGATAGTATGTAGTGTTATTATCACCATCTTTAATCTCTCTATCTTTGTATCTCTGTAGCCATTTTATTTCTTCTTGTTTCACCAGTCTACCTAGTTGGGCTCTTAATTCTTTTTGTTCATTCCTGTCAAAAGCAGATAATCCAAGAATCTCTGCTCTTTTATCAATCTCATCCAATTTGGATATAATTTCTTTTTTGATTTTCCCATATAGTGCATCTGAGTTCAATATCCATCCTCTCACTTTTTGTCTAAAGATTCTTATTTTTTTTGCCATCTCTCTATGTTACTCCGTGTGATCTGAACGTCCCAAACTTTGTGAACAAATTCTCTGAATCCTTCTTTGAGCATCCTAGAATTTTCAAAATTAAATATTGGGGTAACATTTATCTTCTCTCCAGAATAAACTATCAAAGGGGTAGGATCAGATAATTCTCTCTTTAAGGCTTGAACTGTGGTTAAGGGATAATGTTCCTCCCAATCAAGACATATAAGTACCTTATCTAGTTTTTCATAAGTGGGATCATTTTGATTATTAGCCCAAGTGTATTTTCTTCCTCCTAGGGGCAACTCCCTCAAACCAGCTTGTTCAATAATAGCATTGAAAAAAAAGTTCCATTGGTCATTGCTAGTGGGTTTATTTTTTTCATCACTCTTTCTAATAATATTAAAATCTCCCCCTATCATCATAGGTAAGGTAGAGTTTTTCTGGTATACTCTAGATAATTCAGCCAAATAAGCATTTTTTCCAGTGGTTTGTGCATCTCCATATACCATTATTAGGTTCCAGTCAAATTTGCCTTTTTTTGTCAAACAACAGAATTCTAATAAAGTAGATTCCAATTTCTACATCAATGATGTCAAAATTATCACAATTGATCCCAACTAGGATCCCACCTGATCTCCCTCTTGGCTGAGACCATTTCCAGTGTAAATTTCTACCTCCACACAAATTATGTAACTCTATTTTAGAAAAATTAGCTTTAATAGTTTCCTGGATGCCAATAAAATCCAGTTTTCTATTATTAATGCTCTCTCTAATATAAATTTTCTTGTTATCTTGTCCAATCCTCCTATATGACATTCTAGAACATCCCTATCATTTTATTTTATTTTTATAGGTTTTTCTTCTCCCCCCAATTATAGCAGCCGACTTCACACAAAAGAATCCTGGTGATCCCAAGCTACCTTTTTTAGAATTAGCAAAAAACTTTTAATATGAGAGAAGTGGTCCATCTCTATCTCAGCATCAGAGTGATCTTTATCAGAACATAGTTTTTGAGATCAGAATCTCCAATATCAATAAGATTGGAGTCCACATTTTGTTCACCTTCGTTTTTCTTTTGACACATATGTTGTAGGTAAAATTCCATTCTGCATTGTTCCATTTTAGCAATAATATCTAAATTTGAGTCTATCATATTGATTGAACAGCCCAAATTAATTCCAATTTTATCTGTCATGAATAGTAAGGAAGCATTATGATAATCAAGTTCATTATCCTTACCATAGTTGTCTTTAGCAACAACCCTTTCCTTAGCCAGCTCCTCAATTTTAGTATCCTATTTGTCTGCCAGTCTTCCATACCTTGTCAGATTGTCCTCCAGGATGTTCTCACTATTTTCTCCCTCAATATTTCTTGTCTTTACTCCTACCTTTGTCCCAAATGACATTGATTCCTGGCTTGCATTATAGTCAACTGGCTCATTATAATTGTTGTGTTCATCCTCTTTCCTATCAACATCCAAGTTCTTTAAGTCAGCCTCACTGATTTCCTCCAATTCTTTTTCTCTGGTTTCCCACATATCAATTTTCTCAACACATCTGTCTATCACCCCTTGTTGTTTGTTTATTAGCTCCATAAGGTTTTTCTTATCCTGCTCTAATTCCATGATCTTTTTCTCATCCTTCATTCTGAGGGCTTTCTGTCTTATTTCGTCTTCTTCCAAATCTTGGATTTATTCATGATCATATCTAGGTTAGTTTCCACCTTCTTCATGGCCTCCATCTCTATAGCTTGTCCTTTTTGTATCATCATGATCTCCTCATTTTTCTTTTTCAACTCCTCAAATTGGGCCAAAACTATGCTTCCCAAAGTAATCATTTCCTTGGTTCCTCTTATGTTGTCGTCATCACCCTTGTGTCTTTTTCTCATGGCTTCTTCATTGGTGTCTAGTATTGCTCCCCCAATATCATGTCTCTCGTGTTCTCCATACCATCCCATCTCCACCACACATTCTAGTTCTGGTATGACCCTGCAGATCATCAGGTCTTTGTCAGTGATCTCAGTGTATGGTGGTATCTTTTCATAGTCTCTGATCCCCACCTTAGCTCTGATCTTCTCCTGAGTGATTGTATTAATATCAATCTGTAACACTAGTCCTAAAGTAGCAGCCACTTCACACATTCCAAAAAAGTGTTTGAAACACTCAAGCACCTTTCAAAATTTAACCCAAACTGTGTATAATTTCCCAATAGCCTGTGAGTCAAAGCTCCATCCCCTCACATTAATCACAACACCTGAGCCCAACAGAGTGAAGTCATTACACTTGTTCAACTCCATGAATCTCCCCTGTTAGGGAATCTGACGAGGAAAGCATTTTTTCCCTGTTTCTTACATCTCCACTGCCAGTTCCAGTTGAACATATAATTCTCTCCATCAGTTGAGTTTCATTTATTTCACTAGAGACCATTGTTATTATAGCCATAGGATTTGGATTTTCAATGTCCAAGACCTCCTTGGTACTCTGAACTAGCAACACCCCAAGCCCTCTAGTTGCATATCCCACAAATTTTAGAACCTGCTTCATCTGTTTTATCCAAGTGCAATCATCACTGATATGGTTCTTTTTTCCACAAACCACACAATGCCCTAAAGTACAGTCTTTTGTCATGTGGCTAGAATCTTTGAATTTGTTGCAAGTCACCCTATTTATCCCTTCAATTCCCAGTCTTCCTCCTTCCTGACTATTTCTGCTATTGTATTGATCTCTGTCATTTGCATTGGAGCCCCTCTGCAACTGTGTTACCCCTCCAATTACTGTTATTTGATTCTCTCTCCCCTGCTTCATCTAAACACCCACTTCTGAATTTGTTTTTCCTGCATCTCTAGCTCTGGTGTCTACACTAGCCTTAATCTCTCTAGCACTAGTCCCAGTTCTCATAATTCCATCACTTCCATCGAGAAAGTTACCTTGTGAGATTTGTGCCAGCAAAGCGTTGAGCAGCAGTTGTTATTGGTGCGCCAGATCTGGGCCTCCTTTTTCTTGAATCACAGTAGCTCCGCATGATTTGTTTTCGTCTCCTCCTCTTTGTCTTTGTTTTTTGTTGTTGATCTGCTCTCCATCAGCATTTCCTCCTCTTGGGACTTGATCTTTACGTAGTTCTTGCCTGTCTTGGACCCGCAAAAAAAGGAGAGACCTTCATGAATTTTTTAGTGCATTGGACTCACCTTTTATTGTGGGAAATGCATTGGACTAATCAAGGACATGTCACTAAAGGCTATGCACGTACTTTTATTCCAAGTAGACTTTCTGTAGTTTCCATTTCCAACTAATAATGTGTACGTATGCATCTTGGACTCGCATATACGCACTTTTAAAAAAAGGCTCTCCATAGAGGTGTCAACCATAGGACTTGTACGTTCTTTATATTTTACTTGAAATTATTTTCTTTTAATCTCAATCGTTATGATTATTACTTTTCATTTATGTATATGTTATTTAGCACTTCAACTCAATTAACCATGATGAGATTGATTTTTTGGTGTAAGAAGTGTTCTTGGAAGTTAATAAGGATTTTGCATGCTATTTCCTACTTTCCCTATTTTACTTCACCTTGTCCCTAAGCCGCAAAAAAACGAATTTGCTTTTATGTTCATACCATTAAGAATAAATCAAAACATCGATGTCTTGTACATAAATTGTCCGTTCTTTTCCTACATCTTACTATATTTTCCTCCTTTTTTGTTCTTTCCTCTATTTGTTCTTTCTATTATCAGTCTAATATGATTATATTATTTTTCATATTGCTTTCAAATTTGGGATGTATACTAAATAGAACATGTCGCCATTTATGTTTCAATATTTTGCAATATTTGCCGCCAATTTAATAATATTGTACACATGTTATGTAATTATTTTAGATATTTGTTACAAAATTTAAGTATTACTGAAATATGTGGCTTTCTTTATTGTAGCGGTTTTTCTTATATCAAAATGCTTTTTGAACTTTCAATGTAGCAACATGTGTATACCTTTTTTTTATCTAATACAAAATGACCGCACATAGTATCCTATGTCGTACGTGATTGCTCACGGACAAATCAGCCATAAACATATTAATTAGAAGATGACATCAGTGATGATGTCATCATTTGCACTTTACATGCCAATATAATACGGATTGCACCACGCTGCCGTTTTTGCCTAATGCCTATGAACGTGTGCTAATCGGACACATTCCTTTTTTTTCCTGTCAATCACGTTTGGCTCTCGTTCACATACGTAACTATTTGGATGTGACATATTGCACCTTTTATACATACTAATATTATTTGTACGTAACGCTTATATTTTAAAATCTTAGCCCTTAGTCTCTCGAATTAACGGTCGAGATAATTTAATATATGTGGATGAATGTGATGTCTTGTTTGTCTATTGTCTTAATAATATAATAGATAACAACCCATAATGCAATAAATATCAATATAAAAACATGATGTAAAATGGATGTATCAACTTCCCCAAGCTTAGACCTCGCTTGCCCTCAAGCGGAAGCCGGAATCAAAAAATATGTCCACATGTTTGAAGATAGAGGTGTCGATAAAATAAAATACGAACATGAGGGCATCATGACCATCTTTAGAACAACAACATATAATGTCATATAATTTCTTATGCTAAATTAACAATTCTGTGGGGACCCCGATTCATAAGTCGTGATCACCAAATGCACGTGTACAGTGGTCCCAGAGATCAATGCTCACTGAACACACATAAGCTGAATAATAAGAGTCTTACATCCATACATACCGTCTTACACAAATTATGACCATTATGGTCAAGTCTTGAGTATATCTTTGCAGCGTAAAACTTCATCGACATCTTGGAACCATGCCATCTGCCTTAACCCTATATGCATTCTGACTGGGAAGCGTCCTAGCTCACATGTTCATCACCAAGGTATTCTTCATTATATCCTGTTCTTTCATGCCTGGCCAGTAAAATAACCAGTGGCAAGCCAATGAGTACTTTGAATGTACTCGCAAGCAACCCATGAATGATAACAAGATAAATATGCATGGTTTCAATTCTAGGTTGGCATTTCAGGGAACTGCAAGTTTTTATCATGCAAGTAATCAATACCCTCCCAGGGTTCATGCATGTGTATCCTACATGCAACAAGAAGTTACAGATATCAACATAAAGAGAGGGAGTTATCCACAACTCCATTTCAAACTCATCGTGACCTTCCTCACGATTTACATCATCAACAATATTCTTAATCCGTGTTGTTTTTCAGAAACATATGGACATAGTCTAAGCAGCACCACCAAACTGTCCTTGACCGTGTACATGACTATTCAAATAGTTTGACACTCTGCAGAGGTTACACACTTTACCAACAAGATCCGGGAAGCTTTCGTGTCATCCACGACCCGTGGTACCTCAAGTACCCGGGGTAAGCAACCGATCACAACACCTGAGCCCAACAGAGTGAAGTCATTACACTTGTTCAACTTCATTAATCTCCCCTGTTAGGGAATCTGACGAGGAAAGCATTTTCTCCATGTTTGTTACATCTCCACTACCAGTTCCAATTGAACATATAATGCATTCTCTCCATCAGTTGAGTTTCATGTGTTTCATCACAGACCACTGTTATTATAGCCATAGGATTTGGATTTTCAATGTCCAAGACCTCTTTGGCACTCTGAACTAGCAACACCCAAGCCCTCTAGCTGCATATCCCCCAAATTTTGGAACAGGCTTCATTTGTTTTAGCCAAGTGCAATCATCATTGATATGGTTATTTTTTCCACAAACCACACAATGCCCTAAAGTACAGTCTTTTGTCATGTGGCTGGAATCTTTGCATTTGTTGCAAGTCACCCTATTTATTCCTCCAATCCCCAATCTTCCTCCTTCGTGACTATTTCTGCTGTTGTATTGATCTCTGTCATTGGCATTGCAGCCCCTCTGCAACTGTGTTCCCCCTCCAGTTACTGTTATTTGATTCTCTCTCCCCAGCTTCATCTGAATAACCACTTCTGAATTTGTTTCCCCCCCATCTCCAGCTCTGGTGTCTACACCAACCTTAATCTCTCCAGCAATAGTCCCAGTTCTCATAATTCCATGACTTCCAGCGAGAAAGTTACCATGTGAGATTTGTGCCAGCAAAGCATTGAGCAGCAGTTGTTGTTGGTGCGCCAGATTTGGGCCTCCTTTTTCTTGAATCGCAGCATCTCCCCCCTGATTTGTTTTTGTCTCCTCCTCTTTGTCTTTGTTTTTTGTTGTTGATCTGCTCTCCATCGGCATTTCCTCCTCTTGGGACTGGATCTTGACGTAGTTCTTGCCTGTCTTGGAACCGCAAAAAAGGAGAGATCTTCATGAATTTTTAGTGCATTGGACTCACCTTTTTTATGGGAAATGCATTGGTCTAATCAAGGATGTGTCACTAAAGGCTATGTACGTAACTTTTATTCCAAGTAGACTTTCTGTAGTTTCCATTTCCAACTAATAATGTGTATGTATGCATCTTGGACTCCCATATACGAACTTAAAAAAAGGCTCTCCATAGAGGTGTCAACCATAGGGCTTGTACGTTCTTTATATTTTACATGAAATTATTGTCTTGTAATCTCAACCATTATAATTATTACTTTTCATTTATGTATATGTTATTTAGCACTTCAGCTCAATTAACCATGATGAGATTGATTTTTTGGTCTAAGAAGTGTTCTTGGAAGTTCATAAGCATTTTTGCATGCTATTTGCTACTTTCCCTATTTTACTTCAGCTTGTCCCTAAGCCGCATAAAAACTAATTTGCTTTATGTTCATACCATTAAGAATAAATCAAAACATCGGTGTCTTGTACATAAATTGTTCGTTCTTTTCCTACATCTTACTATATTTTCCTCCTTATTTGTTCTTTCCTCTATTTGTTCTTTCTTATCAGTCTAATATGATTATATTATTTTTCATATAGCTTGCAAATTTGGGGTGTATACTAAATAGAACATGTCACCATTTATGTTTCAATATTTTGCAATATTTGCTGCCAATTTAATAATATTGTATACATGTTATTTAATTATTTTAGATATTTGTTACAAAATTTAAGTATTACTGAAATATGTGGCTTTCATCATTGTGGCGGTTTTTCTAATATCAAAATGCTTTTTGAACTTTCAATCCAGCAACATGTGTATACCTTCTTTTATCTAATACAAAATGACCGCACATTCTTAATATACTAAACCTGGCCAGGTATGATTTACTTGATTTTTTTCACTTTTTTCAATCAGTAAAAACCTGGCAAATGGGGTGATGACACATTAATTAGTGGGGGGTCTGGGCATGTAGGCATTGGGGTGGATCTAGCGATTCAGTAGGAGTACACAACATTCTCTTTGCTGTGTCAGTTTGTACATGTTTGATTTGACCACGTCTCTTGGTTGGAAAAAATCTGCATGCCCAGCCCTTGTGATTTGCGTGGCTTTTGTTCGCATGCGGTTGTTCCCCTACGTACGTGTCCATCTTCTAATTTTGACAGTGTAATTTGTGTGGTGTTCGTGCGTGTCGCTCCTCCCCATCTCTTTTCTCTCCAACTCTCGATTCCCAATGTAGCGCCGCCTTTCCGCACTCGATGGAGCCCTCTCGAAGGCCCTGGGAAGAAGGTTCCTGTCAGATCCTCCACCGCCTTTATACATGTATAAAAAGTCCCCTGCCTTGGATCAAGGGCATTCGGCGCGCCTCCATTGACGCAGCTGCATCTCGATCTTTCTCAATTCTCCACCAGTTTCACTAGCAACAATTTGCCGAGAGCAACAACGGGATGGGCAGGGTGGAGGCCAAGCAGCAAGAGTTCGGTGGTGGCATGTACTGGTCGTGTCGTCCAGCCAGGCGGAGACGATGGTGCCGTGGTGCTCAGCGGTGTTGACGGCGAGGCAACACGTAAGAAGCTCCTCGAGGACCCATGACGACGCCCGGACGCTGTCCTTGTCGTCCTTCGTCGCGATTATCTCTGCCATGCTTTCCAGAATTGTCCTCCTCTCGGTCCGCCGATCGACTCCATCACCACCAGGAGGCTCTCCCGCAGCCAGCGACGCCACCTCTGTAGCATGGTGGTCGCCATCGGAGGCTGCTCCTACGCTGGCCTTCTTCCCTTCAGCCAGCGACGCCGCCTCTGTGGCATGGTGGTCGCCATCGGAGGCTACTCCTACGCTGGCCTTCTTCCCTTCAGCCAGCGACGCCGCCTCTGTAGCATGGTGATCGCCATCGGAGGCTGCTCCTATGTTGGCCGTCTTCCTTTCAGCCAGCCGCTCGGCTTCACCTGTAGTAGTACAGTGGTCGTCGCCGTCACGTCCTGGCCGCCGGTGTCGGTGTACTAAAGTAGGGGTACCTTAGTACCCCGAACTTGTGCACGGGCAGTAGTAGCGTCCCGCGGCAAGGCTTGCCAGGGGAGCGACAAGAGTCTCCACGGCCCTTTCTGGGTCGGACGAAGGCCAAGTGGTCGAGCCAAGAAGACCAAGCCCCGGCAAGAGGAGCTTGCCGGGCCAAGAAGGCGAGGTCCGGCAAGAGGATCTTGCCGGGCGAAGGCGACAAGGCCCCGGCAAGAGGAGCTTGCCGGGACGACTAAGCCGAAGCACCAAGGCCCCGGCGGGAGGAGCTCGCCGGGATGGCCAAGCCAAGGCACCCCAAGAGAAGCCCGCCGCGGCGCGCCACGCGCCCCGGCAAGGCCTGACGAGCGGCAAGCTCTCAGGTGCGGCAAGACAACCACCGCGGCAAGCCACTTGCCGCGGCGAACCACCACCTCAGACGTGCGCCCCAGCTCACCTGCCCACGCGTCACTCTGGAGCTTCCCCAGAGACACGTGGCGGGGCGCCGCGCAGCCTGGGGCGCGCACGTGGCATGCGACGTTGGCGGAGTCGCCCCCGTGGCAAGCGGAGGCGCCCCTGACGGTCCGCCTCGGCACTGTTCAGGCGATCCAGACGGGCATTTAATGCCTTTGTCCCCCGCCGTCAAAGTTAGGTGCGATAGCACTGTGCGGCCACTGTTCGCACAGTTCCTTGCCATTTTTACCCTCACCTGCGTCGCTACCTGTGGAAAACCCCTTAGCATATAAAAGGAGGCCCATGCGCACGTAGGAAAAGAGGGGGGGGGGGAAGAAACCTAGAAAGGATCCAGACCGGAAGAAGGACACCCAGTAGACCTTCGTCTACGTCCAGCTCCAACTTACTGTAGTTTCTTGCGCTCCAGAGCAAGAACTCTAATCAACCAGACAAGCAGCAGTAGGGTTTTACGCATCCATGCGGCCCGAAGCTGGGTAAAATCCTTGTGTGTGTGTGTCGCCTCGATCTGCTCTTTGTGCAACCTCCGCCCCCCGCCGAACCGACAAGGGGCTCCGTCCCCATAGGTGCCCGTGGAGGCTGATATCCCCCGACATCCTTGGCGCGCCAGGTAGGGGGAAGCGTCGAGGTTGTGTGAACCAGATCTGGCGTCCGCGCGCGCCAAACTCTCACTGTTTGCGCCGGCATGGCGCCGAAGAAGAAAGCTCCGGAGGCGACCGGTCCGTCAGCGTCGAACCCACCACCCATGGAGCGGACGGGTGGTGGGGAGGACGCCGGCGGAGGAACGGGCGCAGTCGAACCAGTTCTTGGTCCCGCGACGTCCGAGCTCGCCCCACGCCCCTCTCAGGAGGCGCGAAACCAGCAGCGTCATGGTACCCATGGTACCATACGCTCGCTGGACCCAGACCGTGCTGGTGGGTCCCAAGGCGCTCAGGACCAGCATGCGATCCAGCGTGCCGGAACGAGCGTCGCGCGGCTGCCAGGACCGGGTGCTGCTCCTTCTAACATGGTTAGGAGTTCGAGCACATCCCGCTCCTCGCGTCGTTCGCCGCCTCTGCCCGCCACCCCAGCGGAAGCTCTCGCGCGAGCTCAGCTACTCCTAGACTACCCTCCGGCCTGCGGACAAGCTCGACGACTGGAGGGCAACTATCCAGAGCCTCATCGGTTTCGCCAACGGCGACACTCCGCGGCAGCACAGCGCGTCGCAGCCGCGGCCAGTCACCCAGGCGAGAACCGATGGCGCCAAGAATGGCGGGGGTGCGACCACCGTGCACTCCCCGCCCCAGAAGCCGCGGACGCCGACTCGCCGGGCTCACCTCGACAACGACTCCACCGCGTCGTCGAACCCGCGAACTCGCCGCGACCAACGCCAAGTCCTTCACGAACGAAGGGAAGAAGACGCTCGAACTCGCATCGAGCGCAGAAGAGAGGCGCGGCGTCAATCAGACCAGCACGCTGAGCCCTCTGGAAACATGCACGCACCGGGGGAACCAGGCGAGCTGCCGTATTCGGTAGGCTGCCCCGCGTTCACCCGCGAGCTGCGGCAAGTCCAGTGGCCCAGCACAAAGAACTTCAAGCCCGACGTGCCCGAGAAGTACGACGGCAAGTCGCATCCGTCTGAGTTCCTCAGCATCTACACCATTGCGGTGCAGGCTGCCGGGGGACGGGACGATAAGATCCTTGCCAACTACTTCCCGCTGGTACTCAAGCCCAACGTTAGATCCTGGCTCATGCACTTGCCGGACGGCTCCATCTCCTCCTGGCCAGATCTATGCCATCAGTTCGTTGGCGCCTTCACGGGCGGCCACAAACCCCATGGCCAGGCAAGCGATCTTCATTTGCTTGTTCAGAAGGAGGGGGAGCCTTTGCGCAAGTTCATCCAGAGGTTCAGCCGTGTGCACTACAACATCCCAGACGTCCACCCCGCCGCGGTGATCAGCGCGTTCCACCAGAACTTGCGCAACCGCAGGATGAGGGAGGAGATGGCGATGTGCAAGATCAAGGAGGTCAGCGAGCTTTACGCCCTGGCCGACAAGTGTGCACGCACTGAGGAGGGGAGGAAGCTCCCCGGAGAAAGTGTTGGAGAAGGAGAATCCGACAGTGAAGGTACCGCCCCGGCAAGGAAAGGCCGGCGGCGGAACGGCAAAAAGAAGAAAAACCCAGAGGTACTGGTTGTCGAGAAGTCCGGCAGCGAGGGCTCCGCCAAGAAAGCCCAGGCGGGAGGCCCCGGCAAGGAGGTTGTCAGGTGCGCCAACTGCCGGGCGGTGGCCGCTGCCGATAAGCGAGACGGTACCGACAAGAAGTACTGCAAGATCCACCGTACCAGGGGCCACGACCTCCAGAGTTGCAAGCAAGTCGAGCGGCTCGTCGACCTGCAGAAGGCCGAGTATGCACGACGCGACAAGGAGAGAGCCCAAGCAGGCGGCGGGGGATCCGGCACGAAGCGTCCCGACCCGGGGGAGCGCCGCGGCAAGGACAAGCAGCGGCAAGCAGACAGACCTCCCCGGGGACGCGGCAAGAGCGAAGACGATGACGACGACGAAGATATGGAAGACCCCGAGACCAGCGAGCAGGAGTTTCAGAAAGCCACTGAGGTCTTGTGTGTGGACCGCGGTGCCTCCCTGCACGCTTCCCACCACCAGCTTAAACGGTGGGTGCGGGAGGTCAATGCAGCGGAGCCACCCGTCGAGTCACGCAGACCCCTGAGATGGTCCAGCACGCCTATCATCTTCGATATTGAGGACCACCCTGATCGCACAACTGCGGTCAGGTGCTTGCCGATGTTGGTTTCCCCAACAATCCGCAACCTCAAGGTCACTAAGATGCTAGTTGACGGCGGGGCCGACTTGAATCTGATCTCCTCCGCTGTTCTCCGGAGACTCCAAGTTCCCGACAGCGAGCTCGAAGAAACCGGCACATTCCAAGGAATCAACCCGAGAAGGAGCAAGCCGAAGGGAAAGATCACGCTGCCGGTAACATTTGGCAGCGAGCTGAATTTCAGGACTGAGAAGGTCACCTTTGATGTCGCTGACTTTTCGTTGCCTTACAACGGGATCCTCGGCCGACCAGCGCTCGCCAAGTTCATGGCGGCCTCTCACTACGCGTATAACATGCTCAAGATGCCTGGCCCGATAAGCGTCATTTCTGTCCCCGGCGACAAGAAGGATGCCCTTATCTGCGCCGACCAAATATACCGGGACGCAACGGCAGCAACGGCCCGCGGCCCGCCTGCTGCTGGAGCTTCCGGGGGAAAGAAGAAGTCCGGCAAGTGCTCTGGCGCCCACTCCGGCAAGCGCGCCTCTTCGGAGTGCTGCGCTGCCGTCGAGGACGTGCCATCGAGCCCCGCCGGCAAGAAGACCAAGTCCAGCGAATGCTCTGGCGCCCACTCCGGCAAGCGCGCCTCTTCGGAGTGTTGCGCTGCCGTCGAGGACGTGCCATCGAGCCCCGCCGGCAAGAAGGTCAAGCCCGGCGAATGCTCTGGTGCCCACTCCGGCAAGCGCGCCTCTTCGGAGCGCTGCGTTGCCGTTGAGGACGCACCATCGAGCCCCGCCGGTAAACACAAGGAGACGACGGCTGCTCCACCAGCGACCAAGAAGGTGCCCGCCAAGGAGGACGGCACTGGTGGTACCTTCACCATCAGTGCCACTCTCGACCCCAAATAGGAAGGCGCGCTCGTCGCTTTCCTGCGGGCGAATGTCGATGTGTTTGCCTGGCAACCATCTGACATCCCCGGCGTTCCCAGGGAAGTGATTGAGCACCACCTCGCCGTCTGTCCTCATGCGCGGCCCATCAAGCAAAAGGTCAGGAAACAAGCGGTGGAGCGCCAAGAGTTTATCGCGGAGGAGATCAGGAAGTTGGAAGCGGCAGGCCTCGTCAGAGGCGTGCTCCATCCGACGTGGTTGGCCAATCCTGTTGTCGTGCGCAAAGCAAACGGGAAGTGGAGGCTTTGCATCGATTTCACTGATGTCAACAGAGCTTGCCCTAAAGATCCATTTCCCTTGCCGCGCATCGACCAGATTGTTGACTCCACGGTCGGATGCGACCTGCTTTCATTCCTTGACGCCTACTCCGGGTACCACCAGATCTTCATGGCTGAAGAAGACGAAGAGAAGACTGCGTTCATCACTCCATGCGGCACGTACTCTTTTGTGCGGATGCCTTTTGGACTGAAGAACGCAGGCTCGACGTTCGCGAGGGTTGTCCACACTGCTTTCGATCCACAGATCCACAGAAATGTGGAGGCCTACATGGAAGACATTGTGGTCAAGAGCAGAGACAAGGCAACCTTAGTTCAAGACTTGGAAGAGACCTTTGCGAACTTGCGCAAGATCAGCCTCAAGCTCAACCCCGAGAAGTGCGTGTTCGGAGTTCCCTCCGGCAAGCTTCTCGGGTTCTTCGTGTCTCAGCGTGGGATCGAAGCCAACCCCGACAAGATCAAGACCATCGAGCAGATTGAAGCACCAACGCGTGTCAAGGACGTGCGAAGACTTGCCGGCTGCGTGGCGGCTCTCAGCAGGTTTATTTCCAGGTCTGCGGAACGCGCCCTGCCGTTTTTCAAAATCTTGAAAAAGGCAGGTCCAGTAAAATGGACTCCGGAAGCAGAGGCTGCGCTGCAAGACTTGAAGAACTACCTGTCCTCCGCTCCTATACTCGTCGCGCCTAGACCGCAAGAGAAGTTGCTGCTCTACCTAGCGGCAACCAATCAAGTGGCTAGTGCTGCGTTGGTTGCGGAGAGGGAAGCTGATGACGAGCCAGCAACCACGGCAAGCGCGTCCGACGGCAAGCAGGGGGCTTCCCCGACAAGCTCTGGCCCCGGCGAAGGCGGATCCGCGCAAGCGCAAAGGGAGGTGCAGAGGAAGAGGATGGTGCAGCGCCCAGTTTACTTCGTCAGTTCCCTCCTGCAGGGGGCTAGGTCGAGGTACTCTGGTGTGCAGAAATTGCTCTTCGGCCTCCTCATGGCCTCGAGGAAGCTGCACCATTACTTCCAAGCACACGAGATCACAGTGGTCACTCGCTTTCCGCTTAAGAGGATACTTCAGAATCCCGAAGCAACAGGCAGGATTGTCGAGTGGGCACTAGAATTGTCAAGCTTTGGCCTCAAGTTCGAGAGCACATCGACCATCCAGAGCAGAGCCTTGGCAGAGTTCATAGCAGAGTGGACGCCGACACCGGACGAAGAAATTCCAGAGACGAGCATCCCCGACAAGGAAGCAACCAAAGAGTGGCTGATGTACTTTGATGGTGCCTTTTCGCTGGAAGGCGCCGGTGCCTGCGTGCTGCTCATCGCGCCCACCGGAGAGCACCTCAAGTACATCGTCCAAATGCACTTTCCCAAGGAGCAAGCAACCAACAATACAGCAGAGTATGAAGGTTTGCTCGCCGGTCTCAGGATCGCGGCGGAACTTGGGATCAAGAAGCTCATTGTCAGGGGTGACTCGCAGCTCGTCGTCCGCCAAGTGAACAAGGATTACCAGTGCCCGTTGATGGAAGCTTACGTTGATGAAGTGAGGAAGCTGGAAGAGCGCTTTGATGGCCTGCAAATGGAATACGTTCCAAGAGCAGAGAATGACATCGCCGACGGCCTGTCAAAATGCGCCGCACTAAAGCTACCTGTGGAACCACGGACTTTTGTGCTCAAGATGACTCAGCCATCCGTGACAGCATCGACTGGGCTGGGCAAGAAGAGGAAATCGGTCTCCGACGACTATCTCCCGGCAGAGCTTCCCGAAGCCGCCGCCAAGAGGGTCCCCGGGATCGACGCCAAGAGTGCTGAGGAGCTGCCCGCTCCGGCAAGCCCCAGGGTTTGTCCCGACGAAGCGGGCACTCCCGGCAAGCCACGCCCCGGCAAGCTTGCCGGGGAACGTCAAGCTCCGGCTGAGCCCCAAGTCCTCGCCGTAGAAGCCGATGTTCCCGCAGCCGTCGACATGCCTTTAGTCCTCGTCGTCGAGCCACAGGCTCCGACGTGGGCGCAACAGATCGTCCGTTTCCTCCAGACAGGAGAACTTCCCGAAGAACAAGAAGAAGCTGAAAGAGTAGCCCGGCAGTCCAGTATGTACCAGTTCGTTGACAGCGCACTGTACAAAAGAGGACGCAATGGGGTGAAATTGAAGTGCATTCACCGGGAAGACGGACAGAAGCTGTTGGCAGAGATACACGGAGGCATATGTGGACACCACATCGGCGCCAGAGCACTTGCCGGCAAAGCGTTCCGGCAAGGGTTCTACTGGCCAACAGCCCTCCAGGATGCAACTGCACAAGTAACCAAGTGTGAAGCGTGCCAATTCCATTCCAAGAAGATTCATCAGCCAGCTCAAGCTCTCCAGACGATCCCTTTGTCCTGGCCCTTCTCGGTCTGGGGGCTCGATATCCTCGGCCCCTTCCCCCGATCCGTCGGGGGCTTTGAGTACTTGTTCGTTGCCATCGACAAGTTCACAAAGTGGCCAGAAGTGGAACCGGTGAGGAAGGTGACCGCCCAGTCCGTGATCAAATTCTTCAGGTCGATTGTTTGCCGCTTCGGGATCCCCAACAGGATCATCACCGACAACGGTACGCAGTTCACAAGCCACGCCTTCATGCAGTACACCCAAAACCTCGGCACCAAGGTCTGCTTCGCTTCTGTTGTTCATCCTCGGAGCAACGGTCAAGCGGAAAGGGCCAACGCCGAGGTACTGCGCGGGCTCAAGACCAGAAGTTTTGACAAGCTGCTCAAGCGCGGACGGAACTGGATCGAGGAGCTGCCGACGGTTCTTTGGTCAGTCAGAACGACGCCAAATCGAGCCACCGGCCGGACACCATTTGCTCTAGTCTATGGAGCAGAAGCAGTTACCCCCACGGAACTCGTATACGGGTCACCTCGAGTGCTCGCTTATGATGAGCTTGAGCAAGAGCGGTTGCGTGAAGATGACGCACTGCTCCTCGAGGAAGATCGTCTCCAGGCTGCTGTGCGATCCGCTCGCTACCAGCAAGCTCTGCGTCGCTATCATAGCCGCAAAGTTAAAGCCAGGAGCCTCGAGGAAGGCGACCTTGTTCTTCGGCGCGTTCAGTCGGCCAAGATACACAACAAGTTGACGCCGAAGTGGGAAGGCCCTTACCGGGTGAAACGAGTCACGAGGCCCGGCGCCGTCCGCCTCGAGACCGAAGATGGTACTCCGGTGAGCAATTCCTGGAACATTGAGCATCTTCACAAGTTTTACCCGTAAGGCGCGGTTGTCGGACCCCGTCCGGCAACCAACTCTTTGTACAAAAGTCTTGCCGCAGACGCATGTAATCCTTTGTACAAAGCCAGGCGCAGACCCTGGCAGCAATGACGCGCTGGGCCCCCCCAAGTTTTAGCATGCATGCTGAGTCGAGTCTCGTCCTTGGTTAGGGTTGATAGTGCCTAACAGTCGCTAACCCCTAACTTAGAGGTCGAGTCCGCGTCTTTTTCCCGTCCTTTCCCTTTGGCCCGCAGGAGTTGCATACCCTTGCCGAGCCGCTCAAGGACGAAGAAGGGGAGAAGGGCGAGCCAGCGCCCGCGCCCCGGCAAGCCAGAGTTGCCGGGGGCGGCAACCTCAGATAAGTCTTTACGTCCCTTATCATGCATTCTCTCGTGAGCTGCGGAATGCGAAAACCTTGCTTCCTCCTAAAAGCTGCCGTGCTCTCTTAAGCGACAAACCCCGGAGCGCGTTCCCGGGGCCCGCTTCTGATAGTAGCCGCGGAGGCAAGAGGAGGAAGCAAGGGGCCAGAACCCGCCTTCTCCCTGCCTCCGCCAAGAGCGTGAAAAGGGCCGAGGGGCGCGGGAAGACGGCAGGGTCCGTTGCCGGGCGGGGAAGTGTCTATCCTAACGATGCAAGGGGTTCGCTCCTTGCCGCGGGATGTACCCGCGAGGCAAATGGTCCGGCAAACACTCCCTTTTCATTAAAAACATTCCACTCAGGTACAGCTCAGAGAGAATGAAAAACATGAAAGATGGGATTACAAGATTTAAACACAACCAAGGCCCGAGGGCTTACAAGATAAAAAGAGATAAGGTGCCCGTAATCCCTTTCTTGTCTCTCTCCTCAGGAGGTAGGACAAGGAGGCGAGAAGGGCAAAAGGGGCGCCTAGACGAGCTACGGGTGGCAGAAGACGCCAAGAGAGCACCCGGGGCTCCGGAGGCCGGATGGAGGCGGCGACGCCGGAAGCGGAGCTCGAGAAGGAGGCTGCGGGACGTCAACACGATGTCGAGGACATCAAGCCCTCGTACTCCGAGTTGACGGCCTTGCCGCCAGCCTCTTCCGCAGCCTCGCCACGCCGGCCACCCGAGAAGACGAAGCCCCGGCAAGAGGAGCTTGCCGGGCCGGAGAGAAGACCCCGGCGGTCGTCGCCGCTAGCAGGGGTGGTGACGGCGTCTGGGGCGAAGTTGGAAGACGAGGCAGCAGCCTTGCCGCCCGCCCTCTTCCTCTTCCGCAGCCTCCCTACGCCAGCCGCCCAAGGAGACGACCCCGGGGAGTTCACGTCGCCAGCGACGCGGACGACGGGGGCCGCCGGTGCCACGCGGAGCTGCGACCGGCACCTAATCAGACCCGTCATCCCGGCGGACGCTCCCCTCGTCGTCGCTGTCGCTCCCCTCCTCGTCACTCTCGCTCGAGGAGGAGCCTTCGCTGTCGGAGGAGCTATCCACGCAGCACCGGGCCAGGGCGCCGAGGTCCCCGAAGGCCTTGACGGAGAGGAGATCACCCTCCATCAGCTTAAAATGGAGGGTGAACCCCTCCATCAAGCTGTCGATCCGGGCGAACGTCTTCCACCCTCGGCCAAGACACACCACGCCGGGGGCTCGGGATTCGACGTGGACTCGCGTACCACTGATCCCGCAGCCCCTCATGCGCAGTCTCAGCGTCTCGTGTTGTTCCGCCTCCAAGACGTCCGCGAAGGGAGCCGGGAGGCGGAGGCGACGGCGAGGCGCCCGGCGCAGCCTGATGATGAACTCGCAGGGGTCGTCCCCGAGATGAACCGCTGGGAGAAACGGAGCCACCGGCGGAGGCGAGGCCGGCGCGCCGCCCCGCCCGCCTCGAGCGCCTCGGCCCCGTCCACGGCCTCGTCCACGACCTCGCCCTCTCCCCCTTCCCCTTACGGTTGACTCCGCCGCCGCGGGTGCAAGGGGAGGAGGGGCGCGCTGCCTGGCGGCAACCCTTGCCGCCACCGAAGAAGGACCAGGGTTCCCTTCCTCCATAACAGTTGGGGGGAGGGGACCAGGGCTCTAAGAGAAGAAAGAAGGAAGGGGTGCGGACCCTCATCATCCCCTTCCGCTCCTCATAAAGGGGCGGAGTGGGGGCTCGGCCGCCCCGCCCAACCAATCAAAGCAGAGGAAGGGCAGGCGACGGGGCCGACCCTCTACTTCGGCCCGCGTCGGCCCGGCTCCCTGCCTCCACCACCGCAACCCCAAGCGCATGGAGGACGCGTGGCGGGCGAGCAGGGCCGAGGCGACAGATGAGGCGACCTCTCTCCCCCCACTTGAAAGCGGGGGCGGACGTTTCGCCTTTCCAAATAAAGGAATCGTGCCCGACGTGACGCATGCATGCGGGCCTCAAGCCCCGCGCACGCCACCCACGTCATGCACGTCTCGCACGCCTCGCCCCGCCCCCACGACGCCGCGATGAGCGCGCGCCACTTGGGGAGGGCGCGACGGACGCGGAGTTAAGGTGCAGCGCAACCCAGGCCACGCGTGCCCGCGCACTGTTAGGGCCTGGCCCAACAACGCTCGGCACCGTGTATGGCCCAGACCCGGGGGCTCCTGTCGGTGTACTAAAGTAGGGGTACCTTAGTACCCCGAACTTGTGCACGGGCAGTAGTAGCGTCCCGCGGCAAGGCTTTCCAGGGGAGCGACAAGAGTCTCCACGGCCCTTTCTGGGTCGGACGAAGGCCAAGTGGTCGAGCCAAGAAGACCAAGCCCCGGCAAGAGGAGCTTGCCAGGCCAAGAAGGCGAGGTCCGGCTAGAGGAGCTTGCCGGGCCAAGGCGACAAGGCCCCGGCAAGAGGAGCTTGCCGGGACGACTAAGCCGAAGCACCAAGGCCCCGGCGGGAGGACCTCGCCGGGACGGACAAGCCAAGGCACCCCAAGAGAAGCCCGCCGCGGCGCGCCACGCGCCCCGGCAAGGCCTGACGAGCGGCAAGCTCTCAGGTGCGATAAGACAACCACCGCGGCAAGCCACTTGCCGCGGCGAACCACCACCTCAGACGTGCGCCCCAGCTCACCTGCCCACGCGTCACTCTAGAGCTTCCCCAGAGACACGTGGCGGGGCGCCGCGCAGCCTGGGGCGCGCACGTGGCATGCGACGTTGGCGGAGTCACCCCCGTGGCAAGCGGAGGCGCCCCTGACGGTCCGCCTCGGCACTGTTCAGGCGATCCAGACGGACATTTAATGCCTTTGTCCCCCGCCGTCAGAGTTAGGTGCGATAGCACTGTGCGGCCACTGTTCGCACAGTTCCTTGCCATTTTTACCCTCACCTGTGTAGCTACCTGTGGAAAACCCCTTAGCATATAAAAGGAGGCCCATGCGCACGTAGGAAAAGGGGGGGGGGGGGGAAGAAACCTAGAAAGGATCCAGACCGGAAGAAGGACACCCAGTAGACCTTCGTCTACGTCCAGCTCCAACTTATTGTAGTTTCTTGCGCTCCAGAGCAAGAACTCTAATCAACCAGACAAGCAGCAGTAGGGTTTTACGCATCCATGCGGCCCGAAGCTGGGTAAAATCCTTGTGTGTGTGTGTCGCCTCGATCTGCTCTTTGTGCAACCTCCGCCCCCCGCCGAACCGACAAGGGGCTTCGTCCCCATACGTGCTCGTGGAGGCTGATATCCCCCGACAGCCGGCGACGCGCCGTCGCTGCTCGAGGCCTCCTCCTTCCCATCGACCTTCTTTGCGGCGACGGTCGGGGCCTGGACGCTTGGTATGGATCAGCCGTAGCTTCAGCCCATGGAGCCGGTCGGCTGCGGCACCCTAGGCTTTGATGGTGGGGTGGATTCCGAGCATGGGGCACAGTGGTGGCTGGCTTCGTGGTCGTGGAAGCTACGACCTCCACCTTCAGCTGGAGATGGAAGATGCAAGCACATGCGCCCTAGCGCGCGAGGCAGCCTACCATGGTGCATAGCTCACGGGACCACATCAACAACCTGCCGTGGACGGCGTCCTCCTTGGTCCTCGCCTCCTCAGTCGATTAATCGGCCAAGCTCATCACTGATGTGAGGCTACGTCCAGTCTCCAGTGTTGCCTTCATGAGGAGCTGCAGTGCCTGCAGCACCCGCCGAAGTCTGACGCGGCGCAGAACCACCACCAGCCGCGGTCCGGCGAGCAACATCAAAGACTACCAACGCGGCCAGTACACCGACACAGCTTAATTTTGAGATAAGCCCTATAAACAGCAACGACTGTTCTCTTGATTTGTCTGCATTCCTCCCAGCCAGCAATGTCCTCCCCTCTGAGTATTCCTTCAACTAGGCTTGGGCTGTCCAAACCTGAAAAGTTCAATGAAGAGTCGAGGTACATGTCGATTACCATCTTGCCTACAATCTTGCAGCTTAATTTTCTGCTAAGTGTGTGTGTGTGTGGCTAAATTTCTATAGGATGATGCAAAAAATTGATTGCACATAGGAGTCTATGTACGAACATACATGAATTATACTATTTGTTATAATAATTTTGCAAAACTGCGATTTGTTGAAATGCCTCCAAAAAACCATGTACTTGTTGCTAAATATTTGTCTGTGCCATGTAGGAACTGAACGGTGAAGCTTCCCATCTCTCGGAATTGAAGGAAAATACTGAGTTGATCAACGATTCACTAGAGCATGGAATACCATGATCGTCAGACTTCAGATGGTTTGGAAGCCAAAGAATGGGTCTGTTTAGAGCAATGTTGAGAAGAGTGTAGGCAACATGTTTTATGCGCATTATGGACAATCAATCCTTAACATTCAGAATAGTGAATTTCCGCTTCTGCCTGTTAGCAAAAGTCTAAGTTTACTTCTTACACATGCCTATCCAATGTAAAAATCTGCATGAGCCTTTCTTTCGCTGAGAACCTTAGGAGCACGTGCAAATGTGATTATGTTAGCAGTGCGGGGTCTCTTTCTTGGAGTGACTTATTGGCATTGTGATTTGGAATCATGCACTTTCAGGCATTTACTTTTGTTTTCCCTTCTACTGCCAAGAAAACCGATTAGGTTGAATCTAAAGTTAGCTCGCTGTCTAAATATTTCTGTAGTTAGCTGAATGTCATTTTCTGTGCATATAGAGTTATGGATATTTCTTTCAAGTCAATGAATGTGTCATAATGTCATTGCTTACTTCTTACTAATGTCTGCAACTATAGTTTGGTGTAAGAGATTTCTTCACTGGTAAATACATTGTTCTCCTATTTGTATCTTATTACTTTCTAGTTGTATGTCATTTTCTTTATTGGAGGAATGTGTCATCAATGAGGCCAGTTGCTCATGTCATGAGGTCAAGAGAAGATTGTATGGCTGATGACTATGATTTGTAGATAGAGCACACTTGGTGCTAAAATTAGTGATTCCGCTATGTAATTTTTGATATCTTCATGGTGAGTCTCAAAATTGAGATTGTATATGCATGCTAATACTTGATATGTTATAGAAATATTGACTCAATTCATGGCCATCAAATCATATTGGATAATTCATTTTTCTTTCAAATGATGTAAGCTAGACATAAAACTAGAATGATGTAGATCAGCAATAATTGTACCACGTTTGGTCTTATAAGAAAAGTGTCAACGTGTACTTTCATCTAAGATGCACCAAACATGGTGACAAAAGACAATAAATGTGTCGTTTTAGTTCAATTCTATCCATTACTTCCCTTTATGAGAATACAACCTTATCTATATAGTTCTGTTACTTTTATTTAAAAATCACTTCCTACAACAAAGTCAATCCTTATGAAGATCATGTATCACGGCGGCATGCAGCGCCGCGCGGGATGGCTTCACCATCCAATAGACCTTTTGTGTGAAAATTCAACAAACTTATCAAATAAGAGAGGAGAAAAGAAAACCCTTGCAAAAAGGTTGATGAGAAGATTTAACAACAGGAAATATCTTCCAGCCAAACGGGAAAAAATATGACAGAGCCGTGATGATTCTTTTCATTCAATGAAGATTTTCTTTATGAAAATTTTACCAATATGATTTTTGTACATACACCATAACATAAAAAGTAAAGTGAACAAGCAAAAACAGAACAATTAATCGGATAATTAATGTATAAAGTTTAATAACACCGTACACAGGATTTCTCACATGATGTATCAATAGGCGCGGCGTGACGCCGCGCGGGCATAGCTAGTAGTATCCTATGTCCTACGTGATTGCTCACGCACAAATCAGCCATAAAAATATTAATTAGAAGATGACATCGTTTGCACTTTGCATGTCAATATAATACTGATTGCACCGCGCTGCCGTTTTTACCTAATGCCTATGACCGTGTGCTAATCGGGCACCTTCATTTTTCCCCTTGTCAATCAAGTTTGGCTCTCGTTCACATACATAACTATTTGGATGTGACATATTGCACCTTTTGTACATACTAATATTATTTTTACGTAACACTTATATTTTAAAATCTTAGCCCTTAATCTCTCAAATTAACAGTCGAGATAATTTAATATATGTGGATGAATGTGATGTCTTGTTTTTGTCTCTTGTCTTAATAATACAATAGATAACAACCCATAATGCAATAATATCAATATAAATGCATGATGCAAAATGAACGTATCAACTCCCCCAAGATTAGACCTCGCTTGCCCTCAAGCGAAAGCTGAAGTCAAAAAATATATCCACATGTTTGGAGATAGAGGTGTCGATAAAATAAAATACGAACATGAGGGTATCATGATCATCTTTAGAAAAACAAGATATAATGTCATATAATTTCTTACGCTAAAGTAACAATTCGTTCACAAAGTAAAGTATGAATCAAAACTTCATTGAAAACTAATAAACTATGATCTCAGTCATCGAAGCAATTGCAATTTATCATAACTTCGGAAAGAGTTAATTCAAGAGCTTTTCAGCAAGTCCACATACTCAACTATCATTTAGTCTTTCACAATTACTAACACTCACGCAATACTTATGGGTTCAAAGCCTCATTCGGACACAGAGAAAGATAGGGGATTATAGTTTTGCCTCCCAACCTTTTACCTCAAGGGTAATGTCAACAATAATACTTTATGAAAACCTACATCCAAGTGGATATATATATATGTGGATCTTTCTCCAACACATAGTGCTTGCCGAAAAAGAAAAAAGTGTAAAAAGGAAAGGTGAGGATCACCATGACTCTTGTATAAGGGTAGAAGATAAAAGTAATAGATATGTCCTTCACAAAGGGAAGCAGAGGTTGTCGTGCGCTTTTATGGTTGGATGCACAAAATCTTAATACAAAAGAGTGTCACTTTATATTGCCGCTTGCGGTAAATAACTTTATTATGCAGTCTGTCACTTTTATTTCTTCCATATCACAAGTTTGTATAAAGCTTATTTTCTTCACACTAATAGATCATACATATTTAGAGAGCAATTTTTATTACTTGCATCGATGATAACTTACTTGAAGGATCTTACTCACTCCATAGGTAGGTATGTTGGACTCTCATGGTGAAACAGGATTAAGGTATTCTCTTCAGGATCATATCTAGGATAAGTTCCACCTTCTTCCTGGCCTCCATCTCTATAGCTTGTCCTTTCTGTATCATCATGATCTCCTCATTTTTCTTTTTAAACTCCTCAAATTGGGCCAAACCTATGCTTCCCAAAGTAATCATTTCCTTGGTTCCTCTTATGTTGTCATCATCACCCTTGTGTCTTTTTCTCATGGCTTCTTCATTGGTGTCTACTTATGCTCCCTCAATCTCATGTCTCTTGTGTTCTCCATACCATCCCATCTCCACCACACATTCTAGTTCTGGTATGACCCTGCAGATCATCAGGTCTTTGTCAGTGATCTCAGTGTATGGTGGTATCTTTTCATAGTCTCTGATCCCCACCTTAGCTCTGATCTTCTCCTGAGAGATTGTATTAATATCAATCTGTAACACTAGTCCTAAAGTAGCAGCCACTTCACACATTCCAAAAAAGTGTCTGAAACACTCAAGCACCTTTCAAAATTTAACCCAAACTGTTTATAATTTCCCAATAGCCTGTGAGTCAAAGCTCCATCCCCTCACATTAATCACAACACCTGAGCCCAACAGAGTGAAGTCATTACACTTGTTCAACTCCATAAATCTCCCCTGTTAGGGAATCTGACGAGGAAAGCATTTTTTCCCTGTTTCTTACATCTCCACTGCCAGTTCCAGTTGAACATATAATTCTCTCCATCAGTTGAGTTTCATTTATTTCACTAGAGACCATTGTTATTATAGCCATAGGATTTGGATTTTCAATGTCCAAGACCTCCTTGGTACTCTGAACTAGCAACACCCCAAGCCCTCTAGTTGCATATCCCACAAATTTTAGAACCTGCTTCATCTGTTTTATCCAAGTGCAATCATCACTGATATGGTTCTTTTTTCCACAAACCACACAATGCCCTAAAGTACAGTCTTTTGTCATGTGGCTAGAATATTTGAATTTGTTGCAAGTCACCCTATTTATCCCTTCAATTCCCAGTCTTCCTCCTTCCTGACTATTTCTGCTATTGTATTGATCTCTGTCATTTGCATTGGAGCCCCTCTGCAACTGTGTTACCCCTCCAATTACTGTTATTTGATTCTCTCTCCCCTGCTTCATCTAAACACCCACTTCTGAATTTGTTTTTCCTGCATCTCTAGCTCTGGTGTCTACACTAGTCTTAATCTCTCTAGCACTAGTCCCAGTTCTCATAATTCCATCACTTCCATCGAGAAAGTTACCTTGTGAGATTTGTGCCAGCAAAGCGTTGAGCAGCAGTTGTTATTGGTGCGCCAGATCTGGGCCTCCTTTTTCTTGAATCACAGTAGCTCCGCATGATTTGTTTTCGTCTCCTCCTATTTGTCTTTGTTTTTGTTGTTGATCTGCTCTCCATCAGCATTTCCTCCTCTTGGGACTTGATCTTTACGTAGTTCTTGCCTGTCTTGGACCCGCAAAAAAAGGGGAGACCTTCATGAATTTTTTAGTGCATTGGACTCACCTTTTTTTGTGGCAAATGCATTGGACTAATCAAGGACATGTCACTAAAGGCTATGCACGTACTTTTATTCCAAGTAGACTTTCTGTAGTTTCCATTTCCAACTAATAATGTGTACGTATGCATCTTGGACTCACATATACGCACTTTTAAAAAAAGGCTCTCCGTAGAGGTGTCAACCATAGGACTTGTACGTTCTTTATATTTTACTTGAAATTATTTTCTTTTAATCTCAATCGTTATAATTATTACTTTTCATTTATGTATATGTTATTTAGCACTTCAACTCAATTAACCATGATGAGATTGATTTTTTGGTGTAAGAAGTGTTCTTGGAAGTTAATAAGGATTTTGCATGCTATTTCCTACTTTCCCTATTTTACTTCACCTTGTCCCTAAGCCGCAAAAAAACGAATTTGCTTTTATGTTCATACCATTAAGAATAAATCAAAACATCGATGTCTTGTACATAAATTGTCCGTTCTTTTCCTACATCTTACTATATTTTCCTCCTTTTTTGTTCTTTCCTCTATTTGTTCTTTCTATTATCAGTCTAATATGATTATATTATTTTTCATATTGCTTTCAAATTTGGGATGTATACTAAATAGAACATGTCGCCATTTATGTTTCAATATTTTGCAATATTTGCCGCCAATTTAATAATATTGTATACATGTTATGTAATTATTTTAGATATTTGTTACAAAATTTAAGTATTACTGAAATATGTGGCTTTCTTTATTGTAGCGGTTTTTCTTATATCAAAATGCTTTTTGAACTTTCAATGTAGCAACATGTGTATACCTTTTTTTTATTTAATACAAAATGACCGCACATAGTATCCTATGTCGTACGTGATTGCTCACGGACAAATCAGCCATAAAAATATTAATTAGAAGATGACATCAGTGATGATGTCATCATTTGCACTTTACATGCCAATATAATACGGATTGCACCACGCTGCCGTTTTTGCCTAATGCCTATGAACGTGTGCTAATCGGACACATTCCTTTTTTTCCCTGTCAATCACGTTTGGCTCTCGTTCACATACGTAACTATTTGGATGTGACATATTGCACCTTTTATACATACTAATATTATTTGTACGTAACGCTTATATTTTAAAAACTTAGCCCTTAGTCTCTCGAATTAACGGTCGAGATAGTTTAATATATGTGGATGAATGTGATGTCTTGTTTGTCTATTGTCTTAATAATATAATAGATAACAACCCATAATGCAATAAATATCAATATAAAAACATGATGTAAAATGGATGTATCAACTTCCCCAAGCTTAGACCTCGCTTGCCCTCAAGCGGAAGCCGGAATCAAAAAATATGTCCACATGTTTGGAGATAGAGGTGTCGATAAAATAAAATACGAACATGAGGGCATCATGACCATCTTTAGAACAACAACATATAATGTCATATAATTTCTTATGCTAAATTAACAATTCTGTGGGGACCCCGACTCATAAGTCGTGATCACCAAATGCACGTGTACAGTGGTCCCAGAGATCAATGCTCACTGAACACACATAAGCTGAATAATAAGAGTCTTACATCCATACATACCGTCTTACACAAATTATGACCATTATGGTCAAGTCTTGAGTATATCTTTGCAGCGTAAAACTTCATCGACATCTTGGAACCATGCCATCTGCCTTAACCCTATATGCATTCTGACTGGGAAGCGTCCTAGCTCGCATGTTCATCACCAAGGTATTCTTCATTATATCCTGTTCTTTCATGCCTGGCCAGTAAAATAACCAGTGGCAAGCCAATGAGTACTTTGAATGTACTCGCAAGCAACCCATGAATGATAACAAGATAAATATGCATGGTTTCAATTCTAGGTTGGCATTTCAGGGAACTGCAAGTTTTTATCATGCAAGTAATCAATACCCTCCTAGGGTTCATGCATGTGTATCCTACATGAAACAAGAAGTTACAGATATCAACATAAAGAGAGGGAGTTATCCACAACTCCATTTCAAACTCATCGTGACCTTCCTCACGATTTACATCATCAACAATATTCTTAATCCGTGTTGTTTTTCAGAAACATCTGGACATAGTCTAAGCAGCACCACCCAACTGTCCTTGACCGTGTACACGACTATTCAAATAGTTTGACACTCTGCAGAGGTTACACACTTTACCAACAAGATCCGGGAAGCTTTCGTGTCATCCACGACCCGTGGTACCTCAAGTACCCGGGGCAAGCAGCCGATCACTACCTTTCCCTAGATGTGACTAACAAGGAGTCCACTTGATTGGTAGCAGCCCCCGTGCCAAACATTGTCATATAATAAATTTCTTTTGTGGAGCCACGCTCCCATACTCATCACATATCAGAAGCACGGGGTACCAACGGTGTGTCCGGTGCCCTGTAAAAACAGTCATGTCCGTCCTACCTGGCATGATCCCGTACCGAGAGTGACCACGCCACTCCCGTCACTAGTAATGCGGGCATCCATGTTAGCACGAACTAGGTAATCAATAATGCCCTTTCCCATATAAGGGTAGAGTGGTTGCGCATGTAGGCTTGGGACGGTCAACAAATCTCAAATCTAATCTGTCTTTGTAAACAACACATATTCACTTGCTTCGGTGCACCACTTTTTCATCAAGTGATGACCTAGTTCAACATTACCCACGGGCATTGGGGGCACCAGATGGCGTTTTAAAAGGATTGTAACCAAGAGATGATCATGGCATAGATGCAACCATCATGCATCAATATCAAGTATTTTTCATCGCATCTCTAGCACAAGGTAGAGCTACGAACATGCAATTACCAATGGGCATGCATCATTGCAACGATTATATCAAGCTCATATTCAACAACATCATCATGCATACGGAAAATTTATCGATGAACAAGAGGGTTGAATCATGGTGAAAGGGCTGCTTGCCTAGCTCAGCAAAGTCTTCAACTCCTCTGGTCCATCTCCGAGTACTCCGTCTATTTCGTCAACTAACGTCGAAAGCAATCACAATAAGCAACATAACAAGGAAAAAAATAAAAGTGCTATTAAAATATGAATTTGACTTTTCTAGGACATCTCTGGTTATATGAGAAATAACGAGAGTGGTTTCAATGGGATTGGATCAGTGGATATTTGTGAACATTTCTATATGATGGAATCAATGGATTTAATGTATCTGCAAGTTGTCCACAGAATGCCCTTCTATAAAAATGAGTAAAGGTACCCATTAAATCAGGCATGATTTTAGAAACAGTCAGAAATTGGTTTCACTGGATTTGTAGTTAAAATGAATATTCTATGGATTTTTGAAGTGGATTAATGTGGATAAATGACCTATTTAATGGATCCAGTGAAATCCAAGCATAGTAAAAATGTTCACTAGGCCTCATTCAATATATCATGATTTATGGAGTCTCTGAAAATTTGAATCATCAAATTTGGATGTGAAATGAAATAATTATGGATTTTAGAAGCTCAGTGGAAATGAAAAGAAAGGACTTGGGTTATACCTAAAGCGCGCACAGAGCGCAGTTTTAGCATCGCAGCGCACTGGGCCGGCCCAGCGGCTCAGCCGCACACGGGCTGTCCACGCAGGAGGTGTACTCGGGCAAATGCGCCTTCCCCGAGTGAAGACGGCGCCAGGCAAAGCCCGTCTCCACTTAACAGGGCGGGGCCCTCCCGTCAGCGGCTCATCCTTTCTGGCTGGCCGATAGGTGGGGCCCGCTGGCAGGTTCGCCCTCTGAAGGAAATATGCCCTAGAGGCAATAATAAAGTTATTATTTATTTCCTTACATATCATGATAAATGTTTATTATTCATGCTAGAATTGTATTAACTGGAAACATAATACATGTGTGAATACATAGGCAAACAGAGTGTCACTAGTATGCCTCTACTTGACTAGCTCATTAATCAAAGATGGTTATGTTTCCTAACCATGAACAAAGAGTTGTTATTTGATTAACGAGATCACATCATTAGTTGAATGATCTGATTGACATGACCCATTCCATTAGCATAGCACCCGATCGTTTAGTATGTTGCTATTGCTTTTATCCATGACTTATACATGTTCCTTTAAGTATGAGATTATGCAACTCCCGTTTACCGTAGGAACACTTTGTGTGCTACCAAACGTCACAACGTAACTGAGTGATTATAAAGGTGCTCTACAGGTGTCTCCGAAAGTATTTGTTGGGTTGGCATATTTCGAGATTAGGATTTGTCACTCCGAATGTCGGAGAGGTATCTCAGGGCCTTCTCGGTAATGCACATCACATAAAGCCTTGCAAGCATTGCAACCAATGAGTTAGTTGCGAGATGATGTATTACGGAACGAGTAAAGAGACTTGCCAGTAACGAGATTGAACTAGGTATTGGATACCGACGATCGAATCTCGGGCAAGTAACATACCGATGACAAAGGGAACAAACGTATGTTGTTATGCGGTCTGACCGATAAAGATCTTCATAGAATATGTAGGAGCCAATATGGGCATCCAGGTCCCGCTATTGGTTATTGACCGGAGACGTGTCTCGGTCATGTCTACATTGTTCTCGAACCGTAGGGTCCGCACGCTTAAACGTTACGATGACAGTTATTATGAGTTTATGCATTTTGATGTACCGAAGGAGTTCGGAGTCCCGGATGTGATCACGGACATGACGAGGAGTCTCGAAATGGTCGAGACGTAAAGAATTATATATTGGAAGCCTATGTTTGGACATCGGATGTGTTCTAGGTGAAATCAGGATTTTACCGGAATACCGGGAGGGTTACCGGAACCCCCCGGGAGCATAATGGGCCAACATGGGCCTTGGTGGAGAGGTGAGAGGGCTGCCCTCATGGGCTGCGCGCCTCCCCCCTTCCCCTAGTCCTATTAGGACTAGGAGAGGTGGCCGGCCCCCCTCTCTCTCTCCCCCCCTTGGAGAATCCTAGTCCAACTAGGATTGGGGGGGGGGGATCCTACTCCCAGAGGGAGTAGGACTCTCCTGGCGCGCCAGGCTTGGCCGGCCAGCCCCTCCCCCTTGGCTCCTTTATATACGGGGGCAGGGGGCACCCCATAGACACACAATTGATCATTGAGATCTTTCCTTAGCCGTGTGCGGTGCCCCCTTCCACCAAATTCCACCTCGGTCATATCGTTGTAGTGCTTAGGCGAAGCCCTGCGCCGGTAACACATCAAGATCGTCACCACGCCGTCGTGCTGACGGAACTCTTCCCCGACGCTTTGCTGGATCGAAGCCCGGGGATCGTCATCGAGCTGAACGTGTGCCAAGAACTCGGAGGTGCCGGAGTAACGGTGCTGTGATCGGTTGGATCGCGAGGAGAACGTACGACTACTTCCTCTACGTTGTGTCAACGCTTCCGCTTCGGTCTACGAGGGTACGTAGACAACACTCTCCCCTCTCGTTGCTATGCATCACCATGATCTTGCGTGTGCGTAGGAATTTTTTTGAAATTACTACGTTCCCCAACAGTGGTATCAGAGCCAGGTTTTTATGGCTTGATGTTATTTGCACGAGTAGAACACAAGTGAGTTGTGGACGATACAAGTCATACTGCCTACCAGCATGTCATATTTTGGTTCAGCGGTATTGTTGGACGAGACGATCCGGACCAACCTTACGCGTACTCTTACGCGAGACCGGTTCCCTCGACGTGCTTTGCACATAGATGGCTTGCGGAAGACTGTCTCTCCAACTTTAGTTGAACCAAGTGTGGCTACGCCCGGTCCTTGAGAAGGTTAAAACGGAGTCTATTTGACAAACTATCGTTGTGGTTTTGATGCGTAGGTAAGATGAGCTCTTGCTTAAGCCCGTAGCAGCCACGTAAAACTTGCAACAACAAAGTAGAGGACGTCTAACTTGTTTTTTCAGGGCATGTTGTGATGTGATATGGTCAAGACATGATGCTAAATTTTATTGTATGAGATGATCATGTTTTGTAACCGAGTTATCGGCAACTGGCAGGAGCCATATGGTTGTCGCTTTATTGTATGCAATGCAATCGCGATGTAATGCTTTACTTTATTACTAAGCGGTAGTGATAGTCGTGGAAGCATAAGATTGGCGAGACGACAACGATGCTACGATGGAGATCAAGGTGTCGCGCCGGTGACGATGGTGATCATGACGGTGCTTCAAAGATGGAGATCACAAGCACGAGATGATGATGGCCATATCATATCACTTATATTGATTGCATGTGATGTTTATCTTTTATGCATCTTATCTTGCTTTGATTGACGGTAGCATTATAAGATGATCTCTCACTAATTATCAAGAAGTGTTCTCCCTGAGTATGCACCGTTGCGAAAGTTCTTTGTGCTGAGACACCACGTGATGATCGGGTGTGATAGGCTCTACGTTCAAATACAACGGGTGCAAAACAGTTGCACACGAGGAATACTCAGGTTTAACTTGACGAGCCTAGCATATAACAGATATGGCCTCGGAACACGGAGACCGAAAAGGTCGAGCGTGAATCATATAGTAGATATGATCAACATAGTGATGTTCACCATTGAAACTACTCCATCTCACGTGATGATCGGACATGGTTTAGTTGATTTGGATCACGTGATCACTTAGAAGATTAGAGGGATGTCTATCTAAGTGGGAGTTCTTAAGTAATATGATTAATTGAACTTAAATTTATCATGAACTTAGTACCTGATAGTATGTTGCTTGTCTATGTTGTGTAGATAGATGGCTCGTGCTGTTGTTCCGTTGAATTTTAATGCGTTCCTTGAGAAAGCAAAGTTGAAAGATGATGGTAGCAATTACACGGACTGGGTCCGTAACTTGAGGATTATCCTCATTGCTGCACAGAAGAATTACTTCCTGGAAGCACCGCTAGGTGCCAGGCCTGGTGCAAGAGCTACGCCAGATGTTGTGAACGTCTGGCAAAGCAAAGCTGATGACTACTCTATAGTTCAGTGTGCCATGCTTTACGGCTTAGAACCGGGACTTCAACGACGTTTTGAACACCATGGAGCATATGAGATGTTCCAGGAGTTGAAGTTAATATTTCAAGCAAATGCTCGGATTGAGAGATATGAAGTCTCCAATAAGTTCTATAGCTGTAAGATGGAGGAGAACGGTTCTGTCAGTGAGCATATACTCAGAATGTCTGGGTATAACAATCACTTGATTCAACTGGGAGTTAATCTTTCGGATGATTGCGTCATTGACAGAATTCTCCAATCACTGCCACCAAGCTACAAGAGCTTCGTGATGAACTATAATATGCAAGGGATGACCAAAACTATGCCCGAGCTCTTCGCGATGCTGAAAGCCGCGGAGGTAGAAATCAAAAAGGAGCATCAAGTGTTGATGGTTAACAAAACCACTAGTTTCAAGAAAAAGGGCAAAGGGAAGAAAAAGGGGAACTTCAAAAAGAACAGCAAGCAAGTTGCTAATCAAGAGAAGAAACCCAAGTCTGGACCTAAGCCTGAAACTAAGTGCTTCTATTGCAAGCAGACTGGTCACTGGAAGCGGAACTGCCCCAAGTATTTGGCGGATAAGAAGGATGGCAAGGTTAACAAAGGTATATATGATATACATGTTATTGATGTATACCTTACTAATTCTCGCAGTAGCACCTGGGTATTTGATACTGGTTCTGTTGCTAATATTTGCAACTCAAAACAGGGGCTACGGATTAAGCGAAGATTGGCTAAGGACGAGGTGACGATGCGCGTGGGAAATGGTTCCAAAGTCGATGTGATCGCGGTCGGCACGCTACCTCTACATCTACCTTCGGGATTAATATTAGATCTAAATAATTGTTATTTAGTACCAGCGTTGAGCATGAACATTATATCTGGATCTTGTTTGATGCGAGACGGTTATTCATTTAAATCAGAGAATAATGGTTGTTCTATTTATATGAGTAATATCTTTTATGGTCATGCACCATTAAAGAATGGTTTGTTCTTACTTAATCTCGATAGTAGTGATACACATATTCATAATGTCGAAGCCAAAAGATGCAGAGTTGATAATGATAGTGCAACTTATTTGTGGCACTGCCGTTTAGGTCATATCGGTGTAAAACGCATGAAGAAACTCCATACTGATGGACTTTTGTAGTCACTTGATTATGAATCACTTGGCACTTGCGAACCGTGCCTTATGGGCAAGATGACTAAAACACCGTTCTCCGGTACTCTGGAGAGAGCAACAGATTTATTGGAAATCATACATACTGTCCAATGAATGTTGAGGCTCGTGGCGGATATCGTTATTTTCTCACCTTCACTGATGATTTAAGCAGATATGGGTATATCTACTTAATGAAACACAAGTCTGAAACATTTGAAAAGTTCAAAGAATTTCAGAGTGAAGTGGAAAATCATCGTAACAAGAAAATAAAGTTTCTACGATCTGATCGTGGAGGAGAATATTTGAGTTACGAGTTGGTCTACATTTGAAACAATGCGGAATAGTTTCGCAACTCACGCCACCCGGAACACCACAACGTAATGGTGTGTCCGAACGTCGTAATCGTACTTTACTGGATATGGTGCGATCTATGATGTCTCTTACCGATTTACCGCTATCGTTTTGGGGTTATGCTTTAGAGACGGTCGCATTCACGTTAAATAGGGCACCATCAAAATCCGTTGAGACGACGCCTTATGAACTGTGGTTTGGCAAGAAACCAAAGTTGTCGTTTCTTAAAGTTTGGGGTTGCGATGCTTATGTGAAAAATCTTCAACCTGATAAGCTCAAACCCAAATCGGAAAAATGTGTTTTCATAGGATACCCAAAGGAGACTGTTGGGTACACCTTCTATCACAGATCCGAAGGCAAGATTTTTGTTGCTAAATTCGGAAACTTTCTAGAGAAGGAGTTTCTCTCGAAAGAAGTGAGTGGGAGGAAAGTAGAACTTGATGAGATAACTATATCTACTCCCTTATTGAGAAGTAGTACGTCACAGAAATCAGTTTCTGTGACACCTACACCAAATAGGGAGGAAGCTAATGATAATGATTATGAAACTTCAGATCAAGATTCTACTGAACTTCGTAGATCAACCAGAGTAAGATCCGCACCAGAGTGGTACGGTAATCCTATTTTGGAAGTCATGTTACTAGACCATGATGAACCTACGAACTATGAAGAAGCGATGGTGAGCCCAGATTCCGCAAAGTGGCTTGAGGCCATGAAATCTGAGATGGGATCCATGTATGAGAACAAAGTGTGGACTTTGGTTGACTTGCCCGATGATCGGCAAGCAATTGAGAATAAATGGATTTTTAAGAAGAAGACTGACGCTGATGGTAATGTTACTGTCTATAAAGCTCGACTTGTTGCAAAAGGTTTTCGACAAGTTCAAGGGATTGACTACGATGAGACTTTCTCACCCGTAGCGATGCTTAAGTCTGTCCGAATCATGTTAGCAGTTGCCGCATTTTATGATTATGAAATTTGGCAAATGGATGTCAAAACTGCATTCCTGAATGGATTTCTAGAAGAAGAGTTGTATATGATGCAACCAGAAGGTTTTGTCGATCCAAAGGGAGCTAACAAAGTGTGCAAGCTCCAGCGATCCATTTATGGACTGGTGCAAGCCTCTCGGAGTTGGAATAAACGCTTTGATAATGTGATCAAAGCATTTGGTTTTATACAGACTTTTGGAGAAGCCTGTATTTACAAGAAAGTGAGTGGGAGCTCTGTAGCATTTCTGATATTATATGTGGATGACATATTACTGATCGGAAATAATATAAAATATCTGGATAGCATAAAGGGATACTTGAATAAGAGTTTTTCAATGAAAGACCTCGGTGAAGCTGCTTACATATTGGGCATTAAGATCTATAGAGATAGATCAAGACGCTTAATAGGACTTTCACAAAGCACATACCTTGACAAAGTTTTGAAGAAGTTCAAAATGGATCAGGCAAAGAAAGGGTTCTTGCCTGTGTTACAAGGTGTGAAGTTGAGTAAGACTCAATGCCCGACCACCGCAGAAGATAGAGAGAAAATGAAAAATGTTCCCTATGCTTCAGCCATAGGCTCTATCATGTATGCAATGCTGTGTACCAGACCTGCTGTGTGCCTTGCTGTAAGTTTAGCAGGCAGGTACCAAAGTAATCCAGGAGTGGATCACTGGACAGCGGTCAAGAACATCCTTAAGTACTTGAGAAGGACTAAGGATATGTTTCTCATTTATGGAGGTGACAAAGAGCTCGTCGTAAACGGTTACGTCAATGCAAGCTTTGACACTGATCCAGACGATTCTAAATCGCAAACCGGATACGTATTTACATTAAACGGTGGCGCTGTCAGTTGGTGCAGTTCTAAACAAAGCGTCGTGGCGGGATCTACATGTGAAGCTGAGTACATAGCCGCTTCGGAAGCAGCTAATGAAGGAGTCTGGATGAAGGAGTTCATATCCGATCTAGGTGTTGTACCTAGCGTATCGGGTCCAATGAAAATCTTTTGTGACAATACTGGTGCAATTGCCTTGGCAAAGGAATCCAAATTTCACAAAAGAACCAAACACATCAAAAGACGCTTCAACTCCATCCGGGATTTAGTCCAGGTGGGAGACATAGAGATATGCAAGATACATACGGATCTGAATGTTGCAGACCCGTTGACTAAGCCTCTTCCACGAGCAAAACATGATCAGCACCAAGACTCCATGGGTGTTAGAATCATTACTTTGTAATCTAGATTATTGACTCTAGTGCAAGTGGGAGACTGAAGGAAATATGCCCTAGAGGCAATAATAAAGTTATTATTTATTTCCTTACATATCATGATAAATGTTTATTATTCATGCTAGAATTGTATTAACTGGAAACATAATACATGTGTGAATACATAGGCAAACAGAGTGTCACTAGTATGCCTCTACTTGACTAGCTCATTAATCAAAGATGGTTATGTTTCCTAACCATGAACAAAGAGTTGTTATTTGATTAACGAGATCACATCATTAGTTGAATGATCTGATTGACATGACCCATTCCATTAGCATAGCACCCGATCGTTTAGTATGTTGCTATTGCTTTTATCCATGACTTATACATGTTCCTTTAAGTATGAGATTATGCAACTCCCGTTTACCGTAGGAACACTTTGTGTGCTACCAAACGTCACAACGTAACTGAGTGATTATAAAGGTGCTCTATAGGTGTCTCCGAAAGTATTTGTTGGGTTGGCATATTTCGAGATTAGGATTTGTCACTCCGAATGTCGGAGAGGTATCTCAGGGCCTTCTCGGTAATGCACATCACATAAAGCCTTGCAAGCATTGCAACCAATGAGTTAGTTGCGAGATGATGTATTACGGAACGAGTAAAGAGACTTGCCAGTAACGAGATTGAACTAGGTATTGGATACCGACGATCGAATCTCGGGCAAGTAACATACCGATGACAAAGGGAACAAACGTATGTTGTTATGCGGTCTGACTGATAAAGATCTTCGTAGAATATGTAGGAGCCAATATGGGCATCCAGGTCCCGCTATTGGTTATTGACCGGAGACGTGTCTCTGTCATGTCTACATTGTTCTCGAACCGTAGGGTCCGCACGCTTAAACGTTACGATGACAGTTATTATGAGTTTATGCATTTTGATGTACCGAAGGAGTTTGGAGTCCCGGATGTGATCACGGACATGACGAGGAGTCTCGAAATGGTCGAGACGTAAAGAATGATATATTGGAAGCCTATGTTTGGACATCGGATGTGTTCTAGGTGAAATCAGGATTTTACCGGAATACCGGGAGGGTTACCGGAACCCCCCGGGAGCATAATGGGCCAACATGGGCCTTGGTGGAGAGGTGAGAGGGCTGCCCTCATGGGCTGCGCACCTCCCCCCTTCCCCTAGTCCTATTAGGACTAGGAGAGGTGGCCGGCCCCCCTCTCTCTCTCTCCCCCTTGGAGAATCCTAGTCCAACTAGGATTGGGGGGGGGGGATCCTACTCCCAGAGGGAGTAGGACTCTCCTGGCGCGCCAGGCTTGGCCGGCCAGCCCCTCCCCCTTGGCTCCTTTATATACGGGGGCAGGGGGCACCCCATAGACACACAATTGATCATTGAGATCTTTCCTTAGCCGTGTGCGGTGCCCCCTTCCACCAAATTCCACCTCGGTCATATCGTTGCAGTGCTTAGGCGAAGCCCTGTGCCGGTAACACATCAAGATCGTCACCACGCCGTCGTGCTGACGGAACTCTTCCCCAACGCTTTGCTGGATCGGAGCCCGGGTATCGTCATCAAGCTGAACGTGTGCCAAGAACTCGGAGGTGCCGGAGTAACGGTGCTGTGATCGGTTGGATCGCGAGGAGAACGTACGACTACTTCCTCTACGTTGTGTCAATGCTTCCGCTTCGGTCTATGAGGGTACGTAGACAACACTCTCCCCTCTCGTTGCTATGCATCACCATGATCTTGCGTGTGCGTAGGAATTTTTTTGAAATTACTACGTTCCCCAACACCCTCAACCTCCCGCGTGGGCATGATGGGAGACAGAGGAGCGTTCGACGGTGAGCGCCGACGCTAAGGGCATCTCCGACGATGCTCCGCCCACCGGCGCACTCAGGGGGCCGCTCCGCATCCATCAGGTGCTTCACGTCCGCCGGGGAGGGTCGTAGCGGCGACAGCTTGGATGGCCGTGGAGGAGGCCGTCAACCATCTTCCGCTGTGAGCACACGGTGTTCCCGGGGAAGAACGAAGATGGTGGAGGGACTTGCGGTGGTGGGTCAAGGGCGCTGGAGAGGCTAAGGAGGGAAGAGAGGCTCAGGATAGCCCGAATTTAGCCCGGAGCCAGCGGTGGCTCTCCGGCCATGGAAGGCTATGGGGGGCACGAGGAGGGGAGTGCATTGGTCCAGTGGGTGCATGGGAGGGAGAGTGGGCCAAAGGAGTAAAGAGGGGTCTCGGGGGTGGCCTGGGGCGGCCTTCTATGGCAAGGCCATGGCTCACCGTGGACGTGGCCTATAGGCGTCCGCGGAAATGGCCGTGGTGGCCACGGCAGGAGGCTCAGGGTTGTCTGCGGCGCTCGTGGGGGTGGTGCTGGTTGTAGGAAACAAAGAGAGAGAGAGAGTGGGCGAGCTTCGGGTGGAGCCATGGGCTCGCGCACGCATAGGACAATCCGGGCGGCTCTGGGCACGCGCTGCTGGAGGTGAGAGAGAGGGAAGTGGAGGGGGACTACACGACTGTCGAGTTGCGGACGTCGAGGGCCTCGACTAGCGTGAGGGGAGGCCTGAGGTGGCCGGAGGCGTTGGGCAGAGGGCGGCTACAGTGCGGGAGCGCACTGTAGCATGCTCCAGAGCACGTGTGTGGCTGGCATGACCATTTTTTAGGCAATGTGGGCGCGGCCAAGCGTGTCCGGTAGCTGCTAGGGAGGAGTGAAGAAATAGGGAGGGCATTGGATGCCCTAGAGTTGCTCGGGAGTGAGAAGGAGGGGGAGAAGGAGAAGGATTGCTGCTGTCCGGAGGGGTAAATGGGGGGTTTTACCCTTTAATCATTGAGCAATGGCCAGGGGAAAGTTACTGGAGGTAGAGGATGACTATATGAAGCTCTGGTAAAAAGTTGAGCTCGTGGAGAATAGTGGAAGTGGTCAAAATAGTGGTTTTGGTAAAATGTCAGAAGGCGTTTGATGGTGTTTTGGGCAAGCAAATGATTTCCATTTGACATGATATTTAACAGTATCAAATGGTATATAGAACTGAGGTTGGTCACCAAGTTTGAGTTCATTTCTAGAAATTTGCCAATATAACTTAGCCAAACCCTAGAAGTCAACAGAAAATGGGTTTCCTAAGATTTAGTCATGCAAATCTATTCTCCTTGATGCTCCACTTGGTGTAGTGTCATCATTTGAGGATTTGAGCATGTACACAAAATTTGGGATGAAAATAAGAAAGTTGGCAATGTAGAATTGTTCAGACTTGGAAAATGACAGAAGAAAGTAGGGTTTTACGCCTCACGGCGGCCCGAGCCTGGTTAAATTGCTTGTGTGATCCCCGCCATGCTGCCTCAATGCTGGTATGCTCTTTGTGCAGCGCGGCGCCCCCCTGCCGAACCAGCAAGGGACCTCCCTGGTCCCATAGGTGGTCGTGGTTTCCCGCGACATCTTTGGCACGCAAGGCAGGGGGCACGCTTCCGCGAATCTGAAGGCGTGTGCAGTGCGTCGACTTAATCACCATCTTCATCTTCGACGGCGCCATCGACCATGGCACCCAAAAATAAGCCCGATCCTTCAGCTCACCCATCGACCTCAAAGGCTCTGCCGCCCACGGCTTCCAATGTTGCGGGGGGCACAGAGACACACAAGGATGCGGACGCTGCTGGGGATGTGGTCAGAGCAGGCGGCACCGTGACCACTTCACCCGCGGCCGACACGGAAGCAGGAGGCATCGGAGGAGAGCAGTGTCAATGATACGTCCATTTTGCATCATGCTTTTATATCGATATTTATTGCATTATGGGCTGTTATTTCACATTATGTCATAATACTTATGGCTATTCTCTCTTATTTTACAAGGTTTACATAAGGAGGGAGAATGCCGGCAGCTGGAATTCTGGGTTGGAAAAGGAGCAAATATTAGAGACCTATTTTGCACAACTCCAAAAGTCCTTAAACTCCATGGAATATCTTATAACAAATAATAAAAAATCCTCGCCAAAGATGACGACCAGGGGCCCCACACCCTGTCCACGAGGGTGGGGGGCGTGCCCCCTACCTCGTGGGCCCCCTGTTGGCCCTTCGATGCCCATCTTCTGCTATATTAGGTCTTTCGTCGAGGAAAAATCAAGAAGAAACCTTTCAGGACGAAACTCTGCCGCCACGAGGCGGAACCTTGGCGGAACCTATCTAGGGCTCTGGCAGAGCTGTTCTGCCGGGGACACTTCCCTCCGGGAGGGGGAAATCATCGCCATCGTCATCACCAACACTCCTCTCATCGGGAGAGGGCAATCTCCATCAACATCTTCATCAGCACCATCTCATCTTCAAACCCTAGTTCATCTCTTGTATCAAATTCTTGTCTCCAAGTCCGGGATTGGTGCCAGTAGGTTGCTAGTAGTGTTGATTACTCCTTGTAGTTGATGCTAGTTGGTTTACTTGGTGGAAGATCATATGTTCAGATCCTTTATGCATATTATTACCCCTCTGATTATGAACATGAATATGCTTTGTGAGTAGTTACATTTGTTCCCGAGGACACGGGAGAAGTCTTGCTATTAGTAGTCATGTGAATTTGGTATTCGTTCGATATTTTGATGAGATGTATGTTGTCTAGCCTCTAGTGGTTTTATGTGAACATCAACTACATAACACTTCACCATTATTTGGGCCTAGAGGAAGGAATTGGGAAGTAATAAGTACATGATGGGTTGCTAGAGTGACAGAAGCTTAAACCCTAGTTTATGCGTTGCTTCGTAAGGGGCTGATTTGGATCCATATGTTTCATGCTATGGTTAGGTTTACCTTAATACTTTTGTTGTAGTTGTGGATGCTTGTAGTAGAGGTTAATCATAAGTGGGATGCTTGTTCAAGTAAGAACAGCACCCAAGCACCGGTCCACCCACATATCAGATTATCAAAGTACCGAACGCGAATCATATGAACGTGATGAAAACTAGCTTGACGATATTCCCATGTGTCCTCGGGAGCGCTTTTGCTTATATAAGAGTTTGTCCAGGCTTGTCCTTTGCTACAAAAAGGATTGGGCCACCTTGGTGCACTTTATTTACTTTTTTTACTTGTTTCTCGTTACAAATTATCCTATCACAAAACTATCTCTTACCACTTATTTCAGTACTTGCAGAGAATACCTTGTTGAAAACCGCTTATCATTTCCTTCTGCTCCTCGTTGAGTTCGACACTCTTACTTATCGAAAGGACTACGATAGATCCCCTATACTTGTGGGTCATCAAGACTCTTTTATGGCGTTATTGCCGGGGAGTGAAGCGCCTTTGGTAGGTGGAATTTGGTAAGGAAAAAATTATATAGTGTGCTGAAATTTATTGTTACTTGTTACTATGGAAAGTAATCCTCTGAGGGGCTTGTTCGGGGTATCTTCACCCCGACCAGTAGAGCAAAGAGTTGCTCCTCAACCTACTGAACCTACTGAAAATTAAAATGTTCCCTTTGAATTTCCGTCGGGTATGATAGAAAAACTGCTAGCTAATCCTTTTGCAGGAGATGGAACAAAGCATCCTGATGAGCACTTAATATATGTGGATGAAGTTTGTGGATTATTTAAGCTTGCAGGTATACCCGATGATGTTGCTAAGAAGAAGGTCTTCCCTTTATGTTTGAAGGGAGACGCATTGACATGGTATAGGCTATATATGTGATGATACGAGATCATGGAACTATAGAAGATGGAAATTGGAATTTCATCAAAAGTATTATCCTATGCATATTGTTCATCGTGATCGCAATTATATATATAATTTTTGGCCTCGCGAAGGAGAAAGCATCGCTCAAGCTTGGGGGAGGCTTAAATCAATGTTATATTCATGCCCCAATCATGAGCTCCCAAGAGAAACAATTATTCAAAACTTTTATGCTCGGCTTTTTGAAAATAATAGCACCATGCTCGATACTTCTTGTGCTGGCTCTTTTATGATGAAAAATATTGAATTTAAATGGGATTTATTGGATAGAATTAAACGCAACTCTGAAGATTGGGATCTCGACGAAGGTAAGGAGTCAGGTATGACACCTAAGTTTGATTGTGTTAAATCTTTTATGGACACCGATATTTTCCGTAAGTTTAGCACTAAATATGGACTTGACTCTGAAATAGTAGCTTCTTTCTGTGAATCTTTTGCTACTTATGTTGATCTCCCTAAGGAGAAGTGGTTTAAATATCATCCACCCATAGAAGTAAAAGTAGCTCCACCTATTAAAGTTGAAGAAAATACTATCACTTATAATGATCCTATTGTTCCTACTTCTTATGTTGAGAAACCACCTTTCCATGTTAGAATAAAGGATCATGCTAAAGCTTCAACTGTGGTTCGTAAAAGCAATATTAGAACTTATACACCTCCTGAGCAAGTTAAAGTTGAACCTAATATTGCTATTGTTAAAGATCTCTTGTCAAATAATATTGATGGGCATGTTATTCAATTCTGCGGTGAAACTGCTAGAATTGCTAAACCTTGTGCTAAAGATAAACATAGACCTGTGGTAGGCGTGCCTGTTATTTCTGTTAAAATAGGAGATCATTGTTATCATGGCTTATGTGATATGGGTGCTAGTGCTAGTGTTATACCTTATGACTTGTATAAAGAAATCAAGAATGAAATTGCCCTGCTGAGTTAGAAGATATTGATGTCACAATTAAACTTGCCAATTGAGATACTATATCAGCAATGGGAATTGTTAGAGATGTTGAAGTCTTGTGTGGGAAAACTAAATATCCTGCTGATTTTCTTGTTCTCAGTTCCCCACAAGATAGCTTTTGTCCCATTATATTCGGTAGACCCTTCTTGAACACTGTTAATGCTAAGATAGACTGTGAAAAGAATTTGTTACTATTGGCTTGGATGATATGATCCATGTGTCGGGGAAACTGATCCGCGAGCACCTATGGGGACCGAGCCCCTTTCGGTTCGGCGGGGGGCGGAGGTCGCACGAAGAGCAGATCGAGGCGAGGCACACGAGCAGTTTACCCAGCTTCGGAGCTCTCCGGAGAGATAATACTCCTACTGCTGCTTTGTGGTTTGTATTGAGTTCTTGCTCGGGAGCGCTGAGTGTTCTACTCCCTCTCTACGTTGTGCATGGGTCTCCTTTTATATGCTCAAGGGGTCTCCAACAGGTGGCAACGTAGATAAGGGTAAAAATGGAAAGGTGCTGCAGTTGGTACAGCTACCTGTACAATGTATCATACCTAACCCTGACGGCAGGGGACAAGGGCATTAAATGCCTATCTACGTCGCCCAAACAGTGCAGAAAGGGGACCGTCAGGGACGCCACCGCTCGCCACGATGGCGACCTTGTCAGCGCCGCTTGCCACAGTGCACCCCTGGCTGCACAGCCTCCCGCCACGTACGCCTGGAAGGGTCCCAGAGCGACACGTTGGTGGGTGTGCTGGAGCGCGGGTACAGAGTGGTTGCTAGCCTGCCGCGGCAAAGTGCCTTGCCGCGGTTGTTGTCTTGTCACGCCCGGAGGCTTGTCGCTCGCCGGGTCATGCCGGGACGCGTGGCGCGTCGCGGCAAGTACCTCGAGATGCCTTGGTTGGCCTTCCCGGCAAGCTCCTCTTGCCGGGGTCTTGTGTCTTGAGTGGCCTTCCCGGCAAGCTCCTCTTGCCGGGGCCTTGTCTTTTTGGCTTGAATACTTTGTTCTTGAATGGCTCAAAAGGAGCCACAGAGGGCCTTGGCGGTCGCCCGGCAAGCCTTGCCGCGGGGTGCTGCGATTGCCCGTGCACAAGTTCGGGATACTAGGGTACCCCTACTCTAGTACACAGACACCATGAGTTTAATTTCTCTAAATTTAGTAAACAACACCGTGAAGAAGAATTATCTAGTAAGGATGAAATTATTGGTCTTGCTTCTATTGCCGTACCTCCCAGTGATCCTTTAGAACAATATTTGCTAGACCATGAAAATTTTATGTTTATGAATGAAAGAAGGGAAATAGATGAAGTATTCTTTAAATAGGAACCCATTCTGAAACACAATTTGCGTGTTGAAATCTTAGGGGATCCTCCTCTACCCAAGGGTGATCCCATGTTTGAGCTTAAACCGTTGCCTGATAATCTTAAATATGCTTATCTTGATGAAAAGAAGATATATCCTGTTATTATTAGTGCTAAACTTTCGGAGCATGAAGAAGAAAGATTATTGAAAACTCTGAAGAAGCACCGTGCTGCTATTGGATATACTCTTGATGATCTTAAGGGCATTAGTCCCACTCTATGTCAACATAAAATAAATTTGGAAGCAGATGCTAAATCAGTTCGTGATCCTCAAAGACGTATGAATCCTAAAATGAAATAAGTGGTAAGGAAAGAAATACTAAAGCTTCTAGAGGCAGGTATAATTTATCTCATTGCTGATAGTCAGTGGGTAAGTCCTGTCCATTGTGTCCCTAAGAAGGGAGGTATTAGTGTTGTTCCAAATGATAAAGATGAATTGATCCCGCAAAGAATTATTATAGGTTATAGGATGGTAATTGATTTCCGTAAATTAAAGAAGGCTACTAAGAAAGATCAATACCCCTTACCTTTTATCGATCAAATGCTAGAAAGATTATGCAAACATACACACTATTGCTTTCGAGATGGTTATTCTAGTTTCTCTCAAATACCTGTGTCAACTATAGATCAATCAAAGACTACTTTTACATGCCCTTTTGGTAATTTTGCTTATAGACGTATGCCTTTTGGTTTATGTAATGCACCTGCTACCTTTCAAAGATGCATGATGGCTATATTCTCTAACTTTTGTGAAAAGATTTGTGAGGTTTTCATGGACGACTTTTCCGTCTATGGATCTTCTTTTGATGATTGCTTGAGCAATCTTGATTGAGTTTTGCAGAGATGTGAATAAACTAATCTTGTCTTGAATTGGCAAACGTGCCACTTTATGGTTAATGAAGGTATTGTCTTGGGGCATAAAGTTTCTGAAAAAGGTATTGAAGTTGATAAAGCCAAGGTTGATGCTATTGAAAAGATGCCATGTCCCAAGGACATCAAAGGTATAAGAAGTTTCCATGGTCACGCCGGATTTTATAGGAGGTTCATTAAGGACTTCTAAAAAATGTCTCGGCCTCTGACTAATTTATTACGAAAAGATATAGCATTTGTTTTTGATGATGATTGTGTAGAAGCATTTGAAATACTTAAGAAAGCATTGATCTCTGCACCTGTTGTTCGGCCACCTGATTGGAATTTACCCTTTGAAATTATGTGTGATGCTAGTGGTTATGCTGTAGGTGATGTTCTAGGGCAAAGAGTTGATAAGAAATTAAATGTTATCCATTATGCTAGTAAGACTTTAGACAATGCTCAGAGAAATTAAGCTACTACTGAAAAGGAACTTTTAGCAGTTGTATTTGCTTGTGATAAGTTGAGACCTTATATTGTTGATTCTAAAGTAACTATTCACACTGATCATGCTACTATTAAATACCTGATGGAAAAGAAAGCTGCTAAACCTAGACTTATTAGATGGGTTCTCCTGCTACAAGAATTTGTTTTACATATTGTTGATAGGAAAGGAGCTGAGAACCCCGTTGCAGACAACTTGTCTAGGTTAGAAAATGTTCTTGATGACCCACTACCTATTGATGATAGCTTCCCTGATGAGCAATTAAATGTTATAAGTACTGCTCGTAGTACTCCATGGTATGCTAATTATGCTAATTATATCGTTGCTAAATTTATACCACCTAGTTTCACATACCAACAAAAGAAAAAGTTCTTCTATGATTTGAGACATTACTTTTGGGATGACCCACATCTTTATAAAGAAGGAGTAGATGGTGTTATTAGATGTTGTGTACCTGAGCATGAACAGGAACAGATCCTACGCAAGTGTCACTCCGAAGCTTATGGAGAACACCACGCGGGAGATAGAACTGCACATAAGGTATTGCAATCTGGTTTTTATTGGCCTACTCTTTTCAAGTATGCCCGTAAGTTTGTCTTGTCTTGTGATGAATGTCAAAGAATTGGTAATATTAGTAGACGTCAAGAAATGCCTATGAAAATTCACTTGTTATTGAACCATTTGATGTTTGGGGCTTTGATTATATGGGACCTTTTCCTACCTCTAATGGATATACACATATTTTAGTTGCTGTTGATTACGTTACTAAGTGGGTAGAAGCTATTCCAACTAGTAGTGCTGATCATAACACTTCTATTAAAATGCTTAAAGAAGTTATTTTTCCGAGGTTTGGAGTCCCTAGATATTTAATGACTGATGGTGGTTCACATTTTATTCATGGTGCTTTCCGTAAAATGCTTGCTAAGTATGACGTTAATCATAGAATTGCATCACCTTATCACCCACAGTCTAGTGGTCAAGTAGAATTCAGTAATAGAGAGCTCAAATTAATTTTGCAAAAGACTGTCAATAGGTCTAGAAAGAATTGGTCCAAGAAACTTGATGATGCATTATGGGCCTATAGAACTGCATATAAAAATCCTATGGGTATGTCTCCGTATAAAATGGTATATGGAAAAGCATGTCACTTACCTCTCGAACTAGAACATAAGGCATATTGGGCTATTAAAGAGCTCAACTATGATTTCAAACTTGCCGGTGAGAAGAGGTTATTTGATATTAGCTTACTTGATGAATGGAGAACCCAAGCTTATGAAAATGCCAAGTTGTTTAAAGAAAAAGTAAAAAGATGGCATGACAAAAGGATACAAAAGCGTGAGTTTAGGTGACTATGTATTGCTATACAACTCTCGTTTAAGATTTTTTGCAGGAAAACTTCTCTCTAAATGGGAAGGCCACTACGTGCCATAAAAATCAACAACTTCGAAGGCACAAATCTGAAGGGGGTAAACGGTCAAAGAATCAAACATTATATCTCAGGTAATCCCAAATGTTGAAACCAATATTATTGAAACCGTAACCCCGGAGGAATACATAAGGGACACTTTTCAGAATGTTTCAGACTCCGAAACGGAATAGGTATGTGGTACGGTAAGTAAACCGACTCCAAAACAGTTGTTAAAGCAATATTTCTCCGTTTTGGAATATTTAGAAAAATAGAAAAATAAGTAGCAGTCCGGGAAGGACACGAGGGCCCCACGAGGGTGGAGGGCGTGCCCTACCCCCCTGGGCGCCCCCCTGCCTCATGAGCACCCCGTGTGCCTTCCGGACTCCGTTTTCTTACACGATACGTATTTTGGTCGGTAAAAATTCACTATATATTCTCTCGAAGGTTTTGACTCCCGTATCACGCAAATATCCTCTATTTTTGTTTTTGGCTATTCTCTGTCAGGGTTGTGAAGGCAAGGGATCATGTTGTCCCCCTCCTCCAACAATGGTGACAAAGATGCTTGGCTAATGAAGATAGAGCTGAAGAGGGAAGAACCCATGGAGATCAACAAGGATGAAGGGATCAAGAAGGCCAAGGAGAACCAAGCTCCGGCAACAGAAGACATCCTTCAACTTGATCACAACCTTCTTACCCCAACTGAGATCGAAGCTTTCCAGATGATTGAGTTAACTCGTATTCAAAACAAGTATCTCACAAGTGAAAATATTTTGTTCAAGGAGCATATCTTTGCACTCAAGGGCATTATCCGCAAGCTAGATGACCTCTTACGCTCGATGTGCGACTATCCATCACCTCCATATTCTTCACCAACAAAGGAGACATAATCACATGGGTATGGGCACTCCACTTGGCAACTGCCAAGCTTGGGGGAGGTGCCCTGGTATCGTATCACCATCACACTCCTATCTTTACCACTTTTTCTTAGTTCGATCCTATTAGTAGCATCTTGATCTAGTAGAATAAAGTTTATGGCATGATCTAATTTTGAGTTTTAATTTATGATCTCTATATGTAATCGAGTCTGTGAGCTATATATAATAAAGATTAGTGTTGAGTCAAGGGCTTGATTATTTGGCGTGATCTTGAGTGAATAAAAGAATAAAAAGAAACAAAAGTTCATATTGATCTTATTGAGAGTAATGACTTCACATAGAAAGAGTATGATGATTAAAAGTTGTTGGGAGTTGGCAGACATAGCCTTGGTCATCGTTGCAATTAATAGGAAGTAATAAGGAAAGAGAGGTTTCACATATAGATATATTATCATTGATATCTTTTATGATTGGGAGCACTCATTAAAGTATGACATGCTAAAGAGTTGATGTTGGACAAGGAAGACAATGTGATGAGTTATGTTTTCTTATATCTGAGATAAAGTATGTTGCGAGGATGGGGCGTCGACCCGTTGGCTGGGCAGCTGAGGTTGCTACCAGCCCACCCGAGTTCGAGTCCCGGCACGGACGCGTGGTGCTCATGGAGTTTCTCCTATAAAGAAAAGCCAACGAGGGTTAGCCCTTGGGTTGGTCTCATTTTTTTGATAAAGTATGTTGTCATGGATCCTCCAACATGTTGAGCTTGCCTTTCCCCCTCATGCTAGCCAAATTCTCAGCACCAAGTAGAGATACTACTTGTGCTTCCAAAACCCTTAAGCCAGTTTTGCCATGAGAGTCCACCATATCTACCAATGGATTGAGTAAGATCCTTCAAGTAAGTCGTCATTGGTGCAAAGCAATAAAAATTGCTCTAAATATGTATGATTGATTGGTGTGGGAGAAATAAGCTTTATACGATCTTGTGATGTGGAAGTAATAAAAGTGACGGACTACATAATAAAGGTTCATATCACAAGGGGCAATATAAAGTGACGTTCTTTCGCATTAAGATTTTGTGCATCCAACCATAAAAGCGCATGGCAACCTCTGCTTCCCTCTGCGAAGGGCCTATCTTTTATTATTATCTCCTACCTTATGCAAGAGTCATGGTGATCTTCACCTTTCCTTTTTAATTTTATCCTTTGGCAAGCACAGTATGTTGGAAAGATTCTGATATATGTACCTAATTGGATGTAGGGGAGCATGAGTTATTATTGTTTACATTACCCTTGAGGTAAAAGGTTGTGGGGCAAAACTATAAGCCCCTATCTTTCTCTGTGTCCGATTAAAACTCCGTAACTACAAGTATTGCGTGAGTGTTAGCAATTATGAAGGACTAAATGATAGTTGAGTATGTGGACTTGCTATTAAGATCTGACATAGACTCTTTCTGATGTTATGATAAATTGCAATTGCTTCAATGACTGAGATTATAGTTTGTTGGTTCTCTATAAAGTTTCTGATTCATACTTTTGCATTGCGAATAGATCATCACTTGAACATAAGTAATCATATGACAATATATATATATTGCTGTTATGAGAATAATCATGAGGCCTTCATGTCCGTATTTTATTTTTATCGACACCTCTACCTCTAAACATGGGGACATATTTATCGTTATCGGCTTTCGCTTGAAGACAAGCGAGGTCTAAGCTTGGGGGAGTTGATACGTCCATTTTGCATCATGCTTTTATATCGATATTTATTGCATTATGGGCTCCTATTTCACATTATGTCAGAATACTTATGGCTATTCTCTCTTATTTTACAAGGTTTACATAAGGAGGGAGAATGTCGGCAGCTGGAATTCTGGGCTGGAAAAGGAGAAAATATTAGAGACCTATTCTGCACAACTCCAAAAGTCCTGAAACTCCACGGAATATCTTATAATAAATAATAAATAATCCTCGCCAAAGATGAAGACCAGGGGGCACACACCCTGTCCACGAGGGTGGGGGCGCCCCCCCTAGGGCGCGCCCCTACCTCGTGGGCCCCCTGTTGGCCCTCCGATGCCCATCTTCTGCTATATGAGGTCCTTCGTCGAGGAAAAATCAAGAAGCAACCTTTCGGGACGAAACTCCGCCGCCACGAGGCGGAACCTCGGCGGAACCAATCTAGGGCTGCGGCAGAGCTGTTCTGTCGGGGACACTTCCCTCCGGGAGGGGGAAATCATCATCACCAACGCTCCTCTCATCGGGAGAGGGCAATCTCCATGAACATCTTCATCAGCACGATCTCATCTCCAAACCCTAGTTCATCTCTTGTATCCAATTCTTGTCTCCATGTCCAGGACTGGTGCTAGTAGGTTGCTAGTAGTGTTGATTACTCCTTGTAGTTGATGCTAGTTGGTTTACTTGGTGGAAGATCATATGATCGGATCCTTTATGCATATTATTACCCCTCTGATTATGAACATGAATATGCTTTGTGAGTAGTTACGTTTGTTCCTGAGGACATGGGAGAAGTCTTGCTATTAGTAGTCATGTGAATTTGGTATTCGTTCGATATTTTGATGAGATGTATGTTGTCTAGCCTCTAGTGGTGTTATGTGAACGTCGACTACATAACACTTCACCATTATTTGGGCGTAGAGGAAGGCATTGGGAAGTAATAAGTAGATGATGGGTTGCTAGAGTGACAGAAGCTTAAACCCTAGTTTATGCGTTGCTTCGTAAGGGGATGATTTGGATCCATATGTTTCATGCTATGGTTAGGTTTACCTTAATACTTTTGTTGTAGTTGCGGATGCTTGCAATAGAGCTTAATCATAAGTGGGATGCTTGTTCAAGTAAGAACATCAACCAAGCACCGGTCCACCCACATATCAGATTATCAAAGTACCGAACGCGAATCATATGAACATGATGAAAACTAGCTTGGCGATATTCCCATGTGTCCTCGGGAGCGCTTTTCCTTATATAAGAGTTTGTCCAGGCTTGTCCTTTGCTACAAAAAGGATTGGGCCACCTTGGTGCACTTTATTTACTTTTGTTACTTGTTGCTCATTACAAATTATCCTATCACAAAACTATCTGTTACCACTTATTTCAGTACTTGCTGAGAATACCTTGCTGAAAACCGCTTATCATTTCCTTCTGCTCCTCGTTTTGTTCGACACTCTTACTTATCGAAAGGACTATGATAGATCCCCTATACTTGTGGGTCATCAGTCAATAACATCGTGATGGCCATGCTTCGCAAGGTACGGGTGAAGGGGTTACTCCATCTGCACCCCACTCTCCCACCGAAGAGCACAACCACAACAATGGCGCGCGGACCAGGGCGAATCGCCGCCCTCCAGCCGCTCCCACCATGGGTGCGGTCGCAACGCGCGCACCTCCCCCGAACCACATCCAGGTGGTCACCCCGCAGCAGCAACGGGGGCACAGTGCCGCCGCTGCTAGCACCGTCAGGAGCCGAGCGACGGTACGATCGACTTCATCATCATCCATGCCAAGTTTGGCTTCAGAGGCCATGGCGCGGGCTCAACTGATGCTGAGGTTTCTCCGAGCGGCCGAGCAGATGGACGAATGGCGTGCCACCATCCAAAGCCTGCTCGATTTCGCCAAAGCTGGGGGCTCATGGTGAGCTGCCTCTCCGCGACCTTCCCAAGCGACATCAATAGCTCATGCTGCTGACCGTACTTAAGGGGACATCCCCACGATGCACTCCCCGCCATGGCAGCCAGCACAAGCGCAATGGAATCAAGACCCCGACGAAGTCTCGATGGCCTCTTCTGACCCTCGAGCATGTCCCGGCCAATGAAGAGCCCCAAAGGATAAACGGAGAGGAGACACGCGCGTCGTCGTCGAGCAACGCCGTGACGACCTCCGCCGGACTGACGGGTACGACGGACCCGACGTCGACGAGCCTACGCTCGGTATTGGCGGGTGCCTACCTTTCGAGGTTGGCCGCCCTGCCTTTACCTGAGAGCTGTGGCAAATCCGTTGGCCGTCCACTCGCACATTCAAGCCAGAAATACCCCAGAAGTACGATGGGAGGCTGAACCCGACAGAGTTCCTAAGCATCTACACCATCGCTGCTCAGGCTGCCGGGGGAAGAGATGATAAGGTGTTTGCCAACTACTTCCCTTTGGTCCTCAAATCCAATGTGAGGTCTTGGTTGATGCACCTATCGGAGAATTCCATTTCGTCATGGGTTGACCTGTGCCACGAGTTCATCGGCGCCTTCACGGGCGGCCATTGATACGTCCATTTTGCATCATGCTTTTATATCGATATTTATCGCATTTTGGGCTGTTATTACACATTATGTCGCAATACTTATGCCTTTTCTCTCTTATTTTATAAGGTTTACATGAAGTGGGAGAATGCCGGCAGCTGGAGTTCTGGGATGGAAAAGTAGCAAATATTAGAGACCTATTCTGCACAACTCCAAAAGTCCTGAAACTCCACGGAAGTTATTTTTGGAATTAATAAAAATACTGAGCGAAGAAAGTACCAGAGGGGGGCCACCCAACATCCACAAGGGTGGGGGTGCGCCCTACCCCCTGGGCGCGCTGATACGTCTCCAACATATCTATAATTTTTTATTGTTCCATGCTATATTATATTCTGTTTTGGATGTTTAATGGGCTTTATCATCCACTTTTATATTATTTTTGGGACTAATCTATTAACCGGAGGCCCAGCCCAAATTACTGTTTTTTTGCCTATTTCAGTGTTTTGCAGAAAAAGAATATCAAAGGAGTCCAAACGGAGTGCAACCTTCGGGGACGTGATTTTTGGAACAAACATGATCCAGAGGACTTGGAGTGGACGTCAAGCAACAGGCGAGGAAGCCACGAGGTAGGGGGCGCGCCCACCTCCCCCAGGCGCTCCCTTGATGACCCACGAGTATAGGGGATCTATCGTAGTCCTTTCGATAAGTAAGAGTGTCGAACCCAACGAGGAGCAGAAGGAAATGATAAGCGGTTTTCAGCAAGGTATTCTCTGCAAGTACTGAAATAAGTGGTAACAGATAGTTTTGTGATAGGATAATTGGTAATGAGCAACAAGTAACAAAAGTAAATAAAGTGTAGCAAGGTGGACCAATCCTTTTGTAGCAAAGGACAAGCCTGGACAAACTCTTATATAAGGAAAAGCGCTCCCGAGGACACATGGGAATTATCGTCAAGCTAGTTTTCATCACGTTCATATGATTCTCGTTCGGTACTTTGATAATTTGATATGTGGGTGGACTGGTGCTTGGGTGCCGTTCTTACTTGAACAAGCATCCTACTTATGAATAACCTCTATTGCAAGCATCCGCAACTACAACAAAAGTATTAAGGTAAACCTAACCATAGCATGAAACATATGGATCCAAATCAGCCCCTTACGAAGCAACGCATAAACTACGGTTTAAGCTTCTGTCACTCTAGCAACCCATCATCTACTTATTACTTCCCAATGCCTTCCTATAGGCCCAAATAATGGTGAAGTGTTATGTAGTCGACGTTCACATAGCACCACTAGAGGCTAGACAACATACATCTCATCAAAATATCGAACGAATACCAAATTCACATGACTACTAATAGAAGGACTTCTCCCTTGTCCTCAGGAACGTAACTACTCACAAAGCTTATTCATGTTCATAATCAGAGGGGTAATAATATGCATAAAGGATCTGAACATACGATCTTCCACCAAATAAACCAACTAGCATCAACTACAAAGAGTAATCAACACTACTAGCAACCTACTAGTACCAATCCCAGACTTGGAGACAAGAATTGGATACAAGAGATGAAATAGGGTTTGGAGATGAGATGGTGCTGATGAAGATGTTGATGGAGATTGCCCTCTCCCGATGAGAGGAGCGTTGGTGATGACGATGGCGATGATTTCCCCCTCCCGGAGGGAAGTATCCCCGACAGAACAGCTCCGCCGAAGCCCTAGATTGGTTCCGCCAAGGTTCCGCCTCGTGGCGGCGGAGTTTCGTCCCGAAAGGTTGCTTCTTATTTTTTTCTCGATGAAAAACTTCATATAGCAGAAGATGGGCATTGGAGAGCCACCAGGGGGCCCACGAGGTAGGGGGCACGCCCTAGGGGCGCCTCCCACCCTCGTGGACAGGGTGTGGCCCCCTGGCCTTCATCTTTGGCAGGTATTTTTCATTATTTATTGTAAGATATTCCGTGGAGTTTCAAGACTTTTGGAGTTGTGCAGAATAGGTCTCTAATATTTGATCCTTTTCCAGCCCAGAATTCCAGCTGCCGGCATTCTCCCTCCTTATGTAAACCTTGTAAAATAAGAGAGAATAGCCATAAGTATTCTCACATAGTGTGATATAACAGCCCATAATGCAATAAATATCGATATAAAATCATGATGCAAAATGGACGTATCAACTCCCCCAAGCTTAGACCTAGCTTGTCCTCAAGCGAAAGCCGATAACGATAAATATCTCCCCATGTTTAGAGGTAGAGGTGTCGATAAAAATAAAATACGGACATGAAGGCATCATGATTATTCTCATAACAGCAACATATATAGATATTGTCATATGATTACTTATGTTCAAGTGATGATCTATTCACAATGCAAAAGTATGAATTAGAAACTTCATTGAGAACCCACAAACTATAATCTCAGTCATTGAAGCAACTGCAATTTGTCATAACATCAGAAAGAGTCTATGTCAGAGCTTAAAAGCAAGTCCACATACTCAACTATCATCTAGTCCTTCATAATTGCTAACACTCACACAATACTTGTGGTTACGGAGTTTTAATCGGACACAGAGAAAGATAGGGGCTTATAGTTTCGCCCCACAACTTTTTAGCTCAAGGGTAATATCAACAATAATAACTCATGCTCCCCTACATCCAATTAGGTACATATATCAGAATCTTTCCAACATGCTATGCTTGCCAAAGGATAAAATGAAAAAGGAAAAGTGAAAATCACCATGACTCTTGCATAAGGTAGAAGATAATAGTAATAGACAGGCCCTTTGCAGAGGGAAGCAGAGGTTTCCATGCGCTTTTATGGTTGGATGCACAAAATCTCGATGCGAAAGAACGTCACTTTATATTGCCCCTTGTGATATGAACCTTTATTATGCAGTCCGTCGCTTTTATTACTTCCACATCACAAGATCGTATAAAGCTTATTTCTCCCACACCAATCAATCATACATATTTAGAGCAATTTTTATTGCTTTGCACCGATGACAACTTACTTGAAGGATCTTACTCAATCCATAGGTACATATGGTGGACTCTCATGGCAAAACTGGTTTAAGGGTATTTGGAAGCACAGGTAGTATCTCTACTTGGTGCTGAGAATTTGGCTAGCATGAGGGGGAAAGACAAGCTCAACATGTTGGAGGATCCCTGACAACATAGTTTATCTCAGATATAAGAAAACACAACTCATTACGTTGTCTTCCTTGTCCAACATCAACTCTTTAGCATGTCATATTTTAATGAGTGCTCCCAATCATAAAAGATGTCAACGATAATATATCTATATTTGAGACCTCTCTTTCTTATTACTTCCTATTAATTGCAACGATGACCAAGGCTATGTCTGCCAACTCCCAACAACTTTTAATCATCATACTCTTTCTATGTGAAGTCATTACTCTCAATAAAATCAATATAAATTCTTTTGTTTCTTTTTATTCTTTTTCTCTTTTTTTCTTTTATTCACTCAAGATAATGGCAAAATAATCAAGCCCTTGACTCAACACTAATCTTTATTATATATAGCTCACGAACTCGAGTACATAGGGAGATCATAAAGCAAAACTCAAAACTAGATCATGCCATCAACTTTATTCTACTAGATCAAGATACTACTAATAGGATCGAACTAAGAAAAATGGTAAAGATAGGAGATGTGTTTATGATACGATACCGGGGCACCTCCCCCAAGCTTGGCAGTTGCCAAGGGGAGTGCCCATACCCATGTGATTATGTCTCCTTCTTTGTTGGTGAAGAGGATGGTGGTGAAGTAGTGGTGGGCTTGCCCTTCTCTTTCTCCAACTTGCGTCGGAGGGTGAAATTATCAATCCTCAACTCATCATTCTCTATCTCAAGCTTTATTATCTTTTTGCATAATGCCTCTTTGTTTTCTTGCTTGAAACGAGGGGGAACTGGTTCATCTTCATCTTCCTCATCGGGGTACCATATATATGGATAGGTATTCTTGAATATGTTTTTATCTAAAGGCCGGTAAGAAACTGGGCAATCCTCCTCTAAATCTTGAGACTACACGTTGATCTAATCTGCAGCAGCACAACTCGAAACAAAAACAGAGGATAATTGCGTGATACGGGAGTCAAAACCTTCGGGAGAATATATAGTGATTTTTTACCAACCAAAATACGTATCGTGCAAGAAAACGTAGTCCGGAAGGCACACAAGGTGCTCACGAGGTAGGGGGCGCGCCCAGGGGGGTAGGGCGCACCCTCCACCCTCGTGGGGCCCTCGTGTCCTTCCCGGACTACTACTTATTTTTAAATATTACAAAACGGAGAAATATTGCCTTAAAATTGTTTTGGAGTCGGTTTACTTACCGTACCACATACCTATTCCTTTTCGGAGTCTGAAATGTTCTGGAAAGTGTCTCTTATGTATTCCTCCGGGGTTACGTTTTCAATAATATTGGTTTCAACATTTATGGGATTACCTGAGATATAATGTTTAATTCTTTGACCGTTTACCACCTTCGGGATTGTGTCTTCAAATTTTTTGATTTTTATGGCACCGGAACAATAGACCTCCTCGATAACGTAGGGGCCTTCCCATTTAGAGAGAAGTTTTCCTGCAAAAAATCTTAAACAAGAGTTGTATAGCAATACATAATCACCTACATTAAACTCACGCTTTTGTTGTGACGCCCCCGATTCAATCGTACACTAATCATGCACGCAAATGTGTACGATCAAGATCAGGGACTCACGGGAAGATATCACAACACAACTCTACAAATAAAACAAGTCGTACAAGCATCATAATACAAGCCAGGGGCCTTGAGGGCACGAATACAAGTGCTCGATCATAAACGAGTCAACGGAAGCAACAATATCTGAGTACAGACATAAGTTAAACAAGATTGCCTTAAGAAGGCTAGCACAAACTGGGATACAGATCGAAAGAGGCGCGGGCCTCCTGCCTGGGATCCTCCTAAACTACTCCTGGTCGTCGTCAGCGGGCTGCACGTAGTAGTAGGCACCTCCGGTGTAGTAGGAGTCGTCGTCGACGGTGGCGTCTGGCTCCTGGGCTCCGACATCTGGTTGCGGCAACTAGGTAGAAGGGGAATGGGGAAAAGAGGGAGAAAAGCAACCGTGAGTACTCATCCAAAGTACTCGCAAGCAAGGAGCTACACTACATATGCATGGATATATGTGTAAAGGGCCATATCAGTGGACTGAACTGCAGAATGCCAGAATAAGAGGGGGATAGCTAATCCTGTCGAAGACTACGCTTCTGGCAGCCTCCATCTTGCAGCATGTAGAAGAGAGTAGACTGAAGTCCTCCAAGTAGCATCGCATAGCATAATCCTACCCGGCAATCCCCTCCTCGATGCCCTGTTAGAGAGCGACCACCGGGTTGTATTTGGCAATTGGAAGGGTGTGTTTTATTAAGTATCCGGTTCTAGTTGTCATAAGGTCAAGGTACAACTCCAAGTCGTCTTGTTACCGAAGATCACGGCTATTCGAATAGATTAACTTCCCTGCAGGGGTGCACCACATAACCCAACACGCTTGATCCCATTTGGCCGACACACTTTCCTGGGTCATGCCCGGCCTTGGAAGATCAACACGTCGCAACCCCACCTAGGCTCAATGGAGAGGTCAGCACGCCGGTCTAAATCCTATGCGCGCAGGGGTCTAGGCCCATCGCCCATTGCACACCTGCACGTTGCGTATGCGGCCGGAGAGCAGACCTAGCAACCTCCATTACAACGGAAGTCACGTTACGCGGTCCAACCCGGCGCGCGCCGCTCAGTCGCTGACGTCACAAAGTGCTTCGGCTGATACCACGACGCCGAGTGCCCATATCTTTCCCGCATAGTTGGTTAGTGCGTATAGGCCAGTAGCCAGACTCAGATCAAATACCAAGATCTCGTTAAGCGTGTTAAGTATCCGCGAACGCCGACAGGGCCAGGCCCAACTCTCACCTAGGTAGTCTCAACCTGCCCTGTCGCTCCGCCACAAAGATCCACCCAGAGGGCCGTCGGGACAAAGGTCCTTTCAGCCCCCAATCCGTGAATCACTCGCGGGTACTCCTTGAGCCGACCCGACTTTAGTCACCACATGTATCATGTATAAAGTATAGTATATACCCATGATCACCTCCCGAGTGATCACGACCCGATAATATAGCACATCAGACGGACAAGAATGTAGGGCCACTGATGGAAAACTAGCATCCTATACTAAGCATGTAGGATTGCAGGCAAAGGTAACAATAGTAGTAACAAGGACAGGCTATGCATCAGGATAGGATAAACGGAAAACAGTAACATGTTACACTACTCTAATGCAAGCAGTATAGAAGAATAGGCGATATCTGGTGATCAAGGGTGGGGCTTGCCTGGTTGCTCAAACAAGAAGGAGGGGTCATCGGTGACGTAGTCAACCACAGGGGCATCATCATCGTCACGGGGTCTACCGAAGAGAAGAGGGGGAAGAAATAGTAAATACATAGCAAGCAAGTGCATAACAGGACAACAGGCAGAGCTAGATGTGTTCTAACGTGGTATGAGGTGCTACCGGTGAAGGGGGGAAACATCCGGGAAAATATCCCCGGTGTTTCCCGTTTTCGAACAGATGAATCGGAGGGGAAAAGTTGTGTGTTCGTTGTGCTAGGGATGTGTGGCAGACGAACGGGCTGCGTAACCGGATTTGTCTCGTCGTTCTGAGCAACTTTCATGTACAAAGTTTTTCCATCTGAGCTACTTTTTATTTTATACTAATTTTCAAAGTTTTAATAGATAATTCAAAATTCTGGAATTATTATTAATTCGAAATTAATAGTCAAATGCTATGTGCACACACTGAAGTGTACACAGCAGGTTCTACAGAGGCTGGCATGTGGGGCATGTTGACTAGTTGACCTAGTCAACATTTGACTGGTCAAAGGGTGAATAGTGTAGGTGGGACCCGACTGTCACGGACTCAGTTTTTATATGGGTTAAACTAAACAGTGTTTATTTAATCTATTTAGAATAACTACTAAGTGGGGCCATACTGTCAGTGACACGGGGGTCAATTAAATTAACTACTTTTGTTAATCCTAAATAAGCTAATTAGAGGGAGGGGTCCACAAGGCACTGGCTGGAAGCCAGTGGCCACACGCTAGCGCGCACACGCGTACCAGGTCGAACCCATGGCCGGAGCGTAGCCGCCGCAAGCGTGGGCCAAGTACGGGGCTTGGCTAGCGAGCAGGGTAGGCGGGCGTGGCTCGCCGCCGACGAGCATGCGGCAGGCGGCGGAGATGGGCGGAGCGGGCTCAGTCGGTTGCCGTGGCTGCGGGCGTGGGCTGCCGCGACCGGTGTGGGCCGGAGCGATGGGGAATGGGGGCGCACGCAGGAGGGCCGAGCAGCGGCAGGGCACAGCGGCACGGGAGGGCACGCCGGTGCGGCGGCAAACGGCGACGCGCAGCGGGCGGCCGCGGGCGCTAGCGCTCCCGAGGCGCAGGCGGCGATGTAGGAGGGGCGCAGCAGAGACGCAGCAAGCGGCAGCGGAGCAATAACTAGCGGCAGCGCAGCAGCAGGGCAAGCGGGGCAGCAGCTAGAGCAAGCAGCAGCGCAAGCGGGCAGGAGCAACGGTAGCAGCTGCGCAACAACATGAGCAGTAGCGGCAGTGAGCAGAAAGCAGCTGTAGTCAGGAGTAGCATCAACAGATGTACGCGGAAACTCGGGCATGATGGCAACAGCGGCCTACGGCGTCCAAAACAGAGGGGGGCAAGAGCAATCTGAGAGAGGAGCTCACGGTGAGTCCGTTGGCCTGCTCGGGAAGGGTCGGGGTGGACCGAAGCTTCGACATCGACGGCGAGTTAGTGGCGGCTGGTTGAAGAAGACGAAGATGGTGACAGCTACGCAGCTCCTCGGCTCAAGCTGGTGCCCGGAACGGACGAAGCCAGCCGCGACGGACCTCCTGGACGTGCTCCCGCACGTCAAAGAGGTCGGTGGCGGCGACGATGACAGCAAGGCAATGGTGACCGTGAGTTGTTCAAGCTCGAATTTGAGAAGAAGAGGAGGGGCCGATGGGGGATCCAGGGGGCTATGAGCGAGATGGGGATTAGGGTTTCGGTGAGCAACTTTATAGGCCGAGGGAGGCGACGTGGAGGGCATCCACGGCTATGGCCCCTGGATGTGCGCCATGCCATGGCCCCTGCCTCCCATGTACGTGGTAGGGCAAAGGCCGGGAGTGGGCTGGGCCATGTGCACACTAGAGCCCACTTGGGCAGTACTAGTTTAGGCCTTTTCTTTTTTTTTATTTGCATTTTATTTTCTGTTTATTTACTTTTCTCTATAGTTTCCAATTTACCTTTAACTTTAAAAATACAAAAATAGCACCTAGATTAGTATAGCTAAATATACCACTGCCACATTTAATTATGGCACTCAAATAAAATAGCCTAACATTTTATTAATTATAAAAGGCAATAATTAATATGGTTAAGCCACCGTTTTATTTATCTTAGTGCACTTAACTATTTTATAAAAACTTGGTCTCTTCACCAATATTACTTATGAATTATTTCTCACATCTAGAAATTTTAGTTTAGACATTTGAAAACTTTTATAGTTTGACTTTATTTTAAATTTGAATTTGAATGGGATTTGAATCATCGTGAGATTGTCAACAGTAATTGTGGTGATGTGGCAACATTAGTAGAGGGTTATTGTAGCTTAATTATTCAGGTGTCACATTTGTATCCTTTTGTCATGCCATCTTTTAACTTTTTCTTTAAATAACTTGGCATTTTCATAAGCTTGGGTTCTCCATTCATCAAGTGAGCTAATATCAAATAACCTCTTCTCACCGGTAAGTTTGAAATCATAGCTGAGCTCTTTAATAGCCCAATATGCCTTATGTTCTAGTTCGAGAGGTAAGTGACATGCTTTTCCATAAACCATTTTATACGGAGACATACCCATTGAATTTTTATATGCAGTTCTATAGGCCCATAATGCATCATCAAGTTTCTTAGACCAATTCTTTCTAGACCTATTGACAGTCTTTTGCAAAACTAATTTGAGCTCTCTATTACTCAATTCTACTTGACCACTAGACTGTGGGTGATACGGAGATGCGATTCTAAGATTAACGTCATACTTAGGAAGCATTTTAGGGAAAGCACCATGAATAAAATGTGAACCACCATCAGTCATTAAGTATCTAGGGACTCCAAACCTCGGAAAAATAACTTCCTTAAGTATTTTAATAGAAGTGTTATGATCAGCACTACTAGTTGGAATAGCTTTAACCCACTTAGTAACGTAATCACCAGCAACTAGAATATGTGTGTATCCATTACTGGCAGAAAAAGGTCCCATATAATCAAAGACCCAAACATCAAATGGTTCAATAACAAGTGAATAGTTCATAGGCATTTCTTGACGTCTACTAATATTACCAATTCTTTGGCATTCATCACAAGACAAGACAAACTTACGGGCATCCTTGAAGAGAGTAGGCCAATAAAAACCGGATTGCAATACCTTATGTGCAGTTCTGTCTCCCGCGTGGCGTCCTCCATAAGCTTCGGAATGACACTTGCGTAGGATCTGTTCCTGTTCATGCTCAGGTACACAACGTCTAATAACACCATCTACTCCTTCTTTATAAAGGTGTGGGTCATCCCAAAAGTAATGTCTCAAATCATAGAAGAACTTTTTCTTTTGTTGGTATGTGAAACTAGGTGGTATGAATTTAGCAGCAATATAATTAGCATAATCAGCATACCATGGAGTGCTACGATAAGTACTTATAACATTTAATTGTTCACCAGGAAAGCTATCATCAATAGGTAGTGGGTCATCAAGAACATTTTCTAACCTAGACAAGTTGTCTGCAACGGGGTTCTCAGCTCCTTTTCTATCAACAATATGCAAATCAAATTCTTGTAGCAGGAGAACCCATCTAATATGTCTAGGTTTAGCATCTTTCTTTTCCATAAGGTATTTAATAATAGCATGATCACTGTGAATAGTTACTTTAGAGTCAAAATATAAGGTTTGAACTTATCACAAGCAAATACAACTGCTAAGAGTTCTTTTTCAGTAGTAGCATAATTTCTTTGAGCATTGTCTAGAGTCTTACTAGCATAATGGATAACATTTAATTTCTTATCAACTCTCTGCCCTAGAACAGCACCTACGGCATAATCACTAGCATCACACATAATTTCAAAGGGTAAATTCCAATCAGGTGGCTGAACAACAGGTGCAGAGATCAATGCTTTCTTAAGTATTTCAAATGCTTCTACACAATCATCATCAAAGACAAATGGTATATCTTTTTGTAATAAATTAGTCAGAGGCCGAGAAATTTTTGGGAAGTCCTTATGAACCTCCTATAAAATCCGGCGTGACCAAGGAAACTTCTTATACCTTTGATGTCCTTGGGACAGGGCATCTTTCCAATAGCATCAACCTTGGCTTTATCAACTTCAATACCCCTTTAAGAAACTTTATGCCCAAGACAATACCTTCATTAACCATAAAGTGGCACTTTTCCCAATTCAAGACAAGATTAGTTTCTTGACATCTCTGCAAAACTCGATCAAGATTGCTCAAGCAATCATCAAAAGAAGATACATAGATGGAAAAGTCGTCCATGAAAACCTCACAAATCTTTTCACAAATATAAGAGAATATAGCCATCATGCATCTTTGAAAGGTAGCAGGTGCATTGCATAAACCAAAAGGCATACGTCTATAAGCAAAAGTACCAAACGGGCATGTAAAAGTAGTCTTTGATTGATCTTTAGCCCACACAGGTATTTGAGAGAAACCAGAGTAACCATCTAGAAAGCAATAGTGTGTATGTTTGCATAATCTTTCTAGCATTTGATCGATAAAAGGTAAGGGGTAATGATATTTCTTAGTAACCTTATTTAATTTGCGGAAATCAATTACCATCCTATAACCTGTAATAATTCTTTGCGGGATCAATTCATCTTTATCATTAGGAACAACAGTAATACCTCCCTTCTTAGGGACACAATGGACAGGACTTACCCACTGAGTATCAGCAACAGGATAAATTATACCTGCCTCCAGAAGCTTTAGTATTTCTTTTCTTACCACTTCTTCCATTTTAGGGTTCATACGTCTTTGAGGATCACGAACTGGTTTGGCGTCTGCTTCCAAATTTATTTTATTTTGACATAGAGTGGGACTAATGCCCTTAAGATCATCAAGAGTATATCCAATAGTAGCACGGTGCTTCTTCAGAGTTTTTTCAATAATCTTTCTTCTTCATGCTCTGAAAGGTTAGCACTAATAATAATAGGATATATCTTCTTTTCATCAAGATAGGCATATTTAAGATTATCATCCAACGGTTTAAGCTCAAACACAGGATCACCCTTGGGTGGAGGGGGATCCCCTAAGATTTCAACGGGCAAATTGTGTCTCAGAATAGGTTCCTGTTTAAAGAATACTCCATCTATTTCCCTTCTTTCATTCATAAACATATCATTTTCATGGTCTAGCAAATATTGTTCTAAAGGATCACTAGGAGGTACGACAATAGAAGCAAGACCAATAATTTGATCCTTACTAGCCAATTCTTCTTCACGATGTTGTTTACTAAATTTAGAGAAATTAAACTCATGAACCATATCATCCAAGCCAATAGTAACAACATTCTTTTTGCAGTCTATCTTAGCATTAACAGTGTTCAAGAAGTGTCTACCAAATATAATTGGACAAAAGCTATCTTGTGGGGAACCAAGAACAAGAAAATCAGCAGGATATTTAGTTTTCCCACACAAGACTTCAACATCTCTAACAATTCCCATTGCGGATATAGTATCTCTATTAGCATGTTTAATTGTAACATCAATACCTTCTAACTCAACAGGTGCAATTTCATGCTTAATTTCTTCGTATAAAGTGTGCGGTATAACGCTAGCACTAGCACCCATATCACATAAGCCATGATAACAATGATCTCCTATTTTAATAGAAATAACAGGCACACCTACCACAGGTCTATGTTTATCGTTAGTACAAGGTTTAGCAATTCTAGCAGATTCACCTCAGAATTGAATAACATGCCCATCAATATTATTAGACAAGAGATCTTTCACAATAGCAATATTAGGTTCTACTTTAACTTGCTCAGGAGGTGTATAAGTTCTAATATTGCTTTTACGAACAACAGTTGAAGCTTTGGCATGATCCTTTATTCTAACAGGGAAAGGTGGTTTCTCAACATAAGAGGTAGGAACAATAGGATCATTATAAATGACAGTCTTTTCTTAAACTTTAATAGCTACAGCTACTTTTACTTCTATGGGAGGATGATATTTAAACCACTTCTCCTTAGGGAGATCAACATAAGTAGCAAACGATTCATAGAAAGAAGCTACTATCTCAGAGTCAAGTCCATATTTAGTGCTAAACTTACGGAAAATATCGGTATCCATAAAAGATTTAACACAATCAAACTTAGGTGTCATACCTGACTCCTTACCTTCGTCGAGGTCCCAATCTTCAGAGTTGCATTTAATTCTATCCAATAGATCCCATTTAAATTCAATAGTCTTCATCATAAAGGAGGCAGCACAAGAAGTATCGAGCATGGTGCGATTGTTTTCAGAAAGCCGAGAATAAAAGTTTTGAATAATTGGCACTCTTGGGAGCTCATGATTGGGGCATGAATATAACATTGATTTAAGCCTCCCCCAAGCTTGAGCGATGCTTTCTCCTTCGCGAGGCCAAAAATTATATTTATAATTGCGATCACAATGAACAAGATGCATAGGATAATACTTTCGATGAAATTCCAATTTCAATCTTCTATAGTTCCATGATCTCGTATCATCACATAGCCTATACCATGTCAATGTGTCTCCCTTCAAAGATAAAGGGAAGACCTTCTTCTTAGAAACATCATCGGGTATACCTGCAAGCTTAAATAATCCACAAACTTCATCCATATATATTAGGTCTTCATCAGGATGCTTTGTTCCATCTCCTGTAAAAGGATTAGCCAGCAGTTTTTCTATCATACCCGAAGGAAATTCAAAGGGAACATTTTCATTTTCAGTAGGTTCAATAGGTTGAGGAGCAACTCTTTGCTCTACTGGTCGGGGTGAAGATACCCTGAACAAGCCCCTCAAAGGATTACTTTCCATAGTAACAAGTGACAGTAAATTTCAGCACACTATATAAAATTTTTCCTTACCAAATTCCACCTACCAAAGGCGCTACACTCCCCGGCAATGGTGCCAGAAAAGAGTCTTGATGACCCACAAGTATAGGGGATCTATCGTAGTCCTTTCGATAAGTAAGAGTGTCGAACCCAACAAGGAGTAGAAGGAAATGATAAGCGGTTTTCAGCAAGGTATTCTCTGCAAGTACTGAAATAAGTGGTAACAAATAGTTTTGTGATAGGATAATTGGTAACGAGCAACAAGTAACAAAAGTAAATAAAGTGCATCAAGGTGGACCAATCCTTTTTGTAGCAAAGGACAAGCCTGGACAAAGTCTTATATAAGGAAAAGTGCTCCCGAGGACACATGGGAATTATCGTCAAGCTAGTTTTCATCACGTTCATATGATTCGCGTTCGGTACTTTGATAATTTGATATGTGGGTGGACCAGTGCTTGGGTGCTATTATTACCTGAACAAGCATCCCACTTATGATTAACCTCTATTGCAAGCATCCGCAACTACAACAAAAGTATTAAGGTAAACCTAACCATAGCATGAAACATATGGATCCAAATCAGCCCCTTATGAAGCAACGCATAAACTAGGGTTTAAGCTTCTTTCACTCTAGCAACCCATCATCTACTTATTACTTCCCAATGCCTTCCTCTAGGCCCAAATAATGGTGAAGTGTTATGTAGTCGACATTCACATAACACCACTATAGGCTAGACAACATACATCTCATCAAAATATCGAACGAATACCGAATTCACATGACTACTAATAGCAAGACTTCTCCCTTGTCCTCAGGAACAAATGTAACTACTCGCAAAGCATATTCATGTTCATAATCAGAGGGGTAACAATATGCATAAAGGATCTGAACATATGATCTCCCACCAAGTAAACCAACTAGCATCAACTACAAAGAGTAATCAACACTACTAGCAACCTACTAGTACCAATCCCAAACTTGGAGACAAGAATTGGATACAAGAGATGAACTAGGGTTTGGAGATGAGATGGTGCTGATGAATATGTTGATGGAGATTGCCCTCTCTCGATGAGAGGAGCGTTGGTGATGACGGTGGTGATGATTTCCCCCTCCCGGAGGGAAGTATCCCCAGCAGAACAGCTCTGCCGGAGCTCTAGATTGGTTCCGCCAAGGTTCCGCCTCGTGGCGGCGGAGTTTCATCCCGAAAGGTTGCTTATTATTTTTTTCTCAACGAAAGACTTCATATAGCAGAAGATGGGCATCGGAGAGCCACCAAGGGGCCCACGAGGTAGGGGGGCGCGCCCTAGGGGGGCGCCACCCACCCTCATGGACAGGGTGTGGCCCCCCTGGCCTTCATCTTTGGCAGGTATTTTTCATTATTTATTGTAAGATATTCCATGGAGTTTGAGGACTTTTGGAGTTGTGCAGAATAGGTCTCTAATATTTGGTCCTTTTCCAGCCCCGAATTCCAGTTGCCGGCATTCTCCCTCCTTATATAAACCTCGTAAAATAAGAGAGAATATCCATATGTATTGTGACATAATGTGAAATAGCAGCCCATAATGCAATAAGTATCGATATAAAATCATGATGCAAAATGGACGTATCAGCCCTCCACCCTCGTGGGCCCCTCGTTGCTCCACCGACCTACTTCTTCCTCCTGTATATACCCATATACCCTGGAAACATCATATACGGAGCCAAAACCCTATATCCACCACCGCAACCTTCTGTACCCATGAGATCCCATCTCGGGGCCTTTTCCGGCGCTCTGCCGGAGGGGGCATTGATCACGGAGGGCTTCTACATCAACACCATAGCATCTTCTCTCTCTCTTTGGATCTCAATACAAAGTTCTCCTTGATCTTCTTGGTCGATGTAATCTTCTTTTGCGGTGTGTTTGTCGAGATCCGATGAATTGTGGGTTTATGATCAAGTTTATCTATGAACAATATTTGAATCTCCTCTGAATTCTTTTATGTATTGTTGGTTATCTTTGCAAGTCTCTTCGAATTATCAGTTTGCTTTGACCTACTAGATTGATCTTTCTTGTAATGGGAGAAGTGCTTAGCTTTGGGTTCAATCTTGCGGTGTCCTTTCCCAGTGACAGCAGGGGCAGCAAGGCACGTATTGTATTGTTGCCATCGAGGATAAAAATATGGGGTTTATATCATATTGCATGATTTTATCCCTCTACATCATGTCATCTTGCTTAAAGCATTACTCCGTTCTTATGAACTTAATGCTCTAGATGCATGCTGGATAGCGGTCGATGTGTGGAGTAATAGTAGTAGATGTAGAATCATTTCGGTCTACTTGTCACGGACGTGATGCCTATATACATGATCATACCTAGATATTCTCAAAACTATGCTCAATTCTATCAATTGTTGGACAGTAATTCGTTTACCCACAGTAATACTTATGCTCTTGAGAGAAGCCACTAATGAAACCTATGGCCCCGGGGCCTATTTTCCATCATATTTATCTTCCAACACTTAGCTATTTCTATTGCCATTTATTTTACTTTGCATCTTTATTTCTATTTATCATAAAAATACCAAAAAAATTATCTTATCATATCTATCAGATCTCACTCTTGTAAGTGACCGTGAAGGGATTGACAACCCCTTTGTCGCGTTGGTTGCAAGGTTCTTATTTGTTTGTGTAGGTGCATGGGACTCGAGCGTGGTCTCCTACTGGATTGATACCTTGGTTCTCAAAACTGAGGGAAAATACTTACGCTACTTTACTGCATCACCCTTTCCTCTTCAAGGGAAAACCAACGCAGTGCTCAAGAGGTAGCACGCGCCCCCTGCCTCGTGGGCCCCCTGGCAGGCCTCCGGCGCCCATCTTTTGCTATATGAAGTCTTTTACCCTGGAAAAAATCATAAGCAAGCTTTCGGGAAGAAACACCGCCGCCACGAGGTGGAACCTTGGCGGAGCCAATCTAGGGCTCCGGAGGAGCTGTTCTGCCGGGGAAACATCCCTTCGGGAGGGGGAAATCATCGCCATCGTCGTCACCAACGATCCTCTCATTGGGAGGGGTTCAATATCCATCAACATCTTGACCAGCACCATCTCCTTTAAAACCCTAGTTCATCTCTTGTATCCAATCTTTATCTCAAAACCTCAGATTGGTACCTGTGGGTTGCTAGTAGTGTTGATTACTCCTTGTAGTTGATGCTAGTTGGTTTATTTGGTGGAAGATCAGATGTTCATATCCTTTATGCATATTAATACCCCTCTGATTATGAACATGAATATGATTTGTGAGTAGTTATGTTTGTTCCTGAGGACATGGGAGAAGTCTTGCTATAAGTAGTCATGTGAATTTGGTATTCGTTCGATATTTTGATGAGATGTATGTTCTCTCTCCTCTAGTGGTGTTATGTGAACGTCGACTACATGACACTTCACCATTGTTTGGGCCTAGAGGAAGGCATTGAGAAGTAATAAGTAGATGATGGGTTGCTAGAGTGACAGAAGCTTAAACCCTAGTTTATGCGTTGCTTTGTACGGGGCTGATTTGGATCCATATGTTTCATGCTATGGTTAGTGAGGGAGTCCTGAATTAGGGGGTGTCCGGATAGCCGGACTAAAACCTTTGGCCAGACTATTGGACTATGAAGATACAAGATTGGAGACTTCGTCCCGTGTCCGGATGGGACTTTCCTTGGCGTGGAAGGAAAGCTTTGCGATACGGATATGTTGATATCCTTCTGTTGTAACCGACTCTGTGTAACCCTAGCCCTCTCCGGTGTCTATATAAACCGGAGGGTTTTAGTCCATAGGACGAATGTCGGGGGTTGGGTGCGACATATGCCAAAGGATGGCTTATCATGGTGGGGGCGAGTAGAACGTCGCCGGTGCCTGGAAGCGGGATGAGGCATAGGCATGCACGCCGGCGAATCTTACCCAGCTTTGGGGCTCTCCGAGGAGATAATACCCCTACTGCTCCTCTGCGGGGTCTCCGCATGATCACTATGGTGATATGTGTACAAAGTTGCTCCTCGAGCTGTGTTCTGGAGGTAGGAGAGGGCAAGGCTAGCTCTCTCCCTTCTATGCTGCTGGTCTGGTGGAAAAGGATCGAACCCTTTGCATGGGTGCCCTGGGGGTTTATATAGGCCTACCCCCCGGGGTACAATTGTAATCTGACTGGACACGGGTCCCAGCCGTCTGTCTCTTACGCCGCCGTCTTCTCCGCCGACTCCTGGGGCCCGCCTCTGGTGGGCCCCGCCGACTGACCTGGCCACTGTAGCCGCGCCTTTGATGACTTTGGCTTGGTCATGGGGGCGTGGCAACAGTGCCGCCGCCTGGCGGGCGATCACTGTCGCCACTCCCCGTCTTATCTGGTTAATGGTGTGTGGGGCCCGTGGGAGGAACGGGCCGACTCTCGGAGGCCGACTCCCACGGGGTCCGTCTTTGGGTGCTCTCGCCGTCTTTGTCCCCCCCCGCTGACTAGCGGGGCCTGCCGTCTCCAGGCCGCACATGCGGGCCGACGTGGGAACAGTGTTCCGCTGCCAGGGCGGACGTCAGGGCCAGCATGGCAACAGTGTCGCGCCAGACGGAGCTCTCCTCCGGTACGGCGTACTGTAGCCATACCTGCCCCTGGTAATCAACGTAGTGGAGGGCCGTACTCCGGCCATCCTCGGTCTCGTCCTTCTTCCCGAAGGCAGAGAGTGGTGAAGTCGTGGGCCGACTCCCCATAGTCGGCCTCCCTGGAGTCGCCGATCGGGAGTCATAGTCGTCTCTAGGACTCGGCCGTGAGTGGGTATCGGCGATGCCGCGGCCGACTCCCAGAGTTGGTTGATCGTCTTGGGATTCTTTGAGGGGCGTAGCCTGCCCCGATGTCTTGAAAGGTTCTGGGTCCCGGGTTAGCCTACCCGTGGCCCATTACTCCGACAGTAGTCCCCGAAGCTGGTGAGGCGCCGAGGGAGACCTATCGAGGAGCCTCAACAGTTTCTTCCTCCGAGTGGATCGTGGGGGAGGCGATCTTTTTCGAGGCCGCCTCCGACAAGCCGACTATGGGAAGCCGGACTCGTCGAAGGTCCTCTTGCTCTTCAAAGAGTTTGAAAGTCGTGGCGGGATTCAAGCGGCGTGCCTGATAAGCCACACGGCCGCCGCCCGTTGCGGACCCGCCGAGGGACGCCACGTGGCCGAGCCAGTCTGCCAGCCCACGCGCGCGACGGGACAGGCCCATGGGCGGGGCCCGCCATTACCGTGCCTCGGCCCTCAAACGGATCCATTGCGGCCGCGCGGGCGGTTGAGCTTCTCAGCGCAGTAAATGCGCGTGGTAACTTCCATGGTAAATCGTGGGGGTCGTGGGGGCGTGGGCGCAGTTAATCCCACGACGCCCCCTCTGTTCTTCAGCCCGCAGGCCTATAAGTAGGCGGAGGGAACGGGGCGGCGAAGCGCGCGCGCCCGCTCCCCTCTGCTTCCTTTGCTTCTTTTCTCCTCCTTCTTTCTCCCACCGCTGCCGCGCCGGACCGCGCCTTGCGCGCAGCGATGAGCTCTACCTCCACTGCCGCGCCCGCCGCCGTGCGCTCCGGCGTATGGGATGGTTCTGAGATCGACGACGACATGATTGACTTCCTCCGCAAGACGCGCCGCATCCCCGGCGCGCACCTCGTGCAGGCCCGCGCTCCGCCGCCGACGAAGGTGACGCCGGCGCCGGAGAAGGGCGAGCGGCTCGTGTTCCGCTCCCACCTCATGCTCGGCCTGGGGATTCCGGCGAGCGGGTTCTTCCGCTCGTTCCTGGACTTTCATGGCCTCCAGCCGCACCACCTCACTCCAAACACGGTGGTGCTGCTGGCGGCCTTCACTGCGTTGTGCGAGGGCTTCCTCGGCGTTCTCCCCACCATCAAGCTGTGGGGAGAGTTCTTTCATTCCAAGCTCGGCACGCATGTCGCCGGCGTGCCAGCTCAGTGTGGTGCCTTCATCGCGCTGCGGAGGTCGACGGCCGACAACCCGTTCCCCATCATCCAGCTGATCAAATCGGTGAAGATGTGGCAGCGCTCCTACTTTTATGTGAAGAACGTCGCCCCAGACGGTGACTGGGTTAACCTGCCGGCTTATGCAGCCGGCGCGCCAGCTGGGAGGCAGCCCAGCTGGTCGTACCGCGCCAAGACGCTGACTCCGGCTGGAGCCGCCGCCATATCTCGAGTGCTAACGCAGTCGGCCGGCTTGACTGGGGCCGACTTGCTGGCCGCCTTCGTGGCTCGCCGAGTCCTCCCGCTCCAAGGACGGCCTCATCTGATCTGTCAGATGAGCGGCCACCGGGACCCCAGTCGGACATGCACCAAGGACATGCCTCACGCGGAGGTAGCCGAGACGGTGAACTATATCGCAAACTGCGGCCTCTCGGAGGATTGGCAGTTCGGCTTGGAGCCGTACTCGCGCGCCAACCCCCCGCCGGTGGTAAGTGATTCTTCTTCTTCGTCTTCTTCTTCTTCTTCTTCTTCTTCTTCAGCCGAATCTGACTCCTGATCTCTTTATTCTTATCTCTTGAACCAGAACCCTCTCCTCCAGCCTGCGGCCGGCACCGCGGGGCCACCCCACCAGTTCGCCCCCGATCGAGCGGAGAGCGACATCGACGACCCTGACCTGGGGGCAGCGGCGATGGAGGCCGACGCCGAAGGGGGCGGCAAAGGAGAGGAAGGCGGCCTCAGGCCCTCGGCCACCTTCGCCGACTGGCCCGCTGGCGAAGATGGAGGAGTCGCCCCGCGCCATCAACCGAGGCAAGACGGCGCGAGGAAGCGTCGGGCCGGGCCGAGTTCCCTCGGAGGCCGGGAAAAGAGGTTTAAGGGGGCGGCCGCCGCGACCAAACGGGAAGAGGCGGCCGCGAGGGCCCATCACTGCCGTAAGGAAGTGAAGAAGCCGCCGTTGTCTTCTGGGTACGTGTTTCTCTTCTTTGTCTTGTTTTATCTCTTCTTTGTGGATTTTGTCTGAGTCCTTACGTGTCTTCCCTGTTCTAGTGCTCCCCTCACCCTTGGGAGAGTCGCCGCCGCCTCCATCAGGGGGTCGGTGGAGTCGTCCGCCATGACTCGGCGTATCGACCCCGCTGCCGACCTCCGGGAAGCGACGGAACGGGACGCGCAGGAGAAGCGCGACGAGGACGAAGCCGCCCGCCGGGAGAAGGCGGAGGCCGAGAAGGCAGCCGCCTCCACCCAGGAGGGACTGGAGGGAGCAGAAGCCGCCGCCGCGGCCAAAGAGCGGGCCGAAGAAGCCGCGCGCCGCCAGTCGGCGCTGCTCGTTATCCCATTGCGCTCGCCGCCGCCTCCGGATCCTATGGAGCAGTCTGGGGAGGCCGGCGGGGAACATCCCATCGTGGAGAGGGAGGGCGGCGATGCCCCTGGTCTGGACACGGTGGTGCCGCCACCACCGACCCCGCCGTCATCGGGAAGCGCGAGGCATGAACGGCCGGCGGACCCGCCGGTGCCGCCGACCACGGACGAAGCCGAGGCGAACTTGCTTCTCCAAGTCGCCTCGCCGACACGCCGCCGTCTAGAGAAGGCGACTTCAGCGCCGCGACCTCGAGAGACTGGAGCGGCCAGCTCGGCCGCCCCAGACGTCGAGGTGATGAGCGCCGCGCCCGTCGGGTGGGTGCGAGGAGGAGGCACCGGCCCGCTGAACCAGGCGTTCCTGGACGTCCAGGCGAAGCTGCGAGCCGAGAGCGACGCCCTCCAGAACTGCTCCAAGGCGCATCTGGCGTCGCGTGCGGCCGTCCGGGTATGTTTCTTCTGTCTTTGTTTTTCTTGCTCCTCTTTGTGGGGGCGCGCCAGCGCACCCACTGGGTGTAGTCCCCGAGTTCCGAGCCGGCTGCTGAGCAGGCGGGTTGGAACTCTACTGGCGAGTTCCAGACGCTTATTATTTTTGAAAATGCTTATCATAGGACTACCACAACCTCCGAGTCACCGTCTTCAACCGCAATGTTGAAGAGCTGGGCAAGCGGACTGCCAACTTGTCGGAGAGCCGGAGTGAGTTTCCTTCTTTGCGGGGGCGCGCTGGCGCACCCGCGGGCTGTAGTCCCCGAGATTCGGGCCGACTGCTGCGCAGTCGGGCCGGATCTTCTTGGCGACCTTTTCTGATGACTTGTGTCTTTTTTCTTCTTTCTTCAGAGGCCAACGCCGTTCTTCAGCAGCAGCTGGGCGAAGCCAACACCGCCTTGCGCGCCAAGGAGGTGGAGTGCGGCAAGCTCGTTACGGAGCGCGACCTGCTGGCCACGGAGCTGGCGGAGCAGAAGGAGCTGCTCAAGAAGGCGCAGGAGGATGCGAAGGAGAGGGAGACTGGACTCCAAGCTGAGTTCGAAGCCGAACGCTCCTCCTGGACCGATAAGGAGGCGATGCTGACCTCCGGCTTCCACGAAATTGAAGATATCGTTGATGGTAAGTTTTCTTTACTCACTTCCTTTGGGCAGCCGACTGTGGGCCGACTCTTGCCCTTTCTGACTTGCTTCCCCTTTTTTTTTGTCTTGGTAGATTTTTTCCCAGGCCATGCGCAAGCCGCCGTTCAAGCCATCGAGGCCGATCGCGAGGCGCGGAGGGCGGCCGGCGAGGAGGTTGCTGCCAACGCTCCCCGGACTCTTGATGAACAACTTTTGAGCATCGAGGCTCCCCTACGGCCGGCTCACCGGATGCTGCGCCGGCTTCAACGCGCCGGCGCCCAGGCGATTGCTGCGTTGTGGCCGGAGATGCCGATTCTGCGCACCCCCAGTTGGACAGCCGACTGGCTGGAGGTCGCAGCGGGCCGCTTGGAGTCCTGGAAAGGCTCCTCGGCACGCGCCGGAGCGCGTTGTGCCTTGGAGTTCGTCAAGGAATGGTATCCGGACCTGAGCCTGGACCAGCTGGCCACGCTCCGGGCTGAGGCCCAGCCGGAGCTGGCGGCCATGAAGGATGACTTTGTCAAGCGCGCCGCGGCGCTCGCCGAGTACGTCGACCCCAATGTCTTTGTTCCTGAGCTAGCTGACAATGGTGAGGAGGCGCCGCCGGAGTGGTTCGGGATGAACCTGAACTACGGCGAGGACTCGGCGGAGGTGATCGGCTCCAGTATCGAGGAGGGAGGCGAGGTGGAGGTCGGAGACGAGATGGAGGCGCCAGAAACTGGAGCGGGCGATCATCCTCAGCTCGACCGTGCCTCCAACAACGAGCCGCGCCCAACTGCGCCGACTGTTGCTGGAGGTGATCAAGCCGAGTCTGCCCAGCCGGCTGCCCCAACGTCCGACACCGCCATCTCCTCCGAGCCAACGAACCCGTCTGCGGCTTCATAGGCCGCTGCCTTGCTTTATTTATCTGCTTAGTAGTTGCTCGAAGAACTTTGTTAATTCGCACAACTCCACCCGCTGGGTGTATTTTGAACTTCTGTTCAATGATTCGGCCAATGGCCTCTGTGATGTAAATATTTATCTGGGTTCTATCATTTCTTGCTTATTGCTCTTTTGGCTTTTTCCTTTCGCCGCCTTCCCCTAGATGCCGTCTTTGCCAGTCGGGCAGCCGTTTCGCGGACTGCCGTTGGATCAAATACTTGGCTACTTTGGGGAAGGCAAGTACTCAGCCATTCTAGAGTTTTGTTAGCAAGTCGGATAGAAAACAGTAAGCCGACTATTCGGAGTCGGATTTGTGAGGAACTGCTGGAAAGCCGGCTCGAGCTATGTTTGTGCTTTGAGTCCTTAGCCATTTTTCGTGTGGGCACCCATTCTTCCCTACTCCTGCCCACCGAGCAGCCGTTCTGCGAGCTGCGGCTTCTGACAGGAGACGGCTTAAGCACCACACACTACTTGTCCGACTGTAGGAAGCGTTTTCATAGCGCGGGACGGCAAGTCCCCGGGCCGACTAGTCGAGCCCGGCGCCAAGCGGCGTAACAAAGAGTAGCATACTCGGAAGCATAATACTTATTATACAGATGTCAAAAGGGGCAGTCCCCGAGTCCGTCTCAGGGGGCCCAGAGTCTTGGTACTTCAATACAAAAGGGTAGCATGGTACATACTGCATTAGCTGTAAAATCTTCGAAGAAGATTCGCGTTCCATGGTCGCTGCGTCTCTTTCCCGGAGTCGTCCCTCTTTCGTGCTCGGGGATTCTGAGCATCGATCAGGTAGTAGGAGTCGTTGCCTAGCACCTTGCTGATGATGAAGGGACCTTCCCAAGGTGCAGACAACTTGTGCTGGCCGGCTGTTCGCTGGATCAGCCGGAGCACAAGGTCGCCTTCTTGGAAGGATCTCAGCCTGACCTTCCTGTTGTAGTAGCGATGTAGGATCTGCTGGTAGATGCTGGACCGGCTGAGTGCCAACAGCCGGCCCTCTTCCAGCAGATCGACGCCATCTTGTCGTGCTTCTTCTGCTTCCTCCGCAGTGTACATCGTGACTCGCGGGGAGTCGAACTCTATATCCGTTGGGATGACGGCTTCAGCACCGTAGACGATGAAGAAGGGTGTGAAGCCGGTCGACTTGTTTGGAGTCGTGCGCAGACTCCAGAGGACGGCTGGCAACTCGTCAAGCCAACAGCCGGCCGAACGCTCCAGTGGTTCGACCAACCGAGGCTTGATGCCGGACAAGATGAGGCCATTCGCCCGCTCCACCTGCCCGTTTGACTGCGAATGGGCAACGGACGCTAAGTCCAGTCGGATGCCCTGCGTCGCGCAGAAACGGGGCAAGGCGCCTTTGGCAAAGTTGGTGCCGTTGTCGGTGTTGATGCTGTGCGGTATGCCGTACCGAATTGTGATGTCTGAGATGAAAGTCATGGCAGTCGGACCATTCAATTTCTTGATGGGCTTCACTTCTATCCACTTGGTGAACTTGTCCAACGCGACAAGAAGATGAGTTAGGCCGCTTCGTGCCGTCTTGAAGGGTCCCACCATATCCAGGCCCCAAACTGCAAAGGGCCAGGCGATGGGGATAGTCTTGAGTGCTGAAGCCGGCTGATGTGGCTTGCAGTGGAACTTCTGGCACCCCTTGCACTTCTGGACCAACTCTTTGGCCTCTTCTAGGGCAGTCGGCCAGAAGAAACCGTGTCGGAAAGCTTTGGCGACGAGTGCTCTTGAGGCCGCATGGTGGCCGCACTCGCCTTGATGGATGTCTCTGATAATTGCTTGGCCTTGCTTTGGCTCGACGCAGCGCTGGTAGACGCCGGTTATGCTGCGTCTGACCAGCTCTCTGTTGATTATGGTGTATGCTGCCGCTCGGCGTTGTATTTGCCGAGCCATGGTTTCATCAGTTGGTAGCTCCTTGTTTACCAAGAATTTGAGGATGAGCTGGGCCCATGAGGGTGCTATTATCTCTTCAACCGCCAGAACTGCAACTTGGACGAGGGCGGCTGGGCTGGGAGGCGGCGGGCTGGAGTCCGCGGCCGCTTGCTGGATTAGTGAAGTCCCCGGGCCAAGTGGTGCAGTCCCCGGGCCGAGTTCTGGAGTCTTTTCTCTGGTCGCCACAGTCCTCGGGCCGAGTTCTGAAGTCCCCGGGCCGGCTTTGACTGCGGCGTTCTTGGGGTCATCTGCGAGGGTTTTTGTGCCGTCTGCTTGGGCTTTGGAGCCGGATCCGACTTCTTCTGGAGGAGCCGGCACAAAAATGGAGTCTGACTCTGGCGAAGGCTTGATGGATGGCTTGAGGAGGCGCTGAAGAGCGACGCCAGATGGTATTGCTTGGCGAGTGGAGCCGATTCGTGCCAAAGTATCTGCTAGGTTGTTGTCGTTTCTTGGCACATGGAGGAACTCGCACCCCTCGAAATATCCGCTGAGTTGCTGCACGAGGAAGCGGTAGCTTGCCATGTTCACGTCCTTGGCGTCCCAGTCGCCAGATGATTGCTGGACCACCAAGTCGGAGTCGCCATAACACAGGATCCGGCGAATGCCGAGTTCTTTGGCAAGCCGGAGCCCGTGAATGAGCGCCTCGTACTTAGTGACGTTGTTGGAGGCGGCGAAATGGATCTGTAGTGCATACTGGAGCTTGTCGCCTTTGGGAGAGGTGAGAACAACGCCGGCTCCCAAGCCGGTGCGCATCTTGGCGCCGTCAAAATGCATCCGCCAATGAGTGGAGTCGGGCGCTGGCGGCAGGTACTGGGTCTCGGCCCAGTCGACGAGGAAATCGGCCAGTGCTTGCGACTTGATGGCGGTGCGGGGTTGATAGTAGATCGTGTAAGGCGCCACCTCTATGGCCCATTTGGCCACTCGGCCAGACGCATCTCGGCTTCCAATGATCTCGGCCAATGGGGCTGTGCAGACCACTGTGATTGGATGTTCTTGGAAGTAAGGCTTCAGCTTCTTGGCGGCGAAGTGCACGCCGTAACACATCTTCTAGTAGTGGGGGTAGTTCTGCTTGGAGGTCGACAGTACTTCACTCAGGTAGTATACCGGTCTCTGGACTAGCAGTGCCTTGCCTTCCTCCTTGCACTCTACTACAATGACTGTGCTGACTACTCGGCTGGTGGCGGCGATGTACAGGAGCATGGGCTCCTTGGGAGTCGGAGCCGCCAACACAGGGGGAGTAACCAACATCTTCTTCAGCTGCAGAAAGGCCTCATCCGCCTTGTGGTTCCACTCGAAAAAATTGGTCTTCTTCATGAGCTGGTACAACGGGAGAGCTTTCTCGCCCAGCCGACTGATGAAACGGCTGATGGATGCCAGGCAGCCAGTGAACTTATGCACATCCAACAGTCGGCTGGGTACCTCCATCCTCTTGATGGCCTTGATCTTCACAGGGTTGCACTCTATGCCGCGTTCGGAGACCAGGAAGCCGAGTAGCTGGCCGACTGGTACTCCGAAAACGCACTTCTCGGGGTTCAGCTTGATCCGGAATCGGCGCAGGTTCTCAAAGGTTTCTTTGAGGTCTTCCAGCAAAGTTCTGCGCTTTTCTGTCTTCACCACCACATCATCCACGTAAACGTGGGCATTTCGGCCGAGTTGCTTGAGGAGGCACTTCTGCATGCAACGCTGAAAGGTGGCGCCGGCGTTCCTCAAGTCGAACGTCATGGTCAGGTAGCAGAAGGCTCCAAACGGCGTGATGAAGGCGGTCTTCAATCTGTCTGCCGGGTTCAGCTTGATCTGGTGATATCCTGAATAGGCATCTAAGAAGCTCAACAGCTCACATCCGGCTGTGGAGTCTATCACATGATCGATTCTCGTCAGAGCAAACGGGTCCTTGGGGCAGGCTTTGTTGAGGCTTGTGTAGTCAATACACATTCGCCACTGCTTGTTCTTCTTCAGTACTAAGACTGGGTTTGCTAGCCACTCTGGGAAAAATACTTCCATGATAAAGCCGGCTGCAAGGAGCCGGGCTATCTCTTCACCAACAACTCTTCTCTTCTCTTCTGACAGGCGGCGCAAGGGCTGCCTGACGGGCTTCGCATCGGACCGGACATGTAACTTGTGCTCGGCGAATTCCGTCGGCACACCCGGCATGTCTTTGGGGGACCATGCGAAGATGTCCCGATTCTCACGGAGGAAATCGACGAGCTCGCCTTCCTATTTGCTGTCAAGGTTTGCACCTATGACTGCGTACCTCTCCGGGTGCTCTGGGTCCAAGGTTATCTTCTTCGTTTCCTTCGCTGGCTTGAACGAGCCCTCAGCTTCCGACTCCTTGGGGTTGGGCGACATCTCAGGCTGCTTGCCGGCCATCGCCACAACCCGATCAAGAAGTCGCTTCTCTGCTGCAATAACCAGGGACTTGGCCAGCCGACTGCTCTCGGCCGCGCAAGCGGACGACTTCCTGTAGTCGCCGGTCACAGTCAGAATTCCCTTGGAACTCGGCATCTTCATCTTGAGGTAGGCGTAGTGGGGGACCGCCATGAACTTGGCCAAAGCAGGTTGGCCAAGCAGCGCATGGTATGGGCTTCTGAGGTCCACCACTTCAAACCAGACTGGCTCTCGGCGGAAATGTTCCTTATCCCCGAAGAGGACGTCTATCAGAATCTTGCCGATTGGGGAGCAGGAAAGGCCAGGGACAATCCCATGGAACACGGTCCGGCTGCTCTGGAGCTGTCTTTACTTGATTCCCAGCTTCTCCATTGTATCCTTATACAGGATGTTGATACTGCTACCTCCATCTATCTGAACTCGCGAGAAGCGAGCTGCCCGCCTATCAGTGGCAAAGGTGGCCTCCAGGACCAGGGCATAGGACCGTGGATTCGGCATCACCTCTGGGTGATCAGCTCTGCTCGAGCTGATAGGCTTCTCGGACCAGTGCATGAACTCTGGAGTGTCTGATGCCACTGCGTTGACTTCTTGCTACTGTAGCCGCCTGCTGCGTCTGTCATCTGCCATACTGGTGAACACCACGTAGGCTCCATGCTCTTCCGGGTACTCGTCTTGTACTGCGCCGACTGGCCTGGCAGCCGGCTGCTGGGACGGAGGCGGAGGCGGCTGCCCAGCCGGTGGGGGAGGCGCCAGGCCATCTCCTTTGGCAATCCGGGTAAGCCAGTGGCACTTTCTGGTGGTGTGGTTCGACGGCTTCGCGCCGCTGTGGAACTTGCAGGGGCCATTCAGAGTCTGCTCGTAGGAGAAAGCCGGCAACCAATTGGGCTTGCCGCCCTTCTGCCGCTTGGGTGGTGGCTGCTCCTCCGGCTGTTGGTCTTCAACTGCTGCGACCTGGCGGCTACTGGAAGCCGGCTACGGGGCCTTGCGCTTGTGATCGTTCTGCTGTTGCCGCCGACTGGTGTCTCCAGCCAGAGTTCTGGGAGCCTGAGGGGCCATCTTGCCGGTCGCGCTGACTTGGATCTCCGTCTTCATAGAAGAGTCGGCTGTGGCGTACTTGTCTGCTATGATCAGCAGCTCATCCAGGGTCTCCGGCTCGTCGCAGAGGAGCTTATGCTTGAGGAGGGTGCCTTCTCTGCACCCGGCGGTGAAGTACTCGATGACCTGCACCTCGTGCACGCCCTCGCAGGAGTTTTGGAGCTCGGCCCAACGCGTGAGGTAGTCGCGAGTCGATTCGTTGGGGCCTTGCACGCACAAGGAGAGCTGGCGAGGCTTGGGAGGTCGCTTGTATGTGCTCGTAAAGTTGCGGATGAAAGCCTCGGTGAAGTCGGACCAGCCGTTGATGCTGCGGGGTTTCAGGCTGTTCAGCCATGTCCGGGCTGTGCCCTGGAGCATGAGCGGAACATACTTCACGGCAACACGCTTGTTGCTGTTCGCTATGCTGACGGCTGTGGAGTAGTCAACCAGCCAGTCCTCTGGCTTCACGGAGCCGGTGTACTTGGGAGTGTCTCTAGGGAGAGTGAACCCTTTGGGGAAGGGCTCATCTCGGATGCGGGGGCCAAAACACGGCGGTCCCAGCTCGTCTTCTTCTTCAAGCGCCAGGGATCGGTGGAGTCGGTCGATCCGGTGGCAGGCATCATTCTCTTCGAATCCCTCTCGGCGGCCGAGGCGGCCTCCGAGAGTCGGATGCTCGACAGGCGGCGGGGAGACTCGCCTTTCTCTGCGGGGTGGAGGAGGCACATAGTCGTCCCGCCGCTCTACTGCTCTCGGGCGGCCGTCTTGGTCGCGCTCAATGGTGAGGTGAGTCCGACTACGGCTTGTAGCCGGCTCCTTGTATTTTCTTCCCCGAACCCCGCCAGTCGGCGTCCGAGACGTCGCGCCTTGGTCTCGGCGGGGTGGCAGGTCGTCGTTCTGCTGCTGCGGCCCCTCGGTTCGGCAGCCGGCCGCGTTCTGCGCGCCAGCCGCGTCGAGGAGTTGCTGGACTCGCTCCGTCATCAGTCGGCGCTCTTCGCCTTCGAGTCCATCCAACTCGTCTGCTGCCGCCTGGGCAGCTCGAATGTTCTCGGCGGGCGTGGCGTATACGGGGCGATTGGCCCCGAACATGCTGGCGATGTCCGCGCCGCATTGCCGGACCGCGCCTAGGCGGCTCGGCCCCGTCGGAGCCGGCGAGCCGCCCACAGCGCGATCCATCTCACGCTGGTAGGCCTCTGACAAGCGTCTCATGCTTGCCAGCTTCTTTGCGCCTTCGACGAGCTGGAGGCGGCGTGCCTCCAGCGTCTCGGCGTCGGTGTCCTCTGGAATGGGCGCATCCAGGTCTTGCAGTGCCGCATCAAGCGGGTCGCGGGCTCCTCCGTCAGAGCGCTCGCCATGATCGATGACGAGCACTTCTATGACGGTGCTCCCGCTGCCCTCCGTGCGAGGGAGCGGCTCGTCGTAGACCACCACGTTGGTGGGGAAGGCGTCGAGCGACGCGGTGTCGGAATCGACCAGCATCGGGTCGGTGGAGCCTACGGACTCCAGGTCAGCGGCAGGCTCGCCTGCAACATGGAGGTCGTCGAGGAGGCCCGCGAGAAGGCTCTCAGGGCCACCGGTGCCTGCGTCGGATGCAGGCTCGTCGGTGAGGCTAACCTCGCCGACAAGATCGGCGAGGCAGCTGGCCGCGCAGGCGGTCTCAGCGTCGTGCAGCGCATCAACGTGAACTCCCTCCGGCGTGCCGGGCTAGCTACGCTCGCCAGGGAGGAAAAGGGTTCCCGTCCAGAACAGATCTTCGGACGACGGTGCACCTCGCCCCACGGTGGGCGCCAAATGTCGGGGGTTGGGTGCGACATATGCCAAAAGATGGCTTATCATGGTGGGGGCGAGTAGAACGTCGCCGGTGCCTGGAAGCGGGATGAGGCGTAGGCATGCACGTCGGCGAATCTTACCCAGCTTCAGGGCTCTCCGAGGAGATAATACCCCTACTGCTCCTCTGCGGGGTCTCCGCATGATCACTATGGTGATATGTGTACAAAGTTGCTCCTCGAGCTGTGTTCTGGAGGTAGGAGATGGCAAGGCTAGCTCTCTCCCTTCTATGCTGCTGGTCTGGTGGAAGAGGATCGAACCCTTTGCATGGGTGCCCCAGGGGGTTTATATAGGCCTACCCCCCGGGGGTACAATTGTAATCTGACTGGACGCAGGTCCCAGCCGTCTGTCTCTTAGGCCGCCGTCTTCTCCGCCGACTCCTGGGGCCCGCCTCTGGTGGGCCCCGCCGACTGACCTGGCCACTGTAGTCGTGCCTCTGATGACGTTGGCTTGGTCGTGGGGGCGTGGCAACAGTGCCGCCGCCTGGCGGGCGATCACTGTCGCCACTCCCCGTCTTATCTGGTTAATGGTGTGTGGGGCCCGTGGGAGGAACGGGCCGACTCTCGGAGGCCGACTCCCACGGGGTCCGTCTTCAGGTGCTCTCGCCGTCTTTGTCCCCCCCCCCCCGCTGACTAGCGGGGCCCGCCGTCTCCAGGCCGCACATGCGGGCCGACGTGGGAACAGTGTTCCGCTGCCAGGGCGGACGTCAGGGCCAGCATGGCAACAGTGTCGCGCCAGACGGAGCTCTCCTCCGGTACGGCGTACTGTAGCCATACCTGCCCCTGGTAATCAACGTAGTGGAGGGCCGTACTCCGGCCATCCTCGGTCTCGTCCTTCTTCCCGAAGGCAGAGAGTGGTGAAGTCGTGGGCCGACTCCCCATAGTCGGTCTCCCTGGAGTCGCCGATCGGGAGTCATAGTCGTCTCTGGGACTCGGCCGTGAGTGGGTATCGGCGATGCTGCGGCCGACTCCCAGAGTCGGCTGATCGTCTTGGGATTCTTTGAGGGGCGTAGCCTGCCCCGATGTCTTGAAAGGTTCTGGGTCCCGGGTTAGCCTACCCGTGGCCCATTACTCCGACAACGAACAACAATCATACCATAGGCTAGCTTCTAGGGTTTAGCCTCTCTGATCTCGTGGTAGATCTACTCTTGTACTACCCATATCATCAATATTAATCAAGCAGCAGTAGGGTTTTACCTCCATCGAGAGGGCCCGAACCTGGGTAAAAACATTGTGTCCCTTGTCTCCAGTTACCATCCGCCTAGACGCACAGTTCGGGACCCCCTACCCGAGATCATCCAGTTTTGACATCTTCATTGGTGCTTTCATTGAGAGTTCCTCTGTGTCGTCATCTTTAGGCCCGATGGCTTCTCCGATCATCAACAGCGATGCGGTCCAGGGTGAGATTTTTCTCCCCGGATAGATCTTCGTATTCGGCGGCTTTGCACTGCGGGCCAATTCGCTTGGCCATCTGGAGCAGATTGAAAGCTACGCCACTGGCCATCAGGTCAGATTTGGAAGCTTGAACTACACGGCTGACATCCGCGGAGACTTGATCTTCGACGGATTCGAGCCGCAGCCGGGTGCGCCGCACTGTCATGATGGGCATGACCTAACCCTGCCACCGAACAGTGCCCTGGGGGCCGCACCCGCGTCAGCGCCGACCCTTAGCTCGGAGCCAACTACGCCGATCGAGGACGGGTGGCTAGACACTGCCTCGAGGGCTGCAGTCTCAACGGCGATCGAGCCGAATACCAGCCTTATCCTCTGCGAAGCCCGTGACTCCAAGGTGCCGGACTCTTATCCAGACTCCGAACCCACCGCGCCCCTACCAATCGAATCTGATTGGGCGCCGACCATGGAATTCACCGACGCTGATATCTTTCAGCACTCGCCCTTCGGCGACATTCTGAATTCACTAAGGTCTCTCTCTTTGTCAGGAGAGCCCTGGCCAGACTACGACCAACAGGATTGGGATGCGGACGACGAAGAAATTCTACGCCCACCCACCACCCACTTCGTAGCCACTATCGATGATTTAACCGACATGCTCGAATTCGACTCTGAAGATATCGAAGGTATGGACGACGATGTAGGAGACGAACATGAACCAGCGCCTATAGGGCACTGGACAGCCACCCCATCCTACGATGTATACATGGTGGACACACCCAAAGGAAACGACAAGGAAGAACGGGATGACGCAATGAAGGGTCATTCCTCCGAAAAGCAGCCAAAGAGGCGGTGTAAGCGCCTCTCCAAGCCTCGCCACGACAGAGACAACGGTCATACAGACCCAGCAACAGAGCAGGGCGAGCCGGCAAACGATGAACATAGCATCGAGCAACCATCCGAACAAGACAACTTGAATAAACAAACCGCACAACCCGTCCTCGGTGAAGATAACAGTCTGGACGACCTCACGCCGGACAAGTTCCTAGAACAGGAAAACCTCCACAAAAGGCTTGTTGCCATGGTGCATAGCCTAAAAAGCATAAGCGAAAGCTCAAGGAAGACGCACTCCGAATAAGATGGAGCAAAGTACTCAACACCGCAGACAAATACGGCGATAGTCACCACACAAAGAGCTACCCGAAGCGAAAGCTATTGCCCGAATTTGATGAGGAGGCCCTAGAGCCCCCAAAATCAAAAAATAAGGAAGCCACCCGGTCGGATAGATGACCCCATGGCGAACATAGAGAGGCATATGGCGCCGCACACAAACCAACACGCGATCCACCCAAGGATTCGCATCAAAAGGATGGCCCAGCCAGGTCTCTCTACGGGCCAAGAAACAAGCTCTAGCAAGCAATGTGACGCAACAAATATCCGAACAACACGGCACACCCAAATACAGGGGTGCCGCACACCCCCTCTATTTCACCGATGTGGTGCTGGACCATGAATTTCCAGCAGGATTTAAGCCCGTAAACATAGAGGCGTACGAAGGAACAACAGACCCTAGAGTCTGGATTGAGGATTATATCCTCCACATACACATGGCCAGAGGAGAAGACCTCCACACCATAAAATACTTACCCCTCAAGCTCAAAGGGCCAGCTCGGCATTGGCTTAAAGGCCTTCCCGAAAACACCATTGGAAGTTGGGAGGAGCTCGAGGATGCTTTTCGGGCAAATTTTCAAGGGACCTATGTCCGAACTCCGGATGCAGACGATTTAAGTCATATAACTCAACAACCCGGAGAGTCAGCGCGGAAGCTCTGGAACAGATTTCTTACTAAAAAGAACCAGATAGTCGACTGTCCGGACACCGAAGCCTTAGCAGCTTTCAAACAAGCGTTCGAGACGAATGGCTCGCCAGACACCTCAGACAAGAAAATCCAAGAACAATGGCCGAATTAACAAGCCTCATGACTCGCTTTTGCGTGGGAGAGGACAGCTGGTTGGCAAGGCGCAGCACCAGTGACCCAAGCACGTCCGAAGTCAGGGATGGAAACGGGAAGCCACATCGCAGAAAAGACCAGCGCCGGAATAAGGGAAACAGTCCGAAGAGCACGGCAGTTAACGCCGGATTCAAAAGCTCTCGGCAGGGTAAGCAGAAGCCGCCCCTCAAAGATAACAGAGACGAACTGTCCAACTTAAATAAAATCCTGGACAAGATATGTCAAATCCACAGCACCCCAGGAAAGCCTGCAAACCATACCCACAGAGAATGTTGGCTCTTCAAGTAGCCCGGCCAACTCAACACCGAACACAAGGGGCTCGACACACCAAGCGAGGACGATGACGAACCCCACAAGAAGAGCAACAGGAAACAAATGAATTTCCCACTCGAAGTCAGAGCAGTAAACTTACTTCACGTGACAAAAGGGAAAATAGAGTGGCGCCTATAGAGATACGTGCCATACGGCCTACCCTAAAGGAGTCTCGCCACAGGTTCTTAAAACTGATCACCTTCGACCATCAGGATTACCCTAGAAGTATCCGGAATGCAGGTTGGGCTACTGAGGGAGTCCTGGATTAGGGGGTGTTCGGATAGCCGAACTATATCTTCAGCCGGACTCCAGGACTATGAAGATACAAGATTGAAGACTTCGTCCCGTGTCCGGAAGGTTCTTTCCTTGGCGTGGAAGGCAAGCTAGGCGTGCGGATATTCAAGGTCTCCTACCAATGTAGCCGACTCTGTGTAACCCTAACCCTATCAGGTGCCTATATAAACCGGAGGGTTGTAGTCCGTAGGACGAACACATCATAACCATCATCATACCTATAGGCTAGCTTCTAGGGTTTAGCCTCCTTGATCTCGTGGTAGATCTACTCTTGTACTACCCATATCATCAATATTAATCTAGCAGGAGTAGGGTTTTACCTCCATCGAGAGGGCCCAAACCTGGGTAAAATAAAGTGTCCCTTGTCTCCTGTTACCATCCGACCTTGACGCACAGATCGGGACCCCCTACCCGAGATCCGCCGGTTTTGACACCGACATTGGTGCTTTCATTGAGAGTTCCTCTGTGTCGTCGCCTTTAGGCCCGATGGCTCCTTTGATCATCAACAACGATGAGGTCCAGGGTGAGACTTTTCTCCCCGGACAGATCTTCGTCTTCGGCGGCTTCGCTCTGCGGGCCAACTCGCTTGGTCATCTGGAGCAGATAGAGAGCTACGCCCCTGGCCATCAAGTCAGGTTTGGAAACCTAAACTACACGGCAGATATCCGCGGAGACTTGATCTTCGACGGATTCGAGCCACAGCCAAGCGCGCCGCACTATCTCGAGGGGCATGATATAGCTCTGCCTCCGAACAGTGTCCTGGAGGCCGCATACGCTCCGGCCCCGATCCTCGATCCGGAGCCCGCTGCGTTCTTTGAGGACGAACGGTTGGACGTCACCTCAGGGGCTGCGATCTTAAAAGCCATTGAGCCAAACGCAAGCCCCGCACTCCGCACGGCACATGACTCCAAGGAGCCGGACTCTTCTCCGAACTCCGAACCTCCCGCGCCCCTGCCAATCGAATCAGATTGGTCGCCGGTAATGGAGTTCACCGCCGCGGACATCTTTCAGTATTCACCTTTTGGTGATATTCTGAATTCTCTCAAGTCTCTCTCTTTGTCAGGAGAGCCCGGGCCAAACTATGGCCTGCGAGGTTGGGATTCGGACGACGAAGAAATTCAAAGCCCACCGACCGCCCACTTAATAGCCACTGTCGACGATATATCCGACATGCTCGACTTCGGCTCAAAAGACTTTGATGGTATGGACAACGAAGGAGGAGACGAGCAAGAACCAGCACCTGTAGGGCGCTGGACCGCCACCTCATCATATGACATATACATGGTGGATGCTCCAAAAGATGGAGACGGCGATGGAACAGCGGAGGATGGCACTTCGAAAAAGCCTCCAAAACGCCGACGTCAGCGGCGCCGCTCCAAATCCCGCCACAGCAGAAACGGTGGTTCCGGCACGGGAGATAATACTACCCCAGACAGCGCCGAAGAACACCACAACCAGCAGGATTCGGCACAGGAAGATGGAGAAGACCGCCCTCATGAGAGAGTGGCAGAACGAGAGGTCGAGAACGATAACTACATGCCTTCCTCCGAAGACGAGGCAAGCCTCGGCGACGATGTATTCATCGTACTATCAGAACCCAGCGAACAAGAGCGCTTTCAACGCAGGCTTTTAGCCACGGCGAACAGCCTAAAGAAAAAGCAGCAACAGCTTAGAGCTGATCAAGATTTGCTAGCTGACAGATGGACTGAAGTCCTTGCGGCCGAAGAGCACGAGCTCGGACGCCCCTCCAAAAACTATCCTAAGCGCAGGCCCCTACCCCAATCAGAGGAGGAAGCCCAAGACATGGCAGATCGGCCACCTCGCGGCCGCGACAGAGAAGCCTGTCGAACATCCAAACAAGCCATGCCCCGCAGCCGCTTTACCAAGGCACGGGAACACGAACCAGACCTGCGAGACGTCCTGGAGGACAAACCAAGGCAAACAAGATCGATCTATGGATCGCGCAGACGCCCGACGGCACGTGATAGTTTTCACTCCGGACACAATAAATCCGGCCGGGCCGAACACAACAGGAACAGCTCCTCCGAACTGCGTCGAGACATAGCCTAGTACAGGGGCGCCGCACACCCACTATGCTTCACAGACGAAGTAATGGATCATAGAATCCCAGAGGGTTTCAAACCCGTTAACATCGAATCGTACGATGGTACAACAGATCCGGCAGTATGGATTGAGGACTATCTCCTCCACATCCACATGGCACGTGGCGATGATTTGCACGCCATCAAATATTTACCCCTTAAGCTTAAGGGACCAGCCCGGCACTGGCTCAACAGCCTCCCCGCAGATTCGATCGGCTCTTGGGAGGACCTGGAGGCCGCATTCCTCGACAACTTCCAGGGGACCTATGTACGGCCACCGGACGCCGACGACCTAAGCCACATAATCCAGCAGCCAGAAGAATTGGCCAGGCAATTCTGGACACGGTTCCTAACAAAGAAAAATCAGATAGTCGATTGTCCGGATGCAGAGGCCTTAGCAGCCTTCAAGCATAACATCCGTGACGAGTGGCTTGCCCGGCACCTGGGACAGGAAAAGCCGAAATCCATGGCAGCCCTCACGACACTCATGACCCGCTTTTGCGCGGGCGAAGATAGCTGGCTAGCTCGCAGCAACAACTTATCGAAGAAGCAAGGTAATTCAGATACCAAGGACAAAAGTGGCAGGTCGCGACGAAATAAACAGAAACGCCGCGTCAGCAGCGACATCAATGAAGATACGACAGTAAACGCCGGATTCAGAGGCCATAAATCTGGTCAGCGGAAAAAGCCATTCAAAAAGAATACCCAGGGCCCGTCCAGTTTGGACCGAATACTCGACCGCTCGTGCCAGATTCACGGCACCCCTGAAAGGCCAGCCAATCACGCCAACAGGGATTGTTGGGTGTTCAAGCAGGCAGGCAAGTTAAGAGCCGAACACAAAAACAAGGGGTTAGACAGCGATGACGAAGAGGAGCCTAGGCCGCCGAACAACAACGGACAGAAGGGGTTTCCCCCACAAGTGCGGATGGTGAACATGATATACGCGACTCATATTCCCAAGCGGGAGAGGAAGCGTGCGCTACGGGACATATACGCGATGGAGCCAGTCGCCCCAAAGTTCAACCCATGGTCCTCTTGCCCGATCACCTTCGATCGAAGGGACCACCCCACTAGCATCCGTCACGGCGGTTTCGCTGCATTGGTTCTTGACCCAATCGTTGACGGATTTCACCTTACAAGAGTCCTCATGGACGGCGGCAGTAGCCTGAACCTGCTCTACCAGGATACAGTGCAGAAAATGGGCATAGATCCATCAAGGATCAAGCCCACAAAGACGACCTTTAAAGGCGTCATACCAGGTGTAGAGGCCAATTGCATAGGCTCCATAACACTTGATGTGGTCTTCGGATCTCCGGACAACTTCCGAAGCGAAGAGTTAATCTTCGACATAGTTCCGTTCTGTAGTGGCTATCATGCTCTGCTTGGACGAACCGCATTCGCAAAATTCAATGCGGTGCCGCACTACGCATATCTCAAGCTTAAGATGCCAGGCCCTCGAGGTGTAATCACGGTCAGCGGAAACACCGAACGCTCCATCCGTACGGAGGAACACACGGCGGCCCTCGCAGCAGAGGTACAAAGCAGCCTGTTAAGGCAGCTCTCGAGTCCGGCCGCTACAAAGCAGGACAAAGCAAAACGCGCCCGGAGTAACCCGCAGCAAGACCGACTAGCGCGTTCAGAGCACGCGTAGCAACACGGCCCCAACCCCAGCCATCGCTACATAGCAGAGCTAGTACCTCGAGTACACAATTACGCCCTTACAATTCCATGGGCATAGGGGAAGGGGCAGATAAAACGACATGCCAACAATACGGCGTCAAACGTACTAGGGGCTGCCGGGATCTTCTTTTCTTTCAGGACTCCATAACTCTGGATACAGTGTTCGGCCTCGCTGCCGCACAAACGATACAGGACCCAGGAAAGCAGACAAAATAACGCCGCATCATGGAACTCGCAGGTGGTCTCTATTTCGAGTGATATATCTGTTTCTAAATTCCGCGGCCTGCGCCTGGTCAGGACATGTTAAATAGTCTATTTTTTTCGCACTACTTATATCGTTCGGCTTGAATAAACAACCTCCTCATAAATAATGCATAGCTTTTCGTCTATTTTTTGCATTATCTCCTTTTAATATACATATGTTTACTCAAATAACATGGTCGCACCCGTACACCATGGTACGGCAAACCACGCCAGGTGCTTTTTTACCCTTCTATCTGGTGTGAGAAGTCCGTCCACTTTCACAAGTGCGGCACCCCGAAGTTATAGCATTATATGCATCGGCTCCGAGTCATGATTTTGGTCATATGTTGGGTTTGCCCGGCTCCTATGTTTGGTGCCTTACGTTCTGCTCTATCGGCTAAGGTAGCACTAGGAGAACCACTGCGATTGTGCCCCAGATCATGTGGGTGAGCACCTCAGTGGAGAAAGCTAAAACAGACTGTCATGATAAGGCGCGAGACCGGTCGCTGTTCGAGAGGTTTTTCAAGTCCCTAAAGGCTTATGCCGCTTTGAGCGGAGAGCTGGTTAAGTCCGGCTAAAGGCGTGGATAATGCCCCGAATTCGGCCTTCCGAACTAGGGGCTTCGCCGAAATTTAAAATTATAACGTTCTATGGCTAAGTGAGAGTGTTCAAGCATTATAGTCCGATGGCCTGGTTTGCTGTGCTGAGCGCCTCCCTCGAAGGACCCAACTATGGGAACAAGAGCCCTCAGGTTTATCCCGAACACCCCAGTACTAGTTGCATGGGGGCAGAAGCCGACGACTCGCCATCTCTCACTTATTGATAAACGGCCGCACAGAAAATAATATTTTAAATTCAGAAAGCATTGCTTAAGCGCATATGAACAAGTTTTGAGCGCACAGGATACAAACGAGCGAGTTTTATTGAAATATTACATCTTTGGCACACTCATCCGCGACAAGGCGAGCTCCAGCGAGAACTTCCTTGTAGTAGTTCTCGGGCTTGCGATGCTCCTTCCCCTGCGGCGGCCCGTCCTTCACCAGCTTCTCTCCGTCCAGCTTGCCCCAGTGTACCTTTACACGGGCAAGGGCCCTCCGGGCACCTTCTATGCAGACGGAGCGCTTGATGACCTCAAGCCGTGGACAGGCCTCCACCAGCCGCCGCACCAGCCCGAAGTAGCTCCCAGGCAGGGCCTCTCCAGGCCACAGCCGAACTAGTAAGCCCTTCATGGCCTGTTCGGCTGCCTTGTGGAGCTCGGCCAGCTGCTTCAGCTGATCGCTTAAGGGCAAAGGGTGTCCGGCCTCAGAATACTGAGACCAGAACACACTCTCCATCAAGCTGTCCTCCTCAGCTCGGTAGAATGCGGCGGCGTCGGATGCGCTACGGGGAAGATCGAAGAACGCCCCTGGAGAACTCCGGATTCGGGTAAGTAATAGGTATTTCACCTTTATATTCCTACTTTGCATTAAGAATGCCTTACCCGCTGCTATCTTTTTCACATCCTCCAATTCTTGGAGGGCCTTTTGGGCTTCGGCCTTGGCACACTTGGTGGTCTCAACAGCCGACGCGAGCTCGGATGCTTGCGTTTTTGCCTCAAGCTCCAAACCCTCATGTTTCTTCATGAGAGCTTGCAGCTCTTGCTGCACCTCGCCGAGTTGGACCTCAAGCTTTTCTCGCTCGGCGCGCTCCTCGGCCGCTTTATTCTCGGCCTCAGTCAGCGCCTGCTTCAGGGTTGCCACCTCGGTTGTGGCCCCTACAATAAGCAGTACAATCTTGTTATTTCTTTTTGCAATCAGGCATCAATAGGCACCACTTTTTTTTTCTTTCTTCCTTTTTTTTCTAAGGGGTATTTCTTACCTTCCTTTTCCGTGAGCTGCCTTTTGGCATGGCCGAGCTCTTGCTCAGACCGCTCGAGGTCCTTTTTCAAGACTTCCACCTGCGCAGTCAGTGCGGCGGTGGACAGCAGGGAAGCCTGCATACACATATTTAGACTTTTTATTAGACTCCTGCGAAAATTGTTGGATCCTCTATTCGGCTTTTCTTTCCGAACACCGAACAGAGCATCAGGGGCTACTGTCTATGCGATAATGAATTTAGCATATTTTTTGCTTACCTGGAAGCCTGTTAGAAGGCTAGCGCAAGCTTCATTCAGTCCGCTTTTGGCGGACTGAACCCCTTGGACCACCGCACTCATGACAGTACGGTGCTCCTCGTCGATGGTGGCGCCTTCAAGCGCCTCCAACAGACTATCCGGCGCCTCTGGTTGGACAGAGGTCGCCGGCTTAGACGGCTTACTCCTCTTGGAAGGAGTTCGCCCACCGCGAGCCAGGACGGTCGAGTCCGGCGCGGTGTCCGGCACAAAGCCGGACTGGGAGCCCTGGGGGGTTTCATCCCGTTTACTCCTGGGGTCCCGAGGATTGCCTTGCGGCTCTTCCACGACCACCTCCTCCTGCCTTGTTCGGCGGGACGCCGCTTCGGCGTCGTCCGCCCTGCTGGGGGTGACTGCGGACGGAACAGAGTTCATGTCCGACGAATCCAGGGAGCCGCTCGATGAATCATCGAGTGCGGCTCGGGGCGGGCTGCGCAAATAACATTCGACATTAGGGTAAGCTGCGCACTTGAAGATACTATGAGTCATTCTGGTATGTGAATACTTACGATGTCGCCAGACGCTTGGTTCTGTCCGGCCACTCCTTTCCGCCCTCTTCGGCGTTGGGGGAGTAGTCCGGCGGAGGGGTCTTCCTTTTCCTCGACCCCTCGGCCTCCCCTGTTGGGGCGGCCTTCTTCTTTTACGCTCCCCTCGATGGAGGGGGAGAGCTTCCTTGTTCCTCCTCCTCGTTTTCACGAGAGGAGGGCGTCGCGGACTCGCCAGATGACGAGCTCGACACCACCACATTGCAGACACTCTTTCGAGTCCCGGTGGTCTTCTTCTTCTTGACCTTCTTCTCCGGCACCACATAGGGCGCCGGAGCCAGCAGCTTCTCTAAGAGGGCTGGGGCTGGGTCTTCGGGCAGAGGAGCCGGACAGTTGATTGGTCCTGCTATCTTCAGCCATGCCTGTCAAAGGCAAAGGGAGTTTTTAGATCCCACATAGAGTTAATCTATGTAGAAAAGCTTAACGAACCTGTGAAAGGTATAAATAGCTTACCTCGCCAGCGTTGCACTACGAGCTGTATCCGCGGTCCTCGGAAGCGGATGTGGGGCACTCGGCACCTTTGGTTAGCACCTTCCAGACGTCTTCATACGTCGTGTCGAAGAGCCTATTGAGGGGTTGGTGCTGCGCCGGGTCGAATTCCCACAAAGTGAACTCCCGTTCTTGGCATGGGAGGATCCGGCGAACGAGCATGACCTGGATGATGTTGACATGCCGGATGGGCTTGTCCATCAGGGACCGGATGCAAGTTTGCAGTCCGGTCACTTCTTCTTCGTTGCCCCATGATAGGCCCTTCTCTTTCCAGGACGTGAGCCGTGTGGGGGGTCCGGATCGGAACTCAGGGGCCGCGACCCATTTCGAGTCGCGTGGCTCGGTGATGTAAAACCACCCTGCCTGCCACCCCTTTAAGGACTCCACAAAGGAGCCATCGAACCAGAGTGCGTTGGCCATTTTGCCAGCCATAGCACCTCCACACTCCGCCTGGGTGCCGGACACCACCTTGGGCTTGACGTTGAAGGTCTGGAGCCAGAGGCCGAAGTGGGGGCGGATGCGGAGAAAGGCCTCACACACGATGATAAATGCCGAGATATTGAGGATAAAGTTCGGGGCCAGATCGTGGAAGTCCAGGCCATAGTAGAACATGAGCCCCCGGACGAAAGGGTGAAGTGGAAAACCCAGTCCGCGGAGGAAATGGGGGAGAAAAACTACCCTCTCATGGGGCCTTGGGGTGGGAAGAAGCTGCCCGGCATCGGGAAGCCGGTGCGGGATGTCCTTGGACAGATATCCGGCCTTCCTAAGCTTTTTGATTTGACCCTCCGTAACGGAGGAAGCCATCCACTTGCCACCCGCTCCAGACATCGCTGGAGCAGGTTGGGGAAGAAAGAGCGAACTTGGGCGTTGGAGCTTGAGTGCGCAGGAGATGGATGGGCAAAGGAGGAAGAAGGCGTAGGTGAAAGAGGTGGATCTTTATCCCCTTATATAGGCTGATGCCGTTATGCGTCCCCACCTACCTAATAAAACTCGCTTGCCGCTCACACACCGTGGTAAATGGCGCGGTTGGGTTACCCACGCCCATATTAATGAGAATCCCGTTAAAGGGGGCACACGATCTCTGCTTCGATAAGACGTGCCAAGGAAACCGCCTCGTTGAACGTGCTGCGGTGGAATAACAGAAATAATCCATACAGAAGGCTTGGTCGCAGTGTTATGACGCACTGCAGAATAGTCAGCAGATTTGATTTGTGTTTGTATTATTCTCTATATGGCAATACGTGGAAACTTGTTTTGCAGAGCCGGACACAATTTTTTTTGGTGTTTATTATCTTCTTGAAGAATTTGGAGGAGGAACCCGCCTTGCAATGCCGAAGACAATTTGCGCGTCGGACTCGTCGTCATTGAAGCCTGGTTCAGGGGCTACTGAGGGAGTCCTGGATTAGGGGGTGTTCGGATAGCCGAACTATATCTTCAGCCGGACTCCAGGACTATGAAGATACAAGATTGAAGACTTCGTCCCGTGTCCGGAAGGTTCTTTCCTTGGCGTGGAAGGCAAGCTAGGCGTGCAGATATTCAAGATCTCCTACCAATGTAACCGACTCTGTGTAACCCTAACCCTATCCGGTGCCTATATAAACCGGAGGGTTGTAGTCCGTAGGACGAACACATCATAACCATCATCATACCTATAGGCTAGCTTCTAGGGTTTAGCCTCCTTGATCTCGTGGTAGATCTACTCTTGTACTACCCATATCATCAATATTAATCTAGCAGGAGTAGGGTTTTACCTCCATCGAGAGGGCCCGAACCTGGGTAAAATAAAGTGTCCCTTGTCTCCTGTTACCATCCGACCTTGACGCACAGATCGGGACCCCCTACCCGAGATCCGCCGGTTTTGACACCGACAGCTGCCTTGATACTAGATCCGATAATTGACGGATTCCACTTTACACAAGTCCTGATGGACGGCGGCAGTGGTTTAAACCTGCTATATCAGGACACAGTCCGCAAAATGGGGATGGACCCAACAAAAATTTGCCATAGCAACACTTCCTTTAAAGGAGTAGCGCCAGGCCCAGATGCCCATTGCACGGGTTTCCTCTTACTAGAAGTTATGTTCGGTTCTCCCGATAACTTCCGTAGAGAAATGCTAACTTTCCACATCGCCCCATTTTCAAGTGGCTATCAAGCACTACTAGGACGCGAAGCGTTCGCCCGCTTTAATGCAATACCACATTATGCATCTCTCACGCTTAAGATGCCCGGTCCACGGGGCATCATGTCACTAAAGGGAAATATTGAGTGTTTCTCTCGCGCGGAGGACCGTGCGGCCGCTTTGACAGCCGCACATTAAAACGGCTTCACCAATCAAAGCACCTAAACAGGTCGTTAAGACCACGGACGCGGCTTGACGAGTCCGGCGTAAACATACCATTGATAAAGGCTTAATAACCGCATACCCCTGTACAAGGGGCTCCGCGCACGTAACACAAGAGACAATAAGGCTCAATTTCTACCCATTTCGAATTATACTTTGTTTATTTAGTATAACGTACATTTCGCACGACCTTTTTCAACTAAGTTCCTCTCTTTTTCAGATGAACACCATGCTATACCCGTCCAGGACACGGCACAACGGAGACACAGGCGCAGACGTGCAGCAGGGACCCGTTCCAAGGATTCTTTTTAGATTAAGACCCTGCGTAAACCTTTTTTACTGTCTTTTGTTGATGCACATCCCCTGGATTCTCAGTATAGCCGAGGAGGAGGCTGGCGTATTGGCATGTGGCCAAGTCAGAATTTTGCGCGTACCTGGACACCAGGGGCTTATTACCAACGACACTGTTCAGCCCGTTTTCATAAAGACCGAACACCTTAGGGAGTGTTCGGCGTCGCAAGTTTGGCCTTATATGCATCAACTCCGAATCATGTCTTTGGTCAAATGTTGGGTTTGCCCGGCTCCTGTGTTTTTCTGCCTTATGTTCCGCACTATCGGCTAAGGCGGCACCAGGAGAACTACTGCGATTGTGCCCCAGTTCAGCCAGGCGAGCACCTCAGTAGAGAAAGCTGAAAACTGATTGTCATGATATCGCATGAGACTGGTCAACCACTTGATGTCCCATCGGAATCTTCGGGATTCCTCCGCATTAACGAAGGGCCGTTTCCCGGCCAGGCACACACGCGCCCCGAATTCGGGCGAGCGCGGTGCCACCAGGGGCTATATAGTAGCTCCACGGTCAAACTCCTATGGCTAAGTGAAAGTGATAAAGCATTATAGTCTGGTTGCCTAGTTCGCTGCGCTACCACCTGCTTAATGGACCAAGACGTTGGATCAAGTGTGATGATGCGCCTTTTGCGAACACCCCCGCATTATATGCGTCGGGGCTGAAGCCAACGACTGCAATCTTTCAGGTTATATATACATATACGTAAACAACCGCACAGGAGGCATTATAATTCTTGCAAGCACAAGTATAAAAAGCTTCTACATTTCAGCAAAATATTGTTTTCAATAAAAAATACATGTTATTCGAACATAATATACTTCGAGCACTGCGTCTCTATTAAACAAGCGCCCTCTAGGACTTCTTGAAAGTAGTGCTCGACAGGTACTCGGCTTTCGCCCGAATCTTGGGCTGTAACAGCGGTGGCCTCCATCTCCGCCCAGTATGTCTTGACACGGGCAAGGGCCATCCGCGCACCCTCCACACATGCTGACCTCTTCATCGCATTGATATACGACACGACACCAAGGAACTGCTGCACCAAGCTAAAATAAATGTTTGCTTTGGCCTTTTCGGCCACAGATGATCCATGACATACTTCATGGCGAGTCCGGATAACCTATTTAGCTCGGCCCATTCGGCCAAACGATCGGTTAATGGAAGCGGACGCTCTGGATTGTGGAACTGCGACCAGAAAAACTTTTCCACTTCGCGACCCTCCTGATCTTGGAAGTGTTCGACCGCATCAGCGGCACTCGCCGCTAAATCCAGATGCGCGTCCGCCAAACTCCACATCCAGTCCAACGGAGCATATTTAGGATCCCCGAACTTCATCCGCAGCATAAAGGGCTTCCCAGCCGCGATATCTCCAGCGTGACGTAGCTCCTCCTTCATCGCCCTCATCGCAGAGCGAGCATCCTTGGCCGCTGTAGTGGCCTTCTCCAGGTCCGTCCGTTCCGCCCGATCTTCTTTTTCAAGAAGCTTGCAACGGTCAGCAGCGCTCTTCAACTTCACAGCCATCTCGGCCATTTCCTTCTTGCTTTGGCAGTGAGCAGCCTCTTCGGCTTTTAGCTCTTCAAGCACCTTTAAGGCAGCCGCATCACTTTTTCTGGCTTGCTCCTTGGCTCGGGCAAGCTCTGCCCGAAGTTTCTCCACGGCGGCAGCCCCATCTACGTCAAGCACACGCGTTATAAGATACTGGCATCAAGCTCCTCTTACCAGGTGTCTCCGGAGAACTTACATACCTTGTGCCTCGTCAAGCCGCTTGTTGACAAGCGCGATGTCGGCATCTGCCACGTCAAGTTGCCGCTCTAGCTCGGCAAATTCATCAGTCTGGCTGGCCACCGGACACTTCGCCACCTGCATATGAAGGCGGCAAAATCATACCTGGGACTATGATCCTCCATGTGTCGTCGTCTACGACACCACCTAGAGTCTCAGGGTCTACTATCTACACGGGGCGAATCTTAAAATATGCGGCAGTTTCCAAAAAAGGTGCATCATTTCACGTACCTCAAAGCCCGTCAGTAGACTCATGACAGCTTCATGCAACCCGCTTTCCGCGGATGAGATCTTTTCAATCACCGTACCCATCAACGTACGGTGCTCCTCTGAGATAAGCCCTCGCCCTAGCAGATCCTTCAGTGCCTCCGACCATGCGCCAGATGGTGCCGGACTAGTTCGATCGCCTTTTTCGAAAGCAGGACTCGGAGGGCTTCGGGTGACCGTATTACCACCTTCCGGCCTTACCGGATCAGGAGAAAACCTCCGCGACGACACCTCAGGGTCGCCCGCCTCATGAGGCGGTATGGCAGGGGGAGGCGTTTCGCTCTCCATCATCTCCAGAAGAAGATCCCCCGAAGACGAGCTCTGCTGAGAAGGGCTAAGGTCCGAATTACAAGGTAAATTTTCGGTTATTCTTCTTAGAATTAAAAGCAAAGATTTCTCTCATTATTTAAACATCCTCTCTACTTACGGCTCGGTGGAGGGCTGATCCCCTTGAGGGCACAGTACGGCCGAGGTATCCCCCGACATAGGACCCTCTGGCGAAGATTTCTTCCTCCGCTTTGAGACCATGGTCTCTGGGTCTTCAGAGGCGGTCCTCTTCTTCGCCTGAGTAAAGGAATTTTCGATTACTCCTTTCCGGACAGCCTCCTTCAGGGAGGCAGTAGCTTCCTTGGCCGCCCCTTCGATTTCTTTCGGAGGCACGATCTCCAACATCCTGGTTAACAGGGGATCCGGTGAGGTTTCAGGAAGGGGGACCGGACACCTGATTAACTTCGCCTTCGCTACCCACTCCTGTTTCAAGGACAAATCTTTTAAGGGTGATGTTGTGATAAATGAACGGATGGAGTGTCCGGGCACAGGACTACTTACTTGAGTATCCAGACGATTGCAGCTCAGGCCTACGTCTTCCGTAGAATCCGGACACACTACTTGTGGTCCGAAGAACAATTTGTACATCTCCACAGGTGTCATGCCAAGAAAATGTTGGAGACCTCGCGGTCCCTCCGGATTGAACTCCCACAAACGGAGGCGGCGACGTTTGCAGGGTAGAACTCGGCGAATTAACATAACCTGCGTCACCACGACCAGACTGATGTCTCTTTCTAGGAGATCTTGGATGCAGCCCTGCAACAAGGGCACGTCCTTTGCCAGCCCCCAGTCCAACCCCTTATTGACCCATGACGCTAGTCGTGGCAGGGGACCCGAGCGGAAGGCAGGCGGCGCCACCCACTTGGTACCCCTGGGAGCTCTGATATAAAGCCACTCTTGTTTCCGTAAGCTGAACTCTTCTTGAAAAGAGCCCTCAGGCCATGGAACGTCAGCATTCTTGCTTATAACAGCGCCTCTGCACTCCGCGTGCTGTCCCTCGATCATCTTCGGTTCTACTTTAAAGGTCTTAAGCCACAGTTCGAAGTGAGGAGTAATTCGGAGGAAGGCTTCGCACATAACGATGAACGACGAGATATGGAGGATGGACTCCGGAGCTAAGTCATGAAATTCTAGCCCATAATAAAACATGAGCCCCCTCACGAAGGGATCCGTCGCGAAGCCTAGCCCTCGGAGGAAGTGAGACACGAACACCACGCTCTCACCAGGCCTGGGAGTGGGAATAACCTGCCCTTGAGCAGGCAACCTATGCGAGATTTCGCCTGTCAAAAACCTGGCCTCTCTCAGCTTTAGCACGTCTTCCTCCGTGACGGACGAAGGCATCCATCGGCCTCGAAGGTCGGAACCGGACATCGTCGAAGGTCCGAAGCGCCTAAAATCTGGGGCCTTGGGTGTTGGAACTCGAGGCGAGAGGCGGATTCAATTGAGATCGAAAGAAAGGAGTGAGGCCTTGGTCTCTTTATAAGAGGTTGAATACCAAGAGCCCTCCCCGTGACTGTTTGGGACCTACCTTGGATCGAGGGGATATACCAATGGGCACGATCGGGTTACCCACGTTTGTAATGATGAGGATCCCGTAAATAAAGGGGACACAATCTCTGCTTCGACAAAGACGTGCCAAGGAAACCGCCTCGCAAAACGCGTTGAGGTGGAACAGTAAAACGATTCGAATAACAGCTTGGCCGTGGTGTGATTTCATGCTACGGAATACGTCAGTAGATTAGATTTGTGTAAATACTATTCTCTCTATGGCAATATGTGGAACTTATTTCGCAGAGCCGGACACTATTCTTGTGTTCAAATTCTTATATGAAGTATTCGGAGGAGGAACCCGCCTTGCAATGCCGAAGACAATTTGCGCGCCGGAGTCGTCATCATTGAAGCTTGGTTCAGGGGCTACTGAGGGAGTCCTGGATTAGGGGGTGTCTGGATAGCCGGACTATAACCTTTGGCCGGACTGTTGGACTATGAAGATACAAGATTGGAGACTTCGTCCCTTGTTCGGATGGGACTTTCCTTGGCGTGGAAGGCAAGCTTGGCGATACGGATATGTAGATCTCCTTCCGTTGTAACCGACTCTGTGTAACCCTAGCCCTCTCCGGTGTCTATATAAACTGGAGGGTTTTAGTCCATAGGACGAACAACAATCATACCATAGGCTAGCTTCTAGGGTTTAGCCTCTCTGATCTCGTGGTAGATCTACTCTTGTACTACCCATATCATCAATATTAATCAAGAAGGAGTAGGGCTTTACCTCCATCGAGAGGGCCCGAACCTGGGTAAAAACATTGCGTCCCTTGTCTCATGTTACCATCCACCTAGACGCACAGTTCGGGACCCCCTAACTGAGATCCGCCGGTTTTCACACCGACAGTTAGGTTTACCTTAATACTTCTTTTGTAGTTGCGGATGCTTGCAATTGGGGTTAATCGTAAGTGCGATGCTTGTCCAAGGAAGGGAATCACCCAAGCACTGGTCCACCCATATACCAAATTATCAAAGTAACGAACGCGAATCATATGAGCGTGATGAAAACTAGCTTGACGATAATTCCCATGTGTCCTCGGGAGTGTTTTCCTTCATATAAGAGTTTGTCCAGGCTTGTCCTTTTCTACAAAAAGGATTGGGCCATCTTTCTGCACCTTATTTACTTTCATTACTTGTTGCCCGTTACAAATTACCTTAGCACAAAACTATATGTTACCAATAATTTCAGTGCTTGCAGAGAATACCTTACTGAAAACCGCTAGTCATTTCCTTCTGCTCCTCGTTAGGTTGGACACTCTTACTAATCGAAAGGACTAGATAGATCCCCTACACTTGTGGGTCATCAAGACTCTTTTCTGGCACCTTTGCCGGGGAGTGAAACGCCTTTGGTAGGTGGAATTTGGTAAGGAGAAATTTATATAGTGTGCTGAAATTTACTGTCACTTGTTACTATGGAACATAATCCTTTGAGGGGCTTGTTCGGGGTATCTTCACCCCGACCAGTTGAGCAAAGAGTTGCTCCTCAACCTACCGAACCTACTGAAAATGTTTACTTTGATATTCCTTCGGGTATAATAGAGAAACTGATAGCTAATCCTTTTACAGGAGATAGAACATTACGTCCCGATTTGCACCTAATCTATGTTGATGAAGTTTGTGGATTATTTAAGCTTGCAGGTATGCCTGAGGATGTTATCAAGAAGAAGGTCTTCCCTTTATCTTTGAAAGGGAAAGGCATTGACATGGTTTAGGCTATGTGATGATGTGGGATCATGGAACTATAACCGATTGAAATTGGAATTTCATCAGAAGTTTTATCCTATGCATCTTGTTCATCGTGATCGTAATTATATATATAATTTTTGGCCTTGCGAAGGAGAAAGCATCGCTCAAGCTTGTGGGAGGCTTAAGTCAATGTTATATTCATGCCCCAATCATGAGCTCTCAAGAGAAATTATTATTCAAAAAATTTATGCTCGGCTTTCTCTCAATAATCTCTCCATGCTCAATACTTCTTGTACTGGCTCTTTTATGATGAAGACTATTGAATTCAAATGAGATTTATTGGAAAGAATTAAACGCAACTCTGAAGATTGGGATCTCGACGAAGGTAAGGAGTTAGGTATAACACCTAAGTTTGATTATGTTAAATCTTTTATGAATACCGATGTTTTGTGTGAATTTAGCACTAAATATGGACTTGACTCTGAGATAGTAGCTTCTTTCTGTGAATCCTTTGCTACTCATGTTGATCTCCCTAAGGAGAAGTGGTTTAAATATAATCCTCCCATTGAAGTAAAAGTAGTTGCACCTATTAAAGTTGAAGAAAACACTATCACTTATAATGTTGATCCTATTGTTCCTACTGCTTATATTGAGAAACCACCTTTCCCTGTTAGAATAAAGGATCATGCAAAAGCTTCAACTGTGGTTTGTAAGAGTAACACTAGAACACCTACACCCCCTGAGAAAATTAAAGTTGAACCTAGTGTTGCTATGGCTAAGGATCTATTGGCTGATAATATTGAAGGGCATGTTATTTACTTCTGTGATGAAGCTGCTAGAATTGCTAGACCTGATACTAAAAATAAACATAGACCTGTTGTAGGCATGCCTGTTATCTCTATTAAAATAGGAGATCATTGCTATCATGGCTTATGTGATATGGGTGCTAGTGTAAGTGCAATACCTCATTCCTTATACAAAGAAATTATGCACGACTTTGCACCTGCTGAGTTAGAGGAAATTGATGTCACAATTAAGCTTGCCAATAGAGACACTATTTCACCAGTTGGGATTGTTAGAGATGTTGAAGTCTTGTGTGGGAAAGTTAAATATCCTACTGATTTTCTTGTTCTTGGTTCCTCACAAGATAACTTTTGTCCCATTATATTTGGTAGACCCTTCTTGAATACTGTTAATGCTAGAATAGACTGCAAAAAGGATGTAGTTACTATTGGTTTGGGGGATATGTCTCATGAGTTTAATTTTGCTAAATTTCGTAGACAACCCCATGATAAAGAATTGCCTAGTAAAGATGAAATTATTGGTCTTGCTTCTATTGTCGTGCCTCCTAATGATCCTTTAGAGCAATATTTGCTAGACCATGAAAATGATATGTTTATGAATGAAAGAAGAGAAATAGATGAAGTATTTTTTAAATAGGGACCTATTTTGAAACACAGCTTGCCTGTTGAAATCCTTGGGGATCCTCCTTCACCCAAGGGTGATCCCGTGTTTGAGCTTAAACCATTACCTGATACTCTTAAATATGCTTATCTTGATGAGAAAAAGATATATCCTGTTATTATTAGTGCTAACCTTTCAGAGCATGAAGAAAAGAGATTATTGAAAACTCTGAAGAGGCACCATGCTGCTATTGGATATACTCTTGATGATCTTAAGGGCATTAGTCCCACTTTATGCCAGCACAAAATAAAATTGGAGAAATATGCTAAACCAGTTGTTGATCACCAACGACGGTTAAATCCTAAGATGAAAGAAGTGGTAAGAAAAGAAATACTAAAGCTTATGGAGGCAGGTATAATTTATCCCTTTGCTGATAGTCAGTGGGTAAGTCCCGTCCATTGTGTCCCTAAGAAGGGAGGTATTACTGTTGTTCCTAATGATAAAGATGAATTGATCCCACAAAGAATCATTATAGGTTATAGAATGGTAATTGATTTCCGCAAATTAAATAAAGCTACTAAAAAGGATCATTACCCATTACCTTTTATTGATCAAATGCTAGAAAGATTATCCAAACATACACATTTTTGCTTTCTAGATGGTTATTCTGGTTTCTCTCAAATACCTGTGTCAAAAGAGGATCAAGAAAAGACCACCTTTACTTGCCCTTTCGGTACCTTTGCTTATAGACGTATGCCTTTTGGTTTATGCAATGCACCTTCTACCTTTCAAAGATGCATGATGGCTATATTCTCTAATTTTTGTGAAAAGATTGTTGAGGTTTTCATGGATGATTTCTCCGTATATGGAACTTCTTTTGATGATTGCTTAAGCGACCTTGATCGAGTTTTGCAGAGATGTGAAGAAACTAATCTTGTCTTGAATTGGAAAAAGTGCCACGTTATGGTTAATGAAGGTATTTTTTTGGGGCATAAAATTTCTGATAGAGGCATTGAAGTTGATAAAGCTAAAGTTGATGCTATTGAAAAGATGCCATGTCCACAGGACATTAAAGGTATAAGAAGTTTCCTTGGTCATGCCAGTTTTTATAGTAGGTTCATTAAGGACTTCTCTAAAATTTCTAGGCCTCTGACTAATCTCTTACAAAAAGATATCCCTTTTGTCTTTGATGATGATTGTGTACAAGCATTTGAAATACTTAAGAAAGCCTTGATTTCTGCACCCATTGTTCAACCACCTGATTGGAATTTACCCTTTGAAATTATGTTTGATGCTAGTGATTATGTTGTAGGTGCTGTTCTAGGACAAAGAGTTGATAAGAAATTAAATGTTATCCAATATGCTAGTAAAACTCTAGACAGTGCCGAGAGAAACTATGCTACTACTGAAAAAGAATTTTTAGCAGTTGTATTTGCTTGTGATAAGTTCAGACCTTATATTGTTGATTCTAAAGTAACTATTCACATAGATCATGCTGCTATTAAATACCTTATGGAAAAGAAAGATGCTAAAACTAGACTTATTAGATGGGTTCTTTTGCTATAAGAATTTGATTTGCATATTATTGATAGAAAGGGAGCCGAGAACCCCGTTGCAGACAACTTATCTAGGTTAGATAATGTTCTTGATGACCAACTACCTATTGATGATAGCTTTCCTGATGAACAATTAGCTGTCACAAATGCTCCTCGTACTACTCCATGGCATGCAGATTATGCTAATTATTTTGTTGCCAAATTTATACCACCTAGTTTCGCATACCAGCAAAAGAAAAAGTTTTTCTATGATTTAAGAAATTAATTCTGGGATGACCCACACTGAGGGAGTCCTGGATTAGGGGGTGTTCGGATAGCCGAACTATATCTTCAGCCGGACTCCAGGACTATGAAGATACAAGATTGAATACTTCGTCCCGTGTCCGGAAGGTTCTTTCCTTGGCATGGAAGGCAAGCTAGGCGTGCGGATATTCAAGATCTCCTACCAATGTAACCGACTCTGTGTAACCCTAACCCTATCCGGTGCCTATATAAACCGGAGGGTTGTAGTCCATAGGACGAACACATCATAACCATCATCATACCCATAGGCTAGCTTCTAGGGTTTAGCCTCCTTGATCTCGTGGTAGATCTACTCTTGTACTACCCATATCATCAATATTAATCTAGAAGGAGTAGGGTTTTACCTCCATCGAGAGGGCCCGAACCTGGGTAAAATAAAGTGTCCCTTGTCTCTTGTTACCATCCGACCTTGACGCCCAGATCGGGACCCCCTACCCGAGATCCGCCGGTTTTGACACCGACATTGGTGCTTTCATTGAGAGTTCCTCTGTGTCGTCGCCTTTAGGCCCGATGGCTCCTTTGATCATCAACAACGATGAGGTCCAGGGTGAGACTTTTCTCCCCGGACAGATCTTCGTCTTCAGCGGCTTCGCTCTGCGGGCCAACTCGCTTGGTCATCTGGAGCAGATCGAGAGCTATGCCCCGGCCATCAAGCTAGGTTTGTAAGCCTAAACTACACGGCAGATATCCGCGGAGACTTGATCTTCGATGGATTCGAGCCACAGCCAAGCGCGCCGCACTATCTCGAGGGGCATGATATAGCTCTGCCTCCGAACAGGGTCCTGGAGGCCGCATACGCTCCAGCCCCGATCCTCGATTCGGAGCCCGCTGCGTTCTTTGAAGATGAACGGTTGGACGTCACCACGGGGCTGCGATCTTAAAGGCCATTGAGCCAAACGCGAGCCCCGCGCTCCGCATGGCCTGTGACTCCAAGGAGCCGGACTCTTCTCCGAACTTCGGGTCGTCCGTGCCCCCGCCGATCGAATCAGATTGGGTGCCTGTAATGGAGTTCACCGCCGCGGACATCTTTCAGTATTAACCTTTTGGTGATATTCTGAATTCTCTCAAGTCTCTCTATTTGTCAGGAGAGCCCGGGCCGAACTATGGCCTGCGAGGTTGGGATTCGGACGACGAAGAAATTCAAAGCCCACCCACCGCCCACTTAATAGCCACTGTCGACGATATATCCGACATGCTCGAGTTTGGCTCCGAAGACTTCGACGGTATGGACGACGAAGGAGGAGACGAGCAAGAACCAGCACCTGTAGGGTGTTGGACCGCCACCTCGTCATACGACATATACATGGTGGATGCTCCAAAAGATGGAGATGGCGATGGAACAGCGGAGGATGGCACTTCGAAAAAGCCTCCAAAACGCCGACGTCAGCGACACCGCTCCAAATCCCGCCACAGCAGAAATGGTGATTCCGGCACGGGAGATAATACTACCCCGGACAGCGCCGAAGAACACCAAAACCAGCAGGATTCGGCACGGGAAGATGGAGAAGACCGCCCTCATGAGAGAGCGGCAGAGCGAGAGGTCGAGGACGATAACTACATGCCTCCCTCTAAAGACGAGGCAAGCCTCGGTGACGATGAATTCATCGTACCATCAGACCCCGCCGAACAAGAGCGCTTTCAACGCAGGCTTTTAGCCACGGCGAACAGCCTAAAGAAAAAGCAGCAACAGCTTAGAGCTGATCAAGATTTTCTAGCTAACAGATGGACTGAAGTCCTTGCGGCCGAAGAGCACGAGCTCGGACGCCCCTCCAAAAACTATCCTAAGCGCAGGCCGCTACCCCAATCAGAGGAGGAAGCCCAAGACATGGCAGATCGGCCACCTCGCGGCCGCGACAGAGAAGCCTGTCGAACATCCAAACAAGCCATGCCCCGCAGCCGCTTTACCAAGGCACGAGAACAAGAACCAGACCTGCGAGACGTCGTGGAGGACAAAGCAAGGCAAACAAGATCGATCTATGGATCGCGCGGACGCCCGACGGCACGTGATAGTTTTCACTCCGGACACAATAAATCTGGCCGGGCCGAACACAACAGGCACAGCTCCTCCGAACTGCGTCGAGACATAGCCCAGTACAGGGGCGCCGCACACCCACTATGCTTCACAGACGAAGTAATGGATCATAGAATCCCAGAGGGTTTTAAACCAGTCAACATCGAGTCGTACGATGGTACGACAGATCCGGCAGTATGGATTGAGGACTATCTCCTCCACATCCACATGGCACATGGCGATGACTTGCACGCCATCAAATATTTACCCCTTAAGCTTAAGGGACCAGCCCGGCACTGGCTTAACAGCCTCCCCGCAGATTCGATCGGCTCTTGGGAGGACCTGGAGGCCGCATTCCTCGACAACTTCCAGGGGACCTACGTACGGCCACCGGACGCCGACGACCTAAGCCACATAATCCAGCAGCCAGAAGAATCGGCCAGGCAATTCTGGACACGGTTCCTAACAAAGAAAAATCAGATAGTCGATTGTCCGGATGCAGAGGCCTTAGCAGCCTTCAAGCATAACATCCGTGACGAGTGGCTTGCCCGGCACCTGGGACAGGAAAAGCCGAAATCCATGGCAGCCCTCACGACACTCATGACCCGCTTTTGCGCGGGCGAAGATAGCTGGCTAGCTCGCAGCAACAACTTATCGAAGAAGCAAGGTAATTCAGATACCAAGGACAAAAATGGCAGGTCGCGACGGAATAAGCAGAAACGCTGCGTCAGCAGCGACAGCAATGAAGATACGGCAGTAAACGCCGGATTCAGAGGCCATAAATCCGGTCAGCGGAAAAAGCCATTCAAAAAAGAATACCCAGGGCCCGTCCAGTTTGGACCGAATACTCGACCGCTCGTGCCAGATTCACGGCACCCCCGAAAGGCCAGCCAATCACACCAACAGGGATTGTTGGGTGTTCAAGCAGGCAGGCAAGTTAAGAGCCGAAAACAAAAACAAGGGGCAAGACAGCGATGATGAAGAGGAGCCCAGGCCGCCGAACAACAACGGACAGAAGGGGTTTCCCCCACAAGTGCGGATGGTGAACATGATATACGCGACTCATATTCCCAAGCGGGAGAGGAAGCGTGCGCTACGGGACGTATACGCGATGGAGCCAGTCGCCCCAAAGTTCAACCCATGGTCCTCTTGCCCGATCACCTTCGATCGAAGGGACCACCCCACTAGCATCCGTCACGGCGGTTTCGCCGCATTGGTTCTTGACCCAATCATTGACGGATTTCACCTTACAAGAGTCCTCATGGACGGCGGCAGTAGCCTGAACCTGCTCTACCAGGATACAGTGCGGAAAATGGGCATAGATCCATCAAGGATCAAGCCCACAAGGACGACCTTTAAAGGCGTCATCCCAGGTGTAGAGGCCAATTGCATAGGCTCCATAACACTTGATGTGGTCTTCGGATCTCCGGACAACTTCCGAAGCGAAGAGTTAATCTTCGACATAGTTCCGTTCCGCAGTGGCTATCATGCTCTGCTTGGACGAACCGCATTCGCTAAATTCAATGCGGTGCCGCACTACGCATATCTCAAGCTCAAGATGCCAGGCCCTCGAGGTGTAATCACGGTCAGCGGAAACACCGAACGCTCCATCCGTACGGAGGAACACACGGCGGCCCTCGCAGCAGAGGTACAAAGCAGCCTGTTAAGGCAGCTCTCGAGTCCGGCCGCTACAAAGCAGGACAAAGCAAAACGCGCCCGGAGTAACCCGCAGCAAGACCGACTGGCGCGTTCAAAGCATGCGTAGCAATACGGTCCCAACCCCAGCCATCGCTACATAGCGGAGCTAGTACCTCGAGTACACAATTACGCCCTTACAATTCCATGGGCATAGGGGAAGGGGCAGATAAAACGGCATGCCAACAATACGGCGTCAAACGTACTAGGGGCTGCCGGGTTCTTCTTTTCTTTCAGGACTCCATACTCTGGATACAGTGTTCGGCCTCGTTGCCGCACAGACGATACAGGACCCAGGAAAGCAGACAAAACAACGCCACATCATGGAACTCTCAGGTGGTCTCTATTTCGAGCGATATATCTGTTTCTAAATTCCGCGGCCTGCGCCTGGTCAGGACATGTTAAATAGTCTAAATTTTTTTCGCACTACTCGTATCGTTCGGCTTGAATAAACAGCCTCCTCATAAATAATGCACAGCTTTTCGTCTATTTTTTGCATTATCTTCTTTTAATATACATATGTTTACTCAAATAACATGATCGCACCCGTACACCATGGTACGGCAAACCACGCCAGGGGCTTTATTACCCTTCTATCTGGTGTGAGAAGTCCGTCCACTTTCACAAGTGCGGCACCCCGAACTTATAGCATTATATGCATCGGCTCCGAGTCATGATTTTGGTCATATGTTGGGTTTGCCCGGCTCCTATGTTTTGGTGCCTTATGTTCCGCTCTATCGGCTAAGGTAGCACTAGGAGAACCACTGCGATTGTGCCCCAGATCAGGTGGGTGAGCACCTCAGTGGAGAAAGCTAAAATAGACTGTCATGATAAGGCGCGAGACCGGTCGCTGTTCGAGAGGTTTTTCGAGTCCCTAAAGGCTTATGCCGCTTCGAGCGAAGAGCTGGTTAAGTCCGGCTAAAGGCGTGGATAGTGCCCCGAATTCAGCCTTCCGAACTAGGGGCTTCGCCGAAATTTAAAATTATAACGTTCTATGGCTAAGTGAGAGTGTTCAAGCATTATAGTCCGATTGCCTGGTTCGCTGTGCTGAGCGCCTCCCTCGAAGGACCCAACTATGGGAACAAGAGCCCTCAGGTTTATCCCGAACACCCCAGCACTAGTTGCATGGGGGCAGAAGCCGACGACTCGCCATCTCTCAGTTATTGATAAACGGCCGCACAGAAAATAATATTTTAAATTTAGAAAGCATCGCTTAAGCGCATATGAACAAGTTTTCAGCGCACAGGATACAAACGAGCGAGTTCATTGAAATATTACATCTTTGGCACACTCATCCGCAACAAGGCGAGCTCCAGCGAGAACTTCCTTGTAGTAGTTCTCGGGCTTGCGATGCTCGTTCCCCTGCGGCGGCCCGTCCTTCACCAGCTTCTCTCCGTCCAGCTTGCCCCAGTGTACCCTTACACGGGCAAGGGCCCTCCGGGCACCTTCTATGCAGACGAAGCGCTTGATGACCTCAAGCCGTGGACAGGCCTCCACCAGCCGCCGCACCAGCCCGAAGTAGCTCCCAGGCAGGGCCTCTCCAGGCCACAACCGAACTAGTAAGCCCTTCATGGCCTGTTCGGCTGCCTTGTGGAGCTCGGCCAGCTGCTTCAGCTGATCGCTTAAGGGCAAAGGGTGTCCGGCCTCAGAATACTGAGACCAGAACACACTCTCCATCGAGCTGTCCTCTTCAGCTCGGTAGAATGCGGGGGCGGCAGATGCGCTGCGGGGAAGATCGAAGAACGCCCCTGGAGAACTCCGGATTCGGGTAAGTAATAGGTATTTCACCTTTATATTCCTACTTTGCATTAAGAATGCCTTACCCGCTGCTATCTTTTTCACATCCTCCAACTCTTGGAGGGCCTTTTGGGCTTCGGCCTTGGCACCCTTGGTGGTCTCAACAGCCGACGCGAGCTCGGATGCTTGTGTTTTTGCCTCAAGCTCCAAACCCTCATGTTTCTTCATGAGAGCTTGCAGCTCTTGTTGCACCTCGCCGACTTGGACCCCAAGCTTTTCTCGCTCGGCGCGCTCCTCGGCCGCTTTCTTCTCGGCCTCAGCCAGCGCCTGCTTCAGGGTTGCCACCTCGGTTGTGGCCCCTACAATAAGCAGTACAATCCTGTTATTTCTTTTTGCAATGAAGCCTCTCTATAGGCACCTTTTTTTTCTTCTAAGGGGTATTTCTTACCTTCCTTTTCCACGAGCTGCCTTTTGGCAAGGCCGAGCTCTTGCTCGGACTGCTCGAGGTCCTTTTTCAGGACTTCCACCTGCGCAGTTAGTGCGGCGGTGGACAACAGGGAAGCATGCATACGCATATTAGACTTTTTATTAGACTCCTGCGAAAATTGTTGGATCCTCTATTCGGGTTTTCTTTCCGAACACCGAACAGAGCATCAGGGGCTACTGTCTATGCGGTAATGAATTTAGCATATTTTTTGCTTACCTGGAAGCCTGTTAGAAGGCTAGCGCAAGCTTCATTCAGTCCGCTCTTGGCGGACTGAACCCTTTGGACCACCGCACTCATAACAGTACGGCGCTCCTCGTTGATGGTGGCGCCTTCAAGCACCTCCAACAGACTATCCGGCGCCTCTGGTTGGACAGAGGTCGCCGGCTCAGACAGCTTACTCCTCTTGGAAGGAGTTCGCCCACCGCGAGCCAGGACGATTGAGTCCGGCGCGGTGTCCGGCACAAAGCCGGACTGGGAGCCCTGGGGGGTTTCATCCCCTTTACTCCTGGGGTCCTGAGGATTGCCTTGCGGCTCCTCCAGGACCACCTCCTCCTGCCCTGTTCGGCGGGACGCCGCTTCAGCATCGTCCGCCCCGCTGGTGGAGACTGCGGGCGGGACAGAGTTCATGTCCGACGAATCCAGGGAGCCGCTCGATGAATCATCGAGTGCGGCTCGGGGCGGGCTGCGCAAATAGCATTCGACATTAGGGTAAGCTGCGCACTTGAAGATACTATGAGTCATTCTGGTATGTGAATACTTACGATGTCGCCGGACGCTTGGTTTTGTCCGGCCACTCCTTTCCGCCCTCTTCGGCGTTGGGGGAGTAGTCCGGCGGAGGGGTCTTCCTTTTCCTCGACCCCTCGGCCTCCCCTGTTGGGGCGGCCTTCTTCTTTTTCGCTCCCCTCGATGGAGGGGGAGAGCTTCCTTGTTCCTCCTCCTCGTTTTCACGAGAGGAGGGCGTCGCAGACTCGCCAGATGACGAGCTCGACACCACCACATTGCGGGCACTATTTCGAGTCCCGGTGTTCTTCTTCTTCTTGACCTTCTTCTCCGGCACCACATAGGGCGCCGGAGCCAGCAGCTTCTCTAAGAGAGCTGGGGCTGGGTCTTCGGGCAGAGGAGCCGGACAGTTGATTGGTCCGGCTATCTTCAGCCACGCCTGTCAAAGGCAAAGGGAGTTTTTAGATCCCACATAGAGTTAATCTATGTAGAAAAGCTTAACGAACCTGTGAAAGGTATAAATAGCCTACCTCGCCAGCGTTGCGCTGCGAGCTGTATCCGCGGTCCTCGGAAGCGGATGTGGGGCACTCGGCGCCTTTGGTTAGCACCTTCCAGACGTCTTCATACGTCGTGTCGAAGAGCCTATTGAGGGTTTGGTGCTGCGCCGGGTCGAATTCCCACAAACTGAACTCCCGTTCTTGGCACGGGAGGATCCGGCGAACGAACATGACCTGGATGATGTTGACATGCCGGATGGGCTTGTTCATCGGGGACCGGATGTAAGTTTGCAGTCCGGTCACTTCTTCTTCGTTGCCCCACGATAGGCCCATCTCTTTCCAGGACATGAGCTGCGTGGGGGGTCCGGATCGGAACTCAGGGGCCGCGACCCATTTCGAGTCGCGTGGCTCGGTGATGTAAAACCACCCTGCCTGCCACCCCTTTAAGGACTCCACAAAGGAGCCATCGAACCAGAGTGCGTTGGCCATTTTGCCGGCCATAGCACCTCCGCACTCCGCCTGGGTGCCGGACGCCACCTTGGGCTTGACGTTGAAGGTCTGGAGCCAGAGGCCGAAGTGGGGGCGGATGCGGAGAAAGGCCTCACACACGATGATAAACGCCGAGATATTGAGGATAAAGTTCGGGGGCCAGATCGTGGAAGTCCAGCCCGTAGTAGAACATGAGCCCCCGGACAAAAGGGTGAAGTGGAAAACCCAGTCCGCGGAGGAAATGGGGGAGAAAAACTACCCTCTCATGGGGCCTTGGAGTGGGAAGAAGCTACCCCGCCTCGGGAAGCCGGTGCGGGATGTCCTTGGACAGATATCCGGCCTTCCTAAGTTTTTTGATTTGACCCTCCGTAACGGAGGAAGCCATCCACTTGCCACCCGCTCCGGACATCGCTGGAGCAGGTTGGGGAAGAAAGAGCAAACTTGGGCGTTGGAGCTTGAGTGCGCAGGAGATGGATGGGCAAAGGAGGAAGAAGGCGTAGGTGAAAGAGGTGGATCTTTATCCCCTTATATAGGCTGATGCCGTTATGCGTCCCCACCTACCTAATAAAACTGGCTTCCCGCTCACACGCCGTGGTAAATGGCGCGGTTGGGTTACCCACGTCCGCATTAATGAGAATCTCGTTAAAAGGGGCACACGATCTCTGCTTCGACAAGACGTGCCAAGGAAACCGCCTCGTTGAACATGCTGCGGTGGAACAACAAAAAATAATCCATACAGAAGGCTTGGTCGCAGTGTTATGACGCACTGCGGAATACGTCAGCAGATTTGATTTGTGTTTGTATTATTCTCTATATGGCAATACATGGAAACTTGTTTTGCAGAGCCGGACACTATTTTTTGGTGTTTATTATCTTCTTGAAGAATTTGGAGGAGGAACCCGCCTTGCAATGCCGAAGACAATTTGCGCGCCGGACTCGTCGTCATTGAAGCCTGGTTCAGGGGCTACTGAGGGAGTCCTGGATTAGGGGGTGTTCGGATAGCCGAACTATATCTTCAGCCGGACTCCAGGACTATGAAGATACAAGATTGAAGACTTCGTCCCGTGTCCGGAAGGTTCTTTCCTTGGCGTGGAAGGCAAGCTAGGCGTGCGGATATTCAAGATCTCCTACCAATATAACCGACTCTGTGTAACCCTAACCCTATCCGGTGCCTATATAAACCGGAGGGTTGTAGTCCGTAGGACGAACACATCATAACCATCATCATACCCATAGGCTAGCTTCTAGGGTTTAGCCTCCTTGATCTCGTGGTAGATCTACTCTTGTATTACCCATATCATCAATATTAATCTAGCAGGAGTAGGGTTTTACCTCCATCGAGAGGGCCCGAACCTGGGTAAAATAAAGTGTCCCTTGTCTCCTGTTACCATCCGACCTTGACGCACAGATCGGGACCCCCTACCCGAGATCCGCCGGTTTTGACACCGACACACACCTTTATAAAGAAGGAGTAGATGGTGTTATTAGACGTTGTGTACCTGAGCATGAACAGGAACAGATCCTACGCAAGTGTCACTCCGAGGCTTACGGAGGACATCATGCTGGAGATAGAACTGCACATAAGGTATTGCAATCCGGTTTTTATTGGCCTACTCTCTTCAAAGATGCCCGTAAGTTTGTTTTGTCTTGTGATGAATGTCAAAGAATTGGTAATACCAGTAGACGTCAAGAAATGCCTATGAACTATTCACTTGTTATTGTACCATTTGATGTTTTGGGCTTTGATTGTATGGGACCGTTTCCTTCCTCTAGCGGGTATACACATATTTTAGTTGCTATTGATTACGTTACTAAGTGGGTAGAAGCTATTCCAACTAGTAGTGCTGACTATAACACCTCTATTAAGATGCTTAAAGTAGTTATTTTTCCGAGGTTTGGAGTCCCTAGATATTTAATGACTGATGGTGGTTCACATTTTATTCATGGTGCTTTCCGTAAAATGCTTGCTAAGTATGATGTTAATCAAAGAATCACATCTCCATACCACCCGCAGTCTAGTGGTCAAGTAGAATTGAGTAATAGAGAGATCAAATTAATTTTGCAAAAGACTGTTAATAGATCTAGAAAGAATTGGTCCAAGAAACTTGATGATGCATTATGGGCCTATAGAACTGCATATAAAAATCCTATGGGTATGTCTCCGTATAAAATGTTTTATGGAAAAGCATGTTAGTTACCTGTCGAACTAGAACATAAGGCATATTGAGCCATTAAAGAGCTTAATTATGATTTCAAACTTGTAGGTGAGAAGAGACTATTTGACATTAGCTCACTTGATGAATGGAGAACCCAAGCCTATGAGAATGCCAAACTGTTTAAAGAAAAACTTAAAAGATGGCATGACAAAAGGATACAAAAGCGTGAGTTTAATGTAGGTGATTATGTGTTGCTATACAACTCTCGTTTAAGATTTTTTGCAGGAAAACTTCTCTCTAAATGGGAAGGCCCTTGCGTTATCGAGGAGGTCTATCGTTCCGGTGCCATAAGAATCAACAACTTCAAAGGCACAAATCCAAAGGTGGTGAACGGTCAAAGAATCAAACACTATATCTCAGGTAATCCTATAATTGTTGAAACAAATGTAATTGAAACAGTAACCCGGAGGAATACATAAGAGACACTTTCCAGAATGCTTCAGACTCCAAAAAGGAATAGGTATGTGGTATGGTAAGTAAACCGACTCCAAAACAGTTCTAATGGCAATTTTTCTCCATTTTGGAATATTTAAGAAAATAGGAAAATAAGAAGTTTTCCGAAGAGGACACGAGGAGTCGACGAGGGTGGAGGGCGCACCCTGCCCCCTGCCTCATGGGCGCCTCGTGTGTCCTCCGGACTCCGTTTTCTTGCACGATACTTCTTTTGGTCGGTAAAAATTCATTATATACTCCCCCGAAGGTTTTGACCACCGTACCATGCAAATATCCTCTGTTTTTGTTTCGAGCTGTTTTTCTGACAGATCTAGATCACCATGATATCTCCAAGTGCCCCCAAGGACAAGTTCTTCGAGAAGGTCATCAAACCCTACCTCGCGGAAGTGCTGCAACATCCTCAAACCATTGAGATGCATGAGGGAGTGCTACACATCCGTGATGTGTAGGGACCAAGAAGGACTGGAAAGCGTGGAGACAAGGCTCGAGGCAATGGAGCAACAAGTTTTCAAGTGCCAGGAGATGGTGGAACGTGGACTCGACGCCAATCACATAATGATCACTGAGTTCACCAACAACCACAAGCTGGACACCAAGGACATTGTGGAGGCCATCTTCAAGCTTCACGAGAAAATCGAGCACCTCCAAGCCCAGATCTATGACCTGCAAAACCAAAACTGTGAGTATGAATATAGATTCAAGAGGATGAGTTTGGCTGCAGATTTTAGGATTCCGGAGACTTGATCATCTTTCTATGATGGTGAGCCTATGCCTTGGAAGATGAACAACAAGCCTACATCATCAACAACTCCATCATCACCACCCCGAAGAAGGAGACACAATCACATGGGTATGGGCACTCCCCTTGGCAACTGCCATGCTTGGGGGAGGTGCCCCGGTATCGTATCACCATCACACTCCTATCTTTACCGTTTTTCTTAGTTCGATCCTTTTGGTAATATATTGATCTAGTAGAATAAAATTTTAGTATGATCTGGTTTTGAGTTTTGCTTTATGATCCTTCTATGTAGTCGAGTCCATGAGCTATATAATAAAGATTAGTGTTGAGTCAAGGGCTTGATTATCTTGCTATGGTCTTGAGGGAATAAAAGAAAGAATAAAAAGAAATAAAAGAGATCATATTGATCTTATGGAGAGTAATGACTTCACATATAAAGAGTATGATGAATAAAAGTTGTTGAGTGTTGACAAACATAGTTTTTGTCACCGTTGCAATTAATAGGAAATAATAAAGAAAGAGATGTTTTCACATATAAATATACTATCTTGGACATCTTTTATGATTGTGAGTACTCATTAAAATATGACATGCTAAAGAGTTGATGTTGGACAAGGAAGACAACGTAATGGGTTGTGTTTTCTTATATCCGAAATAAAGTATATTGTCATGGATCGTCCAACATGTTGTACTTGCCTTTCCCCCTCATGCTAGCCAAATTCTTTGCACCAAGTAGAGATACTAATTGTGCTTCCGAATATCCTTAAACCTAGTTTTGCCATGAGAGTCCTGTTGGCACGCGAAATCGCCGCGCAACACCAGAATATTTGTCGTGCTTTCGTGAAGACGAACGACTGCTTTCCAGGCAAAGCAACAAAGATATCTCGCTTTCGTGGAGAAGAACCGTCCGCTTTTCAGCACAAAGCGGAAAAGATTGACCAAACCCTAGGGTTGCTAGAGCTCAGCCGAGAAGAACGACAAAGATAAAATACGTATGTGAAAAAGTAGTTTGTATTGATACATCAATTGTTGGGGGTTTTTCCAATCGGCCGTGGCCTTATAAATAAGTTATGCTAGACTTTGCGTATACAAGGCAAGACCTGGTTACGTAGCTTGCCTTGCCGTACAAGAATACAACTCCAAAACTAAAACCGAACAGGTCTCGATTCGGTTACCATGTAATACATGCGTACAAAATCTGCATGCTATCTGTAGTACGTATCTAGGGCATATTCACATACAAAGACTCTTGAATATATGAATAAAATATTTCGGCAAGGTCCTGCTACCTCTTGAGCACTGTGTTGGATTTCCCCGAAGAGGAGAGGATGATGCAGCAAAGTAGCATAAGTATTTCCCTCAGTTTTTGAGAACCAAGGTATCAATCCAGTAGGAGGCTATGCTCAAGTCCCTCGTACCTGCACAAAACAATAGCTCAACGCAACCAACGCGATTAGGGGTTGTCAATCCCTTCACGGTCACTTACGGGAGTGAGATCTGATAGAGAATATTTTTGGTATTTTCGGTATAGAGATGCAAAGTGAAAAGTAAAAAGGAAAAGTAAAAAGCAAGCAAGATTAAAGTGATGGAGATTGATATGCGGAAAATAGACCCGGGGGCCATAGGTTTCACTAGTGGCTTCTCTCAAGAGCATAAGTATTCTATGGTGGGTGAACAAATTATTGTTGAGCAATTGACAGAATTGAGCATAGTTATGAGAATATCTAGGTATGATCATGTATATAGGCATCACGTCCGGGACAAGTAGACCGACTCATGCCTGCATCTACTACTATTACTCCACTCATCGAACGCTATCCAGCATGCATCTAGAGTATTAAGTTAAAAACAGAGTAACGCCTTAAGCAAGATGACATGATGTAGAGGGATAGTTTCATGCAATATGATAAAAACCCCATCTTGTTATCCTCGATGGCAACAATACAATACGTGCCTTGCTGCCCCTTCTGTCACTGGGAAAGGACACCGCAAGATTGAACCCAAAGCTAAGCACTTCTCCCATGGCAAGAAAAAACCAATCTAGTAGGCCAAACCAAACTGATAATTCGAAGAGACTTGCAAAGATAACCAATCATACATAAAAGAATTCAGAGAAGATTCAAATATTATTCATAGATAGACTTGATCATAAACCCACAATTCATCAGTCTCAACAAACACACCGCAAAAAGAAGATTACATCGAATAGATCTCCACGAGAGAGGGGGAGAACATTGTATTGAGATCCAAAAAGAGAGAATAAGCCATCTAGCTAATAACTATGGACCTGTAGGTCTGAGGTGAACTACTCACACTTCATTGGAGGGGCTAGGATGATGTAGAAGCCCTCCATGATGATGGCCCTCTCTGGCGGAGCTCCGGAACAGGCCCCAAGATGGGATCTCATGGGTACAGAAGGTTGCGGCAGTGGAATTAGGTTTTTGGCTCTGTATCTGATCATTTGGGGGTACGTAGGTATATATAGGAGGAAGAAGTACGTCGGTGGAGCTCCGAGGGGCCCACGAGGCACGGGGGGTGGGCGCGCCCCCCACCCTCGTAACCGCCTCGCGGCTTTCTTGACGGAGGGTCCAAGTCTCCTGGGTCTTATCTGATGAGAAAATCACGTTCTCGAAGGTTTCATTCCGTTTGGACTCCGTTTGATATTCTGTTTCTCCGAAACTCTGAAATAGGCAAAAAAACAGCAATTCTGTCCTGGGCCTCCGGTTAATAGGTTAGTCCCAAAAATAATATAAAAGTGGAAAATAAAGCCCAGTATAGTCCAAAACAGTAGATAATATAGCATGGAGCAATCAAAAATTATAGATACGTTGGAAACGTGTCACGCCCAAGATGCGACCCTATCCTAAAGGAACTCGAACGTCCCACCAAGGATAGAAGCGCATCTTGAAGACGCTTTTGCAAGGTGGATATCATTACATCAACATTACATAATAGTGGGGATACAACCAAGACATACAATGTCACATGAATACAACAATACATCATATACAAGATCATCATCCAGCTACGGACGAAACATAAACAGAAACTCAAACGACATCCACCCTGCTAGCCCAGGCTGCCGACCAGGAACCTATCCCTCAATCGAAGAAGAAGCAGAAGGAGAACTCCAAAACAAATAAACATCGCTCTCGCGTCATGATCATCGCATAACCTGTACCTCCAACTGTTGGTGTAGTAATCAGTGAGCCACGAGGACTCAGCAATCCCATTACCATGGGTATCAAGACTAGCAAAGCTTAATGGGTAAGGAAGGGGTAAAGTGGTGAGGTTGCAGCCGCGACTAAGCATGTATGGTGGCTAACTTACGCAAATGAGAGCGAGAAGAGAAGCAAAGCAAACGGTCGTCAACTAGTAATGATCAAGAAGTGATCCTGAACTCCTACTTACGTCAAACATAACCCAGAAACCGTGTTCTCCTCTCGATCAACCCCGAAAAGAAACACTCACGGTTACGCACATGGTTGGTGTATTTTAGAAGAGTTTACTACAACCGGACATTAACAAATTCCCATCTTCCTCATAACCGTGGGCACGGCTTTCGAAAGTTCAAACCCTGCACGGGTGTCCCAACTTAGCCCATTATAAGCTCTCGCGATCAACAAAGGATATTCCTTCTCCTGGGAAGACCCGATCAAACTCGGAATCCCGATAACAAGACATTTCGACAATGGTAAAACAAGTCCAGCAAAGCCGCCCGATTGTGCCGACAAATCCCGATAGGAGCTGCACATATCTCTTTCTCAGGGCACATTCGGATGAGACATCCTACGAGTAAAACCGATCCTCAAGTTTCCCCAAGGTGGCCCCGCAGTCTACTCGTTTCGAACCAGCACTTAGAGAAGCACTGGCCCGGGGGGGGCTAAATAAAGATGACCCTCAGGTTGGTCGACCCAAGGGAAAAGGTAATAGGTGAGGTAAATGTAAAACCAAGGTTGGGCCTTGCTGGAAGAGTCTTATTCAAGGCGAACTGTCAAGGGGGTCCCATAAATCACCCAACCGCGTTAGGGACGCAAAATCCGGGAACATAATACCGATATGACGGAAACTAGGGCGGCAAGAGTGGAACAAAACACCAGGCATAAGGCCGAGCCTTCCACCCTTTACCAAGTATATAGATGCATTAATAATATAAGAGATATTGTGATATCCCAACATAAACATAAACATAATCCAACATGGAGCAATCTTCATCTTCACCTGCAACTAGCAATGCTATAAGAGGGGCTGAGCAAAAGCGGTAACATAGCCAAACAATGGTTTGCTAGAAAGCGTGACAAAGGTTAGAGGTTCATGGCAACTTGGGAGGCTTGATAAGCAAGTGGTAGGTAACGCGGCATAGCGATAGAACGAAGCAACTAGCATAGCAATGATAGTAAAGAGATCCAAGGTGACAGTCATCTTGTCTGAAATCTCGCAAGGAAGAAGAACGAGTCCATGAAGAAGATGAAGCCACGAAGACGAACCAAACGTAGACGAACGAATCCTCACGATCGCAACAAAACAGGAACTATCGAGAAGAAGCACACAACACGGTAAAAACACCACACATGAACAAGGCATGATGCTCAACCAAGTATGATGCATGGCAAAGCTACATGAAGCTACTCATGGCAAGAGATGATGCATACAAGAGCAACACATCAAAGCAAGTTTAAATGAGGCCGGAAACAACATAGAACAATTTCGGTAAGTCCTAATATGCAAATTTCGAAATTGGTCCAGATCTGAATAAACATTATGTTCAAGTTGTTAAACATCAAGTTGAGATGCACCACTATGATCTACACGAAATTCTAGTCAATTTACATATAAAGTTCATTAGATTCGGAGCTACGACCTAAAAGATATGAGCAAAACAAGATAAGCATGGCATTGATGCAAAATGCATTCAAACATCAAGCAAACACCTCAAAAACATGGATTCATCAAGGTAACATCAAACTACACACAAAACTAAGCAAGTTTCGTATAGAGCACACTCAAAACGAATCAACGGTTCAATACATACACACCATACAAGTTTAAAGGACAAGCTGTCCAAAACAGCAACTAGGCATATTACAAGCACCAAAAAAACAAGCTACATGTTCTCAACATGAAAAAAAAGGCATGGACATGATTTACAGGTAAAGAATTACAAAACATGAACACTGAGCTATCTCCAGAAACTACTAGAACATGCTCAAAAGGACATGGCAAGATTGCAAATAATATCAGCTTCACAGACTTAGCAGAATTCACAGGACATGGCAGAAATAACATCAGGTTGCAAAGTTTAGAGCTATCAACCAACATGCCACAGGAACTTATCATGGCAACCAAATGCATGGAATGAATATAATAATTTCATATATCAAAAGTACCTTACTGGCCATGAGCCAAAAAGGATTAAAAGATATGATGGCACCCATGTAAACATAGCAAGTTTCGTTACATATTCAGACTTAGTGAAAAACAGAGCATGGCAGGAACAACGATAAGTAGGCATGTTGGTGAGCTTGATTCGCTCACCACAAGAAATTGCATGACAAGATAATAATAGCACCAGTAAGAATACATGTTCATGAAGCTAAGCATGGCAATATCAAGTTCATAGCATGATTGTATCACTAGCTACAACCTTGGCAAAATTGAATAACATGTAAACAATCTGCCAGGAACATTTTCTAGCAAAAGTAGAGCAAGATTAATACATGCTAGAACACTCCATAAATACAAATAGAGGCATGGATGGATATAGAATAACCATATGCTCAAAACATCCTTACTGAACATACTCAAAATAGGCATGGATCTCACTGTAGCAACATGAATACATGGCATGAAAATAACAGCAGAACAAAGACTTGGTAAAATTCTGAGACCCTGAAATCAGCAACATCATGGAGGCCACTTTGCAAGCTTGAAACAAACAACACGTGGCATATCATGAAGAATAGATTGCACCAAAGCAAATATGGCATGTTGTAGCTCATAACACATGTAGACCTCATGCTCAAAAGAAAATCACACAAAAAGATACAAAAATAACAAATGAGTATGTTCTGATAAACTACAGCAGGCAACATTATATAGCACTATTGCAACGATGGTTATGGCAACAATATGAACTAAAATGAATATGGTGCAATGAAATGAAATTAAGATCACAACCAGATGAACATTTCGATATATCATACACCTCGAACGGAGCAATATGCATGAAGTTATGGCATGAAACACATTGCATCAGAATGTTAGAAAACAAGGACTTGGAGAAAATAATAGACCTCGAGGGGAAAAAGTCCATGGCGGTGGATCTCGCCGGAACTTCGCCGGACTAGCGGGGAACGGCGGACGGAGAGGCGGGGAAGGCCAGGAGGACGCCGGGGAGGGCGGATCCGGACCGGATCTCGCCGGATCCGGCCGGATCCCGTCGAGGGGCGGCGCGGGGATGCGGACGGCGCGCGGCGGCGAGCCGCGGCGGCTCCGGCGAGGAGCTCGCCGGCGGGAGGTAGAGTGCAGCGCGAGGCGGCGGGGCTGGTGCGGGGGTGCGCTGCGGCGTTGGAGCGGGCCAGGCCGGCGCGGGCTGCGAGGCGCGCCGGGCGGCAGGGCGCGGGCGCCGGCGATGGAGGCGGTGAGCGGCGCGCGGTGGAGCGGGAGGCGGCGGTTGCCGGTCCGGCGTGGCCCGGTTCGGCCTGGGCGGGTTGGATCTGGGCCCCGGGGCGGCGGCGAAGTGGGGCGATGCGGGCGCTGATGTGGCGCGCAGTGAGTGGCTGAGGGCGGCGGCGGAGGTGACACGGCGACCTCTCATTGGTGGAAGCGACGTGTCCGGCGGACATGTCCGGCGGCGCGAGGAGGAAGAAGCTAGGGTTTGGACCCGAATTTGGACGGGGAGGACATATTTATAGGTAGGAGGAGGTAGGAGTGTCCAAATGGAGTGCAGTTTTCGGCCACGCGATCGTGATCTAACGGCCGAGAGTATGGAGGGGGTTTGGATGGGTTTTGGGCCACTTTGAAGGGGTGTTGGGCTGCACACAAAAGAGGCCTTTGCGGCTACCCGGTTAACTGTTGGAGTATCAAACGGACTCCAAATGGCACGAAACTTGACAGGCGATCTACCGGTGGTGTACCAAGGCCACATGTCAAGCCTCGGTCCATTCCGAGAAGGTTTAACACCCGCACACGAAAAGAGGTAAAAGGGGGCGCCGGAGGGCATAGGAGTGCCGGATTACAAAACGGACAACGGGGAAAATGCTCGGATGCATGAGACGAACACGAATGCAAAATGAGATGCACATGATGACATGGCAAATTGCAACACGCAAGCAAATGACATGGCAACAACGGCGAATAACTGGCGGACACCTGGCGCATCGAATCCGGGGCGTTACAAGACGTATCAAGGTCCCTATCACACTATATAATAAGGACTAATGACCCACCATCTGTGCTTGCTTTTGTTTAGATGACTTCATTGCCCATGCTAAAATTCCTTCACTTTAGCAACCACGGTTTAGCCCAGCACATGAGAATTTGTCCATGTAGTCGCTAGTCCATACAGAATTCTATATACTTGTCTTTGGTAAAATAACTTCCTACGCCTGACAAGCCTGCATTTCAAAATAAACAGCAAGTCCAAAAAAATATGTCAACCACACATTTAAATTAATTTGGCCCATAGAATACCTAGCAGCCAAAGTATACATCCAACACATGCCCTTGTTTTTGTAACAATTGGATTTATCAAAAACACCATAACAATACCTTAGGGCGTTGTTGATCAATCCACCAGCCATATTATTTCTTAGGGTGATGTTCAAAGAATACATCGGCTAAAATTTCTTAGGGCGATATCTCAAATAATATATCGGCCAAATTTACTCAAGCCTCCTACCACATGCTAGGATAGTACTTCTTCAAATATTTCCCATTGAGAGCTTTGGGCAACTTCTCTCCCTGCAAAGATTGTACAAAATATGAATTTCCAGGAACGATCTCTACAACCTTATACGGGCCTTCCCAACTCGGCGACCATTTGCCGAATTTCCTATCTTTAGTTCCAATAGGTAAAATCGTTTTCCACACTAAATCTCCTATTTGAAACGATTTTTCTCTCACATTCTTATTATAAGCCTTGGATAATCTTAATTTCTCCTTCTCAATTTCTCGCAAAGCTATTAATCTCTCTTCTGAAATGTCATCTATCTTATCCATCATCAGGTCATTATAATCTACAGCCGACAAATCATTTTGTCTGGCCACTCTAAGAGCTTGTAAACTAACCTCTACGGGTAACACCGCCTCCTGGCCATACACTAGATCACACGGTGCTACTTGAGTCGCTCTGTGCTTAGATATCCGTTGAGCCCATAAAGCTTCCGAAAGTACCTCATGCCACCTTTTTAGATGTTCCTCAATTTTCTTCTTTATAGGTTTAATTAAAGTTTTATTGCTAGATTCGGCATGTCCATTAGCTTGAGCATAATAAGGCAACGAATTTAACAACTTAATTCCTAAAGATTCGGCAAAATTCACGAAATTGATGAGACATAAAAGAAGCACCTTGATCAGTAGTTAAAGTTTGAGGAATACCGAATCTGTGCATAATATGCCCTAAAACAAAACTAATAACCTCTTTATGAGTCATATTTTTCAAAGGAACTGCTTCAGTCTATTTAGTAAAATAATCTCTAGCAACTAGGACGAAGCGATGTCTTTTAGAAGACGAAGGATGTATCTCACCAATGAAATCTAAACCCCATCCTCCAAATGGCCATGGCCTAATTAAGGGATTTAACATAGACGCGGGCGCTAACTATACATTACCAAATTTTTGACATGCCTCACAACCTTTATAATACCGAAAACAATCCTCTAACAAAGTCGGCCAATAAAATCCTGCTCATTTTAATAACCATCGCATTTTGTGAGCCGACTGATGTGTTCCACATATTCCTTCGTGCACTTCACCCATAGCTATTCTAGACTGATCAGAATCCAAGCATTTTAAAAATAACCCATCTATTGTTCGGCAATACAACTCGTCATTAAACAAAGTATATTTTAAAGCTTGTCGCCGAATTTTCCTATCTCTTGTTTGACTTGGATCCTTTAAATGATTAACTAGAGGAACTCTCCAATCACTTAATTCTAATTTATTTGCTAATTCGGTCATTTGTGACCCATGCACCGAATCTGCAGTACATTGTACAGTTAGTTGTTCAACTGTACTAGGCCCAAGTGCACCCTGTGGCAAAGTATTCATCATTATAGACTCAACATGCATCAGCTTGTCTATTATAAAAACATTCCTTTACTAATGTGATAACCAGATGCTTGCTGTGTTAAACAGTTAGCTCTAGAATTCTCTTCTCTAGGTATATGATGGATGTTGAACATATCTAGAGACTTAATTATGTCTAAACATCGGTCCAAATAACTATTTAATAATCCATCAAAACATTGAAATTCGCCTTTAATTTGTTGTAGTACCAAAAGCGAATCCCCAAAAGCATCTACATCCTTTACGCCCATATCAACTAAAGTTTGTAAACCAAACAGTAGAGCTTCATACTCAGCTTGGTTATTAGTGCAAGGATATTCCAAAGGACTGATCTATCATAAAAAAATTATTAGGTGAAACTAAAACATTACCGACACCTTGCCCTTCCCTACAAACCAATCCATCAAAATAAAGCTTCCATGGGCATACACTAACATAATTAACATTTTCATCATCTTTAATCCTATGACCAACAATGAAATCAGCGATAACTTGACCCTTCATAGCAAGCAACGATTCATATGTTAAATCATATTCTATTATTGCGTAAGCCCACTTTCCAGCCTTAAGAATCGGTCATTGCAACATATACTTAATGACGTCAGCCTGGCAAGCTACTACACACGTACTAGAAAGAAGATAAGGCCGAAACTTGGTACATGCATAGTATAAAGATAAGCATAAATTTTCAATAAACATGTACCAACTTTCAGCGTCGAGCAAACGACGACTTAAGTATGCAATGATGTATTCTTTCCCGCTGACCTCTTGCGCCAACACCGCACCGATCACCATATCTACTGCAGCAATGTACAGCCTGAACGGCGCACCGGACTTAGGCGCCCGCAATATTGGAGGGTTCGACAAGCATCGTTTTATATAATTAAAAGCATCTCGTTGCTCTGCCCCCAAAGTAAATTCGGCTTCATTCTTTAGCCGAAGTAGAGGAACAAACAATTCAATTTTCCCTGCAAGGTTAGATATGAATCGTCTTAAGTAATTAATTTTTCCTAACAACTTTTGCACATCCCTTTTGCACGTGGGTTCCTCCAAATTTCTAATTGCCTCCACTTTCTTAGGGTCAATCTCTATGCCATTTTCATGAATTATGAATCCTAAAAACTTACCAGCCGACATGCTAAAAGCACATTTGAGTGGTTCATTTATAATCCATACCGGCGCATCCTTTCAAAAGCTAATCTTAAATCGGCTAAATGATGATCAAACCCATCTGATTTAACAACTATGTCATCAACATATATTTCTAGTAGAATGCCTAGAAGATCATGAAAAATTAAATTCATAGCTCGTTGGTATGTGGCGCCGACATTTTTCAACCCAAATGTCATAACGACCCACTCAAATAAACCAACAAAACCTGGGCAACGAAAAGCAGTCTTAGACATATCTTGTTCGGCCATAAATATTTGATTATAACCTGCATTACCATCTAAAAAGCTAATTACTTTATGTCCCGAGGCATCATTAATAAGCATGTCGGCTATAGGCATAGGATATTCATCTTTTGGAGTAGCCTTATTCAAATCTCTAAAATCAACACAGATTCTAATATTACCAGTATTTTTCTTTTCCACGGGCACAATATTAGAAACCCAATCTGCATATCTACACGGCCGAATAAACTTAGCTTTTAACAACCGATCAACTTCTTCTTTGATGCGGTCATACAAATTAGGATTGAAACTTCTATGAGGTTGTTTATATGGCCTAAAACCAGATTTAATAGGTAATCTATGGTCTACCAAATCTCTACTCAAACTGGGCATCTCAGTATAATTCCAAGCAAAGCAATCAACGAATTCTTTAAGTAATAAACATACCTTACTTTTCTGATCGGCTTTCAAGCTAGCTTTGATAAATGTAGGCCTCAGAATACTTCCATCACCAATATCAATTTCTTCAAGTGGATCACTCGATGAGAATCCCTGTCCAAGCTTTTCCATTTTATCAAAATCTTCAATAGTTTCATGCATATCGTTCTTTCCGGAACGATACTCCTCCGTGCGTCTCTGCAGCCACTTAATACTGTCGTCTTTATTCATCATTTATCTAGATAAATCATTAAGCCGAGCTACGTTAGCCAATTGTGCATATATAGGTACAAAACCATCTCTACCAATACTAATGTAATCATAGTCTAATAAATCCCTACCGGTCAAACAACGCATCTCACAGTGTTGCCAATCAACGACGCCTCCGTCAAAGCAATACAAGAAGAATGGTCAGCCTCTATCACCTCAACATAATCATTAACCCACTGAATTAAGCATTGATGAAGAGTAGAAGGAATGCAACAATTTGCATGAATCCAGTCGCGTCCCAAAAGAATATAATACCGTCCTTTGACATCGACAACAAAAAACGCAGTCGGCAACGTTTTGCTTCTGACTGTGAGCTCCATAGAAATAACACCCTTGGCCTCGGACAATTCTCCTGAGAACCCACTAAGTCCCATGTTGGTCTTCATTAAATCACGCTCTTTTCAGTTCAGTTTAGAAAATACCGAAAAGGGCATAATATTAACACCTGCACCGCCATCAACAAGCATGCGACCAATAGGCTTACCGTCAATGTGACCTCTGATAAATAATGGCTTTAGGTGCTTTCCATGCTTCTCTGGTTTCTCAAATGTAGCATTCTTTGGGCCAAGAACAAGTTCAGCAATTTTAGCCTCGGGCACGCGAAATTCAGCAGGCAATGTGAACACCATATTAACATCCATATCAGTTGGTACATCTTTATCATTCTCTAAATTTTCTGCAATAATAGTGTCATCCGTATTTTTATTTTCCTCAGCTGCGATGCGCTTCTCCTTCCAAGTTTTAGTAGGTATCATTGGTTTATCTTGATTGAACCATTTATCACGTTTCTTCTCAGCTATCTGTTCCTTTATTTCCAATGTCCGCAGTCGCTGTACACGCTGTTTCTGAGTGTGAGTAAGTCCCTTTGGGCACCACTGAGGCGCGACTGACTTAATTTTGCTGCCCCCTGGTCCTTTGGCCTGTACTGACGTATTGTTCCTCCTGGGATGAATATTCTGTCTTTAGCCGACAAACCTCTTTGCTGATTCGAATTATGTCCGCGTACATTGCTAGAATCCCAATGTGTGCATTTGTTGCTGCTATACTTCAAACCCATTGGAGGCAAACTCTTGGACGTTCCTGTGCCACAATTTCTCATAACTAAATCAGCATACGAACTTGCCGATTTATACTGTTGACTAGTACGTGAGGATACAACATATTCCTTGTCTGACCGTGCATGCCCGTCATGCCCAGAATTAGTTTTCTCTTTAAATTGATTAGATTGGCCGGCTTGCCGCAACTTCACGCCATTACTTTTCTCCTTTGTACCAACAACTTTTGTTGAGACACTGCTTGTTTCTGTACAATTCACAACACCTTCATCTGACTGGTATTCTGCTATTTTCAGACCATGAGCAGCATCTAAATCATCTACACTTTTTTCGGGTTTAGGATCGGCACGTTTCACCGGCATCCATACGCGCTTGTAGTCGCCCTTATAGTTGTTGCGCTCTGCACTGCGTACCGGTGATCGACCTCCTCAAATCTCGATGGCGTTATGTGATCTAGCCTCCTCATTGAAACGAGCCCTTTTCTCATGTACGTTTGGTCTGAACATAAGCATCAGCGGGATCCATCCCGGCTGAAAAATAACCTGCTGGCCCTATAGGATATGGTGCCCAAGGATTAAACCCCCATGGAGGAAACTGCGAATACATAGGAGGTGCACAACCCCAATATGTCGGCTCCATTGCAAAATACGGTTGTTGGTCATATGCACTTCCTTGCCATTGCTCATGACTGCGAGGTTCAGAAGGAGATCTTAGACGCTTATTACCTCTGAGCCGATTAAACACATTGCTGGTCTTGCGTGAGGTATATTTTTCCAACAACATGCTAACTGTCGGCTTTGGCCTTGGAGCTTGTCTCTTCCCTCCATTGACTTTCCACACTCCTATTTCTGGATTTTTTGGCTTGATCATCCTTGGAGGAGCACTATTATCAACAATATTTTTCTCTCTTGCGGATTCGGTCTGATCTGACCGAATAAGCATTTTTTTACTCTCAAGCTCGACCACATTGATAGGAAAAGGGTCGCTGTCGAGCTTCATATTAGAACCTTCTGTAAACGTCAATCGTCCTTCATTGATGGCTGATTACACCTGTCGACGAAACATGTTACAATCATTAGTAGCATGAGAAAAAGAATTGTGCCACTTACAATAAGCTCTTCTACCCAATTCTTCTGGAGGTGGAATTACATGACCGTCCCTCACTCTAATTAATTTATTTTGCCGTAACGTATCAAAAATTCTATCACACTTGCTTATATCAAAAGTATATTTAATTTCGTCTCTTCTAGCAGGTGTAGGCTTTAAAGAAGAACATGCAAAAGGTTTTGACTTTGGCGCTTGAACCCATTCGGCTACACATATATTAACATCATCCTCACTAGCCGAATCACTATCGTAATCTAAGGCATTAACTACATGGTTATCTTTCTCTTTATTTCTATTATCTTTAAACCGGCTATATTGTTTAATTTCCTTAGCCCGGTTTTCTTGCGCCAAAGACTTCTGCAAAACTTGATTAACATCTAAAAATTCTTGCCCTTCTAGTTTATCATTAATATGAGCAAGTAGACCCGAAAAGGCAAGGTCGGCTAAATCATTTTCGGCTATGGTCAAGCTGAAACATCGGTTTTTGACATCTCTAAACCTCCTAATATAATTATGAACATGCTCATTATATTTCTGCCTAACCATAGTTAAATTTGAAAGTCGAAGTTCTGTTTCACCGCTATAAGAATACTCATGAAATTTTTGCTCCAATTGTGCCCATGTTGAAATAGAATTAGGAGCAAATGATGTAAACCAAGTAAATGCAGTACCGGATAAAGATAATGGAAAAATTTTTAATCTAAAAACATCTGATGTGCCGACCTCGCCGCATTGTGCTAAAAATTGTCCCACATGCTCAAAAGTAGATCTACCATCTTCCCCGGTAAATTTAACAAAATCTAGAATTCTAAAACCACGAGGATATGGTGTCGAGTCAAAGTAATCAGGGTATGGTTTTTGATATGCACGTGCTCTACCCTTAGGTTCTAAACCAAATTCTCTAAGTATATTAGCAAGTTGATCCTTAAAAATTATTGGGTTGTAGAGAACTGGCTTGTGGAGTAGATGGAACACCAGCACGTGGTGGAAGTTCCGGCAAAGAAATTGGAGCATGCAAAGTTTTCAACGGGGACCCACTAAAATATTAATCAGGTACCGGCCCATATGGAACCCCGGTACTGACAGGCGGCAGCGGTGGCGTACTATATGCCACTATCCAATAACTAGGCTGCTGCATATTATAATTAAATCCAAAACTTCGGTTATTGCTATTGTTATTTTTCAGAACCGAAGTCGAAACAATAGGTGCAGTAGTACTAGGAACAAAATTGTTAGCCGAACTACCAACATAGTCCCGGCCATCCAGAATATTGTTTAAAGGGACGTGAGGCTGCATAGCATTAGCCGATGCACTAGGCGTATGTATATTACTTGGCAAATTGTTAAATCTGCTACTGTCTGGTGGCATCAGTCTTTTTCCAGAATACTCATCATTGACTTGTAGCACTAATGAGCGTACATGACCAGGTAAACAATTTTCAAGATCTTTATTAAACTGCACCTTAAATTCTTCAGGTCTATTAGCTACTGCTTGAGTAATTGTACGTGTCGTATTTTCCATATCAGAACCATATTTACTAGCTACGAACACATCAATTAGATGAGCAATTTCTTCGGTTGGGTTTTTTACCTGAGCATCGGAAGGGCTCGACACTACCTTTTTGACGACATCGTTCCTCGTCTTCGCGTATCCAGCCAACTTCAGCTTCAACCTCTCAACCTTTTCTTTCTCAAGCTACTCTTCAAGATCGCGCCGAACATCTTCCGACAGATCGTCGAGTGTGACGGCGATGACGTTCTCCGGGTTGATGTCTCTCCCATTCTTGAACTCGGTACTCATCGTGTAGCTCTTCTTCTTCTTCTTTCCCCAGCGGAGTCGCCAATTGTGTTGGCACGCGAAATCTCCGCGCAACACCAGGATATTTGTCGTGCTTTCGTGACGACGAACGCTTGCTTTACGAGCAAAGCAACAAAGATTTCCTTGCTTTCGTGGAGGAGAACCGGCTGCTTTCTAGCGCAAAACGGCAAAGATCGCCAAACCCTAGGGCTGCTAGAACTCGACCGAGAAGAACGACAAATATAAAGTACGTATGTGAAAAAGTAGTTTGTATTGATAGATCGATTGTTGGAGGTTTTTCCAATCGGCCGTGGCCTTATAAATAAGGTATGTTGGACTTTGCGTATACAAGGCAAGACCTGGTTACGTAGCATGCCTTGCCGTACAGGAATACAACTCTAAAACTAAAACCGAACAGGACTCGATTCGGTTACCATGTAATACATGCGTACAAAATCTGCATGCTATCTGTAGTACGTATCTAGGCCATATTCACGTACAAAGACTCTTGGATATATGAATAAAATATTCCGGCAAGGTCGCTATCACACTATATAATAAGGACTAATGACCCACCATCTGTGCTTGCTCTTGTTTAGATGACTTCATTGCCCATGCTAAAATTCTTTCATCTTAGCAACCACGGTTTAGCCTAGCACATGGGAATTTGTCCATGTAGCCGCTAGTCCATACAGAATTCTATATACTTGTCTTGGGTAAAATAACTTCCTACGCCTAACAAGCCTGCATTTCGAAATAAACAGCAAGTCCAAAAACATATATGTCAACCACACATTTAAATTAATTTGGCCCATAGAATACCTAGCAGTCAAATTATACATTCAACAAGTCCACCATACCTACCTATGGATTGAGTAAGATCCTTCAAGTAAGTTGTCATGTTGCATGCAATAAAAATTGCCCTCTAAATATGTATGATTTATTAGTGTGGAGAAAATAAACTTTATATGATCTTGTGATATGGAAGCAATAAAAGCGACGGACTACATAATAAAGGTCCATATCACAAGTGGCAATATAAAGTGACGTTCTTTTGCATTAAGATTTCGTGCATCCAACCATAAAAGCACATGACAACCTCGGCTTCCCTCTGCGAAGGGCCTATATTTTATTCTTGTCTTATGCCTTATACAAGAGTCATGGTGATCTTCACCTTTCCTTTTTAGACTTTATCCTTTGGCAAGCACAGTGTGTTGGAAAGATCCAGATATATATACCCAATTGGATGTAAGTTATCATGCACTATTATTGTTGACATTACCCTTGAGGTAAAGGGTTGGGAGGCAACACTATAAGCCCCTATCTTTCTCTGTGTCCGATTGAAACTCCATACCCATAAGTATTGCGTGAGTGTTAGCAATTATGAAAGACTAAATGATAGTTGAGTATGTGGACTTGTTGAAAAGCTCTTATATTGACTCTTTCCGATGTTACGATAAATTGCAATTGCTTCAACGACCGAGATCATAGTTTGTTAGTTCTCAATGAAGTTTCTGATTCATACTTGACATTGTGAATAGATTATTACTTGAGCATAAGAAATCATATGACAATATCCATATATGTTGCTGTTATAAGAATTATCATGATGCCCTCATGTCCGTATTTTATTTTATCGACACCTCTATCTCTAAACATGTGGACATATTTTTCATTATCGGCTTCCGCTTGAGAACAAGCGAGGTCTAAGCTTGGGGGAGTTGATACGTCCATTTTGCATCATGCTTTTATATCGATATTTATTGAATTTTGGGTTGTTATTACACGTTACGTCACAATACTTATGCCTTTTCTCTCTTATTTTATAAGGTTTACATGAAGAGGGAGAATGCCAGCAGCTGGAGTTCTGGGCTGGAAAAGGAGCAAATATTATAGACCTATTCTTCACAACACGAAAAGTCCTAAAACTCCACGGAAGTTATTTTTGGAATTAATAAAAAATACTGAACGAAGAAAGTACCAGAGCCCCCCCCCCAGCATCCACGAGGGTGGGGGCACGCCCTAACCCCCTGGGCGCGCCCCCTACCTCGTGGCCCCCCTGGCAGGCCTCCGGTGCCCATCTTCTGCTATATGAAGTCTTTTACCCTGGAAAAAATCATCAGCAAGCTTTCGGGAAGAAACAACGCCGCCACGAGGCGGAACCAATCTAGGGCTCCGACGGAGCTGTTCTGGAAATATCCCTCCGGGAGGGGGAAACATCGCCATCGTCATCACCAACGACCCTCTCATTGGGAGGGGGCAATATCCATCAACATATTCACCAGCACCTTCTCCTCTAAAACCCTAGTTAATCTCTTGTATTCAATCTTTGTCTCAATACCTCAGATTGGTACCTGTGGGTTGCTAGTAGTGTTGATTACTCCTTGTAGTTGATGCTAGTTGGTTTATTTGGTGGAAGATCATATATTCAGATCCTTTATGCATATTAATACCCCTCTGGTTATGAACATGAATACGATTTGTGAGTAGTCACGTTTGTTCCTGAGGACATGGGAGAAGTCTTGCTATAAGTAGTCATGTGAATTTGGTATTCGTTCGATATTTTGATGAGATGTATGTTGTCTGTCCTCTAGTGGTGTTATGTGAACGTCGACTACATGACACTTCACCATTGTTTGGGCCTAGAGGAAGGCACTAGGAAGTAATAAGTAGATGACGGGTTACTAGAGTGACAGAAGCTTAAACCCTAGTTTATGTGTTGCTTCGTAAGGGGCTGATTTGGATCCATATGTTTCATGCTATGGTTAGGTTTATCTTAATACTACTTTTGTAGTTGCGGATGCTTGCAATACGGGTTAATCATAAGTGGGATGCTGGTCCAAGGAAGGGCAACACCCAAGCACCGGTCCACCCACATACCAAATTATCAAAGTAATGAACGTGAATCATATGAGCGTGATGAAAACTAGCTTGATGATAATTCCCATGTGTCCTCGGGAGCGTTTTCCTTCATATAAGAGTTTGTCCAGGCTTGTCCTTTGCTAGAAAAAGGATTGGGCCATCTTGTTGCACCTTATTTACTTTCATTACTTGTTACCCGTTACAAATTACCTTAGCACAAAACTATCTGTTACTGATAATTTCAGTGCTTGCAGAGAATACCTTACTGAAAACCACTTGTCATTTCCTTCTGCTCGAAAGGACTACGATAGATCCCCTACACTTGTGGGTCATCAGCCATCAAGAACCCGGCAGGCCCAGCGACTTGCAGCTTGTCCAACAAAAAGAAGGAGAAACCCTCCGTAAGTATTTACAGAGATTCAGCAAAGTTCATAGAAATATCCCAAATATCCAGCCGGCAGCTGTAATAGCTGCCTTCCAGTCCAATGTGCACAACCACCGTATTCGTTCTAAGATGAACGTACGGTTGCCAAGACTGTGAAGGATCTTTACACTCTGGTAGATAAGTGTGAGTGGGGAGGAGGGAAGGAAGTTGCCCGGAGAGGAAGATTGCACCAATGATGATTCAGAGGATGAGGATGAGTCAACTAGTCAGAAGAAGAGCAAGAAGCGCAGTAAGAAGCGGAGGAATAAGGCAGTGATGACTGTTGAAGGATCAGGTGCGCGTAGTACCGGTAAGAAGGCCAAAGCTGAGGCCCCCGGCAAGGAAGCTGCCGTCTGCACTGACTTCCGGGAAGCCGCTACTGCCGAGAAAGCCGGGAAAGATGATGGGGCGTACTGCAATATTCATTGGACCAAGGGCCACGACCTTCAAGAGTGTTATCAGGTTGAGCAGCTTGTCAAGAAGCAGAGAGCAGAGTATGAGAAGCGTGATAAGGAAAAAGGTCAGAATGTTGCTGGCGGTAAGGGTCGTGGCGGTGAAGTAAATCGCCCTGGCAAACCCTTTCAGAACCGAGGAAAGCCCGCCAAAGGTCAAGAGAAGGAAACCTGTGATGATGAGAGTGATGGAGGGATGAAGAGGAAACCAGTGAGCAGGAGTTTCAAAAGGCCAATGACGCCCTATGCATTGACGGAGGTGCATCTCTGCACGCTTCTCACCGCCAGCTCAAACGGTGGGCACGAGAAGTCAATGCCATGGAACCAGTGCCAGACGCCCGGAAGCCGCTCAAATGGTCCTGTACGCCCATCATCTTTGACGAGGAGGATCATCCTAGCCATACCACTGCAGTAGGGTGTTTACCATTGTTGGTTTCCCCAACAATTCACAACCTGAAGGTCACAAAGATGCTGGTGGACGGCGTGGCCGGGTTGAATCTGATTTCCCCGGCAGTCATTGCTACCTCTTGAGCATGCGTTGGTTTTCCCTTGAAGAGGAAAGGGTGATGCAACAAAGTAGCCTAAGTATTTCCCTCAAATTTTTAGAACCAAGGTATCAATCCAGCAGGAGATTACACACAAATCGCCTAGTGCCTGCACAAACAATCAAGAACCTTGCAACCAACGCGATAATGGGGTTGTCAATCCCTTCACGGCCACTTGCAAAAGTGAGATCTGATAAACATAATCAGATAAATATTTTTGGTATTTTTGGTTGTATAGATGAGAAAATAAAGATTGCAAAATAAATAGTAAACTAGAATTGTAGATGGGAAACTTATATGATGTAAAGTAGACCCAGTGGCCATAGGTTTCACTAGTGGCTTCTCTCAAGATAGCATATATTACGGTGGGTGAACAAATTACTGCCGAGCAATTGATAGAAAAGCGCATAGTTATGATGATATCTAAGGCAATGATCATGAATATAGGCATCACGTCCATGTCAAGTAGACCGAAACGATTCTGCATCTACTACTATTACTCCACACATCGACCCCACACATCGACCGCTATCCAACATGCATCTAGAGTATTAAGTTCATAAGAACGAAGTAACGCATTAGGCAAGATGACATGATGTAGAGGGATAAACTCAAGCAGTATGATATAAACCCCATCATTTTATCCTCGATGGCAAAAATACAATACGTGTCGTTTCCCTTTCTGTCACTGGGATCAAGCACCGCAAGATTGAACCCAAAGCTAAGCACTTCTCCCATTGCAAGAAAGATCAATCTAGTAGGGCAAACTAAACTGATAATTTGAAGAGACTTGCGAAGATAAAAAATCATGCATATAAGAATTCAGAGAAGAATCGAATAATATTCATAGATAATCAAGTTCATAAACCCACAATTCATCGGATCTCGTCAAACACACTGCAAAAAGTATTACATCGAATAGATCTCCAAGAACATCGAGGAGAACTTTGTATTGAGATCCAAAGAGAGAGAAGAAGCCATCTAGCTAATAACTATGGACCCGAAGGTCTATGGTAAACTACTCACGCATCATCAGAGAGGCTATGGTGTTGATGTAGAAGCCCTCCATGATCGAATCCCCCTCCGGCAGATTGCCGAAAAAGGCCCCAAGATGGGATCTCACGGGTACAGAAGGTTGCGGAAGTGGAAAAGTGGTTTCGTGGCTTCCCTGGATGTTTTCAGGGTATAAGAGTATATATAGGCAAAATAAGTAGGTCGGTGGATCTACGAGGGGCCCACGAGGGTGGGGGGCGTGCCCTCCTGCCTCGTGGCCGCCTTCTTGCTTCCTTGACTTCCACTCCAAGTCTCCTGGATTGCGTTTGTTCCAAAAAAGATCCTCGCGAAGGTTTCGTTATGTTTGATATTTCTTTTCCGTGAAACACTGAAATAGGCAAAAAAACAGCAAATTGCACGGGGCCTTCGGTTAATAGGTTAGTCCCAAAAATAATATAAAAAGGTATATTAAAGCCCATTAAACATCCAAAACAGATAATATAATAGCATGGAACAATCAAAAATTATAGATACGTTGGAGATGTATCAAGCATCCCCAAGCTTAACTCCTGCTCGTCCTCGAGTAGGTAAATGATAAAACAGAATTTTTGATGTGGAATGCTACATAACATATTTTTTCAATGTAATTATCTTTATTGTGGCATGAATGTTTAGATCCAAAAGATTCTAGACAAAGTTTTAATATTGACATAAAAATAGTAATACTTCAAGCATGCTAACCAAGCAATTGTGTCTTATCAAAATAACATAGCCAAAGAAAGCTTATCCCTACAAAATCATATAGTTCAGCCATGCTTCATTTTCATCACACAAAATGCTCCCATCATGCACAACCCCGATGACAAGCCGAGCAATTGGTTCATACTTTTAAACGTGCTTCAACCTTTTCAACCCTCACGCAATACATGAGCGCAAGCCATGGATATAGCACTACAGGTGAAATAGCATATGATGATGGGGGTTATGTTAGAAGACAAAAAAGGAGAAAGTCTCATATTGACGCGGCTAATCAACGGGCTATGGAGATGCCCATCAATTGATGTCAATGCGAGGAGTAGGGATTGCCATGCAATGGATGCACTAGAGCTATAAATATATGAAAGCTCATCAAAAGAAACTAAGTGGGTGTGCATCCATCTTGCTTGCTCACGAAGACCTAGGGCATTTTGAGGAAGCCCATCATTGGAACATACAAGCCAAGTTCTATAATGAAAAATTCCCACCAGTATATGAAAGTGACAAAATAAGAAACTCTCTATCATGAAGATCATGGTGCTATTTTGAAGCACAAGTGTGGAAAAAGGATAGTAACCTTCTCCCTTCTCTCTTTTTCTCTCATTTTTTTGTTTGGGCTTCTTTGGCCTCTTTTTTTTATTTGGGCTTCTTTGGCCTCTTTTTTATTATCATTTTTCGTCTGGAGTCTCATCCCGACTTGTGGGGGGATCATAGTCTCCATCATCCTTTCCTCACATGGGACAATGCTCTAATAATGACGATCATCACACTTTTGTTTACTCATAACTCAATTACAACTCGATACTAGAACAAAAATATGACTCTATGTGAATGCCTCAGGCGGTGTACCGGGATATGCAATGAATCAAGAGCAACATGTATGCAATAATTATGAGGGTGGCTTTGCCAGAAATATGATGTCAACTACATGATCATGCAAAGCAATATGACAATGATGGAGCATGTCATAATAAATGGAACGGTGAAAAGTTGCATGGCAATATATCTCGGAATGGCTATGGAAATGCCATAATAGGTAGGTATGGTGGCTGATTTGAGGAAGATATAAGGAGGCTTATGTGTGATAGAGTGTATCTTATCATGGGGTTCGGATGCATCGGCGAAGTTTGCACTAACTCTCGAGGTGAGAAAGGGCAATGCACAGTACTGTAGAGGCTAGCAAATTGCAAAAAGGTAAGAGTGCGTATAATCCATGGACTCACATTAGTCATAAAGAACTCATATACTTATTGCAAAAAATTATTAGACCTCAAAGAAAAATACTACTATGCATGCCCCTAGGGGGATAGATTGGTAGGAAAAGACCATCGCTCGTCCCCGACCGCCACTCATAAGGGAAGCAATCAAAGAACACCCCATGCTTCAAATTTGTCACACACCATTTACCATACGTGCATGCTACGGGACTTGCAATCCTCAACACAAGTATTTCTCAATTCCACAATTACCCAACTAGCATGACTCTAAAATTACCACCTTTATATCTCAAAACAACTATCAAGTACCATAGTATCTAATGCACTCTATATGGAAGTTTTTATTATACCCATCTTGGATGCCTATCATATTAGAACTAATTTTATAGCCAAAGAAAATTACCATGCTGTTCTAAAAGACTCCCAAAATAATATAAGTGAAGCATGAGAGATCAATAATTTCTATAAAATAAAACCACCACCGTGCTCTAAAAAGGTATAAGTGAACCACTAGAGCAAAATTATCTAGCCCAAAAGATATAAGTGAAGCACATAGAGTATTCTAATAAATTCTGGTTCATGTGTGTCGCTCCCAAAAGGTGTGTATAGCAAGGATGATTGTGGTAAACTAAAAAGCAAAGACTCAAATCATACAAGACGCTCCAAGCAAATCACATATCATGTGGTGAATAAAAATATAGCCTCAAGTAAAGTTACCGATAGACGAAGACGAAAGAGGGGATGCCTTCCGGGGCATCCCCAAGCTTAGGCTTTTGGTTGCCCTTGAATTTTACCTTGGGGCGCCTTGGGCATCCCCAAGCTTAGTCTCTTTCCACTCCTTATTCCATAATCCATCAAATCTTTACCCAAAAACTTGAAAACTTCACAACACATGACTCAACCGAAAATCTCATGAGCTCCGTTAGTATAAGAAAACAAACCACCACCTTAAGGTACTGTAATGAACTTGTTCTTTATTTATATAGGTGTTAAACCTACTGTATTCCAACTTATCTATGGTTCATGCCCCCCGATACTAGCCATATATTCATCAAAATAAGCAAACAACACACGCAAAACAGAATGTGTCAAAAACAGAACAGTCTATAGCAATCTGTATCAAACGTATACTTATGTAACTCCAAAAATTCTGAAATAAAATGATGGATGTGATAAATTTTTCTATTAATCATATGCAAAAAGAATTGACCTAATATCACTCTCTAGTAAAAAATGGCAGCTAATCTCGTGAGTGCTAAAGCTTCTGTTTTTACAGCAAGATCGCAAAGACTTCACTCAAGTCTTCCCAAAGGTTCTACTTAGCACAAATACTAATTAAAACATAAAACCACATCTAAAAAGATGATAGATGAATTATTTATTACTAAACAGGAACAAAAAGCAGGAACAAAAAATAAAATTGGGTTGCCTCTCAACAAGCGCTACCATTTAACGCCCCTAGCTAGGCATAAAAACAAGAATAGATCTAGGTATTATCATCTTTGGTAGGCAATTCTTCAATAGAGCACTTATAACCCTTAGGAGTTTCCTTATTTTTATTAATGATCAAACTCCTGGGCAAGAAATCAAGAAATTCATTGGTAGCAAAAGGTTCCTTAATGATAGCGAAAAAGTTGGGGTGAACACTTATTAATTTGAGATCCGCATTTTCCTTACTGGAAGATTCACCCTTATTTCTAGGAACATACATAAATTTGGCAACTTTGGCAGTAGGAGGATTCGAAGTGTTTCTCACGGCAGAAAAGGCAGACCCTAAGTTGGTAATAATATCCTCAAGTTTATCAATTCTAGTGGAATCTTGATCTATCTTTTCATTATCTATGGGTTCTTTCTCTCGAAAAAATTTCAGAGCAGCTCCCACCTTAGATCCATATTGGGTAATTTGGTTGTGGATCTTTTTATCCAAATTCTCGATCAACTCTATGGTGGCAACTTTATTTTTGATAATTTCAAGCCTTTGCATCACATGTTCCAAAGTTAAAATAGTTCCATTGAACAAAAGAGGTGGTGGGCCAAACAAATCTGACATAGCATTATAAGAATCAAAAGTATGCTACCCAAGAAATTCCCTCCGGTAATGGTATCAAGAACATATCTGTTCCAAGGAGTGACACCTACATAAAAATTGCAAAGAAGAACGGAAGTAGATTGCTTCCTAGTGGATCTATTCTGAGCGTTGCAAATTTTATGCCAAGTATCTTTTAGATTTTCTCCCTCCCTTTGTTTAAAATTAAGAAATTCATGATCGGGAGTACTAACAATGATAGAAGTACTAGCCATAATGGCAAAACAAATGATCTAACACATGGACACACAAGAATGAAGCAGAAGGAAGCCAACGAAAAAGGGCGAATAAAACGGCAACGGTGAAGTGGGGGAGAGGAAAACGAGAGGCAAATGGAAAATAATCTAACGCGAGGGATAAGAGTTTGTGATGGGTACTTGGTATGTCTTGACTTGGCGTAGATCTCCCCGGCAACGGCGCCAGAAATCCTTCTTGCCACCTCTTGAGCATCCGTTTGTTTTCCCTTGAAGAGGAAAGGGTGATGCAGCAAAGTAGCGTAAGTATTTCCCTCAGTTTTTTAGAACCAAGGTATCAATCTAGTAGGAGACTACACGCAAATCGCCTAGTACCTGCACAAACATTCAAGAACCTTGCAGCCAACGTGATAAAGGGGTTGTCAATCCCTTCACGGCCACTTCCAAAAGTGATATCTGATAAAGATAATAAGATAAATATTTTTGGTATTTTTGGTGGTATAGATTGGAAAATAAAGATTGCAAAATAAATAGTAAACTAGAATTTTAGAAGGGAAACTTATATGATGTAAAGTAGACCCGGGGGCCATAGGTTTCACTACTGGCTTCTCTCGAGATAGCATATATTACGGTGGGTGAACAAATTACTGCTGAGAAATTGATGGAAAAGCACATAGTTATGATGATATCCAACTATTTTGGGTGTCCTATGAAGATGCATTTATCCTCTTTGGGTTCGAGCTTATCAGCCTGAAACTTTTTCACATAAGCGTCGCAGCCCCAAACTTTTAAGAAACAACAGCTTAGGTTTCTCTGAACCATAGTTCATACGGTGTCGACTCAAACGGAATTGCGTGGTCCCCTATTTAAAGTGAATGTGGTTGTCTCTAATGCCTAACCCATAAACTATAGTGGTAATTCGATAAGAGACATCATGGTATGCACCATATCCAATAGGGTGCAGTTATGATGTTCGGACACACCATCACACTATGGTGTTCCAGGCGGTATTAGTTGTGAAACAATTTCCACAATGTCTTAACTGTGTGCCAAACTCGTAATTTAGATATTCATCTCTATGATCATATCATAGATATTTTATCCTCTTGTCATGATGATCTTTCAACTTCACCCTGAAATTACTTGAACCTTTCAATAATTCAGACTCGTGATTCATCAAGTAAATATACTTGTCGGTGTCAAAACCGGCGGATCTCGGGTAGGGGGTCCCGATCTGTGCGTCAAGGTCGGATGGTAACAGGAGACAAGGGACACTTTATTTTACCCAGGTTCGGGCCCTCTCGATGGAGGTAAAACCCTACTCCTGCTAGATTAATATTGATGATATGGGTAGTACAAGAGTAGATCTACCACGAGATCAAGGAGGCTAAACCCTAGAAGCTAGCCTATGGGTATGATGATGGTTATGATGTGTTCGTCCTACGGACTACAACCCTCCGGTTTATATAGGCACCGGATAGGGTTAGGGTTACACAGAGTCGGTTACATTGGTAGGAGATCTTGAATATCCGCACGCCTAGCTTGCCTTCCACGCCAAGGAAAGAACCTTCCGGACACGGGACGAAGTCTTCAATCTTGTATCTTCATAGTCCTGGAGTTCGGCTGAAGATATAGTTCGGCTATCCGAACACCCCCTAATCCAGGACTCCCTCAGTAGCCCCTGAACCAGGCTTCAATGACGACGAGTCCGGCGCGCAAATTGTCTTCGGCATTGCAAGGCGGGTTCCTCCTCCAAATTCTTCAAGAAGATAGTAAACACCAAAAAATAGTGTCCGGCTCTGCAAAACAAGTTTCCACGTATTGCCATATAGAGAATAATACAAAGACAAATCAAATCTGCTGACGTATTCCGCAGTGCGTCATAACACTGCGACCAAGCCTTCTGTACGGATTATTTTTTGTTGTTCCACCGCAGCACGTTCAACGAGGCGGTTTCCTTGGCACATCTTGTCGAAGCAGAGATCATGTGCCCCTTTTAACGGGATTCTCATTAATATGGACGTGGGTAACCCAACCATGCCCGTTAAGCACGGCGTGTGAGCGGCAAGCGAGTTTTATTAGGTAGGTGGGGACGCATAACGGCATCAGCCTATATAAGGGGATAAAGATCCACCTCTTTCATCTACGCATTCTTCCTCCTTTGCCCATCCATCTCCTGCACACTCAAGCTCCAACGCCCAAGTTCGCTCTTTCTTCCCCAACCTGCTCCAGCGATATCCGGAGCGGGTGGAAAGTGGATGGCTTCCTCCGTTACGGAGGGTCAAATCAAAAAGCTTAGGAAGGCCGGATATCTGTCCAAGGACATCCCGCACCGGCTTCCCGCGGCGGGGCAGCTTCTTCCCACCCCAAGGCCCCATGAGAGGGTAGTTTTTCTCCCCCATTTCCTCCGCGGACTGGGTTTTCCACTTCACCCTTTTGTCCGGGGGCTCATGTTCTAGTACGGCCTGGACTTCCACGATCTGGCCCCGAACTTTATCCTCAATATCTCGGCGTTTATCATCGTGTGTGAGGCCTTTCTCCGCATTCGCCCCCACTTCGGCCTCTGGCTCCAGACCTTCAACGTCAAGTCCAAGGTGGTGTCCGGCACCCAGGCGGAGTGCGGAGGTGCTATGGCCGGCAAAATGGCCAACGCACTCTGGTTCAATGGCTCCTTTGTGGAGTCCTTAAAGGGATGGCAGGCAGGGTGGACTGCAAACTTGCATCCGGTCCCTGATGAACAAGCCCATCCGGCATGTTAACATCATCCAGGTCATGTTTGTTCGCCGGATCCTCCCGTGCCAAGAACGGGAGTTCACTTTGTGGGAATTCGACCCGGCGCAGCACCAAACCCTCAATAGGCTCTTCGACACGACGTATGAAGACGTCTGGAAGGTGCTAACCAAAGGCGCCGAGTGCCCCACATCCACTTCCGAGGACCGCAGATACAGCTCGCAGCGCAACGCTGGCGAGGTAGGCTATTTATACCTTTCATAGGTTCGTTAAGCTTTTCTACATAGATTAACTCTAAGTGGGATCTAAAAACTCCCTTTGCCTTTGACAGGCATGGCTGAAGATAGCCGGACCAATCAACTGTCCGGCTCCTCTGCCCGAAAACCCAGCTCCAGCTCTCTTAGAGAAGCTGCTGGCTCCGGCGCCCTATGTGGTGCCGGAGAAGAAGGTCAAGAAGAAGAAGACCACCGGGACTCGAAAGAGTGCCCGCAATGTGGTGGTGTCGAGCTCGTCATCTGGCGAGTCTGCGACGCCTTCCTCTCGTGAAAACAAGGAGGAGGAACAAGGAAGCTCTCCCCCTCCATCGAGGGGAGCGAAAAAGAAGAAGGCCGCCCCAACAGGGGAGGCCGAGGGGTCGAGGAAAAGGAAGACCCCTCCGCCGGACTACTCCCCCAACGCCGAAGAGGGCGGAAAGGAGTGGCCGGACAGAACCAAGCATCCGGCGACATCGTAAGTATTCACATACTAGAATGACTCATAGTATCTTCAAGTGCGCAGCTTACCCTAATGTCGAATGTTATTTGCGCAGCCCGCCCCGAGCCGCACTCGATGATTCATCGGGCGGCTCCCTGGATTCGTCGGACATGAACTCTGTCCCACCCGCAGTCTCCCCCAGCGGGGCGGACGACGCCGAAGCAGCGTCCCGCCGAACAGGGCAGGAGGAGGTGGTCCTGGAGGAGCCGCAAGGCAATCCTCAGGACCCCAGGAGTAAAGGGGGTGAAACCCCCCAGGGCTCCCAGTCCGGCTTTGTGCCGGACACCGCGTCGGACTCAACCGTCCTGGCTCGCGGTGGGCGAACTCCTTCCAAGAGGAGTAAGCCGTCTGAGCCGCTGACCTCTGTCCAACCAGAGGCGCCGGATAGTCTGTTGGAGGCGCTTGAAGGCGCCACCATCGACGAGGAGCACCGTACTGTTATAAGTGCGGTGGTCCAAAGGGTTCAGTCCGCCAAGAGCGGACTGAATGAAGCTTGCGCTAGCCTTCTAACAGGCTTCCAGGTAAGCAAAAAATATGCTAAATTCATTACCGCATAGACAGTAGCCCCTGATGCTCTGTTCAGTGTTCGGAAAGAAAAGCCGAATAGAGGATCCAACAATTTTCGCAGGAGTCTAATAAAAAGTCTAATATGCGTATGCAGGCTTCCCTGCTGTCCACCGCCGCACTGACTGCGCAGGTGGAAGTCCTGAAAAAGGACCTCGAGCGGTCCGAGCAAGAGCTCGGCCATGCCAAAAGGCAGCTCGTGGAAAAGGAAGGTAAGAAATACCCCTTAGAGAAAAAAAGAAAGAAAAAAAAGTGGTGCCTATAGAGAGGCTTGATTGCAAAAAGAAATAACAGGATTGTACTGCTTATTGTAGGGGCCACAACCGAGGTGGCAACCCTGAAGCAGGCGTTGACTGAGGCCGAGAAGAAAGCGGCCGAGGAGCGCGCCGAGCGAGAAAAGCTTGGGGTCCAAGTCAGCGAGGTGCAGCAAGAGCTGCAAGCTCTCATAAAGAAACATGAGGGTTTGGAGCTTGAGGCAAAAACGCAAGCATCCGAGCTCGCGTCGGCTGTTGAGACCACCAAGAGTGCTAAGGCCGAAGCCCAAAAGGCCCTCCAAGAGTTGGAGGATGTGAAAAAGATAGCAGCGGGTAAGGCATTCTTATTGCAAAGTAGGAATATAAAGGTAAAATACCTATTACTTACCCGAATCCGGAGTTCTCCAGGGGCGTTCTTCGATCTTCCCCGCAGCGCATCCGACGCCGCCGCATTCTACCGAGCTGAAGAGGACAGCTCGACGGAGAGTGTGTTCTGGTCTCAGTATTCTGAGGCCGGACACCCTTTGCCCTTAAGCGATCAGCTGAAGCAGCTGGCCGAGCTCCACAAGGCGGCCGAACAGGCCATGAAGGGCTTACTAGTTCGGCTGTGGCCTGGAGAGGCCCTGCCTGGGAGCTACTTCGGGCTGGTGCGGCGGCTGGTGGAGGCCTGTCCACGGCTTGAGGTCATCAAGCGCTCCGTCTGCATAGAAGGTGCCCGGAGGGCCCTTGCCCGTGTAAGGGTACACTGGGGCAAGCTGGACGGAGAGAAGCTGGTGAAGGACGGGCTGCCGCAGGGGAACGAGCATCGCAAGCCCGAGAACTACTACAAGGAAGTTCTCGCTGGAGCTTGCCTTGTCGCGGATGAGTGTGCCAAAGATGTAATATTTCAATGAATTCGCTCGTTTGTATCCTGTGCGCTGAAAACTTGTTCATATGCGCTTAAGCAATGCTTTCTGAATTTAAAATATTATTTTCTGTGCGGCCGTTTATCAATAACTGAGAGATGGTGAGTCGTCGGCTTCTGCCCCCATGCAACTAGTGCTGGGGTATTCGGGATAAACCTGAGGGCTCTTGTTCCCATAGTTGGGTCCTTCGAGGGAGGCGCTCAGCACAGCGAACCAGGCAATCATACTATAATGCTTGAACACTCTCACTTAGCCATAGAACGTTATAATTTTAAATTTCGGCGAAGCCCCTAATTCGGAAGGCCGAATTCGGGGCACTATCCATGCCTTTAGCCGGACTTAACCAGCTCTCCGCTCAAAGCGCCATAAGCCTTTAGGGACTCGAAAAACCACTCGAACAGCGACCGGTCTCGCGCCTTATCATGACAGTCTATTTTAGCTTTCTCCACTAAGGTGCTCACCCACCTGATCTGGGGCACAATCGCAGTGGTTCTCCTAGTGCTACCTTAGCCGATAGAGCGGAACGTAAGGCACCAAAACATAGGAGCCGGGCAAACCCAACATATGACCAAAATCATGACTCAGAGCCGATGCATATAATGCTATAAGTTCGGGGTGCCGCACTTGTGAAAGTGGACGGACTTCTCACACCAGATAGAAGGGTAATAAAGCCCCTGGCGTGGTTTGCCGTACCATGGTGTACGGGTGCGATCATGTTATTTGAGTAAACATATGTATATTAAAAGAAGATAATGCAAAATATAGACGAAAAGCTATGCATTATTTATGAGGAGGCTGTTTATTCAAGCCGAACGATACAAGTAGTGCGAAAAAAATTTAGACTATTTAACATGTCCTGACCAGGCGCAGGCCGCGGAATTTAGAAACAGATATATCGCTCGAAATAGAGACCACCTGAGAGTTCCATGATGCGGCGTTGTTTTGTCTTCTTTCCTGGGTCCTGTATCGTCTGTGCGGCAGCGAGGCCGAACACTGTATCCAGAGTATGGAGTCCTGAAAGAAAAGAAGAAATCGGCAGCCCCTAGTACGTTTGACGCCGTTTTGTTGGCATGCCGTTTTATCTGCCCCTTCCCCTATGCCTATGGAATTGTAAGGGCGTAATTGTGTACTCGAGGTACTAGCTCCGCTATGTAGCGATGGCTGGGGTTGGGGCCGTATTGCTACGCGTGCTCTGAACGCGCCAGTCGGTCTTGCTGCGGGTTACTCCGGGCGCGTTTTGCTTTGTCCTGCTTTGTAGTGGCCGGACTCGAGAGCTGCCTTAACAGGCTGCTTTGTACCTCTGCTGCGAGGGCCGCCGTGTGTTCCTCCGTACGGATGGAGCGTTCGGTGTTTCCGCTGACCGTGATTACACCTCGAGGGCCTGGCATCTTGAGCTTGAGATATGCGTAGTGCGTCACCGCATTGAATTTAGCGAATGCGGTTCGTCCAAGCAGAGCATGATAGCCACTGCGGAACGGAACTATGTCGAAGATTAACTCTTCGCTTCGGAAGTTGTCCGGAGATCCGAAGACCGCATCAAGTGTTATGGAGCCTATGCAATTGGCCTCTACACCTGGGATGACGCCTTTAAAGGTCGTCCTTGTGGGCTTGATCCTTGATGGATCTATGCCTATTTTCCGCACTGTATCCTGGTAGAGTAGGTTCAGGCTACTGTCGCCGTCCATGAGGACTCTTGTAAGGTGAAATCCGTCAACGATTGGGTCAAGAACCAACGCGGCGAAACTGCCGTGACGGATGCTAGTGGGGTGGTCCCTTCGATCGAAGGTGATCGGGCAAGAGGACCATGGGTTGAACTTTGGGGCGACTGGCTCCATCGCGTATACGTCCCGTAGCGCACGCTTCCTCTCCCGCTTGGGAATATGAGTCGCGTATATCATCTTCACCATCCGCACTTGTGGGGGAAACCCCTTCTGTCCGTTGTTGTTCGGCGGCCTGGGCTCCTCTTCGTCATTGCTGTCTAGCCCCTTGTTTTTGTGTTCGGCTCTTAACTTGCCTGCCTGCTTGAACACCCAACAATCCCTGTTGTTGTGATTGGCTGGCCTTTCAGGGGTGCCGTGAATCTGGCACGAGCGGTCGAGTATTCGGTCCAAACTGGACGGGCCCTGTGTATTCTTTTTGAATGGCTTTTTCCGCTGACCGGATTTATGGCCTCTGAATCCGGCGTTTACTGCCGTATCTTCATTGTTGTCGCTGCTGACGCGGCGTTTCTGTTTATTCCGTCGCGACCTGCCACTTTTGACCTTGGTATCTGAATTACCTTGCTTCTTCGATAAGTTGTTGCTGCAAGCTAGCCAGCTATCTTCGCCCGTGCAAAAGCGGGTCATGAGTGTCGTGAGGGCTGCCATGGATTTCGGCTTTTCCTGTCCCAGGTGCCGGGCAAGCCACTCGTCACGGATGTTATGCTTGAAGGCTGCTAAGGCCTCTGCATCCGGACAATCGACTATCTGATTTTTGTTTGTTAGGAACCGTGTCCAGAATTGCCTGGCCGATTCTTCTAGCTGCTGGATTATGTGGCTTAGGTCATCGGCGTCCGGTGGCCGTACGTAGGTCCCCTGGAAGTTGTCGAGGAATGCGGCCTCCAGGTCCACCCAAGAGCCGATCGAATCTGCGGGGAGGCTGTTAAGCCAGTGCCGGGCTGGTCCCTTAAGCTTAAGGGGTAAATATTTGAAGGCGTGCAAATCATCGCCACGTGCCATGTGGATGTGGAGGAGATAGTCCTCAATCCATACTGCGGGATCTGTCGTACCATCGTACGACTCGATGTTGACGGGTTTAAAACCCTCTGGGATTCTATGATCCATTACTTCGTCTGTGAAGCATAGTGGGTGTGCGGCGCCCCTGTACTGGGCTATGTCTCGACGCAGTTCGAAGGAGATGTGCCTGTTGTGTTCGGCCCGGCCGGATTTATTGTGTCCGGAGTGAAAACTATCACGTGCCGTCGGGCGTCCGCGCGATCCATAGATCGATCTTGTTGGCCTTGCTTTGTCCTCCAGGACGTCTCGCAGGTCTGGTTCGTGTTCCCGTGCCTTGGTAAAGCGGCTGCGGGGCATGGCTTGTTTGGATTTTCGACAGGCTTCTCTGTCGCGGCCGCGAGGTGGCCGATCTGCCATGTCTTGGGCTTCCTCCTCTGATTGGGGTAGCAGCCTGCGCTTAGGATAGTTTTTGGAGGGGCGTCCGAGCTTGTGCTCTTCGGCCGCCAGGACTTCAGTCCATCTGTCAGCTAGCAAATCTTGATCAGCTCTAAGCTGTTGCTGCTTTTTCTTTAGGCTGTTCGCCGTGGCTAAAAGCCTGCGTTGAAAGCGCTCTTGTTCGGCGGGGTCTGATGGTATGATGAATTCATCGTTGCCGAGGCTTGCCTCGTCTTCGGAGGGAGGCATGTAGTTATCGGCCTCGACCTCTCGCTCTGCCGCTCTCTCATGAGGGCGGTCTTCTCCATCTTCCTGTGCCGAATCCTGCTGGTTTTGGTGTTCTTCGGTGCTGTCCGGGGTAGTATTATCTCCCGTGCCGGAATCACCGTTTCTGTTGTGGCGGGATTTGGAGCGGCGCCGCTGACATCGGCGTTTTGGAGGCTTTTTCGAAGTGCCATCCTCCGTTGTTCCATCGCCATCTCCATCTTTTGGAGCATCCACCATGTATATGTCGTATGACGAGGTGGCGGTCCAGCGCCCTACAGGTGCTGGTTCCTGCTCGTCTCCTCCTTCGTCGTCCATACCGTCGAAGTCTTCGGAGCCGAAGTCGAGCATGTCGGATATATCGTCGACAGTGGCTATTAAGTGGGCGGTGGGTGGGCTTTGAATTTCTTCGTCATCCGAATCCCAACCTCGCAGGCCATAGTTCGGCCCGGGCTCTCCTGACAAAGAGAGAGACTTGAGAGAATTCAGAATATCACCAAAAGGTGAATACTGAAAGATGTCCGCGGCGGTGAACTCCATTACAGGCGCCCAATCTGATTCGATCGGCGGGGGCACGGACGACCCGAAGTTCGGAGAAGAGTCCGGCTCCTTGGAGTCACAGGCCATGCGGAGCGCGGGGCTCGCGTTCGGCTCAATGGCCTTTAAGATCGCAGCCCCCGAGGTGACGTCCAACCGTTCATCTTCAAGGAACGCAGCGGGCTCCGAATCGAGGATCGGGGCCGGAGCCTATGCGGCCTCCAGGACACTGTTCGGAGGCAGAGCTATATCATGTCCCTCGAGATAGTGCGGCGCGCTTGGCTGTGGCTCGAGTCCGTCGAAGATCAAGTCTCCGCGGATATCTGCCGTGTAGTTTAGGCTTCCAAACCTGACTTGATGGCCAGGGGCGTAGCTCTCGATCTGCTCCAGATGACCAAGCGAGTTGGCCCGCAGAGCGAAGCCGCCGAAGACGAAGATTTGTCCGGGGAGAAAAGTCTCACCCCGGACCTCATCGTTGTTGATGATCAAAGGAGCCATCGGGCCTAAAGGCAACGACACAGAGGAACTCTCAATGAAAGCACCAATGTCGGTGTCAAAACCGGCGGATCTCGGGTATGGGGTCCCGATCTGTGCGTCAAGGTCGGATGGTAACAGGAGACAAGGGACACTTTATTTTACCCAGGTTCGGGCCCTCTCGATGGAGGTAAAACCCTACTCCTGCTAGATTAATATTGATGATATGGGTAGTACAAGAGTAGATCTACCACGAGATCAAGGAGGCTAAACCCTAGAAGCTAGCCTATGGGTATGATGATGGTTATGATGTGTTCGTCCTACGGACTACAACCCTCCGGTTTATATAGGCACCGGATAGGGTTAGGGTTACACAGAGTCTGTTACATTGGTAGGAGATCTTGAATATCCGCACGCCTAGCTTGCCTTCCACGCCAAGGAAAGAACCTTCCGGACACGGGACGAAGTCTTCAATCTTGTATCTTCATAGTCCTGGAGTCCGGCTGAAGATATAGTTCGGCTATCCGAACACCCCCTAATCCAGGAATCCCTCAATACTCATCATCTACTCAAATTATCTGTGAAGTAAGAACATAACGATATCCACTACATGCCTTAGCACTCAATGGATTGCACACATCAAGATGTATTACTTCCAACAAGTTGCTTTCTTGTTCCATCTTACTGAAAACGAGGCCTTTCAGTCATCTTGCCCATGTGGCATGATTTGCATGTCTCAAGTGATTCAAAATCAAGTGAGCCCAAACGATCCATCTGTATGGAGTTTCTTCATGCATATATACCAATAGGCCTGGTTCGCATGTCTCAAGTGATTCAAAATCAAGTGAGTCCAAAGATCCATCAACATGGAGCTTCTTCATGCGTTTTATACCAATATGACTCAAATTGCAGTGCCACATGTATGTGGTAATATCATTACTATCTTATATCTTTTGGCATGCACATGTGTATCACTACAATCGAGATTCAATAAACCATTCATTTTAGGTGCAAGACCATTGAAGGTATTATTCAAATAAACAGAGTAACCATTATTCTCCTTAAATGAATAGCTGTATTGCGATAAACATAATCTAATCATGTCCATGCTCAACGCAAACACCAAATAATAGTTATTTAGGTTTAATACCAATCCCGATGGTAGACGGAGCGTGCGATGTTTGATCACATCAACCTTAGAAACTCTTCCAACACCTATCGTCGTCTTACCTTTGGCTAGTCTCCGTTTATTCTGTAGCCTTTTATTTCGAGTTACTAACACTTAGCAACTGAACCGGTATCTAATACCCTGCTGGTACTAGGAGTACTAGTAAAGTACACATTTAATATAATGTATGTCCAATACGTACTCCTGTCAACCTTGCCAGCCTTCTCATCTACCAAGTATCTAGGGTGGTTCTGCTTCAGTGACCGTTCCCCATATTACAGAAGCACTTAGTCTCGGGTTGAAACTAGTGGTTTTTACTAACCATCCACAATTGATGCTCCTATTTGATTTCTACTTTCGCGGTGTCGCGAATACCTCAAGGATCATATCTATCCCTGATATGTTATAGTTCATCACCAAGCTCTAGTAGCTTGGTGACAGTGACTTTGGAGAACCATCACTATCTTATCTGGAAGATTAACTCCCACTCGATTCAAGCGATTGTAGTACTCATACAATCTGAGCACATGCTCAACGATTGAGCTTTTCTCCTTAGTTTGCAGGCTTAGGAAACTTGTCAGAGGTCTCATACCTCTTGACGTGGGCACTAGCCTGAAATCCCAATTTCAGTCCTTGGAACATCTCATATGTTCTATGATGTTTCAAAAACGTCTTTGGTGCCACAATTCTAAAACATTTAGCATTACGCACTGAACTATCATGTAGTCATCAAAACGTGTATGTCAGATGTTCGCAACATCCACAACTGACGCTTGAGGTTCAGCTCATTGAGCGGTGCATTAAGGACATAAACCTTCTGCGCAATAATGAGGACAATCCTCAGTTTACGGACCCAGTCCGCATAATTGCTACTATCAACTTTCAACTAAATTTTCTCTAGGAACATATCTAAAGCAGTAGAACTAATGCGTAAGCTACGACATAATTTGCAAAGTCCTTTCGACTATGTTCATGATAATTGAGTTCATCTAATTATTTCATGAACTCCCACTCAAATAGACATCCCTCTAGTCATCTAAGTGATATATGATCCGAATCAACTAGGCCGTGCCTGATCATCACGTGAGACGGACTAGTCATCATCGGTGAACATCTTCATGTTGATCATATCTTCTATACGACTCATGTTCGACATTTCGGTCTTCCGTGTTCCGAGGCCATGTCTGTACATGCTAGGCTCGTCAAGTCAACCTAAGTGTATTGCGTGTGTAAATCTGGCTTACACCCGTTGTATTCGAACGTTAGAATCTATCACACCCGATCATCACGTGGTGCTTCGAAACAACGAACCTTCGCAACGGTGCACAGTTAGGGGGAACACTCTCCTTGTAATTATTGTGAGGGATCATCTTATTTAAGCTACCATCGTTCTAAGCAAATAAGATGTAAAACATGATAAACATCACATGCAATCAAATAGTGACATGATATGGCCAATATCATTTTTGCTCCTTTTGATCTCCATCTTCGGGGCGCCATGATCATCATCGTCACCGGCATGACACCATGATCTCCATCATCGTGTCTTCTTGAAGTTGTCTCATCATCTATTACTTCTACTACTAAGGCTAACGGTTAGCAATAAAGTAAAGTAATTACATGACGTTTATGTTGACACGCAGGTCATAAATAAATTAAGACAACTCCTATGGCTCCTGCCGGTTGTCATACTCATCGACATGCAAGTCGTGATTCCTATTACAAGAACATGATCAATCTCATACATCACATATATCATTCATCACATTCTTTTTGGCCATATCACATCACACGGCATATGCTGCAAAAACAAGTTAGACGTCCTCTAATTGTTGTTGCAAAATTTTACGTGGCTGCTATAGGTTTCTTAGCAAGAACGTTTCTTACCTACGCCAAAACCACAACGTGATATGCCAATTTCTATTTACCCTTCATAAGGACCCTTTTCATCGAATCCGATCAGACTAAAGTGGGAGAGACAGACACCCGCTAGCCACCTTATGCAACTAGTGCATGTCAGTCGGTGGAACCTGTCTCACGTAAGAGTACGTGTAAGGTCGGTCCGGGACGCTTCATCCCACGATGCCGACGAATCAAGATAAGACTAGTAACGGCATGTAAATTGACAATATCGACGCCCACAACTGCTTTGTGTTCTACTCGTGCATAGAAACTACGCATAGATCTAGCTCATGATGCCACTGTTGGGGAACGTAGCAGAATTATAAATTTTTCTACGCATCACCAAGATCAATCAATGGAGTCATCTAGCAACGAGGGAGAGGGGAGTGCATCTACATACCCTTGTAGATCGCTAAGCGGAAGCGTTCAAGTGAACGGGGTTGATGGAGTCGTACTTGTCGTGATCCAAATCACCAATGATCCTAGTGCCAAACGGACGGCACCTCCGCGTTCAACACACGTACAGCCCGGGGACGTCTCCTCCTTCTTGATCCAGCAAGGGGAGAGGATAAGTTGAGGGAAAACTCCGACAGCACGACGGCATGGTGGTGATGGAGCTCGTGGGTCTCCGGCAGGGCTTTGCCAAGCACTACGGAGGAGGACGAGGTGTTGGAGGAGGGAGAGGGCTGCGCCAGGGGAAGGGTGCAGCTGCCCTCTCTCTCCCTAACTATATATAGGGGAAAGGGAGGAGGGGGAGGTGCCCTAGGGTTCCCTAGGGGAGGGGCGGCGGCCACAGGTGAAACCTGTTGGGGAACGTAGCAGAAATTCAAAATTTTCCTACGTGTCACCAAGATCTATCTATGGAGAAACCAGCAACGAGGGGAAAGAGAGTGCATCTACATACCCTTGTAGATCGCTAAGCGGAAGCGTTCAAGTGAACGGGGTTGATGGAGTCGTACTCGTCGTGATCCAAATCACCGATGACCAAGTGCCGAACAGACGGCACCTCCGCGTTCAACACACGTACAGCCCGGTGACGTCTCCCATGCCTTGATCCAGCAAGGAGAGAGGGAGAGGTTGAGGAAGACTCCATCCAGCAGCAGCACAACGGCGTGGTGGTGGTGGAGGAGCGTGGCGATCCTGCAGGGCTTCGCCAAGCACCGCGGGAGAGGAGGAGGAAGAGATGCAGGGCTGCGCCATCAAGAGGAGAGGAACTCGTGTTTTGTGGGCAGCCCAAACCTCAACTATATATAGGGGAAGGGGAGGGGCTGCGCCCCCTTTAGGGTTTCCACCCCTAGGGGTGGCGGCCAGCCTAGATCCCATCTAAGGGAGGCGGCCAAGGGGAAGGGGGAGAGGAAGGCGCACCAGGATGGGCCTCAGGGCCCATCTGCCCTAGGGTTTGCCCCCTTCTCCTCTCCCTTGCGCCTTGGGCCCTTGTGGGGGGCGCATAAGCCCACCTGGGGCTGGTCCCCTTCCACACTTGGCCCAAGTAGCCCTCCGGGGATGGTGGCCCCACTTGGTGGACCTCCGGACACCTCCGGTGGTCCCGGTACACTACCGGTGATGCCCAAAACACTTCCGGTGGCCAAAACCATACTTCCTATATATAAATCTTTACCTCCGGACCATTCCGGAACTCCTCGTGACGTCCGGGATCTCATCCGGGACTCCGAACAACATTCGGTAACCACATACAAACTTCTTTTATAACCCTAGCGTCATCGAACCTTAAGTGTGTAGACCCTACGGGTTCGGGAACCATGCAGACATGACCAAGACGTTCTCCAGTCAATAACCAACAGCGGGATCTGGATACCCATGTTGGTTCCCACATGTTCCACGATTATCTCATCGGATGAACCACGATGTCGAGGATTCGATCAATCCCGTATACAATTCCCTTTGTCTATCGGTACGATACTTGCCCGAGATTCGATCGTTGGTATCCCGATACCTTGTTCAATCTCGTTACCGGCAAGTCTCTTTTACTCGTTCCGCAACACATCATCCCGTGATCAACTCCTTGATCACACTGTGCACATTATGATGATGTCCTACCGAGTGGGCCCAGAGATACCTCTCCGTCACACGGAGTGACAAATCCCAGTCTCGATTCATGCCAACCCAACAGACACTTTCGGAGATACCCGTAGTGCACCTTTATAGCCACCCAGTTACGTTGTGACGTTTGGCACACCCAAAGTATTCCTACGGTATCCGGGAGTTGCACAATCTCATGGTCTAAGGAAATGATACTTGACATTAGAAAAGCTTTAGCATACGAACTACAAGATCTTGTGCTAGGCTTAGGATTGGGTCTTGTCCATCACATCATTCTCCTAATGATGTGATCCCGTTATCAACGACATCCAATGTCCATGGTCAGGAAACCGTAACCATCTATTGATCAACGAGCTAGTCAACTAGAGGCTTACTAGGGACATGGTGTTGTCTATGTATCCACACATGTATCTGAGTTTCCTATCAATACAATTCTAGCATGGATAATAAACGATTATCATGAACAAGGAAATATAATAATAATCAATTTATTATTGCCTCTAGGGCATATTTCCAACAAAACCCTATATGGGTTTGGGCGCCCCCACCCCTAGGAAACTTGCCCCCCAAGCCGGGAGGGGCGGCTGCCCTAGGGGTGGCGCCCCCACCTCTCCTGGTTACGTGAGATGGGGTGGGAGGTGATGTCTACTACACAACCTTCTTCTTGTAGATGTTGTTGGGCCTGCAAGTGCACAGGTTTGTAGGACAGTAGCAAATTTCCCTCAAGTGGATGACCTAAGGTTTATCAATCCATAGGAGGCGTGAGGATGAAGATGGTCTCCCTCAAGCAACCCTGCAACCAAATAACAAAGAGTCTCTTGTGTCCCCAACACACCCAATACAATGGTAAATTGTATAGGTGCACTAGTTCGGCGAAGAGATGGTGATACAAGTGCAATATGGATAGAAGATATAGATTTTTGTAAACTGAAAATAAAAAAACAGCAAGGTAACAAGTGGTAAAAGTGAGCGCAAACGGTATTGCAATGATAGGAAACAAGGCCTAGGGTTCATACTTTCACTAGTGCAAGTTCTCTCAACAATAATAACATAGATAGAACATATGACAAGCCCTCAACATGCAACAAAGAGTCACTCCAAAGCCACTAATAGCGGAGAACAAACGTAGAGATTATGGTCGGGTACGAAACCACCACAAAGTTATTCTTTCAAATCAATCCGTTGGGCTATTCCTATAAGTGTCACAAACAACCTGGAGTTTTTACTAGAATAACACCTTAAGATACAAATCAACCAAAACCCTAATGTCACCTAGATACTCCATTGTCACCTCAAGTATCCGTGGGCATGATTATATGATATGCATCACACAATCTCAGATTTATCCAACCAACATAAAAGTACTTCAAAGAGCGCCCCAAAGTTTCTACCGGAGAATCAAGAACGTGTGCCAACCCCTATGCATAGGTTCCAACATCACGAAACCCGCAAGTTGATCACCAAGACATACATCAAGTGTTCTAATAAAGACTCAATCCGATAAGATTACTTCAAAAGGGGAAACTCAATTCATCACAAAGGAGTAGAGGGGGAGAAACATCATAAGATCCAACTACAATAGCAAAGCTCGGGATACATCAAGATCGTGCCATAGAGGAACACGAGAGAGAACACGAGAGAGAGAGAGAGAGAGAGAGAGAGAGAGAGAGAGAGAGATCAAACACATAGCTACTGGTACATACCCTCAGCCCCGAGGGTGAACTACTCCCTCCTCATCATGGAGAGTGCCGGGATGATGAAGATGGCCACCGGAGATGGATCCCCCCTCCGACAGGGTACCGGAAAGGGGTCCCGATTGGTTTTTGGTGGTTCTGGAGGCTTGTGGTGGCGGAACTCCCGATCTATGTTCTGTTCTGGAAGTTTTAGGGTACGATGGTATATATGGGTGAAGGGGGGACGTCGGTGGAGCTACGGGGGCCCCACGAGGCAGGGGGGTGTGCCGAGGGGGGAGGGCGTGCCCTCCACCCTCGTGACCGCCTCGTGGCTCTTTTGACGTGGGGTCCAAGTCCATCAGGTAGGTTTCCTTCCAAAAATAACTTCTCGAGTTGATTTCGTTCCGTTTTGACTCCGTCTGATATTCCTTTTCCTCGAAATACTGAAATAGGCATAAAACAACAAATCTGGGTTGGGCCTCCGGTTAATAGGTTAGTCCCAAAAATAATATAAAAGTGGATAATAAAGCCCAATATTGCCTAAAACAGTAGATAAAGTAGCATGGAGCAATCAAAAATTATAGATACGTTGGAGACGTATCAAGCATCCCCAAGCTTAATTCCTACTCGTCCTTGAGTAGGTAAATGATAAAAAGAAGAATTTTTGATGCGGAGTGATACTTTGGCATAATTTCAATGTAATTCTTCTTACTTGTGATATGAATATTTAGATCCGAAAGATTTAAGACAAAAGTTCATATTGACACAAAAATAATAATACTTCAAGCATGCTAACTAAGCAATTATGTCATCTCAAAATAGCATGGCCAAAGAAAGTTCATCCCTACAAAATCATATGGTTAAGCTATGCTTCATTTTCATCACACAAAGATGTTCCCGACTTCTATACCCCCGATGACAAGCCAAGCAATTGTTTCATACTCAAATAATCTCAAACTTTTTCAACCTTCACGCAATACATGAGCGCGAGTCATGGACATAGCACTATGGGTGGTATAGAATATGATGATGCGGATTGTGTGGAGAAGACAAAAAAGGAGAAAGTCTCACATCAACGAGGCTAATCAATGAGCTATGGAGATACCCATCGATTGATGTTAATGCAAGGAGTAGGGATTGCCATGCAACGGATGCACTAGAGCTAAGAATGCGCAACAAAAGAAAACTAGTGGGTGTGCATCCAACTTGCTTGCTCATGAAGACCTAGGGCATTTTGAGGAAGCCCATCGTTGGAATATACAAGCCAAGTTCTATAATGAAAAATTCCCACTAGTATGAACAAGACAACTTATGAGACTCACTATATGAAAATCATGGTGCTACTTTGAAGTACAATATATGAGACTCACTACATGAAGAACAAGGTGCTACTTTGAAGCACAAGTGTGGAAAAGAGATAGTAGCATTGCCCTTTTTATTTTCTCTTTTTTTGGGCCTTTCTTTTTTTTCTTTTTGGCCTTTCTCTTTTTTTTTATTGGGCAATGCTCTAATAATGATGATCATCACACTTCTATTGATTACAACATAATGATTACAACTCGATACTAGAACAAGATATGACTCTATATGAATGCCTCCGGCAGTGTACCGGGATGGTGCAATGAATCAAGAGTGACATGTATGAAAGATAATGCATGGTGGCTTTGCCACAAATATGATGTCAACTACAAGATCATGCAATGGCAATATGACAAAAGTAAAGCATGTCATGATGATGATGATGATGATGATGGTGGAAGTTGCATGGCAATATATCTCGGAATGGCTATGGAAATGCCATGATAGGTAGGTATGGTGGCTGTTTTGAGGAAGATATAGAGAGGTTTATGTGTGAAAGAGCGTATCATATCACGGGTTTGGATGCATCGGCGAAGTTTGCACCAACTCTCAATGTGAGAAAGGGCAATGCACGGTACCCAAGAGGCTAGCAAATGGCGAAAAGGTAAAAGTGCATATAATCCATGGACTCAACATTAGTCAAAAGAACTCATATACTTATTGCAAAAATTTAGAAGTCATCAAAAATCAAGTACTACGCGCATGCTCCTAGGGGGATAGATTGGTAGGAAAAGACCATCGCTCGTCCCCGACCGCCACTCATAAGGATGCACAAGCCAGGTACACTTCATGCTTCAAATTTGTTACACAACTTTACCCATACATGCATGCTACGGGACTTGCAAACTTCAACACAAGTATTTCTCAAGTTCACAATTATCAACTAGCACGACTTTGATATTATTACCTCCATATTTCAAAACAATTATCAAGCATTAAATTTATCTTAGTATTCAATTCACTCAAAAGAAAGTTTCACATATCTTGAACACTAAGTATATTAACATTAAGCAAATTACCATGCTATTAACGAATCTCAAAATAATATAAGTGAAGCATGAGATTTCATCTATTTCTTCAAAATAAAACCACCATTGTGCACTAAAAGATATAAGTGAAGCACTAGAGCAAATGACAAACTACTCCAACAAGATATAAGTGAAGATCAATGAGTAGCTAAATAATTATTATGCAACTATGTGAAGACTCTCTCTCATTTAAAATTTTCAGATCTTGGTATTTTATTCAAACAGCAAGCAAAGCTAAAGAAAATAAAATGACGCTCCAAGCAAAACACATATCATGTGGTGAATAAAAATATAGCTCCAAGTAAAGTTACCGATGAACGAAGACGAAAGAGGGGATGCCATCCGGGGCATCCCCAAGCTTAGGCTCTTGGTTGTCCTTGAATATTACCTTGGGGTGCCTTGGGCATCCCCAAGCTTAAGCTCTTGCCACTCCTTATTCCATAGTCCATCGAAGCCTTACCCAAAACTTGAAAACTTCACAACACAAAACTTAACAGAAAACTCGTGAGCTCCGTTAGCGAAAGAAAACAAAACACCACTTCAAGGTACTGTAATTAACTCATTCATTATTTATATTGGTGTTAAAACTACTGTATTCCAACTTCTCTATGGTTTATAAACTATTTTACTAGCCATAGATTCATCAAAATACGCAAACAACACAATGAAAACAGAATCTGTCAAAAACAGAACAGTCTGTACTAATCTTTAACTAACGCAAACTTCTGGAACTCCAAAAATTCTAAAATAAATTTGTGGACCTGTGGAATTTGACTAGAAATCATCTGAAAAAAGAATCAACTAAATAGCACTCTGCAGTAAAAAGTTCTATCTAATCTCGTGAGCGCCAAAGTTTCTGTTTTTTACAGCATGATCATAAAGACTTCACCCAAGTCTTCCCAAAGGTTCTACTTGGCACAAACACTAATTAAAACATAAAACCACATCTAAACAGAGGCTATATGGATTATCTATTCCTAAACAGAACCATAAATAAAGAAACTAAAATAAAATTGGGTTGCCTCCCAACAAGCGCTATCGTTTAACGCCCCTAGCTAGGCATGATGATTTCAATGATGCTCACATAAAAGATAAGAATTGAAACATAAATAGAGCATCATGAAGAATATTACTAGCACATTTAAGTCTAACCCACTTCCTATGCATAGGGATTTTGTGAGCAAACAACTTACGGGAACAAGAATCAACTTGCATAGGAAGGTAAAACAAGCATAACTTCAAGACTTTGAGCACATAGAGAGGAAACTTGATATTATTGCAATTCCTACAAGCATATATTCCTCCCTCATAATAATTTTTAGTAGCATCATGAATGAATTCAACAATATAACCAGCACCTAAAATGTTCTTTTCATGATCTACTAGCATAGAAAATTTACCACTCTCCACATAAGCAAAATTCTTCTCATGGATAGTAGTGGGAGCAAACTTAACAAAACAACTATCATGTGATTGAAAATTAAGATCAAGATGACAAGTTTCATGGTTATCATTATTTTTTAAAGCATACGTGTCATCACAATAATCATCATAGATAGGAGGCATCCTTTCATCATAGTAAATTTTCTCATCAAAACTTGGGGGACAAAAAATATCATCTTCATCAAACATAGCTTCCCCAAGCTTGTGGCTTTGCATATCATTAGCATCATGGATATTCAAGGAATTTATACTAACAACATTGCAATCATGCTCATCATTCAGAGATTTAGTGCCAAACATTCTAATGCATTCTTATTCTAACACGTTGGCACAATTTTCCTTTCCATCATACTCATGAAAGATATTAAAGAGATGAAGCATATGAGACAAACTCAATTCCATTTTTTTGGTAGTTTTCTTTTATAAACTAGACTAGTGCTAAAACAAGAAACAAAAAGATTCGATTGCAAGATCTAAAGATATACCTTCACTTACCTAGCCTCCCCCGCAACGGCACCAGAAAAGAGCTTGATGTCTACTACACAACCTTCTTCTTGTAGACGTTGTTGGGCCTGCAAGTGCACTGGTTTGTAGGACAGTAGCAAATTTCCCTCAAGTGGATGACCTAAGGTTTATCAATCCGTAGGAGGCGTGAGGATGAAGATGGTCTCTCTCAAGCAACCCTGCAACCAAATAACAAAGAGTCTCTTGTGTCCCAAACACACCCAATACAATGGTAAATTGTATAGGTGCACTAGTTCGGGGAAGAGATGGTGATACAAGTGCAATATGGATAGAAGATATAGGTTTTTGTAAACTGAAAATAAAAAAACAGCAAGGTAACAAGTGGTAAAAGTGAGCGTAAACGTTATTGCAATGATAGGAAACAAGGCCTAGGGTTCATACTTTCTCTAGTGCAAGTTCTCTCAACAATAATAACATAGATAGAACATATGACAAGCCCTCAACATGCAACAAAGAGTCACTCCAAAGCCACTAATAGCGGAGAACAAACATAGAGATTATGGTCGGGTACGAAACCACCACAAAGTTATTCTTTCAAATCAATCCGTTGGGCTATTCCTATAAGTGTCACAAACAACCCTGGAGTTTTTACTAGAATAACACCTTAAGATACAAATCAACCAAAACCCTCATGTCACCTAGATACTCCATTGTCACCTCAAGTGTCCGTAGGCATTATTATACGATATGCATCACACAATCTCAGATTTATCCAACCAACATAAAAGTACTTCAAAGAGCGCCCCAAAGTTTCTACCGGAGAATCAAGAACGTGTGCCAACCCCTATGCATAGGTTCCCAATGTCATGAAACCTGCAAGTTGATCACCAAGACATACATCAAGTGTTCTAATAAAGACTCAATCCGATAAGATTACGTCAAAAGGGGAAACTCAATTCATCACAAAGGAGTAGAGGGGGAGAAACATCATAAGATCCAACTACAATAGCAAAGCTTGGGATACATCAAGATCGTGCCATAGACGAACACGAGAGAGAACACGAGAGAGAGAGATCAAACACATAGCTACTGGTACATACCCTCAGCCCTGAGGGTGAACTACTCCCTCCTCGTCATGGAGAGCGCCGGGATGATGAAGATGGCCACCGGAGATGGATCCCCCCTCCGGCAGGGTAACGGAAAGGGGTCCCAATTGGTTTTTGGTGGTTCTGGAGGCTTGCGGCGGCGGAACTCCCGATCTATCTTCTGTTCTGGAAGTTTTAGGGTACAACAGTATATATGGGTGAAGGGGGAACGTCGGTGGAGCTACGGGGGCCCCACGAGGCAGGGGCGCGCCCAGGGGGGAGGGCGCGCCCTCCACCCTCGTGACCGCCTGGTGGCTCTTCTGACGTGGGGTCCAAGTCCATCAGGTGGGTTTCCTTCCAAAAATAACTTCTCCAGTTGATTTCGTTCCGTTTTGACTCCGTCTGATATTCCTTTTCCTCGAAATACTGAAATAGGCATAACACAACAAATCTGGGTTGGGCCTCCGGTTAATAGGTTAGTCCCAAAAATAATACAAAAGTGGATAATAAAGCCCAATATTGCCTAAAATAGTAGATAAAGTAGCATGGTGCAATCAAAAATTATAGATACGTTGGAGACGTATCAGGAGGGGCGCTCAACCCCTTAGTGGGCTGATGTGCCCTCTCCCCTTGGCCCATTAGGCCCCCCAACGCTTGCCGGGGCCTCCGAAACGCCTTTCGGACACGCTGGTCATCACCTGGTACCCCAGAACAATTCCGGACTCCAATACCCTTCGTCCAATATACAGATCTTCACCTCCGGACCATTCCGGAGCTCCTCGTCGTGTCTGGGATCTCATCCGGGACTCCGAACAACCTTGGGTAACCACATATTATTTCCCATAACAACTCTAGCGTCACCGAACCTTAAGTGTGTAGACCCTACGGGTTCGAGAACCATGCAGACATGACCGAGACAACTCTCCGGCCAATAACCAACAGCGGGATCTGGATACCCATGATGGCTCCCACATGTTCCACGATGATCTCATCGGATGAACCATGATGTCGAGGATTCAATCAATCCCGTATACAATTTCCTTTGTCCAGCGGTATTCTACTTGCCCGAGATTCGATCATCGGTATCCGATACCTTGTTCAATCTCATTACCGGCAAGTCTCTTTACTCGTTCCGTAACACATCATCCCGTGATCAACTCCCTGGTCACATTGTGCACATTATGATGATGTCCTACCGAGTGGGCCCAGAGATACCTCTCCGTCACAGGAGTGACAAATTCCAGTCTCGATTCGTGCCAACCCAACAGACACTTTCGGAGATACCCATAGTGCACCTTTATAGCCACCCAGTTACGTTGTGACGTTTGGTACACCCAAAGCATTCCTACGGTATCCGGGAGTTGCACAATCTCATGGTCTAAGGAAATGATACTTGACATTAGAAAAGCTTTAGCATATGAACTACACGATCTTTGTGCTAGGCTTAGGATTGGGTCTTGTCCATCACATCATTCTCCTAATGATGTGATCTCGTTATCAACGACATCCAATGTCCATGGTCAGGAAACCGTAACCATCTATTGATCAACGAGCTAGTCAACTAGAGGCTTACTAGGGACATGGTGTTGTCTATGTATCCACACATGTATCTGAGTTTCCTATCAATATAATTCTAGCATGGATAATAAACGATTATCATGAACAAGGAAATATAATAATAACTAATTTGTTATTGCCTCTAGGGCATATTTCCAACAGACCCAGCAGACGCTCGTTTATCGAAGCTACTGGCTCTGGCACCTTATGTGGTGCCGGAGAAGAAGTCCAAGAAGAAGAAGGCCACGGGGACTCGAAGAGTTCCCGTCATATGGTTGTGTCGGACTCGTCGTCTGACGAATCCGAGACGCACTCCTCCCGTGAAGACGAGGAGGAGGAAGAAGAAACCTCTCCCCCTCCAGCGGGGGGAGGAAAGAAGAGGAAGGCCCCCCAACGGGGGAGGCCGAAGGGTCCAAGAAGGGGAAGACCCTTCCGCCGGACTACTCATTCGACGCCGACAAGGGCGAAGAGGAGTGGACGCAAAGGGCCAGGCGTCCGGCAGGATCGTAAGTATTTGGATACTAGAGTGACTCATAGCTTTCCTTTGCTGCACAGCCTTTCCTTATGTCAAACATAATCATGCAGGCCGCCCCGGGCCGGATTCGACGAGTCGTCGAGCGGCTCCCTGGATTCATCGGACGTGAACTCAGTTCCGCCCGCTGCCTCCCCCCGCACTGCGGATGACACCGAAGTGGCGTCGCGACAAGCTCCGGGGCAAGAGGAGGTGGTCCTGGAGGGGCCGCGAGGCGACCTCCCGGACTCCAGGAGTAAAGGGGACAAGACCCCCCAGGCTCCAAGTCCGGCTTTGAGCCGGACACCGTGCCGGAATCTTCAACGGTTCCGGACTGCGGTAGGCGAACTCCCTCTAAGAGGAGCAAGCCTTCTGAGCCGGCGGCCTCCGTCCAACCGGAGGTGCCGGACAATCTGCTAGAGGTGCTTAACGGCGCCTCCATCGACGAGGAGCACCGTACTATTATGAGTACGGTGATCCAGAAGGTTCAGTCCGCTAAGAGCGGGCTGACTGAAGCTTGTGCTAGCCTTCTAACAGGCTTCGAGGTAAGTAAAAATATGTAAAAATATTACCGCATAGACAGTAGCCCCTGATGCTCTGTTTGGCGTTCGGAAAGAAAATCCGAATAGAGGATCAAATAATTTCGCAGGAGTCTAAAAAATGAGTCAATATGCGTATGCAGGATTCGCTGCTTGCTACCGCCGCACTGACTGCGGAGGTAGGTACCCTGAAGCAGGGTCTCGAGCGGACCGAGCAGGAGCTCAGCCTTGCCAAGCGGCAGCTCGAGGAGAAAGAAGGTAAGAGATACCTTATAGAAAAATATATAAAAAAAAGATGCGATTGCAAAAAATGACAGGATTGTACTGCTTATTGTAGGGGCCACGACTGAGGTGGCGACCCTCAAGCAGGCGCTATCCGAGGCCGAGAAGAGAGTGGCCACGGAGCGCACCAAGCGAGAGAAATTCGAGGCCCGGGTCGGCGAGGTGCAGCAAGAGCTTCAGGCTCTTATGAGAAAACATGAGAGTTTGGAGCTTGACTCGAAGACACAAGCGTCCGAGCTCACCGCGGCCGTCAAGACTGCCGAGTCTGCCAAGGCCGAAGCCCAGAAGGCCCTCGATGAATTGGATGCGGTGAAAAAGATAGCGGCGGGTAAGGCATTTTTTATGCAAAGCAGACATATAAAAGTAAACTACTTGTTACTTACCCAAATCCGGAGCTCTCCAGGGGCGTTTGCAGATCTTCCCCGCAGCGTATCCCATGCCGCCGCATTTTACCGAGCCGAAGAGGGCAGCTCGACAGAGAAGGTGTTCTGGTTTCAGTACGCTGAGGCCGGACACCCTGTGCCCTTGAGCGACCAGGTGAAGCAGCTGGTCGAGCTCCACAAGGCGGCCGAACAGGCCATGAAGGGCTTCATAGTTCGGCTGTGGCCTGGAGAGGCCCTGCCTGGGAGCTACTTCGGACTGGTGCGGCAGCTGGTGGAGGCCTGTCCACGGCTCGAGGTCATCAAGCGCTCCGTCTGCATCGAAGGTGCCCGTAGGGCCCTGGCCCATGCAAAGGTGCACTGGGGTAAGCTGGACGGTGAGAAGCTTGTGAGGGATGGGCCGCCGCTGGGGAAGGAGTATCGCAAGCCCGAGAACTACTATAAGGATGTTCTTGCGGGTGCCCGCCTTGTGGCAGATGAATGTACCAAGGATGTAATTTTTGAATGAACTCGCTCGTGTTTATCCTGTGCGCTGAAAACTTGTTCATATGCGCTAAGCAATGCTTGTTGAATTTAAAATATTACTTTCTGTGCGGCCGTTTATCAAAAATTGAGAGATGGCCAGTCGTCGGCTTCTGCCCCCGTGCCACTAGTGCTGGGGTGTTCGGGATAAACCTGAGCGCTCTTTTTCCCATGATTGGGTCCGTCGAGGGAGGCGCGCAGCACAACGAACAAGGCAATCGGACTATAATGCTTGAACACTCTCACTTAGCCATAGAACTCTATAATTTTAAACTTCGGCGAAGCCCCTAGTATTCGGAAGACTGAGTTCGGGGCGCTATCCACGCCTTTGGCCGGACAAAATTCGGTTCCTCGCTCTAAGCGGCATAGGCCTTTAAGGACCCGAAAAACCTCTCGAACAGCGACCGGTCTCTCGCCTTATCATGACAGTCAGTTTTAGCTTTCTCTACTGAGGTGCTCAGCCCAGCTCAACTGGGGCACAATCGCAGTAGTTCTCCTAGTGCTACCTTAGCCGATATAGCGGAACATAAGGCACCAAAACATAGGAGCCTGGCAAACCCAACTATTGACCCAAATCATGATTCGGAGTCGATGCATATAGTGCTATAAGTTCGGGGTGCCGCACTTATGAAAGTGTTCGGACTTCTTACACCATATTAAGGGGTACTGAAGCCCCTGGCGTATTTGTCGTACCATAGTGTACGGGTGCCACATGTCATTAATGAACATATATAAAAATAGAGTAATGCAAAAAATAGACAAAAAGCTATGCATTGTTTATAAGAGGCCTGCTATCTAAGCAGAACGATACAAATAGTGCGATAAGCAAAAGAAATTGGACTATTTAACATGTCTTGTCTAGGGGCGAGCCGCGGAATTGTATTTAAAACAGGTATACTGCTCATAATAGAGACCACCTGGGAGTTCCATAATGCGGCATGGCTTGTATGCTCTCCTGGATCTTGTATCGTTTGTGCGGCAGTTGAATTGCCAAACAGGTCGTCCGAAGGATGGAGTCCTGAAAGTAAAAGAAAATTAAAAAAGAATCCGGTAGCCCCTAGTACAGTTTAAGCCGTGTTTTGGGCGTGCCGTGATAGTGCCCCTTCCCCTGTGTCCATGGTATTTCGAGGGCGTAGTTATGTACGCGAAGCACTAGTTTCGCTATATTGCGAGGGCTAGGGTTGGGGCCGCATTGCTATGCTTGCTCGGAACGTGCCAGGCGGTCTTGTTGTAGGTTACTCCGGGCGCGCTTGACAGTGTCCGGCTTTTCAAGGGCCGGAATGGAGAACTGCCTAGAGAGGTTGCTTTGTACTTCTGCTGCGAGCGCTGCCGTGTGCTCCTCCGTTCGGAGGGAGCGTTCGGTGTTTCCGTTGACCGTGATTACTCCTCGAGGGCCTGGCATCTTGAGCTTAAGGTATGCATAGTGCGGTACCGCATTGAACTTTGCGAACGCGGTTCGTCCGAGCAGTGCGTGATTGCCACTGCGGAACGGTACTATGTCGAAGATTAACTCCTCGCTTCGAAAGTTATCCGGAGATCTGAAGACCACTTCAAGTGTGACTGAGCCTGTACAGTTGGCCTCTACACCTGGTATGATGCCTTTAAAGGTCATTTTGGTGGGCTTGATCCTTGAGGGATCTATGCCCATTTTCCGCACTGTATCCTGGTAAAGCAGGTTCAGGATGTTGCCGCCGTCCATAAGGACTCTTGTGAGATGAAATCCGTCGATAATTGGGTCTAGAACCAATGCGGCGAATCCGCCATGACGGATGCTAATGGGGTGGTCTCTTCGATCAAAAGTGATCGGGCAGGAGGACCATGGGTTGAACTTTGGGGCGACTGGCTCCAGCGCATATACGTCCCGTAGTGCATGCTTCCGCTCCCTCTTGGGGATGTGGGTTGCGTATATCATGTTCACCATCCGCACTTGTGGGGGAAAACCCTTCTGTCCATTGTTGTTCGGCGGCCTGGGCTCTTCCTCGTCGTCGCTATGCAGCCCCTTGTCTCTATTTTCGGCATTTAACTTGCCTGCCTGCTTGAACACCCAACAATCCCAATTGGTGTGATTGGCTGGTCTTTCGGGGGTGTTGTGTATCTGGCACAAGCGGTCGAGTATTCGGTCCAAACTGGATGGGCCCTGAGTGTTTCTTTTGAATGGCTTTTTCCGCTGACCGGATTTGTAGCCTTGGAATCCGGCATTGACTGCCGTATCCTCGTTGCTGTCGCTGTTAACACGGCGTTTCTGCTTGTTCCGGCGCGACCTGCCACTTTTGTCCTTGGTATCCGAATTACCAAGGTTCTTGGTTAAGTTGTTGCTGCGAGCTAGCCAGCTGTCTTCTCCCGCGCAAAAGCGGGTCATGAGTGTCGTGAGGGCTGCCATAGATTTTGGCTTTTCCTGTCCCAGGTGCCGGGCAAGCCACTCATTGCGGATATTATGCTTGAAGGCTGCTAGGGCCACCGCGTCCGGACAATCGACTATTTGATTTTTCTTCGTTAGGAACCGTGTCCAGAATTGGCTGGCCGATTCCTCTGGCTGCTGGATTATGTGGCTTAGGTCATCGGCGTCCGGTGGTCGCACATAAGTGCCCTGGAAGTTGTCAAGGAATGCGGCTTCCAGGTCCTCCCAAGAACCGATTGAGTCTGCTGGCAAGCTGTTAAGCCAATGCCGGGCCGGTCCCTTAAGTTTGAGTGGGAGGTATTTGATGGCGTGTAGATCATCACCGCGGGCCATGTGGATATGAAGGAGATAATCCTCGATCCATACCGCAAGATCTGTTGTGCCATCGTATGATTCGATGTTTACGGGTTTGAAGCCCTCAGGGATTTTATGATCCATTACTTCATCTGTTCGTCTCCTGCATCGTCGTCCATACCGTCGATGTCTTCAGAGTCAAAGTCGAGCATGTCGGTTAAATCGTCGACAGTGGCTACAAAGTGGGTGGTGGGTGGGCTTTGAATTTCTTCATCGTCCGCATCCCATCCTTGCTGACCATAGTCCGGCCAGGGCTCTCATGATAAAGAGAGAGACTTTAGTGAGTTCAGGATGTCGCCAAAGGGCGTTTGCTGAAAGATGTCCGCGGTGGTGAACTCCATGATCGGCGCCCAATCGGATTCGATCGGCAGGGGCGCGGGGGGTTCAGAGTCCGGAGAGGAATTCGTATCCTCGGAGTCACGGGTCATGCAGAGTGCGGGGCTGGTGTTCGGCTCGATCGCCTTTGAGATCGCAGGCCCTGAGGTGGCGTCCAACCGCTCATCCTCGATCGGCGCAGCAGGCTCCGAATTAAGGGTCAGAACCAACGCGTGTGCGGCCTCCAGGACATTGTTCAGCGGCAGAGCTAGATCATGCCCATCGAGACAGTGCGGTGTGCTTGGCTGTGGCTCGAATCCGTCGAAGATCAAGTCCCCGCGGATGTCAGAAGTGTAGTTTAAACTTCCAAACCTGACCTGATGGCCAGGGGCGTAGCTTTCGATCTGCTCCAGGCGGCCAAACGAATTGGCCCGCAGTGCGAAGCCGCCGAAGACGAAGATCTGTCCGGGGAGAAAAGTCTCACCCTGGACCGCATCGTCGTTGATGATCAAAGGAGCCATCGGGCCTAAAAGTGACGACGCAGAGGAACTCTCAATGAAAGCACCAATGTCGGTGTCAAAACCGGCGGATCTCGGGTAGGGGGTCCCGAACTATGCGTCTAGGCGGATGGTAACAGGAGACAAGGGACACAATGTTTTACCCAGGTTCGGGCCCTCTTGATGGAGGTAAAACCCTACGTCCTGCTTGATTAATATTGATGATATGGTTAGTACAAGAGTAGATCTACCACGAGATCAAGGAGGCTAAAACCTAGAAGCTAGCCTATGGTATGATTGTTGTATGTTGGAGTTGTTGTCCTACGGACTAAAACCCTCCGGTTTATATAGACACCGGAGAGGGTTAGGGTTACACAAAGTCGGTTACAATGGTAGGAGATCTAAATATCCGCATCGCCAAGCTTGCCTTCCACGCCAAGGAAAGTCCCATCCGGACACGGGACGAAGTCTTCAATCTTGTATCTTCATAGTCCAGGAGTCCGGCTGAAGGTATAGTTCGGCTATCCGAACACCCCCTAATCCAGGACTCCCTCAGCAGGCGTGGATGGTGACGCTGCCGGAGGACTAGATGGGAGGCGCGAGTCACCGGCGAACACGACTCGTCGGAACAGTCGTCCCTGTTCTTGACGCATTGTGGGTTGCCGCTGTCATCCGCATCACTACCACCCGAATACCAGCGACCGATGCTCTCTGGGTCTTCCCACAGAGAGCATGGTCGTCCCCAGGAGCCCTGACATTAGAAGCCACGGCACGTCCCGAAGACGTATGTTAAGGCGAGGATCCTTCCTGCACGGCAGGAGGACGACGCCCAGGAGGAGTCAGATTCGCCCCTACTAGTGACGGATCTCATCTGAGGCTCCACCCTTGCACCACAAGGGGAAGAAGAATGGAGAGCGATTGACTACCAGACGCCATGCCCACTTCAAGCCGCGACATGGTGTCGTTCGTGTCCCCTCCCACTGAAGTCAAGGCCACGGGCGGCCGGGCGGCAAGGACGTCGGGATTGCCACCCCTAGCATTGTCGCCGCACCAACCGAATCTCCCTCCCAGATCCAGGGAAAGCTTCAAGACGGAGCTCGGGGGCTGGCCCCAAGCTCTCTCCTCAACATGACCAGTAAAAGCAGAAGATAAGAAGAGAAAGGATGCTAAGATGAGTGACTCCACCCTCCTCCACCCCTCCTTTTATAGGCGGAGCGAGGAGGGGGGCTGCTCCATCAACGGACGACCACCGTCTTCCTCCGCCAATTCAAGACGACCCGGCCCTCACCATGATGCTCTCTCGCGCCACGCGCCTCCGTTGCTACCCCGCACGACGCATGCAACATATATGGCCAATGTTAAGGGCATGGTGGGAAGAGTGAATCGGCCGTTTCTACCTCGTGCGTTAAAGTCATTGACGGGCCATTACTAGAGCGGCCCCACCACTATTGGCTTTACACGACGCGTGGAGAAACCGGAAACTGGCCCAGAATCAAAGCTAATGAAGGAGCATATAAGACTTCAAGAAACTAGCCTCTTCAACGACCCTCGCCTGTGCACTTATTAGGCCCTACCCCGACAACGCTCGGTAGCGCATTCGGGGCAGGCCCGGGGGCTTCTGTCGGTGCAACAAACCCTGGGTCAGTTGCCCAGACTGTGTACAGTCATGGGAACAAGATTGAAGAACCAGCCAAGATGTACAAGAGATTTGAAGGGCCAACATGCAGATTAGAAGGACCAAGATCAAACCAGAGAAGCAGGCTATCGACAAGAGAAAAGCCTCCCTTGCCGGGCAGGCGAGCCTGGCAAGGGGCGAGGCCACCTCCAGAAAGAACAACCAAAGCGTCCCAGCAGGACCTGCCAGGGCTCACGGGAGCAAAACCACCACACCAACCCCTCGACAACGACCCACGTCGTCGATCAATGCGGTGTCTGATAAGTCTCCAACGTATCTACAATTTATGAAGTATTTATGCTATTATTTTATCATTCTTGGGTGTTTTACAATCATTTTATAGAAACTTTATATCATTTTTTGGGGCTAACCTATTGACCCAGTGCCTAGTGCCAGTTGCTATTTTTTGCTTGTTTTTTACATCGCAGGAAATCAATATCAAACGGAGTCCAAACACAACGAAAATTTACGGAGAATTTCTTTGGACCAGAAGGAACCCAATGGACCAGAGTTACACCTGGGGGGTGCCACGAGGGGGGCACAACCCACTAGGGCGCGCCAGGGCCCCTTGGAGTGCCCAGGTGGGTTGTGCCCACCTCGGTGGCCTCCTGCACCCCCTCTTTACACTATAAATTCCCAAATATTCCGAAACCCATCGGGGTTAACCTAGATCAGAAGTTCCGCCACAGCAAGGCTCTATAGCCACTGAAAACCAATCTAGACCCTGTTCCGGCACCTTGTCGGGGGGGAATCATCTCCTGTGGCCATCTTCATCACCCCGGCGGCCACCATGATGAGGAGGGAGTAGTCCACCCTCGGGGCTGAGGGTTTGTACCAGTAGCTATGTGTTTAATATCTCTCTCCCATGATCTATATCATGGGCTTTGTTAATATAGTCGGATCATATGATGTTTCTCCCCTCTATACTCTTGTTGTGAATTGAATCTTTACCCTTTGAAGTTTTGTCATGTCGGATTGAATATTCAGAGATGAGAACACATGATATATGTCTTGCGGTATGAACAATTGAGGTGATGATGTCTACTACACAACCTTCTTCTTGTAGACGTTGTTGGGCCTCCGGGTGCAGAGGTTTGACAGTAGCAATTTCCCACAAGTGGATGACCTAAGGTTTATCAATCCGTGGGAGGCGTAGGATGAAGATGGTCTCTCTCAAGCAACCCTGCAACCAAATAACAAAGAGTCTCTTGTGTCCCCAACACACCCAATACAATGGTAAATTGTATAGGTGCACTAGTTCGGCGAAGAGATGGTGATACAAGTGCAATATGGATGGTAGATATTGGTTTTTGTAATCTGAAAATATAGAAACAGCAAGGTAACTACTGGTAAAAGTGAGCGTAAACGGTATTGCAATGCTAGGAGGCCTAGGGTTCATACTTTCACTAGTGAAAGTTCTCTCAATAATAATAACATAATTGGATCATATAACTATCCCTCAGCATGCAACAAAGAGTCACTCCAAAGTCACTAATAGTGGAGAACAAACGAAGAGATTATGGTAGGGTACGAAACCACCTCAAAGTCATTCTTTCCAATGAATCCATTGGGCTATTCCTATAAGTGTCAGAAACAGCCCTAGAGTTCGTAGTAAAATAACACCTTAAGACACACATCAACCAAAACCCTAATGTCACCTAGATACTCCAATGTCACCTCAAGTATCCGTGGGTATGATTATACGATATGCATCACACAATCTCAGATTCATCTATTCAATCCAACACAAAGTACTTCAAAGAGTGCCCCAAAGTTTCTACCGGAGAGTCAAGACGAAAACGTGTGCCAACCCCTATGCATAGGTTCATGGGCGGAACCCACAAGTTGATCACCAAAACATACATCAAGTGAATCACATGATATCCCATTGTCACCACAAATACGCACGGCAAGACATACATCAAGTGTTCTCAAATCACTAAAAGACTCAATCCGATAAGATAACTTCAAAGGGGAAACTCAATCCATTACAAGAGAGTAGAGGAGGAGAAACATCATAAGATCCAACTATAATAGCAAAGCTCGTGATACATCAAGATCATATCACCTCAAGAACACGAGAGAGAGATCAAACACATAGCTACTGGTACATACCCTCAGCCCCGAGGGTGAACTACTCCCTCCTCGTCATGGAGAGCACCGGGATGATGAAGATGGACACCGGTGAGGGTTCCCCCTCCGGCAGGGTGCCGGTACAGGGTCCCGATTGGTTTTTGGTGGCTACAGAGGCTTGCGGCGGCGGAACTCCCGATCTATTCTGTTCCCCGATCGTTTTAGGGTATATGGGTATATATAGGAGGAAGAAGTACGTTAGGGGAGCCACGAGGGGGCACGAGGGTGGAAAGCGCCCCCTAGGAGGGTGGGCGCACCCCCCTACCTCGTGGCTCCCTCGTTTCTTTCTTGACGTGGACTCCAGGTCTCCCAGGTTGCTTTCCTTCTAAAAATAACTTCTCCAGAAGGTTTCATTCCATTTTGACTCCGTTTGATATTCCTTTTCTTCGAAACACTGAAACAAGGGAAAAAACAGGAACTAGCACTGGGCTCTGGGTCAATAGGTTAGTCCCAAAAATAATATAAAAGTGTTTAATAAAGCCCATCAACATCCAAAATAGATAATATAATAGCATGGAACAACCAAAAATTATAGATACGTTGGAGACGTATCAGGTGACAATTGGGGTATCTTATTGATTCACTTGATATATGTTATGGCATTCAAGTCGCGGATTCCCGCGGTGATATTGGGGTAATCTATGCATAGGGGTTGATGCACGTTTTTCTCCGACGGAAACTTTCGGGTCTCTTTGTAGTTCTTTGTGTGGATTGAGTATTATGAATATGAACTTGCTTTGGTGTTATTCTAGTACGAACTCTAGGATAGATCGAACGGAAACAATAGCTTTGCATTACTTTAGTACTGACTCTTGAATAGATCGATCGGAAAGAATAGCTTTGAGGTGGCTTATTACCCTACAAACAATTCCTATCTTTTGTTCTCCGCTAATAGGAACTCGGGAGTGATTCTTTATTGTACTTTGAGGGATAATCATATGATCCAACTATGTTAGCACTGTTGAGAGTTTGCACTAGTGAAAGTACGGACCCTAGGCCTTGTTTTTAAGGATTGCAATAGCGTTTTTGTGCCCATTTACTATTTGCTACCTTGTTGTTTTTATTTATTAAGATTATAAAAATATATTTCTACCATCAATATTACACTTTTATCACCATCTCTTCGCCGAACTAGTGCACCTATACAATTGCCATTGTATTGGGTGTGTTGGGGACACAAGAGATTTCTTGTATTTTGTTGCAGGATCGTTTGAGAGAGACCATCTTCATCCGACACCTCTCACGGATTGATAAACCTTAGGTCATCCACTTGAGGGAAAATTGCTACTGTCCTACAAAACTCTGCGCTTGGAGGCCCAACATGTGTCTACAAGAATAAAGTTGCGTAGTAGACATCAGTGTCAAGCCGCAAAGTGATTAAGTGGCAGCCATTCGCCACATGGAAGCCATTTCCTACAGAAGAAACCCACAGACGACACCCGTCCTGCGACGTGTCAAGCAAGCAGGCGCGGAGCTGGCAAGATAGCCCGGCAAGCCTTGCCGGGCAACCAACGATGTGACATTGAGCAGTACATTTAATGTGCCCTGTCAGCCCGCAGAGATAGGTATGATAGCACTGTTTGCTATCTTATCAGTGCATAATGACTACTTTTCCACTGTGGTAACCCTTTGATCTATAAAAGCAGGCCCATGGCAACCGTAGAAAGGGTTAGAAGGTTGGATAACTCACACCCCCATACGCGCGTAGACGCTGCTGCCTTGAGGCAACCCCTGCCGGGCAAGTGTACTACGCTCCGACACCACCTTTCCACTATCAATCCACTAAAGCAGGAGTAGGGTTTTACGCCTCATGGCGACCCGAACCTGGGTAAATTCCTTGTGTGATCCCTGTCGTGCTGCCCCCATGCTGGTCTGCTCTTTGTGCAACACGACGCCCCCTGCCGAATCAGCAAGGGACCTCCCTGATCCCATAGGTGGCCGTGAATTCCTGTGACAGACAGCCCTGTGCCACTCCCGCGAGCGGCCCGGGCGCAACCATAGCTCCCCGCCGCCGCCGCCCCCACCTCGGCTCTCCCCTCTCTCACCGCCGCTAGGGGACGCTGCCGAGAAAAGCATGTGTGTGCAACATTGGCGACGGGAATCTTCCCTCCCCACGAGACGTCCGGGTGGTGCGGAACGACCGGCCTTGTGGAGACGCGCGGCTCAGCGGGGCGCGCTGGGTGGGCGGCGACTTGGGGTGGCACCGGTGCTCTGCTGCACCGGGGGGAGCGAGGTGGCACGTGGCGCGGCTATGTGCGGGCCGGCGTGCGGAGCTGGTGCGGATCTGGCGTGGCTGCAGACTGGGCGTGAGATGGCTGCATCGGGCGGTAGAGGGTGGGGCGCCGGGGCGGCAGCCCCGGTCCGGGCTCCAGGCATGGCCTCTGCGTGGACAGCGTGTGTGTGCGCGGCAGCGCTCGGCTCCAGATGTGCGCGTGGGGCGCGGATTGACGACCTGGCGCAGCGGCGACTGGCCAGCGTCGGGCGCGGGAATCAGCTGGACATACGGGTTTGCTGCTCTGGAGCGCGAGGTGTGCTGCGAGCGATGGACCTGCTCGTCTGCTCTGCTTCTTTGCTCGCAACTTAGATCTGGATCTGGTGCGAGTTGTTTCCTCGATCTGGTGCTGCTCTTCGCGATGTGGTGTTGGTTGCTCCGGTGGTGGTGGCCGCGGTGGTGCTACGGTGGTAGACGGCGACTTTCGGCCAGGGGGTGGTGCATTTCTGGTTGCGGTGGATCATGGGATCCCGTGGCCAGAATGAGATCGGTCTTGGCAGGGGTGGTGGTTAGTTTGCGGCGGTCGGTGGTGACAGGTGGTCGGCACATCTTCGGGATAAATCCTTGCTCCGACTTCACCGGAGCCGACGACGGCGATGCTCACGGGTGCCGCGATCTTTCTTGGAAGCATCGTCGTGAAGGTGCTCCTCCTCCCCACGGCTTTGGCTCTGGAGGGAAACCTCAGATCCACTGGATGGGGCGATGGAGGCGTCTTCGCATCTTTCTCCTCCTTGGGGGCATTGTCTCGGAGCCGGCTACGGCTAAGAGTCTGGTGGATACGGCATCTTCGCCGTGGAAGGCGGCATCTTCACCGCGTGGTTTGCTGAGGCGGGGCGCTTGTAACGCCCCGGTTTCGATGCGCCAGGTGTCTTCCGTTTATTCATCGTCATTGCCATGTCATGTGCTTGCGTGTTGCATTTTGCCATGTCATCATCTGCATTCCATATCATGTCATCAGGTGCATCGCTTTTGCATACGTGTTCGTCTCATGCATCCGAGCATTTTCCCCGTTGCCCGTTTTGCAATCTGGCACTCCTATGTTCCCCGGCGCCCCCTTTTGCCTCTTTTCATGTGCGGGTATTAAACGGTCTCGGAATGGACCGAGGTTTGCCAAGCGGCCTTGGTACACCACCGGTAGACCGCCTGTCAAGTTTCGTGCCATTTGGACTTCGTTTGATACTCCAACGGTTAACCGGGTAACCGTAAGGCCTTTTTTGTGTGCAGCCCAACACCCCTCAAAAGTGGCCCAAAACCCATCCAAACCCCCTCCATGTTCTCGGCCGTTCGATCACGATCGTGTGGGCGAAAACCACACTCCATTTGGAGCCTCCTAACTCCCTCTACCTATAAATATGTGCTCCCCCTCGGATTTTTCGCGCAGATGAACCCTAGCCCTCTCCCTCCTCGCGCCGCCGGACGCGTCCGCGACGGCCGGACACGTCCAACCTCCACCTCACTCCGACGAATCACGTCGTGCCACGTCGCCCGCCGCCGCTCTCCTCCAACCGGCGCGCGCCACCTGGCCTCCGACCTCCTCCCCGCCGCCGCGGCCCGCCGGGCCCAGGCGCGGCCCGCCCAGGCCCGCGCGGCCACCCGAGCTCCTCCGCCGCCCGTCCACCGCCCCTCGGACCCGCTCGCCCATGCCCCAACGCGCCCCGCCGCCGCCGGCGCGCGCCTCCGCCGCCTGCCTCCTCCGGCGCCAGCCGCCTCAACAGCGCCGCCGCCGTCCGCCCGAAGCCGCGCCGTCGCGCCGGAGCTCGGCTCCGCCCGGCGCCGTGCGCCGCACCCCGCCGCCCGGGGCCGCGTCCCCGACCTTCCCCGCGCCGCCACTCGCCGAGATTGGGCCGGATCCGGCGAGATCCGGCCCGGATCCGCCGACCGCGCCCGTCCCCGGCCCTTTCTCTGTCCATCCTAGTACCCCGCGCCGCCGTTGACTTTTTCCCCGGGGTGAGAAATTTGGCCAAGTCCCTGTTATTTTGACATTTTCATGCCCTGTTCGTCATGCCATAACTCCTTGCATATTGCTCCGATTCATGCGTATAATACACTTAAATGTTCACCTCGTTGTGCTCTTCATTTTGTTCCATTGTGCCATGTTCATTAGGGTCCATCTTTAGGCCCTAATCATTGTTGCAAGCGTGCTATATAATGTTGTCTGCTGTAACTTAACAGAACATGCTTTCTTGTCATTTTTGTATCTTTTCGTGTGATTTTCCTTTGAGCATGAAGTCTACATGTGGTATGAGCTACAACATGTCATATTTGCTGTGGTGCAATCCGTTCTTCATGATATGCCATGTATTGATTGTTTTAAGCTTGCAAAGTAGCCTCCGTGATGTTGCTGATTCCAGGGTCTTAGAATTTCAGTCTTTGTCTGCTGTTATTTTCATGCCATGTATTCATATTGCTACAGTGAGATACATGCTTCTTTTGAGTATGTTCAGTAAGGATGTTTTGGAAATATGGCTATGCTCTATCCATACATGCCTCTGTTTGTATTTATGGAGTGATCTAACATGGCTTAATCTTGCTCTACTTTTGCTATAAAATGTTCCGGACAGATTGTTAACATGTTTAGCAATTTTGCTTAGCTTGTTGTTGTTGGTCCGTACATGATATGTTGTTGTTCTTGCCATGTCTAGTTACTGTGTGTATGCTTAGTTTGTCATGCAATGCCTCGTAGTGAGTGCATCAAGCTCGTAAACATGCCTACTTGTTATCTGTTTTGCCATGCTTCAGTTTTTCAGTCTGAATCGGTAACGAAACTTGCTATGTTTACATGGTTGCCATCATATCTTCTTTGCCCTTTTGGCTCATGGTCAGTAAGGGACTCTTGTTACATGATTTGAGTAGATTCATGCCATGCTCTAGTTTGACACGATAGCTTGCTGTAACATGTTGTTTGATAGCTCTAAACTTGGTAACCTGATGTTATTTCTGCCATGTCCAGTGATTTCCACTAAGTCTGTGAACCTGTTATTATTTGCAATTTTGCCATGTCCTCTTGAGCATGTTCTAATAGTTTCTGGAGTTAGCTCAGTGTTCATGTTTTGTAAATCTTTACCTGTACGTCATGTCCATGCCTTTTGTTTTCATGTTGAGATCCTGTAGCTTGTTGTTTCTATGCTTGCAATATGCCTAGTTGCTGTTTTGGACAGCATGTCCTTTTAAACTTGTATAGGGTGTATGTGTTGATCCGTTGCTCCGTTTTGAGTGTGATCTGTATGAAACTTGCTTAAAATTGCATGTAGGTTCATATTATCATGTTGCATCCTTGTCTTGAGTGTGTTTGCTTGATGTTTGGATGCATTTTGCATCAATGCCATGTTTGACTTGTTATGCTCATATCTTCTAGGCCGTAGCTCCAAATCTTATGTATGACTAGAATTTCGTGTACATCATGTTGGTGCATATTAACTTGCTGTTTAACAACTTGAACATAAGCTTTATTCAGATCTGGACCAATTTCGAAATTTGCATATGAGGACTTACCGGAAGTGTTGTATGTTGTTTCCGACCTCATTTAAACTTGCTTTGTTGCGTTGTTCTTGTATGCATCATCTCTTGCCATGAGTAGTATCATGTAGCCTTGCCATGCATCATACTTTGTTGAGCATCATGCCTTGTTCATGAGTGGTGTGTTTACTATGGTGTGTGCTTCTTCTCGATAGTTCCCGTTTTGTTGCGATCGTGAGGATTCGTTCGTCTACGCTTGGTTCGTCTTCATGGCTTCATCTTCTTCATGGATTCGTTCTTCTTCCTTGTGGGATTTCAGGCAAGATGACCGTCACCTTGGATCTCATTACTATCATTGCTATGCTAGTTGCTTCGTTCTATCTCTATGTTGTGTTACCTACCATTTGCTGCTCAAGCCTCCCAAATTGCCATGAACCTCTAACCTTTATCTCCCTTCCTAGCAAACCGTTGTTTGGCTATGTTACCGCTTTTGCTCAGCCCCTCTTATAGCGTTGCTAGTTGCAGATGAAGATGGCTCCATGTTGGATTATGTTTATGTTGAGATATCACAATATCTCTTATATTATTAATGCATCTATATACTTGGTAAATGGTGGAAGCCTCGGCCTTATGCCTGGTGTTTTGTTCCACTCTTGCCGCCCTAGTTTCCGTCATATCGGTATTATGTTCCCGGACTTTGCGTCCCTAACGCGGTTGGGTGATTTATGGGACCCCCTTGACAGTTCGCTTTGAATAAGACTCCTCCAGTAAGGCCCAACCTTGGTTTTACATTTGCCTAACAATCTATCACCCCTTCCCTTGGGTCGGCCAACCCGAGGGTCATCTTTATTTAGCCCCCCCCCCCCCCCGAGCCAGTGCTTCTCTAAGTGCTGGTTCGAACCGAGCCGCCTGCGGGGCCACCACGGGGAAACTCGAGGCCTGGTTTTACTCGTAGCCTGTCTCACCCAGTGTTGCCCTGAGAACGAGATATGTGCAGCTCCTATCGGGATTGTCGGCGCATCGGGCGGTCTTGCTGGTCTTATTTTACCATTGTCGAAATGTCTTGTAAACGGGATTCCGAGACTGATCGGGTCTTCCCGGGAGAAGTAATATCCTTCGTTGATCGCGAGAGTTTATCATGGGCTAAGTTGGGACACCCCTACAGGGTTTGAACTTTCGAAAGCCGTGCCCGCGGTTATGAGGCGGATGGGAATTTGTTAATGTCCGGTTGTAGTAAACTTGAAGTAAACCCTTCTAAAATACACCAACCGTGTGCGTAACCATGAGTGTCTCTTTTCGGGGTTGATCGAGAGGAGAACAGGGTTTCTGGGTTATGTCTGACGTAAGTAGGAGTTCAGGATCACTTCTTGATCATTACTAGTTGACGACCGCTTGCTTTGCTTCTCTTCTCGCTCTTATTTGCGTAAGTTAGCCACCATACATGCTTAGTCGCTGCTGCAACCTCACCACTTTACCCCCTTCCTTACCCATTAAGCTTTGCTAGTCTTGATACCCATGGTAATGGGATTGCTGAGTCCTCGTGGCTCACAGATTACTACACCAGCAGTTGCTGGTACAGGTTAGGCGATGATCATGACGCGAGAGCGATGTTTACTTGTGTTGGAGTTCTTCTTCTTCTTCGTCGATCTTGGGTTAGGTTCCTGGTCGGCAGCCTGGGCTAGCAGGGTGGATGTCGTTTGAGTTTCTGTTTATGTTTCATCCTTAGACGGATGTTGATCTTATGTATGATGTATTGTTGTATTCATGTGACATTGTATGTCTTGGTTGTATCCCCACTATTATGTGATGTTGATGTAATGATATCCACCTTGCAAAAGCGTCTTCAAGATGCGCTTCTATCCTTGGTGGGACCTTCGAGTTCCTTTAGGATAGGGTCGCATCTTGGGCGTGACAGCGCTAGTTTCTGTTTGGCAACGATGATGGCGTTGAGAGGAGCTTGGGTCGTGGCGTGGTCTTCGGTAGTCAGTTCTTCCCAGCGTGTCCGAGGTGCTCTTCCGTGGTTGCTGGTTGCTTTGAAGTCGGAGCTGCGTTGGAGCGAGACTAGGTGGTGACGATGACAGGCATTTGGTGGTCATTTGTGGAGGGCACGGTCGGTGCAAGCCCTGCATATTTCCCTTGTGTTGCTCGTCGTCAAAGTCAGAGTTGTCAGTTGCTTGCGCGTGTGGCCATCCTTTGGCATGTGTCGTCGTGGTTTTTGTTCCCTGTTGGTGGCCAGGTTGGCCGGTGGTGCCCATGTCATGTGGGTTGTGTTGTATTGGTTTTAGCTCGATTTTCTGTCAATTAACTGGGCTATTCTCTTCTTCTTAATCAATGAAAATGAAAAGTCTTTTGCCTCGTTAAAAAAAACTATTCAGGACATCCTGCTGTGCTAGAAAGATATAGTGATTCGAACTAATCTCCGATGTTGATGTACTCTAGGCCACAAGTGAGTATGTATTTACTCATGGCGGTGGCGCAGTGTCATGGAGGTCTCGCAAACATACCATATTGACGAGGTCAACTATGGAAGCAAAACTTACCGCAGCCACCGTTGAGACACAATGGTTGAGCTCTTTATGGACTTACCTATGGTTGAAAAAACTAAACCGGTTATTCTTGTGACAAAGCAGTAACTCAATCTGGTCTTATTTTATTCGTTACTAGCAAAAAGACCCGTGTGTTGCAACGGAAGGAAAAAAAACTTCGTGCGGGCCTCTAACCATATAAGCATGGTTCAAGTCCACCTCCCCTCCCCACTCCCCCTTCCATGTTCTTTATGTTAACATGACATCTCACCTATGTCGTCACTTATCCTCCTTCCGGCCTCCGCAACATGACATCTCACCCATGTCATCACTTATCTTCCTTCCCGCCTTCGCCCACGATGGCCTCGGTGTTCACATAATATGATTTGTTGTTGACGGTGTTCACCAAATCACAATGGGCCGAACATGGTCAATCGCAATGCGATGAACTCAACCAACGCACGTCATATTGAACCATGCCAGAGCAAGAGAACGTTCAAAACTCAACCCGTGCACCTGTACGGGCTAGGATTTAAGTAGTAAACATTCATTTTTTGTAATTCATAGGATTTCTTTTATGAAAAAATATGCACCAAAATCATATCGTAGTATCATTATGTGATAGTTTTTTTGTTGTTGATTTTTTTTCACAATGTGATTGTTCCACACATATGTCACACCAACTTTATGTTGCCGTTGTTGCTTTTTTCATGATTAAATTAAAAAATATCTTATAGTAAAATATTATAAAATTATGTCTTTCTAAGAAATATATGAGGTGCTTATGGGTGTGTTCTGAAACCAAATGACAACCTAATGTGAAGAACAATTTGTTAATATAGTCATTACAGAATATCTTTTTTTAAGTTAAACAATTACAGAATAACTCAAGTTCAACCCAATAAGAGAAAAAAAGTGTGAGATTTAACACGTACAACACACCATGGAAAGGCACCATTGTGTCCTTCCTCATGCTTTCACTGAGCCCTCCTCGTCCTCTCCCTCCGCAGGGCCCTTCCTAGTTCTCTTCTCACATTATCTCTCTATATCAAGTCTTGAGGCTGCTTGTTGACTTGTTTAACTCGTCCGTATTTAAATTGGTGAGGATTAGTGCAAAGAAGCGAGGTGGGACTAATTATTTAGGAAGGAACCTTGGTTTTTAACACAAGCAGAACGAAGTTCAGTTGGCTGCATTCTTTTAAAAAATGAGATCTATGGGCACTAGCACCCAGGACATATTTTTATAGAAGAATCCTACCCAGATAAGATTGCGGAAATTCGCTCCTGAAAGGAGTCAAACCCCGGTCTGCAAGGTACCGCCACTGCGTCCTTGCCACCGGGCTACTGCCCAGTCCTCGGCTGCATTCTTTTTGATGGAACGGGAGGTCCTGTGTTCGAATCACACATGAGATTTTTATTAGTAGATATATATAGAGTCTATATATATAGACTAAGTACACATATCTCCTAAACGGCCAGATTTGTCATTTGGCAACCATCATGTATGCTCCTCGGCTCCAATATTCAAGGGAGGAGGGATGCTCTGCGCGTTGTTGAACACGTTGCCAGGATCGACCGCCGTCTTAGCACGGACCAGCCGGTCGAAGTTCTCTCCGAAGTAGGCCTCCCCCCACGACGACCTCGCACGAGCCACCGCCTGCGCGGACGACCCACCGGCAGCGCTCGTCCAGTTGTTCACGCCCAGATCGAGGTCCAGGTAGTTCACGTACGCAGCGCGGGGATCCTTGGACACGTAGGGGGCCATGAACTTGTAGAACGACCTGAGCCATCCGATGTACTCCTCCGCGCGGGCTATCTGCGACCGGTCCCAGCTCACGCCGTACTGGATGCTGTACAGGTTCCCGGCGCGGTGCGGGAACGGCGTCTCGGAGCTCCCGACCCGGGCCATGGCGCCGCCGTAGGGGTCAAGCTGGATGGATCCGGTCGGCCCGGTCGACAGGTGCCGGACGATCTCGGCCATGTCGTGCCTCGAGATCGGTGCTTGCACGTAGTCGGACTTGCTCTTGGAGTACTGCTTTGGCTGGCGCCGCCGGTTCGCCAGGTCCTCCACCGTGCTCAGACCGGCGAACCTGGCTGTCGACTCGACCCAGCTCATTTCTGAGAGGTATACCTCGGTCAAGCCCAGCTCAGGAAAGCTTTGGCTGAGCACCGACAGGGCACGCTCTTTTGACGCTAGCACTTGACCGGTGAAGGAGATGGAGACGTTGCCGTCCGTCGACCCGGTTGGAGCATACACGGAGAGATAAAACTCGTTCGGTAGATTGGGCCCGACATACTGCCACCTGTGAAGCAACCCGGCAATGAGTTCGACCGGACCGGTCCGGCCGACGGTGAACGCGGTGACGTTGCGAGGAACCGGAACGAGCCGGAGCTTCCAAGCGTACACCACACCCCAGCTCCCGCCTCCGCCGCCTCGGATCGCCCAGAACACGTCGTCGCCCATTGAACTCCGGTCAAGGACCCTGCCGTCCGGAGTGATGAGCGCCGCGTCCAGCACGTTGTCAGCCGCGAGCGCAAACTTCCGGGACAGAAGCCCGAACCCACCGCCGGAGATGTGCCCCCCTAGGCCAGTGGTCGACTCCGACCCGGCCGTGAACGCCAAGGATCGGCTCGACCGCCCCACGGCGTAGTACAATTCGCCCACCGTCGCTCCCGACTCGGCCCATGCCGTGGCCGAGCCCGGCTCGACCCGGACGCGGTTCAGGTTCGCGAGGTCGACCACCACGAACGGCACGTGGTTCTCCGTGGTGTAGGACAGCCCCTCGTAGCTGTGCCCGCCGCTGCGCACGCGGATCGCCAGCGAGCTGGCGCGCGCGCACAGGATGGCTCGCCTCAGTTCATCCCTCGACTCCGGGAGGACAACGGCGGCAGGCCCGGGGACGCTCGGGAGCGTGAACCGGAGGTTGAAGATGGAGGAGTTGAGTAGCCCGGCGTAGCTCGGAGACGTAGGCAGGGAGAAGTTGGTGACGCCGTTGGAGACGAGGCAGGCGGAGAAGTTGCCCGGCGTGGCCGCCGCACCGGAGCATGGGCTCTGATGAAGTGAGAACAGGATGCAAAGCAGCTGGAGGAGAGCTGCAACGGAATGCATTATCGTTCCGTGAGATCGAGAGATGCTCGTTGATGTGTGAATATATGCAGGCGGTTTGCGTCTGGATTGAAAATGGTTGTAGTCTTGTACTAGATGGTTTCCATGGAAGTTTGGCAATTAATCCACATTGTGCCGTACTTACGCACGTGAAACAGCTTCCTTGGTCAATTGAGACGATCGACGAGAGAGACGTATCGTGCCTCCTGATAAAAGAGGCCTTTGAAAGTTAGCAGCTGGGTACTTTATGCCTTTATGCAGAAGTAACAAATCTCGAGTAGGCGACGACAAATGGTTTAGGAATCGAGATTGCCTAATCTTAGAGAGTTCGACATGAGATTATCTTTTCCTTAGATTAACATGAGATTTACTACTTGGTTCGGTTTGGTTTATAAGTCGAGCATGAATTTTTAGTCTTTGATTTACACTTTTCCTAAATTTCAGTCAAATGTTTTCCATTTGGCATCTAGTTGAATTTTATAACCGTCTGATCCGACAAATCTCAGTGTGTGTCGGGCTCGTTTATTTGTTGGGATTCATTCGGGTGTGGGTCGTCCACCTCGTCTGTACGTCGACCCAAATCGTTGCATAGCGGAGCATGCGAGGAGAGGTGGCGGAAGGCGCCTCGTCGGCGAGAGGCCATACAGGGTACGGCGAGCTTTCCCCCTCCTTCCCTCTCCTTAAGCTCCCTCGTACAACATGTCACTATTTTTGTGTATTCTTCTTCCTCAATTCTTCGTGTCATGCGTCACCTACATTCAAATTCGCTTGTTTTCTTATTTTGAAGAGTCAGGGCATCTCCAACGCTGATCATCAAACTGGACACATCATCCATCCTCAGACTTGAGGGACCAATTCGTAGACATTGATGCAGGAAGCGACCATCCAACCGTAGCCGCATACATTCGTCCCCATTTATTTAAGCCCGCACACTCAAAATATACAAATGTTCACAGTAGTTACAATTATTACAATCCAACAAAATATTCAAATTATAATAGTTCAAATTTGAATTTAACTAGGATATATGTACTGGTTGTCCTTTTTAACCGCTCACAGATGATCAATCAAATCTTCCATGAGTTGCTCGATATCGAATTTGTTGATGCATTTTAACAAACTCATCCAATGTGGTCAGGTTCTGCTCTGGAAATTTGATAGACTCGCTCATATTCTCAAATTCAAGAGTTGCGGCAGCATCCTCACCCTCATCCTCCATGATCATGTTATGCATGGTTACACAACATGTCATCACCTCCCACAAGGTCTCTGAATCCCATTGTTTAGCATATCCACAAACTACTGAAAAGTGTGCCCCGCGGAACTCCAAATGCCCTCTTAACATCCTTTCTAACTGCTTCTTGTTTTTGGGCAAAGTGAGACTTTTTCTAACCAAGTGACTCAGAGATGGTCTTGACAAAGGTAACCCATGGTGTATAGATACCATCAACCAGATTGTTGCCCATGTTGTCTCATGCCCATTGACAGTACAATTGCAAGGAGGAGCATTCCCTTTAGTCATCCTAGCACACAATGGTGATCGTTGATGCACATTGATGTCATTATGAGACCCGGGCATGTGAAAAAAATCGTGCCAAATCTAGAGATTATGTGATGTAACTACTTCAAGCATGATGGTGGGCTTCTTAACATGACCCTGATATTGTCCTTGTAGAGCTTTTGGGTAGTTCTTCAATCTCTAATACATGCAGTCAAGAGATCCGAGCAAACCTGGCCACCCTCATGCTTAAGAGATTGCCAAGATCATCTCGGTGTCTGAGACAGTTGGTTTTCTCACGTACTGAGGTCCAAACACCGAGACCATGGTAGTAGCAAATCTTATCATGGCGTATCTGCATGTGCTCTCAGACATCCGTAGGTATTCATCATACGAATCAGCGGTCGTGCCATATGCAAGCATCCACAACGTGTTTATGCACTTCTGGTAACCCGAGAATTTAATCCTTCCTATGACATCCTTCTTCAAGATAAAATTGTCATCAAAGGACCAGACACCATGGTAGAGACGATCAAAGACTTCGCATCCTAAAATGCCGGCGAAAATTGTCAGCGAATAGAGAATCAAGGAAAAATAGTCGTCTATCAAGGTCAAATGGTCGTGTGCCAGGCGGCGGCGGGTTCGGGAGCGTGAACCGGAGGTTGAAGATGGAGGAGTTGAGCAGCCCGCCAGCCCGGCGTAGCTCGGAGACGTGGGCAGGGAGAAGTTGGTGACGCCATTGGAGACAAGGCAGGAGGAGAAGTTGCTCGCCGTGGCCGCCGCGCGGGAGCACTGGCTCCGATGAAGTGACAAGAGGAGGTAAAGCAGCTGGAGGAGAGCTGTGACGGAATGCATTGTCGTGCGGTGAGATCAAGAGATGCTTGTTGATGTGCAAATATATGCAGGTGGTTTGTGTCTGGATTGAAAATGGTTCTAGTCTTGTACTCCCTCTGTTCTGAATTACTTGTCGCAGATATAGATATATCTAGATGTATTTTAGTTCTAGATATATTCATTTCTGCGACGAGTAATTTGGAACGGAGGAAGTAGATGGTTTTCATGGAAGTTTGGCAATTATTCTACCTTGTGCCGTACGTACGTGAAACTGCTTCCTTGGTCTAATCGAGACGATCGATGAGAGAGACGTATCCTGACTTCCACTAAAAGAGGCCTTTGAACAGTTGAACTGTCGTCAAGCTATCTAGCCGTTGTCTACTCGAGTTTTTTTTTTTTTGAGCATAAGACACATGGTTAGGAAACAGGATTGCCTAAGGCTGGCCGTAACTTGGATAGTAACGCAACACACCTTAAGATAATGGTTAAGTGACAAGTAGTTAATTAGAAGATAGGTGTTTATGATAACATAATATAATATATTACCGTAACATAATACACCCCATGTAAAATGAGTCTACATGCTAAATAAATGAAGACTTTCATGATATCATACATTTGCTATTACTTACTATAAAGATAGTAACATATATAGATTAATAACATCTGAATGTTACTAATTTAAGTTACTTTCCACTATGATATGCCTAATCTCAATGAATTTAACATGACACTATTACTACATAGCTTGCTACACATCTAAAAAGATCAATTTTGCTAAGTCTCAGTCGACTAAGATTTAACGAAGTCTCAGTCGACGCTATATCCGTGAGATCGTGTATTGAAATTCGTGCAAAATTTTCTGTTCGGTTTTTTCTTTTTCTTTTTTACATGTTTGTCACTTGACCAAGACTTGATTAAATCTTGGTTGATTGAGACCTAGCCACACCCTAAAAAGATGGTGTTTTGGATTTATTTCTCGCCTTACTTTTCTATCCCTCGTCTCTTGTTTTTTTCTTTGCGGGTATCCCTCGCCTCCTGTTTGCTGGCGCAATCATGGTGGCATATGCATTGCATTGGGTTCGTTCGACCTTTCAAGTAGGGCAGTGCTGAGTTTTGGAGTACCAAACTAGTGCAGTAGAATAAGGCCCATGATCCATAGCGTGTGTCAATTTTTATTTTATTTTGTTGGGAAACACAGACGCAGATACTCACATGCAAATAATCCAACTTGTATATGGAAATTACTCCTTTCCGGTTTGTTTGTTTTATCTCATTTTTTCAGTTTTCCCATTTTGTAGTCTCATTTCCACTCATCTTCATTAATGTTTTAGTTTTTGAGACGCTTTGAAAGAAAACTGACCAATGCATGTAGCCATTTTCTATCCTACTCATTTACTAGTAGTCATGCATGCATGCACCGCAGTTAAAGCAAGTACAATATGATAATGTAAGCAGGCTATAAGAGATGCCACATCATATTTTTGCTTAGTTGGAGGAGAGATAGGGGAAGCGGGCTAAAAACTTATAGTCGGCTCTAGCACGTGCTTCAACATCCTTTGTGAATGAAAGAGATGGGTCACACATCTATAATACCTAAATAGTTCATCCCCACTAGACTATTTCTCTTCACATGCAAGCTATCCACATCAGCATTCATGCCACATCAGCAACATACATCCCACTACTGAATTTTTCTCGCATATGGTGAAGACACGTCATTTGTCATTCGTTGTTGTCATTATTTACTATAGAGCTCAGCGCTGCAGTTACTGCTGTTCTAGCTTTGTACAGTTGCATGCATATTTGACCTTTCCTTTCTCACAGCACTAGATGCATGTATGTACACAAACCAGCCGGCGAAGCAGATGACCAGTCGGCTACCGAGGCAAGCAGGCAGAGGGCCACCCTCCAACATGCAGGTTTGTCCCTTCATCTGCTCTCGTCACTAGGTGCATGCACCACATAATTAAGAAAAGGTTAGGCAGGCGACCATCGGGCTGCCGAGGTAAACGACCGGCTACCTATTTATTCTCCTATGCCATGACTCTGTGCCTTGGACGACCATCTGGCAGCTCTCATGGACGCTCGTGAGATCTGTTCAGCAGGTACGTAGATCACCACCAAGAGGATCCTGCGGTTCACCATGCTCCGCAATACCTCCATGTCATCTTTCTTGGAAGGCGCAATCAACAGAATCACCATCTTCCTGGAAAATAGCATCCAGCGGAGGACCACAATGGTGATGAACGCGAGTCCTACCACCATGCTGCCGGCATCGAGTAGCACTCGTTGGAACGCTGGCTATACATTGCGACATTTGTGACCACTCAGGTGCAGACAACGGGATTTATCTTCCATCTCAGTCCTAGATATTTTCAATGTCATTTGCATTCCAGGATTCACATTATTATTTTGGTCAATTTAAACATATATTTGCCATCTTACGCATCCTGTTTTTTCATCATCTTTGATTTTGCATCAATAGTTCATTATGTGGCTGCAGTTTTCGGGCAAGAGATTCCAATCGGTAGGCATGAAGCTCAATGTTTGGGGCATAATATTTGTAACCCTGTTGTTTTCTTCTCCTCTCCTATTTTATTCCACTACTTGCTTGCAAAGGTTGGGTTATATTTTTTTATCATCATTCTCATTCCCGAGCCTCTGCTTTCAGAGAGAACAGAAACCCACCAGTTCAAAATCTGGACCCATTGGTTATAACAAACGCCAGCTCCAGACATTACAAGAAACTGAAGAAATACATACCAGCGCTTGAAGCCGAACGATAAACAACGCCCCCTCGAGTAACATACACATGTTGAGCGCTAAATGGACAAAATAGGCTCAGGTGAACAGCGTGACACATCATGAGTTAGAAAATAATTCACGTGTCCCCAAATTCTTCCGCAAAACTCGACGTTATTTCTACAATACTATAAAAACTATATCTATAGCAGCTACATGTGACAACATCTCGGGCTACAATAGCTTGACAATTTAATTCCCCAATCGTTATCATGTTTGCCTATGCAGTTGTTTTAATCCAAGGCCTTTGATTAATTGGAAGCAGGCAGCGGTTAAAAATATTCTGGGTAATCTTTATGATCCACCATCTACTCAGTATGTCTCTTAATCTTAGCTGCAATTAGTGATAACAAGTTTCTTTCATGTAGTAGTCTCATGTTTTGCAATTTCGGAACGGAAGGAGTTCAATAAGTTTTTCTTATGGATATCAATTATCTACCTAGCACCATATGAATAGTTACCAGTGTCTCTTCTTGATAGGTATGATATATGCTATATTCATACTCTTCTTGGGAGGTAAATACAGATCCAAAATTCATGGTTTCTATTAATTCCCAATTTCTTGATCAATTTTTATTTATTGAGTCTGCAGGTCATTTTGATTATTGATGGAATTTCTACTTGATTTTGAAACAATATCCATCATAGATTAGGATCAAATGATAAGTATTGATGGAAGCTTTGATCTATGCTTCAATTATTGCTACATGTGATATGTCCTCTCTACAGATTCTTTTGTAATGTCTAGCAATAAGTTTTTTTGTTCAAAATCAAAACAGGCGAGCGTTCTTGCTGAAGCAATAAGTGTATATAACATGTTGTCACCTGACATTATTATTTACCAGCGCTAAATCTATTGGCACACTACCAAGTGTCTTATACCCACATTCTTATTCCTGTTAATCTATATGGTTATTCTTCTTACATTCATCAACCATGGTCATCTCTATTTTGTATACCAGCTACCCTATATCTCCTAAACAGTAGCATATACATGTGATGCTCAAACTGCCGGAACAAAGATTTAAGCGTGCATACAGAGTTGCCAACCATGCCGTATTTTTTGCTATGTACAAGTTGTCTCTCAGGAAAGTAATATTTTCATGGTTCTGGTCATCTGTTCTAGATATACCTATGCGAAAATTTGGATATCCCTCTGTGCAACAAATTATGCATAGTAAATTGATTTGTAAATAAGGAATCTGGTTATCCATTCAGTTTACTTAAATTTTGCCCTCTTGTTTTTATTTGCACGTGTTTGTACTAGAATCAACTAAACGTCACTGCAAGAGAAGCTAATTTGCTTCTGGGTATGCATCTATCTTCGTACAATATGACAAGTTTACTTAAATTGATTTCATTATTTATATAAATGTATATTGAACGTATGCCGAAATATCCTCATTACCACATGTCATGTTGTACGTGTCTTTACGTGCCAAAGAAGTTGTGGTCCTCAGTGTTAATTATTGTCCATAACCATACATCTAATTATTGTTGGAATATTGTAATGAAGCTTTGCAGATTGGATATCTTACTATAGTTGTTTCACTGGTTTGTAAAGCTTCCTGTAATTTCATTAAGTATGACAATAACTTCTTATATATTTTGTAACGGTGGTTTACGTGACCTCAAAAATATCCCACCCCAGTGATAAAATTAATTTTCTTTCTTATCTCTTTATTTATCCTTTAGAATACACATCATGATTTCTTAAAGTTTTATACAATAACATCCTGCAGCAACGCGCGGGGCATTTATCTAGTTAATAATATAGCATAGAGAGCACCGATTCGGTGCCCAGGCTGCGGGTGCAGATGAGCCTGGGCTCCGAAATGGATATCAAGCAAAGTTATGTATTTTTATGTGGCTTGTGTGTAAATAGTAATGCATGCATTTTTATTTTTTTTGGTGATTTGGCAATGTAGGTGGGGGTCATCATTCCGTTCCTCCCTTCGTGTAATGCAGGAAAGACTACGTGCAGTTTTCATTCTTGTCATCACTTGGGTTGCTCCCTTGGTGTAAAATCAGCTTCACCTTGTCAAGCACCTCCTGTATCTGCTTCCTGGAATGCAGAGGAGAAGGGTACATGCACGCCCAATCCAACTCGCCATCCCTGATAGAGTCGAACACGCCGATCGACGGGCCGATGCCGTGCACGGTGGCGCAACAGATATAGTCCTCCACGCCAGCCTTGCTCTGCAGATCTGACACGTCGAAGGTCGCCGGCTCCTCGAACACGGACACGAGCGCTGTCCGGAGCGCGGAGGCCGTGGTCAGCTGCGGGTTCTCGATGGCCCGGCACATGAGGAAGTTGAGGTCGCGGATGTCGGCGAGGTGCTTCTTGTCGTTCTTGGCCTTGCTGTGGGCATCATGGCACCTCCTGGCCAGCGCCCACAGCCCTCCCTCTCTGTTTATTTTGTGGTTGTTGGTGATAGCAGAGTAGAAGAACCCTGCAACGATTAACGGCGTCAAGCTGTTGCACTTGAAAATTTCTCCTAGCTCCGACTACACAGTAGTAGATATATTCTTCTAGCTTCGTTTGGATATATATATATATATATATATATATTCTTCTACTCCTTCGTCTAAAAAAACTTGCTTCTCAAATGGATGTATCTAGAATCAAGTTAGCGGTTGATACATGGAATAAGTTTAGGACAAGTTTTTTCGAACGGAGAGAGTAGCTACGAGGGCTCACCAACGTTGTGATCATTCAAAGGTGGCTCAAGAAACTCGCGGCAGTTGATGAGGGTTGCAACGGAGTACGTCTCTTGCTGGCCGCTGTTGGGCTGCTTCTTCGATTGCCGTGCAGCTAGCATCGTCGCCGCAGCCATGGCTGAGCAAAGCCTCACTCCGTTCTCCTTGCACGCCTAGATGATCACGTGAAAAGAACAGGTGATCTGTATGGTGCAGTACCAATGTGTGTGCGCGCGTGTGTCCCGTGGAAGCAAACTCACATGGAGCAGCCGCGTCGTGTCCTCGCGGCTGAACCGGAGGCGCACCATCTGCGTCGACCTGGCCGTGCCGGTCTCCTCGAACGGCAGCGTGGACGCGCGGAGCCCGTCGAGGGAGTAGCCCACCATGTCCACCCCACGCGCCCAGAGCGGCTTACGCGCGTCCTTCTTCGGTATCCTCTTCTCCAAACCCGCCTCCACCGCCGCCGCCTCCTCCTTCACCTCCGGGCCGCCCACACCCGCGCCGCCCAGCAGCGCCAGGAGCTCCCTCAGGAGCGCCTCGGACGCCGCGCGGTCGCACACGGCCGTGTGGACCAGGACGAACAGCGCCGCCCCGCCCGCGGGCGGCGGGAGCTCGTAGAGCGCGGCGAAGAGCACCGGGACACCGTCGGGCCCGGGCGCGGCGGCCGCCCACGGGTTGCGGTTGATCTCGCGCTCGAGGAGGGAGTGGAAGTCGAGCGCGCATGGCTGGGGCGCGAGGCGTAGCTGCGGCGCCGTGGAGGGGAAGGCGAGGGTGGGGCTGGAGGCGGGGCCGCGGAGGTGGGCTCGGAGGACGGGGTGGGCGCTCTGGAGGGCGCGGACCGCGGCTTCGGCCGCCGCGCCGCAGCGCGAGAGGTGGAGCGCGATGAGCGTGGCGCCGGTTCCGCCCGGCGCGGCGCGGCACCAGCTGTACTCCGTGCCGCACACCGCGCGCGAGCGCCACGCTGCTTCGCCGGTACCGGAATCCATGCTGCTGCTACGGAGGGCTGGCGCGCGCGTTTGTCGGTCTGGATCGGCGATGCTGCGTCGGGTTGCTGTGCCGGAATGGAACGTGCGGAACGGCTCGACATTTGTAGCAGCTCCAAGGGCAAAAACCGTAACCCGGAGAGAGAGACGGGTCGGTGCTCGCAACGTAGGATAGCATGGGCACGAGAGGGCCGTACTGTGAGCTCGTCGGCACGGAGAAGGACGTCCCTCGTGCTACTTTCTGCTATGTACGTAGCTGTCAACTTTAAGCGTGCTTTCTGCTACTAGTAATTAACTGCTAATACTCCATCGATGTACTCGAAACACGCAAGACAGGTACGCATATCTTCCACCCGACTGCTGCACCTGCTCAACTACACGGTTGCCACGGTTTGTCAAGGAGCGCCGCACAATGCAATTGCGATTAAATGCTGGAACGAGACACCCAATTAGGCTCCGTAGAACAACGGCGGATAGAGTCAATTGCATAAAACTAGTGACCTAGGGTAACAGAAAACCACCATTGTTCGTTCAACTTAACCTTCACTTTCAGGGCAGGCGATGACATGTAGCACTAATTCGCAGTTTACCATGTGTTTAAGAGTGAATTCACCGATGACACGTCAGGTGGTGGCGTGGTGATGGCTGCTGTGTGGCGATGTGACGCCTTCCACGGCAGTGGTCAGCCTGCTTGAAAAACTCCGGTTTGGGTTTTGTGATCTTGGGCTGGGAGAAATCCCTGCTTCACATGCTGAGGCTAGCAACGGTCCGTGGACGCCGTCCCCTTCCTGAATGCATTGTTTTGGCCCTGATCCGACTTCCTTCCTCGTGCTCAAGGAAAACTCTTGGTCCTGGCTATGGACCAGACGGCGACGACGGTGTCATGACGCCGTTCCTCCTCGGAAGCGTGGTCTTGTAGCTCGAGGAGTACTGGTTGCATGGTTCAAGTCAGCACCGGCTACTACTATGGGTGTGGGCCTACGGAGCATAATGTACACCATCGTCAACACCCTCTCGACGATGCAGTCTTTAGGTCTGCCCAAGCTCTGCCGTCCACTTGCTGACTTCTTCTTGGCGCATTGGGTGGCGTATGTTGGCCTGCTTGTCCTCAAGTCTTGGTCTTGTGTGGAGGTCCCTGGCGTCGGTTGTGACATGGCATGGATGCTATGTGGCTTGCTTCATTGCCTTTGTCATGAGGTTGGCCTAGGCATAGCATGTAGTTAGCATGGTGGGTGTGTTGGGTGAATGTGGATGCTAATCTTTGTGATTGGCGTGGAAATGGTCGAAAGGCGTTGTATCCGGCTTCTTTGCCGCTTCTTCTTTAATATATGATACACATGCTTATGCAAAAAAAAGGCATTCCTATGTGAACATCGTGTAGAGGTGGAGATGGGTCCCGCATGCTAGTGCTATTGTCTTTTCTTGTTCAGTGTACCACGAGCCTCACGCATTAGCTTGCACATGTTTTTTCTTGTTTATAACTCAGAAAGCATGTGAATAGGTGTTTTTTGAATTTAGAAACCAAGAAAAATGAAAGGCCGCTAGTTTAGCCTAACCAAACAACCTCTTAAGCTTCTCGTGAGAAACCTCAAGCTCCTTTCAAGCTTTAAACCCCTTTAGCAACTTCACCATTTCTCTTTTTCTCTGTTTCTTTAGCAAGTTCGAGTTCAAGAAGCTTACGATTTTTTGCTCTCTAGGTCAACATAACTCTTGTAGACTAACTATCATTCTTCTATTAAAAGATTTTTTTTTCGTAGTTAATGGTTTCCTTAGCCTTATCAAAGTGATCAAGAGCATGTAAAAAAAGTAATCAGGAAGATCTGGGAATTTTCCAAGAGTTTGAGTTTTCCAACATGATCCCATAATCTTCTTCAACCTCTTCATTTAATTCAGCGTCATCTTTATTGTCACTTAGAGTATGTTCACATTGAATAGTGGGTGATGATAGGAGATGAGAGACGAGAGGGATCCATTACCTTGACTTCACTTGCCATTAGACAAATGGGATGAGCATCCCCATCATCAATGATGTCGTAGTTGTAGAGTGTGGTGGGCTCATCAAATGTGGGAATTGCTTGCCTAGAAATCCATACTGCTTCACTTTCTCCATCTTCATCACTAAAGTTGTACCCTTCATCAATGCGGGCTTTTCCTTGCTTGTCCTTCTTCTAAGCCTTGTCGTCATGTAGTATGGTTTCTTTGACTTGGAATTCTTCTCTTCCTTCTCTATATAGCCGGACTCTAGGGGTTCGAATAGTCGACAATGAAATTCTTTGGGTCCCCACAACTGTACTAAAAGTGCTTTTCGGATGAGGACCACTTGTTGAACTTGCCCTTCCTTCCTCCACAGTTTTGAAAACCTTTAGCCATGAGGGAAAATTCTACAATCCCTGTTGGAATTTCATGAAGTACTCGTTGTCTTAGCCCTCATTTTCACTTGACTCTTGAGCTTGCACAAAATTGGATTTGAGTATAGTATGACTCTGCTACTTATGAGTGTTGGGGAACGTAGTAATTCAAAAAAATTCCTACGCACACGCAAGATCATGGTGATGCATAGCAACGAGAGGGGAGAGTGTTGTCCACGTACCCTCGTAGACCGAAAGCGGAGGCGTTAGCACAACGCGGTTGATGTAGTCGTACATCTTAACGATCCGACCGATCAAGTACCAAACGCACGGCACCTCCAAGTTCTGCACACGTTCAACTCGATGACGTCCCTCGAACTCCGATCAAGTCGAGCTTTGAGGGAGAGTTCCGTTAGCACGATGGCGTGGTGACAATGATGATGTTCTACCGACGCAGGGCTTCGCCTAAGCACCGCTACGATATTATCAAGGTGGATTATGGTGGATGGGGGCATCGCACGCGTCTAAGAAATCAAGAGATCAATTGTTGTGTCTATGGGGTTCCCCCTGGCCACGTATATAAAGGAGTGGGGGAGGGGAGGGGCCGGCCCTCTCTATGGCGCGCCCTGGGGAGTCGTACTCCCACTGGGAGTAGGATCCCCCCCTCCATGTAGTAGGAGTAGGAGAGAAGGAAGGGGAAGAGAGAAGAGAAGGAAGGAGGGGGCGCAGCCCTTCCCCCTAGTCCAATTCGGACTAGGCCTCACGCAGCCTGCCTCTCTCTCTCCCCTAAAGCCCAATAAGGCCCATATACTTCTTCCCCGTATTCCCGTAACTCCCCGGTAACCCCGAAAAATACCCGAACCACTCAGAACCTTTTCGATGTCCGAATATAGTCGTCCAATATATCAATCTTTACGTCTCAACCATTTCGAGACTCCTCGTCATGTCCCCGATCTCATCCGGGACTCCGAACTACCTTCAGTACATCAAAACACATAAACTCATAATATAACCGTCATCGAACTTTAAGCGTGCGGACCCTACGGGTTCAAGAACTATGTAGACATGACCGAGACACGTCTACGGTCAATAACCAATAGAGGAACCTGGATGCTCATATTGGCTCCCACATATTCTATGAAGATCTTTATCGGTCAAACCGCATAACAACATACGTTGTTCCCTTTGTCATCGGTATGTTACTTGCCCGAGATTCGATCGTCGGTATCTCAATACCTAGTTCAATCTTGTTACTGGCAAGTCTGTTTACTCGTTCCGTAATACATCATCCCGTAACTAACTCATTAGTTACAATGCTTGCAAGGCCTATAGTGATGTTCATTACCGAGTGGGCCCAGAGATACCTCTCCGACAATCGGAGTGACAAATCCTAATCTCGAAATACGCCAACCCAACAAGTACCTTCGGAGACACATGTGGAGCACCTTTATAATCACCCAGTTACGTTGTGATGTTTGGTAGCACACAAAGTGTTCCTCCGATAAACGGGAGTTGCATAATATCATAGTCATAGGAACATGTATAAGTCATGAAGAAAGCAATAGCAACATACTAAACGATCAAGTGCTAAGCTAACGGAATGGGTCAAGTCAATCACATCATTCTCCTAATGATGTGATCCCGTTAATCAAATGACAACTCATGTCCATGGCTAGGAAACTCAACCATCTTCGATTAACAACCTAGTCAAGTAGAGGCATACTAGTGACACTCTGTTTGTCTATGTATTCACACATGTATTATGTTTTCAGTTAATACAATTCTAGCATGAATAATAAACATTTATCATGAAATAAGGAAATAAATAATAACTTTATTATTGCCTCTAGGGCATATTTCCTTCAGTCTCCCACTTGCACTAGAGTCAATAATCTAGTTCACATGCCCATGTGATTTAACATCAATAGTTCACATCTTTATGTGGTTAACACCCATAGTTCACATCGATATGTGATCAACACCCAAAGTGTTTACTAGAGTCAGTAATCTAGTTCACATCGCTATGTGATTAACACCCAAAGAGTACTAGGGTGTGATCATGTTTTGCTTGTGAGATAATTTTAGTCAACGGGTCTGTCACATTCAGATCCGTAAGTATATTGCAAATTTCTATGTTTACAATGCTCTGCACGGAGCTACTCTAGCTAATAGCTCCCACTTTCAATATGTATCCAGATTGAGACTTAGAGTCATCTGGATCAGTGCCAAAAACTTGCATCGACGTAACCCTTTACGACGAACCTTTTGTCACCTCCACTAAGGATAATTTTGACCGTTGTCCAGTGATCTACTCCTAGATCACTATTGTACTCCATTGCCAAAATCAGTGTAGAGTATACAATAGATCTTGTACACAACATGTCATACTTTATAGAACCTATGGATGAGGCATAGGGAATGACTTTCATTCTCTTTCTATCTTCTGCCGTGGTCGGTCTTTGAGTCTTACTCAATTTTGCACCTTGTAACACAGGCAAGAACTCTTTCTTTGACTGTTCCATTTTGAACTACTTCAAAATCTTGTCAAGGTATGTACTCATTGAAAAAAAACTTATCAAGTGTCTTGATCTATCTCTATAGATCTTGATGCTCAATATGTAAGCAGCTTCACCGAGGTCTTTCTTTGAAAAAATCCTTTCAAACACTCCTTTATGCTTTGCAGAATAATTCTACATTATTTCTGATCAACAATATGTCATTCACATATACTTATCAGAAATGTTGTAGTGCTCCCACTCACTTTCTTGTAAATACAGGCTTCACTGCAAGTCTGTATAAAACTTATATGTTTTGATCAACTTATCAAAGCGTATATTCCAACTCCGAGATGCTTGCACCAGTCCATAGATGGATCGCTGGAGCTTGTATATTTTGTTAACACCTTTAGGATTGACAAAACCTTCTGGTTGCATCATATACATCTCTTTTTTTAAGAAATCCATTAAGGAACATAGTTTTTACATCCATTTGGATATGGCAATTTGCTAACATGATTCGGACAGACTTAAGCATCGCTACGAGTGAGAAAATCTCATCGTAGTCAACACCTTGAACTATGTCAAAAACCTTTTTCAATAAGTCTAGCTTTGTAGATAGTAACACTACTATCAGCGTCCGTCTTCCTCTTGAAGATCCATTTATTTTGTATGGCTTGCCGATCATCGGGCGAGTCAACCAAAGTTCACACTTTGTTCTCATACATGGATCCCATCTTAGATTTCATGGCCTCAAGCCATTTTGCGGAATCTGGGCTCATCATCGCTTCCTCATAGTTCGTAGATTCGTCATGGTCAAGTAACATGACCTCCATAACATGATTACCGTACCACTCTGGTGCGGATCTCACTTTGGTTTACCTACAAGATTCGATAGTAATTTGATCTGAAGTTACATGATCATCATCATTAGCTTCCTCACTAGTTTGTGTAGTAGTCACAGGAACAAATTTCTAGGATGAACTACTTTTCAATAAGGGAGCAGGTACAGTTACCTCATCAAGTTCTACTTTCCTCCCACTCACTTCTTTCGAGAGAAACTCCTTCTCTAGAAAGGATCCATTCTTAGCAACGAATATCTTGCCTTCGGATCTGTGATAGAAGGTGTACCCAAATGTCTCCTTTGGGTATCCTATGAAGACACATTTCTCTGATTTGGATTTGAGCTTATCAGGATGAAGCTTTTTCATATAAGCATCGCAACCCCGAACTTTAAGAAACGACAACTTTGGTTTCTTGCCAAACCACAGTTCATACGGTGTCGTCTCAACGGATTTAGATGGTGCCCTTTTTAATGTGAATGCAGTTGCCTCTAATGCATAACCCCAAAACTATAGTGGTAAATCGGTAAGAAACATCATAGATTGCATTATATCCAATAAAGTAGGGTTATGACGTTCAGACACACCATTATGCTGTGGTGTTCCAGGTGGCGTGAGTAGTGAAACTATTTCACATTGTTTTAACTGAAGGCCAAACTCGTAACTCAAATATTTGTCTCCGCGATCAGATCGTAGAAACTTTATTTTCTTGTCACGATGATTTTCCACTTCACTCTGAAATTCTTTAAACTTTTCAAATGTTTCAGACTTATGTTTCATCAAGTAGATATACCCATATCTGCTCAAATCATCTGTGAAGGTCAGAAAATAACGATACCCGCCGTGAGCCTCAACACTCATTGGACCGAATACATCAATATGTATTATTTCCAATAAGTTAGTAGCTCGCTCCATTGTTCCGGAGAACGGAGTCTTAGTCATCTTGCCCATGAGGCATGGTTCGCATGCATCAAGTGATTCATAATCATGTGATTCCAAAATCCCATCAGCATGGAGTTTCTTCATGCGCTTTACACCAATATGACCTAAACGGCAGTGCCACAAATAAGTTGCACTATCATTATTAACTTTGCATCTTTTGGCTTCAATATTATGAATATGTGTATCACTATGATCGAGATCCAACAAACCATTTTATTGGGTGTATGACCATAGAAGGTTTTATTCATGTAAACAGAACAACAATTATTCTCTAATTTAAATGAATAAACGTATTGCAACAAACATGATCAAATCATATTCATGCTCAACGCAAATACCAAATAACACTTATTTAGTTTCAACACTAATCCCGAAAGTATAGGGAGTGTGCGATGATGATCATATCAATCTTGGAACTACTTCCAACACACATCGTCACCTCGCCCTTTACTAGTTTTTGTTTATTCTGCAACTCCTGTTTCGAGTTACTACTCTTAGCAACTGAATCAGTATCAAATGCTGAGGGGTTGCTATAATAAACACTAGTAAAGTACACATCAATAACATGTATATCCAATATACCTTTGTTCACTTTGCCATCCTTCTTATCCGCCAAATACTTGGGGCAGTTCCACTTCCAATGACCAGTCCCTTTGCAGTAGAAGCACTTAGTCTCAAACTTAGGACCAGACTTGGGCTTGTTCACTTGAGCAGAAACTTGCTTGCCGTTCTTCTTGAAGTTCCCCTTCTTCCCTTTGCCCTTTTCTTGAAACTAGTGGTCTTGTCAACCATCAACACTTGATGTTTTTCTTGATTTCTACCTTTGCCGATTTCAGCATCATGAAGAGCTTGGGAATCGTTTCCGTTATCCCTTGCATATTATAGTTCATCACAAAGTTCCACTAACTTGGTGACGGCGACTAGAGAATTCTCTCAATCACTATCTTATCTGGAAGATTAACTCCCACTTGATTCAAGCGATTGCAGTACCCAGACAATCTGAGCACATGCTCACTGCTTGAGCTATTCTCCTCCATATTTTAGCTATAGAACTTGTTGGAGACTTCATATCTCTCAACTCGGGTATTTGCTTGAAATATCAACTTCAACTCCTGGAACATCTCATATGGTCCATGATGTTCAAAACGTCTTTGAAGTCCCGATTCTAAGCCGTTAAGCATGGCGCACTAAACTATCAAGTAGTCATCATATTGAGCTAGCCAAACGTTCATAACGTCTGCATCTGCTCCTGCAATAGGTCTGTCACCTAGCGATGCATTAAGGACATAATTCTTCTGTGCAGCAATGAGGATAAACCTCAGATCATGGACCAAGTCCGCATCATTGCTACTAACATCTTTCCACATAGTTTTTCTCTAGGAACATATCAAAATAAACGAGGAGCAATATCGCGAGCTATTGTTCTACAACATAGATATGCTAATACTACCAGGACTAAGTTCATGATAAATTTAAATTCAATTAATCATATTACTTTAAGAACTCCCACTTAGATAGACATCCCTCTAATCCTCTAAGTGATCACGTGATCCATATCAACTAAACCATGTCCGATCATCACGTGAGATGGAGTAGTTTCAATGGTGAACATCACTATGTTGATCATATCTACTATATGATTCACGCTCGACCTTTCGGTCTTAGTGTTCCGACCCCATATCTGTTATATGCTAGGCTCGTCAAGTTTAACCTGAGTATTCCATGTGTGCAACTGTTTTGCACCCGTTGTATTTGAACGTAGAGCCTATCACACCCGATCATTACGTGGTGTCTCAGCACGAAGAACTTTCGCAACGGTGTATACTCAAGGAGAACACTTATACCTTGATAATTTAGTGAGAGATCATCTTATAATGCTACCGTCAATCAAAGCAAGATAAGATGCATAAAAGATAAACATCACATGCAATCAATATAAGTGATATGATATGGCCATCATCATCTTGTGCTTGTGATCTCCATCTTTGAAGCACCGTCATGATCACCATCATCACCGGCGCAACACCTTGATCTCCATCGTAGCATCGTTATCGTCTCGCCAACTTGTGCTTCTACGACTATCGCTACCGCTTAGTGATAAAGTAAAGCATTACAGGGCGATTGCATTTCATACGATAAAGCGACAACCATATGGCTCCTGCCAGTTGCCGATAACTCAGTTACAAAACATGATCATCTCATACAATAAAATTCAGCATCATGCCTTGACCATATCACATCACAACATGCCCTGCAAAACAAGTTAGACGTCCTCTACTTTGTTGTTGCAAGTTTTACGTGGCTGCTACGGGCTGAGCAAGAACCGTTCTTACCTACGCATCAAAACCACAATGATAGTTTGTTAAGTTAGTGTTGTTTTAACCTTCTCAAGGACCGGGCATAGCCACACTCGGTTCAACTAAAGTTGGAGAAACTGACACCCGCCAGCCACCTGTGTGCAAAGCACGTCGGTAGAACTAGTCTCGCGTAAGCGTACGTGTAATGTCGGTCCGGGCCGCTTCATCCAACAGTACCGCCGAACCAAAGTATGACATGCTGGTAAAAAGTATGACTTGTATTGCCCACAACTCACTTGTGTTCTACTCGTGCATATGACATCTACGCATAAAACCAGGCTTGGATGCCACTGTTGGGGAACGTAGTAATTTCAAAAAATTCCTACGCACACGCAAGATCATGGCGATGCATAGCAACAAGAGGGGAGAGTGTTGTCCACGTACCCTCGTAGACCGAAAGCGGAAGCATTAGCACAACATGGTTGATGTAGTCGTACGTCTTCACGATCCGACCGATCAAGTACCGAACGCACGGCACCTCCGAGTTATGCACACGTTCAACTCGATGACGTCCTTCGAACTCCGATCCAGCCGAGCTTTGAGGGAGAGTTCCATCAGCACGACGGCGTGGTGACGATGATGATGTTCTATCAACGCAGGGCTTCGCCTAAGCACCGCTACGATATTATCGAGGTGGATTATGGTGGAGGGGGGCACCGCACATGGCTAAGAAATCAAGAGATCAATTGTTGTGTCTATGGGGTGCCCCCTGGCCACGTATATAAAGGAGTGGGGGAGGGGAGGGGCCGGCCCTCTCTATGGCGTGCCCTGGGGAGTCCTACTCCCACCGGGAGTAGGATTCCCCCCCCCCTTCCATGTAGTAGGAGTAGGAGAGAGGGAAGGGGAAGAGAGAAGAGAAGGAAGGAGGGGGCGCAGCCCTTCCCCCTTGTCCAATTCGGACTAGGCCTTGGGAGGGGCGCGCAGCCTGCCTCTCTCTTTCCCCTAAAGCCCAATAAGGCCCATATACTTCTTCCCTGTATTCCCGTAACTCCCCGGTAACCCCGAAAAATACCCGAACCACTCAGAACCTTTCCGATGTCTGAATATAGTCGTCCAATATATCGATCTTTATGTCTCAACCATTTTGAGACTCCTCATCATGTCCCCGATCTCATCCAGGACTCCAAACTACCTTCGATACATCAAAACACATAAACTCATAATATAACTGTCGTCGAACTTTAAGTGTGCGGACCCTACGGGTTCGAGAACTATGTAGACATGACCGAGACACGTCTCCGGTCAATAACCAATAGCGGAACCTGGATGCTCATATTGGCTCCCACATATTCTACGAAGATCTTTATCGGTCAAACCGCATAACAACATACGTTGTTCCCTTTGTCATCGGTATGTTACTTGCCCGAGATTCGATCGTCGGTATCTCAATACCTAGTTCAATCTCGTTACTGGCAAGTCTCTTTACTCGTTTCGTAATACATCATCCCGTAACTAACTCATTAGTTACAATGCTAGCAAGGCTTATAGTGATGTGCATTACCGAGTGGGCCCAGAGATACCTCTTCGACAATCGGAGTGACAAATCCTAATCTCGAAATACGCCAACCCAACAAGTACCTTCGGAGACACATGTAGAGCACCTTTATAATCACCCAGTTACGTTGTGACGTTTGGTAGCACACAAAGTGTTCCTCCGGTAAACGGGAGTTACATAATCTCATAGTCATAGGAACATGTATAAGTCATGAAGAAAGCAATAGCAACATACTAAACGATCACGTGCTAAGCTAACGGATGGGTCAATTCAATCACATCATTCTCCTAATGATTTGATCCCGTTAATCAAATGACAACTCATGTCCATGGCCAGGAAACTCAACCATCTTCGATTAAGGAGCTAGTCAAGTAGAGGCATACTAATGACACTCTGTTTGTCTATGTATTCACACATGTATTATGTTTCCGGTTAATACAACTCTAGCATGAATAATAAACATTTATCATGAAATAAGGAAATAAATAATAAATTTATTATTGCCTCTAGGGCATATTTCCTTCAATGAGTTGCGTTGGGATTTCCTCAAAGAGGAGAGGATGATGCAGTAGAGTGGAGAAAAGTATTTCCCTTAGTTAAGAACCAAGGTTATTAATCCAGTAGGAGAACTACACAGAACCTCATTAGTAGCACACAAAAGAAAATACTTGCACCCAAAACAAGGGGATTGTCAATTCCTTCAGTGGTTATTTGTAAGGTCAAATCTCATAGTGGTAGATAGACAAAGTAAATTGCAAAATAAAATAACGGAAATAAAATTGCAGCAAGGTATTTTTGGATTTTATATATGATAAAAGTAGACCGGGTCCATAGTTTTCACTAGAGACTTCTCTCTCGAACACAAGCATACGGCGGGTAAACAAATTACTGTTGGGAAATTGATAGAAAATCACATAGTTATGACGATATTCAAGGCAATGATCATGTATATAGGCATCACGCCCGAGACAAGTAGACCGACTCCTTCCTGCATCTACTACTATTACTCCATCCATCGACCGCTATCCAGCATGTATCTAGGGTATTAAGCTATCCAGCATGTATCTAGGGACCCCTTGTGGCACCTCTTGACCTAATTCTGGCGCTATAAATTCCAAAATATTCCCCATACATCAGAGAGCCACCCGAAATACTTTTTCTGCCGCCACAAGTTCATGTTCTTACGAGATCCCATTTGGAGGCCTTTTCTGGCACTCTGCCGGAGGGGGAATCGGCCATGGAGGGCATGTACATCAACCTTTCCGCACCTCCGATGATGTGTGAGTAGTTTACCATAGACCAACGGGTCCATAGCTAGTAGCTAGATGGCTTCTTATCTCTCTTTGATCTTCAATAGAATGTTCTCCTCGATGTTTTTGGATATCTATTTGATGTAATCCTTTTTGCGGTGTGTTTGTTGAGATCCGATGAATTGTGGGTTTATGATCAGATTATCTATGAATATTATTTGAGTCTTCTCTAAACTCTTTTATGCATGATTATTATACCTTTGTATTTCCCTCTGGTCTATCTATTTGGTTTCGCCAACTAGATTGATTTATCTTGTAATGGGAGAGGTGCTTTGTGATGGGTTCAATCTTGCGGTGCTCTATATCTCAGTGATAGAAAGGGACAATACACATATTTGTATTGTTGTCATTAAGGATAAAAAGATGGGGTTTATTCATATTGCTTGAGTTTGCTTTGTCTACATCATGTCATCTTGCTTAAGGCGTTACTTCATTGATTATGAACTTAATACTCTAGATGCATGTCAGATAGTGGTCGATGTGTGAAGTAATAGTAGTAGATGCAGGCAGGAGTCGGTTTACTTGTCTCAGACATGATGCCTATATACATGAATTGCCTTGGATATCGTCATAATTATTCGCTTTTTTATCAATTGCCCAACTGTAATTTGTTCACCCACCGTATGATATGTTCAAGACAGAAGTCTTTAGTGAAAACTATTGAGACCCGGGTCTATCTTTATCATATATTAAAATCCAAAATACTTTGCTGCAATTTATTTACCATTATCTATATTTTGTGTTTTTATTTATCTATCTATCTATCACTACGAGATTTGATCCTTGCAATTAACAGCCAAGGGATTGACAACCCCTTGTTTGAGTTGGGTGCAAGTATTTGTTATTTTATGTGTAGGTGTCGTTCACGAGGAGTTGTGTGGTTCTCCTACTAGATTGATAACTTTGGTTCTTAACTGAGGAAATATTTATCTCTACTGTACTGTATCATCTTCTCCTCTTGGAGGAAATTCGAACGCAACTCACAAGTAGCATAAACCCAAACAATTTGAATAAACCCCATCTTTTTATCCTTAATGGCAACAATACAAATACGTGTCATGTTTATTTCTATCACTGAGATTGAGCATGGCAAGATTGAACCCATCACAAAGCACCTCTCCCATTGCAAGATAAATAATCTAGTTGTCCAAACCAGACAGATAGAACCAAGAGAAATACAAAGTTATAACAATCATGCATAAAAGAATTCAGAGAAGACTCAGTTAATATTCATGAATAATCTGATCATAAACCCATAATTCATCGGATCCCAACAAACACATCGAAAATAATATTACATCAAATAGAACTCCGAAGATCAAGGAGAACAATGTATTGAAGATCAAAGAGAGAGAAGAGGTCATCTAGCTACTAGCTATGGACTCGTAGGTCTATGGTAAACTACTCACACATCATCAGAAGGGCAGCAAGAATGATGTAGAAGCCCTCCGTGATTGATTCGCCCACCGGCAGAGTACCAAAGAAGGCCTCCAGATGGGATCTCGGAATAACAAGAACTTGCGGCAGCGAAAAAGTGTTTTGGGTGGCTCTCTGATGTATTAGGAATGTTTGAGAATTTATAGAGGTGGAATTAGGTCAAGATGTGACACGAGGGGCCCACAAGCCCAAGCCCCCCCCCCCCCCGACGCGCCTGGTGAGCTTGTCGCTCCCTCGTGGCTCGTCTGGTCTTCTCCCGAACCTTCTAGCGTCTCTCTTGGTCCAGAAAAATCGTCAAAAAGTTTCGTAGCATTTGGACTCCGTTTGTACTTATTTCTTGAAAAGCCAAAAACAAGCAAAAAAACAGGGTGCTAGGTTAATAGGTTAGTCCAAAAAAAGATATATGATTGCATATAAAACATCCAAGATTGATACTATAATAGCATGGAACAATCAAAAATTATAGATATGTTGGAGATGTATCAGAGTCTTCTTCTCAATGACTTGATTTTGATGCATCTCCTCGGTGGTGTTCGCAAGCAAGCACATCATCGACAGAGAGGTCATTGCAGTCCGGTTTAAATTGAACACTGAAGACCGAGTTGGCATGATAGCCCCTGAGAAATTCTCCTCGATGACCTATCAGTTGCCAATTAAAAGCATAGCTTTTTAAGGCAAGTGTAAGGTCGTTGAATCTCGTGAAATCTCTAGAGGTGAATCTCCTTCTTTCATGGTCAAAAAAGTCCTTGCTCTTCAGTATAGATAGGTTGGATGTCTTCATGCTAGTGTTGCCTTCATGTAATCTCTCAAGAGCTTCCCATGGTCCATTGGATGTGCCATGGAGACTTATGCGGATGAAGACAACGGGAGTCACGACCTTGAGAACCATAGACAAAGCAAGAAAGTTAATTGAAGAACACTCATCTCCGAGGGAGTGAGATTCTTCAGAATGTTAGAAGAAATACCATTCAAAGTACAGGACTTCGGGTTCTTGGAGACTCCATGCTGACTCTGGGGCGAGTACATAACCTCTCTGTCTTGGTCTCATTCGTAGGGTCCATATGCCTGGATATGCTAGACTCGCGTAAAGTCCGTCTAGAGGCTCTGGGCCAGACCCAACAACAACAATGGCTAACAAATATGGGGATTCTCTCTAGGGCGATTCTGTGGGTGTGGTTGTATATGGAAATGTGCAAAAATATTTGACTCACACATCCTTTTGAAAGCGCACCCCTCTTCATAGTATGGCATTTCCTATGACTTAAAGAAACGAAGTCGTGGCGAAATTAAATCATGCCATCTTCTTTTAATCTTTTTTGCTTGGGTGGGGAGGTAGATGGTCTTCGACCACTTTTGCTTCATATCATCTAGGCGTAACCACTATGTATACAATTCTGATAACCTTGTCATTAATATCCCCACCCTCATATGGGCTTAGATGTACTTCCACCTAGTTTTAACTGTTTTCTTGAAAACGCCGGTTTCGTTCATTCTTATTGGCATTGGTGAAACTCTAGCACTAGTTATATGCACTGTTCAAAAAATCTTCCAATTCAGCGATTTATCATCTGATTTATCGCTCCTTTTGGGGTGACCGATAAGATTATGTCTTATCTTCACCATTTATCGTTTGGGCCAATTTATCGCTATGACAAGCGATTTACCGGGAATCTACCGATGAATCGGGCCTATTCATAGCACTATGTTTGCAAAAACTATTTTTATGTGTTTTGTGGACCTTATTACGCAATATGTATTGTTGTCCTATTTTGTTTGTCATTATACGAGGATTCAAAGGCTGGGAATCATTGTAACACTTCTGTCCAATATTGTTTTGGTGTTGAATATAGCAATGTTTCAGTGTTGGGGACTTGGGATTTGCAAAAATTGGCCAATTAAAAGTCAACCAATAAAATAGATTAATCACCCGATTTTTGATTAATCTCTAATCCCCAACTGCCCGAGATGCTAACGATAAGCGATATCCTCAACATTGGTTATATGTATAGTTAGTTTGTAGGTTAGTCCTTGATAATATGTGGGTAGTGCTTGCAGGGTTAGAAATGGGTGTAGGATTAGTGTTAGATAATATGTGGTAATAGATTTGTCCTTGACACATTTTTCTTTGTTTACATTACTTAATTTTAGATTGCTAGAATCATGAATGTCCATCATGTGGACAATGCGGTATTCTAAGTAAAAATACTAGTGTTATTGATCTGTAGGAGAAAGTCATGGTTTTTGTTGCAGAGTCCAAGGTTAAATTACGGAAGGAGTGAAGGCCGATTTGGATTGGGCAAACCAAAATGATGAAATTCAATCGGAATCAAGGTATGATGTTAGGTCGGGACATCGTTGTTGCATGAAGATCATGCCTATCACATCAGAGTCACAAAGCATACAGGGAGGCTATGGTAGTCACACAAGATAATTCTCAAGCTATTTTCTACGAAGGTTGGTGGTGGTTAGTTGCAAATTGATTTGCACTGATGTGCCTCTGCATGTAATGTCATGAGCCTGGCTCGGAAAGTGTCGCTTGTTGATGCTACAGCTGAGGTGTATAACACAAATATGAGCCAACCGCCCATGAGCCAACCAGTTGAGTTGACATGAATGATAATGATGACGTTGATACACAAGAAGGTGATATCCCTTTCGAGCAAAGTGATGCCTTAGACTTGGAGGATGAGCTTCACGGGGACGGCCTTGATGATGTTAAGGCACAATGTGTAGAAGTGGACATGGACCGTGAGATCCCTTATCAGCGAGCTTATGGATCCTGGATTATAGAGCCAACATAGTAGGTCAGGAGCACCAAATATATTTGTTTGGTAATCTTAGCGTCGTTGATGAGGCCATATAGTTGATGATTGGGGGACTAAAGAACTTGGACCATTGCCATTTTCATCCGAAGAGGAGATATAAACACTCACGTGTATACCCCAACCTGAAGTTCAAAGACTTGCTTGAATATCAGATGTGATTGTGGGAGTACAATATGAAGCACCATCAACCTTACTTGAGAAGCACTCGGACTCAAAGCAACGTTACACGTGGAGTTTGAGAAAGATGGTGCCCATGGTTTGTTCATGCAAAAATTTGTAGCGGTGGGCAATGGAAGATAACAAGTTGCCAAGTATATCACTTATGCAGGGGCTCAACAGCCTCCAACAAGCAGGCAAGCAGCGTTGGCCGACCTACGCTTTTGTCGCCCACAAATGCGCAAACACTACAAAGCTCTTGATAGAGGTCATACAAATGGCATGTGTGCATGGAGTGAAGTACACGAGTGCATGGAAGGCCAAACAACCTGCGTTTAAGATGTTGTATGATGAAGGGGAACAAGCATACAACCGCCTCCCTAAATTGTTGGGAGCGATGGCCGCAAGAAACCCGGGCATGTACTATGTGGTGAAGCCACACCCTTCGAAGACTACAATGCTAGCATATTATATGGTATCACAGGGAGTAAATTGCACAAAACCATCACTTTGAAGGTCAGCTTTGCGAAAACCACTACAATATTTTTTTTTCAGAAAACACCATGTCTTCGGTAATCTTTTTGCAAAAAACACTGATCGGCGGATCGGGCTCAGTTATGCTTGTTTATGACAGGTGGGGGCCGCCAGTCAGACTGATGTGGCAACACTTAACATTTTACGCGTAACGGCGACAATTGATAATGATAACATCATGGGTGAGACTGTGGGGTCCACCTGTCATTGAAAGAAAAGAAGAAAAAAAATCAGTTCATCTTATCACTATACCCCCAAATCGCCCCAAATCTCAGTTCACCAAGCCGCCGCCGCCCGTCCCGCCGCCGGCCGAGGCAAAGTCCGCCGTCGCCGGCGATGTGCCCAGGTGCATGCAAAGGTCGTTGCCTGTCTGTTCATGGCAGGGGCTGCCGTCACCCTTTCTAACCCAGGCCGTGGCAGGGGCTGCCGTCGCCCGTCCCGACCGCGACCGTGGTAGGGGCTGTCGTCGCCCGTCCCGACCCCGGCCGAGGCAGGCGCCGCCGTCGCTGTTGCCGCACCAAGGGGGAGCAGAGGACGCCGCCCGTCCTGCCCCCGGCCGAGGGGCGGCCTTCCGCCATGCACCGAGGACGCCGTCGCCGTTGCCGCACCGAGGGGAAAGCAGAGGACGCCGCCCGTCCCGCCCCCAGCTGAGGCGCGCCCTTCCGCCACGCGCCGAGGACGCCGTGCGCGCATTCCAGGACGACTGCATCGTCGGGGTCGCCTACCTCATCTAGGTCCCGCCGGTGCTCGCGGCCGTCGCTCGTGACAGAGGAGCAGGAATCCGAGATGCAGAGGGGGCTGAGGCTCGATTCTTGCTGGATCCGACGCGAGAGCTGACAGAGGAGCAGGAATCCGACGAATTTTGTGGAGCTCAGGGCCATGGCGATGGGCGGCGGCGGCGCTCCTGCATCTGCTCTGCTAGTTCGAGGGAGGGAGAGAGAAACTAGGATGAAATGCTGACAAGTGGGCCCATGTCCAGCAAAAGGACGGTTCAACGTAACGGTGTTAGAAATTGATGCCACATCAGCCTGACTAGTGGGCCACATCTGTCATAAACGTGCTCAGTCAAGGCAAATACGCCGATCAGTGTTATTTGCAAAAAGATTACAATAGACACGGTGTTTTGTGCAAAAAAAATGTATTGTAGTGGTTTTCGCAAAGCTAACCTTCAAAGTGGTGGTTTTGTGCAATTTACTCTATCACAGGAGAACGTTGATCATCATGTATTCTGTCAGTAAGCTCATTGGCTACACCATCATACATTTGCACTTTATTACCAGAGCACACTACATTACTGATAAGAAAATAGGCAGTTTTTCGATTAAATTAATCCATGAATAAATCATGAGCATGACATGGACAGCATTGATAACACACTGATTACGATCTAACAGAGCATGTACTACACATATAGTAGAAACATCTACGCATATCGCTAGTACTGCTACAACAGAAAGAAACACGAGAGGGATAAACGATGTGTACCCTCCAATCGGCCACGCGGCGGTGTTGGCGGTGGCAGTGGCCGCGGCATCCTCGGCGGCCTTCTTGTCAGCCTCGGCCTTCTCAGCGGCGGCACGGTCGGCGTCGGTCGACATGGTGATGCAGACGTAGATGAACAGAAGCGAGCAGTCGCGTAGTCGCTACCCAAAAACCTAATCACCCCTCTCCCGTACAGGATCCGGAGAGGCGGGGTTTCGGAGGCCTGCTCTCCCGTCAACCGTGTACGCGGTGAACGGGACGGAGTCGTCGGCGGCAGCAGCAGCAGAGGAACGGCGTGGGCGTGGAGGCGGAGATGCGTTCTGTTTTCGTGGCGGCTAGGGTTGGCAGCGCGCCACATATATATGTGCGGTTGCGCGTGGAGAGACGTGGGCTGAACCCACGTCCAAGTCGGTAGCCCACGATCCGACGTCTCAGATCGTGGCCCCACCTGTCAAAGACTCTCCGTTCCTGACCGGCAAAAAGAAGCGCATAGGAGTGAGCTCGGCTCGGCTCAATCCCGCAACCCGCGGCGCGTCGTGACGAGGCGAGGCGTGGCGTGGCGAGGCGAGCGGAGGAGGAGGAGTGCGCGAGGGCCTCATCTCTTCTCAAGCTCCAATAGCATGAGGAAGAGAATCCCTTATAAACCACTCCAACTCTCCTTCCACTTTCGGGGTGGGACTAAACTTCCCACCACCTTGTCATGCCACCTACATGGGCCCTTAGAGATCAAATCTGAAATTGTCATATGGGCTCTAGGCCCATCTCATATTTCAACAATCCCCCACCAGATCTCAGGGGCCCAGTTTGTCCTTTGTTCCAAACGTTGTTTTGATATACCAGCATCTCAGTGGAGACCAATTAAGGTTGAGCTCCACCTAGACCAAGTAGTTACACTTCTTCACAACTGAACAATGGACTATGCCTTGAATTGTCAGTTTGGCGTCAAGAAGTTTCACCACAAGTCTCACTGATACGAGGCTGGCGAAGGCCGACCCCTCGGGTGGAGCATATTAGTCACACTCCTGGCCTGTTCATGAGCTTGCTAGAGATCACCCCAATCTCATAGACTGTGACCAGCAGTCGGGCTCATATAGGTGTGTTCCTCCAAAGATTGCTCTGTAGGATAGCATCTTGCTTATGCATATAAGCCTTGGAACACATTAAGACAGTAGTCATCCTTCCATACAGTTTCCGAGAGTATTGCATCTCCAACGGAGTGGGTTAGTAAAGTTACTCTCCTCAGTTCACCACTGGCTTGTTTTCCCAGGTCCTACTTCACGGGATCTTCGATCACATAGGTTGGGTTACTACCATGGCAACTCATGTGGGTCTCATACCCATCTCCCTTGATGCGTTATCTATCACAACACGTGATAGCCCTTTAGTAAAGGGATCTGCCAGATTCTTAGCCATTTGAATATAATCCAACGCTATCACTCCGGAGTTCCTCAATTTTCTGACAGCTTTCAATCTCATTCTTATGTGTTTGTTGGACTTCATGTTGTCCTTTGAACTTTTCACCTTGACAATAACTGTTTGATTGTCACAGTTCATAAGGATGGCCGGAACCGGCTTCTCAACCACTGGCAAGTCTATCAACAGATCTCGAAGCCATTCTGCTTCGCCACCAGATGTGTCTAATGTTGTTAATTCTGCTTCCATTGTCGATCTTGTTAGGATCGTTTGCTTGCAAGACTTCCAGGAAACAACACCACCTCCAAGAGTAAATATATACCCAGTTGGGGCCTTCATCTCATCAGCATCAGAGATCCAATTCGCATCACTATACCCTTCAAGTACCGACGGGTATCCGGTATAGTGAAGTCCATAGTTCATAGTACCTTTCAGATAGCGCATAACTCTCTCAAGAGCACGCCAATGTACATCACCCGGTTTGGAAACAAATCGGCTCAGTTTGCTAATAGCAAATGCGATGTCAGGTCTCGTTGCGCTCGTTAGATACTGGAGTGAACCAACAATCTGAGAGTATCTCAATTGATCTATAGCTGTGCCTTTAGACTTTCGAATCAGCACACTTGAATCATATGGTGTTTGAGATGGTTTGCAGTCCGAGTATCCAAAACGACTCAACACCTTCTCAACATAATGGGATTGCAAGAGTGTAATCCCACCCTCATCATCTCTCAATAGCTTGATGTTCAAGATAACATCAGCCACTCCAAGGTCCTTCATCTCAAAGTTCTGAGATAGGAAAGACTTAACCTCCTCGATCAACTTGAGATTAGTCCCGAATATCAGTATGTCATCAACATACAAACACAGTATAACTCCTTCGCCCCCACCATAGCGATAGTATACACATTTGTCGGCCTCATTAACAACAAAGCCAACAGACGTCAACGTTTCATTAAACTTGTCATGCCATTGCTTAGGCGCTTGTCTCAGGCCATACAAAGATTTCACCAACTTACACACCTTTCCTTCCTGACCATCCATCACAAAGCCATCAGGCTGTTGCATATAGATTTCCTCCTTTAGCTCTCCGTTCAGGAAAGCTGTCTTAACATCCATCTGATGAATGAGAAGACCATGCGAGGCTGCCAACGAGAGTAATACTCGAATGGTGGTCAGTCTGGCCACAGGTGAATAAGTGTCGAAGAAATCTTCTTCTTCTTTCTGGGCGTGGCCCTTGGCCACAAGCCTAGCCTTGTACTTTTCTATCGTACCATCGGGCCTAAGCTTCTTCTTGAACACCCACTTGCATCCCAATGGTTTGCAACCATAAGGACGTTCAGTAAGCTCCCAAGTCCCGTTAGCCATGATGGAATCCATCTCGCTACGGACCGCATCCTTCCAGTAGTCAGCTTCTGGAGATGCATATGCTTCTGAAATAGAAGTGGGATTATCCTCCACGAGGTATATGAAGAAATCATCACCAAAGGTCTTTACAGTCCTTTGTCTCTTGCCCCTACCAAGGGATTCCTCATTATCCTCCTCAGGATTTTCATCATGTGTTTGATTATAATATTCCATCGGAATGGCAGGTACAGGAGTCTCCTCAGATTCCTGTCTAGAAGTGCTTTGTACATCTCTCATGGGGAAAATGTCCTCAAAGAATGTAGCATCTTTACACTCCATAATTGTACCGACCTTCATGTCAGGTACCTCAGATTTCGCTACTAGAAATCTATAGCCAACACTATTCATAGCGTAGCCCAAATTAACACAGTCCACAGTCTTTGGTCCAAGCTTACGCTTTTTGGGGATCGGCACATTAACTTTCGCCAAGCAGCCCCAGGTACGTAAGTACGAGAGTGTTGTCCTTCTCTTGGTCCACTTCTCGTAAGGAGTGATCTCGTTATCCTTTGTCGGAATTTTATTCAGGACATGACAGGATGTCATTATAGCCTCCCCCCACCATGCCTTGGATAAACCCGACGTATCTATAACATGGCGTTAACCAAATCAGTTAGAGTACGGTTTTTCCGCTCGACAACCCCGTTTGACTGGGGTGAGTAGGGAGGCGTCCTCTCGTGAATAATGCCGTGTTCCGCACAAAAGGCATCAAACTCTTTCGAGAAGTACTCTCCACCACGATCAGACCGGACTCGTTTAATTTTCTTTTCAAGTTGATTCTCAACTTCTGCCTTATAGATTTTGAAGTAGTGTAGAGCCTCATCTTTAGTATTTAACAAATACACATAGCAATATCTAGTGGAATCATCTATCAAAGTCATGGAATATTTCTTTCCACCTTTAGTCAACACACCATTCATCTCACAAAGATCAAAATGTATGAGTTCCAGTGGCGCCAAGTGTGTCTCCTCTGCTGCCTTGTGAGGCTTGCGAGGTTGCTTAGATTGCACACACGAATGGCACTTAGAACCTTTGGCTAAAGTGAAACTCGGGATTAAATTCGATTTTGCTAGCCGCGTCATAACACCGAAACTAATGTGACAAAGACGTGAATGTCATACTTCAGATTCATTAACACTCAAATGAATATTGTTCACGACTTTATTACATAGATCTGCAAGAGAAAGGCGGAACATGCCTCCGCATTCATAACCCTTTCCAATAAATAGTCCATATTTCGTAACAACTAATTTATTAGACTCAAATACCAACTTAAACCCTTCTCTACATAAAAGGGAGCCACTAACGAGGTTCTTCTTGATGGAGGGGACATGCTGCGCGTTCTTCAGCTGCACGATCCTTCCCGAAGTAAACTTCAGATCGACCGTGCCAACACCAAGAACAGAAGCACTCGCGCCATTCTTCATCAGTACGGACCCGTGACCTGTGGCCTGGTAAGAAGAAAACAATGAAATGTCAGCACACACATGAACACCTGCACCTGTGTCGACCCACCAATCGGTGGACGGCCAAACTGAAAATACAGCAAATAAATTACCGTACCCAGATGCACCACTCTCATTGTTGCTCACAATCATATTGACAGACTTGGAGTCCTGCCCTTGTTTCTTATACTTGTTTGGTCACTTGTTGGCCCAATGTTCAAGCGAACCACAAGTAAAGCAGCCCTCATCCTTCTTGTTCTTCTTGAAGGTCTTCTTACCCTTCTTCTTAAAGTCGGTACTCTGTTGGACACCGTTTTTATCCTTGGCCTTGTGGGAATTGGAGTTCTTCTGATGCACCATATTGGCTACAGAAGTTTCTTCGACCCCTTTTCCGTGCGAGTCCTTTGCCCTTGAATTCTGCTCAACACTCAGATGGCCAATGACATCCTCCACAGAGAATTCACGCCTCTGATGTTTCAGAGTGGTGGCAAAGTTCCTCCAGGAATTGGGAAGCTTAGCGATTATGCAGCTTGCGACAAACTTGCCCAGTAACTCGCACTTAAGAAGCTCAAGCTCCTTAACAATGCATATTATCTCATGAGCCTGCTCCAATACAGGACGGTTTTCAACCATCTTGTAATCGTGGAACTGCTCTATAATATACATCTCGCTCCCTGCATCGGCAGCCCCGAACTTAGATTCAAGCGCCTCCCACAAGTCCTTGGCAGACCGCACATGCAAATATGCGTCAACCAGCTTATCTCCAATCACGCTCAGAACTGCCCCGAGGAACACAACAGTGGCCTCCTTAAACGCCTTCTCCTGTTCAGGAGCGATCGTTCCTGTGGGAGTCACATCGGCGACCCAGAACACGTTCATGGCCGTGAGCCATAAGGTGGTTTTAGTCTGCCAACGCTTAAAGTTACGTCCCCGTAAACGGAGACGGTTTCAGTGCAGCAGCAAAACCAGAATTCGAAAAACTCCTACACAGATTAGGTTTTTGGATTGATAAGAAAATAGGCAGTTTTTCGATTAAATTAATCCATGAATAAATCATGAGCATGACATGGACAGCATGGATAACACACTGATTACGATCTAACAGAGCATGTACTACGCATATAGTAGAAACATCTACGCATATCGCTAGTACTGCTACAACAGAAAGAAACACGAGAGGGATAAACGATGTGTACCCTCCAATCGGCCACGCGGCGGTGTTGGCGGTGGCAGTGGCCGCGGCATCCTCGGCGGCCTTCTTGTCGGCCTCGGCCTTCTCAGCGGCGGTATGGTCGACGTCGGTCGACATGGTGATGCGGACGTAGATGAACAGAAGCGAGCAGTCGCGTAGTCGCTACCCAAAAACCTAATCGCCCCTCTCCCGTACAGGATCCGGAGAGGCGAGGTTTCGGAGGCCTGCTCTCCCGTCAACCGTGTACGCGGTGAACGGGACGGAGTCGTCGGCGGCAGCAGCAGCAGAGGAACGGCGTGGGTGTGGAGGCGGAGATGCGTTCTGTTTTCGTGGCGGCTAGGGTTGGCAGCGCCCCACATATATATGTGCGGCTGCACGTGGAGAGACGTGGGCTGAACCCACGTCCAAGTCGGTAGCCCACGATCCGACGTCCCAGATCGTGGCCCCACCTGTCAAAGACTCTCCGTTCCTGACCGGCAAAAAGAAGCGCATAGGAGTGAGCTCGGCTCGGCTCAATCCCGCAACCCGCGGCGCGTCGTGACGAGGCGTGCGGAGGAGGAGTGCGCGAGGGCCTCATCTCTTCTCAAGCTCCAATAGCATGAGGAAGAGAATCCCTTATAAACCACTCCAACTCTCTTTCCACTTCCGGGGTGGGACTAAATGGGCCCTTAGAGATCAAATCTGAAATTGTCATATGGGCTCTAGGCCCATCTCATATTTCAACAATTACTTCCATGAAGCATCCACTGATATTGGCAAGAAAAGAGCGTAAAATCATCAAAAAAATCACTTTTATTAACAAAAAGCAGAAAATGCTCTCATCCAATCACAATAAGAGAGCATGAATAAGTATCCTTCGTGTGGTCAAACGTGAAATACGCACTGTCACAAGGCTGGAATTGACAGTAAAGTAACAGGTCAATTTTGAACAGTGGAGAGGAAGTTAGGCGCCATGATCTCGAGCAGCCCCTTGGGGTTGTCCACATGAACCCAATGGCCGGAGTTGGGGAGGACGTGGAGCGACAATTTACCCGCGTCAGGTCTGCTGCCTCTCCTTGACAGTGCTTTTAGCCTCTGGACATCCTCAGGGTGCCATCTATCACTGAGCTCTGCCTGTACTATTGAGATATCCAAACCCTTTGGTGGGTTTTCCAGCAGTCCCCAGTAGCTTCTATCTCTGAAAATTAACAGTAACTTAACTCAGTTTGAATACAGCAACGTGTTAAATATGTTTGGATGATGCAGGATTACATGACAACTAGTACGCCAATGGATTGAAGATACCAACACAGGGCAATGATCAGACAAGAGGAAGTGTTGTTGAGGCAAAAGATAAACTGATTGCTACCTGTAAGAATTAAACATGTCTGTGGCAGCCTGAAGATCAAAAGCCCAGGTCACATGTTCATTGTCCTTCTTCAAGTTGCTGCCAATCCAGTCTGAAAGTGATTTGGAGAATCCCAGGCTGACCATGTGGTCCACAACCCACCTGATAGCAAACAGTCATAACATTAAGAATCTGAACAAAAGTGAATTATTTAGTAGTTCATGCTAATTATCTTGAAAGAGCCAAAATGTCAGCTCTGCTCCTTCAAGGCTTCATGAGTAAGTTAGTGCAAGATAATCGTTGGACCAGGCAGGCGTCAACCATTTTACAATAAGAGGACTATGCTTCCTACTCACCCGGACAAATATTGGATGTCTGGATACTAAAAATTACTCGCTCTGAGCATCAAAGTAACCAAGCCAGTTGACATTTGAAATGCACGGTGTGTTTAAGGTTAATTTAGTGCTCTGAGCATCTAGCAAAATTTTGATTCCATGTACACCCTTCCGGCACATGGTTACACACACTATAGCCTAGAATTTAACATGTACTGGTTTTGGAATACATACTAACTAGAATTATCAATATAACAAATTATCATTTCTTGTTCTGTCATTCCATCTTTCGGCGTTGTTATCAGGCTTTGTGCCATGTACTCATACACTATACTGTTTGCACATGAACCTTTTCTGTGTGATGGGTCGCTACATTAATGTTTGGTCAAGTGATGTACGCACTAGATTTGTTTGCTGATGCCCACTATTCAATAAAATGAGCAGATTGAATAATACACTTTAAATTAATATTTCAGATGGATTAGGAAGGAGAGAAATATATCTTATCGAGGGAATGTAAAAGAATTACTTGCGCGATGGAAGCGATGAAGGAAGACTTGCTAGTGTTTGCAAAACCCGTTCAACTTCACCGTCACTGTTATCTATTTGTACTTCTCCAGGGACAGAATCAAGCACCCAGAGCTGTTCTGCATCAAAGGAAATAAATGAGACAGGGATACACATTCTTTATCCCCTTGACCCAGTAATGTTCAGTAAGCGTGACCAATCAAAATAATCAGGGGATAAAGATGATGCCAAGAAATCAACTACCAAGTACAAAAGGCAATACATTGTCATTCTCACAACAGAATCACAACAAATTCTCCGGAGGTTGTACTGGGATGCTACATTAGGATCTCTTACACATCTCAAAGCATACTTTACTTTGTTACACATAGTGAACTACATGATTCTTGTTTCCTTCGTGTCACCTTTTTCATATGTAACAGTAGGATTTTCTAGATCAACACTGCATGACTATGTAAATAAGTATAAACTGCACCTACTGTAAGTTGCAAAATCAGACAATTTATGCACAAGAACAATAATAAAACAATTGGCAAACAGAAGAACTAATATGTTAGAACCAATCACGTGGAAGCTAAAAATAACTCACTGAACCTGTTTGGGAAGAGCAGCAGATTCTCCGTAATCGCCACGGGAGCAACTCTCCGCGAAATCCAGTGCGACCTTTCCACCCATTGAGTGACCCACGACAACATCCGGCCATGTCCAGCCCCGAGCCTTCACCAAATCAGCAAGATCCTTGGCGGCACTCGACATATCATGCGGCGGGCTCAGCCCTTTGATCCTGGCTGAGCTCCCATGGTTCCTCAAATCCACAAGAACCATCTTCCACTCTACAAACACACGCACATACAAATCACAAAATTCAGGTCTCTAAACAAGCTCCCGTCCTGTGACTGTAAGCAGGCCTCTAACTGTATAAAATGCCGGGCACATTGACAATTCTCCAACGTTCAATGGACACCACAACGATCAGTAGCAGTTATAACTGTTAACAGATATACGCATTTAATAAGGGGGGTATTCGGGGGGCAGTTACCGTCGGCGGGGGAGCGGTCGCGGAGCTGGGAGGCGAGGGTGCGGGAGAAGGTGCGCCAGTTGCGGCCGGAGCCCAGGAGGCCGTGGAGGACGAAGGCGGTGGCGGTGGGCGGCTTCTCGGGGGAGAGCTGGATCTCGTGGAAGGCGAGGGTTTCGGTCTGGTCGGCGGCGTCCGAGTGGACGGAGGAGGAGAGGAGCAGGCGCCAGGGAGACCAGGCGGCGGGGGAGGAGAGGAGACGCGAGCGGAGGGAGGAGGAGGACGCTCGGAGAGACGCCGCCATGGCCGATCGCTCCGCGGGAGTTCTCGCCAGGCGACGCGGCGATGGGGTAATGGCTGCTGAGCCGAAGAGTACAGAACGAACACAAAAAAGAAAATAAGCTGAAAAAAGGAAAAGAAAAAAAATGACAGCTGTGGGATTTGAACCCACGCCCTTTCGGACCAGAGCCTAAATCTGGCGCCTTAGACCACTCGGCCAAACTGTCTTGTTGTACGTACTGAGTTGGCTAATTTATTAAACTAACAAGGAATTAGGATGGTCCTCCAACTTCTAAAGGATGGACAACCGAACGAGAGCGGCGATGGCGTGGACGAGCTCGCCTGCTCCCGGTGCTTGTACCAATCGGACAGCGACGCATTTCAGGCTGTATTCAATGTGATTGTATAAACACACACCGGACATCCACATGCAACAGTGGAATACGAAGACGGTTCCGTGTAAACGAACGGTGCCCCCAATGTGCTCCTGAACCATTGGTACAGGTCTTTTGAAGCGAAACAGAATCTAAAAATAAAATGACGAGAATTCAGAAGATCATGCACATATCTAAAAATCATGCCACTTTAATCGCACGATAGTCTCATTACTCGCAAAAAAAAAGTACAGCAGATACCACAAAGCATCAGTTATACAAATTTCCAACGACTGGCTACGGAGCCCTCAACAACAGAGATCAGAAACATCAAATATTAGGGGATGAGGATTTGAGGCACACATGTGTGGGGGCACTCGGGTCCATGGTGCCGGCCTTTTGTTTTGGATTTCGATTTTTAAAGTTATATATATTTTAAACAAAAAATAAGGTAAATTTTGTTATCATATTTGTGTTTCTCGCGACCAGCTTTCAAATAAAATCCATTTTGAATTTATTTTGATGACTTTAAAAGATGTTAAGTTTCATTGTTGAAAACTTAGTACGAGCGACCGATTAAAATCAATATTTTGTGGAGACACTGTTTGCATCAACAAAACAAACCCTCCACCGCGCCCTCTGGTACGACTGATAAGGGAAAAAAACACGTCATAGAAAAAGAACAATAAGAAAAAATGAATGTTGTCAAACGGGGAGCAGATAAGCACATCGCTAAGCATAAAAATATAGCATGGACGAGGTCGCCCTCTCGTACGTTCATGTTCGAACTAAAAAATGCCGTCACTTCGCTTGGACATCGGTCACGCAACAGCGCGTCTGGCTGTCATACGTATACGCATTAAATATGCTCACGTCCGCCTCTGCTAATACCGCCTGCCCCGTGTATCCCGAAGCCAACGAACGCATCACGATTTAGTGAGCAGGCGAGCTCGTCCGCGCCAGCGAATTTCCGCAACCGAACATCTTTTATTTCAAGCACAGTCGATGTGTCTAGGAGTATCATTTCATCGACTAGCACGGTGGTGGCAGAACTTGGCCCAAATAGCTGGGTGGGCCGGCTGATAGAAATAGTTATTGGCGGAGAGTTGCCTTAAAGAAAATCTCATAGTTAGGCGGAGCCAGGGCCCTTTGGCTTTTGTGTAGCACCGCCATTGTAGCACAGGTTGGCCCAATGGAAGGAAGATGGAGAAGGAGAAGCTCAAAAGGAGAAGGAGAGGTGGAGGCGATGAATAACAATACCGATGAGTTGAAGAGGGCAAGAAACGAGCATACTGAGAAGAGGAGGCAATAAAAGTTCGAGATGGAGAAGGAGAAGAAGAATGAAGAGAAGAATGCGAGATGGGGGCTATGCAAGAGAGCAAACGGAGTTAGCTAGACATTGAGGAGAAGATGCTCTAAAGTAAGGCGGAGGTGGAGTTGTGTAGGCTCCACATTAAGGCTGATTGGGCGAGAGATGGCCGCCTGAACACCCAGAATCAGTTCATCATGATGGATCCAATGGCTCGGGAATTTTGGGCGAGTCCATGGGATATCACTATACGTTTCAAGAACCTCAAACAAGGACAAAATACACACGTCGAAGGAGGAAAGAATGGCGCAGACATCAGCGGAGTGGATGGTGCACACAACACCCGACATGTAATTTGTGCATGTCACCGGTTAATGCTTTTGTTTGTGTAAACTGTCAAAAATTATATTCATGATTGCTTGGTGTGCCAAACATTTACTTTTGTAGGGAATCTAAGTGTTTGAATGAAAAAACAGGAAAACAAATTATGGAGGTTGAGATATGGTGGCTCTGTGTTTCCGCGTCACCTCAACAGCTTCCATATTCGTATGGAACGCATTTTATATGACGGATGGCGATCTCAGATACGGAGACTCTGCTAGAGTTGCTCTAAGGTATGCAAGCTTTAGAAATCCATTTATGGATTAAAGCAAGCATCTCAGAGTTTGAACATTTGTTTTGATGAGGCGGTCAAAGGATTTCACTTCATCAAGAGCAAAATAAAAAATGAACTTTGTGTTTATAAGAATTTTAGTGGGAGCTCGGTCGTGTTTCTAATCTTTTTTTTTTTGAAAAAGAGGATAACCCTCTGTATCAAGTGATGCACACAACCATATACTCTCTTTGTTTTATAATGTAGTGCATGTAGGTTTTTCGAGGCATTAAACTTATCAAACTTTGACCAAGTTTAAGGAGAAATTTATTTATATCTGCAATATCAAATATATACAATGTGAAAATTAATTCACGATGTATATGATGATATGCATTTGCTAGTAGAAATGTGAATATTTTCTCTATAAACATGGTCAAAGTTTGCAAAGTTTGACTCTCGAAAAAAACTATATGCAATACATTATGAAATGAAGAGGTATTATTTATCATACAAAATCCAGCAGCCGAACAACATCAACCCAAAAAGACGAGGTCGCATGCCTCACGACAGTAACTGCACCAAATAGCCATTTCCCCTATGATAAAAGACAAAACCAAAACAAAAAGTTCACAACTCCTTACTAAGCTTTTAAAAAGAAATCGCCGCACATGCATCAATGATGACGAGTCCAACTCAAGGTCGATCTTGAGGTTTTCATCCCCAAAGCCAAGCTTCGATCCACCATCTTCAGCAAGGGCAAGGCGTATATCTAGTGTTTTCCACCTGAGTGTGCATGTTCTTTGTCGAATTCGCCTCTGCCATCAACACTTGTCTGTCTACCGACACCTCACTAGCCGGATACCACAGGAGGACAAACCGGAAGACAAAGGTGTCCTATATCTCTAGAAAACCGCCTCTAGTGCTACAAAACTACAGGCGGTTACGGAAACACAGCCGCCTCCAAATTTTCTACCGGCAGTTTCAAATTGCTAACCACCTCTGGATCTTTTTGTACCAAGAATAACCGCCTCCGGCGAGTATTATCGGTGACCACAATATGCTTGGCCAGAACCACTTCCAGGGGCCACTTGTAATGCCTTGTTTTTCTACTAGTGCGCTGATAGGACTACGAGCCTAGTGGTAAATCCATGATCTATACCCACATCATGTTCCTAGCTCGTGCAATAGATTTATTTTGTTTTGAGACAGTGTATTGTAACACGTTCTCCAACAGGCTGGCCCACCACCGTTGTCGTCGCGAGGAGAGGTACATCACCCTCGGCAAGTTTCAGATCTAGGTTTTGTGGGTTTCACCATCATCTACCTTCTAGCAATTTGCTAGCTTTTCCTTGAAGGCTTGAATGCACATCAGCGGGGCGATGTAAAAGGCCTTAATTGTCATATTTGTAGGGATAATTGGTTTGAATAAGATCATGACTTACCCCTTATCGTGAGAATCACGTCAAAACAAATGTATAAATATATGTTAACGGAAACTAAAAAAGAAGTGAAAACAAATCTATGAGAGTTCTCAGACATTTTAAAAGAGTAAAACCTACAATGTATGTGATAAATTATGTATAAAATGGAAACACTTTAAATAAAATTAATGCGACATCATCTATTAATGAAAATGTGAAACACAAATGATATATTTTTCTCAAGTGTGAAACATAAACTATATGTTTTTGTCAAGTACCCCCTCTGTTTCTAAATGTAAGACCCTGACAAACAGCTAGCCATAAGCCTCACGGGCCCTTGGCAGTTCAATATAAACAGTCAAAGCGTCTTACATTTAGAAACAGAGATACATAATTTATCATCACAAAAGAATAAACACAATTTCATTTTACCTTGTGACTGACATACATGACTTGATTATTTTGGAGAAGAAGACATGATGTGAACCGGAAAGGTGACTTTTCATGCGCTCCATGCAAGGTGCCGCTGCTATAAATCTAGGGAGAATATCATACGGAAACTAATATTCAATGAAAACTTTATGAAAACCATACTTTATAGTTTCAAAAAAATCTGAAAAAAAATATGGGATGTTAAGAGGGTGATGTGTTATTGCCACGCAAAATTTCAAATTGAAACACATTATGAGATATGAGCTATGAAAAAGACAAATTCAGCCATGAATAGTGACATTACTGTTTGGCACTATTCAACATCGATTTTATCTTTTTGATAGCTCATGTCTCGTAATGCGTTTCCACTTGAAATTTTGTATGACAATAAAACATCGTCCTCCTAACATCTTGTATTGTTTTCAGATTTTTATGAAACTTTGGAATATCTTTTTCTCCTGGTTTTCACCGGATTCCACTGAATGTTGGTTTTCGTATGATATTCTCCCATAAGTCTAATTCCTTCCGGCTCTTTCAACTAGCCTGTGGATTCCGGTGCCCAGTGACGGAGACGGGAATCTTAGTGCTTTGGCTCCGGCTAATAGTTTAGGTTAGCTTATTTTCTCACACGGACTATGTTCAGGCAGATGGCAGCGTTTCATCTTTGAGTTGGTCTTTCGGGCTCCAATCCTTCTCAAGCTCGTCCATCAAAACGGGTTCTATAAGCTTCGATATAGTTTCCTGTTGTCTCCTCGGGGCGGTGAGACTGAGCTACCATAACTAAATCTGAGCCGTATATCGAGATAGACCGCAGAATAACCATGCTCCAAATCCAGTACGATTCTGAGGGCATTCTGAACATTAAACTGATGGTAATTGCCGAAATTCCTTTCAAGAACGGCGAGAAATACTTACGCTTCACTGCAAATTAGTATCTGTAATCGTACATTTCATATGCAAATCATAGAGCTGAATGGTGGGTGCAACACTCAGATCTGCTACGGGATTCTTCGAGATCATTTGGTGATGCCTGCTGCACCGGTGGTGGCTGTGTCCTTGGCTCGATGTCGATGAGGAGGCCCTGAGCCGGGGACGGCAGCGGGTACCTGGAGAAGCTGCCGTCGCAGCCGTCGGCGAGCTTCCACTTGAACCCGGTGACGATGTAGTGCATGGCCACCAGCGCCTCCACCCTAGCGAACTCGTTTCCCGGGCACACGGTCGCGCCGCCGCCGAACGCCACGAAGCTGTAGGGCGGTACCGGGCTCTCGAACCTCGCCGGCTCGAACCTGCTGGGCTCCGGGAAGATGGCCGGGTCCCACTGCGTCATGTTCATCGCCCCCAACACCTGCCATCCCTTGGGGATGAGGTGGCCGTCGAACTCCACGTCCTCGACCGCCCTCTTGAGCAGGGAGAACACTGGAGGCACCAGGCGCAGGGTCTCCATCGCCGCCGACCATGTGTACTTCATCTTGCCGAGGTCGTCCCATGACAGAGCTTCCCCCGGAGCCTTGCTCCTCGCGACCTCTTGTTGCTCCGCCACGACCCTGCCGTAGGCCTCCCTGTTGCCGTCGAGGTGCCGGAGGAGGAAGGTGAGGAGGGTAGCGGTGGTGTCGTGCGCCGCTACCATCATGAACATGACGTTGTCGATGATATCCTCGTCGGCTAGCCCCTCGGCGAGCATGTGGGTCATGAGGTCGTCGGACGGCGAGCTGTGCCCGCTCCCCAGCTTGGCGCGCTTCTCGTCGATGACTGCCGCGACGGTTCGCCGGCCTCGCCGACTCGCGGCGAGGCACTTGCCGAAGGAGGTGAAAGGCAGGTTCACCGGGATCGCCCAGATGCCCCTCACCAGCTGCTGGAACTCCGCCGAGAGCTCCCGCCTCACAGCGGCGTGTTCGGCTCTCCCGAGCCCGAAGATGACGGTGCACATGATGTCGAAGGTGAGCGACTTCATCGACGGCATCACCGCGACGGTTGCGCGGTCGTCCCAGTGGGCGCGGATGTGGTGCCGGACCTCGTCGTCCATGCTGGCGACGTAGCTCCTGACGATGTCCAGCTTGAGGAACTGGACCATCATGGCCCTTATGCGGCGGTGGTCGTCGCCGGCCAGCTCTCGGATGTTGCGCCTGCCGACCATACTGTTGAAGGAGGTGGTGCTCTTGGCGGTGAGCGCGGTGCTGACGAAGAGGAACTTGTTGGCGGCGGGGCCGACGAGCAAGGCCGTGGGGAGGCCGAAGAGGGAGAGCTTTGAGATGGGGCCGTACTCGGAGGCCCAAAGCCGGAGCCATGCCTCGGCGGTGTTGGTGCGGAGGGCGCGCAGCAGGCCGACCGTCTGGCCGACGACGGGAAGGCCGAAGGAGCCCGGAGGCAGCTGGCGGCGCCGATCGTCCTGAGATGAGCTCTGCTTTCTCAGGTGTGGCAGTACCAAGAAGATGGAAGCAAGGATTACTGCCGCCAGAGCTGCCAAGACGGAAGCCTCCATTTCCATCTTCTTGATCCAAGCTCTCCAATGGTTGTTTTTTCGATCAGATATTCAGATGGACACTCAGTCCACTATGTATAGTAAATCTTTGATGAGATCAGATGCATCCAAGCTTAATATTTTCATTGGTCTCCTATAAATAATAGTATTGGAGGGAATCATGCTCACGATGGATTCCACGGGAGTACAGACAAAATGTAGCAGGTACAGAAGCAATAGAGAGCGAGGATTAATTAACAAGTTCATTTACACTTCCGAGGGCGCCGTTTTTTATGGAATCCTTCATCACGTCTGCTTCCACCTCTATCACAGTATTTGTCTCGGATGAACCCTAATTGTGGTGGGCGGCAACGGCGTCTTTGTCACCATTCCTTTCTTGAAGGCGCCGCCTCGGAAGATATCTGGCTGGTGGACACCGTAGGGGCGTGTTGGCGACGATCTGGATCAGGAGTTGGTGTAGTGTGGCATCTACCACATCAACGACGGTGGGTTTCGTCGGCATAGCCCAACGGGGTCTCGGTGATGGACGTACTAATGAAGACGTACCAGGTAGTGGTGTTGTCTGACGTTGTGGTGGCGTCGACAATTGAGCTTGGAAAGGTCAATGTGTGGATCTCCCCTAAAGTTGGGACGGCGGAAGACCGCGGCAGCGGATTCTGGAGCGGGCTCATGCAGTGCACACTGATGGTCTGCCATACCGGTTGGTGATCTCGATTCACCGTGGGACGGCTTGATAAGGTCACCGGATTAGATGGTGTGCATTCGTGTGTGACCATGACACATCATCAAGCTAGTAGGTGTAGTGACATAGATCATCAGAAACGTGGTTTTTGGTTGAACCATATATTTAGTTTGTCAGACTCTGTTGAATAATTTAATAAATATGGTTGTGTGCATCGCTCGATAAAGGGTCGGGATTATCTTTTTTTAAGAAAAAGAAATACATTTGAAGCATAGGCGTGCTCTGCTGCGCTTTAATACACGATGCATTGTAAAATTGAGGATTTGTTTGCGATGAGTTCTACAATCTCAAGATTTGAAACAGATTTCATTCACGGTAGAGCTAAAAATTTGGTAAATGCCCTCAATTGTTTGTAACTCGGATATTTTGGCAAGTGCGAGAATGTTGTACCATTTAGTATCTATGTTCTTTTAAACAAATATCATCAACTTTATTCATTGGAAACAACGAGTACATTGTTTGTGAGAAGAGTTACATATGGTCTAATGGCCCCTCAAACCAGTCAACATCGGTTCAAATCTAGCTAGACTAGTAAACTCATGAGCAACTTTGTTAACTACTCTATTACGATGCTCGAACCTAAAAATAGAAAAATCACAAGAAAAATGATAACAGTCATCAAAAAACCTCCGCCGCCGCACCCTTTGATTGTCCTCTATTCTTCATGGTATCAGTGACCACCAGATTATTAGAGTTAATGACGAGGCTGTTGCATCCCGTCCTTTGTGCAAGTGCTAGACCAAATCTTAGAACCAAAACTTCAATTGTTAAGACATCTGCACACCAATCGACCATTCCATTCCCTCCCCCAATGAATTTGCCTTTATCATCCCTCAGAACCGCCCCAATAGTGGCCCTAAGTAGGTCGTTGTCAAAAGGATCATCAACATTTAGTTTGACAAAGCCACCAGGGGCCTGGTCCAGCCCCTTTTTCCAAGGAAGCATTGGAGAGGAAGAAATAATAAAACTAGCAGTAAGCACACGAATCACGTAGAGACTTGGAAATGACTCTGGATTTTCTCCTCATGGACTCACGTATTTCCCACCATAAATACCAGGCAGTAATGGCAATCATCTCCGGAATATTTTGAATCTCCATCATGGAAAAATCCTGGTTTAGTAGGAGTAGGAATTCCAGAACCGACTCCCCCACACGATCAACTCCACAGTCTCTATTAATAATTCAGTCCATCCCCAGCCTCCTCCAAACTTCCCTTGCTTTCTTATAGAGAAATAACATATGTTTTGTATCTTCTGGACCAGAGAGGCATGTGGGTGTGAAGGTTTGCAGTGATGCACCCCCTATCACCAATCTTCTTTTTGTTCATGACTCCCTGGTCCTCATGAAGGCGGCCAATATGCATAATGTTGAGAAGTTGAAGTCAACCTTGGATTCCTGTTGTCCCGCTTCATGCAATTGGCAGTGTTGATAAATCCAACATATTCTTTAGTCCTAACACGAGTGCCGAGTTAAGAGAGCAGATGTGTGTAACTCTGAATATCATGACTGAGGCCCTAGATGATAAATATTTAGGCTTGCCTACCAATGTAGGGATGAATAAATCGGATTGTTTTCTGTATTTGATTGATAGTATTATAAAGAAAATTAGTGGTTGGAAGGAAATTTTGTTTTCGTTGGACGAAAAGAGATTTTCCTCATTTCCTTAAGTCTGCTTTCAACCTATTCCCACATATGCAATGTATGTATTTAAAATTTCTAAAAAATACAGATGAATTATTGATGTGACGTCGCATTTTTTGTGGGGAGGTGAGGATAACCAGAGGAGAATGCAATAGATGGCTTGGTGAAACATGTGTCTTAAAAAAATAAGGAGGATAGGTTTTTGAGATATCCACTATTTCAGTCTACCTATGTTGGGTAAGCAGACCCACGTCTTCTTGAGAATCCCTACTCTTATGTGCTACTGTTTTGGGAGCCAAGTATTTTTATAATGGCGATTTAATTGAACACAAAGTTAAAACTGTTATTAGCTAAATGACAGGCCATCATTCACCAAGTCCCTTGGAGATTCATGAATTAGCATGTGAAAAAAAATAAAACGAAAACAGTGAAGGGGTAAGCAAAAAACGGGAAAATGGTCGAGACAGGTAAAACTATTAAAACAAACCCAAAAAAACACTATCAAAACTGTTGGAAAACAAAACTAAAAACCAGGGACTATCTTTTCAAAATCGAGAAAAATGGTTAGCCCAACAACACACACCTTTTTTTTAATATCAATAACACACACACCGCTAACACGCGACGCCCATAGCATTTTGATAATATCCAATACGCCGTGAGGCTTCATATCTAAGTAGGGCTGCAAGAAAAGCTCGAGGCTCATGAGCCGCTCGAGATCGACTCGTTTTTTGACTCGACTCGAGATCGACTCGAAAAGAAACAAGCTGAATTTGAACACTTTATGTAGCTTGACCGAGAAACGAGCCGATCTTGAGCTAATGTTGGCTCGCTCGATTTTAGCTCGATAGCTCGACATAATACCATTATGTTAAATGATCATGCCATATATTAAATGAAAATAAGATAATTTATTACCATATATGTTGTCCATAATTTTTTTTATTTTATTTACCAACGATTATGGAAACTTAATTAAGTGCAGAGAAGATTTAGGCCTAATTATGTCACGTGGTCGACTATGTGTTAAATATCTTATATTTTTTACAAAGGTTTCCAGCATATTCTCCTTAATTTTTTTGTTTTTCATCCACAGATTTATAATTTTTACCATCTAATTTAGCTCGAAACTAGCTGAGATCGACTCGAGATCGTTACAAACTGAGCACGAGTCATGTTCTATAGCTCGATCATGAGCTTCACTTAGTTTGAGCTCGCTGGAATTTTCATATGAGCTGAGCTGAGCCAACTCCAACTCGCTCGAGCTCGACTCGTTTGCAGCCCTATATCTAAGCAGCTCCGTACATTAACAAATCTTAGAGGATAGCAAACCAACCTGTGGTTGGATGGTTAGAGGGACTGTGGTATTCCCAACCCATCAGAGTTCAAGTCCTGGTGCTCGCATTTATTTCTGAATTTATTTCAGGATTTCCGGCGATGCGCATTCAGTGGGAAGAGACGTTCCGTCAACGATGGGGTGACTTCGTAAATTTCAAGATGATATGCCGGCTCAACCTTTTGAAGGTGCTTGTAGAGATAGGGTGTGTGTGTGTTTATATGGGTGAGTGTATGCGAGTGTATATGAGCGCTTGTGTCTGTTGGGTTAAAAAAAACAAATCTTAGAGGATACGCGATCGCTAGTTGCTACACTGAACAAAGAGACAAGAAGAGGCCCCGACCAACCAAATATTGTCCTGGCGGCACCAGCTTGTCCATTCATTTCTCATCCCCGCAGGTTAATCGGGAGCACCCATTAACCGGCCCTGGTATTGCACTCTCTCAAGCCTGAATCTCCATCCTGCCTCCCTCCCCAGAAAGAAAAGAGCATGGCAGCTGCGACCGCAAGGCAGCTGTTGGTCCACAGGATCACTTCCTCCTGCTCTTCAGGGACGCTTCCAAAGCACACTTCCAGCGGCCATGGCCGCTCTGCTTACAGCTCCATGTGCTTCAACAAGGCCGAGAAGCTCCCCGGTTTCAGGGCGAGGGTGTCCGTGAAACCGCCGTGCGCCGTGCCAGGGAAGGGCGGCATTGTGCCGGCCGACGATGACGGGGTCAGCCTCGGCACTGTGAAGCTGCCCGCCAACATAGACGTCGCTCGGTTCGAGGGGTTGCTCTTTCAGGTCAGTAGTAAGCATTTTTTAGCCGTGTTGGGGTATGATGTCTGGTCTTATTCCTCAGTCTCAGCTTAGGCCTTCAGTTGAACTGCTTGGTGTATATAGTACTAGTACAATTCAATACACCCGAGTAGAACTGATGTTTATGTTGAACCTGCTTGTTTGGCAGTGGGGGAACAGTCTCTGCCAAGGCGCCATGTTGCCACTGCCAGTGCCTATCAAGGTAAGGCAACCCGAGAACTGACGATATGATTCCAATTGATACTTCAGATTTCTTCAGCTGATACTTCAACTTTCCATGTGCAAACAGGTGGACAAGGTGGAGGGCGGGATCAGGCTAGGGTTCATCGGGATCGACGACGGCGCGACCTCGCTGCTGGCCTACATCGACTGCCTGGTATCTCCGGCGACCGACGGCTCTGGGTTTGTGTTCCGAGCCATCAGGAACGGTGCTATGAAGGACATGGAGCCGCCTGGGGAGCCCAGGATCATGAGGAGCCTCCTCATGGCGCTTCAGAAGTCCATCCAGATTGCGCAAGTTTGACAAGCTTGACAAGTCTTCTAAATTGTGCAAGTTTAACAGTGAAGGAGGAACATGATGCAGCAGGATTGCCATTCTCTGTTGATAAGACTTGTAATTTGTAAACCCTATTTTTCAAGGTCTCCTTTCATGTTCTATTCCAGAATAAGATATACAAATTCCATTAGAGGAAGTAATGCTAAACAACTCCACTGTCTTCTCTTTATTCATAATACTTCCTGAAGGACTTCAATTAGACTAATTTGTCGAAAATTTGAGTTACAGAGTACACACCCACACGGTAAGGAAAAGATGTCAATATAACAACTGGAGCATTGTCAACCGTCACTTTTAAGTATACATGAACCACTGTCAAATTGGGCTGGAAAAAATCAGCCTAAAACTCAAAGGGGCAACCACTATCTCAAACACAGACGGGCAAACACAGTTTCGATTATGAACTGGAACACGCCTCTAGCTTTGGGAGGACGCTGCGCCACGCATCAGCAATATCTTTAGCTAACTTTGCTTGCCCTTTGGCAAACTCATGGAACGCAAGTCCAATATCAGCTGTTTTCTGCTCCTGGAATCGTGCAAGCTCGTCGTTCATTACACTAACTATGTGCTCGTACCTCTTCGTAGCCTCCTCACTGGCTGCTTTCAACTGCATTTATTCACAACAAAACACCGGTCAAACAAATTGTTCATTCACAATTTCTGCTCGCTTGACATAGTTGCTTAAAATTAATACTTACCTCACTGAACTCAGTTTCCGACTCGGAAAACTTCTCAGGGTTCATGAACTTCATTTTTTCACTGCAGTAAGAATAGAATGAGAAATTTTCCAGGTAATAGTACAGAATAAACTTCTCAGGGTTCATGAACTTCATTTTTCACTGCAGTAGGAATAGGATCGACACTACAAGGACCTTACACCCTGTGTTGTGCTAAGATATTAGAGATTTTATTATTTAACTGTGGAATTTTTAAATTGGTAGGCCCAGTTTTGATTAGTTATTATATCCTGAAAGGTGAAAGAACTCCCTTAGGATATTTTCCCTAAATTATTACACCATGTCACTGAGCACGAAATATGGAACTTGCAATATGAGATACATACAGGTTAAGCTCTTTATACTTCCTCTCCTGGTCCAAGTCAAAGTGCTGCCTGAAAGCATTGGCTCGATCAAGCATAGTGGCCTGCCATGACCATGAGAAAATTAGTCATGACCTCAATTTGCTTTAGCATTTCTTCAACATTAATAACAAATTCTCTATTTGCAGTTAATGGAAGAGAAAGAGACTTACCTTTATTGATTGCACAGCACGCACATAATCTTTCAAAGGTTCTTCAAAGTTAAAGAGAAGGTTGTCTGCCTGTAGTGACAGCATATCAACAGCATTAGGTAATAGAAGTACAAACTACTAAATGAATGGTCATATGGTATTTAAAATGAAAAGTGGTACAATCCTAACAGGTTACTGATTACCTCTCTTTGCAGCTTTATTGACAACATTTCTGACTTCGAACCAACTTCAGAAAACACCTTCTCCAACGAATCCCCTTCGCAGGCGCCCAAAAGCTTAATCGCTTTCCCAAAGTCCGCCAAAGATTGCCCAAGTTCTAATGAAAGAAAATCAAAATGGTGTAATTGGTCTTGCAATCCAGTTTAACACTACATAACCAAGAGCAAGTTGAGATATTGTTGTTAATGGCCTCAAAACCGCAGCCTTTTGCTCATTATGATACCATGCACCAGGTCATCTATTTCTATCTTTTTGGAAGACCAAATTTTTAACAAACACAACATTTTACTGCTATTTACATCGGGGCTGAACTCAAGAAACTTTTTTTACGATCATCAAGATATTACCTCTGTGCCTTTTTACAAGGCGAAATGCTTGTTTCTGGGCCTCTGCTAGATGATTTTCTAGCTCAAATATATAATGTTTAAGCTTCTCATATTCAGGAGTAGATTCTTCCACTGGCTTTTCTTTTCCGAGAACAACATCACTGACCTTTGACTGTACATCCTACAGAAATGATTACCAACTATTAACCATACAAATTCAATATTAGGAAAGGAAAGAGGGGGGGGGGGTGTATCCGGTGATATCAAGGACGTCTTACTGGGCAATGAACCATACCTTAAACATCTGTATGAAATCTCCCGGCTTCTTAAATATACCAGTCTCATAAGACCTTGCTCTATCCATTTTCTGTATCATGCACGCGAAAAACAAAGCAATAACATGAGCTGAAAGAATGCCATCAGCAACTGGAGTTTCTGGTGAACTCTTATCAATTATGCAGTGAAATTACTCTTATTTATTTAGTTCCTTGAAGATTTCAGTGCCATAGCAAAAATGATCAAATCACTGGATGACGAAATATATGCCAGTTGGACCAAGAGTTACTTGATTATTAACAGGTACCTAAGTGAACAATATGATAAGACTACAGTAATACATGCAACTTATAATTCGCATGTCAAAAGTATCTGTAACATAGCTGTGAAGAATAAAAAGACTTAGCTAACATTAAATAACTATATAGATTAAAATTTATCAAGTAATTGTAGAACTCAGCTTATGCAAATACTTCACCTCTTCATCTGCCTGCAAAAATGTCCTCAAATCTTCGCTTTGCTTAAGTTCAGGGTGTGAAGCTAGTCTGTTGATGAATAGGTCCAGAGCTTGGCGCCTCAATTCAATGAATTCTTTGCTAAACCGGAATTTCTCTAAGAATAGAGCAAAGAAACAACAGCTCAGTAAGCAATAAAACACAATATTGGCACTAAAGTGGTCGATGCATTTATGTTACTATGCAGGGAATATATGGGATAGATTGATGGTAAAATTACAATTTGTCATATTACCAACTGCATTCTTCTCTGGAAGAGGAGGTATAAAAATGCCTTTGTACTTCTCAGCTAGCCGATCGTGCAGCCACTCAAAATCACTATAGCGTCGGATAACAATTTTCTCTGCTCCCTCGAATTCAGGTAGGTTAGTCTACAGAGGTAAATATTAGCAAATTAGTAAATCAATAGCAGCACAGTCAGCATATGGCCAAAAAGGAATAAATATATATCTTCTCAAGGAAGTAAATGTGATACAGCTCCTAGATAGCATGCAAGCACAAGACAAATATGGAGAATGAAAAGTAACAGGAGTGCTGGAGGTCAATTCAATAGGCTAAACCAATGGGTGTGAATTAATGACAGAACAGTACACACAAAGTGTCGTCAATTGGTGGTTTGCACAATATTGCCATGTCATTCCGCGATCATCTTTGTTAGTATACGAACCAGTAGGATCCAGAGTCTAATGGTGCGGGTCACTACAATCTTGCTGTGTTGCTTGAATGAATTAGAATACTCACCCGTATTTAGAGTATGTTAAGTATACATACAGATTTAGTCGTGGATTGGTGTGAGCAATGCAACAGATGGTGCTTCCTCATAGAATCATTTAATTATGGTACTTATTTCCTTTTTAAGCGAAGAATTTTTTTGTTGTGTTCCTTTTTTATTCAAACCATGCAGGAGAGCTACATATAAATATATTAAGAAAGGCTAGAAGTGTAGAACATAGTTGAAGTGTTACAGCTAGACAGTCAAACCAACCACAAAAACAACTACAAATAGCCCAAAGGTGATCTAAGGCACGAGACCGACCAATCCCTCCATCAGAGCTGGCACTTGCCACTCGACCGATCCCTCGAAAAAATTACGGAGGCCATGACTTGGTTATTGAAGATTCTTTGTGTTCCTTCCATATAATCGACTCAACCAAGATGATTAACAAACTATTAGAACCTCCGCTGAAGTCGCACGGGGAGGAGGGGGGGGGGGGGGTCCTTCGAAACACAGCCTATTCTGTGTGATCCAACAGGCACCGTCTTCGCATTGTCCTGATACTCCATAGCTATTCTGTGCGACTTCACAACAACATTCAGAACTGTTCAATGTCCTGTAGTTTTCTTTCGTCATACTTATAGCTCTATTAATTAGAGAAAATATTTTAAGGGCTTTCTAGTACCTACTCAAAGGCCATAAGAGTGTGCACACCACTGAGTTCATTAATTACTCGACTGTTACTAATTTCCAATGTCGGATCTAAATTAAGAAACCAGAGTCCATAAATTGAGCTCCGCTGTTCTAGCCTGACTGACACCTAACAGCGGGCGAAAATTGCTCTAGGAATTGGCATCACAGAACGGACATAAGCAAACAATCAATTCGAACAGTACCACACTAAAAACTACTGAATCTGGACCAAATCGAAGTAACCGACGGGCCAGGGACTTGGAACAGAGAACGAGTCGGATGACCTTGGTGATGACGCGGTAGGAGATGTAGGACTGGACGCCGGTGCCCATCTTGACGGGATCCGTGACGCAGATCGACAGGAACGGCGCCCCGGCCGCCGCCCCGGGCGACCGCGGGCTCTGCGACTGGCTCCTCTCCTGCGAGAGCGCGCATGGGTAGATAGATTCAGTGCCACACAAAAAATTTACCGGCCGAGCGCGCGGGCGGGCGGCGGCGCGACCGGAGAGGGGCGGCGGAGGGGGCAGGCGGCGGAATTTACCGCGGAGATCATGGCGAGCTTCCCCTGCGAGGCCTCGTCTCCTCGTTGCGGCACGGTGAAGCTACGGGAACGAGGGGAGAGGGCGACTTGGGAAGAAAACGAAGAGGATTCTCTTTTTCTTAATTTTTCTCGTGAGCGATTTTTGTTAGTTACGAGATTACTACTCTATTTTTTTTATGCTGGGACGTCAATGGATCTGGGCCCTAAGCAAATCCGTTTTAGCCCAGCTCTGCGGCTAATCGGCCCGCCACAACTCGCGATTAAGACCGGCCCAGCTTACTTTTTCCTAATAATATAAATAATAATGTAACAATCAATAAATGGAACCAATATTCTTTGTGTCTAAAAAAAAGTGTTTAACTGTGCTTCTAATAGTTCGGACTTTGTTCCTGTCTCAACGGTGTGTTGAGACGGTGGCGGCAATCTCTTCACTGAACAAGTATTTTCAACTTCGTTCCTGTTCTGACGGTGTGTTGTTTGCTATCGGCGGGGAGTGAGTAGAGGTAGGTCTTGGTCGACTGAACCTTTGCTTAAACTGTGCGAGGAGTTGGTTCCTTTGCACAACAGGGACTGCTTTTCCTTTCTCGATGGCAGCGCGCGGTGCTTTTCTTCATCATCGAGAATCTCTCTCTAACCCCAGGACCTTGATGGCAGGGGCAAGGTGTGCTCTTTGCCCAAACGGCCCGGAGGATCAAAGTAGTGTCAAAAAACTGAAGGAGAATTCACTTGGTGGGGTCCTCGTGGCGGCAATGATGACTCATTGCTACAACAAAGTTATTTGTTATGTGGGTGGTTTTTGTAGACAACATATCATAGGAAGTTACAAGTTATTATTTTACTATCTTGCGGGGGGCCTCTGCAATTGTTTCCATTTATATGAATACAACATATTATTGGAAAAAGGTTATTCGCAACCAAATAGGAAAATTCTCTCAGAATTTGCGATTGCTGACCACATCTATTTTGGAGTATATTATAGTCGAATTTTGCCATGGTCTTTGTTGTCAATCCACAATTTAATTAAATCACTAGTCTACTATTAGAATTAATCTCTTTCCCTTTTCTTTGGTTCTCTTATCTACACTGAGTAGTCATGAAACATCTCCCGGTGTCATTTTCTCTCGATTTGTCTTTTTTTTAGAATGATCTATTCATCTTCAATCATGGCAATACAACGAACATCAGAAATAATAAAAATTACATCCATGTCCATAGACCACCTAGCGACGACTACAAGTACTGAAGCGAGCAGAAGGTGCGCCGTCGTCATCGCCCTTCCCTCGCCGAAGCCGGGCCAAACTTGTTGTAGTATACAATCGGGAAGTCATCGTGCTAAGGTCCCATAGAACCAACGCAGCAGAACAACAACCGTCACTGATGAAGAGTAGCGTAGGTCGGAAGGATCCAACCTGAAGAAACACAAACGTAGACGAACTACGACCAGATTCGAGCAAATCCACCAACGATAGATCCGTCGGAGACACATCTTCACACGCCCACGGACGATGCTAGACACGCCACCGGAACGGGGACTAGGCGGAGAGAACCTTATTCCATCTTCATGGAGCCGTCGACGTCTCGTCTTCCTGAGCAGGACACAAACCCTAACAAAAGTTAAAGAAACATCTAAAAACGGAGCCATCCCGCCGGCAAGGGCCGGGATCCACCGCGTCGCCATGGCCCTAAGGCCACCGCAAACAAGGCGGACCGGCGGCAGCGCCGACGGGAGGCAAAGGAATCCTAAGTTTTCTTGGGGAGGAGGCCAAGCCCTGAGCAAAAAACAGAGATGTACTGCTCGATGTGTCATTAACTGGTCATTGTTACTTGTCGCCATGAGTTCTTGTCTTACCAAAAGATTGTCCATCTCATAGGTTGTCATAGGTTGCTCTCTCTCTCTCTCTCTCTCTCTCTCTCTCTCTCTCTCTCTCTCTCTCTCTCTTTGCTACCTTTTCTATGGAGCACAAATCAAATAAACTCTTTTTTTTCTAGGGAGCACAAATCAAATAAACTCTATAGCGAATTGAGTCTAGGTTAGATGGTTAGTTTCTTTATGGTGGAACCAGCCCACGAGAGTTCAAGTCCTAGACTTGATACTAGTGCTCATATTTTCTCAAATTATTTTACACCACGTTTGGATGTCTATATTGAGCCTCCGAATTGGATTCGTATTGCCTGACTGCCAATTCAGTTGTTTGGTTGCGCACCGAAACGCCAGATTGAAATGAGTCCCAATACAGAAGCGAATTCGCTCTCACGCACGGAGGCCTCCCGCAATACGGAGCTCCACCGCTCCGATTTCGGTCGAATTGACCTGCACCCGCAAAAGAAAACGATTGGATCTACGCCCCCGCGGGAGACTTGCCTCTTCTTACCCACGCGTGACCAATGTCTGGACGAGCCGCACCCAGGGTAGCACACCGGCGACGGTGCCCAGGTAAGCTCCTCTCGCCGGTCCTCCTACTACTACTACTACGCTGGTACCGGCATCCCCGCTGCCACAGCTCGTTCCCCTTACTCCCCATGGCGTCCCATATCCTCTGCCATCAGGTCTCCTCTGCCGCTCCGTGTCCTCCCATGGCCGCCACGGACGGGACCTAGCTGTCCACCGCCGCTCCTCATCATCTACCTCTGCTCCGTCTTCCATGCCACCGGACCCCCTCCTCCTCTGCCGCCGGTTCCACCATCTCCTCTGCTCCTTCCACATGTGCCTTGCCGCCAGATCCCCTCTTCTGCCCTCTCCTTCTTCAGGTTAGCTAGACCCCCCCTTCCACATGTGCCTCCTCCTCTGTCGTTTTTCTTCAGTTTGGGCAATCTGTGTACAGAGTACAACGATCATGTTGGCCAATGTAATCATGGTGCACATCTTCAGTTAGCTAGGTGTTGTTTTTGTTCAGTTTCGTCAGATAATAAGTATGCATGCATCGTGAGCCTGTACGAGAAAAAAAAGAGTGAGGCTATCTAGCTGCAATGACAGATCAGGCTGAAGCTAAGCGTGCATCTATTCTTGAGAAATCCCATCAGGCAGCAATACAACGAAATGTTATCTAAGTACTGCCATTGTTGAAAGTCCCAAGCATTAAAGTATGGTTGTGAAACTTTTTTTCTTCTGAGGGAAACTATGTGTTGTTGTTGAGAAATTCGGACTTATTATTTGAACTATTGCTATATAATCATTTAATTTATAGTCACACATTTTACAAATCGTGATTTGATGCATATAGAACAAAGTACTATTCGATTCAGTAGTTTGCCATCCAAACATGATTTGGTATTGAAACCTCACTAAGATACCATGAGCCAATACAATGAGCATCCAAACAAGCGAATTGGTATTCATGTCCATTACAGTTTCCTTGCTGATTTGGAATTGAAACCAATTCAATACGGAGGCCTCCAATACAGACATCCAAACACAGCGTTAGGTTTTTCAGCGACGTTCGTTTAGTGGAAGGAGACGTTTTCATTGACCACAGAGGCACATATGCCAATCGAGATGTGATGTTGGCCCAATAGTTTGAAGGTGCTCATAGGTGTGAGTGTCTGTGTTTGTATAAGCGCATGTGTCTGTACTGTGTTAGAAAAATGGAATCTGAACCGTGAAGCAAGAAGACACATTCAAGCATATCTATTACAACCAACTTGTGTGTTCATTTTATATTCTAATTCCAACCCCATGCCCGACTTATAAAAGGAAACACTCACTATTGCACCTTTGAATCAAATCCTCCTGAGTTTGTGTTCAACATCCAAAGTTCGAAACCATACTCGTCTCAAGTTCGTTTTATGACATATACAAGTCTTACAGTTTTATAATTGAAATTTCAGGACTATTTGATTCACCGCATTCTCAAAACGAGGGAATAGGAAAGAAAAATATAAAGTTGAAGTGACGTCGCCTAGCGCATAAGCGTGTCTAAGCGCCTTCTAAGCGTTGTCTTTTACAACATAGGGGAGTACAAAGAATGTAACAAAAATTTAAAAAAAGAAGAAGAAGAGAATGTAACAAAAGAAAACTCTGAATCCCTGCGGTGAAAGTACTGCACGGATCTGAAAACCCCAGCAGCATAACCTTGGTGGCTCCGTTCTTCCCCAAAGGGCAGCAGAGTCCAACAAACCCGCGGACCCACCGAAGCCCGCGCCGGCACGCATCCCTCCCCTACCGTGCTGCCGGATCGCCGCCTCCCCACCGGTGACGTCTGCCGTCAATCGCGAATCCGGCGCCAGCCGTTACACCGCCCGGCCGCCCGCACAGCCTCGCCTCGCCTCGCCATGGATCGCACGCGCCACAAGAGCTCGCCCAGCTCCGAGCGCTTCCTCGGCGCATTCCTCCCCCGCGCGGCCGCCGGCGACCAGCCCGTCTCGGCGGCCTTCGAGCTCGACGAGGACGACCTCTTCGGCTCCGGGGTCGGATCTCCCGAGCGGCCGCAGCCGCCGCCGCCGCGCCGGCCCTTGTTCATATCCTCCTTCCGCGCCGCAAACCCTAGCCCCCGCCTCCGCCGCCCGCCGGGGGGCATCCTCGAGGCCCTCCCCGAGCGCCTCGGGCCTCTCTCGCCGCCCCCGTCCGCTTCGTCCGCCTCGACGTCCCCCGCGTCTCCGGCGACGGCCCTTCCGCGCATGATCCCCGCCATCCCCCGCCCGGCGCCGGCGCCGGCGATGCAAATGCCGCAGTCCGCGCCGGTGAATGTGCCGGTGGCGCGGATGCGGCGACCGCCGTTCGAGGCGTTCGCGAGTGAACCGGACGAGGAGGACGACGACGAGGAGATGCTGCCGCCGCACGAGATGGTGGCGCGCTCGCGGGCGCGGGAATCGCCCATGACGACCTTCTCGGTGCTGGAGGGCGCCGGGCGCACGCTCAAGGGGAGGGACCTCCGCCAGGTACGCAATGCAGTGTGGCGGAAGACCGGCCTGCTCGATTGATCCATTGCGTTTGCATTGGCCAGCTGCCTTCACCTGCAGCGATTGAGTTTGTATGCTTGAAAATTGAAATTGTTTTGTACATTGCGCGTGATCAGGTGTTAATTTTAGTTACACCTGTAAAATGTGTGTTGTATTACTCATTATTACTAATACTTATTTATGAACTCTCTATTTGAACTATCAGAAGACATTGGTATGGATTAAGATGATTGTGTTCTTACGGATGTTTCTTTGTTAATTTACCCCAGGAGATATGAAAGTTATGTTTTATCGATCCTTACCATAGTTACATTCCGACAGTATGTAGTTCAACATCTAACGATGTAAACTTGGGTGTATTTTGGGAGTACTTTGCACTGCACTTCTGGATTCTGTACTTGAGCTCTTAAGCTACCGCAGCTTCGTTTGGTGAAGAAGATAGTTTTGCAGTTCTTTTTGCTGATGTGATTATGCAAACTAGCCATTATTTATCGTATTTGAGGTCGCGCATAGGACGTGGAAATGGATCATGGGTGCAATATTGTTCAGGTGTTACAAGTTTTACTGCAATTGATGGTGCTGTTCATTATTCAGGGTTCGAGTTAAATATGTTCTGCCTGCTGCTTAGCTGAGGATGCATGCTCGAATTTTCATTGTGATGTTTACATGTATATTAAAATTAACTTAGGAAATTTATAGTTCAATCATAAATTTAGAGTACTAAGACAGTAGACTATTTCAGAGATGCACAATCGGGCAGTTGACTGATTTTAGTCTAAACCTCGGTTTAAGTATTGTTCAGAATATAGTGTACTATCTTTTATGTAATGCCAGATCATCAAGTCTGTGGATATGATTCTGTATTCCCCAAAAGAAATCAACCGGCTAGCTGTTGAAATGGTTCGAGCAAACAAAATGTATACCTTAATGGAGCTCATGACCCCCACTTGTTTTTATTAAGTAGCACTTGTTACCTGTCCCAGCTATACGAGCTAGGGATTGGTTTTGACTTTTGAGCATATCTGAGATCTTAATAGAAAACTGGCAATGATGTGTTGAGGATCTTCTTCCTACTACTCCCTCCGTTCCTAAATATAAGTCTTTGTAGAGATTACACTATGAACCACATAAGGATGTATATAGATGCATTTTAAGTGTAGATTCATTCATTTTGCTCCGTATGTAGTCCACCTAGTGAAATCCCTACAAAGACTTATATTTAGGAACGGAGGGAGTACTATACAGGAGTTGTCTGTCTTGTCTGTTCCATATCTGGCATGTATGGTCTGACCACTGAAGCAACTGAGCTACGAGCCAATATTTGTTCTCTTTAATGGACGCTTTGTTTGCATATTCTGTATTGGGCCGGTATAGAGGTTCATACTTATTCCATATTCAACATCCCAATCCCGTTACTAGCACTTTGTCGACAGTTAAAAAGAGGAAATGTGGTGGAGCTTTGGTACAATGCTACTAGCACTTTTAGCAGTGGAATAGATTTCGCTGTGAATACAAGTCTGATCCACTAAAATCTCACTTTGTCTGTCTGACCGTGTTGCACTTGTGAAGCTCTTATTCAGTTGTGGAGTCCCCGTGCCCATGCGACGCGGATGCTAGCGAAGCTTTTCCCCAAGGATTCCGTCTACTGATGCCAGTAGGTGCAAGGAGTCCACTAAATCTTACCGTGACTGTATCATCACTGGATGGCGGATTTTCTGACCCCGTCGTTCGAAACAAAATTGAGGGCTGGAGCTCGATACATCAGTAGCTATATATTGTGTTAGCTGAGGCAGGAGCATGTGTTAGCTGTTGTGTTTGGATTCTGGCTGGAGCCAGCATGTCGTCGGTGCAGGGGCAGGGCGTGGAGAAGTAGAGATCCTGTGTGCCAGCCGCAGCCGCATCTCCGTCGAGAAACTGCAGCCAGCATCTCCGCGGAACCATCGGCTCGACCGGGATGATCCGCGGTTGCCAGAAAGCGCAGATCCAAGGTCTCCGTCGAGTTGCCACTGACGCGGTGAAATCCAAGCGAGCCAGCAAAACTGGCACGGACCTCAGCAGAGCGACTTGTACTAAACGTCTGAAACAGTGAATGGGTTGTACTCAGTCCCATGGTTGTACTCTTCGTGGTTTGCTTAGATAGATACTTTCCTCTGTTCATCAACATAGGACGTTTTAAAACGTGAACGTCCTATATTGGTGAACAGAGGCGAGGAGTGACTTGGTGGGTAGCAAGTTCTTCTGCGACAGTTTTTCCCGTATGACACCACTCGAAAACAAGAAGCCTCACTCGGCACAGTGCCTTTTGTTTTTGTTTTGGGAAGTACCCGGCACAGTGTTATGCTTTGCGGGGCCGGCGAAACCGACGTGAACGGCGCCGTCTCGGGTAGGCCAGGCCCAAATGCTGCACCCACCATGTGCGGCTGCTATGTTTTTTATTTTTTTATTTCATGTATTTGTTATTTTAAATAATTTGGGATTTCTAGAAAGTTCCGAAATTTGAAATAAAATATCTGGGAAAGAAAAAAAGTTCGCAGATTCAATTTTTTGTGATTTGAAAAATGTTCATACATTCCAAAAATATCAATGATTTTGAAAAACAAATGTTCGAAAAATAAAAAAACTTTCATGGTATAAAAAATGTTCGTGAAATTCAATAAATGTTTGAAAATTCAAATAATCTTCAGGAATTAAAATATGTTCAGAAAATTCAAAAAGATTGTTTGTGAATTACAAAAAAGTCCATTGATTCAAAAAAAGTGTGTGACTTTCAAAACAAATTCCCAAGTTAAATGTTCATCAACAATATGTTCACATATTAGCAAAAAATGTTCACTATTTAAAATAAAATCACGAATTTGTCAAAAAAGTTCATGATTTTGAAAAAAAAATCATGATTTCAAAACATCTTTGCGAATTAAGATATATTTGTGGATTTCCAAAAAATATTCATTATTTCAAACAAAATCACACATTTGTAAAAAATGTTCACAATTTTAAAAAATATTCACGGATTTGGAAATTGTTCATTATTTAAAAAATGTTAACATATTAAAAACTATCCATGATTTCAGAAAATATTCTCAAATTCAATAAAAATAAGAAAATGGAAATTAAAAAATAAATAAAGGACCTGAAAAAAAGAAGAAAAAAGGAAAAAGAAAGAAAGAAAAAAGCACAAAAAAAAGGAAAACCAGTTTGGAAGCTAAACTTGGATATGGAAGTCTTCTTTCGTTTAGGGTGAAGTAAGACCAAGCTCATGAGATTATTATCCTAGGTCGTAACACATTAGTTGATAGTGATAGAATCCCTTTTTTGGCGTCCCCATGTGCCCCCTGTGGTGTGGCGGCATGGGGATGTCAAAAGGAAAGGGATGGAGTTTTTCTCGCTTTTGGCGTAGCAGGCCTCCCTTTGGGAGGCCCGCGCGACGGGCTATTAGCTTAGTGGTAGAGCGCGCCCCTGATAATTGCGTCGTTGTGCCTGGGCTGTGAGGGCTCTCAGCCACATGGATAGTTCAATGTGCTCATCAACGCCTGACCCGAAGATGTGGATCATCCAAGGCAGGTTCTAAAACCTTTCCAGAATCCGAAAGAGCTAATGGATATGTGTTCAGTCGCTAAGTAGCGATCGACGCGCCAAATAGGGTTGGCATATTTGGCAACCTACACGCCAAATAGGATCTGCCGTGTTCGACGGTGTGATACAGATATTTAGGACAAATTCGGTGACCCAGTTAGCCTGGTAAGTGGTAACTAGGAGCCGTTATGGAAATACGTATCTAGAGCCACCGCCTCCTCCCCAAGGAAGATCTTAGAGCTCCTGTACCTCCTGTCGGCGCCGCATTGGTCCATCTCGTCTCCACCGGCCCTAGGGCCATGGATGCGGTGTGGACCCGGCCCTTGCCGGCGGGAAGGATCTTCCATTTTTTTAGGTGTTTTATGAGTTTGTTTAGGGTTTGCGTACTGCTCAGGAAGACGAGGCGGTAGGTGGCTCCTGAAAATGGAATAAAGTTCTCTTTGCTCGGTCACCGTTCCAGTGATGCGTCTAGTGTCGTCGGAGGGCGCGTGGCACTACTAGGGAAAACCTTATACACAGAACTTTAGCTATAGCGCGTGTTAAAAAAGCACGCTGGTGCTAAGTAGCAGTAGCGCGCTTGTGTAAACAGCGCTACGGATACAATTTTAGCAGTAGCGCGCCTGAAGATAAAAGCGTTACTGTTAAAATTCCCATGGCTTAGCCGATAGGCTACACATAGTAGTAGCGATCTACTTAGAACCGCGCTACCGCTACTTGCTTTGTTGCAGTGCATTTATGACGATTTGCGCTACTGCTAAAGGACATAAAATCAAATGGAAAGCAAATAGGAAAGTAAATGAAAATGAAAGAGATAGAAAAAGGTGAAAAAAATGTAAAGAAAAATAAATGAAAAAGGGGGAAAAGGAGAAAGGAATAACAGTAGCGCGTATGGAGGAACGCGCTGTAGCTGGCTTAGCAGTAGCGCACTTCCTGAAACGTGCTACTGCTACTTCTGACTTAACCCCGCGGTCACTTCCCCCAAATCATCCTCCTCCGCTGTCGCCGCCGCGCTCTCTCTCCCGTCGCTCTCCGTCTCCCCTGGCGCCGCCCCCGACCCTGGATGCGACGCCGCCCTCGCCCCTGACCTCGACGCCGCCCTCCGCCGCGCAATAGTGAAAGACTGGAGCAAAATTGTGAACAATCGCAGAGAAGTACTAGGGGCAAGCAATCAGAAGCGCAGCCCACGTTTAGGAGACAGGTTCATCTGCATGCTCCAACTTGATGAAGAAGGAGTGCTACACATGTTTTATGTTATTTTACCTGAGAGAGAGCAGCAAGAGTGATTAGTTAGTTAGAAATGAGTCTGAAGATGATGATGTGCTAAACTATGACTATGATGATTAAATAGCTAGTGTTGGCGGTAATGACTATGATGATTATTATTAGCTAGTGTTGGTGGTGATTAGATAGCTACCGCAGCTAGTGTTGGTGGTGATTAGCTAGCTAGAATGAGTTTGAAGATGATGATGTGCTACACTATGACTATGATGATGATTAAATAGCTTGTGCTGGCGGATTAGATTCAAGTGCAGGCAACATGTGGTGCACATCGAAAGTACTACTAGTCCAAACTAGATCAAGTTTGGATTAGTAGTATATTTTTGACATGCACCACATATTGCCTCCACTTGAACCTAATCCACCTTCATTTGACACACTGTTATGGACATAATGATATAAACCTCATAATTGGTATTGTACCAAAATTTGTATAACGGCGTATAAATACACTAAAAAAACTAGTAGCAATGGATAGTAAACACGCTGCCACTAGCTAGATTAGCAGCAGCGCGGGAGAGAACAAGCGCTGCAGCTATGTGTCTTAGCAGTAGCGCGTGTCGCACACGCTACTGCTAAGTAATAGCTATAGCACCTTATTAGTAGCGCAGCAGCCCACGCTATCAGTGGGCATTAAACCCGCGCTACTACTAGGGTTTTCCCTAGTAGTGTGGAGGTGTGTCTCCGGCGGATCTCGTGGGATTAGGTCGGTGCTGGTCTTCGTTGGATCCAGTTGGATCCAGTCTTTATTCATCTTCGTTCGTGTGTCTACGGGTTGGATCTTCGATCAATACTTTCTTCTTCAGTGACGATCGTTGTTCTGACGTGCTGGTCCTGTAGGGTCTTAGCAACGACGACTTCCCTATTATCTACTATAATAAATTTGGCCCGGCTACGGTGAAGAGGGATGATAACGCGCCCTTCTGCATGCTCCAGTGTCTGTAGTCGTTGCTGGGTGATCTACAAACGTGCCTGTAGTAATACTAGATCTGCAGTTTTTTCGTAAGAGAAACTTAGGTGCTGTTGCCCGCGTGGTGACCGTGTCCAAGACACGCAGGATTCAAGATTCCCCGCGTCTTTGTCCATCTCTTCTCGCAGTCGCGGGACCCGTACGTCTTTGAAGCGATCCCGATGACTTTTGTCCGGTCCGGTCCGGTCCGTCCGTAGATCTGGTCACGCGCGTTGCGGTGCCCTCCACGGCCGGCGCTGTACCAAGTACACCACATACAGTGTGGAGTGTAGCACCGTCCACACATGGATCCACCACCCTATACTCCACCTGACGTGCCGTCGCCTCCTGCGCGAACCCGCTCCTGGCGCCGAGGCTGAGCCAGCGACGCGGCGAGTCCGGCGTGCCGCATTGACCGCGACCCGATCGGCCGTATCTTCACCGGATGGCAGTGACCCGGCCCCTCTTGACAGGTTCTTGCTCCAGGTTCACTGCGTCAGGTTCTTGCAGTGGAAGCCAAGCTTCTTTGAGGAACAATCTGCTCGGAATAATCCGCAGCTGCCAGAAAAACGCGGATCCGGCGTCTCTCTCCAGTTTCAGAGTCAAGAGCTTGACGCATGGAAGTGGCCAGTTGCTCGCCACAGCAAAGCTGACACGGACCTCCGCAGAACAATATTGCAGAGCGACTTGTAGTAAACCGTCTGAAGCAGTGAATCTGCATAACGGGACGTGATTTCCTGCGTGGCAAATTGTCCGGCAACAGTTTTCTCGCACGGCACCGCTCGAAAACAAAAATCCTCGGCCCTCACCCGGCAGAGCGGCGTGCTGCCGTGCCGGACTGAGCGGCGAAACAGACGTGAATGGCGTCGTCCCGGGTAGGGATAGGGCAGGCAGGGTAACCGGGAACTGTTGCCCGCGTAGCGACCGTGTCCAGGCCACTCGGTCCACACTCCTGCACGCATCCACGCAGTGCGGTCAACGGGTCAAGCTCCCGCGAACGCACTGGACTTCTAGCCCCGCTAGGGCGCTGTACCTGTACGTAGTACGAGCACTACGTACGAACTGTGTCAGGTCGGCATGCATGCAGCCGGAGATTCCCGCGCCTCGAACTGTTCTTGCGGTCACGGCTCACGGGACCCGTCTTCATTCGATTGGATTTGGTCGGGTCCGTCCGAAGATTTGGTCGCGCGTGTCGCGGTGCGCTGCAGCCGGGCCGGTACGTTAACCACTTAACCTTAACCTCCATGGCCCCGTCGCCCTTCCCCCGGCGTGCCGGCGGCTCGTACCTCCCGCGCGGACCCGCTCCCGTCTCGTTGCCCCGGCGCGCGCGTGGCGACTCCCGCGTACCGCACTGACCGTGACCGCGGCCCCATCGGCTGCACCTGCGTGCTTTGGCCCGGAGCGCTTAATTGGACACGCGGAGACGCGGGTGGTCTCCTCCATCGATCCGCTCGTCGTCGCCGTCGTCGTGGTCGTGCATGACTCCATCGTGCGCTAGACTAGAGTGAGCAACGTCGCCGTCGACGTGAGCTGGTGCCTGCTGGTGAGCCGTGGCGCTGCCATGGGACCAAGGGACAGGACCCGGTCGGGTATGTGACTGGGTCCCGCTGGCGGTCTGCCCGGCCGCGCGGGCGGGCGGCCGGAGCACGTACGTGACGGACGCGGAGGGAGTCGACACGGGGTGATGGGATTTGGGATACGGATGATGATTGTGCTCCATGACCATGTAACGTAGTACGTACTTTTCGTAGTTGATGTCCGATCGAGGGCGCAAAGCCCTCGACTTGGACACGCTGATCTGGTAGAGAGCTAGGTCGCGATACGTCCACTACTAGGTAGGAGTAGCTAGCAAAGACCACTTCAAAGTGCTCGACATCAAGCTGGTCAGTTGTACTACTTGATTGCCGATACCATTTTCTGGCTACATTGACACGAGACCAACTTCGCCCATAAAGGATAAAATCCTTGTTTTCCTAGTTTCTTAAAGCTAATCGAGCTCATTTTTTTTTCGCGGGGTAAAGCTAATCAAGCTCATTACAATGGGAAGAAAATTCGTTGTGTATCACCAAATTCAGTCTGACACAAGTGTACTTCTATTTTGTTGGTGCAAAATGAAACATTATGATACACTCTTTAAAAAAAAACCAACGAAACTTTATGTAGCAGTTGCTCTATAAACTAATATAAAATTGTTTAGATCACTGCTTTAGTGATCTAAACAATCTTATTTATAGATAGAGTGCTTTGAAACAAGGCAAACTTTGCCAACAAACAAGAAAATGATGCACATGTCTCAAAGCAACAATGGACAGCGGATGCGTTGGCACAGACGGCGTATCACGGTCATGGTAGAAAACTAACTTTCAGCAGATTGTACCCGAAGTCAGAATATACTCCCATATACTCCCTCCGTTCCTAAATATAAGTCCTTTTAAAGATTTTACTATGAACTACATACAAAGCAAAACGAATGAATTTATACTTTAAAATATGTCTATATACATCCGTATGTAGTTTATAGTGGAATCTTTAAAAAGATTTATATTTAGTAACAGAGGGAGTAGTTTGCATAGACATAGTCATATATGGGCTTTGTAGGTCGCCCACTCGAATCTCTAGCTGCACGTACTTGCGTACGGGGGTGGACTGAGGAATTATCCACCTCATTCCCGATTTTAGATTGGCGTATATGTTTAGATATTTTTTTGCGGGAGGCGTATATGTTCATTTGGCCATTGTGTGTATGTATAATCAGAGGCGGACCACAGAAAAAAATTAAGGTGTGGTGAAGTCTCACTAAGATTTTTTTTATGCGAATCAAAAAGTCAATACACTAACAATACACAGTTATACACTACGAACGAATAACCAAATACAATGGAAATGTAGACATGTCTCAATAGGAAAACAACCTAAAACATACCGACAATGAAGTTTTTAATGTCGTGTAGAAGACCCAGGCAATGGCAGTGCCCTACCTTCCTTCTGAAAATCTTCCTTAATTTTATCAAGATCAATACTTTTGAACATCGCTCGCTCAGTGTAACACACCATCAAGTCATTAAGCCAGCCATCAGACATCTTGCTGCGCAACTCAGTCTTGATGATTTTCGTTGATGAGAAGGCTCTTTCAACTGTTGCTGTCGCTACCAGTAGTAGCAATGCCAACTCAATGAGGCGATAAACAGCAAGAAACATGACATGCCTTTCAAGTTCAACCATCTTTTTAGCTAGGCTTGCAATATCATGACAAGCTCTAAATTCTTCAATTCTTCTCATATGGATAATGAATAGCTCGAGGTTATCAACTATATGTTCACGTTCATAATCTGAGAAATCCTCATAATAAATCTCTGTGAGTCTAGCAAGCTTATTCACATTGAACCTAGAAAAGGAGTTTCTTGGGTCAAGACAAGAGAAGTTCTGGAGCAGCTCTGAAGATACCTCATTAAAACGATGATCAAACTCTGTGGTGATGGAGTCTATGGCAGCATAGAATGTGTCCACACGAAAAAAATGATCAGCTGTGATATTGTTTCGTCCACCTTTTCTTGATTTTCCCCACTTTGTAAACATGTCATCCATATTTGGTATTGGAATGTCGTTTTTGGTGGAAAGGCTTTGACATCTTCCAAGAGTGGCTCCCCACCATCATTTCTCCAGTTGATCAAACGTGTTCTCACATCCGTAACCAATGACATTGCCTGAAATGAGACAATTATAATTTTAGATGCATGTATGTTTACATGAACAAAATATATCAAGCAGAGTAGATACATATAACATGATCGATCACATACCTGAACAACATTTTGATCCTTCTTTTGCAATAGAAGAGACAAATCATTTGTCATACGAAGGATCTTTAGCATCATCTTGAGGATGAACACAAAGCTAAAAGTCTCCATTTGATGAACCAAACCTCCTGCTCTACATGGAACACGCACATCATCCTCAACAATGCCCAAAACTTCTATGACTGCATCCCACATTGATTCAATGCGAGATAAGGTTGTGTAATGAGAGCCCCATCTTGTATCTCCAGGTCTGACCAAGGATGTTTCTTGATTTTTCCCTTTTCCTGTGGGCATCTCACCTCCCCCAATCTTATCCAAAAGAACTTGTTTTTGCTTGTCAAGCAATTTATCCTTCCTCTTGCATGATGACGTACTGAGATTAGATATCATTGTCACATATTCGAAAAAAAATCCTCAACACCCTTGCAGCATCTCGAAACAGCAACAACTACCAACTGCAGTTGGTGGGCAAAGCAATGGATATAGAAAGTATATGGGTTCTCATCTCGAATTAACTTCTGAAGGCCATTGAATTCTCCTCTCATATTAGATGCCCCATCATACCCTTGCCCTCGTAGTCGCGCAACAACCAGACCGTGTTTAGCAAAAACCTCCAACAATGCCTTCTTTAAAGAAGCAGATGTTGTGTCCGGGACATGCTTAATACCTAAAAATCGTTCAATAGTCTCTCCTTGTTTGCTCAAGTACCTACAAAATGTCATATAATTAGTTGACCAGTCCACATAGAACAAAATGATCAAAAAGCACATAGACACTTCAAAAGCTTAAACATGTACCTAATAACCATGGCCATTTGTTCTTTCACCGATATATCACGACACTCATCAATAAGGACGGAGAAAAGACAATCACCCATCTCTTCTTTGATTGCTTTGGTGACCGCATTTGCACAATGGGAAATAAGGATTTTTTGAATTTTTTCGGAAGTCATTTGGGCATTCTTAGGGCATAGCTCATCAAATGCAACCTTCACTTCTGGAATTCTTTCTTTCACCCAATCAAGTAGCTCCAAAAAATTCCCCTTGTTCAAAGAAGAACTGGATTCATCGTGTCCACGAAATGGTTCACCTTGCAATGCTAGATAACTTACAATGGCCAAAGATGTATCCACACGAGTTTCATACTTGACTAGTGAACCTTTGCTGTAAGTTGTAACTTTACTTTTCACACTTGCCCTTTGATTTTTAAAATCATCACATGCTGTTTTTGAAATATTGTGGATGCTACATGGCCCACCAACATGTTTACGGAATGCTGCAACCGCATTTTTCCAACAATCAAAACCCAATTTGGAGAAAACATCATGCCCAAATTTATCATCCATTCGGTCATGCTTAAAAAGATAACAATAGAAGCATTATGCCTTACGCTTATCCACACTATATTCCAACCACTCAAAATCCTTATACCATTGTGGCCGGAAGCATCTTCCATCTCTATTTGGGGGGAAAGTGCAACTAGTTGGTTGAGTTGCACCCATCCGGATATAAGCAAATCTAACATCATCTCTAATGTTGGGGGCAAAACTATCAAGTGGAATGCGAAGGCCTGGATCACCGTTTATGTACTCTTCACTAAAAATAGTTATACCTTCAACCCCGTGAACTTCAACATTCTCTTCTACTATAGCTTCGACCGAATCTGCAGTTTGTTCTTCCACTTGTTCAGTTGGCATCAAATTTTCATGCTCTTCTTCCATGGAAGTCACTTGATCTTGATGATTGACATTTGCTGAAATATTGACACTTTTGCGGGTGCTTGGATTTGTTTGTGAGTTGCTGCCACTACCAAGCACTTCAAAATACTTTTTCAAATCTGCAATGAGAAGATTAATATATCACTAAAATATGGTTGAATTTAAGGTTGTTCAAAATTGCTACAAAATTTTCAGAAAAATGAGAAATTATCTCTTCCTCTTTTCTTTGGATTTACTAGTCCCTTTCCCTTTCCTTCCATCTTCTAGCAATCTAGACAAAACTGAGCCGATTGGGCATCTTATTAGTCAGTGCCTTTCTGTCCATGAAGAATTGACACTTTGACAGAAGAAAAAGCGCTACTGCCCATCAAAGTTCAGAGTTTGGTCAGTTGGTCTCACCTGAATCCCAAACCCCGACTGTGGCCGTCGCCTGCTGGAGCCGCCGTTGAAGCCGCCGCTTGCTGCTGCCATAGCTTGCTGCGCCGCTGAAGCCGCCGCCCTCCAAGGCTCCAAGCCCCCAGCCTTCCGCCGCCCGCGCCCGCCTGGTGCTCTGGTCCTCGCGACCTCGCGCCCGCCAAGTAAGCCGCCGCCGCCGCCGCGCTAGCTAGGTTTGGGTCTCGGGCAGGGACGGAGCGTGCCCTGGTCATTCGTTTTCTTTTTTAGGTGGGTGGGACCAGAGGGGACGTGGGACGGTGGGGTCCTGGACTTGTGGGCAGAGGGCGCTCGAGGCCACCGCTGGCTCTGCCTGGCTGTGGTCGAGGCAGAACTAGGTCGAGGACTGGAGGCTCGAGCGGCCGAGTGAAAGATACATATGTATAATTTTTTTGCCAATAATCAAGGTATGGCAGGTGCCATACCTCGCCCACCGGAGCGCTCCGCCACTGTGTATAATGTTGCTTTGTGCGTCTACTTAACTTTCTTTGGAGATGTGTACCATCGTACTCCTTACGTTGCAAAATGTTTAGCATATTTTTATCGCTAAAGACAAACTATGACCTTTTATTAGTGAGTATTTTTTTATAAAAGAATTTAACTTATTCAAATGTCTCATTGGCGCGTACAAACCCCCATCTATACATAGCATGATACAAACAGGGCTAGTAAGTCCACAATTCACTGAATTAGAGGTGTCTTGTTGGAGGGTTGATTCTCAGACTAAACCGCCATTCTTTTTTTTAACCGCCATTCATGTGGGGGTAAAACCCAATTGCATGTTTTGTTGGAGGGATGATTCTCAGACTAAACTGCCATTCATGTGGGGGTAAAACCCCATTGCCTGCTTGCATCATTTGGATACACACCCAGAAATAGTTCATTGTGCCAGAGCATCTGTACAAGAGTATATAACTTAGAATGGAGAAGACATATTTTTATTATTACTATCGGTTTTTTATTACCAAAAACTACATTATTCCTAATAGCCAAATAACTCAAGATAGGGCCACCACCTCCACTAGGATATGGAAAGAAAGTTTGTTAGTGATACCCCACAAAGAACTAGGTGTCAAACAATGCACACTATGAGAGGGACATAAATTTGAGGCCACCTGAACTTTGGACCAAACAGCTCGAGTGAACTTGCACTCGAAAGAGAGATATTTGATCGATTCAATGCGATCACAAAGATACAACTTGCACTTCTTTGACAGTTATGTTTTGTAAGGTCATCCATGTTGGAAATATGCCCTAGAGGCAATAATAAAAGCATTATTATTATATTATATTTCCTTGTTCATGATAATTGTCTTTATTCGTGCTATAATTGTGTTATCCGGAAATCGTAATACATGTGTGAATAACAGACACCAACATGTCCCTTGTAAGCCTCTAGTTGACTAGCTCGTTGATCAATAGATAGTCATGGTTTCCTGACTATGGGCATTGGATGTCAATGATAACGAGATCACATCATTAGGAGAATGATGTGATGGACGAGACCCAATCCTAAACATAGCATAAGATCGCATAGTTCGTTTGCTAGAGTTTTCCAATGTCAAGTATCCTTTCCTTAGACCATGAGATCGTGTAACTCCCGGATGCCGTAGGAGTGCTTTGGGTGTGCCAAACGTCACAACGTAACTGGGTGACTATAAAGGTATACTACGGGTATCTCCGAAAGTGTCTGTTGGGTTGACACGGATCGAGACTGGGATTTGTCACTCCGTATGACGGAGAGGTATCACTGGGCCCACTCGGTAATGCATCATCATTATGAGCTCAATGTGACCAAGTGTTTGGTCACTGGATCATGCATTACGGTACGAGTAAAGTGACTTGCCGGTAACGAGATTGAACGAGGTATTGGGATACCAACGATCGAATCTCGGGCAAGTAACATATCGATTGACAAAGGGAATTGCATACGGGGTTGCTTGAATCCTCGACATCGTGGTTCATCCGATGAGATCATCGTGGAGCATGTGGGAGCCAACATGGGTATCCAGATCCTGCTGTTGGTTATTGCCCGAGAGCCGTCTCGGTCATGTCTGCATGTCTCCCGAACCCGTAGGGTCTACACACTTAAGGTTCGGTGACGCTAGGGTTGTAGGGATATGTATATGCAGTAATCCAAATGTTGTTCGGAGTCCCGGATGAGATCCCGGATGTCACGAGGAGTTTCGGAATGGTCCGGAGGTAAAGAATTATATATGGGAAGTGCTGTTTTGGCCATCGGGACAAGTTTCGGGGTCACCGGTATTGTACCGGGACCACCAGAAGGGTCCCGGGGGTCCACCGGGTGGGGCCACCTGCCTCGGGGGGCCACATGGGCTGTAGGGGGTGCGCCTTGGCCTACATGGGCCAAGGGGAACCAGCCCCAAGAGGCCCATGCGCCTAGGGTTCCAAAGGGGAAGAGTCCCACAAGTGGAAGGCACCTCCTAGGTGCCTTGGGGGGGGGGGGGAGGAAATCCTCCCTGGCCGCCGCCCCCTTGGGAGATCAGATCTCCCAGGGCCGGCGCCCCCCAAGAGGCCTATATAAAGGGGGCAGGGGAAGGGGGCAGCCGCACCCTTTTGCCTTGGCGCCTCCCTCTCCCTCTCCAACACCTCCTCCTCCTCCGTAGAGCTCGGCGAAGCCCTGCCGGAGTACTGCAGCTCCACCATCACCACGCCGTCGTGCTGCTATTGGAGCCATCTTCCTCAACCTCTCCTTTGCCTTGCTAGATCAAGAAGAAGGAGACGTTACGCTGACCGTACGTGTGTTGAACGCGGAGGTGCCGTCCGTTCGGCGCTAGGATCTCCGGTGATTTGGATCACGTCGTGTACGACTACCTCATCCCCGTTCCTTGAACGCTTCCGCACGCGATCTACAAAGGTATGTAGATGAATCTGAATACTCGTTGCTAGATGAACTCATAGATGGATCTTGGTGAAACCGTAGGAAATTTTTTTGTTTTTCTGCAACGTTCCCCAACAGTGGCATCATGAGCTAGGTCAATGCGTAGTTCTCTATTGCACGAGTAGAACACAATTTGTTGTGGGCGTAGATGTTGTCAACTTTCTTGCCGCCACTAGTCTTATCTTGCTTTAGAGGTATTGTGGGATGAAGCGGCCCGGACCAACCTTACACGTACGCTTACGTGAGACCGGTTCCACCGACTAACATGCACTAGTTGCATAAGGTGGCTGGCGGGTGTCTGTCTCTCCCACTTTAGTTGGAGCGGATTCGATGAAAAGGGTCCTTATGAAGGGTAAATAGAAGTTGACAAATCACGTTGTGGCTTTTACGTAGGTAAGAAAACGTTCTTGCTAGAACCCTAATTCAGCCACGTAAAACTTGCAACAACAATTAGAGGACGTCTAACTTGTTTTTGCAGCAAGTGCTTGGTGATATGATATGGCCAAAGTTGTGATGAATGATGAATGATATATATGTGATGTATGAGATCATGTTCATGTAATAGGAATCACGACTTGCATGTCGATGAGTATGACAACCGGCAGGAGCCATAGGAGTTGTCATTATTCTTTTATGACCTGCGTGTCGCCATGTAAATTACTTTACTTTATTGCTAAACGCGTTAGCCATAGTAGTAGAAGTAATAGTTGGTGAGCAACTTCATGGAGACATGATGATGGAGATCATGGTGTCAAGCCGGTGACAAGATGATCATGGAGCCCCAAGATGGAGATCAAAGGAGCTATGTGATATTGGCCATATCATGTCACTACTATTATTATTTGATTGCATGTGATGTTTATCATGTTTTTGCATCTTGTTTACTTAGAACGACGGTAGTAAATAAGATGATCCCTCATAATAATTTCAAGAAGTGTTCCCCCTAACTATGCACCGTTGCGACAGTTCGTTGTTTCGAAGCACCACGTGATGATCGGGTGTGATAGATTCTAACGTTCACATACAATGGGTGTAAGACAGATTTACACATGCAAACACTTAGGTTGACTTGACGAGCCTAGCATGTACAGACATGGCCTCGGAACACAGAAGACCGAAAGGTCGAGCATGAGTCGTATAGAAGATACGATCAACATGAAGATGTTCACCAATGTTGACTAGTCCGTCTCACGTGATGATCGGACACGGCCTAGTTGACTTGGGTCATGTAATACTTAGATGACTAGAAGAGGGATGTCTATCTAAGTGGGAGTTCATTAAATAATTTGATTAGATGAACTTCAAAATTATCATGAACTTAGTCTAAAATATTTACAATATGTCTTGTAGATCAAATGGCCAACGTAGTCCTCAACTTCAACGCATTCCTAGAGAAAACCAAGCTGAAAGACGATGGCAACAACTACACGGACTAGGTCCGGAACCTGAGGATCATCCTCATAGCTGCCAAGAAAGATTATGTCCTACAAGCACCGCTGGGTGACGCACCTGTTCTCCCTGCAGAACAAGACGTTATGAACGCTTGGCAGTCATGTTCCGATGATTACTCCCTCGTTCAGTGCGGCATGCTTTACAGCTTAGAGCCGGGGCTCCAAAAGCGTTTTGAGAGACATGGAGCATATGAGATGTTCGAAGAGCTGAAAATGGTTTTCCAAGCTCATGCCCGGGTCGAGAGATATGAAGTCTCCGACAAATTCTTTAGCTGTAAGATGGAGGAAAATAGCTCTGTCAGTGAACACATACTCAAGATGTCTGGGTTGCACAACCGCTTGACTCAACTGGAAGTTAATCTCCCGGATGAAGCGGTCATTGACAGAATCCTCCAGTCGCTTCCACCTAGCTACAAGAGCTTTGTGATGAACTACAACATGCAGGGGATGGTAAAGACCATTCCTGAGGTATATGCTATGCTGAAATCAGCAGAGGTAGAAATCAAGAAGGAACATCAAGTGTTGATGGTGAATAAAACCACTAAGTTCAAGAAGGGCAAGGGTAAAAAGAACTTCAAGAAGGACGGCAAGGAAGTTGCCGCGCCCGGTAAGCAAGTTGCCGGGAAGAAGCCAAAGAATGGACCCAAGCCCGAGACTGAGTGCTTTTATTGCAAGGGAAGTGGTCACTGGAAGCGGAATTGCCCCAAATACTTAGCGGACAAGAAGGCCGGCAAAACAAAAGGTATATGTGATATACATGTAATTGATGTGTACCTTACCAGTACTCGTAGTAGCTCTTGGGTATTTGATACCGGTGCAGTTGCTCACATTTGTAACTCAAAGCAGGAGCTGCGGAATAAGCGAAGACTGGCGAAGGATGAGGTGACGATGCGCGTCGAGAATGGTTCCAAGGTCGATGTGATCGCCGTCGGCACGCTACCTCTACATTTACCTAGGGGATTAGTTTTAAACCTCAATAATTGTTATTTAGTGCCAAGTTTGAGCATGAACATTGTGTCTGGATCTCATTTAATTCGAGATGGCTACTCATTTAAATCTGAGAATAATGGTTGTTCTATTTATATGAGTGATATGTTTTATGGTCATGCTCCAATGGTTAATGGTTTATTCTTGATGAATCTCGTACGTGATGATACACATATTCATAGTGTGAATACCAAAAGAGTTAAAATTGATAATGATAGTCCCACATACTTGTGGCACTGCCGCCTTGGTCACATAGGTGTCAAACGCATGAAGAAGCTCCATGCAGATGGACTTTTAGAGTCTCTTGATTATGAATCATTTGACACGTGCGAACCATGCCTCATGGGTAAAATGACCAAGACTCCGTTCTCAGGAACAATGGAGCGAGCAACCAACTTATTGGAAATCATACATACTGATGTGTGCGGTCCAATGAGTGTTGAGGCTCGCGGTGGCTATCGTTATGTTCTCACCCTCACTGATGACTTGAGTAGATATGGGTATATCTACTTAATGAAACACAAGTCTGAGACCTTTGAAAAGTTCAAGGAATTTCAGGGTGAGGTTGAAAATCAACGTGACAGAAAAATCAAGTTTTTACGATCAGATCGTGGAGGAGAATACTTGAGTCACGAATTTGGCACGCACTTAAGAAAATGTGGAATAGTTTCACAACTCACGCCGCCTGGAACACCTCAGCGTAATGGTGTGTCCGAACGTCGTAATCGCACTCTATTAGATATGGTACGATCTATGATGTCTCTTACCGATTTACCGCTATCTTTTTGGGGCTATGATTTAGAGACTGCCGCATTCACTTTAAATAGGGCTCCGTCGAAATCCGTTGAGACGACACCGTATGAATTATGGTTTGGGAAGAAACCTAAGCTGTCGTTTCTAAAAGTTTGGGGATGCGATGCTTATGTCAAGAAACTTCAACCTGAAAAGCTCGAACCCAAGTCAGAAAAATGCGTCTTCATAGGATACCCTAAAGAAACTATTGGGTATACCTTCTACCTCAGATCCGAAGGCAAGATCTTTGTTGCCAAGAATGGATCCTTTCTAGAGAAAGAGTTTCTCTCGAAAGAAGTAAGTGGGAGGAAAGTAGAACTTGATGAAGCTCAAGAAAACGTTCCTGAGGTGCCTGCACCGACTAGAGAGGAAATTAATGATGATGATCAAGATACTTCTAATCAAGCTCCTACTGAAATTCGAAGGTCCACAAGGACACGTTCCGCACCAGAGTGGTACGGCAACCCTGTCTTGGAAATCATGTTGTTAGACAACGGTGAGCCTTCGAATTATGAGGAAGCAATGGCGGGCCCGGATTCCGACAAATGGCTAGAAGACATGAAATCCGAGATAGGATCCATGTATGAAAACGAAGTATGGACTTTGACTGACTTGCCCGTAGAGCGCGAGCCATAGAAAATAAATGGATCTTTAAGAAGAAGACAGACGCGGATGGTAATGTGACCATCTATAAAGCTCGGCTTGTCGCTAAGGGTTATCGACAAGTTCAAGGAATTGACTACGATGAGACTTTCTCACCGGTAGCGAAGCTAAAGTCCGTCCGAATCATGTTAGCAATTGCCGCATTCTATGATTATGAGATATGGCAAATGGACGTTAAAACGGCATTCCTTAATGGTTTCCTTAAGGAAGAATTGTATATGATGCAGCCGGAAGGTTTTGTCGATCCTAAGAATACTGACAAAGTGTGCAAGCTCCAACGCTCGATTTATGGGCTGGTGCAAGCATCTCGGAGTTGGAACATTCGCTTTGATGAGATGATCAAAGCGTTTGGGTTTACGCAGACTTATGGAGAAGCCTGCGTTTACAAGAAAGTGAGTGGGAGCTCTGTAGCATTTCTCATACTATATGTAGATGACATACTTTTGATGGGAAATGATATAGAACTCTTGGACAACATTAAGGCCTACTTGAATAAGAGTTTTTCAATGAAGGACCTTGGAGAAGCTGCTTATATATTAGGCATCAAGATCTATAGAGATAGATCGAGACGCCTCATAGGTCTTTCACAAAGCACATACCTTGATAAGATATTGAAGAAGTTCAATATGGATCAATCTAAGAAGGGGTTCTTACCAGTATTACAAGGTGTGAAATTGAGCTCAGCTCAATGTCCGACCACGGCAGAAGATATAGAAGAGATGAGGGTCATCCCCTATGCCTCATCCATAGGTTCTATTATGTATGCCATGCTGTGTACCAGACCTGACGTAAACCTTGCCGTGAGTTTGGTAGGAAGGTACCAAAGTAATCCCGGCAAGGAACACTGGACAGCGGTCAAGAATATCCTGAAGTACCTGAAAAGGACTAAGGAAATGTTTCTCGTTTATGGAGGTGACGAAGAGCTCGTCGTAAAGGGTTACGTCGACGCTAGCTTCGACACAGATCTGGATGACTCTAAGTCACAAACCGGATACGTGTATATTTTGAATGGTGGGGCAGTAAGCTGGTGCAGATGCAAGCAGAGCGTCGTGGCAGGATCTACATGTGAAGCGGAGTACATGGCAGCCTCGGAGGCAGCACATGAAGCAATTTGGGTGAAGGAGTTCATCACCGACCTCGGAGTCATACCCAATGCGTCGGGGCCAATCAAACTCTTCTGTGACAACACTGGAGCTATTGCACTTGCTAAGGAGCCCAGGTTTCACAAGAAGACCAGGCACATCAAGCGTCGCTTCAACTCCATTCGTGAAAATGTTCAAGATGGAGACATAGAAATTTGTAAAGTGCACACGGATCTGAATGTCACAGATCCGTTGACTAAACCTCTCCCTAAGGCAAAACATGATCAGCACCAGAACTCTATGGGTGTTCGATTCATCACAATGTAACTAGATTATTGACTCTAGTGCAAGTGGGAGATTGTTGGAAATATGCCCTAGAGGCAATAATAAAAGCATTATTATTATATTATATTTCCTTGTTCATGATAATTGTCTTTATTCGTGCTATAGTTGTGTTATCCGGAAATCGTAATACATGTGTTGAATAACAGACACCAACATGTCCCTAGTAAGCCTCTAGTTGACTAGCTCGTTGATCAATAGATAGTCATGGTTTCCTGACTATGGGCATTGGATGTCAATGATAACGAGATCACATCATTAGGAGAATGATGTGATGGACGAGACCCAATCCTAAACATAGCATAAGATCGCATAGTTCGTTTGCTAGAGTTTTCCAATGTCAAGTATCCTTTCCTTAGACCATGAGATCGTGTAACTCCCGGATGCCGTAGGAGTGCTTTGGGTGTGCCAAACGTCACAACGTAACTGGGTGACTATAAAGGTATACTACGGGTATCTCCGAAAGTGTCTGTTGGGTTGACACGGATCGAGACTGGGATTTGTCACTCCGTATGACGGAGAGGTATCACTGGGTCCACTCGGTAATGCATCATCATTATGAGCTCAATGTGACCAAGTGTTTGGTCACTGGATCATGCATTACGGTACGAGTAAAGTGACTTGCCGATAACGAGATTGAACGAGGTATTGGGATACCAACGATCGAATCTCGGGCAAGTAACATATCGATTGATAAAGGGAATTGCATACGGGGTTGCTTGAATCCTCAACATCGTGGTTCATCCGATGAGATCATCGTGGAGCATGTGGGAGCCAACATGGGTATCCAGATCCTGCTGTTGGTTATTGCCCGAGAGCCGTCTCGGTCATGTCTGCATGTCTCCCGAACCCGTAGGGTCTACACACTTAAGGTTCGGTGACGCTAGGGTTGTAGGGATATGTATATGCAGTAATCCGAATGTTGTTCGGAGTCCCGGATGAGATCCCGGACGTCACGAGGAGTTTCGGAATGGTCCGGAGGTAAAGAATTATATATGGGAAGTGCTGTTTTGGCCATCGGGACAAGTTTCGGGGTCACCGGTATTGTACCGGGACCACCAGAAGGGTCCCGGGGGTCCACCGGGTGGGGCCACCTGCCTCGGGGGGCCACATGGGCTGTAGGGGGTGCGCCTTGGCCTACATGGGCCAAGGGGAACCAGCCCCAAGAGGCCCATGCGCCTAGGGTTCCAAAGGGGAAGAGTCCCACAAGTGGAAGGCACCTCCTAGGTGCCTTGGGGGGGAGGAAATCCTCCCTGGTCGCCGCCCCCTTGGGAGATCAGATCTCCCAGGGCCGGCGCCCCCCCAAGAGGCCTATATAAAGGGGGCAGGGGAAGGGGGCAGCCGCACCCTTTTGCCTTGGCGCCTCCCTCTCCCTCTCCAACACCTCCTCCTCCTCCGTAGAGCTCGGCGAAGCCCTGTCGGAGTACTGCAGCTCCACCATCACCACGCCGTCGTGCTGCTACTGGAGCCATCTTCCTCAACCTCTCCTTTGCCTTGCTGGATCAAGAAGAAGGAGACGTTACGCTGACCGTACGTGTGTTGAATGCGGAGGTGCCGTCCGTTCGGCGTTAGGATCTCCGGTGATTTGGATCACGTCGTGTACGACTACCTCATCCCCGTTCCTTGAACGCTCCCGCACGCGATCTACAAAGGTATGTAGATGAATCTGAATACTCGTTGCTAGATGAACTCATAGATGGATCTTGGTGAAACCGTAGGATTTTTTTTTGTTTTTCTGCAACGTTCCCCAACAATCCCTTATCAAGATGACTCCTCCATGCACATACTTGACACAATCTTAACTTTCAATGACATATTAAGTTTTCACAATTTTTTATAAACTTTAGGAGCACAATAGACAAGAGCAAGATACACTAAGTTTTCTGAGAATTTCTCATTATGGTGTAAATTCCGACTGAACTTTTCGGGACCTTTCAATAATTCATGGAGTCAATTGAACAGAGGATTCCGTGTTGCTAGTCATGGTTCCATTAAATCCTTTTAGCAGGGATACTCCCAAGACATTCGCAATTGTGACATATTTATGTGTAACAGTCCGTAGAACTCTAGGATGTTGCTCGTGTAAGGCACATTTCCAAGTCAGGTGTCCTCCTAGAACCTAATTTAAGAGCCGGCTCTATGGAAAAAGTTTCGAACCAGAACAAGAAATCCTTCATCTGCTCCGTACCAGCCCAGGAATGTGAATCCACTATGTTTCCAGCGACCATATGAGACCGCTTTTAGAGCCTACATTTGTATTTAAATAGGTGTCCTTGCCACATGACATTCTCGGTAAGATGTTTGTACAACCATTTACTTAGGAGAGCAATATTCTTAACTTCAAGCTCTTGGATCCCCAAGCACCTGGTCCTCTGGATAGTAAATGACACTCAAATTAGCGAGTTGATATTGTCTTTCTCATTGCACTTTGCTACAATAACATGTATCTAAAATAAAAGCTCAGTCTTATGAAAATCAATCGTTAGTCTAGAATGCTTACTCAAAAGCACTTTTAGATATATTTTTTGCCTTTTCCAGATTGTGATCCATTATAAGCTCAATGTCATCCACATATTGTATAATAGAAAATTCATCTTCTGTTAGGTGAGGTACAAACCCGCTATTTGTCGATCAATCTCTATGAAAACGGTCAAACTATGCTCACGAAGAGAGAAACAATTACAAATATGCCCACCTACAAATAAAATTGGGTCGTTTAAAGAAATATCAATCTACTCAGTCGATTAAGTTTTTCTCAAGTCCAATCCATCTAGGAAAATATAATTTCAAGAAGCATCTATTATGTGTTCAAAATTGCCCATTTATGCTTAATTTTATATCACACCTTCAAATCTCTGTCAAACCTTCAAATTAATAGCACACACCACCTTTTTTTGAAAAGGGAAGCAAGCCCCGGCCTCCGCATCGAGCGATGCATACAGCCATATTATTAATGCAATGTTTAAACGTACAAAGTAAACACACCTAAAAGCTAAAGCCGGATGCCTCACGACAGTACCTCCCCCGGGCTACCACTAGGCCTATGGTAGAAGATAAAACAAAGAAAAAATACACAGCTTCAGAGCAAAGCCTTCAAGAAGGAATTGTCGGACGCACGCTGATAATGATGAGTCCTACTGGATGTCGAGCTCGAGATTCTCATCCCAGAAACAAACTCCCAGCCACCACATTCAATAAGGACACGATGCAAGTGCGCGGTGAAATTACCGCAAGTGTTTCCACCGAAGTGTGTAAGATTCAATGTAGATGCTCTACCATCATCACCTGTCTGGCCAACGACTCATCGCTAACCAGATGTCTCCGGAGAAAAAATTGAAAAATGATGACGTCCACCACCATACCGCCCTAGCCGGTGTCGCACCACCTACAAAGAGAGTACAAATTATGACGGTTAAAGAAAAGATCGGTCTATGTCTTACTAATCAGCTAGTCCTTCCGTTCCATAATGTAGCTCATTTTTTGATACTATACTAGTGTTAAAAAAATGTCCTGCATTATGAAACGGAGGTGACGGCGAACTGATGGCCGCTCCTGCTCCCGCTCCCTATCCCGCTCCGCCCTCCCTGTCGGCCGTCCTGCCGGCCTCCGGCCACACCCCAGCCAACAAACACCCGCTGGACGCCCCTACACCCGACCTACCTCTTACCACCAACCCCCTAGACGAGCTCCTACAATCTGTGGCTCCACCACCCTCGCCATTCTTCGACCTACCTTATGTCAAGGCCGGGCAGGTCGTGTTGGGGAACGTAGCAGAAATTCAAAATTTTCTACGCAACACCAAGATCAATCTATGGAGAAACCAGCAACGAGGGGAAGGAGAGTGCATCTACATACCCTTGTAGATCGCTAAGCGGAAGCGTTCAAGTAAACGGGGTTGATGGAGTCGTACTCGCGGTGATCCAAATCACCGATGACCAAGTGCCGAACGGACGGCACCTCCGCGTTCAACACACGTACAGCCCGGTGACGTCTCCCATGCCTTGATCCAGCAAGGAGAGAGGGAGAGGTTGAGGAAGACTCCATCCAGCAGCAGCACAACGGCGTGGTGGCGGTGGAGGAGCGTGGCAATCCTGCAGGGCTTCGCCAAGCACCGCGGGAGAGGAGAAGGACTTGGGAGAGGGGGAGGGCTGCGCCAGAACATTGGTGCAGCTGCCCTCCAACCCCCCACATATATATAGGGGCAAGGGAGAGGGGGCCCGCCCCCCTCAGATCCCATCTGAGGAGGGGGCGGCGGCTAGGGGGGTTGCCTTGCCCCCCAAGGCAAGGGGGGCGCCCCCCTTTAGGGTTCCCCCAAACCCTAGGCGCATGGGCCCTAGGGGGAAGGCGCCCAGCCCACTAAGGGGCTGGTCCCTCTCCACATACAGCCCATAGGGCCCTCCGGGGCAGGTGGACCCTTTGGTGGACCCCCGGAACCCCTTCGGTGGTCCCGGTACAATACCGGCAACCCCCCGAATTATTCCGGTGACCGTATGATGACTTCCCATATATAAATCTTTACCTCCGGACCATTCCGAAACTCCTCGTGATGTCCGGGATCTCATCCGGGACTCCGAACAACATTCGATAACCACATACAAACTTCCTTTATAACCCTAGCGTCATCGAACCTTAAGTGTGTAGACCCTACGGGTTCGGGAACCATGCAGACATGACCGAGACGTTCTCTGGTCAATAACCAACAGCGGGATCTGGATACCCATGTTGGTTCCCACATGTTCCACGATGATCTCATCGGATGAACCACGATGTCGAGGATTCGATCAATCCCGTATGCAATTCCCTTTGTCTAGCATTATTGTACCTGCCCGAGATTCGATCGTCGGTATCCCGATACCTTGTTCAATCTCGTTACTGGCAAGTCTCTTTACTCGTTCCATAACACATCATCCCGTGATCAACTCCTTGATCACATTGTGCACATTATGATGATGTCCTACCGAGTGGGCCCAGAGATACCTCTCCGTCACACGGAGTGACAAATCCCAGTCTCGATTCGTGCCAACCCAACAGACACTTTCGGAGATACCCGTAGTGCACCCTTATAGCCACCCAGTTACGTTGTGACGTTTGGCACACCCAAAGTATTCCTTCGGTATCCGGGAGTTGCACAATCTCATGGTCTAAGGAAATGATACTTGACATTAGAAAAGCTTTAGCATACGAACTACACGATCTTGTGCTACGCTTAGGATTGGGTCTTGTCCATCACATCATTCTTCTAATGATGTGATCCCGTTATCAATGACATCCAATGTCCATGGTTAGGAAACCGTAACCATCTATTGATAAACGAGCTAGTCAACTAGAGGCTTACTAGGGACATGGTGTTGTCTATGTATCCACACATGTATCTGAGTTTCCTATCAATACAATTCTAGGATGGATAATAAACGATTATCATGAACAAGGAAATATAATAATAACTAATTTATTATTGCCTCTAGGGCATATTTCCAGCAGTCTCCCACTTGCACTAGAGTCAATAATCCAGTTCACATCACCATGTGATTAACATTCACAGGTCACATCGCCATGTGACCAACATCCAAAGAGTTTACTAGAGTCAATAATCTAGTTCACATCACTATGTGATTAACACTCAATGAGTTCTGGGTTTGATCATGTTATGCCTATGAGAGAGGTTTTAGTCAACGGGTCTGCAACATTCAGATCCGTATGTACTTTGCAAATCTCTACGTCATCTCGTAGATGTCGCTACTACGCTATATTTCAAACAACTGTTCTACTATACGAATCCGGTTTACTCTACTCAGAGCTATCCGGATAGGTGTTAAGCTTGCATCGATGTAACTCTTTACGTCGAACTCCTTATCACCTCCATAACCGAGAAACATATCCTTATTCCTCTAAGGATAATTTTGACCGCTATCTGGTGATCTACTCCTAGATCACCTTTGTACCCTCTTGCCAGATATGTGGGAAGGCACACATCAGGTGCGGTACTCAGCATGGCATACCGTATAGAGCCTATGACAAAAGCATAGGGGACGACCTTCCTCCTTCCTCTTTATCCTGCCGTGGTCGAGCCTTAAGTCTTAACTTCATACCTTACAACTCAGGCAGGAACACCTTCTTTGACTGATCCATCTTGAACACTTTCAAGATCATGTCAAGGTATGTGCTTATTTGAAAGTACCATTAAGCGTTTCGATCTATCCTTATAGATCTTGATGCTCAATGTTCAAGTAGCTTAATCCAGGTTTTCCATTGAAAAACACCTTTCAAATAACCCTATATGCTTTCCAGAAATTCCACATCATTTCGGATCAACAATATGTCATCCACATATACTTATCAGAAATGTCGTAGTGCTCCCACTCACTTTATTGTAAATACAAGTTTCTCATAAACTTTGTATAAACCCAACTCTTTGATCATCTCATCAAAGCGTACATTCCAACTCCGAGATGCTTACTCCAGTCCTTAGAAGGATTGCTGGAGCTTTACATACTTGTTAGCATCTTTCAGGATTGACAAAATCTTCTGGTTGTATCACATACAACCTTTCCTCAAGAAAATCATCAAGGAAACAATATTTTGACATCCTATCTGCAAGATTTCATAAATAATGCAGTAACTGCTAACATAATTCCAACAGACTTTTAGCATCGCTACAAGTGAGAAAGTCTCATCGTAGTCAACTCCTTGAACTTGCCGGGAAACATCTTAATGACAAGTCGAGCTTTCTTAATGGTGACATTTACCATCATTGTCCGTCTTCCTTTTAAAATCTATCTGCACCCAACAGTCTTACGACTATCAAGTAGTTCTTTCAAAGTCTACACTTTGTTTTCATACATGGATCCTCTCTCGGATTTTATGGCCTCGAGCCAATTTTCGGAATCCGGGCCCACCATCGCTTCTCCATAGCTCGTACGTTCATTATTGTCTAGCAACATGACTTCCAAGACAGGATCACGTGCCACTTTGAAGTAGTACGCATCCTTGTCGTCCTACGAGGTTTGGTAGTGACTTGATCCGAAGTTTCATGATCACTATCATAAGCTTCTACTTCAATTGGTGTAGGTGCCACAGGAACAACTTCCTATGCCCTGCTACACACTAGTTGAAGTGACGGTTCAATAACCTCATCAAGTCTCCACCATCCTCCCACTCAGTTCTTTCGAGAGAAACTTTTCCTCGAGAAAGGACCCGATTCTAGAAACAATCCCTATTGCTTTCGGATCTGAGACAGGAGGTGTACCCAACTGTTTTAGGTATTCTATGAAGATGCATTCATCCGCTTTGGGTTCGAGCTTATCAGCCTGAAACTTTTTCACATAAGCGTCGTAGCCCCAAACTTTTAAGAAATGACAGCTTAGGTTTCTCTAAACCATAGTTCATACGGTGTCATCTCATCGGAATTACGTGGTGCCCTATTTAAAGCGAATGTGGTTGTCTCTAATGCCTGACCCGTAAACTATCGTGGTAATTTGATAAGAGACATCATAGTATGCATCATATCCAATAGGGTGCAGTTATGATGTTCGGACACACCATCACACTATGGTGTTCCAGGCTGTATTAGTTGTGAAACAATTTCCACAATGTCTTAATTGTGTGCCAAACTCGTAACTCAGATATTCACTTCTATGATCATATCATAGACATTTTATCCTCTTGTCACGAAGATCTTCAACTTCACTCTGAAATTATTTGAACCATTCAATAATTCAGACTTGTGTTTCATCAAGTAAATATACTCAACATCTACTTAAATCATCTGTGAAGTAAGAATATAACGATATCCACTGCGTGCCTCAGCACTATTGGACTGCACACATCAAAATGTGTTACTTCCAACAAGTTGCTTTCTTGTTCCATTTTACTGAAACCGAAGCTTTCAGTCATCTTGCCCATGTGGTGTGATTTGCATGTCTCAAGCGATTCAAAATCAAGTGAGTCCAAACGGTCCATCTGCATGCATATATACCAATAGGCATGATTCGCATGTCTCAAGTGATTCAAAATCAAGTGAGTCCAAAGATCCATCAACATGGAGCTTCTTCATGCGTTTAATACCAATATGACTCAAATTGTAGTGCCACAAGCATGTGGTAATATCATTATTATCTTATATCTTTTGGCATGAACATGTGTATCACTACGATCGAGATTTCAATAAACCATCCATTTTAGGTGCAAGACCATTGAAGGTATTATTCAAATAAATAGAGTAACTATTATTCTCTTTAAATGAATAACCGTATTGCGATAGACATAATCCAATCATGTCTATGCTCAACGCAAACACCTAATAACAATTATTTAGGTTTAACACCAATCTCGATGGTAGAGGGAGCATGCGATGCTTGATCATATCAACCTTGGAAACACTTCCAACACATCTCGCCAGCTCACCTTTAGCTAGTCTCCGCTTATTCCGTAGCTTTTATTTCGAGTTACTAACACTTAGGAACCGAACCGGTATCTAATACCCTGGTGCTACTAGGAGTACTAGTAAAGTACACATTTACATAATGTATATCTAGTATACTTCTATCGACAGCCTTCTCATCTACCAAGTATCTAGGGTAATTCTGCTCCAGTGGCTGTTCCCCTTATTACAGAAGCACTCAGTCTCGGGTTTGGGTTCAACCTTGGGTTTCTCCACTAGAGCAGCAGCTGATTTGCCGTTTCATGAAGTATCACTTCTTGCCCTTGCCCTTCTTGAAACTAGTGGTTTCACTAACCATCAACAATTGATGCTCCTTCTTGATTTCTACTTTCGCGGTGTCAAACATCGCGAATATTTCAAGGATCATCATATCTATCCCTGATATGTTATAGTTTGTCACGAAGCTCTAGCAGCTTGGTGGCAATGACTTTGGAAAAACATCACTATCTTATTTGGAAGATCAACTCCCACTAGATTCAAGTGATTGTTGTACTCAGACAATCTGAGCACAAGCTCAACGATTGAGCTTTTCTCCCTTAGTTTGCATGCTAAGAAAATCGTCGGAGGTCTTATACCTCTTGACGTGGGCACGAGCCTGAAATCCCAATTTCAGCCCTCGAAACATTTCATATGTTCCGCGACGTTTTGAAAACGTCTTTGGTGCCTCAACTCTAAACCGTTTAACTGAACTATCACGTAGTTATCTAAACGTGTATGTCCGATGTTCGCAACATCCACAAACGACGTTTGGGGTTCAACACACTGAGCGGTGCATTAAGGACATAAGCTTTCTACTGTCCACATAATCTCTACTGTCAACTTTCAACTATATTTTCTCTAGGAACATATCTAAACAGTGGAACTAAAGAGCGAGGTTACGACATAATTTGCAAAGATCTTTTGACTATGTTCAGGATAATTAAGTTCATCTTATGAACTCCCACTCAGATAGACATCCCTCTAGTCATCTAAGTGATTACATGATCCGAGTCAACTAGGCCGTGTCCGATCATCACGTGAGACGGACTAGTCATCATCGGTGAACATCTTCATGTTGATCGTATCTACCATACGACTCATGCTCGACCTTTCGGTCTCTTGTGTTCCGAGGCCATGTCTGTACATGCTAGGCTCGTCAAGTCAACCTAAGTGTTTCGCATGTGTAAATCTTTCTTACACCCGTTGTATGTGAACGTTAGAATCTATCACACCCGATCATCACATGGTGCTTCGAAACGACGAACTTTCGCAACGGTGCATAGTTAGGGAGAACACTTTCTTGAAATTTTAGTGAGGGATCATCTTATTTACTACTGTCGTTCTAAGCAAATAGGATGCAAAAACATGATAAACATCGCATGCAATCAAATAGTGACATGATATGGCCATCATCACTTTGCTCCTTTTGATCTCCATCTTCGGGGCTCCATGATCATCACCGTCACCGGCATGACACCATGATCTCCATCATCGTGTCTTCATGAAGTTGTCTCGCCAACTATTACTTCTACTACTACGGCTAACGGCTAGCAATAAAGTAAAGTAATTACATGACGTTTATGTTGACACGCAGATCATAAATAAATTAAGACAACTCCTATGGCTCCTACCGGTTGTCATACTCATCGACATGCAAGTCGTGATTCCTATTACAAGAACATGATCAATCTCATACATCACATATATTATTCATCACATCCTTTTGGCCATATCACATCACATGGCATACCCTGCAAAAACAAGTTAGACGTCTTCTAATTGTTGTTTGCATGTTTTACGTGGCTGCTATGGGTTTCTAGCAAGAATGTTTCATACCTACGCAAAACCACAACGTGATATGTCAATTGCTATTTACCCTTCATAAGGACCCTTTTCATCGAATCCGATCCGACTAAAGTGGGAGAGACTGGCACCCGCTAGCCACCTTATGCAACTAGTGCATGTCAGTCGGTGGAACCTGTCTCAAGTAAGTGTACGTGTAAGGTCGGTCCGGGCCGCTTCATCCCACAATGCCGCCGAATCAAGATTGGACTAGTAACGGTAAGCATATTGAACAAAATCAACGCCCACAACTACTTTGTGTTCTACTCGTGCAAAGAATCTACGCAATAGACCTAGCTCATGATGCCACTGTTGGGGAACGTAGCAGAAATTCAAAATTTTCTACGCAACACCAAGATCAATCTATGGAGAAACCAACAACGAGGGGAAGGAGAGTGCATCTACATACCCTTGTAGATCGCTAAGAGGAAGCGTTCAAGTGAACGGGGTTGATGGAGTCGTACTCGCCGTGATCCAAATCACCGATAGCCAAGTGCCGAACGGACGACACCTCCGCATTCAACACACGTACAGCCCGGTGACGTCTCCCATGCCTTGATCCAGCAAGGAGAGAGGGAGAGGTTGAGGAAGACTCCATCCAGCAGCAGCACAACGGCGTGGTGGTGGTGGAGGAGCGTGGCAATCCTGCAGGGCTTCGCCAAGCACCGCGGGAGAGGAGAAGGACTTGGGAGAGGGGGAGGGCTGCGCCAGAACATTGGTGCGGCTGCCCTCCAACCCTCCACATATATATAGGGGCAAGGGAGAGGGGGGCCGGCCCCCTCAGATCCCATCTGAGGAGGGGGCGGCGGCCAGGGGGGGTTGCCTTGCCCCCCAAGGCAAGGGGGGCGGCCCCCTTTAGGGTTCCCCCAAACCCTAGGCGCATGGGCCCTAGGGGGGAGGCGCCCAGCCCACTAAGGGGCTGGTCCCTCTCCACATACAGCCCATAGGGCCCTCCGGGGCAGGTGGACCCTTCGGTGGACCCCCGGAACCCCTTCGGTGGTCCCGGTACAATACCGGCAACCCCCCGAATTATTTCGGTGACCGTATGATGACTTCCCATATATAAATCTTTACCTCCGAACCATTCCAAAACTCCTCGTGACGTCCGGGATCTCATCCGGGACTCCGAACAACATTCGGTAACCACATACAAACTTCCTTTATAACCCTAGCGTCATCGAACCTTAAGTGTGTAGACCCTACGGGTTCGGGAACCATGCAGACATGACCGAGACGTTCTCCGGTCAATAACCAACAGCGGGATCTGGATACCCATGTTGGTTCCCACATGTTCCACGATGATCTCATCGGATGAACCACGATGTCGAGGATTCGATCAATCCCGTATGCAATTCCCTTTGTCTAGCGGTATTGTACCTGCCCGAGATTCGATCGTCGGTATCCCGATACCTTGTTCAATCTCGTTACTGGCAAGTCTCTTTACTCGTTCCATAACACATCATCCCGTGATCAACTCCTTGATCACATTGTGCACACTATGATGATGTCCTACCGAGTGGGCCCAGAGATACCTCTCCGTCACACGGAGTGACAAATCCCAGTCTCGATTCGTGCCAAACCAACATACACTTTCGGAGATACCCGTAGTGCACCTTTATAGCCACCCAGTTATGTTGTGACGTTTAGCACACCCAAAGTATTACTTCGGTATCCGGGAGTTGCACAATCTCATGGTCTAAGGAAATTATACTTGACATTATAAAAGCTTTAGCATACGAACTACACGATCTTGTGCTACGCTTAGGATTGGGTCTTGTCCATCACATCATTAGAAATTCTTCTAATGATGTGATCCCGTTATCATGACATCCAATGTCCATGGTCAGGAAACCGTAACCATCTATTGATCAACGAGCTAGTCAACTAGAGGCTTACTAGGGACATGCTGTTGTCTATGTATCCACACATGTATCTGAGTTTCCTATCAATACAATTCTAGCATGGATAATAAACGATTATCATGAACAAGGAAATATAATAACAACTAATTTATTATTGCCTCTAGGGCATATTTCCAACAGGTCGCGCTCTGCTGCTTCCTCGGCTGCAGCAATGCCACGGGCTTGGAGTTCGAAGATGATTGCTCCTACTACCTCCGCCTCGACATCACCACCCCGGCCCGCCACCTCGCCTCACCGCTCTACATCGCCTTCGGCTACTCCAACCGCCACCTCGATGCCATAGCTGTCGTTGCGCTGCTCCGGGCCGTCCTGGGTGGCTCTGCTGCTCATTTCTTTGTCGCACAATGCTCTCCTCTGGTCTTCCGTTTCCATGTCACTTCTGCGCGTGTTGCGGATATCATCCTCGCTCAAACCACTCTCCACTACCGCAATTATTCCTTCTCTTTCGCTAGGAATCTGCCCTCTTTTTTGTCTCCACCGCGCTCTGCCGCAACATGCATGACGCTTGCCCAACTGCTCGAAATCCTTGACGACCTGGGTCTCCAGTTTGAAGCTGTGGCTTGGTCATAGCTTCGTTCCCACGTTACCGCCCGCTCCTGCAGTCAATCTCATGGCTGCCGAATGTACGCGCGAGTCATCCAGTTTCCATTCGCTCTCAACGCTACGACCGTGGCCCTTGTCCTTGCTCACCTGTTTGGTGGCTCCTATCTCCAATTCAACGCCACTGACGACGAAGACTCCTGCTTCTCCTTCACCGTTGCTTCGCCCGCTATAGCCAAACTGATCACCTCCATGGGTGACTACCGCAAGAGGGGCATGCTGATCCGCTTCCCCTGGCCTATGCTCATGGGTGGTGCCCGACGCCTTCTTCGTGCTGAGGCCATGCCCCCATTGCTTGGTTCGACATCTTCCTCTTCGTCGCCGATCGTCTCTGCATCACTGCCACCAGCGCCATCAACTCTGGATTTGCCTAAGGTTAGACGAAAACGGCCCGGTATTAGTTTGTTTTACCGTATGCTAAATGCTAGTTGCTTTATACAGCTTCCACCTCATGTGCATTACACTCATCACACACATCCTTTTTGGATTACTTTCATGCCAATCACCGTCAGACCTAATGAACTACTAGTTGAATCAGCCCTAAACCATTGTTTTTCCGTTCAACAAGATTTTCACGCAATTAAGGTGCATGATCAAATTTTGAAATCTGGCATCTCCTCTCGCCCAGTCAAATTTGAAATTCTCAAAATGGGGTCACTTGACTTTGAAGGGTTTCGTCTTTTTCTTTTTGACCAGCTTGAAATGGCCGTTGCCCACTGCAGTCGATTCCCCCAATCTTATTTTTCCTACTCCTTCTCCTCGCTGCCCCCACGTCCTGGGTCCATACTTGGGCCTTACACTCATCACCACCAGCCACTCCATGCACCGATACGGCCGCCCCTCGAGTCCACGACATCGCTGCACGGACGGTCAGCTCTGCATGCATCGCGGACCCACAACATGCACAATGATGAAGGCGCTGCGTCCCCCGACAGACAAAATCCTACAAAAGATCCGTACGTGCCACATGATGCCGCGCATGCGGGCGAGGTGGGCGCAGGAACCAATACCCCCCATCGGTCTCTCTGTCTGTGCCAAAATTGGACACCCCACCTGACCCACCGGCGTCTAATCCGGGCACCAACACGCCGCCTCATGTCTCCCCACGCGCCGCCTGATGTCTACTACACAACCTTCTTCTTGTAGACGTTGTTGGGCCTCCAAGTGTAGAGGTTTGTAGGACAGTAGCAAATTTCCCTCAAGTGGATGACCTAAGGTTTATCAATCTGTGGGAGGCGTAGGAGGAAGATGGTCTGTCTCAAACAACCCTGCAACCAAATAACAAAGAGTCTCTTGTGTCCCCAACACACCCAATACAATGGTAAATTGTATAGGTGCACTAGTTCGGCGAAGAGATGGTGATACAAGTGCAATATGGATAGTAGATATAGGTTTTTGTAATCTGAAAATAAAAAAACAGCCAGGTAACAAGTGGTAAAAGTGAGCGTAAATGGTATTGCAATGCTAGGAAACAAGGCCTAGGGTTCATACTTTCACTAGTGCAAGTTCTCTCAACAATAATAACATAATTGGATCATATAACTATCCCTCAACATGCAACAAAGAGTCACTCCAAAGCCACTAATAGCGGAGAACAAACGAAGAGATTATGGTAGGGTACGAAATCACCTCAAAGTTATTCTTTCCAATCAATCCATTGGGCTATTCTATAAGTGTCACAAACAGCCCTAGAGTTCGTACTAGAATAACACCTTAAGACACAAATCAACCAAAACCCTAATGTCACCTAGATACTCCAATGTCACCTCAAGTATCCGTGGGTATGATTATACGATATGCATCACACAATCTCAGATTAATCTATTCGAACCAACAGAAAGTACTTCAAAGAGTGCCCCAAAGTTTCTACCGGAGAATCAAGACGAAAGCGTGTGCTAACTGTTGGAAATATGCCCTAGAGGCAATAATAAAAAGGTTATTATTATATTTCATTGTTGATGATAATTGTCTATTGTTCATGCTATAATTGTGTTATCCGGAAATCGTAATACATAGACCACAACATGTCCCTAGTGAGCCTCTAGTTGACTAGCTCGTTGATCAATAGATGGTCATGGTTTCCTGACTATGGACATTGGATGTCATTGATAATGGGATCACATCATTAGGAGAATGATGTGATGGACAAGACCCAATCGTAAGCATAGCACAAGATCATGTAGTTCGTCTGCTAGAGCTTTTCTAATGTCAAGTATCATTTCCTTAGACCATGAGATTGTGCAACTCCCGGATACCGTAGGAGTGCTTTGGGTGTACCAAACATCACAACGTAACTGGGTGGCTATAAAGGTGCACTACAGGTATCCCCGAAAGTATCTGTTGGGTTGGCACGAATCGAGACTGGGATTTGTCAGTCCGTATGACGGAGAGGTATCTCTGGGCCCACTCGGTAGGACATCATCATAATGAGCTCAATGTGATCAAGGAGTTTTTCACGGGATGATGTGTTACGGGAACGAGTAAAGAGACTTGCCGTAACAAGATTGAACAAGGTATCGGTATACCGACGATCGAATCTCGGGCAAGTATCGTACCGATAGACAAAGGGAATTGTATACGGGATTGATTGAATCCTCGACATCGTGGTTCATCTGATGAGATTATCGTGGAGCATGTAGGAGCCAACATGGGTATCCAGATCCCGCTGTTGGTTATTGACCGGAGGGTTGTCTCGGTCATGTCTACGTGTCTCCCGAACCCGTAGGGTCTACACACTTAAGGTTCGGTGACACTAGAGTTGTAGAGATATTAGTATGGGGTTAACCGAAAGTTGTTCAGAGTCCCGGATGAGATCCCGGACGTCAGGAGGAGTTCCGGAATGGTATGGAGGTAAAGATTTATATATATAAAGTCCAGTTTCGGCCACCAGGAGAGTTTCGGGGGTCACCGGTATTGTACCGGGACCACCAGAAGGGTCCTGGGGGTCCACCGGGTGGGGCCACCTTTCCCGGAGGTCCCCATGGGCTGAAGTGGCGTGGGAACCAGCCCCTGGTGGGCTGGTGCACCCCACCCAAGGGCCCAAGGCACCTAGGGTTGGAAACCCTAGGGGGGCCGATGCCCCCCGAGGGGGCATGCGCCCCCTGGTTGGAAACCCTAAGGGGGCCGTTGCCCCCCCGAGGGGCCGCCGCCCCCTGTAGATGGGATCTCCAAGGGAGCATGTGCCCCCCTAGCCCCTATATATAGTGGAGGGGAGGGAGGGCAGCCAAACCCCAAGCCCTGGCGCCTCCCTCTCCCTCCGGTGACACCTCTTCCTCCTCCAGTAGCGCTTGGCGAAGCCTTGCTGGAATCCCGCTGCTTCCACCACCACGCCGTCATGCTGCTGGATCTCCATCAACTTCTCCTCCCCCCTTGCTGGATCAAGAAGGAGGAGACGTCTTCGCTCCGTACGTGTGTTGAACGCGGAGGTGCCGTCCGTTCGGCGCTAGGATCATCGGTGATTTGGATCACGACGAGTACGACTCCATCAACCCCGTTCACTTGAACGCTTCCGCTCGCGATCTAAAAGGGTATGTAGATGCACTCCTCTCTCTCTCTCGTTGCTAGTTACTCCATAGATTGATCTTGGTGATGCGTAGAATTTTTTTTAATTTCTGCAATGATCCCCAACACCAACCCCTATGCATAGGTTCATGGGCGGAACCCGCAAGTTGATCACCAAAACATACATCAAGTGAATCACATGATATCACATTGTCACCACAGATACGCACGACAAGACATACATCAAGTGTTCTCAAGTCATTAAAGACTCAATCCGATAAGATTACTTCAGAGGGAAAACTCAATCCATTACAAGAGAGTAGAGGGGGGGGGGGAAGCAACATAAGATCCAACTATAATAGCAAAGCTCGTGATACATCAAGATCATGCCAAATCAAGAACACGAGAGAGAGAGAGAGAGATCAAACACATAGCTACTGGTACATACCCTCAGCCCCGAGGGTGAACTACTCCCTCCTTGTCATGGAGAGCGCCGAATGATAAAGATGGCCACCGGTGAGGGTTCCCCCTCCGGCAGGGTGCCGGAACAGGGTCCCGATTGGGTTTTGGTGGCTACAGAGGCTTGCGGCGGCGGAACTCCCGATCTATTCTGTTCCCCGAAGTTTTTAGGGTATATGGGTATATATAGGCAGAAGAAGTATGCCGGTGGACCTCCGGGCTGACCACGAGGCAGGGGGCGCGCCCTAGGGGGGTGGGCGCGCCCCCACCCTCGTGGGCAGCCCGGGACTCCCCTGGTGCAACTCCGGTACTCCGTGGGCTTCTTCTGGTCCAAAAATAGGTTCCGTGGAGTTTCGGGTCAATTGGACTCCGTTTGATATTCCTTTTCTTTGAAACACTGAAATAGGCAAAAAAACTGCAATTCTGGGCTGGGCCTCCGGTTAATAGGTTAGTCCCAAAATAATATAAAACTGGATAATAAAGTCCAATATTGTCCAAAACAGTAGATAATATAGCATCGAGCAATCAAAAATTATAGATACGTTGGAGACGTATCAGGCATCCCCAAGCTTAATTCCTGCTCGTCCTCGAGTAGGTAAATGATAAAAATAGAATTTTTGATGCGGAGTGCTAGGCATATTCATCATGTATTTCTCTTTATTGTGGCAAGAATATTCAGATCCATAAGATTCAAGACAAAAGTTTAATATTGACATAAAAATAATAATACTTCAAGCATACTAACAAAGCAATCATGTCTTCTCAAAATAACATGGCCAAAGCAAGCTATCCCTACAAAATCATATAGTCTCGCTATGCTCTATCTTCATCACACAAAATATTAAATCATGCACTGCCCCGATGACAAGCCAAGCAATTGTTTCATACTTTTGATGTTCTCAAACTTTTTCAATCTTCATGAAATACATGAGCGTGAGCCATGGACATAGCACTATAGGTGGAATAGAATGGTGGTTGTGGAGAAGACAAAAAGGAGGAGATAGTCTCACATCAACTAGGCATATCAACGGGCTATGGAGATGCCCATCAATAGATATCAATGTGAGTGAGTAGGGATTGCCATGCAACGAATGCACTAGAGCTATAAGTGTATGAACGCTCAACAAAAGAAACTAAGTGGGCGTGCATCCAACTCGCTTGCTCAAGAAGACCTAGGGCAATTTGAGGAAGCCCATCATTGGAATATACAAGCCAAGTTCTATAATGAAAAATTCCCACTAGTATATGAAAGTTACAACATAGGAGACTCTCTATCATGAAGATCATGGTGCTACTTTGAAGCACAAGTGTGGTAAAAGGATAGTAGCATTGCCCCTTCTCTCTTTTTCTCTCATTTTTTTATTTTTTTATTTGGGCCTTTTCTCTTTTTTTATGGCCTCTTTTTTTTAGTCCGGAGTCTCATCCCGACTTGTGGGGAAATCATAGTCTCCATCATCCTTTCCTCACTTGGGACAAAGATCTAATAATGATGATCATCACACTTTTATTTTCTTACAACTCAACAATTACAACTCGATACTTAGAACAAAATATGACTCTATATGAATGCCTCCAGCGGTGTACCGGGATATGCAATGAATCAAGAGTGACATGTATGAAAGAATTATGAACGGTGGCTTTTGTCGTGGTTCTAAGTCTGACAGTATAATGGGGGGTAGGAATGTAGAGGCAAGACCCTAGCTATGGAGGAGTTGTACACGCAAGTTTTACGAGTTCAAGCCCTTCTCGGAGGAAGTAATAGTCCTACATCTCGGAGCCCGGAGGCAGTCAACTAGATTATGAGCGTGTGAGTTATAGGGGGTGCGAACCCTTGTCCCAGAGGAGGGGGGTGGCTTATATAGAGTGCGCCAGGACCCCAGCTCCCCTCCGTTACACAGGGTTCAATGTACGTTAAGAGGGGGGTGTTACTGGTAACGCTAGTAATAAAGATACATAATGACCATTAAAGCTATGACTTAATTCCCGACCGTTGTAGAGCAGAGTGGCTTTAGCCCTCCCGGGAGTCGAGTGATTGCCTACGTGGTCGAGTGTCTTCAAGACTGTCGAGTGGAACATAGCTTCATGGTCGAGTGGATGATGATTCTTCTTCAAATGTTTCTGGTTCTTTTAGAGATGTCCTTGGGGAGGGTATCTTGGATAGGTCCATGACCCTACCCTAGGTACATAGCTTCATCATTAGCCCTCGAATGGATCAGGGTTTGAGTGAGGAAGGAGTTGAGAACACTTCCGACCCATTTTTTGTTCTACGTGTATATTTTGTTCTGGATCAACGAACCGAGGTGACGACACCAACTTCTTTTTCAGTCGCCTTGATCCATTCTTGGTTTTGGTTGAGTGATCTTTTACTGGAAGAGGTCCAAGTGACGTTGTGGAGGAGATCTTCCGTCTGACAAGTTGTTCTGCTGTCCGCGGATTTCGCAGGATTCGAATTTCAGGAAGCGCGCGGGGCGGAGGAGGCCGCAGTAATCGGATGGGATAAGGCAGGGCCGCCTCGATTTCCGCACCGCCTTTTTCGCCATGTATCGCGTGCGCGACTGTTGCGGGATTTGTTAAGATCGCCCGGGCCTACAAGTCAGTCACTCGGAAGTAACCTCATATAAGGCGCCGGGCTGGGTTTTTTGAACAGTTCATTTTCATTCTTTCCTCTCCTCCTCAGACTTCTCCGCCATGCCTGCTCTCGCCCCAGTGCTGCTGCTCCGTTCGCATTTCTCCTGCGACGATGGGGAAAGAGAAGACGGTGGCTCTGGAGCGGGCGAAGAAAGCGACGACGAAGGCGAAGGGGAAGAAGTCCAGCCGGGGCGGATCTTCCTCGAGGGCCGGCCTGCCACAGGGCTGGATCCAGGGCGACTGGATCCGCTCAGCGATTTGTCAGGAAGACATCGACGACTTGGTCGAGGGGGGGGGGGGGGGTGATCCAACACGAATCGACGCGGCTTCTGGGGAAGGAGACTGAGCCGCAACCTCGGGAGGGTGAGTGCGTTCTCCTCGCCACTCATGTCGACCGTGGGTTTTCCTTGCCTCCCCACCCTTTATTTCGGGGATTCTTGAATTTCTTTGGGGCGCAACTCCACCACTTCACTCCCAACACAATCGTGTATCTTGCTGCCTTCGTGTCTTTGTGCGAGAATTTCTTGGGCTGTCGACCCCATTGGGGCCTTTTCAAGCACATTTTCACCTGTCGCTCCCGCACGGTAAAAAAGGCCAATCCGAGTGACGAGAGGAGAGGAAAAAGTTCCTTTCCGGCCATGATCCTTCCTGATTCGGTCAGTGGATGGCAGTCGACTTGGTTCTACTGCAAAGACTAGCCGACTCCAGGGCAGTCGACTGGACTTCCTTCTTTTTCCATGGACCGAGTGGGGAAGCCCTCCCCTTTGAAGGTGATCCCGGAGGAGAAGGCACAAGTTAAGGTGCTGGTCGAACGGGTAGTTCAGCTTATCCGATATGGGGTGACCGGTATGGATTTGTTGGAGGTCTTCCTCCGGCGACGCATCCAACTGCTTCAAGCTCGAGACAATCCAATGTGGATGTATTCGGGTATTGATGACACCACTCGGACCCACCCGGAGGAGGTCGACGAGAGCACGTTGGAGGGGTGGCTGACGAGTATTATTGGGAACAAAGATAACCCCAGGGGAGCCAGAAGAATTCCTCCACTCGACCAGTCCTACGAACCAGACAAGGTCTAATTCTGAACTTCTGACTGTAATCTGGATTTAATCGTGCAGCTGTTTATGCTTCGTCGACTGATTTTTGCTGTGCCTGTTTTCTTTCAGGACCTTATTGAAATGTACTCAATGCCCAACAGAGAGCAGGAGCAAAATCCAGAGGGGGAGACAAGCGAAGGCGAAAGTGGCGAGTGGCATTCTGACGGAGAGGGGTACGAGGAGAGCGGTGACTCGAGTGACAAAGAAGAAGTCGACTCGCCTCCTCGCAGTGAGAGGCGATCGAAGCTCAACCAAGACCGGGCGGGCGCCCGCGAAAAGGCGATTGCTCAAACTGGCAAGTCTTCAAAGCGTCCTCGGACGTCCTCTCCAGCACCGACTGAGAAAGCCTCAAAGCAGCCCAAGGTTGTAGTGCAGAAGCCTCGGAAGGCATTGCCGAAGATTAAGATTGATATCCCCGTCGCTTCTGCGTGAGTGTTTTTCTTTCGTATTCACTCGACGCTCTGTGCTATTTATTTTTCCTTTGATTTGACCAGATGAATCTTGAAACTGGCAGTGCTGCTACCTCTGGGATTTCATCTTATAAGGATGAGGATGAGGCAATGGAAGATGCGGTCACCTCCATTCTAGGTTCGATCATCGTCATTTTGTCTTCATTTGGTTGATTGAACTGTAATATATGCAATCGGGTGATGTAATTTTGGCGACTGATCTTTGAACAGATCCCAATGTCATTGACCTCCCGACGATGATGATGACGAGCTAGAGAGGCCTTTGACAAGGAGGAATAGGAAAACGTCTGCTGGCAAGACGCCACAGTTGACGCTGGTGGCGGAACCAGTCGTTCAGGACGCCGGTGACGCCAATCGGACTTCTGTTTCCTTCACCATACCGCTGTCGAGTGCTCTACCTTATGTGTCGACTGCCCAAGCTCCTACCGATCCACCTTCAGTTTTTGCCACCCATCACGTCCCAGAGGATGAAGTGAATGCTGCCAAGAAGCTATACGCCAAGCAGGTATTATGATGGAGAAGATGAAGATGGTGCGGGATGCCAGTCAGGCCGCTTATGATGCCAGCTCGGCTCTCCAGAGAAATGTTCAGGTCAGCAGAATGTCGACTGACTCTCTTGGCTTGTTCTGTTTAGGATATGCTACCTGAAAACTCTCTTTCCAAGGATCTTTACATCTGTACACCCAGTGGGTCTTTTGATTTGTCACTGAGCAAATCCATACTTTGAGCTGAACTTTTTGTTATTGAATATTTGGACTAGTGGGGGCACGCTGAGTTCACCCACTGGGTGTAGTCCCCGAGACTATGGTGGACTGCGGGCAGTCGACTGTAGTCTTGAATTTTGAATTCCTTCACTCGGTCTGGTCTGGCCATATCGAGTGTAGACTGAACCAGTGGGGGCATGCTAAGTGCACCCACTGGGTGTAGTCCCCGAGACTATTGTTGGATGTTTGATTTGACATTAGTCTTAGTACTTATTGTATTTGTCCTTTTACCTCTCTGAAATAACCCGTCTTTTGTGATCTTGGAGCTCGCTTTGCTGCCTTGGAGAAACATCAGATTCAACTCAACCTTGACCTGGAGTTGGCCAAGACAGAACTGCAGAAAGCCAAAGATGACGCCAATGGTAAGACAGATTTGTCGACTGGTTTGTCTTAGACCTAGATTTCATGCTGCTCTCTCTGAACCAAGCATCATTTCTTTTCAGAAAAACTGAACCAGGCTCTGGCAAAGAAGGATCAAGATCTGGCCACTGCACAGAAGAAGGCTTCAGTCGACAAATTGGAGGAAGAGAACTCCAAGATAAAATCTGCCCTGGACGAAGCCAACAAGGAAGTAAACCGCTTGAAGAAGGACAAGGTCAATCTAAACAAGAAGATGGAGAGCATTGCTTGCAAGAGGGATGATCTGGAAAGTTATCTGAGGAGCCTTGCCAAGAAGCTGTTCATCAAGCTTGAAGGTATATACTTTGTTCCGACTGGTTTATCTTTGTCGACTCAGCATACGAATATTGACTCACCCTTGGATTGTGCATGCAGAGTTTTGCCGAGACTTCGAGGAGGAGACCGGGCGGATTGAACCAAGCTTGGACCCCATCAACTCTCCCGTGAAAGATGAAGCTGCTATGAACTTGCTCCGACTGCAATCCCTCATCGACAGTGTTGTTGACTACTTGGCTCGACTGAAGGTTGCCACATCGCGGATTGACACAGCATTCTGGCCAAGGGCAACGTTCCAGAATGACCTCGAGTCTCTGATGACTCGACTTAACGAGATCCCCGGTCGAGTGCAGGAGTGGAAGAAGTCTTCTGCCCGGTGCGGTGCTGATGTGGCTCTATCTTTGGTTCGTGTCCATTGCAAAGAAGCGCGAGAAGATAAGCTGGCAGCGATCAAGGTCGCCGACACCAAGAAGCATGATTTCCGATCCTTGATGGAGACTTTCATTGCTGCTGCCACTCGGATCGCCGATGGCGTTGACCTGGACGAGTTCGTCGAGCCTTCCAGCCCTCCCCCTGCGGAGTGAACAAACTTTTTATGCTCCACCTTAAATCAGCGTCGGGATGCCGAGTGGTTTTTGCAACCGTTAAGCTCTTTCGGGCTGAATGTCCGAGCACTTCGATCTGCCATCCGGAACTTTAGGATTTATCCGAACTTGGTTTATTTCCAAATATGCTTGCGTTTGCCTTCGAGTGGACTTTGTTCTTCACTCGAAATAATCTTTGTGCTTGAGATGCAGCTCTGAGGTGGTGACTCCAATCGACCTGCACTTCATCGTCCTTGCGGATAAGGGCGGAACATGCATTGCCGTCGACATACACCTCGTCGTATTTGCGGATAGGGATGGAGCGCACATTGTATTTGTGGCGTAGCTCCGAATGAGAAGGTTGTAGTCGGCTTGCACCTCGTCGTCCTTGCAGATAGGGATGTGATTCAAACTTAGGCGAGCACTAGACTGCAGCTAAGCCCCCGAGTGGGAGGTTGCTCTCCACTCGGTAGGATTTTTCAAAACTTAGGCGAGTACTTGGACTACAGCTAAGCCCCCGAGTGGGAGGGAGGATTGCTCTCCACCCGGTGGGATTTTTCAAACTTAGGCGAGTACTTGGACTGCAGCTAAGCCCCCGAGTTGGAGGATTGCTCTTCACTCGGTAGGATTTTTCAAAACTTAGGCGAGTACTTGGACTGCAGCTAAGCCCCCGAGTGGGAGGGTTGCTCTCCACTCGGTGGGATTTTTCAAACTTAGGCGAGTACTGGACTGCAGCTAAGCCCCCGAGTGAGAGGCTTGCTCACCACTCGGTGGGATTTTTCAAAACTTAGGCAAGTACTTGGACTACAGCTAAGCCCCCGAGTGGGAGGATTGCTCTCCACTCGGTCGGATTTTTCAAACTTAGGCGAGTACTGGACTGCAGCTAAGCCCCCGAGTGAGAGGCTTGCTCACCACTCGGTAGGACTTTTCAAACTTAGGCGAGTACTGGACTGCAGCTAAGCCCCCGAGTGAGAGGCTTGCTCACCACTCGGTAGGATTTTTCAAACTTAGGCGAGTACTGGACTGCAGCTAAGCCCCCGAGTGAGAGGCTTGCTCACCACTCGGTAGGATTTTTTAAAACTTAGGCGAGTACTGGACTGCAGCTAAGCCCCCGAGTGAGAGGCTTGCTCACCACTCGGTAGGATTTTTCAAACTTAGGCGAGTACTGGACTGCAGCTAAGCCCCCGAGTGAGAGGCTTGCTCACCACTCGGTAGGATTTTTCTCAAACTTAGGCGAGTACTTGGACTGCAGCTAAGCCTCCGAGTGAGAGGCTTGCTCACCACTCGGTAGGATTTTTTCAAACTTAGGTGAGTACTTGGACTACAGCTAAGCCTCCGAGTGAGAGGCTTGCTCACCACTCGGTAGGATTTTTACAAACTTAGGTGAGTACTGGACTGCAGCTAAGCCCCCGAGTGAGAGGCTTGCTCACCACTCGGTAGGATTTTTCAAACTTAGGCGAAACGGATTCACAGCTAAGTCACTAAGTGAGAGGCTTGCTCACTACTTGGTAGGATTTTTCGAACTTAGGTGAAACGGATTCGCAGCTAAGTCACCGAGTGAGAAGCTTGCTCACCACTCGGTAGGATTTTTCGAACTTAGGCGAAACGGATTCGCAGCTAAGTCATCGAGTGAGAAGCTTCCTCACCACACGGTAAGATTTTTTCAAACTTAGACGAAACAGATTCGCAGCTAAGTCACCCACTGGGGGATTTCAAATGTAAACAAAAGCAACAACAGTCGTTAGGAAGATTATAAAACTCTTGTCTTTGATAAATAAACTAAAACGGTATTTCTTATTACATCTCATCCGAGTGAGTACTTAAGTATAAAAGGGGCGAAGCAGATCCGCGTTGCAAGCTCGTGGCTCGTCTTTCTGATGCTCGACATTGTAAAGATGGTATGCTCTATTGTGGAGAATTCTGGTGATAATGAAGGGGCCTTCCGAAGCAGGGGCAAGCTTGTGTGGCTTCTGTTGATCCACTCGAAGAACCAAGTCCCCCTCTTTAAAGGCTTGACCCCTCACGTTTCTGGCGTGGAATCGACGCAAGTCTTGCTGATAAATGGTCGACCGGATCAATGCCATCTCTCTTTCCTCCTCTAAGAGGTTGACTGAATCTTGCCGGTCCTGTTCTGCTTCCTCTTCGGAGAAGAGCTCGACTCGGGGTGCGTTGTGGAGCAGGTCACTTGGCAGAACAACTTCGGCTCCATAGACCAAAAAGAAAGGAGTTCGTCTAGTCGACTGATTAGGAGTTGTCCTCAAACCCCAAAGTACTGATGGAAGTTCATCGACCCAGGCGCCTGCTGCATGTTTGAGATCACGCATCAGTCGGGGTTTCAGTCCTTTGAGAATTAGGCCATTTGCTCTTTCTGCTTGTCCATTCGACTGCAAGTGAGCGACTGAAGCATAGTCGACTTGTGTGTCTTGAGAAGCGCAGAAAGCTCTAAACTCATTAGAATCGAAGTTTGACCCGTTGTCAGTGATGATGCTGTGTGGGACTCCATATCTGAATGTCAATTCTCTGATGAAATTGACAGCGGTGCTAGCTTCAAGATTCTTGATAGGTTTAGCTTCAATCCATTTGGTAAACTTGTCGACTGCTACAAGCACATGAGTGAAGCCGCTCCTACCAGTTCTCAGTGGTCCAACCATATCCAATCCCCAAACAACAAAGGGCCAGACAAGGGGAATGGTCTTCAGGGCGGACGCTGGCTTGTGAGACATATCAGAGTAAAACTGGCAGCCTTCACATCTGTCGACTATATCTTTCGCCATTTCATTTGCTCGTGGACAATAAAATCCGGCTCGGTATGCTTTAGACACAATGGCCCGAGAGGACGCATGGTGACCACAGGTCCCCGAGTGGATGTCGTGGAGGATCATTCGACCTTCTTCTGGTGTTATGCATTTCTGACTGATTGCAGTCACGCTTTCTCTGAACAGTTGTCCTCTTATCACAGTAAAGGCTTTGGATCGACAGACGATCTGTCGAGCCTCTTCTTCATCTTTTGGGAGTTCCTTCCTAAGGATGTACGCAATGTATGGTACTGTCCAGTAGGGAGTGATGACCAGAACCTCCATGATTAGGTCGACCACGGCTGGGACCTCGACTTTAGTCGGCTGTGGCGCTCTTAGGCTGCGGGGGCTCTTCAGTGAAAGGATCTTCCTGAACTGATGATGTGTGAATGTGTTCCAAAAACACATTGCTGGGAATGGCTTCTCTCTTTGAACCTATCTTTGCCAAATCATCGGCTGCTTGATTTTTCAGTCGGGGTATATGATGGAGTTCTAACCCCTCAAACTTCTTTTCCAACTTCCTCACCGCATTGCAGTAACCAGTCATAGCTGGGCTTCTAACGTCCCATTCTTTCATCACTTGATTGACCACCAAATCTGAGTCGCCGTAGACCATGAGGCGACGGACGCCGAGTGAAATGGCCATACATAACCCATATAAGAGTGCTTCATATTCTGCTTCGTTATTGGAGGAATCAAAGTGAATCTGGAGGACGTATCTGAGCTTGTGTCCTCAGCATCTTGGAACCATCAAAGAACATGGTCCAGTGCTCCGAGTGAACTTGAGTCGGCAATTGCTGTTCAATCCACTCGGCGAGGAAATCTGCTATTGCTTGGGACTTGATAGCCTTCTTTGCCTCAAACTTGATATCCAAGGGAACGAGTTCAATCGCTCATTTTGCCACTCGACCAGTTGCATCTCTATTGTGCAGAATCTCCAACAATGGAGCGTCGCTGACGACTGTAATAGAGTGATCAGAGAAATAGTGTGCAACCTTCTTCGTGGTCATGTAAATCCCATGAACAAGCTTCTGATAGTGTGTATATCTCTGCTTTGATGGAGTCAGAACTTCAGAAACATAATAAACAGGGCGCTGAACTTTATAGGCTTTTCCCTCTTCTTCCCGCTCGACCGTAAGTACTGTACTGACGACTTGTCCAATGGCTGCTATATAAAGCAGTAAAGGCTCTTTGCTGATTGGAGCAGCAAGCACCGGTTGGGTGGAAAGCAGGGCTTTTAGCTCTGCAAATGCTGCATCAGCTTCAGGAGTCCACTCAAACTTATCTGACTTTTTCATCAGTCGGTAGAGAGGTAGTGCCTTCTCACCAAGTCGAGAAATGAATCGACTTAGGGCGGCCAAACAACCAGTAAGCTTCTGGACATCATGCACACGCACAGGGCGTTTCATCTGGAGTATGGCACCGACTTTCTCGGGGTTAGCGTCGATCCCTTGTTCGGAAACGAGAAAACCGAGTAATTTTCCTCCTGGAACTTCGAACGTGCACTTCGATGGATTAAGCTTGATATCATACCTTCTGAGGTTGGCAAAGGTTTCAGCAAGGTCAACCAGTAGGTCGGAGCCTTTACGTGACTTGACCACAATGTCATCCATGTACGCTTCCACATTCCGACTGATTTGAGTGAATAAACACTTCTGAATCATCCGCATGAATGTGGCTCCAGCATTCTTCAGGCCGAATGGCATAGTGACATAACAGAAGCACCCGAATGGGGTGATGAAAGCTGTTTTAATCTCATCGGGTCCATACAGACAGATCTGATGATACCCAGAATAAGCGTCCAAAAAGGACAAATGCTCACACCCCGCAGTCGAATCGACTATTTGATCGATGCGAGGGAGAGGAAAGTGATCCTTCGGGCAGGCCCGATTGATATGCTTGAAGTCGATGCACATGCGAAGTGAGTCGTCCTTCTTAGGGACCATGACAACATTAGCTAACCACTCGGAGTGGTAAATCTCTCGAATAAACTCAGCTCCCAGGAGCCGAGCAACTTCTTCACCGATTGCTTTTCTCTTCTGTACGGCGGACCGTCGAAGATGTTCTTTAACCGGTTTCACTTTTGGGTCGGCTCGCAAACGATGCTCAGCCAGTCCCCTGGGAACACCTGGCATGCCAGAGGGTTTCCATGCAAAGATGTCGCAGTTCTCACAGAGGAACTGGGTGAGTGCTTCTTCCTATTTGGAGTCGAGTGTTGTTGAAATGTGAGTCGGAGCAGCATTGGGATCAGTCGGGTGAATATGAATCGGTTTTGTTTCACCGGACGACTGAAATGTGAATCTGTGGCAGGCTTCTTAGCTCGCAACAAATCACTCGGATATGCATTTTTCTGATACTCCTGCAATTCCATGACTGCCATCTGCGCATCGGCGACCTTCGAGCCCTTCTGGAAGCACTCTTCTGCCTTCTTTCTATTGCCAATGATAGTGATCACACCCTTAGGACCAGGCATCTTCAATTTAAGGTACACATAGCATGGTCGAGCCATAAAACGTGCATAAGCTGGCCTGCCCAGAATAGCGTGATAAGCACTCTGGAAATCCACAACTTCAAATGTCAATTTTTCTTTGCGGTAATTCTTGGAATCACCGAAACCACGTCAAGAGCAATACGGCCGAGTGATTCGTCCTTCTTGCCTGGAATGACTCCATGGAAACTCATATTGCTTTCACTGAGTCTGGACATCAGAATGCCCATCACTTTCAGCGTCTCTGCATACAGAATATTCAGGCCACTGCCACCATCCATCAGAACTTTAGTCAGTCGAGTGCCTTCGACAACTGGATCGACCACCAACGATTGCCTCCCAGGGGTGGCTATGTGCGTCGGGTGATCGGACTGGTCAAATGTGATAGCAGTCTGAGACCATTTCAAATAACTAGGTGTCGCCGGAGTGACCATGTTCACTTCTATGTTGATGACTTTCAGTCAACTCTTGCTCTCAACATCAGCAAAAATCATCAGAGTGGAATTGACGTGAGGGTAACCATCATCACTGTCCTCCTTGTCCTCAACTTTGTCTGACTCATTTTCCTTCTCTTTGGGTTGTTTCTCTTGGAACTACTGGATTAGGAGCCGACACTGCTGAGTGGTATACTTCGGGTAAATGATTTTACCCTCTTCATCTTTCTTTGTGTGGATGTGGCATGGCAAATACAGCACATCATTTCCATCTTGGTCTTTTATTTTCTTAGGGTTCCATGGCCCTTTGGGATTCCCTTTGGATTTTCCCTGAGTCACGGCTAAGGTTTCCCCAGGAGCAGCTGGCTCGGCTTTGCGCTTCTGCTTTCGACTGGAGTTTCCTCCTCCGATTTCATGGGCGAATGTTTTGTGCTTGCCGCTCCGGAGCCGATCCTCCTCTTCACCATTAGCATACTTGGTGGCAATCTCCATCATTCGACTCAGAGACATGTCTCCGGTCAGACCGAACTTCAGATTCAACTCTCTATACTTGACGCCTTCCTTGAAGGCACAAACTGCTTGGTGATCAGACACATTCTCCACCGTGTGGTGCAACGTGATCCATCTCTGGATATAATCCCTCAAAGTTTCATTCGTCTTCTGCACACAAGATTGTAGCTCTGTCAACCCTGCTGGCAGTTTGCATGTTCCTTCAAATGTTCTGACAAACACTCGGGCAAGATCTTGCCAACAATAAATGTTGTTGGGTGCTAACTGGTTCAGCCATGCTCTGGCCGAGCCCTCCAACATCAGAGGAAGGTGTTTCATGGCCACTTCATCACTGCCGCCGCCAATCTGGACAGCCACTCGGTAGTCCTCAAGCCAAGTGTCAGGCTTGGACTCACCAGTGAACTTACTAACTCCAGTCGCTAACCTGAAGTTGGGAGGAATCATCGCGGGCCTGATGGCTCTGCTGAAGCATTCTGGACCTGAGACATGCACTCTGCTGCTGGCTGGTAAATCTCTATCATGACCTTCTCGGTGAGCTCTATTTCTGTCGACCAAACCCTGAATGAGGAAAGATCTCGCATCAAAGCCTGGCTCCCTGGGGTCGACCGGAATCCTTCGCCCAACACTGTTAGGGCGCCTGTCATCATGCTGCCGAGGCATGTACGACCCGCTCCTTGGGGGAGGTGTGGGCACTTGATGATGATCGTCATGATCGAGTCGGTGATCATACTGCTCACGGTTTCTGTACTGATCACGCCGGTCTCCACGCCCCTCACGCCTTGGGGGCGATCTTGGGCTGTGAGCCGACTGTACTATATCTGCAATAACGGACCTGCTATGGATCCTATTCCGCGACTGTGACACAACTGTATTCTGTTCTCCTACTACCCGGAGTAAAGCTCTAATCTGCATCAGACCTGTGCCAGCTTCTGACTGGGAGGGCTGAATTGACTCTGCTATTCGAGCTGCAGCTGTAAGATTTTGGATCGGAGTCCGATATACCTGAGCCGGAGGTGGAAAGAGTTGACGTCGACTGGATTCTGGAACCCTCTGACGCGCACGCTCGTTGAGTGCACGTTGGAGGTTCTCCAGTCGAGTGCGCTCAGCCAGGTTGGCCAGGCGCGCGACCTCCAAGGCTCGGGCCTCGGGGGTTTCTCAAACGATAGGAGTGTGAAGTGCATCCATGTTCCGGTGGCGATGTTCTTCCCTCTGCTGCGAAGAGAGGGGCTTGGGGAGGTACTCCTCATGGGCATGCGACGGATCGCCTCCGCCGTCGCCACCGTCAGCGCGGGGGAAGCCGGGAGGACTGCGAGGTCCATCGACCATCAGGACCTCCGCCGCGGGATCACTGTTGTCGCACTCGGATGCAGTCTCTGCGGAGCCAGTCGACAGGTCGAACAAGCCGTAGTGAGTTTCATCGGTCTCGATCGCTGCGACTTGAGGGGTGGCCGACTGGCGAGCCACCACATGTATCACCCACTGCTGAAGCCTTGATCGACCGGAACGCTTGCGCCAGCGGGCGACAGGGAGGGATGATGCCATAGGAGCTGACCGATACTGGGTCGACAGCTGCCGCAGGAGGACGCCGCGGACGCACGCGCGAAAGTGCGTTGCCCCATGGACGGGGAGTGCGTTGACGTCGAGTGGAGCCTCCTGAAGCCAAGCGGAGTCGTCGGCGACGAACACAAGCGTGCCGAGACGGATCACACGGCCCTCAGCCAAACCTCTGCCTGAAACCATGATGAAGGGGATCGGAAAAAATGCAACTTCTCCAACAAGTCGCTAAGACACCTGCCCCACGGTGGGCGCCAACTGTCGTGGTTCTAAGTCTGACAGTAGAATGGGGGGTAGGAATGTAGAGGCAAGACCCTAGCTATGGAGGAGTTGTACATGCAAGTTTTACGAGTTCAGGCCCTTCTTCGGGGAAGTAATAGCCCTACGTCTCGGAGCCCGGAGGCAGTCGACTGGATTATGAGCGTGTGAGTTACAGGGGGTGCGAACCCTTGTCCCAGAGTAGGGGGTGGCTTATATAGAGTGCGCCAGGACCCCAGCTCCCCTCCGTTACACAGGGTTCAATGTACGTTAAGAGGTGGGTGTTACTGGTAATGCCAGTAATAAAGATACATAATGACCATTAAAGCTATGACTTAATTCCCGACCGTTGTAGAGTAGAGTGGCTTTAGCCCTCCCGGGAGTCGAGTGATTGCCTACATGGTCGAGTGTCTTCAAGATTGTCGAGTGGAACATAGCTTCATGGTCGAGTGGATGATGATTCTTCTTCAAATGTTTCTGGTTCTTTTAGAGATGTCCTTGGGGAGGGTATCTTGGATAGGTCCATGACCCTACCCTAGGTACATAGCTTCATCAGCTTTGCCACAAATACAATGTCAACTTCATGATCACGCTAAGCAATATGACAATGATGGAGCGTGTCATTATAACAGAACGGTGGAAAGTTGCATGGAAATATATCTCGGAATGGCTATGGAAATGCCATGATAGGTAGGTATGGTGGCTGTTTTGAGGAAAGGATATGGTGGGTGTATGATACCGGCGAAAGATGCGCGGTATTAGAGAGGCTAGCAATGGTGGGAGGGTGAGAGTGCGTATAATCCATGGACTCAATATTAGTCATAAAGAACTCATATACTTATTGCAAAAATCTATTAGTTATCAAAACAAAGTACTACGCGCATGCTCCTAGGGGGATAGATTGGTAGGAAAAGACCATCGCTTGTCCCCGACCGCCACTCATAAGGAGGACAATCAATAAATAAATCATGCTCCGACTTCATCACATAACGGTTCACCATACGTGCATGCTACGGGAATCACAAACTTTAACACAAGTATCTCTCAAATTCACAACTACTCAACTAGCATGACTCTAATATCACCATCTTCATATCTCAAAACAATAATAAGGAATCAAACTTCTCATAGTATTCAATGCACTTTATATGAAAGTTTTTATTATATCCCTCTTGGATGCCCATCATATTAGGACTAAATTCATAACCAAAGAAAATTACCATGCTGTTTAATACTCTCAAAATAATATAAGTGAAGCATGATAGTTCATCTATTTCTTCAAAATAAAACCACCGCCGTGCTCCAAAAAGATAAGAGTGAAGAACTAGAGCAAAACTACTCCGAAAGATATAAGTGAAGATCGATGAGTAGTCGAGTAATTATGCAACTATGTGAAGACTCTCTAACATTTAAGAATTTCAGATCTTGGTATTTTATTCAAACAGCAAGCAAATCTAAAGAAAATAAAATGACGCTCCAAGCAAAACACATATCATGTGGTGAATAAAAATATAGCTCCAAGTAAAGTTACCGATGAACGAAGACGAAAGAGGGGATGCCTTCCGGGGCATCCCCAAGCTTAGGCTCTTGGTTATCCTTGAATATTACCTTGGGGTGCCTTGGGCATCCTCAATCTTAGGCTCTTTCCACACCTTATTCCGTAGTCCATCGAATCTTTACCCAAAACATGAAAACTTCACAACACAAAACTTAACAGAAAACTCGTAAGCTCCGTTAGCGAAAGAAAACAAAACACAACTTCAAGGTACTGTAATGAACTCATTCTTTATTTATATTGGTGTTAAACCTACTGTATTCCAACTTCTCTATGGTTTATAAACAACTTTACTATCCATAGATTCATCAAAATAAGCAAGCAACACACGAAAAACAGAATCTGTCAAAAACAGAACAGTCTGTAGTAATCTGTAACTAACGCAAACTTCTGGAACTCCAAAAATTCTAAAATAAACTGGTGTACCTGAGGAATTTTTCTAGTAATCATCTTCAAAAATAATAAACTAAATAGCACTCTCCATTAAAAAGTTTTAGCTAATCTCGTGAGCGCTAAAGTTTCTGTTTTTTACAGCATGATCGCAAAGACTTCACCCAATCTTCCCAAAGGTTCTAATCGGCACAAACACTAATTAAAACACAAAACCACATCTAAACAGAAACTATATGAATTATTTATTCCTAAACAGAACCAAAAATCAAGAAACTAAAATAAAATTGGGTTGCCTCCCAACAAGCGCTATCGTTTAATGCCCCTAGCTAGGCATGATGATTTCAATGATGCTCACATAAAAGATAATAATTGAAACATAAAGAGAGCATCATGAAGAATATGACTAGCACATTTAATTATAATGCACTTCCTATGCATAGGGATTTTGTGATCAAACAACTTATGGGAACAATAATCAACTAGCATAGGAAGGCAAAACAAGCATAGCTTCAAAACTTTAAGCACATAGAGAGGAAACTTGATATTATTGCAATTCCTACAAGCATATATTACTCCCTCATAATAATTTTCAGAAGCATGATGAATGAATTCAACAATATAACGAGCACCTAAAGATTTCTTTTCACGATCTACAAGCATAGAAAATTTACTACTCTCCACATAAGCAAAATTCTTCTCATTCGGAATAGTGGGAGTATCATAAGAGACTTGAATACTATAAATTGTTTCCACATTGAAAGAGTAATGTTCAGAAAAAAGGTAATAATAATCATGACAAGTTTTATAAATATAATCATCACTACTTTTTATAACATAAGTTTCATCACAATAATCATCATAAGTAGCAACTTTGTTCTCATCATAATCGATTGAAACCTCTTCCAAGATAGTGAATACATCACTAAATAAAGTCATGACCTCTCCAAATCCACTTTCATAAATATTATAAGATTCAACATCCTCCAAAATAGTGGGATCATTACTTCCTAAAGTTGACACTCTTCCAAACCCCCTTTCATCAATATAATCATCATAAGTAGGAGGCATGCTATCATCATAACAACTTTGCATATCAAAATCTAGGAGGCTAAAAATATCATCATTATTAAACATAGCATCCCCAAGCTTGGGACAAACATTAATTTCAGCAAATATATTCTCAAATATGTCATCCTCCTCAAACATAGCTTCCCCAAGCTTGGGCCTTTTCATATCATAAGCATAATCACTCTCATCATTAATAGTATGGATAGCACCAATAGTATAGCAATTATCATATTATTCCAAGCAAGTGCCAAAAAGATTTTCAAGATCATAAGAAGTATCATTATCTTCCCAATCATAATCATCACAACAAGCAATAGGCATAATTAGATCATCATCAAGTGCATCATCTTCATTTTCATGAGGCACAACAATAATAGGAGCACCATTATTTGGGAGAGATATATTTTTACCTCTCCTCCTTTTTCGTTTCTTCTTCTTCATCACATCATGTGTAGTTTCAATCCTCTTTTTGGAGCTCCTTATTAATGAGATTGGTTGAATAGAAGGCTCCTCCTCGTTACCTGATTCATCATAAGAAATAATAGGAGGATATTGGGAAGTCTCTTCCCTTTCGTCAGTATTATCTTCATCCTCTATTTGCTTTCTTTTCTTTATGTAGTTGGAAATATAAGGATTTTCAATGCAATTCACCGCACAATACATATAAATTTCTTCTAGATCAATATCGAGGAATTTCTCAAGGTTATATTCTGGAATATGCTTAGTTTGACGTTTCAATTCTTCATAACCTAAAAGCAAACTTAGTTCATTATAATGCGCAAGGTAAATCAAGTCATCACAATTTTTGGACACGATTCGATCATGAAACAATTTGCATTTGATATTTAAATGACCGTGTTCATTGCAAAGTTCACAAGTACGGCTAAGATATTTTAATTTTTCAGCACTAACATTTAGCATTTTTTGCCACCATTTAGTTTCTAAATACTTATGCCTCTTGCAATATCTATCTTCCCTATTTGGTGTGTACTTGCAAACCCAATGCACTCCACAAAAATTGACATGTTTATAGGAGACATTTTCATCATAACTTGTGCAATCATCATTAGTACTATGGATATTCAAGGAGTTCATACTAACAACATTGCAATCATGCTCATCATTCAAAGTTTTAGTGCCAAACATTTTAATGCATTGTCACATCCCTAGCTTCTGGTGCTGCCTAGTGCTTTCATCTTGTGGTGCATCATGTTTAAGTTTCAATTAAATTTGAAATGGGGAATGCTTCAAACCCTAGCACCAAAGCAAATTCAAATAGTTGCAAATTAAAAATGGAATTTCAATTAACCCAAAATGCTATTAAAAAATGTTCTTGGTCTTTGGAAAATGTTGCAACCAACAACCAGAGGTGATGCACATTTTTTTCTAAACATTTTGGATTTTTGAATGAACCCATATGTATTTGAATTGGAGCTGTTTAAAATAATATAAATATTTTAGAGGCTCAAAAAATGTTGGAAATTGGTGAGGGCCTTTGGTATATTATAACTAGTGGCCACAAGGAATCTCAACATTTTTATAATTGTGCTAGTATTTATTTTAAGTCAAAAACAAATGTCAGAAATAGAAAAGAAAACAAAATTATGGAAAACCCTTACCTGGGCCACTTGCTGGCCTGCCTCTGGGCCGGCCCACCTGGCCCATGCCAGTCACCTCCTACCTTTGCCAGTAGGCAGAGGAGGGGCGGACAGCGCACCGCCGCCGAGCATGCGCGAGGCCACCTCCTGCTTCGCCGTGTCGACGCCTCCTCCTCCCTGTCCCCGCGCCTGTGGACGCCTCGACCCCCCTCTGTCCTTCCCCCCCCTCTCTCTCTTCTCTGGCTCCTTTCCCCTCTCTTCCCGAGCGCCGCTATCGCCGCCGTTCACTGCCACCGTGGCCACCGTCCACACCTCGCCTCGCCGATGCTTCCAGAAGAACCGTCGCGCCTTCCTCTTCGTCTCCACCAACCCACGTGACGCCGGGCGCACCGCAGCGTCGTCCCCGCCGCCTTCATCGCCGCATCTGTCCGGCAATCGCCGCGGTCGATTCGCCGTCTCCGACGCCTCCCCGAGACCACCGCGCTGCTCTTCGACCTCGCTGTGAGCCCCGGAGTATTACCCCTCACCTCTCCCTCTCTGGTTCGTCCTCTAGCTAGCTGTGCTGCCATGGCCGTAGCTCGCGTCCGCCATGACCGGCGAGCCCCGCGCTCCCGAGCTCCTGCACTTGCGTTCGTTGCACCGGCGTGCTCCTGGTGACCCCAGGAACCCGTAGAGCCCCTCAGCTGATCTCGACGTGCCGTGGAACGTCGCACCGGACTCCGCCCGAACTCCGGCCGCCGCCATGAGGTCACTTCCGACGAATTCCGGCCACCCCGCGGCCTTCCGTCCGGTCCATTGGATGCGGACGAGCAAGAGCTCCTCCCCGGTGCGCTCAGCGCGCCAAACCACCGCCCGATGCTCAAATCCGAGCCGCGCCGCCGTCGTTTTGGTCGTCGCCGGCCGTGCTCCAGCGAGTGCCGACGTGGCGCGTCATTAGCGCTAACCACCGCCAGCTAGATCACCCACATACGCTGACAGTTGGGTCCCAGCGCCCACTAATTTTGTATTTAGGCTAAACACACCCCTGTTTAACACTATGACACTGACGTGTGGACCCCACTGGTTAGGTTTGACCTGGAGGCGCCCAGTTGACCTGCTGACATCAGGGTGATGTCATGCTGACGCAATATGTATTATCTGGTTTTATTTTTAATTCAGGAAATTCCAGAAAATGATCTAAACTTCCAAAATTCATAGAAATTTAACCGTAACTCCAAATCAAACAAATTATATATGAAAAATTATCAGAAAAATTCAAGGAATCCATCTGTACCATTTTCATGCATGTTTGAACAATGTTTGTCCTCTGTTTTGGACAAATCATATGAATGGCATTTAAATAACCATATGTGGAGTTTGAATTTGAATCTTGGATTCAAACCAACTTCATTTAACTTGTTCCTAGTATGCATTAGTCAAAACACATCATATTGCCAGGTCATGATCATGCATCATATTGTTGCATTGCATTGATTGCGTTTCCTTCTTGTTGCCGGTAACTGTCCCCTCTCGATAGACGATGTTTCGACGACGAGTTCGATGACACCGATGAAGAACTATATTATCTTCAGAAGTGCCAGGCAAGCAAAACCCCCTTGTCCATTTCGATACAATCCCACTCTCTCGCTCCTGCTCTCTTTTACTGCATTAGGACAACAACGATTCAACTGTTACTTGCTGCGGTAGTTGAACCCCTTATCCTCTGCATGACCTGTCATTGCCACAGTAAATAGATGAAACCCACTAGTATGAGTAGGAGTTGTTTGAGCCCTGATGTGCCTACTCATTTATGTTTGTTTGTCATGCCTGCTACTGCTTAGAGTTGAGTCGGGTCTGATTCATCGGGAATGAATTGGAATGGTGATGAACATGTTCTACTGTGTGTGAGCTAAGTGTGTGAATACGATTTGGTAAAGGTATTGGTGAGAGGCCATGTAGGAGTACATGGTGGGTTGTCTCATTGAAGCCGTCCTCAGGAACTGAGTTCTGTGTTTGTGATCCATGAAACAGTTACTACCACGCATTGGGCCCGAAACCAATGGACCCTCTCGGCTTCTTGATCACCCTTGTCCTCTGTCCAGGAGTTGCAAAGTAGTTTCTGGTGTTTGTAGTATGCTGGGGGCCGCACGCAGCGCTGACCGTAGGGGTGGGCTGTGTTGCGGTAGGCACGTGGCCGGGCAGCCGGGCGCCCGTTTGGTGTCTCGGACCCTGTACACATCGTTTGGGGCTGTGAGCGAAACTCCGGCCGGATCTCCTCATGGATGGAACCCGAATAGGCGATAAACCTGGACTAGAGACTTGAGTGTTTAGGTAGGCCGTGGCCGACACCCTCGCTGGGCTTCCGCTTGAAGGTTGTCGAGTACATGTCGTGTAAACGGCGGTAAGTGGTGAGAGCGTGTGTGAAGAAGTACACCCCTGCAGGGTTAACATCATCTATTCGGATAGCCGTGTCCGCGGTTATGGACTTCTGGGTTGCCTATAACAGTTCATAGACAAGTGAAAGTGGATACTCTAAAATACACAAGATAAGCGTGAGTGCTATGGATGGCCTTCTCGTAGGGAGACGGAAGTGGATCCATAGTGGTGTATTGGATGGTGAATATGTGGACTCGTGTGCGCCACCTCAAAGAGTTACTTCCAGTCGTAGTTCAGGATAGCCACCGAGTCAAAGCTGGCTTGCTGCAGTTAAACTCCACCACCCCCTTTGATACTGATGCATATGTAGCTAGTTCTGATGTAAGTCTTGCTGAGTACGTTTGTACTCACGTTTGCCTATTTTATGTTTTGCAGAGAGAGATGTCAGTCTCGCTAGTAGTTCCGTGTGGACTTCGACGTTTAGCTTGATACCTCAGCTACGATCTTGTGCCCTCGGCAGGATGTGGTAGATAGTCAGGCTTCTCAGCCTTTTTCATTTGTAGATGTCTGTACTCAGACATGTTAAGCTTCCGCATGTGCTTTGACTTGTATGCTTTGATTGTTGGGTCATGAGACCCATGCTTGTAATATCTGGCTCTTCCGAGCCTATTGAATAAATACCTTGAGTCGTAGAGTCTTGTTGTGATGCCATGTTGTATCTACACATATCGAGCATATTGTGTGTATGATTGAAATGCTTGCTATGTGTGGGATCCGACTATCTAGTTGTTTATCCTTGGCAGCCTATCATATGGGGAAATGTAGTCTAGTGCTTCTGAGCGATAGTAGTCCGCTACAGCCCGGTTCACCGGAGTCCTGCTAGCCCAGCACTACTGCTCGGAACACTTGACTGGCCGGCATGTGTTTCACGTCGTTCCTGTGTCTGTCCCTTTGGGGAAATGTCACGCGGTGTTATCCGGAGTCCTGCCTAGCCTGCTATAGCCCGGGTTACCGGAGTCCTGTTAGCCCAGTGCTACAGCCCGGATATATATACGTTGTTGACCGACATGCTCGATGTGATTCATGTATGCCTGTCCTCATGGGTTAGTGCCGCCTTGGGTTCACGACTAGCCATGTCGGCCCGGGTTCTTTGTCATATGGATGCTAGCGACACTATCATATACGTGAGCCAAAAGGCGCAAACGGTCCCGGGCCAGGTAAGGTGGCACCCGTGGGAATACCGTGCGTGAGGCCGCAAAGTGATAGGATGTGTTACATGCTAGATCGGTGTGACTTAGGATCGGGGTCCTGACATGCATTCTTCTTCTAACACATTGGCACAATTTTCCTTTCCATCATACTCACGAAAGATATTAAAAAGATGAAGCGTATGAGGTAAACTCAATTCCATTTTTTTGTAGTTTTCTTTTATAAACTAAACTAGTTCTAAAAAATAAACAAAAAGATTCGATTGCAAGATCTAAGGATATACCTTCAAGCACTCACCTCCGTGGAAACGGTGCCAGAAACTGGTTGATGTCTACTACACAACCTTCTTCTTGTAGACGTTGTTGGGCCTCCAAGTGCAGATGTTTGTAGGACAGTAGCAAATTTCCCTCAAGTGGATGACCTAAGGTTTATCAATCCGTGGGAGGCGTAGGATGAAGATGGTCTGTCTCAAACAACCCTGCAACCAAATAACAAAGAGTCTCTTGTGTCCCCAACACACCCAATACAATGGTAAATTGTATAGGTGCACTAGTTCGGCGAAGAGATGGTGATACAAGTGCAATATGGATAGTAGATATAGGTTTTTGTAATCTGAAAATAAAAAAACAGCCAGGTAACAAGTGGTAAAAGTGAGCGTAAATGGTATTGCAATGCTAGGAAACAAGGCCTAGGGTTCATACTTTCACTAGTGCAAGTTCTCTCAACAATAATAACATAATTGGATCATATAACTATCCCTCAACATGCAACAAAGAGTCACTCCAAAGCCACTAATAGCGGAGAACAAACGAAGAGATTATGGTAGGGTACGAAATCACCTCAAAGTTATTCTTTCCAATCAATCCATTGGGCTATTCTATAAGTGTCACAAACAGCCCTAGAGTTCGTACTAGAATAACACCTTAAGACACAAATCAACCAAAACCCTAATGTCACCTAGATACTCCAATGTCACCTCAAGTATCCGTGGGTATGATTATATGATATGCATCACACAATCTCAGATTCATCTATTCAACCAACACATAGAACCTCAAAGAGTGCCCCAAAGTTTCTACCGGAGAATCAAGACGAAAACATGTGCCAACCCCTATGCATAGGTTCATGGGCGGAACCCGCAAGTTGATCACCAAGAAATACATCAAGTGAACTACGTGATATCCCATTGTCACCACAGATATGCACGGCAAGACATACATCAAGAGTTCTCAAGTCATTAAAGACTCAATCTGATAAGATTACTTCAAAGGGAAAACTCAATCCATTACAAGAGAGAAGAGGGGGAGAAGCAACATAAGATCCAACTATAATAGCAAAGCTCGCGATACATCAAGATCGTGCCAAATCAAGAACACGAGAGACACAGAGATCAAACACATAGCTACTGGTACATACCCTCAGCCCCGAGGGTGAACTACTCCCTCCTCGTCATGGAGAGCGCCGGGATGATGAAGATGGCCACCGGTGAGGGTTCCCCCTCCGGCAGGGTGCCGGAACAGGGTCCCGATTGGGTTTTGGTGGCTACAAAGGCTTGCGAGGGCGGAACTCTCGATCTATTATGTTCCCCGAAGTTTTTAGGGTATATGGGTATATATAGGCGGAAGAAGTATGTCGGTGGACCTCCGGGCTGTCCACGAGGCAGGGGGGCGCGCCCTAGGGGGGTGGATGCGCCCGCGCGCCCCCACCCTCGTGGGCAGCCCGGGACTCCCCTGGCGTCGGGGGTTGGGTGCGACATATGCCAAATGATGGCTTATCATGGTGGGAGCGAGTAGAACGTCGCCGGTGCCCGGAAGCGGGATGAGTCGTAGACACGAACGCCGGCGTACTTTACCCAGGTTTGGGGCTCTCCTAGGAGATAATACCCCTAGTCCTGCTCTGCGGGGTCTCCGCATGATCACTATGGCGAAGTGAGTACAAGATTGCTCCTCAAGCTGTATGCTAGAGGTAGGGGAAGGCAAGGCCAGCTCTCTCCCTCTCTATATGATCTGGTCTAGTTCTAATGGGCTGGAACCCTTTGCATGGGTGTCCTAGGGGGTTTATATAGGCCTACCCCCCACGGGTACAAAGGTAATATGACTAGGCGCGGGCCCAGTCGTCAGTCTCTTCGGCCAGCGGCTTCTCCGCTGACTGTTGGGGCCCGCCGATTGGTGGGCCCCGTTGGCTGATCTGGTACGGAGCCGACAGGCCGTGTCCACCGCTTGCGGGTCGTGCCGGCTGCTTATTACTGTCGCCGTGCCTCTAATGACGCAGGCTTGGTCATGGGGTCATGGCTACAGCCCCGCCGCCTAGCGGGCGATTACTGTAGCCACTCCCCGTCTCGTCTGGTTAATGGTGTGTGGGACCCGTGGGAGGGGGGGGGGGCAGGCTGACTCCTGGGGGCCGACTCCCATCGGGTCCGTCTGGTGGCGCTCTGGCCGTTTTCTGGACTCCCGCTGACCGGTAGGGCCCATCATCCCTGGGCCGTATCGACAGGTCATCGTGGGCGCATGACTCCGCCCACTAGTGCTGATGTCAGCGATGGCATGGCCACAGTTCCGCGCCGGACGGAGATCTCCGTGGTACGGCGCACTATGGCCGAGCCATCCCTTGGAGTGGGCGTCACTGTGGCCACTCCCCGTCCCATCCTCCTTGATGAGGGTACAGGCTTTGCTAGAGCCATGGGTCGGCTCCCCAGGGCCGACTTCTCTGGAAGCCGCTGGTCAGGAGTCGGCTTGTCTTGACCTCACCTTCTGGACTCGGCCGTCTGCGGGCGGCCGGCTATTTCTCCAGCCGGCTCCCAGAAGGCGGCTCTTTCCCTTGGCGTCTTGAGGGGCGCAGTCAGCCCTGATGTCTTGAAAGGTTATGGGCGTCGGGTTAGCCTACCCGTGGCCCATTACCCTGACAGTAGTCCCCCAAGCTGGTGAGGCACCGCGGATGAGCAGCCGAGGAGCCTCAGCAGTTTTCTCCATCCGAGTGCTTGAGGTGAAACCTCGTTCGACTTCTGTTGGGCCGACTGGTAGGAGTCGGACTCGCCCAAATTGACTTGTCCAAAATTTTCGAACGCCTCGGCAGGATCCAAGTGGCGTGCTCGCTAAGCTTCCAGGCCGCCGCTCGTTTCGGGCCTGTCACGTGGCAACATGCGACCGAGCCAGTCCGCCCGCCCACGCGTGCGACGGGACAGGCCTACAGGCGGGGCCCGCCACTACCGCACGTCGACACGCGGGCGGATCCGCTGCGGCCGTGGTGGGCGGTTGGGATCCCTGCGGAGTTACTACACGTAGTAACCTTGCGCGATAAACATGGGGGGCATGGGGTATTTGGCGCAGTAAATCCCATGCCCGCCCCCTCGGCTTCGCAGCCCATGAGCCTATAAGTTGGGGGAGGAGGGGGAGCCGTAGAGCACGCGCGCCCCTCCTCCTCATTGCTTCCTCTTCTTCTTCCTCTCGCCGTTGTGCCCCCAAGCTGTGTCGACGCCACCGCGGTCCGCTCCCAATGAGCTCATCTTCCACCGCCGCGCCCCCCTCGGTGCACTCCGACACCTGGGACAGTTTGGAGGTCCATGAGGATCGCATTGATTTCCTCCGCAAGACGTGTCGGCTGCCCGGCAAGGATTTCGTGAGGGTCCGCCACGCGCCGAACAAGGAAATTTCGCCGGCACCGCAGGGGGGTGAGCGGGTCGTCTTCCGCTCGCACTGCCTGCGCGGCCTGGGCCTGCCGGCGAGTAGCTTCTTCCGTGCCTTCCTCGAGTTCTACGGCCTCCAGCCACACCACCTCACCCCCAACACGGTGGTGTTGCTGTCCGCCTTCGTCGCCTTGTGCAAAGGCTTCCTCGGGGTTCTCCCCACCCTTGAGCTCTGGGGGAGTTCTTCTATTCCAAGATCGGTACCCAAGCCGCAGGCGTGCCGGCTCAGTGCAGCGCCTTCATCGCCGTGCGGAGGTCGAGGGCCGACAACCCATTTCCCCTCATCAAGTTGATAAAGTTGATTAAGATGTGGCAGCGGTCATATTTCTACGTGAAGAGCGTCTTCGCGGAGGGCGACTGGGTCAATCTGCCGGCTGGGAGGCATCCCAACTGGTCATATCGGGCCAGGACGCTGACGCCCGCGGGAGCCGGCGCCGTCGCGCGACTTCGAGTGCTGACGCAGTCGGAGGGTCTGACCGGGCCGGATTTGCTGGCCGCCTTCGTGGTGCGCCGAGTTCTCCCTCTCCAAGGTCGCCCCCACATGATTTGTCAGATGAGCGGGCATCGTGACCCGAGTCGTATGTGCACCAAGGAGATGCCTCACGAGGAGGTGGCCTACATGGTGAACTACCTTGCGGACTGCAAGCTCTTGGAAGAGTGGCAGTTCGGCAAGGAACCGTATTCACGCGCCAACCCACCGCTCGTGGTGAGTTGTTTTCTTTTTCTGTTTTTCTTTGACTTCTTTGTCGCCGAGTCCGCTTGTTCGACCTGACCAGTCGGCTTTGGTCAGAATTCCCTCCTCCATCCAGCAGCCGGCACCGCGGGGCCGGCCCGTGAGTTCCTTCCCAGCCGAGCGGAGAGCGACGTCGACGACCCCAACTTGGGGGCAGAGGCCTTTTTGGAGGACACCGAGGGAGGAGGCGGTGAAGCAGGCGTCCCGAGGCTCGGGGCCAGTCTCGAGGACTGGTCCGATGATGACGCGGAGGAGGTCGTCCCTCGCCACCAACCAGGAGCCGGCCAGCCCGGCACGAGCTCTTCTGCCGCGCCAGGCGCCCAAGGCGGCGTGAAGAAGCGCCGGGCCACGCCGAGCATGTTCGGCAGCCGGCCGAAGAAACCCAAGGGCTCGGTCGCGGCAACCAAGCGGGACGAGGCGGCCGCGAAGGCCAACCGCTTCCGCAAGGAGGTGAAGAAGCCGCCGCTGGTCTCCGCGTGAGTGTTCCTTCCTTTCACCTTCATCATATTTTTTTGTTGATCTTGTCTGAGTTTTGCTTGTTTTTCCTTGGTCCAGGGCTTCCCTCTCTCTTGATAGGGTCGCTGCTGCCTCCGTCGTGGGGTCAGCAGAGACCTCCGCCACCACTCGGCGGATTGATCCCACCGCCGATCTCCGGGAGGCAAGGGAGCGAAACGCGCGAGAGGTGCGCGAGGAGCAGGACGCCGCCCGCCTGGAGAAGGCCGAGGCCGAGAAGGCGGAGGCCGAGGCTACCGTCGAGGCGAAGAAGTAGGCCGAAGAAGCTGCGCACCGCCAATCGGCAGTTTTTGTTACTCCGCTGAACTCTGCGCCGCCGCCTCCGGAGTTCACGGAGCAGACCGGGGAAGCCGGTGGCGAGAACCCGACCATGGAGAAGGACAGAGGTGACACTTCTATGCCGGACATGATTGTGCCGCCACCGCCGCCGTCTGGAGACATGCAAGGCGAGCAGCCGGCGGACCCCCTGGTGCCGCCTACAGAAGACGGGGCGGTAGTGGGCCGAGTTCTTCAGGTCAGCACGCTGACGCGTCGCCGTCTTGCGAAGGCGGCTTCGGCGCCGCGCCCTCAGGAGACCGGCGCCGCGAGCTCCACAATCCCGGACGCTTTTGGATGTCCAAGCCAAGATCCGAGCCGAGGGCGATGCCATCAAGGAGTGCACCAAGGCGCATCTGGCGTCGCGAGAGGCCATCCGGGTACGCTTCCTTCTACCTCGTTTCTGTTTCTTGTTCTTCTTCGTGGGGGCGCGCCAGCGCACCCACTGGGTGTAGTCCCTGACTTTCAGGCCGGCTGCTGAGCAGGCGGCTCAAACTCTAATTGGCGAGTTCTGAGTACTAACATTTGTCTGAAATTTTTGTCACATGACTACCACAATCTCCGCGTGACCACCTTCAATGCCAACGTTGAGGAGCTGGCCAAGCGGACCGCCGACTTGTCGGAAAGCCGGAGTGAGTTTTCTTCCTTCTCTGCGGGGGCGCGCTGGCGCACCCGCGGGTTGTAGTCCCCAAGATTCGGGCCGACTGCTGAGCAGTCGGGCCGGATATTTTTGGCGACTAAGTTCCCTCGCTGGGAACTGACACTTTGTCTTCTTCTTTCTTCTGCAGGAGCCAATGCCACCCTGCAGCAGCAGCTGGGCGAGGCCAACACCGCCCTACGCACCAAGGAGGAGGAGTGCGGCAAGCTGGCCGCGGAGCGCGACCTGTTGGTCACGCAACTGGTGGAGCAGAAGGAGCTGTTCAAGAAGACCCAGAAGGAGGCGGAGGACAAGGAGACCGCCCTCCTTGTTGAGTTCGCGTCCGAGCGCTCCTCCTGGACCGATAAGGAGGTGATGCTGACCTCCGGCTTCCATGAGATCGAGGATCTCGTCGACGGTGAGCCTTCCCTTACTTCTCTTTTGGAGTTGCCGGCTGTTGGTCGAGCCCGACTTCTAGTTTTTGACTTGTTCTCCATTCTTTTGTCTTGGCAGACTTCTTCCCTGGCCACTCGCAGGCTGCCAACCAAGCCATCGAGGCTGATCGCGAAGGGCGGAGAGCGGATGGTGCAAAGATCGCTGCCGACGCCCCTCGAACTCTCGACGAGCAGATCCTGAGCATCAAGGCTTGCCTTCGGCCGGCCCACCGGATGTTGCGCCGGCTTCAGCGTGTCGGCGCCCAGGCGATCGCCGCCCTGTGGCCAGACATGCGGGCACCGCGCACCCCCAGCCGGACTGCCGACTGGCTGGAGGTAGCGGCTGGCCGCCTTGAGGCCTGGAAGGGCTCGTCGGCCCGGGCTGGAGCGCACCGGGCCTTAGAGTTCGTCAAGGCGTGGTACCCTGGGCTGAATCTAGCCCAGCTAGCCACGCTCCGGCTAGAAGCTCAGGCGGAGCTGGCGGCCGTGGAGGATGATCTCATCAAGCGCGCGACGTCGATTGCCGAGTACACCGACACCAGTGTCTTCGTCCCAGAGCGGGCTGAGAATGGCGATGAGGCGCTGCCGGAGTGGTTCGGGATGAATCCAGACGACAACGATGACTCGGCGGAGATGATCGGCTCCAGTGGCGAGGAGGAAGGCGAGGCGGAGGAGGGAGGCGAAGGGGAGACACCAGAAGACGGAGGGGATGGCCAGCCTCAGCTCGACCGTGCCTCCAGCAACGAGCCGCGCCCGACCGAGCCGGCCACCGCCGGAGGTGATCAAGCTGAGACCGACCAGCCAGCAGCTCCAATGACTGGCACCGCCGACTCCTTCGATCCTCCGAACCCGTCTGCTGCTTCCTAGGCTGCCACTTTATCTTTGTTTTTATCTGCTTAATAGTCTTGAAGTATTTGTTAATTGACACAATTCCACCCGCGGGGTGTATCTTGAACTTCTGTTTGAAGACTCGGCCAAAGGCCTCTGCTATGTAAATATTTCTCCGAGTTCTATCTCTTCTTGCTTATTGCCCCTTTGGCTTTTTCCTTTGTCGCCTTCCCTTGGTTGCCATCTTGCCAGCCGAACAGCCGCTCTGCGGACTGCTGCTGGGTCAAGTACTTAGCTACTTTGGGAAGGCAAGTACTTAGCCGTTTAGGGCTTTCTAGCAAGTTGAGTAGAAAACGGTGAGCCGACTGCTCAAGAGTAGGTTGTAAAAGGCTGGAAGCCGGGTTAAACTATGTTTATGCTTTGAGTCCTTAGCCATTTTTCATGTGGACACCCATTCTACCTTACTCCCGCCCATCAGGCAGTCGCTCTGCGAGCTGCGGCTTCTGACAGGAGACGGCTTAAGTGCCACACACTACTTGTCCGGCTGCAGGAAGCATTTCATAGTACAAGACGGCAAGTCCCCGGGCCGACTTGGTCGAACCCGGTGCCAAGCGGCATAACGAAAAATAACATACTCATAGGCATAATTATTATCATATAGATAAAAGAGGGCAGTCCCCGATCTCTTCTCGTGGGCCCGAAGTCTTCGTACTTTAATACAACAGGTAACGTGGTACATACTGCATTAACTGTAAAATCTTCGGAGGAGGTTTGTATTCCATGACCGCTCCATCTCTTTGCCGGAGTCGTCCCTCTTGCATGCTCGGGGATTCTGAGCGTCGATCAGGTAGTAAGAGTCGTTGCCCAACACTTTGTGATGATGAAGGGGCCTTCCCAAGGTGCCGAGAGCTTGTGCTGGCCGGCTGTTCGCTGGATCAGCCGGAGCACCAGGTCTCCTTCTTGGAAAGATCTCGGCTTGACCTTCCGGTTGTAGTATCGGCGCAGGCTCTGCTGGTAGATGCTGGACCGACTGAGTGCCAACAGTTGGCCCACTTCCAGCAGATCGACACCGTCTTGACGTGCTTCTTCTGCCTCCTCTTCGGTGTACATGGTGACTCGAGGGGAGTCGAATTCTATGTCTGTTGGGATGACGGCTTCAGCACCGTAGACGAGGAAGAAGGGTGTGAAACCGGTTGACCTGTTTGGAGTTGTGCGTAGGCTCCAGAGGACGGCCGGCAGCTCATCGAGCCAATAGCCGGCCGAACGCTCCAGAGGCTCGACGAGTTGAGGTTTGATGCCGGACAGGATGAGGCCGTTTGCTCGCTCTACCTGGCCGTTTGACTGCGGATGGGCAACGGACGCCAAGTCCAGTCGGATGCCCTGCGTCGCGCAGAAACGTGCCAAGGCACCTTTGGTAAAGTTTGTGCCCTTGTCGGTGATGATGCTGTGCGGTATGCCGTACCGGATTGTGATGTCGGAGATGAAAGTCACAACAGTCGGACCATTCAGCTTCTTGATTGGCTTTGCTTCTATCCACTTGGTGAACTTGTCTATCGTGACAAGTAAGTGATTCAGGCCGCCTCGTGCCGTCTTGAATGGTCCCACCATGTCCAGGCCCCAAACAGCAAAGGGCCAGGCAATAGGGATAGTCTTGAGTGCAGAAGCCGGCTGATGCGGCTTGGACCGGAACTTCTGGCACCCTTTGCATTTTTTGGACCAGATCCTTGGCGTCTTCAAGAGCAGTCGGCCAGAAGAAACCATGGCGGAAGGCTTTGGCGACGAGTGCTCTTGAAGCCGCGTGGTGGACACACTCGCCTTGATGGATGTCTTTGAGAATCGCTTGGCCTTGCTCTGGCTCCACGCAGCGCTGGTAGACACCAGTGACACTGCGCCTCACGAGCTCTCTGTTGACTATGGTGTGGGCTGCTGCCCGGCGTTTCACTTGTCGGGCCGAGATCTCATCAGTTGGCAGCTCCTTGTTCACCAGGAAACTCAGGATGGGATGGGCCCATGAAGGTGCTGCGACTTCTGCAACTGTCAAGACTGCAACTTGGACGAGGGAGGCTGGGCTGGGAGGTGGCGGGTTGGAGTCGGCAGCCGTCTGTTGTGTCAATGGAGTCCCCGGGCTAGTTGCAGCAGTCCCCGGGCCAGGTTCCGAAGTCCCCGGGCCGGGTGCGACTGCCGCAACCCCCGGTCCGCCTGTCAGAGCCCCCGCGCCGGCCGACTGGGCTCTTAAGTCGGATCCGACTGCTTCTGGAGGAGCCGGCACGAAGATAGAGTCGGACTCTGGCGATGGCTTGATAGATGGCTTGAGGAGCCGTTGAAGGGCTTGATAGATGACGGGAGGAGCCGATTCGTGCCAGGGCGTCTGCTTCGTTGTCGTTTCTTGGTACATGGAGAAACTCGCATCCCTCAAAATATCCACTGAGTTGCTGTACGAGGAAACGGTAGCTCGCCATGTTTGCATCTTTGGCGTCCCAGTCGCCTGACGACTGCTGGACCACCAAGTCGGAGTCACCATAGCACAGGATCCGGCGAATGCCGAGCTCTTTGGCAGGCCGAAGCCCGTGAATGAGTGCCTCGTATTCGGCGACGTTGTTGGAGGCGGCAAAATGGATTTGCAGCACATATTTGAGCTTGTCGCCCTTGGGAGAGGTGAGGACGATGCCGGCTCACAAGCCGGTGCGCATCTTGGAGCCGTCAAAATGCATCCGCCAATGGGTGGAGTCGGGCGCTGGCGACAAGTACTGGGTCTCGGCCCAGTCGATGAGGAAGTCGGCCAGTGCTTGTGACTAGATGGCGGTGCGCGGCTGGTAGTAGATGGTGTAGGGGGCCAAGTCTATAGCCCACTTGGCCACTTGGCCTGAAGCATCTCGGTTTCCAATGATCTCGGCCAGTGGAGTAGTGCAGACCATAGTGATTGGGTGCTCTTGAAAGTACGGCTTCAGCTTCTTGGCGGCAAAGTGCACGCCGTAGCACATCTTCTGTTAGTGGGGGTAGTTTTGCTTGGAGGTCGACAATACCTCACTCAAGTATACACCGGTCTCTGGACTGGTAGTGCCTTGCCTTCCTCCTTGCGCTCTACCACGATAACTGTGCTGACTACTTGGCTGGTGGCGTCGATGTATAGGAGCATGGGCTCCTTAGGAGTCGGAGCCGCCAGAACAGGTGGAGTAGCCAACATCTTCTTCAACTGGAGAAAAGCCTCGTCCGCCTTTGTCACAACCCTAGAATTTGATTGCAATTAGTTTCATAAGCATCCATGCAGCATGTCTATATTTTTTGAAATTTGAAATGGGGATGTTCAAACCCTAGCACCAGATGGAATTCAAATAGGCTCAACTAAAGTCATTTTCAATGAACCCAAAATGCCCTTTGAAAATGTTCATGATTTCTGATAAAGGTGAAAACCTATGCCAAAAATTATGAATATATTTCTAGGTCATTCCTGGATTTTTGAATTAAATCATATTGTATTTGACTTTGGGCATTTAAACACTATAAATAATTTAAATGCTCAGATAATGCTGAAACTAAATGTGGGCCACTAGAATAATCCAGAGAGTGTCCACAAATTATTCCAGCATTTTACAAAATGCTTTAGTATTCTTACTAAAGCCGAAACAGCAGCAGAAAAATAGAAAACAGAAACAAAATTAGAAAACTAGAGAGAGGCTTACCTGGGCCACTTACCAGCCGGCCCAGTAGTTCGGCCCAGCTGACTGGCCACGCCAGTCGTCCCTCTCCTCTCGCCAGGAGGACAGGGGCGTCTTCTTCCTCGTGCCAGTGGGCACGAGGGCGTGTGCCCACGGCACGCCGGCCACCTCTTGCTTACCAGCTCGACGCTGGAAGCACCCGAGGGCACCACGCACCCCCCCTCGACACCCTTGGACCGCTCGCTCTCTCCCTCGCCCTCATCCCCTCCTCTGCTCCCTCCCTTCTCTCTGACCATGGACGCCAAGACCGCCGACGAGCACCACCGCGACCACAGCCTCCCCCGTGCCTCTCAGACGTGACCTCGAGCTCCGCCGTTGACCCATACACCTTCTCCACTGAGCCACGAGACGGGAAGAGCCCCGGAGCGCCGCCCCCGATGTCTTCTTCCTCCTCGGGTCACCGAGATCACCGGCGACCGTGCTTCCACTCCGACGCGTCCCCGAGCCCGCTGACCTCCTTCTCCGCCCCCAGTGAGCCCCTGATCGCTTCCCTCCTGTCCCCTTCTGCGATAGCGCGCCCTAACCAGCCCACCGTCGAGGTCCAGATCTCCCCGCCGCCGGCCATGTCACCACCGTGGATACGGCCGCGCAAGCTCGCGTCCGAGCTCATGGCTGCACTCACCGCACTCCCTCGAGTCGATCACGACCATCCACGGCTCCTTTCGTGCCCCGCATCGCCCAAACCGTTGTTGGCCGAACTCCGGCCGCCGCACTCGTCGTCACCACCGCCGCTACAGAGCACCTCAGCTCCGGCCACAACCACCATTGGATGTGCTGCACCGCGGGCGTTCCAACTAGCCAAACCCCGCCTCAAACCGTCGACCGTAGCGCGAACCCGACGCGTCTCCGCCGTGGTTTGTGTCACCGGCGGCTAAACACCGGCGGGCTGACGTGGTGGCTTAGTTAGGCGCTAATCACCAATAATACCCCCTAACAGACACTGACAGGCGGGCCTCGCAGCGGGTCAAAACGCAGTCAACACGGGATTAACTCCCAGTTAACAGTGAGCCAATGACATGTGGGACCCGGTCGTCAGGTTTGACCCTGGTCAGTTCCAGTTGACCCGCTGACGTCAGCATGATGTCATTCTGACGCTATAAAGCTTTTCTGGCGTTTTTATTAACTCAGAAAATTCCAGAAAATAATATAAACTTCTAAAATCATATAAAATCAACCGTAGCTCAGAATGAAATAATTTATATATGAAAAATGATCAGAAAAATCCAACCTAGTCATCTGTATCATTTTCATGCATGTTAGAATAACTTTTGGCAACTGTTTAGGACAATTCAACTAAATGACATTTAATAAATCACATGTGGAGTTTGAATTTGAATCTTGCATTCAAACCAACTTCATTTAAATCGTTGTTAGTTACATTAGCCCAAATCACAGCATATTGCCACGTCATGAGCATGCATCATATTGTTGCATTGCATTGATTGTGTTTCCTCTCTGTTGCCGGTAATTGTCCCCCCTCAGTAGACGTGGTTCCGACGATGAGATCGCTATCTTCAGAAGTGCCAGGCAAGCAAAACCCCCTTGTTCGTTCCGATACAACCCCACTATGTCGCTCTGCTCTCTTTTACTGCATTAGGACAACAACGCTTCAACTGTTACGTGTTGCGGTAGTTGAACCCCTTTCCTCTGCATGACCTGTCATTGCCATAGTAAACAGATGAAACCCACTAGCATGAGTAGGAGTTGTTTGAGCCCTGATGTGCCTACTCATTCATGCTTGTTTGTCATGCCTGCTACTGCTTAGAGTTGAGTCAGGTCTGATTCATCGGGGATGAATTGGAATGTGGTGAACATGTCCTACTGTTGAGAGCTAAGTGTGTGAACACGATTTGGTAAAGGTAGCAGTGAGAGGCCATGTAGGAGTACATGGTGGGTTGTCTCATTGAAACCGTCCTCAGGAACTGAGTTCTGTGTTTGTGATCCATGAATAGTTACTACCACGCATTGGAATGCTTAAGTGCCCCTCTCGACTTATTAATCAACCTGATCTCTGTCCAGGAGTTGCAACTAGTTTCTGGTGTTTGTAGGTAGTGTTAGTAGTCTACCAAGTGGCACCCGGTACAGGTGGGCTTGGGACAGACTAGGCACAGTGGCACGGTGTACCAAGTGGCACCCGGATGGTGGGCTTGGGAACCCTGCTCACATCGTTTGGGGCCGTGAGCGACACCCCGACCGGATCTCCTTGCGGATGGAACCCGAATAGGCGATAAACCTGGATTAGAGACTTGTGTGGTTAGTCAGGTCGTGGCCGACTCCCTCGCCAGGCTTCCGCTTGAAGGTTGCCGAGATACATGATGTGTACATGGTGGTAAGTGGCGAGAGCGTTTGTGAAGAAGTACACCCCTGTAGGGTTATATTATCTATTCGAATAGCCGGATTCCTCGGATATGGAAACTTGGACCCCTTGCATAGTTCATAGATAACTTGAAGTGGATACTCTAAAATGCGCAAGATAAGCATGAGTGCTATGGATGGCGTTCTCGTAGGGAGATGGGAGCGGATCCATAGTGGTGTATTGATATGGTGAATATGTGGACTTGTGTGCGCCACCTCAAAAGAGTTACTTGCAGTCGTAGTTTAGGATAGCCACCGAGACAAACATGGCTTGCTGCAGTTAAACTCCACCACCCCTTTGTTGATACCGATGCATATGTAGATAGTTTTGATGTAAGTCTTGCTGGGTACATTTGTACTCACGTTTGCCTATTTTATGTTTTGCAGAGAGACGTCAGTCTCACTAGTAGTTCCGCGTGGACTTCGACGTTTAGCTTGTAACCTCAGCTACGAGCTTGTACCTTGGGAGGGTCTTGTAGTTAGTCGGGCTTCTCAGCCTTTTTCATTTGTAGATGTCTGTACCCAGACATGTTAAGCTTCCGCATGTGCTTTGACTTGTATGCTCTGAATGTTGGGTCATGAGACCCATCTTTGTAATATCTCGCTCCTCGGAGCCTAATGAATAAATACTTTGAGTCGTAGAGTTTTGTTGTGATGCCATGTTGTATTTACACATATCGAGCATATTGTGTGTATGATTGAAATGCTTGGTATGTGTGGGATCCGACAACCTAGTTGTTTATCCTTGGTAGCCTCTCTTATGGGGAAATGTAGTCTTGTGCTTCCATGAGCCATAGTAGTCCGCTACAGCCCGGTTCACCGGAGTCCTGCTAGCCCAGCACTACTGCTCCGGAACACTTGACTGGCCGGCATGTGATTCACTTCGTTCCTGTGTCTGTCCCTTCGGGGAAATCTCACACGATGAGATCCGGAGTTCTGCCTAGCCTGCTACAGCCCGGTTCACCGGAGTCCTGTTAGCCCAGTGCTACAGCCCGGATTCGCACGCTGCTGACCGATATGCTCGATGTTGATTCATGTATGCCTGTCCCCGTAAGTTAGTGCCACTTTGGGTTCACGACTAGTCATGCCGGCCCGGGTTCTCTGTCATATGGATGCTAGCGACACTATCATATACGTGAGCCAAAAGGCGCAAACGGTCCCGGGCCATGGTAAGGTGACACCCGTGGGAATAACGTGTGTGAGGCCGCAAAGTGATATGAGGTGTTACCGGCTAGATCGATGTGACTTGGAATCGGGGTCCTGACAGCCTTGTGGTTCCACTCCAAAAAAGTGGTCTTCTTCATGAGTTGGTATAAGGGGAGAGCCTTCTCGCCCAGCCGACTGATGAATCGGCTGATGGATGCCAAACAGCCGGTGAACTTCTGTACGTCCAGCAGTCGGCCGGGTACTTCCATCCTCTCAATGGCCTTGATCTTTGCAGGGTTGCACTCTATGCCGCATTCAGAGACCAGGAAGCCAAGAAGTTGGCCGGCTGGTACTCCAAACACGCATTTCTCTGGGTTGACCTTGATCTAAAATCAGCGCAGGTTCTCAAAAGTCTCCTTGAGGTCTTCTAGCAGTGTTCCACGCTTCTCCGTCTTCACCACCACGTAGTCCACGTAAACGTGGGCATTTCTGCCGAGTTGCTTGAGGAGGCACTTCTGCATGCAACGTTGGAAGGTGGCGCCGACATTCCTCAAGCCGAGCGTCATGGTCAAGTAGCAGAAGGCTCCAAACGGCGTGATGAATGCGGTCTTCAGTCTGTCACCTGGGTTCAACTTTATCTGGTGATATCCTGAGTATGCATCTAAGAAACTCAACAACTCGCATCCAGCAGCCGGGCTATCTCTTCTCCAACAACTCTTCTTTTCTCTTCCGACAGGCGGCACAAGGGCTGCCTGACTGGTTTGGCATCAGACCGGACATGCAATTTGTGCTCGGTGAAATCCGTCGGGACACCAGGCATGTCTTTGGGGGACCATGCAAAGATGTCCCACAGAGGAAATCGACGAGCTCGCCTTCCTATTTGCTGTCAAGGTTTGCACCTATGACAGCGTACCTCTCCGGGTGTTCCGGGTCCAAGGGTATCTTCTTCATCTCTTTAGCTGGCTTGAACGAGCCCTCAACTTCTGACTCGTTGGGATCGGGCGACATCTCCGACTGCTTGCCTGCCATCGCCACAACCCGGTCAAGGAGCTGCTTCTCAGCTGCGATCACGAGGGACTCGGCAAGCCGACTGCTCTCTACGGCACAAGCGGACGACTTCTTGTAGTCGCCGGCTATGGTCAGAATCCCCTTGGAACTCGGCATCTTCATCTTGAGGTAGGCATAATGGGGGACAACCATGAACTTGTCCAGGGCGGGCCGACCAAGTAATGCATGATATGGGCTCTCAAGGTCCACCACTTCAAACCATATTGACTCTCGGTGGAAATGATCTTTGTCTCCAAAGAGGACGTCTATCAGAATCTTGCCGATTGGTGAGTAGGAAAGGCCAGGTACTATGCCGTGGAACACTGTCCGACTGGACTGAAGCTGCCTCTGCTTGATTCCTAACTTCTCCATGGTATCCTTGTACAGGATGTTGATGCTGCTGCCGCCGTCTATTAGGACTCGGGAGAAGCGGGCAGCTCGCTTGTCCGTGGCAAAGGTGGCGTCCAAGACCAAGGCGTAGGAGCCGGGTTTGGGCATTACTTCCGGGTGGTCAGCCCTGCTCCAGCTGATGGGCTTCTCGGACCAGTGCATGAACTCTGGTGTCTCTGATGCTACTGCATTCACTTCTTGCTGCTGTAGCCGCCTGCTGCATCGATCATCGTCCATACTGGTGAACATGACATAGGCTCCGTGCTCTTCTAGGTACTCGTCTTGTATCGCGCCGACTGGTCTGACAGCCGGCTGCTGGGGTGGAGGAGGAGGCGGCTACCCAGCAGGCGGGGGAGGCACGAGGCCGTCTCCCTTGGCGATCCTGGTGAGCCAGTGGCACTTCCGAGTAGTGTGGTTGGACGGCTTCGCACCACGATGGAATTTGCAGGGAGCATCCAAAGTCTTCTCATATGAGAAAGCCGACAACCAGTTGGGTTTGCCGCCCTTCTGACGCTTGGGCGGAGGCTGCCCTTCTGGCTGTTGTTCTTCGACTGTCGCCACCTGCGGACTGGTGGAAGCCGGCTGCCTGGCCTTGCGCTTGTGGTCGTTCTGTTGTTGACGCCGACTGGTGTCGCCAGCCGGGTTTCGGGGAGCCTGGGGAGCCACCTTGCCAGACGCACTAACTTGGATATCTGCCTTCATGGAGGAGTCGGCCGTGGCATACATGTCTGCTATGATCAGTAGCTCGTCGAGGGTCTCTGGTTCATCGCAGAGGAGCTTGTGCTTGAGGAGGGTGCCCTCTCAGTACCCGGCGGTGAAGTATTCGATGGCCTGCACCTCATGCACGCCCTCGCAGGAGTTTCGGAGCTCGGCCCAGCGCGTGAGGTAGTTGCGAGTTGACTCGTTGGGGCCTTGCATGCACAAGGAAAGCTGGCGAGGTTTGGGAGGCCGCTTGTACGTGCTGGTGAAGTTGCGGACGAAGGCAACGGTGAAGTCGACCCAACTGTTGATGCCGTGGGGCTTCAAGCTGTTCAGCCAAGTCCGGGCCATGCCCTGGAGCATGAGCGGAACGTACTTCACGGCAACACGCTTGTTGCCATTTGCTATGCTGACGGCGGTGGAATAGTCAACCAGCCAATCTTCCGGCTTCACGGAGCCGATGTATTTGGGTGTGTCTCTTGGGAGCGTGAACCCTCTGGGGAAGGACTCGTCTCGAATGCGGGGGCCGAAACACAGCGGTCCCAACTCATCATCTTCTTCAAGCGCCAGGGATCGGTGGAGACGGTCGATCCGGTGGCGGGCGTCGTTCTCTCCGACTCCCTCTCGGTGGCCAAGTCGGTCGCCGAGCGTTGGGTGTTCAACAGGCGGCGGGGAGACTCGCCTTTCCCTACGTGGGGGAGGAGGCAGGCAGTCGTCCCGCCGTTCCACTGCTGTTGGGCGGACGTCTTGGTCGTGCTCTATGGTGATGCAAGTCCGACTGCGGCTGGCAGCCGGATCCTTGTCTTTTCTTCCGCGGACGCCACCAGTAGGCGTCCGAGATGTCGCGCCTTGGTCTCGACAGGGATGTAAGTCATCATTCTGCAGCTACGGTGCGTCGGTTCTGCAGCCGGCTTTGTTTTGATTGGCAACTGCATCGAGGAGCCGCTGGACGCGCTCTGTCATCAGGTGACGCTCTTCGCCCTCGAACTTGTCCAGCTCGTCCGCCGCCGCATGGGCAGCTCGAATGTTCTCCGCAGGCATGGCGTAAACGGGATGATTTGCCCCGAACAGGTCGGTGATGGCCACTCCGCGCTGTCGAACAGCGCCAAGGCGGCTAGGACCAGCTGGAGCCAGCGTGCCGCCCACAGCGTGGTCCATCTCGCGCTGGTAGGCCTCTGACAGGCGTCTCATGCTGGCCAGCCTCTTGGCGCCTTCAACTAGATGAAGGCGGCGTGCCTCCAGCGTCTGGGCATTGGCGTCTTCGGGAATGGGCGCTGCCAAGTCTTGCAGCGCCGCGTCGAGCGGGTCGTGAGCGCCTCCGCCAGAGGGCTCGCCATGATCAATGACAAGCACCTCCGTGACGGTGCTTCCGCCGCTTTCCGCACTAGGGAGTGGCTCGTCATAGACCACCACGTTGGTGGGAAACGAGTCAAGCGACGCGGTGTCGGAGTCGACCAACATCGGGTCGGTGGAGCCAACGGACTCCAAGTCCATAGCGGGCTCGCTGGCGACGTGGAGTTGGTCGAGGAGGCCCACAAGGAGGCTCTCGGGGCCGTCTGTGCCCGTGTCAAATGCGGGCTCGTCGGAGAGGCGAACCTCATCGACAAAATCAGCGAGGCAACTGGCCGCGCAGGCGATTTCTGCGCCATGCAGCGCATCGGCGGAGACTCCGTCTGGCATGCCGGGCTGGCTGCGCTAGGCAGGGAGGAAAAGAGTTCCCGTCCAGAATAGGTCTCCGGACGACGGTGCACCTCGCCCCACGGTGGGCGCCAAATGTCGGGGGTTGGGTGCGACATATGCCAAAGGATGGCTTATCATGGTGGGAGCGAGTAGAACGTCGCCGGTGCCCGGAAGCGGGATGAGGCGCAGACACGAACGCCGGCGTACTTTACCCAGGTTCGGGGCTCTCCTAGGAGATAATACCCCTAGTCCTGCTCTGCGGGGTCTCCGCATGATCACTAAGGTGAAGTGAGTACAAGATTGCTCCTCGAGCTGTATGCTAGAGGTAGGGGAAGGCAAGGCCAGCTCTCCCCCTCTCTATATGACCTGGTGTAGTTCTAATGGGTTGGAACCCTTTGCATGGGTGTCCTGGGGGGGTTTATATAGGCCTACGCCCCAAGGTTACAAAGGTAATATGACTGGGCGCGGGCCCAGCCGTCAGTCTCTTCGGCCACCGGCTTCTCCGCTGACTGTTGGGGCCCGCTGACTGGTGGGCCCCGCCGGCTGATCTGGTACGGAGCCGGCAGGCCGTGTCCGCCACTTGCGGATCGTGCCGGCTGCTTATTACTGTAGCCGTGCCTCTAATGACGCAGGCTTGGTCATGGGGTCATGGCTACAGCCCCGCCGCCTGGCGGGTGATTACTGTAGCCACTCCCTGTCTCGTCTGGTTAATGGTGTGTGGGACCTGTGGGGAGGGGGGCAGGCCGACTCCTGGGGGCCGACTCCCATCGGGTCCATCTGGTGGCGCTCTGGCCGTCTTCTGGACTCTCGCTAACCGGTAGGGCCCATCATCCCTGGGCTGTATTGACAGGCCGTCGTGGGCGCAGGACACCGCCCACTGGTGCTAATGTCAGCGATGGCATGGCCACAGTGCCGCGTCGGACGGAGATCTCCGTGGTACGGCGCACTGTGGCCGAGCCATCCCTTGGAGTGGGCGTCACTGTGGCCACTCCCCGTCCCATCCTCCTTGATGATGGTACGGGCTTTGCTGGAGCCATGCGCCGGCTCCCCAGGGCCAACTTCTCTGGAAGCCGCCGGGCAGGAGTCGGCTTGTCTTGACCTCACCTTCTGGACTCGGTCATCTGCGGGTGACCGACTATTTCTCCAGCCGGCTCCCAGAAGGCGGTTCTTTCCCTTGGGGTCTTGAGGGGCACAGTCAGCCCCGATGTCTTGAAAGGTTATGGGTGTCGGGTTAGCCTACCCGTGGCCCATTACCCTGACACCTGGTGCAACTCCGGTACTCCGTGGGCTTCTTCTGGTCCAAAAATAGGTTCTGTGGAGTTTCGGGTCAATTGGACTCCGTTTGATATTCCTTTTCTTCGAAACACTGAAATAAGCAAAAAAACAACAATTCTAGGCTAGGCCTCCAGTTAATAGGTTAGTCCCAAAAATAGTATAAAAATGGATAATAAAGTCCAATATTGTGCAAAACAGTAGATAATATAGCATGGAGCAATCAAAAAATATAGATACATTGGAGACGTATCACCGCCCCGGTGACCGCGCCAGGAGAGAATCTCGCATTGGGAACCAACGTACTCGTGCGGCCACACGCGCTGGCATGCGCTATCACACCTCTGCCGCACCCCCTCTATCCCTGACCAGCATCTAGCCATAATCATCGCCTCTAAACCCTACCTAAGCCCCCCATCACCACGCTTCACCCATGTCGGTGTCAAAACCGGCGGATCTCGAGTAGGGGGTCCCGAACTGTGCGTCAAGGTCAGATGGTAACAGGAGACAAGGGACACTTTATTTTACCCAGGTTCGGGCCCTCTCGATGGAGGTAAAACCCTACTCCTGCTAGATTAATATTTATGATATGGGTAGAACAAGAGTGGATCTACCACGAGATCAAGGAGGCTAAACCCTAGAAGCTAGCCTATGGTATGATTATGTATGATGATGGTTGTCCTACGGACTAGAACACCGGATAAGGTTAGGGTTACACAGAGTCGGTTACAATGGTAGGAGATCTTGAATATCCGCACACCTAGCTTGCCTTCCACGCGAAGAAAAGATCCTTCCGGACACGGGATGAAGTCTTCAACTTTGTATCTTCATAGTCTTGGAGTCCGGCTGAAGGTATAGTTCGGCTATCCGAACACCCCCTAATCCAGGACTCCCTCAGTAGCCCCTGAACCAGGCTTCAATGACGACGAGTCCGGCGCGCAGATTGTCTTTGGCATTGCAAGGCGGGTTCCTCCTCCAAGTTCTTCAAGAAGATTATAAACACCACAAAATAGTGTCCGGCTCTGCAAAATAAGTTTCCACATATTGCCATACAGAGAATAATATTAACACAAATCAAATCTGCTGACGTATTCCGCAGTGCGTCATAACACTGCGGCCAAGCCTTCTACATAAATTGTTTTCATTGTTCCACCTCAGCTCGTTTAGCGAGGCAGTTTCCTTGGCACGTCTTGTCGAAGCAGAGATCGTGTGCCCCCTTTAACGGGATTCTCATTAATAAGGACGTGGGTAACCCAATCGTGCCTGTTAGCACGTCTTGCCTTAATTAAAGGCTAGTCCAAGACGGTTACGGGGAGGGCGCTTGATATTCTGCCTCTTATAAAGAGACCAAGGCCCTGTTCCCCGCCTCTATTCTCAAAACAAGCTTACCCGTCGCCTCGAGTTCCAGCACCCTAGGCTTCCAGATTCCGAGCGCGTCGAATCTTCAATAATGTCCGGCTCCGACCTCCAAGGCCGATGGATGCCCTCCTCTGTTACGGAGGAGGACGTATCAAGATTGAGGGAAGCTAGATTCCTGACCAGGGAGATCCACACAGGCTGCCTGTTCAAGGACAGGTGATCCCTAGCCCTCAGCCCGGCGAGAGTGTGGTATTCATATCCCACTTCCTTTGGGGATTAGGCTTCCCCGTGGATCCCTTTGTAAGGGGGCTGATGTTTTACTACGGGCTGGAATTCCACGACCTAGCTCCGGAGTCCATCCTCCATATCTCCTCGTTCATAGTTGTGTGCGAAGCGTTCCTCCGCGTTACCCCTCACTTCGGATTATGGCTCAAGACCTTCAAAGTAGAACCGAAGATAATCGAAGGGCGCCACGCAGAGTGCGGAGGCGCTTTTATAAAAAGAAATGCCGACGCTCCATGGCCCGAGGGCGCTTTTCAAGAGGAGCTCGGCTTATGGCAACAGGAGTGGTTCTACATCACCGCTCCTCGGGGCACCGCGTGGGTGGCGCCTCCGGCCTTTCGCTCGGGTCCCCCACCACGGCTAGCATCGTGGATTAACACGGGGTTAGATCGGGGTTTGCCCAAAGACGTTCCTCTGCTGCAGGGCCGCATTAAGGATCTCTTGAAGGGAGACTTCGACCTGGTCAAGGTGACACAAGTCATGCTGATTCGCCGGACACTGCCCGGCCAACGTCGCCCCCTTCGCTTGTGGGAATTCAATCCGGAAGGACCACGAGCTCTCCAGAATTTTAAGGGCGCGACGCCTGTGGAGATGTATAAACTGTTCTTCGGATCACAAGAAGTGAGTCCGGATTTGACCGAGGATGCTGGTTTAAGCCGCAGACACCCGGATACTCAAGTAGGTGACCTTGCGACCGGACCTTCTATCCGCATAATTAACTTGCCTTTAACAACGCTTCTCCTTTTATGCAGGAGTGGATAGCGAAGGCGAAGCTGATCAGGTGTCCGGCTCCCCTTCCCGAAACCAGGCTGGATCCCGTGCTAGTCAGGATGCTGGAGGAAGTGCCTTTGGAGGGAAATAATGGGGAGGACAAGGAAACCGTGGCCTCTTCGAAAGAGGCCCTTCCGAAGGGGGGAATCGATAATTCCTCTCCTAAGGGAAAGAAAAGGGCCGCCTCTGATGACCCGGAGACCGTAGCCTCGAAGCGGGGGAAAGAATCCTTGTCAGAGGACCGAACGCCGGGGAGCCCCTCGGCCGAACTAAACCCTAAAAGGGACCAGCTCTCCAACGAGCCGTAAGTAGAGGAAGAGTTTTTATTTTAAGAGAAATCCTTGATTTATATCTGAGAAGTTTTAACCGAAACCTTATTTTGTAGTTCGGACCTCAGCCCTTCTCAACAGAACTCGTCCTCGGGGGATCTTCTTTCGGAGATGATGGAGAGCGGAGCGCCTCCTCCTTCTGTATCGCTTAGCAAGGCGGGCGACGCTGAAGTGTCATCGCGGGGGATTTCTCCGGATCCGCTAAGGGCGGATGGTGCTGTCCCCCAAGGTTCTCCGTGTCCGGCCTTTGAGGAAGGCCATGGGACGAGTCCGGCACCGTATGGTGTTCGGTTGGAGGAGCTAAAGACTCTGCTGGGGCGAGCCTCTGTCTTAGAGGAGCACCGTGCGTTGATGAGCACGGTGATTGAAAAGATTTCATCCGCAGAAAGCGGGCTGCAAGAGGCCGTCAAGAGTTTAGTGGCAGGCCTTGAGGTACGTTTTAAATAACGTATATTTGTATTAATTGTGCATAAATAAAGTGCGCCCTGTGTAGATAGTAGCCCCTGAGACTCTGTGCGTCGTAAAGATGTAAGGCGCGCAGAGGATCTTAATCCCAGGTCCTTTACGTGGCACCTTTATATGTAGGTGGCTGATTGTCCGGAGTCAAGCCGAACTTGTGAATATGCCGAACTAAAGCGACAACTGGATGAGGCAGAAGCCGACATCGTGCTTGTTAACAAGCGGCTTGATGGTGCTCAAGGTATTGAAATCATTAGGCGATTGTTAGTAAGACGAGCTGTATGTCAATATCTTACCATGTGTGTGCTTGACGCAGATGGTGCGGCCGCCGTGGAAGGTCTTAGGGCCGAACTCGCCCGAGCGAAGGAACAAGCCAGAAAAAGCGATGCGGCTGCCGTAAAAGCCCTTGAAGAGCTGAAAGCCGAACAGGCTGCCCATTGCCGAAGCAAGGATGAAATGGCTGATATGGCCATAAAGTTAAAGAGCGCTACTGACCGTTGCAAGCTTCTTGAAGAAGAAGATCGGGTGAAGCAAACGAGCTTGGAGAAGGCTATTGCTGACGCCAAGGACGCCCGCTCTATAATGAGAGCGGCGAAGGAAGAGCTACGTCAAGCCGGACAGATTGCGGATGGAAAGCCCTTCTCGCTGCGGAGAAAATTTTGTGATCCGAAGTTTGCCCCGTTAAACCAGATGTGGAGTATAGAGGACACCTATTTGGATTTGGCGGCTAGTGCCACTGATGCGACCGAACACTTTCGAGATAAAAAGGATCATGAAGTGGAGAAGCTCTTTTGGTCGCAATTCGTCAATCCAGAGCGTCCGCTGGCAGTGGACGATCGTCTGGCCCAATGGGACGAGCTGAATAGGTTGTCCGGACTTGCCATGAAGTACGTCATGGATCGTTTGTGTCCGGGGAGAAAGAAGCCGAAGAGTTATTTCAGCTTGGTGCAGCAATTGCTAGACGTGGTGCCACGTGTCGATACTATGAAGAGGTCAGCATGCGTAGAGGGTGCTCGGCTGGCTCTTGCCCATGTCAAGACATACTGGGCAGATATGGAGTCCACCATTGTTGCGTCCCGGGATTCGGATAAAAGCCGAACACCTGCCGAGCACTATTTTGAGGAAGTCCTTGAAGGTGCTCGCGTAATTGAGACGCAGTGCTCGAAGGATGCTATATTATGATAGCATATGTAATCATAAAACAGTATTTTGATAAATTGTAGTGGCATTTTTTAGACTTGTGCCTTCAAGTATTAAGAACACCTCCTGTGCGACCGTTTTAATATATAAATTCTGAAAGATTGCAGTCGTTGGCTTCAGCCCCCACGCACATAGTGCGGGGGTGCGTGCAGAAGACGCATTTTCACACTTAACCCAACGTCTTGGTCCTACAAAGGAGGTGATAGCGCATCGGGCTAGGCAACTGGACTATAATGCTTTAACACTTTCACTTAGCCATAGGAGCTTGACAGTGGGACTCTTTAGGTAGCCCTTTAGTGGCGACTGCGCTTTGCCCGAGTTCGGAGCGCGTACGTGCCTGACCGGGAAACGGCCCTTCGTTAAAGCGGAGGAATTCGATAAATCCCTATGAGTCATCGAGTGGCGACCAGTCTCGCGCTACATCATGACAGTCGGTTTTCGGCTTTCTCTACTGAGGTGCTCACCCGGCCGAACCGGGGCACAATCGCAGTAGTTCTCCTGGTGCTACCTTAGCCGATAGAGCGGAACGTAAGGTGGCCGAACTCAGGAGCCGGGCAACCCAACATATGACCAAAATCATGATTCGGAGCTGATGCATATAGTGCCAAAACTCGCGACGCCGGACACTCCCTAAGGTGTTCGGTCTTTATAAGTGCGGGTGACACAACACCCTTTTTTTAAAAAAAGAGCCCCTAGTGTCCAGGTACGAGCAATAATTCTGGCGTGGCCACAAGCCAAAACGCCAGCCTCCTCCTTGGTTATAGTAGAAAAAACCAGGGGATGTATAGCAGCAAGAGACAGTAAAAAAGGTTTACGCAGGGTCTTAATCTAAAAAGAAACCTTAGGACGGGTCCCTGCTGCACGTCTGCGCCTGTGTCTCCGCTGTGCCGTGTCCTGGACGGGCGCCGCACGACGTTCATCTGTAAAAGAGAGGAACTGAATTGAAAATGGGTTGTGCGGAATAAAAAGATAATAAACAAAATATAAAGTAAAAAATATATTAAGTTGAGCTTTATTGTCTCTGCGTATAGCCCCTGGTACGGGGGTATATGGCGTTTATGAGCCTGTGTTGATGACGGACTTGTGCCGAACTTGTTGAGTTCGGGTCCGTGGCCTTTGATGACTTATAAAAAAAGTCTTTTGGCTGGCGAGGCCACTTTATTGTGCGGCTGTTTAAGCGGCCGCGCAGTCCTCCGTTTGGAGGAGGCGTATTTTAGTGCGCTCCCTTTAAAGAGATGATGCCTCGTGGACCGGGCATCTTAAGTGTGAGAGATGCGTAATGCGGTATGGCGTTAAAGCGAGCGAAAGCTCTGCGTCCCATTAGTGCTTGATAGCGACTTGAAAACGGGACTACATGGAAGGTCAGCCTTTCGCGACGAAAGTTATTGGGAGAGACGAATATGACCACAAGCCGGAGAAAACCCATACAATGGGTGTCCGGGCCTGGTGCTACCCCTTGAAAGGAGGTTTTGCTGTGGCGGATTCTTGCTGGGTTTATGCCCATGCGGTGGATTGTATCCTGATATATCAGGTTTAGTCCACTGCCTCCGTCCATAAGGACATTGGTAAACTGGAATCCATTGATTATTGGATCCAGTATCAAGGCAGTCCGGCCTGCGTTTTTGATATTTCTAGAATAATCTAGCTGATAAAAAATGATTGGCTTTAGTGACCAGTGGCGGGACTCCTGAGGGGAAAGTTTGATTGTACGTACCTTTATGGGTGTCATACGTTTTGTTACGTGAAGTAAGTTCACTGTTTTGACTTCTTGCGGGAAGTTCTGTTGTTTCCTGGTACTCTGCCTTTGGGGTTCGTCCTCTTCTACACTTGGTGTGTCGAGCCCCTTGTGCTCGGTGTTAAGCTGTCCGGATTGTTTAAAAACCCAACAATCTCTGTGGGTGTGATTGGCAGGCTTCCCAGGAGTACTGTGTGTCTGACATATTCTGCCCAGGATTCTATTTAAGCTGGACGGATCATCCCTGTTATCCTGAGGGGGTGGTTTTGTTTGATTTTGCCGCGAGCTTTTGAATCCGGCATTGACTGCCGCGCTCTTCGGACTTTTTCCTTTGATTCGGCGTCGATCCTTATTTCGTCGTGGTTTTCCGTTTCCATCCCTGATTTCAGATGTACTTGGGTCGCTGGGGCTGCATCGTGCCAACCAGCTGTCCTCTCCTGCGCAAAAGCGGGTCATGAGGCTTGTGAGTGCGGCCATTGTTCTTGGCTTTTCCTGGCCGAGGTGTCTGGCGAGCCATTCGTCTCGAACATTATGCCTGAAAGCTGCTAAGGCTTCGGCGTCCGGACAATCCACTATCTGATTCTTTTTAGTAAGGAATCTGTTCCAGAACTGTCGTGCTGATTCTCCGGGCTGTTGAGTTATTTGACTGAGATTGTCTGCGTCCGGAGGGCGGACGTAGGTCCCTTGGAAATTTGCTCGGAAAGCGTCCTCGAGCTCTTCCCAACTTCCAATTGTGTTTTCGGGAAGGCTTTTAAGCCAGTGCCGGGCTGGCCCTTTAAGCTTAAGGGGTAAATATTTGATGGCGTGGAGATCATCTCCTCTAGCCATATGTATGTGGAGGATATAATCCTCAATCCAGACTCCGGCGTCTGTTGTTCCATCGTACGCCTCTATGTTGACAGGTTTGAATCCCTCTGGAAATTCATATTCCAGGACCTCATCGGTGAAACATAGGGGGTGTGCGGCGCCCCTGTATTTGGGTGTGCCGGATTCTGGCGATGGCTTTTTTGCATTGCTTGCGATAGCTTGCTTTCTTGGCCCGTAAATGGACCTGGCTGGGCCATGATGCGAGTCTTTAATTGGGCCGCATGCCGCATTGAATGCGGAGCCATTTGCCGTTTTATGGTGGCCGTGTGGTCGCCTATCCGACTGTACGGCTTTTTTATTTTTTGAATGCGAGGGCTCTAAGGCCTCTTGATCGAATTCGGGCAGTAGTTTTCTCTTCGGATAGCTTGTAGTGCGGCGGCTGCCGCTGTATTTGTCTGCGGTCTTGATTACCTTGATCCATCTTATTCTGAGTGCATCTTCCGCCGTCTTTAGCTTCCGCTTCTGCTTTTTCAGGCTGCATGCTGTAGCGACGAGCCTTTCGTGGAGATTCTTCTGCTCCGTGGTTTTATCCGTGTGAGATCGTCGGGAGTTTTGTTATGGCCGGGGGAGGGCTGTCTGTCCTCTCTATCCGCGTTGCCCTGTTCGGACGGTTGCTCTGAGGCGAGCTCGTCGTCTATTGGCTCATCCTGCTCTATGGCTGGGTCTTGATCGAGGCGGGGCTTGGCTCGGCGTTTTCGTTGCCGCTTTGATTGCTTTTCGGAGGGTTTGTCCCTTTTTTCGTCCCCTTTTTCCTCGTTGTCGTTTCCTTTAGGGGTATCCACCATGAATACGTCATTAGATGGGGTGGTGGTCCAGCGCCTTATAGGTGCTGGTTCCTCTTCGTCTCCATCTTCGTCGTCCATACCGTCGAAGTCTTCGGATCCGAAGTCAAGCATGTCGGTTGAATCATCGACAGTGGCTATCAAGTGGGTGGTGGGTGGGCTTTGAATTTCTTCATAGTCCGAATCCCAACCTCGCAGACCATAGTCCGGCCTGGGCTCTCCTAATAAAGAGAGAGACTTGAGAGAATTCAGGATATCACCGAAAGGTGAGCACCGAAAGATGTCCGCGGCGGTGAATTCCATTACAGGCACCCAATCAGATTCGATCGGTAGGGGCGCGGAAGGCTCGGAGTTCGGGGACGAGTCCGGCTCCTTGGAGTCTTGGGCCGTGCGGAGTACGGGGCTGGCGTTCGGCTCGATCGCCTTTGAAATCGCAGCCCCCGAGGTGACGTCCAACCGTTCATCCTCAGAAAACGCCGCGGGCTCCGAGTCAAAGATCGGGGCCGGAGCGTGTGCGGCCTCCAGGGTGCTATTCGGAGGCAGAGCTATATCGTGCCCCTCGAAATAGCGCGGTGCGCTTGGCTGCGGCTCGAACCCGTCGAAGATCAAGTCTCCGAGGATATCAGCCGTGTAGTTTAAGCTTCCAAACCTGACTTGATGGCCAGGGGCGTAGCTTTCGATCTGCTCCAGATGACCAAGCGAATTGGCCCGCAGAGCGAAGCCGCCGAAGACGAAGATTTGTCCGGGGAGAAAAGTCTCACCCTGGACCTCATCACTCTCGACGATCAAAGGAGCCATCGGGCCTAAAAGCGACGACACAGAGCAACTCTCAATGAAAGCACCAATGTCGGTGTCAAAACCGGCGGATCTCGGGTAGGGGGTCCCGAACTGTGCGTCAAGGTCGGATGGTAACAGGAGACAAGGGACACTTTATTTTACCCAGGATCAGGCCCTCTTGATGAAGGTAAAACCCTACTCCTGCTAGATTAATATTGATGATATGGGTAGTACAAGTGGATCTACCACGAGATCAAGGAGGCTAAACCCTAGAAGCTAGCCTATGGTATGATTGTGTATGATGATGGTTGTCCTACGGACTACAACCCTCCGGTTTATATAAACACCGGATAGGGTTAGGGTTACACAGAGTCGGTTACAATGGTAGGAGATCTTGAATATCCGCACACCTAGCTTGCCTTCCACGCCAAGAAAAGATCCTTCCGGACACGGGATGAAGTCTTCAACTTTGTATCTTCATAGTCCTGGAGTCCGGCTGAAGGTATAGTTCGGCTATCCGAACACCCCCTAATCCAGGACTCCCTCAACCCCCTCCCCCGTCGCCTCAATCGCCGACACACGCAAACGATCTCACCACTCTGACGACGGATACACAGCATGCTCAGTCCAACCGCGCCGCGATGAGCACATATTGAGACGTGCTGCTCTCCACTCCACATAGCCACAATGCGCCGCTGCCCCGCCCCCTATATATCTCCACGACGGCTCCTGCCTCCCCATCCTCACTCCCTCCCAACTCCATCCACCAAAAGGAGACGCTGCTGCTTCCGCTGTCTCGCCCTAGACCACTGTGTCAAGGTCTGCCGTGATCCCGTCCGCTGCTGGCTACGGCCACCGTAGCCGCGATTGCAGGTACTACAGGATCTGGCCCTTCTTCCCTCCCCTCCCAGATACTTTTACTTCTGTCCCTAATCCAGCCTTCTGCCTCCGCAGAATGGAGTCCGACAGCTCATCATCCGCTGCGGCCGCCGATCTGCGCACCCTCATGATTGGACTGATCCCCGTCATCCTCTCCGAGCCCTTCCCCGTTGTATGTGTGTCATCCCCTTTCATCCTCCACGGCGTCCCTGTTGGCGCCAATGGTGTCCCCCTCCCTCCCACCTCGCCGCCACGCACCTCAGCACCTCCTCCCACTCCCACCACCCCACCCCACGATCCCATGCACACACACTCTTCCCCCTTTAACACTCAGGAGCTGAGAGATCGCTTCGCCGACGTCTTCATTACCTCCCAGCACACCACAACCACATCCTACGTATCTGCATCCGACTCAGATGATGAGTTGCCTCGCCCATTCCGCGAGGTCAGGCCGCTGCCTCCCTACGGAGACATGCCACTCGTCGCCGCACCACCCTGCTTAGTGCACTGCCCACGCCATTTCGCCTTTGCCCATCTCCGAACACCCGACCCCAACCCCACTCCACTCATCCGCCATGCTATCCAGCTTACATGCGGCAACCCCGCCTTCATCATGGGTGGCTCATGGCGCGGGGTTGCTTGCCTCACTTTCCACACCCCCTCTGCCCGCAATGATGTCGTCCGCCACAGGCCTATAGATTTCGAAGGCAACACCATCACGATCGAGCCGGTCGAGCACGTCGACCGCTCCATTGCTATTTTCACTGACCTCGCCGAAATCGAGGTCGCCGAGTTCCCACACAAACTATGGCACAACGACGGCATTCGCTTCGCCTTGGCTTTTCTCAGCGACGTATGTGCCGTTGACGACTTCTGCCTGCATGGCATTGACTACACATCTGTCCGCGCCTTGATCCTGCTCCAGTCCAGCAAGCCAGCCCCGCCCAACATCGTCATCCAGCTCCCTCACATCAACGAAATCAAAGATAGCCAAAGTAGTGGAAATCTCACGCAGGCATCACGACGATGGCGTCAACCCTTTCAGTGGCGACTCCTCTGACGGAGACTCCGCCCCTCTCTCAACGTGGCTCTCCACGACCCGCCTCCTTAGAACACCTCACCCCAGTCATCACTGCCGTTCGTGCCGGCTGGCGCGCCGACCCCATGTACGGTGGGACACGCCCTGTGGCTGTCAATGGAGCCGCACATGCGGCCCCGGCCTCATCTGGCTATGGCACCGATGGATCTGCCCTGCACCTTCCCTTGCCTACACCTGGTTCCATGCGCCAGCCCCTTGTCATCTCCGACGACGAATCTGCCAGCTCTGAGGACATGCACGCCCCGCTCCAGCATGCAGACCATCCGAGATCCATGGACGTGGTGCATGCACCCGTGGGGGGTTCTTCGGGCCCTCTTGTCATCTGGCCATCGCCGCTGCTCGGGGGTGTGGCCCCCCCACCACCTTCGCTCCCTGCGGAGGCTGCACCGCATGTCCGCCTGCTCACTCCCTCCGACACCTCCGCCTTTACGGCGGTCGTGCCGCGGCTTCTGACACGGCAATCACCCCCAAATTCACCTTTTTGGCCGGCGAATCGTCACATACCGCTGGTAAAGACCCACTTCCCCAGTCTCCTACTCAATCACTTCCTCTACATACTACCACAACTGCCCTGACCCATGACATATCTGATGCAGCGCTGCCTCTCCATGATCTGGACACCCATGAGTGTATCATACGCAAGGAATGCCGTAAGACGGCCCGTATCCCAAGGACAAGCTGCGCCGCAGCGCGTGGCTCGCTGGCAAGGAGGCAAAATACTCGCCTATGCTCGCCAAGGCGGTCAAGGCCAAGGCAGCTCGCCTATCTGTTGCGTACGTGGGCACGGCCATCGACCGCGCCCTCCATGAGGCTCACCTTGACGTCTCCGATGCCCCTCCTGCCTCAGCTGAAGATCTCGCAACCATTGCCCTTCTTTGCAGGGCGAATGATGACCATGTTGACGCCATCCTCAAAGTTGAGGACTCGGCCTCCAGTGCTGAAGATTCTCCATGATCAGCACGCCAGCTCTGCTCTACACGACGGGGCGCGCCTCGACGCCGCCGCCAGTTGCCCGCGCCTTACTCTCGCTAGTAGTGTCACTGTACTTTTGGCCCCTCGCGTGTGATCGCCCGACCATGTACTGTTTTACCGATGCGGTGTACCTTTTGCTACCGTGTAACTGTCGTATTTCGGTCGTAAAAACCCTGGTGTAAGAAACTTTCTCATGAGTAATGCAACCTTCTCTATATGTTCGTGTAATGTACGCGGCCTTGGTGATCAGGAAAAATGCTCTGACGTCCTCTCTGAACTAATCTCAATCAATCGGCATATCGCCCTACTACAAGAGTCCAAACTTGACACACTACCTGATCCGGAACTAAGATCATTCATGCCTTGTCAACTTGATCAAGTTTTCTCATTACCAGCTGTAGGCACGGCGGGGGGCACCATCTCTGTCATTAACCCCGCCTTCTTTCAAGTCTTCTCCTTCTCGCACCTCTCTTTCTCCTCAACCCTGATCTTGCGATCAACGACAACGAACCGTAACGTAGCCATCACTAACATTTACGCCCCCTCCTCACACGCTCTCAAGCAACAATTCCTTGATGAACTATTAGCTATCGCCCCAGATGATTCGCCCTGGCTACTCGTCGGTGACTTCAACCTCCTCCGTTTCCCTTCAGACAAAAACAATGATGCGTTTAGACACACAGAGGCCAACTCCTTCAACCGAACTATTGATGAGCTTGCCCTCATCGAGTTACCACTTCTAGACCGCCAATTCACTTGGACTAACAATAGAACCACACCCACCCTAGAGCGCATCGACCGCGCTTTCTTCCACTTAGCTTGGGAAGATGCCTTCCCCAACTCCTCCCTCACATCCCTCACGCGTTTCACATCTGATCACGTCCCCCTCATCATCCACGTCACCAAAACTATCCCGCGCTCAAACTTCTTTAAATTCGAACCGGATTGGGCCAAATTGCAACCCTGCAGAGATATCATCTCCTCGGTTTGGGCCTCACATCGGCCCGCTCCACCGCCCAACTCTACCGCCTCCCTCGCCTCACTGCTCAAACAAACTCAGGCCGCGCTAAAAAAAATGGGCTCGCTCGCGCATTCCCGCCCCCCTCCGTGAATCTCGCTGCAAAATTGCCATCTCTGCTCTCGACCACGTAGAAGAATCTAGGCCTCTCTCCCCACCAGAACAACTCACACGTAAGATTATCGTTTCTCTCCTAAAAAGCACCATTCTAGAAAAAAATGTCTTACTGGAAATGGCGTGCCAAAGTGTCCCGAGCAAGTCATGGCGGTGAAAAATCCAAGTTCTTCCACATGTCTGCCTCACAACGGCTTCGAAAAAACAAAATCTTCTCCCTCACTCGGGATGGCTCGGTTTTTACCTCGCATCATCATAAAGCTGACATCCTGCGAGAGTTCTTTGTCACGCTCATCGGCTCTACTGTCTCCACGACTTGGCATTTTGATCTCGCGTTGATCTATCCCCACCCCGTACCTGGTCCTCATGCCCTTGATGCGCAATTCACCGAAGATGAGATCAAATTGGCCTTCTTCCTAATGAACCCACAAGCAAGCCCCGACCCTGATGGGTTCGGCCCATCCTTCTATAAAACCTTCCGGCCCTCTATCAAACAGGTAATACTTTCCTTTTTCGCACAATTTCACCAAGGTGTGGCAGACACAGAGCGTCTAAACCGTGCCCACATTGCCCTCCTCCCAAAATCTGCATCCACAACATCACCTGACGCCTTCAGACCAATATCTTTGCAAAACTGCCCGGTCAAAAGCCGTTGCCAAGGTCCTAACTTCGCGCCTCAAACCCTTCATCCCTCACCTCGTCCATGGTAATCAGACTGGCTTCATTACCGAAAGAAACATTGCTAAAAACTATGTCTTTGTAGCAGATCTTATTAGCTCTTGTCACTCTCGCAAACGCCCAACCATGATCTTCAAACTTGACTTCAGGAAGGCCTTTGATTCGGTTGCTTGGAACACCCTAGACAAAATTCTGGCTGTCCGTGGTTTCTCCCAAACTTTTCGTAGTTGGATTCAAAATATTCTCCATACTGGCAAGACTGCCATCCTCCTAAATGGCATTCCAGGTCGCTGGATTCCATGTAAGAATGGCCCGCGCCAGGGAGACCCGGCCTCCCCCTACCTATTCTTAATTGTCGTCGATCTGCTCCAGCAACTTATCCTCCAAAACACCGATCCGATCTCCACCACCCCATCTTTACCCACATGCCCCCTACCATTCTCCAATACGCCGACAATACGTTGATCATCGCAGCCGCCTCCCCGCCGCCGCTGCCACACTTAAAACAATCCTTCAGAACTTTGCTCAGGCTACTAGCGTCACCATAAACTTCTCCAAAACCACCCTGCTAGCAACCCTGCACATAAATGAAAACCTACCTGCCAGCACTGCCCTCGCCATGGACTGCACGCGCGCCCCCTTCCTCAAACCTATCTTGGACTCCTCCTCGCTCCAACCAAGCCTCCTTCCACTGCCTTCGCCCCGTTAATTGAACGGTCTCAAAAAATTCTCACTGGTTGGCGTGCCAAGCTCCTAGACAGAGGCGACCGACTCATCCTCATCTCGGCCGTCCTTGACTCCCTCCTTACATACTTTATGTCTGTCTTTCGCATCCCCAAAAAAACCCTAAAAATCATTGATTCCCTGAGAAGATCCTTTTTCTGGGCTGGTGAGGATGCCTGCTCGGGCGCAAAATGCCTGATTGCGTGGAAAAACATTTGCACGCCAAAAAAAATCGGTGGTTTAGGGCTGAAAAATCTACAGGTTCAAAATAATTGTCTCCTAATGAAGTTTGTTGTCAAAGCTCTCTTATCCATAGAATCACCCTGGCTAGATTGTCTAGAGCTACAACACCCCAATGCCCTAGTCTCCTCGGGCCCTCAAACCTCTTTTCTATGTTGCACGATTGCTCAACAAATTCCAACCTTATAGTCAATTTCCTTCGTTTTAACAAACAGTGGAACACACACTTACTTCTGGTTAGACACCTGGCTCACCCGAAAACCCCTAGCTACCACCTACCCACACCTCTTCTCACACTCAACACTACAGCTGGTAAAAGTGGCTAACATCTTGCGTTTCGATATCGAAACAAACCTCCGTAATCGTCTCTCTCTCACAGCAGAAACAGAGCTGGTCTCGCTTTTGGCTGTTTTGCAGGACTTCGCGCCTTCGCCAGAGGAAGATCAACGATTCCTCCTTCAGGGTCATGACTTCTCCACCAAGCAGGCTTACGGCACCATTATGGCAAGGCCAGAACCGGACCTCATTGCTCCCCTCATCTGGAACACCAAGGCTCCTCGCAAGATAAAGATCTTCGCTTGGCTTCTCTTCAAAGATCGCCTAAGCACCTCCGTGAATCTTGCCCACAAGAATATAATCTCCTCGGACTTATGCACACGATGTGCTATCTACAGGAAGACTCCATTCACCTCTTCATCACATGCCCCCTCGCCAACAGAATTTGGCAGCGAGTGTTGGTGTTCTGCCACAGGATGATGACCTTAATGAGCTTTGGGACGTTCCACTACCTCACCACCTGCCCAAGAACACATGGCCCTTCGTCCTCCTCGCCCTACTCTCCAACATTTGGGCCGCGCGAAATGACATGCTCTTTAGGAATGTTGATCAATGTTCTGTAATAACAATTAGAAACCTAGTATCAGACTTGGATCTCTCGTCACACCGTCTTGTTGATACGGGTGACAAGGAGGACGTCTTCTCGTGGCGTTCCTACCTCTCTACATGATGCACCGTGCATCTGTAATCTGGTTCTGCTGTTTTTACAGTCGTTTTGAGCAATATATTCAGGTGGGGGAGCTCTCTCTCCCCCCCCCTCCCGCGGCGATTCTAAAAAAAAAAGAAACAGAGGTAGTAATTAAGATCTTCTTAAATCTCAGCCGATCTAGCAAAACATAACTTCGGTCCACGGAGACGGAGCTACCAGCAAAATCGTTGAAGAAATGCTACGAAGACGTGCGACCACTGGGCACGGCGCATCCGCATATGAGTTGTGCACTTAATCTGGCATGCAAAGCTTTTTTGTTCGGAGGCTCGTGCTTGACTTGTCCAAGACTACACTGGCGACAAGGAAAGGGAAGTGCAGCTTTCGTTGTTGCGAGCAAGTCCAGAGCCTGTGTCGGAACGCGCGCGCGAGGTTGGCCCTGAACCCTGGAGTTCCATGACCAACTGTGCACACGCGAGGTTGCTCGATGACTCACTGATGACGCGTCTTGGAAAAGGATGGAGTTTCGGGACGTGGCAGGCTGGCAGCTGGATGAAACCGACTGCGAGTCGAGGCACCTTGGAGCTTACGGCACCGGTGTCGTCGGTGTTATTTTAGTGCTTGTATTTTTGTTGCCAACTCGTTAATTAGTGCGCGTTAGTCTACGTCTAGTGGTAACTTCTAAGCAGAACCGTCCAAACTCTAGCTTTTTGCACAACCTGGGATGACATAGCACTATTCTTTCTTTTCTTTTATTTCTGTTTTTTTTGCGGTAGGGGCGGCATAGTCCTACTTAAGCTTGATTGTGCTATAGTAAATAAGATAACCATATGTATACTGGACAAAGATGTTACTTTTGATGTGACAACGTTATATGTATATGGGAAATGTATGTTGAAAGAACATACGAAAGCCTACAAAATGTTTGTCCTAACTCGTAGTACGTACAGAAGAAAACGTCGCATGCAAATGCAGACAGATGCAGCCGGCATAGCGTTCGTCTCAATTAGTTCGTGTGAACGAAGGAGTCTTCGCATTATCCTTCCAAGTGTTCCAGGATCTCTAGCTAGTCGACCTCACTCCCCAGTCGCCAGCGGTTGATTCAAGATAGCTATTACTTTCTCTGCAAAGAAATAGATTTTGATAGGAACCGAGTCCAGATTGATAGGAACGAGTCCCTGCCAGGGCGTGATCTCAGGTTATAGGGGTGTAAGGAGGGTTGGCGAGGTGGAGGTCGCGGCCGACGGCGCTAAGGCGCCGTGATCGCGCGGGAGGGAGAAGGCGCAGGGGTGGCTAGGGCTTCGGGGGTCCCAGCTCTTGAAGGAAGCCGAGCAATTGAGATTGTTTATTGCTTGTTTTCAAAAGGAGTCTTTATATGTGTTTGTAAAATCTTCCTAAAAGATAATAATAATAAAAATAACGATAAGTTGGGTCAAGCCCCTAACTGCCTGTGCCATTGGGCCTCCTCCGGCTATAGTGTACGCCGGTCATAACAGGTTTCTTTACAGAGGAGGTAGTGTTATATTTGTGTATAGAGGGAGTAGCTTCATATGAAAAATAGACATAGTAGCTCCTCTCTCTCCCCTCAAAAAAAAAATGTAGCTCCTCTCTCTCTTTATTCCTTCAATTTTTCTTGCCAGTATATAGGAGTGTATTTTGCTTGCACTGTAAAGATCAAGATGGTGTCTTCTGAGTGTAAAAGACGCAAGGTTTGCTGCCCGTATTTAGATCTCCTCTCCTGTCAATATTTTGTGAAAGAAGATCAAACGTGCACTGCAGAGCGTAGAGCAAGTCAAGCTAAGAAACAGACAAGAGATTCGGCTGTTGGAGGGCACGTCTATGAACCGATTCAGAAATTTGGACGTCTCGGTCAGTTCGGAAAAGGTTAGAGCTCAAATGCGCCACAATGCTACTTGCTGCTGATTGACACGTTCCACGAGGGAGGTCAGCATCGTCGATACTCACTGCAGTGACCCAAATTTTCGTTACTCCCTCCGTTTCTTTTTACTTTGCATATAAGATTTGGTCAAAATCAAATTTCATAAAGTTTGATCAACTTTATTTGAAAAAATATCAACATCTACAATATTAAAGCTATGTGGTATGAAAATTAATTTAATCATGCATCTAACAATATTGATTTCATATTGTGAATTTTGGTATTTTTTCTATGAACTTAGTCAAAATTGACAAAGTTTGACTTTGACCAAATTTTATATGCGGACTAAAAAAATGAAGGGAGTACTTCCATAGTGTGTCAAATCAGAAACCAAGAGTAAGGAACTCGGTTGGTATTCATCACATCACTCACTCACAGGTTTAATGGTTAGCGCTGTTTCAGTCTAGGTGTGATCCGCAACTCTATTTTACATGACTTGATGCCCTCTTTTTTCTGCTATGCTGGTTTAGAGTAGAAACTGTCAATTCCTTGCTTTTCATATACTACTACTGTATTTGATAAAGACTGTCAAATGCTTGTTTTTATTTTTTTGAAACGGAGGCAAAAAAAGCTTTGCCTCATCTCATTAATAAAGAAGAAGAGAGTTGCCCGATTAATTAACAAAAAACCGGGCAAAAACTGTTACAACATGCCCACACAGGACACACAGGGCGACCTGGCCACCCGCATAAGAACGCACACACGCCGCCGAGGAGAAAAGCGCCGTCAAGGTTGCAACCCGGCGTCATCGTCATAACACCTCCGCGAGGGCGACTCCGACTCCATCATCGACGACCACCGAAGAAACCCTCACCGCAAACAAACATCGATGTCTGCGTCGGCCGATGCCAAACAGTCAGCCACACGCGCCGGCGACTAGACGACTCCGACTCTATCGACGAGCATCGCAGGGGAAAAGCGTTGGGCTTGTTATTTCAAGTGCTTGTTATTTCAAGAAAGATTGTTGGACTAGATATGACCTTCAAAGTTGACTGGATATTCTCTTAGACCTATTCCTTGCTTCTTGGGACCAATTACTTCATGCATATGGAAACATATTTTTTTTCAATAAGGGGAATATATTAATATCGCAAAGATACCAATTATATCCAGCCTCTGCACCAACAAGATGTACGAAGACATCAAAGATGCACACAACCAAGAAAAAAACAAAAAAAAAAGAAAAATAAAACAAAGACCCCGTCATGGTATTGAAACTCGCAACAACAACACTTTAACCACCACCGAAGACAACACCCGGACCACAAAAGAGCTTCTCTCAAAGCAACGCCTCCAAGAAGGAAACAACGCACATACATTTCGCCGCCCGATCGAAGATCTTGGGTTTTCACCTGGATAGTCCGAGTTCAGAAAAGCAATGCCTACAACAACACCATTGCCACGTACAACCAATGAAGACCAGACCTTAGGTTTTCACCCTGGAAATCAAGGCTCAACACTCGAAGAGCACCACCAATAATGTAATCCACCTGTGTTGCCAACCCCACTTGCCAAGGCTGCAACTGCAAGTCACCAAACACCTGACACACAGGAAGAACATGTGCCGCCAGTCTTAATCGCAACCAAAACACCTCTCCGCCATTTCAAACCTCTGATCGCAGCCGCCATGACTTTCTCCACCTATATCAATACCATACAAATCTATATTTAGACATGTCCCATGTCATCAACAAGAACGCGAAGCTTCGCGTCACGCCCTCATGAAGCCTCACCGGCCGAAGATAAGGGCGCGCACGACCGAATCGAAACCGATCTAGATATCCAGTGGTGCCATGCGCCAATCAGCGAAAATCTCCGAAGGGAAGGCCGGAACTCGTCGGCGTCCAGACCGGGGAGGCCGACATGAAGTAGATCAACGACTTCGTGCTTGAAGATCAGCAGGTCCGAACCACCTTTAGATGCAAGACCATCAAGCCCCCACGCCGCCGGTCAACTCCCTAACGGACTGGCTGTCGAGAAGAAGGCAGCCCCGCACGTCTGTGTTGGCCCCGTTCGGCCGGGAGGCCCAGATTAGATCGGAGCACCACGTCCGCCGGCGGCACACCAGCACCTCCACGACGCCACTCTGTCGGAAGACCTCAGGCCGTGGCCATAACGGCCGCGCCGCCTTGCGCCCCCAGCCAGCACCCCACCTCCACCCATTGAGCACTGCTGCGCGACAACTCTCCAGTCCTCCATCTTCGACGGGGTGGGCGCTGCCTCCGCCGCCAGTGCCGGCAGCAGCGGCGGCCGGAGGAGCCAAGAACGGGGAGGGGAAGGTTCTAGGGCGGGGGTGATACGTCTCCAACGCATCTACTTTTCCAAACACTTTTGCCCTTGTTTTGGACTCTAAATTGCATGATTTGAATGGAACTAACCCGGACTAACGCTGTTTTCAGCAAAACTTCCATGGTGTTATTTTTGTGCACAAATAAAAGTTCTCGAAATGACCTGAAAATCCACGGAGACACGTTTTGGAATTAATTAAAAATATTGACGAAAGAATCAGCATCAGGGGGCCCACATCCTGTCCACGAGGGTGCACGGCGGGCCCCCAGGCCGCGCCCCCTGCTTCGTGGCCCCCCTGGGACTCCACCGACCTGAACCCCAACTCCATATATTCACGTTTGGGGAGAAAAATCAGAGAGAAGGATTCATCGCATTTTACGATACGGAGCCGCCGCCAAGCCCTAATCCTCCCCGGGTGGGCTGATCTGGAGTCCGTTAGGGGCTTCGGAGAGAGGAATCCATCACCGTCGTCATCATCAACCATCCTCCATCACCAATTTCATGATGCTCACCGCCGTGCGAGAGTAATCCCATCGTAGGCTTGCTGGACGGTGATGGGTTGGATGAGATTTACCATGTAATCGAGTTAGTTTTGTTAGGGTTTGATCCCTAGTATCCATTATGTTCTAAAATTGATGTTGCTATGACTTTGCTATGCTTAATGCTTGTAACAAGGGCTCGAGTGCCATGATTTCGGATCTGAACCTATTATGTTTTCATGAATATATGTGAGTTCTTGATCCTATTTTGCAAGTCAATAGTCACCTACTATGTGTTATGATCCGGCGACTCCGGAGTGACAATAATCGGGACCACTCCCGGTGATGACCGTAGTTTGAGGATTGCATGTATTCACTAAGTGTTAATGCTTTGGTCCAGTACTCTATTAAAAGGAGGCCTTAATATCCCTTAGTTTCCAATAGGACCCCGCTGCCATGGGAGGGTAGGACAAAAGATGTCATGCAAGTTCTTTTCCATAAGCACATATGACTATATTTGGAATACATGCCTACATTACATTGATGAACTGGGGCTAGTTCCGTGTCACCCTATGTTATAACTGTTGCATGAGGAATCGCATCTGACGTAATTATCCATCATTGATCCATTTCCTACGAGATTTTCACATATTGATCTTTGCTTAGTTTCTTCTCCGTCGCCACTGTTATGATTGCTACAAAACTGCTACTGTTACTTTTGCCACCGTTACTGTTACATCCATACTACTTTGCTACTAAATACTTTGCTGTGGATATTAAGTCTTTCAGATGTGGTTGAATTGAAAACTCAACTGCTAATGCTTGAGAATATTATTTGGCTCCCCTTGTGTCGAATCAATAAATTTGGGTTGAATACTCTACCCTCGAAAACTATTGCGATCCCCTATACTTATGGGTTATCAGGGGGTGCCTACGGAGCCGCTTGGGGGAGGAGCGACCCGGGAGGGAGGTTGGATCTTGGGAGAGTGGAGATTCTTGACAACGTGATCTGTATAACTCACGTCCCCGGCCTCTGCACCAACTAGGGATGCATACGGCCTTTTAAGTACGAGTACTGGGATTTTTAATCTCAGTTATGCACCGAGCCTAGTCCTCAATAAATGTGTGAGTATCAGGAAAGTCTGATCCTCAAGAATAAATAGGAACCTAAATTTGCCTCCGTGAGGATTTCAACCCAAGTGTTGGGTTTGTATATCCACTCCCCCAACCATTTGAGCTAGTCTTACTCCCTCCTTCCTTCCTATAGTAAGTGTCGTGGTTTTAGTTCAAATTTAAACTAATACGACGACACTTATTGTCGAGTGGAGGGAGTATCATATACTATTAGTTATGAAGAATTGGAACATTTAGTGACCTCTTAAGGTGGAAGTAGTACATTTCTCCTCTCTTCAAAAAAAGGACGCGAATATGCAAAGCTTGTGTATTTATTTTTTCGTTGATAGAAGAAGTATTCCAATGAAGCAACAAGCCAGTCCACATATATTATGGTTAAAACAAACCAAAATAAACTAGGTTAGATGAAAGAAATATCGTCATTATAGCTTTCGACTAAGCAACAGAACCAAACCGAAGCCTAATGAGCACTAGAAAAGGCTAAATGCCCACTAATACAAGCATATCTCATAATATTCAGAACAACAAGACCATACAGACACCCTTAAAGTGACAGTAGATCTCCAGATCGTTGTTGAAGCTTCTTCGAAGTCACATGTTTTTGCAAAGATATAGAAAGACCATACTTTAGTGACATCCTTTAGTCCCAAAACCGAAGTCACATCCTTTAGTCCCAAACAAGTTGGGGTAAGCTAGAGGTGAAACCCATAAGATCTCGCGATCAACTCATGGTTTTGGCACATGGATAGCAAGTTTCCACGCACCCTTGTCCATGGCAATTTCTTTGGTGATATTCCAATCCTTCAGATCTTTTTTTACGGACTCCTCCCATGTCAAGTTTGGTCTACCCTGACCTCTCTTGACATTATCAGCATGCTTTAGCCATCCGCTATGCACTGGAACTTCTGGAGGCCTGCACTGAATATGCCCAAACAATCTCAGACGATGTTGGACAAGTTTCTCTTTAATCGGTGCTACCCCGACTCTATTTCGCACATCATCATTCCGGCCTCGGTCATTCCTCGTGTGGCCGTCCATCTCAACATGCACATCTCCGCCACACCTAACTGCTGAACATGTCGCCTTTTAGTCGGCTAACACTCAGCGCCATACAACATTGCGAGTTGAACTGTCGTCCTATAGAACTTGCCTTTTAGCTTTTGTGGCACTATCTCGTCACACAGAATTCTAGAAGCTTGGTGCCGCTTCATCCATCCGGCTTCAATCCGATGATTCACATCTTCATCAATACAAGAAATAGAATGACAAGAATTGAATTTAAAAACAAGCAAAGCTTGCTACCTAGTGTCTATAGAGTTGATTTCTTCCTAAGTGAGGTTTTCAAAATTCAATGGATCCACCTTAAAAGAAAAATAAAATATAGAAAGAAACATGTCTAAAACATCTATTTAGTAAGTCCAAAACTAATGGGTTAGTCCTAAAATACAAGGAACAATTATTATAACGATCGTAGGTTTGAAAAAATGAGCATGATGTAAAAATTATTGATTTCGTGGTGGATTGCAGTATCACCAACCCATAGTCGATTTACTGATCTCTAGATCTCCGCTTGATAGTCGTGGGAGGTGACCACTTAGGAAGGGCAAGCTGAGCTAATAGGAGGGTTAACACCAAGGAGGAGAATGAACTAGCGATTGAGCCCTGCATGTGACGGGAGGTGGAAACATACCCGACGACCAACAATAACCACAAGTGAGAGGGAAGAAATGTGAAATGGGGCAACGGATCATGCCATGAACGTATGTAGGGTTGCTAACCCACAAATGTAAGGAATTAGCTGTAAATATTTTCCATAAGTAGAGTGTCAAACCGAACAAGGACCCAAACAAATTGATGCGTGGAAATTAGATAGGAATAGTTGCAAAAGCTGAAAAGAGTGGTGGTTGTGTGTGTTGATTGATCGAATGGTTACAAGTATTGAAAAAAATGAAAATAAATAGTGCAATAAGTAACTCAATCCTTAACTGTGCTGAGGAGAAACTAGTTTTGTTTCTTATATGGACTAAATAGTTCTCGAGAACATTAGAAATAGCACCTACTTGTTAAGCTCATAGTCATTTGCATTGTTTTTTGATGCTCGATTGTTTGCATGTGGATAGAGCCTAGACTCCTGTCGGCGTCCTGGGAACGGGGGTCCCCAGACTTGCCTGCCTGCGGCCCACGGCATGGCTCCACCAGCGGCCCTGTACGGCCCATCTTCACCAGCAAACACTCAAGACCCTCGCGAGGGGCCAAGCCTCGCGAGGCGGACGACACAAGACCTCCTCGGGAGCGGCCTCACCAGGCTGGCTCGCGAGGGGCGGAGAGGTCAAGGCAAGGGACACCTCGTGAGGATCCAGTGAAGCAAGCCATGACAACTAGAGCCAGGTGGGCGCCAGGTGGGCGCCAGTGCACGCAATGTCCTCATTTCCTCTTTGGTGTTAAAGGGGCAAGCACAGGCGAGGAGTCCCGAGGCATCAGGCAAAGGTTTCCATATCGGTGCAACGAGACCAAGACCAGCAGGACGGCAAGACGGAGGTCACCATGGAGCCCAAGACGGCGTCACCACCAGAGCCTTTGGCAGGCGAAGGCCACCTTTAGTCAGGATAACTTGTACTAGTTGTCTCCCTTCGAATTTGGCCGTTGTTGGCTCCCTTCCCGCTCAATATTTGGGGAGAGGACCAGGGCCTCCATAAATAGGACTAGCCACCACCATAGGAGGCAACTCATCCTGGACGAGATCCATTCGATCCTCACACACACCAAGCACAAGAACACCTCTCCTCATGAGGCAGTTCTTCCCTTGTACGGTTCATCCTCAGCCCAAGAGGCAATCCACCACACCACACTGGAGTAGGGTCTTATTACACCACAACGGTGGCCCGAACCAGTATAAATCTTGTGTCTCTTGTGTTGCGAGTTCGTCGAGCTAAGCTTTGAGATCACGGTGAGGCTAAGGGCATGGCTAGGTAGGGAGAGATCTTCATGCGCACCCCAGTGTTCGAACCTCAAGGGTTTTGCCGGAACCCAAAATCCGACATTTGGCGCGCCAAGTAGGGGTGCGTCGGAGCTTTCCTTCCGCCAGTTGACCCGCCGACACTCCGCGGTTCCGATGTCCGGCGACCCGAGGGCCAACGCTGACCGCTGGGCAGCTTGGCCAGCCCGGGAGGCGCCCTTTGCCCAGAAGACCTCGACCCTGCGCCCCAGGCAGCACGTGCACCGCCGAACGCTGCGGGGCGCGGGCGGCGCGGTCACACGTCGTCCGCCCTTACTCCATGCCAAGCGCGGGCAGCCGCAAGGGCCTCAAGCGATGCTGCGGCCACGGTGCCGCACACCCGACAGGAACAAGCAAACATGAGAGCCGTGCTCACGGTGGCTCGGGAGCTGCTACGTTGCCGGTTAATGGAGAGCGGTCGGGATGCGTTGCTGGAGCGCGTCGCCGAGCTCCTGGACGCCGCGGCCTCGGGAGCGCCGCCCTTCTGCTCCGTGCTGACGCCTCAAGCCGCGGCCGGATCTCATGGCAGGCCTCGCTGCGCCAGCGTGCCCCCGGGCACACCAAGAGGCTTCATCGACACCGGCGCGACCAGCAGCACCGGATGCCCGATCGCACCCGCGCCACCTCCGATGGGCGCGGGCATGGGCGTTGCCACCTACGGCCACGGTGAGATGCCACCCTACCATCCTCAGGGCAGTGCGCTGGGCCAAGCAACGTGGAGCGTGAGGAACTTCGGCGAGGTCTTCTAGGCGGTGGCCTCGAAGGCCTACGTGCCCCGCATGGTGGACCAGGAGTACCCGTTGGAAGGCGACCCTAGCTCGTTCCTCGAGCCAGGCTAGGAGGAGGAGGCACTAGAAGCTGAGGCCTTCCAGGAGCCTCCCGCAAACCTCACCGACCGTGCCGGCGACAACAGCTACAGGGTACCACTAATCTCTCAGGAGCAAGCTTACGCTAACCATGGGTCGCAGGAGGATCAGGTCACAGCGGCGGATGGCGGCCCCAGCTCGATGACCTCCCTTTCGTCAGGAGGAGCGCACTGGGGGTTGCAGGGAAGGGGCCAGGAGCAAGGCCCCTCCCTGCGCCGCACGGAGCAGGGCGCCCCCCGGAGGTAGGCCCTCTACCGGGGAGGCGCTGGTGAGCCTTCCCTCGGCAGAGGATCCGTGGTCGCCGAGGGCGCCGCTGGCGCCCCCTTTGCCCCTTGGCGCCGTCCTGTTTTCCGGATGCCTCCAATGGTGGTCGAGGGCGGCGCAAGGCGGGCCCCTCGTCTGGCGATATGAAGTAAGGCTCGCGCCTTTGAAGGACTCCGCTCGTGACACTCTCACGTAATAATGAGTGGGATGTACACGCCCCGGAGTCTCAGGAGTGCCGCCCTCGGGCCTCGGGGGCTCCCTCCCACATCCTAGTGGCAGCACTTAGCTCCGCGCTGGTGAGAAGACAAGAAGACTAGACTAGGCGCCGGACGCGGCCATTTGCTTTTGACCTCTTTTCTATAGCCCTGCTTTCTGGCTTTGTATTTAAGTTTGAAGTCGAATTTTCATCGATGTGCGTGGGGTTGCCTTTTCTCGTTAATGCGATTTCTTGCAATCTGGTTCCTTTCCTTGATCTGGAGTTCACACCCATTGCCTCCCCCTTGCGAGCCCCTCGCGAGCAGGAGCTGGGTATAGCGTGCGCGCTGCACTCATGCCCTGCCATCGCCGGCGCTTTCTTCTCGCGAGGCCCTCTCGGACGGATCGACAGGCTCCTCAGAATCTCCCAAACTCACGAACCAGTTCGGGACCTGTCCTGGCTAAGGTAAACCAAAGCAACAAACTCGCGGAAGGGCTCACGGGATCATGAAGACGCATATCCAGCTTGGCCTAAAGAATAGAGGTAGTAATCTGTTTACATGAGGGGCTTCCCCTCCCAAAATGCTCTTACAACTTCCAGGGCCGCGCCCGAGTTTTCGCATGCAGGATAAACAATAGGGAAGCACGGGTTCAATCGGACATGTCGCTCATGGCGTCCCCTGGGTCGCCTTCAGACGCATCGCTGTTGCCATCGCCGATGCCGCCCTCGCCGCCGTCGACCACGTCGCCTTCATCCGCCGCAACCACCACCGCGTCGCCATCAGAAGCGAAGGCCCTGACCAGCGCATCCACATTGTCTTCCACCCATCGCACTAGATTGCCCTGGATGGCCTCAGGCATGGGGGCAATTGCGGCGTCAAAATCAAAGTGAGATCGAAAGATCTAACGTGAATCATATAGTAAACATGATCAACATAGAGATGTTCACCATTGAAAACTACTCCATCTCACGTGATGATCGGACATGGTTTAGTTGATATGGATCACGTGATCATTTAGATGGCCAGAGGGATATCTATCTAAGTGGGAGTTCTTTAGTAATATGATTAATTGAACTTTAATTTATCATGAACTTAGTCTTGATAGTATTTGCATATCTATGTTGTAGATTAATAGCTTGCGATGTTCCTAGAGAAAACTAAGTTGAAAGTTGATAGTAGCAATGATGCGGACTAGGTCTGTGATTTCAGGATTATCCTCATTGCTGCACAGAAGGATTATGTCCTTGATGCACTGCTAGGTGACAGAACTATTGCAGGAGCAAATGCAGACGTTATGAACGTTTGACAAGCTCGGTGTGATGACTACTTGATAGTTTAGTGCTCCATGCTTTACGGCTTAGAACCAGAACTTCAAAAATGTTTTGAAATGCCATGGAGCATATGATATGTTCCAAGAGTTGAAATGGTATTTCAGACTCATGCCCGAGTCGAGAGGTATGAGACCTCTGACAAGTATTTTTGCCTACAAGATGGAGGAGAATAGCTCAACTAGTGAGCATGTGCTCAGAATGTCTGAGTACTACAATCGCTTGAATCAAGTGGGAGTTAATCTTCCAGATAAGATAGTGATTGACAGAGTTCTCTAGTCACTATCACCAAGTTACTGGAACTTCGTGATGAACTATAATATGCAAGGGATGACGAAAATGATTCCCCGAGCTCTTCACGATGCTGAAATCGGCGAAGGTAGAAATCAAGAAAAGCATCAAGTGTTCATGGTTGACAAGACCACTAGTTTCAAGTAAAAGGGCAAGGGAAAGAAAGGGAACTTCAAGAAGAATGACAAGCAAGTTGCCACTCCCATGAATAAGCCCAAAGCTAGACCCAAGCCTGAAACTAAATGCTTCTACTGCAAAGGAAATGGTCACTGGAAGCGGAACTGCCCCAAATACTTGGCGGATAAGAAGGATGGCAAAGTGAACAAAAGTATATATGATATAGATGTTATTGATGTGTACTTTACTAGTATTCATAGTAGCCCCTGGGTATTTTATACTGGTTCAGTTGCTATGATTGGTAACTTGAAACAAGAGTTATATAATGAACAGAGACTAGTTGAGGGCAAGGTGACGATGTGTGTTGGAAGTGATTCCAAGGTTGATAAGATCACCATTGCACACCCCCTTTACCTTCGGGATTAGTGTTGAACCTAAAATAAATGTTATTTGGTGTTTGCGTTGAGCATAATATGATTGGATCATGTTTATTGCAATACGGTTATTCATTTAGGTCAAAGAATAATTGTTATTATGTTTACATGAATAAAACCTTCTGCGGTCATACACCCAAGGTGAATGGTTTATTGAATCTCGATTGTAGTGATACACATATTCATAATATTGAAGCCAAAAGATGCAAGGTTAATAATGATCGTGCAACTTATTAGTGGCACTGTCGTTTAGGTCATATTGGTGTAAAGTGAATGAAGAAACTCCATGCCGGTGGGCTTTTGGAATCACTTGATTATGAATCACTTGATGCTTGCGAACCATGCCTCATGGGAAAGATGACTAAGACTTCGTTCTTCGGAACAATGGTGCGAGCCACTGACTTATTGGCAATAATACATACCGATGTATGCGGTCCGATGAGTGTTGAGGCTCGCGGCGGGTATCGTTATTTTCTGACCTTCACAGATGATTTGAGCAGATATGGATATATCTACTTAATGAAACACAAGTCTAAAACATTTGAAAAGTTCAAAAAATTTCAGAGTGAAGTTGAGAATCATCGTAACAAGAAAATAACGTTTCTACGATCTGATCACGGAGGCGAATATTTGAGTTACGAGTTTGGCCTTCATTTGAAACAATGTGGAATAGTTTCGCAACTCACGCCACCTGCAACACCACAGCGTAATGGTGTGTTCGAACGTTGTAACCGTACTTTATTAGATATGGTGCAATCTATGAGGTCTCTTACTGATTTACCACTATCGTTTTGGGGTTATGCACTAGAGACAGTTGCATTCACGTTAAATAGGGCACCGTCTAAAAATCCATTGAGCCGACACCATATGAACTGTGGTTTAGCAAGAAACCTAAGCTGTCGTTTCTTAAAGTTTGGGGCTGCGATGCTTATGTGAAAAAGCTTCAACCTGATAAGCTCGAACCCAAATCGGAGAAATGTGTCTTCATAGGATACTTAAAGGAGACTGTTGGGTACACCTTCTATCACAGATCCGAAGGCAAGATATTTGTTGCTAAGAATGGATCCTTTCTGGAGAAGGAGTTTCTCTCGAAAGAAGTGAGTGGGAGGAAAGTAGAACTTGATGAGGTAGTTGTACCTTCTCTTGAATTGGAAAATGGTTCATCACAGAAATCAGTTCAAGTGATGCCTACACCAATTAGTGAGGAAGTTAATGATGATGATCATGAAACTTCACATCAAGTTACTATCGAACCTCTTAGGTTAACCAGAGTACAATCCGCACCAGAGTGGTACGGTAATCCTGTTCTGGAAGTCATGTTACTAGACCATGATGAACCTACGAACTATGAGGAAGCGATGATGAGCCCAGATTTCGACAGATGGCTTGAGGCCATAAATCTGAGATAGAATCCACGTATGAGAACAAACTGTGAACCTTTTTGGACTTCCCGATGATCAGCAAGACATTGAGAATAAATGGATCTTCAAGAGGAAGACGGACACTGGTAGTAGTGTTACTATCTACAAAGCTCGACTTGTCGAAAAGGGTTTTTGACAAGTTCAAGGTGTTGACTATGATGAGATTTTCTCACTCGTATCGATGCTTAAAGTCTGTCTGAATCATGTTAGCAATTGCCACATTTTATGAAATCTGACAAATGGATGTCAAAACTGCATTCCTTAATAGATTTATTAAATAAGAGCTGTATATGATACTACCAGAAGGTTTTTTCAATCCTAAAGGTGCTAACAAAATGTGCAAGCTCCAGCGATCCATCTATGGACTGGTGCAAGCATCTCGGAGTTGGAATATACGCTTTGATGAGTTGATCAAAGCATATAGTTTTATACAGACTTGCGGTAAAGCCTGTATTTACAAGAAAACGAGTGGGAGCACTACAGCCTTTCTGATAAGTATATGTGAATGACATATTGGTGATCGGAAATGATGTAGAATTTTATGGAAAGCATAAAGAAGTGTTTGAAAGGAGTTTTTCAAAGAAAGACCTCGGTGAAGCTGCTTACATATTGGGCATCAAGATCTATAGAGATAGATCAAGACGCTTGATAAGATTTTTCAATGAGTACGTACCTTGACAAGATTTTGAAGTAATTTAAAATGGAACAGTCAAAGAAGGAGTTCTTGCCTGTATTGCAAGGTGTAAAGTTGAGTAAGACTCAAAACACGATCACGGCTGAAAATAGAAAGAGAATGAAAGTCATTCCCTATGCCTCAGCCACAGGTTCTATAAACTATGCTATGTTGTGTACCAAACCTGTTGTGTACCTTGCCATGAATTTGGCAAGGGGGTACGATATTGATCCAGGAGTGGATCAGTGGATAACGGTCAAAATTATCCTTAGAAGACTAAGGAGATATTTCTCGGTTATGGAGGTGATAAAGAGTTCGTCGTAAAGAGTTGCGTCGATGCAAACTTTTACACCGATCCGGATGACTCTAAGTCTAAATCTGGATACATATTGAAAGTGGGAGCAATTAGCTAGAGTAGCTCCATGCAAAGCATTGTAGACATAGAAATTTTGCTAAATACATACGGCTCTGAATGTGATAGACCCATTGACTAAGCTTCTCTCACAAGCAAAACATGATCACACATTAGTATTCTTGGGGTGTTAATCACATAGCAATATGAACTAGATTATTGACTCTAGTAAACCCTTTGGGTATTAGTCACGTGGCGATGTGAACTAATCACATAAAGATGTGAACTATTGGTATTAAATCACATGACGATGTGAACTAGATTATTGACTCTAGTGCAAGTGGGAGACTGAAGAAATATGCCCTGGAGGCAATAATAAAGTTGTTATTTATATTTCCTTATATCATGATAACTGTTTATTATTCATGCTAGAATTGTATTAACCGGAAACTTAGTACATGTGTGAATACATAGACAAACAGAGTGTCCCTAGTATGCCTCTACTAGACTAGCTCATTAATCAAAGATGGTTAAGTTTCCTGACCATAGACATGTGTTGTCATTTGATCTACGGAGTCACATCATTAGAGAATGATGTGATGGACAAGACCCATCCGTTAGCTTAGCATAATGATCATTTAGTTTTAATGATATTGCTTTCATCATGACTTATACATGTTCCTCTGACTATGAGATTATGCAACTCCTGAATACCGGATGAACACCTTGTGTGCTATCAAACGTCACAACATAACTGGGTGATTATAAAGATGCTCTACATGTGTCTCCAATGGTGCTTGTTGAGTTGGCATAGATCGAGATTAGGATTTGTCACTCCGTGTATCGGAGAGGTATCTCTAGGCCCTCTCGGTAATGCTCATCACTATAAGCCTGGCAAGCAATGAAACTAATGAGTTAGTTGCAGGATGATGCATTACGGCACGAGTAAAGAGACTTGCCGGTAACGAGATTGAACTAGGTATGATGATACCGATGATCGAATCTCGGGAAAGTAACATACCGATGACAAAGGGAATGACGTATGTTGTTATGCGGTTTGACCGATAAAGATCTTCGTAGAATATGTAGGAGCCAATATGAGCATCCAGGTTCCGCTATTGGTTATTGACCGGAGATGTGTCTCGGTCATGTCTACATAGTTCTCGAACCCGTAGGGTTCGCACGCTTAACATTCGATGACGATTTGTATTATGAGTTATGTGATTTGATGACCGAAGTTTGTTCGGAGTCCTAGATGAGATCACGGACATGACGAGGAGTCTCGAAATGGTCCAGAGGTAAAGATTGATATATTGGAAGGTAGTATTCGGACACTGGAAGGGTTACAGAGTGTATCGGGTACATACCGGAGTACCGGAGGGGTTACCGGAACCCCCCCAGGGAAAGATATGGGCCATATGGGCCATAGGAGGAAGGCTAACCAGCCCACAAGGGCTGGTGCGCCCCCGCCAACAAGGGAGGAGGCCGAATTGGATTAGGGAAGGGGGCGCCACCCCCCTTTCCTTCTACTCCCTCTCCTTTCTCCCTTTCCCCCTCCATGAGAAGGAAAAGAAGGGGGGGGGGCGAATCCTACTAGTACTAATAGGACCCCCCCTTATGGCGCGCCCCCTAGGGCCGGCCTCCTCCCTCTCCCTCCTTTATATACGTGGGGAGGGCACCCCTAGAACACACATCAATTGTTCCTAGCCGTGTGCGGCGCCTCCTCCATAGTTAACACCTCGGTCATATCGTCGTAGTGCTTAGGCGAAGCCCTGCGCCAGTAACTTCATCATCACCGTCGCCACGCCGTCGTGCTGACGGAACTCTCCCTCGTCCTCAATTGGATCAAGAGCTTGAGGGATGTTATCGTGCTGAACGTGTGCTGAACACGGAGGTGCCGTACGTTCGGTACTTGGATCGGTTGGATCGTGAAGACGTACGACTACATCAACCGCGTTACTAAACGCTTCCGCTTTCGGTCTACGAGGGTACGTGGACACACTCTCCCCGCTCGTTGCTATGCTTCTCCTAGATAGATCTTGCGTGATCGTAGGAAATTTTTGAAATACTACATTCCCCAACAGTAATAAAGATTGAATTGAATGATATATTTTAGCAATCTCTTGAGTAAAATGAAAAATAACAAAGTAACATAGCTTTTGTTGTAAAATATTGTTTACACTAAATTTGCAACAATAAAGATAAAATAAGTAACATGAAACAATTGTATATTAAAATTTAGTAGTATAGTTGCGCACTTAATTGTGCTAATTGTAATAGATAGATATAATATTTATATTTTATATGAACAAATATATTACAAACAAGTAAAACAAATTGGTATGAATATGTATTTTTTATTTTGACTCACCTCGGCGGCTCAAGTCCCATCTGCTGGTGGAACATACAAGTGAAGAAATACTTATGTTACAAATCATCTCTAAAGTAGCAAGTGACTGGGATATTATTGATCAGTGCATCGTTATTTTGTTACTTGATTTGGTGACAATAGTAGTAATGTGAGATATAAATGATAACATGAGTGTTAGAACTCTTACACATGATATTATATGTAACTAATAATTTGGATGAGTATATACCTATGACAATGAAGATCAAGATATTATTAATAAAAGTGAGATTTCTACATACCCTCATATTACTTGTTATTTCTAAAATACATAACATGGTATGTTAATAATGTTTTCTAATAATGAAAAAAGATTAAATAAAAAGTATATTTAAGCGCATACAGTATGAAAGGTGATAAGAACCTCTTATCTTTATTTTCTAAAACAATTATGATTTGTTGTTTTTAGGGCACAAGGGATAGTCCAATTGGCGTATTACTTTTGAGAAATACAATAATAAATGAAGCCAATATTAAATTCTTAGTATGCATGACAAGGATGAGTACACAAAACTTCAGCTGTATGACACAAGTAAAAATTCACGGATAAATGGAATGATAACTTGAAAGTGCAACTATCCCTAGGTGGTTTTGGTAATTCATAACAACATATAGCTCATTGAGCTAATGCTATTCCAAGATGATTATTTCAGGAAAGCTCAATGATTGGCATGGCATGGATGATGAAAGTAGATCCCTCAAAATGCTAAGGACAAAGGATTGGCTAAAGCTTCAAGCTCAAGAATCTTCATTTTACATTTTAGTGATCCAAGATCACATTGAGTCTATAGGAAAAGCCAATACTATCAAGGAGGGATGAGGTGTTGCTTAATGAGCCTCTTGCTTCATGTGCTTAGTGATATGCTCCAAAACCCTCAACTACTTTCCCATATCCACATTTGACCTAAACCCAAAGCCAAACTCGGACCTACCGATTCTTTCAATCCGGCACCACCGAGTTTCATTTGTCATAGCCACTGCCAAACCCTAGCAAATCGGTTCTACCGATAGGGATCTCGGTCTCACCGAGATGGGATTGCAATGTAAACTCTCTGTTTCCTTTTTGTAACTTTTCGGTCTCACCGAAAGAGCAAATCGGTCCCACCGAGTTTACCTGACCAACCCTCTGGTTACCTTATTACCAAATCGGTCTCACCGAGTTTGTGTAATCGGTCTCACCGAGATTACGTTATGCCCTAACCCTAACCATATCGGTCCTACCGAGTTGCATGTCAGTCCCACCGAAAATCTCTAACGGTCACTAGATTTACTAAATCGGTCCGACCAAGTTTGTTGATTCGGTCCCACCGAGATTGGTAAATTGTGTGTAATGGTTGGATTTTGTGTGGAGGCTATAAATACCCCTCCACCTCCTCTTCATTCGTGGAGAGAGCCATCAGAACACATCTACACTTCCAACTCATATGTTCTGAGAGAGAACCACCTACCCTTGTGTTGAGGCCAAGATATTCCATTCCTACCATACGAATCTTGATCTCTAGCCTTCCCCAAGTTGCTTTCCACTCAAATCTTCTTTCCACCAAATCCAAATCCTGTGAGAGAGAGTTGAGTGTTGGGGAGACTATCATTTGAAGCACAAGAGCAAGGAGTTCATCATCAACACACCATTTGTTACTTCTTGGAGAGTGGTGTCTCCTAGATTGGCTAGGTGTCACTTGGGAGCCTCCGACAAGATTGTGGAGTTGAACCAAGCAGTTTGTAAGGGCAAGGAGATCGCCTACTTCGTGAAGATCTACCGCTAGTGAGGCAAGTCCTTCGTGGGCGATGGCCATGGTGGGATAGACAAGGTTGCTTCTTCGTGGACCCTTCGTGGGTGGAGCCCTCCGTGGACTCGCGCAACCGTTACCCTTCGTGGGTTGAAGTCTCCATCAACGTGGATGTAGGATAGCACCACCTATCTGAACCATGCCAAAAACATCCGTGTCTCCAATTGCGTTTGAATTCTCCAAACCCTTCCCTTTACATTCTTGCAAGTTGCATGCTTTACTTTCCGCTGCCTATATACTCTTTGCATGCTTGCCTGAATTGTGTGATGATTGCTTTACTTGTCCTAAAATAGCTAAAATCTGCCAAGAACTAAAATTGGGAAAAGGTTAAGTTTTTATTTGGTCAAGTAGTCTAATCACCCCCCCTCTAGACATACTTTCGATCCTACAAGTGGTATCAGAGCTTTGGTCTCCATTTGCTTTGATTTCCATAGCTTTTGGTGATCATAGCCTTGGTTTCACAACCTAGGAGAGTATGGCGTCTAGCGAGGGAAATTATCACCGTAGAGGTCCTTATTTTGATGGTACTAATTTTGCTAGTTGGAAGCATAAAATGAAAATGCATATTCTCGGACATAACCCCGCCGTTTGGGCTATTGTGTGTGTTGGTTTGCAAGGTGACTTCTTTGATGGGAAATAACCAAACCGTGAAGCTACCGCGGAAGAGTTGAAGATGCTGCAATACAACGCTCAAGCTTGTGATATTCTCTTCAACGGATTGTGTCTCGAAGAATTCAACAAAATCAGCCGTCTTGAGAATGCAAAGAAAATTTGGGATACTTTGATTGATATGCACGAAGGTACCGACTCCGTCAAGGAATCCAAATTGGATGTGCTTCAAAGTCAACTTGACAAGTTCAAAATGAAGGATGGTGAAGGTGTCGCTGAAATGTACTCTAGGCTTGCTCTTATCACAAATGAAATTGCCGGCTTAGGGAGTGAAGAGATGACCGATAGATTCATCATCAAGAAGATCCTAAGAGCCTTGGATGGAAAATATGATACCGTGTGCACATTGATCCAAATGATGCCCAATTACAAAGATCTTAAACCAACGGAGGTCATTGGAAGAATTGTTGCTCATGAGATGTCACTCAAGGATAAAGAGGAACTTCACAAGAAATCAAGTGGTGCTTACAAAGCCTCATGTGAAGCCCCCACATCATCAAGTGAGAAACAAACCTTCAATGAAGAATTGAGCTTAATGGTGAAGAACTTCAACAAGTTCTACAAGAGTAGAAGCAAAGATAGAAGCTCCAAGTCAAGGTCCTACAATGACAAAAGATCTTGTAGTCGAGAGCGAAACTGCTACAATTGTGGAAGACCCGAACACTATTCCAATGAGTGTACGGCTCCCTACAAAAGAAGAGAAGATTCTCCAAAAAGAAGAAGCAAAAGAAAAGAATCACCATCAAGAGAGAGAAGGAGTAGAGATGATCGTTATGAACGAAGATACTCACGGAGAAACAAGGATTCGGAAAGAAAGGAAAAGTCATCAAGGAGCTACACAAAACGAAGATATCAAGCTCATGTTGGTGAATGGGTATCCGGCTCCGACTCCGACAACCACTCCGAGAGAAGTTATCACTCCGATTCCGAATATACTCAAGATGAAGGTGTTGCCGGTCTAGCACTTGTGTCAACCAACTCCTACGACATATTTGACTCACCAAATGAAGGAATTGGAAGATGCTTCATGGCCAAAGGTCCTAAGGTAACACACCCCGAGTATGTCGATTTCAATAGTGATGAAGATGACTTGTTAGGTGATGATGATTTACTTGTTGACAACTCTAGTGATGAATACTATGATGAAACGTCAATTAATCATGCTAACTAAGATAAAACAAATGACAATGATGAGGAGAAGATTGAGGTTCTAACTAAAGAACTAAACTCTCTTAAGTTAGCTCATGAAACTATCTTCGAAGATCATCGAGAACTTTTAAGAGCTCATGAGAAGTTACGCTTTGAAAAGCTCAATCTTGAGCAAGAGCATGAGTTTTTAAAGGCAATCAATGATGATCTCCGCAAGAAAAGTTCTTCTTACATTGCCAAGCGTTTACTCTTATCCACTTACATGCCTCAAGTCAAGTCTAGTAACAAGAACAAGAAAGATTCTTCCTCTAGTAGTAACAATAATCATGTTAAATCCAATATGTTGCTTCTAGTAGTTCTCTTGATTCCACTAATAATTCTCTTAGCCAAGTTACACTTGAGCAAGAAAATAGCTTATTGAAGGGAATTATAGAGAAAGGAGTCTACAAGAGCCTTGCCGGAAGTAAGCAATTCGAGGAAATTGTACGCAAGCAAGGAAGGCACCGGAAGAATCAAGGTGTTGGATTTGAATGAAAGTTCAACGCCAATGGAGTTGAGTGGGAAGAAGATCAATACCCTAAGACAAAGTTTGTTCCTCATTAAGAGAAGTATGATCCTACTTCTTTCAAGGGGACACAAGCTCAAGATGATCTTCCACCACAAGACTACAAGCAAAAAGGCAAGGACAAGCTTCAAGAGGAAATTGATGCATTTGAAGAAGCTCCTAAGACCTTAGTCAAGTGGATTCCCAAGACTACTTCAAGTTCCACTTCATCAAGTACGACTACAACTCCAAGGATTCCCATCAAGATGGTGTGGATCCAAAAGAAGAAGAACTAGAGAGTTCTTGAGGGTGACTCCACCAACATACTTCACTCCTATCATTTTGGCAAGAACAAGTGCAATCAACTTCCACATCTTGCACTAGTTCAAGGAGTCACAAACCCTCTTGTTGGTAAGTCAAGGGACAAGGTAACCTAAAAGCTTTCATGGACATCATCTTGTGTGTGCATCACTCTATGTCTATGGATATCCTTGTTTGTTCCTTGTGGGACTAACCCATGTAGGTATTGAAAGTGCAACTCACTCCAATGGATAGCTCCAATTGTTCTACATCAACATTGAGCATCCACATCTTCAACATCTACATGAAGTCATCATCGACAAAACCCAAGGTTAGTTCATCCCTCTTAGGGGGGATATCACATCTAGGGGGAGCTTTACTCTAAGACTTGAGCTAAAGCAACTCTAATGATGTGAACACAACAATGCTTTATGTAAAAGTGGTAACCCAACTTGTGCTTAAACGATGAGTATGACCTATGATCAAGTGTTCTCATTTGACTCCTAAGTCAATATACTCATATATATATATGACCTAGTCATCGCCAATTGCTTGATAGATGCTAGAATTGGTTGTGCATGCTTTGTCACATATTTCAATTGCCATTTTATTATGTGAGCATGTTGGTTGCATATTTTACTCATTCGAGGACATCCACTTGTTGTTTTGATTGATGGGTTTTTCTTTCTCTTGCCAAGTGGATGGACAAGAATGCCTAAGAACCTTCTCTAGCTATCTATGGTTTTCTCGTCTCAAACTCTATTCATGCTACATCACAAAATTGGATCAAGTCAGATTCGAACCACTCTGTGTGAAGGAGCACTCGGAGTCCCCGATTCGTCATAGACTTAAACTTCCAAAACTTCTTTGTGATTCTCGGTCTGACCGATTTCTCCTTTTTGGTCCTACCGAGATCATTAAGTCGATCTATGTTTTCGATCTCGGCGCAACCGATTTGAACCATTCGGTCACACCGAGTTGCAATAACTGTATACAGTTTTGCATCTCGGTGCCACCGAGTTGTTCCACTCGGTCACACCGACAGGGTCGGGCTATATATAGTCACGGGCAAAAATTTGGAAATTTCTCCGAACCCCTTCGCCCACGCGATAGCTCGCTCTGCCAACGTGGTCTCCAGATCGTCTCCTCGCCGCCAGCCGCCTCCAGTCGCTGGTCTCCATCATCGTCAACGGAATTCAACCCCGCCGTTGCCGCCGTAGCGAGTCTCCGCCGGACTAGGGTATGGACTCGATCTTTATGCTATTCCCCATCCGATTCCTAGCACATTGTGATCATATTGATTCTTGCCACGATTGAAACACTCCTATCCAGTCAATGCAATTCATAGAACAGGTTTGATTTGAAATTTTAGGGTTAGGTTCCCGCAGAAACCATCTCGGACCCACCGAGTTGAAAAACTCGGTCCCACCGATTTGGCTCATGTCGTTGCACAAGTGAGACTCGGTCTGACCGAGAATTACTAATCGGTGTGACCGATTTTGGAACTTTGTGAAACCCTAGCAGTCTCGGTGCCACTGAACTGTGACTCGGTCTGACCGAGTTCACCAGTTTAGGTTCCAAAAACTGCTTCGGTATCACCGAGTTTAAAAATCGGTAGATCCGAAATGATTTCTGTGGGAAACTAAAACTAAGATTTTGAATCATTCTTTTGCCAAAATCTCTACATTTTGTGATGCTCATCTATTCTACCTCATCTATAAACTCTTCACAGGGTCAGCAGTCAGCTTTTTCATCATGTCTGATCAGAGTGACAACCAGAACGTGTCAGAACAGCAAGTGCATATGAGTGAGGGCACTAGTCCCTCCAGTTCTTCAGATGAAGGCAGCAGGAGCACTCCTAGCAATTTGCCAAAAGATGCCACTAGACTAAAGAAGAAGAGAACCTTAGAATCAGAGGATGAGGATTATGTGGCAGAGGAAGAGGAAGCTACTTCCAAGAGAGTAGTACTCAAGAAAGAGTATGGCTCAGCCCAGAGCACAAAGCCAGGCTTGAAAGTCAAAAGGACAGCAGGTAGACAGCCCATGCCTAAGGCCAGAGCCTCAACTCAGATTCCTGAAAAGCCTGCACCCAAAGGGCCAGTTGCTGCTAAAGGAAAGAAGGAAATGAACAGGGGCAGATGGTGCAAGAAAGTAGATCCAATGGCTGAGTTTGAATAGCATTCTTCTGAGGAAGAAGATGAAGAAGAAGAGGTTGCTGCACCAACACCTAAGGCACCAAAGCTGATGGGTGATGCTATAAGATCAGGGGCTACTGCATCCAAGCCCAAGGAAGCACCCAAAGCTGCATCAAAGGCCAAGCCAGCTCCAAAGCCAAAACCAAAGAGAAATACAAGGAGCATCCCAGCTGCTGAAAAGAACAAGGCCCCAGTGCCTGAAGCTGTTGGAGAAGATGAAGAAGGACAAGTTCTCAAAAAGCTAAAGCCCAAGATCCCATACCACAATGATGCTCATCCTGTGGCTGAGGATATGAAAATCAGAAGAGATTCAGGGCTGAGAGAGTGGAGAGCAGAAGATCCATATGCTACAAGGAGAAGAACTGCTGTTGACTACAGGTTCCACACAAAGGAACAATAGGACTTCTATGAGACATTTTTGCTTGATAAGAAGCCCATAGTTTGTGACATGAGATGGGTAGACTGGGAATACATCAAGGACAATGAAGAGCACTATCCTGGAGTGCAAGACAGTTTCAAGGCTTGTGGAGTAGCTGACTTTGTTGGGCAGAAGCTCACAAAGTGGAATGAAGAGCTGATCATGCAATTCTACTCCACAGCACACTTCTATCCAGATGGAAGGATTGTATGGATGTCAGAAGGAACAAGGTATCAATCAACTGTTGAGGAATGGGCAAAATTGATCAATGCCCCAGAGGAGCATGAGGATGACTTAGACATATATGCCAAGAAGAAGATGGACCATAACTCCATGTCCAACATGTACAAGGAGATCCCCAACAAGGCCCTTGATACTTTCAAATTTGGGTCAGTACATTATCTTCTGTCAGGGCTACCAACCATTAATTGGATTCTGGGGCACACTTTATTGCCCAAGTCAGGTGATCACAAGATGATCAGAGGCCATGCAATCAATTTGCTTCATATCTTTGATGTGCCACAAAAATTCAAAGTCATGAGCCTCATGGTAGAAACTATCAAAAGGACTGGAGCAGATCAGAAGAGGAGCTGTGGTTATGCCCCTCAGATCCAAGAGCTGATCAACTCCAAGATGGGCACAAGCATATACTTATTGGACAAGGAACACTTGCCTATTCATCTAGACTTTGAGGATAATCAAGTTGTGATGAACAGGGATGAACCATCATCAGCTCATGCTCAAGCACAGAAGGAGAAGGCAAGGAAGGAGAAAGCTGCCAAGATGCCAACTCAAGAGGAGGCATCTGAGTATTTCCTGAAAACCAAGCAAGAGCAGCTTAGTTACTTGATTGCATCCACACTAAGGATTGAGAAAGGACTGGCCACCCTCACTCAGAATCAGGAGAGCTTAGAGAGAATCGTAGAACAAAAGTTCTATGACTTGGATGTCAAAGTAACAGAGATTCAGTCTGCAGTGGAGCAACTTCAAGATGACATGCAGGAGAGGAAAGGGAAGACTACAACTGATGCATTTGCCAGAGTGCCACGAGCTCAGAGGTCATCAGCAGTGCCAGTTCCTGACACCAGAGCCACCTCCTCAGCTCCAGCTACAGCTCCAGCCCAACCAGCTCCAGCATCCACTTCAGCTCCAGCTCCAACCACTTCAACAGAAGCCTTCGTCCTTGGAGTGATTCGGACTCCATCACCACCAGAAGATCAAGCCTGAGTGTCGATCTAGCCCTATGCATTTTCTAGGAACTTTTTGGTAACTTGTTGCCAAAGGGGGAGAAAAATGTATAGATCAGAGGCTTCGAGAGAGAGAGAGAGTGTTGCTTTTATTCTCTCTTGCTTTATTTGGTGGGTTTTCAAACTTAGTTTGCTTTTGGTTGAGATACTATGATATGCTTGTGAGACATTGATGATCATGTGTTTGATCATAAGCTACACTTATGCATGCTTGATATTATCCTATCTATCTTATGTGATCATTCACTTTTCTTGGTGATGAGTGCATGTATTTAATTCTTATCATTTTGAGCGCTCCACCAAGATGTATGTGACATGGAAGAGTAACCCATGATTCTAACTCTTTGTGCATTTGTAGTCCTAAACAAATTTTAAATATGCACAAATTTAGGGGGAGCTCTTACTTATCACATACTTCTCAAAGCGACGATATATTTCATTCTTATTATCATTTGTCGAAGCTTTGATCTATATGTTGTCATCAATTACCAAAAAGGGGGAGATTGAAAGTGCAACTATCCCTAGGTGGTTTTGGTAATTCATAACAACATATAGCTCATTGAGCTAATGCTATTCCAAGATGATTATTTCAGGAAAGCTCAATGATTGGCATGGCATGGATGATGAAAGTAGATCCCTCAAAATGCTAAGGACAAAGGATTGGCTAAAGCTTCAAGCTCAAGACTCTTCATTTTACATTTTAGTGATCCAAGATCACATTGAGTCTATAGGAAAATCCAATACTACCAAGGAGGGATGAGGTGTTGCTTAATGAGCCTCTTGCTTCATGTGCTTAGTGATATGCTCCAAAACCCTCAACTACTTTCCCATATCCACATTTGACCTAAACCCAAAGCCAAACTCGGAACTACCGATTCTTTCAATCCGGTGCCACCGAGTTTCATTTGTCATAGCCACTGCCAAACCCTAGCAAATCGGTTCTACCGATAGGGATCTCGGTCTCATCGAGATGGGATTGCAATGTAAACTCTCTGTTTCCTTTTTGTAACTTTTCGGTCTCACCGAAAGAGCAAATCGGTCCCACCGAGTTTACCTGACCAACCCTCTGGTTAGCTTATTACCAAATCGGTCTCACCGAGTTTATGTAATCGGTCTCACCGAGATTACGTTATGCCCTAACCCTAACCATATCGGTCCTACCGAGTTGCATGTCAGTCCCACCGAAAATCTCTAACGGTCACTAGATTTACTAAATCGGTCCGACCGAGTTTGTTGATTCGGTCCCACTGAGATTGGTAAATTGTGTGTAATGGTTGGATTTTGTGTGGAGGCTATAAATACCCCTCCACCTCCTCTTCATTCGTGGAGAGAGCCATCAGAACACATCTACACTTCCAACTCATATGTTCTGAGAGAGAACCACCTACCCTTGTGTTGAGGCCAAGATATTCCATTCCTACCATATGAATCTTGATCTCTAGCCTTCCCCAAGTTGCTTTCCACTCAAATCTTCTTTCCACCAAATCCAAATCCTATGAGAGAGAGTTGAGTGTTGGGGAGTCTATCATTTGAAGCACAAGAGCAAGGAGTTCATCATCAACACACCATTTGTTACTTCTTGGAGAGTGGTGTCTCCTATATGGGCTAGGTGTCACTTGGGAGCCTCCGACAAGATTGTGGAGTTGAACCAAGGAGTTTGTAAGGGCAAGGAGATCGCCTACTTCGTGAAGATCTACCGCTAGTGAGGCAAGTCCTTCGTGGGTGATGGCCATGGTGGGATAGACAAGGTTGCTTCTTCGTGGACCCTTCATGCGTGGAGCCCTCCGTGGACTCGCGCAACCGTTACCCTTCGTGGGTTGAAGTCTCCATCAACGTGGATGTAGGATAGCACCACCTATCTGAACCACGCCAAAAACATCCGTGTCTCCAATTGCATTTGAATTCTCCAAACCCTTCCCTTTACATTCTTGCAAGTTGCATGCTTTACTTTCCGCTGCCTATATACTCTTTGCATGCTTGCTTGAATTGTGTGATGATTGCTTGACTTGTCCTAAAATAGCTAAAATCTGCCAAGAACTAAAATTGGGAAAAGGTTAAGTTTTTATTTGGTCAAGTAGTCTAATCACCCCCCCTCTAGACATACCTTCGATCCTACATAACTAAGTAGTTGAAATCCCGTCATGCTAAGGTAGAGAACAAATCAAAACAAATGAAAATGAATATTGGCCTACTCTATTTCCAAAAGGCACAATTGGTGTTTCTCCATTTCTTTTTAGTTAGACATTATTCTTTGTTTGAGTATTACGAGCCTCCTTCCATGAACCAAAAAAATTTAAGTTAGAGAACAAAAAAATATCAAGTATTTATGTTGAAAACAAAGAAAAAATTCATCGAAAGTGTCAAGCGAGTCTTTTTTTCTACCCAAATCCCAAAAGACCCCCGTTAAAATGAAGAAAAATAATATGAAAAACAAAAAAATCTAATTTATTGTGAGAATCTAACATTTAGTCGTGGCGCACATGCAATAATTGGTATGTCAATTGCAAGTTAAAAATGTGATCATCCATGATAAATTTTAATTCAAGGGAAGTACAAAACTACCGACACAAAGCCCATTAACGGACATTTTGATCTCCATGTCCACCTGACTGTCACTGGACAACTTGAGAAAGGTGAGTAATGAGTTAAGAGGCAGGCCGACATCAAGAAGGAGGTCAAATCAACTAGCAATCGAGGCGTATAGGGGCAGTGCAAGTGAGAAGGGAACAACAAAGAGTAAGATGAAGCCGAGGCACATGGTGCGTGCGTGAACAGAAGCGTGAGTGATATGGCAATATGAAAAAGAGGAAACGGGTTAGCATAAAAATATATGGTAGCAGTCAATGATGGTGCCAAGAATCCAGTCTTGTGTGGTCAATTCAAATCTGTGTAGTAAAAAATATATGTCTTGGTATGAATTTTGTAAATTTTTTGCATGATATTGAACATATATATGAAATTTTGCCAAAATAAAACTGAGTAGTCAAGTGACTATATGGCCAGCACGGTAGCAGTAGAGAAGGGCTTTGCAGACGAGTCTCGAGGTAGACCTACGAAGTGTTAAAAAATAAATGTAAGATCTATCTATTCCGAGCGGCCACCCTAATAAAATCCCACGCCAAACACTCCAAACTAGCAAGAGACACTCTAGCAGAGTTGTCATAGCGGCTCGAATGCCATAATGAGCACTTGTATGATGATTTTGGCTCAAAAAGCCGGTCAAGAGGGCACTCCAAATCCAGTCCACCTGACTCCATGTTTGGAGGTTTGGGATGATTTTGGAGTGCTCCATTCCAAAAATGGCTTGGTGCGAGCGACATTTTCTCTCCCATTCATCTTTTCGCTCACAAATTAACCCCATCGGCAATACCATTGAATCTGCCCTAACCCTTGTGTACCATTCCGGTGTCTGGCGTGGGGCACCAAAAATATTGAAGTCATAGACCCCTTCCTCTCTGGAGTTGGATGATGGCAAGGAAGATGATGGTGGAGAGGAGAGGGGGCCAAGAAGTCCCACTTCGGCATCTAGCCTGGGGTGGTCCAATGGGAGGAAGAGATCGAAGGTGGTGGGGGCAATGAAAGACAAAATCAATGAGTTTGCCAAGTTAAGGAAAGGAGTTGCGGAGAAGAGGAAACAGTAGATGTTGGAGTTGGAGGAGAGGAGGTTATAAGAGAAGAACCCGAGGTGGAAGGCTATGCATGAAAGTAAACGAACCAAGGAAGTGATGGAGAGCCTTATGCTTCAATCTCGGAGAAAAAACGGTTAATGCAAGAGAAGATAGCCAAGGTGAACCAATTGATAATGTTGGATCAAAATACCATGAATGTCACATCAAGATCATTCTGGGAGATCGTGCACTCTAGGATCTAATGAAGCACCAATACCTCGGAGTAGGAAACAGTGCACACATGCTGGCCGGCAACATGTGACTTGTACATGTAGGTAGAATGTGTGCATGATGCTTCATCTTTTGTTCATGCGATTTTCTTAATTTCATAAAGAAATCTGTGCATGATTGTTTTCAAATGAAATGCCGTCTATCCAAGCGTGTGATGTTGAAAGATAAAATAAGGAAAGAAAATTTGAGGATTAAGATATGACGACTCTGTGTTTGCACATTATCTCGGCAGAAATTATGGAAGGTGCTCCAGAACGATTTTGGAGGCTACGGATATAACCACTCGCTAGGGTTGCTCTAAGAACAACAGGTCTCGCCCAACAGTGTTCCACCACGTCATGAGCAGTGACCGGATGATGTCATCTGCAGGACCATTCTCGGCAGCAAACCGAGTTAAATCCCGTGTCCACCATGATTAAAGGTGCACTAATGGTGCTGAAAGAAGGAAGATATGAAGGGCAAACTCGCGACTTAGCAAAGGCCGGTCCTGACCAAGTCTTCCCCACCACTAAACTAACCAGCCCGGCCACGTCCCCGCCCTCTCTCTCTCTCCTGGTTCCCGCACAGAGCCAGCCCCCACCCCCACCACACCACGCCAGCCATGAGAAATTTCGCCGCCCCAGCAAGCAGCTCAGCGTCGTCGCCCCATGTCAACCATGACATGATCCGTCCCCCGCGCGTGCTTCCCCATATATACATGCGGGAGCGCACGCGCTCACACCTCCTCTCACCAACCCACAGATCACACCTTACTAGTTTAGCCATCAGCTCCGATCCCTGCAAGCGAGCTAGGCAGCTAGCCTAGCTTCTCCGGCCACAAGCACGCTTCCATATAACTCAGTCGATCGAGCTGCTGGCTAGGGATCTCACCGGCGGCTTTTAGTCGTTATTAGGGCCTTCTTCGTAAACTTACCCGCCGAGACTGGCCGTGGCCGGCCCGGTAAAGTATAAGGCGGCGCCATATATACGCCGGAGACTGTCATGGCTGACGGGCTGCCTCCGGGGTACCGCTTCTACCCGACGGAGGAGGAGCTCATATGCTTCTACCTGCGCAACAAGCTCGATGGTAGCCGCGGCGACATCGAGCGCGTCATCCCCGTCGTCGACGTCTACTCCGTCGACCCCTTGCAGCTCTCAGGTAGGACCATCGATCATCATATTCATACGGATTCCTACGTACGTACAGTGCGTTACGTCATGCTGCCTCTCACCTGCGCACATACGCAGAGATCCACGAGAGGCTGTGCGGCGGCGGTGGCGGTGGCGGCGAGGGTGAGCCGTGGTTCTACTTCTGCGCGCGGCAGGAGCGGGAGGCGCGGGGCGGGCGGCCGAGCCGGACCACGCCGTCGGGGTACTGGAAGGCGGCGGGCACGCCAGGGGTCGTCTACTCCGCCGACCGCCGGCCCATCGGGCTGAGGAAGACCATGGTGTTCTACCGCGGCCGCGCGCCGTCCGGGACCAAGACCAAGTGGAAAATGAACGAGTACAGAGCATTCCAGCACGAGCACGACGGCGCCGGCGCAGCCACGGCAACCGGGGGTCCCCACGCCGCTGCGCCACCGAACCTCCCTCTGCAGGTGATACTCGATGCCACTCATATGTGATATGTCCATCTCCATATCCATATGTATCAGACAGACATGGCTGTCACTCTTGTCGCCGGATAAGTGCCGAAAAGCAGCTCGCAACTAGCAATTCATCTAGGCATAGGTTTCTGATTGTGTGTGTGGTGTGCTGATAGATAGTGCCAATTAACCGGGATGCTCATCATGACAGCCCCACCTACATCAACATGCATGTTATTCGATAACTTCTTTTTCTCGTCTTACATCTTGGCATGCAAGTTGCTGATACGCTATTCATCCATATATATATGTGAGATTGAGAAACTTAATTATTGTTCGAATCTGTAGTCTGATGTGAACTTGTGTTGTTTTGTAGCTGAGAAGCGAGTTCAGCTTGTGTCGACTCTACACCAAATCGGGGACACTGCGGCAGTTCGATCGGCGGCCGGTTGCCGCTGCTGCAGGCGGTGCCGCTGGTGACATTCCGGGGCCATCCACTGCAGCCACCGCGTCGCCCGACGACGGTGGCGGCTCCGGTGGATCCATGCACCCGCTTGAGGAGGATCTGATGGAGGGAGCTGACGGTGATCCATACGGAGACGATATTGCCACATTGGCTGCTCTTCTCTACTGGCCTACGGACTAGATTATGCATTCGTTTCGCAGATCGAATCTTGAGTAGTTTCGTCTCCATTGACAGATTATGCTCTATCTAAATCTTAAAACATAAAATTCTGGACAAAAAATGATCTATGAATTTGAGCACTAGCTAGTTTGTACTACGAATTTGTAACACGGAAAAGGGGGAGAAGGGAAGTGACTATTTCTTACTCGATTTATTTGAAATAACCATTTACCAATGGACATGCATATCCATTTGATGAAGACCTCGAGATCGAGATACTCTACCTTTAATCTTAGTTGCCTTAGCGAACCAACATGTGACTTGATGGTTAGGAGGACAGTGATATCTCCATTCCATTAGAGTTCAACTCCTAGATTTGACATTGGTGCTTGCATTTTTTTTAATTTAGTTCAGGCCTTTCAGTGACGCGCGTTCAGTGAGAGGAAATGTTCCCGTGAACTATGAAGGCATCTGTGGCGACTTCGTCAATCTCAAAATAATATGTCAACTCAGTCTTTCGGAGGTGCTCATAGGGCTAGGACGTGCATGCCTTCATAGAAATGATTGTATGTGCGTATGTTGAACGTCTGCGTCTGTACTGTATTAAACGAAATCCCAGTTGCCTCAAGGAATAACAAAAAAGAAGAGGGGGGTCTACCTTTAATCTCAAAAATACTTCCAAGTTTAATTTTGATCTTTAAATTATGAAATTAGAGAAGTTTCACTTCTAGCTTTTAGAACAGTTTAGATATGGCCCCTTATCTAGCTCTGGTTTCACACATTCGGCAAAATTAAAAAAGTAAAAACTATGATACAAAAGAGAAATCCGCAAGGACACACACCGGCCGCACATGCACATTGTGGCCCGCCAAGTGCCTCATATTTCTGAGAGGGGGGGGGGGGGGGTCGACAAGGATTCTAAAACAAGATCACTTTTCCAAGTACAATAACTTGATAAGAACGAACAACAAAGATAAATCAATAATATTGAGTTTCTACCGAGTTTTATCAAGTTCCATATGGACTAGCTTATATCAAGTTTTAATAGTTGAAACCCGATGAATTTCTTTGTTGTTCTTATCAAATTGTAATACTTGAAACTTCGTAATTTTTTAAAACTTCTTAAAATGTATTCAAGAATGGTCTTGTTTCAAAGTCCACGTCACAAGGAACACGAGTATGCAAACAAAACATTCATTAGACTTTCAGTTCAAAAATATATAATAGGTTCAAAATTGGAAGTCAAATGAAAAAAAACAAGAAGTGAGGTGGGTGGAGTATGCAATATGTGACAAAAGCATGCATGCATGGGACCCAAGTAATGAAAGGCTTAGCCATGCAGGAGATCAGCCAATTTTCCGCAGATGCTACAAATCCTCTCTCTAAGATAGGAAAATATCCTAGATAAGTTAGTACAAGGAAAAAGGACATGTTAGAAATGGACTTGACAAAAAAACTGGAAATAATGACCTAGCTTTTATGAAATATCACTATATTTACTTCTTTTTATTAATGATCCCAAAAATATATTTCCATTATCTATTTTTTGGGAATTTCCAATATTTATTGGCAAACTTATGTATTTTACAAATTTATCATGATTTAAAAATATTTGAATATTTAGTAGTTTTCTTCATGGTTCTTGATTTTTTTTACAATATCCCCTTTCTCGATTAGAGTCTCACCTGCACAAAAATAGTGCCATGCATGACGTCAATTAAATCATTATTAGAGCATCTACAGCCGGAGTTGGCAAATCCGGCTCCCTATACATGCGCGGACGCGGCCGGGCACGCCCGCGGACACTCCCTAAATCCAAGCCTTCGGACCCGCGTATCTCATATTCTGAACCCTATATCCATATTCATGTAATTACTACATAGATCACGAAATGATCAAAATCAACCGGAAACGGGCATATAAATTGGTACCGAAGGGGCATAATTCACATAAACATCACCCAAAAGATCACAAAACGGGGAAGTCACACAGTTAATGGTCCGGCACATTGTAACTATATACTACAACTAGATTATAAACAGGAGAGGGCGAGCTTCACCACTTCATTGCCGGCCCTTTGCTCTTCCGGTCGCCGGCGCATCTGTAGGAGTCCGCGGCAGGAGGTGGGTCCACGTCAGAGCCATCAGACCCCGTCGTCGAAGAAGGAATTGGAGATGATGATGTAGCCTTGCAAGCTCCGGACGACGCAGTCTTGCTTGTGCTTGATCTTAGCCACCCTCGCCGCATCTAACATGCCTCTGCTGCCTCCCGCTCGGATTGCTCAATGTCGAGTCGAAGCTGATTAGCGTTGATCCTCCGGAGCCATCGGGCCTTCGTCTTCGCCTCAGTCAATGACCAGCGGTACACCCACTCGAGGAGACGGTCCTCCTCGCCAGGCAACCGGTGGTGGCGGACGGACTGCGCAGACGCGTCGGACCTGCCCGCCATCTCCCTTACCCTCTGCCTCTCGAGGCGGGCGACATGTGCCTCCGACTCTGGAGTCCGCATCCATGGCATTGGCAGAGCGGGCACTAGAACCTAGCGATGCTCGCGCGGAGCAGCGATCGAAGGTCGTGGAGGCCGTCGGGCGGGAGTAGCAGATCGGGCAGGCCTCGCAGATCCACGAGCAGGGTGGGAAGGGCCGGCACCGGCGTCGGCGCTGCGACGACGGGCGGCAGGTGGCGTCGCACTGGATCCGGAGCTGCCACCCATATCGACCCACAAGCGCTCGAGCGCGATACAGAGCGCCAACTCCTCCTCGTGTCCGGAGCTGCCATCAGAGTGGCTGCCGGTGCTGGACATGCTCGCTGGCGCTAGGGATTTGGGGGATCGGGGAAACGGGAGCGTCGGGGAGGGGAGCGGAGTGAGCTAGGGTTTCTGCCGGACAGGGTTTTTTGTGGGGCCGGGTGGGCCAGCGGTGGGCCGGGCTGACGTGGCGAATGCGCCCGAGCGTGCCTGGGCTGCCTCATATCCGCCCTACATTTGGGACGGATATGAGGGGTGCCGGTCAGCCAGGGTGTTTGAGGCCCGTTTGAGAGCTTCGATTGGGTCGGTTTTTCTGTGACCCGTTAGTAACCGAACGGCCTGCCCGGGCGTATGAGACGGATATAGGACGCCCGACTGTAGATGCTCTTACCAAGGTGAGGGACAAAACCTATAAAGGTTTAGAATGTTGAGTGCCTAGTTAGATTGATCAAAGTTCATGGACCACAAGTACATTTTGCCATAATTAAACATTCTTCTCTCAATAATACTATGTCATTTCCGGTTTATTAGGCCTGCACTATCCTTAGATTGACTTAACCGATATAATAGAAATAATATAACCCAAAAATTATACCACTACAAAATATACCATTTAAAGTTTCTAATGATATGTTTTTGTGATATATAAATCATACTAGGTTGATCAAATTATAAATCTAGGGATAGGCGCAGGCCTGATTAACCGGAAAGAAGCTAGTATGCTTATGCCAGACGTGTAGCACAAATCACTCCGGCCCTGACGTTTCTTACAACTAAAGTTGTCATCCGAAAAGAAAAAAACAAACCTAAAAAGAACTGAAACTTGCCATCTGAAAAGAAGTTGCCATGCTTGACAACTAAACCGGCCATCCCGTAACTAAACTTGCCATAAAAAATGTTCGGTTGCGTGTACGTGCCACATGTGTGGCACTTATCAGGGTCCAAGATTTGGTCTCCGCATAATGTTCAACTTAAGTCAGTAACTATTTTGATATTTCGAATCATGTATGGCAAGACTTGAGATTGGAATGAGCACATATATAATGTATCATATATTTATAGTTGTGAGTATTCAGAAGACAGGCGTAGTTAAATATCCGAAAGTTTCACTTCTACATATATGACAAGTTTTTGAGAACTAGATGCACATATTGATTTTTGTGATAAAGGACTTATATTAATACTCTCTTCTTTTATGCAAATATTGATAATTTTATGTTGATTATCTCCCTCTCTCTTTTTTGTAAGATTCTTTGATTAGAAAAGAAAGGTACCAAAGTATATGGATCTTGCTAGAATGCTACACTGAAGTCTCATTTATCTAAATTTGTATTGGATCTTGCTAGAATGCTACACCAAAGTCTCATGTCTTCGGGGTTTGAGTTCACTGAAAGACCTGGTTTCCGCCAAAATTAGTTTGGTCGGCAAGACCGCGACAGCATCTTGTTGCATGCGTTGCATGAAACCAACGTGCACAAAAGAGAAGCCGTCAATGGTGGGCATTCTCCTCGTCCATTGACAAATCGAGCCACTGAATGTTCCGGGGGAGAAGATAGAGAAGATTGGTTGGACCGGAGCGGCTTCACCGTCTGCCAATAATCTCGTTCACGTCAGTCTTGTCTACTTCCCGTCACGTGTACAAAATGCTCATCATCCACACAGTAAGTTCCATGTATCGGCCGCGGGTCTCTGTAATTTGAAACGTGCCTAGGTAAGTTGCGGCCAGACTCTGATAGCGGCAGGTCAAGTCCACGCATAATTTTTTTTAAGGGAAGTCCCCGCATAATGTTTTTTTCTTTTTGAAGGGAAGTCCACGCATAATGTTAGTAACACTTTTACAACAAAAACTTCTAACTCTATCCGGAAGTCTTTTTAGAGCAACTCCAACGCGCCGGCCATCACGGAGATTGAGTCAGCTGCTCCTTTGTTGTGGATGCTATTAACCAGATAGAGGACTAATTAGGTCCTGAAGTTGCAACCATCACGGTGTGCAAACATCTGATCTTGGACTATGCAAAGATATCCTTCAAACATTGTTTCAGGGAGGCCAACAATGTAGCAGACGAAATAGCAAAAAACTCTTTCAGTGAGATCTTCAGTTTTTTGAGAGGATGAAATCCCTGATTTTATTTCTCATTTGCTTGTAGATGACATGTCGATTATTTGAGGAATAAAATCTATTTGCCCTCAGAATAACTCCGACGCGCCGACCCATTTCGTCCGCGCACGTCCGTTTGGGTTAGCGCGGACAGAAAAGTTGGCCCAACGCGCCGACCCAAACGGACGCGGCTCCGCTTTCCGTTCGCCTGCGTATCCATTCCCAGCCCTATGTTGAACCTGATTTGCATCGGCGCGGACACGAAGCGGACGTGCGCGACGCGCGCTCACTCCTCCCCCTAGCACGCTGGTCGGGGCACATTGGTCATCCTCCTCCACCCATATCGACAGCAAACACTCGCCCGTCCCGCCCCGTCACGCCGCCGTCCATTTTCCGATGCCTCTGCCAGCAGCCCGTGCCGACACACCTCCCCCAACACCGCCACCTCCCACGTCGCCGACATCTCCACCTCGCCATCGGGGCACAGGAAGCTTCTCGCCCCACACTCCCACGTCGCCGCGAGCAGGAAGCCGACTCCCTCGCCCCGGCCAGCTCCTTCATCCGACACCGCCCGCTGTCCTGACGCCGGCACGCTTGTTGGACGCCGCCAGGCAGCCACCTGGTCCAAGGGAGGCGCACGTCTCTTCTCTTCGCCGGACAGCTTCTTCGTCGACGCCCGCAAGCTGCTCGACAGTTTGCCAGGGTACAAAATGGACTCTGTCGACGAGTTCTTTTTCCACAATTTCCTGTGCGACTCCGACGATCCCTCTTCCGGTGAGGAGATGTTGGCTGCCATGTCGGTCCATGACCACCTTAATAGGCAGCGGCCGTTGTTCCGGGGCTCGATCCAAGGGCACATCCCGTCGTTGAATCGCAACCGAGAGAGCGGTCATTTGCTTATTTGGAAGGACTACTTTGACACAACCAACCCGCTGCTCAAACATCAGAAATTCTGGCGGCGTTTTCATATGGCTAGGCATCTTTTCAACCGTATTAGAGAGGGGGTGGTTAGATACAATAACTATTTCGAGTGCAAAGAGGATGCCCTTGGAAAGATTGGCTTCTCATCTTATCAGAAATGCACTACAGCCATCTGGATGCTTGCATATGGAGTGCGCGGTGATCTCATTGATGAGTACATCCATATGAGCGAGTCTACATACCTAGAGTCCATGTACAGGTTCTGCAAGGTTGTGATTGTTGTGTTTGGCCTAAGTACTTGAGAGAGCCGACTGCTCAAGATACAGCCCGCTTATTGGCGATGAATACCAACAGGGGCTTCCCAGGGATGCTTGGCAGCATAGACTGCATGCACTGGGAGTAGAAGAACTGCCCTTCTGCTTGGCAAGGGCAGTATAAGGGCCATGTCAGGGCTTGCACTGTCATACTTGAGGCCGTGGCCTCACAAGATCTCTGGATCTGGTACTCTTTCTTCGGCATGGCCGGATCGCACAATGATATCAACGTGCTTCAACGCTCGCCAGTGTTTGCAAGGCTTGCCAAAGGCAACAGCACGCCGGTGAATGTTACCACCAACGGCCACAACTACGACAAATGATACTACCTAGGTGACGGTATCTATACTCAATGGATCACTATTGTGAAGACAATCCCCAACCATGTCTAAGAGAAGAGGAAAAGATTTCCTCAAGAGCAAGAGAGCGCTAGGAAGGATGTGGAGCATGCCTTTGGTGTTCTGCAATCTCGATGGGGCATCGTTCAGTATCCTGCTAGAACTTGGATCACCAAGAAGTTGTGGGAGGTGATGACTGCTTGTGTGATCATGCACAATATGATCGTAGAGGATGAGCAGCCAGAACGTATCTATGATCAAGGGTTTCAGTTTTAGGGTGAGAATGTTGTGCCTAAGCATGGAGGAGGAGCGGCAACATTTACACAGTTCACCCAATTTCATCATGAAATGCATGATTGGGAAACTCACATGTCGCTGCAAAATGATTTGGTTGAGTATATGTGGGATCATGTTGGCAACCAGTAGATGTATCTTTTTTCAAATGTATTTGAGACAATTTAATTTCTATTCGGCTTGTAAAACTATGCTAAATTTATTATGCTATTTTTGTTTACTTTTAAAACTATGCAAAATGTGTGCATATTTGTCGAAAAACTGCGGCTAGCCATCCACGCCAGCAAATGTGGGTCGGCACGTTGGGCGCTCTGCCGACCAAAATCGTAAACAGGGTGGACGCCGAGCGGGTGGCCGACCCAAACGTACAAAAGAAAGGACAAAAATCGCCGTTCGTTTGGGTCGGCGCATTGGAGTTGCTCTTACTGGATGATCTTTGATCATATTCGCTGCACCAGCTCTGGTATGCATGCAAATATGGAACCTTGAAGGTACCCTCCAACCTTCTTTAGTTCAACTAAATTTTTCGAATCCACTTCATTTTTGAGTTTTAATTCATTTGGTAAACTAAGTAGTGTCTAAGGGTTCCCTAAAGGTTCCAAATTTGCATCCCTAGACTCTGAGATTCGTCCGAAAATTTGATGAACGCATGCGGCACATGTCCATAAACCCCCGCGCCTTTTATTAAAAGAGGATTGTCCAAAAAAAAGGATATGCTCATCCAACGAAAAAGGGTTTCCCCCGCTTTATATATAAAGCAACTTCCACCGATCACACGATAACTGCTGGGGTGAACAGCACACCAAACCCAAAAGAGAAAGAAAGAAGAAAAATGCCAACAACGGCAACTCAACAAAGCACAGATGATCTGCCACCGCTGCACCCTCTGGAATCGTCCCACTGCATACCAAGGCTCCGAATCGCCGTGTACCAAGCAACACCTCCAAGAAGGGATACAACGTTGACGTTGCTGCTATCCGGACATGTCCCAGGGTTTCCCCCGGCACACGAAGAGGAGTGGAGGATGGGCAACACCTATGCCCATTAGGAAGGAAAGGTGACATCCGCAGGCGACACTGTGTCGGCGCCAAAAGAACCGGCAGGGATTTCTCCCGCATCCAAAAATACCACTACCCGACCGATCCGGAGCCAACCAGCCATTCGGCGAACCACCAGCATACGCCACTACGGTCTTGAAGTCATCTATGCTGCCTCATTGAGACCACCATCATGAGGCCTAGAGGATGGAGAGAGGAGCACTAGAAATTGGGAGGGGCAGCACCAGAGTCGCGTCGGAGGGAACCACCCCCACCGCCATCATGCGGGGGGCATGTGCCTCCAGCACCGTGACGGGTGCCGCCCGGACGCAGCCGTAGTGGCACACTAGGACACCCGGGCCCGCAAAGCCGATGCCGCCCCGCTACAGCAAGCCGGCGACGGCGCCACCCCGCCTAGCCTTCCTACGCCCGAACTACACCTCCAGGGGGCTGCACCGTCGATGAGAAGACGTCGGCCCGCCGCGACCCAGATGGGGCCGAAGGGACCCAGATTTGGGCCGAGCAGGCGCCGCCACTCCGCACCACCGCGAGATCCGCCGCCAACGGCAGCGCCGCCACGCAACCAGCCTCCCACGCTTGCGCCAGGTTGCCCCGCCACCGCGCCGTACCGCTGCTGCCTGAGCACACTACCAGGAAACATACCGCCCTACGCAGGTCGCCTCCGGGAGGGGAACAGTAGGGGCCGCCGCCGCCCGGGGCAAGCCCGGCACTGCACACCGGTGACGGCGGGGGAGAGGTGGCGGGGGGGGGGGGGGCTCTGGGGAAGGGGGGCGGAGGCGTGGTCGGCCACCCGCATGGGGTGGCGACACGGTCGCGAGGGAAAAGGGCTCCCCCACTAAGGTAATAAAAAACATATGTTCACGAGGAATAGATAAATACTTTGGGATATTTGGATCTTAGAAATATTACCTTTTTAAGATTGTAGTGTTCTCAATACCATGGTATATTTTAGGACTATTAATTTAATTAGTTTGAACATTTTCTAAATAGAGAAATGATCACTTATTCATTCCTGACCTTGTTGAGGGATTTGGTTGGGTTGGCTTTTCTAACTAGATAATGCACCGCGCGTTGCCACAGGAACCGTGTTAAAACAAATGCATAAATAGGTGCTTAAAATCAACTAGAACTAATGAAAAATATATAAGAGTGATCTTGTTTTACATTTAAAAACAAAAACCCTTAGAAATATGTGACAAAATGGTTTATAAAAAGAGAAAAAACAAAAAACATGATTGACCTTATGAGGTGCCATGGCTTGAATTGATATATCAATGCAAAAATGTAAATGACTATAGGTTTAACTTGTTAAAAAAGACAAGCATAACTTGAGGAGGTGACATGATTTGCATGGGTAATTAATGCAAAAGTTAACTTACGAGCACATGGATGACTTGTCGATGCCATACAATTCTTATCAGCTGGTTGTCAATAATTCAGGTGATGTGGAAGCATGCATGTGCAGTGAAATCTTGTGGGGACTAGCTATTTAGACGATACAAAATTGTAAATGAATACATGCATAACTTGGGGGAAAAGGCATGCATGTCTTAATGAGGTGGCATGGTTTTGTTGGGGAACGTAGCAGAAATTCAAAATTTTCCTACGTGTCACCAAGATCTATCTATGGAGAGACCAGCAACAAGGGGAAGGAGAGTGCATCTACATACCCTTGTAGATCGCTAAGCGGAAGCGTTCAAGTGAACGGGGTTGATGGAGTCGTACTCGTCGTGATTCAAATCACCGATGACCAAGTGCCGAACGGACGGCACCTCCGCGTTCAACACACGTACAGCCCGGTGACGTCTCCCATGCCTTGATCCAGCAAGGAGAGAGGGAGAGGTTGAGGAAGACTCCATCCAACAGCAGCACAACGGCGTGGTGATGATGAAGGAGCATGGCAATCCTGCAGGGCTTCGCTAGGCTCCACAGAAGAGGAGGAAGAAGAGACGCAGGGCTGCACCAACGAGAGATCGAATCACGTGTGTGTTTGGGCAGCCCCTAGGCCTCATATATATAGGGGCAAGGGGGTAGGGGAGGCGCCCTAGGGTTTCCCTTAGGGGGGCGGCGGCCAAGGGGGAAAGGAGTGCCTCCCAAGTCAAGTGGAGGCCCTTCCCCTTAGGGTTTCCCCTCTCCATGCGCATGGGCCTTGGGGGGGCTGGTTCCCCTGGCCCATTAAGGCTAGGGCGCCCCCTTACAGCCCATCCTGCTGTATTGGACGTGGTGGAACAATCTCCGGACCTCCGGACCCCTCCGGAGTCCTCAGGAACCTTCTAGAAGCTTCCCGGTACAATACCGAAAAACCGAACTTTTCCCGAAACACGAACAACAACTTTCCATATATAAATCTTTACCTCCGGACCATTCCGGAACTCCTCGTGACGTCCGGGATCTCATCCGGGACTCCGAACAACATTCGGTAACCACATACAAGCTTCCTTTATAACCCTAGCGTCATCGAACCTTAAGTGTGTAGACCCTACGGGTTCGGGAGACATGCAGACATGACCGAGATGTTCTCCGGTCAATAACCAACAGCGGGATCTGGATACCCATGTTGGATCCCACATGTTCCACGATGATCTCATCGGATGAACCACGATGTCAAGGACTTAATCAATCCCGTATACAAATCCCTTTGTCTAGGGGTATAGTACTTGCCCGAGATTCGATCGTCGGTATGCCGATACCTTGTTCAATCTCGTTACCGGCAAGTCTCTTTTACTCGTTCCACAACACATCATCCCGTGATCAACTCCTTGATCACATTGTGCACATTATGATGATGTCCTACCGAGTGGGCCCAGAGATACCTCTCCGTTTTCACGGAGTGACAAATCCCAGTCTCGATTTGTGCCAACCCAACAGACACTTTCGGAGATACCCGTAGTGCACCTTTATAGTCACCCAGTTACGTTGTGACGTTTGGCACACCCAAAGCATTCCTACGGTATCCGGGAGTTGCACAATCTCATGGTCTAAGGAAATGATACTTGACATTATAAAAGCTTCAGCATACGAACTACATGATCTTGTGCTAGGCTTAGGATTGGGTCTTGTCCATCACATCATTCTCCTAATGATGTGATCCCGTTATCAATGACATCCAATGTCCATGGTCAGGAAACCGTAACCATCTATTGATTAACGAGCTAGTCAACTAGAGGCTTACTAGGGACATGGTGTTGTCTATGTACCCACACATGTATCTGAGTTTCCTATCAATACAATTCTAGCATGGATAATAAACGATTATCATGAACAAGGAAATATAATAATAACCTATTTATTATTGCCTCTAGGGCATATTTCCAACAGTCTCCCACTTGCACTAGAGTCAATAATCCAGCTCACATCGATATGTGATTGCAATGATTCCAACACCCAAGGTCACATCCCCATGTGACTAACACCCAAAGAGTTTACTAGAGTCAATAATCTAGTTCACATTACTATGTGATTAACACTCAATGAGTTTTTGGTTTGATCATGTTATGCTTGTGAGAGATGTTATAGTCAACGGGTCTGAACCTTTCAGATCCGTGTGTCCTTTACAAATCTCTATGTCATCTCCTAGATGCAGTTACCACGCTCTATTTGGAACTATTCCAAATAACTGTTCTACTATACGAATCCAATTTACTACTTAGTATAATCTGGATCAGTGTCAAAGTTTGCATCGGCGTAACCTTTTACGACGAACTCTTTTCCACCTCCATAATCGAGAAAATTCCTTAGTCCACTAGTTACTAAGGATAACCTTGACCGTTGTCCTGTGATCCATTCCTGGATCACACTTGTACCCCTTGACTGACTCATGGCTTGGCACACTTCAGGTGCGGTACAACATAGCATACTTTAGAGCCTATGTCTAAGCATAGGGGACGACCTTCGTCCTTTCTCTCTATTCTGCCGTGGTCAGGTCTTGAGTCTTACTCAATACCCACATGTGTAATACAGCCAAGAACTCCTTCTTTGCTGATCTATTTTGAATTCCTTCAAAATCTTGTCACGGTATGTATTCATTTGAAAGTACTATTAAGCGATTTTGATCTATCCTTATAGATCTTGATGCTCAATGTTCAAGTAGCTTAATCCAGGTTTTCCATTGAAAAACACTCTTCAAATAACCCTATATGCTTTCCAGAAATTCTACATCATTTCTGATCAACAATATGTCAACAACATATACTCATCAGAAATTCTATAGTGCTCCCACTCACTTCTTTGGAATTACAAGTTTCTCATAAACTTTGTATAAACCTAAAATCTTTGATCAACTCATCAAAGTGTACATTCCAACTCCGAGATGCTTACTCCAGTCCTCAGGAGGATTGCTGGTGCTTTGCATACTTATTAGCATCTTTCAGGATTGACAAAACCTTCTGGCTGTATCACATACAACCTTTCCTCAAGAAAATTGTCGAGGAAATAATGTTTTGACATCCTATCTGCACAATTTCATAAATAATGCAGTAATCGCTAACATAATTCCAACAGACTCTTAGCATCGCTACGAGTGAGAAAGTCTCATCGCAGTCAACTCTTTGAACTTGTCGGAAAACATCTTAATGACAAGTCGAGCTTTCTTAATGGTGACATTTACCATCATTGTCCGTCTTCCTTTTAAAATCCATCTGTACTCAACAGCCTCACGACCATCGAGCCGTTCTGCCAAAGTCTACACTTTGTTTTCATACATGGATCCTTTCTCGGATTTTATGGCCTCGAGCCATTCATTGGAATCCGGGCCCACCATCGCTTCTCCATAGCTCGTAGGTTCATTGTTGTCTAGCAACATGACTTCCAAGACAGGATTACGTACCACTCTGAAGTAGTACGCATCCTTGTCATCCTACGAGGTTTGGGAGTGCCTTGATCCGAAGTCTCATGATCACTATCATAAGCTTCCACTTCAATTGGTGTAGGTGCCATAGGAACAATTCATGTGCCTTTCTACACACTAGTTGAAGTGACAGTTCAACAACCTCATCAAGTCTCCACCATCCTCCCACTCAATTCTTTCGAGAGAAACTTTTCCTCGAGAAAGGACTCGATTCGAGAAACAATCCCTATTGCTTTCGGATCTGAGACAGGAGGTATACCCAACTGTTTTGGGTGTCCTATGAAGATGCAGTTATCCGCTTTGGGTTCGAGCTTATCAGCCTGAAACCTTTTCATATAAGCGTCGCAGCCCCAAACCTTTTAAGAAATGACAGCTTAGGTTTCTCTAAACCATAGCTCATACGGTGTCATCTTATCGGAATTACGTGGTGCCCTATTTAAAGTGAGTGCGGTTGTCTCTAATGCCTAACCCATGAACGATAGTGGTAATTCGATAAGAGACATCATGGTATGCATTATATCCAATAGGGTGCAACTATGATGTTCGGACACACCATCACACTATGGTGTTCCAGGCGGTATTAGTTGTGAAACAATTTCCACAATGTCTCAATTGTGTACCAAACTCGCAACTCAGATATTCATCTCTATGATCATATCATAGATATTTTATCCTCTTGTCACGACGATATTCAACTTCATTCTGAAATTACTTGAACCATTCAATAATTCAGACTTGTGTTTCATCAAGTAAATATGCTCAGTATCTACTCAAATCATCTGTGAAGTTAGAGCATAACGATATCCACTGCGTGCCTCAGCACTCATTGGACTGCACACATCATAATGTGTTATTTCCAACAAGTTGCTTTCTTGTTCCATTTTACTGAAACCGAAGCTTTCAGTCATCTTGCCCATGTGGTATGATTTGCATATCTCAAGTGATTCAAAATCAAGTGAGTCCGAACGGTCCATCTGCATGGAGTTTCTTCATGCGTATAAACCAACAGACATGGTTCACATGTCTCAATCTTTTCAGAAATGAGTGAGTTCAAAGATCCATCAGCATGGAGCTTCTTCATGCGTTTTATACCAATATGACTTACATGGCAGTGCCACAAGTAGGTGGTACTATCATTACTATCTTATATCTTTTGGCATGAACATGTGTATCACTATGATCGAGATTCAATAAACCATTCATTCTAGGTGCAAGACCATTGAAGGTATTTATTCAAATAAATAGAGTAATCATTATTCTCTTTAAATGAATAACCGTATTGCGATAGACATAGTCCAATCATGTCTATGCTCAACGCAAATACCAAATAACAATTATTCAGGTTTAACACCAATCTCGATGGTAGAGGGAGCGTGCGATGCTTGATCGCATCAACCTTGGAAACATTTCCAACACATCTCGTCAGCTCACCTTTAGCTAGTCTCCGTTTATTCCGTAGCTTTTATTTCGAGTTACTAACACTTAGCAACCGAACCGGTATCTAATACCCTGATGCTACTAGGAGTACTAGTAAAGTACACATTCACATAATGTATATCCAATATACTTCTACCGACAGCCTTCTCATCTACCAAGTATCTAGGGTAATTCTGCTCCGGTGGTTGTTCCCCTTATTACAGAAGCACTCAGTCTCGGGTTTGGTTTTAACCTTGGGTTTCTTCACTAGAGCAGCAGCTGATTTGCCGTTTCATGAAGTATCCCTTCTTGCCCTTGCCCTTATTGAAACTAGTGGTTTCACTAACCATCAACAATTGATGCTCCTTCTTGATTTCTACTTTCGCGGTGTCAAACATTGCGAATATTTCAAGGATCATCATATCTATCCCTGATATGTTATAGTTCATCACGAAGCTCTAGCAGCTTGGTGGCAATGACTTTGGAGAAACATCACTATCTTATCTGGAAGATCAACTCCCACTCGATTCAAGTGATTGTTGTACTCAGACAATTTGAGCACAAGCTCAACGATTGAGCTTTTCTCCCTTAGTTTGCAGGCTAAGAAAATCGTCGGAGGTCTTATACCTCTTGACGTGGGCACGAGCCTGAAATCCCAATTTCAGCCCTCGAAACATCTCATATGTTCCGCGACATTTTAAAAAATGTCTTCGGTGCCTCAATTCTAAACCATTTGTCACCACCGAACTATCATGTAGTCATCAAAACGTGTATGTCATATGTTCGCAACATCCACAGACCACGTTCGAGGTCCAGCACACCGAGTGGTGCATTAAGGACACAAGCCTTCTACTGTCCGCATAATTGCTACTATCAACTTTCAACTATATTTTCTCTAGGAACATATCTAAAACAGTAGAACTAAAGCGCGAGCTACGACATAATTTGCAAAATCTTTTTGACTATGTTCAGGATAATTAAGTTCATCTTATGAACTCCCACTCAGATAGACATCCCTCTAGTCATCTAAGTGATTACATGATCCGAATCAACTAGGCCGTGTCCGATCATCACGTGAGACGGACTAGTCAACGTCGGTGAACATCTTCATGTTGATCGTATCTTCCATACGACTCATGCTCGACCTTTCGGTCTTCTGTGTTCCGAGGCCATGTCTGTACATGCTAGGCTCGTCAAGTTAACCCTAAGTGTTTTGCATGTGTAAAACTGTCTTACACCCGTTGTATGTGAACGTAAGGATCTATCACACCCGATCATCACGTGGTGCTTCGAAACGACGAACTGTAGCAACGGTGCACAGTTAGGGGAGAACACTTCTTGAAATTGTTGTAAGGGATCATCTTATTTACTACCGTCGTTCTAAGCAAATAAGATGTATATACATGATAAACATCACATGCAATCAAATAGTGACATGATATGGCCATCATCACTTTGCTCCTTTTGATCTCCATCTTCGGGGCTCCATGATCATCATCGTCACCGGCATGACACCATGATCTCCATCATCATGATCTCCATCATCGTGTCTTCTTGAAGTTGTCACGTCATCTATTACTTCTACTACTACAGCTAACGGTTAGCAATAAAGTAATTACATGACGTTTATGTTGACACGCAGGTCATGAATAAATAAAGACAACTCCTATGGCTCCTGCCGGTTGTCATACTCATCGACATGCAAGTCGTGATTCCTATTACAAGAACATGATCAATCTCATACATCACATATATCATTCATCACATCCTTTGGCCATATCACATCACATAGCATACCCTGCAAAAACAAGTTAGACGTCCTCTAATTGTTGTTGCATGTTTTACGTGGCTGCTATGGGTTTCTAGCAAGAACGTTTCTTACCTACGCAAAACCACAACGTGATATGCCAATTTCTATTTACCCTTCATAAGGACCCTTTTCATCGAATCCGATCCGACTAAAGTAGGAGAGACTGGCACCCGCTAGCCACCTTATGCAACTAGTGCATGTCAGTCGGTGGAACCTGTCTCACGTAAGAGTACGTGTAAGGTCGGTCCGGGCCGCTTCATCCCACGATGCCGCCGAATCAAGATAAGACTAGTAACGGCAAGCATATTGAACAAAATCAACGCCCACAACTACTTTGTGTTCTACTCGTGCATAGAATCTACGCAATAGACCTAGCTCATGATGCCACTGTTGGGGAACGTAGCAGAAATTCAAAATTTTCCTACGTGTCACCAAGATCTATCTATGGAGAGACCAGCAACGAGGGGAAGGAGAGTGCATCTACATACCCTTGTAGATCGCTAAGCGGAAGCGTTCAAGTGAACGGGGTTGATGGAGTCGTACTCGTCGTGATTCAAATCACCGATGACCAAGTGCCGAACGGACGGCACCTCCGCGTTCAACACACGTACAGCCCGGTGACGTCTCCCATGCCTTGATCCAGCAAGGAGAGAGGGAGAGGTTGAGGAAGACTCCATCCAACAGCAGCACAACGGCGTGGTGATGATGAAGGAGCGTGGCAATCCTGCAGGGCTTCGCTAGGCTCCACAGAAGAGGAGGAAGAAGAGACGCAGGGCTGCACCAACGAGAGATCGAATCACGTGTGTTTTTGGCCAAGGGGGAAAGGAGTGCCTCCCAAGTCAAGTGGAGGCCCTTCCCCTTAGGGTTTCCCCTCTCCATGCGCATGGGCCTTGGGGGGGCTGGTTCCCCTGGCCCATTAAGGCTAGGGCGCCCCCTTACAGCCCATGCTGCTGTATTGGACGTGGTGGAACAATCTCCGGACCTCCGGACCCCTCCGGAGTCCTCAGGAACCTTCTAGAAGCTTCCCGGTACAATACCGAAAAACCGAACTTTTCCCGAAACACGAACAACAACTTTCCATATATAAATCTTTACCTCCGGACCATTCCGGAACTCCTCGTGACGTCCGGGATCTCATCCGGGACTCCGAACAACATTCGGTAACCACATACAAGCTTCCTTTATAACCCTAGCGTCATCGAACCTTAAGTGTGTAGACCCTACGGGTTCGGGAGACATGCAGACATGACCGAGATGTTCTCCGGTCAATAACCAACAGCGGGATCTGGATACCCATGTTGGCTCCCACATGTTCCACGATGATCTCATCGGATGAACCATGATGTCAAGGACTTAATCAATCCCGTATACAAATCCCTTTGTCTAGCGGTATAGTACTTGCCCGAGATTCGATCGTCGGTATGCCGATACCTTGTTCAATCTCGTTACCGGCAAGTCTCTTTTACTCGTTCTGCAACACATCATCCCGTGATCAACTCCTTGATCACATTGTGCACATTATGATGATGTCCTACCGAGTGGGCCCAGAGATACCTCTCCGTTTTCACGGAGTGACAAATCCCAGTCTCGATTTGTGCCAACCCAACAGACACTTTCGGAGATACCCGTAGTGCACCTTTATAGTCACCCAGTTACGTTGTGACGTTTGGCACACCCAAAGCATTCCTACGGTATCCGGGAGTTGCACAATCTCATGGTCTAAGGAAATGATACTTGACATTATAAAAGCTTCAGCATACGAACTACATGATCTTGTGCTAGGCTTAGGATTGGGTCTTGTCCATCACATCATTCTCCTAATGATGTGATCCCGTTATCAATGACATCCAATGTCCATGGTCAGGAAACCGTAACCATCTATTGATTAACGAGCTAGTCAACTAGAGGCTTACTAGGGACATGGTGTTGTCTATGTACCCACACATGTATCTGAGTTTCCTATCAATACAATTCTAGCATGGATAATAAACGATTATCATGAACAAGGAAATATAATAATAACCTATTTATTATTGCCTCTAGGGCATATTTCCAACAGGTTTGCATGAATAAATTAATGCAAAAAGGTAACTTATGAACACATGCATGACTTGATGCCACATAATTTCTATTAGACAGTTGTCAGTAATTGAGGTGATGCGGAAACACGCATCTACAGAAAAATCTAGTGGTGACGGTTAGCTATTTAAATATAGAAGATGCACAATTAAAAAAAACATAGAAGATGCCATGATGATGATCGTATGTTCTCCCTTTTGCTCACAAAGTCAAATAAGCTAACGATCTTACATTGCTTAATGTTCAGTTCCAATAGAATAAATAGAGTACCCTCAAAAAGGGATAAAATTGAGTATATGTGGAATGTGATATAGTTGTTTCATTTTAGAAAAACGCTCAAAGAATTAGGATACAATAGAAAGGCAGCGACCCACAAAAAAATGAAAGGTCCAAAAAGAACCATCTTCTCCACAACGTCGGCACCGCTCTTCTATTTTGCTTCCTTTGTCGTTGTTAGGTCGCTGGCGGAACAGATGATCTTTTGCGGTCAAGGGCTTGCCTCATTGCAACCGCACGGCTAAAAACACCGCATAAGCCATGCACCACACGACGGGATCTAGAAGTGAAGGATGTGTCTTGTAGCTTGGGGAGCTCCCCACATAGCCCGACACTCTGATGATCACCACCAGCATGGATAAGGGAGCTCAACATAGCAAGACAAAACCAATGCGAGGAAGATGAGGAGTCTGCTCTTGCCGAGCCCTGCTTGCATGTGATGCCATACCCTGTAGAAGAGGCTACAAACACCTGAGCACACCAACGCATAGACCACGGGACCCCCTAAATGATTGACAAAACCCCAAAGGGCCACGAGTACCCACCTCCACAGGAACTCCATCACCAGAGGGTCTTATTCATTGTCGGTGTTGCCCAAGCCACACCAACCTGAAACCAAGATGAAACTATAACAAAACTGCCATAACTACACCACTTAGCCATAGATCACAGCTCGACCCACCCTCTAACTACTAACTCTACCACCAGTGGCGCGAGGGGTGGATGGGGGATGTGTTGTTTGCTCTTTCGTAAGAGTGGTTGGGTAACCCCCAAGTATAAGGGTGAAGTAACCTAGCAATAAGTATTTCCCTCAGTATAGAAGGTTTATCGAACTAGAAGGAGTTCTTCCAGCAAACAAAGGCATTATTACCTAAACACAAAATATAAATCAAACTTGTCCCCAACATGTCAAGAAGGTTGTCAGGCTTCTTGTCATGGTAGTTACAAAATTAAATTGCACGGTATGGTAAATTAATAGATAGATAAAATAAATAAAATGGAACATCAATGAAATAATAATTTTTGGCAAAGCTTTTAGTAAAGGAAAGTAGACCTCGGGGCCTTAGTTTCACCAGTGGCATCGCTCCAAGCATACAAGTGTGGTGTGGTGCACAAATTACAGTTGAGCAGCGATTAAATTGTAATATTTATATTTATGACTCGGATTATTTATGGTGTAATCTCATATAGGCATTATGTCTGTGATATGTATACTATTATCCAACTACATCTACAACTAATACTCCATCCCAATACCACTATCCAGCATGAATGTCAAAGTATTAAGTTTACGAAAAATAGGCCATTGAAATAAGCATGATGACATAATGTAGACAGTAAAATTATATGCCCATTCTGCATCATGTTTCACTACTGTTATTTATATTGTTTGAAGTTATATTCCATATTATGATGCAATTATAATACGTTTTCTCTCTTAAAATGCAAGATACACCAGAAGAGGGAGATTGCCGAAAGCTGGAATTCTAATCTGAGAGCAATAGAGATAGTTATTCTCTAGAGCTCAAAATGATGTGAAAATTTACGGAGAATTATTTTGAAATATATAAAATATACTGGAAGAAAGAAACATCGGAGAAGACCCTCAAACGCTCTTATATTATGAGACGGAGGGGGTATCTTATAGCACTTGCAGGAAATACCTTGCTAAAAACTGCTTATCGATTCCTTCTGCTCCTTGTTGGGTTCAACAATCTTACTTATCGGAAAGACTACGATTGATCCCCCATACTTGTGGGTCATCATAAAACTATCATCCAAGTATGGTAAAGAAACCATCATTTACCATAGTGAGAAAAAATAATATAAATTGCTATAAAATATTCAAAAGTGATATTTTAATAGCATGAAGCAATAAAAAAATTATAAATGCATTTAGAGACATATCATTTGCGCCGCTGGTCAGATCTATCACTGGGTCGGTGAGGCGGGGAGTGGGACTCGGAAAAACCCTTGGCCATCAATGGAGGCCACGACATTGACGGTACCATTGGCATGACGTCGGCTCTCTTCTCGGAGGCCTTGTTTAGGGCCCCTCCCACCTTCCTTCTTGCCTCCTGCTTTGGAGAAACATCTAGTTCCCCTTGCGGTCGGCTGAGACATGTAGGCGTCGTCCAGTGCATGCAGAGGAAAGGTTGGCGTCTTCCTACATGGGCGGAGGTGGATGGGGTGGCTTCTTGTGCTACGACCTACTTCTTCTCCGCCGTTCTTTGTCATGTAATGGCGTTCTTCAGCTTGCGTTTGGGTGTGTGGTTGACCATGGATGGCCGTGATGTCGTGGGAGCATTGCTGTTGTGGTTCACACTCTGGTCCCTTATGTCTGGGACTTTGTTGACATTTTCCATGCGACTATAGGGTGAGGAATATTCCTTCCGCAGCACGACGCCCTTTGAGCCAGGGTGAGAGGATTATGGTCCTCTTCGAAGGTAGAATTGGATGGCTTGTTGGCAAGTTCGCCGGGAGTAGGCAAAGAGGTATTGGCTACCGATGCTGGTGTTGCTTGATGATTTCACCTCGGTGGTGGTGTGGCTGCTGTTCTAGGCATTCTGCCTCGGTGAATTAGGTTGGGCTCCTTTTTTCTATATTTTGTTTGCTTGTACCATTGTTACGTTGTTAGCTGTTCGAGAACCCTGTATCTTTGTGGTTTCTTGCTTGTTTCCTTTGTAAGTTCTTTATTGTAATCCTGACTGGTTGATAGCTTTGTTAATTCAATGTCGGGATAGCTTTGAGTCTTTTCTGGGGCTCAGCCAATGCCTTTCCTCTAAAAGAATTCCAACACACTTCAGAGTTTAGTTTTTTAGGACATTCCAAATTCGAAGCAACACAAATGCACATTATGTGAGCAGCGTGTGTTGGTACAGAGTATAAAGCCAATAGAGGCAAATGCGAAGCTCTCTATAGGGTGCTCGTCGTACCTTGATTTTCAAAGATCTTTTATTTTTGGAAACACAATATTGGCACAGATACTCACATACATGCATATACTTATCCCTACGAACGAACGCATGCACACTCTAGTTCTATCATCACTTCTGAGAGGCTGAGTCGGTGGTCTTGATTGACGAAATCAGCACAGTCGCCTCGCTATCGATGGGAACATTGTTTCTCACTACAAGAACCAATCTTTTTTGTGTGTATCTACATAGTCTGAACGGTCCCTAAATATGCATGGAAAAGTAAACCGGTAAGAAAATCTACGTGTCATGTGTTATTAGGCCGAAGCCAACTTATTATATTGTACCTGTACGCAAGGCATTGTGCCTCCCATGCCAATCATGTCCACCATGTCGCTCGATCCAGTCCTCGCTCCAGACCTCCAGTCGAACCCTAGTAACGGTCTGTTCCACGCCAATCAAGGTTTGCTCTTTTTGACCCATATAACGTTGACATTACCTAAGGGAGGTCATCCGAATGAACCATCGTTCCACCGGTAAGGTAGGAATGAACAAACGTATTCTCTTGCTAAAAAAACCACACCCAGCAAACCTTCTATTACAGATAAATTTGTCATGTTGTTGTATAAGGATTTAGATGTTTGAAGTAAAGAAAATCATGTTGTATGAAAAGATTGTCAAAATTTTGTCATGCCGCAGCAATGTGATTGTCATATATTTTTGGGTATTTGTCATGACTGCGGAATGAAGAATTGCCAAACCTGAAAAGAAAATAACGAAAATTCCATGCTCATGGTTTGGCATGCTGTCTAAAGAGTATTGACATGCTACATCAACTAAAAAAATGAAAGTTGCTTGTACATAATTTGTCGTTCCAAATGTGTTCTCTCAGATTGCATACTAAGTGAATTGTATAATGTCGTCAGATCGCAGTTTGCTCAGTCGGGTGCATCGAAGCGAACACTTTTGAAAAAAAATGTTTGTGAATTAGGCAGGAGCGCCAACTGCATTTTGGGTGCTAGACGCGTCGATTTGAAAAAAAAATGTTTGTGAATTTCGATGCCTGAGGCAGCCCACATCCCATTATGTAGTTCGCTTGCTCACTGAGTCGCCCACTAGTACAGAAAAGAAAAAATAAATCCGATTTCCTATAGATTAAAAAATGTATATTAATTTTTTAGGAAAATATTTTAAACTTAAATTATTTAAAAAAATAATAAGTGCTCATGAATTATTGTCAGTTTGAAAAATATTCAAGAATATAAAAATACAAATTAAAAAAAATGTTTGTGAATTGCAGAAAAAAAGTTTGCAAATTTGATATATTTTTATATTATTGTATAAAAATGTTCTCATTTGGAAATTGCCTGAAAATCAGAAAAATACTATGAAACTGAAAATTGATAGCAGATTATAAAAGTTTACATTTGACATGTGTTGATTTGTTTTCCAGCCCACAAAGCACACTCATGGCACATGGGTGATCTGACACCGGATGCAGGACAACAATTGCATATCATGCTACGAATTTTGATGTTGCGAGAAATGCCATCAGAGTAGGGCATGAATATAAAAAGAAATTTTTGTGTACTTTTACTTTTATCAAGAGTTTTTATTGTCCATATTTGTATTTTTTTTCATTGTAATGTATTTATTTAGCTAATTAAAAAGAATCATATCATTTACTTACAAAATATGTTTGGCATTTTATTATTTCTTAGTACACTCTAGCGGTTGCTTCAGGCAATGACATTAGTATAGCCGCCTAACATATGTATAAATATCTCTCTTCCTTTCCCCCTCTAATGTGGGAGGTGATTAGATCAAGTCGTTGTTTCCCCATCACCCACTACCAACAACATTGCGCCTGTGGGTTCCCTCTCCTCTGTCTGCCTCTCCGACAATATGAGGGGTGGGAAATCCGTGTTCCACGATGTTAGCCCGAAGATAGATTAGGGCTAGATTTCTGGGAGGCATGTCGTTGATGATGATGGTGATGTCGGTGTGACAAATAAGTTTTTCTCAAGCTTTCCTATCTTGGCGTCGTCGTCTATGGTTGCGTTGATGTCTCATAGACATAGATTCCTACTGTCCTCTTTGAAAGATGAGTCTAGTGGTTCGTGGGGGTATGTTGGCATGATAACTTTTTCCCTTTGTAGTTTGGTCCTTTGGCCTCATCCCCATCACGTCTGTGTGTCCTCTAGTGTCGGTGTGAGGCATGTGAGACATAATGGAGGTCTGGCTCTTAGATTTGTGGATCTCGTTAGTGACGGCTTATTCTGGATGGTGCTCGTGGTTCTAATGACTTCTCGTTCTTGATCAACAATGACATGGTTTCTTTAGTGATGGAGTGGCGTGTGGCGGTGCGCTATCTGCTTGTTTGAGGAAAAGGACAGTTGGGCCCTAAGACTTTGATGTGATGTTTCATTTTTCAATATTGTTTGTATTGCTGGTTTGGTTAATATATTGATTATTTTCGCATAAAAACATCGAAATAAGCATTATATGAACACTCCGATACATTAAAATATCTATTCACTTCGAACAATGGAAGTAGTTTGATACCAATGTGTCTCATAAAGATAGAATATTCTTTTAGAGAAATTTCTTGTGTATTTCTCGAACATTTGAGGAATTATTCATTAAAGTATTATCCATAAAAACGATAGATGAAACATGATAATCATAGTATAAATGATAACTGCATCAAGTAACAAAGTGATGTCAGAAGCCATGCAATTGGGTACATGACATACGGAAGTCATATCCATATTGATAGATAAAATTAGTAGACCATATGCAATCCTGAACAGAATGGAACGGAGACATACGATGTAGTGGAAGAAGATGCATATGCATCATTTTTCATGTCACTGGGGAGCTGGTTGACATCCAGGAAGAAGGTCGTCATTCTGGACCATGTTGTAGGATGATCCGATAGTCGCGCTAGAGTTGTCCCCAAACCCTTATTGCCCCTCTACGGGACCGGATGACAAGATGCAGAGTTTTCGACGCATGTTGTCTCACTTTGCATTGCACGTCGAGAAGCGAGATGGGAATACTATAGGCGACACAATGCTTATAACCAGAAGAGAGTAAGTGGTTTATCTCTACAAAAGAGGAGTGGCCTCTCTTATAGACTCCAGGAAGTCGAAGCGAATCTGAAACACTAGTGGGAAGACAAAACTGAAACAATGATGTGATCAATGGGGAGATGAATGCATTAGGTTTCATTTTACACTAGTGTAAAAGCTTACAGGCTTCTTTCTTACATGACAAAAAAAACAACACATAAAATGAAGGAAGTGAAACCAAAACACTAGTGGAGAAACGAAACCAAAACATTAATGACATAAATGGGGAGATGAATGGGAACTTTCACAACTATACAGTTTTGTTTTCCACTAGCACAGAACACTTCAAGTTCTCTCTTGTCATCCAACGGACCACATGGGCCTATGGGATTTTCCTAGGAATTGTTGGTTATAAAAAAGAGTTAAAGCCCAAAAATTCCAACAATCCCCCCGCTAGAGCCCAGAGGCACATAGAGTTTGTCTATGGTTCTAAAACATTGTTTGTATATTAGTTTTTCGGTGAAGACTGATAAGTCGAACTTCAACCTATAACTCCACGCTACACTCTATCAGAACTTGAGCAGTGGATTATGATGGTCGTGTCCGCGTCAGTTTTTCCTCGAAGAGGAAGGGATGATGCAGCACAACTACGGTAGGTATTTCCCTCAATGATGAAACCAAGGTTATCGAACCAGTAGGAGAACCAAGCAATACTATGTAAACAGTACCCGCACACAAAGAATAAATACTTGCAACCCAATGCGTAAGAGGGGTTGTCAATCCCTCTCGGATAAAAGATAGGAAAAGATATAATTTGGTAGATGCAAATAGAATAACGGCAAATAAAATTCAGCGAGGTATTTTTGGGTTTTTGATAATATAGATCTGAAAATAAAAGATGCAAATAAATAAAAAGGCAAATAGCAATATAGATCTGAAGATATATGATGGGAAAATAGACCTGGGGTCCGTAGATTTCACTAGTGGCTTCTTTCGAGAATATAGCATACGGTGGGTAAACAAATTACTGTTGGGCAATTGATAGAACTTCAAATAATTATGACGATATCCAGGCAATGATCATTATATAGGCATCACGTCCAAGATTAGCAGACCGACTCCCGCCTGCATCTACTACTATTACTCCACACATCGGCCACTACAGCATGCATCTAGTGTATTAAGTTCATGGAGAAACGGAGTAATGCAATAAGAACGATGACATGATGTAGACAAGATCTATTCATGTAGGAATAGATCCCATCTTGTTATACTTTATGGAAACGATCAATATGTGTCTTGCTGCCCCCTCTATCACTGGGAAGAACACTGCAAGATCAAACCCATCACAAAGCACCTCTTCCCATGACAAGAAAAATCGATCCAGTCGGCCTAACTAAACCAAAGATTCGAAGAAGAAATACGAGGCTATAAGTAATCATGCATATAAGAGATCAAAGAAACTCAAATAACTTTCGTGGATAAATAGATCTGATCATAAACTCGAAGTTCATTGGATCCCAACAAACACACCGAAAAAAGAGTTACATCAAATAGATCTCCAAGAGACCATTGTATTCATGATCAAAAGAGAGAAGAAGCCATCTAGCTACTGCCTACGGACCCGTAGGCCTACAATGAACTACTCACGCATAATCAGAGATGCACCAATGAGGATGATGAACCCCTCCGTGATGGTGTCTAGATTGGATCTCGTGGTTCTGGAACTTGCGGTGGCTGGAATTGTTTTTCGTCGACTCCCCTAGGGTTTATGGAATATTTGGGTAATTATAGGGTGAAAAGGTGGTGTGGGAGGCCACCGAGGTGGGCACAACCCACTAGGGCGCGCCCCTCGGGGCACCGCTCTAGTACTTCTTTGGCCCATCCTATGTCTTCTGGCCCAAAAAAATCTCCAAAAAGTTTCGCTGTGTTTGAACTCCGTTTGGTACTGATATTCTCGAAGTAAAAAAAGGCAAAAAACAGCAACTGGCACTGGGCACTATGTCAGTAGGTTAGTCCCAAAAAATGATATAAGGTTGCTATAAAATGATTGTAAAACATCCAAGAATGATAATATAACAACATGGAACATTAAAAAAATTATAGATACGTTGGAAACATATCAGATTACGCCTTGAACTGTAAGTTTTGTGCAAACAAGTTTCACTTAAAAGCCTTGACCGATACTAGACCACTTAAAAACTTTCCCATGGGTAGGCACATATACGACATACTCCAGGGCCTCTTCATGAGTTTATTAGAGATCACCCAACTCACATAGACTATGACATTTAAAAGTCTAACTCATATAGGTGTGCTCTTGCTAGATGTTCTATATGACAACATCTTTGCTGGCCCAAGCCAATCAGAACACGTCAAGATAAATATTATCATACCATACATATTAGGAAAGAATTGCCTCACAACAAAGTGGATCTTTATAAAATAAATATTAATCTCTCAATTTTCCAATAGCTTGTCTCACCAATTTTAATTCACCGGATCTCCGATCACATAGAATGGTTAACCACCATGGGCAACTCATATAGTGGGCCTCAATGTCATCTCCTTTGATGCATTGTCTATCATATTTCGTGATAAACCCTCTGTGAAGGCATCTGCAAGATTCTTCGATGTGTTTATATAGTCTGATGCTATAATTATGAGTTTCTCATAAATCTGACAGATTTCAGTCTCCTTCTCGCATGTCTTGATGACTTCTAATTATCCTTAGAATTGTTTACCTCAACGATCACTGTTTCATTATCACGGTTCATTGGGATAGCTGGTATTGGCTTTTCACCACTGGCAAGTCCATCAAAAGTTCTCGAAGCCATTATGCTTCAACTTTTGTTCTGTCTAATGTTGTGAGTTCTGCTTGGATTGTTGACCTTCTTAAGATGGTTTACTTACAAGACTTCTAGGAAACAACAACACCACCAAGTGTAAACACATAACCATTTTGGGCTTTAAGTTCATCAGAATCAGATATCCAATTCCCATCACTATAACCCCTCAAGTACTCCTGGATACCTGGTATAGTGAAGTCCATAACTTGTAGTGCCTTTTAGATAGCACATTCTCCTCTCAAGAGCATATCAATGAACATCTCCTAGGTTTGAAACAAACTGGCTTTAGTTTACTTGCAGCAAATGAGATGTCAGGCCTCATAGCGCTAGCTAAATACAAAAGCGAGCCAATGATTAGACAATATCTCAATTGATCATTTTCTTATCCTTCGTTCTTTCGAAACAACACACTCAGATCATAAGGTGTTGGCAAATATTTACAATCTGAATATCCAAAGCGACTTAGAACCTTCTCCACATAGTGAGACCATGATACGTCTTCAACGTATCTATAATTTTTTATTGTTCCATGCTATTATAGTATCAATCTTGGATGTTTTATATGTTTTTCTATGCTATTTTATATCTTTTTTGGGACTAACCGACTAACCCAGTGCCTAGTGCTACTTGCCGTTTTTTGCCTGTTTTTGTTTTTTCATAAAATCAGTACCAAACGGAGTACAAATGCTACAAAACTTTTTGACAATTTATTTCTGGACAAAGGAGACCCTAGAAGCTTGAGAGGAGACCACGCGACAAGCGAGGAGACGACAAGGCAATAGGGCACACCCTACGAGGCGCGCCCTGATGCCTTGTGGGCCCCTATTGGCTCCGTCTGACCTAATTTCACCTCTATAAATTCTCTAAAATCGGGAAACCAACAGAGAGCCACCCAAAACACTTTTTCCGCCACTGCAACATTCTATTCTTCCGCTATCCCATTTGGAGGCCTTTTCCGGTTCTCTGCCGAAGGGGGAAACGATCACGGAGGGCTTCTACATCATCCTTGTTGCCTTCTGATGATGTGTGAGTAGTTCACCACATGCCTACGGGTCCATAGCTAGTAGCTAGATGGTTTCTTCTCTCTCTTTGATCTTCAATACAATGTTCTCCTCGGTGTTCTTGAAGTTCTATTCGATATGATCTTCTTTTGCAGTGTGTTTCTTGGAATCTTATGAATTGTGGGTTTATGATTTGAATATTTATGAGAAGTAGTGGAGTCTTTTCTGAACTTTATTATGCATTATTGTTATAGCTTTGTATTTCTCTCTGATCCTTTCCATTTGGTTTGGCCAACTAGATTGATTTATCTTCAGTGGGAGAGGTGCTTTGTAATGAGTTCAATCTTGCGTTGCTCTACGTCCAAGTGAAAGAAGGTGACAAGACACATATTTGTATTGTTGCCATTAAGGGTAAAATGACGGGGTTTATTCATATTTATTGGGTTTACTTTGTCTACATCATGTCATCTTTCTTAAGGCGTTACTCTGTTTTATACTTAATACCATAGATGCATGCTGGATAGCGGTCGATTGGTGGAGTAATAGTAGTAGATGCAGGCAGGAGTTGGTCTACTTGTCTAGGACATAATGCCTATATACATGACCATTGCCTTGAAAATTGTCATGACTTTGCTCTTTTCTATCAATTGCCCAATAGTAATTTGTTCACCCACCGTATGCTATGTATTCGGGAGAGAAGCCTCTAGTGAAAACTATGGCCCCTGGGTCTACTTTTATCATATATAAAATCCAAAAATACCTTGCTGCAATTTTATTTATTTTGTTTTGTTTTGTAATTCACTTTATCTATCTATCACTATGAGAATTAGTCCTTGCGAGTAACCGCCAAGGGGATTGACATCCCTCTTGTTTGTTTTGGGTGCAAGTATTTGCTTTTGAGTGTGTAGGTGCTGTTCACGAGGCTTTGTGCGATTCTCCTACTGGATTGATACCTTGGTTCTCATGGAGGGAAATACTTATCTCTATTGTGTAGCATCTCCTCTCCTCTTCGGGGAAAATCCCAACGCAACTCACAAGTAGCAGATTACAACAAAGTGATCCCACCATCATCACATGTCAAAAGCTTTATGCCCAAGATAACATCAGCTACTCCAAGGTATTTCATCTCAAAGTTTTGATTCGGTAAATCTTTGACTTCCTCTATGACCTTGAGATTTGTTCCAAATATAAGTACATCGTCAGCATACAAGCACAATATAACTCCCTTTCTCCCACCATAGCGATAGTACACACACTAGTCGTCTTCATTTGCAACAAAGCCAGTAGATGTCAAATTTCTTTCAAACTTATCGTGCCATGCTTAGATGCATGCTTCAAACCATACAATGTAAAGTTTCAACAACTTACACAATTTTCCTTCATGACCATCGACTACAAAACCATCAAGTTGTTTATCGGCGGAATACCCAACCAAGTAGGACAACAAGACAAAGAGAAGTCAGCAGGTGCCTGAAGACCTGGCCTGAGGAGAGGACCCGACCTAGACATAAGTTAACTTTGGAGATAAGTCAGCCTAGACATAAGTCAACTTTGGAGATAAGTCGGTTCTCGAGATAAGTCAGCCTGGAGAAAAGTTGGCCTGGACATAAGTCAGCTCTAGAGATAAGTCGGCCTGGACATAAGTCAGCTTGCTACATGACAAGACCCGGCCTGCTACAAGACGAGACCCGACCTACTATAGAAGAAGACCCGGACTTCTACAGGACGAGACCCATATGAAGTTCCATCAGGAAAGAGTCCAAATCCAAGACGGAGACCCCGAACTTGAAAGACATGGAAGACTTACAGGGCTTAGAGTAGGACTCCGACTGCGGGTAGAACCCGGAATCTCTTGTAACCCAAGAACCCAACTATTATGTAAAGGGGGTTCCTGCATCATCGAAAGGACAAGTTTTTACAAAGATGCATTGATAGCTCTCGAGACAGATGTTTTGATAGCTCTCGTGACAGATGTTTTGATAACTCTCGAGATAGAGGTAGCGAAGTAGCGCCCTTGTAATCGGGACCACCGCAATCAATAGCAGTCAAGCAAAAGTAGGCTATTACCTCCATCGTGCGTGGCCGGACCTGGGTAAACTCGTGTCTCTCTTTCCCGATCAACCCCGTCCAAGCCTTCACCCAGCAGCAATGGCCTCACAACTAAGTTCTCCTATGAGGACATCTGCCGTGATAAAACCTCGACAATGTTCCATGTCAATTTCCTCCTCGAGCGCTCCATTTATGAAATTTGTCTTCATGTCCATTTGATAAACGAAAAGATTGTGTGAGGCATCCACTGAGAGTAGAACTCAAATTGTGCTCAATATAGCCACATGTGCATGAGTATAAAAAAAGTCTTCACCTTCTTTTTTGGGTATAACCCTTTGATACAAGTCGGGCTTTGTACTTTTCAATCGTACCATTCAGCCTAAGATTTTTCTTAAACACCCACTTACATCCTATAGGGTTACACCCATAAGGACAATTAGTGACCTCCCATGTCTTGTTAGCCATAACATAATCCATCTCGCTGCGTAGAGATTATTTTCGGCAGTTAGCATGAGAAGATGCATAAGTTTCTGAAATAGAAATGAGGAGATCATTCACAAGGTACATAATGAAATATGGGACTTTTACATTTGTGTCCCTAACTAGAACTCACTACTAGATTTGCCCCTAGTTTCGAAACATGATCAAATTTGCCCCTCTGTCATTAGCTTCCCTTACAAAATACCCTTCCGTGCCATTTCCGTCTAGTCAAAGCCGTTTGACCGCCATCTCATCGTTTCTTTCACATTTTCGCCCCTGTCTCGATGTGTCACTTACTTGTGGGACCGACTCTAAAAAACTTAAAACAAAATACCTTTTGTCTCACCCCCTCTCTCACACACTTACATGTGGGGACAAATTAGAAAAAAATAAAAAAATAAAAGGTCCTCTCTCTCTCCCTGACATGGGTGCCAGCCGTGAGTGGTTGCTCTCGCCGGAGACTGCACTCGGTGGCAGCTCGCCGTAGGGAGACGGAAGACCGCAGGAGGAGGGGGCGAGTGATACAACTCCGACGTATTTATAATTTTTATTATTCTATGATGTTATTATCAATCTTGATGTTTTATATTCATTTTATAGCAACTTTATATCATTTTTTGGGACTAACCTATTGACATAGTGCCAAGTGCCAGTTGTTGTTTTTTGCTTGTTTTTTACTTCACGGAATATCAGTACCAAACGAAGTCCAAAAGCCATGAAACTTTTCGAGATTTTTGACTGCCTAGAAGACAACTTGGGAGCCAAGGAAGTAACGATGGGGAGGCCCGTGGGGCCCACAAGGCACCAGATCTATTTATCCAAAAACCCAAAAATACCTTGATGCACTTTTTCTTTATTTACTTTATTTTGTGTTTTCATCAGATCTATTTATCCAATCTTATACTATTTAACCTACATCAATACCGAGGAGGGATTGACAACCCCTCTTACATGTTGGGTTGCAAGGTTTTGTTATTTGTGTGAAGGTACTGCTTACATAGTTTGGTGGATCCTCCTACTGGATTGATACCTTGGTTTCATAACTGAGGGAAATACTTATTGTTGATGTGTTGCATCATCCTCTCCTCTCCGGGGAAACAACCAACATAGATACAAGCAATCAGGAAGAATTTCTGGCGCCGTTGACAGGGAGGATCACGTCCAAGTCTATCAAGTACCCAATCACAAATCTCATCTCCTTGCAATTACTTTATTTTCCATTTGCCTCTCGTTTTCATCTCCCCCACTTCTAAAACATTTTTGCATAAATACAAAAATATTTTTCATGTACCTTTGTCTTGTTTGCTATCATTTCTTGTGTTGCCTTGTGTCTTCTATTTGCTTGCATCTTTGCTTGCTAAAAATCTATTCATACGGATCCTCATCCACTTGCTAATCTTTTCAAAAGAACCAATAATTATGATGAACCAATTGCTAGTGAATTGAGTTCACTAGATTATCTTTATGAAGTTTTGCTTGAGATTCGTGAATCTGAAAATTGTGATGAAGTGTTAAAGGAAGAAATTATTAAGTGATTCACGATAGCTCCTTGGATGAAAAGCATGATTGCAATGATGTTATTATAAATTCTATTAATGTCAATTGTACTAGTAATATGCAAAACCCTAATCTTGGGGATGCTAATTTTGCTATGTCCACTACTTATTATAATGATCATGATTGGGGTGATTCTTCTTATGATCTTAAAAATTTATTTAAGCCTCATGATGATTATGATATTGGTAATAGTGTTTGCAACAATATTGAAAGTGGGTTTGGAAGAGTGTCAACTCTAGGTAATAATGATCCCACTAGTTTGGAGAATGATCAATCTTATGAAATTTTGATAAAAGTGGGCTTGGAGAGGTCATGACTCTATTTGATGATAATCCCACTAATTTGGAAGAGTGTCAACTTTGCATGGATGTGGATCATGAAGAGAATATTTCATGCGATAGTTATATTGTTGAATTTGATTATGATCCAACATGTAATTATTATGAGAGAGGAACACATGGTTGTAGAATTTTCATGTTACTAAATCACCTCTCTTCGCGTCGAAATTATTAATGCTTCCTTCTTCCTATTTGCATATGCTAGAAATTGCTTGTCTTGATAAAAAAATCCCTATAAAATGCCTATGCATAGGAAGTATGTTAGACTTAAATGTGTTTATCACATGCTTTATGATGCTCTCTTTGTGCTTCAATTCTTTTCTTCAATGTGAGCATCAATAAAATCTTAAGCCTATCTTAAGAGCTTGTTGGGAGGCAACCCAATGAATAAAATATATTTTTCTCTTTTTTTGGTTCTCCTGTGTTTGCACAATTATGCTACTGTTATGATTGTGTTTTTATGTTTTAATTAGTGTTTGTGCCAAGTAAAGCCTTTAGGATCATGTTGGGTGATAGTTGATTTGATCTTGTTGAAAAACAGAAACTTTTGCGCCCAGTAGCAGAATTGTTAAAAATCATGGAAGCACGGTAAATTTTGAATTTTCTATACAAGATTGATATACAAATTGTCTAGGTTGTCCTAATTTTTCAGAATTTTTGGAGTTACACAAGTATGATCAAAGTCCATAATACTACATATTGTTCTGTTTTTGACAGATTATGTTTTTGTTGCATTATGTGCTTATTTTGATGAATCTATGGACTATATCGGGGGGGGGGGGGGAGGTTGTAAGCCATGGTAAAGTCAGAATATAGTAGTTATAATTCAATAATAAAATATGAATGGGTCATACTCAGGGAGAACACCTATACCTTGAAATTTTAGTAAAGGATCATCTTTTAATGCTACCGCCATACTAAGCAAAATAAGATGCATAAAAGATAAACATCACATGCAATCAAAATATGTGACATGATATGGCCATCATCATCTTGTGCTTTTGATCTCCATCTCCAAAGCACCGTCATGATCTCCATCATCACCGGCTTGACACCTTGATCTCCATCGTAGCATCGCGGTCTCGCCAACTATTGCTTCCACAACTATCAATAACGCATAGTGATAAAGTAAAGCAATTACATGGCGTGTGCATCTCATACAATAAAGGGACAACCATAAGGCTCCTGCCAGTTGCCGATAACTTTTACAAAACATGATCATCTCATACAACAACGTATATCACATCATGTCTTGACTATATCACATCACAACATGCCCTGCAAAAACAAGTTAGATGTCCTCTACTTTGTTGTTGCAAGTTTTACGTGGCTGCTACGGGATTCTAGTAAGAACTGTTCTCACCTATGCATCAAAACCACAACGGTGTTTTGTCAAGTTTGTTGTTTTAACCTTCAACAGGGACCGACCGTAGTCAAATTTGATTCAACTAAGGTTGGAGAAACAGACACCCGCCAGCCACCTTTATGCAAAACTAGTTGCATGTTTGTCGGTGGAACCGGTCTCATGAACGTGGTCATGCTGTAAGGTTGGTTTGGGCCGCTTCATCCGACAATACAGCTGAATCAAAATAAGACGTTGGTGGTAAGCAGTATGACTATCACCGCCCACAACTCTTTGTGTTCTACTCGTGCATATTGATACGTCCATTTTGCATCATGCTTTTATATAGATATTTATTGCATTATGGGGTGTTATTACACATTATGTCACAATACGTATGCCTATTCTCTCTTCTTTTACAAGGTTTACATGAAGAGGGAGAATGCCAGCAGCTGGAATTTTGGGCTGGAAAAGGAGCAAATATTAGAGACCCATTCCGCACAACTCCAAAAGTCCTGAAACTCCACGGAAGTTATTTTTTGAAATAATAAAAAATATTGAGCGAAGAAAATACCAGAGGGGGCCCACACCCTGGGCACGAGGGTGGGGGCGCGCCCTACCCCCCTAGGCGCGCCCCCTACCTCGGGGGCCCCCTGGTGGCCCTCCGGTGCCCATCTTCTTCTATATGAAGTCTTCCGTCTGAAGAAAAATCATAAGCAAGCTTTCGGGACGAGACTCCGCCGCCATGAGGCGGAACCTTGGCGGAACCAATCTAGGGCTCTGGCGGAGCTGTTCTGCCGGGGACACTTCCCTCCGGGAGGGGGAAATCATCGCCATCGTCATCACCAACACTCCTCTCATAGGGAGGGGGCCAATCTCCATCAACATCTTCACCGGCACCATCTCCTCTCAAACCCTAGTTCATCTCTTGTATCCAATTCTTGTCTCTAAGTCTGAGATTGGTACCTGTAGGTTGCTAGTAGTGTTGATTACTCCTTGTAGTTGATGCTAGTTGGTTTATTTGGTGGAAGATCATACGTTCAGATCCTTTATTCATATTAATACACCTCTTATTATGAACATGAATATGCTTTGTGAGTAGTTAAGTTTTTTCCTGAGGACATGGGAGAAGTCTTGCTATTAGTAGTAATCTGAATTTGGTATTCGTTCGATATTTTGATGAGATGTATGTTGTCTCTCCTCTAGTGGTGTTATGTGAACATTGACTACATGAAACTTCACCATTATTTGGGCCTAGAGGAAGGCATTGGGAAGTAATAAGTAGATGATGGGTTGCTAGAGTGACAGAAGCTTAAACCCTAGTTTATGCGTTGCTTCGTAAGGGGCTGATTTGGATCCATATGTTTCATGCTATGGTTAGGTTTACCTTAATACTTCTTTTGTAGTTGTGGATGCTTGCAATAGGACTTAATCATAAGTGGGATGCTTGTCCAAGTAAGGACAGCACCCAAGCACCGGTCCACCCACATATCAAATTATCAAAGTACCGAACGTGAATCATATGAACGTGATGAAAACTAGCTTGACTATAATTCCCATGTGTCCTCGGGAGCGCTTTTATTTATATAAGAGTTTGTCCAGGCTTGTCCTTTGCTGAAAAAAGTATTGGGCCACCTTGCTGCACTTTATTTACTTTTGTTACTTGTTGCTCGTTAAAAATTATCTTATCACAAAACTATCTGTTACCTACAATTTCAGTGCTTGCAGAGAATACCTTGCTGAAAACTGCTTATCATTTCCTTCTGCTCCTCGTTGGGTTCGACACTCTTACTTATCGAAAGGAATAGATAGATCCCCTATACTTGTGGGTCATCAAGACTCTTTTCTGGCGCCGTTTCCGGGGAGAGAAGCGCCTTTGTTAGGTGGAATTTGGTAAGGAAAAATTTATATAGTGTGCTGAAATTTACTATCACTTGTTACTATGGAAAGTAATCCTCTGAGGGGCTTGTTAGGGGTATCTTCACCCCGACCAGTAGAGCAAAGAGTTGCTCCACAACCTACTGAACCTACTGAAAATGAAAATGTTTACTTTGAAATTCCTTCGGGTATGATAGAGAAACTGGTAGCTAATCCTTTTGCAGGAGACGGAACATTACATCCTGATGAGCACCTAATCTATGTGGATGAAGTTTGTGGATTATTTAAGCTTGCAGGTATGCCCGATGATGTTATCAAGAAGAAGGTCTTCCCTTTATCTTTGAAGGGAGATGCATTGACATGGTATAGGCTATGTGATGATATGGGATCATGGGACTACAAGCGATTGAAGTTGGAATTTCATCAGAAGTTTTATCCTATGCATCTTGTTCATCATGATTTTAATTATATTTATAATTTTTGGCCTCGCGAAGGAGAAAGCATCGCTCAATCTTGGGGGAGGCTTAAGTCAATGTTATATTCATGCCCCAATCATGAGCTCTCAAGAGAAATGATTATTCAAAAAATTTATGCTCGGCTTTCTGACAACAATCGCGCCATGCTTGATACTTCTTGTATTGGTTCTTTTATGATGAAGACTATTGAATTCAAATGGGATTTATTGGAAATAATTAAACGGAACTCTGAAGATTGGGACCTCGACGAAGGTAAGGAGTCAGGTATAACACCTAAGTTTGATTGTGTTAAATCTTTTATGGATACCGATGTTTTCCGTAAATTTAGCACTAAATATGGACTTGACTCTCAGATAGTCGCTTCTTTTTTTGAATCTTTTGCTGCTCATGTTGATCTCCCTAAGGAGAAGTGGTTTAAATATCAACCTCCCATAGAAGTAAAAGTAGTTGCACCTTTAAAGTTGAAGAAAGGACTATCACTTATGATGATCCTATTGTTCCTACTGCTTATGTTGAGAAATCACCTTTCCCTGCTTGAATAAAGGATCGTGCTAAAGCTTCAACTGTGGTTCGTAAAAGCAATATTAGAACTTACACACCTCATGAGCAAGTTAAAGTTGAACCTAATATTGCTATTGTTAAAGATCTCTTGGCTGATAATATTGATGGGCATGTTATTTATTTCTGTGATGAGACTAGTAGAATTGCTAAACCTAGTGCTAAAGATAAACATAGACCTGTGGTAGGCATGCATGTTATTTCTGTTAAAATAGGAGATCATTGTTATCATGGCTTATGTGACATGGGTGCTAGTGCTAGTGCAATACCTATTGACTTATACAAAGAAATTATGCATGATATTGCACCTACTGAGTTAGAAGAAACTGATGTTACCATTAAGCTTGCCAATAGAGATACTATATCACCAATTGGAATTGTTAGAGATGTTGAAGTCTTGTGTGGGAAAACTAAATATCCTGTTGATTTTCTTTTTCTTGGTTCCCACAAGATAGCTTTTGTCCCATTATATTTGGTAGACCCTTCTTAAACACTGTTAATGCTAAGATAGACTGCAAAAAGGATGTTGTTACCATTGGTCTAGGTGATATGTCTCACGAGTTTAACTTTTTCTAAATTTCGTAGACAACACCGTGAAGAGAAATTGCCTAGTAAAGATGAAATTATTGGTTTTGCTTCTATTGCCGTGGCTCCTAGTGATCCTTTAGAACAATATTTGCTAGAACATGAAAATTATATGTTTATGAATGAAAGAAGGGAAATAGATGAAGTATTCTTTAAACAGGGACCTATTCTGAAACACAACTTGCATGTTGAAATCTTAGGGGATCCTCCTCCACCCAAGGGTGATCCCGTGTTTGAGCTTAAACCATTGCCTGATACTCTTAAATATGCTTATCTTGATGAAAAGAAGATATATCCTGCTATTATTAGTGCTAATCTTTCATAGAAGGAGGAAGAAAGATTATTGAAAACTCTGAAGAATCACCGTGCTGCTATTGGATATACTCTTGATGATCTTAAGGGCATTAGTCCCACTCTATGTCAACATAAAATAAATTTGGAGAAAGATACCAAACCAATTATTGATCACCAACAATGGTTGAATCCTAAGATGAAAGAAGTGGTAAGAAAGGAAATGCTAAAGCTCCTTGAGGCAGGGATAATTTATCCCGTTGCTGATAGTCAGTGGGTAAGTCCTGTCCATTGTGTCCCTAAGAAGGGAGGTATTACTATCGTTCCTAATGATAAAGATGAATTGATTCCGCAAAGAATTATTACAGGTTATAGGATGGTAATTGATTTCCGCAAATAAAATAAGGCTACTAAAAAAGATCATTACCCCTTACCTTTTATAGGTCAAATGCTAGAAAGATTATCTAAACACACACATTTTTGCTTTCTAGATGGTTATTCTGGTTTCTCTCAAATACCTATGTCAGCTGATGATCAAGCTAAGACCACTTTTACTTGCCCTTTCGGTACTTTTGCTTATAGACGTATGTCTTTTGGTTTATGTAATGCACCTGCTACCTTTAAAAGATGCATGATAGCTATATTCTCTGACTTTTGTGAAAAGATTTGTGAGGTTTTCATGGACGATTTCTCCATTTATGGATCCTCTTTTGATGATTGCTTGAGCAACCTTGATCGAGTTTTGAAGAGATGTGAAGAAACTAATCTTGTCTTGAATTGGGAAAAGTGCCACTTTATGGTTAATGAAGGTATTGTCTTGGGGCATAAAATTTCTGAAAGAGGCATTGAAGTTGATAAAGCTAAAGTTGACGCTATTGAAAAGATGCCATGTCCCAAGGACATCAAAGGTATAAGAAGTTTCCTTGGTCATGCCGGGTTTTATAGGAGGTTCATTAAGGACTTCTCAAAAATTTCTCGGCCTCTGACTAATCTATTACAAAAAGATATACCATTTGTCTTTGATGATGATTGTGTAGAAGCATATGAAATACTTAAGAAAGCATTGATTTCTGCACCTATTGTTCAGCCTCCTGATTGGAATTTACCCTTTGAAATTATGTGCGATGCTAGTGATTATGCTGTAGGTGTTGTTCTAGGACAAAGAGTTGATAATAAATTAAATGTTATTCAATATGCTAGTAAAACTCTAGACAGTGCTCAGAGAAATTATGCTACTACTAAAAAGAATTCTTAGCAGTTGTATTTGCTTGTGATAAGTTTAGACCTTATATTGTTGATTCTAAAGTAACTATTCACACGGATCATGCTGCTATTAAATATCTTATGGAAAAGAAAGATGCTAAACCTAGACTTATTAGATAGGTTCTCTTGCTACAAGAATTTGATTTGCATATTATTGATAGAAAGGGAGCTGAGAACCCCGTTGCAGACAACTTGTCTAGGTTAGAAAATGTTCTTCATGACCCACTACCTATTGATGATAGCTTTCCTGATGAACAATTAAATGTCATAAATTCTTCTCGTACTGCTCCATGGTATGCTGATTATGCTAATTACAATGTTGCTAAATTTATACCACCTAGTTTCACATACCAGCAAAAGAAAAAGTTTTTCTATGATTTGAGACATTACTTTTGGGATGACCCACATATTTATAAAGAAGGAGTAGATGGTGTCATCAGATGTTGTGTACCTGAGCATGAGCAGGAATAGATCCTACGCAAGTGTCACTCCGAGGCTTATGGAGGACACCACGCTGGAGATAGAACTGCACATAAGGTATTGCAATCCAGTTTTTATTGGCCTACTCTCTTCAAGGATGCCCGTAAGTTTTTCTTATCTTGTGATGAATGTCGAAGAATTGGTAATATTAGTAGACGTCCGGAAATGCCTATGAATTATTCACTTTTTATTGAACCATTCGATGTTTGGGGCTTTGAATATATGGGACCGTTTCCTGCCTCTAATGGATATACACATATTTTAGTTGCTGTTGATTACGTTACTAAGTGGGTAGAAGCTATTCCAACTAGTAGTGTTGATCATAACACCTCTATTAAGATGCTTAAAGAAGTTATTTTTCCGAGGTTTGGAGTCCCTAGATATCTAATGACTGATGGTGGTTCACATTTTATTCATGGTGTCTTTCGTAAAATGCTTGCCAAGTATGATGTTAATCATAGAATTGCATCTCCTTATCGCCCACAGTCTAGTGGTCAGGTAGAACTGAGTAATAGAGAACTCAAATTAATTTTGCAAAAGACTGTTAATAGATCTAGAAAGAATTGGTCCAAGAAACTTGATGATGCATTATGGGCCTATAGAACTGCATATAAAAATCCCATGGGTATGTCTCAGTATAAAATGGTTTATGGAAAAGCATGTCATATACCTCTCGAACTAGAACATAAGGCATACTGGGCCATTAAAGAACTCAATTATGATTTCAAACTTGCCGGTGAGAAGAGGCTATTTGACATTAGCTCACTTGATGAATGGAGAACCCAAGCCTATAAGAATGCCAAACTGTTTAAAGAAAAAGTTAAAAGATGGCATGACAAAAGAATACAAAAGTGTGAGTTTAATGTAGGTGATTATGTATTATTATACAACTCTCGTTTAAGATATTTTGCAGGAAAACTCCTCTCTAAATGGGAAGGTCCTTACGTTATCGAGGAGGTCTATTGTTCTGGTGCCATAAAAATCAACAACTTCGAAGGCACAAATCCGAAGGGGGTGAGCGGTCAAAGAATCAAACATTATATCTCATGTAATCCTATAAATATTGAAACCAATGTTATTGAAACCATAACCCCAGAGGAATACATAAGGGACAGTTTCCAGAACGTTTCAGACTCCGAAAAGGAATAGGATGTGGTACGGTAAGTAAACCGACTCCAAAACAGTTCTAATGGCAATTTTTCTCTGTTTTAGAATATTTAGAAAAATAGAAAAATAAGAAGCAGTCCGGGAAGGACACGTGGGCTCCACGAGGGTGGAGGGCGCGCCCCCTGCCTCGTGGGCACCTCGTGCGCTCTCTGGACTCCGTTTTCTTGCACGATACGTATTTTGGTCGGTAAAAAATCATTATATAATCTCCCGAAGGTTTTGACTCATGTACCACGCAAATATCCTCTGTTTTCGTTTCAAACTATTTCTGTAGCGGATTTGGAGCAAGATGCCATCTCAGGATTTCGACGGGGAGAGCTATGTCTCACACCTCATTGCTGACCCAAAGACCTATGGGGATCTATCTCCTTGTGGTCGAACTATGAATGAGGAGGAGGATGCTCATTTGATGAGGATCAATGATTCAAGTTCGGAGGAGGAGGATGTCCCTCTACTTCAACCTGGGGATATGCACGTGAAGTTCAAGAAATCTAGTCTCCCTAAGAGGGCTAAACTATCTAACAGCCGATCTATTCCTTCTCGTTTTCGGCAGAAAAGCAAGGGAGATTTATGTGACAAGATCTTGAAGCTGGAATCGGAGGTCGATGATTTAAAGGAGGAAATTGCCCTTCTCAATTACAGTATGAAGAAGCTAAAGGCACAACTGTCATCGTCAACAACTCCATCATCACCACCTCCTAAGAAGGAGACATAATCATATGGGTATGGGCACTCCCCTTGGCAACTGCCAAGCTTGGGGAGGTGCCCCGGTATCGTATCACCATCACATCTCTATCTTTACCGTTTTTCTTAGTTCGGTCCTTTCAGTAATATCTTGATCTAGTAGAATAAAGTTTTTGGTATGATCTAGTTTTGAGTTTTTCTTTATGATCCCTTTATGTAATCGAGTCCGTGAGCTATATAATAAAGATTAGTGTTTAGTCAAGGGCTTGATTATTTTGCTATGATCTTGAGGGAATAAAAGAAAAAGAAAGGGTAAAAAGAAACAAAGAGATCATATTGATCTTATGGAGAGTAATGACTTCACATAGAAAGAGTGTGATGATTAAAAGTTGTTGAGAGTTGGCAAACGTAGCTTTGGTCATCGTTGCAATTAATAGGAAGTAATAAAGAAAGAGAGGTTTCACATATAAATATACTATCTTGGACATCTTTTATGATTGTGACCACTCATTAAAATATGACATGCTAAAGAGTTGATGTTGGACAAGGAAGACAACGTAATGGGTTATGTTTTCTTATATCTGAAATAAAGTATATTGTCATGGATCATCCAACATGTTGAGCTTGCCTTTCTCCCTCGTGCTAGCCAAATTCTTTGCACTAAGTAGAGATACTACTTGTGCTTCAAATACCCTTAAACCCAGTTGTGCCATGAGAGTCCACCATATCTACCTATGGATTGAGTAAGATCCTTCAAGTAAGTTGTCATCGATGCAAGCAATAAAAATTGCTCTCTAAATATGTATGATTGATTAGTGTGGAGGAAATAAGCTTTATACGATCTTGTGATGTGGAACAAATAAAAGTGACGGACTGCAAAATAAAGGTCCTTATCACAAGTGGCAATATAAAGTGACATTCTTTCGCATTAAGATTTTGTGCATCCAACCCTCTGCTTCCCTCTGCGAAGGGCCTATCTTTTACTTTTATCTTTTACCTTATGCAAGAGTCATGGTGATCTTCACCTTTCCTTTTTTTACATTTTATCCTTTGGCAAGCACAGTGTGTTGGAAAGATCCTGATATATATATCCAATTAGATGTAAGTTAGCATGAGATATTATTGTTGACATTACCCTAGAGGTAAAAGGTTGGGAGGCGAAACAATAAGCCCCTATCGTTCTCTGTGTCCGATTGAAACTCCGTAAACATAAGTATTGCGTGGGTGTTAGCAATTGTGAAGGAATAAATGATAGTTGAGTATGTGAACTTGCAGAAAAGCTCTTACATAGACTCTTTCTGATGTTATGATAAATTGCAATTGCCTCAATGACTAAGACCATAGTTTGTTAGTTCTCAATAAAGTTTCTGATTCATACTTGGCATTGTGAATAGATTATTAACTGAGCATAAGAAATCATATGACAATATATATATGTTGCTGTTACAAGAATTATCATGATGCCATCATGTCCGTATTTTATCTTATCGACACCTCTATCTCTAAACATGTGGACATATTTATCGTTATCGGCTTCCACTTGAGGACAAGCGAGGTCTAAGCTTGGGGGAGTTGATACGTCCATTTTGCATCATGCTTTTATATTTATATTTATTGCATTATGGGCTGTTATTACACATTATGTCACAATACTTATGCCTATTCTCTCTTATTTTACAAGGTTTACATGAAGAGGGAGAATGCCGGCAGCTGGAATTCTGGGCTGGAAAAGGAGCAAATATCAGGACTAAGCTCATGATAAATTAAAGTTCAGTTAATCATATTACTTAAGAACTCCCACTTAGATAGACATCCCTCGAGTCATCTAAATGATCATGTGATCCAAATCAACTAAACCATGTCCGATCATCACATGAGATGGAGTAGTTTTCAATGGTGACATCTCTATGTTGATCATATCTACTATATGATTCACGTTCGACCTTTCAGTCTCCAGTGTTCTAAGGCCATGTCTGTACATGCTAGGCTCGTCAAGTTTAACCCAAGTATTCCGCACGTGCAAAACTGTCTTGCACCCATTGTATGTGAACGTAGAGCTTATCACACCCGATCATCACGTGGTGTCTCGGCACGACCAACTGTTGCAACGGTGCATACTCAGGAAGAACACTTATACATTGAAATTTTAGTAAGGGATCATCTTTTTATGCTACCGCCGTACTAAGCAAAATAAGATGCATAAGCCGTACTAAGCAAAATAAGATGCATAAAAGATAAACATCACATGCAATCAAAATATGTGACATGATATGGCCATCATCATCTTGTGCTTTTGATCTCCATCTCCAAAGCACCGTCATGATCTCCATCATCACCGGCTTGACACCTTGATCTCCATCGTAGCATCATGGTCTCGCCAACTATTACTTCCACAACTATCGCTAACGCATAGTGATAAAGTAAAGCAATTACATGGCGTGTGCATCTCATACAATAAAGCGACAACCATAAGGCTCCTGCCAGTTGCCGATAACTTCTACAAAACATGATCATCTCATACAACAACGTATATCACATCATGTCTTGACCATATCACATCACAACATGCCCTGCAATAAAAAGTTAGACGTCCTCTACTTTGTTATTGCAAGTTTTACGTGGCTGCTACGGGCTTCTAGTAAGAACCGTTCTTACCTATGCATCAAAACCACAACGGTGTTTGTCAAGTTTGTTGTTTTAACCTTCAACAGGGACCGACCATAGTCAAATTTGATTCAACTAAAGTTGGAGAAACAGACACCCGCCAGCCACCTTTATGCAAAACTAGTTGCATGTTTGTTGGTGGAACCGGTCTCATGAACGTGGTCATGCTGTAAGGTTGGTCTGGGCTGCTTCATCCGATAATACCGCCGAATCAAAATAAGACGTTGGTGGTAAGCAGTATGACTATCACCGCCCACAACTCTTTGTGTTCTACTCGTGCATATTGACACGTCCATTTTGCATCATGCTTTTATATTGATATTTATTGCATTATGGGATGTTATTACACATTATGTCACAATACGTATGCCTATTCTCTGTTCTTTTACAAGGTTTATATGAAGAGGGAGAATGCCGGCAGCTGGAATTCTGGGCTGGAAAAGGAGCAAATATTAGAGACCCATTCTGCACAACTCCAAAAGTCCTGAAACTCCACGGAAGTTATTTTTGGAAATAATAAAAAATACTAAGCGAAGAAAATACCAGAGGGGGCCCACACCCTGGGCACGAGGGTAGGGGTGCAAGAAAAGCTCGAGGCTCATGAGCCGCTCGAGATCGACTCGTTTTTTGACTCGACTCGAGATCGACTTGAAAAGAAACGAGCTGAGTTTGAACACTTTATGTAGCTCGACCAAAAAACGAGTCGATCTTGAGCCAATGTTGGCTCGCTCGATTTTAGCTCGATAGCTTGACAGAATATCATTATGTTAAATGATCATGCCTTATATTAAATGGAAATACGATAATTTATTACCATCTATGTTGTCCATAATTATTCTCCATTTTATTTACCAACGAACATGGAAACTTAACTAAGTGTAGAGAATATTTAAGCCTAATTATGGCACGTGGTCAACTATATGTTAAATAACCGATATTTTTGGCAAAGGTTCCCAGCATATTCACCTCAATTTATTAGTTTTTCATCCATAGATTCATATTTTTTACCATCTCATTTAGCTCGAAACTAGCTCGAGATCGACTCAAGATCGTTACAATTTGAACACGAGTCATGTTCCACAGCTCGATCATGAGCTTCACTTGGTTTGAGCTCGCTCGAATTTTCATATGAGTTGAGCTGAGCCAACTCCAACTCGCTCGAGATCGACTCGTTTGCAGCCCTACACGAGGGTGGGGGCGCGCCCTACCCCCTGGGAGCGCCCCCCTGCCTCGTGGGCCCCCTGGTGGCCCTCCGGTGCCCATCTTCTGCTATGTGAAGTCCTTAGTCCGAAGAAAAATCATAAGCAAGCTTTCGGGATGAGACTCCACCGCCATGAGGCGGAACCTTGGCGGAACCAATCTAGGGCTCTGGCGGGGCTGTTCTGCCGGGGACACTTCCCTCCGGGAGGGGGAAATCATCGCCATCGTCATCACCAACACTCCTCTCATTGGGAGGGGGCAAATCTCCATCAACATCTTCACCGGCACCATCTCCTCTCAAACCCTAGTTCATCTCTTGTATCCAATTCTTGTCTCTAAGTCTGAGATTGGTACCTGTAGGTTGCTAGTAGTGTTGATTACTCCTTGTAGTTGATGCTAGTTGGTTTATTTGGTGGAAGATCATATGTTCAGATCCTTTATGCATATTAATACTCCTCTGATTATGAACATGAATATGCTTTGTGAGTAGTTACGTTTGTTCCTGAGGACATGGGAGAAGTCTTGCTATTAGTAGTCATGTGAATTTGGTATTCGTTCGATATTTTGATGAGATGTATGTTGTCTCTCCTCTAGTGGTGTTATGTGAACGTCGACTACATGACACTTCACCATTATTTGGGCCTAGAGGAAGGCATTGGGAAGTAATAAGTAGATGATGGGTTGCTAGAGTGACAGAAGCTTAAACCCTAGTATATGCGTTGCTTTGTAAGGGGCTGATTTGGACCCATATGTTTCATGCTATGGTTAGGTTTACCTTAATACTTCTTTTGTAGTTGCAGATGCTTGCAATAGGAGTTAATCATAAGTGGGATGCTTGTCCAAGTAAGGACAGCACTCAAGCACCGGTCCACCCACATATCAAATTATCAAAGTACCGAACGTGAATCATATGAACGTGATGAAAACTAGCTTGACGATAATTCCCATGTGTCCTCGGGAGCGCTTTTCTTTATATAAGAGTTTGTCCAGGCTTGTCCTTTGCTACAAAAAGGATTGGGCCACCTTGCTGCACTTTATTTACTTTTATTACTTGTTGCTTGTTACAAATTATCTTATCACAAAACTATCTGTTACCTACAATTTTAGTGCTTGCAGAGAATACCTTGCTGAAAACTGCTTATCATTTCCTTCTGATCCTCGTTGGGTTCGACACTCTTACTTATCGAAAGGACTATGATAGATCCCCTATACTTGTGGGTCATCACATATCATCTACGCATAGACCTGGCTCGGATGCCACTATTGGTGAACGTAGCATGCTATTTCAAAAAAATCCTACGCTCATGCAAGATCTATCTAGGAGATGCATAGCAACGAGAGGGGGAGAGTGTGTCCACGTACCCTCATAGACCAAAAGAGCAAGCGTTAGTTTAACTCGGTTGATGTAGTCGAACGTCTTCTCGATTCAACCGATCAAGTACCGAACGTACGACACCTTCGAGTTCTACACACGTTCAGCTCGATGACGTCCCTCGAACTCTTGATCCAGCAAAGTGTCGAGGGAGAGTTTTGTCAGCACGACGGCGTGGTGACGGTGATGGTGAAGTTATCCGCGCATGGCTTCTCCTGAGCACTACGACAATATGATCGGAGGAGTAAACGATGGAGGGGGGCACCGCACACGGCTAAGAACAATTGATCTCCCTTAGAGGTGCCCCCGCCCCGTATATAAAGGAGAGAGAGGGGAGGAGGCCGGCCTAGGGGCGCGCGAAGTGGGAGGAGTCCCACTTGGGCTCCTAGTAGGATTCGCCCCCCCCCCTTTGTTCTATCAGCGGGGGAAAGGGGGAAGGAGTAGGAGAGGGAGAAGGAAAGGCGGGCGCTGCCCCCTCCCCTAGTCCAATTCGGACTCCTCCCTTGGGAGGGGGCGCCACCTCTTGTGGGCTAGCTTGCCTCCCTCCTATGGCCCATATGGTCCATATCTTCCCCCGGGGGGTTCCGGTACCCCCCTGATACGTCTCCAACGTATCTATAATTTTTTATTGTTCCATGCTATTATATTATCCATCTAGGATGTTTTATATGCATTGATATGCTATTTTATATGATTTTTGGGACTAACCTATTAACCTATATCACAGTGCCAGTTTCTGTTTTTTTCTCTTATTTTTGAGTTTTACAGAAAAGGAAAACCAAACGAAGTCCAATTGACCTGAAATTTGACGGAGATTATTTTTGGACCAGAAGAAGCCCACGGAATATCGGAGATGGGCCAGAAGAGTCCCAAGGCAGCCACGAGGGTGGGGGCGCGCCCTACCCCCTGGGCGCGCCCCCCTACCTCGTGGCCGCCTCGAAGACCCCCTAACTTGTTCCCGACGCCAAAACCTCTTATATATAAAGAAACCCCCAGAACATAACCTAGATCGTAAGTTCCGCCGCCGCAAGCCTCTGTAGCCACCAAAAACCAATCGGTACCCTATTCCGGCACCCTGCCGGAGGGGGGATCCCTCACCGTTGGCCATCTTCATCATCCCGGCGCTCTCCATGACGAGGAGGGAGTAGTTCACCCTCGGGGCTGAGGGTATGTACCAGTAGCTATGTGTTTGATCTCTCTCTCTCTCTCTCTCTCTCTCTCGTGTTCTTGATTCGGCACGATCTTGATGTATCGCGAGCTTTGCTATTATAGTTGGATCTTATGATGTTTTCCCCCCTCTATCTCTTGTAATGGATTGAGTTTTCCCTTTGAAGTTATCTTATCGGATTGAGTCTTTAATGATTTGAGAACACTTGATGTATGTCTTGCAGGTGCTTATCTGTGGTGACAATGGGATATTCACGTGATCTACTTGATGTATGTTTTAGTGATCACCTTGCGGGTTCAGTGACCTTGTGAACTTATGCATAGGGGTTGGCACACGTTTTCATCTTGACTCTTCGATAGAAACTTTGGGGCACTCTTTGAAGGTCTTTGTGTTGGTTGAATAGATGAATCCGAGATTGTGTGATGCATATCGTATAATCATACCCACGGATACTTAGTGACATTGGAGTATCTAGGTGACATTAGGGTTTTGGTTGAATTGTGTCTTAAGGTGTTATTCTAGTACGAACTCTATGATAGATCGAACGGAAAGAATAGCTTCGTGTTATTTTACTACAGACTCTTGAATAGATCGATCAGAAAGAATTACTTTGAGGTGGTTTCGTACCCTACAATAATATCTTCGTTTGTTCTCCGCTATTAGTGACTTTGGAGTGACTCTTCGTTGCATGTTGAGGGATAGGTATATGATCCAATTATGTTATTACTAGCACATATGCCCGTGCGTTGCAACGGGAGAGATATTTTATTTATGACAAGCAATGGGAAATATAATCGATGTGTCCAAAAAAAAAGGTCTCCACAACGATAGCGACAGATCAAGGAGTTGCGGTCTTCTCACTCTGACATGTTTGGCCCATGAAATCTTGATAGTGGTGGGGTTGGTAGGCGTGGTGGCGAGCACCCAACTCATGCCTTTTTTCGTTCGTGTTCGCCTCCATCTCGGGGTTGTGCATGCCTACTCATTTGGTGGATGGCTGACAACGTTCAGGAAACGGTTGCTTCGACCACTCTCCTACGACGGCGTAATCGGATGGATTACTAATTGTGGCGCATAAATCCTATTTCATAAGCATAATCAGGCATGAATGTCCCTTCATTATGATGGTTTATTCTCTTTGATTATTTTAGCGCTTATGTATCCACATTTTTTTTCTAATTAAAGCCAAACAACATATTCTCTTTTATTGGCACATGCTCACTATTTTTTTTAATTTATATCCAACCAGGATAGAACAAGCGCGCGTTGCTAACCAATGGACAGCGCGAATATTTAAGAAAATACGATAGCTTCAGATTTGATAGATTTACTTAATTTTTGAACATTCAAGGAAATATGAACTGCAGAATATTCTTGGAAACGTTATTTTTTAAAAGCCCGGACAGGTTTAAAAATGTGAACAGTTTTTTTTAAATTACATATAATTTTGGGAAAAAAATAAACAAAATTATAAACGAAAATAGTAATTGAAATTGAAAAACAATATTTTGAAAACATGAACCTTTTATAAAACACAACATTATTGTTTTTTTCTGAAAAGGGGAACATTCAGAACAATTTTTAAAAATGGTTTCTTATATGCAAACATTATTTTTTTGTGAACTTTTTACTAAAATAGGATTTTTCCTAATATGGAACATTTTATAAAATATTAATTTTATTAAAAAATCACGAACAGTTATGAAATAGTTTTTTTTAAATGGCAAAATTTTTTAACTGTAGAGGAAATTACGAAACCAGATTTTGTTTTAAGTTTCTAATATTTTTCAAAACAGGAATAAACTTTTGTAATGCTGATTCTTTTGAATATTTGAACAAAAAAATGAAATTCTGAATATATTCTGTATATTTTTATTTCACGGAAAAATAAAAGTAAAAAAGGGGAAAATGAAAACGAAACAGAAACAGAAAACTGAAAAAACAGAAACGGGCCAGCCAGTCTTGGCGACCTGTGCGTACCTTCAACTATTTGTCGCCACCTGCGACAAATAAGGTCTTCCCAACGTATGGGCAGGATAATTACTGGGTTAGCTTTGTTGGGCTGGAGTCCGCCTGGCCCAATTCCGGAATTCTGGACAAGTTTTTGTCTTTTTTAGTGGAGAGACGCACAAAAATTTAGTACCACCTCGGATAGAAAAAAATACTTTCACCGATGAACGGATGAAAATATTGAAGAAACGCACCTTGCTTTATTAGTACTAGCAAACATGCCTGTGCGTTGCAACGGGAAAAAAAATCGCATACTTCTAGCACAATAAGCATGAGTCAAGACCCATTCACTGGTGCACGTTATTTGTTTGAACATAGTATCTCATCCATGTTGTCGTTTATCCTCCTTCCCGCCCTCACCGATGATTAAGCTGTCCACTAAATTGCAATGCGTGGGAATATGGTCAATCCAAAGGTGATGATCTCGGCCACCGCACTCACATCTCTCGCTAAACTACGCCATTGTAAGTGAATGTTTAATAGTTTTTTCTACCTAATCTCGTCAAGATGGGGCATGACAGCCATCCTTCCTGAGGTATTGCCTACGCCTAGTACTGACTTTAAAATTCCATATTTATTTTTCAAAATGCATCAACATTCTTTTAGAAACACAACCACCTTTTAAATCACACGGAATATCTTAAAGAGCATGGATATTTTTTTAATTATGAATATATTATTAAGCACATGAACAGTTTTTAGAATTAAGTGATTTTTTCGAGAAAAGGGTGAATATGTTTCAAATTATTTAGATATTATTTCCATACATGAACAATTTCTTAATAAAGTTGCACAAAAATTTTAAGATGCATGAACGATTTTAAAAAAACTGAATACGATTTTTCAAAAGTCAGAAGACATTAAAAATGACACAAAAAATTAAAACGTGACGTTCTAATTTGGAGTGCAAATAATTAGGAGGTATGCACGCCTCACCATAATTAATAGCCATTTTATGTTCGATTGAATTTGGCCATGGCACCCACCTCGGTTTCTTCCATTTCTTTGTAGGCCAGCATAAATTAGGTAGCCATTTACGATTTAGCCATCCATGGCAGGCACCACGCTCTTTCCTTTTCTTTGGAATAATTAGTGCCGCGTCCCTCCCTATTATGGCCGCTTAATTAAGGCACCCACGTCACTCCTTCCTTTTCATTGTTCGTGCTTTTCTTTCAACTATTTTTTCCCACGAAATCTGTTATTGTCACGTGCAGCCACGGCAATTAATTTTTTTAATGACTCGCTTGTTGATTCTTTTAACTCCCAACGTATGTAAGTTAGTGAAATTTTATGTAAAATACTAGTAGCAATGTTGGACTATTAATTATACTATAAATCCTACACCTTAAAAATAGAAGGGGCTAGACCAATTGGCAGCTGCCTTGAGCGCAGGACATCAGGTCAGGAGATCGATCCGTTAATGCTGCAAATTATTTTTCTCTCTTCAAATTCTAGCCAGGCGACTTTTGTCAGCTTTTGGAGTGCGGGCGCAACCCGTATACTTTCGAGCGGAGGCAGCATGGACCGAGGCCTAATGCGTCTATACGAATCGTCTTTTAACAAACGGATGAAGAATTAGTACCACCTTGGATATTACAAAATCCCAAAAAGACAAAAATAATAATATGGGTGAACGGATGAAAAATTAGGCGAAACGCACCTTGCTTTATTAGTAAGTATAGATATACGTTATTATTGTTGATAGAACTTGCACTAGTGAAAGTATGAACCCTAGGCCTTGTTTCCTAGCATTGCAATACCGTTTATGCTCACTTTTATTACTTGTTACCTTGCTGTTTTTATATTTTCAGATTACAAAATCCCATATCTACCATTCATATTGCACTTGTATCACCATCTCTTCGCCGAACTAGTGCACCTATATAATTTACCATTGTATTGGGTGTGTTGGGGACACAAGAGACTCTTTGTTATTTGGTTGCAGGGTTGCTTGAGAGAGACCATCTTCATCCTACGCCTCCCACAGATTGATAAACCTTAGGCCATCGACTTGAGAAAAATTTGCTACTGTCCTACAAACCTCTGCACTTGAAGGCCCAACAACGTCTACAAGAAGAATGTTGTGTAGTAGACATCAAGCAGTTTCTGGCGCCGTTGCCGGGGAGGTGAGTGCTTGAAGGTATATATTTAGATCTTGCAATCTAATCTTTTTGTTTCTTGTTTTATCACTAGTTTAGTCTATAAAAAAAACTACAAAAAATGGAATTAAGGTTGCCTCATATGCTTCATCTTTTTAATGTCTTTCGTGAAAACGATGGGAAGGAAAATTATGCTCGAGTACTAGAAGAAGAATTATATAGAATTCTTGTCATAAAATATGCGAATGATGATCATGATTGCAATGTTGTTAGTATGAATTCTTCGAATACCCATGATGCTAATGATATGCAAAGCCACAAGCTTGGGGATGCTATGTTTGATGAATATTATATGTTTTGTCCCCTAAGTTTTGATGAGCAAATTTATTATGGTGATAGCATGCCTCCTATTTATGATGATTATATTGATGAAAGTGGGTTTGGAAGAGTGTCAACTTTAGGAAGTAATGATCCCACTATTTTGGAGGGTGTTGAATCTTATTGTAATAATTATGAAAGTGGATTTGGAGAGGTCATGACTTTATTTAGTGATGAAGCCACTATTTCGGAAGAGGTTCCAATTGATTATAAGAATAAAGTTGCTACCTATGATGATTATTGTGATGACATGTATGCTATAAAGTATAATTATAACCATGAAACTTGTCATCATGATTTTAGTTTTCAATTGGATTATGCTTCACATGATAGTTATTTTGTTGAGTTTGCTCCCGCTACTATTCATGAGAACAATTTTGCTTATGTGGAGAGTAATAAAAAATCTATGCTTGTAGATCATGAAAAGAATGCTTTATGTGATGGTTATATTCTTGAATTCATTCATGATGCTATTGAAAAATATTATGAGAGAGGGTCATATGCTTCTACATATTGCAATAATACCAAGTTTCCTCTCTATGTGTTGAAAATCTTGAAGATTTGTTTGTTTTACCTTCCTATGCTAGTTGTTTCATGTTCCCATAAGTTGTTTGCTCACAAAATCCCTATGCATAGGAAGTGGGTTAAACTTAAACGTGCTAGTCATATTCTTCATGATGCTCTCTTTATGTTTCAGTTCTTATCTTTTATGCGAACATCATTGAAATCATCATGCCTAGCTAGGGGCGTTAAACGTTAGTGTTGTTGGGAGGCAATCCAATTTTATTTTAGTTCTTTGCCTTTTGCTCCTGTTTAGTAATAAATAATCTATCTAGCCTCTGGTTAGATGTGGTTTTATGTTTTAATTAATGTTTGTGCCAAGTAGAACCAATAGGATCTTCTTGGGTGATAGTTGTTTGATCTTGCTGAAAAAGACAGGAACTTTATGCTCACGGAAATAATTGTTAAAATTCACCAGAACGTGATAAAATGTTAATACGTTTTGCAGTAGATCAATATACAAATTATCCAGGTTTTCCTAGTTTTTAAGAAGTTTCGGAGTTCCAGAAGTATTCGAACAAATCAGATTACTACAGACTGTTTTGTTTTTGACAGATTCTGTTTTCTATGTGTTGTTTGCTTATTTGATGAATCTATGAGTAGTATCGGAGGGTATGAACCATAGAGAAGTAGGAATACAGTAGATATTACACCAATATGAAATGAGTTCACAAAAATACCTAAATGGTGATTTATTTTCTTATACTAACGGAGCTTACGAGTTTTCTGTTAAGTTTTGTGTTGTGAAGTTTTCAAGTTTTGGGTAAAGATTCGATGGACTATGGAATAAGGAGTGGCAAGAGCCTAAGCTTGGGGATGCCGAAGGCACCCCAAGGTAATATTCAAGGACAACCAAGAGCCTAAGCCTGGGGATGCCCCGGAAGGCATCCCTGTTGGAAATATGCCCTAGAGGCAATAATAAATTGATTATTATATTTCCTTGTTCATGATAATTGTCTATTGTTCATGCTATAATTGTCCAATGAGCGTTGAGGCTCGCGGAGGCTATCGTTATGTTCTCACTCTCACTGATGACTTGAGTAGGTATGGGTATGTCTACTTAATGAAACACAAGTCTGAGACCTTTGAAAAGTTCAAGGAGTTTCAGAGTGAGGTTGAGAATCAACGTGACAGAAAAATAAAGTTCTTACGATCAGATCATGGGGGAGAATATTGAAGTCACGAATTTGGCACACACTTAAGAAAATGTGGAATCGTTTCACAACTCACGCCGCCTGGAACACCTCAGCGTAACGGTGTGTCCGAACGTCGTAATCGCACTCTATTGGATATGGTGCGATCTATGATGTCTCTTACAGATCTACCGCTATCATTTTGGGGATACGCTCTAGAGACAGCCGCATTCACTTTCAATAAGGCTCCGTCAAAATCCGTTGAGACGACACCGTATGAATTATGGTTTGGAAAGAAACCTAAGCTGTCGTTTCTGAAAGTTTGGGGTTGCGATGTTTATGTCAAGAAACTTCAACCTGAAAAACTCGAACCCAAATCGGAAAAATGCGTCTTCATAGGATACCCCAAGGAAACAGTTGGGTATACCTTCTACCTTAGATCCGAAGGCAAGATCTTTGTTGCCAAGAACGGGTCCTTTCTAGAGAAAGAGTTTCTCGCGAAAGAAGTAAGTGGGAGGAAAGTAGAGCTTGATGAAGTACTACCTCTTGAAAATCAGAGTAGCGCAGCTCAAGAAAATGTTCCTGTGGTGCCTGCACCGATTAGAGAGGAGGTTAATGATGATGATCAAGATACTTCTGATCAAGCTCCTACTGAACTTCGTAGGTCCACAAGGACGCGTTCCGCACCAGAGTGGTACGGCAACCCTGTCCTGGAAATCATGTTGTTGGACAACGGTGAACCTTCGAACTATGACGAAGCGATGGCGGGCCCAGATTCCGACAAATGGCTAGAAGCCATGAAATCCGAGATAGAATCCATGTATGAAAACAAAGTATGGACTTTGAGTGACTTGCCCGATGATCGGCGAGTCATAGAAAATAAATGGATCTTTAAGAAGAAGACAGACGCGGATGGTAATGTGACCATCTATAAAGCTCGACTTGTCGCTAAGGGTTATCGACAAGTTCAAGGGGTTGACTACGATGAGACTTTCTCTCCCGTAGCGAAGCTGAAGTCTGTACGAATCATGTTAGCAATTGCCGCATACTATGATTATGAGATATGGCAAATGGACGTCAAAACGGCATTCCTTAACGGCTTCCTTAAGGAAGAATTGTATATGATGCATCCGGAAGGTTTTGTCGATCCTAAGAATGCTAACAAAGTATGCAAGCTCCAGCGCTCTATCTATGGGCTGGTGCAAGCATCTCGGAGTTGGAACATTCGCTTTGATGAGATGATCAAAGCGTTTGGGTTTATGCAGACTTATGGAGAAGCCTGCGTTTACAAGAAAGTGAGTGGGAGCTCCGTAGCATTTCTCATATTATATGTGGATGACATACTATTGATGGGAAATGATATAGAATTCTTGGAAAGCATAAAGGCCTATTTGAACAAGTGTTTTTCAATGAAGGACCTTGGAGAAGCTGCTTATATATTAGGCATCAAGATCTATAGGGATAGATCGAGATGCCTCATCGGTCTTTCACAAAGTACGTACCTTGACAAGATTTTGAAGAAGTTCAAAATGGATCAGTCCAAGAAGGGGTTCTTGCCTGTATTGCAAGGTGTGCGATTGAGCACGGCTCAATGCCGGACCACGGCAAAAGATATAGAAGAGATGAGTGTCATCCCCTATGCCTCAGCCATAGGGTCTATTATGTATGCCATGCTGTGTACCAGACCCGATGTAAACCTTGCCGTAAGTTTGGTAGGTAGGTACCAAAGTAATCCCGGCAAGGAACACTGGACAGCGGTCAAAAATATCCTGAAGTACCTAAAAAGGACTAAGGATATGTTTCTCGTTTATGGAGGTGCCGAAGAGCTCGTCGTAAAGGGTTACGTCGACGCTAGCTTCGACACAGATCTGGATGACTCCAAGTCACAAACCGGATACGTATATATTTTGAATGGAGGGGCAGTAAGCTGGTGCAGTTGCAAGTAAAGCGTCGTGGCGGGATCTACATGTGAAGCAGAGTATATGGCAGCCTCGGAGGCAGCACAAGAAGCAGTCTGGGTGAAGGAGTTCATCACCGACCTAGGAGTCATACCCAATGCGTCGGACCCGATGACTCTCTTCTGTGACAACACTGGAGCAATTGCCCTTGCGAAGGAGCCCAGGTTTCACAGGAAGACCAGGCATATCAAGCGTCGCTTCAACTCCATTCGTGAAAGTGTTCAAAATGGATACATAGAGATTTGTAAAGTACATACGGACCTGAATGTGGCAGATCCGTTGACTAAACCTCTCCCTAGAGCAAAACATGATCAACACCAAAATTCCATGGGTGTGCGATTCATCACAATGTAACTAGACTATTGTCTCTAGTGCAAGTGGGAGACTGTTGGAAATATGCCCTAGAGGCAATAATAAATTGATTATTATATTTCCTTGTTCATGATAATTGTCTATGTTCATGCTATAATTGTATTGTTCGGAAATCATAATACATGTGTGAATACATAGACCACAACGTGTCCCTAGTAAGCCTCTAGTTGACTAGCTCGTTGATCAATAGATAGTCATGGTTTCCCTACTATGGACATGGGGATGTCATTGATAACGGGTCACATCATTAGGAGAATGATGTGATGGACAAGACCCAAACCTAAGCATAGCACAAAGATCGTGTAGTTCGTTTGCTAGAGCTTTTCTGAATGTCAAGTATCATTCCTTAGACCATGAGATTATGCAACTCCCGGATATCGTAGGAATGCTTTGGGTGTATCAAACATCACAACGTAACTGGGTGACTATAAAGGTGCACTACAGGTATCTCCGAAAGTATCTGTTGGGTTGGCATGAATCGAGACCGGGATTTGTCACTCCGTGTGACGGAGAGGTATCTCTGGGCCCACTCGGTAAGACATCATCATAATGAGCTCAATGTGATCAAGGTGTTGTTCACGGGATGATGTATTACGGGAACGAGTAAAGAGACTTGCCGGTAACGAGATTGAACAAGGTATCGGTATACCGACGATCGAATCTCGGGCAAGTATCGTACCGATGGACAAAGGGAATTGAGTACGGGATTGATTAAGTCCTCGACATCGTGGTTCATCCGATGAGATCATCGAGGAGCATGTGGGAGCCAACATGGGTATCCAGATCCCGCTGTTGGTTATTGACCGGAGATCGTCTCGGTCATGTCTGCATGTCTCCCGAACCCGTAGGGTCTACACACTTAAGGTTCGGTGACGCTAGGGTTGTTAAAGATATTAGTATACAGCAAACCGAAGGTTGTTCGGAGTCCCGGATGAGATCCCGGACGTCACGAGAGGTTCCGGAGTGGTCCGGAGGTAAAGAATTATATATAGGAAGTGTCGTTTCGGCCATCGGGAATGATCTGGGGGTCACCGGTATTGTACCGGGACCACCAGATGGGTCCCGGGGGTCCACCGGGTGGGGCCACCTATCCCGGAGGGCCCCGTGGGCTGAAGTGGGGAGGGAACCAGCCCATAGTGGGCTGGTGCGCCCCCCATGTGCCTCCCCCCTGCGCCTAGGGTTGGAAACCCTAGGGCAGGGGGCGCCCCACATGCCTTGGGGGGCAAGCACCCCCCTTGGCCGCCGCCCCCCCTGGAGATGAATCTCCAGGGCGGCGCCCCCCCTAGGGGGCCTATATAAAGGGGGGGAGTGGGAGGGCAGCCGCACCCTGCAGCCTTGGCGCCTCCCTCTCCCCGTTACACCTCTCCCTCTCTCCACAAAAGCTTGGCGAAGCCCTGCTGGAACTCTGCTGCATCCACCACCACGCCGTCGTGCTGCTGGATCTTCATCAACCTCTCCTTCCCCCTTGCTGGATCAAGAAGGAGGAGACGTCATCCCAACCGTACGTGTGTTGAACGCGGAGGTGCCGTCCTTTCGGCGCTGGTCATCGGTGATTCGGATCACGGCGAGTACGACTCCATCATCCACATTCTCCTTGAACGCTTCCGCTGCGATCTACAAGTGGTATGTAGATGCTCTCTTATCCCCTCGTTGCTAGAATACTCCATGGATAGATCTTGGTGATGCGTAGGAAAATTTTAATTTCTGCTACGATCCCCAACAATCCCCTCTTTCGTCTTCGTTCATCGGTAACTTTACTCGGAGCTATATTTTTATTCACCACATGATATGTGTTTTGCTTGGAGCATCATTTTATTTTATTTTTTTTGCTTGCTGTTTGAATAAAATAACCAAGATATGAAATTCTTAAATGTTAGAGAGCCTTCACATAGTTACATAATTATTCAACTACTCATTGATCTTCACTTATATCTTTCGGAGTAGTTTGTCGTTTGCTCTAGTGCTTCACTTATATATTTTTAGAGCACGATGGTGGTTTTATTTTATAGAAATTGTTGATCTCTCGTGCTTCACTTATATCATTTTGGGAGTCTTTTGGAACAGCATGGTAATTTGCTCTGGTTATGAAACTAGTCCTAATATGATAGACATCCAAGAGGGATATAATAAAAACTTTCATATAAAGCGCATTGAATACTATGAGAAGTTTGATGCTTGATGATTGTTTTGAGATATGAAGATGGTGATATTAGAGTCGTGATAGTTGAGTAATTGTGAAATTGAGAAATACTTGCGTTGAGGTTTGCAAGTCTCGTAGCATGCACGTGTGGTAACCGTTGTGTGACAAATTTGAAGCATGAGGTGTTTCTTTGATTGTCTTCCTTATGAGTGGCGGTCGGGGATGAGCGATGGTCTTTTCCTACCAATCTATCCCCCTAGGAGCATGCGCGTAGTGCTTGGTTTTTGACGACTTGTAGATTTTTGCAATAAGTATGTGAGTTCTTTAAATGTTGAGTCCATGGATTATACGCACTCTCACCCTTCCATCATTGCTAGCCTCTTCGGTACCGTGCATTGCCCTTTCTCACCTTGAGAGTTGGTGCAAACTTCACCGGTGCATCCAAACCCCGTGATATGATACGCTCTATCACACATAAACCTCCTTATATCTTCCTCAAAACAGCCACCACACCTACCTATTATGGCATTTCCATAGCCATTCCGAGATATATTTCCATGCAACTTTCCACCGTTCCGTTTATTATGACACACTTCATCATTGTCATATTGCCATGCATGATCATGTAGTTGACATCATATTTGTGGCAAGGCCACCATGCATATTTTCATACATGTCACTCTTGTTTCATTGCCCATCCTGGTACACCGCCGGAGGCACTCATATAGAGTCATACTTTGTTCTAGTATCGAGTTGTAAGCCTTGAGTTGTAAATAAATAGATGTGTGATGATCATCATTATTAGAGCATTGTCCCAAAAAAAAGAAAAAAGGGAAAGGCCAAAGAAAAAAAGAAAAAAAAGAGAAAGGCCAAATAAAAAAATAAAAAAGATAAAAGGGACAATGCTACTATCCTTTTTCCACACTTGTGCTTCAAAGCAGCACCATGATCTTCATGATAGTCTCTTATTTTGTCACTTTCATATACTAGTGGGAATTTTCATTATAGAACTTGGCTTGTATATTCCAACAATTGGCTTCCTCAAATGCCCTAGGTCTCCGTGAGCAAGCAAGTTGGATGCACACCCACTTAGTTTCTTTTGTTGAGCTTTCATACATTTATAGCTCTAGTGCATCCGTTGCATGGCAATCCCTACTCCTCGCATTGACATAAATTGATGGGCATCTCCATAGCCCATTGATTAGCCGCGTCAATGTGAGACTTTCTCCTTTTTTGTCTTCTCCACACAAACCCCATCATTATATTCTATTCCACCCATAGTACTATGTCCATGGCTAACGCTGATGTATTGCGTGAAAGTTGAAAAAGTTTGAAAATACTAAAGTATGAAACAATTGCTTGGCTTGTCATCGGGGTTGTGCATGATGAGAGCATTTTGGGTGACGAAAATGAAGCATGGCCAAACTATATGATTTTGTAGGGATGAGCTTTCTTTGGCTATGTTATTTTTGAGAAGACATAATTGCTTGGTTAGTATGCTTGAAGTATTATTATTTTTATGTAAATATTAAACTTTTGTCTTGAATCTTATGGATCTGAATATTGTTGCCACAATAAAGAATATTACATTGAAAATTATGTTAGGTAGCATTCCACATCAAAAATTCTGTTTTTATCATTTACCTACTTGAGGACGAGCAGGAATTAAGCTTAGGGATGCTGATACGTCTCCTACGTATCCATAATTTTGATTGTTCCATGCTATTATATTATCCATCTAGGATGTTTTATATGCATTTATATGCTATTTTATATGATTTTTGGGACTAACCTATTAACCTAGAGCCCAGTGCCAGTTTCTGTTTTTTTCCTTGTTTTTGAGTTTTACAGAAAAGGAAAACTAAACGGAGTCCAATTGACCTGAAATTTGACAGAGATTATTTTTGGACCAGAAGAAGCCCATGGAGTATCGGAGATGGGCCAGAAGAGTCCCGAGGCACCCACGAAGGTGGGGTGCGCCCTACTGATACGTCTCCAACGTATCTATAATTTTTTATTGATCCATGCTATATTATCTACTGTTTTGGGCAATATTGGGCTTTATTATCCACTTTTATATTATTTTTGGGACTAACTTATTAACCGGAGGCCCAGCCCAGATTTGCTGTTTTTTTTGCCTATTTCATCGAAGAGAAGGAATATCAAACGGAGTCGAAACGGAACGAAATCAACTAGAGAAGTTATTTTTGGAAGGAAAGCTACCGGATGGACTTGGACCCCACGTCAGGAGATAAGGGAGGTGCTCACGAGGGTGGGGGGCGCGCCCACCCCCCCTAGGGCGCGCCACCCTGCCTCGTGGGGCCCCCGAAGCTCCACCGACGTACTTCCTGCACCCATATATACTCACGTACCCTAAAACTTCCAGAACGGAGATTAGATCGGGAGTTCCGCCGCCGCAAGCCTCTATAGCCACAAAAAGTAAATCGGGACCCTGTTCCGGCACCCTGCCGGAGGGGGTACCCTCACCGGTGGCCATCTTCATCATCCTAGCGCTCTCCATGACGAGGAGGGAGTAGTTCACCCTCGGGGCTAAGGGTATGTACCAGTAGCTATGTGTTTGATCTCTCTCTCTCTCTCTCTCTCGTGTTCTTGATTTGGCATGATCTTGATGTATGTCTTGCCTGGGATAACCGTGGTGACAATGGGTTATTCTATTGATTCACTTGATGTATGTTTTGGTGATCAACTTGCGGGTTCCGCCCATGAACCTATGCATAGGGGTTGGCACACGTTTTTGTTGTGATTCTCCGGTAGAAACTTTGGGGCACTCTTTGAAGTACTTTGTGTTGGATTGAATAGCTGAATCTGAGATTGTGTGATGCATATCATATAATCATGCCCACGGATACTTGAGGTGACATTGGAGAATCTAGGTGACATTAGGGTTTTGGTTGATTTGTGTCTTAAGGTGTTATTCTAGTACGAACTCTAGGGCTGTTTGTGACACTTATAGGAATAGCCCAACGGATTGATTGGAAAGAATAACTTTGAGGTGGTTTTGTACCCTACCATAATCTCTTCGTTTGTTCTCCACTATTAGTGACTTTGGAGTGACTCTTTGTTGCATGTTGAGGGATAGTTATATGATCTAATTATGTTATTATTGTTGAGAGAACTTGCACTAGTGAAAGTATGAACCCTAGGCCTTGTTTCATATCATTGCAATATCATTTACGCTCACTTTTACCGCTTGCTACCTTGCTGTTTTTATATTTTCAGTTTACAAAAACCTATATCTACCATCCATATTGCACTTGTATCACAATCTCTTCGCCGAACTAGTGCACCTATACAATTTACCATTGTATTGGGTGTGTTGGGGACACAAGAGACTCTTTGTTATTTGGTTGCAGGGTTGCTTGAGAGAGACCATCTTCATCCTACGCCTCCCACGGATTGATAAACCTTAGGTCATCCACTTGAGGGAAATTTGCTACTGTCCTACAAACCTCTGCACTTGGAGGCCCAACAACGTCTACAAGAAGAAGGTTGTGTAGTAGACATCAAGCTCTTTTCTGGCGCCGTTGCCGGGGAGGCTAGTGCTTGAAGGTATATCTTTAAATCTTGCAACCGAATCTTTTTGTTTCTTATTTTAGCACTAGTTAGTTTATAAAAGAAAATTACAAAAAATGGAATTGAGTTTACCGCACACGCTTCATCTTTTTAATATCTTTCGTGAGTATGATGGGAAGGAAAATTGTGCTCAAGTACTAGAAGAAAAATTACATAGAATACTTGGCATAACATATGTGAATGATGAGCATGATTGCAATGTTGTTAGTATGAATTCTTTGAATATCCATGATGCTAATGATATGCAAAGCCACAAGCTTGGGGAAGCCATGTTTGATGAAGATGATATTTTTTGTCCCCCAAGCTTTGATGAGCAAATTTACAATGATGTAAGCATGGCTCCTATCTATGATGATTATTGTGATGACACGTATGCTTTAAAGAATAATGATAACCATGAAACTTGTCTTCTTGATCTTAATTCTCAATCATATGATAGTTATTTTGTTGAGTTTGCTCCCACTACTATTCATGAGAAGAATTTTGCTTATGTGGAGAGTAGTAAAAATTCTATACTTGTAGATCATGAAAATAATGCTTTAAGTGCTGGTGATATTGTTGAATTCATTCATGATGCTACTGGAAATTATTATGAGGGAGGAATATATGCTTGTAGGAATTGCAATAATATCAAGTTTCCTCTCTATGTGCTTAAAGTTTTGAAGTTATGCTTGTTTTACCTTCTTATGCAAGTTGATTATTGATACCATAAATTGTTTGCTCGCAAAATACCTATGCATAGGAAGTGGGTTAGACTTAAATGTGCTAGTCATATTATTCATGATGCTCTATTTATGTTTCAATTCTTATCTTTTATGTGAGCATCATTGAAATCATCATGCCTAGCTAGGGGCATTAAATGATAGCGCTTGTTGGGAGGCAACCCAATTTTATTTTAGTTTCTTGCTTTTTGGTTCTGTTTAGGAATAAATAATCAATATAGCTTATGTTTAGATGTGGTTTTATGTTTTAATTAGTGTTTGTGCCAAGTAGAACCTTTGGGAAGACTTGGGTGAAGTCTTTATGATCATGCTGTAAAAAAACAGAAACTTTAGCGTTCACGAGATTAGCTTCAACTTTTTACTATAGAGTGCTATTTAGTTGATTCTTTTTGCAGAATATTACTAGACAAATTCCTAAGGTCCTACAATTTATTTTAGAATTTTTGGAGTTCTATAAGTTTGCGTTAGTTACGGATTACTACAGACTGTTCTGTTTTTGACAGATTCTGTTTTCATTGTGTTGTTTGCTTATTTTGATGAATCTATGGCTAGTAAAAGAGTTTATAAACCATAGATAAGTTGGAATGCAGTAGGTTTAAAACCAATATAAATAAAGAATGAGTTCATTACAGTACCATGAAGTAGTGTTTTGTTTTCTTTCGCTAACGGAGCTTACGAGTTTTCTGTTAAGTTTTGTGTTGTGAAGTTTTCAAGTTTTGGGTAAAGATTCGATGGACTATGGAATAAGGAGTGGCAAGAGCCAATGCTTGGGGATGCCCAAGTCACCCCAAGGTAATATTCAAGGATAACCAAGCGTCTAAACTTGGGGATGCCCCGGAAGGCATCCCCTCTTTCGTCTTTGTTCATCGGTAACTTTACTTGGAGCTATATTTTTATTAACCACATGATATGTGTTTTGCTTGGAGCGTCATTTTATTTTCTTTTGATTTGCTTGATGTTTGTATAAAATACTAAGATCTGAAATTATTAATGGGATAGTCTTCACATAGTTGCATAATTATTCAACTACTCATTGATCTTCACTTATATCTTTTGGAGTAGTTTGTTGTTGCTCTAGTGCTTCACTTATATCTGTTAGAGCATGGTGGTAGTTTTATTTTGAAGAAATAGATGAACTCTCATGCTTCACTTATATCATTTTGAGAGTCTTAAATATCATGGTAATTTGCTTAAATAATCCTAATATGCTAGGCATACAAGATTAATAAAAGACAAATTCTTATGAGTGTGTTGAATACTAAGAAAAGTTTGATGCTTGATAATTGTTTTGAGATATGAAGATGGTGATATTAGAGTCATGCTAGTTGAGTAGTTGTGAATTTGAGAAATACTTGTGTTAAATTTTGTGATTCCCGTAGCATGCACGTATGGTGAACCGTTATGTGATGAAGTCGAAGCATGATTTATTTATTGATTGTCTTCCTTATGAGTAGCGGTCGGGGACGAGCGATGGTCTTTTCCTACCAATCTATCCCCCTAGGAGCATGCGCGTAATACTTTGCTTTGATAACTTGTAGATTTTTGCAATAAGTATATGAGTTCTTTATGAATAATGTTGAGTCCATGGATTATACACACTTTTCCCATCCTTCCTCCATTGCTAGCCTCTCTAATACCGCGCAATTTTCGCCGGTATCATACACCCACCATACACCTTCCTCAAAACAGCCACCACACCTACTTATCATGGCATTTCCATAGCCATTCCGAGATATATTGCCATGCAACTTTCCACCGTTCCGTCTATTATGACACGCTCCATCATTGACATATTGCTAGCATGATCATGTAGTTGACATCGTATTTGTGGCAAAGCCACCGTTCATAATTATTTCATACATGTCAGTCATGAGTCATTGCATATCCCGGTACACCGCCAGAGACATTCATATAGAGTCATATTTTGTTCTAAGTATCGAGTTGTAATTGTTGAGTTGTAAGAAGAATAAAAGTGTGATGATCATCATTATTAGAGCATTGTCCTAGTGAGGAAAGGATGATGGAGACTATGATTCCCCCACAAGTCGGGATGAGACTCCGGACGAAAAATAAAAAAAGAGACAAAAAAAGAGGCCATAAAAAAAGATAAAAGGCCCAAATAAAAAATCAAAAACAAATGAGATAAAAAGAGAGAAGGGACAATGTTACTATCCTTTTACCACACTTGTGCTTCAAAGTAGCACCATGATCTTCATGATAGAGAGTCTCCTATGTTGTCACTTTCATATACTATTGGGAATTTTACATTAGAGAACTTGGCTTGTATATTCCAATGATGGGCTTACTCAAAATGCCCTAGGTCTTTGTGAGCAAGCGAGTTGGATGCACACCCACTTAGTTTCTTTTGTTGAGCTTTCATATACGTATAGCTCCACCGACATACTTCCTGCACCCATATATACTTACGTACCCTAAAACTTCCAGAACGGAGATTAGATCGGGAGTTCCGCCGCCGCAAGCCTCTGTAGCCACCAAAAGTCAATCAGGACCCTGGTCCGGCACCCTGCCGGAGGGGGGAACCCTCACCGATGGCCATCTTCATCATCCCGGCACTCTCCATGATGAGGAGGGAGTAGTTCACCTTCGGGGCTGAGGGTATGTACCAGTAGCTATGTGTTTGATCTCTCTCTCTCTCTCGTGTTCTCGATTTGGCACGATCTTGATGTATGTATTGCGTGGCATAACCGTGGTGACAATGGGTTATTCTGTTGATTCACTTGATGTATGTTTTGGTGATCAACTTGCGGGTTCCGCCCATGAACCTATGCATAGGGGTTGGCACACGTTTTCGTCGTGATTCTCCGGTAGAAACTTTGGGGCACTCTTTGAAGTACTTTGTGTTGGATTAAATAGATGAATCTAAGATTGTGTGATGCATATCGTATAATCATACCCACGGATACTTGACGTGGCATTGGAGTATCTAGGTGACATTAGGGTTTTGGTTGATTTGTGTCTTAAGGTGTTATTCTAGTACGAACTCTAGGGCTGTTTGTGACACTTATAGGAATAGCCCAACGGATTGATTGGAAAGAATAACTTTGAGGTGGTTTCGTACCCTACCATAATCTCTTCGTTTGTTCTCCATAATTAGTGACTTTGGAGTGACTCTTTGTTGCATGTTGAGGGATAGTTATATGATCCAATTATGTTTTTATTGTTGAGAGAACTTGCACTAGTGAAAGTATGAACCCTAGGCCTTGTTTCCTATCATTGCAATACCGTTTACGATCACTTTTACCACTTGCCACCTTGCTGTTTTTATATTTTCAATTTACAAAAACCTATATCTACCATCCATATTGCACTTGTATCACCATCTCTTAGCCGAACTAGTGCACCTATACAATTTACCATTAGATTGGGTGTGTTGGGGACACAAGAGACTCTTTGTTATTTGGTTGTAGGGTTGCTTGAGAGAGACCATCTTCATCCTACGCCTCCCACGGATTGATAAACCTTAGGTCATCCACTTGAGGGAAATTTGCTACTGTCCTACAAACCTCTGCACTTGGAGGCCCAACAACGTCTACAAGAAGAAGGTTGTGTAGTAGACATCACCTACCCCCCTGGGCACACCACTACCTCGTGGCCGCCTCGGAGACCCCCCTGAATTGTTCCCGACGCCCAAACCTCTTATATATACAGAAATCCCCAGAAGATAACCTAGATCGGGAGTTCCGCCGCCGCAAGCCTCTGTAGCCACCAAAAACCAATCCGGACCCTATTCCGGCAACCTGCCGGAGGGGGGATCCCTCACCGTTGGCAACCTTCATCATCCCGACACTCTCTATGACAAGGAGGGAGTAGTTCACCCTCGGGGCTGAGGGTATGTACCAGTAGCTATCTGTTTGATCTCTCTCTCTCTCTCTCTCTCTCTCTCTCGTGTTCTTGATTCCGCACGATCTTGATGTATCGCGAGCTTTGCTATTATAGTTGGATCTTATGATGTTTCTCCCCCTCTCTCCCTTGTAATGGATTATTTTTCCCTTTGAAGTTATCTTATCGGATTGAGTCTTTGAGGATTTGAGAACACTTGATGTATGTCTTGCATGTGCTTATCTGTGGTGACAATGGGATATTCACGTGATCTACTTGATGTATGTTTTGGTGATCAACTTGCGGGTTCAGTGACCTTGTGAACTTATGCATAGGGGTTGGCACACGTTTTCGTCTTGACTCTCCGGTAGAAACTTTGGGGCACTCTTTGAAGTTCTTTGTGTTGGTTGAATAGAATCTGAGATTGTGTGATGCATATCGTATAATCATACCCACGGATACTTGAGGTGACATTGGAGTATCTAGGTGACATTAGGGTTTTGGTTGATTTGTGTCTTAAGGTGTTATTCTATTACGAACTCTATGATAGATCTAACGGAAAGAATAGCTTCGTGTTATTTTACTACGGACTCTTGAATAGATCGATCAGAAAGAATAACTTTGAGGTGGTTTCGTACCCTACAATAATCTCTTCGTTTGTTCTCCGCTATTAGTGACTTTGGAGTGACTCTTTGTTGCATTTTGAGGGATAGTTATATGGTCCTATTACGTTATTATTGTTGAGAGAACTTGCACTAGTGAAAGTATGAACCCTAGGCCTTGTTTCCTAGCATTGCAATACCGTTTATGCTCACTTTTATTACTTGTTACCTTGCTGTTTTTATATTTTTAGATTACAAAAACCTATATCTACCATCCATATTGCACTTGCATCACCATCTCTTCGCCGAACTAGTGCACCTATACAATTTACCATTGTATTGAGTGTGTTGGGGACACAAGAGAATCTTTGTTATTTGGTTGCAAGGTTGCTTGAGAGAGACCACCTTCATCCTATGCCTCCCACGGATTGATAAACCTTAGGTCATCAACTTGAGGGAAATTTGCTACTGTCCTACAAACCTCTGCACTTGGAGGCCAACAACGTCTACAACAAGAAGGTTGTGTAGTAGACATCACCCCCCCCCGGTACTCCGATATGTACCCGATACATTCCGGAGCACTTCTGGTGTCCGAATACTATCATCAAATATATCAATCTTTACCTCTCAACCATTTCGAGACTCCTTGTCATGTCCGTGATCTCATCCGGGACTCCAGACAATCTTCGGTCACCAAAACACATAACTCATAATACAAATCGTGATCAAACGTTAAGCGTGCAGACCCTACGGGTTCGAGAACTATGTAGACATGACCGAGACACCTCTCTAGTCAATAACCAATAGGAGAACCTGGATGCTCATATTGGTTCCCACATATTCTACGAAGATCTTTATCGGTCAAACCGTTATGACAACATACATTATTCCCTTTGTCATCGGTATGTTACTTGCCCGAGATTCGATCGTCGGTATCTTCATACCTAGTTTAATATCGTTACCGGCAAGTCTCTTTACTCGTTCTGTAATGCATCATCTCGTAACTAACTCATTAGTCACATTGCTTGCAAGGATTATTATGATGTGCATTACCGAGAGGGCCCAGAGATACCTCTTCGATATTCGGAGTGACAAATCCTAATCTCGATCTATGGCAACCCAACAAAACACCTTCGGAGATACTTGTAGAGCATATTTATAATCACCCATTTATGTTGTGATGTTTGATAGCACACAAGGTATTCCTCCGGTATTCGGGGGTTGCATAATCTCATAGTCAAATGAATATGTATAAGTCATGAAGAAAGCAATAGCAATAAAACTTAACGATCATTATGCTAAGCTAACGGATGGGTCTTTTCCATCACATCATTCTCCTAATGATGTGATCCCGTTCATCAAATGACAACACATGTATATGGTCAGGAAACTTAACCATCCTTGATTAACGAACTAGTCTAGTAGAGGCATACTAGGGACACTGTGTTTTGTCTATGTATTCACACATGTAGCAAGTTTCCGGTTAATACAATTCTAGCATGAATAATAGATATTTATCTTGATATAAGGAAATATAAATAACATTTATTATTGCCTCTAGGGCATATTTCCTTCAACAATGTGTCATGTCCCTTTCTGTCACTCGGATTGAGCACTGCAATATCGAACCCATCACAAAGCACCTCTCCCATTGCAAGAAAAATGAATCTAGTTGGCCAAACCAAATCAATAGATCAGAGAGAAATACGAAGCTATAATAATCATACATAAAAGAGTTCAAAGAAGACTCAAATAATATTCATGGATAATCTGATCATAAACTCACAATTCATCGGATCCCAACAAACACACCACAAAAACTGATTATATCGAATAGAACTCTGAGAACATGGAGGAGAACATTGTATTGAAGATAAAAGAGAGAGATGAAGCCATCTAGCTACTAACTAAGGACCCGTAGGTCTGTGGTAAACTACTCACATATCATTGGAAGGGCAGCAAGGTTGATGTCAAAACCCTCCGTGATTGATTCCCCCTCCACCAGAGTGCCGGAAAAGGCCTCCAGATGGGATCTAGCGAGAACAGGAACTTGCGACGGTGCAAAAGTATTTTGTGATGTCCTCTGTTGGTTTCCTGATTTTAGAATTTATAGAGGCAGAATTAGGTCAAACGGAGCAAAGGTGGGCCCACGAGGCACCAGGGCGCGCCTACCCCCTGGGGGCACCCTAGTGGCTCGTGACCACCTCCTTTATCTTCTGGCCCTCTCCTGAAGATTCTAGTGTCTCTTTTGTCCAGAAAAAAATCTCCAAAAATTTTGTGGCATTTGGACTTCATTTGGTACTAATATTCTAAAAAAACAAAAATAGGCAAAAAAACACTAGGGACTAAGTTAATAGGTTAGTCCCAAAAAATGATATATAATTGCTTGTAAGTGCATATAAAACATCCAGGATTGATACTATAATAGCATGGAACAATCAAAAATTATAGATACGCTGGCGACGTATCAGGGTGCAAGCTTTCCGCGACGACGCCGTGAAGGTCGGGTAGGTCAATGGTGGCTTGGGGATCACGAATTTAGGAGGGGAAGAGATACAGTCATGGCACAGATCGAGTTCCTGGGTGTTGTCTACAGGCGGCCCCAGGCATGATTCACCACACAAGTCAGAGGAGAGGCGCCCTATGGAGCTCCTTGACATGGAGATTGAGCACGGGGAAGCTGTTGGTCGCGCTCAGAGGAATGCAGCAGCGACGGGCATGGAGGACATGTTGGAGATAGGACTGGGGCAAGATAGCATAGGGTGATAGGGAGAGAGAGAGCGGGCGAGAGAAATAGAGGAGGGAAGGTGGGGCCGACGTTGTGGGGCACCACACTCCGGTGATGCTGCTTCTAACCATGTGCCCTCCCGCCGTCGAAGGTGAGAGAGATAGAGAGGATGAGAGAATTATTTTAGTTTTTTTTCTTTTATTTTTTTCTAGTTAGGTCCCACCTGTAAGTGAAAGAGAGGAGAGAGAGTTGTTTCCTTTTTTCTATGGATGAGGGGCCCACCCGTAAGTGAAAGAGAGAGGAGAGAGTTGTTTCCTTATAAAAATATATGGATGAGTGGGCCCACCCGTAAGTGACACATGGAGGTAGGGGAAATAATGTCCAGCAAACATCTACTAGATGGTCAAAGCCCTTTGACCGGACGGAAATGACACGGAAGGGTATTTCTACAAGGGGAACTAACGGCAGAGGGGCAAATTTGAGCATGCTTCGAAATTAGGGGAAAATCTGAGTAGTGGGTTTGGGTTAGGGACACAAATAAAAAAGTCCCATGAAATATTCACCAAATGAATTTGTGTTCCTTCATCTCTTGCCTTCATTGTCATCCTCCTCGGGAATCTCAGTGTGCTCCCTCTTAGAATGTTCCAATGGATCAGGAGTTGTCTTTGACCTCTGACTAGAAGAGCTAACTAATAAGTCATAGGAAAAATATCATCAAATAAAGTTGCATCATTTGACTCCATGATTGTAACAACATTCATGTCAGGTACCTCGGATTTCACCACTAGAAATCTATAGCCAATTCTATAAAAATCATAGCCCAGAAAACACAATCAACAACTTGTTGGGAATTGGCACACCAACTTTCAGCAAACAACTCCAAGTTCCTTTCCCATTCCTAAAATTGGGTAATCTCTTTATTCCTTGTGGGAACTCTATTTAGGACACAACCTTCCAATTATCAAAGCCCCCCCCCATCATTCCTTGGAATAAATTGAAATCATTGGAAAAATACTCTCCAACACCATTGACATAAGCCTCTTGATCTTTCCATTGAGTTGATTCTCTGCTTCGGCTTTATAGATTTTTTTGAATATTGGCTTTATAGATTTTAAAGTAGTGCAAAGCCTCATCTTTTATCTTCAACAGATATATCATGCAATATCTAGTAGACTCATCAGAGTCATGAAATATCTTTTTTCCACCTTTAGTAATCACACCATTCATCTCACAAAGATCTGAATGTATGAGTTGTACTAGTGCCACATTCCTCGCTTCTACAATCGTATGATACTTGAGAGGTTGCTTTGCTTGCACCACACTTGGCACTTAGAACCTTTAATAATTGTGAATCTAGGGATTAAACTCAAATTTTCTAGCCACTTCATGCAACAAAAAATAATATGATAAAGTTGTGAATGCCAAACATTTGATTCAGTTTCACTTCAAACATGATTAATAACTTAAGTGCAGAATTATGAAAAAGATAGGTGGAGCAAGCCTCCGCACTCATAGCCCTTTCCAACAAATTTTCCACACTTAGACACAGATATCTCGAGACAAATGAGAGCTACTGACAAGATTAATTTTTATAGAAGGGACATGATGCACATTCTTCAGCTGCACTATCTTTCCTCAAATAAACTTCAGATCGACCGTACCAACACCATGAATAGAAGCATGTGATTCATTTCCCTTCAACACAGGTGTTGTAAGTGCATCTAGTGCCCCTTAGTGATTTTGGTGTATTGAAGACTTATAGGTTAAGGGACTAATGTGTTTATGAGTGTACACAGGTCTATAAGTCTATGAGGAGTTTGATATTTACAGAGAAAGTCGACCCCTAAAAATGAAGTTCTTCGACTGAAGACTTTGGATTTCTGAAGACTTTCTGAAGACTTTGAAAGTGAACAAATTGGTGTGACCTTGAAGATTTGGTATTCGTTTGAGGAACATGAAGCGTGAAGACTTTTGTTTTCGTAGTTTCATTTTCTCTTTCTTGAGTCATAGGAAACATCGTACTGTTAAAGGGGGTCGAGGAAATACTAAGGAAAAATTTCCATGTGATGCTCAACTCAAAATCCTACACCTACCAATCCCTTCGAGTGAAGCCATTGGAAATCTCATACAGTTCAGTCAATTTCTTCAGTGACAGAGATGAAGTTCTTCTGGTCTCTGAGGAATTTGTTCTGACTGAGGAGTTAGGAATTCGCCAGTGCGGATTGCCTACACAGCGAGGAACATGATAGCCCTAAGGAATTTGTACCTCAAATTTCTGACCGTTGATGTGCTACGCGCCAGCTGTCCCAAAATATCTTATTCACCTAATGGTCATATCATTGAAGGGCATTTATGTCTTATCATGTCGGGCTGCTCCCTAGGCTATAAATAGCCGCACCCTACAACCACTAGCTGGTTGGCTGCTCTGGGAGAATCTGGCACTTGTCATTTGAGAGCATCTCATCCTCCGAGGACTTTGAGCGAAAATCATCAAGTGAGGAAAACCCAAACCCAAACACCTACAAACCCAAAGTGATTGAGCATCACTGAAGAGATTGATCCTGCATGGATCCGACACTTGTTACCTTTGAAGACTGTGCTTCTTCCAGACGGGTAGGCGTCATGGTCTAGAGCATCCAAGAGGAATTGTGGATTGCCGAGTGACCGAGTTTGTGAAGGTTCGGAAGTCACCTGAAGACTTACCACGAGTGATTGGACGAGGTCTGTGTGACCTTAGTTCAAGGAGAATACGATGAGGACTGTGTGTCCGGTACTGTGTGTCCTCAGGTTTAAATACCTAGCCGCTCCAACCAGATGTACAACTAGACAGCAGTTGGAACTGGTCTACCAAATCATTGTCTTCACCAGGCCAACTGGTTCTATTTCCTCAACTCTTTCATTTCCTCATTACTGTGTTGTGTGCTTGTCATATGTGTGTTTGAAGACTTTGACTGAAGACTTTCTCAATTTCCTCAGTTCAATTTCTTCAGTCTATTTGTCTTCATCCTGTGCTATCCTGTGATTACGCTTTCTGTACTCTGTGCTTGTCTTCATTTCATCATGATGACTGTGCTTATCTTCTGTTATGTTTACTTCTGAGTACTTATTCCGCTGCAAGTAGTTCTTCGCTAAGGAATTTCCTCTCTAGTAAATTCCTTAGTGAAGAATTCATAAAAATCGCCTATTCACCCCCCTCTAGTCGATATAACACACTTTCAATTGGTATCAGAGCAAGGTACTCCCTTGTTCTGTGTGATTTTGGTTTAACCGCCTAGAGTTTAGTTATGTCAACCGCAGGTATGATCAAAGTCTCTGCTGGGTGTCCTACCTTCGATGGGACAGACTACCCCTACTGGAAGAATAAGATGCGAATGCATCTTGAGGCAATTGATAACAATCTCTGGTATGTTGTGGAAAATGGTGTTCCCTCTGTCTCACCCTCATTGAACGCTACCGATGTGAAGAGATTTAAGCAACTCGATTCTCAAGCGAAGAATATCATTTGTGGCCATCTGAGCAAAGGATAGTATGGAAGAGTGGGTGCTTTGGAAACTGCTAAGCTTATCTGGGATAGGCTATCCAAAGTCAATGAAGGAGTCTCAACACAGCGTGACTCTCGAGTTGATGTTCTTCGCAATCTCTTCAACTGCTTCAAAAGACTCGACAATGAAAATGTTCAACAAACCTTCGATCGCCTCACTGACATCTCAAATGAGCTTCAAGCACTTGGTGCCACTGACATCACCGACCATGAGGTGGTGAAGAAATTGCTGAGATCACTTAATTCCTCATTTGATACTCTAGCATTGATGATACAAGAACGTGCTGATTACAAGTCACTTGATCCCGCTGATATCCTCGAGAGGCTAAATACTCATGAGTTCCAGCTTGCTGAAAAGGGAGATCTCTATGGTTCGAGCTATGGCAGATCTCGTGCACTGAAGGCCAAGGCAGTATCTGAGCCCGAAGATGAAGACTCTGGTAGTATCCTTGGTGACCCTGAAGAACTGAGCCATGAGCTTGCTCTGCTCGTGAAGAAATTCCAGAAGTTCTCAAGATGTGGTCGCTTTGGAAGACCCTCAAGGAGCAATGATTCCTCATCCAGTGACTACAAGAAGAGGCTTTATCACAAGTGCAAGAAACCTGGACACTACATTCAAGATTGTCCTCAGTGGGAAAAGGAATCAAAGAAGAAGAAATACAAGGATTATAGTTCTGATGATGCAAAGAAAAAGAAGAAATCCTCAAAATCTTCATCATCAAAATCCTCAAAGTCTTCATCTCACAAGAAGAGCAGCTCCAAGAAGGCTCAGGCATTCATTGGCAAGGAAATGGACTCTGAAGCTGAATCTGAGGAACAAGAGGAAGAGGAGGCATCTGAGGAGTCCGAGTCTGGTGTGGCGAGCCTAGCCCTTGCTACTACATTCGTCAGCAAGTCTATCTTCAACTCTGAAGAAAATGACCTCACCAAAAAGGCTGATGAAGGCAATGATGACTACACTCCCACCTATTGCTTCATGACAAAGGGTGCCAAGGTACTTAAATATACCTCCTCTGAATCTAGTGAGGATGAATCTGATGAAAATCTTAAGCCCAGCTACTCTAAACTTGCTAAGATTGTTGTAAAACAACAAAGGGCTTTTGAAAAGGTTCAAAACATGCTAGACAAAAGTGATGATATGTTGGGTGAAGAAATGGATCGCACTAAAACCTTGACTAAAAATCTTTAGAGACTTCAGACCAGGTTTGACAACCTTCAAGGTCATCATAACACTCTCTTATCTGATCAAGAGAAGCTTTCTTCTGAATTTCTTCAAAGAAGGCAAGATCTTTAGAAGCTAAGAGTGAGTTATGAAGATCTTCGAAAGGAGCGCAATTCATTACTTGCTCAACAAATTAGCGCTACTCAGGAAGAATTTGTTCCTCCGTGTTTGAAATGCATTGAACGTGAATCTGCTAATTCTTCACCTGAATGTTCAAATGCTTCTAATGTTACAAATTCTTCACCTACCTCTGCTATCACTATTTCCTCATATGAGGACATTGCTAGTATCACTTACGATGCAAGGTTGAAGGAATTGTACATGACAGGCATGTACAAAAGCCTCAAAGGGCATCAGACTCTTTGTGATGTGCTTAAAAAGCATATCCTCAACAGGAACCCTAGGAAAGAGGGTATTGCCTTTGAGAGGAAACTCAATGCTGATGGTACATATTAGAAGCCTGAGCAGTACCCCAAAACCTCATGGGTTGCTGCAAAGGGACCTCCAGTTGATCCATCTAATCTATATGGCTTTACATGTGAATCTCCTCATTCTTCTGATGAGTCATTTGACTCCAACTATAAACTATTCAAAAATCAGAATGGTGAAGTATTTGCTAGATATGTTGGCACTAACTGCAGGAACGGTTCCCCTATGAAGAAAATCTGGGTTCCAAAAATGTGCCTTGAAAGTCTTCAGGTGAATGTCCTCATGACACCACCTCTGAAGAATAGGAACCCCAGATCAAATTCTTCATATGGATCCAAGTCCTCATACGGACCAAATTCCTCACATGGATCAAATTCCTCAAAAGGATCAAAGTCCTCATATGAATATCATCGTGCTAACAACTCTGTTTCGCACGGAAGAGCTAAGGGCTATGAATACGAGCATTATTATTCTAACCATTATGTTCATAAGTCCTCGAAGAATTTCTCTGCTTATTCATATGCTTACCCTAACTCCTCTTATGCGAAACGAAATGGATTGGCTTCTATGCCACCTTTATCATATGGAGCTCGCAGAGTGATGAACTCTTTGCCACCCCTTCAGATGTGGGTGGTGAAGAAAAACAACTAATCTCTTCTGCAGGGTCAGGTCTCCAGACGTGCTCAAACGTCTGAAGAATTTGCTGGAGACCTGAAAGTTGCCTGATAGGACGCAGGCTAATCATGAAGAAATGAACTTTCATTTCTCACGACCTCATATTTCTTTATCTGTTCTACTACTTGATGAAATTCATCTGATGAATTTGATATCATATTCTTCACAGATGAAGTATATGAGTTCGTAAGCTGCACTAATTCATCTGTAGGATGATCAACCCAAAGCCACTGAGTGGGTTCTCGATAGTGGATGTACAAATCACATGACTGGTGACAAGAACCTATTGATGGATGCTCCCTTATCACCATCGCATCTGAAGCATATCATCTTCGCAGACAAAGGCAAAAGTCAGGTATTGTGGTTATGGAAGCTGACAATTCCAAAGTCTTCGAAGGCTTTAGGAGAGGAGACTTGTATATTGTTGATTTCTCTACAGGACCGCAACCAGCCGTGTGCCTACTTGCAAAAGCTTCAGAAGGCTGGCATGGCGTTGATGGCTTGGTCACGCAGGCATGAGGAATTTGTACACGCTTGCGAAGAAGAAGCATGTCATTGGCATTGAGAATGTCAAATTCCTCAAGGGTCACTTATGCGGAGCCTGTGAAGATGGGAAGATGACCAAGGCCAAGCATCCAGCGAAGGCGATCATGACCACTACTCGACCATTTGAATTGCTTCACATGGATCTCTTCGGTCCTAACCATTATTCTGCCGTTTCAAATGAAGCATCTCAATATGGCTTTATTATTGTTGATGATTACTCACGTTACACTTGGGTACACCTTGTTACTTACAAACATGAAGTGCAGGAAGTCTTCAAACGATTTTCCTCGAGGGTTTCAACCAACTTTGGTGTGAAGATCAAGCACATTAGAAGTGACAATGGAATTGACTTCAAGAATTCTGGTCTTGATGACTATCTTGATGAACTTGGTATTACTCATGAGTTATCTGCTCCTTATACTCCTCAGCAAAATGGCGTCGTGGAGCGCAAGAACAGGACTCTTGCTGAGATGGCTCGCACTATGCCTGATGAATACAAAACGCCTCGTCGTTTCTGGATTGATGCAATTGATACTGCGTGCCATATCATCAACAGAGTATATCTTCAAAAATTCTTCAAGAAGACTGCCTATGAACTCCTCACTGACAAGAAACCCAATGTGAGTTATTTCAAAGTCTTCGGAGCTAAATGCTGGATTAGAGATCCTCATCACAACTCACAATTTGCACCAAAAGCACATGAAGGTTTTATGCTTGGTTACGGAAAGGACTCGCACACCTACAGAGTCTTCAACAACGTTCTTCACAAAGTTGTTGAAACTGTAGATGTGCCGTTCGATGAAACTAATGGCTCGCAAAGAGAGCACCTACCTTTTGTGATAGATAAACCAGCACCTGAGGAAACTATCAAGTTCAACGCTACTGAGGATGTCATTCCTACCGAAGAATCTGCTAAAGCATTCATTCCAAAGCATGAAGAACGTCGAGCTAATCCACCTAAAGAAAATGGTGCTGAAGAAAATGGTGCTGAAGAAAATGCTGATCAAATTCCTCGATGACAACCAGCTCATCCTCGCGTTGCAAAAGAAGTGAAAATTGATAAGATCATCGATGACATCAAAGCACCAGGTCCTCTCACACGCTCAAAAGCTTCACATTTGTCTAACTTTTGTGGGCACTATGCTTTTGTCTCTATCACAGAGCCCACTAAGGTAGATGAAGCATTTCTGGAGCCTGAGTGGATTCAGGCCATGCAAGAAGAATTACATCAGTTTGAGCTCAACAATGTCTGGGAACTGGTTAAACGTCCAGATCCTCGCAAGCACAATATCATTGGCACAAAGTGGATCTACCGCACCAAGCAAGATGAAAATGGCCTTGTGGTGAGGAATAAGGCACGGCTTGTAGCTCAAGGCTACACACAGGTTGAAGGAATTGATTTCGATGAAACTTTTGCACCTGTTGCTAGACTTGAGGCTATTCGCATATTACTTGCTTATGCTAACCATCATGATATCACTTTATATCAAATGGATGTGAAAAGTGCATTCCTCAATGGTAAGCTTGAGGAAGAAGTATATGTTGCTCAACCCCCAGGTTTTGAAGATCCAAAGAATCCTGACAAAGTCTTCAGACTCAATAAGGCCCCTCGGGCGTGGTGTGATACTTTGAAGGAATTCCTCATGAATAAAGGCTTCAAACCCGGTTCACTCGACCCTACTCTTTTCACTAAATCTTATGATGGTGAACTGTTTGTGTGCCAAATATATGTTGATGATATTATCTTTGGTTGTACTGACCAACGTTATAGTGATGAATTTGCCTATATGATGAGTGAAGAATATCAAATGTCTATGATGGGAGAATTGAAATTCTTCTTAGGTCTTCAAATTCATCAACAGCGCAATGGAATATTCATATCTCAGGAGAAATACCTCAAGGATGTACTGAGGAAATTCAGCATGCAAGATTGCAAAGGTGTCAAAATTCCTATGCCCACAAATGGCCATCTATGCACTGATGAAAATGGTATTGACTTCAATCATAAGGTATACCGCTCCATGATTGGTTCTTTATTGTACTTATGTGCATCTAGGACACATATAATGCTTAGTGTTTGCATGTGTGCCCGATTTCAAGCTACACCGAACGAATCACACCATAAAGCTGTGAAGCATATTCTTCGATATCTAGCTCACACACCAACACTTGGATTATGGTACCCTAAGGGCTCGGCTTTTGATCTCATTGGATATTCTGACTCTGACTATGCTGGTGATCGTGTGGACCGCAAGTCAACATCTGTTACATGCCATTTCCTCGGAAGATCCTTGGTCTGTTGGTCCTCGAAGAAACAGAACTGTGTATCACTGTCTACTCACTACAAAAAAATACACTTCCTTGATGATACGTGTTTGTCATAGTAGGTCGTTTTTTTGTCATGCATGTACATCCATGACAAATTTATGACAGAAGTGTTCCATGAGATTACCAAAATTATCATCACGGAAGTGTCCACTTCCATGACAATAAATCGCGTGTCACAGAAGTGCTTTCGTCAAGGGTGACCGACACGTGGCGTCCACCGTAACGGAACATCGTTAAGCTATCGGGTCGGGTTTTGGATCCGATAACCCGTTAACAGCCCCGACCAATGGGGATTTTCCACGTGTAAAATCATCATTGGCTGGAGGAGACACGTGTCAACTCATCCAATGGGCGAGACGCGCCTATGATATGTTGACACGTGGACCGGCCCATCAAGTTTAAATGGGCCGGCCCAACTGAAGGCCCACAAGATTTTGCGGACCATAATGGGCCGGCCAAGCTAAAGGCCCACAAGATTTTGCGGACCATAATGGGCTGGCCCAGCTAAAGGCCCACAAGATTTTGCGGGCCATAATGGGCCGGCCCAGGTAAAGGCCCATAAGATTTTTGTGTGTCGTAATGGGTCGGCCCACGTAAAGGTCCACAAGATTCTTGCGAATCATAATGGGTCGGCCCAGCTAAAGGCCCACGATATTTCACCGACATTAATGGGCCGGCCCAGCTGTAGGCCCACAAGATTTTGAGTACCCTAGTAGGCCGGCCCATTAGCTGCCTGCCATGTTTTGGGCCAAATGTCGGCCCATACTTGATCCGGTCCATTAATGGCCTGCCACGCTCCAGGCCTAATAGTGGCCCATATGAGATCCGGCCCGTTAAAGGCCTACCACGTTCTGGGCCAAATTACGGCCCAGATCAGGTCGGCCCTTTAAGAGGCTTTGGGCTCAAATATGGCCCATATCAGATTCGGCCCGTCAACTGGACACTATGCTTTTGGTCCCACTTGCTAAAGGCCCACTTAGTAATTCGGCTTGATATTAGTTTTGGCCTATTAAGGGCCCGTTTAACATTTCGGCCCTATATTAATTTCAGCCTGTTAAAAGCCCGTCATATAGTTGGGCCTAACTACAGCACGGTTTGCATCCGGCCTACTCGCAGCTGATATCTGATTGGGCCAAACAAGGACCGAGACAATTTTTCAGCCTGTTAAATGCCCGTGATTTGATTCGCACAATCATGGGCCGGGGTCCATTTCGGGCTGCTGCCGGCCCGTGAGCTGATCGACACGTTTCAGGCCCAACCTACATCGTGATTGCATGACGGCCCGATTATGTACTGTAATTTTACGGTTTGGCTGGTTTACTGCGAAGACAGGATATATATACAGTAAAATAACTGCAACATCGTGAATAAGAAAAAACCTAGACTATACAATAAAGAAATTACGGCATATTACATCCACTGGGCATCAAAGTTCGCCACTATGATAATAAAGCACAAGCAGACAGCAGATTACATACGCTAGGCATCAAGGATCGCCACCAGTGCAAATAAACACGCCGACAAAAAAATATACAAAACCGACAACACTTCAATAGAGTTCAAGGAAGGTTATCCCTACTGGGGAGCTGCAGGGCAAGCAGCTGAGCAAGGTGATGAGACTGCGCTTGTTCAACACTTGTATCTTCCTCACTCTGAAAGATAAACAAGCAGACAGATGACAGGTTTTGCACATAAAAGTATCAGTGCTGACAATTCATCACATTTCTTACTGACGAATAAAGTGACACGGTTTAAATTTGCATTAACACAATATGGTATTGTTCATGTCAAGACATGGCAGGAAATGACATTGTGAAGGAGTTGGCAGCTTCACGACACCACTGGATTACAGATCAAGAACTCATAAGTATCAATGGTTAGTGTGCTATCAATTTATACCATTTCAGATTGGCAAACAAAGAGACGGTTTAAATTATAGTAGAATGATATGACATTGTTCATAGTTAAGACATTGCAGAATATGACATTGTGCTGTAGTGGGTAGGTTCACCACACCACTGGATTACACATGAAGAACAGAAGCATACATGCAGTGCAAAAGAAGATCACTTGCTCTGTATAGTTTAATTTACATGGTATGAAGAAGGAACTTGGTTGTACAACTGAAAACTTAAATTGAGAAAGGACGAACTTTTGTTTATGAACTACATATAATAAACTTTCAACAAGAAATTTGATGCAAACTCCAAAAATAAACAGCTGTTGCAGTCATGCCTAACCAAATATATACAACAAAGTTTGAAGGCTTGAGATGGACAAACTTACATTATTGGTGAAGACAGGCTCTATAAAGGCCTTGTCCATGCTGATGGGGGGCAATTCAAGAAGTTTACCACAGAATCTTCTTCAAAAGCATTGCATTTATTCTACATTTTGTTAAGAGTAAATATAGATGTGATAATATACGAAAAAATGGAGAATATTTAAGATAAGATGAAGAGTGATGCTACATAACCAAGTAGCTATAAATGTAAGTGCAGCGATACAGGCAAAAGGTACAGCCAAGAGCAATGCACAGCTAAACTTCTTCAGTACCAACCTTATGGTAAGAGTAAATATAGATCTGATGTGTAGAAAATGGAGGGCAAAGGAAAATAAGCTACAGAGTGATGGTACATGAACAACTACCTGTCATTATAAGTACACTGATAAAGGACAGCATGTACTTACAAGAGCAATGCGGAGCTAAAAAAACATTGGCATGGGATATATTCTACACTAATGTAACCATTCATACAGATCAGATAATTTGGAGCGAACAATTGATAAGCAAGCTATCATGCATACTGCTGTCACATAATGAACCAGGTATGTATGCAAGTACAGTGATACAGGACAACAGGTACTAACAAGAGCAAAGCAGCGGGCAGCATATTTGCGATATCCTGTCGTTCTTGTCAAACTGGAATTCTTCTTCGAGCAGATTTCCTGCAAAAAAGATCCGTAAGGCACATGCGGAAAAGTAGAAGTTCACATTGTCATGTGATTTCATAGACAGTACCTCATCCTGGGAACGAGACCAGTGCATGACAAGGTTTTTCCATTCAATGTCTTCTAAATTTAGCACAAGAGACTTGACCGGAAATTTGTTTATAGACTTGCCATCAAAGTGTGATTTCCTCAGGTAACACCGATACTACCGCAATGCTTCCTTGAAAAGCACAAGCAAGCTTTACTCGTCATGACTATCTAGATTGACCCTCGCCTAGTTACCACAATGTAATGTAAATCATTGATGTGTTCAATCAGCAGAAAACAGGAAAATAATAACCATGAATAATAGCACTTACACGTAAGTTGGACAGGAAGATGTGAAAATGGTGTTTGTCTTCACAATAATCTTCCCATGATGGGAATATATGCACGTAGTCCCAAACAACATTGAAAGCATTGTCTTTTAAACTAGGAATAAATGGAATGGGGTTCCAATCTGTAGGAATTGGCCGTCTCTGCAGTTGGGATAGGTCTTCGGCCGGTGGACTTGCTGTACTTTTTGCTGGAGTGGGATTTTTCTGTGGTACAGCTGGTGCTATGGCAAATGAAATCGGTATACCTTTTGCTGGAGTGCAGGTCCTATGTGGTGGGGCTAGTGGTGTGGCCAGTGAAGTATGGGTACAGTCTGCTGGAGTCAGTCCTACGTTTAGTGTCACTGGTTGTACAGCCAATATAAGTGAGGTGTTGTCTGATTTCTCCGGCACCACCATGTTTTTCAAGGACTTTGCTAGTGCTCCTTCAGGTTCGGCAATCACCCTCTTCCTTTTTGATGTCTGATGCACCAGAACAGCATTTGAGTGGAAAAACATGGTACGATGACAAATGAAATATGTATTGATAATGGATGGGCATGGCATCTCGACATATATGATGAGTAAACTAAGCAGATGGCGGTGCAACAAAGTAGAAGAAATGCAACACAACATATGCAAGATACGCGCAATCAATAAAACCTTGCCAAATTAGAACAGGCACCTTGATGGGTGAACAGGACAGGCCATGTGCCTTTGACTCCTCGAGGTTAGAATAGTCATTAGGATGATATTCTAACTAAGAATCAACAGGTGGGGAGCGTACGAGTTTCATTGCTTCCAGAATGGCACTCAATGCCTTGGTGCCAATTTTGTAAGTCATTGCAGTGTTCCACAATATTCTTCTGATGCGCGGATTCTGATATTCACTGTAATTGCGTATGATATCTGAGAACCATGAAACATAAATAGTTGTGAGATTATCTTTGTAATGCAGATGATATTCTAATATAGGGCGCCCCTGTAAACACTTGTGTGCTATCACTGGATTCTGATGAGAGAGCTCATGTGTGCTGTAAATATGGTGCGTGCATTTATATAATCTGGCACAAGTACACAAAAAATAGGCTCCAGAAGTAAGGATAGCTAGCAGATGATAGGTTCATAATATACTGTATAGAGAGTTTATTGCGAAACCATGATAACAAGAGCACACAGCAACTAGGCAGATCATAGTGTACATAACAGGGGTACACCATAACCAGGATATATAAATCGGGAAAGTGGAACTGGCTGGAAATTACGGTGTTGTATTGCCGCTAGTAATTGAAAGCCTATTGATCATGTACAGGCCAGCTCTATCAGTTGTTGACTGCAGATGTCCCTGCTCCCCTTCCTGACAAGGAACATACAGTGCTTCCCATACAGAACACCGCACGGGCCGCCAGCCGAACCACCGGCCCCACCGCATGTGTTCCTCCGCCACCCCCACCCCCACCCCCACCCCCACCCGCGTCGAGTTTTCTTCGTTCGACGAGGCCCCACCATCGCCCCCCAAAACCACCGTCCCCACCCGAGCCCCTTCGATCACACCGGCGAATTCCGGCGAGCTCTGAAAAATCGACTGACCCGATTTTGAATTTTAGTCTACTGTGATTTAACTAGTGTGGAATTTAAAAGCGGAAAATCATGAGCATTGCGAGTATGGTGTTGAGTGTGCCATGGCGGATCTGAAGGTGCAAACCGGACAAAGGCAACTTCGCAACCAAGACAAGAAATCAGAGTAAAGCAGTGGTGATCTATTTTCTTGCTGCGGTAAATAAGTTGAGCAGATACGAAAGAGTACCGCCTCTGGTGCAGCGCCGTGTACGCATCTGCTGAGAATTTGTCGGTGCTGCAGTAGCGATGGCTATCGACAACGTGGAAGTAGATCTAGGAGGGTAGACGGTGGCGGCGGGGCGCGGTGGACGAGACAGTCGTAGGAGCGGTGCCGGCAAGGTGGAAGACGGCGGGGATGAAGCGAGAGGACGGGATGCAAGGATCCCGGTCCGAAGCCATGGATGAGAGAGGTCGATCTCTCGTAATGGACGGTGGCGTCGGGGTATCAGCTCCGGCAAGGTGGAGGAGGACGGTGGTGGATGGGGTGGCGGACGGCGGCGAACGGAGGAGGGTGGGGTGGAGAGGGTGTTTTGGCGCCCACAGAGTACGAATGGGGAAAAGGGAGGTAGAGAGGAAGGGGGGAACCATGTATTCAGGGCGCGCTTGTCTCAAATGCGAGGAAATTTACATACTTAGCCCCCATTTCAAATTTCTACTACATCATAGCAACACTAGCCGGTTGGGGATAGGACGGTAATCTCGCATACACCGAATATTTGCCGACGAGAGTTTATTTTTGGCGCCCACCGTGTATGAATATGAATCGGGGAGGGAGTCGATTTCGGCCGAGGACACACTGTGTTTTGGTGCCCACCGTGTATGAATCCAGGTGAGAGGTGGTTACGTCACGTTTGGGTGAAATTACAAACCTACCCCTATCGAAACCTATAGAAATCCAGCATATAGGCTTTGTGTTGGGGATATTGCTATTTGGGGTAAACCGGCCTACAGGGCCCGGGTTAGCTCCGTCAATGGACCCAAGATGTTAAAGCCCAAGGAGAAATAGAAGGGCCCAAGGCCTATAATCGGTTTAAAGATTTATGGCCGTGAACCGGCCTGAGGTAAACTTGCATTGTAAGTTAGGAATAGAGAGACTAACCCGGGCACGTTTATGAACCGGAGGTTGGGATTTTGTAAACCTAGGGGCGTCACCCGCGTATATAAGGTGACGACCCGACGACGGTTTGGAGGACAACAATTCGAGGTTTAGGCGAAGCTTATTGCTCCCTAGCCCTCGAAACACATCAATTCCATCACAACTAGACGTAGGCTTTTACCTTCATCGAAGGGGCCGAACTAGTATAACACTCTGTGTCCTTGCATCCGCTTTAACCCCTTCGAGTTAACCCGTTGCGATGGCTCCACGACTAAGTCCTTTCACTAGGACATCTGCCGTGACAAACCCACGACAGTTGGCGCCCACCGTGGGGCCATCGCGAGATGGTTTCAAGTTCTTGGAGGGCCGCTTTGAAGGACTCGAGGGTTACGCTGTGGGCCGGATGACCAAAAGTCGTCGCGGAAAACTCTACATCGACAGCACAGGCTGGGGCCCCGACGCCGGCTCGATCGAGCACGGGTACCGGGTCCCCTTTGGCGGCATCCATGTTTTCATCGGCAAGATCGGTGAACCAGGCCCCGACCTGGGCATCTGCACCGACCTCGTTGAGACAGCTCAGCACACGAGATCGACCCTGGTTAAACCGACCAGGAAGCGCGCCTTCGTGGGAGTCATCCACGGAGGAAGCTACGAGGAAGGATCCGAATCCGGTGGCGAAACCGCCATCTACTCCGGCGATGAAACGTCAACCGGGGAAACCGAGTCTCTATATCAGCTGCAAGATGATCGGATTGGGGGCAGCTCCGATGGCGATAGTATTCCGGACCCCTCTGGTCTGCCCAATCGAGTTGGGATCTTCATGGCTGGAACACAGGCGGCGCCACATTCATCAACTGCGGCAGCAGTGATCTCCGGATCGGCAGCGGCAACGGCTGCGCGAGCAGGGGGCCCTGCGGACTCACTAGCCCAAGTATTGTCAGATCTGTTTGACGCACTGGCAGTGCTTATGGCGGAGGCCAACCCGGTGGATCAGGAGGTTCACAATGCCGAGATTGCCAAAGTGAGAGAACAGATCACTCAAGCTAAAGCAGGGCTGGCAGCAGAAGAGGCCAGGATGACGGCAGAGCGCGCCGCTTTAGATGCACAGGCTTACAGGCTCATGATGGACCAGAATGCATCTCAGGAAGTCCTAAAGAGGAAATTCCGATCTCGATTGCCCGCAACCCTCGATGCCAGAAATCTCTTCAACACCCCTGGAGCGGGGGCCAATAATCCGCCGGGGTAAACCGTGCGGAAGCAACAGTTGGCGCCCCGGTTCAGCACCGTATAATAAACCTGCCTCGTCACAACACTCGTACACCACAGGACGTGCCAACACCATCGGGCCATTATTCCAACCCGATGGATAATCTCGTTGCGGCGGCAGCTCGGTTGGAAGCCATTCCAATTGAAGGCGATTCACCGCAGGATGTAGAGACACGCCTAGTCAAGGAGCTCCTTAGGACCGCTTTGGCCCAACAAGAAGCATATTCGCAAAGCCGTGATCGGATTCACTCCACCCCTCGCCCCAGCAGGAGCTATAGCAGGCGCATGGAGGAGCCGGCTGTTTCAAGTAATGCCAGGCGTGAAGCGCTCCGCGGCAACAATCCGGCTGGCGTCGACAATGCTCAGGAGATGGTGGATCGCGCCCGTGCGCAGGAGGCCGGATTAGCAGTGCAGCATCAGGCTCGTCAGCTTACACCTATCTTCCCAACTGCTACGATTGAACCGGGGGTGGCTTCTAGTTCCTTGGGAGTACCGCGGCCATCACCTCCCTAGCCAAACCGAAATGCGTCAATGATGTTCAGCGCGTGGCCGGGCGGATTGCTGCGTTAAGCCGGTTTATCAGCCGCCTCGGTGAAAAGGCGATCCCCTTGTATCAAATGCTCAAGAAGACAGATCAATTTGTCTGGAGTCCGGAGGCTGATAAAGCGTTTGAGGACTTGAAGCGACAGTTAGTCAATCCGCCAGTGTTGGTAGCCCCCGTTGATAAAGAGCCACTCCTGTTATACGTTGCTGCGAACGCCAGAGCAGTCAGCGTGGCGATTGTGGTAGAACGCAAGGAGGCTGGGAAGGAGCATCCGGTTCAGCGTCCGGTTTACTATATCAGCGAAGTGCTTATCGAGTCCAAGCAAAGGTATCCGCATTGGCAGAAGCTGGTATATGGTGTTTTTATGGCAAGCCGGAAGCTGAAGCAATATTTTCAAGGGCACCCCATCACGGTGGTCAGTTCTGCTCCTTTGGGTGACATCATACAGAACCGGGAGGCGACCGGTCGGATTGCCAAGTGGGCTATCGAGCTTGGGCCGCACGGTTTAAGATACGTACCCCGGACGGCCATAAAGTCACAAGCACTTGTCGACTTCATAAACGATTGGACAGAGTTACAAGCACCTGAGGAGAAGCCAGATAACACATATTGGACTATTCATTTTGACGGATCCAGACAATTGGAAGGCTCGGGGGCTGGAGTCGTTTTAACTTCCCCACGAGGAGACAAGTTTTGTTATGTCCTCCGTTTAATGTTCCCCTGTACAAACAATGCGGCTGAGTATGAAGCTTTGCTTCATGGTCTTCGGATGGCTAAAGAGATGAATCTGAGCCGCGTTAGGTGCTTTGGTGATTCGGATCTAGTGGCTCAGCAAGTATCTGGCACCTGGGATTCTAAGGACCCGCTCATGGCTGCATACCGTCGTGAAGTAGATATGGTGGCAGGGCATTTCAAAGGCTATCAAGTGGACCATGTGGACCGCAGAAAGAATGAGGCAGCGGACGCTTTAAGCCGCTTGGGCTCTCAGCGTAAACCGGTCCCACCCAATGTTTTCTTGGATGTATTGTATCACCCATCGGTACAGCTCCCCGGTGAATTGGAGTTGGCTATTCCTGATCCGGAGGCTCAATTAGTGGCGGCTCTTCACGTCATCCCGGATTGGACGCTTCCTTATCTGGCATATATGAACCGGGGTGAGTTGCCAGAAGACGAAATCTTGGCTCGGCAGATAGTACGGCGGTCCAAGTCTATGACCATTCTCAAAGGGGAGCTACATCATCGCAGCGTGTCAGGAGCGCTGCAACGGTGCGTATCCCCTGAGGAGGGGTGCGAAATATTACGTGAAATACATGAAGGGGATTGCGGCCACCACGCCGGTTCAAAATCATTGGTGGCTAAAGCGTTCCGCCACGGTTTCTACTAGTTAACTGCTCATGCTGATGCAGAAGACCTGGTCAGGCTATGTGATGGTTGCCAGAAATTTTCTAGACGAGCGCACATACCGGCTCAAAAATTAAGGATGATTCCAATTACTTGGCCGTTTGCGACTTGGGGGCTCGATATGGTTGGGCCTTTTAAACGTTCCAAAGATAAGAAGACCCACCTATTGGTGGCGGTTGACAAATTTACAAAGTGGGTGGAGGCAGAACCTGTCAGTAAATGTGATGCGGCCACGGCGGTTCGGTTTATAAAGAAGGTGATCTTCCGGTTTTGTTTTCCACACAGCATCATCACAGATAATGGTACCAATCTATCCAAAGGTGCCATGAAAGAGTTCTGCGCACGTGAGCATATACGGCTTGATGTTTCTTTTGTAGCTCACCCACAATCTAATGGTCAAGCAGAACGAGCGAATCAAGAGATCTTGAGAGGTATCAAACCCCGGCTTCTGGTCCCTTTGGAGAGGACGCCGGGTTGTTGGGTTGAGGAGCTACCGTCTGTATTATGGAGTATCAACACCACGCCTAACAGATCCACGGGGTTTACGCCGTTTTTTATGGTCTATGGAGCAGAGGCGGTTCTCCCAAGTGATATACGACATGATTCACCTCGTGTGGCAGCTTATGTTGAAGCGGACAACGAGCAGGCACGGCAGAACGCTCTTGATTTATTGGATGAAGAACGTGACTTAGCAGCTGCCCGTTCAGTGATTTACCAGCAAGATCTTCGCCGTTACCACAGCCGTCGGGTTAGAACCAGAACCTTTCAGGAGGGGGATTTGGTGCTCCGGCTCATCCAGGATCAGTCTGATATGCATAAATTATCCCCGCCTTGGGAAGGACCTTTTGTGGTCAGCAAGAATCTGAATAATGGGTCATACTACCTGATTGATATTCGAGAGCGCAAAGATTCACGCACATCAGAGGAGGAGACCAGCAGGCCGTGGAACATAGCTCATCTTCGGCCTTACTATACATGAGCCTTGGGCTCTGCTTATGTACATATCATGACCATGTATATATTATGATCAATATAATTAACCGGAGCCTCGAGTAAAGCGGGGTCTCTGTTTTCTTCACATCATGCGTGGTTACACGGAGTTGATTCGCTTTAGGGCAACCTACGGTTTACCCCTTGAGGTCGTTTCACAGAAGATCAACAAAGTCAGTTGGGGACCTAGTCGACCTGAACCGTAGCTACACCTCCGGGGAGCTTGGTCATGTCTTGACGACGGTAATGCCTTCTGGCTGGCACATTTGCCACTAAGTCAGTTGGGGACCTAATCGACTTGAACCGTAGTTACACCTTATGGGAGCTCGGTCATGTCTTGATGATGGTAATGCCTTTTGATCGGCTTTTAAACAGCCAATAAGTCATTTGGGGGCTTGGTCGTGTCCGAACCAATGCAATGCCACTTGATCGGCCCTAGGCCACTGAGTCACTTGGGGGCTTGGTCGAATCCGAACCAATGCAATGCCATTTGACCGGCATATTTGCCACGATTCAGTTAGGAACCTAGTCGACTTAAACCGTAGCTACACCGCTTGGGGGCTTGGTTTTTTTTGTCTTGACGATGGTAATGCCTTCTGAACGGTTCATAGCAACCACCATTTGCACGCGTTTTACTATTGCGTTTCCTCTCGTATTTGGTTGCTTGCTATCTTCCTTCTCGTGGTGTTTTTGTTCTTTGGAACGACAAATATTTTTAAACCGATTCAGCTGACACAGCCTGGTCCGTTTTTTAACCCGGAGGCAAGTTGCCCGGTTGGGCAAAGGCGCAGCACGGTTCATATGGTCGAAAGACCGTCCTTTGTACCCAGTAAAGATAGGAAACACAAGTTGGAAAAAGTCATGGCAAGGGCATCAGTACCCGTGCACAAAGGCGCATTCAAAGGCAGAGGTATTAACTATCTTATTACAAGGCAGCATAGTGCCTGAATATATTGTTTTTTGACGGGTTAGCGTCACCAATTAAGGTGAACCGGAGCTTTGATTACGCCTGTTCGCCGCCTCGGTTCGAAGGTTGTGGATCATCCTGCGCCGCTTCAGCCTCCTCATGGCTACCCATTGGCTGGAAATCAGCAGTGGTCCAGTCGATTCCCATTAACGCTTGAAAGACAGCTTCTTCATGAATCAGCAAAGACGGTTCAATGTCAGGAGCGTAGGTATGCTTACGGATTGGAGGAATAAGTTTTTCCGCTTCAGGGATCGGGGCAGCTACTCGCTTGTTCTGGTTATCATATTGGGCCTGATAATGTGTCAGATCTGCTTCTTCAGCCAATTGACAAGCTAGGGGGCGCACCGCCCGGTTTATCGCCCTCAAGTCATTTTCGCCGAAATCTGAACCGTCTTCTTTCAAGCTGGGGTATCCTTGTGCCGCTTCGACAGGATCAAAGTCTGGTACCCACGCTTTGGCCTGGATCAAGGCAGTGATGGCTCCGGTTCGAGCAGCTGATCTTTTTAACTCTTCAATCCGGGCAGGAAGCATGGATAACCTTTTTAACGTGTCTTGAATCAGAGACGGTGCGGGGTTGTTATGCGATGCAGTGGTGATAACTCTCTGTGCTCCGGTATACAACTGTTCAATCAAAGTATAAGGAGCTTTGAGTTTCATCCGCACATCAGAACCCAAGTGTCCAATACGTGTGCCTACAGTGTTTCAAGATGGATTACAAACCGGACATAGGATATAGCAGACAAAGTGCAAATTGGAGGAAGGGCATCAAAAGAAATTTACCAAAGACGGCAGAGGTCATGGAGTGTATTTGTCGCTTTACGGTGGATAATTCATCAACCACCGGTTTGAGAGCAGCTTCGGCATTTTCAGCCCTTTTAATCAAAAGAGCCTTTTCTGTAGCCCAATCAGCTTGTTCCTTCTTGCGGCTTTCTTTCAGCTGTTCCATGACGTTTAAGGCATTGGTCAATTCTTCCTTCGCTTTTGCAGTTTCAGCCTGCTGGGTTTTTAGGATTTCCTGAAGGTCCGAGACTTGTTTCTCTTTGGTTTTCAGATCCGCCTGCAGTAGGTCATCAGCAGTGTTCAGAAAATATTGCACGGTTTGGAAGTATCAACCACACAAGCAAGTTATGTGCTCGATACTTGGGGGCTAATGCGTACTTGATCTTAACGCATGTTTTACATTACAAAAGTCCCAAGATTAATACAAGTATTTAAACTTGGCACTTGGGGGCTAATGGTTATTTGATGATGTTTTCTGGTTACGACCTATGTTGAAGCCCTGTTTTTATCAAACCGGACCTTGGTTGTCAAGGCAGCATGATTCGGGTTACCATCTCGGGTTGGAAGAAATTGAGAAGCTAAGTTGCAATAGAATGAAGCACAAGAGAGTTACCTCAAGTTTTTCTTTCATCATCCTGATCATGCCAGCTTCATAATCGCGACTGGTATACAGTCGGTTCAGATACCCAGAATAAAGATCTTGGGCGCTTAAAGCGGCATACGTTGAGGAATCCACGTCCCATTTGCCCTTTATGGCCGAGATTTCTTCCTTAGCAGTATGCTTGGCTAAGGTAGCAGAGTTCCCCGGTTCAGAGCGACCAATGCCGGTAATCACAACATCATCATCTTTGGAATCGCTGCTCTGCATTGGCACTGTCGGTTTATCAACAGTTCCAGAAGGGTGGATGGATTCCTCAACCCGAACAGGACTGGCAGGCTGATCGGTATGGCTGGCAGGATTGGTAGGCCTTTCTTCAGCATAGGCGTCATCTTGTGGAGGTGGATAATTCTGAATGTCTTCACGAACTAGAGCATCAGCACCAGGAGTTTTCTCCGGTTCAGGAGCGGCAGTTCCTTCGGCCGGATTATCCAGACGAGCCTTCTTGCTCGGTCTAGGTTTAGCCCTGGGAGAAACCCAAAGATTGAAGAACGGTGTAAGATGGATTAAGAAACCCATATGGAAATATGTTGTGATCGGTCCAACTTACCCAATAACTGTCTTTAGCGGTGGCAGTTGAGTGGCTGAAGATTCACCAGAAGATGAATGGGAAGTGACCTGATAATCGGAGTCAGATGGATTAAGAGGCTGACGAATTAAACCTGCTTTAGGAGGAAAGCTAGCGCATAAATCGGAGACCTCTGAGCGGCGTTTCCGAACCGGGCTGTTCGGTAAACCGGCGGAGGTAACTACCTGGCCACTATGCCGGGTGGTGCGACGAGCTTCATGTTGCTGGGTCTTCACAAGAAATTTGGGATCCAAGTAAGCAAGGGGATGAGAAAATTTAACTTTCCGGTTTGCTTGGCGAGGTTTTTTCAAAGGCAAAGGGACTGGATCAGAAGAAAGAATAGTTACCTCTGGGCCTTCAGCATTACTCGCTTCAGCGTCGTCCTGACAAATATCATCATCAATAAGGCGTATAAAAAGTAAGCCAACTGAATCAAGGTCTACCTCAAGGTCCGGATTACCCACATCATCCTCATCTAATTCCGGGGTAGAGGAAGCGGTGTTCCTTTTCTTCTGAGCAGGCTTCTTCACCCTTGTTTTGGGTCGGGTTACCTTTTCTGTTGGCTCTTGAAGAAGTTTCTTGCTCCAAAACGGATCATCTCTCTGTCTCAGAAAGGATTGGAGTTAACAGTATACATATAAGGAGATCATAAATTCTATAACAAACAGAGGTGAGATGCTTACAGTAGGTGGTTTATTTGTAGCACAAAAGGGAAGCAGGCCGGTTCGGGCGCAAACATATTCCGGTTCATTCAGCATCTTTTTCACAGCTTCAGTAACTTCATCTTCCGTCAGCTGAATGTTGCAGTGCCTCAAAGGATCGTTAACCCGGCCCGTGTATTTGCACATTAAACCGGAGCGGACACTAAGGGGCAGGATACTCCATGAAATCCAGCAACGGGCAAGATCCACTCCTGTTAAACCGTTAGCCATGAAGGCTCTGAGCTTGGACAGTTGAGGGGCATATTTACTCCTCTGTTTGGCGGTTAGCCTTGGGGGGAAGGGGTGTGTATTGCTAAGTCTCTCTGGACAGAAGCCAGGCAGAGGATTTTCTTCAGCAGGGGAAGTATCTTTGCAATAGAACCAAGTGTGATTCCATTCTTGCGGATGACTATGCAGCTTGGCGTGAGGATAAGTCACTTCTTTCCTCTTTTGAATCGCCATACCACCCAGTTCCATGTTAGGGCCATCGGTGAATTCAGTACGTCGGTTTAAATGAAAACAGTCTCGGAACAACTCTACAGTAGGTTCCTACTGGAAGTACACCTCACAAAGCACTTGAAAATGGCAGATATTCGTGACTGAGTTTGGACCAACATCTTGTGGGCGTAACTGAAAATTAGCCAGGACGTCCCGGTAAAATTTTGAACCGGGTGGATTAAAGCCCCGGGCCAGGTGATCCGCAAACACAACAACTTCTCCTTCCTGTGGGGTAGGAGGACATTCATTCCCTGGAACCCTCCAATGGATGGCATTTTTGCTACTCAAGGCGCCAGTCAGAACTAAGTTGTTTAATTGGGTCTCGGTGATGCGAGAGGGAACCCAGTTGCATTCGTATATCTGTTTTGCCATGAGGAAATCTACAAGACAAAGGTATTCCGGTTTGAGAACAGGCGTGATTGTAAACCGAAGATGCTCTTATATAGACCGGAGTTATCTAGAATGATATCATCTGGCGGTTCATCAAGGGGACTAATGGATATATAGTTTGGGTTGTTCGCTCTGCTAAAAGTTAAACCGACCAGATCTAACAGTTATGAATATGAAAGCAGAAACAGATCCCGTACGGATTCTTTCAAAACAATGGATCTACAGCTAGGGCAAAAAAGAAGTAAAAATATGAGGTTTGGCTCGCAGCAGAACAGCACAAGTTCGACAAGCAGGGAAATGAGTGAGATCTAAGGAGATGAGTACAGATTTATGGCGAATACTGAGAGTGACTACAAATCACAATATAAGTATCATAATCTGTTCACAAAAACTTGCTATGGAGATGAACAATGAACAGTGGTAGGATAGGGATGACGAACCCTAGAACAGATCTAAAGAAAGAAGAACAGGAGCCTTACTGGGATCCAAACGGATGCGGAGGGTCGCCGCGGTACTCTGGTCCGGTCAGGTTGATGCAGCGGCCTGAGTTGATGCAGTAGTTGACGGCGGCGGCGGAGCTCCGGAGTCTGAGTCGCGAGGAAGACGAAGAAGAAGGGGACGAAAGGGAGGAAAGGAAGATGGCCTTCTAGTCCTATTTATAAGGCGTGGCGCGCGTGCCAGGCGCGCGAATCCAGGAGCCGGTGATTTCGGGAGCCCAGCTGTCGCCTTGATTATTGCGGATTTAGTAAAAAGAAACGGTAACTTTGTGCTGACGTCATATCGGTTTACAGCAGCAAGAGGAGACGATGGAACGGCGGTTTAACAGTTACTGGAAGACATTTGAAGACAGAAATTTTTATTAAGGATTGACATGAACCTGTTCAAATCAATCTGGGGCCTAATGTTGGGGATATTGCTATTTGGGGTAAACCGGCCTACAGGGCCCGGGTTAGCTCCGTCAATGGACCCAAGATGTTAAAGCCCAAGGAGAAATAGAAGGGCCCAAGGCCTATAATCGGTTTAAAGATTTATGGCCGTGAACCGGCCTGAGGTAAACTTGCATTGTAAGTTAGGAATAGAGAGACCAACCCGGGCACGTTTATGAACCGGAGGTTGGGATTTTGTAAACCGACGGGCGTCACCCGCGTATATAAGGGGACGACCCGACGACGGTTTGGAGGACAACAATTCGAGGTTTAGGCGAAGCTTATTGCTCCCTAGCCCTCGAAACACATCAATTCCATCACAACTAGACGTAGGCTTTTACCTTCATCGAAGGGGCCGAACTAGTATAACACTCTGTGTCCTTGCGTCCGCTTTAACCCCTTCGAGTTAACCCGTTGCGATGGCTCCACGACTAAGTCCTTTCACTAGGACATCTGCCGTGACAAACCCACGACACTTTGCGTGGCAGGGATAGGCAGTAGTGATTTCCATCTCGCAGATTTTGGTTTTGGGCGGTTACTGCGACTTTCCCCGCTTCGTTCAAATTTTGCAGAGTGCATGTTTACCGTGCCAACTCAATTCGAATCCCGTTTGTATTCTATTTTTTTCGGGCGGGATCCATTTTCAATTGGAATTACATTCTATATACATCATTTTTTATATATATACTTTCAAAAGCACAACACCATTTATACATAAATATGGTTTATAAATGGCATGATCTCAGATTCATAAGGTTGTATCCATCAATTTGGATTTTCAAATATTTGAAACCACTTTATGTTGAAATCCAATGTATGCATTCCTCGCTAACTATCTCCAATTAATGTGTGTTTCATGCGGGTTTTTTTACTTCTCAAACATGTATAATGTGTTTCACACACGCAACATATAGTGTAATCCCGTTTAGACATTAATTGCATATAAACCATGCATTGTTTGTAACTGAAGAATCTATGGATCACCAATATTGATAAACTATATAACATTAAACGTGTGCCCAAATTCAAATGAATATGCATGTTTGATACACCAATTTGCGTTATGATATTATCGATGTTGTGATCTCTAGTTTAAATATTTGAATCCCCTTTAATCCAGATATTCGTCTCATATAGCTATCACTCATGCTTATATAGGACTATCTCTCTGGACGTATACGCGTTCATCGTCTCTCAGGTATCTCTCGTGCTACCTGTATGTCGACAATGATCTTTTATCTTCGTAACACACTGACGGTACTCTCTCCCCTCGACCTTCATCACTCTATCTCTCTCTAAGTATATCTCGCTCCATGCTATGTGTCTCTAACTATGATTCTCCATGTGGAATCTCTTTCTCTCACACAAACACAAAACTTTGTCTCCCGGGGTCTCATTTCTCTCTACTATTCCCATGTGTGCCACTCGCGCACCCCTCATACAGAGATGTCTTTCACTACTTAGATATGAGAACCTACGACTCTTCCTCTTCAATATCTCTTTCTCACACACAAACACAAACTCTGTCTCCCAGGGTCTCATATTTATCCATTGTTCTCTTGTATGTCGCTCACACACACCCTCTCTCCCTAGAGATATCTTGCGTTCCCTCATATGTCTCTCTAGCTATCACAATCGTTGTGAAATATCTTTCTCTCTCGCAGACACAAAACTCCGTCTCTCTGGATCTCATTTCTCTCTAATATCTGTTTGTATGTGACTCACACGCACCCTCTCTCTATCTCTCTCACACCCACACACACATAACCCAGCCTTCTGATCCACTATACTCCTATCTCTAACGCACACTAGCTAGCATCTTTATCTTTCTATTTATCTGTTTCTCCATCAACCTTCTTTCTCGCCCTCACTCTTGATTCCTATCACGCACACTACATATGTTTCTCTCTACATGCAGTCAAGTGCCCTCTCACACACATATATAACTTCACCCTTTGAACCACCCGACGGTCATCTCCAACACCCAAACTAGCGGATGTCCCTCTAGCTAGCATCTCCATCTCTGTATCTATCTGTAGTTTCTCCGTCAACATTTCTTTCTCGCATGGAGTCTTGCTTCCTATCACCCACACTATATGTGTCTCTCCATACATATGCATTTATAGGTTGGTCTCTTTTGCACAATCGTTGCGCCTCACTCCCTCTTCTCGCCATAGATGCATGCTCCAGCCCACGCCACTATCTCTTAAAGAGAAAAACACATGCTCAATTGTCGGGACTTCTTCCATGCATTCTCACATGCATGCATATTGTCATACCGATCCGTCTCTCCCATGTCGTTGATCTTATGACTTATGTCTTCTTTCTTTTATCTCGATCATGCGCGCGCGCACACACACACATCCCACGTATACATGTATACCTCTCACACATGCACGTTCAAGGTCTCTATGTCTCCATACGTAGTTAATTACCCTCAATCCTAACACCACATCGAATCGTTCTCCTCTTTTGTGCACATAACTTCCGCCTGGATGGGTAAAACACACACTCACACTTAACAATCTCCTTCTAGCTACCCCCCCCCCCGCCTCTCACTCTTCCCATATATCCCTGAAACCAATAAGACCATCCATTAGTTTAATTCCCGCCTACATGCACCATCGATATATAGTAGTCTTCCTCAGTGTCTCTCGAACAAACACGTTCTCTCGAAGTCGACTCCTCTCACGCGCACACACCTTCTCTTCCCTCTCTACGGGCATTTTCTCTCTCGCACCCCATCGTTGGTGGCCTCTGCCATACACATCACCTCTCTATGATGAAAGCCATGGACACTTAAATTACATCCGTCACAGAGGACCCCGCGACACACACACACACACGCACCCCCCCAACACACACACACTAAGACTCCATCTCTCTCTCTCTCTCTCTCTCTCTCTCTCTCACACACACACACACAAACACACACACACGCAAGCACGCACGCCCGCCCCCCCCCCCACACACACACACTAATACTCCATCTCTCTCCCTCTCTCTCTCACACACACACAAACTAAGACTCCATCTCTCTCTCTCACACACACACACACCCCACACACACACTAAGACTCCATCTCACACACACATGCTCTAGGCGGAGCATTTGTTCCAACCACCCTTCATCCAACCTTACCCGTATGATGAACAATCAACTTTATTTACTTGCATAACATGGACAAAATCCACTTTACTTTAGTAGTCAGCAAACTTATCATCTGTACCCTTATTAAAAAAATGAGTTTGTGGTGATGGTGTGCCTGCCATCTTGTAATACATACCGTATGATCTATATCTGAGGATAGAAAGCAAACTATGATAATTTTACAAAAGATACCCGCACCTCTCTCCACATCATTATCTCCCGCAACCTCATTGCTCAGCAATTACAAAAGGAATAAGTCTCTGGAACAATCTAGCATGCATGGTGGCCGCTATCGCCTGCCGGCGCCGTCCATCCCCATGCCTCCGCCCATTCCGACTACCAGTCACCACCACGCTCCACTCCTCCTCACCTTATCTCTCATCTTTCATTTCTTCGATGACATTCTCGAGATACCAGTTTTTCGATAAAATTCTCGAGATATCATTAGTTTTTACACATGGGATTACTCCTGCATGGGTCAATCACAACAGGTGTTCTGTAAAAAAAATGCATATTGACGTTCCGTGCAATGCACGAGAATCTTGCTTGTAATTATATAACACAAATCACGTGCAGGAAGTGACATTTTTTTGACACAACCACGTTAACATGGCCACGTAAATCACTAGCTAAAGTAAATACCATTATACTTATATCCCGATGCAAAAGGTTGAGTACATGTCTGAAGAGTAGAATCGCACACATGCACTCTGTCTCTCAGAATCTCTCTCACACACACACCAGTTACGTGACGCCCACTTAAGCAGACACGTATGTTACAATTTGTGCACCCGCGGGTACACGTGATGCTGCGCATTTATTTAAGCCAGAAGGCGAACCCAAACAGTAGCTGCAATCATTCCCCTCCCGCCGCCTCTTCTCTGGTCACCGTCGCCCGGTAGCCATGGGCCGGCCGAAGGTAACAACATACGCCATACTCCCGCCGGAGCGGCGCTTTATTATGGAAATTTTAGTGGCCATGCATGCATCTTTTTGTGCTAGCACTCCTATATAAGGGTTGACCGGTCGCTTCCCGCGAACGTGCACGGGCGGTGGAAGAGGAAGGAGAAGGGAAGCGGGCTGTGGAGTAACGTTTTTTACCACAATTTCCTAGGAAACCGAGTGCAATAATTGAGTAGTTTTGCAAACTACCAGTACTACACCTGAAACGGTTCAAAACCTATACTCCCTTGCCAGTGCGCGCTTCCCGCGTGAAACGGTCAGCGTCGCCCTAGAGCGTTAGTGCCGCATTAATGCCCGGCCAGAGCGGAGGCGACCTCTCACTGGTGCCGGCTTTGAAGTGGCGCGACGGCCGAGAGACGCCGCTTCCCGATGCACGCGACTGCTCCGCGTCGAGACGAGAGAGCACCGCTTCCCGGTGCACGCGACTGATCCGCGTCGAGACTGGCCATAGGCCCTATTTGGATCCATGGGTTAGAGTTAGTTTGAGCTAGTTGGGGCTCAAATAGCCCTAAACTATCCAAGCATGAAGGTTTAAATTGGAGCAAGTTGCACCGAACCCACCAAAAAAAACTATCCCACCCAAGAGGTGCTAAGTGGAGATAGTTCTCATTGGGACCACTGAAAAATACCTTTTCTCTCTCCATGAAGTGCATTTATTGTCAATCTAACCCTGTCACCCGAACACCTCTTTGGCTACAGTTAGTTCAGGGTTAGTCATGAGTTAGTCTAACCTCCAGCTAAGTTAGAGTGTCAGACAGGAGCAGTATAGGACATGCAAGTTGCTCAAAGCATACAGGCAAATTCGTACATGAAAGGATTTTTTTTCTTTTTGAAAACGGAACGTGAAAGGAATTTTTTTTAGAATGCTCTTGGCATGTCGCTAACATGTGATAGTTAACCGACCTCAATAGACGGCAGAAACGCCAGCCCGCCGCACTTTGATAGAGACGAGGAGGGAGAAGCGATACAGGCTGCTGGATTACTAGAGATAGGTGTCGCATGGAAGCCAAGAAATATGGTGATAGCGTGGGTTAGCCATGTACTAGTATGATGTAACTACACTTGGCTGCCGTGTTTCGTACTCTTCCAGTCCACTGTGGAGATGATTGGTTAATTTTATATCGCTGAATAATATTAAATATTATGAGTGCATACGCTCCACCACGAGGTTCCTTACTCCTTCTCGGTCGTCCGGAATCTATGTTCTTCCACTCTATTTTTTTTACGTGAGCTTTGTACATCCTTTTGCCAACACGCGAGACATCTAGCATCAAGGTGCACGTGTTATGCAAGGATCGTTCCATCTATATGAAGAACACGTGGGACTGGATCTACGAGACGAACATGTACCCAGGAGTGGACATACGAACCTGAGTAATGTAGCGCAGTAAGTGAAGTAGAAAGGCACAAATCGTATGAACATGCGTGGCATATAGGGTGTGTTTGGTTGCGTTCTCGTCTCAGCATAGTTGTTCCCTCTTCAGGCATGCTCAACTCAACACCCCTCTTCATGCATGCTCTCTTCATGCATGCTTCTAGTGTATTTGTGCTAAACTAGTGTGGACTCATGCACCCTCCATACACTCTACCAAACACCCAAAAGTAGGTCGAGAAGGGAACTCTTGGGTGGCATTTGTCTCTTACTACGTACTACCACTAAATGTTGTACGTGCAATGCATGGTGATGTTATGGAGTACGTGCCTAAGTACTCTACTACTACTATATTAGTTGGAGGCACATATTAACTTTTATATTTGTTTACGTGTATGCCCCGAGACCTTCCAACTAGACGTGTCTTTGTCTCCATTTTTTTGGCGGAAAACGTGTCTTTGTCTCCAGGTCGCACTTTGTATCGTTCATACCACTAAGTACTACTACATGTGGTCTCCGACCCAGAAGTGGAAGAAGTGGAAACGCTCTACCACGCTGTTTTTTTACGCTGGGCTCTACCACGCTATTCATGTCCCACTCCTTTCGCTGACGTGTGGGACATCCAGCACGTGCCGTGTTTGGCACCCTTCGTCGTAAGAGTTGAAACGCTAGCATTCATCAGAAATAAAAAATAATTATAAATCGGCAGTGATACTTTTTTTTGCGAACCAATCAGCAGTGATACTATACCTTGATATCGGAAAGAATACTACTCCGTTTGCCAACATGTGGGACGTCGACCATCCTGGTCCACTTGCCATGCACGCAGAACTCCAAAGGAGTCACCCAGGTTGTCGCGCCGTAGTAACAATGACTAATGAGCCGTCAAATCACAGGCCCACTTCCCACTTTGAAGTTGCTTGGACGAAGGAACCATCACGACTTCATTGAATTCCGCTTCTTGAAGAAAACTACTGTACCAGCAGTACTGCTAGCTACAGTAGTTACTACAACAGAGGCCTCCTTTCGTTCATAGGATAGGAATATGAAAATCATAGGAAGTGAGATGACATGCATCTCAATTCCTATAGAGAAAGAGATGCCATTTGATGCTTAGGATAGGAATTTTTCCATTTAGTCTAGGCTAATGTACTGGTAATTTGCTCTAAAAACTACAGTAGTAACTAGTAGTACTGGTACATGCTCGTACTCAGAGACACACACACACACACTAACTACTAGTACTACTACTTCTCACATGCTGGCCAGACGCCGTCCTTCTCCTTCCCGGCTTTGTCGGCGACACCCCACCGTGCTTGGATCTCCGCCGACCTCTCCGCAGCAGCGCATGCGTCCTTTTCTTTCTTGCGGCAGCGGGCCTCTCTTTTCTTGAGTGCTTTATGACTTTTCCGCTCCCTTTGTGCAGCTTTGGCCGCCTCTTGCTCTACCGCCCATTCGGCCTTGGCATCTTCAAATTGCTCCCACATAGTTGTGAGGTCGCGAGCGGCGATAAACTCGGCACGGCGGGATGCCATCGCTTCCCTACCTTTTTGTGTGCGGTCGTGGGTGGCGAGGAACTCGAGGCGGCGGGATGCCATCGCTGCCTTACCGGTTAGTGTGCGGCGCGGTGGCATGAACGACGCTTGGTGAGAGCTCTGGGGTGGAGTGGCCGGACAACTGTATAGTGCATTGGTTTGTCAAGAGCTCAAGGATAGAAGACGAAGCAAATTTGGATTCCCCTTCAATCCTGCTCATTTATTACCGAGTAAAATGCATTGGCGGTCATTGAACTTGTCTTGGTAGCTCACTTTGATCATTGTATACGAGATATGGTGATTATACGGTCACTGGCTCAGCGTATAGCTCCGTATTTGTCTGGTTGACCAGTCAAACAGTCCGCATGCGCCTCATCAGCTCGTGTTCTTTATCTATCTACACGGGTCTACCTATCAATGGAGAAAGAAATACTGTAAAAACCAAAATTATGCTAGAGTCCGGACCGCTTCCGGAGCCCGCTCTCACCGCCCTGGCCCCTCAAGACGCCAGTTGCCCGCCGCATGCATGCATAGCAAGTAGTACTCCTTATGTGGAGGAGAGAGATGCATTGACAAAGTCAAGGAGTGGGCTCTGCAAGAGCCTGTCTCTACACGTGCTCCTAGGTATAAAAAAATAATTCTAAAAAAGGCATAAAAACAATCGTGTCTTAAAAAAAGAAACGTAAAAAACATTTGAGAGGAAATAGATAGAGAGAAAGTGAGAAAAAGATGTAACCTGGGCATTACATGAGGAAGGAGGGAGTGGTGCACATGCCAAGTTCACTGGGTTGCCGTGTTTCACACTCCTCCGTCGTAATAGTGGAGACAATAGCTTTCATCAAAAATCTCTACTCTTATAAAAAAACAGAGTTGGTGATGATGGTGTGCCTGCCATCTTGCAATATAGGCCGTCCGATTTATATATGACGGATAGGAAGGAAATTATGAAAAAAATTCAAAAAGATACCCACACACTTCTCCATTTCCAAATAAGGTATTTCCTCGTTCATCATTTTTTTCTCACAAGATAAACTACTCATACAAATGCATCTTGATGTTACGTGCAATGCACGGGCATCTTGCTATAAACAATGAATACTCGTTGCTCGTCCTCTATATCGGAAGGAATACTTTCATTCGCCGACATGTGGGACATCGACCATCCTGGTCCACCTGCCATGCACAAAATAATCCTCGTCTACCCCGGTCGTATCGCAGGCCCAACCTTTCCCACTGTAAGTTGTTCGGACGAAGGAACCATCATGACTTCGTTGAATTCCGCTTCTTCAAGAAAACTTACTGTACCCGCAATACTGCTACCACACGTGAAGACCGGACGGCACTGTACCACATCATATCACTGAAACCCACTAGGCCAAACTAGCCCGCCTAGGTCATCTATTTTGGAACGGAGGGAGTATGTCTCTGCACTGCTATGATTTTGTGTTGCACGTCATATCACTGAAACCCACTAGGCCAAACTAGCCCTCCTAGGTCATCGATCGCTAAGCCTACAATTTTAGGAGCTAGGTCTATTGGTCGATCGACGAGGGATAAGTATAAGCATACCACGAGCTCATCAGCCCCAACGTTTCTCTTCGGTGAGTGTTTTGCAAGTACTATAGCTCGCACAGTAGATAGCCTACTAACACCAAGAATCATCAAACAAGCCCTGCTGATATGATAAACAATTCAAACTTACATCTAATCATGCCATATATTACATCAAAAGCTGGTGAGGATACATCTGCTTCCATAACTCGGAGAGGGTTCGCATGATTCACTATCAAACAAAAGTAGCAAGATCCGCCCACAGAAGATAGTGCACTAGCCCTAAGATGGTTTGATAACACGCATCGTTCTGGTAATTAAACACAGGGCAATGCAAACTACCCTAAAGGATTAGCGCGACCAACTTGAGGGAATCCTGGATTAGGGGGTCTCCGGACAGCCGGACTATATCCTTTGGCCGGACTGTTGGACTATGAAGATACAAGATTGAAGACTTTGTCCCGTGTCCGGATGGGACTTTCCTTGGCGTAGAAGGCAAGCTTGGTGATGCGGATATTTAGATCTCCTACCATTGTAACCGACTTTATGTAACCCTAACCCTCTCCGGTGTCTATATAAACCGGAGGGTTTTAGTCCGTAGGACAACAACTCCAACATACAACAACCATACCATAGGCTAGCTTCTAGGGTTTAGCCTCCTTGATCTCGTGGTAGATCTACTCTTGTACTACCCATATCATCAATATTAATCAAGCAGGACGTAAGGTTTTACCTCCATCAAGAGGGCCCGAACCTGGGTAAAACATTGTGTCCCTTGTCTCCTGTTACCATCCGCCTTGACGCACAGTTCGGGACCCCCTACCCAAGATCCGCCGGTTTTGACACCAACATTGGTGCTTTCATTGAGAGTTCCTCTGTGTCGTCGCTTTTAGGCCCGATGGCTCCTTCGATCATCAACAACGATGCAGTCCAGGGTGAGACTTTCCTCCCCGGACAGATCTTCGTCTTCGGCGGCTTCGCACTGCGGGCCAATTCGTTTGGCCACTTGGAGCAGATCGAAAGCTATGCCCATGGCCATCAGGTCAGGTTCGGAAGTTTGAACTACACGGCTGACATCCGCAGGGACTTGATGTTCGACGGATTCGAGCCACAGCCAAGCGTGCCGCACTGTCTCGATGGGCATGATCTAGCTCTGCCGCCGAACAGTGTCCTGGAGGCCGCACGCGTGTTGGTTCCGACCCTTAATTCGGAGCCTGCTGCGTCGATCGAGCATGAGCGGTTGGACGCCACCTCAGGGGCTGCGATCTCAAAGGCGATCGAGTCGAACACCAGCCTCGCACTCTGCATGGCATGTGACTCCGAGGAGCCAGATTCCTCTCCAGACTCCGCGCCCCCCGCGCCCCTGCCGATCGAATCCGATTGGGCGCCGATAATGGACTTCACCGCCGCGGACATCTTTCAGCACTCACCCTTCGGCGACATTCTGAAGTCACTAAAGTCTCTCTCTTTATCAGGAGAGCCATGGCCGAACTATGGTCAGCAAGGATGGGATACGGACGATGAAGAAATTCAAAGCCCACCCAGCACCCACTTTGTAGCCACTATCGACGATTTAACCGACATGCTCGACTTCGACTCCGAAGACATTGACGGTATGGACGACGATGCAGGAGACGAACAAGAACCAGCACCTGTAGGGCGCTGGAAGGCCACCTCGTCATATGACATATATATGGTGGACACTCCAAAAGATGGAGATGGCGATGGAACAGCGGGGGATGACACCTCTAAGAAACATCCCAAGCGCCGGCGTCAGCGGCGCCGCTCTAAATCCCGCCAAAGCAAAAACGGTGATTCCGGCACGGGAGATAATACTACTCCGGATAGCACCGAAGAACACCCCCCCTGAGGGAGTCCTGGATTAGGGCGTGTTCGGATAGCCGGACTATACCTTCAGCCGGACTCCTGGACTATGAAGATACAAGATTGAAGACTTCGTCCCGTGTCCGGATGGGACTTTCCTTGGCGTGGAAGGCAAGCTTGGCAATGCGGATATTTAGATCTCCTACCATTGTAACCGACTTTGTGTAACCCTAACCCTCTCCGGTGTCTATATAAACCGGAGGGTTTTAGTCCGTAGGACAACTCCAACATACAACAATCATACCATAGGCTAGATTCTAGGGTTTAGCCTCCTTGATCTTGTGGTAGATCTACTCTTGTACTACCCATATCATCAATATTAATCAAGCAGGACGTAGGGTTTTACCTCCATCAAGAGGGCCCGAACATGGGTAAAACATTGTGTCCCTTGTCTCCTGTTACCATCCGCCTAGACGCATAGTTTGGGACCCCCTACCCGAGATCCGCCGGTTTTGACATCGACATTGGTGCTTTCATTGAGAGTTCCTCTGTGTCGTCGCTTTTTAGGCTCGATGGCTCCTTTGATCATCAACGACGACGCGGTCCAGGGTGAGACTTTTCTCCCCGGACAGATCTTCGTCTTCGGCGGCTTCGCACTGCGGGCCAATTCGTTTGGCCACCTGGAGCAGATCGAAAGCTACGCCCCTGGCCATCAGGTCAAGTCTGGAAGTTTAAACTACAGGGCTGACATCCACGGGGACTTGATCTTCGATGGATTCGAGCCACATCCAAGCGCGCCGCACTGTCTCGATGGGCATGATCAAGCTCTGCCGCCGAACAGTGTCCTAGAGGCCGCACGCGCGTTGGTTCCGACCCTTAATTCGGAGCCTGCTGCGTCGATCGAGGATGAGCGGTTGGACGCCACCTCAGGGGCTGTGATCTCAAAGGCAATCGAGCCGAACAGCAGCCCCGCACTCTGCATGACCCGTGACTCCGAGGATCCGGATTCCTCTCCGGACTCCGAACCCCCCGCACCCCTGCCGATCGAATCCGATTGGGCGCCGATCATGGAGTTCACCGCCGCGGACATCTTTCAGAACTCGCCCTTCGACGACATCCTGAAGTCACTAAAGTCTCTCTCTTTATCAGGAGAGCCCTGGCCGGACTATGGTCAGCAAGGATGGGATACGGATGATGAAGAAATTCGAAACCCACCCACCACCCATTTGTTAGCCACCGTCGATAATTTAAACGACGTGCTCAACTTCGACTCCAAAGACATCGACGGCATGGACAACGATGCAGGAGACACAGATGAACCAACGCCTATAGGGCATTGGACAGCCACCTCATCTCATGATGTGTACATGGTGGATACCCCTAAAGGTAGCGACAACGAGGAACACGGGGATGGAACGAAGGATCAATCCCTCGAAAAATAATCAAAGCACCGGTGTAAACGCCGACCCAAGCCCCGCCTCGATACAGACCCAGCCATAGAGCAGGATGAGCCGGCAGACGACGAGCATGCCTCAGAGCAACCATCCGAACAAGGCAGCCTGGATGAAGAAACCGAACATCCCTCCCCTGGTGAAAATGGCATTTCGGACGACCTTACGCCGGATAAACCCACGGAGAAGAAGAACCTCCACAAGAGGCTCGTTGCAACCGCACGCAGCCAGAAAAAGCAGAAGCGGAAGCTAAAAACTGCGGAAGATGCACTCAGGATCAGATGGAGTAAAGTAATCAACACCGCAGACAAATACGGCGACAGTCGCCGCACTAAAAGCTATCCGAAGCGAAAGCTACTGCCTGAATTCGACGAAGAGGCCTTAGAGCCCTCGCATTCAAAAAGTAAGAAAGCCACACGGTCGGATAGACGACCCCATGGCCAGCATAAAGCGGCAAGCGGCGCCGCACTTAAACCGGCACGCGACCCACTTACGGATTCGCATCAAAAGGATGGCCCAGCCAGGTCCATTTACGGGCCAAGAAAGCAAGCTCTCGTAAGCAATGCAATAAAGCCATTATCAGAATCCGGCATACCCAAATACAGGGGCGCCGCACACCCCCTATGTTTCACCGATGAGGTCCTGGATTATGAATTTCCAGCAGGATGCAAACCTGTTAACATAGAGGCATATGATGGAACAACAGACCCTGGAGTCTGGATAGAGGATTACATCCTCCACATACATATGGCTAGAGGAGATGACCTCCACGCCATCAAATATTTACCCCTCAAGCTTAAAGGACCACCCTGGCATTGGCTTAAAAGCCTTCCTGAAAACACAATTGGAAGTTGGGAAGAGCTCGAGGACGCTTTCCGAGCAAATTTTCAAGGGTCTTATGTCCGTCCTCCGGATGCAGACGATCTCAGTCACATAACACAACAGCCCGGAGAGTCAGCTCAGCAGTTCTGGAATAGATTTCTCACTAAGAAGAATCAGATAGTCGATTGTCCGGACGCCGAAGCCCTAGCAGCTTTCAGGCACAATGTCCGAGACGAATGGCTCGCCAGACACCTCGGCCAAGAAAAGCCAAGAACAATGGCCGCATTAACAAGCCTCATGACCCGCTTTTGCGCAGGAGAGGACAGCTGGTTGGCAAGATGTAGCACCAGCGACCCAAGTACATCCGAAACTAGGGATGGAAACGGAAAATCGCGACGCAACAAGGATCGTCGCCGGACTAAGGAAAACAGTCCGAAGAGCACGGCAGTCAACGCCGGATTCAAACGCTCACAGCAGAATCAGAAAAGGCCGCCCCTCCAGGATAACAGAGATGATTTATCCAACTTAAACAAAATCTTGGACAAGATATGTCAAATACACCGTACTCCCGGGAGGCCTGCTAACCATACCCACAGAGATTGTTGGGTTTTCAAACAATCCGGCAGACTCAACGCCGAACACAAGGGGCTCGACACACCAAGCGAAGACGAGGACGAACCCCAAAAGCAGAGCACCAGGAAACAAAAGAATTTCCCACAAGAAGTAAAAACAGTAAACCTACTTCACATAACAAAACGTGCGGCGCCCATAAAGGTACGCGCCACACGACCTATCCCAAAGGGGTCCCGCCACTGGTTGTCAAAACCAATCATCTTCGATCATCTGGATTATTCTAGAAGTACCAGGAACGCAGGCTGGACTGCCTTGGTACTCGATCCAATATTTGGCGGACTCCAGTTTTCAAATGTCCTAATGGACGGCGGCAGTGGACTAAACCTGATATATCAGGACACAATCCGTCACATGGGGATAAACCCAACAAGAATTCGGCACAGCAAAACCTCCTTTCAAGGGGTAACGCCTGGTCCGGACACCCATTGCATGGATTTTATACGTCTCGAAGTTATATTCGGATCTACCGATAACTTCCGCTGCGAAAGGCTGACTTTCCACATCGTCCCATTCTCAAGTCGCTATCAAGCATTGCTGGGACGCGAAGCTTTCGCCCGCTTTAACGCAATACTGCATTATGCATCCCTCACGCTTAAGATGCCCGGTCCACGAGGCATCATCTCCTTGAAGGGGAAGCATTGAGTGCACCTCCCCCGAGCGGAGGATTGTGCGGCTGCTTTAACAGCCCCACAATACAATGGCTTCACCAGCCAGAACATCCGAACAGGTCATTAAGACCACGGGCACGGATAGACGAGCCCGACATGCCCTAGGGGCTCCGCATATATAAGAGACAATAAAGCTCAATTTTACATATTTTACTTTATATTTGTTTATTTAATACAACTTTTGTTCGGCACGCCCCTTTTTCAACTTAGTTCCTCTCTTTTACAGATGAACATCGTGCTGCACCCGTCCAGAATACGGCACAACGGAGACACAGGCGCAGACGTGCAGTAGGGACCCGTTCCAAGGATTCTTTTCAGATTAAGACCCTGCGTAAACCTTTTTTTACTGTCTCTTGTTGCCACACATCCCCTGGTTCTATAACCAAGGAGGAGGCTGGCGTCTTGGCATGTGGCCACGTCAGAATTCCTGCGCGTACCTGGACACTAGGGGCTTATACCTAAGAGTGTTACTTCGCCCGCTCTCATAAAGACCGAATACCTTAGGGAGTGTTCGGCGTCGCGAGTTTGGCCTTATATGCATCAGCTCCGAATCATGATTTTGGTCAATGTTGGGTTGCCCGGCTCCTGTGTTCGGCCGCCTTACGTTCTGCTCTATCGGCTAAGGCGGCACCAGGAGAACTACTGCGATTGTGCCCCAGTCCCGCCAGGCGAGCACCTCAGTAGAGAAAGCCGAAAACCGACTGTCATGATATAGCGTGAGACTGGTCAACCACTCGATGACTCTCTAGAATCTATAGGATTCCTCCGCATTAACGAAGGGCCATTTCCCGGCCAGGCACACACGCGCCCCGAATTCGGGCGAGCGCAGTCGCCACCAAGGGCTATCTAAAGAGTCCCACTGTCAAGCTCCTATGGCTAAGTGAAAGTGTTAAAGCATTATAGTCCAGTTGCCTAGCTCGCTGCGCCATCACCTCCTTTGTAGGACCAAGACGTTGGATTAAGTGTGAAAAAGCGCTTTCTGCGAGCACCCCCGCACTATGTGCGTTGGGGCTGAAGCCAACGACTGCCATCTTTCAGATTCCATATATATATCTTAAAACGGCCGCACAGGAGGTGTTCCACATACTTGAAGGCACAAGTACAAAATCCTACTACAATTCATCAAAATACTACTTTATAATTACATATGCTATCAGAACATAGCATCCTTCGAGCATTGTGTCTCTATTACACGAGCGCCTTCAAGAACTTCCTGAAAATAGTGCTCGGAGGGAACTCGGCTTTTGTCCGAATCTCGGGATGCAACAATGGTGGTCTCCAACTCCGCCCATTATGTCTTGACACGGGCAAGAGCCATCCGTGCGCCCTCTATGCACGCTAACCTCTTCATTGCATTGATATGTGGCACCGCATCAAGGAATTGCTGCACCAAGCTGAAATAACTCTTCGGCTCCGATCTCCCCGGCCATAAATGACCCATGACACACTTCATGGCGAGTCCGGACAACCTATTCAGTTCGGCCCATTGAGCCAGACGATCGTCCACCGCCAGTGGATGCTCTGGATTATGGAACTGCGACCAGAAAAGTATTTCCACTTCGCGATCTTCTTGATCTCGAAAGTGTTCGGTCGCATCAGCAGCACTTGCTGCCAAATCCAGATAGGTGTCCTCCACACTCCACATCCAACGGAGCAAACTTCGGATCGCAAAACTTCCTCCTCAGCATAAAGGGCTTTCCAGCTGCAATCTGTCCGGCCTGGCGCAGCTCCTCCTTCGCAGCTCTCATCGTAGAGCGAGCGTCCTTGGCATCAGCAACGGCCTTCTCTAAGTCCGTCTGCCTCGCCCGGTCTTCTTTCTCAAGAAGCTCGCAACGATCAGCAGCGCTCTTTAACTTCACGGCCATCTCGGCCATCTCCTTCTTGCTTCGGCAGTGAGCAGCCTGTTCGGCTCTCAGCTCTTCAAGGGCCTTCTTGGCAGCCGCGTCCCTTTCTCTGGCTTGTTCCTTAGATCGGGCAAGTTCCGCCCGAAGACTCTCCACGGCGGCCGCACCATCTGCATCAAGCGCACACATTGTAAGATATTGGCATCAAGCTCCTCTTACCAGGTGCCGCCCAAGGAGTTACATACCTTGAGCCTAATCAAGCCGCTTGTTGACGAGCGCGATGCCGGCATCTGCCACGTCAAGTTGCCGCTTTAGTTCGGCAAAAAACATTAGTTCGGCTCGATTCCGGACACCTCGCCACCTACATTTAAAGGCGATGTTTTAGACCTGGGGTTATGATCCTGTGCACGCTGTCACTTCTGACAACGCACAGAGTCTCAGGGGCTACTACACAGGGCGCATCTTATTTATGCGCAACTGACAAAAGTGTACATTATTTAACATACCTCAAAGCCCATCAGTAAACTTCTGACGGCCTTGTGCAATCCGCTTTCCGCGGATGAAATCCTTTCAATCACCGTGCCCATCAATGCACGGTGCTCCTCTGAGATAGAAGCTCACCCCAGCAGATTCTTTATCTCCTCCGGCCGAGCACCAGACGGTGCCGGACTTGTCCTATGGCCTCTTTCGAAGGCCGGACGCAGAGAAACTTGGGGGGCCACATAGCCATCTTCCACCCCTGTCGAATTCGGAGCAACCCTCCGCGACGACACCTCAGGGTCGCCTGCCTCGCTAGGTGGTACGGCAAGGGGAGGCGTCCCGCTCTCCATCATCTCCAGAAGAAGGTCCCCCAAAGACGAGCTCTGCTGAGAAAGGCTGAGGTCTGAACTACAAGGTAAAATTTCGGTTAATCTTCTTAGGCTTAAAGTAAGGACCTTTCTCTCAAATATATAATCTTTCTCTACTTACGGCTCGCTGGAGGGCGGGCCCCTTTGAGGGCATAGTTCGGCCAAGGTACCCCCGGGCGTAGGACCCTCTGACGAGGATTCCCCCCCCCCTCCCCGCTTGGAGGCTATAGCCTCCGGGTGTTCAGAGGCAGTCCTTTTCTTCCCCGGATGAGAGGAATTTTCGGTTCCTTCCCTCCGAACAGCCTCCTTCGAGGAGGCCGTAGCTGCCTTGTCCCCTCCCTCACTTTCCTTCAAAGGCACAACCTTCAACATCCTGACCAGGATGGAATCCGGCCTGGTCTGAGGGAGGGGAGCCGGACACCTTATCAGCTTTGCTTTCTCTATCCACTCCTGTTTAAAAGGCATAGCTCTTTTAAGGGGCAAGTTTATGACAAATATATGGATAACGAGTCCGGGCATGAGGCTACTTACTTGAGTATCCGGGCGATTGCAGCTCAGACCTGCATCCTCGGTCAAATCCGGACACATTGCTTGTGATCCGAAGAACAGTTTATACATCTCCGCGGGCGTTGCGCCCATAAAGTGCTAGAGAGCTTGTGGTCCCTCCGGATTAAACTCCCATAGACGAAGGGAGCGACGTTTGCCGGGCAGGGTTCGGCGGATTAGCATGACCTACGTCACTTTGACCAGGCTGAGATCTCTTTCCAAGAGATCCCTGATGCGGCCCTGCAACGAAGGCACGTCCTGGGATGGCCCCCAGTCTAGGCCTTTATTGACCCATGACTCTAGCAGCTGTGGGGGACCCGAGCGAAAGGCAGGCGGCGCCACCCATTTGGTGCCCCTGGGGGCGGTGATATAGAACCACTCCCATTGCCATAAGCCGAGCTCCTCTTGAAAAGAGCCCTCGGGCCATGGAGCATCAGCATTTTTACTTATAACAGCGCCTCCGCACTCTGCGTGCCGTCCCTCGATCATCTTTGGCTCCACTTTAAAGGTCTTGAGCCATAATCCGAAGTGAGGGGTAACACGGAGGAACGCTTCACACACGACGATGAATGAGGAAATATGGAGGATGGACTCCGGAGCTAAGTCGTGAAATTCTAGCCCATAATAGAACAACAGCCCCCTCACAAAGGGATCCATTGGGAAGCCTAACCCCCGAAGGAAGTGAGATATGAACACCACACTCTCACCGGGCTAGGGGCTGGGAACCGCCTGCCCTTGAGCAGGCAACCTATGCGTAATTTCGCCGGTCAAGAACTTAGCCTCTCCCAACTTTAGCACGTCCTCCTCCGTGATGGAGGAGGGCATCCATCGGCCTTGAAGGTCGGAACTGGACATTGTCGATGGTCCGAAGCGCCTGGAATCTGGGGCCTAGGGTGTTGGAACTCGAGGCGACGGGCAAACTCGTTTGAGGTTGGAAAAAAGGAGTAAGGCCTTGGTCTCTTTATAAGAGGTTGAATACCAAGAGCCCTCCCCGTGACCGTTTGGGACTCGCCTTTAATCGAGAAAACATACTAAACGGGCATGATCGGGTTACCCACGTCCGTATTGATGAGAATCCCGTAAATAAAGGGGACACGATCTCTACTTTGACAAGACGTGCCAAGGAAACCGCCTCGCAAAACGCGCTGAGGTGGAGAAGTGAAAATGATTCGAATAAAGGCTTGGTCGTAGTATGATGTCACGCTACGGAATACGTTAGCAGATTAGATTTGTGTTATTATTATTCTCTCTATGGCAATATGTGGAAACTTATTTTGCAGAGCCGGACACTACTCTTGGTGTTTACAATCTTTTATGAAGAACTTGGAGGAGGAACCCGCCTTGCAATGTCGAAGACAACCTGCGCGCCGGACTCGTCGTCATTGAAGCCTGGTTCAGGGGCTACTGAGGGAGTCCTGGATTAGGGGGTGTTCGGATAGCCAGACTATACCTTCAGTCGGACTCCTGGACTATGAAGATACAAGATTGAAGACTTCGTCCTGTGTCCGGATGGGACTTTCCTTGGCGTGGAAGGCAAGCTTGGCGATGCGGATATTTAGATCTCCTACCATTGTAACCGACTTTGTGTAACCCTAACCCTCTCCGGTGTCTATATAAAACGGAGGGTTTTAGTCCATAGGACAACTCCAACATACAACAATCATACCATAGGCTAGCTTCTAGGGTTTAGCCTCCTTGATCTCGTGGTAGATCTACTCTTGTACTACCCATATCATCAATATTAATCAAGCATGACGTAGGGTTTTACCTCCATCAAGAGGGCCCGAACCTGGGTAAAACATTGTGTCCCGTGTCTCCTGTTACCATCCGCCTAGACGCACAGTTCGGGACCCCCTACCCGAGATCCGCCGGTTTTGACACCGACACCCCCCAACAGGATTCGCCACAGGAAGATGGAGAAGCCAACCCTCATGAGAGAGCGGCAGACCGAGAGGTTGAGGATGATAACTATATGCCTCCCTCCGAAGACGAGGCAAGCCTCGACGACGACGAATTCGTCGTGCCATCAGACCCCGCCGAACAAGAGCGTTTCAAACGCAGGCTTTTAGCCACGGCAAGCAGCCTCAAGAAAAAGCAGCAACAGCTTAGAGCTGATCAAGATTTGCTAGCTGACAGATGGACTGAAGTCCTTGCGGCCGAAGAGTATGAACTCGAACGCCCCTCCAAGCATTACCCAAAGCGCAGGTTGCTACCCCGATTAGAGGAGGAAGCACCTACATCACCAGCGCATGACATGGCCGACCGGCCACCTCGTGGCCGCAACAGGGAGGCCTCTAGGCCCTCCACTCAAGCCATACCCCGACGCCGCTCAAAACATGCTAAGGCACGGGAAAACGCGCCAGACCTGCGAGATATACTGGAGGACAAGGCAAGGCAAACAAGATCGATCTATGGATTGCGCGGGCGCCCCACGACACGTGACGGTGATCGTCACTCCAGATACAATAAATCCGGCCGGGCCGAACACAATAGACAAAGCTCCTTTGAGCTGCGTCGTGACATAGCCCAGTACACAGGCGCCGCACACCCACTATGCTTCATAGATGAAGTAATGGATCATAAAATCCCTGAGGGCTTCAAACCCGTAAACATCGAATCATACGATGGCACAACAGATCCTGCGGTATGGATCGAGGATTATCTCCTTCATATCCACATGGCCCGCGGCGATGATCTACACGCCATCAAATACCTCCCGCTCAAACTTAAGGGACCGGCCCGGCATTGGCTTAAAAGCTTGCCAGCAAACTCAATCGGTTCTTGGGAGGACCTGGAAGCCGTATTCCTCGACAATTTCCAGGGCACTTATGTATGACCACCGGACGCCGACGACCTAAGCCACATAATTCAGCAGCTAGAGGAATCGGCCAGGCAATTCTGGACGCGTTTCCTAACAAAGAAAAATCAAATAGTCGACTGTCCGGACGCAGAGGCCCTAGCGGCCTTCAAGCATAATATCCATGACGAGTGGCTCGCTCTGCACCTGGGACAGGAAAAGCCGAAATCTATGGCAGCCCTTACGACACTCATGACCCGCTTTTGCGCGGGAGAAGACAGCTGGCTAGCTCGCAACAACAACTTAACCAAGAACCCTGGTAATTCGGATTCCAAGGACAAAAGCGGCAGGTCGCGCCGGAACAAGCAAAAGCGCCGCGTTAACAGCGACAGCAACGAGGATACGGCAGTAAATGCCGGATTCCGAGGCTACAAATCCGGTCAACGGAAAAAGCCATTCAAAAGAAATACTCAGGGCCCGTCCAGTTTGGACCGAATACTCGACCGCTTGTGCCAGATACATGGCACCCCTGAAAAGCCAGCCAATCACACCAACAGAGATTGTTGGGTGTTCAAGCAGGCAGGCAAATTAAATGCTGAAAACATAGACAAGGGGCTGAATAGCGAGGACGAGGAGGAGCCCAGGCCATCGAACAACAATGGACAGAAGGGTTTTCCCCCACAAGTGCGGATGGTGAACATGATATACGCCACTGAGGGAGTCCTGGATTAGGGGGTGTTCGGATAGCTGGACTATACCTTCAGCCGGACTCCAGGACCGTGAAGATACAAGATTGAAGACTTCGTCCCGTGTCCGGAAGGATCTTTCCTTGGCATGGAAGGCAAGCTAGCCGTGCGGATATTCAAGATCTCCTACCATTGTAACCGACTCTGTATAACCCTAACCCTATCTGGTGTCTATATAAACCGGAGGATTGTAGTCCGTAGGACAACCATCATCATACACAATCATACCATAGGCTAGCTTCTAGGGTTTAGCCTCCTTGATCTCGTGGTAGATCTACTCTTGTACTACCCCATATCATCAATATTAATCTAGCAGGAGTAGGGTTTTACCTCCATCGAGAGGGCCCGAACCTGGGTAAAATAAAGTGTCCCTTGTCTCCTGTTACCATCCAACCTTGACGCATAGTTCGGGACCCCCTACCCGAGATCCGCCAGTTTTGACACCGACATTGGTGCTTTCATTGAGAGTTCCTCTGTGCCGTCGCGATCAGGAAGGATGCCTCTTCCCGTCTTTAAAGACGTCGCCATTAAAAAAGGAGCCTTGGCTGTCGGCCAAACTCTCCGGCTAGGTGGTTTTCTCGCAACCGCCTGTTCGGCTGTTGCACCGACGGCGACCTCCCGGGTCATCGAAAGCAACCTCCACGTCGGCTCAGAACTCGCCGAGAAATTGGATCCGATGGAGCTCTCTTCTGTAAACGAGCTCCTGGATCGCATCGCCGCACTGGGCGTCACTACAAATTACGACCAGGTTGGGCTTAAACCCGATCTAAGAGAAATTAACTCTCCCCAAGTCACCCACCACGTTGCTGTGGTGGAGACACAATGCGGCGACCCTTCATCTATCTTAAGGACTAGCTACGTCCGAATTCCTGAACCCTCCATGCCGGATATCCGTGGAGGGGAGGATACAATCCAAGACCTGAGCTTAAAATCAGGAAAATCGGATAACATCCAAGACTCCGGATCTCAGAATTCGGAAGTTCTTCGGCCTCCGAACAGCAAACTGGGCGAGGTCTCAGATTCAACGACACCCGCCCGCCCGATCTTAAGCGATCTTTCCCAAATCAGGCAAATGCCCGAAGAAATAGTACATCATTACTGGGCCAGATTCCTCCTGGTTATGAACAGGATAAAGGACTGCCGCAAGGGAGACGCAATTTCAATCTTTTGCAGTAACTGCACGGACAAGGGAATACTCAACGTCGTAAGTCGTCGTAATATTACACGCTTTGCTGACTTGGCGTCCATAGTACAAAAGTACTGTACGATGGAAAGTGCTTGGAAAACCGAAATAAATTTTTGGGATAATCCGGCCTTGAATAGCAATCCTGTCCGAACTAAGAGGGTGCACCACAGTAAGGCACCCGGACTAAATACCAAAAAATCAAAACCCTTTAGAGGGCATGGAACCGTCCTAGAAAAGTGGCTAGATGGACCCTGCAAGATTCACAGTGCAAAGGACGCCACCCCAACTCACAGCCTCAGGGCATGTTGGATACTCCGGCAGGTGGCCAAAATTGGCGAGGACCTCCTAATTCCACAGGTCGAAGGAAACCAGCCCGAGAATTTCAGTTACGTTCTCACAGTCTTTGAGAATTTCACATCAAATAACATGCAAAAAAGAACACTCCGCAGCCTCACCAAAGTCTATCAAGTAGCGACAATAAACCCATGGAGTAATACTACTATCACCTTCAACGCGAGTGACGAACCTAAATTTCAAACAGCCCGAGAACCAGCCGCATTGGTCCTCAGTCCCATAGTGGACGGCTGTCGCCTCGCAAAGTTACTCATGGACGGAGGCAGCGATTGAACCTCATTTACGAGGAAACCCTCCAAAAGATGGAAATAGACTGGAGCCGCATTGAGCGAAGCAGCACAACCTTTAGAGGAATAATCCCCAGTCAGGAAGCGCGCTGCACTGGAAAGATCACACTAGATGTGGTATTCGGCACGCCGGATAATTACAGGTCCGAACAGATCACGTTCCAGGTGGCCCCGTTCAAAAGCAGATATCACGCTATACTAGGACGGGAGGCTTTCACAGTTTTCCAAGCTATACCCCATTACGGGTACATGAAGCTTAAAATGCCTGGGCCAAACGGAATTATCACTCTCGCTAGTGATCCGGACATAGCACTCCGCGCCGAGAACAAGACAGGCGCATTGGCCCTCGAGGCACTATCCGAAACCTTAGCGGCCGAAGAACTGACTGCACTACGATCCATGGTCAATAGGGATGATGTGATACTCAATAAGAGATCCAAATCCACACCCTTCAAACCAGTGGACGAAATAGTCAAATTCCAGGTACACCCAACGGACCCCAATAAAACAGCCTCCATCGGGGAAGGACTGAACCCTGATGTATGCGCCGCACTGCAAGAGTTCCTACGAGAGAACTGGGACATTTTCGCTTGGCACCCTTCAGACATGCCAGGAATCCCACGCAGGTTGGCCGAACACAGCCTAAATATCCAGAAAGGATTCAAACCTGTCAAACAAGCCCTTCGGCGTTTCTCCGAACCAAAGAGACAGGCTATGGGAGAGGAGCTAGCCAAGTTATTGGAGGCCGGATTCATTAGAGACATAAAACACCCGGACTGGCTAGCAAACCTGGTGATGGTACCAAAGAAGGACAAATCCTGGCGCCTGTGTGTCGATTTCAAAGACCTTAATAAGGCTTGCCCAAAGGATCCTTTCCCCCTCCCTCGAATAGATCAAATCATCGATGCCACTGCAGGACACGATTCGCTGTGCTTCCTCGATGCATACTCCGGTTACCATCAAATCAAGATGGCAGAATCAGACCAAGCCGCAACAGCATTCATCACACCATACGGCCCATTCTGCTTCAACACAATGCCCTTTGGGCTAAAAAATGCCGGCGCAACATATCAGCGCATGATTCAAACATGCCTGGCAAACCAGATCGGCAAAACAGTGGAGGCGTATGTAGACGATGTGGTCGTTAAATCAAGACATGTCGAATCTCTAGTAGACGACTTGAGGCTTACATTCGACAACCTCCAAAAATACGACATTAAGCTCAATCTGGAAAAATGTGTTTTCGGCGTTCCAGCCGGAAAGCTCCTGGGCTTCATTGTATCCGGTAGAGGAATTGAAGCAAATCCAGCTAAAATCCAAGCTTTGTCACAATTGGATGTCCCAAAAGACCTCAAACAAACACAGAAACTCACCGGATGTGTGGCGGCGTTAAGCCGCTTTATCTCCCGCCTGGGAGAAAAGGCATTGCCCCTTTACCGCCTCCTTAGGCGCACCGAACACTTCGAGTGGACAGACGCTGCCACGGCCGGACTCGAGGAAATAAAGGCCATCTTGGCAACAAACCCAGTCCTGGCCGCGCCGAACACTGGCAAACCCATGCTATTGTACATTTCCGCAACTCATCAAGTTGTTAGCGCAGTACTCGTCCTCGAGCGGGCAACGGATGGACACAAACTACCCCTTCAAAGGCCGGTTTACTACGTGTCCACTGTCCTCACACCATGCAAATCACGGTACCCGCGGATTGCATACGCGGTGTTTATGGCATCCCGGAAGCTACGACACTACTTTCAAGAGTGTTCTATAACAGTAGCCTCGGAAGTACCACTCAACGATATTATCAACAACCGCGATGCAACGGGCCGGATAGCAAAATGGGCCATAGAGCTCCTCCCATTCGACATAACCTACAAACCACGGCGAGCCATTAAATCGCAAGTCCTAGCCGACTTCGTCGCCGAATGGACAGAGGCCGAACTCCCTAAAGAGTACGGCACATATTTAAACTGGATCATGCATTTCGACGGCTCCAAAATGTTGGCCGGACTGGGGGCTGGCGTCGTTTTGGCGTCCCCTACAGGAGACACAGTCCAATATGTACTCCAAATTATGTACACGGACTCCAACAACGCAGCCGAATACGAGGCCCTTCTACATGGTCTCCGGATGGTAGTATCCATGGGCATTCAACGCCTGGAAGTACGCAGGGACTCAAACCTCGCGATATCCCAAATAAATGGCGACTTCGATGCCAAAGACCCAAAAATGGCAGCCTATCGCAATGTCGTTCTAAAAATGTCAGTTCGGTTCGAGGGACTGGAGTTTCACCATATAGCCCGAGAAAATAATCAGGCAGCGGACGTCCTGGCACGCATCGGAGCAAAACGAGATGCAGTCCCCCCCAACATCTTCTTAGAAAGATTATTCAAGCCATCTGTAGCATGGGAGGGGGAACCCTCGGATAAAAGTCCGGACACAACCGCACAACCCGATGCCGAACAATCTGACATAATCGGAGGCCCTGCCACCGAAATCACACCTTCAGCACACGTAATAATGGCGGTCATCGCCCCATGGACAGAACCATTCCTAGCCTACTTTACTAGGCAGGAACTCCCAGAGGACCAAAACGAGGCACGCTGCATAGTGCGGCGATCTAAAGCCTATAAAGTCCACGAGGGAGAGCTCTATAAGAAAAGCACTACAGGAGTCCTTCAAAGATGTATCTCCAAAGAGGAAGGGTGGAGTCTGTTGGTTGAAATTCATGCCGGACTCGGTGGCCACCATGCCGCAGCTCGGTCCCTTGTAAGCAAGGCTTTCCGTACGGGCTTTTATTGGCCGACGGCCCGAGCAGACGCTCATGACTTAGTCAAACGATGCGCGGTTGCCAGCTCTTTGCAAACCAAAGCCATATGCCGCCCAACGCCCTCCGAACTATCCCCATCACTTGGCCTTTTGCGGTCTGGGGGCTTGACATGGTGGGACCCCTTAAAGGTGGAGCCCACAAGAAAAAATACTTATTGGTCATGGTGGATAAATTCACCAAATGGATAGAAGCCAAGCCTTTTAAGACGGCCGAATACGGACCTGTGATAGACTTCATATCCGGGGTCATACACCGTTACGGCGTCCCTCACAGCATCATCACCGATGGCACAAACTTCACCTCCGACGAAGTAAAGCTGTGGTGCAAAAACATGGGCATTAAGCTCGACTATGCTTCTGTCTATCACCCACAAACTAACGGTCAGGTCGAACGTGCAAATGGTCTCATCATGAGCGGCATTAAACCCAGACTAGTGCGGTCCCTCAAGGAATCTAATACACACTGGGTGGAGGAGCTCGACTCCGTACTCTGGGGGCTGCGAACCACGCCGAACCGTACCACCGGATTCACACCATTCTTTATGGTGTACGGCGCAGAGGCAGTACTGCCCTGCGACATAATTCATGACTCACCTCGAGTGCGCATGTACGAAGAAAGAGAAGCCGAGCTTGATCGGCAGGACAACCTGGACACCTTAGAGGAGGAGCGCGACGTGGCTAAAGCCCGCTCTGCATTTTATCAACAGCAGGCTCGAAGATATCAAAGCAGAGAAGTACGGGCCAAAAATTACAACGTTGGCGAACTAGTTCTACGCCTGCCGGATAAGAAAAAGGACAAACTCAAGCCCAAATGGGAAGGTCCCTTCATAATTGACCAAGTCCTGACTGGTGGAGCGTACCGCCTGCGAGATGCGTCGGATAACCGACTCGGGCCGAACCCATGGAACGCCGCACGTCTCCGGAGATTCTACGCCTAGCGCCGGACTCTGGGTTTGTCTCCTTCCTCTGTCCATTTTTATATATATTTTTCTGTTTTTATTTGTCTCCTCCCACTCTTTCCTTTTATAGCCCTTAAAGGCTCATCATGTGACGCGCTACCCGCGCTCCTTAAACCTAGGGGCTTCTTTAATAGAAGCTTATTTATATGGGTTTTACGCCCAACGCATGCGTCAGACTTCCGCATGCACCTTTTCTTCACCATTATGTGCATCGATATGACTTAAGTTTTGGCCAAGCTGGGTTGCCTGGCTCCTGTGCTTACCCCTACGTTCCCGATTGTTCGGCTAGGCGGTAAAGGGAGCACCTCTACGATTGCTACTGCCGGATAAGCCGGATGTGTACCTCAGACTGGGTGAAGCCGAAAGCTAGCGTTCTTAAGGGAATATTTGGTCGGTGAAATAAAGATGAACCTTTTTTACTTATATACATGCCCCCAGATGTTTTCCTGCATTTGCAGTCCGGACGTGCACTTCAGGGCACGCCACCACAGCGAAAGGAACCCTTAACGGAACTATTCTCTCTGGAAGATGTTTCTTACTAACCATGTAATATAACATAACTAGTTGGGCACTTGTCTGATAAAGCACTGATGACCCCTACGCCGGGTCTCCATGCATACCTCGGTTCTTATATAACCGTTATGGTATTCGGACACACTCCGGACCGTCAGGTCCCGAGGTCGAAGCGAAAAGGTCGGCAACGACAAACGATCTACAATCCGGCTAGAAGGCATTACACATGTCAATTACATAGTCATCCTGACTAATTGTATTCCTCCTCTATACCATCTAACAGGCTGTCTAATTTGTAGTCCTGTTGGGAATACTTTGCGGCCAATTCTACCTGGCCATACACTAAGCTCACAGGGATCTCCTTCCCGTCAGTCCCCACCGGTCCGACCTCGGCCATGTGATTAGGGTCAGACTTTGTAAAGCGGGTCTTCACCATAGCCCAGGCCTCCCTAGCGCCCTGCCGGCAGGCTAATCTCTTCCACAACCGGAAGCGCCGCCGAGCTCCCTTCAACTTCTCCGCAAGTTCTCCAAGGCCCTCAGGTATGGAGGGGGCAGGCCACAAGGCTTGGGCAATACTTCGCATCGCCTGCCGAACTCGTTCGTGCAGTTGCGAGAGTTCAGGAAGAAGATCGCCCGTTGAACCGGGCATCTCCTCTGCAGGACGCCCTGTCAGCATACCTACAGACATAACTCTGTTAGTCGTCTTCCTCGCCGAACTCCTTTTTCAAGAGTTTGCTTAAGCACTTACTAAAAATGCCGCGTCGAAGTCGCTGATTCTCCTTATTGGAGTCCGACAGTTGGCCACGAACATCTTTTAGTTCAACATCCAGCCTGGTGTTGGCATCCTGGAGATCATTCTTCTCCCGCCTCACCTTTGTTAGCACGCTTTCACCAGCCTTTAACCGGCGTAGAAGTTGTTGCCTGTCCGGATCGAGTCCGGCGCCATCTGCAATACCATTTGTCAGATTGGCACTTAAATCCGCACAATCCTAAATATTCTGGGGTATTGTTTACCTGCAAGGGTCTCTTGAGACCCCCCTGCTGCCATTAGTGCGGCCTCTAGTTGGGCCCTGCACCTTTCCAGCTCCTGGGACAACACGGTGTTCTTCTCGGTAAGAAACTGCATGTTATATGATTCTTGAATCAGTTCTTTCCACTGCTTCAAGTCTCGGGGGCTACTGGCATATCTATATTTACTAAAAATTTCTTACCCGTATGTCTTTTACATACTGCTCCGTGGCTCTGGCTAAACCATTTTGAGCGGCACGGAGGTACGCGTCTCCCGAATTGAAGGCATCTAAAGCCTCCTGGGAGAAACAAGCATCGCAAAGGACTGTTCGGCGACGCCTGTGGTTCATGGCGCTCTCCAACTCTGAAGGGGTGACAGACAGCCTGTCCGCATCCTCTGATGGAGGAGCATCTGGTGCGTGCCTTGTGCGGGCCTCCGCTTCCGGGCCGGGCGTTGGAGTCTGGCTGGTGGAGGCGCGGTTGGCAACCTCTCCGGATATAGTCCTGCGAGGTCTCTTCGTCCTGAAGATAGCACGAATGTTAATATACCCTGAAGGAGTAAAACAACAGGGAAAAAGAGAGGGTACGCCATACCTTTGCTCTGGCACCTCAGTCCGGACTACGTTCCTTTTTTCCCCACAGGGCCCTGCGGCCCCTCGCCGGCTAGCAGCAGCGGGGTCGGCTTCCCGCCTCGGGAATCTCCCCTGCAAAGCATGGTTGCTGTCAGAACAACCAAACCCGTGAAAACGGAACCCCTTTTAAGGGGGTAAAGCTCCGGTATTTGTCACCTGGGAGGCCGGAATTAACCCTGGGTAATCAGCTATAATAGCTACCAAGGTATCGTCCTTGCTTAGCTGATAAAACACTCCGTCGATGAGCTCCACCGCTAAGTCCGGATCCTCTTCGGAATCTGGATCAAGGGACCGTTCTGGGTCCTCTGGCTGTGGAGGACGGTTGTTTATGTTTTTTACCTCCTGACGCAGGTCCTGCGTTGAAGTCGTTAGACTGCCTATTTAATCATGGAAATGTAAAATGAACAGGGAAGCACGACCGTCCGCTTACCCAATTCGAAGGACTATACATGGAAAATCCGCCCTGCGGGTCGACGCAGAGGAATTCCTCTTCTTCTCCCTTGTACAAAGAGGATAAGATCTTCATTAGAGCGGCAGGCGAGTCCTCCCCTTACGGCCGTGACGGGTGGCGTCATCTTCCCCGTTGAAATCCCACATGGGGTGGCTTCTGTATTGGAGTGGCTGCACCCCCTGCATAATGCATATGGCCATGACTTTAATCATGGTTAGTCCGGAATGAGCCAGTAGCTTAATCCGGCCCATTAAGTAAAGGACGTCTCCATCATTCTCTCTCTGAGAGCTCCGAGGGCGCCAGCTCAGGCGTTTCTTCAGGGGAGCGTTGTTGAACTCAGGGAGACCGGCCCGGAGAGGGTCCGGCAGGGGGACGTCGTCTATGTAAAACCATTCTGAAGGCCAGTCCTCAGACGCCTTCTTCGGGGTTTCGGACGGGTATCCGGTCCCGGCGATGCGCCATACTTCGGCTCCACCCACTTGATATATGGACCCCTCTTGGGAACGGGGCACCAGGCAGAATATCTTCTTCCACAGCGCGAAGTGAGCCTCGACGCCTAAAAATAGCTCGCAAAGAGCAACGAAGCCCGCGACGTGTAACACAGAGCCGGGCGTAACGTGGTGCAGCTGGAGGCCATAGAACTCCAGAAGCCCGCGGAGAAAGGGATGAATTGGAAATCCCAGTCCCCTTATTATATAAGGGACCAGGCACACCCGCTCCCCATTAGAGGGACTAGGTGAGTTCTCCGCTTGTTTTCCGCCTTGATAAGTGGCGAGTCCGGCTCGGACCGAGACCATGTAGGCTTGAGGGAGAAATCCCTTGGCTTGGAGTGACACTAATTCGCTATGCGGGATGGAACAACTCTCCCAGTCTCCAGGGATAGGACTGGAAGGGCGAGAGGAGGAGCTACGGCGGCTGGCCATGTTGGAATGGATCTTTGCTGGAGACGCTCTGATGATTTCTCGCAGAAGGGGAAGGTGTGGTTTGGATCTGAATCCTCATCCTGTTAGATAGGCGGCTCATTTATACGGCTAGGGGCTTGGATGTAAAACTGCCCCGGCTTTTCGCATTCATTTGACACGTGGAAGGCGGCCATTATTGGGCGTGAAAGCCAAGGAGCGCTATAATATAAAAATTGGACGTTATACCCGCAGGTACACAAAGTTTGAAGGAGAACCCGCCTTGCAATGCCGAAGACAATCTGCACGCCGGACTCATCGTCATTGAAGCCTGGTTCGGGGGCTACTGAGGGAGTCCTAGATTAGGGGGTGTTCGGATAGCCAGACTATACCTTCAGCCGGACTCCAGGACCGTGAAGATACAAGATTGAAGACTTCGTCCCGTGTCCGGAAGGATCTTTCCTTGGCGTGGAAGGCAAGCTAGGCGTGCGGATATTCAAGATCTCCTACCATTGTAACCGACTCTGTATAACCCTAACCCTATCCGGTGTCTATATAAACCGGAGGATTGTAGTCCGTAGGACAACCATCATCATACACAATCATACCATAGGCTAGCTTCTAGGGTTTAGCCTCCTTGATCTCGTGGTAGATCTACTCTTGTACTACCCCATATCATCAATATTAATCTAGCAGGAGTAGGGTTTTAGCTCCATCGAGAGGGCCCGAACCTGGGTAAAATAAAGTGTCCCTTGTCTCCTGTTACCATCCGACCTTGACGCACAGTTCGGGACCCCCTACCCGAGATCCGCCGGTTTTGACACCGACAGCCACCCAGATCCGCAAAAGGGAGCGGAAGTGTGCGTTACGGGATGTATACGCGCTGGAGCCAGTCGCTCCAAAGTTCAACGCATGGTCCTCCTGCCCGATCACTTTTGATCGAAGGGACCACCCCACTAGGATCCGTCACGGCGGGTTCGCCGCATTGGTTCTTGACCCAATCGTTGATGGATTTCACCTCACAAGAGTCCTTATGGACGGCGGCAGCAGCGTGAACCTGCTTTACCAGGATATAGTGCGGAAAATGGGCATAGATCTCTCAAGGATCAAGCCCACCAAAACGACCTTTAAAGGCGTTATACCAGGTGTAGAGGCCAACTGTACAGGTTCAGTCACACTTGAAGTGGTCTTCGGATCTCGGGATAACTTCCGAAGCGAGGAGTTAATCTTCGACATAGTCCCATTCCGCAGTGGCTATCATGCACTACTCGGGCGAACCACATTCGCAAGGTTCAATGCGGTACCACACTATGCATACCTCAAGATCAAGATGCCAGGCCCTCGAGGAGTAATCACGGTCAACGGAAACACCGAACGCTCCCTCCGAACGGAGGAGCACACGGCAGCGCTCGCAGCAGAAGTACAAAGCAGCCTCTCTAGGCAATTTTCCAGTCCGGCCCTTAAAAAGCCGGACACTGTCAAGCGCGTCCGGAGTAACCTACAACAAGACCACCTGGCACGTTCCGAGCTAGCGTAGCAATGCGGCCCCAACCCTAGCCCTCGCAATATAGCAAAACCAGTGCTTCGCGTACATAACTACGCTCTCGAAATACCATGGGCACAAGGGGAGGGGCACCATCACGGCATGCCCAAAACACGGCTTAAACCATACTAGGGGCTGCCGGATTCTTTTTTAATTTTCTCTTATTTTCAGGACTCCATACTTCGAACGACCTGTTCGGCAATTCAACTGCCGCGCAAACGATGCAAGATCCAGGACAGCAGACAGGCCATGCCGCACTATGGAACTCCCAGGTGGTCTCTATTACGAGCAGTATACCTGTTTTGAATACAATTCCGTGGCCTGCCCCTAGCCAGGACATGTTAAATAGTCCAATTTCTTTTGCTTATCGCACTATTTGTATCGTTCTGCTTTGATAGCAGCCTTTCCATAAACAATGCATAGATTTTGTCTATTTTTTGCATTATCCTCTTTTTATATATATGTTTATTAATGACATGTTGCACCCGTACATTGTGGTACGGCAAAATATGCCAGGGGCTTCAGTACCCCTCAATATGGTGTGAGAAGCCTGAACACTTTCACAAGTGCGGCACCCCGAACTTATAGCACTATATGCATCGGCTCCGAATCATGATTTGGGTCAATAGTTGGGTTTGCCCGGCTCCTATGTTTTGGTGCCTTATGTTCCGCTATATCGGCTAAGGTAGCACTAGGAGAACTACTGCGATTGTGCCCCAGTTGAGCTGGACTGAGCACCTCAGTAGAGAAAGCTAAAACTGACTGTCATGATGAGGCGAGAGACCGGTCGCTGTTCGAGAGGTTTTTCGAGTCCTTAAAGACTTATGCCGCTTCGAGCGAGGTACCGGCTTAGTCCGGCCAAGGCGTGGATAGCGCCCCGAACTCGGTCTTCCGAATACTAGGGGCTTCGCCGAAATTTAAAATTATAGAGTTCTATGGCTAAGTGAGAGTGTTCAAGCATTATAGTCTGATTGCCTTGTTCGTTGTGCTGAGCGCCTCCCTCGAAGGATCCAAACATGGGAAAAAGAGCGCTCAGGTTTATCCCGAACACCCCAACACTAGTGGCATGGGGGCAGAAGCCGACGACTGGCCATCTCTCAATTTTTTGAGAAACGGCCGCACCGAAAGTAATATTTTAAATTCAACAAGCATTGCTTAGCGCATATGAACAAGTTTTCAGCGCACAGGATAAACACGAGCGAGTTCATTCAAAAATTACATCCTTGGTACATTCATCCGCCACAAGGCGGGCACCCGCAAGAACATCCTTATAATAGTTCTCGGGCTTGCGATGCTCCTTCCCCGACGGCGGCCCGTCCCTCACAAGCTTCTCTCCGTCCAGCTTACCCCAGTGCACCTTTGCACGGGCAAGGGCCCTACGGGCACCTTTGATGCAGACAGAGCGCTTGATGACCTCGAGCCTTGGACAGGCCTCCATCAGCCGCCGCACCAGCCTGAAATAGCTCCCAGGCAGGGCCTCTCTAGGCCACAGCCGAACTATGAAGCCCTTCATGGCCTGTTCGGCCGCCTTGTGGAGCTCGACCAGCTGCTTCAGCTGGTCACTCAAGGGTACAGGGTGTCCGGCCTCAGCGTACTGAGACTAGAACACCTTCTCCGTCAAACTGCCTTCCTCGGCTCGGTAGAATGCGGGGGCATCGGATACGCTGCGGGGAAGATCTGCGAATGCCCCTGGAGAACTCCGGATTCTGGTAAGTAACAAGTAGTTTACTTTTATATGTCTGCTTTGCATAAAGAATGCCTTACCCGCCGCTATCTTTTTCACCTCCTCCAACTCTTGGAGGGCCTTCTGGGATTCGGCCTTGGCAGACTTGGCAATTTCAAGGGCCGCCGCGAGCTTGGACGCTCGCGTCTTCGAGTCAAGCTCCAAACTCTCATGTTTTTTCATGAGAGCCTGGAGCTCTTGCTGCACCTCACCGACCTGGGCCTCAAATTTCTCTCGCTCGGCGCGCTCCGTGGCTGCTCTCTTCTCGGACTCAGACAGCGCCTGCTTGAGGGTCGCCACCTCAGTCGTGGCCCCTACAATAAGCAGTACAATCCTGTCATTTTTTGCAATTGCATATTTTTTATATATTTTTTTCTATATGGTATCTCTTACCATCCTTCTCCTAGAGCTGCCGTTTGGCAAGGCCGAGCTCTTGCTCGGTCTGCTCGAGGCCCTTCTTCAGGGCACCCACCTCCGCAGTCAGTGCGGCGGTGGCTAGTAGCGAAGCCTGCATACACATATTGACTCTTTTTTTTAGACTCCTACGAGATTTAATAGATCCTCTATTCGGCTTTTCTTTCCGAACGCCAAATAGAGCATCAGGGGCTATTGTCTATGCGGTAATATTTTTACATATTTTTACTTACCTCGAAGCCTGTTAGAAGGCTAGCGCAAGCTTCTGTCAGTCCGCTCTTGGCGGACTGAACCTTCTGGATCACTGTACTCATAATAGTACGGTGCTCCTCGTCGATGGAGGCGCCGTTAAGCACCTCCAGCAGATTGTCCGGCACCTCCGGTTGGACGGAGGCCGCCGGCTCAGAAGGCTTGCTCCTCTTGGAAGGAGTTCGCCTACCGCGGTCCGGAACTGTTGAAAATTCCGGCGCGGTGTCCGGCTCAAAGCCGAACTTGGAGCCCCGGGGGGTCTTGTCCCCTTTACTCCTGGAGTCCGGGAGGTCACCTCGCGGCTCCTCCAGGACCACCTCCTCTTGCCCCGGAGCTTGTCGCGACGCCACTTCGGCGTCGTCCGCGGTGTGGGGGGAGACAGCAGGGGGAACTGAGTTCACGTCCGATGAATCCAGGGAGCCGCTCGACGACTCGTCGAGTCCGGCCTGGGGCCGGCTGCATAATTATATTCGACATTACGGAAAGTTGTGCAACATAGGAATATTATGAGTTACTCTGGTATCCGAATACTTACGATTTCTCCGGACGCTTGGCTCTGTCCGGCCACTCCTCTTCGTCGTCGGCGGCGTCGGCGGAGTGGTCCGGTGGAAGGGTTTTCCCCTTCTTGGACCCTTCGGCCTCCCCCGTTGGGGCGGCCTTCCTCTTCTTTCCTCCCCTCGCTGGAGGGGGAGAGGGTTCTTCTTCCTGAAGGGGAACGTAGCAGAAATTCAAAATTTTCCTACGCATCACCAAGATCAATCTATGGAGAGACTAGCAACGAGGGGAAGGGAGTGCATCTAGATACCCTTGTAGATTGCTAAGCGGAAGCGTTCAAGTGAACGGGGTTGATGGAGTCGTACTCGTCGTGATTCAGATCACCGATGATCCTAGTGCCGAACGGACAGCACCTCCGCGTTCAACACACGTACAGCCCGGTGACGTCTCCCAAGCCTTGATCCAGCAAGGAGAGAGGGAGAGGTTGAGGAAGACTCCATCCAGCAGCAGCACAACGGCGTGGTGGTGGTGGAGGAGCGTGGCAATCCAGCAGGGCTTCGCCAAGCACCGCAAGAGAGGAGAAGAACTTGGGAGAGGGAGGGGCTGCACCAAAGGCAAAAGGTATGTCTCAAGAGGCCCTCTACCCCCACTATATATAGGGATCCCAAGGGGGGGTGCGCCAGCCCTAGGAGATCCAATCTCCTAGGGGGCGGCGGCCAGGGGAGGATTCCCTCCCCCCCAAGGCACCTAGGAGGTGCCTTACCCCCTTGGGACTCTTCCTTTAGGGTTCCCCCTTCACCCTAAGCGCATGGGCCTTAGGGGAAGTGGCGCCCCAGCCCACTTTGGGCTGGATCCCTTCCCACTTCAGCCCATGGGACCCTCCGGGATAGGTGGCCCCACCCGGTGGGCCCCCGGGACCCCTCCGGTGGTCCCGGTACAATACCGATGACCCCGAAACTTGTCCCGATGGCCGAAATAGGACTTCCTATATATAAATCTTTACCTACGGACCATTCCGGAACTCCTCGTGACGTCCGGGATCTCATCTGGGACTCCGAACAACATTCGGTAACCACATACAAGCTTCCTTTATAACCCTAGCGTCATCGAACCTTAAGTGTGTAGACCCTACGGGTTCGGGAGACATGCAGACATGACCGAGATGTTCTCCGGTCAATAACCAACAGCGGGATCTGGATACCCATGTTGGCTCCCACATGTTCCACGATGATCTCATCGGATGAACCACGATGTCAAGGACTTAATCAATCCCGTATACAATTCCCTTTGTCTATCGGTACGATACTTGCCCGAGATTCGATCGTCGGTATCCTGATACCTTGTTCAATCTCGTTACCGGCAAGTCTCTTTTACTCGTTCTGTAACACATCATCCTGTGATCAACTCCTTGATCACATTGTGCACATTATTATGATGTCCTACCGAGTGGGCCCAGAGATACCTCTCCGTTTACACGGAGTGACAAATCCCAGTCTTGATTCGTGCCACCCAACAGACACTTTCGGAGATACCCGTAGTGTACCTTTATAGCCACCCAGTTACGTTGTGACGTTTGGCACACCCAAAGCATTCCTACGGTATCCGGGAGTTGCACAATCTCATGGTCTAAGGAAATGATACTTGACATTATAAAAGCTTTAGCATACGAACTACATGATCTTGTGCTAGGCTTAGGATTGGGTCTTATCCATCACATCATTCTTCTAATGATGTGATCCCGTTATCAATGACATCCAATGTCCATGGTCAGGAAACCGTAACCATCTATTGATCAACGAGCTAGTCAACTAGAGGCTTACTAGGGACATGGTGTTGTCTATGTATCCACACATGTATCTGAGTTTCCTATCAATACAATTCTAGCATGGATAATAAACGATTATCATGAACAAGGAAATATAATAATAATCAATTTATTATTGCCTCTAGGGCATATTTCCAACAGTCTCCCACTTGCACTAGAGTCAATAATCCAGTTCACATCGCTATGTGATTAACACTCAAGGTCACATCCCCATGTGACTAACACCCAAAGAGATTACTAGAGTCAATAATCTAGTTCACATTACCATGTGATTAACACTCAATGAGTTCTGGGTTTGATCATGTTATGCTTGTGAGAGATGTTATAGTCAACGGGTCTGAATCTTTCAGATCCGTGTGTGCTTTACAAATCTCTATGTCATCTCCTAGATGCAGTTACCACGCTCTATTTGGAACTATTCCAAATAACTGTTCTACTATACGAATCCAATTTACTACTTAGTATAATCTGGATCAGTGTCAAAGTTTGCATCGGCGTAACCTTTTACGACGAACTCTTTTCCACTTCCATAATCGAGAAAATTCCTTATTCCACTAGTTACTGAGGATAACCTTGACCGTTGTCCTGTGATCCATTCCTGGATCACACTTGTACCCCTTGACTGACTCATGGCTTGGCACACTTCAGGTGCGGTACAACACAGCATACTTTAGAGCCTATGTCTAAGCATAGGGGACGACCTTCGTCCTTTCTCTCTATTCTGCCGTGGTCAGGTCTTGAGTCTTACTCAATACTCACACGTGTAATATAGCCAAGAACTCCTTCTTTGCTGATCTATTTTGAATTCCTTCAAAATCTTGTCACGGTATGTATTCATTTGAAAGTACTATTAAGCGATTTTGATCTATCCTTATAGATCTTGATGCTCAATGTTCAAGTAGCTTAATCCAGGTTTTCCATTGAAAACACTCTTCAAATAACCCTATATGCTTTCCAGAAATTCTACATCATTTCTGATCAACAATATGTCAATAACATATACTCATCAGAAATTCTATAGTGCTCCCACTCACTTCTTTGGAAATACAAGTTTCTCATAAACTTTGTATAAACCTAAAATCTTTGATCAACTCATCAAAGTGTACATTCCAACTCCGAGATGCTCACTCCAGTCCTCAGGAGGATTGCTGGTGCTTTGCATACTTATTAGCATCTTTCAGGATTGACAAAATCTTCTGGTTGTATCACATACAACCTTTCCTCAAGAAAATCAAGGAAACAATGTTTTGACATCCTATCTGCAAGATTTCATAAATAATGCAGTACCTGCTAATATAATTCCAACAGACTCTTAGCATCGCTACGAGTGAGAAAGTCTCATCGTAGTCAACTCCTTGAACTTGTCGGGAAACATCTTAACGACAAGTCGAGCTTTCTTAATGGTGACATTTACCATCATTGTCCGTCTTCCTTTTAAAATCCATCTGTACTCAACAGCCTCACTACCATCGAGCCGTTCTGCCAAAGTCTACACTTTGTTTTCATACATGGATCCTCTCTTAGATTTTATGGCCTCGAGCCATTCATCGGAATCCGGGCCCACCATCGCTTCTCCATAACTCGTAGGTTCATTGTTGTCTAGCAACATGACTTCCAAGACAGGATTACGTACCACTCTGAAGTAGTACGCATCCTTGTCATCCTATGAGGTTTGGGAGTGACTTGATTCGAAGTCTCATGATCACTATCATAAGCTTCCACTTCAATTGGTGTAGGTGCCATAGGAACAACTCCTGTGCCCTGCTACACACTAGTTGAAGTGACGGTTCAATAACCTCATCAAGTCTCCACCATCCTCCCACTCAATTCTTTCGAGAGAAACTTTTCCTCGAGAAAGGACCCGATTTGAGAAACAATCCTTATTGCTTTCGGATCTGAGACAGGAGGTATACCCAACTGTTTGGGTATCCTATGAAGATGCAGTTATCCGCTTTGGGTTCGAGCTTATCAGCCTGAAACTTTTCCACATAAGCGTCGTAGCCCCAAACTTTTAAGAAACAACAACTTAGGTTTCTCTAAACCATAGTTCATACGGTGTCGTCTCAACGGATTTGTGTGGTTCCCTTATTTAAAGTGAGTGTGGTTGTCTCCAATGCCTAACCCACGAACGATAGTGGTAATTCGATAAGAGACATCATGATATGCATCATATCCAATAGGGTGCAGTTATGATGTTCGGACACACCATCACACTATGGTGTTCCAGGCGGTACTAGTCGTGAAATAATTTCCACAATGTCTCAATTGTGTACCAAACTCGCAACTCAGATATTCATCTCTATGATCATATCATAGATATTTTATCCTTTTGTCACGACGATCTTCAGCTTCATCCTGAAATTATTTGAACCATTCAATAATTCAGACTTGTGTTTCATCAAGTAAATATGCTCAGTATCTACTCAAATCATCTGTGAAGTAAGAGCATAACGATATCCACTGTATGCCTCAGCACTCATTGGACTGCACACATAAAAATGTGTTACTTCCAACAAGTTGCTTTCTTGTTCCATTTTACTGAAACCGAAGCTTTCAGTCATCTTGCCCATGTGGTATGATTTGCATATCTCAAGTGGTTCAAAATCAAGTGAGTCCAAACGGTCCATCTGCATGGAGTTTCTTCATGCGTATATACCAACAGACATGGTTCACATGTCTCAATCTTTTCAGAAATGAGTGAGTTCAAAGATCCATCAACATGGAGCTTCTTCATGCGTTTTATACCAATATGACTTACATGGCAGTGCCACAAGTAGGTGGTACTATCATTACTATCTTATATCTTTTGGCATGAACATGTGTATCACTATGATCGAGATTCAATAAACCATTCATTCTAGGTGCAAGACCATTGAAGGTATTATTCAAATAAATAGAGTAACCATTATTCTCTTTAAATGAATAACCGTATTGCGATAGACATAATCCAATCATGTCTATGCTCAACGCAAACACCAAATAACAATTATTTAGGTTTAACACCAATCTCGATGGTAGAGGGAGCGTGCGATGCTTGATCACATCAACCTTGGAAACATTTCCAACACATCTCGTCAGCTCACCTTTAGCTAGTCTCCGTTTATTCCGTAGCTTTTATTTCGAGTTACTAACACTTAGCAACCGAACCGGTATCTAATACCCTGATGCTACTAGGAGTACTAGTAAAGTACACATTCACATAATGTATATCCAATATACTTCTACCGACAGCCTTCTCATCTACCAAGTATCTAGGGTAATTCTGCTCCGGTGGTTGTTCCCCTTATTACAGAAGCACTCAGTCTCGAGTTTGGTTTTAACCTTGGGTTTCTCCACTAGAGCAGCAGCTGCTTTGCCGTTTCATGAAGTATCCCTTCTTGCCCTTGCCCTTCTTGAAACTAGTGGTTTCAATAACCATCAACAATTGATGCTCCTGCTTGATTTCTACTTTCGCGGTGTCAAACATCGCGAATATTTCAAGGATCATCATATCTATCCCTGATATGTTATAGTTCATTACGAAGCTCTAGCAGCTTGGTGGCAATGACTTTGGTGAAACATCACTATCTTATCTGGAAGATCAACTCCCACTCAATTCAAGTGATTGTTGTACTCAGACAATCTGAGCACAAGCTCAACGATTGAGCTTTTCTCCCTTAGTTTGCAGGCCAAGAAAATCGTCGGAGGTCTTGTACCTCTTGACGTGGGCACGAGCCTGAAATCCCAATTTCAGCCCTCGAAACATCTCATATGTTCCGCGACATTTCAAAATGTCTTCGGTGCCTTAATTCTAAACCATTTAACATTACCGAACTATCATGTAGTCATCAACACGTGTATGTCGGATGTTCGCAACATCCACAGACCACGTTCGAGGTCCAGCACACCGAGCGGTGCATTAAGGACATAAGCCTTCTACTGTCTGCATAATTGCTACTGTCAACTTTCAACTATATTTTCTCTAGGAACATATCTAAAACAGTAGAACTAAAGCGCGAGCTACGACATAATTTGCAAAATCTTTTTAACTATGTTCAGGATAATTAAGTTCATCTTATGAACTCCCACTCATATAGACATCCCTCTAGTCATCTAAGTGATTACATGATCCGAGTGAACTAGGCCGTGTCCGATCATCACGTGAGACGGACTAGTCAACGTCGGTGAACATCTTCATGTTGATCGTATCTACCATATGACTCATGCTCGACCTTTCGGTCTTCTGTGTTCCGAGGCCATGTCTGTACATGCTAGGCTCGTCAAATTAACCCTAAGTGTTTTGCATGTGTAAAACTGTCTTACACCCGTTGTATGTGAACGTAAGGATCTATCACACCCGATCATCACGTGGTGCTTCGAAACGACGAACTATAGCAACGGTGCACAGTTAGGGGGGAACACTTTCTTGAAATTTTAATGAGGGATCATCTTATTTACTACCGTCGTTCTAAGCAAATAAGATGCAAAAACATGATAAACATCACATGCAATCAAATAGTGACATGATATGGCCATCATCACTTTGCTCCTTTTGATCTCCATCTTCGGGGCTCCATGATCATCGTCGTCACCGGCATGACACCATGATCTCCATCATCATGATCTCCATCATCGTGTCTTCATGAAGTTGTCACGTCAACTATTACTTCTACTACTATGGCTAACGCTTTAGCAATAAAGTAAAGTAATTACATGACGTTTATGTTGACACGCAGGTCACAAATAAATAAATTAAAGACAACTCCTATGGCTCCTGCCGGTTGTCATACTCATCGACATGCAAGTCGTGATTCCTATTAGAAGAACATGATCATCTCATACATCACATATAACATACATCACATCCTTTGGCCATATCACATCACAAGGCATACCCTGCAAAAACAAGTTACACGTCCTCTAATTGTTGTTTGCATTTTTTACGTGGCTGCTATGGGTTTCTAGCAAGAACGTTTCTTACCTACGCAAAACCACAACGTGATATGCCAATTGCTATTTACCCTTCATAAGGACCCTTTTCATCGAATCCGATCCGACTAAAGTAGGAGAGACAGACACCCGCCAGCCACCTTATGCATCTAGTGCATGTCAGTCGGTGGAACCGGTCTCACGTAAGAGCACGTGTAAGGTTGGTCCGGGCCGCTTCATCCCACAATGCCGCCGAATCAAGATTGACTAGTAACGGTAAGCATATTGAACAAAATCAACGCCCACAACTACTTTGTGTTCTACTCGTGCAAAGAATCTACGCAATAGACCTAGCTCTGATACCACTGAAGGGGAACGTAGCAGAAATTCAAAATTTTCCTACGCATCACCAAGATCAATCTATGGAGAGACTAGCAATGAGGGGAAGGGAGTGCATCTACATACCCTTGTAGATTGCTAAGCGGAAGCGTTCAAGTGAACGGGGTTGATGGAGTCATACTCGTCGTGATTCAGATCACCGATGATCCTAGTGCCGAACGGACAGCACCTCCGCGTTCAACACACGTACAGCCCGGTGACGTCTCCCAAGCCTTAATCCAGCAAGGAGAGAGGGAGAGGTTGAGGAAGACTCCATCCAGCAGCAGCACAACGGCGTGGTGGTGGTGGAGGAGCGTGGCAATCCAGCAGGGCTTCGCCAAGCACCGCAAGAGAGGAGAAGAACTTGGGAGAGGGAGGGGCTGCACCAAAGGCAAAAGGTATGTCTCAAGAGGCCCTCTACCCCCACTATATATAGGGATCCCAAGTGGGGTGCGCCAGCCCTAGGAGATCCAATCTCCTAGGGGGCGGCGGCCAGGGGAGGATTCCCTCCCCCCCAAGGCACCTAGGAGGTGCCTTACCCCCTTGGGACTCTTCCTTTAGGGTTCCCCCTTCACCCTAAGCGCATGGGCCTTAGGGGAAGTGGCGCCCCAGCCAACTTTGGGCTGGATCCCTTCCCACTTCAGCCCATGGGACCCTCCGGGATAGGTGGCCCCACCCGGTGGGCCCCCGGGACCCCTCCGGTGGTCCCGATACAATACCGATGACCCCGAAACTTGTCCCGATGGCCGAAATAGGACTTCCTATATATAAATCTTTACCTCCGGACCATTCCGGAACTCCTCGTGACGTCTGGGATCTCATCTGGGACTCCGAACAACATTCGGTAACCACATACAAGCTTCCTTTATAACCCTAGCGTCATCGAACCTTAAGTGTGTAGACCCTACGGGTTCGGGAGACATGCAGACATGACCGAGATGTTCTCCGGTCAATAACCAACAGCGGGATCTGGATACCCATGTTGGCTCCCACATGTTCCACGATGATCTCATCGGATGAACCACGATGTCAAGGACTTAATCAATCCCGTATACAATTCCCTTTGTCTATCGGTACGATACTTGCCCGAGATTCGATCGTCGGAATCCCGATACCTTGTTCAATCTCGTTACCGGCAAGTCTCTTTTACTCGTTCTGTAACACATCATCCCGTGATCAACTCCTTGATCACATTGTGCACATTATGATGATGTCCTACCGAGTGGGCCCAGAGATACCTCTCCGTTTACACGGAGTGACAAATCCCAGTCTTGATTCGTGCCACCCAACAGACACTTTCGGAGATACCCGTAGTGTACCTTTATAGCCACCTAGTTACGTTGTGACGTTTGGCACACCCAAAGCATTCCTCCGGTATCCGGGAGTTGCACAATCTCATGGTCTAAGGAAATGATACTTGACATTATAAAAGCTTTAGCATACGAACTACATGATCTTGTGCTAGGCTTAGGATTGGGTCTTGTCCATCACATCATTCTTCTAATGATGTGATCCCGTTATCAATGACATCCAATGTCCATGGTCAGGAAACCGTAACCATCTATTGATCAACGAGCTAGTCAACTAGAGGCTTACTAGGGACATGGTGTTGTCTATGTATCCACACATGTATCTGAGTTTCCTATCAATACAATTCTAGCATGGATAATAAACGATTATCATGAACAAGGAAATAAAATAATAATCAATTTATTATTGCCTCTAGGGCATATTTCCAACACTTCCTCCTCCTCGTCTTCACGGGAGGAGTGCGTCTCAGACTCATCGGATGACGAGTCCGACACCACCATATGACGGGAACTCTTTCGAGTCCCCGTGGCCTTCTTCTTCTTGGCCTTCTTCTCCGCACCACGTAAGGCGCCGGAGCCAGCAGCTTCGATAAACGAGCGTCTGCTGGGTCTTCGGGCAAAGGAGCCGGACAGTCAATTGGTCCGGACTTCACCTGCCATTCCTGTCAAGGGTAAGGGCGTTTCGATCCCGCATAGAGTCAAGCTATGAGAAATAGATATCCTGTAAAAGGTACAGATAATTCACCGTGCTAGTTGTACGCTGCGTGCTGAATCCGTGGTCTTCGGATGCGGATGCGGGAGCCTCGGCGCCCTTGAAAAGCACCTTCCAGGCATCTTCGTACGTCGTGTCGAAGAGCCTGTTCAAGGTTTGGTGTTGCGCCGGATCGAACTCCCACAGATTGAAACCCCATTGTTGACACGGGAGAATCCGGCGGACGAGCATGACCTGGACTATATTGACAAGCTTGAGCTGCTTGTTCACCAGGGACTGGATGCATGTCTGCAATCCGGTCACCTCTCCTTCGTCACCCCACGACAGGCCCATCTCTTTCCAGGACGTGGGCCGCGTAGGGGGTCTGGACCGAAACTCAGGGGCTGCGACCCATTCCGGATCGCGCGGCTCGGTGATGTAAAACCACCCTGATTGCCACCCCTTCAAGGTCTCCACAAAGGAGCCCTCGAGCCATAGGACGTTGGCCATCTTGCCCGCCATGGCGCCTCCGCACTCTGCTTGGCTGCCGCGCACCACCTTCGGCTTGACGTTGAAAGTCTTGAGCGAAAGGCCGAAATGGGGGCGGATGTGGAGGAAAGCCTCGCACACGACGATAAACGCTGAGATGTTGAGGATGAAGTTTGGGGCCAGATCGTGGAAATCCAGGCCATAATAGAACATGAGCCCCCGGACAAATGGGTGGAGAGGAAAGCCCAGTCCGCGGAGGAAGTGGGGAAGGAATACGAGCCTCTCATGGGGTCTGGGGTGGGGAGAAGCTGCCCCTTTTCAGGGAGCCGGTGCGCGATGTCTTTGGACAAGTATCCAGCCCTCCTCAGCTTTTTGACATGGCCCTCCATGACGGAGGAGACCATCCACTTGCCTCCCGCTCTGGACATTGCTGGAGAAGGTGGAGGTGGGAAGTGCGGGCTTGAGCGCTGGAGCTCGAGTGCACGGAAGATGGATAGGCAAAGGAGGAAGAAGGCATAGGTAAAAATGGCGGATCCTTATCCCCTTATATGAGCGGATGCGGCTATGCGTCCCCACCAGCCTAGTAAAACTCGCTTGCCTCCCAAGTGTCGTGATAAATGGTGCGGTTGGGTTACCCACGTCCGTATTGATGAGAATCCCGTAAATGGGGAACACGATCTCTGCTTTGACAAGATGTGCCAAGGAAACTGCCTCACAAAACGCGCTGAGGTGGAGAAGTGAAAACGATTCGAATAAAGGCTTGGCCGTAGTGTGATGTCACGCTACGGAATACGTCAGCAGATTAGATTTGTGTTATTATTATTCTCTCTATGGAAATATGTGGAAACTTATTTTGCAGAGCCGGACACTACTCTTGCTGTTTACAATCTTTTATGAAGAACTTGGAGGAGGAACCCGCCTTGCAATGCCGAAGACAATCTGCGCGCCGGACTCGTCGTTATTGAAGCCTGGTTTAGGGGCTACTGAGGGAGTCCTGGATTAGGGGGTCTCCGGACAGCCGGACTATATCCTTTGGCCGGACTGTTGGACTATGAAGATACAAGATTGAAGACTTCGTCCCGTGTCCGGATGGGACTTTCCTTGGCGTGGAAGGCAAGCTTGGCGATGCGGATATTTAGATCTCCTACCATTGTAACCGACTTTGTGTAACCCTAACCCTCTCCGGTGTCTATATAAACTGAAGGGTTTTAGTCCGTAGGACAACAACTCCAACATACAACAATCATACCATAGGCTAGCTTCTAGGGTTTAGCCTCCTTGATCTCGTGGTAGATCTACTCTTGTACTACCCATATCATCAATATTAATCAAGCAGGACGTAGGGTTTTACCTCCATCAAGAGGGACCGAACCTGGGTAAAACATTGTGTCCCCTGTCTGCTGTTACCATCCGCCTTGACGCACAGTTCGGGACCCCCTACCCGAGATCCGCCGGTTTTGACACCGACACAACTATTTCTTGTCATCGATATCTCGGGCAATGACCACAGCACGGACAGCGGCATTGGAATCGATTTCTGGGGTGATGTCCGCAGGACTGACCGCGACATCGGAATCGATCTCTGGGGCGATGTCCACAGGATGGACAGCGGCATCGGAATCGATCTCCGGGGCGATGCCAACATGACGGTCCACGACATCGGAATCATCAAGGACGTCCACTGGCACCTGCACAACCCTAACATATTAGCAAGCACATTGCAAATAATCAAAAACCACAACTATGGTAATAAGTTATTATTTTTTACCTTGTGCAGCTCACCGGGGGATCTCATCCCTCCGGGGGCCATCTCCTCGTCCTCGATGGGGGCCATCACCTTGCCAGGGGAATACTGCTTCTCAACGGCGACTATCTCCTCAAACTCGGTCTTGAGCCTCACATAGGTGGCAATCAGAGTTCCTGGGGTAGGCACGGTGGGGCCATTGCTGTTCTTCCAACTTTCTTTGAGGAGTTCGTCCGCCAACGTCCTCAACTCTTGGGCCAGTGCTTGTTTCTTGGAGTTCTTCGCCTCCATGGGTTGGCCCGCCAACATGGTCAACTCGTTCATCGGTGCTCGCATCCTGGAGATCGCTGTCTCCAGTGGGTTGTCCACCGGCAACTCTTTGCCTCGTGCTCCAGGATCCATCAATGAACTGACAAACAAAAAGCAATCGAAAGGAAACCACAATCGCAATGAAAACGAGAAAAGAATAGGATGTGAGAATCAGTCGGTGCTTCGCAAAAAGAAGATTCTTGGAATGAAAATATAGCAGCATAACTGATTCGCCCACCTTTACTTCGTTGGTACAGAAGAAAAATGGCAGAAGTGGGTAGCCTGGAGTGAGGTTTTCTTCAAGAAATGGAAGAAAGGGCTTGAACGAGCGTTCCAGTGAAATGATGGTTGCTTCGTCCAGTCCAACTTGGAGGCCACCTTACCACTGCTGGTAAAGGTGTGCGTTTTGTGATATGACAGACCATGATGGCCACACCGGGGCGACAGGTGAGTCTCAACTGTAGCACCTCGCTGTGATTTGGTGGATGGCACGTGGGCCCGGATGCTTTGAAATGTCCCGCATGTAGATAGAGCGGCTAGTCATATACTCCCTCCTTTCCGATTTATAGGGCTCAATTCAAAAATTTCACCAACCAAGGTAGATGGTGAGTGGTGGAATCCTTTTTGTAATTTGCAAAAGCACCTAATTAATGCTCTTGTTTCCTTCAAAAATGTATGTTTACCAATGTACTAATTGCAATGCATGCATGCATAAAGTACATGCATTGGTCAATTTTCTCTTAATACCTGCATGCAATTATTTAATGCACCTTGGAATCTGAACTTGTGATGGGGAACAACCAAATTGAGCCTTATAAAATGAAAAAAAACTAAGATTTTGAGATAAGCCCTATAAACCGTAAAGGAGGGAGTAGGAGTGCTCAATATTGTGCACCGCGACCAAGGCGGAGAGGAAAACGAGAGAACTACGTAATTAATGCATGAGTTTAATTAGGGTAGTTTTGTAAAGTACGACATACATTTCTCCAATCGCAAAATTCCTTGGTTCATGATATTTGAGATTTGAGCCCTATAAACCGGAAGGGAGGGAGTACTGCACACGGTGTAGTCTAGTCACTTGTTGAAATCCCTAGAAAGGCAAATACTCCTTTCCGGTTTACAGGGCTATACTACTGCCTCCGTCTAGGTGTGTAAGTCATCTTATGAAAACCAAATACGTAGTCCCAAAACACTTAGGCGTGGTGCATTAACTTCTACCTTGTTTCTTGTTTCTTGACATATCAACCAATAAGAGATGAGAGGTGTGCATGCTTTTAATGACTTCCAATGGCTAGTTCATTGCATGCAATGCTATTAATTAGCAAATAAACATTGGTGACCCCAGGAGGAAATGGTGCTAAGCGCGTGGACCTACGTAGAATGAGTATCAACTAATTGATAATGGAGTTTAATTGTTAAATAATAGCAATTTTGTCTCATGCAAGAGCCTGGCTAGTACTCCAAGGAACCGCACCACGTGAGCGTTCGCAACTGCCACGTTCGGGTTGCGCTTGGCTCTTCGCCTCTTCGAGAAGACGAACAATGATGTTACTCCTACTTCTACAGTATCGAATCCACTGATGCATGTCCGTCCACCTCGTGCGGGAGGGATAACGTGTAGCGAAAGCTTCTACTTACTGCTCCTGCCTTTGCGTCTATGACAGGTAGGGCCAACAGGTGGTTGGCACTCCTGTCATGCAGCCAAAGGCAGGTGTAGTTAAGGCACCGGAGCTCAGTCCGCGAGGGAGACGGCGTTGTAGTAATCAAATTTCTCGGTCTTGTACGAGTTGATGAAGATAGGGGTTGCTTGCTTGCTAGGGTTGCTCACTACGTATATATAGGTCGGAGCCTCCGCGCTTGCTTGCTAGGGTTCCTCTATTCACACACTCTCATCCTCTCCAGATCTAAACAAGATAGGGGTAGTAGCACTGTCTTTCTCCCTTCAAAAGACACTGGCTTTCTATCCTCACTGCTGGTTACAGATCCGGATGTATCCCCCTCCGCCGGTGAAGGGGAGGAGGGGCAGCGTTTAGGCCGTCGTCGACAGCAAGGGAGGAGACCCACTGCCGGCCGCACCGTTATCTCTGGCCGAGCACCGGTGCGGGAGGTCCTCCGATCCCTTCGTCGTTGCCTGTGGGCGGATCCGGCCTCCCGCCGCCCACCTATCCACATCCCGACGACCTTCAGGTATATCTTCGTTTGAAACCGCCTTAGCTCTACTTCCCCAGCTCGCTACGTCACTACATGTGCATCATTTTCTACCTCTCAGACCCTCTCGATCGGATGGTCCAACGTCACATTTTTTTTCTTCTATTGTTAGAGGTAAAGCTACTTCATGGAGTTGAATCTTGTACTACTTGGTTCAAACAAGAAATAAAGTGGGGGTGGGGGAATTTAGTATGTACATCAGACTTGGTACAAACAGGAAGGAAAGGGGGTGAAAGTAGTATAGATTGGTCATCCAACCGGTCTCTTGGTCGAAAAGGGAAATACAGGGGTAACGATGTACACAGTGGTATGACCAGGACTAGATTTGCTATCCACACATAGGAGTAGGTGGCTAGAGTGAACAAAAATGGGACCAACCCAGATATGTTTCTTGGGTGTTTCTTTCTCGGGGCAACAAACTATGAATCACCACTTTATGCCCCTGTTTACGTACATGGTGCTGGACTGGTGGTGCACCCACTGTCCCATGCCCTTATACCAAATATTTAGGCTCCGTTCGGAATAAAGGGGCAGAAAACATAGGTCTTGATGAAAATAGAGGAATAGGAAAGGAATGTAGGTATAAAACTATGGAACAGCGAACTAGAGGAAACTCTCAAGAGAATGTGTTCGGATGGACTACGAAATGTACAGATTTGTTTTTTTAGAGTAGCATGCTTGGCAGTATGAGATGCTATTTGTTTATTCAGCTGCACAGTGACTACTCTTGTCCTCACCTCACGTACCACACATAGGTTGATTTTTTTATTCCGGCAACACAGCACAGCAACTTGTCTAATGCATGGCAGCGAGCGCCTGCCTCGGGCTTCCGCCCAAAAAATGAGCAGCGCGTGGATGTTTCTAATCCTATGGAATCAGTACTACCAGACCAGCTTTCCTATGAAACACTATTCACCTTTCCCGTGTTCCGAACGGTTGGAAGGGAAAGAATACCGTAGGAATTGTGTTCCTACGAAAATCCTGCACCAAACCTGTGAACCGAACGCAGCCTTAGCTGTTCTTAATCTAATGTCCCTAGTAAAAATGAAGCCATGCCACTGTTATAAGCCATGACAAGTTTAGCCAAATGTTTTTGCCTGTAATTGTTTGAGACTCTGACTGTTTCCTCTGTGTCTGTTGTGCAAACAGGGATATCCAATTCACCTAGTTGCTGTTGTGACCTTTTGGTGCACTGCACAAAACTCTTCTTAAAAGAAGTGACTTTTGTGTTGTTTAACTGGAATGTCAGAATGGAACAGTTTGTTCATTTTGGTGGAACTGCACAAAGGGAGATCTGTGTTCCAATCCTCATCATCCATATTGGCGCCATAACCTTCCTTTAGGTAAGAATGATATTTAATGCATGTGTTCATCTCTATTTTCCGACTGCCATGAGAAAATAATGTTGTTTTTACTAGTACACTTGTACTTCCTCCCTGACAAAACCAATTCTGAATTAGAAGGCCAATCATGTACTTGGTTTCACCAACTGGTGAGGAGAAAGAGAAACAGAGCATGAAGAGGAAGAAGAAGAAGAAGAAGAAGAAGAAGAAGAAGAAGAAGAAGAAGAAGAAGAAGAAGAAGAAGAAGAAGAAGAAGAAGAATAAACAGTGCCAAGGCGATCTTGCTGAAGCCAGAGGCCTCAGTCGAGGCCATTCAAGGGCTCCGGCAACGACTACCTTACATGTGAGACGATCCTCCAGGGAGCCCTTCCACTTCTGTTGTCTCAAATAATTAATTAGGAGTACTTAAGTACCACTAATTTATTACTGCCTAATTTTCCTGTTGGAGTTAAACAAATCTTTAGTAGGACCCTATGCTAAATCATGTACGTGTATATGTTTGTCTAGGGAGGTGAATCATGTGGTGGAGCAGGGAGGGAATATTATTAGTGTCATGACATAATAGCGCTATTGTTTTGCATGTCAATTTATTGCCATTGGTTCAATGAGGCAATGTTTTGCGTATTGTCCATCATGAATTTGATGCTACTGGTTGAGTAATATGCTAATGTCTTCATATCCTTTCTTAGTAAGCTAATGAAGGTTTCACCTTGTTCCTACTTGTGCAAACAGGGATCATGTTGTGCCAATCATACATTAAATGGAACTACACAAGACAATACAATGAACTGTATCCCAGCCAATGCTTTAACTCTACTGGAAGTTCTTGATAATCTTTCGATATAATCTCAGCACTAGTAAACAAGAGTGATTTCAACCATACATTTGAAGTGCACAAAAATATATACTATTGTGTGATTCCGGTGAGTGCTTTATCATCTCTTATGGGACTACATGAATAAGCTTTTTTTCTCAGGTTGGTACGGGCCTAAGGCCTTCATCCATATTATTTTGCTGTCATCTCTATTTGTATCGTGCTACTGTCATGAGAAACTCCTTTATCTTTGCACGTTAAAGTTTTGCAACCTATGATAAATGGCAATGCTTTGAGTGTTGAGTTGAGATAATTGGCACTGATTAAATAAACTAATACCTCTCTTTAAGCAAGACTACTATGTTGCTAACTTTAACCATTAAGATAATGAGGGTGCTTCTATTTGTTAGTGTATGTTTCATAAACTAGTCCCACTATTACAGTAATCTCACTCTCTCAATATATGTGCCAACAGGGATGCTCGATTTTGGTGGAACTGCACAAAAACTTTGGGTGCTTCATTGCCTCGACAGCTTCCGTCCTTTGCTGTCAGTCGCTAAACTCCGCATACTTTCTTCCTTTGTTGTCAGTCGCTTGGCTTATCTCGGCCTCCAGTCAAAGGAAATAGTAATTGATATGCTACCTGACACAGGTTGGTACTGGTCTTTATCCTGATTATTGTGCCTGTCATATGTATTGGTAATTTGGTATTGTGCTACTGTTTGCCGATTTCATAGAGGAGTAATTCAGAGCCTGAACTCGCAGGCAAATCATTACATCGGGTGATTTCAGTAGAACTGCACAAAATGATCAGATGGACAGGTACTTATGCTGTTGTTATGTACTCCAAAGTTCACTCAAACAAGCATCATGTTGACAAGAAGTGCCTATATTCATTCGAGTATCAACCGGTGTTAACCAATTGTTAAGGCTAAGAGTTCAAAGGACAACATGAAATCCACAAAGCACATAAGAAGAAGATTGAAATCTGTCAGAAAATCAAGAAACTCCGGAGTAATAGTGTTGGATTATATCCAGACGGCTAAGAATCTGGCAGACCCTTTTACGAAAGGGCTATCACGGACGATGTTGACAAGAAGTGCCTACATTCATTCGAGTATCAACCGGCATAAACCAATTGTCAAAGTCCAAGTATTAGGAGAGTGAACGCCAAAAATATTGCTTGGTGCATAGCCCAGAAAAAAGCAGTCCAGTCTTTGGTCCCAACTTGTGCCTTTTGGTTATCGGCACATATGGTAGCGAACTATATGGCATGGAGACTAAAGATTCCAGACAAGTTGGTTGACGCGTATATTCATCTGGCACTTAATCAGTCTGCACGCCAAGGATGCTCCATTTCAGTTGAACTGCACAAAAAATTTGGGTGGTTCATTTTCTCAACCGCCTCCTTTCTCGTCTGCAATATAGAATTTTGGCGAGATACAGGACCAAGATGAGCCAGTAAACTGGTTGGATGAAAGTAGTGGCCAAGTTGCTCAAACCTCCCTCGGCACGAGGCCACTATTTGAGGATAAACCTACAAGCAAAGTTCAGATTGTTTGTGCTGCCTCTTATGTACTCGAAAGTTTACTCGTACAAGAACTAATTTTAGCAAGAAGTACCTCCGATTGAACACTATTTACCAGTCTGTACCCTAGGTAATTAAATTTCGTCCATGGATCATATTGGCTGTGATCTCAATCATTTGGATGCATAAACATACTGAACAAGTGTATATCTGAATCTTTTTGTAAATTATGTATGAATATTGTCGTGTGATCTATCAATCATTTGGATGCATAGTATGCTGAGCTTGTGTATATATGAATCTTTTGAGTTGTTGATTGTGAATGTTGGCTATGGATATGAACGTGTCCTGTGAACTTGAGTTTGATATGAATGTTTACCTTTTCTGTTGTATTTGTGTGTGAACTTGTTAGTATGCCTACTGTGAGGTATAAAACACAGGTCTCTTATAAAAGTAATGTCGTGTCCAATTTATGTTTTCCCTTCTAACCACATTATATATATTTATATTATTACTACTATCGTATATTTTATAGAGACTTATATATACATTATAAAAACATCCCAACTTATAAAAGTAAATGTTTAACGGAAGTTGGCAAGGAAAATCCTGGTTGTTTTTGACTCACAGGCAAGGAAAATCCTGGTTGTTTTTGACTCACACGCAAGGAAAATCCTGGTTGTTTTTGACTCACACGCAAGGAAAATCCTGGTGATTGCGAAGATTTTAAGGATCAATTTAATAATAACGTGCTCATTTTTATTTTGAGCAATAACTCGCTAATTTCTTAATTATATATATATAAATGTGCCTCTCCGGTTTATTCTTTGATATTAATTGCTCCTTCTAACATAACATTATACGTACATATAACGAGCCCACCTAATACGTGTATTTCAAGGAAGTGCAAATGGGCTGGGATTTCTTAGAAAATATAAATGGGCCTGATTGACGCGAAATTATTTGTTCACCCAGCCCAGCAAATGGACTGTACATTCTAGAAAACATGGCTTAAATATATGCCACATTTTTGCAGGCTGACATGTGGGCTAATAGGTCGAAGCCTACGCAGGGCGTTGTCAACTTGGTCAACAAATGATTGTGTCATCCACAGCCATTGGATTTATACCCAACGGCCGGCATGCACCTTCAATCTCTCGTCTTCTTCCTCCAGCGTCGCCGGGACCGCCTGGTCCGGCCTCCGGCGGCTAGCGGCTCTGCTTAGCACACATCGCTGCGAAGCGCTACCCCACCGCCGACCAGGATATCCCTCCACCCCTCGACACCTCCTGTTATTCTCCACATACTACAGCCCCACGCCGCAACAGAACCAGTTATAACACTTCTCCTCCTCTCAATCTGCGACTCCACTGCCGCGTTTTCCCATCTCCGAGTCGTTCCCGTCCGGGGCCTCATCGTCGTCCACCGCCTCGCTGCGTTCGGTGCAGCCTGGTCAACAAACAAGAGTCATCGAAAGAGGACTTTACGTGGAGAGCCTGACGGTTGGGACCCACGAGGTCCATGGTCACAAGCAAGGCAAGTTCCTCCTTATTAAGCTGAAACAAATGTTTCCTCCACCTGACAGCTGCGACCCAATGTAGAATCAGTAGTATATTTCGTCTGTTTGCTGCTACTGTTGTTTTCAATGTACAATCAGTAGTATATTTTGTCTGTTGGTTGAATAAATGTGTTGTTAGAATGACAAGCACAATGTTTTGGAAGTCGTTGCACGGTTCGATCCTTTAGTGCCCCGTACCGTACGTAGCCCACTACTGATGAAGGCCCAATAGAGAAGCCCATAATTAACTAGAAGGGAGGCTCTCACATGAATCCGGCCCAGGTACATGCTCATGGTCCCCTAAACATAAATAAGTAAATAAATAAATAAAGCTAAATGCTCATGCACCAGTTCTTTGGGAAAATAGCTAGCCCAGTATTTCTTTTTGAAGAATACCCAAGCTAGGCCTATTTGTTTTCTCCGAATTACTGGGCTGCAAATCTTTCAAGACGAGGAGGTATGCATTCCGTCCTGGCTTAAGAGTATGGTCAATGTCTGTTAAAAGTAATATCAAAAGGGGTTGAAAATTCCAAAAAAAATTATAGCAAATAGGATATAAGTTTCTTTTTTTGTTTTTGTTCATCACTGATATCTTATACGTATTTCATTGGATTTAACATGACATAGTACTAATTTATTTTTAAATTTGTTTTACTATGGCTATTAAATTTTGGATTAAGAATATTTTGTTCCCCAGCAAAAATTTGCGAATTTTTAAAATTTCCCACATATTTAGTTAATTTTTTGACCCTGGTACTGACCAGAAAATGGCCAGCAATTTTAAAAATGGAAAAACGGGCTGCAATAAATTCCATATGAATTAGAAATTGAGTAAAAATTGTAAAGATAATAGCAAATGGGTTGTACACGCCACGGATTTCGAGGCTGACTTGTTTACGCAAGGCTTTGTCAGTGAACACACGATTCTAGCAGCACTTAGTGTTGGATGTCCATCCAACGGCCAACGTGCTTCTTTAATCTCTGATCTTCCTGCTCTAGCTGCCTAAACTAGCGCCGGCGGGACTGCCTGCTCCCTGATCTTGTGGCCCGCTATGATGTCGCACAGGCTTCCCCGGCCCACCCTACTCCCTCTGCTGGCCTGGCCGCACGCAATCAACTGCCTCCTTATTACGCGAAAAAAAATGATTCCTCCCACTGACAACTGGGGCGCACCGGTTGGGAGGCTGACCTGTGGGCCTACTAAGTTGACGCGTATGCAGGGCTTGTCAACTTAGTCAACAAACAATTCTAGCAGCAGTAACCGTTGGATTTGAATCGAACGGTCCTGTTGCTTCTTCAATCGCTGCTCTTATTGCACACGCCGCCCAAACCAGCACCGGGAAGACCGCCTGCTCCTGCCTCTAGTGGCCGGCTGTGCTGCCGATGAGGCCTCATCGCCCCCTACTACTCCCACCGCTAGCCAGGCCCTGCGGCGACGGCAGCCTCACACCGCAGCCGAACCAGTGAACCCTCGTACTCCTCTCCGCGTGGGCATCCACTGCCGCGTCTTCCCCGGCTCTGCGTCGTCACCTTCCTAGGCCTTGCCCTCGTCCACCGCCTTGGTGCTCTCGGCGCGGCGTGGTCAATGTGGTCAACGACATTCCATCGGAAGAGTACTGTACGTGGACAGGCTGACAGCTGGGTCCACGGCCACAACCCAGCTTTTTTGTGATTTGCCAAGTAAGTCGCTTTGTCAGGCCTGTTGGGCTGCAAATCCTTCAAGACGAGGAGGAGAGCTTTCATTCGGCTGGCCGAGAAAATGGTCCATCAGTAATGAGAAATGGGTTGTACATTTTTAAAACACATCAAACCGGTAATTAGTTTCAAATATCTTTTTTTAATTTCGAGATTTCAAATTACATTAATTTTTATGCGTGCCGAATTTATTGGATTTTATATCGATATACATTTATTTTTAAAATCAGTTTGAATGTGAGTCAAAATTTCGGGATTAAAAACAGTTCGGACCGCACCGAAATATGCAAAATTTCATATAATTTTTTAACCGTGGCCACAATATGGGCTGTAATGCTAAAAAAATAATATGGGCTCCAAAGAAAACCTTAATAATTAGCAAATGGGCTATAAATTATTAGAAATAATGGCAGATGGGTTGAATGCTGTTTCCCACAGATTTGAGGCTTTCCTAAAAAAAAGGTTGACGCACAAGTAGTGACTGTTGGATGGCCATCCAACGGCCATCGTGCTTCTTCAATCTCTGCTCTTCCTGCTCCAGCCGCTCAAACGGGCGCCGGCGGGACTGCCTGCTCCCTCCTCCCTGCGGCTAGCTCTGCTGCCGCGCAGGCCTCACCGCCCCAGTATACTCTCATCGCTGGCCTAGCCATCACTCGGCGAGGCCTCGTACAGTCGTACTCCCCTCCGCATGGGAAACAACTGCCGAGTCTTCCCTGCCTCCGTGTCGTTCCCTTCCTAGGCCTCGCCATCGTCCACCGCCCTGGTGCTCTCGGCGTGGCCTGGTCAACATGGTCAACGACCGACATGCATCTGAAGTGGACTTTAGGTGGAGAGGCCGACAGCTGGGTCCACGGCCGCACGCAAGGAAATGTCTCCTTGTTACGCGCAAAATAATGATTCCTCCACCTGACATCTGGGACCCACCGAAAGGGCCTCTATATTTCGCAAAAAAAACATTACCGCCGCTGACAGCTCGGACCCACCAGCTATATCTTCGCACGCAAGGAAGTGCCTCCTTATTACGCACAAAAAAATGAATACTCCCCCTGTTAGCTGGGACCCAGTATAGTGGCAGGCTGACTTGTGGGCCTACTAAGTTGACGGGGACGGAGGGCTTTGTCAACTTAGTCAATATGCACGATTCTAGCTCCAGTGACCGTACGATGTCCATCCAACGGCCGTCGTGCTTCTTCAATCTCTGGTCTTTTTGCTCCAGCCGCCCAAACCAGCGTCGGTCGTGCCTCGTGCTCCTGCCTCCCGTGGCCAGCTGCGATGCGGCGGAGGCCTCACCGCCCCTACTACTCCCACCGCTGGCCAAGGCATCCCTCTACTCACCCACACCCCCTATTACTCTGCGGCGAGGGCAGCCTCACACCGCAGTGAACCAGTGCCCTCGTACTCCTCTACGCTTGGGCATCCACTATCGCGTCTTCCCCGGCTCCGCGTCGTCCCCTTCCTAGGCGTCGCCGTCGTCCACCGCCCTGGTGCTCTCGGTGCGGCGTGGTCAATGTGGTCAAGGAACGGCTTCCATCGGACGTGGACTGTACGTGGAGAGGCAGACAGCTGGGTCCACAGCCGCAGCAAGGAAGTGCCTCCTTATTACATGCAAAATAATTATTCCTCCACCTGACAGTGGGGACCCACCGGACGGGCCACCGTATTTTGCCCCCCTGACTGTTCGGACGCACCAGCTACATCTTCGCATGCAAGGAAGTACCTGACAGTCGGGACCCACCTGGTTGAAGCGTACGTAGCGTTGTCATTCTGGTCGCGAACGTGTACATACATATATACCGGTGGATGTAGAGGCGCGCACGTGTCGTAGTAGAGGCGGCCAGGGTGCAAGAAAGAAAATACGGCCACGTATGTGTACATACGGGCGGGGTCTCGAACGCCTACTCGCGCATACGTACGGCGAGGGCTCGTGTACATGTCTGGGTCGGAACGGAGAAACAGTGTCGTCGTCGTGTTCATGGGTCGGAACGAAATGCGTGGTTGTGTTCATCGGGAGGGCTTGGACGGAAGAGGCGATGGAAACGAGGCCTGGCGTACCGCACAACGAAGGAAACGGACCTCCTACGGTCGAAACGGGGGTCCTGTTGATCGGGAGGGGTGTGGCGTACCGCACAACGGAGGAAACGGACCTCCTACGGTCGAAACGGGGGTCCTGTTGATCGGGAGGGGTGTGGCGTACCGCAAAACGGAGGAAACGGACCTCCTACGGTCGAAACGGGGGTCCTGTTCATCGGGAGGGGTGTGGCATACCGCAAAACGGAGGAAACGGACTTGTGTTGGAGCGCTACGGTCGAAACGGGGGTCCTGTTCATCGGGAGGGGTGTGGCGTACCGCAAAACGGGACTCCACGGGATACTGCTCATCTCCATCGTCGACCCCCTCCAGCCTCCACGAGCTACTGTTCATCCACCATCGACCTCCTCCAGCCTCCATGGGCTCCTGTTCATCCAGCCTCCACCGCGCGCTACTCCACCGGCTACTGTTCAACCACCCCTCCACCGTCTACTGTTCATCCAGCCCTCCACACCACGGGGTCCTGTTCAACCACCCCTCCACGGGCACCCCTCCACCGTCTACTGTTCATCCTGCCCTCCACACCACGGGGTCCTGTTCATCCACCCCTCCACGGGCACCCCTCCACCGTCTATTGTTCATCCAGCCCTCCACCACACCACGGGGTCCTGTTCATCCAGAGGCAACGCCACCGCTCACTGTTCATCTAATCCCCCCCCCCCCCGCAACGCTCACTGTTCATCCCATCGATCGGCTTCAGTTAGCAGAAATAGCCAAGGAATCGCTCGATCGGGTTCAGTTAACAGCCATCGATCGATCGCTCGGGTTCAGTATCGCGTAGCTTGCAGTGCAATCGCTCGGGTTTAGTTAGAGCCCAACGCCTCGCTCGGGTTCAGTTAGAGCCAATGCCTCGTACACACACGCGTACGTGTACGAGAGAAACGTGCATCGCTCGGCCCCCGATCTCCCACCGTAACCGGGAACTCCCCGAAATTTTCCTCCCCCTCACTTCTACCACGGTTTTTTCCGTCATGGACGGCCCAAAGAATGTCATGCAGCTGCGTCTCCGGCCCGCTTAGGACAAAAAGCCCATTTTCTGTCATGATTTTTTGTCATAGAAGTAGGATCCCACCACATCTATGATGATACCGGGTTTTGTCACAATTATCGTCATAGAAGTGTCATATGTATGACAGAAAAAAAATTCGTTCGGCCCAAAATGTCACGGATGTGTCTTTTTTTTGTAGTGACTGCTGAAGCTGAGTACATTGCTGCTGGTTCTTGCCGTGCTCAACTGCTATGGATGAAGCAAACTCTCAAGGACTACGATGTCGACGTGAAGAATGTGCCTCTCCTCTGTGATAATGAGAGTGCCATCAAGATTGCTCACAACCCAGTTCAGCACTCGAAGACAAAGCACATTCAGATTCGTCATCATTTTCTTCGTGATCATGTGTTGAAGGGCGACATTTCTATTGAGCATGTGAAGATTGAAGAACAGCTAGCTGATATCTTCACAAAGCCCTTGGATGAGAAGAGATTTAGCAAGTTGCGGTGTGAGCTAAATATCTTAGAATCTTCAAATGTTCTTTGAAAAGGACACTCATCCTAACACTTATGCAAAATTGATGACTTAGATGTGCAACACATGAAGAAACGTTTTTCTTCAATCAATGAAGAACAACACTCTAAGTGTGAAGAAATTAATGAAGAATTTGATTCTCAGAACCCTATGACAATTGTACGCGGTGTCTGAAATCATTATTCTTATACGGTGGGTCATGCCACCACCAAAGTTGAAATTCTTCAATTTGAGTTTTTCCTCGTTTTTGAAATTCCTGAGTTGTTCATATTCTTCAACTTTTCAAAATCTTCACCGTTTCCGTCGTTTTTCTTCATTGGCTATATATATATATATATGAGTTTATGTCCTCTACAACATTCACTTATGGCTAATTCTTCAAGTTGGTTTTTCTGCTAAGTGAATGTGATCGGACCCTTCCCCCTCTATGCTAAACTCAACCCAATCTATTCACAAATTCTTCATGTGCGTTCTATTTGAAACTCGTTCAAAATCTTCACTGTGTCCTTGTCAGCTGAAGAATTTCTGAACGGAACGTTAAAACTTATCTTATCCAAATTTTCGGCTTTGCCGCTCAAACCGTTCCGCTTCCCACGATAGACTTATCTATTCACCCACGATCTAACACGATCTCCACTTCTCAGTACGTGGGTGACACATGTCATGCGAATGAGAAGGGTCAGGGGCACGTTCGTCCAAAATCCTCGGGCGAACAATTTTTTCACCGTGGCTATAAATACCCCTCTCCCCTTCCTCACTTCCTTTACTCCGCTCGACCTCTCTCCAGCTCGAGCTTCTCAAACCCTAGTGCCGCCGCTACTTCAGCGTCGCCGGTGAGGAAGAGCTTCACTACCTCGACCTCGTCGCTGTCGTACTCGCGTCGGCCGCGGAAATCTTCACTCCGCCGCCACCGTAGCCGTCTTCCTCCGCCGAGTTAGGGCGTGGAAGATCTGCAAAGACGAATTTCACCTCTCCATCTCACAGTTCGTCGTGTTCTTCGTCCAGGGTAATTAAAAGTTACTTTTACTGCCCTCCTTGATTGGAATGTTTTCTACAAAATCTTCAAAGGTGTTTTTCTTAAAATCCTTACACACTAAACACCTCACATGTCATCTGTTCTTGATTCATTTCTCTAAGCATCATTTTTCTTCAAGATTCCTCAATTGTGTGGATCTTCGATCTATACAACTCTGGAACCTAAGACAAAGAACGCTTAGTGAAATTCTTCAAGACTCATCTGATCAAATTCCTCAAACTTGTTCTTTTTGAAAAACCTTCTGAGAACGCATATGACCTCTCCAAATTCCTCGCAACTATACTCTGTTCACAGGTACTTATGTCCGCTGCTGAATCACTAGGTTCTCATCAACTTAACTCATTTGCAGTGTTCCTTGAAGAAAAGTTGCATACTTCTTCAGAGAATTCGATTGTTCAAATTCCTCAACTGAAGAAAATGGCTGACGGTAAGAAGCCACAGAAAGGAGGAAAGAAGCCTGAAGTCATGACTGCCTTTGAGATCCCTGATGAGATATACAAAGACTATTGCACTCCTGATGAGGCCAAGTTTGGTAAGGAGAACAAAAATCAGCGCAAAGTGCGCATCCGGAGGATAGAAAGGAGATGGGCAAGAGAGTGGAGGGAGTACAGGTATGTAACTCCAAAGTACATGAAGAAATTCGCACTCAATCCTCCATGCCCAAGACCACCATTGGCACCTGGCCAAGAAGCAGATCCCACCAGCCTTAAGCGCGGTGAGGATTATCCTGATGAATGGGCCAAGCGCCAGGCCAAGTTAGCCAAACAAACAAAAGAAGCAGTGAGGAAATTCAATGAAGACTCTGCTGCTGCTGCTACCACTGAGGCCTCTGTCAAGCCGAAGAAATGTATGGCAAAGAAGCCTGCGCGTAAGCCAAGTGCTTCACCTTCAATGCCCTCACGGCCAGAATCTTCAAAGCCCTCAAGGCCAATTCCTCATGCTGCTCCTGGTCCTCCAAAATCCTCAGCTCCTCAAAAGTCCTCATCAGCTCCTCCAAAGTCCTCAGCTACTCCGACAAAGTCCTCAGCACCTGTGCATCTTGCCACGCGCCAAAGGATTGCAGGCATCACTATTGCCTCAGGAGCTTCAGCTAGTTCCTCAGTCGCACCCAATTCTTTAACGGGACCCTCTCTGCTAAAGACAAAGGCCACTGCTGGACGAGGTCCTCGCCCTAGTCCTCAGAAGATGCAGGTCGCCTTCCAAGTACCGTCTGAAGAAGACGAAGCTGATGATGAAGAACTTACTGAGATCATCATAGATAGGCAAGTCAGGGCCGCTAGAGCCAAAGGCACAAATGTGCCACTGCTTTTGGATCTAAGATTGATCCTCAACTATATTGATCTCTGGCATAAGGACCCAAACACTCCTATGCCTGGTTTCAAGTTGACTCCTGACCAAAGTCACATGCTGACCCATTTCATCCAAGAAGAAAAATGGAAATATGAGAAGGCCAGGCAGATCAAGAAGGCGCAATACAGAAAGGAGAAATTTCTGAAGAACAACGTTATCTCTATGACAACTAATGAACTTATAAAAATTTAGTCTGAAATCAAAACCCTCAGCGATGATTTCAATGCTTACTATGTTGATTTACAAGGAGCCAAAGTCAGGTTTGTTAGACTGACTGAGAAGTTCACCTCCAATGTTGCAGCTCCATCACAACAGGAAATTCCTCAGGCTGAAGCCTCTGCTCAGTCAACTGAAGAACATGCCAGCACCGCTGATGATTTTCAGGCTGCTGAAGAACATGTGAGTTCCAGGGCTGATGACTGCATTCCAGCCGCTGAAGAAATTGCCAGGGCATCCACTAGTGGTGCGCCTGAAGAAAATGAAGAGGTCAGGGAAACTGCATCAGTTGTGCTTGAAGAAAATCAACCAGATTCCTCTGCTCCTCCTGCGCCTACCCCAACTCTAATCCTTCCATCTGCATCAGATGTGAAGAAGACCAAGGCTGCAGAACGTGCAGCTGTGAAGAAAAGGAAAGCATCAGCTACTTCAGATTCTTCAGCTCCGAAGAAGATGAAGCCTTTGACAAGCTCGTTTGCAAATCCCATTGATGTTGTTCCGATATCAACCATGCCATCAAAGGAAATTGTACCTTTCGATGAAGAATATGTGATCCCCAGCGGATCTGATGATGACAATCCTTCTGCTGCTTCGTCAGAGCAGATGGATGAAGAAATTGAAGTGGATAATATCCCTTCAACCCCTACAGTTTCCTCGCCTATGCCTCAGACTGCTGAAGAGGCTGGCATTGAAGAAATGGAAGATGAAGATGTGGACATTGGCTGCACCAGTCCAGTAATGAATGATGATTTTTGGGAAAGTCGGCATCCCAACTCTCCATTGTTCATATCTTTACAGCAAATTCCTCAGTCCCCTGCACCAACCGTTCAAATGGGATCTGAAGAAACTCACCCCACTTCATCTGTTCATGAAGAAATTCTAGCCACTAGTGCTGAAGAAACTGCTGCTGCTGAACATCTGAAGAAGTAGACTGGCACAGAAGAGGAACCAGAAATTCCTCAGCCTGAAGAACCGGAGATTGCGATTCTTGAGGTTGTGATGCAACTCACTGACACAACCCCTATGACTCTGCAAGCCAAAGAACCAGAAACTCCACAGAAGAGGAAGCAAAAATTCAAGGCTGAAGATTTCTTCAGCGAGCATGTATTCTTCACAAACTACAACCCCTATGACTCTGCTCGCATAAGGAAGAGGCGTTTCTGGACGGCCAGCCAGGCTAATTTCTATTCCTCAGTGTTGTTCAACAAAGACAAAGTCTTCGATCATGCGCACATTCCTCACGTGGATATGGAATCTCTGCCATGCTTCAAGCCAGTCCTCAGTGTTCTCCATGATGCTGGATTGTTAAATTTCTGCACTGACATATGTGATTGGAATGAAGAACTCATTCTTCAATTTTATGCGATGCTGCACATCACATGAGATTCTGAAGATGTGAATTCATGGGTGCTGGACTGGATGTCTGAAAATACTCACTACAAGGCACCAGCTACTGGATTGCTTCGTGCCTTACCACTCAGTCCTCCCCTTGAAGCTGCTCGTTGCGTGTACAGTGAACCTGAGCTTACAAATCACTACATGCAAGTTCTGATGAAGCCTTTCAAGCCAGGTCAGGCCCCACGAACCAAATTCCTCGTGAAGGAATTACTATATGTGCCTCGGGCTGTCTATCGCATTTTGACGAAGACATTGAATGCAATCAAGGGCCACGACTCGAATGAAGAAGAAGTCGTTGGCATCATGAAGAATCTGCTTTTCAATATCATTCATGGCGTTCCTGTCAACTTCCATGATTTCTTCATGAGGACTCTCACTAATATCGCTATGTCACCATTTGTGCTGAAGCCTTATGCACCTTGGATTATGAGATTCATCAGAACAAGGTCTTCACTCAACTACAAAGCTGATACACTGAACCACTGCAGCTACTTGCCTCTGATTGAAGTCCTCAAACGGACATTTTTCCTCAGCTGATGACAAGGGCAAGGCCGCTGCTGTTATAGATGAAGGCATTCGTCCATTGGATGGTCAATTTCGCAAGGCTGCATCCTACTCAACCAATGACGACTCTGCCACCCATGACACTGCCGCCAACACAGCCAAGCAAAATCCTCAAGGCACAACACCCAGGGTGATGAGTGATCGTGAGCTTCTCCTCAGTCTTCATCAGAAGGTTGATCGCAATCATAAATGGCACAAGCGTCAGTTTTGTTCAATTCTTCACAACATGACCTCCACCCACAATGCACTGAAAAAAAACCAATACTACCTCCATGAAACCTTCAATCGCACCTGGGCTGTTCTGTCTCATGTCTACAGCGAAGAAGATCTGAAGAAAATGGGTCTCAAGGAAGACTTTGACTGGTCTGCACCTCCACCGAAGAAATACAAGAAGGTCAAGGTTCCTTCCTTGGTGGCCAGCTCCTACTCTTCATCGCGCGACACCGACGAACATGAAAACTTGGACGACACTGCGGCAGGCCCTACTACGACAAACGACCCCAGCAACGCTGGCGCTCCTTCATCAACTTGATATTCTTCAGGGGCATTAGTCCTCTTTTTCGATCCTTTTGGTCATTCGATGACAAAGGGGGGGGGGAATTTGAGTTAGTCTTCAAGCGGGTCTATTATATGGGTGTTTTTTTGCTAAGTTGCAACTCTCGTTCTTCTGATGACTTTGCTGGATCGAGTTGTAAACTTAAACTCTATGGTGACCTGATACTTTTGTTGTGTTCTTCTGCATGTTTATTCCTCGTTAATGTTATTGCACGCATGCTGAATTATATCAGTCACCATATTTCATCATGCATTTCAAATTCTTCATTTATATGTCAAATGCGTGTATGAATTACAAGATATAGGGGGAGATCTCCATGATTCTACTCTTCAAGTGTGCATTGCTTCAAAAGCAAATTCCTCACTATGCACATCTTCAAAGGGGAGTTCTTCTATATCTTGCAATCAAATTCCTCAATATCAGTATTTACACTTCATATGTTTATCCCCGTTCAAAACTTAACCTATATTGTCATCAATCACCAAAAAGGGGGAGATTGTAAGTGTATCTAGTGCCCCTTAGTGATTTTGGTGTATTGAAGACTTATAGGTTAAGGGACTAATGTGTTTATGAGTGTACACAGGTCTATAAGTCTATGAGGAGTTTGATATTTAAAGAGAAAGTCAACCCCTAAAAATGAAGTTCTTCGACTGAAGACTTTGGATTTCTGAAGACTTTGAAAGTGAAGAAATTGGTGTGACCTTGAAGATTTGGTATTCATTTGAGGAACATGAAGTGTGAAGACTTTTGTTTTTGTAGTTTCATTTTCTCTTTCTTGAGTCATAGGAAACACCATACTGTTAAAGGGGGTCGAGGAAATACTAAGGAAATTTTTCCATGTGATGCTCAACTCAAAATCCTACACCTACCAATCCCTTCGAGTGAAGCCATTCCATACAGTTCAGTCAATTTCTTCAGTGACAGAGATGAAGTTCTTCTGGTCTCTGAGGAATTTGTTCTGACCGAGGAGTTAGGAATTTGCCAGTGCGGATTGCCTACACAGTGAGGAACATGATAGCCCTGAGGAATTTGTACCTCAAATTTCCGACCGTTGCTGTGCTACGTGCCAGGTGTCCCAAAATATCTTATTCACCTAACGGTCATATCATTGAAGGGCATTTATGTCTTATCATGTCGGGCTGCTCCCTAGGCTATAAATAGCCGCCCCCTACAACCACTAGCTGGTTGGCTGCTCTGAGAGAATCTGACACTTGTCATTTGAGAGCATCCCATCCTCCGAGGACTTTGAGCGAAATCATCAAGTGAGGAAAACCCAAACCCAAACACCTACAAACCCAAAGTGATTGAGCATCACTGAAGAGATTGATCCTGCGTGGATCCGACGCTTGTTACCTTTGAAGGATGTGCTTCTTCCAGATGGGTAGGCGTCATGGTCTAGAGCATCCAAGAGGAATTGTGGATCGCCGAGTGACCGAGTTTGTGAAGGTTCGGAAGTCACCTGAAGACTTACCACGAGTGATTGGACGAGGTCTATGTGACCTTAGTTCAAGGAGAATACGGTGAGGACTGTGTGTCCTCAGGTTTAAATACCTAGCCGCTCCAACCAGATGTACAACTGAAATAGCAGTTGGAACTGGTCTACCAAATCATTGTCTTCACCAAGCCAACGGGTTCTATTTCCTTAACTCTTTCATTTCCTCGTCGCTGTGTTGTGTGCTTGTCATATCTGTGTTTGAAGACTTTGACTGAAGACTTTCTCAATTTCCTCAGTTCAATTTCTTCAGTCTGTTTGTCTTCATCCTGTGCTATCATGTGATTACGCTTTCTGTACTCTGTGCTTGTCTTCATTTCGTCATGATGACTATGCTTGTCTTCTGTTATGTTTACTTCTGAGTACTTATTCCGCTGCAAGTAGTTCTTCGCTAAGGAATTTCCTCTCTAGTAAATTCCTCAGTGAAGAATTCATAAAAATCGCCTATTCACCCCCCCTCTAGTCGATATAACGCACTTTCAGGTGTAGTTCTTTTGACAAGATAAGAAGAAAACATGTTCATATCAGAACACACATGTATATTGGCACCCGTATCAACCAACTAATCAGGAGAATGACATACTGAAAGAACGGTAGGAAATTTACCATACCCGGCATCTTTAATCTCGGCATCATCAATAACAACATTAGAGGTCTTGCCTCTATTCTCATTCTGACGCATGTCCCAGCGGTCCTTGCAGAATGAAGCCCAATGATCTTCTCCACCGCATAAATCACATTTTCCTTTCTTCTTATAGGTCTCCTTCTACTTCTTGAAGTTGGCAGACTTTGGCGCTTGTTCTTGCATTCAAACTCTCCTATGACGGCATAGTTATTCTTGTTCATGATTTTCCGGGGTTGGAAATTATTCTTCTGTATCAAGTTGGCACTAGAATTTCCTTCTTGAAAATGAGCACGTGTATCTTTTGCCCTCGCCTTCTCTTCCACATCAAGAGTGCCAATAAGATTGACAAAGTAAATTCCTATCTCTTGTGCTTCAGAGAGGTCAAAAAATTCCTCCACGAAGGAGAAAACCTTGTGAGTGATGCCTCTTGCAATGAACTTGTTTGGTACACACAACTGAAGTGCTCAAGTTCCTTAGTGAGTGACTGAATCTCATGAGCATGCTGAACCACACAACGGTTGATACGTCTCAAACATATCTATAATTTATGAAATATTCATATCGTATTTACATCATTTATTTATGTTTTTGGCACAATATTTATTTGGACCAACTTATTAATCATGTGCCAAAGGCCAATTCATGTTTTCTAGTGTTTTCGTAAATATAGGTAAAACTTTCATGGAGTCGGAATGCGCTGAATTTTTTTGTGGTTTTTATGCAATAAAAGACATTTGGAGAAAAAATATGCAGTTCAGGGGAGCCACGAGGTCCCTGCATGCCCATGCCATGTGGCCAGGCCCTTGGCTACGTGCATGAGCAATCCCTATATCGTTGGGTGATGTAATTTGGCCACAAGGAATCAATTTTGTGGAAAGAAAACCCCTTAAAAATTCAGCCCAATCAAAGTTACGAATCTCGGATATAAAAGAAATGAAGCTCAGCCAGAACAGGAACGGAAAAGCGAGATCCAATCTAGGGGAAAGCTCCATCTCTCCCTGGAGGGCCAATGAAGAAGAAGGAGGGGCCCCTTCCCCTCTCCTATAGTGGTGCCAGGACGCCGCCGGGGACATCGTTGTCATCACCATCACCAAAAACTCCCTCTCTACTCTCATGGTGACATGTGAGTACTTTATCCACAAGACTGTGGGTATGTACTAGTAGCTATGTGTTTGATCTCTCTATCTCATGTTCTTGAAAGATTCTGATCTTGATTGTATCATGAGATTTGTTAATATAGTAGCATCATATGATGCTTCCCTCTCTATTATCTTTGAATTGGGACTTGCTCCTTCAAGTTTTTTTATGTTGTATTGAATATTTTGGATTTCAGATTACATGATGCATGTCTAGTAATTAACATGCAGATACATGTACTAACATTGGGGTACTCCATGCATAAGTTGAACGATAGCATCATATGGTGTTCTCATAGTATGATTTCTGGGACTACCTATGGCGATCATAGGGGTGGTTCAATAGATTATGATTGGAAAGACGTTGGGGTGGGTTTATGTTAAGCGCACCTACGTGATTGCATCCTACTTTCTCTGATAAAAGTAGAAACTTTGGAGTAATTTTTTTGCTGCACTTTTTGAGGGATTATCATGATGTTGAGAGTTGGCACTTGTGAAAGTACGAACCCTAAGCCTTATTTCCAAGCACCGAGACACCGTTTTACTCATTTTTGTTATTTCTTACTTTGTTGTTTTTATATATTTAGATTACAAAAAATTATTTCTACCATTTGTATTACACATATATCACCATCTCTTCGCTGAACTAGTGCACTATAGAATTGACAATTATATTGGGTGTGTTGGACACACGGGAGAGCACTTGTATTTGATTGTAGGGTTAGTTGAGAGATAACCACCTTCATCCTACACCTCCTGCGAATTGATAAATCTTAGTTCATCCAATTAAGGAAAATTTGTTGTTTTCCTGCAAAACTCTGCGCTTGAAGACCGAACAAAGTCAACAAGAATAAGTTGTGTCGTAGACATCAGCGGTCATCAGTCATCTTGTAGTCATGATATTGCTCCATGTCATACAACTCACTTCATGCATCCCAGACACCAAACTTGGCCTCCAGAGTATCACACATATCCTTACGGGCCATGATGGTCATGAAGAGATTGATAATCTTGCCGCCAAGAACACTCAGAACAACACGTACGAAGATTGAAGAGGGTGTTTGTAGCATCAAAAGCTGGCTCCTGTTCGGAAGTAAGTGCTTCCTCTGGCTTTCCCTTATTACTAAATAATATAACTCAGCTATCTAGGAGCCGTCACAACGCTTTGCCATCGCTAGCCGTCTGATTAGACTGGTCTACAGCACTTTGCCATCGCTAGCAATTAAGTCGATCACTTTCTGTTTTGATGCTCTGGTATTTCTCTTGGGCCGCTGCTCCGTGGAGCTAGCTGGGCGAGCTGTGATTGATCGGGCCACGAATGCTTACTGGCCAGTGGGTGAGTGCGTGCTTTCATCCCCAGTGGCCGTGAGCACTGCTAATGCGTTAATCTCCGAACTTTTTTTTGAGATAATTGCTCTTACTTTTTTTGCCCCGGGAAACAGTAACTCCTAAAACATTGTCCCAGGAAATACTTTTATAGCCACCCCGTTGAGCTAAATTGTGAGATTCTTTATCACTATGGTATGAGGTTAATGTGTTTTATTTTTTAACTCGTCTCGTGTGCGATGCACATGCAGACATGCCCATTGCCTTTTGTTGGGGTTAAGTCAGGGATGCCAAGAAGTATGTGCAGATCAACCGTGGATGATCCATTAGTCCCGTCTGGATGCTTCTTAAGTAGTGGCATTGACATAGTCAATTTATCCATTTTTGTGTCTCTCAGTTGGTGAGGTTAGGATGTCTATCTCATAAAGCTTCGGTGTGTAATTATATTTTATAAAAGCTTATTTGTTATGTGTCATTTGACCTGTCATGGCGACGTCACAACAGGACGGGCATCAAAGTTCTGCCCCTTAGCAAGCATTATTTACTACTACCTCCGTCCCAAAATGTAAGACGCTTTTTGATACTATCATAGTCTCAAAAAAACGTTTTACATTTTGGGACAGAGGGAGTATCATATTATATTTGCTTCATTGTCCAATATAGGTGTGCCTCATGTAATTTTTTTTCTTTATCTTTTTCCAAATATTTACACGATATTCTAACTTCTTCAGAAACGAACAGGCGCAACAACGCGGGCGCAGCAACGCGCGTGATCATGATCTAGTAGGTGTGAAAACAGTTCATGTTGGTAAGCCAGAAAACTGCCCTGGCACACCACCTCATATAATTCACCCCTGAAATGTAGCACGTTTGAGAGTCGTGGCAAATGCAACTGAAGAAAATTGCCCACACATGTCAGGTTTTTGAATTGTTGAACATTTGAGGATTTTCCCATTACGTTTAATCGATTAAAGCGGTAGATGAAACATGATAATCATAACATAGATGATAGTCTCATCAAGTAACAAAGTGATGTAAGAAACCATGCAATTCGGTATATGACATACGGACATCACATCCAGATAAAAGTAGTAGGCCAGATGCAATTCCTAACAGAGAGGAAAATGAGATTATAAAGTGCAGTGAAAGAAGATGCAGGTGCGTCGTTTGTAATGTTGCCGACTAGATGGTCGACATCCGGGAAGAAGTCGTCGCTCTCAGCCACAAAAAACCTGACCGTCCATCTACCGTACAGAATCACAAGAGGCGGGGTTTACTGTACCTAATAATTCCTAGGAAAATCCCATTGTTGCAAGGATTGCAAGTTCCTTTGTGAAGCATGACATATTCTCCCCCCCCCCCCACCCCCAAAAAAAACTGAACTAGACAAATTTGATATGCTTGCTAAAAAAAATTGTCATCCACGATTTATTTATTTTTTGTCATCCATGACTACACAAATTACCATCAAAACTACTATTCGATTTGAAATGCTCTCCCAGCACACGTTCGCTCGTCATAAAAAACCACAAAGGAAAAATCTTGATGCAGATGAGAATCTTCAATTCTCAGATAAACCCACACCAGCAATCTCTATCGATTCGCGCTACAGGTACAACCCCCCAACAGCGAACCTATTCCCGTTACCAATCATCCATTGCACCCCAGCACATCTTTCTGTCCGTTCAGATAATCCCGGAAACGAACTGAAACGTCAACCCGGGCGAGGGAGCCGAGGAAAATCCACCGGAAGCAGCAAACCAATAACCGCCTTCCCATATTCTATTCCCCGCACCCGGCCGGCCGACCTCCGTTTCACCTTTACCGCCGTGGCCGCGCTGTCCAGCGCCCACACGCGTCACCCGTCGAACGCCACGCCACCCCCCATCCCACCCGCGCCCGAGCGCCCGCCCGCACGCCCAAAACGTGTGCGCCCGCGCGCGCGCAGCTGAATGAGCCCCAACCCACCACCGGATCCCCCGTCCCGGTCCCTGGTGCGCCCGTCGCCGATCTTTATAAAGCAGAATTCCGTTCCCACGCGCAACAACGAACCGAACCAAGCAGCCACACGGCGCCGCCCAGCCACCCCGCCCGCCCACGAGCACACGCAACGCCACCCCCGACCCGCGCCAGTTAATTGGCGCAGCGCCGCGCACTTGCCGCCCGGGTGTCGTGTCGTCGCCGCAGGGAGGAGAGCCAGAGAGACGCAGAGGCCAGCCATGGACTTGTACTACCAGCAGGCCGCGCCGCCGGCGAGGAGGCCGTGGGCCAAGGAGGAGGACAAGGCGTTCGAGGCGGCGCTGGTGACGCTCCCGGACCAGGCGCCCGACCGGTGGGAGCGCGTCGCGGCGCGGCTCCCGGGGCGCACCCCGCAGGAGGCCTGGGAGCACTACCAGGCGCTCGTCGCCGACGTCGACCTCATCGAGCGCGGCACGGTGGACACGCCCGGCTGCTGGGACGACGACGACGGCGACGGCCGCGCCACCGTGGCCTCCCGCGGCCGCCCCGCCGGCAAGGCCCGCGGCGAGGAGCGCCGCCGCGGCATACCCTGGTCCGAGGAGGAGCACAAGTACGTACGCATACACAAAACCAAAAACAAATCTCCCTTCTCTTTTTTCAATCATCGTCGCTGCTCGCGGTGGTTCGAGATTCTCCCGGCCATCTTTCCGCATTGCTTTCGCTTTGTTGTTCGAGCGGAGAAGCCAACGAGCTCGTCCTAGGCCCCAGCTGGCGCGTGGGGCCGGCGTGGCAGCGACACAGCCGCGGCCACCTTGACTCTTCCTCCCTGTACGTAAAGTGATTTGACTCGTCTTCTCCTCTGGCGTGGCGGGCAGGCTGTTCCTTGACGGGCTGGAGAAGTACGGGCGGGGGGACTGGCGGAACATCTCGCGGTTCGCGGTGCGGAGCCGGACGCCGACGCAGGTGGCCAGCCACGCGCAGAAGTACTTCATCCGCCAGGCCAACGCCGCCACGCGCGACTCCAAGCGCAAGAGCATCCACGACATCACCACCCCTTGACCGACGGCGACACACTCCCTTGTTTAATCCCCACTGCTCCCATAATCTTATCCTAGTTATTACATGACGTGTACATTATATCCTACTAGCACCATCTTATTAGTTAGCCTTAAGAAGACTCTGACGAACAACTTGGCTCGGGCGGAGGCTGTGGCTCCCGCCCAGCGAATGGTTTAGTGTCTAAGCTAGATTTTACTATCAGGGTGGAACAACTAATGGAGTTTGACGTGGCAAAAAAAGATCGTGTCTAGGTTAAATTGATGCGGATGCAGGCGTCGCTGTTTCTATGGATTATGATTCTGTAGCATGCTGTCGAAGCTGGGCTGGATAATCTTGTACGTACATTGATGTGTTCCGGTCCATGAGATGAATGACAGGTGTTGCCGGTGATGGACACGCGCGCAGCTGCGACATGTGTTTCGTCGTCGGCGAGCTCCTCTGTGTCATAAACGGCAGGGCTTCCCGGGCACGTGTGTAACTGGTGCGCGACACTTGTCAGTGTCCAAACCTTTCAGGGATTCTTCTTGTCTGCAACGCACCGCCGTACAGCGGTCACGCCTCAAAACAAAAGAAACCCCACCGCTTCCGCGGCTCCTCCGTCGTCGATTGTCTCTATGCCGTTCAGCTGGTCCGTGGAGCGTGGACTTTATCACATTGACAATATTGTTTTTTTGTTCTTCCACAAGAAATGATTGCAATATTTTCTCCTCGGTAATAAATCGATGATCCACACATCAGATCACGGTACAACTTCAGTGATCAATCGACACCCAATAGAACCACGAATACTCCAACTACGGTAGTGATCCCATTGACCTGCTTCAACTCAGCCCCAGTGAACTGCACAAGTGTATAAAGATACGCAAAAAAAAAAGGAGCGTACATAAAATTTCTTTTGGAACTCGGTCCCAGTGCACTGTATAAGTGTACACACACAGAAACAGTAGTACAGAAGTAAATCAAAATTCAGAGGATGTTACAAGATCGAATAAATAGACATCAGAGTACCAGAAGACGTGTTTAGAATATTTTCTGGGCGATAAACTGATAACCCACACATTAGTGATGGATCCCCATACAGCAACAAATACAACATTATAAGCGTATAAATATGCACAGAACAGTACTCCCTCCGATTTTATTCAGTCCGCATATTAGCTTTGGTCAAAGTCAAGCTTCGTAAATTTTGACAAAGTTTATAAACAAAAATATTAATATATACAATTAAAAAATTAATACCATTAGATTCATTATTGAATGTACTTTCATATCATATAGATTTGTTATGGTAAATGTTTTCTTATATAAACTTGGTCAAACTTTACAAAGTTTAACTTCAATATGCAGAGTATAAAAACAGAGGGAGTATTACGCACGTCAAATATCTCTTGGAAGATAGTAGGCCTGGATGAACTCGGTCCAAGTGAACTGTATAAGCGTATATACAAACGAAACAGTGGTACAGAAGCAAATCAAAATCGAGCCAGAGACGGTGTTACAAGATCGGATAAATAGACATAAGAGTACGATATAGCAACAAAAGAAAAAGAAATTCTACATGCGCTTCCGCGAACTATCTAAATTCTCTTCAGAATCCAAGAAAACATGACCAGGGTGTTCAGAATCAAAGAAAACAGATCATGATGACAGCGCAAATGCTGAAGTCCATCAGCATAGCTTCAGACGCCTTCTGTAGCAGCATCCCGAGCTCCAGCATCAGCCCTAAGCCATCAGAACCAAGGCTGATGCCGGCCTGTCTGCCCCTCGCATTGGGGTCCCTGTTCTCCATCAGCAACGACATGACGATGGTTACGTTCGTTATGATGAGGAACAGGAGCGGCCTCGTGCAAACCAATACTCTGGTGATGGTGCCACCGACGTCCAGCCCCCAGTTAGAAACAACCACAATGAAGGCGATGAGAATGGATGCTAAGCAGCGGTTGAGCTCTGTGGCTGAGATGGCCTGGGTGATCTCCTGCGGCGTGAAATCCACGAGTTGCTTCAGAGTTTCCAGAGACCAAGATGAGTCGTCTGCTTGGTTAGGCTGGCTTGGGGGCATGGATCTGGGTCTCGTTTCCATGTCCCTCGGAGGCACAGATCCCATGTCCCTCGGAGGCATAGATCCCATGTCCCTCGGAGGCACAGATCTTGGTCTCATTTCCACGTCCCTCTTAGGCTGCACACTTGCTGCTCCATAATCATAAGTCCTCTTGTTGAGGGTTTCATCATCATCACGGCTCCGCAGCAACGGCGGCTCATATACTGGCTGGATCTCAGGAACTGCACTGCTTACGTTGAATTTGTGGAGTAGGTCGCCTTCGCTACTATGGCTTTTATGCTTGGGTTGTAGACGGGGCTCAGCAACCGGTGAATCTGCAAGATGGCAACTACTTTGATCACATAGTGTTTAAGAAGCCATAGGGTATGTTTCAACATTTACGCAGATTCATATGCAACAAGGCAAAGAGCATTCAAATGGTTCAACTGGCATCAACTAATAAGGTACGAAATAAGAACGCAAGGAGTCCGCAAGCAATTAATCATGTGCTCATTGCGAGGCTACAAGGGACAGACAGGGAGAATTATGGACCAGAAAGCAATCTAGTGGGTCGCAGACGACATCGTGATAGATATAAGACAGGAAGACCCAAAGAGTTGCTCATAAAACTAGCAAAACATAGGAAGGGCAGTTTGGTAACTGATTAATGATTATATGATTACGATGCAACACGGAGAATTCTGTGGATGGCAACTTTTCTAAGCAGATACACAAAGAGGTGCTCAATGAGCTGCATGCAACGATGCTCAACACTTTCTGGCTTGGGGAGAAGTTTCTCATGAGATGGTTTAAGCATATATATACCACCAACACAAATTAATCACCTAGATAGATACAGTGATGCATACGGTGAATTTTTCTAACCAATTCCCCGAAAGACAAATCAATACTTCAGGTAGAAGCTCCCCATGAATGGTTTGGCCATGTACCAGCACAAATCCGCGTCCTATTAGGCAGAGAAAATATCTGAAGTAGAACAAGGCTATGCATCCAACATAATCTCCGCTTCCAACACTATATAAATTACGAAATTCTCATGCCGCGTGATCTGGAGACCTAAGATTCCGCGGTAGGAAACCTGCAATTCATAATTTGTACCTGGCACCAGATAAGATATTCTAAATCCAACAACTAACCGAACAGCCCTACAACGCATAGGCAGCGAAAATTCCTCCTCCGAGGAGGAACTCGATGGCCAATTCCTAAACATGGCTACAATCCAGCCCAATCAATCTGACGTGAGGGCGATCTGGATATTACCCCGAAACTGGAAATCGGTGCCCTGCGGCGGTGGTTACCTGGGTAGGGTTCGGGGTCGGGGGGTAGGTCGCGCGTCTGGCCGGTGATGAAGGCCAGGCGATCTGATCCCCTCTCGACCAGCCGGCGGCGGCGCGTGTTTGCCCTCGGGGCGCCCTCCATCGCCTCCCTCCCTCGTCGCGCGTGCGTGCACGCGCAGGCCACTACTTTCTCTCCCCCTGCTGCTCCACCCCCTCGCCTCTCCTTTCTTTTCCGACCGAATCCCTTCCTATTTCGATGAAGCGAAATTATTCGGTGTACGCTTCCCCTGGCCGGAAAAGAACCCTTAAATGGGCCCACCTTAGCCCACAGTGAGCGCAATTCTATTGGGCCTAGCCCAGATGGACCACGGAGGTTGGAGCAGGCAGCCGCCGTTCGATGATCGTTGTGCGAATCGTAAAGCACAGAGCACGTGATCGTCCAGACGTCCAAACCGCATTCCGGTGCTCGTACTCGTGGCCAATTATTCTCTGCATTTTCCGTACAGCCCTGTCGTCGGTGTGCATTGCACGCCACCTCTACTCTATTTTTCTCTCCCGGTTGGCTCGCGCATAAATCTCGAATTAAAAGATTCTGGCGGGGCGTAAAGGCCGTCACATGCCGCGGGTGCAGAGCACCAGCCATATATGGTTCATTGACTTATCCTGTGCCTCATTAAAACTGGCCATACGACGCATTTTGGCCTCCTGATTAGTGGTGCTCGAGTCGTGCCTGCGAAGCGAGCCGGTGCCCATTCATGCGCCTGTACGCCTCCACTGGCCCGAGTTATATGGCCGGTTCCCCGGTCGCGGTTTAGAGGGACGCCGGATCGTCGGGTGCGGCCGTGCAGGTAATCCATCCATGGATCAGCACTTGCGCAAAGTCCAATCACACAAGTAAACAGAGAATGGGAGAAGACACGTATCCGAAAGAAGAAGAGAATGAGAGAAAACATATTTCATATAGGACTGCAATTATAAGTTTGGGCATCTTTTTTTTTCAATTTTTTTTTGCCATGAGTAGGTTGTTCAATAATAATAGGATTACATTAAGAGACAATGCCTGCTCTATACAAGGAGGTCCTTGGACCGGGCCTGCTAAACAACAGTACAAGCTTTTGGGGCTGGACTCTCCCGACTCCTCCCGTGTCGCCCCTGCGCGGCGACCGGGGGGAACCCTAGCGCCGCCCCGTCCTCGTCCCTCCCCTGACCTCTCCTCCTCGCCGCCGCCGGGCAAAGCCCGTTCGGCGTCGGCGGCGGCGGGATCTCTTCCCCCACGACTCGCTGGATCTGGCGCGGGCGGATCGCGGCGGTTGTTGGCGGCACGCTGGAGGCGGAGCGCGCCGACGCGGGCTTGGGGGCGACGGCAGGGCTCACGCTCGTGGTTTCCCCTGGTGTGCGTGGGAGTCCACTCGGGCGCGCTGTCGCGGGCGCTGGGCTCTTGGCGGCGGTGGTCCTTGTGCGCGGTCGGCGGCTCCGTCTCTGACCCGGACGACGCGGAGATGACGGCGGCCCGGCGTGGCCGGCGATCTGGATGCGGTGGTGCCGGCGGCTCGCTGATCTGCCGGTGCTCCAGGGTTATGCCTGGTGGTGCTGGTGGTGCTGGCGGCCCGTGCACGAGAGTTGGATCCCTTCAAACTGATCCGAGTGAAAACTTGCCTTCAGCGTCTGCTAAGGCCGGCGGTGGCGGCGCTATCTGCGTCATTCCCTTCTTGAAGGCATCGCCGTGGAGAAGTTCAAGGCCACTCTCTGCTACCTCCGGGGTAAACCCTAGATCGGATGATCGGATGACGGCGACGCTCTGGTGTCGTTCCTCCCTTGGGGGCGTCATTCTTGGAGGTACACACGTGATCGAGGGACCAGAGGACGGATTCTTTGGTGGAACGATGATTCATCCTACACACTGATGGCTATGGATCTTGACGGCGTGGCACAGTGCAGATTCGGAGTTCGTTATGGGAGGATGGACTCGCGCAGGAGGACAATGTTGTCGGGCGTCGTGGTGACGTCGACGGTAGAGAGACCTGGCACGGTACATGCAACAGTACAGCTCTGAAGATGGATTGATGGCAGGTGGCTGCGGCGGCCTCATACCCGGCAGGCGTCCTGGTTGAGGAGTGCGCCGGACTGGTAGGTGCCTCATACCAGGCAGGCGTCCTGGTTGGGATCTCAGGTCTAAGATGTTTAGGTTTGGCTATGATGTTTGTTTGGTATTAGGCCCAGACTATCTGCGCCCCTTCATCAATTGGATTTTTTTTAGAAAAGGAGGATGACCCCCGGCCTCTGCATCTGGGAGATGCACACGGCCATTTTATTGATTATTTTCGAGGACCTTACAAAGTAGTACAACAATATGCATGAATCCGCCATCTTGGCAACATCTGCCGCTACTCCAATCCATATGATGAAGGGGTGCAAGCTGGGCCAAATACCCAGACCTCTCACCTAAGCCTAACATCTAAAGCCGGAGGCCCCGACCGAGCCACATACCGGGTCCGGGGCACAAACCGGTCTGACGCACTCACATGTGTCGTCGCCGCCATCTTCCACTAGTCCATCTTCAGAGCAGATTGAGGTGCCAACCTTGGCAGGTGCCTCCGCCATCAACGCCACCATGACGCCAAACGACGACCTCCACCTACGTGAGTCCATCTCCAAGCAACGGACGCAGATCCATGCTAGGATAGGACCGCACTACCGCCGTCGCCCACCACCCACAAGCGCCACCCAGCCCCAAGGTTCCCAAAGCGGCGCCTTCAAGAAGGGAACGGCGTCGTGAGCGTCGTCGCCGCCCAACAAAGTTAGGGCTTTCGCCCGGGAGACCTAGGGGAAGGGGAAGTGAGGGGATCAGTCCATACCGACGCCTCCAAGGAGGGGAACGGCGCCCTCAGGCGTCGCCGTCGACGAGGCCGGCCATGGCCGACCAGGGATTTCTCCCGAACTAGATCCCCGCCGCCAGCAGCGCCTCCTGTACAGAACCGGTGACCGAAGAAAATGTGGCCCGACGAGGTTGGCCCGCACGCCAAACAGGGGAGGAGGGGAGGCGCCAGATCGCGCGCACCGACCACCAGATCCCGCCGCCCGCGCGGTCAGGACGCGAGATCTACCGCCCGCACGGCTGCTAGCCGGCCGTGCCTTGCCAATGAAGCCGCCGCTCTAGATTCGGGGTTTCCTACGCAGAGGCAGGGTAACCGAGTCCCCGCCGCCACCATCCTTGGCGCCCCGGGCTTGCCCGGCGGCTGCCTCAGGCGGCGGCGAGGAAGGGAAGAGGAGGAGGGAGGAGGAGGGGCGGCTAGGGTTGGGAGGGAGGGAGGAGGAGGGACGGCTGTTGCTTAGACGATGGCTTTAGTCTTGCTATTGTTTGACTTTGTAAGGTCTTGTGAGAATAATTAATAAAGTGACCGTATGCATCTCCCAGATGAAGAGGCCGGGGTCATCCTCCTTTTCTTAAAAAAAATTACAAAGAGGTCCTTGACCAAGGCACAAAGCAGTGGCTCATTCATCATGACTATATAAAACCGAACGATCTGCTATTTTATTTTGTTCTCGACTAAACTTATGAGGATAAACTCACGAGTAAGCATGTGTGACTTGATCTCTGTAACTAACTGCTCATACACAGACCTGCTCAGTCTAAAATCGAAGAGGTTTGATAGAGCTTCAGAGGAATTTGATTGAACAATTATAGTACTCTCTCAATGTTGGAGTGCCAAGGCCATCCCCTAACGCGTACTATATCTCAACCTTCAAACCATCATTACAGTTGAAGATGAATCTCTAAGCTGCAAGCACCACGGTGCCATCATGCCGATGGAGGATCAATCATGTTGACGCCGCACCATCAATCGGTGAGTTTCTGCATCAACAATCCGGCCAGATTCTGATCATCTCATTTTTTTTCTAAACAACAAGGGAAAGATATGGGTTCGAATTCACTAGGGGTTATCGAGGTGCACCAGGGCACAAACATATCCCCGTGAACGGTCTCCTTTCGATACGACGAAACACACATCTTTAACGAGTCTATGAAGGTACATGGTACTTGACACCTTGTGGCCTTCAATTTCAACTTCTAGGAAGAGCTTAAAATGCTTGATCTTTTTGATTTTGCTAATTTCTAGGGGCATAAAATGTTCTCTCTTCTTAGTTGCTTTTGATGCATCTAAAAGTATAAAATGTATTTCCTCTATTTCATATTTTCTCTATTTCATATTTTCTAAAACGTATGAAGTGTATTTTCCATATCTATAAGGCTATAGGGTTTATATGTCTCTAGGTTCAAAAAGATTACTATTTTATTCATAAAAGTTTCATTATGTTATACTCTCTCCGTTCTATAATGTAGTGCGTATAGTTTTTTTTAAGAAAACTCTGCAAACTTTGACCAAGTTTATAGAGAAAACTATTTAGATCTACAATACCAAATATATAAAATATGAAACTACATGTTAGGATGAGTCTAATGATATATGTTTGGCAATGTAGATGTACATGTTTTCTTCACAAACTTGGTCAAAATTTGTGAGGTTTGACTTTTTAAAAAAATCTATATGCACTACATTGTGAAATGGAAGGAGTACTTTTTTCTGGGGAAAATGTTACAGTTGTTAAAGCTATGCGCATTGCAATTTTGTGACCCCATTCCTTTTTATGGTATCGGGATAAAACCACTCTATGGAATCTATCTAATATAGACAGTCATTTAGTTATCTTTGTTCAAAAGATGTTTTCTTTATTAATCATTGTGCATATATTGATACACACCTCCTTTGGTCTTACCAGTCATATGGGGTGACCAACTCATTATACATAGTTGTGCTATCTAGGACTGTCTATATTTCTACAAGATTTGGTTGTATGAAACATGCATATTTAAAATTAATAATAGGATGGATGAACTAAAAATGTATATAATTTATTCTATTAGATCATTATATAAAAAAATTACGGGGACAAGGATTTTTATTCAAGATTTATAGAGTTACAATTACGAGGCACCAGATCCTCAATACAAGGTGGGATATGGTTAAGCCATACTGTTGTAGTACTTTGTGTGTGACTATATTTCGCCAAATGATTTTCTACTCTATTTTGATCTCTCCTAATCTTTTGTGGAATACACTCCCCAAGATCATTATATAATTGTATCATACATAGTTGTGCATAGTTGCATGTTGAGGTGGCATATTTGCATGTTCAGAAAAATAGCCTAGTGAGGATTGTCTATTTAATTATATAGGATACACCATGCCAAAAGAAAACATTTTGATGCAAATATAAATGCCAATAAAAAGTGTCTGCATTTTTTTTTACAGATTTGATATCTTCCCCAGTGTTTTTGACATTGTTATTCACTGGCCAAGTTGCATATCTTCTTTTTCTTCGAGCGGAAAGTTGCACATCATTAAACCTGCTGATGTGTAATTTTTGACAAACATTTTTAGACCTATAATTTTGGCATGATTATTTAAAATGTACAACTACCTTGTCAGATTACCCCGCAAAAAATAAAAAGACTACCTTGTCAGGTTAAAATAATAATTGTACAACCAATTTCACTAGTAATAAAAGTGTTCACGATCACTCAGAGCTGCATGCTCCCGGAAAGACGAAAGTACTATGGCAGGACTCCATCCAGCCTCCACACCCTTCAGCTTGAAGGGGATTGACCGGAGCATCAATGGCGGCTGTTCCCGTATTAAAGAAAACCACCACCACCATCCTCTTCCTCCTCATTATATAACGTAGCTAGGGGAGAGGCGCATGACAAATACACGTACCGAGCAATAGTTATACGCAACCACGCGGAGAGCTCCAATCCACCAGCACGTCGTCGATCGTACTGCTCCCTGCATCCCCGCCGCGCGCATACCCTTCGGCGAGCTTAAGTCCAAGGTAACGCCCGCATCGTGCCGGCTCGTGCGATGTGTCTCCCACGCCGCGCTCAATATATATATGGCAGCTCCTGTGCATCTATCCATTTCTGTGTGTTGTGAGCTCGAGACACCAATGTCACCGTCGCCATCGTGCAGCTGCGTGCAGTGAGAGGGGCGATCGACGAACGGCGGTGGTCGAGGATGAGCAGGAACGGCGGCAAGGTGTCGAAGCTGGAGAGCCTGCGGCTGAGCCTGTCGCGGGCGCGGGGAGGCGGCGGCGGCGGGCAGTCGTCCACGACGACTGCGCGGCCGGGCGGCGGCGGGGGCGTGAACGGCGCCGTCAGCACGTCCCCGCGCCGGCTGTCGTCCTCGTCGTCGTCCACCGCGTCGCCGCCGAGCTCGTGCGTGTCGTCGGAGGGCAGCCCGGAAGCCGCGGCCGGGGCGCCCATGGTCCTGGCGGGCTGCCCGCGGTGCATGATGTACGTGATGCTGTCCCGGGAGGACCCGCGGTGTCCCCGCTGCCACAGCGCCGTGCTGCTCGACTTCAACGACGACCAGCAGCAGCGCCGCCCACGCCAGCGCCGGTGAAACCGCCGCTGACCTCAGTTCGATCCGTCAAGTCGTCTCGTAGCTTCGCCGTTCGTGATCGAGTTAATTTTATTGACTTCTCGGAGAGAATTAAATAGAGAATCGTTGGCTCGCAAGCCGATCGAAAGAAATTATTTCATAGACCTGTTCTTCCATGCCGCGTGCACTGTCGGTCCATGGAGTTGGGTCTAGGTAATAATCTTCTCGGTCATGAACATTTGAATGGAAGTACTAATGCTCATGTCCCTTGTCCTGCCATATCGGCATAAATATGCTTTTTTTTGCGAATGACATCGGCATAAATATGCTTAAGCAAATGCGTGGTGATTGGCCAAATGTATAGATGAATATTGTGCATTGAGTTGCAGTGGTTCACTGGTTTCTTTGAATGAATTGGTTCGTCATTGAAAGGGTTCTGCCTCCACAATATCTTGTTTGCAGGGTTTAAAACCCCGGTACCTTCCTTGAGGTTGATATAAACCCTACGAAATTGTCAACAAAAGAGCATCAAGAGGTCATCTTACACCCATAATTAGATTTCATGACGAAAGAGCACCACACGCTAAGAGTTAAGACTAAGAGCAACTCTAGCAGATTCCCTAAACCCAACGCCCTCAGGGAATTCCAAGATGATTCCCTAAATGGTAAAGAACCGACGTCAGATTTTTAGGGAGTTCCCCTCAGGCACGTTGGATCTCGCGCACGAATCCTAAAGTCTTCGCTCTCACATATCCCTCTAAGCGAACTAAGAGCCGACGACACTAAGTGGTTCACTCAGGATGACAATGCCAGCGAACGTATTTAGGATGGTAATTTCCGCCATGAACGCAACACGTCGCCGACCCACCAGTACATGTGTGCCACATGTCATCGGATCATCGCAGCCAGGTGTATGCTCAGACTCGGGGAAGGCTCCGGCGACGGCAAAACAAAAGTATGAACTTGGTTCAACCTCGCTCCGTCACAAACATGTGCATTGTCCAAATTGGAATTCACATTTTGCAAAGAAAGCCAAGCTTGTAGGGATTTTTCAATTGTTGCCATATAGGTGTACGAAGAAAAGTAGCGGATCTGTTGAAATCCACCATAATATTTTTCTTTCTCGAACCCCTGTCACATTCACACTCAGACGCCTCTAATTGCTCCACGCCGCACATGCATGCCAATCTCCCAGTGCAAGTGGAACTCCTTGTTACTACGAGTACATCCCCCCTAGGCCCCTAATAAGAACACGATTAAACTACGGGTCACGTTGGCAACACCATCACCGGTCTGAGCTGTCCCCCACGTTTCGACCATGAAAACCTCCCGGCGACACCGACGGACGGTGATCGGTGAAGGACGGCGCGGCGTGGTGGAAATGAAATATGCTGCCGGGTGGTTAGCCAGAGACCATTGAAAGGGGAGGGGAAGGGCGATCAACTCCTCCTTTAAGCCGTATGAATGCCCGAGTAATTGGAGACAGTTGTGAGCATGAGGTGGTGTCAGGCGGCAGCGCGGGCGATTAAACCCGAGCCCCCGCGCGCGCCAACCTTTCCGCTTCAATGCAATGCTCAGCCCGTCTCGTCTCGGAGAAGTAAGGAGCAGCGGCAGCAGCTCTGCTCTCATCTGCTCTGTTGTGATCGCCATGCCATGCAGCTGCAGCAATACGCGGAGTTAAGTCCGTGTCCTCTGCCTAACACCTTGCCAACTGGAGACGTAAGTAGTGCTGGTATTGTGTGGTGTATTTAGTAGTACCAGCAGTGCTGCTTACCAAGCGTACGTACGGTGCTACCGGCACTGTCGATCGACCCGTCTCCGTGTGATTGTGATGGCCAACATCCAAGTCAGTTCAAAGCAACTCGCAAGCGAGCAAGCAGTGAGCACATCAGTTACTAATACCACGTCAATTCAGACCCAAAAAAGATTGTACTGCCGAGCATCGGTTCACTTGCCAGCTACTCCCTCCGTTCGGAATTACTTGTCGTGGAAATGGATGTATCTAGACGTATTTTAGTTCTAGATACATCCATTTTCGAGACAAGTAATTCCGAACGGAGGGAGTACCTGAAAATGAACAATCAAGTCCTCCCTTTATTTAACTAAATCCATGACAAGAATTATGGAACTGAGGGAGTAGCAGGTACTGGTACCGTGTATACAGCACGGCGCGGCATCCTGGTTGTCAGGGGGGTGCACTGAGTGACTGAATCACGGACAGCTCTTGCTTAAATCCTCCTCCTAAACTGTCTGCTACTAACCTCACGACAATTAAAGGATTGAGCAATGTATAGTGCCCAGAGGAAAGTACTGTATTAAGGGCTCATGAATCGCGGTTGTTGCATGGCCAGGGTTACAGATCAGGCTGACTGACTGATGACCTGTTGCTGCCATCTGGCTGTGTAAATGCCGAGGTGGTGGTCAGGTCAGTGTGCCGCCTTAGTTAGATGCTACTAACAACAGAGGCCAAACTGTTGCTGGTGGCTGCCGCGTTGGAGTACAATTCCATGGAGGATGCTTGCTTTGCTTGGGAAGCCAGCGACCACTCCCAGCCGCAACACGCGTACGCGGAGATTGGGGCTAGCAGAGATTGTACACTCGATTTTGTTTCTTACATACTCAGAGTGTACAACTGATGCAGAAGCAAAACATTCAGTTCTCAAACCCAAGAAAAGTTGATGCAAAAGCATGAGAGATGAAATAACTACGTACAAAACATTCAGTTCTCAAACCCAAGAAAAACTGATGCAGAAGCAAAGATGCTGCCTGATGATCCAGTGCTGGTTCTATGTTGCCAACTCGTTATCCTGCAAGATGAGCAATGTCTTCACCTCATTCAAACAGGTAAAACGCTCAAACCGAGTCAGTTCCGGCACCGGAAACCAATAGCAATTTCAAAAGCATGGCTAAGAACTGAGTGATGAAAGTAACTGCAGAAGCTTTGGGTACTCCTAGCAGATTCTAAGCACTCGTACCACCATATAATATCCGCTGCCAGGTTTAGAGAAACTGAGGAAACAAATAGCTGCAAAAAGTTCCAGTGCTCATGCTGATGACGAGAATCCCATATCAAGCTTCAAACTGAAGATAAAAGTAACTGCAAAAAGTTGCAGTGCTCATGCTGATCAGCATCCCCGTATCAAGCCGCAAAAGTATTTGAGAAGGGGAGAATTTTCAGAAGAAACTGGTACAGCAGTAGGTTGTAGTTGCCCATGACAACGATCACTTCCCATCAGAGTAAAACGTGCTGGGGTACACCCAGAGGCTCTGTGGGTAACGCCACATATTTCTTCCGAACACAAGGTCCTGACTGGAGGATGGATCCTTTATAAGATCCGGCTCATTGCCCAACCATCGTACACCCCAAGGTTCAGAGTGGTGAGTGTAGTACAAGCAGTTGCTCCTCCCTCCCCACCGTTCTGGGTTAACGCAAGAAAATGGTGGGGTCCTAATGTCAGCTGCAACGAAGAGTGCCCAATTGTCCAGCTTCTTCATCTCCACCCATTTTGCAGGACTGGTAGACATGTCAAGGCGGTGGAGTGTACAGAAGCTTGATCCCCGGAATAGGGATACCAGAGAATAGCAAACCATCAGAAGCATGTCGCGGCAGACCACTAGAAATGGTTTCGAATCCATGCTTGGGATCTTGCCGCCGCACCACTCTATTGGTAGGTCTTGCAGGCCGAGCTGGGGCGCCAACTGCAAAGTGTACATCTTCATACGATCATCCATGGCAATGAACTGACCATTTAATTCCACAATCTGCCGTACTTGCACATTGGAAAGCTTGAGTTCAGACCAAGAGTCACTTCCAACTGGCCAGTCAAATAGGGAGGATTTTGTACTGACAAGGAGGCGTGAGTTGGGTGATGCAAGGGGAGCAGTCAGAGTGCTACAATAGTACGACTCAAAAACATTATGGTTCAACTCAGGGAGACATGGAGGTGAAACTTGTGCACCACTAAATGCATCAACAACAAGGCAACGTCTGTGGCGGAAGAAGATGAGCTGACCATAGGAAGAACCAGCAAAATAAAATTTCTGCAGAATTTCTTCACGTATCTGGCAGCGATAGTTGGTGCCTGTGTTGGATGGATCAACTAAGTTAAATCTTTGTGGCTTGGCATGACCATTGCTAGGAGGTTGGATGGGGTTTTGTCGGATGAGGACAGGGGGGCATGAGAAGCACAAGGTAAACTTGGATGGGTGTGAGAAGAAAGCGGCACGCCAAGGGCGGCAGGTGGCAGCAAAGGCAAGAAGGTCAAGGGAGGAGCCCAAGAGAGCAACAATTGAGTGCAGCAGGTCATCTGGGAGGTCTGCCCAGCCTTGGAGATTGGACACAGCAAGGTGTTTGGACATAGAGGTAATCAACCGTTTACTGGGGCTGTGCATGATGACAAACTCTCTGCAAGACATAACAAATTGAAGGCCATCAGATTAAAAACATGAGCAGGGGAATATATGCAAAACAGAGGCGGATAGTTTGCTACAACTACATATAAGCATATAATGTTGTTCATGTCTAATCAATAACCATAAATATCCACATATACTCTTGTATACTAAGGAACTTGTTCTACACATGTGCAAACATGGATTTCATTATGGAAATTTTTACGACTACAAATCATGAAGCAACATAAAATAAAACCACATAAATAAAGCAGGAAGGAACCATGTTGGGCCACGTTTTACTCAGACAGATAACATCCTCCAAAGAAACTCCTACTCATCTCTCAATTTGTCATGTCCCGAGCAGTTCAATAACACGGGCAAAGCACATACACGAAAGTGCTCTTATGAGCTCCCCCGCAGAACAAATGCTCAAGTTCAGAACATGGGATTAGAAATACGACGGATGCTCGTCGTTTTTCCTAGTGGTGCACAAAAGATAAGCAGTTCTGGCTAGTGCTGATATAGATATACTACTGGAAAGACTTATTTATACCCAATTCACCTTTACATTTCCACATAGTCTTGATCATCCAAATCAAAGATGGGTCTTATATGCCACCAATCCATCCCATCTAAGGCCTTGTTCGGTTGACAGGGAATGGAGGGGGATTAAATCCCCTACAAGTCAAGATCCCCTCCAATCCATTTCAGGAGAGGTGTAACCGAAAGGCATAAGAAATCAAACAATTCCACCCAACCTGGGGTTTACAATACAATCGAAGGTTGTACCATGTCTATATCGTACACCAGAACCGAGCGAAATCTAACCCTATCAATCAACGCGAGCCCGATTTTTCAGAGCACGATGTGCTTCTTGTTAGGTCTGGATTTGGAGGCACATACACACGGCAGATGATAAGCGGGAGAAAAAAAAGGGAAGGGGGGGGGGGGGGGGTAGAGCGCATGCCTTTTAGAGGTGCAAAGACGGTGGAGATCAGGAACGTTGGTGCGTTGGATAGCCGCCGCCGTCGTCCCGCCGGCGCCGGGGGTAGCTGCCGAAGTCGCTGGTTCCTTTTTTTTCCATCCCCCTCGTGCCCGTCTTTTTTTTCCCGTCCCGCTCGTGTCCGTCAGCTTGGGAATTATTTGTGCGCCTTATGGGCTCCAATGGCCCATTCTGAACATGGACAGAGAAGTTTTATGAGCCGGACGAAATTGTGTTCAAAAAAATGAGCTGGGCGAAAGGATTATATGATTGACTAAACAAATGATTCACCCTAAAAAATTAATCAAATGATTATTATTATTATACATAAATAAATATCAGCTAGAACAAATAGAAAATTTAACTAGATAATTTTCTGGGGTTATAAATATTTTAATGGGGTTTTATTTGGTAATCACTTATACCAACTCACAAAAAAAATGATTTTTGTACAAGGCAAAAAAACCTAGTGCAATTGAGCCGGTTTTCAGGAAACATGAGCAAAAGAAAATATTGTTTTTTTGAGAATTAAAAGAAAATAGAGATGAGAGAGGAAATTAAAAGAGGGGGGTGTACATAGGGTCAGTTGGGCGAAAGAACATTACATGTTTTATTTTACGAAATATGTATCTGGCAACCGTGTGGCAGATTGCAAAACGATCTACCGCATCCAGCGCCGTCAGATCTGGCAACCGCTCGATCTGCATCTCCCTTCGCGACTCCTTCGCCCGAGCGCCCAGGCATGGCGCCGCGAGCACACACCCCTCGAGCACCAACGCCTCCTCAAGTCGCCGCCATAGCCTGCTGCTCCGGCGAGCAACTCCTTCCACGGCCAACACTCGCCATAGGCTCCGGCGAGCGCCGACTTCAAGATAGGACACTTTGCATCGATCTCCTTCATCTTTGAACAATAAGTTGCGTGCTCAACTAAAATGGATTCGCAATGAAGAGATCTACGAATTTCATGTTGAAGTCCACGCGTTTCGTAGCCTAAATCAACAAGTATGATGGATAATTGAGAGTTCTTTGTGTCTGTTTTCAGATACAGGTTTCGTTGGTTGGAGGTTGAAGACAACATTTTCTGTGGGCTTCAGAGAGAGAAAAGAGTTGGGCTGGGCCCAATGCTGGGTAGAGGCCCAGCTAAGAAAACTTAATGTTGGCTAAAGAAAACAGGTTCTGTGGGTTTTTTAGCTTCACTGGTGCATCATTTGTACTACATTTTAAGACCTAACGACTTACGTATAAATATCATGCTCACTTTGACCGAAGAAAGATTGATGTAGAAATATACCCTCAGTAACTTCTATGTAAATATCACGATAATTTATATACAATTGATCTGATAATTTACGTACAAACACCATGATAAATTTGACATAGAAAATTATTATTGAAAACAAACCCCGGCAACTCTATGCAAATAGCACGGTAATAGTACGCACTGTAGACATGATAACTTGCGCAAAAACACCGCGGTAATTTTGAACCAGGGAAAAAAGTTATTAGAAACATACCCCGTAGATCTGATAATTTTACCTGCAAACATCGTGGTAATTTTGACCCGAGGAAAAAAGTGGTTGAAAAACATAACCACATTAACTTATGTGTAAATAAGATGATAATTTACGCTCCGCGGACTTGATAACATACATACAAACACCACAATAACTTTGACCCCAAGGGATGTATTTCAAATGTGCCACCCGTAATCTCTATGTTAATAACGTGGTAATATAAGCCCCACTTAACTGATAACTTACATACAAAACATGATGATAACTTTCTGACTCGGAAAACTTTTTGTTGAAAAACATATGCTCGCTAATTTATGTGTAGATAATACGGTAATATATGTGTCACATACCCGATAATTTACGTACAGAACACCGCGGTTCCATTGACCAAACAGGAAAAGGTTGTTTAAAAACACACCCTTGATAACTTATGTGAAAATAGCATGGTAATATACGAATAAGCACCGCGGTAACATTTTTTTGCAAAGGGCAAAAGTTGTTGAAAAACATACATTCGATAACTTTGTGTGTAAGTGCCATGATAATATACGAACTGCAGATTTGATAACTTGGGTATAAACACCACGGTAACATTGACCAAAAGGGGGAAAGGTGGTTGAAAAACATACCCTTGGTAAATTGTGTGCAAATAACATGTTAATACACAAACCGAAGAACTGATAACTTATGTACAAACTCCGTGGTAATTTTTCGGGGAAAGACCGCGTTAATTTTTGACCTATGAGAAAAAATTATTGGAAAATTTACCCTAGTAACTTATGTGAAAATTGCATGATAATAGACGAAGTGAAACTTGATTACTATATAAACATCGCGGTAATTTGAAACATGGGATGTAGTATGTCAAAACTTCATGGTTTTTTGTCCTCTTTTTGTATGCTATCAGGCTTAAACCATAACGTACACTCAAAACGCTGTGGCAACTTTCACAAAGGGGAAGGGTGTTGTTCAAACATACCCCCCCCCCCCTCACTTTAAATTTTGTGCAAAATTATGATGTTGCACATGTTAAAGTTATTGTGATTTTCACGCTGTAGTTACCGACCTTCTCATGATATAGTTACCAGCTTTATCATGTCATTTTTTTAACCAGGGGTGTTAATGTTTGAAGTTATCAGCATGCACATGTCATAGTTATCGTGCTGCTCGGCCAAAGTTATCAAGCCTAAAATTAAGCTTTTCGTTCACATGGTAGAAAGAAGAAGGGTTCAAATTCCATTGTTTGCATACTATGGACAACAACTTAAGATGGGTGAGTTGGTTATTAGTCATAGTGGCCATGCATTAGACCTGAGTTCAAGTCCTCTTTTTAAGCACTGTCCTTTATTTTATTTTTGAAAGTATGGAAACTTTATAAGATTCCCTATAAATACACTTCCTTAAAGTAGAATAACGCTGCTATGATTTCTTTTACCAAATCACAGAAACAAGTGGAAACAAACTATCTCAAGACGCATCTCGAAAGGAGAAAACTATGTGTAGGAATTTTGATTCAATTGCTGTTTTTTTTTCTGAAACATAGAAGAGCAGTGAGCAACTAGCAAGTGAGCAAGCAATGAGCACATCTGTTTCCAAATACCACGTCAATTCAGACCAAAAAACTGCACTACAAGCAGCACATCTGTCTGAAAATGACCAATCAAGTAGGTACAGAGTACCTTGTGTAGTATACAGCACGGCACGGCACACAGCTACTGTTTGCTGCTGTCCGTAATGAAACACTCAATTTTGTTTACTGACTCTGGTGGAAGTTCTCAGCGGCATCGATTTATAAAATAGACAGTCCAAGTAGGTTCAGGTGTCCCCATGACCAACGACGCAATTCGGTGAAAGTTCTCGGCGTACGGGTAAAAAATGTTGATACCACCAGGAATTGACATGAACTGACTACAAAACATTGCATCCAAGAGTTCATAGATACCACCGGGGATTGAGCTCTGTTCTCTAACCCAAGTAAACTGATCTACATGCAAAGCTGGTGCCTGATGACACTTGTTATCCTGAGAGATGAAAGCTCAAATGCAGAGACAATCTCTTCGCCTCATTCAAACTGGTAAAACGCTCAAACCTAGTCGCTCCCGCACGGAAAAACAATAGCAGTCAAGTATACAAGCATGGCTAAAAACTGAACGATCAAACTGATCACATAAGCTCGGGCTCGGGTACTCCTAACTGGTCCTAAGCTCATAACACCATAAATATCTGCTACCTGGCTTACAAAAACTGAAGGAATAGCTGCAAAAAGTTTCTGCACTCATGCTGATGAGCATCTCATACCAAGTTGCAACAATATCTGCTCCCTGTTGAGAGGGGGAGAATTTTCACAAGAAGCTGGTAGAGCAGCAAGTTGTGGTTGTGCATGACAACGATCACTGGCGGCCATCAGAATAGATCATGCTGGGGTACACCCAGAGGTTCTGAGGATACCGCCACCGATTTCTTGCGAACGCCAAGTTGGGACGGGCGGGTCGGCCCTTCACAGGATCTGGCTCATTACTCAACGAGTGCGCGCCGCAAGGTTGAGAGTCATGAGTGTAGTACAAGCAGTTGCTTCTCCCTCCCCATCGTTCGGGGTCAATGCACGAAAATGGTGGGTTCCTAATGTCAGCTGCAACAAAGAGTGCCCAATTATCCAGCTTCTTCATCCCCACCCATTTTGCGGGATTGGTTGACATGTCGAGGCGGTGGAGTGTGGAGTAGGCTGATTTGTGAAATCCGAATCTGTGAGAATAGCAAACCATCAGAAGCATATCGCCGCAGACCACTAGCCATGGTTTTGAACGCGCGCCGCACCGCTCTGCTGGTAGGTCCTGCAGGGCAAGCTGGGGCGCCAACTGCAAAGTGTAGAGCTTCATATGATCATCCATGGCGATGAACTGACCATTTAATTCCACAATCTGCTCTATTCGTAGATTAGAAAGCTTTAGTTCAGACCAAGAGCCACTTCCAACTTGCCATTCAAACAGGGAGGATAAGGATTGAGTGACAGTGTTGACAAGGAGCCGTGAGTTGGGTGATGCAAGGGGAGCAGTCAGCATGCTACAATAGTACGACTCAAATACGTTGCGGCACAACTCAGGGAGACGTGGAGGTGAAACTTCTGCACCACTGAATGCATCAACAAGAAGACAATGTCCGTGGTGGATGAAGATGAGATGACCATAGGAAAAACCAGCAAAACGAAATTTCTGCAGAATTTCTTCCCGAATCTGGCACCGACGGTTGGTGTTCGGGTTGGCTGGATCAATGAAGTGAAATGTACGTGGCTTGTGGCGACCATTGCTAGGAGCTCGGATGTAGGGGGGTTTCCAGATAAGGAGAGGGGGGCATAAGGTGCACAAGGTAGATTTGGATGGGTATGAGAAGAAGGCAGCATGCCAGGAGTGGCAAGTGGCAGCAAAGGCAAGAAGGTCAAAGCAGGAGCCCAACATAGCAACGATTGAGTGCAGCAGGCCATCTGGGAGGTCTGCCCAACCTTGGAGAGTAGACACAGCAAGGTGTTTGGGGATAGAGGTGGCAAACAGTTTGCTGGGGCTTTGCATGATGACAAACTCTCTGCAAAACATAGTAAATTGAAGGCAATAAGATTAGAGAGATGAATTGGTCAAGAAATGCAAAAATAAAATAAAAAATGGATAGATAGATAGTTTGCTAGTTATAGATAATCATTTCCCATATGTAATCTATAACCATAGAGAACCACGGATGTCCTTGGATATTAATAAACTTATTATACACTTGTACATATATGTAATTTCACGGGGAGATTGTTCAGACAACATCGTGAAGCAAAATAAGAATCAAAACACCAAACAAAGCAGCAAGGACCATGGCATCACAATTTTTACTCACTGAGGCAAAGATCCTCGAAAGCAATTCAAACTCGTCGGTGGATTTTTCATTTCCAGCCATTCAGGCAATACAATACATGCAGAAAAGAAACTTCTTTTGCCTAGTGTTTATCTTCAGAAACCGAGTAAATTGCACAAAACCACCAGTTTGAAGGCTAGGTTTGCAGAAAACACTACGCTACACTTTTGTTGCAAAAAACACCATGTCTTCTGTAATCGTTTTGCAAAAACCACTGATCGGCGGCTTTGTCTCGGTTAAGCGCACTTATGACAGACGTGGCCCGCCAGTCAGGCTGATGTGGCACCGCTTAACACCTCGCAGGTAGCGGCGACAGTTGGTAACGTTGTGAGCATGTGTGGAGCCATGTGGGGCCACCTGTCATTGAAAGAGAAAAGACAAAAAAATGTCTGCCTTTTTTTTGCTTGCCTTGCCTTATCTTCAGCATACTGAAACAGAGCCGAGTTGCAACCATAGCCGTTCCTTGGGAGGTGCACCTGCTTCGACGCCATCGAGCTCCGCATGCCGCCGGTGGTGTCCTCGAGAGCATCAGGAGGCAGAGCGCGGCGTCCTCCTGCTCCTCACGGAATGCGGTCAACATCGGCGGCCGCGGCGCAGGGGCCGGCGCCGCCACGCGCATCGAACTGCGCCTCCGCCTGGGCGGCGCGGCCATCACATCCATCGGCGGCCGCCTCCATCTCGTCGTGGGCCTCCGGCAGCGCCTCGCCGAGCGAGATGTGGGAGCGCATGTGCCCGCCGAGCGAGCGGCCGCACAAGAAGCCCTTTCCTGCACACCTTACACTTGTGGTGGTGCATCCCGCTTCCGCAGCAAGCTCCCATGGCGTCCATGACCGATTGAGCAACCGAAAGCAGTGATCTGGCTGGATCGATCAAGAGGAGAGTGGGGAGGGGTTGCCTGGAGGAGGATCTAAGGCGGCGGGTGCGACCATTGGGGATCTGGGGGAGAGGTGAAGGAGTAGAGGGGAGGCGGGCTCGTCCCGCTTCGTCAACTGGATGGCTCGACCTTCAGGAGGCCACGACGACGGCGGCCTCTGCCTCGGCCGGGGCGGGGCGAGCTTCGCACGGCAACGGGTACAGCGGCCTGTGCCCCAGCCGGGCGGGACGGGCGGCGAGCATCTGCCCTGGTCGGGATCCGGTGGTGAAGATGAAGATTTTTTTTTCATTTTCTTTCGATGACAGGTGGACCCCACATGGCTCCACACATGATCACACGTTACCTACCGTCACCGTTAGCTGCGAGGTGTTAAGCGGTGCCACGTCAACCTGACTGGCGGGCCCCGTCTGTCATAAGTGCGCTTAACCGAGACAAAGCCGCCGATCAGTGGTTTTTGCAAAACAATTACAGAAGACGTGGTGTTTTTTGCAACAAAAGTGTAGCGTAGTGTTTTCTGCAAACCTAGCCTTCAAACTGGTGATTTTGTGCAACTTACCCTCGGAAACCATGTAGGCTTTCAAATATAAGACGAGAAAGGTGGTAAATGCTTCTACTGTGTTGCCTAGTGTCATACAAAAATCATAAGGAGCAGGTGCAGTTCTGGCTCCATTGGCAGCAATACCTCAACCCAGTGCTAATGTCGATAAACCTAAAATTATTTAATGTCATCAACCATTTGCACATCGTCTCGATCATCCAAATCAAAGCCTGAGTCATTGGTATAATATCCATCCCGCATCGATCAAAATCCCATCTAAGAAATCAAACCATTCCACATAGCCTCAGGGTTTTTAATCTTAGGTACGCCAGAATCGAGAGAAACCTGGTGCAAGATATCTAGCCAAATACGTACTCCCTCCGTCTCAAAATAAATGTCTCAACCTTAATACAATTTTGTACTAATGTTAGTACAAAGTTGAGACACTTATTTTAGGACGGAGGGAGTATAACCCTACCGAGTTCCAACGCGAGTGGAGATCTTCGGAGTTCAGACAAGAAGAACTGCACAATGTGTTACTTTAGAACTTAATTTAGCGGGACAAACGCATGAAAGCTGGTATGCAAGAGGGGGGCGAAGGAGCGCATGCCTCGTGGAGGGGGGAGGCGGTGGAGATCAGAGACGACCGTGCGTTGGCTCGCTGCCGCCGCCTTGCCGGCGTCGTCCCGTCCGGGTGGCTGCCGGAACCGTGGCTTCGCCAGGAAGAAGGCGCTGGTGTTCCACTGGGGATTCCGTCCTCTCGTCCTCCCTCGGCCCAGGTTTTTTTCTTTGAGGCAAAGTCCCCCTCGGCCCAGTGGTCTTGGCAGCTTTATTTGGGCCTTATCTGGTTTTTTATGGGCTCATTTTGAACAGAGGGTGAATTGGTATCTTAATAAACCGGTCCAAATGTTTCTCAACACAAAAAATGAGCTGAACCAAATGAAAGAACCGTTCGGACAGCAGAAGCATATGCTCACCCTTCCAAGAAAGAAAAAAGCAGAAGCATGGGCTCTTAGAGATTGTCTTTCTTTGGCTCATCATCTTGGTTTAAATAAATTCGTAATTCAGTCATATCATGTGCACCTCATCGAAACTATGAAGGATGGAGGGGTTTTCGCTACAGCTATTGCGGATGTCCTTCTATGACTGCAATATACTTGCTTCAGGTTTCAGAATTTTCAGGAAAAAAACATTGTTATGGGGAATGAATTTTCAGAATTTTGTAACTAATGTGTGGGATGATGATCCACCGAGTTTAGTCCTGCCAGCAATGATAAACAATGTAACTGTGTTTATTGATAAAAAAAGTTAGCCGAATGGCACTCCCACGGAAGCGGATTTTCCTTTCCCTATACATATACTTCTCATGGAAAAAACTAACTAAGATTTGTTTATCGTGAGCAACTACGCGCACCAAACACATAAGCAAACACGAGTGGTATAAACTAATCTCATTTTTTGAAATTGGGGAGCTAGTTAGCCAAAAAAAGTCCTTAACATGTAAATCAATCAGCAAAAGTCCAAGCACATTTTCTGACAGGCGTGCTTGCATATTGAGCATGACTAAGAGCTGACTCGGTGAGACCCCTAACTTTCTAGTGTTCAGCCTTCTGGTTGATTTCTAAGGGATGCAGATTTTTTGAGCACCTACACCCGGACCCTGTTATCTTGGCTCTTCAATGTCATTTTAAGATTTGTGCGACACACTGACTTTCTACATGAAATTTTCTCTTTTTATTTCTCTCGTATAGAGCATGCCTTGAAATAAACTACTCACTTCCCCAGGGGGCATTTCCTTTAGAAAAACCTACTCGCTACGGAGTATCGCATGCCGCATTTGGACTGGCGAAATGTGCAGGAATTTCAGAGGACCTGTACCGCCAATGCCGGGCTTCCCTATTCACCACGCAACACGGTTCGCCGCGCGTGGCCTCACTCACTGTTGCAGGCTGTTCCCGGTCGATTCGCCGTCGATTGGCGCCACGCCGCCGACCACCACACCGACGACAAGCTGCCGATCCGTGAACACCGGATCACTTGTCTTTTCGCCGGCCTGCTTCCATTCCTACTCTCGTCCACCAAAAAACGGCCTACCGGAAACTGTAGTACTGTAGACGGACTGAACTGGACGGGACGAGCTGCGCACAGTGGCTGGATCTTGTAGCCGATGGAGCAACCATCCCCCAACCCATTTTGGTCTAGTTAACTAACAGGGTTCGCACACGCGTGGCCTCACTGTTGGAGGCTGTTCCCGGTCGATTCGCCGTGGATTCGCGGCACGCCGCCGAAGGCCGGGCTCACCGACGACAAGCTGTCGGGCCGTGAACATCGGATCACCTGTCTTGTCGCCGGCCTGCTTCCATTCCTACTTTCGTCTAGCAAGCGGCGCCTACCGGAGCTGTAGACGGACTAAACCGGACGGAGCGATAGCAGTAGTTTTCATTCCTACACAGTGGCTCTTGTAGCCGATGGATGAAGCAACCACCCCCAGCCCATTTTGGTTTGGTTCTAGCCTCCCCGTGCAGCCAGCCAACACGTCTCCGTCACCTGAAAATCCCCTCCGCTCTCGTACGGATCGCTGCCCGAAACCGGCCAAGTTTTCATGATTTGTACCGTGTCCACCATTTTTGGCTCATCTCTGGCAGGCCACTCCTCGGCGGTACCACCTGAAAAATTGTCATCCCGCTCGGCTTCCCCGAGGTATAAAGACTGCGATTGACAGGCACTCAGAGTTGTAACATACGTACATGCGCACATGACATGACACATGCGTACATGCTGCGTGCATCGGCATAGCCGTCCGTCAGCGCATGGCAGCAGCGGCAGGTCAAAACGGGTCCGGATGGCGCCACACATCGCCGAAGCCCCGCCCCCATCATGAGCCCTCTGCCTCGTCCCGTCGGACGCCGCGCCGGCCATGATCATCGCTGATCAGGTGGCCGCAGCGGCAGCGCCGCTGTACTCGCGCAAGCAGCCGCATTGCCGCGTTCCTCGCGCCATGCAAAGCCGCAGAGAGTGCGACGAGCTAGGTAGGAGGCTCGCTGCCCGGCCGCGGCAGCCATGCGTGCGTGAAGAGCTCTTCGCTGCATGCACGCTCAGGCTCTCCAGACCCTTTTTGGGTTGTCCCTCTTGACCCGGCGCTCAGCGGCACAGCCACACAGTGCATGTGTATGCGCCATGGTTTTGAGGACGAGGGGGTGGGTTTCAAACAGTACGTGCGTGGTAATTTTCTGTTTATCGCTCAGAGTCTCAGGCGGTGGACAGGGTGTTCTGGCCCGTAGCAGCGGCGGGCACTGGTCACGGCCATGGACAAATGTCCAAGGCCGAAGAGTCAGTGGCAGCATTCATGGAGATGGAGCCCTGGCGAGGATCGACCTTGCATGGGATGGCGCAAGAAAGCCTGCCCAGCTGCTGTTCCCTGGCCTCGCTAGTCGCTACTATACAAGACAAGCCTGGCCTCCGTGTGGACTGTGGCGATCTTTCCGTGGATTTTGCGTCGGACCCTGTGCTGCTTTCCCGTGGCCTACCCTGCGGAACAGGGCAGAAAACACATATTTAACATGTGGAAGAAAACAATTCAAAATTTAAATTGCTTTCGAAAAAATTTCACGCTGCGGACCCTTTCGAGTGGCGCCTGACAGCAAGGCGCCGCACCCTACCGTGCAGCGTTTTCTTTAGGCGTCGCACCCCCGGCTAGCGTGGCAGTCCGGGACCAGATGCGGCCCCACAGACAGCAGTGCAGCGCCTAACCTATGGGCGCCACACATTGTAATATGCAGCGCATATCGCTTGAGCGCCACACTTGTAATATGCAGCGCCCGGTCCTTAGGCGCTGCACTGTCTGTTTGCCAATTAGGCTGGCCCCACCCCCTCACCCCACCCACCCCACCCCACACACACCACCCCACACACCCCACCCCACCCATAGCTTGAAGCCAAGCGCTCCCCCTCTCTTCCCCTCTCCCCCCTCTCAAATCCTTCTCAAATCTTGCGAATTCGGAGTATTTGTTTGTGGATTTCGAAGCCAACCCCTCCCTTAAGGTAATCTCCTGTGATCCCCTCTTTTTCATCCATAGGAATTGGAACATTTGCTCAAATCTTGCTAGTTTGGAGAAACCCTAGTTTTGGCTTGGATTTGGAAATTTGTGTTGAAACATGTTATGTTTCTTTCCTAATTTGGTAGGGTTAGGCTTCATACTATGCTAGGGTTAGGGTTATGTGTGTTTTTATGTTGGGGTTAGGGTTAGGGTTATGCTATTGTTAGGATTGTGGTTATTGTTAAGTGGGGGTTAGGGTTATTGTTTCATATCTCTGTCAGGGCTTACGTATTTTGTGCAAATATTTGGTTAAGTACTTACTTGACATATGTGTGTTTTTTAATTATTGTAGGGATGGGAACAAAGAGGCCTTTTTGAAAGGCAATGTTGAGCCGGACCCGGATGAGCTTGACATGGTGTTTGAGAGTAATCCTACCTATGCGGAGCTCTTGGAACAAGTGAGGAAGGATTTGAATTGGATGGACCCAAGTGACGTTGTTGAGTTCGAGGGGAGGCATAATGTTGGTTTTGGAATGCACATCCGCTGAAAGACAATGCGTGTGAACTCCGAGCAACGCTGGGTTGCATACAAGGAGACGGTTGCCGAATCTCTAGACAAGGCTCTTGAGTTATTTGCCTTCAAAAAGGTTGAGTCTACTTTGCATTTGGAGTTGAACCAGAACCCCTCCCCGTTGGTTGCTAGTACTCCCCCACCCATGAACCAAGATCAAATGAGTGAACCTCATTTCACGCAACAAGATTGGCCAACATTGAGCCCGATTCCAAACAACCAAAATGAAGCTTTTGAAGAGGAGAATGGTGAGTACGAGGAGGATGACAACGAAGTTGATCTCCATGACAACAATGTGGGTGATCTCGACCAATATCATGTGCAAGACACAATGGATCAATCCATCCCTTTTTCCCATGCATATGCATCGGACTCGGATGACGATGGTCTCGATGAAGAAGTTGATGAGGAGGGATTAACGCCGAAGGAGGACCAGGAATTCAAGAAGGTATTCGGGCGGGATCACAAGACACCATTGTTCAAGGATCTTAGTCTCGCGGATGAAGCCGTTGTGGATGGTGGCAAATGTATATCTCATGGAGCTAGGCCAAGTTCTCACCGTGATTTGGAGGACGGCAAGAACGGGATATTTCCCGGTTGTGAGTTTGATTCATTCTTTTAATTGAAGATGTGGATCGACAACTACTCGGTTACGCATTATCATCCACATAGAGTGGCCAACTTGGGCGTCAATGTGCGTTACACGGTTAAATGTGAAGTGCCAAGATGTCCATGGATTTTGCGTGCAAGGCCATGGAAAGGAGGTCCCACTTGACGCATAGTGAGTTGTCTACCAAATCACATGTGCCGGCACAAGAATGCGGATGGCGAGCTTGTGTACCAACAACACAGACAACTCACATCCGAGTTCATCGCTTACAGGATTTCCAACCAAATATCCACACTTCCAACAATGAGCATTAAGAGTGTCATTGACATTGTAAAAGCCATCTTTCATTAGAAGATCAAGTACGACAAGGCCTGGAAGGCAAAGCAAGCCGCATTTAAGATGTTATATGGCAATTGGGAGGAAGCATACAACCAACTCCCTAGGTTGTTGTTAGATGTGGCCGCCACAAACCCGGGCATGGTTCATGTGGTCTAGCCTCATGGGCACCAAACATTGATTCACAACGGGGGGATCGTCCGAGTATTTGGCCGTGCATTTTGGACCTTTGAGCAATGCGTGAGGAGTTTTGAGCATTGTCGGCCCGTCATAGCCATTCATGGCACGTACTTGACCGGACAATACAAGGGCACTTTTTTCGTTGCAATAGCAAGTGATGCCAATAACCGGGTGTTGCCTTTGGCTTTCGCTTTGGTTGAGGTGGAGAACAATGATAACTGGGAGTGGTTCTTGCATCAATTGAGAACAAAGGTATTACCAGCTGAAAGGGAAATGTGTGTCATATCAGATCGCCATCCAGGAATTCTAAATGCGGTGGTTGTTGACATTCCCAGACATGCGATGTTGCACCATCGATGGTGCATGAGGCACTTTTGTGCAAACTTCTATAGGGCATGTTGAAGGAAATATGCCCTAGAGGCAATAATAAAGTTGTTATTTATATTTCCTTATATCATGATAAATGTTTATTGTTCATGCTAGAATTGTATTAACTGGAAACTTAGTACATGTGTGAATACATAGACAAACAAAGTGTCACTAGTATGCCTCTACTTGACTAGCTCGTTAATCAAAGATGGTTAAGTTTCCTAGCCATGACAAAGAGTTGTCATTTGATAAACGGGATCACATCATTAGAGAATGATGTGATTGACTTGACCCATCCATTAGCTTAGCACGATGATCGTTTAGTTTGTTGCTATTGCTTTCTTCATAACTTATACATGTTCCTATGACTATGAGATTATGCAACTCCCGAATACCGAGGAACACTTAGTGTGCTATCAAACGTCACAACGTAACTGGGTGATTATAAAGATGCTCTACAGGTGTAACACCCCTGGTGTCATGCTACAATAATCCCCTGTTAATGGTGCCATGTCATCATGTTACTATTGCTAATATCTGCTTGATCCAAATTGCAATTCAAATTCAATTCCGAGTTTAAAGTCAAAATTCAAATTTTGTCAAACATGAAAACTAAAATGTTCGAGGTATGGAAAATGATCCCTAGATATTTGTCATGTTGAAACCACATTTTTATGATGTGTTTAAATGCTCTAAAAAGAATAAAACATGGACTAGCTGTTTAATTTACAAAACAAAAAAAGGGAAAGGGAAAACCCCTTGGCCTAGCCCACCTGGTCCGGCCCAGATCCCCAGCTGGACAGCCCACTTCCCCCTTCCCTGGGTCGTCGCCCTCCATCATGTTCCTCCGACCGGGCTCCCGCCCGAGCCGTCCCCGCCACACCAGCTCGCCGGCGTCGTCTCGAGGATAAGGTCGACGCCTCGAGCTCCCCTCCTCACCTACCGCCACTCCTACTCCTCCACTTCCTCTTCCTCTCGCTCCCTGCAAGATCCACCCACGGCCACCACCGCAGTCGCCATGCCCGCCGCTGTCCTCGCACCCTACTCCTCCCTGCGCCAAGCCGACGTGCCCACGAGCTCCACCTCGTCCTCCGCTCCTTCGTCGTCAAACCACGGGACCCGGAGCGCTCCACAACGCTGGTGACAACATCGTCTTCCACCTTTGGACGCGCCGGAGCTCGTCGTCGATCTGCGCCGCCCCGAGCACCTCGAGCCGTCCCCGGGCCTTCTCTACAACGGCCGCGAGCCCCCGATCCTCTTCCCGCTCTCCCTGCCTCTCCTCGTAGTTGTAGCCACACCGCCACTGCGCCATGCTCTGTCTTCCGCCATTGCCATCCGAGCGCTCGCCCCCTAGCTCCTCTGCAGGAACGGGAAGCACCAGCGTGCTTCTGGAGCTCCATAGGGGCAGCCCAACCCTTTTAGCTCGCTTGTTTCCCTCGCTGCAACCGTCGCGCCCATGTGACCCGCACTCCGGCCGCCGCCCAATGATACGTCTCCGTCGTATCTACTTTTCCAAACACTTTTGCCCTTGTTTTGGACTCTAACTTGAATGATTTGAATGGAACTAACCTGGAATGACACTGTTTTCAGCAGACTTTCCATGGTGTTATTTATGTGCAGAAACAAACGTTCTCGGAATGACCTAAAACTCCGCGGAACTTATTTTTGGAAAATATAAAAAATACTGGAAGAAGAATCCACGTCAGGGGGGCCTCCACCTGTCCACGAGGGTGGAGGGCGCGCCTGCCCCCCTGGGCGCGCCCTCCTGCCTCGTGGGCCCCCTGACGCTCCACCGACCTCAACTCCAACTCCATATATTCGTGTTCGGGGAGAAAAAAATCAGAGAGAAAGATTCATCGCGTTTTACGATACGGAGCCGCCGCCAAGCCCTAAAACCTCTCGGGAGGGCTGATCTGGAGTCCGTTCGTGGCTCCGGAGAGGGGAATCCGTCGCCATCGTCATCATCAACCATCCTCCATCACCAATTTCATGATGCTCACTGCCGTGCATGAGTAATTCCATCGTAGGCTTGCTGGACGGTGATGGGTTGGATGAGATTTATCATGTAATCGAGTTAGTTTTGTTAGGGTTTGATCCCTAGTATCCACTATGTTCTGAGATTGATGTTGCTATGACTTTGCTATGCTTAATGCTTGTCACTAGGGCCCGAGTGCCATGATTTCAGATCTGAACCTATTATGTTTTCATGAATATATGAGAGTTCTTGATCCTATCTTGCAAGTCTATAGTCAGCTACTATGTGTTATGATCCGGCAACCCTGAAGTGACAATAATCGGGACCACTCCTGGTGATGACCATAGTTTGAGGAGTTAATGTATTCACTGTGTGTTAATGCTTTGGTCCGGTACTCTATTAAAAGGAGGCCTTAATATCCCTTAGTTTCCATTAGGACTCCGCTGCCACGGGAGGGTAGGACAAAAGATGTCATGCAAGTTCTTTTCCATAAGCACATATGACTATATTCGGAATACATGCCTACATTACATTGATGAATTGGAGCTAGTTCTGTGTCACCCTATGTTATGATTGTTACATGATGAACCGCATCCGGCATAATTCTCCATCACTGATCCAATGCCTATGAGCTTTTCACATATTGTTCTTCGCTTATTTTCTTTTCCGTTGCTACGGTTACAATCACTACAGAACCCAAAAATATTACTTTTGCTATCGTTACTGTTAGTTCCATATTACTTTGCTAATAAATACTTTGCTGCAGATACTAAGTTATCCAGGTGTGGTTGAATTGACAACCCAACTGATAATACTTGAGAATATTCTTTGGCTCCCCTTGTGTCGAATCAATAAATTTGGGTTGAATACTCTACCCTCGAAAACTGTTGCGATCCCCTATACTTATGGGTTATCAAGACTATTTTCTGGCGCCGTTGCCGGGGAGCATAGCTCTATTCTTTGAGTCACTTGGGATTTATATTTGCTGGTCACTATGAAGAACTTGAAAGACAAAAGAACTAAGATTTTTCCCTCAACTACGAGGGGAGGTAAGGAACTGCCATCTAGCTCTGCACTTGATTCACCTTCTATTTTGAGTAAGCTTGCGACACCTAAACCTGCTTCTGCTATTCATTCTGATATGTCGCATGTTATTGATGATGCCACTTCTGCTATGCATGATACTTATGATGAAACTACTTCTATGCTTGATCCTACTGTGCCACTTGGTGAATTTCTTGATGAACAACTTGCTAGGGCTAGAGAGAATGAAATTATTGAAACTGACAATTTTGAAGATAGTGATGATGAATACTCTCCCCCTAATAAATATGAATTACCTGTTGTTCCTGAGGGTTATGTTATGGATGAAGAAGATGCTAGAGCTATTTTAGCTTGCAATGATAGATATGATCTAAAGAAGTTATTAGCTAAATGGAAGTAGCAATCTCTTAATGCTAGGATGAAACTTGACCCTGCTTTTGCTACTTCACCTATCTGTGTTAATGATAAGGATTATGAATTCTATGTTGATCCTGGGATAATTACTTTGGTTGAATCTGATCCTTTTTATGGCTATGAATCTGAAACTGTTGTGGCACACCTTACTAAATTAAATGATATATCCACCCTCTTCACCAATGATGAGTAATCTCGCTACCTTTATATCCTTAAAATATTTTCGTTCTCATTAAAGGGTGATGCTAAGATATGGTTTAATTCTCTTGATCCTGGTTGTGTGCGTAGTCCCCAGGATATGATTTATTACTTCTCTGCTAAATATTTCCCTGCTCATACGAAACAAGCTGCTCTAAGGGAAATATATAATTTTGTTTAAATTGAAGAAGAGAGTCTCCCACAAGCTTGGGGGAGGCTTCTCCAATTACTTAATGCTTTGCCTGATCATCCTCTTAAGAAAAATGAAATACTTGATATCTTTTATAATGGACTAACCAATGCTTCCAAAGATTACCTGGATAGTTGTGTTGGTTCTGTTTTCAGGGAAGCAACACCCGATGAAGCTGAAATTCTATTGAATAATGTGTTGACAAATGAAAATAATTGGACACTTCCTGAGCCAGCTCCTGAGCCAACTCCTGAGCCTATTCCTAAACCAACTTCGAAGAAGAGGGGTGTTCTATTTCTCAGTCGTGAAGATATGCAAGAGGCGAAGAAATCTATGAAAGAAAAAGGTATTAAAGCTGAAGATGTTAAGAATTTACCTCCTATTGAAGAAATACATGGTCTTAACTTACTGCCTGTTGAATAAATATATGATCTTAATCCATTACCTATTGAAGAAACTCATGGTCTTGATAACCCGACACAGGTAGTAAAGGTAAATTCTCTCTATAGATTTGATAAAGCTGAAATCCCTCCTACTAAGATTGCTAGCCAATGTTTGGATGAGTTCGATAATTTTATGGTTAAGCAAGAAGATTTTAATGCTTATTTTGGTAGACAATTAAAACAAAATGCTTATATGATTGAGCACTTGAGTAATTACATGGCTAATGTTAAAGGGGAACTTAAAATCATTAGTAAACATGCTTCTATGGTTACCACTCAAGTAGAACAAGTACTTAAAGCTCAAAATGATTTGCTCAATGAACTGAATAGTAAGAAAAATGACTATGTTGTCAGAGTGGCTACTAGAACTGGCAGAATGACTCAGGAACCTTTGTATCCTCAAGGCCACCCTAAGATAATTGAACAAGATTTTTAGAGAAATAATATTGATGCACCTAGTCCTTCCAACAGGAAGAAAAAGAAAAATGATAGGACTTTGCATGCTTCTAGTGAACTATTGCTGAACCACCTGAGAATCCAAATGATATTTCTGTTTTTGATGCTGAAACACAATCTGGTAATGAACATGAACCTAGTGATAATGTTAATGATGATGTTCATGATGATGCTCAACCTAGTAATGATAATGATGTAGAAGTTGAACCTGCTGTTGATCTTGATAACCCACAATCAAAGAATCAACGTTATGATAAGAGATACTTTGTTGCTAGGAAACATGGTAAAGAAAGAGAACCATGAGTTCAGAAACCCATGCCTTTTCCTCCCAAACCATCCAAGAAAAAGGATGATGAGGATTTTGAGCGTGTTGCTGAAATGATTAGACCTATCTTTTTGCGTATGCGATTAACTGATATGCTCAAAATGAATCGGTATGCTAAGTACATGAAAGATATTGTTACAAATAAAAGAAAGATACTGGAAGCTGAAATTTCCACCATGCTTGCTAATTATACTTTTAAGGGTGGAATACCTAAGAAACTTGGGGATCCAGGAGTACCCACTATACCATGCTCCGTTAAAAGAAACTATGTTAAAACTGCTTTATGTGATCTTGGAGCCGGTGTTAGTGTTATGCCTCTCTCTTTATATCGTAGACTTGATTTGAATAAGTTGACACCTACTGAAATATCTTTGCAAATGGCTGATAAATCAACTGCTATACCTGTCGGTATTTGTGAGGATGTGCCTGTTGTGATTGCAAACGTTACTATTTTAACGGACTTTGTGATTCTTGATATTCCCGAGGACGATAGTATGTCTATTATTCTTGGAAGACCCTTTTTGAATACTGCAGGGGCTGTTTTTGATTGCAAAAAAGGCAATGTCACCTTTCATGTTAATGGTAATGAGCATACGGTACACTTTCCGAGGAAACAACCTCAAGTCCACAGTATCAATTCTATTAGAAAAATTCCATCGATTATTTTTGGAGGTTTTGAATTTCCTCTTCCTACTGTCAAGAAGAAATGTGATATTCTTATTATTGTGGATGTGCATATCCCCGTTGAGGTAACATAGTGTTATTCGAAATTTCTCCGGTTCCGTGTTATTCGGAATGAGTTTGTTAACAAGACTTGATCAACCTTGTTAGTGGATTCCTTTTGATGAGCATGAGATGGATGAAACTAGAAGGCACAACCTTCTGTACCCTCCTTTTACTTTCTGTTATTTAGTTGAAATAAAGTAAAAATAGTATTATCTGTCTGTTTTCTAAATTATCCGTGCAATATAAAAATACCCCGAAAATAAAAGTTCTCCAAATGCCTCGAAAATGAAATATGATTTTTCTAGATTATTTGAGAATATATGGCACTGAGAACACACCAGAAGGGGCAAGCACCTGGCCACGAGGGTGGAGGGCGCGCCCTACCCCCTGGGCACGCCCCTGCCTCTTGGGCCCACGGTGGCTCCCCTCCACTTATTCCTGCACCCACACACTTCTTCTTCCTCCTAAAAAATCACCATCCATCTCAAGCACGAGTTCTAGCTCATTTTGCTGAGATTTTCGATCTCCTTGCTCAAAGCACACCTCACAAAACTGCTTGGGGGGATTGTTCCTTGGTATGTGACTCCTACATTGGTCCAATTAGTTTTTGTTCTAGTGCTTTATTCATTGCAAATTTGTGCTGCCTAGGTGACCATGTTCTTGAGCTTGCATGTCAAATTTATATGGTTCCAAGTAGTTCTAATGCACGATATAGGCTCTAGGCACTTGTAGGAGTTGTTGCTATCAATTTTGTTGAGCTTGGTTCACTTTTATTTGAAGTTACTAAAAATTTCAGCATTTTTCAGAAAATAATGAAGAGATTTTTGAGGGGCTCATCGAGCCGAAGCTCGAAGGAAAAGCAAGGTGAAGAAGCGGAGAGGCCCAAATATAATTTGCCTCGCACCGCGGAGGTTCGGCCGTGTGAATGGCCTTCTAATGATTTCTTGAGAGCAGCCGAGATTTATAATGATTTTTATGAATTGTCTGAGAATGCAGGCCTCACCGACTTCCTCCGCGACCAACGCGAACAGTATCTCTTACTCACCAATACTTTTGTGCAAAACTTCTACTATTATCCTAAGGAATCACCTCCTTCAGTAGAGTTTCATTTATATGATGTGGTTAAGAAGATGTCACTAGATGAATTTTGCAGGGTTTGCAAAATACCTTTCGAGGGTAGTTTAGAGGAACCACATCGTAGAGGTGTGGACGGGTTTATTGACAATATTACTGTAGGGGATACTAGGAAGGTTTTCGATGCAAGAATTACTAGCATACATTTTTCTGTTTTACGCTACTTTGCAATATTTGCTAGTCGTTGCTTAATTGGTCATGGAAACTGTGGAAACCTTAGCGTCTGTGATATTATTATTTTGTTCCATGGTTTATTCCGCGATGACACTGTTAGTATGGGCGGTATTATTTCTAAATTGTTAAGTTTGAACCGTACAAAGGGCCCTATCTTTGGAGGTGTCTATGCTTCACGCCTTGCTGCATATTATAACTTACTTATTAGGCACTATGAAAAAGAAGAAAAAATGCTGCCTATTGTTTATTTAGATTATAAGAGTATGTTAGCGCATGATTTTATTGTTAAGAATAGGGAAGGGGCGCTTAAATACAAATTGTTCTTTGATAAACATCACCCTGAGACTATTACCTTGCCTGCCCCTTCCTTGTTTGATTTATCTGCAGGCCAGTATCTTGTTCCGTTGGTGGCCATCCACGCCTACCGGAACCCTACATCAGTTACAGAGCCAGAGCCGGAACCACAATTTAATCCTCCACAACAGTCTAATTACCAGTGGGATCCGGAGATGATTGCCAACCAGTGGCAATCAGAGTCTTCCTCATCTCAGTACGACCCCAACTACAACTATGGATATGTTGGGGAACGTAGTAATTTCAAAAAAATTCCTACGCACACGCAAGATCATGGTGATGCATAGCAACGAGAGGGGAGAGTGTTGTCCACATACCCTCATAGACCGAAAGCGGAAGTGTTATAACAACGCGGTTGATGTAGTCGTACGTCTTCACGGCCCGACCGATCAAGCACCGAAACTACGGCACCTCCGAGTTCTAGCACACGTTCAACTCGATGACGATCCCCGGACTCCGATCCAGCAAATTGTCGGGGATGAGTTCCGTCAGCATGATGGCGTGGTGATGATCTTGATGTTCTATCGTCGCAGGGCTTCGCCTAAGCACCGCTATGATATGACCGAGGTGGAATATGGTGGAAGGGGGCATCGCACACGGCTAAGGAATGATCACGAAGATCAACTTGTGTGTCTTGGGGTGCCCCCTTGCCCCCATATATAAAGGAGGGAGGGGGAGGTGCGGCCGGCCCCTAGGGATGCGCCTGGAGGAGTCCTACTCCCACCGGGAGTAGGACTCCCCCCTCTTGCCTTGTTGGAGAAGGAAAGGGGAAGGGGGAAAGAGGAAAAGGGGGCGCCGCCCCCTTCCTTGTCCTATTCGGACTAGGGGGGGAGGGGGCGCGCGACCTTCCCTGGCCGGCCCTCCTCTTCTCCCTTAGGGCCCATGTAGGCCCATTAACCCCCGGGGGGGCTCCGGTAACCCCCGGTACTCCGGTAAAATCCCGATTTCACCCAAAACGATTCTGATATCCAAATATAGGCTTCCAATATATCAATCTTTATGTCTCAACATTTCGAGACTCCTCGTCATGTCCGTGATCACATCTGGGACTCCAAACAACCTTCGGTACATCAAAACATATAAACTCATAATGAAACTGTCATCATAACGTTAAGCGTGCGGACCCTACGGGTTCGAGAACAATGTAGACATGACCGAGACACGTCTCCGGTCAATAACCAATAGCGGAACCTGGATGCTCATATTGGCTCCCACATATTCTACGAAGATCTTTATCAGTCAGACCGCATAACAAAATACGTTGTTCCCTTTGTCATCAGTATGTTACTTGCCCGAGATTCGGTCGTCGGTATCTCAATACCTAGTTCAATCTCGTTACCGGCAAGTCTCTTTACTCGTTCCGTAATACATCATCTCACAACTAACTCATTAGTTGCAATGCTTGCAAGGCTTATGTGATGTGCATTACCGAGAGGGCCCAGAGATACCTCTCCGACAATCGGAGTGACAAATCCTAATCTCGAGATAAGCCAACCCAACATGTACCTTCGGAGACACCTGTAGAGCTCCTTTATAATCACCCAGTTACGTTGTGACGTTTGGTAGCACACAAAGTGTTCCTCCGGCAAACGGGAGTTGCATAATCTCATAGTCATAGGAACATGTATAAGTCATGAAGAAAGCAACAGCAACATACTAAACGATCTGGAGCTAAGCTAATGGAATGGGTCATGTCAATCACATCATTCTCCTAATGATGTGACCCCGTTAATCAAATGACAACACATGTCTATGGTTAGGAAACATAACCATCTTTGATCAATGAGCTAGTCAAGTAGAGGCATACTAGTGACACTCTGTTTGTCTATGTATTCACACAAGTGTTATGTTTCCGGTTAATACAATTCTAGCATGAATAATAAACATTTATCATGATATATAAGGAAATAAATAATAACTTTATTATTGCCTCTAGGGCATATTTCCTTCATGATATCCGCCAGGCCATCCGTGGCACTAAACCAACTTAGGCGAAAAGCCTAAGCTTGGGGGAGTACGTATTTCTCACCGACATTACATTTATGTTTGCACACTCATTGCTAGATGTCGGTGCTCATACTTCTTCACTGTGATATCCATGCTAGTTTATTTTCTTTTTATGCTTTCTTCTTGTGTGTTTGATAAACCTTAAGAAAAAACCAAAAAAATTAGTTGTAGCTTTTAATTAGTTTACTTTCTTGTTGTAGTAGTAATAATTAAAAAGAAAACCCAAAAAGATTTCCTGTTCTTCTTTTGCTTGTTGGGAGCTTTCCCGTGTAAATAGTTTTATTTATTTTCTTTTCTTTGGGGGTCGATAGAAGAAGACCATGATTAAATTGTTGAAGTGGCTCTTATATGCATTATTGTTGATTTAACCAAGAGCCTTTATTACCTTGATTTCTCCTGTTTATTGAATGTTCGCAGATTTCAGCTTAGTCCAATGCACGTGTACTTTTATTATTATTCACATCGTTCGGTCGTGCAAGTGAAAGGCAATTATGACGATATATGATGGACTGATTGAGATGAGAGAAGCTGGTATGAACTCAACCTCTCTTGTTTTTGTAAATATGATTAGTTCATCGTTCCTGATTCAACCTATTATGAATAAACATGTTTGCAATGACAATTAGAGATTATAGTTGCTCGTGCCATGCTTGATTAGCTATGAGTTATAATGGTTTACCCTTCGTGCCAACATGCTATTAAAATGGTTGTGATGTGGTATAATGGGGTGGTATCCTCCTTTGAATGATTTAAGTGACTCGACTTGGCACATGTTCACACATGTAGTTGAAACAAATCAACATAGCCTTCACGATATTTATGTTCATGGTGGATTATATCCTACTCATGCTTGCACTCAGTGTATATTAATTTTAATGCATGTTCATGACTGTTGTCGCTCTCTTGTTGGTCGCTTCCCAGTCTTTTGCTAGCCTTCACTTGTACTAAGCGGGAATACTGCCTGTGCATCCAACCCCTTAAACCCCAAAGTTATTCCATATGAGTCCACTATACCTTCCTATATACGGTATCTACCTGCCGTTCCAAGTAAATTCGTATGTGCCAAACTCTAAACCTTCAAATGAAATTCTGTTTTGTATGCTCGAGTAGCTCATGTATCAACTAGGGTTGTCCATATCTTCCATGTTAGGCGGGTTATTCTCAAGAGGAGTGGACTCCGCTCCTCACTCACGAGAAAATGGCTGGTCACCGGGATGCCCAGTCCCATGCTTTATGCAAACTAAATCAAATTAATTGCAAACAAAACTCCCCCGGGGCTGTTGCTAGTTGGAGGCACTCATTGTTTCGAGCAAGCCATGGATTGATGCTTGTTGGTGGAGGGGGAGTATAAAATTTACCATTCTGTTTGGGAACCGCCTATAATGTGTGTAGCATGGAAGATATCGGCATCTCTTGGTTGGTATGTTGACAATGAAAGTATGCCGCTCAAAATATTATTTATCTCTGCTTTAAAATCGAGCTCTGGTACCTCTACAAATCCCTGCTTCCCTCTGCGAAGGGCTTATCTATTTACTTTTATGTTGAGCCATCACCCTCTTATTAAGAAGCACCAGCTGGAGAGCACCACTGTCATTTGCATTCATTACTATTAATTTATATTGGGTATGACTATGACTGGATCTCTTTTACCATGAGTTACAATGCTTAGCCAGTCCTTGATCTTTAAAGGTGCTCTGCATTTATGTTTTGCGGTCTCAGAAAGGGCTAGCGAGATACCATCTTGTTATATCATATTATGATTGTTTTGAGAAAGTGTTGTCATCCGAGATTTATTATTATTGCTCGCTAGTTGATTATGCCATTGACATGAGTAAACATGAGACCTAAATGTTATTGTGAATATGGTTAGTCATAATCTTTGCTGAAAACTTGAATGCTCGCTTTACATATTTACAACAACAAGAGCAAACAGAGTTTGTAAAAGTTTTTCTTTATCACTTTCAGTTTATCAACTAAATTGCTTGTGGACAAGCAAAGGTTTAAGCTTGGGGGAGTTGATACGTCTCTGTCGTATCTACTTTTCCAAACACTTTTGCCCTTGTTTTGGACTCTAACTTGCATGATTTGAATGGAAATAACCCGGACATACGCTATTTTCAGCAGACTTTCCACGGTGTTATTTATGTGCAGAAAAAACGTTCTCGGAATGACCTGAAACTCCACGAAACTTATTTTTGGAAAATATAAAAAATACTGGAAGAAGAATCCACGTCAGGGGGGCCTCCACCTGTCCATGAGGGTGGATGGCGTGCCCCCTGCCTCGTGGGCCCCCTGATGCTCCACCGACCTCAACTCCAACTCCATATATTCGTATTTAGGGAGAACAAATCAGAGAGAAAGATTCATCACGTTTTACGATACGGAGCCGCCGCCAAGCCCTAAAACCTCTCGGGAGGGCTGATCTGGAGTCCGTTCGGGGCTCCAGAGAGGGGAATCTGTCGCCATCGTCATCATCAACCATCCTCCATCACCAATTTCATGATGCTCACTGCCGTGCATGAGTAATTCCATCGTAGGCTTGCTAGACGGTGATGGGTTGGATGAGATTTATCATGTAATCGAGTTAGTTTTGTTAGACTACAAAACCCAAAAATATTACTTTTGCTATCGTTACCGTTACTTCCATATTACTTTTCTACTAAATACTTTGCTGCAGATACTAAGTTATCCAGGTGTGGTTGAATTGACAACTCAACTGCTAATACTTGAGAATATTCTTTGGCTCCCCTTGTGTCGAATCAATAAATTTGGGTTGAATACTCTACCCCCAAAAACTGTTGCGACCCCCTATACTTGTGGGTTATCACCCAACTCGAAGCCGCCGTCGCTATCGCCCCGCTCCGGCCCTGCCACCACTGCCCAACGACGCGCCGTCGTCCCCCCTGTTCAAACGCGCCCGACCGCGCTTTGAGCGGTGTGCCGTAGGTGTTTCCCGACGCGCTCCCGAACGTCGGCGCCGCCATTGCTCGTCGTCGTCGCTGCTCCTGGCCGTTGTAGCCCACGTCGATGCCGTCGTTCGACCTGCCTCGTTGCGCTCTTTCAAACACGCTTGCCCTTGGCCGATCTGGCCGCTTGTAGGCGATATCCGACCCCTCATGAGCCCCTCCGCCGTCTCTCTGCCTCGCCGGCGGCCGAGCGCTGACGTGACCGACCTGGGTCCACCCCTGGGTCACTGACCCGCGGGCCCCATGGGCCCGGCTAGCCAGTTGACCTAGTCAACACCGCTGACTAGACCGGCCCCAGCCTCTGACAAATGGGGCCCACCCCCTAATTAACTAAAATGTTTTAAAAATAACTAGTTAACTTAACTGGATAATGACAGGTGGGCCCAGTAAATTATTTAGCTAGTTTAGTTTAAACTAATCATTGTTAACCCCCGCTCTCAATGACAGGTGGGTCCCGGCCATAAGTTTGGCTAGTCCACTGGCTGGTTGACTGTTGATGTCATGATGACATCATGCTGATGTAGTAAATTCATTTTTGTTTTAAATTATGTCTGTTTAATTCCAGAATATTGTTAAGAACTTTAGAAATTATTATAAAACAAACTGTATGTCAGATGAAAAAGTTTTATACATGTAAGTTGCTCAAAACGACGAGAGAATCCGAATACACAGTCCGTTCATCTGTCACACGTCTCTAGCACATCGAACCTGCAACCGTCCCCCTTCTTTTCATCTATCCAAAAATGCCAAACTTCGGGAAAGCATTCCCGGATGTTATCCCCCTTCGCCGGTAGCGTGTAACACCGCGTTAGAACATGTCTAACTCTGCCTGTTGTCCTGTTATGCTCTTGCTTGCTATGTATTTACTGTTTCTCCCCCCTCTTCTCTTTGGCAGACCTCGTGATGGCTGCCGATGACACTGTGATCGACTACGTCACCGACGACCCCTCTTTCTCGTCTGAGCAACCAGGCAAGCCCCCCCTTTGATCATCCCGATATCTCCCATTCCATTCTCTCATGCTTGCATTATATTTTGCTACTGTAAATGGTTGATCCTATTCCAATGCATAGCCTGTTTTTGTAACCTGCTTATTGTTACCTACCTGCTTATCCTAAACTGCTTAGTATAGGTTGGTTAGTGATACATGAGTGACCCCCACCTGGTCCTTGTTGCCCCTGCTTCATCATAGACGACTCGATCAACATGATCAACGACCAGAGCCCGACACCTCACATCACATCATGCCCCTTTTGTTGCTTGACTCTGCAGAGTTACCATTGATTGCCAAGGGTGGAACCTCATACATCACTCCTGATGAGATCTCTGTAGTGTAGCTATTCGTTCGTGGTCATTGAGGGTGATTACCTCCTTAACCACTTCTGATACGACTCTGTCACGCAACCCCTAAAGTGTGAACCTCGAGGGTGGTTCCTCTTACTTTCACCTTGATGATTACATCGAGTGGAATCCACTGAGGGTGGTTCCTCAGGGTTCCCCTTGCTGTTAGACACACAGTTACTATGGCCACTATGACTTTACACAGAACCATGTTACTAAAGACGGGTCGGCCCTGTCGGCGTTCTGGGAACGGGGGTCCCCAGACTTGCCTGCCTGTGGCCTGCGGCGTGGCTCGAGTGGGGGCCCAACGTGGCCCATCTTCATCAACACAAGGCTCAAGACCCTCGCGAGGGGGCAAGCCTCGCGAGGCGGACGACACGGAGCTTCCTCCAGCACAGCCTCCTTAGGCTGGCTCGCGAGGAGGCGGAGAGATCGAGGTGGGGTACCTCATGAGGTGCCCATGGCGCAAGCCATGACGACCAAAGGTGCCAGGCGGGCGCCGGCCCGCGCAGTGTCCTCCCTTTCCTCTTTGATGCAAAGGGGGCAAGCGCAGGCGAGAGGATCAAGCAAAGGCACCCATTTCGGTGCAACGAGACCAAGACCAGCTCCACGACAAGGAGGGAGTCACTTTGGAACCCAAGCCGGCGTCATCGCCAGAGCCTTTGGCAGGCGAAGACCAACTTTAGTCAGGATAAGTGTACCAGAAGTTCCCCTTCAAACTGGCCAATTGTTGGCGCCCTTCCCGCTCAATATTTGGGAAGAGGCCCAGGGCCTTTGCCTATAAGTAGGACTAGCCACCCCCAGGGTAGCGGCATCGAGAATCCACTCTGATTCAGTACCTAGAGCAAGTAGAGAGAGAGAGGGAGAGAGAGAGAAGGGTGATCGAACTACCCCTAGCAGTTCATCCCCTAGCCAAGAACAGACCCTCACGAGGTCGTTCTTCCTTGTATTGTTCTTCCTCATCAGCCCAAGAGGCAATCCACCCACCACAAACTAGAGTAGGATATTACACCACAACGGTGGCCCGAACTAGTATAAACCCTGTGTTTCATGTGTCGTTCTTGCAGTAGTTTAGATCCTCGCGAGACGGAGAGGTAGAAGGGCACGATCTCCGCGCGCACCCCAGAGCTCGAACCTTAAGGGTCTGCCAGAACCCGTGATCCGACATTTGGCGCGCCAGGTAGGGGTGCGCCGGAATCTGCCTTCCACCGCTCCGCTCTCCTCTGACCGCCGCATCCATGTACGGCGCACGTTGAGCTCGCGCCACGCCAGCAGCCCTCGCTGGCGGACGCCCTCGCCGTTCCCCGCCGCTCGCCGTCAACACCACCACTGGCGCGACGGAAGGCGAGCAACAAGCACCACCCCGGCGCCTGCCTATGCGACCGGGCTGCCGCACAGCAACGTCGACGCTCCCGGTCGTCGCGGCCCTCCTGGGCGGCTCGCAGGCGCCACCAACGAGCCGCCACGTCAAGCCGTTTACCCGCCAGATCGGCGTCGTTTCCGCACGGCAGGGGGCTCCCACGGACCGGGCGGCGCACGAGGTTGGCCTGACCTTCAGCTCGGAAGACCACCCAGCTAACTTGGCCGGCTCGAGCGCGCTCCCCCTGTTGTGCACCCCCACCATCTGCCAGGTGGCCTTCACCAGAACCCTCGTCGATGGCGGTGCGGGCCTCAGCGTGCTTGCGGTCGAGACCTTCAACCTCCTCCGCATACCCCGGGAGCGGCTGTAGCCCAGCCGATCCTTCTCAGGCGTCGGGGGCGGGTCGTCCGACTCCTTGGGACAGATCCGGCTCCCGGTGACCTTCGGCACCTACGACAACTTCCGCACGGAGATGGTCGACTTCGATATCGCCCCCATCGGCCTCCCTTACAATGCCATCCTCGGCTACCCGGCGCTGGCTCAGTTCATGGCCGCCACGCACCCGGCGTATAACCTCATGAAGATGCCCGGGAGCAACGGTACCCTCACCGTGCACGAAGACACCGGGGACGCCCTGCGAGTACTCAAACTCGCCTTCAAGACGGCGGCATCGGCGCAGCCCGCCGACGCGGGGACCCCTGAGCCCAAGGGGGCTGCGCCTACCAAGAAGAAGCAGTTGTTCACCCAGGACAAGGCAGAAACCAAGCAGATACCCGTTGACGAGGACGGGTCCTCCAGCGCCACTTTCACCATTGGCGCCAACCTGGGGCCTGAGCAGGAGGGGGCCCTGGTCAATTTTCTGCGTGCAAACAAGAAAGTGTTTGCTTGGGAGCCTGATCAGGTGGCAGGGATCCCCAGGGACGTCATCGAACACCACCTCAACGTATGCCCAAATGTGCGCCCCGTGAAGCAGAAGGCCAGGCGGCAGTCCGCAGAGAAGCAGGCCTTCATCGTCCAAGAGACCCGCAAGTTGGAAGCCGCTAGAGTTATTCGCGAGGTCCGGTACCCAGATTGGTTGGCCAACCCTGACGTTGTACCCAAGAAAGGGGGGAAGGAACGCATGTGTGTCGACTTCACCAACCTCAACAAGGCATGCCCGCAAGATCCGTTCCCGCTCCCTCGCATCGATCAGATCGTCGATTCCACCGCCGAATGCGACCTGCTGTGCTTTTTGCATGCCTTCTCGGGATATCACCAGATCAAGATGGCGATAGAAGACGTTGAGAAGACTGCCTTCCTGACCCCGTGCGGGGTATACTGCTACACATGCATGCCGTTTGGACTACGCAACGCAGGGGCAACCTTTCAGCGGCTGATGCACATCACCTTGGGCCCACAGCTCGGGAAGAATGTTGAAGCATACGTCGATGACATTGTGGTGAAATCTCGAGAGGCCAGGACCCTGATACAAGACCTGGAGGAGACCTTCGCGAGCCTCGACGCAGTGAACCTGCGGCTCAACCCGGAGAAATGCGTGTTTGGCATTCCCTCGGGCAAGCTTTTGGGATTCCTTGTGTCTCACCGTGGCATCGAGGCCAACCCCGAGAAGGTCAAGGCGGTCGAGGACATGAGTCCGCCAAAGACCCTCAGAGAAATGCAGAAGCTCACTGGGCGTGTGACCGCGCTAGGGCGCTTCATCTCCAAGTTGGGGGAACGAGTGCTGCCATTCTTTCAGCTTATGAAGAAAAAGGGGCCCTTTGAATGGACTGAAGAGGCAGATAAGGCGTTTCAAGATCTCAAGAGGTACCTAACCAGTCCCCCAGTCATGGTGGCTCCGCGCCCTCAGGAGCCTCTGCTGCTTTACCTTGCCGCCACTCCCTACTCTGCCAGCGCAGCACTGGTGGCGGTTAGGGAGGGGCGCCAGTCCAAGACCACAGCGGCAGCCCGAGGTCAGACAAGACGGGAACAGGGAAAGCTCGAGAAAGCCAAAGCTACATACGAAGAGAGTCAGCCGCCGAGGGACGCACAAGAGACAGGAGAGGCAGCATGCCCGGATGGTCCACCTCCCGAGGCCACAACATCTCGCGAGGTGCCCTCACCTCCCGAGGGCGCCACGACCCAAGCTGCCCACAGCCTTGTTGAGCACCCGGTCTACTTCGTTAGCACGGTGCTGTGGGACGCGAGGGCCCGATATCCGATGCCCCAGAAGATCCTTCTCGCGCTGCTGGTGGCCTCGCGCAAGCTGCGGCACTACTTCCAAGCTCACCCGATCAAGGTCGTCTCATCGTACCCCCTAGAGAGGGTGCTCAGAAGCCCTAACTCGGCCGGAAGGGTCGCTGAGTGGAACATAGAGTTGCAAGCGTTTCAGCTCGAGTTCAGCACAACTAGGGTCATCAAAGGAGCCGCGTTGGCGGATTTCATGGCAGAATGGACAGAGGCGCCGGGCCTCAAGGGCGACGAGGATCGCTCCCTCTCCCCAGGGAGCGAGGCGCCAGAAGGCTGGGTCATGTACTTCGACGGGGCATTCTCCAGGCACGGTGCGGGGGCTGGTGCTGTGCTGATATCACCCACTCAGGATAAGCTTTGCTATGCAGTACAACTCTGTTTCCAGCAAGGAGAAAAGGTCTCCAACAACGTAGCAGAATATGAGGGACTGATAGCAGGGTTGAAGGCCGCAGCGGCCCTGGGAGTGAAGCGCCTCACCGTCAAAGGCGACTCACAGCTCCTAGTCAACTTCTCCAACAAGGTGTACGAGCCGAAGGACGAGCATATGGAGGCCTACCTAGCAGAGGTCCGCAGGATGGAAAAGCAGTTCTGGGGGCTGGAGCTGAAGCACGTGCCCCGTGGCACCAACCAGGAGGCTGACGACATAGCCGGACGGGCGTCCAGGTGGCTGCCGCAGAAGCCCGGCGTCTTCGAAGAGCGGCTCTTTAAGCCTTCAGCGCAGCCAACGCTGTCAAGCACGGCTCAGCCTCGAGAGGAGCTCCCTCAGCCGCCAGCCTTGGGAGCCCCGGCCTGCGGGCCGACCTCAGGAGCACGTTTGCTCCTGACGATGGAACCTCAGGAGGAACGCTGGATCACCGAGCTCCGGAATTACCTGATACATGGGACCCTGCCAGAGAAGGAAGAGGAAGCAGAACGTGTAGCACGGCAGGCCACGGCGTACTGCATCAGAGACGGAGAACTCTACCGGAAGCGACCCAACGACGTATCTCTGCGCTGCATCTCCAGGGAGTAAGGAAGGGAACTACTGGGAGACATACACGGCGGAGACTGCAGACACCACTCGTCGTCACGAACCCTCGTCGACAAAGCATTCCGTAGTGGGTTCTATTGGCCCACAGCGCTCAACGACGCGATCGAATTGGTAAAGGCTTGTGAGGCCTGCCAGTTCCATTCCAAGCAGATCCATCAGCCGGCGGGGAGCCTGCAGATTATACCCCTCTCGTGGCCATTCGCAGTTTGGGGGTTGGGTATTCTGGGCCCGTTCCCCCGGGCGCCAGGGGGCTACCGTTACCTCTACGTCGCCGTTGACAAGTTCACCAAGTGGGCAGAGGTGGAGGCTGTCCGTACCATCCCCGCAGGCTCCGCGGTCAAGTTCATCAGGGGCATCGTGAGCCGGTTCGGGGTGCCAAACCGCATCATCACAGACAACGGTTCGCAGTTCACCAGTAACCTCTTCAAAACATACTGTGCTAACCTTGGAACGCAGATATGCTACGCTTCGGTGGCGCACCCGCGAAGCAATGGGCAAGCCGAACGAGCCAACGCGGAGGTCCTGAGAGGCCTCAAGACCAGGACATTCAAGAATAAGCTGGAGGCCTGCGGCAGGGGTTGGTACGATGAGCTCCAATCCATGATGTGGTCCATCCGCACGACCGCGACCAAACCAACCGGGGAGACTCCGTTCTTCCTGGTCTACGGAGCCGAAGCAGTCCTTCCTCACGAGGTCAGGCATCGCTCCGCGCGGGTCCTGGTGTTTGACGAGGCGCAGCAGGACGCCATGCGGGGGATGGACCTCGTGCTGGGGGAGGAATGCCGCCGGGAAGCCGCGCTGGGAGCGGCAAGGTACCAACAAGCGCTACGACGATATCACTGCCGCAACATCCGTCCCAGGACCCTCGAGGTAGGAGACCTCATACTCAGGCGGGTCCTCTCCAGGGAAGGGCTGCACAAGCTCTCTCCCATGTGGGAGGGCCCGTTCAAGGTTGTTCATGTTTCTAGGCCAGGCTCCGTGCGCTTGGAGACTCTAGAGGGGGAGCCGATCCAGAACGCGTGGAACATCCAGCACCTCCGGAGGTTTTACCCCTAAAAGGCCCTGAGCCTGTGAAGAAGGCGAATGCCTGTGAAGATCATCTCTTTTTGGAAAAGGCCCTGAGCCTATGAAGAAGGCGAATGCCTGTGAAGATCATCTCTTTTTGGAAAAGGCCCTGAGCCTGTGAAGAAGGCGAATGCCTGTGAAGATCATCTCTTTTTGGGAAAGGCCCTGAGCCTGTGAAGAAGGCGAACGCCTGTGAAGCTCATTACCTCTAAGGAGAAAGGCCCGGAGCCTGTAAAGAAGGCCAATGCCTGTGAAGCTCGCCGCCCCGTGACACTCTCACGTAATAATGAGTGGGGCTGTACACGCCCCAGAGTCTCAGGAGCGCCGGCCTCAGGCCCTGGGGCTCCCTCCCACGCCCAGTGGCAGCACTTAGCTCCGCGCTTGTGAGAAGACGTCAAAGACTAGACTAGGTGCCGGACGCGGCTTTTTCATCTGCTTTCCGCATTTGACGTGTTCTATTTGCGTTTGAAGTCTTATCGAAGCTATCGCCGTTGTTGATTTGTGGTTTGTCGATTTTCGCTCCTCGTTTTGATTTTCTCCCATGAAGGCCTCGCGAGGGATGGGGCTCGAACGCCCTCGCGAGCGTTTTTGCTCTAGCCATTTAAAGGTCTCACGGCCCAGGCTCTCTACAGGAGCACCCCTCTGGTCCTTGCCCCTCGGGCACCGCGACATACGCATAGGGCCTGGGTCGGTCGCCCCCCGGCTGGGGCCGCAAACTACCTACGCGACAACAAAATTAAGGTAACGGCTACAACGGCAATAATTCTTAAACACGCCCCCACGGGGCTCCACGCAGTTGTCTTATCTTACACAGGAAGCAAAAGGAAAAGGAAAGGGCGAGCCCGGCGCGGCCCGCCCCGCATCGGTCTACGGAGGCGACACCAGATGCCTCCAGAGCTCAGGCGGACTCCCTCTCGCGCTTCACCGGAGCGCGATGACGGGTGGCTGAACAGCCACCCCCCAAGCAGGCGCGGAGGCGAGGGGGCTGGCTGCGGCCGCCGCTGGAGGAGCCGCCTAAAGGGGAGTAGGCGAAGCTCGGGGAGCCTCGGGCGCCGCCAGCAGAGCGAGCGCTGTCTCCCTCGTCGTCGTCCTCGGGGCAGCATCCTGCGCGGCGACCGTCTTCCCCAAACACCCTCACGTAGAGGGTGTTGTCGCCGTCGAACTTGAAGTGCAGGGTGCACCACTCGCCCAGGCCGCGCGCGTGGGCAAACGTCTGCCAGCCGCGGGTCAGGGCCCCGTTCCCAGAAGGGGAAACCTCGAGCGAGACCCAAGAGGCCCTACTGCAGCAGCCGTCAGCCTGAAGCCAGAAGCCGCACCGGGCGCCGGCCGGCAGCTCGCTGATGAAGAAGCGAGGGAGCTGGAGCCAGGTGCTGGCCGGGTCCGCCGACCACACGACGAACTCCGGCAGCACCTCCGCCGAGCGAAAGCGCGGCCTGGGAGGCCGCGCAGCCACAGCCTGCCTATCCATGGCGGCCAAGCGCTCACCACCGTGCGGAAAACCACCCCTGTGTCCGCAGGGAGCCACAGCGGGGACCACAGGATGCTTGCGGGGACGACCCCGACCACGCTTGGCCGGAGGGGAGTTGGGCCCCGCCCGACTGGCCTTCCCCTTCTCCGCAGCTGAGAACCTCTTCGGGGCCATGCGAGTGGCGGCGGCGAAGGAGAGGAGGAGGAAGAGAAGCGGAAGGGATGGACTGGCGGAGCTTGTGCGGCCTCGCACTTATAGCCGGAAGAGGCCAACCGTCAAGCACCACGATCGCAGGTAATAATGACCCGTATCTATGCATGCAGGGACTAGTCAAGTCACGCGGTTGCCGAGGCGTCGTGGCGAAGTGGAGACGCCCACGTCCTGTCAAACCGCCACGCGGCGCCCAAGGCCGCAGGCTGTTAGGGCCCGCGGCACTTCGCCCTTGCCCTTTCGCCTCTCGGCACGGCCAAGTCCATGCGCACCTTGGGCCCGGGGGCTACTGTCGGCGTTCTGGGAACGGGGGTCCCCAGACTTGCCTGCTTGCGGCCTGCGGCGTGGCTCGAGTGGGGGCCCAACGTGGCCCATCTTCATCAACACAAGGCTCAAGACCCTCGCGAGGGGCCAAGCCTCGCGAGGCGGACGACACGGAGCTTCCTCCAGCACAGCCTCCTTAGGCTGGCTCGCGAGGAGGCGGAGAGATCGAGGTGGGGTACCTCACGAGGTGCCCATGACGCAAGCCATGACGACCAAAGATGCCAGGCGGGCGCCGGCCCGCGCAGTGTCCTCCCTTTCCTCTTTGATGCAAAGGGGGCAAGCGCAGGCGAGAGGATCAAGCAAAGGCACCCATTTCGGTGCAACGAGACCAAGACCAGCTCCACGACAAGGAGGGAGTCACTGTGGAACCCAAGCCGGCGTCATCACCAGAGCCTTTGGCAGGCGAAGACCAACTGTAGTCAGGATAAGTGTACCAGATGTTCCCCTTCAAACTGGCCAATTGTTGGCGCCCTTCCCGCTTAATATTTTGGAAGAGGCCCAGGGCCTTTGCCTATAAGTAGGACTAGCCACCCCCAGGGTAGCGGCATCGAGAATCCACTCTGATTCAGTACCTAGAGCAAGTAGAGAGAGGGAGGGAGAGAGAAGGGTGATCGAACTCCCCCTAGCAGTTCATCCCCTAGCCAAGAACAGACCCTCACGAGGTCGTTCTTCCTTGTATTGTTCTTCCTCATCAGCCCAAGAGGCAATCCACCCACCACAAACTAGAGTAGGGTATTACACCACAACGGTGGCCCGAACTAGTATAAACCCTGTGTTTCATGTGTCGTTCTTGCAGTAGTTTAGATCCTCGCGAGACAGGGAGGTAGAAGGGCACAATCTCCGCACGCACCCCAGAGCTCGAACCTTAAGGGTCTGCCGGAACCCGTGACCCGACAGGCCCTGAGGGGTACCCGCGCAAGCTTAATTGCGAGTGATGTGGAGTCGGGTTGATCTGGAGGGTGCCCGCGAGATAATTATGAGGCGTGGCCGGACATTCTTAGCCCTTTCCGCAAGTCTCGAGACGGGGCGATGGGGTCACATCTTTCGTGAGTCTCTGCTTGTTACCGCACGTTCCTAATCCACTACGATTTGGATATTTGATCCGAGGGGCCTCTGGCCTGATAGCACTAACCATCACACGGTCATAGTATGGGCGTTCTGCGTCATATGCATCAGCCAAAGCTTAATAGACGTTAGCGACTGAGCGGAGCTATAGGATCTAGAAGTAGGTGTGTCTAGAGGGGGGGGGGGGGGGTGATTAGAAACTTAGTGCTAAAGTTGCAATTTTTAAGCTTTTTCGGTTTGAGTGGAGTTTTAGGCACAATTTCAACATACACAATACATATCAAGCAAGCATGCAAAGAGTATATGAGCAGCGGAATGTAAATCATGCAACTTGCAAGAATGTAAAGGGAAGGGTTTGGAGAATTCAAACGTAATTGGAGACACGGATGTTTTTCCCGTGGTTCGGATAGGTGGTGCTATCCTACATCCACGTTGATGGAGACTTCAACCCACGAAGGGTAACGGTTGCGCGAGTCCACGGAGGGCTCCACCCACGAAGGGTCCATGAAGAAGCAACCTTGTCTATCCCACCATGGCCATCGCCCACGAAAGACTTGCCTCACTAGCGGTAGATCTTCACGAAGTAGGCGATCTCGTTGCCCTTACAAACTCCTTGGTTCAACTCCACAATCTTGTCGGAGGCTCCCAAGTGACACCTAGCCAATCTAGGAGACACCACTCTCCAAGAAGTAACAAATGGTGTGTTGATGATGAACTCCTTGCTCTTGTGCTTCAAATGATAGTCTCCCCAACACTCAACTCTCTCTCACAGGATTTGGATTTGGTGGAAAGAACATTTGAGTGGAAAGCAACTTGGGGAAGGCTAGAGATCAAGATTCATATGGTAGGAATGGAATATCCTGGCCTCAACACAAGGGTAGGAAGTTCTCTCTCAGAACATATGAGTTGGAAGTGTAGATGTGTTCTGATGGCTCTCTCCACGAATGAAGAGGAGGTGGAGGGGTATATATAGCCTCCACACAAAATCCAACCGTTACACACAATTTGCCAATCTCGGTGGGACCGAATGAACAAACTCGGTCGGACCGAAATAGTAAACCTAATGACCATTAGAGATTTTCGATGGGACTAACATGCAACTCGGTAGGACCGATATGGTTAGGTTTAGGGCATAACGTAGTCTCGGTGAGACCGATTACACAAACTCGGTGAGATCGATTTTGGTAATAGGCTTACCAGAGAGTTGGTCAGGCAAACTCGGTGGGACCGATTACTAAACTCGGTTGAACCGATTTTGGTAATGAGTTAACCAGAGAGTTTGCATTGTAATCTCGGCAGTACCGATTGCCTAAACTCGGTGAAACCAATTTTGACAATGGACAAACACAGTGAGATTGCAATCCCATCTCGGTGAGACCGAGATCCCTATCGGTAGAACCGATTTGCTAGGGTTTGGCAGTGGCTTATGACATGTGAAACTCGGTGGCGCCGGATAGAAAGAATCGGTAGGACCGAGTTTGACTTTGGGTTTAGGTCATATGTGGAAGTGGGAAAGTAGCTGAGGGTTTTGGAGCATATCATCAAGCACATGGAGCAAAAGGCTCATTAAGCAACACCTCATCCCTCCTTGATAGTATTGGCTTTTCCTATGGACTCAATGTGATCTTGGATCACTAAAAGTGTAAAATGAAGAGTCTTGAGCTTGAAGCTTTAGCCAATCCTTTGTCCTTAGCATCTTGAAGGAGTTCCCACAACCTTTAGTCCATGCCACTCCATTGTTGAACTTATCTGAAATATACTAGATAAAAGTATTAGTCCAACAAGAGATATGTTGACATTAATTACCAAAACCACCCGGGGAGCACTTGTGCTTTCAATCTCCCCCTTTTTGGTAATTGATGGCAACATACATCAAAGCTTTAGATAAAGATACAAAGAATAGCAAGTAAAGCTTTGGTAGGACATGTAACAAACATAGGCTCCCCCTACATGTATGCAATCATGTGAATATAAAATGTAGAAGCATGTGAAAGCATAATCATGACAGAGCAGGCAGTGTGTTACATGTATCTTGGCCATATGCATCAGAGCAAAAGATTATTAAGAGAAATACCTTCATGCTTATGAGTCCTTCTTGCAAACAATATGTACAAAAGCAAGAATTCCTCATACTCATGGTTCTGATGCATATACTTACCTTGTAGTCTTGAGTTGACTTAGGATGGAATGAACCTGCACAAACAAGGTTAGATAACACAGGTACATCCACTAGCCGGAGCAAACCAAAATAAACCACAAGAATACCAAGACTGGGATGACATGTAGATAGTGAGTACAAGGTACCACATTGGATTAGACATGTCCCCAAGAGTAAAGATATGCAATGAATTTGAATGATTTCTTTCCCTTAGTTGTCTTGCTCCCCCTGAATCTCACATAGGATATTGGGAGAAGCTAGGGAATAGAAAATTAGATCTGAAAGATATAATTGAATAGAACTTAATGCAAATGAGCACATATGAACATGTCTTTCCCCCAAAAAGACATGTGGCATCTCTCCTCTTGAACATCAAGCATCTGGGATCCTTGAGTATTCTCTCCCCCTGGAGATTTCTTTCTCCCCCTTAATACTTGGGATCCTTGAGTATTCTCTCCCCCTTAGTACTTTCTCCTTTGTAGGTGATAAGCTTTGATGTGATCTCTCTCTCTCCCCCTTTGACATCAATTTCCAAGAAGGTTTTTCTGGAATCCGTCGAATAGGTTTGGTCCTTGAGACTCAGCACAAAGCAGTGGATAAAACTGTGATGCTTGTAGAGGACAAGATTCATTGAATGGAGCTGGATCAGAAGAAATATAGAATAAGTGGCAAACTGTTTTTCCTGTTGCGAAATCGGTGACACCGAGTGGCATGTTTCGGTGATACCGAAGGGATTCGGTTGGACCGAAAATTACAATTCGGTGAAACCGAGTTCATCACAGAGAAAACTCTTGTCACCTCAGCTCACTAGTCAAGTAAGATCTCACAAAGATTTGCAATGAATTAACTGAAAGATTTGCAAGGAATTTGATGCAGAAATATGCAGAACAAGAATCAAAAAGAAAATGGAAGTTCTAGATGAAGTTTTTTTGTTTGTTCGAAAAGAGGGAAACAAATATGCAAGGGACAAATGCAATAACAAAAGAACACAAGAGAACTTCATCTAGAGTTGGGCGGTGACGTAGTCACCTATGTTAGAGTATATTGACTTAGGAGTCAAGTGAGAACACTTGATCATAGGTCATACTCATCGTTTAAGCTCAAAATGGGGTTACCATTTTTCGTTTAAGCATTTTGATGTATTCACATCTTGTTGAGTTGCTTTGACTCATGCCTTGGAGTAAAGCTTCTCTAAGATGGAATATCATACCTTGGGTGGTGGTGTGGGTCTTGCTCATGTAGTTGAACTTGTGTGGATGCTCGAGGTTGATGTAGTTCATCATGAGTTGGGAGCACCACTTGGAATTTTGAGTTCATCTACCTACATGGTTAGTTCTTGCAAGGAAAAGCACTTGTATATCCAAAAATGACAATCATGAAGCTCAACATAGAATTTGTCAAAGGATATGTTCGAATGGTTTCGTGCTTCCTTGTCGTCAACCACCGTTGTGTAGAGACTTGGTGATGTAGAGATTGCTCAAGATGTGAGTAAGTTGCAATCTCATGGAATTAGATTCAACCAAGTGCCTACATGGGTTAGATAACATGCAAGGTACAAATATATCCAAGACATAAGATAGTCATCATAAGAGATATATCAAGGATTAGTCATAAGCTCATGTCTTGCATGTCTCCAATGGAGTTTCTACTCCAAGTTCGAAGCATCAATGATATTCAATTCTTCTCTCAACCTGCAAAACACTTTCTCATCAAGTGGTTTAGTGAATATATTCGCTAATTGCTTATCGGTGCGAACATGCTTAAGATCAATGTCACCCTTAGCAACATGGTCTCGAATGAAATGATGACGAACTTCAATATGCTTAGTTCGAGAATGTTGCACAAGATTATGTCCAATTTTGATAGCACGTTCATTGTCACAAAGCAATGGAACATGTTTCACATAGACCCCATAATCTTTAAGAGTTTGGGTCATCCAAAGTAATTGAGCACAACATGAACCAACGGCAATGTATTCCGCTTCGGCGGTAGATAAGGATACCGAGTTTTGTTTCTTGGAGGACCAAGACACAAGAGATCTACCAAGAAATTGACAAGTACCCGAAGTGGACTTTCTATCAACCTTGTCTCCGGCATAATCCGAGTCGGAATAGCCAACAAGATCAAAAGAGGACCTCTTAGGATACCAAATGCCAAAATTTGGTGTATGAATTAAGTATCTCACTATCCTTTTCACGACCTTAAGATGACATTCTTTAGGAGCAGCTTGATATCGCGCACACATGCACACACTTAGCATAATATCGGGACGTGAGGCACATAGGTATAACAATGAACCAATCATAGAGCGATAAACCTTTTGATCAACCGGTTCACCATCTTTGGTCAAGTCATTATGTCCACTAGTAGGCATGGGTGTAGACATACCTTTGCATTCTTGCATATTGAACTTCTTGAATAAGTCTTTGGTGTACTTCGTTTGAGATACAAATGTACCTTCCTTAGTTTGCTTGATTTGCAAACCGAGAAAGAATTTGAGTTCACTCATCATAGACATCTCAAACTTCTCCGACATTAGCTTTCCAAACTTTTCACTAAAAAGAGGGTTAGTTGAACCAAATATAATATCATCAACATAAATTTGGCATACAAATAGTTCTCCATTAACCCTTTTAGTAAAAAGTGTGGAATCAATTTTTCCAATTTCAAAACCACTTGCAATAAGGAACTTGGTCAAGCATTTATGCCATGCTCTAGGATCTTGTTTAAGACCATAAAGAGCTTTGTGAAGTTTGTAAACATGATTAGGTTTCTTAGGATTGACAAAGCGGGGAGGTTGTTTGACATAAACTTCCTCCTCTATTTCACCATTTAGAAAAGCACTTTTAATGTCCATTTGGTACAAGGTGATATTATGGTGATTAGCATAGGCAAGTAAGATGCGAATGGGCTCGAGTCTAGCAACGGGAGCATGTGTCTCACCATAGTCCATACCTTCGACTTGTGTGTACCCTTGGGCGACGAGACGTGCTTTGTTGCGAACCACTTGTCCATCTTCATCTTGCTTGTTGCGAAACACCCATTTGGTACCAATGATGTTGCGGTTGTTGTCGGGCTTCTCAACCAATGTCCAAACTTGGTTTCTCTCAAAGTTATGTAGCTCTTCATGCATTGCGTTTATCCAATCCGGATCTTCCAATGCTTCTTCAACCTTCATAGGTTCAATGCTAGAGATGAATGAATAGTTTTCACAAAAATTAGCTAAACGAGTTTTTGAGCGAGTAATTCTCCTGGTTTGGATATCATTGTAGATTTGCTCGACGGGATGATCTTTGGCAATTCTTGCTCGAACTCGTGAAAGCTTTTGCTTGGGTCTTTGTTGAACATCTTTTTCATCTTGTTCTTCTTCTTGGTCTTCTTCATTGTTGGCGTTGTCGTTCTCTTGTCGTGGTGGAGAAGGAGGTTGTTGATGTTCGTCTTGATGCGTTTCCTCGTTTTCTTCATCTTGGTGTGTCCCACTTGTGGATGCTTCTGTGTCAATTATTGGTTCACCTTGTCGTGAAGTAGAAGCTTCCACTTGGACGGACGAGGTATTCTCCTTCACCTCCGTTGGACGAATTTTGCCAATAGACAAGTCTTGGATTGCTTCTGAAGGGTCTTTGTCTCCTACAACAATTGGCAATTGCTCTACTTGCGATCCGTTAGATTCATCAAACTTCACATCTACCGTCTCTTCAACCTTTCGGGTGAAATTGTTGTAGACACGGTAAGTGTGAGAGTTTGAGCCATAACCAAGTAGGAAACCTTCATGAGATTTAGGAGCAAACTTTGAACGACGATGCTTATCAAGAATGTAGCACTTTGAGCCGAATACTCGAAAGTATCCAACTTGGGGTTTGTTACCGGTGAGGAGCTCGTATGCCGTCTTGCCAAGTAGCTTGTGAAGATACAAGCGATTTGTTGCATGACAAGCTGTCTCAACCGCTTCTGCCCAAAAGTGCTTTGGCGTCTTGTACTCATCAAGCATCGTTCTCGCCATTTTGATGAGCGTCCGGTTCTTCCTCTCAACAACTCCATTTTGTTGAGGTGTGTACGTAGCCGAGAACTCGTGTGAAATCCCTTCTTCGTCAAGAAAGGTGTCCACATTTGCGTTCTTGAACTCCGTTCTGTTGTCACTCCGAACCTTCTTGATCTTCATGTCAAACTGATTTTGGGCCTTCCTAGCGAAGTTTTTGAAGATCTTTTGGACCTGCGATTTATCATCAAGAAAGAACACCCACGTAAATCTTGAAAAATCATCAACTATAACTAGATCAAAAGAATTTCCACCGAGACTCTTGTAGGCATTGGGACCAAAAAGATCCATATGAAGTAGCTCGAGTGGTCTCCTTGTGGTCATGATGTTCTTCACGGGATGCCTTCCTCGAACCTTTTTACCTGCTTGACAAGCACTACAAAGTCTATCCTTATCAAATATGACATCGTTAACTCCAAGGATATGATTTCCTTTAATAAGCTTGTCAAAGTTTCTCATGCCAACGTGACCTAGTCGTCTATGCCACAACCAACCTTTTGAGGATTTAGCAATAAAGCAAGTTTTAGGTTGTGCCTTTTTAAAGAAATCGACAATGTAAAGGTCACCTCTACGTATACTGGTAAAGACCATTTTATGATTGTCTCGACGAAACACTTGGCAATCTACCTCAGTAAATAGGACATTCAAACCGAAATCAGCAAGTCTAGATACTGAAAGTAAGTTGTAGCCAAGAGATTCAACGAGCATGACATTTTGAATGGAGCTATCGTGTGAGATGGCCACCTTACCAAGGCCAACCACCTTACCCTTTGAATTATCACCAAAGGTGACATATTTTCGAGGGCCGTCATTTTCAGCAAGCTCACGGAACATCTCTTCATCTCCGGTCATATGATCAGTACATCCACTATCGAGAACCCATTCCTTTCCTCCTGACACGTATCCTCGAAGATTTGCCATAAGACCAAAGTGTCTCATTGCATCATCAAGATCGAAGTCACTATCATCATTCTCATTGTAGTATCCGTGTTCAACATCATCTTGTGATTGATCATATCCTAGAGAGGGTAATTCATTAGATAAATGATCATCAAAGTGGTCACTTTTATGAATTCTTATAGATTCGGTTATGATATCACCAATGATCCCAACATTTCCTTTAGCACGCATGAGATTAGTAAGCTTAAATAGACAATCACCAAAACTAGGATCACTAGAGTTCATTTTACTCAAGGCAATAGATTTATGGAGAATTTCATCCAAATTTTTCAAGGAATAATCGGGGATTCGTTCCTCAAGAAATTTCCATATAGTATAGGCACAATTAAGAGTAGGTAAACTAGTAATCAAGTTTTTGGGCAATCCTCTAATGATGAGCTCAACGGTTCTAAGATTGCGAATCATGTCAACATCTTCATCTAGGGTGGGATGCATAGGATCAACATGAGGAGCACAAGGACTAGCAATATACTTGTTCAAATGATATTGATTGAAAATCACAAGCATCTCATTTTTCCACTCATGAAAATACTCTCCATCAAGAATAGGCACTCTATGTCTAAGACTCCCTAAAGTAGACACATCCATCTTCCTCCAATGGTGATTAAACCAAGGCAATGGAGACCAAAGCTCTGATACCACTTGTAGGATCTAGAAGTAGGTGTGTCTAGACGGGGGGGGGGGGGGGGGGGTGATTAGACACTTAGTGCTAAAGTTGCAATTTTTAAGCTTTTTCGGTTTGAGTGGAGTTTTAGGCACAATTTCAACATACACAATACATATCAAGCAAGCATGCAAAGAGTATATGAGCAGCGGAATGTAAAGCATGCAACTTTCAAGAATGTAAAGGGAAGGGTTTGGAGAATTCAAACGCAATTGGAGACACGGATGTTTTTCCCGTGGTTCGGATAGGTGGTGCTATCCTACATCCACGTTGATGGAGACTTCAACCCACAAAGGGTAACAGTTGCGCGAGTCCACGGAGGGCTCCACCCACGAAGGGTCCATGAAGAAGCAACCTTGTCTATCCCACCATGGCCATCGCCCACAAAGGACTTGCCTCACTAGTGGTAGATCTTCGCGAAGTAGGCGATCTCCTTGCCCTTACAAACTCCTTGGTTCAACTCCACAATCTTGTCGGAGGCTCCCAAGTGACACCTAGCCAATCTAGGAGACACCACTCTCCAAGAAGTAACAAATGGTGTGTTGATGATGAACTCCTTGCTCTTGTGCTTCAAAAGATAGTCTCCCCAACACTCAACTCTCTCTCACAGGATTTGGATTTGGTGGAAAGAAGATTTGAGTGGAAAGCAACTTGGGGAAGGCTAGAGATCAAGATTCATATGGTAGGAATGGAATATCTTGGCCTCAACACAAGGGTAGGAAGTTCTCTCTCAGAACATATGAGTTGGAAGTGTAGATGTGTTCTGATGGCTCTCTCCATGAATGAAGAGGAGGTGGAGGGGTATATATAGCCTCCACACAAAATCCAACCGTTACACACAATTTACCAATCTCGGTGGGACTGAATCAACAAACTCGGTCGGACCGAAATAGTAAACCTAGTGACCGTTAGAGATTTTCGGTGGGACTGACATGCAACTCGGTAGGACCGATATGGTTAGGGTTAGGGCATAACGTAATCTCGGTGAGACCGATTACACAAACTCGGTGAGACCGATTTTGGTAATAGGCTTACCAGAGAGTTGGTCAGGCAAACTCGGTGGGACCGATTACTAAACTCGGTTGAACCGATTTTGGTAATGAGTTAACCAGAGAGTGTGCATTGTAATCTCGGTAGTACCGATTGCCTAAACTCGGTGAAACCGATTTTGACAATGGACATACATAGTGAGATTGCAATCCCATATCAGTGAGACCGAGATCCCTATCGGTAGAACCGATTTGCTAGGGTTTGGCAGTGGCTTATGACATGTGAAACTCGGTGGCGCCGGATAGAAAGAATCGGTAGGACCGAGTTTGACTTTGGGTTTAGGTCATATGTGGAAGTGGGAAAGTAGCTGAGGGTTTTGGAGAATATCATCAAGCACATGGAGCAAAAGGCTCATTAAGCAACACCTCATCCCTCCTTGATAGTATTGGCTTTTCCTATGGACTCAATGTGATCTTGGATCACTAAAAGTGTAAAATGAAGAGTCTTGAGCTTGAAGCTTTAGCCAATCCTTTGTCCTTAGCATCTTGAAGGAGTTCCCACAACCTTTAGTCCATGCCACTCCATTGTTGAACTTATCTGAAATATACTAGATAAAAGTATTAGTCCAACAAGAGATATGTTGACATTAATTACCAAAACCACCTGGGAGCACTTGTGCTTTCAGGAGCGCACCGGGGTGGACTGCGTAAGCACCTTCCTTGTTAAAGGAGGTAGCTAGGTCTGCTCACCGGCCACCCACACAACATGCATGAGTTCCCGGGGCGATGGCCATGACCCCTGGGGGCATAGGTTTAGTCCAGCGTGCTGACCTCTCTATTAAGTCTAGGTCGGGTTGCGGCGTATTGTTTGGCCGAGGCCGGGTATGACCCTGGAAAGTGTGTCCGGCCGGAGTTAATCGAGCGTGGAGGGTAAGTTGGTGCACCCCTGCAGGGAAGAAAACATCTATCGATAGCCTGTCCTATGGTAACGGACACTCGGAGTTGTATCCCGATCGATACAACTAGAACTGGATACTTGAGGTGATAACTTGATAGTATGGCTCTAGGATGCTTTCTCGCAGGGAGTCGAGAAAGGATCTCTGGCCGAGGTTGATAAGACTACTACTACTTTACTTTATGATACTCTTATCTCTTATGATGCTATAAGATGCTTGGAGCTGCTTGAAGATACTAGTCTTCGATAGGCTAGGCTTTCCCCTTCTCTTCTAGCATTCCACAGTTCAGTCCACATATACTACCCATTTTATTGACACCGATGCATATTTAGTGTAGATCCTTGCTTGCGAGTACTTTGGATGAGTACTCACGGTTGCTTTGCTCCCCTTTTTCCACCTCTTTCCATTTTTCTCGGATGCCGCAACCAGATGGTGGAGCCCAGGAGCCAGACGACACCACCGACGACTACTACTACCCCGAGGGTGCTTATTACTACGTGGAGGCCGCCGCCGACCAGGAGTAGTTAGGAGGCTCCCAGACAGGAGGCCTTGCCTTTTCGATCGTTGTTGCTTTTGTGCTAGCCTTCTTAAGGCAAACTTGTCTAACTTATGTCTGTACTCAGATATTGTTGCTTCCGCTGACTCTTGTGTTTTTGAGCTTATCTGTTCGAGCCCTTGAGGCCCCTGGCTTGTAATATAAAGCTTGAATTATTTTAATTTCTGTCTAGAGTTGTATTGTGATATCTTCCCGTGAGTCCTTGATCTTGATCGTACACATATGCGTGTATGATTAGTGTACGATTGAATCGAGGGCGTTACAACAGGTGTCTCCGATGCTGTTTCTTGAGTTGGCATAGATCGAAATTAGGAATTGTTACTCCGAGTATCGGAGAGGTATCTCTGGGCCCTCTCAGTAATGCACATCACTATAAGCCTTGCAAGCATTGTGACTAATGAGTTAGTTGCGAGATGATGCATTACGGAACGAGTAAAGAGGTATGCCGGTAATAAGATTGAACTAGGTATTGAGATACCGATGATCGAATCTCGGGCAAGTAACATACCGATGACAAAGGGAACAATGTATATTGTTATGCAGTTTGACCGATAAAGATCTTCGTAGAATATGTAGGAACCAATATGAGCATCCAGGTTCCGCTATTGGTTATTGACCAGAGATGGGTCTCAGTCATGTCTACATAGTTCTTGAACCCGTAGGGTCCGCACGCTTAATGTCCGGTGATGATCGGTATTATGAGTTTATGTGTTTTGATGTACCGAAGGTTGTTTGGAGTCCCGGATATCATCACAGACAAGACGAGGAGTCTCGAAATTGTTGAGACATAAAGATCGATATATTGGATGACTATGTTTGGACATCGGAATGGTTATGAGTGAGTTCGGGCATTTACCAGAGTACCGGGGGATTACCGGAACCCCCCCAGGGAGTATATGGGCCCTAATGGGCTATAGTGGGGGGAGAGAGAGGGGCGGCCAGGGCAGGCCGCGCGCCTCCTCTCCCTTGGGTCCGAATTGGACTAGGAAGGGGGCACCCCCCTTTCCTTCTCCCTCTCTCCTCCTTCCTTCTCTCCTACTCCAACTAGGGAAAGGGGGGAATCCTCCTCCCAGGGCGCGCCATAGAGAGCCAGCCCTCCCCCTCCTCCACTCCTTTATATACGGGGGAGGGGCACCCCATAGACACGCAAGTTGATATCTTAGCCGTGTGCGGTGCCCCTCCACAGATTTCCACCTTGGTCACATCGTTGCAGTGCTTAGGCAAAGCCCTGCATCAGTAACTTCATCATCACCATCATCACGCCGTCGTTCTGACGAAGCTCTCCCTCGACACTCAGCTGGATCGAGAGTTCGTGGGACATCACCGAGCCAAACGTGTGCAGATCGTGGAGGTGCCATTCTTTCGGTAATAGGATCGGTCGGATCGTGAAGACGTACGACTACATCAACCGCGTTGTCATAACTCTTCCGCCTACGGTCTACGAGGGTACGTGGACTACTCTGTCCCCTCTCGTTGCTATGCATCACCATGATAGATCTTGCGTGTGCATAGGATTTTTTTTAAATTACTGCGTTCCCCAACAGTGGCATCCGAGCCAGGTTTATGCATAGATGTTATATGCACGAGTAGAACACAAAGAGTTGTGGGCGATAATAGTCATACTGCTTACCAGCATGTCATACTTTGATTCGGCGGTATTGTTGGATGAAGCGGATCAGACCGACATTGCGCGCACGCTTACGCGAGACTGGTTCTATCAATGTGCTTCGCACACAGGTGGCTAGTGGGTGTCAGTCTCTCCAACTTTAGTTGAATCGAGTGTGACTACGCCCGGTCCTTGTTGAAGGTTAAAATAGCACACATGACGAAAAATCATTGTGGTTTTGATGCGTAGGTAAGAACGGTTCTTGCTCAACCCGTAGCAGCCACGTAAAACTTGCAACAACAAAGTAGAGGACGTCTAACTTGTTTTTGCAGGGCATGTTGTGATGTGATATGGTCAAGACATGATGCTAAATTTTATTGTATGAGATGATCTTGTTTTGTAACAGAGTTATCGGCAACTGGCAGGAGCCATGTGGTTGTCGCTTTATTGTATGAAAAGCAATTGCCATGTAATTGCTTTACTTTATCACTAAGCGGTAGAGATAGTCGTAGAAGCAATAGTTGGCGAGACGACAACGATGCTTCGATGGAGATCAAGGTGTCAAGCCGGTGAAGATGGTGATCATGACGGTGCTTTGAAGATGGAGATCAAAGGCACAAGATGATGATGGCCATATCATATCACTTATATTGATTGCATGTGATGTTTATCCTTTATGCATCTTATTTTGCTTAGTTCGACGGTAGCATTATAAGATGATCTCTCACTAAATTTCAAGGTATAAGTGTTCTCCCTGAGTATGCACCGTTGCTACAGTTTGTCATGCCGAGACACCACACGATGATCGGGTGTGATAAGCTCTACGTTCACATACAACGGGTGCAAGCCAGTTTTGCACATGCCGAATACTCGGGTTAAACTTGACGATCCTAGCATATGCAGATATGGCCAGACCGAAAGGTCGAGAGTGAATCATATAGTAGATATGATCAACATAGTGATGTTCACCATTGAAAACTACTCCATCTCACGTGATGATCGGACATGGTTTAGTTGATATGGATCACGTGATCACTTAGATGATTAGAGGGATGTCTATCTAAGTGGGAGTTCTTTAGTAATATGATTAATCGTACTTTAATTTATTATGAACTTAGTACCTGATAGTATTTTGCATGTCTATGTTGTTGTAGATAGATGGCCCGTGTTGTTGTTCCATTTAATTTTAATGCGTTCCTAGAGAAAGCTAAGTTGAAAGATGATGTTAGCAATTACATGAACTGGGTCCTTAACTTGAGGATTATTCTCATTGCTGCACAGAAGAATTACGTCCTGGAAGCACCGCTAGGTGACAAACCCGCTGCAGGAGCAACGCCACATGTTATGAACGTCTCGCAGAGCAGAGCTGATGACTACTCGATAGTTCAGTGCGCCATGCTTTACGGATTAGAACCGAGACTTCAACGACGTTTTGAACGTCAGGAGCATACGAGATGCTCCAGGAGTTGAAGTTAATATTTCAAGCAAATGCCCGGATTGAGAGATATGAAGTCTCCAATAAGTTCTACATCAGCAAAATAGAAGAGAATAGTTCTGTCAGTGAACATATACTCAGAATGTCTGGGTACCACAACCACTTGACTCAACTAGGAGTTATTCTTCCTGATGATAGTGTCATTGACAGAGTTCTTCAATCACTGCAACCAAGCTACAAGAGCTTCATGATGAACTATAATATGCAAGGGATGGATAAGACGATTCCCGAGCTCTTTGCAATGCTAAAGGTTGCGGAGGTAGAAATCAAGAAGGAGCATCAAGTGTTGATGGTTAACAAGACCACCTGTTTCAAGAAAAAGGGTAAGGGAAAGAAGGGGAACTTCAAGAAGAACAACAAACAAGTTGCTGCTCAAGTGAAGAAGCCCAAGTCTGGACCTAAGACTGAGACTGAGTGCTTCTACTGCAAAGGGACAGGTCACTGGAAGCGAAACTGCCGCAAATATTTGGCAGAGAAGAAGGATGGCAAAGTGAAAGGTATATTTGATATACATGTTATTGATGTTTACCTTACTAATGCTCGCAGTAGCGCCTGGGTATTTGATACTGGTTCTGTTGCTAATATTTGCAACTCGAAATAGGGGCTACGGATAAAGCGAAGATTGGATTAGGACGAGGTGACGATGCGCGTGGGAAATGGGTCCAAAGTCGATGTGATCGTCGTCAGCATGCTACCTCTACATCTACCTTCGGGATTAGTTTTAGACCTAAATATTTGTTATTTGGTGCCAGCGTTGAGCATGAACATTATATCTGGATCTTGTTTGATGCGAGAAGGTTCTTCATTTAAATCAGAGAATAATGGTTGTTCTATTTATATGAGTAATATCTTTTATGGTCATGCACCCTTGATGAGTGGTCTGTTTTTACTAAATCTTGATAGTAGTGATACACATGTTCATAGTATTGAAGCCAAAAGATATAAGTTTAATAATGATAGTGCAACTTATTTGTGGCACTTCCATTAGGTCATAATGGTGTAAAGCGCATGAAGAAACTCCATGCAGATGGACTTTTGGAATCACTTGATGCTTGCGAACCATGCCTCGTGGGCAAGATGACTAAGACTCCGTTCTCCGGAACAATGGAGCGAGCAACGGACTTGTTGGAAATAATACATACTGATGTATGCGGTCCGATGAGTGTTGATGCTTGCGGTGGTATCATTATTTTCTTACCCTCATAGATGATTTGAGCAGATATGGGTATGTCTACTTGATGAAACATAAGTCTGAAACATTTGAAAAGTTCAAAGAATTTTAGAGTGAAGTGGAAAATCATTGTAACAAGAAAATAAAGTTCCTACGATCTGATCGTGGAGGAGAATATTTGAGTTACGAGTTTGGTCTTCATTTGAAACAATGCGGAATATTTTGTCAACTCACGCCACCTAGAACACCACAGCGTAATGGTATGTTCGAACATCGTAATCGTACTTTACTAGATATGGTGCGATCTATGATGTCTCTCACTGATTTACCGCTATCGTTTTGGGGTTATGCTTTAGAGACAGTTGCATTCACGTTAAATAGGGCACCATCTAAATCCGTTGAGACGAAACCTTATGAACTGTAGTTTGGCAAGAAACCCAAGTTGTCATTTCTTAAAGCTTGGGGCTGCGATGCTTATGTGAAAAAGCTTCAACCTGATAAGCTCGAACCCAAATCGGAGAAATGTGTCTTCATAGGATACCCAAAGGAGACTGTTGGGTACACCTTCTATCACAGATCCGAAGGCAAGATATTCGTTGCTAAGAATGGATCCTTTCTAGAGAAGGAGTTTCTCTTGAAATAAGTGAGTGGGAGGAAAGTAGAACTTGATGAGGTAACAGTACCTGCTCCCTTATTGGAAAGTAGTTCATCACAGAAATCGGTTCCAGTGATTCCTACACCAGTAAGTGAGGAAGCTAATGATGATGATCATGAAACTTCTGATCAAGTTACTACCGAACCTCGTAGGTCGACCAGAGTAAGATCCGCACCAGAATGATACGGTAATCCTGTTCTGGAGGTCATGTTACTTGACCACGATGAACCTATGAACTATGAGGAAGCGATGATGAGCCCAGATTCCACAAAATGGCTTGAGGACATGAAATCTGAGATGGGAACCATGTATGAGAACAAAGTGGACTTTGGTTGACTTGCCCGTTGATCGGCAAGCCATAGAGAATAAATGGATCTTCAAGAAGAAGACTGACGCTGACGGTAATGTTACTGTCTACAAAGCTCGACTTATTGCGAAAGGTTTTTGACAAGTTCAAGGAAGTGACTACGATGAGATATTCTCACCCGTAGCGATGCTTAAGTCCGTCCAAATCATGTTAGCAATTGCCACATTTTATGATTACGAAATTTGGCAAATGGATGTCAAAACTGCATTCCTTAATGGATATCTTAAAGAAGAGTTGTATATGATGCAACCAGAAGGTTTTGTCAATCTAAAAGGTGCTAACAAAGTGTGCAAGATCAAGCGATCCATTTATGGACTGGTGCAAGTCTCTCGGAGTTGGTTTGATAGTGTGATCAAAGCATATGGATTTATATAGACTTTTGGAGAAGCCTGTATTTACAAGAAAGTGAGTGGGAGCTTTGTAGCATTTCTGATATTATATGTGGATGGCATATTGTTGATCAGAAATGATATTGAATTTTTGAATAGCATAAAAGGATACTTGAATAAGAATTTTTCAATGAAAGACCTCGGTGAAGCTGTTTATATATTGGGCATCAAGATCTATAGAGATAGATCAAGACACTTAATTGGACTTTCACAAAGCACATATCTTGACAAAGTTTTGAAGAAGTTCAAAATGGATCAAGCAAAGAAAGGGTTCTTTCCTGTGTTACAAGGTGTGATGTTGAGTCAGACTCAATGCCCGACCACTGCAGAAGATAGAGAGAAAATGAAAGTCTTTCCCTATCCTTCAACCATAGGTTCTATCATGTATGCAATGTTGTGTACCAGACCTGATGTGTGCCTTGCTATTAGTTTAGCAGGGAGGTACCAAAGTAATCCAGGAGTGGATCACCGGACAACGGTCAAGAATATCCTAAAATACCTAAAAAGGACTAAGGATATGTTTCTTGTTTATGGAGGTGACAAAGAGCTCGTCATAAACGGTTACGTCGATGCAAGCTTTGACACTGATCCAGATGACTCTATGTCACAAACCGGATACATATTTCTATTGAATGGTGGAGCTGTGAGTTGGTGCAGTTCCAAGCAAAGCATCATGGTGGGATCTACGTGTGAAGCGGAGTACATAGCTGCTTCGGAAGCAACGAATGTAGGAGTCTGTATGAAGGAGTTCATATCCGATCTAGGTGTCATACCTAGTGCATCGGGTCCAATGAAAATCTTTTGTCACAATACTGGTGCAATTGCCTTGGCAAAGGAATCCAGATTTCACAAGAGAACCAAGCACATCAAGAGACGCTTCAATTCAATCCACGATCAAGTCAAGGAGGGAGACATAGATATTTGCAAGATACATACGGATCTGAATGTTGCAGACCCGTTGACTAAGCCTCTCTCACGAGCAAAACATGATCAGCACCAAGACTCCATGGGTGTTAGAATCATCACAATGTAATCTAGATTATTGACTCTAGTGCAAGTGGGAGACTGAAGGAAATATGCCCTACATGCAATAATAAAGTTGTTATTTATATTTCCTTATATCATGATAAATGTTTATTATTCATTCTAGATTTGTATTAATCGGAAGCTTAGTACATGTGTGAATACATAGACAAACAAAGTGTCACTAGTATGCCTCTACTTGACTAGCTCGTTAATCAAAGATGGTTAAGTTTCCTAGCCATGGACAAAGAGTTGTCATTTGATAATCGGGATCACATCATTAGAGAATGATGTGATTGACTTGACCCATCCGTTAGCTTAGCACAATGATCGTTTAGTTTGTTGCTATTGCTTTCTTCATAACTTATACATGTTCCTATGACTATGAGATTATGCAACTCCTGAATACCAGAGAAACACTTAGTGTGCTATCAAACATCACAACGTAACTGGGTGATTATAAATATGCTCTACAGGTGTCTCCGATGGTGTTTGTTGAGTTGGCATAGATCGAGATTAGGATTTCTCACTCCGAGTATCGGAGAGGTATCTCTGGGCCCTCTCGGTAATGCACATCACTATAAGCCTTGCAAGCATTGTGACTAATGAGTTAGTTGTGAGGTAATGCATTACGGAACGAGTAAAGAGACTTGTCGGTAACAAGATTGAACCAGGTATTGAGATACCGACGATCGAATCTCGAGCAAGTAACATACCGATGACAAAGGGAACAACGTATGTTGTTATGCGGTTTGACCGATAAAGATCTTCGTAGAATATGTAGGAACCAATATGGGCATCCAGGTTCCGCTATTGGTTATTGACCGGAGATGAGTCTCGGTCATGTGTACATAGTTCTCTAACCCGTAGGGTCCGCATGCTTAACGTTCGGTGACGATCGGTATTATGAGTTTATGTGTTTTGATGTACCGAAGGTTGTTTGGAGTCCCGAAGATGATCACGGATGTCGGATTTCGGGTTCTGGCAGACCCTTAAGGTTCGAACTCTGGGGTGCGCGCGGAGATTACGCCCTCTACCTCTCCGTCTCGCAAAGATCTAACTATTGAAAGAACAAGACAAGAGACACATGGCTTATACTGGTTCGGGCCACCGATGTGGTGTAATACCCTACTCCAGTGTGGTGGTGGGTGGATTGCCTCTTGGGCTGATGATGATGAACAATACAAAGAAGAACAGCCTTGCGAGGGTCTGCTCTTAGCTAGGACAATGAACTGCTAGGGGGAGTTTAGCCGCCCTTCTCTCTCTCTTTCTGTCTGATTGCCGATCAATTCATCGATACCCAATCCTCTCTCTGTGTGTCAGTGTGTCTATCTATCTGTACCCTAGGGGTGGCTAGTCCTATTTATAGGCAAAGGCACTGGGCCTCTTCCCAAATATTGAGCGGGAAGGGCGCCAACAATTGGCCAATTTGAAGGGGAACATCTGGTACACTTATCCTGACTAAAGTTGGTCCTTGCCTGCCAAAGGCCCTGTGGTGACGCCGTTCTGGGCTCCACGATGACCTCCTTCCCACCGTTGGACTGGTCTTGGTCTCGTTGCACCTAAATGGGTGCCTTTGCTTGATCCTCTCGCCTGCGCTTGCCCCCTTTGCACCAAAGAGGAAAGGGAGACACTGCGCGAGCTGGCGCCCGCCTGGCACCCTTGGTCGTCATGGCTTGCGTCATGGGCACCTCGTGAGGTACCCCGCCTTGATCTCTCCGCCTCCTCGTGAGCCAGCCTGATGAGGCCGTGCCTGAGGAAGCGCTGTGTCGTCCGCCTCGCGAGCCTTGGCCCCTCGCGAGGGTCTTGGGTCTCGTGTTGATGAAGATGGGTCGTGCTGGGTCCCCTTTCGAGCCGCGCCGCAGGCCGCAGGCAGGCAAGTCTGGGGACCCCCGTTCCCAGAACGCCGACAGTAGCCCCCGGGCCCAAGGCGCGCCCAGACTTGGCCGTGCTGAGAGGCGAAAGGGCAAGGGCGAAGCGCCGCGGGCCCTAACAGCCTGCGGCCTTGGGCGCCTCCGCTTCCCCACGACGCCTCGATGATCGCGCGGATTGGACAAGTCCCTGCATGCAAATCGTGTCATGATTACCTGCGATCGTGGAGGCCGACGGTTGGCCTTCGCCGGCTATGAGTACGGCGCCGCGCGTGCCCTTCGAGTCCATATCTCCTTGCTTTCTCCTTCGCCCCGATTCTTACTCCGCCTGGCCATGATGGCTTCGATCCGCCGGTTCTCTGAAGTAGAGAAGCGAAAGGCTCCTTGAGAGGGACCAGATCCGCTCCCGCCGAAGAAGCGGCCTGCCCTTCGCGGCTGGGACGAGGAAGACCGCCAGGTGGTGTCGAGGCCTTGGTATGAGCGGCCTCCGCCGAGGTTCCTGCTTCCCTTGTATGCCCACGTCGAGGGCCTCGAAGGGGCGATGCCGATCCCCGCGTCCAGCGCCGTCGCCGGCGCCGACGGGTCACGAAGGTGTGGGTCGTTCCTCCTGGGGTCCACGCCGAGGGCTCCTCCCACGAGCTCGTGCTCCACGCCAGCATGCCCCCTCGAACTTGGATTCGCTTTCCTACCTTCTTCGCCTCCGTCTTCCCGCAGGGAAGACTCCTAGAGTTATGGCTGCAGCACACCGACTGCGACACTCCCGCAACCGAGGCAGAGGTTGCGGTCATTACCTCGGGCGAGGTCTTCATGACTCGCGGCTGGGACGAGATCTCTCGGGGTTGCAGGGCAAGGGGCGCCCTCACGATCCACCTCGAGTATGATGGCGCTTCGGTGATGTTCTTCAAGGTCTTCGACGCGAACGGGCGCCGGCTAGAGTGCTGCCCCGGGAGAGGCGGCTAGGACCTTGCCATGGTGATGGCTAGGCCCGCCGACTGCTCCCTAGACGGCTCTACAAGCGACGGGAGCGCCGGAGGATCTAACGATCCCAGCGAGATCTTCACGACTCTGGAGACGAGCGATGACAGCTACGAGCACATGAGCCAGCGCCGCTCCCGGAGCAGAGCGGGCTCACTTGGTCATCGCTGGCTCAGATCTGGATGGGGTTGGTGCCGGTGCTTGATGGCCCACTGTTGATGATGGCGTCTTTTGCAGGGGCGCGCGTAGTTAGCATCCCTTAGGATCCGTTTCCTGCGAGGAATCACACTGCGCCCAATGGGGCCTTGTAAGGTGCCTGTGATCCTTTTTGTTAATATGTAACTCTTGCTATGGAACTATGCGAGTCGCCAATTCCGTCGTAGCTTAGTTCTCCCTTTCGAACCTCGCGAGGGCTTGGTGCTCTGCGTCGATAGGTCCGAGTCCCAAGGCGGTGTTAGCCGTCGCTGGTATGCCAGGTCGCGATGCCGTGGTCAAGGCCAGGAGGTGAGCGACCCGGGGTCCGGTGAGAGCCCCTGAGTCGCCATGCTTAGGAGGTCCCCTTTGGCGCCCAAGCGGCCGTCGCTCGGTGAGAAAGGGGAGCGACATTGCTAGTACGGAATTGTGTTAGGTGCGGGGGTAGTGCCACGGCAGCCGGTGCTTTCGGGTGGTGACTTATCTTGTTAATCGGGGGTTGTTCCTGGTGTATCGTCGGGTCCACGTGGCAGCAGGAGCGGAGTTGCTTGGCGAGGTCCTCGCGTGCCCCTTCTCCCTCGCCTTTGCTCCCCTTTCTGCTCTACGTCCTCGGGTCCCGGCCCTCGAGCTGGTCTCAGCCGTCGCTGGTATGCCAGGTCGCGATGCCGTGGACAAGGCCAGAGGGTGAGGGCTGGAGTGCCGGTAGGAGGCCTGAGTCGCGATGCTCAGGCGCCCCCCCCTTTAACGTGCAAGCGGTTCGCGCGGACGAGGATGAAGGGAACTCTGTGAGGGCCTCGGCTAGCGCAATTCCTTCAGGGGATCCTGCAAACTCATCATAGAAAGAAGAAGGGGTTGCCATGGTAATTATTAGTCGATCGTTAGTTGCTCAGAAGCTTGCTGGTTGGCGCAGGTGAGGTGTATTTGGGCACCCGTGAGCCGGCGCGGGACTCACAGGGCCCTACCTCTAGGCGGGTCGCGCCTGGCACTGGGCCGTATCTTGTGCTGTGTTCCTGCAAATTTGGTTAGATGCCGGCAGTCTACATCCTCGGGTCCCGGCCCTCGAGCTTGTCTCAGCCGTCGCTGGTATGCCAGGTCGCGATGCCGTGGACAGGGCCAGAGGGTGAGGGCTGGAGAGCCAGTAAGAGCCCTGAGTCGCGATGCTCAGGTACCCCCCCTTTAACGTGCAAGTGGTCGACATGGAGAATAAGAGGTGCCGTGGACAGGCATCAAGTAATCAAGCATAATAGGCGAATGCATAGTTGGAAATAAACTCGAGGAAGATACACGCCACCGGGCCTGGCCCGAGCGGCCTGGGGATGATGCAGCCCGAGGGGCGCCCCCAACAAAGCAAGCTAATGACCGAAAAATAAAAAGGGATACATGCCGCAGGGACGGACCCATGCGGCCTGGGAATGATGCAGCCCTGGGAGGGCGTTCCCAGCTGGAAATGAAGCTTGAAAGATGTCACCTGAAGATGTTGAGGACGAAGTGGTGTTGGTGCAGCAGACTCGGTAGGCTACGGAAGCCGATCCTCACGAGCCCCCAGGCCCAGGGGCCTCAGGAGGCTCCGGAGGCGCTGGTGGCTCCTTGCGAATCATCTCCATGTTCATCAGGACTGCGGAACGCCTGTCTTCCTGAGTCTCCATGATCCCCCTCATGAGGCGCTGGTACGCAGCAGCCACGCTCGGCAAGCCGTAAGGCATGCGAACGTAGCTGTGGGGTGGACCTCCACAACACCCCACTTGCGAGGGCCAGAGGCGCTCCGTCGTGGCGACCTGATTGAGCCATGGTACGTCGATGCTGGCACGTGGCCCACCATCCTCGCCTGGATGGGGAGCCACAACCGGTGAACGGCGGCAACCTCTCATGATTCTTGACTCCTGTAGTTCTTGAATGGCCTTGTTGACGAACTCCAGCTGATCTGACCTTCCTTGCCTTGCTCCTTCTTGAGGGAAACGTGCTTCGAAGCACGCCTCCACGTGGTGCCCAAGCGCCTCCCTCGTGACCTTGGCCAGGTCGGTGGCCCTCCAGGTGAGAGCCCCCGAGCCCTGCCTGAGGAGGGTGCCGGGCACGCTTTCCTATGCGATGGTAGGAGGATCCCCTTGGGCAGACGTTGGCCTTGGGGGGCCCGCCTCCTGAGGGGCCGGTCCGAACGACGCCTTCTTCTTCTTGGGGGTGGTCTCGGGAAGCCTCCTGCTTCCGCGATCTGGGTCTTCTAGTGACGCGGCCTAAAAGCCTTGCTCCAGGGAACACACTGCATCTTTCTCTTCACATGGCACCGTGATGACTCCGCCACTTCCTGGCATCTTGAGGACGTTGTAGCCATGATGAGTTACGGCCATGAACTTGGCCAGCGCTGGGTACCCGAGGATGGCGTTGTATGGCAGGCGGATGTGGGCGACGTCGAAGTCGATGAGCTCGGTGCGGTAGTTGCTGCGGGCCCCAAAGGTGACAGGGAGGCGGACCTGCTCGATCGGGATCGTGGAACCGTTGGTGACTCCGGAGAAAGGCTTGGTTGGCTGAAGCTGGCCATAGGGCACTTGGAGATTGTTGAATGTTTCCACGGACAGGACGTTGAGCCCTGCTCCACCATCAATGAGGGTCCAGGTGACCAGTACGTTGCTGATGACTGGGGAGCAAAGCATCGGGAGGACCCCGGCTGTGGCCGCGCACTTGAGCTGATCCGCTGAGCTGAACGTGATGGCGCATGCCGACCACCTGAGAGGGCGCATTGCTTCGAGCCTGGGGAGGACTGCATTCACTTTGCGGGCAAACTACTTGAAGATGCGTTGGGAGGCTGGGGCTTGAGCTCCGCCCAGGATGGAGGCGATTGCGCGCGGCTCCTAGAAGCCCCCAACCCCCTCGTCTTGATGGCGGTCCTCGTTCCTCCTCGGCTGAGGCGGCAGTGGGGGGAGGCCTGCGTTGCCCTGCGGGCGATCCTCACGAGGCTGATCCCTCCAGTCCTCCTCGCGAGGCAGGTCTCGCCAGCGGTCCTCGCGAGGTTGATCACGCCACCCTTGGCGCGGGCCGCGGTCTTCCCAGCGTCCTGCATTTCTTCCTCCTCCTCGGCCGTAGCCCCGGTCAGCGCGGTCAGGACGATGGCCAATCCTTCCTTCTCGCACGGCGCGGAGCTCTTGGCATTCACTGGTGTAGTGGGTGTGGAGGTCGTGGTATACACAGTACTGGCTACCCCTGGAGGACTCGGGCAGATCCTTGCCCCGCTTGGTATCCGGTTCCGCCGCGAGCACGACAGCCCCCTTGCGCTTCACGTCCTTGGCCTTGGGCTTCTTCTCTTCTGGGTCTGCGGCGGGCAGCTCGAGGAGGGAGAGACGCCCTTCCTCAGCCCTGGCGCACTTGGTCGCTAAGTTGAACAGCTCTAGGGAGGTGCACAGGTATTCATGCATCGCCAGCTCCTCCTTCATCTTGATGTCGCGCACACCATCGGAGAAGGCTGAGATGATGGCTTCCTCGGATACCTTGGGGATCTTGAGGCGCGCACTATTGAAACGCTGGATGTACTTTTGTAGGGTCTCTCCGGGTTGTTGCTTGATGCGGCACATGTCACTCACGGCGGGAGGCCGGTCGCGAGTACCTTGGAAGTTGGCGATGAAGCGGGTGCGCATCTGGTCCCAGGAAGAGATCGTGCCTGGGGACAGGTTCAGGAGCCAGGTGCGAGCTCCTTCCTTGAGCGCCATGGGGAACCAGTTCACCATGACCTTTTCGTCCCCGCTGGCAGCTTCGATGCCCAGCTCATAGAGCTGGAGGAACTCTGCAGGGTCGGTCGTGCCGTCGTAGCGAGGAGGCAGGTCTGGTTTGAACTTGCCGGGCCATGCGACGCTGCGCAGCTCGGTGGTGTAGGCGCGTGTCGGCGTTCTGGGAACGGGGGTCCCCAGACTTGCCTACCTGCGGGTTGCGGCGTGGCTCAAATGGGGGCCAACGTGGCCCATCTTCATCAACACAAGGTTCAAGAACCTCGCGAGGGGCCAAGCCTCGCGAGGCGGACGACCCGGCGCTTCCTCAAGCACGGCCTCCTTAGGCTGGCTTGCGAGGAGGCGGAGAGATCAAGGCGGGTACCTCACGAGGTGCCCATGACACAAGCCATGACGATCAAGGATGCCAGGCGGGCGCCAGCCCGCGCAGCGTCCTCCTTTCCTCTTTGGTAGAAAGGGGGCAAGCGCAGGCGATAGGATCAAGCAAAGGCATCCATTTCGGTGCAACGAGACCAAGACCAGTCCAACGGTGGGAAGGAGGTCACCTTGGAGCCCAGGACGGCGTCACCGCAGGGCCTTTGGCAGGCGAAGACCAACTTTAGTCAGGATAAGTGTACCAGATGTTCCCCTTCAAATTGGCCAATTGTTGGCGCCCTTCCCGCTCAATATTTGGGAAGAGGCCCAGGGCCTTTGCCTATAAATAGGACTACCCACCCACAGGATAGAGGGGGGGAATCCAGCATCTAGAGAGAGAGAAGGGCGATCGAACTCCCCCTAGCAGTTCATCCCCTAACCAAGAACAGACCCTCGAGAGGTCGTTCTTCCTTGTACTGTTCTTCCTCATCAGCCCAAGAGGCAATCTACCCACCACAAACTAGAGTAGGGTATTACACCACAATGGTGGCCCGAACTAGTATAAACCTTGTGTCTCTTGTGTTGTTCTTGCAGCAGTTCGATTCTTGCGAGACGGAGAGGTAGTGGGCACGATCTCCGCGCGCACCCCAGAGTTCGAACCTTAAGGGTCTGCCGGAACCCAGAATCTGACATTTGGCGCGCCAGGTAGGGGTGCGCTGGAATCTGCCTTCCCATCGCTCCGTCTCCCATTACGTCGTCGTCACCATGTCCGGCGACCAGGCGGGCAACCAAGGCCCATGGGCGGCGTGGCCCATCTGCGCGGAGCCTCCCGCTCCGGGCGACCCCGCACCACAGGCAGCTCGCGGTCCGCATGGCGCTGCGGGCCGCGGGCGACGCGGGCAAGCTTCTGCGACCCTCACACCGCGACAGGCGTGGTGAGCAGCGAGGGCATCCAATCACGCCGCAACTACGACACCGTACACCCGCCGGGAACAGGCGAACTCAAGGGCTGCGCTCACAATAGCACGGGAGTTGCTGCAGTGCAGGCTATTGGAGGGTGGCCGCGACGTGCTGCTGGAGCGGGTCGCCGAGCTCCTGGGCTTCGCCGCTTCGGGGGCTCACCCCTTCTGCGTCCAGCTTCCGCCTCAAGCTCAGGGCGGCGCACGAGGGGGCCCCGCGCACCCGCGCGGGCCTTAAGACTACCCCAGCACCGGCAAATCCGCCGGCAACAGACTGGCGGTGGCGCTACCCCTGCCCCCGGCGCGCGAAGGAGAGGGGCTCAGTGCGGCCCACGGCGCCAGCGGCCAACCGCGCTACCACCCCGCGGTGGGCACGACAAGCAACACTGCATGGCGCATGGAGCACTATAGCACAACATTCGGAGTGGCGGCGCCAGAGGAATACGTGCCCGACATGATGGACCAAGGGCACGCTCACGGGGGCGAACATGGCTCACTCTTCAGCCCCAGCTGGGAGGACGAGACGCCAGAGGCCGAGCCCCTCCAGGAACCCCAGGATGGCTCCGTCGGTCACGCTGGAGGCAACGACTATCGGGTACCATTAATTCCTCAAGAGCAGGCATACGCTAATGATGGGTCACAGGAGATGCAGGTCGCCGCGACAAGCAGCTGCCCCGCCCCTGCGGTCTCCTACCCCTCGGGAGGAGGACGCAGGGGGCTGCAGGAAAGGGGCAGAGATCCTACATCACCACCGCGACGTTCGGAGCAAGGCATTCTTAGAAGATAGGCCCTCCGCTGGGGAGGCGCCCGAGGGCCTGCCCCTGGCGGAGGACCCGTGGTCGTCGGGGGAACCGCTGGCGACCGCTCTACCCCACCGGCGGCGTCCTGGTTTCCGGTCGTCGTTGGTGGCACTAGAGTGTGGCGCAAGGCGGGGCCCTCGTCTGGCGATATGAAGCAAGGCCGGTTCCTGTGAAGAAGGCCCAGTGCCTGTGAAGCTCGCCACCCCGTGACACTCTCACGTAATAATGAGTGGGGCTGTACATGCCCCGGAGTCTCAGGGGTGCCGGCCTCAGGCCCTGGGGCTCCCTCCCACGCCCAGTGGACAACACTTAGCTCCGCGCTGGTGAGAAGACGTCGAAGACTAGATTAGGTGCCGGACGCGGCCTTTTTGTTTGCTTTCATTGCCTTCTTCCTTTGGTTGTAACCTTTTTCCCCCGCTGGATTTAAGTTGAATTCAAATTTGAGCTTTGCGTGCATTCGGGGAAGGGGTGCTTGGTCTTGTTTGAATCGTTTCCCGTGTTCTGGTCACCATCTCACCACAGCTGCCTCCCCTCGCGAGCCCCTCGCGAGCCGGGCCAGGCCTAGCTTAAGCACGGCCCAGGCTACCGCTGCCGCTCCCTCGTGAGGTAACCTTTGGTGCCTGCGGAGATCGTTTTTCTCATGAAGGCCCAGAGCCTGTGAAGAAGGCAAATGCCTGTGAAGCCATCCCGCTCGGGAGAAGGCCCGGAGCCTGTGAAGAAGGCAAATGCCAGTGAAGACGTCCCGCTCGGGAGAAGGCCCTGAGCCTGTGAAGAAGGCGAATGCCTGTGAAGCCATCCCGCTCGGGAGAAGGCCCGGAGCCTGTGAAGAAGGCAAATGCCTGTGAAGACGTCCCGCTCGGGAGAAGGCCCTGAGCCTGTGAAGAAGGCGAATGCCTGTGAAGCCATCCCGCTCGGGAGAAGGCCCGGAGCCTGTGAAGAAGGCAAATGCCTGTGAAGACGTCCCGCTCGGGAGAAGGCCCTGAGTCTGTGAAGAAGGCGAATGCATGTGAAGCCGTCCTGCTCGAGAGAAGGCCCGGAGCCTATGAAGAAGGCGAATGCCTGTGAATCCGTCCCGCTCGGGAGAAGGCCCGGAGCCTGTGAAGAAGGTGAATGCCTGTGAAGCCGTCCCACTCGGGAGAAGGCCCGGAGCCTGTGAAGAAGGCGCATGCCTGTGAAGCCATCCTGCTCGGGAGAAGGCCCGGAGCCTGTGAAGAAGGCGAACGCCTGTGAAGATCGTCTCTTTTTGGAGAAGGCCCTGGGCCTGTGAAGAAGGCAAATGCCTGTGAAGACGTCTCGCTCGAGGAAAAGGCCCTGAGCCTGTGAAGAAGGCAAATGCCTGTGAAGACGTCTCGCTCCAGGAAAAGGCCCTGAGCCTGTGAAGAAGGCAAATGCCTGTGAGGACGTCTCGCTCGAGGAAAAGGCCCGGAGCCTGTGAAGAGGGCGAACGCCTGTGAAGACGTCTCGCTCGAGAAAGGGCCCGGAGCCTGCGAAGACGGCCCACGCCTGTGGGGTTTCCTGTCAGCAACGACCCCGCCTCCCGAGGTTTCAACTACCCAGCACCTGGGACGTGACGCCCTCCAAAAGGCAGCTCCGGAGCCAGCAAGGAACAAGGGCGAACCAGCCTACCGTTGGACACGCGTACGATTTAATCACTGCAGATACATTAGATACAAGTTCATACTTGAGGGGCTTCCCCTCCCAAAATTCTCTCACAACCGTCGGGCCAAACACCCGAGTTCTATCTATGCAGGGTAAAAAGACGAGGATAGTACATGGTCAATCTGACAAATCCCCCAATGCATCCTCGGAGGCGCCTCCCGAGCTGTCGCTGGCGTCGCTGAACTCACCTTCGTTGTCTGCACCCCCATCAGCGGCATTGGGGTCTTCCACCACGCCACCTCCGTCGGCACCCACCACCACATCGTCATCATCAGAGGTGAAGGCCCGGACGAGAGCATCTACGTTGCTCTCCACCCATTCAGCCAGGTCACCTCGAACAGCTTGGGGAACTGGGGCGATGGCGGCGTCGAAGTCGATGTGGGGATCCATGTTCGAAGATGGCTGAAGACGCGGGAAAAGGCGCGCCCGAGCAGGGCGCGGCTCCTCTCCTCCACCAACCTATCGGCTTTGGCCGACCGTGCCTCCAGCTGTGTCACCACGGTGGTGAAGAACTGCAGGTTGCCGGCATAGTTAATCGTGTGCGGCTCGCCCACGGCAGCCTCGTAGATGTTGCCCAGGGCAATGTTAGCCCTCTTCCTGAGCTTGGTGAGCATGGGGCCGTGCTCGTGCTCCAGGACTTGCCGCTGGCGTATCTCGTCGGTGTTCTGACGCTCGACGGCCACGGCCTCTTCCACACGTTGGCACAGGCGGATCACCTCGGCCTGGGAGGTGGCCAGCTCCTTCTGCGCTGCCCCAAGAGCGACCCGGGAGGCGTCCGCTCGTCGCATCGCCTCATCCCGTTGGGCCCTCAAGGCGGCGGTTCTACCCTCAGCTTCGACTCGGATCATCCCCAGCTTCCCCTCGAACTCACGTTCGAGGCCTTGGCGCGCTGTCGCCACCCGACGGCAGACCTCCTCCAGGACACGCGTTTCTCGCGCGGCGACATCGTCTTCCGCCTGTGTCACTAGGCGCTCCCTCGTCTCCAGCTGCTCGAGCTCGCGAGCGCGTTCTGCGGCCTCCAGCACCAATGCTTCCTCGCGCTTCCGAAGCTCAGCCAGGTCACCAGAAGCCACCTCCATCGACGCAAGGGCTGCCTCGCGCAGCTCCGCTTGCTCCTCCAACGAGCAACACCAGGCCAAGAGCTCCCGAGCCTGTTCTTCTGCTGCTCCTCGCCGTCGGTCTGCTCCTCGGGCCTCCTCAACGGCCTGAGACCGAGCCGCCAGAGAAGCCTCTAGCGACGCCTTCGCCTCTTCGTCATCAAGGACGCGCTGACGATGCGCGAGGGCAGCGGCTGCCTCCAGCTCGCGCCGCTCTGCGGCCAGGCGCAGGCCCTCGGCTTCCAGGCGCGCGTCTTCCTCAGCGAGCTCCTGCCCAAGCAGGTCTACGGCGCCACTCGCCCTCCGAAGGAATTCGTGGCGATGGTCACGGCGCTCCCGAGCACGCTCAAGCACGTCTGCCACGCCATCATCCGCCCCAAGCGGGCATCGAGGACCTCGGATCATCGCTCCGGCCCCGGGCAGGGGGCTGGGGGCTGGCGCCATCACGACGGCCGGCCGCGCCGCATCAGAAGCCCGACCTGAGTCCAACCTGACCTCAAGAGAAGGGCCCCGGAGGTGCCTCAGCCGGTCGCAGCCCGCGACCAGACGGGAAGCCCACGGTAGGCTGTCTATGTCGAGGGAAGGCCCGCGGAAGGAGATCGCGGGAACGGGAGAGTTGCCGTGCACTATGCGGCGGTCCATGCCGTCGCCTGCCCAAACCACAAGGGCAGTGCTGCTCGAGGCACCCAGGGGTGGCGGAGGAGACGGAGTCAAGGAAGGCGTCGACCCAGCGGCTTCATCGAGCTCAGTAGGCAGAGGCCTGCAGAGCAAGGATCAGCGGATGCGGCAAGCAGGATAAGGAGCAGAAAAGGAGAAGGCTTACTCATCAACAGCAAAGTACTTCCGGCGCTTCAGCAAGCGGCAAGGGAAGTCGTCGCCCAGGGCCTCCCTTTTTCTCCGGAGGGCCTCAAACTCCACACGGAAATAGCCCAGGAGAGATGCACAGGAGTCAGCCTGCGGAGAGGACGGAGCGCCAAGGCCACTTGCGTCGGGGGCGCATGCCTGATACGCACGGGCAGTCGCCTCGTCAGAGACCACGGCCGGGGGCTCGGGAGCCTCGGCCTCAAGCATTGGAGGTGGCAGCGCCTCACCCGTGGCCTCGGCAGCGCGGACCTCGCGAGCTGCTCCATCAAGAGCATCGCCAGGTGCGGTCACATCGTCCGCGGCTCCCTCGACCCCCGCTGTCTCCTGCCTCCCTGCGCCACCACTCGAGGAGGATTCACCCAGGCCGACCGGAAGGGAAATCACCACCACAGGGTTCTCGCGAGGCCCCTGGAGGCCGACAGGGCGTAGCCCCCACTCGTCGAAAGGGGGCATCTGGCTCACGAAGTCCTCCCTGTTGTGGCAGAGGTACAGCAAGGCTCCCCCCCTGCCGGACACCCCCGGGGTTGGGATCGCCTGTCAGGACCAAGAGCACCTTCCTCAGCACCTCGGGCATCAGGTCGTCTCCCTGAAGCCTCATGCGGTCACCATGCCCGCTGAAGGCCCACATTCGACGAGAATGGCGTTGGATAGGGGCAATGCGGCGCAATAGGAACTCCTTCACCACTTTGGGCGCCGTTACGCCAAGCTTCTTCAGGGACATGAAGCGGTGCCAGACGAAGGCGAGCCGGGGACTTACGAGCGTCTCCTGGCCCCAGCCCGAATTAGGCACAACAGGCAATGTCGGCTTCACGAGCCGGGGGCTCGGCACCCCGACATCAATGTACAACCACCGCTCGCGGAACTCGGCTGAAGGCAGAGGGAGGTTGAAGTCAATACCAGAGGCTGCGGTCTCGGGCGAAGCTACGAAGCTCACGCATGCTGAGCATTGCATGGGGTCGGCAAGATGCAAGGAGAAGAAGTGGCGCAGCAGGGCAACAGAAGGAGGGATGCCCACCATCGCCTCACAAACAAAAGCGAAGACTGAAAGAAGACCAATGGACTCAGGACCCATATGCATCATGTGGATCTGATAATGATCAAGAACGGCGTTGAAGAAAACGGAGAAGGGGGGTACCAAACCCGCCCACAAGGCGTCGGCAAAGTAATGGACCTCGGTGATTATCCTATCAGTGGGGAGGTGACACGTAGGCCACGCCGTCGTCCTCCCGCACTCGTTGAAGGCGGTGGCCAGAGCCGGATTGAGCTTGCCCAGGCACTCCAGGTTGAGTATGATTGAGCGGCCGACAGCTGGCGCCACCGGCGGCAGCAGGCGAGATGGAGCCGCAGGCTTCTTCCCCTTCCCTTTCTTTGGAGCCATGGCGGCGGGCGGAAGAGAGGAGATGCGAGATGGGATTGGAAGCGAGGGTCAGAGTTCGGAGGGAGGAAGAGCAGGAGACGGTCAAGCAACAGGGAAAAGGGCAGCTGTGTACAACTGCGGGGCAACCAAGCGCAGCGCCGAATAAGGGGGCGTGGGTAAACAGTGCCACCCACGTCCAATCAACCGCCACGCGGCGCCCGAGGCCGCAGGTTGTTAGGGCCCGCGGAGCTTCGCCCTTGCCCTTTCACCTCTCGGCACGGCCGAGTCCATGCGCGCCTCGGGACCGGGGGCTACTGTCGTCGTTCTGGGAACGGGGGTCCCCAGACTTGCCTGCCTGCGGCCTGCGGCGTGGCTCAAATGGGGGCCCAACGTGGCCCATCTTCATCAACACAAGGTTCAAGACCCTCGCGAGGGGCCAAGCCTTGCGAGGCGGACGACCCGACGCTTCCTCAAGCACGGCCTCCTTAGGCTGGCTCGCGAGGAGGCGGAGAGATCAAGGCGGGTACCTCACGAGGTGCCCTTGACGCAAGCCATGATGATCAAGGGTGCCAGGCGGGCGCCAGCCCGCGCAGTGTCCTCCTTTCCTCTTTGGTGCAAAGGGGGCAAGCGCAGGCGATAGGATCAAGCAAAGGCATCCATTTCGGTGCAACGAGACCAAGACCAGTCCAACGGTGGGAAGGAGGTCACCATGGATCCCAGGACGGCGTCACCGCAGGGCCTTTGGCAGGCGAAGACCAACTTTAGTCAGGATAAGTGTACCAGATGTTCCCCTTCAAATTGGCCAATTGTTGGCGCCCTTCCCGCTCAATATTTGGGAAGAGGCCCAGGGCCTTTGCCTATAAATAGGACTAGCCACCCACAGGATAGAGGGGGGGGGGGGGAATCCAGCATCTAGAGAGAGAGAAGGGCGATCGAACTCCCCCTAGTAGTTCATCCCCTAACCAAGAACAGACCCTCGCGAGGTCGTTCTTCCTTGTACTGTTCTTCCTCATCAGCCCAAGAGGCAATCCACCCACCACAAACTAGAGTAGGGTATTACACCACAATGGTGGCCCGAACTAGTATAAACCTTGTGTCTCTTGTGTTGTTCTTGTAGTAGTTTGATTCTTGCGAGACGGAGAGGTAGTGGGCACGATCTCCGCGTGCACCCCAGAGTTCGAACCTTAAGGGTCTGCCGGAACCCAGAATCCGACAACGCGGCAGCTAGCAGTGGCCACGGGAGGCTTTGGTTGAGGGAGAGCTTGGCCTTGCGGGTCCCCATGCGCTGCAGCTTGGAGCAGCGCGGGGTCTTGACGTGCCGGAGCTGGAGCAGGGAGCGCCCGGGCAGCCTCTTGCGGTCGAGGGACTTCTTGGCAGCTCCGTTCTTGCTGGGCTGGCACCTGACGGAGCGGGTTCCGCCCAGGGGCCACGCTCCTTGGAGCCATGGCGTCTTCTTGGAGAGGAGGTGGCTGGTACGCCCCCGGAGCTTCATTGCCCGCGCGGGGCGGGGTGCAGCACAGCGGAGCGGACGGCGCAGGAGAGCCCCCTGCGGCGCGGACGAGCTTGGCGACACGGTCGAGCCACTCTTCCTAGACGTCGTCGACGGGACAGTAGCGCAGGAGCTCGTTTGCCGCGATGAGCGCAGCTCGAGCCTCCAAGGGTGCACGGAGCGAGCGGGACGAAGAGCCAGCTGGTGTGAGCGATGGAGTAGCGGTGCGGCCGTCTTGCCGCACGGACGGATGCTGAGACGACGCTTGCTGCTCGTTCCCCGCCGGGCCGGTGACGGCGTTGATGGCGGGCGACGGGGAACGACGAGGACGCCCACCGATGGGAGCCGTCTGGGCGACGCGAGAAGCGATGGCGGCCCGGCACTCGGCGCGGGCCCGACGAGCGCCAGACATGGACGCGACGGCCGGAGGAGAACGGAGCGGTGGAAGACAAATTCCGGCGCACCCCTACCTGGCGCGCCAAATGTCGGATTTCGGGTTCTGGCAGACCCTTAAGGTTCGAACTCTGGGGTGCGTGCGGAGATTATGCCCTCTACCTCCCCGTCTCGCAAAGATCTAACTACTGAAAGAAGAACACAAGAGACACAGGGTTTATACTGGTTCGGGCCACCGATGTGTTGTAATACCCTACTCCAGTGTGGTGGTGGGTGGATTGCCTCTTGGGCTGATGATGATGAACAATACAAAGAAGAACAACCTCGCGAGGGTCTGCTCTTAGCTAGGACGATGAACTGCTAGGGGGAGTTCAGCCGCCCTTCTCTCTCTCTCTCTGTCTGATTGCCGATCAATTCGTCGATACCCAATCCTCTCTCTGTGTGTCTGTGTGTCTATCTGTCCGTACCCTGGGGGTGGCTAGTCCTATTTCTAGGCAAAGGCCCTGGGCCTCTTCCCAAATATTGAGCGGGAAGGGCGCCAACAATTGGCCAATTTGAAGGGGAACATCTGGTACACTTATCCTGACTAAAGTTGGTCCTCGCCTGCCAAAGGCCCTGTGGTGACGCCGTTCTGGGCTCCACGATGACCTCCTTCCCACCGTTGGACTGGTCTTGGTCTCGTTGCACCGAAATGGGTGCCTTTGCTTGATCCTCTCGCCTGCGCTTGCCCCCTTCGCACCAAAGAGGAAAGGGAGACACTGCGTGGGGTGGCGCCCGCCTGGCACCCTTGGTCGTCATGGCTTGCGTCATGGGCACCTCGTGAGGTACCCCGCCTTGATCTCTCCGCCTCCTCGTGAGCCAGCCTGATGAGGCCGTGCCTGAGGAAGCGCCGTGTCGTCCGCCCCGCGAGGCTTGGCCGCTCGCGAGGGTCTTGGGTCTCGTGTTGATGAAGATGGGCCGTGCTGGGTCCCCTTTCGAGCCACGCCGCAGGCCGCAGGGAGGCAAGTCTGGGGACCCCCGTTCCTAGAACGCCAACAACGGACATGACGAGGAGTCTCGAAATGGTCGAGACATAAAGATTGATATATTTGATGACTATGTTTGGACATCAGAATGGTTCGGGGTGAGTTCGGGCATTTACTGGAGTACCGGGGGGTTACCAAAACCCCCAGGGGAGTATATGGGCCCTAATGGGCTTTAGTGGAGAGAGAGAGGGGCAGCCAGGGCAGGCCGCACGCCCCTCCCCCTTGGGTCTGAATTGGACTAGGAAGGGGGGCGCCCCCTTTCCTTCTCCTTCTCTCCTCCTTCCTTCTCTCCTAATCCAACTAGGGAAAGGGGGGAATCTTACTCCCGGTGGGAGTAGGACTCCGCCCAAGGCGCGCCATAGAGGGCCAGCCCTCCCCCTCCTTCACTCCTTTATATACGGGGGAGGGGCACCCCATAGACACACAAGTTGATCTCTTAGCTGTGTGCGGTGCCCCCCTCCACAGATTTCCACCTCGGTCATATCGCTGCAGTGCTTAGGTGAAGCCCTGCGTCGGTAACTTCATCATCACCGTCATCACGCCGTCGTGCTGACGAAGCTCTCCCTCGACACTCAGCTGGATCGATAGTTCGTGGGGCGTCACCGAGCCGAACGTGTGCAGATCGCGGAGGTGTCGTACTTTCGATACTAGGATCGGTCAGATCGTGAAGACGTACAACTACATACAACGCGTTGTCATAACGCTTCTGGTTGTTGTCTACGAGGGTACATGGACTACACTCTCCCCTCTCATTGCTATGCATCACCATGATAGATCTTGCGTGTGCGTAGGAGTTTTTTTGAAATTACTGCGTTCCCCAACACATGTGGTATCAAGGAGTTGGCCGATGATCTTCAATATTGTTGTCTCGCTTTCTCCGACAGGCGGTTCGCCAACTTGTACAATGCATTGGTCACACTCAAGAAACTTAATCCCGGTGGTCTTGACTTTTTCAATATGAACATTGTAGAAAGGAATAAGTGGGCACCTGCTTTCGATGAAGATGGCCGGAGGGACTGAGGGAGTCCTGGATTAGGGGGTGTTCGGATAGCCGAACTATACCTTCAGCCGGACTCCAGGACTATGAAGATATAAAGTTGAATACTTCGTCCCGTGTCCGGAAGGATCTTTTCTTGGCGTGGAAGGCAAGCTAGGTGTGCGGATATTCGAGATCTCCTACCATTGTAACCGACTCTGTGTAACCCTAACCCTATCCGGTGTCTATATAAACCGGAGGGTTGTAGTCCGTAGGACAACCATCATCATAGACAATCATACCATAGGCTAGCTTCTAGGGTTTAGCCTCCTTGATCTCGTGGTAGATCCACTCTTGTACTACCCATATCATCAATATTAATCTAGCAGGAGTAGGGTTTTACCTCCATCGAGAGGGCCTGAACCTGGGTAAAATAAAGTGTCCCTTGTCTCCTATTACCATCCGACCTTGACGCACAGTTCGGGACCCCCTACCCGAGATCCGCCGGTTTTGACACCGACATTGGTGCTTTCATTGAGAGTTCCTCTGTGTCGTCACTTTCAGGCCCGATGGCTCCTTTGATCATCAGCAATGATGAGGTCCAGGGTGAGACTTTCCTCCCCGGACAGATCTTCGTCTTCGGCGGCTTCGCTCTGCGGGCCAATTCGCTTGGTCATCTGGAGCAGATCGAAAGCTACGCCCCTGGCCATCAAGTCAGGTTTGGAAGCTTAAACTACACGGCTGATATTTGCGGAGACTTGATCTTCGACGGGTTCGAGCCACAGCCAAGAGCGCCGCGCTACTTCGAGGGGCATGATATAGCTCTGCCTCCGAATAGCACCCTGGAGGCTTGCACACGCTCCGGCCCCGATCTTTGACTCGGAGCCCGTTGCGTTCTCTAAGGATGAACGGTTGGACGTCACCTCGGGGGCTCCGAGCTCAAAGGCGATCGAGCCAAACGCCAGCCCCATACTCCGCACGGCCCAGGACTCCAAGGAGCCGGACTCTTCTCCGAACTCCGAGCCTTCCGCGCCCCCGCCGATCGAATCTGATTGGGCGCCTGTAATGGAGTTCACTGCCGCGGACATCTTTCAGTGCTCACCTTTCGGTGATATCCTGAATTCTCTCAAGTCTCTCTCTTTATCAAGAGAGCCCAGGCCGGGCTATGGTCTGCGAGGTTGGGATTCGAACAACGAAGAAATTCCACCCACCACCCACTTAATAGCCACTGTCGACGATTTAACCGACATGCTTGACTTCGGCTCCGAAGACTTCGACGGTATGGACGACGAAGGAGGAGACGAACAAGAACCAGCACCTGTAGGGCGCTGGACCGCCACCTCGTCATATGACATATATATGGTGGATGCTCCAAAGGATGCGGATGGCGATGGAGCAGCGGAAGACGACACATCGAAAAAACCACAAAAACGTCGGCGCCAACGGCGCCGCTCTAAATCCCGCCACAGCAGAAACGGTGATTTCGGAACGGGAGATAATGCTACCCCGGATAGCGCTGAAGAACACCAGAACCAGCAAGATTCGGCGCAGGAAGATGGAAAAGCCAGCCCTCAGGAGAGAGCGGCAGAACAAGAGGTTGAGGAGGATAACTACATGCCTCCCTCCGAAGACGAGGCAAGCCTCGACGACGATGAATTCGTCGTACCATCAGACCCCGCCGAACAAGAGCGTTTTCAACGCAGGCTTCTAGCCACGGCCAACAGGCTAAAGAAAAAGCAGCAACAGCTTAGAGCTGATCAAGATCCGCTAGCTGATAGATGGACAGAAGTCCTTGAGGCCGAAGAGTATGAACTCGTGCACCCCTCCAAAAATTATCCTAAGCGCAGGCCGCTACCCCAATCAGAGGGGGAAGCATATGACATGGCAGACCGGCCACCCCGTGGCCGCGACAGGGAGGCCTGTTGAGCCCCTCATCAAGCCATGCCCCGGTGCCGCTCGAATAAGGCACGGGAACACGAGCCAGACCTGTGAGACGTACTGGAGGATAAAGCAAAGCAAACAAGATCGATCTACGGATTGCGTGGACGCCCGAAGACACGTGATGATCTTCACTCCAGACACAACAAATCCGGCCGGGCCGAACACAGCAGGCACAACTCTTCCGAACTGCGTCGCGACATAGCCCAGTACAGGGGCGCCGCACACCCACTATGCTTCACAGACGAAGTAATGGATCACAAAATCCCAGAGGGTTTTAAACCCGTCAATATCGAGCCGTACGATGGTATGACAGATCTGGCAGTATGGATTGAGGACTATCTCCTTCACATCCACATGGCACGTGGCGATGATCTGCACGCCAACAAATGTCTACTCCTCAAGCTTAAAGGACCAGCCCGGCACTGGCTTAACAGCCTACCAGCGGACTCAATCAGTTCTTGGGAGGACCTGGAAGCCGCATTCCTCGACAACTTTCAGGGGACCTATGTGCGGCCACCGAACGCCGACGACCTAAGCCACATAATTCAGCAGCCAGAAGAATCGGCCAGGCAATTCTGGACACGGTTCCTAACAAAGGAAAATCAGATAGTCGATTGTCCGGACGCAGACTCCCTAGCAGCCTTCAAACATAACATCCGTGACGAGTGGCTTGCCCGGCACCTGGGACAGGAAAAGCCGAAAACCATGGCAGCCCTCACGACACTGATGACCCGCTTTTGCGCGGGCGAGGATAGCTGGCTAGCTCGCAACAACAACTTATCGAAGAAGCCCGGTAATTCGGATACCAAGGACAAAAGTGACAGGTCACGTCGAAATAATCAAAAGCTCCGCGTTAGCAGCGACAACAATGAGGATACGGCAGTCAATGCCGGATTCAGAGGCTATAAATCCGGTCAGCGGAAAAAGACATTAAAAAAGAATACCCAGGGACCGTCCAGTTTGGACCGGATACTCGATCGCTCGTGCTAGATTCATGGCACCCCCGAAAGGCCAGCCAATCACACCAACAGGGATTGTTGGGTGTTCAAGCAGGCAGGCAAGTTAAGAGCCGAACATAAGGACAAGGGGCTGAACAACGACGACGAGGAGGAGCCCGGGCCGCCGAACAACAATGGACAGAAAGGGCTTCCCCCACAAGTGCGGACGGTGAACATGATATACGCCACCCACATTCCCAAGCGGGAGAGGAAGCGTGCGCTACGGGACGTATACGCGATGGAGCCAGTCGCCCCAAAGTTCAACCCATGGTCCTCCTGCCCGATCACTTTCGATCGAAGGGACCACCTGTAACACCCCGGATGTTACTTTCCATATTCGTAACTTCAACTCTTGCCTTTTTCCGGAGATGCGATATGATATTCCCTCCGTGGTTGGGTTTTCCTTCTTTTGCATTTTGTTCATGCCATGCATTTCATATCATGCCATCATGTGCATCGCATTCGCATACGTGTTCGTTTCATGAATCCGAGCATTTTCCCCGTTGTCCGTTTTGCAATCCGGCGCTCCTATGTTCCCCGGCGTCCCCTTTTACCTTTCTCCGTGAGCGGGTATTAAACTTTCTCGGAATGGACCGAGGTTTGTCAAGCGGCCTTGGTATAGCACCCGTAGACCGCCTGTCAAGTTTCGGGTCATTCGGAGGTCGTTTGATACTCCAACGGTTAACCAGGTAACCGCGAAAGCCTCTTTTGTATGCAGCCCAACACCCCCTTCAAAGTGGCCCAAAACCCATCCTAACCCCCTCCATATTCTCGGTCGTTTGATCACGATCGCGTGGCCGCAAACCACACCTCATTTGGTGCTTCCTAGCCCCCTCTTCCTATAAATATGTGTCTCTCCCCGAAATTTCGCGCAGATGAAACCCTACCATCTTCCTCCTCGCGCCACCGGACGAAAAACCCCGCCGCCGGACATGTCCAACCCCCGCCGCCACGTCGCCCGGACCAATCCTGGGGCGACACGTCACCTCCGCCGCCTCCCGCGTCCACCCCGGAGTTGCCACGTGGCGCCTCCGCGTCCTCCCTGCCGCGGGCCCGCCGCGGCCCGTCGCGGGCCCCCGAGGCCCGGGGCTCCCCGCGCGCGCCCGCTCCCCGCGCCGCCCGACCGAGCCGCGCGCCGCCCCGCTGCCGCCTCTCGGGTCCCGCGCCGCGCCTCTTCCTCGCCGGCATGGCTCCCCGCTCCGCCGCCGCCGCGGTTCCGCCGTCCGCCGCCCCGCGCACCGGCGCGCCGCGCCGCTGCCCTCCACCACCGCCGCGTGCGCCGCCCCGCCGTCTCCCGCACGTCTCCGGCCAGATCCGGGCAGGAGACGCCCGGATCCGTCCTCCCGCGCCTCCGCCGGACCTCCACCACCTCGCCGGAGCTCCTGCCATGCCTCGGTTCGCGAGCCCACTGACGAACCCTAGATCCGGAGGTCTAAATTCCGTCTAAGTCATTTTTCGGCAGTTATTTTGTTGCATGTTCATCGCATCATAACTTTGCACTCGTTGCTCCGTTTTGGGCGTGTAGCATATCGAATTGTTCGCCTCGATGAGTAAATCATTAAATCTCATTGCGTCATTTTCATTTGAGCTCATCTTGATGCCCGAAATGCTGTTGGAAGAGGGCTATGTGATGTTAGTTTCAGATCTGTTTCAGTAGATGCACTTTTGTCATTTTTGCCATGATTGATGTGTGCATTCTATGAACTGGAGTCCTACATGTGTTTTTTAATATGCCATGCTATCTTTTCAGGGGTGTATGCCTTGTATTTTTGTGATATTTGTGGTGACTAGCACAAGCATGCAAACTAGGGATCATATTGTTGCTGATTTCAGGGACTTGATAATTTTACTAAGTTATTCCTGCTGTTATTTTTATGCCATGTGTTCATGTTGATTCAGAGAGATCTATGCCTCTTTTGTGCATGATCAGTAAGGGTGTTTTGAGCATACGGATTTTCTCTATCCATTCATGCCTTTGTTTGTAATTATGGAGTGCTATAGCTTGAGTCAATCGAGCTCTACTTTTGCTATAAAATGTTACTGGCAGATTGTTTACATGTTATTCGATTTTGCCAAGCTTGTTGTAGTTGATCATTGAATGCTATGATGTTGTTCTTGACATGATTAGATTCTATGTCATGTCTTCTTGTTGGGTGTATGTTTAGTTTATCATGTAATGCCCTGTAGTGAGTGCGTCGAGCTCGTAAACATGCCTACTTGTTATCTGTTTTGACATATCCAGTTTTCTGCCAAGTCTGAAACCTGTAACGAAACTTGCTTAATTGACATGGCTGTTATTATATTTTCTGTTCCCTTTTGGCTCATGGTCAGTAAGAGACTTTTGTTCAATGCTTTGAGTAGAGTCATGCCATGCCATACTTTGCTATGTCCTATTCCTGTAGCATGTTGTTTCTTTACTCTAAACATGTCATCCTGATGTTAATTTCTGGCATGATAGAATTTTCACCAAGTCTGTGAACCTGTTATCTTTTGCACTTTTGCCATGCTTGTTTGAACCTGTTGTGGTGTGATTTAGCCGTAGCTCAGTGTTCCTTTTTTGTCAAGCATCTCGAGTAGTTCGCTGCCATATGCCTTGCTGATATGTTTGGGTGCAGTAGCTTAATTTCTTGTTGCATGCTAAGTGACATCATGCTGTTAATCGCAGAGATATGTCATTCTTGTTTTGCTTGTCATTTGCAAACCGTGCATCCGATTCCGGTGATCTTTATATCGATTTCAACCGAAATCACCTCACCTTTCCAGTGGCATACTTGGTTTGCTAATATTATGCCTTGTTCATCTTTTTCCTTCCGGAGAACGCATATGCATTGCATACCACATCTCGCATATCATGCCATGTTTTGCATGATGTTGCTTGCGCATTGCATCGTGGTTGATGTTTGTCCCCTTTGCTTGTGTTCTTGCCTTGGGTAGAGCCGGGAGACGAGTACGTGAACGGGGAACCTGTTGAGAACACTTACGAGGATCAAGCTTTCGACAACTCTGAGAACCTTGCAGGTAAGATGACCATACCCTCGAAATCACTTCTATCTTTGCTTGCTAGATGCTCGCTCTTTTGCTATGCCTATGCTGTGATACCTACCACTTGCTTGTCATGCCTCCCATATTGTCAAACCAAACCTCTAACCCACCTTGTCCTAGCAAACCGTTGTTTGGCTATGTTACCGCTTTGCTCAGCCCCTCTTATAGCGTTGTTAGTTGCAGGTGAAGATGAAGTTTGTTCCGTGTTGGAACATGGAGATGTTGTTCCTTGTTGGAACATGATTACTTGTTGGTATATCACAATATATCTTATTTAATTAATGCATCTATATACTTGGTAAAGGGTGGAAGGCTCGGCCTTATGCCTGGTGTTTTGTTCCACTTTTGCCGCCCTAGTTTCCGTCATATCGGTATTAAGTTCCCGGATTTTGCGTCCCTAACACGGTCGGGTGATTTATGGGACCCCCTTGACAGTTCGCTTTGAATAAGACCCAGCAAGGCCCAACATTGGTTTTACCATTTGCCTCACCTATGCCCTTTTATTTCCCTTGGGTTTCCGGAGCCCAAGGGTCATCTTTATTTTAGCCCCCCGGGCCAGTTCTCCTTCGAGTGCTGGTCCAAATCGAGCGATGTTCGGCGCCCCCTGGGCAATCAGGGTCTATGCCAACCCGATGTCTTGCTCATCCGGTGTGCCCTGAGAACGAGATATGTGCAGCTCCTATCGGGATTTGTCGGTGCATCGGGCGGCTTTGCTGGTCTTGTTTTATTACTGTCGAAATGTCTTGTAGCCGGGATTCCGAGACTGATCGGGTCTTCCCGGGGAGAAGGAATATCCTTCGTTGATCGCGAGAGCTTATAATGGGCTAAGTTGGGACACCCCTGCAGGCTTTGAACTTTCGAAAGCCGTGCCCGCGGTTATGTGGCAGATGGGAATTTGTTAATGTCCGGTAGTAGAAAACCTGAAGTTGATCTTAATTAAAATACATCAACCGCGTGTGTAACCGTGATGGTCTCTTGTCGGCGGAGTCCGGGAAGTGAACACGGTGTTGGAGTTATGCTTGACGTAAGTAGTTTCAGGATCACTTCTTGATCATAGTTCATCGACCGTGCTTTTGCCTTCTCTTCTCACTCTCTTTTGCGTATGTTAGCCACCATATATGCTAGTCGCTTGCTGCAGCTCCACCTCATACCTTTTACCTTACCTATAAGCTTAAATAGTCTTGATCTCGCGGGTGTGAGATTGCTGAGTCCCCGTGACTCACAGATACTTCCAAAACCAATTTGAAGGTGCCGATGAGACCGTGCAGGTGACGCACCCGAGTTCAAGGAGGAGCTCGATGAAGATCTTGTTCATTGTGTGGTTTCGTTTCAGTTGATCAGTAGTGGAGCCCAGTTGGGGTCGATCAGGGATCTGTGTAGCATTTGGGGTAGTCTTCTTTTATTCTGGTTCCGTAGTCGGACCTTGATTGTATTTGTAAGATGTGATGCTTTACTCATGTATTGTGTGAAGTGGCGATTGTAAGCCAACTATGTATCTCTTTCCTATATGTATTACATGGGTTGTGTGAAGATTACCTCACTTGCGACATTGCTTTCAATGCGGTTATGCCTCTAAGTCGTGCTTCGACACGTGGGAGATATAGCCGCATCAAGGGCGTTACAAGTTGGTAATCAGAGCCTTCCCCGACCTTAGGAGCCCCAACTGATTGATCGTTTTTAGCGGCCGAGTTGTGTCTAGAAAAATGTTTTGAGTCATTTAGGAATTATGTATCGGAGAGTTTAGGAATTCTTTTTACTTCCCAGTTTCCTCATCGCTCTGGTAAGGCATCCTGACGTAGAGTTTTGACTCTTCTCTTCTCAAATTTCACTAAAAAAAATTTTAGGACCACGCGGGTATCTTAGAATCGTTCCGATGGTTTTGTGATGACAACATTGTCCTGGTGCCTCCTGTCAGTAGGGGTTTAGTGGAAGTGTCCCGGGGGGTTGAGCTCTGAGGTGTTGTCGTCATAATTTTATCGTTGCAGTTCTGGAATACCTGAGTTTAGTACGCCGACATCAAAAATCTCTTTTGTACAATTGTTGGTGGGATAACCCTGATAGCCCAGTACTGAGGCGAGTGCGGGAGTATTGCCATAACTCGTATAACGGATGCTTTTCGAAGGTTGAGGTAGACGATTTCCGAAGGTTTCATGGTTATGTGTTGAAGGATGGATACAGCTAGATCTAGGTATTGTTAGTTTGGGTGATATATTTTGTGACCCCTGTATCCCCAACACCTGATTGCATAACCAGAAAGTTTCGGGAGTTTATAAGTGGGAATTCAAGTAGCTCCTAGAATATCTTTCCAACAGATGCATGATATGGGATTGGGTAAATCTCTATCATATGTATTTGTTTCCGGCTTATTCTGCAAGCCAAATCCTTTGTTTTGTTTTGGTTTGTGGTATTCGAGTTGCTTCGAAGTCAAGTGTTGATTCCATACCTTTTTCCTAAACGGTGTTCTCATATTTCTATGTGAATACTAATCCTTCATGATAATCGAGATTGTCATGTCAATCCTTCTCAACCGATGTTTTCTCTTCAAGTGGATCTGATCATTTTCAACATCCGCAAGATCAACTCTAAGTATTCTCAACGGTGTTTGTTTCATTCGACCCAAGTTGCCTTTGTTTTCCCGCCCTCCCACCCTTTTTCTTCAAGGACTCAAATTTCTTAATCAAGTATCCATTTTATTGAGTGAAGTCTCTTCATTCTTTTCTTTCAATGTTTTATCCGATGATTTCTCATGAAGACGCTAAGGAAGCTTCAACTTTATCATTGTTCCATTCTAATTTTCTTCTCCGGTGGATTTAATTCAAGATTTCGGTGTTGATCATATGTCTTTCCTCGTCTCAAATGTTTTCTCATGCCGGTGCACCTCTTAATCATCAACTTCTCGCTATTCAATTATTCCAGAGTGATGAAGAAATCTCAGAAGATACAAGTTTCCATTCTCAATTCACTCAATTTCTTTTGAGATGCTATGTCATTCAAGTCATTTAATTCAACCGGTGCAATCTCTCTTTTCAAGCAATCGTTCAACGGTGTGTCTTTTGAGTGGGCCCTAACCCACAGGCCTTTTCCCAGGATCTTACCTGACTCTTCTATTTTCCCGGCGCGATTCCCAAATTCTTTTCAAAGTTTGACATAAGAATGGGTTACCATCAGTCAAATGTCTTTCTCCAAGATCTTTCAAATTATTTTCATCGTTGGTTCAACCTTTCCAATTTTCATTCCGGAGTGCCTCAACTATTCATTGTGGTGTTTCTCATCGTCATTCTCAACATTTGAAGACCGAAGAAGAGTTTCTCTTAAATCTTGCTCCATTCTCTTCAAGATTCATGGTTCTAGCTTGATGCCATCCTCTCATATTTGTTTTCGATTGTGAGAATTCTTTTCACCCATCCGGAGCATTTCAGGAGTCTTTTTAGTTTGATTCTCCGAAGGCCATCATTTCAGAAGAATTATTGATTCTCAACTTTCAGCTCTCGTTCTCCAAATCTTACCGGTGCATCATTCAAATATCCTCTAATCAGCTCATGATCTCTTCGTGCTCATGTATCTAAATTCTCTCAAGTATCTTCGTTCATTTTTCTAATTCTTCCCGATGTTTCTTTATCTTTTCTTCGTTCATTTTAAATTCTTACGGTGGTTCGTTCAAGAGTTCTCTTCCTTCGTTATCATATAGATTCATTCGTTCTTTCCAATCCTACCGGTGGTTCGTTGAAAACCTTCCCAAGTTTGCGCCATATCTATCGTAATCCTTTCGACGAGAATAAGTAGTATGACAAATCCGTTGCTTGTCATCAATTTAATTGGTGAAGGATAAGCATAATGTAATTCTTATTCTTGTTTCATCGAGTAACTCAATTCCTTATTCCGGAGGTTTATCAAAATTCTTGATTTCATTTGTTCATCATTCCTTCCAGAGTTCCAAGTTTTCTCGGTTATATCATTTCTAAGCTCCATCTAAATCATCGCAAGGCTTCACCTTGTGTTTTCAACTTCTCTTTATTTTTATCATCCTTTTATTACCGGAGTTCTTTATGGAGGCTACGTGATGATTCACAAAGGATTTAATTCCTTCTCGAAGTGTTCATCGAGATTCTTTTCAGAGGAGCTCAAGTATTCTTTATCTTGCATTTTAAAGTGCAATTCTTTCAACCGTATCATTCGAGGTGGTATTATGTCATTCTTGATAATTTGAGTTCATGTCTCATGATTCACATGTTGTTAAGAATGAGATATTTTAAATCCATCAATCTCTTCATTAGAGTTATCTTGGGTTATATTTCACCTAAAGCTTTCCCTAAGGAATGTTGCTAGTATGGTGCTTATAAATGACCCAAGTTCTTCATTTATCCTCCTGGTGAAATAAGTTTCTCGTCTCCTTGTTCATACCGATCCAATCTATTCTTTTCATTAGTGGCAGAATTTCACCTCATAATTTTGAGAAGTTTTCCATAAGCCCACTACAAGTTTATTCGTTTCGTTGTTGGTTTTTCCAACAACCCTGTTCTAACCTTCTTGGTAGGATGCTCTTTCAATTTTAATTGGCAGAGTTGTCATTATCTTCTCCGTTCTTTTCTTCCAACCATCTAACTTCCATCCTTTCGTTCCAGAGGTACTGTGATGTTACTCTCTTTGACTCATGATCTCGTTTTGCCAAGATCATGTTCTTTTCCTTGCTAATCTATTTAACCGGAGTGTGGTGTTCTCTTTTCAAGTTCTTTCATCTTATCAAGCTTTGCCCCCTTCTCAACCGAAGTGCTGTCTGAAATCTTTCTTACATCTGGTGCCATTCTTTCAATAGTTCCGGAGGCAGTGTGATGTTGATCTCTTCAAGTATCCTCTCATCTTGCCAAGTTCATGTTCAAATCCCTTCCATTTTCAGTCGGAGTGCTGCCCAAATTATATCATTCTGATTCCTTCTCTGTTTCGTTTTGACCGGAGTGGCTTCAATGTCAATCATGTCATTTAAGCTCGTCTTTTTCGCCGTGTTTCTGGTTCCTTGTCTAACGGAGTGTTTTCAACTTTGTTCATCTTCGTTGTTTTCGTTCTTTCATTTTGTTCAACCTCTCAAGGTTCTTTGGTTTCACTCTTTTGTCAAAGAAGCAAATTAGTTTTACCTCTTCCTCTTCTTCCCCCGTTTCCCCTCCGGTGCCATCCTAGATCTCGGACGAGATCCTCTCGTAGTGGTGGAGTGTTGTAACACCACGGATGTTACTTTCCATATTCGTAACTTCAACTCTTGCCTTTTTCCGGAGATGCGATATGATATTCCCTCCGTGGTTGGGTTTTCCTTCTTTTGCATTTTGTTCATGCCATGTATTTCATATCATGCCATCATGTGCATCGCATTCGCATACGTGTTCGTTTCATGAATCCGAGCATTTCCCCGTTGTCCGTTTTGCAATCCGGCGCTCCTATGTTCCCCGGCGTCCCCTTTTACCTTTTTCCGTGAGCGGGTATTAAACTTTCTCGGAATGGACCGAGGTTTGTCCAGCGGCCTTGGTATAGCACCCGTAGACCGCCTGTCAAGTTTCGGGTCATTCGGAGGTCGTTTGATACTCCAACGGTTAACCGGGTAACCGCGAAAGCCTCTTTTGTATGCAGCCCAACACCCCCTTCAAAGTGGCCCAAAATCCATCCTAACCCCCTCCATACTCTCGGTCGTTCGATCACGATCGCGTGGCCGCAAACCACACCTCATTTGGAGCTTCCTAGCCCCCTCTTCCTATAAATATGTGTCTCTCCCCGAAATTTCGGGCAGATGAAACCCTACCATCTTCCTCCTCGCGCCACCGGACGAAAAACCCCGCCGCCGGACATGTACAACCCCCGCTGCCACGTCGCCCGGACCAATCCCGGGGCGACACGTCACCTCCGCCGCCTCCCGCGTCCACCCCGGAGCTGCCACGTGGCGCCGCCGCGCCCTCTCTGCCGCCGGCCCGCCGCGGCCCGTCGCGGGCCCCCGAGGCCCGGGGCTCCCCGCGCGCGCCCGCTCCCCGCGCCGCCCGACCGAGCCGCGCGCCGCCCCGCTGCCGCCTCTCGCGCCCCTTGTCGCGGTTCCGCCGTCCGCCGCCCCGCGCACCGGCGCGCCGCGCCGCTGCCCTCCACCGCCGCCGCGTGCGCCGCCCCGCCGTCTCCCGCACGTCTCCGGCCAGATCCGGGCAGGAGACGCCCGAATCCGTCCTCCCGCACCTCCGGCGGACCTCCACCACCTCGCCGGAGCTCCGGCCATGCCTCGGTTCGCGCGCGCACCGACGAACCCTAGATCCGGAGGTCTAAATTCCGTCCAAGTCATTTTTCGGCAGTTATTTTGTTGCATGTTCATCGCGTCATAACTTTGCACTCGTAGCTTCGTTTTGGGCGTGTAGCATATCGAATTGTTCGCCTCGATGAGTACTTCACTACATCGCATTGCGTAATTTTCATTTGAGCTCATCTTGATGCCCTAAATGCTGTTGGAAGAGGGCTATGTGATGTTAGTTTCAGATCTGTTTCAGTAGATGCACTTTTGTCATTTTTGCCATGATTGATGTGTGCATCCTATGAACTGGAGACCTACATGTGTTTTGTAATATGGCATGCTATCTTTAAAGGAGTGTATGCCATGTATTTTTGTGATCTTTGTGGTGACTAGTACAAGTATTCAAACTAGTGATCATATTGTTGCTGATTTCAGGGACTTAGTAATTTTACTAAGTTATTCCTGCTGTTATTTTTATGCCATGTGTTCATGTTGATTCAGAGAGATCTGTGCCTTTTTTGAGCATGATCAGTAAGGGTGTTTTGAGAATATGGATTTTCTTTATCAATTCATGCCTTTGTTTGTAATTATGGAGTGCTATAGCTTGAGTCAATCGAGCTCTACTTTTGCTATAAAATGTTACTGGCAGATTGTTTACATGTTATTCGAATTTGCCAAGCTTGTTGTAGTTGATCCTTGAATGCTATGATGTTGTTCTTGCCATGATTAGATTCTATGTCATGTATTCTTGTTGGGTGTATGTTTAGTTTATCATGTAATGCTCTGTAGTGAGTGCATCGAGCTCGTAAACATGCCTACTTGTTATCTGTTTTGACATGTCCAGTTTTCTGCTAAGTCTGAAACCTGTAACGAAACTTGCTTAATTGACATGGGCGTTATTATATTTTCTGTTCCTTTTTGGCTCATGGTCAGTAAGAGACTTTTGTTCAATGCTTTGAGTAGAGTCATTCCATGCCATACTTTGCTATGTCCTATTCCTGTAGCATGTTGTTTCTTTACTCTAAACATGTCATCCTGATGTTAATTTCTGGCATGATAGAATTTTCACCAAGTCTGTGAACCTGTTATCTTTTGCACTTTTGCCATGCTTGTTTGAACCTGTTGTGGTGTGATTTAGCCGTAGCTCAGTGTTCCTTTTTTGTCAAGCATCTCGAGTAGTTCGCTTCCATATGCCTTGCTGATATGTTTGGGTGCAGTAGCTTAATTTCTTGTTGCATGCTAAGTGACATCATGCTGTTAATCGCAGAGATATGTCATTCTTGTTTTGCTTGTCATTTGCAAACCGTGCATCCGATTCCGGTGATCTTTATATCGATTTCAACCGAAATCACCTCACCTTTCCAGTGGCATACTTGGTTTGCTAATATTATGCCTTGTTCATCTTTTTCCTTCCGGAGAACGCATATGCATTGCATACCACATCTCGCATATCATGCCATGTTTTGCATGATGTTGCTTGCGCATTGCATCGTGGTTGATGTTTGTCCCCTTTGCTTGTGTTCTTGCCTTGGGTAGAGCCGGGAGACGAGTACGTGAACGGGGAACCTGTTGAGAACACTTACGAGGATCAAGCTTTCGACAACTCTGAGAACCTTGCAGGTAAGATGACCATACCCTCGAAATCACTTCTATCTTTGCTTGCTAGATGCTCGCTCTTTTGCTATGCTTATGCTACGATACCTACCACTTGCTTGTCATGCCTCCCATATTGTCAAACTAAACCTCTAACCCACCTTGTCCTAGCAAACCGTTGTTTGGCTATGTTACCGCTTTGCTCAGCCCCTCTTATAGCGTTGTTAGTTGCAGGTGAAGATGAAGTTTGTTCCGTGTTGGAACATGGAGATGTTGTTCCTTGTTGGAACATGATTACTTGTTGGGATATCACAATATATCTTATTTAATTAATGCATCTATATACTTGGTAAAGGGTGGAAGGCTCGGCCTTATGCCTGGTGTTTTGTTCCACTTTTGCCGCCCTAGTTTCCGTCATATCGGTATTAAGTTCCCGGATTTTGCGTCCCTAACACGGTCGGGTGATTTATGGGACCCCCTTGACAGTTCGCTTTGAATAAGACCCAGCAAGGCCCAACATTGGTTTTACCATTTGCCTCACCTATGCCCTTTTATTTCCCTTGGGTTTCCGGAGCCCAAGGGTCATCTTTATTTTAGCCCCCCGGGCCAGTTCTCCTTCGAGTGCTGGTCCAAATCGAGCGATGTTCGGCGCCCCCTGGGCAATCAGGGTCTATGCCAACCCGATGTCTTGCTCATCCGGTGTGCCCTGAGAACGAGATATGTGCAGCTCCTATCGGGATTTGTCGGTGCATCGGGCGGCTTTGCTGGTCTTGTTTTATTACTGTCGATATGTCTTGTAGCCGGGATTCCGAGACTGATCGGGTCTTCCCGGGGAGAAGGAATATCCTTCGTTGATCGCGAGAGCTTATAATGGGCTAAGTTGGGACACCCCTGCAGGCTTTGAACTTTCGAAAGCCGTGCCCGCGGTTATGTGGCAGATGGGAATTTGTTAATGTCCGGTAGTAGAAAACCTGAAGTTGATCTTAATTAAAAAACATCAACCGCGTGTGTAACCGTGATGGTCTCTTGTCGGCGGAGTCCGGGAAGTGAACACGGTGTTGGAGTTATGCTTGACGTAAGTAGTTTCAGGATCACTTCTTGATCATAGTTCATCGACCGTGCTTTTGCCTTCTCTTCTCGCTCTCTTTTGCGTATGTTAGCCACCATATATGCTAGTCGCTTGCTGCAGCTCCACCTCATACCTTTTACCTTACCTATAAGCTTAAATAGTCTTGATCTCGCGGGTGTGAGATTGCTGAGTCCCCGTGACTCACAGATACTTCCAAAACCAATTTGCAGGTGCCGATGAGACCGTGCAGGTGACGCACCCGAGTTCAAGGAGGAGCTAGATGAAGATCTTGTTCATTGTGTGGTTTCGTTTCAGTTGATCAGTAGTGGAGCCCAGTTGGGGTCGATCAGGGATCTGTGTAGCATTTGGGGTAGTCTTCTTTTATTCTGGTTCCGTAGTCGGACCTTGATTGTATTTGTAAGATGTAATGCTTTACTCATGTATTGTGTGAAGTGGCGATTGTAAGCCAACTATGTATCTCTTTCCTATATGTATTACATGGGTTGTGTGAAGATTACCTCACTTGCGACATTGCTTTCAATGCGGTTATGCCTCTAAGTCGTGCTTCGACACGTGGGAGATATAGCCGCATCGAGGGCGTTACACCACCCCACTAGCATCCGTCACGGTGGTTTTGCCGCACTGGTCCTCGACCCAATCGTGGACGGATTTCATATCACAAGAGTCCTCATGGACGGCGGCAGTAGCCTGAACCTGCTTTATCAGGATACAGTGCGGAAAATGGGCATAGATCCATCAAGGATCAAGCCCACAAGGACGACCTTTAAAGGCGTCATACCAGGTGTAGAGGCCAATTGCACAGGCTCGATAACACTTGATGTGGTCTTCGGATCTCCGGATAACTTCCGAAGCGAAGAGCTAATCTTCGATATAGTGCCGTTCCGCAGTGGCTATCATGCCCTACTCGGACGAACCGCATTCGCTAAATTCAATGCGGTGCCGCACTACGCATATCTCAAGCTCAAGATGCCAGGCCCTCGAGGAGTAATTACGGTCAGCGGAAACACAGAACGCTCCATCCGTACGGAAGAGCACACGGCGGCCCTCGTAGCGGAAGTACAAAGCAGCCTTTCAAGGCAACTCTCCAGTCCGGCCGTTAAAAAACCGGACAATGCAAAGCGCGCCCGGAGTAACCTGCAACAAGACCACCTGGCACGATCAGAGCAAGCGTAGCAATACGGCCCCGACCCCAGCCATGGCAACATAGCGGAGCAAGTACCTCGAGTACACAATTACGCCCTTAAAATTCCATGGGCACAGCGGGAGGGGCACATTAACGGCATGCCTACAACACGGCGTCAAACGTACTAGGGGCTGCCGAATTTTTTCTTTTTTAATTTCAGGACTCCATACTCTGGATAACCTGTTCGGCAGCGTTGCCACACAAACGATGCAAGATCCAGGAAAGTAGACAAATCTACGCCGCATTCCGGAACTCTCAGGTGGTCTCTATCTCAAGCGATATATCTGTTTCTCAATTCCGCGGCCGGTGCCTGGTCAGGACATGTTAAATAGTCTAATATCTTTTTTGCTTATCGCACTACTTGTATCGTTCGGCCTTGATAAATAGCCTCTTTATAAAACAATGCATAGCCTTTTATCTATTTTTTGCATTGTCCCCTTTGAATATATGTGTTTATGATATAACATGATCGCACCCGTACACCATGGTACGGCAAACCACGCCAGGGGCTTCATTACCCTTTTATCTGGTGTGAGAAGTCCGTACACTTCCACAAGTGCGGCACCCCGAACTTATAGCACTATATGCATCGGCTCCGAGTCATGATTTTGGTCACATGTTGGGTTTGCCCGGCTCCTATGTTTTGGTACCTTACGTTCCGCTCTATTGGCTAAGGTAGCACTAGGAGAACCACTGCGATTGTGCCCCAGATCAGGTGGGTTGAGCACCTCAGTGGAGAAAGCTAAAACAGACTGTCATGATAAGGCGCGAGACCGGTCGCTGTTCGAGAGGTTTTTCGAGTCCTTAAAGGCTTATGCCGCTTTGAGCGAGGAGCTGGCTATGTCCGGTCAAAGGCGTGGATAGCGCCCCGAATTCGGCCTTCCGAACTAGGGGCTTCGCCAAAATTTAAAATTATAACGTTCTATGGCTAAGTGAGAGTGTTCAAGCATTATAGTCCGATTGCCTGGTTCGCTGTGCTGAGCGCCTCCCTCGAAGGACCCAACCATGGGAACAAGAGCCCTCAGGTTTATCCCGAACACCCCAGCAATAGTGGCATGGGGGCAGAAGCCGACGACTCGCCATCTCTCAATTTTTTGATAAACGGCCGCACAGAAAATAATATTTTAAATTAAAAAGCATTGCTTAGCGCATATGAACAAGTTTTCAGCGCACAGGATACAAACGAGCGAGTTCATTCAAATACTACATCTTTAGTACATTCATCCGCGACAAGGCGGGCTCCGGCAAGAACGTCCTTGTAGTAGTTCTCGGGCTTGAGATGCTCCTTCCCCTACGGCGACCCGTCCTTCACCAGCTTCTCTCCGTCCAGCTTACCCCAGTGTACCCTTACACGGGCAAGGGCCCTCCGGGCACCTTCAATGCAGACGGAGCGCTTGATGACTTCAAGCCGTGGACAGGCCTCCACCAGCCACCGCACCAACCCGAAATAGCTCCCAGGCAGGGCCTCTCCAGGCCACAGCCGAACTAGTAAGCCCTTCATGGCCTGTTCGTCCGCCTTGTGGAGCTCGACCAGCTGTTTCAGCTGATCGCTTCAGGGCACAGGTTGTCCGGCCTCAGAATAATGAGACCAGAACACGCTCTCTGTCGAGCGGCCCTCTTCAGCTTGGTAGAATGCGGCGGCGTCGGATACGCTACGGGGAAGATCGGCGAACGCCCCTGGAGAACTCCGGATTCGGGTAAGTAATAGGTAGTTTAATTTTATATTCCTACTCTGCATTGAGAATGCCTTACCCGTTGCTATCTTTTTCACCTCCTCCAACTCTTGGAGGGCCTTTTGGGCTTCGGCCTTGGCACTTTTGGCGGTCTCGATGGCCGACGCGAGCTCGGATGCTTGCGCTTTCGCCTCAAGCTCCAAACCCTCATGTTTTTTCATGAGAGTTTGCAGCTCTTGCTGCACCTCGCCGACCTGAACCCCCAGCCTCTCTCGCTCGGCGCGCTCCTCGGCCGTTTTCTTCTCGGCCTCAGCCAGCGCCTGCTTCAGGGTTGTCACCTCGGTAGTTGCCCCTACAATAAGCAGTACAATCCTGTTATTTCTTTCTGCAATCTAGCCTCTCTATAGGCACCTTTTTTCTTCTTTTTCTTTTTTTAGGTATTTCTTACCTTCCTTCTCCTCGAGCTGCCGTTTGGCAAGGCCGAGCTCTTGCTCGGTCCGCCCGAGGTCCTGTTTCAGGACATCCACCTGCGGATTTAGTGCGGCGGTGGACAGCAGTGAAGCCTGCATACGCATATTTGACCTTTTTTGTTAGACTCCTGCGAAAATTATTAGATCCTCTATCCGGCTTTTCTTTCCGAACACCGAACAGAGCATCAGGGGCTACTGTCTATGCGGTAAATAAATTGGCACATTTTTTACTTACCTCGAAGCCAGTTAGAAGGCTAGCGCAAGCTTCATTCAGTCTGCTCTTGGCGGACTGAATCCTTTGGATCACCGCACTCATAACAGTACGGTGCTCCTCGTTGATGGTGGCACCCTCAAGCACCTCCAGCAAATTGTCCGGTGCCTCCGGTTGGACGGAGGCCGCCGGCTCAGATGGCTTACTCCTCTTGGAAGGAGTTCGCCCGCCGCGGACCGGGACTGTCGAGTCCGGTGCGGTGTCCGGCACAAAGCCGGACTTGGAGCCCTGGGGGGTTTCATCCCCTTCACTCCTGGGGTCCGGAGGATTGCCTTGTGGCTCCTCCAGGACCATCTCCTCCTGCCCTGAAGCTTGGCGGGGCGCCACTTCGGCGTCGTCCACCCCGTGGGGGGAGACCGCAGGTGGAACAGAGTTCACGTCCGACGAATCCAGGGAGCCGCTCGATGAGTCGTCGAGTTCGGCCCGGGGTGGGCTGCATAAAATACGTGCAATATCAGGGAAAGCCGCACACTAAAAAAAGGGTATCATGAGTTACTCTGGTGTATAAATACTTACGATTTCGCCGGACGCTTAGTCCTGTCCGGCCACTCCTCTCCGCCCTCTTCGGCGTCGTAGGAGTACTTCGACGGAGGGGTCTTCCTTTTTCTTGACCCCTCGGCCTCCCCTGTTGGGGCGGCCTTCTTCTTCTTTGCTCACCTCGCTGGAGGGGGAGAGCTTCCTTGTTCCTCCACCTCGTTTTCACGAGAGGAGGGTGTTGCGGACTCGTCGGACGACGAGTCCGACACCACCATGTTGCAGGAACTTTTTCGAGTCCCGGTGGTTTTCTTCTTCTTGGCCTTCCTCTTCGGCACCACATAAGGTGCCGGAGCCATTAGCTTCACCAAGAGAGCTGGGGCCGGGTCTTCGGGCAGAGGAGCCGGACAGTTAATCGGTCCGGATATCTCCAGCCGAGCCTGTCAAAGGTAAAAGGGGGTTTAGATCCCGCATAGAGATAATCTATGAAGAAGAGCTTAACAAACCTGTCAAAGGTATAGATAGCTTACCTCGCTGGCGATACGCTGCGAGCTGTATCCGCGATCCTCGGAGGCGGATGTGGGGGACTCGGCGCATTTGGTTAGCACCTTCCAGACGTCTTCATACGTCGTGTCGAAGAGCCTACTGAGGGTCTGGTGCTGCGCCGGGTCGAATTCCCACAATGTAAAATCCCGTTCTTGGCACGGGAGGATCAGGCGAACGAGCATGACCTGGACTATGTTGGCGAGCCGGATTGGCTTGTTCACCAGGGACTGGATGCATGTTTGCATCCCAGTCACTTCTTCCTCGTTGCCCCACGACAGGGCTGTCTTTTTCCAGGACATGAGCCGCGTGGGGGGTCCGGATCTGAACTCAGGGGCCACGACCCATTTCGGATCGCAGGGCTCGGTGATGTAAAACCACCCAGCCTGCCACCCCTTTAGGGACTCCACGAGGGAGCCATCGAACCAGAGGACGTTGGCTATCTTGCCAACCATAGCGCCTCCGCACTCCGCCTGGGTGCCGGACACCACCTTGGGCTTGACGTTGAAGGTCTTGAGCCAGAGGCCGAAGTGGGGGCGGACGCGGAGAAAGGCCTCACACACGACGATAAACGTCGAGATGTTGAGAACGAAGTTCGGGGCCAGATCGTGAAAATCTAGGCCGTAGTAGAACATGAGCCCCCGGACAAATGGGTGAAGTGGAAAGCCCAGTCCGCGGAGGAAGTGGGGGAGAAAAACTACCCTCTCATGGGGCCTTGGGGTACGAAGAAGCTGCGCCTTATCAGGAAGCCGATGCGGGATATCCTTGGACAAGTATCCGGCTTTCCTTAGCCTTTTTACTTGAGCCTCCGTAACGGAGGAGACCATCCACTTGCCTCCCGCTCCGGACATTGTTGGAGAAGGTTGAGGAAGAAGAGCGGACTTGGGCGCTGGAGCTTGAGTGCGCGAGATATGGATTGGCAAAGGAGGAAGAAGGCGTAGGTTAAAAAGGTGAATCCTTATCCCTTTATATAAGCAGGTACGGTTAGGCGTCCTCACCTACCTAATAAAACTCACTTGCCTCCCAAACGCCGCGGTAAATGGCGTGGTTGGGTTACCCACGTCCGTATTAATGAGAATCCCGTTAGAGGGGGGCACACGATCTCTGCTTCGACAAGACGTGCCAAGGAAACCGCCTCGCTATACGAGCTGAGGTGGAATAATGAAAACAATTTGTATAGAAGGCTTGGTCGCAGTGTTATGACGCACTGTGGGATACGTCAGCAGATTTGATTTGTGTTAATATTATTCTCTGTATGGCAATATGTGGAAACTTATTTTGCAGAGCCGGACACTATTATGTGGTGTTTATAATCTTCTTGAAGAACTTGGAGGAGGAACCCGCCTTGCAATGCCGAAGACAATCTGCGCGCCGGACTCGTCGTCATTGAAGCCTTGTTCAGGGGCTACTGAGGGGAGTCCTGGATTAGGGGGTGTTCGGATAGCCGAACTATACCTTCAGCCGGACTCCAGGACTATGAATATAAAGTTGAAGACTTCGTCCCGTGTCCGGAAGGATCTTTTCTTGGCGTGGAAGGAAAGCTAGGTGTGCGGATATTCGAGATCTCCTACCATTGTAACCGACTCTGTGTAACCCTAACCCTATCCGGTGTCTATATAAACTGGAGGGTTGTAGTCCGTAGGACAACCATCATCATACACAATCATACCATAGGCTAGCTTCTAGGGTTTAGCCTCCTTGATCTCGTGGTAGATCCACTCTTGTACTACCCATATCATCAATATTAATCTAGCAGGAGTAGGGTTTTACCTCCATCGAGAGGGCCTGAACCTGGGTAAAATAAAGTGTCCCTTGTCTCCTGTTACCATCCGACCTTGACGCACAGTTCGGGACCCCCTACCCGAGATCCGCCGGTTTTGACACCGACAGGGACGGTCAAATGACAAGCAACATGGCAGAATGCTTCAATAAGGTGCTCAAGGGTGTACGTGCATTACCCATGACGGTAATAGTTTAATACACATTTGACAAGATGAATGCGTACTTTTTAAAGTACTCAATGGATACGGATAAGCAGATTGCTTGTGAGAACAAGGAAAAACACAAGTATAATTTCCCACCAAAGGTTGAAGAATGGTCGGAATTTCAGTCACGAAAGGTAGACTCCCAAGAAGTTGTTCTATATGACGACAACAAGTGGAAGTATGAAGTGAAAGAGCTTGGAGGAACCTCAAATGATGGCCACCAACACGGAGGCCGCGCTTTCAAGGTCTCCCTAACACGGTGTGATTGCAGCTGCATGAGGCCATCGTTGCTTCATCTGCCATGCTCGCACTTGTTAAACGCATCCCATGTTAGGAATGTTGACGTCAATCACCCTCTTACTGTGCGGGAGTCCGAGTTCTCAATTAGGACGGTAAAGAATACTTGGGCTCCCCGGTTTGAACCATACTTGGACCAATGACAATGGTCGGAGTATCATGGAGTTCAACTATGGCCGGACCCAGAATTGAAGGTCATTGGACGGGGAAAACGTAAGACAAACCATTAGAGGTGACATGGACGGATGGGGCCGTGGTGGCGGTCGAGAATACGACACCGGCCAATTCCAAGAGCCTCGTGAGCAATCCCGTTGTGGGGAGTGCAATCATGGGGGACACAAGGCAAGAACTTGTCCCAAACCAAGAAACATATCAAGGAAAAATGATGCAAGCACAAGCCAAGAAAAAGGTAGCCAACCAAGTCAACCAAGGAGTTGCCATCCAAGTCAAACAAGTGCCCAAGTGCCAAACCAATCAAATCAACCAAGCCAACAAGGAACTAGGCTGCAAAGAGGGAGTCAACTAGGTCTTAGAAGAGGCCGTGGTGATGGTCTTGTCCGTGGTGATGGTGTTAGCCATGGTGAAGGTCTAGGCCGTGGTGATGGTCTTGGCCGTGGTGGTGGTAGAGGCCGTGGTGGTGGTCTAGGCCGTGGTGGTGGTAGAGGCCATGGTGATGGCCTAGGCCGTGGTGGTGATCTTGGCCTTGGCGGCGGCCATAGTGGAGGAATGTTTTCTTGGCTCAATGGACCATTGCCGTATGTGACTTACTATGATCTTGTTATTTTGGCTCAATGTTTGTGTTGTCATTTTGCATCGTGTGACTAACTATTATGTTGCCATTTTCATAGGTATAACAGAAATGAAGGGGGTGGACGACAAGGAGGGGGAGGTGAGATGTCGGGGTGGTGGGAGGAGGGAGAAGAAGAAGAAGAGAGGAGGAAGAAGAAGGGACAAGGACCGTGATCTTCTTATGAACCAAAATGTGTGCTACTATGTGCTATGAGTCCTAAATGACTATGTGATTTGGACAACTCTATGTGCTATGTCTCCTTCATGTGTGTATGACTATGTGATTGGACTGCTCTATGTGCTATGTTATGACTATGTGACTGTGTGACTACAATATGTGATATTACTTACGATTATGTGATATAGTATGCAAACCACAAAACCTAAAAAGAAATTGGTATTTAAAATCAGTAGAGAGTGCAACGCCTATGAGTCAGGCGCTACACTGTGTAGTGCAGCGCCTGACCCATAGGCGCTGCACTCTGACTTAGAATTTTTTGCCCCCAAAACCCACTGGAACCGCTATTTTGCTCTCTAGATAGGCATGTCCAGATGTGCAGCGCCTAAAGGACAGGCGCCGCACTACACAGTGCAGCGCCTCTCCCTTAGGCGTTGCACATCTGGACATGCCTATCCAGAGAGCAAAATAGCGCTTCCAGTAGGTTTTGGGGACAAAAAATGTCTAAGTCAGAGTGCAGCACCTATATGCCAGGCGCTGCATTATCCGTGTCCATGTCCACCCACTCTGGCGGGTGAGGCTGGAACAGACCAAACTGACGATACACGCGATGTGGCAAGTGAAGCTCAACCGCCCAGTTGCATATCAATGGGCACTGCATGAGCCAAAGATCCCTATCCCGCAAGCACATCCGGTTGATGGCAAACTCTGGAGTGTACCCTACTGTGTCATTGGCGCCATATGGCTACCATTGCACCTATGAAATAGGACAACAACGCAACATTGATGACAATTATTCAGGCAAGCATGAGAAATAACTGAAGTAATGTCCTCATTACCTGCTCAGGCGTAATCGTGTCCAACTCGGCAATGTACTTTTGGTACATGAGATTGACATCGCTCGTCTTCTCGGAAAGCACATCCCACTTGTAAGCCCAAGTGGGGCACTGTAATTCATCATCTTCATCCCAAGTATTAAACTTGACGCTCTTCGGGCGTCCAATAGGCAGACACTCCCAGCTGCATACAGAAAGTAGAAGCAGATTACCACCAATGTCTGCTATATCTGTGATCCTGCAACACGCATCGTCCAGCTACATATGAAAGAAAACAGGTTAACTTGACAGCAAGGTTGCATTGCTAATGAAGAAACGAGTTGATAACAAAACAAACCAATTACCTGTCGGTACAAGTAGGCAAGAGTCGCTGAACCCGAGCTCCATCTGCTATCAAAGACGGTCAACACCTTCAGCCACATCGATGGAGCATTCTTGCCCGTGGAGTCAGGAAACAAAGTCCTCGAGACAACGTACCACATATAGACACGAGCATGTGTCTGGACCACATCATCAGTGGCATCCACATGGCAATGGGCAAAGTTCCTTTGAATCCACGTGAAAGCAGCTCCGGCTGCTTTCCTTTCCTCCTTCTTCTTCTCTTCTCCCTCCTCTACATCAGCCTCAGCCTCGGTAGGAGCCATAACGATAAGAGCAGTCATCTGCTGGCGCCACACATCAGAAACGGTGCTCATATAGAGAGACCTCCCGTCGATAGCAAGACTGGTGATCAAGGAGACATCCTCGAGCGTCATGTTCATCTCCCCAGTCTGAAGATGGAAACTGTGCGTCTCCAGCCTCCACCGATCAGCATGAGCGGACACCAGTGGAGCGTTGAGGTTCGACGTGGACCGAGTGACCAACTGAATCCACGGGAGTAGTCCTGCTTGCTGGATGTATGGTGTGTACCGCTCATCTTACGGCATGGCAGGACCCGAGACCCCGTGACACCGAATCTTCAGAGGTTCAAGCTTCTGCAAAAAACAAGTAATGACAAATCTTAGGGCACGTCAATTTTAACTAAAGGCAAATTTGCTAAATATTTAGATTACTCATTATTACCATTTCCTTCTCTCGCATCATGTGGGCCCAGTGTCGTGTGTCATAGGCATCGTCGAGAAGCCAAACCATCCTTACAAAGTTCAAACAATAAACATATATGACTTCATCTCAAATACCGGTATACGCTAAATGTCTCACATGTGTTCATCTAAACGTCGCATATGTATTCATCTACAAGAATCTCAACATCTCCTTCTCACACAATGAATAAATGATTGTAAATTCACATATATATCTCGTATGTCATATGTGTTCAATTAACTCAACATCTCATATTTCAAATAAACTGAACATCTAATATATATCTAAAAAAACTCAACATCTCATATATAGCTACAAAACACAACATCTCATAATTATCTACAAAACTAGGCATCTCATATATATCTAAAAAAATAAACAATCTAGGTTTCACTAACAAGAATCATATAGTACCACTATGACTACACATCCTCCATCACAACAGCCAATCTTGGACAAATAAAGATCCAAAGGGTTCCACCCAATCTTGGACAAATCCCTAAAATTGCAATGAATTTACGGAGGAAAAGAAAGGGAACAGAGGAGTTTACCTAGTAGGAGGGGTTGGAGATCGAATCCACGGCTTAAATCTTCAGATCTGAGAGGGGTGTTGGGTGGGGGGGGGGGTCCGAAGGGGGCGCCGCTGCTGCTCTCTGTTCCACAGAACAACTCCCTGGAGATAGGGAAGAACTACCTGGGAGGGGCCGGCCCGTTGCGGCTTAAGTCACAGTGCAACGCCCAAGCAAAAGGCGCTGCACATTACAATGTGTGGCGCCCATAGGTTAGGCGTTATACTACTGTCTGTGGGGACGCGCCTGGCCCCGGGCTGCCACGCTGGCCGGGGGTACGACGCCTAAAGGAAAGGCGCTGCACGGTAGGGTGCGGCGCCTTGATATCGGGCGCCACTCAAAAGGGTCAGCAGCGTGATTTTTTTTAAAGTAGTTCAAATTTTGAATTGTTTTCGTCCACAGGTCAAATATGTGTTTTTTGCCGGCTAAGAGCAACTCCACTAGTTCGCCCCCCAACGCATAGGCCGGCTATATTTCGGACCCTCGTCCGGCACTTTTTAGGCCCTGGGGCGAACTAGGTCCCAGCCACGCCCTAGGTGCCGCCCTCACGACATCGTAAATTCAAACTTGTCCATTTCCGCTACCTATAAACGCCACATGTCCGGCGATCGGCGCCACAAAGTCTCGGCAATTGGCGATCAGCTAGCCACAGTTCGATGATCAATAAAAGTTCGACGTTCAAAAAAAAAGGACGCGTAGGCAATGCATCAAATGACGGGAGTCGGCATGTGCGGGTTGGTCGGCGTCGTGGAGGCGTCGCTCGGGATTGGCGGCGATGTTGGGGTCGGCGTGGGAGTTGGCGCTGCCGTTGATGGCATCTTGTTTAGGATGAGGCCACGCTCCGCCAGGTACCATGCCTTGACCTGCTCATCCAACGCCGACATGTCCGCACCCCCTATCAGGAAAGCCAGGTCGGTGTTCCTCTCCTTCGCGACGACGTTGGTCCAGAGTAGGTCAAGCTTGATGGCGCTATTTGTCATCAACGCCAACCATCGTGCCTCAGTTTTCTCTTCCCTCTGGGCAGCGCGGCTCTAGGCATCGGTGATGCAGTGCTCGATGGACTCTTGCAGGCGCGCGGTAGCCGGCGCGGCGTCCCTGACCAACTTGGCTTGATTGTTCCCGTCCGGGCGCCCATCGGCCGCGCCCAGCGTTTGCGCGTCCAACTTGTACGTCTCCTTGGCCCCGGCAAGGGTGCGCTGGACTTCTGCCCACTTCTTGCACTTCTCGAGAACACGTGGAGGTACTTGAAATCTTGGTCGATGTTGCTGTCCTGGCGATACATGGCGAACATTTGCACCATCTGCACCGAGGAAGAATAGTCGGCAGCGCACATGGCGAAAGAACGAGCGAGAGACCGGTGTCATACCTGACCCTCGATGTTGGCGACACTCTCCAGGCGAGCCGCGATCTCCTCGACGATCCCATGCCATTTGTTGAACGCATTTGGATGAGTGCACAATGATTCTCCATGGCCTTCGAGCCGCGTTGCATGTGGACGTCGGTGAAGTAGGGGTCGACCAGCTTGCGCTCATCGAAATCGTACTTGATGCGCTCCCAATATGTGTCGACGTTCTAGTTCGTGTCGGTGATCAGGTCGAGGCAGATGATCTTACACGCTTCAGCGAGGCACTCGTCTTCTTTGGACGCCCACTTGATGCGCGACTATAGCGATCCGACCTCAGACGGTCAAATCTCTGTGTTTAGTGTCATCCCAGGATCAGTAATGTTGACACACATAGTACTTGAATGGATTTATGACAGAGTAGCAATCACACACTTATTACATCGAATGTCTCAAAAGAGAACTTATTACAATAAATATGGCTTAAGGCCATCTAAATAAGATAACAGCGGAAGGCTTGGAAGATAAAGTGAGTCCATCAACTCCAACGGCATAGCTGAGTGCATGACAACCGACCTAGCGCACCTTACTCCTCATCTGAAAAGTCTGCAACATGATATGTTGCAGCCGGAAACGGGTCAGCACATGGAATATGTTGGCAAAGTAACACAGTAGAGCAATGAACAGACAAATGCTATCACTACATGCATATATGGCTGGCGGAGGCTCTATGGTTACAATGTTTTGCGAAAAGCCAGTTTTTCCCTACAACAAAAGAATATCCTTTATTTAACTATCATGGTGGTTGAAACATCATTGAGAAGGTTCCTCCAACTCAATCCCAATTAAAGTAGTCATTATCGTCCCAACAAATTAATTTAGAGTGATGAGATCAAACCAATAATTCAAGTACCAGATACTCAAGATGTCCATAACCGGGGACATAGCAAACCATGATTAGTTTATAAACTCTGCAGAGGTTTGCGCACTTTTACCCACAAGACTCGACCTCATCCGTTGGATTTCTCGCACTACATGGTGTTTGAGAAACGGATGACCGAGACACAGTCTTTCCGAAGCATTAACTCTTTACTCTGGGTAGACAGTTACACCTACTTTCCCCTACATCTGCTAGCCTACCACTGAAAGAGGTCATACATCATACTCAACTATGCCAGAGCCCATAATGGCTTGCGGATGCACACAGAAGTTTCTAGCATGAATAATCTTATGATCCCTTTGATCCTGGGTGGCGGACCGTCGGATGATCACACGGGTACTCCGGGATATCCTAGGACAACACTGGATTCTCCAGGTTCCCACGAGAAATCTACCCAGATGTGTATTAAATTTGCCACCTTAAGTTGAACCATTAATTTAACAAACTCACATCTGTCATGTATACACTCAAACCCAATCCACGTCTACGAGCATAGCATGGCAATATAAGCATAACATAGAAGTAACTTCCAGGGTTTGATAATAAACAGGGCAATAGGTTCTACCTCATCAACTACTTACCAAAACCCACAAGTTAATCACATCCTAATCATGCAGTGTTTGAGGGTTGTAACTCATGCATAAATATTGCGTATGAAAAGAGTATGATCAATGTGTTACTTGCCTTGCTGACGATCTGCAAATCCTAAAGACTCGTAGTAGCACGCTTCGCACTCTGGGAATTCTATCGCAAACAAACAATAGCATACATAAGCAATCAAGCAAATATGCACTGGTAAAACTCAAATAAGAAGATCGAATCTGAAAACTCAACAGAAGAGATTCGATTTGCAAAAAGAATCAAATCAAACGGAGCAACGAAACTCAAACTACGAAAGAAACAAGATCCATTTACTAATCTAGACTAAAGTCAAATTTTACAGTACCAAAATCTTGTTCAAGTTAGTTAAACAGAAAGAGGGCTTCGAGACGAAGATCTAGGCGCTTGTTTCACCTGATTTGGATAAGCGAGCGAAAAGTTAAACTAAAACGAAGATTAGGGCAGAAATCGCGATCGAGAATAATCGCGGAAAACCCTAGAAACTAAAATGAGACGAACAGGCTAACGAACAAACGTTCGCTGTCTGGGGCTATCTGTCGAATAGCGTTCGTTAAAACGAACGTATTGGACGAACGTCCGCTAAATAATGAATCGACGAAAAACCGAACCAAACCGAAATCTAAAAAAATGAATCTTGGGTTTACTTAAAAAACCGATCGGTTTTTCCCGAGAAAGACAGGACGGCGGCGATGGCAACCTCGGCGGCTGGGTTGGCGGCGGCGGGGCGATGGGGTGGCGACGACCCTGTTAAGTTGATGCATTTTTAAACAATCCTGACGCGGAAAAACAAATAAAAGAAATACTAAACGGAGTCCAAAAATCCTGAAATAAATTTTCATGGTCCTCTAATAATATTGCGGACAAAGTGAACATTTATTTGGGCCTCTAATGCAATTTGGAAAAGCGCATATTTTTACCTAATTCAAATGAAATAGCAATAAAGTCCAAAAAGAAATAGTTATTTGGTTTTAATATTTTCCTCCAATATTCCCTTTATTTTGGAGAAGTCATATTATCTCCTCTCATATATTTTAATATGAAATATTTTCTAAGAGAAAAATAATTAAAACCAAAGTGATCCTTGTTTAGATATTTGATAAAATTCAAATATGAAAAACGTGAAATCCCCAACACTCTCCGTGGGTCCTTGAGTTGCTTAGAATTTCGAGGATCGCAAAGCAAAATGCAGTAAAATATGATATGCATGAATGACCTATGTATAACTTTCCAAATTGAAAATTTGGGATGTTACAAACCTACCCCTTTAAGATGAATCTCGTCCTCGAGATTCGGGTTGGCTAGAAAATAGGTGTGGGTGGTCTTTGCGTAGATCATCCTCTCGTTCCCAGGTGGCTTCATCCTCGGTATGGTGGCTCCACTGAACTTTGCAAAACTTGATAACCTTGCTGCGTGTAACTCGGCTGGCAAACTCGAGAATCTTGACTGGTTTCTCCTGATAGGTCAAATCACTATCCAACTGAATTGCTTCCAGGGGCACTGTATCTCTCAGAGGAATATCGACCATCTCTGCATGGCACTTTTTCAACTAGGAAACGTGAAACCATCATGAACTCTTGATAGTCCCTCGGGTAACTCCAACTTGTAGGCAACTTCTCCCATGCGTTCCAAAACACGGTACAGTCCTAGAGATCTCGGGGCTAACTTTCCCTTAACTCCAAAACGTTTAACTCCCCGCAGCGGTGACACACGGAGATATGCTCTGTCTTCGATTTCATAGACTACCTCCTTGCGTTTTGAGTCTGCATAGCTCTTCTGTCTGGACTGAGCTACCTTCACTCTATCTCGAATCACTTTAACCTTCTCTTTGGACTCCTTAATCAAATCCGGTCCAAATAACTGGTGGTCTCCAACTTCATCCCACAGCAACGATGTTCGGCATCTTCTTCCATACAAGGCTTCGAATGGTGCCATCTTCAAACTGGCCTGGTAGCTGTTGTTATATGAGAACTCCGCGTAGGGCGAGTTGTCATCCCAACTAGATCCATAATCTAGCGCACAAGCTCTCAACATGTCCTCCAGAATCTGATTGACTTTCTCGGTCTGTCCATCCTTCTGCGGATGAAAGGTTGTACTGAACTCTAGCCTGGTTCCCAAAGTCTGGTGCAGCTAGTGCCAAAACTTTGAAGTAAACTGTGTTCCTCTATCTGATACGATGGTCCTCAGAACTCCGTGTAGACATACGATCCTGGTCATATGTATATTGGCCAACTTTGCACTGCTATAGGTGATTTTTACTGGGATAAAGTGAGCTACTTTGGTCAAGCGATCCACTACTACCCAGATAGAATCATATCCCGATCGGGTCCTGGGTAATCCGGTGATAAAATCCATGCCAAGCTTGTCCCACTTCCATTCAGGTATCAGCATAGGCTGCAGTAATCCTGCTGGCTTCTGATGTTCTGCCTTCACTCTCTGACATACATCACATATGGCTACATACTCGGCAATATCCTTCTTCATTCCAGTCCACCAGAAATGCTCCTTCAAATCCAAATACATCTTGGTGTTTCCGGGGTGTACCGAGTATGGCGAGTCATGAGCTTCCTGTAGTATCAACTTCCTGATCTCGACATTATTGGGCACATATACACGGTCCTCAAACCACAAGGTGTCGTGCTCATCCTCACGAAAACCTTTGGCTTTTCCTTCACTCATCTTCTCCTTTATCCCGACAATTTCTTTGTCATCCTTCTGTGCTTCTCGAATCTTTTCCAATAATGTTGACTGCACCTCCAGTGCTGCAACAAAACCTCTAGGAACTATCTCCAAACGAAGCTCCCTAAGATCTTCTGCTAACTCCTTTGGCAATCCTTCGCTTACGAGGGTATTGACATAACTCTTCCGGCTCAAAGCGTCTGCTACGACATTGGCCTTGCCTGGATGATAGTGGAACTTCATATCATAATCCTTTATGAGCTCCAACCATCTCCTCTGCCTGAGGTTCAGCTCCTTTTGAGTAAAAATGTACTTCAAACTCTTGTGATCCGTGTACACATCACAACGGTTTCCAATTAGAAAATGTCTCCAGATGTTGAGCGCATGCACTACAGCTGCTAACTCCAAATCATGCATGGCGTAATTCAACTCGTGCGGTCGAAGTTGTCGTGAGGCATATGAAACAACTCTTCTGTCTTGCATAAGTACTCCTCCAAGTCCTAAGCGAGAGGCGTCACAATACACTTGGAAATCCTTGCGTATATCCGGCAGAATCAGCACTGGGGTTGTAGTTAGACGTTTCTTCAACTCCTGGAAACTTGCCTCACATTCTTCCGTACAATGGAGCTTGGTGTCCTTCTTCAACAACGCCGTCATGGGCTTCACAATCTTAGAAAAAATCTCAATGAATCTCCGGTAATATCCCGCGAGTCCAAGAAAACTGCGGATCTCTCCAACTGAGGTGGGTGCCAACCACTCAGTGACTGACTGAACCTTGGTAGGATCCACTGCTATACCTTCTCCTGATATAACATGTCCAAGAAATCCAACTTCCTTCAGCCAAAACTCACATTTGCTAAACTTGGCATATAACTGATGTTCCCTGAGCTTCTCAAGAACCAAACGTAGATGCTCCTTGTGTTCCTCCTCATTCTTCGAGTATACCAGGATATCATCAATGAACACCATGACAAACTTATCCAAGAACTCCATGAACACCTTATTCATCATACTCATGAAATAGGCAGGGGCGTTAGTCAGCCCAAATGACATAACCGTATACTCATATAGCCCGTATCGTGTGGTGAAAGTTGTCTTAGGTCTATCCTTTTCCCGGATCTTCAGCTGGTGGTATCCTGATCGCAGGTCGATCTTCGAAAACACTTTAGCTCCTTGTAGCTGGTAGAAAAAAACATTGATCATCGGTAGTGGGTCCTTGTTCTTGATGGTCACCTCATTCAAGGCTCGATAATCAACAACCATTCTTAAGGATCCATCCTTCTTCTCAACCAAGAGCACTGGGGCTCCCCATGGTGATGAACTTCGTCGAATGTAACCTTTCTCCAATAACTCCTTAATATGCTTCTTGATCTCTTCCAGATCATTTGCGGGCATCCGGTATGGTCTCTTCGATATCGGTCCGGTGCCTGGCAATAGCTATATCAAAAACTCGATGTATCGATGTGGCGGCATGCCTGGTAGGTCCTCTGGAAATACATCCGGGTAATCCTTCACTACATGCACTTCCTCCTGGACAACTCCTGAGAGAGAATTTACTTGAGTCGTCCTAGGCGCATGCCTGGATACATACTTGATCCCTTTTCCCTCCGGGGTGGTAAGTAAAATTGACTTACTGGCGCAATCGATGTTTCCCCCATACATTGATAGCCAATCCTTTCCTAGTATCACATCCAATCCTTGTGACTCCAAAATTATTAGGTCTGAGGGGAAAACATGGCTTCCAATGGTCAATGACATCTGAAAACGACCTTGACTTGCCATATACTCCGCTCCTGGTGAGCTAACTAACATAAGTGTCCTAAGTACTTTAGTGGGCAACTTATATTGCGGTAAATGTATGAATGCGATGCACCATTATCAAAAAGAACAATTGCGGTAAATGACTTAACCAAAAACTTACCGACAACAGCATCAGGCTGCTCTTCAACCTCCTCCACGTTCACGTGGTTCACTTGTCCCCTGTTGAAAGGGTTTGGCTTCTTCCCAGAGCTTCCGTTGGCATTCCCATTCTTAGCTTCAGGGCACTCATTGGCATAGTGCCCAGTCTTCCCGCACTTGAAACAAGTAATGTGACTTATGTCTTTCTTGGCGGGTGTGGCTGGATTGGAGCGGTTCTGATTACTCCTTGCTCCATTCCCATTCCCATTCCCATTCTTGGGGCCATTGTGGTTATGGGAACTTCCTCCATTGTGAGTGTGGCCTCCATGGTTATGGGTATATCCTCCCGAGTTTGGGGTAAAACGAGTCTTCTGCTGTGCTGCTGAATTGTGCTTTCCTTGCCCATACTTCCTCTTGCGGCTCTCAATCTATTGTTGCTTCCCTTCAATCATAAGAGCCTTGTCTACCAGCTCCTGGTAGTTGTTAAATGTTGCCACCATCAACTGCATGCTCATCTCATCATTCAACCCTTCCATAAAATTCTCCTGCTTCACGGCATCTGTGGCCACATCATCAGGGGCATATCGAGATAGCTTACTAAACTCATCTACGTACTGAGCCACAATACGATTTCCCTAGCGCAAGTTGTGAAACTCGCGCTTCTTCATGCTCATAGCTCCAGTTGAGACATGGCCTGTGGAATGCTTGCTGAAATCGATCCCAAGTGATATTGGCTATAGGGAAAGTGGTCGTGTAATTCTCCCACCATGAAGCTGCTGGTCTATCCAATTGATGTGCGGCGAAACACGCCTTCTCAGCATCGGTGCAACCTGAGGTGGTCAACTCCCTTCCAATCTTGCGTAGCCAGTCATCCGCAACTATTGGCTCGGTGCTACTGGAAAACACCGGCGGCTGCACCCTCAGAAAACGGGCTAAGTTGTCAACTGGAGGTGGTGGTGGCGGGTTGTTTGTTGATGTTTTCGTTGCCTTGGTTCTGGACTAATATCTGCATCAAGGCATTCTGCTGCTGGATCAACTGGGTGATCTCCGGTGGGAAGACAAATCTGGTATCACGTCTCGGAGGCATCCGATGGGTTTAGAGGGGAGAGATTAGAATAGAAATGATATCTAGTGAGAAAACACTACCCATATGCACATGTGACAAACATAATCATATCACACCAAATCAATTCAAGCAAGGGCATACAATCAGTCTAGAACTATCGTTACAAAAGTGCTCGGACTATTACTATTTACGGGAGGGGGGGGACTACTATTCATATCGTGGTCATTCTAGAAATTTTGATCGGTGGAGGACTCCATGGTATCCGCTCCAACTTCGTCTTCATAATCATCATCACTACCATCAGGGTCGGAGTCGGTGTCGTAGATGATGATGTAGTCTTCAGAATGTATTTCCTTAGGTTCGCCGTCATCTCCTCCTGGCGCGGGGTCTACCATAAAAACTCCTAGCTTCCTGTCGGGTCGTTATTCTTCTCCACGAGTATCGTCATTTCCTCCTCATATCCATCGCGTGTAGACTTGAGTTCCTCTTCTAGCTCTGAAATCCTGGTCATTGCCTTCTTTAGGTCTATCATGCCTGCGCACATCTGATTCTCTTGCCGACGAATGTGCTGGTTTAGCTCCTGGATGAACGCTGCAATGGACCTGTCCCTCCTGGTGCTGACTATCTCCCATTTCTCATCTCGGCGCCCACATATTTGGTAGATAGTATCCTTGATATCCTTGTGATAAACTTCGCCAATGCGTCCCATGGCCATATGGGCTGCCATGCTCTTTCCTAGACTCCAGGTTGGGGCATCAAAGGAAAACTCTATGGGCTCCGTAACTGGCGTGAATGTCCTTCCTGGAACTTGAACTCGAATCATCCAACACTCCTCTTCTGGTAAAGTGGCGGTGTAGGTCCCGGTGAAACTGGGTATTCCGATGTTCAGGTACCTAGTGACTTCCTTCAAGTGTCATCCAAAGGGTGTGTTTTCATCCGGTTGAGCAAACTTGTTCCTCGAGTCCGCCATCCTAAAGAGTAGAAAATGGAGAGGAGTCAGAAATAAGTAGAGAAGAGTGACCTATGGCTTATCTTAGTGGCCGTGTCCTACATTCAGCATGTGCTCTGATACCATCTTGTAGCGATCCGACCTCAGACGGTAAAATCTCTGTGTTCAGTGTCATCGCTGGATCGGTAATGCTGACACACACAGTACTTGAATGGATTTATAACAGAGTAGCAATCACACACTTATTACATCGAATGTCTCAAAAGAGAACTTATTACAATAAATATGGCTTAAGGCCATCTAAATAAGATAACAGCGGAAGGCTTGGAAGATAAAGTGAGTCCATCAACTCCAACGGCATAATGAGTGCATGACAATCGACCTAGCGCACCTTACTCCTCGTCTGAAAAGTCTGTAACATGATATATTGCAGCCCGAAATGGGTAAGCACATGGAATATGCTGGCAAAGTAACACAGTAGAGCAATGAACAGACAAATGCTATCACTACATGCATATATGGCTGGCGGAGGCTCTATGATTATAATGTTTTGTGAAAAGCCAGTTTTTCCCTACAACAAAGGAATATGCTTTATTTACCTATCATGGTGGTTGAAACATCATTGAGAAGATTCCTCCAACTCAATCCCAATTAAAGTAGTCATTATCGTCCCAACAAATTAATTTAGAGTGATGAGATCAAACCAATAATTCAAGTACCAGATACTCAAGATGTCCATAACCGGGACACGACTAACCATGATTAGTTTATAAACTCTATAGAGGTTTGCGCACTTTTCCCCACAAGACTCGATCTCCTCCATTGGATTTCTCGCACAACATGGTGTTTGAGAAACAGATGACCGAGACACAGTCTTTCCGAAGCATTAACTCTTTACTCTGGGTAGACAGTTACACCTACTTTCCCCTACATCTGCTAGCCTACCACTGAAAGAGGTCATACAACATACTCAACTATGCCAGAGCCCATAATGGCTTGTGGCTGCACACGGAAGTTTCTAGCATGAATAATCTTATGATCCCTTTGATCCTAGGTGGCGGACTGTAGGATGATCACATGGGTACTCCGGGATATCCTAGGACAACACTGGATTCTCCAGGTGCCCACAAGCAATCCGCCCAGATGTGTATTAAAGTTGCCACCTTAAGTTGAACCATTAATTTAACAAACTCACATCTCTCATGGATACACTCAAACCCAATCCACGTCTACGAGCATAGCATGGCAATATAAGCATAACATAGAAGTAACTCCCAGGGTTTGATAATAAATAGGGTAATAGGTTCTACCTCATCAACTACTTCCCAAAACCCACAAGTTGATCACATCCTAATCATGCAGTGTTTGAGAATTGTAACTAATGCATAAAAACTGGGTATGAAAAGAGTATGATCAATGTGTTACTTGCCTTGCTGACGATCTGCAAATCCTAAAGACTTGTAGTAGCACGCTTCGCACTCCGGGAATTCTATCGCAAACAAACAATAGCATACATAAGCAATCAAGAAAAGATGCACGGGTAAAACTCAAATAAGAAGACCGAATCTGAAAACTCAACAGAAGAGATTCGATTTGCAAAAAGAATCAAATCAAACGAAGCAACGAAACTCAAACTACGAAAGAAACAAGATCCGTTTACTAATCTAGACTAAAGTCAAATTTTATAGTACCAAAAACTTGTTCAAGTTGGTTAAACAGAAAGAGGGATTCGAGACGAAGATCTAGGCGCTTGTTTCACCTGATTTGGTTAAATGAGCGAAAAGATAAATTAAAACGAAGATTAGGGCAGAAATCACGATTGAGAATAATCGCGGAAAACCCTGGAAAATAAAATGAGACGAACAGGCTAACGGACGAACGTTCGCTGTCTGCGGCTAACTATCGAACAACGTTCGTTAAAACGAACATACGGACAAACGTTCGCTAAATAATAAACCGACGAAAAACCGAACCGAACCGAAATCTAAAAAAACGAATCTAGGGTTTACTTAAAAAACCGATTGGTTTTTCCCGTGAAAAACCGGACGGCAGCGACGGCTACCTCGGCGGCGGAGTCGGCGGCGGCTGGGTGACAGGGTGGCGACGGCGGACGGCGGCGGCGGGCGGCGGCGTCTGATAACCCACAAGTATAGGGGATCGCAACAGTTTTTGAGGGTAGAGTATTCAACCCAAATTTATTGATTCGACACAAGGGGAGCCAAAGAATATTCTCAAGTATTAGGAGTTGAGTTGTCAATTCAACCACACCTGGATAACTTAGTATCTGCAGCAAAGTATTTAGTAGCAAAGTAGTATGGAAGTAACGGTAACGGTGGCAAAAGTAACAGTAGTAGTTTCGTAGTAATTGTAACAATGGCAACGGAAAAGTAAATAAGCGAAGAACAATATGGGAAAAGCTCGTAGGCATTGGATCGGTGATGGAGAATTATGCCGGATGCGATTCCTCATGTAATAGTTATAACATAGGGTGACACAGAACTAGCTCCAGTTCATCAATGTAATATAGGCATGTATTCCGAATATAGTCATACGTGCTTATGGAAAAGAACTTGCATGACATCTTTTGTCCTGCCCTCCCGTGGCAGCGGGGTCCTAATAGAAACTAAGGGATATTAAAGCCTCCTTTTAATAGAGTACCAGACCAAAGCATTATCACTTAGTGAATACACGAACTCCTCAAATTATGGTCATCACTGCTAATGATCCCGATTATTGTCACTTCGGGGTTAACGGATCATAACACATAATAGGTGACTAAAGACTTGCAAGATAGGATCAAGAACTCACATATATTCATGGAAACATAATAGTTTCAGATCTGAAATCATGGCACTCGGGCCCTTGTGACAAGCATTAAGCATAGCAAAGTCATAGCAACATCAATCTCAGAACATAGTGGATACTAGGGATCATACCCTAACAAAACTAACTCGATTACATGGTAAATCTCATCCAACCCATCACCGTCCAGCAAGCCTACGATGGAATTACACACGCACGGCGGTGACCATCATGAAATTGGTGAAGGAGGAAGGTTGATGATGACGATGGCGACGAATTCCCCTCTCCGGAGCCCCGAACGGACTCCAGATCAGCCCTCCCGAGAGAGATTAGGGCTTGGCGGCGGCTCCGTATTGTAAAAAGCGATGAATCCTTCTCTCTTATTTTTTTCTCCCCGAACGTGAATATATAGAGTTGGAGTTGAGCTCGGTGGAGCACCAGGGGGCCCACGAGGCAGGGGGCGCGCCCAGGGGGTAGGTGCGCCCCCACCCTCGTGGACAGGGTGTGGGCCCCTGGCCTTGATCCTTTCGCCAGTATTTTTTATTAATTCCAAAAATAATCTCCGTTGATTTTCACGTCATTTCGAGAACTTTTATTTCTGCACAAAAATAACACCATGGCAATTCTGCTGAAAACAGCGTCAGTCCGGGTTAGTTCCATTCAAGTCATGCAAGTTAGAGTCCAAAACAAGGGCAAAAGTGTTTGGAAAAGTAGATACGACGGAGACGTATCAACTCCCCCAAGCTTAAACCTTTGCTTGTCCTCAAGAAATCCAGTTGATAAACTGAAAGTGATAAAGAAAAACTTTTACAAACTTTGTTTGTTCTTGTTTTTGTAAATATGCAAAGCCAGCATTCAAGTTTTCAGCAAAGATTATGAACTAACCATATTCACATTAACATTTAGGTCTCATATTTACTCATGTCAATGGCATAATCAACTAGCGAGCAATAATAATAAATCTCAGATGACAACACTTTCTCAAAACAATCATGATATGATATAACAAGATGGTATCTAGCTAGCCCTTTATGAGACCGCAAAACATAAATGCATAGCACCTTTAAAGCTCAAGGACTGACTAAACATTGTAATTCATGGTAAAAGAGATCCAGTCATAGTCATACTCAACATAAATTAATAGTAATGGATGCAAATGATGGCGGTTCTCTCCAGCTGGTGCTTTTTAATAATAGGGTGATGTCTCAACATAAAAGTAAATAGATGGGCCCTTTGCAGAGGGAATCAGGGATTTATAGAGGTGCCAGAGCTTGATATTGAAATAGAGATGAATAATATTTTGAGCGGCATACTTTCATTGTCAACATAACAACCAAGAGATCTTGATATCTTCCATGCTACACACATTAAAGGCGGTTCCCAAACAGAATGGTAAAGTTCATACTCCCCCTCCACCAACAAGCATCACTCATGGCTGGCTCGAAACAATAAGTGCCTCCAACTAACAAGAGTCTCGGGGGGGTTTTGTTTGCAATTATTTCGATTTGATTTGCTTAGAGCATGGGACTGGGCATCCCGGTGACCAGCCATTTTCTCGTGAGTGAGGAGCGGAGTCCACTCCTCTTGAGAATAACCCGCCTAGCATGGAAGATACAGACAACCCTAGTTGATACATGAGCTATTCGAGCATGCAAAACAAAATTTCATTTGAAGGTTTAGAGTTTGGCACATACAAATTTACTTGGAACGACAGGTAGATACCGCATATAGGAAGGTGTGGTGGACTCATATGGAATAACTTTGGGGTTTATGGAACTGGATGCACAAGCAGTATTCCCGCTTAGTACAAGTGAAGGCTAGAAAAAGACTGGGAAGCGACCAACTAGAGAGCGACAACAGTCATGAACATGCATTAAAATTACTAAACCTTGAGTGCAGGCATGAGTAGGATATAATCCACCATGAACATAAATATCGTGAAGGCTATGTTGATTTTGTTTCAACTACATGCGTGAGCATGTGCCAAGTCAAGTCACTTGAATCATTCAAAGGAGGATACCACCCTATCATACCACATCACAACCATTTTAATAGCATGTTGGCATGCAAGGTAAACCGTTATAAACTCCTAGATAATTAAGCATGTCATAAGCAACTATAATCTCTAATTGTCATTGCAAACATGTTTATTCATAATAGGCTGAATCAGGAACGATGAACTAATCATATTTACAAAAACAAGAGAGGTCGAGTTCATACCAGCTTCTCTCATCTAAATCAGTCCATCATATATCGTCATTATTGCCTTTCACTTGCACGACCGAACGATGTGAACAGTAATAATAGTGCACGTGCATTGGACTAAGATGGAATCTGCAAGCATCTAATACATAGGAGAAGACAAGGTAACATGGGCTCTTGGTTAAATCAACAATAATGCATATCAGAGCCACTTCAACATTTTCATTATGGTCTTGTCCTCTCGACCCCCAAAGAAAAGAAAAGAAATAAAACTATTTACACGGGAAAGCTCCCAACAAGCAAAAGAAGAACGAGAAATCTTTTTGGGTTTTCTTTTAGTTATTACTACTACAAGCATGGAAGGTAAACTAGCTAAAAGCTACAACTAATTTTTTTTGTTTTTCTTAAGGTTTATTAAACACACAAGAAGAAAGCAAGAAAAAGAAAATAAACTAGCATGGATTATACAATGAAAAAGTGTGATCACCGACAACTAGCATGAGTGTGTAAACATGAATGTTGTGTCGGTGAGAAACACGTACTCTCCCGAGCTTAGGATTTTGGCCTAAGTTGGTCTATGCCCATGGATCAAAGTTGTAGTTGGGGTTGTACTATGAAGGATCCTCAAGTTGCCATTGGTTGGGAATCTCCTCTAGATCCCACTGGTAAACAGACTGTCGTGAAGGAACACATTGTGGTTCCGGCTGTGTAGCTGGTGTGGGGTTCTGGTCGGCATGAAATGACTCCGGTTGAACAAGGTACTTGTGTGTAGATAAGTCAAACAAAGAAGGAGCAGACAAAGTAATAATCTCAGGGCGAATTTTATCAAATATCAGTTTGTACTTAAGCGTCTTTTCCTTATTCTTAACAATAAAATCATGTGCTACCATACTAATGCCTAATAGGTATGTTAAACTATGCAGTGAGGCGCGAGGCGAAGATACCTCCCAAGATGGGACCCTTCGTGCGGTTAGGACTTAATTAACCGCTTGGCAACGATAGCACCTATGCTAAAAGAGTTATCACAAAACAAGGCATGGCCCAAAATAACAATATCATGGGCACTAAGGTTTCCACAGTTTCCGCGACCAATTAAACATCTACTAGCAAATATCGCAAAGTAATACAAAACCGGAAAAATGTATGCTAGTAATTCTTGCATCGAAAACTTTCCTAGTTTCCCCTACAGCAATCATATCAATAAATCCTTCCACATCATTACGATGTGGTTCCTCTATGCTGCCAGTAAGGGGTATCTTACAAACCCGGCAGAAATCAGAAAGGGGCATCTCCTTATGCTCATCATATGAATAAAATTCCACTGAAGGTGGTGATCTCCTAGCATGGAAGTGAAGATTTTGCACGAAAATACTAGTGAGTAAGAGATACTGTTCGCGCTGGTCGCGGATGAAGTCGGTGAGGCCTGTATTATCAACCAAAGAATAGAAATCATCATGAATCCCGGCTGCTGTTAAGAACTCATCACAAGGCCATTCACACGGCCTAACTTCCGCGATGCGAGGGAGATTATATATGGGCCTCTCGTCTTCTTCACCTTGCTTATCCTTCGGGCCTCGGTTAGAAGAGCCCCTCAAATCTCTTCATCATTTTTTGAAAATTTCTGAAATTTTTAGTAACTCAAAATAAAAGTGAACTAAACTCAACAAAATTAATAGCAACTACTCCTACAAGTGCCTAGAGAGTATATCATGCATTAGAACTACTTGGGACCATATAAATTTGCAATGCAAGCTCAAGAACAGGGTCACCTCAGCAGCAAAAATTTGCAATGAATAAATCACTAGAACAAAAACTAATTGGACCATTGGAGGAGTCACATACCGAAGAACAACCCCCCAAAGTAGTTTTGTGAGTGGAGCTTTGAGAAAGGAGATCGAAAATCGCAGCAAAATGAGCAAGAACTCGTGCTTGATCTGGTTGGTGAATTTTTTGGGAGGAAGGAGTGTGTGGTGGCTGGAGTAAGTGGAGGGGAGCCACCAGGGGCCCACGAGGCAGGGGGCGCGCCCAGGGGGTGTGGGCGCGCCCTGGACACTCGTGGCCAGGTGCTTGCTCCCCCTGATGTGTTCTCAGTGCCAGATATTCTCAAATATTCTATAAAAATCATATTTCAATTTCGGGGCATTTGGAGAACTTTTATTTTCGGGGTATTTTTTTATTGCATGGATAATTCAGAAAACAGACAGAAAATACTATTTTGCTCTATTTAATCTAAATAACAGAAAGTAAAAGTGGGGTATAGAAGGTTTTGCTTTCTAACTTCATCCATCTCATGCTCATCAAAAGGAATCCACTAACAAGGTTGATCAAGTCTTGTTAACAAACTCATTCTGAATAACATGGAACCGGAGACATTTCGAATAACACTAGGTTACCTCAACGGGGATATGCACATCCCCGACAATAAGAATATCATATCTCTTTTTGACAGTAGGAAGAGGAAATTCAAAACCTCCAATAATAATCGATGGAATTTTTCCAATAGAATTGATACTGTGAACTTGAGGTCGTTTCCTCGGGAAGTGTACCGTATGCTCATTACCATTAACATGAAAAGTGACATTGCCTTTGTTGAAATCAATAACAGCCCCTGCAGTATTCAAAAAGGGTCTTCCAAGAATAATATACATACTATCATCCTCACAACTGGCACATCCTCACAAATACCGACAGGTATAGCGGTCGATTTATCGACCATTTGCAAAGATATTTCAGTAGATGTCAACTTATTCAAATCAAGTCTATAATATAAAGAGAGAGGCATAACACTAACACCGGCCACAAGATCACATAAAGCAGTTCTAACATAGTTTCTTTTAATGGAGCATGGTATAGTTGGTACCTCTCGATCTCCAGTTTCTTAGGTATTCCACCTTTAAAAGTATAATTAGCAAGCATGGTGGAAATTTCAGCTTCTGATATCTTTCTCTTATTTGTAACAATATCTTTCATGTACTTAGCATAAGGATTCATTTTAAGCATATCAGTAAAATGCATACGCAATAAAATAGGTCTAATCGTTTCAGCAAAGCGCTCAAAATCCTCAAAATCATTTTCTTGGATGGTTTAGGAGGAAAAGTCATGGGTTTCTGAACCCATGGTTCTCTTTCTTTACCGTGCTTCCTAGCAACAAAGTCTCTCTTATCATAACGTTGATTCTTTGATTGTGGGTTATCAAGATCAACAACAAGTTCAATTTTTACATCATTATTATTGCTAGGTTGAGCATCGACATGAACATCATCATTAACATTATCATTAGGTTCATGTTCATCACCAGATTGTGTTTCAGCATCAGAGATAGAAATATCATTGGGATTCTCAGGCATGTCAACAACGGGTTCACCTGAAGCATGCAAAGTCCTATCATTTTTCTTTTTCTTCTTTTTAGAAGGACTAGGTGCATCTACATTAGTTCTATGAGAATCTTGCCCAATTCTCTTAGGGTGGCCCTCAGGATACAAAGGTTCCTGAGTCACTTTACCCCCTTTAGTTGCAACTCTAACAGCAAAGTCATTATTCTTACTATTCAATTCATTGGGAAAATCATTCTGAGTTTTAAGTACTTGTTCAACTTGAGTGGTAACCATAGAAGCATGTTTACTAATGAGTTTAAGTTCACCTTTAACTCTAGACATATAATCACCCAAGTGTTCAATCATATAAGCATTGTGTTTCAGTTGTCTACCAAAATAAGTAGTAAGATCTTATTGCTTAACCATGAAGTTATCAAATTCATCCAAACATTGGCTAGCAAACTTAGCAGGAGGGATCTCAGCTTTATCATATCTATAGAGAGAGTTTACATTTACTACCTGTGTTGGGTTATCAAGACCGTGTGTTTCTTCAATAGGTGATGAATTAAGACCTTGTATTTCTTCAACAGGAGGTAAATTCATAACATCTTCAGCTTTAATACCTTTTTCTTTCAGAAATTTCATTGCCTCTTGCATATCTTCAGGACTGAGAAATAGAATACCCCTTTTCTTTGGAGTTGGCTTAGGAGTTGGTTCATGAAGTGTCCAATTATTTTCATTGGTCAGCATATTATTCAATAGAATTTCAGCTTGATCAACTGTTCTTTCCCTGAAAACACAGCCAACACAACTATCTAGGTGGTCTCTGGAAGCATCGGTTAGTCCATTATAAAAGATATCAAGTATTTCATTTTTCTTGAGAGGATGATCAGGCAAAGCATTAAGTAACTGGAGAAGCCTCCCCCAAGCTTGTGGGAGACTCTCTTCTTCAATTTGCACAAAATTATATATTTCCCTTAAAGCAGCTTATTTCTTATGAGCGGGGAAATATTTAGCAGAGAAGTAATAAATCATATCCTGGGGACAACGCACACAAGCAGGATCAAGAGAATTAAACCATGTTTTAGCATCACCCTTTAATGAGAACAGAAATAATTTAAGGATATACTAGTAGCGAGTTTTCTCATCATTAGTGTACAAGGTGGCTATATCATTTAATTTAGTAAGATGTGCCACAACAGTTTCAGATTCATAGCCATAGAAAGGATCAGATTCAACCAAAGTAATTATCTCAGGATCAACAGAGAAATCATAATCCTTATCACTAACAAAGATAGGTGAAGTAGCAAAAGCAGGGTCATATTTCATTCTAGCATTCAGAGATTTTTCCTTCAACTTAGCTAATAATTTCTTAAGATCACTTCTATCATTGCAGGCAAGAAAGTCTCTAGCAGTTTCTTCATCCATAACATAACCCTCAAGTACAATAGGTAATTCATATCTAGGGGGAGAATCTTCATCATCTCTCTAGCCCTAGCAAGTTGTTCATCAAGAAATTCACCTAATGGCACAGTAGTATCAAGCATAGAAGTAGTTTCATCATAAGTATCATGCATAGCAGAAGTGGCATCATCAATAACATGCAACATATCGAAATTAATAGCAGAAGCAAGTTTAGGTGTCGCAAGTTTACTCAAAACAGAAGGTGAATCAAGTGCAGAGCTAGATGGCAGTTCCTTACCTCCCCTGGTAGTTGAGGGAAAAATCTTAATTCTTTCGTCTTTCAAGTTCCTCATAGTGACCAGCAGATATAAATCCCAAGTGACTCAAAGAGTAGAGCTATGCTCCCTGGCAATGGCGCCAAAAAATAGTCCTGATAACCCACAAGTATAGGGGATCGCAACAGTTTTTGAGGGTAGAGTATTCAACCCAAATTTATTGATTCGACATAAGGGGAGCCAAAGAATATTCTCAAGTATTAGCAGTTGAGTTGTCGATTCAACCACACCTAGATAACTTAGTATCTGCAGCCAAGTATTTAGTAGCAAAGTAGTATGGAAGTAATGGTAACGGTGGCAAAAGTAACAGTAGTAGTTTTGTTGTAATTGTAACAATGGCAACTGAAAAGTAATTAAGCAAAGAACAATATGTGAAAATCTCATAGGCATTGGATCGGTGATGGAGAATTATACCGGATGCGATTCCTCATGTAATAGTTATAACATAGGGTGACAGAGAACTAGCTCCAGTTCGTCAATGTAATGTAGGCATGTATTCCGAATATAGTCATACGTGCTTATGGAAAATAACTTGCATGACATCTTTTGTCCTACCCTCTTGTGGCAGAGGGGTCCTAGTCGAAACTAAGGGATATTAAGGCCTCCTTTTAATAGAGTACCGGACCAAAGCATTAACACTTAGTGAATACACGAACTCCTCAAACTATGGTCATCACCGGTAATGATCCCGATTATTGTCACTTCGGGGTTAACGGATCATAACACATAATAGGTGACTATAGACTTGCGAGATAGGATAAAGAACTCACATATATTCATGGAAACATAATAGGTTCAGATCTGAAATCATGGCACTCGGCCCTAGTCACAAGCATTAAGCATAGCAAAGTCATAGCAACATCAATCTCAGAACATAGTGGATACTAGGGATCAAACCCTAACAAACTAACTCAATTACATAGTAAATCTCATCCAACCCATCACCGTCCAGCAAGCCTAAGATGGAGTTACTCAAGCACAGCAGTGAGCATCATGAAATTGGTGATGGAGGAAGGTTGATGATGACGATGGCGACGGATTCCCCTCTCTGGAGCCCCGAACAGACTCCAGATCAGCCCTCCTGAGAGAGATTAGGGCTTGGTGGCGGCTCCGTATCGTAAAACATGATGAATCCTTCTCTCTTATTTTTTTCTCCCCGAACGTGAATATATAGAGTTGGAGTTGAGGTTGGTGGAGCACCAGTGGGCCCATGAGGCAGGGGCGCGCCCAGGGGGGTAGGCGTGCCCCCACCCTCGTGGACAGGGTGTGGGCCCCCTGGCCTTGCTTCTTTCACCAGTTGTCGGATTTCGGGTTCCGGCAGACCCTTAAGGTTCGAACTCTGGGGTGCGCGCGGAGATTATCCTCTCTACCTCTCCGTCTCGCAAAGATCTAACTGCTGAAAGAACAACACAAGGGACACAGGGTTTATACTAGTTCGGGCCACCATTGTGGTGTAATACCCTACTCTAGTTTGTGGTGGGTGGATTGCCTCTTGGGTGGATCCTCCTACCCTGGGGGTGGCTAGTCCTATTTATAGGCAAAGGCCCTGGGCCTCCTCCCAAATATTGAGCGGAAAGGGCGCCAACAATTGGCCAATTTGAAGGGGAACATCTGGTACACTTATCCTGACTAAAGTTGGTCCTCGCCTGCCAAAGGCCCTGTGGTGACGCCGTTCTGGGCTCCATGATGACCTCCTTCCCACCGTTGGACTGGTCTTGATCTCGTTGCACCAAAATGGGTGCCTTTGCTTGATCCTCTCGCCTGCGCTTGCCTCCTTTGCACCAAAGAGGAAAGGGAGACACTGCTCGGGCTAGCGCCCGCCTGGCACCCTTGGTCGTCATGGCTTGCGTCATGGGCACCTCGCGAGGTACCCCGCCTTGATCTCTCCGCCTCCTCGTGAGCCAGCCTGACGAGGCCGTGCCTGAGGAAGCGTCGTGTCCTCCGCCCTGCGAGGCTTGGCCCCTCACGAGGGTCTTGGGTCTCATGTTGATGAAGATGGGCCGTGCTGGGCCCCCTTTCGAGCCATGCCGCAGGCCGCAGGCGGGAAAGTCTGGGGACCCCCGTTCCCAGAACGCTGACAGTAGCCCCCGGGCCCAAGGCGCGCCCGGACTTGGCCGTGCTGAGAGGCGAAAGGGTAAGGGCGAAGCGCCGCGGGCCCTAACAGCCTACGGCCTTGGGCGCCGCGTGGCGGTTGATTGGATGTGGGCGGCACTGTTCCCCCACGCTCCCTTATTTTGTGCCCTGCTAGGTGGACTCGCAGTCGTACACAGCCGCTCCCCTTCCTGTTGTTTGACCGTCCCCTACTCTTCCTCCCTCCGAACTCCGACTCTTGCCTCCAATCCCATCTCACATCTTCCGCTTCCTTCCCATTGCCATGGCCCCGACGAAGAAAGAGAAAGGGAAGAAACCCATGCCTCCGTCTCGCCCGCCGCCGTTGGTGGCCCCCGCCGTTGGCCGGTCGATCATACTCAATCGAGAGTGCCTGGGTAAGCTCAGCCCGGCTCTGGCCACCATCTTCAACGAGTGTGGGAGGACGACGGCCTGGCCTACGTCTCACTTCCCCACTGACAGGATAATCACCGAGGTTCATTATTTTGCCGACGCCTTGTGGGCGGGTCTGGTTCCCCCCTTTTCCGATTTCTTCAAGGCCGTCCTCTCCCATTACCAGATCCATATGATGCATATGGGTCCTGAATCCATCACCCTTCTTTCGGTCTTCGCTTTTGTTTGCGAGGCGATGATGGGCATCCCTCCTTCCGTTGCCTTGCTACGCCACTTCTTCTCTTTGCGCCTTGCTGACCCCACTCAATGCTCGGCGTGTGTGAACTTCGTCGCCGCACCTGAGACTGCGGCCTCGGGGATCGACTTCAAGCTTCCTTCGCCTTCAGCTGGGTTCCGCGAGCGGTGGTTGTACGTTGATGTCGGGGTGCCCAGCCCCCTGCTGGCGAAGCCAACTTCGCCTGCTGTACCCAACTCAGGCTGGGGCCAGGAGACGCTCGAGAGCCCCCGGCTCGCCTTCGTCTGGCTCCACTTCGCGCTCTTGAAATCGCTTGGCGTGACAGTGCCCAAGGTGGTGAAGGAGTTCCCGTTGCGCCGCATTGCCCCTCTCTAACGCCACTCCCACCGAATGTGGGCCTTCAGTGGGCATGGTGATCGAATGAGGCTCCAGGAAGAAGTCCTGACGCCTGGGGCGCTAAGGACAGTGCTCTTGGTCCTGACTGGTGACCCCAACCTGGGCAGCATCCAGCGGGGAGGGGCCCTGCTGTACGTCTGCCAGAACAAGGACGATTTCGTGAAGTAGATGCCCTCCTTTGATGAATGGGGGCTGCGCCCTGCTGGCTTCCAAGTGCCTCGCGAGAACCCCGTGGTGGTGACCGCCCTTCCAGTTGGTCAAAGCGAATCCTCCTAGAGTGGTGGAGCAGGGAGGCATGAGACGGCTGAGGCCGAGAGGGCTCCCGATGAGGTGACTACGCCTGGTAATGCCCTCGAGGGGGCAGCTCCTGAGACCCGCGCCGCTGAGGCTAAGGGTGGCAAGCAGTCGCTTCCAGTGCCTGGGGCTGAGGCCCCTGAGGCCCCGGCCGCGTCTTCTGGCGAGGCGATTAACAGCGCGCGTCAGGCAGGCGCCCCTGACGCGGATCGCTTTGATGCTCCGTCTCCGTCGCAGGTTGATCCTTGCGCTCTTCTCTTGGGCCGCTTCCGCGTGGACTTTGAGGCCCTCCGGAGGAAAAGGGTGGCCCTGGGTGATGACTTCCCTTGTCGCTTGCTGAAGCGCCGGAAATACTTCGCTACTGACGAGTAAGCCTTCTCCTTTTCTGGCTCCTGATCCCCTTGTTGTGTCTACTGATCCTTACTCCGCAGGCCTCTTCCGGCCGAGCTCGTGGGAGTCGCTGAGGCGCCGCCTCCTTTGGCTTCATCCCCCCATCGTCCCCAAGTGCTCCGAGCAGCACTGCTCTTGTGGTGAGGGCGAATGAAGGGGCGGACCGTCCCGAGGCGCACTGCAGCCCTTCTCTTCCTACGATCTTCCTTCGCGGGCCCTCTCTTGCCATAGCCAGCCTGCCGTGGGCCTCCCGCCTGGCCGCGGGCTGCGACTGGCTGAGGCGCCTCCTGTGCCCTTCTTCCGGAGATGGGCTGGCCCCAGGCTGGGCTTCTGGTACGGCGCGCCCGGCCGTCGTGAGGGCGCCAGCCCCCAGCCCCCTTCCCGGAGGGGGAGCGATGATTTGTGGCCCCCAGTGCTTGCTCGGGGAAGATGATGGTGTGGAAGACGTGCTCGAGCGCGCTCGGGAGCGCCGTGCTCGTCGCCAAGAGTTCCTTCGGAGGGTGACCGACGCGGTGGACCTGCTTTGGGAGGAGCTCGCTGGTGAAGACGGGCGCCTAGAGGCCGAGGGCCTGCGCTTGGCCATAGGGAGGCGCGAGCTGGAGGCCGCCATCGCCCTCGCGCGCCATCAGCGCGACCTTCATGACGAAGAGGCGAAGGCGTCGCTGGAGGCCTCTTGGGCGGCTCGATCCCAGGCCGCTGAGGAGGCCCGGGGAGCTGACCGACGGTGAGAAGTAGCGAAGGAACGGGCTCGGGAGCTCCTGGCCCGGTGCCACTCATTGGAGGAGCAAGTGGAACTGCGCGAGGCGGCCCTGGCATCGATGAAGGTGGCCTTCGGCGACCCAGCTGAGCTTCGGAAGCGTGAGGTGGCGTTGACGCTGGAAGCCGCTGAACGCATCCGCGAGTACGAGTGGCTGGAGACGAGGGAGCGCCTGGTGATGCAGGCGGAAGATGATGTCTCCGCACGGGAAGCACGTGTCCTGGAGGAGGTCGGTCGTTGGGTGGCGACGGCGCGCCAAGGCCTCGAGCGTGAGTTCGAGGAGAGGCTGGAGTTGATCCGGGTCGAGGCTGAGGGAAGAACCGCAGCCCTGAGGGCCCAATGGGATGAGGCGACGCGGCGGGCCGACGCCACCCGGGCCGCCCTTGAGGCAGCGCACAAGGAGTTGGCTGCCTCCCAGGCCGAGGTGCTCCGTCTTCGCCAGCTGGTGGAGGAGGCTGAGGCCGTCGAGCGCCAGAATGCTGATGAGATACGCCAGCGGCAGGTCCTGGAGCACGTGCACGACCCCATGCTTGCTACGCTCAGGGAGAGGGCTAATATAGCCTTGGGCAACATCTTCGAGGCGGCTGTCGGCGAGCCGCACACGATCAACTATGCCGGCAACCTGCAGTTCTTCACCGCCGTGGTGACGCACCTGGAGGCGCGGTCGGTCAGGTCCGACAGGTTGGTGGAGGAGAGGAGCCGCGCCCTGCTTGGGCGCGCCTTTTCTCGTGTCTTCAGCCATCTCCGGAACATGGATCCCCACTTCGACTTTGACACCGCCATCGCCCCAGTCTCCCAGGCCGTCCGAGGCGACCTGGCGCACTGGGTGGAAGACAACATGGACGCTCTTGTCAGAGCCTTCGCTTCGGACGACGACGACGTGATCGTGGCTGCTGACGAGGGCGGTGTGGTGGACGGCCCTGATGCCGCTGGTGGCGACGCAGGCAGCGATGGCGAGTTCAGCGATGCCAGCGGCGGCTCGGGAGGTGCTCCTGAGGACGCATTGGGGGATTTGTCCGAGTGAGTATGTATCGCTCATGTCTTTTTACCCTGCGTGAGTAGAACTCAGGTGTTCGGCCTAATGACTGTGTGAGCATTTTGGGAGGGGAAGCCCCTCATGTAAAACCTGTATTCATCGCATTAGCAGCTATTATATTGCGCGAGCACCCGCGCCTGGCGGCTGGCTGGTTTACCTTTGTTTCGCGCAGGCCCCGAGGCAGCCCGTGGGAGGATGTGGTGTCCTGATTGTTCTCTAGTTGAATTCGTAGGACGCGCAAGTGTTGCTGGTGGGGGGCTTCACAGGCGCTGGCCTTCTTCACAGGCTCCGGGCCTTTTCCCGCATGTGATGGCTTCACAGGCATTCGCCTTCTTTACAGGCTCTGGGCCTTTTCCTACACGCGATAGCTTCACAGGCATTCGCCTTCTTCACAGGCTCCGGGCCTTTTCCTAAACACGATAGCTTCACAGGCATTCGCCTTCTTCACAGGCTCCGGGCCTTTTCCTAAACACGATAGCTTCACAGGCATTCGCCTTCTTCACAGGCTCCGGGCCTTTTCCTAAACGTGATAGCTTCACAGGCATTCACCTTCTTCACAGGCTCCGGGCCTTTTCCTAAACGCGATAGCTTCACAGGCATTCGCCTTCTTCAGAGGCTCTGGGCCTTTTCCTGAAGGGACATCCTCCGCAGGTACCGGAAAGTCCTCCCGAGAAGGAGCGATAGCGGCAGTCTGGGCTGCACACGAGCCAGGCCCGGCCCGACTCATGAGGGGCTCGCGAGGGGAGGCAGCTGTGGTGAAGCGGTAACCAGAACGTGAGAAATGGCTCGAACGAGACTAAGCACCCCTTCCCCAAACACACGCAAATCTCAAATTAGAATCCAACTTAAATCTAGCAGGGGAAAAGTTACAACCAAAGAAGAAGTCAATGAAAACAGACAAAAGGCCGCGTCCGGCACCTAATCTAGTCTTGGACGTCTTCTCACCAGTGCGGAGCTAAGTGTTGTCCACTAGGCGTGGGAGGGAGCCCCAGGGCCTGAGGCCGGCACCCGTGAGACTCCGAGGCGTGTACAGCCCCACTCATTATTACGTGAGAGTGTCACGGGGCGGCGAGCTTCACAGGCACTGGGCCTTCTTCACAGGTACCGGCCTTGCTTCATATCGCCAGACGAGGGCCCCGCCTTGCGCCACACTCTAGTGCCACCAATGACGACCGGAAACCAGGACGCCGCCGGTGGGGTAGAGCGGTCGCCAGCGGTTCCCCCGACGACCATAGGTCCTCCGCCAGGGGCAGGACCTTAGGCGCCTCCCCAGCGGAGGGCCTCCCCCCTGAGAACGCCTTGCTCCGAACGCCGCGGTGGTGATGTCGGATCTCTGTCCCTCTTCTGCAGCCCCCTGCACCCTCCTCCCGAGGGGTAGGAGACTGTGGGAGCGGGGCAGCTGCTTACTGCGGCGACCAACACCTCCTGCGATCCATGATTAGCGTACACCTACTCCTGAGGAATTAGTGGTACCCGATAGTTTTCGCCTCCAGCGTGGCCGATGGAGCCGTCCCGGGGCTCCTGGAAGAGCTCAGCTTCTGGTGTCTCGTCTCCCCAGCTTGGGCTGAGAAGCGAGCCTTGTTCGCCCTCGTGAGCGTGCCCTTGGTCCATCATGTGGGGCACGTATTCTTCTGGCGCCGTCATCCCGAAGGCTGTGCTGTAGGGCTCCATGTGCCATGTAGCGCTGCTTGACGTGCCCACCGCGGGGTGGTAGCGCGGCTGCCCGCCTGCGCCGTGGGCCGTGCCGAGTCCCTCTCCCTCACGCGTCGGGGGCGGGGGTGGCGCCCCCGTCAGTCCGGCGCCGACGGATTCGCTGGTGTTGGGGTAGCCTTGGGGCCCGCGGGAGCGTCCAGGGCCCCCGCGCGTGCCGCCCTGAGCTTCAGACGGGAGCTGGATGCAGAAGGGGTGAGCCCCCGAAGCGGCAAAGCCCAGGAGTTCGGCAACCCGCTCTAGCAGCACGTCGCGGCCGCCTTCCAGCAGCCTGCACTGCAGCAGCTCTCGGGCCACTGTGAGCGCGGCCCTCGAGTTTGCCTGCTCCCGGCGGGTGTATGGTGTTGTGGTCGCGACGTGATTGGAGGCCCTTGCCGCCGAATGCGCTTGCCGCGGCGTGAGGGTTGTTGAAGCCTGTCCGCGTCGCCCGCGGCCCGCAGTGCCCTGCGGACCACGAGCTGCCTGGGGCGCGGGGTAGCCCGAGGCGGGCGGCTCCGCGCGGGCGGGCCACGCCGCCCAAGGATCTTGGTTGCCCGCCTGGTCGCCGGACATGGTGATGACGATGCGACTGGACGCGGAGTGGTAGGAAGGTGGATTCCGGCGCACCCCTACCTGGCGCGCCAAATGTCGGATTTCGGGTTCCGGCAGACCCTTAAGGTTCGAACTCTGGGGTCCGCGCGGAGATTATGCTCTCTACCTCTCCGTCTCACAAATATCTAACTGCTGAAAGAACAACACAAGAGACACAGGGTTTATACTAGTTCGGGCCACCATTGTGGTGTAATACCCTACTCTAGTTTGTGGTGGGTGGATTGCCTCTTGGGCTGATGATGATGAACAATACAAAGAAGAACAGCCTCGCGAGGGTCTGCTCTTAGCTAGGACGATGAACTGCTAGGGGGAGTTCAGCCACCCTTCTCTCCCTCTCCTCCTACCCTGGGGGTGGCTAGTCCTATTTATTGGCAAAGGCCCTGGGCCTGTTCCCAAATATTGAGCGGGAAGGGCGCCAACAATTGGCCAATTTGAAGGGGAACATCTGGTACACTTATCCTGACTAAAGTTGGTCCTCGCCTGCCAAAGGCCCTGTGGTGACGCCGTTCTGGGCTCCACGATGACCTCCTTCCCACCATTGGACTGGTCTTGGTCTCGTTTCACCGAGATGGGTGCCTTTGCTTGATCCTCTCGCCTGCGCTTGCCTCCTTTGCACCAAAGAGGAAAGGGAGACACTACGCGGGCTGGCGCCCGCCTGGCACCCTTGGTCGTCATGGCCTGCGTCATGGGCACCTCGCGAGGTACCCCGCCTTGATCTCTCCGCCTCCTCGTGAGCCAGCCTGATGAGGCCGTGCCTGAGGAAGCCTCGTGTCGTCTGCCCCGCGAGGCTTGGCCCCTCGCGAGGGTCTTGGGTCTCATGTTGATGAAGATGGGCCGTGCTGGGCCCCCTTTCGAGCCACGTCGCAGGCCGCAGGTAGGCAAGTCTGGGGACCCCCGTTCCCAGAACGCCGACACCAGTATTTTTTATTAATTCCAGAAATAATCTCCGTTGATTTTCAGGTCATTCCGAGAACTTTTATTTCCGCACAAAAATAACATCATGGCATGCTGAAAACAACATCAGTCCGGGTTAGTTCCATTAAAATCATGCAAGTTAGAGTCCAAAACAAGGGCAAACGTGTTTGGAAAAGTCGATACGACGGAGACGTATCAGCGTCGCGACGACGCGGGCTGGCAGCGACAGCGGTGCACGGATCGAGGCGGCGGCACGGCGGCTAGGGTTTTTGGGCGGCGTGGCTAGCGGCGGGGTCGGGCCGCGGCTTATAAAGCCTGGCCGGGCAGGGTCCGGATCAGGCACGGCCCGGTTAGGTCGGTGCATTTTTTTAAATAATCCTGGCGCGGAAAAACAAATAAAAGAAATACTAAACGGAGTCCAAAAATCCTGAAATAAATTTTAATATTGCGGACAAAGTGAACGTCTATTCTGGCCTCTAATGCAATTTTCAAAAACGCATATTTTTTCCTAATTCATATAAAATAGCAATAAAAGTCCAAAAAGAAATAGTTATTTGATTTTAATATTTTCCTCCAATATTCCCTTTATTTTGAAGAAGTTATATTATCTCCTCTCATATATTTTAATATGAAATATTTTCAGAGAGAAAAATAATTAAAACCAAAGTGATCCTTGTTTCGATATTTGATAGAATTCAAATATGCAAAACGTGAAATCCCAAACTCTCTCCGTGGGTCCTTGAGTTGCTTATAATTTCGAGGATCGCAACGCAAAATGCAGTAAAATATGATATGCATGAATGACCTATGTATAACATTTCAAATTGAAAATTTAGGATGTTACAGCGGCTCGCCGGTCCTGGCCGCATGCTTCTTCTTTTTGCCTTTCCTCGCCGGTGGACACAGGCGAGGGCGTGCGCTGGGTCGGGTGACAATGTGGAAAGGTGATGTTGGGGTTGAACCCGACGTGCGCGTCACCTTCAGTGTAGCCAGGCGAGGGCGTGCAACCCTAGGGGTGTGGCGACGACGAGAAGCCCGCCGGAGACCCGACGCTCTGCTAGCTATAGGAAGCGTACGGGCCGTGGCCGCCGGGTGGATTCATCATCCCCGCGCGAGACGCCTCAGCTTGTTCGGCCGCACAATCTGCCTGCTCCACCGCGGCCACACGATCTGCCTGCTCCGCCACGGCCACAGCCACAGCCGCCGCTAGTGCCGCCCTGTCCCGGGCCTTCTTGGCGTTGGCCCTATTCCGCCGGTCGATGGTGACAGCTTCCCAACGCTGAACTTCTGCCTTCCAGTCGGTGTTGGACATGCCCGTGGCTTGGATGGCGGGACCCACTACTTCCTCTGCTTCCGCTTGGTGGCGTTGGCATCGGTAGCGGCACTGGGGCCACGTACTTCTTCGCCGGCATGACAGCCAGATGGAGGAGGGAGGGAGGAGAATGGAGGGAGGAAGGGGGAATGGAGGGAAACGAAGGGGGAAAGCGGGGGAATCGGCGGGAAAAGGGCCTTCTCTCGCCGACAGAGCGGACCCACGCCCTTTTTCGCTTCGGCCGACGCCCCCAGGTGACCTCCGGGGTGTTGGGTTCGGCTCGGGTTCGCCGACTGTTATTTCGGCCCAAACCGGCGATAAATGACATCCTGGGGACGCGTCTGGGCTGATTTTCGGGCACCGGCACTAAAAAATTGCCTTGGGGGCGTGTTGGGGGCGCGGCTGGAGTTTCTCTAAAAACTAGGGTTTGTGCTCCATCGCTATCATCTAAGAGCAACTACGGCCGAGCACCTCAAACACGTCTTAAACGGCGTGGTCAGTGACGACCACAAAAAACCGACTCAGACGGGCTCCTCAAATGTCTGGGCTGACTGGCATCACTCATATCCAGCCCGAATCAAGGGCCGTAGCGCGGATATGGGGTGCTCGATCGCGTCTGCCACGTCGGACTGACAATGAGATCCCACACAAAATCATCTGAAAACCTGGCGGTCCGACGGGCATCCCCTCCTTTGACGTCATTGACCTTAACCTCGACATGTCACTGACCTTAACCTCAACATGACCCCTCTCATGGTTACCACAACCCAATCACAACATTTATCAGGAAAGCCTTTAATCAGAAGCATTTGGTTGACAAAAGGCCATTTAGTTTTTATCATAAGCCTTTTCAAAATCTACTTTCAATACCAAAGCATTGTGTTTCTTAAAGCAAATAGAATTCATAGGTTCATGTAAAACAACTACACCTTCCATGATGATCTACCCTTCATAAAGGCAGTTTGAGTTAGAGAAATGACGGGATCAACCACCCTGCTTAATAGATTCGTGAGCACCTTAGTGATAATCTTGAGACTAACATTCAGGAAACAAATAGGCCTAAAATTCTGAAATTTGTTTGCCATCATTAGTCTTTGGAACTAGAGTGATAATGCCATAATTAAGCCTAGCAATATCTAAGGTCCAATTATGAAAATCCCAAAATTCTGCCAAAAAATCGACACAAAGTCCATCAGAACCTGGACTTTTATGTTTCTCAATCTAAAAGATTACATTGTGTAGTTATTCCAAGGAAAAAGTATCAAATAAGCTTTTTAGCAAGACTGCGAGAGATTTGAGGCATGTCCTAATTTTGCAAAGGAATGTTAAAACTATCAGCTTGTACCATAATACATACACAACTCCATTGTTTATATGTATCTGCTTGCTAGGTTGGTTGTAGTGAGCATTTGTCCAATTTTCAAGCATATGCCTCGTTTATCTGCATTTGCTTGTTAGGTTTGTTGCAGTGAGACTTTGTCCTGTTTTCAATGGCTATATTTGGTTGTTATACTGATCATTTCTGCCTTGTTTATTTTAGTCATTCACAATGTGTTGTTCATTATGTGCAAGTCGGAGCTGTGCCGCACGTCTGCATCAATACCAGTTTGAACGGCTATATTTGGTTCCAGTTATGCCTGGTGTAGTTAACACTTGCCCTTTATTTCAGTTTTACACATTTATCCAGTGTGATGTTTAAGCAATACCTACGTTCTATTCATTTTCAACAATACCAGTTTGAATTGCAATATTTGATGGCTGTTAAGCCTGCTGTTGGTAACATTGCCTTCCATTTTATATATGCTTTAACAGCATGCTGAAACCAACACATTCAAGCTATCGTTTGGAGATGGTGTTGTTTACCTTTGCTATATTTGCTTGATGTTAAGGTTGTTGTACTTATCATGCCTTTCCACTACTTATGCAGGACAACAGCGGGACTGGCCACCATTTTCCACCGAGCTTAGCTTCATCCCTCGGCTTGTACTCCCCCCATCATTGCATAATTTAGTGCATATAGATCCAGGCCTGGACACTTGTTAGCTTCTAATATTGACTTGTTGCTTGTAGTTAGATATGCCCTTGGAAAGGATCCACGCATCAACCCTTTTTGCGTATGGGGCACTGAGATATTGATGAACAAGCATCAATTGAGGAAATTGATAAGGATTATTAGCAAAAAGATATGAATGGTGGCAAGCAAATTATTTGTTTATGTTCTATCCAACACAACAGTGAGCTGTAGGATGGTAACTACAAACTTTGCAACCTCCTCTTTTTACTGCCCATAATGAGTTGTTAGACAACAATGTCTGGACCTTTTTCGTTCGCAGTGGTTCCCGAAGCAGATGACTCAAGATTACTTCACAAAGTACATGATTGGTGGACACACAATGAAGGTTAAAGTATTTTATCAGACTACAATGAGCATCAAGAAGACGTAATAAAGACAGTGAAGGATGGACGGGCAGCCATCACAAGGGGTTGGCCTAGAGTCGTGTGCGCATTACGCATGGAGGAGGGCACAATACGGGCATTCCGCTTCACCTTATCCAGCAACCAAAAATGCTTTCGCCTCTCTCTTTACAGTCTTTAGTACAAATGTGGTTCATCATTCTTTACTTGGTGCTTCTGTAGTTCTTTAGTATATGTACCTGTGCGTCGAATTATGCATTCATGGTTGAACCTATATTTGTAATAAACATGGTTGAATATGAAATAAGTGATTGCCTACTTCCAAATTCCAAACATTTGATTTTTAAATTATGGATTAATTAGGGATTACACTGCACACGGTTTGCGAAAGTGAAACGTCTGCAATAGACGTGGAGATCAGACACGTTTCTAGGATCCGGTACGTGTGCGATCAATCTCCACTGCACACACGACATCCTCTTGAAAACTATTTCCGTTAGGCCACCCTGCGCAAACGTTTACAACATAAAAACTGTGTGTGATGGACAGCCTTGCGACACAGTTTCTTCTATGCACCATGTGTAATGCATTCAATAACGCAAATGATAAAATTGTTAATATCGTGTGCAATGGCAGCACTATCACAAATGATTTAACGGGGAAATTGTGTGATGTACCTGCGAACGAAAACATTTTCCTTGGACTGACTGTGTGGGATGTACATACGAACGGAAACATTTAACGGGGACTGACAGTGTGGGATGTACTTGTGACCGAAAGCACTCCTCCATTCACAAGCTCCTTCGTCTTTGGTCCTCTTGGTGGAAGCTAAATTAGCATATATTGTATACTCCCGATCAAGAAACTCAAGTTGGCTCAAATCACCTTTTTTCTTAAAGGATTTGAAGTGGTATTTCTTAATTTTTAGTATCCGTGGACATCCTCTAGATGGTTTGTTTGGTACGTTGGACAAGAAGTGTACAAAAGTTACCTGCAAAAGAGGAGTACCATTAGGGATCAGGGAATCGATTTAAACTACTTAGTCGGAATCTAAACAAATACAAGGTTAGAAACACATACTGCCAGTATGTAGACACAACCACCAACCCAGACTTCACCACTAGTGTTCTTTTCACATATTCTGTATTTCTGGATGTAGCCCATGAGAGTATTATAGATGCACTGACACCAGTCCATTTTCTTCACATCCTCAATAACTGACGCAGCTGCATATAACCTTTTGTCGACAACATATTGTTTAGTAGGGCAGAGCATGACGGAGACAACAAATAGAAGAAATGATTGTTGGAATTCTATCTTATCATTTATCTTTGCAAGATTTTCTCTGAGCTCTTTCATAGTAATTTTATAGAATTTCTCTTTCACAATAGGAAGAACATACTTACGAGCCAATGGTACCTCAAGGGGTCCTAATGGAAGGCCAAGTATATTTCCTATCAAAGGTAATATATTTACTTTTTTGGTTCCAATGTTAAGTGTCCCTTAATCATTTTACCATGTCATCGTGATTATCTTTACAATGAAGGCTACAATTGCGTAGTCAACCAAACACCAACTTGTTTCCGAAAACTGAGCGTATCCCAATAAAAAGGTATTTTTTACAAAATAATCATATGATCACTATTTTTAGTGACAATCAGTAATTTCAAGGAAGGATGGCAATCACAAGACATCTTTAAATACACCCGATGGAATGACTACAACATCTTATCCAGTTTGAAGAAACTGAGACAATAGGAGCAGGATGTAATCCATATTCATTTGGTTGAATAAGATGATGAATTCACGCGGTGATATTGTCTGTTTTGAGTTCAAGGTGAAACTAAACCGATGAAACTTAGTCTTGATGTACGACTGATCTCGCTCATAGCAGGAGAGGAATAAAATTCTGACAAGGGCTAGAGCTATCAATCAAGTTTGATATTTTAGGTGTTTTGACGCTATCATCTTCCCAAAAAAATGTGTTTTCTTCTTCTGTTATTTCATCAATCTGCCCCACACTTCCATGTTCGACCGTAGCAGGAACGTTCCCACAAATAGCAGAAGTATCATGTGTAGGTTCCGGTGTTCCACAAATAGCACAAGTATGATTTTCCTTATTTTTTGACTGCTGAGAAGATTCACAATAATATAGTTCAGCTGTACACACACTGAGAGCATCATCGGAATCACTACTCCGTTTGCAAGCACCTCGGTCTTTGGTCCTCTTGGTGGAAGCTAAATCAGCATATACCGTATACTCCCTATCAAGAAACTCAAGTTGGCTCAAATCAACTTTTTTTATTAAAGGATATGAAGTGGTATTTCTCGATTTTTAGTATCCGTGGACATCCTATATATGGTTTCTTTGATATGTTGGACAAGAAGTCTACCAAAATTACCTGCAAAAATAGCAGTACCATTAGGGATCAGAGAATCGAGTTAAACTACTTAGTCGAAATCTAAACAAATACAAGGTTAGAAACACACACTCCTAGTATGTAGACACAACCACCAACCCAGACTTCACCACGACTGTTCTTAGCACATATTCTGTATTTCCGGATGTAGCCCATGAGAGTATAATAGAAACACTGCTGTCGGCGTTCTGGGAACGGGGGTCCCCAGACTTGCCTGCCTGCGGCCCGCGGCGTGGCTAAGCGGGCCCAGCACGGCCCAACTTCATCAACGCAAGACCCAAGACCCTCGCGAGGGGCCAAGCCTCGCGGGGCGGACGACACAGCACTTCCTCGGGCACGGCCTCGTCAGGCTGGCTCGCGAGGAGGCGGAGAGATCAAGGCGGGGTACCTCGCGAGGTGCCCATGACGCAAGCCATGATGACCAAGGGCGCCAGGCGGGCGCCAGCCCGCGCAGTGTCCTCCCCTTTCCTCTTTGGTGCAAAGGGGGCAAGCGCAGGCGAGAGGATCAAGCAAAGGCATCCATTTCGGTGCAACGAGACCAAGACCGGTCACACGGCGGGAAGGAGGTCATTGTAGAGCCCAGGACGGCGTCACCACAGGGCCTTTGGCAGGCGAGGACCAACTTTAGTCAGGATAAGAGTACTATGTGTTCCCCTTCGAATTGGCCAATTGTTGGCGCCCTTCCCTCTCAATATTTGGGAAGAGGCCCAGGGCCTTTGCCTATAAATAGGACTAGCCACCCCGAGGGTAGGGGCAATTAGAATTGGACCGAACAGGCACAGGCACACTGAGAGAGAGAGAAGGGCGGCTGAACTCCTCTAGCAGTTCATCGTCCCAGCAAGAACACGCCATCACGAGGTTGTTCTCCTTTGTACTGTTCATCACCATCAGCCCAAGAGGCAATCCACCCACCACACTGGAGTAGGGTATTACACCACATCGGTGGCCCGAACCAGTATAAACTCTGTGTCTTTTGTGTTGTTCCTTTGGTAGTTTAGATCCTTGCGAGACGGAGAGGTAGAGGGCATAATCTGCACGCGCACCCCAGAGTTCGGACCTTAAGGGTCTGCCGGAACCCGAAATCCGACAACTGCCACCAGTCACTTCTTCACATCCTCAATAACTGATGCAGCTGCATAGAACCTTTTGTCGACAACATATTGCTTAGTTGGGCAGAGCATGACAGAGACAACAAATAGAAGAAATGATTGTTGGAACTCTATCTTAGTATTTATCTTTGCAAGATTTTCTCTGAGCTCTTTCATAGTAATTTTACAGAATTTCTCTTTCACAATACGAAGAAAAGACTTATGAGCCAAAGGCACCTCAAGGGGGGCTGATGGAAGGCCAAGTATGTTTTCTATCAAAGGTAATATATTTACTTTGTTGGTTCCAATGTTAAGTGTCCCTTAATCAGTGTACCGTGTCATCTTGATTATCTTTACAATGAAGGCTACAAATGCCTAGTCAACCAAACACCAAATTGTTTCCGAAAATTGAGCGTATCCCAATAAACATGTAATTTTAACAAAATAATCAACTCATCACTAATTTTAGTGACAATCAGTAATTTCAATGAAGGATGGCAGTCACAAGACATCTTTAAATTGACCTGGTGGAATAACTACAACGTCTTATCCACTATGAAGAAAGTGAAATAATAGGAACATGATGTAATCCATATTCATTTGGTTGAATAAGATGATTAATTCACCCGGTGACATGGTCCATTTTGATTTCAAGGTGAAACTAGACCAATGAAACTTAGTCTTGATGTACGACTGATCTCGCTCATAGCGGGAGAGGAATAATATTCTGACAAGGGCTAGAACTATCAATCGAGTTTGATATTTCAGGTGTTTTGACGCTGTCATCTTCCCAAAAAATGTGTTGTCTTCTGTCATTTCATCAACCTGCCCCACATTTTCATGTTCGACTGTAGCTGCAATGTTTCCATAAAAAGCAGAAGAATCATGTGTAGGTTCCAGCATTCCACAAATAGCACAAGTATGATTATCCTTGATTTTTGAATGCTGAGAAGATTCACAAGAAAATAGTTCAGCTGTACACACACTGAGAGCATCATCGGAATCACTGCTCCATTTGCAAGCACCTCGATCTTTGGTCCACTTGGTGGAAGCTAACTCGGCATATACCGTATACTCCCGATCAAAAAACTCAAGTTGGCTCAAATCAACTTTTTTCTTAAAGGATTTGAAGTGGCATTTCTTGATGTTCAGTATCCATGGACATCCTATATATGGTTTGTTTGTTACGTTGGACAAGAAGTCTAAAAAAATTACTTGCAAAAAGAGTAGTACCATTAGGGATCAGGGAATCGAGTTAAACTACTTAGTAGGAATCTAAACAAATACAAGGTTAGAAACACATATTGCCTATATGTAAACACAATCACCAAGCCAGACTTCACCCCAAGTGTTCTCTGCACATATTTTGTATTTCCGGATATAGCCCATGAGAATATAATAGATGCACTGACACCTGTCCATTTTCTTCACATCCTCAATAACTGATGCAGCTGCATAGAACCTTTTGTCGACAACATATTGCTTAGTTGGGAAGAGCATGAGAGAGACAACGAATAGAAGAAATGATTGTTGGAACTCTGTCTTATCATTTATCTTTGCAAGATTTTCGCTGAGCTCTTTCATAGTAATTTTACAAAATTTCTCTTTCACGATAGGAAGAACAGACTTATGAGCCAAAGGCACCTCAAGGGGGTGTGATGGAAGGCCAAGTATATTTTCTATCAAAGGTATTTTTCTTTCCTTGTTCCAATGTTAAGTGTCCCTTAATCTATTTACCGTGTCATCGTGATTATCTTTACAATGAAGCCTACAAATGCCTAGTCAACCAAACACCAACTTGTTTCCTTAAACTGAGCGTATCCCAATAAACAGGTAATTTTAACAAAATAATCAATTGATCAGTAATTTTAGTGACAATCAGTAATTTCAATGAAGGATGGCAGTCACAAGACATCTTTAAATAGACCCGGTGGAATGACTACAACATCTTATCAACTTTGAAGGAACAGAGACAATATGAAGAAGATGTAATACGTATTCATTTGATTGAATAAGATGATGAATTCACCCGGTGTAACGCCCTCGATGCGGCTATATCTCCCACGTGTCGAAGCACGACTTAGAGGCATAACCGCATTGAAAGCAATGTCGCAAGTGAGGTAATCTTCACACAACCCATGTAATACATAAGGGAAAGAGATACATAGTTGGCTTACAATCGCCACTTCACACAATACATGAGTAAAGCATTACATCATAAAGATATAATCAAGGTCCGACTACGGAACCAAAATAAAAGAAGACTACCCCAAATGCTACACAGATCCCCGATCGTCCCAACTGGGCTCCACTACTGATCAACTGAAACGAAACAACACAATGAACAAGATCTTCATCAGCTCGGGTGCGTCACCTGCACGGTTTCATCGGCACCTGCAAACTGGTTTTGGAAGTATCTGTGAGTCACGGGGACTCAGCAATCTCACACCCGCGAGATCAAGACTATTTAAGCTTAAAGGTAGGACAGGGTAGTGAGGTGGAGCTGCAGCAAGTGACTAGCATATCTAGTGGCTACCATACGCAAAAGAGAGCGAGAAGAGGAGGCAAAAGCACGATCGAACAACTATGATCAACAAGTGATCCTAGAACAACCTACGGCAAGCATAACTCCAACACCGTGTTCACTTCGCGGACTCCGCCGAGAAGAGACCATCACGGCTACACACGCGGTTGATGTATTTTAATTAAGGTCAACTTCAGGTTTTCTACAACCGGACATTAACAAACTCCCATCTGCCTCAAAACCGCGGGCACGGCTTTCGAAAGATAATACCCTGCAGGGGTGTCCCAACTTAGCCCATTATAAGCTCTCACGTTCAACGAAGGATATTCCTTCTACTGGGAAGACCCGATCAGTCTCAGAATCCCGGCTACAAGACATTTCGACAATGGTAAAACAAGACCAGCAAAGCCGCCCGAATGTGCCGACAAATCCCGATAGGAGCTGCACATATCTCGTTCTCAGGGCACACCGGATGAGTAGTCTGTACAACTAAAACCAGGCCTCAAGTTTCCCCGAGGTGGCGCTGCAAAGGGCTCTAGTTTGGACCAGCACTCAGAGGAGCACTAGCCCGGGGGGGTTAAAATAAAGATGACCCTTGAGTTTGCAGAACCCAAGGGAAAAAGGCTTAGGTGGCAAATGGTAAAACCAAGGTTGGGCCTTGCTGGACGAGTCTTATTCAAAGCGAACTGTCAAGGGGGTCCCATAAATCACCCAACCGTGTAAGGAACGCAAAATCTGGGAACATAATACCGATATGACGGAAACTAGGGCGGCAAGAGTGGAACAAAACACCAGGCATAAGGCCGAGTCTTCCACCCTTTACCAAGTATATAGATGCATTAATAATATAAAAGGTATTGTGATATCCCAACAAGTAAACATGTTCCAATCAAGGAACAACATCTCCATGTTCCAACAAGGAACAAACTTCATCTTCACCCGCAACTAACAACGCTATAAGAGGGGTTGAGCAAAGCGGTAACATAGCCAAACAACGGTTTGCTAGGGCAAGGTGGGTTAGAGGCTTGGTTTAACAATATGGGAGGCATGATAAGCAAGTGGTAGGTATCGCAGCATAGGCATAGCAAAAGAGCGAGCAACTAGCAAGCAAAGATAGAAGTGATTTCGAGGGTATGGTCATCTAGCCTGAAATCCCGTAAAGAAGAAGAACGAGTCCGTGAAGAAGACAAACGGACGTAGTCGAGCGAATCCTCACAACTCCGGAACAAAACCGAAGCTAACGAGAGAAGCAACCCGGAAACAAACAAACAACATGGTAAACCAACAAGCACAAACATGGCATGATGCACAACCAAGTATGATGCATGTCCGATTTAAATAGCATGGCATGGCAAAGTACAACAAGCAATACTACAAGTTAAGTGGAGCTCAATATGCATCGAGTTGCATATTGACGAAACACAACATTCCAGTTATTTAGTTCACTCTCGTTTATGTACCCAACAAAGTTAAATGTTGATTAACATGGCAAGAGGTGAAGCATAAGTAAACTAACTATTTAGGCAAGTTTAAATGAGGTCGGAAACAACAAACCAATTCCAGGAAATCCCGATATGTCATTTAGCAATTTAATGCAAACACAGTTTTAACCATTTAAATGTTGTTAACATGATGCGGATGACATAATCAAGGTTTATGCAGTTTTTATGCAAAAGTTGACATCTAATATGATAGGGAGCATTTGGTCACCATGGCGGAACAAAAGGGGTGCCACGGCAACGATAACGAAAATGGTGCCACGACAACATTCGGGTCCCGGTAACTCGATTTAGATACCGATGCAAGAGAGAAGTGTGCGGATGTGTGGAACACGCAAGAGATGGGGAGTGATCCCGGATACCGGGTGTCCCACATGACGGTGGCATGGCAAACGAGGAACGTGCAAAGACAATTTGATCACGGTGCAAAACTCGAGCATCTCATACAACACACATGCATTCATCCACGGGTCATCGTCTCGGCGTTATACCTTCGAAGCGTGCATTTTCGGAACGAGTCAAGTTCGTAGTGGAAGTAGACGTTCTCGCAGCGGTAGTGGAAGTAGTGGCACACGGCGACGGTAGTTGTACACGGGTCTTCGGCGATGGTAGTGGTACACGGGTCTTCGGCGATGGTAGTGGTACCCGGTCGTAGAGGAACTTGGCGTATCCGGGGGCTCCGGATGTCGTGGTACTTGGCGAATCCAAAGGGTACTTGGTGGGTCCGAGGTCTCCGGCCGTAGTGGTACTTGCTGTTACGAGTAGTCGAACTTGAGGTGCTCCTGGCGTCGGACTTGCGGCGTTGGACGGAACCATGGCGAGGTTCAGCAGCTACCTCACGTCCATGACGAAAAAAAGAGCTCGGGCAGGGAGTCGAAGCAGCAAGCAGGGGCGTGATGCAGGAAAGACGGCCACGGGACTTGGCGCGAAGCAGGAGGCTGGCTCCGAGCGGGACTTGCAGCGGCAGCGGCGGGAACTTGGCATGGCGGTCTCGCGAGGCATGTGGAGGCTCAAGGCGACAGCGTCGAGGTGGAAGACCGGCGACGCAGCTGCGGCCACCGGGAGGCGTGGCTCCGACGTGCAGGGCCAGAAATGAGGTGCAGAAGGGCGGCGAGGGCCTCGGCGACGGGGACGCCTGAAACTGCTGCTGGTGGCGCTCGTGGCCATGGGACGCGGAATCGGAGGTCGAAGGTGGGGCGCGGTGGAGGAACGGGCGCGTCGTTGGCGAGATGGTACAGCAGCTGCTGCTGGCGGCGAGGTCGAGGCGGGTTGGTGGCGCCGAGGAGAAGCAGGAGGAAGGCCATGGCAGAGGAGGAGCGACGCCGGGGTTTGGAGGAGGGCGAGCGAGGGGATCGAGGGAGAGAAGTGGATCGGGAGAGGGAGATGGGGATCGAGCAGGAGGCTCTCCCCTGGCGCTAGGGTTAGAGGGTCGGCTGGGCCTTGGGCCACAGCTACAGGAGGACCAAGTGGCCGACTGGGCTGGTTGGGCACTCTCTCTTTCTCACTTCTTCACCTCCTCACAAAAACAGAAAAGCAAAGAAAGAAAAGGAGAGAAAAGAAATGAGTGGACAAGAATTTGGGCAAGGGGATTATTTTTCCGGACTCACAAAAATGCGCTTGTCCCAAGAAAAATAGAAGTGAGCATGATTGCAAGATTTAAATTCAAATTCATTTGAATTTAATTCAAATGGTTTGAATAGGAAGTGAGGGTTGGGAAGGTCCAAAAATGTTCGGATCTTTGGTGGAGCTCCGGAATATGCTGAAAGAATATATGGCAAGGTTGGAAACCAAGAATTAAGATAACAAAGGCATTGGGATAATTTGCAAGTGTGTTATGGTGATTTCCAAATTAAAGAAATATTTAATATAGCTCCCTGATATTGGGACGATATGTTATAAAGAGAGGTCACCCTTCCCTCGATTTAAATAGATCAACCATCTATGCAATTTATTAGTTGAGTTGAGATGCAAAGGCTAATGACATGATGGCATGATGACATGATGCAATGCAAAAATAAAAGAGCAAGCACAAAAGAAACACACAGCGAAACTCGGAATAGCTGGAAGTCTTCTGGAGCGTCGGTCTCGGGGCGTTACACCCGGTGACATGGTCCGTTTTGAGTTCAAGGTGAAACTAGACCGATGAAACTTAGTCTTGATGTACGACTGATCTCGCTCATAGCGGGAGAGGAATAAAATTCTGACAATGGCTAGAACTATCAATCAAGTTTGATATTTCAGGTGTTTTGACGATGTCATCTTCCCAAAAAATGTGTTGTCTGCTGTCATTTCATCAATCTGCCCCACACTATCATGTTCGACCGTAGCAGGAACGTTCCCACAAATAGTAGAAAAATCATGTGTAGGTTCCGGCGTTCCACAAATAGCACAAGTACGGCTATCCTTGATTTTTGACTGTTGAGAAGATTCACATGAATATAGTTCAGTTGTACACACACTGAGAGCATCATCAGAAGCACTCATCCATTTGGAAGCACCTCGGTCTTTGGTCCTCTTGGTAGAAACTAATTCAACATATACCGTATACTACTGATCAAGAAATTCAAGTTGGCTCAAATCAACTTTTTTCTTAAAGGATTTTGTCGGTGTACTAAAGTTTGGGCTCTTTAGCACCCCATACGTGTGCACGGATAGTCGTAGCCATCCCCGCGGCAAAGCCTGAAGGGTGTGATAAAAAACGAGATACAAGGCGAAGAGAAGCAACCGAACCAGAGACCAGAAGACCGAGGACGAGTTGGACCCCTGTTGGCGTTCTGGGAACGGGGGTCCCCAGACTTGCCTGCCAGCGGCCCACGGCGTGGCTCAAAAGGGGGCCCATCACGGACCATCTTCATCAACACAGACCCAAGACCCTCGCGAGGGGCCAAGCCTCGCGGGGCGGACGACACGAAGCATCCTCAGGCATGGCCTCATCAGGCTGGCTCGCGAGGAGGCGGAGAGATCAAGGCGGGGTACCTCACGAGGTGCCTGTGACGCATGCCATGACGACCAAGGGCGGCAGGCGGGCGCCAGCCCCCGCAGTGTCCTCCTTTCCTCTTTGGTGCAAAGGGAGCAAGCGCAGGCGAGAGCATCAAGCAAAGGCACCCGTTTCGGTGCAATGAGACCAAGACCAGCCCAACAATAGGGAGGAAGTCATTGTGGAGCCCAAGCCAGCGTCACCACCAGAGCCTTTGGCAGGCGAAGACCAACTTTAGTCAGGATAAGTGTACCAGATGTTCCCCTTCAAAATGGCCAATTGTTGGCGCCCTTCCCACTCAATATTTGGGAAGAGGCCCAGGGCCTTTGCCTATAAATAGGACTAGCCACCCCCAGGGTAGAATGACAGATCGGATATAGACAAAGGCAATCAGAGAGAGAGAGAGAGAGAGAGAGAGAGAAGGGTGATTGTACTCCTCCTAGCAGTTCATCGCCCCAGCCAGGAACAGACCCTCACGAGGCTGTTCTTCCTTGTATTGCTCATCGTCATCAGCCCAAGAGGCAATCCACCACACCACAAACTGGAGTAGGGTATTACACCACAATGGTGGCCCGAACCAATATAAACCCTGTGTCTCTTGTGCTGTTCTTTCCATAGCTTAGTTCTTAGTGAGGCGGTGGGGTGCAGGTAGGTAGAAGGCGAAATCTCCGCGTGCACCCCACTGTTCGAACCTCAAGGGTCTGCCGGAACCCAAAATTCGACATTTGGTGCGCCAGGTAGGGGTGCGCCGGAATTCGTCTTCCACCACCCCGTTCTCCTCCGACCATCGCGTCCATGTCTGACGCTCGTCGGGCCCGCGCCGAGCGCTGAGCCGCTCTCGCTTCCCGTGTCGCCCAGACGGCTCCTGTCGGCAGGCGTCCTCGCCGTTCCCCGTCGCCTGCCGTCAACGCCGACACCGGCCCGACAGGGAACGAGCAGCAAGCATCGTCTCAGCATCCGTCCGTGCGGCAAGACGGCCGCACCGCCACTCCCTCGCTCACCCCAGCTGGTTCTTCGTCCCGCGCGCTCCGCGCACCCATGGAGGCTCGAGCTGCGCTCATCGCGGCAAAGGATCTCCTGTGCTACCGTCCCGTCGATGACGTCTGCGAAGAATAGCTCGACCGCGTCGCAGAGCTCGTTCGCGTCACAGGGGGCTCTCCTATGCCGTCCTTTCCACTGCACCGCACCCCGCCCTGCGCGGGCGACGAAGCTCCGGGTGCGCCCTAGCCGCCTCCTCCACAAGGAGGCGCCCTGACTCCAAGGCGCGCGCCCCTGGGCAGAACCCATTTCGTCAGGTGCCGGCGCAGCAAGAACGGAGCTGCCAAGAAATCCCTCGCCCGCAAGAAGCTGCCCGGGCGCTCCCTGCTCCAGCACGTCGCGACCATGCTCCTGCTCCCGCACGTCAAGACCCCACACTGCTCCCAGCCGCAACGCATGAGGACCTGCAAGACCAAGCTCTCCGTCACCCAAGGCCTCCCGTGGCCACGGCATGCTGCCGTGCCTTCACCACCGAGCTACGCAGCGTCGCGTGGCCTGGCAAGTTCAAGCCAGACCTGCCTCCTCGTTACGACGGCATGGCCAACCCAGCGGAGTTCCTCCAGCTCTACGAGCTGGGCATCGAAGCTGCCAACGGAGACGAGAAGGTCATGGCAAACTGGTTTCCCATGGCGCTCAAGGACGGGGCCCGCACCTGGCTCCTGAACCTAGCTCCAGGCACGGTCTCCTCCTGGGACGAGATGCGCACCCGCTTCATCGCCAACTTCCAAGGTACTCGCGACCGGCCACCCGCCATGAGCGACATGGGCCGCATCAAGCAACAGCCCGGAGAGACCCTGCAGAAATACATCCAGTGCTTCAACAACGCACGCCTCAAGATTCCCAAGGTGTCCGAGGAGGCCATCATCTCAGCCTTCTCCGACGGCGTGCGCGACGTCAAGATGAAGGAGGAGCTGGCGATGCATGAAGACCTGTGCACTTCCTTGGAGTTGTTCAACTTGGCAACCAAGTGCGCCAGGGCTGAGGAAGGGCGTCTCTCCCTCCTCGAGATGCCTGCCACAGACCCAGACGAGAAGAAGTCCAAGGCCAAGGATGTGAAGCGCAAGGGGGCTGTCGTGCTCGCGGCAGAACCAGACACCAAGCGGGGCAGAGATCAGCCCGAATCCTCCAAAGACAGTCAGTACTGTGTGTACCACGACCTCCACACCCACAACACCAACGAATGTCAAGAGCTTCGAGCCGTGCGAGAAGGAAGGATCGGCCGTCGTCTCGACCGCGGTGACCGGGGCTACGGTCAAGGAGGAGGAAGGAACGCAGGACGCTGGGAAGACCGCGGCCCGCGCCAAGGGTGGCGCGATCGACCTCGCGAGGACCGCTGGCAAGACCCGCCTCACGAGGGAGACTGGAGGGATCAGCCTCGCAAGGATCGCCCACAAGGCAACGTAGGCCTCCCTCCGCTGTCGCCGCAGCCAAGGAGAAACGAGGACCGCCATCAGGACGAGGGGGCTGGGGGCTTCCAGGAGCCGCGCGCGATCCCCTGCATCCTGGGCGGAGCTCAAGCCCCAGCCTCTCAGCGCATCTTCAAGCAGTTCGCCCGTGAAGTAAATGCAGTCCTCCCCAAGCTCGAAGCCACACGCCCTCTCAGGTGGTCGGCGTGCGCCATCACGTTCAGCTCAGCGGATCAGCTCAAGTGTGCGGCCAGAGCCGGAATCCTCCCGATGCTTTGTTCCCCAATCATCAGCAACATGGTAATCACCAGGACCCTCATCGATGGCGGGGCAGGGCTCAACGTCCTGTCTGTAGAAACATTCAACAACCTCCAAGTGCCCTACAACCAGCTTCAGCCAACCAAGCCTTTCTCCGGAGTCACCGACGGCTCCACGGTCCCGATTGGGCAGGTCCGCCTCCCTGTCACCTTCGGGGCACGCGACAACTACCGCACCGAGCTCATCGACTTCGACGTCGCTCACATTCGCCTGCCGTACAACGCCATCCTTGGGTACCCCGCGCTGGCCAAGTTCATGGCCGTAACTCACCACGGCTACAATGTCCTCAACATGCCAGGAAGTGGCGCAGTCATCATGGTGCCCTGTGAAGAGAAGGACGCGGTGTGTTCCCTGGAACGAGCCTTTCAGGCCGCATCACTGGAAGACCCGGATCGCGGAGGCAGGAGGCTTCCCGAGACCACCCCCAAGAAGAAGAAGACATCGTCCGGCCCGGTCCCTCAGGAGGCAGGCCCCTCAGGGCCCGCGCCTGCCCAGGGGGAACCTCCTTCCATCGCATAGGAAAACGCGCCCGGCGCCCTCCTCAGGCAGGGCTCGGGGGCTCTCCCTAGGAGGGCCACCGACCTGGCTAAGGTCACGAGGGAGGCGCTTGGGCACCACATGGAGGCGTGTTTCGATGCACGTTTCCCTCAAGAAGGAGTAAGGCAAGGAGGGCCAGACCCTCAGGAGTTCGTCAGCAAGGCCATTCAGAAGCTACTGGAGTCAAGAGTCATGAGAGGCGGCCGCCGCCTACCAGCTGTGGCCCCCCATCCAGGCGAGGATGGTGGGCTGCGCGTCTGCATCGACATACCAGGGCTCAATCGAGTCGCCACTCTGGAGCGCCTCTGGCCCTCGCGAGTGGGGTGCTGCGAAGGTCCACCCCATAGCTACGTTCACATGCCTTACGGCTTGCCAAACGCGGCTGCCACTTACCAGCGCCTCATGAGGGGTATCACGGAAGCTCAAGAGGCCAGGCGTTCCGCAGCCCTGGCGGAGATCGAGATGGTCCGCGAGGAGCCACCAGCGCCTCCGGAGCCTCCCGAGGCCCCTGGGCCTGGGGGCTCGTGAGGATCGGCTTCCGCAGCCCACCGAGTCTGCTACACCAACACTCCTTCGTCCTCAACATCATCAGGTGACATCTTTCAACTTTCATTTCCAGCTGGGAGCGCCCCCCAGGGCTGCATTATTCCCAGGCCGCGTGGGTCCGTCCTTGCGGCATGTATCCCTTTTATTTCATGTTGTTAGCTTACCTTGTTGGTGGCGCCCCTCGGGCTGCATCATCCCCAAGTCGCTCGGGCCTGACCCAGTGACGACTGCCTCCCCAGCATCTATTTGAATGAATCCACTCCTTCACGGCTAATGTGTTCGATCTAGTTTCCCACTCAAGTGACGCCAACTGACGGAGCTGCTCCCAAAACGGCACAACGCTTGCGCATGGGTCCGTCCCTGCAGCACCAACCAACCTGAATGGCTGAGGTCTAGCCGCGGCAGCCCTGCTTGGCACCACCTCGTCAAGACCTCAGTGCCTCATCGCCCCTCTGAAGCAACCAACGGCTGACTGTCAATTGCCATGGCAACCCCTCGTTCTTTCTATGATGGGTCTACAGGATCTCCAAAGGAGCTGCATCGGGCAAGGCCCTTGCGGTGTCTCCTTCACTCTGATCCGCGCGAACCGCTTGCACGTTAAAAGGGGGTGCCTGAGCATCACGACTCAGGGCTCCTACTGGCTCTCCAGCCCTCACCCTCTGGCCTTGTCCACGGCATCGCGACCTGGCATACCAGCTACGGCTGAGACTCGCTCAAGGGCTGGGACCCGAGGACGTAGAGTAGAAAGGGGAGCAAAGGCGAGAGGGGAGGGACACGCGAGGACCTCGCCGAGCAACCTCACGCCTGCCGATGCGCGGACCCGGCGAAACACCAGGGAGCGGACCCTGATTCTCGAGATAAGTCACCACCCGGAAGCACCAGCTACCGTGGCACTGTCCCCGCACCTAATGCAATCCCGTGTTAGCGACGCCGCTCTCCTTTCTCACCGAACGACGGCTACTTGAGCGCCAAAGGGGACCTCTTGAGAATCGCAACTCAGGGGCTCTTACCAGACCCCGGGTCGCTCACCTCCTGGCCTTGACCACGGCATCGCAACCTGGCATACCAGCGACGGCTGAAGCCGCCTTGGGACTGGGACCTGTCAGCAAGGTTGGAAAAAGCGGTGGGCGTAAACGAGGCGGTTAGCCTTGGCCTAGTGCCTAGGCGGTGCTTAAGCGCCCCAGGCGCAACCTAGGCGGTAATATAGAGTCTACTATCAGGGTGTATTTTTGGTTATTATATGTGTAGTGATGTTTATTTAGGGCATATAAATAAGTTAACTACCAGCTACTACCATTGAATATGTGATGTTTGGCATTTCAGTGCAATATGGCATGATTTCTCGTTTGGGTAAACAATTTGTTGCATGCACTGCCTAGACTACCATTTATGCCCTAGGCGGGGCGTTTGGCCATCGCCTAGCGCCTAGGTGTGCCTAAGCGCCTCCTAGGCACTGCCTTTTGCAACAGAGCCTGTCGGCGCAGAGCACCAAGCCCTCGTGAGGTTCGAAAGGGAGAACTGAGCTAAGACGGAATGAGCAACTCGCACAATTCTACGACAAGGGTTATATTAACAAACAGGATCGCAGGCACCTTACAAGCCCCCACAGGGCGCGTCTTTGATTCCTCGCAGGGAACAGATCCTAAAAGGACGCTAACTACACGTGCCCCCGCAAAAGACGCCATCATCAACAGTGGGCCGTCAAGCACCAGCGCCAACCCCATCTAGATCAGAGTTGGCGACGGCCTGACGAGCCCGCCCTGCTCCAGGAGCGGCGCCGGCTCGGGGGCTCGTAGCTGTCGTCGCTCGTCTCCGAAGTCACGAAGAACTCGTCGGAGTCGCTGGATCCTCCGACGCCTCCGCCGCCCGAGGAGCCGCCAAGGGAGCGGTCGGCGGGCCCAGTCCTTGCCGTAGCAGGGTCCCGACCACCTCTCCCGGGGCAGCACTCCAGCCGGCGCCCGTTCGCATCGAAGACCTTGAAGAACATCACCGAAGCACCGTCGTACTCCAAGTGGATCACGAAGGCGCCTCTTGTCCTGCAAACCCGGGCGATTTTGCCCCAGCCTCGGGTCATGAAGACCTCGCCCGGGGCAACGACCGCGACCTCTGCCTCGGTCGCGAGGGTGTTGCAGCCGGCGTGCTCCAGCCAAAGCTCTAGGAGTTCTCCCTGCGGGATGATGGAGGCAAAGAAGGGAGGAAGGCGAATCCAAGACTAAGGAGGCATGGCGGCGTGGAGCACGAACTCTCGGGAGGAGCCCTCGGAGTGGACCCTAGGGGGGACGACCCACACCTTCGTGACCCTTCGGCGCCGACGGTGGCGCCACCCGTGGCGATCGGCATCGACTCCTTCAGAGCCCTCGATGTGGGTGTACTAGGGAAGCGGGAACCCCGGCGGTGCTCGCTCTCCCCAGGGCCTCGACGCTACAAGATGGGCCCCCTCGTCCCGGCGGCGGAGGGCGAGCCGTTTCTTCGGCGGGAGCGGGTCTGGTTCCTCTCGAGGAGCCTTTCCCTTCTCTGCCGCCGAGAACCGGCGGATCGGAGCCATCGCAGCAAGACGGAGCAAGGACCGGGGTGAAGGAGAAGCAAGAAGAGATGGACTGGAAGGGTGCGTGCCGTTCCGTACTTATGGCCGGCGAAGGCCAACCGCCGACCTCCACGATCGCAGGTAATCATGACCCGCTTTGCATGCAGGGACTTGTCCAATCCGCGCAGTTGCCGAGGCATCATGGGGAATTGGAGACGCCCAGGTCCAATCAACCGCCACGCGGCGCCCAAGGCCGCAGGCTGTTAGGGCCCGCGGCGCTTCCCCCTTGCCCTTTCGCCTCCCTGCACGGCCAAGTCCGGGCGCGCCTTGGGCCCGGGGGCTACTGTCGGCGTTCTGGGAACGGGGGTCCCCAGACTTGCCTGCCTGCGGCCCGCGGCGTGGCTCAAAAGGGGGCCCAGCACGGTCCATCTTCATCAACACAGACCCAAGACCCTCGCGAGGGGCCAAGCCTCGCGAGGCGGACGACACGGAGCTTCCTCAGGCACGGCGTCATCAGGCTGGCTCGCGAAGAGGCGGAGAGATCAAGGCGGGGTACCTCACGAGGTGCCTGTGATGCAAGCCATGACGACCAAGGGCGCCAGGCGGGCGCCAGCCCGTGCAGTGTCCTCCTTTCCTCTTTGATGAAAAGGGAGCAAGCGCAGGCGAGAGCATCAAGCAAAGGCACCCGTTTCGGTGCAACGAGAACAAGACCAGCCCAACGACAGGGAAGAAGTCATTGTGGAGCCCAAGCCAGCGTCACCACCAGAGCCTTTGGCAGGCGAAGACCAACTTTTGTCAGGATAAGTGTACCAGATGTTCCCCTTCAAAATGGCCAATTGTTGGCGCCCTTCCCGCTCAATATTTGGGAAGAGGCCCAGGGCCTTTGCCTATAAATTGGACTAGCCACCCCCAGGGTAGAAAGACAGATCGGAGATAGACAGAGGCAATCAGAGAGAGAGAGAGAGAAGGGCGACTGAACTCCTCCTAGCCGTTCATCGCCCCAGCCAGGAACAGACCCTCGCGAGGCTATTCTTCCTTGTATTGCTCATCGTCATCAGCCCAAGAGGCAATCCACCACACCACAAACTGGAGTAGGGTATTACACCACAATGGTGGCCCGAACCAGTATAAACCCTGTGTCTCTTGTGATGTTCTTTCCATAGCTTAGTTCTTAGCGAGGCGGTGGGGTGCAGGTAGGTAGAAGGCGAAATCTCCGTGCGCACCCCAGTGTTCGAACCTCAAGAGTCTGTCGGAACCCGAAATCCGACAACCCCTAGCAAGATTCTTGCCGGGACGGCTTGTGAGACCTCGGCAAGATCCTTTCCGGGACGATTTTCAGATCACTCACAAAGGCACCCTTGAGGTTGAGAGCTCTCACAACATTGACAACGTTAAAGCCAAGATCCAGGGGCACGCACATAGTGGCGTGCAGATCTTTGTGAAAGCCAGAAGACGCAGTACCTGGCAAGGTCCTTGCCGGGGACGTCTGCGAGGCCCCGACAAGATCCTTGTCGGGGACATCGGCAAGACCGCGACAAGTCTCTGCCACCTCGTCACCACTCCATCGTAGTGGCCGTCCCGCCAGCCTGCCAAGCTCCTGCGTGGTGGCATGTAGATCTTCGCGAAGACCCTGCCACCTCTCCAGTGCAATAGTCGAGACAGGGCGGGGCGGCGACGGACGAGACAGAGCCGTGGTCACCGACATCTTTAGCGCGTCGTTTCCTGGATCACCATGGCTCCCAAGAAGAAGCGAACCATGGTGGGCGGTCCGTCTGGAGCCGTGCTGCCTATGGGCAGCGCGGCGACCTCCAAGGCACCCCCGCTGGCGTCCGCACTGCGGTTCTCCCAGGTCGTGTGCGACAAGCAGCGCCACGATGTTGGTGACCCCGGGCGCCGCTGCGGGAAGAGCCCTCAGCATCATTATTGAGATGCATAGGGCCGGCAAGCACTAATGAGTCGCCAAGGCTCCATGTTCCTATTTCTCTCTTCTTCCTTTTTCATAAAGGACATAAGGTTCCCACGCATACAAGTTTGTCGAGGGGAATAGAGAGTGTGGACGCCAACATGCGACGCTCGAGGTGGCTGTCGGTATCAAAACTGGCGGATCTCGGGTAGGGGGTACCGAACTGTGCGTCTAGGATCAATGGTAACAAGAGACGGGGGACACGATGTTTACCCAGGTTCGGGCCCTCTCTATGGAGGTAATACCCTACTTCCTACTTGATTGATCTTGATGAATATCAGTATTACAAGAGTTGATCTACCACTAGATCGTAATGGCTAAACCCTAGAAGTCTAGCTTGTATGACTATGGTAATGTGTCCCTATCCGGACTATGCTCTCCGGTTTTACAGACATTGGAGAGATCTAGGGTTACATGGAGTCGGTTACATCAGAGGGAATCTACATACACGGTTGCCAAGCTTGCCTTCCACGCCAAGGAGAGTCCAATCTGGACATGGGTATAGTCTTCGGTCTTCATGTCTTCACAACCCATCAGTCCGGCCCACGGATAACAGGCCGGACGCCCGAGGACCCCTTAGTCTAGGACTCCCTCAGTAGCCCATGAACCTGGCTTCAATGACGAGGAGTCCGGCGCGCAGATTGTCTTCGACATTGCAAGGCGGGTTCCCCTTTCTTCGAACTCCAAGACAGTCCTGGGATGCGATGACTGTATCCGGACCTGTTACACACACCATACACAACTATAGAGAGAATATAATATCTGCACGAATCTAATCTGCCGACAGCTTCTTTTCAACACGACATCGTGTCTGTCCGGTCATAATTTCGAACCGTTTTTCTTTTGACACTCCACGTTTCGAGACGCGGTTGCTATTGGCGCGTCTTGTCGAAGTAGAGATCATGTCCCCTTATTGCGGGATTCTCATCAATGCGGGCATAGGTAACTCAACCGTGCCGTTTATACGGCCCTTGGGGACAAGCGAATCCTAAGGCGAGTGAGGAGGCGTTTAATATTTGCTGCCTTTATAAGGGGATAAGGGTTCCCTCTTCCTCTTCTCACACTCTCTCTCCGTCTCCGCCTTTCCGATCTCAAGTTCTAGCGCCCAAGTTCTATCTCCTTCCACTCAAGCAACCATGTCCAGATCTGGTGGTCAGGGCAAGTGGATGGCCTCCTTCGTCAAGGAGGAGGACATTACTGAGCTTCGGGCGGCCGGATATTTGGTGAAGGAGATCGCCCATTGTCTGCTGGCCGACAGACAAATCGTCCCCACGCCGGAGCCCACAGAGAGGGTAGTATCCATCCATCATTTCTTTCTCGGGCTAGGGTTTCCACTCCACCCCTCCGTCCGTGGGCTAATGTATTATTACGGGGTAGATTTCCATGATCTGTCCCCGAATTCCTTTCTCAACATCTTGGCGTTTATCGTCGTGTGCGATGCCTTCCTCCACATCCACCCCCACTTTGGGCTATGGCTCAAAGTTTTCAACATGAAGCCAAAGGTGGTAGACGGCCAGCAGGCGGAGTGCGGAGGAGCCATGGTGAGCAAGCTCCCCAACGTCTCCTGGCCGAAATATATTTTTGTGGAGACAATGAAGGAGTGGCGGAGACAATGGTTCTACATCACAGAACCCCGCGGCACTACATGGTCGCAGCTCCCATGCGGCTCACCTCTTGGGTTGAGAAGAGTCTAGATTGGTGTTCTCCTCACGAGCTGATAGCGCTGCAGACGCGCGTTCAAAGCATGGTAACCAAGAATGTCAAGCTCATCGATGTAATCCAGGCGATGCTATTCCATCGGATTCTTCCATGCCAGCGCCGAAGCCGTCCTCTATGGGAGTTCTATCCGAAGAAGCACCGTACTTTGGTGAGGCTCTTCGAGACTACCCACGAAGGCGCCTGGAAGTTGCTTTTTAAGGGCAACGAGAAGCCACCGGCCACGGATTCAGACCGTGGTCACGATTGTAAACACCCCGCCAGCGAGGTATCACTACAAAAAAAAATACACTTCCGTGATGATACGTGTTTGTCACAGTAGGTCGCATTTTTTGTCATGCATGTACATCCATGACAAATTTATGACAGAATCAAGATAGTCATACCTGTGCTGTCGTAGAAGTGTTCCATGACATTACCAAAATTATCATCACGGAAGTGTCCACTTCCATGACGATAAATCGCGCGTCACAGAAGTGCTTTCGTCAAGGGTGACTGACACGTAGCATTCACCGTAACGGAAGGCCGTTAAGCTATCGGGTCAGGTTTTGGATCCGATAACCCGTTAACAGCCCCGACCAATGGGGATTTTCCATGTGTAAAATCATCATTGGCTGGAGGAAACACGTGTCGGCTCATCGTTGGGACAGATGTCATCCACTCATTGGACAGAAGGCGCCTATGATACGGCGACACGTGGCACGGTCCAACATAGACCCATTCCTGTGAAAAGGCCGGCCCGTTTGACTTGGTCATAAGGTGGCGGGCCGGCCCATGTAAAGCCTGTTAACGGCCTGCTCGCATATAGCCCACTTACAGCCCGCTAACCTAAGGCCCGTTGCGCCCTATCCGAATTAGGACCAGTAGCGTCATCTGGGCCACCCAATATGATTCCAGCCCGTTTTCACTTCTAGCCCATGTATGGCCCATGACGTCTTTCGGCCCATATGAGGCCATATGTAACTCTTGGCCTATTAACGACCCGTGGTGAAACTGGCCCGTAATGAATAGTGTATCACTTTATACCCATTAACGGCCCGTTATTCCCCTGGGCCATTTCCAGCCCATGTTATCTTTCGGCCTTCTCAGAGCCCATTTATTCTTGGGCTCATTTCCAGCATTCGTTTACTTACGGCCCGTTACTGTCATTTTCTGCTTGTGGGCCAAATTCAGCCCGTGGTTACAGTCGGCCCGTTTGTGGTCCATTAATACGTTGGGCCGTTTTCATAGCGCCATCAAATACGTCCTATTAACAATGGCCCGTGATGTTTGGCCCATGAACGGACGATTCCAACTATAGCCCGTTTACGGCCATAATGCGGCATGTTATTAGCCCATGTTTGGCCAATCGATCATACTGCCCGTATAAGGCCCATTGATGATACGACCCGTAGAAGGCCCATTGTTTCTACGACCCGTAGAAGGCCCATTGTTTCTACAGCCCGTAGAAGGCCCACTGTTTCTACGGCCCGTAGGAGGCCCAGTGTCACTACAGTAAATATTAGCCCATGGTTATTGTGGCCTAGTTTTAAAAAATAGGTTATTGCAGCCACTAGCAAACCACGAAAAAAGAACTGCAATGACTACAAGCAAAGAAATAAACAAGACAACAAGGAAATAAATAAGCAAGCAACTTACGCTAGGCTACTACGGCTATCACACATATTACATCCACTGGGCATCAAAGTTTGCCACCAGTGCAAATAAACGCGCCGACAAAAGAATATACAAAACTGAGAGCACTTCAGAAGGCACTAGGCCTGGCCAGGTCGGACCCCAAATAGCTGAAGAAGCTGAGTAGACCTCAGTTGTGTCAACGATAGATGCATCAACACTAGATTTAAGGCATGATGGTGCGCACGGCAGTCCTCTGACATCTTCATTGCATCTTTGACTTCAAGTCGGAGCTGAGCTGAAGCAAGCCTTTCCGCTTTAAGTTGAGACTGAAGAAGTCGAACTGATTGAGGCAGCGACTGCACAGAGGTTGTCTCACACCTGCTGGTGAGTAGCTTCAACTCACTGTCTTCATCAAGAAAGGACCTTGGGGTCATCTCGCTGTCCTCAAGATGGTTTGGCTCACTATCTTCCCTAAAGTTCTGCCTGGCATAAGAGATACGAGTCTGAAAGAGAAACAAGGAGACACGTAACAGGATTCACAATTATATAAGCAAATAAATGGATCTATTCTTCATAAGGAACATGTTTTTACAACTACAATTTGAAACTGATAGTTGTTGCAAACATCCAATCAGATGTAAACAGCAAAGCAAACAGCAGTGGAGGAAATGATGTCTATCAAAATCTATACTAGAACAAAGTTTGAAGGCTTGAGAAGGATGAACTTACATTACATGTTAACACGGGCTGGACAAAGCCCTTCTCCATGTTGATGGAAGGATAATTCAATAAATTCACCAAAGAAATTTCTTTATAAGCGTTGCCATTATTCTACATTTTGCAAAGAGTAAATATAGATCAAATAATATTGGAAGAAACAGAGGATAATGAAGCTCAGGTGCAGACTGATGATACATACTCAAATAGCAATTAATTAAGTACAGCGTTACAAGGCAAAAGGGAGAGAGGTACTGACAAGAGCAATGCAGAGCCCATTATTGTTTTGCGATTGTATGATCCTTTGAGCAAGGAGATTCATCTGAAAATAGTTTTCATATAAGAGAGAAGGTAAGGCACAAGCAGAAATTTAGGAGTTTAAATTTTGAATTGATATCATAGACAGTACCTGACGCTGGGCTCCCAGCAGTTCTAATAGGGGTTTGGCCACTGGAGTAGGGGTAAAGTGTGGTACAATTGGGCCTGTGTTTTCTGTGGCTGCTGATCTATCTGATTTAACATGTATCACTACCTTTTCCAAATACCTAGTTTCTACTCCTTGAGGATCTGCACTCACCCTCTTCCTTTTGGACATCTATTACGAAAGAACAACATTTGACTGGAAAAACATAGTGTGACGACACATGGAATAGCTATAGAAAATGGATAGGTATGGCATATACTCATATATGATGCTTAAACTAAGCAGATGGTGTAACAAAGTAGATGTAATACAAGAGGTCAGATGCAAAATATGTGCGACCAATACAACTTTGCAACGTTAGAGCAAGCACCTTGATGGGTGAATAAGATAGGCCATCCTCCACCATGCCAAGTTTGTTAGCCAGTGGATCGTTCCGCAATATTCCTCTCGTGCGCACATTCTCATATTCATTTTGATAATGTTCAATATCTGACATGCATGAAAACATAAAAACAAGTGAGATTTTCTTTGTAATGCAGAAGTGATTCTAATCCAATACTGCCTCCCTGTAAACCCCTTTGTGCTATCTCTGCAATTCTTTTAAAAGATGCCATGCATGCTGTAATTTGTTGTGTGCATTAATATAATGTGGCCTACTAATCAAAATATGAGAGCTCCAAAAGTGATGACACTTCGCAGATGATAGCTTCAACATATAGTAAAGAAGAACAAGTCGACCTGACCTGACAGATTCAAAATATACTAAAGGAGAACAACTCGACCTGACCAGTCGACTGCAAGAGAAGAGTATCATCTTAAAGAAGAGTAGAAGAGCAAGCAGATTGAAGATATTACAAGTCTTTCAATACAATGTCGGTTGGCCACCCATGATGAACTAGAGCGCACAAAGAAATACTATTCTTTTCGGTCTCTCCATATGTGGTTCACATGCATTTCGAAACTAAAGTAGGAACATTTAGCTAACCAATTAAACATCTCTCAGTTTTACTAATATCGGCAATAATATCATATATGAATTTGTACAACTAATCTTGTTTAGCTCGATGGGTGGAGCAGTGCTATTACGACACGAACCACGTAGGCTGATTGTGGTCATCATAAAATGGGGAAAACATAAGCATGATGAGTACAGTGTTGACCGTGGCAGTGGGATGGCAGATCTGAAGCTGCAAACCGCGCAAAGGGTAGTTAGCAACCGATGTTTGCTTTGAAATAACAACTAAGATTTGGTATGGACAAGAAAGTACGGTCAACAAGTGACAAAGAAATGCAATTATGTTGTCTCTCTATATGTCGCAACATGCATTTGGAAACTCAAGTGGGACCTTTAGCTAACCAATTAAATGTGTCGGTTAACTAATATCAGTGTCATATCACAATCATATCTGAACAACTAAGCTTTCGAATTCTGAGTGTTGTGTTGTTTAGCTTGAAGGGTGGAGTAATGCTAGTATGACAGAAAGCACCTACGCAGATCATAGTATAGTAGATAAAAGGGGAAAACCCTAAGCATCAAGAGAAAAATCAGGAAAGTGGAACTAGCTGGACCAGTGGGTGGTGCACATGCTTTTCGAAATGAATATAGGAACATTAGGTGACCAATTAAACGTTCTCTGTTTTAGTGATATGAGCATCATATCAGATTCGTATTTCAACACGAAGCTTTGGGTTGAGGTCTTGAGGAGCAGTGCTAGCACGACACGAAGCACCTACGATGATGGTAGTGAATATAAAGGGGGGAAACCATAAGCTTTACGAGTATAGTGCCCGTGCCATGGCGGATCTGAAGGTGCAAACCGGACAAAGCTACTTCACAACCAATGTTTGCTTTCAACTAGCCACTACGATTTGGTACGGACAAGAAATGTACAGTAAACAAATTACGATCTATTTTCCGGGTGAGATCAATAACTTAAGCACATATGGAAGAGTATCACCTCTCTTGCGACGCCGTGTAGGCCTATGCTGATACGTTGTGGGTACTGCGGGTGCGATGGATGTCGGCGGTGGGGAAGAAGACTTTAGACGGCAGACGGCCGGGTCTGGGGATACATCATGTTGCCGTGGATGAGGCGGTCATAGGAGCGGCAACGACAAGGTGGACGACGACGCCGATGAAGCGAGAGGAGGTGATGAAAGGATCCTGGTCCAGCGCCGTGGATGAGAGACGTCCATCTCTTGCATTGGACGACGGGGTAGGGGTAGCGGCTCCGGCAAGGTGGAGGATGGGGTGGCGGACGGAGGAGGATGGCCGCAGTGCAGAGCTTGTCATGCCACCGACAGTGTATGAATGAGGAAATGGAGGGGAGGGAGGGGGGTCTCAAACTTTGGGACGCGCTTCTCTGAAATAGGGGAAAGTTACGAACTTATACCCCGTTTAAAATTTTGGACATCGTGTCGGTTGGGGATAGGACGGTAATCTCGCATCTCCCAAATATTTGCCGGAAACTATTTCGAGCGAGGAGAGGGTGTTTTTACGTCCACGGTTGGCACCCACGGTGTATGAACGGGGCTGACAGGTAGGGCGGTTTTGTCACGTCTGATGGAAGTTACACATCTGCCCCTATTTAAAATATGGGCTTATTCCATCTGTGCCCCTGGTTCCTTAGTTGTGCTCACTTTTCCCCACGCTTCAAACTTGTGCTCACTTTTCCCCATTCCCTTAGCTAAAACTCTCACAAATGTTCATAACAGACGTTTGCCGTCTTGGCCGTTAACTGACTTGTGGGGCCACGTTGGACTCTGTTTTTTTAGGGCCTCGTTGGACTCTGTTTTTTTTCTGTTGACTGTGGCTGTGGCTTCGCTGGTTGGGCCGTGTTTGTGTTCATAGGATGGGCCCGATGGATGCAGCCTGCTATGCATGCCCGGCTTTGGCATCGATGTAGCCTGCTATGCATGCGAACACCGCCACGCACGCATCTAGTGACCTAGACCTAATCGCATGCATGCACGCCGACACGCACGCATCGATCCTTGCCGCACGGTTGCCGGTGGATTAAATCGCTCCGCATCGTCGTTTCAAGCGTCGCAGACTCGCAGGCATACGTGCCGGTGGCAGAAGGGGCAGGCTGCACGCATGGTCGCGTCCATATGTCGAGGCATTGGTTCACGCCGCAGGCTGCACGCACGCTCGTGAACGGGAGGCAGGCAGCCGCCAATGCAGAGCACGCACAAGGGGGAGGCAGGCAGCCGCCAACGCAGAGCACGCAGAAGGGGAAGGCAGGCAGCCGCCAACGCAGAGCACGCAAAGCACGCTCGCATCGATTCTCGTTTACACATTGATGATCGCATCGGTTCACGCACGCACCGAGTCACGATCTACGCCGGCCGTTTGCGCGTGTACCCACTTCGTCTCCCCCGGCTATTTAAACTGCCCTCCATTGCCTCTTCTTCTACAGATCCATCTGCGCCTCCAACTTCTTCTCTTCTTCCCCCAAAAGCCAAAGCGGTTCCACTCAGCGAAGCAAGCAAGATGCAGTACAACGGGCCGACGTTCCAAGCGCCGCCCACCGTGCCGGAACGGCGGTACCCCGCCCACGTCATCGTCGAGGAATCCCTCTGCGTGTGGGCGTTCTCCCGCTGGAGGGGAAGCACTGAGCTTGCACGGGGGTTCCTCCGTGCGGGCTTCCACCACCTCCCGGCGGGCTCGCCGCCCATGTTCAACCTCGTGGAGCAGCGTCCCCACGCCAACGCTCCAGTGGTAGGGCTCGTCGTCCACTTCACCAACAGGTTCGATGCCTACTACCTGCTCGGCAAGGTGTATTGGTGTGGGTGCGAGTTCATCGCATTCACGACCTATAACATCTTCACCGACTTCGAGAGCGTCTTCCCCGCTCGCAACCGCATGCACAGCCTCCCGTACTACCTCGGCGACAACGGCCGTGAGGAGGAGGAGTACTGAAGCCGGCGGCGAAGAAGACGGTGAAGCCGGCGGTTAAAGTGAAGACATGGCGGTGTTGCCCTAGCTACCCTATCTATCTATCTAGTTTGTTGTGTGTGTTGCCCGAGCTATCTATGTAACGTTAACTATTATCTATGGTGTGTATGTAAGAACTTATGTTGCCCTAGCAACCGTACCCTATCTAAGTTAAGTTATGTGTGTTATATTAATGCTTTGTTATGTTTGTATTTTGTTTGTCCCAAGTTTAGACACGGCTAATTGGCATGGGAAAAATTAACCAAACAAACTAAAAATGATGTGTTTATAGATGCCTTCTAAAAATAAGAACATATTGTACATTTGTACACGGCTTTGGTTTGAGAGCTCTGTATTTTTTAGGTATTCAAAGAATACTTTGGTTTTCAAAAATATTGAAGTATCAAATACTTTGAGATATTTGGCTTTAGTCAAAAGTGTAGTTTTAACTACACTATGTTTGAAGTAAAGGAAAGCCAAAAAAATTCTGCCCCATGGCCTATGTAAATAATTTTTTTCTAAAACCCACCTCCCTACTTTGGGTCAAGCCAAGCAACAATTTCCAGCAAGTTTCAACTGCCCCTAAATTTTATTTCTATTTATTTTATCTCAAAATCTTTTCTGTTATTTATTTTGGACCTTAGAGTTTCCAAAGGAACTGCCAGATTTCCTTTGAGTTTTGACTCCAAGTAAATTCCTCTGACTAGTCCTTAGCACCCTCAACCAAGATCCATCAAGATCCACTGGTCCACAATTCAAATTTTTCAAAATGTGCTTGCTGCAAGTTTGGACCAGATTTGCCATTTTTGGTGAAATTCATTTCTTTTCTTTTCCTAAAAATCTGAGAAAAATCAGGCAGCCTTTGGATGCATCAAAAGACCACCTCACCAAAGATCAGCTCCAGAAAAATTTTCCACATGCCAAAATCATTTCATCGAACAGTTGGTGTGCACTATTTCTGTTAGTTACAGAGTTCAGTGTTCAGTTGCAGTCGGCAGTGTCGTTTTCTTCAGAGCACGGCGTCGATCTCGCCAGTAACTGCAGTGGCGCCTTGCTCCCTGTTCTCCCTCCTTGTCCAGTGCGCTGTATGATCCTATACTCGAGGTTATTAGCTAACAAAATAATCCTATCACTGAACTGGTAGTTGTTTTCTGCCGAAACTGAAAGTGTCGAAACTTAACGGTAAACTGCATACATTCAGTGATCGACAGTTGCACAAACATCTCTAACGAGAGATGGCCATCAAGTAAAAAATTCCTAGAGCAAGTATTCCTAAAGCTATCAGATTGGATTACTTCTTCAACTCAATCAGATGCTTGAAGTTCTTGTTCATCTTCTTCAATTCCGTCTTCAGTTCAATATCTACCACCGTCGGGTATTCTGGACGCGCAGCTGCTGCCGGAGCGGCACTGTCATGGGGCAGATTGGACTCGCTGATTGCATTCCCCCTCGAATCCAGCAAGCCCGACCCTTGAAGCCTCTGGATGTAATCATCCATCCACTCGAAATGGTGGCATTTCTTCACGATCTGAAAAATCAAATCATGTAACCTAAATCCAAATCTGACAGATTTTTTGAGAAATTAGAGATAAAGGATGCGAGGAAAACTCAGATCTAACCTGCCCCTCCGGCTTGCTCTCGCATTTGACGAACTCACGCCCAAAGTTCCCATTCTTCTCCTCCTTCGAAGTCAACCGCTTCAGTGGCGCAGTCCATGGGCAGTCAGTGCATCGAGTCATCGGCACTGGACCATACACCGGCCACGTGGAACGGGGGGCTGACGAGGAGGTCGACATATCGCTCGAGAGGAAGAAACAGAGGAATTGCTCGAGAGGAAGAAGAACGAGAAGATGGGGAAAGAAACAGAGGAATTGCTCGATCTGCTCGATGCCTTTGTTTGTCAGATGGAGAAGAGGAGAAGGGGAAGCTATATTGACGATTTGCCACATTGTATTTTGCAGTTTCAATATTTGAACCAACTCTTAACACTGACATGTGGTGGTCATGTGCGAAAAATACAATTTCATTTGTAAAGTGGGGCAGATCGTAAAAAACCCGAGAAGGACAGTGCAGTAGCCAATCAGGATGCATCACGCGGATCGCGCATGCCTGCCCCACATCTGACGGGTGGTGTTTGGCGCTTGGTAGGATCCGACGGCGCACGTTCAACGCTAGGGTTTGGAGCATTTCTGCGGGGTTATGAGCGAGTCAACGGGGTTATTAGGGTTTGACCAGATTTCAAATGGCCATAACTAAATTAGAAAAAATCGCAAAAATATAAAACAAACGTAGTTCGTCCGTTTATGAGACCTAGTTACCATAAAAAAAATATAAACTCGGTATAGGGGCGTTTTTTTTTGAAAAATCATTTTTTGAAGTGATTTGTCCAAATCAAGTTCAAATGTTTTTAAAAAAATAAAAAAAATCAAAATGTTGTAATTCTTGCGCACATAGCCGTCATATGTGACAAGGTTATGAGAAAAAAATATAAACTTGGTGTAGGTCATTTTCATGAAAAAAGTCTTCACACAAATGAGCTATCACCTATGAACATTTTCAGAGTTCGTAGAATAGGGAGAGAGGGTTTAGGGTTTGAAAAAAATCAAAATAATTTTAAAAAATACGAAAAAATCTCCATAGCTTCATTTTGGAGTGAGTAAGAAGGATGTGAACTTACTTTTTCATTTTCATATCTAAAACGTGTTATTTGACGGTTTTGAATTAAAAGCATATTCTTTTCAAAAAAATGTAGTAATATGAATATTAATCAATAAATAGTGAGACTTCGTTTTTACCCTATATATATGGAACAAGTGTTAATAAAAAAATATATGCCTCATTTAGGCAAGGTCAGAAAAAACTTGATTTCAAATAGGGTTGTTTACCCTTGTTTTCGAGCTCGTTTCTAGCACATTTCTCATTCGGACTGTTCACCTACGAATATTGGACTTCAAATGCTCGATCAAATACACCGCATAGAGCAATGAACCTGCAATGTTCAACTTCAACTTTGACTCGAATCCAAATTTTGGCCCAAATTCAAATATTGATTTAAATTCAAATTTTGATGGAAATTTGAATTATGACTAAAATAAGAAACCAAAGTAGAAGCAACATTATTACAACTGATAAGTTTTCACAGTAGCTCAAATCTACCAAGTTTTAAGCGATCCACTCGCCCTCAAATTGACAACACAAACATTTCCCAACAACTTAATTCAAATTTTCGACTTGCTCCTTGTGTTTGCAGCTGGCTTCACCGTCTTGCTCCTGGTTTCGCTAGTTGAGATGCTCTTTTCTTTCAGACTCTTGTTCCTTTTGATCTTGGGATTTACTTGGGGTTTTCCTCGTGGAGGTGCTGATGGAGTAGTTGCACTCGCCGAGCACTTGACGACCATTTGACGGTCATCTATGGGTTCAGTAATCTTTAAAGGCACAATTTGAATAATTACGCCCTCCTCTTCCTCTCTTATAGATTCAAAACCATCAAAGGCCATGGTTTCAAAATCTTCTGCTTCTTCATCTCTTGGCCTTTTCTCCCTAGACCTGGTAAATAAAAGGGCTCTAAATAAAATTATAAGCCATAGGCAAAAAAGAGAACAAATGCAAACAAAAGGGTAGCTGCATTCTACAAAGGGTGCAAACACATACCAAGATGCTTCATTTGCTGCTGCATTCTCCACTGCTTCATTTGCTGTTGCATTCTCCACTGCATCTTCAGTCTCCATTGCTGCTGCATTCTCCTCAGCATTGGTTGATGTCCATCTTTCCTCCTCTCCAAATGATGCATCCACTGCATTGGTACAAAGCCTAGCAATATGCCCCAGAACTCCACATTTTTTGCAAGCACGCTTCTTTGGTAGACGACCCTCCTCACCTGCTCTAATCCTCTGGTTCCTTGGTCTTCCTGGTGGTCTACTAATGACAGGAGCGTGGAGTTTGAACCCTGGATCTACTATGTTCCATTGATCTTTCCCCAATAGTGCAGGCACATTGTCAGCATAAGCAGCCATAAATTTGGCAACAGAGAAATACTCAGAGCAATATTGATCAACTTCACCATCTGCACCCCCGATAACGGTCATCAGATGTAGGGCATGTATGCATGGCTTCCCATGGATCTGCCATTGCCTACAAGTACATTCTCTAGTACTTAGGTTCACAGGATACCTCCATACCCTATTTTTAGTGTCAGTATAGGTAACCTCTCCCTCATATGTACCAGATCGAATACATTTTATCTTCATTCCTCTTGCCTTCATGTGCAATGCCTTAATCAGTGATGGGAGCATTTGATGACTAACATATTGTGTTTCTGCAATTCTTTTGCGAAGAGCCATCTTTATCATGATCATTTGCCTCATCTTGTCAAATGCTTGCCACAACAAGAGCCCTTTCACTGACTTGAACTTTGAATTGAAGCATTCTGCAAGGTTACTGGTCACATAATCTACTTTGCAGATTTCGTTGAATTTGCTTCTTGACCACACCTTGCCATGATGTGCATCCATGTACTCCTTCACAAGAGGATTTTGAGCATACAACACTCTCAAATGGTGTTCATGCTTCCTTTTGCTGCATGTGTATGATGCTGGCCATAAGTTCTCATCATAAACTTTACCTTTGAACTTCTTTTTGAAATTATGCACTAGGTGTCGCATACATTCCCTATGCTCCACTCCAGGGAATACAATTTCCACTGCACTCTCTAAACCCTTGCAAGCATCTGTGTGTATAGCTAAACCTGTGGGTGTGCCTATAATGTTGCGCAACTGCTGCAGAAACCAGACCCAACTTTCCTCAGACTCTGCCTCCACCACACCAAATGCAAATGGGAATAGCCAGTTGTGTCCATCAACTGCAGAAGCTGCACCTAGCTGTCCTCTCCATCTTCCAGTCAAATGTGTAGCATCTACGGCCAAATAGGGCCTGCAACCATCTAGAAACCCCTGCCAGCAAGCCTTGAAACAAACAAAAGCCCTTCTGAAGCACTCCTTCTGAAATGACTTCCCTTTTATTTTGAATGGAACTGTATGCTTGTCAATCTCTACAACACTCCCTGGACTTGCCATCTCCACTTCAGCTTTGAAAGTGTAAAGCAGCTGAAAACTGTCATTCCATTTACCATTAATTCTGTCAAGAGCCTTTTCCCTAGCATTGAAAATTCTCATGTAAGGAATTTCTACCTTGTACTTCTCAAAAAGCTTCCCATGGAGTGATGTTGGACCAAGTCCAGGTTCTTCTCTCAGCCAATCCAATATAGCATCTGCCACCCACCTAGTTTTTGCTAGCTTGGTTTTGGCCTTCCCCCCTCCCCCTCCAGGTGGACAGGTGTGCTTGTGTGGGTTTTTCTTTATCTGAAACAAAACAAAAGGGTAAAGAACAGTTAAGAAACCTTACTCAACGATCTGAAACTAAATTACTAACTGAACTTGGATTACCTGAATATATTTGCTCTCTCTCATACGAGATGCATGCAACTTCCACCTACACCTAGGATATGGACAAAAAACTGTGAACCTTGCTGGCTCACTCCTTTTAATCCTATAGGTGTTTTCAGATATAATGCACCATGTTGTCACTGCATTCCGACAGTCCACCATTGATTGGAAAATGGTACCTACACTAAGCTCAGGGTTTTCCCTGTTCCACTCAATTATTGGCATGTCATCACCATCGTATTCATCCTCGATTAAGCTGTCCGTGTTCTCCACCTTCTCTTCATCGTCAGTGTCATCAAACCTAGCTTGGCTGATGGGCTCCTCCATATATTCGTCATCCACTGCTTGCTGACTGGCTACATCGACCAGTTCAGGAAACATCATCTCATCTTCATCATCATTTGTAGGCACTGCCTCATCAGGTTCTGCATCTTCTTCTACACCAACTGCAGAAGGTACACGAGAAGCAGCAGCTGAATCGGAACCAGAATTGGCAGCAGGCATGTTGTAGCTCCATGAACCACTTGCTTTACTTGGTGTCGACCTACAAGGAGTGCCGGGGTGCTGGCTATTAGCACAGACAGATGATGTCTGAACTCCCTTCCCCTTCGCCCGTTCTACGCGTGGCTGAAGCACATCGATTTGGAGTTTACCGAATCGGCAGCCAGCAATCCCAGAAAAAAGCAACGGCATATGATCGTCGCAAGTTAGTGGGAGAAATCTTTGCTCGTCACTGCTGAAGTAATTCAGTTCAACAGCATCGGCATCACTCCAAGGATAGGTGTTTTGGAGCTCAGCTCGCAAATCTTTGAAAGATATGCTGGTTTCTACCACTTTGGGATAGAAAAATGATGAAATCAAATGCGGTTTAGTACCACGCAGCACACTAGTTTCCATTCTAATCGCCAGCCGGAAAGCCAGCGCGGGATCAATCCTACAATACGACTTCAGTTAGCTGGGTAAAATCGAGTACAAATTCGAACGATTCAACCAAACAGAAGTCAAATACGGCCTACAATACGACTTAGAACGTCAATTTGAGAGGAAACAATGCTTACCCAGGTTTAATCCATGAATTATCTCCCGCGGATTCGACCCAATCCTCTCCACGATCGACTGCATTCCGGGCGTCCTCACTCAACATCGCTATGTAATCTCAGATGGGGGTGGGGGGTGGGCTATATCTGGCGGAGACCCGGCGTCACCGACGAACGGACGAGGGCATAGGGTGGAGGAAACAACTGCGGTGGACGCCGGCGGAGGGGGCGGGGCGGCGCTGTGCAGTGCGGCCTGTCAAGATCTGTTTCAGATTCAGACAAGCTACCCAATACGTGTCTCCTTGCGGTCCCACCCGTCAGCAAGCAACAGTCAGACAAAGACTCGGCCCCACTCGTCAGCAATTAACGGTCAATGGACGGTCAAGACGGCAAACGCCCACTATGAGCATTTGTGAGAGTTTCAGCTAAGGAAGAGGGGAAAAGTGAGCAAATGTTTGGAGCGTGGGGAAAAGTGAGCACAACTAAGGAACCAGGGGCATAGAATTAATAATCCCTTAAAATATTAGCCTACATCGATTTCGGACGAGGAGTGTCGGTGTTCTGGGAACGGGGGTCCCTAGACTTGCCTGCTTGCGGCCTGCGGCGTGGCTCAAATGGGGGCCCGGCGTGGCCCATCTTCATCAGCACAAGGCTCAAGACCCTCGCGAGGGGCCAAGCCTCCCGAGGCGGACGACATGGCGCTTCCTCAAGCACGGCCTCCTTAGGCTGGCTCGCAAGGAGGCGGAGAGATCAAGGCGGGTACCTCACGAGGTGCCCATGACGCAAGCCATGACGACCAAGGGTGCCAGGCGGGCGCCAGCCCGTGCAGCGTCTCCCTTTCCTCTTTGGTGCAAAAGGGGCAAGCGCAGGCGAGAGGATCAAGCAAAGGCACCCATTTCGGTGCAACGAGACCAAGACCAGTCCAACGGTGGGAAGGAGGGCACCATGGAGCCCAGGACGGCGTCACCACAGGGCCTTTGGCAGGCGAAGACCAACTTTAGTCAGGATAAGTGTACCAGATGGTCCCCTTCAAAATGGCCAATTGTTGGCACCCTTCCCGCTCAATATTTGGGAAGAGGCCCAGGGCCTTTGCCTATAAATAGGACTAGCCACCCCCAGAGTATAGAGAGCCAGAAAAGAGGCATCTAGAGAGAGAGAGAGAAGGGCGATTGGACTCCTCCAACAGTTCATCCCCTAGCCAAGAACTGACCTTCGCGAGGCTGTTCTTCCTTATACTGTTCTTCATCATCAGCCCAAGAGTCAATCCACTCACCACAAACTAGAGGAGGGTATTACACCACAATGGTGGCCCGAACTAGTATAAACCTTGTGTCTCTTGTGTTGTTCTTCTCGTAGTTAGTTCTTTGCGAGACGGAGAGGTAGAAGGCACGATCTCCGCGCGCACCCCAGAGTTCGAACCTTAAGGGTCTGCCGGAACCCGTGATCCGACAAGGAGAGTTTGTTTTGCCACCCAACGTGTATGAATGGGGAAATGGAGGAAGAGACACATGTCTTTTGGACGAGCTTGAATCAAATGTGTATTGCCGCCCACGTTTGTCTCCCATCGTGTCCGAATGGGCTCAGAGGTAGTCGTGTCACGTCTGATTGAAGTTACTAGTCTACCCCTATCGACAGCAGTGTAAATCCGGTCGATAAGGATGTCAAGTGTCAGGGGTAGACAGTAATTTCCATCTCGCAAACACTTGCTTCGGGCAGCCCACAAATTATAGCGGTTGTTTAGCCGCTTCGTTCAAAACTTGGGAGAATTAGCATTCACGTTTGCCCTGGGACCTGGCAAACTAAATTCAAATCCAATTTGTATTCGATTACGAATATCCACAGATAATTATACGTTTTGTTATTTATTTCTTCAATACCACAACAAAGATTTATTCCACCTTTATATATGATTATGATTTAGAAATGTCGTGATCTTCGAATTTAGTAGGTTGGATACACTTTGAGTCAAACAGTTATTTCATCCAATACAATATGCTCACACGAAAAACAGTTCACCTTATGTCAATCATACAAGTACTGAGGATTACCTCGCCTAAAAAATTTGGATCATTACAACACATGGACAACATAGGGGGTCTCTTGCAACATAATCCATTCAGAGACATGACACAACATGCAAGTACAATAATCTAATGACAATTTCAACTGGTATCTAAAGAAGAACCGGGATTACCTTGAGCTTCAGATAGCAGAAACAACAGGACCTCCTCCGTCTTCAAATGCAACATTCTTACTTCCTCCAATTCTTGGGTTGCTTGCATAATGCGTGCCACTAATTCCGTAATTTCCAGTCTCAAGATAAAGATTACCTCATTCATGGCAGCCACACCATCTCTTTCTGCCTCTAGTAGAGCCTCAAGCACTATAATATCTGTGCTCAGACTGCTCTTCGGCGGTGTTGCCTCTGAACTGCTACCATCTGGTAACATGGATGGCGCACTGCTTCCACTAATAGATTCTGGGGTTGTACATTGTGTCCTAGTGTGAACGGCATCCTGAAAGGTTTCAGCTGGACATATGTAAGAGATAGTTATCGTATGATCCAGACAGTAAGCTTACATGGTAAACGATGGACGAATTATTGCCGAGCATGGCAAACTATATTTAAATTTTCGAAGCAGCATCAGCCGAAAAGAAATTAAAATGGTAAGATGAAACTAGGGATGTAAGTGGCAAATAAACGGCATCCGCCAGTCCCATCTAGTTAGTTTTTGCGACCTCCCTAGTTCATTTTCCTCAAAAAACAAAAACTCTTTTGAACTATACAACCACTAGTGGACTTTAATCGGGATTAAACGGGACCCAGTTGACATCCCTAGTTGAAAGGGAGTGTACAACCGCTATATTTAAGTTGCCAAGGCATCTAAGCAGTTGAAATAATCTGAGAAAGCACTTAACAGTGTGGCCTCATATAAACTACGAAGACAGTCTTGTGATAAAGTTGAGAGGAAAAGTTAAGGACTCAAATGAAATAGGCATGCATTTCTTTACGACAGTACAGCACGCACTGCTGACATATTGGCCAACACTCAGGTATAGCGTAACAACAAATAAGCATTCGAATCAAGCAATACAGTAAAGCAGACAACTGAAATATTTGTAATTCGTAAGGATTACATGTTGAGGGCACAAGCCCAGAAAGCAGCCCACTCGCATTACATTTCACATGTACTAGAACACACTCGCTTGCCATATGTTGTTGTGAAGCCTACCTGTTGTTGCAATGTTCTTTGAAGATATTGGCAGCATCCTGTGGTTGCAAATCTAGTTGTTGTAGTTTATTTTGCACCATCTATTTACGTAAAATTAATTTTAATCGCATGCATTAGTCCGAATTGATCATCAATGGTTCATCTAAACTAATGAAAGAAGGGTGTGTGCATAAACGACAATATATCTGCTTCCCTCTATTTTTATGCTTGTTCGAGGTGCCAGCCCCAAAGGAACAAATATTTTGCTTGATGGGGTTGGCAGCTCCATAATTAATAGAAGCATCAAATTAGTCATGCAACTTGGGAAGATCAAGAACACACAAACAAGTAATGAACAGAGGCTCGGAGCAGTGATGTAATAGCTAGCATCAGAAAATGTAGGGTAATACGAACAAAAAACAACGGAACCACATGCTAGTTTGCTGATGTGTAATTAAGCATAGAGAATATTAAAGAGTCTGATGGAACCAACAGGTGGCATCAGAACAAAACTGAAGCATATTAACTATATGTGCACTGGTATGTAATTTAGCATATGTAACATGTTCACTGCCTGAAGTATGGCCCTACAGGTGCAAGCAGAATAACGCGTCTCATGAAAAACTGAATGATGCCCTGAAGAAATTCAAAGGTGCGGTGCTTATGCTAGGAAAGTGAACGTAGGCGCCGGCCGTTGGATAATAGTACCTGATTCTCGGCGGCATATGGGTATCGTTGTCATACTTGATAGCTAAGGATCATCGATGGTGCTCGTGTTGCGGTTGAGATTGGGTCGGTTGTCGCCGTCGCTGAAGCGGCTCCGGTGCTACGGTTGCGGCGCCTGTCGACATACAAGAAAGCTCATCTATGGTAAGTGAACAGTTGCACGATAAAGAGAAAAACCAAAGGAGTACAAATCGAAATAACCTGATGAGGCTGCGGCATCGGTAAAGCAGGGCCGGTGGAGTTGAATATGGCGTCCGTGGAGCGGGTCCGGTGTAGTGGACGAAGGCTTCGGCGGGTGCATTGTACAGTGCTTTCGGTGAGGCTGATCTGTTGCGGCGGATGAGGGCTTGTATGAAGGGCCAGCAAAGGGACGGACAAGGGAGTCAGTGAAGGGCCTACGCTGTGGTGGACGAGGGCACCGGTTAAGCAGATCCGGCGCGGCGGACCATGATGGCGGTCAAGGAGATCTGGAGCGATGGACAAGCCAGTCGCTGAAGCGGCTCCGGTAAAGTGGTGAGTTGGCAGTTGGGGGTTCCAAGGTGCAGAAGGTTGATCCGGCGGGGTGTGAGGTCCACCGCTGCGGCGGAGGACTAGATTCGGCGGCTTGCCGTGGTTGGGGGTCGGGGAGGGGCTCTGGGGAAGAATGTTGGGGGCAAAGAGGGGAAAACAATGGAGTTACCAAAGCAGCCCTTTTGCGTTTATGTGGCGGGGGTAAAACAGGAATATCGCAAGGCTAAACTTTCGGGCGCGTGATATTTCAATGTGAGCGGGAAGTTTGAAAGCTTTTGGCGCCTAAAATTACAAGTATTCTGCTCTCGTACGGCCAACTATGATATCATGGTTGACAATTTGTTTGTTTTGCACGCAAAAAAAAGTGCAAGTTTTGAAAATCAATGTCTCCAACTCGAAACTTAGATTGTCCATTCAATTCAAATATGGATCATTGAGCTACTACAAGCAAATACCATCATACGGTCCAATTCAAATGAAATTCCAAATGTGTTTATCCTAAATATGATGACAAAAGCAAAAATGTGTGTGTGTATGAATAAAGTGGATGACTATAAAGTTTGAACATGCCCGTATGTGTATATCTCTAGGTTTGATATATGAATCTGAAATCACGAAATCCCGGCTTAAAAATGTACCTCCGTTTAAATGAATTACAAAAGCTAATGATGGAGTCGAATTCCAAAATTCCAATCTTAGGTTTGTAATTCTGGTACATCAAGGTATATCACGCATGTTCAAAAGTATCGTTATCTCATAGTACAAACTGTTAAACAAATTGATCAACCATGAGCGCACAATATCTCAATTACACTAAAGTCCCTCAAATATAGACACCTCACTCTTTATCTGAAGTCAACCCCCCACCACCACACACACACACACAAAGAGAAGTCGTTCTATCCCCCAAACACCAACACACGAGCACATTAACACCCCTCTCTCTTGTAAAGTCTAGACCCCAACATAGGTCTCTATCACTTTGTCTCTCGGGCATGCACACATCTCTTCCCTCACTCTCTAGGTCTCCTGCTATTTCTCTTACCCAAGCACACGCACTATGTAGAGTGTATATTTCTCGTACACACAAAACGTCGCACCCAAACGTCTATCTCCCTAGTTATGTGGTTCTCGCACACTCACCTCACACACCAACTCCACTACAAACAAGCCCACTTTGTCTCCTTGTGCACCACTCTCCTCTTTCTATCTCTCCCACATGCGGACCCGCCCCAGCTCCTTCCCTGTATACGTATATGTCGTGACTCTTTGCATAGCTCCCTAATGTATAATCGTTATCGATTTCGCACATTGTTCTCTACACCATCTATTCTAGATCTCTCATGAAGTCCCTATCACACACACGATGACTCGCTTCCCTTGTGTCTCCGTTCATAGGCCAATTTCGGACAACATCAACATTGTCTCCCTATCTATACGCCATTTATGGACACAATCGACCCCTCTCGCCCCCTCTCTTCCTCTCTCTCTCTCTCTCTCTCTCTCTCTCTCTCTCTCTCCTACGCTAGCTCTCTCTTTCTCTCGCTCTCACACCCCTCTCCCACACACACACTCGATGTATCTTCCAAATAGTCTGCTCCCCCCGCCTACACCCGTGCTATCTCGCTACTACACATGTCACACCATTCCCCCTTCCCTTATACTAGGTTTACATCAACAGTGGTCTCTCTACTCCACATACACTCTCTCCCTCACACACAAATGCGTGCACAAACACACAGACACGCACAAACACCCTTTTTCTGGATCCTCATCTCTCCTCATGTTTGCATGTGTATCTCACACACTCACTCCCTAATTATGTATATGTGTCTCCACGTTACACAACACAAAGCCCCATGTACATGTCTCTCTCTATCCTCCAAACACATAGACACAAAGAATCTGTTATCATTGCCTCGGTCTCTAACATATCACACATGCACACTGTCTCTCTCTCTCTCTCTCTCTCTCTCTCTCTCTCTCTCGCAAACACGCTCAACAAGGGTTTCCCCGTGAATAACTTACCATCTATTCATCAACAGTCGTGGCGTGAAAAAGAATAAATCTACACGTGCTTAGACCACCTAGTATGACTACTAGGACTAGAGCAAGCCAAAAAGCGCGCCGCCGTCACCCCCTCCTTGTCGGCGACGGGAAAATCTTTGTTTTACACAGTCAATAAGTCATTTTGCTAAGGCCCCACATGCCGAGACGTTGAATAGAATGTAGATGCTAGTTTACAGAAGCAAGTATCGATAATACGTTTGTATCTCCATAGATATATTTCTTCTCTTATAAAAACCAAGTTGGTGATGATGGTACGTGTGCCATCTTGCAATATAGACCGTCCGATCTATATCTGACGGATGGAAATTAAACTAAAAGATACCCGCACCCCTCTCCACATTTGCAGACAAGGCCTTCCCTCGTTCATCCTTATCTCCAACAAACCTCATTGTTGAGAAATTAAGAAAGGAAGCCTCTGGAACAAACTGGCCTGCTGGCCGCTGCCGGCGTCGTCAATCTCGATGCCTCCGCTCAGTCCGACCACCAACCACCACCACACCCCACTCCTCTTCACCTTATCTCATATTTCTCGAGTTATCACTAGTTTTTACACATGGGATTACTCCCGCAAGGGTCAATCACAACAAGTGTTTTATAAAAAAATGCATCTTGATGTTCCGTGCAAGGCAAGGATCTTGCTAGTACTCCTACACAAGACTAGTTGATGCTAGTTTGTCTACCATCCGTTGTTTCTGACCATTAGATCTACATCTAACGGTTGTGAGGTAAGTTGTTGCCTTTTCTCACCAACATCCCACTTGTCTACCAATTTGCAGAAAACCCCATAATTAGTATCTTAAAACCAACCACATCCGTCCCTGACCTCACCAAAACAGCCCAAGGAATATATTCTAACTGAAACATAATATATCTCTAGTGACACATATGTATATCAAAATTAGAGTGTTTTGTACCACGTTTGTGAATAAGTATTATTCTAATTAAGATTCGTTGCAATGGACATGAACATTGCTAGTATTTCCAACCATGCATTTTTTCCTAGTATTCCATAGTTTCAAGTTTTCCATCAAGATATTAATCACTCATGGTTGATATTTACTTTCAATCATGTACACATATGCACTATGTAACTAGCCTTGCTTATTGGCATCCAAAGCTTAACTTTCACTCCTACTTACAATATGTAGAGTATTTAACAAAAAACTACCACTTTCAACCAGCCCTAGGAAGAATCTATTGTACAAAAAATAGCAAAAACATACCCAAAATTTCGTAATCCACACCAAAAACTACTACCTAGCTAGTACACCTACCGATTTGGTTCGTTTAAACCCATTTATGACAGGGTTGGCTCACACGTCCGTGCTGACGAGGCAGCTTAAACCAACACATTTTGTTTGACCGTTGACACGAGGGACCCACATCTGACCTTCTATCCTGTTATTCCCCCTCAAATCATTATTTTTCCTGAACATCACTTCAAACAGTACTGATGCGTGTTCGTCGGTGGCGCCGGTGATGAGCGAGCTGGCCGCCGCTCCGCCGGACGGGTCGGACGCCATGCTGGCCTCCGCACGGGTTGGCAGGTTGGCTCGAGTGTGACTCACGAGCGAGCAAGCCGCCGCGCTGGCCTTCGCTCGAGCCAGATGGCTGGCCTTAGCGCGGCGCGCGCGAGCAAGTTGCCGCGCTGCCGTGCCAATCTAGCTAGCAAACCTTGCAGACAAGCAGCTGGACGGAGCTATCTTGGCTAGCTAGCGGCCGTGAGCGCCGGACGGAGTTGGCATCCGGGCTACCGCAACATGGGCTCCGCACCGCCGACGGTCTTGACCTCGCCTTCTGCCGGCGGCGGTAGCTGCTCCCATGGCCGAGGATGACTAGGTGGACGGGCCGGAGGTAGGAGGTCACTCGAGGATTTTTGTTGGTAAGAGCATGTACAATGGTTGATAAGGTAGTCTCATCTTAAGTCTGCCACGTATGCAAGTGGTAGTAGTTTCTTGGCATTTTAGTGGTTTCTTGTAAGGAACAATGTACGTACTACTAGCGACAAAAGGCGATTCTAGGTTGTGTAGTACTCCAGCGAGTACTACTAGTGGTCACGGGAGTGTATACCTCGTTTTGTGGGTTCAATCCCGGGCGAATGCACAGCGGCCTTTTTTTTAAATAGTACTACTACACTTCGCTACGAGCCAATATTTTACGCGGGTAGTTTGAGTTTTGAAGTCAAACGGACGTGTGGCCCCACAATCTGGGTGCACTGGACAGCCTAGCCACGTGAACGGCTTTTCCTTCCCAGCATCCCGTGGCTCGCGTGCTCTCCCTAGACGCACCTTGCTTGCAGCTTCCAGCTAGTAGCATATTTAAACTAGCGCCTCCCAATTAAGCCCGAGGAGCCGAAAAAGCCTGGCGGGGCATTTGGAACTGTGCAATATGGCTCTGTACGTAAAGTTCTCTACTACTACTCTGTAGCTTGTGGTGTTGCATGCATGGACTACACTCCATTATCGGCTCTACTATAAAAGAAATTCCTCTTGACGTGTTTTTTTAAAACGGAGGCAAAAGCTTTGCTTCATCTCATTCATAAAGAAGGAACTACTAACAAAGTTCAACGAGATCCATTACACCTCCACAAATGGAAGCGAAAAGCCTAGTCTCATTGTATCAAATGACTGAAATGTTCTGCCCCCGTAGTAACCGTCACTGATAAACAGGCTGCTAGTGTGTGCGTGAGAGGAGCGGCTGAGTAGGCCAGCTACGTGATAGGAGCGGCTGAATATAGCACCGAGAGTACCCACTAGGCCACTACGCAGGTGTACTTCCCCTGCATTGATAGTACAGCGATGGTTCTAGAGAACAGTAGTACCCTCCACTTCCAACTGTAGCTCCTTGGCCCTGAGATTCAAGAGTTCAAAACCGGTGCACTATACAAGACTAGACTAGAAGTACAGTACATCGCACTACTAGTTGAGAAAAGTAGTACTAGTACTGCAACAGTACGAGTACGTACTCCTCCGTCACATAATGTACGACGTTTTTTACACTAGTTGGCGTGTACAAAAAATGGCAAAAACATACCCAAAATTTCTTAATCCACGCCAAAAACTACTACCTAGTGCCAAAAATTTCATACTAGTGCTATTATTTACAGTATAATGCAATCCCATAACGTTCCATAATGCTATTACTAGTAGTAAATAATAGCCTCACCCCTTCGCTGAGGAACGATCTACAGTTGGAACGGACGAGGCCCTGCGGTTACTACATCTTATCTCCTCCTCGCCAGTTCCCCTCCCCCGAAGAGAAGGCAGCTCGTCGCTGCTCCCATGGATTCGCCAGGCGATTCTCCTCCTTGTCGGGGCTGGGAGACCTTGGACGACGATCCTCTGGGAGAAATCACACGCCGCTCTGACGTCCTCACCGCCGCAAGACTCGGTGCTTTCTGCACCAACTATTTCAAGATGCTGCTTAAACAGGCTTGGGAAAAGGCCATGCTTGTTGGTCTTCCATGCGTCCTCGAGGAGAAGATTCTTCTATGGGATGATCCTTCGAGCAGTCCACCGCTCCCTGGCCATGGTTGCACGTTGACTCTGCTAGAGTTGCCGACGTTGAGAGGTAGTCGGATTTTGTCCGATGAGCAGGTCAGTAATGGAGTTTGATCATGTAGTACTTAGTTATTCCATTTCCATCTCGTAATTTCTCCACTACCCACCGTCTTATGTATAGGTCTGGGTCGGTGCCAACGAAGATTGGCTTGCATACATCCGGTCGGATACCACCATGATTTTGCACAACATCCACAGCAGTGCGGCCGTTCCGGTAGACCCCTTCTCCACCATTGGGATCGGCCTTCCGGACTAGCTGGGCAAGAATACGTATGATGATGCCTACATGAGATAGAAGAAGACAGCAATTGCGGACCCGCCGACAAAGCGACGCGGCTACGACGATTACTATCTCATCGCGATGTTCGACATAAGGATTGCCATCAATGCAGGAGGCAGTAACGGTAGAGGCTGGCGCATGTTGGCGGCGGCAGATTTGTACCCCTACACGTTCGAAGATGTCGTGCGCCATCTAGGCTGCATCTTCGCGGTGACAAGCCAGGGGACTTGTTTCATCTGGTTGACATCCTACGGTACGGGATATTACAAATGAAATGTGCAAACCATCATTTGCATCCCTAACGGTACTCCATTATTTTGCAGGGACCAGTCATCCCCGGATCAATGTAAGATCGCCGATCCTGGATGTGCATTTGCATCCCCGATTCGGTCTAACCTGGAACCTTGTAGCTGACTTTGGCATATTGGGATCAACTATCTTAGCAGTCGTTACCTATGGTACCACTGATGTGCAACATGGTCACACAATCTACCACGATCAGACCGTCACCATCTACCCAGGTATTCCATTTTTTAACCCTCTCGCCTTCTCTTCCATTGTTGTACTAGTAGTATACTTTGTAGTACGAGTAGGAGTACTTTTTTACCTTGGAGGACACGTATAGCTAGCTAGGCCCTTGAAGACTTGAACCCACTAGCTGCCACCATTTTTGTTTTTCCATGTCTTACTATCTCATCCATGTAGCCAAGAGTGGCTATATATAATAAGCCGGTTATTTTACTTCCTCTATACCGGAGTAGTACTATTTGCTGCACAGTATTACTGACCGCCATATTTGAGCACAACTTTATTATGCATGGACCTTGACTATGTACGTCACCATGTGTCCAGATCTGGGATGCCGCGTGTACCAGATGAACGGCGCTGAGTTCGACCCCCGTGATGCTACGTGGGTGCCGAGGAACACTCTTGGAGAGTACTCGCTTTTCATCAGGGACAACTACCCCATTGTGAAGTGGATGCCACCTTCCGTGCACGACACGGAAGGCCTGCCGTTCATGAAGCATGGTTGTGTCTTCAGTGCGTACCGCCGGATGAACGATATGCTGGGACACGCTATCCCAGATTTATGCCGATTCAGCTTGGATGAGTCTCCATCGTGTGGAACCGGACTAGAAAGCTGCGACAATGATTCCCGTTGCCCACCACTATGGATCGTGCCATCCATGAAGAACACCAGGGACTGGAACCTGGAGGAGGACATGTAGCCCATCTATAACGTGTAAGTGGAGTACGGTAATTGTGAACGGTAGCGCTGTGAATATATGTAGACTAGTCGTGCACAAATTTATCACATGAATTGGAGATGAACTTGTGTGGCATACTGGCATTTGTCCTTTAGAATTTATTACTAGTAAATGTGTTATGTGTACGTGCAACTTGTGTGGTTGTTGCACGGGCTCCAACACGCTCTTTGAGAAAAAAAAAGGTGGCACAGCTTTGGATATACGTGACGTGGCGGCATCATACAGTAGCATCGTTCGCTATAGTTGTAGCACACTCCTACTAGGACGACAACTCCTATAAAACCTTGCGCTTGGCTCTTTGCCTCTTTGGGAGGTTCAACAGTTCATACTCGTGTGAACCTTGCACTTGGCTCTTCGCCTCTTCGGAAGGTCCAACAATGATGATACTACAGTGCAATATGCTCCTGGAAATCTGACACCGATTGAACTGTTGCACGTCCACCACGAGGGCGAGGGAGAGGGAGACGGAGAGGGAGAGGGCGTTGTAGTCAAAACCCTCTCCTCGTCCTGCGAACCACCGCGCGCGTGGGCGAGGGAGAGGCGTAGTAAGCAAGCTTCTCCTCGTTCGGCGAGTTGAGGGACACATCAAAGCTGTACTAGTACTAGTAGTAGTAGTAGTCCATACTGCGTCCTTTCCGATTAATATGGCATGAAGGCCAACTGGATCGTCCTCATCCACCACACCGGTAGTCCGTGGCGTCTCATGGATATCTACACCCAGCGAGAGATCACCCTTCCATCATTGGATACCGCCGCCATCGAGCCTCGTGGCCCGCCGGACACTCCTGCCTACTACGCACGAGACGCGTCAAGCTTTTGGCTCGACCTCTGTTTGCAGAAAGTTGTAATCTATGAAGTGCCCACACCATCAGAAGACTACATGGATTACAAGCTCATTGCCTTATTCAACATGGGATTAGTCTATCTAGAATCCGGTAGCAATACATGGTTATGGCTCATCATCAATCCTGTTGAGGCAACATTTCTGTCTGATGCTATAGTGTATGATGGCATCGTTTACGCGGTCGACGCACAGATTGGCTGCCTATACTGGTGGAATCTATCGTCGTGTAATTGTTCTATCTCATCTCATCTTTACCTTATGAATACGACTACCTGTTCATTTGTTACAAATTTAGAATGCATAGCATGTCTATAACCACATCATTGCTATATGTTCCTCTCATTTCCTAGATTTTTATGACCACACATGTTATTGTTAGAGTTGATATGAGAACAATTGGCATCTAATGATTGTTAGAATACATATTATGAGCATAACATCATGATTGCTATATGTTACTCTCGTTTACAAGATTTTTATAACAACGCATGTTATTGCTTAGAGTTGATATGAGAACAGTAGTAGTAAGTGCTATGGTAGAATATGAGTAGGCGCTGTCATAGCTGTTTTCCTCTCATTGTGACATGATGTTTGAACCATGACATATTGCTAGAATATGAAAGTCATTGGCTTATTTTTTTAACTTGGGGTATGATTATGACCACGGCACTGCAATTCTCTGTCTATGATATGTGTCACTGTTATAATAATCTTAATTCCATACATACTCTAAACATGATTGTTTATTTTTATCCTTTTGGTCTCCAATTTGAATTGTTGCAGCAGATGCAAATGCGCTGGCCTTCATGATTCCAGGACCTGGAATCATACCAGCCGATGGGTGGTGGTTTATCGCTCGTTCAGTTGACGGCGGTCATTTAATGCTCATTCGCACGTACCAAATTGACCAAACCATTACATCAAACCACATGTAGTACAATGTGTGGGGCGTTCGTGACATTGATGGCTATGGCTGCTTCATGTTCGAGAAAGATCCCAGCTCCGTTGGGCCAGGCGTATTCAACTGGAGGCGGGTTTACAGCCTCGGCAACCACTCCTTGTTCCTGGGGCTCAATTATCCGATCATCCAACCAATCATCAATCATATCACCGGCGAAGATTACTGTGCTATGCAACTTCCATTCTCGAGGGGGGGCTGTGTTTACACATCATACCATGGGTTTCATGAATCACCATATCCAGAGATTCGTCGACACAGCTTGTTGCCAGATAATCTTCAGTGTGTGAAAGGCATCAAGCTTCCATGCGATGGATGGATTTTGCAAACCCGACATGCGGCAATGTGGTTCATGCCAACAGCACATATGCACAACTTGATTCGTGCTGATATCTAGACTGAGCCATGTATTCTGCTGCTGTAGCACGACCCTCTTTTGTTGGATATTATGTATTGTTGTTAGTTTGAAGCACTCCTCTGGGTTGAAGGATAGATACCTTCCTGGGATCAAGTGCATCCTAACACACCTGCGTAGGATGTACTGATAATGATGATGGAGATGCTGTGCAGAAGCCATATATCAGTACATCCTACGCAGGTGAGCAAAGAGGGGACAGTGCGAGATATCAGTACATCCACGGATCAGGAGCTGATCGAGCACCTTGAGGACAAAGTGAGTGCTGAAAGCGTGAGATTTCAGTCTCTCATCGATTTGTTCATACCAACCATCGACAGCGAGCACGGCATATGCTACACCCAACCCGAGAAACTTCCAGGTAAGACACTGATCGGCCATCTACTTGCACAAACATATTCCTTTGTTTATAGCTCTACTTTTCTTTTTAGACGCGGACCTGGTGAAGCAATTACAATTTGACAGTTAATAAAAAGTGAAACAAGTGACTGCAACATGCCAAAGATGTTATGAAAATGCCAACTAGGTACACTAAAACCTGTATTCCACAATACTGCAGGTACCACACTGAGTGGCCTATGGAAGAATTTCTTCCAGCGCAATTCCAAGGCGTTCAAAAGGGGCACGTGGATGCGTCGCAAGATATAGTCGGAGTGCGGCATGCACGCGATGTGGCACAAGACCGGCAATACCTTGTCGGTGATGGTCAACGGCCGGCAGACGGGCAGCAAAAAAGGTTCTGGTGCTGCACACCAACAAGAACTTTGACCAACAAAGGACCAACTGGGTGATGCACCAGTATACCACCCCGGGGATCTAGAGCAAGAGAAGGAGCGGGAGCTGGTCCTCTGCAAGATTTTCTACCAGACAAACACTAGGGCCAGGAGTAAAAAGATTATAAGTTAGTTTGGTATTGGTAGTTGTACTACCTTGTCGTCTGCAAGTTGGTATTCTTGTTAACGATCTTTTGGTATGAACTTGCATTTGCTTCCAACCATCATGCCGAGGGTCGACGTGGATATAAAGCTGAATCATTTGTTTCGAAACGAATTTTCAGGCACCTGATTTTTATTTGATGGGTAGCATAAGCACCTGTCGTTCGAATTCCCAGTTCTCCAATTTTTTCGAAACAAGTGCATGCACTTATTATCACAATAAAAAACAATATCCGTGCTGCATCCCAGTTATCAGTCTGTACTTGCAGAATTCTCTCATTTATTGAGCATGTATATTGTTTTTTCAGGTCGAGCAAGTTTCAACTGGGTTATAGACTGCCCAGGGTTGGTTTTGTTTTTAACAGGCCCAACCCATGACGACAATGGGGCACAAAGATCCAGCAGGTATCTACTGGCCTCTGGCCCGCCAGCGTTAGTTATATTTTGTCTTACAATATCTGCGGGCAATTTTTTTACTGAATCAAACACACAGCCCTTTTCCACTTGAAACGCATGTCCTACATCCGTTTTCTAATCTCTACCTATAGTTTTACTAGTTCATATACACGTATCATTACATTGAAAACACATAAAATTCCCTTTTCATATTTACATCCTTATTTTTGTTGTTTTTTCCACCAAGCGCTGATTTTTTTACCATTGGTTTTCCCTTAAACCAACTCAATTGTCCCACGTCTTATTTTCTTACAAAAACAAAATGATTTTTTTGGCAAATCAATAAGTTCTTAAAAAAATGTTTATCATTTCGGGATTACAACAGTTCGGACTCCACCGAAATATGCAAAATAAGGTTGAACTTTTTGACCGTGGTCCTGGGTAGAAAATGGGTTGTAATAAATTACTTAAGAATTAGCAAATGGGCTGCAAATTATAAAAAATAGCAAATGGGCTTTATGTTGTCTGCCACAGATTTGGAGGCTGACTTGTGGGCCTACTAAGTTCATGCGTACACAAGGTTTCTAAAAAAAACTTAGTCAAGAATCGACTCTACCAGCGTCAGACCGTTAGATGTCAATCAAACAGCAATCGTGCCTCTTCAGTCTCTGATCTTCCTGCCCCAGCTGCCCAAACCAGCACCGTCGGAACCGCCTGCTCTCGCCTCCCGTGGCCAGCAGTGCTTCCGGGCAGGCCTCACGGCCCCATCATACTCGCATCCCTGGCATGTCTATCCCTCTACTGACCCACACCTCCTGTTATTTTTCGGCGACGGCAGCCGAACCAGTCAACCCTCGTACTCTCCACCGCGTGGGCAGCCACTGCCGTGTCTTCCCCGGCTCCGTGTCGTTCCCTTCATAGACCTCACCGTCGTCCACTGCCCTGGTGCTCTCGGCACGGCGTGGTCAACGATGTCCATCCAACGGCTGTAGTGCTTCTTCAACCTCTGGTCTTCTTGCCCCAGCCGCCCAAAGCAGCGTCGGTCGTGCCGCATGCTCCTGCCTCCCGTGGCCGGTTGTGCTGCCGCGGAGGCCTCACCGTCCCCATACTACTCCCACCGCTGGCCAGGCCATCCCTCCACTCACCCACTCCCCCTGTTATTCTGCGGCGACGGCAGCCTCACACCGCAGCCGAACCAGTGAACCCTCGTATTCCTCTCCATGTGGGCATCCACTGCCGCGTCTTCCCCGGCTCCACGTCGTCCCCTTCCTAGGCCTCGCCGTCGTCCACCGCCGTGGTGCTCTTGGGGCGGCGTGGTCAATGTGGTCAACGACCGACTTCCATCGGACGTGGACTGTACATGGAGAGGCTGACAGTTGGGTCCACGGCGGCCGCAAGGAAGTGCCTCCTTATTACGCGCAAAATAATTATTCCTCCACCTGAGAGCAGGGACCCACCGGACGGGCCACCAGTATTTCGCGGAAAAAATGTTTCCCCCCTGACTGCTGGGATCCATCGGACGGGCCACCGTATTTCGCGAAAAAAATGTTTGCCCCTGACTAATGGGACCCACCGGATGGATCACCGTATTTCGTGAAAAAAACTTTCCCCCCGCTGTCAGCTCGGACCCACCGGAAGTGCCTCCTTATTACGCACAGAAAAATGAATACTCTCCCTGCTAGCTGGGACCCACCATGGTGGGAGGCTGACTCGTGGGCCTACTAAGTTGACGGGGACGGAGGGCTTTGTCAACTTAGTCAATATGAACGATTCTAGCTCTAGTGACCATACAATGTCCATCCAACAGCCGTCGTGCTTCTTCAATCTCTGCTCTTCCTGCTCCAGCCGCTCAAACAAGCGCCGGCGGGACTGCCTGCTCCCTCCTCCCCGCGGTCGGCTGTGCTCCCCCGCAGGCCTCACCACCCCACCATACTCCCATCGCTGGCCTAGCCATCCCTCTACTCACCCACACCTGCTGTTATTCTCCGGCGACGGCAGACGAACCAGTAAACCCTCGTACAGTCATACTCCCCTCCGCATGGGAAACAAAAACAATTGCCGAGTCTTCCCTGCCTCCGTGTCGTTCCCTTCCTAGGCCTCGCCGTCGTCCACCGCCCTGGTGCTCTCGGCGCGGCCTGGTCAACGTGGTCAACGACCGACATACATCTGAAGTGGACTGTATGTGGAGAGGCCGACAGCTGGGTCCATGGCCGCACGCAAGGAAATGCCTCCTTATTACATGCAAAATAATGATTCCTCCACCTGACATCAGGGACCCATCGAAAGGGCCTCTGTATTTTGCGAAAAAATGTTACCGCTGCTGACAGCTCGGACCCACCAGCTATATCTTCGCACGCAAGGAAGTGCCTCCTTATTACGCACAAAAAAATGAAAACTCCCCCTGTTAGCTGGGACCCAGTATAGTGGCAGGCTGACTTGTGGGCCTACTAAGTTGACGGGGGCGGAGGGCTTTGTCAACTTAGTCAATATGCACGATTCTAGCTCCAGGGACCGTACAATGTCCATCCAACGGCCGTAGTGCTTCTTCAACCTCTGGTCTTCTTGCTCCAGCCGCCCAAACCAGCGCCGGTCGTGCCTCGTGCTCCTGCCTCCCGTGGCCGGCTGCGATGCGGCGGAGGCCTCACCGCCCCCTACTACTCCCACCGCTGGCAAGGTCATCCCTCTACTCTCCCACACCCCCTGTTATTCTGCGGCAATGGCAGCCTCACACCGCAGCGAACCAGTGAACTCTTGTACTCCTCTACGGGTGGGCATCCACTGCCGCGTCTTCCCTAGCTCCGCGTCGTCCCCTTCCTAGGCCTCGCCGTCGTCCACCGCCCTGGTGCTCTCGGCGTGGCGTGGTCAACGTGGTCAAGGAACGGCTTGCATCGGACATGGACTGTACGAGGAGAGGCTGATAGCTGGGTCCACGGCCACAGCAAGGAAGTGCCTCCTTATTACGTGCAAAATAATTATTCCTCCACCTGACAGCAGGGACCCACCGGACGGGCCATCGTATTTCACAAAAAAATGTTTGCCCCTGACTGCTGGGACCCACCAGCTACATCTTCACATGCAAGGAAGTGCGTCCGGGCAAAAAAATGATTCGCCCCCTGACTGCTGGGACCCACCAGCTACATCTTCACAGGCTAGGAAGTGCCTGTCAGTCAGGACCCACCTGGTCGAAGCGTACGTAGCGTTGTCATTCTGGTCGCGAACGTGTATGTACATACTGGTCGATGTAGAGGCGCGCACGTAGCATATACACGTACGTACAGCGGCCAGGGTGCAAGAAAGAAAATACGGCCACGTATGTGTACATACGGGCGGGGTCTCGAACGCCTACTCGCGCATACGTCCGGCGAGGGCTCATGTACATGGCTGGGTCGAAACGGAGAAACAGCGTCGTTGTCGTGTTCATGGGGAGGCAACGAAATGCGTCGTGTTCATGGGGAGGCAACGGAATGCGTCGTGTTCATCGGGAGGCAACGGAACGCGTGGGAGACAACCGGCTGGGTCAGAACGGAATGCGTGGTCGTGTTCATCAGGAGGGCTTGGAGGAACAGGCGATGGAAACGAGGCCTGGCGTAGCGCAGAACGGAGGAAACGGCCTTGTGTTTGACCGGCCACGTTCGAAACGGGATCCTGTTCATCGGGAGGGGTTTGGCGTACCGCAAAACGGAGGAAATGGACCTCCTATGTTCGAAACGGGGGTCCTGTTGATTGGGAGGGGTGTGGCGTACCGCAAAACGGAGGAAACGGACTTGTGTTGGAGCGCTACGATCGAAACGGGGGTCCTATTCATCGGGAGGGGTGTGGCGTACCGCAAAACGGGACTCCACCGGATACTGTTCATCTCCACCGTCGACCTCCTCCGGCCTCCACGGGCTACACTTGACCTCGTCCAGCCTCGACGGGCTCCTGTTCATCCAGCCTCCACTGCGCACTACTCCACCGGCTACTGCTCAACCACCCTCCACCGTCTACTGTTCATCCAGCCCTCCACACCATGGGGTCCTGTTCAACCACCCCTCCACGGGCACCCCTCCACCGTCTACTGTTCATCCAGCCCTCCACACCACGGGGTCCTATTCAACCACCCCTCCATCATCCAATGTTCATCCAGCCCTCCACCACACCACGGGGTCCTGTTCATCCAGAGGCAACGCCACCGCTCACTGTTCATCCAACCCCCCCCCCCCCCGCAACGCTCACTGTTCATCCCATCGATCGGCTTCAATTACCAGCAGTAGCGAAGGAATCGCTCGGTCGGGTTCAGTTAACAGCCATCGATCAATAGCTCGGGTTCAGTAACGCGTAGCCTACAGTGCAATCGCTCGGTTTCATTTAGAGCCCAATGCCTTGCTCGGGTTTAGATAGAGCCAGCGCCTCGCACACACGCACGTATGTGTACGAGAGAAACGCGCATCGCTCGGCCCCCGACCTCCCACCGTAACCGGGAACTCCCCAAAATTTTCCTCCCCCTCGCTTCTACCACGGTTTTTTCCGTCATGGACGGCCCAAAGAATGTCATGCAGCTGCATCTCCGGCCTGCCCAGGACAAAAAGCCAATTTTCTATCATGATTTTTTTTCATAGAAGTAGGATCCCACCACATCTATGATGATACCGGGTTTTGTCACAATTATCGTCATAGAAATGTCATATGTATGACAGAAAAAAAAATCGTTCAGCCCAAAATGTCACGGATGTGTCTTTTTTTGTAGTGTATGTTATTTTTTATGTATCCCCAGCTTAATTGTTTCAAGGATGATGTGTGATCTTTTATTATTGCTTTTTCAGGACTGGATGGAGAGGGCGAAGCGGATCCAGTGTCCGGATCCGCTGCCTGAAGAGCCTGTCATCCAGCGTCTAGCGAAGATGTTGGTGTCGGCGCCGCATAAGGCGCCGGAGAAGAAGGCCAAGGGGGCCAAGGGTGGCCCCCATCGCAAGGGCATCTCGGACGTGACGTCCGAGGACGACGAAGCCCATTCCTCTGTCCCCGAGGGCAATGATGAGGAAGAGGAGGAGGAGGAGGAGAACAACCCTCCCCACGAGGAGAAGTAGAAAAAGAGGGCGGCCTCGGCGCGTCTGGAAGCGGAAGCGCCCAAGAAGGGGAAGGGCGCCCCAGCGGTCAATACCGCGTCGGATGTTGACAGTAGTCCGAAACGACGCCCCGCACTAAGCCCCAGGCCGAATCGTAAGTGGCATGGCTTATTCATGCACGCATCCAGCCCCTTCTCTTTATTATTTTAACATAGTCAACTACCCTATTGCAGTCCGGCCCGTGACCTTATCCAGCGATCCTCATCTGGAGGGTCATTGGCTCCGTTGGAGATGGCGAGCATGTCGCCACCGCCTGCTTACTCCCCTATGGCCAGGGATGACACCGGAGTGTTGTCCCGGAGGACCGCTCCGAAGGGAGGAGCCCAGGACACCGTCCGGGAGGCGCCACAAGGCGAGACCTCCATTGCCGGACACGTGGGGGAGCCAATCCCCATGGAGACTTGCGAAGATGGCCGTATCCAGTTCGGCCCTCAGCCTAATACGATTCCGGAGGCCCATATGGCTCCGAAGTCGGGCGAGCAACCCCCTTTTAAGGAGGGGGGTGCGCCGCTTCCGCCGGTGGCCCCTGTCCATCCAGGAGCGCCGGATGATCTGATGGGGGCGCTATGAAGCGCCTCCGTCATGGACGAGCATCGCGTCCTTATGGGTGCGGTGATCGAGAAGGATCAGTCCACCAAGAGCGGGCTGAATGAAGCCTGCAGTAGCCTGTTAATAGGTTTCGAGGTAAGAAAGAGAAAAACCCTATGTAGTCAGTAGCCCCTGAGACACTGTCCGGTGTTCGGCGGGGAGAACCAGACAGAGGATCAATCTTCTATTTGCAGGAGACTAACGTAATATGTATGCATAAGCAGGCGTCGCTGTTGGCCGCAACCTCACATGTCGTCGAAGTCTCTGAATTGAGGCAGAGGCTGGAGCGGACTGAGAACAAGCTCGGCAAAGTTAAGGTTCGGCTCCAGGAGAAGCAAGGTGAATAACGACTTACTGTGTGTTCGGAAAGCGTAGGCGATGTATATTGACTGTAGTGTCGTAATTTGTGCAGGAGCCGCGACCGAGGTCGAGACCCTGAGGAATGCCTTGGGCGAGGCTGAGGAGAAGGCTGTCGAGCAGCAGGCCGCCCGCAAAAAAGCTCCAGGCCCGGGTCAAAGAAATCCAGCAGGAGCTCCAGGACGCAGTGAAAAAATGCGAGACCTTGGAGCATGATGTGTCGGCTCAAGGGGCCGAACTCACCAAGGCTCGTCTGAGCGCAGAGACCGCACGGAATGATGCCCATGCCACCCTCTAGGATATTCAGGAGGCTAAGAAGATCACGGAGGGTAAGGCTTTTAAGATGCAAAGCAAGTATGCGGCGAAGCAGTACCTTTTACTAACCCGGGTTCGGAGTTCCCCAGGGGCTTTTGCGGATTTACCCCGCAGTGTATCAGACGCCATGGAGTTCTATCGAGCCGAAGGAGGGGGTTCCACGGAGAAGCTCTTCTGGTCGCAATATGCGGTGTCAGAGCCTCCCGTGTCCTTCACCGATCAGCTGAAACAGCTGGTGGAGCTGCACAGGGTGGCCGAACTAGCCATGAGAGATTTGACAATCCGGCTATGGCCAGCCGAAGCTATGCCTGGCAGCTACTTCGGACTCGTGAGGCGGATGGTGAACGCCTATCCGCGGCTGGACGTCATCAAGCGCTCTGCCTGTATTGAAGGTGCCCGTATGGCCTTCGCTCGCTGCAAGATGTGGTGGGTGAAGATGAATGTTGTCGAAGTTGCCAACGGGCCGCCGGAGGGCAAGGAGCACCGCACACCCGAGCAATATTTAGCGGATGTCGTGGAGGGGTCTCGACTTGTGGCGGCGCAATGTTCGCAGGACATTGTATTTGAATAAATGTACTTATGTTGCCTTTGCCTTGTATTGTGGGGACAAAACCGGTTTTTGTAAAATAATTTTATTATGCTTTAAACTGTTTCCTCCTATGCGGTCATGTTATTTGTAATTTGAGGGTTGGCCAGTCGTCGGCTTCTGCCCTCGCGTAGGTAGTATGGAGGTGTTCGGGATGGATTCTAAACAATCTTGATCCAATTATATGGTCCTTCGGAGGAGTTGTTTAGCGCAACGAACAAGGCAATCAGACTGTACGGCTTAAACGCCCTCACTTAGCCATAGGAGTTTTATAATTAAGCAAGTGCGCAGCCCCTAGTCCAAGCCAGGGTGCTGTCAGCATCTGATTGGGAAGTGCCGATTCTTCGCGAGACGCGGGAAAAATCTCCAACGATTTGTAACCCTCGAACAGCTAACCGGCTCTCGCCGTATCATGACAGTCAGTTTTCGGCTTTCTCTACTGAGGTGCTCATCTGGTCAAAGCCAGGGCACAATCGCAATAGTTCTCCCTTTACTACCCTAGCCGATAGAGCGGAACATAGGGTAGCAAGCACAGGAGCCGGGCAACCCAACTATTGACCATAGACATGATTCGGAGCCAATGCATATAATGCTAAATTCGGGGTGCCGAACTTATAGATAAGAAGTGTTCGGACTGTGTTGCCGTATTGTGGGGCGACAGGTAGCCCCTGGTGAACGTAAAAGAGTGTCGATGCAACAAATAAGCAGATCGAAAAACGAAGTAAAAAGCAAAAACCACAGAAACTGGGCCACGAACCATTTTTATTATAACTGGATGGATACATCAACGCGTATCTTGTACAGATGGTGCGAGAAGTGTCCGGGCTATTTAACATGCCGGAATCAATAGGGTGCAGCGCGCGGGTCCTGAGAAATAAGAATGGATACCGTCAAGAAGAACGTATAGAGGTTACCCTACACACCTGTGATGCTTGCCTCCGTTGTGTGCTAATCCTTCCAAAGGACTTGCGATTAGGCCCGCGGAAAAGGGAACCTGAAACAAGGAAAAAAGTGAAAATATATGTGTCCAGGATCGGTCTGGCCGAACTATAGGCCCCGGATTATCCTGTGCCTCCGTCGATGTCCATGGAATTTTGAGTGCGTAATTGTGTACGCGTGGTACGAAAGCCACTACCTCGTCAGGACTGGGACTGAGGCCGAATTGTTAATCGATCTCTCAACGAGCTGCGTCGTCCTGTTGCAGTGTAGTCCGGACCCTTTTGATGATGTCCGAGGGCTCGACAGCCGTACTAGTGTGCTGCTTGAGAAGGCCGCTCTGTACCTCTGCTGCTAGGGCGGCGGTGTACAATTCGGAGGGAGCGTTCCGTGTTTCTATTGACTGTTATGACGCCGCGTGGACCGGGCTTCTTGATCTTTAGATAAGCATAGTGTGGCACTGCGTTGAATCTAGCAAACGCGGTTCGTCCGACAGTGCATGATAGCCGTTGCGGAAGGGGACGATATCGAAGATTAATTCTTTGCTTCAGAAGTTGTCCGAAGAACCGGAGACCACCTCCAGCGTAATTGAGCCCGTACAGCGGGCCTCTACGCCTGATATGACTCCTTTAAAGGTAGTCTTCGTTGGTTTGATTCGTGAGGGGTCAATGCCCATCTTCCGCACTGTGTCCGGGTAAAGCGGGTTGAGGCTGCTACCACCGTCCATCAGGACTCGTGTTAGGTGAAACTCATCAATAATTGGGTCGAGGACTAGTGCGGCTGAACCGCCATGGCGGATACTAGTTGAGTGATCTCGACGATCGAAGGTGATCGGGAATGATGACCACGGGTTGAATTTTGGGGCGACTGTCTCTACCGCGTAGACGTCCCTAAGTGCTCGCTTACGCTCCCTTTTGGGGATGTGCGTAGCATATATCATGTTCACAGTTTTTACTTGATGGGGAAATTTCATCTGCCCCCCAATGTTCGGCTGCCGGGGCTCTTCGTCCTCGTCCTCACTTTGTGATCCCTTTTCTTTGTTTTCGGCATTTAACTTGCCAGCCTGCTTGAAGACCCAACAATCCCTGTTGGTATGATTGGCTTGCTTATCCGGGGTGCCGTGAATCTGGCACGGACGGTCGAGTATGCGGTCCAGGCTAGAAGGTCCTTCGTTGTTCTTTTGTAGGGCTTCTTCCGTTGCCCGGACTTGGAGCCACTGAATCCGGCGTTGACTATGGTGTCATCGGTGTTGTCGCTATTGCTTCGGCATTTGTGTCTATTGCACCGGAGCTTGCCAGTGCTGTTCTTGGCCTTAGTGGGGCCTGCCTCGCTGGCTGTGTTTTTGCTACGAGCTAGCTAGCTGTCCTCACCCGCGTAGAAGCGGGTCATAAGTGCCATAAGGGCTGCCATAGACTTCGGCTTCTCTTGGACGAGGTGGCGTGCTAGCCATTCGTCACGGATGCTGTGCTTAAAGGCCGTTAGGGCTTCGGCATCCGGACAGTCGACGATCTGATTCCTTTTGGTTAGGAACCTAGTCTAGAATTTTCTGGCTGATTCCCCTGGTTATTGAACTATGTGGCTTAAGTCATCGGCATCGGGTGGCCGGACATAAGTTCCTTGGAAGTTGTCCAGGAAGGCTTCTTCCAAGTCCTCCCAGCTGCCGATAGAATTTTCAGGCAGGCTATTGAGCCATTGCCGAGTTGGCCCTTTCAGCTTTAGTGGGAGGTATTTAATGGCGTGGAGGTCATCTCCTCGAGCCACATGGATATGCAGAATAAAATCCTCGATCCATACTGCGGGTTCGGTTGTGCCGTCATATGATTCGATATTGACGGGCTTGAACCCTTCGGGGAATTCATGATCCAGTACTTCATCTGTGAAGCAAAGAGGGTGTGCGGCGCCTCTATATCGGGTCACGTCATGGCGCAGCTCTAATGGAGTCCGTCTGCGGTATTCCGCCCGGGCGTGGTTAGGTTTGTCACGTCCGAATAGGTAGCCGTTGTCGTGCCTCGAGGCACGTCCTCGTGATCCGTAGATCGATCTTGTATGTCCTGATCTATCGTCGAGGATCTGCCGGAGGTTGTACGTGTGGCTCCAAACTCTTCCGTCTCTATTTTTACGGGGCGATGGGGCAGGCTGCTGTTCGGCCTGAGTTTCCACTTTATCCTGACTGCGGGGTGGCTAGTCAGCCGCCCTGTCTCGACCGCGTGGTGGTCGTTCCGCATTACGCGAGGGAGATGTGTGATCCGGTGCCTCCTCATCGAACTGAGGTAGCAGTCTGCGTTTCGGGTAGCTCTTGGCTGGGCGCTTGAGGCCGTACTCTTTGGCTGTCAGGACATCTGTTGACGAGAAGGTCTTGTTCAGCTTGAAGATGCTGTTGTTTCTTTTTCAGGCTCCTTGCAGTGGCTATGAGCTGAAGCTTAAAGCGCTCCTGCTCCAGAGGATCCTCAGGCATGATGAAGTCTTCGTTGCCGAGGCTTGTGTCCTCCTCGGAGGGAGGACGGTAACTATCGTCCTCCGAGTCATCTTCTATGGCCTGTTCATCAGGGTTGTCTTGCCTGTCATCCTGTTCCTCATGTTCGGATGTAGCTCCGACAGGGTCTTCGTTGTTTTCGGGGTCGCATGGTGTACTATTTACTCCGGTGCCAGTGTTGCTATCTTTTGAGCGACGAGGCTTAGAGCGGCGTTTGGGCCGCCGACGCTTGGACTGCGTCTCAGAGGGTTTATTCGCATCTGGCTCTTCGTTGTCATCGCCGGATCCTTTAGGTGTATCAACCATGTACACATCGTACGAAGAGGTGGCCGTCCAGCGTTCGGTGAATGGCGGGTCTTGGCCTTGCTCGGCATCGTCGTCCATACCGTTGATGTCTTCGGAGCCATAATCAAGCACGTCGGTTAAGTCATCGACAGTGGCTATGAAGTGGGTGGTGGGTGGGAAGCAAAGTTCCTCGTCATCCGTCTCTAGCTCGAACTGAACATAGTTTGGCTGTGAGTCTTCCTCCAAGGACAATTTCCTTAGAGAGTTTAGTACGTCACCAAAAGGTGAGTGCTGGAAGATGTCTGCGGTGCTGAATTTGAAAATCGATAACCGATCAAGCTCGGTGTCCACGGACGTACCTGGCCCAGAATGTATAACCAGAGATGAGTCCAGAGTTCCATTGGCGCAAGCATTGCAGGATGTAGAGTTCGTGTGCGACTCCAACACCGTGGACCTTGGGGCCTCGGAGGGCACGATCTGCTTCGGTTCTGAGGCCGTTGCAGCGACAGGAACCATCTCCTGGATGTGATCCGACGACAGCTTGAAGTCGTGTTCATCAGAGCGAGGGGGAGCGATTGCCACGGTTTCGAATCCGTTGAAGATCAAGTCTCCACGGACGTCCGCGACATAATTCAGGCTTCCAAATCTGAACTGATGGCCAGGGGCGTAGCTATCGATCTGCTCCAGGTGGCCGAGCGAGTTGGCCCGCAGTACGAAGCCGCCGAATAGGAAGATCTGTCCGAGAAGGAAGGTTTCTCCCTGGACGACGTCATTACTGATAATCGAAGGGGCCATTGAACCTTCCATCAACGGCACAGTGGAACTCTCAATGAAAGCACCAATGTCGGTGTCAAAACCGGCGGATCTCGGGTAGGGGGTCCCGAACTGTGCGTCTAGGATTGATGGTAGCAGGAGACGGGGGACACGATGTTTACCCAGGTTCGGGCCGTCTCTATGGAGGTAATACCCTACTTCTTGGTTGATTGATCTTGATAAATATGGGTATTAAAGAGTTTATCTACCACGAGATCGTAATAGCTAAACCCTAGAAGTCTAGCATGTATGACTATGGTAATGTGTCCCTATCCGGACTATGCTCTCTGGTTTATATAGACACCGGAGAGATCTAGGGTTACATGGAGTCGGTTACATCAGAGGGGATCTACATAAACGGTTGCCAAGCTTGCCTTCCACGCCAAAGAGAGTCCAATCCGGACATGGGTATAGTCTTCGGTCTTCATGTCTTCACAGCCCATCAGTCCGGCCCACGGATAACAGGCCGGACGCCCGAGGACCCCTTAGTCCAGGAATCCATCAGTGGCATCTTGCGAATAAGAATACAACAGCAAAAAGCTAGGTCACGAGACTTCGAGCAATTTTATTTTAATATGAGGTTTATTCTCCTCGAATGGTCTCGGTTCTTGTATAAGGAAAACCTGCATGCGAAGGAACCCTGTCGGATTTGATTGCGCCCTTGCTCCATTTCGAGTCCGCTCAACGGCTCAAGTGGCTGCACCAGAAACGACAAGGTGCATTGCCGGCAACGGAACCCCTAGTAGGCTGCTAAGGATATATCCTCAAAGCGCTCGCGGCTAGGGTGCGCGCACCGGCAAGCCTTTCCCAGCCATGCGTAGGGTGTGTACCGTACAAGGAGGAATCATACGAGGAAGATAGCGTGCATTTCATCCGAAAAGATAACAAGTTATATTACTTTAATAGTTGCCGCGGTTCTAATTTCAGAAAAATGTTTTGGGTATGGATCCATGGTGTCACTCCGATAGTCAGAGAGGTATCTCTGGGCCCACTCGGTAATGCACATCACTATAAGCCTTGCAAACATTGCAACTAATGAGTTAGTTGCAGGATGATGTATTACGGAACGAGTAAAGAGACTTGCCGGTAACGATATTGAACTAGGTATTGAGATACCGACGATCGAATCTTGGGCAAGTAACATACCGATGACAAAGGGAACAACGTATGTTGTTATGCGGTCTGACCGATAAAGATCTTCGTAGAATATGTGGGAGCCAATATGAGCATCCAGGTTCCGCTATTGGTTATTGACCGAAGAAGTGTCTCGGTCATGTCTACATAGTTCTCGAACCCGTAGGGTCCGCACGCTTAAAGTTTCGATGACGGTTATATTATGAGTTTATGAGTTTTGATGTACTGAAGGTTGTTCGGAGTAGCGGATGTGATCACGGACATGACGAGGAGTGTCGAAATGGTCGAGGCATGAAGATTGATATATTGGAAGCCTATATTTGGATATCGGAAGTGTACCGGGTGAAATCGGGATCTTCCTAGAGTACCGAGGGGTTACCGAAACCCCCCAGGGGCTTAATGGGCCATAGTGGGCCTTTGTGGAGAAGAGGAGAGGCGGCCAGGGTAGGGCCGCGTGCCCCTCCCCCTAGTCCGAATAGGACAAGGAGAGGGGGCGCCCCCCCCCCCCTTCCTTCCTCTCTCCCTCCTCTTTCCCCCTCCACTCCTAGTCCAACAAGGAAAAGGGAGGGAGTCCTACTCCCGGTGGGAGTAGGACTCCTCCTGGCGCGCCCCCTCCTGGCCGGCTACACCTCCCCCCTTGCTCCTTTATATACGGGGGCAGGGGGCACCCTAGAGACACAACAATTGATCATTTATCTTTTAGCCGTGTGCGGTGCCCCCTCCACCATAGTCCACCTCGATAATACAGTAGCGATTCTTAGGCGAAGCCCTGCGTCGGTAGAACATCATCATCGTCACCATGCCGTCGTGCTGACGAAACTCTCCCTCAACACTCGGCTGGATCGGAGTTCGAGGGACGTCATCGGGATGAACGTTGCTGAACTCGGAGGTGTCGTGCGTTCGGTACTTGATCGGTCGGATCGTGAAGACGTATGACTACATCAACCGCGTTGTGCTAACGCTTCCACTTTCGGTCTACGAGGGTACGTGGAAAACACTCTCCCCTCTCGTTGCTATGCATCACCATGATCTTGCGTGTGCGTAGGAAATTTTTGAAATTACTACGTTCCCCAACAGTGGCATCCGAGCCAGGTTTTATGCGTTGATGTTATATGCACGAGTAGAACACAAGTGAGTTGTGGGCGATATAAGTCATACTGCTTACCAGCATGTCATACTTTGGTTCGGCAGTATTGTTGGATGAAGCGGCCCGGACTAACATTACGCGTACGCTTACGCGAGACTGGTTCTATCGACGTGCTTTGCACACAGGTGGCTGGCGGGTGTCAGTTTCTCCAACTTTAGTTGAACCGAGTGTGGCTACGCCCGGTCCTTGCGAAGGTTAAAACATCACCAACTTGACAAACTATCGTTGTGGTTTTGATGCGTAGGTAAGAACGGTTCTTGCTGAGCCCAGTAGCAGCCACGTAAAACTTGCAACAACAAAGTAGAGGACATCTAACTTGTTTTTGCAGGGCATGTTGTGATGTGATATGGTCAAGACATGATGCTAAATTTTATTGTATGAGATGATCATGTTTTGTAACCGAGTTATCGGCAACTGGCAGGAGCTATATGGTTATCGCTTTATTGTATGCCATGCAATCGCCCTGTAATGCTTTACTTTATCACTAAGCGGTAGCGATAGTCGTAGAAGCATAAGATTGGCAAGACGACAATGATGCTACGATGGAGATCAAGGTGTTGCGCCGGTGACGATGGAGATCATGACGGTGCTTCGGAGATGGAGATCACAAGCACAAGATGATGATGGCCATATCATATCACCTATATTGTTTGCATGTGATGTTTATCTTTTATGCATCTTATCTTGCTTTGATTGACGGTAGCATTATAAGATGATCTCTCACTAAATTTCAAGATAAAAGTGTTCTCCCTGAGTATGCATCGTTGCCAAAGTTCGTCGTGCCCAGACACCACGTGATGATCGGGTGTGATAAGCTCTACGTCCATCTACAACGGGTGCAAGCCAATTTTGCACACGCATAATACTCAGGTTAAACTTGACGAGCCTAGCATATGCAGATATGGCCTCGGAACACTGAGACCGAAAGGTTGAGCGTGAATCATATAGAAGATATGATCAACATAGTGATGTTCACCATTGAAAAATACTCCATTTCACGTGATGATCGGTTATGGTTTAGTTGATTTGGATCACATGATCACTTAGATGATTAGAGGGATGTCTATCTAAGTGGGAGTTCTTAAGTAATATGATTAATTGAACTTAAATTTATCATGAACTTAGTACCTGATAGTATCTTGCTTGTATATGTTGATTGTAGATAGATGGCCCGTGTTGTTGTTCCGTTGAATTTTAATGTGTTCCTTGAGAAAGCAAAGTTGAAAGATGATTGTAGCAATTATACAGACTGGGTCCTTAACTTGAGGATTATCCTCATTGCTGCACAGAAGAATTACGTCCTGAAAGCACCGCTGGGTGCCAGGCCTGCTACAGATGCAACTGACGACATTAAGAACGTCTGGCAAAGCAAAGCTGATGACTACTCGATAGTTCAAAGGGCCATGCTTTACGGCTTAGAACCGGGACTTCAACGATGTTTTCAACGTCATGGAGCATATGAGATGTTCCAGGAGTTGAAGTTAATATTTCAAGCAAATGCCCGGATTGAGAGATATGAAGTCTCCAATAAGTACTACAGCTGCAAGATGGAGGAGAATATTTTTGTCAGTGAGCATATACTCAAAATGTCTGGGTATTGCAATCACTTGATTCAACTGGAGTTAATCTTCCGGATGATAGCGTCATTGACAGAATTCTTCAATCACTACCACCAAGCTACAAGAGCTTCGTGATGTACTATAACGTGCAAGGGATGGATAAGACGATTCCCGAGCTCTTCGCAATGCTAAAGGCTGCGGAGGTAGAAATCAAGAAGGAGCATCAAGTGTTGATGGTCAATAAGACCACCAGTTTCAAGAAAAAGGGCAAAGGGAAGAAAAAGGGGAACTTCAAGAAGAACAGCAAGCAAGTTGCTGCTCAAGAGAAGAAACCCAAGTCTGGACCTAAGCCTGAGACTGTGTGCTTCTACTGCAAGCAGACTGGACACTGGAAGCGGAACTGCCCCAAGTATTTGGCAGATAAGAAGGATGGCAAGGTGAACAAAGGTATATGTGATATACATGTTATTGATGTGTACCTTACTAGAGCTCGCAGTAGCACCTGTGTATTTGATACTGGTTCTGTTGCTAATAATTGCAACTCGAAACAGGGACTACGGATAAAGCGAACACTGGCCAAGGAAGAGGTGACGATGCGTGTGGGAAACGGTTCCAAAGTCGATGTGATCACCGTCGGCACGCTACCTCTACATCTACCTTCGGGATTAGTATTAGACCAAAATAATTGTTATTTGGTGCCAGCGTTGAGCATGAACATTATATCTGGATCTTGTTTGATGCGAGATGGTTATTCATTTAAATCAGAGAATAATGGTTGTTCTATTTATACGAGTAATATGTTTTATGGTCATGCACCCTTGAAGAGTGTTCTATTTTTTATGAATCTCGATAGTAGTGATACACATATTCATAATGTTGAAGCCAAAAGATGCAGAGTTGATAATGATAGTGCAACTTATTTGTGGCACTGCCGTTTAGGTCATATCGGTCTAAAGCGCATGAAGAAACTCCATACATATGGACTTTTGGAACCACTTGATTATGAATCACTTGGTACTTGCGAACCGTGCCTCATGGGCAAGATGACTAAAACGCCGTTCTCCGAAACTATGGAGCAAGCAACAGATTTGTTAGAAATCATACATACAGATGTATGTGGTCCGATGAATGTTGAGGCTCGCGGCGGATATCGTTATTTTCTCACCTCCACAGATGATTTAAGCAGATATGGGTATATCTACTTAATGAAACATAAGTCTAAAACATTTGAAAAGTTCAAAGAATTTCAGAGTGAAGTTGAAAATCATCGTAACAAGAAAATAAAGTTTCTACGATCTGATTGTGGAGGAGAATATTTGAGTTACGAGTTTGGTCTGCATTTGAAACAATGTGGAATAGTTTCGCAACTCACGCCACCCGGAACACCACAACATAATGGTGTGTCCGAACGTCGTAATCGTACTTTACTAGATATGGTGCGATCTATGATGTCTCTTACTGATTTACCGCTGTCATTTTGGGGTTATGCTTTAGAGACGGCTGCATTCACATTAAATAGGGCACCATCGAAATCCGTTGAGACGACACCTTATGAACTGTGGTTTGGCAAGAAACCAAAGTTGTCGTTTCTTAAAGTTTGGGGCTGCGATGCTTATGTGAAAAAGCTTCAACCTGATAAGCTCGAACCCAAATCAGAGAAATGTGTCTTCATAGGATACCCAAAGGAGACTGTTGGGTACACCTTCTATCACAGATTCGAAGGCAAAACATTCGTTGCTAAGAATGGATCCTTTCTAGAGAAGGAGTTTCTCTCGAAAGAAGTGAGTGGGAGGAAAGTAGAACTTGATGAGGTAAATGTACCTGCTCCCTTATTGGAAAGTAGTTCATCACAGAAACCGGTTCCTGTGATGTCTATACCAATTAGTGAGGAAGTTAATGATGATGATCATGAAACTTCAGATCAAGTTATTACTGAACCTCGTAGATCAACCAGAGTAAGATCTGCACCAGAGTGGTACGGTAATCTTATTCTGGAAGTCATGTTACTAGACCATGATAAGCCTACGAACTATGAAGAAGTGATGGTGAGCCCAGATTCCGCAAAATGGCTTGAAAGCATGAAATCTGAGATGGGATCCATGTATGAGAACAAAGTGTGGACTTTGGTTGACTTGCCCGATGATCGGCAAGCCATTGAGAATAAATGGATCTTCAAGAAGAAGACTGACGTTGACGGTAATGTTAATGTCTATAAAGCTCGACTTGTTGCAAAAGGTTTTCGACAAGTTCAAGGGATTGACTACGATGAGACCTTCTCACCCGTAGCGATGGTTAAGTCTGTCTGAATCAAGTTAGCAATTGCTGCTTTTTATGATTATGAAATTTGGCAAAAGGATGTCAAAACTGCATTCTTGAATGGATTTCTAGAAGAAGAGTTGTATATGATGCAACCAGAAGGTTTTGTCGATCCAAAGGGAGCTAACAAAGTGTGCAAGCTCCAGCAATCCATTTATGGACTGGTGCAAGCCTTTCAGAGTTGGAATAAACGCTTTGATAGTGTGATCAAAGCATTTGGTTTTATACAGACTTTTGGAGAATCTTGTATTTACAAGAAAGTGAGTGGGAGCTCTGTAGCATTTCTGATATTATATGTGGATGACATATTGTTGATTGGAAATGGTATAGAATTTCTGGATAGCATAAAGGGATACTTGAATAAGAGTTTTTCAATGAAAGACGTCGGTGAAGCTGCTTATATATTGGGCATCAAGATCTATAGAGATAGATCAAGACGCTTAATTGGACTTTCACAAAGCACATACCTTGACAAAGTTTTGAAGAAGTTCAAAATGGATCAAGCAAAGAAAGGGTTATTGCCTGTGTTACAAGGTGTGAAGTTGAGTAAGACTCAATGCCCGACCACTTCAGAAGATAGAGAGAAAATGAAAGATGTTCCCTATGCTTCAGCCATAGGCTCTATCATGTATGCAATGATGTGTACCAGACATGATGTGTGCCTTGCTATAAGTTTAGCAGGGAGGTACCAAAGTAATCCAGGGGTGGATCACTGGACAGCGGTCAAGAACATCCTGAAATACCTGAAAGATATCAAGGATATGTTTCTCGTTCATGGAGGTGACAAAGAGCTAGTCGTAAATGGTTACGTCGATGCAAGCTTTGACACTGATCCGGAAGATTCTAAATCGCAAACCGGATACATATTTACATTGAACGGTGGAGCTATCAGTTGGTGCAGTTCTAAACAAAGCGTCGTGGCGGGATCTACGTATGAAGCGGAGTACATAGCTGGTTCGAAGCAGCAAATGAAGGAGTCTGGATGAAGGAGTTCATATCCGATCTAGGTGTCATACCTAGTGCATCGGGTCCAATGAAAATCTTTTGTGACAATACTGGTGCAATTGCCTTGGCGAAGGAATCCAGATTTCACAAGAGAACCAAGCACATCAAGAGATGCTTCAATTCCATCTGGGATCTAGTCCAGGTGGGAGACATAGAAATTTGCAAGATACATACAGATCTGAATGTTGCAGACCCGTTGACTAAGCCTCTTCCCCGAGCAAAACAAGATCAGCACCAAGGCTCCATGGGTGTTAGAATCATTACTATGTAATCTAGATTATTGACTCTAGTGCAAGTGGGAGACTGAAGGAAATATTCCCTAGAGGCAATAATAATGTTATTATTTATTTCCTTATATCATGATAAATGTTTATTATTCATGCTAGAATTGTATTAACTAGAAACATAATACTTGTGTGAATACATAGACAAACAGAGTGTCACTAGTATGCCTCTACTTGACTAGCTCGTTGATCAAAGATGGTTATGTTTCCTAACCATTGACATGAGCTGTCATTTGATTAACGGGATCACATCATTAGGAGAATGATGTGATTGACTTGACCCATTTTGTTAGCTTAGCACTCGATCATTTAGTATGTTGCTGTTGCTTTCTTCATGACTTATACATGTTCCTATGACTATGAGATTATGCAACTCCCGTTTACCGCAGGAATGCTTTGTGTGCTACCAAACGTCACAACGTAACTGGGTGATTATAAAGGTGCTCTACAGGTGTCTCCGAAGGTACTTGTTGGGTTGGCGTATTTCGAGATTAGGATTTGTCACTCCGATAGTCGGAGAGGTATCTCTGGGCCCACTCGGTAATGCACATTACTATAAGCCTTGCAAGCATTGCAACTAATGAGTTAGTTGCGGGATGATGTATTACGGAACGAGTAAAGAGACTTGCTGGTAACGAGATTGAACTAGGTATTGAGATACCGACGATCGAATCTCGGGCAAGTAACATATCGATGACAAAGGGAACAACGTATGTTGTTATGCGATCTGACCGACAAAGATCTTCGTAGAATATGTGGGAGCCAATATGAGCATCCAGGTTCCGCTATTGGTTATTGACCGGAGACATGTCTCGGTCATGTATACATAGTTCTCGAACTCGTAGGGTCCGCACGCTTAAAGTTTCGATGACGGTTATATTATGAGTTTATGAGTTTTGATGTACCGAAGGTTGTTCGGAGTACCGGATGTAACCACGGACATGACGAGGAGTCTCGAAATGGTCGAGACATGAAGATTGATATATTGGAAGCCTATATTTGGATATCGGAAGTGTAGCGGGTGAAATCGGGATTTTACCGGAGTAACGAGGGGTTACCGGAACCCCCCGGGGGCTTAATGGGCCATAGTGGGCCCTTGTGGAGAAGAGGAGAGGCGGCCAGGGCAGGGCCGCGTGCCCCTCCACCCTAGTCCGAATAGGACAAGGAGAGGGGGGCGGCGCCCCCCTTTACTTCCTCTCTCCCTCCTCTTTCCCCTTCCACTCCTAGTCCAACAAGGAAAAGGGAGGGAGTCCTACTCCCGGTGGGAGTAGGACTCCTCCTGGCGCCCCCTCCTGGCCGGCCGCACCTCCCCCTTGCTCCTTTATATATGGGGGTAGGGGGCACCCTAGAGACACAACAATTGATCGTTTGATCTTTTAGCCGTGCGCGGTGCCCCCCTCCACCATAGTCCACCTCGATAATATTGTAGCGGTGCTTAGGCGAAGCCCTGCGTCGGTAGAACATCATCATCGTCACCATGCGTTGTGCTGACGAAACTCTCCCTCAACACTCGGCTGGATTGGAATTCGAGGGACATCATCGGGTTGAACGTGTGCTGAACTCAGAGGTGCCGTGCGTTCGGTACTTGATCGGTCGGCTCGTGAAGACGTATGACTACATCAACCGCGTTGTGCTAATGCTTCCGCTTTCAGTCTACAAGGGTACGTGGACAAAACTCTCCCCTCTCGTTGCTATGCCTAACCATGATCTTGCGTGTGCGTAGGAAAATTTTGAAATTACTACGTTCCCCAACACATGGACGCAAGGGGAAGCGGAGCGCCTAGTCCCGGCGCTGTCCTTCCACCCTCGTGACGTGGTCAACTAGGCTGACAATGTGCGCGACAAGCTCTTCAAGTGCCTTGCGGTCCGCATCTGCCGGCAAGCTGTCTTGGCTGAGGTCAAGGCCGGGGTTCCTGTATGCCACCTTGGTGAGCACCTTGAGGAGGGAGCCCCGGCAAAGCTTCCGGGACTCGTTGGCCAGGTGGGTCACTCGGCGGTCGTGGAGTAGCTTCAAGGCGTCGAGAACGGCCTCGAGGAACATGGTCACCCTGGAGCTCTCAGAAATCATGTCATCGTGAGAGAACCTGATGCTCGGCAGTCCCATTATGGATAGTTACGTGGTGAGCTTCTCCGAGACGTCGACGAGGCGTGTGGTCCAGATCTTCACGCCGCTCACAAAGTTGTTGTGCTCTGCGGAGGCATTCGCGAGCAGTAGCTCCTCATCCTTGAGTTTCTTGGTCATGGTCTTCTCGCGGGCCTTGCTGCTCGCGAGGGTCTCCTCCAGGGTGGTCAGCTTCAGCTTCAGATCAGCAATGGAGTCTTTGGCCTCGGAGAGCAGCTTGGTCTCCTCAGATATAGTAACCCGCAAGCCCGCCAAGGTGTCGATAGTCTTGTCCCTGTCACTCTTGAGCATCGCTACCTCCTTGCTATGCTTCTCCAGTTCCACCCCCAGCTCCTCCACCTTGCCGACTAGCTCATTCTTGGCGGCCTCTGCGGCTTTGGCAGCGTCGACGGCCTCCTTCATCTTGCCGGCACGATCCAGGACCAGAGTGGCGAGTGCATCTTTGTGTTTCTGCTCCAGTTCCTGGGTCCGCTGTGCGACAAGCTTCTCAATTTCTTCATTCTTGCCGCGGATCTTGGCGCCAAGCGCCTCCTCACGAGCGGTGAGGTCTTCTTGTTGGGCGTCGAGTGAGATGCGGCGCTCCCTTAGCGCGCCATCCTCCTTGGCGGTCCGTGTAGCGGCTTCCTCCTGAGCCATCTCAATATCTGATTGCTTCAGGAGGAGCTCAGTCCAGCGATGACTCAGCTGCTCCTGGCTGGTCTTCAAATCCCGCCGGGCCTCGATAAACCAGGCCTGCTTCTCCTTGACACACTCTTGGAAGCCAGCCTCTGCCACATCCACGACCGCTGTCCTAGAGTCCAGGTTCTCCTTGCGGGCACGATAAAGTGTCGGATGCTTCTGGAAGTTGCTACTCATGACTTGGAGGAGCCGGTCCTCCATGGAACTGCCGCTGCTGGTGCTTGGCTCGTCAACAACCTGGAGCCCGGCGGTGGCGATGACCTCTTTGTCAAGGACCTCCTCCTCGGCAGGCACCCCGATGCTTGCCGTCCCCGGGATGGTGACAAACATATCCTCGCCGATCTTCAGGTATCTGCTCGAGTGGAGGGCTTCAGAGGTGGACGGTTGGTCGTCGGCCACCGTCGCCTCGACAGCTAAGGGCTCCAGGACCGATGCAGTGCCAGGGGCTCCTGAGGCAGGGATGCCATCAGTACGGTCACCAGTCCCCCTGCTTGCCTCCCCAGGAGATCCCCTGGCGGCCTCTTCATGTGCCCCCTTGGCAGCCTCGTCGGCGGCAACCTTGTCGGCCTCAACGGCGGCATCCTTGGCAATCTCCTCGATGGTGCCATCGACATCCATCTGACCCACCGAGGAGAGGTCTGAAAACCAAGGAGGGGGGAATGATGAAACCAGGATCGGAGTTTGAGGCAAAAATAAATTGCATTGGGGAACTGGTCAAGATCAGGAGCAGGGCGACTTACCGACGACGAGTTGGGGAGGAGTGGTTCCCTCCCCGCCAACGCTTGTTGTCGGGATGGCGCCGCCGGCACCCGTGCTTGTTGGCTCCTCCTCCACATGCGTGGGCTCGTCGAGGGAGGACCTTGCCGGGGATCTCTCCCTTGGCGGTGTAGGCTCGCCGGTAGAAGCCCCTGTCGGGGACCCTTCCCTGGGTGGTGTGGTGGTTGATGGAGGAAGCGTGTTGGGGGCGGCCCTAGATGGCCCCTCCTGTTGCCGCTCTTCCCCTGCAAATCTGGCAAGATTAATGGCGAAGAGACACACCCCAGCGCTCGCCAACGGAAAGTGGGCAGTGGACTCACGCTGGGGGCTGAGCCCGGGGCTGCGTCGTGGGCTTTTGCCCGGGCTGATCGTGATCACCTCCGGCGCGCTCGAGGTGCTTGCCAGGGGCTCGTCGCCCGTCGAGGTCTTGGCCCTCTTCACCATCCTCTGCGCCAGTGCCCCTGCAAAGGCAAGCCAAGACAAGATCAAATCAAGCTAGATAACAAAAACCGGAATTCAGGAAATGGAGAAGGTGGTGAAGCACTTACTCGTCCCTTTCTTCGTCCTCTTCCTCCAGCCTCCTCTTATTCGAGCTCATGCCAGAGAGGTCGTAATCGGTCTCTGGTATGGTGTCCGTGCGGAGGTGTGGGGATGAAGGCCTGGGCCGCTTGGTCGTGGCGGAGGCAGCGGTCGTTGCTTCCTTTGCTGTCGCGGCTGTGCGCCTCGTATGGCGCATGGGTTGCGCCTGGGCCCCTTGCCAATTGCCCCCTTGACGGGGACCTCCTCTGGCGAGGAGGCTCGCCACACTGCCTCGTTGGAGCCAGACCGCTGAAGGACGCGCTTCGTCCTTCCCTGGACTGGGGGCTCCTCGGGCGGCTCCTCTTCGTCGTCGGCCACCTCTTCGTCCGCCTCCTCGGCAGAAAGACCCCCGGTGGCGGCGCCGCTGTGCTCCCCGGTGGACTCCACCTGCTATGCAAAGTCCTCTTTGGCCCCGGCCTCGCCTTCCTAGAAGCCAGCGCTGCTGACCACCGCGGCAAGAGATGCCTCTTTCGCCCTGTTGGCGATGTACGCCACTTCTTCGGTGGTGGTGTCGCTGATGAGCTGTTTTGCCTCACGGACAGGCCGCTCTGACAAACTGTCGAGGAACTCCTGCACCCGCACCGCGTCTGGCTCGGCCCAGGTGTGGTCGAGGCCGTGTGCGTCGAACACCGGCATCATGGCAATGATGGAGGTCCGGGCAAAATTGTTGCACATGGGGACCACGGCCGCCAGCAACTTGAACGGCTTGCCGGACTCCTCAACCTTCCTGGCCTCCTCAGCCTTGCGGGCTTGTTGACCTTGAGCTGGAACAACTTCGAGCAGAGGGACGCATGCTGCATCACTGTGAAGTTCTGATTCAGGCCGGGGCGCAACCTAATGATGTCCGTCGCGTCCCGGAAATCCCGAGCCGGCCTCCCTTTGTTATGCAGAGGAGCAATGCGGCGGAGGAGGAAATTGGCCCCGATCATCTCCAAGGTGAGCCCGGAAGACTTGAGGCGATGGATTCTGGTGATGGCAACTGTGAGCTTCTTTTCCTGAGGATCGAGGCTACCCCAGTTGCTGTGACGGACCACTTGCGCTTGCCGGGGGGTGCAAAACAGATGCGGCTTCTTCTCCACAATCCAGCACCACCTGTGCCGCCATTCGTCCCATTTCTCCTTCTGGGTCCCGTTTGGGTATGTCTCCTTGTAACAAGCCCTGGGGGTCCAGGCGACGCAACCGGACAGCGCCCCTCCTGGCTGGATGCAGGGGAGGAAATAGTGGCTGAAGAGCGCCGTGTTGGGGGTCACCCCGGCGAAATTCTCGCAGAGATGAGCAAAGATAGCCATACCCGCCACGACATTCGGCATGAAATCCAAAAGATGGAAGCCGAAGGTATACATGATGTCGATGAAGAAATCCGAGAATGGGGGGCAAAGCCTGCAGTAAAGATAATCAACAAAGAAGGGGTATCGGTTTGGTCCTGGCTCACTGTTGGGTCCAGGGATGACGCGGGTAGTGGGATGCCCCGTCGTTTCCCTCCCCCCCATGAACTGGTACCGATCCTTGCGCGTGCGCGCGTCGAGCCTAGGAGCGAAGATGGCATGCTCCCTCCGCCTTGTCACCAGCTCATCCTCCGGCACCTCCTGGCTCCCCTTGAGCGCTCCCTTGTTTTGTTCTTGGGCGCCATAGCAGCCGACGGAGTGTAGGGGACCGACAGTGGTGAGGGCGCAGTGGCGAGGGGCGGAGAAGGAAGCTCTGGATTGGGTTCGAGGAAGAAGAAGGAGATGACAGTTTCCTAGATTGGAATGGGCGAAAGGGGTAAAGGAGCAGCGCCCCTGCGGATTCCTCTTTTTATGGTGAAGGCGTGGGGCTGCCTATTAACTGTTGGGTGTGGAGGCATGGGCACAGGCACATGCATGCTGCAACCATTCCACGCACGACCTCCACGACGCGCACTCAATGCAGATCCTGGGGAAGCACAGCAGACGAGAAGGTTATAGTAGTTATCCCCGTGCCACATGTGCCCGCGCACTGTTTGGGCCTGGCCCAACGACACTTCACGCTCGTGCATGGCCCAGGCACGGGGGCTCCTATCGGTGTACTAAAGTTTGGGCTCTTTAGCACCCCATACTTGTGCACGGGTAGTCGTAGCCACCCCCGCTGCAAGGTCTGAAGGGGGCGATCAAAAAAGTTTTACAAGGGAAAGAGAAGCAACTGAACCAGAGACCAGAAGACTGGGGACGAGCTGGACCCCCGGCAAGATTCTTGCCGGGATGGCTTGCGAGACCCCGGCAAGATCCTTGCCGGGACGATTTGCAGATTACTCACAAAGGAACCCTTGAGGTTGAGAGCTCTAACACCATTGACAACGTTAAAGCCAAGATCCAGGGGCGCGCACATAGTGGCGTGCATGTAACACCCCGGATGTAACTTGCCATAATTGTAACTCCAACTCTTGCCATTTTCGGCATTGTGATATGATATTCCCTCCGTGGTTGGGTTTCCCGTCAGTTTGCATTTTGTTCATGTCATGCATTTCATTTCATGTCATCATGTGCATCGCATTCGCATACGTGTTCGTCTCATAAATCCGAGCATTTTCCCCGTTGTCCGTTTTGCAATCCGGCGCTCCTATGTTCCCCGGCGTCCCCTTTTACATTTCGTCGTGAGCGGGTATTAAACTTTCTCGGAGTGGACCGAGGTTTGTCAAGCGGCCTTGGTATAGCACCGGTAGACCGCCTGTCAAGTTTCGTATCATTTGGACTTCGTTTGATACTCCAACGGTTAACCGAGGGACCGAAAAGGCCTCGTGTGTGTTGCAGCCCAACACCCCTCCAATTTGGCCCAAAACCCACCAAACTCTGCTCCATGTCCTAGAGCGTTCGATCACGATCGCGTGGCCGAAAACCGCACCTCTTTTGGACTCTCCTAGCTCCACTTATGCCTATATATACCCCCTCCATTTTTCGGATCTCTACCTCTCCCCGAAACCCTAGTTCCAAAAAAAACAGAAACCTCCGCCAACGGACGTGTCCGCCCCCGGCCGGACATCGTCCGCCGCCGCCCCGCAGCCACACGCGTCGCGCCACGTGGCCGCGTCCGCTGCCGCCGCCAGCCGGCCCGGGAGGCCCATCGTCGGCCCCCGCGAGCCCGCGCCCCCGCGCCTCCTTCCCCGAGCGCCGCCGCCTTCCGCACCTCCGGCAACCGGCGCCGCCGCGGGACGCCATCGCCGCCACCGCGCCTCCGGCGACGCGCGCCTGAGCCGGACCTCGCCGACCGCACCTCGCCGACCGCGCCTCAGCTTCCGCGGCTCCTCCGCCGCCCCGCCCAACATCCGGCCCCGCCGACCTACTCCTCAGCCCGGCTAGAGCTCCGGCGACCTCATATTCCGGCGGTGAACAGTGCACCGACCTCGGCGATCCTCGGGAACCGCGCCAGATGTAGATCCAGATTTCATCACGGTTGACTTTTTCTTCCCCAAACCCTAGTTTTCGAGCATATTTTGTCTGATCATATATCTGCACCTGTGGCTCCGTTTTGGGCGTATAATATGTCAAATTGTTCGCCTCGATGAGTACATCATTTCATCTTATTGCATCATTGTCATTTGAGCTCATCTTGATGCCCGAAATGCTGTTAGAAGAGGGCTATGTGATGTTAGTTTCAGATCTGTTTCAGAACATGCACTTTTGTCATTTTTGCCATGATTGATGTGTGCATCCTATGAAGTTGAGTCCTACATGTGTTTTGTAATATGCCATGCCATCTTTCCAGAGGTTTATTCCATGTATTTTTGTGATCTTTGTGGTTACTAGCACAAGCATGCAAACTAGGGTACTTAATGTTGCTGATTTCAGAGACTTAGTAATTTCACTAAGTCCCTGCCTGCTGTTATTTTTATGCCATGTGTTCATGTTGTTTCAGAGAGATCTATGCCTCTTTTGAGCATGATCAGTAAGAGTGGTTTGAGCATATGGATTTTCTCTATCCATCCATGCCTTTTTTTGTATTTATGGAGTGCCATAGCTTGAGTCAATCGAGCTCTACTTTTGCTCTAAAATGTTGCTGGCAGATTGTTTACATGTTATTCGATTTTGCCAAGCTTGTTGTAGTTGATCCTTGCATGCTATGATGTTGTTCTTGCCATGTATAGTTTCTATGCCATGTCTTCTTGATGTATGTATGCTTAGTTTATCGTGAAATGCTCTGTAGCGAGTGCATCGAGCTCACGAACATGCCTACTTGTTATCTGTTTTTGACATGTCCAGTTTTCTGCTAAGTCTGGAACCTGTAACGAAACTTGCTTAATTGACATGGGTGTTATTATATTTTATGATCCTTTTTGGCTTATGGTCAGTAAGGGACTTTTGTTAAGTGCTTTGAGTAGATTCATGCCATGCCTTATTTTGCTATGTCCTTTTCCTGTAGCATGTTGTTTAATTGCTCTAAACATGTCATCCTGATGTTAGTTTCTGGCATGTTGCTATTCTCACCAAGTCTGTGAACCTGTTATCTTTTGCACTTTTGCCATGCTTGTTTGCACCTGTTGTGGTGTGATTTAGCCGTAGCTCAGTGTTCATCTTTTGTCAAGCATCTTGAGTAGTTTACTGTCATATGCTTTGTTGATATGTTTGGGTGCAGTAGCTTAATTTCTTGTTGCTTGCTAAGTAGCATCATGCTGTTAATGGCAGATTATTGTCGTTCTTGTTTTGCTTGTCATTTGCAAACCGTGCATCCGATTCTGGTGATCTTTATATCGATTTCAACCGAAATCACCTCACCTATCCAGTGGCATACTTGGTTTGCCAATATTATGCCTTGTTCATCTTTTTCCTTCCGGAGCACGCATATGCATTGCATATCACATCTCGCATACCATGCCTTGTTTTGCATCATGTTGTTTGCGCATTGCATCATGGTTGATATTTGTTCCTTTGCTTGTTCTCTTGTCTTGGGTAGAGCCGGGAGACGAGTACGTGAACGAGGAACTTGTTGAGAATGCTTTCGAGGACCAAGCTTTCGACAACTCTGAGAACCTTGCAGGCAAGATGACCATACCCTCGAAATCACTTCTATCTTTGCTTGCTAGATGCTCGCTCTTTTGCTATGCCTATGCTGTGATACCTACCACTTGCTATATCATGCCACCCATATTGCCATGTCAGCCTCTAACCATCCATGTCCTAGCAAACCGTTGATTGGCTATGTTACCGCTTTGCTCAGCCCCTCTTATAGCGTTGCTAGTTGCAGGTGAAGATGAAGTTTGTTCCTTGTTGGAACATGGACTTGTTGTTCCTTGTTGGAACATGTTTACTTGTTGGGATATCACAATACCTTTTATTTAATTAATGCATCTATATACTTGGTAAAGGGTGGAAGGCTCGGCCTTATGCCTGGTGTTTTGTTCCACTCTTGCCACCCTAGTTTCCGTAATACCGGTGTTATGTTCCTTGATTTTGCGTTCCTTACACGGTTGGGTGATTTATGGGACCCCCTTGACAGTTCGCTTTGAATAAGACTCTTCCAGCAAGGCCCAACATTGGTTTTACCATTTGCCACCTAAGCCTTTTTCCCCCGGGTTTTCGGGAGCCCGAGGGTCATCTTTATTTTAACCCCCCCCCCCCCCGGGCCAGTTCTCCTTCGATTGCTGGTCCAAACTTGAGCCACTTGCGGTGCCGCCCTGAGGCAACTTGGGGTATTCTCGGTTGCCGTACGTACTGCTCATCCGGATGTGCCCTGAGAACGAGATATGTGCAGCTCCTATCGGGATTTGTCGGCACAATCGGGCGGCTTTGCTAGACTTGTTTTATTACTGTCGAGATGTCTTGTAGTCCGGGATTCCGAGACTGATCGGGTCTTCCCGGTAGAAGGTATATCCTTCGTTGACCATGAGAGATTATAATGGGCTAAGTTGGGACACCCCTGCAGGGTATTATCTTTCGAAAGCCGTGCCCGCGGTTATGAGGCAGATGGGAATTTGTTGATGTCCGGTTGTAGAAAACCCGAAGTTGACCTTATCTAAAACACATCAACCGCGTGTGTAACCGTGATGGTCTCTTCTCGGCGGGGTCCGGGAAGTGAACACGGTGTTGGAGTTATGATTGACGTAGGTTGTTCTAGGATCACTTCTTGATCACTTCTAGCTTCACGACCGTGCTTTGCTTCTCTTCTCGCTCTCTTTTGCGTTGTAGCCACCATATATGCTAGTCGCTTGCTGCAGCTCCACCTCATGCCTTTTACCCTACCTATAAGCTTAAATAGTCTTGATCTCGCAGGTGTGAGATTGCTGAGTCCCCATGACTCACAGATTCTACCAATACAGTTGCAGGTGCCAACGATGCCAGTGCAGATGACGCGACCGAGCTCACGTGGGAGTTCGACGAGGAACGTGGCTGTTACTATGTGTCTTTTCCTGATGATCAGTAGTGGAGCCCAGTTGGGGTGATCGGGGATCTGTGTAGCATTTGGGGTAGTCTTCTTTCATTTTGGTACCGTAGTCAGACCTTGAGTGTAATTTGAATGATGGATGTTTATTTATGTATTGTGTGAAGTGGCGACTGTAAGCCAACTATGTATCTTTTTCCCTTATGTATTACATGGGTTGTGTGAAGATTACCTCACTTGCGACATTGCTTTCAATGCGGTTATGCCTCTAAGTCGTGCCTCGACACATGGGAGATATAGCCGCATCGGGGGCGTTACAGTGCAGATCTTTGTAAAGGCCAGAAGACGCAATACCCGGCAAGGTCCTTGTCGGGGACGTCTGCGAGGCCCCATCAAGTTCCTTGCCGGGGACATCGACAAGACCGTGATAAGGCTCCGCCACCCCGTCACCGCTCCAGCGCAGTGGCCGGCCCGCCAGCCTGGCAAGCACCTGCGTGGCGGCATGCCGATCTTTGTGAAGACCCTACCACCTCTCCAGCGTAGCAGTTGGCCAACCAACTTGGCATTGCATGCCTCGTCAGCATGCATGCATGTCGAGACAGGGCGGGGCACCGACGGACGGGACGGGCTCTATTCCCATTCCTGATAAAGCTAGAAGACACGTAAGTAGCACATTTATGGCGTTTGTCCTAAGACGCCGGCGATAAACATATCACTGTAGCAACTTTACACCTCCTATGTGCCACTGTGACAGCCCCTTGGACATATAAAAGGAGGCCCACGGCGTACTGGAGGATAATTCATACTTTTGAACCTCTCAGCCCAGCTGGCATGAGCAGCTAGCCGAAGCTAAAGAACAGAATACACGATCAAGCAGGACTAGGGTTTTACGCGTACGAGCGGCCCGAACCTGGGTAAATATCCCTCGCGTTGACCATTAGATCCGCTCTTTGCTCCATCCCTCTTCCCTGCAGAACCATAGAAGGGATCCACAGGATCCCATAGGAGTTGTTTTGCCGACGTATTTGAATTTGTATTTCTCGGTTTTCAGTATCCGTGGAAATCCTGTAGATGGTTTGTTTGGTACATTGGACAAGAGTCTACAAAAATTACCTGCAAAAAGAGCATTACCATTAGGGATCATGGAATCGAGTTAAACTACTTAGTAGGAATCTAAACAAATCCAACGTTAGAAACACATACTGCCAGTATGTAGACACAACCACCAACCCAGACTTCACCACCAGTGTTCTTTGCACATATTCTATATTTCTGGATGTAGCCCATGAGAGTATAATAGATGCACTGACACTAGTCCATTTTCTTGACATGCTCAATAACTAATGCAGCTGCATAGAACCTTTTGTCGACAACATATTGCTTAGTTGGCCAGAGCATGATAGAGACAACAAATAGAAGAAATGATTGTTGGAACTCTGTCTTATCATTTATCTTTGCATGATTTTCTCTGAGCTCTTTCATAGTAATTTTATAGAATTTCTCTTTCACAATAGGAAGAACAGACTTATGAGCAAAGACTTATGAGCCAAAGGCACTTGAAGGGGGCCTGATGGAAGGCCAAATATATTTTCTATCAAAGGTAATATATTTACTTTCTTGATTCCAATGTTAAGTGTCCCTTAATCAGTTTACCGTGTCATCGTGATTATCTTTACAATGAAGGCTACAAATGTCTAGTCAACCAAACACCAACTTGTTTCAAAAAATTGAGCGTATCCCAATAAACAGGTAATTTTAACAAAATAATCATCTGATCAGTAGCTTTAGTGGCAATCAGTAATTTCAATAAAGGATGGCAGTCACAAGACATCTTTAAATAGACCCGGTGGAATGACTACAACATCTTATCCACTTTGAAGAAACGGAGACAATAGGGACAGGATGTAATCCGTATTCATTTGGTTGAATAAGATGATGAATTCACCCGGTGACATGGTCCGTTTTGAGTTCAAGGTGAAACTAGACCGATGAAACTTAGTCTTGATGTACAACTGATCTCTCTCATAGCGGGAGAGGAATAAAATTCTAACAAGGGCTAGAACTATAACTCAAGTTTGATATTTCAGGTGTTTTGACGCTGTGATCTTCCCAAAAAATGTGTTGTCTTCTGGGATTTGGAGTTGTATTCGGATCTGGACTGTTGTTGCCGACCTTCCCTTGCCACACCACAGATGGGTTGAAAAGCCTTTCCATCAAGATGTTGGGTGGGACAGGGTCGCGCTTAGCTCCGATGCGAGCAAGGACGTCCGCCGCTTGGTTACTTTCTCGGGCGACGTGATGAAATTCAAGCCCCTCGAACCGAGCTGACATTTTTAATATGGCATTACGATAAGCTTCCATCTTTGGATCTTTGGCGTCAAAGTCACCGTTTATTTGAGATATGGCGAGGTTCGAGTCCCCGCGCACCTCCAGGCATTGTATGCCCATGGATAAGGCCATCCGAAGACCATGCAGAAGGGCCTCGTATTCGGCTGCGTTGTTAGAGTCTGTGTATAATATCTGGAGTACATACTGGACAACGTCTCAAGTGGGGTATGTTAACACGACTCCCACTCCCAGCCCTGCCAACATTTTGGAACCGTCAAAATACATAACCCAATTGGAATATGCGTCGTACTCTTTAGGGAGTTCGGCCTCTGTCCATTCGGCAACGAAGTCAACCAGTACTTGGGATTTGATGGCTCGTCGTGGCTTGTATGTTACGTCGAATGGAAGTAGCTCTATGGCCCATTTGGCGATCCGTCCCGTGGCATCGCGGTTGTTTATTATGTCATTGAGTGGGACCTCAGAAGACACCGTGATTGAACACTCTTGGAAGTAGTGTCGTAGCTTGCGGGATGCCATGAAGACCACGTATGCTATCTTTTGGTAGTGGGGGTACCGGGATTTGCACGGTGTGAGGACAGTTGATACGTAGTATACTGGTTTTTGAAGTGGGAATTTGTGAACGTCCTGTTCTCGTTCGACGACGAGCATGACACTCACCACCTGATGTGTTGCCGATATGTATAGCAACATTGGTTCGCCCGCGCTTGGTGCGGCCAGGATTGGATTGCTTGCTAGGAGGGTCTTTATTTCCTCCAGTCCGGCGGTCGCCGTGTCTATCCATTCGAAGTTATCGGTGCGCCATAAGAGGCGGTAGAGTGGTAGTGCCTTTTCTCCTAATTTGGAGATAAAGTGACATAATGCTGCCACGCAACCAGCTAGTTTCTGGACTTGTTTGAGGTCTGTTGGTGTAGCCAACTGTGACAGAGCTCGGATTTTAGCTGGATTTGCTTCTATTCCTCTGTTGGAAATGATGAAGCCCAACAGCTTTCCAGCGGGGACGCTGAAGACACACTTTTCCGGGTTGAGTTTAATGTCATACGCGCGGAGGTTGTCGAATGTGAGACTTAAATCGTCTATTAGTGTTTCAACGTGCCTAGTTTTGATGACGACGTCATCTACGTAGGCCTCCACTGTCTTGCCGATCTGCTTCTCCAGGCATGTTTGAATCATGCATTGGTATGCCGTGCCGGCGTTCTTGAGCCCGAAGGGCATGGTGTTGAAGCATAATGGCCCGTATGGGGTAATAAATGTTGTTGCAGCTTGATCGGACTCCTTCATTTTGATTTGATGGTATCCGGAATATGCATTGAGGAAACATAGTGAGTCGTGTCCTGCAGTGGCGTCAATGATTCGATCAATGCAGGGAAGGGAGAAGGGATCCTTAGGGCAAGCCTTGTTGAGGTCCTTGAAATCGACGCACAGGCGCCAGAATTTATCCTTCTTTGGTACCATCACCAGGTTTGCCAGCCAGTCCGGATGTTTGATTTCTCTAATGAATCCGGCCTCTATAAGCTTGGCCAGCTCCTCCCCCATAGCTTGTCGCTTGGGTTCGGAAAAGCGCTGCAGTGTCTGCTTGACCGGTTTAAATCCTTTTAATATATTGAGGCTATGTTCGACCAACTTGCGTGGGATCCCTGGCATATCCGAAGGGTGCCAGGAAAATATGTCCCAGTTTTCATGCAGAAATTCTCATAGTGCGGCGTCAATTGTTGAGTTCAGTTGCGCTCTGATAGATACTGTCTTCTTGGGGTCTGTTGGGTGGACCTGGAATTTGACTATTTCTTCTGCTGGTTTGAAGGAGGTGGACTTGGGGCGTTTGTCGAGGATCGCGTCATCCCTGTCCACCGTGGAGCGTAGTGCGGTTAATTCTTCGGTCGCGAGGGCTTCGGATAGCGCCTCCAAGGCCAAGGATGCGGTTTTGTTTTCAGCGCGGAGTGCTATGTCCGGATCACTGACGGGAGTGATTATACCGTTTGGTCCGGGCATTTTGAGCTTCATATACCCATAATGGGGTATAGCCTGGAAGCGTGTAAAAGCATCCCGCCCCAACAGGGCGTGGTATCCGCTGCTGAAAAGGGCCACTTGGAAAGTTATTTCTTCGGACCGATAGTTCTCCAACGTGCCGAATACTACGTCAAGTGTGATTTTGCCCGCGCACCGCGCCTCCCGGCTGGGAATAATTCCTCGTAAGGTTGTGCCACTTTGCTTGATGCGGCTCCTGTCTATTTCCATTTTATGGAGTGTGTCCTCATAAATGAGGTTTAATCCGCTGCCGCCATCCATGAGGACCTTGGTAAGTCGAAACCCGTCCACGATGGGACTGAGGACTAACGCGGCTGGCACTCGGACTGTTCTGTACTTCGGTTCGTCACTGGCATTAAATGTTATAGCCGTGTCATTCCAAGGGTTTATTGCAGCGATTTGGCAGACTTCTGCGAGGTCGCGAAGTGCCCTTTTGCGCTTGTTGTTTGAAGCGAATGTCTCAAAGACCGTCAATACTCTTGTGTCATCGTCTTCTGGGGGATGCTGTTCTGGAGCGTCCTTGATAAGGATTTCCTCGTCGCTCTTGGCTACCTGTCGTAGTATCCAACATGCTCTAAGGCTGTGGGTTGCCACAGTATCTGGTGTTGTATGTATTTTGCATGGGCCATCAAGCCACCCCTCCAGAGCGGTGCCATGCCGCATAGTGGATTTATGTTTCTTGACTGTTGGACTGGGCGTGCCACGGGGGTGCGCCCTCTTCGCCTGTAGGGGGAGTTGAGTTGGGACTGACGGTTCCCGGCGTGCCGCCTGAGTTTTCCAGGCGCTCTCCGTCGCGCTGTACGTTTGTACGATGGTTTCTAAGTCAGCGAACTTCAGTATGCGGCGGCGATTGATGGCATTGAGGATTCCTTCGTCCGTGCAATTGTTGCGGAACGCTGATATCGCGTCCTCGTCGTGGCAATCTTTTACCCTGTCTTTGACAAGGAGGAATCTGGCCCAGAAGTGGTGAACCGTTTCCTAACACTGTTGTTTTACGATCATAAGGGCATCTATGTCCGGGTAGGTGGGTGGAATTAAATCCGAACCCTGACCTGAACGATTATCCGGAGTCTGAAGTCCTTTCGGGCTCAACAGCCCGGATTCCGAAATATCTTCTGATTGTTTAGGCCTGCCGTCCGATTCTATGTTCGAAGGGTTCATCCGAACATAGTCCGTCTTTGATATAGAAGAAGACTCGCCGTCCTGCTCCTCGACTACCGCAATCTGGTGGGTGACCGGTGGAGTCTTGATTTCTCCTTGATCGGTTTTAGGCCCGATCCGATCATAATCTGTGGCGATTCCCAAAGCGGCGATGCGATCCGGGAGTTCGTTCAAGGAAGAAAACTCTGCTGGATCCATCTGCTTGGAGTGCTCGGAGCTGATGCGAAGGGGGTTTTCGATGACCCGAGAGGTCATCGTCGGCTCAACGGCCGAATGGGCGATCATAGTAAAGTCGCCCAACCGGAAGGTTTGGCCTGGGGCCAGAACCCCCTGGAGGTGATGTTGTCTTTAAGGACAAGGCGAGCCATCGAGCCTTTCGTCGACGTCATAGTGGAACTCTCAATGAAAACACCAATGTCGGTGTCAAAACTGGCGGATCTTGGGTTGGGGGTCCCGAACTGTGCGTCTAGGATCGATGGTAACAGGAGACGGGGGACACAATGTTTACCCAAGTTCGGGCCCTCTCTATGGAGGTAATACCCTACTTCCTGCTTGATTGATCTTGATGAATATGAATATTACAAGAGTTGATCTACCACAAGATCGTAATGGCTAAACCCTAGAAGTCTAGCCTGTATGAATATGGTAATGAATATATCCTTTCCGGACTAACCCCTCCGGTTTATATAGACACCGGGGGGAATCTAGGTTTACATAGAGTCGGTTACATAAGAAGGAATCTACATAGTAGGTCACCAAGCCTGCCTTCCACGCCAAAGAGAGTCCAATCCGGACATGGGTGCAGTCTTCAGCCTTCATGTCTTTACATGCCATCAGTCCGGCCCATGGATAACAGGTCGGACGCCCGAGGACCCCTTAGTCCAGGACTCCCTCATTCACCACAAGTGTTCTTTGCACATATTCTGTATTTCTGGATGTAGCCCATGAGAGTATTATAGATGCACTGACACAGGTTCATTTTCTTCACATCCTCTATAACTGATGCAGCTGCATAGAACCTTTTGTTGACAACATATTGTTTAGTTGGGCAGAGCATCACAGAGACAACAAATAGAAGAAATGATTGTTGGAACTCTATCTTATCATTTATCTTTGCAAGATTTTCTCTGAGATCTTTCATAGTAATATTACAGAATTTCTCTTTCACAATAGGAAGAACAGACTTATGAGCCAAAGACTTATGAGCCAAAGGCACGTCAAGGGGGCCTGATGGAATGCCAAGTATATTTCCTATCAAAGGTAATATACTTACTTTCTTGGTTCCAATGTTAAGTGTCCCTTAATCAGTTTACCATGTCATAGTAATTATCTTTACAATGAAGGCTACAAATGCCTGGTCAACCAAACAACAACTTGTTTTCGAAAACTAAGCATATCCCAATAAACAGGTAATTTTAACAAAATAATCAATTGATTAGTAATTTTAGTGACAATCAGTAATTTCAATGAAGGATGGCAGTCACAAGACATCTTTTAATAGACCCGATGGAATGACTACAGCTTCTTATCTAGTCCGAAGAAACAGAGACAATAGGATCAGGATGTAATTCGTATTCATTTGGTTGAATAAGATGATGAATTCACCCGGTGACATGGTCCGTTTTGAGTTCAAGGTGAAACTAGACCGATGAAACTTAGCCTTGATGTACGACTGATCTCGCTCATAGCGGGAGAGGAATAAAATTTTGACAAGGGCTAGAACTATCAATCAAGTTTGATATTTCAGCTGTTTTGACACTGTCATCTTCCCAAAAAATGTGTTGTCTTCTGTCATTTCATCAATCTGCCCCACACATTCATGTTTAACCGTAGCAGGAACTTTCCCACAAATAGCAAAAGAATCATGTGTAGGTTCCGGCATTCCACAAATAGCACAAGTATGACTATCCTTGATTTTTGACTGCTGAGAAGATTCACAAGAATATAGTTCAGCTGTATACACACTGAGAGCATCATCGGAAGAAATCCTCCATTTGCAAGCACCTCGGTCTTTGGTCCTCTTAGTAGAAGCTAAATCAGCATATACCATATACTCCTGATCAAGAAACTCAAGTTGGCTCAAATCAACTTTTTTCTTAAAGGATCTGAAGTGGTATTTCTCGATTTTCAGTATCCGTGGAAATCCTGTAGATGGTTTGTTTGGTACGTTGGACAAGAAGTCTACAAAAATTACCTGCAAAAAGAGCAGTACAATTAGGGATCAGGGAATCAAGTTAAACTAGTTAGTCGAAATCTAAACAAATACAAGGTTGGAAACACATACTGCCAGTATGTAGACACAGCCACCAACACAGACTTCACCACCAGTGTTCTTTGCACATATTCTGTATTTCTGGATGTAGCCCATGAGAGTATTATAGATGCACTGACACCAGTCCATTTTCTTCACATCCTTAACAACTGATGCAGCTGGATAGAACCTTTTGTCGACAACATATTGTTTAGTTGGGCAGAGCATGACAGAGATAACAAATAGAAGAAATGATTGTTGGAACTATGTCTTATCATTTATCTTTGCAAGATTTTCTCTAAGCTCTTTCATAGTAATTTTTACAGAATTTCTCTTTCACAATAGGAAGAACAGACTTATGAGCCAACAAATTATGTGTTGGGGAACGTAGTAATTTCAAAATTTTCCTACGCACACGCAAGATCATGGTGATGCATAGCAACGAGAGGGGAGAGTGTTGTCTACGTACCCTCGTAGACCGAAGCGGAAGCGTTGACGCAATGTAGAGGAAGTAGTCGTACGTCTTCCTGATCCGACCGATCCAAGCACCGTTACTCCGGCACCTCCGAGTTCTTGGCACACGTTCAGCTCGATGACGCACCCCTAGCTCCGATCCAGCAAAGCTTCGGGGAGGAGTTCCGTCAGCACGACGGCGTGGTGACAATCTTGATGTTCTATCGGCGCAGGGCTTCGCCTAAGCACTGCAACGATATATTCGAGGTGGAATATGGTGGAGAGGGGCACCGCACACGGCTAAGGAACGATCACGAAGATCAACTTGTGTGTCCATGGGGTGCCCCCTGCCCCCGTATATAAAGGAGCAAGGGAGGGAGGAGGCCGGCCCTAGGTTTGGCGCGCCAAGGGGAGTCCTACTCCCACCGGGAGTAGGATTCCACCTTTCCTAGTCCAACTAGGTCAAGGGGGGAAAGAGGGGAAGAGGGGAAGGAAGGAAGAGAGGGGCCGCGCCCCAAACCCCTTGTCCAATTCGGACTGGGCTTGGGAGGGGCGCGCGCCACCTCCTGGTCCTTCCCACTAAGGCCCATTGCTTCTTCCTCGTATTCCCGTAACTCCCCGGTACCTCCGAAAATACCCGAACCACTCAGAACCCTTCCGATGTCCGAATATAGTCGTCCAATATATCGATCTTTACGTCTCGACCATTTCGAGACTCCTCGTCATGTCCCCGATCTCATCCGGGACTCCGAACTCCTTCGGTACATCAAAACTCATAAACTCATTATATAACTGTCATCGAAACCTTAAGCGTGCGGACCCTACGGTTCGAGAACAATGTAGACATGACCGAGACACGTCTCTGGTCAATAACCAATAGCGGGACCTGGATGCCCATATTGGCTCCTACATATTCTACGAAGATCTTTATCGGTCAGACGCATAATAACATACGTTGTTCCCTTTGTCCATCGGTATGTTACTTGCCCGAGATTCGATCATCGGTATCCAATACCTAGTTCAATCTCGTTACCGGCAAGTCTCTTTACTCATTCCGTAATACATCATCCCGTAACTAACTCATTAGTTGCAATGCTTGCAAGACTTAAGTGATGTGCATTACCGAGAGGGCCCAGAGATACCTCTCCGACGATCGGAGTGACAAATCCTAATCTCGAAATACGCCAACCCAACATCTACCTTTGGTGACACCTGTAGTACTCCTTTATAATCACCCAGTTACGTTGTGACGTTTGGTAGCACCCAAAGTGTTCCTCCGGCAAACGGGAGTTGCATAATCTCATAGTCAAAGGAACATGTATAAGTCATGAAGAAAGCAATAGCAACATACTAAACGATCGGGTGCTAAGCTAATGGAATGGGTCATGTCAATCAGATCATTCAACTAATGATGTGACCTTGTTAATCAAATAACAACTCTTTGTTCATGGTTAGGAAACATAACCATCTTTGATTAACGGGCTAGTCAAGTAGAGGCATACTAGTGACACTCTGTTTGTCTATGTATTCACACATGTATTATGTTTCTGGTTAATACAATTCTAGCATGAATAATAAACATTTATCATGAAATAAGGAAATAAATAATAACTTTATTATTGCCTCTAGGGCATATTTCCTTCAGTCTCCCACTTGCACTAGAGTCAATAATCTAGATTACACAGTAATGATTCTAACACCCATGGAGTCTTGGTGTTGATCATGTTTTGCCCGTGGAAGAGGCTTAGTCAACGGGTCTGCTACATTCAGATCCGTATGTATCTTGCAAATCTCTATGTCTCCCACCTGGACCAAGTCCCGGATGGAATTGAAGCGTCTCTTGATGTGCTTTGTTCTCTTGTGAAATCTGGATTCCTTCGCCAAGGCAATTGCTCCAGTATTGCCACAAAAGATTTTCATTGGTCCCGATGCACTAGGTATGACACCTAGATCGGATATGAACTCCTTCATCCAGACTCCTTCATTTGCTGCTTCCGAAGCAGCTATGTATTCCGCTTCACATGTAGATCCCGCCACGACGCTTTGTTTAGAACTGCACCAACTGACAGCTCCACCGTTTAATGTAAATACGTATCCGGTTTGCGATTTCGAATCGTCCGGATCAGTGTCAAAGCTTGCATCAACTTAACCCTTTACGATGAGTTCTTTGTCACCTCCATACACGAGAAACATTTCCTTAGTCCCTTTCAGGTACTTCAGGATATTCTTGACCGTTGTCCAGTGATCCACTCCTGGATTACTTTGGTACCTCCCTGCTAAACTTATAGCAAGGCACACATCAGGTCTGGTACACAGCATTGCATACATGATAGAGCCTATGGCTGAAGCATAGGGAACACCTTCCATCTTCTCTCTATCTTCTGCAGTGGTCGGGCATTGAGTCTGACTCAACTTCATACCTTGCAATACAGGCAAGAACCCTTTCTTCGCTTGATCCATTTTGAACTTCTTCAAAATCTTGTCAAGGTATGTGCTTTGTGAAAGTCCAATTAAGCGTCTTGATCTATCTCTATAGATCTTAATGCCCAATATGTAAGCAGCTTCACCGAGGTCTTTCATTGAAAAACTCTTATTCAAATATCCCTTTATGCTATCCAGAAATTCTATATCATTTCCAATCAGTAATATGTCATCTACATATAATATTAGAAATGCTACAGAGCTCCCACTCACTTTCTTGTAAATACAGGCTTCTCCAAAAGTCTGTATAAACCCAAATGCTTTGATCACACTATCAAAACGTTTATTCCAACTCCGAGATGCTTGCACCAGTCCATAAATGGATCGCTGGAGCTTGCATACTTTGTCAGCACCCTTTGGATCGATAAAACCTTCTGGTTGCATCATATACAACTCTTCCTCCAGAAACCCATTCAGGAATGCAGTCTTTACATCCATTTGCCAAATTTCATAAGCATAAGATGCGGCAATTGCTAACATGATTCGGACAGACTTAAGCATCGCTACGGGTGAGAAGGTCTCATCGTAGTCAATCCCTTGAACTTGTCGAAACCCCTTTGCGACAAGTCGAGCTTTGTAGACAGTAACGTTACCGTCGGCGTCAGTAATTTCAATGAAGGATGGCAGTCACAAGACATCTTTTAATAGACCCAATGGAATGACTACAGCATCTTATCCAGTCTGAAGAAATAGAGACAACAGGAACAGGATGTTATTCGTATTCATTTGGTTGAATAAGATGATGAATTCACCCGGTGACATGGTCCGTTTTGAGTTCAAGGTGAAACTAGACCGTGAAACTTAGTGTTGATGTACCATTGATCTCGCTCATAGCGGGAGAGGAATAAAATTCTGACAAGGGCTAGAACTATCAATCAAGTTTGATATTTCAGTTGTTTTGTCGTTGTCATCTTCCCAAAAAATGTGTTGTCTTCTGTCATTTCATCAATCTGCCCCACACTTTCATGTTCGACCGTAGCAGGAACGTTCCCACAAGTAGCAGAAGAATCATGTGTAGGTTTCGGCATTCCGCAAATAGCACAAGTATGATTATCCTTGATTTTTGATAGCTGACAAGATTCACAAGAATATAGTTCAGCTGTACACACACTAAGAGCATCATCCGAAGCACTACTCCATTTGCAAGCACCTCGGTCTTTTGTTCTCTTGGTGGAAGCTAAATCAACATATATCGTATACTCCCGATCAAAAAACTCAAGTTGTCTCAAATCAACTTTTTTCTTAAAGGATTTCAAGGGGTATTTCTCTATTTTCAGTATTCGTGGACATCGTGTAGATGGGTTGTTTGGTACGTTGGACAAGAAGTCTACAAAAATTACCGGCAAAAATAGCAGTACCATTAGGGATCAGGGAATCAAGTTAAACTACTTAGTCGAAATATAAACAAATACAAGGTTAGAAACACATACTGCCAGTATGTAGACACAACCACCAACCCAGACTTCACCACCAATGTTCTTTGCACATATTCTGTATTTCTGGATGTAGCCCATGAGAGTATTATAGATGCACTGACAACAATCCATTTTATTCACATCCTCATAACTGATGCGGCTGCATAGATCTTTTTGTCGAAAACAAATTGTTTAGTTGGGCAGAGCATGACAGAGACAACAAATAGAAGAAATGTTTGTTGGAACTTTGTCTTATCATTTATCTTTGCAAGATTTTCCCTAAGCTCTTTCATAGTAATTTTACAGAATTTATCTTTCTCAATAGGACGAACAGACTTATGAGCCAACGAATTATGAGCCAAAGGCACCTCAAAGGGGCCTGATGGAAGGCCAAGTATATTTTCTATCAAAGGTAATATATTTACTTTCTTTGTTCCAATGTTAAGTGTCCCTTAATCATTTTACCATGTCATCGTGATTATCTTTACAATGAAGGCTACAAATGCCTAGTCAACCAAACACCAACTTGTTCCCGAAAACTAAGTGTATCCCAATAAATAGGTAATTTTAACATAATAATAAACTGATCAATAATTTTAGTGACAATCAGTAATTTAAATTAAGGATAGAAGTCACAAGACATTTTTAAATAGACCTCGTGGAATGACTACATCATCTTATCCACTTTGAAGAAATAGAGACAATAGGAACGTGATGTAATCTGTATTCATTTGGTTGAATAAGATGATTAATTCACCCGGTGACATAGTCCGTTTTGTGTTCAAGGTGAAACTAGACCGATGAAACTTAGTGTTGATGTACGACTGATCTCGCTCATAGCGGGAGAGGAATAAAATTCTGACAAGGGCTAGAACTATCAATCAAGTTTGACATTTCAGTTGTTTTCACATTGTCATCTTCCCAAAAAATGTGTTGTCTTCTGTCATTTCATCAATCTGCCCCACACTTTCATGTTCGACCATAGCAGGAACGTTCCCACAAATAGCAGAAGAATCATCTGTATGTACTTGCATTCCACAAATAGCACAAGTATGATTATCCTTGATTTTTGACTGCTGAGAAAATTCACAAGAATATAGTTCAGTTGTACACACACTGAGAGCATCATCGGAAGCACTCCTCCATTTGCAAGCACCTCGGTCTTTTGTTCTCTTGGTGGAAGCAAAATCAGCATAGACCGTATACTCCCGATCAAGGAACTCAAGTTGGCTCAAATCAACTTTTTTCTTAAAGGAGTTCAAGTGGTATTTCTCGATTTTCAGTATCCATGGACATCCTGTCGATGGTTTGTATGGTACCTTGGACAAGAAGTCCACAAAAATTAATGCAAAAACAGCAGTACCATTAGGGATCAGGGAATCAAGTTAAACTACTTAGTCGAAATCTAAACAAATACAAGGTTAGAAACACATACTGCCAGTATGTAGACACAACCACCAACCCAGACTTCACCAACAGTGTTCTTTGCACATGTTCTGTATTTCTGGATGTAGCCCATGAGAGTATTATAGACGCACTGACAAAGGTTCGTTTTCTTCACATCCTTAATAACTGATGCAGCTGCATAGAACCTTTTGTCGACAACATATTGTTTAGTTGGCCAGAGCATGACAGAGACAACAAATAGAAGAAATGATTGTTGGAACTCTATCTTATCATTTACCTTTGCAAGATTTTCTCCAAGCTCTTTCATAGTAATTTTACAGAATTTCTCTTTCACAATAGGAAGAACAGACTTATGAGCCAACGAATTATGAGCCAAAGGCACCTCAAGGGGGCCTAATGGAAGGCCAAGTATATTTTCTATCAAAGGCAATATATTTACTTTCTTGGTTCCAATGTTAAGTGTCCCTTAATCATTTTACCATGTCATCGTGATTATCTTTACAATGAAGGCTACAAATGCCTAGTCAACCAAACAACAACTTGTTTCTGAAAACTGAGCGTATCCCAATAAACAGGTAATTTTAACAAAATAATCAACTGATAAGTAATTTTAGTGACAATCAGTAATTTCAATTAAGGATGGCAGTCACAAGATATTTTTCAATAGACCTGGTGGAATGACTACATTATCTTATCCACTTTGAAGAAATAGAGACAATAGGAATATGATGTAATCCGTATTCATTTGGTTGAATAAGATGATTAATTCACCCGGTGACATGGTCCGTTTTGAGTTCAAGGTGAAACTAGACCGATGAAACTTAGTGTTGATGTACGACTGATCTTGCTCATAGCGGGACAGGAATAAAATTCTGACAAGGTCTAGAACTATCAATCACGTTTGATATTTCAGTTGTTTTGACGTTGTCATCTTCCCAAAAAACGTGTTGTCTTCTATCATTTCATCAATCTGCCCCACACTTTCATGTTCGTCCATAGCCGGAACGTTCCCACCAATAGCAGAAGAATCATGTGTAGGTTCCTGCATTCCACAAATAGCACAAGTATGATTATCCTTGATTTTTGACTGCTGAGAAGATTCACAAGAATATAGTTCAGCCGTACACACACTGAGAGCATCATCGGAAGCACTCCTCCAATTGCAAGCACCTCGGTCTTTTGTTCTCTTGCTGGAAGCTAAATTAGCATGTACCGCATACTCCCGATCAAGAAACTCAAGTTGGCTCAAATCAACTTTTTTCTTAAAGGATTTCAAGTGGTATTTCTAGATTTTCAGTATCCGTGGACATCTTGTTGATGGTTTGAATGGTACCTCGGACAAGAAGTCTACAAAAATTACTTGCAAAAAGAGCAGTACCATTAGGGATCAGGGAATCGAGTTAAACTACTTAGTCGGAATCTTAACAAATACAAGGTTAGAAACACATACTGTCAGTATGTAGACACAAGCACCAACCCAGACTTCACCAAAGTGTTATTTGCACATATTCTGTATTTCTAGATGTATCCCATGAGAGTATTATAGACGCACTAACACAAGTTCATTTTCTTCACATCCTCTATAACTGATGCAGCTGCATAGAACCTTTTGTCGACACCATATTGTTTATTTGGGCAGAGCATGCTAGAGACAACAAATAGAAGAAATGATTGTTGGAACTCTGTCTTATCATTTATCTTTGCAAGATTTTCTCTAAGCTCTTTCATAGTATTTTTACAAAATTTGTCTTTCACAATAGGAAGAACAGACTTATGAGCCAACGAATTATGAGCCAAAGGCACCTCAAGGGGACCTGATGGAAGGCCAAGTATATTTTCTTTCAAAGGTAATATATTTACTTTCTTGGTTCCGATGTTAATTGTCCCTTAATCATTTTACCATGTCATCGTGATTATCTTTACAATGAAGGCTACAAACGCCTACACAACCAAACACCAACTTGTTTCCGAAAAATGAGTGTATCCTAATAAACAGGTAATTTTAACAAAATAATCAACTGATCAGTAATTTTAGTGACAATCAGTAATTTCAATTAAGGATGGCAGTCACAAGACATTTTTAAATAGACCCGGTGGAATGACTACATCATCTTATCCACTTTGAAGAAACAGAGACAATAGGAACATGATGTAATTCGTATTCATTTGGTTGACTAAGATGATTAGTTGACCCGGTGACATGGTCCGTTCTGAGTTCAAGGTGAAACTAGACCGATGAAACTTAGTGTTGATGTATGACTAATCTCGCTCATAGCAGGAGAGGAATAAAATTCTGACAAGGGCTAGAACTATCAATCAAGTTTGATATTTCAGTTGTTTTGACGTTGTCATCTTACCAAAAAATGTGTTGTCTTGTGTCATTTCATCAATCCGCCCCACACTTTCATGTTCGACCATAGCAGGAACATTCCCACAAATAGCAGAAGAATCATGTGTAGGTACCGGCGTTCCACAAATACCACAAGTATGATTGTCCTTGATTTTTGACTGCTGAGAAGATTCACAAGAATATAGTTCAGCTGTACACACACTGAGAGCATCATCGGAAGCACCCCTCCATTTGCAAGCACCTCGATCTTTGTTCCTCTTGGTAGAAGTTAAATCAGCATATACCATATACTCCCGATCAAGAAACTCAAGTTGGCTCAAATCAACATTTTTCTTAAAGGATTTGAAGTGGTATTTCATGATTTTCAGTATCCGTGGACATCCTATCAATGGTTTGTTTGGTACGTTGGACAAGAAGTCTACAAAAATTACCTGCAAAAAGAGCAGTACCATTAGGGACCAGGGAATCAAGTTAAACTACTTAGTCGAAATCTACACAAATACAAGGTTAGAAACACATACTGCCAGTATGTAGACACAACCACCAACCCAGACTTCACCACCAGTGTTCTTTGTGCATATTCTGTATTTCTGGATGTAGCCCATGAGAATATTATAGATGCAGTGAGACCAGTCCATTTTCTTCTCGTCCTCAATAACTGATGTAGCTGCATAGAACCTTTTGTCGACTATATATTGTTTAGTTGGACAGAGGATGACAGAGACAACAAATAGAAGATATGATTGTTGGAACTCTGTCTTATCATGTTGGAAATATGCCCTAGAGGCAATAATAAAATGGTTATTATTGTATTTCCTTGTTCATGATAATTGTCTATTGTTCATGCTATAATTGTATTAACTGGAAACCGTAATACATGTGTGAATACATAGACCACAACATGTCCCTAGTGAGCCTCTAGTTGACTAGCTCGTTGATCAATAGATGGTTATGGTTTCCTGACCATGGACATTAGATGTCATTGATAACGGGATCCCTTCATTAGGAGAATGATGTGATGGACAAGACCCAATTCTAAGCATAGCACAAGATCGTGTAGTTCGTTTGCTAGAAGCTTTTCTAGTGTCAAGTATCATTTCCTTAGACCATGAGATTGTGCAACTCCCGGATACCGTAAGAATGCTTTGGGTGTACCAAACGTCACAACGTAACTGGGTGGCTATAAAGGTGCACTACAGGTACCTCCGAAAGTGTCTGTTGGGTTGGTACGAATCGAGACTGGGATTTGTCACTCCGTATGACGGAGAGGTATCTCTGGGCCCACTCGGTAATGCATCATCATAATAAGCTCAATGTGACAAAGCAGATAGTCACGGGATCATGCGTTACGGAACGAGTAAAGTGACTTGCCGGTAACGAGATTGAACGAGGTATTGGGATACCGACGATCGAATCTCGGGCAAGTAACATACCGATTGACAAAGGGAATTGAATACGGGATTGATCGAATCCCCGACATCGTGGTTCATTCGATGAGATCATCATGGAACATGTGGGAGCCAATATGGGTATCCAGATCCCACTATTGGCTATTGGCCGGAGAGGTGTCTCGATCATGTCTGCATGGTTCCCGAACCCGTAGGGTCTACACACTTAAGGTTCGGTGACGCTACAGTTGTTATGGGAAATAGTATGTGGTTATCGAAGTTTGTTCGGAGTCCCGGATGAGATCCGGACGTGACGAAGAACTCCGGAATGGTCTGGAGGTGAAGATCGATATATTGGACGAAGGGTATTGGAGTCCGGAAGTATTCTGGGGGTACCAGGCTATGGCCAGCATGACCGAAAGGTGTTTCGGGAGCCCCGGCAAGTGTTGGAGGGCCTCATGGGCCAAAGGGGAAGGGGCAAACCATCCCACTAAGGGGTGGTGCGCCCGCCACACCCTTTCCCACGTTACTTGGGAGGTGGGGCACCTCCACCTGGCTTGGGAGGCAAGCCTCCACTTGCTTGGCTTGGGAGCAAGTCTCCCTAGGATTTTCCCTAGGGAGATCCAATCTGCTTGGCCGCCGCCCCCTAGGGGAAACCCTAGGGCGCCTCCCCCTCTCACCTTGCCCCTATATATAGTGGAGGGATGGGAGGGCAGACGGACCTCTTCCCTGGCGCAACCCTCCCTCCTCCTACACCTCCTCCTCCTCCATAGTGCTTGGCGAAGCCCTGCTGAAGAACCACGAGCTCCATCGCCACCATGATGTCGTGCTGCTGGAGTTCTCCCTCAACTTCTCCTCTCCCCTTGCTTGATCAAGAAGGAGGAGATGTCCCCAAACTGTACGTGTGTTGAACGCGGAGGCGCCGTCCGTTTGGCGCTAGATCTGATCTTCCGCGATTTGAATCGCCGCGAGTACGACTTCATCAACCGCGTTCTTGTAACGCTTCCGCTTAGCGATCTTCAAGGGTATGAAGATGCACTCCCTCTCTCTCGTTACTAGCATCTCCTAGATTGATCTTGGTGACACGTAGGAAGATTTTGAATTATTGCTACGTTCCCTAACATATCATTTATCTTTGCAAGATTTTCTCTAAGCTCTTTCATAGTAATTTTACAGAATTTCTCTTTTATCCCTTAATTAACCCCTCCTCTTGTGTCAAATTAGTGATTCTATTATTTCTTCTCCAGCCATTTGCAACCTACTATTACATCTATCTTCATTAATCTCTAGGCTCCTTCTATTCTTGTCTATCACAAGCATAAAGGCCAACAACTTAGCATTTTTTTATCAATGTTGTCTAATTTGGTCAGGATTTCAAGTTTAACCTTCCTATAACAGGCATCAACATTTCTATCCCACCCCTAACTTTTCCTAAGTATTCCTAACATCTTTGCGGTCTGTCTAGTTTAGATCCATAGTATTCATCACCTCAAATTTTGTGAAAAAAACTATAAAGCCATCCCTAAGCATCCAAGCATTCTCAAATCTGAAAATGCGTTGAGCAGTGTAACGATTTTTAGAGTCCTAAAACATAAGAGTATAGTGAGAGACTTCCCTAGTGAAGGCATGCAGAATTAGACTGGACTATCTATGCGTTGATCAACTTTGAAAAAAAGGGGTTACAGTGAGGTCCAACGTCCATGGGTTCTTCCTCTTCCCTTCGGTAGTGTCCGTCATCCTCCTCGAGCCGTAGGTGTACCCCAGCCTTCCCGTGTGCCTCTGCAAACCAAGGCAGGCAAGCGCTGCTGCGCACCCTGCCCAAGCCGCTTCCTCCAGCAGGTTGTCCCTACTCCCTACCTCCACCACCCGTCTAAAAGCATCTCTAGCTGACCCCGTATAAATCGTCGAAACTGTAAAATTCGGGCGATTATATGAGTTTGGGCCGTTTTGTCTGCCAGAACAGACACCGTAAACGTAGCTCGTCCCGTAAAACTTTTGCTGTGGCCCGGAAACGCGCCCCCTCGACCAGTATATGTGCGGGTTCGGCTGCTGGATACGGGTCGGAACCCTATCCCTCCACCGCCGCAAAAATCCCCAATCCCTCACCGTCAGTCCCTCAGATCCGCCGCCCGCTCCTCAAATCCGCCACCCGCGATGGCCAAGTCCGCCTACCGTGCAAACAAGGACCCCGACTGGGCGCGTCGCGTCAGATCCGACGGGGCGCGGAAGCGTGTCGCCTTGCGGTACACATGCCACGGGCGGTCGCCACCGCGGTCGCTCCTCACGCCGCGAGGTGAAGGAGTACGATCGCGGGCGCGGGCGCCTCTTCTTCGGCACCAACAGCTCCTTCGGGGCGTCCAGCTCGCGCTCCTCTATCACTCTGGTGAAGAGGGAGCCGGAGGCTGAGGCGAGGCCGGAGCGACATGCCGGTGGCGTCGTTGGGCCGGAGGACTTCCTTCCCCCGGCGCAGGCGGACGCCATTTTGCCCGCGATGCTAGCGCGCAGCGCGTGGGAGGAGTGGCGCCGCGAGGCTGCTGAGCAGGAGCGGATATTCTTCGACCCCACCTCCGACGACGACTTCGATTGAGCGCCGCCGCTGGTCAGCTACCACACGAGCTACGGTGAGCTCCATTTTGTTTAGTGCTAGGGTAGGGTAGCTCCGGCGAGCTTTTATGTAAATATATCTATGTTGTGTACAAACAACCCCTATGTAAAGAATGATCTATGCTCCGGCGAGCTTTTGCGTTAAATTTCTCACGCGAAATCTGTTTTTTAAAAAGTTTACGGTTTTGGATACATATTATGATCTGTCGCGGTGATTTTGAACCTGTATGGACCCCACCGCGCGAACTGTAAAGTGTGTTTATAGTTTGGCAGAATAGGGGTCTGTTAGAGATGCTCTAAACCCCGCCCTGAACTGCAGTACCGATGACTTCCCCACACCCGAGCATTCAAGCTTCGATCGAAACCACCTCCGTCTACGACGCCGCTACCACGTCGTCGTCGCCGCCCGTCTCAAGGCTCGCTCTAGGCGAGACCTCTCCGGGGATACCACGGCGTCCCGTCTCTCCCTCGGGGCTTCACTCGAAAATCGAAATAGACCGACACGAATTTGATTTCCAGGCAACTAAGAAATACTACTCCTATAGCAAAATCGGAAGTAGAAGCATGTAAAGAGAGATGTTTTGTGGAGCACAACTAATGAATTAAGGTGAAATTTGCGCGAACAAGTTACTACAGTTTAATCATCATCATGCATCGTAACATGTAGCCAGAAAGGTCCGCGCACTAATTAACGATGTACTGCAGCCCGTGGCTTGTGGTGAGGAGCTGTTTTTTCGTGCGAGGATAGTGCCAAAGGGACTCTTTGTCCAAAACAAGTCATTTTGGACCCCGAAAGATCGATGGTGCCAAGAGAGTGAGCTGACTTTTCAATGTTCAGCTGTCCCCTCTCGGCCATAGTCTGCACTCATGCACCGGATAGTAACGTTCTGGCAGTGTGCGCTGAGCGGCCGTCGGTAGACGTACTTGCCGTCGTTATATACGTATGTAAACGTTTTGGCGCAGATACGCTTTTTGACGGCTCGGAATGGAGAGGCAAGCGCCAGCGCACAAGGCCAAACCGCGAAACCGAAAAACGGGATGGTCCATCCAGACAAGAACGGCAAACACGGCGCCGATGATGTGGGCAAAACAAAAGCCTCTCTTTGTCAGGGACGGCGATCATAAATGAAGGCATGAATGAGACGGGACACGCCATCTTGAAATTTGAATGGGACGCATGCATGCATGCATGATGCATCCTGAAGACCTGCAAGGCAGGGCTTGCATCTACTACTCCTCTCCCACCGGAGCGATGTCGAAGCATGAATAAATCAGGAGGAGGATCATGGCGTCAAGGAACGAAGGGCGGGATCTATCCATTTCACTTCACGTGCTCTCTCCTGAGTCAGGCAGGGTAAATGCACGTGGCTGGGCGGCTGGCCGGTCAGTCTGCCGGGGCCTGCACATACGTTTTGCCATGCACGGTTTTGCGGCGAGACTTGGCAGCGGCCAGCGGGATACACTCTCGCCCTGACCGGTCCGGTTGCATCATGACCAATGCATCGCTGCTGCGACGTAGAGTAGGAGTAGCTAGCTACTTAGTGGCCCGCACGCCAAGCGATCGATCTTTTCACTCACGAATGGATCCATCAGGTACAGGCCACACGTACGTGAGAGAACCAAAGTTGGAACAGTTGAGTTGCCCCCGCGGCGACGCAGGAGGCAACGGGACAGCGGCCGGCGCAAGCGCAAAAACAAACAAAAAAAGGGCATGAAAGAGCAAAGTAGCCGGGGTCGAGCTTCTCCCATCTCTGCCTACGTACGACTGGCTACGAGGAGGGCCGGAAAACATTCGCCGGAAGGACGCGACCCTTTGCATGCTTCCGTGCTGAAAACCCCGGCCAGGTCGGGCTTCCATTTGCGAGGCACGGTGGCCTTCCAGCTTTCGATGGCCGCGTATGTATCCGGGTTGTCATGTCCGGGTGTCCTGTCACCGTTGCGTGCGCATGTGTCCTGTCACCGACCTCTCTGGGTCACATCAGCGACGGATGAGTCGCCACGCCAACAGGCACGGTTTTTGTAGTGCCACGCCTGTGGTATTCCATTTTTGTCTGAAAACTGAGCTTGTTTTACCTTTCTAGAAAAATAGTACAAACATAGGCACAATTGCCATTATGAAAATACATGCACACCTTACCATTATGAGCATCTTTGAGAGATTACGCCTATAATTTTTGAGATTGATGAATCATTACAGCACCTCAAACATCATCAACAAAAATTTAACCATCTGAGATACACTCAATTCATGAAAAAAAACATGCAGGGATAAAATGATAGTCAGATGGTTAAGTGAGTCCATAGATGTTTGGGAGAACAATGAACCAGGTCAGTAGTTTAGCAGGAAAAAAAATATACTTATGTCTTCTGAATTTTTGCGGGGAAGTCATTGACGTCTCCACATGGTTGTAGTGTAAGGAGATCAAAAAAAATTGTAAGGAAAGAGGTTTGCGTGCTAAAAGGTTAAACCCCTGCAAAAACGGCAATGTAGTTCTATGGTGGATTAGTGTTGGTCCAAGATCCCCACTTTGGAAGAAACAAGTCACGATATTGTTTAAAAGTATGATGGGACGATTTTTCTATTTGAAACTGAACTAATATTCTCGGGGAAAGTGACTTCTCGATGATTTTCATGGCAAACCATACAAGTCATTACAAACAACGAAAATTGAAATCATGATGTACTAGTGTTTTTCCATTCGAAATGGAAATGTGTATGTGTTCTATTTTGTTTTAGGTGAAAATACAGTGAAAGCGGAAAATCCTAATAGTGACCGGCTAGTGTTAGCGATTTTAAAAGAAATGATCTAATTAGTATTGAGTGTAGCTCTCTTAATATATAGATGGATGGGGTTTGTGATCTCCTTGGATGATTTTATGTTAGCCACATACATCATGCAAAATGATAATTTCACCCCTACAATAGTGCACTACAAGAGAGCCCTTGCGCCGAGTAACGGAAATACTCGTCCAAGACTGAATAAACAACTGGGCAAAATCTTCTCATGTACTCTCCCTCTAAAGAGATATAAGTTCGTTTAGATCATTATTTAGAAAATAATACACTCGGCAAAACCGCACTCAACATACACCCTTTCGGTAAAGCGAGCTGGTCCCGCTCCCATATGTCTGAAAATTTGCATTGCATACGATATATGAAAACCAAAAAATATACTCCCTCCGATTCCTAAATATTTGTCTTTCTATAGGTTTTAACAAGTGACTACATACGAAGCAAAATGAGTGAATCTACACTCTAAAATATGTCTATATACATCCGGATGTGGTAACCATTTCAAATCTCTAGAAAGACAAATATTTAGGAACAGAGGGAGTACTATATATCAATTCTCCAAAGTCTGAAATGTACATAACCACGTAGGTGTATGCCAGTATGTGTGGGCCCTCTCCCCTGCCACTGGCAGAGCTCATTTAAAACCAAACTACCACGGCCGGTTGCCAGATATAACCGGAGCACCGGTTTTGAAAACACCATACACACCAAAAACCTTCCTTCATCCTCGCCAGTCGTCACTTCTCCTACTCCGGGTCAGCTCCACTCCTCCTCGGAGGCACAACAATGGTCATCGGGAAGCTGGGCTTGAGCTCCCTCTTCCACACGAAGGCCAAGGAGGACGCCTCGCCATCACCACCTCGAGGCGACCCGGCTGCGGCGCCGGCGTGGGCGTGGCCGTCCTGCAAGCACCCAAGGACGCGGTCCTTCCACGACGCGCCACCACCGCCCGGCGCAAGGACGCTCGCTTCCATCTTCCTCGACTCCGCCGAGAGCTCCTTCACCAACTCCTCCGCGCGGCGCGACTGCTCCGACAGCCCCTCCACGGCGTCCTCGGCGTCGGCGGAGGGCGGGGGCGACGCCGTCACGGCCGAGGACGCCGCCGCCATCGTGGGGCCGCTCCGCTCCTCCGACCGGCTCCTGTTCGACCCGGGGGCGTCGGGGGCCACGAGCTCCATACTGGAGGAGAAGCTGCCGGCGGAGGCGTTCGTCGGCGGCCTGGCCGTGGCGTTCGAGTCGGCTGACCCGTACGGGGACTTCCGGGCGTCGATGCAGGAGATGGTGGCCGCGCACGGGGCCGGCGGCTGGGGCTGGGGCTGGCTCGAGGAGATGCTGGGGTGGTACCTGCGCGCCAACGGCAAGGACACGCACGGCGCCATCGTGGCGGCCTTCGTCGACGTCATCGTCTCCGTCGCCGACCCCGGGCGCGGCTCCTGCTCGTCCCGGAGCTCCTCCTGCGCGTCGGTGGACGGGGATCAGTGAACTAATCTTACTTCCGTGGCATGGTTAATGTGGTGAGAGTGAGCTCTGTCGAGCTAGCTAATGATGGCGGAGTGTGGTAGATGAGTAAGTAGATCACGTCGGTACGTGCCGAACACTTGTTTGTACGAGCTCGATCGAGAACGTGCATGAGCATGAAAGTTACTTCATTTTAACTACTAGCTTCTTCGTGGTAGCTGAAATCTCGTGCCAACATGTGATGGGTCGATGTTTGCATTGCACGTATGGTGATGGGTTCACGACGTCGTTCAAGAGTACAGTAAAAGATTTGTAGTTGTGCATGTGAAGGACCACCTGAGTGTACTGCTCGCTAGGAGTTAACATGCAGTGATTACGATGGAGTATTGCTACCGTACCGCACGATGGCAGTTGGGGAATACTGTACCAATTTTGTGCGCTAGCGTATGCGGTGAGTTTGTGATGTCAAAACTCAAACGCCCAACGCGGGAATGAGCACAGAATGTTTCAAGAGAAAATACACACATTGCAGATAAGAAACATAACTCCACTAACAAATCAGCACCGTTATGGACAGAAACACAACCATCGGCGATAATGATACAGTGTGTCAACACATTTCCAATTCCTCAGACGCACGAAAAAAATTTGACGCGGGAATGAGCACAGAATGTTTCAAGAGAAAATAACAAATAAGAAACATAACAAATCAGCATGTTGCAAAAAAATAATAACAAATCAGCACTTTTATGGACAGAAACACAACCATCGGCGATAAGATACCGTGTATATGTGAACACATTTCCAATTCCTCACACGCATGAAGAAAAATTGGCGCGTCAATCATTTTCCCAAGACGTGTTGCATCAAGCCATAGACGGGAGGCCATGACACCCCCGACAAGGGCAAGGCAAAACCGAACCAGGGACGAAGAATGACACGACTGGTCACACAGGCACCGGCGGAAGTTCGGTAGAGGGTTGACGGGTATGGGTGCATGATGGGCGGGGGTAGGGGTGGGATTATGGGATATCCCGACCGATGGAAGATGGATGGAGGCGGCAGTTCGGGTAGAGCAAGGCAAAAAGGCCACGCATACTGGCGCCATCAATCTCGGGTAGTGGGCAGAGGCGGTGCCATCATGAAAATGATGTGGGTTCAAGTACATTAAACTATCATGTGTCTTCTAATTTTCTACACAAAAATTAACAAATCTAAGTGAGTAATAAAAAAAGGTTGTCGGGTTAGCTGACCCCACAGCTTACACATAGAATCACCATTGGTAGCGAGGACATCAATTAGGCATGCGTCGAATGGCGGGCCGATGGGGGTGGGAGGAGAAAGATGAAGGGGAGGAAGCAGAAGACGATGAGCACGCAAAATCGGCTGATAAAAAAATTCAGGTGACTGATATATATATATATATATATATATATATATATATATATATATATATATATATATATATATATATATATATAGTCGCTTCCATATATGATACAATTTACCATTACAAACTAACCGTATTTATTAGGATTTGGTGGAACAGAAGTTCCATGCTCTACAACATATACTTGGATTAGGTAGAACAAAAAGTTCATGCTCAAGACATAAATATTGGTTGTTACAAAACCACACCAAAATAGAAATATAACAATTCATCACTACATTTGAGACCAAACGTTAGATAAAATAGAGCTAATTTTTAGTACCCCTGGAACACATCACGACTTCTATGGAAACAAACAATATGTAAATTAGTGAAACAAAATAATATTTCTTGTGGAACAAATCACATCAAGGAGTGTCTAGTGAAACACATACTTTGGCAAATTGGAACAAAAATTATCTTTGTGGAGCAAATTGCAACTAGCTGTGGGATAATGTGAAAGTGAACATGGTACAGGAAAAGTGAAAGATAATATTTACTATTTGGGACAAAGTAAATAGAGAAAAAGAGAAAGTTTGTCATGAGAAGTTTATGCATATAAAAAATATAGAAAAGGAAAACGAAATGGCATGGAAAACTGGATACAAAATCAATAGGTTAATTCTTCATGTAACAATACTTGGAAAAAGAAAAGGTGGAACATGATAACATATCAAATGAAAGAACAGAGGGAAAAACATAGATGGATGAATAAAAGTAAGAGAGAAATAAAAAATAATAGACTATTTTTAAAAAAAACATGAAATTTTGTAGTAGATAAAAAGTTATGACTAATGCGACTAATATGAAATACAACCGTTGGCTTTTCAATGTCCTTGGGAGAAGTCTCGCTTTTTTAGACAATCCATATCTCGCTTACAGTGAAACATAGCTTCAGTACCCCTCTACGGCAATGCTACTGGGCCAGCCAGCCCAGTACTGTACCTGTAGCGTGAGTTTTTTCCCTGTGCTTTCATTATTGGTTTTTTCACTGTTTGAAGCTCTTTTCTTCTGTTATCTCTATTTTTTGTTTTTATTTTTCTTAAGTTTTCGCCGGTTACCTTTGGTTTTCTTTCAACACATATCTATAACTTTTCTATACCAGGATCATTTTTTTACATGTTTAACATTTTTCAAATACATGATTCACATTTTTTTCAAATTTATGATTTGATTTTTAATTTTTTCATAGACGTAATGCATTTTTGTATGCATATAAATCATATCTCTTGCAAGTTAAACATTTTTATCAAATCATGTTTTTGATAGTTTTCAAGAATACGTGTTAACAAAATTTAAATACACATTGAAACAATTATTTCCATGATACCAACAATTTTATAAACTAACATACTTTTTTTTTAAACCTGTGAACATGTATTGTTTTTACCAACATTTGTTTGATGCGGCTATTTTTTTAATTACACTAGGCAAATTTTACAATGCGGTAATTTTTTTCTAATTCATGGTGAATATTTTCAAAAACTTATGTTCATGAATATGTGGGGAGTATATGTATTTATAATTCGAAAATATACATAAGAAATGAGTAAAAAGAACAAAAACTGATGTCCTTGGTCCTGCTTATTTACGGGCCGGCCCAATTAGGGCTTCCTTGAGGTGAAACGTTCTTGTGGCTCGTTTCGGGCTGGGCCATGATTATAGGGCCAGCCACATAAGCCCCTAAACCCCTAAATACTTTCCTGCTGGGGCCAGCCCTATAAGCCCCTAAATACATTCCTGCTGGGGCCATGATTATTCGATGATTGAACTTTAGAGCTTGCTCGCGGCATTTCCTAAACGGCGCCTTAAGCACATGTTTCTTCGATCCCTTAGACCAATAGATTTCTACATAACGAGCGAAAAAAGGGTGAGTTGTGCCGCTGTGCGAACGAACAAACGACAGGTGTGAGTCCTCCGAGCGAGGTACGAACTTGGCGATACATAGGCCGGCCCATGCCTGCACGCCCATGTGCGTTGAAACTCGTAACGGGCGCTGAAGGCACCGATTAGGAGCTCCCATTGCTCACGCTAGCAAACCTTGAGCGTGAGCATGCAGCGCACAGACCAACAACGGCAAGCCTTTTCAATTCAGTATGCACGAGTTCTAAAAAGAATCACTACACATAAAAAAATATTAGTATGTATGAATGTCATCCCAAAACTACTGAAAAATGGGAAAGAAAGGAGAACAAATGTAGCATCGTTAGATTTTCTTTTTAATTTTCTTTTGCAGGGTGCTTCATAGTGAGATTTACAACAGCCAGGAGTTGCTTACAGTTTGCCTCCGTTTAAATCACAAACAAGAAGTAAGGAAAATGTTTCTGAGTAGCATGCCATTTTTTAACCTAATATACATGCAGTACATGCATGGTGAACATGAAGGATATATTCATAATGCATAAGAGGAAAACACACCAGTAGAAAACAGGGCTTTAATCCAGGCCTGAAAAATCCATTAATCCCGGTTCACTCATGAACCGGAACCCGTGAAGGCATCTGTCCCGGTTCATGAGGCCAAGGCGTCGGCTGGGCCTCGTGGGCCATTGGTCCCGGTTGGTCTGACCCCTTTGGTCCCGATTTCAGACACGAACGGGGACCAATGGGCCTCGCTCCTGACCCGTAATCATTGGTCCTGATTTGCGGCTGGAACCGGGACCAAATGACCCCATTTGGTCCCGGTTTCAGCCACAAACCGGGACCAAAGTGAAGCCTATATATACCCCCTGCCCACGAGCAGATCAGTGCACTGCTCTGTTTTTTTTTACCGGCCATGGAAGAGCATTGTGGTGCTCTAGCTCACTTTCTACACACATAAGGTGTTCGATGAAATGCCCGAGCCACACTTAAACTTTCTCTTCTCGAAGCAGAGGCGGAGCCAGCACATGACCGCTAAACCCAACGATGTTTCTTCTGGCCAGCACATAAATTGTATACAAACGTATGTGCATGAACCCAATACAATTTAGGGGTTGAACCCATCAACTTAGAGGCAACGCTTAAGCCCAAAGGCCCACAAAGTGGATCCCATCCGTGCTAGCCTGCTAGGCCTGCTCGTGTCCTCCTGCCCCCTATTTCCTATTCTTTTTCTTTGAAAAACTATTTTTTTAGGAATTTTTTTCATTCATATCACGAATCAGTAAAAAAAGTTGACTCTTACAAGCACACTGAAACGTAAACACAAAGGACCATGAACACCTAGAGTACCCTAAGACAACCATAACACAAGAAGATCTCGGGAGCCCTATGTCATTATCCCTAAATCTATAGAGAAGACCCCTGTAGCAGAAAGATCTGCAACCAGTCGCAAGCAGGTCATCATCTTCGACCACGGTACAATTGTCGCCACGTTGCTTCCTCCTTTCTTGACACCAGCGCTGAGAGGGCATGGACATCAATCCAACACACCTGCAACAGTCATCGCCATCTTTGGCTTTGAGTACCGCGAAAAGTGTCCCTTTCGGAGAGAAGAGAACTCGAGTCATCCGACCGGTCCAGCACCGCGGCCGGGCCATCCGCCCGAACAAAGCAGGATCTTCCACCAGCATCAGCACAAAGGAAGGAGAAGAACAGCAACAACAAATCATACCAACAAGGAAGAAGAAGGGTCTTCGTCTCCATGAATCCATCGCCCATCTGAGGACCCAAATGGCCAGTGCCGATGGACCTCCAGCCACCAACTCCCGCGACCTCGACTAGACCCGGGGATCCCCAACTCCGCTGGCTCCTAGACGAAAGCAAAAGCCTCGCCTGACCGCGAACGGAGCCCGGAGAAACTTATTCCGACGCGACACCACCGCAACGGCCTTGGCAGCGTCTCCCTCAACCCTAACCCTACCACACATCCACCTAGCAAACAGACCCGAGGTTCCTCCTCCCTCCCGCCGCCGAAGCGGCCGACGGAGAAAGAGGGAACCGGAGGCGTCACCAGCGGCACGCAAGGGCCTCGTCGCCTCCTGATCGCCTCGTGCGATCCGATCCTTTTCTTTGAAAACCTTATTGCCTATTCTCGTATTACAACTGTTATGTACAGGGGCAGACGCCGACCGCCGCACACCTTTCGTCTTTTTCTCGCTTCCTTTACTCTGCGATCTGTTCTTTCATACTCGCCTACATCGCCAGGGCCAAGCCTGCCCATTATTGTAGATCAAATTCGAGGTAATGAGTCACATCATCTCTATGTTATGCATATCATACTTTTCTAATTACTTATTCCATGTAGTTTTAGGAGATGAACACTAAATTATAAAAAGAAACAGAGCAGATAGAATCTGAAATTTCTAAAGATCTAAGATGGTCAAGTGTTGTTTTTCTTTAGAAAAAGGAGCATGACCCTGGCCTCTGCATCTGGACGATGCATACGGTCACTTTATTAATTATTCTCACAAGACCTTATAAAGTAATACCACAGTAAGACTAAAGCCGCCGTCTAAGCAACAAACTGTCGATACACCTATCCAGTTGATGAAGAGGCGCAGATAGCCTGAGCCTAATACCAAATAGACATCGCAGCCAAACCTAACATCTAGGACCCGATGACCCATCCAGGACGCCTGCCGGGCATGGGTCTCGCCGGTCCGGCGTGCTCTCAGAGGCCGCCGCCGCCAACTGCCACCGCTCCATCTTCAGAACTGTACTGATGTATCAACCTTGCTCGGTCTAGCTATCGTCGACGCCACCACGGCGCCGAACGGCACCTCCTCCCTGCGCGCAAACAGCTGTGCACGTCGCGGTCGCCACTGATACCCCTCAGCACCATGCTGCCAAGTACCACCAGCCGACACAGCTTGAAGCCTTTGGAAGATCTGTCGTGCGTAGCACTTACCGACCAGGCATGACAAAGCGTAGCACCTGTCGGTCAGGCATGACTTGACATCTCCACCGAAGTTCCGTGCAAGACGAAGCCGCTCCACCTCCTGCCTCTGACTTCCAGTGCTGCTCCACAAACGATGCTCCCAAGAGAGAAACGACACCGCAGTGCCGCCATCGTCCGATCTGGAACACCAGATCCTAGGGTTTCCCCCAGAGCAGCACGAGTGGGTCGACAGTGGTTACACGACGATGCCTCCATCAAGGTGACGGCGTAGAAGGCCGCCATCGCCTGCCAACGGCTCGGTTTTCACCGGCAACCATATCTCCCCAACTCGCAGCCGGGACTAGATGATGGATCTCGAGATCCGATCACCAAGCCTCTGGCCGGCCATCTCTGACGAAGAAGATGACCACCACCATTGGCCAGCTAGACGACGCGAGATGAAGTAGGGCGCTGCCAGCGTGCGTCCTGGCCAGCACCACCGGCGCTCGGCCCGTCTCGGACCACGCCTCATGGCCGAGGGCAACGGCAAGCGCTGCCATGACGAGGACGCAGACCGTAAGCCCAGATCCGGCCCACCCGCGCGCCGCCACGTGGCCACCACCAAGCGCCGTTCAGGGGCAGCCCCGCCGCCGTGAGGGACGCCGCCTCACGGGCAGCAGGCGCCAGCCACCGGCAGAACACCGCCGCGCGCCACCGGCGCCGTGAGCTGCGCGAGAACGACGAAGATGCCCCGCCGCCACCTTCCCTGGGGACCACGCAGGCTTCGCCGGTGTCCCCTCCGGCGACGACGAAGCAGGGGAGGAGCGGGGAGGGGCGGCTGGCGGCGCGGTTAGGGTTTCCCCGTGTGCCAGAGGCGACGCGCGGGGGACGGGATGACAGAGAGAAGACCTCACGTGTTGTAGATGCATATAAAATTTCATTCCAAAATTACTAAGGCATAGCCTAGTGGTGGGAAGGGGCTGATGCCTTCCCACCCACCCAGGTTCAAAGCATGGTACTTGTAATTTGGGTTTGTTGCATCAATTATACTGTAGGGGGTTCCCTTACAGTCTTTCTGTCAAAAAAAACAAAAAAGCAAAATCAGTGCTTCATAATGTCCATTTTCAAAGATTTTTGAGATGTTCAATTTTGTTTATTTTGTCCGGTCTTCCCAAATGTCATTCTGTTCTTTACGGACACTTAGAACACTCAAACATCTTTTATTCAAAAATCAATATTTTTCCTAATATTGTTTATTATTTTATTTTAGATAAGCTTGAATTTCAAAACGCTGGCATCGTATTATATTTCTCTTCATCATGCTATTATTTCTTACTAGTAAGGCAAGCATGAGATTTGATAACCAAATTATGAATAAATACCACACTATATCATGTAAGTTTTGAGTCTTCTAGATTGTACATGTGGCAGAATCTGATGGAATATAGATGATATCCAATGGCCAGTAGTGCTTGGAATTGCCATCTCAGTACCGTCGGATTGGCTTCATCCAACGACCAACTTTTAAAATTATTCGCACACTATATAGGTGTATAGACTATACCCTTGTTGTAAGATGGTGTAAAGTTTTACTCCCTCCGTCCCATAATCTAAGACGTTTTTTGACACAACACTAGTGCCAAAAAACATCCTACATTACGGGACGGAAGGAGTACTTCACATTTGATTGGTTCATATATTTTTATAATAAGCCAGTGAGTGAACCCAACGACGAAAATTCCTTGCTCCGTCCCTGTCTTGAAGCTCCTTGTCCAAACTCTATTTTCCTCAAGATTTGTCTAGATTTGACGGTCCGTCCTATCCCATCCCACTTTGGACAAACCGTCCCATTCAACCTGACAGCAACCAGCTAAATTTCCCTAGTTGCAAACGGACGAAAGTCTCTACATCAGCACTTGCAAACAGTACAGGTTGACGCCTATGCATGACTCTGTCAGGCCAATTGAATCACAGAGCAACTCCACCCCGTGAACAAGCCATTAGTGCACCCTGCCGCGTTCTTCAACAAGGACAAGAAGAAACCCACAGGAAAAACAAAACTGGACGGCGACGAGCCCCGGCCCATTACGATGCCCTCGGCGCCGGCGCGTGCCTAGCCGTCACAGGATACGCCCGGTCACGATCAGCGAGCCAGTAAATACACGCAGGCATACAAAATCCGCCGTGCACGCGCGCACAGCAGGACGTCTCTCTCCTCGACGGCACGGGTTACTCGCCCCACAGCCACCCGGCGTGGTGGGCGGCGGCGGCCGGCGTACGCTCGCGTGTTGCCCGCAGCCCGCTTCGGCGTCTCGTGGTCACGCGATTTGGAGCGTACGGCCGGCCCTCTCCACGTGACCCCCCGGCGACCGGCGTTAAGACCTTGTCAGCATTGATGGACGTGTTGCCTGCCCGTTGCCTCCCCGCGCCGCTGCCCTGCCCCGTCGCCCGCGCCGCTGGACCGGACAAGGACGCCGCAGCGGAGATTGAAAGACTTCCGGCTACGGCGGGATCCGGTGGGGCGCGCTCGCTCGGCGGCTTGCGCCGCCCACACTGACCGCTGTCAGGGTCCCGGACGACCGCCTGAGAAGAGCCGCCAGCCGGCCGGCCGGCCGACCGGACTGGCTGGCGAGTGCGGACGAGGCGGCCTAGCAAGTTGCTATACATTCATTCGCGGCCCGGCCTTGTCCCGTGATGGGGCGTACGCATGGGCTCCACCGCCCGCTTGCGTGCTTCTTAACTTAGTCGCTGGTAAATCGTCGCCTGTGCTACGGCCCTGCGGGCACGTGTCGTACTTACTGGTAGTACATGTTACAAAGTGTACGCACGTTCAGTTCTGTACTGCACGTACGCGGACTTTTATACCTGGCGTACAAATATAGTACGGGGAAGATATTGTATTGTACGCGCGCACATGTCATGTCATGTTGTTCCCGCGCAAAATATTAGATTTTTGGAACGGATACAAACGAAGCTAGAAGGGATTTAAGGTGCAGTAAAAGGTTAAGAACCTCACAGCGTTACTTTTCTGAAACATGGCAGGACGACAATGTTTCGTGTGGCGTAATGGACAATCAAATTTCCTCCGTGTTGCCTTGTCCCCTTTCTAAAAAAGAAAGCCCTCTGTTTTGAGTATACCTGAAGCATGCAAGAGTGGAAGTATTTGGGCGGTTTCATTTCATTTGTACTAAACGACAGCCTGACCAACAGTATGAATACGGTCATGCAGTCCGACATGTGTATGCATACCTTGCTTCAACATCAAGTGCATGGTAGCTACTAGCTCCTGTGGCGGTCATAAATCAGAGACCGTCCATCGGTCGATCCACGCGTGCATGTGCAGCCAGCGCTATCCTACCAAGGACCCCAGCAGAACACAGCGTCCAACTGTACATTTTACTATACGTATTCGTACCTTCAGTTTTGTACGGCTTCATGTGGACTTTGATAGTACCTGGAGAGCTAAAGTACGCGGGTGCAAGCGTATTCCCCGTACGCATGCACCACCTGTGATGCGCTTGTGCGTGTCCGTTTATCAACCGGTCACATCTCGCAGCTAGCAACTCCATTTGAGCGGACACGGGCGAGGCGGGAAAGGAGATTCAGTTGCTGCCGCGGTACGTACGACTACTTGGACTCTGAGTACCACGGTACTGCTGCTACAATAACTACACAACGTAACACTTCTGTGAAACAGTGGGGTCGAAAGTTTTGCCTAGCGTAGTGAACAATCAAAATTCCTCTGTTCGCTTGAATCCGAAGCATGAAAGTATAGCTGCGGCTTGGTGTAGCTGGCCAATGAATACGATCATGCGATTTGACACGCACATACGTATCGGTGTAGCTGGCCTTGCTAGTAAAGTCTAAAGTGTTCCTGTGGCGCCATAAATCAGAACCTAATGGTTCCATCGTCGACCGACCGATGCCAGGAGCGGTTGGCATGCACCAGCATGCAGGCACAGTATTATCCTACTACTACGTAGCAAGGACCGCAACAGAGCACGTACGTATCTTGTAGCTAGCCTTGCCACCTGCTACTAGTAAAGTGTTCGGTTCCTGTGGCTCCAAAAAAATCAGAACCTCTAATGAATCGATCGTCGACCCACCGATCCAGGAGTGGTTGGCACCAGCCTGCAGGAACAGTATTATGCTGCAACAGAGCACGTACACGTAGACGTACAGTGAAAAATTACCCCAATGAATACGCTGAGACGAGCCCGCACTGTGGCTCCGTCGACCTTTTGGGCAGCAGGCCGGAGGCCCCGACGCGGCCCGCCGCAATGAAGCCCACACAGTGGTAGGGCACTGTGGGGAGATCCAGCCGTTGATTCGCACGCCTCCTATCCACTCCAATCTCATCCAGGCCCCAACAGTGGCACAGCTGCTTGTCGTTGCACCCGTCAGCTCGCCCGTACAGTGAAACAACTGGACGCTGGAAGGGTGGAGGCGAGGACGCAAATCAAATCAGCCTCGGGCGCGGCAGTTTTTGCACCTGGTTCACGCCGCGCGCGCGCGCACACGGTCGCACCAACCCATGCACGTACGCACGTACGCATGCACGAGAGCGGAAAGGGCTTGGACGGACGTGACAAGTGCGGCACGTAGTAGTACGTATATCTCACGAGTTGACAGGACGGTGAGCAAATGAATCGCAACAAAAGCAGCGGTAAAAATGGCCAGCAGTCCAGTGGCATGTCAGTAAAAACAGTGAAAGATGAGTGACGATATGTTTCTTCAACAAAAAAGAAAAGGTTGAGCAGTGAACGATTGGATAGCTAGTGCACATACTTGATGCACAAACACAAACAGTTACTTGTATCATTACAACGCCATGGCGCCACGCGCACGCATCATTACATTACATGCATGAATAATAACGGTTACATTGGTTTGGATTACACCATCATGCTTAGCTTGAGCTCAAGACTAGACGCATCGCGCCGGCCGGGATCTCCATTAATAACCTCCCCCGGCCGGCCATGGAGTGATGGACATGGAGGAGTACTACGGGTAGCTAGTTAACGAACTGACGATGGATCGGGTGCTAGTAGGAATTATTACAACACTAATGGTTACAGTAAGCAATAAACAGGAGTAGTAGTACACTAGTGGTAAGAGTATGACGTGGATGCGTGCGTGCATGGCGCCGTGGCGGTGTAATGCTGACCAGCGGCGGCTAGCTTTTAGCTAGGAGCAGGAGGGTAGCTAGAACTGGCACGGCGAGGGAGGGGAGAAGAGGCCGTTGCGGGTCCAGAGGTCGGCGAAGGCGTGGAGGATGAGCGGGTGGTGGCGCGGCGAGTTGAGGGTGAGGAACTGGGTGAGCAGGTCGTTGAGGTCGTCCCACGCATAGATCTCCTTCTCCACCACCATCTGCACCATCGACTCCCGGAAGTCCTCGTACGGCTCCGCCGACTCCACCGCCACCGGCACGCTCTCCCGCGCCACGCGCCCGTGCGCCTCCGCCTCCTGCTCCCCGTGCCCAGCGCCGCCGCCGACGCCATCCCAGGCGGCGCGCCTGCGACGCCGGCGCTGCCTCCGCCGGCGCCTCGTGTCCTGCTCCGGCTCCTGCCCACGGTGGCGCGCGACGGCGGCCGGGTCCTCGTACAGCGAGTTGTTGGTGAACGACGCGGGGCCCCAGGAGGCGGAGTCGGCGGAGGTGGCCGTGGTGCCGCTGCGGCCGCCGAGCGTCGTGGCCGTGAACGCCGTGGCGGTGGACGTGGAGGAGGCGTTGGGCGACTTGGGCTTGCCGCCCCTGCCGCCGCGGAACGGCAGCGAGGACGAGGAGAAGAGGCTGGAGAAGAGCTTCGGGCGGCGGCAGTTGCAGCCGACGTCCACCACCGGCGGCTGCCGCAGCGCGAAGCTGCCCCTCCTGGACGACGGCTTGCTCGACATGGCGTACGTGGCAGCGCGCCCCGCACCGCCTACCGGGCTAGCTCGCTTGGCTGGTGGCTGGCGGCTGGCTAGAGCGAGGAAGGTGAAGGTGCACCGTGCAGTGCGCGTCTGCGAGTGAGCTGGGAGTGTGGGTGGAGTTCTTGGAGCTTGGAGCGGGGGGTGGTGGCGCTATATATTAATGGGGCGCCATGTGAGAGCGTGAGTGAGGCCAGTGAATGGCGAGGGCGAGTAAAGAGAGGGTGACATGAACAGTGCGGCGAGGCCGGGGAGGAGGAGGAGGAGGAGGACGGGCATGTGAAGAGGATAATTATACGTCGGCCTGGGTGAAAACGGGCCGAGAGCGTGCAAGTGAAAATGCATGCCGCGTGTACGTGTGGAATGCGGCAGCAGGCAGCAGGCTACGACGCCATTGCTATGCGTGTGAGCGTCGTCGATCAGTCATCAGTGCATGGCCGCAAGATAGTATCCGGATTGGATCCTGGGACTGGGAGGAGAGCTGGCTGCATGCATCAATGGTTCCCTGTGAGTGTGACTGGACAGTGGGCGGTTAATTTTTGCGCAGCGAGGTCAGAGCAGGGGTGGTACGTCGGACGGCATGGTGGCGGTAAAAAAATGAGATCTTGTCACGGCTTTGGTAATGTGACGAAAGTCTGCTGCTGAGTTGACCGACTGTATGCATGTGAGGACAAGCTGGCCATGCTGCTGGCCCAGCGGAGCGCCAATCTTTCTCTGTCGAGTCTCTGCTCAAGAGATCTTTTCTTTTCCCAACCCTACAGTACCGATTCCTAGAGAGAAAAAAAATCACAACAGTACTTGGCTGAACGATTGGCTCTTTTAAAAAAATAAAATATGTCTGTAGCATCATATCAGCGTTATTCTGCTATATATGTAGTATTCTTCCCCTCCCCGGCTGCTTTAAAGAATTATTTACTTTCTGCCACTGGCTGGCTAGCTGACAAAAAACCTAACCAGGCCTTGTTGCAGGTTGCACGTACGATCAGTGCATAGCCGCCGGAAATAAACCCTTTTTTGATCGAATGGAAACGTGAACTGCCCAATAAAACTGCATCTAAGACCCTCCCGGAATATTTTCCTGGACGTCTGTACATATGATATACCGAGTCAAATGAGTTGAAATAATCACATAGTTGATCTGCAACTCTGCAGTGATTGTAAACAACACAGGATGCACAAGGTAAAATGATGTGTCCATTTGTAGTTTTTCTCCCTTTTATTAGAAGTGGCGGCGAGAAATGCGCAAACGGCCGATGTTCTATAGTAGGGTCATCTTTCATTGCTGAACACTAAGTGGGTGCTTAAAAAGATACAATACCAAAAATTAAACACTCAAAAATAAAAAAGATGTTTCTCGCTCCTGAGGCCAACTTCACCGCACGAGCCCAAACGGACGTCCGGATTGACCGGATTTTGTCCTTTTGGGGCGCCGATGGGTTCGCCCGTGTCCGCCTTTGTCAGATGGGTCGTGCGTGCGCGCACCGCGCGGCCGCACCCCAAATCGTGTCCGGGATGGACGTGAATAAAAAAAAAGAAAAACTAGAATGAAATAACTAAAAATCTAAATAAACGCATTTAAAAAAACATAAAACATATATAGGGGTCGGCCACAAAACGGCCCAGTTTCCACGGCCACTTAAAAGGCCCAGTTTAATAATTTACATATAAAACAAAATTAAAAAAAACGCCTCCCGCGCGCTCCTGCCGCGCCCGTCGGTGTCGTGGCCATCGCCGTCTTCATTGGCCGCCGGTGTCGTCGTCATTGCTGACGAGGTCGACGTAGGCCGGCGGTGTCCATAGGTGGGCCGGAGGTGCGTGCTGGACGGGGGCGGGCTGGACGGCGGGCTGGACGGCCGGAGGTGCCTGCACCACCTCCTCCCGTGGCGACGCCTCCCGCTCCGGTGACCGCGACGGAGTGGGGCACCAGTTCACGCCCACGCCGGCGGCCATCTCCGGAGCAGTGCAGGACCAGCCCCACCCCTGGCCCATCAGCTGCTGGAACGCGGCCGACGGGTCCTCCCTCCTCTCCTCCTCCACGGCCACCATCTGCAGCTCCGGGAAGGCGACGTCCCCGGCGGCAGAGAGGGCCATGGCGTCCTCCAGGCCGTCCCACTGCCGCTCGTCGTGCGTGTACATGGAGTCGTCCATGACACGCTTGAGGAGACGTGCCTCTTCCTTCGCTGACATGCGAGGAGGTGGATGGGGCGACGGAGACGGCGATGGCGACGGCGTGGGCGTGACGCCGCGCACCCGCCTACGCCCGCGCTCCTGGGGAGCAGGCGTTGCGCGCTGCTGTCGTGGCCGCCGTGGCGCCGTCGAGGTGCCGGCGAAGAAGGACGCGCGCCTGGTGTCGTGCTCGTCACGAAACCAGGTGTCACACAGCGCGGAGTCGGGGGCGTACCTGGGGTCGTAGAAGAGGTCGTCGGGGAGGAGGCGGCGGCGGCGCTCGATCTCCTCGTCGCGCGCACGGCCGCTCGTCGGGACCGGCGGGATCGGGACCCGGTCGCCGGAGAGATGCCAGTTATTGGGGAGATGGACGCCGCTCCAGGGGAGCGGCGTCCTCGTCTCCCAATAACGGCGGCACACCAACGCGCGGATGTAATGCCGGTCGCGCTCGCCGGCGGACGTGGGCGCGATGGAGAAGGCGGGCGGCGCGAGGGCCCGGCGTGGTGGCGATGGCGAGGCGGTCTCCTCTTTCTTCACCGAGCCGCGGTGGCGTCCCGACGAGGAACCAGCCTCGCGGTCGTGCCTGCCTTTGCGGCCGTAGTTCCAGAGGCCCATGGCTGCGGGCGGCCGGCCGGCGAGGTCTTGGCTAGGGTTTGGCCTGTCGGGTTTCGAGGAGGCCGCGGGGTGGCGTGGGGCAGTGTGGACGACGACTCGTCCACGCTTCCCATTTAAAGAAGGACGGCGACCGTTCGACGTGCGGATGACAGGTGGGGCCGCCCGCTCGTGCGCATTGATGTGGGCGGGTGGGAGGTAGGTGGCCGTCTGCCACGCGGCCCCGACGCGGACGAGCGCGCGTCCGTTTCTTGTCCGCCGCGACCCAAACCCGGCGCAAGTTTGCGCTCGAAATGGGTCGGCCCGGACACGAAACGGACAAGATGGATCCGGGCCGTCGCGCGCTGGGCCGCCTCCTTTGTTCGTTTTATTCCAAACAGACGGGGCCTGATAAGATAGGGTCGCGCGGTGGAGTTGGCCTGACTGATGCAAGGAGCTAAAAGGAGGTGGTAAACACCGACGACCAAACCCTCTGATTTTCATGCCGCAAGCCAAAAAATAAGAAGCATCCAATCCTATTTTTTGCGTCGACACTATAGAAGAGATCGGGATTCTACTTCCCAATTGCTCACCATCTGTGAGAGCCTAGCTTAGTAGGAATGATAGACTATTCATATCAATAAGAAATTTCGGGAGCCCATTCGAAAAGAACTTTAAAGTTAAGCGTGCTTGGCTTGAGGTAATTCGAGGATGGATGACCGACCGGAAAATAACTCCCGGATGCGTGCGTGTGAGGACAAAGTGCGCAAAAAAGACTAGTGTTGGTCTGTAGAGCTAGTCTTAATCCCGCCAAGCGTAACAGGTTGTTACACAGCAAGGATCGAAATCCCGGCGCCCAGGTTTAAGCTCTGCCTTATGGATGCCCCAATATTATGGTATGAAGATGCCACATAAAAAGGTTTCTAGTGATGAGTCGAAATGAGGAAACTGCTAATAATAAGTCAGATCAATGCATTGCTCTGGGCAAATAAGATGGTGGGATTCGGCGGCTGCAATTTTTGCAGAGTGCATTGATATTAGTTTTTTGATCTGGAAGGTCATTTATAAGCATTGTCCTCGTTCTTATAATCAATCGGCTTATGTGCTAGCGAACTTTGGCTTTTGTAGTAAGTTCTCTTTTAGTTGGTTGGACGAGCCTTCTGACTGAGTGGTCAGTAAACTCGTAGAATATGTAAATGCTTTTTAATCTTAATAAAGCTAGACATGATGACATTCCTAAAAAAAGGTCAAATCAACACATAAGCATCATTGGTCGTTCCATCAACTTCGCTGTGCACTATATCATGCCCACGTTGCAATTCTAGATGACTCCCCTTCATGTCATTAAGAAGTAAATAGTTCCCCAATGGAAGAGCGGACATGGATTCTATATATTGCCTATTGGTCTATTTAACTTGGAAACCCAATAAGATTTCAAGGTTGAGTAACTGAACTCATATAATATGTACTCCCTTTGTAAAGTGATATAGGACCTTTACAAAGGTAGTAGCAAATATTCATTTAATCCCACTTCGTATAAATATAGCATGCCACATTTACAAAATTGATCTTACGACGGATGCTTTGAGAAGTCGTATTAACATGCCAATATATTTGCTATGTTATATCATATCACATACAGTAGTAATTATGAGGTGCAAATAATATTTTGTAGAGGTGTGCATATACATTTTATTTCCAGAAAATTGTCAAACAAGAGAAATAACTCGGTGTGAATTTAAAAAGTGTTTCATATTTTGTTCTGAATGAAACATCTTAAAGCTATATACTAGTTAGGCTGAATCTACAAATTAAAAATGTTTATTGGCCTGCAATAACAAATGCAGGAACTTGAAACAACTACTAAGTTCTATAACTTGATTATATTTGAGGTTGAAAAATACCCCCAAGACATTATTTTTTATTATCTTGAAATACATCTACGAGATATTGAGAGGATATGCATTGGGCTAGCCTTGCTGCTGCTGAAACCATCTGGTAGCCGACGTAAACATGAATCCCTAAACTACTTTTGGATGAATAAGTCCCTCCAACATAATACACAATCCCAATTGAACAAAAGTTTCAAGAAATTAACTGGACTAGGAAAAGCTAGAGCCTGGCCGGAATAGAATGCAGGGGAAAACATACCTTTCTCTCCACCATTGGTGGCCAGCGCCGACCTTTTTCCCAAATCAAAGGAGCGTCCCGGAGTGCCGGAGTAGTGCATCCAGTATGTCATGTGTACTGATTCCACATGCAAAGATCTTGGATCAGAACACCGTACGCGATGTCAACAGACAATACCTGCAAAGAAATTGGAGGATCGTTGGCCATATAGTCATGAGAAGGGGTTTGCTGCATAGGTGGATTGATGTAGAGTTCCAAAGCTATGGATTTGGTGGTACCTTCCTTGCAGGGTTCGTCAGAGGTGGAAGAGCCACTGAAGATCGAGCCGCAAGAGATGGCACTGCCAGGTAAAGGACAATGCGCGGAAGAAGGGGGGGCTGCTTGTTTGTCCCTCTTTTTTTTCTCTATCTTGGATTTCATCAATTTGCAACAATGAAGAACAATTCGACGATACATATAACGCACCCAAGCAATTAGAAGATAAATTATGCATGACAAACAGTTTAACATGTGAGTACTTTAAATTAAGTTCATAATCCAGATTCAAAAGACCTAATTCATAAATTTGCACACGAAGATAGCATACAATGCACTCAGATCTATGGGGCGATCGCATCCGATCGAAGTGGTGTTGGAGCAGGGGTGGTGTCTAAGGTGGGTGGAGCAGCAACAAGGTGACAGGGAGTGGGGAGAGAGAGTGGAGGAGGAGGAGGAGGAGGAGGAGGGGGGTGGAGTCTTGGTGGGTTATTAGGCGTGGGTCGCACCGACATGGCTGACAATCTGGACTCTCCTACTCCTCCCCTCCGTTTGGGCCCGGGGTGAGGGATATCATATAGTTCACGCCTAAGAACTGCAACACACACCACATGATCCAATCAGAACCGGTGGGACATAATCTTCACGCGCCCTCTAGCAATGCATGACGCATCGAGTGAGCAAGGATAGAGCAGACACAAACCTAACTAACAAAAGGAACATGAGCCCTTCCGTCGGCGAGGGACCGGGTTCACGACAGCTCCAAGGCCGGGTGGATTGGCAACGCCGTCGACGAGGGGCATGGATGGTTGGACCTGGCGAGATCGGTTTTGGGAGAGTGGGGAGAGCCACTGCTGAATCACTAGAGAGATTACTTAAAGAAACTCAATAATCACTTGGTTGGACAATTGGCTCTTTATAATTAAATCTATGGCGTCATATCTGTTTTTTTCTGCTACGTATATTCACCTAAAAAGTTAACATTTTTGAACTAGGCCTTTCCATTATTATTTTTTGAACCAAGCAGGAGAGCTGCATGTACCCCTCAAAAAGAAAAAGGAGAGCTGCATATGATTGAATAGATAGAAAGAAATACAACCAGGTTCACGACTAGACCTGGCCATGGGAAGCCCAGCCCGGCCCGAAAAAGCCCGACCCGGCCCGATGCTGCTCCCGGGCCGGGCTCGGGCCTAGATTTTGAGCCCGATGGCCGGGCCGGGCCCGTCGGTTTTGCACTTTTCTGAAGGTCGGGCCGGGCCGGCCCGGAGTCCGACGGGCTTTTATGTGTTCGGGCCGGGCTCGGGCCCAGAAAACAGGCCCGATGGCCGGGCCGGGCCCGGGCCTGGGTTTTTTGCGTCGGGTTTGGCTAGGCCCGGCCCGAGGTATGGCCAGGTATATTCACGACCAGTATAGTACTAGAGACTAAATAAAAATACTCCACTCCATAATCTGTTCTAAATTTCTATATGTAACTTATTCGTGGACAGAGGGAGTAGAAAGAATAAACTGACAAAACCCGGAAAATGATTACAAGGAGGAAAGCCCTCCGATCCAATTAAATGACACTTCAATATAGAATTGAGGAAGTACATATGTCCAATCAAATGAACTGAAATGACACATAGTGGATCTACAACTCTGCTGAACCTTGTTACAGCACCCAATGCATTCACTACCTCGTGAAGTACATAATTCGCAGCACCACTTTCATTTTTACCAACAGTGCATGCACTTTATCGAGTTAGATTTCTGTCACCGGCCGCCTGGCATTGCCCTTTCTTGTGAACGTACATGCAGGGAGAGATGTGCCAGCTCATCATGCCAGGCAAACTGTAGAGTACATGCAACATAAAACCCGTTGCTGTTGCTACCTACTGCAACACATGGACGACAAGCTCTAGCACGAGCGTAAATGTGGGAGGAGCAGAGGGAGAGGAAATCTCCAACACGATCTACGGCATTGATGTACTGTACGTGGGCAGGGTGCACCGATCGATCTCTGCGTGCGCGCCTCGAGGGAAATTATGTGTCTTAGAACTGCACGCTGCGCGTACTACTACAGCGGCCTAGTAGCTTATAGCAGCTACACATAGCAGGCCCTGGTAGCTATGCTATGCTATGCATGCCGGAAATGTGTGTATGCACGCGCCATTTCGCAGGCAGGCATTCATCTCCAAACAGTGCGTGAAGTCACCTCTTTTCCTCCTTTCCATGGCCGGCCGGGAAAGACGACGAGGCTGTGCGCGTAGCAACCTTGGCCGACAGTCCATTGATCTCATTGTTCTCAATCTCAGCAGTCTCGGGCTGTTCACTCCGTCGCTTCCTTTCATGTGCCGAGAAAAGAATAAAATCGGGACAGCGGAAATACGCAGCGCGCACACGTACCCATATTAACATAATCATGGCCACATGCGCTAATCATTCCCAGATCCAGAGGAATTTGCCAGCCGATCGGCGAATCTGATCTAATGCGCCTCTGAGGTCTGACCCTAACCGTGCAGTTAATCAGGCCATGACAGCAGCTAGGGTTTTCGGATTAACCTAATACGCGCGGGATTTCAGAGAAGTCAAAGGAGGCAGCCAGAGCTGGCCTTCTGAGGCAATGCGCATGCTCGGGAAGGTGCACGGAAGGAGTATAGAATTGGTGCAGGATGGAATAGGATATGCGGAATAGAAGCCTCCATTTGTCAGTGCGTCTCGGTCGCCGCGCGCGGTGGAGGTTTTCAGTCGCCGGCCGGGTGCTCGATCGGTCTCGAGCGGGCTGGCTTGGTTAAATGAGCTGTCGGGGCCGCGGAGCTCGATGCCAATGGCTGGGCTGGCCGTTCAAACCGGCCGGCCGGGGAGCACGTACGGCGATGGCGCAGGCAGCGAGCATGGGGCGGAGAAAATTAGTACTCGGCCTCGTCCTCTCTCTGTGGCCAAGACCGATCGCGCGCGGGTCCTCAGGTTTAAAGACCCGATCGACTAGCCGATCCCGATGCGCTGCAGTGCCCAAACAAACAAGGCACGGAATTCAATGCCCCTGAGGCCTGGTCCTTGATGGCCGTAGGAGGTTATTCAAAGCGATCCTGATTAATTAGTCCTAGTACTACTACGACCTCAAGAGTTGATCGGATTATTAATAACTGCTCCTCCTACTGCAGTAGTACTAGCTGATGCATCCATGGCTGTGTGAGTAGCTGTGGTTTTGAAATGCAAGTGTGTGCGGCGTCCACGGGTAGACGGAGAGGTAGGGGGAGCTCGAACCGGCCGTGAAGTCCAGCGTGATGGCGTTCAATCTGTGTCTATCTGCTGCTGTGCGTGTGGACTGGAGTGGCGCGCTGAATGGCTACGATGGTATTGTAGGCGTAGCTTGTTTCCATGCATAGACCGAAGGTCAGCTACTAAGCTGACTAAGCCATTAATTAAGTCTAGGTCGAGTTAATTGCCTTAAGGCTGGTCATAGTGGGGAGTAACTTAAACTAGTGTCATGCATATGACACTAGTCTAAGTTACTACCTTCATAATGCAAAGTAACATAATAGTAGTAGTATCAGAGATGGCTTCATTTATTAGCTCGTAGACTCATCTTGTCTTGAAAAGCGTTATGTTACAGTAACATATTATGTTACCACCTCTCATTAATTACTCGTCACATAAGCATAATTTTCTCGAAATGCGCTATGTTACCAGCTAAGTTACTCCCACTATGGCTAGCCTAATGGTGTTCTGATAGCTGAGTACTATCTTCGTCTGGATTTATCAGGCCCCCTTGTATTTTAGACCAGGCTTATGCTCTCTTTGTTGTGTAATATAAGAACTTCTAGATTACTACTCCCTCCGTCCCATAATATAAGGCGTTTTTTGACACTACACTAGAGTCAAAAAACGTCTTACATTATGAGACGGAGGGAGTACTGTTGTATGTGTCCTTGACTGTGTAGTAAGTCGTCCTTGGATGGGTCGAGACTATTTTTCGTAGAACATCTAAACTTGTTGTTTATACTTATGATATGTCGTCAGTTTTTATTCTTTAAGATGATATGTCGTCAATCTCATGTAGAATGGGGAGCGGCTTTTCCTCGCCTCACGCGAGACCGAACAACCACTTGCCGGAAGGACCGCTTTATTGGGCTAGCCTAGTCAGGAGCTGTTGCTTTGCTTCATTTGCTTCTTTCGTTGGCTGGTTTCGGCTCATTTTTTTCTCATTTTGTTTATATTTCAAAATATTTTCAATATATATATTTTAAAATTAATTTATCCAACGTTACAAAATAGTTCACCTAATTTAAAAAATGTTAACATGGTGTAAATTTTTGTTCAGGCAAATTTTTAGAAAATGTTCATACCATTCAATATTTTTGTGACATCTAGAAAGATCCATGCCTCTGAAAAAGATGTTCATGTTTTTTTTCAAAACTATTTATAAATATAAAATGTTTGCTTAATTTTAGGAAAATATTTTGGAACATTCAAGAAAAAGTTAATGATATTTTTAAAAAAGGTCGACTTGTTTAAATAAAATGTCCGTGCTGCTATTAAAAATGCTTATTCTTTGTAGCAAAATTAGTAAGTTAAAAAATATATTCTGTAGCATTCAAAAAAATTTAAATGAAAGAGTTTTCGTGACATTTTTTATGCCTTAAGCATCGGAACAGAGGGGATATGTTCTTGACCCTTTTTGGAAAAATGTTCATATAATGTAAAAAATGTTCGTGTGATATAAAACATGTTTCATTACTCCATGCGTTCCATAACATAAGAATGTTTTTGACACTAGTGTGGTGTAAAAAACGTCCTTATATTTTGGGACGAAGGGAGTAGCAGTTAATAAATTTCTCAACATGTATTTGTAAATGTTTAACATTTATTTTAGAAATCTTTATTTTGTATTTGACAAATATTCAATGCATATAAAAATATGTAATGCTTGTACATGAAAAATGTACAACTTGTATTGAGAAAAATATGTATTTATTTTATTCTTCCAAAGAAATCAAATGAAGAAACATGCAAAAACGAAAAATTCAAAAACCCATATAAAAGGTTCTGAAATCGGTCCACACCATTCTAAAGAACATAAGAAATACCTCCTTAATGGGCTGGCCCACTAAAATTACCGCTCAACTAGCGCTTGATATGAGGCTTTTCGAGATTAGTGACTAACTCCAACTTGTTTTCGGAAAATACTATATGGGCGACGCTACGCGTCAACCAGGGGAAATTGGAAAAAGATCCGCCGCCTCGCTGACTGCCGGATGGACACATTAATGACCGTCAGATCTACCAACGTAAGTAGCCACCCTTTGCAACAAGAGTGGTGTTTCTGCAACAGTCTGCTTGTTGCAATCACTTGACCTTTTTTTTTACAATAGAGATCTTATTGCAGATTTTTTTTGCAATAGAGATCTTGTTGCAGAAATTTTAAAGATTACCCGTGCTTGTATTTTTTTATTTTCTTAAGAGAGATCTTGCTTCGGATTTTTTTTACAACAAACGTCTTGTTGTAGAACTTTAAAGATCACACGACACGAGCCTGTACTTTTTTATTTTTTGCAATAGAGGTCTTGTCGCAAAAAATTTAAAGATCGATTGCAGAATCATTTATAACATGGGTCATGTTTCAGAATTTTTTTTGCAACAGAGTTTATGTTGGAAAATTTTATTTACGAAACAGAGACCGTGAAATGAAGGATATGATGACGCTCGCAACTTCGATTCCCCAGGCATGTCGCTCACTGTCTTATCACGGCCGGTGGCTGGACTTGGGGAGTCCGCCAGTGCTTGCAAACACATGCCATGGCACCGGCGCCTAGCGTCGCCCATATCTAAAAGTTGTTCAGTTTTTTCAATGTTCACGTATTTAGATGCTCAGGATGAGTCGTACTGAGACTGTATCAACTCGCCAGGGTTCATGCCGCTGCTTGACGGCAACGACCTTCTCGAGGGAGAATCAGGCCAGCGGAGCTCACCAGCAGCAAACAACAACAACGCAAGCATCAGCTGCTCCCCTCCACAGAATTATCTGAAAACACTGAAAAACCCGCGCCAAGAAATATCGCAAGTAAAGTATGGAATGGTCGCCGCACGCCGGAAGACACCGTGTGGTGAATTGCCATTGACCAATGACCACAACCCGAGTCTCCGGGGACGGAGAGACGAACCCGCCGTTTTCACTGTCACTGGCAGCCCGGGAGCAGAAAGACCGGCAACTACTTGGTCCCTGACAGACACATCTCGAGTGCAGACATTTTACCAGAGAGGGCGGTGCACATTCTTGCACAGCTCGCTCTTCGACTTATCTCTGCCGAGGGAGGAGGCAGAAATCATGGACGACGCCGGCATGGTGATCGCCGCCGCGTTGACAGGCGGGATCTTCGTCGTGCTGCTCGTCCTGCTCGTCGTCGTCCTTGTCCGGAGGCGGTGGCTCGACCGCGAGGGCGTGGCGTCCGGCCGCAGCTTCGTGCTGTTCGGCGTCTGTTGCCGGGACGGCACCCAGGGCCGGTTCGTCCGGACGTCGTCCCTGGCCAGGAGCCGGCAGCGTGCGGCCCGCGGCGGCGAGGAGGCGGATGACGAGCCGGACGAGGGCGAGCTCGAGAGGTGGAAGAAGATGTTCGGTGGGCCCACTAGGTGCCTGTCCACGATAGAGGAGGCCACGGAGAAGGGCACGTCGACGGTGGCAACGCCGGCGTTCTGCTCGCCCGCAGCGTCGCCCGACCGAAGAGACGCCAGGGCTGTGCAGACGGCGTCTGCCGGCGTGCTCAAAAGTTGAGACTTGCTTATCTTGCTCTTGTAATTCGTGATGTGCAGTAGTGCTACACAATTTGTTGAAAATACTAGCGCGACATATGCACCACACCGGTAATAAGTCGAGCGATCTTGTTATTTTGCCATATGCAGGGGTAGTAATTTTTTTTTCAAATTAATTGAAGTTCTAATTTATCCTACATCAAACTTCTTCTTAAAGGAAAATAGTAGGAATTTATTTCTGCTACATGTATTTGTAAATTTTATGAATGTAGTTATACAAAAGCAAAAAGAAAACAAAGAAAAAGAGAAGGGTCTACCTATCCTATGAGCTAATTGTAAGGCGCAACACTCTCGGTGGGAAGATATGGCTCTTTTTCCTTCTAAGTCAATGAATTAAACTAATTTGGTGTTGTAAGTATTGCTATATGTTATTAATACATATAAACTTGTTCTAATTTAAGTAAATTTTGACTTATGGTGCCCACACGATAAGCTGACAGAGCAACTCAAAGTGTGTCCCTAGAAAACGTTCCAGTCATTTAGACACTTCTGAACAGTTGGAAGACAATGAGAGAAGACTAGAGTCAGAAGCTACATACACGACCAACTTCTTTTGCTGGTGCACCCCGATTATACCTACTGACAAGGAAGGGGGGGGGGGGGGGTATCTGGTGCACCAAGGCAATTGGTGCTACCGGTGCACCGAACCCCGTTGCACATTCAAAAATATTCATAAAAATCCGAAAAAATAGTGTATCGACACAACATCAATGTATCCTTTCAAAAAAATTCAAATCCCAATACAAAACAATGCTCAAGATACAAAAATGACAAATTTGACCTCAATGTGCTAATGGGCCAAACCTGAAGCTCAACTTGTGTTATGTACTATTCAGTGTCAAATTTGCTATTTTTCTATCTCGAGCAATGTTTCAAATATTGATTTAAATTTTTGTCACAACGTACATTGATGTTGTGTCAATGCACTAGATTTTTTTCGAATGTTTTTGAACATTTTTAAATGTGCAACAGGTGACCGGTGCACCGGTAGCACAAATTGCCCCGGTGCACCAGAAACATCCCCGAGGGGGGGGGGGGGTTGATGGGCATATAGAGGTGATAAGGATGGTCACACTATTTCTAGAATTGTATCATTACAAGAGAATATGTGCATGGATTTTATTGCTCCTTGTTTTTGTGTGATGGTGAGAACCCAAAGGGAAATACACAGTTGGATGACATCAGCTATGGGAATGCTCTTTTTTGGATTACTATTAGTAATATGTGTTAGTGTGTTTACTTGATAGTCAACACCTTAAAGAACTAGGAGTCACGCGCATTGTAGTGATGTCTTCTCCCGATTCTCTTTTTATACCATGGGCTTTGTATGTTCTGCTAAATAAATATATCACACATATGCTTCTTGATCAAACAAAGCTCAATGCATAAACATTGACACTTTTACATGTTTGAACCAATATGTTGACAAGTTAAACATTTTGAAAATTGTATGATTGGAAGACCGAATAGTCTGGCCTACTCGCGTTATGCATGTTGAGGACACCACGACACATGTAGAGTAGCATCCACACATATTCAACTCTGGCACTATGCTAAAAACAAAATATATGCTAAAAATTATTCGTGATGCTAGCCAAAATAACATACCCAAGGAGCGAGTCCCAACCACAAGTATATGGCTTTTGCCTTCGTACCACAAGCAAGCTAGGAGATGGACCAAAACTGTCATGCAAGATCATCAACAAGTTGGACCTAGGGCATTAATTTCAGTAGAGAAGGAAAAACACCCAACTCTAAAGGATGTGTAGCATAGTCAAACATGTGGAGACCCAAATTGCCGAAAGTGGTGCATTATGTCCCTAACAGCCAAATGAAAGCTTTGGAGGGACCACAGTGTCCAACGGTGTCTTCGTTTCTATCTGACATGTGGGGTGAACATCGTGATCTAAGATCAAAGTATTCACATCGCTCTATTCATAGTGAGCTTTGTAAAGTAGAAGCCAACCATATTTTAGAAAGTGGTGCATCACCGAGTCCCTAGCATCCGCATAAAAGCATGGAGGGACCATAGGGGGTCCATTGTTGGTTCCTTTCCATCTGACCCATGGGGTCCACAGTGTGGTCAAAGTCTGAAGCGCTCACAATTCTCTATTCCCAGTGAGCTTAATATAGAGATGTCTAGGAAATGTTAGGTTACAACATTGGAGCATATATTATTCTATCTTATTGTTAGTTATGTTACCTTGCTATTTCCTTGTGTATCTAGACTGTTTCACAAAGATAAGCTCTTAAGCATCCATGTACACTTACAAGGACGGTCGATTAATCACCCGTATCAACGAGCCATACCGAGCATGGTCCTTGTCACACTTGGAAGCAAATTTATGTACAAAGATCTTGTCTCCCGCCGAATTGAACTACATCCTATTAGGGCTTCCCATACCAGACGCGGAGGACACAATCTTCATGAAATCGAGACCGTTTTGCGCAAGGATTTTTGCCAAAGATGGTGTAGTTCAAATGAACTGCGACTGTTGTCGCCTCCTTTGGTGTGAGGTGGAGGCACCTCATCATATCTGAGGCTTTCTCGGATACAACGACCACCTAATACCTTGAAGAGCTTTAGTCAGATAACTTCTACCACTGATCCTACTCCCACTGCAAAACCAAAAACCACCCCTACGCCTATGCTCTAGTGACCAAGGTTGGGAATTATCTAAAGTTACACTTTGAGCACCCTGAATTGTGCCATGAGTAGAGAGTAGGGAGATGGACAAAGAGGCTACGCGAGAGTGTGAAGTTTGAGGGGAATGAGGATCGCATGTGTGGTCACGCGTATCAAACGGAGTTCAAGCCCTGGGAGTAACGATTGTTAGAGTTGCCAAAACCCTAGGAGAGAGAAGAGAACTTCTACTTTGTGCATATGTAGAGCGGCCAGAGTTGGTGCGACTTATAGACGATGCTTTGCTTCATATTGGGAGTACATTCAAAGATTTCTATGCATGTTCCGATTTATTAAGAGACATGTTGTTCTATGTTCAACACCTTCTATCGTCTTTGGCTCTTAGGATAGAGCCAACTTGCAGGATTTACAAAAGGAGAAAAGCAATTTTACTCTGTTTTGACAAGGTAAAAATGATAACAATTAGATTCTCAAGGTTGCTTATTCCTTCACTTAGTTCATAAGTGTAAAGAATAATGGTGTATATGTATGATTCGATATAGTGTGTGATAGCGAACCAACCTGTGGTTGGGATGGTTAGGTGGACAGTGGTATCCCCAGCCCACCAGACTTCGTAAAATCTCAAGATGACATGTTGACTCAGTCTCTCAGATGTGCTCATAGGTGTATGGTGTGCGTGTATGCGTTCATAGGGATAAGTGTATGCATGTTTATATGAGCGCTTGTGTCTGTTGTAACGCCCCGGAATTGATGCGCCAGGTGTCTGCCAGTTATTCGCCGTCGTTGCCATGTCATTCGTTTGCGTCTCGCTTTTTGCCATGTCATCATGTGCATCTTATTTTTGCATACGTGTTCGTCTCATGCATCCGAGCATTTTCCCGTTGTCCGTTTTGCAATCCGACACTCCTATGTCCTCCGGCGCCCCATTTTACCTTGTTTCGTGAGTGGCCAAAAAATGTTCTCGGAATGGGTCGAAACTTGGGATGCGATCTCATTATAGTGTAGACAGAGCGCCTGTCAAGTTTCGTCGCATTCGGAGCTCGTTTGATAGCCCAACCGGTAAACATATAGTGGCATTATAGCCGGTCTATCGTCGGACGTTTCCGGTCTCCGGAAATCATTGCCGGGTGGCTATTCTTTTATCTCCCTAGCCACTTTACACAGCCCACTAACCCCACCTGCAGCCCACCTAGTCCACCCTTTGTCCGGAGCCGTCTGATCGTGATCCGAGGGACCGGAAACGAAGCAAAACCCCCTCTCCTAGCCCCCTTTTCCTATTTAAACTCTCCCTAGTCCATTTTTTGGACAAACCCTAGCCCCTAGCCACCCCTAACCTGCAGCCGCCGCCCCCTCCTCGCATTCAGCGCCGAGCCCCTCCTCCGCCACCTGATCCGCCGCTTCCGCGAATTCCCCACCGCCACGTCGCCTCCCGACGCCCCTCCAGCCACTCAGGAGGCACCACGCGCCCCCTGGCCCCTCCCACACTGCCCAGGGCCCGGCCGGCCCATCCGCGGCTAGCCTCTGGGCCGATCCCGGCCCGCACCGCCCGCTCCCCCCGAGCTCCAGATCGGGAGCAGCCCCGATCCAGGAGCGCCGCCCTCGCCGTCTGGCGAGCCCCGTCGCCTCCGCCTCGTCACCGCTGCCGCGGGTGAGCCCCGCCGCGCCACCACTCTCCTTCTCTCTCCTTCCCCTAACATCTCTCTCTCCCGCGCAGGAGCAAGGAGGCCGCCGCCATGGACGACCTCGAGCTCCTCCGTCTTCGGGTCCGCCTCCCCCTCGCCTCTGACGACCTCGCCGTGGCCGCGGGAGGACCGACAGCCGCCGGACCCGGCCACCCCGAGCATCTCCGGCCGTTCCCGAGCCCCGCCGGCCGTCCTCCTCCTCATCTCCGGCGAGATTCCGGCGCCGTTGTTTTTTCCCTCCCGAGGTCGTTTTTCGTCCAAGTCCTGGAGCTCTCTGTTATTTTCATGCCCTGTTCATCATGCCGAAATTCCATGTGTGCGGCTCCGTTTCATGCATATAATATACCAAAATGTTCATCATGAGATGATATACATTTTGTTCCATTGTATCATGTTAATTTGAGTTCATTTTGATGCCCCAATCATTGTTGCAAGAGTGCTATGTGATGTTGTCTGCTGCCTGTTATCAGAACTTGCTCATTTGTCATTTTTACATCTTTTTGTGTGATTTTCTTTTGAGCATGAAGTCTACATGAGTTATGAGCTACAACATGCCGTCTTTGGTTTGGTGAAATCTACGCTTCATGATATGCCATTTATTTATTGTTTCAATCTTTCAAAATAGCCTCCATGATGTTGCTGATTTCAATGACTTCGGATTTCACCGTCATTTTCCTGCTGTTATTTTCATGCCATGTATTCATGTTTCTACAGTGAGAACCATGCCTCTTTTGAGTATGTTCAGTAAGGATGTTTTGGACATATGGTTATGCTATATCCATACATGCCTCTGTTTGCATTTATAGAGTGCCTTAGCATGTCTTAATCTTGCTTTACTTTTGCTATAAAATGTTCCTGGCAGATTGTTTACATGTTAATCAATTTTGCCAAGGTTGTTGCTAGTGATCCTTGCATGATATGAGCTTGTTCTTTCAGTGGTTAGTTTAATGAACATGTCTTCTTACTGATGCTATGCTTATCTTTTCATGCAATGCCTTGTGATGAATGAATCGAGCTCGCAAAGATGCCTTCATAATTCTGTTTATGCCATGCTCTGTTTTTTTTGCTGTCTGAACCTGATAATAAAACTTGCTATGTTTACATGGGCTCCATCATATCTTATGTGCTTTTTTGGCTTATGGTCAGTAAGTGACTTTTGTTCTATGCAATTAGTAGATTAATGCCTTGCCTTTGTTTACCATGATATGTTCCCGCAGCATGTTGTTTGATAGCTCTAAACATTGCAACCTGATGTTATTTCTGCCATGTCCTATGAATTCTGCCAAGTCTGTGAACCTGTTATTATTTGCAATATTTCCATGTCCTTTTGGGCAGGTCCTAGTAGTTTATGGAGATAGATCAGTGTTCTTGTTTTGTCATGCTTTACCTGCACATCATGTCCATGCCTTTTGTTTTCTTGTTGAGGTCCTGTAGCATGTTGTTTTGATGCTTGCAATATGCCTAGTTGCTGTTTTGGACAGCATGCCCTTTAAACTTGTATGATATGTATGTGTTGAACCGTTGCTCCGTTTTGAGTGTGCTCTACATGAAACTTACTTAGTTTTGTGTGTAGCTTCATGTTAGCTTGTTGCATCCATATTTTGAGGTGTGTGCTTGATGTTTGAATGCATTTTGCTCATATCTTCTAGGCCGTAGCTCCAAATTAAATGAACTTTATATGTAACTTGACTAGAATTTCGTGTAGATCATCATGGTGCATCTTAACTTGCTGTTTAACAACTTGAACATAAGGTATATTCAGATCTGGACCAATTTTGAAATTTTCATATGAGGACTTACCAGAGTTGTTCTATGTTGTTTCCGGCCTCATTTAAACTTGCTTTGATGTGTTGCTCTTGTTTGCATCATCTCTTGCCATGAGTAGCTTCATGTAGCCTTGTCATGCATCATACTTGGTTGAGCATCATGCCTTGTTCATGTGTGGTGTGTTTACCATGTTGTGTGCTTCTTCTCGATAGTTCCCGTTTCGTTGTGATCGTGAGGATTCGTTCGTCTACGCTTGGTTCGTCTTCGTGGCTTCATCTTCTTCATGGACTCGTTCTTCTTCCTTGCGAGATTTCAGGCAAGATGACCGTCACCTTGGATCTCATTACTATCATTGCTATGCTAGTTGCTTCGTTCTATCGCTATGCTGCGTTACCTACCACTTGCTTATCAAGCCTCCCAAATTGCCATGAACCTCTAACCTTTGTCACCTTTCCTAGCAAACCATTGTTTGGCTATATTACCGCTTTTGCTCAGCCCCTCTTATAGCGTTGATAGTTGCAGGTGAAGATGAAGATTGCTCCATGTTGGATTATGTTTATGTTAAGATATCACAATATCTCTTATATTATTAATGCATCTATATACTTGGTAAAGGGTGGAAGGCTCGGCTTTATGCCTGGTGTTTTGTTCCACTCTTTCTGCCCTAGTTTCCATCATAACGGTATTATGTTCCCGGATTTTGCATCCCTAACACGGTTGGGTGATTTATGGGACCCCCTTGACAGTTTGCTTTGAATAAAACTCTTCCAGCAAGGCCTAACATTGGTTTTACATTTGTCTCAGCCCATTACCTTTTCCCTTGGGAGTCGCGCATCCCGAGGGTCATCTTTATTTTAGCCCCCCCGGGCCAATGCTTGTCTAAGTGTTGGCCCGAAACGAGCAGACTGCGGGGCCACCTTGGGGAAACTTGAGGGCTGGTTTTACTCGTAGGATGTCTCATCCGGTGTTGCCCTGAGAACGAGATATGTGCAGCTCCTATCGGGATTGTGGGCACATCAGGAGGCTTTGCTAGACTTGTTTTACCATTGTCGAAATGTCTTGTTATCAGGATTCCGAGTTTGATCGGGTCTTCCCAGGAGAAGGAATATCCTTCGTTGATCACGAGAGCTTATAACGGGCTAAGTTGGGACACCCCTGTAGGGTTTGAACTTTCGAAAGCCGTGCCCGCGGTTATGTGGCAGATGGGAATTTGTTAATATCCGATTGTAGTGAACTTGAAGTAAACTCTTCTAAGATACATCAACTGCGTGCGTAACCGTGATTGTCTCTTTTCGGGGTTGATCGAGAGGGACACGGTTTCTTGGGTTATGTTTGACGTAAGTAGGAGTTCAGGATCACTTCTTGATCATTACTAGTTGACGACCGCTTGCTTTGCCTCTCTTCTCGCTCTTATTTGCGTATATTAGCCACCATACATGCTTAGTCGCTGCTACAACCTCACCACTTTACCCCTTCCTTACCCATTAAGCTTTGCTAGTCTTGATACCCATGGTAATGGGATTGCTGAGTGCTACGTCTCGAGCTAGCGTTGGTTTTCCCCGAAGAGGAGGGGGTGATGCAGCACAGTAGCGTAAGTATTTCCCTCAGTTTTTGAGAACCAAGGTATCAATCCAGTAGGAGGTCACGCGCAAGTCCCTCGTACCTGCACAAAACGGTAGCAACTCGCAACCAACGCTTAGGGGTTGTCAATCCCTTCACGGTCACTTACGAGAGTGAGATCTGATAGAGATAATATTTTTGGTATTTTTGGTATAAAGATGCAAAGTGAAAAGTAAAAGCAAAACAAGTAAAATAAAATAATGGAGATTGATATGATGAGAATAGACCCGGGGGCCATAGGTTTCACTAGTGGCTTCTCTCAAGAGCATACATATTCTATGGTGGGTGAACAAATTACTGTTGAGCAATTGATAGAATTGAGCATAGTTATGAGGTTATCTAGGTATGATCATGTATATAGGCATAACGTCCGTGACAAGTAGACCGACTCCTGCCTGCATCTACTACTATTACTCCACTCATCGACTGCTATCCAGCATGCATCTAGATTATTAAGTTAAAAACAGAGTAACGCCTTAAGCAAGATGACATGATGTAGAGGAATAAATTCATGCAATATGATAAATACCCCATCTTGTTATCCTCGATGGCAACAATACAATACGTGCCTTGCAACTCTTTCTGTCACTGAGTAAGGACACCGCAAGATTGAACCCAAAGCTAAGCACTTCTCCCATTGCAAGAACTACCAATCTAGTTGGCCAAACCAAACGGATAATTCGAAGAGACTTGGAAAGATAACTCAATCATACATAAAAGAATTCAGAGAAGATTCAAATATTATTCATAGATAAGTTGGATCATAAACCCACAATTCATCGGTCTCAACAAACACACCGCAAAAAGAAGATTACATCGAATAGATCTCCACGAGAGAGGGGGAGAACATTGTATTGAGATCCAAAAAGAGAGAAGAAGCCATCTAGCTACTAGCTATGGACCCGAAGGTCTGAAGTAAACTACTCACACTTCATCGGAAGGGCTATGGTGTTGATGTAGAAGCCCTCCGTGATGGATGCCCTCTCCGGCGGAGCTCCGGAATAGGCCCCAAGACGGGATCTCGTGGATACAGGAAGTTGCGGTGGTGGAATTAGGTTTTTGGCTCCGTCCCTGGTCTAATGGGGGTACGTAGGTATATATAGGAGGAAGGAGCACGTCGGTGGAGCTCCGAGGGGCCCACGAGGCAGGGGGCGCGCCAAGGGGGGTGCCCTCAACCCTCGTGACCTCCCTGGAAACTTCTTGGAGTAGGGTCCAAGTCTCCTGGATCACGTTTGGTGAGAAGATCACGTTCCCGAAGGTTTCATTCCGTTTGGACTCCGTTTGATATTCTGTTTCCTTGAAATACTAAAATAGGCAAAAACAACAATTCTAGGCTGGGCCTCCGGTTAATAGGTTAGTCCCAAAAATAATATAAAAGTGGAAAATAAAGCCCAATATAGTCCAAAATAGTAGATAAAGTAGCATGGAGCAATAAAAAAATTATAGATACGTTGGAGACGTATCAGGCATCCCCAAGCTTAATTCCTGCTCGTCCTCGAGTAGGTAAATGATCCGAAAGGTTCAAGACAAAAGTTCATATTGACATAAAAATTATAATACTTCAAGCATACTAATCAAACAATTATGTCATCTCAAAATAACATGGCCAAAGGAAGTTCATCCCTACAAAATCATATAGTTAGGCTATGCTTCATTTTCGTCACACAAAGATGTTCCCAACTTCTATACCCCCAATAACAAGCCAAGCAATTGTTTCATTCTCAAATAATCTCAAACCTTTTCAACCTTCACGCAATACATGAGCGCGAGCCATGGACATAGCACTATGGGTGGTATAGAATATGATGATGGGGATTGTGTGGAGAAGACAAAAAAGGAGAAAGTCTCACATCAACGAGGCTAATCAATGAGCTATGGAGATGCCCATCAATTGATGTTAATGCAAGGAGTAGGGATTGCCATGCAACAGATGCACTAGAGCTAAGAATGCTAAACAAAAGAAAACTAGTGGGTGTGCATCCAACTTGCTTGCTCATGAAGACCTAGGGCATTTTGAGGAAACCCATCGTTGGAATATACAAGCCAAGTTCTATAATGAAAAATTCCCACTAGTATGAACAAGACAACTTATGAGACTCACTATATGAAAATCATGGTGCTACTTTGAAGCACAATATATAAGACTCACTACATGAAGAACAAGGTGCTACTTTGAAGCACAAGTGTGGAAAAAGAGATAGTAGCATTGCCCTTTTTATTTTCTCTTTTTTTGGGCCTTTCTTTTTTTTTTCTTTTTGGCCTTTCTCTTTTTTTGATTGGGCAATGGTCTAATAATGATGATCATCACACTCCTATTGATTACAACATAATGATTACAACTCGATACTAGAACAAGATATGACTCTATTATGAATGCCTCTGGCGGTGTACCGGGATGGTGCAATGAATCAAGAGTGACATGTATGAAAAATAATGCATGGTGGCTTTGCCACAAATACGATGTCAACTACAAGATAATGCAATGGCAATATGACAAAAGTAAAGCATGTCATGATGATGATGATGGTGGTGGAAGTTGCATGGCAATATATCTCGGAATGGCTATGGAAATGCCATGATAGGTAGGTATGGTGGCTGTTTTGAGGAAGATATAGGGAGGTTTATGTGTGAAAGAGCATATCATATCACGGGGTTTGGATGCACCGGCGAAGTTTGCACCAACTCTCAATGTGAGAAAGGGCAATGCACGGTACCGAAGAGGCTAGCAAATGGCGGAAAGGTAAAAGTGCGTATAATCCATGGACTCAACATTAGTCAAAAGAACTCATATACTTATTGCAAAAATTTAGAAGTCATCAAAAATCAAGTACTACGCGCATGCTCCTAGGGGGATAGATTGGTAGGAAAATACCATCGCTCGTCCCCGACCGCCACTCATAAGGATGCACAAGCCAGGTACACTTCATGCTTCAAATTTGTTACACAACTTTAACCATACGTGCATGCTACGGGACTTGCTAACTTCAACACAAGTATTTCTCAAATTCACAACTACTCAACTAGCACGACTATGATATTATCACCTCCATATCTCAAAACAATTATCGAGCATCAAACTTATCTTAGTATTCAACCCACTAAAAAGAAAGTTTCACATATCTTGAATACCAAGTATATTAACATTAAGCAAATTACCATGCTATTAATGACTCTCAAAATAATCTAAGTGAAGCATGAGAGATCAAGTTTCTTTAAAACAATCCACCACCGTGCTCTAAAAGATCTAAGTGAAGCACTAGAGCAAAAATTATCACGCTCAAAAAGATATAAGTGAAGCACATAGAGTAAACTATCAAGCTCAAAAGATATAAGTGAAGCACATAGAGTATTCTAACAAATTTCAATTCATGCATGGCTCTCTCAAAAGGTGTGTACAGCAAGGATGATTGTGGTAGACTAACAAGCAAAGACACAAATAATACAAGACGCTCCAAGCAAAACACATATCATGTGGTGAATAAAAATATAGCTCCAAGTAAATTACCGATGGAAGTGGACGAAAGAGGGGATGCCTTACGGGGCATCCCCAAGCTTTGACTTTTTGGTGTACTTGGATTATCTTGGGGGTGCCATGGGCATCCCCAAGATTAGGCTCTTGCCACTCCTTGTTCCATAATCCATCAAAAGAATTCACCCAAAACTTGAAAACTTCATAACACAAAACTCAATAGAAATCTCGTGAGCTCCGTTAGAGAAAGAAAACAAAAGACTACTTTAAGGTACTGTAGTGAACTTGTTATTTATTTGTATTGGTGTTAAACCTACTTTATTCCAACTTCTCTATGGTTTATAAACTATTTTACTAGCCATAGATTCATCAAAATAAGCAAACAACACACGCAAAACAGAATCTGTCAAAAACAGAACAGTGTGTAGTAATCTGTTACTAACGCAAACTTCTGGAACCCGAAAAATTCTACCAAAATTAGACGACCTGGGAAATTTGTTTATTGTTCAGAAGCAATTGGAATCACTATTTGATCACATCCTGGTGTTTTTTAACAATTCGGGCACTGAGCGCAAAGATTCTGGAAATTACAGCAAGATCAAATAACTATCTTCCAAGAAGATCTAATAGGTTTAACTTGGCACAAACACTAATTAAAAGATAAAACCACATATAAAAAGAATCTAGATGGATTATTTATTCCTAAAAAGAACCAAAAACAAAAAAACACAAAATAAAATTGGGTTGCCTCCCAACAAGCGCTATCGTTTAACGCCCCTAGCTAGGCATAAAAGTAAGGATAGATCTAGGTATTGCCATCTTTAATTTTCAACTTTTTAGCGGAGTCATGCTTGAATCCGGGGGGTTCTTCCCTCTTCCCTTCATACTCAGAAATTTTTAGATCTAAAGAATCCAACCGTTTATTGCAAAGAGTAATCAACATATTCATACGGTTAAGATTTCCGCTAATATTTTTAAGAGGCTCAAGAGACTTTTGTAAAATCTTTGTTACTTCGCAAATCTTCTCAAACACTTGGGTTTCTTCCTGGGTAGGATGAGATCCTCCCTTTTGGGGTGGTGTTCCCATTATTCCCTCTATAATCTCATGCGCAATACCGGGATCAATATTAATGAAATTTCCCTTGGCCATGCAATCCAAGAGTTGTCTATGCGTCATGTTTAACCCAACATAAAAATTGCGAAGAAGAATTCTAAAGTTCACCTCTAGGGTGCACTTACGTAAGATTCCATCATCCTATACCAAGCATCTTTTAAGTTTTCTCCTTGCCGTTGCTTGAAGTGAAGAACTTCAAACTCGGGAGACATAGGAGCGGATAAGGAATTCGACATAGCGACAAGTAAGCAAACTAACACACGAGCAAACAAAAGGCAAAGGGAAAAAGAGGAGGAGATTGGGAAAGAGAGGGCGAATAAAATGTCAAGGGTGAAGTGGGGGAGAGGAAAACGAGAGACAAATGGCAAATAATGTAATGCGAGAGATAGAGATTGTGATGGGTACTTGGTATGTTGACTTTTGCATAGGCCTCCCCGGCAACGGCGCCAGAAATCCTTCTTGCTACGTCTCGAGCTAGCGTTGGTTTTCCCCAAAGAGGAGGGGGTGAAGCAGCACAGTAGCGTAAGTATTTCCCTCAGTTTTTGAGAACCAAGGTATCAATCTAGTAGGAGGTCACGCGCAAGTCCCTCGTACCTGCACAAAACGGTAGCAACTCGCAACCAACGCTTAGGGGTTGTCAATCCCTTCACGGTCACTTACGAGAGTGAGATCTGATAGAGATAATATTTTTGGTATTTTTGGTATAAAGATGCAAAGTGAAAAGTAAAAGCAAAACAAGTAAAATAAAATAATGGAGATTGATATGATGAGAATAGACCCGGGGGCCATAGGTTTCACTAGTGGCTTCTCTCAAGAGCATAGATATTCTACGGTGGGTGAACAAATTACTGTTGAGCAATTGATAGAATTGAGCATAGTTATGAGGTTATCTAGGTATGATCATGTATATAGGCATAACGTCCGTGACAAGTAGACCGACTCCTGCCTGCATCTACTACTATTACTCCACTCATCGACCGCTATCCAGCATGCATCTAGAGTATTAAGTTAAAAACAGAGTAACACCTTAAGCAAGATGACATGATGTAGATGAATAAATTCATGCAATATGATAAATACCCCATCTTGTTATCCCCGATGGCAACAATACAATACGTGCCTTGCAACTCTTTCTGTCACTGAGTAAGGACACCACAAGATTGAACCCAAAGCTAAGCACTTCTCCCATTGCAAGAACTACCAATCTAGTTGGCCAAACCAAACGGATAATTCGAAGAGACTTGGAAAGATAACTCAATCATACATAAAAGAATTCAGAGAAGATTCAAATATTATTCATAGATAAGTTGGATCATAAACCCACAATTCATCGGTCTCAACAAACACACCGCAAAAAGAAGATTACATCGAATAGATCTCCACGAGAGAGGGGGAGAACATTGTATTGAGATCCAAAAAGAGAGAAGAAGCCATCTAGCTACTAGCTATGGACCCGAAGGTCTGAAGTAAACTACTCACACTTCATCGGAAGGGCTATGGTGTTGATGTAGAAGCCCTCCGTGATGGATGCCCTCTCCGGCGGAGCTCCGGAATAGGCCCCAAGATGGGATCTCGTGGATACAGGAAGTTGCGGTGGTGGAATTAGGTTTTTGGCTCCGTCCCTGGTCTAATGGGGGTACGTAGGTATATATAGGAGGAAGGAGCACGTCGGTGGAGCTCCGAGGGGCCCACGAGGCAGGGGGCGCGCCAAGGGGGGTGCCCTCAACCCTCGTGACCTCCCTGGAAACTTCTTGGAGTAGGGTCCAAGTCTCCTGGATCACGTTTGGTGAGAAGATCATGTTCCCGAAGGTTTCATTCCGTTTGGACTCCGTTTGATATTCTGTTTCCTCGAAATACTAAAATAGGTAAAAAACAACAATTCTGGGCTGGGCCTCCGGTTAATAGGTTAGTCCCAAAAATAATATAAAAATGGAAAATAAAGCCCAATATAGTCCAAAACAGTAGATAAAGTAGCATGGATCAATCAAAAATTATAGATACCTTGGAGACGTATCACTGAGTCCTCGTGGCTCACAGATTACTACACCAGCAGTTGCAGGTACAGGTTATGCCATGATCGTGATGTGAGAGCGATGTTTACTTGTGTTGGAGTTCTTCTGCTTCTTCGTCGATCAGGGGATAGGTTCCAGGTCGGCAGCCTGGGCTAGCAGGGTGGATGTCGTTTGAGTGCCTGTTTGTGTTTCATCCATAGTCGGATGTTGATCTTGTGTATGATGTATTGTTGTATTCATGTGGCTTTGTATGTCTTGGTTGTATCCCCACTATTATCTAATGTTGATGTAATGATATCCATCTTGCAAAAGCGTCTTCAAGATGCGCTTCTATCCTTGGTGGGACTTTCGAGTTCCTTTAGGATAGGGTCACATCTTGGGCGTGACATCTGTACTGTGTTAAGAAAAGATATAGTGTGTTATAGTTGGTAAATATTATGTAAGCACTAGTTATTTTTTGAGAGTGTAGTTTAAAATAAGAAGTTGCATCCTCCGACATGGCTGCATTAGAGATTTGTAAGTTGCCACGAGAGAAAAACAAATAAAATACAGGATGGCAGATAAGAGAATTGAAGCCGTCAACTTGTGTTGCTGTTAAATATACAAACCAACAATACAAACGTATTCAACAAAGGCACAAGCAACTCGCTCCTTTTATAGAGATATACATACAGACGAACTAGGAATCCAAGCCACAGTACGGTAAGTTAACTAAAAACAGATAGAACATACAACTCGAGATCTATCACCTTCATTATTATTCCAAGATAGATAAGCTGCTTGGTGTCGGGAGTAAGATGACAACACTTGCACAAACATTATTTTCACTAGAGTGAGTAGTCCCATAATGCCGAGTATGATATTGATGCTATTAGATTTCCAGGAAAAAATGCCCGTACGTTGCAACAGGGGAAAGTTTAACCGACTTCCCAAGCATAAACAAAATACAAATCATTATTTAATTTATGATTCACGTCAATTATTCCCAACATGAAAAAGAATTATGCTTTCAACCATACCGTCTTTCCAAAACGACTAAAAAATATATGCAGTCCAATTTGCGGCTTCCGTAGTTTCATTCTCATTTCCATGCCACACTTTTTTTGGAGGTGGACCAGGGATTTTAGTCATTGTTCAAAACCAAAAGAATACAAATGAAATCAGGTGGGATCCCTAGCCACAAATGGCGACCTATAGGGAGTGACGAAGCAAACTTAGCAACAGCATGTGCTTCATAATTTGCCTCCCTATTCTCAAAATGAAAACTACATTTAACAAAATCATTCTTTCTATGATTAATCTCATCTAGAACTGGTGCATAAGAAGTCAGCGCTTTCCTGTTGGTGTTTGTGATTACCTCCAAGCAATCTGACGCAATGATCACATGTGAAAAATTGAGATCTCTTGCCAACGCGAGCGCTTCATTGCACGCATGAGCTTCAAGACTTGGTGCATCAACGATACCTTCAAACACCACTGCCGACGCTCCGAGGTAAAGACCATCCTTGTTCCTGCATACAGCTGCTGCAGCACCCCTGACACCTCGCCAAGCAATCCCCCCGTCAACATTAATCTTTGCCGCATCCTCACATGGAGCAATCCACTGTCTAGCTCGTCTTGGTGCAACCCCTAAAGTTGGTGTCCTTAGACTGATAGCCACAGCTATTTCCAAGTCCTCCAAATCGCGTAAGATACATACCGGGAGGAACCCAGCCTCCTCATAGTTTAGCGCTTCCTGGCCGTAGGATCTGGTCCTTGATACGTTCTCGTCCGTCCGATCGCGAGATCAGGAGATACAACCCGTTGGATCAAACAGAGCGACTGTAGATCGAAACAGTACCCACCCGGCAGCAAATATCTCGTGCCACCACCTGTTAATCTTCTACGCTGCCGAGGGCATTTTCGGTTTTTCACGTGTTGTGTTGTTGTGTGTTGGCGACTGATTAGCCTGTGGATCGATGATGCGAGGGAGAGCGACCAATCCCCGTCTCAGCTCTCTCTACCTCGCTCGATCTCCCGTACACCCCCTGCCATCGCGCCGCTGCCGTCGCCGCTGCTCGCCTAGGCCCCCATCCCCAGCGTCTCCTCCCCACACCGAAGGCCTCCCCTTGCTCCGCCTCTTCCTCCCATCCAGCAAGAACCGCGGGGCACGACCTCTCACGCTCGCTCGTGATCCTCAGCCGTGGCTAGGGTTTCAGGCTAGGCACTGCCTTCGTCGCCGGCGTGGCTCCGGCGGACTCCGGCAGCTCCTCTCCGTCTCCTCCCTCGCCCGCACATGTGCGGTTCCGCTTCCGCTGGCCATGGGGTGCAGCCTTGCAGGGGCGCACCGGGCTGGGCCTCCTCTGTTTTTGATGAGTTCATCCTCCTCCTCTTTTATCTGCTCTACCTCTCACCCTCTCCTCTTTTTCCTTCTGTCTCAGATTTGGTGCAACAGCCGCTGTGGATCAAGTTCTTGGTGGAGATGCAGCAGATGCTCAAAGTGATTCATCATGGAGGACCCCCGTCAGTAGAGGGATGGCTCCTGTCCAAAGGCTCAGGTGAATTTCTTATCTTCCTTCGTTTCTTGTTCTTTAGCACAAGAATAATTTCTCATTGGTTTGACCAAAAGTTTGCTGCTAACAAAAATAATATCAGTTTAAGGTGTTGTTATTGAACTAAAAGATAATGTCATTGGTCTTCCCAGAACGAAAAAAGTGTTTTCTTGCATGGGTTCAAGCATTCAATCATTGCACTGACCAAATAAATTATTGTGCATAATACCTAAATCATGTGCTATTATCCAGTTAAGTTAATTTCTTCTCCTATTACATTTTAGAATCAAGATTTTTTGTTAGATTGACCGTCCAATATATGGGAAACTCAATCTATTTTTTCTAGCTTCTGAAGATTCTATCAAAGCATGTGGTTAGTATCATATACAGAACAGTTACAACCCCATTATCTGTTTAGAACCACAAGTAATACATCATGGATACACCACAATTTGTTCGGCCTCTGCCATTAGCAAAGTTTAAACACAAGATATCTAAAATGATAGTTCAGTAAGAAACATTGATAAGCATTTCTGTCCTCTCTTCTAAATGGTGAAAGACACTACAGTACAAGATTTGAAGTCATGTAACATAATTCTTTGAAGTTTGGAAACACCATCTACTACCCTAGCACTTTGTTGTTCTAGGTTTTATTATTTGTAGCTTTGTATGCTGCTGCTGCCGCTACTTTATGCTTCATCCATATGTATAATTGTTGTGTGGAAAGGACATCCATGGTTTATGGCAAGAGACCCGGATAAGAACAAGCAACTTTATCTAAAAATGGAAGAGCTAGCACCAAAAAGCCCCAACCGACCTCTAAGATCAAACTCTATATGTAATTTATGGATAGTGGAATGATGCTTCTGCTGCCCTTTTATTAAGATGAACATGCTTTGTTTGGTCAACTGAATAAGGCATCTCAAAATAATTCTCAGAGATTCTCATTTGGAGCTTCACTAAGAGTCTAACATGCATTTGTTGAGTAAGTCGTTCTTTAAAGATAGAAGTATTAGATGCCTTGGTGATTTCTTTGTGGTGTAGATTTATATTATCAACATATTTTCTAACCGCGACGTTTATCTTGGTCGATATGTAAATTTTTATTTATTGAAATTACTTTAGGTGATTGGTTGATGCACAGTCCTGAGCAAACAAACCTTACCCATCCCCTTCTCTGTAAATCATTGTATGCAGGTTGTCGGCACATCTTCTAACAAAGTCACCTCTAGTGATCCTTCTGTCGACAAGCAGCTAGACCCAAGGTTAGTCTCTGAAGATGTCTGTTCATAATTTATTATTCTCTAAGTTCCACATGATTAGTCTCCAGAAAAAGCATGGTCGCCGGCACAAAATGGACGAAGAAGAGGTGAGCTGCCGCGACACCGAAGCTCTCGCACCGCTGCTCCCGTTGAGCCCGCGCGTGCGCCGGATCTGATGGCCAACACAGCCCGTCTGTCTGCCGGCACCTCCAAGCAAGGCCTACAACAACAGGTGAGCCCCCTACTCTGCAATTTTTCTTCACATCCTTTGAAACGTATTGAAAGATCGCTGAAATTTATATATGCTCTGTTGTCCTGAAAAATAATGTTATCTAGAAAGATGGCTCTGTCCAAAAGATCATCGAGATCCCAGATGCGGGAAATATGACCAACACTCGCTTTAGTTTCAACAAGGTGTCAATTTACAGATGTGTCTAAATTTTTCTACATCATTGAACTAGAACTATTTGGGAGATCAACCAGAAAATTGTTGTTGACATGGCTGTCGATCGTGGCTGCTACATGGATCAAAGCCAGAGCCTTAATATCAACATGGATCTGTATAACTTCACCGCACTTCCACGCCTGGTCCATGGTTTGCCTGTCGATTTAGATACTGTTTTAGCACTCTGTGATTTTACTAAAAATTTAGCAGTCAGTGTTGAACAGGTCGTTACATCGCCATGCTTGAGCGAGTCACATGACAAGGCGTTCAATCAAAGCTCTCTCTATATGTGGTCTACTATAAAATATATTACTATACCATAATAGAATCAAATAGATTGGTTATCCTGTGTTATAATTATGCCGTGCTTTTAGTATATTGTAAATCTTGCTTTGTACCGAATCTTTATGCAAATCGATTATCCTGGGCTACCACTGTGCCATTCTCTTGGAATGTAATGAATCTTGGTGCAAATCAGTTATCCTGTCAAATCTTGATGCTTTTTTACTTAACCACTATTATTATAAATATTTTACTATGCACTGTATTTTGATGCATTCTGTTTGAAAGAACATGCGGTGCCCCCATGTTTGGTTTTGGTAATTGATGACAATCTCTATGGACTAATGGTTGCCTTGAGTTATATTTGAAGATTTTGTCCATAGGCTTTTCTTGGAGTACATGTGTTGGTTTCAAGGAGAGTTTGTGTTGACCAAGGTGCTATTAAGGAATTATCCAAAGATTGGTCATGTGAGAGTTGAGATTAATGCAAGCATGTCTTCAAGAAGAAGATTGTGTGATCATTCATGTTTACCTTCAAGACATCATCCAAATGAAGAGAGTTGGAAATATTCAAGGTTGATCAAGACTAAGTCAAGAGTGAATCAAGTCTATCAACTCACAAAGCGTAGAAGATGTACCGAGAGGGATCAAGTGATCCCATGGTATGATAAGCATTGTCCATTGTGCTTTGTGTACTAACCCATGGTCTATGTGAGAGTTCTATGTGGGGTTAGGTACGTGTCCATGGGATTGCGTCAAGAGGAAGATATCATACAACCCATGGAAAGGATGACATCAAGTGGTGATCGTAATCAAGGTTGTGTTGTGCAAGTTCAAGTGGAGCATCATGAAGAAATCATGCTTGTAGCTTGCCGTCCATTGTGGTGACAATGGAATTGTGAAGGTGTACCAAAGAGTGACTCACCCATAGTGGAGTATGGGGGAGCAACCAACTAGCCTTCATCGAGCCAACGCAATCACTTGTGAAGGTGTACCGAAGAGTGACTCACCCATAGTGGAGTATGGGGGAGCAATCATCTAGCCAATGCAATCAAGAAAGGTGGTCCAACTTGAGGGAGTCAAGATCGTCATCATCTAGCTCAAGTGGACCATGTGCAAGGCAAAGGTTTTCCCTTGATAGGTTTTCTATTTTACCGGTCTCATGATGGTAGTTGGGACACCGGGTTATAGGATCGATTGCCGTACTATCAAGGGGGGCTCTCGATGAGTAGCTTGATCGTATCATTCGTAGAGAGCTCAAACCATTGCATCCTTGCATCATCTTTCTTGGTTCTTGTTTGGTTCTCTTTGTGAGTCTTAGAGCTTATGGTCATCTTGATGACAAGCTTGAGTTCATCGAAAACGGAGTTCGCATGCATCTTCTATGATGTTTTCGGTGTTGGAGGTTTTACCGGTCTTTTCCGAGGAAGGGTTCTCACCATTTTCTTTTGGGCCTTTTCTCATTTGCTTCTTATTGATATTTCTACCAAGATTGTGTTAGCCCTTGTCGCTAGCTTTCCAACAAACTTGGTTTCATCGAATTCGGAGTCCGTTTGCAAAAGTTATGGCAATTTTGGTGTTCTGAAAAGGCTGCAGCGGTACTACCGCGAATTGGAGCGGATGTAATTTTTTACTACCGCTCCAGAGCGGTACTACCGCGGCTCCTACAGCGGTAGTACCGCTCCGGACCAAAAAACTCGTCCCAAGTCCTGCGGAAGTAGGCACGGAAGTATTTTTTTGTACTGCTCGCAAGCAGTAGTACCGCTACCATTTGCCGTAGTACCGTGAGGTCTAGCGGTAGTACCGTGAGGATGGGCGGTAGTACCGCTCGGTGCGGGTTGTGAGCATAACGGTTGGATTTTTCCCCACCTATAAAAGGGGGTCTTCTTCCCCAATGAACCTTATCCTTTGAGCTCGTGTTCTTCCCCCATTGTTGACCTTCTTCGAGCTTGCTAACTCTCAATCCCTCCAATGATTCTTGCTAGTTCTTGAGGGAAAAGAGAGAGGAGATCTAGATCCACGTTTCCACCAATCACTTTCTCCTCTAAGTGAGGGGAACCCCTTGGATCTAGATCTTGGAGTTCTTCGTGTTCTTCTTTCGTTCTTCCTCTCATTTTCCTCCCTAGCATTAGTTGCTTTGGTGGGATTTGGGAGAGAAGGACTTGGGCACTTCGTGTGCCCTTGTCATTGCATTTGGTGCATCGGTTTGAGTTCTCCACGGTGATACGTGGAAGTGAAGTTTGAGAAGCTTATTACTCTTGGGTGTTTGGGCACCCTAGAGCTTGTTCCTCTTGGGTGCCTTGGCGCCCTAGACGGTTGGTGGTGTTCGGAGCTCAATCATTGTGGTGTAAAGCTCCGGGCAAGCATCGGGGTCTCCAATTAGGTTGTGGAGATCGCCCCGAGCAATTTGACGGGTACCGGTGACCGCCCCCAAGGGTTGCCAAAGTGTACGGGTTCGGTGACCGCCCCCAAGGGTTGCCATTTGTACGGGTTCGGTGACCGCCCTCAAGGGTACCTTAGTGGAATCACGGCATCTTGCATTGTGCGAGGACGTGAGGAGATTACGGTGGCCCTAGTGGCTTCTTGGGGAGCATTGTGCCTCCACACCGCTCCAAACGGAGATTAGCATCCGCAAGGGTGTGAACTTCGGGATACATCGTCGTCTCCGCGTGCCTCGGTTATCTCTTACCCGAGCCCTTTACTTATGCACTTTACTTTGTGATAGCCATATTGTTTCTTGTCATATATCTTGCTATCACATAGTTGTTTATCTTTCTTAGCATAAGTTGTTGGTGCACATAGGTGAGCCTAGCCGTTTTAGGTTTTGTGCTTGACAAATTAACCGCTAGGTTTATTCCGCATTTGTTCTAGCCTAAACCGTAATTATTTTAAAACGCCTATTCACCCCCTCTAGGCGACATCCACGATCTTTCAATTGGTATCAGAGCCTCGTCTCTCTTTGTTAGGCTTAACCGCCTAGAGAGTAAATATGTCTACTAGGGGATTAGGTTTCTCTGACACTCTTAGTTTCGATGGCACAAATTTTGATGTTTGGGTAATTCGCATGCTTAATCTCTTTAGGGTCATGGACCCAAATTTAGAGCGAATTGTAGATATGGGTTTTTCTCCTCCAAAGGATCCCCAAAGATTATCTTTAGAGGATGAGAAAAACTCTTATCTTAATGCTCAAGCTTCTAATGTGCTTTTCGATGCTTTGAGCAATGTAGTTATATTTCAACTCATGCCGTTCCGGGATGCTCATGAGTTGTGGACAAAGCTTCAAGATAAATATAGTGTGTCCAAGTTTTGTGGGGATGATTGTTCTCCCTCAACCTCTGGCCGTGTTGTGTTCTCAACTTCTTCTACATCACCTACCTGTGGTTTGCCACAAGGTAATGACATGGTGAGTAGTGGTGCTCATTGCAATGATGATAGTGGGCTCATTGTTGATAATCCTTCATCACTTTCTTATTACAATGCTTCATCTTTGGACTTTAGCACTTCGAGCACTCCAAATGTTTCACATGCTTGTGTTGATAGTCCTTGCATATCATGTAGAAATTGCTTGACTAAATCTCATGATGATATGCTTGCTATATCTTGTTGCCATGATGAAAATGCATATATTTCCTCGAGTTGTTGTGCTAACAATGTAGAGGAAACTCAAGACTCCATGGAACAAGATGTGGTCTTGGATGGTGCTTCAAGGGATCCTAAATCATCATCTATTGCATTTTGCCTTATGGTCAAGGCTTCAAAGGTATCTCCCACTTTGAATCCCAATACATCTTGTGATGATATTGATGATGGCAAGAGTGATGATGATGTTGATTATGATGAACAGAATGATGATGTTGCCTCCTTAAAAATTAAGGGGGAAATGATTTTTAAAGCTCTTCTTAAGAATAAAATTGCTCGTTCCAACTTCATGGAAATCATGTCTATTGCTACTGAGGGCAAGAAATATATTGATGAGTTGGAATCTCGTCTTGAGGAGCATGAGGTCACCATTCATAAAATGGAAGGTCATGAGCGTGATTACGCTAATGAGATTGCGGACCTCTCTCAAGCTCTTGAACTTGAACAAACCACCAAGGAATCTCTTGAGGAGACTTTTGCTCTAGAATTATCTAGAGTGAGGGAATCTCGTGATAGAGCTCTTGTGGTGGCCAATGATTTTGAAACTAAAAATGCTAAGCTTGAAGTTGCTCATGCTAGACTCCTTGAGGATTTTGAGCACCTCAAAAATGGCTCAAGGGTCATTAAGGGTGAGCTCATCAAACTCACCGAGTCTCATGCTCAACTTGAAGCTTCTTATTTAAAAGAGCTTTCCAAGTTGTCCTCTTCTCTTATTGTTAATGATGATGCTTGTGCTACTAACTCTATTACTTGTGAAGCATCCATTTTGAAGAAGAATGTTGAGCTACGGGCTCAACTTGAGTTGCTATATAGCAATTATGGGAAATTGGAAGAAAGTCATGAAAATCTCTTAAGATCTCATGATGATCTTATAGTATCCCATAATGTGCTAAAGATAGCTCATGAGGCCATGATTGCTAAGTTAACATCTAGTGAGCCTCGTGTGGATACTAGCACTACTTCTAGTCAAAATGCTATGTTGCCATGTTCTAGTCCTTGTAATTCATCTACTCACAATGTTGGTACATCTTGTGATGAATTGCTTTCCTTGCCTTGTTGCTCTAACAATGAAGCTTATACTTCCTCTAGTACTTGTGTTGAGACTAACCATGTAGAGGAAATCAAAGAGCTCAAGGCCCAAGTCACTTCTTTGAAGAAAGACTTGGAAAAGAGTCATGAAGGGAAATTCACACTCAACAATATATTGAGTGTGCAAAAATCCCCCAATGACAAAGGTGGACTTGGATTCAACTCCAATAAGAATAAGAAGTCCAAGAGCATCAAAAATAAGGGCCAAGAACAACTCAAGAATTCGGCCAAGATTATTTGCTTCAAGTGCAAAATTGAAGGGCAACATGTTAGATCTTGCCCTTTGAAGAAGAAGGCCATTAGTGAAAAGCAACTAGGGAAGCGTCCACAAGTTCACTCTCATTCTCAACCTCAAGTTGAAGAAATGCCTCTTCCCAAGAAAACTCAAGCTAATGCTTCTCAAGTTGAGAAATCAAGTGAGAAGAAAGTAAAGAGTAGACGTTGCTACCTATGTCGTGAAAAAGGTCACGTCGCTTCTTCATGCACAAATGGTACCTTATCCAACCCTATTCTAATTGATGATATTTATTCTCTTGGGAAGGATAAGGTTGGCAATGTGTTTGCCAAATTTGTTGGTGCTCAAAGTGGTGTCAAGAAAAGAACCATTTGGGTAGCCAAGCCTATTGTGACTAACCTCTTAGGACCCAACTTGGTTGGGGACCAACTAGCTCGTACTTGATCAATAGGTGTTGTTGGAGGTCATTGGAGACTTGGCTACATTATGAAGAATTAAGGGGACTTCATCATTCTTATTGTCTCAAGCCAAGTCATTCGGATTATCAAGTTTCTATCATATATCCAATGTTCCTCCCTGCGGTAACTCGTGCTTAAAGTTTCTACTTTGATAGTCACTTGCCCCTTTGCATGTTTGGTTTCATTCCTTGCATGTGTTTGTATATGTTGTGCTTCCAACTTGATTATCTTGAGCAATCAAGTATGTGTGTGTTGGTTTGCACATCATGTATGTGTGTTTCATGCGTTGAACCTTTTGCATCTTGTTTATTTCTTAGTTGGCTCTTGTGAGAGATTAATGGAATATCCCATTATGGGGGAGTGATGTGCTTTGTGCACCTCACAATCCTATAAATGTGTGTACATGAGTAATACCATATAGTATTGATATTTCAAGATTATCTAGTCGCTATGTGGTATGTCTTCTCATGAGAAATTCAAATTCTAAATAGTCCATTAATTATCTCTTGTTGGATCTTTTTATTTGCCTCTTGTTTATCCTTAATTGGTATCACATTATGGGGGAGTAATATGCTATGTGTATATTACTAGCCTAGAAAAGGTGTACATTTGAGATATTGTCACCTAGAGTTGATATTGTAAATTATCTTGTTCCTAGGTGGCATGTTAGCTCTACAAGTTGCAATTTGCTTTTTGTTTGGTGTGAATATGATGTCGGATATCCTTGCTATCTACCACCGGGAATTATTTCCATTTACTTCTTGTCTTTTGACAATTGGTACTCACTTGTGTGGTAGATTTTATTTGATCATCTTTACATTGGCTTTTGCTTTTATTTGCCTTTTCTCTTGCCAAGGAATGTATCAAGTCCCATTGTCTTCCATACCACTTGTGGATCTTGTTTATTTCTTGATCTTGTCTAGTGTTTTCGAGATATAGTGAAAGTGGTGATCCCACCTTGTGCATTTTGTATTCAAATGCAAATTCTCTATAATGCACTAGTCTTGGGGAGCTATCCTATTCTCTATAAAACACTCATCTTGTGATCCTTATCAAGTGTGTGTTTGTGGAAGGCAAGCCGTTTCTTTTTGGTACTTTGTGCCATCATGAAACATTGTAGAGGGCTTGGTTTGTTTGGAACCATTCTCTCTTTTGCGAGTTTGACATCTTTCTTTTTGAGTGTATCAATGGGTATCTCATTCCTTGATGTATCTTTTATGGGTATCCTCCAAGTGATGATTTATTCATTTGGTATCTTTTCTTCACTTGGTATTTGTTTGTCTTTTGGTCTCGGTTCTTGAAAGTCTTGAGCATGCATATTTACTTCTTGTAGTTTATTTGACATGATTTCTTTCTTTGATCCAATATATGGGCGGAACTCCACCAAGTCTTAAATTGGATGATATGTGCATGAAATTCATTTTCATATCTATATGCACATATTTATGTGGAGTTTGTCCTATGTATTGTTGGTTTTCTAACTCTTTGGTCCCAATGAGTTTGGGTACCATTTTGTTTGTGTTGTTGTTCCAGGAACAATTGGAGATGCATTGGACGCTTGGCTCACTCACAAGGAAGGTGGTGTCATCATGTGCTAATTGGAGTTAAGCTAGGATGATCAATGAACTACTACCTACCTTTAATTGGTATCTACTACATCCTTCCAATGATATCTCGGTAACAAGTATCTCTTCATGCATTCTTTTCTTGCATTCAACCTTGTGTAGGTTGCATCTTTGCATGATTTTCATTCTTTCTTGTGATACTTGTTTCCTTTCTCAAAGCATCCCAACAATGATGTCTTGTTGCTAGTTGTGATGTCTTTGATGTTCGTGTGGTTGGAATTCATTTATATACAATAAGACCATATCTAGCCATGTGTTATGCTCTCAAGCAAATATCTTATTGGTATATGTATGACTTCCTTTTGGATATCTTGTTCCTTCATGTTGTAACTATTTTGGGTGTACATCCTTCTTTGTAGATATATATCATCATGATTTCGTCTACCTAGAACCTTATATACTTGAGAGAAATTACATCTCTAGATGATATCCTTTCTTTCACGTCCACCTTGTCTCTCTTTTTTTGTTTCTTTGGTGGCTCCATGAAAGCTTTTTCCTTGAGTGCGTGTCGTATCTCGTTGCATCTTGATGCACTCTTGTGTGGTGAAGATTATTTTCCTCATGCTTTTCTTTACGAGGCTTTTGCCATCTTAATTGATATCCCTCGTCTTGATGAGACTTTCATCCTCTAACTTCACCACGGGTTGTCACAAGCATAGGTTCTTTATATGCTTATTAGTAATCTTGTGAACCCATTTGCTAGTTGTGTGTGGGAATAATAGGCCTTGCACCGTGTGCCTCATTCTTTCTAGACTTTATTGATGCTTAATGCTCATCCGTACATTAGTCTTCTCAAGTGCATTGCCTTGACTCACACACATCATTTTGGTTGAGCCCATTCTTAAGTTGCCTCTTTCACTTGTTGCTCAACCATGTGTTTGTTACATGTACTAGGCTTAGTTTCCTATATGCTCACTTGCACTTGTTGTAAGTTTCTATTGATTTTGGGGGAGCTATGATCCTATTTTGTGCACTTTGTATCCAAATACAAAATTCTTATGTGTGCACAAATCATGGGGAGCTTCTCTAGTTTCTTTAGAACACTCCTATGCTCATTTGTGGCTCATAGGATCTTTGGTCTAGTTGGTTCAATTGATATCTGTTGATTGCTTGCTTCAATTGGTATCTTTTGATTGCTTGATTGCTTGTGTCTCTCTTTGTTATGTCCTTGTGGCATATCATTCCTTTAGCAATCTTTGTGCCTCAATATAGTTTGTGTTCCTCCAAGTATCTACCTTTGGATATGTGTGTTGCATTCCACTCACTTGTTGAGAAATACACAATTTATGGAGGACCACAATTTATATTGGCCTTCTAAGCTTTTCGCCCATTTTGGCAATCGATGCCAATGGGGGAGAAGTTTCAGAGAGTTTTGTGGAGAAGTATAGAGAGTTGTCTCTTCTAGCTTTGGTTTGTTCCTAAGCATACGCATCTCCTACGCATGCATTATTGGTTGTTGCATAGCATGGTGATGCATAATTCCTTATATAAACTCTCTTGAAAGTGATTGTCATCAATTACCAAAATGGGGGAGATTGAAAGAACATGCGGTGCCCCCATGTTTGGTTTTGGTAATTGATGACAATCTCTATGGACTAATGGTTGCCTTGAGTTATATTTGAAGATTTTGTCCATAGGCTTTTCTTGGAGTACATGTGTTGGTTTCAAGGAGAGTTTGTGTTGACCAAGGTGCTATTAAGGAATTATCCAAAGATTGGTCATGTGAGAGTTGAGATTAATGCAAGCATGTCTTCAAGAAGAAGATTGTGTGATCATTCATGTTTACCTTCAAGACATCATCCAAATGAAGAGAGTTGGAAATATTCAAGGTTGATCAAGACTAAGTCAAGAGTGAATCAAGTCTATCAACTCACAAAGCATAGAAGATGTACCGAGAGGGATCAAGTGATCCCATGGTATGATAAGCATTGTCCATTGTGCTTTGTGTACTAACCCATGGTCTATGTGAGAGTTCTATGTGGGGTTAGGTACGTGTCCATGGGATTGCGTCAAGAGGAAGATATCATACAACCCATGGAAAGGATGACATCAAGTGGTGATCGTAATCAAGGTTGTGTTGTGCAAGTTCAAGTGGAGCATCATGAAGAAATCATGCTTGTAGCTTGCCGTCCATTGTGGTGACAATGGACTTGTGAAGGTGTACCAAAGAGTGACTCACCCATAGTGGAGTATGGGGGAGCAACCAACTAGCCTTCATCGAGCCAACGCAATCACTTGTGAAGGTGTACCGAAGAGTGACTCACCCATAGTGGAGTATGGGGGAGCAATCATCTAGCCAATGCAATCAAGAAAGGTGGTCCAACTTGAGGGAGTCAAGATCGTCATCATCTAGCTCAAGTGGACCATGTGCAAGGCAAAGGTTTTCCCTTGATAGGTTTTCTATTTTACCGGTCTCATGATGGTAGTTGGGACACCGGGTTATAGGATCGATTGCCGTACTATCAAGGGGGGCTCTCGATGAGTAGCTTGATCGTATCATTCGTAGAGAGCTCAAACCATTGCATCCTTGCATCATCTTTCTTGGTTCTTGTTTGGTTCTCTTTGTGAGTCTTAGAGCTTATGGTCATCTTGATGACAAGCTTGAGTTCATCGAAAACGGAGTTCGCATGCATCTTCTATGATGTTTTCGGTGTTGGAGGTTTTACCGGTCTTTTCCGAGGAAGGGTTCTCACCATTTTCTTTTGGGCCTTTTCTCATTTGCTTCTTATTGATATTTCTACCAAGATTGTGTTAGCCCTTGTCGCTAGCTTTCCAACAAACTTGGTTTCATCGAATTCGGAGTCCGTTTGCAAAAGTTATGGCAATTTTGGTGTTCTGAATAGGCTGCAGCGGTACTACCGCGAATTGGAGCGGATGTAATTTTTTACTACCGCTCCAGAGCGGTACTACCGCGGCTCCTACAGCGGTAGTACCGCTCCGGACCAAAAAACTCGTCCCAAGTCCTGCGGAAGTAGGCACGGAAGTATTTTTTTGTACTGCTCGCAAGCAGTAGTACCGCTACCATTTGCCGTAGTACCGTGAGGTCTAGCGGTAGTACCGTGAGGATGGGCGGTAGTACCGCTCGGTGCGGGTTGTGAGCATAACGGTTGGATTTTTCCCCACCTATAAAAGGGGGTCTTCTTCCCCAATGAACCTTATCCTTTGAGCTCGTGTTCTTCCCCCATTGTTGACCTTCTTCGAGCTTGCTAACTCTCAATCCCTCCAATGATTCTTGCTAGTTCTTGAGGGAAAAGAGAGAGGAGATCTAGATCCACGTTTCCACCAATCACTTTCTCCTCTAAGTGAGGGGAACCCCTTGGATCTAGATCTTGGAGTTCTTCGTGTTCTTCTTTCGTTCTTCCTCTCATTTTCCTCCCTAGCATTAGTTGCTTTGGTGGGATTTGGGAGAGAAGGACTTGGGCACTTCGTGTGCCCTTGTCATTGCATTTGGTGCATCGGTTTGAGTTCTCCACGGTGATACGTGGAAGTGAAGTTTGAGAAGCTTATTACTCTTGGGTGTTTGGGCACCCTAGAGCTTGTTCCTCTTGGGTGCCTTGGCGCCCTAGACGGTTGGTGGTGTTCGGAGCTCAATCATTGTGGTGTAAAGCTCCGGGCAAGCATCGGGGTCTCCAATTAGGTTGTGGAGATCGCCCCGAGCAATTTGACGGGTACCGGTGACCGCCCCCAAGGGTTGCCAAAGTGTACGGGTTCGGTGACCGCCCCCAAGGGTTGCCATTTGTACGGGTTCGGTGACCGCCCTCAAGGGTACCTTAGTGGAATCACGGCATCTTGCATTGTGCGAGGACGTGAGGAGATTACGGTGGCCCTAGTGGCTTCTTGGGGAGCATTGTGCCTCCACACCGCTCCAAACGGAGATTAGCATCCGCAAGGGTGTGAACTTCGGGATACATCGTCGTCTCCGCGTGCCTCGGTTATCTCTTACCCGAGCCCTTTACTTATGCACTTTACTTTGTGATAGCCATATTGTTTCTTGTCATATATCTTGCTATCACATAGTTGTTTATCTTTCTTAGCATAAGTTGTTGGTGCACATAGGTGAGCCTAGCTGTTTTAGGTTTTGTGCTTGACAAATTAACCGCTAGGTTTATTCCGCATTTGTTCTAGCCTAAACCGTAATTATTTTAAAACGCCTATTCACCCCCTCTAGGCGACATCCACGATCTTTCAATTGGTATCATACCTTTGCAGATCGCGAGCGGAAGCGTTCAAAAGAACGGGGATGAGGTAGTCATACACGACGTGATCCAAATCACCGGAGATCCTAGCACCGAACGGACGGCACCTCCGTGTTCAACACACGTACGGTCAGCGTGACGTCTCCTCCTTCTTGATCCAGCAAGGGGGAAGGAGAGGTTGATGAAGATCCAGCAGCACGACGACGTGGTGGTGGATGCAGGGCGTCATAACAGCAGGGCTTCGCCGAGTACTGCGAGAGGAAGAGGTGTAGCAGGGAGAGAGGGAGGCGCCAGGGGCAAGGGTGCGGCTGCCCCTCCCTCCCCCCATTATATAGGCCCCCTGGGGGGCGCCGGCCCCTGGAGATCCCATCTCCAGAGGGGGCGGCGGCCAAGGGGGGTGGATTGCCCCCCAAGGCAAGTGGGCGCCCCCCCACCCTAGGGTTCAAACCCTAGGCGCAGGGGGTGGGCCTTGGGGGGAGCACCAGCCCACTAAGAGCTGGTCTCTGTGATGCCCGGATAATTAGGCTACAGTAATCCCACGTTAACGATGCCACGTCACCTCGGTTACTATTGCTAACCTCGCGATAGATCGAAACCGATTCGGATTCCAACTCAAAATCAATCAAACAATAAAAGTTTTCGAATATTAAAACTAAAATGTTCGGAGTGATCCAACTAATGCATAGGTAATTATGGTGAAGAAACCACATTCTTATAGAAAGTTTAGATGCATTTGAAAAATTAAAACAGTAGGTAAAACAATGAAATAAATGTCTTTTGCATTTTATAAAATAATAAAATGTTTAATTAGATGCCCCTAAGTTAATGGGGCAGTAGCATAATTATTAACACTAAATTAGTGACTGCTTTTATAATTTATAAAACTATTACAAATGAGAAATTAAAAAGAAAACAGAAAAGTAAATAAATAAAAGAAAAGAAAATACAAAGAGAAAAACTAAACTAACAAAAAAAACAAAGAGAAAGCCCCCCCTGGGCCACCCGGCCCAGCCAACGGCCACCGGGCCGCCAGGCCGGCCCACCCCCGCGCCCATATCCCCCCCACCCCCTGGAAACCCTAGCTCAACCCCACCCAATCGCCCCACTCCCCCTCCCGATCCGATCTGGATCGGGATCGACCGCCCCGACCCCTGCCGTCGCCGCCACTGCCTCGCCGACGTCGCCTGCCCCCGCGGCTGCCTCGCCGTCCCTTCCCTCATCCTCGCGCCACCGTTCCCTCTCCCTCAGCGGCGCCCCTCGCCGCGCCTGCCGCGTCACCCCCGACGCCCTGCGCCCGCCCTCCATCGTCCGCTGCTACCCGGAACACCGCCCGTCGCCGGATCTCCCTCGTCGGACTTTCCCGACCTCCGTCGAGCCCACTGCCACGGTCCCTACTCCCCACCGTGAGCTCCCTCCCTTTCCTTCTCCGTCGCCGGCGCCGTCCCCCCCCCCACCCCGCAGCGCCCGCGTGCCGGAGCTCACGCTCCGGGCCGCCCTCGCCACACCGCACCGCGCCCGCGCGTCCCGGTCCTCCTCCCCGCCCCGCAGCTCCGTCCGGCGCTCGCGCCGCTGCCCTGTCTGCCGCGGCCGCCTTTGCTCGCCCGTGCCCTCCCGTGCGGTCGCCCGCACCTGCCGCCTTGGCCTCGCCGTCCCGCTACGGTGGCCGCGCCCCGCGCCACCGCGTCGCATCGCCGCTCCCCACGTCCCTGCTAGCCGGCCCGCGCGCGCCCGTCGTGGCCGCGTCCGGCCAGTGCACTCCGCCCCGCCTCTGCGGTCCCGTCGCCGCCGCCGGCCGGACCCCGCTCCGGCCATGGCCTCGCCATGGCCACTGACCTCCCCTGCACCGGCGCCCTGTCGGGTCCGTCGCCCCTGGGCGTGCGCCTTGCTCCTGGGCGGGCTGCGGCTTCGCCCGCAGCTGCGCCCGCACGCCTGACCCGCTATGGCCCCTCTGGGCCTATGACACGGGGGCCCCACCCCACAGAACGGTTAAAAAAAAGAATAAAATAATAATAATAATAATAAATATAATAATTAAAATATTAATTAATTAATTAATTAAAGAATTAATTAAGTTAATTAATCATAATTAGATTAACCTAATTAACTGTTAATTCATTCAGAACAGTAATTAATTAGCTAACCCTAATTAACCTAATTAGGGAATGACAGGTGGGTCCCACTGGACCCACATGTCAGTTTGACCCAGTCAACCCCTGTTGACTGCTGACGTCAGCATGACATCATGCTGATGTCATAATTCTAATTTCGAATTAATTAATTAATTAAATTCCAGAAATTAATAAAACCTTTATAAAATCGTATCTTTTAATCCGTAACTCGGATTAGAATATTTTCAACATGAAAGTTACTCAGAACGACGAGGCGGACCCGGATACGCAGCCCGTTCGTCCGCCACGCGTCCCTAGCATAGTGAACCTGCAACATTTCACCTCCGATTCATCTGTCCGAAAACGCGAAACACCGGGAATACTTTCCCGGATGTTTCCCTCCTTTCCCGGTAGCACCCAGTATTGCGTTAGGGCACACCTAGCACCGTTGTTTGCTCTGTCATGCATCGTCATGCGCCTGTTTGCAATTTATTTACTGTTTCTTCCCCCTCTTCTTCTCCGATAGACCCCGAGACCGACGCTGATGCCCCTCTGTACGACTACGGTGTTGACGACACCCCTCCTTCTTGTCTGAGCAACCAGGCAAGCCCCCCCCCCTTGATCACCAGATATCGCCTACTCTCCCCTATACTTCTTGCATTAGAGTAGTGTAGCATGTTACTGCTTTCGTTATTCCTATCCTGATGCATAGCCTGTCTTTGATACTGCTGTTGATACCTTTACCCGCAATCCTACTGCTTAGTATAGGATGCTAGTGTTCCATCAGTGCCCCTACACTCTTGTCCGTCTGCCATGCTATACTATCGGGCCGTGATCACTCGGGGGTGATCACGGGCATATACTATATACTTTACACTGTTACATTACATGTGATACTGTTCGGAGATGGGGGCTGAAGGGGCAGGTGGCTCCATCCCGGTAGAGGTGGGCCTGGGTTCCCGACGGCCCCCGACTGTTTCTTTGTGGCGGAGCGATAGGGCAGGTTCAGACCACCTAAGAGAGAGGTGGGCCTGGCCCTAGTCGGTGTTCGCGATACTTAACACGCTTAACGAGATCCGGGTATTTGATCTGAGTCTAGCCATTTGGTCTATACGCACTAACCACCTACGCGGGAGTAGTTATGGGTATCCCGACGTCGTGGTATCAGCCGAAGCACTTCTTGACGTCAGCGACTGAGTGGCGCGCGCCGGATTGGACTAGAACGCCACTAGGCTAGGTCTGCTTCCGGCCGCGTTCGCAACGTGCAGGTGTGCTCAGGGCGATGGGCCCAGACCCCTGCGCGCTTAGGTTTAGACCGGCGTGCTGACCGCTCTGTTGTGCCTAGGTGGGGCTGCGACGTGTTGATCTCCCGAGGCCGGGCATGACCCAGGAAAGTGTGTCCGGCCAAATGGGATCAAGCGTGTTGGGCTATGTGGTGCACCCCTGCAGGGAAGTTTATCTATTCGAATAGCCATGTCCCTCGGTAAAAGGACGACCCGGAGTTGTACCTCGACCTTATGACAACTAGAACCGGATACTTAATAAAACACACCCTTCCAAGTGCCAGATACAACCCGGTGATTGCTCTCCAACAGGGCATCGAGGAGGGGATTGCCGGGTAGGATTATGCTATGCGATGCTACTTGGAGGACTTTAGTCTACTCTCTTCTATATGCTGCAAGACGGAGGCGACCAGAAGCGTAGTCTTCGATAAGACTAGCTATCCCCCTCTTATTCTGGCATTCTGCAGTTCAGTCCACTGATATGGCCCTTTACACATATATCCATGCATATGTAGTGTAGCTCCTTGCTTGCGAGTACTTTGGATGAGTACTCACGGTTGCTTTCTTCCCCCTTTTCCCCCTTTCCTTTCTTCTGGTTGTCGCAACCAGATGTTGATGCCCAGGATCCAGACGCCACCTTCGACGACGACTCCTACTACTCTGGAGGTGCCTACTACTACGTGCAGCCCGCTGACGACGACCAGGAGTAGTTAGGAGGATCCCAGGCAGGAGGCCTGCGCCTCGTTCGATCTGTATCCCAGTTTGTGCTAGCCTTTTTAAGGCAAACTTGTTTAACTTGTATCTGTGCTCAGATATTGTTGCTTCCGCTGACTCGTCTATGATCGAGCACTTGTATTCGAGCCCTCGAGGCCCCTGGCTTGTATTATGATGCTTGTATGACTTATTTTTATTTGTAGAGTTGTGTTGTGATATCTTCCCGTGAGTCCCTGATCTTGATCGTACACATTTGCGTGCATGATTAGTGTACGATTGAAACGGGGGCGTCACAGTCTCCCCCTCCCACTTTAGCCCATGGGGCCCTCCGGGATGGGTGGCCCCACCCGGTGGACCCCCGGGACCCATCTGGTGGTCCCGGTACAATACCGGTGACCCCCAGATCACTCCCGATGGCCGAAACTGCACTTCCTATATATAATTCTTCACCTCCGGACCAATCCGGAACTCCTCGTGACGTTCGGGATCTCATCTGGGACTCCGAACAACATTCGGGTTACTGCATATACATATCCTCACAACCCTAGCGTCACCGAACCTTATGTGTGTAGACCCTATGGGTTCGGGAGACATGCAGACATGACCGAGACGGCTCTCAGGCAATAACCAACAACGGGATCTGGATACCCATGTTGGCTCCCACATGCTCCACGATGATCTCATCGGATGAACCACGATGTCGAGGATTCAATTAATCCCGTATACGATTCCCTTTGTCAATCTGTATTTTACTTGCTCGAGATTCGATCGTCGGTATTCCAATACCTCGTTCAATCTCGTTACCGGCAAGTCACTTTACTCGTACCGTAATGCATGATCCCGTTATCAAACACTTTGATCACATTGAGCTCATTATGATGATGCATTACCGAGTGGGCCTGGTGATACCTCTCCGTCAAGCGGAGTGACAAATCCCAGTCTCGATCTGTGTCAACCCAACAGACACTTTCGGTGATACCCGTAGTATACCTTTATAGTCACCCAGTTACGTTGTGACGTTTGGTATACCCAAAGCACTCCTACGGTATCCGGGAGTTACACGATCTCATGGTCTAAGGAAAGGATACTTGACATTGGAAAACTCTAGCATACGAACTATACGATCTTGTGCTATGTTTAGGATTGGGTCTTGTCCATCACATCATTCTCCTAATGATGTGATCTCGTTATCAATGACATCCAATGTCCATAGTCAGGAAACCATGACTATCTGTTGATCAACGAGCTAGTCAACTAGAGGCTTACTAGGGACATGTTGGTGTCTATTATTCACACATGTATTACGATTTCCGGATAACACAATTATAGCATGAATAAAGACAATTATCATGAACAAGGAAATATAATAATAATGCTTTTATTATTGCCTCTAGGGCATATTTCCAACAGTGACCGCCCCCAAGGGTTGCCAAAGTGTACGGGTTCGGTGACCGCCCCCAAGGGTTTCCATTTGTACGGGTTCGGTGACCGCCCTCAAGAGTACCTTAGTGGAATCACGGCATCTTGCATTGTGCGAGGACGTGAGGAGATTACGGTGGCCCTAGTGGCTTCTCGGGGAGCATTGTGCCTCCACACCTCTCCAAACGGAGATTAGCATCCGCAAGGGTGTGAACTTCGGGATACATCGTCGTCTCCGCGTGCCTCGGTTATCTCTTACCCGAGCCCTTTACTTATGCACTTTACTTTGTGATAGCCATATTGTTTCTTGTCATATATCTTGCTATCACATAGTTGTTTATCTTGCTTAGCATAAGTTGTTGGTGCACATAGGTGAGCCTAGCCGTTTTAGGTTTTGTGCTTGACAAATTAACCGTTAGGTTTATTCCGCATTTGTTCTAGCCTAAACCGTAATTATTTTAAAACGCCTATTCACCCCCCTCTAGGCGACATCCACGGTCTTTCACTGTTGAACCAGCTCCTTCTATGAGAGACGCTTGACCATTGCCTTACACAGGCACTACGCGTTGCGCTTTCTGATGTAAATCACTTCCTAGACAGGCGGCACACATCCTGATGCAAATCAGTTCCTGGACACCCAACTTGAGATCAATTATCCCGTAGGTTGACTATACCTTGGTTTTAGTAGTCTTTAATGTTTTTGCTCTATTCTTCTGACTACTATTTCTAACTTAGCTTAATAGCCCTTCTGGGCTCAACTGTATTAAAAAATATGGCTTACAATTGTTGTTCTGGATTATGTTGTCCCTTCTGCATTGTCGGATGCTTTACCTTGGCAGCATGGTTTAAATTTCTTGCTTTCTCCATGTGAATTTTCCAAAAAGCTTCTCTATTTAAGGAACCAATCTTGCTATTTGATGTTTCATCGACCAATGCTCAGTACCTAATATAACTAAAAGTCGGTTACCGGGTCAATACACCTTATAAATATTATGAATGGGCAATATGTGGCCATCTAGAGTAGAATTTGGTTTATTGATTGATACAGGGGTCAGATTAGTATTTTCTCAAGGTAATCACCACTGTTTTGTTTTTAGGCTTATGTGCCTGATTTTTGTAGGATCTCCGTGTCAAGGTGGGGATATATCAAAGTAATGCCATGTTCTAATTATAAATGAAGAGAAAGTTAAGAACTTAGTAATTACATAGTAATCATGGCTAGAGCATAGAGGTCAGAGATGTGCAAATGATTTATTAAAAATTTGTATTTCCAACAACACATTGGATCACATCGGGTATGCATTTTTTGTAGAAAATAAGTCAGGTTTAGAACTTTTTACCACGACAACTAGAGTAAATCCATCGTATATATTCAGTAACGTATATATTTAGATATTCATGATGCTGCATAAGCACACTTCAGTTCGCCTAGGAGCACTAGCTGCTGGCGTATACATGTATTTCTTGGTTCTAACAAGATGCATGCCAATCTTAGAAAATATAGTAAGTACCTATCCTGAAATTTATGACTCGCGTGAGGTGACTATCTGTAGATAACTATTGTACTTGCATAGCTGGTTGATTTATTTGATTATAATCAAACCAAACTATTGTAATTTTAAGATCGTGGTTATTCAAATGAAAAATGATCAAAGAAATACATGTACAGAGTCACATCTCTTGAGATCATGATTAGGCATGCAATTACTCCTTCAAATTATTGTGATATTGTATTGCTCTTTAGTCTAATAAATTATGTAATGTGGTGCTCCACCTCCTTCTCTCTTCTTGCCAGGACATATACTCTGTCGGATTGCATCTATGTTCTAAAATCTTTTCCAGACCTAATCAATATGTGAAAGTTTAGTGAGGGGCGCCCCCGTTTACTCGCGCCACTCCAGGTTCACATCTCTCTCTCTCTCTCTCTCTCTCTCTCTCTCTCTCTTACCGCTGCTCCTCCCATTGTATTGACTTGCAGCTTGCTGCCGGAACCGGATGGGGTCTCCAGCCAGCCTGCCATTTGGCTTGCAGTCCTGGTCTTTGCAAGTTAGCCTTACATAGGTACAAGGGTTTTAGTACTTCATTAATGTGAAAAAGTGAAGAGAAAATTGTTGCATCGAAGTCTTAATGGAGTGGTTTCGATGAGAACTGATAAAGAATATATTTCACGACTGAGACATTGATATGAAATTTGAGTATTCAATAGAGAAGTCCAGTTCATATATGAAGAAAAAGAAAGGCATGATGTACTACATTGACAGTGATTATTAGCCCATTATGGTACTTCAAATCTGATAAAGAATATATTTCATGACTGAGACATGGGATTTAGAGTCTCAGTCCTGATAGTTTTAATATGAGACTATTTGTTCTGTTTATGTCTTATAAATAATGAAATGGCATATATGTTAAGTTCTCCTATTTTAATTATATTATGTTGTCGATGATGTATGGTTCTGGAATTTGGAGATAACATTCAGGCTTTGGTATCTTGAATCTTTTTGCTTTCTACTAAACTTGATGCAAACAATTTATCCTATCTGGCACTGGCTTTTTGGAACAAATTTTGTCATGTGCTTGCAAATTAATTATCCTTTTGACTTAGTATACTTAGATTACCATGCTTTTGGTATATCTCTACTGTTTGCGCTCTATACTAAGCTCCTTAGTACTGAAAGAATGCTGTGATTTTCTTTGAATGTACAAGATCTGTACACGCTGGGTCACGGTGCTGAGGCGGGCAACGCACGCCAAGGCGCGCTTCCGATCTAGTAGCGATTGATGAAGCCCATGGTTGAAAGTGGACTCTGGAATTCATTGTCATGAATTGGACGCCTTCTTGCCCACCATATAGACCACATGGTGATGAGGACTCGAGCTAAATCCTGCTGATTCGATGACTGGAACAACCAAAAGAGCCACAACCTCGCATCCTCACTCTTGTTTGATAGTACATGCTCCAGTACTAATTCATCACTCAACGCCCAATTGCAACGGGCCATGCGGCACTCGAAAAGGGAGTGGCGCCATGTATCTCCATGCCACAATTGAATCAAAAGAAAGAAAAATGGTACGAAACATGCCCAGCTCAGCCCACGCAGGGGAGAAACGCAAACATATTATTTTTCGCTGCTCCATAATTGAAGCGAAAAAAGAAAAAGAAATGTGCGGAGTAGGCCCAGCTTGGCCCACATAGGGAGAAACGGAAATGGGGCGCGGCCTACTCGAGAGGAAGATAATGGATGAAACTATCACGCAGACGGACGAAAATATGTTCCTAAAATTAGAGGGAAGAAACCTTCCTCCCTTTAATATTAAACTAGTAAAAGGACCCGTGCGTTGAAACCGGAGAAAAAAAAAATCACCCCGATGGCTATGACCACATTTTGTTCACATCTCATCGCATGATTTTCAAAATTTCTTCACAAATGCAAGAATATGTCCCCTTTTCAAAATTTATTCACAAATTGAAGCAATGTTCACATTTTCCAAAAAATGTCGTGGTCGTAAAGAAACTTAGCAATTCAAAGAATTATTCTGAATTTTAAGAAATGTTTTTAAAACACATACTATAATACTCCGATCTACCCTGGCAGTCAATTCTTCAAAATTCACACAAGTATATAGTCACAAAGACTCAGAAGCATTATTGTTTAACTACATACTTTCGATCATTCGTGATTTTTTTTTTACAAATTTGAGAACATTTTTTAATATCATGATCATTTTTACTCTTTGCGCACATTTTTTAAAATGTGAACATTCTTTTATATTGAGAACATTGTTTAAGCATTGTCTTTTGAATCGGCGAACAATTTTTTCGTGACTGGTAGATATTTTTTGAAATTCACAAACATTTTATTGATTTAATAAACATTTTTGAATCAGCAAACATTTTATGAGTAGTTAAAATATTTTGTAGACAAACTATTTGTCAAATTTTTAGGATTTTTTTTCTAAAATTGATGAACATTTTTTGAATTAGCCAACATTTTTCCAATTTCATTAAAAATATTTTATTAACAATTTTATTTTTCAAAATCATGAATATTTTTCTACTTTACGAACATTTGAAAAAAGTTACAAACTTTGTTTGAATATGAGATATTTTTAGAAAAATCCCGAGCATTTTTTGAATTCAAAAATAGTTTTTGTTTCTTTGAGCATTTCATTTCAAAATTCTGAGTTTTTTGAATTTTCTGAAGTTTATCGAAGTCCCAAATTAAATAAAGTAGAAAAAACAAGAAGGGGAAATAAAAATGAAAATAGAAAATAAAAAAACGCCCGCACATGGGCTTGTCCAAACAGGTGCGCTGCTTCTTCTCCCGAGTGCAAAGCACCGTATAGGAGGTCAGTACTGCATGGGTCGGCCCAGGCGAAGGATTCCCTGCAAAAAGATTTTTATCACTTATAAGTGGCATTCGTGGGTAATATTTTACAAGTTTGGGGATATTTCCATGACTGACGGACAGAAGCACTAATGACTTTATTATTAGGTATCAATATAGACTAGTACATATGCTCGTGTGTTACAACAGGCGAATATAATAACAAAACCTGCTTCATGTGCCATTACACGCCACTCATATCCAACTCTACTAAATGTTGTGATAAAGTTACCCTCGTCTCTGTAAGGTGCATATGCGCATGTGTTGCCACGGGTTGCTTTATCTTTGTTTTCGATCATGAAGTGTTGATGTGAAGAAGCCACCCCAACATCCTTCATTGATGCATATTTAAGTTATGCACTGCCATCGGATGAAAGAATAGTGATGTATGAAATAGTCTTTTAAGGAGAAACATACAATGTAATTCATTTAAATGATTTTTATAGAATTATCAAAAGATTTGAATCAGATTTTGAGAATGTAGGTTTTTATTTTTTATTGAAGATTGTTAATTTGTAACATTATATTTAATTCTGAATGTTTTTTTTTCACTATTTGGGCTTGGCCCAAGCGCAAGTGCATTTCCCCACTCGTTCTGACAGATAGATGCATCGTGCATTTGCTCAAAAAAAATATGCATCATGCATGTCGTCGCTTTTCTTTAACAGGAAAGGATTAAAAAAGTCAACCGGCTGATAAAAATAACATTGGTTGGTTCGAGCCAACACGTACACCGTTCATCATGTGTACGCCTCTCTCTAGAGAGGCCACACATCAAAGATTAGAGCATCTCTGTTAGACCTCTTATATTCTGTCGAACTGTAAAATAACCGCCAGTTTACAGTTTTTTTGCGAAAAAGTGGCCTGAACACACACCGTATCGAAACGCGGCCTATAAAAATATTTGCGGGGCGTGGCAAATCTTTGCCCTCAACCTTCACATACACGGGGTGGGAGGCCGACCTGAGCAAGACCCTTATCGCCAGCAATATTTGGCGGGAGGGGCATTTCCGCACGGCAGTTCCCGCTTCCCCTTCCCTCCGCCCACTTCGGACCACCTTCCTCGGATTTGTATCGCCGCCATGGAAGCCTCCCAATCGTTGCTCGTCACCGTGGATGTCATCCACGCGCCAACCCCTCTCGCAGATCTCATCGTCGGCCATGTCGCGCCCGTTGTCGTTCAATGCTCCATCGTGCAACCCCGCAAGCGGCAGGGCAAAATCGTCATCCAGGACTGCTCCCGCAGCCCCCACCAGGAAGGCACGCGTGCCCGCCGCTGCGAATCCGGTCCGGCCCGCGCCGGTGAGGAAAGGCAAGGTTTCGGGTGTGAAACGCAAGAATGACACCGCAAGAACTACCCCGCCAGCACCTCCCCCAATTGCCTCGGCAAGAGCTACCTAGAGGAACGAGGATGCCCGCCGCCGACGTTGCTGACGTCGCCCCCGAGGTGTTCGGTGAAATGGGCGCAAGGTATGATACTTCGATTTCTTCTGGTTGTTTCACTTTTCGCCATTGCGCTTGTTCGTGACTTGTTGAGTGAGACTGTAGCGCCGGTTTGCATGAGGCGACTGCTGAGTTTGTCCACTTGTTGGACGACAACATCGTAGACATCGATCAATCCCCGATCGGTGATTACAGTTACAATGCGATGGATGGTGGCGTGCATGGTCACGGTGTGGAAGAAGATGAGGTGGAGGGGGTTGAGGAGGGGGTGTTCGACCAAGCGCAAGCAAAATTGTGTGCAAGATTGAAAAACTACACGCAATTGGAAGATCAAATCTTGATCAAGGCTTGGCAATCGGTGTCTCTTGATGCGTGCCCCGACACTGACCAAAACGCCAAGCGGTATTGGCAAAGGATAGAGGATCAATTCTTCCGCATGATGGCAAAATATCCCAACAGGACACCACACACCTTTAGGTCACTCCAAAGGTCATTGGGATGTGATCAAGCCGATTTGTAGTCGTTGGCCTACTTGCTTGGAGCAAGTCGGCACTGCACATCCAAGTGATACTGTTGAATCCGATTATGTGAGTTTGTTTTCACGTCCCAAGTTATGCAAATCATTTGTAGCCGTCAGAGTGGTTGCGTAATTTGACATTGTTTTCATTTTGTAGGAGAAAATTACGCAAGAAATGTACAAGGACATGGAAGCTTCCGGTGGCAAGTCATTTCAACTAGAGCATTGTTGGAAATTTCTTCGACATATCGAGAAGTGGAAGATGATTGAAAAAGAATCCCCATAGACACTACAAAAAAATATACTTCCGTGATGATACGTGTTTGTCACAGTAGGTCGCGTTTTTTGTCATGCATGTACATCCATGACGATTTTATGACAGAATCAAGATAGTCATACCTGTGCTGTCGTAGAAGTGTTCCATGACATTACCAAAATTATCATCACGGAAGTGTGCACTTCCATGATGATAAATCGCGCGTCACAGAAGTGCTTTCGTCAAGGGTGACCGACACGTGGCATCCACCGTAACGGAACGCCGTTAAGCTATCAGGTCGGGTTTTGGATCCGATAACCCGTTAACAGCTCCGACCAATGGGGATTTTCCATGTGTAAAATCATCATTGGCTGGAGGAAACACGTGTCGGCTCATCGTTGGGACAGATGTCATCCACTCATTGGACAGAAGGCGCCTATGATACGTCGACACGTGGCACAGCCCAACAGAAGCCCATTCCTGTGAAAAGGCTGACCCGTTTGACTTGGTCAAAAGGTGGCGGGCTGGCCCATGGAAAGCCTGTTAAAGGCATGTTCGCATATAGCCCATTTACAGCCCGCTAACCCAAGGCCCGTTACGCCCTATCCGAATTAGGCCCAGTAGCGTCATCTGGGCCATCCAATATGAGTCCAGCCCGTTTTCACTTCTGGCCCATGTATGGCCCATGACGTCTTTCGGCCCATATGAGGCCCTATGTAACTCTTGGCCTATTAATGGCCCGTGGTGAAACTGGCCCGTAATGAACAGTGTATCACTTTACACCCATTAACGGCCCGTGGTGAAACTGGCCCGTAATGAACAGTGTATCACTTTATACCCATTAACGGCCCGTTATTCCGTTGGGCCATTTCCAGCCCATGATATCTTTCGGCCTTCTCAGAGCCCATTTATTCTTGGGCTCATTTCCAGCATTTGTCTACTTACGGCCCATTACTGTCATTTTCTGCTTGTGGGCCAAATTCAGCCCGTGGTTACAGTAGGCCCGTTTGTGATTCGTTAATACGTCGGTTTGTTTTCATAGCGTCATCAAATACGGCCTATTAACGATGGCCCATTATGGTCGGCCCATGAACGGACGATTCCAACTCTAGCCCGTTTAGGGCCATAATGCGGCCTGTTATTGGCCCATGTTCGGCCAATCGATCATACGGCCCGTATAAGGCCCATTGATGATACGACCCGTAGAAGGCCCATTGTTTCTACGGCCCGTAGAAGGCCCATTGTTTCTATGGCCCGTAGAAGGCCTACTGTTTCTACGGCACATAGAAGGCCCACTGTTTCTACGGCCCATAGGAGGCCCAGTGTCACTATAGTAAATATTAGCCCATGGTTATTGTGGCCTAGTTTTAAAAAATAGGTTATTGCAGCCACTAGCAAACCGCGGAAAAAGATCTGCAGTGACTACAAGCAAACAAATAAACAAGACAACAAGGAAATAAATAAGCAAGCAACTTATGCTAGGCTATCACGGCTATTACACATATTACATCCACTGGGCATCAAAGTTCGCCACCAGTGTAAGTATAGGGAACAAAGCAGCATATAAACACCGCAGCAAAACAAGTCCAGAACTGAAACCACTTCACAAGAGTTCAAGAAACAATATAATGGGTACCCATAATGCTGGCAAGATGCTTAGCAAGCTTATTAACTTTCTATTGTTTGGCACTTAAATCCTCCAGCGCTTGCTGTTGCACAAGAAATTACGCATCTGAATTCTGCAGGGACTTCCTCAGTCCTTCGGCTTCTTGTCGCAGCACAGCTGACTGATGCCTTTCAGCTTGTAGCTGAGACTGAAGAAGCCGAAGTGATTCAGGCAGCGAGTTCGAAGAGCTTGTGCCAGCGGTGCTGTCCAGTAGCTCGAACACTACATCAACGCAGGACTGTGGGGTTTTCTCACTGTCTACAAGATCGTTTTTATCACCTTTCTTGGAGACCAACAGGGTTGTCTCAGTATCTTGAACCTTATCTGCATTACTTTCTCTACCATTGCATAGTGGGGTGCTCTTCTCCAATATTCTGTTTGCATACTACAAGAGAAACAAGCAGACACATCACAGGTTTAGCTTGTAGTATACAAAACTCATTTTGGTAAACTGGTTCAGTAGTAAGGTGGACAGGATAACAACATGAAACAAACATATATCTATGTACTATGGTCACTGTATTGTCCATATCATTCTAGTTTATGTTCCCTAATCAAGATAGAGACACGGTTCAACTCATATATTTTTAAGACACAACAGCATAGACAGAATATAAGTGTGAGAAACTACATATCATTGGCAACACTTGTAATGTGCATCACATGAGAACATAACTGTTTATACAACTTAAACTGAAATCAACATAGAGCAAGAAGTTAGAACAACAATCCAGTTAAAGAAATAGGTTTAAAACATACCTGTTGCGCCATTGGAGTTTCAATTGGATCCTTCAAATTCGAAAGTAGTTGGTATGAGTAAATACAGTGATGCAACAACAAAGGAGTATGGGCCATAGCTACGGAATCTGACCTGAGAACAGTTGCTCTTCTGCTTTAAACGTGGAGTTTGGGTTAGCTGTGGTGGTCTTCGTGCTTTGGGCACTGCATTAGCTTTACAAACTGCTCGTGTGGGGGTACTCTGTGGTGGACATGGTGCTTTGTCAGCTATAAGTGGGTTACTATCCGTTGGAGTCTCGATTATGTGTGGTGGGGCTAGTTAGTGGGCCAATACAACCATGGTTCTATCTGCTTGACGGGTAGCACTGTCTTTTGTGAAGAACGGGTTTTTGCTCCCTTAGATACTGCCATCACCCCCTCCAATTCAAATGGCTGATAAACAAGAAAAGAAATTGAACATACAAACATTGTATGATAGACAGATGTGGTAATTCACATATATGTTGTCTAACCAAACAGGACACCATGCACAATTTCACATATATGATGCCTAACTAAATAGGATAGCATGACACAGTTTCAGATATATGATGGATAACTTAACAAGATATAATGGCATAATTCAACATATGATGAGTACCTAAACAGGATGACATGACAAAATTATATGATGTCTTTCTAAAATAGGTTGGGATGAAATAATTCACACACATGTTGTCTAAGTATACAGGATGGCATGATATAATTGACATAATTGATTCATATACCAAGTAGCTGGCACTCGCATGTATGATCTCTAAACTAAGCAAATAGAATTCAATATTGTGCATATGATGTCTAAACTAAGCAATGCAAGACACCATATGCATCATATGAGAAATATAAACATTGCAACTTAGAGCATACACCTCAGGTGGGATATATGACTGGTCATCTGTCTCTGAATCCTCCTCTGGGGAGCTCCCTGTAACCATCAAGATATATGCTTTAACAGGTACCATTGCCTGCTCTGAAGACCTTGTTTTCACTCCAGATTTTTTCATAACCGTCTCAAATGGCTGATACACATGAAGAGTAGTTCAATATACACAGATTGTCGACAAATGGAATACATAATGAAAAAAAGATGGCATGAGATAATTCACATATATGATGCCTGGCTCCATGGCGGTGCATAATTCACATATATGATAACTGGCTGAAAAACATGGCATTGCATAATTCACATATCTGATATAGAAAGCAAACATGAGGCATTCACACAAAGCATGTCTAATCTAAGCAGATGGCATGGCAATGCAAGACATCATATGCATGATATGAGCAATATAACCCAGCCAAGTTAGAGCATGCACCTCGGGGGGGGGGGGGGGGGAATACGACTGGTCATCTCTCTCTGAATCCTCCTCTGAGGAGCTATCTGTAACCAGCAAGAAATCTGCATCGACAGGTAGCACTGACTGCTCAGAAGACCTTGTTTTCACTCCAGATTTCCCCCCGACCGACTCAAATGGCTGATGCACAGGAAGAGTAGATGAATGTATAAACATTGTTGACAAATGGAATACATTATGGAAAAAATATGACACGATACAATTCACATATACGATGACTAGCTAAACAGGATGGCATTGCATGATTCACGTATATGATGTCTGGCTAAATAAGATGGCATTGCATAATTCCCATATACTCCCTGATGACATATAAGATGTATAATATAAGCAATGCAAGGCGCCATATGCATGATATGACCAACATCAGCATGCCAGGTTAGAGCAAACACCTCAGGTGGTAAACAGGCGTGGTCGGCTCCTTCTGAATCTCCATCTGAACAGTTATCTTCCTCTGGAATACAATCTAGAAATGCAGGAGGGGGGCACTTCGCCCACCATGGAGCGGCGTCTGCATGACATTATATTCGCACGCAACATTCTTCTCTTTTTCTCTACATGTTCAGTACGATTGTGTACAATATCTGACATGCATAATAAAAAAATAGTTAGATTTTGTAAGGACTAAGGGGTGCATGCAAAAATCAAGATTGATGGTAGCAAACGAGTGGATGGATCCAAAACTAATGATAGCAGGTAGATTATAGCTTCAGTTTAAAAAGATAGACAATGGATCATCTATTGTTTGTTGCCCACCCAACATGAACCACATAGAAGACTCCAGATGAACCAGATAGTAGACAGATACTATTCGTTGCTGGCTCGATATGAGACCCATGGGCAATTCAAAACTCAAGATTGAACGATAAAGTAGCAGGTAATAATAACCAATGTATAACGTAAGCAAACACGAAAGACTGTGACCTCTCTTCCGGAACTATGTAGTCCTCAGGTTAATCTGCTCAGTCGATGATGGTAATGCAGTTGGCATGGCTGCCAGCAACGGGGAAGATGATCTGAGGCGGCGAAAGGAAGTTTGCAGGGGGGATCTCTGCTGCAGTGAACGCTTCTGTCGATGGTGCACCTCAGGTGGGGTGGATGACGGCATGGCAGGAGCAAGACATAACACACAAAGTTTTCTTTGACGCCTATCTGAAAATGAAGTAAATCTATAAGGGCTCCTTAGAATTGGAGGATTCTATAAATGCAGGGACAGGAAAAACACAAGAATAGGATAGGAATGCACGTGCAAAACAGAGCATTTGGAAACATAGGATTTCAGTCAACCTGTGTGTTTGGCTCACATGAATTGGAAGAACAGAGAAATGGAGAAACAAAGTGATGCGATGAGTGTACAACCTCTTTGGCATAGCCTTGTGGACCTCAGCATCATTGGGTTGGACGTGGAGGATGGTGATGATGCTGGTATGACTGTGGGAGGCGGGGAAGAAGATCTGAGGCCTCTGGAAACGGCGCTTTGGGTACTGCTCCGCTGTGATGGACGGTTCCATCGTTGGAGCAGCTCCGCTAAGGTGTACGGCGACGAGGCTGAAGCATGACAAGACAGACAACGTTAATCTTAGGGATGGCAGTTTTGCCCATGGGTATGGGTACCCGCGGGTACCCTACCCGGAAACAACGGGCATGGGCAAGACTAGGAGAGATTTTATACCCACGGGTAATGGGTATCCATACCCGCAAAATATATGGGTACATCATGGGTATGAAATTATGCCCATGGGTAAACCAATGGATACCCATAAAACATTAATAAATGAAAATAACTCCTATGTCATGTGAGGTCAACATCCAAATCTTGTGGCCCATCCTAAATCTCATATTCCTTAAACCGGCCATAGCTCATAGGCCCATTATCACCTGCTTGCCACTCATCCTAAGTCTAATGCGACTCCTTGAAAAAGATTTAATCTTGATCCTTCGCTACCGAACTGATGTCTAACTCTCGACGCAGTGAACCCCCATTCCCACCACCGCCTTCCACTACGTTGGGATTCCACCAACGGCTGATTGTACTCCCTTGATGCCTCCAAGGGGCCACCCATCAGAGGAGGCCATGTCAATGCTATACTACTCGCCCATCGTCACTTAAATTTAAACTCATTTCTCCACCTTTAAAAAAAATTAAATGTTATATATTGCACCCACTGGATACCCATTGGGTATAGGATACCCGATGGGTATGGGCATGGGTGCCAATTTATGCCCACGGGTATTGAAGTGGGTGGGTATGGAAATTTTCCATGGGTATGAGTTTGGGTAGAAGGAGCTTGTACCCGACCATACCCTACCCATTGCCATCCCTAGTTAATCTGAAGTGGGACCCTAATATCATCTGCAATAGATGATGTAAAATACATCACCAAAAAGTGCTAGATGTAAAACGCATCAGCAGCGCCACGACCGGTCCGACATATGCTGTAAGTACTGTTCACTCTGAACTTAACTGAAGAAAATGAACTTCACAGTTAGAACTGAATTTTACTATCAAAACTGATTGAACTAGTAACAGAGCATTGCAATAGATGTTTAGGGCGTTCGAGCACTAGTAGAAGAGAAGCAGTGACCTAAATTAGCAGACGCTTGAGCAAGGAACGCACTAGCAGAGAGCAAGTCATGCAGTAGCACCGCGAGCGAGTGCTAAAGCAGCAACTCCTGTAGCTGCCGGAGGTCGTGCAACAGCAGCAGCAGCGCAAGCGAGAGCAAGAGCAGAGCAACAACACGAACGAAAGCAGGAGCAGTGCAGTAGCACGGCCGACAGCAAGAACAGAGCCGCAGCGCGAGCGAGAGCCGAAGCAGCTGCAGCTAGTGCCGTTGTGGAAGTCGCTGCTGAGGAAGCAACGACATGGGGGAGAGACGTCGTGGATGATGTGGCCGGCGACGGCGCCGTCGATGGAGACACGCCATGTCTGCTCGGTATCGAGCACCAGCAGCCCCATGAGATCGAATAAAAGATAAAATGCAGTGGTGAGTGCAGAACCTCCTTGGTTGCACCAAGTTGGCCTCAGCTTCATCGGAGGAATTGGTGAGGGTGATGCGGTTCCGGTGGGGCAGGTCAAGACGGCGCTGTGGGGATTGAGGTGGCGCGATAGACGAGGCGAACGTTGGGGCAGCTCCTTGGAGGTGGAGGACGGGGCCGCTGATCCGGCGGGACGATGAGATCGACAACGGATCCTCATCCGGTGCGGTGGATGAGGGAAGGCGAGCTGTTGCGGTGGACGACGTAGTCAGGGAAGAGTCTCCGGTTGGGCGGCGGTCGGGAGGCCGATGGAGGAGCGTGGGGTTTCGCGGGTTTTGGCGGCCTCGGTGTACGAATGGGGGGCGAAGGGGGAGGGGGGAGCCAAGCTTAGGGACGCGCTTGTCTGAAATGTAGGGTAAGTTACCAGCGTACCCCCACCGGTTTTGACACCACGACGTGGAGCTTCATTTCCGGCTGAGGGGTAGAAGGGAGATTTCGCGTGTCTGGGTTGCGGGAGCGATTTTGGATGGGGAGGGAGTTCTCGTGCGCGTCCAAATTTTGGGATAACAAGGCGTGGCACGGGTTGAAGAAGCGGGAGTTTCAAAGCAGGTGAGACAAAAGATACTCGAGCTTGAAAATTTCGGGATACTCAATTTTCCTTATTTGAATACGATTGTTGTCAAGTTATACAATAATTTAAATATTATCTTGATAACAAAAAACATACATATAGCAGTAATCATATTTCACTATGAACTACATGTGCCATACGCTCTCCAATTCAAATATTTGTATCCATTTTATGTTGAATTCAAATCGTAGTACATTATTGGTCTAGGTAGCGAGATGTTTGGGATAATCTAAACCCTGTTTTCATACGTATAATTTTTGGCTGAATTGGGACAAGTTTTGGTATAAGCCTCTTGCAAAACCGGAGATTCTCTCAACAAGCCTCGTGGTTCCGAGAGGGAACATGTCACCTTTGTGTGCGAAACGATATACGCTGTCTCCCCCCTGATTTTATTTACAGAGGCAACATAGAACTATATGAGTGCCCTGTTAAAATTTGGAATTATTTCGGGTTCATTTGGCCTTTTATACATTAATTGAGTTTCTGGACTTTTAATGTGCATAATCTAAATATGGATTGCATGCACATGCTCCGGTGGACCAAAGTGGGTTGAAAAATCACATGTGTGTCCTTGGTTGAATTTCTAGGTCCCATGGAAGAAATGAGAATGAAATTCAAACATCTGGGCGTCATGACTCGGCCGAGAACATCGAGAAACTTTGATTTTAAATTCATGTAAATCCAAAACTCGCCTGGAAATAATGAAACTTGGCATGGTGTCATGTCATCGCACAAACATGTTGTGGTAAAAAATTGGGCCGATTTGGAAGCTCGTGGTTCTAAGAGGGAACGTGCCACCTTTGAGTGTGAAACGATATGCGCTGCCCCCCTTGAGTTTCTTAACAAAGGAAACATAGAACTACATTAGTGCCCTGTTAAATTTTGGAATTATTCTGGGTTCGTTTGTCGTTTTTTATACATTAATTGAGTTTCTGGTCATTTAATGTGCATAAGTCAAATTTGAACTACAAGCACATGCTCTCGTGCACCAAAGTTGGTTGAAAAATCACATTTGTGTCCTCGGGTGAATTTCTAGGTCCCATGCAAGAAATGAGAATAAAATTAAAACATCTGGGCATCATGGCTCGACTGAGAATGTTGAGAAACTTGGTTTTAAAATTCTTGTAAATCCAAAACACGTCTGAAAATCATGAAACTTGGCATGGATGTCATGTCATGGTACTACCATGTTGTGGTAAAAAAATGGCCGAATAGGAACAGATTTTTGTATAAGCTTCTTGCAAACCGAAGCTTCTCTCAAGAAGGCTCATGGTTCTAAGAGGGAACTTGCCACCTTTGAGTGCGAAACGAGATACTTTGTCCCCCTTGAGTTTATTTACAAAGGCAACATAGAACTACATGAGTGCCCTGTTAAATTTTGGAATTATTCCGGCTTCGTTTGGCCTTATTTACACATCAATTGAGTTTTTGGTCATTTAATGTGCATAATTCAAATTTGAACTACAAGCACATGCTCCCGTGCACCAAAGTTGGTTGAAAAATCACATTTGTGTCCTTGGGTGAATTTCTACTAGGTCCCATGCAAAAAATGAGAATAAAATTCAAACATCTGGGCATCGTGGCTCGGTCGAGAACATTGAGAAACTTGGTTTTAAAATCATGAAACTTGGCATGGTGTCATGTCATGGTAGTACCATGCCGTGGTTAAAAAATTGGCCGAATAGGAACAAATTTTGGTATAAGCTTCTTGCAAATCGGAGCTTCTCTCAAGAAAGCTCGTGGTTCTGGGAGGGAACATGTCACCTTTGTGTGCATAATTCAAATTTGAAATACAAGCACATGTTCCAGTGCACCAAAGTTGGTTGAAAAATCACATGTGTGTCCTTCGGGTAAATTTCTAGGTTCCATGCAAGAAATGGGAATGAAATTCAAAATTCTGGGCGTCGTGGCTGGGTTGGAAACATTGAGAATCTTAGTTTTTTAATTCCTGTAAATCCAAAACATGCATGAAAATAATGAAACTGGGCTTGGTGCCATGTCATGGCACCAACATGCTGTGGTAAATTTGTAGTCCGATTTGCGAAGGCGCACACATTAACAATCAACAAAGTCATTTTGGAACAAGTGCTGTCACGTTACAATTGGAAACACAAGTATTATTGAAATCGTGGGCGTTCTACATACTAGTACCATTTACGTGCTGCCACGCGTCCCCATTTTTTATTAGCTAGGAGGCGACGTGCAGGGTAGCTATTTGATTACGAGAGGCGTGCGATCAGACCCCTGTGCGTGCTTATCGAGAGGAGAGCCCTTTGACCTCCATCTACCGTCCACCTCTCTCCCAAGGTCTCCATTAATGGCGCCCGAGCCTCTGTTTGATGGCGTGGCTATGTCTCACTCGACTGAGATTTAAGAGAGAAAAAAGAAAATCTGAAAGCACGGATCTTGATGTAAGATCCGACGGACCTATATAACATCTACTGCGACTTATAGCAAGACTTACGAATATATAAGGATGATTTTTTTTATCAAGAAGGGCTTGCCCCTTTCGATTTTCATTACTGAAAACCACCACAATTCACAAGAAGTTCAGCACAACTCCAGCCTAACACGAAGGACTAAAAGCTACCAGATTGAAATCACAACATCCCAAGAGGCCAACAAAGGCCAAACATCCGCGCTAGAACCCAACATTTCACAACCGACGACACAATCCACATCTTAAACCGATTATTACATCAAAAGAAACCAGGAAACTGAAGGACACACGCTCTGGTGATCGGCGAGCTTGTGATAAGTGACGTAGAGCCCACGGCCCTTCGTGCGGGCACTCCACCCTCACCGACGAAAGGAAGGAGTCCACCGCCGTGTTCCGCACATCGAAGCCACCGCCGCGCTCGCACTTCTGGCATAGCCACTGGTTCCCGGGGTGCTCGACGCGGCAGTCCGCGCAGGCCAGGTGCCCTCTGAGGGAGTCCTGGATTAGGGGGTGTCCGGATAGCCGGAATATACCTTCGGCCGGACTCCTGGACTATGAAGACACAAGATTGAAGACTTCGTCCCGTGTCCGGAAGGGACTTTCCTTGGCGTGGAAGGCAAGCTTGGCGATATGGATATGTAGATCTCCTACCATTGTAACCGACTCTGTGTAACCCTAGCCCTCTCCGGTGTCTATATAAACCGGAGGGTTTTAGTCCATAGGAAGAACAACAATCATACCATAGGCTAGCTTCTAGGGTTTAGCCTCTCTGATCTCGTGGTAGATCTACTCTTGTACTACCCATATCATCAATATTAATCAAGCAGGAGTAGGGTTTTACCTCCATCAAGAGGGCCCGAACCTGGGTAAAAACACCGTGTCCCTTGTCTCCTATTACCATCTGCCTAGACGCACAGTTCGGGACCCCCTACCCGAGATCCGCCGGTTTTGACACCGACATTGGTGCTTTCATTGAGAGTTCCTCTGTGTCGTCGCTTTTAGGTCCGATGGCTCCTCCGATCATCAACAACGATGCGGTCCAGGGTGAGACTTTTTTCCCCGGACAGATCTTCGTATTCGGCGGCTTTGCACTGCGGGCCAATTCGCTTGGCCATCTGGAGCAGATTGAAAGCTATGCCCCTGGCCATCAGGTCAGGTTTGGAAGTTTGAACTACACGGCCGACATCCACGGAGACTTGATCTTCGATGGATTCAAGCCACAGCCGAGCGCGTCGCACTGTCACGATAGGCATGATCTAGCTCTGCCGCCGAACAGTGCCCTGGAGGTCGCACCTGTGTCCGCTCCGACCCTTAGCTCGAAGCCGACCACACCAATCGAGGATGGGTGGTTAGACACCGCCTCGGGGGCTGCAATCTCTACGACGATCAAGCCGAACACCAGCCTTGTCCTCTGCGAAGACCGTGACTCCAAGTTGTCAGACTCCCCTCCGGACTCCGAGCCCTCCGCGCCCCTACCAATCGAATCCGATTGGGCGCTGATCGTGGAATTCACCGCCGCAGACATCTTTCAGCACTCGCCCTTCGGCGACATTCTGAATTCACTCAGGTCTCTCTCTTTGTCAGGAGAGTCCTGGCCGGACTATGACCGGCATGATTGGGATGAGAACGACGAAGAAATTCGATGCCCACCCACCACCCACTTCGTAGCAACTGTCAATAACTTAAACGACGTGCTCGACTTCGACTCCGAAGACATCGACGGTTTGGACGACGATGTAGGAGATGAACATGAACCAACGCCTATAAGGCACTGGACTGCCACCTCATCTCATGATGTATACATGGTGGACACACCCAAAGGAAGCGACGACGAGTAACACAGGGATGCAAAGAGGGATCGTTCACTCGAAAAGCAATCATAGCGGCGACGTAAGCGCCGCTCCAAGCCCCGCCTCGATAGAGACATCAGCCATACAGACCCAGCCATAGAGCAGGACGAGCCGGCAGATGACGAACATGCCTTCGAGCAACCGTCCGAACAGGGAAACTTGGACAAACAAACCGAACAACCCGTCCCCGGCGAAAACAACAGTCCGGACGACCTTACGCCGGATAAGCTCATGGAGCAGAAGAACCTCCACAAAAAGGCTCGTCGCCACTGCGCGTAGCCTGAAAAAGCAGAAGCGAAAGCTCAAAACTGCGGAAGATGCACTCAGAAACAGATGGAGCAAAGTACTCAACACCGCAGACAAACATGGCGGCAGTCGCCGCACAAAAAGCTATCCGAAGCGAAAGCTATTGCCTGAATTTGACGAGAAGGCCTTAGAGCCCCCGCAATCAAGAAATAAGAAAGCCAACCGGTCGGATAGACGACCCCATGGCCAGCATGGTGTTGGAAATATGCCCTAGAGGCAATAATAAAAGGATTATTATTATATTTCCTTGTTCATGATAATTGTCTTTTATTCATGCTATAATTGTGTTATCTGGAAATCGTAATACATGTGTGAATACATAGACACCAACATGTCCCTAGTAAGCCTCTAGTTGACTAGCTCGTTGATCAACTGATAGTCATGGTTTCCTGACTATGGACATTAGATGTCATTGATAACGAGATCACATCATTAGGAGAATGATGTGATGGACAAGACCCAATCCTAAGCATAGCACAAGATCGTGTAGTTCGTTTGCTAGAGCTTTTACAATGTCAAGTATCTTTTCCTTAGACCATGAGATCGTGTAACTCCCGGATACCGTAGGAGTGCTTTGGGTGTGCCAAACGTCACAACGTAACTGGGTGACTATAAAGGTATACTGCGGGTATCTCCGAAAGTGTCTATTGGGTTGACACGGATCGAGACTGGGATTTGTCACTCCATATGACGGAGAGGTATCACTAGGCCCACTCGGTAATGCATCATCATAATGAGCTCAATGTGATCAAAGTGTTTGATCACGGGATCATGCATTACGGTACGAGTAAAGTGACTTGCCGGTAACTAGATTGAACGAGGTATTGGGATACCAACGATCGAATCTCGGGCAAGTAAAATACCGATTGACAAAGGGAATTATATACGGGGTTGCTTGAATCCTGGACATCGTGGTTCATCCGATGAGATCATCGAGGAGCATGTGGGAGCCAACATGGGTATCCAGATCCCGCTGTTGGTTATTGGCCGGAGAGCTGTCTCGGTCATGTCTACGTGTCTCCCGAACCCGTAGGGTCTACACACTTAAGGTTCAGTGACGCTAGGGTTGTATAGAGATAAGTATGCAGTAATCCGAAAGTTGTTAGGAGTCTCGGATGAGATCTTGGACGTCACGAGGAGTTCCGAAATGGTCCGGAGGTAAAGAATCATATATAGGAAGTGCAGTTTCGGCCATCGGGAGAATTCGGGGTCACCGGTATTGTACCGAGACCACCGGATGGGTCCCGCGGGTCCACCGGGTGGGGCCACCCATCCCGGAGGGCCCCATGGGCTGAAGTGGGGAGGGGAACCAGCCCATAGTGGACTGGTGCGCCCCCCTTGGCCCACCCCCTGTGCCTAGGGTTGAAACCCTAGGGTGGGGGGGCGCCTCACTTGCCTTGGGGGGTACTCCACCCCCTTTGGCCGCCGCCCCCTTGGAGATGGGATCTCCAGGGCCGGCGCCCCCCCAGGGAGGCCTATATAAAGGGGGGAGGGAGGGGCAGCCGCACCCTGAAGCTTTGGCGCCTCCCTCTCCCCTGCTACACCTCTCTCTCTCGCAGAAACTCAGCGAAGCCCTGCTGCGGTGACTGCTGCATCCACCACCACGCCGTCGTGCTGCTGGATCTTCATCAACCTCTCCTTCCCCTTGATGTATCAAGAAGGAGGAGACGTCATCCGCTCCGTACGTGTGTTGAACGCGGAGGTGCCGTCCGTTCGGCACTTGGTCATCGGTGATTTGGATCACGGCGAGTACGACTCCATCATCCACGTTCTAGTGAACGCTTCCGCTCGCGATCTACAAAGGTATGTAGATGCATCCGATCACTCGTTGCTAGATGAACTCATAGATGGATCTTGGTGAAACCGTAGGAAAATTTTTGTTTTCTAGAACGTTCCCCAACAGTGGCGTCATGAGCCAGGTTTATGCGTAGTTCTCTTTGCACGAGTAGAACACAATTTGTTGTGGGCGTAGATGTTGTCAACTTTCTTGCCGCTACTAGTCTTATTTTGCTTCAGTGGTATTGTGGGATGAAGCGGCCCGGACCAACCTTACACGTACGCTTACGTGAGACCGGTTCCACCGACTAACATGCACTAGTTGCATAAGGTGGCTGGCGGGTGTCTGTCTCTCCCACTTTAGTTGGAGCGGATTCGACGAAAAGGGTCCTTATGAAGGGTAAATAGAAGTTGACAAATCACGTTGTGGCTTTTACGTAGGTAAGAAAACGTTCTTGCTAGAACCTAATTGCAGCCACGTAAAACTTGCAACAACAATTAGAGGACGTCTAACTTGTTTTTGCAGCAAGTGTTTTGTGATGTGGTATGGCCAAAGTTGTGATGAATGATGAATGATATATATGTGATGTATGAGATCATATTCATGTAATAGGAATCACGACTTGCATGTCGATGAGTATGACAACCGGCAGGAGCCATAGGAGTTGTCTTTATTTTTTGTATGACCTGCGTGTCATTGAGAAACGCCATGTAAATTACTTTACTTTATAGCTAAACGTGTTAGCCGTAGTAGTAGAAGTAATAGTAGGCGAGCAACTTCATGGAGACACGATGATGGAGATCATGATGATGAAGATCATGGTGTCATGCCGGTGACAAGATGATCATGGAGCCCCAAGATGGAGATCAAGGAGCTATATGATATTGGCCATATCATGTCACTATTATTATTTGATTGCATGTGATGTTTATCATGTTTTTGCATCTTGTTTACTTAGATCGGCGGTAGTAAATAAGATGATCCCTCATAATAATTTCAAGAAAGTGTTCCCCCTAACTATGCGCCATTGCGACAGTTCGTTGTTTCGAAGCACCACGTGATGATTGGGTGTGATAGATTCCAACGTTCACATACAACAGGTGTAAGACAGATTTACACATGCAAACACTTAGGTTAACTTGACGAGCCTAGCATGTACAAACATGGCCTCGGAACACAAGAGACCGAAAGGTCGAACATGAGTCGTATGAAAGATACGATCAACATGGAGATGTTCACCGATGATGACTAGTCCGTCTCACGTGATGATCGGACACGGCCTAGTCGAGTCGGATCATGTTTCACTTAGATGACTAGAGGGATGTCTAATCTAAGTGGGAGTTCATTTTATAATTTGATTAGATGAACTTAATTATCATGAACTTAGTCTAAATAAACTTTGCAATATGTCTTGTAGACCAAATGGCCCATGCTAATGTCAACCTCAACTTCAACGCGTTCCTAGAGAAAACCAAGCTGAAAGACGATGGCAGCAACTATACGGACTGGGTCCGGAACCTGAGGATCATCCTCATAGCTGCCAGGAAACAATATGTCCTAGAAGCACTGCTAGGTGAAGCACCCATCCCAGAGAACGAAGACGTTATGAACGCTTGGCAGCAACATGCTGATGATTACTCCCTCGTTCAGTGCGGCATGCTTTACAGCTTAGAACCGGGGCTCCAAAAGCGTTTTGAGCAACACGGAGCATATGAGATGTTCGAAGAGCTAAAAATGGTTTTCCAAGCTCATGCCCGGGTCGAGAGATATGAAGTCTCCGACAAATTCTACAGTTGTAAGATGGAGGAAAATAGTTCTGTCAGTGAACACATACTCAAGATGTCTGGGTTGCACAACCGCTTGACTCAGCTGGAGATTAACCTCCCAGATGAGGCGGTCATTGACAGAATCCTTCAGTCGCTCCCACCTAGCTACAAGAGCTTTGTGATGAACTACAATATGCAGGGGATGGAAAAGACCATTCCTGAGGTATTTGCTATGCTGAAATCAGCGGAGGTAGAAATCAAAAAGGAACATCAAGTGTTGACTGTCAATAAAACCACCAAGTTCAAGAAAGCCAAGGGTAAGAAGAACTTCAAGAAGGACGACAAGGATGTTGCCGCGCCCGATAAGCAAGTTGCCAGGAAGAAGTCAAAGCATGGACCCAAGCCTGAAACTGAGTGCTTTTATTGCAACGGGAAGGGTCACTGGAAGCGGAACTGCCCCAAATACTTAGCAGACAAGAAGGCCAGCAACACTAAGGTATATGTGATGTACATGTAATTGATGTGTACCTTACCAGTACTCGTAGTAGCTCCTGGGTATTTGATACTGGTGCCGCTGCTCATATTTGTAACTCAAAGCAGGAGCTGCGGAATAAGCAGAGACTGGCGAAGGACGAGGTGACGATGCGCGTTGGGAATGGTTCCAAGGTCGATGTGATCGCCGTCGGCACGCTACCTCTACATTTACCTACGGGATTAGTTTTAAACCTCAATAATTGTTATTTAGTGCCAAGTTTGAGCATGAACATTGTATCTGGATCTCGTTTAATACGAGATGGCTACTCATTTAAATCCGAGAATAATGGTTGTTCTATTTATATGAGTGATATGTTTTATGGTCATGCTCCAATGGTCAATGGTTTATTCTTAATGAATCTCGTACGTGATGTTACACATATTCATAGTGTGAATACCAAAAGATGTAAAGTTGATAACAATAGTCCACATACTTGTGGCACTGCCGCCTTGGTCACATTGGTGTCAAGCACATGAAGAAGCTCCATGCTGATGGACTTTTAGAGTCTCTCAATTATGAATCATTTGACACATGCGAACCATGCCTCATGGGTAAAATGACCAAGACTCTGTTCTCCGGAACAATGGAGCGAGCAACCAACTTATTGGAAATCATACATACTGATGTGTGCGGTCCAATGAGTGTTGAGGCTCGCGGAGCATATCGTTATGTTCTCACTCTTACTGATGAGTTGAGTAGATATGGGTATGTCTACTTGATGAAACACAAGTCTGAGACCTTTGAAAAGTTCAAGGAATTTCAGAATGAGGTAGAGAATCAACGTGACCGAAAAATAAAGTTCTTACGATCAGATCGTGGAGGAGAATATTTAAGTCACGAATTTGGCACACACTTAAGGAAAGTGGAATCGGTTGACAACTCACGCCGCCTGGAAGACCTCAACGTAACGGTGTGTCCGAACGTCGTAATCGCACTCTATTGGATATGGTGCGATCTATGATGTCTCTTACTGATTTTCCGCTATCATTTTGGGGATACGCTCTAGAGACAGCTACATTCACTTTAAATAGGGCACCTTCTAAATCCGTTGAGACGACGCCGTATGAATTATGGTTTGGGAAGAAACCTAAGCTGTCGTTTCTAAAAGTTTGGGGATGCGATGCTTATGTCAAGAAACTTCAACCTGAAAAGCTCGAACCCAAGTCGGAAAAATGTGTCTTCATAGGATACCCTAAGGAAACCATTGGGTATACCTTCTACCTAAGATCCGAAGGCAAGATCTTTGTTGCCAAGAACGGATCCTTTCTGGAGAAAGAGTTTCTCTTGAAAGAAGTAAGTGGGAGGAAAGTGGAACTTGATGAAGTATTTCCTCTTGAACCGGAGAGTAGCGCAGCTCAAGGAAATGTTTCTGTGGTGCCTCCACCGGTTAGAGAGGAGGTTAATGATGATGATCATGAAACTTCAGATCGAGTTACTACTGAACTTCGTAGGTCCACAAGGACACGTTCCGCACCAGAGTGGTACGGCAACCCTGTCCTGGAAATCATGTTGTTAGACAACGGTGAACCTTCGAACTATGAAGAAGCGATGGCGGGCCCAGATTCCAACAAATGGCTAGAAGCCATGCAATCCGAGATAGGATCCATGTATGAAAACAAAGTATGGACTTTGACAGACTTGCCCGATGATCGGCGAGCGATAGAAAACAAATGGATCTTTAAGAAGAAGACGGACGCGGATGGTAATGTTACCATCTATAAAGCTCGACTTGTCGCTAAGGGTTATCGGCAAGTTCAAGGGGTTGACTATGATGAGACTTTCTCTCCTGTAGCGAAGCTGAAGTCCGTCCGAATCATTTTAGCAATTGCCGCATAGTATGATTATGAGATATGGCAAATGGACGTCAAAACGGCATTCCTTAACGGTTATCTTAAGGAAGAACTGTATATGACATAGCCGGAAGGTTTTGTCGACCCTAAGAATGCTAACAAGGTATGCAAGCTCCAGCGATCCATTTATGGGCTGGTGCAAGCATCTCGGAGTTGGAATATTCGCTTTGATGAGATGATCAAAGCGTTTGGGTTTATGCAGACTTATGGAGAAGCCTGCGTTTACAAGAAAGTGAGTGGGAGCTCTGTAGCATTTCTCGTATTATATGTAGATGACATACTTTTGATGGGAAATGATATAGAACTTTTGGGCAACATTAAGGCCTACTTGAATAAGAGTTTTTCAATGAAGGACCTTGGATAAGCTGCTTATATATTTGGCATCAAGATCTATAGAGATAGATCAAGACGCCTCATAGGTCTTTCACAAAGCACATACCTTGAAAAGATATTGAAGAAGTTCAATATGGATCAGTCCAAGAAGGGGTTCTTGCCTGTGTTACAAGGTGTGAAATTGAGCTCAGCTCAATGTCCGACCACGGCAGAAGGTATAGAAGAGATGAGTGTCATCCCCTATGCCTTAGCCATAGGGTCTATTATGTATGCCATGCTGTGTACCAGACCTGATGTAAACCTTGCCGTAAGTTTGGTAGGAAGGTACCAAAGTAATCCCGGCAAGGAACACTGGACAGCGGTCAAGAATATCCTGAAGTACCTGAAAAGGACTAAGGACATGTTTCTTGTTTATGGAGGTGACGAAGAGCTCGTCGTAAAGGGTTACGTCGACGCTAGCTTCGACACAGATCTGGATGACTCTAAGTCACAAACCGGATACGTGTATATGTTGAATGGTGGAGCAGTAAGCTGGTGCAGCTGCAAGCAGAGCGTCGTGGCGGGATCTACATGTGAAGCGGAGTACATGGCAGCCTCGGAGGCAGCACATGAAGCAATTTGGGTGAAGGAGTTCATCACCGACCTAGGAGTCATACCCAATGCGTCGGGGCCGATCAAGCTCTTCTGTGACAACACTGGAGCTATTGCACTTGCCAAGGAGCCCAGGTTTCACAAGAAGACCAGGCACATCAAGTGTCGCTTCAACTCCATTCGTGAAAATGTTCAAGATGGAGACATAGATATTTGCAAAGTGCATATGGATCTGAATGTCGCAGATCCTTTGACTAAACCTCTTCCGCGAGCAAACCATGATCAACACCAGAACTCTATGGGTGTTCGATTCATCACAATGTAACTAGATTATTGACTCTAGTGCAAGTGGGAGACTGTTGGAAATATGCCCTAGAGGCAATAATAAAAGGATTATTATTATATTTCCTTGTTCATGATAATTGTCTTTTATTCATGCTATAATTGTGTTATCTGGAAATCGTAATACATGTGTGAATACATAGACACCAACATGTCCCTAGTAAGCCTCTAGTTGACTAGCTCGTTGATCAACAGATAGTCATGGTTTCCTGACTATGGACATTGGATGTCATTGATAACGAGATCACATCATTAGGAGAATGATGTGATGGACAAGACCCAATCCTAAGCATAGCACAAGATCGTGTAGTTTGTTTGCTAGAGCTTTTACAATGTCAAGTATCTTTTCCTTAGACCATGAGATCGTGTAACTCCCAGATACCGTAGGAGTGCTTTGGGTGTGCCAAACGTCACAACGTAACTGGGTGACTATAAAGGTATACTGCGGGTATCTCCGAAAGTGTCTGTTGGGTTGACACGGATCGAGACTGGCATTGGTCACTCCATATGACGGAGAGGTATCACTGGGCCCACTCGGTAATGCATCATCATAATGAGCTCAATGTGATCAAAGTGTTTGATCACGGGATCATGCATTACGGTACGAGTAAAGTGACTTGCCGGTAACGAGATTGAACGAGGTATTGGGATACCAACGATCGAATCTCGGGCAAGTAAAATACCGATTGACAAAGGGAATTATATACGGGGTTGCTTGAATCCTCGACATCGTGGTTCATCCGATGAGATCATCGAGGAGCATGTGGGATCCAACATGGGTATCCAGATCCCGCTGTTGGTTATTGGCCGGAGAGCTGTCTTGGTCATGTCTACGTGTCTCCCGAACCCGTAGGGTCTACACACTTAAGGTTCGGTGACGCTAGGGTTGTATAGAGATAAGTATGCAGTAATCCGAAAGTTGTTCGGAGTCCCGTATGAGATCCCAGATGTCACGAGTAGTTCCGGAATGGTCCGAAGGTAAAGAATCATATATAGGAAGTGCAGTTTCGGCCATCGGGAGAATTCGGGGTCACCGGTATTGTACCGGGACCGCCGGATGGGTCCTGGGGGTCCACCGGGTGGGGCCACCCATCCTGGAGGGCCCCATGGGCTGAAGTGGGGAGGGGAACCAGCCCATAGTGGGCTGGTGCGCCCCCCTTGGCCCACCCCCTGCGCCTAGGTTTGAAACCCTAGGGTGGGGGGGGCGCCCCACTTGCCTTGGGGGGTACTCCACCCCCCTTTGGCCGCCGCCCCCTTGGAGATGGGATCTCCAGGGCCGGCGCCCCCCCAGGGGGGCCTATATAAAGGGGGGAGGGAGGGGCAGCCGCACCCTGAAGCTTTGGCGCCTCCCTCTCCCCTGCTACACCTCTCTCTCTCTCGCAGAAGCTCGACGAAGCCCTGCTGCGGTGACTGCTGCATCCACCACCACGTCGTCGTGCTGCTGGATCTTCATCAACCTCTCCTTCCCCTTGCTGGATCAAGAAGGAGGAGACGTCATCCGCTCCGTACGTGTGTTGAACGCGGAGGTGCCGTCCGTTCGACACTTGGTCATCGGTGATTTGGATCACGGCGAGTATGACTCCATCATCCACGTTCTAGTGAACGCTTCCGTTCGCGATCTACAAAGGTATGTAGATGCATCCGATCACTCGTTGCTAGATGAACTCATAGATGGATCTTGGTGAAACCGTAGGAAATTTTTTGTTTTCTGCAACGTTCCCCAACACATGGAGCGGCAGCGGCGCCGCACACAAACCGGCACGCGATCTACTCAAGGATTCGCATCAAAAAGATGGCCCAGCCAGATCTATCTATGGGCCAAGAAAGCAAGCTCTAGTAAGCAATGCAACACAACAAATATCCGAACATCACGGCATACCCAAATACAGGGGTGCTGCACACCCCCTATGTTTCACCGATGAGGTTCTGGACCATGAATTTCCAGCGGGATTCAAGCCCGTAAACATAGAGGCGTACGACGGAACAACAGACCCTGGAGTCTGGATTGAGGATTATATCCTCCACATACACATGGTCGGAGGAGATGACCTCCATGCCATAAAATACTTACCCCTCAAGCTTAAAGGGCCAGCCCGGCATTGGCTCAAAAGCCTTCCCGAAAACACAATTGGAAGTTGGGAAGAGCTCGAGCATGCTTTCCGGGCAAATTTTCAAGGGACCTATGTCCGCCCTCCGGATGCAGATGATATAAGTCATATAACTCAACAGCCCGGAGAGTCAGCCTGAAAATTCCGGAACAGATTTCTTACTAAAAAGAATCAGATAGTCAAATGTCCGGACGCCGAAGCCCTAGCAGCTTTTAAGCATAACGTTCGAGACGAATGGCTCGCCAGACACCTCGGCCAAGAAAAGCCAAGAACAATGGCCGCATTAACAAGCCTCATGACTCGCTTTTGCGCAGGAGAGGACAGCTGGTTGGCAAGATGTAGCACCAGCGACCCAAGTACATCCGAAGTTAGAGATGGAAACGGAAAACCCCGACGCAACAAGGACCAGCGCCGGAATAAGGGAAACAACCCAAAGAGCACGGCAGTCAATGCCGGATTCAAAAGCTCGCGGCAGCTTCAGAGAAAGCCGCCCCTCAAGGACAACAAGGACGAGCTGTCTAACCTAAACAAAATCTTGGACAAGATATGTCAAATCCACAGTACCCCCGGGAGGCCTGCAAACCATACCCACAGAGATTGTTGGGTCTTCAAGCAATCCGGCAAACTCAACGCCGAACACAAGGGGCTCGACACACCAAGTGAGGACGATGACGAACCCCACAAGCAGAGCACCAGGAAACAAAAGAATTTCCCACAAGAAGTCAAAACAGTAGACTTACTTCACGTGACAAAACGAGTGGCGCCCATAGAGATACGCGCCATACGGCCTATCCCAAAAGAGTCTCACCGATTGTTGTTAAAACCGATCACCTTCGACCATCAGGATTACTCTAGAAGTATCCGGAACGTAGGCTGGACTGCCTTGGTATTAGATCCAATAATCGGTGGACTCCATTTTACAAATGTTCTGATGGACGGCGGCAGTGGTCTAAACCTGTTATACCAGGACACAATCCACAACATGGGGATAGACCCAACAAAAATTTGCCATAGCACAACCTCCTTTCAAGGGGTAACGCCAGGCCCGGATGCCCATTGCATGGGTTCTCTCCGGCTAGAAGTTATGTTCGGCTCCCCCGACAACTTCCGTCGCGAAAAGCTAACCTTCCATATCGCCCCATTTTCAAGTAGCTATCAAGCACTATTGAGACGCGAAGCTTTCGCCCACTTTAACGCAATACCACATTATGCATCTCTTACGCTTAAGATGCCCGGTCCACGAGGCATCATCTCTTTAAAGGGAAAACATTGAGTGCGCCCCCCGCGCGGAAGACTGTGCGGATGCCTTGACAGCCTCACAATAAAACGGTTTCACCAGCCAAAACACCTAAACAGGTCGTTAAGACCACGGACACGGCTAGACGAGTCCGGCATAAACATACAATTGATAAAGGCTTAATAGCCGCATACCCCTGTACTAGGGGCTCCGCGCATATAAAACAAGAGACAATAAAGCTCAATTTTACCCATTTCGATTTATACTTTGTTTATTTAGTATAACTTACATTCGGCATGATCTTTCTTCAACTAAGTTCCTCTCTTTTACAGATGAACACCGTGCTACCCCGTCCAGGATACGGCACAACGGAGACACAGGCGCAGACGTGCAGCAGGGACCCGTTCCAAGGATTCTTTTCAGATTAAGACCCTACGTAAACCTTTTTTACTGTCTCTTGTTGATACACATCCCCTGGTTTCTTGGTATAACCAAGGAGGAGGCTGTCGTTTTGGCATGTGGCCACGTCAGAATTTGCATGCACCTGGACACTAGGGGCTTATTACTCAGGGCGTTGTCCCGCCCGCCCTCATAAAGACAGAATACCTTAGGGAGTGTTCGGCGTCGCGAGTTTGGCCTTATATGCATCAGCTCCGAATCATGTCTTTGGTCAAATGTTGGGTTTGCCCGGCTCCTGTGTTTTGCTGCCTTACGTTCCGCTCTATCGGCTAAGGCGGCACTAGGAGAACTACTGCGATTGTGCCCCGGTTCGGCCAGGCGAGCACCTCGGTAGAGAATGTCGAAAACTAACTATCATGATATAGCGTGAGACTGGTCAACCACTTGATGACTTACCGGAATCTTTAGGATTCCTCCGCATTAATGAAGGGTCGTTTCCCGGCCAGGCACATACGCGCCCCGAGTTCGGGCGAGCGCAAGCGCCACCAGGAGCTATATAAGTAGCCTCACTGTCAAACTCCTATGGCTAAGTGAAAGTGATAAAGCATCATAGTCCGATTGCCTAGTGTCGGTGTCAAAACTGGCGGATCTCGGGTAGGGGGTCCTGATCTGTGCGTCAAGGTCAGATGGTAACAGGAGACAAGGGACACTTTATTTTACCCAGGTTTGGGCCCTCTCGATGGAGGTAAAACCCTACTCCTGCTAGATTAATATTGATGATATGGGTAGTACAAGAGTAGATCTACCACGAGATCAAGGAGGCTAAACCCTAGAAGCTAGCCTATGAGTATGATGATGGTTATGATGTGTTCTGTCCTACGGACTACAACCCTCCGGTTTATATAGGCACCGGATAGGGTTAGGGTTACACAGAGTCGGTTACATTGGTAGGAGATCTTGAATATCCGTACGCCTAGCTTGCCTTCCACGCCAAGGAAAGAACCTTCCGGACACGGGACGAAGTCTTCAATCTTGCATCTTCATAGTCCTGGAGTCCGGCTGGAGATATAGTTCGGCTATCCGAACCCCCCCTAATCCAGGACTCCCTCAGTAGCCCCTGAACCAGGCTTCAATGACGACGAGTCTGGCGCGCAAATTGTCTTCGGCATTGCAAGGCGGGTTCCTCCTCCAAATCCTTCAAGAAGATAATAAACACCAAAAAATAGTGTCCGACTCTGCAAAACAAGTTTCCACGTATTGGCATATAGAGAATAATACAAACACAAATCAAATCTGCTGACGTATTCCGCAGTGCGTCATAACACTGCGACCAAGCCTTCTGTATGGATTATTTTTTGTTGTTCCACCGCAACACGTTCAACGAGGCGGTTTCCTTGGCACGTCTTGTCGAAGCAGAGATCGTGTGCCCCCTTTAACGGGATTCTCATTAATACGGACGTGGGTAACCCAACCGTGCCCATTAAGCACGTCCTGCCTTGATTAAAGGCTAGTCCAAGGCGGTTACGGGGAGGGCTCTTGACATTCTGCCTCTTATAAAGAGACCGAGACCTTGCTCCCCTCTTGTGTTCTCAAAACAAGCTCGCCCATAGCCTCGAGTTCCAACACCCCAGGCTTTTAGATTTCTAGGCGCACCGGACCATCGACAATGTCCGGCTCCGGCCTTCAAGGCCAATGGATGCCCTCCTCCGTTAAGGAGGAGGACGTATCAAGGTTGAGGGAGGCTAGGTTCCTGACCAGCGAGATCCCGCAGAGGTTGCCTGCTCAAGGACAAGCGATCCCAAGCCCTCAGCCCGGTGAGAGCGTAGTATTCATCTCCCACTTCCTTCGGGGATTAGGCTTCCCAACGGATCCTTTCGTAAGGGGTCTGATGTTTTATTATGGGCTGGAATTCCATGACCTAGCTCCGGAGTCCATCCTCCATATCTCCTCCTTCATTGTTGTGTGCGAAGCGTTTCTTCATATCACTCCTCACTTCGGATTATGGCTCAAGACCTTCAAGGTAGAACCGAAGATAATCGAGGGGCGTCACGTAGAGTGCGGAGGTGCTGTTATAAAAAGGAATACCGATGCTCCATGGGCACTTTTCAAGAGGAGCTCGGCTTATGGCAACAGGAGTGGTTCTACATCACCTCTCCTCGGGGCACCACTTGGGTAGCGCCTCCCGCCTTTCGCTCGGGCCCCCCACCACGTTTAACATCATGGATCAACACAGGGTTAGATCGGGGCTTGCCCAAAGACGTTCCTCTGTTGCAGGGCCGCATAAAGGATCTCCTAAAAGGAGACCTCAACCTGATCAAGGTGACACAAGTTATGCTGATTCGCCGGACACTGCCCGGCCAACGTCGCCCCCTCCGCTTGTGGGAGTTTAACCCAGAGGGGTCGCGAGTTCTCCGAAATTTCATGGGCATGACGCCTACGGAGATGTATAGACTGTTCTTCGGACCACAAGGAGTGAGTCCGGATTTGACCGAGGATGCTGGTTTAAGCCGCAACCGCCCGGATACAGAAGTAGGTGACCTTGTGCCCGGACCTTCTATCCGTACAATTGACTTATTTTTTAACAGTACTTCTCCTTTTTACGCAGGAGTGGATAGCGAAGGCGAAGCTGATCCGGTGTCCGGCTCCCCTTCCCGAGACCAGGCTAGATCCTGTGCTAGTCAGGATGTTGGAGGTGGCGCCTCGGGAGGAAAATGAAGGGGCGGACAAGGAAACCGCGGCCTCTTCGAAAGAGGCCATCCCAAAGGGGGGAATCGACAACTCCTCTCCAAAGGGGAAGAAAAGGGCCGCCTCTGACGATCCGGGAGCCGTAGCTCCAAAGCGGGGGAAAGAATCCGCGTCAGAGGACCCGACGCCGAGGAGCCCCTTGGCCGAACTAAATCCTCAAAAGGAGCAGCCCTCCAACGAGCCGTAAGTAGAAAGAGAGTCATTTTTTTAAGAGAAATCCTTAATTTATATCTGAGAAGTTTTAACCGAAATCTTACCTTGTAGTTCGGACCTTTACCCTTCTCGGCAAAGCTCGTCATCGGGGGATCTTCTTCTGGAGATGATGGAGAGCGGAACGCCTCCTCCTTCATCGCCCTGCAAGGCGGGCGACGCCAAAGTGTCGTTGCAGAGGATTTCTCTAGAGGCAGAAGGTAATCATGCGGCCCCCCGGGTTTCTCCGTGTCCGGCCTCCGAAGAAGGCCATGGGACGAGTCCGGCACCATCTGGTGTTTGATCGGAGGAATTGAAAGTTCTGCTGGGCCGAACCTCTGTTTCAGAGGAGCATCGTGCGTTGATGCACACGGTGATTGAAAAGATTTCATCCGCGGAAAGCGGACAGAACGAGGCCGTCAAGAGTTTACTAGCGGGCCTTGAGGTACATTTTGAATAACGAACATTAGTGTTAACTGCGCATAATAACATGCGCCCTGTATAGATAGTAGCCCCTGAGACTCTGTGTGCCGCAAAGATTAGCGGCGCGCAGAGGATCTTAATCCCAGGTCCTTTAAGTGGCACCTTTGCATGTAGGTGGCAGGTTGTCCGGAGTCGAGCCGGACTCGAGATTTTGCCGAAATGAAACGGCAACTCGATGAGGCAGAAGCCGACATCGTGCTTGTTAACAAGCGGCTTGATGATGCTCAAGGTATTGAGTTTATTTGGCGATTGTTAGTAAGAGGAGCTTTATGTCAATATCTTACCTTGTGTATGCTTGATGCAGATGGTGCGGCGGCTGTAGAAGGACTTAGGGCCGAGCTCGCCAAAGCAAAGGAGCAAGCCAGAAAAAGCGATGCGGCTGCCGAAAGAGCCCGTGAAGAGCTAAAAGCCGAACAGGCTTCCCATTGCTGAAGCAAGGAGGAGATGGCTGCTATAGCCGTAAAGTTGAAAAGTGCTACTGACCGTTGCAAACTTCTTGAAGAAGAAGGTCGAGCCCGGCAGACGGATTTAGAGAAGGCCATCGCCGATGCCAAGGACGCCCGCTCTGGTATGAGAGCGTCAAGGGAAGAGCTGCGTCAAGCCGGACTAATTGCGGATGGAAATCCCTTCCTGCTGCGGAGAAAATTGCTTGATCCGAAGTTCGCCCCGTTGGACCGAGCGTGGAGCGTGGAGGACACCTATCTGGATTTGTCGGCTAGCGCCGCTGATGCGACCAGGTACTTTCGAGATAAGAAAGATCATGAAGTGGAAAAGCTCTTCTGGTCGCAGTTTACTAATCCAGAGCGTCCACTATCAGTGGATGATCGCCTGGCCCAATGGGCCGAGCTGAATAGGTTGTCCGGACTCGCCATGAAGCATGCCATGGACCGCCTGTGTCCGAGGAGATCGAAGCCGAGAAGCTATTTCAGTTTGGTGCAGCAATTTCTTGACGTGGTGCCTCGGATTGAAGCTCTAAAGAGGTCCGCTTGCACAGAGGGCGCGCGGCTGGCTCTTGCCCGTGTCAAGACATACTGGGCAGATATGGAGCCCACCGTTGTTGCGTCCCGTGATTCGGATAAAAGCCGAATTCCTTCCGAGCACTATTTTGAGGAAGTCCTCGCGGGCGCTCGTATAATAGAGACGCAGTGTTCGAAAGATGCTGTTTTATGACAGCATATGTAATCGTAGATCAATGTTTTTATAAATTGTAATGGCGTAATTTAGACTTGTGCCTTCAAGTATTAATAACACCTCCTGTGCGGCCGTTTTGATATGTAAATTCTGAAAGATTGCAGTCGTTGGCTTCAGCCCCCACGCACATAGTGCGGGGGTGCGCGCGGAGAACGCATTTCACACTTAACCCAACGTCTTGGTCCTACAAAGGAGGTGATAGCGCCGCGGGCTAAGCGACCGGACTATAATTCTTTAACACTTTCACTTAGCCATAGGAGCTTGACAGTGGGACTCTTTAGGTAGCCCTTTAATGGCGACTGCGTTTACCCGAATTTGGGACGCATATGTGCCTGACCGGGAAGCGTCCCTTTGTCAAAACAGAGGAATTCGATAAATTCCTATAAGTCATCGAGTGGCGACCAGTCTCGCGCTATATCATGACAGTCGGTTTTCGGCTTTCTCTACTGAGGTGCTCACCCGGCCGAACCGGGGCACAATCACAGTAGTTCTCCTGGTGCAACCTTAGCCGACAGAACGGAACGTAAGGTGGCCGAACTCAGGAGCCGGGCAACCCAACATGTGACCAAAATCATGACTCGGAGCTGATGCATATAGTGCCAAAACTCGCGACGCCGAACACTCCCTAAGGTGTTCGGTCTTTTTGGGTGCGTGTGAAACAACACCCTTGAAAAAGAAAAAAGCCCCTTGTGTCCAGGTACGAGCAAGAATTCTGGCGTGGCCACATGCCAAAACGCCAGTCTCCTCCATGGTTATAGTGAGGTAAACCAGGGGATGTATAGCAGCAAGAGACAGTAAAAAAGGTTTACGCAGGGTCTTAATCTAAGAAGAATCCTTTGGGGCGGGTCCCTACTGCACGTCTGCGCCTGTGTCTCCGCTGTGCCGTGTCCTGGACGGGCGCCGTACGACGTTCATCTGTAAAAGGGAAGAACTAAATTGAAAAATGGGTCGTGTGGATCAAAAAGAATAATAAATAAAATGTGAAGTGAGAAATAGATACGGTCGAGTTTTATTGTCTCTGCGTACAACCCCTGGTGAGGCGTACCAAGCCTATAACGAAAATGGGCTTGTGCCGAACTCATTGAGTCCGGGCCCGCGGTCTTTTGTGACTTACATCGAAAAAGTCTTTTGGCTGGCGAGGCCATTTTGTTGGGCGGCCGTTTAAGCGGCCGCACAATCCTCCATTTGGAGGAGATGTAGCTTAGTATGCTCCCTTTAAAGAGATGATGCCTCGAGGACCGGGCATCTTTAGCGTGAGGGATGCATAATGCAGAATTGCGTTAAAGCGAGCGAAAGCTCCGCGTCCCATTAGTGCTTGATAGCGACTTGAAAACGGGACTATGTGGAAGATAAGCTTTTCGCGACGGAAGTTATTGGCAGAGCCAAATATGACCATAAGCCGGATAAAACCCATACAGTGGGTGTCCGGGCCTGGTGCTACTCCTTGAAAGGAGGTTTTACTGTGACGGATTCGTGCTGGGTTTATGCCCATACGGTGAATTGTATCCTGATATATCAGATTTAGTCCACTGCCACCGTCCATAAGGACGTTGGTAAACTGGAATCCGTCTATTATTGGATTAAGTATCAGGGCAGTCCGGCCTGCGTGTTTGATATTGCGAGAATAATCTAGCTGATCAAAAATGATTGGCTTTAGTGACCAGTGGCCAGACTCCTGAGGGATAGGCTTGAATGTGCGGACCTTTATGGGTGCCTCATGCCTTGTTATGTGAAGTGAGTTCACTGTTTTGAATTCTTGCGGGAAGTTCTTTTGCTTCCTGGTGTTCTGCTTTTGGGGTTCGTCCTCTTCCTCACTTGGTGTGTCGAGCCCCTTGTGTTCGGCGTTAAGCCTTCCGGATTGTTTGAAAACCCAACAGTCTCTGTGGGTATGATTAGCAGGCTTTCCAGGAGTACTGTGTATCTGACATATCCTGTCCATGATTCTCTTTAGACTGGACGGATCTTCCCTATTATCCTGAGGGGGTGATTTTGTCTGATTTTGCCGTGAGCCTTTGAATCCGGCATTGACTGTCGTGCTCTTCAGGCTTTTTCTTTTGATTCGGCGAAGGTCCTTGTTTCGCCGTGGTTTCCCGTTTCCATCCCTGATTTCTGATGTACTTGGGTCGCTGGGGCTGCATCGTGCCAACCAGCTGTCCTCTCCTGCGTAAAAGCGGGTCATGAGGCTTGTGAGTGCGGCCATTGTTCTTGGCTTTTTCTGGCCGAGGTGTCTGGCGAGCCATTCGTCTCGGACATTGTGCCTGAAAGCCGCTAGGGCTTCGGCGTCCGGACAATCCACTATTTGATTCTTTTTAGTGAGGAATCTATTCTAGAACTGCCGAGCTGATTCTCCGGATTGCTGAGTTATGTGACTGAGGTCGTCTGCGTCCGGGGGACGGACGTAGGTCCCTTGAAAATTTGCTCGGAAAGCATCCTCGAGCTCTTCCCAACTTCCAATTGTGTTTTCGGGAAGGCTTTTAAGCCAGTGCCAGGCTGGCCCTTTAAGCTTAAGGGGTAAATATTTTATGGCGTGGAGATCATCTCCTCTAGCCATATGTATGTGGAGGATATAATCCTCGATCCAGACTCCCGGGTCTGTTGTTCCATCGTACGCCTCTATGTTAACGGGTTTAAATCCCTCTGGGAATTCATATTCCAGGACCTCATCGGTGAAACATAGAGGGTGTGCGGCACCCCTATATTTGGGTGTGCCGGATTCTGATGGTGGATTTTTTGCATTGCTTACGAGAGCTTGCTTTCTTGGCCCGTAAATGGACCTGGCTGGGCCATGATGCGAGTCTTTTATTCTGTCGCATGCCGTATTGAGTGTGGCGCCGTTTGCCATATTGTAGTGGCCGAGAGGTCGTTTATTCGACCGTGTAGCCTTTTTGTTTTTCGAGTTTGGGCGCTCTAGGGCCTCTTGGTCGAATTCGGGCAGTAGCTTTCTCTTCGGATAGCTTTTGGTGCGGCGGCTGCCGCCGTGTTTGTCTGCGGTCTTGATTACTTTGCTCCATCTTGTTTTGGGTGCATCTTCCGCCGTCTTTAGCTTTTGCTTCTGCTTCTTTAGGCTTCGTGTTGTGGCGACGAGCCTTTCTTGGAGATTCTTCTGCTCCCTGATTTTATCCGGCGTGGTATCGTCCGGAGTTCTGTTATGACCGGGGGAGGACTGTTCGTCCTCTCTGCCCGTGTTACCCTGTTCGGACGGCTGTTCTGGGATGCGTTCGTCATCTACCGGCTCGTCCTGCTCTATGGCTGGGTCTTGATCGAGGCGGGGCTTCGCTCGGCGTTTACGTCGCTGCTTTGAGTGCTTTTCGGAGGGTTTACCCTTCTTTTCGCCCCCTTCTTCCTCATTGTGAGTTTTTTCAGGTGTATCCACCATGAATACGTCATTAAGTGGGGTGGAGGTCCAGTGCCCTGTGGGCGCTGGTTCCGGTTCGTCTCCGTCTTCGTCGTCCATACCGTCGAAGTCTTCGGAGCCGAAGTCGAGCATGTCGGTTAAATCGTCGACAGTGGCTATTAAGTGGGTGGTGGGTGGGCTTTGAATTTCTTCGTCGTCCGAATCCCAACCTCGCAGGCCATAGTTCGGCCCAGGCTCTCCTGACAAAGAGAGAGACTTGAGAGAATTCAAAATATCACCAAAAGGTGAATACTGAAAGATGTCCGCGGCGGTGAACTCCATTACCGGCGCCCAATCTGATTCAATTGGCAGGGGCGCGGGGGGTTCGGAGTTCGGAGAAGAGTCCGGCTCCTTGGAGTCATGTGCCATGCGGAGTGCGGGGCTTGCGTTTGGCTCAATGGCTTTTAAGATCGCAGCCCCCGAGGTGACGTCCAACCGTTCATCCTCAAAGAACGCGACGGGCGCTGGATCGAGGATCGGGGCCGGAGCGTATGCGGCCTCCAGGACACTGTTTGGAGGCAGAGCTATATCATGCCCCTCGAGGTAGTGCGGCGCGCTTGGCTGTGGCTCGAATCCGTCGAAGATCAAGTCTCCGCGGATATCTGCCGTGTAGTTTAGGTTTCCAAACCTGACTTGATGGCCAGGGGCGTAGCTCTCGATCTGCTCCAGATGACCAAGCGAGTTGGCCCGCAGAGCGAAGCCGCCGAAGACGAAGATCTGTCCGGGAAGAGAAGTCTCACCCTGGACCTCATCGTTGTTGATGATCAAAGGAGCCATCGGGCCTAAAGGCGACGACACAGAGGAACTCTCAATGAAAGCACCAATGTCGGTGTCAAAACCGGCGGATCTCGGGTAGGGGGTCCCGATCTGTGCGTCAAGGTCAGATGGTAACAGGAGACAAGGGACACTTTATTTTACCCAGGTTCGGGCCCTCTCGATGGAGGTAAAACCCTACTCCTGCTAGATTAATATTGATGATATGGGTAGTACAAGAGTAGATCTACCACGAGATCAAGGAGGCTAAACCCTAAAAGCTAGCCTATGAGTATGATGATGGTTATGATGTGTTCTGTCCTACGGACTACAACCCTCCGGTTTATATAGGCACCGGATAGGGTTAGGGTTACACAGAGTCGGTTACATTGGTAGGAGATCTTGAATATCCGCACGCCTAGCTTGCCTTCCACGCCAAGGAAAGAACCTTCCGGACACGGGACGAAGTCTTCAATCTTGCATCTTCATAGTCCTGGAGTCCGGCTGGAGATATAGTTCGGCTATCCGAACACCCCCTAATCCAGGACTCCCTCACCTAGTTCGCTGCACTATCACCTCCTTTGTAGGACCAAGACGTTGGATCAAGTGTGAAAATGCGCCTTCTGTGAACACCCCCGCATTATTTGTGTGGGGGCTGAAGCCGACGACTGCCATCTTTCAGATTATATATACATATATCTTAAACGGCCGCACAGGAGGTATTATAATACTTGTAGGCACAAGTATAAAAAGCTTCTACAATTTATCAAAACATTGTTTTACAAAAATATATGCTATTCGAACATAGTATCCTTCGAGCACAGCGTCTCTATTAAACAAGCGCCTTGCAGAACTTCCTGAAAATAGTGCTCGGCAGGTACTCGGCTTTCGTACGTGTCTTGGGATGCCACAGCGGCGGTCTCCATCTCCGCCCAGTATGTCTTGACACGGGCAAGAGCCATCCGCGCACCCTCTATGCACGCTGACCTCTTCATTGCATTGATATGTGGCACCGCACCAAGGAACTGCTGCACCAAGTTGAAATAACTTTTCGGCTCTGGCCTCTCCGGCCACAGATGACTCGTGACATACTTCATGGCGAGTCCGGACAACCTATTTAGCTCGGCCCATTCGGCCAAATGATCGGCTAACGACAGTGGACACTCTGGATTGTGGAACTGCGACCAAAAGAGCTTTTACACTTCGCGATCTTCTTGATCCTGGAAGTGTTCGGCCGCATCTGCGGCACTCCCTGCCAAATCCAGATAGGTGTCCGCCGTACTCTGCATCCGGTATAACGGAGTATGTTTAGAATCGCAGAACTTCCTCCGCAGCATAAAGGGCTTTCCAGCCGCGATTTCTCCGGCCTGACGTAGCTCCTCCTTCATAGCTCTCATCACAGAGCGAGCATCCTTGGCATTGGCATTGACCTTCTCCAGGTCCGTCTGTTCCGCCCGGTCTTCTTTTTCAAGAAGCTTGCAACGGTCAGCAGCGCTCTTCAGCTTCACGCCCATCTTGGCCATTTCCCTCTTGCTTCGGCAGTGAGCAGCCTGTTCGGCTTTCAGCTCTTCAATTGCCTTTCCGGTAGCCGCATCACTTTTCCTGGCTTGCTCCTTGGCTCAGGCAAGTTCTGCCCGAAGATTCTCCATGGCAGCAACACCATCTGCATCAAGCGCACACATTGTAAGATACTGGCATAAAGCTCCTCTTACCAGGTGCCGCCGGAGGAATTACATACCTTGTGCCTCGTCAAGCCGCTTGTTGACAAGCGTGATGTCGGCATCTGCCACATCAAGTTGCCGCTTTAGCTCGGCAAATTCATCAGTCCGGCCGGCCACCGGACACTTCGCCACCTACGTATGAAGGCGGCATATTAGACCTGGGGTTATGATCCTCTGCGTGTCGTCACTTTTGACAAAGCATAGAGTCTCAGGGGCTACTATCTACACAGGGTGCATCTTATTTATGCGCAACTGTCCAAAAAGGGTACATTATTTCGCGTACCTCAAAACCTGTCAGTAAACTCCTGACGGCCTCGTGCAATCCGCTCTCCGCGGATGAAATCCTCTCAGTCACCATACCCATCAATGCACGGTGCTCCTCTGAGATAGATGCTCGCCCTAGCAGATCCTTCAGCTCCTCCGACCGCACATCGGATGGTGCCGGACTCGTCCGATGGCCCTTTTCAAAGGCCGGACATGGAGGGCTTTAGGGGGCCATATGACTACCTTCCGGCCTTGCCGGATTCGGAGAAACCCTCCTCAGCGATACCTCAGGATCGCCCGCCTCGCAAGGCGGTACGGCAGGGGGAAGCGTTCCGCTCTCCATCATCTCCGGAAGGAGATCCCCCGAAGACGAGCTCTGCTGAGAAGGGCTGAGGTCCGAGCTACAAGGTAAATCTCCGGTTACTTTTCTCAGATATAAAGCAAGGATTCCTCTCATTTCTTAACAAGAAAAACTCCTCTCTACTTACGGCTCGGTGGAGGGCTGATCCCCTTGAGGGCATAATTCGGTCGAGGCATCCCCTGGCGCAGGACCCTGTGACGAAGATTTCTTCCCCCGCTTTGAGGCCATGGTCTCCGGGTCTTCAGAGGCGGTCCTCTTTTTCCCCTGAGGGGAGGAATTTTCAATTCCTCCCTTCCTAACAGACTCCTTTGAGGAGGCCGTAGCTTCCTTGTCCCCTCCCTCGCTTTCCTCCGAAGGCACAACCTCCAACATCCGGACCAGCACGGGATCCGGCGTGGTCTCGGGGAGGGGGGCCGGACACCTGATTAGCTTTGCTTTCGCTATCCACTCCTGCTTAAAGGACAACTCTTTTAAGGGTAATTTTATGATAAATATACGGATGGCGAGTCCGGGCACAAGGCAACTTACTTGAGTATCCGAGCGATTGCAGCTCAGACCTGCGTCCTCGGTCAAGTCCGGACACGTTGCTTGTGATCCGGAGAACAATTTGTACATCTCCACGGGCGTCGCGCCCATAAAATGTTGGAGAGATCGCGGTCCCTCCGGATTGAACTCCCACAGGCGAAGGGGGCGACGTTTGCCGGGCAGGGTTCGGCGGATCAACATGACATGCGTCATCATGACCAGGCTGATGTCTCTTTCTAAGAGATCCCGGATGCGGCCCTGCAACAAGGGCACATCCTTGGACGGCCCCCAGTCTAGTCCTTTACTGACCCATGACGCTAGCTATGGTGGGGGACCCGAGCAAAAGGCAGGTGGCGCCACCCACTTGGTACCCCTGGGAGCGGTGATATAAAACCACTCTCGTTGCCATAAGCTGGACTCCTCTTGAAAAGAGCCCGCGGGCCATGGAGCATCAACATTCTTGCTTATAACAGCGCCTCCGCACTCCGCGTGCCGCCCCTCGATCATCTTCGGCTCTACTTTGAAGGTCTTGAGCCATAGTACGAAGTGGGGAGTAACACGGAGGAAGGCTTCACACACGACGATGAATGAGGAAATGTGGAGGATGGACTCCAGAGCTAAGTCGTGAAATTCCAGCCCATAATAAAACATGAGCCCCCTCACGAAAGGATCCGTCGGGAAGCCTAGCCCCCGAAGGAAGTGAGACAAGAACACCACACTCTCACCAGGCTTGGGAGTAGGAATGACCTGCTTTTGAGCAGGCAGCCTATGCGAGATTTCGCCGGTCAAGAACCTGGCCTCTCTCAGCTTTAGCACGTCCTCCTCCGTCACGGCATCCATCAGCCTCGAAGGTCGGAACCGGACATTATCGAAGGTCCGAAGCGCCTGAAATCTGGAGCCTTGGGTGCAGGAACTCGAGGCGAAAGGCGAACTCGTTTGAGATTAAAAGAAAGGAGTAAGTCCTTGGTCTCTTTATAAGAGGTTGAATACCAAGGGCCCTCCACGTAACCGTTTGGGACTCGCCTTTGATCGAGAAAAACATACCAACGGGCACGACTGGGTTACCCACGACCGTATTGATGAGAATCCCGTAAATAAAGGGGACACGATCTCTGCTCTGGAAGGACGTGACAAGGAAACCGCCTCGCAAAACGCGTTGAGGTGGGACAGAAAAAACGATTCAAATAAGGGCTTGGTCGTGGTGTGATGTCACGCTACTGAATACGTCAACAGATTAGATTTGTGTAAATATTATTCTCTCTATGGCAATATGTGGAAACTTATTTTGTAGAGCTGGACACTACCTTTGTGTTCAAAATCTTCTATGAGGTACTTGGAGGAGGAACCCGCCTTGCAATGCCGAAGACAATCTGCGCGCCAGACCCGTCGTCATTGAAGCCTAGTTCAGGGGCTACTGAGGGAGTCCTGGATTAGGGGGTGTCCGGATAGCCGGACTATACCTTCGGCCGAACTCCTGGACTATGAAGATACAAGATTGAAGACTTCGTCCCGTGTCCGGAAGGGACTTTCCTTGGCGTGGAAGGCAAGCTTGGCGATACGGATATGTAGATCTCCTACCATTGTAACCGACTCTGTGTAACCCTAGCCCTCTCCGGTGTCTATATAAACCGGAGGGTTTTAGTCCGTAGGAAGAAGAACAATCATACCATAGGCTAGCTTTTAGGGTTTAGCCTCTCTGATCTCGTTGTAGATCTACTCTTGTACTACCCATATCATCAATATTAATCAAGCAGGAGTAGGGTTTTACCTCCATCGAGAGGGCCCGAACCTGGGTAAAAACATCGTGTCCCTTGTCTCCTGTTACCATCTGCCTAGACGCACAGTTCGGGACCCCCTACCCGAGATCCGCCGGTTTTGACACCGACACCCTCCCTTGCACTGCAGAAATCAATCGAACAACACATCAATCAAGAAACCTGCACCTTGCTCAATCAGCCGAACGGACGAGGTGTATTCGAACCTCATACACTGGAGGCGTCAAGGGGTGGAGGCACAAGGGGCAGTGGAGCACAGTGAGGTCCATCGAGACCTTAGAGAGCTCCATTGTCGGGTCCTGTTCGGTCTGCATGATCTCGCCCTCCTCGTGCACAACCATCTCTTGACTTGGCCCGGGGTATTACAAAGCTTTACCATCACATATTTTATACTACTTCAAGGTGCATTAAATCAACACATGCAACTATCAAAAGGAGAGTCACGGCATGCATGCATGCGTTGTAATTAATGCATCGGTAAACGCAAATTATTGAAATATATCGAGTGCAGTGCTTTGATGTGTCGCGTCAACTTGTACATCAACGAGAAGTTTGGTTATCCTCTCCCTCGCGGACTTAACTGTACTTGCCTTTGGCTGTATGACAGGTTGGCCACACACCTGTCGGGCCCACCTGTCATACACGCAAAGGCAGGAGCGTCCCTCCCTCGCCCATGAGCGTGGTGGCTGGCAAGACTAGGAGAAGCTTTCGCTACACGCTCTCCCTCCCGCACGCGGTGGACATGCAGCAGTTCAATCTGGATCACCTACTTTGCTCCGGTGCCAAATTAACTCACGCAATGAAAAAACACTGCGTGGGAGAGGGAGAGGACTGAGGCAATAAAAAAACACTTGTTTGGGAGAGTGACAGGCTGGTGTAGTTGGTTTGATTGATTTGTTTATACATGTGGGTCCGTGTGCACAGCGGTGCCAACTCTCTCACAGCGCGAGAGCGGTGCGAAAATCTTTTGATTTGACATCGATGCGTATTATGTGGCATACTTTTGCGAAATATGGCATCGGCCACATAGTGGAAGGCAACAAATGCCCAAGCTCTTCACGAGCTCCTAGTTAAATGAGAGGAAACAGAAAGAGAGAGAGAGAGAGAGAGAGAGAGAGAGAGAGTGAAAAAATATCACTAGCCAGCCAACCCTATCGTATGAGCGAATGATATTGGTACCTCTTCATGACACGACAATCTTATGCAGCCAGCTGCTCTAATATGTTCTCTTCTTTTGCAGATAAAAAAAGACTCGAAAGTGAAAAATGTGCTGCACTATAACAATCTCATCGAATGCCTTGATCTCCATCTTACAGAAAATGATTTGATCGACTACCGAGGCAGCACATCTAAGATTAAATTGGCCAGGTTCTTTGTTCTGGAGGCAAGTGTGCTCAAGGTAATGAGGTTTGGCGTTCTCTGGCGCAACAATGAATGGTGTGCTGATCGCCGCAAGCGTCTGAGCCTAAATGACAAAGTCTCCGTAGAAGGTGAATTTGTTTTTGAAACATCAAGTGGCCAGAGACTCAAAAACTTATTTGCCCATTAGTGACTTGTCAGGGCGGTGGATTTTAGTTTGTACGATAATGCTGCATCCACCTAAAGTAACGGAAGTTCTTACGTAAACTTCCTAGTAATTCCCTCTTCGTAGGTGCAGCATTACTCCTAACATTTGTAATATCAGTTTGAAACTTGTAATATTGCCGTGTCCTATTCCTGCGTTTTCAAAATCCTGCGAATCAAACAGGTCCTGAGTTGGTGATGATGTTGTGCCTCCCATCTTTCACCAATAGCCGTCGGATCTAGATCTGACGCATACAAACCAAGCTTCTCCATTTTTGCAAAAAGATGCCCGCACTTGTTCCCTATTTACAAACAACTCCTTCTCTCACACAATCAGCCTTATCTCCTCCCCACCACATTTAGAAGGCCGTGGAAAAATCTGGCGCGATGGCCGCTGCTGGAGCCGTCCACCCCCAATCTTGGTGTTCCGTGCAATGCACGGGCATCTACTCATGGGAAATTATGTCGAACAGGGCTAGTTGTAAGCAGGCTAGCTCTACAGCCATGATGATAGTGACTGCAGACGGTGAGGCTGACTATGGTATGTCGAACACGGCGCCTATACTCAGGTGTCATCTCCGGCGCAGGGTCTTGTCACTTCACTGTGAGGAGCAGCACGTAATAATTTGACCAACGGGTAGTATAGTGCTAGTACTCCTACTACTACATTGGTAGTACTACTACTAGTACTAGTAGCACCACCGTCTGGATTTAGGAGTACTACCATGTCCATCTGGATTTTAGTATTTGACTAGAAATATCTAGTAATGCATGTCACAAAAAATGTACTACTCCCTCTGTAAATAAATACATGGTGTTTTATTCCTATCGGCGAGAGAACTTAATATTTTTTTTGCTAACTAGAGTACTAATAGGATTACATGCAATGAACTAAACAGTGCATGTCAAGTTTGGTAGTCTCAAGTCATTGAAAGCATGCACGGTCCACATCTCTCATTGGTTGATATGTCACGAAATAAGAAACAAGGAGGGAGTTAATGCATTGTGCCTAAGTATTTTGGGATTATTTGGTTTTTGTAAGGTGACTTACACAACATTTTTGTTTACATGCATTAACATTTTATTAGTTAAATCAAAGGTCAAAACTTGGCGCAAAATGCAAAGGGGACCAATAAACCAGTAAACATCAAACTTCTCTCGTTTGGCCCCAACTAGAGGTCCGGTGAGATGACTATACTGCACCGGCATGGAGGGGGACGCAGCTTCATTGACTTATGGCAACTGCCTTTGGGTGAATGACACGTGGGCCCAGGGGGTGGCTGGCCCACCTATCATACAGCCAAAGGTGGGTGCAGTAGAGGGCCGAGGAGTAGTACGAAATCCTACGCACCTACTCACGCTAACCAAGGGCAAGAGTGATCACTCGAATCGCAAGATCAGTTGACTAGAAGCTAAGCTAGACCCATGGAGGCGATGAGCGCGAGCATCAGCCGGCTGTGCCAGATGGTCCACGAGGCCGGCCTACGGCCCGACACCGAGGAACGTCTCCAGGTAGTATTGCTTGAGGCCGCCAGGGCGAGGGGCCGCTTGGACGATAGCTTCGTCTCCTTGTTCGACGAGGTCCTCGTCGGTTTCCTCGACAAGTTCACTGTCGTCAAGAAGCTTGCAGACGACTTTGACGTAAGCCTCCAGCCAACGCGCCCAGGCTTTGCGATGCCCGCAACCCTCAACGGCCACTATGGTGACAACCTCTTCAACGCACTGGTGGCCCTGCGACTGCCCGTCGTCGCGCCGGAGAATGTCCACCTCGAGGTCGCGCTCGCCGCGCAGCGCCTGGCGCAGCAAGACACCATCAACATAATCACCCACGTCTACGCGCAAATCTACCACTAGGACTACTACATGCAAGAGGAGGACGATAGGACGCTGGCCTTCTTGGACCGCAGGGCAACCTTGGACGACACTATTTAGAAGCACGTTGAGCTCGCCGCCAACGCCGCTGCTCCTCACACGTCGGTTGGTGACCCGACGCACTAGGGCGTGAGGATGTCGTTGATGGATCCATAGGTATTTTTATCTTTCCGTCAAATCCATGTAGCAGTATATGATACTACAGTAATTATCTTACCTTTCGCATCAACTTCATAATTTTCGTACGTACTCCATGCATGAACGGCGCCAGAACCAAACTTCTCATTACTCTAGGCAAAATCATTATTTTCTATCTATCGGTCGCGCCATGGAGCAGAACCAAATTTTACAAGTTACGAGTTCAAAAGGAAAAGCCTATCGTGTTCGCGTCGCACCCCCACACGGTTGGTCCGGCACGCCACTCAAGCGGGAATGCATGCGGTGTTGCATTTTCGCTTACAAGTGGGACCGCAGTTGAGCAAACCGACTATCGGCAAACCCCCACCCCGCCCACCGCGCGATGGCTGAGAAAACAGGTGGGAGAAGAGATGGTTGTAGCACGGACTCCAAGAAAATTGGTGTCGGATGGGACTCGTGTGGGTGGCGTGTGCCGTACTGCTAGACGTGAATGCTTGTTATGGCCCATGCCACCCCACTATATCGAGCCTATATCGAGGTATGTAGAACAAATTTCCTGCAGTCCGTGCTCAACCCTCCTCTATCTCTCTTCTCAGCCAGCCAGCGGACGCGCGGAGCCCATCGTCTGTTTGCTCACATGCGGCCCCACATGTCAGCGAAAATGCAAGAGGGCCCACTGAACCTGCACATCTTTCACCTCGACGTGTTGGTGATGAAAAACAAATCCAATAAAGATCTTCGATGGCCGCTTTTGGAGTTACTCAAGAGTAATAAGATCCTATTTACAGTTTAACCCAAGATGCACATCTCGTGGCTTCAACTACCACTCTATTTTCTTTCATGACACGACCTGGATGTTGGATGTCCCACGTGTCGGCAAAAGGAGGAAGAACTCGACCAAATCTTTAGTTGTGCTCTCGGATTAGACTAGTTGTGCTAACTTAAATTTTTTTATTGTGTACTTGCTCTAAGGAATAAACTACTGTATTTCTGCTTAGTTGGAGGAAAGAGAAGAGGAGAGAGAAGGTAAGCGGGCTCTTCATGAAGAGCCAGCTCTAGCACGTGCTCCTAGGCACTTTGTGAGAATGAAAGATGGGCCACATAATAAAAAAGGAGTACACTATTTTGATCTACTATTGTACATGTTGGCTATAAGATGGACTCTAGATGACATGGCATTGGCTTATAGCCAGCAGCTGGCTATACTATTAACCATGCTCTTACTCCTACTATATAGTACTAGTATCGAGGATTCGAGGTGCTGGTTACGTACAGCGAACACATTAATATATGGCTATAGTAAAAACACCCGCCCGACGCGCGAAGTATGTGAAGCTAGTACAAATAGTGTACTACTATTGTTGATTGGCCTCATCCGATAACCTGTTGCAATGCACGTACAATTATGTATTCGGAAAATATTTTTTTGCCTCGTCGCACCACTCACTCAGAGAAGCGACTCGAAAGTCATTCATAAATTTAGTAAGTTTATCACAGGCATATCATTTTATTACATACAACAGGTCATCAACCCACACCGATAACGAGGATACATTATAAATACTAAAGTTTTCACCACACAACAAATAACAAGCAATGAAATGAACTTCAACTCAACCATTCCTTAGCGTTGGAAACGCTTGCTTTGAACCACAAGTGATTATCTGGGACGAACCATCCATTGTCGATCTGGAGACCAACGCAGGACTGATCATCCAGGCTGAAGCGGCCTACTATATCAGTACTAGGGTAGGGAACCACCCAAATGTCCGAGGTATAGACACAATTTCTTCTCATAAATGGTACTAGTAATGTTGTGTCAACAACAGTTGGATCGCCTTTCACCATCATCGGATAGTTTTGTCCAAGGAAGAGCGAGTTCTCTCCAAGACTATCAATTCTGTACCAGGGAGAAGGAGTTGGCGCTAGCACACTAGTATCCATCCCGAATACCATGCAACGGGTGTTGGAATAGGTCCGGAGAGTGCGACCATGGGAGACTCCTGCTTCCTTAGCAGTAACATCATGAGTGGGATGTATACACACAAGAAGAGATGATCCATCGGAATTAGTTGCCAGGCGCCACAGAGTATATGGGCGCTGCTCGTCCTCATGCTCGTGATCATCACCATCGTCATCTCCCCCTTGGTTATAAAATTTTTCAAGTATAGGTGGTGGGATGTTCACAGGACCTTGGAAACACAAGAAGAAGGTTAATTAGTAAAGGGAAACTTACTAACCCGCATGCATGTGGATGAAACAATTATAATTACGGTGGAAGACAAACGTACCGAAACTACGAGGATACCATGCAAAAACAGTGCCACGAGTGGTGGTAGCAAACACAAGGCCCTCGTATTGAATTGCATCACAGTACTCATCCGTGTACAGAAACTGATTTTTGAGCAATATCCATCGAGTCAAACCACTAAGGACGGCAATAAGCTTGTCGAAGGTAGCAACAACTTCATAGTTGTTGTAATTCCAAGAGTGGTTGGGAACTCGACAAATTGCTATCTTCCATAGAAGATAGTCACCATGATCGTATTTGAACGTGCGTACAATACCGGTGTGCTCAACCTCTGGGCAGTCTGCTGAGATTTTTGGAAGTGGAACCTGGTCACGAGTGTACACATTCACAAGTTCCCACTCGCAGTTGGACCCAATGTAAACAACCCAATCTCCATTTGCGCCCGCCCAAGCCTTGCCCTCAAGCGATGGCATCTTAACATCATACGTATCATTATCAAGCGGCATCAACTTGCACAGGGCGAGGCCTCCGTCGTGCCGGCGCCAGTCATCAGGGTCACGGTGAAGAAGATAGGGGAGATCAAACCGCTCCTTGACTCTTGGGTTCCTTGTAATGATGTTATTAGTTGAGTCGAGAATGGGCTTGAATGAACCTGCCATGCTAGCCGAGGTGATGACGTCGCACCGACCAATGAGTTCCTGCACCACGTCATCTTTCAGATCGGGGCAAGAATAACGGGGTCGTTTCCGGCCTGTTCCCTCCATGGAGAAGACGATCGAACAATGGCAGAAGAAAGGGTGAAGGGCTGAAGGAAAATGGAGGAGGGATAGGAAGAGCGTGCGACAGCAGTTCCAAATCGAGAGGGAAAGGCGAAGAGTCAGTGGACGGTTGTGAGTTTGCCACGGTTCACGAAGAGGCGCCCTGGCCTACACGTCCGTTCAGAAATACTCCTACTACTCGCCGTCGTCTCACTGATATGTTGGAACGGGACCACATGTCAACGAAACATGGTGTGTAATTTCTCGTGCAAAATGCGATCTGGCCGCGTTGGCCCGAGGTGCCGCATTAGTTATCGACCTTTATTTTTTTAATGGCGTGTCGATCAGTTTTGAAGCACGACTAACTGGTACTATACGCAGAGAAAATATAAACTACTCTACCACTACTCCACCTCCAGTACTAGTAGTATAAAAAAGATATATAGGTTGGAGCTTCAGTGCTTTCTTGCTAAGGGCTGCCCACTTGCTTCTCACACTACCACCCTCTCTCCAGATCTAAAAAAGACGGCCCCTCGCTCCCTCCTCACCGGTGGTCACACATCCGCAGGGGAAGAAAAGGATGTGCAGCGTTAACGCACTCGTTGTCGGCGAGCAAGGTCACGCACTGACGACAAGGTCATCCTCTCAGACCTAGCGCCCGCGCGGGATTGCCTCCGTCCCCAAGCTCACTGCCGTAGTGTGTGCGGAGGACGACAACCACGAGCGAAGCCACTTCCCGCCGACCCTCAGGTATGCTACCTCTTTTTGAACCATAACCTTGTTCTATTGCCCCATCTGCCACGTCGTTGCATTTGGATCTTTTTTCACTCCACCATCTTCCCAATTTGCTATCCTCTGCTCTGCTGGCCACGCAGACGAAAACCATAATTTGCACTATTAAAGGAAACCCTACTTCATTGTGACGCCCGGATAATCAAGCTACAGTAACCCTCTTGTAATGATGCCACGTCACCACGGTTACTGTTGTCGATCTCGCAATGGTTCAAAATCGATACAAATTTAAATTTAAGATAGAGGCAAACAATAAAAGTTTTCAAATAAAGAAAACTAAACTAAAAACTGAAAACTAAACTGTTCAAAATGTAGAAAATAAATCATGGATGATTGTGGTGGAGAATCCACATTTTGATAAAATGTTTAGATGCAAGAAATTAATTAAAACAGGGGCTAAACAATTACTTAAATGCTTTTAAAAGGAATGAACTATTACAAACCATTTTATTTTGAAGAGCTAAATTAATAGTGGCAAAGGCACAATTTGTAACACTAAATTAGGTGCCACTTTTGTATTTTATTAAAACTAAAATAAATAGAAACTATAATAAATCGAAAAGGATAAATAAAAAGAAAACAAAGAAAAAGGAAAGAAAGAAAACCCCGGGCCTTCCCCCTCCCCTTCAGCCGTTTGGCCCAACTGGGCATCCCACCCACCAGCCCACAGGCCCAGCCGCCCCCCATCGGTCCCTTAACCCCCTGGGTGATCGGAACCCTAGCAGGTTCCCTCCCCACTCGTCCCCACTACCCAGTCGCCCCCCACGATCCCCTTCTCCCCTCCCCGCGCGATCTGGATCGGGCGCACGCCCCGCCCCTGACGCAGTCGCCCCCGTCCTCGCCCGGAGCCTCCGCCGGCGCTCACTGCCGCCGCCTGGAGCTCCGTCCTGAAGCTCGCCGCCGCCGCCTCCCCGACCTCGTCGGGATTCGCGTCACCATCGCCATCTCCGCCCTGGCGTCGCTGCCTCAAGCACCGCCACGAGCCCGCTGCCATCCCCTTCTCGGCAACGCTGTGAGCCGCCCCCGTTTCCCTCCTCTTTCTTTGCGTTCACCGCATCGCTCGCCGTACCCCGCGCCGCACGCACGCATCGCCACGGGCCGCGCCGTCCGGCCAGCCCCCGCTAACGTCCCACCGTCGTCCGCGGCCACCTCCACCCGCGCCCAACCTCGGCCTCCACCGCGTTCCGCTCCGGCGACTGCCCTGGTGGCCTTTGCCCGCGCCCCTGCTGCAGCCGTCGGCGCTCGCCGCTCCCTCTCGCCGCACGCTCAGACTCCACCTCCGCTGCTGCGGCCGTGCCGCTTCGCCTCACCGCCACTTCGGCCGCCTGCTACGCAAGCAGCTCGCCGGAAGCCCCCCCCGCCGGCGCCGGGGTGCGTGGCGCGTGCTCTGTGCCCCTCTAGCACGCGTCCATTTGGGCGCCCGCACCATCGCCCGTTAGCGCCGTGCCCGTTAAGGCCCGCTGACCCTATGACCAGTGGGGCCCCAAGCCCCTGAACGTTAAAAAAAGGAGTTAAAAAAATAATAAATAAAAATATTAATTAATTAACTAAATAATTAAATAATTAAGTTAATTAATCATAATTAGATTAATTTAGTTAACTGTTAGTTTAATCAAAACAGTAATTACTTAGTTAAACCCTAATTAACCTAATTAGAGAATGACAGGTGGGTCCCAGTGGACCCACACGTCAGTTTGACCAGTCAACACCCCTGTTGACTGCTGACTTCATGTTGACGTCAGCGTGCACTATTCTGGATAATGTTGAACTAAATAAATTAAATAAATTCTAAAAATGATTTAAAACTTTAGAAAATCACATTAAATAAACCGTAGCTCGGATCAAAAAACTTTATACATGAAAGTTGCTCAGAACGACGAGACGAATCCGGATACGCAGTCCGTTCGTCCGCCACACGTCCCTAGCATAGCGAACATGCAACTTTCCCCCTCCGGTCCATCTGTCCGAAAACGCGAAACACCGGGGATACTTTTGCGGATGTTTCCCCCCCTTTGCCGATATCACCTACTACCGCGTTAGGTCACATCTAGCACCGCAAATTGCCTCGTTATGCTTTGTGATGCTTTGATTGCTCTATTATTTATTGTGTTCCCCCTCCGTTACTTCTTTTCGGTAGACCTCGAGACCGCTGCCGATACCCCCGAGATCGACTACATCGACGACCACCCCTCCTTCTTGCCAGAGCAACCAGGCAAGCCCGCCCTTGATCACCAGATATCGCCTACTCTCCTCTATACTGCTTGCATTAGAGTAGTGTAGCATGTTACTGTTTTTGTTATTCCTATCCTGATGCATAGCCTGTCTTTGATACTGCTGTTGATACCTTTACCTGCAATCCTACTGCTTAGTATAGTATGCTAGTGTTCCATCAGTGCCCCTACACTCTTGTCCGTCTGCCATGCTATACTATCGGGTCGTGATCACTCGGGGGTGATCACGGGCATATACTATATAGTATACACTGTTACATTACATGTGATACTGTTCAGAGATGGGGGCTGAAGGGGCAGGTGGCTCCATCCTGGTAGAGGTGGGCCTGGGTTCCCGACGGCCCCCGACTGTTACTTTGAGGCGGAGCGACAGGGCAGGTTCAGACCACCTAGGAGAGAGGTGGGCCTGGCCCTAGTCGGCGTTCGCGATACTTAACACGCTTAACGAGATCTGGGTATTTGATCTGAGTCTGGCCATTTGGTCTATACGCACTAACCACCTACGCGGGAGTAGTTATGGGTATCCCGACGTCGTGGTATCAGCCGAAGCACTTCGTGACGTCAGCGACTGAGCGGCGCGCGCCGGGTTGGACCGCGTAACGTGACTTCCTTTGAAATGGAGGTTGCTAGGTCTGCTCTCCGGCCGCGTACGCAGCGTGCAGGTGTGCTCAGGGCGATGGGCCCAGACCCCTGCGCGCTTAGGTTTAGACCGGCGTGCTGACCTCTCTGTTGTGCCTAGGTGGGGCTGCGACGTGTTGATCTTCCGAGGCCGGGCATGACCCAGAAAAGTGTGTCCGGCCAAATGGGATCAAGCGTGTTGGGCTATGTGGTGCACCCCTGCAGGGAAGTTTATCTATTCGAATAGCCGTGTCCCTCGGTAAAAGGACGACCCGGAGTTGTACCTTGACCTTATGACAACTAGAACTGGATACTTAATAAAACACACCCTTCCAAGTGCCAGATACAACCCGGTGATCGCTCTCTAACAGGGCATCGAGGAGGGGATCGCCGGGTAGGATTATGCTATGCGATGCTACTTGGAGGACTTCAGTCTGCTCTCTTCTATATGCTGCAAGACGGAGGCAACCAGAAGCGTAGTCTTCGATAAGACTAGCTATCCCCCCTCTTATTCTGGCATTCTGCAGTTCAGTCCACTGATATGGCCCTTTACACATATATCCATGCATATATAGTGTAGCTCCTTGCTTGCGAGTACTTTGGATGAGTACTCACGGTTGCTTTTCTCCCCCTTTTCCCCCTTTCCCTTCTACCCGGTTGCCGCAACCAGATGCTGGAGCCCAGGGTCCAGACGCCACCTTCGACGACGACTCCTACTACTCTGGAGGTGCCTACTACTACGTGCAGCCCGCTGGCGACGACCAGGAGTAGTTAGGAGGATCCCAGGCAGGAGGCCTGCGCCTCGTTCGATCTGTAACCAAGTTTGTGCTAGCCTTCTTAAGGCAAACTTGTTTAACTTATGTCTATACTCAGATATTGTTGCTTCCGCTGACTCGTCTATGATCGAGCACTTGTATTCGAGCCCTCGAGGCCCCTGGCTTGTATTATGATGCTTGTATGACTTATTTTATTTGTAGAGTTGTGTTGTGATATCTTCCTGTGAGTCCCTGATCCTGATCGTACACATTTGCGTGCATGATTAGTGTACGATTGAATCGGGGGCGTCACATTCATGCAGACTAATCCATGTCTGGGTTGAATAAGGAAAGGAAGGGAGACTGTACTATCCAAGAGAGTAGGCATTGAACCCGCATCTACGTTGAAAAGGGGAAAATCAGTAGCTAAGGAACGAGTCTCGTGTCTCTTGGTTGAAGAAGGGTAGAAAGGCATGACAACGCAATAGAGAATGACCAGGTCGATCGGTTTGTTGTCCTCGCATAGGAAAAAGGTGGCTAAAGAGAACAAAAATGGGACATAATCCACATATGCTGCCTGGATATTTGTTGCTCTGAGCAACCATACCTCCCTCACCACTCTGCGTCCGTGGAGGTACATCGTACTGGTGCGCCCACTGTCCGAATGGGCCTCCCATGCTCTTATTGCCACTTTTTTTGCTGTTAGTGTAACGCCAGCAGTCAAGTAAAGCAATGCTACTGCTAAAGTGATGCCACATTTAACTAATGCCGCTCTCAGTCTAATGCCACCGATAAATTTATGCAATGCCATCTAATATCACTGGATTATTTCAGGGTTAGCTGTTGATTGTGGATGTATTAAAGATTTTTCAGCTAAGGCATTCTAATGTTGTTGCATAGCTAGTATACCAACGATGAAACTTGTTACTACCTTCAGATTTTGCACTGTTAATGCTTATAGATTACAAACCTCACTTTCATGAGATAAGTTAATTTTTTTGTACAGTGTCACCAAAATGCCAAGGCGCTGATGTCATTTTATTTTGGTTAAACTGCACAGACAATTATGAAGACAAGAGGAAAGGTCAAGAGTGGGCACCTCCTCCTCCGGCTGTTCTCTTGATTCGTTTGATCAAGTTTTTATGTTTGATCGATTATCAAGATTGGGATAGCAATTTTTAAGGTCCCCCCGAGTTCGAAATGATATTTACCTTGGAGGTACATGGTTTGCAATTTTTTATACTTTTATTAGTTAATAATGCTAGTTACCTTCAGACTTTTGTATTTGGTTTAATGCTCATGCACAGCTAGTATACCAATGCAGAAACTTGTTACCTTTACATTTTGTATTGTTAATTCTTATAGAAACCTTCCAGTGCTAGAGTTTATTGAAATCTGTTCAGTAAAACCATTGTACTGTACCCTGTAATAAACTAACTACTCTACTGTTGCACTAGCCACTGGATTAGTGTATATTTGTAGTATTCGAATGGTGTTGCATTAGCGTATGGACATAAATAAAGTGTGGCAAGCTTTCCCAGATATGTGCTCAAGAAAACTACTACCTGTTTTTCTAAATACTAGACGTTTGGGTACTTTAAATTGAACTGCGAAAACGTCTTATATTAAGGAACAAAGGGTGTAGAGTTCACTCAAATTATCCCGGTAAAGCTACTCACACCTTTGTTAAAACTAATGTTCATTATGTTATCGGAGGAGGTCTGTATGTTTGTCTCTAATGCCTGTCAACTACATACCTGACACCATGATGTAATGTTAAGTCATTTCCTTTTGTACAGTGTCACTGAATTGTCAAGGCAGTGATGGCATTTTATTTTAGTAGAACTGCACAAAATTTGCTTAAAAGAAGAGGAAAGGTCAGGAATGGCTCAGTTTTTCAGAAAAAACTATGTATGCCTTCCTAACATCAGCCGTTGTTGCTTTATTTATTCCTTCAAACAGGTGGTTAGAAACAGTCTTGCTACCTTTTCCCATTAAGAAATTGGAATGCTCATATTTGGGTGTCTATGCTTCAGCTAGTGCCACTTTTAGAGTAATCACACTTTCAATATCTATGCAAACAAGGATGCTCGATTTTAGTGGAACTGCACAAAAAGTCCAACTTGTTCAACATTAGGAGCATGTTTTTTTCCAAACCTTTATATCCAATTGGTGGCACTATGAGCTGTTCATTACGAAGGTACATGGTTTGCTACTATCTTGCTACTCTTTTTATACTGTCATTAGATAGTAATACTAGTGGTTTGCATGTGAATTTATTGGCAGGGTGGACCTACATTGGAGGTGCAGGACAGGATTCAATGATTGGATGCTCAATTTCGGTTGTATCGATTTCACCTCTTCCATCACTGCGAACATGGATATCCTTGGTCTGATGAAGAATAGGTGCTATATTTCTGCTCTGAACCAGCAAATCAATTCAGTATGAAATTGTCCAGGGCAAAACATAACTATATCAGATTGCCCAGTGCAGAACATGACAGACACTAAGCGGAAGAGACATGTTTAAACCGAAAATACAAGGTGTGGTATATGTTTACTAGCTGCTTGATATTTGTGCAGACATAGATGTCTGCCCGTTGCTATTTGGCAAACAAACAAAGTGTCCGCAATTTTGGTTGAACTGCACAAGAGAATAGTATAGTCACTGCATGCAGTGCCATTTGAAAATAGACACAGAAAGATTGGATAGTCACTTCATGGACTGCAGAAAAGTAGTACTGTACTATTTATTGGCCAACACTAGGTGCTTCATTGCTTTGGCCTGATTATACAATGGGCATCATTTTTCCTAAGTTAACGTTTATATTCCGAAAATAGTCTCGTTGTGTGATCGAGAGAAGACCAAATCATATTGCAGTGGATGTTCCTCCATCATGTGTGGTTCATTCTCATGGTTCCAGCTGTTGGTGAAATCACTTACCTTTGCAAGAGGAATTGTAGACTTCACACAAAAAATTGTCTTTCAGTCTGTACTGAATGTTGGCCAAGAGAAGCATCCATGTTAGTAGGAAGAACAAATGTTTTTTCTAGATCTTTGCTTTTGGAGCTACATATTTGTATATGACCTGTGAATCATTTAGATGCATTAACATGTTGATCTTATGTATGGGAATCGTACTAGGCAGTTTTAGTTGCGACGCAAGATCTGAAGTGGCTGATCTTTGCTTTTGGAGCTACATATTTGTATCTGATCAGTGAATCATTGAGATGCATTAACAATTACTTATTTCTGTTCGCTCAGTGTTTACAAGTTACTGATCGATCACTAGCTAGCCTACAAATGTGCTCCTGGCAGTTTTATTTGCGACGCAAGATGCGAAGTGGCAGTTTTTTGAATAAAAATGCCTACCTCTGAAGAAACTGACAAGCTACACTATCGATCCTACACGGATAAAAATGCCTACCTCTGAATAAACTGACAAGCTACACTATCGATCCTACACGGATAAATAGTGGATCACGCACATACTACCTCCTTTCCGGTTTGCAGGGCTCAATTCAAGAAACGACCTACTCGATCCTACACGAATAAATAGCGGATCACGCACGTACTAGTACCTCCTTTCCGGTTTGCAGGGCTTAATTCAAACCTCTCACCAACCAAGGTACTCCCTCCATTCGGGATTTATTAGTCCCGTGAGCAAAGCAGCAAGACCAAGGCATGGCAATAATTAACGGCATGCAAAAGTTTAAGCCTAATTAATTCCATTGATTTAAGGGGCTGTATGCATGCCCTCGGTTGCGACTCGTTGCATGCTGCTTCGCGTACTGCCTGCGAGCGATTCTGAGTGCCTGCATGCAGCCGGCCGTAATTAATGTTGGGGAACGTTGCAGAAAATTAAAAATTTTCCTACGGTTTCACCAAGATCAATCTATGAGTTCATCTAGCAACGAGTATTCAGATTAGATAGCATCTACATACCACTTTGTAGATCGCAACGGAAGCGTTCGAGTGAACGTGGATGAGGTAGTCGTACTTGCCGTGATCCAATTCACCGATGATCTAGTACCGAACGGACGGCACCTCCGCGTTCAACACACGTACGGGACGGGAGACGTCTCCTCCTTCTTGATCCAGCAAGGGGGGAGGAGAGGTTGAGGAAGATCCAGCACGACGGTGTGGTGGTGGATGCAGCAGAACTCCGGCAGGGCTTCGCTAAGCAACTACGGGAGGAGGAGGAGGTGTTGCAGGGAGGAGGGAGGAGCCAGGGCATATGGTGCACAGCCCCCCTCCCCTGCCCCCCTTTATATAGGTGCATTAGAGGGGGGGAGGGCGCAGCCTTGCCCCTTCCTCCAAGGAAGGGGTGCGGCCAAGAGGGGGGGAGGAGTCCATCCTCCCCAAGGCACCTCGGAGGTGCCTTCCCCTCTTTGGACTCTCCCCTCTCCAAGTCTCCTTGGCGCATGGGCCCTTGGGGCTGGTTCCCCTTGGCCCAAGCAGGCCAAGGCGCACCCCCTAAGGCCCATGTGGCCCACCAAGGCAGGTGGCCCCACCTGGTGGACCCCGGGACCCCTCCGGTGGTCCCGGTACAATACCGATAACACCGAAACTTGTCCCGATGGCCGAAACAGCACTTCCTATATATAATTCTTTACCTCCGGACCATTCCGGAACTCCTCGTGACGTCCGGGATCTCATCCGGGACTCCGAACAACATTCGGGTTACTGCACATACATATCTTCACAACCCTAGCGTCACCGAACCTTAAGTGTGTAGACCCTACGGGTTCGGGAGACATGCAGACATGACCGAGACGGCTCTCGGGCAATAACCAACAGCGGGATCTGGATACCCATGTTGGCTCCCACATACTCCACGATGATCTCATCAGATGAACCATGATGTCAAGGATTCAATTAATCCCGTATACGATTCCCTTCGTCAATCGGTATTTTACTTGCCCGAGATTCGATCGTCGGTATCCCAATACCTCGTTCAATCTCGTTGCCGGCAAGTCACTTTTCTCGTACCGTAATGCATGATCCCGTGATCAAACACTTTGATCACACTGAGCTCATTATGATGATGCATTACCGAGAGGGCCCGGTGATACCTCTCCGTCAAGCGGAGTGACAAATCTCAGTCTCGATCCATGTCAACCCAACAGACACTTTCAGAGATACCCGTAGCATACCTTTATAGTCACCCAGTTACGTTGTGACGTTTGGCACACCCAAAGCACTCCTACGGTATCCGGGAGTTACACGATCTCATGGTCTAAGGAAAGGATACTTGACATTGGAAAACTCTAGCAAACGAACTATGCGATCTTATGCTATGTTTAGGATTGGGTCTTGTCCATCACATCATTCTCCTAATGATGTGATCCTGTTATCGATGACATCCAATGTCCATAGTCAAGAAACCATGACTATCTGTCGATCAACAAGCTAGTCAACTAGAGGCTCACTTGGGACATGTTGTTGTCTGTTATTCACACATGTATTACGATTTCCGGATAACACAATTATAGCACGAATAAAGACAATTATCATGAATAAGGAAATATAATAATAATGCTTTTATTATTGCCTCTAGGGCATATTTCCAACAGTCTCCCACTTGCACTAGAGTCAATAATCTAGTTACATTGTGATGAATCGAACACCCATAGAGTTCTGGTGCTGATCATGTTTTGCCTTAGGGAGAGGTTTAGTCAACGGATCTGCGACATTCAGATCCGTGTGCACTTTACAAATTTCTATGTCTCCATCTTGAACATTTTCACGAATGGAGTTGAAGCGACGCTTGATGTGCCTAGTCTTCTTGTGAAACCTGGGCTCCTTTGCAAGTGCAATAGCTCCAGTGTTGTCACAGAAGAGCTTGATTGGCCCCAACGCATTGGGTATGACTCCGAGGTCGGTGATGAACTCCTTCACCCAAATTGCTTCATGTGCTGCCTCCGAGGCTGCCATGTACTCCGCTTCACATGTAGATCCCGCCACGACGCTTTGCTTGCAACTGCACCAGCTTACTGCCCCACCATTCAAAATATACACGTATCCGGTTTGTGACTTAGAGTCATCCAGATCTGTGTCGAAGCTAGCGTCGACGTAACCTTTTACGACGAGCTCTTCATCACCTCCATAAACGAGAAACATTTCCTTAGTCCTTTTCAGGTACTTCAGGATATTCTTGACCGCTGTCCAGTGTTCCTTGCCGGGATTACTTTGGTACCTTCCTACCAAACTTACGGCAAGGTTTACATCAGGTCTGGTACACAGCATGGCATACATAATAGAACCTATGGCTGAGGCATAGGGGATGACGCTCATCTCTTCTATATCTTCTGTCGTGGTCGGACATTGAGCTGAGCTCAATTTCACACCTTGTAACACAGGTAAGAACCCTTTCTTAGATTGATCCATATTGAATTTCTTCAATATCTTATCAAGGTATGTACTTTGTGAAAGACCTATGAGGCGTCTCGATCTATCTCTATAGATCTTGATGCCTAATATATAAGCAGCTTCTCCAAGGTCCTTCATTGAAAAACTTTTATTCAAATAGGCCTTAATGCTATCCAAGAGTTCTATATCATTTCCCATTAAAAGTATGTCGTCTACATATAATATGAGAAATGCTACAGAGCTCCCACTCACTTTCTTGTAAACACAGGCTTCTCCATAAGTTTGTGTAAACCCAAACGGTTTGATCATCTCATCAAAGCGAATGTTCCAACTCCGAGATGCTTGCACCAGCCCATATATCGAGCGTTGGAGCTTGCATACCTTGTCAGCCTTCTTAGGATCGACAAAACCTTCCGGCTGCATCATATACAATTCTTCCTTAAAGAAACCATTAAGGAATGCCGTTATGACGTCCATTTGCCATATCTCATAATCGTAGTATGCGGCAATTGCTAACATGATTCGGACGGACTTCAGCTTCGCTACCGGTGAGAAAGTCTCATCATAGTCAATTCCTTGAACTTGTCGATAACCCTTAGCGACAAGCCGAGCTTTATAGATGGTCACATTACCATCCGCGCCTGTCTTCTTCTTAAAGATCCATTTATTTTCTATGGCTCGCCGTTCAACGGGCAAGTCAGTCAAAGTCCATACTTCGTTTTCATACATGGATCCTATCTCGGACTTCATGGCTTCCAGCCATTTGTCGGAATCCGGGCCCGCCATTGCTTCCTCATAGTTCGAAGGTTCACCGTTGTCTAACAACATGATTTCCAAGACAGGGTTGCCGTACCACTCTGGTGCGGAACGTGTCCTTGTGGACCTTCGAATTTCAGTAGGAGCTTGATCAGAAGTATCTTGATCATAATCATTAATTTCCTCTCTAGTCGGTGCAGGCACCTCAGGAACGATTTCTTGAGTTTCGCCATTTTCCGGTTCAAGAGGCAACACTTCATCAAGTTCTACTTTCCTCCCACTTACTTCTTTCAAGAGAAACTCCTTCTCTAGAAAGAATCCATTCTTGGCAACAAAGATCTTGCCTTCGGATCTGTGGTAGAAGGTATACCCAGCAGTTTCTTTAGGGTATCCTATGAAGACGCATTTTTCCGATTTGGGTTCGAGCTTTTCAGGTTGAAGTTTCTTGACATAAGCATCGCATCCCCAAACTTTTAGAAACAACAGCTTAGGTTTCTTCCCAAACCATAATTCATACGGTGTCGTCTCAACGGATTTCGATGGAGCCCTATTTAAAGTGAATGCGGCAGTCTCTAAAGCATAGCCCCAAAAAGATAGCGGTAAATCGGTAAGAGACATCATAGATCGCACCATATCTAATAGAGTGCGATTACAACGTTCGGACACACCATTACGCTGAGGTGTTCCAGGCGGCGTGAGTTGTGAAACTATTCCACATTTTCTTAAGTGTGTGCCAAATTCGTGACTCAAGTATTCCCCTCCACGATCTGATCGTAGAAACTTGATCTTTCTATCACGTTGATTTTCAACCTCACTCTGAAATTCCTTGAACTTTTCAAAGGTCTCAGATTTGTGTTTCATTAAGTAGACATACCCATATCTACTCAAGTCATCAGTGAGGGTGAGAACATAATGATAGCCACCGCGAGCCTCAACACTCATTGGACCGCACACATCGGTATGTATGATTTCCAATAAGTTGGTTGCTCGCTCCATTGTTCCTGAGAACGGAGTCTTGGTCATTTTACCCATGAGGCATGGTTCGCACGTGTCAAATGATTCATAATCAAGAGACTCTAAAAGTCCATCTGCATGGAGCTTCTTCATGCGTTTGACACCTATGTGACCAAGGTGGCAGTGCCACAAATATGTGAGACTATTGTTATCAACTTTCACTCTTTTGGTATTCACACTATGAATATGTGTATCATCACGTACGAGATTCATTAAGAATAAACCATCAACCATCGGAGCATGACCATAAAACATATCTCTCATATAAATAGAACAACCATTATTCTCGGATTTAAATGAGTAGCCATCTCGAATTAAGCGAGATCCAGATACAATGTTCATGCTCAAACTTGGCACTAAATAACAATTATTGAGGTTTAAAACTAATCCCGTAGGTAAATGTAGAGGCAGCGTGCCGACGGCGATCACATCGACCTTGGAACCATTCCCGACGCGCATCGTCACCTCGTCCTTCGCCAGTCTCCGTTTATTCCGCAGCTCCTGCTTTGAGTTACAAATGTGAGCAACTGCACCGGTATCAAATACCCAAGAGCTACTACGAGTACTGGTAAGGTACACATCAATTACATGTATATCACATATACCTTTGGTTTTGCCGGCCTTCTTGTCCGCTAAGTATTTGGGGCAGTTCCGCTTCCAGTGACCACTTCCCTTGCAATAAAAACACTCAGTCTCGGGCTTGGGTCCATTCTTTGGCTTCTTCCCGGCAACTTGCTTACCGGGCGCGGCAACTTCCTTGCCGTCCTTCTTGAAGTTCTTTTTACCCTTGCCCTTCTTGAACTTAGTGGTTTTATTCACCATCAACACTTGATGTTCCTTCTTGATTTCTACCTCTGCTGATTTCAGCATAGCATATACTTCAGGAATGGTCTTTACCATCCCCTGCATATTGTAGTTCATCACAAAGCTCTTGTAGCTAGGTGGAAGCGACTGGAGGATTCTGTCAATGACCGCTTCATCCGGGAGATTAACTTCCAGTTGAGTCAAGCGGTTGTGCAACCCAGACATTTTGAGTTTGTGCTCACTGACAGAGCCATTTTCCTCCATCTTACAGCTAAAGAATTTATCGGAGACTTCATATCTCTCGACCCGGGCATGAGCTTGGAAAACCATTTTCAGCTCTTCGAACATCTCATATGCTCCATGTCTCTCAAATCGCTTTTGGAGCCCTGGCTCTAAGCTGTAAAGCATGCCGCACTGAACGAGGGAGTAATCATCGCAGCGTGACTGCCAAGCGTTCATAACGTCATGTTCTGCAGGGAGAATAGGTGCGTCACCCAGCGGTGCTCTTAGGACATAATCTTTCTTGGCAGCTATGAGGATAATCCTCAGGTTCCGGACCCAGTCCGTATAGTTGCTACCATTGTCTTTCAGCTTGGTTTTCTCTAGGAACGCGTTGAAGTTGAGGACTACGTTGGCCATTTGATCTACAAGACATATTGTAAATATTTAGACTAAGTTCATGATAATAAAGTTCATTTAATCAAATTATTTAATGAACTCCCACTTAGATAAACATCCCTCTTCTAGTCATCTAAGTATTACATGATCCGAGTCAACTAGGCCGTGTCCGATCATCACGTGAGACGGACTAGTCAACATCGGTGAACATCTTCATGTTGATCGTATCTTCTATACGACTCATGCTCGACCTTTCGGTCTTCTGTGTTTCGAGGCCATGTCTGTACATGCTAGGCTCGTCAAGTCAACCTAAGTGTTTTGCGTGTGTAAATCTGTCTTACACCCGTTGTATGCGAACGTAAGGACCTATCACACCCGATCATCACGTGGTGCTTCGGAACGACGAACCTTAGCAACGGTGCACAGTTAGGGAGAACACTTTCTTGAAATTATTATGAGGGATCATCTTATTTACTACCGTCGTTCTAAGTAAACAAGATGCAAAACATGATAAACATCACATGCAATCAAATAATAAACGTGACATGATATGGCCAATATCACATAGCTCCTTCGATCTTCATCATGGGGCTCCATGATCATCTTGTCACCGGCTTGACACCATGATCTTCATCATCATGATCTTCATCATCGTGTCTCCATGAAGTTGCTCGCCAACTATTACTTCTACTACTATGGCTAACGCGTTTAGCAATAAAGTAAAGTAATTTACATGGCGATTCTCAATGACACGCAGGTCATACAAAAAATAAAGACAACTCCTATGGCTCCTGCCGGTTGTCATACTCATCGACATGCAAGTCGTGATTCCTATTACAATAGCATGAACATCTCATACATCACATATAGATCATTCATCATACATCACAACTTTGGCCATATCATATCACAAAGCACTTGCTGCAAAAACAAGTTAGACGTCCTCTAATTGTTGTTCCAAGTTTTACGTGGCTGTTATAGGTTGCTTGCAAGAACGTTTTCTTACCTACGTAATAACCACAACGTGAATTGTCAATCTCTATTTACCCTTCGTAAGGACCCTGTTCATCGAATCCGATCCAACTAAAGTAGGAGAGACAGACACCCGCCAGCCACCTTATGCAAGTAGTGCATGTTAGTCGGTGGAACCGGTCTCACGTAAGCGTACGTGTAAGGTTGGTCTGGGCCGCTTCATCCCACAATACCGCTGAATCAAGATTGACTAGTAACGGCAAGAAGAATTGACAATTCGACGCCCACAACTGCTTTGTGTTCTACTCGTGCAATAGAGAACTACTCATAAACCTGGCTCTGATACCACTGTTGGGGAACATTGCAGAAAATTAAAATTTTTCCTACGGTTTCACCAAGATCAATCTATGAGTTCATCTAGCAACGAGTATTCAGATTAGATAGCATCTACATACCACTTTGTAGATCGCAACGGAAGCGTTCGAGTGAACGTGGATGAGGTAGTCGTACTTGTCGTGATCCAATTCACCGATGATCTAGTACCGAACGGACGGCACCTCCGCGTTCAACACACGTACGGGACGGGAGACGTCTCCTCCTTCTTGATCCAGCAAGGGGGGAGGAGAGGTTGAGGAAGATCCAGCACGACGGTGTGGTGGTGGATGCAGCAGAACTCCGGCAGGGCTTCGCTAAGCAACTACGGGAGGAGGAGGAGGTGTTGCAGAGAGGAGGGAGGAGCCAGGGCATATGGTGCGCAGCCCCCCTCCCCTGCCCTCCTTTATATAGGTGCATTAGAGGGGGGGAGGGCGCAGCCTTGCCCCTTCCTCCAAGGAAGGGGTGCGGCCAAGAGGGGGGAGGAGTCCATCCTCCCCAAGGCACCTCGGAGGTGCCTTCCCCTCTTTGGACTCTCCCCTCTCCAAGTCTCCTTGGCGCATGGGCCCTTGGGGCTGGTTCCCCTTGGCCCAAGCAGGCCAAGGCGCACCACCTAAGGCCCATGTGGCCCACCAAGGCAGGTGGCCCCACCTGGTGGACCCCGGGACCCCTCCGGTGGTCCCGGTACAATACCGATAACACCGAAACTTGTCCCGATGGCCGAAACAACACTTCCTATATATAATTCTTTACCTTCGGACCATTCTGGAACTCCTCGTGACGTCCGAGATCTCATCCGGGACTCCGGACAACATTCGGGTTACTGCACATACATATCTTCACAACCCTAGCGTCACCGAACCTTAAGTGTGTAGACCCTACGGGTTCGGGAGACATGCAGACATGACCGAGACGACTCTCGGGCAATAACCAACAGCGAGATCTGGATACCCATGTTGGCTCCCACATACTCCACGATGATCTCATCGGATGAACCACGATGTCAAGGATTCAATTAATCCCGTATACGATTCCCTTCGTCAATCGGTATTTTACTTGCCCGAGATTCGATCGTCGGTATCCTAGTACCTCGTTCAATCTCGTTATCGGCAAGTCACTTTTCTCGTACCGTAATGCATGATCCCGTGATCAAACACTTTGATCACATTGAGCTCATTGTGATGATGCATTACCGAGAGGGCCCGGTGATACCTCTCCGTCAAGCGGAGTGACAAATCCCAGTCTCGATCCATGTCAACCCAACAGACACTTTCAAAGATACCCGTAGCATACCTTTATAGTCACCCAGTTACGTTGTGACGTTTGGCACACCCAAAGCACTCCTACGGTATCCGGGAGTTACACGATCTCATGGTCTAAGGAAAGGATACTTGACATTGGAAAACTCTAGCAAACGAACTATGCGATCTTATGCTATGTTTAGGATTGGGTCTTGTCCATCACATCATTCTTCTAATGATGTGATCCCGTTATCGATGACATCCAATGTCCATAGTCAGGAAACCATGACTATCTGTCGATCAACAAGCTAGTCAACTAGAGGCTCACTAGGGACATGTTGTTGTCTGTTATTCACACATGTATTACGATTTCCGGATAACACAATTATAGCACGAATAAAGACAATTATCATGAATAAGGAAATATAATAATAATGCTTTTATTATTGCCTCTAGGGCATATTTCCAACAGGCAGCTAACTGATGCGAAAAAAGATACGCTTTAATTGGTGCGGGCTTTTAAAATCCGTGGAATCATTATTGACAAGGAGGGAGATGATTCGAGTGCACTCGTTTGACCGCCATGCCGGCGTGCGACCCAGACGGGACGGGACGGCACAGTCATAATTTCAGTTTCTCTAGTTTTCCACGGTAAGCTGGCGCGCTAAGCCATTATGCATTGAATTCCGATGACCGTCGCGCTACCTTCCGCCTATAAGTACTGTTTCCCGGCCTTCTCCGGTGCCACCGTGACCTAACTCGCCATATCCTCATAAGCCCCCACCGGCCCGACGTCACTCACCACGTCCGCCATGCCCCCGCCCGTCCGCGGTAGGCGGCGACGGAGGCGGTCACCGCCGGAACTAGTGTTCGGGTTTTCACCGGAAGGCAGACGGAGGAAGGAGGCATTCTATCTGTCTTTAGATGGCATTGCGGAGATCGAGGAGTTGTTGGAGCGTGACCGCCTGGTGGAGGAGCAGCGTATCGCCGATTTGCGACGCCAGCGGGACATGGAGCAGCAGCACACCGACGATCTAAGACGCGAGCAGAGCGCCCGCAACTGGGCCGACTACGTGGAGGTCGGCGCCCGGCAAATAGCCCTGGAGGTTGTCGGGCACGCACGCGTTCGCGACGCCGATTTTTACTACCAGCTCGTCAAGTGGGTTTCCCGCTTGGAAGCTGAAGCTTCGGTGGACCACACCGGCATGGAAAGGGCTAACGCGCGAGCAACGCGCCCTATCGCACCTCTTGCAAGTCCGAGGCGAGGCGCACGACGCCGGTGCCGGCGTTTAGCGTGTACCACAGATGGTGGCCGGCATCGTCTAGTTAGCTAAGAGTAAGTTAGTACTTGTACGCTACTAGAGTATTAGTGGGAGCAGATAGTTAACTTGGCTATGATGGTTGTCAACGTGGAAGTTCAGTACTCTATATGTGGATCAGACCTGTTACTTTGCTCTGAATGTTGAACTTTCCATTTGAACGTATGGAATTGGCTGTTATTTTTTTAAATGGGTTGTATTTGTCCTCCACGGGTTTAGAGGCTGACTTGCGGGCCTAGCAAGTTGACGCGTACACAATCAGGAGATGATTGTACGTGGAGAGGATGACAGCAGGGACCCGCCAAGGTCATGGCAGTACGCAAGCAAGTGCCTCCTTATTTCAAGCCAATAAAAAAGGCTCCTCCTAGTGGATTTCTGACATCTGGGTCTCATACCATTGTCAACGTAGTCAATAAACGAGAGAATTGCACAACGAGCGGCTCACACCAGGGACCCAGCAGCTCGCCCAGTTATTTTTGTTTTGGGTTAATTTGATAAATGCCACTCCAAATCTGGTGTATCCGAGAAATGCCACTGCAATTTCTAAACTTTGAAAAATGCCATTTCATGCCATTTCTAGTGGCATTTTTCGAAGTCTGGAGTGGCGTTTTTCAAAGTTTACAAACTGCAGTGGCGTTTTTCAAAGTTCGCAAAAATTGCAGTGGCATTTTTCAAAGTTTGGAAATTGTAGTGGCATTTTTATGAATCGCCATAATTGAAGTGGCATTTATCTAATTTGTTTTTGAGACGGAAGCAGGGTGTCAACTGGGCTGTGCGGGACACTCTGGCCTGTCTAGACAGCCTTTTCTTTTATGTTTACCACAGACCTGCCCAGTAGTTTTTTTTTTCTTTCTGAAAATGGCTAGCCCAGTTTTTTTTGTGATTTGTCAAGTAAGTCGCTTTATCATGCCTGTTGGGCTGCAAATCTTTTAAGACGAGGAGAGCTTCATTCGGCTAGCCGAGAAAATGGCCTATCAGTAATGAGAAATGGGCTGTACATTTTTAAAACACATCAAACCGGCAATTAGTTTTAAATATCTTTTTTTCATTTCAAGATTTTAAATTGCATTGATTTTTATGCGTGAACAATTTATTGGACTTTATATTGATATAAATTTATTTTTAAAATCAGTCTGAATGTGACTCCAAATTTCGGGATTAAAAACAATTCAGACCGCACCGACATATGCAAAATTTTGTATAATTTTTTAACCGTGGCCACAATATGGGCTGAAATGCTAACAAAAAGAATATGGGCTCCAAAAAACCCGTAAGAATTAGCAAATGGGCTGTAAATTATTTGAAATAATGGCAGATGGGTTGTATGCTGTTTTCCACAGATTTGAGGCTTTCCACAGATGGCCTGTATACTGTTGGATATCCATCCAACGGCCGTCGTGCTTCTTCAATCTCTGCTCTTCCTGCTCCAGCCGCTCAAACAAGCGCCGGCGGGACTGCCTGCTCCTTCCTTCCCGCGGCCGGCTGTGCTGCCGCGCAGGCCTCACCGCCCCATTGTACTCCCATCGCTGGCCTAGCCATCCCTCTACTCATCCACACCTGCTGTTATTCTCCAGCGACGACAGATGAACCAATAAACCCTCGTACAGTCGTACTCCCCTCCACGTGGGAAACAAAAATAACTGTCGAGTCTTTCCTGCCTCCATGTCGTTCCCTTCCTAGGCCTCGCTGTCGTCCACCGCCCTGGTGCTCTCGGCGCGGCCTGGTCAACGTGGCCAATGACCGACATGCATATGAAGTGAACTGTACATGGAGAGGCCGACAGCTGGGTCCACGGCCGCACGCAAGGAAATGCCTCCTTATTACGCGCAAAATAATGATTCCTCCACCTGACATCTGGGACCCACCGAAAGGGCCTCTGTATTTCGCGAAAAAAACGTTACCACCGATGACAGCTCGGACCCACCAGCTATATCTTCGCACGCAAGGAAGTGCCTCCTTATTACGCACAAAAAAATGAATACTCCCCCTGCTAGCTGGGACCCAGTATAGTGGGCCTACTAAGTTGACAGGGACGAAGGGCTTTGTCAACTTAGTCAATATGCACGATTCTAGCTCGACTAACCGTACGATGTCCATCCAACGGCCGTAGTGCTTCTTCAACCTCTCGCCTTCTTGCTCCAGCCGCCCAAAGCAGTGTCGGTCGTGCCGCCTGCTCCTGCCTCCCGTGGCCAGCTGTGCTGCCGTGGAGGCCTCACCGCCCCCATACTACTCCCACCGCTGGCCAGGCCATCCCTCCACTCCATTCACCCACACCCCGTGTTATTCTGCGGCGACGGCAGCGCAGCCAAACCAGTGAACCCTCGTACTCCTCTCCGCGTGGGCATCCACTACCGCGTCTTCCCCGTCTCCGCGTCGTCCCCTTCCTAGGCCTCGCCGTCATCCACCGCCGTGGTGCTCTCGGCGCGGCGTGGTCAATGTGCTCAACGACCGAATTCCATCGGAAGAATATTGTACGTGGAGAGGCTGACAGCTGGGTCCACGGCAGCCGCAAGGAAGTGCCTCCTTATTACGCAGAAAATAATTATTCCTCCACCTGACAGCAGGGACCCACCGGACGCCTACTAGTATTTCGCGAAAAAAACATTTGCCCCTGACTGCTGGGACCCACCCGACGGGCCACCGTATTTCACGAAAAAATGTTCCCCCTGCTGTCAGCTCGGACCCACCGGAAGTGCCTCCTTATTACGCACAAAAAAATGAATAACCCCCTGCTAGCTGGGACCCGCCTTGGTGGGAGGCTGACTTGTGGACCTACTAAGTTGACGAGGACGGAGGGTTTTGTCAACTTAGTCAATATAAACGATTCTAGCTCCAGTGACCATACGATGTCCATCCAACGATCGTAGTGCTTCTTCAACCTCTGGTCTTCTTGCTCCAGCCGCCCAAAGCAGCGCCGGTCGTGCCGCATGCTCCTGGCTCCCGTGGCCGGATGTGCTGCCGCGGAGGCCTCACCGCCCCCTACTATTCCCACCGCTGGCCAGGCCCTGCGGCGACGGCAGCCTCACACCGCAGCCGAACGAGTGAACCCTCGTACTCCTCTCCGCGCAGGCTCCCACTGTCGTGTCTTCCCCTGCTCCACGTCGTCCTCTTCCGAGGCCTCGCCGTCGTCCACCGCCCTGGTGCTCTCGGCGCGGCCTGGTCAACGTGCTCAAGGAACGACTTCCATCAGACATGGACTGTACGTGGAGAGGCTGACAACTGGGTCCACGGCCGCAGCAAGGAAGTGCCTCCTTATTACGTGCAAAATAATTATTCATCCACCTGACAGCGGGGACCTACTGGACGGGCCACCGTATTTCGCGAAAAAACGTTTGCCCCTGACTGCTGGGACCCACCAGCTACATCTTCGCACTCTAGGAAGTGCGTCCGGGCAAAAAAAACGATTCGTCCCCCTGACTGCTGGGACCCACCAGCTACATCTTCGCAGGCAAGGAAGTGCCTGACAGTCGGGACCCACCTGGTCGAAGCGTACGTAGCGTTGTCATTCTGGTCGCGAACGTGTATGTAGTGGATGTAGAAGCGCGCACGTGTCGTAGTAGAGGCGCGTACGTGTCATAGTAGAGGCGCGCACGTAGCATGTACACGTACTTACAGTGGCCAGGGTGCAAGAAAGAAAATACGGCCACGTATGTGTACATACGGGCGGGGTCTCTAACGCCTACTCGTGCATACGTACGGCCAGGCCTCGTGTACATGGCTGGATCGGAACGGAGAAATAACGTCATCGTCATGTTCATGGGGAGGCAACGGAATGCGTCGTGTTCATGGGGAGGCAACGGAATGCGTCGTGTTCATCAGGAGACAACGGAACACGTGGGAGCCAAATGTCTGGGTCGGAACGGAATGTGTGGTCGTGTTCATCGGGAGGGCTTAGACGGAACAGGCGATGGAAACGAGGCCTGGCGTACCGCACAACAGAGGAAACAGACCTCCTACGTTCGGAACGGGATCCTGTTGATCGGGAGGGGTGTGGCGTACCGCAAAACGGAGGAAAAGGACCTCCTATGGTCGAAACGGGGGTCATGTTGATTGGGAGGGGTGTGGCGTACCGCAAAACAGACGAAACATACCTCCCACGGTTGAAACGGGGGTCCTGTTGATCGGGAGGGGTGTGGCGTACCGCAAAACGGACGAAACGGACTTGTGTTGGAGCGCTACGGTCGAAACGGGGGTCCTGTTCATCGAGAGGGGTGTGGCGTACCGCAAAACGGGACTCCACGGGATACTGTTCATCTCCACAGTCGACCTCCTCCAGCCTCCACGGTCTACGGTCGACCTCTTCCAGCCTCCACGGGCTCCTGTTCATCCAGCCTCCACCGCGCGCTACTCCACCGGCTACTGTTCAACCACCCCTCCACCGTCTACTGTTCATCCAGCCCTCCACACCACGGGGTCCTGTTCAACCACCCCTCCACGGGCACCCCTCCACCGTCTACTGTTCATCCAACCCTCCACACCACGGGGTCCTATTCAACCACCCCTCCACGGGCACCCCTCCACCGTCTACTGTTCATCCAGCCCTCTACCACACCACGGGGTCCTGTTCATCCAGAGGCAATGCCACCGCTCACTGTTCATCCAACCCCTCGCAACGCTCACTGTTCATCCCAGAGGCAGCATCGATCGGCTTCAGTTAGCAGCAGTAGCGAAGGAATCACTCGATCGGGTTCAGTTAACAGCCATCGATCGATCGCTCGGGTTCAGTAACGCGTAGCCTGCAGTGCAATCGCTCGGGTTCAGTTAGAGCCCAACGCCTCGCTCGGGTTCAGTTAGAGCCAACGCCTCGCACACACGCGCGTACGTGTACGAGAGAAACGCGCATCGCTTGGCCCCCGACCTCCCACCGTAACCGGGAACTCCCCGAAATTTTCTTCCCCCTCGCTTCTACCACGGTTTTTTCCGTCATGGACGGCCCAAAGAATGTCATGCAGCTGCCTCTCCGGCCTGCCTAGGACGAAAAGCCCATTTTCTGTCATGATTTTTTGTCATAGAAGTAGGAGTCCACCACATCTATGATGATACCGGGTTTTGTCACAATTATCGTCATAGAAGTGTCGTATGTATGACAAAAAAAAAATTCGTTCGGCCCAAAATGTCACGGATGTGTTTTTTTTTTTAGTGAGAAGAGAGGTTCACTCACCAAGATGGATGATGAAGAAGAAGAAGATGATGGACCAAGAAACAAGAACAAGCCCGATGGAAATAAGAAGGCCAAGGACAAGATCAAGAGGAAAGCGAATGCATCAATTTTGTGGGACAAGATAGATGTCATGGTGCAAGCGAATGAATTGATGGTGGCCAAGACATTAGAGGCAAAGAAGGAGTTGGCCACCAGCAACCCCATCTCCAGCTCCTCCCCTTGCCGTCGCCGAAGGCCACCAACAGGCGAAGCCTGCATCATGGCGGCAGCGGTGGGGCTTCTCCTCGTCTCCCTGTCGGCCTGTTGCGTGCGCCCCTCGCGGGTGTTAATCCAGTGGCGCGTTTGTCGATGGCCTGCTGGCCGACGGAGTGGCCCTTGGTGATCGGGGGCGGTTGTGCTCCCCAGGTCGCGCCCTCTCGTGACTCCCGCGTGTCATCTCGCCCCTCCTCCCCCTCCGAGGGTTGCCTGGTGCGGCGCGTCTTGCCTGGTGCGACGCGTCCTTTATCTACCCGGCTCCACCCACCCTCCCTTCTCTCGACCTTTGCCTCTGACTGCACCGCCCTCCTCGGTGTCGCCTCGCTCCTCCTCCCTCTCCGAGGGTTGCCCGGTGTGACGGTCCTCTATCTATCCGGCTCCAGCCACCCTCCCTCCCCTCGGCCTTTGCCTGCACTGACCTCCCCGGTGAGGGCGGCTCCACCGGCCTTCCAAATGCCACATCCCCATGTCGTGTGTGCCACTGCATCTTTGTGGAGGACGTTTTCTCCTCTCTCGTTCAAGCCCATAATTGAGTTCTAATCCATCATTATAGTATGATGCACGTCGGAATGCCACTTTCTACATGTCCGTCCCTGATTGCGGAGACCCTTGTCCGTTCATACCGTCCATTTTTTAGGCTTCTTGATGACATTGTAGGTAACTTGCGTATATGAACCAATACCAATCGGTCTAAAGAAGCAAGGTGGGGCTATTAACATGAAATATACATGTTTAGCTTCCTGCCGCAATCATGTTTTCACCAGACGGGAGGTCTTGACTTTGATCACATAGGGTTAGCTATTTTTCTCGCGTGACTTACTGGACGCTAAGAAAAGGCCCAACAGTGGAACAAGGTGGCCCAATATGGGTGAGGCGCCGAACGGAACTTGGCTCTACAATGTACTACCACCTCGTGAATTTCACGTAATGTAGGATTAGATGCGGGATGAAATCAAGAATATCACCTTACTTTATTAGTAGGTATAGATATAGATTAAAAGAAGAGTCAATTACACCCATGATGCTAGAACTTGGCGTGAATGGACACTTTGGTGCTAGAACTTGCAGCATACATCGAACTTGTGTAAAAACTTGGTTCGGGCGTGCAAATACGGTGCAAATCACATTTCAATACGAAAACGGTGCTGACTAGGCTTGCCTGCATGACGACGGTCCCACTGTCAGTCACCGGACAACAAATGGGCTGTTAATTTACAAAAAGAAAAACATCAGATTTATTTTTTCCTCACGAAGGAGCCCCTGGTGAGGCTCAAAGTTACAAAAAGTTATATTATAAAAAGTTGCCGAGGCTGGGATTCAAACCCAGGAGCTTAACTTCCTGAAGCGCTAGCTTAACCACCACAACTACCAGAGTTCCTTCTCTCAATTGGATCAATTGGATAAGTTCTCATATATCCTTTGCACTGTTATTTATTTTATGAAATATATGTATATTATAATCATGTGTTTTAAATAATACATAAATAAAATAAATTACATAATAAAAATGAACGCTTTTATATAATGGACGAACATTTTAAAAACTTTGAACATTTTTGAACATCTATGAGCATTTATCTAAGTATATACAGAAAAATATGTAATTACATTTTATGTTTGGTTAATTATGAAAATTATTACGTGAATAATTTTCCAATTTGTCATTTAATAATATGGATAATTTTTTAACTCATAAGTGAATAATTTATAATATAATTTTTTATTTATATATTATATATAACATATGATTATAATTTACATATATTTTATAAACTTCTAAAAAGTAATAGTGCAAAATGGGCCGCACGGAGTACATTCTGTTATAAGATTGAGAGGATATAAAATGTACCACCTTCGTTCCTAAATGTATCTTCATTCCTAAACAGAGGGTGTATTTATTTAATTTTAAGAGAACACAAAATTTATTTAAACATGTGAACACTTTTTAAAACAACAAAAAAAACTCATAAAGCATGAGCACTTTTATATGCTACGTCAATTAATATATATTTTTAAACACTGAGCATTTTTCAACTTATATAAGCATTTACTGAAATATACAGAAAATATATAACTAATTTCATATTTTTATTAAATAATTATATTATTACATGAATCTTTTTAGTTTCTAATTTAATCATATGAATATTTTGAAGTAGAAAGATATTTTTGTATTTCATAAATATGATTTTAAATATATGCACATTTTTTAAATAATATGTGAACAATTTTGAAAAGTAATTTATTTCGTTTTATGTATAATATTTATACTGCAAGAATAATTAAACAATATTCTTATTATTTTTTAGGGAACCATATTTTTATTACTGAGACTAGAATTTATGTACTTTCGTATCCAAACTCGATTTGTACTGTATTTGCACGCTCAAGCTAAGTTTTTACACTTGTTCAATGTATGCCACAACTTCTAGCACTAAAGTGACCGTTCACGCCAAGTTCTAGCACCACTGGTGTAATTGACTCTTAAAAGAATATAGATATATAGATTTACAAGTACTAAATCATTACAATTTTGTACACATAAATCACATATTATTGAACTGTGGCTGGTCAAAATACTATCTTGCCCAATTAAGATCCGGCATGCAAATCCGAACAAAGGAGTATTTTCTAGCTTATGATCGCTTGCATGGAGAGGATTGTTCCCAAATACCGAAGGTGTGCATGTAAATGTCCCTCATGGTGAACAAGCCATATATTGTCCCTATAACAGGAGGAGATGCAATGAGACTCGAGAACATGAACTTCCAAGAAAGGCCATACTCGTCAAAGGCAGAAAGGACGATATCAAAATACACAGCAAGCACGATTGTGCACATTAAGAACTGCAAAACAGAAGCAACAAGAATTAAAGAAAAATGTCATGCAGAAGTTTTAATTCACAACCAATCCTTATCTTCAAATTCTCGACTGGATGGAGATAAAACAGATGCTAAGCATGCAGCAGCTAGAGTGAGTACTTAAATCGTAAGCAAACAGCAGCAGGTAATTAAGTCGGTTCCTATCTGATTTTTTTTAAACAAAATTCGGTCCCTATCTTTATTTAGGAGCTCAAATCGGCAATGAGAAAACATAAAAAGAATGAAAAGCAATCCCTAAGTTTCAGATCTTCATCAGAATAACGAACAAGTCCAAGTTGAGGTTTATACATGCTTGCTGGTAAACACACCCAGCACAATATTGCGGTGAAATATCTACGGTGGGTGACAACTTTAATAATACTAACTCAATTTGCTGTTAAATTCTGAAAGAGGAACTAATCAATCAGCTGCGTGTCTGGGAACTGCTCAAGCCATCCGCCTTATGCCATGCGGAACATAAAGCTAGGCTAGAGTAAATTGCACAAAACCACCAGTTTGAAGGTTCGATTTGCGAAAACTATTACAATACATTTTTTTTCAGAAAACATCATGACTTTAGTAATTTTTTTGCAAAAACCACTGATCGGCGGATTAGAGTCGTTTGAGCGCGTTTATGACAAATGGGTCCCTGTTTTTGCTTACGTGGCATAACTTTTCATGTCAAATGAGTTTTTATCTATATTTACAAACTAGTCCCAATAATTTTATATGGACACCCCTTAATCAAAAAACGAAAAGGCAATTAGACCCCCCGTGTGCACAAAACCGGCAGCACAGCGCCCATGGCTCACGTGAGCAGAACGCTCGTCGAGGGTGGCCATCGGGGTATGGGAACAGAACAGGACGCCCATGAGGGTTAGAGTATCGTCTGGAGCGCAACCACCTCGAGCTCCTTGGCCGGCCAACTGTAGCTCGTCGAGAACGCGGCCTCCACGACGAGCTCTTCTTCGCAGGCGGCTTGGCAGCGCCGGCGTCTCTTCTTCGCGGGCAGAGATGGCCGTCGCGGGCGGCGTGGCCGTTGCAGGCCAGCAGAGATGGTCGCCGCGGCCTGGTGCCGCCCCATGACCGACGGGGCTGTGGACGCTGTTGCCCCACGCGCTCACCACGCCGATCTGGCCGAGGCATTCTCGCCGGATCCGGTGCCTGGCGGGGACGTTGCAGGCCGATTTGACCGGATCCAGTGTCGGGCGACGACGGCGGCGGCCTGCGGCCTGCGTCCTGCGGAGGGAGCGGCGGCGGCAGCCGTGGAGGGAGTGGCGGCGGCATGCGTCCTGCGGAGGGAGGGGCGGCGGCGGCCCGTGGAGAGAGCGGCGGCGGGCATGCTAGTCGGCCGTGGAGGAATATTGGGACCAGCCCGTGGAGAGGGTTTGGGCTGCATGGGGGAAGAAAATTGAGGGACTTTTTTGCTTTAAACCCAAATCGTTACGCCACGTAAGCAAAAATAGGGACCCATCTGTCATAAACGCGCTCAAACGACTCTAATCCGCCGATCAATGCTAAAGACATGGTGTTTTCTAAAAAAAATGTATTGTAGTGGTTTTGCAAACCGAACCTTCAAACTGGTGGTTTTGTGCAATTTACTCGCTAGGCTACGTATTTCGTCAAATCAATGGACCAAATAAACAAGGTGAGTCAATCAACACCTTAACGCATACAGTATGAACGAGAGGGACTCTTGGATCTTACAATGAGGAAGTTGGTCAGGAAGACCATTCGATAGCTGTAGTTCGGGTTACGGTTGACGCGGCCCTCATCCTTCCCCGTGTGGCCTTTCATCTCTACACCGTCCGGCGCCGCCGATTCCTGCTCGTCCGCGGGAGAGTGGCAGGTACTTACCAGCGAACACAACGAAACAAAACCTAGTAGGAAGGGGAAAAGGATAAAACGCGGAGCACTGAGTTCCTGATATTTACGAGGAGAACAAAATCCCGAGGCTCCCGCTAACTAACTACTGCAACTGTCTCAAAAACAAAAAAAAAACTGCTATAACTTGGGCCGTCGGCATACCGCCCCCAGTCTGCCAGGGCTATATCTCGCACCCTGCGGGAGGACCATTCGTCTCGCCTCTGGCCACATAAGTCCTGACGGAGTGGTTTTAGGAAGTATAAGAAGCTTCCACGCTTCTCCCTCTCAAAAAAAAAACGAAGCTTCCACGCGTTTTCTTACTCCTCTTTTTCGTGTGTTTTCAGTGTCAGTTTTGATCTTTTTTATTTTCAGATTTTGGTGTTCTTGTTTTTTACTAATTTTCTTTGGTTTTTGTTTCCTTTTTTATTTTAGTTTTTTTAACAAATGGCTTATTTTTAAACACATTTTGTACACTTTTCGTATACACATGTAACATGTTTTTGATACATGTTGAACATTTTTCAAATATAGGATGGATACTATTTTAATAAAAGGTTGTTTTTAGTAGATGTTAAACATTTTTGAATGATATGAAACATTTTGAAAATACATGAATATTTTTTTACATTGCATAAATATTTTACTTAAAATGTCACAAACATATTTATGAAATGCTCAAACAGTTTATAAATGTCACTTGTTTTTTGCGGGGGATCATATACATTTTATTAAATGGTATGAAACATTTTATTTTTTGAATTAGGTGAAATTTCTTTAGTATGCCTTTTTTAAGTTTCAATAATAATTTTTAAATTGTTGAAAACATGTTTTCAATTATATGAACATTTTCATACATTGTATAAATATTGTTTTCAAGATGTTCACAAACATTTCTTGAAATGTGTGAACATTTTTTAAATACCGCATATTTTGAATGCTTGCAACATTTTTTATAAAGTTACAGGAACCATTTTTTAACGCACAATGAACATTTTTAAAATTTATAGTTTTTCTGAGAGGTGATATTTTTTATTTCAGAAATGTAAATAAAAGTAATAAAATAGTTGTTAGTTGCAAGTGTTCTTTGCAAGGCTTCTTGCTGCATATGTTATGTTTTGAGTGATTTGCTATGGGGATTTGTTCAATACACCAGGTATTTTGGCTGCATGAGCATATTTGAAATGTTGTTTGTGTGTTTGTGCGCGCTTGTATGTGTGTGTTTTTCGACAAAACGTTTAGTGAAATGTTACGCATAGTGCAAGATTGGTCGTTCTAGAATTTGATTTTAAGTGGGATCCGCCAGTGAGTGCGCTGGCCGATTGCTCCCCTCTTCTTCTATGTTGCCATGAGACCATGTCAAAATATGAACCAAAATTTAAGCACGAATTCGCAATATAATACGGCGTAACAGACGAATTCAAGGTGTCGAATTATTCATAGATTTATGCACATCAAATGAAAAACGAAAGAATCTAGACGCGCTTATACAAGAATAATTTAAGCACGGCCACCCTCTCTAATGCACGGTTTCAAGATGACAAACACATACTACTACCAGCGTGAAAACAAAATATAATCTTTGCCACGGCAGCCGGCGGAAGCATATCCCGTTGTGATGAATCGGAGCGGATCAGAAGTCCACGGCGCACCTCGTCCCCAGCATCGTCGGCACCGGCGTCGCGCTCGCGTTGGGCACCGGCAGGCGCAGCGTGCAGCTGATCTTGCTCTTGCGGCGCGCGTTGAAGACCCTGACCTTGAACCCGAGGTCGGCGTACAGCCTCACCTTGACGTAGTAGAAGCCGTCGCCCCTTTCCCTCCGGTACGAGCGCAGCGCGCCGCGGTCGTCGACGACGGACGAGCCGGCGAACGCGGCCGTGACGGTGCGCTCGCCCTTCCGCTCCAGGTAGAAGGGCTCCACGGGGTCGTACCCGAAGCGCTCGCCGTCGTAGGACGCCTGCGCCTCGGCGTACTCGTAGTGGATGCGGTAGCGGTTGGGGTTGCGGACGCGGACGTCCACGGTGAGGTTGTACTGGAGGACCCCCTCGCCGCCGCGGACTCCTTCGGCGAGGTCGAAGCGGGAGAGCGTGGCGGAGACGGCGGTGGCCCTGACGGCGCCCGGGCGCAGGATGAGCCAGAGCACGAGGGTGGCGGCGCCCAGCGCGATGATGACGAGGGCGATGACCTTGAAGACGAAGCAGAGTAGGCAGCCGGGGCCGCTCCGGCGCGGGGCGGGCGGAGGGGGTGGCGGGGGCGCGTAGTACGGCTGCTGCGGGGCCGGGTACGCGTAGTAGGGCGCCGCGTTCGCCGCCGGCGGCGGCGGCTGCTGCTTCTCGTAGGAGGCCATCTGCGCGTCCTGGACTGAACTGATGATCTGCTCGAGAAGGCGACGGATGGGTTGGTGAAATGGGTGGATGACTGATGGACCAACGATCGTGCTCGTGATGGTATTTATATGGCGTTCTTGACGCGTCCTGGCCGTTCTGGACGCGTTTGCTTTGGGCAGACTCGCTTGATTTTTGGTGTTGAAATTTCGCGTGTTGCGACTTACGAACAACGGGATGGAGAGAGGGGAGGAAGGCCGTAGGGTACTTGCTGAGATCACCCGAAACTTCACGGAAGCAGAGGATCTTTACGGGTTTGTGAGGATGGTTTTGGTTGGTTGCTCGTTAGCTCCACTATGAATGTTTCCCATTTATAAAACCGATCTTTCTTCTCTCTTAAGAAAATGACTATATTTAGTTGAGCGTCACGCGTATCAGAAGTTGACCGTAATTGTTTGCACTGGTAGTAGTGTACACATCGTCGCTGCTGACGTCCTTTCGCACCTGCAGGATCATGTCAAATCTTGTGTCAAAAAACCACAATAACTTACGCGGTGAAAAAAAGGTGGCTTTTGTAAAGAGAATATTTTATTCCTCAAAAAAATATGTAAATTTTTTAAGTTGAGAGAACATTTTTCTAGAGGGTCTTCTTCCAAATTAAGTTCAACTTAAAATTATATCTATATCTATATCTAAACCGATACGAAAAGATTCAAAATGGTAGATTCAACTAATATCGGCCATCAATGCAGGTCAATCCAACAACCTATATTGCTTGAAATGGTGAGCGCTCAACATGTTTATCATGCAATTAATTACATAACAAATATTGACGCCACCGCTAATCACATAATTAATGTGCAAATAATATCCTATCTAATATATGTGTGCAATTAATAACTACATAATATCAACGTTCATTGCACGTACACATTTACTAGTGAGTACTCTAAAAGTTTCCATTACGAATTGTTTTCTTTCTTCTCTCTCGTGCCCAAGGCAACATTAGCGGCGGTGACTGGTCTACACGCCTCATCTACGAGGCAACATGCCCCCTCTCCCTCCCTCTGCCGCTCCGACAATGAGAGGGGGCATGGACCCAAGGGCTTCAGTCCCATGGTGGTAGAGTTATAAATAAATTTAGATTTTGTCTCTGATCGGCGGAGGTGAGATGATGTCGTAACCGTTAGCGTGGAATAAGGTCTCTCTGACTCGCCCTTTGTTTTGGCAGTGACTTGTGGCGGATGGTGCATCCCGTGATATAGTTCTCCCGGTCTGACTTTTTCTTCTGCGGCTTTGTCTTGATGGCTGCCCTGCGGACAGAACAACTTGGTTGTATGTCTTGGTCCCCCGGCTCCAGTTCCAACCGATGAAGATTGGGCAGCCTCATTTGGGGAGCGTAGGAGATTTGGTTCCCCGACTCTGTCTGGTCGGACTTAGCAGTGCTCTATAGGTCATCTTGGACGTTTACTCTCCGGGACAGGGGGGGGGGGGGCAAGTTGGTACGTAGATCACAATCGTTGATATTGTTCGGTATATGTTTGCACTGGTAGACCGAAGTTGACCGTAGATGTTTGCACTGAGGTCATCTTGGAGGTTGAAGTTCACCAAAGTAGACTGATGTCTTCTACTATATTTTGTTGAGCGTCATGCGTAACAGAAGTTGATCGTATATGTTTGCACTGGTGGCAGTGTACACATCGTTGCTGCAACGTCCTTTCGCACCTGCAGGATCATGCCAAATCTTAGTCAGAAAGCCCATAATAACTTACGCAGTGAAAACAGGTGGCTTCTGGTCAAGTCATTTCTCACTTAGTATCAAATTAAAGAGGAAATGGGACATTTTCTAGAGGGTAAATATTCAGCAAGCGGCTCCTCTATCATGCACTATGTGTCATTGGGCCACTAACATGTGGGCTCACATGTCAGTCGCAGAACAAACAGTGCCATACGTCAGAGGATCCTCATCCAAAAATTCATATCTATGGGTCATTATTTAAAGGTCGACTTATTTAACATAAGTATAAGATGTTTTAATTATGAATTGATTTCTTCCTCCTCTCCCGTTCCCAAGGCAGCAAGAGCAGCGGTGGCTGATCTACACGCCTCATCGGTAAGACAACAGACCACCTGTTACTTTTTATGTCGCTCATTGGCGGGGACCCCAGGGGCTTCAGGTGGTAGGGTTAAACATAAATGTAGATTTTATCTTTGGTCGGCGGTGTTGAGACAATGATGTTGGTGTCGGCATGGAATAAATTCTCTTAGTCTCGCCCTTGTTTCGGTGGTGCTTCTTCCATTCCAGTTTCGATCGACACAGATTGGCCAGCCTAGTCGAGGAGCGTGGGAGACTTCTTTCTCCGACTCTGTCTGGCTGGACCTCGCGGGTTCTATAGCTCCAATTCATCGTTTGTTTTCTCCGGATGACGATAATACTATGTAGATCATGGTCGTTGACGTTTTCTGGTGTACAACAACGAATTCATGGCCATTGCTTCTACAAAACTCATGGTTTCAAGAAATTTGCTCCGCCGAGATGGAGGTCCAGAGGCGACAACAAGTTTGTTTCGCCACGCGTTGCAGGTGGATGAAGGTGGAAGAAGACTTCAGCACCCCAAAGTATTTAGATATATTTGTATTTAAGGTTTGTGCTACTTAATATGTGGCATTTAACCTTCTATGAAATAAAACATAAATATAAGATGTTCTTAAAGTTGAGCCTTTTAAAATGGTTTGTGTGAAGGCATTATACCATGCGTCTATCAATTATCTATTCTAGCTAACGACGTTCGCGTCAAAAGAAGACTAGACAATAGACGTTGTTCGAATGGAGGGTACGCCCCGTCTATCCACACTGCAACATGTTTCTTCTACTTATGGAACATCAACACAATATGTTTTCTCAGTATTTCATAAACATGCAGATATATTGGAACGTGCCAAGCATACCTCTGAAACCATTTTTCAATATGCAATAAATCCCGGTTGATCGCAGGAAACCAACAAGAAAAGCCGTTGCATTATAAAGCAACATAGAACCGACATCAATAACAGGTCGACAACACTAAAAACTTCGTTGTGTGGACACAACATTGCAATGAGCCAGAATAATTGCAACATGACGCCCATGTGTATTGTAGCAAAACATACACGAGGATGAAGGTTGTGAAAACAACCTATGCAACATGAAAAAATCGAAGTGTTTCAGAAGAAGAAAAAACATCAAAATATCTAAACAAAACTGCAACCAGAAATTTGAAGGGTGATCTTGTCGCCTCGAGCTCGCCAGCAACGACACGACTCGCCGGAGCTCCCCCATCACCACAATGTAGCTGGACCGGATTTATCCGCCCACGAGCCCCATCTTCCGCAAGCTTGATAACATATAGTGTTTTATGTCGATTTTCATAAACCTGATCTCAAATTTTACAAAGTTTTTTTTTTTTTTGAAACGGAGCAATTTTACAAAGTTTCACTTAGAACAAAACGAACATGCACTGTGATAGAGGAAAGTGGTTCTTAGTGATGAATACGATCATACAGCACATGTCTGTCTTGTTATTTGTCTTTGCTCAGTATCAGGCTTGACACGTGGTAGAGGACATGTTAATGGCACTTGCTCTTGATCCCTGACCCGAGCTTAGTAGCCGTTCATACCAGCTCACAGGCTGGGCTTGACCTTGTCGCTGTACCCTGTCTTCCCATCGTAGAACCTCGACCACAGCATGATACCACCGTACTTCTTCGACTTCTTTACCACCGGTAGCACCTTGGACACCAGGTCTGTCGCCTCCACGAACCCGGTGCCGGCGGCCTCAGGCGCCGCCGGGAGCCCCAGGAACACCTGCTTCGCCGGTATGGCCGTCCACTGCTCCCACGCGCTCGCCAGGTTGCCCACCCCGCCGTCCGTGGTGTACTGGCACGGCGGGTTGTTATAGAACTGCACCCACACGTAGTCGAACAGCCCCGTGCCGAGCGCGCCGCCGAGCCCGCCGAGCGACGCGTCCGGGAACGGGCACTGCGGCGCCGCCGCCAGGTACACCCTCCTGCGCTCGCGCCCCTTCCCCGAGTACTTCTTGAGCTCCCGCGCCAGGTCGTCCCAGTGCGCGCTCCCGCCGCTCTCGATGTCGAAGTCGACGCCGTCGAGCACGGCGTCCCCGAGGGGCCTCGACGCCGAGGTGCCGCCGAGGTAGTTCTCCCAGAGGTGCCTCGCGACCTGCCTGGCGTCCGCGCGGGACGAGAGGCCGTAGCTGCCCACGCCGCCGCCGATGGAGAGCATGACCTTGATGCCGAGGCGCTGGCAGGACCTAACCTCGGCGCCCACGCCCGTGCAGCCGTTGGACGCCGGGTCGCAGTGCCCCGCCAGGTTCAGCAGCGGTGTCTGGCCCTTGCCGAAGGTGTACAGGAAGGCCACGTTGACGTACTTGTAGTTGCCGCTCGCGCACGTCTGCGCCAGCGTGCCTTCGTTGCCGTTCTGGCCCCAGTAGATCGCGACGCCGCCTGCGCGCGCTCCGGCGGCCAGTCCGGCCAATGACGCCACGGAGATCAGCAGCACTGCCGGCAAAAGCTCGCTCGCCATCATGATTTCTTGGCGGTGCCGATGAAGCGATGATAGCCGAACGTGAAGAGCTATGCGGACGAAGGTTCATGGTCTCCGACTCTCCGTAACTCTATATGTAGGTGAATCCAGAGAGAGGTCTGCAGAGTCTGCGACCGTTCTGCGGCGCCGCCGGGCATGAGTGAGTGGCGAGTATTCTGAGCTTATCGTCATGTTGAGAGCAGCTTCCACTTCGCTCGACGCCAAATAACGTCTGCGAGGACCACTTCCCCGAATACCATCTGAACTTTGCTTTGATTTGCAGAAAGGTTCAGTGCGCGAGATAGGGGTGCACTTCAGTTAAGGCCACAATGCGCCCCCACTAGCACATTTCCACGAGCCGTGCGAGGTTGACCGAATTGTTCGTTCAAAAGTGTAGGCGGCGGCTCGCTGCAACCGATCCCCCTTTTGAACGGATGCAAAGTACTCCCTCCATCAATTTCTAGGACAAGTAATTTCGAACGGAGAGAGTACCTAGCTGGAGTATTCAGTATCGGCGTCGTCTACGATCGACCCGACCGTGGTTTGCTGATTCATGTCTGAATGGCTCGATGGATGTGATCCAGATCCGATCGGCCCGGATGGTGGAGGCTGCAGAATGCTGCAGCGGTCTCCTGTGGCTCCACGACGAGGATGATCACTGAAAGATTCAGGGGAGGGTTCATCTCTCCACATCGGATGATGGACTTCGGCGGTGAGATGCAAACTATGGACAAAGACTTGACGCAGAGGGATGGCTGTGCAGCGGCGACGAGTAGCTGTTGAGATCGCGAAAAAGTGGTGGCGACTACACGAGTGACTGCGATGGTGTCCTACGTGCACCCAGTCTCGAGATCCGGGGTGAAATCCTAGGTCTGCCCGAGTTGGTTATACCTGACAATGGCGACGTTGTTTTGCATTGTTACCTTGTTGAAGGCATTGCTTGGATTATTTCAGACTGATTCTTCAGGGTGAAAACCCTGACTCTAACCTTAGTGGTTGGATCCGATGACGGCGGCGTCTGAACGTCGCTCCCTTTCTAAAGGCGTTGATGTTGAAGAACTTCGTCGTTCATGTGGTGTCATGAAATAGTTGGTGTGGATATGGTCATTTCTATAGTTTGCCGATCGCAGATCAAATTGCTTTGGGACTTTTTCTTTTTCTTCGTCTGCACATAGCTTTGGTCTTATATGACTTTGCTAGTTGTCGCCGTATTTTTTTTTTGCTTGTTGGTCTTGGCTGTGTGCATCTTAGTTATGCAGGGGCCGGGTGTGTGCTCATGGTGTTTGTATCTTCTTGATGCTTCGTTTTGAGATAATAAAATCCACCCTTTGTAAAAAAAAGTTGGAGCTACCTCAGCCATGATCGAGGTTAGCCCAAGACCCCCCACACTTCCTTCACCCTTTGGCAGCTGAAAATAATGTGCACTATGTCTTTATGGTCTTGATGATATATTAGGCATCCACTCTGCACCTACCTTCACGGGCCCTTTATCAATGACGGATTGTTAAGGTAGGGAGTGACCTGATCCCAAAGCACCATCCCCGCTGTCGCCGAAGTCAAGGTAAGAGGAGACTTACTCCTCCCGCAAAAAAAAAGAGACCTTACTCTAACGGATCGCCGTCGTCGCCGTCGATGCGACCAGGGAATAAAGACCTAAAGGTAACAAGGTCCTACTAGAACTAAGAAGAACGAAAGGGATGGTTTCCCACTCTTGTGACCATCGATGAGGCAACCGGTCAAGGGAGAAGAGTGGGACCGAGGCGGCAACATGAAGACCTTAGGCGGGCACTAGGGTTGAGAAAGGGGCGGTTGGGTCCATGCATTTCTTTTTAAATTGTTTTTAGTATATTAATATTAATTCCATTAGGACTGCCAACGATATAAAAATCGTAATCCCAGGACCCAGATCATCCCTCGCTCATCGAAAACCCGCATGCAAGGCCCGTGAAAGGCACATACCTATCATGTTTGCGCCCATATATACGACCAAAACAACTCAGGGTGTTGGATCGGCTCAGTCACTCAAAGGTGCTCATAGGGATAGCATTTGCGTGCGTGCATTCACAGGGGTGAGTATATGTGCATATGTATGAGCATCTATATCTATACTGTATTGAAAAAAAACTCGGGTGTTGGATTATTTGCCCTATTTCATTTTGAGAAAACACATGTACTCATTCGATTGATCCCATTGTTTTGTTCACCGCCTCGTGTGCGTGACATGTGCCCCATGGCCCACACACGTCGTTCCTCATCTCCTTAAAGGTGGGGTGTTGGTGGCTTCGCAATGTCATATGTGTTGTGAAGGGGCTTTGCAACATCATCCATGTTGCAAAGGGGCTTCAAAACAAGTGGCAGCTGAGCGTTGAAAAGGGGTTTGATGTGGATGCAACATAGGCCATGTCGCGGAGGTACGAAACACTTCAACTGAGCGCAACAATGGCTTCTGTAGCGAACACCCGAGCACAATGAGTCGTGTTGCAAGCGGCCGCAACCGCAACAGAGAGATTGGGCAACTGTCACGCACGCCATCCAACTGTTGCCAAAGCGGCCGATCCGATCCAATAATCACCTGGCCGACGGCTAGCGTCACATTTGTTGATGATTTGATCTGTGTTATCTCCATGGAAGGTGCCCCTCCCCACATGGAAGTTTCACAGGAGGGGGAGAAGGTGGGAGATACTCGAAGCGAGGACTAAAACAAAGCAAATGATTCAAAGATTCCACTCAAAGCGAGGACTAAACACGTGTACTCATTCGATTGATCCCATTGTTTTGTTCGTTGATCCACGTGTGCGTGACGTGTGCCCCATGGCCCATGCACGCCATTGCTCATCTCCTTAACGGTGGGTTGTTAGTGGCTTCACAATGTCATATGTGTTGTGAAGGGGCTTTGCAACATCTTCCATGTTGCAAAGGGGCTTCAGAACAAGTGGCAGCTGAGCGTTGCAAAGGGGTTTGTTGTCGATGCAACATAGGCCACGCCACGGACACGGAGGCACAAAACGCTTCGACTGAGCGGAAAAGTGGCTCTTGTTATGAACGCCCGAGCACAACATGAGTCATGTTGCAAGCGGCCGCAACAGAAATTGGACGGGGGAGAAGGTGGGAGATAATCAAAGCGAGGATTTAAACGGAGCAAATGATTCAAAGATTCCACTCAGCGCGCCAGTGAGAAACCAACATGAACGAGATTCCCGACCGAACCGATCACAAATTCACGGTGCACTCGACTCTCCTCGACGGCACCATGAGCTGCAGCACCAGCGGGCACTTGACCGACAGCGTGCTCGCCGAGGTCGTCATCACCCCGCCGTACCTGTACCGCACTTTCCCGTCGAGCCACAGGTCGACGGGGAAGACCGCCGCCGTCAGGTCGTCGGCCGAGGTCCCTTGGAGCACGGCCCGCACGCGGTCCGCGCAGTTCGCGGCCTGGAACGACATGGGCAGGGCGACCCGGTCGAAGCTCCGGCCGCGGTAGATGCCCTCGGCGTGCAGTAGGTCGTAGTAGACGCCCACGCCCCTGTTGGGGTTGGTGATGATCAGGCCGGCGGTGAGGTTGAACGACAGCGCCGGCGAGGCCGTCGTCGAGTTCACGACGGAGAGGGACAGCGTCGCGGCGTGGACGGCCACCTGGACCCCGCTGGGGCGGTAGATGAGCCAGACGAGCAGCGCGACGACGCCGGCGAGGATGCAGGCTCCGACGAAGGCCAGGATGAAGATGCGGAATGGGCTCAGCCGGCGGAGCGGGGGAGGAGGCGGAGGCTGGGGCTGGTCAGGGCGCGGGGAAGCATCGGCGGCTGCTGGCACGATGTCGACGCTGTCGGCGCCGTGGGCGGGCGCGGCGCCGGCGCTGTAGCCGTAGGCGTGGATCTCCTGCGGCGGCTGCTGCATGGCTAGAGGCAGATAAGGCGACGTGACACGACTCGCACGAAGAAGATATATAGCGGACGACGTTTTATTTTATTTTTACTCTGATGTGGGGATGTTTAATTGGATCAGGGAGAGGGTGAGGCCCACCCCGCCTGAAAATCAGGGGGGGTGTCTAGTTTGCGGTGGAAAGTTTTCGTAACACGTACGTAGGGGCTTTCGTAGGTTTAGCATTTTCGATTTTTTTGACAGGTGAGGACGACGTTGTAGAAGGGTGATACAATGCTGCGGCGTTGTTTCAAGGCTAGATACAATGCCAGTGCAACACGTACGGAAAAGATCTGGCGAGACCTTCAAGGCTCGCAGCTTCAGCACAGGTGTCGCAGTTACACGACGACAGGAGGTGCTTAAGAAACTCCGGCAGCACGAGTGCAAGAGTACAAAGGTGGAAATAAGAAAGTAGTACAGCCGTGGAAGTACTTGGAAATTGATAAGAGCGATGAGTGATAGCATCAGGAATCAGAGTATGAGATGCAGCGATGCTGAAGTTTGCTAACTGGATAATTAGTTTACAATGCTACTGTGTGAGTGACAAGAGTTGTCCACAAGCAGAATATTCTGACAGCAAACTTTTTTTTTGAGGAATCACCGGGGGGAGAGGATCCCCACCTGTATGTATATTACTCAAGGCCAGCAAGGGCCAAAAACAAGATTACAGGGTCACGGCGAGCCCAGGGCCGGTCCTGAGATTTTAGGGGCCCGGGGCGGAACTAAAACTCGGGGCCCCTTAATATAAACATCATAACAACAAAATTATACGTTGCTAATGGCATCGATTGATTTTCCTAGAGAAAAAGGCGAGATGGCACCGTCTATGGCACCCCAATGAGACCATAGGAATCTCAAGTGGCGGGGAGTAGAAGGTTGCTAGTTGGGGGTGTTATGGGGTCGCCGACGCATGAGAAGGGGTCACTAGAGTGATGGTGTAGAGGTGGCGTCCCGGCAGCGGAGGAAGTGGCTCGAGCAGACACAGCAGTGCCACACCGATCGAGGGTAGTGGTGGATGGCGGTTCTGCCATTACAAGAGGACAGATCTGACTTGGCGGGATTGCGGAAAGATTGACTCATGCCAAAAAAAGGCGGCTGAATAATAGCCAGGCCAAGAAAATTGCATCAAAGGTTGAACAATGCAAGCCATGCATCATGCATCATGCATCGTACAGATAAATTACTTTAGTTAATTGGCAAAATAGGTATAGAGAATGATTCTTCTAAAAAAAGTATAGAGAATGATAATATGGTATACCTCTGTGATCCCTGATTGGACGCTCGGTGATGACAATATGACTCGCAATTGGTGGGAGACCCTCGACATTGTTATCATCAATGTTGGTGTGAAATTTTATTGAAGCAGTGGAAGCACCAGTATTGAAAAAATTATGAGTATCTTCACGCTGTGATTGTTCCAAGTTATCCATTTTTTTCCTTAACATTTTATGGGTACACGATGCAGATTCTCTGAACGACGTGATTGCACATAATGCTGGAAAAAAAAACTGCGTCAAATATTGACGGCTGTGCATCTAAGGAACAGCAATATGATATACCTTGGTGACTGCCCATACAATGCAGTCTGTTGACGGAGAGCAAGCAAACGGCGGCGGGGCCACGGCAATTGAAATTGGCCGCGGCGGCGAACTGGATTAGGAAGGAAATTAACAGGAGGCGGCAGTACGGCGGCCATGGCCTAGGGTTGCGAATTGCTTCCTGGTGGAATAGAAAGGGTTCGCGAGATCGATACGATCGCGCTCCTAAAAACGAATCGACCGGGCTGCGTGCGAGGAACAGCGTGAAGCCCATCTACTAAATATTTTTTTTCTGACCGATGGCCGACCCATAGGCCGAAGCCTACCTACATACCTGGTCGGGGCCCCCTGAGGTTTGGGGGCCCGGGGCGGCCGCCCCCCCTGCCCCCCCTCAGGGCCGGCCCTGGGCGAGCCGTGAGGTAAGGAACAACAGCCAGGAGTTGGCCGCTGCCTTGTCGGCCGGGTCACGGAATCTGTTTAGGCAGACCTCCAAATCATTACAGATGTTTCTACCCGTGACTATGGAAGAGTGAGCTTCATTTCGGAATACAGCAGCATTTCTAGAGTCCCAGATTTTTCACAAGATCAAAAGAAGAACTTCAGGCCACACACGGCCGTCCAAGGCGTCCGGAGTCTGAAGTAGCCACAAGTCTTGATACCTCGTGGTTGGGGTTAAACCCAGCCTTTCCCAAGTCTGAATCGCATGCGGACAGCCAAGGAACAGGTGGTGGGTGTCCTCGGAGGGGCCGGCACATCGTGGGCAGACAGCGTCTGGGGAGATCTTTTTGTGGAACAGGTTGCACTTGGTGTTGAGACGCCCTCTGAACAGCAGCCAGGCGAAGAGTTTAAGCTTGTGGGGGGGCCGGGACCTCCAAATCAGAAGGGCATGATCATCGATGACCTCTTCGCGGAGCAGCAGTCCATAGGCTTTCTTGGAGGAGAAGCTTGTGCCATGGATCAGGTATCGTTCGTCCGGAGCATCCGTCAGCTGGGTGTCCTGTAACAACAAAGAGAGAGCAGCAAGCTCGCGCGTGGCGGTCGTGGTTAGCCTGTTCACCAGGTTTGCCTGCACCCCGTACTGCATGATGTGAACGACCGGGATGTGGGTATTTATGGAGTGGGAGTAGAGGCTTGGGAAGGTAGTTGCAAGGGGGGGTGGCTTGAAGCCAAGAGTCTAGCCAGAAAAAAGTCTTTTGACCGTTGTTTGTGAGCACAAAGGTGATGGATAGCAGTTTGGGAAGCTGTGTTTGTATGGCCTTGGTTAGAAAGGAGGGGTTGGAGCACGTGGCCACATGAGGTAGGCTACAAAGGTGCTGTTTCTCAAGCCAGGAGATCCAAGGTATCGGGGTGGAGCTGTTGTTGTGGTTAAGGTATTTAAAGGCAAACTTCATAAGCAGGCAATCATTCTGGGAAGCAAGATTTTTTATGCCTAGACCACCATAAACTTTAGGTTTGCAAACGTTTTTCCAAGCAATTAAACATCTGGAGCCGGTGCACGTTTCCTCAGCAGCCCAAAAGAAAGCTCTATGAATGGAGTCTAACAATTTAATAACCTTTTTCGGCAGTTTGAAGACGGACATAAAGTACGTAGCCAGGGAGTCGAGGACCGAAGAAATGAGGACGAGGGACCTGCACGGTTGAGCAGCTTTGCACACCAGCCAGGTAGGAGACTTCTGCAGGAAGAGATGATTGGCTGGAAAGCCGAGGGTGGTAGCTTGTGCGGCGAGAGGGGAAGGCCGAGGTAGGTTTGAGGAAAACTAGCGGTCGCACATCCCAGAGATTGGGCGATTAGATGAGAGACGGAGGGGTCGACATTCATAGGCACAAGCGTTGTCTTTGAAAAGTTGATGCAAAGGCCCGTAGCCGAAGCGAAGTCGTCTAGGATTTCCTTAAGAGCTTTTGCGGCCGCAACCGAGGAGTGGGCAATGATTAGAGTGTCGTCTGCGTACTGAAGCACGGTCGGAGGAAGGTCCGGGTAGACAGGGTGATGAAGGACACTGTTGTCAGCAGCGGCTGATTTTAGTATCATCTGCTGGAGGACGTCAGCAACAACGATGAAAAGGTAGGGTGAGATTGGCTCACCTTGCCGCATGCCATTCCTGCATTGTATCCAGCTACCAGGTATACCGTTTAGTGAGATAGCAGTTTTACCGGAGGTTAATAGGTCATGAACCCAGTTGCAGAAACGGATTGGGAAGCCATGGTGTCGAAGAATTTTAATTAAGGAGGTCTAGGAGATTGATTTGAAGGCCTTTCTGAAGTCAAGTTTAAGAACCATAGTGGCAGCTTTGCGTTTGTGGCAGCGGTTCAATGAGTCCGCTGCGTAGATGAAATTTTCGGCGATACATCGACCAGTAATGAAGCCCGTTTGGTCATCGTGAACAAGCATGGGGATGTAAGCTTTTAGCCGGTTGGTGAGAAGTTTAGCAATCCCTTTGACATGGCAGTTTTGAAGGGCAATTGGTCTGAAAGCGCCGGCATTGTCGGCACCCTCTTTCTTGGGGAGCAAGATGACAACAGAGCGGTTAAAACGCTCGGTTTGGGAGGAGGAGTTGGCAAATTCGTGGAAAAAGGGGATGATCTGATGTTTAATGTTTGGCCAGAAAGAGCGGTAAAAGCTAGGGCCGAAGCCGTCCGGCCCAGGGCTTGCATTGGGATTCATGTGCAAGAAAGCGAGCTTGATCTCGTCGTCGGTGAAAGGGGCGTCAAGATGCCTCGGTTGTGGGATTTGGGTGGAATAGATATCGTGTAAGTTGAAATTCCATTGAGTAACAGCCGGAGTGCCTAGAAGCTCTTGGTAGTAATCTTCTAGGATTTTGGCTTTGTGGTCATGGGAGAAAAAGTCGCATCCAAGGTGCCGCAACACGGGGATTTGGTTTTTGCGGAAGCGTTGAGAGGCTGAGACGTGGAAGAACTTTGTGTTTTCGTCACCGTAGATGGCACGTTTTATTTTGGAACGTTGCCGAAGAGCAAGCATGCGATCGCGGGTGGCTCTTAGAAGCGTGTTTTTAACAACTATACATAACTGAAGTTCTGAGGGGGTGAGGGACCGTGATTCTTCTTTCAAGTCGAGCAGAGTAATAACTCGTTTGCAGGGCAGTTCTCTGGTATGGGCAGGCAGCAAGGATTTGGACCATTGCTTAAGGCGGGAACGACAGGTTTGAAGGGTGTTGGCCAAATGGGCCGAGGGGGATAAGTGGGCCGAGGCGGGTTCCTGACAGATTTGGGCGATCAGGCGTTTGCAGGCCGGGTTGTAGGCCCAGCATCGTTCGAACCGAAAAAGGCGGGAGCGAGGCACCGACGTAGAGACAGAGATGATTAGTGGAACATGGTCAGAGATGGCGCGAGTGAGCGAGGTTAAGGAGGTGTTGGGGAAAAGCATGATTCCAAGCTAAATTAAAGAAGGCGCGGTCGAGTCGTTCGAGGACAGGGGTTTCTCTGTTGTTGGACCACGTGAACTGCCGATCCAGAAGGGGCAGCTCGAGGAGAGCTAGTTCATCGATCGTGTCATTGAAGAGGCGGGATTCTCGTTGGTGAAAGTTGTCATTGTTTTTCTCGTGGGGGAAACGGATTAGATTGAAATCGCCTACAACTAGCCACGGGGTGTTTTCGGGGGGAGCTATGGCTTTTAGCTCAGCGAGGAAGTTAGGTTTTTCCGATCTGCTGGTCGGGCCGTAAACGTTGGTAACGCAAATGGGTGAAGGGAGGGCGAGTGAAGTGAAGGTGATGGTTGAGCAGAAACCATGGTTCGAGTGGTTTGTGATGATAAGGGAGCTGGTATTGGCGGCCGAGAGCAAGCCTCCCGCGGAGGCCGTAGCAGGTAAAGTGGCAAAGAAATCTAGGGAGGTTGGCAGCAAGGACCTGATTTTTGGAACAGAGGGCGTTGCAAGTTTAGTTTCCTGGAGAAACAACATATGAGGCTTGATAGAGAGGAGTTCAGATACAACATCATTGCATTTGTCCGCATCACCCATGTTGGAAATATGCCCTAGAGGCAATAATAAAAGCATTATTATTATATATTTCCTTGTTCATGATAATTGTCTTTATTCATGCTATAATTGTGTTATCCGGAAATCGTAATACATGTGTGAATAATAGACACCAACATGTCCCTAGTAAGCCTCTAGTTGACTAGCTCGTTGATCGACAGATAGTCATGGTTTCCTGACTATGGACATTGGATGTCATTGATAACGAGATCACATCATTAGGAGAATGATGTGATGGACAAGACCCAATCCTAAACATAGCACAAGATCGTATAGTTCGTTTGCTAGAGTTTTCCAATGTCAAGTATCCTTTCCTTAGACCATGAGATCGTGTAACTCCCGGATACCGTAGGAGTGCTTTGGGTGTGCCAAACGTCACAACGTAACTGGGTGACTATAAAGGTATACTACGGGTATCTCCAAAAGTGTCTGTTGGGTTGACACGGATCGAGACTGGGATTTGTCACTCCGCTTGACGGAGAGGTATCACCGGGCCCACTCGGTAATGCATCATCATAATGAGCTCAATGTGATCAAAGTGTTTGATCACGGGATCATGCATTACGGTACGAGTAAAGTGACTTGCCGGTAATGAGATTGAACGAGGTATTGGGATACCGACGATCGAATCTCGGGCAAGTAAAATACCGATTGACAAAGGGAATCATATACGGGGTTAATTGAATCCTCGACATCGTGGTTCATCCGATGAGATCATCGAGGAGTATGTGGGAGCCAACATGGGTATCCAGATCCCGCTGTTGGTTATTGCCCGAGAGCCGTCTCGGTCATGTCTGCATGTCTCCCGAACCCGTAGGGTCTACACACTTAAGGTTCGGTGACGCTAGGGTTGTGAGGATATGTATATGCAGTAACCCGAATGTTGTTCGGAGTCCCGGATGAGATCCCGGACGTCACGAGGAGTTCCGGATTGGTCCGGAGGTGAAGAATTATATATAGGAAGTGCAGTTTCGGCCATCGGGAGTGATCTGGGGGTCACCGGTATTGTACCGGGACCACCAGATGGGTCCCGGGGGTCCACCGGGTGGGGCCACCCATCCCGGAGGGCCCCATGGGCTGAAGTGGGAGGGGGGACCAGCCCTTAGTGGGCTGGTGCGCCCCCCAAGGCCCACCCCCTGCGCCTAGGGTTGGAACCCTAGGGTGGGGGGGGGCGCCCACTTGCCTTGGGGGGCACTCCACCCCCCTTGGCCGCCGCCCCCTCTGGAGATGGGATCTCCAGGGGCCGGCGCCCCCCCCAGGGGGCCTATATAAAGGGGGGAGGGAGGGGCAGCGGCACCCTTTGCCCCTGGCGCCTCCCTCTCTCCCTGCTACACCTCTCCCTCTCGCAGTACTCGGCGAAGCCCTGCTGCTGTGACGCCCTGCATCCACCACCACGCCGTCGTGCTGCTGGATCTTCATAAACCTCTCCTTCCCCCTTGCTGGATCAAGAAGGAGGAGACGTTACGCTGACCGTACGTGTGTTGAACGCGGAGGTGCCGTCCGTTCGGTGCTAGGATCTCCGGTGATTTGGATCACGTCGTGTATGACTACCTCATCCCCGTTCTCTGAACGCTTCCGCTCGCGATCTACAAAGGTATGTAGATGCATCCGATCACTCGTTGCTAGATGAACTCATAGATGGATCTTGGTGAAACCGTAGGAAAATTGTTGTTTTCTGCAACGTTCCCCAACAGTGGCATCATGAGCTAGGTCTATGCGTAGTTCTTCTTGCGCGAGTAGAACACAATTTGTTGTGGGCGTAGATTTGTCAACTTTCTTGCCGCTACTAGTCTTATCTTGCTTCAGCGGTATTGTGGGATGAAGCGGCCCGGACCAACCTTACACGTACGCTTACGTGAGACCGGTTCCACCGACTAACATGCACTAGTTGCATAAGGTGGCTGGCGGGTGTCTGTCTCTCCCACTTTAGTTGGAGCGGATTCGATGAAAAGGGTCCTTATGAAGGGTAAATAGAAGTTGACAAATCACGTTGTGGCTTTCACGTAGGTAAGAAAACGTTCTTGCTAGAACCCTAATTCAGCCACGTAAAACTTGCAACAACAATTAGAGGACGTCTAACTTGTTTTTGCAGCAAGTGCTTTGTGATATGATATGGCCAAAGTTGTGATGAATGATGAATGATCTATATGTGATGTATGAGATGTTCATGCTATTGTAATAGGAATCACGACTTGCATGTCGATGAGTATGACAACCGGCAGGAGCCATAGGAGTTGTCTTTATTTTTGTATGACCTGCGTGTCATCAAGAAACGCCATGTAAATTACTTTACTTTATTGCTAAACGCGTTAGCCATAGTAGTAGAAGTAATAGTTGGTGAGCAACTTCATGGAGACACGATGATGGAGATCATGATGATGGAGATCATGGTGTCAAGCCGGTGACAAAGATGATCATGGAGCCCCAAGATGGAGATCAAAGGAGCTATGTGATATTGGTCATATCATGTCACGTTTATTATTTGATTGCATGTGATGTTTATCATGTTTTACATCTTGTTTACTTAGAACGCCGGTAGTAAATAAGATGATCCCTCATAATAATTTCAAGAAGTGTTCCCCCTAACTGTGCACCGTTGCGACAGTTTGTTGTTTCAAAGCACCACGTGATGATCGGGTGTGATAGATTCTAACGTTCACATACAACGGGTGTAAGACAGATTTACACATGCAAACACTTAGGTTGACTTGACGAGCCTAGCATGTACAGACATGGCCTCTGAGCACAGAAGACCGAAAGGTCGAGCATGAGTCGTATAGAAGATACGATCAACATGAAGATGTTCACCGATGTTGACTAGTCCGTCTCACGTGATGATCAGACACGGCCTAGTTGACTCGGATCATGTTATACTTAGATGACTAGAAGAGGGATGTCTATCTAAGTGGGAGTTCATTAAATAATTTGATTAGATGAACTTTATTATCATGAACTTAGTCTAAAATATTTACAATATGTCTTGTAGATCAAATGGCCAACGTAGTCCTCAACTTCAACGTGTTCCTAGAGAAAACCAAGCTGAAAGACGATGGCAGCAACTATACGGACTGGGTCCGGAACCTGAGGATCATCCTCATAGCTGCCAAGAAAGATTATGTCCTACGAGCACCGCTGGGTGACGCACCTGTTCTCCCTGCAGAACAAGACGTTATGAACGCTTGGCAGGCACGTTCCGATGACTACTCCCTCGTTCAGTGCGGCATGCTTTACAGCTTAGAGCCAGGGCTCCAAAAGCGTTTTGAGAGACACGGAGCATATGAGATGTTCGAAGAGCTGAAAATGGTTTTCCAAGCTCATGCCCGGGTCGAGAGATATGAAGTCTCCGACAAATTCTTTAGCTGTAAGATGGAGGAAAATAGCTCTGTCAGTGAACACATACTCAAGATGTCTGGGTTGCACAACCGCTTGACTCAGCTGGAAGTTAATCTCCCGGATGAGGCGGTCATTGACAGAATCCTTCAGTCGCTCCCACCTAGCTACAAGAGCTTCGTGATGAACTACAATATGCAGGGGATGGAAAAGACCATTCCTGAAGTATTTGCTATGCTGAAATCAGCAGAGGTAGAAGTCAAGAAGGAACATCAAGTGTTGATGGTGAATAAAACCACTAAGTTCAAAAAGGGCAAGGGTAAAAAGAACTTCAAGAAGGACGACAAGGAAGTTGCCGTGCCCGGCAAGCAAGCTGCCGGGAAGAAGCCAAAGAATGGACCCAAGCCCGAGACTGAGTGCTTTTATTGCAAGGGAAGTGGTCACTGGAAGCGGAACTGCCCCAAATACTTAGCGGACAAGAAGGTCGGCAAAACAAAAGGTATATGTGATATACATGTAATTGATGTGTGTCTTACCAGTACTCGTAGTAGCTCTTGGGTATTTGATACCGGTGCAGTTGCTCACATTTGTAACTCAAAGCAGGAGCTGCGGAATAAACGGAGACTGGCGAAGGACGAGGTGACGATGCGCGTCGGGAATGGTTCCAAGATCGATGTGATCGCCGTCGGCACGCTGCCTCTACATTTACCTACGGGATTAGTTTTAAACCTCAATAATTGTTATTTAGTGCCAAGTTTGAGCATGAACATTGTGTCTGGATCTCGTTTAATTCGAGATGGCTACTCATTTAAATCCGAGAATAATGGTTGTTCTATTTATATGAGAGATATGTTTTATGGTCATGCTCCGATGGTTAATGGTTTATTCTTAATGAATCTCGTACGTGATGATACACATATTCATAGTGTGAATACCAAAAGAGTTAAAGTTGATAACAATAGTCCCACATATTTGTGGCACTGCCGCCTTGGTCACATAGGTGTCAAACGCATGAAGAAGCTTCATGCAGATGGACTTTTAGAGTCTCTTGATTATGAATCATTTGACACGTGCGAACCATGCCTCGTGGGTAAAATGACCAAGACTCCGTTCTCAGGAACAATGGAGCGAGCAACCAACTTATTGGAAATCATACATACTGATGTGTGCGGTCCAATGAGTGTTGAGGCTCGCGGTGGCTATCGTTATGTTCTCACCCTCACTGATGACCTGAGTAGATATGGGTATATCTACTTAATGAAACACAAGTCTGAGACCTTTGAAAAATTCAAGGAATTTCAGAGTGAGGTTGAAAATCAACGTGACAGAAAAATCTAGTTTCTACGATCAGATCGTGGAGGAGAATACTTGAGTCACGAATTTGGCACACACTTAAGAAAATATGGAATAGTTTCACAACTCACGCCGCCTGGAACACCTCAGCGTAATGGTGTGTCCGAACATCGTAATCGCACTCTATTAGATATGGTGCGATCTATGATGTCTCTTACCGATTTACCGCTATCTTTTTGGGGCTATGCTTTAGAGACTGCCGCATTCACTTTAAATAGGGCTCCGTCGAAATCCGTTGAGACGACACCGTATGAATTATGGTTTGGGAAGAAACCTAAGCTATCGTTTCTAAAAGTTTGGGGATGCGATGCTTATGTCAAGAAACTTCAACCTGAAAAGCTCGAACCCAAGTCGGAAAAATGCGTCTTCATAGGATACCCTAAAGAAACTATTGGGTATACCTTCTACCTCAGATCCGAAGGCAAGATCTTTGTTGCCAAGAATGGATCCTTTCTAGAGAAGGAGTTTCTCTCGAAAGAAGTAAGTGGGAGGAAAGTAGAACTTGATGAAGTGTTACCTCTTGAACCGGAAAATGGCGCAACTCAAGAAAACGTTTCTGAGGTGCCTGCACCGGCTAGAGAGGAAATTAATGATGACGATCAAGATGCTTCTGATCAAGCTCCTACTGAAATTCGTAGGTCCACAAGGACACGTTCCGCACCAGAGTGGTACGGCAACCCTGTCTTGGAAATCATGTTGTTAGACAACGGTGAACCTTCGAACTATGAAGAAGCGATGGCGGGCCCGGATTCCGACAAATGGCTAGAAGCCATGAAATCCGAGATAGGATCCATGTATGAAAACGAAGTATGGACTTTGACTGACTTGCCCGTTGAACGGCGAGCCATAGAAAATAAATGGATCTTTAAGAAGAAGACAGACGCGGATGGTAATATGACCATCTATAAAGCTCGACTTGTCGCTAAGGGTTATCGACAAGTTCAAGGGGTTGACTATGATGAGACTTTCTCACCGGTAGCGAAGCTAAAGTCCGTCCGAATCATGTTAGCAATTGTCGCATTCTACGATTATGAGATATGGCAAATGGACGTCAAAACGGCATTCCTTAATGGTTTCCTTAAGGAAGAATTGTATATGATGCAGCCGGAAGGTTTTGTCGATCCTAAGAATGCTGACAAGGTGTGCAAGCTCCAACGCTCGATTTATGGGCTGGTGCAAGCATCTCGGAGTTGGAACATTTGCTTTGATGAGATGATCAAAGCGTTTGGGTTTACACAGACTTATGGAGAAGCCTGCGTTTACAAGAAAGTGAGTGGGAGCTCTATAGCATTTCTCATATTATATGTAGACGACATACTTTTGATGGGAAATGATATAGAACTCTTGGACAGCATTAAGGCCTACTTGAATAAGAGTTTTTCAATGAAGGACCTTGGAGAAGCTGCTTATATATTAGGCATCAAGATCTATAGAGATAGATCAAGACGCCTCATAGGTCTTTCACAAAGTACATACCTTGATAAGATATTGAAGAAGTTCAATATGGATCAATCTAAGAAGGGGTTCTTACCTGTGTTACAAGGTGTGAAATTGAGCTCAGCTCAATGTCCGACCACGGCAGAAGATATAGAAGAGATGAGTGTCATCCCCTATGCCTCAGCCATAGGTTCTATTATGTATGCCATGCTGTGTACCAGACCTGATGTAAACCTTGCCGTAAGTTTGGTAGGAAGGTACCAAAGTAACCCCGGCAAGGAACACTGGACAGCGGTCAAGAATATCCTGAAGTACCTGAAAAGGACTAAGGAAATGTTTCTCGTTTATGGAGGTGACGAAGAGCTCGTCGTAAAGGGTTACGTCGATGCTAGCTTCGACACAGATCTGGATGACTCTAAGTCACAAACCGGATACATGTATATTTTGAATGGTGGGGCAGTAAGCTGGTGCAGTTGCAAGCAGAGCGTCGTGGCGGGATCTACATGTGAAGCGGAGTACATGGCAGCCTCGGAGGCAGCACATGAAGCAATTTGGGTGAAAGAGTTCATCACCGACCTCGGAGTCATACCCAATGCGTCGGGGCCAATCAAACTCTTCTGTGACAACACTGGAGCTATTGCACTTGCCAAGGAGCCCAGGTTTCACAAGAAGACCAGGCACATCAAGCGTCGCTTCAACTCCATTCGTGAAAATTTTCAAGATGGAGACATAGATATTTGTACAGTACATACGGACCTGAATGTAGCAGATCCGTTGACTAAACCTCTCCCTAGAGCAAAACATGATCAACACCAGAATTCCATGGGTGTTCGATTCATCACAATGTAACTAGATTATTGACTCTAGTGCAAGTGGGAGACTGTTGGAAATATGCCCTAGAGGCAATAATAAAAGCATTATTATTATATATTTCCTTGTTCATGATAATTGTCTTTATTCATGCTATAATTGTGTTATCCGGAAATCGTAATACATGTGTGAATAATAGACACCAACATGTCCCTAGTAAGCCTCTAGTTGACTAGCTCGTTGATCGACAGATAGTCATGGTTTCCTGACTATGGACATTGGATGTCATTGATAACGAGATCACATCATTAGGAGAATGATGTGATGGACAAGACCCAATCCTAAACATAGCACAAGATCGTATAGTTCGTTTGCTAGAGTTTTCCAATGTCAAGTATCCTTTCCTTAGACCATGAGATCGTGTAACTCCCGGATACCGTAGGAGTGCTTTGGGTGTGCCAAACGTCACAACGTAACTGGGTGACTATAAAGGTATACTACGGGTATCTTCGAAAGTGTCTGTTGGGTTGACACGGATCGAGACTGGGATTTGTCACTCCGCTTGACGGAGAGGTATCACCAGGCCCACTCGGTAATGCATCATCATAATGAGCTCAATGTGATCAAAGTGTTTGATCACGGGATCATGCATTACGGTACGAGTAAAGTGACTTGCCGGTAACGAGATTGAACGAGGTATTGGGATACCGACGATCGAATCTCGGGCAAGTAAAATACCGATTGATAAAGGGAATCGTATACGGGGTTAATTGAATCCTCGACATCGTGGTTCATCCGATGAGATCATCGAGGAGTATGTGGGAGCCAACATGGGTATCCAGATCCCGCTGTTGGTTATTGCCCGAGAGCCGTCTCGGTCATGTCTGCATGTCTCCCGAACCCGTAGGGTCTACACACTTAAGGTTCGGTGACGCTAGGGTTGTGAGGATATGTATATGCAGTAACCCGAATGTTGTTCGGAGTCCCGGATGAGATCTCGGATGTCACGAGGAGTCCCGGATTGGTCCGGAGGTGAAGAATTATATATAGGAAGTGCAGTTTCGGCCATCGGGAGTGATCTGGGGGTCACCGGTATTGTACCGGGACCACCAGATGGGTCCCGGGGGTCCACCGGGTGGGGCCACCCATCCCGGAGGGCCCCATGGGCTGAAGTGGGAGGGGGACCAGCCCTTAGTGGGCTGGTGCGCCCCCCAAGGCCCACCCCCTGCGCCTAGGGTTGGAACCCTAGGGTGGGGGGGCGCCCACTTGCCTTGGGGGGCACTCCACCCCCCTTGGCCGCCGCCCCCTCTGGAGATGGGATCTCCAGGGGCCGGCGCGCCCCCAGGGGGCCTATATAAATGGGGGGAGGGAGGGGCAGCGGCACCCTTTGCCCCTGGCGCATCCCTCTCTCCCTGCTACACCTCTCCCTCTCGCAGTACTCGGCGAAGCCCTGCTGCTGTGACGCCCTGCATCCACCACCACGCCGTCGTGCTGCTGGATCTTCATCAACCTCTCCTTCCCCCTTGCTGGATCAAGAAGGAGGAGACGTTACGCTGACCGTACGTGTGTTGAACGCGGAGGTGCCGTCCGTTCGGTGCTAGGATCTCCGGTGATTTGGATCACGTCGTGTACGACTACCTCATCCCCGTTCTCTGAACGCTTCCGCTCGCGATCTACAAAGGTATGTAGATGCATCCGATCACTCGTTGCTAGATGAACTCATAGATGGATCTTGGTGAAACCGTAGGAAATTTTTTGTTTTCTGCAACGTTTCCCAACAACCCAGGCCCCTAACATTCCAGGAGCAGAGATACATAGTCATTGCGGGCATATTAAAAACTAACACAGACACCTGGAGTCACTAAACTAACAACCACGCTTACAGACACAGAGATAACAAACACAGAAGAGCAGCAGCGCTGGCGAGCCGATAAACTAGGACCAGATGAACATTGAGCAGCTACCAGGGAGATGGTAATCATGGGATCACTTGTCAGAACCACCAACAGACTTGGCGACGAGGTCGATCTCGTTAGCAGAGGAGCCACATTCCTTGGCCACAGCAGCATGCGCCAGAGGCGAGCCGGGCTCAGAAACATCAGCACCAAGGCGAGCGGAGCGAAGAGCCTCGTCGAAGTCTTGGGCTGAGGAAGCCACTGCCAGGCGCTTGGCCTTGGCCCTAGAAGCCTTGTCGGCCATGGTCTCCTTGGCGTATGGCTCTGCCATGGCGAGACGGGCACTGCGCCGGACATGCAGCACGTCCTTGGTGCGCTTGGCCTTGCCGCGCCTCTTCTTGGCCACCGCCTCATGAACCGCAGGAGCGGGCTCGGGGAGGAGAGGCACGGTGACATTCTTCGGCGCCAGTGCCGGAGCGGTGACGGTGCGGGTGCGGCGCGAGTAGGTGCGCAGCGTGGGCGGGGCAGAAAGCGCTCCAGGAGGAGGAGAGGCAAACGGGGGAGAGGCCAACTGCGGAGTGTGCTGCTCGGCAAGGGCCTCAAAAGCGGCGGCGATAGAGGTGAAAGGCACAGAGGACACCGGAGGGGGAGGGTAGGGAGCAGAGAGCGGCTCAGCGTTCAGGACACGCTCCGGAGGCGTTGTCACAGGAGCTGGAGGGCAGGCGGCGTGCAGGTGGTGCAGGATGGAGTTTAGGAGCACAAACGGGGCGATGCCAACACGGGCCAGTGGGATATCATCAGAAGAGGAGGAGATCGCGAGTTCGAGGAACTAGTCAGCAGCTAGAGCAGCATTTCTTGAGGGAGAGGAGGGAGGCCCCTGCGGGAACTCAGGAGACACGACCAGCGGCCCAAAGGTTGTTGTCGGTGTCAAAACCGGCGGATCTCGGGTAGGGGGTCCCGAACTGTGCGTCTAGGCGGATGGTAACAGGAGACAAGGGACACAATGTTTTACCCAGGTTCGGGCCCTCTTGATGGAGGTAAAACCCTACGTCCTACTTGATTAATACTGATGATATGGGTAGTACAAGAGTACATCTACCACGAGATCAAGGAGGCTAAACCCTAGAAGCTAGCCTATGGTATGATTGTTGTATGTTGGAGTTGTCGTCCTACGGACTAAAACCCTCCGGTTTATATAGACACCGGAGAGGGTTAGGGTTACACAAAGTCGGTTAGAATGGTAGGAGATCTGAATATCCGCATCGCCAAGCTTGCCTTCCACGCCAAGGAAAGTCCCATCCGGACACGGGACGAAGTCTTCAATCTTGTATCTTCATAGTCCAAGAGTCCGGCCGAAGGTATAGTCCGGCTATCCGGACACCCCCTAATCCAGGACTCCCTCAGTTGCCATGGCAGCCTCAGCATGCTCCAAGCCAAGTGCGCGGTCCGAGCCATCGGAGCCATAGCTGGAGGCGGCATCAGAAGCAGAGCCATCGTCGGAAGAGAAAGGAGAGGGATCGTTTGGCCCTAGACGAGAGACTTTGCCATGCTCCAGCAGCTGGACTACGAGGATGTCTAGGTTAGGGAGTTGCACCGTGACGCCGTCGAGAAGACGGGTGCCCTTGAACAGGGCGATGTGGGCACGGATGGAAATGCGATCATCAGAGAGGATGCAGTACTGGTTAATGGAGTATATCTCTCCAAGGAAGTTGAGAATGAAGTGCACACCAGAGGGATGCCGATGGCCTCGATCTCAGTGATATCATCCTCGAAGAGAGCAGTGGAGCGACCATGGTTTTCAGCAGGCTCGAAGGAGATGGAGTTGCCATCGATGTGCATGGGGCCTCGGGCGAGAACAGTGTGGCGGACAGAGGCATTGGGGAAGGCGACTAGGCCCGCACCACGGAAGGAAGCGGCGACGCAGAAGGTGGGGTTGCCGTCAAGCTAACGAAGGGCACGTCGGATCTCCGGGAAGGGGTTATGCACTGGAGTGCCAAAGTGAACGAAAGCGTAGCGGGCAATGTCATCGTGGACAAGCTATGGTGGGACGACGATTAGGGGCTGAAATGGTGGTTGTGGGATGGGAGCGAAGGTGGGGGGTCCCCTGTGGAAACAAGGCTGCGGAGAGCGGGTGGAGCGAGAGGTAGAGGTAGGCATAGGCGGTGGGAAGGAGTGACGAGCAGCCGAGGCTGCCGCAACATCGTCGAGGTCACGGATTGCCTTGACGAGGTGGAGCCTGAGCTTGACGGCGATGGCGTCGACGGGGTTGGAGAGATCCGGCGGAGAAGAGTTGAGGTCGAGCGCAGCTTCAGGGCAGAGGAGGTCAGCCTCGCCAGCGGCGGCACCGAAACGGTGCGGAAGCAAGGAGGAGGAGCCACTGGAGGTTACCGGCACCAGGAAGGAGCCGAGCCGCACCAACGACTAGAGCGCGGCGTCAGGGGAGGCGAGTGCGACGTTGTTCATGGCGTCCATGCAGCTGGGAGGAGCAAAGGCTAGGTTAAGGTTGGGAGCAGGAGAAGGGGGAAGGTGAGGGAAAAAAGTGATGAGACGGGTAGCTTTGCACCTAAAACTGCGGTGGCCGGATCTCCAGCAGCGTGAGCAGCGGATTGGGTCTCGACAGTCGAAGACCAAGTGGTCCAGCGCCAGGTAGCGGAAGCGCCGGCGTCTCTTCTTCTTCTTCGCAGCTGTGGTGTGGAGATGGGGGAGATGAGGTGGGTTTGGGTGAGGGAGGGGAGGCTGGGTGGCAGGTATATAAGGACGAGGAGAGGAAGGGGTGAGGAGGGTGTCTCTGTAGGAGCGCGGCATGGGGAAGCTGGTCAAGGCGGGGCGCGACGCATGGCAGAGGGCGAGGGAATCTACTGTGCTTTGGGAAGCGTTGGGAGGAGGCATGTCATGGCAGGCGGGGCTCGGATTAGACGGAAGCGGGGCGGAGGGGACGCGATAATCGCATGCGTGCGTGACCAAGGCCTGGTCCATGCAGGCGATGTGAGTGGAGGGATTGCGCAGGTCACGAGGAGGCCGGGACCCGTTGGCAGCGGCGTGGGTAGCGCGGGTGGGCGAAGAGCCGTTAGGTTGCAGAGGATTTTGCCCGGCGGGGCCAGCAGCTGGGCTCCACTCGTCATCGTCGTTGGTTGAGTGGTCAAAGGAAGCGTGGGTGGGGTGAGGGAGCAGGGCGTGTGTTGGGGCCGATGGGGGGCGGTGAGCAGTAGCGGGTGGCCCCAGCGGTCTGAGACTGGGGGTGGTGGTGGAGTAGGTGCGCGGCGTTGCGGGGGTGTCTCGTAGTCTGTAGTGGGAGTAGGGGATCGGGGAACGGGCTGGCTAGGATTGGCCTTGTTGTTCTTGGGTTGAGCCGGGGGGATTGACAGGTGAGACTGGGCGGGTGCTGGCGTAGATATGGAGGAGATACGGAGCAGGACGGACGGATTTGTTGCCGCTGCCGGAGGGATGTCGCATGCAAGATTAGAAAATGTGTCAGCTGTTTGGGCCGGGTGGTTGACGAGGCTTGTCGAAACATGTGCATGCGGGGGAGGCTGGGCTACGTGGTCAACTATGTCGCTAGTAGAGGTCTCGGGGCGAGCTAGGGGAAGGGTACCGCTCATGCATGCGGCTGGGGCTGGGTGCACATGGGAAGGAGTTGTGTCATCGTGCGTGCATGGTGGTGGGCCCGTACTTGCATGGGAGCCATGCGATTCGGACGTGGGCGTGAGCGAGGTGGTGGCGTGCGTGTAGTTGTTTGTATGGCCCGGATCAAGAAGGATGGAGAAAGGACCGATGATGGATTCGGATCTACAAGCCGTTGCGTGTTCAGAGCTGTGAATAGTGGTTTGACCCGAGTAGTCGGGACGATAGGTGTTGTCAAGGTCAGCCCGGGCCTCGGACTGTGAGGCAAACAAGCGAAATTCAAAAAACGACGGCACGCACGGAGAGTGTGAAATCATGTGGTCACGAACGACTGGAGAGGTAACGTAGGTGCAGAACAGTCTAGAATGAAAATTTTGCACGTGAAAAACGCTTGAACTTGCGAAAAGGTGGTCTAAGGCATCAGCAACTAGCTTAACAGAAGGAATAATCGGCTTAAACAGGTGAACTACAATCCAAACTAGGGTTTGCTGGGTGGGAGGGGTAGTTTTTGGGTTACAGGCAACATCCAAGTCGTAATCATGTAGCATTAGGTTGCGGAAGCAAATACCGGGGCGAACGAGGCGTACCTTTGAGCCACGGCGAGGTAGCAGCACTCTGGTTGGAGCAGGGAGGACAGCATCAGCCGGAGCCAGGGCGGACCGAGCGAGATGATGATCCGGAGGCAGGAGCACGCGAACGGGAGGCGCCACGGAAGCCGGGCCGAGGGCTGGCACCGGCGCTGAAGGCCACGGGAAGCGGAGAAGGATTCCCGGCCGCCTGAAATCGCCGAAGCTGGCGATGAGGCAAGCCACAACACTGCTGGCCACGGTGAAGGAGAAACGGCCGACATCCTCAACGATGATGTTGAAGGCACGGTGGTTTCCTCCAAACAGGCAGGCCAGGACGAGAGCGAAGGTACCGGTGTCGAGATCATAGGGAAACTGAATCACACGTGCCACCGAGCGGCAACCATGCCAAGGTTCGCCGGGGGGCGGGGTGACGTGCGAGCGAAGGCGCGACCAGGCCAAGGAGGCGAAGGCGCGACCCAGGTCATGGCGAAAGAGGAGGTGGTCGGCGAGGGTGAGGCAGCCCGAGTAGCTGAGGGGGTGGCAAGCAACGGCGGTGGCTCTGCTGTTGTCGTATGGCTCGATGGCGAGGGAGAGGGATGCCGGCGGGCGGCAGGAAGCCTTGTGCCCGAGAAGCATGGACGCCATCTTCGGGGAGGCAACATGAAAGCGGTAGATGTGGTCGTTGACTTTGTCGACGAAGAAATCGTTGGCGACGCCGCCGCAGCAAGCCTGGAGGAAGGCTGCTACGAGGGTGTCGTTGAGATGGAGCACAGCACCGGAAAAGTGTGCCAGCAGGGGCGTGGAGGAGACCGGGAGGTGGTGGCGGCGAAAAACCGCATCCTGGAGGGCGAGGCCGGCACCGTCGTGGACGCGAAGGAGGTTGCAGAGCGCTACCTGGCCGGCTTGAACGAAGCGCGGGACTAGCGGGCGAGTAGGGGGCTGGGACTGGCTGAGGGCGCCGGAGGGAGGGCTAGGGTTCGCCGGAGACGGCGTGGGAGGTGGGTCGGGAGCGAGGGGGACGAGAGGCGGAGCCATCCCCCGCCGGAGAGTCAGGGCCGGTCCTGAGATTTTAGGGGCCCGGGGCGGAACTAAAACTCGGGGCCCCTTAATATAAACATCATAACAACAAAATTATACGTTGCTAATGGCATCGATTGATTTTCCTAGAGAAAAAGGCGAGATGGCACCGTCTATGGCACCCCAATGAGACCATAGGAATCTCAAGTGGCGGGGAGTAGAAGGTTGCTAGTTGGGGGTGTTATGGGGTCGCCGACGCATGAGAAGGGGTCACTAGAGTGATGGTGTAGAGGTGGCGTCCCGGCAGCGGAGGAAGTGGCTCGAGCAGACACAGCAGTGCCACACCGATCGAGAGTAGTGGTGGATGGCGGTTCTGCCGTTACAAGAGGACAGATCTGACTTGTCGGGATTGCGGAAAGATTGACTCATGCCAAAAAAAGGCGGCTGAATAATAGCCAGGCCAAGAAAATTGCATCAAAGGTTGAACAATGCAAGCCATGCATCATGCATCATGCATCGTACAGATAAATTACTTTAGTTAATTGGCAAAATAGGTATAGAGAATGATTCTTCTAAAAAAAAGTATAGAGAATGATAATATGGTATACCTCTGTGATCCTTGATTGGACGCTCGGTGATGACAGTATGACTCGCAATTGGTGGGAGACGCTCGACATTGTTATCATCAATGTTGGTGTGAAATTTTATTGAAGCAGTGGAAGCACCAGTATTGAAAAAATTATGAGTATCTTCACACTGTGATTGTTCCAAGTTATCCATTTTTTTCCTTTACATTTTATGGGTACACGATGCAGATTCTCTGAACGACGTGATTGCACATAATGCTGGAAAAAAAAACTGCGTCAAATATTGACGGCTGTGCATCTAAGGAACAGCAATATGATATACCTTGGTGACTACCCATACAATGCAGTCTGTTGACGGAGAGCAAGCAAACGGCGGCGGGGCCACGGCAATTGAAATTGGCCGCGGCGGCGAACTGGATTAGGAAGGAAATTAACAGGAGGCGGCAGTACGGCGGCCGTGGCCTAGGGTTGCGAATTGCTTCCTGGTGGAATAGAAAGGGTTCGCGAGATCGATACGATCGCGCTCCTAAAAACGAATCGACCGGGCTGCGTGCGAGGAACAGCGTGAAGCCCATCTACTAAATATATTTTTTTCTGACCGATGGCCGACCCATAGGCCGAAGCCTACCTACATACCTGGTCGGGGGCCCCTGAGGTTTGGGGGGCCGGGGCGGCCGCCCCCCCTGCCCCCCCTCAGGGCCGGCCCTGCGGAGAGTAGAGAGAGATTTGCTCCTGACAGCAAACATAATAAACACATCCTCTCGAATCCGGGCGAGTTTGATAAACAGATGGATAAATAGCGGACCTTCAATATGCATACCTTGGTATGCAGATTTAACATTATTTTTACATGTCTTATTTCCGTTTACAAGTCTGGGCTATTTACAGAATGTACCGTATACAACTGGGAACCACTATCACACAAACATGGGACTAATATACATATAGCACACGAAATGAGGGGGCGTGAGGTGGTCAAACTTTACAGATATGGAGATTTCAGAGCATAAAAAGAAAAAGAAAAAGGTCAATGTTACGGGCACTCACATTGAGCTGCGACTCGCTTCATCATTCATCATCCCTTGAAAACTTCTGGCCAACCAGATGGCCGTTTCTCGCGGCGACACCTTCGCCTTCCCGAACGGCCTCAGAACCACCGCAAGCTCCTCCAACCTGTTGTTTTCCAGCAGATCAGCAGAAAGCTCCAAGAGCCCTTCAAGGGCCTCGGATCGTTGCCTGAAGGACTTGACATCAAGCATTTCCTTTGCTGAGGTTGCTGGTATTTCCTTTGCTGGGGTCGCCTCCTCCTTAAACGCACCGTTGGTCTCCGGAGAAGTAGAATTTGCTTCTGGGATAGCGGGCAATTTTAGCACATCTGAATTGGCGAGTTTCGGACCGATGGTATTATCTTCTGAAATGTTGGGCTTCACAGCGGCAGAACCAACAAGTCCGGAAGGTATAAGACTTGGTGGGATGCTTCTCACATCCACTTCTTCTTTTATAACATCGCCAAGTTCGCCAACATCTGTGCTCTGGGCTTCCACTTCAGCATTCCGTGTTACTGCCTGCTCATCATTGACACTGAAACCGCTGGGCCTTATGACATGTATAATGTCCTCAACTGGAGGGCCCGAATGAGGCGCTGGTGATTTCTCTGATGACTGGTGGATAGAATTGGATCCTTTGTCTAGTGCAATGGTTTTTGTTGCTGAATCATCAGGAGCAATATATGGTACTGATGAGAGCAGTTCTTGTACTGTGAACTTATCCTCCTCACTCTGTACAGTGATAGTGGGAGTGCTCTGCACCGTCTTACTGCAGGGAATATCATCCTTGCAAATAAATCCTTGCACATTTGTATCAACAGATGGGTCCAAAGCTGAGTTTACACCAATATCATCATTACTAGCCATACTCTTCTGCAAATTGGTGGTGTTGAGCTCTGAGCTTGGCATATCAGTTTGATCATGCTTTTGTATGGCAGTGTCCAAGGTTAAGCATTTGCAAGATGAATCCAAGCTGGTTAGTGAATCAGGTTCAGATGGTTCTTCAGACTGCTTGATGCTGTCAGCATAATCAATCGTGGAACTGGAGCAAGCACTGCTAACTTCTTTGGTTGCAACATCTCTGGGTGGAGCACATTTCACCTGTGAATTGCCCAATTTCATTTGATTACCCCCCAGGGGACTTGGAGGAGCTATTAGAACACCTGGAAGCTCAGTGAAAGCATTTTTTGGACTATGGACAGGTCGAGAAGGGCTTTTTGCATGCTCTGTGGTAACCTTACTGTGAGCTCGTTTTGTCCCAGTGTGCTGTGGACTCTCTGCTCCCACTTGCCTACGGGGAGGGAAGCTAGGGCGTCTACCAAAACTGGGTAGAACCCTATTCTTGACCTTCCCTTCAGCGGCATCAACATCTTCAATTGTCTGCTTGGTGGGGTCTAGCTGCTGCATCTCCTCGGCTTTAATCTTAAATTTTGGAGAATGTTCAACAATTGGTGACTGCAGGACATGATAAGAAAAAAAATTAGCAAAAAAAAAAACAGGTGATTCAACACAAGAAAATGATTAATCCTCATTCCTCACCAAATACTTCAGGGGAGGAGATGCTTGTATGTGTTTCACAGTATCGCGGTTGACCTTTGCTGGTGCATGTGGCGTCACTTCACTAGATTTTACACTGGAGGAAACACTGTTATGCTCTGAATCATCAGACAAGAGCTCTCTGTGACTAGGTGAATGTAGCTTTACACGGCTAGCTCTCAAAGGTGAATTGTTTACCCTGAGCCTACTAGTCTCCTCTCTTAGAGTTGTTAGTATCTTTTTGATGATTTTTGGCTGCTTACTCCCGTATTTGGGACGCTGATCAACATGTATGGATTTAGGTGAGTCTTGTCTCTCCAGTTCAGGACTATCAATGTCCTTATGGCTTTTAAGATCACGTGGTGTTGAACATGTTTTAACTGACGCATCATCAGTAGCTTCAGCACCTTCAGTACCAATGGTGGTGTTGTTGGAACTTGTAGCTAGCCCAGATGTGTTTCTTTCACTTGATTGTATACTGTCCAAATCACTGCCAGTGCCAGAAATGCTGCTACATTGGCTCCCAGACATGCTCCTCCGACTGCTCCGTGAACTGGTAATGGATTTCCCTGGTGATCGCATGGGATGCGGCACAGCGGTAAATGCGCGGTGCTGATCAACATAAGGTTGCAGGTATGGATTTTTCAGAATATCAGATGCCTGTTTACAAATAGTAATAAATAATGTCAGAATCGAGTAAATTTGGTAAACAGGTATTGTAGTGAGATTTCTATGCGCATAGTAACTTACAGTAGGCCGGTGTTCAGGATTCTTCCTCAACATGCTTTTGATAAGCGTTTTCCTGCAACCAACAGCCAAAACGGGAACCTTTTAGCTAACAATGGACTAGGAAGCTCATCAGAATATGACAATAGAACAATGATGTTTTGTAATGGGATAAAAAGTGCTGCATTTTCTAGCAGACATCGCTTGACTTTGAAGAAGTTGAAAGACAACGTATCTAAGAATTAAATGGTAGGTGAGAGGATAGAATGGTCCATAATATGACAACAACAAATATGACAATAGAAGTCTGAAATTACTTTAAACAAGAATGATAAGGAAAACCAGACTTCCATGCATGCCTACAACTCCCGCCGTTCCTAAATATAAGTCTTTTTAGAGATTCCAATATGGACTACATACGGAGCAAAACGAACGAACCTACACTCTAAAATACGTCTATATACATCCGTATGTAGTCCGCATTGAAATCTCTAAAAGGACTTATATTTAGGAACGGAGGGAGTATATATAGCATGAAGGTGCACTTACATAGATGGAGAGTAGCAAGTAGGTATAGGGCCAATGGAGGAGCGATTTATTTTGCTTATCAGTCCAGCCATATCCTGAAAGGAGCAAATTTAATCACAAGTAAGCTTTTACGATTTCGAAACCAATAACGCCATCACAATGGTAAACTGTATTCACTAGTATGAACATTTAAGAGAAACCAATAACGCCATCATAATGGTAAACTGTATTGACTAGTATGAACATTTAAGAGAAAAAATGGAACAGATACTACAGTCCAGCAATTCGACAAAAATAACGTGCAGGGAAACTAATAATCAGCATCATTTTTTCCAAAGAAATCTTGACTTTGAGTTAGTTTAAGTAAACATGGATCTGCGTAAAAGCAAAATATTCATACTTAAGAGAGAGCAGTAGACCTCTTCAAACATATTTTTGAAGGTCAACGAGACAAAAGATCTGCATCATTCACATAAATCCAGAAATGAATTTCCTGGATGGATCGTGGATAAGTATGTTTCAGTATGGCATGAATCTGGAAAGAAACCCATCCTTGTCTTATACTAGCACAATGTTAGACATGTGCATGAAAATTGCGCAGGTGCGCGCACACACACACACACAAAAGTCGATATTGCAAAGAGTTCTACACAGAATGAAGACATCAGTGCTTCTTAATTGTCGAGTGGTTTTCCTTAGCTAACTTCAATGAATGTGAATAGAAGTGGAAGAACAAATTATTCAATGCAGATGCAAATGCCACAACCTCTCAAATGGAAGTTGCCAATGATCACTCTTTCCCTACTAATAAAAGAGGCTGGAAGCCATATGGTCCTTACATTGGGTTCATGACCATTTGTAATGCCACGAGAAAGTGCGCTTGAGGTTTTCTATGTCTTCCATTCTGTTTGTTGATAGCAACCTACATGCTTTTTCGAAGTATTCTAGTAAATCTTATCCTTCTATGGGGAGTCGGCAGGCACTTTCTAAATACTACAAGCTATGTAAAATCCATGGAAATATCATTACTGTTAGGTAGGAGATCGTAGTGATATAAGAACATGAGCTGATAAGAACTCACAAAAGCCTTGAAAGCAGGTCGATGAGCAGCCATCTCATACATACAACATCCTGTACAGACATATACCAGTTAAAAACTAGGCTATATGACATTGATTTTTAGAAACAAGGTTTATAAATAAAGCCAAATGGCATAAATTTCCTAAAGTATCTCCATAAAAGTAGGTAGTTACCAAGAGACCATATGTCTGACTTGAATCCATAAGGAATGTCGGTAAGAAGCTCTGGGCACATGTAATTTGGTGTTCCAACAACCTAAGAAAGCATCATGCTAACATATAAGATTCAGGGAATAAAACAGAACATGATTAATCAGTATCTGTATCTGAGATAGAAGGATATCACAGAGAAGTTTACCGAAGATGTTAGATCGTCTGCCTTTAAGGTCTTAGCAAGGCCAAAATCCCCTGCAAGTAAACTAGAGATATTTAAACTCCAGCAACGAAGCATTGCGGGGTGCAGACGTAACACAAGATAAGAGTTATTTGAGTCAATGTGAGGCACTAACCAAGACGGATGTCATGATCTTTTGTGAGAAATATGTTTGAGCACTGCAGAGAGGACAAGGGCACGCTATATTACTGGTTGCTTGATGAACTAAATGACAGCAGCAGCATTCTTTGTCACTTACCTTGAGGTCCCGGTGCAAAACATAGTTCGAATGCAAGTAGTCAACAGCTAGAGCCAATTGAGCAAACCATCTCAGCAGTTTCTGATGGTTGTTCACAACAGTTAGCACACTTCTGAATATGGTTTACCTAAAACATGAAACAAAAGGAGTTGAAAAAATCGTAATAACCTCCTCTGGGAAGTATGTCCCATTTGCCTTTTTCATCAGTTCAGCCCTACCAGAAAGAACACAGCAAAACAAAACAGAGTCAACAGAAAGTCGACAACAAAAACTAATCTCCCAGACTCCCGCAACCCGTAAATTAAACTCACATATCGCCACCTTCGCAGTATCCCGTCACAATGCAAACATAGCAACCCTGTCGTCACTCGCACAGTAAGCCAGAGGAAAGATGTAACAAAACAAAAGGCATATGAATATGATGTTGCATGCTCCTAGAGAACAAACCTTCTCAACCCATGCCTCCTTGAATTCAACAGTGTAAGGATGTTGAAGGCGGGCAATAAGGGCCATCTGCAATTTTCCATTCATCTGTCAGTTCCTGAAACCAATACTGATCGACGAACCAAATAAAGCCTAACGGTTTCTCGTGCTTCACTGACCTCTTGATGAGCAGACTTGCGGCAGCGCTCCGTCTGCCTCGCGAGCCGTATCTTCTTCAGCACATACCTGCAAACCAATCATATATCAACCACCTTCTTTGAGAGGAAACAAACTCTGTAACTACATAGAAGAAGGCAATCTTTGCATCATACTTTTTCTTCTCGGTCTTGTGGTTCACCAGAATGGCGGCACCAAAGGCGCCGCGGCCAATCTGCTCCATAATCTCGTACTGATCCATCCGCGACTCCATGGTGCCCAGCATCTGGAGCACGACTGCCACAGCAAAATCCAATCTCTAACGCCCAAGTCTTCCCATATCTTGTACACGACACGATTCCGATCAGCTCCAGGCCCTAGGCGATTTCTGCAAAAGCATATAAACAACCATGAATCGGACGGCATCAGCGCATGCCTTCGTTCGAACTCGATCAAAACATATTCCTGTTCCAACCAATAGAATCATAAACACCTATTTATTTCTTTTTGGCAGGGGGGAATATACTAATTCCTAAACACCTAATTAAAATCAGACGAGAAACAGTGAACAGCAGTCACAAATAATCTAGCCACACGAATCCGTGGGCGGAGTTTAGCGGCTGTACTTCGCACAGGAAAAAGAGTAGAAAGCCATTTTCACGCGGAAAAGCGAGAAGTTGGGCAACTGTACTACCGCGCAGTTGGCACCAACCGCCACCGGACGGGACAGACAGGGACCTTACCGCGGCTCGCTCCGCCGGCATTGGCCGGCACGGGCGGGGGCTGCTCCGGCCACGCCGCGGCCGCTCCCCGGACGGCTGGGCTCCGATTCCGGCCGAACTCGCCGGCGGCGGGATAGGGCGGGGCGGCGTCTCGTCTCGTCACGGCGCCGACGACGCCGACGCCTCTGCTGCTCTCCCGCGCCGCGCCCGAGCTCTCGGCGCTCCCGCGGCCTGGGTTGCTAAACTTGCTATGCTGCCCCCTCCGGTTTGGGATTCTGATTACTGTTGCCTGTTGGTTTCGCTCTTGCTTCTCTCTCTCCTTATTTGTTTGTTGCGGCGTGCTTTCGGTTATTTAAATCGTCAAATGGGGGAAGTGGGAGCGCCTGCTTATATACGACGCCATGGCCGCCAGTAGTGATTAGTGAGGAGGGATTAACACTTAATTAGTAGATTATTTATTTTTATTTACAACAGTTTATTGCTATAGTGGTACACGTAATTTACAACAGTTTATTTATGTTTAGTAGCGAAGTAACCACTCTCATCAGCATTAATTAATTAGTAGATTATTTATTTTTATTTACAACAGTTTATTGCTATAGTGGTACACGTAATTTACAACAGTTTATTTATGTTTAGTAGCGAAGTAACCACTCTCATCAGCATTAATTCCAAATATCCGTATTGATTTGATGTCCAAACCGAAAGGGGTTTCCGTCATCCCGCACCCAATTGTTGATTCATTTCCACCACATTTTTAAATCAACTGAGACACGTAGTTCGTCGTCAAATTATGCTCTAGGCCGGTACTCACATCACATAGTGGTGGTACAAATTAATCGGGGAGCTTGATGAGCATGATTAGATTTGGAGGTCACATCACGACGCATTTCGTGCCCGTGCCCGTGCCCGTGCCCGATGATTTCATAAACCCGCACGTATCGCTTGCTACGTGCAGCCAAAGCACCCATACATTTTTCTGGCGGTTTTCTCTTCTTTCTTTAGCTCCGCGTGCGTGTGAATGATGCTTTCTGGCTTCGCGGGAGCACTTTGGCGATCCCAAAAGAGACGATAAAAACTTATTCTGTTGCGGTTGAGCAAAAAAGAGGGCCTATTAATGGCAAGAGGAGAGGATGGTGAGGTGATGGTTCAACGTCTTCGTCCTTGGTTGGAATGGTCGGTCCGCGGCACTGTGGCTTTATACGATTCCAAACAAGCTTTTGTTCCTTGCCATCAAATACATGGTGGTGTATACGAATGCTGACGAAGCGATCTTATCTTATGCTCGAATTATGGTTGTGTGTGTCGGGGTTATCCATTTTCTCGAAAGAAAGAAAAAAATCTTATGCTTGAAATTGAGTGTTTGCTTCTTCTCCATTGATAGTAATAAAACATATATAGTTCCTTCCTTCTAGATGGTTGCTAATAGTTTATGTACAAGTCGTTTGCACTCTAATGCTCTTTTAGTGGATGCAACTCCATAGTGTTTTGTTCATGGCAAGTCAAATCACATGCACTGATACGGCTAGGGGGACGTACGTACTGCCACTGGTGTGTCGGCAGCGCCAGCGCATTGCTTAATCAGTCAGTACAGCGTCGCAGACTGCGGCTCAAAGGTAACCCCCATTACATTTTCTTCTAATTTTTCTCCAAAGGAAAACTATTGTCTACTTGTATAGCTCAGCAGTTCTTGACTGCCTTTTTGTTCAGAATTATTCTATGCCATCGCCCAAGTTATCCATAGGTGCAAAAGGAGCCTTGGCTTAGTGGTTGGGCATGTGGTTATGCAGTCTAACAACATGACTTCAATTCTTAGAATTGACAAGTGATACACGGGGTTTTCCCTCATTTATTGGACGAGCGTGTGGCGTGGTGCCGTTGGGTGCCGTGGTAGCGTCGACGGATGGACGGACTGGCAAGAATGATGCGGATCTCTCTTCTAAAGATGAATCAGTGGTCCGATGAAGATAGCGACGTCTAGAACATATGCATATGATGTACGCTTTAGGTCAGCTGCACCGGCTGTTGGTTCCGATACATTATGTGAATGGGTCGGCGACGACATCGGATTTAAATATGGGGATTAAGAGCTCTCCACATTATCGAGTTTTGTAGGTGTGAGTGATGCTTTCGGATGGCTTAATGTATGTTTTCGTTAGACCTTTGCAGAATAATAAATAAACATGGCCGTGTGCATCGATTGATCCAGAGTCCGGGGGTCTTAACCTCCTTTTCCAAAAAAAAATGTTGATACTCATTTAAAAAAATCCGAGGACCATGTTTTATCTTGGTACTCATATTAAAATGATTGCATGCATCCCTAGTTGGTGCAAAGGCCGGAAAGTGAAACGCTCTTCCATTTTTAAGCTTCAACCAGGCCCAGCGCCCCCCCCCCCCCCCCCGCGGGCGACTCGGGCGGCGGCGCCCATCTCCTTCCCCTTGCCTCCTCACCACCTTCCCCCACCCGCGTCGTCGGCTCGGGCCGCCGGGCAAAGCCCCTCGCTGTGGCTGGCGGCGGGGCACTGTTCTTCGTGCCTCGGTAGGGCCGGTGCGGGGCGGTCTCGCCAGGCGGCGGAGTCTGGCGGGCGCGGGGATCGGCTGCGCCGCGGCGGCAGCGTCCTCATCGGGACGGTGACGTTGTGGAGGTGGCTCGTTGTACGATGGCTGCGTGCCCGTGGCGGCGGCGGGCCAGATCGGATCTAACCTGGAAACTGGGGCGGCGGCATGGTGTGCATGTATTCGATCAGATCAGATCCGGCCCGTGGCATGTTCCATGCACGACGTCGGTGGTCGGTGGCGGTCCCGTGCACACGATGCTGGATGGAGGGTCCTCGAGTGGATCCGGGTGAAAAACCCACTATTGGCACGTTGCCAAGGTCGACGATGGCGGCGTTTTTCTGAGTCGTCCCCTTCTTGAAGGCATCGTCGTGGAGAAGCTCTAGACCCATGTCTGCTACCTTCGGGGGAATCCTAGATCAGTTGATCGGACAACGGTGGCGCTCATGTGTCGTATCCCTCTTGAGGGCGTCATTCTTGGAGGTGTGCATAGGTTCAAGACACCAGTGGACGGCATCTACGGTGGAGCGGCGTTCCTTGTGACGCATCGACATTGTGGAGTCTCGGCGACAAGGTGCAGCAAAGTCTCGGCGGCGGATGCGTGATGATGAACTCGTGCAGGAAGGAGGCGCTCTCTGGCGCCGTGGGGGCATCAACGGCAGGGCTGGTAAGGTTGATGAGTCAGCACCTGCTCTAAAGATGGATTGATGAAAGACGGCGGTGATGACCCATGAGTGCGTCGGACCGGTTGGTGCCCCAGACCCGACATGTGGCTTGGTCGGGCCCTCCGGCTTTTTGATGTTAGGCAAGGTGAGAAGTCTGTGTATACGGCTCACACTTTCTGCACCTCTTCATCAATGGATAGAAGTAACGACGGATGTTGTCAAGACGGTGGCTTCAGACATATTTATGTAGTATTACTTTTTAAGGTCTTTGTGAATAATTAATAAAGTGGTTGCATGCATCTCTCAGATGGATAGGCCAGGGTCATTTTTTTTTAGTTATCCATAGGTAAACCTGGTTTGGTTCAGGCTAATGCACCACCTTTCTTAATCATCTGTCCTCCAACAGGTACTCTAGTACTGAATGGCCGTAGGACCCGTCTTCCCAATGGCAACTGCTGGTTACTGCTGCTGATGGCTCTCCTCCATACGTCTGCGCCACACCGACACCCGAGCTTGAATTAGAGGCGGCGATCGAATACAAAAACACGGGAATATGCCACGATTATGTTCCTTGACTTCTTGACCACATTCAGATTCCACATGAATACTGTAGTAGTCTAGCGGTAACTGCTGCTCCTGACGCTCTGCGAGTAAATTTCCATGGACAACAAGCGTGATATCCATTCAATGGAGAAGAAGAGCCGTCAGCACAGTAATGGCGGCAGAAGCAAATAGCTCAGCTGCTTCACCAGCAAGTGGGACCTGTGGCTAGGGGCAGGTGTGGCAGCTTGTCCATCAGCCTAAGGCCAACTCCACCACGCGACCCCAAACGTACGTCCGTTTTGTTCGGATTCTGTCCGTTTGGATAGGGATTTGGGGTCGTGTCCGGCGTGTCCTGAGATGCGGTGGTCGTGCGCCCACCGCGCGGACGCATCCCGGCCGCATCCTATCCGCGTATTATTTTTTTGTAAGTCCTTAACTTTATTTCATCATTCATTTTTGGTACATGGAAAATGCATCATCACATTTTGACTAGTAAAGCAAGGCCAAAAAAAATAAGAACCACAAAAATACATTTTAGAAGATACCCAATTTTCATAACTGCTCCCTTAAGTTGGGTTAGGGCCTTCTCGATGCACTCGTTGTTGATCTGTGGAGGAGGCTCGATCTGGCATCCTCCTTTCTTCTTCAAGCCAGAAGGCTCAATCTGGCATCCTCCTTTCTTCTTCAAGCCAGAAGGCTCGATCTGGCATCCTCCTTTCTTCTTCAAGCCGGAAGTCGATGTCGCTTCCTCCTCAGACCTAGTCTCGTGTCTAGCCTCTAATCTAGCAACAAGTGCATTTGTCTCATTTACAGCCTCTATGCTAGCTAAAAGTGCACGAACATGTACTAAATTTTGCTCTATCAATATATCGATGTACTCTTCTTCCCAATACCAAAACTTGCATCCGTTCTACACAACAAAATTTAAAGTTAGCACAATTAGTTAAATCTAGAGCACAAACCGAAGCTAAAAAAAGCGCATACCCCATCGTTTAAGCACTTGATGAACACCCATCCGGGATGTTCCGGCGTTGTAGACACGCGGCGCATGACCATTCTTGGGCAGTGGTCGCACTTAATGAGTGGCAACGGTGCGCCGGCGAGCTTTTGGGCAAGCACCGAGCCCGACCGACCGCCATTCGTGTATTTGCCGGCGGACCACCGACGGTGCAGATCTGAGCGGCTAGAGGAGGAACCACTGCCTGCATGTGGCCTTGCGGCCCTGCCAGGGCCTTCCGGCGAGGTGTCCAGCCAGTCCATGGCGCGGCCCGGCCTCCCACAGCCGGCCGAGCTCAAGACCGACCGGATCCGCCCCAAAACCGGCCGGCGGGTGCGCAAACCAGGTGGCCGTGGTTGGGTAGCTCGGCGGCATCGAGGGGAAGGGGTTGGGCGAGTTCGCGTCCGAACTGCACGGCTGCAATGGCAGCAGCGGCGGCGGCGACAGCGACGGAAAGAGTGGGGAAGAGTGGAGGGGGTGCGGCCGGAGGAAAGGAGGGGGCGGAAAAAAAGGCCCGTTTTGTGCCACCGACGGCGGGCCAGGGGAGGCACGTGCAGACGACCTGCGCGTCCGCGTGGTGTCCCTTTCACCCCAAAAGCGACGCAAACTTGGGCCGCGGATGGGTCGAAAGCGGACACAAAGCGGATAAAAGTCCGTTTGCTCCCGCGCGCTGGGTCGCCTTTTTTGTCCCTTCTACCCCAAACGAACGGGGCCGGACAGGATAGGGTCGCGCGGTGAATTTGGCCTAACTCCAAGATGGACAAGATCAGCGGATAAGTCGAGACAGCAGTACAGTGCTGAGTACTGACCGCTGAGAGCTGTCATGGTAGGTTTTAGCTATACTCTTCCCACGGCAAAACCAAAAGACATGGACTCTTGTTCAAAAAAAAGAGAGACATGGACTCCTTTATTCTTTTCTAAATTTTTTTTGCGCTGGGACATGGACTCCTTTATTGCCCGCTGGTAGATCAGGAGGCATCTCCAACGTCGATCCTTAAAACGCCCAGGTATCTTTGGACCGCGCTGTTTGAACTTGTTGTGTCATCCAAATGCAGTCATGTATCGGTTGGCGGAGCGGTCTGAAAATACTTTCTCTCGCAAACTGAAAACAAACATGGGGTTTTTCGGGTGTCCGGACCTCTGTGAGGCCTGAGTCTGACCGCTCTGGCCCACCCAACCCCCTCGCCCCCTCCCGCGCTTTCCATTCCATGCACCGTGTTGTATTCATGCCGGTCCAAAGCATGCAACGGCCGACATTGATGCCCGCGATTTGACCGGAAGGGAGGATGGCGCAGATGAACATGACCTCTCACTCACACATTGAAGCGGCGTGCCGGTAGAGAGAGCGCCACTCGCTGCTAACCTTGTTGAACACGCCTCCTTGCCGCTGTCAAATGGCCACAGACTGCTCGCCTTCCTCCATTAAAACCCGCGCGCATGTCAGGAAACCTACTTCAGCCACACATCCATTCGCGAGCCATCCATCATTAAACACAACGTCGGTTGGCTCCGGCTGTCCCCCCGCTATTTAGACGATGTTAAACGCCGGAAAAAAATCGCACCATATTCCGCTCCCAACTCCTCCTTGCACACCATTTTCTCCACAAGCTCCATGGCATCTGGCGAGCAGGAAGCCGAGGTCTCCGGCATATAAGCTGGCTGGGTGGCCCGTCGAACCCACCGGATACGAGCCAAGCAACTCTCTGCTCCACCTCCGTCGACGGTCCAGGCAGTTGCAGGCCAGCTCGCGGAGGCAGAAGCTCCAAGTCGGCACGTCGTTCAACAACTCGCCACTACAAGTCAGCTCGCCGAAGAGTTGCATGTTGCTCCAGGCCGGCACGCGGTGGACCACAGCAGCACATGCATCGTGGCTACCGTGGACGACGCCGTGTCGCACCGCTCCTCCTGTGCCTGCGGCCGCGTCATCCGACGTAAACGTGTTCATAACTGCGCCCTGCCGGCGGAGGTCGGTGACGTGACATCCAACACGTCCGCACCCGCCGCCATCATCGAGAAGAAGTAGAACACAGGAGGCCGCCGCCGCTTGGGTCCCATGAAGGCCGCCGCCGAGGTGACGCCAGCGTATACAACCGGTGTCTTGTTCGGTCGCAGACCATTGTCGTCCCCTTCCCCTCCGGGTGAAGCACATCGCGTCAGTTCCACTCTGATGACCGACATTGGCAAACATGGGGAAGCGTGCCACCCTTTGCGCTGAAGCATATACCTTCGGGCTCACGGCAGTCCGCCGGACATGGGAAAGACAAAGGGATCCGCCGCGGCCGATCGTGGACTAGTGTAGTGTATCCGTGTCGTGGGAATGGAGCTCCGCGTGGCCGGATGTGCACATAGTTTTACCTATTTAGTTAAAATATGTCTAAAATGTAATGAATTCCGTCTGATTAATATGAAATTCGCTGTGTTTGCATAAATTCCATCCAGTTTGTTGAAAAGGTGTTTGAAATGTATGCGGACAGCGTTGGATGACGGCCTCCTTCATCCACGTTCGCAAGCTGGTCCCCTGTCCGCAGACAGACACGAGAGGAAATTTGCCGGTTCACGTTGGAGATGCCCTACCTCCATGTTAAACAAAAATTGATCACGTTGTCATTGTAAGTTTTATAGTTTTGTAAAGTGTCCTCATGAATGTTGTGCTGAGCGTAAACAAATGATCGATGTCGAAGACACAATCATGGCCCCAGCAAAGTTTTTCTAGTCCTTGGAGTCATCATGGCCGTAGGTCTCCGGACACCAGAGGTTTTAGTGCCAGTGCTTCTGAGTTCTGACCTCTCTCCAAACCGAAAAGCGGAGGCCCTTGATGAGGGTGCCTCCGGTAGTACTACTTGAGCATCTAGCGCCATGATCTTAGTTAATGGCTGTACAAGTACCATGGCACAGAACTCGTATCATTGCAATGCTCAGGATGGCCATCTTTTGATTTTTGAAGACTACAGTTCCGACCAGAAAGTAACCGTATCTGATCTCCTCATTATCAGAACTTTTTTTTTTTGCAAATGTCCTCATTTTCAGAACTAACTTGCTGATGCTAGTTTGAATTGAATACTGTATGAATCGTATTCGTATCTGAGGGGGTAGGTGTACCGTCGGGGTCGATGGGAAAGCAAGATGCCTAAATCATTTTATTTCCTTTAAAAAAATTCTAACAAAAAAGTAGATGCCTGGTTCTTTTGTAAGCTGCCCACTTTCATACCGGAAACTCGGAACACTTGGCGCCCATTTAAAAAACGAGGTTAGAGAATGATGGTGCAACCATCACCCAGCAACTATCCTCAAAAGAAAAATCATCTATGAGAAAGCTTGCACTGTGTGCACCACTGCTATAAGTTCAAAAAACAGAGGGACGAGCAAACATTAACCGAGCGAGATCGATGGGGGTGATTCAGTTCATACCTTAATGTACGAAGAAAAAAGAAATCAGTTAATAATGAATGACATGAATAATCTTTTTTCAAGTCAGAAGAAGTCATGCTAACTAAGTCTAAACCTTACAAGAACACTCTGACCTCCCCGCAAAGAAAAGAACGCTCTTGACCAATTTTTTTTTACAAGTAGGTCCAAGGCGAATTTGGCAGGCTCACCATGAGCCCATCTCGATACCACACCTTCTTCGCATCACCAAAGCCAAAGAGTTGTCATAGCCGATAACTAAAATCTCAACGGCGTTGCCAGGAGCGTCGACTTGGGAAAGAAGGCGAACACCGGATATGGATACTCAACCCTACGTCGGAGCCGCAAGGGTTTCTGTAGAATTGTATTGATGACACCGCCGGTGCAAGCACGAACCAATACAAAAACATCATGGTTGACGACCCTCCCACACCAACGAATGTGAACTGGGGGAACCAACCCTCACGCACCCAGTGATACGATACCGGAACCAATGCCACCACGACAAAATGGAACTAGAGGCACTTATTCCATTTCGTTGTCACCCCAACTGCTCGGACAAACAAAACAAGGACACCAAAAGCTAAAAAAAACTATAACAACACTCCTGCAAACACGAAACCACATGTCAAAAGTGAAGGGGAGACCAGTGGAATTAGCCGATGAGAGTGAAGGTTGTGTGGCGGTTAGGGTTGCGGGGGACTCTAGGTAAAACACGAAAGGTGTGATCGTTGGTAACATGAATATTCTAGATTTCTAATACTCCATCCGTCCACAAATATAAGATGAGTAAACAAACACGGACTAAAAGTGTCTATAAATATCTGATTCAAAAAAATTAGAACATCTTATATGTAGTATGAACGAAGTGAGCTGTTGTATGTCTACCGTAATATGTGGCCCTGCTTAGGTAAGGTGCTACGGTCTACCTAACTGTTGGCACGTCTGAATTAAGTTCCCTGACCTATTGTTATCGCTGGTAGTACAGGCCTATCCTGTAGCAAGCCCACTCCGATCGATAGCCGCCTCTGCGCTAATCCAAAGTTCTAAACCACTTTCTCTGCAGTACAGTGCAATCTACAGTAGTTGCAACTTGCAACAGAAATAGGACAAAAATGTGGGCTCCGATGGTAGTCCATGATGATGCGCAGGGAGAGAGGAGCAGGCAGTGCTGGTGCTACCGCTGGGTTGGGGACCAAGACCAATGGCTGCTGGTCAAGCGTACTACATCGCTGGTCAGAGGAGCATCCCCGTCCGTCCGCCATGTGCCCCGGGCCCCCGGCGTACGTACATACAGGCCGCCGTACCGTATCCTGCCAACTCGGAGCCAGCGGGGATCCATCAATGGCGCCAGCCTGCCATGCCACGCCATGTGTGGGGCGCCATGTGCGCGCGCCGAGTCCACAGGCATCGCCAGGACGGACGGGGACGCGCGCCCGGTTCACGCGGTGGCGTAGCGTCTCGTCGTCTTCACCGCAAATCGGGATTTGATCAAGGGAGAGAGGATGGATGGGGCGGCGGTGACGCGTCCTCGTGCTGTAAACGTCGATGGCCAGCCAGCGACCGGCCGCACGCACCGCACGGCGCGGCGCCCATGATTGGGCTGGGCCACCGGCGATCGTTGGCGTGGAAACGCGCAGTGGTCCACGGCTCGTTGATCGGCGGCAGCGATCGACCCCCCGTGCGCAGCGACCTTCGCTTATCCTGCGGCCCTTCGAGTTATTGCCCTCCATCGGTCGATCGGCAGGTGGAGGTCTGTTAGGTGGCCGGAGGGGCCGGAGGACAAAATTTTCCGCACGCATTGGTATCATCGGCGACGCTGTGGCATGTGGGGGAAGCCAGCCGCCTTGATGAATGAAACTGGCCATGTTCTCTTCTGTTTTCTCTTTTGTACTACGTATCTTGAGTATCGATCTGCTCTCCTTCTCGACTTCTCGAGTGCACAGCAGGAGAACGCTCTTGTCCATTTCCTGAGGAATCAATCATGATGGATGGACACATCGGTCACTGTACTTGAGCTCCGCCCGAAACACCTCAAATGATTTCAAAAGAAAAGGAGGCTAGATTTGCTAGTTGTGTTTCCCTGTTGACGTCCGCAAAGATGAAGCAATTGTGCTTTCTTAACTTGCTACTTAAACTATCATAACGTCTCAAAAGCTCTTCGCATCATGAATCAGGCTGTGGTTGGATGGTTGGAAGAGCAGTGATATCCTTAGTGCATGAGGGTTCAAGTCCTTGCATTTTTCTGGATTTATTTCAGGATTTTCGACGAATGTGTCTTTACTGTGTTCAAACAAAAAACTTTTCGTAGCAGATTCAAAGCTACGTGTCAAGCTTTCAAAATCCTTTTTTTCCGGGGAATTTCATTTTATTTTGAGATAACAAAATCAATTTTACAATTCAAAGCAAGCCACGCTCCCCCGCTCTCAACCACGGCGACCCCACGGCCGCACGCCATTGCTCCCGCCGCAGATCTCGCTGCGTTGCCCTCCCGCCATGCCTCCTCGACGTCGCAGGCCTGCGCCGACGACAGAAGACGCTCCCCCTTCCCCTGCCCCTTCCCTCACCCGATTTCCCCCTCAAGTGCAGGAGATGTTTGCGGAGATGGCGAGACTGATCTCGCCAGTCCCGCAGGCCATAGCTATGGCGACGGGAAGCCGGGGATGGACGGAACGGGCGATAAGGATCCGCGATGCCACCTCGTCGTGGATCTGGCGGGTTCAGGAGTGGAAAGCGGCAGATCGGGCGGTGGCGGCGGTGCGAGATCCAGTCACGCGCACTGCGGCGTGCAGCTATGCCGATGCGTGTCGGCTGCGGGCAGAAGAGGAGCAGAGACTGCTAGCGAAGCGGATCTTCGACGAGGCTACGCTGGCGGAGAGACAGAGGATGCCTCCATTCCCGCACTCCCAGTCGGAGGAATTCGTGAAGTGGGCGAGGGCAGAAGCGAAATCCGAGGATCCTCGAAGAGCACTGAGGTGGGAGGGCATGCTCGGGGTGATTCCCAGATCGCCGCCGCAAGGCATCTCTTCCTGGCCGCCGCCGTCGATCCGAGACTAAGCACAGGTGGAGTTCGTGCTGAAACTCCCCCTGGCACTCCACGGGCGAGCTGGAGCAACCCTGGAGCCCGGTGCAGCCGTGATTCGCCGCCTCCGATGCCGTACAGCTCACCGGAGAGGCGGGGCGCGGGCCGCAGGGTGACTGCCAGGAGGGCCCTGCTGGTCAGCGAGCTCGCGGCGGACCCCACCTACCCCGACCCCAGCACTTTTGCGAGGAAAGTGGTTGCGCCTCCTCAAAAGGCGCCTCCCCCCTTTGATTCGCGTCAAGGTCCAGGACGGGGACATCCTAGGGTTCGTTCAGCCCAGAGCAGATCCAATTTGGTATGGGTTCGAAAGGATAAATTCATCTCCGGGGATTTCTCTGCTGCCGACTGCCACCAGGTTGATAATTCGGACCACCTGATTGCCCCGAAAAAATTCTCCTTCTCCAGAGATTTCTGGGCAAAAAAGTCCAGCAAGATCCCGTTCGTTGCAGTTGTCAAGATGGCCGGGGGTGGACGTGAAGGCAGCAGTCGAGGAGGAAGATATGGCTCGGGGAGGGGCCGTAATGGTCGCCCTCCCACTCCCACGCCATCTGGGCAGGAGGGGGCTACTCCCCCACCGATGGTGCCTGCTCTCCAGGCTGCTCCGCCACCGCAGATGTCGATCTACGCCAAACCTCCCCTGTTCCCAGTAGGCTCACCCCCATCTATGATGCCAGGGGGGCAACTGTATGGATACCAGGGAGGTTGGAATCCTCAAGCGCAACAGATGCAGCAGATGCCACAGTGGGGCAACCAGCAGCAATTTCCCTTTCAGTACTTACCTCCTCCGCAGATCTTTCCTCAACAATTTGGCCCTCATATGCAGCAGGTTCAGTTTGGGGGGAGTGGTTCATCTGCTGGAGGAAGTGCGCAGGTCAGTCAGTCGGATTCTAGTAAGAGTAGGAAGAAGAAGAGCCAGAAGAGTAAGCAGACAGTTGCTACTGCCAATAGCGACGATTCCTCCTTCAATGTGGATCCTAAGTTCATTGGAGCGATCTGTTACAACTGCGGGCTCCCAGGACACTTTGTGGGTATGTGTCCGATCCCCAAAGTCTGTTTCATTTGCAAGACGCCTGGTCACCACATGGACTCTTGCCCCACTTGGTACAAGCCATATCCTGCTGCCATGTATTGGGGAAGTGCCAACAGCGGCTTGGGCTTCTTTCATATTGATACTGGTGACAAGGAGGATTGCGAGTGGCTCAACTTTGGTAATGTTGGTTTGGTGCTCATAGAAAAGGGAGAGATTTCTGAAAAAGAGCTGGGATTGTGTTTTTCAGATATGTGGAAGACTAACTGGCCCTGGCAGATTAGGAAGTATGATGAGAAGAAATTCATTGTCAGGTTCCCTCCCAATAAGAAGATAAAAGACCTGGTGGAGTACCCTTCCATCAACCTGAAAAAAGAAGGGGTTACTATCTCTTTTAGTGATTGGAATGGAGAAATGCCAGCCTACGACATATTAGAGGAGACTTGGATAGTTATACAAGGTCTTCCTCCAAAATGGATCTCTTGGCATATCATATCACAGATATCTACTATACTAGGAGTTCTTGTCAATGTTGATTGGCACACCATCTTCAGAAGCTTCTATGAGAAGGTAAGGATTCAGGTGGCTGTTAGAGACCCCACCAAAATCCCCAGAGACAGAATGGTGGAAATCCATCATGAGCTTTATTTACTGCAGTTTGCTGTGGAACCTGAGACTGATAGTGGTCAGGGGTCAGATATTCCCCCAGGCCCTGATGATAACAACCCATCTCAGAACAAGCACGCTGAAGAGGAGTTTGACTCCAGTGGTGATGATTTACTTGGAGAAGATATGGATACTGGGATCAACAACAACAACAATAACACTGGCAAAAGCAAGCAGCAGAACACTGGGTCTGGAGCTGGTGGTTCCAAAAACATGCAAAAATGCTCCACCCCTGCTCCTAAAACCAATGAAGTAAATGCAGGTCCTTCCATCTGTTTGGGTGCTCCTATGACCAAGAGCTACCTTGAGGTAGCAAAGAAAAGAACCAATGTCAGCATAGGGCCCCCCCTTCTTGACAAGTTTGAAGATGTTGCTGCTTCTAAGCACACCAATACTCTGCAGAAGTGGGGCCCTGTGGTGGCCTCCAGAATTAGCACCAGAAACAAGAAAGATGACAGGCCTGCACTTCAGAAAGCGCAGGAATTGAAACAAATCAAAAACCTGGAGAAAATTACTGGTAAAAAAGGTACTCTTAACTCTTTCGCTTGCTTAGATGATGATGTCCTCATTAAAACTGCAGAGGACTCAGGTATTAACCTGGGTGACAGCAGTAATAATATTAAGGAGAACATCTGCACTATTAAGCAGATTGAGTTAGATAGACTAGTTAAATTCAACTCTGATAACCCTGAAATTTTTCTCCCTCCTAATATAGACATCACTGGAGAGGAATTTGGTTTTTCTGATGACAATCTAGGGAGTAATGCTGGGTTTGAGGAAGGGACACATGTGAATGTGTCTCCTACTTCAGACTCCCCCTGGATTGAAATCATAAGAAAATCTGGCTCCTGCAAAGGGAGCAGAAGGAAAATAGATTTTATAGTTAAATGATAGGTTGTTTTTGGAACATTAGAGGGTTGAATGGACCCATTAAAGTTGACAAACTTAAAGAGCTCATTAGAGCCAATAGCCTTGATTTTGTTTGCATTGCTGAAACTAAAAAAGAAGAATTTAATCTTCTTCAGTTGGAAACCTTTGACCCTAGATTTGCTTTTCAGTGGAATTGGCTCCCTGCAAATAACACTGCGGGAGGGATCTTGGTTGGGTGCAAGGTGGATATGTTTGATATAATTCAGTGTGATCTACTCAATTTCAGCATATCTTGTTTGGTAAAAAACAAACAAGATAACTCCATTTGGAGGCTGGTTGCAGTATATGGCACTGCTTATGAGCAATTCAAAATGGATTTCATTAATGAACTTCACTCCTTAATTCCTATCTGGTCAGGTCCTACCTTGGTAGGAGGTGATTTCAATTTAATTAGAGAAGCCAGGGATAAAAACACTGGTGTTATTAAGCAACATTGGGCTGATCTGTTCAATGACTGGATCAATAAATTTGGCCTGATAGAGCTTAAGATTAACGGGAGGAAGTTTACTTGGGGTAACAACCAAGACAATTTAGTGCTGGCTACTTTAGATAGAGTGTTCATGACCACTGACTGGGCTTCTGCCTTCCCTGGTGTGAACCTCAAAGCTCTACCCAGATTGGGCAGTGATCATACCCCTCTGGTTGTTAATACTTGTGCTCTACACATTCCTAGAGACAAGCAATTTAGATTTGAGAAATGGTGCTTAGAAGTTGATGGTTTTAGGGATATTGTGATTAAAGCTTGGACTGCCAAATGCCCTTATAAAAAGGCCATAGATGTCTGGCAGTTCAAGATTAGAAACTCCAGGAAAGCTATTAAAGGTTGGATGGCCAATTATGAGGCTGAGCAGAATAGAAACAAACAAACCTTGGTGGCTGAGTATAACTGTCTAGATATTTTTTCTGAATCCAACCCTCCTTCCCCAACTACTAACAGGAGAATGAAAAAAATTGCAGGGGACCTGGAAGATATTTGGAGAAAGGAAGAGATTAAGGCAAGACAGAGATCCAGAGATAGGGATATTCTGGAAGGGGACTTGAATGCTGGTTACTTCAAAGCTGTAGCTAATCAGAAGAGAAGGAGGAAACAGATCATGGCTCTCGAAGGTAAGGAAGGTATTGTAACTGAACCTGAAGAAATTATGAATATTGCTGTGAACTTCTACAAAACTCTTTTTGGCTACAAAGATAAAATCAACATCAACCTGAAAAATGATTTTTGGGAAGATGGAGAGAGGGTGACTGATGCACATAACTGCATTTTGGATACCCCCTTCTCAGAAAAAGAGACTAAGGATGCTGTCTTCGGCTCATATGCTGAAGGAGCTCCTGGGCCAGATGGCTTTCCTTTTCTATTTTATCAACAATTTTGGGACCTTATTAAAGGTGATTTGTTTGCTTTATTTAGTGATTGGGAGAAAGGTGAATTAGATTTATACAGACTCAACTTCTCCTTGCTTACCCTAGTTCCTAAAGAGGCTGATGCCACTAAAATGGAGAAATTTAGGCCTCTTGCTATGATTAATTGTAGTTTTAAGATATTTGCCAAATGTGCCACTAATAAATTTGGCCCCATTTGCAAAGATTTAATTTCTGTAAATCAGACAGCCTTTATAAAAGGCAGGTATATAGCTGAGAGCATTATTGCAGCTCATGAAATTATTCATGCTGTTCACTCTAGTAAGCAGACTGGCTTTGTGTTCAAACTAGACTACGAGAAAGCTTACGACATGATCAACAGAGAGTTCCTGATGGACATGATGTATAAGAGAGGGTTCAGTGCTAACTGGATGAGGAAAGTCGAATCTCTTTTATACAAAGGCTCTATTGGGGTCACTATCAATAATAAGAATAGTGATTTCTTTATTGCGGGCAAAGGAGTGAGGCAAGGGGACCCTTATTCCCCTTTGCTCTTCAACTTAGTAGCCGATGTTTTTACAAAAATACTTATTAAAGCCTCTAGGAACAATATCCTGGAAGGCCTATTCCTTAGCTCCAATCCTGCTGGTGTCATTAGCATGCAGTATGCGGATGATACCTTACTTTTTCTCAGTAATAATAAATCTCATGCGAGAAACCTCAAGTGGCTCCTATCCTGCTTTGAACATTTATCTGGCATGCGAATTAACTTCCATAAATGTGACCTGGTTCCCATTAACGTTAATGAGGAGGATGCAAATATATTTGCACAAATACTTGGTTGCAAATTGAGTGAGTTCCCTATTAAATATTTAGGTGCTCCTCTCCATCACAGAAAGCTTAAGAAAAGTGAACTGCAACCTACTGTTGATAAGATTATCAATAGAGGGGCTGGATGGAGGGGTAGACTTCTATCTTCGGGCAAAAGACTCACCTTAGTGAAAACTTGCCTATCCACTATTCCCAGCTATCTTATGGGGATTATTAAATTCCCGAAATGGGCCATTAAGCTAATAAATTCCCAACTAGCTCACTGTTTCTGGGATGATTATGAGGGTCATTTCAAATATCATCTTGCTGCCTGGGGTAATATAACCTTGCAAAAACAGCATGGGGGTCTGGGTATTCCCAATATTGCTGATATGAATCTTTGCCTTCTAGCATCTTGGATCAGGAGATATTTCTTAGATGAGGGCAAAATTTGGAAACAAATTATTGATGCCAAATATAGGACCCACAGCCCTAATATTTTCACTTGCCCTGAAAATGGTGCCTCACCATTTTGGAAAGGGATACTACGGGCTGCTAAAGCTGCCAATGTAGGATATTCCTGGATAGTGGGAAATGGCAAGAGTATTAGATTTTGGGAAGACCAATGGCTGGGACATACTACCCTAGCTACCCAGTATTGGGAGCTATACTCTATTGCCAACGACCACAATGTTACTATTAGTGAGGTTTGGGATGGCACCCATCTAAAAATTAATTTTAGAAGGTGTTTCACCCATCAGCTTCTAGCGGCGTGGGACGATCTGTTCATCCGCATGGCTAATATTAAATTAAATGACGTTGAAGACACCGTGCGCTGGAATTTAGAAACCAAAGGTGTATATACTGTTAAATCCTTTTACAACTTTATCAACTTTAGGGGGATTTGTCCAGGCAACCTTACAGTGATTTGGAGTATCAATATCCCCCTAAGGATCCAGATCTTTCTCTGCCTAGTGATAAAAAATAAACTGTTAACTAGAGACAATCTGCAAAAAAGACAGCATGTAGATGACGCTACTTGCCTTTTTTGTGGAGAATCTGAATCTATTGATCATTTATTTTTCGGCTGTGTTGTTGCGATAGAACTATGGAGAGGGATTTTTGAGATTTCAGATAATCAAGTTGGCATGTCTGTTGAGAATATGCTAGCTTGGTGGTTTAATCACAAAAATCTCTCAGCGGACTGCATGTTACATTCTGCTGCCTTTTGGGCTCTGTGGAATCTTCGTAATGACATTTGTTTCAATCATGTTTTTTTTTGACAGAAAGACTGTGAGGGAACCCCTTGCAGTATAATTGGTGCAACAAACCCGAATTGCAAGTAACATGCCTTGAACCTGGGTGGGTGGGAAGGCATCAGCCCCTTCCCACCACTAGGCTATGCCTTAGTCTGCAAGTTTCAATCATGTTCCCTGGCTCGGGATGCAGGTGTTGAGGAGGAAAACTGCTGCTATATTAAACAGCTGGATGGTCCGGTGCTCAGGCGGTGCAAAAGAAAGAGGGATGTACTTGGTGAGAAAGATGGAGCAGGAAGCACGTGCACCCCCCCTCCTGATGTGGCCAGACCCTGGCTAGGGCTCCTGAAGTGCTCAGAGTTGCTGTTTGATTGCGGCAATGCTTAAGCTCTGGGCGCGAACGCTTATGTAGTTTTCTCCCTCTGCATTCGAGACGCTAGTTTATCTGATGTTTTCCTAGAGCTCAGTCTCTATATCAGCTAGATCTGCTTTGGCTCTCTTGAGTAGAGGCTAGACTTTTTCTGCTGGGGCAGCGTGTGTTGCTGATCCCCCCCCCCCCCCCCCCCGCGTGCTTGTAACAGGATATCTGAACGTTTTGGTCTCATTTTGGTAATACAAAATGGGGCCGGGGCCGAAAGCCCTTTTTCTCTAAAAAAAACAATGTGTACTTTAGCCCATACTCATGGCCCATACGGTAGTTTTTGTATATGTGGCCTTTAGTGTCCGACACAAAAACATGATCAGCCCAGAAGTTCTATTGTACTGTTGTGCTACAAATTAATACCTCCTTCATACTCAAAAAATAAAACAAAATAAAAATATCTCATTCATCCCAAAATCCTTATGGTTCTAGATTTGTTCTAAGGCAAACACCTTTATCAATATCATAAAAATATAGTTCATGATGAATCTATCAACCTTGATTGTATGATGGACATGGTCGGATGCCACGGCTTTTGTCTTTCGATGTGACATGTTGGACTTCTGTTTTTATTGAAATTTGTAGGATTATAGACACATATGTCGCGAACATTCACATTATCCCACAATCTTCAAATACTTTTGTATTTTAATTTTGTACAAATTTTTTTTGCGAGAAAGAATTCCGTGCAAGTTTGTATCACTGTGGTAGCAGTAGATATCAAGGTGATTTGTGCTTCGGGAACTTAAGAAAAGTACTCACTCCTTCACAAATTACTTGTCATAGAAATAGATACATCCATTTCTGCGGTAAGTAATTCATAACTCTCAATCATTACATCTCAGAAGCTGGGTTCAGTGTCAAGCTTTGAAAAATGAAATTTTCCATTCCTCATTTTGTCTACTGTGGCCCATATTCATGGCCCATGCGATACTTTTGTGTACACGGCCTTTACTCTCAATCAGAAAAGAAGAAACAGGCTATGTTATAGCATTGTGGAGACAACGAACATTGAAGGTTTTGTACAACAGTAAAATTTAAGATGGGGGAACTCTAGCTAGCCATGTACAAGTCAATTAACTGAATACATATGCAAAGTTTAAGTCCTTTTTCCCTTTTGCAAGGGGTTATGCTAGCTTCCCCCCTATCACTTTGTTTATTGGCGATTGTGATCTTCAAGAAACAAAACCAAATCATGAGCCTGGCCAGAAGCATTGAGTGAAATTACAGCTTTGAGTTGGCACGGCTCAACGTTGCTTCGATGGTTCCATGTGGTTCGTCAGTCGGCATGTACACATCATCAGCAAACTGTAGATAGAAATGACTCGGTTAAATATATATATATATACCTCAAGAATGTTTTTGAACTGCCAAGTATTAATATTCTGAAAACAGGACAAACAAATGTTGTACCCATTGTTCTCACCTTCACCAATCCTGGATTTTCTTTCCCCCCTAGGTTCACGGGAAGAAAGTGGAGGTTTGGCATCCTAAGCTGAACGGATGCTATGTCTGGGAACCTGGGAGTTGACATCATATGTTCACGCATACATAAAAGTAGGGGCTAAATACGGCTGACAAAAAGCTACAACCGGTAAGAAAATAATGGCCAAATCTCAAAGCTGCAAACCTGGTAAGAACTTCCCTAGCCATGAGGTATAGTGTATTCTGCACTGACGGGCTATATACACCAACATCAGGAGGACCAAAGAATGTGTCCCCGAGAACTTTCTTTACATCCTGGTATCTTTGTGTGAAGCAAAATGGCTTTGATGGAAGCTGGGAAATATGCTCAAACGGATACCTGAATACAAATGAGAAAGCATGACGGTAATCAATTGGGCAGGTTCTGGCATGTTTTGTCATTTAAAAGACTAGGAAATCGTGAATCATGACTTGTAACATGGCATATTAGCTTGAAAACCCAAAAGATACTAGCAACAGTATATGTAAAGAACTATGGTTGCCCGATACCAACAGCAATTGAAGTGCTACTCCACTGGACAAACAAGCGACAGTTCAACTTAAAAATATTATAGTAACACTGACACTTGATTTATCGCCTTGAATCTAAAAATCACTATGTTCAATGATGAAAGGGTTGAATGATTATCAGCATTGTGGAAAAGAGAACATTTCAGGCAGATGGGGAAGAGTGCCCAAACCTCCACCAAGCAGTTACTTCTGTTGCTACAATTCTTTCTCTTGTTTCAGGAAGAAGAGTGTAGCGGTCCCTCACGAATCCTTCAAATCCAGACTGAGATAGATAGTGATGAGAATTTAGTATTTATTACTTGCACATGCAGCCTATTCTGTAATACTAAAGTAAAACAGTTCTGCTTCAGCTAAAACTAGTAAATTTATTTTTGCTTAGGTGACACTACATCTAACAAAATTCCTGCCTGCTGACATGTTGCATTCGATCCCCAAAAGCATGACTACATGACATATTGACATAGCTGTAGCATGTCCATTCCTATTTCAACGGTCTTCTACAAGGACTACCTCATATCCCATCAACCATGGAAGAAACTTCTGGTAAGGCTACATATATCTTCCTACTTAACAATCCCCTTTAAATCTCTATCATATCAGAACTCATAACTTATGCAACTATGTACTGCGACTAGCAAACTCAACCAGAGTTGGAGAAATATGCAGAAGTGCATTTCTTTGGGATGGTGGCATGAGGACCAAGACAAATAAGTGAAATAAACACCTGAGTTGTCTTTAGCAGGGAGTATCCTTGTATCCCAGAATTTATAAGCAGGCTTCCAGACTTCTTCACGGTGACCTCAGTGGTGTGCTTTTCAGAACCAAGTTTGAACCCTGCAAAGAAGTCCATTGCATAAGTTATCAGATAACTCTAAAATAATACATCACGGAGGGACTGTTTTCCTCCACCCTCGCAATTTGCAATAGAAGCTATATAAATGTGAATATTTACCACAATAAATGTGAGAACGTTATTTGTCAAAAAAATCAGCAAGTAGTTGATAAGAAACAGTCTGCTTGATTATCATAATTCTCCTTTTTGACTATCAGTGGATCTACCAGGAACCTAAATTTTAAGGAGAAAATGGAAGACATACAGGTAAGGGTACTGTTTATGCACCGCACTATCCAACTTGCAATCACAATGACAATGATGTGAAATTATTTGAGAGCACGATAGGAAAACTATTTTTGACCAATAGTAACTGCATGCTTAAAGATTGAGTGGCTCTGGTATTTAACTTATTGGTTAAGTCCCATTTGGTTCTGTTCTCTAATAATAATGAAATACATTTCACTAGTTGGAAAAGGGATTTCCAAACAACATGCAAAATTGTGCATTACACTACTTAAATAGTCAGTATCAAGTATATGTTTGGCAAAAAACAGTTAAATGATGATTGTGCATCTTCATGCTAGATAAAAGCAACATGATGTTTGCTGGCACCTGCCAACATAGTCTACCTAGTTGGCTGAGTTGGTTGATAAATATAAATTGCCAAGGGCTTTCAGTGTCTAACATTCCTTTTCTCTAGCTTTAGTTCAACTGCTACTGCTTTTTGATCTTTACAATGCTTTTCAATGCATAGACTGCAGCTAAGAAACTGTTCATAATGAATGACAGAGTGTTCAGAAATGTGGAAGAAAAATAAGAAAACATATTTTTATCATAAATCCTAATGTCCTGGAATAGATGCAATTCATCCTATTTGCACATGGATCCAATACCATGCTGATCTACAAGAAGAGGCGGATGAGCATTTCGTTTAAAAGGGTTCAGAACTTCTATGGCAGGTGGCCACTGAAACAAGATTGGGGGATGGAGCATTTGTCACATTGTTTTATGCTACTTCTTTCATACAGATCGTAAGCAAATACAGCCAATCGGGGATGTGCAATCACTAGCGCCTGATCTCTGCTTTTACATACTCAGCTGTTTATTGGAATATCTGTAATGTACTCTGATGTTGTTAAGCAAAGCTGGGGGTTTGGCCCTCCTGAATTGGCTTCCATTTGAATGGAACTTATTATGGCTTCATGAAGGCACATTTTGCTTACGACGGCACAAGTAAACAACAACAGTAGTAAATGGTTCTAACCATGCGAATGGGGCTTCCCGTCCACTGCCACACGCTCCCATGGGCGCTCCACGATTGTCACGGTAGCCTCCGAGACCTGCCCGAACAAGAACACTTTCATAAATGGCCGGGTTCCACTGCTTTTGTACAACAGAGCACACACCATAAATGGGTCGGAAAAAATTCCCATCCCCACCATTCCCTACCTGCGGGTACAGTGAAGTGAAATGCCTCCCGAGGATCACCGCGAATTCCTCCATGGACACCACCTCCGTGCACTCCTTGGCCTTCACATACACCTGATCAAGCAAACAAACAGAAGGCGCAGCGGATCAAGGGGCCAGGACCGAGACTGACCGGGGAGCATCGCGGGGCATAGAACAGAGAGAAAGGGAAGAGGGGCGCACGGTGTTCTTGATGGAGTCGGTGGCGACGATGGCGGAGTTGTCGTCGGAGGTGTAGGAGGGGAGGCAGTCGGAGACGACGCTGACGGCGACGCTCCACTCGACGAAGAGGTGGCCGCCGGCCTCGGCGGGGCGGCGCCACACGCGGGAGACCCGGACGCGGGACTTGCCGTGCCTGCCCTGGAGGTCGAAGCGCCCGGCCATGGGTGCGGATCCGATCTGCAGTGATGGGGGTGAAGGGACGCGGATGCGTCTGTCGCAGGCGGAAGTGACGCGCACGGGAGTGCTACTGCTTCTCTTGTAGAGGGAGGGAGGGGATGTGGCCATGTGGGGACCGCGCGCAGTCGGCGAGATGCCCGTCGCGGTGTCACTCTCGTTCGTCGGCCGTGTGTTGCGCAGGTCGCCGCCCGCCTCGGAGGGGATCGAGCCGATACGTCCGCCTCTGACACACCGTCGAGGTTTTGCTATGCTATGCAATGCAATGGGCCGCTTCGTCATTCATTGCCCTGTCCACGTTGCCAAGTGGCTGACCGAAGGATAAACCGCTGCCCTGCACACTGTTTCCGTGTAGCAGCTGCAGCACATCGTTTTGCGCTCTCCCTCGTGCCGCGGGCGATGATGCATGTTTTTCTTTTCTTTCGGTTGCTTGTACCAGCCCGGTGGCTGATGGCGTGAGCGTGAGCGTCGTGTTCATGTGTTGTGTGCCGATCCATTTGACTGCGTGGGATGAGGCTGAGCCAAAGGACAAGCGCTCCCTCTTGAGAATATAAACCGGGCATTGATTTTCAGGTCTTTGATTGATTATAGTAAGAAAAAAAATGCGTTGTGCTCATGTCATAGCAAATATATTTTTAGATTCGTCGCATACTAGCATTGACGCGATCTCGGTCGTAGATTGTATGTGTGCCTTTGTCCGGCACGTGGATGATGTCAGGCTCCCGAGATTACGGAGAGAGAGAAGCCGCCAGGCACTACCCCGAATGACACTTAGATGTTTTAGGGCCTCTCTGATTACTTTGATCTTTATAACAATAAAGGATCAACAAAACTACGAAACATCTCAAAGATAATAAAAATTATATCAAGCCCCCTAAACCATCGAACGGCATTGTCGTTGTCAAGACGTCGATGCGTTGTTGTCGCCGTTCCCACATCGAAGACGGTCTAACCCTGCCGATGACAACCAGGAATTCCTCATGCATGTGCTCCAAAGGATCAACGTCCGGAAACCGCAGTTGTCATCATTGAACTCTAGAATTGATTTGAAGACTTTGATGCCAAATCGTGGCATCACGACAAACGGTGAGAAACCATAACCTCGCCACCCCGAGGAGCCAATAGGAATCTACACATGAGCTCTGTTTAATCCGTTCAAATGAACGAACTCGATAAGGATCGGAGCCCAAAAAACCAACTCAAAGATGAAGTGCAACCATCCGTCCAAGCGTCGTCCGAGCCTAGAAGACCATTCAATACTAACTATTGCATGTAGTCTGATGGTGCGGGGAAAAATAAAGGTTTCTTCACATGAGATTGAAGTGGATGTGAAATTTCGTACAAAATCAAATACAAATGAATCCTAGGGGAAAAATATGTTGGAAATATGCCCTAGAGGCAATAATAAAATGGTTATTATTATATTTCCTTGTTCATGATAATTGTCTATTGTTCATGCTATAATTGTATTAACCGGAGACCGTAATACACGTGTATACGTAGACCAACAATATGTCCCTAGTAAGCCTCTAGTTGACTAGCTCGTTGATCAATAGATGGTTACAGTTTCCTGACTGTCGGCGTTCTGGGAACGGGGGTCCCCAGACTTGCCTGCCTGCGGCCTGCGGCGTGGCTCGAGTGGGGGCCCAACGTGGCCCATCTTCATCAACACAAGGCTCAAGGCCCTCGTAAGGGACCAAGCCTCTCGAGGCGGACGACACGGCGCTTCCTCCAGCACGGCCTCCTTAGGCTGGCTCACGAGGAGGCGGAGAGATCAAGGCGGGTACCTCACGAGGTGCCCATGACGCAAGCCATGACGACCAAGAGTGCCAGGCGGGCGCCAGCCCGCGCAGTGTCCTCCCTTTCCTCTTTGGTGCAAAGGGGGCAAGCGCAGGCGAGAGGATCAAACAAAGGCACCCATTTCGGTGCAACGAGACCAAGACCAGCTCCACGACAAGGAGGAAGTCACTGTGGAGCCCAAGCCGGCGTCATCACCAGAACCTTTGACAGGGGAAGACCAACTTTAGTCAGGATAAGTGTACCTGATGTTCCCCTTCAAATTGGCCAATTGTTGGCGCCCTTCCCGCTCAATATTTGGGAAGAGGCCCAGGGCCTTTGCCTATAAATAGGACTAGCCACCCCCAGGGTAGAGGCATCTGATTCGGTATCTAGGGCAAGTAGAGAGAGAGAGAAAGAGAAGGGCGATTGTACTCCCCTTAGCAGTTCATCCCCTAACCAAGAACTGACCCTCGCGAGGTCATTCTTCCTTGTACTGTTCTTCCTCATCAGCCCAAGAGGCAATCCACCCACCACAAACTAGAGTAGGGCATTACACCACAACGGTGGCCCGAACTAGTATAAATCCTGTGTCACTTGTGTTGTTCTTGCAGTAGTTTAGATCCTTACGAGACGGAGAGGTAGAGGGTACGATCTCCACGCGCACCCCAGAGTTCGAACCTTAAGGGTCTGCCGGAACCCGTGATCCGACATTTGGCGCGCCAGGTAGGGGTGCGCCGGAATCTGCCTTCCACCGCTCCGCTCTCCTCCGACCGCCGCATCCATGTACGGGGCACGTCGAGCTCGCGCCACGCCAGCGGCCCTCGCTGGCGGACGTCCTCGCCGTTCCCCGCCACTCGCCGTCAACACCGCCACCGGCCCGGCGGGAGGCGAGCAACAAGCACCACCCCGGCGCCTGCCTATGCGACCGGGCTGCCGCACAGCAACGTCGACGTCCCGGTCGTCGCGGCCCTCTTGGGCGGCTCGCAGGCGCCACCAACGAGCCGCCACGTCAAGCCGTTTGCCCGCCAGATCGGCGTCGTTTCCGCACGGCAGGGGGCTCCCACGGACCGGGCGGCGCGCGAGGTTGGCCTGACCTTCAGTTCGGAAGACCACCCAGCTAACTTGGTCGGCTCGGGCGCGCTCCCCCTGTTGTGCACCCCCACCATCTGCCAGGTGGCCGTCACCAGAACCCTCGTCGATGGCGGCGCGGGCCTCAGCGTGCTTGCGGTCGAGACCTTCAACCTCCTCCGCATACCCCGGGAGCGGCTGCAGCCCAGCCGACCCTTCTCAGGCGTCGGGGGCGAGTCGTCCGACTCCTTGGGACAGATCCGGCTCCCGGTGACCTTCGGCACCTACGACAACTTCCGCACGGAGATGGTCGACTTCGACATCGCCCCCATCGGCCTCCCTTACAACGCCATCCTCGGCTACCCGGCACTGGCTCAGTTCATGGCCGCCACGCACCCGGCGTACAACCTCATGAAGATGCCCGGGAGCAACGGTACCCTCACCGTGCACGGAGACACCGGGGACGCCCTGCGAGTACCCAAGCTCGCCTTCAAGACGGCGGCATCGGCGCAGCCCGCCGACGCGGGGACCCCTGAGCCCAAGGGGGCTGCGCCTACCAAGAAGAAGCAATTGTTCACCCAGGACAAGGCAGAAACCAAGCAGATACCCGTTGACGAGGACGGGTCCTCCGGCGCCACTTTCACCATTGGCGCCAACCTGGGGCCTGAGCATGAGGGGCCCCTGGTCAAGTTCCCGCGTGCAAACAAGAAAGTGTTTGATTGGGAGCCTGATCAGTTGGCAGGGATCCCCAGGGACGTCATCGAACACCACCTCAACGTATGCCCAAATGTGCGCCCCGTGAAGCAGAAGGCCAGGCGGCAGTCCGCAGAGAAGCAGGCCTTCATCGTCCAAGAGACCCGCAAGTTGGAAGCCGCTGGAGTTATTCGCGAGGTCCGGTACCCAGATTGGTTGGCCAACCCTGTCGTTGTACCCAAGAAAGGGGGGAAGGAACGCATGTGTGTCAACTTCACCAACCTCAACAAGGCATGCCCGCAAGATCCGTTCCCGCTCCCTCGCATCGACCAGATCGTCGATTCCACCGCCGAATGCGACCTGCTGTGCTTTTTGGATGCCTTCTCAGGATATCACCAGATCAAGATGGTGATAGAAGACGTTGAGAAGACCGCCTTCTTGACCCCGTGCGGGGTATACTGCTATACATGCATGCCGTTTGGACTAAGCAACGCAGGGGCAACCTTTCAGCGGCTGATGCACATCACCTTGGGCCCGCAGCTCGGGAAGAATGTTGAAGCATACGTCGATGACATTGTGGTGAAATCTCGAGAGGCCAGGACCCTGATACAAGACCTGGAGGAGACCTTCGCGAGCCTCGACCCTGGAGAAATGCGTGTTTGGCGTTCCCTCGGGCAAGCTTTTGGGATTCCTCGTGTCTCACCGTGGCATCGAGGCCAACCCCGAGAAGGTCAAGGCGGTCGAGGACATGAGTCCGCCAAAGACCCTCAGAGAAATGCAGAAGCTCACTCGGCGTGTGACCGCGCTAGGGCGCTTCATCTCCAAGTTGGGGGAACGAGCGCTGCCTTTCTTTCAGCTTATGAAGAAAAAGGGGCCCTTTGAATGGACTGAAGAGGCAGATAAGGCGTTTCAAGATCTCAAGAGGTACCTAACCAGTCCCCCAGTCATGGTGGCTCCGCGCCCTCAGGAGCCTCTGCTGCTTTACCTTGCCGCCACTCCCTACTCTGCCAGTGCGGCACTGGTGGCGGTTAGGGAGGAGCGCCAGTCCAAGACCACAGCGGCAGCCCGAGGTCAGACAAGACGGGAACAGGGAAAGCTCGAGAAAACCGAGGCTACAGATGAAGAAAGTCAGCCGCCGAGGGACGCACAAGATATAGGAGAAGCAGCATGCCCAGATGGTCCACCTCCCGAGGCCACAACATCTCGCGAGGTGTCCTCACCTCCCGAAGGCGCCACGACCCAAGCTGCCCACAGCCTTGTTGAGCACCCGATCTACTTCGTTAGCACGGTGCTGCGGGACGCGAGGGCCCGATATCCGATGCCCCAGAAGCTCCTCCTCGCGCTGCTGGAGGCCTCGCGCAAGCTGCAGCACTACTTCCAAACTCACCCGATCAAGGTCATCTCATCGTACCCCCTGGAGAGGGTGCTCAGGAGCCCTAACTCAGCCGGAAGGGTCGCTGAGTGGAACATAGAGTTGCAAGCGTTTCAGCTCGAGTTCAGCACAACTAGGGTCATCAAAGGAGCCGCGTTGGCGGATTTCATGGCGGAATGGACAGAGGCGCCGGGCCTCAAGGATGACGAGGATCGCTCCCTCTCCCCAGGGAGCGAGGCGCCAGAAGGCTGGGTCATGTACTTCGACGGGGCATTCTCCCGGCACGGCGCGGGGGCCGGTGCTGTGCTGATATCACCCACTAAGGATAAGCTTTGCTATGCAGTACAACTCAGTTTCCAGCAAGGAGAAAAGGTCTCCAACAACATAGCAGAATATGAGGGATTGATAGCCGGGTTGAAGGCCGCAGCGGCCCTGGGAGTGAAGCGCCTCACCGTCAAGGGTGACTCGCAGCTCCTAGTCAACTTCTCCAACAAGGTGTACGAGCCGAAGGACGAGCATATGGAGGCCTACCTAGCAGAGGTCCGCAGGATGGAAAAGCAGTTCTGGGGGCTGGAGCTGAAGCACGTGCCCCGTGGCACCAACCAGGAAGCTGACGACATAGCCGGACGGGCGTCCAGGCGGCTGCCGCAGAAGCCCGGCGTCTTCGAAGAGCGGCTCTTCAAGCCCTCAGCGCAGCCGACGCTATCAAGCACAGCTCAGCCTCGAGAGGAGCTCCCTCAGCCGCCAGCCTCGGGAGCCCCGGCCTGCGGGCCGACCTCAGGAGCACGTTTGCTCCTGACGATGGAACCTCAGGAGGAACGCTGGATCACCGAGCTCCGGAATTACCTGATACATGGGACCCTGCCAGAGAAGGAAGAGGAAGCAGAACGTGTGGCGCGGCAGGCCATGGCATACTGCATCAGAGAAGGAGAACTCTACCGGAAGCGACCCAACGACGTATCTCTGCGCTGCATCTCCAGGGAGCAAGGAAGGGAACTACTGGGGGACATACACGGCGGGGACTGCGGACATCACTCGTCATCACGAACCCTCGTCGGCAAAGCATTCTGTAGTGGGTTCTATTGGCCCACCGCGCTTAACGACGCGATCGAATTGGTAAAGGCTTGTGAGGCCTGCCAATTCCATTCCAAGCAGATCCATCAGCCGGCGGGGAGCCTGCAGACTATACCCCTCTCATGGCCATTCGCAGTTTGGGGGTTGGATATTCTGGGCCCGTTCCCTCGGGCGCCAGGGGGCTACCGTTACCTCTACGTCGCCATTGACAAGTTCACCAAGTGGGCAGAGGTGGAGGTTGTCCGTACCATCCCCGCAGGCTCCGCGGTCAAGTTTATCAGGGGCATCGTGAGCCGGTTCGGGGTGCCGAACCGCATCATCACAGACAACGGTTCGCAGTTCACCAGTAACCTCTTCAAAACATATTGTGCTAACCTTGGAACGCACATATGCTACGCTTCGGTGGCACACCCGCGAAGCAATGGGCAAGCTGAACGAGCCAACGCGGAGGTCCTGAGAGGCCTCAAGACCAGGACGTTCAAGAAGAAGCTGGAGGCCTGCGGCAGGGGTTGGTACGATGAGCTCCAATCCGTGCTGTGGTCCATCCGCACGACCGCGACCAAACCAACCGGGGAGACTCCGTTCTTCCTGGTCTACGGAGCCGAAGCAGTCCTTCCTCACGAGGTCAGGCGTCGCTCCGCGCGGGTCCTGGCGTTCGACGAGGCGCAGCAGGACGCCATGCGGGGGATGGACCTCATGCTGGGGGAGGAACGCCGCCGGGAAGCCGCGCTGCGAGCGGCAAGGTACCAACAGGCGCTACGACGATATCACTGCCGCAACATCCGCCCCAGGACCCTTGAGGTAGGAGACCTCGTACTCAGGCGGGTCCTTTCCAGGGAAGGGCTGCACAAGCTCTCTCCCATGTGGGAGGGCCCATTCAAGGTTGTTCATGTTTCCAGGCCAGGCTCCGTGCGCTTGGAGACTCAAGAGGGGGAGCCGATCCAGAACGCGTGGAACATCCAGCACCTCCGGAGGTTTTACCCCTAAAAGGCCCTGAGCCTGTGAAGAAGGCGAACGCCTGTGAAGATCATCTCTTTTTGGAAAAGGCCCTGAGCCTGTGAAGATCATCTCTTTTTGCAAAAGGCCCTGAGCCTGTGAAGAAGGCGAACGCCTGTGAAGATCATCTCTTTTTGGAAAAGGCCCTGAGCCTGTGAAGAAGGCGAACGCCTGTGAAGATCGTCTCTTTTTGGAAAAGGCCCTGAGCCTGTGAAGATCATCTCTTTTTGGAAAAGGCCCTGAGCCTGTGAAGAAGGCGAACGCCTGTGAAGCTCATTACCTCTAAGGAGAAAGGCCCGGAGCCTGTGAAGAAGGCCAATGCCTGTGAAGCTCGCCGCCCCGTGACACTCTCACGTAATAATGAGTGGGGCTGTACACGCCCCGGAGTCTCAGGAGCGCCGGCCTCAGGCCCTGGGGCTCCCTCCCACGCCCAGTGGCAGCACTTAGCTCCGCGCTGGTGAGAAGACATCGAAGACTAGACTAGGTGCCGGACGCGGCTTTTTCATCTGCTTTCCGCATTTGGCGTGTTTTATTTGCATTTGAAGTCTTGTCGAAGCTATCGCTGTTGTTGATTTGCGGTTTGTCGATTTTCGCTCCTCGTTTTGGTTTTCTCCCATCAAGGCCTCGCGAGGGATGGGGCTCGAACGCCCTCGCGAGCATTTTTGCTCTAGCCATTTAAAGGTTTCACGGCCGAGGCTCTCTATAGGAGCACCCCTCTGGTCCGTGCCCCTCGGGCACCGCGACATACACACAGGGCCTGGGTCGGTCGCCCCCCGGCTGGGGCCGTAAACTACCTACGCAAGGGCAAATAGTTGTGAAACGCAACAACAAATAAGGTAACGGCTACAACGGCAATAATTCTTAAACACGCCCCCACGGGGCTCCACGCAGTTGTCTTATCTTACACAGGAAGCAAAAAGGAAAAGGAAATGGCGAGCCCGGCGCGGCCCGCCCCGCATCGGTATACGAAGGCGACACCAGATGCCTCCGGAGCTCAGGCGGACTCCCTCTCGCGCTTCACCGGAGCGCGATGACGGGCGGCTGAACAGCCACCCCCCAAGCAGGCGCGGAGGCGAGGGGGCTGGCTGCAGCCACCACTGGAGGAGCCGCCCGAAGGGGAGTAGGCAAAGCTCGGGGAGCCTCGAGCGCCGCCAGCAGAGCGAGCGTTGTCTCCTTCTTCGTCGTCCTCAGGGCAGCATCCTGCGCGGCGACCGTCTTCCCCAAACACCCTCACGTAGAGGGTGCTGTCGCCGTCGAACTTGAAGTGCAGGGTGCACCGCTCGCCCAGGTCGCGCGCGCGGGCAAACGTCTGCCAGCCGCGGGTCAGGGCCCCGTTCCCAGAAGGGGAGACCTCGAGCGAGACCCAAGAGGCCCTACTGCAGCAGCCATCAGCCTGGAGCCAGAAGCCGCACTGGGCGCCGGCCGGCAGCTCGCTGATGAAGAAGCGAGGGAGCTGGAGCCAGGTGCTGGCCGGGTCCACCGACCACACGACGAACTCCGGCAGCACCTCCGCCGAGCGAAAGCGCGGCCTGGAAGGCCGCGCAGCCACAGCCTGCCTCTCCATGGCGGCCGAGCGCTCACCACCGCGCGAAGAACCACCCCTGTGTCCGCGGGGAGCCACAGCGGGGACCACAGGATGCTTGCGGATACGACCCCGACCACGCTTGGCCGGAGGGGAGTCGGGCCCCGCCCGACTAGCCTTCCCCTTCTCCGCAGCTGAGAACCTCTTCGGGGCCATGCGAGCGGCGGCGGCGAAGGAGAAGAGGAAGAAGAGAAGCGGGAAGGGATGGACTGGCGGAGCTTGTGCGGCCTCGCACTTATAGCCGGAAGAGGCCAACCGTCAAGCACCACGATTGCAGATAATAATGACCCGTATCTATGCATGCAGGGACTAGTCAAGTCACGCAGTTGCCGAGGCGTCGTGGGGAAGTGGAGACGCCCACGTCCTGTCAAACCGCCACGCGGCGCCCAAGGCCGCAGGCTGTTAGGGCCCGCGGCGCTTCGCCCTTGCCCTTTCGCCTCTCGGCACGGCCAAGTCCATGCGCACCTTGGGCCCGAGGGCTACTGTCGGCGTTCTGGGAACGGGGGTCCCCAGACTTGCCTGCCTGCGGCCTGCGGCGTGGCTCGAGTGGGGGCCCAACGTGTCCCATCTTCATCAAGACAAGGCTCAAGGCCCTCGCGAGGGACCAAGCCTCGCGAGGCGGACGACACGACGCTTCCTCCAGCACGGCCTCCTTAGGCTGGCTCACGAGGAGGCAGAGAGATCAAGGCGGGTACCTCACGAGGTGCCCATGACGCAAGCCATGACGACCAAGAGTGCTAGGTGGGCGCCAGCCCGCGCAGTGTCCTCCCTTTCCTCTTTGGTGCAAAGGGGGCAAGCGCAGGCGAGAGGATCAAGCAAAGGCACCCATTTCGGTGCAACGAGACCAAGACCAGCTCCACGACAAGGAGGAAGTCACTGTGGAGCCCAAGCCGGCGTCATCACCAGAACCTTTGACAGGGGAAGACCAACTTTAGTCAGGATAAGTGTACCCGATGTTCCCCTTCAAATTGGCCAATTGTTGGCGCCCTTCCCGCTCAATATTTGGGAAGAGGCCCAGGGCCTTTGCCTATAAATAGGACTAGCCACCCCCAGGGTAGAGGCATCTGATTCGGTATCTAGGGCAAGTAGAGAGAGAGAGAAAGAGAAGGGCGATTGAACTCCCCCTAGCAGTTCATCCCCTAACCAAGAACTGACCCTCGCGAGGTCATTCTTCCTTGTACTGTTCTTCCTCATCAGCCCAAGAGGCAATCCACCCACCACAAACTAGAGTAGGGTATTACACCACAACGGTGGCCCGAACTAGTATAAATCATGTGTCACTTGTGTTGTTCTTGCAGTAGTTTAGATCCTTACGAGACGGAGAGGTAGAGGGTACGATCTCCACGCGCACCCCAGAGTTCGAACCTTAAGGGTCTGCCGGAACCCGTGATCCGACACTGACCATGGACATTGGATGTCATTGATAACGGGATCACATCATTAGGAGAATGACGTGATGGACAAGACTCAATCCTGAGCGTAGCACAAGATCGTGTAGTTCGTCTGCTAAAGCTTTTCTAATGTCAAGTATCATTTCCTTAGACCATGAGATTGTGCAACTCCCGGATACCGTAGGAATGCTTTGGGTGTGCCAAACGTCACAACATAACTTGGCGGCTATAAAGGAACACTACAGGTATATCTGAAAGTGTCTGTTGGGTTGGCACGAATCGTGACTGGGATTTGTCGCTCCGTATGACGGAGAGGTATCTCCGGGCCCACTCGGTAATGCATTATCATAATGAGCTCAATGTGACTAAGAGTTAGAGCATCTCCAGCCGTTCGCCCCCCAGGGCGCTTAAAAAGAGCGGCCTGGGGGCGAACCAGCGCTAGCTCGGCCCCCGGGGGCGACCTAGCTCCCAGTCACGCCCCCATGCGCCGACCCCAGGATGCGAAAAATTCGAACTTGGTCGTTCCCGCTCATCACAAAAGACGCCACAAATCCGACGATCACAAGTCACAGTTCGACGATTGGATGTAGTCTGGCGTACAAAAACAGAGCGCCGCAAGTTCGCATGCGCAACGAATCACTCGGCGGGGTCGGTTTCAGGCGTCGGCGGAGTCGGCGTGCGCGGGCTCGGCGGTGTCGGAGCTGCTTCGGTGATGGGCGGTGTCGGTGCGGCTTCGGTGCTGCTGGGCGGCGTCGTGGAGGCGTCATCACTCGGGCTTGGCGTCGGCGTGGCCGTGGGCGCTGGAGTTGTCGTCGTCGGCAGCTCGCTCAGGATGAGGCCGCGCTGCACCAGGTACCACGCCTTGAGCTTCTCGTCGTTGCTCCGGAGCATGTCTGCCCCGCCCATCAGAAAAGCCAGGTCGGTGTTCCTCTTCTTCGCGGCGACGTTGGTCCAGAGCAGTTCGAGCTTGATGGCGTTGTTCGTCATCAACGACAACCACCGCGCCGCGGTTTTCTCTTCACGCAGGACGGCCCAGGCCTGTGCGTCGGCGAGGCAATGTTCGATGGACTCCTGCTGTCACGCCCAAGATGCGACCCTATCCTAAAGGAACTCGAAGGTCCCACCAAGGATAGAAGCGCATCCTGAAGACGCTTTTGCAAGGTGGATATCATTACATCAACATTACAAAATAGTGGGGATACAACCAAGACATACAATGTCACATGAATACAATAATACATCATATACAAGATCAACATCCGACTACGGACGAAACATAAACAGAAACTCAAACGACATCCACCCTGCTAGCCCAGACTGCCGACCAAGAACCTATCCCTCAATCGAAGAAGAAGCAGAAGAAGAACTCCAACACCAATAAACATCGCTCTCACGGCAAGATCATCGCCTAAACTGTACCTGCAACTGGTGTTGTAGTAATCTGTGAGCCACGAGGACTCAGCAATCCCATTACCATGGGTATCAAGACTAGCAAAGCTTAAGGGGTAATGAAGGGGTAAAGTGGTGAGGTTGCAGCAGCGGCTAAGCAAGTATGGTGGCTAACTCACGCAAACAAGAGCGAGAAGAGAAGCAAAGCAAGTGGTCGTCAACTAGTAATGATCAAGAAGTGATCCTAAACTCCTACTTACGTCAAACATAACCCAGAAACCGTGTTCTCCTCTCGATCAACCCCGAAAAGAGACACTCATGGTTACGCACACGGTTGGTGTATTTTAGAAGAGTTTACTTCAAGTTTACTACAACCGGATATCAACAAATTCCCATCTGCCACATAACCGCGGGCACGGCTTTCGAAAGTTCTAACCCTGCAGGGGTGTCCCAACTTAGCCCATGATAAGCTCTCGCGATCAAGGAAGGATATTCCTTCTCCCAGGAAGACCCGATCAGTCTCGGAATCCCGTTTACAAGACATTTCTGTTGGGGAACATAGCAGAAATTCAAAATTTTTCTACGCAACACCAAGATCAATCTATGGAGTAATCTAGCAACGAGGGAAGGAGAGTGCATCTACATACCCTTGTAGATTGCTAAGCGGAAGCGTTCAAGTGAACGGGGTTGATGGAGTCGTATTCGTCGTGATCCAAATCACCGATGATCCTAGTGCCGAACGGACGGCACCTCCGCGTTCAACACACGTACAACCCGGGGACGTCTCCTCCTTCTTGATCCAGCAAGGGGATAGGAGAAGTTGAGGGAAAAACTTCGACAGCACGACGTCATGGTGGTGATGGAGCTCGTGGTTCTCCGGCAGGGCTTCGCCAAGCACTACGGAGGAAGACGAGGTGTTGGAGGAGGGAGAGGGCTGCGCCAGGGGAAGGGTGCGGCTGCCCACTCTCTTCCTCACTATATATAGGGGTAAGGGAGGAGGGGGAGGCGCCCTAGGGTTCCCTAGGGGAGGGGCGGCGGCCACAGGGGAAACCCTAGATGGGTTTGGGCGCCCCCACCCCTAGGAAACTTGCCCCCCAAGCCGGGAGGGGCGGCTGCCCTAGGGGTGGCGCCCCCACCTCTCTGGTTACGTGAGATGGGGTTGGGAGGGGCGCTCAGCCCCTTAGTGGGCTGATGTGCCCTCTCCCCTTGGCCCATAAGGCCCCCCAACGCTTGCCGGGGCCTCCGAAACCCCTTTCGGACACGCTGGTCATCACCTGGTACCCCCAGAACAATTCCGGACTCCAATACCCTTTGTCCAATATACCGATCTTCACCTCCGGACCATTCCGAAGCTCCTCGTCATGTCCGGGATCTCATCCGGGACTCCGAACAACCTTCGGTAACCACATACTATTTCCTATAACAACTCTAGCGTCACCGAACCTTAAGTGTGTAGACCCTACGGGTTCGGGAACCATGCAGACATGACCGAGACAACTCTCCGGCCAATAACCAACAACAGGATCTGGATACCCATGTTGGCTCCCACATGTTCCACGATGATCTCATCAGATGAACCACGATGTCGAGGATTCAATCAATCCCGTATTCAATTCCCTTTGTCTAGCGGTATTGCACTTGCCCGAGATTCGATCATCGGTATCTCGATACCTTGTTCAATCTCGTTACCGGCAAGTCTCTTTACTCGTTCCGTAACACATCATCCCGTGATCAACTCCTTGGTCACATTACGCATATGATGATGTCCTATCGAGTGGGCCCAGAGATACCTCTCCGTTACACGGAGTGACAAATCCCAGTCTTAATTCGTGCCAACCCAACAGACACTTTCGGAGATACCTGTAGTGTACCTTTATAGCCACCCAGTTACGTTGTGACGTTTGGTACACCCAAAGCATTCCTACGGTATCCGGGAGTTGCACAATCTCATGGTCTAAGGAAATGATACTTGACATTAGAAAATCTTTAGCATATGAACTACACGATCTTTGTGCTAGGCTTAGGATTGGGTCTTGTCCATCACATCATTCTCCTAATGATGTGATCCCGTTATCAATGACATCCAATGTCCATGGTCAGGAAACCGTAACCATCTATTGATCAACGAGCTAGTCAACTAGAGGCTTACTAGGGACATGGTGTTGTCTATGTATCCACACATGTATCTGAGTTTCCTATCAATACAATTATAGCATGGATAATAAACGATTATCATGAACAAGGAAATATAATAATAACCAATTTATTATTGCCTCTGGGGCATATTTCCAACAGTCTCCCACTTGCACTAGAGTCAATAATCTAGTTCACATCGCCATGTGATTAACACTCACAGGTCACATCACCATGTGACCAACATCCAAAGAGTTTACTAGAGTTAATAATCTAGTTCACATCACTATGTGATTAACACTCAATGAGTTCTGGGTTTGATCATGTTATGCTTGTGAGAGAGGTTGTAGTCTACGGGTCTGCAACATTCAGATCCGTATGTATGTCATCTTGTGGATGCAGCTACTACGCTATATTTGGAGCCATTTCAAATAACTGTTCTACTATACGAATCCGGTATCTCTACTCAGAGCTATCCGGATAGGTGTTAAGCTTGCATCGATGTAACTCTTTACGTCGAACTCTTTATCACCTCCATAACCGAGAAACATATCCTTATTCCTCTAAGGATAATTTTGACCGATATCTGGTGATCTACTCCTAGATCATCTTTGTACCCTCTTGCCAGACATGTGGCAAGGCACACATCAGGTGCGGTACTCAGCATGGCATACCGTATAGAGCCTATGACAAAAGCATAGGGGACGACCTTCGTCCTTCCTCTTTCTTCTGCCGTGGTCGAGCTTTAAGTCTTAACTTCATACCTTACAACTCAGGCAAGAACTCCTTCTTTGACTGATCCGTCTTGAACACCTTTCAAGATTATGTCAAGGTATGTGCTCATTTGAAAGTACTATTAAGCGATTTTGATCTATCCTTATAGATCTTGATGCTCAATGTTCAAGTAGCTTAATCCAGGTTTTCCATTGAAAAACACTTTTCAAATAACCCTATATGCTTTCCAGAAATTCTACATCATTTCTGATCAACCATATGTTCACAACATATACTCATCAAAAATTATATATTGCTCCCACTCACTTCTTTGGAAATACAAGTTTCTCATAAACTTTGTATAAACCCAAATCTTTGATCATCTCATCAAAGCGTACATTCCAACTCCGAGATGCTTACTCCAGTCCTTAGAAGGATTGCTGGAGCTTTGCATACTTGTTAGCATCTTTCAGGATTGACAAAAATCTTCTGGTTGTATCACATACAACCTTTCCTCAAGAAAATCGTGAGGAAACAATGTTTTGACATCCTATCTGCAAGATTTCACAAATAATGCAGGGACTGCTAATATAATTCCAACAGACTCTTAGCATCGCTACGAGTGAGAAAGTCTCACCGTAGTCAACTCCTTGAACTTGTCGGGAAACATCTTAACGACAAGTCGAGCTTTCTTAATGGTGACATTTACCATCATTGTCCGTCTTCCTTTTAAAATCCATCTGTACTCAACAGCCTCACGACCATCGAGCCGTTCTGCCAAAGTCTACACTTTGTTTTCATACATGGATCCTCTCTCGGATTTTATGGCCTCGAGCCATTCATCGGAATCCGGGCCCACCGTCGCTTCTCCATAGCTCGTAGGTTCATTGTTGTCTAGCAACATGACTTCCAAGACAGGATTATGTACCACTCTGAAGTAGTATGCATCCTTGTCATCCTACGAGGTTTGGGAGTGACTTGATCCGAAGTCTCATGATCAGTATCATAAGCTTCCACTTCAATTGGTGTAGGTGCCTCAGGAACAACTCTTTGTGCCCTGCTATACACTAGTTGAAGTGACGGTTCAATAACCTCATCAAGTCTCCACCATCCTCCCACTCAATTCTTTCGAGAGAAACTTTTCCTCGAGAAAGGACCCGATTCTAGAAACAATCCCTATTGCTTTCGGATCTGAGACAGGAGGTATACCCAACTGTTTTAGGTATTCTATGAAGATGCATTCATCCGCTTTGGGTTCGAGCTTATCAGCCTGAAACTTTTCACACAAGCGTCGTAGCCCCAAACTTTTAAGAAACAACACCTTAGGTTTCTCTAAACCATATGGTGTCGTCTCAACGGAATTGTGTGGTGCCCTATTTAAAGTGAATGCGGTTGTCTCTAATGCCTAACCCATAAACTATCGTGGTAATTCGATAAGAGACATCATGGTCTGCATCATATCCAATAGGGTGCAGTTATGATGTTCGGACACACCATCACACTATGGTGTTCCAGGCGGTACTAGTCGTGAAACAATTTCCACAATGTCTCAATTGTGTACCAAACTCGCAACTCAGATATTCATCTCTATGATCATATCATAGATATTTTATCCTCTTGTCACGATGATCTTCAACTTCATTCTGAAATTACTTGAACCATTCAATAATTCAGACTTGTGTTTCATCAAGTAAACATACTCAGTATCTACTCAAATCATCTGTGAAGTAAGAGCATAACGATATCCACTGCGTGCCTCAGCACTCATTGGACTGCACACATCAAAATGTGTTACTTCCAACAAGTTGCTTCCTTGTTCCATTTTACCGAAGCTTTCAGTCATCTTGCCCATGTGGTATGATTTGCATGTCTCAAGCGATTCAAAATCAAGTGAGTCCAAACGGTCCATCTGCATGGAGTTTCTTCATGCGTATATACCGACAGACATGGTTCACATGTCTCAATCTTTTCAAAAATGAGTGAGTCCAAAGATCCATCAACATGGAGCTTCTTCATGCGTTTTATACCAATATGACTTACATGGCAGTGCCACAAGTAGGTGGTACTATCATTACTATCTTATATCTTTTGGCATGAACATGTGTATCACTATAATCGAGATTCAATAAACCATTCATTTTAGGTGCAAGACCATTGAAGGTATTATTCAAATAAACAGAGTAACTATTATTCTCCTTAAATGAATGACCGTATTGCGATAGACATAATCCAATCATGTCTATGCTCAACGCAAACACCAAATAACAATTATTTAGGTCTAACACCAATCTCGATGGTAGAGGGAGTATGCGATGCTTGATCACATCAAGCTTGGAAACACTTCCAACACATATCATTATCTCACCTTTAGCTAGTCTTCGTTTATTCTGTAGCTTTTATTTCGAGTTACTAACACTTAGCAACCGAACCGGTATCTAATACCCTGGTGCTACTAGGAGTACTAGTAAAGTACACATTAACATTTTATAGCAAAAGTAGAGCAAGATTAAGACATGCTAGAGCATTCCATAAATACAAACAGGAGCATGGATGGATAGAGCATAACCATATGTCCAAAACATCCTTACTGAACATACTCAAAAGAGGCACGGATCTCACTGTAGCAACATGAATACATGGCATGAAAATAACAGCAGAACAAAGACTTAGTAAATTTCTAAGTCCCTGAAATCAACAACATCACGGAGGCTACTTTGCAAGATTGAAACAGCCAATACATGGCACATCATGAAGAATGGGTTGCACCACAGAAAAGATGACATGTTGTATCTCATAACACATGTAGACTTCGTGCTGAAAAGAAAATCACACAAAAAGATGCAAAAATGACAAATGAGCATGTTCTATTAAACTACAGCAGACAACATCACATAGCAGTCTTGCAACGATGATTAGTGCATGAATATGGACCCAAACAAGCATGGAACAATGGAACAAATTGTAGATCATCTCATGATGAATGTTTCGGTATATCATGCACGCAAATTGGAGCTGTATGCAAGGATATATGATGCGATGAACATGGACATATAATGATGAATTTCAAGGACTTTGAAGAAATTAACCACCTCGCGAAAATGGACGAAGGGGTTCGGGATGAGTAGATCCAGGGCGCGGGGCGGCGCGTTTGGATCGGTGGTCGGGTGGATCTCATCCCACCCGACCGGATCCGAGGCGGGGCGGCGGCCGACGCCGGCGAGGTCGCCGGAGAGCGACGACCGGCGCCGAGGAGGGTCCGGCGAGCCGGGAACGGGACGCGGGGCCGGAGGACGACGATGGACGGCGCGCGGGAGGCGGCGGCGAGGCGCTCCGGGCAGCGCGGGGCAGAACTCCGGCGAGCGGGCGCCGGCGTCCATGGCGGCGGGGAGAGGAACTCCGGCCTGCGGGCGGCGCGCGCTCGGGGTCGGCAGATCCGGCGATGCGGCGGCGGGGCGGAGCCGGCGAGGCGACGTCGGTGACGCGGAGGGGAGCCGCGGACGGTGAGGTCGGACGGCGGCGAGCGGGCGACGAGGGCGGCGCGGGGCGGCGAGGAGCGGGCTCGCGCGGGCGTGCGCGGGCCGCGGCGGCGGCGGATCGGGCCTGCGCGGGCCCACGACGGGCTCCGCGGGCCGGCGGCTGCGGGGGAGCCGGCGGGGCGACGTGGCACCTCTGGGTTGGGCGCAGGAGGCGGTGGTGCTGAGGTGGCGGCGCGCTATTGGCCGAGGTGAGGTGGCGGTGGTCATGTCCGGCGGCGCGGAGGAGCGGGGCTAGGGTTTGGACTGCGGGATTTCGGAGAGGATCACATATTTATAGCTAGGAGGAGGTAGGAGGCTCTAAATGGAGTGCGGTTTTCGCCCACACGATCGTGATCGAACGACCGAGATGATGGAGGGGGTTAGGATGGGTTATTGGGCCACTTTGGAGGGGTGTTGGGCTGCAACATAAAGAGGGCTTTGCGGCTACCCGATTAATCGTTGGAGTATCAAACGACCTCCAAATGACCCGAAACTTGACAGGCGGTCTACCGGTGCTATACCAAGGCCGCTTGGCAAATCTCGATCCATTCCGAGAACGTTTAACACCTGCACAAGAAAAGAGGCAAAAGGGGGCGTCAGGGAACATAGGAGTGCCGGATTGGAAAACGGACAGCGGGGAAAATGCTCGGATGCATGAGACGAACACGTATGCGAAATGCGATGCACATGAAGACATGATATGAAATGCACATGATGACATGGCAAAGTGCGACACACAAGCACATGACAAGGCAAAGACGGCGAATAACTGGTAGACACCTGGCGCATCGAATCCGGGGTGTTACACCTGCACTCGCGCGGTAGCCGCGTCGGCATGTTTCCCCTTCTTGGCCCCTTTGTTGTCGTCCGGCCGCCCCTCTGACGCGCCCGGAGTCGGCGCGTCCGGCTTCTATGTCTCCTTGGCCTTGTCGAGGGTGCCCCAGACTTCCGCCCACTTCTTGCACTTATCAATGCGCTTGTAAACGTGGAGGTACTTGAAGTCGGTGTCGCGGTTGTCATGCCGATACAGGGCGAACATGCGCAGCAACTGCACAGAGGAACAAACAGTTGGCGGGCGTAGACGACGAAGAGAGGCGGGAGAACGGCGTGGCATACCTGATCCTCAACGCTGGCGCCGCTCTCCGGGCGAGCCGCGACCTCCTCGACGATACCATGCCATTTGTTGCACGACCCCTGGATACACCCCCAATGGTTCGCCATCGCCTTGGAGCCGCGCTGCATGTAGACGCCTTTGAAGTAGGGGTCGACAAGCTTCCGCTCGTCGAACTCGGCCTTGATGCGGTCCCAGTACGTCTCGATGCTCTGGTTCATGCCGGTGGTCGGGTCGAGGCAGAGGACTTTCCATGCTTTGGCGAGGCATTCCTCCTCCTTGGACGTCCACTTGATGCGCGGCTCGCCTGGCCTGGCCGCCCGTTTCTTCTTCTTGCGCCCCTTCATCGGAACAGGCGTCGGCTCCTCCTCCTCCTCGTCCTCCTCCGGCTCCTGCGCCTCCTGCTCGTACTCGCCGTAGACGTAGCCGAGCTCGCCGTCCATGCCGCCGCTGAGATCCACCGTCTCGTCCTGGGTGACGAACCCGGGAGACGCGGCGGCCGCGGTCGAACCTGTCGCGATGATGTCGTCTATGTCGGCTTCTGTCTCGTCGGTGTCGCCGAGGTGCGAGAAGGGCAGCGGCCCATGGCGGAAAGGGGGCGTCGGTGAGGACGCGTAGGCGGGCGGCGAGTAGTTGTATGGAGGGTACTGCACGCCGGCGAAGGCGGGCGAGGGTGTGCGCTGGGTCGGGTGGCCATGGGGGAAGGTTACATTTGGGTTGAACCCACCGTGTGCGTCGCCGTCGCCGTAGCCCGGCGAGGGTGATCCCCATGGCTGCGGAGAACCGACGCCTTGCTGTCCCCAGGGCGCGTACTGGGCGTGGCTGCCGGGTGGGTTCATCATCCCCGCCTGGTCCACCGATGAGGAGGCAGCCATAGCCGCGCGCGCCGCGTTGTCGCGGGCCTTCTTGGCGATGGCCCTGTTCCGCCGGCCGGCGGTGACAGCCTCACGTCGCTGAACTTCCACCCTCCACTCGGCATTTAACATGCCCGATGGCTTGGACGGCGGCGCCCTCGGCTTCCTCTGCTTCGGCTGGGCCACGGTGCCGGTCGCGGTTGCCGCCGCGCGTGGGGCGGCGTACTTCCTCGGTGGCATGGCAGCCGACTGGAAGGCGAGCGGGAGGGAGTTTGGCGGGAGGAAGGAAGAGAATGGCGGGACGAAGGCGAGCGAGCGGGAGGGAAGTGGGGGAAAAGCGGCAAGAAACTGCGGGAAGAGGGCCTCGGCTCGCCGACAGGGCGGACCCATGCGCCCTTTTCGCTTGTGCCGGCTCCCCAGGCGCCCCCTAGGGCGCTGGGTTTGGCCTGAGTCCGCCGGCACCAGTTTTGGCCCGAGCCGGCGAAAAACGGGCTTCTGGGGGCGCGACTGGGCCGTTTTTTCGGCGACGGCGCGACAAAAACGCCTGGGGAGGGCCTGTTGGGGGCGCGGCTGGAGATGCTCTTAGTCGCGGGATCATGCATTACGAAACGAGTAAAGTGACTTGCCGGTAACGAGATTGAACGAGGTATTGGGATACCGACGATCGAATCTCGAGCAAGTAACGTACCGATTAACAAAGGGAATTGTATACATTATTGATTGAATCCCCGACATCGTGGTTCATCCAATGAGATCATCGTGGAACATGTGGGAGCCAACATGGGTATCCAGATCCCGCTGTTGGTTACTGGCCAGAGAGCTATCTCGGTCATGTCTGCATGATTCCCGAACCCGTAGGGTCTACACACTTAAGGTTCGGTGACGCTAGAGTTGTTATGGGAATTAGTGTGCAGTTACCGAATGTTGTTCGGAGTCCCGGATGAGATCCCGGACATCACGAGGAGTTCCGGAATGGTCCGGAGGTAAAGATTTATATATGGAAAGTCCTATTTTGGCCACCGGAAAATGTTCGGGATTTTTCGGTATTGTACCGGGAAGGTTCTTGAAGGTTCCGGAGTGGGTCCCACCTGCATGGGGGACCCACATGAACATGGGTACTGGGGGCAAGGCCCCACACCCCTGGTCAAGGCGCACCAAGATCCCCCTTAGAAGGAATAAGATCATATCCCGAAGGCGGGATAAGATCAAGATCCCTAAAAAAAGGGGGATAACAATCGGTGGGAAAGGGAAATGATGGGATTTCTTTCCCCCACCTTTGCCAACGCCCCAATGGACTTGGAAGACAAGAAACCAGCCCCCTCCACCCCTATATATAGTGGGGAGGTGCATGGGAGCCGCACTCCTTCCCCTGGCGCAACCCTCTCCCTCCCCAACACCTCCTCCTCCTCCGTAGTGCTTGGCGAAGCCCTACCGGAGAACTGCAAGCTCCACCACCACATCGTCGTGCTACCGGAGCTCTCCCTCAACTTCTCCTCTCCCCTTGCTGGATCAAGAAGGAGGAGACGTCCCCGAGCTGTACGTGTGTTGAACGCAGAGGCGCCGTTGTTCGACGCTTAGATCAGAATCAACCGCGATCTGAATCGCTGCGAGTATGACGCCTTCATCCGCGTTCTTGTAACACTTCTGCATCACGATCTTCAAGGGTATGAAGATGCACTCCCCTCTCTCTCGTTGCTAGTATCTCCATAGATTGATCTTGGTGATGCGTAGAATTTTTTTAATTTCTGCAACGATCCCCAACAGTGGCATCATGAGCTAGGTCTATGCGTAGTTTCTATGCACGAGTAGAACACAAGTTGTTGTGGGCGTCGATTTTGTCAATTTACTTGCCGTTACTAGTATTATCTTGATTCGGTGGCATCATGGGATGAAGCGGCCCGGACCGACCTTACACGTACACTTACGTGAGACAGGTTCCACCGACTGACATGCACTAGTTGCATAAGGTGGCTAGCGGGTGTCTGTCTCTCCCACTTTAGTCAGATCGGATTCGATGAAAAGGGTCCTTATGAAGGGTAAATAGAAATTGGCATATCACGTTGTGGTTTTGGCGTAGGGAATAAACGTTCTTGCTAGAAACCTATAGCAGCCACGTAAAAATTTACAATAACAATTAGAGGACGTCTAACTTGTTCTTGCAGCATATGCCATGTGATGTGATATGGCCAAAAGGATGTGATGAATTATATATATGTGATGTATGAGATTGATCATGTTCTTGTAATAGTAATTATGGCTTGCATGTTGATGAGTATGACAACCGGCAGGAGCCATAGGAGTTGTCTTAATTTGTTGTATGACCTACGTGTCAATGAAAACGCCATGTAATTACTTTACTTTATTGCTAATCGTTAGCCATAGTAGTAGAAGTAATAGTCAGCGAGACAACTTCATGAAGACACGATGATGGAGATCATGGTGTCATGCTAGTGACGATGATCATGGCACCCCAAAGATGGAGATCAAAAGGAGCCAAATGATATTGGCCATATCATGTCACTATTTGATTGCACGTGATGTTTATCATGTTTTTACATCTTATTTGCTTAGAACAACGGTAGCATAAATAAGATGATCCCTCATAAAATTTCAAGAAAGTGTTCCCCCTAACTGTGCACAGTTACGAAAGTTCGTTGTTTTGAAGCACCACGTGATGATCGGATGTGATAGATTCTAACGTTCACATACAACGGGTGTAAGCCAGATTTACACATGCAAAACACTTAGGTTGACTTGACGAGCCTAGCATGTACAGACATGGCCTCGGAACACAAGAGACCGAAAGGTCGAACATGAGTTGTATAGTGGATACGATCAACATGAAGATGTTCACCGATGATGACTAGTCCGTCTCACGTGATGATCGGACACGGCCTAATTGACTCGGATCATGTATCACTTAGATGACTAGAGGGATGTCTATCTGAGTGTGAGTTCATTAAATAATTTGATTAGATGAACTTAATTATCATGAACATAGTCAAAAGGTCTTTGCAAATTATGTCGTAGCTCACGCTTTCGTTCTACTGTTTTAGATTTGTTCCTAGAGAAATTTAGTTGACAGTTGACAGTAGCAATTATGCGGACTGGATCCGTAAAATGAGGATTGTCCTCATTGCTGCGCATAAGGATTATGTCCTTAATGCACCACTCAATGTGCTGAATCTCGAGCGTCGGTTGTGGATGTTGCGAATATCTGACATACACATTTTGATGACTACATGATAGTTCGGTGCGTAATGCTAAATGGTTTAGAATTGAGGCACCAAAGATGTTTTTGAAACATCGCAGAACATATGAGATGTTCCAAGGACTGAAATTGGGATTTTAGGCTAGTGCCCACGTCAAGAGGTATGAGACCTCTGACAAGTTTCTTAAGCCTGCAAACTAAGGAGAAAAGCTCAATCATTGAGCATGTGCTCAGATTGTATGAGTACTACAATCGCTTGAATTGAGTGGGAGTTAATCTTCCAGCTGAGATAGTGATGGTTCTCCAAAGTCACTGCCACCAAGCTACTAGAGCTTTGTGATGAACTATAACATATCAGGGATAGATATGATGATCCTTGAGCTATTCGCGACACCGCGAAAGTAGAAATCAAATAGGATCATCAATTGTTAATGGGTAGTAAAACCACTAGTTTCAAGAAGGGCAAGGGCAAGAAAGGGATACTTCATGAAACGGAAAACCAGTTGTTGTTCTAGTGAAGAAACCCAAGGTTGAACCCAAACCCGAGACTAAGTGCTTCTGAAATAAGGGGAACGGTCAGTGAAGCAGAACTACCCTAGATACTTGGTAGATGAGAAGGCTGGCAAGGCCGACAGAAGTATATTGGATATACATCATAATGTGTACTTTACTAGTACTCCTAGTAGCACCAGGGTATTAAAATACTGGTTCAGTTGCTAAGTGTTAGTAACTAGAAATAAAAAGCTACGGAATAAACAGGAGACTAGCTGAAGGTGAGATGATGATATGTGTTGGAAGTGTTTCCAAGGTTGATGTGATCAAGCATCACATGCTCTCTCTACAATCGAGATTGGTGTTAAACCTAGATAATTGTTATTTGGTGTTTGCGTTGAGCATAGACATGATTGGATTATGTTTATTGCAATACGGTTATTCATTTAAGGAGAATAATGGTTACTCTGTTTATTTGAATAATACCTTCAATGGTCTTACACCTAAAATGAATGGTTTATTGAATCTCGATCGTAGTGATACACATGTTCATGCCAAAAGATATAAGATAGTAATGATAGTAGCACATACTTGTGGCACTGCCATTTGAGTCATATTGGTATAAAACGCATGAAGAAGCTCCATGTTGATGGATCTTTGGACTCACTCGTTTTTTTGAAAAGTTTGAGACATGTGAACCATGTCTATTGGTTTATACGCATGAAGAAACTCCATGCAGATGGATCGTTTGGACTCACTTGATTTTGAATCACTTGAGACATGCAAATCATACCACATGGGCAAGATGACTAAAAGGCCTCGTTTTCAGTGAGATGAAACAAGAGAGCAGCTTGTCAGAAGTAATACATTTGATGTGTGCAATCCAATGAGTGCTGAGGCACGTAGTGAATATCGTTATGCTCTTACTTCACAGATGATTTGAGTAGATTCTAAGTATATTTACTTGATGAAACACAAGTCTGAATTATTGAAAGGTACAAGTAATTTCAGAGTGAAGTTGAAGATCGTCATGACAAGAAGATAAAATGTCTATGATATGATCATAGAGATGAATATCTGAGTTACGTGTTTGGTACACAATTAAGACATTGTGGAAATTGTTTCACAACTAATGTCGCCTGGAACACTATAGTGTGATGGTGTGTCCGAACATCATAGCTGCACCCTATTGGATGTGGTGCATACCATGATGTCTCTTATCGAATTACCACTATCGTTTATGGGTTAGGAATTAGAGACAACCGCATTCACTTTAAATAGGGCACCACGTAATTCCGTTGAGATGACACCGTATGAACTATGGTTTAGAGAAACCTAAGCTGTCATTTCTTAAAAGTTTGGGGCTGCGACGCTTATGTGAAAAAGGTTTAGCCTGATAAGCTCGAACCCAAAGCGGATAAATGCATCTTCATAGGACACCCAAAACAGTTGGGTATACCTCCTATTTTGGATCCGGAAGCAAAAGTGATTATTTCTAGAAACGGGTCCTTTCTCGAGGAAATGTTTCTCTCGAAAGGATTGGGTGGGAGGATGGTGGAGACTTGATGAGGTTATTGAATCGTCACTTCAACCAGTGTGTAGCAGGGCATAGGAAGTTGTTGCTGTAGCACCTACACCAATTGAAGTGGAAGCTGATGATAGTGATCATGAAACTTCGGATCAAGTCACTACCAAACCTCGTAGGTCGACAAGGATGCGTACTATTTTAGAGTGGTACGTAATCCTGTCCTGGAGGTCATGTTGCTAGACAACAATGAACCTACGAGCTATGGAGAAGCGATGGTGGGCCCGGATTCCGACAAATGGCTCGAGGCCATAAAATCCGAGAGGATCCATGTGTGAAAACAAAGTATAGACTTTGGAAGAACTACTTGATGGTCGCATGGCTATTGGGTACAGATGGATTTTAAAAGGAAGACGGACAATGATGGTAAGTATCACCATTAAGAAAGCTCGACTTGTCGTTAAGATGTTTTTCGACAGGTTCAAGGACTTGACTACGGTGAGACTTTCTCACTTGTAATGATGCTAAGAGTCTGTTGGAATTATATTAGCAGTTACTGCATTATTTATGAAATTTTGCAGATAGGATGTCAAAACATTGTTTCCTCCATGATTTTCTTGAGGAAAGGATGTATGTGATACAACCAGAAGGTTTTGTCAATCCTGAAATATGCTAACAAGTATGCAAAGCTCCAGCAATCCTTCTAAGGACTGGAGTAAGCATCTCGGAGTTGGAATGTACGCTTTGATGAGATGATCAAAGATTTTGGGTTTATACAAAGTTCATGAGAAACTTGTATTTCCAAAGAAGTGAGTGGGAGCACTATAGATTTTTTTATGAGTATATGTTGTTAACATATTGTTGATCAGAAATGATGTAGAATTTCTGGAAAGCATGCAGGGTTATTTGAAAAGTGATTTTCAATGGAAAACCTGGATTAAGCTACTTGAACATTGAGCATCAAGATCTATAAGGATAGATAAAAAACGCTTAATAGTACTTTCAAATGAATACATACCGTGACAAGATTTTGAAGGAGTTCAAATAGATCAGCAAAGAAGGAGTTCTTGGCTGTGTTATAAGGTGTGAGCATTGAGTGAGACTCAAGACCTGACCACGGCAGAAGAGAGAGAAAGGACGAAGGTCGTCCCCTATACTTTAGACGTAGGCTCTACAGTATGCTATGCTGTGTACCACACCTGAAGTGTGCCTTGCCATGAGTCAATCAAGGGGTACAAGAGTGATCCAGGAATGGATCACATGATAGCAGTCAAACTTGTCCTTAGTAACTAGTGGACTAAGGAATTTTCTCGATTATGGAGGTGGTAAAAGAGTTCGTCATAAAGGGTTACGTCGATGCAAACTTTGACACTAATCCGGATGACATAGAGATGTAAACCAGATTCTTATAGTAGAACAGTTATTTGGAATAGCTCCAAGTAGTGCATGGTAGCTGCATCTACAAGATGACATAGAGATTTGTAAAGCACACACGGATCTGAAAGGTTCAGACCCGTTGACTAATAACCTCTCTCACAAGCGAGATATGATCAAACCCCATGGGTGTTGGATTCATTACAATCACATAGTGATGTGAACTAGATTATTGACTCTAGTGCAAGTGGGAGACTGTTGGAAATATACCCTAGAGACAATAATAAAATGGTTATTATTATATTTCCTTGTTCATGATAATTGTCTATTGTTCATGCTATAATTGTATTAACCGGAGACCGTAATACATCTGTGAATACGTAGACCACAATATGTCCCTAGTAAGCCTCTAGTTGACTAGCTCGTTGATCAATAGATGGTTACAGTTTCCTGACCATGGACATTGGATATCGTTGATAACGGGATCACATCATTAGGATAATGATGTGATGGACAAGACCCAATCCTAAGCATAGCACAAGATCATGTAGTTCGTCTGCTAAAGCTTTTCTAATGTCAAGTATCATTTCCTTAGACCATGAGATTGTGCAACTCCTGGATACTGTAGGAATGCTTTGGGTGTGCCAAACGTCACAACGTAAGTGGGTGGCTATAAAGATACACTACAGGTATATTTGAAAGTGTCTCTTGGGTTGGCACGAATCAAGACTGGGATTTGTCGCTCCGTATGACGGAGAGGTATCTCTGGAACCACTCGGTAATGCATCATCATAATGAGCTCAATGTGACTAAGTAGTTAGTCGCAGGATCATGCATTACGAAACGAGTAAAGTGACTTGCCGGTAACGAGATTGAACGAGGTATTGGGATACCAACGATCGAATCTCAGGCAAGTAACGTATCGATTGACAAAGCGAATTGTATACAGGATTGATTGAATCCCCGACATCGTGGTTCATCTGATGAGATCATCGTGGAACATGTGGGAGCCAACATAGGTATCCAGATCCCGCTGTTGGTTATTGGCCAGAGAGCTGTCTCGGTCATGTCTGCATGATTCCCGAACCCGTAGGGTCTACACACTTAAGGTTCGGTGACGCTAGAGTTGTTATGGGAATTATTGTGCAGTTACCAAATGTTGTTCGGAGTCCAGGATGAGATCCCAGACATCACGAGGAGTTCCGGAATGGTCCAGAGGTAAAGATTTATATATGGGAAGTCCTATTTTGTCCACCGGAAAGGTTCTAGAAGGTTCCGGAGTGGGGCCCACCTGCATGGGGGGGCCCACATGAACGTGGGTAGTGGGGGCAAGGCCCCACACCCCTGGTCAAGGCGCACCAAGACCCCCCCTTAGAAGGAATAAGATCATATCCCAAAGGGGTAAGATCAAGATCTCTAAAAAAGGGGGATAACAATCGGCGGGAAAGGGAAATGATGGGATTTCTTTCCCCCACCTTTGCCAACGCCCCAATGGACTTGGAGGGCAAGAAACCAGCCCTCTCCACCCCTATATATAGTGGGGAGGTGCATGGGAGCCACACCCCTTCCCCTGGCGCAACCCTCTCCCTCCCCAACACCTCCTCCGTAGTAGTAGTGCTTGGCAAAGCCCTGACGGAGAACTGCAAGCTCCAGCACCACACCGTCGTGCTGCCGGAGCTCTCCCTCAACTTCTCCTCTCCCCTTGGTGGGTCAAGAAGGAGGAGACGTCCCCAGGCTGTACGTGTGTTGAACGCGGAGGCGCCATTGTTCGGCGCTTAGATCGGAATCAACCGCGATCTGAATCGCTGCGAGTACGACTCCTTCATCCGCGTTCTTGTAACGCTTTCGCATCGCGATCTTCAAGGGTATAAAGATGCACTCCCCTCTCTCTCGTTGCTAGTCTCTCCATAGATTGATCTTGGTGATGCGTAGAAATTTTTTAATTTCTGCAACGATCCCCAACAAAATATATATAATCCGCAATTCTATAAATCAACCGGCGCATGTGGAAAAATCCAGAAGATTTAAATCTTCTTAAATTTCTTTTAGAAATCATTGTTATTTTAATCAAGGACAACGATATGTTCCCAATGTTCGTACCTATAGGATAGCTCCGAACGATCAAACCCCCATAGTACTCCGAGCCATCGCGACGAGGCTCGACTAGCTAACTCCCCCCCATCCCCGAGTGATGCAGCACGTGACCTTGCCCCCCCCTGACCCAACTTTCTTACCTCCGGAGCAAGAAAAGGCACCCCACGATCTCCATCAAACCCCTCTTCCTCTTTCTATCTCCTTGGCGACGCCCTCAAGCCGGCGACAACATACTCATCTCTGTCCCCCTACCACCACCACCACCACCCACCCACCCGATTTGATCCACAAACCATGCAAGGGCACCTGAGGTGCTGAAGTTACCATGAGATCTTGCCTGAAACTACCACCAAGGACACCATAACTTACCAGGCGTTTTGGATCCAGCAAGAAACCAGAAGAATAAGGTACTCCTACAGTATCTATATTTCAATTAAGTCCAAACTCAAGGACCCCATGAAAAAAGAAACACACAGAAAAATAAGTGAAGAAAAGGGGGCCATTTTCCCCATTTTACCATACTGTGTGCATATAAGCTACCAACCTGATTCAAATGAGTTGCCAAGGGGAAATAATAATGTGTACAATAGAAGAATTATCAGGGCATATACGATTTTTTTTTGAAAAAAAGCAACTCCTTTTCAACTTATTTCACAAAACCATGTAATTCTTCTACATACACTTATTGTATCAAAAATAGAAAAGGTTACAAATCCCCAACTAGATCCATACTTGTTTCAATTATTCCACTATTGTATAGGGATGAAGAGCAACGACAAAGCTGCCATCTTGTTTCATACAAAGTTATCATCTGTGGAATAAAAAGATTGATTTATCATGTGGTATCATACCAACATGGTGCAGGTTGCCACACATTCCGAATATAAGCTACCACCAGAAAGTAGAACAGAGAGTTGCAGCAGTGACTAATGTTGCCAACTGGAATAGACTGCCAAATGACTATCACTTTGTAACCTATAAAAAAATGATAATATCAAAATTAGTTCAAAAATCACATAAAATAATACAAGAAAAAATACTATTGATGTATGAAAAAATTAATGTTCAATTGTGTGACCAATCCTCATAAATTTGTATGCAGGTGTTGTAGGATGGCGGAAATCCACAGAGATAACATGAATGCCAAAGAGCGTGGTGGGCAAGAGAACCAGCATGATGATGATGCACGTACGACTAGCTTTGGTTCTGCCAACATCAACCACCAAGTTGCAGGTAAGAGACAATTCACACACAAAAATGTTAACTCTCTGTCCATGAAGCGCCAAAAATGTTATACTATTATCAACTCTACATCTGAGCAATTACCATCGTAAATGCATAGTAGTTACCATGCTACATCTTGTAAACTACCAGGCTTCCTACAAGTAGAACACCGTGATGTGTTTGCAAAACATCTTTTACTCCATTTTAAGTCAATTGGCTAGCACTGCTTTTAGGGTTTGCAAAAAAATGAATGTTGAGCATGCAAATATAAAACAAAGAACAACAAAAAGTCATGTTTTTTCTTGACTTACTGAAATAAACAAAAGTAAGAAGGAAAATGTTTCATCAGGTGCTACCATGCCAACATACTGCAGCTTACCACACATGTTCAATACAAGTTACCACCAAATGATAAATCATGTTCTGACAGACCGTCTCATGTGAAAAACATGCAGGTGCTCCACTTACATCTAACCCAAGGATCCATGAACCAAACAAGGAAGCAAGTTCTAGCATTGGGGGGAAGAAAAGTTTTTTGATGTATCGGTCAGCGAGCGGGCAAGTCCAGAAACATGAGCATTGAACTATGATCAAGGAGGGGTTAACACTAAGGCATACTCCACACCTAAGGCTCCTGATACAACAATGAAGTTTGACACTTTTTGAGGAGGTTGTTGCTCACTACGAGCTATATGCACGCAGGCATGAATTTGGGACAAGGATAGAGTACACGAGAACACTGAAGGACAACACAGTGAGCAGAGCACTCCTTGTGTGTGGGAAAGGCGGCAAGCCAAAGAAGAAGAAGGAGGAGGTGCAGGATGTGCAGAACCCAAAAGGCATCATGAAGAAGATAAAAAGGTGGAAGATTATGATGACTGAGTGTCCAGCCCACCTTTATCTTACACACAAGGATGTGTGGTGGAGAGTCGAACACTTCGACGACAACCACAACCACAACCACCCACTGATCAGAAAGCCTTCCCTAACAAAATTTCTAGCATCACATTGAAACATTCTCAAAGACGAGCATGACTTCTTATGGATTCTGCACGAATGCAACATACAGACCGCCATGCAAATGCAACTAATTTCATGGTTCTATGGTGCTTCTGAGAATGTACCATACACAATGCAGGACCTTGCGAATCAGCGAGCCAAATTTCGTAAGGAGTACCGTAATGCGGACGTGGGGAGCACGATTGCATACTTTGAGGAGCTGAGGGCAAAGGATCCAGATTTCTATTAGAGAATGAAACTTGATGACAAAGACAGGGTGGAAAACGTGTTCTGGATAGATGGCGCGTCGTGCAGAGCATACACAACAACGACATTGTGTCGTTCGACACAACGTACATGACTAATATGTACAACATGTCGTGTGCGCCCTTCATTGGCATTAGCAACCATGGGCAATCAATCCAATTTGGTTGTGGTTTCATTTGAAACAAACTGACTAACATCTTTGTGTGGTTGTTTAACACATTCTTGCATGCGATGGCTGGGGTTGCACCAAAGAACATAATCATAGATCAGGACTTTGCCATGAGTAGTGCTATTGATGAGGTGTTCATCGGGATAGTTCACAGAAATTGCAGATGGCACATTATGAAGAAAGCACAGGAGAAGCTTGGGAGACTAATGGCTGATGATCAACCACTGAACAAAGCATTCAAAAATTGTGTTGACAACAGCTTGTCTGGTAATGTATTTCCACACAACACACTCCACACCTATAACCGCAAACTAGCTATTTTGTCACGACATCCAAAGTTACCATGTTGAATCATAATAAATCATCACCAATTATACAAATTTTCTCCACATTTAAAAAGAGGTTTCATGTAAAAACTGGACTGGTATGGTACCGAGAAAAAGTTACCAGCACTCATGTTCGAAAGTGACCATGACCACTTGAGCATATTTACCATGTTGTTCTAGTTCCCATTCTGCATGAACTAGAACCACTAAGTGTTGCCTGAATGAAGTTATCATGTTAAGTACATCAAAATTATCATGATCTATGCACTTGAGTTACCATCTCCTTGATTTTTGAATGCAGTGGAAGAGTTATCTGAGCTAGAGTCACCAAGAGTTGTTTGTTCAAGTTATCATATCTATGTGCATTAGGAAAGTTCCCCATTCTGCATGAACTAAAACCACGTAGTGTTGCCTGAAGGAAGTTATCATGTTAAGTACATTAAAGTTATCATGATCTCACTTAAGTTACACTGAAGGAAGTGTAATGCAGTGGAAGAGTTTGAGGAAAAATGGTGGATGATCGTGATGGACAATGAACATTTCCATTGGCTGTGGCCTGTGGGAAAACAGGGAATGCTGGGTCTCGTTGTACTACATGCACAACTTCTTCCTGTTCTTGCAGACCACGACAAGGAGTGAGGGATTCAACGTTGTGTTGAAGAAGTACGTCAACCCAAATAACTCACTGGTCGAATTTGCAAAACAGTACACTGTGATCCAGGAGAAGGTGATGGTGAGCGTGGCAAAAGAGCAACTGGAAATAGTGTACAAAGAGGTGGAAACATACTCGTTCAACCCACTCGAGTTATAGGTGTGGGGCCTCTACACGGATAATCTTTTCTCCAAATTCCAGATGGAGATGAAGGTGAAAACTGGCTACAGATGTGACACATTGCAAAATGTGTCATTCAAGGTCGTCTCAGTCAGAGGAATCATACCAAAATATGGGGAGAGGGACTACCATGTGCAAGCAAACAAGGATTAAGGGACATATTCACGCACTTGCTGCAAGTTTGAGCGAGATGGTATACTGTGCACACACGTGCTACGAGTGGTGGACCAGATCGGGGTGTACGAGATACCTAAGAAGTATATTCTAAAGAGATGGACTTGGGATCAGGAAGCAGAACTAATCAAGCCTAATTTTGAACAACCAACAGTTAGTAAGAGCATGCCTGAGGGGGGCAAAAGCGTCATGCGATATACGTCAATGCTGAAGGATTTCAAGGCAACAGCCAAGGACACTTGCCTCACAGATGATGAAGCCAGGGTGGCCAGAAAGCACCTATATGCTTTCAAGTAAGAAATGGATGCGCTAACAAAATGCATGCATAAGAAGGCCATAAGGGACAGGGAAGAAGATAGAGGATCGTTCCAATCACAACAAGATCCATGTTCTAATCCAGTGGTCGCAACGAGTGAAGCCATCCATTTCGAACAGCAAACGAACATACCCACAACAAGTGGACAACCCAAACACTAGACAAACAAGCATCCCTGTGACAATACAAGCTAGCGTCAACGTGCCAACCGCCGCATTCAAGCAACCACATGGTGCCACATCCCATTCCTCGAAGACTGCCACGAAAGGGCGGTAAAAAAAGGTTCAACATCCATTTTACATTGCACAACAAAACAAATGAAGTGCAGGGTCTACGGCAGCCTGGACCATGACAAGCGCAACTGCATGTCACCTCTACCAATATGAATGAAAGAGAAAGGAAGATCGTCACTACAAATGAATGGACACAACTTATCTCCATTTGTTTGCCGATCGTTATCATAGCAAATGTAATCCAAATTATCATACCTATATTTATATAAGTTATCAGCACTTTGGTGGGATGAGGTTTTAAGTACTTTGTGGTGGAAGTCATCGTAAACATATTGTTTAAGTTGTCAGCACTTTGATACTGTGGGCCATCATCAGTTATCTAGATGTTTTATCTATGTCATTTCACTACCGTGAGTTATCGGCACTATATGCAATCAAAAAAGTTATTATACCTACATTTTTGTAACCTATCAGCATTTATACATGCTAGTTATCAGCAAAATATTCTGCAAGTTACCAGACAAATTGTGATCAGATTATTTCATGTCAAAAAATGATAAAACAACTAGTTATCAGACCATTTTTGTAAAAAATATTAGCCATAAATGCTATAAGTTATCAAATGGTCCTTGATTTTGTGTGTGTGATGAGAAAACCCAAAAAACCCAGCATTATGACAACAAAACAAATGCTAAACTACTTCTTTCGGGTATTTAACATCAATTTAAGACCAGCACTGGAATTACTCTCACAAACGAAAAAAGTATGTCAATTGATACCTCATGAATTGTTGCCAAACAAATGATGGCTCCACTGTTTGCATTTGTTATGAGTGTGATTTAGCCATCTCAATGTCAATATTTTTCTGAGTGCTGGTACTTGGTCATGGGTGAAAGCAGGAATAATTTTCCCATTCCATAACTCCAGAAACATGAGAGTGAAGAAGCCACAATCAATGCTGAAACAGAGTGTCAAAATGAAAACAGTAAGCATGATATCTAACAAAAATTGAGCTCCAACAAAAAAGTAAAGTAAAAACAAATACACAACTAACCCGTTCTCCTGTTTAAGAACATCAATGTACACGAGTTCATAGTCTTGAATTTGCTTATGCGAGTCCTTGTATGCAATCAACCAAGCCTTCTTTATAGCGTTCATATACCTTGTTGCGTGCTCAATTAAAGATGGACTATCTTCTTCACGCAGTGAATCTAGCACCTCAAATCGTTTCGCCTTAAGATTCAGCGATAATACATACCAATGACTGTCATGTGGTCCCGCTCCCAACTTTTGTAGAGCAGGGAATAGTAGCTACAATAATCGTAACATGAACAGAAAAAGGAAGGCATGCTTAAATACAAGGCACATGAAAAAGTTATCATGGGAGAATATAAAAACTACCTGAAGTTAGATGCTAAATTACCATGCAAAGCAATCAAGTTATTATACCATTGAAGATAAAAAAATACAAGAATAGGGATGCTGGAGCCACCATGAAAACACAAAATACAAAAATATTATTAGACCTTGGATGCTCAATTTACCATTAAAAAAGTTATCATACCAGAAAAATACAAAGATACCAGACTATGTATACTGAAGTTATCATGAAAAAAGCACTGGAAAATTATGAGAATAGTAGGAAAACAGAAAAGTTACCATGATTGGTAGTGCAAAGTTATCATGATTATGGGTGAAAGAAAACTAATTATATATCAACGCTAAATTGGCAATAAAAATGTAGGCAATGGATATTAACATGTAAGAATGACAACAAACCGGAAAGTACCTCATTTTGGTGGCTTAGAATGTAATGCTGGTCCCGTCGAAAATGATGCATTACAGATTTACATTTGAAGTCTCCAACAAGAAGATATAACAATAGCGACCAAGGGAAGATAATCTTGTTTGGCATTTCCAAATGTTGAAGAACACGGACATGCAACTCAACAATACTGGTTGAAACATGCCCCGTTTTTCTCACACAATCAGCAAGCTCGCTGAGTGTGACCCACCTCCCATCGATGTCGATTACCCTAACACTGCGATACCAGGGGGAAAGCAACTCAACAAATGGAATGGCAAAAAAAATGTTTTGCAATAAAGGTATGAAAAACTAAGAAAGCTCGGTTGTTACCCCTTAATCTTGGAGTTCGAATCAGTTGTGTGCTTGATAACTTCATCATAAACAGCATCATCATCTTTGCTGGGGATGAGTGCCGAATATGGCGGCAACTGGTATTGTGATGGGCGGGTGACAATAACTTTTCGAATTAAAGATCTAGGCATGGCACTGCGCTGCATATACTCTTTGGGTTGGGGTAAGTGTGGTGTAGAAAATGTGGGGCTTTGACAATGCTCTGTGAAACATTCTGAAGGGTTTAGAAAAAGGATTGGTGATGATAAACAGAGGTTAAACAATCTGAAGGGTTCAATGAAGTGGGAAATCAGAAGTTATCAATCAGTTTGTAAGTAACTTATCAACAATGGGGGCAGAAGTTATCAGGTGACATTTAGTGCATCACAACTTTGGCATTGTCAAAGTAACAAAAAATGATTACCTCCTTGCACAATAACTTTTCCTTTGGCTGCTGGGTTATCATGTTCAAATTCTTCCCACCACATAAGTACTTCATCATCGTCAAGTTCTACATCATACACCCGGACACAACGATATTTCATTATTATATAAAAAACAAAAATCAAAAGGTAAGATGGGACATGAGAAAAGGGATATACACGATAAACAAACAAATTAAAAAAAATATAGTAATAACATTGGTGAACTTCACGGGGAAGTACCATCAAATAATAATAGAAGGGGTGTTGTCACTACCGTATTGGGTAAACTAAATATTAGGATATAGTGAAAGTTATCAAGCCAGAACAATGAAAGTTACCAGCACAATAATAATGCCTTGTCGCCACAATAGAAAAGGGGTGTTGCCAAGGCCGTATTGGGTAAGATAATGTTGGGATAGAGTGGTAGTTATTAGGCCAAACAATGAATGTTGGGATAAAGGGGTGTTGTGAAGACTGTATTGGGTAAGATAATATTTGGTTAGAGTCAAAGTTATCAGGCCAAACAATGACACTTACCAGAACATCACTGATTCATGACAAAAGAATAACAAAAAATGGTATTGATCAGGGGCACAAAAAATGCAGAAGTTGTCATGCAACATACTAGTTAGTTACCATGGACATAGAACATATTGTGGCATGAGAGGGTAGTGGCACAGGTTTCAGGGAATAAGAAGAGATCTTATCAGTATATAGCAACTCAAGTTACCAGGGACCACAATATGTAACTTACCAACATAACTAAGTGAAGTTACCATCAGACTATTCTATAGTTACCATCAGACTATTCTATAGTTACCATCAGAACAGTGCATGATTACCTGGAGCTGTTTTTTCTGCATGAACACCGGTTGCTGCAACAGCCGCTCCCACATCAGGGGGCACAGACACTTGGGCAGCTTCAGTGACGACTTCATTAAAATTTTGGGTTGTGTCATATGAGAGGACAAAAAATATTTTATCACATTGAAAAAAGAATCGCATCAAAATCCACAAACTAGGTATGTATGTTTAACATCGGAGTAGTGATCCTTCATGCATACCAGTGTCTGCAGCAGGAATTTCCTTAGCATGCAATTCATCATTAACAACTGTAGAGGCGAGCTCTTCAACAACAGAAGTGATGGTGGCCACTGCAGCAAGTTGTTTTACAGATTCAACAACATCAGATGCAACTTCGCAAGCAGCCGCTGCTTCGACGGAGGCTGGCGAAGAGGCCATCACATCAGATTGTGAAATGGCAACAGGAGACGCCACCGTGGCCTGCTCTTCAAGATCCACAACCTCTACCGGTTGTGAAGATGTTGCTCTTAGTTGAGGAGAAGATCTAGTCTTGAGAAACCGCACCTTTGTAGCAGCCTTCTTTTGATTTGACTGGCTGCAAAAAATAAAAGCCAAAGAATGGGGGGAGGATGATAAGAAGTTGTGAGATGTAGTGTTAAAATGAACAGACAAAGTTATCATGCGTTGATTGTGTCACAAGGACATATGCTATCTTTACTAAGTTAAACTTATGACATAAAAGTAAGTTAAAGCATGCTAATAACAAAAAGTTACCAGCATATATTAACAAAAATGACCACAACGAATAATTAACCAGGTAAGAATAGATTATACGGGTGCATATAGCATATAAAAAGGCTAGCTAATTATATAAGTAGCATTATAAAATCTAAAATAAAAGAAGCTTGGAAATTCATCTATTATGCAACACAAAATGAATAAAAATACAAAAAATATAGACCACAACAAAAAAGGGGATTACCTTGATCTCGGGATAGTAGATGACGCCTCAAGTGAACAGACTTGTTTGTCGGGTGCACTGAATATAAATACAAGTAGTAAACAAAAATAATTAGAGTAGTATTTTATTAACAAATAATGTAGATGTATAGAAATAAGGAGATAGTTGCAAGTTATCAGAGTAATACTACTGAAATTACCGGACAAATAGTTCAAAACTATCATGCAATATGAAGTTACCAGCATATTTTTAACAAAGGTAATCACGACGAATAATCATCCAGGTAAACATATATTATATAGATGTATATATTGCATAAAAAGGTTAGCTAATTATAAGAAGTAGCATTATGAAACCTAAAGAAAAAAACTTGGAATTCATCTATTATGCAACACAAAATGAATAAAAAATACAAAAACAAAGACTAGAAATAAAAAACAGATTACCTTGATCGTGGGATACTAGATGACGCCTCAAGTGCACCAACTTTTTTGCTAGGTGACCTGAATAAAAATAAAGTAGTGAACAAAATGGTTGGACCAGTAGTTTAGAAACAAAAAGCGAAGATGTATATAAGAAGATAATAGTTGCAAGTTATCAGAGAAATGCCACTGAAATTCTCATATACCAACAGTTGAAACTACCATGTAGTGTCAAAAATACAGTAACAAAATAAAGAAATTGACAAAAGAAGAGAAACTGAAGAAATATAAGTAGTAGAAAAATACAAAGGATAGTTCACCTGCGTGGAACCTGCTTAATCTGAGTTGAGGGTGGAATGACCTCACCAGTGCCCCTGTCAGCCACACGGATCCCAAGCTCTTGGATGACCAATTTCATGACAGCAAGATGAATATACCTATCTGACAGTTGGGCAGGCTTGGGTGGCGCGTCCACATTTGCTACCCCGCTGCCAGAAGCCACGTTCACTGCCCTGCTGCAGGAAGAAGAACCAGTATGGCCTTTTTCACCATGGTAAAAAACTTGAAAGTCTATATCATCATCATCATCAGAGTCGTCATCGTCCTTATCCTGCGTCTCATTGTCAGTATCCGATTCATCGGGAATATTCTTGCCAAGGTTGTCTATTTGACAGGTACGGCGTGCAGGAGGGGGCTTTGCCATATTGCGGGTACCAAAAGAAATTGCCCTAAGATCCGTGTTTAGTCGACGAGACACATGTGAACTGCCTTCATCATCAAGGGAGATGAACCCTTGCACAAGATCGCCAAGCAGGCCAACCAAGGCAGACGAAAATTGACCCACAAGATGAGAAGCCTTTGCAAGTTTCTGCTCATTAGTAAGAAAGAAAGAACACAAGGAACACTTTTAGTTACCAGACATGATTTTCAGATGCAAAAAAGGAACATGAAGTACACAAAACACACAAACCAAGATCATAAATAAAGAATAATCAAGATATGCATACAGAAGTTGTCATGTGAGTGCAACATAAGATACCATCCAAGTGCAACACAAGTTATCGGCAGTAATAAATTCAGATAGGTAAAGCATGAGTTATCAGGGAGAACAACCACAAAGTACCATGTGAATGCAACAAAAGTTACCATCATAAACACAACATATGTTAACAGTGTGTAAAAATTCCAGATGTGTAATACAAAATAGTTATGAGGGTGTACCATGTAAATGCAAGAAAAAAACAAAAGGAGCTACAATTACCAGAATACCTCCAAACAAAATAAAAAGACCCAGTATACCTCATCACTGCAGTTTGGTGGGGCATGCACACACATGAATTTCCCAAGACCTTGTAAACCGCCAAACAAGCAAAAATCGGCGCCAAACTGGGGTTTCAACTGGCAAATTATTGAGAACGGATGAGTAAGGAAAAGTATGAAAAACAAATGCATTTGCAGTAAGTACATGAACTGATCAGAAAAAACAAGCTACCGGTAGTTTCCCATAAGAAATTTCGTCCGCTTGGACATCCCTACTAAGCACTTCAGATATCTTCTCTTTCGTCCAAACATTAATAGAAAAAGCACCATCGGGCAATGCGATACCAAGACCAGTAAGATCAATCGCGTCAATGTACAGAAGCTGGTAAAAAGGTGAATGTCGTCAGAATACACAATCAAAACAAAAAAGCAAAAAATAAAAAAGCAGCAACACTTACATTGTAGAAAAGAAGGCATCCCTTCGTAGGCTTTCCCTTTGACAGTGCCTTGTGGAGCTCATCAGCAATGAACTTGGACCAGTTTAGATCTTTAACTCTATTAATGTTTTGCTGAAAAAACAAGGAAGAAAATGAACAAAAAATTAACATGCTAGAAAGCATTGCAGTTTCCATATAAGCATGATGCAAGTTATCAGCCACAAGACGTAAAGTTATCACCATACAAAATGAGCAAGTATGGAAATACTTACCAACACACCATACCACCTAGGACTAATCTTGTTGGATGTAGTAGGCGCAATGACAATATTTCCGGCAAGCATAAGCCACATCCGCTTGAACTTCTCATCAATATTGACAGAACTTGTTATCAGATCAAGGACATCTGTCATCTTTGGCGTATGTCCAAGCTCACCAAACATCTCAATACCTAACTCAATATCAGCTTCTGTAGGTAGATTGTAAGGGACATCCTCCCCACCACGGGGCACACCCATCACACGATGAACCGACTCTTCATTAACAGGGATCCTGCCACGCCCTGGAACAACCACCTCACGAGATTTTGGCTCGTATAACCTGACAAGCCATTCACTAAGGAAACTGAATGGGTGGCCGCACTTGATCTCCCGAAGGCTTTTGAAGTCCATTTTGTCGATAGCATTTTTCCTACCATCAGACAAACCTTTATAGACAGTCAAAAGTGAGTTAGGGGAAGCCCTGTTCTGAGGTGGAGGGCGCTTCGGCTTCTTTGAAGGAACTCCCTCATGGCCATCACCATATCCGTTGCGCTTCCTTGGCATTGTGCCCCTGCCAAGTACAAAGAAACAAAACAATTAAGGACTGACAATCAAAGAGTTGAGAAAAGTGAATTGAAAGACACAACAACCAACAACTCAACAAAACCACTGGTAATTTGAATGCATGAGACTGGTAATCAGAACTTATCAGCCATGATAACTTTCTTAGTTGACAATCTAATTTTCGGGCATTCGGATTTTGTGATCAGATCTGAACGATCTTTTTGTCGTTCGATCGCGATCTCATGGCGCAGAATCATTCTTGTTTTAATGAGAACCTTTTTTATGAAAACAATTAACACCTTTAATGATATTAACACCTTTAACAACTTTTGTGATCAGAGTTGAGAAAAGTGAATTGAAAGACACAACAACCAACAACTCAACAAAACCACTGGTAATTTGAATGCATGAGACTGGTAATCAGAACTTATCAGCCATGATAACTTTCTTAGTTGACAATCTAATTTTCGGGCATTCGGATTTTGTGATCAGATCTGAACGATCTTTTTGTCGTTCGATCGCGATCTCATGGCGCAGAATCATTCTTGTTTTAATGAGAACCTTTTTTATGAAAACAATTAACACCTTTAATGATATTAATGACTTTTTGATCCCATGCCTAATTTTCTGCTGTCATGATTAATGACTTTCCAATCATGCGCCGTGGAATTGATGACACTTTAATGGGATCCGATTTTATAGGGGATTTTTTTGTGGTGCGCAGCCTCTTATAATTATGCAAAATTTGTTGTTGTAGCTGGGAATCGAACCCACGACCTCATATGTTAATCCCACGATAACAACCAACTAGGCTAATTTGCTGGTTTGTCACAAGGTACACACTACTTATACCTTCTTATTACAAGTTTTCAAAAGAATTGAACCAACATTATCATCGGTTCCAGGTACTTGAATTTGTGCATCCAAGTTCCATCATTTTCTTGCACGTTCCATACCGCTTCACATAGATCAAAAAGTTTTTAAAAACATCTCCCGGTAACTTTCATGTAAATAGCATGGTAATTTATACACCGTAGACTTGATTACTTGCGTACAAACACAACTGTAACTTTGACCTGAAGAAATAGTTGTTGACACATACTCCGATAACTTCTGTAAAAATAACATGATAATATATGCACCGAATAACTGATAACTTAGGTACAAACACTGCAATAACTTTGAACCGAGGGAAAAATTATTGAAAACTTACCCCGGCCACTCCTGTGTAAATAATGATAATATACACACTACGGGCATGATAACTTACGTACAAACATCATGGTAACTTTGAACCGGAGAAAATAGTTGTTGAAACTATACCCCTGCTAACTTATGTGGAAATAGTATGATAACACATACACCGTAGACCTGATAACTCAGGTACAAACATCGTGGTAACTTTTACCAGGGATTTTTTTATTGAAAGCATACTCACGGTAAATTCTATGTAAATAGCGTGGTAATATAAAAATCGCAGACCTGACTTAGACACAAACTCCATGATAATTTTTGACCGGGGCGATTTTTTTGAAATGTACCCACGGTAAAATTCTTTATAAATAGATGGTAACATACACACAATAGAGCTGACAACTCACGCACAAACACCATGGTAACTTTGACCATTGGGGGTTGTTTAAAAACATTCCCCTGATAACTTCCGTGTAAGTAGCATAATACTATACACACCATATATTTGATAAGTCACGCACAAAACACCACCGTAACTTTGATGGAGGTTGGGTCAGGGGCTGAAGTTGTTCGAAAACATATCCCCTCCCGACAACTTTCATGTAAGTAGCACGGTAATATACAAATTGTAGACTTGATCACTCAGGTATACAAACACCGTGATAACTTTGACCCGGGGGGGGGGGGGGGGAGTTGTTTGAAAAGATACTCTCGATAACTAATGTGTAAATAGTGTGGTAATATACGGACCGCAAGCGTGGTAAGTCACGCACAAACACTGCGGTAACTTTATCATGGAGAAAATGTTGTTCAATATTTACCACGGTAACTCATGTGTAAATAGCATGATAATATATACAGATCAGAGATGATAACTTACTTAGCCCTGGCCTGGTAACTATTTCAATGAAAAGAATCATCGGAACATATCAACATGAAATCTAATTTCTTAGGTCTCATTATAATTTTTTATGTGAAAACAATTTTGTAATCAGGCCAACGGTTTGAGCTATAAGACATTTCGATGTTTCAAAATATGGGAGAATATAGGATGACATCAGATATTTCCCCTCTAATGTATGCACACACACATGTGCATGTAAGAGAAGGTTGGAGGGACTTTTTTATGCCTGGTAATTTATTTATAAACAACATGATAACTTATGCTCAACTGTCATGATAACTTGTGTAGCACTCGCGTGGTAACTTTTTACCCCCCCCCCAAAGTCGTTAGAACATACCAATATAGGATCTAGTTTCGAAGGCCTCGCCACGACGAATTTTTTATGTGAAAACATTTTTTTTGATGGAGTAACGATTTGAGCTACAAACTTTTTGAAGTTCAAAACTGAGAGAGTATATGATGAAATTATCTTTTTTGTCTTTTTCACATGCAATTAATTTGCTCTAATAAAAGGTGAGGAATGAGCGAACGGTGGAGGAAAGTACGTACTTGAAGTTGCTAATATGAGAAAAAGGTGAGGAGTGCACATGCATGGTTATTAGCATCGTTCAGTTCTGTCTACTAAAATCAGAACGTTCGTTATATATGAACGTTACTTTTGTAGAATATGTGAATTGCATGATGTATTGCTCTTCGTGCATAGGCACGTATATATGAGTACAAAGGTGGGCCACGTACCTCAACTATACAGGGACTAGGAGGCGGGCCCAATACACAGTATACACAGATCATATATACTCAACACCCCCCCGCAGTCGAAGCGGCACCGTGGCTGACGCAAAGACTGGACCGGAACTCCTCAAATGACGCCTTAGGCAGGCCCTTGGTCATGATATCGGCAAGTTGTTGGGAAGTAGGGACATGTAAAACACGAATATGGCCAAGGGCCACCTGTTCCCGAACAAAATGAATATCCAACTCAATATGCTTGGTCCGTCGATGATGCACCGGGTTAGCGGAGAGGTAGACCGCCGAAACGTTGTCGCAGTAGACCACCGTGGCACGGTTAACAGAGCAACAGAGCTCCTGAAGCAGCTGGCGAAGCCACGAACACTCGGCGACGGCGTTGGCCACCGCACGATACTCAGCCTCAGCACTGGAACGAGAGACCGTAGGCTGCCGCTTGGACGACCACGAGATAAGTGAGGGTCCAAGGTAGACACAATACCCCGAAGTGGAGCGACGAGTGTCAGGGCAGCCCGCCCAGTCTGCATCGGAGTAGGCGGTGAGGGCGGTGTCGGCGGAGGCGTGAAGCGTGACGCCAAGGTCCATAGTGCCACAGATATAGCGGAGAACCCGCTTGACGGCAGCCCAGTGAACGTCTCGAGGAGCATGCATATGAAGACACACCTGCTGCATGGCATACTGGATCTCTGGTCGAGTCAGAGTGAGGTACTGCAGAGCACCAACGATAGAACGATAGAAAGCAGCATCCGAAGCAGGAGAACCATCCGTGGCAGAAAGTTTGGCCTTCGTATCAACAGGCGTAGCGGCGGGCTTGCAGTTAAGCATGCCGGCTCGCTCCAGGAGCTCGTGAGCGTACTTCCGCTGATGAAGGAAGAAGCTATCCGGACGGCGCACCACCTCGACACCGAGGAAGTAGTGCAAAGGACCCAAGTCCTTGATGGCGAACTCAGCGCGAAGACGAGCCGTGAGCTGACTGAGGAGACCAGCCGTACATGCCGTCAGGATGATGTCGTCGACATAGAGTAGCAAGTAGGCCGTGTCAGAGCCCTGATGATAGACGAAGAGCGAGGCGTCCGAGCGGGTAGAGCGGAACCCAAGCTGGTGAAGAAACGCCGCGATGCGCTGGTACCAAGCGCGCGGAGCCTGCTTGAGTCCGTACAAGGACCGCGAAAGCAGGCACACATGGTCGGGAAGTGCCGGGTCAACAAACCCGGTGGGCTGCTGGCAGAAGACCTGCTCCTCGAGGTGACCATGGAGGAAGGCGTTGGAGACGTCCATCTGGTGCACCGGCCAAGCACGGGAGACCGCAAGGTGGAGAACCGTGCATATCGTACCGGGCTTGACGACCGGAGCGAAGGTGTCGGTGAAGTCGATGCCAGCACGCTGTCGGAAGCCACGAACGACCCATCGCGCTTTATAGCGATCAAGGGTACCATCAGGACGGAGCTTGTGTTTAAAGACCCACTTCCCGGTAATCACGTTGGCGTGCCGGGGACGGGGAACAAGCTGCCACGTCCGGTTGCGCAGCAGGGCGTCAAACTCCTCTTGCATCGCAGCCATCCAGAGCGGGTCACGAAGAGCGGCTCGAACGAAGGACGGCAAAGGCGACGGCTCAGAGGTGGAGGCCGCATGGACGTAGTCATCCGAGGCGTAGCGCGAGCTTGGGCGAAAAACGCCCGTACGGGCACGGGTGACCGGACCGGCCACAGGCGCCGAGGGGGCCGCGTGCACCGGGGGCGCCGAGGGGGCCGCAGGCGCTAGTGGCGCCGGGGACGCCGCGGGTGCCGAGGGGGCCGTAGGGGCCGCGGGCGCCATCGCCGGGGGGCGTGCCTCAAACCCAGGGGGCGCCGAGGGGGCCGCGGGCGCCAACGTCGGGGGCGCCAGGGGTGCCAGCGCCGCGGCTGGAGGAGGCGCCGCATGCGGGTGACGCGCCTCAAAGCCAGGGGCGGGCCAAGAGAGGCGCGCGAGCGCCCTGGGAGAGGCGTCGAGGAGCCTGCGTCACTGGTGGCGGGAGGAACAGCCGGGGGTACCTGGTGAAACGGAAACACATGCTCATCAAAGTAAACGTGCCGGGAAGTGAACACAGGTGAGAGACGGGATCGTAGCATCGATAGCCCTTGGAGTTGGAGGGGTAGCCGATGAAGATGCAAGCGACAAAACGAGGTGCGAGTTTGTGAGGAGCGGAGTCGGCAATGCTAGGATAGCAAAGGCACCCGAATATACGCAAACCATCATAAGAGGGTGGCGTACCGAACAGGAGGTGATGAGGTGCAAAATTCCACCGTGGTCGGCAGGGTCGAATGTTAAGGAGAAGGGATGCAGTAGCAAGCGCGTCCGGCCAGAAGCGAGGCGGCACGTTAGCATGAAATAGGAGCGTGCGAACGCAGTCGTTCAGAGTGCGAAGGACGCGTTCGGCTCGACCGTTCTGCTGGGAAGTGTACGGGCATGTGAGGCGGAAAGTTGTGCCACGATGCGACAAAAAGGTGCGGAAGGCGAGGTTGTCGAACTGTTTTCCATTGTCCGTCTGAAACGCAAGGATGGGACGCCCAAACTGTGTGCGGACATAGGAGTAAAAAGCCGTCAAGGTGAAGAGTGCATCTGACTTTCTGCGCAAAGGAAAAGTCCACACGTAATGAGAATAATCATCAAGAATGACTAGATAATATAAATAGCCCGAATTACTAGGAACCGGAGAGGTCCACACATCGCTATGAATCAACTGAAAAGGAAAAAAAGCAATGGTGGTGGAATTATTAAACGGCAGACGAACATGTTTGCCGACTCGACAGGCATGACAAGTGTGATCCTCAATCTTAGTGGAACTGAAACTGAAACTCTTAAGAATATGACGAAGTGTGACGGGGTTGGGATGACCCAAGCGAGCGTGCCAGAGATCGACGCCAACGGAGAGAGCCACCGGTGCGGCGGTGGTGGAAGAAGACGGATGCACCGGATAAAGCTCGTCGGGGCTGTCACAACGGTGGAGTACCATCCTGGTTCGAGCGTCCTTGACACAAAAACCAATGCCGTCAAATTCAACAGTAACAGGATTTTCACGAGTGAAACATTTAACAGAAACAAGGTTCTTAATAAGATCAGGAGACACAAGTATGTTAGACAAGGATAACGGTGTGGAAGTAGAAGGAAAAAAAGTGTGCCCAATATGTGTGATAGGAAGTGTGGAACCATCACCGACAATGATGCGACGATCGGTGGAGACAGGAGTGAAAGAGGCAAGATTACCAGGATGAGCAAACATGTGAGCCGTAGCACCGGTGTCCATGTACCAAGCAGCATCGCCAGTGTAGTTGTTCAGCGTAGGAGCGGCATGTAGCGCGGTGTCCCAGGGCACCGGCGACAGGGCCGGCAAGGAGGACGGAGACGCCACGGGGAAACCGTAGCCGCCACTCAGAAGCGGCAGTGGGTACTCTCCATACAGCTGTGGAGCCGCCAAGTACGCATGATGCGCGGGCGGGCACGGCACGGAAAGCGTCGGTGCAGGAACGACACCAGTCCATGGCTGCTGCAGGTGCTGGGCGCCATCTGGCTGCTGCCCAGCGGGCGAGTGCTGACCCGCTGACGACCCCCACCAGTACCCGATAGACCCGTACACGGGCGGAGCCCCATATGTCCCGTACGTGGGAACGTGGTGAGGTGGCGCCGGCGCCGGGGCGACGACGGACTGGCCGGAAAGCGCCGGCGGTGGCGGGGCCGCGCTGTAGGACACATCAGAGGACAACATCGGCAGGATGGCAGAGGCTACGGCTGACGGGCCGGACGCGAAAGACGTGACAAACGACATGGCCCCGGCGGCAGCAGCGGCTTCGGGTGCAACGGCGGCTGGCGAGGCGCTCGTGGACATGAAGCTGGATGGATTTATCTTTTGACGTGAAGCAAGCTAGCTAGCTATGCTCTTGGATCGATTCTTCAGACACGTAGAATACTAGTACATGCACGTACCATGTCACGCCCCAAGTGGGTCTTAGCCGTGACAATCGCCACATGCTTATAAATCTCAAGTTTATAAGCATGTTAGGCTAGTAAACAAATTTTTTTCCAGTATGCACAAGAGCCAACTTTATTCGTTACTAGCTATTACAAAGGTCATGATACATGCAACTTCTTTATTTATTCCCAACCCGTAGAGCTACTCCTACTGTTCATCATTCTCATCAGCACCTCCATCATTTGCTACTTCTGCAAAATCAACAACAATAGCAAGAATGAGTATGATCTCATACTCAGCAAGCACACGGGTAAAAACTGAACCTCTCACGGCAAAAGTGACATAACAGAAGGGGTTAGTTGTATAGAAAGAATTTGATGGCAGAGGAAGATAATGGATTTAATTTAAAGAAAAGAAAGGAAATAACTGGCATCACATATGACCGCAAGCTTCCCAACCCGGGAGTCACAGGGGTGAAATTTCACACTTTTACGCTCTTAAGAGGGGTACTCCGACGTCGACAGCCTCGACCAGAACCACACAGGCTCTAGCCAAGCAGAGCTCTCTATTCCCCCAAGAACCAACCACTCGACTTACTAGTGTCGATCGCTCCTACGGATCCATCATCGACACGCTTCCGAACGAGTGTCGTTCTTAGCGGAGAACTCAGCCAGTCCCATACCTGAACTGTGACCGGTACAATACGTTTGTCGTCGTGACACCAGATTTTTATAAACTTTACTAGACAAGGATTAGCAAAAGGAAATACATGCAAGACCAAGATAAATATCTCTAGGCTTTCCACAGAAAACAACCATCCATGCATGAGCCATTAATCTATGTGCTCACATGCATGTACCAAGGATTTCTCCACCGTGATCATAAACCAAAAAGTAGTACTGTGGTATGCATGCTAGCTTCAAGAAATGTACAGGGATCAAATCACACGAACAGTGCACATTATAGAGCTTCAGAAGTACTACTAGCTTTAGAGCATGGCATGAACAGTGAGACAAAACAAGGAATAGGACAGCTAGAAAGGCTAGATGGAACGCATGCTTGCCTGACTCGCTGACTCGCTGCTTCCTCCGAGCGCTCTGCCGATCAGTGATTCTACTCCATGCAAAGCTAGCTAGTGAACGGGTTTATATGCTAGGATGAGTACTACAGCGTGCTCTTGCTCCTCTATTTATAGGCATGGTAGGGTAGGGGATGGAGCTGGATCACTGTAACTCAGAAATATCAACTGCCTCGGTGTCCCTAGATTCTACAACTACTTGTACTTTTACATAACACGTGCCTAGCTGACTCAATAGAGCATTAAATGCTACAGATAAGTGCAAGCTTGAGGTGCAAAATATCTTGTACCACACCCACACGTGGCCCTCCTACCCGAAGGCTCTACCACCATGTTCCTCTAATGCATATCCTTCCACATTAAGGAATTTAGTTGACTACTTTTAGTTAGTACTAACCAATGATTGCCAAAGATTGATTTTATCTAATTACGCTGATAATTATTACTCTAGCATGTGCTAATTTCTGTTAATTATCAAATATCAAAACCTTATTATTTCTAATAATTACGGGCATTACATCCTCCCCTACTTATAGAAATTTCGTCCTCGAAATTTAATTACCCGTAAACTGGAGATGCGGAAAACATGTGCGTAGATCATCTTCTTTTTCCCATGTCGCCTCCTCTTCTGTATGGTTGCTCCACTGGACTTTTACAAACCGTATGGTCCTTTTTCTCATTACCCTATCTTTCACATCCAAAATCTTTATTGGGTGCTCTTCATAGGATAGATCAGGCTGCAGCTCCGTGAGTGGTAATTCTACTGTTTTTGGTGGGAGTTCACACTTCTTTAAAGTGGATACATGGAACACATTGTGTATCCCGGATAAATTTGGGGGTAATTCCAGACGATAAGCGACAGCTCCAACTTTATTAATGATTTGAAATGGCCCGACATATCTTGGACTTAATTTTCCACGTAGGCCAAAACGTCTCGTCCCTTTCTTTGGAGAAACTTTCAGATAGACAAAGTCTCCTGCCTTAAACTCAACTTCTCTGCGCTTTTTATCCGCTTGAGTCTTTTGTCGACTTTGTGCTGCCTTTAGGTGCTCACGAATAATTTGTAATTTCTCCTCGGCCTGTTGAACCAAATCTGGGCCTAGATATTTCCTTTCTCCTATTTCTTCCCAGCAGATTGGGGAACGACACCTCTTGCCATATAATGCTTCATAAGGAGCCATTTTAATACTTGACTGATAACTATTATTGTATGCGAATTTTACCAGAGGAAGTGATTCATCCCATTTTTCCTTGAAGTCTAACACACTTGCTCGCAGCATATCCTCCAATATTTGTATAACTCGTTCTGACTGTCCATCGGATTGAGGATGATACGCCGTACTAAAATTTAACTTTGTTCCCAATGCCTTATGTAAATTTTTCCAAAATCTTGAGACAAACCTTGGATCTCGATCAGATGTAATGTCAACAGGAACTCCATAATTAGCAACTATTTCCTTGATGTATAATTTAGCTAATTTTTCAAGAGAAAATGTTTTCTTTACTGGGATAAATTGTGCCACTTTGGTCAATCTGTCTACTATAACCCATATAGCATCGTATCCTGCAGAAGTTCGAGGTAGTCCCGTGACAAAATCCATACTAATTTCTTCCCATTTCCAAGTTGGGATTTTTAAAGGTTGTAGAAGACCGGCTGGTTTTTTATGGTCTACCTTTACCTGCTGACATATTGGACATTCTAAAACAAATTTTGCTATTTCTCTCTTCATATTGGGCCACCAAAAATTTCCTTTAATGTCATGATACATCTTTGTGCTTCCTGGGTGTACGGTGTATGGTGTGGAGTGTGCTTCTTGCATAATTTCCAACTTTAAATCTGACTGGTCAGGGACACATATGCGGTTTCTCAGCCATACAGACCCATCACTTCTTATATGAAACTCCGAGGGCTTTCCTTGTTCTATCCCCTTTCGGAGGTTCAAAAGAAACGGATCATCCATTTGTTTCATCCGGATTTTGTCTTGCAGATCAGTCTTGACTTGTAATGCCATAACAGTGCTAGTTGAATCACGTACATATACTTCTATACCCGATTTCTCCATGTCCCTCAAAATGTCTCTTTGTGTGGTAATTAGACATGCCATGTTGCAACCAGTCTTTCTACTAAGTGCATCAGCCACAACGTTAGCTTTACCTGGATGGTAATTTATGTTGATATCATAATCCTTAAGTAACTCTAACCACCTTCGTTGTCGCATGTTTAATTCCTTCTGGGTGAATATATATTTCAGGCTCTTATGATCTGTATAAATTTCACAGCGTTCTCCATACAAATAATGCCTCCATATTTTTAATGCAAAGATGACAGCACCCAATTCCAAATCATGAGTCGGATAATTTTTCTCATGTGTCTTTAGCTGTCGAGAAGCATAAGCAATTACCTTATTGTTTTGCATAAGTACACAACCCAAGCCTATTTTTGAAGCATCACAGAATATAGTAAATCCAATTCCACTGATTGGCACTGCTAAAACAGGGGCCGTCACCAGTCGTCGCTTTAATTCTTGGAAGTTTTCTTCACATTTTTCATCCCAAATAAACTTTGTCCTTTTGCGAGTGAGCTGTGTCAAAGGTGCTGCTAGCTGTGCAAAACCTTCAATAAATCTTCTGTAATAACCTGCTAATCCCAAGAAACTTCTTATTTCTGTAACGGTGGTTGGCCTCTTCCAATCTATTATTGCCTGAATTTTTGTTGGATCTGGTGATATTCCTTCCCCTGAAATAATGTGTCCTAGAAAAGACACCTTATTTAACCAGAAATCACATTTCTTCAGTTTTGCATATAATTTATGCTTCCTTAATGTCTGAAGAACTATTTCTAGGTGATGAGCGTGCTCTTCTTCTGTCTTTGAATAAATCAAAATATCATCAATAAATACAACTACAAACTGATCCAAATATGGTCTGAACACTCGGTTCATCAAATCCATGAAGGTCGCAGGAGCATTTGTTAATCCGAATGGCATAACAACATACTCATAATGTCCATATCTTGTGCGGAACGCTGTTTTTGGAATATCTCCATCCTTTATTTTTAACTGATGATATCCTGACTGTAAATCGATCTTTGAAAATACTCGAGACCCTTGTAATTGATCGAACAAATCATCAATTCTTGGCAATGGATATCGGTTCTTAATAGTTACCTTGTTTAGCTCCCGATAATCCACACAAAGTCGCCAACTCCCATCCTTCTTTTTCACAAACAATACCGGAGCGCCCCATGGTGACATGCTAGGTCGAATGAATTGTTTTTCTTCTAGCTCCTTAATCTGCCTCTTCAACTCCTTTAGTTCAGCAGGTGACATTCTGTACGGACTCTTTGAGATAGGAGCAGTACCCGGAGTCAAGTCTATACTAAATTCAATTTCTCGGTCCGGTGGTAATCCAGGTAATTCACTTGGAAAAACATCAGGAAAATTTCGTACGACTGGTATTTCTTTGATATCCTTTTCTTTCACTTCTAAATTCATGCTAAACGAGCAGTCAAAATTTTTATGCTTCGCTTGATAAATGATCTTACGCTGACCAGGTACCTGAATTATCACTCGCTTTCTCTGACAGTCTATGTTTGCTTGATTCTTAGCCAACCAATCCATGCCCAGTATAATATCAAAATCATGCATATCTAGTACTATTAAATCAACCAAAAATTCTTGCCCTTTTATTACTATAGGATATGCAACACAAATGTTCTTGGCTATTACTTCTGTCATCGGAGATTCCACATGTATCCTTTTCCTTAAAGGGGTACTTTCTAATCCATGACTATCGATAAATTTTGAGGATATAAATGAATGTGTAGCACCGGTATCAAATAAAGTGAATGCGTTGTGTGAGCATACTTGAAGTGTACCTGTGATCACGTTGTTGTCCTCATCTGCATCATGCTGAGTCAAGTGATTCACCTTTGCATGAGGATTTGTCTGTTTCCTGCTTCCAGAGTAACTATTCATGCGTTGAGAGAGTCCACTTGAGTTAGTAGGGGGTGCAGGTAAGTATAATGGAGCTTTCGGTGCTGGCAACGGCTTTGGTGCAATGGACTTTGACATATTCTGATCCGGTGAACTGTGACACTGACTGATCATGTGTCCTTCTCTACCACACCTAAAACATTTCCCATGACGATACTCGCACTGGAATGCTGTGTGATTCCCATGACAAATAACACAGTTATTACGTCTAGGCTGGGCTACCGGGCGGTTGTTCGGACGCCAATTCTGCTGCATCGCTTTCTGTATATTCCCTTGATTTCCATGGTCAACCTTGATCCTCTTACGCTGCTGCTCCACTTCGGCTTGCTCTTCCACATATGCTTGTTCTACAGTTAATGCCTTGTTAGCAACATCTCGAAAAGATTTGAGCTCGAACACCTCCACTCGAGACTTGATTGGTTGGCGAAGTCCTTGTGCGAAACGCCGAGCTTTAGCTTCATCATTTTGGACATAAACAGAGGCATAACGAGCAAGTCTAGAAAATTCTATTTCATATTCCGCGACAGATTTCTGATCCTGTTTTAACTGTAAAAATGATAGCTCCATTTTCCTTTGTACGCTCTCTGGAAAATATTTTCTGTAGAACTCTTCCTTAAATGATCCCCATGTGAATAGATAGCCCTCAGGATACTTCTTTTTATGCACTGTCCACCAATCAAATGCCCCACCTTGTAGCATAAACGTGGCTAATGTAACCTTCTCTTCATCAGGGCAATGCATGGCATCAAAACTTTTCTCTATTTCTGTTAGCCAGTCCTCGGCCTCAATTGGGTTTGCACTCCCTTGGAAAACAGGAGGCTTAAGTCGACGAAACTCACGTAATGCGCCCTGTTTGTCTCCATCGAACGACTCCCTTCCTTTAGTTGACTGCTGCACTATATATTCCAGAATTTCAGTCTGCTTCATTTGGGTTTGTTCTTGACGTTGCAAAATATTTATAAGCAACTCATTTGGAAGTGGTTGCTCTGCTGCAGCTGCTAGTGTATTCCGGCCATCACCAGACTGTGATGCTGAGAAATCACCATTGTGACTAGCCATCTATGATACTAGAGGAAGAAATAAATAAAGCTGTCAACATTAGAGCATGCATCATATACATATATACCAGGTCTAGCTGATTATTAAAGAGGAAAGCAGTAGTACAATCAAAATTACACATCATGTCTACTAGATGTGTTGCTGCCATCCACGTTTCCCTCCAGCCACTCTACTATAGACAATTAGACACCCATACTGCTAGAGTTGTCAACAAAAGCTAGTGCTAGCTAGCCAAAAGGCTACTACCAGAACAGTTCCTAGCAGGTTATATACAAACAGTACTACTACAACCATTTATTTAAAAGCTAGGAACAGTTGCTTCATATCTCTAAGTGCCACCGTTCGCATCCTATTCATGCGCCTGAAGCTTTTCCGCCAGCTTCTCACGGAGGCTTCTGTTCTCTGTCATTAGCTCCATGATTTTACTCTCCTGCTTGTTGGTCAACTCCTCCAACTGATCACGCTCCAGCTTCAGTTTCTTACTCTTGTGTTCTTCTATTTCGAGCCAACGATCCCTGTCCTCTATTTGGAGGTTGAGGTCATGCTTGATCTCATAAACACAGTCATCATATTCTTGCTCAAGATACTCCAACTCATGCTGCCGGCAAGCCTCATGAAACTGGTTTAGTTGTGTCATCTCTATGTGGTGTTGCTGCTCCTTCTGCACTAGAGTTAGTAGTACCTCCCAGTACTCATACATATGCAGGTCCACCAAAGCAAAGTTAACAGAAAAATGAAGAAACTTGAGTGCTTCCCGTACAGCAAAGTTGCCAGCATCTTTAGCATCTTCACCATACCCATAGATAGTCTTATAAGAATTATCATCATCTGGGGTGAGCTGCAAATGTACTGCACCTTGGTACCCATCGCCCTCAAGACGCTTCACTGTCGACACTACCGGCGGCTCCAAATGGAAATGTTCATCTACCTCCTCTAATATGCTCACAAAGTTGAGATGGAAGATTGTATACTCATCCATCCCTGCTTTCAGCACACAGTTAGTTCAAAAATAAATACAGACTACATATCAAACATGCTAATTAAGCACAGAAAATAAGCATTCAATTAATCGTTAATTCCTACTTTACGTACCTAGACTATCCCCCTTAGTTAAACGCCAATAAAATTGTCACGCCCCAAGTGGGTCTTAGCCGTGACAATCGCCACATGCTTATAAATCTCAAGTTTATAAGCATGTTAGGCTAGTAAACAAATTTTTTTCCAGTATGCAAAAGAGCCAACTTTATTCGTTACTAGCTATTACAAAGGTCATGATACATGCAACTTCTTTATTTATTCCCAACCCGTAGAGCTACTCCTACTGTTCATCATTCTCATCAGCACCTCCATCATTTGCTACTTCTGCAAAATCAACAACAATAGCAAGAATGAGTATGATCTCATACTCAGCAAGCACACGGGTAAAAACTGAACCTCTCACGGCAAAAGTGACATAACAGAAGGGGTTAGTTGTATAGAAAGAATTTGATGGCAGAGGAAGATAATGGATTTAATTTAAAGAAAAGAAAGGAAATAACTGGCATCACATATGACCGCAAGCTTCCCAACCCGGGAGTCACAGGGGTGAAATTTCACACTTTTACGCTCTTAAGAGGGGTACTCCGACGTCGACAGCCTCGACCAGAACCACACAGGCTCTAGCCAAGCAGAGCTCTCTATTCCCCCAAGAACCAACCACTCGACTTACTAGTGTCGATCGCTCCTACGGATCCATCATCGACACGCTTCCGAACGAGTGTCGTTCTTAGCGGAGAACTCAGCCAGTCCCATACCTGAACTGTGACCGGTACAATACGTTTGTCGTCGTGACACCAGATTTTTATAAACTTTACTAGACAAGGATTAGCAAAAGGAAATACATGCAAGACCAAGATAAATATCTCTAGGCTTTCCACAGAAAACAACCATCCATGCATGAGCCATTAATCTATGTGCTCACATGCATGTACCAAGGATTTCTCCACCGTGATCATAAACCAAAAAGTAGTACTGTGGTATGCATGCTAGCTTCAAGAAATGTACAGGGATCAAATCACACGAACAGTGCACATTATAGAGCTTCAGAAGTACTACTAGCTTTAGAGCATGGCATGAACAGTGAGACAAAACAAGGAATAGGACAGCTAGAAAGGCTAGATGGAACGCATGCTTGCCTGACTCGCTGACTCGCTGCTTCCTCCGAGCGCTCTGCCGATCAGTGATTCTACTCCATGCAAAGCTAGCTAGTGAACGGGTTTATATGCTAGGATGAGTACTACAGCGTGCTCTTGCTCCTCTATTTATAGGCATGGTAGGGTAGGGGATGGAGCTGGATCACTGTAACTCAGAAATATCAACTGCCTCGGTGTCCCTAGATTCTACAACTACTTGTACTTTTACATAACACGTGCCTAGCTGACTCAATAGAGCATTAAATGCTACAGATAAGTGCAAGCTTGAGGTGCAAAATATCTTGTACCACACCCACACGTGGCCCTCCTACCCGAAGGCTCTACCACCATGTTCCTCTAATGCATATCCTTCCACATTAAGGAATTTAGTTGACTACTTTTAGTTAGTACTAACCAATGATTGCCAAAGATTGATTTTATCTAATTACGCTGATAATTATTACTCTAGCATGTGCTAATTTCTGTTAATTATCAAATACCAAAACCTTATTATTTCTAATAATTACGGGCATTACATACCAGGTACTAGCTAGTCGTCGGTCGTCACACAACTCGGCGGAACTCCAACACGTGATCGAGCGGGCGTGTGTGATGGCGATCCGGCGTACGTGCGCTCGAGCGGGAGCAACAGCTGGCGGGCGAGAGCGCAGGCGGGTAGGGATCGGGCAGGGCTAGCCGGCGGCCGGCGCAGAGGGCGCGCGAGCGGCGGCGACGGCTGGATGGCGGCGGCGGCGGCGCAGAGGAGACGCGCGGCGGCGGCGGCGGAAGGCGGCGGCCGGCGCGAGAGGCGCGCAGACGGCGGCGGCTGGATGGCGGCGGCGGCGGCGCGGAGGAGACGCGCGACGGCGGCGGCGGCGGCGGAAAGTTAGGGTTAGAACCCGGAAACTGATACCATGTAGAATATGTGAATTGCACGATGTATTGCTCTTCGTGCATAGGCACGTATATATGAGTACAAAGATGGGCCACGTACCTCAACTATACAGGGACTAGGAGGCGGGCCCAATACACAGTATACACAGATCATATATACTCAACAACTTTAACCACTGGTAATTTGAAAACAATAGAGGAATTGCATGGTAACAACTAACAAATCTAGTGGTAATATGAAGCAATAAGCTATGACAAGAATCAAGCATTATGCTAGATATGAAACGACTGAACTAGAGTGAGATTTCAAGGTAACCACTAATAAATACAGTGGTATTGACAAGCAAAAAGGACCTAGTAAAAAACATTAAGCATTATGCTGGATCTGAAGCATGTGACCTAGCATGCAATTTCATGGTAACAAATAACAAATTTAGTGGTAATTTCAATCAACGAGTCCGGGTAGATATGCATTATCCATAGATTATTGTCGCAATATGAATTTACACTTGGACCTTGCGCAACACATCATCACACATTTGCATCTGAAACACATAAGGGAGGGGATTGGGTATAGAGTACATTTCCACATTAAATAATTCACCAAACACAAGATGGAATCCCGGGGAAATCAGACCCATACCACCACCCGCAACCAAATCGATCTTGAACCACATGTTTCGTACAAATCTACGCCTAAACTACAACACCACAACCGCGTCTGACCTAATTGGAATGAACCCACAAACACATCCAACTCCTTTCTGCACACCAATCTCAAGCAAACTAACACCCGAACGAAACGACTCGCTGCACTATCAAAAAAGCATCTACACCCTCCAAAAACCGCCCGCGGAACCCCGGGGTCACCCCACGACACAAACACAAGACGTGGGAGGGGGAGGGGGGTAGGTAATCTCACCGGAACAAATCGGTCGCCGACCGCCGTAGAAGCAACCAACGGTCCCCCGCCTCGATTCGCCGTGGAAGAAGGGGAAATGTCCGCGATTCCGCCTCGGTTCACTGGGAGGAAGCGGAAGAGGGGAAGTAATCGCGGAGTAGGGAGGAGTGGGGCCAACTGCCGTTACAAGTGAGCGAGCAGTTCGGGGGAAGAAGAGGAGAGGGGATCGTGCGCAACAAGGCCGGCGATTGGAGAAAGAAACGGCGCGGGCCCACTTGCCATAGAGAGAACGGGGAAATGGCCATCATCTCGCACGTGATTAGATCGAGCAGTTATCGCGTGGGAGGCTGTGAAACGTCCGATTCAAATCGGACGGGATTGAATGCGTTCGGATCTGAAAACAAAATCAGAACATTTGGAAAATACTAGTTTCGTTTAATCAAAGAGGCCCCGAGAGATGTCGCAGCAACAGGACACGCGAACCTTCGCTTCTGTTTCACCGGGAAAACAGGGGCCCCGTTGTGAAAAAGAACAATAATCCTCGTGGTCGCCGGAGCCATCGGCAGTCCCCGGCAAAGGCACCGGAACCCCCACTGCCCTGTTCCTAAGAATGGCAACCCCGACCACCCGTACGGGGCAGCACTCGCCACCACCGGGAGCCGCTGCTGCCTACCGGCCCCTACTCCTCCCGCTCCTCCGCTCGCCGGCCGTGGTCGATGGCCGGCGGTGCCGGATGGATCCATTTTTACGGGAGCCGGCGGGCGGCCGTGGTGGTTGTCGGTGGTGGCGTCGCCGGCGCGCTCATCGCCAACTCCCTCCAGAGCTACGCCGACGTCGTCATAACCGACCCGTAAGCGCTCTCTACATACATCTTCTTACACCTGTTATTGGATTTGCCGGTGCCACAATTTACCTCAAAACTATGGCTAAACGATGAGTTATATCGTGGGATTGTTGATAAGCTGGTGCCGAAACTGTGGCGTGCTTGATGTAACTGCGCACATTGCTGATTACCTTTTTCGCGCATCATCCAGATAAATCCATCGATTAACCCCATGATTCAGATGCCACGCTAAGTCGCTAACATTAGTTACGCCCAAATATAGTCCCTGCTAGATCGTTGAGAATACGAGATATTGATTTGCTAAATAAGAATTGGTTGTTATTTTGCTGGATTGATCTTTCACTTGTTAAATAAGAATTGATTTGCTGGACTATTAGAAAAAGAATTGGTTTGCAAATCAGAACCCTCACCAGTTTTTTTCACTAATAAATATCTAAAATCTCACTGTTTAATATTTCAATGATGCCGGGAGGATGTGACCTTTATATCTGCATATGCTCGGATAATAGTGATCATTTTTTACCTTTTTGGGGTGAAGTCTTGATCGACTCGATGCAGATATTCAGTTATTCCAGTACTTCCACATTGAAACAGAACCTAATGGATCGGAATATCCGTCACTGTTTCCAAGGCTGTGTTACTTTGTACATTGGGTGCTCACAATATATAGAAAAATAGTTATTTTGAATCCAAAACAAAATGAATGAGTCAAAAAAGAGGTGTGATGCTTTTAAAACGGAGGTGCGAATAGACTTTGGTTACCTGCTATGTATGGAACATTTTTCAGTTACCACATTAGGCACCACCTTGGGGTCCTTGGTTGATATACTCCTTATAAAGAAGATGTTTGTGAACCTTAAAGGCAGACACATTAGTAGTTAGTAGGGGAAATTTTGTAACAAAAATAGTCCCTTTAAAATACATCTATATCCAGATTTTGTTTCAACAGCCCGATTTTTTAATCCCACATCCTGCTTGAGATGTCCGTACAAAATTAACGCCAACGGATTTGTCTATCATCACTCCTTCGTTGCATGTGACTTGATTGGGTAAAAAATAGCAGTGAACCTTAACTACTTATAATTGTAGTGCTTATGTTATGTAGTCTCCAAAAAATGGTCTATGTTCGTCGTTACTTGTCAGCTTTGCATCATGTGTGCTTTAAACTGACAAGTCGTAATTTCCAATGAAGGAATGCTGGCAAGCCCCTAATCTTACTTAACATATTTGGAGAATGCTTTTTCTCGAGAGCAATATTTGGAAATGTTAGCATAAGTGCATAACCCCAAGTTGTACTCTCTTCATCTTAACCAAAATATAATTGAACACCTTTCTTTTTCTTGATTTTAGGAAAGAGTACCTTGAAATTCCATGGACTAACATGAGACCAAAGGTGGAGCCATCTGTTGCTGGAAATCATTAATTAACCACAGTGATTACTGAGTGGTCAAGTCATTACAGCCTCTGCTACTTATGTAAGTGGAGAGGCTGTGATCACAGCAGAGGGTCGTTTGGTGGAGTACACATACCTTGTCATAGCCACAGGTCACACAAATCAGTGTCCACGAACAAGGAGAGACAGGCTAGAACAGTTTCAAGAAGGCAAGCCACCATGCTCATCCAATTGTTGCTTTCTTTTCGTAAGTGTTTTTATTTGTATCGGCATGTCTATCATTTTGATGCACTGATAGTTATTTAGACAAACCATATAAAACTATATCTACACCTTACTCGTTGGAAAAGTGAAACCCATATCGTTTGATATGTTATATGTAGCAACAAAAATGTTTTTACAAAACAACTATGACTTCCTTATTTCTACAAAACAATTATGACTTCCTTATTTTCCAATGGACGTGTCTACTCTAGCACATATCAAACAAATGTCATAACTCAGTGCTTAGACACAAGCCTACAATCAATCTAGGCTATTGTATACCCTTTCAAAATGTAATTTACTATTGCATACGACACAGTGAATGTTTCCTGGGTATGACTTGTTCTTGTGATGGATATTGTTAGCTCTTGAGTATCTGATCTCATCTACATTTCCAGATGACGTGAAGACAAAATATTCCGATTCGATTCTTCATGTTGGGGGTGAGCCATCAGGCGTTGAGCTTGCTGCTGAAATAGCTGTGAATTATCCAGACAACAAGGTGACACTGGTTCATGACAGACCAAGATTGTTGGAATCTGTTGGTCAAAAAGCTGGTGGTAAGGCACTGCTTTGGCTGAGATCATAGAATGTTGAAGTTTATTTGGAGCAGTCGATCGATCTAGAATCCATGTCAGAGGGAGACAGGCTCTACAGGCTGTCGTCGGGGATAGAGATAACAGCTGATTGCTACTTCTCGTGCCTCGACAGACCACTGAGTTCTTCATGGATTAGAGTTTCTGAGCTGAAAGATTGTTTGGACAATGATGGAAGATTGATGGTTGATGCAAATCTAAGAGTGAAAGGCCAGGTTAATATTTTTACTGCTGGTGATATCATTGACATTCCGGTAAGCTGACACTGTACTTTCATTTCTGTTGTTGAACTTCCACTTAAACCAAACCAGTTAGCCCAGACGCCTACATGGTGATTACTAATTTCCATTATGAAACGAGAGTATATTAGCCCAGACGTGTTCATGGCAATTACTAATTTCCATTTTGAAACAGAGTATAGTACCTTTTGGTGCATGTGGCTCCAAAAACATAAAGCTTTTGATGCATGGGCTAAAGACCGCAAGCTATTGAAATATAAACAACAATACCGATGGTGTCACTTGGCAAGGATGCCGTGGCGCAGCTATCCTTCGCCACAGTCCTAGGGCACCTTCCTGCGATGTGGAAATCCCGGGATTTGTTTCGTGCACAGAACAAGAATCTGCTGGGGCTTCCACGGTGAAAGGTACATTTATCCTCGCCCTTACAATGTTTTCAACATATTTGGTGGACTCAGCCACGGTGACCGCGAGTGACAATGATCTGGTGGATTTTGGTGCAGTGTGACAGACAAATTTGGCTGCAAAGGACCGGTTATATGCCGCTATTTTTGACCTTTTAGTTGTACACACGCCCTTGTTGAATTTTCATGTCAAAAAAGGAATAGCACGGTTTATGCGGTTGTAAATTTGTAATGGCGATCGCTTCCGGAAATCACGTGTAGCATACTTCACTTCACTGAAAGATAGTCGATGATATTTGGAAGTTTCAGTCCTATCCTTGGTTCTTTTTGCTGTGCTCCGACAGGTGACTGAGAAACTCTCTCACGCACTGATCATTCACCTTGTCGTCCCCGAACACTTTGGCGAGCTCCTTCACCTTGGCCCCGAACCCCTCGCCTTCGTCTTCCACCATGACCCTCCTCAGAGCCGCCGCGATGTCGCCGGCCGCGAACGACCCATCCTGCTCGTCCCGCGCCACCTCCACGCCGACCTTCTTGTCCACCAGGTTCCTGGCGTTGAGGCCCTGCTCGAACACCAGCGGCAGCAGCACCAGCCTCACGCCGTGCGCCAGGCCCTCGGCGATCGAGTTCCAGCCGGCGTGCGTCAGGAACCCCCCGACTGATGCATGGGCCAGGAACCTCACCTGCGGCACCCAGCCTCGGCACACGACTCCCCGGCCGGCGACTCGCTCCTCGAAGCACTCGGGCAGGCCGCCGGAGACGGCGTCGGTCGGCGCCCGGAACGCCCAGATGAACGGCAGCCCGGACGCCTCCAGGCCAAGAGCGATCCCTTGCAGCTGCGCGCTCGTCAGCTTCACTTCGCTCCCGAAGGCCGCGTACACGACGGAGCTTGGAGCCTGTCCGTCCAGCCAGCGCATCGTCGCCTCGTGGCCGGACACGTCTTGCTGCGGCGCCGGAGGGAACAGGCCGACCGGGATCACCGGCTTGCGGTAGAGCTCGCCGAGCAGCCGCAGCCACTCCGGCTCGAAGTCCATGCTGCTCCTGATGCCCACAAGCTGGCACCCTTCGATGGTCTTGGCGAAGCGGTAGCCCTCCGACACGCCGGAGTCGTCCGGGACCAAGCCCGGCTCGAACAGCTCGCGCGCCTCGTAGCCGCGGTACGCGACGGTGGTCGGGAACGGGACGTACTCAGGGACGGCCGTCAAGTGCGCCGGCTCCGTCTTGGCGTGCCTCCCGAGGCCCAGGAGCGCCTCAGGGCTCCCGAAGAAGCTGAGCGCCGCTGCGCTGAACAGGCTGAGGAACGCGCACGGTACGCCGTGCCTCGCCGCGGCCGCCGGCGCCCAGTACGACGCGTAGTCGACGAGGACCCAGTCTGGCCTCGATCCCGCCGTCTCCTCCTCCTGGAGCAGCTGCGAGAGCTGGCGCTCGAAGGCGGTGTCGTAGGCGCGGCGCAGGTACGGGCGGAGGTGGTCGGAGGACAAGTCGATGGTCGCCTCGGCGTGCTCCGGCAGGCGGTCGACGCGCGGCAGCGGGACGTCCACGACGCGGATGAGGCCGGCGAGGCTCGGCGGGATGTCGATGAGCCGGCGGGTGTTCCTCGGCGTGGAGAGGAGGGTGACCCGGTGGCCCTGCCGGGCCACGCGCTTGGCGAACTCCGTGAACGGGAGCAGGTGGCCGAAGGCAAGCCATGGCAGCATCACGACGTGCATCTTGCCGCCGGCCGTGGCCTCCGTCTCAGGAAATTAAGCTTTGGCGACGGAGGGCAGGATTTCACAGCTGCGAGATGCTCACTATTGATCCTTTCCGTGGAGTTCACAAATTTGCGGATTCTCGCGTTTGAACTTGGATCTCGCTCCGTTTCCTGAACGTCGGAGGGCCAAATATGGCGGGCAATGAAGATATAAAAATGGGACCAGATCAACAAGTCAGTGTTGGCTGCGTCACGGATGATGGTTTGTCAGTGTGCCGCCATTCGCCGTACCTGTGAACATGATAGATTATAATACTACTTGTAGGTAAATCTGCGTAACATGACAGGGGGATGAAGCGTGCAGGTGCAGGCTGTACCGGGCTCCTGTTACATCGACGACGGCTAGGTACAGTGGCCTTCGTTATCCTAGAGTGAGTGGACTCCATTATTTAGCAGGAACGACGCCTGGGCCCCGTGATTAAGTCAGAAGTCAGAGTTTCCCCGCTATAAGATGAGTATGCAGATCAAAATCAACAGTAGGGGGCAAAATTTCGTGTTTTGACCGAAACCTATTTGAGATCTGACCTTAGTTTGAAAAAATTTCGAGATCTGACCCTTTTTGCTACCGTCATAGTGTCTCGCGGTAGAATTGCACTGTCTACCGTCAAAGACCTTGGCGGTAGGACTTAACTGCGTCGTCATGGACATTTAACATGAAAAATACCCTACCGTCAGGCCATTTGGCGGTAGGTTGTACAAACCTATCGTCAAAGGGCCTGGCGGTAGGATACGAGCATGCATTGATACTTTAACATTTGTTGTTTGCAGTACACACATGCATCGGTGATGGATGCAACGGCTCTGTCCATGCAGCAGGTCGTTGCTCTCTCCTCCCTGCATGCATGACCAATCACCTCATGGGAAGAGTCAGAAATGAGCTTCGCCTTTTTGTTTTGTTTTTTGTGGCAGCTACCCGCGACATGCATGCATGCATCAATTAATCCATCCATCCATAGTCTAGCCTAATCCCTACAGTCTAGTAATACAACATGCATGCATGCATGCGTCAATTAACCCATCCATCCATAGTCTAGCCTAGTGAGTGCATGCAACACACGCACTTGCCATCAGCGGCAAAGAAGAGCTACCGCCAAAGTCTTTGGCGCTAGAAAATACTCCATCCTTTTCGGTTTATAAAGCTTATCTCAAAATGTTAGTTTTTCTTTTTTATAAGACTACCCATAATGAGAGTAACATAGATAGTAACATCACACATATCTATATAAAATAGATGATGTGGCAAGCAATAAATAAAAAAAGAGAGGCATGTGGTAATATAGCTAGTTACCACTAGTATGAGGCTGGTCACAATGGGGAGGAACTTAGGAGTAACATCACACACTCCAATACAAGTTTGCTTATGTGGCACATATTTAATGAAGAGAGAGGTGCTTGTGGTAACTAGCTAAGTTACCAGAACATCACACACTCCAAGAAATAATGAGTCTATATCCTAATAAATACATCATTGCATGACACTACATACATGTTCCTACCCACTATGGAGGTAGTAACATAGTCTAGGAAAATGTGTATGTTACTAGCTTATGTTCCTGCCTATTGTGACCAGCCTGAGTAACATCACACATATCAAGGCAAAATGAGTCTATAGCCTAATAAATAAAGTGTTGCATGTTACCACACATATGTTACTCCCCACTATAGAGGTAGTAACATAGACCATGTTAGTACTCTGTTACTACCCATTGTGACTAGTCTAAGGCTCAGTTTGGTTGTTCCCCATCACAAGTTCAGATACACAAGATGCATTAAATTATTGCATGCATGTATTACGAGAAAATTGACCAATGCATGTACTTTATGCATGCATGCATTGATAAACATATTTTTTTGAGGAAAACAAGAGCATTAATTGAGCGCTTTTACAAACTACAATAAGTATTCCACCACTCACCATCTACCTTGGTTGGTGAGATTTCTGAATTGAGCCCTATAAACCGAAAAGAAGGGAGTAACTGTCTACCGCCAAAGACCATGGCGGTAAGGTTTTTTACATACTAAACAGACGTGACCGTGCTGTTAAATCCTACCGCAAGAGATCCTGACGGTAGGTTGTGCTACTCTACCGCCAAGGGCTATGGCGGTAGAAAATGGTCAGATCATGAAATTTTTACGAAGCAGGGTCAAATTTGGCTTAACTTTTTAAAAATAGTCAAAACACAAAAATCGGCCACAATAGAGTTAGGCCATCTCCAACGCTATCCCCTAAAACGATCCGTTCGCGGACAAGACATTGATACGGGAGCCGACCATCCAACCCTATTGATCAAACGTTTGCACATATTTCAAATGGTATTTGAACAAACGAGATAAATTTTCATGCAAATCGGATGATTTTTTATTTAAACCAGACCATGACAATTGCGGGTTATTTGACGGTCCACGATGGAGATGCCCTTAGGGCGCACGAGTGTGCAACATAGTGTTAGAGCATGTCGGATGCACACGTGTTTAGTAGGTCACATGCAACCATTACAAGTCCTATGGATGCAAGTTCGTTCTAGTCCAGGCTACATCGAATTTATGGTCTGCAGGAAGCTCAAAGCAGTTTTGGGTCTGGTTGAGGAGGAATGATTGAATCTGCCTTTTCGTCTGCACACCTTGGGAAGCATGTGAGGCGGAATGTATTGAGCATTACTCCGCACTCCACTCCCCTAATCGCCCAAACCCCCATTCACACCCCTCTCTCACCACCCTTTGTTGCCATCGATGGGCGTTGACGCTCTACCACCATGGCGCTCGATTCCTTGTCCCGTCGGTGGTAGCGCTCACGACTGGTGGCTCGCGGCCGTTACGACGGGAGGCCACAACCCCGGACAGTTGCAGAGGATGCTCAACGATCCTCCCCCCATCTACACGAAGTTTCGGTCAGCGTATATCGACCGCCCATCAGAGGACAATACCTCCACTACGGCACCTCTGACGGCGGGTACTTCAGTTGCAGTGGTGGGAAGGGGGGCTTCGATTGCGGTTGTCAGCCAACCGCCGTGCGACCTTGAGCATTTTGACGTCCCCATCGTCGGGGTTTCCTTTTCCTGCTCCAGCGCCATCCGCTCCTCCTCGGGACTCCGGCGACAGTAGCGTCACCTCTGGCAACCGATGTAAGTATCGAACCTCAACATTGCTTCGTAGATGTAGATTGGTGGATGGTTCAGCTATGGTTAGGGTTTTCTAGGGAGGTTGTTGCTTCGACGACAATGCATTTTTGTTGGCGAGAGTACGCCTCTGGCAAGGATACACAATTAGGGTATATATGGTCGTATATTAGATTGATTTGCTGACTGGATTAGATTGATTCGTTGACTGACATGCCCATTGCTAGATTGCAAGTCTTATATCATTGACATGCACATTAGTAGATTGTGCATGGCTTGGATCATTGACATGCACATTGCTAGATTGTGCACTGACTGCGCATGTCTTAGATCATTGATATGCACATTGGCAGATTTTGCTTAGATTGTGCATGTCTTAGACCACTGACATGCACATTGCTAGATTGTGTACTCATTGTGCATGTCTTGGATAATTGACATTTGTAGGATCATAGAATCAATGTGCATGTACATGATCATAGGATCACAGGAATGTGCACTAGTTTGTGTTGGATCATAGCAATTATTCATTGTCTTAGTCTTTTGTGTCCATTATTCCATGCTGCAAGTATGCATTGTCCATGATTGCACGGCACCACTGTGCAATGTGTAGGATCATCCGATCATAGGAATGTGCATTGTGTAGGATCATAGTATTGTGCACTACTTTGTGTTGGATCTGCAATGATGCTCAATAATGTGCACTTAACTAACAAGGTGATAAAGAATGAATGGGATGTCATGGGGGGGGGGGGGGTGGCTGCCATCCACCCTCTAGCGTGGTGGACATGATCTCGCGTAAACAATGTGCGCTGAAGCCCAATGTGTTGGGGAAGGAAGGAGGAGACGACGTAGCATCTGCCCAAGCATGCCCGCCGACCAAAAATGGGGCACAAGCCGAAAGAACCGGTGCCACGTTGGTTTTGTGTAGAGATCGACGACGATTACAAAACTACCATGGTTGTTGTCCCAAAGGATTTATAGAAGTCCCCTGGGGAATGGCTTCACATCCCCCTTGTCCATTCCATCCCGGTGGCCGCCTGCCTGTGGTGTGAGACTTGGGTGCAGGTCTCGAAGTTCAGCGGTGTGGTAGTGCTGGGGCAACTGGAATCAGTTCTGCTGAAAGCACCAAGTGGAAGCCGGATACATCGTCGTCTTCAAGCTTTGCACTAGGGGGCTAAAGGTCAAGGTCTTCGATAGAACCAACTCCAACATTAGTTAGGCATGACTAGGTGGTCGCTTTACTTCTGAACTTAGTAGTGGTAGTAGTAGTGTTAATAGTAGTAGCATGGGGCGACTGGAATCAGTTCTGCTGGAAGCACCAAGTGGAAGCCAGATACATCGTCATCTTCAAGCTTTGCACTAGGGGGCTAAAGGTCAAGGTCTTCCATAGAACCAACTCCAACACTGCGTAGGCACGATTAGGTGGTTGCTTTGCTTCTGAACTTAGTAGTGGTAGTAGTAGTGTTAATAGTAGTAGCAATGCCGAAGTGTACATTTCAATCAAGGGACAACACCCCTGATGTTCGGTGTTGATCCTTTCCGTGGAGTTCACAGATTTGCGAATTCTCGCGTTTGAACTTGGATCTGGCTCCATTCCTGAACGTTGGAGGGCCAAATATGATCAACAATGAAGATATAAAAATGGGACCAGATCAACAAGTTAGTGTTGGCTGCGTCACGGATCACTGGTACGCGTCGGTCCTAAACAAACGGTTTTTAACCCCTTTCCGCGACGACATTTGGAACCGTCGCCAAGTGAGTGTGGGCGATAGGGGGGGTCCTTCCCACACGACCCAGAAACCGTCGGGGATATGCCCTCCTGGCACACACGCTCGGCAAAATGAGGTCGTGTGCGATCGGCGAGCGCTCAAATACGGAAATACGTACAGTAGAGCTAAAAAATACAATTATATGGCAAAATTGTTTCCGGTCGCAAGTACATCCCACACAGTCAGTCCCCGCTAAATGTTTCCATTCGTATGTACACCCCACACAGTCGCTCCAAGGAAAACTTTTTCGTTCACGGGTACATCACACACAATTTTTCCCGTTAAATCGTTTGCGTTATTGAATGTATCACACACGGTCCGTAGAAAAAACTGTGTGGCAAAGGCTGTCCATCAGACACAGTTTTTATGTGGAAAACGTTTGCGCAAGGTGGCCTAACGCAAACAGTTTTCAAGAGAAAGTCGTGTGTGATTGTTCATTGATCCAAGACGGTTTATTCCTAGAAACTGTGTGCGTTGCCTGAGGTCATCACCCATGGTATTTTTTCAACAACCGTTTGCAATAGCAAAACCCAATTAGCAGGCTCATTCTCCATTAGCAGGCTAATTATCCAATTATTCATAATTCATTTATTAATCTAATTGACATTTCATATTAAGCACACAATATATTTCATTTCCATATTAAGAAAGCATAATTTCATAATTGAAATACATGAGTACAACATGATATAGCTTCAGCACTCAGCTACCCCATTACACAACTGCACCAACAGCAAGTTCCACACGCAACATGTAAAACCTTTCGAAATTAGCATAATAGACGGTATATAGACAACTGCATCTCATCTGGAAAACTGCTGAAGCGGAAGGCGAATATTGAGCCTTCATTCATGTTGAAGGTCTTTGCAACTTTAGGCCAGTGCCTATGGATGATTGACCGTCCGTCCTTCGTCCTCTTCAGGAACACTTCAATATTGAACTATGGGTGTTGTATGAAAACCTTCCTCGCTTCCTGACCATAGAGGTGGTTTGAGAGGTAATCATCAGTGAACTGCTTTGGAAAGGCCTGAAAGCAAGGATGTGCATAAATATCTTCTCTATATTGGAAATGGGGCAAAGGAATAAAAAAGATTAAGGTATAATAGTTAGTACCATCTTGTAGTGAACTAATGTCTTCTTCATTGTGCAGACAAAGATCTTGTTGTTTCTTGTGCTAATTTCTTTATCCTAACAATCTTTCTGAGTTTCTTGATTTGATTGATATTCATGGACAACTCATTTTCGCATATGCAAAAAGGGTCGAACAGTGGGTCAAAACCTCTGACAGCAGGACCTACATGTGCAAGACCAAATTGTTAAAAACCAAAATATTAGAATGGTTCCTGTAATTGCACAATAATATGCTATTAGAGAACGGATCATGCACGTGCTAATCTCGATTGTAAACCTCAGTGCTTCCCATTGTTTCCCTGCAACACATATAAGGTAGTTAGTCATCAGGTTAAGTAAGGGTTCGCATGCTATCAGTAAAATATGTTGATGAAAAATAAGCACATTGCAGATTCATCAGATTAATTCAAGCCACACGAAAAATCCATTTACCCAAACCAAGCATGATTAAGAACTAGGAAATATAGCACTTGTATATGTTTCTCATGTATTAAGTGCAGCCAAATTCGATTTATTCCTCACATGCACAACAATACAAAATTTTATCCACGACAATTGGACATCGCATTGCAGAATTATACCAAGCAGTTAACTAAACACCACAATAAATGAACCAAACATTAACTGAGCACCACATTGCACAATATAACATGGGAAAACTTTGTTTTTGCCACTCTAGTTTTTGCCAACTTTGCTTATGCCATTCTAGAATTTGACATCTCACTTTTGCCACTCTTAGCTTTTGACAATACATCACAAATGCCATTCCGTGGCAAAAACGATAATTTTTCATTTCACTTTTGCCACTCTTAACTTTTGACATGTATCACAATTGCCACTCTAAATTTTTTGCTTTTGCCACAGAATGGCGAAAGTGATATATTGTCAAAAACTAAGAGTGGCAAAAGTGAAATGTCAAATTATAGAGTGGCATAAGCAAAGTTGGCAAAAACTAGAGTGGCAAAAACAAAGTTTTCCCATATAACATATTCCTAATAGAAGATCAGATAGTTAACCAAACAGTTAACTACAGCCAATTGTAGCAATTGTATTTGTTTCTCATGTATTTACTACAACCAATTCAATTTATTCCTCACATGGTATACAATAACAGAATGCACCCACAACTATTGAACATCGCATTGCAGAATTGAACCAAACAGTTAACTAAACACCACAACACAAATGAACCAAACGTTAACTGAGCACCACATTGCACAATGTATAACCAAACTAAGCATGCTTGACAACTTGGAAATATAGCAATTGTATTCGTTTCTCATGTATTTTGTAAAGATAAATTCGATTTATTTCTCACATGAAAGAAAATACAAAATTGCAGCCTGAAGAATTGAACATCACATTTGCAGAATTGAACCAAACAGTTAACTGAAAACGACAACTAATTAACAAAACAGTTAATAAGTGAGCACCACATTGCACGACATATAGAACATATACATTAGAGCAACAAATTGCATGGTAAAATTAGATAGCACAATCCACTAGAATTTGTGAAGGAAAGGCAGGAACAACACACGCAACGGGTAAACCGAGCATGCTTAACCGACGTAGCTAGCAAATGGCAAGGTGCATCTCCAAGATCTGGGGGTCGGCACAAATGGCAGCCATCGCGACCTCATCCGCACGTGCGGCCGCGATTTGCTTCTCCGTTGCCAAATGCTCCTTGAGACCTTGGCTATACTGCGTGCACCATGGCTTAGGCCGACACTTATTTGGTGGAGGGGTCGGTGATTTGGGTGGAAGGTGTCGCGCTCACGCCGACGGCCGGGGCATGTGGGATGTGGAAGGAGGAGAAGGATGGGGTCGGGTGTGGATTACCAACCTGGATAGACGAGGCCGAACAACGTGAAGGAGGGTCGCCGATGAGGAGGTGGCACTGCAAGCAAGGAGTGAAGGTTTCAACTTTGAAAGGAAGGCGGAAAGAGGGGAAATGTGGCTTTTGGTAAGGGGAGGGGGCGGGGAGGTGGATAATTCTACGGAAGCCGAAAATTTGGAATCGCTTCAGCCAAAAAACTGGTGCGTAATGTGTCATCAGACACGGTCCCTTATTCAGAACTGTGTACAATATGTGGACATCACAAACGATTCAGATAGCTTAACCCGTATGTGATGAGTTTGAACGTCAAAAGTTTTGGTTCAAATTTCCATGGTTACAGTGGTCATCCACGTCATTGCATAATTTGGTACACAAAGGAGACTACAGCACACCCACACTTCTTAATCGAGCAAGTTCAGCAATTAAACATAGCTAGCTGACCTAAACATTACTCTAACAAATTAAAGACCGACGCTCTTAATTAAACAAAACAAAGAGTACTACTACGACGAGTGCTCGTTGATCTCCGCTGCCGCCTCCATGTCCAGCTCGCGCCCAACGATCTCCTGGGGAAGGGGCTCCATGGCATCCATCACACCATACTCGGTAAGCATCTCGCCATTCGCGTTCGCCATCTCTTTGGAAAAGGCCGCCACGAGCTGGGCGTGGGTGGACGCAATCTGGGCTTGGACGGGCTCCGTCGTCGCAAGGTATGGGGCGGAGGAACGGACGGCTGCTCGAACGCTCTCAGCGATTGCTACCTCTTCGGTCGTGGGTTGCCGATCGTTCTCGGAGAAGCTTCGCTCGATTTGTGCGGTGACCGCCATGAGCTGGTCGTGGGCGGCCTCCATCAGGGCTAAGGCCTCCACTGCGGAATGGACATCTGCTGTGCCGCTCTCGTCAGTTGCTATCCCCGAGTCAGATGTTGCTGCCGCCACCTGAGAAGCAACATCGGCCATTTGGGCTGCCTTTGCCGCCCGCTCGCAGATTGCGGGTGCGCTCATGCACCTTGTTTGCATGCGCATGGCGGCTGTGGCCGCGCTCTCCCTGGAGTGGGCCACCGAAGTTGCCCTCACGACGCGGGTCCACGTGCCCATCTTTCACCGACGGCGATTGAACAATGAAATGATATTTGGGGAGCGAGCTATTGTGCTTGAGACGCCGGCTGTAGACTGTAGCCGACGCACCTTCTCGCGTAAGCCATAGGCATACTATACACCGACAGTGCTCCAGGATATTTTGTGCTACATTTCACACGGTTGCTGATAATAAACTGTGTGCGATCTACTTGATTTTTCATCTTGATTTGAATTACATAATGGGGTCACAACGGCAATGGAAGGTATTTGTATTGCTAGACCTTTTATCTGGAGTGAACATGCAACTATATGTGTGTCGTAAAAGAATCGGAATTATTCAGGGTTCGTTTGAACATTGTATACATTAAATTGGTTTTCTAGTCATTTCAGGTGCACAATTCAAAATTAAACTACATGCACATGCTCCAGTGCATATAAATTGGTTGAAAAATCAAATATGTGTCCTTGGGTGCATGCTTAGGTCCCATGCAAGAAATGGGAATAAATTTCAAACACCAGGGCACCGTTGATTGCCGGCAAAACATTGAGATGCCTGGTTTTTAATTTCTAGTAAATCCAAAACTCGTCTAAAATTCATGAAACTAGGCATGCTATCATGGAGCGGCATCAACATGCCGTGGTAAAAAGTTTGTCCCATTTGGGGCAGGTTTGGGTATATGCTTCTCACAAACCAGAGCTTCTCACAACAAGCATGATGGTTTTCGGTAGGGAACGTCCCACCTTTGGGGACAAAACGATATCCATTGCCTCTTATTGCTTTCAATTTTCTTTCTCGTGTCAACGTAGAACAACAGGAGTGTTGTCTGAATTTTTGTGATTTTTCGGGGTTCTTTTGGACATTTTTATGCATTAACTGAGTTTTCAATGCATTTATGTGCACAATTCAAATTTGAACTACATGCACATGCTCCAGTGCATATAAATTGGTTGAAAAATCAAATCTGTGTCTTTGGGTGCATGCTTAGGTCCCATGCAAGAAATGAGAATGAATTTCAAACACCAAGGCACCGTTGATTGCCGGCAAAACATTGAGATGACTAGTATTTAAATTCTAGTAAATATAAAACTCGTCTGAAATTCATGAAACTTGGCATGCTATCATGGAGCGGCATCAACATGCCGTGGTAAATGTTTTGTCCCATTTGGGGTAGGTTTGGGTATATGCTTCTCACAAATCAGAGCTTCTCACAACAAGCATGATGATTTCGGTAGGGAACGTCCCACCTTTGGGGACGAAACGTTATCCATTGCCTCTTATTGCTTTCAAAAAGTTTCTCGTGTCAACATAGAACAACAGGAGTGTTGTGTCAATTTTTATGGTTTTTCGGGGTTCGTTTGGACACTTTTATGCATTAACTGAGTTTTCAATGCATTTATGTGCTTAATTCAAATTTGAACTACATGCACATGCTCCAGTGTATATAAATTGGTGAAAATCAAATCTGTGTCCTTGGGTGCATGCTTAGGTCACATGCAAGAAATGGGAATGAATTTCAAACACCAGGGCACCGTTGATTGCCGGCAAAACATTGAGTACTTTATTTTTAAATACTAGTAAATCCAAAAGTTGTCTGAAGTTCATGAAACTTGGCATTCTATCATGGAATGGCACCCGACATGCTGTGGTATTTTTCGTGTCCATTTTGAGAGAAGGCGCACTCGAATAATGACAGCCAACAAAGGCATTTTGAAAAAATAGCTGCCACTTTAATATATCAAATGTTTGTATAGTTCAAACCGTGTGAGTTCTGTTACCCATTCACATGACGCCACGTGTTTGGTTTTAATGGCTGTAGGAGGTGCCGTGCGGATAGCTGCTTGACCTTGACTGAACGAGAGGCGTGCGAGCGCCTTCTGGTGCGCAGGTTGACTGAGAGGCGTGCAAGCTGTCCTCGAATGCGCAGGCTCACCGAAAAGCGTGTGAGCTGTATGCTGCGCAGGCTCACTGGGAAGCGAGCCCTTTGACTTCCATGGCCGCCCGCCTTGCTCGCATCCTCTCCATTAATGGCGCCCAATTCGCAGTTTAATTTGTTTTTTAAATATAAAATACTCATCGCAAACGTTTTAGTTAGAACACCCGTATGCAAACCGACAGCTTCCCCAGGAAGCCAAGAGAAAATGTGCCGAGCAGGATTTCTGCAGCTCTTGATCGCAAACGTTTTAGATAGAACACCCGTATGCAAAGTTAGAGCAGCGCAAGATTTGTGCATCCCTTCAAGGCAAACGGTTGTTTTGAATGACCCGTGTGCAACCGCGCACAAATAATTTGGTAAGATTTTTCAATCCTTGTAACACTGCGATTTGTCAAAATATGAAACTAAAAATCACTAGAAGTATCTAATTTTTGGAACTAAAATTCAGTAATTAAGCATAGATTTTATTCATAGATTAAGCAGTCGTTCTTAATTTATACAAACAGTTCAACTCGACAGCTAAACCGACCAAACTTTTCCCCAATTGTTGCCAACCACGTACTGAAATAGCTAGTTCAACTACATATACTAGCTAATTTTAAGTACGTTGTATAGTTCCACCACATCTATAGTCAGATGAACTGAACAAAATAGCCCCTAAATACTACCGCTACTGCGGAGGGGCTTTGTACTACTTCCGGCTGCCTCTCCTTTGCAGAGCGTGCTCAGTAAGAGGCGGAGGAGGAGGAGCCTACCGACGAGCTGGGCAACCGCAATACGGTGCCTGCTGCTGTTGCAGCTTCAGCGACGCTCACCTCGAATGCCCTCTGCCGCTCCAGACGACCCCTCTCGAAGCGGTGTTTCTCCTCGTAGATCTCCTGATTCCTCGCCTCTGAGGCGGCGTGTGCCGCAGGCATGGCGGCGGCAAGGCTCTTTGTGTGCTCGACGAGGCGCTCCTCCTCCCGCAGAAACTTGGTGTAGCGCGCAAGGTCGCTGACGCACGTGCAGGCATCCACCTCCGCCTCCTGCCTTCGGGCGGCGGTGGCGGTGCGGGTGATGACCCCGGCGGTGGACGATGGGATGGCGGCCACGGCGGCCAACGACGGGGTGGCGGCCACGACCACCACCTCCCGCCTTTGGGTCACGGCGGCGGAGCGGGTGATGGCCACAGTGGCCGGCAGTGGGGTGGCGGCCACGACGGCCACTTCCCGCCTTCGGGCCGCGGCGGTGGAGCAGGCGATGGCCCTGGCTTTCGATGGTGGTGTGGCGGCAATGGCGGCTGGCAACAACTGCCGACGGGCACCGGCGGTGGAGCGTGTGGTGGGTGTTCCGCGCACACCCAACAGGGACGCCACACGCACTATACTACGCCGGGGACTGCACCACCGCCGCGGTGTAGCCTCCCAGCTGGAGCTGTCCTCTCATGACGGCGGAGTGGCTGAGCGACGATGATGGACCGATGCCATTGGAGGTTGTGGGAGAAGCAGATGAGATACGTTACAGGGAGGGAGGGGAAAATGCGACGCAGGACTCGTCGGGCGTGATGGTTTTTATAGCAGGCCGATAAGCATTGGGATTTTGCGGGATTTCACCGAGTCGGGCGGGAAGCTTGCGCGGGAACCTGCGAGGTTGCGTGGGAACGGGCTCAACAATGATTCATTGGCACCACCGTTTGGCCAAAAGAACGCCCCCGCGCACTGCGCAAGCTTGCATTGTAAGCCGTCTGCGGCAGCGGGGTGACAAGACGTGCGAGAGGAGGACGAAAGGCCAGGTACACATACGGTTAATAAAAAAACGTTTGCGATTTAATTACCTACTATACCACCGTCCTGGTTTATAAGTATGATTTAACTAGTAAAATACGAATGCATGTCGCCAAATATTATATAGTTGGATTTGTATTTGAACATAGTTTCCAATTATATAATTTTTAAAACATGCATTAACATTTTGTTGGTTAAATTTGAGGGCAAAGTATGGCACAGAATATAAAGGAGACTATAGACTAGATGGAGTGGTAGCACACGGCCGCTCTCTATGCAGCGACGCAACTGTTGACCGGCTTGTAGGCGACCATTTCCTGCGTGTTCAACTGCTCTACGCGTGTGGTTGCTTGCGGTTCAGGTGGCCGCGGCGCGCTCTGCTCACGCGTCCCTCCGGATGCTCTGCCCTCATCACTCCATGCGCGCTGTCAGTGTTTGGGGCCGGCGCACGGTCACGCATGTTCGTGTGCACGCGGTTGCACCGGGCGCGGTGCGATGATGCAGTTACCCACTGCAAAAACTGCCATGCGGATGCGCCGAGAATCCACGCCGCCCGGCCCCCTTTTATTCCTGCGGCCATTTACCTTTATCTCTAGTCTCACACGACACAATAAGCACACCCACGAGGACACATACAGAGAGGACATCCAACGGTTCCAATGGCGCTCCCAGTGGTCGACAACGACAATGGCGGGCAGTTCACCACGCATCATGTAGTGGACACCCACATGAGGGGGAAGGCCCTCTCGATGGTGTACACGAACGATTCGGTCTCGATGGGGACCTCTGATACGTCTCCAACGTATCTATAATTTTTGATTGTTCCATGCTATTATATTATCCGTTTTGGACGTTTATGGGCTTTACTATGCACTTTTATATTATTTTTGGGACTAACCTATTGACCCAGAGCCCAGTGCCAGTTCCTGTTTTTCCCCTTGTTTCAGTGTTTCGAAGAAAAGGAATATCAAACGGAATCAAAACGGAATGAAACCTTCTGGAGAAGTTATTTTTGGAAGAAAAGCTACCCGATAGACTTGGAGTGCACGTCAGGAAAGAAACGAGGGAGCCACGAGGAAGGGGGGCGCGCCCTCCACCCTCGTGCGCCCCTCGTGTCTCCCATGACGTACTTCTTCCTCCTATATATACCCATATACCCTAAAACGATCGGGGAACAGAATAAATCGGGAGTTCCGCCGCCGCAAGCCTCTGTAGCCACCAAAAACCAATCGGGACCCTGTTCCGGCACCCTGCCGGAGGGGGGGAACCCTCACCGGTGGCCATCTTCATCATCCCGGCGCTCTCCATGACGAGGAGGGAGTAGTTCACCCTCGGGGCTGAGGGTATGTACCAGTAGCTATGTGTTTGATCTCTCTCTCTCTCGTGTTCTTGAGGTGGTACGATCTTGATGTATCGCAAGCTTTGCTATTATAGTTGGATCTTATGTTGCTTCTCCCCCTCTTCTCTCTTTTAATGGATTGAGTTTTCCCTTTGAAGTAATCTTATCAGATTGAGTCTTTAATGACTTGAGAACTCTTGATGTATGTCTTGTCATGCGTATCTGTGGTGACAATGTGATATCACGTGATTCACTTGATGTATGTCTTGGTGATCAACTTGCGGGTTCCGCCCATGAACCTATGCATAGGGGTTGGCACACGTTTTCGTCTTGATTCTCCAGCAGAAACTTTGGGGCACTCTTTGAGGTTTTATGTGTTGGTTGAATAGATGAATCTGAGATTGTGTGATACATATCGTATAATCATACCCACGGATACTTGAGGTGACATTGGAGTATCCAGGTGACATTAGGGTTTTGGTTTATGTGTGTCTTAAGGTGTTATTCTAGTACGAACTCTAGGGCTGTTTGTGACACTTATAGGAATAGCCCAATGGATTGATTGGAAAGAATAACTTTGAGGTGGTTTCGTACCCTACCATAATCTCTTCGTTTGCTCTCTGCTATTAGTAGCTTTGGAGTGACTCTTTGTTGCATGTTGAGGGATAGTTATATGATCCAATTATGTTATTATTGTTGAGAGAACTTGCACTAGTGAAAGTATGAACCCTAGGCCCTGTTTCCTATCATTGCAATACCGTTTACGCTCACTTTTATCATTAGTTACCTTGCTGTTTTTATTTTTTCAGATTACAAAAACCTATATCTACCATCCATATTGCACTTGTATCACCATCTCTTTGCCGAACTAGTGCACCTATACCATTTACCATTGTATTGGGTGTGTTGGGGACACAAGAGACTCTTTGCTATTTGGTTGCAGGGTTGCTTGAGAGAGACCATCTTCATCCTACGCCTCCCACGGATTGATAAACCTTAGGTCATCCACTTGAGGGAAATTTGCTATTGTCCTACAAACCTCTGCACTTGGAGGCCCAACAACGTCTACAAGGAGAAGGTTGCGTAGTAGACATCAAGCTCTTTTCTGGCACCGTTGCCGGGGAGGCTAGGTAAGCGGCACTCACACCCCGTCAACTAAGCTCTTTTCTTGCGCCGTTGCCGGGGAGGTGAGTGCTTCAAGGTATATCTTTAGATCTTGCAATCAAATCTTTTTGTTTCTTGTTTTAGCACTAGTTTAGTTTATAAGAGAAAATTTCAAAAAAATGGAATTGAGTTTGTCTCATACGCTTCATCTTTTTAATATCTTTCGTGAGTATGATGGAAAGGAAAATTCTGCCAAAGTGTTAGAAGAAGAATGCATTAAAATGTTTGGCACTAAATCTTTGAATGATGAGCATGATTGCAATGTTGTTAGTATGAACTCCTTGAATATCCATAGTATTAATGATGATTGCACTAGTTATGATGAAAATGTCTCCTATAAGCATGTCGATTTTGTGGAGTATATTGGGTTTGCAAGTACACACCAAATAGGGAAGATAGATATTGCAAGAGGCATAAGTACTTGGAAACTAAATGGTTGCAAGAAAGGCTAGATGCTTGTGCTGAAAATTTAAATTTTCTTAGCCGTACTTGTGAACTTTGCAATGAACGTGATCATTTCAGTACCCAATGCAAATTGTTTCATGATCGTATCGTGTCCAAAAATTGTGATGACTTGATTTCCCTTGCACATCATAATGAACTTAGTTTGCTCTTGGGTTATGAAGAAATGAAAGGTATAACTAAGGATATTCCAAAATTTTCCCTTGATAGAGTTCTGCATTTTAATCTAGAGAAAATTTATATGTATTGCGCGGTGAATTGCATTGAAAATCCTTATATTGCCAATTACATAAAGAGAAGAAAACAAATAGAAGATGAAGAGAATGCTAACGAAAGGGAAGAGACTTCCCAATATTCTCCTATTATTTCTTATGATGAATCAGGTAACGAGGAGGAGCCTTCTATTCAACCAATCTCATTAATAAGGAGCTCGAAAAAGAGGATTAAACCCACACATGATGTGGTGAAGAAGAAGAAAAGAAAAAGGAAGAGAGGTAAAAACATATCTCTCCCAAATAATGTTGCTCCTATTATTGTTGTTGTGCCTCATGAAAATGAATAAAAAATAATTGTGGAAGATGATGCCCTTGATGATGATTTCGTTATGCCTATTGCTTGTTGTGATGATTATGATTGGGAAGATAATGATACTTCTTATGATCTTGAAAATATTTTTGGCACTTGCTTGGAAGAATGTGATAATAATGTTTGCTATACTATTGGTGCTATCCATACTATTAATGATGAGAGTGATTATGCTTATGATATGAAAAGGCCCAAGCTTGGGGATGCTATGTTTGATGAAGATGATGTTTTTGAGAATATGTTTGCTGAAATTAATGTTTGTCCCAAGCTTGGGGATGCTATGTTTAATAATGATAATATTTTTAGTCTCTCAAATTTTGATATGCAAATTTATAATAATGATAGCATGCCTCCTACTTATGATGATTATATTGATGAAAGTGGATTTGGAAGAGTGTCAACTTTAGGAGTTAGTGATCGCACTATTTTGGAAGATGTTGAATCTTATTGTGATAATTATGAAAGTGGATTTGGAGAGGTCATGAATTTATTTAGTGATGTATCCACTATCTTGGAACAGGTTTCAATCGATTATGATGAGAACAAAGTTGCTACTTATGATGATTATTGTGATGAAACTTATGCTATAAAAAGTAGTGATGATTATATTTATAAAACTTGTCATGAATATGATTACCCTTTTTCTGAACATTACTCTTTTAATGTGGAAACAATTTATAGGATTCAAGTCTCTTATGACACTCTCACTATTCCAAATGAGAAGAATTTTGCTTATGTGGAGAGTAGTAAAATTTCTATACTTGTAGGTCATGAAAAGAATGCTCTAGGTGCTGTTTATGTTGTTGAATTTATTCATGATGATACTGAAAATTATTATGAGGGAGGAATATATGCTTGTAGGAATCGCAATAATATCAAGTTTCCTCTCTATGTGCTTAAAGTTTTAAAGTTATGCTTTTTTTGCCTTCCTATGCTAGTTGATTATTGTTCCCATAAGTTGTTTTCTCACAAAACCCCTATGCATAGGAAGTGTGTTAGACTTAAATGTGCTAGTCATATTTTTCATGATGCTCTCTTTATGTTTCAATTCCTATCGTTTATGCGAGCATCATTGAAATCATCATGCCTAGCTAGGGGCGTTAAACGTTAGCGCTTGTTGGGGGGAAACCCAACTTTATTTTAGTTTTTTGATTTTTGATTCTGTTTAGTAAGAAATAATCCTTCTAGATTCTGTTTATATGTGATTTTATGTTTTAATTAGTGTTTGTGCCAAGTAGAACCTTTGGGAAGACTTGGGTGAAGTCTTTATGATCATGCTGTGAAAAACAGAAACTTTAGCGCTCACGAGATTAGCTAAAAAATTTTACTGGAGAGTGCTATTTAGTTGATTCTTTTTGCGGATGATTACTAGACAAATTCGTCAGGTCCACCAATTTATTGAATTTTTGGAGTTCCAGAAGTTTGCGTTAGTTACAGATTACTACAGACTGTTCTGTTTTTGACAGATTCTGTTTTTCATGTGTTGTTTGCTTATTTTGATGAATCTATGGCTAGTAAAAGAGTTCATAAACCATAGAGAAGTTGGAATACATTTGGTTTAACACCAATATAAATAAATAATGAGTTCATTACAGTACCATGAAGTGGTGTTTTGTTTTCTTTCACTAATGGAGCTCATGAGTTTTCTGTTAAGTTTTGTGTTGTGAAGTTTTCAAGTTTTGGGTAAAGATTCGATGGACTATGGAATAAGGAGTGGCAAGAGCCTAAGCTTGGGGATGCCCAAGACACCCCAAGGTAATATTCAAGGATAACCAAGCATCTAAGCTTGGGGATGCCCCGGATGGCATCCCCTCTTTTGTCTTCGTTCATCGGTAACTTTACTTGGAGCTATATTTTTATTCACCACATGATATGTGTTTTGCTTGGAGTGTCATGTCATTTTATTTTGCTTTGCTTGCTGTTTGAATAAAGTACCAAGATCTCAAATTCTTAAATGTTAGAGAGTCTTCACATAGTTGCATAATTACTCGACTACTCATCGATCTTCACTTATATCTTTCTGAGTAGTTTTCCTCTAGTTCTTCACTCTTATCTTTTTGGAGCACGACGGTAGTTTTATTTTGTAGAAATAGATGAACTCTCATGCTTCACTTATATTATCTTGAGAGTCTTAAACAGCATGGTAATTTGCTTTGGTTATGAAACTAGTCCTAGAAGTGATGAACATCCAAGATAGGTATAATAAAAACTTTCATATGAAGTGCATTGAATACTATGAGAAGTTTGATTCTTTATGATTGTTTTGAGATATGAAGGTGGTGATATTAGAGTCATGCTAGTTGAGTTGTTGTGAATTTCAGATATACTTGTGTTAAAGTTTGTGATTCCCGTAGCATGCACGTATGGTGAACTGTTATGTGATGAAGTCGGAGCATGATTTATTTACCGATTGTCTTCCTTATGAGTGGCGGTCGGGGATGAGCGATGGTCTTTTCCTACCAATCTACCCCCCTAGGAGCATGCGTGTAATACTTTGCTTTGATAACTTGTAGATTTTTGCAATAAATATATGAGTTCTTTATGACTAATGTTGAGTCCATGGATTATACGCACTTTTCTTCCTTCCACCATTGCCAGCCTCTCTAATACCGCACACTTTTCGCCGGTATCATACACCCACCATATACCTTCCTCGAAACAGCCACCATACCTACATATCATGGCATTTCAATAGCCATTCCGAGTTATATTGCCATGCAACTTTCCACCGTTCCATTTATTATGACACGCTCCATCATTGTCACATTGCTTTGCATGATCATGTAGTTGACATCGTATTTGTGGCAAAGCCACCATTCATAATTCTTTCGTACATGTCACTCTTGATTCATTGCATATCCCGGTACACCGCCGGAGGCATTCATATAGAGTCATATTTTGTTCTAAGAATCGAGTTGTAATTCTTGAGTTGTAAGTAAATAAAAGTGTGATGATCATCAATATTAGAGCATTGTCCCAGTGAGGAAAGGATGATGGAGACTATGATTCCCCCACAAGTCGGGATGAGACTCCGGACGAATAAATAAATAAATAAAAGAGGCCAAAGAAGCCCAAATAAAATAAAAATAAAAAAGAGGCCATAAAAAAAGGCCCAAAAAAATGAGAGAAAAAGAGAGAAGGGACAATGCTACTATCCTTTTACCACACTTGTGCTTCAAAGTAGCACCATGATCTTCATGATAGAGAGTCTCCTATGTTGTCACTTTCATATACTAGTGGGAATTTTTCATTATAGAACTTGGCTTGTATATTCCAATGATGGGCTTCCTCAAAATGCCCTAGGTCTTCTTGAGCAAGCGAGTTGGATGCACACCCACTTAGTTTCTTTTGTTGAGCTTTCATACACTTATAGCTCTAGTGCATCCGTTGCATGGCAGTCCCTACTCACTCACATTGATATCTATTGATGGGCATCTCCATAGCCCGTTGATACGCCTAGTTGATGTGAGACTATCTTCTCCTTTTTTGTCTTCTCCACAACCACCATTCTATTCCACCAATAGTGCTATGTCCATGGCTCACGCTCATGTATTGCGTGAAGATTGAAAAAGTTTGAGAACATCAAAAGTATGAAACAATTGCTTGGCTTGTCATCGGGGTTGTGCATGATTTAAATATTTTGTGTGGTGAAGATAGAGCATAGCCAGACAATATGATTTTGTAGGGATAGCTTACTTTGGCCATGTTATTTTGAGAAGACATGATTGCTTTGTTAGTATGCTTGAAGTATTATTGTTTTCATGTCAATATTAAACTTTTGTCTTGAATATTATGGATCTGAATATTCATGCCACAATAAAGAAGACATCATTGATAAATATGTTAGGTAGCATTCCACATCAAATTTTTTGTTTTTATCGTTTACCTACTCGAGGACGAGCAGGAATTGAGCTTGGGGATGCTGGTACGTCTCCAACGTATCTATAATTTTTGATTGTTCCATGCTATTATATTATCTGTTTTGGAAGTTTATGGGCTTTACTATGCACTTTTATATTATTTTTGGGACTAACCTATTGACCCAGAGCCCAGTGCCAGTTCCTGTTTTTCCCCTTGTTTCAGTGTTTCAAAGAAAAGGAATATCAAACGGAATCAAAACGGAATGAAACCTTCTGGAGAAGTTATTTTTGGAAGGAAAGCTACCCGATAGACTTGGAGTGCACATCAGGAAAGAAACGAGGGAGCCACGAGGCAGGGGGGCGCGCCCTCCACCCTCATGGGCCCCTCGTGGCTCACCTGACGTACTTCTTCCTCCTATATATACCCATATAACCTAAAATGATCGGGGAACAGAATAAATCGGGTGTTCCGCCGCCACAAGCCTCTGTAGCCACCAAAAACCAATCAGGACCCTGTTCCGGCACCCTGCCGGAGGGGGGGAACCCTCACCGGTGGCCATCTTCATCATCCCGGCGCTCTCCATGACAAGGAGGGAGTAGTTCACCCTCGGGGCTGAGGGTATGTACCAGTAGCTATGTGTTTGATCTCTCTCTCTCTCTCTCTCTCTCTCTCTCGTGTTCTTGAGGTGGTACGATCTTGATGTATCGCGAGCTTTGCTATTATAGTGGGATCTTATGTTGCTTCTCCCCCTCTTCTCTCTTTTAATGGATTGAGTTTTCCCTTTGAAGTAATCTTATCGGATTGAGTCTTTAATGACTTGAGAACTCTTGATGTATGTCTTGCCGTGCGTATCCGTGGTGACAATGGGATATCACGTGATTCACTTGATGTATGTCTTGGTGATCAACTTGCGGGTTCCGCCCATGAACCTATGCATAGTGGTTGGCACACGTTTTCGTCTTGATTCTACGGTAGAAACTTTGGGGCACTCTTTGAGGTTCTATGTGTTGGTTGAATAGATGAATCTGAGATTGTGTGATGCATATCGTGTAATCATACCCACGGATACTTGAGGTGACATTGGAGTATCCAGGTGACATTAGGGTTTTGGTTGATGTGTGTCTTAAGGTGTTATTCTAGTACGAACTCTAGGGCTGTTTGTGACACTTATAGCAATAGCCCAATGGATTGATTGGAAAGAATAACTTTGAGGTGGTTTCGTACCCTACCATAATCTCTTCGTTTGTTCTCTGCTATTAGTGGCTTTGGAGTGACTCTTTGTTGCATGTTGAGGGATAGTTATATGATCCAATTATGTTATTATTGTTGAGAGAACTTGCACTAGTGAAAGTATGAACCCTAGGCCCTGTTTCCTATCATTGCAATACCGTTTACGCTCACTTTTATCATTAGTTACCTTGCTGTTTTTATATTTCCAGATTACAAAAACCTATATCTACCATCCATATTGCACTTGTATCACCATCTCTTCGCTGAACTAGTGCACCTATATAATTTACCATTGTATTGGGTGTGTTGGGGACACAAGAGACTCTTTGCTATTTGGTTGCAGGGTTGCTTGAGAGAGACCATCTTCATCCTACGCCTCCCACGGATTGATAAACCTTAGGTCATCCACTTGAGGGAAATTTGCTACTGTCCTACAAACCTCTGCACTTGGAGGCCCAACAACATCTACAAGGAGAAGGTTGCATAGTAGACATCAAGCTCCATCCAAACTATGGAGCGGTTCCTTGCCGAGGACAAGTACCGAGTGGCCGGCTTCGACCTTGAGTATGCCACCGGTCGTGCCGGGCACGACCAGAAGGTTGTCGTCACCCAGTTGTGCATGCGACATGACGTCCTCGTCTACCACTACCACCTTGCCACAAGGCCTTATGAGCATTTCTCCAGGTTTATCAACAGCTCCGACTACATTTTCGCTATGGTGGACACCACCAATGATCTAAAAGCGCTCAAGGTTTAGGACATGAAATGCCCGAATCTTGTCAACATCGAGCACCACTACAAGGTCTGGGGCAGCGACAAAAACAAATTGAACTCCCTGGTTGACCTCGCCTCGGCCATCATCGACCCCTACTACGTGAAGATGAAGGAAGAGAGCAATAAGGACAAGAATGCATGGCACCGTGTGTGGCATGAGAGACTGGATGAACAACATGTCAAGTACGCGGCCATGGACGCGTACACAAGCTACGAGATGTACAGGCGGATCGTTGACATGAGGACTTGTCTTCTTCCTGACCCAGACGAGGGATCGAGCCACATAGGAGTGGCAGGAGCGTCACAAGAAGTAGATGACTAGACGGTCGTTTCTCCTACTTTAGAATGCATGCAATTGTTTATTGAGATGTCTGTGAATGATCTGTATAGTCACTTATGTAATTGGATGTTTATTTCAGCTATATATATACACATGTTATTCTACTGTAGACAGAGCAATTCACACGGCTTATTAGCAGCAATCGTCTGTGTTATTATTGGTCTTCGCACACATTTCTTATTACGGACCTGTTTGTCGCGTATCACACACATCTTGTTCAGTTGAACCGTTTCCATTGTGTTGCCTAATCACACACAGTTCATTCCAGTGAAGCTTATGATGTATATCGCATACGCCTTCATCTGGCTGCCCGTTTCTTTTGTTCCTCCTCATCCCAAATAGTTAATTGAGCTGAACCGTATCTGCATCGCACACGCAACTAAATTCTGAACCGTGTTTGATGCATCTGTCATCGCAAATGTTTTGCACCTTTTTTGACAGTTTTTCTACATCACCGTTTGCGATTATGGTATCACACACAGTTTCGTCGAAGGGTCTCTGATCGTAGTGTCGCATTTGGACCATCTTGCAGTAGTGGATGGTTGTTTGTCACTATGCCTCCATTCGCCATACATGTGAACATATAGATTAAATACTACTTGTAGGTAAATCTACGTAACATGACAACGAGGTGAAGCACGCAGGTGCAGGCTGTACCGGGCTCCTATTACATCGATGGCAAGCACCCACCACCTTCGGTTTTCACTTATTCTAGAAGTGGGTGGACTCCATTGTTTAGCACGAACGACGCCTGGACCCCGCCATCAAGGAAGTCAGAAGTCAGAGTTTCCCCGTTAAGATGAGTATGCATATCAAAATCGACAGTTTAGGTCATCTCCAACGCTATCAAGGGAAACGATCCGTTCGTAGACACGACACTGATACGGGAGCCGGCCATCCAATCCTATCAATCAAATGTTTGGACACATTTCAATTGGAATTTGAATAAACCAGATAAATTTTCATGCAAACCAGATGATTTTTATTTAAACAAGACCATGACATTTGCGGGTTGTTTGACGATCCGTGGTGGAGATTGAGGGAGTCCTGAATTAAGGGTTCCTCGGGTGTCCGGGCTATGTGTTATGGGTCGGACTGATCGACCGTGAAGATACAAGGTAGAAGACCTTTCGCCGTTTCCGGATAGTACTCTCCTTTGCGTGGATGGTAAGATTGGCGTCCGGATGTATAGTTTCCTTCTTCTATAAACCGACTCTGTACAACCCTAGGCCCCTCTGGTGTCTATATAAACCGGAGGGTTTAGTCCGTAGAGGCTATCAAATTCATATAGGCTAGACATCTAGGGTTTAGCCATTACGATCTCGAGGTAGATCAACTCTTGTAACCCTTATACTCATTAAAGTCAATCAAGCAGGAAGTAGGGTTTTACCTCCATTAAGAGGGCCCAAACCTGGGTAAACATCGTGTCCCCTTTTTCTCCTGTTACCTTCAATCCTCAGACGCACAGTTTAGGACCCCCTACCCGAGATCGGCCAATTTTGACACCGACATTGGTGCTTTCATTGAGAGTTCCACTGTGTCATCAGCAGAAGTTTCGATGGCTCGTTCAATCATCAACAACGATGCCATTTCCGGGGAAACTTTCCTCCCCGATCAGCTTTTTGTGTTTGGAGGCTTCACTCTGCGTGTCAACTCGGCTGGTCACCTTGAACAGACCGACATCTACGCCCCTGGTCATTAGATCAGATTCGGGAGCCTGAATTACATCGCTGATATCCGAGGAGATTTGATCTTCGAAGGGTTCACGGCCTCGACCATTGTTCCTCATCTCAAAGAAGGAAACCTATCGGATCCATCATCAGGCACCACTCAAAAACAAACTATCACCCCTGCCTTGGCCGTAGATCCAGAGCAGACCACCTCATTCGAAGATGGGAGCTTAAAACTCACCGGACCCTCTCCTGCCATGGAGCTCTTTGCCGAAGACCCAGAGGCAACTATGTCTTCGGTGAGCCTGGAATCAAGTAGGACTCTCCTTGTCATCGGAGAGCCGAACTCGCCTTTGGATGCCAACTCCGAACTCTCAAGGTCTGCGTCTAGTGAGCACAGCCTGGTAGAATCTGCCATGCCCAGCCCCGCAGGTCCTCGGTTCCCCGTCCGGCCTTCGCTCTTAAGCGAGGCCTTGGACTTAATGCGATCCCTCGCCATTAAAAGTATCACCTTCGAACCACGCCCAGCCCGAACTATGGGCTGAGCACAAGGAATTTTGCGTCCCACCCACCACCCACTTAGTAGTCACTTTCAAAGACTCAATTTGAAGACATCGACGGCATGGACAACGATACCGGAGACAAACTAGGCCAAGACACTCCCTTTATCGGTTGTTGTATGGCCACCTCCACATATGATGTGTATATGGTGGATACACCCAAAAAGGACGATGACGACGACAGGAAGGATCCAAGCAAGGATAAGCCCGTCGAGGCACCACCACAACGTCGACGTCAGCGGTGCCGCTCAAAATCGCATTGCGAAAAGGAAAGCAATACTGGAACCGGAGACAATAACACTTCGGACGATGCCGAAGATCCTGAAGACCCGGTCGAGCCTTCCTCCGAACAGGATGAATGGGAGGAGGGAAAAGTTAACCCCGACGAGCCGATCGGGAACGAGGATTCAGAGGATAGTAACTATCTACCGATTTTCGAGGGGGATGTTAGCCTCGGCAACGAAGACTTAATCGTGCCAGAGGAACCCCTCGAGCAAGAACGCTTCAAGTGACAGCTAATCACAACTACGAGGAGCCTAAAAAAGAAACAGCAACAGCTTCAGGCCGAACAGGATACACTCAATGACAGATGGACCCTGGTCCTAGCCGCCAAGGTATATGGCCTTGAGCGCCCAACAAAGAGTTATCCGAAGCATCGGCTACTGCCACAATTCGACGATGAAGCCCTTGAGCCAATACCGTCAAGATATGACCGCGCTGATGAACCAGATCGACCACCACGTGGGCGAGACAAAGCGGCGGCTTATGCCGAACACCAGCCCGCACCACCTCGCCGTAGAGGCAAAGAGGTGGCAGCTCCCGGATACACCTACGACTTACGCCAGGACCTGGGCATTAGAGCCGATCAGGCTAGATCAATCTATGGATCAAGGGGGCATGCCCCAACGCGAGATGACGGCCACAAAGCTTGGCGTGATGGACATAACCTCGCCTGGGCTGAAAACCAAACACGAACGTCATCCGAACTCCGTCATGACATTGACCGATACAAAGGCGCCGCACACCCCTTATGCTTCACCGATGAGGTAATGCAACACCAGTTTCCAGAAGGGTTTAAACCTGTAAATATTGAATCATACGATGGAATGACAGATCCCGCGATATGGATTGAGGAATTTCTTCTCCATATTCACATGGCTCGCGGCGACGATCTCCACGCCATCAAATACCTCCCCCTAAAGCTGAAAGGACCAGCACATCACTAGTTAAACAGCCTCCCAGAGAACTCCATTGGTAGCTGGGAAGATCTAGAGGATGCCTTTAGAGACAACTTCCAAGGTACCTATGTCCGGCCTCCGCATGCCGATGACCTTAGTCATATAGTCCATCAACCCAGAGAATCAGCCTGCAAACTCAGGACTAGGTTCTTAATTAAAAAGAACCAAATTGTCGATTGTCCAGACGCCGAAGCCCTCGCGGCCTTTAAACATAGCGTCCGCGACGAATGGCTCGCCCGACACCTCGGTTAGGAAAAGCCGAAGTCTATGACAGCTCTTCCCGCACTCATAACCCGCTTCTGCGCGGGAGAGGACAGCTGGTTGGCTCATAGAAGCAACAGTACCAGCGACCCTGGCACCTTCGAAGCCAGGGATGGCAATGGCAGGCCACGATGCAACAAACATAAGCGTCAAACTAACAATGAAGACACAACGGTTAATGCCGGATTGAGTGGCTCTAAATCTGGCTAGCAGAAGAAGCCATTCAAAGGAAATAAAGATGGTCCATCTAATTTGGACAAAATACTCGATTGGCCTTGCCAGATTCATGGCACCCCTGACAAGCCTATCAATCATTCCAACAAAAACTGTTGGGTCTTCAAACAGGCCGGTAAGCTAAATACCGAACATAAGGGGAAAGGGCCGCCAAGCGAGGACGATGAGGATCCCCGCCCACCGAGCATAGGGGGACAAAAGAAATTCCGCCCTGAGATGAAAACAGTGAACATAATCTATGTCACGAATATCCCCAAGAGGGAGCGCAAACACGCGCTAAGGGACGTCTACGCCGTAGAGCCTGATACGTCTCCAACGTATCTATAATTTTTGATTGCTCCATGCTATATTATCTTCTGTTTTGGACATTATTGGGCTTTATTATTCACTTTTATATTATTTTTGGGACTAACCTATTAACCAGAGGCCCAGCCCAGAATTGTTGTTTTTTGCCTATTTCAGAGTTTCGCAGAAAAAGAATATCAAACGGAGTCCAAACGGAATGAAACCTTCGGGAACGTGATTTTCGGAACGAACATGATCCAGAGGACTTGGACCCTATGTCAAGAAATCAAGGAGGAAGCCACGAGGTAGGGGGCGCGCCTACCCCCCCAGGCGCGCCCTCCACCCTCGTGGGCCCACATTGCTCCACCGACGTACTCCTTCCTCCTATATATACCTACGTACCCCCAAATGATCAGAACATGAGCCAAAAAACCTAATTCCACCGCTGCAACCTTCTGTACCCATGAGATCCCATCTTGGGGCCTGTTCCGGAGCTCCACCAGAGGGGGCATCGATCACGGAGGGCTTCTACATCAACACCATAGCCTCTCCGATGATGTGTGAGTAGTTTACCTCAGACCTTCGGGTCCATAGTTATTAGCTAGGTGGCTTCTTATCTCTTTTGGATCTCAATACAATGTTCTCCCCCTCTCTTGTGGAGATCTATTTGATGTAATCTTCTTTTGCGGTGTGTTTGTTAAGACCGATGAATTGTGGGTTTATGATCAAGTTTATCTATGAACAATATTTGAATCTTCTGAATTTTGTTATGTATGATTGGTTATCTTTGCAAGTCTCTTCGAATTATCAGTTTGGTTTGGCCTACTAGATTGATCTTTCTTGCAATGGGACAAGTGCTTAGCTTTGGGTTCAATCTTGCGGTGTCCTTTCCGAGTGACAGTAGGGGCAGCAAGGCACGTATTGTATTGTTGCCATCGAGGATAAAAAGATGGTTTTTTATCATATTGCATGAATTTATCCCTCTACATCATGTCATCTTGCTTAAAGCATTACTCTGTTCTTATGAACTTAATACTCTAGATGCATGCTGGATAGCGGTCGATGTGTGGAGTAATAGTACTAGATGCAGGCAGGAGTCGGTCTACTTGTCTCGAAGGTGATGCCTATATACATGATCATACCTAGATATTCTCATAACTATGCTCAATTCTGTCAATTGCTCAACAGTAATTTGTTCACCCACCGTAAAATACTTATGCTCTTGAGAGAAGCCACTAGTGAAACCTATGGCCCCCGGGTCTATTTTCCATTATATTAATCTTCTAACATTAGCTATTTTCATTGCTTTTATTTTACTTTGCATCTGAAAGGATCGATATAGTTGACTAGAGGGGGGGGGGTGAATAGGCAACTAACAATTTTTAGCTTTTCTTTAACAATTTAAACTTTGCATCAAAGTAGGTTGTCTAGATATGCAACTAAGTGGGTAACCTATATGATGCGACAATGATAGGCACATAAGCAAGCAAGAGATATAACACAAGTAAGCATGCCCAAGTAAAGGTAAGAGATAACCAAGAGCAGAACCGGTGGAGACGAGGATGTGTTACCGAAGTTCCTTCCTTTTGAGGGGAAGTACGTCTCCGTTAGAGCGGTGTGGAGGCACAATGCTCCCCAAGAAGCCACTAGGGCCACCGTATTCTCCTCACGCCCTCACATAATGCGAGATGCCGTGATTCCACTATTGGTGCCCTTGAAGGCGGCAACCGAACCTTTACAAACAAGGTTGGGGCAATCTCCACAACTTAATTAGAGGCTCCCAACGAAACCGCGAAGTTTCACCATAATGGAATATGGCTCTGCGGTGACCTCAACCGTCTAGGGTGCTCAAACACCCAAGAGTAACAAGATCCGCAAGGGATTAGTGGGGGAATCAAATTTTCTCTTGGTGGAAGTGTAGATCGGGGCCTTCTCAACCAATCCCGAGCAAATCAACAAGTTTGATTGGCTAGGGAGAGAGATCGGACGAAAATGGAGCTTGGAGCAACAATGGAGTTTAGGGTTGGAAGAGGTGAGTCTTCTTGGGGAAGAAGACCCCCTTTTATAATGGGGGGACATTTCCAACCGTTACCCACCACTCAACCCGCGACCCACGGAACTACTGCACCACAGGCGCGGTACTACCGCACGGGCCTGCGGTACTACCGCGGCGGACCGCAGTACTACGGTGGGCACAACGGAGAACAGACCTGGCAAAAGGGAGCACCAACAGGGCGTAGTAGATCCGCAGAAACGGTACTACTGTGACACCATACGGTACTTCCGCAAGACAGCCGCTGGCCAGGCTCGGTAGGCATAGATGTAAAAAATTACATCCGTGACTACCTCCACTTGGGAAAATGTCGTGCAAACATCCGACACGGAACTACCGCGACCCAGGGTGCGGTACTACCGTGGAAGGTGCGGATGTAAAAAATTACATCCGCCCTTACCTCCGCACTTGCTACTGAACCTGGCCTGGCATCACGGTACTACCGCGCCGCAGCACGGTACTACCGCGGGGAGCGCGGATGTGACGCCCCCGATTCAATCGTACACTAATCATGCACGCAAATGTGTACGATCAAGATCAGGGACTCACGGGAAGATATCACAACACAACTCTACAAATAAAATAAGTCATACAAGCATCATAATACAAGCCAGGGGCCTCGAGGGCTCGAATACAAGTGCTCGATCATAGACGAGTCAGCGGAAGCAACAATATCTGAGTACAGACATAAGTTAAACAAGTCTGCCTTAAGAAGGCTAGCACAAACTGGGACACAGATCGAAAGAGGCGCAGGCCTCCTGCCTGGGATCCTCCTAAGCTACTCCTGGTCGTCGTCAGCGGGCTGCACTTAGTAGTAGGCACCTCCAGTGTAGAAGGAGTCATCGTCGACGGGGGCGTCTGGATCCTGGGCTCCATCGTCTGATTGCAGCAATCGGGTAGAGAGATGGGGAAAAGGGGAAACAAGGCAACCGTGAGTACTCATCCAAAGTACTCGCAAGCAAGGAGCTACACTACATATGCATGGATATATGTGTAAGGGGCCATATCAGTGGACTGAACTGCAGAATGCCAGAATAAGAGGGGGATAGCTAATCCTGTCGAAGACTACGCTTCTGGCAGCCTCCGTCTTGCAGCATGTAGAAGAGAGTAGACTGAAGTCCTCCAAGTAGCATCGCATAGCAATAATCCTACCCGGCGATCCCCTCCTCATTGCCCTGTTAGAGAGCGATCACCGGGTTGTATCTGGCACTTGGAAGGGTGTGTTTTATTAAGTATCCGGTTCTAGTTGTCATAAGGTCAAGGTACAACTCCGGGTCGTCCTTTTACCAAGGGACACGGCTATTCAAATATATTAAACTTCCCTGATCTCGTTAAGCGTGTTAAGTATCCGCGAACGCCGACCAGGGCCAGGCCACCTCTCTCCTAGGTGGTCTCAACCTGCCCTGTCGCTCCGCCTCAAAGTAACAGTCGGGGGCCGTCGGGAACCCAGGCCCACCTCTACCGGGATGGAGCCACCTGCCCTTCAGCCCCCATCTCCGAACAGTATCACAGGTAATTTAACAGTGTAAAGTATATAGTATATGCCCGTGATCACCTCCCGAAGTGATCGCGGCCCAGTAGTATAGCATGGCAGACGGACAAGAGTGTATGGCCACTGATGGAACACTAGCATCCTAAACTAAGCAGGTAGGATTGCAGGTAAATGTATCAACAGTAGTATCAAAGACAGGCTATGCATCAGGATAGGAATAACGAAAGCAGTAACATGCTACACTACTCTAATGCAAGCACTATAGAGGAGAGTAGGCGATATCTGGTGATCAAGGGGGGGGCTTGCCTGGTTGCTCTGGCAAGAGAGAGGAGTCGTCAAATCCGTAGTCGTACTGGGTAGCAGCAGCGACGGCGGTCTCGGTGTCTACCGGAAAGAAGTAACGGAGGGGGAACACAATAAATAACAGAGCAATCAAAGCATCACAAAGCGTAACATGGCAATACGCGGTGCTAGAGGTGACCTAACGCAGTAGGAGGTGATACCGGCGAAGGGGGGAAACATCCGGGAAAGTATCCCCGGTGTTTTGCGTTTTCGGACAGAGGAACCGGAGGGGGAAAGTTGCGAGTTGGATATGTTAGGGATGTGTGGCGGACGAACGGGCTGCGTATCCGGGTTCGTCTCGTCGTTCTGAGCAACTTTCATGTTGAAAATATTTTAATCCGAGTTACGGATTATTTAATATGATTTCCTAAAGTTTTTATTAATTTCTGGAATTTAATTATTTATTTCAACATTATCCAGAATAGTAAATGATGATGTCAGCATGACATCATGCTGACATCAGCAGTCAACTGTGCAGTTGACTGGGTCAACTACGTGTGGGCCCCGCATGTCATACACTGTTTAGATTAAGTAGGGGTTTAGCTAATTAATTACTGTTTAATTAAATTAACTAATTAATTAGATTAATTTAAACATGATTAATTAACTTAATTAATTAACTAATTAATTAATTAACTAATTAATAATTTTATTAATTACATTTTTATTTTATTTTAAATCGTTGTGTGGGCTGGGCCCCTTTGGTCAGTGGCCCGAAGGGGCTAGCGGGCTCGGGCGACAGGCGCAAGCGCCACCCGAATGGGCGCGTGCCCGTGGGCGCGCTAGGCGCGGACGCGTCGGGGAGCCCGGGCGTGGTCAGGCGCGGCGAGGCCGCGACAAGGGACGGCGGGGTCGAGTGGTAATGGCGAGCGGCGAGCATGAGGGCGCTGGAGCGCGACGGAGATGGGGGAAGGGCGAGGCGCGAGGCGCGGCTCCGAGCGGCGCAACGAGCAGAGGGCCACGACGGGCATGGCGCGTGCGTGCGCACGGTAGAGGAGGTCGGGGCGTCGCGAACGGCGTCGGCGACAGAGGGAAAGGAGGAGAGAAGGGGTCCTCACCCCACGTTGCAGGGGAACGGGCGAGGCGCGAGGCTCGACGGAGCCTTTGGGGAGGTGGACGGGGACGGCCGACGCAGGGGAGGAGGTGACGAAGTAGAGGACGGCGGGGAGGCAGTCCGGTGAGGTGGCGATCCAGGCGGCGGCGACGGGGTTGGGGAGGCGACAAGCAACAGCGTCAGGGCGGCTCCAGGGCGTGGTGGCGCGATGATGGCGGGGTCCGGCGACGGAGAAGTTGCATGGCGGCGGCGGCAGCCCTCGGGCGCGGGCGTGCTCGCCGGGGCCGCAGGAAGGAGGTCGTGGTGTGGGATGGCCTTCTGCGCCGGCGAGGTGGGGCAACGGGCGGCGGGATCGGCGATGGGGTCGGAAGGCCGTTGCCCCGATCCGGATCGAGTCGGGGGGGAGGCAGAGGGCGTCGGGCGTCGCGGTGGTTGCCCCGATCAAGAAGGGGATCGGGGAGAGTGGGGGGAGAGTGTGTGGGGGTAGTAGTGGGTTAGGGTTTTGAGGGGAATAAGGGAGTGTGGTGGCGGCCGGTTGGGCCAGGGGGGAGCTGGGCCGGCCTGGTCGGCTGAGCCGACTGGGCCAAGAGGCCTAGTGGGGGGGGGGGTAGTGGGCCTTTTGTTTTTATTTATTTATTTTGTTTTAGTTTACAGTCTGGCCTTTTCCCTTTTTTTATTTAATTCACTTTTATTTTTAGTTTTAGTAAAAATAATAAAGTGGCACCCAAAATAGATGTTACAATTTATGCCACAGCCACAAACAACTGAGCACTAAAATAAAATAGTTTTGAAATTGCTTATTATTTTAAAGGCAATTATATAATTATTATTGCTGCTATTTTATTTCTTTTAGAGTGTTTAAATATTTTATAAAGGTGTGGTTTGACCACCATAATTACCTATGCATTATTTGGCACAACCCGAACATTTTAGTTTTAATATTTGAAATCTTTTTATAGTTTGACTTGATTTTAAACTTGAATTCGAACCGGTTTCGAACTAACGCGAGATTAGCAACAGTGAAACGAGGTGACGTGGCATCATTAGCAGAGTTTTACTGTAGCTTAAATACCCGGGCGTCACAAACTCCTCCACTACAAGAAATCTCGTCCCGAGATTTAAGCGGTGGAGTAAGGGGGGAAGGTGTTGGTAGCGAAAAACCTAACGAGTCTTCTCGGTCTTGGCTGCCCTTTCGAAGAGGTTGATCCCTTTCGTTGATGTCTTCAATTCTTTATTCCAATGCATCATGATAAACTTGTCATCATTTCTACAGGAACTCCATCGTACTTATGAAAGGATAAGGGGCAGCTCAGCTACGACAGAATGCTTTTGAGGGAAACAATCTGGGATTAACCCATGAATGAGTATAAGATTATCTCTCGAGTTGAACATATGAAATACATCGAGAGTAAGGTACGAAGGTACCATAAGAGGTTCCCAAGCGGATAGGTAGTTGCTCGAAGTCTGAACCAGAGTGAGAAAGGGGTTCACAGTGGCGAGAGTAAGTATTCCGTCTGACACCAGAATAGATCACTAGGACGGTGGCCCGTGAATTACATATGAGGCCACGCGCGAGGAATAACTTTGGGAATAGGGGGTGTACAGGACAGTTAGGTTTCGATCCTGTGGAACTATGGGTTATGGGCCCACCATGTGGTTTTTTTAATAGGAGCAGTGACATCTTGCACGGTCATGATAGCAAGGCATGTCAGAGCGTACCATGTCAGTTATGTCGGCGACAACGTTGGTACCAAGGGCGAGGGACGAAGAGAACCATTGAGGTAAAGGGAGAGGAATTTCGTGACATTATCCATACAACAATGTTTGGATAATTTGATTAAGAAAATTTAGCATTGTGCTTCAAGTGTTCTTATCGATGATAGGAGTACCACATACATGCTTCGAGATAGCACTAAAATGGTCTTCAAGCAAAGGTCGGACTTCGGATACACGAAGGATCCATTAGGATAAACTTATTAAACAAGGAATTCAATTTCCTCATGGAAAAATGGTTAACCTCGTTAAGAGAAAACTATAACAATAGGTCCTCTGGCTAGGTGTACTCGGCATGACATCACCTTACCGGGTCATAAAGGACTAGTGTTATAACTCTTGGGAATATGTTCCAACCATCATATCTGACCGAGATTCAGATCCGGTTGGTGTCATGATACCTAAGACCCAGGATGTCCGAGAAGAAAAGGTGCAACACAAATTTGACGAGATGACAAGATTCTTGGGAAATGAACTATGGAAGGGAGTTCCGACACAAGAGTTCATCATTAAACCAAGGAGAGAACGAGGGGTGGCTGATGAACTCAGTGACAATTCATTGAGATATTCAAAAGATGGATTTCCACAATTATGTGAACAAGGAGATAACATCTGTTAGATCAAATAATATAATGGGGTATGCTCGAGGAAAACATACACAATTTAACAATGACAGAAGGGTGCACCCAGGAATCTGGACTAGGTAGCATGATCAATGTTCGAATGATGATTCAATAAGCAATAGACTTCTAATGAAACTCTAGACCAATAACTTCAAGGCAATAGGGTTGCTAGAAGTTTAGAATTTACACATCACGGACCATTTGTCGGTATTCCAGTTAGAAACAACACGGAGTCCAAGAAATAAACGCAAATGGCGAGAGATATTACTATATCCAGAATTCTCAAGAGGTGGTAAAATTACCACGACATTCTTGACATAAAAGGTGGTAATATTCCAAGGTAAAGAAGGACAAATGCTGGATAGCAAGGAACTCAAGGTATAACACAAAACATGAACAAGTTTGTGTTGGAGGGAGGGCAATAAAGTGGCCGATGATAACACAAATCATCGGGGGCAAGGATGGTATTTCTCTTCATGAATTCAGTAGATACCCTTGAAGAGCTCAGAATGCTGATGATTAAAATTAGCACGATAATGATGTATCCGTTCAGCCTAGGACAGACATGGAGTATTAAACTTGTAAGCGTTGAAGATCTCCAATCCTCGTTGAATTGCAGTGCAGACTCGATTCCGTTATCGGTGTCCTTGAGTGTTTCATAACTCAAAGCCCGTGAAAAATTGGAGTCCGTGAGAATGTAATACCTGATGAATAACTCATAAGAGGTTATGTAGTTCCATGATAATCTCGAGATACCAGGGGGTAATGCTCGACGACAGATCAAAGTAGAGATTGGACTAGGGTATTGCTCTGCAGAAGACAAATGCTTAAACTTGCACGAGAAATGTTATTTAAAGGAGAACATGGTCGGAATCCACGATCATAAAGGATCGAACCACGGATACAAGATGAACTTATAACAAGGGGGTAATTATTTTTACGAGCAGCTTCCATGATAAGTTATACACCGTGTCCATGGGCATGAACACAAGGTTCAAGGTCGACTCCCACTTCTTCAATGTATAACCTTCCATTCACTTCTCGTTTTGATAAAGGCATTAGTGTTGAAAGTTTTACCTGGTGAAATACCAGATGAGTATGACTAGTGAAAACTTTCGAGTTCACACATATTACGGAAGGCATAGGTTCAACCCGTCAGGGTATCGTGGAAACATATACCACAAGCTTCAATAGTAAATACCACAAGCTCGAAATCAGAGCATGGTTGGTCAGGCAGAGGATAGGATTTACCAATGGAGAAAGAACTTCCAAAGGAATTGAATATGAAGGACGCTATCGGATAAAATCCAACAAAGGATCTGCCGGCCCATAACAGAGCTGATGTGAGCATCGGCACACAACCAGAGGAAGTAACAATGCAAAGGCATTGGATTATGGAAACAACTAACTAACCCAGAGCTCAAATGCAAAAAAATTTATGATTTTCAAATCAAGGGATCAGAAGCAATGTTCTGATTGGGGATGGATAAGTAGAATAGCCTTAGGGGTACAAGCGACGGCATTTGGATTTGTCGAGAACCAGCTCATGTTTAAAATGACGTCTGAGCCGGAATGATGAATCCTAGGATTTGACTGAGGAATGCGAGCATCTCAACATATTGAATCAACGGACTTAAAATGATAAAGACAAGGGAGGCCAATAAGATTACGAAACTTATAGGATTAACCATAATGCAAGCAAGCGAGAATTTCAAGAGCAATAGGCTGCTCGGGGTTTTTGGAAGATCGAACGATATTTGAAGTCTTTGGCGAAACACCTGAACAACTGGGAATGAGCGGATACTCGGTAAGTGCGAGAATTATCCGTAGGGGTTTTCAGGTGACAAAGTACAGCAAGGCACTAAGCTCAAAGGATTCTCGGAGTACCTTGTAATAACAAGATCGACTGGGAATAAAAATAAGGACGACGGGTGTAAGTATTTATCCATAGGAATATTTAGGTGGTAGGGAATTGCAAATGCGATGAACACAAGATCTCGGGTTAATAGCGGAGAGTATCTTTAGGGTCTTCACGTGGAGCAGACGATCATCAGTAATAAGGGGCTCTCCGGGTGAAAGTGATAACGAGAACCTAGAGTTAGATTTTTGGAAAATCATTTAACCTGAATAGAAGAGATGTCAGAGTCCCAGAGTATAGGTCAAGGAGTAAAAGATCCTACTACCACCCGATGGCGAAGTGGGCCCGTAAGACACACAACCATGTTAGTAAAAGTTTTTGCAAAGTCTAAACTCGACTTCGGCCAAGGAGTGTGGAAGGGGGATTCCTACAGGCAGACGGCTCTGATACCAACTTGTGACGCCCCCGATTCAATCGTACACTAATCATGCACGCAAATGTGTACGATCAAGATCAGGGACTCACGGGAAGATATCACAACACAACTCTACAAATAAAATAAGTCATACAAGCATCATAATACAAGCCAGGGGCCTCGAGGGCTCGAATACAAGTGCTCGATCATAGACGAGTCAGCGGAAGCAACAATATCTGAGTACAGACATAAGTTAAACAAGTCTGCCTTAAGAAGGCTAGCACAAACTGGGATACAGATCGAAAGAGGCGCAGGCCTCCTGCCTGGGATCCTCCTAAGCTACTCCAGGTCGTCGTCAGCGGGCTGTACGTAGTAGTAGGCACCTCCAGTGTAGAAGGATTCATTGTCGACGGGGGCGTCTGGATCCTGGGCTCCATCGTCTGATTGCAGCAATCGGGTAGAGAGATGGGGAAAAGGGGAAACAAGGCAACCGTGAGTACTCATCCAAAGTACTCGCAAGCAAGGAGCTACACTACATATGCATGGATATATGTGTAAGGGGCCATATCAGTGGACTGAACTGCAGAATGCCAGAATAAGAGGGGGATAGCTAATCCTGTCGAAGACTACGCTTCTGGCAGCCTCCGTCTTGCAGCATGTAGAAGAGAGTAGACTGAAGTCCTCCAAGTAGCATCGCATAGCAATAATCCTACCCGGCGATCCCCTCCTCATTGCCCTGTTAGAGAGCGATCACCGGGTTGTATCTGGCACTTGGAAGGGTGTGTTTTATTAAGTATCCGGTTCTAGTTGTCATAAGGTCAAGGTACAACTCCGGGTCGTCCTTTTACCGAGGGACACGGCTATTCAAATATATTAAACTTCCCTGATCTCGTTAAGCGTGTTAAGTATCCGCGAACGCCGACCAGGGCCAGGCCACCTCTCTCCTAGGTGGTCTCAACCTGCCCTGTCGCTCCGCCTCAAAGTAACAGTCGGGGGCCGTCGGGAACCCAGGCCCACCTCTACCGGGATGGAGCCACCTGCCCTTCAGCCCCCATCTCCGAACAGTATCACAGGTAATTTAACAGTGTAAAGTATATAGTATATGCCCGTGATCACCTCCCGAAGTGATCGCGGCCCAGTAGTATAGCATGGCAGACGGACAAGAGTGTATGGCCACTGATGGAACACTAGCATCCTAAACTAAGCAGGTAGGATTGCAGGTAAAGGTATCAACAGTTGTATCAAAGACAGGCTATGCATCAGGATAGGAATAACGAAAGCAGTAACATGCTACACTACTCTAATGCAAGCAGTATAGAGGAGAGTAGGCGATATCTGGTGATCAAGGGGGGGCTTGCCTGGTTGCTCTGGCAAGAGAGAGGAGTCGTCAACTCCGTAGTCGTACTGGGTAGCAGCAGCGGCGGCGGTCTCGGTGTCTAGTGGAAAGAAGTAACGGAGGGGGAACACAATAAATAACAGAGCAATCAAAGCATCACAAAGCGTAACATGGCAATACGCGGTGCTAGAGGTGACCTAACGCAGTAGGAGGTGATACCGGCGAAGGGGGGAAACATCCGGGAAAGTATCCCCGGTGTTTTACGTTTTCGGACAGAGGAACCGGAGGGGGAAAGTTGCGAGTTGGATATGTTAGGGATGCGTGGCGGACGAACGGGCTGCGTATCCGGGTTCGTCTCGTCGTTCTGAGCAACTTTCATGTTGAAAATATTTTAATCCGAGTTACGGATTATTTAATATGATTTCCTAAAGTTTTTATTAATTTCTGGAATTTAATTATTTACTTCAACATTATCCAGAATAGTAAATGATGATGTCAGCATGACACCATGCTGACATCAGCAGTCAACTGTGCAGTTGACTGGGTCAACTACGTGTGGGCCCCGCATGTCATACACTGTTTAGATTAAGTAGGGGTTTAACTAATTAATTACTGTTTAATTAAATTAACTAATTAATTAGATTAATTTAAACATGATTAATTAACTTAATTAATTAACTAATTAATTAATTAACTAATTAATAATTTTATTAATTACATTTTTATTTTCTTTTAAATCGTTCTGTGGGCTGGGCCCCTCTGGTCAGTGGCCCGAAGGGGCTAGCGGGCTCGGGCGATAAGGGCAAGCGCCACCCGAATGGGCGCGTGCCCGTGGGCGCGCTAGGCGCGGACGCGCCGGTGAGCCCGGGTGTGGTCAGGCGGGGTGAGGCCGCGGCAAGGGACGGCGGGGTCGAGTGGTAATGGCGAGCGGCGAGCATGAGGGCGCTGGAGCGCGACGGAGATGGGGGAAGGGCGAGGCGCGAGGCGCGGCTCCGAGCGGCGCAACGAGCAGAGGGCCACGACGGGCATGGCGCGTGCGTGCGCACGGTAGAGGAGGCCGGGGCGCCGCTAACGGCGCCGGCGATAGAGGAAAAGGAGGAGAGAAGGGGTCCTCACCCCACGTTGCAGGGGAACGGGCGAGGCGCGAGGCTCGACGGAGCCTTTGGGGAGGTGGACGGGGACGGCCGACGCAGGGGAGGAGGTGACGACGTAGAGGATGGCGGGGAGGCAGTCCGGTGAGGTGGCGATCCGGGCGGCGGCGACGGGGTTGGGGAGGCGACGAGCAACAGCGTCGAGGCGGCTCCAGGGCGTGGTGGCGCAATGATGGCGGGGTCCGGCGACGGAGAAGTTGCATGGCGGCGGCGGCAGCCCTCGGGCGCGGGCGTGCTCGCCGGGGCCGCAGGAAGGAGGTCGTGGCGTGGGATGGCCTTCTGCGCCGGCGAGGTGGGGCAACGGGCGGCGGGATCGGCGATGGGGTCGGAAGGCCGTTGCCCCGATCCGGATCGAGTCGGGGGGGAGGCAGAGGGCGTCGGGCGTCGCGGTTGTTGCCCCGATCCAGAAGGGGGTCGGGGAGAGTGGGGGGAGAGTGTGTGGGGGTAGTAGTGGGTTAGGATTTAGGGGGGAATAAGGGAGTGTGGTGGCGGCCGGTTGGGCCGGGGGGAGCTGGGCCGGCCTGGTCGGCTGAGCCGACTGGGCCAAGAGGCCCAGTGGGGGAGGGAGTGGGCCTTTTGTTTTTATTTATTTATTTTGTTTTAGTTTACAGTTTGGCCTTTTCCTTTTTTTTATTTAATTCACTTTTATTTTTAGTTTTAGTAAAATAATAAAGTGGCACCCAAAATAGATGTTACAATTTATGCCACAGCCACAAACAACTGAGCACTAAAATAAAATAGTTTAGAAATTGTTTATTATTTTAAAGGCAATTATATAATTATTATTGCTGCTATTTTATTTCTTTTAGAGTGTTTAAATATTTTATAAAGGTGTGGTTTGACCACCATAATTACCTATGCATTATTTGGCACAACCCGAACATTTTAGTTTTAATATTTGAAATCTTTTTATAGTTTGACTTGATTTTAAACTTGAATTCGAACCGGTTTCGAACTAACGCGAGATTAGCAACAGTGAAATGAGGTGACGTGGCATCATTAGCAGAGTTTTACTGTAGCTTAAATACCCGGGCGTCACAGCGGATGTAAAAAATTACATCTGCTCGTACCACCGCTCGAGCAGCGACGCCAGACCAGAACTCGCGGTACTACCGCTCTGAGGAGCGGTACTACCGTGGGAGCCTACGGTACTACCGTGCCGGAGCCCGGTACTACCGCTGGCTCCTACGGTAATACCGCTCAGATGAGCAGTACTACCGCTAGCCTGAGAAGAGCAAGGCGGAGGCCTTCAGATCGCAGGGACAAGGTGAGACGGAGGAACACTCCAAGGAGCTCGAGGAAAGGCGGTGCAAACAGGAATGTGTACGTGAGATTCCACCCAAACCTTTCCAATGCAGACCCCCTCTTAATAGTACGGCTCTCCTACGACTCAACTCCACCGAACCAAACCGTAGAGAAATGCCGTCTTCAATAATCTTCGAGGGGCATCAAATCGTCTTGTGTTTAGTCGTGATGAATCTGAAAAGCTCAATACACACGATTAGTCCGCAAAGGCATTGTCATCAATCACCAAAACTACTTAGGGACAAAAGTGCCCTTACCATCTCCCCCTTTTTGGTGGATTGATGACAATACGGGATTTGCACAAAGGAGATGAATATAGCACAAGCAAACCCCACAACTCTAAAATATGGATGAGCACCCCCTAGATTCGTGATAGAGAGTAAGGTGCTTTGGACCGCACAACACGAATACTAGGATTACCACTCCCCCTATATTTTAGAAACAAAGCATATCTTGCAATGGTAAGGCTGACACTAAGCAAGATAGTAGATAAGAGCATAACATGAATAGCATGACAATGCACAAGCTCAATAAAATGATAAGGCACGATAGTGTGCATATGTCTTACACCATATGATAAATTTAGTCTCACAAGCACAACCAAAATAAAGCAAGCAAGTTCAACGACGGAAAGCAAAGCAAATGACGAAACACACGACACGCACGCAAATCCTACACTCTCTCCCCCTTTGGCATCGATACACCAAAAAGGCAGAGAGGTCAGCTACAACAGAGGTGGTAGCTCAGGCGGAAAAGGCCTCCTCGTCTTCAGACTCTGCAGCAGGAACGGACTCCTCCTCTGAATCGGTCCACTTGTAGCCCTGCTTCTCCATCCAGGCAGTCTCTGGGGGTGATGTGCTTCTCAGAACCGCTGGCCACATCCTCCCCGCAAGCCCTCAAGATCCTGATGTCGTGACGGCGACTCTCCTTCTGAGCAACATGGGCCTTGTACTGACCCTGAACCTGCATGCAGAACAGCCTCTTCATCTTGTTCTTCAGCTTCTTTGCCCAAGAGGGCTCATCAGAGGGAGGCGAGAAAGCAGAACGGTCAGCAGCAGCTTCTCCCCCCCAAGTTCCTCCTCATCCACAGCCTGCCTGGTAGCCTCAGCAGAAGTGGTGGTGCTAGCCCACTGTGGCTTGATGCGGAGCCTGATGGACTCATGACGAATCCACCCTGGAGCTTCAAACTCATCCTGGGGAAACAACCTCTCCCATGTCGTGGAGATCAAGTGGAACAGGTAAGGCCCATAGATGGGGACCTTACGGTTGAACACGGCGAACTGAAGCTCACACCATATGATATGTGAGACATCAAGGGGGTGAGTCTGAGCCTTACGGGCCTCCTCGCAGATAAGCATCATGTCAACAAGGTAAGCATGTACCTGGCCCATGTCCCCAATGCGTGGGAAGAGGGTGTTCCGAAAGAGCCGATGCATGATGTCAAGGAAGGGATTAAGCACCCACGCAGTCTTCTTGTTGGCAAGAGTCTTCGGAACAAGGAATGGCAGGAGCTTGTTCTTGTTGGCAGAGTCAGAGTTGGCATGAGGGCGAACTCCAACTGGCGTGTTGAGCCCTTCATCTGGAATGTTAAGCAACTCCATGAACTCCTTCCAAGTAGCAGACAAACGGCGACCATTAGTCATCCAAGTCAGGGTCCTTGCATCATCGGTGCTGAAATGGACGGAAGCAAAGAACTGAGCGATGATCTCTGGATCAAAATCCTTGTGGAAGGTGAGCAAGTGCTCAATGGCGAACTGCTCGACTAGATCCAAGGCCTCTCCAAAATACTCACGGTGCTTGTCCTGCCTCATATGATGCATGTCAATGTAGTGAACTTCAACATAGTGATTCTGCTTGGCCTTGATCACATCCATGTAAATCAGATTCTGCTGCTTGTTCCAGAAGAGTTCATTGCCTCGCGTGCTAGCCCGGGGATTCACATAGGGATTGAGCTTCCTTCGAATGACAAACTCGGCCTGGGGCATCACATCCATGCCCATGACAGGCTCCTTCTGTTTGTTGGCGGTAGTCTTGGTCCTGCGTTGGGGGGCAGCAGAGGACCCCTCGGGAACATCATCTGGGTTGCGCAGACGCTTTGACCCTGTGTCTCGGTTGGGATTCGAGCGATGAGCAAAACCGGAGCCACCACCTAAACACAAAGACAGAAAGACACGCAAGGGAACAACAGGATCAAAACCAAACTGAGAGAAACACAAAACATGCAATTTGGACGAAGCAAATCAGCACATGATGAATCTACGGTAGTACCGGGCTGGGTTGCGGAACGCCAAGCGGTAGTACCGCACCAAGGTGCGGAAGTCCCGCTGAGCGCCAGATCCAGGTGAGGCTACGGTAGTACCGCTCTAGGAGGAGCGGTAGTACCACACGGTTTGAAAACTGCCATAGAGGACGCGGATCTGGATCTGGAACCTCCGCACGACAACTTCGGTACTACCGTTGATCAAACGGAACTAACTTGACTATCCAAAGAGCATGGGGCTACACTACCACTCTACAACGAATCCCACTTGCACAGATTTAGCCAAAATCTCAAGAACACCACATGCATCTCCCCAAAACCTAAAAGCACAAGGAAGGACAAAAAGAAGAGGCACTTGGGAAAAAACCTGGGTCCATGGCAAGAGGGCGAGGTGGGGAACGATCCCACCGATTGGAATCCGTGGAGAGCGGACGGAGATGGAGATCCGGCGAAGGCCTCCGACGCCGTTCTTGGTCAGGAGAGAGAGAGAGAGAGACGGGGTGGAAAAAAGAGATGAATGGGTATGGGGGAGTTAAACTCCCCCTGTCCCGCTCTTAACCCCCACCCGCTCGTGGGGGCACGGAAGTACTGCGAGTCATCGCGGTAGTACCGCCCGGGCGGAAGTACCGCACGCTGGGCGGTAGTATCGCTCGTTCAGTGGCAGTAAAAAATTACTGCCGCGGAGGTAGCGGTAGTACCGTACCCCTGGAGGGCCACGCACAAAACATAGAGCCACCAACTCCTGCGGTAGTACCGTGGCTCACCACGGTAGTACCGTAAAACCAAGAAAGTGTAAGAACACACGAGAGAGAAGAGAGAAAAAAGGCACCAACCAACTCCGGAAGAGACACCAAACAACTAAGAGACGAACACACATGACGAACGAGACCAACTACGAGACACAACTTTTCCGCGAGGAGAGCGGTGGCCGGAGCCACCTATGTTTGAGTCAATTGGTATGGCACCGCGAAGAATTATCCTTGGGCCCATGACCAAAACTCGTCTTTGAAGCACAAGTACCATCAAAAATGGCTAATGTGAAAGAGATGATCGATTTATGCATAATGGGGGGAGGGAGAGTTCATTGAGAGAACAACACTCCCCCTATGTCCATGCCTACACCTAAACAAGATAACAAGTTGAGTATGGTGGGGTGTGCAAGAGTTCAAGCCACATTGCTTGAATCAATGATATTTAGCTCATGCCTTAACTCGCGAAATCTTGCTTCATCCAAAGGCTTTGTGAAGATATCTGCAAGGCTATCATGAGTGTTGACGTAGTTGAGTTCGATCTCTCCTCGCCTAATGTGATCCCGGATGAAGTGATACCGAATCTCAATATGCTTCATCTTGATGTGTTGCACCGGGTTGAGTGAAATCTTGATGGCACTTTCATTGTCACACCAAAGAGGCACTTTGTCACAAATGACACCATAATCCTTTAAAGTTTGCCTCATCCATAAGAGTTGTGCACAACAACTACCGGCCGCCACATACTCCGCTTCGGTGGACGAGAGAGACACACAACTTTGCTTCTTACAAGACCAACTTACAAAAGAGCAACCAAGGAATTGGCACCCTCCGGAAGTGGACTTCCTATCCACTTTGTCTCCCGCCCAATCGGAATCCGAATATCCTACAAGCTTGAAATTTGCTCCTCTTGGGTACCATAAGCCAAAGTTTGGGGTATGAGCCAAATATCGAAAGATTCGCTTGACCGCCACAAAGTGGCTTTCCTTAGGTGCGGCTTGAAACTGTGCACAAATTCCCACACTCAACATGATGTCTGGTCTAGATGCACAAAGGTAAAGCAAGGATCCAATCATGGAGCGATATACCTTTTGATCCACCGCTTTACCATTGGGATCAATGTCAAGTTGGCACTTGGTAGGCATTGGAGTGGAGGCCGACTTGACATCGCTTAGCTTGAATCTCTTGAGCATGTCTTCAGTGTATTTGGCTTGGTTGATGAAGGTACCTTCTCTTCTTTGCTTCACTTTGAAACCTAAAAAGAACTTCAACTCTCCCATGGAAGACATCTTGAACTTGGAGGTCATTAGTGCGGCAAATTCCTCATTGAAAGCTTTGTTAGGGGAACCAAAAATAATGTCATCAACATATAGTTGGCACACAAACAGCTCCCCTTTGACCTTCTTAGTAAAAAGAGTGGGGTCGATGAGCCCAACTTCAAATCCACGATCTTGTAACAACTCGGTAAGGTGGTCATACCATGCACGTGGGGCTTGTTTAAGGCCATAGAGTGCCTTATCGAGTTGATACACATGATCAGGAAAGTAGGGATCCTCGAACCCGGGGGGTTGCTTGACGTAAACCAACTCATTAATGGGACCATTAAGAAAAGCACTCTTCACATCCATTTGTTGCAATTTAAAGTTATGATGAGAAGCATAGGCAATAAGCATGCGAATGGACTCAAGGCGAGCAACGGGAGCAAAGGTTTCACCGTAGTCGATACCCTCGACTTGGGAGTAGCCTTGTGCTACCAAGCGCGCCTTGTTGCGAATGATAGTTCCATGAGCATCTTGCTTGTTCTTGAATATCCACTTGGTTCAAATGACATTGTGGTTCCCCGTTGGCCTTGGTACCAACCTCCACACCTTATTGTACTTGAAGTTGTTGAGTTCTTCATGCATGGCATTAAGCCAATCCGGATCTTCGAGTGCTTCATATACCTTTTTAGGTTCAACACAAGAGACAAATGCGTGATGTTCACAATAGTTTGCCAATTGTCTACGAGTGCTTACCCCCTTTTGGATGCTTCCAAGCACATTTTTCATGAGGTGACCCTTGGTGGAGAGCTTGGATGCAATCTTGGTGGCACGATGCTCTAATTCCTCCTCGGTGGTGAGTTGAGGAGCGGTTACTTGATCATCTTGAGCGCCGTCATGAAATTGTTCTTGATCTTGAACTTGTTCTGGGGAGAGAACTTGACCTTGTGCATCACTTGGTGTGTCAACACCGTCTTGTGTATGATCTTGCCCTTGGTCTTGTTCATGATGTTGAGGGCCTTCACTTTGTTCTTCGGAAGCGTGTGGGCCTTGGGTTGGTGATGGCTCCACTTGAGTGGAGCATTGTCCTTCTCCTTCGGCCACAAGGGGTTCCTCAATGGGTAGGATAAAACCAACACCCATTCTTCTTATGGCTTGAGGAGGAATTTCATCACCTACATCACAAATGCCACTTTGCTCCACTTGGGAGCCGTTATTCTCATCAAACTCCACGTTACACGTCTCCTCAATAAGTCCCATGGATTTATTGAGGACACGGTAAGCATGACAATATGCCCTCTTGAGCTCTAGTCTCAAATTTAGACAACCGAACACCTTTCTTGAGAATGAAACACTTACACCCGAACACCCGAAAGTACTTGAGGTTGGGCTTGTTACCGGTAAGTATCTCATATGGAGTCTTGTTCAATCCCTTGCGGAGGTAGAGCCGATTGGACACATGACATGCTGTGTTGATGGCTTCGGCCCAAAAGTTGTACGAAGACTTGAACTCCGCCATCATGGTCCTTGCCGCATCCATCAACGTCCGGTTCTTCCTCTCCGCAACACCGTTTTGTTGAGGGGTGTATGGTGCGGAATATCGATGCTTGATCCCCTCATCACTAAGAAACTCGTCCAAAGTGTAGTTCTTGAACTCGGTGCTGTTGTCACTTCTTATTGTCAAGATCTTTGCATTGTGTTGACGTTGAGCTTCATTTGCAAAGTCAATGATGGTTTGTTGGGTCTCACTCTTCCTCTTGAAGAAATACACCCAAGTGTATCTTGAATAGTCATCCACAATCACCAAGCAATACTTCCTACCCCCAAGACTATCAAATGATGGAGGCCCAAAGAGATCCAAGTGAAGGAGCTCCAAAGGCCTCTTTGAGTAGATGATAGTCGTGGGAGGGTGAGCCGTTTCATGAAGCTTTCCTTCGATACAGGCACTGCAAGCACGATCTTTAGCAAAACTAACATTTGTTGGTCCAGGAACATGGTCCCCCTTGAGAATACTTTGCAAAGATCTCATATTGACATGGGCTAAACGGCGATGCCAAAGCCATCCCACATCAACTTGAGCCATTAGGCATGTCGGGGTCTTAGTGGGTCGCTCCGAAAAGTTAATCACATATAGATCGTTCTCGACATGCCCAACAAAGGCTACTTTAAGAGTCTTGCTCCACAAGAGGGCCACGGTATCAATATCAAAGAAGGTGGCAAAGCCCATGATTGCAAGTTGACGAACGGAAAGTAAATTGTATGCAAGGGACTCTACAAGCGTGACCTTCTCGATCGTGAGATCATGAGAAATGACCACCTTGCCGAGTCCCAATACCTTAGAGGACGAGGCATCACCCCACTCGACATTGGTGGGCATAGAGGAAATCTTGTGCACGTCCACCACCAAGTCCTTGCTTCCGGTCATATGATTTGTAGCTCCACTATCGAGCAACCATAAGCCCCCACCGGAAGCAAACACCTACAAGAGATCAATGCTTGGTTTTAGGTACCCATATTGTAATGGGTCCTTTGATGTTAGTAACAAGGGTCTTAGGAACCCAAATAGACCATTCAATGTATTCATAGGGAGAACCAACAAATTTGGCATAAACATGCCCATCACTAGCACGGCATAACATATAAGAAGGATTAAAGTCGTCGGCTTTGTTTGGAGGGGTGGCATTGCCCTTCTTTGCACCGCCACCCTTCGCATCGTTCTTCTTCTCCTTGGATGCACCCTCTCCCTCCTTCACAAAAGTTTGCTTGAGAGGGGGAGGTCGTTTGGCCTTATCATATTTCTTGTTGTTCTTGGGCTTGGGTGCGTACCCAATCGCTTCCTTGGCCACGACTTCCTTTTGACTACTCAAAAGGTCGTTGAGGTTCTTTTCACCTTGTATGCATGACACAAGGCCTTTCTCAAGCTGCTCCTTCAACTTAGCATTTTCCTCAACAAGATGTATATGCTCACAACACGGGTTAGTAGCATTTGCATTATCAATTAAAACCATATGAGGAAATGTGGCTTTCTCATTAGCTAGCTTCACTTGGAGTTGATCATGAGACTCCTTGAGACTAGCGTGAATACCCTTCAAGGCCTTGTGGGCCTTGTCAAGTATATCAAACTCCTCTTTGAGTCTAGCAAGATCAACCCCAAGTTTGGCCTTCTCGGAATTTAGCACACGAGAAACAACAAGAGCATGATCAAGATCTTTCTTTAATTTGGCATGATCTTCGCTGTGTGACTCCTCAAGAGCCAAACGAAGACCACGCTCTTCCTCAAGAGCATTGGAAAGATCTGAAATCTCAACGGCATAGTCACGACTATGCCCTTCCATCTTAGCGATGGTATCTTCGTGAGCATCGATCATGTCATTGGCTTCACCAAGTTGTTCCAAGAGAGCAACAAAGTGCTTCTTGGACTTGCCCTTGAGTTTACCCATAAAGGTCTCAAACTCATTCTCCTCCACATTAGTTCCCTCATGTTCATCAGTGCAATACGTTGAAGAAGGATGATTAATGATGGTAGTTTTGATGTTGGGGGTTACCTTGTTGGTGGCTTTAGCCATGAGGCACTTGGCGGTGATGCTTTCATTAGGGGAGTCGAAGAGAGACACACGCGGAGTCGTAGCAATGGCCACGGAGGCCATGGAAACTGTGTCACCATCTTCATCATCGTCGTCATCCTCATTGTACTCTTCTTGTACCACCAACGCCTTGTGGGGAGACTTCTTGGTGAAGTTGCTCTTGTTGGGGTAAGACTTGGCCTTGTCCTTTCGAATGAGCTTGCCACCGTTGTCTTCCCTCTTCTCATACGGGCACTCCGCAACAAAGTGGCTCACATTGCCACAATTGAAACAAGTCCTCACTCGTTGCTTGCCCTTTGTGCCACTTGAATTGTTCTTGTTGAAGTTGGGACTTGAGTTCTTCTTGCTCCAAAATTGTCCTGAAGCAAGGGCCATGTGTTCATGATAGTCATACTTCGTGTCTTCGAGGTTGCTCTCCTCTTCTTCCTCTTCCTCCATACTAACCTTGGCTTTTAGAGCAAGGTTGGGTTTCTTTCCTCTTTGAGAGCGAAGAACCGCATTGTCGGCGGTCTTGTCCAAGATGCTCATCGCAACGAACTCATCCAACACATAATTTGAGGACAATGTGTGGAAGTCCGGCCTTTGACGAATGACGGAGGACATGGCTTTGTGGTAGGGCATCATTGCCTTGAGGAATTTGCGCTTGATCCAATTGTCATCCATGTCCTTGCTTCCATGATCTCGGGGAGAGACTGCGAGTTTGGTTACCCTCCGAAAGAGCTCACGCGGTTCTTCATCTTCTTTCATAGCAAACTCATCGGCTTCATCTTGCACCACTTCATAGTTGGAGCGTTGAATGCTTGCGCTTCCCCGATAGAGGGAGACCACTTTGAGCCAAGCATCTTTGGCCAATGAGTAGGGCCGGAGATGAGGAAGATCTTCGAGTGGGATAGCTTCTTGAATGATGAAGAGAGCATTCTCATTGAATTGATGGTCCACGACTTCTCTAGGAGTGAAGTTGCTTCGGTCATGCGGATAGAAACCTTCTTCAATAATTCTCCAAAGGTTAGTGTTCACATGATTTAAATGACGCTTAAAACAATAAATCCAAGAATCAAAGTCCTCCTTTTTATCAATCTTGGGAGGAGGACCGGCATGATTCAAGTGAGTAGATGGAAGCGGTCCACCATAGATAGGTGGAGGTTCCACATGGGCAAAGATGCTGGTGCCACTTTTACCACTAGAAGGAAGGGCTTTCTCGCTAGTAGCTTCCCCCTTGTCGGAGATAACATCCGTCACCTTGTTGGCGGGATCAGCCACTTGCAATGGTGCGGTGGAAAGTCTAAGCCCTTCTAAGAATTCCTTAAACATGCCTTTGACCTCGGCCGTCATAGAGTTTTTCAATGTGTCCAACGCCACATTGAACTCCTCACGAGAGACCGAGGTAGCCCCATCTCCCGAAGAGGATCTCGGATTCACACTGGAGTGCTCTCCCACATCGTCTTCGACGTCAACCATACTCTTGAGATGGCAAAGTCCTTAAAAAGAGACGAGGCTCTGGTACCAATTGAAAGGATCGATATAGTTGACTAGAGGGGGGGTGAATAGGCAACTAACAATTTTTATCTTTTCTTTAACAATTTAAACTTTGCATCAAAGTAGGTTGTCTAGATATGCAACTAAGTGGGTAACCTATATGATGCGACAATGATAGGCACACAAGCAAGCAAGAGATATAACACAAGTAAGCATGCCCAAGTAAAGGTAAGAGATAACCAAGAGTGGAACCGGTGGAGACGAGGATGTGTTACCGAAGTTCCTTCCTTTTGAGGGGAAGTATGTCTCCGTTAGAGCGGTGTGGAGGCACAATGCTCCCCAAGAAGCCACTAGGGCCACCGTATTCTCCTCACGCCCTCACACAACGCAAGATGCCGTGATTCCACTATTGGTGCCCTTGAAGGCGGCAACCGAACCTTTACAAACAAGGTTGGGGCAATCTCCACAACTTAATTGGAGGCTCCCAACGACACCACGAAGTTTCACCATAATGGAATATGGATCCGCGGTGACCTCAACCGTCTAGGGTGCTCAAACACCCAAGAGTAACAAGATCCGCAAGGGATTAGTGGGGGAATCAAATTTCTCTTGGTGGAAGTGTAGATCGGGGCCTTCTCAACCAATCCCGAGCAAATCAACAAGTTTGATTGGCTAGGGAGAGAGATCGGGAAAAAATGGAGCTTGGAGCAACAATGGAATTTAGGGTTGGAAGAGGTGAGTCTTCTTGGGAAGAAGACCCCCTTTTATAGTGAGGGGACATTTCCAACCGTTACCCACCACTCAGCCCGTGACCCACGGAACTACCACACCACAGGCGCGGTACTACCGCACGGGCCTGCGGTACTACCGCGGCGGACCGCGGTACTACCGTGGGCACAGTGGAGACCAGACCTGGCAAAAGGGAGCACCAACAGGGCGCGGTAGATCCGCAGAAACGGTACTACCGTGACACCATACGGTACTTCCGCAAGACAGCCGCAGGCCAGGCTCGGTAGGCACAGATGTAAAAAATTACATCTGTGACTACCTCCGCTTGGGAAAATGTCGTGCAAACATCCGACACGGAACTACCGCGACCCAGGGTGCGGTACTACCGTGGAAGGTGCGGATGTAAAAATTACATCCGCCCTTACCTCCGCACTTGCTACTGAACCTGGCCTAGCGTCACGGTATTACCGCGCCGTAGCACGGTACTACCGTGGGGAGCGCGGATGTAAAAAATTACATCTGCGCGTACCACCGCTCGACTAGCGACGCCAGACCAGAGCTCGCGGTACTACCGCTCTGAGGAGCAGTACTACCGTGGGAGCCTATGGTACTACCGTGCCGGAGCCCGGTACTACCGCTGGCTCCTGCGGTAGTACCGCTCAGATGAGCGGTACTACCGCTAGCCTGAGAAGAGCAAGGCGGAGGCCTTCAGATCGCAGAGACAAGGTGAGACGGAGTAACACACCAAGGAGCTCGAGGAAAGGCGGTGCAAACGGGAATGTGTACGTGAGATTCGACCCAAACCTTTCCAATGCGAACCCCCTCTTAATAGTACGGCTCTCCTACGACTCAACTCCACCGAACCGAACCGTAGAGAAACGCCGTCTTCAATAATCTTTGAGGGGCATCAAATCATCTTGTGTTTAGTTGTGATGAATCTGAAAAGCTCAATACACACGATTAGTCCGCAAAGGCATTGTCATCAATCACCAAAACTACTTAGGGACAAAAGTGCCCTTACATCATCTTTATCATAAAAATACCAAAAATATTATCTTATCATATCTATCAGATATCACTCTCGTAAGTGACCGTGTAGGGATTGACAACCCCTTATCGCGTTGGTTGCGAGGATTTATTTGTTTTGTGTAGGTGCGAGGGACTCGCACGTAGCCTCCTACTGGATTGATACCTTGGTTCTCAAAAACTGAGGGAAACACTTACTCTACTTTGCTGCATCACCCTTTCCTCTTCAAGGGAAAACCAACGCAGTGCTCAAGAGGTAGCAAGAAGGATTTCTGGCGCCATTGCCGGGGAGGTCTACGCAAAAGTCAACATACCAAGTACCCACTACAAACCCTTATCTCCCGCATTACATTATTTTCCATTTGCCTCTCGTTTTCCTCTCCCCCACTTCATCCTTGCCGTTTTATTCGCCCTCTCTTTTCCGTTCGCCTCTTTTTCGCTTGCTTCTTGTTTGCTCGTGTGTTGGATTGCTTGTTTGTCACGATGGCTCAAGATAATACCAAATTATGTGACTTTACCAATACCAACAATAATGATTTCCTTCGCACACCGATTGCTCCTCTTACCGATACTGAATCTTGTGAAATCAATGCTGCTTTGTTGAATCTTGTCATGAAAGATCAATTCGCCGGCCTTCCTAGTGAAGATGCCTCTACTCATCTAAATAGCTTCGTTGATTTGTGTGATATGCAAAAGAAGAAAGATGTGGAAAATGATATTGTTAAATTGAAGCTATTTCCTTTTTCGCTTAGAGATCGTGCTAAAGCTTGGTTTTCGTCTTTGCCTAAAAATAGTATTGATTCTCAGAATAAGTTCAAAGATGCTTTTATCTCTAAGTATTTTCCTCCCGCTAATATCATCTCTCTTAGAAACGATATTATGAATTTTAAGCAACTTGATCATGAACATATTGCACAAGCTTGGGAGAGGATGAAATTAATGATATGTAATTGCCCAACACATGGTTTGAATTTGTGGATGATTATACAAAAAAATTATGCCGGATTGAATTTTGCTTCTAGAAATCTTTTAGATTCGGCCGCGATAGGTACTTTTATGGAAATCACTTTAGGAGAAGCTACTAAACTCCTAGATAATATCATGGTTAATTATTCTCAATGGCACACTGAAAGATCTACTAATAAAAAAGTGCATGCGATAGAAGAAATTAATGTTTTGAGTGGAAAGATAGATGAAATTATGAAATTATTTGCTACTAAGAGTGTTTCTTCTGATCCTAATGATATGCCTTTGTCTACTTTGATTGAGAATAATAATGAATCTATGGATGTGAATTTTGTTGGTAGGAATAATTTTGGTAAGAACGCGTATAGAGGAAACTTTAATCCTAGGCCTTATCCTAGTAATTCCTCTAATAATTATGGTAATTCCTACAACAATTCTTATGGAAATTTTAATAAGATTCCCTCTGAATTTGAGACTAGTGTTAAGGAATTTATGAATTCGCAAAAGAATTTCAATGCTTTGCTTGAAGAGAAATTGCTTAAAGTTGATGAATTGGCTCGGAACGTTGATAGAATTTCTCTTGATGTTGATTATTTAAAACTTAGATCTATTCCTCCTAAGCATGATATCAATGAGTCTCTCAAAGCCATGAGAATTTCCATTGATGAGTGCAAAGAAAGAACCGCTAGGATGCGTGCTAAGAAAGATTGCTTTATAAAAGCGTGTTCTTCTAGTTTCTTTGAAAATAAAGATGAAGATCTAAAAGTTATTGATGTGTCCCCTATTAAATCTTTGTTTTGCAATATGAATCTTGGTAATGATGGGACTGAATATGATCCACCTTTACCTAGAAGCGTTCCAAAAATTCGGAGTTTTTAGATCTTGATGCTAAAATTGATAAAAGTGGGATTGAAGAGATCAAAACTCTAGATGTTAATAAACCCACTATTTTGGATTTCAAGGAATTCAATTATGATAATTGCTCTTTGATAGATTGTATTTCCTTGTTGCAATCCGTGCTAAAATCTCCTCATGCTTATAGTCAAAATAAAGCTTTTACCAAACATATCGTTGATGCCTTGATGCAATCTTATGAAGAAAAACTTGAGTTGGAAGTATCTATCCCTAGAAAACTTTATGATGAGTGGGAACCTACTATTAAAATTAAAATTAAAGATCATGAATGCTATGCTTTGTGTGATTTGGGTGCTAGTGTTTCCACGATTCCAAAGACTTTATGTGATTTGCTAGGTTTCCGTGATTTTGATGATTGCTCTCTAAACTTGCACCTTGCGGATTCCACCATTAAAAACCTATGGGAAGAATTAATTATGTTCTTATTGTTGCAAATAGGAATTATGTGCCCATAGATTTTATCGTTCTTGATACAGATTGCAATCCTTCATGTCCTATTATTCTTGGTAGACCTTTCCTTAGAACGATTGGTGCAATTATTGACATGAAGGAAGGGAATATTAGATTCCAATTTCCGTTAAGGAAAGGCATGGAACACTTCCCTAGAAAGAAAATAAAATTACCTTATGAATCTATTATGAGAGCCACTTATAGATTGCCTACCAAAGATGGCAATACCTAGATCTATCCTTGCTTTTATGCCTAGCTAGGGGCGTTAAACGATAACGCTTGTTGGGAGGCAACCCAATTTTATTTTTATTTTTTTGCTTTTTGCTTATGTTTAGGAATAAATATTTGCTCTAGCCTCTCGTTAGATGTGTTTTTATGTTTTAGTTAGTGTTTGTGCCAAGTTAAACCTATAGGATCTTCTTGGATGATAGTTATTTGATCTTGCAGAAATTTCCAGAAACTTTCTGTTCACGAAAATAATTGTTAAAAATCACCAGAACATGATAAAATATTGGTTCCAGTTGATGTTGATCAATAAACAAAATTTCTAGGTCTTCCTATTTTGGTAGAGTTTTTGGAGTTCCAAAAGTTTTCGTTAGTTACATATTACTATGGACTGTTCTGTTTTTGACAGATTCTGTTTTTCATGTGTTGTTTGGTTATTTTGATGAATCTATGGCTAGTAAAATAATTTATAAACCATAGAGAAGTTGGAATACAGTAGGTTTAACACCAATATAAATAAATAATGAGTTCATTACAGTAACTTCAAGTGGTCTTTTGTTTTTTTTCGCTAATGGAGCTCACGAGATTTTCTGTTGAGTTTTGTGTTGTGAAGTTTTCAAGTTTTGGGTGAAAGATTTGATGGATTATGGAACAAGGAGTGGCAAGAGCCTAAGCTTGGGGATGCCCATGGCACCCCCAAGATAATCTAAGGACACCAAAAAGCCAAAGCTTGGGGATGCCCTGGAGGGCATCCCCTCTTTCGTCTACTTCCATCGGCAATTTTACTTGGAGCTATATTTTTATTCACCACATGATATGTGTTTTGCTTGGAGCGTCTTGTATGATTTGAGTCTTTGATTTTTAGTTTACCACAATCATATTTGCTGTACACAACTTTTGAGAGAGACACACATGATTCGGAAATTATTAGAATACTCTATGTGCTTCACTTATATCTTTTGAGTTATATAGTTTTGCTCTAGTACTTCACTTATATCTTTTAGAACATGGTGGTGGATTTGTTTTATAGAAACTATTGATCTCTCATGATTCACTTAGATTATTTTGAGAGTCTTAAATAGCATGGTAATTTGCTTAAATAATCCTAATATGCTAGGTATTCAAGATTAGTAAAAACTTTCTTATGAGTGTTGTGAATACTAAGATAAGTTTGATGCTTGATGATTGTTTTGAGATATGGAGGTAGTGATATTAAAGTTGTGCTAGTTGAGTAGTTGTGAATTTGAGAAATACTTGTGTTGAAGTTTGCAAGTCCCGTAGCATGCACGTATGGTAAACGTTATGTAACAAATTTTAAATATGAGGTGTTCTTTGATTGTCCTCCTTATGAGTGGCGGTCGGGGACGAGCGATGGTCTTTTCCTACCAATCTATCCCCCTAGAAGCATGCGCGCAGTGCTTGGTTTTTGATGACTTGTAGATTTTTGCAATAAGTATGTGAGTTCTTTATGACTAATGTTGAGTGCATGGATGATACGCACTCTCACCTTTCCATCATTGCTAGCTTCTTTGGTACCGTGCATTTCCCTTTATCACATTGAGAGTTGGTGCAAATTTCGCCGGTGCATCCAAACCCCGTGATATGATATGCTCTTTCACACATAAACCTCCTTATATCTTCCTCAAAACAACCACCGTACTTACCTATTATGGCATTTCCATAGCCATTCCGAGATATATCGCCATGCAAATTTCCACCATTCCGTTTGTCATGACACGTTCATCATTGTCATATTGCTTAGCATGATCATGTAGTTGACATATTATTTGTGGCAAAGCCACCGTTCATAATTCCTTCATACATGTCACTTCATTGCATATCCCGGTACACCGCCGGAGGCATCTCTATTCCTAATGGACGACTTGGTGAATAGTCTGCGCGGTTTATTTTCGCTATTTTTTCGTCATCCTCCCACCTCCGGTTTTTTTCCTCACCCTCCCACCTCCGGTTTTTCTTTCGTCTCTCCGCCTCGATCGTAAAAAAACAGCCTCGATACTCCCCTCGATCTATTTCCTCGTTCTATCGTCAAGACTCCCCCAGCCGCTGAGCGCTTCGCCGTCTCTGAGATCCGCCGCCGCTGCCGCCCCTCTGATTCTGGCCGACACCATCCGACTCACGCGCCGGCCGCCACCAGCGCAGCTCACCCTTGTCTCCCCAATCGATGCACAGCACCTCCTCGCGGTTTCCTCCCTGCGCGCGCTCCTGCGGCTAACCCTAGCCGCCAACCCATGTGCGGCTGCTGATGACGCCGCTCCGTCGAGCCCCCGTCCCCCGCTCGCCTTCTCCCCCGCCGATGATGCTCGCCCTCGCTCCCGGTCGCCACGTTGTGGCGCCCTTCGTGGATGCCGTGAGCTCCGAGGAGGCTAGCGCCGCTGTCAGGTCGGCCCCGCTGGTCGTGATCCACGAGCTCACATCGCTCAACGGGTCCTCCCTTCTATAGGCTCCGCACTGCATGAGGTCATCGACTCCTTCCCAGCCCCAATTTACGGCCAAGCCCGATTCTGCAGAAAGTTGATGTAAGTGATATTATTACTGTCATATGCAAGTTATAGGAATTGGGAGAAGTTGTGTTACAGGAAAGCTTGTGTTGGAAGAACTGATGATTGGGTCACCGGTCAGCTCGTATTAGATGGGAGGATACCACGGGTGTTAAGCACTCCCTGATTCTGGACACTTGAATGTCAACTTATCTCATCTTGGAGATCTTCTGGCATTCTGAATATGTGCACTGACTGTAATCTGTCTAATGTTTTTTTGATGTGTAATAAATGGATGTGTCCCTAATAAGACACAGGTATATAGGGCACATTTCTGCAATGATTTGATTTAAGTGATCTTATTACTGTCTTATGCAAGCTAATGTTCTTTCGATCAAGGTTGTGTTGGAAGAACTGATGATTGGGTCCTCTAAATATCTCGTGTTATAGAAACAATGATCTTTTCTCAGTCTACTCTAATGCCTGACTATTGGAGGCCTTAAGCTATTCGGTTATTATTATTTTTTGAACTAGGGTTAATCCCTTCACATTTCAAAGTGTTGTGTGTGCATTCGCATAACTACTTATGTTACGAGTGCGGGATTCAAAAAATTTCTGTTAGGAAATCAAAGGGGGCAATAACTCCAATTGGGAGAAGTCGCTGGAAAATAAGGTTAGAGCGATAACCTTGGTTAAACGCATTGGTTGTTAATATTTGGCAGACGTATAGATGATGCCTATGAGGCTATGACCCAATATCATTATTCTTTATCTTGCATAATCAAGAAAAATATTAGATTAAATGGATTGTACAAGATAATTCTGGCTACTTTGGTATGACGATGTTTAAAGGGGCTAGAAGTATAATTGATTCTCATACTATTGAACTTAGCTAACTAGATGTTTCAAAGCAAAGGCACGTGAAGGAACACATATTTAGTTTCAACTAGCAGCTCTCGTCAACATTCCTAGAAAAGTTTAGGAATATTTCCATGATAAATTTTTATATTAATTACTTGTACGGGTGATGATAATGGTAACATGTTTTTTTGGCTCCTTTGTACACGGATTAGGCTTGTTCAACACATCTCATTTTCTCAGGATTAGGCTTGTTCTTTCTATACTGAAAACAGTATTCGTAGTAGCATGTATTTTCACTCAGTTTTTTTGTAGGAGACCTCTACCTGGTAACCACACTCTGCACGTGGACGTGGGAATAAGAAACGTAGCAAAGACATGAAATGGTGGGGTGCGGCCTTGAAATGCTCATCAAATTGCGGGCTCCATGTTGCCTCTCCACTGTCATCATACTTGTTTGCATCAAGAATAGTGTAGGCACTGCTGCTGGGGGAGGCGCGCCTCTTGAGCTCGGCCGGGCAGCACTTCGAGCTGCTATAAAAATATGACGATCATCTTTTGGCGACTACAAAGATGTTTGTAACCTCGTAAGCAGAGCTCTGCACTGCTGCTTGTCTATTGAGAGATACTATAGGAATTGATACACTCATAGCTTATCTTTTATGATCTCTGTCATGCATATATTTCAACCAAATTGTGGTTATTGTTTATGTTTGTCAAATTAAGCCATTGATAGGATAAGCAAAAGTAGTTGTTGATTGACAAAGCTGAGAGACAACTTACAGACATTATACCAGCTAGGAATTTATTGGTGGGGCAAAATTATGTCATGGTTTATATACTGGTGATCGATACTTCAGGTAGCTCACTACTTGATTCCGTAGATCAAAGTATCAAACACTAACAATTTTTCTTTGGATACAGCAAGGATCATACCCCACCCATGCGGTGGCAGACGCAGAAGGGCTACATGGGTTAATAGCAGCGTGTGCAATGGAAGGATGCCTACGAGAACAAACTCGCCGAGGTCTTGGAATTCCAACCTAGGTAAACAAGTGAGCTCACTTTAATAGTTTACCATTTTTTGATGATGTGGGCTAGATCATTCATTAAGGCTACTCAACTCTGTATTTTTCTCCTTTTGGTGATTGGATTATTGCTACTCTATGTTGAAGGATCTTTTCATGCCAAATTTAATAAATTTGTCATGTTTCCATTGATTGCCTATTTGCTCACTCTATGAAGAATGATGAACATTTGTAGCATGGTCACCTGGTCATGGTTTGATTATTTTTATCAATGCACAGAGTGTTTTTCATCTAAACTTTGTCTAAACTAACTTGTAGAAAAAGGGTCTAGGATTGCATTAGTCAGGAACAAAATTTGTCGCTCTCGAATATGTTGGGGCATATAATTTTTTTCTCCTATTCACAAAAAGAAAACTTACAAGCTTTGTACATAACTAAAATTGAGATCTAACTTTCTAATCCCGTGTATAGTTTTTTTAATGTTATTATAAAATACAGCTTTTTTTCTCCCTTCATTATGAAAATGACCCAATGAGGCTAGCTTGTTCTTTCTACTTATGTACCTACACGTGGGATGTTCTGTTAATTTTGTTGTGTAAATAATCATTCTTTGTGTTGATGAGCAATGATAATGACTCCTAAAATTACAAAACTTACTGAAAGTACGCTTTGGTGCTGTGTCAGTGTATGCGTTCTATGCTGAAAAGAAGATGATTGTATATTTTGCTTTATAGTGCACTGGTTCACGAGATTGATGCTGAGAAGATTCAGTTTGCCCTGCTACACATGAGAATATCATTTTGCTTGAAAATATATTGTTTTCTCGGTGCACATACCTTCAGAAAAGGAGAAGTGCTTGAACGAAGATTCTCATCCGTCATCTAACCGATGGTCAGATGTTTGTGCTTTTCCATCATGGTTTAACCTAGGATCAATATTTCTTTTCTATAGCATGTCCTTCTCGGGAAAGTTGTTGTCGATAACTCAATTGATGTGTTCCTTTTTTTCTTCAAGAAACTCAATATTTACCAGGAAGGAAGGAGGAGGTGGAGGAGCCGAGAAGCTGTGGCGTCACGCTCTCCCCCGATGCTTTCAAGTCATCCGCCTTGCAGTTAACCTCCGAGCAGAGACCCAAGCCCAAGGTAATGGTCGCCTGTTCCATAGTTGTTTTTAGCTTCCTTTTTGGTGTGACCTAACCATATGAGTATGTCACAATCAGGGGGCGATCAATATTTTCAAAGTATGATACTGTGAAGGTTTTCGCATGCAGGTAAATTTTGTGACCTAGCAGGAACCATTAGTATGCAGATGTTGCCTTCTTAATGAACAAGTTTACAAATAGTCGAACGCCATGCTATGTTGTTCATTAATATATTCTTGCAAGTAAACTGGATCTGGTTCTTCATAGTTGCAGGTTTTGTAGCTTGCAAGATTAGTAGAAGTTCAAAATAAACTGACTGTAGGTAATGGATCAGAGAAAGTCTATCAATCAAATTAATGTTCAATTGCATGGACAAGAGAAAGTATATTATTACTCACAAATCTAAGAAGATAGTGACCCTTGTATTAGTTTTAGAGAATTAACATAAAAAAGAAATATTAGTTTCAGATTGAACTATTGGCAAAATAATATTTAGATCTTCTGTACTCCACTGATCTGCCAATTCTACTGTTTTTGTACCACTAGGCTTGTTGTAAGTTTTTGTTGTCCAATAGTCTGCTAACTTTACTCGCTATATTCAAGATGTATGTGATGTTTAGTTTGTTTTATTCCCTTCTATATTCATGGCTTATCCTATACTGAATGAGGAGTAACAGAAACCAATTTGTCAATCTGTTAACCTGATCATAGCAACAACTTAACTGGAAGTGATCTTTTTGCTCTTCCTGCTAATATAATGCATACATATTTGAACTAAATTGGTTGTCTTACATTACATATGGCAGTGCAAATATGATCTTATGTTGTTGTGAACATTTATAATTTTTCATACCTTGGCTTTCACTAAACCGTTCATCACTATTCATACCAGTGTTTAGTATGTTTGTGTTGACTTAGCAACAATGTAGAGGGTTTTCGGGGTCATCTTGTGTCAATGTTGACAAGAAGGTAACCCCCCCATATATGTACGGCAAAGAGAAAAGTCTGTTAATTTGGAGCTATGACAGAAGCACATCCACTCAAGCTGCTCGGGCCATGTGTACGACTGCTGGGGATCCCTGCGCAATCCCACAGCTGGCATAGATGGACTGTTGTCACAGTGCACATGCAGATAGACTATGATGAAATTTTTGGTAGCGAGGTCTTTGCACACATCATGGCACACTTCCAAATCTGGGCCGTCCTCATGGAGTAAATTTGTTGCAGTTTTTCTAAACGCTTGTTCAAGTCAGCGTCATATTATTTCTTATGTTTGTTGCTTGCATACAAGGCCTGCCGTGTGGTTTTGAATTTATAATTTTCGAGTCTTAGTAATGTTGAATCCAGTCTAAATACAATATGAATGAACTTTTAGTTTCTCATAGCATGTTGATTTCGTTGGATATTTTTATCTCATGTCTCTTTTTTAATGATGATTTAAGATTGAACAGATAATTATTTGATTAATCTTTTGTAACAAGAAACTAAGAATTGACCCTGGATAAAGGAAGAAAATGGTCCATACAGAAAGAGATAGTAAGCTTCTTCAACGGTAAGCCATTATCTGTACGGGAGATGCACATGTAATTTTTTGTTTCAAACCAGAATATATTATAGAGCCTGCAGTTCGGTGGTCTTTAATTGGTTACTGCTATTTACTCTCTGTTTATCTGGTTTGCATAGGTCTTTTGAGAACCGTCCTTTGACTGCATGGTGTTTTCTTTGTAACAATCCCCATGTGTTTGATAAATGCCTAGCTATACGTTTTATGCAGGTCATTCACAAGAAGCAATAATCTATATGACTACTCGAGGAGATTGAGAGCATCAACATTTTACATGGATGGCCTGAGGGGGAAGACGAGATTCGGAATGGTTTGATGGTAAAAATAGTCGATACTACCGCTGCATGAGGACGACAAAGGTATATGTGAAATACGATTAGTGTTGAGACACTAATATATATGCCCCCGTGGCAACACATGGGCAATTAGCTACCCCAGAATCTTTCACGCCTCTTGGGACACCACATGGCGTACTGGCGGTGGTTTTTGGCCAAGGCTGGAAGCCAAGAACACTTCTTAATTTTACTCTGCTGACGGAGAAGATGTCAGTGGTGGAAGCGGACATGTTATAGAAGATATTCAGGGCGACATTGGGTTCCTCGACACCGATGAGAAAGATGCTGCAGCGACACATATTGGGTTTATTTCCAATCAGAGAAGAACTTATGAACAGTATGTGAGCGATCCATTTGTTCTTTCGTTTGATCCTTCCTTATTCCCCTCAACTCAGATTATTTTTCTTTTGCACTTACGCATGGTTTTGATGCATCAATAAATTTAGTGACATCAATTGCAATGAGAAATATCATATATACATAAACTTCACATGTTGTTTTTCAGGAGAACATGATGTTCTTCTCTTTCTCTTATGGACTTCATTATGGTCGATGGTAGCTTGTTGAATAGGCTAAGCGAGACCAAAGTCATAATTTCATCCCCAGAGTTTGACTTGTTTAAATTTGAATGAAAATCTTTTGCAATATTATCTTCCATGTATACAGATTGAACAAAATATAAGCCAAAATGGAATGTCAAGCCTTAAGTTAGACTCCCTCTGTTTCTTTTTAGTTTCCATATAAGATTCGGTCAAATTGAAACTTTGTAAAGTTTGACTAGCTTTGTAGGATAAGATATCAACATTCACACTATGAAATCAAGATCATTAGATGCATGATGAAATTAATTTTCATAACATATAACTTTAGTATTGTAGATGTTGATGTTTTTCTATAAAGTTGGTCAGACTTTACAAAGTTTTACTTTGACCAAACTTTATATGCTCACTGAAAAGAAACGTAGGGAGTACTAAAAAATTACATAGGTTTGCTATATGTGTAGAGTAGTATTTTTTCCTTGGAGAATCTTCTAGCTGGAGTGGTTGTTGTCAATATCCTTTTGAAAGTTGGCCTGATATTAGCGCGAACCAACTCACAATGCTATCTCAAGTAGTGCTTTATTCACTTAAGTATCTTGTTTCAGGAAAACACTAGGTTAAAAGCCTACTGCAAAAAAATTCAATAAAAAATTACAAGGGTTTACATGTATGCAATTTACACGGGGCTATCTAATGTTAGAGTTACATGCCTCAATTTTTTTTCTATTTATGTATTCTAGCTCTATGGATACCAGAGCATTAGTTCTTTTAAAGTATTGCATTTATAAACTTTACTATTTTGAGATATTGCAAATGATAATATCAACTAATTATAAATGCCATTTACGATCACAAATGATCTTACTGAATGATTGATTTCATGACCTTCAAGGAAGAGATATCCTAGAAGGGGCTCAGTCCTTTTGAGCCAAGAGAAGTAGGTGGGGCATGTGCAAGCTATGAATAGTAGATGAGGAAGTGTTGAAATATATTGTCTTGCCATGGTTCCTAAATGGTAGGAGGTATGTGTAGTTGTTTGGCAGAGAATTGCCCAATATCGAATATTGATAAATAATATGAACAAAAGAACGTTCTCAATTTTTTAGGCCCGTAGCAACGCACGGGCACTCTACTAGTTATTATAGAGTCATACTTTGTTCTAGTATCGAGTTGTAATCATTGAGTTTTAAATAAATAGAAGTGTGATGATCATCATTTTCTAGAGCATTGTCCCAAACGAGGAATAAAAAAAGAGAAAGGCCCAAAAAAATGAGAGAAAAAGGGAGAAGGGACAATGTTACTATCCTTTTACCACACTTGTGCTTCAAAGTAGCACCATAATCTTCATGATAAAGAGTCTCTTATTTTGTCACTTTCATATACTAGTGGGAATTTTTCATTATAGAACTTGGCTTGCATATTCCAACAATGAGCCTCCTCAAGTGCCCTAGGTCTTCGTGAGCAAGCAAGTTGGATGCACACCCACTTAGTTTCTTTTGTTGAGCTTTCATACATTTATAGCTCTAGTGCATCCGTTGCATGACAATCCCTACTCCTTGCATTAACATCAATCAATGGGCATCTCCATAGCTCATTGATTAGCCTCGTTGATGTGAGACTTTCTCCTTTTCTGTCTTCTCCACATAACCCCCATCATTATACTCTATTCCACCCATAGTGCTATATCCATGGCTCACGCTCATGTATTGCATGAAGGTTTATAAAGTTTGAGATTACTAAAGTATGAAACAATTGCTTGGCTTGTCATCGGGGTTGTGCATGATGAGAGCATTCTTGTGTGACGAAAATGGAGCATGACTAAACTATATGATTTTGTAGGGATGAACTTTCTTTGGCCATGTTATTTTGAGAGGACATAATTGCTTAGTTAGTATGCTTGAAGTATTATTATTTCTATGTCAATATTGAACTTTTATCTTGAATCTTTCGGATCTGTATGTTCATACCACAATTAAGAAAAATTACATTGAAATTATGCTTAGTAGCATTCCACATCAAAAATTCTATTTTTATCATTTACCTACTCGAGGACGAGCATGAATTAAGCTTGGGGATGCTTGATACGTCTCCAACGTATCTATAATTTTTTATTGCTCCATGCTATATTATCTTCTGTTTTGGACATTATTGGGCTTTATTATTCACTTTTATATTATTTTTGGGATTAACCTATTAACCGGAGGCCCACCCAGAATTGTTGTTTTTTGCCTATTTCAGAGTTTTGCAGAAAAAGAATATCAAACGGAGTCCAAACGCAATGAAACCTTCGGGAACGTGATTTTCGGAACGAACATGTTCCAGAGGACTTGGACCCTACGTTAAGAAATCAAGGAGGAAGCCACGAGGTAGGGGGCGCGCCTACCCCCAGGTGCGCCCTCCACCCTCGTGGGCCCCACATTGCTCCACCGATGTACTCCTTCCTCCTATATATACCTACGTACCCCCAAACGATTAGAACAGGAGCCAAAAACCTAATTCCACCGCCGCAACCTTCTGTACCCACGAGATCCCATCTTGGGGCCTGTTCCAGAGCTCCGCCGGAGGGGGCATCGATCACGGAGGGCTTCTACATCAACACCATAGCCTCTCCGATGACGTGTGAGTAGTTTACCTTAGACCTTTGGGTCCATAGTTATTACCTAGATGACTTCTTCTCTCTTTTTGGATCTCAATACAATGTTCTCCCCCTCTCTTGTGGAGATCTATTCGAAGTAATCTTGTTTTGCGGTGTGTTTGTTGAGACCGATGAATTGTGGGTTTATGATCAAGTTTATCTATGAACAATATTTGAATCTTCTAAATTCTTTTATGTATGATTGGTTATCTTTACAAGTCTCTTCGAATTATCAGTCTGGTTTGGCCTACTAGATTGATCTTTCTTGCAATGGGAGAAGTGCTTAGCTTTGGGTTCAATCTTGCGGTGTCCTTTCCGAGTGACAGTAGGGGCAGCAAGGCATGTATTGTATTGTTGCCATCGAGGATAACAAGATGGGGTTTTTATCATATTGCATGAATTTATCCCGCTACATCATGTCATCTTGCTTAAAGCATTACTCTGTTCTTATGAACTTAATACTCTAGATGCATGCTGGATAGCGGTCGATGTGTGGAGTAATAGTACTAGATGCAGGCAGGAGTCGGTCTACTTGTCTCGGACGTGATGCCTATATACATGATCATACCTAGATATTCTTATAACTATGCTCAATTCTGTCAATTGCTCAACAGTAATTTGTTCACCCACCGTAAAATACTTATGCTCTTGAGAGAAGCCACTAGTGAAACCTATGCCCCCGGGTCTATTTTCCATCATATTAATCTTCCAACACTTAGCTATTTTCATTGCCTTTTATTTTACTTTGCATCTTTATCATAAAAATACCAAAAATATTATCTTATCATATCTATCAGATCTCACTCTCGTAGGTGACCATGTAGGGATTGACAACCCCTTATCACGTTGGTTGCGAGGAGTTATTTGTTTTGTGTAGGTGCGAGGGACTTGCGCATAGCCTCCTACTAGATTAATACCTTGGTTCTTAAAAACCGAGGGAAATATTTGCGCTACTTTGCTGCATCACCCTTTCCTCTTCAAGGGAAAACCAACACAGTGTTCAAAAGGTAGCAGAGCCTGTTGCCCCTAAATTCAACCCATGGTCGGCTTGTCCAATCACCTTCGATCGTAGGGACCATCCGACAAGCATCCGTCATGGAGGTTCGGCAGCCCTGGTCCTTGATCGAATCATCGACGGATACCAACTCACTCGGGTCCTTATGGACAGGACATCAGTCTTAACCTGATCTATCAAGACACTGTCCGTAAAATGGGTATTGACCCATCAAGAATCAAGCCTAGTAACACCTCCTTTAAAGGAGTGATACCCGGCGCCGAGGCCCGCTGCACGGGTTCATTAACATTGGGAAGTAGTATTCGGTTCACCGGACAACTTCCAAAGCGAAGACTTGATCTTCGACATCGTCACCTTCCGAAGTGGTTATCACGCGGTGCTCGGGCGAACCGCCTTTGCCCGCTTCAATGCCGTCCCGCATTATGCTTACTTAAAGCTCAAAATGCCTAGACCCCGCGGCGTTATCATAGTCAATGGAAACATGGAGCGCCCCCTCCGCACTGAGGAGCATACCGCGGCCCTTGCGGCTGAAGTACAGAGCGGCCTCATCAGGCCGAACACCTCATCGGCCATCAAGCCCCCGGACACTGTTAAATGAGTTCGGCCTACCCTGCATAAAGACAGCCTGGTGAATCCGGAGCTAGACTAGCAGTCTCGCCTCCGTCGATCGCCCCACTCAACCGTGGTATATGTACCACGCGTGCATAATTCTGCACTCAAAATACCCTGGGCAACGACGAGGCACACTGCAGACAAGGTCTATAGTGCGGCTTGACCTTATTTGACCTTAACCTTTTTTTGATCCTTTTTATCATATTACAGGTTCTTTAAAACCTAATCACTTTACGGTTGCACATGGGCCCTTTCCCAGGCCCCTTCTATATACACGATCGTCGATTGCTCCTCTCAAAGGACCTTCACCAAGCCGAAAGCGGTGCAAACGTACGGCAGGTTGTCCAAGGGATCTTCAAGACTACCTTTTATTTTTAGGACCTGTATGCAGCTTTCCCTTGTTTACAAATTCTCAGCATGTAAAATAGCCTTTATTCTTATGGCATTATTTGTAAGAGCACATTTTGACGTATCAACCAGACTATAATGGAAACAGTTTTTTACCAACTCCTATTCAGTATTGGTTTATTTCATAATCTATATTCCCTCTTCGCGTCAGATTGGCATATACACTTCAGTATGGCTTAAAATGCCACGGGCTCTATTCGGCTAGATATATTTTCAGATTAAAAAAAGTCTGAACACTTTTAGAGTATACTTCGGTGTTCCGAATATTGCATTATATGCATCAGCTCTGAATCATGTCTTTGGTCAATAGTTGGGTTGCCCGGCTCCTGTGGTTACTACCTTATGTTCCGCTTGTTTGGCTAGGGTAGTAAAGGGAGAACTACTACGATTGTGTTTCTGGTTCATCCGGTCAAGCACCTCAGTAGAGAAAGCCGGAAACTGATTGCCATGATATGGCAAGAGCTGGTCAGCGATTCGGCGACCAATTATAAATCTCTTGCGATTTCTTCCTTATTATACGAAGGACAGGCCTTCGTCCAGTCACGCGCCTAAGGCATCCTAGTTCGGATAGTCACATACGCACCAGGGGTAGTACTTAGTCCCACCGTCCAACTCCTATGGCTAAGTGAAAGTGCTAAAGCCGCATAGTCTGATTGCCTGGTTTGCTACGCAGACACCACCTTTACGGGCCAAGACGTTGGGTCAAGTGTGATCATGCGTTATCCCGAACACCCCCGTAGCATCTACGTGGGGGCTGAAGCTAACGACTGGCAAACTTTCAGAATAATAAAATACGGCCGCACAGGAGGTAAGTAATTCCAGATAAAATCATACATATATTACAGGGCCTGGTTCCTCACACATGGTCTGGATGAATATATTATATTCACTCAAAGATGATATCCTTTGAGCATTAGCCCTCTACTATCCGGGCACCCTCCAGGACGTCATCAAAATACCACTCCAACTTGCGATGGTCCTTGCCTTCGGGTGGGCCCTCGGTCGCCACAACGGAGGCCTTCATCTTCGCCCAGTGCATCTTGACACGGGCAAAGGCCATCCGCGCACCCTCTATGCGTGCCGAGCGCTTCACGGCTTCAACCCGGGGTAGCGCGCCGACGAGTCGCTTCACTAGGCCAAAGTAGCTACTAGGAATGGCATCGGTTGGCCATAGCCAGACTATGACATCCTTCATGGCCAAGCCGGACATCCCTTGCATCTCCGCAAGTTGCTTCATCTGGTTGTTCAAAAGCACGGGGTGTTCCGTTGCCAGGAACTGCGACCAGAAGAGCTTCGCCGTTGACCTCCCCTCCTGGGCTCTGAAGAATTCCGCGGAGTCGGTGGCACTCCTCGGAAGATCCGCAAAGGCGTCTGGAGAACTCCATAGGTGAGTGAACAAGGCATATCTCTGACCCCCAAATATACTCTGCAAGAGAAAGGGCTTACCAGTCGCTATCTGTTCGGCCTACCGAATCTCCTCCCGAGCACCCCGGGCTTCGGTCCGTGCTTCTTTAACCTCCTGAAGGGCCTTGGCAAGATCGGACGGTTGGGTTGTATTCTTCTCCTCCAAGGCCTCACACTTTCCGGCGGCGTCCTTGGGCTCTTGCTCCACCTCGGCCACCCTCTCCTCATACTTGAAGTGGGCGACCTGTTCGGTCTTTAAATGTGCAAACACTTTGTCAGCGGCCGCTTTGCTCGCCTTCACCTGCTCCTTGGCTTGCGCAAGGGTGCTCTTGAGGGTCTTGACCTTGGCCGCGCTACCTGCCATCATATTCATCGCAATGCATGAGCTTAACTCTAAATTTATATATCGCTTCAGGCATACAAGAGCTCTTTTAAACATACCTTGCGCCTCATCGAACCCCTTGTTAATGCGGTCGATATCATCATCAGCCAGCTTCAGCTTCCGCTTGAGTTTGGAAACTTCCATTGCCTGGGTGGTTGCCGCCAACAGGGAAGCCTGTTATAAAAATAGAAAAGTCCGTCACCTCTACTGAATACTATGTGATCCTCTGTTCGGCTTCTTTCAAAACCGAACAGAGTCTCAGGGGCTACTATCTATATACACGCATATTTTTCTTCATATGAAAAGCGTTTAAGAACATTACGTCGCATACTGATAACCCACAAGTATAGGGGATCGTAACAATTTTCGAGGGTAGAGTATTCAACCCAAATTTATAGATTCGACACAAGGGGAGCCAAAGAATATTTGGAGGTATTAGCAGCTGAGTTGTCAATTCAACCACACCTGGAGATTAATTATCTGCAGTAAGTACTGAGTAGTAACAACACCAGCAGTTACGGTAACAGTGATAACAACAATTTTATAGGAAGTGTAATAGTGATGATAGCAGTAGTAACTTAGCAGAAACAACATGAAATAAATTCGTAGGCATTGGATCGGTGACTTGTTGGATGATATTCATCATGAGAAAGTTATAACCTAGGGCGATACGACACTAGCTCTAGTTCATTAATATAATGTAGGCATGTATTCCGTAAATAGTCGTACGTGCTTATGGAAAGAACTTGCATGACATCTTTTGTCCTACCCTCCCGTGGCAGCGGGATCCATTATGGAAACTAAGAGAGATTAAGGCCTCCTTTTAATAGAGAACCGGAACAAAGCATTAACACATAGTGAATACATGCACTCCTCAAACTACGGTCATCACCGGGAGTGGTCTCGACTATTGCCACTCCGGGGTTGTCCGATCATAACACGTAATAGGTGACTATAACTTACAAGATCGTATCTAGAACATGGATATAATGATAATAATATAAACGGTTCAGATCTGAGTTCATGGCACCCGGGCCCAAAGTGACAAGCATTAAGCATAGCAAAGTCATAGCAACATCAATCTAAGAACATAGTGGATACTAGGGATCAAGCCCTAACAAAACTAACTCGATTACATGATGAATCTCATCCAACTCCTCACCGACCGGTGAGCCTACGAAGGAATTACTCGCTCCTGGTGAGGAGCATCATGGAATTGGCGGTGGAGAAGGGTTGGTGATGATGAAGAACGAAGATCCTGCTCTCCGGAGCCCCAAACGGACTCCAAATCCGGCCTCCCGATGAAGAACAGGAGGTGATGGCGGCTCCGTCTCGTGGATCGCAATAATTCCTTATCCCTGATTTTTTTCTGGAAAAATAGGATTTATAGCGTCGGTTTTAGGGTCAGCAGGGCCGCCAGGTGGGGACAACCCACCCGGGGACGCCAGGAGAGGGGGGCACGCCCTCGTGGGTTGTGCCCACCTACAGGCCCCTATCCGGTAGGTCTTGGCTCAAAAAAATTCTTATTTATTATATAAAAATTCCTTGCAAAGCATGGTTCCATTCCGAGAACTTTTATTTCTGCACAAAAACAACACCATGGTAGTTCTGCTGAAAACATCGTCAGTCCGGGGTTAGTTTCATTCAAATCATGCAAATTATAGTCCAAAACAAGAGGTAAAGCGTTAGGAAAAGTAGATACGTTGAAGACGTATCAAATCCCCCAAGCTTAAACCTTTGCTTGTCCTCAAGCAATTCAGTTGATAAATTAAAAGTGAAAAAGAAAAACTTTTACGATCTCTTTTGCTCTTGTTTGCATAAATAAGCTTAAACAACACCCAGGTTTTCAGCAAACATTATAACTAACCATGCCGACAATAACTCTTGCAATGACATAATCAGCTAGCGAGCAATAATAAGATATCTCAAACAGCAACACGTTGTCAAAACAACCATGATATAATATGACAATATTGGTATCTTGCTAGCCCTTTCTGATACCACAAAACATAAATGCAGAGCACCTCAAAAGTTCAAGCAGTGACCAAACATTGTAATTCATGGTATAAAAGATCCAGTCATGATGCACCCAACATTATCTACACACAATGCATAAGTCATGACAGCTGTGCTCTCATGTTCTGGCGCTTATTTTAGAAGGTGATGACACAACATAAAAATAAATAGATAGTCCCTTCGCAGAGGGAAGCAGTGATTTGCAGAGGTGCCATAGCTCAAGTTTTTAAAACAGAGAAAAATGATATTTTGAGACATGCACCCTTCTCATTTACTTCACGACCATCGGTTATCAACATCTTCCATGCTAAACACGCTAGTGGCGGTTCCCAAGCGATAAAAGTAAAGGTTTTCACTCCATTGGGAGTTTTTGTTTGATTATTTGAGAGATTTTTTGTTTGCAGTTTGGGACTGGGCATCCCTATTACTGCCCTTTTCTCGTGCAATGGCGAGTGAATAAACACTCGACCTGAGAATAACCCGCTTAGCATGGAACATACCGACCACCTCATGTCGTTCCATGAATGATCGAGGCACACAAAAAGGATATTTATTTGAATTTTCTTTAGAGATGGCACATGCAAATTTACTTAGGATGACAGTGTAGTACCACATATAGGTAGGTATGGTGGACTCATCTGGAATAACTTTGGGTTCAAGGTTTTTGATGTACAAGCAGAGTTCCCACTTAGTACAGGCGAAAGCTAGCAATTAGATTGAGAAGTGGCCAACTAGAGAGCAACAACGGTCATAAACATGCATTATGCATAAATAACATTGGACACTAGCATGAGTAGGATATGAACACCATGAACATAAATATCATAGAGGCTATGTTGGTTTTGATTCAACTACATGCATGAACATGTGCCAAGTCAAGCCACTCAAAAATTCAGAGGAGGATACCATATCATCATACTACATCACAATCATTTTAACGCAATATTGATATCCAAGATAAATCATTATCCACTCCTAGCTACTTATGCATGGCATGAGAAACTATAATCTCTAATTGTCATTGCAAACATGTTTAATCATAATGGGTTGAATCATGGATACTAGGTTAAACATATTTACACAAACAGAACAAGTCGAGTTCATACCCGTTTCTCTCTGCCACGACCAGTTCATCGAATATCGTCATTATTGCCTTTCACTTGCACGACCGAACAATATGAAAATAATAATAGTGCAAGAGTGCCATGGACTAAGCTGGAATCTGCAAATATTTTATTCAACAGGAGAAGACAAGGTAAAATGTGCTCTTTATTAGTTCAACAATTATGCATATGAGATCCACTCAACATTTTCATCGTGGTCTTCTCTCGGTACGACTTCAATAAAAAGAAATGAAATTCATAGAAACATATTGAAATATTTTTGGAGTTTTTGGTTTTCTTGAACAAGCAAATAAAAGGGAAAAACAAAAACGAGAAAAACTATTTACACGGGAAAGCTCCCAACAAGCAAAAGAAGAAAAAGGAAATCTTTTTGGGTTTTTCTTTTTAGTGCTACTACTAAGCATGCATAGAAAGTAAACTACTACAACTTATTTTTTTGGTTTTTCTAAAGTTTTTCAAACACACAAAAGGAAAGCAAGAAAATAAATCGAAGCATGGATGATACAATGAAAAAGTGTGAACATCGACAAATGAAAATAAGTGGATATGAATGTAATGTCGGTGAGAACATGTACTCCCCCAAGCTTAGGCTTTTGGCCTAACTTGGTAGTCAATTAGTAGCCCGGTGAAGGAAATATGCCCTAGAGGCAATAATAAAGTCATTATTTATTTCCTTATTTTATGATAAATGTTTATTATTCATGGTAGAATTGTATTAACCGGAAACTTGATACATGTGTGAATACATAGACAAACAGAGTGTCACTAGTATGCCTCTACTTGACTAGCTCGTTGGATCAAATATGGTTAAGTTTCCTAGCCATAGACATGAGTTGTCATTTGATTAATGGGATCACGTCATTAGAGAATGATGTGATTGACTTGACCCATTCTGTTAGCTTAGCATTTGATCGTTTAGTATATTGCTATTGCTTTCTTCATGACTTATACATGTTCCTATGACTATGAGATTATGCAACTCCCGTTTACCGGAGGAACACTTTGTGTGCTACCAAACGTCACAACGTAAATGGGTGATTATAAAGGTGCTCTACAGGTGTCTCCGATGGTACTTGTTGAGTTGGCGTATTTCGAGATTAGGATTTGTCACTCCGATTATCGGAGAGGTATCTCTGGGCCCACTCGGTAATACACACCACTATAAGCCTTGCAAGCAATGTGACTAATGAGTTAGTTGTGACATGATGCATTACGGAACGAGTAAAGAGAATTGCCGGTAACTAGATGGAACTAGTTATTGAGATATCTACGATCGAATCTCGGGCAAGTAACATACCGATGACAAAGGGAACAACGTATGTTGTTATGCGGTTTGACCGATAAAGATCTTCGTAGAATATGTGAGAGCCAATGTGAGCATCCGGGTTCCGCTATTGGTTATTGACCGGATATGTGTCTCGGTCATGTCTACATAGTTCTCGAACCCGTAGGGTCCGCACGCTTAACATTCGGTGATGATCGGTATTATGAGTTTATGTGTTTTGATGTATGGAAGGTTGTTCGGAGTCGGATGAGATCAGGGACATGACGAGGAGTCTCGAAATGGTCGAGACGTAAAGATCGATATATTGGACGACTATATTCGGACATCAGAAAGGTTCCAAGTGATTCGGGTATTTATTGGAGTACCGGAGAGTTACGGGAATTCGCCAGGGAGTATATGTGCCTTATTGAGCTTTAGGGGAAAGAGAGAGAGGAGGCTGCGTGCCCCCCCAAGGCATAGTCCGAATTGTACTAGGGGGAGGGGCGGCGCCCCCTCCTTCCTTCTCTTCTCTTTTCCCTTTCCTTCTCTCCTACTCCTACTTCATGGAAGGGGGGGGGGGGATCCTACTCCCGGTGGGAGTAGGACTCCTCTAGGGCGCGTCATAGCTAGGCCGGCCCTCCCCCTCCTCCACTTCTTTATATACGTGGCCAAGGGGCACCCCATAGACACAACAATTGATCATTGATCTCTTAGCCATGAGCGGTGCCCCGTCCACCATAATCCACCTCGATCATATCATAGCGGTGCTTAGGCGAAGCCCTGCGTCGGTAGCAGCATCATCACCGTGTCGTGCTGACGGAACTCTCCCGCAAAGCTCTACTGGATCAGAGTTCGTGGGACGTCATTGAGCTGAACGTGTGCTGAACTCGGAGGTGCCGTGTGTTCGGTACTTGGATCGGTCGGATCGTGAAGACATACGACTACATCAACCGCTTTGTCATAACGCTTCCTCTTACGGTCTACGAGGGTACGTGGACGATACTCTCCCCTCTTGTTGCTATGCATCACCATGATCTTGTGTGTGCGCAGGAAATTTTGAAATTACTACGTTCCCCAACAGATGGATGGTAGTAGGGGTGCTGAGGAGCGGGCATCCACTCATCCCATTGTTGAGGTTCCTGTGCGGTCTCCGCAGCAGCCTGAGTGTTCCGGTAGGTGATGATTTCCGCAGGCATAATCCTATATCCGCCCCCATCTGCGATGAAGTCGGTGAGGCCGGCATTAGCAGCATATTGTGTGAACTCCCGAAGGATTCCAGTCTCTTCCAGAAACGGGGTGTGCGGCCATTCACACGGCCGTACTTCCGCCAACCTCCGAGGATGGAGATCACTGTCAGATGTCTCCCCAATAACACCCTTGGAGTTCTTCTTAGAGCCAAACTTCCTAAAGATATTCATGATTTTCCTATGAACGAAAATTCTAAAAAATTTAGTCCACATTTTTTTCTCAACAAAACTTCACAAAATTGATAGCAACTACTCATAGGGATACATAGAGGCCATAGCAAGCATTCAAACTACTTAGAACTCTAAGAATTTAACATGCAAGCTCATCTACAGCAGCACCAAGAGTAGCTAATTATTCAAAATATAAACCACTAAAACAAAAACTAATTGGACAAATGGTGGAGTCACATACCAAGCAACAATCCCCCGAAATAGTTTTGGAAATGGAGCTTCGAGCAAAGAGATCGAAATACGCGGGTTTGAGAGCAAGAACACGGGAGAGAGAGCAAGGAGATTTTTTTCTGGAGGTAAGTGATGATGTGGGATGAAGCGATAAGTGAGGGGGGCCACGTGGGGACCACAACCCACTAGGGCGTGCCTGTGGGTCCTGGCGCGCCCAGGTGGGTTGTGCCCACTTGGTGCACCCCCTCTGATATTATTTGCACCAGAAATTAAGAAATATTCAGAAAAAACTCGTATTAAATTTTTAGAGCATTCTGAGAACTTTTATTTTTGGGTCATTTTTTATTGCACGGGAAATTCAGAAAATAGACAAAACATGGCATTTTATTTTATTTAGCTAATAAAAACGTAAAACAAAGAGTAAGGATAGAAGGTAGTGCTTACTAAATTCATCAACTACATACCGCTCAAAAATGATTCATTAATAAGGTTGATCGGGTCTCATTAACAACCACTTTCGATTAGCATGAAACCGAAGAACTTTCGTAAATCACTAAGTTACCTCAATGGGGATATGAATGTCCCCAACAATAAGCATTTCATATTTCTTTTTGACAGTAGGAAGAGGTATTTGAAAACTTCCAATAGTGATTGTCGAAGATTTTTCAATAACATTAATACCATTCACTTGGTATTATTTCTTCGGAAAGTGCACCGTATGCTCATTACCATTAATATGAAAAGTGACATTGCTTTTATTGCAATCAATAACAGCCCCTACAGTATTGAAGAAGGGTCTACCAAGGATAATCGACATGTTGTCGTCCTCGGGCATCTCAAGTATAACAAAGTCAGTCAAAATAGTAACATTAGCAACAACAACGGCCACATCCTCACAGATGCCGATAGGTATGGCAGTTGATTTGTCAGCCATTTGCAAAGATATTTCAGTAGGTGTGAGTTTATTCAAATCGAGACCTTTATATAAAGAGAAGGGCATAACACTAACACCAGCTCCTAAATCACACAAAGCAGTTTTCACATAATTCTTTTTGATAGAGCAAGGTATGGTTGGTATTCCTGGATCTCCAAGTTTTTTAGGTACTCCATCTTTAAAAGTATAATTAGCAAGCATAGTGGAGATTCAAGCTTCCGGTATTTTTCTCTAATTGGTGATGATGTCTTTCACGTACTTTGCATAAGGAGGCATTTTCAAGATATCAGTCAAGCGAGTACGCAAAAAGACTGGCCTAAGCATTTCAGCAAAGCATTCAAATTCATCATCATCTTTCTTTTTAGTTGACTTGGCTGGGAAAGGCATAGGTTTCTGAACCCACGGTTCTCTTTCTTTACCGTGTTTTCTAGCAATGAAGTCTCTTTTATCATACCTTTTATTCTTAGGTTGTGGGTTATCAAGATCAACAGGTGGTTCTATCTCAACATCATTATCTGGTTCTTTATTATTTGTTTGAGTGTCTTCATGAACCTCATCATTATATTTTTCATTATCAAAAGGTGAGTGTTCATTACCAGACCGAGTTTCAGCATGGGATATAAAAGTTTCATTATCATTATCAGGAGGTTTCTCTATTTCAAGTTCACTAGAGGTGTGCAAAGTCCTATCATTTTTCTTCTTCTTTTTCTTTCTAGAAGGACTAGTTGCATCGGTGTTAATTCTTTGTGAGTCTTGTTCAATTCTTTTTGGGTGTCCTTTAGGATAAAGTGGTTCCTGAGTCATTTTACCTCCTCCAGTTGCAACTCTAACAGCAAAGTCATGTATATTATTATTCATTTCATCAAGCAATTCTCTTTGAGATTTAGCAACTTGTTCTAACTGAGTTTGAAACATAGAAGCATCTTTTCCAACACCTCTAACATCATTTGAGATTCTAAATAACAAGTCACTCAAGCGAGCAATCATATCAGAATTGTCTTTCAATTGTTTCAGAACATTTGCATTGAAGTGATCTTGTTTTCTAATGTAGTTTTCAAACTCATAAAGGCATTGGCTAGGATCCATATTGTGAGGATTGTTATTATCATTGAACTTCATTAGAGAATTTACCTCTACCACCTTAGGCAATGGTGGTGTATTAAGCCCATGTATTTCTTTAATTGGAGGTAAATTTTTTACATCCTCAGCATTAATACCTTTTTCCCTCATAGATTTCTTAGCCTCTTGCATATCCTCAGGACTGAGATATAATATACCCCTCTTCTTTGGAGTGAGTTTAGCCGGTGGTTCAGGAAGAGTCCAATCATCATAATTTTTCAATATGTTATTCAATAATTCTTCAGCTTGTCCAACAGTTCGTTCCCTGAAGACACAACCAGCACAACTATCTAGGAAGTCCCTAGAAGCATCGGTTAGTCCATTATAGAAGATATCAAGTATTTCATTTTTCTTAAGAGGATGATCAGGCAAATCATTAAGTAACTGGCATAGCCTCGCCCAAGCTTGTGGGAGACTCTCTTCTTTAGTTTGCACAAAGTTAAATATTTCCTGTAAGGCAGCTTGTTTCTTATGAGCAGGAAAATATTTTTCAGAGAAGTAATAAACCATATCCTGGGGACTATGCACACAACCAGGAGCAAGAGTATTGTACCAAGCTTTAGCATCACCCTTTAATGAGAAAGGAAATAATTTGAGAATAAAGTAATAGCGAGTCTTCTCATCATGAGTAAAAAGGGTGGCTATGTCATTCAACTTAGTAAGATGTGCCACAACAGTTTCAGTTTTATAATCATGGAAAGGATCAGATTCAACCAAAGTAATTAACTCTGGGTCGACAGAGAATTCATAATCCTTATCATCAATGAAGATAGGTGAAGTAGCAAACTTAGGATCACATTTCATTCTAGCATTCAGAGATTTTTCTTTATACTTGCATATTAATTTCTCTAGATCATCTCTATCCTTACAAGCAAGAATATCTCTAGTTGTCTCCTCATACATAACATAACCTTCAGGTACCTTAGGCAATTCATATCTAGGAAGGCTAGTTCTAGCAGGAGTTTCAGTTTCAAGCTCATCATCAGATTCAACAACATCATGTTGTATTACTCTAGCATTTTGTTCATCAGGAAAGTCACCAAGTGGCACATCATTATCAAGAAAGGTACTAGCATAATCATAAACATCATTCATAGTATAAGTAGCATCATCAATAAATTGCGACATATTAGAATTTATAGCATGTGGTGGTGTTGCAAGTTTACTCATAATAGAAGGTGAATCTAAAGCAGAACTGCATGGCAGTTCCTTACCTCCCCTCGTCTTAGAGGGATAAATCTTAGTCTTAGGATCCTTAAGATTCTTCATAGTGATAATTTGATACTAATCCCAAGTGACTCAACAAATATAACTATGCTCCCCGGCAATGGCACCAGAAAAAGGTCTTGATAACCCACAAGTATAGGGGGCTGCAACAGTCTTTGAGGGTAGAGTATCCAACCCAAATTTATAGATTCGACACAAGGGGAGCCAAAGAATATTTGAAGGTATTAGTAGCTGAGTTGTCAATTCAACCACACCTGGAGATTAATTATCTGCAGCAAGTAATGAGTAGCAAAGTAATATGATAGTTTTGATAGTAGTGACAGTAGTAACAGTAACGGTAACAGTGATGGCAGTAATTTTGTAGCAAGTGTTATAGTGATGATAGCAGTAGTAACTTAGCAGAAACAATATGAAATAAATTCGTAGGCATTGAATCGGTCACTTATTGGATGATATTCATCATGAGACAGTTATAACCTAGGGTGATACAACACTAGCTCCAGTTCATGAATATAATGTAGGCATGTATTCCGTAAATAGTCATACGTGCTTATGGAAATAACTTACATGACATCTTTTGTCCTACCCTCCCGTGGCAGCGGGGTCCATATTGGAAACTAAGGGATATTAAGGCCTCCTTTTAACAGAGAATCGGAACAAAGCATTAACACATAGTGAATAAATGATCTTCTCAAACTACGGTCATTACCCAGATTGGTCCCGACTATTGTCACTCTGGGGTTGCCGGATCATAACACGTAGTAGGAGACTATAACTTGCAAGATCGGATCTAGAACATGGATATAATGATGATAACATAAATGGTTCAGATCTGAGTTCATGGCACCCGACCCAAAGTGACAAGCATTAATCCTAGCAAAGTCATAACAACATCAATCTAAGAACATAGTGGATACTAGGGATCAAGCCCTAACAAAAATAACTCGATTACATGATGAATATCATCCAACTCCTCATATACCAGCGAGCCTACGAAGGAATTACTCACTCCCAGTGGGGAGCATCATGGAATTGGTGATGGAGAAGGGTTGGTGATGATGAAGAACAAAGATCCCCCTCTCTGGATCCCCAAACGGACTCCACATATGGCCTCCCGATGAAGAACAGGAGGTGATGGCGGCTCCATCTCGTGGATCGCGATAATTCTTCTCCCTGATTTTTTTCTAGAAAAATAGGATTTTATAGCGTCGGCTTCAGGGTCAGCGGGGCCACCAGGTGGGGACAACCCACCTGGGCGCGCCAGGAGAGGGGGGCGCGCCCTAGGGCATTGTGCCCACCCAGGGGCCCCTCTCCGGTAGGTCTTGGCTCCAGAAATTCTTATTTATTATATAAAAATTCCTTGCAAAGTTTCCTTGAAAACAACGTCATTCCACGGTTAGTTTCATTCAAATCATGCAAATTAGAGTCCAAAACAAGAGGAAAAGCCTTAGGAAAAGTAGATACGTTGGATACGTATCACATACCTCGAAGCCTGTTAGCAGGCTGGTGAAGGCTTCGTTCAGCCCGCTCTTGGCGGACTGAACCTTCTCAACCACCACACCCATCAAGGTGCGGTGTTCCTCCATGATGGAAGCACGTCGCAGTGCCTCCACCAGATCATCTGGCGCCTCCGGGTTAGTGGAGGTCGCCGCCGGAGTTGGTGCCCCACTCCTTCGAAGGGGGTTGCTCGCTCGATTCCGGACCCACATGGCTCTCCAGAATAGTGTTCGGCCGGGGGCCGGGCTGGTCAAGGCCCCCACCGTCGGTCTCCATGGGGGTTGAACCCCCCATATTCTTGGCACCCGAGGCCTCACCCTTAGGCGCCGTATTGGTAGCCTTCCTCACCTCTCCGTGGCCCGGAGAGGCCCCTCGGGACAACACTTCGGTGTCATCCATGATGGCTGGCGGCGAGGCTTACAGAGGCGTCTCGCTCCACCATCTCCGGTGACAGAGAGTACCCCTCAGATTACGATGGTTGTGGAGGTTGCGGGCCGGACTAAAACACACAACATAATATGTTATATTACAATCATAAAGGATCAGATATCTGTAAAGTATCCTTTGGCACTTACGATGTGGTCAGGGGCTTTTCCCTGGGGCGCCTCTTGGGGGTGTGTTCGGCCTCCGTGTCTGAACCATCTGAGAGGGTTATCTACTCCTTCTTGGATGCCCCCTCCTCCGGGTCTGTGGAGGCTGCTCTCTTCTTTTTCCTCCCCTTAAGGGGAGAGTCACCTTCCGCCTCCTCCTCTTCTTCGTCTCCATCTCCCTCGTGGTAGGAGGGGACTTAGGTCTCTCTGGACATTGCGTCCGAAGTACCTTTACGGCGGAGGCCGCCCTTGTCCTCCTTGATCTTCTTCTTGGCCTTCTTCACTGGAGCCTGATAGGGCGCCAGAACCAGCATCTTCGAGAGCTTGGGTGTGGCCGGATCTCAAGGCAGCGGTGCCGGACACTTGATCCGCTCCGCCTTCGCTGTCCAGCCCTGTGAAAGGGATAGAAAACTCATTATGCCTAGGAATTTATGGACTAAAGTATATGTTTGAATAAAATACTTACCGGAGTGGCCGGATTCGCGCTGTCGAGGCCGATGTCTTCGGTCTTCTTTGGCCACGTCTTCTGGGCCTTGAACATCAGCTTCTAGATCTCTTCTTGCATTGTGCCGAAGAAGCGCTGCAAGGTCGGGGGACCTTCCAGATTGAACTCCCACATATGGAGAGGCCGGTGTTGGCAGGGGAGGATCCGACGAAAGAGCATCACCCGAATCACATCAGTGAGACTGGTGTTCCTGCTTATCATGTTCTTGATGCGCTTTTGCAGCGTCATCACTTCTGCGGTCGACCCCGAGTCCAGACCCTTGTTGGTCCATGACGCGAGCTGCATTGGAGGTCCAGATCTAAACTCAGGAGTGGCCGCCCATCTGGTGTCGCGGGGTTCGGTGATGTAGAACCACTCTTGTTGCCACACCTTTACGGTCTTCACGAAGGCCCCTTTAGGTCAAGTGGTGTTGGGGTGCTTGCTCACCATGGCGCCGCCGTAGTCCACATGCTGCCCGTCGACCACCTTCGGCTTCACATTGAAGACCTTTAGCCAGAGGCCGAAGTGTGGGGGGATGCGGAGTAGCACCTCGCACACGATGATAAACGACGGGATGTGGAGGAAATAATGTGGGGCTAGATCATGGAAATCTAGCCCGTAATAGAACATGATGCCGCAGACAAAGGGGTGGAGGGGAAACCCTAATCCGGGAGGAAGTGAGGGATGAACACAACCATCTCGTCGGGCTCCGGGGTGGGCATGACTTGCTCCTTGGCAGGGAGCCTATGCGCGATGTCCGTGGACAGGTACCCCGCCTCTCGGAGATCCTTCACGTCCTTCTCCGTGACGGAGGAGGCCTCTCACTTGCCCTTCGAGCCAGATCCGAACATAGCCGGAGAGGTTGGCGGCGGTGGGAAAGGCCGAAGCTTGGGCGTTGGAGCTTGAGATTGGGAAGGCAGGAGAAAGAAGAAGGCGTGGGGATGAAAGAAGGGATCTTTGTCCACTTATATAGGCAGTGAATATCAAGCACCCCCTCAAGCCTTAAAACTCGCCTGTTCCCAAGGGGACGTGCGAATGGCACAGTTGGATTACCCAAACCCGTATTGATGAATGATACGTCTCCAACGTATCTATAATTTTTTATTGTTCCATGCAGTTATATTATCAATCTTGGATGTTTTATAATCATTTTATAGTCATTCTATATCATTTTTTGGTACTAACCTATTGACATAGTGCCAAGTGCCAGTTGCTGTTTTCTGCATGTTTTTTTACATGGCAGGAAATCAATACCAAACGGAGTCCAAATGCAACGAAACTTCATGGAGAATTTTTTTGACCAGAAGACACCTAATGGGCCAAGGTTGCGCCTGGGGGGTGCTCCGAGGAGAGCACAACCCATCAGGGCGCGGCAGGAGGCCCAGGCGTGCCCTAGTGGGTTGTGCCCACCTCGGGGGCCCCCGGGACCGCCTCTTTGCTCTATAAATACCCCAATATTCTACAAACCCTAGGGGAGTCAATGAAAATCAATTCCAGCCGCCGCAGAGTCCAGAACCACCAGATCCAATCTAGACACCATCACGGATGGGGTTCACCACCTCCATTGGTGCCTCTCCGATGATGCGTGAGTAGTTCTTTGTAGACCTTCGGGCCCGTAGTTAGTAGCTAGATGGCTTCCCCTCTCTCGCTGAATTCTCAATACAATGGTCTCTTGGAGATCCATATGATGTAACTCTTTTTGCGCCGTGTTTGTTGGGATCGGATGAACTTTGAGTTTTTTTATCAAATCTATCTTTTTATATCCATGAGTTTCTTTGATCTCTTTTATGCATGATTGCTAATAGCCTCGTATTTCTTCACCTATATTTGGGTTTTGTTTGGCCAACTTGATCTATTTATCTTGCAATGAGAAGAGGTGCCTTGTAGTGGGTTTGATCTTATGATGCTTGATCCTAGTGACAGAAGGGGAACTGTCACGTATGTATCATTGCTACTAAGGATAAAACGATGGGGTCTATCTCTACATAGATAGATCTTATTTACATCACGTCATCGTTCTTATTGCCCGTTTTTTCATGAACTTAATACACTAGATGCATGCTGGATAGCGGTCGATGTGTGGAGTAATAGTAGTAGATGCAGGCAGGAGTCAGTCTACTAATCTTGGACGTGATGCCTATAAAATGATCATTGCCTGGATATCGTCATGATTATTTGAAGTTCTATCAATTGCCCATCAGTAATTTGTTTACCCATCGTTTGCTATGTTGCTATTTTTCAGATCTATTAAACTAAAAATACTGCAACATCCCAAATTTTCAATTTGGAATGTTATACATAGTCATCCATGCATATCATATTTTATTGCTTTTCCGTTCCGCAAATCCTCGAAATCCTAAGCAACTCAAGGACCCACAGAGAGAGTTGGGGATTTTCCCGGTTTTTCATATTTGATTTTTATCAAATAATGAAACGAGGATTTTGATTTTAATTATTTTTCTCTTCAAAAAATATTTCATATTAAAATAAATGAGAGGAGATAATATGACTTCTCCAAAATAATTGAAATATTGGAGGAAAAATGTTAAAATCATCTATTTGATTTTATTTGATTTTATTCGGATTTTATTTGCATTAGAAAAATTGCACGTTTTCAAAGTTGCATTTTAGGGCCAAGAAAATGTTCATCTCGTTCTAAATATTTTATTTAGACGGTGAAAATTTGTTTTGGCATTTTTAGATTTTTATTTATTTTTCTTTGATTTTATTTCTGTCTACGAAATTATATAAAAAAAAGTTTCCCGCGCCCGACTGGGCCTAAGGTCCAGCCGAGCCAGGCCGGCTCCGCCGCCGCCGCCGCCTCCCCGCGCGCGCGCCGCCCCGCCACCGCTCGGACTCCGCCTCCGCCGCCGCTTACCCCCTCGCCCAAGCAAGCCGCCGCCCCCTCCTTATAAGCCGCCACCCCCGCCGCCCAAACCCACCACCACCGCCGCCCGAGCCGCAGCCGCCGCCCGCGCCGCCTCGCCGCTGCCCGCGCTACCGCCGCCGCCCCATGAGCCGTCGACCCGCCGCGATCCGCCGCCCAACCCCGCCTCGCCGGAGGTACCGCGCCGGAACTCGACCCGCCTTTTTTTTAAAAAACCATTCGGTTTTTCTTTTCTCAAAACACTAGATCCGTTTTTTTTCGGTTCGCTGGTTTTTCTCGGTTCTTCTAGTTAGCGGACGTTCGTCCGTACGTTCGTTTTAACGAACGGTTTTTGCCCGTTAGTTACAGCTAATGAACGCTCGTTCGTTAGTCTGTTCATCAGTTTTCTCTTTATCGGATTTATTCCATGATTTTTCTGATCGCGATTTCTGATCCGATCTTAGTTTCTGTTTATCTTTTCGCTCGTTTATCGGAATCAGGCGATTCAAGCGCCTAGAGTTTTGTCTCGAAACCCTCTTTCCGTTTAACCAACTCAAATAAGTTTTTGCTGCTGTAAAATTTGACCTAGGTTCATATTAGTAAACAAAGCTTCTTTCTTTCGCCGTTTGAGTTTCGTTGTTCTGGTGGATTTGATTCTTTTTGCGAACCGGAGTTCTTAAGTTGAACTTTCTGGTCAACCTCTCTTATTTGAGTTTTGCTTGTGCATTGTTGCTTGTTACTTATGTATGCCATTGTTTGCTTGCGATAGGGTTTCCGGAGTGCGAAGCGTGTTACTACAAGTCTCTAGGATTCACGGATCGTCAGCAAGGCAAGTAACACCTTGATCATACTCTTTTCATACCCAGTTTTTATGCATTAGTTCCAATCCTCAAACATTGCATGATTAGGATATCATTAACATGTGGGACGGGAAGTAGTTGATGAGGTAGGAACCTATTGCCCTACATTCAAACCTTGGGAGTTACTTCTACGTATTACTTATATTGCTAGGCTATGCTCGTAGACGTGGTTTGGGTGAGTGAAATCCATGACAGATGTGAGATTGCTAATTAATGGTTCAACTTAAGGTGGCAACTTAAATACACATTTGGGTGGATTGACGCACCTGGGGTACCCAGTGTTGCCTGTATTTTTTGGAAATCCTGGGGTTCCGTGTGATTTTCCTATGGACCGCCACCCAGGCTCAAAGGGAACTGAGATGATTCATGCTAGAAACTTCCGTGTGCAGCCACAAGCTATTATGGGCTCTAGCATAGTTGAGTAAGTTACGTGAAGCTATTGAAGAGGCAGATCAACAGGTAGAGGGATGTAGGTTTGGTATGGTCTGTCCGGAGTAGAGAGTTAATGTTTCTAAAAGATTGTGTCTTGGTCATCCGTTTCTCAAACACCATGTAGTGCGAGAAATCCAACAGAGGCGATCGAGTCTTGTGGGGAAAAGTGCGCAAACCTCTGCAGAGTGTACAATCTAATCATGGTTAGCCGTGTCCCCGGTTATGGACAATTCTTGAGTATCTAGTACTTGGGTTATCACATGTATCTCATCATGTTTAATTAATACTGTTGGGTTGTTAATCACTTTAATTGGGATTGAGTTGGAGGAACCTTCTCAATGTTGTTCAACCACAATGATAGTTAAAATAAAATCTATTCCTTTGTTGTAGGGAAAAATTGGCTTTTCGCAAAAACTATAACCATAGAGCTTTCCACCAGCCAAATATGCATGTAGTGATAGCATTATTCTGTTCTTGCTCTACTGTGTTATATTGCCAGCGTATTCCATGTGCTGACCCGTTCTCGGGCTGCAACGTATTATGTTGCAGACTTTTCAGACGAGGAGTAAGGTTCGTTAGGTCGTTGTTGTGCAGCTCAGCTATGCCGTTGGAGTTGATGGACTCACTTTATCTTCCAAGCCTTCCGCTGCTATCGTATTAGATGGCCTTAAGCCATATTATTGTAATAAGTTCTCTCTTGAGACATTCGATGTAATAAGTGTGTGATTGCTACTCTGTTATAAATCCTTTGAGTACTGTGTGTGTCAGCATTACCGATCCAGGGATGACACTGAAGCACAGAGACTTGACCATCTGAGGTCGGGTCGCTACAAATACAAAAATACCTTGCTGCATTTTATTCTTATTTATTTTATTTGGCGTTCGATCTATCAATCTACTACAATTTTACTCACTTCAGTTTTCCGATCTTGAGGCGCCCTTACTCGGAAAGGATTGACAACCCCTTTAACACGTCGGGTTGCGAGGATTTTTTATCTATGCGCAGGGGCTGTTTGCATTGTGTTGCTTGGTTCTCCTGCTGGTTCGATAACCTTGGTTTCGTATCTGAGGAAATACCTACCACTGCAGTGCCGCATCATCCCTTCCTCTTTGGGAAAATACCGACGTAGCTTCAAGCCGCATCAAAAGGAATTCTCTAGCGCCGTTGCCGGGGAGGATCTTCGACATATACCAGGTTCCTAATCACAAATCTCATCTCCTCACACTTTACATTATTTTCCATTTGCCTCTCGTTTTCCTCTCCCCCACTTCACAAAAATTTATCGTTTTATTCGCCCTCTTTTTCGTTCGCCATTTTCTTGCCAGATCTGTTTTTGAGTGCAATCTTGTTGTGTAGTCATCATGACTCAAGACAATACCAAGTTATGAGATTTCTCAAATACCAACAACAATGATTTTATCGGCACTCCGATTGCTCCTCCCGCCACTAGTGCGGAGTCTTGTGATATTAATACTACTTTGCTGCATCTTGTTATGAAAGATCATTTTTTCGGTACTCCTAATGAGCATGCCGCGTCCCATCTTAATATCTCCGTGCAATTATGCGATATGCAAAAGAAAAAAGATGTGGACAATGTTGTCGTGAAGATGAAATTATTTCTGTTTTCTTTGCGTGATTCTGCCAAAAAATGGTTTTCTTCTTTGCCTCGCAATAGTATCGGTTCTTGGAATAAGTGCAAAGATGCTTTTATCACTAAGTATTTTCCACATGCAAAAATTATTTCCCTTAGAACCAGATCATGAATTTCAATCAACTTGAACATGAGCATGTTGCACAATCTTGGGAAAGGATGAAAATGATGCTAAGGAATTGCCCAATTCATTGGTTAAATGTTTGGATGATCATACAAAATTTTTATGCGGGATTGAATTTCGTTTCTCATAGTCTTTTAGATTCCTCCGCGGGTGGTACTTTTATGGAAATTACTTTGGGTGAAACCACCAAATTGCTTGATAATATCATGGAAAATTATTTGCAATGGCATACCGAAAGAGCTCCTACTAGTAAAAAAGTTAATTCGGTTGAAGAAATTTCTTCTTTGAGTGAAAAAGTTGATGCTCTTATGAAATTGGTTGCTTGTAAAAGTGCTCCTATTGATTTTAATGATATGCCTTTGTCTACTTTGATTGAGCAAAATAATGATGTCATAGGTGTGAATTTTATCTCTCGAAATAATTTCAACAACAATGCTTATAGAGGTAATTTTAATCCTAGGCCTTTTCCTAGTAATTCCCCTCATAATTATGGTAATTCCTATGGAAATCAATCTTATAATAATAATAGGAACACCTTTGATATTGAGAATAATATTAAAGAATTTATCAACACGCAAAAAGTTTTCAACACTTCCATAGAAGAAAAGTTGAATAAGCTTGATGAATTGTCTAGAAGCGTTGATAGAATTTCTCACGATGTGGAAAATCTCAAGATGAAAATTTTTGTGCCTAAGGTTGATGAATCTATTAAAGCTCTTTATGTTTCTATGGATGAAATTAAGAAAAGAAGCGCTATGCTTAGAGCTAAAAGATAACTTTTAGAAAAAGCGTTTTCTAGCGATTACTTTCATAAAAATGATGAAGATCTTAAAATGATTGGTGTTTCTTCTACTGATTCCTTGCTTAGTAAAGTAAAGATTGATGAAAAAGGGACTGGAGAAGAGTCAACTTTACCTAGAAGGCATCCCGATAATTCGAAGGGTGAAAATCTTGTTGGGAAAATTGATGAAAGTGGGTTTGAAGAGGTCAAAACTTTAACTAGTGACGTGCCCACTCTTTTGGATTTCAAATACTTTAATTAGGATAGTTGCTCTTTGATTTATTGTATTTCTTTTGCAATCCATGATAAATTCACCCCATGCTTATGAACAAAATAAAGCTTCTACTAAACATATTTTTTTTGACTATTTACTGTGAAGCAATAGCTCCACAGTCTTTTATTTAAAAGTAAAAGAAGAGATGTCCACCTATATACAAACTAAAAGAAAAGGCAGAAAAGAAACTTACCTACTTACCTATGTCCATATACAATAAACTAAGGAAGATTATTAACCCAACCTAAGAAAGCAGGCTTAACACTCTCCCTCACTCTATGATACAACAAGTTGATATCATGTACAAATTTTCCCCTCCACACCCCAAAAGAGGCCCTCTCGGATCTGAAGATCTTGCCATTCCTAGTAGTCCAAATGCACCAAGCCGCCGTGAGGATGACCTCAAAGAAAAAGGGTTGATGAAAATTCTTCTTGGCGTGCAACAGGCAGGAGGTTACATCCTGACCTCCAAACCAATCAATCTGAAGATAAGACCATACTCGTTGACTAAAATTGCAATTGAAGAAGAGATGGAACCTATCCTCATGGAGACTGGAAGGACAAAGTACACAGTTATTATCCTCTTGATCAGACCTCCAATGTCGCCGGAGAAGCATGTCGCAAGTGTTCAGACGATCAAAAAAGAGCAACAAGCCAAAAACCTTGACCTTCATCGTGCATGAGCTTCTCCAAAGCCAAACACAGGGTGTAACTGTCAGAAGGTGGTGTGCATTATGGTGTAGAAGCTCTTAGCAGAGTAACCAGCCTTCAATGGCCAAGACCACACATCAGGAATAGTAGCATCTCTTTGCAGCATAGTGACCCAATGAAGAAGGTGCTCAAGTTCAGTAGCTGCATTGCTAGAGATTCGCAAGTGAAACATTGATGCCACATCCTCAGTATCCAAGAAATCCATGGCCGAGATCTTATCATCCTTTACAAAGGAGAAAAGGTGAGGCAGTCGGTCCCTAAGAGGTCTGTTAGAGTTGTGAACGATCCAGCTGTCAGACCAGAACAAGATTGAATCACCCTGATTCGCAGAGGCCGAAGAGATTGCTCTGTAAGAATCAGCCAACTTGAAAACGTCCCTCCACCAGAAAGAGCCACACAACACCGTGGCCTGAGGAACAACACCATCATAGTAAGAGTTCCAGATAAGAGAGACCCAAGGGATATCTGCCTTATTGAAAAAATTCTGAAGATGCTTTATGAGTAAGGCTTGGTTCTGAAGATGTAAGTTAATAATGCCAAGACCACCCTTATCCTTGGGCCTACAGACCAACTCCCATGCTGCAAGGGATTGTTTGGGTGTGTCTGAGTTGCCACGCCAGAGACACTGCCATTGAATTCGTTCCAGTTGCTTAATTATGCCTATTGGGATGTCCAAAGTACAGAGAAAATATATAGGCATAGAGGACAGCACAGAGGTCAGCAATTGGAGCCTGGAGCCTTGATTCAGCATGGCAAAACTAGCAGTAAGCCTTCTTTCCATCCTATCAACCAAAGGCATAAGATCAATAATCCTTGGCTTAGTAGTTCCCATGGGAAGACCTAAGTAAGTGAAAGGAAGTGACCCCAAAGAGCAACCAAACACAGCCGCAAGCCTAATGGCCTCCTCATCGTCAACATTAAGGGGCACCATTGTGGATTTCTGAAAATTCACTTTGAGGCCAGTTGAAGCATAGAAAACATCCAACATTCCTTGAGAGCAATAAGCTGGGAGTCCACTGCGGGCACAATTAAGATAGTATCGTCAGCATATTGGATGATTGGAAAATGTGGATCATGGTAGGGAATTGGCAGGTTGAGGATGCCATCAGTCAGCATTTTGTTGACAACTGATTGCAGAAGATCAGCAGCAATTACAAACAGCAGAGGGGATAAAGGGTCCCCTTGCCTAACACCACATTTGCACTGAAATTGCTTGCCTGTCACTCCATTCAGCAAAACCGAAGAAGAGCCAGAAGATAGTATTTCCCTAACCCAAGCTAGCCATTTGACATCAAAACCCTTCTGCTGCAGGATTAACAAAATTGCTTCATGCTCTATCGTATCAAAAGCCTTAGCAAAATCCAGCTTCAAAATCAAAATAGGTCTCTTGGATTGCTTGCACTGGTGGATGTACTCAAAGGCCCATGCCAGGCAGTATTGAATGGACCTGGACTTCAGGAATCCGTACTGATTTCTGTGGATACATTTAAGGATCACCAACTAAAGCCTATTAGCAAGCAACTTAGTTAAGAACTTGAGACATGTGTTGGTCAAGGAGATGGGCCTAAAATCCCCTGGACCCTAAGGATCAATCATTTTAGGAATGAGAGTTATTAGGGAGCCATTAATGCCCTCCAAGCTCAGGGAGCCAGCAGCAAATTGTTCAATCAGCTTCAAAAAATCACTCTGAATAACAGGCCAGCATTTCTTAACAAAAAGTCCATTAAACCCATCAGGTCCAGGGGCCCTGTCCATAGGCAGTTCCTTTAGGACCTTATCAATTTCAGCTTGTGAAAAGGGCCTTGACAGATCATGCAAGCCATCTATGGGCTGGATTAGGTCAGCCAAACAGAAGCCCATCTGGATCCCCCTGGACCGGCCCATCCTAGATTTGAAAGAGTGCCAAAGGACTCCCGCCATTTGGTCATGATCATGAACAGTAGCTCCATCATCAGATACCAGACTAGCAATGCTGTTTTCCCGCATCCTCTCAGACGCCATAGCATGGAAAAATTTGGAGTTTTCCTCACCAACTTTGATGTAGCGAATAGTACAACGCTGCTTCCTGTAAATATACTGCAACCGAAGCAAATCCTCATGATGAAGCTTAACTATCTTCCTGAAATTGAACTCGGGGACTGTGAGAGGCCTGCACTCCTCGAGAGTATCCAGACAGAGAATCACTTTAGTGCAGTTTAGAATAACTTTCTTTATGGAAGAAAGGTTGATATGCCATCTCTTTAGATCACTCCTAAGGCGCTTGAATTTCTTAGAAATAACCGCAGCTGCCGAGCCCGCACAAGCTAAAGGAGCATTCCATGAGGTCGTGACACAGTCCATAAATCCAGGTAGATCCACCCAGTAGTTTTCAAACCGAAAAACTTTTGCTCTAGGGATGGTGGTGTCAATAGATACCAAGCACGGGATATGATCAGAACCCGTACGAGCAAGCGGGGGGACGACTATGTTAGGGTATAGGGAGATCCAAGAACTAGATGTGAAGAACCAATCCAATTGTTCAAGGAGAGGCTGCTGCTGCATATTAGACCAGGTATAGGCCCTACCCTTCAACGGCAATTCCAATAAACCAAGATGACCAATAATCTCATTGAACAAAAAGATATCATTCACATCACCACCAGGGAGATTCCTGTTGTCCAAAGATCTGATGAAATTAAAATCACTCAGTAACATCCAGTTAGTATCCACGGGTATTTGCAGATGATATAACCAATTAACAAAGTCATCCCGCAAAGGGCCGTCACATGGGCCATACACAGAGACCAGATTCCACACTTCAGAATTATGAACTGAAGTAAAAGAAACCACTACAACAAAACGCTAGATTTCTAGGAGACAACCAGCGAAGATAGTTGAATTCCAAACGACTAAAATGCCCCCAGAGGCCCCATGCGAGGGAGCGAACGCAAAATTATCAAATCTGCGCAGGCAAAATTGTCGGATGAACTTAAGGTCAAAAGATTCACATTTTGTTTCTTGCAAGCAGACAATGGAGCAGTTACTTTCCTCAATCTTAGCATGAACATCTCGTTGGCGTTTCTCAGAGTTTAAACCACGCACATTCCAGCACAGTACTTTCCAATTACGAAAACGTGGATATCCATAAACAAACTCAAAGGGGTAATCAAACAACTCCACTGCATAACAGAGAAGATAACTGTCACCGGGTTCATACAGGCAGATAGATAATAAGTTCTCAGACACAGACCCAGCGCTGACGATGAAAATAACATAAACGAGCCACCTCATAAGTTCACAAGAAACAGAGCAAAGTTTAGATTGCTGACACAAAAGTAAGGGCCGACCAACATATGAAACAAAACAAAAAAGGAATGACACTGCATTCCCGCCCAATTGACATCTGCAAGCTTTACTAATCATCATGATCGTTGTGCTGGTCCTTGGCTTCAGGACTTGCCGTAAGCTTTTCCTCGGTGAGCTTCTCCGGGGAGATCCCCAGGGATTCTCCAAGACGCTGCATGAGACTGATAGGCGTAGGTGGTGGAACTGCCGTGCTGTGCTCCTCCGCTGCAGACGAATTCTCATCCTAAGAGACAGATCCAAACCTAGGCTTCTTAGCACGAGGTCGCCGGAGGGGGGATGGCTTGTTGGGAATAGCAGAGGTAGGCTTGGATCCCGATTTCTTGGCGCAACTGCGGGTCATTCGCCTATTAGAAAAATCCTCTGGAGAACGAACGAGCTTGGGTCCATGACGACGGCCACGCTTATGTTTGCCTAACATGGATGGGGTCTTCGACGTGAACTCAAAGTCATCAGGTTGAACTGGCACCGCAGAAGAAGCTTCAGGTATGTCCATCAGAGTTGCAGATCCTTCAAAACCCTCCCGATCAATCAGCTCGGCAGAAGAAACTTAAGGGAAATCCTCGTCTGAAGCATTTCGTTCAATCGATCCATTAGGAACAGCCGAACCAATCAGAGAAAGAAGGGAGTATTCCAACTCCTCGGACCAAAACCTCAAGGGTAAAACAGCAGGTGGGAGCACTGAACGACAAACAGGCCTGTGAATGCTTTGACTCTCAAAATCGGGCAGAAGATTCCTGAAAGAGCGCTCCCACACCATGGCAGGTGGAAGAACCGGACCAAAGACAACTCTGACGAGACCCAAGTGGATTGGATCAAGATTGACCACAGGTGGATGCACAGCTGGAGGAACATAAAGAATTATTGCACGCTCCAAATTCTCCTGAACCGCAATATGCTGAACCACTTCAACCTCTGCTGGCTGATCTTCAGAAGAACTGTTGGACCCCAAGGAAGGATTTAGAACCATGGAGTTCTGATCTTGGACTTCTTGGACTGCAGGCTCATGTACTAGAGCGTTCTAAGCAACCACAACCTCTTCCCAAGGGCCACATCCTTCAACATTATGATCTGGCTGTGGCTCCTGCTTCGGATGATCAGCTCCCCAGCCATGAGGTGGCACCGGATGGTGCTGGCCATTCGCGGGATTAGCATCCCAGCTCAAAGCAGGAAAAGGTGGCATCCCACAGAAAGGTTGAGAAGCAACATGACCCGGCATACGATGAGGGTTTCCGTCCAAGGGCATGGGGTCTTCGTCAGCACCCAGCATTGCTTCCGCAAAATTATCAGTGAGAATATAAACCGCAGCAGACCAAGAAACAATAGTACCTCCCCAAGAAGCATACTCACGAAAAACCACAGATCGAGGCACCATAATGTTATCCGGAAAAGAAGCATAAACCAGAGATCTCACTAATCGCCGATCCGGCTCATCCCAGTAATGAAACTGACCAAAAGAACTAACAACATCAGACAGGTATCGGGTATTCCTGTAGTCCAGCGGTACCCCAATGAACATTAACCAACCCGTTCTGTGACCATGGATAGCCCTAAAACCCTCTCCCTGATTGTGTGGTATGAAACGCACAAAGAACTCATTACCATCTTCATCAAGGCCCATGGGAAAAGGGGGGTGTCGGGTAAACCAAGAACGCATCACCGGACTAGCCACTTCAAACAAGCCAAACCCCTGAAACCAGGTTTGAGCAGAGCGAACAATCACCTGGAGATTCTCTTGCAAGAAGTTGAGAACTTGTTCCCGTCTGATGGCGAGAAGATGAGCCGGCGGCAACGGCTCGACAATAGCCACCATGAACTGTTCATGGGTTCTTGGGGGGGCCTGCATCGGTGTGTAGTATGTTCTTGGCAAGCGCTCTGCTCCTCCATCGATGATGTCATGGCTAGCCGGGAGGAATCGGCGAGGGTCAAGCTCGTAGACTGCCATGGGTGGAGAATCTGTTGCAGCAGGCGATGGCGATGGGGTTTTCTGGGCAGATTGGTTCTGTGGGGGGGAGGTGGAGGTGGACGGTGAAGGCAGCGAGCCCGAAGCGTCGGGGAGGGAGTCTGTCAAGGCGCGAGGCTCGAAACCTGGCGATGGGACTTTAGGTACCCAAACAGTGGAACCAACATTAATACCCGGGCAATATTTCTTAACGTGACCGGACCGAAAACACAATCTGCAGCGTATACGATTCATGCACGTATCGGACATATGGCCCATACCCAAACAGTTCTTACAATCCCAATATTTAACTGCCATATCTTCAATCATCTCATTGAAACTTTGTAAATCATCCACAATTTCCTTTGGTGATGGAAACAGACCGGAGATGATACCTCAAGCGAATCATCATCAGATAATAAAATTGGGCTGGTCAAAGAGCATCCATGGGCCAAATCCAAACCCGGCGGCGGAGTGCATGGGCTACTGTCAAGAGAACCATGGGTCAAGCCCAAAACAGATGATGGGGTGCCAGGGCTGTCCGAAAGGATAACGACTGGAGGGGCCCCAGAGACATTTAAAATCCCAGAAAATCTGGGATTGCCGCTTGATGAGCTAACCGTTTCCGGGGGAGGAAAGATCCAAACTGGATGGCCACCGGCGGCGACGACGGGCTCACCGGAGGCGAAGATGCAGTGGTGTCCGACGATGTGATGTCAGGAGGATCAACATCATAACCAGCCTCCCGGATAGTCAAAGCTTCAAGAGCACTTGGACAATATTTATAACCCTTGCAAACAGCATACTTCATGAAAGTAGCAAACCACAAACTCTTAGAAGGCCCCGATCTAGGATTTGTGCGTAATGATGAATTGACGGGTGGATTTCTCATGGCTAATAACCCTAGCGTACCACGACGTTTAGATGGACTAACCACCGACCACTCCTCGTTGCACTCAATCTGCCAGAGACGAAACTCCTTCATCCAATCCGGGCCACCATGACCCCAGAGATGGAAGAAGCACTTAAACTGAGGGCAAACGAAGCTACGTTGATGCAAGATGAAAAACCCAACTTCTTTGCAGGAGACATGAAAAGAGAAAACCTGATCACGTAGACAAGAAACCTTGAGCTGGGAACAATATCCACCAATAGCAGATTACAAGGCTAGGGCAACATTCTCCTCAGATAGTCTGAAAGAATGCCTGGCAAACGAGACAACCATGACGAAGTGGCCAGCGTCTTCAGAAGGATGAACAGATCGACGAAAAGAATGCCAGATCTCCTGAGCCAGGCCCATCCCTAGGTTGAAGTCAAACCCTAGAGAGATGGACGCATGAACAGCCATTGCGATGACAACCAGGGGCTTCGGGAGAGGACGCCGGAGACGATGGGCGGATCAGAAAGCAAAACCCACGGCTAGGCGTGGAGATCGCCTGTGGTGTGGCGGCGGCTAGGGGTTAGGGTGGGAGGTGGGAGGTGGGAGCCATTTTTTCTACTAAACATATTGTTGATGCTATGATGAAAGCTTTTGAAGAAAAAATGGAATCAGAAGTATCAATTCCTAGAAAATTGCATGAGGAATGGGAACCTACTATCAAAGTTAAGATTAAAAAGTATGAGTGTTTTTCTTTGTGTGACTTGGGTGCTAGTGTTTCTACAATTCCAAAATCTTTATGTGATCTGCTTGGTTTTACCGGTCTTGAAGAATGCTCTTTGAATTTGCACTTGGCGGATTCTACTATTAAAAAGCCTATGGGAAGAATTAATGATGTTCTTATTCTTGCAAATAGGAATTATGTGCCCATAGATTTTATTGTTCTTGATATTGACTGCAATCCGTCTTGTCCAATTATTCTTGGTAGACCATTTTTACGCACTATTGGTGTCGTGATTGATATGAAAGAAGGCAACATTAAGTTCCAATTTCCTTTGAGGATGGAACACTTTCCTAGAACAAGAATTAGGCCACCATATGAATCAATCATGAGGGCATCTTATGGATCACAAACCAAAGATGACAAAACTTAGATCATTGCTTTATGCCTAGCTAAGGGCGTAAAACTGTAGCGCTTGTTGTGAGGCAACCCAATGAATAAAATTTGCTTTTGCTTTTTTCTTTCTGTTCTTGAGTTTTTGCACAATTACGCTACTGTTATGATTGTGTTTTTTGTGTTTTAATTAGTGTTTGTGTCAAGTAAGGCCTTTAGGATCTTCTTGGGTGATAGTTGTTTGATCTTCCTGAAAATAGAAACTTTTGCGCTCACGAAACAATTTTTATTTTTAACCATAGCATGATAAAATACCATTTTTTGCAATAGATTACTATACAAATTACACAGGCCGTCCTAATTTTTTAGAATTTTCGGAGTTCCAGAAGTATTCGAGCAAATCAGATTGCGACAGACTATTCTGTTTTGACAGATTCTGTTTTCTTTGTATTGTGTACTTATTTTGATGGCTCTATGGTTTTATTTGATGAGTTTTTGCCATATAGAAGTTGGAATACAGTAGATATAATGCGAGAATAAAATATGAATTGGTTTGATACAATACTTATAGTAGTGATTTATTTTCTTATACTAACAGATCTCACGAAGGTTTTGTTGAGTTTTGTGTGATTGACGTTTTAAAGTTTTGGGTTATCTTACAGTGGATGAAGGAATAAGGAGTAAGAAGAGCCTAAGCTTGGGGATGCCCCGGCATCCCAAGCTATTATCCAAAAATGAGCAAGCAACTAAGCTTGGGCATGCCCCGAGTGGCATCCCCTCTTTCTTCTAATGATCATCGGTAGTTTACTCGAAGCTATACTTTCATTCGTCACATACTATGTGTTTTGCTTGGAGCGTCTTGTATGATATGAATCTTTGCTTATTTTAATTTGTGTTTTAAGTCTTGATTCCTTGCTGGACACACCTATTTGAGAGAGCCAAAATTATGTCATGACTTGTTATAATGGCTCTCTATGCTTCACTTAGATTTTTTATGAGCTATGGACTTGCTCTAGTGCTTCACTTATATCTTTTTGAGCATGGTGTGCTTTAGTATTTTTGAAGAAATGCTCTCTTGCTTCACTTAGATTTATTTGAGAGTTAGTAAAATTTTCAGGAAATTCTCTCTTGCTTCACTTAAATTAATTTGAGAAAAAGAAAAATTATGCTCGTGATCTTCACTTATATTTGTTTGAGCTTATCAAAAGCAACATATGAAGATAAGTTCCAAAGTGATAGATATCCAATAAGGATATAATAAAAACTTTCATGAAGATCATTGGACAAAATAAACTTGATTCTTAATAATAGTTTTGAGATATGATGATTTGATATGTGAGTTATGTTGATGAGTAATTATGCTTTAGTAAGAATATTGGTGTTAAGGTTTGTGATTCCCTATGCAAGCATGAAAGTCAATAATTATGTGATGAAATTATATCCTACTTGTGGTGCATTATTTGGTGTTAATTATGCTTAATGCTCGCTTAAGAGATTATTTGTTTCTTGGTTGGTCGCTTCTCAATATTTTGCTAGCCTTCATTTTGCACTAAGTATGATCACTACTTGTGCATCCAAAATCCTTTAAAACAATTTTGCCACATGAGTCAACTATATCCACCTATATGCGGTATTCTTTTGCCATTCTAAGAAAATTTGTATGTGCCATCTCTAATTTTCAAAATAAACTTCTCTTTTGTGTGTTCGTGCCGCTCACAGAGCGGTGAGGAGCGGCTAATATTTTCCATGCTAGATGTATTATTCTCACGATGAGTGTTTATACACTTGTCATTGCACGAGAGTACGCAAAGGTATTAGGGATGCCCAGTCCCGAAATGAAAAATGAATTTACTTTATGTTGTCAAATAATAAATTCCTTGGAAAGTGTTGGTATGGAAGGCACTGATGTTGCTTGAAGCTACGTCGGTATTTCCCCAGAGAGGAAGGGATGATGCAGCACAGCGGCGGTAGGTATATCCCTCGAATATGAAACCAAGGTTATCGAACCAGTAGGAGAACCAAGCAACACAACGTAAACAGCCCCTGCACACAAATAACAACACCTCGCAACCTGATGTGTTAAAGGGGTTGTCAATCCCTTTCGGGGTACGGTGCCAGAAATTGCGTGTTGACGGGCGAAAGTTGTAATAGATTGAATAAATAGATCGCAAATAAAATAAAGTGCAGCAAAGTATTTTTGTATTTTTGGTTTAATAGATCTGAATAAAAATGCAAAGGAAAAATAGATCGCAAGCAAATATATGAGGAAGAAGACCCGGGGCCATAGGTTTCACTAGTGGCTTCTCTCGAAAAAATAGCAAACGCTGGGTAAACAAATAACTGTTGGGCAATTGATAGAACTTCTAATAATCATGACGATATCCAGGCAATGATCATTACATAGGCATCACATCCAAGATTGGTAGACCGACTCCTGCCTGCATCTAACACTATTACTCCACACATCGACCGTTGTCCAGCATGCATCTAGTGTATTAAGTTCATGGAAAAATGGAGTAATGCAATAAGAACGATGACATGATGTAGACCAGATCCGTTTATCTATATGGCGGTAGATATAGATCTCATCTTTTTATCCTTAGTAGCAACGATACATACGTGTCGGTTCCCTTTCTGTCAATGGGATCGAGCACCGTAAGATCGAACCCACTACCGAGCACCTCTTCCCATTACAAGATAAATAGATCAAGTTGGCCAAACAAAAACCAAATATCAGAGAAGAAATATGAGGCTATAAGAGATAATGCATATAAGAGATCAAAGAAACTCAAATAACTATCATGGATATAAAAAGATATAAATGATCATAAACTCGAAGTTCATTAGATCCCAACAAACACATCGCAAAAGAGTTGCATCATATGGATCTCCAAGAGACCATTGTATTGAGAATTCAGCGAGGGAGAGAAAGCCATCTAGCTACTAACTACGGACCCGAAGGTCTACAAAGAACTACTCACGCATCATCGGAGAGGCACCAATGGAGGTGATGAACCCCATCCGAGATGGTGTCTAGATTTGATCTGGTGGTTCAGGACTCTACGGCGGCTGGATGAATATTTCGTCGACTCTTCTAGGGTTCTGGTATTTCTGGGGTATTTATAGAGCAAAGAGGCGGTCCGGGGGGCACCCAAGGTGGACAGAACCCACCAAGGCGCGCCAGGGCCTCCTGGCGCGCCCTGGTGGGTTGTGCCCCCCTCGAGGCACCCCCAGGTGCAACCAGGGCCCATTGCCTTCCTTCTGGCCCATAAAAAATCATCATGGAGTTTCGTGGCATTTGAACACCGTTTGATATTGATTTCTTGCGGTGCAAAAAACATGAAAAAACAGGTACTGGCACTTGGCACTATGTCAATAGGTTAGTACCAAAAAATGATATAAAATGGCTAGAAAACGATTATAAAACATCCAAGGTTGATAAGAAAACAACATGGAACCGTCAAAAATTATATACATTGGAGACGTATCAGCATCCCCAAGCTTAACTCCTACTCGACCTCGAGTAGGTAAGTGATAAAAAACATAATTTTTGATTGGAGTACTGTTCATCAAGTCATATCATGTTGTTTTCTTTATAGCATGGAAATTTGGATTTTTATGTGATTCAAAGCAATAGTCTAGTTTTGACATAATTATTTAGATACTCAAGCATATCAACAAGAAACCAAGTCTTTCAAAATATCAACGCTAAAATAAGTTGTCCCTAGCCCATCATGCTCAAACATTCATCCATTCATGAAACACACTCGAATATTAGCTACACCCAATACTTAAGCATGATCATATTGCCTCCTAGTTGGTGCTTTCTATGAGAGTAGATGAAGACTCCAATTAAAAATAAAAATTGCATAAAGTAAAAGAAAGGCCCTTCCCAGAGGGAAGTAGGGATTTGTAGAGGTGCCCGAGCTCAAAGCGAAAAATTAGAGATAAAAACATTTTGGGAGGTGTATCCATCACACCAGAGTTCCCAACACTTTCCATGCTAGATATGCCATAGGCGGTTCCCAAACAGAAAATAAAGTTTATTCCTTTTTCCACCATTACTTTCACTTTCCATGGCTAGCCGTATCCACGGGTGCCCTCCATACCAACACTTTCCAAGGAAATTATTATTTGACAACATAAAGTAAATTCATTTTTGCATTTCGGGGTTGCGCATCCCTAAAACCTTTGCCTTACTCTCATGCAATGACAAGTGAATAAACACTCATGTTGAGAATAACACATCTAGCATGGAAAAAATTAGCCACCCATTACCGTTCCGCGTGCGAAACAAACACACAAAAGAGAAGTTTATTTTGAAAATTAGAGATGGAACATGCAAATTTGCTTAGAATGGCAAAAGAATACCGCATATAGGTAGAGATAGTGGACTCATGTGGCAAAACTGGTTTAAAGGATTTTGGATGCACAAGTAGAGGTCATACTTGGTGCAAAATGAAGGATAGCAAAAAGATTGAGAAGCGACCAACCAAGAAACGAATAATATCATTCTCATAAGCAAGCATTAAGCATAATTAACACCGAATAATGCACCACAAGTAGGATATAATTTTCCTTGCATGATTATTGACTTTCGTGCATGCATAGGGAATCACAAACCTTAACACCAATATTCTTACTAGAGCACAATTACTCATCAACATAACTCACATATCACATCATCATATCTCAAAACTACTACTAAGAATCAAGTTTATTTTGTCCAATGATCTTCATGACAGTTTCTTTTATTTATCCTTCTTGAATATCTATCACTTTGGGACTAATTTTCATGTGTTGCTTTTCATAAGCTCAAACAAATACAAGTGAAGATCATGAGCATAACAAATTTTCTTTCTCTCAAAATAATTTAAGTGAAGCAAGAGAGAATTTCTTGAAATTTTTACTAACTCTCAAATAAATCTAAGTGAAGCAAGAGAGAATTTCTTCAAAAATAAGAAAGCACACCGTGCTCAAAAAGATATAAGTGAAGCACTAGAGCAAGTCCTAGCTCATAAAAGATTTAAGTGAAGCACAAAGAGCAATTCTAACAAGTCATGATATAATTTTAGCTCTCTCAAATAGGCGTGTCCAGCAAGGATTGATGACTTAAAACACAAAATAAAACAAGCAAAGACACATATCATACAAGACGCTCCAAGCAAAACACATATCATGTGATGAATAAAATATAGCCTCGAGTAAAATACCGATAGTTGTTGGAAGAAAGCGGGGATGCCACTCGGGGGCATCCCCAAGGTTAGTTGGTTTCTCATTCTTGGATAATAGATTGGGACGCCGGGGCATCCCCAAGCTTAGGATCTTATATCCTTCCTTCATCCATCGTAGGATAACCCAAAACTTGAAAACTTCAATCACACAAAACTCAACAAAACCTTCGTGAGATCCGTTAGTGTAAGAAAAATAAATCACTACTATACGTGATGTATAAAACCAATTCATATTTTTTTGTATTATATCTACTGTATTCCAACTTTTGTATGGCAAAAACTCATCAAATAAAACCATAGAGCCATCAAAATAAGCACACAGCACAAAGAAAACAGAATCTGTCAAAACAGAACAGCCTATGATAATCTGATTTGTTACAATACTTCTGGAACTCCAAAAATTCTTAAAAACTAGAAAAACCTAGATACTTTGTATATTGATCGTATGCAAAAATAATTGGCATTTTATCACGTTCTTGTGAATGTTAACAATTGTTTTCGTGAGCACAAAGTTTCTGTCTTTTTCAGCAAGATCAAACAACTATCACCCAAGAAGATCCTATTCGTTCTACTTGGCACAAACACTAACTAAAACACAAAAAACACAGTCATAACAGTAGCACAATTGTGTAAACACACAAGAACAGCAAGAAAAAAGCAAAAATAAAATTTATTCATTGGGTTGCCTCCCAACAAGCACTATAGTTTTACGCCCTTAGCTAGGCATACGGTTTCAACGATGCTCACACGAAAGATAGTAGTTGAAACACGAAGAGAGAACCATAAAACATGTGACAAACACATTTAAGTCTAACATACTTCCTATGCATAGGAATTTTATAGGAAAAAATTTATCAAGACAAGAAATATCTAGCATATGCAAAGGAGAGGAATAAAATATTGACAATCTCAAAACAACGAGAGGAAATTTAATACACAAAGATTTCTACAACCATAATTTCCTCTCTCATAATAATTATTTGAAGGATCATAATCAAATACAATAATATAACCATCATATAAAATTTTCTCTTCATGACCCACATGCATGCAAAGTTGACACTCTTCCAAAATGGTGGGATTATCATCAAATAAAGTCATGACCTCTCCAAACCCACTTTCATAAAAAACATCATAAGATTGAACACTCTCCAAATATGTGGGATTATTTTTAGCTAAAATTGACACTCTTCCAAACCCACTTTCAATGTTATCACAAACATATTCATCATGAGGCTTAAATAAATTTTCAAGATCATAAGAAACATTATCACCCCAATCATGATCATTGCAATAAAGTTGCGGAAATGACAAAACAAGCATCTCCAAGCTTGGGGTTTTGCATATTATTGGCACAATTGACGTTAATAGAATTTATAGTAAAATTATTGCAATCATGCTTTTCATTCAAGGAGCTATCATGAATCACTTCATAAATTTTTTCATCACAATTTTTAGATTCATGAATCTCAAGCAAAACTTCATAAAGATAATCTAGTGCACTCAAATCACTAGCAATTGGTTCATCATGGTTGGATCTTTTAAAAGGATTAGCAAGTGGATGGGGATCCATATTGATACGTCTCCGTCGTATCTACTTTTCCAAACACTTTTGCCTTTGTTTTGGACTCTAACTTGTATGATTTGAATGGAACTTACCCGGACTGACGCTGTTTTCAGCAGAATTACCATGGTGTTCTTTTATGTGTAGAAAGGAAATATTCTCGGAAATTCCTGAAACTCCACGGAACACCTTAGAAAAAATAATAAATAATCCTCGCAAAGATGAAGACCAGGGGGCCCACACCCTATCCACGAGGGTGGGGGGCGCGCCCACCCCCCCTCTAGGGCACGCCCCCCTACCTCGTGGGCCCCCTGGACACCATCCACGCCAACTCCAACACTATATATTGGCTTTCGGGGAGAAAAAAATCAGAGAGAAGAAATCATCGCGTTTTACGATACGGAGACGCCGCCAAGCCCTAATCTCTCTCGGGAGGGCTGATCTGGAGTCCGTTCGGGGCTCCGGAGAGGGGGATTCGTCGCCTTCGTCATCATCAACCATCCTCCATCACCAATTTCATGATGTTCACCGTCGTGCGTGAGTAATTCCATCGTAGGCTTGCTGGACGGTGATGGGTTGGATGAGATTTATCATGTAATCGAGTTAGTTTTGTTAGGGTTTGATCCCTAGTATCCACTATGTTCTGAGACTGATGTTGTTATGACTTTGCTATGCTTAATGCTTGTTACTAGGGCCCGAGTGCCATGATTTCAGATCTGAACCTATTATGTTTTCATGAATATATGTGAGTTCTTGATCGTATCTTGCAAGTCTATAGTCACCTACTATGTGTTATGATCCGGCAACCCCGAAGTGACAATAATAGGGACCACTCCCGGTGATGACCGTAGTTTGAGGAGTTCATGTATTCACTATGTGCTAATGCTTTGTTCCGGTTCTCTATTAAAAGGAGGCCTTAATATCCCTTAGTTTCCAATAGGACCCCGCTGCCACGGGAGTGTCGGGGGGAACTGTCCCCCGCGACCACCTATGGGGCCGGAGCCCCTTTCGTTTGTCCGGTGAGGGGGGCGGAGGGAGCACGGAGAGCAGATCGAGGCGAGCACACGGGCGGTTTACCCAGGTTCGGGCCGCGATGGACGCGTAAAACCCTACTCCTGCTTGGCTGTATTGAACTGGGGAGCTCGGGAGCTTGGAGAGCTAGCTACACCGAGCGTATGGCTGTCTGGATGCCCAGTCTCCGAACCTCGGAACCCTGGAACCTTGGAATGTGCCAACCGCCGAACCCCCTCTACGTTGCACACGGGCCTCCTTTTATAGCGCAAAGGGGTCACCGACAGGTGTCAACGTAAGAGAAAGGGGTAAAAGTGTAAAAGGGGTGGTAGTTGTAACAGCGCGGGAACAGTGGCGCTGCGGCGCGGCACAGTGTTATCATACCTACTTCTGACGGTAGGGGACAAGGGCATTAAATGCCCGTCACGGTCGCTCGGACAGCACCGAGGCTGACCGTTAGGTGCGCCACCGCTCGCCACGCCGGTGGCTGCATGCCACCGCATACCCCAGGCTGCGCGGCGCCCCGCCACGTGCCGTTGGGGGAAGCCCCGGAGCGACGCGTGGGCGGGCGAGCCGGAGCGCAGTCCTGAGGTGGCGATTTGCCGCGGCAAGTGGCTTGCCGCGGGGGTCGTCTTTCTGTGCCTGATAGCTTGCCGGCTATCAGGCCTTGCCGGGGCGCATGGCGCGCCGTGGCAGGCTTCTCTTGTGGCGCCTGGGTTCGGCCTTCCCGGCAAGCTCCTCTTGCCGGGGTCTCGATCTTCTGTCTTGTGTACTTTGTTCTTGAATGGTCTTAGATGGGCTCGGTCGTCCCGGCAAGCTCCTCTTGCCGGGGCCTTGCCTTCTTGGCCCGGCAAGCTCCTCTTGCCGGGGGCCTTGTCTTGAATGCTTGGTCTTCTCTTGGTGCTTCCTGGGCGGGCCTCGCCGCAGGGTGGTACAACTGCCCGTGCACAAGTTTGGGGTACTAAGGTACCCCTACTTTAGTACACCGACAGGAGACCCCGGGCCTGGGCCACACACGGTGCCGAGCGTCGTTGGGCCAGGCCCTAACAGTGCACGGGCACGCGTGGCCTTGGTCGCGCAGCTCCTTAACTCCGCGTCCGTCGCGCCTTCCCCAGGCGGCGCGCGCTTATCGCGGCGTCGTGGGGGCGAAACGCCCGTTCCCTCTTCGAGTGGAGGGAGGTGCGGAGGCGCGGCTCGATAAATGAATGGGGGTGAGGCGCGGTTTTCGAGGCGTCCGTTCCCCATAATCACGGGATGGGGAGAGGGCGTCCCGCCCGTCGCCTCGGTTTTGCGCGCCCACCACGTGGTCCTCATGCACTCGGAGTCGCGGCGGCGGCGGCAGGGAGTCGGGCCGGCGCGGGTCGATGCAGTGGGTCGGCCCCAGTCGCCTGCCCTTTCTCCGCTTCTATTGGAGGAGCGAGGCGGCCGCGTCCCCACTCCGCCCCTTTATAAGGAGCGAAAGGGGGCAACGGGAATCCGCACTCCATCTCCTTCCTCCTTCTGCTTCTGGTTTGCTCCCCCCATCTGCGATGGAGGGGGGGAACCCTGGTTCTTCTTCGGTTGCCGCGAGGGTGTCTGCTAGGCAACGCGCCCCTCCTCCCCTTGCGTCCGCGGCGGCGGAGCCGGTCGTCAGGGGAAGAGGGAGAGGGCGAGGTCGCGGACGAGGCCGTGGACGAGGCGCTCGGGGCGGGCGGATCGATGCGCCGCCCTTGCCTCCGGCAGCGGCTCCGTTCCTTCCCGCGGTCCATCTCGGGGACGACCCTTGTGAGTTCATTATCAGGCTGCGCCGGGCGCCTCGTCGCCGCCTCTGGCTTCCCGCTCCATTCGCGAGCGTGTTGGAGGTGGAGCAGCCTGAGACGTTAAACCTGCGCATGAGGGGCTGCGGGATCAGTGGGACGCGAGTCCACGTCGAGTCCCGAGCCCCCGGCGTGGCGTGTCTGGGCCGCGGGTGGAAGACGTTCGCCCGGATCCACAGCTTGATGGAGGGGTTCACTCTCCACTTTAAGCTAGTGGGGGAGGACCTCCTCTCCGTCAAGGCCTTCTGGGGCCTCGGCATCCGGGCCCGGTGCTGCGAAGATAGCTCCTCCGACAGCGAAGGCTCCTCCTCGAGCGAGAGTGACGAGGAGGGGAGCGACAGCGACGACGAGGGGAGCAGCCGCCGGGATGACGGGTCCGACTAGGCGTCGGTCGCAGCTCCGTGTGGCGCCGGCGGCCCCATCATCCGCGCCGGGCTCCGTGAACTCCCCGGGGTCGTCTCCTTGGGCGACTGGCGTAGGGGGGGCTGCTGAGGAGGGCTGAGGGCGGACGTCGAAGGCCGCGAAGTCGGAGTACGGGCCGACTTCGACAGCTGGCTGACGCTCCGGTGCCTCGTGTTCCAGATGCGCCCCAGACGCCGTCGTCACCCTTGCTCTCGGCGACGACCACCGGGGTCTTCTCTTCGACCCGGCAAGCTCCTCTTGCCGGGGGCTTGATCTCCTTGGGCGGCCGGAGTGGCAAGGCTGGGGAAGAGGAAGAGGCTGGCGGCAAGGCCGCTGCCTCATCTTCCAGCTCTGCCTCCGACGCCTCCGTCTTCTTCAGCCTCCGGAGACCCCCGGGCGGAGCCCCCGGATCTTCTCTTGGTGTCTTCTGCCACCCGTAGCTCGTCTAGGCGCCCCCTTCGCCCTCTTCGCCTACTTGCCCTACCTCCTGAGGAGAGAGACAAGAAAGGGATTACGGGCACCTTATCTCTTTTCAGCTTGTAAGCCTTCGGGCCTTAGTTGCGTTTAAGTCTTGTAATCCCTTCTTTCATGTTTTTCATTCTCTCTGAACTGTACCTGAGTGGAATGTTTTTAATGAAAAGGGGATGTTTGCCGGATCATTTGTCTCGCGGGTGGAAACCGCGGTAAGGAACGCATCCTTTACATCGTTTAAGATAGACAGTTTCTCGCCCGGCAACAGGCCCAGCCGCTCCCCCGCACTGCTCGACCTTTCTCATGCCCTTGGCGGAGGCGGGGAGCAGGCGGGCTCCGGCCCCTCACTTCCCTCCCCCTTGCTGCCGCGGCTGCTATCGAAACGGGCCCCAGGAACGCGCTCTGGGGCTTGCCGCTAAGAGAGCACGGTAGCTTTTCAGGAGGAAAGGAGGCTTTCAAATTCCACAGTCCACAAGAGAATGCATGATGAGGGATGCAAAAACTTATCTGAGATTGCAGCCCCGGGCGACTCTGGCTCGCCGGGGCGTAGGTGTTGGCTCGTCCTTCTCCTCTTCCTTGTCCTTGAGCGTCTCGGCAAGGACACTCAATTCCTGCGAGCCAAAGGGAAAGGAGGGGAAAAAGACGCGGACTCGACCTCTAAGTTAGGGGTTAGCGACAGTTAGGAACTGACAACCCTAACCAAGGACGAGACTCTGACTCAGCATGCATGCTAAAATCTAGGGCGCCAGCGCTTCTTTATTTTCGGCCAGGGGCTTCGCCTGGCTTTGTACGAGGGCTTAAATGCAACATCGGCAAGGCCTGCACAAACCGGTGGTTGCCGGAGCGGATCACGGCAACCGCGCCTTATGGGCGAAACTTCCGAAGATGCTCTATGTTCCCAGGAGTTGCTCACTGGTAGGCCCTCTTCGGTCTCGAGGCGGACAGCGCCGGGCCTCGCGACTCGTCTCACCCGATAAGGGCCTTCCTGCTTCGGCGTCGACTTGTCATAATTCTTGGCCGACTGAACGTGCCTAAGAACAAGGTCGCCTAACAGGGCAACTTTATCTGATGCCAGGGGCTTCGCCTGGCTTTGTACAAGGGGTTACATGCAGCAGCGGCAAGGCCTGCACAAACCGATGGTTGCCGGAGCGGATCACGGCAACCGCGCCTTATGGGAGAAACTTGCGAAGATGCTCTATGTTCCCAGGAGTTGCTCACTGGTAGGCCCTCTTCGGTCTTGAGGCGGACAGCGCCGGGCCTCGCGACTCGTTTCACCCGATAAGGGCCTTCCTGCTTCGGCGTCGACTTGTCATAATTCTTGGCCGACTGAACGTGCCGAAGAACAAGGTCGCCTAACAGGGCAACTTGATCTGGTGCAAGGGGCTTCGCCTGGCTTTGTACAAGGGGTTACATGCAACAGCAGCAAGGCCTGTACAAACCGATGGTTGCCGGAGCGGGTTACGGCAACCGCGCCTCATGGGTGAAACTTGCGAAGATGCTCTATGTTCCAGGAGTTGCTCACTGGTACGCCGTCTTCGGTCTCGAGGCGGACAGCGCCAGGCCTCGTGACTTGTCTCACCCGATAAGGTCCTTCCCACTTTGGCGTCAACTTGTTGGAATCCTTGGCCGACTGAGTGCGCCGGAGAACAAGGTCGCCTTCTTCGAGACTCCTGGCCTTGACCTTGCGGCTATGGTAGCGACGCAAGGCTTGTTGGTATCGAGCAGCTCGTACCGCAGCCTGGAGACGTCCTTCCTCAAGGAGCAGCGCGTCATCTTGGCGCAGCCGCTCTTGCTCGCGCTCGTCATAAGCGAGCACACGAGGAGATCCGTATTCGAGTTCCGTGGGGATAACCGCTTCCGCTCCATAGACTAGAGCAAAGGGTGTCTGTCCGGTGGCTCGACTCGGTGTCGTTCTGATTGACCAAAGAGCCGCCGGCAGCTCCTCAATCCAATTTCTTCCGCATTTGCGCAGCCTGTCGAAGGTCCTGGTCTTGAGTCCGCGCAGCACTTCAGCATTGGCCCTTTCAGCTTGACCGTTTCTCCTGGGGTGAGCAACCGAAGCGAAACAGACCTTGGCGCCGAGATCCCGGGCGTATTGCATGAAGGCGCGACTTGTGAATTGTGTCCCGTTGTCGGTGATGATTCTGTTGGGGATTCCGAAACGGCAGACGATCGACCGGAAGAAGTTGACAGCTGACTGCGCGGTCACCTTCCTCACTGGCTCCACTTCTGGCCACTTCGTGAACTTGTCGATGGCAACGTACAAGTACTCGAAGCCCCCGACGGCTCGGGGAAAAGGGCCGAGGATATCGAGCCCCCAGACCGAGAAGGGCCAGGATAAAGGGATTGTTTGGAGAGCTTGAGCTGGCTGATGAATCTGTTTTGCATGGAACTGGCACGCTTCACACTTGGTTACTAGTGCAGTTGCATCTTGGAGGGCTTCTTGCCAGAAGAACCCTTGCCGGAAGGCTTTCCCGACAAGTGCTCTTGCGCCAATGTGATGGCCGCATATGCCTCCGTGTATCTCTGCCAACAGCTTCTGTCCGTCTTCCCTGGAGATGCACTTCAATCTGACACCGTTGAGTCTTCTTCTGTACAGCTCGTTGTCCACGAACTGGTACATACTTGACTGCCTGGTGATCTTCTCCATCTCTTCTGGGTCGTCGGGAAGTTCTCCAGTTTGCAGAAAACGGACGATCTGCTGCGCCCATGCCGGAGCCTGGGGCTCGACGGCAAGGACCAAAGGCATGAAGGCCGCTGCGGGGACCCCGGCTTCTACGGCAAGAACCTCTGGTTCCGCCGGAGCCGGTGATCCCCCGGCAAGCTTGCCGGGGCAAAGCTTGTCGGGAACCCCCGCTTCAACTGGACGGATCCTCGGATCCGCAGGAGCGGACTGTTCCTCAGCGCCCAGACCGCTGATCTGCTTGCCGGAGCAAGGCTTACCGGGGACACCTGCTTCGACTGGACGGATCCTGGGACCCGCAGGAGCGGGCTGTCCTCCGGCGTTCTGGTTGTTGATCTTGGGGACCTTGGCGGCGGTCTCAGGAAGGTTCGCCCGCAAGTAGTCGCCGGAGACCAACTTCCTTTTCTTGGACTGCCCAACTGATGGTGTAACGGATGGTTGAGTCAGCTTGAGTAAGAAGGTCCCTGGTTCCACAGGTAACTTCAACGAAGCACACTTCGAAAGGCCGTCCGCTATCTCATTCTGAGCTCTCGGGACGTGCTCCATTTGCAGCCCTCCAAAGTGTTCTTCCAGCTTCCTCACTTCATCCACGTAAGCTTCCATCAGAGGGCTCTGGTAGTTCTTGTTGACCTGCCGGACCACCAGTTGAGAATCTCCCCGCACAATCAGCTTCCTGATCCCAAGTTCGGCCGCAATCCTGAGGCCGGCGAGCAATCCCTCATACTCAGCAGTATTGTTGGTTGCTTGCTCTCTTGGGAAGTGCATCTGGATAACATACTTGAGGTGCTCTCCGGTGGGCGCGATGAGTACCACGCCAGCACCGGCGCCTTGCAGCGAGAAGGCACCATCGAAGTACATTACCCACTCGCTTGTTGCTTCTTGTACGGGCGCGCTCGTTTCTTGGGCTTCTTCATCTGGCGTCGGGGTCCACTCAGCTATGAATTCTGCCAAAGCTCGGCTCTGTATGGTTGAAGTACTTTCAAACTTGAGTCCAAAGCTCGACAGCTCCAGTGCCCACTCGACGATCCTGCCTGTTGCCTCGGGATTGTGCAATATCCTCTTCAGCGGAAAGCGAGTGACTACTGTTATCTCATGTGCTTGGAAGTAATGGCGCAGCTTTCTCGAGGCCATGAGGAGGCCGAAAAGCAACTTCTGCACCCCAGAGTATCTTGATCTAGCCCCCTGCAAGAGGGAACTCACAAAATACACCGGGCGCTGCACCATCTTCTTCCGCGCTCCATCCTGTTCCTGCGCAGGGTTGTCCTTGTCGGGGCCAGAGCTTGCCGGAGCAGCCCCCCGCTTGTCGCTGGACTCGCTTGCAGGTGGTATAGACCCCCCGTCGGCCTCCCTCTCCGCCACTAACGCAGCACTAACCACCTGGTTGGTTGCCGCTAGGTATAGCAACAACTTCTCCTGTGGCCTAGGTGCGACAAGTATTGGAGTGGAGGATAGGTACCTTTTCAAATCTTGCAGCGCCGCCTCCGCTTCTGGAGTCCACTGCATGGGACCTGCCCTCTTCAAGATCTTAAAGAAGGGCAGGGCGCGTTCTGCAGACCTTGAAATGAACCGACTGAGGGCGGCCACACAACCTGCAAGCTTTCTGACGTCCTTGACGCGCTCTGGGGCTTCGATCTGCTCGATGGCTTTGATCTTGTCGGGATTAGCTTCAATCCCCCTCTGTGACACAAAGAACCCGAGAAGCTTGCCGGAGGGGACTCCGAAAACGCACTTCTCGGGGTTCAGCTTGAGCTGTATCTTGCGCAGGTTCTGAAATGTCTCTTCCAGATCTTGGACCAGAGTTTCCTTGCTCCTGCTCTTCACCACGATGTCGTCCATGTAGGCCTCCACGTTCCTATGGATCTGTGGCTCGAAAGCAGTGTGCACTACCCTCGCAAACGTTGATCCCGCATTCTTCAGTCCAAACGGCATGCGTACGAAGCAATAGGTGCCACATGGAGTGATAAATGCGGTCTTCTCTTCATCTTCTTTGGCCATAAAGACTTGGTGGTAGCCTGAGTATGCATCAAGAAAAGAGAGTAGCTCACATCCGGCAGTGGAGTCAACAATCTGGTCAATGCGCGGCAAGGGAAATGGATCCTTGGGACATGCTTTATTCACATCGGTGAAGTCTATGCACAGTCTCCACTTCCCATTGGCTTTGCGCACTACGACCGGATTGGCCAGCCACGTTGGATGGATCACACCTCTCACTAGGCCTGCTGCCTCTAGCTTCTTGATCTCTTCGCTGATGAATTCTTGACGCTCCACGGCTTGCTTTCTCACTTTCTGCTTGACGGGTCACGCGTGAGGACAGACAGCGAGCTTGTGCTCAATCACCCTCCTGGGAACACCGGGGATGTCGGACGGTTGCCAGGCAAACACGTCGATATTCGCCCGCAGGAAGGCAACGAGCGCGCTTTCCTATTTGCTGTCAAGCGTGGCACTGATGGTGAAGGTACCGCCAGTGCCGTCCCCCTTGGCGGACACCTTCTTGGTTGCCGGAGGAGGGGTCATTCCCTTCTTGTACTTGCCGGTGGAGCTCGATGGAACGTCCTCGACGGCGGCGCAGCACTCCGAAGAGGTGCGGTTGCCGGAGTGTGCCCCAGAGCATTTACCGGGCTTGGTCTTTGTCTTCTTCCCCCCGGGGGCTTCAGCGGCGAGTGTGTCCTTCTCTGCCGCGGCTGCTGCATCCCGGTAGATCTTGTCGGCGCAGATAAGCGCGTCCTTTTTGTCGCCATGGACAGTGATGACGCTTATCGGCCCCGGCATCTTGAGTACGTTGTAGGCGTGGTGGGAAGCCGCCATGAACCTGGCGAGAGCGGGACGGCCGAGGATCCCATTGTATGGTAACGGGATATCGGCGATGTCGAACGTGATGCGCTCAGTCCTGAAGTTGAGCTCGCCGCCGAAGGTCACAGGCAGAGTAATCTTCCCCTTGGGCTTGCTCCTCCCCGGGTTAATTCCTTGGAAAGAACCGGTCTCTTCGAGCTCGCCGTTTGGGATCTGGAGTTTCTTGATCACAGCGGAGGAGATTAAGTTCAGCCCGGCCCCGCCGTCAACCAACATTTTGGTGACCTTGAGGTTGCGGATGGTGGGTGAGACCAGCATCGGCAAGCACCCGACCGCGGTTGTGCGGTCGGGGTGATCCTCAAGATCGAAAATGATGGGCGTGCTGGACCATTTGAGGAGCCTGCGCGACTCCACGGGCGGCTCTGCTGCGTTCACCTCTCGCACCCACTGCTTAAGCTGGCGGTGGGAGGTGTGCAGAGAGGCGCCGCCGTCAACACATAGGACTTCCGTGGCCTTCTGGAACTCCTGCTCGCTGTTATCTTCGTCTTCTATGTCTTCGTCGTCGTCTTCTTCATCGCCGTCGCGGCCCCGGGGAGGCCGATCGCCTTGCCGCTGCTTGGCCTTGCCGCGGCGTCCTCCCCGTCCGATGGGCGGCCGCTTCTTGCTTGGTTCGCCACCCCCACCCTGGGCCTTCCCCTTGTCGCGCCTCTCGTACTCAGCCTTCTGCTGCACGACGAGGTACTCGACGCTTTTGCAGTTGGAGAGATCGTGGCCCTTGGTGCGGTGGATCTTGCAGTATTGCTTGTCGGAGCCGTCCTGCTTGTCGGCTGCCGCCACGGGGGCAGGCTCCTTGCCGGAGCCGCCAGCCCGCGTTTGCTTGGCGGGGGCCTCCTTGCCGGACTCCTCGACGGCAAGCACCTCTTTCCTGTTCTTCCTCCTATTATTCCGCCGCTGGCTTCTCTTCGCCCGGGCGGTGCCGTCACTGTCGCTTTCTCTTGCGCCAGCATCCTCCCCGGGGAGTCTCCTCCCCTCCTCCGCGCGCGCGCACTTGTCAGCCAGGGCATATAGCTCGCTGACGTCCCGGACCTTGGTCATGGCCATCTCTTCACGCATGCGGCGGTTACGCACGTTCTGGTGGAACGCGCTGATGACCGCGGCAGGGTGAACGTCGGGGATGTTGCGATGCACGCGGCTGAAGCGCTGGATGTACTGGCGCAGGGGTTCTCCTTCCTTCTGGGCTAGGATGTGGAGGTCACTGTCCTGGCCATGAGGTTTGTGGCCGCCTGTGAAGGCGCCAACAAACTGATGGCAAAGATCCGCCCAGGAAGAAATGGAGCCTTCCGGCAAGTGCATAAGCCACGAACGAACGTTCGGCTTAAGCACGAGCGGGAAGTAGTTCGCCAATATCCTCTCGTCGCGCCCCCCGGCAGCTTGCACAGCGATCGTGTAGATGCTGAGAAACTCCGAGGGGTGCGTCTTGCCGTCGTACTTCTCCGGCACGTCGGGCTTGAAGTTCTTCGTGCTGGGCCACCGGACGCGCCGCAGCTCACGGGTGAACGCAGGGCAACCTGCCGCGTACGGTAAGTCACCTGGTTCACCGGGCGCGTGCGCGTCGACAGCGTTCCCAGCCCGCTGGTCTGATTGCCGCCGAGTTTCTCGGCGGCGCTCGATCCTTGTTCGAGCGTCTTCTTGCCGCCGCTCGTCGAGGACTCGGCGCTGGTCCCGGCGAGTCCGCGGGTCTGACGACGCCGTAGAGCCGTCGCCGGCGCTGCTCCAGCGGGGCGGCGTCTTCTGCTTCTGCGCCGGGGAGTGCATGGTGGTTGCAGCCCCGGCGGTCTTGTCGCCGTCGGCCTTCGTCTTCTCGATCTGCCGTGGCCGTGAGGTCGCCGGCTGCTGCGGCGTGTCGTTGTTGGCAAAGGCGATCAGGCTCTGGATGGTGGCCCTCCAGCCTTCGGCCTTGTCAGCCGCTGGAGGGTAGTCGAGGAGCAGTTGCGCTCTCGCGAGCGCTTCTGCCGGAGTGGAGGGGAACGGGGGCGACCGGCGTGAGGAGCGGGATACGCTCGGACTCCTAACAATGTTAGAAAGAGCGGGGTCCCTCCCCGGCGCCTTCGCCTTGCCCGTGTCCGGACGGGGGTCCGGGGCGTCTCATGAACCTCCAGTTTGCCCTTGGTCCAGCAAGCGGATGCCACCTCCTGTGGCATGGCGCTGCTGGGTCGTCGTTTGTCGGAACGGATGCGACGCGCCCTCGGAGGCCGAGGGTCGGTCGTCCGCCCTGCTCTTGGATTTGGTGGCGCCGCGAGTGTTCCCGCCGGTGGCCACCCCTCCGACGGCGTCCCCCCCGCCCACCGTCGGCTCCGGTAGCGGTGGGAGAGACGCGGACGGGCCCGCGACCTCCGAAGCCTTCTTCTTCGGGGCCATAGTGTTGATGAAGCTAGCGAATTCGGAGAAGCTGACGAAGAGCGCGCTCACGCGAACGCCGGATCTGATCCGCACAACCTCGACGCAGAACCCCCTACCTGGCGCGCCAAAGATGTCGGGGGGAACTGTCCCCCGCGACCACCTATGGGGCCGGAGCCCCTTTCGTTTGTCCGGTGAGGGGGGCGGAGGGAGCACGGAGAGCAGATCGAGGCGAGCACACGGGCGGTTTACCCAGGTTCGGGCCGCGATGGACGCGTAAAACCCTACTCCTGCTTGGCTGTATTGAACTGGGGAGCTCGGGAGCTTGGAGAGCTAGCTACACCGAGCGTATGGCTGTCTGGATGCCCAGTCTCCGAACCTCGGAACCCTGGAACCTTGGAATGTGCCAACCGCCGAACCCCCTCTACGTTGCACACGGGCCTCCTTTTATAGCGCAAAGGGGTCACCGACAGGTGTCAACGTAAGAGAAAGGGGTAAAAGTGTAAAAGGGGTGGTAGTTGTAACAGCGCGGGAACAGTGGCGCTGCGGCGCGGCACAGTGTTATCATACCTACTTCTGACGGTAGGGGACAAGGGCATTAAATGCCCGTCACGGTCGCCCGGACAGCACCGAGGCTGACCGTTAGGTGCGCCACCGCTCGCCACGCCGGTGGCTGCATGCCACCGCATACCCCAGGCTGCGCGGCGCCCCGCCACGTGCCGTTGGGGGAAGCCCCGGAGCGACGCGTGGGCGGGCGAGCCGGAGCGCAGTCCTGAGGTGGCGATTTGCCGCGGCAAGTGGCTTGCCGCGGGGGTCGTCTTTCTGTGCCTGATAGCTTGCCGGCTATCAGGCCTTGCTGGGGCGCATGGCGCGCCGTGGCAGGCTTCTCTTGTGGCGCCTGGGTTCGGCCTTCCCGGCAAGCTCCTCTTGCCGGGGTCTCGATCTTCTGTCTTGTGTACTTTGTTCTTGAATGGTCTTAGATGGGCTCGGTCGTCCCGGCAAGCTCCTCTTGCCGGGGCCTTGCCTTCTTGGCCCGGCAAGCTCCTCTTGCCGGGGGCCTTGTCTTGAATGCTTGGTCTTCTCTTGGCGCTTCCTGGGCGGGCCTCGCCGCAGGGTGCTACAACTGCCCGTGCACAAGTCTGGGGTACTAAGGTACCCCTACTTTAGTACACCGACAGGGAGGGTAGGACAAAAGATGTCATGCAAGTTCTTTTCCATAAGCACGTATGACTATATACGGAATACATGCCTACATTACATTGATGAATTGGAGCTAGTTCTGTGTCACCATATGTTATGACTGTTACATGATGAACCGCATTCCGGCATAATTATCCATCACTGATTCGATGCCTACGATCTTTCCATATACTGGTTCTCGCTTATTTACCTTTCCTGCTGCTACTGTTACAATCACTACAAAATACCAAAACCATTACTTTTGCTTTCTTTACTTTTGTTTCCGTTACCACCACTATCATATTACTTTGCTACTAAACACTTTGCTGCAGATACTAAGTTTCTAGGTGTGGTTGAATTGACAACTCAGCTGCTAATACTTGAGAATATTCTTTGGCTCCCCTTGTGTCGAATCAATAAACTTGGGTTGAATACTCTACCCTCGAAAGCTGTTGCGATCCCCTATACTTGTGGGTTATCAAGACCTTTTTCTGGCGCCGTTTCCGGGGAGCATAGCTCTATTCTTTGAGTCACTTGGGATTTATATCTGCTGGACACTATGAAGAACTTGAAAGACGCTAAGACAACAATTTATCCCTCAACTACGAGGGGAGGTAAGGAACTGCCATCTAGCTCTGCACTTGATTCACCTTCTGTTATGAGTAAGCTAGCGACACCTAAACCTGCTTCTGCTATTCATTTCGATATGTCGCATGTTATTGATGATGCCACTTCTGCTATGCATGATACTCATGATGAAACTGCTTCTATGCCTGATACTACTGTGCCCCTTAGTGAATTTCTTGAAGAACAAATTGCTAGGGCTAGAGAAAGAGAAATTGATGAATCTGAATACGATGATGAAAGTGATGATGAAAATATGCCCGTTATTCCTCAGGGTTATCTTTTTGATAAAGATGCTTCTTTAGCTATTTTAGCCTGCAGAGATAGATACGAGCTTAAGAGGTTATTGATTAAATGGAACAAAGAATCACTTAGAGATAAAATGAAACCTGATCCTGCTTTTGCAACTTCACCTATATGTGTTCCTGATAAGGATTATGAATTCTCTGTTGATCCAGATATAATTACTTTGGTTGAATCTGATCCTTTCTATGGCTATGAATCCGAAACTGTTGTGGCACATCTTTCTAAGTTAAATGATATAGCTGCCCTGTTCACTAATGATGAGAAATATAGCTACCTTTATATCCTTAAAATATTTCCGTTCTCATTAAAGGGTGATGCTAAGATATGGTTTAATTCTCTTGATCCTGGTTGTGTGCGTAGTCCCCAGGATATGATTTATTACTTCTCTGCTAAATATTTCCCTGCTCATAAGAAACAAGCTGCTTTAAGGGAAATATACAACTTTGTGCAAATTAAAGAAGAGAGTCTCCCATAAGCTTGGGGGAGGCTTCTCAAGTTACTTAATGCTTTGCCTGATCATCCTCTTTAGAAACCTGAAATACTTGATATCTTCTATAATGGACTAATCGATGCTTCCACAGATTACCTGGATAGTTGTGCTGGTTCTCTTTTCAGGGAAAGAACACCGGATGAAGCTGAAATTCTATTGAATAATATGTTGACAAATGAAAAAATTTGGGCACCTCCTGAGCCAGCTCCCGCTCCAATTACTAAGCCTATTCCTAAACCAACTCCTAAGAAGAGAGGTGTTCTATTCCTCAGTCCCGAAGATATGCAAGAGGCAAAGAAATCTATGAAAGAAAAAGGTATTAAAGCTGAAGACGTTAAGAATTTACCTCCTATTGAAGAAATACATGGTCTTAATCTACCGCCTGTCGAAGAAACATATGAACTTGATCACTTATTTACTGAAGAACCTCCTGATCCCGATATCCCGACATAGGTAGTAAAGGTAAATTCTCTCTATCGATATGATAAAGCTGAAGTTCCTCCTACTAAAATTGCTAGTCAGTGCTTGGATGAGTTTGGTAACTTTATGTATAAGCAAGACGACTTCAATGCTTATAAGATTAGACGCTTGGGTGTTTATATGGCTAATATTAAAGGTGAACTTAGACTTGTTAGCAAACATGCTTCTATGGTTACCACTCAAGTAGAACAAGTACTTATGGCTCAAAAAGAAGTGCTTGATGAAATGAATAGTAAGAAAAATGATTATGCTGTTAGAGTGGCTACTAGAACTGGTAGAATGACTCAGGAACCTTTGTATCGTGAAGGCCACCCTAAGAGAATCGAGCAAGATTCTTAGAGAAATAATATTGATGTTCCTAGTTCTTCTAAGAAGAAGAAAAAGAAAAATTATAGAACTGTGCAAACTTCTAGTGAACCTATTGCTGAACCACCTGATAATCCAAATGATACCTCTATGTCTGATGCTGAAACACAATCTGGTAATGAACATGAACCTAATGAAAATATTAATGATGATGTTCATGATGATGCTCAACCTAGTAATGATAATGATGTAGAAATTGAACCTGTTGTTGATCTTGATAACCCACAATCAAAGAATCAACATTATGATAAAAGAGACTTTGTTGCTAGGAAACATGGTAAAGAAAGAGAACCTTGGGTTCAGAAACCCATGCCTTTTCCTCCGAAACCATCCAAGAAGAAGGACGATGAGGATTTTGAGCGCTTTGCTGAAATGATTAGGCCTATCTTTTTACGTATGCGATTGACTGATGTGCTCAAAACAAATCCTTATGCTAAATATATGAAAGATATCATCACTAATAAAAGAAAGATACCGGAAGCTGGAATTTCCACCATGCTTGCTAATTATACTTTTAAGGGTGGAATACCAAAGAAACTTGGAGACCCCGGAGTACCTACTATACCTTGCTCCATTAAAAGAAATTATATTAAAACTGCTTTATGTGATCTTGGAGCAGGTGTTAGTGTTATGCCTCTCTCTTTATATCGTAGACTTGACTTGAATAAGTTGACACCTACCGAAATATCTTTGCAAATGGCTGATAAATCAACTGCTATACCTGTCGGTATTTGTGAGGATGTGCCTGTTATGGTTGCAAACATTACTATTTTAACGGACTTTGTTATTCTTGATATTCCCGAGGATGATAGTATGTCTATTATTCTTGGAAGACCTTTTCTTAATACTGCAGGGGCTTTTATTGATTGCAACAAAGGCAATGTCACTTTTCATGTTAATGGTAATGAGCATACGGTACACTTCCCGAGGAAACAACCTCAAGTCCATAGTCTCAACTCCATTGGAAAAATCCATCGATTAAATTTGGAGGTTTTGAATTTCCTCTTCCTACCGTCAAAAAGAAATATGATATACTTATTATTCGGGATGTGCATATCCCCGTTGAGGTAACTTAGTGTCATTCGAAATTTCTTTGGTTTCATGATTATCGGAATGGGTTTGTTAACAAGACTTGATCAACCTTGTTAGTGGATTCTTTTTGATGAGCATGAGATGGATGAAACTAGAAGCACAAACTTCTGTACACTCTTTATATTTTATGTTCTTTAGTAGAAATAAAGTAAAAATAGTATTTCTCTGTCTGTTTCCTGTCTTATCCGTGCAATATAAAAATATCTCGAAAATAAAAGTCCTCAGAATGCCATTCCAATTTAATATGATTTTTCGGGAATATTTGAGGATTTACTGTGCAAAAATTACCACGGGAGGAGCTGCCACCTGGCCACGAGGGTGGTGGGCGCCCCCCTATAGGGCACGCCCCCAGCCTCGTGGGCCCACGGTTGCCCTCCTCCACTTATCCCATCACCCATCTTCTTCCTCTGTTTCACACAAACCCGAAAAACCAACTCAAGCACGAGTTCCAGCCACTTTTGCTGTGATTTTTTATCTCCTTGCTCAAAGCACCTCTCGCAAAACTGCTTGGGGAGATTGTTCCTTGGTATGTGACTCCTCCATTGGTCCAATTATTTTTTGTTCTAGTGTTTTATTCTTTGCAAATTTGTGCTGCATAGGTGACCATGTTCTTGAGCTTGCATGTCAAATTCATATGGTTCCAAGTAGTTCTAATGCTTGATATAGGCTCTAGGCACTTGTAGGAGTAGTTGCTATCAGTTTTATTGAAGTTCGTTCACTTTTGTTTGAAGTTACTAAAAATTCAGATTATTTCAGAAAATGATGAAGAGAATTTTGAGGGGCTCATCGAGCTGAAATTCAAAGGATAAACAAGATGAAGAAGCTCAGAGTCCCAAATATAATTTGCCTCGTACCGCGGAAATCCGGCCGTGTGAATGGCCTTCTGATAATTTCTTGAGAGAGGCCGGGATTTATGAGGATTTCTATTCATTGATTGAAAATGCTGGGCTCACCGACTTCCTCCGCGACCAACGTCCATAGTATCTCTTACTCACAAATACTTTTGTGCAAAACTTCTACTTTTACCCTAAGGAATCACCTCCATTAGTAGAGTTTCATTTATATGATGTTGTGAAGAAAATGCCATTGTTTGAATTTTGCAAAGTCTGCAACATACCCCCTGAGGGTACTTTAGAGGAACCACCCAGTAAGGTGTTGGAACCATTTATTAAACTTATCTCTGTGGGAGAAAAACCAGGAAGGTTTCTGATGCAAGGATCACTAGCATACATTTCCCGTGTTACGCTATTTTGCTTTATTTGCTAGTCAATGCTTGATAGGTCGTGGGAACTATGGGAACTTTAGCAGTCCTGATATTATCATTTTGCTCCATGGTTTGTACCACGACAACACTGTTATTATGGGCGGAATTATTGCTAGGCGGTTGAGTCTGAACCATACCAGAGGCCCCATATTTGGAGGCATTTATGCTTCTCGCCTTGCTGCACACTTTAACATAGCCATTAGGCATTATGAGAAAGAAGAAAAATTGCTGCCTAATGCTTATATAGACTGCAAGAGCATGGTAGCCCATGATTTCCTTGTTAAGGACAGGAATAGAGAGCTCAAATACAAGTTATACTTTGATAAACATTATCCTGAAACTATTACGTTGCCTGCTCCTTCTTTGTTTAATTTTGCAGGTCCCTATATTGTTACGTGGGCTGCTGTCCAGGCCTATAAAAATCATGCACCAGCCCCGGAACCGGAACCACAAGATGAGCCTCCACGACAATCTGTTTATTCTTGGGATCCAGAGATGGCTGTTAGTCAGTGGCAGTCAGAATCTTCCTCATCACAATACGATCCCAACTATTCCTCGTCGCAGTACGACCCCAGCTACACATACGGGTATCCGCCAGGCTATCCCTGGCAATAGACCAACTTAGGCCAAAAGCCTAAGCTTGGGGGAGTACGTATTTCTCACCGACATTACATTTATGTTCACACACATTCATTGCTAGATGTCGGTGCTCATACTCTTTCACTGTAATATCCATGCTAGTTTATTTTCTTTTTCCTGCTTTCTTCTTGTGTGTTTGATAAACCTTAAGAAAACCAAAAAAAAGTAGTAGTTTACTTTCTTGCTGTAGTAGTAATTAAAAAGAAAACCCAAAAATATTTCTCATTCTTCTATTGCTTGTTGGGAGCTTTCCCGTGTAAATAGTTTTCATTTCTTTTCTTTTCGTTGGGGGTCAGTAGGAGAAGACCATGATTAAATTGTTGAAGTGGCTCTTATATGCTTTATTGTTGATTCAATGAGGAGCCCATATTGCCCTGTCTTCTCCTGTTTCTTGAATGCTCGCAGATTCCAGCTTAGTCCAATGCACGTGCACTCTTATTATTATTCACACCATTCGGTCGTGCAGGTGAAAGGCAATTATGATGATATATGATGGACTGACTGAGATGAGAAAAGCTGGTATGAACTCAACCTCTTTTGTTTTTGTAAATATGATGAGTCCGTCGTTCTTGATTCAGCTTATTGTGAATAAACATGCTTGCAATGACAATTAGAGATCATAGTTGCTTGTGCCATGCTTGATTAGCTATGAGTTATAATGGTTTACCTTGCGTGCCAACATGCTATTGAGATGATTATGATGTAGTATGATGGGGTGGTATCCTCCTTTGAATGATTTGAGTGACTTGACTTGGCACATGTTCATGCATGTAGTTGAAACAAAATCAACATAGCCTTCATGATATTTATGTTCATGGTGGATTATATCCTACTCATGCTTGCATCCAATGTTTCTCAATTTTAATGCATGTACATGGCTGTTGTCGCTCTCTAGTTGGTCGCTTCCCTGTCTTTTGCTAGCCTTCACCTGTACTAAGCGGGAATACTGCTTGTGCATCCAATCCCTTTAAACCCCAAAGTTATTCCAGATGAGTCCACTATACCTTCCTATATGCGGTATCTACCTGTCGTTCCAAGTAAATTTGTATGTGCCAAACTCTAAACCTTCAAATAAACATTCAGTTTTGTATGCTCGAATAGCTCATGTATCAACTAAGGTTGTCCTTATCTTCCGTGTTAGGCGGGTTATTCTCAAGAGGGGTGGACTCTGCTCCTCACTCACGAGAACATGGCTGGTCACCGGGATGCCCAATCCCATGCTTTATGCAAACTAAATCAAAATTAATTGCGAACAAAACTCCCCCTGGGACCTGATGCATGTTGGAGACACTCGTTGTTTCGAGCAAGTCATGGATTGATGCTTGTTGGTGGAGGGGGAGTATAAACTTTACCATTCTGTTTGGGAACCGCCTATAATTTGTTTAGCATGGAAGATATCGCCATCTCTTAGTTGTTACGTTGACAATGAAAGTATACCGCTCAAAATGCAATTTATCTCTATTTCAAAACCGAGCTCTGGCACCTCTACAAATCCCTGCTTCCCTCTATGAAGGGCCTATCCATTTACTTTTATGTTGAGTCATCACCCTCTTATTAAAAAGCACTAGCCGGAGAGCACAGCTGTCATTTGCATTCATCACTATTAATCTATGTTGGGTATGACTATCACTGGATCTCTTTTACCATGAAGTACAATGTCTAGTCAGTCCTTGATCTTTAAAGGTGCTCTGCATTTATGTTTTGCGGTCTCAGAAAGGACTAGCGAGATACCATCTTGTTATATCATATTATGATTGTTTTGAGAAAGTGTTGTCATACGAGGTTTATTATTATGGCTTGCTAGTTAATTATGCTATTGATATGAGTAATTGTGAGACCTGAGAATTATTGCAAATATGGTTAGCTATGATATATGCTGAAAACTTGAATGCTGGCTTGACATAGTTACAACAAGAAGACCAAACAGAGTTTGTAAAAGTTTTTCTTTCTTTCTTTCAGTTTGTCAAGTGAATTGCTTGAGGACAAGCAAGGGTTTAAGCTTGGGGGAGTTGATACGTCTCCGTCGTATCTACTTTTCGAAACACTTTTGCCCTTGTTTTGGACTCTAACTTGTATGATTTGAATGGAACTAACCCGGACTAACGCTGTTTTCAGCAGAATTACCATGGTGTTGTTTTATGTGCAGAAAGAAAATATTCTCGGAAAGTCCTGAAACTCCACGGAACACCTTAGAAAAAATAATAAAAAATCCTCGCCAAAGATGAAGACCAGGGGCCCACACCCTGTCCATGAGGGTGGGGGGCGCCCCCCCTCTAGGACGCGCCCCCTACCTCATGGGCCCCCTGGACACCCTCCGACGCCAACTCCAACTCTATATATTGGCTTTCGGGGAGAAAAAAATAAGAGAGAAGAGATCATCGCGTTTTACGATACGGAGCCATCGCCAAGCCCTAATCTCTCTCGGGAGGGCTGATCTGGAGTCCGTTCGGGGCTCCGGAGAGGGGGATTCGTCGCCGTCGTCATCATCAACCATCCTCCATCACCAATTTCATGATGCTCACCGCCGTGCGTGAGTAATTTCGTCGTAGGCTTGCTGGACGGTGATGGGTTGGATGAGATTTATCATGTAATCGAGTTAGTTTTGTTAGGGTTTGATCCCTAGTATCCACTATGTTGTGAGATTGATGTTGCTATGACTTTGCTATGCTTAATGCTTGTCACTAGGGCCCGAGTGCCATGATTTCAGATCTGAACCTATTATGTTTTCATGAATATATGTGAGTTCTTAATCCTATCTTGCAAGTATATAGTCACCTACTATGTGTTATGATCCGGCAACCCCGAAGTGACAATAATCGGGACCACTCCCGGTGATGACCGTAGTTTGAGGAGTTCATGTATTCACTATGTGCTAATGCTTTGTTCCGGTTCTCTATTAAAAGGAGGCCTTAATATCCCTTAGTTTCCAATAGGACCCCGCTGCCACAGGAAGGTAGGACAAAATATGTCATGCAAGTTCTTTTCCATAAGCACGTATGACTATATACGGAATACATGCCTACATTACATTGATGAATTGGAGCTAGTTCTGTGTCACCCTATGTTATGAGTGTTACATGATGAACCGCATTCCGACATAATTATCCATCAATGATCTGATGCCTACGAGCTTTCCATATACTGGTTCTCGCTTATTTACCTTTCCCGCTGCTACTGTTACAATCACTACAAAATACCAAAAACATTACTTTCGATGTCTTTACTTTTGTTTCCGTTACCACCACTATCATATAACTTTGCTACTAAACACTTTGCTGCAGATACTAAGTTTCCAGGTGTGGTTGAATTGACAACTCAGCTGCTAATACTTGAGAATATTCTTTGGCTCCCCTTGTGTCGAATCAATAAATTTGGGTTGAATACTTTACCCTCGAAAGCTGTTGCGATCCCCTATACTTGTGGGTTATCACATATCAATAGAGTTTTAGCAAGCGAAGATGCAAGCATATAGAAGGTACATGGAAACACCCGCAAACATGAGATCGGAGAGAGAAAGGCGAACGAAAAAGAGGGTGAATAAAACGACAAATTTTGTGAAGTGGGGGAGAGGAAAACGAGAGGCAAATGGCAAATAATGTAAATTCTGAGGAGATGAGATTTGTGATTAGGAACCTGGTTTTGTTGAAGATCCTCCGCGGCAATGGCGCCAGAAAAATCCTTTTGATGTCTCTTGAAGCTACTTCGGTATTTCCCCCAAGAGGAAGGGATGATGCAGCACAAAGGTGGTAGGTATTTCCCTCAGATATGAAACCATGGTTATTGAACCAGTAGGAGAACCAAACAACACAACGTAAACAGCCCCTGCACACAAATAACAACACCTCGCAACCTAACGTGTTAAAGGGGTTGTCAATCCCTTTCGGGGTACGGCGCCAGAAATTGCGTGTTGACGGGAGAAAGTTGTAATAGATTGAATAAATAGATCGCAAATAAAATAAAGTGCAGCAAAGTATTTTTGTATTTTTGGTTTAATAGACCAAAATAAAAATGCAAAGGAAAAATAGATCGCAAGCAAATATATGAGAAAGAAGACCCGGGGGCCGTAGGTTTCACTAGTGGCTTCTCTCGAGAAAAATAGCAAACTCTGGGTAAACAAATTAATGTTGGGCAATTGATAGAACTTCAAATAATTATGATGATATCCAGGCAATGATCATTACATAGGCATCATGCCCAAGATTAGTAGACCGACTCTTTCCTTCATCTACTACTATTACTCCACACATCGACCGCTCTCGAGCATGCATCTAGTGTATTAAGTTCATGGAAACATGGAGTAAAGCAATAAGAACGATGACATGATGTAGACAAGATCCGTTTATCTATATGGCGGTAGATATAGATCTCGTCTTTTTATCCTTAGTAGCAACGATACATACGTGTCGGCTCCCTTTCTGTCACTGGGATCGAGCACCGTAAGATCGAGCCCACTACCGGGCGCCTCTTCCCATTGCAAGATAAATAGATCAAGTTGGCCAAACAAAACCCAAATATCGGAGAAGAAATACGAGGCTATAAGAGATCATGCATATAAGAGATCAAAGAAACTCAAATAACTTTCATGGATATAAAAATACATAACTGATCATAAACTCAAAGTTCATCAGATCCCAACAAACACACCGCAAAAGAGTTACATCATATGGATCTCCAAGAGACCGTTGTATTGAGAATTCAGTGAGAGAGAGAAATCCATCTAGCTACTAACTACGGACCCGAAAGTCTACAAAGAACTACTCACGCATCATCGAAGAGGCACCAATGGAGGTGGTGAACCCCATCCAAGATGGTGTCTAGATTGGATCTGGTGGTTCTGGAGTCTGCGGTGGTTGGATGAATATTTCGTCGACTCTTCTAGGGTTCTGGTATTTTTGGGGTATTTATAGAGCAAAGAGGCGGTCTGGGGGCACCCGAGGTGGGCACAACCCACCAGGGCGCACCTGGGCCTCCTGGCGCGCCCTGGTGGGTTGTGCCCCCCTCGGGGCAGCCCCCAGGTGCAACCGGGGCCCATTTCCTTCCTTCTGGCCCATACAAAATCATCGTGGAGTTTCGTGGCATTTGAACACCGTTCGATATTGATTTCCTGCAATGTAAAAAACATGGAAACACTGCAACTGGCACTTGGCAATATGTCAATCGGTTAGTACCAGAAAATGATATAAAATGACTATAAAATGATTTTAAAACATACAAGATTGATAAAAAACAACATGGAACAATCAAAAACTATAGATACGTTGGAGACGTATCAGGCACCCGTGTATACGGTTAGCCATGGAAAGTGACAGTATGGTGGAAAAAGGAATAAACTTTAGTTTCTCTTTGGGAACCGCCTATGATATATCTAGCATGGAAAGTGTTGGGAACTCTAAGTTGTTCTCGTTGGTGGGAAAGACACACCTCCCAAAATGTTTTTATCTCTATGTTTTTCACCTTGAGCTCTGGCACCTCTACAAATCCCTACTTCCCACTGCGAAGGGCCTTTCTTTTACTTTATGCAATTTTTATTTTGAATTTTAGTCTCCATATTCTCCTATTAAAGCACCAACTAGGAGGCAATATGATCGTACTTGAGTATTGGGTGTAGTTAATATGTGAGTGTGTTTCATGAATGGATCAATGATTGAGCATGATGGGCTAGGGATAGCTTATTTTAGCGTTGAAATTTTGAAAGACTTGGTTGCTTGTTGATATGCTTGAGTATTTAAATTATCATGTCAAAACTAGACTATTGCTTTGAATCATATAAAAGTACAAATGTCCATGCTATAAAGAAAAGAATATGATATGATATGAGAGGCAGCATTCCACATCAAAAATTCTGTTTTATCACTTACCTACTCGAGGACGAGTAGGAGTTAAGCTGGGGGATGCTGATATGTCTCCAACGTGTCTATAATTTTTTATTGTTCCATGCTGTTATATTATCAATCTTGGATGTATTATAGTCATTTTATATCATTTTTTGGTACTAACCTATTGACATAGTGCCAAGTGCCAGTTGCTGTTTTCTGCATGTTTTTTTACGTCGCAGGAAATCAATACCAAACGGAGTCCAAATGCAACGAAACTGCATGGAGAATTTTTTTGGACCAAAAGACACCTAATGGGCGAAGGGTACGCCTGGGGGGTGCTCCGAGGAGAGCAGAACCCACCAGGGCACGCCATGAGGCCCAGGCGTGCCCTAGTGGGTTGTGCCCACCTCGGGTGCGCCCCGGACCGCCTCTTTGCTCTATAAGTACCCCAATATTCCAGAAACCCCAGGGGAGTCGACGAAAATCAATTCCAGCCACCACAGAGTCCAGAACCACCAGATCCAATCTAGACACCGGCACAGATGGGGTTCACCACCTCCATTGGTGCCTCTCCGATGATGCGTGAGTAGTTCTTTGTAGACCTTCGGGTTCGTAGTTAGTAGCTAGATGGCTTCCTCTCTCTCGCTAAATTCTCGATACAATGGTCTCTTGGAGATCCATATGATGTAACTCTTTTTGCGGTGTGTTTGTTGGGATCGGATGAACTTTGAGTTTATGATCAGATCTATCTTTTTATATCCATGAAAGTATTTGAGTTTCTTTGATCTCTTTTATGCATGATTGCTTATAGCCTCGTATTTCGTCTCCGATATTTGGGTTTTGTTTGGCCAACTTGATCTATTTATCTTGCAATGGGAAGAGGTGCTTTGTAGTGGGTTCGATCTTACGGTGCTTGATCCCAGCGAGAGAAGGGGAACCGACACGTATGTATCGTTGCTACTGAAGATAAAAAATGGGGTCTATCTCTACATAGATAGATCTTGTCTACATCATGTCATCGTTCTTATTGCATTACTCTGTTTTTCCATGAACTTAATACACTAGATGCATGGTCGATAGCGGTCGATGTGTGGAGTAATAGTAGTAGATGCAGGCAGGAGTCGGTCTACTAATCTTGGACGTGATGCCTATATAATGATCATTGCCTGGATATTGTCGTGATTATTTGAAGTTCTATCAATTGCCCAACGGTAATTTGTTTACCCACCATTTGCTATTTTTCTCGAGAGAAGCCACTAGCGAAACCTACGGCCACGGGTCTCTTTCTCATATATTTGCCTTTGCGATCTACTTTTCCTTTGCTTTATTTCTAGATCTATTAAACTAAAAATACAAAAATACCTTGCTGTGTTTTATTCTTATTTATTTTATTTAGCGTTCGATCTATCAATCTACTACAATTTTACTCACGTTAGTTTGCCTATCTTGAGGCGTCGTTACCCAGACGGGATTGGCAACCCCTTTAACACGTCGGGTTGCGAGGATTTGTTATCTGTGCGCAGGGTTGTTTACGTTGTGTTGCTTGGTTCTCCTACTGCTTCGATAACCTTGGTTTCATATATGAGGGAAATACCTACCACTGTTGTGCTGCATCATCCCTCCTCTTTGGGGAAATACCGATGTAGCTTCAAGCCGCATCAATGAAGATCCCACAATAGCAGACACGGTATTTTTTTGACAAGATGTGTCAGTAGAGGCCGCACCTCGAAATGCGAAACAGGAGGCAAAAAACAGTTCAAAATGATAATGAGGCCAGATGTGGCGTTTCGCCAAAAAAGTTGTCAGTCGACAGACCTTATTTTGATTAAGTATTTTGCCTTCGTGGTTGAGGGTTGTGACTTGTATACAAAGCCGGATACAGTTATTTTTTTCAGAAGATTATTTTGAAGTATTCGGAGGAGGAAACCACCTTGCAGTGCCGAAGACAAACTGAACGCCGAACACATCGTCATTCAAGACTGGTTCAGGGGCTACTAAGGGAGTCCTGGATTAAGGGGTCCTCTAGTGTCCAGGCTGTGTGTTATGGGTCGGACTGATGGGCCATGAAGATACAAGGTAGAAGACCTTTCCCCGTGTCCGTATAGGATGCTCCTTTGCATGGATGGCAAGATTGGCATCCGGATGTACAGTTTCCTTCTTCTGTAAACCAAATCTGTACAACCCTAGGCCCCTTCGGTGTCTATATAAACCAGAGGGTTTAGTCCGCAGAGGCTATCAAATTCATATAGGCCAGACATCTAGGGTTTAGCCATTACAATCTCGAGGTAGATCAATGAAAGTGCAACTATCCCTTGGTGGTTTTGGTAATTCCTAACAACATATAGCTCATTGAGCTAACATTATTCCAATATTAATATTTTAGGAAAAGCTCAATGGATGGCATGGCATGGATGAGGAAAGTGGATCCCTCAAAATTATAAGGACAAAGGATTGGCTCAAACTTCAAGATCAAGACTCTACATTTTATATTTTAGTGATCTAAGATCACATTGAGTCTATAGGAAAAGCCAATACTATCAAGGAGGGATGAGGTGTTGCTTAATGAGCCTCTTGCTTCATGTGCTTAGTGATATGCTCCAAAATCCTCAACTATCTTTCCCACATCCACATATGACCTAAACCAAAAGTTAAACTCGGCCCCACCGATTCTTTCTATCCGGCACCACCGAGTTTCACATGTCATAGCCACTGCCACAAACCCTAGCAATTCGGTTTCACCGATAGGGATCTCGGTCTCACCAAGATGGGATTGCAATTTCTCTGTTTCCCTTTGTAACGTTCCGGTCTAACCGAAGTGAGCGATCGGTCCCACCGAGATTGCAATGTAAACTCTCTGTTTCCCTTTCGTAACATTTCGGTCTCACCGAAAAGAGCGAATCGGTCCCACCGAGTTTACCTGACCAACTCTCTGGTTAACTTATTACCAAAATTAGTCCCACCGAGTTTGTGTAATCGGTCACACCGAGATTACGTTATGCCCAAACCCTAACCATGTCGGTCCTACCGAGTTGCATCTCAGTCCCACCGAAAGTCCTAATGGTCACTAGGTTTGCTAAATCGGTCTGACCGAGTTTAACGGTTTGGTCCCACCGAGTTTGGCAGATTGTGTGTAACGGTTAGATTTTGTGTGGAGGCTATATATACCACTCCACCCACTCTTCATTCATGGAGAAAGCCATCAGAACACATCTACACTTCCAATACACATGTTCTGAGAAAGAACCACCTACACTTGTGTTGAGCTCAAGATATTCCATTCCTACCATATGAATCTTGATCTCTAGCCTTCCCCAAGTTGCTTTCCACTCAATTCTTCTTTCCACCAAATCTAAATCCTGTGAGAGAGAGTTGAGTGTTGGGGATACTATCATTTGAAGCACAAGAGCAAGGAGTTCATCATCAACACACCATTTGTTACTTCTTGGAGAGTGGTGTCTCCTAGATTGGCTAGGTGTTACTTGGGAGCCTCCGTCAAGATTGTGGAGTTGAACCAAGGAGTTTGTAAGGGCAAGGAGATCGCCTACTTGGTGAAGATCTACCGCTAGTGAGGCAAGTCCTTCGTGGGCGACGGCCGTGATGGAACAGACAAGGTTGCTTCTTCGTGGACCCTTCGTGGGTGGAGCCCTCCGTGGACTCGCGCAACTGTTACCCTCCGTGGGTTGAAGTCTCCATCAACGTGGATGTATGATAGCACCACCTATCGGAACCACGCAAAAAACATCCGTGTCTCCAATTGCGTTTGAATCCTCCAAACCCTTCCCTTTACATTCTTGCAAGTTGCATGCTTTACTTTCCGCTGCTCATATACTCTTTTGCATGCTTGCTTGAATTGTGTGGAGATTGCTTGACTTGTGCTAAGATAGCTAAAATCTGCCAAGAACTAAAATTGGGAAAAGGCTAGATTTTTATTTGGTCAAGTAGTCTAATCACCCCCCCTCTAGACATGCTTCCGATCCTACAAGTGGTATCAGAGCTTTGGTCTCCATTTGCTTTGATTTCCATAGCTTTTGGTGGTCATATCCTTGGTTTCACAACCTAGGAGAGTATGGCGTCTAGCGAGGGAAATTACCACCATAGAGGTCCTTACTTTGATGGTACTAATTTTGCTAGTTGGAAGCATAAGATGAAAATGCATATTCTTGGACATAACCCCGCCGTTTGGGCTATTGTGTGTGTTGGCTTGCAAGGTGACTTCTTTGATGGGAAAGAACCAAACCGTGAAGCTACCGCGGAAGAGTTGAAGATGCTGCAATACAACGCTCAAGCTTGTGATATTCTCTTCAACGGATTGTGCCCCGGAGAATTCAACAAAATCAGCCGTCTTGAGAATGCAAAGGAAATTTGGGATACTTTGATTGATATGCACGAAGGTACCGACTCCGTCAAGGAATCCAAATTGGATGTGCTTCAAAGTCAACTTGACAAGTTCAAAATGAAGGATGGTGAAGGTGTCGCTGAAATGTACTGTAGGCTTGCTCTTATCACAAATGAGATTGCCGGCTTAGGGAGTGAAGAGATGACCGATAGATTCATCATCAAGAAGATCCTAAGAGCATTGGATGGAAAATATGATATCGTGTGCACATTGATCCAAATGATGCCCAATTACAAAGATCTCAAGCCAACAGAAGTCATTGGAAGAAATGTTGCTCATGAGATGTCACTCAAGGATAAAGAGGAACTTCACAACAAATCAAGTGGTGCTTACAAAGCCTCGTGTGAAGCCCCCACATCATCAAGTGAGAAGCAAACCTTCAATGAAGAATTGAGCTTAATGGTGAAGAACTTCAACAAGTTCTACAAGAGTAGAAGCAAAGATAGAAGCTCTAAGTCAAGGTCCTACAACGACAAAAGATCTTCTAGTCGAGAGCGAAACTGCTACAATTGTGGAAGACCCGGACACTATTCCAATGAGTGTACGGCTCCCTACAAGAGAAGAGAAGACTCTCCCAAGAGAAGAAGTAGAAGAGAAGAATCACCATCGAGAGAAAGAAGGAGTAGAGATGATCGTTATGAACGAAGACACTCATGGAGAAGCAAGGATTCGGAAAGAAAAGAAAAGTCATCATGGAGCTACACAAAACGAAGACATCAAGCTCATGTTGGTGAATGGGTATCCGGCTCCGAATCTGACAACCACTCCGAGAGAAGCTATCACTCCGATTCCGAATATACTCAAGATGAAGGTGTTGCCGGTCTAGCACTTGTGTCAACCAACTCCTACGACGTATTTGACTCACCAAATGAAGGAGTTGGAACATGCTTCTTGGCTAAAGGCCCAAAGGTATCACATCCCGAGTATGTTGATTTCAATAGTGATGAAGATGACTTGTTAGGTGATAATGATTTACTTGTTGACAACTCTAGTGATGAATACTATGATGAATCGTCAATTAATCATGCTAATCAAGATAAAACGAATGACAATTATAAGGAGAAGATTGAGTCTCTAACTAAAGAACTAAACACTCTTAAGTTAGCTCATGAATCTATCTTAGGAGATCATCGAGAACTTTTAAGGACACATGAGAAATTACGCTTTGAAAAGCTCAACCTTGAGCAAGAGCATGAGTTCTTAAAAGCAATCAATGATGATCTTCGTAAGAAAAGTTCTTCTTACATTGCCTAGTGTTTACTCTTATCCACTTACATGCCTCAAGTCAAGTCTAGTAACAAGAATAAGAAAGATTCTTCCTCTAGTAGTAACAATGATCATGTTAAATCCAATATTGTTGCTTCTAGTAGTTCTCTTGATTCCACTAATGATTCTCTTAGCCAGGTTACACTTGAGCAAGAAAATAGCCTATTGAAAGGAATTACAGAGAAAGGAGTTTACAAGAGCCTTGCCGGAAGTAAGCAATTCGAGGAAATTGTACGCAAGCAATGAAGGCACCGGAAGAATCAAGGTGTTGGTTTTGAACGAAAGTTCAATGCCAATGGAGTTGAGTGGGAAGAAGATCAATACCCCAAGACAAAGTTTTTTCCTCAACAAGAGAAGTATGATCCCACTTCCTTCAAAGGGACACAAGCTCAAGATGATCTTCCACCACAAGACTACAAGCAAAAAGGCAAGGACAAGCTTCAAGAGGAAATTGATGCATTTGTAGAAGCTCTTAAGACCTTAGTCAAGTGGATTCCCAAGACTACTTCAAGTTCCACTTCATCAAGTACAACTACAACTCCAAGGATTCCCATCAAGATGGTGTGGATCCAAAAGAAGAAGGACTAGAGAGTTCTTGAGGGTGACTCCGCCAACATACTTCACTCTTATCATTTTGGCAAGAACAAGTGCAATCAACTTCCACATCTTGCACTAGTTCAAGGAGTTACAAACCCTATTGTTGGTAAGTCAAGGGACAAGGTAACCTAAAAGCTTTCATATACATCATCTTGTGTGTGCATCACTCTATGTCTATGGATATCCTTGCTTGTTCCTTGTGGGACTAACCCATGTAGGTATTGAAAGTGCAACTCACTCCAATCGATAGCTCCAATTGATCTACATCAACATTGAGCATCCACATCTTCAACATCTACATGAAGTCATCGTCGACAAAACCCAAGGTTAGTTCATCCCTCTTAGTGGGATATCACATCTAGGGGGAGCTTTACTCTAAGACTTGAGCTAAAGCAACTCTAATGGTGTGAACACAACAATGCTTTATGTAAAAGTGGCAACCCCACTTGTGCTTAAACGATGAGTATGACCTATGATCAAATGTTCTCATTTGACTCCTAAGTCAATATACTCATATATAGATGACCTAGTCATCGCCAATTGCTTGATAGATGCTAGAATTGGTCGTGCATGCTTTGCCACATATTTCAATTGCCATTTTATTGTGTGAGCATGTTGGTTGCATATTTTACTCATTCGAGGACATCCACTTGTTGTTTTGATTGATTGGTTTTCTTTTCTTTTGCCAAGTGGATGCACAAGAATGCCTAAGAACCCTCTCTAGCTATCTATGCTTTTCTCGTCTCAAAATCTATTCACGCTACATCACAAAATTTGATCAAGTCAGATTCAAACCACTCTGTGTGAGGAGCACTCGGAGTCCCCGATTTTTCATAGACTTAAACTTCCAAAACTTCTTTGTGCTTTTCGGTCTGACCGATTCCTTCATTTCGGTCATACCGAGATCACTAAGTCGATCTAGGTTTTCACCTCGGTGCAACCGATTTGAACTCTTCGGTCACACCGAGTTGCTATAACTGTCAACAGTTATGCATCTCGGTGCCACCGAGTTGTTCCACTCGGTCACACCGACAGGGTCGGGCTATATATACTCACGGGCAAAATTTTGGAAATTTCTCCGAAACCTCTTCGCCCGCGCATAGCTCGCTCTGCCTCCTGGGTCTTCGGATCGTCCTCCTCGTCGCCAGCCGCCTCCTGTCGCTGGTCTCCACCGTCGTCAACGGATTTTGCCTCCGTCGTTGCCGCCGTAGCGAGTCCACCGCCGAACTAGGGTATGGACTCGATCACAGTGCTATCCCCGTCTGATTCCTACCACATTGTGTTCATTATGATTCTTGCTACAACTGAAACACTCCTATCCAGTCAAATCAATCCGTAGTATAGTTGCGATTCAAAATTTTAGGTTTAGGTTTCCGCCGAAACCATCTCGGACCCACCGGGTTTCAGGACTCGGTTCCACCGATTTGGCCACGGCCATTGCACATGTGGTTCTCGGTCTAACCGAGAATTACAAATCGGTGAGACCGAATTCAGGACTTTGTGAAACCATAGCAGTCTCGGTGCCACCGAACTGTGACTCGGTCTGACCGAGTTCACTAGTTTAGGTTCCAAAAGCTGCTTCAGTATCATCGAGTTTGAAAATCGGTTGATCCGAAATGCTTTCTGTGGAAAAATAAAACTAAGTTTTTGGCTCATTCTTTTGCAAAAATCTCTGCATTTTGTGATGCTCATCCACCCTATCTCATCTATAATCTATTCACAGGGTCAGTAGTCAGAGTTTGCAACATGTCTGATCAGAGTGACAGCCAGAACAAATCTGAGGAACAGGTTCATATGAGTGAGGGCACTAGTCCCTCTAGCAGCTCTGATGAGGGTAGCAGGAGCACCCCAAGCAACTTGCCTAAGGCTTCCACTAGAGCTAGCAAGAAGATAACTTCTGAGTCAGAGGATGAGGATTATGTGGTAGAAGAGGAAGCCACATCTAAGAAGAAGGTGCTCAAGAAAGAATATGGCTCAGCTGCAGCCACAAAGCCAGGATTGAAGATCAAAAGGACAGCAGGGAGACAGCCCATGTCTAAAGCCAGAGCCTCTTCTCAAGCATCTTTGGAATCTCAACCCAAAGAGGCTACTGCAAAAGAGAAGAAGGAAAGAAAGAGGGGCAGATGGTGCAAGAAGGTTGATCCAATGGCTGAATTTGAGAAGCACTCCTCAGAAGAAGAAGAGGAAGAAGAGGTTGCTGCACCAGCACCCAAGGCACATAAGCTTATGGGTGATGCTATAAGGTCAAGGGCTACTTCATCTAAGCCCAAGGAAGCACCCAAAGCTGCCTCCAAGCCCAAGAGTGCACCTAAGAGGAACACCAGAAACATATCTGCTGCTGAAAAGAACAAGGCCCCAGTGCCTCATATTGCTGAAGAATGTAACGCCCTCGATGCGGCTATATCTCCCACGTGTCGAGGCACGACTTAGAGGCATAACCGCATTGAAAGCAATGTCGCAAGTGAGGTAATCTTCACACAATCCATGTAATAAATAAAGGGGAAAGATACATAGTTGGCTTACAATCGCCACTTCACACAAGTACATAAATAACATCCATCATACAGATTACACTCAAGGTCCGACTACGGTACCAAAATGAAAGAAGACTACCCCAAATGCTAAACAGATCCCCGGATCACCCAACTGGGCTCCACTACTAATCATCTGGAAAAGAAACATAGTAACGGCCACGTTCCTCGTCGAACTCCCAAGTGAGCTCGGACGCGTCATCTGCGCTGGCATCGTTGGTACCTGCAACTGTGGTGATAATATCTGTGAGTCACGGGGACTCAGCAATCTCACACCCGCGAGATCAAGACTATTTAAGCTTAAAGGTGGGAAAGGGGTTTGTGAGGTGGAACTGCAGCAAGCGACTAGCATATGGTGGCTACAGCGCAAAAGAGAGCGAGAAGAGAAGGCAAAGCACGGTCGAGAAACTAAAAGTGATCAAGAAGTGATCCTGAAACAACCTACGTCAGGCATAACTCCAACAACTGTTTTCACTTCCCGGACCCCGCCGAGAAGAGACCATCACGGTTACACACGCGGTTGATGTGTTTTAGTTAAGGTCAACTTCGGGTTCTCTACAACCGGACATCAACAAATTCCCATCTGCCTCATAACCGCGGGCACGGCTTTCGAAAGATAATACCCTGCAGGGGTGTCCCAACTTAGCCCATGATAAGCTCTCACGGTCAACGAAGGATATTCCTTCTACCGGGAAGACCCGATCAATCTCGGAATCCCGGACTACAAGACATTTCGACAGCAATAAAACAAGTCCAGCAAAGCCGCCCGATTGTGCCGACAAATCCTGATAGGAGCTGCACATATCTCGGTCTCAGGGCACATCCGGATGAACACTATGTACGGCAACCGAAGATACCCCAAGTTGCCTCAGGGCGGCACCGCAAGTGGCTCTAGTTGGACCAGTAATCGAAGGAGAACTGGCCCGGGGGGGGGTTAAAATAAAGATGACCCTTGAGTCTGCAGAACCCAAGGGAAAAAGGCTAGGTGGCAAATGGTAAAACCAATGTTGGGCCTTGCTGGAAAAGTCTCATTCAAAGCGAACTGTCAAGGGGGTCCCATAAATCACCCGACCGTGTAAGGAACGCAAACTCCGGGAACATAACACCGGTATGACGGAAGCTAGGGTGGCAAGAGTGGAACAAAACACCAGGCATAAGGCCGAGCCTTCCACCCTTTACCAAGTATATGGATGCATTAATTAAATAAGCGGTATTGTGATATCCCAACAAGTAAACATGTTCCAACAAGGAACAACAAGATCATGTTCCAACAAGGAACAAACTTCATCTTCACCTGCAACTAGCAACGCTATAAGAGGGGCTGAGCAAAGCAGTAACATAGCCAAACAACGGTTTGCTAGGACATGGATGGTTAGGGGCTGACATGGCAATATAGGAGGCATGATATAGCAAGTGGTGGGTATCGCAGCATAGGCATAGCAAAAGAGCGAGCAATCTAGCAAGCAAAGATAGAAGTGATTTCGAGGGTATGGTCATCTTGCCTGCAAGGTTCTCAGAGTTGTCGAAAGCTTGGTCCTCGAAAGCGTTCTCAACAGGTTCCTCGTTCACGTACTCGTCTCCCGGCTCTACCCAAGACAAGAGAACAAGCAAAGGAACCAATATCAACCACGATGCAATGCGCAAGCAACATGATGCAAAACATGGCATGATATGCGAGAGGTGATATGCAATGCGAATGCATGCTCCGGAAGGACAAGGATGAACAGGGTATAATCTTGGCAAACCAAGCATGCCACTGGATAGATGAGGTGATTTCGGTTGAAATCGATATAAAATACACCGGAATCGGATGCACGGTTTGCAAATGGCAAGCAATACAAGAATGACACGGAACTGCCATAAACAGCATGATGCTACTTAGCAAGCAACAAATAATCAAGCTACTGCACCCAAACATGTCAACAAAGCATATGACAGTAATCTACTCAAGATGCTCGACAAAAGATGAACACTGAGCTACGGCTAAATCACATCATAACAGGTCCAAACAAGCATGGCAAAAGTGCAAAAGATAACAGGTTCACAGACTTGGTGAAAATAAGAAAATAACAACATAGCAGAAACTAACATCAGGATGACATGTTCAGAGCAATGAAACAACATGCTACAGGTTCAGAACATAGCAAAGTAAGGCATGGCATGAATCTACTCAAGGCACTTGACAAAAGTCTCTTACTGATCATAATCTAAAAATGATCGGAAAATATGATTACACCCATGTCAAATAAGCAAGTTTCGTTTCAGGTTACAGACTTAGCAGAAAACTGGACATGTCAAAACAGATAACGACTAGGCATGTTCGTGAGCTCGATGCACTCACTACAGAGCATTGCATGATAAACTAAGCATACATACATCAATAATACATGGCATAGTAACTATAAATGGCAAGAATAACATCATATCATGCAAGGATCAACTACACCAAGCTTGGCAAAATCGAATAACACGTAAACAATCTGCCAGCAACATTTTGAAGCAAAAGTAGAGCTCGATTGACTCAACCTATGGCACTCCATAATTGCAAACAAAGGCATGGATGGATTTATAAAATACTCAAGTTCAAAACTCCCTTACTGATCATGTTCAAAATATGCATAGATCTCTCGGAAACAACATGAACACATGGCATAAAAATAACAGCAGTCAGGGACTTAGTGAAATTACCAAGTCTCTGAAATCAGCAACATCAAGTGACCTAGTTTGCATGCTTGTGCTAGTCACCACATAGATCAAAAAAATACATGGCAAAATTCCCTGGATAGGTGGCATGGCATATTACAAAACTCATGTAGGACTCAACTTCATAGGAGGTACACATCAATCATGGCAAAAATGACAAAAGTGCCTGTTCAGATAAGATCCAGCAACTAACATCAACTAGCCCTCTTCTAACAGCATTTCGGGCATCAAGATGACTTCAAATGAAAACGATGCAATGGAACGAAAAGATGTACTCTTCGAGTCTAACAAGTTGACATATCATACGCGAGAAACGGAGCTACAGATGCAAAGTTACGGCACTGGGAACATGTGATGATATTGCAATAATAAGAGGACTTAGAGAAATTAGAGGGGGGAAGAAGTCAACCCTAGTCGCCGGATCTGGATCGGGCTCCGGCGAGTCCGGCGACGGCGGCCGTGGCGCGGGGCCGGCGAGCAGCGGGCGAGCGGCGCGGACGGCGGGGGCGAGCGGCGCGGGCGGCGAGGCGAGCGGCGCGGATCCGGCGCGGCGCGGTGCGAATCCGGCGCGGCGCGGTGCGGCGAGACGCCGGCGGGCGGCGGGGCGGCGGAGCCGCGAGCAGGCGGGCGGCGGGCGCGGCTGGAGGCGCGCGGGGAGGGCGCGGGAGCCAGGCGGCGGCGGGGCGGAGCCGGGCCGCGGGGGCCCCGCACGGGCCCGGCGGGCCTGCGGGTCGACGGCGAGCTGGGGGACCGCCCTGGACATGTGGCGGCCCCTGGTTGGGCGAGGCGGCGGCGGCGACTTGTCCGGCGGCGGTGGACACGTCCGCCCGCGCGGATGCGATGAAATTAGGGTTTGGAGGTGTTTTTGACCCGGATTTGGAGGAGGGGGCACATATTTATAGATAGGAGGAGCTAGGAGGCTCCAAATGGAGAGCGGTTTTCGGCCACGCGATCGTGATCGAACGGCGGAGGACATGGGAGTGTCTTAGATGGGTTATTGGGATGTTTTGAAGGGGTGTTGGGCTGCAACACACACGAGGCCTTCACGGTTACCCGGTTAACGATTGGAGTACCAAACGAACTCCGATTGACCCGAAACTTGACAGGCGGTCTACCGGTGCTATACCGAGACCACATGTCAAGACTCGGTCCATTCCGAGAATGTTTAATACCCGCTCAAGAAGAAATGTAAACGGGGACGCCGGGAGACATAGGAGCGCCGGATTGCAAAACGGACAACGGGAAAGATGCTCGGATTTATGAGACGAACACGTATGCGAATGCGATGCACATGATGACATGATATGAAATGCATGACATGACCAAAATGCAAAACGAGGGGAAACCAACACGGTTGAAATATCATAACACATAGCCGGAAACGGCAAGAGTTGGATTACAAATATTGCAAGTTACATCTGGGGCGTTACAAAGAAGAAGAAGGACAAGTTCTCAGGAAGCTCAAGCCCAAGATCCCAGACCATAGATGCTCATCCTGTGGCTGAGGACATGAAAATTAGAAGAGATTCAGGGCTGAGGAAGTGGAGAGAAGCAGATCCATATGCTTCAAGGAGAAGAACTGCTGTGGATTACAGGTTTCACACCAAGGAACAGCAAGATTTCTATGAGACAGTGCTGCTGGATAAGAAGCCCATAGTGTGTGACAGGAGATGGGTTGACTGGGAATACATCAAGGAGAACGAAGAACACTATCCTGGAGTGTATGACAGCTTCAATGCTTGTGGAGTTGCAGACTTTGTTGGGAAAAAGCTCACAAAGTGGAATGAGGAGCTCATTATGCAATTCTACTCCACAGCACATTTCTATCCGGATGGCAGAATAGTTTGGATGTCAGAAGACACTTGGTATCAGTCTACAGTTGCTGAATGGGCACAGCTGATCAATGCCCCAGAAGAGCAGGAAGATGACTTGGATGTCTATGCCAAGAAGAAGATGGATCACAATTCCATGTCAAATATGTACAAGGAGATCCCAAACAAAGCACTTGAAACCTTCAAGTTTGGCTCAGTGCACTTCCTTCTGTCAGGGTTGCCCACTATCAACTGGATTCTAAGGCACACTCTTTTTCCCAAGTCAGGTGATCACAAGATGATCAGAGGCCATGCAATAAACTTGCTTCACATATTTGATGTGCCACAGAAATTCAAAGTGATGAGCCTCATGGTAGAGACCATTAAGAAGACAACAGCTGATCAGAAGAGGGCCTGTGGATATTCCCCACAAATTCAGGAGTTGATTAACTCAAAGATGGGCACAGGCACATACCTGCTAGATAAGGAACACCTGCCCATCCATCCAAACTTTGAGGACAATCAAGTTGTCATGAATGAGAATGAACCATCATCAGCACATGCTCAAGCAAAGAAGGAGAAGGCAAAGATGGAGAAAGCTGCCAAGATGCCAACTCAAGAGGAGGCATCTGAGTACTTCTTGAAGAACAAGCAGGAGCAGCTCAGTTACCTGATAGCATCCACTCTGAGGATTGAGAAAGGATTGGCCACCCTGACTCGAAACCAAGAGAGCTTGGAAAGAATCATGGAACAAAAGTTCTATGACCTAGATGTGAAAATGACTGAGATTCAGTCTGCCGTGGAGCAATTACAGGATGATATGCAAGAGAGGAAGGGCAAGACCACAACTGATGCATTTGCCAGAGTGCCCAGAGCTCAGAGATCGTCTGCAGTGCCAGTTCCTGACACCAGAGCTACTACTTCTGCACCAGCTATAGCCTCAGTTCCACCAGCTCCAGCTCCTACCCCAGCAGCTCCAACCAATTCTACTGAAGCCTTCATCCTTGGCGTCATTCGGACTCCACCACCTGAAGACCAAGCCTGAGAGTCGTTTAGTACTATGCATTTTCTATGAACTTTTTGGTAACTTGTTGCCGAAGGGGGAGAAAAATGTATAGATCATAGGCTTCGAGAGAGAGAGAGTTTGCATTTTGTTCTCTCTTGTCTTATTGGTTGAAACTTTATTTGCTTTTGAGTGCTTGAGATACAATGCCTTAATCTATGAGACATTGATGATCATGTGTTTGATCATAAGCTACACTTAATGCTTGTTGGATGTTACTATCAGTTTATCCTTATTTTGATCATTCACTTTGCTTGGTGATGAGTGCATGTATTTAATTATTATCATTTTGAGCGCTCCACCAAGATGTATGTGACATGGAAGAGTAACCCATGATTCTAACTCATTATGCATTTTCAGTCCAAAGCAAATCTTAAAATATGCACAAATTTAGGGGGAGCTCTTGCTTATCACATACTTCTCAAAGCGACGATATCATTCACTCATATTATCATTTGTCGAAGCTTTGATCTATATATTGTCATCAATTACCAAAAGGGGGAAGATTGAAAGTGCAACTATCCCTGGGTGGTTTTGGTAATTCCTAACAACATATAGCTCATTGAGCTAACATTATTCCAAGATTAATATTTCAGGAAAATCTCAATGGATGGCATGGCATGGATGAGGAAAGTGGATCCCTCAAAATTATAAGGACAAAGGATTGGCTCAAACTTCAAGATCAAGACTCTACATTTTATATTTTAGTGATCCAAGATCACATTGAGTCTATAGGAAAAGCCAATACTATCAAGGAGGGATGAGGTGTTGCTTAATGAGCCTCTTGCTTCATGTTCTTAGTGATATGCTCCAAAATCCTCAACTATCTTTCCTACATCCACATATGACCTAAACCAAAAGTTAAACTCGGCCCCACCGATTCTTTCTATCCGGCGCCACCGAATTTCACATGTCATAGCACTGCCACAAACCCTAGCAATTCGGTTTCACCGATAGGGATCTCGGTCTCACCAAGATGGGATTGCAATTTCTCTGTTTCCCTTCGTAACATTCCGGTCTAACCAAAGTAAGCGATCAGTCCCACCGAGATTGCAATGTTAACTCTCTGTTTCCCTTTCGTAACATTTCGGTCTCACCGAAAAGAGCTAATCGGTCCCACCGAGTTTACCTGACCAACTCTCTGGTTAACTTATTACCAAAATTGGTCCCACCGAGTTTGTGTAATCGGTCACACCGAGATTACGTTATGCCCAAACCCTAACCATGTCGGTCCTACCGAGTTGCATCTCAGTCCCACCGAAAATCCTAATGGTCACTAGGTTTGCTAAATCGGTCTGACCGAGTTTAACGGTTTGGTCCCACCGAGTTTGGCAGATTGTGTGTAACGGTTAGATTTTGTGTGGAGGCTATATATACCCCTCCACCCACTCTTAATTCATGGAGAAAGCCATCAGAACACATCTACACTTCCAATACACATGTTCTGAGAAAGAACCACCTACACTTGTGTTGAGCTCAAGATATTCCATTCCTACCATATGAATCTTGATCTCTAGCCTTCCCCAAGTTGCTTTCCACTCAATTCTTCTTTCCACCAAATCCAAATCCTGTGAGAGAGAGTTGAGTGTTGGGGAGACTATCATTTGAAGCACAAGAGCAAGGAGTTCATCATCAACACACCATTTGTTACTTCTTGGAGAGTGGTGTCTCCTAGATTGGCTAGGTGTCACTTGGGAGCCTCCGACAAGATTGTGGAGTTGAACCAAGGAGTTTGTAAGGGCAAGGAGATCGCCTACTTCGTGAAGATCTACCGCTAGTGAGGCAAGTCCTTCATGGGCGACGGCCGTGATGGAATAGACAAGGTTGCTTCTTCGTGGACCCTTCGTGGGTGGAGCCCTCCGTGGACTCACGCAACCGTTACCCTCCGTGGGTTGAAGTCTCCATCAACGTGGATGTACGATAGCACCACCTATCGGAACCACGCCAAAAACATCCGTGTCTCCAATTGCGTTTGAATCCTCCAAACCCTTCCCTTTACATTCTTGCAAGTTGCATGCTTTACTTTCCGCTGCTCATATACTCTTTTGCATGCTTGCTTGAATTGTGTGGAGATTGCTTGACTTGTGCTAAGATAGCTAAAATCTGCCAAGAACTAAAATTGGGAAAAGGCTAGATTTTTATTTGGTCAAGTAGTCTAATCACCCCCCCTCTAGACATACTTCCGATCCTACAATCAACTCTTGTAACCCCTATACTCATTAAAGTCAATCAAGCAGGAAGTTGGGTTTTACCTCCATTAAGAGGGCCCAAACCTGGGTAAACATCGTGTCCCCTTTGTCTCCTGTTACCTTCGATCCTCACACGCACAGTTCGGGACCCCCTACCTGAGATCGGCCGGTTTTGACACCGACAGAGATGCCCTTAGGGCGCAGGGTTGTACACTGCGGTGTTAGAGCATCTCCGGTGCACACGTGTTTAGTAGGTCACATGCAGTCATAAAAATCCTAGGGATGCAAATTTGGTCTAGTCTAGGCTACATCGAATTTGCTAGACTAGACCAAATTTGCAGTCTGCATGAAGCCCAAACAATTCTCGGTCTGGCTGAGGAGGAATGATTGAATCTGCCTTTTCGTTTGCACACCTTGGGAAGCATGTGAGACGGAACATATTGGCCATTACTCCCCACTCCACTCCCCTAATGGCCCAGACCCCCGTTCATACCTCTGTCTCACTACCATGTGTTGCCGTCGATGGGCGTCGACACTCCACCACCACGCAGCCCGAGTCCTTGTCCCGCCGGTGGTAGCGCTAACGACTGGTGGCTCATCGCCGTTATGTCGGAAGGCCACAACCTCGGACAATTGAAGAGGATGATGAAGTCTCCTCCCCCCATCTACATGAAGTTTCAGTCAACGTATGTCGACCGACCATCACAGGACAATATATCTACCGCGGCACCTCCGACGGTGGGAATTTCAGTTGCGACGGTGGGAAGGGGGACTTCGATTGTGGTTGTCAGCACAACTGCCGCGGCGACTTTGGAGATTTTCACGTCCCCGCCGTTGGGGTTTCCTTTTCCTGCTCCAACACCACCCGCTCCACCTCGAGACTCTGGCGGCAGCAGCTCCACCTCTGTCCACCACTGTAAGATATCGAATCTCAACATTGCTCCGTAGATGCTTCGGCGACAATGCATTTTTCTGGGTTTTCTAGGGCAGATGTTGCTTCGGCGACAATACATTTTTGCTGGCGAGAGTACGCCTCTAGCAAGGATACACAACTAGGGTATATATGGCCGTATATTAGATTGATTTGCTGATTGGATTAGATTGATTTGTTGATTGACATGCACATTGCTAGACTGTACATTGATTGCACATGTCTTAGTTCATTGACATGCACATTGGTAGATTGTGCATGTCTTGGATCATTGACATGCACATTGCTAGATTATGCACTGATTGTGCATGTCTTCGATCATTGATATGCACATTTGTAGATTGTGCTTAGATTGTGCATGTCTTGGATCATTGACATGCGCATTGCTAGATTGTGCACTGATTGTGCATGTCTTGGATAATTGTCATGTGTAGGATCGTAGCATCGATGTGCATGTAGAGGATCATAGGATCACATGAATGTGCACTAGTTTGTGTTGGATCATAGCAATTGTTCACTGCCTTAGTCTTTCGTATCCATTATTCCATGTTGCAAGTATGCATGGTACATGATTGTGCTGCCATTGTGCAATGTGTAGGATCATTAGATCATAGGAATGTGCATTGTGTAGGATCATAGTATTATGCACTACTTTGTGTTGGATATGCAATGATGCTCAATAATGTGTGCTCCAACAAGGTGATAAAGAATGAACGGGGTGTCATGGCGGGTGGCTACCATCCACCCTCTGGCGTGGTGGACATGATCTCGCATAACCGATGTGACTGAAGCCCAATGTCTCGGGGAGGAAGGAGGAGACGATGTTGCCTCTGCCCAAGCATGCCCGTCACCCAAAAATGATGCGCAAGCCAAAAGAACCGGTGCCATGTTGGTTTTGTGAAGAGATCGACAACGACGACCAAACTACCATGTCTGATGTCCCAAAGGCTTTACAAAAGCCCCTTGGAGAATGGATTCGCATCCCCTTGTCCATTCCATGTTGGTGGCTGCCTACTGGTGGTGTGAGACTTGGGTGCAGGTCTCCGAGTTCAGCGGTGTGGTAGTGCTGGGGTGACCGGAATCAGTTCTGCTGAAAGCACCAAGTGGAAGCCGAATACATTGTCATCTTCAAGCTTTGCACTAGGGGGCTCAAGGTCGAGGTCTTTGGTAGAACCAACTCCAACATTAGTTAGGCATGACTAGGTGGTCACTTTGTTTCTGAACTTAGTATGTTAATAGTAGTAGCAATGCTGAAGTGTACACTTCGATGAAGGGAACACCCCTGATGTTGGTTTGGGGCATGGGGTGCCCAAAACTTGTTGTTTTGATGAGGGGTTGGAACCCCTAATGTTCATAATGTGTAGGGGCATGTGACGCCTTGCACAAAAACCCCTAATTCGTATATTGTTACATGCTTATGTTGCTTATATATTAATGTTGTTATGTGCATGTTAGACTGTTAGTGTGTTGAATTGGGGTGGTAAGGTCACCATGTTTTGAAGGTGTGAGCAGAACACCCCCATTGCACACAATCAAACATTTTGCTTTACATTTGCGCAACCTGAAATCATAGAGGCGGGTGACCAAGCAACATGTAGAAAAATAACCAACGACGCGATGCGGGCTACCAAACATAGTGCAGAACATGGCCCAAGTCGCGCTTCTGACCAACCAGACTCAACTGAGCCACTTATGTAGGAGGCCTCAAATTCATGCAACTAACCAAATAGACCATAAATGACATCTCTCATCTCTCGTGGACATGTCCAATGCATACCATGCCTGTTTATCCATCGGAAATGGTGTATCTAGTTTTATCCTCAGTTTGGCCTCCCCATATACCAGTCCCATTTTATCCATATTTTATTACTATATTCATTATATTCACACATTCAACAATAAATATGAAGGTAAACTCTCCAAAATTTTAAAAAAATGAAGGCAAACGGTTTGAACACATTCACCGATAAATATTGAGCACAAATAATTCAACAAGTCAACAATTCAAACATAGTCGATGATACATCTCCGTCGTATCTACTTTTCCAAACACTTTTGCCCTTGTTTCGGACTCTAACTTGCATGATTTGAGTGGAACTAACCCGGACTGACGCTGTTTTCAGCAGACTTTCCATGGTGTTATTTAGTGCAGAAACAAAACTTCTCGGAATGACCTGAAACTCCACGGAACATCTTTTTGGAAAATATTAAAAATACTGGAAGAAAAATCCACGTCAGGGGGCCCACACCCTGTCCACGAGGGTGGCGGCACGCCTGCCCCCCCCCCCCCGGGCGCTCCCCCTACCTCGTGGGCCCCCTGACGCTCCACCGACCTCAACTCCAACTCCATATATTCACTTTCGGGGAGAAAAAATCAAAGAGAAGGATTCATCGCGTTTTACGATACGGAGCCGCCGCCAAGCACTAAAACCTATCGGGAGGGTTGATATGGAGTCCGTTCAGGGCTCCGGAGAGGGGAATCCGTCTTCATCGTCATCATCAACCATCCTCCATCACCAATTTCATGATGCTCACCGCCGTGCGTGAGTAATTCCATCGTAGGCTTGCTGGATGGTGATGGGTTGGATGAGATCTATCATGTAATCGAGTTAGTTTTGTTAGGGTTTGATCCCTAGTATCCACTATGTTCTGAGATTGATGTTGCTATGACTTTGCTATGCTTAATGCTTGTCCCTAGGGCCCGAGTGCCATGATTTCAGATCTGAACCTATTATGTTTTCATGAATATATGTGAGTTCTTGATCCTATCTTGCAAGTCTATAGTCACCTACTATGTGTTATGATCCGGCAACCCCGAAGTGACAATAATCGGGACCACTCCCGGTGATGACCATAGTTTGAGGAGTTCATGTATTCACTATGTGTTAGTGCTTTGGTCCGGTACTCTATTAAAAGGAGGCCTTAGTATCCCTTAGTTTCCGCTAGGACCCCGCTGCCACGGGAGGGTAGGACAAAAGATGTCATGCAAGTTCTTTTCCATAAGAACGTATGACTATAATCGGAATACATGCCTACATTACATTGATGAATTGGTTATGTGTCACCCTATGAGGGAGTCCTGGATTAGGGGGTGTTCGGATAGCCGGACTATACCTTCAGCCGGACTCCTGGACTATGAAGATACAAGATTGAAGACTTCGTCCCGTGTACGGAAGGGACTTTCCTTGGCGTGGAAGGCAAGCTTGGCGATGCAGATATTCAGATCTCCTACCATTGTAACGGACTCTATGTAACCCTAGCCCTCTCCGGTGTCTATATAAACCGGAGGGTTTTAGTCCGTAGGACGAACAACAAAACAACAATCATACCATAGGCTAGCTTCTAGGGTTTAGCCTCCTTGATCTCATGGTAGATCTACTCTTATACTACCCATATCATCAATATTAATCAAGCAGGAGTAGGGTTTTACCTCCATCGAGAGGGCCCGAACCTGGGTAAAAACATCGTGTCCCTTGTCTCCTTTTACCATCCGCCTAGACGCACAGTTCGGGACCCCCTACCCGAGATCCGCCGGTTTTGACACCGACATTGGTGCTTTCGTTGAGAGTTCCTCTGTGTCATCACTTTTAGGCCCGATGGCTTCTCCGATCATCAGCAGCGATGCGGTCCAGGGTGAGACTTTTCTCCCCGGACAGATCTTCGTATTCGGCGGCTTCGCACTGCGGGCCAATTCGCTTGGCCATCCGGAGCAGATCGAAAGCTACGCCCCTGGCCATCAGGTCAGATTTGGAAGTCTTAACTACACGGCTGACATCCGCGGAGACTTGATCTTCGATGGATTTGAACCACAGTCGAGCGCGCCGCACTGTCACGAAGGGCATGATTTAGCTCTACCGCCGAACAGTGTCTTGGAGGCTGCGCCCGCATCGGCCCCAACCCTTAGTTCGGAGCTGATCACGCCGATCGAGGACGGGTGGTTGGACGCCGCCTCGGAGGCCGAAATCTCTACGGTGATCGAGCAGAACACCAGCTTTGTCCCTTGCGAAGCCCGTGACTGCAAGGTGCCAGACTCCGAGCCCCCCGCGCCCCTGCCGATCGAATCCGATTGGGCGCCGATTATGGAGTTCACCGCCGCGGACATCTTTCAGCACTCGCCTTTTGGTGATATTCTGAATTCACTAAAGTCTCTCTCTTTATCAGGAGAGCCCTGCCCGGACTACGGTCAACAAGGTTGGGATGCGGATGATGAAGAAATTCAAAACCCACCCACCACCCACTTTGTAGCCACTGTCGATGATTTAACCGACGTGCTCGACTACGACTCCGAAGACATCGACGGTATGGACGCTCATGCAGGAGACCATCAGGAATCAGCGCCTATAGGGCACTGGAAATCCACCTCGCACTACTAGAAAAACGGCTATAGGTAATATCACTGTTAGTGGCGCACCAGAGATGTGGTGCGCCACTACTATATAGCAGTGGCGCACCACAAACAGGTGCTCCACTAATAGTGACATTACTAGTGGCGCACCAGGTGTGGGGTGCGCCACTACTATTTTTTTGAACAGTAACCAGCCATGCCCAGGCTTACCAGTGGCGCACCAGGACAAGGTGCGCCACTACTATTTTTGATAGTAGTGGCGCACCTTGCCCTGGTGCGCCACTACTATTTTTTTGAACAGTAGCCAGCCATGCCCAGGATTACCAGTGGCGCACCAGACCGAGGTGCGCCACTACTATTTTTGATAGTAGTGGCGCACCTTGCCCTGGTGCGCCACTACTATTTTTTTGAACAGTAGCCAGCCATGCCCAGTGATATTACCTATAATTAGCAGTGGCGCACCCCTTCACTGGTGCGCCACTAGTAACTTGGGAGCAGTAGCTATAATTAGGCAGCCACACCTACCACACACTCACTTTCCCCCCTCCACCAAAACAGATTTGGTCGTCTTGCTCCTCCTCCTCACCTCATTTGCACCATAGATTCACCCAAATTAAGTGGTTAAATTTCCTTTTTTTGATAGGTAAGTAAGGGGAAAGCTTTCTTTATGTTCTAGATCTACTTTTCTCTCCGTCTCCAACAACGTACACACTTTTTATGGCCTAGAGATCTACGTATGTTTGTGGTGTTGCATATGTTTGTGTTTGCAGGTACCGGTATTTGAAATGCGATAGTTGCCAATATTTTGCCGGAATGTTGATTCATTTCCGTTTCGGCAAGAATTTGGCACTATATGCATTCTTTTTGGTCCTATTTTTAGGCAAAGTCATGTCAAAAAAATTTTTGTTCTAAAATATCATTTTGCTCTACCCCGCAGGCGACCATGGTCCGCACGATGACCGAAGGCATCGTAAATAGGTTTTTGAGCTCCGCGAAGGCCGAGATGCTTCAAAAGAACGAGACGGAGATAAGATGTCCGTGTCGAAGATGCAAGCTAAAGAGCCTTATTGCGGACCCGGATTCCGGGCAGGTGCGGGACCACTTGCTCTTGCGTGGTTTCATGGATGGCTATCGGTGGCAAGGTGATGAAGATGACTATGAAGTCATCCATGGGGGCCGGGCAAGCAGAAAAAAGGAAGGGCAGCAAGACAATAGCGGCGAGGGCGGGCGAGAAGACGAAGAATCTCCAGGACATGATCACGAAGTAGATGCAGGACACGGTCATCATGTAGAAGATGCCGGACATGATGATGAGGAAGATCAAGACGAAGGGCATGATCATGAAGATGAAGATGCCGGAGCAGACGACGATGGACCATCGATGGGCTGGGTGCATGACCCTCATATTCAAGAGCTGCTTCGCAAGCAGACGGGTAACGCAAGAGCTGCCGCCCGAGAGAAAGCCAAGCTGGATCAACTGGAGACAGACGCGGTTACTCCATTGTATGAAGGATGCAGGCCCGAGGATACCCGCCTGAAAGTAACGCTCATGGCTCTGGAGATGAAGGTAAAACACAAAATGACGGACGCATGCTTCGACGAGAACATGTCATTCTGGCACGAACGTCTTCCGAAGGGGAACAAGTGCCCGACCAGTTTGGAGGAGGCGAAGAAAATCGTGTGTCCTCTGGATTTACCGCACGTGAAATACCATGTCTGCATGAACAATTGCATCATTTATCGGGGCGAGCACGCGGAGTCTACCATATGTCCGGTGTGCGGCGTCACTCGATACAAGAAGAGGAAGAAAGCTCCTCGAAAAGTGGTGTGGTACTTTCCGATCACTCCTCGTCTGCAGCGGTATTTCGCGGATCCTAAGGTAGCAAAGCTCCTGCGTTGGCACGCGGATAGGGAGGAGAAGAAGCGAGAAGATGACGCAAATGATCCGGAGATAGATAAAAAAGACAAGATGCTGAGTCACCCTAAGGATGCGAGCCAGTGGCAAGCGTTGAATTTTGAATACCCAGAATTTGGGAAGGATCCAAGGAACATCGTGCTCGGCGCGAGCACCGATGGAGTCAATCCGTTTGGCAGCCAGAGAAGCACACATAGCACCTGGCCTGTGTTTGTGTGGATGTACAACCTTCCCCCCTGCTTGTGCATGAAGAGGAAGTACATTCACATGAGTATGCTAATTGAAGGGCCGAAACAACCAGGGAACGACATCAATCTGTATCTGGGGCTGCTGAAGGAGGAGCTAGACACGCTGTGGAAAACGCCAGCCAATACGTGGGACGCCGCAGAGAAAGAATATTTCCCTATGAGAGTCGCACTGCTCACGACGGTGCACGACTATCTCGGTTACGGATATCTCGCGGGGCAGGTAGTCCATGGATTTTCTGGATGCGTACGGTGCATGGATGACACAACGTATCGCCAGCTAGATAGAGATCCCGGGTCTTCGAAAACCATGTTCATGGGACATCGAAGGTGGCTTCGCGACGATGACGCATGGAGAAAACGCAAGGATCTGTTCGATGGTGAAACCGAACCCCGAAGACCCCCACGTACGAGGAGCGGCGAGGAAATAGACGAGCTGTTGAAAAATTGGAAAGAGTGCCCACCGCCGGGAAAGAAGCGAAAGGCGCCAGAGCCGCTGCTGAAGGTATGAAAACGAGGTCTGTTTTCTGGGACTTGCCGTACTGGAAGATCCTCCGTGTGCCTCACAGCCTTGATGTCATGCATATCACGAAGAACGTGTGCGAGAGTCTGCTTGGTACCCTGCTCAACATGCCAGAGAGGACCAAAGATGGGCCGAAAGCAAGGGCAGACTTGCAAAAAATGGGCATCAGGGAGGAGCTCTGGCGCCCTAATGATGATGATGATGATGATGATGATGATGATGAGGCGAAGGACACGGAAAGTCATCGCAAAGGCAAAAAGGCCAAGAAGATCGAATATGACTACCCTCCCGCGTGCTTCACTCTAAGTCAGAAGGAGATCGAGCAGTTTTTCACCTGCCTCGTAGGAGTAAAACTTCCTTACGGTTACGCGGGGAAGATAAGCAGATACCTAGACTCAGCGAAGCAGAAGTTCAGCGGGATGAAGTCTCACGACTGTCACGTGCTGATGACGCAGATACTTCCAGTTGCAATCCGTGGGATCATGGACGCGCACGTCCGTGACACGCTATTTGGCCTATGCAACTTTTTCGACGTCATCTCTCGGAAGTCGGTTGGCGTGAGGCAACTCAGAAGGCTACAGGAAGAGATCGTGGTGATACTATGCGAGCTTGAGATGTACTTCCCGCCCGCATTCTTCGACGATATGGTGCATCTGCTGGTCCATATAGTGGAGGATATCATCCAACTCGGGCCGACGTTCCTGCACAGCATGATGCCGTTCGAAAGGATGAATGGTGTCATCAAAGGATACGTTCGCAACATGTCACGTCCAGAGGGAAGCATAGCCAGGGGCTTTCTGACCGAAGAGTGCATCTCGTACTGCACGAATTATCTAGGCATCGAGAACCCCGTTGGTCTGCCCGTCAACAGGCACCTCGGCAAGCTCGCTGGATGGGGTCACCGCGAGGGTCGCCGCGAAATGCATGTCGACTTCATGGGTCGACTCGCCGACTTTGAAAGAGCAAACCTAGTCGCGCTACAACACATAGACGTGGTCGATCCTTGGGTGGTAGAGCACAAAATCTTTATTGAGAAGACGTACAATGACCGAGGCCAACAGAGGACGGAGGGAGCTATAATCAAAGAGCACAACTCATGTTTCACGCGTTGATTCAAGGAGAAGCTTCTGTCGTACCCTTTACATGAGGATTCTTCCGCGGAAGAAAAACTCATATTCGCCTTGTCACAGGGCGCCGAGCACAACCTGATGACCTATGAGGCGTACGATATCAACGGCTACACATTCTACACCGAGGAAAAGGACATGATGAAGAGCGATTATCAGAACTCCGGGGTAACGATGGAATCCTACACCGGTAACGACAAGGACAGATACTACGGAAGGATCGAGGAGATCTGGGAGCTGAGCTACGCTGGAGAGAAGGTCCCGATGTTCCGTGTCAGATGGGCCAAGAGCGTCCTAAAAGAAGACCGGTATTTCACCACCATGGTTATACCCGAAGCCAAATCCAAGACCGCGGGCGCAAACGTCACCGCGAAAAATGAGCCATGGGTACTGGCTTCCAAAGTGGACCAATGCTTCTTCATTACCGACCCGCCAAAGCCCAGTCGTGTTGTCGTGAGGAGAGGCAAAAGGAACATCATCGGAATGGATGGAGTCGCCAATGAGCAAGACTTTGACAAGTACGGCGACCCGAAGATGGAAGATGACGACGACAATGAAGTACCATACACCACAAGAAGAAGCAGGACCACCCTACCTAAAGGACGTCCGTTCAAGAGAAGATCAATTCAAGGGGTTCCGGGGCTAAATTATTCAACCGCGAGGAAGAAGGGCAAGAAGATTGTGAAAAGATAGCTAAGATTGAATCACGACGTGTCGTCCGCGTGTGTGTGTGTCAGTGGCAAGCTCAATTATTACATGCAACTAAATTATTACATGTATCACTTGATTTCAACCATTATTAAAGATCACCGCCATTATGCCTACCTTGGTTGAGGGGCTGCGGGGGTGGTTTGTGGGCGGCCAACAGGGGCCGCCCCCGATTCCCAGCTTGACGGGCAGCAACTCGCACAACGCGCCGGCAGTGGTGTCTCCGGCGGAGGCGTCATTGGTGTCTCCGGTGCCGGCGCCGGCATTGGAGCTTGATGCACCCGGGTGTGGGAAGAATACGCCGGCCGGCACCTCGGTCACTTGCACCTCCGTCACTTGCACGCCCGCCGTTGGCGGTGCCTCGACATTAGCCGAGCTCGACGCCATCACGGTAACTAAGCCTCGGCCGATGACTTCATCTCCTTGCCTTTGACTGGGCATCCCTGACGCCCTACATGTTTTCGCAGGGCGCCGCCAACGAAGTTCCATGCACTCTCCTGCACTTCGTGGACGGCAAGTTGATCGATGTCGCCAAGGCCAAAATCGTTGAACCGGGCAACCGCGTGTTCCACCATAATCCGATGCCACCCACCGTGTATAGGGTTCAACTGGTTCGGGTGCTGCGGGGCTGCGACGACTTGTTACCTCCGTATCGACCCCATGGGGCCGACGAAGAGGATGTGATGACCCTCGGCGCCTGCTTCAACTGGCCATTGCTTTGGCCGAAGAGCCAGATTCGTTTGGGGGCGGGGGTCACCACCCCATAGACAACACCGCCAGTCCTGCCGGCGCCAAGCCATGGCAAGACCGCCACAACGCTACCGCCGTCAGTTGATCCGGGCATGCATATGGCACAGGATCCGGACGTCGACGACGGTACATTTGTCAACGTCGATGACTACTTCAACGAACATGGTGGGTACGGTGACGAATTCTTGGCGCCTCCTTCTCAAGAACCCAACCCTGCAAAAGTCGATCGCGATCTAGCTGGTACCGCGGAGAAACCCAATTGCAACAGGCGTCGTCTGTTCGGTTCTCAGGAGACGCCTCCAGCTGCCGCCTTCACCGAGACTCAAACAGCCGAGGTGGGAAATATTATCAGCCCCACCACACTCAAGAAGGTGGTCTCTGAGCAGACCTCGATCCCATTACATCAGCAGAAGCCAAAGAAGGGACGGAAAAGAAAAACTAACAAGGGTGCGAGCCAGCCGGCACCGAGTACGATCCGTGCTCAGGACGGGCCACCAATACCTAAGGATATCATGAGGGCGGTGCATGTGGCGGGTAGGCCGATGCTACCGGCTAATCTGCTCAAGGCTGCAACCGGTGCTATGCGGAGTCTGCATGACAGTGTTCTTTCTATGGAGAAGCGGCGTCTCTCCGAGAAAGATGACTTATACCCGGTTTTCGTGGCCAAGGTGCCAGAGGGCAAGGGCTTTGTCGATGGCACCATCGGGAGTATGATCGTCCTGCGGTTTGATGACATCTTCGCTATGTTTAACCTTCATCCGCTGCACTACACCTTCATTCGGCTATTTTCGCTCAATATGGAGATGCAGATCATTAGAGACAAGACCCCGGACATCGTGATAGTCGACCCCTTCTACATGCGTGCCAAGCACTTGGACAGCGCTGGGGACCGGCAAATCGCGAGTTCATACCTCGAAGGCGTCATTATGGCGAACAAAGATAAGGATACCTTCCTCGTGCCTTACTTTCCCGAGTAAGTCATCCCCTCACCGCCCCGTAACATATGATTTCTTAGATTTCGATCGTTCTTTTTTTTTCTAACATTCCGTGTTTTGTGCAGTGACACACGTTGCACACTCATCCTCTTAAGCCCGAAATATTCCACGGCCACGTATTTCGACTCGGACCGTCAGTCGAAGAAAGACTACACAAATATGAAGAAAGTTCTTGATGATGCTCTCCCCGGCTACGCCAAATCTGGAGGCACCTTCAGGAAGGAAATGTGTAGGTACGGCAAGCACGTGTTCACCCACGTAACGACGTTCCCCTGCGTTAAGCAGCCGCCTAGCAGTCAGAAGGATGCCTACTACGCCCTCCATCACATGCGGGCGATCGTACGGGACCATAATCACCTTATGCTACCAAAGGGTCTCCAAGATTGGGCCGCACGCTTGTCGGCAATCCAGGACATGGACATCAGACAAGAATTCTTTCGCATCCAGTCGGAGTTTGCGGAAATCATCTGTCAAGATGTCCTTCGTACCTCGGGGCAGTTCCACCTCAAATATCAACCGTCCAACAGGGAAATAGAAACAACGCTACAAATGCAGGCTGACAACTACCGCACATTCATGACGCCGACGGATGACGGCGGCTTCATCCACGCTCCGGTCCCTGAGTCGAGTCGAAGAAAGTATTGATGGTATGTAGTTCTGAAATGTCGATTAGCTCGTGTTGTAATTAAACTTTAATGAACTTGTATGTCTCTTTAGTTTGGAGAGTCGTTCAACTTATATGTAATCGATGCTATTTATTAGTAGGACCATGAACTGTGCTATTAATGTGTTGCTTTTCTCTTCCGATCCTTTTGTTGCATACTTATATATTATCTGTGAATTGCTACTAACGTTTTGTTTGTCTAGTGCATAGAGATGCCGTCGTATGTCGTGTACAAGGGTAGGGTTCCCGGAGTCTATGACGACTGGGAGGAGTGTCGGAGACAGGTTCACCGTTTCAGCGGTAACAGTTACAAAGGGTACACCACTAGGGCGGAGGCGGAAGCTAGATACTGGCGCTATCTAGAGGGAGAGAGGAGGGAGCGGAGGAGGAACCGGATGAAGACTAGTTTCATCGTGATGATGCTCATCGTGACCGCAGCTCTCTTCTATGTGATGGTAGTTTAGATGATATCAACTTTGTAATGTGACGACAAACTCGCTACTCGGTCTCGAGACCTAAACTTGTCTAATATTTGAACTTTGTTCGCTATTTCGAATTCGGAGACTAATGTGATGAATTGTATTATGTGCTGTTTATATTCTGTGATGTATTGTATTTTGTAACCTGTGCAAATACCAGAAATGCAAAAAAAAATTCCTAGAATTAATAGTAGTGGCGCACCATATTGCACATTAGTGGCGCACCCAGTTAAATAACAGTGGCACACCCATATGGATATCAGTGGCGCATCAGTAGGGACCCCTGCTGCAATACCAGTGGCGCACCATCTTGCACATTAGTGGCGCACCCAGTTAAATAACAGTGGCGCACCCATATGAATATCAGTGGCGCATCAGTAGGGACCCCTGCTGCAATACCAGTGGCGCACTAGGTGGCATACCAATGGCGCACCAGTGGTGCGCCACTGTTATTTGGATTAACAGTGGCGCATCAGAGGTGCGCCATTAGTATTCCTTATTAGTGGCGTGGTATTAGTGGCCCACCCATGGTGCGCCACTAATGGCAATATTGGGTGCGCCACTAATAGCCTTTTTTCTAGTAGTGTCGTCATATGACATATACATGGTGGATACCCCAAAAGAGGGCGATGGCGATGGAACAGCGGAGGATGACCCCTCCAAGAAACAGCCTAAGCGTCGGCGTCAGCGGCTCCGCTCTAAATCCCGCCAAAGCAAAAACGGCGATTCCGGCACGGGAGGTAATAACATCCGGGCAGTGCCGAAGAAAACCCCCTCCAGCAAAACTCAGCACAGGAGGACGGAGAAGCCAGCCATGAGAGAGCGACAGATAGAGAGGTCGAGGATGATAATTACATGCCTCCCTCCAAAGACGAGGCAAGCCTCGACGACGACGAATTTGTCGTGCCTGAGGATCCCGTCGAACAAGAGCGCTTCAAACACAGGCTTATAGCCACGACGAGCAGCCTCAAGAAAAAACAGCTACAGCTTAGAGCTGATCAAGACGTGCTAGCCGACAAATGGACGGAAGTCCTAGCGGCCGAAGAGTATGAACTCGAACGCCATTCCAAGAGCTACCCAAAGCGCAGGTTGCTACCCCGACTACAGGAAGAAGCACCTACATCACCAGCGCATGATGCGGCCGACCGGCCACCACGTGGCCGTGACAAAGAGGCCTCTCGGCCCTCCACTCAAGCCGCACCCCGGCGCCGCTTTAAAAATACCAAGGCACGGGGGAATGCGCCAGAGCTACGAGATATATTGGAGGACAAGGCAAAGGAAACAAGGTCGATCTATGGATCGCGTGAGCGCCCCACAGCACGTGACGGTAATCGTCATGCCGAATATAGTAAATCCGCCCGGGTCGAACACAGTAGACAAAGGTCGCTTGAGTTACGTCATGATATAGCTCAATACAGAGGTGCCGCACACCCACTATGCTTCACAGATGAAGTAATGGATCATCAAATCCCATAGGGTTTCAAACCCGTAAACATCGAATCATATGATGGCACAACAGACTCTGCGGTATGGATCAAGGACTATCTCCTCCATATCCACATGGCCCGCGGCGACGATCTACACGCCATCAAATACCTCCCACTCAAGCTTAAAGGACCAGCTCGGCATTGGCTTAATAGCTTGCCAGCAGAATCAATTGGTTGTTGGGAGGACCTGGAAGCCGCATTCCTCGACAATTTCCAGGGCACTTATGTGCGACCACTAGACGCCGATGACCTAAGCCACATAATTCAGCAGCCAGAGGAATCGGCCAGGCAATTCTGGACACGGTTCCTAACCAAGAAAAATCAAATCGTCGACTGTCCAGACGCAGAGGCCCTAGCGGCCTTCAAGCATAATACCCGCGATGAGTGGCTTGCCCGGCACCTTGGACAGGAGAAGCCAAAGTCTATGGCAGCCCTCACGACGCTCATGACCCGCTTTTGTGCGGGAGAAGACAGCTGGCTGGCTCGTAGCAATAACATAACCAAGATCCCTGGTAATTCGGATACCAAGGACAACAGTGCCAGGTCGCGTCGCAACAAGCACAAGCACCGCATTAACAGCAACAATGCTGAGGATACGGCAGTTAATGCCGGATTCAGAGGCTCTAAACCCGGTCAGCGGAAAAAGCCATTCAAAATAAATATTCTGGGCCCATCCAGTTTGGACCAAATACTCGACCGCTCGTGCCAGATACATGGCACCCCGACAAGCCAGCCAATCACACTTGAAGTGGTCTTCGGATCTCTGATAACTTCCGAAGTGAGGAATTAATCTTTGACATAGTCCCGTTCCGCAGTGGCTATCATGCACTGCTCGGGCGAACCGCATTTGCCAAGTTCAATGCGGTACCGCATTACGCATACCTCAAGCTCAAGATGCCAGGCCCTCGAGGAGTCATTACGATCAATGGAAACATCGAACGCTCTCTCTGTACGGAGGAACATACGGCGGATCTTGCAGCGGAAGTACAAAGCAGCCTCTCAAGGCAATTTTCTAGTCTGGCCACTAAACGTCCACACACCGTCAAGCGCACCCGGAGTAACCTACAGCAAGACCGCCTAGCACGTTGTGAGCAGGCGTAGCAATGCGGCCTCAACCCCAGCCCTCACGAAATTGCGAATCCAATACTGCGCGTACATAACTACGCTCTGGAAATACCATGGGGACAGGGGGAGGGGCACCATCACGGCACGCCCAAAACACGGCTTAAACCGCACTAGGGGCTGCCGATTTCTTACTTTCATATTACTTTCAGGACTCCATTCTTTGGAAGGCCTAAGCCAGCAGTACAATTGCCGCACAAACGATGCAAGAACCTGGGAAGAAGAAAACCGCACCGCACTATGGAACTCTAAGGTGGTCTCTATAACGAGCAGTATATCTGTTTTGCATATCATTCCATAGTCCGCCCCTGGATAGGACATGTCAAATAGTCCCACATTTTGCTTATCGCACCATTTGTATCGTTTTGCTTTGATCGCAGCTTCTTCAAATAAACAATGCATAGCTTTTGTCTATTACTGTATTACTCTTTTTTAAGAATATATGTTCATTAATGACATGTCGCACTCGTACACTTTGGTACGGCCAATACACCAGGGGCTTAAGTACCCCACAACACGGTGTGAGAAGTCCGAACACTTTCACAAGTGCAGCACCCCGAACTTATAGCATTATATGCATCGGCTCCGAATCATGTCTTGGGTCAAATGTTGGGTTTGCCCGGCTCCTATGTTTTAGTACCTTACGTTCCGTTGTATCGGCTAAGGTAGCGCTAGGAGAACTACTGCGATTGTGCCCCAGTTGAGCTGGGCTAAAGCACCTCAGTAGAGAAAGCTAAAACTGACCGTCATGATAAGGCGAGAGTTGGTCGCTGTTCGAGAGGTTTTCGAGTCCCTAAAGACTTATGCCGCTTAGAGCGAGGAGTCGGCTTTGTCCGGCCCAGGCGTGGATAGCGCCCCGAACTCGGTCTTCCGAACACTAGGGGCTTCGCCGAAATTTAAAATTATAGAATTCTATGGCTAAGTGAGAGTGTTCAAGCATTATAGTCTCATTGCCTTGTTCGTTGTGTTGAGCGCCTCCCTCGAAGGACCCAAGAATGGGAAAAAGAGCGCTCAAGTTTATCCCGAACACCCCAGCACTCGTGGCATGGGGGCAGAAGCTGGCGACTCGCCATCTCTCAAAATTTGATAAACGGCCGCACAGAAGGTAATACTTTAAATTCAAAAAGCATTGCTTAGCGCACATGAACAAGTTTTCAGCGCACAGGACAAAATAAACAAGTTTTACTCAAAAAATACATCTTTCGAGCATTCGTCCGCCATAAGGCGGGCGCCTTCCAGAACGCCCTTATAGTACATCTCGGGGTGGCGATGCTCCTTGCCCGGCGGCGGCCCGTCCTTCACAAGCTTCTCCGCATCCAGCTTGCCCCAGTGCACCTTAGCACGGGCAAGCGCCCTACGGGCACCTTCGATGCAGACGGAGCGCTTGATGACTTCGAGCCTTGGACATGCCTCCACCAGCCGCCTCACCAGCCCGAAGTAGCTCCCAGGCAGAGCGTCTCCAGGCCACAGCCGAACTATGAGGCCCTTCATGGCCTGTTCGGCCACCTTGTGGAGCTCGACCGGTTGCTTCAGCTGGTCGCTCAAGGGCATAGGGAGTCCGGCCTCAGCATACTGAGACCAGAACGCCTTCTCTGTTGAGCTGCCCTCCTCGGCACGGTAGAATGCGGCGGCATCAGACATGCTGCGGGCCAAATCTGCGAATGCTCTTGGAGAGCTCCGGATTTGGGTAAGTAACAAGTAATTGACTTTCACATGCTTGCTTTGCATAAAGAAAGCCATACCCGCCGCTATCTTCTTCATCGCCTCAACCTCCTGGAGGGCCTTCTGGGCTTCGGCCTTGGCAGACTTGGCATTCTCAATGGTCGCCGCGAGCTCGGACTCTCGGGTCTTTGAGTCAAGCTCCAAACTCTCATGTTTTTTCATGAGAGCCTGGAGCTCCTGCCGCACCTCGCCAATCTGCGCCTCATACTTCTCCCACTCGGTGTGCTCCGTGGCCGCCCTCTTCTTGGCCTCGGACAGTGCTTGCCTAAGGGTTGCCACCTCCGTTGTGGCCCCTACAATAGCCACGTTAGTCCTGTCACTTTTTGCAATTGCACCTTTTTATATTTGATAAGGTATTTCTTACCTTCTTTGTCCTCGAGCTGCTTCTTGGCAAGGTCGAGCTCTTGCTCGGACCACTCGAGGTTCTGCTTTAGTGTGTCCACTCCGCAGTCAGTGCGGCGGACGCCAGCAGTGAAGCCTGCATACGCATATTGACTTACTTTTGTTAGACTCCTGCTAATTTTATTAGATCCTCTATTCGGCTTTTCTTTTCGAACGCCAAACAGAGCATCAGGGGCTACTGTCTATGTGGTAATATTTTTACATGTTTTTTACATACCTCAAAGCCTGTCAAAAGGCCGGCACAGGCTTCGGTCAGCCCGCTCTTGGCAGACTGAACTTTCTGAACCACCGCACTCATAATGGTGCGGTGCTCCTCGTCGATGGAGGCGCCTTTAAGCACCTCCAGCAGATTGTCCGGCGCCTCCGGTTGGACGGGGGCCACCGGCTCAGTGGGCTTGCTCCTCTTGGAAGGAGGTCGCCCGCTGGACTCTGGAACCTTTGAAGGTTCCGGAGTGGTGTCCGGCCTAGGGCCAGACTTGGAGCCCTTAGGGGTTCTATCCCCTTGGCGCCTGGGGTCCGGAAGGTCGCCTTGCGGCACCTCCAGGACCATCTCCTCCTGGCTTGGAACCTCCTGGGATGCCACCTCGGCGTCATCCGTAGGGCGGGGGGAGGTAGTCATCGGAAGAGAGTTTATGTCCGACGAGTCCAAGAAACCGCTCGATGACACGTCGAGCCGGTCTTTGGGTGGACTGCATAATCATATTCGACGTAAGGAAAAGCTATGCAGTAAAGGAATACTATGACTTACTCTGGTATCCGGATACTTACGGTTTCGCCAGGGGCTTAGCCCTGTGCGGCCACTCCTCTTCGCCGTCGTCGGTGTTGGTGGAGTAGTCCGGAAGAAGGGTTTTCCCCTTCTTGGACCCTCCGGCCTCCCCAGTTGGGGTGGCCTTCCTTTTCTTTCCTTCCCCCGCTGGAGGGGGAGAGGTCTCTTCTTCCTCCTCCTCGTCTTCACGGGAGGATTGCGTCTCGGAGTCATCGGATGACGAATCCGACACCACCACACGACGGGCACTCTTTCGAGTCCCCGTGGACTTCTTCTCCGGCACCACATAGGGTGCCAGAACCAGCAGCCTTGCCAATAGAGCATCTGCTGGGTCTTCAGGCAAAGGAGCCGGACAGTTGATCTGTCCGGACTTCGCCTACCAATCCTGTCAAAGGAAAGGGAGCTTAGATCCCGCATAAAGTCAAAACTATGAAAAGCTAAAATACCCTGTAAAAGGTAAAAGCGGCTTACCGCACTAGCGTGACGGTGCGTGCTGAATCCGAGATCCTCGGTAGCGGATGCGGGAGCCTCGGCGCCCTTGAATAGCACCTTCCAGGCATCTTCGTACATTGTGTTGAAGAGCCTGCTTAGAGTTGGGTGCTGCGCCGGGTCGAACTCCCACAGGTTGAAGGCCCGTTGTTGACACGGGAGGATCCGGCGGATGAGCATAACCTGGACTACGTTTACAAGTTTAAGCTTCTTGTTCACCAGGGTTTGGATGCATGTTTGTAGTCCAGTCACCTCTCCTTTGTTGCCCCATGACAGGCCCGTCTCTTTCCAGGACGTGAGCCGCGTAGGGGGTCCGGATCATAATTCGGGGGCTGCGACCCATTCAGGGTCACGCGGCTCGGTGATGTAGAACCACCCCGATTGCCACCCCTTCAGGGTCTCCACGAAGGAGCCCTCGAGCCATAGGACGTTGGGCATCTTGCCCACCATGGCGCCTCCGCACTCCGCCTGGTTGCCGCGCACCACCTTTGGCTTGACATTGAAAGTCTTGAGCCATAGGCCGAAATGGGGGCAGATGCAGAGGAATGCCTCGCACACGACGATAAACGCTGAGATATTGAGGACAAAGTTTGGGGCCGGATCGTGGAAATCTAGGCCATAGTAGAACATGAGCCCCCAGACAAATGGGTGGAGAGGGAAACCCAGTCCGCGGAGGAAATGGGGGAGGAACACCACCCTCTCATGGGGCCTTGGGGCGCGGACGAGCTGCCCCTCTTCGGGAAGCCGGTGCGCGATGTCGTTAGACAAGTATCCGGCCTTCCTCAGTTTTTTGATGTGTCCCTCCGTGACGGAGGAGACCATCCACTTGCCTCCCGCTCCGGACATGGTTGGAGAAGGTTGAGGTGGGGAGTGCAGACTTGGGCGCTGGAGCTCGAGTGCGCGGAAATGGATAGGCAAAGGAGGAAGAAGGCGTGGATGAGAAAGGTGGATCCTTATCCCCTTATATGGGCGGAGGCAACTACGCGTCCCCACCCGCCTGGTAAAACTCGCTTATCTCCCAAGCACCGTAATCAATGGCCGGTTGGGTTACCCACGCCCGTATTGATGAGAATCCCGGAATAAGGGGACACGATCTCTGCTTTGACAAGACGTGCCAAGGAAACCGCGTCGCATAACACGCTGAGGTGGGACAATAAAATTATTCGAATAAAGGCTTGGTCGTGGTGTGATGTCACGCTACGGAATACGTCAGCAGATTAGATTGGTGTAAATATTATTCTCTCTATGGCAATATGTGGAAACTTATTTTGCAGAGCCGGACACTATACTTGTGTTCGAAATCTTCTATGAAGTACTTGGAGGAGGAACCCGCCTTGCAATGCCGAAGACAATCTGCGCGCCGGACTCATCGTCATTGAAGCCTGGTTCAGGGGCTACTGAGGGAGTCCTGGATTAGGGGGTGTCCGGATAGCCGGACTATACCTTCAGCCAGACTCCTGGACTATGAAGATACAAAATTGAAGACTTTGTCCCGTGTCTGGAAGGGACTTTCCTTGGTGTGGAAGGCAAGCTTGGCGATGCGGATATGTAGATCTCCTACCATTGTAACCAACTCTGTGTAACCCTAGCCCTCTCTGGTGTCTATATAAACCGGAGGGTTTTAGTCCGTACGACGAACAACAGAACAACAATCATACCATAGGCTAGCTTCTAGGGTTTAGCCTCCTTGATCTCGTGGTAGATCTACTCTTATACTACCCATATCATCAATATTAATCAAGCAGGAGTAGGGTTTTACCTCCATCGAGAGGGCCCAAACCTGGGTAAAAACATCGTGTCCCTTGTCTCCTGTTACCATCCGCCTAAACGCACAGTTCGGGACCCCCTACCCGAGATCCGCCGGTTTTGACACCGACACCCTATGTTATGACTGTTACATGATGAACCACATCCGGCATAATTCTCCATCACCGATCCAATGCCTACGAGCTTTTCACATACTATTCTTCGCTTATTTACTTTACCGTTGCTACTGTTACAATCACTACAAAACCCAAAAATATTACTTTTGCTATCGTTACCGTTACTTCCTTATTACTTTGCTACTAAATACTTTGCTGCAGATACTAAGTTATCCAGGTGTGGTTGAATTGACAACTCAACTGCTAATACTTGAGAATAATCTTTGGCTCCCCTTGTGTCGAATCAATACATTTGGGTTGAATACTCTACCCTCGAAAACTGTTGCGATCCCCTATACTTGTGGGTTATCAAGACTATTTTCTGGCGCCGTTGCCGGGGAGCATGGCTCTATTCTTTGAGTCACTTGGGATTTATATCCGCAGGTCACTATGAAGAACATGAAAGACGCGAAAACAACAATTTATCCCTCAACTACGAGGGGAGGTAAGGAACTGCCATCTAGCTCTGCACTTGATTCACCTTCTGTTTTGAGTAAGCTTGCGACACCTAAACCCGCTTCTGCTATTCGTTCTGATATGTCGCATGTTATTGATGATGCCACTTCTGCTATGCATGATACTTATGATGAAACTACTTCTATGCTTGATACTATTGTGCCACTTGGTAAATTTCTTGATGAACAACTTGCTAGGGCTAGAGAGAATGAAATTATTGATAATATTGAAGAAAGTGATGATGAAGACTCTCCCCCTAATAAATATGAATTGCTTATTGTTCCTGAGGATTATGTTTTGGAAAAAGAAGCTGCTAGAGCTATTTTACCTTGCAATGATAGATACGAGCTCAAGAGGTTATTAGCTAAATGGAAGCAACAATCTCTTAATGCTAGAATGAAACCTGACCCTGCTTTTGCTACTTCACCTATCTGTGTTACTGATCAGGATGATGAATTCTCTATTGATCCTTATATAATTACTTTGGTTGAATCTGATCCTTTTTATGGCTATGAATCTGAAACTGATGTGGCACATCTTACTAAATTAAATGATATAGCCACCCTGTTCACTAATGATGAGAAATCTCTCTACCTTTATATCCTTAAAATATTTTCGTTCTCATTATAGGGTGATGCTAAGATATGGTTTAATTCTCTTGATCCTGGTTGTGTGTGTAGTCTCCATGATATGATTTATTACTTCTCTGCTAAATATTTCTCTGCTCATAAGAAACAAGCTGCTTTAAGGGAAATATATAATTTTGTGCAAATTGAAGAAGAGAGTCTCCCACAAGCTTGGGGGAGGCTTCTCCAATTACTTAATGCTTTGTCTGATCATCCTCTCAAGAAAAATGAAATACTTGATATCTTTTATAATGGACTAACCGATGCTTCCAGAGATTACCTGGATAGTTGTGCTGGTTCTGTTTTCAGGGAAAGAACACCGGATGAAGCTGAAATTCTATTGAATAATATGTTGACAAATGAAAATAATTGGACACTTCCTGAGTCTATTCCTAAACTAACTCCGAAGAAAAGAGGTGTTCTATTTCTCAGTCCTGAAGATATGCAAGAGGCAAAGAAATCTATGAAAGAAAAGGGTATAAAAGCTGAAGATGTTAAGAATTTATCTCCTACTGAAGAAATACATGGTCTTAATTTACCGCCTGTCGAAGAAATATATGATCTTAATCCATCACCTATTGAAGAAACTCATGGTCTTGAGAACCCGACACAGGTAGTAAAGGTAAATTCTCTCTATAGATTTGATGAAGGTGATATTCCTCACTATAAGTCTGCTAGACAATGCTTAGAATAGTTTGATAATTTTATTGTCAAACAAGAAAACTTTAATGCTTATTTTGGTAGACAATTGAAATACAATTCAAATATGCTTGAACACTTGGGTGATTATATGTCTAGAGTTAAAGGTGAACTTAAACTCATTAGTAAAGATGCTTCTATGGTTACCACTCAAGTAGAACAAGTACTTAAAGCTCAAAATGATTTGCTCAGTGAATTGAATAGTAAGAAAAATGACTATGATGTTAGAGTGGCTACTAGAACTAGTAGAATGACTCAGGAACCTTTGTATCCTGAAGGCCACCCTAAGATAATTGAATAAGATTCTTAGAGAAATAATATTGATGCACCTAGTCCTTTTAAAAAGAAGAAAAAGAAAAATGATAGGACTTTGCATGCTTCTAGTGAACCTATTGCTGAAACACCTGAGAATCCAAATGATATTTCTATTTGTGATGCTGAAACACAATCTGGTAATGAACATGAACCTAATGAAAATGTTAATGTTGATGCTCAACCTAGTAATGATAATGATATAGAAATTGAACCTGTTGTTGATCTTGATAACCCACAATCAAATAATCTATGTTATGATAAGAGAGACTTTGTTGCTAGGACACATGGTAAAGAAAGAGAACCATGGGTTCAGAAATCCATGCCTTTTCCTCCCAAACCATCCAAGAAAAAGGATGATGAGGATTTTGAGCGCTTTGCTAAAATGATTAGACCTATCTTCTTGCGTATGCGATTAAGTGATATGCTCAAAATGAATCCTTATGCTAAGTATATGAAAGATATTATTACAAATAAAAGAAAGATACCGGAAGCTGAAATTTCCACCATGCTTGCTAATTACAATTTTAAGGGTGGAATACCAAAGAAACTTGGAGATCCAGGAGTACCAACTATACCATGCTCCATTAAAAGAAATTATGTTAAAACTGCTTTATGTGATCTTGGAGCCGGTGTTAGTACTATGCCTCTCTCTTTATATCATAGACTTGACTTGAATAAGTTGACACCTAATGAAATATCTTTGCGAATGGCTGATAAATCAACTGCTATACATGTCGGTATTTGTGAGGATGTGCCTGTTGTGGTTGCAAACGTTACTATTTTAACGGACTTTGTTATTCTTGATATTCCCGAGGACGATAGTATGTCTATTATTCTTGGAAGACCCTTTTTGAATACCGCAGGAGCTGTTATTGATTACAACAAAGGCAATGTCACTTTTCATGTTAATGGTAATGAGCATTCGGTACACTTTTCGAGGAAACAACCTCAAGTTCATACTATCAACTCTATTGTAAAAATTCCATCGATTATTTTTGGAGGTTTTGAATTTCCTCTTCCTACTGTCAAAAAAAGATATGATATTCTTATTATTGGGGATGTGCATATCCCTGTTGAGGTAACATAGTGTTATTCGAAGTTTCTCCGGTTCCATGTTAGTCGGAATGAGTTTGTTAACAAGACCTGATCAACCTTGTTAGTGGATTCCTTTTGATGATCATGAGATGGATAAAACTAGAAGGCACAACCTTCTGTACCCTCTCTCTACTTTCTGAAATTTAGTAGAAATAAAGTAAAATTAGTATTTTCCTGCCTGTTTTCTGATTTATCCGTGCAATATAAAAATACCCCGAAAATAAAAGTTCTCCAAATGCTCTGAAAATGAAGTATGATTTTTTCTATAATATTTGAGAATTTCTGGAACTGAGAACACAGCAGGGGGAGCAAGCACCTGGCCACGAGGGTACAGGGCGCGCCCACCCCTACAGGGCGCGCCCCCCTGCCTCGTGGCCCCACGGTGGCTCCCCTCCACTTATTCCTGCACCCACACACTTCTTCCTCCTCCCCAAAAAAAATCACCATCCAGCTCAAGCACGAGTTCTAGCTCATTTTGCTGCGATTTTCGATCTCCTTGCTCAAAGCACCTCTCACAAAACTGCTTGGGGGGTTTGTTCCTTGGCATGTGACTCCTCCATTGGTCCAATTAATTTTTGTTCTAGTGCTTTATTCATTGCAAATTTATGCTGCCTAGGTGACGATGTTCTTGAGCTTGGATGTCAAATTTATATGGTTCCAAGTAGTTCTAATGCATGATATAGTCTCTAGGCACTTGTAGGAGTAGTTGCTATCAATTTTGTTGAGCTTGGTTCACTTTTATTTGAAGTTACTAAAAAATTCAGAAATATTTCAAAGGAAGAAATATGCTTAGGAAAATGTACCAAGGTGGTTCTTCAAGGAAGAAAGGACCCAGACTAGCAATGCATGATGCTGACGATGAGCCACCAAGGGACGCTCCAGTGCGGCCTTGTGAATGGCCTTCAGAAAACTTTATGGATCGAGCGGAATCAAGGAAGAATTTAACGCATATTTGCATAACGCTGATCTTGTGAGCTTCGAGGAGGAAAAGTGCCGCCAGTACCACTATCTCACTAGTTCCTTTGTGAGGAGGTTTGAACTTTCATCTTCACGCAAAAGGAAGACATTTTATTACTAGAGAGGAGGCAGATGAGTACGAGAGCAGGGCAGAGGCAGCTCGCCGCCACGCTGCAGCTCAGGAGGCGATAGCCGCTGAAAGTGCATTATATCGACTAGAGGGGGGTGAATAGGCGATTTTTATGAAATTCTTCACTGAGGAATTTGCTAGTGAGGAAATTCCTTAGCAAAGAACTACTAGCAGCGGAATAAGTACTCAGAGGTAAACATAGCAGAATGCATGCATGGTCATCATGATGAAGTGAAGACAAACACAGAGTACAGAAAGCGTAATCACAGGATAGCTCTAGATGAAGACAAACAGACTGAAGAAATTGAACTGAGGAAATTGAGGAAGTCTTCAGTCAAAGTCTTCAAACACAGATATGAACAAACACACAACACAGTAATGAGGAAATGAAAGTGTTGAGGAAATAGAACCAGTAAGCTTGGTGAAGACAATGATTTGGTAGACCAGTTCCAACTGTTGTCTCAGTTGTACATCTGGTTGGAGCGGCTGAGTATTTAAACTCGAGGACACACAGTCCCGGACACCCAGTCCTGAGCACGCAGCTCGGGACACCCAGTCCTCACCGTATTCTCCTTGAACTAAGGACACACAGTCCTCGTCCAATCACTCGTGGTAAGTCTTCAGGTGACTTCCGAACCTTCACAAACTCGGTCACTCGGTGATCCACAATTCCTCTTGGATGCTCTAGACCTTGACGCCTAACCGTCTGGAAGAAGCACAGTCTTCAAAGGTAACAAGCGTCGGATCCACGCAGGATCAATCTCTTCAGTGATGCTCAATCACTTTGGGTTTGTAGGTGTTTGGGTTTGGATTTGGATTTTTCTCACTTGATGATTTTCACTCAAAGTCCTCGGAGGATGGGTTGCTCTCAAATGACAAGTGTCAAGTACTTGTGGAGCAGCCAACCAGCTAGTGGTTATAGGGGGCGGCTATTTATAGCCTAGGGAGCAGCCCGACATGATAAGACATAAATGCCCTTCAATGATATGATCGTTAGGTGGATAAGATATTTTGGGACAGCTGGCGCTTAGCACAACAACGGTCGGAAATTTGAGGTACAAATTCCTCAGGGCTATCATGTTCCTCACTGTGTAGGCAATCCGCACTGGCGAATTCCTAACTCCTCAGTCAGAACAAAGTCCTCAGTGACCAGAAGAACTGCGTCTCTGTCACTGAAGAAATTGACTGAACTGTATGAGATTTTCAATGGCTTCACTCGAAGGGATTGGTAGGTGTAGGATTTGAGTTGAGCATCACATGGAAATTTTCTCCTTAGTATTTCTTCGACCCCCTTTAACAGTACGGTGTTTCCTATGACTCAAGAAAGAGAAAATAAAACTACGAAAACAAAAGTCTTCACGCTTCATGTTCCTCAAATGATAACCAAGTCTTCAAGGTCACACCAATTTCTTCACTTTCAAAGTCTTCAGAATATCAAAGTCTTCAGTCGAAGAACTTCATTTTCAGGGGTCGACTTTCTCTGTAAATATCAAACTCCTCATAGACTTATAGACCTGTGTACACTCATAAACACATTAGATCCTTAACCTATAAGTCTTCAATACACCAAAATCACTAATGGGCACTAGATGCACTTATAATCTCCCCCTTTTTGGTGATTGATGACAATATAGGTTAAGTTTTCAACGGGGATAAATATATGAAGTGTAAATACTGATATTGAGGAATTTGATTGCAAGATATAGAAGAACTCCCCCTGAAGATGTGCATAGTGAGGAATTTGCTTTTGAAGCAATGCACACTTGAAGAGTTGAATCATGGAGATCTCCCCCTATATCTTGTAATTCATGCACGCATTTGATATATAATATGAAGAATTTGAAATGCATGATGAAATATGGTGCCTGATGTAATTCAGCATGCATACAATAATATTAACGAGGAATAAGCATGCAGAGTAGTGCATCAAAAGTATCAGAGCACAGTGCATCAAAAGTATCAGAGCACCATCAGGTTTAAGATTACAACTCGATCCAATAAAAGTTTCGGAAGAACGAGAGTTGTAACTTAGCAAATAAAACGATGTATATAATAGACCCGCTTGAAGACTAACTCAGATTTCTCCCCCTTTGTCATCAAATGACCAAAAGGATTGAAACTGAGGACTAACGCCCCTGAAGATATTGATGATGATGAAGGAGCACCAGCGTTGTTGGGGTCGGTTGTTCAAGTAGGGCCTGCCGCAGTGTCGTCCAAGTCTTCATTTTCATCAGTGGCGCTCGATGAAGAATAGGAACTGGCCACCAAAGAAGGAACCTTGACCTTCTTGTATTTCTTCGGAGGAGGTGCAGACCAGTCAAACTCTTCTTTGAGACCCATTTTCTTCAGATCTTCAGCGTTGTAAACTTGAGATAGAACAGCCCAGGTGCGGTTGAGGGTTTCATGGAGGTAGTAGTGGTTTTTCTTCACTCCATTGTGTGTTGAAGTCATGTTGTGCAGAATTGAACCAAACTGACGCTCGACCCATTTGTGATTGCGATCAACCTTTTGATGAAGACTGAGGAGTAACTCACGATCAGTCATCACCCTGGGTGTTGTGGCTTGAGGATTTGGCTTGGCATTGTTGGCGGCAGTGTCATGTGTGGCAGAGTCATCATTGGTGGAATAAGATGTAGCCTTGCGAAATTGACCATCCAATGGACGAATGCCTTCATCTATCACAACAGTAGCTTTGCCCTTTTCTTCAGCTGAGGAAAATGTCCTTTTGAGGACTTCAATAGGGGGCAAGTAGCTGCAGTGGTTCAGAGTTTCAGCTTTGTAATTGAGTGAAGACCTTGTCCTGATGAATCTCATAATCCATGGCGCATAAGGCTTCAGCTCAAATGGTGACATAGCAATGTTGGCCAGAGTCCTCATGAAGAAATCATGGAAGTTGACGGGAACGCCATGAATGATGTTGAAAAGCATGTTCTTCATGATGCCAACGACTTCTTCATCATTAGAATCGTGGCCTTTGATGGGACTCGTTGTCTTCGTCAGAATGCGATAGACAGTCCGAGGCACATACAATAATTCCTTGACGAGGAATTTGGTTCGAGGGGCCTGCCCTGGCTTCAAAGGCTTCATCAGCACTTGCATATAGTGATTTGAAAGCTCAGGTTCGTTGTAAACACAACGTGCATCTTCAAGGGGAGGACTGAGTGGGAGGGCACGAAGCAATTCAGACGATGGTGCCTTGTAATGAGTGTTCTCTATCATCCAGTCCAGAACCCATGAATTCACATCTTCAGAATTACCGGTGATGTGCAGTGTTGCGTAGAACTGAAGAATGAGTTCTTCATTCCAATCACAGATGTCAGTGCAGAAATTGAGCAGTCCAGCATCATAAAGAACACTGAGGACTGGCGTGAAGCATGGCATGGACTCCATATCCACGTGAGGAATATGTGCATGGTCGAAGACTTTGTCTTTGTTGAACAACACTGAGGAATAGAAGTTGGCTTGACTTGTAGTCCAGAAACGCCTCTTCCTTAAGCGAGCAGAGTCATAGGGATTATACTATGTGAAGAACACGTGCTCGCCAAAGAAGTCTTCAGCCTTGAACTTTTGCTTCCTTGAGAACGGATCCTTTGGCTTGGGCAGAGGAGTGTCAGTGAGTTGCATCACTACCTCAGGAATCGCGATCTCAGGTTCTTCAGGCTGAGGAATTTCAGGTTCTTCCTCAGGTGCAGTCACATTTTCAGCAGTAGCAGCAGTTTCTTCAGCACTAGTGGCTGGAATTTCTTCATGCACAGATGTAGTGGGATGAGTTTCTTCAGAGCCCAATTGAACTGTTGGTGCAGGAGAGTGAGGGATTTGCTGCAGTGGGGTGAAGAGTGGAGAATTGGGATGCTGACTTTCCCAAAAGTCGTCATTCATCACTGGAGTTGTGCTTCCAATGCCCACATCTTCATCATCAATTTCTTCAACACCAGCCTCTTCAGCAGTAAACTGAGGCATTGGTGATGAGACCACTGGAGTTGAAGGGATTGCATCCACTTCAATTTCTTCATCAATCTGCTCTGACGAAGTAGCAGATTGAGTTTCTTCATCAGATCTGCTTGGGATCACATACTCTTCATCAAAAGGAACAAGGTCCTTTGATGGCATGGTGGAAATCGGAACAGCATCGATCGGATTTTCATATGAGCTGGTCATAGGCTTCATCTTCTTTGGAACTGAAGATTCTGAAGCACTTGATGCTTTCCTTTTCTTCACTTCAGCTCGCTCTGCATCCTTGGTCTTCTTCGCATCTGATGCAGATGGAAGGATAGGAGTTGGTGTAGGCTCAGGTGGAGCTGCGGAATCTGGTTGAATTTCCTCAGGCGCAACTGATGCAGTTGCCCTGACTTCTTCAGTTTCTTCAGGCGCACCACTAGTGGATGCCCTGGCAATTTCTTCAGCGGCTGGAATGGAGTCATCAGCCCTGGAACTAGCATTCTCTTCAGCAGCCTGAAAATCATCAGCGGTGCTGGCATGTTCTTCAGTTGGCTGAGCAGAAGCTTCAGCTTGAGGAACTTCTTGTTGCGATGGGGCTGCAACATTGGTGAAATTTTCAGTCAGTTTCACAAATCTGACTTTGGCTCCCTTCCAATCAGCATAGTAGGAGTCAAATTTGTCGTTGAGGGCTTTGATGTCAGCCTGCATCTTGATAAGTTCTTCAGTTGTCATTTTGACAACATTTTTCTTCAGCAGTTTTTCTTTTCTGTACTGCGATTTCTTGATCTCTCTGGCCCTATCATATTTCCACTTCTCCTCTTGGATGAAGTGAGTCAGCATGTGACTTTGGCCAGGTGTCAGTTTGAAGTCAGGCATAGGTGTGTTGGGATCCTTATGCCAGAGATCAATGTAATCGAGGATCGCCCTTGGATCCAACAGCAGTGGCACAAGTGTGCCTTTGGCTCTAGCGGCCCTTTCTTGTCGGTCCCTGATGATTTCTGCAAGTTCTTCTTCATCAGCTTCATCTTTCTCAGATGGTACATTGAAGACTACCTGCTTCTTCTTAGGACTTGGGCGTGTACCGCGTCCAGCAGTAGCCTTTTTCTTCAGCAGAGAGGGTCCAGCTGAGGAACTTGGTGCAGCTGAGGAACTTGCTGAGACACCAGAGGCAATGGAGATGCCTGTAGTCCTTTGGCACGAGGCCAGATGCATAGGTGCTGAGGACTTTGTCGGAACTGCTGAGGACTTTGGAGGAGGTGCTGAGGATTTTGGACGGGCAGGGGCAGCTTGAGGAATTTGCCTTGAAGATTTTGAAGTTTCTGGCCGTGAGGGCGCAGCTGAGGAACTTGGTCGTGAGGGCATTGTTGGTGAAGCACTTGGCTTTCGAGCGGGCTTATTAAGCATTGATTTCCTCGGCTTGACAGAGGCCTCAGTGGCAGCAGCAGCAGCAGAATCTTCATTGAATTTCTTCACTGCTTCTCTGGCTTGCTTGGCCAACTTGGCTTGGCGCTTTGCCCATTCCTCGGGAAATTCCTCACCGCGTTTGACGCTAGTGGGATCAGCCACTTGGCCAGGTGCCAATGGGGATCTTGGGCATGGAGGGTTTAGAGCGAATTTCTTCATGTACTTTGGAATAACATATCTGTACTCCCTCCATTCTCTTGCCCGTCTCCGTTCAATCCTCTGAATGCGCACCTTGCGCTGATTTTTATCTTCTTTGCCAAACTTGGCTTCATCAGGCGTGCAGTAATCTTTATATAAATCCTCAGGGATTTTAAAGGCAGTCATGACCTCAGGTTTCTTTCCTCCTTTCTGTGGCCTTTTACCGTCAGCCATTTTCTTCAGTTGAGGAATTTGAATAATTGAATTCTCTGAAGAAGTATGCAGTTTTTCTTCGAGGAACGCTGCAAACGAGTTAAGTTGATGAGAACCTAATGATTCAGCAGCGGACATGTGTACCTGTGAACAGAGTATAGTTGCGAGGAATTTCGAGAGGTCATATCCGTTCTCAGAGGGTTTTTCAAAAAGAACAAGTTTGAAGAATTTGACCAGATGTGTCTTGAAGAATTTCACTAAGCGCGCTATATCTTAGGTTCCAGAGTTGTATAGATCGAAGATCCACACAATTGAGGAATCTTGAAGAAAATGATGCTTAGGGAAATGAATCAAGAACAGATAACATGTGAGGTGTTTTGTGTGTTAGGATTTGAAGAATGAAACACCTTTGAAGATTTTGTAGAAAAGTTTCAAATCAAAGAGGGCAGTAAAAGTAACTTTTAATTACCTTGAACGAAGAACACGACGAACAGTGAGATGAAACAGTGAGGTTCGTCGATGTAGATCTTCCACGCCCTAACTCGGCGGAGGAAGACGTCTACGGCGGCGGCGGAGGTGAAGATTTCCACGGTCGGCGCGAGTACGACGGCGACGAGGTCGAGGCAGTGAAGCTCTTCCTCACCGGCGACGATGGAGTAGCGGCGGCGCTAGGGTTTGAGAAGCTCGAGCGGGAGAGAGAGAGATCGAGCGGAGTAAAAGAAGTGAGGAAGGGGAGAGGGGTATTTATAGAGGCAGTGAAAAACTGTTCGCCCGAAGATTTAGGACGAACGTGCCCCTGGCCATTCTCCTTCTCACGACATGTGTCACCCATGTACTGTGTAGTGGAGATCGTGTAAGATCGTGGGTGAGTAAAATAATGCATCGTGGGATGCGGAACGGTTTGAGCAGCAAAACCGAAAATTTGGATAAGATCTGTTTTAACGTTCCGTTCGCAATTTCTTCAGCTGACAAGGACACAGTGAAGATTTTGAACGAGTTTCAAATAGAATGCACACGAAGAATTTGTGAACAGATTGGATTGAGTATAGCATTGAGGGGAAGGGTCCGATCACATTCACTTAGCAGAAAGACCAACTTGAAGAAATAGCTATAAGTAAATGCTGTAGAGGACATAAACTCATATATGTATATAGCCAATGAAGAAAAACGATGACACAAGTGAAGATTTTGCAAGTTGAAGAATTTGAACAACTGAGGAATTTCAAAAGTTGAGGAAAAACTCAAATGGAAGATTTTCAACTTTTGTGGTGGCGTGACCCACCGTATAAGAATGATGATTTCAGACACCGCGTACAATTGTCGTAGGGTTCTGAGAATCAAATTCTTCATTAATTTCTTCACACTTAGAGTGTTATTCTTCATTGATTGAAGAAAAACGTTTCTTCATGTGTTGCACATCTAAGTCATCAATTTTGCATAAGTGTTAGGATGAGTGCCTTTTCATAGTACATTCGAAGACTCTAAGATATTTAGCTCACACCGCAACTTGCTAAATCTCTTCTCATCCAAGGGCTTAGTGAAGATATCGGCTAGCTGTTCTTCAGTCTTCACATGCTCAATAGAAATGTCACCCTTCAACACATGATCACGAAGACAATGATGACGAATTTGAATGTGCTTTGTCTTCGAGTGTTGTACTGGGTTGTGAGCAATCTTGATGGCACTCTAATTGTCACAGAGGAGAGGCACATTCTTCACATTGACGTCATAGTCCTTGAGTGTTTGCTTCATCCATAGCAGTTGAGCACAGCAAGAACCAGCAGCAATGTACTCAGCTTCAGCAGTAGACAGTGATACGCAGTTCTGTTTCTTCGAGGACCAACAGACCAAGGATCGTCCGAGGAAATGACAAGTACCAGATGTTGACTTGCGGTCCACACGGTCACCAGCATAGTCAGAGTCAGAATATCCAATGAGATCAAAATCCGAGCCCTTGGGATACCATAATCCAAGTGTTGGTGTGTGAGCTAGATATCGAAGAATATGCTTCACAGCCTTATGGTGTGATTCCTTTGGTGCAGCTTGAAATCAGGCACACATGCAAACACTAAGCATTATATCTAGCCTAGATGCACATAAGTACAATAATGAGCCAATCATGGAGCGGTATACCTTATGATCGAAGTCAATACCATTTTCATCAGTGCATAGATGACCATTTGTGGGCATAGGAATTTTGATGCCTTTGCAATCTTGCATGCCGAATTTCTTCAGGACATCCTTAAGGTATTTCTCCTGAGATATGAATATGCCATTGCGCTGTTGACGAATTTGAAGACCTAAGAAGAATTTCAACTCTCCCATCATAGACATTTGATATTCTTCACTCATCATATAGGCAAATTCATCACTATAACGTTGGTCAGTACAGCCAAAGATGATATCATCAACATATATTTGGCACACAAACAGTTCACCATCATAAGATTTAGTAAAGAGAGTGGGATCGAGTGAACCGGGTGTGAATCCTTTCTTCATGAAGAATTCCTTCAATGTATCATACCACGCCCGTGGGGCCTGCTTGAGGCCATAGAGGGCCTTATTGAGTCTGAAGACTTTGTCAGGATGCTTTGGATCTTCAAAACCTGGGGGTTGAGCAACATATACTTCTTCCTCAAGCTTACCATTGAGGAATGCACTTTTCACATCCATTTGATATAAGATGATATCATGATGGTTAGCATAAGCAAGCAATATGCGAATAGCCTCAAGTCTAGCAACAGGTGCAAAAGTTTCATCGAAATCAACTCCTTCAACCTGTGTGTAGCCTTGAGCTACTAGTTGTGCCTTATTCCTCACCACAACACCATTTTCATCTTGCTTGTTGCGGTAGATCCACTTTGTGCCAATGATGTTATGCTTGCGAGGATCGGGACGATTGACTGTTCCCAAACGTTGTTGAGCTTGAACTGATGTAATTCTTCTTGCGTGGCTTGAATCCACTCAGGTTCCAGAAATGCTTCATCTACCTTAGTGGGCTCTGTGATAGATACAAAAGCAAAATGCCCACAAAAGTTAGATAGATGTGAAGCTTTTGAGCGTGTGAGAGGACCTGGTGCTCTAATGTCATCGATGATCTTCTCCACTTGCACTTCTTTTGCAACGCGAGGATGAGCTGGTTGTCGTTGAGGAATTTGATCAGCATTTTCTTCAGCATCCATTTCCTCAGCATTTTCTTCAGGTGCATCGGCTTGACGTTCTTCATGTTCTGGAATGAATTCTTCAGCAGGTTCTTCGGTAGGAATGACATCTTCAGTAGCCTTGTGCTTGATAGAGTCCTCACGTGCTGGTTCATCTAACACAGAAGGTAGGTGCTCTCTTTGCGAGCCATTAGTTTCATCAAACCGCATGTCTACAGTTTCAACAATCTTGTGAAGAACATTGTTGAAGACTCTGTAGGTGTGCGAGTCCTTTCCGTAACCAAGCATAAAACCTTCATGTGCTTTCGGTGCAAATTTAGAGTTGTGATGAGGATCTCTAATCCAACATTTAGCACCGAAGACTTTGAAGTAACTCACATTGGGTTTCTTATCAGTGAGGAGTTCATAGGCAGTCTTCTTGAAGAATTTGTGAAGATATACTCTGTTGATGATATGGCACGCAGTATCAATTGCATCAACCCAGAAACGACGAGGGGTTTTGTACTCATCGAGCATAGTGCGAGCCATCTCAGCAAGAGTCCTATTCTTGCGCTCCACGACGCCATTCTGGTGAGGAGTATAAGGAGCAGATAACTCATGAGTAATACCAAGTTCATCAAGATAGTCATCGAGACCAGAATTCTTGAACTCAGTGCCATTGTCACTTCTGATGTGCTTGATCTTCACACCAAAGTTGGTTGAAGCCCTCGAGGAAAATTGTTTGAAGACTTCCGAAGAGATCCATGTGAAGCAATTCGAATGGTCGAGTAGTGGTCATGATGGTCTTTGCTGGATGCTTGGCCTTGGTCATGTTTCCAGCTTCACAGGCACCACATAGGTGATCCTTGAGGAATTTGACATTCTCAATGCCAATGACATGCTTCTTCTTTGCAAGCGTGTGCAAATTCCTCATGCCTGCATGACCAAGTCGTCGATGCCATAGCCATCCTTCTAAAGCTTTTGCAAGTAGGCACACGGCTGGTTGTGAATCTGCAGAGAAATCAACAATATACAAGTATCCTCTCCTAAAGCCTTCGAAGACTGTGGAATTGTCAGCTTCCATAATCACAACACAACGATACTTGCCAAAGACAACAACCATATCAAGATCACAAAGCATTGAGACAGACATAAGGTTGTATCCTAAGGACTCAACAAGCATGACTTTGTCCATGTGTCGATCCTTTGTGATAGCAACTTTACCTAGACCCAATACCTGACTTTTGCTTTTATCAGCAAAGATGATATGCTTCAGATGTGATGACAATAAGGGAGCATCCATCAACAGATCCCTGTCACCAGTCATGTGATTTGTACATCCACTATCAAGTACCCACTCCGTGGCTTTGGGTTGATCATCCTGCAGATGAATTAGTGCAACTTACGAACTCATATACTTCAGCAGTGAAGAATATGATATCACAGTTCATCAGATCAATTTCATCAAGCAGTAAGACAGATAAAGCAGAGGGAGGACGTGTGAAATGAAAGTTCATTTCATCATGGTTAGCCTGCGTCCTTTCAGGCAATTTGTCAGGTCCTGAAAGTGCAACTATCCCTAGGTGGTTTTGGTAATTCATAACAACATATAGCTCATTGAGCTAATGCTATTCCAAGATAATTATTTCAGGAAAGCTCAATGATTGGCATGGCATGGATGGTGAAAGTGGAACCCTCAAAATGCTAAGGACAAAGGATTGGCTCAAGCTCAAAAGCTCAAGACTCTTCATTTTACATTTTAGTGATCCAAGATCACATTGAGTCCATAGGAAAAGCCAATACTATCAAGGAGGGATGAGGTGTTGCTTAATGAGCCTTTTGCTTCATGTGCTTAATGATATGCTCCAAAATCCTCAGCTACTTTCCCATATCCACAAATGACCTAAACTCCAAGCCAAACTCGGTCCTACCGATTCTTTTCATCCGGCGCCACCGAGTTTCACATGTCATAAGCCACTGCCAAACCCTAGAAAATCGGTTCTACCGATACGGATCTCCGTCTCACCGAGATGGGATTGCAATCTCTCTGTTTCCTTTTCGTAACTTTTCGGTCTCATCGAAAGAGCGGATCGGTCCCACCGAGATTGCAATGTAAACTCTCTGTTTCCCCTTTGTCACTTTTCGGTCTCACCGAAAGAGCAAATCGGTCCCACCGAGTTTACCTGACCAACTCTCTGGTTAGCTAATTACCAAATCGGACTCACCGATTTTGTGTAATCGGTCTCACCGAGATTACGTTATGCCCTAACCCTAACAATATCGGTCCTATCGAGTTGCATGTCAGTCCCACCGAAAATCTCTAACGGCCACTAGGTTTACTATTTCAGTCCGACCGAGTTTGTTGATTCGTTCCCACCGAGATTGGTAAATTGTGTGTAACGGTTGGATTTTGTGTGGAGGCTATATATACCCCTCCACCTCCTCTTCATTCGTGGAGAGAGCCATCAGAACACATCTACACTTCCAACTCATATGTTCTGAGAGAGAACCACCTACCCTTGTGTTGAGGCCAAGATATTCCATTCCTACCATATGAATCTTGATCTCCAGCCTTCCCCAAGTTGCTTTCCACTCAAATCTTCTTTCCACCAAATCCAAATCCTATGAGAGAGAGTTGAGTGTTGGGGAGACTATCATTTGAAGCACAAGAGCAAGGAGTTCATCATCAACACACCATTTGTTACTTCTTGGAGAGTGGTGTCTCCTAGATTGGCTAGGTGTCACTTGGGAGCCTCCGACAAGATTGTGGAGTTGAACCAAGGAGTTTGTAAGGGCAAGGAGATCGCCTACTTCGTGAAGATCTACCGCTAGTGAGGCAAGTCCTTCGTGGGCGATGGCCATGGTGGGATAGACAAGGTTGCTTCTTCATGGACCCTTCATGGGTGGAGCCCTCCGTGGACTCGCGCAACCGTTACCCTTCGTGGGTTGAAGTCTCCATCAACGTGGATGTAGGATAGCACCACCCATCCGAACCACGGGAAAAACATCTGTGTCTCCAATTGCGTTTGAATTCTCCAAACCCTTCCCTTTACATTCTTGCAAGTTGCATGCTTTACTTTCCGCTGCTATATACTCTTTGCATGCTTGCTTGAATTGTGTGATGATTGCTTGACTTGTCCTAAAGTTGCTAAAATCTGCCAAGAACTAAAATTGGGAAAAGGCTAAGTTTTTATTTGGTCAAGTAGTCTAATCACCCCCCCCCTCTAGACATACTTCCGATCCTACAAGTGGTATCAGAGCCTTGGTCTCCATTTGCTTTGATTTCCATAGCTTTTGGTGGTCATAGCCTTGGTTTCACAACCTAGGAGAGTATGGCGTCTAGCGAGGGAAATTATCACCGTAGAGGTCCTTACTTTGATGGTACTAATTTTGCTAGTTGGAAGCATAAAATGAAAATGCATATTCTTGGACATAACCCCGCCGTTTGGGCTATTGTGTGTGTTGGTTTGCAAGGTGACTTCTTCGACGGGAAAGAACCAAACCGTGAAGCTACCGCGGATGAGTTGAAGATGCTACAATACAATGCTCAAGCTTGTGATATTCTCTTCAACGGATTGTGCCCCGAAGAATTCAACAAAATCAGCCGTCTTGAGAATGCAAAGAAAATTTGGGATACTTTGATTGATATGCACGAAGGTACCGACTCCGTCAAGGAATCAAAATTGGATGTGCTTCAAAGTCAACTTGACAAGTTCAAAATGAAGGATGGTGAAGGTGTCGCTGAAATGTACTCTAGGCTTGCTCTCATCACAAACGAGATTGCCGGCTTAGGGAGTGAAGAGATGACCGACATATTCATCATCAAGAAGATCCTAAGAGCCTTGGATGGAAAATATGATACCGTGTGCACATTGATCCAAATGATGCCCAATTACAAAGATCTCAAGCCAACGGAGGTCATTGGAAGAATTTTTGCTCATGAGATGTCGCTCAAGGATAAAGAGGAACTTCACAACAAATCAAGTGGTGCCTACAAAGCCTCATGTGAAGTCCCCACATCATCAAGTGAGAAACAAAACTTCAACGAAGAATTGAGCCTAATGGTGAAGAACTTCAACAAGTTCTACAAGAGTAGAAGCAAAGATAGAAGCTCCAAGTCAAGGTCCTACAATGACAAAAGATCTTCTAGTCGAGAGCGAAACTGCTACAATAGTGGAAGACCCGGACACTATTCCAATGAGTGTACGGCTCCCTACAAAAGAAGAGAAGATTCTCCAAAAAGAAGAGGCAAAAGAGAAGAATCACCATCAAGAGAGAGAAGGAGTAGAGATGATCGTTATGAACGAAGATACTCACGGAGAAGCAAGGATTCAGACAGAAAGGAAAAATGATCAAGGAGCTACACAAAACGAAGACATCAAGATCATGTTGGTGAATGGGTATCCGGCTCCGACTCCGACAACCACTCCGAGAGAAGTTATCACTCTGATTCCGAATATACTCAAGATGAAGGTGTTGCCGGTCTAACACTTGTATCAAGCAACTCCTACGACATATTTGACTCACCAATGAAGGAATTGGAAGATGCTTCATGGACAAAGGTCCTAAGGTAACTCACCCTGAGTATGCTGATTTCAATAGTGATGAAGATGACTTGTTAGGTGATGATGATTTACTTGTTGAACTCTAGTGATGAATACTATGATGAAACATCAATTAATCATGCTAAAACGAATGACAATGATAAGGAGAAAATTGAGGCTCTAACTAAAGAACTAAACACTCTTAAGTTAGCTCATGAAACTATCTTCGAAGATCATCGAGAACTTTTATGAGCTCATGAGAAGTTACGCTTTGAAAAGCTCAATCTTGAGCAAGAACATGAGTTTTTAAAGGCAATCAATGATGATCTTCGCAAGAAAAGTTCTTCTTACATTGCCAATCGTTTACTCTTATCCACTTACATGCCTCAAGTCAAGTCTAATAACAAGAACAAGAAAGATTCTTCCTCTAGTAGTAACAATGATCATGTTAAATCCAATATTGTTGCTTCTAGTAGTTCTCTTGATTCCACTAACGATTCTCTTAGCCAAGTTACACTTGAGCAAGAAAATAGCTTATTGAAGGGAATCATAGAGAAAGGAGTGTACAAAAGCCTCGCCAGAAGTAAGCAATTCGAGGAGATTGTACGCAAGCAAGGAAGGCACCGGAAGAATCAAGGTGTTGGTTTTGAACGAAAGTTCAATGCCAATGGAGTTGAGTGGGAAGAAGATCAATACCCCAAGACAAAGTTTGTTCCTCAACAAGAGAAGTATGATCCTACTTCTTTCAAGGGGACACAAACTCAAGATGATCTTCCACCACAAGACTACAAGAAAAAAGGCAAGGACAAGCTTCAAGAGGAAATTGATGCATTTGAAGAAGCTCCTAAGACCTTAGTCAAGTGGATTCCCAAGACTACTTCAAGTTCCACTTCATCAAGTACGACTACAACTCCAAGGATTCCCATCAAGATGGTGTGGATCCAAAAGAAGAAGAACTAGAGAGTTCTTGAGGGTGACTCCGCCAACATACTTCACTCTTATCATTTTGGCAAGAACAAGTGCAATCAACTTCCACATCTTGCACTAGTTCAAGGAGTCACAAACCCTCCTGTTGGTAAGACAAGGGACAAGGTAACCTAAAAGCTTTCATAGACATCATCTTGTGTGTGCATCACTCTATGTCTATGGATATCCTTGTTTGTTCCTTGTGGGACTAACCCATGCAGGTATTGAAAGTGCAATTCACTCAAAAGGATAGCTCCAAGTGATCTACATTGAGCATCCACATCTTCAACATCTACATGAAGTCATCATCGACAAAACCCAAGGTTAGTTCATCCCTCTTAGGGGGGATATCACATCTAGGGGGAGCTTTACTCTAAGACTTGAGTTAAAGCAACTCTAATGACGTGAACACAACAATGCTTTATGTAAAAGTGGTAACCCCACTTGAGCTTAAACGATGAGTATGACCTATGATCAAATGTTTTCATTTGACTCCTATGTCAATATACTCATATATAGATGACCTAGTCATCGCAAATTGTTTGATAGATGCTAGAATTGGTTGTGCATGCTTTGTCACATATTTCAATTGCCATTTTATTGTGTGAGCATGTTGGTTGCATATTTTACTCATTCGAGGACATCCACTTGTTGTTTTGATTGTTTGGCTTTATTTTTTCTTTTGCCAAGTGGATGGACAAGAATGCCTAAGAACCTTCTCTAGCTATCTATGCTTTTCTCATCTCAAACTCTATTCATGCTAAATCACAAAATTGATCAAGTCAGATTCGAACCACTCTGTGTGAGGAGCACTCGGAGTCCCCGATTCGTCATAGACTTAAACTTCCAAAACCTCTTTGTGATTCTCGGTCTGACCGATACCCCACTTTCGGTCTTACCGAGATCATTAAGTTGATCTATGTTTTCTATCTCGGTGCAACCGATTTGAACCATTCGGTCACACCGAGTTGCAATAATTGTACACAGTTTTGCATCTCGGTGCCACCGAGTTGTTCCACTCGGTCACACCGACAGGGTCGGGCTATATATAGACACGGGCAAAAATTTGGAAATTTCTCCGAACCCCTTCGCCCGTGCGATAGCTCGCTCTGCCAACGTGGTCTCCGGATCATCTCCTCGCCGCCAGCCGCCTCCAGTCTTTGGTCTCCGTCGCCGTCAACGGGAATCAACCCCGCTGTTGCCGCCGTAACGAGTCTCCGCCAAACTAGGGTATGGACTCGATCTTTGTGCTATTCCCCAATCCGATTCCTAGCACATTGTGATCATATTGATTCTTGCCACGTTTGATAAACTCCTATCCAGTCAATGAACTCGTAGAATAGGTTTGATCCGAAAATTTTAGGGTTAGGTTTCCGCCGAAACCATCTCGGACCCACCGAGTTGAAAAACTCGGTCCCACCGATTTGGCTTATGCCATTGCACTAGTAAGACTCGGTCTGACCGAGTATTGCTAATCGGTGTGACCGATTTTGGAACTTTGTGAAACCCTAGCAGTCTCGGTGCCACCGAACTGTGACTAGGTCTGACCAAGTTCACTAGTTTAGGTTCCAAAAACTGCTTCGGTATCACCGAGTTTAAAAATCAGTAGATCCGAAATGCTTTCTGTGGGAAACTAAAACTAAGTTTTTGAATCATTCTTTTGCAAAAATCTCTGCATTTTGTGATGCTCATCCACTCTACCTCATCTATAAACTATTCGCAGGGTCAGCAGTCAGCTTGTTCATCATGTCAGACCAGAGTGATAGCCAGAACATATCAGAACAGCCAGTGCGGATGAGTGAGGGCACTAGTCCCTCCAGCTCTTCAGATGAAGGCAGCAAGAGCACCCCCAGCAACCTGCCAAAAGATGCCACAAGACAAAAGAAGACGAGAACCTCAGAATCAGAGGATGAGGACTATGTGGCAGAGGAGGAAGCAACTTCCAAGAAAGTTGAACTCAAGAAAGAGCATGGCTCAAGACAGAGCACCAAGCCAGGCTTAAAGGTCAAAAGGCCAGCAGGCAGGCAGCCCATGCCAAAGGCCAGAGCCTCAACAAAGATTCCTGAGAAGCCTGCACCCAAAGATCCAGTTGCAGCTGAAACAAAGAAAGAAAGGAAAAGAGGCAGATGGTGCAAGAAAGTTGATCCCATGGCTGAATTTGAACAGCATTCTTCTGATGAAGAAGAGGAAGAAGAAGAGGTTGCTGCACCTGCACCTAAGGCACCCAAACTGATGGGTGATGCTATAAGATCAGGAGCAACTGCATCTAAGCCAAAGGAAGCCCCCAAGGCTACATCCAAAGCCAAAACAGCTCCAAAGCCAAAACTAAAGAGAAATACAAGGAGCATACCTGCTGCTGAGAAGAACAAGGCCCCAGTTCCTGAAGCTGTTGCAGAAGAAGAGGAAGGCCAAGTGTTGAGAGAGTTGAAGCCCAAGATCCCAGACCACAATGATGCTCATCCTGTGGCTGAGGATATGAAGATCAGAAGAGACTCTGGGCTAAGAAAGTGGAGAGCAGAGGATCCATATGCTACCAGGAGGAGGACTGTTGTTGACTACAGGTTCCACACTAAGGAACAACAGGACTTCTATGAGACAGTCTTGTTAGACAAGAAGCCAGTTGTGTGTGATATGACATGGGTTGATTGGGAGTACATCAAGGAAAATGAAGAGCACTACCCTGGAGTGCAAGACAGCTTCAGAGCTTGTGGAGTAGCCGACTTTGTTGGGCAGAAGCTCACAAAGTGGAATGAGGAGCTGATCATGCAATTCTACTCCACAACACACTTCTATCCAGATGGAAGGATCACATGGATGTCTGAAGGTACAAGGTACCACTCAACTATTGAGGAATGGGCAAGGTCGATCAATGCCCCAGAGGAAAATGAAGATGACTTGGATGTCTATGCCAAGAAAAAGATGGATCATAACACTATGGCAAATATGTACAAGGAGATTCCAGCAGAAGATCTTGATACTCACCAGTTTGGGTCTGTGAAACACCTGTTGTCAGGACTGCCTACGATCAACAGGATCCTTAGGCACACACTTTTGCCCAAGTCTGGAGATCACAGGATGATCAGAGGTCATGCCATTAACTTGCTACATATATTTGATGTGCCTCAAAAGTTTAAGGTCATAGCCTCATAGTAGAGACTATCAAGAGGACTGCAGCAGATCAGAAGAGGAGCTGTGGTTATGCCCCTCAGATCCAGATGTTGATTAACTCAAGAATGGGCACAGACACATACTTGTTGGACAAGGAACATTTGCCTATCCATCCAGATTTCGAGGACAACCAAGTTGTGATGAATGAAAATGAACCATCGTCAGTCCAAGCACAAGCTAAGAAGGAGAAGGCAAGGAAGGAGAAAGCTGCCAAGATGCCAACTCAAGAGGAGGCATCTGAGTACTTCTTGAAAAACAAGCAAGAGCAGCTCAGTTACCTGATTGCATCCACCCTGAGGATTGAGAAAGGTCTGGCCACCCTCACTCAGAACCAGGAGAGCTTAGAGAGAATTGTAGAACAAAAGTTCTATGACTTGGATGTCAAGGTGACAGAGATTCAAACAGCAGTGGAGCAACTTCAAGATGACATGCAGGAGAGGAAAGGGAAGACTACCACTGATGCATTTGCCAGAGTGCCATGAGGTCCAAGGTCGTCTGCAGTGCCAGTTCCTGACACAAGAGCCACCGCCTCAGCTCCAGCCACAGCACCAGCCCAACCAGCTCCAGCATCTAATTCAGCTCCAACTCCAACCACTTCAACAGAAGCCTTCATCCTTGGAGTGATCCGGACTCCACCACCACCAGAAGATCAAGCCTGAGTGTTGATCTAGCACTATGCATTTTCTAGGAACTTTTTGGTAACTTGTTGCCAAAGGGGGAGAAAAATGTATAGATCATAGGCTTCGAGAGAGAGTGTGTTGTTTTTTCTCTCTTGCTTTACTTGGTGGTTTTTCAAACATTGTTTGCTTTTGGTCGAGATACTTTGTTATGCCTGTGAGACATTGATGATCATGTGTTTGATCATAAGCTACACTTATGCATGCTTAATGTATCTTATCTATCTTATGTGGTCATTCACTTTTCCTTGGTGATGAGTGGATGTATTTCATTATTATCTTTTTGAGCGCTCCACCAAGATGTATGGGACGTGGAAGAGTAACCCATAATTCTAACTCTTTGTGCATTTGCAGTCCAAAGCAAATTTTAAATATGCACAAATTTAGGGGGAGCTCTTACTTATCACATACTTCTCAAAGCGACGATATAATTCATTCTTATTATCATTTGTCGAAGCTTTGATCTATATGTTGTCATCAATTACCAAAAAGGGGGAGATTGAAAGTGCAACTATCCCTAGGTGGTTTTGGTAATTCATAACAACATATAGCTCATTGAGCTAATGCTATTCCAAGATAATTATTTCAGGAAAGCTCAATGATTGGCATGGCATGGATGGTGAAAGTGGAACCCTCAAAATGCTAAGGACAAAGGATTGGCTCAAGCTCAAAAGCTCAAGACTCTTCATTTTACATTTTAGTGATCCAAGATCACATTGAGTCCATAGGAAAAGCCAATACTATCAAGGAGGGATGAGGTGTTGCTTAATGAGCCTTTTGCTTCATGTGCTTAATGATATGCTCCAAAATCCTCAGCTACTTTCCCATATCCACAAATGACCTAAACTCCAAGCCAAACTCGGTCCTACCGATTCTTTTCATCCGGCGCCACCGAGTTTCACATGTCATAAGCCACTGCCAAACCCTAGCAAATCGGTTCTACCGATAGGGATCTCGGTCTCACCGAGATGGGATTGCAATCTCTCTGTTTCCTTTTCATAACTTTTGGGTCTCACCGAAAGAGCGGATCGGTCCCACCGAGATTGCAATGTAAACTCTCTGTTTCCCCTTTGTAACTTTTCGGTCTCACCGAAAGAGCAAATCGGTCCCACCGAGTTTACCTGACCAACTCTCTGGTTAGCTAATTACCAAATCGGTCTCACCGAGTTTGTGTAATCGGTCTCACCGAGATTACGTTATGCCCTAACCCTAACCATATCGGTCCTACCGAGTTGCATGTCAGTCCCACCGAAAATCTCTAACGGTCACTAGGTTTACTATTTCGGTCCGACCGAGTTTGTTGATTCGGTCCCACCGAGATTGGTAAATTGTGTGTAACGGTTGGATTTTGTGTGGAGGCTATATATACCCCTCCACCTCCTCTTCACTCGTGGAGAGAGCCATCAGAACACATCTACACTTCCAACTCATATGTTCTGAGAGAGAACCACCTACCCTTGTGTTGAGGCCAAGATATTCCATTCCTACCATATGAATCTTGATCTCTAGCCTTCCCCAAGTTGCTTTCCACTCAAATCTTCTTTCCACCAAATCCAAATACTATGAGAGAGAGTTGAGTGTTGGGGAGACTATCATTTGAAGCACAAGAGCAAGGAGTTCATCATCAACACACCATTTGTTACTTCTTGGAGAATGGTGTCTCCTAGATTGGCTAGGTGTCACTTGGGAGCCTCCGATAAGATTGTGGAGTTGAACCAAGGAGTTTGTAAGGGCAAGGAGATCGCCTACTTCATGAAGATCTACCGCTAGTGAGGCAAGTCCTTCGTGGGCGATGGCCATGGTGGGATAGACAAGGTTGCTTCTTCGTGGACCCTTCGTGGGTGGAGCCCTCCGTGGACTTGCGCAACCGTTACCCTTCGTGGGTTGAAGTCTCCATCAACGTGGATGTAGGATAGCACCACCTATCCGAACCACAGGAAAAACATCCGTGTCTCCAATTGCATTTGAATTCTCCAAACCCTTCCCTTTACATTCTTGCAAGTTGCATGCTTTACTTTCCGCTGCTATATACTCTTTGCATGCTTGCTTGAATTGTGTGATGATTGCTTGACTTGTCCTAAAGTTGCTAAAATCTACCAAGAACTAAAATTGGGAAAAGGCTAAGTTTTTATTGGTCAAGTAGTCTAATCACCCACCCTCTAGACATACTTCCGATCCTACAGGTCCCCAGCAAATTCTTCAGACGTTACAATACGTCTGGAGACCTGACCCTGCATAAGAGATTAGTTCTTTTTCTTCACCACCCACATCTGAAGGGGTGGCAAAGAGTTCATCATTCTATGAGCTCCATATGAGAATGGTGGCATAGCAGCCAAACCATTTCGTTTCACATAAGAGGGGTTAGGGTAAGCATATGAATAAGCAGAGAAATTCTTCGAGGACTTATGAACATAATAATTTGAAGAATAATGCTCATATTCATAGCCCTTGGCTCTTCCCTGCGAAACAGAGTTGTTAGCACGATGATGTTCATATGAGGACTTTGATCCATGTGAGGAATTTGATCCCCTTGAGGAATTTTGTCCGTATGAGGACTTGGGTCCATATGAAGAATTTGGTCCATATGAAGAATTTGATCTGGGGTTCCTATTCTTCACAGGTGGTGTCATGAGGACATTCACGTGAAGACTTTTAAGGCACCTTTTGGGAACCCAGATTTTCTTCATAGGGGAACCATTCCTGCAGTTAGTGCCAACATATCTAGCAAATACTTCACCATTCTGATTTTTGAACAGTTTGTAGTTGGAGTCAAATGACTCATCAGAAGAATGAGAAGATTCACATGTATAGCCACATAAATTAGATGGGTCAACTGGAGGTCCCTTTGCAGCAACCCATGAGGTTTTGGGGTACTGCTCAGGCTTCCAATATGTACCATCAGCATTGAGTTTCCTCTCAAAGGCAATACCCTCTTTTCTAGGGTTCCTGTTGAGGATGTGCTTTTTAAGCACATCACAAAGAGTATGATGCCCTTTGAGGCTTTTGTACATGCCTGTCATGTACAATTCCTTCAGCCCTGCATCGTATGTGATACTTGCAATGTCTTCAGATGAGGAATTAGTGATAGCAGAGACAGGTGAAGAATTTGTAACATTAGAAGCATTTGAACATTCAGGTGAGGAATTAGCAGATTCTCGTTTAATGCATTTCAAACATGGAGGAATAAATTCTTCCTGAGCAGCGCTGATTTGTTGAGCAAGCAATGAATCGCACTCCTTCTGAAGATCTTCATAACTCACTCTTAGCTTCTCAAGGTCTTGCTTCTTTTGAAGATATTCATAAGAAAGCTTTTCATGATCAGATAAGAGAGTGTTATGATGACCTTGAAGGTTGTCAAACCTGGTCTGAAGTCTCTGAAGATTTTCAGTTAAGGATTTAGTGCGATCCATTTCTTCACCCAACATATCATCACTTTTGTCTAGCATGTTTTGAACCTTTTCAAAAGCCTTTTGTTGTTTCACAACAATCTTAGCAAGTTTTGAGTAGCTGGTCTTAAGATTCTCATCAGGTTCATCTTCACTAGATTCAGAGGAGAAGTATTTGAGTACCTTGGCACCCTTTGCCATGAAGCAATAGGTGGGAGCGTAGTCATCACTGCCTTCATCAGCCTTGTTGGTGAGATCACTTTCTTCAGCGTTGAAGATGGACTTGCTGACAAATGCGGTAGCGAGGGCTAGGCTCGCCACACCAGACTCGGAGTCTTCAGATTGTTCCTCTTCCTCATTTTCTTCAGATTCAGCCTCAGAGTCCATTTCCTTGCCAATGAATGTCCGAGCCTTCTTGGAGCTGCTCTTCTTGTGAGACGAAGACTTCGAGGATTTTGATGATGAAGATTTTGAGGATTTCTTCTTTTTGTTCGCATTATCAGAACTGTAATCCTTGTATTTCTTCTTCTTTGATTCCTTTTCCCACTGAGGAAAATCTTGAATGTAATGTCCTGGTTTCTTGCACTTGTGACAAAGCCTCTTCTTGTAGTCACTGGATGAGGAATCATTGCTCCTTGAAGGTTTTCCAAAGCGACCATGTCTTGAGAACTTCTGGAATTTCTTCACAAGCAGTGCTAGATCATGACTCAGTTCTTCAGGGTCACCAAGGCTGCTACCAGAGTCTTCATCTTCGGATTCTGATACTGCCTTGGCCTTCAGTGCACGTGATCTGCCATAGCTCGAACCATAGAGATCTCTCTTTTCAGCAAGCTGGAACTCATGAGTGTTTAGCCTCTCGAGGATATCAGCGGGGTCAAGTGACTTGTAATCAGCACGCTCTTGTATCATCAGTGCCAGAGTATCAAATGAGGAATCAAGCGATCTCAGCAATTTCTTCACCACCTCATGGTCGGTGATGTCAGTGGCACCAAGTGCTTGAAGCTCATTTGAGATGTCAGTGAGGCGATCGAAGGTTTGCTGAACATTTTCATTGTCGAGTCTTTTGAAGCGGTTGAAGAGATTGCGAAGAACATCAACTCGAGAGTCACGTTGAGTTGAAACTCCTTCATTGACCTTGGATAGCCTATCCCAGATAAGCTTAGCAGTTTCCAAAGCACTCACTCTACCATACTGTCCTTTGCTCAGATGGCCACATATGATATTCTTCGCTTGAGAGTCGAGTTGCTTGAATCTCTTCACATCGGTAGCATTCAGTGAGGGTGAGACGGAGGGAACACCATTTTCCACAACGTACCAGAGATCGTTATCAATTGCCTCAAGATGCATTCGCATCTTATTCTTCCAGTAGGGGTAGTCCGTCCCATCGAAGGTAGGACACCCAGCAGAGACCTTGATCATACCTGCGGTCGACATAACTAAAACTCCAGGCGGTTAAACCAAAATCACACAGAACAAGGGAGTACCTTGCTCTGGTACCAATTGAAAGTGCGTTATATCAACTAGAGGGGTGGTGAATAGGCGATTTTTATGAAATTCTTCACTAAGGAATTTGCTAGTGAGGAAATTCCTTAGCGAAGAACTACTAGCAGCGGAATAAGTACTCAGAGGTAAATATAGCAGAATACATGCATGGTCATCATGATGAAGTGAAGACAAACACAGAGTACAGAAAGCGTAATCACAGGATAGCTCTAGATGAAGACAAACAGACTGAAGAAATTGAACTGAGGAAATTGAGAAAGTCTTCAGTCAAAGTCGTCAAACATAGATATGAACAAACACACAACACAGTAATGAGGAAATGAAAGTGTTAAGGAAATAGAACCAGTACGCTTGGTGAAGACAATGATTTGGTAGACCAGTTCCAACTGTTGTCTCAGTTGTACATCTGGTTGGAGCGGCTGAGTATTTAAACTCGAGGACACACAGTCCCGGACACCCAGTCCTGAGCACGCAGCTCGGGACACCCAGTCCTCACCGTATTCTCCTTGAACTAAGGACACACAGTCCTCGTCCAATCACTCGTGGTAAGTCTTCAGGTGACTTCCGAACCTTCACAAACTCGGTCACTCGGCAGTCCACAATTCCTCTTGGATGCTCTAGACCTTGACGCCTAACCGTCTGGAAGAAGCACAGTCTTCAAAGGTAACAAGCGTCGGATCCACGCAGGATCAATCTCTTCAGTGATGCTCAATCACTTTGGGTTTGTAGGTGTTTGGGTTTGGGTTTGGATTTTCCTCACTTGATGATTTTTGCTCAAAGTCCTTGGAGGATGGGTTGCTCTCAAATGACAAGTGTCAAGTTCTTGCGGAGCAGCCAACCAGCTAGTGGTTGTAGGGGGCGGCTATTTATAGCCTAGGGAGCAGCCCGACATGATAAGACATAAATGCCCTTCAATGATATGACCGTTAGGTGGATAAGATATTTTGGGACAGCTGGCGCGTAGCACAGCAACGGTCGGAAATTTGAGGTACAAATTCCTCAGGGCTATCATGTTCCTCACTGTGTAGGCAATCCGCACTGGCGAATTCCTAACTCCTCAGTCAGAACAAAGTCCTCAGTGACCAGAAGAACTGCGTCTCTGTCACTGAAGAAATTGACTGAACTGTATGAGATTTTCAATGGCTTCACTCGAAGGGATTGGTAGGTGTAGGATTTGAGTTGAGCATCACATGGAAATTTTCTCCTTAGTATTTCCTCGACCCCCTTTAACAGTACGGTGTTTCCTATGACTCAAGAAAGAGAAAATGAAACTACGAAAACAAAAGTCTTCACGCTTCATGTTCCTCAAATGATAACCAAGTCTTCAAGGTCACACCAATTTCTTCACTTTCAAAGTCTTCAGAAAGTCTTCAGAATATCAAAGTCTTCAGTCGAAGAACTTCATTTTTAGGGGTCGACTTTCTCTGTAAATATCAAACTCCTCATAGACTTATAGACCTGTGTACACTCATAAACACATTAGATCCTTAACCTATAAGTCTTGAATACACCAAAATCACTAAGGGGCACTAGATGCACTTACAGCCGCTGCATCACAGTACGACCCCGGCTACAACTATGGATATCCGCCAGGCCATCGTTGGCAATAAACCAACTTAGGCCAAAAGCCTAAGCTTGGGAGTACGTATTTCCCACCGACATTACATTTCTGTTCACACACTCATTGCTAGATGTCGGTGCCCATACTTTTTCACTGTAATATCGATGCTAGTTTATTTTATTTTTCTTGCTTTCTTCTTGTGTGTTTGATAAACTTTAAGAAAAAACAAAAAAATAGTAATAGCTTCTAGCTGGTTTATTTTATTGTTGTAGTAGTAATAATTAAAAAGAAAACCCAAAAATATTTCCCGTTCATCTTTTGCTTGTTGGGAGCTTTCCTGTGTAAATTTTTTATTTCTTTTCTTTTCTTTGGGGGTCGATAGGAGAAGATCATGATTAAATTGTTGAAGTGGCTCTTATATGCATTATTGTTGATTTAACCAAGAGCCCATATTGCCTTGTCTTCTCCTGTTTATTGAATGCTCGTAGATTCCAGCTTAGTCCAATGCACGTGCACTCTTAATATTATTCACATCGTTCGGTCGTGCAAGTGAAAGGCAATTATGACGATATATGATGGACTGACTGACATGAGAAAAGCTGGTATGAATTCGACCTCTCTTGTTTCTATAAATATGATTAGTTCATCGTTCCTGATTCAGCCTATTATGAATAAACATGTTTGCAATGACAATTAGAGATTATAGTTACTTATGCCATGCTTGATTAGCTATGAGTTATAATGGTTTACCTTGCGTGCCAACATGCTATTAAAATGGTTGTGATGTGGTATAGTGGGGTGGTATCCTCTTTTGAATGATTTAAGTGACTCGACTTGGCACATGTTCACACATATAGTTGAAACAAATCAACATAGCCTTCACGATATTTATATTCATGGTGGATTATATCCTACACATGCTTGTACTCAATGTCTATTAATTTTAATGCATGTTCATAACTGTTGTCGCTCTCTAGTTGGTCGCTTCCCAGTCTTTTGGCAGCCTTCACTTGTACTAAGCGGGAATACTGCTTGTGCATCCAATCCCTTAAACCCCAAAGTTATTCCATATGAGTCCATCATACCTTCCTATATGCGGTATCTACCTTCCATTCAAAGTAAATTTGTATGTGCCAAACTCTAAACCTTCAAATGAAATTCTGTTTTGTATGCTCGAATAGCTCATGTATCAACTAGGGTTGTCTGTATCTTCCATGCTAGGCGGGTTATTCTCAAGAGGAGTTGACTTCGCTCCTCACTCACGAGAAAATGGTTGGTCACCGGGATGCCCAGTCCCATGCTAATTTATGCAAATCAAATCAAATTAATTGCAAACAAAACTCCCCCGGGGTTGTTGCTAGTTGGAGGCACTCGTTGTTTCGAGCAAGCCATGGATTGATGCTTGTTGGTGGAGGGGGAGTATAAACTTTACCATACTGTTTGGGAACTGCCTATAATGTGTGTAGCATGGAATATGTCGTCATCTCTTGGTTGTTATGTTGGCAATGAAAGTATGCTGCTCAAAATATTATTTATCTCTGCTTTAAAATCGAGCTCTAGCACCTCTACAAATCCCTGCTTCCCTCTGCGAAGGGCCTATCTATTTACTTTTATGTTGAGTCATCACCCTCTTATTAAAAAGCACTAGCTGGAGCGCGCAGCTGTCATTTGCATTCATTACTATTAATTTATATTGGGTATGACTATGACTGGATCTCTTTTACCATGAATTACAATGTCTAGTCAGTCCTTGATCTTTAAAGGTGCTCTGCATTTATGTTTTGCGGTCTCAGAAAGGGCTAGTGAGATACCATCTTGTTATATCATATTATGATTGTTTTGAGAAAGTGTTGTCATCAGAGATTTATTATTATTGCTCGCTAGTTGATTATGCCATTGATATGAGTAAACATGAGACCCAAGAGTTATTGTGAGTGTGGTTAGTCATAATCTTTGCTGAAAACTTGAATGCTGACTTTACATATTTACAACATCAAGAGCAAACAGAGTTTGTAAAAGTTTTTCTTTATCACTTTCAGTTTGTCAACTGAATTGCTTGAGGACAAGCAAAGGTTTAAGCTTGGGGGAGTTGATACGTCTCCGTCGTATCTACTTTTCCAAACACTTTTGACCTTGTTTTGGACTCTAACTTGCATGATTTGAATGGAACTAACCCGGACTGACGCTGTTTTTAGCAGACTTTCCATGGTGTTATTTATGTGCAGAAACAAAAGTTCTCAGAATGACCTGAAACTCCACAGAACATCTTTTTGGAAAATATTAAAAATACTGGAAGAAAAATCCACGTTAGGGAGCCCACTCCCTATCCACGAGGGTGGGGGCGCGCCTGCCCCCTGGGCACGCCACCCTACCTCGTGGGCCCCCTGACGCTCCATCGACCTCAACTCCAACTCCATATATTCACTTTCAGGAAAAAAAACAGAGAGAAGGATTCATCGCGTTTTACGATACGGAGCCGCCGCCAAGCCCTAAAACCTATCGGGATGGCTGATCTGGAGTCCGTTCGGGGCTCCGGAGAGGGGAATCCGTCGCCATCGTCATCATCAACCATCCTCCATCACCAATTTCATGATGCTCACCGCCGTGCGTGAGTAATTCCATCGTAGGCTTGCTGGACGGTGATGGGTTGGATGAGATCTATCATGTAATCGAGTTAGTTTTGTTAGGGTTTGATCCCTAGTATCCACTATGTTTTGAGATTGATGTTGCTATGACTTTGCTATGATTAATGCTTGTCACTAGGGCCCGAGTGCCATGATTTTAGATCTGAACCTATTATGTTTTCATGAATATATGTGAGTTCTTGATCCTATCTTGCAAGTCTATAGTCACCTACTATGTGTTATGATCCGGCAACCCCGAAGTGACAATACTCGGGACCACTCCCGGTGATGACCATAGTTTGAGGAGTTCATGTATTCACTATGTGTTAATGCTTTGGTCCGGTACTCTATTAAAAGGAGGCCTTAATATCCCTTAGTTTCCGCTAGGACCCCGCTGCCACGGGAGGGTAGGACAAAAGATGTCATGCAAGTTCTTTTCCATAAGCACATATGACTATATTCAGAATACATTCCTACATTACATTGATGAATTGGAGCTAGTTCTGTGTCACCCTATGTTATGACTGTTACATGATTAACCGCATCCGGCATAATTCTCCATCACCGATCCAATGCCTACGAGCTTTTTACATATTGTTCTTCGCTTATCTACTTTACCGTTGCTACTGTTACAATCACTACAAAACCCAAAAATATTACTTTTGCTATCGTTACCATTACTTCCATATTACTTTGCTACTAAATACTTCGCTGCAGATACTAAGTTATTCAGGTGTGGTTGAATTGACAACTCAACTCTAATACTTGAGAATATTCTTTGGCTCCCCTTGTGTCGAATCAATAAATTTGGGTTGAATACTCTACCCTCGAAAACTGTTGTGATCCCCTATACTTGTGGGTTATCAGTCGATTAATCCAATAAATCAGTGTTCATGGCACTCATTGATGTGTTTGCACATCATGTGAAACCACTCCTTCGCAAGTTGGCATCTTCATCCATGATGTTAGTGTCGGCCAACATATGTTCGACTCCTCGGCGATCCTTATGAGCCCAACTTGCTTGACATCAGTGTAAGGGAACCTACTACGCAATAGAAAAATTACCGTACGATCACACCCAGGTATCCGAAGAAGACGATGTCTCCTTGGTATCCACACAACATGTAGTAGAGGTACAACATCACTTCGTGAGCCAACATAGAAAACTGCTCAGAGAACTAGAGGGGATAAAGGCGCACAATGCAACACTCAGGGAGGAGGGAGAGGGGGCTTGAGGTTTGCTGCGCCTTTGGGGTACATCCCATCTATTTTATATGTGGAGGGGAGAGGTTGATCACACCTGGGGAGGAAGGAAACCCTCCCTAGGGTTTGTCCGAGTTAGGAGGTGGAATCCTCAATGGATTCCCCTCCGGTTGCCTTGTACCCAAAGTTTTCCTATTGGGGCAAGCCCAATTCGGTTCAAGCGGTCTTTGCCCCTAGCCCAACAAGTGAGCTACCTACTAAGGACCCTGTAGAACGTCCAAGAAGTTTTTGGAAGTTTCCAGCACATTCCATGGAATTCCTAGACGCTTCCAGGACCTGCCGGATCCAGCTGAACACGTTGGATCCTATCCTCTTATTCTCCATTAAATTCTAATTCTCTTACATACCCATAACCATTAAGCATGTGACCCCAGAGGTTTTCAACCTATTTTTCTGGACTCGATTACTGGTGAGCAATGATGATCCGGTGGATTTTAGTGCAGTGTGACACACAATTTTGGTTAGAAGGGACGAGGGACCGGTTGGAGCATCTACACACGGGCAAATTCACGCCATTATACGTGCACGGATGCGCCTGGGCACGCCCAAGGATGCATCCAGACGGCCCCTCATATCTTGTGTCCACCATCCACATATCTTAAATCCGGACTCTTAAATATATGCGAATTCATGCACGTCCATCATACATGCCAATGTCGCACGTAAGTAACAAACGTTGGTAGCGAAAATACATAGTTCTTACATAAAATTTATTTTAAGTGCACGACTCAAACATTTGCTCATTGGTTTCCCTACAAATAAATCACAAAAAAATCCGGGTATGACAATGTGTCAAACACATAGAGCGCAAGGGGCAACTCGAGAGTTGCTGGACGTACCGCGGCGGCGTTCAGACTGACGACGACGTCCCGGGGGTGAGCACGAGAGAGGGGACTGTTGTGCTAGTGTTGGCGACGCAGAGACTCGGAACAGCTGCGGATCAAGGGTGGCGGTGGAACTGCGAGACGTCTGTCACAAAGGAGAAAGAAGAGAGCAAATGGATCCGATAGGTCGAGGGGGTCGATTTGGTGCAATCTGTGGTGAGGTAGGGCTGTCGGGTCCGACGTCAGGACGTGCCCAGACACCCCATATCCGTCCTACATTTGGAGTGGATATAAAGGATGCCGGTCAGCCTGGCCATTTGAGACGTTCGTGTGAGTCGATTTTCTTTACTCGTCACTGATCAGGCCGCCCGCCCGAACTTTTGAGGTGTCCGGCTATAGATACTCTTATTTTTATACCGCTAATTTTGACGAGGAACAGATCGGTGTTGATTTTTCTTCTGAAAGGAATATCACGGGCTATTGGGTAGTAAATTCGTAATGGCGATAGCATGCTTGACTTCACTGAACTTGATGATGTTTTGAAAGTTTCAGTCCTATCCTTGGTTGTTTTTGCTGTGCTCCGACAGGTGCCGGAGAAAATCTCGCACACACTTATCATTCACGTCATCGTCCCCAAACACTTTGACGAGCTGCTTCACCTTGGCCCCGAACTGCTCCCCTTCGCCTTCCACCATAACCCTCCTCAGAGCCGCCGCGATGTCGTCGGCGGCGAACGACCCATCCTGCTCGTCCCGCGCCACCTCCATGCTGATCTTCTTGTCCACCAGGTTCCTTGCGTTGAGGCCCTGCTCGAACACCATCGGCAGCAGCACCAGCCTCACGCCCTGCGCCAGGCCCTCGGTGATGGAGTTCCACCCGGCGTGCGTCAGGAACCCCCCGACTGATGCATGGGCCAGGAACCTCACCTGCGGCACCCAGCCTCGGCACACGACTCCTCGGCCGGCGAGCCGCTCCTCAAAGCCCTCAGGCAGGCCGCCGGAGACGGCGTCGGTCGGCGCCCTGAACGCCCAGATGAACGGCAGCCCGGACGCCTCCAGGCCGAGAGCGATCCGTTGCAGCTGCGCGCTCGTCAGCTTCACCTCGCTGCCGAAGGCCGCGTACACGACGGAGTTCGGCGCCTGTCCATCGAGCCAACGCAGCGTCGCCTCGTGGCCGGCCACGTCTTGCTGCGGCGCCGGAGGGAACAGGCCGACCGGGATCACCGGCTTCTCGTAGAGCTCGCCGAGCAGCTGCAGCCACTCGGGCTCAAATTCCTTGCTGCTCCTGATGCCCACGAGCCGGCACCCTTGGATGGTCTTGGCGTAGCGGTAGTCCTCCGACACGCTGGAGTCAACCGGGACCATCCTTGGCTTGAACATCTCGCGCGCCTCGTAGCCGCGGAACGCGACGGTGGTCGGGAACGGGACGTATTCTGGGACGACCGTGAAGTGCGCCGGCTCCGTCTTGGCGTGCCTCCCGAGGCCAAGGAGCGTCTCAGGGCTCCCGAAGAAGCTGAGCGCCGCGGCGCCGAACAGGCTGAGGAACGCGCACGGCACGCCGTGCCTCGCCGCGGCCGCCGGCGCCCAGTACGACGGGTAGTCGACGAGGACCCAGTCCGGCTTCGCCTCCTCCTGGAGCAGCAGCGAGAGCTCGCGCTGGAAGGCGGCGTCGTAGGCGCGGCGCAGGTACGGGCGGAGGTCGTCGGAGGGGAGGTCAATGGTCGCCTCGGCGTGCTCCGGCAGATGCTCGACGCGCGGCAGCCGAACGTCCACGACGCGGATGAGGCCGGCGAGGCCCGGCGGGATGTCGATGAGCCGGCGGGTGTTCCTCGGCGTGGAGAGGAAGGTGACCCGGTGGCCCTGCCGGGCCACGCGCTTGGCGAACTCCGTGAACGGGAGCACGTGGCCGAAGGCCAGCCATGGCAGCATCACGACATGCATCTTGCCGCCGTCCTTGGTCTCCATCTCAGGTGAAATTAAGCTTCGGCAATGGAGGAGGGCAGGATTTCCCAGCTGCGAGATGCTTTCCTTGGAGTTCACAGATTTTTAGACCATCGGAGGGTCAAATATGGCGGCCAACGAGCAGAGCATATAAAACTGGAACCGGATCAATCAATCATCTTGATGTTTTGGGAAAGCCAACGAGTCAGTGTTAACTGCGTGAGGGAAGATGTTTCGTTGGTGTGGTGTGCCGCCATTCGCCGTACTTGGAGGTAGGTAGTAAATCTGCGTGACATGACAGCGATGTCGTTTGTGCAAGTGCAGGCCGGAGCTGGCCCCTTCCTGTTGCGTCGACGGCTGCGTACAGTGGCACGCACTAGCTTATCCTGGAATGAGTGGACTCCGTGATTCCGCAGGAACTTGGAGCATCTCCAGCCGATAATTCGCAAGAGCGCTCGTCCGTGCCTGCTCACGAAATCGGTTGGCGTCCATCGGGGTCGAGAGAATTTGCGCGTGTGGTATTCTGCCACGGTGGTCTGCGGGTATTTTAATGCGAGGGGAGATGGGAGAGGGACGACGTTTGTATCTAGCGGAGCGACGGTCGTTAGAGGATAACGGCGACGTTAAGGTACGTGGGCGTTTATTCCGCTTTGCCTGCGCAACCGCTACTGCATGGTTTGGTTGCTGTGTGTCCTCTATGCGGCGCGGATGCCCAACTTGCAGAAACAAATTCAGGAGAAAAGCAAAGTTTCGTCAGTAGTTGGGTGTGAGCTGACGGATTATGGAGTAACTTAAGGAGACTAACCTCGGAGGGGAGCTGATGGTGATGCGAGTTGCCCGGTCGGCCATTCATATGTAAGCAGATAGCTTTTGTTTGTGGCTGAAAGACGTGACATGAACCGAGTGTACATAGCTTCAGCTTCGCTTTCGAGTTGCCTGAACATATGTAGCAGCAGTTCATTGTGCCGAGCTTCCGTTTCGTTGGCCAAAGTGGTTGCTGGTGGTATGTGATTTGTAGCAAAGTTGAGCATGCCTTCGCGAATCTTTGAGCAGACCTCTGCGGCAATGAACTGACGAGCAGCATTTTCAACAGCAGCCCCTGAGTAGATGGAGCCCTGGAGCAGTGTTGCGTGGATGCACCAGTTGGATGTGCCAATTGACCCTTCTGGCTTTGTCTTTTTTTTCGCATGCAAGCAAAGAAATAGTTTATGTAGGATCAGTCATCCGACTAACTGAAAAGCAAGATAATGTATGAAATATTTGTGCACAAAAGGAATGGTTCTTTTTCTGTTGTTGTGCTATTTTTATTTTTAGTAGCTTATTTTTTTTTGTCAGTGCACCGGTAGCAGCACAAGCGCCGGTGCACCAGTTTTTGTTTGATGATGGGGGGCGAGGTCGCGGAGGTAATTACCTTGAAGTTGAGTGCGCCATCTCGTGCCAAAGCGAATAAGTTTTTCAGGATGTCGTCGGTGTATGCAGACAGGCGAGGCCACACATTGTCGGTGAGGTTGCTATCTAGGAAATCCATCCATTCGGCGAAGAACACCTGCAGAGGATGACGACGATGGATAAAGAATCAGCGGCAAGAACAAGGTGGAAACAAGAGGGCAAAAAGGCGCACATCAGCCATGCACGCACGTAGATCCAACGCATACCTGAAGGAAAAGTAGGAAGCTGCCCATGGTGCAGACCCCCTTGTTGTGCTGGAAGTGTTTCTGCACTTTCGTGGCCGCTCGCATTTTCCGTCAGATGCAAATTGGATGACGTTACATCTTTACTGGCTAAGTACCGTGTTGATGCCGGTTATGTATCAATGGAACATCCGAAAGTCACCGTCGGAGTTACCGGCCCGAAGACGGGGCTGTTTCCGTATATCACTGTTGTCTTCTACGGTGGTACAGCCCGCACTGCCACTGAAGGCAATTGTCGCATACACGCGTCGATGTTCAGTTCGCCAGCACTACCAGGAGCAGGCGAGGACGAGCGCTCTATCGCCGCACTCCATCTCCAGCCGGCTAAATTTCGTGTTTTGACCCTTTTGATATACAATTTCAGGAACTGACCCCGGTTTGAAAATTTTTCGGGATTTGACCCTTTTTCCTACCGCCAGGGTCTCTGGCGGTTGGGTTGCAGAGCCTACCGCCAGGGACCCTGGCGGTAGGAAACTTATCCACGTCAGCGCCCGGAGACGGCGCCGTCCCCCTCCGCCGCATCCTACCGCCAGGGATCCTGGCGGTAGGCTGTGTAAACTTACCGCCGAAACCCCTGGCGGTAGGGTGCGGGGCAGTTATATCGCCCGAGACCCCCGCGCCCCTTCCCTTCTCCCCGCCCTCCCCCTCCCCCCGTCGACAGTTCTTCTTCCCAAGTCGCCCCTCTCTCTCTCTCATCTCCTCCACTCCCCCCCCCCCCTCGGATCTTCGCCGTTTGTTGACCATTTTTGCGGATCGAGATGGCCCCGAAAAGAGAAACGTAAGCTCCTCCAATCCCTCCAATTAGTTTTTGCAAACTTGCTTCCGTTTCGACGCATTATTTGCTTGAAATCCCCCATGTTTTTGATTTTAGATTGGATTTTTTCACCTAAGATTGTTTTAGCTTGATTGTAGTTGTAGTTCTTAGTTCTTTAGTAAGTAGTGGTATTGAATATGAACTCTAATCAATAGTTCATATGTTAGTGTGAAGATGAACCCTAGTTCATAGTATTTTTTGTTAAAAAAATTATGATGTAATGCATGTGGGAGCACTTGATAGTAGTTTTATGATGCATGTTGATATGATATGAAGATGTTGTTTTATGATGTTATTTTTTATGATATGATGCATATTGTAGTAAACAAAAAATATATGATGCAAGTAGTGGATTTGGTTGGTCTGATATGGTATGATTTTGCATTTGACACATCTTGATATATGTATTTTATTTATTTGATCCATATGTTCAGGTCTGCAACAGTGGCACAACCATCGCCCATTCATCTCCAACACGACTCTTCTGCCTTGCCACTTCCGTACGTGTACGAGTCCTTCCCCAAGCTTCTGCTGCCGATGACCGATTTTTCAGACGAGTTCCTACAGGAGACGAGGGCAGTGCGGTGGCACGAGAGGGCAGAACGGATCGTCGATGATGTGAAGTGTTGGGCGCAGAGTGTGAAGGAGTTGAAGAGAGTGACTGCAGAGATGGAGGGAGATCCAACTATTTGCCGTGAACGCCGGGAAGGGACCATTGAAGTTGCCAAGCAGCACTCCAACTGGGAGCTGCGCAATTTGGGCCGGAGGATCTACCTCGAGAGCAATGCGGAGGAGAGAGCCAGGATGCCGCCCCCAAGTGCATCGGCGTTCGATATCATCAACCGGGGAAGGGCGGAGGCGAAAACTCCAGCTGGCAAGGCAAGGTGGGACTGCTTGAACGGGCGGATGCTGACCAGCGTCCCGCCTCCGCCTGAACCTGTGGATCCGCTGCCGTATCTGTCTCCACGGCCAAGCCTAGTATATGAGGGGGGGAGGTTTGTCCAACCTATAAACATGTCTATTGGATATGCATCTATGTTTTAGTAGGGGTTGTCAAACTATGTGGACAAGTTTGCTATTTGCTATTTCCTACTTATGAAGCTATGTGTAAACTGTTTGATATTTGCTATGTGAAACCTTTATTAATATGTGAGCTCATATATTGTTGTCATTTTTGTAAAACTTGTTGTGATATTGCTGTCATATTTAAATTGAAAACAAGCAACCAAATGAACATGAAAAAACAAAACAGAGGACCCTACCGCCAGGCTCCCTGGCGGTAGGTTCAGACAACCTACCGCCAGGGAACTTGCATATTTCGTTACAGAAGGCCTGTACGGCAAAACCCCCCCAACACCCTACCGCCAGAGCCCCCGGCGGTAGTGTTAGAGAGCGTACCGCCAGGTGGCCTGGCGGTAAGGTACTTATCCACGTCACGTGCGGTGACGGCGCCGTCCCCCTCCGTCACAGCCTACCGCCAGTGCCTCCGGCGGTAGGTTGTCTAACCCTACCGCCAGGTGCTCTGGCGGTAGCAGAAGGGTCAAATCCCGAAAATTTTCCTAAGTGGGGTCAGATCCTGAAATTGTATGTCAAAAGGGTCAAAACACGAAATTTGGCCTCTCCAGCCGTTCAGCCCCGTTCAGCCCCCCAGGGCGCCGGAAAAGAGCTGCCCGGGGCAAACCGGCACTAGATTGGTCCATGGGGCGACCTAGCTTCCAGCCACGCCCCTAGGCGACGCCCCCAGCCGCAGCAAATTCAAACGTAGTCATCCCCGCGCATAAAATAGACGCCACAAATCCGGCGATCAAGCGGCCACAAGTTCGGCGATCGGATGAAAAGTTCGGCGTACAAAAAGGAGAAAGGACGCGCGTGCGCATCAAACGGCGAGGTCGGCCTCCGGCGTCGGCGGAGTCGGCGTGCGCGGGCTTTGCGGGGTCTCTGTGCTTGGCGGCGTCGGCGTGGCTTCTATGCTGCGGGGAGTCTCGGCGGCATCATCGCTCGGGCTTGGCGGGGGCGTCGGCGTGGGCGTGGGTGTGGGCGGCGTCCTCGAGGGAAGCAGATTTAGGATGAGGCCGCGCTCCGCCAAGTACCATGCCTTGAACGCCTCGTCGTTGCTCTGGAGCATGTCCGCCCCGCCCAGCAGGAAAGCCAGGTCGGTGTTCCTTTTCTTCGCGGCGACGTTGGTCCGGTGGCTTGGACGGCGGCGCCCTCGGCTTCCTCTGCTTCGGTTGGGCGACGGAGGCGGTCGCGGTTGCCGCCGCGCGGGGACGACGTACTTCTTCAGTGGCATGGAGGCCGGCTGGGAGGCGAGTGGGAGGGAGATTGGCGGGAGGAAAGGAGAAAATGGGAGGGAAGTGGGGGAAAAGCTGGAAGAAACGGCGGGAATAGGCGCTAGACTCTTCGACAGGGCGGACCCACGCGCCCTTTTCGCTTGTGCCGGCGCCCCAGGCGCCCCAAGGGCGCTGGGTTCTGCCTGGGTCCACCGGCACCAGTTTCGGCCCGAGCCGGCGAAAAACGGGTTTCTGGGGGGCGATTGGTCCTTTTTTCGACGCCAGCGCGGCAAAAACGCCTGAGGAGGGCCCGTTGGGGGTGCGGCTGGAGATGGTCTTACCCCGCGAAGTATCACTAGATGGCCCGTCGGGTCATTAGCGTAGAGACCAACTATATCCAAAAAATGAAATACTTCCTTCAACTCATATTGCTTGTCGTTCATGGATGCATCTAAACATATTTCAGTGTTAGATAAGCATGTTTTACAAATGTTTTTTCTATAAATCATCCGTAAAGGTCATTAGCACGAATAAATCGAGAACCCTCGCCAAAGGTGTGAGACAAGCAAAGGTTCGTTGAGGAGGAAGGGAGACAAAGAAGAAGAAGAAGAAAAAGAAGAATGAGGTGGCAACTTGTCGCTTGTCATGCTACTTCCCTGCATTTATTGAATCGTAATATATTTTTTAGCAATCATTATGTAATAATAGTTGGCAACACTAGTTTGTTCAGGTTTGTCCTATAATTCGAGGTGTCTAAGCATAAATATGTGACGATTCGGTTAACTCCCCTTGATCATAGCAATCTTTTTGTTTGTACATGTCACACTTAGACACAACCTCCTAAGCATACACAATTTTCGGTAGGATGGGAGAACAGTGCGACAAAAATAACAGAGGCGATAAACGGCAGTATCGGTCTGTGGAGGCGCCTTTCTTTGGACTGCTGCACATATAAAAACGATACAAACGAGATATCTGTTGGGCCCAACCCTTCTATGCAACCACAACGTTAGCCCATGTCACGGTATGCCAATAAAAAATAACACATTGGCAAAGAGTAATACATACCGTGAACCAGGTACAACACCATCCGGCCGACGAATGTGATAGCCTGTCGCGGCCCCGGCAGGAAGTTGGGGCCAAGTTTACATGATTCTTTAAATTTATTTCATGTTTATGGGGTAAGTATGCACGTGCAACGCATGTTTTATAGTCCACAATAAAAACATCTTTGAATTTTATTAGTTATCTTTTAGCGAGTTTTTTTTACCGTGCAACTTAAATATGTCTCATACGCAATGATGTGAGCGAGTTTAACACACGCCTTCACATAAAATTCACGGCCACCTAAACATATTATAATTGGTTATAAAAATACTTAAGAAACAACAAGTAAGCAACATCCTCTACAATTAATCTTTTGATGGCTCTCTCTTAAAGGTCAATCTATTTATGCCATTTATACTGCTTCATTCTTTGTTCCACTGTTGGGATATTGTTTGGAGATTCATTTCCTACTTATATCAAAATATGTATCAAAAATCGTCTCCTTGGTCCACTGTCATCGGGTATATGCATTATACAACAATGTTATAAAAAGTTCATGTGCAACATGTATACATAGTTACTTTTTCAAATAACGATACACCATAATAACTATGAAGATACATACCGAATGTACCTGTTTAAAAGTGTTGGATGAAAAATCCCCCTTAAAATACTCCATATAATTTAACATCCACTGACCGCAGGATGAACATGATTACAGAAGTTGAATATATTCAACAAAAAATATTATCAATTTATATAAATAGTTTTGTAAAAACTTTTAAAACCATTAAATTATCAGGACTCGACATTTAATTTTAACCCTATCTACAAGAAAAATCGCATGACTCCAGCTAAGTAGGACACGACACGCTGGAATAAAAAAATTTGGAGGATAACGCCGAGACGCCCACACTCACTCACGGTCTCAAACCCATCACCTACCTCCCCATCGCCCAGCGAGTTGCTGCCACTGTCTCCCAGCCGTTCCCCATTCCATACTCGCCAGCTCCCTCTCTCGACCTGAACCCTCCCCTTCGTCCCTACCTCTAGCGCGAGGACTCACACGCCCTGCTCTTCCCTGCCCCTTCCCGTCGAATCCGGTCGCCGAAGTGCACGAGGAGGCGCTCGAGCTGGCCATGCTCGCGGGCGAGCCAGCCTTAGGCGTCGTCGGAGGCGGACGCGGAGGCACGGGACTCACCGGCGGCGACGTCCTGCCCCACCTGGCCTCACCCGCGGTGGGACACGCCGTCCGGCGTCCCCCACGCCCAGCTTGAGTATGAAAGCGTGGAGCAAGATGGCGGGTCACCGGGGTCGTGGAGGCAGGTTGTGGTGGTGGATCTCGGGTAGGCGGCGATGACTGCGGCGCTAAGCGGCTCCATCATGAGCGCGGGGCGGGAGCGGTGGAGGGTTGTGAGGCCACGGAGGAAGTTGAAGAGCGAGGGCGTGAGGGGCTGGCCATCCTCGCGCAGCCGGTCTGATGCAATTATTCTTGGGGGTTCCCGTATAAGAGATCTATCTACGGTGCTCAGCTCAGCCTACCTTCGATTTCTATGGCGTCGCCCATGGATCCTTATGTCAGTTTAGGAATTCCCCTCATATATTTGGTTTCCTGCTTTAGGGCATGCAATGCCAATCTAGGACCATGTGAAAATAAATTCAGTCTGTATCTGGTGCGAGGCCGTTCAAGTCAGCCCGTGTTATTGTTATGACCGGCATAGGGGCTTAGCCCAGTGGGTTATGGCCCAAGTATCTTAATTAGGGGCTTAGCCCAATTATCTTATCGTATTAGGATCGTTTGCTTAGGAGTTAAGTAAACCTCTCTATATAAGGAGAGGAGATGTATCAATCTAATCAAGCAAGAAGCAATCAATATTTGCTCACCTTCCCTTAGGGAGCCGGGAGACCTAAACCCTAGCCGCCTCCTGCCTTCGCCGCCGCTGCTCCCGTCGCAAGGACGCCGCCGGCCGCCGCGCACCAGCCCTCGCCTTTCCCCCTCCTCCCCCTACAACCTAAGCCCTAGATCCGGTAGGGCCCTAGCTTCTACCAATTTGGTATCCAGAGACTCGGGTTCGATCATGTCGGCATCAATACTCATGTCGCCGCTGCCCATCATCACCACCGGCCCGATGACCACTGCCGGGTCCCCAACGCCGCCGGCCCCGATCACCTCCGCGCCGCCGGCCCCCGTCACTTCCGCGCCGTCGAAAACCTCCGTCTTCACGCCGGAGGAGATGACCAGCACCCTGCGGGACCTCGTGACGGCCGTCCAGGGCATCTCCCTGTACCTGGCCAGCCCGCACACCACCCTGCCGACTGCGCGCCCCGCATACAGCTACCCGGCGACGCACTGGCCGATCCAGGACACGTCGGGCCCGAGCGGGACGCCTCTGCTGCCATTCCATACGGGCTATACCGGCGGGCCTCCGCCGCTGCTGCACCTACCCTGGTACTCGGTACCCGCGGCGATCGCCGGGGCCCATCCGTCGCTCCAGCCGCCGCCCACCCCAGCGCCGTCCTGGCCGCAGTGGCCCGCGCCGGTTCTCGCGGCGCCACCCGCACCTCCCGCGCCCGCCCCAGTGCCGCAGTGGCCGCACTGGCTCGCGCCGTCCCCAGCCACGCCAACCGCGCCGGTCCAGCTCCCACCGCCGCCACCTAGCTCCAGTCTGGGCCAGTCCACACCGAGAGGCCTCCCGATCCAGCAGGTCCGGTTTCCGCCGTCACTGTCCCTGATCCCGGCCTGGCTAACTGGGACGTTGCCACCGCTAGTTTACACGGAGCCCGGGGACCCACCGGTACCCACGCTGCAGTCTGGGGCCTCGTCCGGCTCCGCGGGGGCCTACGATGGCCTCCCCACTGTTCACCGGGCGTCGTCATCATCACTGCTCCGCACCGCCGAGCCGGTCGGCCATGGCGCGCCGACCCAGACGCCGCCACGGTTCGCCAAGATCGACTTCGGCACTTATGACGGCACGGAGGACCCGCTTAACTGGCTCAACCAGTGTGAGCAGTTTTTCCATGGCCAGCGCACGCTCGCGTCGGAGCGCACTTGGCTGGCATCCTACCACCTCCGCGGTGCAGCCCAGACCTGGTACTATGCCCTCAAGCAGGACGAGGGCAGCATGCCCCCTTGGGAGCGCTTCCGCGAGCTCTGCCTCCTTCGTTTTGGGCCCCCGATCCGCGGGAGCCGCCTGGCGGAGCTAGCCCGCCTTCCCTTCACCTCCACGGTTCAGGACTTCACCGACCGTTTCCAGGCCCTGGCATGCCACGCGTCGGGCGTGACGGCGCAGCAGCGGGCCGACCTCTTTGTCGGTGGACTTCCGGATCACATCCGCATGGACGTGGAGCTCCGGGACCCCAGGATCTCCAGACGGCCATGTACTACGCCCGCGCGTTCGAGCGCCGTGCAGTGGCCGTCCAGCAGGAATCACCATTCCGGGCCGCTGGGTCGCTACCCTGGCCAGATCCCGCGCAGGGTCGGCCTGCTCAGGCTTCCACGGCACCCCTCGCCACGACCGCGGCGCGCCCATTCCTCCGGCTCACCTCGGCTGAGCTACTCGAGCGTCGCCGCCAAGGGTTGTGCTTCAACTGCGACGAGCCCGACACGCCTGGCCACGCCTGCCCGCGACTCTTCTACCTGGAGGTTGCAGACTACATTTCGGAGGACGCCGTCGCTGCCCCAGCTGTCGCGAAGGTGTTTGACGCTGGTTGATCACCTCGAGGAGTTCAGCAAGCGCTTCCCCACCTTACAGCTCGAGGACGAGCTGTTTGTGCAGGCGAGGAGAAGTGTTATGACCGGCATAGGGGCTTAGCCCAGTGGGTTATGGCCCAAGTATCTTAATTAGGGGCTTAGCCCAATTATCTTATCGTATTAGGATCGTTTGCTTAGGAGTCAAGTAAACCTCTCTATATAAGGAGAGTAGATGTATCAATCTAATCAAGCAAGAAGCAATCAATATTTGCTCACCTTCCCTTAGGGAGCCGGGAGACCTAAACCCTAGCCGCCTCCTGCCTTCGCCGTCGCTGCTCCCGTCGCAAGGACGCCGCCGGCCGCCGCGCACCAGCCCTCGCCTTTCCCCCTCCTTCCCCTACAACCTAAGCCCTAGATCCGGTAGGGCCCTAGCTCCTACCAGTTATACCTTTTCTGTCCTCATTTTTGGCTAATTTTAGAAGTCTGTGCCATGTTATGTATCAATGAACAAGACACTACAGAAGATTGAGAGATGGTGAAACTGAACAAAAATTTTAGGAGGTGTCTATTCATGATAATACTTAGCCATGCCAGTTCATCAGCTTTATTTGCATCACTTGTTCGTCATGTATCCTATCTTTGTTAAGTAAGTGCTTTCTGTTTAGTACTCTTTATGGCTGAATCTGGTTAGGCACATTTTCGTTCAGTGTTGCCGTATAGTTATGTTCTGATGGCCGCATACAACTTTTCACGCTTCAGTAATGAGTTCTTTATGCAGTGCTGCTGGTGTGTAGATTATTATCCTCTATGGTTTATTTTTCTTCGATCTTATCTCGTTTCCATCTATTTCTACTTCAAATGTTCTTTCCATGAAATTTCAACTGTTTGACTTTGTAATAGGAGGTTAGGATCATGCAGTTTGCAGATATTCAGTTATAAAATATTTGTGGTCCATCAGTTCCTTTTGCGCATGTTGTCAAGAATATGTCATATAAGCCAAGGTTCAAACGCTTCTGGATGTGAACTTGACAAAACAAATCATCTTACTACTCCGTGAAGAAATATAAGAGCATTTAGCTTACTAAAGTAGTGATCTAAACACTCTTATATTTCTTTACAGATAGAGTAGGTGCTAATAGAAGTATTTGCTTCCAAAGTTCCAATTGCTCCTTCATGTGGCCATGTTACAAATATTTGATTAAAAAAATCTTCACTACACTTGATCTGCCTATGTTACAAATATTTGATTAAAAAAATTCTGTTTCAACGGATTTTGGATATTGTTAAGGTATGGTTCATTCTCACTGTTGTTTAATCTTCAGTTTGGGGGTGTCTCTCTTCTGTATATTGATAACTATCTGTTTCTAGCAGGGTGAGTGTCCTAAAGAATCGGAAGATTGCTGGGAAACATGATGATGTGATTCTGATACGCTATTTCTACTGGTCTTTCTGTTGGTGCCTTATCGTTCGTTCACCAGTCCCCTTCCTCAACATGCTCTCTGTACTCAACAAGGGCGAACTCTACAAGTTCTAGTAGGCTCCTCGGTGACCCATCACAGGAGAGCTTTTGGCCTGATCTGACGGAGCTGCGAGGTATGTATGCAAGTTTAGCTGATTTCCTTTACTGGTCTGTATTGGCATAGCTGATTTGTCACAATAAGAGAGACAAGACGGTCTGATTGTGCAACATGAACTCTATATGTGTAGCTCTTAGTTCTTGTTACAATCAAACACTAACCATTTTCCACATAGAAAACCATTAATTAGAGATGTAAAACAAACATCTTATAGCATTCTGTTGTCCAACTGTTTATATTTTTCAGAACTCTATTCTCAAAATTCTAATCCTGAGTAATGCTGCAACAGGTCAAAGGAAGAAGTCGAACCTGAAGAAATGCAGGGAAGAATTAAAGCTGCGTGTGGCCGGCTGGTTTAGGGGACGTGCAGGACGGCCGTGGCCGCGCGGGTGCCAGCCTGCCGGGGCAGGCTCCTGGGCACTGGCGATCTCGTGGACGGATGCCATGCTGCGAGCGCAGGCTCTTGGGCGCCCGCCGATGACGGATTCCACGCTGCGAGAGGCAACAATCTGCGATGGCGATCGTGCAGGGAGGCGATGGAGCGGCGCAGTGCCGCGAGGTCGCCGTGCAGGCAGGAGACGGTGTTGGTGGGCGGCGTCTGGCGCGGTGGTGACGCAAGGCATATAGGCGTCGGGGTAAGGGCGAGAGGAGCCGATTTCGTTGAGTTCCCTTAGTTTGTGATCGGAATTATTGCGTGATTGTAGGGGACGTGGGACTGGTAGTTGGAATACTCCTCTGCTGGTGGAGTACGGTCAGCCATAAGAAATTGCTAAGTGCACACCATCCCGCTATTAGATAAATTGTGACCATCAGATTGAGATTTGTGGGCCTAATCATGCGGTGATAATTGGTTCGTGTGATGTTGTGGGACTAATTGCGGGGTGCACATAAGATAGTTCTTGTTTAATTGTTTATTAGTAGTGGAGATGGAGATCTGTTGGGGACATGTTTTCACCAAAACCTGCCTTAAACAGTTAAACGGTAGTTTCTTTATAGATATGAGATCTATTTGAGTTGCTCTTAGTGATGTTCGACATTGCCCCGCCCGCGCGAGGTAAGTCTAGGCCTGCCCTCGCAGCATCGTTGCCCTTCCGCCAAGCTGTTTGGCTTGCGCGGACGTTTGCCAAGGATTTCTGTTTGGTTGGCTCGTCAACTGCTCTGCCCACATGCGCCGTATCGGGCAGTCGTTCACGCGCGACGCGTGAAGCCGGGTTGCATTGTGTTAGCCCATGTGACCGTATGCCAATCGAAAATGACACTGTGGAATACCATCAGAGGATGTCTGATCGTTAAAATCTACTGTATCTCATGAAGTCATCCTTGTTACGGTAGTCTGTTAAGGCACATCACATAATCACATCCCGGGGAAGGTAACACCAAACCGGACGAAGCAAGCAATAAGGCTTCGGCGCGAACAAACTGACAACCAAACCCCCCACCACAAGTGTTTAGAACCCGTAATCGAACAACAATAGGAGCCACTCGGAGTGTGCGGATCAGTGTTAGCCGACCTTCATAGCACGGGCTTGAACACTTTGTAAGACCTTACAATGATAGATGCTTAGAGAAATAAACCAAGTTTGGTGATTCAAAAAAATCGGGTTTATTTATCTAAGCACCTTGAATTGTGCAAGGCCTAAACAGTGCGGAGGGAGGCAATGCGTTGATGGATTCAACGATCTGGGGCGTGCTCTCATCTTTTTTCCCTTTTTTTCTCTCATGTGTGTATTAAAGATGTCGGTGATGGGACAATACGCTCCTGATATGACAGTTGGCAATTGGCGTATAGTGAACGCGCTGGATGTGACAGGAAATTTCGGCCGGCGCCTAGTGCGCGACCGGACCCATTAAAACTGGTCATAATGTGAAGTATCATATATTAGTACTTCCTCCATTCTCTTTTGTAGTGCGTGTAATTTTTTCTGTAAAATTCCGCAATGTAGTGTGCATTTGCTGCACTGAGCTCATTTGGACAAAAGTAACCCTTTGTTTGATTCACTGGGCATGCATGCGAGGCTATTTGAGTAAAAACTGCTGCTCCACCTCACTCCTTGGTATTGGAGTTGGAAACAATGCGCACTATAAAGAGGAATAGAGGAAGTATCATATATGAGTACTACATTCACAAACTAGTATAGCTTGGTACCATAAAGACCTTATTTATTGACATAAATAACACAAACTAATACATCATTTAATATGATACAGTATCATATCATGATACTTAACCTCCTCTTTTCTCATTTAATTATGTGACAACTTAGTTAAAATACCTAGTTGGCATGTATGACACTGCCTATAATCCTCTCGTTGTGAGCAGCCTAAACCGCGAAACATCGCTGTACTGTGATACCTGCTGAAATGCTGATTCAGTGGCAAGGTATGTGGCCGCGTGCGTCCACGCGTAAACCGGAGGTTCGTCGCCAAAGGCTGCAACGGTTCATCAAATTCTCTCCCATCATCGATCCATGTAGCCACCAGGGGCGGAGCCAGAAAATTTGGCCATTGGGTTCACTCCAGGAGTACATTCCATATAGCTTTATTTTTGTTTACCAAAGTATGTACCAAGTCTAAAAAAAATCCTTATTTTTTTTGAATATTTTGACTCGTCTGACTCGCCATGGCCTCTGAAAGTTAAGCCTTGACGCAACAAGTATCTCACCGAATCAATCAAAGCATTGAGCCGGATTCGATTTTGCTTTTTTGTAAGATCATTTTGCTTATCAAGAGCAACCTGAATTGACTAAACTTGATTTATCAAAGCATCATATCTTTTTTACTATTACATTACGAAAGCTAATAACACTACCCTTACCCTCATGAGTATATAGTTTGCTTTTCTTGTCCCAACCGTTCCAGCTGTTAATTGCAAGCTTGTCCCTTGTTGTAATGTTTGAAAAGGTAGCAGAAGGAGGCCTAATTCACTTTATCATTATACTCAAGCAAGGACCATACTCATTAACAATCTGGATCAAGTCTCCATTGAGTATCTCCAATCTCCCTATGTGGGTAACCAAAATTAGACGATGGCCTATAAGGTGCCCTCGTTAAATATTTGCGCCTTATCTCATCTTGCTTCTTTCGAGTTTTTGTGTACTCTGAAATTCTCTTCCGATCATCCGGATCATATCTCGATCTAGTGACCGAGTTCCCTTTGAAAAATACCGCTCCATAGACTAGATCAATCAAAAGTGCATGGATATTTTTTTAGAAGAGTAGGGCAAAACAATCTATTGTACTGGGCTATTAGTCTAGATAGAACATAGACAATAGAGAAACAAAATCGGGCAATGTAGTCTAATTACCTTAAGTTTTGGGATTTAATTGTTGCCAATGTCGATCTGCGGCCGCCTGCTTGCTGCGGGCATACGGCGGCGGCCGAGTCGCCGAACAACACGAACATGCGAGATTGGAGTCGGAGAAACGAACAGACGAAACGATGAAAAAAAGCAGACGGTAGATGAGGCGTGCCGCGTGTGGATGCATATTTGCGGTTTTTTTAGACAATCTGCATGTTTGCGTGATTTACTGACTCACGGTTTAGGCATGTGAATGGATTAGTGGGCTGTTGTCTTTGAGCCCTTTGTCCCACGTGAGGTGATTTGTTGGGGTCAGGCAAGCTATTTTACTGGGTTCACGTCATTCAAAGACGTACACATACGTACGTACCAGGCAAAATCCATTGGGTTCACTTGAACCCAATAGCTCTACGCTGGCTCCGCCGCTGGTAGCCACCCGACATGTATGTAGATGGCCGGCGCGATTCGGCATGACAATCGACTTACGCTCGTCATAGTGGGGTAACATAATTAAAGAAGAGAGTAACATGCACTTGTGACTAGCAAATATATGCTTATGTGGCACATAATTAAAGAAAAGAGAGAGGGTTAGAATAACATAAGTAGATACGATATCATATTAAATGCTATGCTACTTTGTGTCATGCATGACAATAAATATGATCATTTATGATATTTTTTTGAGCATCAGTACAGACACAAGCGCTAATATACACGCGCATACACTCACCTCTATAAACGCGCACACACACATCCTACCACTATGGTCATTTATGATACTACTTTATATTACTATGCACTATGAACGTAGTATCATACACTAGTATCATATGCATAATACTAGTACTCCCTCCGTTCCTAAATATTTGTCTTTCTAGACATTTTAAATGACTATCACATACGGATGTATGTAGACATATTTTAGAGTGTAGATTCATTCATTTTGCTTCATATGTAGTCATTTGTTAAAATGTCTAGAAAGACAAATATTTAGGAACGGAGGGAGTATATGTTACTCCCCACTATGACCAGCCTTAATTAGGGATATCAGACGACGAAACCAATACTAGCCTAGTTAAAGTATTAGGCATCACATGATCATTGGATCAGAGTATCATGATCCACATGGCACGAGTTCCGCTACATGTTAATATAACCTGCTCGCGTTCCTTGAGCACATAAACTACGCTTGACGTGATACTACCACTTTGCATCAAACGCGGCGGCCAGGCTAGCCAGCTGATTATTTCGGACAACTCCAAACACAATCCACCTGTGTTGTTTCCTTTTACCAAAGATCATGTGAATTATAGTCGACCATCTTAAACATCAAGAGCTATTGTAAACGGTCAGGTTGATTTCTTTTTTGACAAATGAAATATATTAATATCACGAAGATACACGATGACAAGTCATAATGATTGATTGTTATGTAGCTTCACATTTCTCACAGACCAATCTTATAAAGCCATCCTTGAAAAATAAAATAAAAATACACACTGGTCCTTGAGGAAATCGACGGCGTCTTCCATCTGAACTCCTCGGCGGCGCATCACGAGTGAAGCTCAATGCCACCTCCTGACTTCCAAGACATCACCGAGCTAGGGAAACATTATTGACACAACTCCGGAAGGTAAATAGTTAGAGGATGACATTATGTTCCACGAGATAGGAAAAAAGTAAATCAAAATACAAAATATTTTTTATTCTCCCCTTTTTGTTGCAGTTCGGTGACAACATTTGGCAACCCCGATATAATTCCGCCCAATTTTGCTTCACAAGACGTGATAGCAAACTTAGGCCATCTCCACCCGTACTGGGAAAATATGCCCCCTATTTGTCCGCCTCGCGACGACGCCCCCTATTTGTCCGCCCCCAAATCCTTACACGTTCATGCACGTAGATCACATATACGACATCCAGTAGCAACCAATATACAGCACGACATACTTTATACATATCATTGGGGAGTTCATAAAAAGAATAGCATAGTTCATAGCATGGGACCGGACATACTACAACCATTAGTTCATCACTACTTCATACTAGAAAGGGGAAGCAGAAATGTATCACAGAAGCGGGCCATGCCCTTGCCCTTGGCTTCGCCGCCGCCGTAGTATACGTCAAAGATGGCGTAGAGGCCGTCGGTGTCAGAGGAGGTGCCTCACATGGGGTCATCTGTGTCCTGCGACAAGCTAGCACAAGAGGCCCAATATTTCTCCTAGGCGAGGGCAAGGGCACATGCTTCATCGGCGACGTTCTTCTCAGCTTGCGGCATGATCTCGATACACTGCGCCGAGCCTGGCATTGATCCCCCATGGAGGTGCGCGTCCAACTCCTTTGTGGCGAGGGAGCATCACTTGATGCCTATGACGAAACGGTCATCATCGTATAACGACACATACATCAGAGCGGACACAACGCTGCAGAAGGTTATGTGGCGCGTCTTGTCCTTCTCACACCGGCCTCACCGCGCCTAGGACTCCGCATGGAGCCACCGCTGCTGTATTCGCCATTGAAGCAGAGGACGATGCGCGACTGCCAAGTACCCACCACCTGGGCGGCTGGGACATAGAGGGGCCGCTGGAACCTCTGCGCCCGTGCTATGGGGACAGAGTGGATATGCATTGGTGCAACTACCTGTCGTCGGACGCACTGCCGTTTCTAGACCCACAGCGGGGTGGCGGGATGTCACCGAGCTGTTGGATCGTGCCTCCACGGCTCTGATGGCGCACCTTGGTCTCCAATTTGGTAGCGGTGTACCATGAGGCTGAGGGCAAGCTCGTCGTCGTCTGACGCTGCGACTAACTCGGAGTTCACGCCGTCGCCAGACCCGGACTCGATAGAGAGCTCGACATGGCTGGAGATGGCCAAACATGGGAGTAGAGGAGTGGGAAGGGGAGTGGAGAGGAGAGGAGTGGAGCGGATAGGACTAAGATTTAGGGTTTGATTTGTGCCTATGAAGGAGATATTTTGTGAGGTCGGATGTGGACCAAAACAGTCTGGACCCGACGTGATGGATGTGTCTGAACCGAACGACGCCAAATCCACCCATGTATGTGTTGAGTTTGGAGTACCAAATAGCTTTGACAAATGAACTGAATATAAATGGTCCGGTTGAAATGAAATTTTATTGTCAGTGCAGTGCCTAGACTGTCTGCCCGGACAAATACTCCCTCCGTTCCGAATTACTTATCTTTGATTTGTGTAGATACGGATGTATCTAGCACTAAAATAAGTCTAGATACATCCGTATCTAGACAAATTTAAGACAAGTAATTCGGAACGGAGGGAGTAGAAACTTTGAGGGTCCGGTTAAGATTTTCTTAGACATGCCCATACCCGTCCTTCAGAATTTTTTTGAATTAGAAAAGTGTTTTATTTTGTTGTACTAGTTATCATATGATCATTGGATCGGAATATCATGATCCACGAGGCACGAGTTCCGCTACATATTAATATAACCTTCTCGCGTTCCTTGAGCACATAAACTATTCTTGACGTAATACCTAGTCGGCATCAAACACAGAGGCCAGATGTGAGATGCCGTCGTGTTCCGTGAGCTGGAAAAAAAATTAAGTGTGAATGAAATATTTTGAATCTGCCTTTCTCCCTTTATAAAGCAAAGCCCTGAGAGCACACAATTACACCACAACACACACAGAGAGGGAAACCAACGGAGCTCCTGCATCTCCAAGCAGCGGAAGGATAGGATAATGGCCGGTGAGAAGAAGGGGCTGGTGCTGCTGGACTTCTGGGTGAGCCCGTTCGCGCAGCGCTGCCGCATTGCGCTGGCCGAGAAGGGCCTGGCCTGCGAGTCCCTGGAGCAGGAGCTGCTGGGCGCCAAGAGCGACCTCCTCCTCCGCTCCAACCCCGTCCACAAGAAGGTCCCCGTGCTCCTCCACGGCGGCCGCGCCGTCTGCGAGTCCCTCGTCATCCTCGAGTACATCGAGGACGCCTTCCCCGGCGCGGCCCCGCTGCTCCTCCCCGCCGACCCGCACGCGCGCGCGCAGGCGCGCTTCTGGGCCGACTACGTCGACAAGCGGGTGTACAGCTGCGGGACGCGGCTGTGGAAGCTCAAGGGGGAGGGGCGCGCGGCGGCGCGGGTCGAGATGCTGGAGACGCTCCGGACGCTGGACGCCGAGCTCGGGGGCAGGGCGTTCTTCGGCGGTGAGGCGCTCGGGTTCGTGGACGTCGCGCTCATACCGCTCACGTCGTGGTTCTACAGCTACGAGAAGCACGGCGGGTTCAGCGTCGAGGAAGAGTGCCCGGGGCTGGCGGAGTGGGCGCGGCGGTGCGGGGAGAGGGAGAGCGTGGCCAAGGTCCTGACACCACCGGAGGAGGTGCACGACTTCATCTGCCTGCTCAAGAAGCACTACGGCGTCGAGTAGCGCTGATCGATCACGATCAGCCGGCTGGTGGATGCGTGGCGAACTGTTTGCTTTCGTGGAGTTTGGCTCGAGTCTGCTCTTGCTTGTGTTTAATTTGAGTCTCTAATGCCATTTGTCTCGTGTTCTACTTTCAAGATGTTGTCCATGTATTTGCCTATTTGGGACCTCCATATATGTGAGGGACTTCAAAATGTTTTGCTCAAGAAAATTGCGTATAGTGCATTTCATAGAGCAAAATCCTATTTATACCTAAAAGATTAGCTAATCCTCATTATCTTATTTATTTTACGGAAAGATCTTACGGAAAGGCTATTTTTCCTATCGACTGGCAGGTACGATCGCTCCAGCATGTTTTTTTTTTCCTTCGATCATCCTTTAGCGCTAAAAAAGATATAAGTGCTAGGTGTAGGATTTTTTTTCCTTCAGCGCTAAAAAAGATATAAGTTCTAGGTGTAGGATTCAAACCCAACACATGTTGTGTTCATACGCACACTGGTAGAAAAAGAGGCTTCCGTCCAGCCCCATTAGTCGCGGAACTGTAGGAACCGCGACTAATGAAGCCTTTAGTCCCGGTTCGGCAGACGAACCGCGACCAAATGCCTGCCCCCAGGGCGCTCGGTGGCCAGCTGGTGCACGTGAGGGGCTTTAGTCGCGGTTGGCCAGGCCAACCGCGACTAAAGGTGCCCAAAGGCCTTTAGTCGCGGTTGGCCAGGCCAACCGCGACTAAAGCTCCTCCCCTATATATACCAGTTCAGCACACTCACTTAGCCATTTGGTGCCACTTCTCTTCACAAGCTTCACAAGGGGGTGTAGGTTTGCTTTTGGTTCCTCTTATGCACACAAGGTGTTTGATGAAATGCCCCAAGAGCCACACTTGAGGTTCCTCATTCATTTTTTCCTCCTCGATCGCGGTTAGCAACTTGAACCTTTCATGCATGTGTGTCATTGATTAAATATGCATGTGTGTTGTTCATTGTTTAATTTCTATTGTTTATAGCTAGTTAGTTTAACAAATGCATGATGGTTAATTATATATTTTATATTATAATAATGCAGATGAATCGGCAATGGATGTACGGTAACCGACTCTCCCGCGAGTTCAATACGGGTTTGAAAGATTTCCTCGTAGTGGCTAATGCGAACAAGCAGAAGGGTTTTGTTATCTGTCCATGTGTTGACTGTAAGAATCAGAAGGGTTACTCTTCCTCAAGAGAAGTTCACCTGCACCTGCTTCGGCACGGTTTCATGCCAAGCTATAATTGTTGGACCAAGCATGGAGAAAGAGGGGTTATAATGGAAGAAGATGAAGAAGGGGATGATTTCATCGATGAAAGCTATCTTGCTGATTTCGGTGATACTTTCATGGAGGATGCTGAAGGTGAAGGTGAAGGTGAAGGGGAAGGTGAAGGGGAAGGTGAAGGTGAAGAAGAGGCACGTGATGAGACCGTTGATGATCTTGGTCGGACCATTGCTGATGCACGGAGACGCTGCGAAACTGAAAAGGAGAGGGAGAATTTGGATCGCATGTTAGAGGATCACAGAAAGTCGTTGTACCCCGGATGCGATGATGGTCTGAAAAAGCTGGGCTGCACACTGGATTTGCTGAAATGGAAGGCACAGGCAGGTGTAGCTGACTCGGCATTTGAAAACTTGCTGAAAATGTTGAAGAATATGTTTCCAAAGAATAACGAGTTGCCCGCCAGTACGTACGAAGCAAAGAAGGTTGTCTGCCCTCTAGGTTTAGAGGTTCTGAAGATACATGCATGCATCAACGACTGCATCCTCTACCGCGGTGAATACGAGAATTTGAATGAATGCCCGGTATGCACTGCATTGCGTTATAAGATCAGAGGCGATGACCCTGGTGACGATGTTGAGGGCGAGAAACCCAGGAAGAGGGTTCCCGCCAAGGTGATGTGGTATGCTCCTATAATACCACGGTTGAAACGTCTGTTCAGGAACAAAGAGCATGCCAAGTTGTTGCGATGGCACAAAGAGGACCGTAAGTCGGACGGGGAGTTGAGACACACCGCAGATGGAACGCAATGGAGAAAGATCGACAGAGAGTTCAAAGATTTTGCAGCTGACGCAAGGAACATAAGATTTGGTCTAAGTACAGATGGCATGAATCCTTTTGGCGAGCAGAGCTCCAGCCATAGCACCTGGCCCGTGACTCTATGCATCTACAACCTTCCTCCTTGGTTGTGCATGAAGCGGAAGTTCATTATGATGCCAGTGCTCATCCAAGGTCCTAAGCAACCCGGCAACGACATCGATGTGTACCTAAGGCCATTAGTTGATGAACTTTTACAGCTGTGGGGCCCTGGTGTCCGTGTGTGGGATGAGCACAAACAAGAGGAATTTGACCTACGAGCGTTGCTTTTCGTAACCATCAACGATTGGCCTGCTCTTAGTAACCTTTCGGGACTGTCAAATAAAGGATACAATGCATGCACGCACTGCTTACATGAGACTGAAAGTGTACATTTGCCAAATTGTAAGAAGAACGTGTACCTTGGGCATCGTCGATTTCTTCCGAAAATTCATCCAGTAAGAAAGAAAGGCAAGCATTACAACGGCAAGGCAGATCACCGGCCGAAGCCTGCAGAACGCACTGGTGCTGAGGTATTTGATATGGTCAAGGATTTGAAAGTCATCTTTGGAAAGGGTCCTGGCGGACAATCAGTTCCGAAGGGAGCTGACGGGCACGCAGCCATGTGGAAGAAGAAATCTATATTCTGGGAGCTAGAATATTGGAAAGTCCTAGAAGTCCGCTCTGCAATCGACGTGATGCACGTTACGAAGAATATTTGCGTGAACCTCCTAAGCTTCTTAGGGGTGTATGGGAAGACAAATGATACAAAGGAAGCACGGCAGGACCAGCAACGTTTGAAAGACCCTGATGACCGGCATCCGGAATGGTTTCAAGGTCGTGCCAGCTACGCTCTGACCAAAGAAGAGAAGGTCATCTTTTTTGAATGCCTGAGCAGTATGAAGGTCCCGTCTGGATTCTCGTCCAATATAAAGGGAATAATAAACATGGCGGAGAAAAAGTTCCAAAACCTGAAGTCTCACGACTGCCACGTGATTATGACGCAATTGCTTCCGATTGCTTTGAGGGGGCTCCTGCCGGAAAATGTTCGAGTAGCCATTGTGAAGCTATGTGCATTCCTCAATGCAATCTCTCAGAAGGTAATCAATCCAGAAGATCTACCACGGTTACAGAACGATGTGGTCCAATGTCTTGTCAGTTTCGAGTTGGTTTTGGTTTTCCCGCCATCCTTCTTCAATATTATGACGCACCTCCTGGTTCACCTAGTCGAAGAGATTTTCATTCTCGGTCCTGTATTTCTACACAATATGTTCCCCTTCGAGAGGTTCATGGGAGTATTAAAGAAATATGTTCGTAACCGTGCTAGGCCAGAAGGAAGCATCGCCAAGGGCTATGGAAATGAGGAGGTAATTGAGTTTTGTGTTGACTTTGTTCCTGACCTTAAGCCGATTGGCCTTCCTCGATCGCGGCACGAGGGGAGACTAAGTGGAAAAGGCACGATCGGAAGGAAATCAACGATATGTATGGACGGCCATTCTCTGACTGAAGCACACCACACTGTACTGACCAATTCCAGCTTGGTGGCTCCGTACTTTGAGAAACACAAGAATATTTTACGCTCGGACAACCCGGGGAAGCCTGAATCCTGGATTAGGAAGGCCCACATGGAGACTTTCGGCAGTTGGTTGAGAAAACATTTAATGAATGACAATGATGTTGTAGATCAGCTGTACATGTTGGCCAAGACACCATCTTCGACTATAACGACTTTCCAAGGGTACGAGATAAATGGGAATACATTTTACACGATCGCCCAAGATAAAAAGAGCACCAACCAAAACAGTGGTGTCCGCTTTGATGCAGCAACCGAGAATGGGCAAAAGGTCACATATTATGGTTACATAGAGGAGATATGGGAACTTGACTATGGACCCTCCTTTAAGGTCCCTTTGTTCCGGTGCAAATGGTTCAAGCTAACAGGAGGTGGGGTAAAGGTGGACCAGCAATACGGAATGACAATGGTGGATTTCAACAATCTTGGTTACCTTGACGAACCATTCGTCCTAGCGAAAGATGTCGCTCAGGTTTTCTATGTGAAGGACATGAGTAGCAAACCGAGGAAACGGAAAGATAAGAAAACGATCAGTACATCATGCGATGATCCAAAGCGCCACATTGTTCTTTCAGGGAAAAGAAACATCGTGGGACTGGAGGACAAGACAGACATGTCAGAAGATTATAATATGTTTGGTGAAATTCCGCCCTTCAAAGTGAACACCGACCCAAGCATTAAGTTAAATGATGAGGATGCTCCATGGATACGGCACAATCGTAAGCAAGCAGGGACACAAGGGAAGAATTGATGTGTAATAATTTATTGTACCAAACTTTGTATTTGGTCGATGAACTGAATGATGTATCAAACCTTTTGTCAAACCTTCAAGGGATTAGTTTTATTTTTCTGATTTTTTTGATATATTATTGTATTTTTAAGATTTTAAAATGAATTAGTTTTATTTTTCTGATTTTAAAAGGAAAAAGGAAGAAGAAGAAAGAAGGAAAAACAGAAGAAAAAAACAAACAGAAGAAAAAAGGAAAAACAGAAGAAAAACATAAGAAAAAAACAAACAGAAGAAAAACAGAAGAAAAAAGGAAAAAGGAATAAAGGAAGAAAAAAAAGAAGAAAAACAAGAAAAAGGAAGAAAAAACAGAAGAAAAAAATAGAAGAAAAAAGGAAGAAAAAAACAGAAGAAAAACAAGAATTTAAAATGAATTAGTTTTATTTTCTGATTTTTTTGATATATAATTGTATTTTTAAGATTTTAATAACATAAATAAATAAGTAATTAGAAACTTTAATAGCAAAAATAATTATCATAAAGTAAAATAAATAAGTAATTAGAAACAAAATAAAATAAAATAAATAAGCTTTTTGTTGTAAGTAGAAACAAAACAAAATAAATAAAGCAAAAATGAAAACAAAAAACAAGCAAAAAATAAAAAATAAGCCACCTACTGGGCCACCACGGCCTGAATACGACTAGAAACCCATTATTGGGCCAGGATTCAGGCCCGCAGGCTAGCAGTAACAGAATAGGCCCGTAAGCCTGCATTTGAGAGGAGCTCGAAGTGGTCAGCGCAGCCGCGCTTATAAACCACTGTCGAAGCCTCTCGGCTAGCGAGGTGGGACTAAACATCCCACCGCACCGCGCCAGTGCCAGCACAGAGCTTTAGTCGCGGTCGGTGTGGCGGACCGCGACTAAAGCCTAGGCTTTAGTCGCGGTCCGCCACACCAACCGCGACTAAAGCCTCTTTCCTGCGCGGGAACGAAGCGGCGCCAAAACACTTTAGTCGCGGTTGGTGTGGCGGACCGCGACTAAAGCCTAGCTTTAGTCGCGGTTGGTGTGGCGGACCGCGACTAAAGCCAGGCTTTAGTCGCGGTCCGCCACACCAACCGCGACTAAAGCTGCGTCTATAAATACTGCACTTGGCAGTTTTGCCACTTCCCATTCTCTCTCTCTCAACGCCGAAGCGCTGCCGCGACGCCGATCGTCTCCGACGCCGACGCCGAAGCCCTGCCCGACGCCGGAGCCCTGCGCGCCGCCGCCCCCCGTCCCCAGTGAGCGCCGCCCGTGCCCTGCGCCCTGCCGCCCGCCGCCCGCCGCGCCCGCCGCCCGCTGGCCCTGCCTGCGCCGTGTCCGCGCGCCGCGCGCCCGCCGCCCGCCGCCCGCTGGCCCTGCCTGCCGCCCTCCGCGCGCCGCCCGCCGCCCGCTGGCCCTGCCGTCCTCCGCCGGCAGAAGATCGAAGATCAGAAGAAGAAAAAGGGAAAAGGAAGAAGAAGAAAAAGGAAAAAAGGAAAAAGGAAAAAGGAAACCACAAAAAAAACAAATTAAACAGAAGAAAAAACAAAAGAAAACAAAGGAAGAAGAAAGAAAAAGGAAGAAGAAAAAAACAAGAAAGAAAAAGAAAGAAGAAAAAAGAAAGGAAGAAGAAAAACAAAGGAAGAAGAAAAAAAGAAAGAAGAAAAAGGAAGAAGAAAAAAAGAAAGAGGAAAAGAAAGAAGAAAGAAAAATGAAGAAGAAAAAACAAGAAAGAAAAAGGAATAAAAAAATGAAAACCAAATAAAAACCAAATGAAAACCAAAAGAAAGAAGAAAGGAAAAAGGAAGAAGAAAAAAAGAAGAAGAAAGGAAGAAGAAAGGAAGAAGAAGAAAGAAAGAAAAAAGAAAAAGGAAAGAAGAAGAAAGAAAGAATAGAAAGGAATAAGAAGAAAAGGAAGAAGAAGAAAGAAAGAAGAAAGGAAAGAAGAAAGAAAGAAGAAGAAAGGAAGAAGAAGAAAGAAAGAAGAAGAAAGGAAAAAGGAAGAAGAAAAAAAGAAGAAGAAAGGAAGAAGAAAGGAAGAAGAAAGGAAGAAGAAGAAAGAAAGAAAAAAGAAAAAGGAAAGAAGAAGAAAGAAAGAAGAGAAAGGAATAAGAAGAAAAGGAAGAAGAAGAAAGAAAGAAGAAAGGAAAGAAGAAAGAAAGAAGAAGAAAGGAATACCGCGACACCCTCTCCCACCCCTTCCTCGCCCCCTCCTTTTGCCACCGCCCTTTCGCCACCGCCACCGCCACCGCCCCCCTTCTTCACTTAATTAATTTGTTTTTACTACATGTTTTCAGGACTGACATAATGGCGGACGATAGAGCTGACCCGATTATGGACAACTATGATCCGGACGGTGAAGCACATATGTTCGGCATCATAAACGGCGATATTCAATATGTGCCGACCGGACAAGAAGAAGATGATGTCTCTTATTATCTGAACCTTGACGGTGAAGATGAAGGGCGCCGTCAGCAAGATGATGCCGAACAAACGTCGATAAACGACGATCTTCAAATGGAAGTAGCAACCACCTCCGGCGCCGAGGTATATATATACATTGAGCCTCTGGTGATACAAACTAACTGATTTGAATAAATATGTGTGTACTAACGGGCGCGACTCTCTTTCTTATTTTAGCCCTCGGCCGGATCGTCGAAACAATCGAGTACGTCGTCAAAGCGTGGCGCAACCAAGACGATGAAACAAGGGGAAACATGCACCATCGAGGTTGTCGACAGTGCAACCGGCAGGCCGCTGGAGCCCCGCAAGAACGCCATCAAGTTTGTCAGCCAATGCGGAGCCGTTGTTAGAGACAACGTCTCGATCACCGTCCAAGAGTGGAATGAGCCAAAGAAGGCACGAATTGCTGGTTTCACTTTTGTCGATAAGAGAACAAAAAAAGATTGCTTCAAGAAGCTTATGGAACATTTCGTTCTACCTCCGGAATACAACAAATTCGATGAGGAGGGTAACAAGATTGAGGAAAACAAGGAGAGGAGGAGGCTAGTCAAACAGTTCGCTCTTCATAAGATGGCCGATGCATTCCGGAAATTCAAGCAAAATCTAAACCATGACTTTGTCAAGCAGAACAAGACTCCCGATTTCAAAGGACAATATGAGAAACTGAAACATGATTGGCCAGAATTTGTGAAGCAAAAGAAATCGGAGCAGTTCATTCAAATATCGAAAAAAATAAGGAAAATGCGGCTAAGAAGGAGTACAATCATATTATGGGGCCAGGAGGGTATCGCCTTTGGCAGCCTAGGTTGGCGAAGATGGAGAACGAGCTGAGGGCGCGAGGAATCCGTCCAGGTACGGAGGGATGGGACCCAAGGGCCAAAAGCTGGTGGTACGGGCATGGGGGAACGCTGAACCCGGAGACAGGGGAGTGTGTTTACCAGGGCAAAATAATGAAACCCACCCAAGCCCTTATTGACGCAATGAGGGATGCTCAAGAGGGGAAGATCAAGTTCAACAGAGAGAACGACGCACTGACAAAAGCCCTCGGGAATCCTGAACACGGAGGACGTGTACGAGGCATGGGGCACATTCCGTGGAAAATAGGGTTCCCCCAGAACGATGACCCGTACGGTTACAGAAGCCGTAAGAGAAAGATGGATCGGGAAGCAGATGTTGTGGCGCGGTTGGCATCGGAAATGGATGTGATGAAGAAAACCGTGAGTGTACTAGTAGCCGAAAGAGATGCAGCTGGGGCGCAGCATGAAGATCATCCAGCGGATCTCGGAAGCCAGCAGCGGAGAAGCAGCGTGGCTTCCACGGAGGCCCCACCGGCTGGTGCAGATGCACCGACGATCGAAATTACTGCACCGGAGCCTCTGGTGGTCGAAATTACTGCACCGGAGCCTCCTCGCTACCCCGTGGACGATATAAAGGAGAGGAAAGAATGTCATCTGTATTATCCTATCGGGAACATGTCCATGAAGGTAGCCATCGGCAGTGCTTTACCATGTTTACCTGGAGCACTCCACCACAACAACCCCATTCAAGATGGCTATGCTCGTGTCACGGTGGAGGACATAGTCCAAGGGTTTGAGGACCTGGAGATTGACATTGCTACACCTGAAGGGGAGAAAAGACTTGGAGATGTCAAGCGCCATTTCATTCTATGGCAAAAGAAGTTTATCAAATTTCCAGGCGAGGCGCCAAGGACAACAAGTCCACCACCCTACGGTGGTGGTGGTGGCGGTGGCGGCGGCGGCGGTGGTGGTGGTGGTGGCGGTTCACCTACACCTCCGTCACGTCAGCCGACGCCTCCCAGTCCACAACGTCCGGCGGGTGATCAGACGCCGCCCCCCAGTCCTCGTCCGGCGGGTGATCAGACGCCGCCCCCCAATCCACCTCCGGCAAAGAAGCAGAAGCAGTCCTGGGTTATTAACCCGGACCCTTATGTACCTAAGACCACAAAGGTACCGGAGCCATCACTGAAGCCTCTCCCCACAAGGCCTTGGGAACGTAGTGCCGAGGAAACTGCCGCGGCCGCGGCTGCTGATCTTGAGAAATGGAAGGCGGACTGCAAGAAGAAAAGAGAGCCCGAGCCCAAGCCAGTATTTTCTGATGAGCAAAAGAAGTGGGCTAAGTCATTTTTGAGCACACCGTCCCAAGCCGCGAAGAATCTGCCTGAGGACTATGCACGTGAACTTCGTAGGCAGGCACTCATGTTGAAGGAGAAGAAAGGGCGGGCGGATGACCCCGATCAAAGTAAACGAGTTGCCCAGCTCGGGGAACAAAGTAAACAATCAATTGCCCCGCTTATAGTGAAAGCCGCCGGTCCGGATGACCCCGATATCATAGCAGCTGCGGCAGCACTTGGATTGACTGCAACGAGTGCCAGAGAACAAGCGGCCAACTTAGGTATTACTCTTCGTGAACTGTTAGGCCTTGATGATCTGCCAGTGAAGGAGGTAGTAATTACATATGTGAAGAATGGGCCTCTCGTCGAGCCTGCGCAGGAACAGGATCTACCTCCGCAAATGAAAGGTCTGCTGAAATGGTACAAGGGTTACATAAAAAATAAAAACGCCAACGAATATATTTATGCGGAAGTTAGACATGAGCATCACTTCAAACATTACTATGTACAAATTCATCTGAGTGAATTGTTCCAGCTTTTCAATCTGCGCGAGCTCGACAAATCTATCATCAGTTGCTACGTTCTGTAAGTGATTTATTTCTACCCCATCTCGTTCATATTGCCTGCACACTATATATATGTCCTAACTATATTGTTGTGTCCGCTATTATACATGCAGAATGAAGATTAAGGAATGCAGAGTAAGGAACATCCATGATGTTGGGTTCATTGACCCACAGATTGTTAATGGATATGTGTTGCGGCATCACCCCGACGACATGGAGGCAGACCTGTGGCAGTTTCTTACAAAGCAGGAACTCAAAAGTGATATTCTATTTCCTTACCATTTTGGGTGAGTGTTTCTGTCTTGAGCACATTCTCTTTTGTTTACTCCATGCATGGTATGTGGCCGGCTAATCGATGAGTTATGCATGACGTACTGTGCATGTATCGTGTCCGCAGGTTCCACTGGATTCTGCTAGTAATTAAAGTTGACACCTCAGAATGTCTCGTCCACGACTCTCTGAATATGGATCCAAAGCTTTGGGGCGACCTGAGAAAAATGATGCAGAAGTAATTATTTTCATTCATTTGCGCTCTATATCGATCGGCCTATTTCGTTCATTTCCTAATATCAAGTAACTAATAACTCTCTTGTTCATTTAATTTTCTTTGCCTCGTAGGGTTTGGAGACGGTTCGTAGATACAAAGGTCGGTGAATTCAAAAAAGAGCTAGAATTCAAAATGGCAAAGGCTAAGAATGCTGGGGATATTCAGCCGGCGGGGACCAATCTATGTGGATACTATGTCTGTGAGATGATCCGGAGATACACCTCTGAGCGGGTTCCGAGTGATACCAATGCTCAGAGGAATAACCTCCGGATGATGCTTAGTCCAGAAGCTCGCTTCCGACCACTTCAAGAGGAACTAGCTGGATGGTTCAGGAGGGAAGTCCTCCATCCTAAAGGAGAACACCATTACGAGGACGTAGAACTTTATATGCCTTAAATTATGTATGGAAACTTGTTCAAAATTGTATATGGTCATCCGATGATATTGAATATATACTGTATATTCCTCTTGAATTCTTTTTGGTTCTAATTTCAAATTTGTTTGAAATTGTACATTCATATGCATGTATGTAGTAGCGTAGAATATGTGAAACTCCTTCAAAATTAAAATAAAGCATAAAAGAAATAAAACAATACAAATTAAACAGAAAACAGGTTAGGGGGGGCTTAAAATAAAGCATAAAAGAAGTAAAACAATACAAATTAAACAGAAAACAGGTTAGGGGGGGAGGTTTAGGGGGGGGGGCTAAAACCCTAAACCTGCGGCGGTCTTTAGTCGCGGTTGGCCAGAAGAACCGCGACTAAAAGTCCTCCGCCCCGGCGGCCACCTGGCGCCCACGTGGACGTGCCTTTAGTCGCGGTTCTTAAGCAACCGCGACTAAAGGGGGGAGCCTTTAGTCCCGCCTGTTTTGTCGCGGTTGCGCAACCGCGACTAATTGCAGTTGCGAACCGCGACCAAAGGCCCTTTTTCCACCAGTGACACCATCCTTACCATTACAACAACTAGTACTGGTTGTTGTCCATAATAAGATAACGAGGTACTATATGAGAAAATAAATGAAAATATTTCTTGTTCTTTTTCTTTGGATTTCTCTAATAACTCACGCACAATCATCATGATATCTAGTTTCATGAGACTCAAGTTGATAACACCCTATTAATTTTCGTGCGGGGGTGGGGATAAGGGGGGGAGTTGATGAAACATCCACTCGGTAACTTTTTGTGTGAATAGTATGGTAACTCACATATCATACACCTAATAACTCGCATATCACAGGCCTGATAACTTATATAACTCAGTCCTGATAACATTGGCGTTGGGGTGGGTGTTGATGAAACATCCCACGGTAACTTTGGTGTGAATATCATCGTAACTCATACATCGAAGACCTGATAACTTATGCAACCCCGTCCTGATAACTTTCGCGAATAGAGGTAATGAAATACACCTCCGATAACTTTTATGTGAATATCACGGTAACTCACACATCGCTGATCTGATAACTTTTGTACCTAGGTCTTGGTAAATTTGGTGACTGGGTGGAGGGAGGCACGTTGATAAAATACCCCTCGGTTATTTTTTGTGCGAATAGCTTGATAACTCACACATCGCAGGCTTGATAATTTTAGGGAAAAAAAGATGTTGGAACAAATCTTAACGCTAGTAGTTTCCGTATTATAGTTTTATAGCCTAGAACTTCATGATAAAGCTGATAATTCAAATCAACACTTCACTATTGAGATCTTAACACACTAGCCAACTCACCCACTACTTGGCTCCTGACAAGTTTAGATAAAATACCACCTTTTTGACCATCCGAGGTGAAAAAATTGTTAAAATATACCCCCGGTAGCTTTCTGTGTAATAAGATGATAACTTACATACAATTAACCTGATAACTTACATACAAACGCATTGATAACTTTTCACCTTAGGCGAAAAGTTCTAGAAATATGCCCCGATAACCTAGTGCAAATAGCATTGTAATTTACGTACTAGACACCCGATAATTTACATACAACACATTTGATAACTTTTTACCCATATGAAAAACGTTACTGAAACATGTCCCAGTAACTTTTTTTGTCGAAATATACCCCAGTGTGAAGTTACCACTACCCCATGCTAAAGTTATCGTGCTTCTCATATTTTAGTTATCAAGCTTATCATAGTATAGTCATCATGTTGCTCAAGTCATAGTTATCACGCTGGTCATGCGAATGTTACCAAGCAAAAAAATATTATCACTGTTATGACAGAAAAAAAGGTTCAAATAACCTTGTTTATATACAATAGACAACAACTAAAGGTGGCTTAGTTGGTTATTGGGCTCAAAGTCTAATGAATAGACTTGGGTTCAAGTCCCCTTTCTAGCACTTTTATTTTCTTTTCATATTGTGTAACCAAAAAACCACCAGCAATTTACTACTGGCGTATACGGTTTTCGAGAGAAGAAAAAAAATCGATGGAATCAAGCGTGCAGGTCGCGAGAGGAAGCTGGGTTACGATCGTGCGGATCTGTCGCTAACGACCAGTCGACTGGTCGTTAGCACAGTCCTTTATCTTAACATGCACTATCCAGATCATCAAGTAGGTCCACTACTTCATCTCTCTTGACATGCCACTACTAGGGAAAACGTTATACACAGAATCTTAGCAGCAGCGCGGCATAAAAAGAGGCGCTGCTGCTAAATAGTAGCAGCGCGGCTATGGAAAGCTCGCTACTGGTGCAAACTTAGCAGTAGCGCGTGATGCTTAAACCACGCTGCTATAAAAATCCACCGACAGTACACAACGACATAAGTTTACCAGTCGCGCGGCGTCAGGAAGCGCGCTGCTGCTAATGCCATAGTAGTAGCGCGCTTTTTTGTCACTTCGCTGCTGCTAATTTTGAAATTGTGCACAGGGTTGGCCCGTTTAGCAGTAGCGCGTGACAGGAAAGCGCGCTCCTGCTACGATCTTAGCAGCAGCGCGCTTTTGTTCTCGCGCTACTGCTAAGACGCAGCACCCACCACCTTTTTCCACCTCCCCCTCCCCATCTCCTCTCCTCCCTTTCCCCTACCTCCCACATCCTCCCTCTCTCACTCTTCTTCTTCCTCAATACTTCTCCCCCCATTACTCTCCCTCTTCTACCTACCTTTCTCTCTCTTCATTACTCCTAGCTATAACTACACCACCTCCATTAATTCATCTCCTTTCTCTTTTTCCTCCCCCCTCCACTAGTTGAAGTTGTCTCCTCCCAAATTAGCTAGCTAGGTAGATGTAGCATTTAGTTAAGTGACCTATTTGCCCCCTAACTAGATCTTTCTTTGTCAAGAAGAGCTTTGTGCACTTTTGACCTCCCTACATCATCATCTCCACCGCGTGCTCGATCTCGAGATAGAGGTGTGATTAATATTTCATGCTTTTGCAAAATGGAAATATGTTTATGTGTGTGTGATATGTTTATGAAAATTGTGTGTGTGGCATGAGTTGACGCCATATTGTGCTTTTGAGTTGCCTATGTTTTGCCGAAATTTCGATTTATTTCCGTTTCGGCGAATTCCGGGCAAACTCTAGATCTATATATGTCCTATTTTTAAGGAAGGTCATGCCGAATTTTTGTATGACTTTGATGAATGCACGCATTTTTATAATCAATTTGTTTATTATTACCGCGCAGAGTTGACGATGGTCAGTGGAACGATGGTGGACAGGTGGTTGCGGTCGGCGGTGCAGGACATGAAGGAAAATAACCGGACAGAGGTTTTATGTCCGTGTCGAAAATGCAAAGGAATAGTCTGGCTTGACCCCCATGACGAAGCACGTGTCGAAGCGCACCTGCTCATGACTGGTTTCATGGATGGCTATACTCGGTGGATAATTGAAGATGAGGATGACGATGTTGAGGATGCCGACGGGGCAGGCAATGATGACACGGGGCAAGACGAAGAGATGATCGATAATGGTGGCGGGGAAGAGGCCGGACATGGCGGCGGAGAAGGGGCCGGACATGGCGGCGGAGAGAACAACATGGACTCCAAGCAGCAGAGTTCATTGGTACTAAGTTCAATCATGCGGGACCCTCATGTTCTAGCATTGCTTCGCAAGGAGACGAGTACTGAGAGAGCTGCTTCTAGAGAGGAGGCTAAGCTGGAGCAACTGGTGGTAGACTCGAACACTCCATTGTATGATGGTTGCAATCCTGAGGTGACCCGCTTGATTTTCATGCTCCAACTCCTGACGACGAAGGCTAAAAACAAATGGACCGACACTAGCCTCGATGAGCATCTCAAGTACCTAAAGGATGTTCTCCCCGAGGGTAATCTATGTCCTAGTAGTGTTGATGAGGCCAAGAAGATCGTGTGCCCTCTTGATCTGCCACACGTTAGATACCATGCATGTATCAACGATTGCATAATTTATCGGAAGGAGCACGCGGAAAAAACAAGTTGTCCGGTGTGCAATGCTTCTCGATACAAGAAGGCCGGGAAGAAATGTCCACAGAAAGTGGTATGGTACTTACCGATCACTCCCCGTCTCCAGAGGTATTTTGTAGATCCCAAGGAAGCAAAGCTAATGCGCTGGCATGCGGAGAGGAAGAAGCCCGGCGATGGAGATGATCTGAAGCTGAGACACGTCAAGGATGGAAGCCAGTGGAGAGCGTTGAACAACTTCTATCGGTATTTTGAATGTGACACAAGGAACATCGTGCTCGGCGCGTGTACCGATGGCATGAATCCGTTTGGCAACCAGAACACCAACCATAGCACATGGCCCGTGTTTGTATGGATGTACAACCTCCCCCCTGGTTGTGCATGAAATCGAAGTACATTCACATGAGCATGCTTATTCAAGGTCCCAAACAACCAAGAAATAATATTAATTTGTATCCGGGCCTACTTCAGGAGGAGTTAGACACGTTATGGAAAACACCGGCCAAGACATGGGACGCCAGCAAAGGCGAGTATTTCAACATGAGAGCCGCGCTGATCACGACAGTGCACGACTATCTCGGTTACGGATATGTGGCAGGCCAGGTGTGCCATGGATATTGTGGATGCACGCGGTGCATGGATGATACGATGTCTCAGCAGCTAACGTCAAGGAAAGATGGCGGGTCTAGGAAAATCGTGTACATGGGGCATCGAAGATGGCTCGAACAGGACGACCCGTGGAGAAACCATGGAGATCTATTCAATGTTCACACTGAGCATCGAGGACCTCCACGTAAGCGGAGCGGTGCCGAAATCGATGAGCTGTTGAAAAACTGGAAGGAGTGCCCCGCGCCGGGAAAGACGATGAGAAAGGCGCCGGAGCCGCTGCTGAAGGTATGGAAGACGAGGTCTGTGTTCTGAGACTTGGAGTACTTGCACAAACTTGATACACCTCATTGCCTTGATCAAATGCATATCTGTAAGAATGTCCTTGAGAGCTTGCTCGCAACACTGATGAACATGCCGGATAAGACCAAGGATGGGCCCAAGGCAAGAAAAGACTTGCAAGATTTGAAAATCAGGGAAGATCTGCACATGCCGCCCCGTAAAATGTCAGACGAGACAGAGACGGAGACAGAGGCACGAGAGAAGAAGGGCAAGAAAATAAAGAATGAGGATTATTGCCCCCCTTCTTGCTTCACCTTAAGTCAGGCTGAGATCAATCAATTCTTTAAGTGCCTTATCGGAGTCAAAGTTAGTTCCGGTTACTGTGGCAAGATAAGTAGATATCTAGACACAGACAAGAAAAGGTTCAGCGGGATGACGTCTCATGACTGTCATGTGATGATGACGTAGATACTACTTGTTGCCCTTAGAGGGATAATGGACAAGCACGTCCGTGACACGCTTATTGGTCTCTACAACTTTTTCGACGTCATCTCTCGAAAGTCGATCAGTGTGAAGCAGCTCCGAAGGCTACAGGAAGAGATCGTTGTGATACTGAATGAGCTTGAGATGTACTTCCCGCCCGCGTTCTTTGACGTGATGGTGCATCTGTGTGTCCATATTTTGGATGACATAATAGACCTGGGGCCGTCATTCCTGCACAACATGATGCCATTTGAGAGGATGAATGGGATCATCAAAGGATTCGTTCGTAACTTGTCCCGTCCGGATGGAAGCATCGTCCAGGGCTATTTGACACAAGAGTGCATCTCTTCCTGTGAGAATTTTCTATATGGAGCAGACCAGCCGCCTGGTGTTAGTGTTGGTTTGCCCGTTAACAAGCACGATGGGAGGCTCGAAGGAGAAGGTCACTGCAACGGTCGCATGGAACTGCACGTGGCATACTCAGATCGATGCAGCGACTTTGACAGAGCAAACTTGGTAGTCCTACAACACCTAGACGAGGTAGATCCTTTCGTGGCACTGCACAAAGAAATTATCGCAAAGAAGTATCGTGACCGGGGGGTATGCAGGACGGACGCCGAAGTTACTAGAGAGCACAACTCCACTTTCCTGCATTGGTTCAAAGAGCATATTATTGCTAATCCCCCGGAGGAGGGCTCTAAGGATGGATTGCTCATATACGCCTTAGCACATGGCCCCTCGCCCAACCTCGTAACCTATTAGGCATATGTTATCAACGGATACACGTTATACACGGAGGCCAAAGATATGGACAGTGATGATCAGAACTCAGGGGTGACGATGGAATGCATGACCGGCAGCGACAACGGCGCAACTGAACGATTTTATGGAAGGGTCGAGGAGATCTGGGAGCTTGACTACTCTGGACTGCACAACACGACGATGTTCCGTGTCAGATGGGCTAAGAATGTCGAAAGAGAAAGCCTAATTATCACTACCATGACTATATCCGACGCCAAGAGCGCTACCGTGAACGCTATCGCAAAAAACGAGCCATGGGTACACGCTAAGCACGTGACACAATGCTTTTTCATAACCGACCCATGCAATCCTAGTCGTGTTGTCGTGAGGAAAGGCAAAAGAAACATCATTGGAATGGATGGAGTCACCAACGAGGAAGACTATGATCAGTACGGCAACCCAATGAGGAAAGATGACGATGATGATGAAGTATACGTCAAAAGAAGAATCAATACTACATTACCAAAGAAAAATCGTACTCCATGGAAAAGGCAAAGTCACAATGAGGGGCTCAATTATTCTTCGACGAACAAGAAGGGAAAGAAGCTGACTCAAAAACGAAAACGTCAGCGCTGAGGAATCGGTCAAATGATGTAATATATATGTGTGTTCCTATTTTGTATACACACTTAGCCATTATTATGCAAGGGTCCAATGATGTAATATATATGTTCCTATTTTGCATACATATTTAATCGTCAAATGATGTAATATATATCGCCTTCCCTTCGTTCAGCGCTGAGGAAAAGAAAAAGGGAAACTGGTTATAGCAGTAGCGCTTTACTGAAAAAGAGCTACAACTAGTCAAGGTAGCAGTAGCGATTTCTGTAGAAAAACGCTATAGCTGCCCGTAATAGTAGTAGCGCGCTTCGTGTAAACGCGCTACTGCTACGTCCACTTAACCCAAAATTCTCACTCTTCCTGCTTCATCCCGCCTCTTTTCCCCCAAATCCCCACTCTCTTCCCTGGCCCCGTCGCACCGCCGCGCCCGACCCAGGCGCGCTCGCCCCCGACCTCGGTGTGCTCGCCCCCGACCTGTCGGCCCTCGCCTCCCTTCTCTGCTTCCTCCCCTCCCAACCTCGGCCGTCGTGGGGCCTGCCTCCTCGCCCCTGCACCCTCTGTAAACCACCCCCTCTCTCTCTGCTAGCTAGGGTTCTTCGGTTAATTTACTTAGGTTTTAGTTATGTTAATTAGGTTATCTATTTAGTTATGAATTTAGATAGGTTTCAAAATTAGCTGAATTTATATGCAAATTTGAACTGGACATGTGATATGTGGATATGTCATGTTTTGGACATGTCATGTTTTGGTAAATGATCCGAGTGGCCTATGTTACGCCGGAATGTTGATTCATTTCCATTCCGGTGAATTTCAGGCGCTCGATATGTCCATTTTTTTAGCAAAGGTCATGCCGAAATTTCCCGTGAATAAAGGCATGATTTGTGCTACATAGTTGGCATATCGAGTGCTGGCACATAGATTTCTTTTTTACGTCATTTCTCATTTATTCATACTTTTAGAAATAAATGATGACACTTAATCATAGGAAACATGTCGAACAACGAAGAAACTGGTCCTTCTGACCAAGATGCATACGAGATGGATTATCAGGGTGAACAAGACTACCTTGACTTTTTGACTGCTAAGCAAGGTTTGCAGGTCCGCCTCGATGATGGTACTGACGCCGACATCGACACCGACGGCGCCGGCACCGATGGCGGCGCCGAGACCGGTGGGGAAGGTACCGGCGGGGAAGATACCGGCGGGGAAGGTACCGGCACCGATGCCGGTACCGAAAAGAGGAAGCATAAGAAGCAGAGGATACGAAAACCTAACAAACTAGGGATTGGACGACTTGTGATCACAAAGATGGCAGCTGGCAAGTTTGAGCCGTTGGAGCCGGAAGAACCTCGCAAGTGCTATGGGAACCAAGTAGGATGCATCCTACGGGAATGCGCGAGCATCAACGACGATGACTTAAGGAGTAAAGAACATTTGACGCAGTTGCTCCTAACGAAGTTGCACAAGAGATTCAAGTTCCCCGACCGGGATGATAACATAGAACAACCGTGGGATGATCCGAAGATGAAAAAGATTAACAATCACACCATGGGCATGTTCAACAATGATTTGGCCTCCTGGAAAGGAAGGGTGAAACGAGTTATTGAGGCTAAGGAACCCCTGTCCAAGATTCTGGAGGAAAATCCGACACTTACGGAAGAGGAGTTCGAAAAGTTCAAGGACACTTGCGCTACCGAGGACGCCAAGGCTAAGGCTGCGAAATTCAAGAGCCTTCAGCAAAGGAACACGGGGAAGCATCGCCTTGAAAGCCGTGGCTACCTCGGTAAAAGGCCCATATGGGATAAGGAGGACGCGGAACATGAAGCCGCGGGTCTCCCAGACCCCTTCGCGAAGTTCACCAACCCCTTGGAGCGTGACTTCATCAGGGCCCGCTACAAGTGGGACAAGGAGAAAAAGGTTTTTTACACGGACCAGATCACGAGGAAATTGATTAGACTACTGGAGAAGCAACACCAGCTTGCAGCCGAAAACCCTACTTCTCCGATGAGGCCCAAGTGGGACACCCCTCTCAACTGGGCCTTGAACGAACTTAAGGGACTCCCTTTGGGCCAGCGGCCGCAATATGGTCGTGTGCACGGCGCTGGAGACGGCGCCACGTGGAAGGTGTTTTACAACGAGGGTCCGGAGGCCAAGAAGCAGAAAAAGAAGTATATTCAGGCGGACATCGACGCGAAGGTGAAGCTTGCGGTCAAGAAAAAAGCAGCTGAGGACGCGAAAAAGCAGCCGAGGACAAATATGAGTTGTTACAACAGGCAGTCAATGCAGCTGTAACTGCCTGCAGAAATGATTTTGCTACTAACTTGGTTCGAGTTATCATCAACTGGACGAAGGAAAATCCAGACAAGACGGTACATGATTTCCCGTTGCCCACTTTCGTCGGAAGCAACTCCATGAACAACAACATCATCGCATCATCACTTGCCCACGCAACCGGGCCTCCTCTCGCAGCCGCTCCCGCTCATAGCAGCCCGTCCTCAGTCTCTGGCGCGCTCGGTGGGCCTTCGTCTTTGGCTGAGCTCGACGCCATCACGGTAATTACATGTCGCACCACCATATATATATATATATGTATATATATATATATATATATATATATAATATTCCATTTTTGTTGCCTTTCGGATGTTTTACGCCACAGAAATATGTGTTTGCAGGCGAAAGAAACCCCGTGCACCATACTCTACTTGATCAAAGGCCAGAAGGTGGACGTGGGAAAGGGGATGATAATGGACCCCTTGCAACCCACGTTCCACAACCAGCCGATCTCTGCTGGGCACTTTAGGGTTAGCTTGTCTAGTGTGAAATCGGGGCACAAGGATTTGCCTCCTCCAGTACAGCATGTGGGAGCAGACGACGAGACCCCGCCGCGGATTGGAAGCTGCAAGGGTTGGGTGCTGCTATGGCCGAAGAATCTTATTCGTCTGGAGCCGGCCGAGAGCACACCAATAACCACACATCAACAAGCATGTGCAGAGACCACCACCCCGCCTACGCAATTACCAGCTCCTGTAGTGCCGGGTGAGAGCGACGGACGACATGATGAAGGGGGTGCAATAGTGTCGGCTGATGTAATTTGTCCTGTAGAACAGAGAATGGATGATGAGACGGAGGTCGACCCTATGGATTTCCTCAATACAAACGCGTATGACTGTGACATAGAATTGATGAGTCAACCATATGACGAATCGGGCTATCAGCTTGCTAATGAGGATATGGATGATATGCCCGGGCAGGAAGGTCGTAGCAGGGATTGCAAAAAGTCTCTCTTCATGAAATCCTCACAGGACACGCCTGAAGATGCCGCCTCAACACAGGCTCAACTATCCGGGCGCGAGGGTCGTACAATACTTAGCCCGGGAATACCGGGGCAGGGGTTAAGGAAGGGTCTAGAAGGTGTGCCCAAGAAAAAGGAGAGAAAGAGATCGGGGAAGATAGCTGCCTCCAAACAAGCCAGAGCACATAACAGCCAGACGATGCATTCTGAAGAGCGTGTACCCGTGAAAGGTGCGGCCATGTTCCATCTCATGGGCGAGCCGATGCTATCGCCGAAACCGCTGGAGGCACTATCAGGGGATCTCAAGAGACTGCACGACCATGTGCTGTCGACTGAGAAAAGCCTACTAGCCTCAAAGGATCCAGGATATCCGACATACGCGGCTCGTGTGCCTGAGGGGAAGTGCTACATCGAGACACGGCCCGCGGAGGTGTTCTTCCTGCGGTTTGACCATATCTTTGAGATGTTTCTGACAAGGCGGCTCGATTTTACAATCGTCCGCCTTTTTGCGCTACATATGAGCTCCGTCATGAACAGCGAAGAAGTCTCACAAATCTGTGTGGCGGATCCGTACTACATGCACGAGTCTTTCTTGAGTCTCGGCGACTTTCAGCGTGAAACTGCTAGGGACTACCTCCAAAACTTCATGGTACAGAATAAGGACCGGGAAATTGGCCTCGTGCCTTATCATCCAAAGTAAGTCAGTTCCGAACAACCCTTTCATACATTTCAATCATTCCTTCTCTCTCTATGGGGAATAATTTGAGGTGTCTTTTCCCTGCAGCAACGGGCGCGCCGTCCTTATCGTTCTTTACCCGCAAGTCTCCCACGCCGTGTATTTTGACCCTTCCAGAGACTACGAGAAAAAAGACTACACCCACATAATGAATATTCTAGATGATGCTCTCCAAGGCTTCAGCATTAGAGGTGGCCACATGCAGATCAGGAAACAAAGGAACAAGAAGATGGGTTTCACGCATAAAACTAACTTCTCCTGCATCCATGTCCCAAAACCAAGCAAGAAGGATGGATTCTACATCGTCCATCTCATAATTCAGTTCAACACGGATCACCAAAAGCTTCGCATGAGAAACAAAAATGATGATCATATCCACAAGTGGCTAGAATCTCATGGAGAAGCGGATTATAAACTTAGAGATGACTTCTTTCGCATCCAAAGCGACATTGCGACGATCATCATGAAAGAAGTCGTCGATGTAAAGGGGGATGTTCCACCACGGCCCTATATCGCGAGCTGACGTCCGAACTCGCATAGGCATGCAACGTCTAGACCTCACGCCGTTCAAGGAGCTAGGGTCCATCCTCGATGATATGGAAGGATGGAACTTCTAGTGATTTATGATGCCGATGATGATGATATGTGTCGGTTGAACTTGTATAATTTTTGTAGCGATGAAACTTTGTGATGTCCACGGTCCCTGCCGAAATTGTGTAACGCTACTTTGTTAGTTTGCGTAGGATGACCTGCGTACCTCTAGTTAACTAATTTGCATACTGTATGATGCATCTAGTTGCTAACCCTTTCTTTTTTGGTGTTGCTCTAGTATATTTTGTTGCATATATATGATTGTACATCCTCTTCATGAACATGCATCTCTAACAGGTACCTAGTTTCTTGATGGCGAGATGGAAGTGCTATTCGTGTACAAAGGGAAGGTTCCGGGGGTGTACAACGAGTGGCATGAGTGTCAGGCGCAAGTGAATGGGTTCTCGGGCGCCAGCCATAAAGGCTTCAAAAGCAGACAAGAAGGAGAAGCTAGTTACTTGAGGTTCACGCTAGCGCAAGAGAAGACTCGTAACCGCCACCTCATGTACTGCATAGTTTCGCTCTCAGTATTAGTGATAGCTCTTCTCGCGTATACCTTTGTTTAGATGGATGACGTTCTAGTTGCAAGTATTCGAGACTTGCATGTATCGCTATTTTTGAGATGATGACAAGATACCACTTTGTGTTGGATGATGATTATGATGAGACTATTTGTATGTATATGCTATGATTACATTTCTGGTCTCACAGACATTTGTATGTGTATCATGATGACATTTGTATGTGCTAAAGATTCTTCTATAAAGCCTGTTCAAATACAAAACAAATATGCCAGAAAAAACTATTAAAATTAGCAGTAGCGAGTGGAGAAAAGTTAGCAGCAGCGCGGTAGTAGCAGTAGCGCGCACAGGAGAAGCGCGCTATAGCTATTAGCAGTAGCGAGCTTCCTCTAAGCGTGTTAGCTGTAACGCCTTATTAATAGCGCCCGTCCCCGCGCTACTGATACACCTAAAACCCGCGCTGCTGCTAGCCTTTTCCCTAGTAGTGTGCAGTCACCTCACCACAGCACATGTGCCATGTCGGTAGCCCGTTTTGGTCAGTAGCTCCGTTTCTAGCCGTAAAAACTGATCAAAGCCCAGCCCTGATGCAAGCACATCATCACTAATCGATAATTCTCCCGATGTTGCATGCACAACGGTTTCCTCAAACAAACAAAAAAACACATATTTTGTAGTCGATCCGTTTTCTCGACCGTAGCCTCTGGGCAGCACGACGAATTTTTGCACCGAGTGTCCCACGACAATTCCTATTAGGCCTTGTACAATGCAAGGCGCTTAGAAGAGGTGCTTGAAAAAATAAACTAAACTTTCCTTAAGCACCGATGCTTATTTGTACATGACATACGTTTAATTAGGTGTCTCTGCATTGGTGCTTAAAAAAAACCCGGTTTATTTTTCTAAGCACCTCCCTAAGCACCTAGCATTGTACAAGGCCTTAGGCGCATGGGTCGATGATAGCGACCCAGTGCATACTCTCCCCACGCGCCACGTCCTCGGTATGAGCCGCTCATACTATTTTTTCTTTTTCTTTTTTTTGCCTGGTTTTTTTCTTTTTTGTCACTTTTTAATTATTTTATTTTATTTTCCTTCTTTCTTTTTCCTTTTTTTAAAATTTAGCAACCATTTACTAAAAAATTGAACATTCTCAAACCAACGAATATTTTTGAATTCATGAACATTTTTTGCAATTCATGAATTTTTTTGAATTAACAAACATATTTTTCCAAGTTTACAATATATTTTGAATTCGCGGACATTTTTTGAATTCACAAAAAAATCGAATTCATGAATATTTTTTAATTCATGACCATTTTTTTAATTCATGAACACTTTTTGAAATTTTGGATTTTTTATAAATCCACGAACATTAATTTAAATTCGTGAACATTTTTGTACTCACGAACATTTTTGGAAATTCATGGATATGTTTGGAGTCATGAACATTTACAGGTCTTATAGATTTTTTGAGTACGTGAACAATTTTTGGATACATATTCTTTTTTTAACCGCAATTTTTGAATCCACGAACATTTTTAAAATTAGTAATATTTTTTGAATTCGTGAACTGTTCTTCAAATTTACAAACATTTTTTGGATGTACATTTTTTTCATAACTCACCATTTATTATGAAACTTTCTTGAAATCCTGAAATATTTTAAAGAAGTTAAAGCAAAAAAAATAAAGAAAAAACAAAAGGCAAAAGGCAAGAAAGTGAAATGAAAACAAAAGCACATGGGCTGCCCAAGAAGCGCCTGGGGAACGTAGGCTGCACGTTTCCTCATCAGCTACCAGCATGTTGTGCGCCAAATAGAAGAGAGCAACTAATCAAAGAGTACTCCTTCGAAAGCCCCCGCAACGGTCAATTGGTGTGGGTCGAGAGCGCGCTACTTAACGCGCTTTCAGTAGCCACCACGTGTCACGCTCTAGACACAGGTTTGTTTTCACGAGAGGCACGTGCTTCTTGGAAAGGAAAAAAACGCGGTTTTTTCTGCGAAAGGCACATATTTACTTCTCTTGAGGCATGGATTTGTTTCCTCGAGAGGCACTCTCGGAAAGGGAAAAATTTGTTTTTTTTCCTTTCACAAGAGGCACATATTTACTTCTCATGAAGGCACGGATTTACTTCTGCGAGAGGCTGTCGTGCCTTTTGGAAAGGAGAAAAAACATGCTCTCTGTTCGGTTTTTCGTGAAAAATATGTTCGTCGAAACCTATCAACATGGGGATTTAGTTTTGAAGATCTCGACGCGAGGAATGCGACGATGAAAAAGATTCAAGATTTGGACGGACGATTTTAGAGATAAAACATGTTGAATAAACGAATATACGAAAAAAAGAAAATTTCCAGGTTGCGACAAGTGACACACATGCAGTGTGACACTAGTCGCAGCCTAAGGAGGTGGAAATGACCTTTGCGAAGAGTATTTATTAATTACTCCCTCCGTTCACAACGTAGTGCGCTCTTGTGTCTCGAGATCCAAATTTGACCGTAAATTTAACCAACGAGATCGATTGCGGTGGAAGCAAAAATTATATCACTAAATTCATATTGAAAATACGAGTGATATAATTTTTGCTCTCGATGCAGTCGATTCCAGTAGTTAAATTTACGGTCAAACTTGAATTTTGATAAGTACGGACGTACTACATTATGAAATGAAGGGAGTAGTAATTTCGCAGAAAAAAAGCTCCGCGTCCCACGCACGGGTCAATTATTGTGAGGCTGTTTTTAGTGTTCTATAAACGTGCCATCTATGTAGATGGGCTTGGTCGTTCATTCTAAGTCACTAAGGCATACTCTTTTCATCCGGTGAAAATTATATTTGGCTTTTAGCTTTAAATTTTGTTCATAAAAGAGTGTAATTCTATCCTCCTAATACATTTAAAGTAGAAGAGAATATTTCTCTCTCATCACATTAATAAAACCAATACCATTTTACACATTGTCTTCTTAATTTTTACATGTACTTAAACCAAGTTCAATAAGGTGACATAAGCAGGCTACATGACTAAAATGTTATATATGTGCTTAGTTGAAGGAGAGAGAAGAGAAGCGGCCTCTTGAGTAGTAGCCGCCTGCAGCACGAGCCCCAAGACAGTTTGTGAAGTTGTAAGATGGGCCAACTATTCATAAAGTGGTACACATTAAAAATGTATTATTGTACTTGCTGGCTATTATGCTGGCTGTATATGACATGACAACTTCTTATAGCTGATTGTTGGCTCTATTATTAACCATGCTCTTAACTCATTGGGGTTGGGTGATTAAATAGAAGAGAGATGGTGGCTTGCACCTTTCCGATGCATTTCTTACTTCACTTCACAATATATCCTAAAATTTCTATATGTACACTTTTCACAGGAGAGGGGAAGTATGATCAATCTACCCGGCTTATTCTACTCAAAAAAGAAAATCTACCAGCATATGGCAGTAGGTGGATGAGGGATTGTCTTCACCGTCGCTTTGTCTTCCGCTCGATGCCACCACGACCGATTCCCCATGAAACGGCAACATTCAGCATAGCTCGTTACCTTTATTAGGGCATCTTCATCGCCGACCCTCAAACCGCCCGCATACGTTCGGTTCGCGCTGTTCGGACCACAGAAGTCATCCAACACGGGCCTTATCGGTCCGCAGCGTCGTCCGGACACACTTTTTCCCGTAAATCGGATACAAACGTTGGGAGCTTTCCGGGCATCCGGACAGCACCCACGCCCGCTTCTCACCACCATGGCCCACCTGAACCCCTCCTCCCTCGTCTGCGTGCGTTCCCGCCTGACGCCAGCTACTCGCATTCATGATGATGTAGAGCGCGCCGTTCTACATTGCAACCGGCCCAGAGCAGACGCGGCCTCTCAGAAGCTCCCCCATTGAAGCGGTGCGCCGGCCGAGGGCGCTGCTCGCGTCGCGTCCCCATCTCCCGTGCCTTTTCAATGCCGGTGACGCGTTACTGGACGGGACGTGGCAGATATCTACCACGCCTTTTTAATGCCCCACACGTCCGTATGCCGCCATTAAGCGGGCTCGCTGGCCGAGAAACCCACTCCGGTGATGTGCGCTGACACCCCTAGACGCCTGGCCTCACCAGAATCCGCTATTTAAAGGCAGCCACACCCGGCCTACTCCACGCTACAACAAAAGCCACTCCCCATCCTCCTCCCTTGCACCGCATCCGCCATGGCTACAAGCGGCGAAGCTCTGTGGGAGAGCCTTTCCACGGAGATGAAGCACGAGGTGGCGGACCTTGCCGCCGCCTGGCAGAGCCGTTGTGCCTGCCGGATCAAGGCCGGGTTGACGGCCAGCTCGCCCAAGGTCTCCGACAATGAGAATGACCCCACAATGGATACGGGCACCGATGACACCGCCCCGACACCTGTGCACGTCGGCTTCACCATGGAGTAGGTACGGGTGCACTACAGTGCCACCATGATGGAGGTACACCCTGCGCCGGCGCCTGTGTTGGCGTTCTAGCAGACGCAGGAGGAATGTGGTACAAGTTGTTCCTCCTGGAGAAACACCGGTTGGTGGAGGGGGTCTACAGTGATCGTGCGAGCGAGAAGGTTGTGGTGTCCATGGCCGCGGCGAACCCCAACTTCGTCGCGGAGCAGCGTGCCATCTATGATGTCGTCCCTGCTCAAGTAGCCACTCGCCAGGAAGTGGCCACCACGGAGGCACAGCTCCAAGCAATTATGGAGGAGAACAACGCTAGCTGACCTCCTATGCGTCGCCGACGAACCATCTGGTGGACCGGTGGGATGACGATGGGGCGGGCGCCACCATTACCATTGTGGACCTCACGTCCACGGCGACAGACAAGGCACGGACTCCTCCGAGGATGAGTAGGGCACAAGAGACGATAGGCCCTTGTGTCCCATGTGGGCCGGTCCATCTCCCGTGTTCTACTCTTCTTCGCCGGAGACCGCGGCTTGATACGTCCATTTTGCATCATGCTTTTATTTCGATATTTATTGCATTATGGGCTGTTATTTCACGTTATGTCACAATACTTATGGCTATTCTCTCTTATTTTACAAGGTTTACATGAAGAGGGAGAATGCCGGCAGCTGGAATTCTAGGCTGGAAATGGAGCAAATATTAGATACCTATTCTGCGCAACTCCAAAAGTCCTGAAACTCCACGGAATATCTTAAAAGAAATAAAGAAAAATCCTCGCCAAAGATGAAGGCTAGGGGGCCCATACCCTGCTCACGAGGGTGGGGGGCGTGCCCCCCTCCTAGGGCGCGCCCCTACCTCGTGGGCCCCCTGGTGGGTCTCCGACGTCCATCTTCTGCTATATGAAGTCTTTCGATGAGAAAAAAATCAGAGGGAACCTTTCGGGACGAGACTCCGCCGCCACGAGGCGGAACCTTGGCGGAACCAATCTAGAGCTCCGATAGAGCTGTTCTGCCGGGGATACTTCCCTCTGGGAGGGGGAAATCATCGCCATCGTCATCACCAACGCTCCTCTCATCGAGAGAGGGCAATCTCCATCAACATCTTCACCAGCATCATCTCATCTCCAAATCCTAGTTCATCTCTTGTATCCAATTCTTGTCTCCAAGTCCGGGATTGGTGCTAGTAGGTTGCTAGTAGTGTTGATTACTCCTTGTAGTTGATGCTAGTTGGTTTATTTGGTGGAAGATCATATGTTCAGATCCTTTATGCATATTATTACCCCTCTGATTATGAACATGCATATGCTTTGTGAGTAGTTACGTTTGTTCCTGAGGACAAGGGAGAAGTCTTGCTATTAGTAGTCATGTGAATTTGGTATTCGTTCGATATTTTGATAAGATGTATGTTGTCTAGCCTCTAGTGGTGTTATGTGAACGTCGACTACATAACACTTCACTATTATTTGGGCCTAGAGGAAGGCATCGGGAAGTAATAAGTAGATGATGGGTTGCTAGAGTGACAGAAGCTTAAACCCTAGTTTATGCGTTGCTTCGTAAGGGGCTGATTTGGATCCATATGTTTCATGCTATGGTTAGGTTTACCTTAATACTTTTGTTGTAGTTGCGGATGCTTGCAATAGAGGTTAATCATAAGTGGGATGCTTGTTCAAGTAAGAACAACACCCAAGCACCCACTACTAGGGAAAAGCCTAGCAGCAGCGCGGGTTTTGGGCCTATTAGTAGCGCGGGGGCCGACGCTACAGCTAACGTATAGCAGTAGCGCGGGTGCCACCCGCGCTACTACTATGTCCGTTAGTAGTAGCGTGGGTAAAAACCCGTGTTACTACTAACCCGTTATTTGAAAAATAAAATTGAATTTTTTTTCGATTTTTTTGCCCGAATTTTCAAGTTTCTGAATTATTTTAATCTCTAATCTCTAATCACCCCTCATCGCTGCTCAATTTAATCTCTAATCACCCCTCATCATTCCAAATCATCGAACTTCCCGGACGGTCACCCATCCTCTCATTACTCCAGCCTGATCACGCTTAACTTCCAGGTTCTATTCTCCCTCGATTCCAAGTCTGCACTTGTTGTTTTCCTGACTAGTAAGATGTCAATCCTATTAACACTCAGGAGTTTAGCTTGAGCATGAAGTCACACATTTCACTATTTGAGTTTAAAACTATTGTTTTAAAAAATAATAATTCTTTAGTAACACTAATATTTCTTGAATAAGTAGTTTGACCACATTTTGACCATAGTTTGACCACAGTTTGACCAAAATTCCAAAAATCGGAAATAATTATTTAGTAACACTAATATTCTTGAATAATTATTTAGTAACACTAATACTTCTTGAATAAGTAGTTTGACCAGATTTGACCAAAATTAAAAAAAACTGAAGTTTGAGCATATTTTTTTTCCTTTTAGAATTTGAGGATTCTAAAAATTTGCAAACAGGCCGTAGGCGGTCTCCATCGGATCTGAATTTTCGTGCTGAACATTTTGATATATTACACGTTTTTTACTGACATCGTATGCAAAAGTTATAGCCATTTTACATTTCCCTACACTTTTTGCAAAACATGTCCAAATTTAAGTTTTTAAATTTTCCTAACTAGTAGATGTAGTAACATAACTACATCTCAAAGGATTTTAATTTTTGAAACATTTTGATATATTATACATTTTTTCTAACATCGTATGCAAAAGTTATAGCCGTTTTACATTTTCCCTACACTTTTTTGCAAAACATGTCCAAATTTAAGTTTTTAAATTGTCCTAACTAGTAGATGTAATAACATAACTACATCACGAAGGATTTTAATTTTTGAAGTTTTTATCATTTTATTTTGCTTTTTACAAAACCGAAAAGGCGATCCACGGGGGGGGGGGGGGGGTAGAGTTTTAAAATGGGACCTTTAGTAGTAGCGAGGGTTTCTACCCCTCGCTACTAGTATGGCATGTCCCGGAGGGGCACGGTTGAGACCTCTTAGTAGTAGCGAGGGGTAAAAACTTAGTAGTAGCGCGGGTTTATAGCCCTCGCTACTACTATGGCATGGCCCAGGGGCACGATAGAGACCACTTAGTAGTAGCGAGAGGTAAAAACCAGCGCTACTGCTATCAACTTAGTAGTAGCGAGGGTTAGAAACCCGCGCTACTACTATCGCGCGTCCCGGGGGGCACGGTAGAGACCGCTTAGTAGTAGCGAGGGTTAAAAACTAGCGCTATTGCTATCAACTTAGTAGTAGCGAGGTTTAAAAACCCGCGCTACTAGTAAGTAGCAGTAGCGAGGGGTATAAACCCGCGCTGCTAGTAAGCCTCTGTGTATAAGCTTTTCCCTAGTAGTGACCGGTCCACCCACATATCAAATTATCAAAGTACCGAACGCGAATCATATGAACGTGATGAAAACTAGCTTGACGATATTCCCATGTGTCCTCGGGAGCGCTTTTCCTATTATAAGAGTTTGTTCCGGCTTGTCCTTTGCTACAAAAAGGATTGGTCCACCTTTCTGCACTTTATTTACTTTTGCTACTTGTTGCTCGTTACAAATTATCTTATCACAAAACTATCTGTTACCACTTATTTCAGTACTTGCAGAGAATACCTTGCTGAAAACCGCTTATCATTTCCTTCTGCTCCTCGTTGGGTTCGACACTCTTACTTATCGAAAGGACTATGATAGATACCCTATACTTGTGGGTCATCAAGAGTCTTTTCTGGCGCCGTTGCCGGGGAGTGTAGCGCCTTTGGTAGGTGGAATTTGGTAAGGAAAAATTTATATAGTGTGCTGAAATTTACTATCACTTTACTATGGAAAGTAATTCTCTGAGGGGCTTGTTCGGGGTATCTTCACCCCATCCAGTAGAGCAAAGAGTTGCTCCTCAACCTACTGAACCTATTGAAAATGAAACTCCTTTTGAATTTCCTTCGGGTATGATGGAAAAACTGCTAGCTAACCCTTTTACAGGAGATGGAACAAAGCATCGTGGTGAGCACTTAATATATGTGGATGAATTTTGTGGATTATTTAAGCTTGCAGGTATACCCGATGATGTTGCTAAGAAGATGGTCTTCCCTTTATCTTTGAAGGGAGACCCATTGATATGGTATAGGCTATGTGATGATACGGGATCATGGAATTATAAAAGATTGAAATTGGAATTTCATCAAAAGTATTACCCTATGCATCTTGTTCATCGTGATCGTAATTATATATATAATTTTTGGCCTCGCGAAGGAGAAAGCATCATGCTCGATACTTCTTGGGGGAGGCTTAAATCAATGTTATATTCATGCCCCAGTCATGGGTTTCCAAGGGAAACAATTATTCAAAATTTATATGCTCGGCTTTCTGAAAACAATCGCACCATGCTCGATACTTCTTGTGCTTTCTCTTTTATGATGAAGACTATTGAATTTAAATGGGACTTATTGGATAGAATTAAACGCAACTCTGAAGATTGGGACCTTGGCGAAGGTAAGGAGTCAGGTATGACACCTAAGTTTGATTGTGTTAAGTCTTTTATGGATACCGATATTTCCGTAAGTTTACCACTAAATATGGACTTGACTCTGAGATAGTAGCTTCTTTCTGTGAATCTTTTGCTACATATGCTGATCTCCCTAAGGAGAAGTCGTTTAAATATCATCCTCCCATAGAAGTAAAAGTAGCTGCACCTATTAAAGTTGAAGAAAAGACGGTCGCTTATAATGATCCTATTGTTCCTACTTCTTATGCTGAGAAACCACTTTTCCCTGATAGAATAAAGGATCATGCTAAAGCTTCAACTGTTGTTCGTAAAATCAATATTAGAACTTATACACCTCCTGAGCAAGTTAAAATAGAACCTAATATTGCTATTGTTAAAGATCTTTTGTCTGATAATATTGTTGGGCATGTTATTCAGTTCAACGGTGAAACTGCTAGAATTGCTAAACCTTGTGCTAAAGATAAACATAGACCTGTGGTAGGCGTGCCTGTTATTTCTATTAAAATAGGAGATCATTGTTATCATGGCTTATGTGATATGGGTGCTAGTGCTAGTGTTATACCACATACTTTATACGAGGAAATTAAGAATGAAATTGCACCCGCTGAGTTAGAAGGTATTGATGTCACAAGTAAACTTGCCAATAGAGATACTATTTCACCAATTGGGATTGTTAGAGATGTTGAAGTCTTGTGTGGGAAAACTAAATATCCTGCTGATTTTCTTGTTCTCACTTCTCCGCAAGATAGCTTTTGTCCCATTATATTTGGTAGACCCTTCTTGAACACTGTTAATGCTAGTATAGACTGCGAAAAGAATGTTGTTACTATTGGCTTGGATGATATGATTCATGAGTTTAATTTCTCTAAATTTAGTAAACAACATCGTGAGGAAGAATTACCTAGTAAGGATGAAATTATTGGTCTTGCTTCTATTGCCGTACCTCCTAGTGATCCTTTAGAACACTATTTGCTAGACCATGAAAATGATATGTTCATGAATGAAAGAAGGGAAATAGATGAAGTATTCTTTAAATAGGAACCTATTCTGCAACACAATTTGCCTGTTGAAATTTTAGGGGATCCTCCTCCACCCAAGGGTGATCCCGTGTTTGAGCTTAAACCGTTGCTTGATAATCTTAAATATGCTTATCTTGATGAAAAGAAGATATATCCTGTTATTATTAGTGCTAACCTTTCAGAGCATGAAGAAGAAAGATTGTCAAAAACTATGAAGAAGCACCGTGCTGCTATTGGATATACTCTTGATGATCTTAAGGGCATTAGTCCCACTCTATGTCAACATAAAATAAATTTGGAGGCGGACGCCAAACCAGTTCGTGATCCTCAACGACGTCTGAATCCTAAAATCAAAGAAGTGATAAGAAAAGAAATACTCAAGCTTCTGGAGGCAGGTATAATCTATCCCGTTGCTGATATTCAGTGGGTAAGTCCTGTCCATTGTGTCCCTAAGAAGGGAGGTATTACTGTTGTTCCAAATGATAAGGATGAATTGATTCCACAAAGAATTATCACAGGTTATAGGATGGTAATTGATTTCCGCAAATTAAATAAAGCTACTAAGAAAGATCATTACCCCTTACCTTTTATTGATCAAATGCTAGAAAGATTATGAATACATACACACTATTGCTTTCTAGATGGTTATTCTGGTTTCTCTCAAATACCTGTGTCAGCTAAAGATCAATCAAAGACTACTTTTACATGCCCTTTTGGTACTTTTGATTATAGACGTATGCCTTTTGGTTTATGTAATGCACCTGCTACCTTTCAAAGATGCATTATGGCTATATTCTCTGACTTTTGTGAAAAGATTTGTGAGGTTTTCATGGACGACTTTTCCGTCTATGGTTCCTCTTTTGATGATTGCTTGAGCAATCTTGATCGAGTTTTGCAGAGATGTGAAGAAACTAATCTTGTCTTGAATTGGGAAAAGTGCCACTTTATGGTTAATGAAGGTATTGTCTTGGGGCATAAAGTTTCTGAAAGAGGTATTGAAGTTGATAAAGCCAAGGTTGATGCTATTGAAAAGATGCCATGTCCCAAGGACATCAAAGGTATAAGAATTTTCCTTGGTCATGCCGGATTTTATAGGAGGTTCATTAAGGACTTCTCAATAATTTCTCGGCCTCTGACTAATTTATTACAAAAAGATGTACCATTTGTCTTTGATGATGATTGTGTAGAAGCATTTGAAATACTTAAGAAAGCATTAGTCTCTGCACCTGTTGTTCAGCCACCTGATTGGAATTTACCCTTTGAAATTATGTGTGATGCTAGTGATTATGCTGTAGGTGCTGTTCTAGGGCAAAGAGTTGATAAGAAATTAAATGTTATTCATTATGCTAGTAAGACTTGATACATGATGCTAGTGATTATGCTGTAGGTGGCCATCTTCATCATCCCGGCGCTCTCCATGACGAGGAGGGAGTAGTTCATCCTCGGGGCTGAGGGTATGTACTAGTAGCTATGTGTTTGATCTCTCTCTCTCGTGTTCTTGATTTGGAACGATCTTGATGTATCGCGAGCTTTGCTATTATAGTTGGATCTTATGTTTCTTCTCCCCCTCTTCTCTCTTGTAATGGATTGAGTTTCCCCTTTGAAGTAATCTTATCGGATTGAGTCTTTAAAGATTTGAGAACACTTGATGTATGTCTTGCGTGGGATAATCGTGGTGACAATGGGTTATTCTATTGATCCACTTGATGTATGTTTTGGTGATCAACTTGCGGGTTTTGTGACATTGGGAACCTATGCATAGGGGTTGGCACACGTTTTCGTCATGATTCTCCGATAGAAACTTTGGGCACTCTTTGAGGTTCTATGTATTGGTTGAATAGATGAATTTGAGATTGTGTGATGCATATCATATAATCATACCCACGGATACTTGAGGTGACATTGGAGTATCTAGGTGACATTAGGGTTTTGGTTGATTTGTGTCTTAAGGTGTTATTCTAGTACGAACTCTAGGGCTGTTTGTGACACTTATAGGAATAGCCCAATGGATTGATTGGAAAGAATAACTTTGAGGTGGTTTCGTACCCTACCATAATCTCTTCATTTGTTCTCCGCCATTAGTGACTTTGGTGTGACTCTTTATTGCATGTTGAGGGATAGTTATATGATCCAACTATGTTATTATTGTTGAGAGAACTTACACTAGTGAAAGTATGAACCCTAGGCCTTGTTTCCTATCATTGCAATACCGTTTACACTCACTTTTACCACTTGTTACCTTGTTGTTTTTATATTTTCAGTTTACAAAAACCTATATCTACCACCCATATTGCGCTTGTATCACCATCTCTTCGCTGAACTAGTGCACCTATACAATTTACCGTTGTATTGGGTGTGTTGGGGACACAAGAGACTCTTTGTTATTTGGTTGCAGGGTTGCTTGAGAGAGACCATCTTCATCCTACGCCTCCCACGGATTGATAAACCTTAGGTCATCCACTTGAGGGAAATTTGCTACTGTCCTACAAACCTCTGCACTTGGAGGCCCAACAACGTCTACAAGAAGAAGGTTGCGTAGTAGACATCAAGCTCTTTTCTGGCGCCGTTGCCGAGGAGGTGAGTGCTTGAAGGTATATCTTTGGATCTTGCAATCGAATCTTTTTGTTTCTTGTTTTAGCACTAGTTAGTTTATAAAAGAAAATTACAAAAAAAATGGAATTGAGTTTGTCTCATACGCTTCATCTTTTTAATATCTTTCGTGAGTATGATGGGAAGGAAAATTGTGCCAAAGTGTTAGAAGAAGAATGCATTAAAATGTTTGGAACTAAATATTTATATGATGATCATGATTGCAATGTTGTTAGTATGAATTCCTTGAATATCCATGATGCTAGTGATATGCAAAGCCACAAGCTTGGGGAAGCTATGTTTGATGAAGATGATATTTTTTGTCCCCCAAGCTTTGATGAGCAAATTTACTATGATGAAAGCATGCCTCCTATCTATGATGATTATTGTGATGACACGTATGCTTTAAAGAATAATGATAACCATGAAACTTGTCATCTTGATCTTAATTTTCAATGACATGATAGTTATTTTGTTGAGTTTGCTCCCACTACTATTGATGAGAACAAATTTGCTTATGTGGAGAGTAATAAAAATTCTATGCTTGTAGATCATGAAAAGAATGCTTTAGGTGCTGGTTATATATAGTTAATTCATTCATGATGCTACTGAAAATTATTATGAGGGAGGAACATATGCTTCTACATATTGCAATAATATCAAGTTCCTCTCTATGTGCTTAAAGTTTTGAAGTTATGCTTGTTTTGCCTTCCTATGCAAGTTGATTCTTGTTCCCATAAGTTGTTTGCTCAGAAAATCCCTATGCATAGGAAGTGGGTTTTACTTAAATTTGCTAGTCATATTCCTCATGATGCTCTCTTTATGTTTCAATTCTTATCTTTTATGTGAGCATCATTGAAATCATCATGCATAGCTAGGGGCGTTAAACGATAGCGCTTGTTGGGAGGCAACCCAATGCTATTTTAGTTTCTTGCTTTTTGGTTATGTTTAGGAATAAATAATCCATCTAGCTTCTGTTTAGATGTGGTTTTATGTTTCAATTAGTGTTTGTTCCAAGTAGAACCTTTGGGAAGACTTGGGTGAAGTCTTTATGATCATGCTGTAAAAAACAGAAACTTTAGCGCTCACGAGATTAGCTAGAATTTTTTAGTGGAGAGTGCTATATAGTTGATTCTTTTTGCAGATGATTACTAGACAAATTCCTCAGGTCCAACAATTTGTTTTATAATTTTTGGAGTTCCAGAAGTTTGCGTTAGTTACAGATTACTACAGACTGTTCTGTTTTTGACAGATTCTGTTTTTCGTGTGTTGTTTGCTTATTTTGATGAATCTATGGCTAGTAAAATAGTTTATAAACCATAGAGAAGTTGTAATACAGTAGGTTTATCACTAATACAAATAAATAATGAGTTCCTTACAGTACCTTGAAGTGCTGTTTTGTTTTCTTTCGCTAACGGAGCTCACGAGTTTTCTGTTAAGTTTTGTGTTGTGAAGTTTTCAAGTTTTGGGTAAAGATTCGGTGGACTATGGAATAAGGAGTGGCAAGATCCTAAGCTTGGGGATGCCCAAGGCACCCCAAGGTAATATTAAAGGATAACCAAGCATCTAAGCTTGGGGATGCTCCGGAAGGCATCCCCTCTTTCGTCTACTTCCATCGGTAACTTTACCTGGAGCTATATTTTTATTCACCACATGATATGTGTTTTGCTTGGAGCGTCATTTTATTTTCTTTAGCTTTGCTTTCTGTTTGAATAAAGTACCAATATCTGAAATTCTTAAATGTTAGAGAATCTTCACATGGTTGCATAACTATTCGACTACTCATTGATCTTCACTTAGGCCCCGTTTGGTAACAAAGTATTTTCAAAGTGTTCTCAAAATACTACAATTTTTTATATTACTGTAGTTTTATTTACATAGGCTTGTTCGGTTGCCTCTAAAAACTGTGATTTCAATACTGCAGTTTTTGCCAAACCACAGTATTTTCTCTGTATATAAAAAAGAACCTCATACCTCTTTTTAAAAAACTAAGCAATGGAAAAGAAGGGTCGGACAGAGCTTAGGCAGTAGGTAGGGTGCAACTACAAACCGTCTGAGCTGAGGTCTTTTAGTTGTTCGTTACCTGCGGCTGCAGTACTTGAACACTATGCTTCTTTCATCAGCGTTCGCAAACAGGTGACATGGGAATTTTTTTCACTCTTCCCTGTTGTCTATATGATGAGTTAGATGATATTTTCATCATATTTTACTAGCTTGTAAATGTTTTGTTTGATTTTCATAGAACAACTGTGTGTGGTGCTTATCTTACAGAGAAGAATGTATTAGCCAAAATATATATGTTCGATTCATGTGCCTTCTCCTTGCAAATGTCTGGTATGAAGATTTTCAAGTACCTATTTCTCAGAGGTCATCTGCTAATTACTCCACGAGTGTCACTGTCGCTAATCATCATTAGTCTAATCCATCTGTATATTCTAGTACTACAATGGCTAGCAAGTTTCGAATGCATGCACGGCTAACGGCTAGCCAAGAAATTTTACAGGGTTTTGTGACGTAGCCAAACACGTCCTCTGTATCGTGAATACTTCAAAAAACGTTGTTATATTAAAACCATGGTATTTTGTACCTATATGCTAAATTACTGTAGTTTTTGATACTTCGGTTTTTATTGTACTTTGCTATCAAACAGAGCCTTATATCTTTCGGAGTAGTTTGTTGTTTGCTCTAGTGCTTCACTTATATCTTTTAGAGCATGGTGGTAGTTTTATTTTGAAGAAATAGATGAACTCTCATGCTTCACTTAGATTATTTTGAGAGTCTTAAATAGCATGGTAATTACTTGAATAATCCTAATATGCTAAGCATAAATGATTTGTAAGAATTCTTATGAGTGTGTTGAATACTAAGAAAAGTTTGATGCTTGATGATTGTTTTGAGATATGAAGATGGTGATATTAGAGTCATGCTAGTTGAGTAGTTGTGAATTTGAGAAACACTTGTGTTAAAGTTTGTGATTCCCGTAGCATGCACGTATGGTGAACCGTTATGTGATGAAGTCGGAGCATAATTTATTTATTGATTGTCTTCCTTATGAGTGGCGGTCGGGGACGAGCGATGGTCTTTTCCTACCAATCTATCCCCCTAGGAGCATGAGCGTAATACTTTGCTTTGATAACTTGTAGATTTTTGCAATAAGTATATGAGTTCGTTATGACTAATGTTGAGTCCATGGATTATACGCACTTTTCCCATCTTTCCACCATTGCTAGCTTTTCTAATACCGCGCACTTTTCGCCGATATCATACACCCACCATATACCTTCCTCAAAACAACCACCATACCTACCTATCATGGCATTTCCATAGCCATTCCGAGATATATTGCCATGCAACTTACCACTGTTCGGTTTATTATGACACGCTTCATCATTGTCATATTGCTTTACATGATCATGTAGTTGACATTGTATTTGTGGCAAAGCCACCGTTCATAATTCTTTCATACATGTCACTCTTGATTCACTTCACATCCCAGTACACCACCGGAGGCATTCATATAGTCATATTTTGTTCTAAGTATCGAGTTGTAACTGTTGAGTTGTAAGAAAATAGAAGTGTGATGATCATCATTATTAGAGCATTGTCCCAGTGAGGAAAGGATGATGGAGACTATGATTCCCCCACAAGTCGGGATGAGACTCCGGACGAAAAATAAAAAAAAGAGAAAAAAAGAGGCCATAAAAAAAGAGAAGGCCCAAATGAAAAATAAAAAAATGAGAGAAAAAGAGAGAAGGGACAATGTTACTATCCTTTTACCACACTTGTGCTTCAAAGTAGCACCATGATCTTCATGATAGAGAGTCTCCTATGTTTTCACTTTCATATACTAGTGGGAATTTTTACATTATAGAACTTGGCTTGTATATTCCAATGATGGGCTTCCTCAAAATGCCCTAGGTCTTCGTGAGCAAGCGAGTTGGATGCACACCCACTTAGTTTCTTTTGATGAGCTTTCATATACTTATAGCTCTAGTGCATCCGTTGCATGGCAATCCCTACTCACTCACATTGATATCTATTGATGGGCATCTCCATAGCCCGTTGATACGCCTAGTTGATGTGAGACTATCTTCCCCTCTTTTTGTCTTCTCCACAACCACCATTCTATTCCACATATAGTGCTATGTCCATGGCTCACGCTCATTTATTGCGTGAAGATTGAAAAAGTTTGAGAATGTCAAAAGTATTAAACAATTGCTTGGCTTGTTATCGGGGTTGTGCATGATTTAAATACTTTGTGTGGTGAAGATAGAGCATAACCAGACTATATGATTTTGTAGGGATAACTTTCTTTGGCCATGTTATTTTGAGAAGACATAATTGCTTTGTTAGTATGCTTGAAGTATTATTATTTTTATGTCAATATGAACTTTTGTCTTGAATCTTTCAGATCTGAATATTCACACCACAATTAAGAAGAGTTACATTGAAATTATGCCAAGTAGCACTCCGCATCAAAAAATCTTTTTTATCATTTACCTAGCAGGAATTAAGCTTGGGGATGCTTGATATGTCTCCAACGTATCTATAATTTTTGATTGCTCCATGCTATATTATCTACTGTTTTGCGCAATACTGGGCTTTATTATCCACTTTTATATTATTTTTGGGACTAGCCTATTAACCAGAGTCCCAGCCCAGATTTGCTGTTTTATGCCTATTTCAGTGTCTCGAAGAAAAGGAATATCAGACGGAGTCAAAACGGAACGAAATCAACTGGAGAAGTTATTTTTGGAAGGAAAGCCACCGGATAGACTTGGACTCCACGTCAGGAGATACGGGAGGTGCTCACGAGGGTGGGGGCGCGCCCCCCTTAGGGCGCGCCCCCCTGCCTCGTGGCGCCCCTGTAGCTCCTCCGACGTACCCCCTGCACCCATATATACCTACGTATCGTAAAACTTCCAGAACGGAGATTAGATCGGGAGTTCCGCCGCCGCAAGCCTCTGTAGCCACCAAAAACCTCTCGGGACCCTGTTCCGGCACCCTGCAGGAGGGCGGAACCCTCACCGGTGGCCATCTTCATCATCCCGGCGCTCTCCATGACGAGGAGGGAGTAGTTCATCCTCCGGGCTGAGGGTATGTACCAGTAGCTATGTGTTTGATCTCTCTCTCTCTCATGTTCTTGATTTGGCACGATCTTGATGTATCGCGAGCTTTGCTATTATAGTTGGATCTTATGTTTCTTCTCCCCCTCTTCTCTCTTGTAATGGATTGAGTTTCCCCTTTGAAGTAATCTTATCAGATTGAGTCTTTAAAGATTTGAGAACACTTGATGTATGTCTTGCGTGGGATAACCGTGGTGACAATGGGTTATTCTATTGATTCACTTGATGTATGTTTTGGTGATCAACTTGCGGGTTTTGTGACATTGGGAATATATGCATAGGGGTTGGCACACGTTTTCGTCGTGATTCTCCGGTAGAAACTTTGGGCACTCTTTGAGGTTCTATGTGTTCGTTGAATAGATGAATTTGAGATTGTGTGATGCATATCGTATAATCATACCCACGAATACTTGAGGTGACATTGGAGTATCTAGGTGACATTAGGGTTTTGGTTGATTTGTGTCTTAAGGTGTTATTCTAGTATGAACTCTAGGGCTGTTTGTGACACTTATAGGAATAGCCCAATGGATTGATTGGAAAGAATAACTTTGAGGTGGTTTCGTACCCTACCATAATCTCTTCGTTTGTTCTCCGCTATTAGTGACTTTGGAGTGACTCTTTGTTGCATGTTGAGGGATAGTTATATGATCCAACTATGTTATTATTGTTGAGAGAACTTACACTAGTGAAAGTATGAACCCTAGGCCTTGTTTCCTATCATTGCAATACCGTTTACGCTCACTTTTACCACTTGTTACCTTGTTGTTTTTATATTTTCAGTTTACAAAAACCTATATCTACCATCCATATTGCGCGTGTATCACCATCTCTTTGCCGAACTAGTGCACCTATACAATTTACCGTTGTATTGGGTGTGTTGGGGACACAAGAGACTCTTTGTTATTTGGTTGCAGGGTTGCTTGAGAGAGACCATCTTCATCCTACGCCTCCCATGGATTGATAAACCTTAGGTCATCCACTTGAGGTAAATTTGCTACTATCCTACAAACCTCTGCACTTGGAGGCCCAACAACGTCTACAAGAAGAAGGTTGCGTAGTAGACATCAAGACTCTAGACAATGCTCAAAGAAATTATGCTACTACTGAAAAAGAACTTTTAGCAGTTGTGTTTGGTTTTGATAAGTTCAGACCTTATATTGTTGATTCTAAAGTGACTATTCACACTGATCATGCTGCTATTAAATATCTTATGGAAAAGAAAGATGCTAAACCTAGACTTATTAGATGGGTTCTCTTGCTACAAGAATTTGATTTGCATATTGTTGATAGAAAGGGAGCTGAGAACCCCGTTGCAGACAACTTGTCTAGGCTAGAAAATGTTCTTGATGACCCACTACCTATTAATGACAGCTTTCCTGACGAACAATTAAATGTTATAAGTACTTCTCGTAGTACTCCTTGGTATGCTGATTATGCTAATTACATAGTTGCTAAATTCATACCACCTAGTTTCACATACCAAAAAAAGTTCTTCTATGATTTGAGACATTACTCTTGGGATGACCCACATCTTTATAAAGAAGGAGAACATGGTGTTATTAGACGTTGTGTACCTGAGCATGAACAGGAACAGATCCTATGCAAGTGTCACTCCGAAGCTTATGGAGGACACCATGCTGGAGACAGAACTGCACATAAGGTATTGCAATCTGGTTTTTATTGGCCTACTCTCTTCAAAGATGCCCGTAAGTTTGTTCTATCTTGTGATGAATGTCAAAGAATTGGTGATATTAGTAGACATCAAGAAATGCCTATGAATTATTCACTTGTTATTGAACCATTTGATGTTTGGGGCTTTGATTATATGGGACCTTTTCCTGCCTCCAATGGATACACACATTTTTTAGTTGCTGTTGATTATGTTACTAAGTGGGTAGAAGCTATTCCAACTAGTAGTGCTGATCATAACACTTCTATTAAAATGCTTAAGGAAGTTATTTTTCCGAGGTTTGGAGTCCCTAGATATTTAATGACTGATGGTGGTTCACATTTTATTCATAGTGCTTTCCGTAAAATGCTTGCTAAGTATGATGTTAATCATAGAATTGCATCTCCTTATCACCCACAGTCTAGTGGTCAAGTAGAATTGACCAATAGAGAGCTCAAATTAATTTTGCAAAAGACTGTTAATAGGTCTAGAAATAATTGGTCCAAGAAACTTGATGATGCATTATGGGCTTATAGAACTGCATATAAAAATCCTATGGGTATGTCTCCGTATAAAATGGTATATCGAAAAGCATGTCATTTACCTCTCGAACTAGAACATAAGGCATATTGGGCTATTAAAGAGCTCAACTATGATTTCAAACTTGCTGGTGAGAAGAGGTTATTTGATATTAGCTCACTTGATGAATGGAGAACCCAAGCATATGAAAATGCCAAGTTGTTTAAAGAAAAAGTTAAAAGATGGCATGATAAAAGGATACAAAAGCGTGAGTTTAATGTAGGTGATTATGTATTGCTATACAACTCTCGTTTAAGATTTTTTGCAGGAAAACTTCTCTCTAAATGGGAAGGCCCCTATGTTATCGAGGAGGTCTATCGTTCCGGTGCCATAAAAATCAACAAATCCGAAGGTGGTACACGGTCAAAGAATCACACATTATATCTCAGGTAATCCCATAAATGTTGAAACCAATATTATTGAAACCATAACCCCGGAGGAATACATAAGGGACACTTTCCAGACTGTTTCAGACTCCGAAAAGGAATAGGTATGTGGTACGGTAAGTAAACCGACTCCAAAACAATTTTTAAGGCAATATTTCTCCGTTTTGGAATATTTAGAAAAATAGAAAAATAAGTAGCAGTCCAGGAAGGACACGAGGGCCCCACGAGGGTGGTGGGCGCGCCCTACCCCTCTGGGCGCGCCCCCCTACCTCGTGAGCACCTTGTGTGCCTTCCGGACTCTGTTTTCTTGCACGATACGTATTTTGGTCGGTAAAAATTCATTATATATTCTACCGAAGGTTTTGACTCCCGTATCACGCAAATATCCTCTATTTTCGTTTTGAGCTGTTGCTGCTGCAGATTAGAGCAAGATGTCTTCTCAGGAGTCAGTCGGGAAGAGCCGGGTATCTAATCCGGTACCGGAACCAAGGGCAAACAGCGACGCTGACCACTTTGGGCCAGCAACGGAGGAAGAGATGGAGGCTGACCTGATGAGGGTAGATGCCATGGAGGATCAAGAAGTCACCTCTCGCCTCCGAGCTGGGTTCACGATAGGGGAACTACATAGCTCAACTATTCCAAACTCGGTTATCCCTTCCAATGTTAGATTTCTTTCTTATGAAAATATGAAGAGGAGTGTCACTTGTTCTCCCGCAGATATGCAACACCCTTGGTTGCAAGGAGCTTTAGCCATCACAGGAAAGCTTCGTAAGGAAATAATGGACCTCAAGCAGCAAGTCAATAAGCTCGAGGAGGAGAACTGCATCCTGAGGGGAATCATCACCAAGAATATTACACCAACAACAAAGAAGGAGACATAATCACATGGGTATGGGCACTCCCCTTGGCAACCGCCAAGCTTGGGGGAGGTGCCCCGGTATCGTATCACTATCACATCTCCTATCTTTACCTTTTTCTTAGTTCTATCCTATTAGTAGTATCTTGATCTAGTAGAATAAAGTTTATGGCATGATCTAGTTTTGAGTTTTGCCTTATGATCTCTCTATGTAATCGAGTTCGTGAGCTATATATATAATAAAGATTAGTGTTGAGTCAAGGGCTTGATTATTTTGCCATGATCTTGGGTGAATAAAAGAAAAGAAGAAAAATAATAAAAAGAAACAAAAGTTCATATTGATCTTCTTAAGAGTAATGGCTTCACATAGAAAGAGTATGATGATTAAAAGTTGTTGGGAGTTGGCAGACATAGCTTTGGTCATCGTTGCAATTAATAGGAAGTAATAAGGGAAGAGATGTTTCACATATAGATATATTATCATTGACATCTTTTATGATTGGGAGCACTCATTAAAATATGACATGCTAAAGAGTTGATGTTGGACAAGGAAGACAACGTGATGAGTTATGTTTTCTTATATCTGAGATAAAGTATGTTGTCATGGATCCTCTAACATGTTGATCTTGCCTTTCCCCCTCATGCTAGCCAAATTCTTAGAACCAAGTAGAGATACTACTTGTGCTTCCAAATACCCTTAAACCAGTTTTGCCATGAGAGTCCACCATATCTACCTATGGATTGAGTAAGATCCTTCAAGTAAGTTGTCATCGGTGCAAAGCAATAAAAATTTCTCTAAATATGTATGATTTATTGGTGTGGGAGAAATAAGCTTTATACGATCTTGTGATGTGAAAGTAATAAAAGCGACGAACTGCATAATAAAGGTTCATATCACAAGGGGCAATATAAAGTGACGTTCTTTCGCATTGAGATTTTGTGCATCCAACCATAAAAGCGCATGGCAACCTCTGCTTCCCTCTGCGAAGGGCCTATCTTTTATTATTACCCTCTACCTTATGCAAGAGTCATGGTGATCTTCACCTTTCCTTTTTCATTTTATACTTTGGCAAGCCCAGCATGTTGGAAAGAACATGATATATATATCTAATTGGATGTAGGGGAGCATGAATTATTATTGTTGACATTACCCTCGAGGTAAAAGGTTGTGGGGGCAAAACTATAAGCCCCTATCTTTCTCTATGTCCGATTAAAACTCTGTAACCACAAGTATTGCGTGAGTGTTAGCAATTATGAAGGACTAAATGATAGTTGAGTATGTGGACTTGCTTTTTAGCTCTGACATAGACTCTTACCGATGTTATGATAAATTGCAATTGCTTCAATGACTGAGGTTATAGTTTGTTGGTGCTCAATAAGGTTTCTGATTCATACCTTTGCATTGTGAAAAGATCATCACTTGAATATAAGTAATCATATGACAAAATCTATATATGTTGCTGTTATGAGAATAATCATGATGCCTTCATGTCCGTATATTTTTTTATCGACGCCTCTACCTCTAAACATGAGGACATATTTATTGTTATCGGCTTTTCGCTTGAGGACAAGCGAGGTCTAAGCTTGGGGGAGTTGATACGTCCATTTTGCATCATGCTTTTATTTTGATATTTATTACATTATGGGCTGTTATTTCACGTTATGTCACAATACTTATGGCTATTCTCTCTTATTTTACAAGGTTGACATGAAGAGGGAGAATGTCGGCAGCTGGAATTCTGGGCTGGAAAAGGAGCAAATATTAGAGACCTATTCTGCGCAACTCCAAAAGTCTTGAAACTCCACGGAATATCTTAAAAGAAATGAAGAAAAATCCTCGCCAAAGATGAAGGTTAGGGGGCCCACACCCTGCTCACGAGGGTGAGGGCGCGACCCCCCTCCTAGGGCGCGCCCCCTACTTCGTGGGCCCCCTGGTGGGTCTCCGACGTCCATCTTCTGCTATATGAAGTCTTTCGATGAGAAAAAAATCAAAGGGAACCTTTCGGGACGAGACTCCGTCGCCACGAGGCGGAACCTTGGCGGAACCAATCTAGAGCTTCGGCAGAGCTGTTCTGCCGGGGATACTTCCCTCCGGGAGGGGGAAATCATCGCCATCGTCATCACCAACGCTCCTCTCATCGGGAGAGGGCAATCTCCATCAACATCTTCACCAGCACCATCTCATCTCCAAACCCTAGTTCATCTCTTGTATCCAATTCTTGTCTCCAAGTCCGGGATTGGTGCTAGTAGGTTGCTAGTAGTGTTGATTACTCCTTGTAGTTGATGCTAGTTGGTTTATTTGGTGGAAGATCATATGTTCAGATCCTTTATGCATATTATTATCCCTCTGATTATGAACATGCATATGCTTTGTGAGTAGTTACGTTTGATACTGATGACAAGGGAGAAGTCTTGCTATTAGTAGTCATGTGAATTTGGTATTCGTTCGATATTTTGATAAGATGTATGTTGTCTAGCCTCTAGTGGTGTTATGTGAAGGTCGACTACATAACACTTCACCATTATTTGGGCCTAGAGGAAGGCATTGGGAAGTAATAAGTAGATGATGGGTTGCTAGAGTGACAGAAGCTTAAACCCTAGTTTATGTGTTGCTTCGTAAGGGGCTGATTTGGATCCATATGTTTCATGCTGTGCTTAGGTTTACCTTAATAATTTTGTTGTAGTTGCGGATGCTTGCAATAGAGGTTAATCATAAGTGGGAAGCTTGTTCAAGTAAGAACAACACCCAAGCACCGGTCCACCCACATATCAAATTATCAAAGTACCAAACGCGAATCATATGAACGTGATGAAAACTAGCTTGACGATATTCCCATGTGTCCTCGGGAGCGCTTTTCCTATTATAAGAGTTTTTCCGGCTTGTCCTTTGCTACAAAAAGGATTGGGCCACCTTGCTGCACTTTATTTACTTTTGTTACTTGTTGCTCGTTACAAATTATCTTATCACAAACCTATCTGTTACCACTTATTTCAGTACTTGCAGAGAATACCTTGCTGAAAACCGCTTATCATTTCCTTCTACTCCTCGTTGGGTTTGACACTCTTACTTATCGAAAGGACTACGATAGATCCCCTATACTTGTGGGTCATCACGACTTCACTTCATCGGTCTTATCGCCGGTGGTCATCGAGACGGCGAATGGAGGACGAAAGGGTTTGGACGCCGGACGCCGCCATTGGATAGGTTTAGGGTCGGTTCAGAACTGTTTTTCTATTCTAAATGTTCGAAATCTAATGAAAATCCGCTGTGTTTGGATGAATGTCGTTCGGCATGTATGAAATCCGTCGTGTTTGTATGAATTTTGTTCGTTTTGTTGCCAAAGTGTTTGAAATGTATGCAGGCGGCGTTGGATGACGGCCTCCCACATCTGTGCCGGTAGACTGGTCCCCCCTTTCCTCGGACAGATACGGGAGGAAATTTGCAGGTCGCCGTTAGAGATGCCCTTACACTACAAACACGGAAGAAAGTGTTAGATTCTTAGCACCCATTGCCTCACATCTTATATCCTATACCTAAGAAATTCATCTCCACTATATTTGTTATCTTAACATGCAAGCTATCCATATTATTAAGTAGGTCCACCATGTAAAAATGCTTTCCCACTAACTCATACGCATGCTTGCACTAACTCTTTTAAGTTCATGAAGTCTGCCACAAGTAAATATTAACTATTTTTTATGCACTCCCAAGCAGCCATGTCATCCTATTTTTTCTATTTTTATATGTCTTCATATTATCTGATCCACTCTAGACGCAGAGCACGAGTCCCCGTCCAGCCATTTGGTTAGACTTAGCGTGTTGTTAATACGTTCTTCTGATTCTGAAAGCCCAAACTATGTTTTCTCATTCTTATTCTCTTGGGCTTTCTATCCAGGTCACTTTTGCTCCACATAGGTCAGAGAATTGCGTTAGATGCCTTTGTTCCCTCAAACTCGCAGTGTTTGAAGCCACCTTATAATCCCAAGTTGATTCCACTATGTACAGAGGGGTAACTCATCAAGTTTTTCTTTTTAAAGAATCAACTATTCTCATGCAAACTTTTAATCCCAATTTTATTAATTGCATACACCGAGGTAGCTAATCATGCTTTTCTATGACAGAAATAAACTTCACCTAATGGGGAAGCATGCATGGTTGCGCATGAGACAAGACAAACAACAAGAATTATAGCTACCTGGGTATATTATGGTGAATGAGCTACTTGGGTAAGTGACTGTTGGAAATATGCCCTAGAGGCAATAATATTGTATTATTATATTTTCATGTTTATAATTAAGAGTTTATGTTCTATGTTATAACTTCTATGATTCTGGAATATGCGATTAAGTGGAAAACTCATATGCATGTGTGGAATGATAAATGGTAAAATATGATTCCTAGTCTCGCCTCTAAGACTAGCTCAGTGTTGTTGGTGATCACGTTTTTCGGATCTTAGCATACCATTAAGTGTAACAATAATCCTAAAACAAGATTCAGAATATGACGTTGGAAGAACGATAGTGTTGAGTCAACCCAAACATTTTTTGTTATACTTCGAGATATAATCGTCACAAATCAATTGTTATAACACAGAGAGTTAACGTGTGATTTAATTCCTTAGACCATGAGAGTATCGTAGTCATTGCTTACCATATGGTGGACTTTGGAGTTTCTCAAATGTCATATGTAACACGATGATCATAACGACAACTTACACGTTCATCAAAAAGTTTGACAAGGAACTAGATAGCTCGAGAGTGGAATTTGCTCCTACAACGATGGAGAGATATTTTTAGGGCCTTATCGGTGTGACAACATCCATCATCATCTGGCCAGACATAGGTGACTATGTCACGGGGATGCCGGAACATGTCAACGAGAAAGAAGAACAAAACCGGTAACGAGGAGACCGATATTGTGAGCATGAGAATGACTCAAGAGGATACCGATACATCTCACCTCGGGTTTTGTAAAGTATTGTGGAGCAAAGGGAATAGAAGGATGATAACCAAAGGTTCACTCAAATGCCATTCGTGTACTCATAGGGATCGATATGGATGTCCACGCTTCCGCTATCGGTCATTTAACAATAGGGCTTTTATTCATGTCTGTGTTTTACCAAACCTATAGGGTCACAATCTTAAGTTAATGATCATCTGTTGTGTGTTAGTAGGACAAGAATAATAAGAATATATTTTTGAAATAGTTTCACGAATATTCAAAGTAGTTCCGAGAGGAACCGGAAGCATTTCGGGGTCACCGGAAGGGTTTCGGAGTTTATCTGGCAATACTGGGTATTTCTGATAAATAATATATAGATGGAAAATATTTACGGTGATGTTAAATTTGTTGGAATCTACCGTAGGGTGCGTAGGGATGGCAATTTTATCCATGGATCTGGATACCCATGGATACCCAACCCAGTTGGGCAAGGGTATGGAGCACATTTCTGCCCATGGGTCCGTGGATATGGATACCCACGAACAGCTGGGTTGGGCATGGTTATAGTTTGTTCTCCATGGATATCCAATGGATACCTGTATGACATGTGGGGCCATATGCCAGTGACAATAGAAAGAACGAATCAATGGGAAATGGCAGGCAATATGCAACTGGTGCCATAAGCTATATGTTGCAAAATCAACCTCTGGTATGTCACACTTAAGGACTCATCGTATTACTTGTTGCCTATTTGTGCATGTAGCTTATGTTAACATTTGTGAGTGAATGATGTTGAGTTAATTTGATCTTTGCGAAGGCTTCATGCTGACTTTTCTTTGCCCATGGAGCTCCATGGGTATGTGGGTATCCAGCGGGTTTGGGCATGGGCCCAAGTTGTGCCCATTGATAATTTGATGGATGGGCAGAGGGTAGGAAGATGGGTCATGGGTTGGATTTCGACCAGCTCCACCCGCCCCAAACCCGACCCATTGCCATCCCTAAGGGTGCGTCGACTGCAAATTTAAAAAATTCCTACGCGCAGAACAACCAAGAACATGCTACGGGAGATGGATCACACTTCGTTACCACTAGATGCGCAGTGCCGTGCAGCGGAAGAAGAGTTGGGGCAGCGCGTCCGCGTGGATCATCCCCTCCTCGTGCGATCTCCCTCAAACAGCCGGTCGTCCGATCCCACGTACAAGTTCGCCGGAGCGGCGCAGGTGCACCGCCTCTAACGGTATCCGCGCGTGCAGGAGGAACACCGTGCGGCGGACTGCTAGGTCCGATCACACAATCGGCGGCGAGTGGAGATGTCTATTCGCAACACATGCAAACCCTAGTGACAACGCCGAAGCGATCCCACTATATATAGGCGTCCGTCGCGGGCTCAACACTTGGGCCTCGCACGGACCCTAAAGCCCATAAGTCTACTCGTCCACAATCCGAATATAGCTCGGACACATCGACCAGTGTCCTCGGATCCGACCTCGTAGGTTCCTTCCCTTAAGCGCGTGACCCCTTAGGTTCAAGTCAGCTTGGTCGCAGTTCGGATCACCTCCGAACTGCACGGTTGGTAGTGGCCTCTAGCAAGGCATGCCAAACACCAAGCAGACTATGACGCTGGCTAGCCAACCTGTACATCACACTTCCATTCCTTTTGCCACACGATATATGTTGTCGAGCTCAAGGCGAGTCTGTCATCCTTGTGCTAGCCCGACCTCTTTCTCGTTCCAGTGACGCCGACCACTATTGGGATTATCTCATAATCCTTGTCGCATGGCCATGCTTATCTTGATCGGATCACACGAGGGGCCAAGAGTATATCTCTCCTGGTCGGAGGGGCATATCCCATCTTGCTCGACCATGTCTCGCAGCATGGGTCTGGACAAGCATGAAACCTACCTTTGTAACTACCCAGTCACGGAGTAGCGTTTGGTCGGCCCAAAGCAAGTCTGTCACCATCCCGAGTACATGTGACAGCTCAGGTCTTAGGACATAGAATGTATGTTGTACTAGAGACTCACAGATGACACATCGCTGCGTCTCATAGTTGGGTCTGTCCGACTCGGACCTTATCTCGACTCGGATCCGACTATGTCGAATCTGACCAGACCTTTCCAAGTCCATATTATCCGGTTAGCATCCAATGCTCCATGGCTAGTGGGACCAAGCCATCAACCGTGTCCTATGCTAGTCTAGTTGGCTGCGCGTCCACACAGCCCTTTCGACTAGGGAACTTTTAGGACAGTTATCATACAATGCATAGTCCCACAAACAAGTCACGTACTTGCTGATACACATCATTGATAATGTCCAAGGACTATCTTTATTCATAAACACATAGGAAATATGATCATACATGATTGCCTCTAGGGCATATCTCCAACAAAATTAGTATTAAAAGGCACTAATAATAATTAGGAGGCTTTTATATTTAATTTAATATCAACGGGCCTTAAAAATCCAAGTGGTGGAAGGCTATTTGGGCCACTTGGTCCCAAAGGAGGTGGTGCCCCTTCTCCCCATGGAAAGGGGAGGGGGAGGCCGAATTGGAGGGGGACTCGCCCTCCTCTTGGCCGGTGCAAGGGGGGTTATTTCCCCACTTGTGGCCCCCTCCCCTCTCCTCCAACCTATATATACTAGAGGTTTTGGGCACTTTTAACACACAAGTTTTGGAGCCTCATCTAGTTCTCTAGTTTTAATTCTACTTGCTCCTCCTAGTTGATCAATTAAAGCTAGAACTAGATCCTCCAATCCTCATAATTAGAAGCCCAATGTTGTTCTATTCTCCTCCCTCTAATTTTCCGGCGAAGATTAGCTTTGGAAGAGTAGCGCTGCGGATCATGAAGACCTGATGTCTGCTACGCCACTTTATTCTTGTAGACACGTGTTGGGCCTCCAAGCGCAGAGTTTTGTAGGACAGTATCCATTTTCCCTCAAGTGGATGACATAAGGTTTATCAATCCGTGGGAGGTGTAGGATGAAGATGGTCTCTCTCAAACAACCCTGCAACCAAATACAAGAAATCTCTTGTGTCCCCAACACACCCAATACAATGGCAAATTGTATAGGTGCACTAGTTTGGCGAAGATATGGTGATAAGAGTGTAATAGGGATGGTAGAAATATATTTTTATAATTTGAATAAATAAAAACATCAAGGTAGCAAGTAACAAAAGTGAGCACAAACGGTATTGCAATGCTTGAAAACAAGGCCTAGGGTTCGTACTTTCGCTAGTGCAATCTCTCAACAATGCTAATATAATTGGATCATATAACCATCCCTCAAAGTGCGATGAAGAATCACTCCGAAGTTCCTATCTAGCGGAGAACATAAGACGAATTTTTTGTAGGGTACGAAACCACCTCAAAGCTATTCTTTCCGATCAATCTATCCTAGAGTCCGTACTAAAATAACACCAAGCTATTCTTTCCGATCAATCTAATCAAGAGTTCGTACGAAAATAACACCAAAGCAAATTCAGATTAGTAATATTCAATCCAACACAAAGAACTTCATAATATTCAATCCAAGATTTCTACCGGAGAAACAAAGACAAAAACGTGCATCAACCCCTATGCATAGATTACCCCAACGTCACCTCGGGAATCCGTGAGTTGAATGCCAAAATATATATCAAGTGAATCAATATGATACCCCATTGAAACCACGAGTATTCATATGCAAGACATATATCAAGTGCTCTCAAATCCATAAAAGTATTCAATCCGATAACAACGAAATCTCAAAGGGAAAACTCAATTCATCACAACAAGATAGAGAGGGGAAAACACCATATGATCTGACTATATTAACAAAGCCCGCGATACATTAAGATTGTGACATCTCAAGAACACGAGAGAGAGATATTAAACACATAGCTACTAGTACAAACCCTCAGCCCCGAGGGTGGACTACTCCCTCCTCATCATGGTGGCCGCTGTGATGATGAAGATGGCCACCGGTGATGATCTCCCCCTCCGGCAGGGTGCCGAAACGGGGTCTAGATTGGTTTTCATGGATACAGAGGCTTGCGGTGGCGAAACTTCCGATCTGGGGTTACCCCGAGGGTTTTTGGAATATTTGAGAATTTATAGGGCGAAGAGGCGGTGCGGGAGGCTACTGAGGTGGGCACAACTGAAAGTGCAACTATCCCTAGGTGGTTTTGGTAATTCATAACAACATATAGCTCATTGAGCTAATGATATTCCAAGATAACTATTTCAGGAAAGCTCAATGATTGGCATGGCATGAATGGTGAAAGTGGAACCCTCAAAATACTAAGGATAAAGGATTGGCTCAAGCTCAAAAGCTCAAGACTCTTCATTTTACATTTTAGTGATCCAAGATCATATTGAGTCCATAGGTAAAGCCAATACTATAAAGGAGGGATGAGGTGTTGCTTAATGAGCTATTTGCCTTATGTGCTTAATGATATGCTCCAAAATCCTCAACTACTTTCCCATATCCACATATGACCTAAACCCTAAGCCAAACTCGGTCATACCGATTCTTTCTATCCGGCGCCACCGAGTCTTCATATGTCATAAGCCACTGCCAAAACCCTAGCAAATTGGTTTCACCGATAGGGATCTCGGTCTCACCGAGATGGGATTGCAATCTCTCTGTTTCCTTTTCGTAACTTTTCGGTCTCACCGAAAGAGCGGATCGGTCCCACCGAGATTGCAATGCAAACTCTCTGTTTCCCTTTTGTAACTTTTCGGTCTCACCGAAAGAGCAAATCGGTCCCACCGAGTTTGCCTGACCAACTCTCTGGTTAGCTAATTACCAAATCGGTCTCACCGAGTTTGTGTAATCGGTCTCACCGAGATTACGTTATGCCCAAACCCTAACCATATCGGTCCTACCGAGATGCATGTCAGTCCCACCGAAAAACTCTAACGGTCACTAGGTTTACCTTTTCGGCCCGACCGAGTTTGTTGATTCGGTCCCACCGAGATTGGTAAATTATATGTAACGGTTGGATTTTAAGTGGAGGCTATAAATACCCCTCCACCTCCTCTTCATTCGGAGAGAGAGTCATCAGAACACATCTACACTTCCAACTCATATGTTCTGAGAGAGAACCACCTACTCATGTGTTGAGACCAAGATATTCCATTCCTACCATATGAATCTTGATCTCTAGCCTTCCCCAAGTTGCTTTCCACTCAAATCTTCTTTCCACCAAATCCAAATCCTGTGAGAGAGAGTTGAGTGTTGGGGATACTATCATTTGAAGCACAAGAGCAAGGAGTTCATCATCAACACACCATTTGTTACTTCTTGGAGAGTGGTGTCTCCTAGATTGGCTAGGTGTCACTTGGGAGCCTCCGACAAGATTGTGGAGTTGAACCAAGGAGTTTGTAAGGGCAAGGAGATCGCCTACTTCGTGAAGATCTACCTCTAGTGAGGCAAGTCCTTCGTGGGCGATGGCCATGGTGGGATAGACAAGGTTGTTACTTCGTGGATCCTTCGTGGGTGGAGCCCTCCGTGGACTTGCGCAACCGTTACCCTTCATGGGTTGAAGTCTCCACTAACGTGGATGTAGGATAGCAGCACCTATCCGAACCACGGGAAAAACATCCGTGTCTCCAATAGCGTTTGAATTCTCCAAACCCTTCCCTTTACATTGTTGCAAGTTGCATGCTTTACTTTCCGTTGCCTATATACTCTTTGCATGCTTGCTTGAATTGTGTGATGATTGCTTGACTAGTCCTAAAGTTGCTAAAATCTGCCAAGAACTAAAATTGGGAAAAGGTTAAGTTTTTATTTGGTCAAGTAGTCTAATTACCCCCCTCTAGACATACTTCCGATCCTACAAGTGGTATCAGAGCTTTGGTCTCCATTTGCTTTGATTTCCATAGCTTTTGGTGGTCATAGCCTTGGTTTCACAACCTAGGAGAGTATGGCGTCTAGTGAGGGAAATTATCACCGTAGAGGTCCTTACTTTGATGGTACTAACTTTGCTAGTTGGAAGCATAAAATGAAAATGCATATTCTTGGACATAACCCAGCCGTTTGGGCTATTGTGTGTGTTGGCTTGCAAGGTGACTTCTTCGACGGGAAAGAACCAAACCGTGAAGCTACCGCGGATGAGTTGAAGATGCTACAATACAACGCTCAAGCTTGTGATATTCTCTTCAACGGATTATGCCCCGAAGAATTCAACAAAATCAGCCGTCTTGAGAATGCAAAGGAAATTTGGGATACTTTGATTGATATGCACGAAGGTACCGACTCCGTCAAGGAATCCAAATTGGATGTGCTTCAAAGTCAACTTGACAAGTTCAAAATGAAGGATGGTGAAGGTGTCGCTGAAATGTACTCTAGGCTTGCTCTCATCACAAATGAGATTGCCAGCTTAGGGAGTGAAGAGATGACCGACAGATTCATCATCAAGAAGATCCTAAGAGCCTTGGATGGAAAATATGATACCGTGTGCACATTGATCCAAATGATGCCAAATTACAAAGATCTCAAGCCAACGGAAGTCATTGGAAGAATTGTTGCTCATGAGATGTCACTCAAGGATAAAGAGGAACTTCACAACAAATCAAGTGGTGCTTACAAAGCCTCATGTGAAGCCCCCACATCATCAAGTGAGAAACAAAACCTCAATGAAGAACTGAGCTTAATGGTGAAGAACTTCAACAAGTTCTACACGAGTAGAAGCAAAGATAGAAGCTCCAAGTCAAGGTCCTACAATGAAAAAAGATCTTCTAGTCGAGAGCGAAACTGCTACAATTGTGGAAGACCCAGACACTATTCCAATGAGTGTACGGCTCCCTATAAAAGAAGAGAAGATTCTCCAAAAAGAAGAAGCAAAAGAGAGGAATCACCATCACGAGAGAGAAGGAGTAGAGATGATCGTTATGAACGAAGATACTCACGGAGAAGCAAGGATTCGAAAAGGAAGGAAAAATCATCAAGGAGCTACACAAAACGAAGACATCAAGCTCATGTTGGTGAATGGGTATCCGGCTCCGACTCCGACAACCACTCCGAGAGAAGTTATCACTCCGACTCTGAATATACTCAAGATGAAGGTGTTGCCGGTCTAGCACTTGTGTCAACCAACTTCTATGACGTATTTGATTCACCAAATGAAGGAATTGGAAGATGTTTCATGGCCAAAGGTCCTAAGGTAACTCACCCTGAGTATGTAGTTTTTAATAGTGATGAAGATGACTTGTTAGGCAATGATGATTTACTTGTTGACAACTCTAGTGATGAATCCTATGATGAAACGTCAATTAACCATGCTAAAACGAATGACAATGATAAGGAGAAAATTGAGGCTCTAACTAAAGAACTAAACACTCTTAAGTTAGCTCATGAAACTATCTTCGAAGATCATCGAGAACTTTTAAGGGCTCATGAGAAGTTAAGCTTTGAAAAGCTCAATCTTGAGCAAGAGCATGAGCTTTTAAAGGCAATCAATGATGATCTCCGCAAGAAAAGTTCTTCTTACATTGCCAAACATTTACTCTAATCCACTTACATGCCTCAAGTCAAGACCAATAACAAGAACAAGAAAGATTCTTCCTCTAGTAGTAACAATGATCATGTTAAATCCAATATTGTTGCTTCTAGTAGTTCTATTGATTCCACTAATGATTCTCTTAGCCAAGTTACACTTGAGAAATAAAATAGGATATTGAAGGAAATCATAGATAAAGGAGTGTCCAAAAGCCTTGCCGGAAGTAAGCAATCCGAGGAGATTGTACGCAAGCAAGGAAGGCACCGGAAGAATCAAGGTGTTGGTTTTGAACGAAAGTTCAATGCCAATGGAGTTGAGTGGGAAGAAGATCAATACCCCAAGACAAAGTTTGTTCCTCAATAAGAGAAGTATGACCCAACTTCTTTCAAGGGGACACAAACTCAAGATGATCTTCCACCACAAGACTACAAGCAAAAAGGCAAGGACAAGCTTCAAGAGGAAATAGATGCATTTGAAGAAGCTCCTAAGACCTTAGTCAAGTGGATTCCCAAGACTACTTCAAGTTCCACTTCATCAAGTACGACTACAATTCCAAGGATTCCCATCAAGATGGTGTGGATCCAAAAGAAGAAGAACTAGAGAGTTCTTGAGGGTGACTCCGCCAACAAACTTCACTCTTATCATTTTGGCAAGGACAAGTGCAATCAACTTCCACATCTTGCACTAGTTCAAGGAGTCACAAACCCTCTTGTTGGTAAGTCAAGGGACAAGGTAACCTAAAAGCTTTCATAGACATCATCTTGTATGTGCATCACTCTATGTCTATGGATATACTTGCTTGTTCCTTGTGGGACTAACCCATGTAGGTATTGAAAGTGCAATTCACTCAAAAGGATAGCTCCGAGTGATCTACATCAACATTGAGCATCCACATCTTCAACATCTACATGAAGTCATCATCGACAAAACCCAAGGTTAGTTCATCCCTCTTCGGGGGGGTATCACATCTAGGGGGAGCTTTACTCTAAGACTTGAGCTAAAGCGACTCTAATGATGTGAACACAACAATGCTTTATGTAAAAGTGGTAACCCCACTTGAGCTTAAACGATGAGTATGACCTATGATCAAATGTTCTCATTTGACTCCTAAGTCAATATACTCATATATAGATGACCTAGTCATCGCCAATTGCTTGATAGATGCTAGAATTGGATGTGCATGTTTTGTCACATATTTTAATTGCCATTTTATTGTGTGAGCATGTTGGTTGCATATTTTACTCATTCAAGGACATCCACTTGTTGTTTTGATTGTTTGGCTTTATTTTTTCATTTGCCAAGTGGATGGACAAGAATGCCTAAGAACCTCCTCTAGCTGTCTATGCTTTTCTCGTCTCAAACTCTATTCATGCTACATCACAAAATTGATCAAGTCAGATTCGAACCACTCTGTGTGAGGAGCACTCGGAGTCCCCGATTCGTCATAGACTTAAACTTCCAAAACCTCTTTGTGATTCTCGGTCTGACCGATACCCCATTTTCGGTCTTACCGAGATCATTAAGTTGATCTATGTTTTCGATCTCGGTGCAACCGATTTGAACCATTCGGTCACACCGAGCTGCAATAACTGTACACAGTTTTGCATCTCGGTGCCACCGAGTTGTTCCACTCAGTCACACCGACAGGGTCGGGCTATATATAGACACGGGCAAAATTTTGGAAATTTCTCCGAACCTCTTCGCCCGCCCCATAGCTCGCTCTGCCGACGTGGTCTCCGGATCGTCTCCTCGCCGCCAGCAGCCTCCAGTCGCTGGTCTCCGTCGCCGTCAACGGGAATCAACCCCGTCGTTGCCGCCGTAGCGAGTCTCCGCCGAACTAGGGTACAGACTCGATCTTTGTGCTATTCCCCAATACGATTCCTAGCACATTGTGATCATAATGATTCTTGCCACGATTGATAAACTTCTATCCAGTCAAAGAACTTGTAGATTAGTTTTGATTTGAAAATTTAAGGGTTAGGTTTCCGCCGAAACCACCTCGGACCCACCGAGTTGAAAACTCGGTCCCACCGATTTGGCCTATGCCATTGCACAAGTGAAACTCGGTCTGACCGAGTGTAACTAATCGGCGTGACCGATTTTTGAACTTTGTGAAACCCTAGCAGTCTCGGTGCCACCGAACTGTGACTCGGTCTGACCGAGATCACTAGTTTAGGTTCCAAATGCTGCTTCGGTATCACCGAGTTTAGAAATCGGTAGATCCGAGATGCTTTCTGTGGGAAACTAAAACTAAGTTTTTGAATCATTCTTTTTGCAAAAATCTCTGCATTTTGTGATGCTCATCCACTCTACCTCATCTATAAACTATTCACAGGGTCAGCAGTCACCAGTCAGCTTGTTCATCATGTCAGATCAAACTGATAGTCAGAATCAGTCAGAGCAGCCTGTGCACATGAGTGAGGGCACTAGTCCCTCCAGTTCCTCAGATGATGGCAGTAGGAGCACCCCTAGCAATCTGCCAAAAGCTGCCACAAGACAGAGAAAGAAGAGAACTTCAGACTCAGAGGATGAAGATTATGTGGCAGAGGAAGAGGCAACTTCCAAGAGAGTTGTGCTGAAGAAAGAATATGGCTCAGCTGCAGCCATCAAGCCAGGCTTAAAGGTCAAAAGGCCAGCAGGCAGGCAGCCCATGCCAAAGGCCAGAGCCTCAACAAAGATTACTGAGAAGCCTGCACCCAAAGGGCCAGTTGCAGCTGAAACAAAGAAATAAAGGAAAGGAGGCAGATGGTGCAAGAAAGTAGATCCCATGGCTGAATTTGAACAACATTCTTCTGATGAAGAAGAAGAAGAAGAGGAGGAAGGTGCTGCACCAGCACCTAAGGCACCCAAACTGATGGGTGATGCCATTAGATCAGGAGCAGCTGCCTCTAAGCCAAAGGAAGCCCCCAAGTCTGCTTCCAAGGCCAAGCCAGCTCCAAAGCCAAAACCAAAGAGGAATACAAGAAGCATCCCAGCATCTGAGAAAAACAAGGCCCCAGTGCCTGAACCTGCAGAAGAAGAGGAAGGCCAAGTGTTGAGAAAATTGAAGTCCAAGATCCTTGAACACAATGATGCTCATCCTGTGGCTGAGGATATGAAAATCAGGAGAGACTATGGATTGAGAAAACGGAGAGCAGAGGATCCCTATGCTACCAGGAGAAGGACTGCTGTAGACTACAACATCCATACTAAGGAACAACAGGACTTCTATGAGACAGTCTTGTTAGACAAGAAGCCCATTGTATGTGACATGAGATGGGTTTATTGGCAATACATCAAGGACAACGAAGAGCACTACCCTAGAGTGCAGGACAACTTTAAGGCGTGTGGAGTAGAAGACTTTGTTGGGCAAAAGCTCACAAAGTGGAATGAGAAACTTATCATGCAGTTTTACTCCACAACACATTTTTACCCAGATGGGAGGATTGTCTGGATGTCTGAAGGTACGAGGTACCAATCAACTATTGCTGAATGGGCACAACTGATCAATGCCCCAGAGGAAAATGAAGATGACTTGGATGTCTATTCCAAGAAGAAGATGGACCACAAATCCATGATCAACATGTACAAAGAGATCCCTGACAAGGCACTTGAAACTTTCAAGTATGGATCTGTACACTATCTTCTGTCAGGATTGCCAACCATCAATTGGATCTTAAGGCACACTCTGTTGCCCAAGTCAGGTGATCACAAGATGATCAGAGGCCATGCAATCAATTTGCTTCATATCTTTGACGTGCCTCAGAAGTTCAAAGTCATGAGCCTTATGACAGAAACAGTCAAGAGGACCGCAGCAGACCAGAAGAGGAGCTGTGGATATGCCCCTCAGATCCAGGAACTGATCAACTCCAAGATGGGCACTGACATATATCTTTTGGATAAGGAACATCTGCCTATTCATCCTGATTTTGAAGACAATGAGGTTGTGATGAACAAAGATGAACCATCTTCAGCCCATGCACAAGCATAGAAGGAGAAGGCAAGGAAGGAGAAAGCTGCAAGGATGCCAACTCAAGAGGAGGCATCTGAATACTTCTTGAAAACCAAGCAAGAGCAGCTTAGTTACCTGATTGCATCCACCCTGCGGATTGAGAAAGGTTTGGCCAACCTAACTCAGAGCCAGGCAAGCTTAGAGAGAATCGTAGAACAAAAGTTCTATGACTTGGATATCAAGGTGACAGAGATTCAGACTTCAGTGGATCAACTCCAAGATGACATGCAGGAGAGGAGAGGGAAGACAACCACAGATGCATTTGCCAGAGTGCCACGAGGTCCAAGGTCGTCTGCAGTGCCAGTTCCTGACACAAGAGCAACCGCCTCAGCACCAGCCGCAGCACCAACCCAACCTGCTCCAGCATCCACTTCAGCTCCAACTCCAACAGCATCTATGGAAGCCTTCGTCCTTGGAGTGATCCAGACTCCACCACCACCTGAAGATCAAGCCTGAGTGTCGATCTAGCACTATGCATTTTCTAGGAACTTTTTGGTAACTTGTTGCCAAAGGGGGAGGAAAATGTATAGATCATAGGCTTCGAGAGAGTGTTGCTTTTATTCTCTCTTGCTTTATTTGGTGGTTTTTCAAACATTGTTTGCTTTTGGTCGAGATACTTTGATATGCTTGTGAGACATTGATGATCATGTGTTTGATCATAAGCTACACTTATGCATGCTTGATATATCTTATCTATCTTATGTGATCATTCACTTTGCCTTGGTGATGAGTGCATGTATTTCATTATTAATCATTTTGAGCGCTCCACCAAGATGTATGTGACATGGAAGAGTAACCCATAATTGTAACTTCTTGTGCATTTGCAGTCCAAAGCAAATTTTAAATATGCACAAATTTAGGGGGAGCTCTTACTTATCACATACTTCTCAAAGCGACGATGTAATTCATTCTTATTATCATTTGTCGAAGCTTTGATCTATATGTTGTCATCAATTACCAAAAAGGGGGAGATTGAAAGTGCAACTATCCCTAGGTGGTTTTGGTAATTCATAACAACATATAGCTCATTGAGCTAATGATATTCCAAGATAACTATTTCAGGAAAGCTCAATGATTGGCATGGCATGAATGGTGAAAGTGGAACCCTCAAAATACTAAGGACAAAGGATTGGCTCAAGCTCAAAAGCTCAAGACTCTTCATTTTACATTTTAGTGATCCAAGATCACATTGAGTCCATAGTAAAAGCCAATACTATCAAGGAGGGATGAGGTGTTGCTTAATGAGCTCTTTGCCTTATGTGCTTAATGATATGCTCCAAAATCCTCAACTACTTTCCCATATCCACATATGACCTAAACACTAAGCCAAACTCGGTCATACCGATTCTTTCTATCCGACGCCACCGAGTCTTCATATGTCATAAGCCACTGCCAAAACCCTAGCAAATTGGTTTAACAGATAGGGATCTCGGTCTCACCGAGATGGGATTGCAATCTCTCTGTTTCCTTTTCGTAACTTTTTGGTCTCACCGAAAGAGCGGATCGGTCCCACCGAGATTGCAATGCAAACTCTCTGTTTCCCTTTTGTAACTTTTCGGTCTCACCGAAAGAGCAAATCGGTCCCACCGAGTTTGCCTGACCAACTCTCTGGTTAGCTAATTACCAAATCGGTCTCACCGAGTTTGTGTAATCGGTCTCACCGAGATTACGTTATGCCCAAACCTTAACCATATCGGTCCTACCGAGATGCATGTCAGTCCCACCGAAAAACTCTAACGGTCACTAGGTTTACCTTTTCAGTCCGACCGAGCTTGTTGATTCGGTCCCACCGAGATTGGTAAATTGTGTGTAACGGTTGGATTTTAAGTGGAGGCTATAAATACCCCTGCACCTCCTCTTCATTCAGAGAGAGAGAGCCATCAGAACACATCTACACTTCCAACTCATATGTTCTGAGAGAGAACCACCTACTCATGTGTTGAGACCAATATATTCCATTCCTACCATATGAATCTTGATCTCTAGCCTTCCCCAAGTTGCTTTCCACTCAAATCTTCTTTCCACCAAATCCAAATACTGTGAGAGAGAGTTGAGTGTTGGGGAGACTATCATTTGAAGCACAAGAGCAAGGAGTTCATCATCAACACACCATTTGTTACTTCTTGGAGAGTGGTGTCTCCTAGATTGGCTAGGTGTCACTTGGGAGCCTCCGACAAGATTGTGGAGTTGAACCAAGGAGTTTGTAAGGGCAAGGAGATTGCCTACTTTGTGAAGATCTACCGCTAGTGAGGCAAGTCCTTTGTGGGCGACGGCCATGGTGGGATAGACAAGGTTGCTACTTTGTGGACCCTTCGTGGGTGGAGCCCTCCATGGACTCGCGCAACCGTTACCCTTCGTGGGTTGAAGTCTCCACTAACGTGGATGTAGGATAGCACCACCTATCCGAACCACGGGAAAAACATCCGTGTCTCCAATAGCGTTCGAATTCTCCAAACCCTTCCCTTTACATTCTTGCAAGTTGCATGCTTTACTTTCCGCTGCCTATATACTCTTTGCATGCTTGCTTGAATTGTGTGATGATTGCTTGACTAGTCCTAAAGTTGCTAAAATCTTCCAAGAACTAAAATTGGGAAAAGGTTAAGTTTTTATTTGGTCAAGTAGTCTAATTACCCTCCTCTAGACATACTTCCGATCCTATAACAACCCACCTGGCATGCCCTGGTGGGTTGTGCCCCCCTGGGGCACCCCGCAGGTGCTTATCTATCCCACTTGATGTCTTCTGGTCCATAAAAAATCCACAAAAAGTTTGCGGTGTTTGGACTCCGTTTGATACTGATTTCCTGTGATGTAAAAAACAAGCAAAAAACCACAACTGGCACTGGGTCAATAGGTTAGTCCCAAAAAATGATATAAAGTTGCTGCAAAATGATTGTAAAACATCCAAGAATGATAATATAACAACATGAATACTTCATAAATTGTAGATACGTTGGAGACGTATCAAGACCGTATGCTTGCAATCTGTGAAGATGTCGTTCTTTCGTTCTTCCATTCAAGGGCAGTTCGCGGGATCATTCATCTACGGTTTGAGGGGATCTAAGTACGATCTACACCAACTCGCCTTCTTCCGTTGCAACACAGAGTCTGTAACGATCTAATCCAAACCATTTATTGCATCTTCATAGTGTTCCTGGTTGATCGTAGGGCGATTTTTTTCTACTACATTTCCAAACAGTGACCTTCTTTTTTAAATATTTTTTATGAGTGACCTCGTGTTTTATTTTTATACGCAAGCTATGCTATTTTATGAATACACATTTGTAGTTGATATCGTTGTATTAAGTATAGCCAAGGTTGAGATGTCTCCACTGTCCCTACACAATGTTGTTTTTATCTCATATCGCCTCGCTGATATTATGTCAAGGTAATAAATTAATAAAAAAATCATAGCTATTTTGGGGGTTTCACCAAATTTGCAATAAATTCTTACTCTAAACAGTATTTCTTCCAAACAAAATCTTTATATCTACTCATACTATGTTTCATAAACTTTCTCATATTTTTTAAACATCAAATTATTTATTAAAAGCTCCTAGGGCAATGCGTGGGGTATCATCTACTTTACAACAAATCTTGAGTACAACCGCCGGGATCGAGCTCTGAACCACACGGCCCGCCATCACGGCAAGATGGGCGCAATGTTGCGCCACCATGACACGCCTGACGGAACCGACACACGGTTACAGCGGGTCACCGGTGCCCCGCATCGGCTTCGCTCGGCCGATCGTTCACCAGGCCTTCACCCGATCGAGGCTACCACCCACACTTCACCCCCCACTCCACCTCGTCGTAGCACCACAAAGAACCTTGTTGTTGTCCATCGTACAACCCCTCATACCCTTTGTTCCTTCCCAGAGTGCGGTGAGTCGGCCGACATGTAGTGTTGTGCGGGAGGAACAAGAGGGGCTTTTGCAGTTGGGCTATCCTTGCTTCTACAAAACTCATTTCCTTACGCATGTATCCTTTGTTCTCCCAACACCACTAGCACCACGCCACACCAAAAGCTTGTGGAATTTCATTGTAATGTGCAAGTTGAATTCCTTTATCATTGGCGTCGATCGCCAATCAATAAGGTAAATGGGATTCAATAATCCTTGACTCTTTGTTCAATTCCTTTCTACATTATCAAATCCGAAGGTCACTATTTATATTGATATAATATATACTCTACTCGACCTTCAGTATGCAATTAATCATCATATTATGATTGGGTGGTATGTGTTGTTGCATTTGTTCAGAGAAGTTTTAACCTATACTTCCAGGAGCAGTTCACCAGTCTATTGGCTATCGATCTGAATATCGTGTTAATTAAGGAGGGAAGAATGGATGCAGTCTAGGCCTAACACTCTCAGGTAAGAAAAATATAAGTAACGTATTAGTTTGCATTATAGCGATGTGTTTTTCTCTTCTGGACGGTTATCAATGCAGTACATAGATATCAAGTTGCCTAAAAATATGCGATGCAGTTAGCTTATGTGTGACAACTTATCAAATTTATAGTAAACTCCATTCTAAAGTGTTGTTTTCCCTTGGTGGCTTCAAATGAAAAATTCTTCTCTTAACTAAAAGTATGTCAAGATACCCTCTATGCTTATTGGTTAGTTGCTTCATGTGGTTCCCATTTTAACTACATGGGAAATTTTAATCTCAATGTTTATATATCCATAAGTTATCATGTTGGTTTTCAATTATATAATCTGTTTACTGCTCGATGATTTACAATATGTTGTGCTTCACAGTTGAAACATTCTCGAATATGTTTTATTGTAAAAATATTGTATCACTTAGTTTTGTTATTATACTTCCATATATTACTATATGATTGTTGTTATTATTTCAATTACCTCTTATTTGTAAAACTTGTTGCAAACTTAAATATGGTAAAAAAAATTAATGCAATTCCAAACTAGTTGTGGTTGTCAATTGTATCGATTCCAAGTTCCTATTTGAACCTTTTGTACTTCTATAGATAACTGACAACTTTCATAATTATAGGATGTTGTTTATACGGACTATCAAGGATTATGACAAATTGTGACACCGGGCTACATTTTACAAGTATTGAAACCACTTTTGTATATGGATACTTAGTTCATTTTCTTTGTATTTGAGACTTCTATCCATGGGATTCATTGTGCACCTGCCGCAATCAACGGAAAATCTATTTTGTATAGATATGTATCTTTGCACTCCTACAACAAAGCGCGGGGTATCATCTAGTTTCTAGAATAATGGTGGTTTTGGTGACTAAGTAAACATCATCATGTGATTTATTTAGGGGAGGAGCACAATTTTGAAGAAGTAAAAAGTTATTTAATGTCTAGGGTACCATTGCCGACCCATCATCCGGCCATACCGACCGTGTTGTCGACCCCTCATGATCTTGGCTAGCGACAAAAGGCGCGATCTCACGCCCCACTTACCAAAGCACAATCTGAATATAATATCGACGGTGGATGCCACTACCTTCTCCTAGGATAACTGTGATGCATGCATTGTAGCGATAACACCCTGCATCTAACATATGAGTCTCCCAGCCTTCGTACGACTAAGGTCACGATGAACATGAACATTATGACTTTCTCTACTATCTTTCTCGGCTAGGATGTCATTCTAGACCCTCCCAATTTAGTGGTCTCTCTCACTAAGTGCATCACGTCCACTTCATGTACTCCCACCGGCGCACGAGGTGGAAGACCATGGAGTCGAGTCTGGACGGGCACATGGACTAAAACTAAAGGCTAAATTATTAATAGACATCCTTTCTATCCATCTACCATGGACATGGTTGATGGTGAAACCATTCCTAGGCCATCTTCTTGTTGTTGACCCACATTGATAGGTATTAGGGGCCCAATCTTGCTAAACTAACTCCGATGTGGTTATTGACGGTGTTGGAAACACCGTCAACCTAAGCATGAAGATCAATCCATGCATGCGACCGAAGACCAAAAAAAGTTTAAGATATGCACTGTGAATTGTGGATTTAAGATGAAGTACTTGATTAACACACTGGGGTTCCAATGATGCGTGATACACAAGGTCTCTCTGACTCTCGTGTTTATGGCAAAGATTAGCAAACGCCAAAAACTCAATCAAACAAAATACAAACCCTAATTTGACGCCCTAAGGAGGTATTTAAGTAGGTACAAAGGGGGGATTCGACTAGGCGAAGGAGTGGGTGTGGGTAGAATCCAAACTTAAGTCGGTCTCCTTCCTAAATACAGACTCAAAAGAACTACACATAGTCTCCTTACTGCAAAAATATGTGGGTCAAGCCAAAAACTAAGTTGGTGCAGCGCCTATATAATGCTCTGTATGATATTATAAAGGGTCATATTGTATATTTTGTCTATGTCTTTACTTGTCATCATGGTGGCTTCAAAGTCCTCCAATCTCCACATGCAACTTCTTCATCACTCGTGCCATCTCCACGCTTGATCATATCCTAGTGTGGGTCACGCTCCTCCATGCTAGGTCCTTCAATCCTGTAGGGATGTCCCCACCATCCTCCCCTCATTGAATTGAAGTCATCCTCAACGAAAGCTCTTCTTCTTGTCCCAAATAAGGCTTCTAATCTATAATGTAAAATGTGAGACTAACCCCAAAAGTTGTAGAAAACCCAAGTTTTTATGCATTATCATCTATTTTCTCCGAGCTCTTAAAAGGACCATCATATCGTGCATGAGTTTAGATTTGTGAAAATCAAGAAATATATATTTATGTAAATGAAACCAAACAAGGTCTCCTGATTCAAACACAAAATGCTTTCTACCCTTATCACTCACAAGTTTGTACTTAGCATTCATGCGCTCCAAGTTTTTCTTTGTTGTGTCATGCATCTCTATATTAGTTTGACATGTTATTTAACATCAAAATTAACCTTCTTCGTAAATGGAAGACGCAACAAATCAATGGGTACACGTGGAATAAAACCATACACAACTTCAAATGGGCACAATTTAGTGCTAGAACTCAACGAACGACACTAAGAGAATTCTATGCGAGGTAAACATTCTACCCATATTTTTAAGTTCTTCTCTGTAACAACCCAACACATATATTAGAAAATAAATAAATTATATTGACTATTTTAGTTTGTCCATCAATTTGGTGAATGTAGACTAAACATCGATTTAGTCCCCAACTTAGTACATAAACATGAAAAATGGCTAAGAAATTACGTATCACGATATGAAGCTATTAGGACCGAGAGTGTATCGACCAGACGGGGTGAATGGGAGATTAAAAAAATCTAGCGAATGTCATGAACTGATCCCAAACACAGCAGCGAAAATAAGGTTCGGTATAAATAAACTTAATCAAGCACCTTATTGAGGAACGTATCTATCAACGTAGGAAGCAATAATGGTTCGAGCATAGGATATCACAGGTTTGACAATAATGATGATAATGTAACATACGAACAGATGCAGTAGCATGAGAGAGAACAAGGTATGAACTATGAAGGAAAACACGAGAAAGAACAATGATGAGGTGAATGAAAGTGACACAGGGAAATTACGTCAGTGAATAAGATAAGTGTGAAGAGAAATTTATACGGTTGGGACGACTAAACTGAATGATGAGAGTGCAACAAGGTGAGCAACGAATTTTAACAGATGGGAAAACAGAGATGACAGAACTGAATAATCTGCAATAGTCAATGATTGATCAGATAAACCATTGTCACAGAGCACGAAAGTAAATTGCTGAAGGTAATGCAACAAGGTAAAGTGAACCAGTGGTGCTCGATGGAGACAGATGGATTTGGTAGACCGGCTCGCCCTTCTGCCAAAGGACTACGTATGGTTGGAGGGGTTGCGATTTAACACTGAAGATAAACTCTCTTCGCCCTATTCTCCTTCAAATCGGAGCTGATTAGACTCTAGTTGATTTCACTCATGGTAGATACTTGTCGGCGATCTCCAAACCTTTGACAGACCTCTTCGCATACCACAATGACTCTTGATTGCTGAAGATCTTGCTCGCTGAAGACAATAACTCTTCAACACTCGAGCCGACACCTATCCGTCTAGAGAGTGTGCAACTCTCAAGAGTAATAGGTACAAGAACTCTTAACTCAGAACTACTGTGATGCTCAACCACTGTCTAAGTTTTGGCTCTTGATTTTTCTCTCGGTGGATCTTAAACTCAAATCACTCGGAGTGGGGATGCTGAATCAATCTTCTCAGAAATCTTAAATGGAGCAGCCAACGGGCAACGTTGGAGCGGGGTGGCTATATATAGCAGCAGCCTTCGCTGAAGGGAAAAGGACCAAATTGGACATGTGGAGCAACCAATGGCCAAACGACACGAGTCCAATGGTCAGAAATTGAGCACAACGGTAACATTCCTTGTGGAGCAACTAATGCTAACTCCTCGGTTCGAAAGATGTCTCCTGCAGCACGAAGAACAGCATCTACTGCTAGCAGGTAATCATTCAAAACATAAAGAGATTTCTCTCAGTCTTGCATAGGTTTTTGGGCTAAGCATCACATCAGACCTAAGCTTCGAGAACCTATAACCCTCTTAATAGTACGGAGGTCCTATGGCTCAAATGAATGAAAGAAGAACAACAAAATGAATACTACATCTTCACTTTGTCTTCGACTTCCATTCGCTACAGTCAATTTTCTTCGGACAGAATCTCCGAACCAATTGCTTCACATCAGCAATAAATTTTTGAGGGGTTAACTCCTTCACATCAATCTTCTTGACTACACATTTTCAACACATGTAGCTCATTTTTCTCTACAACGCAGATATTCTTCGGTGAAGTTTCTTGAACTTGGCACCGGAGATATCACTCTCTTCAGTTCTGCATGGACTATTTCTCTCTGTGTGCACTAGTAAACAAACTAGTCCATGCCTGTTTCTGTCAACAATCTCCAAAACACATGTGGGAAATTATTGCACCAATAATCTCCCCTTTTTGGATGATTGTTGACAAAACAGAACACATCGAAAGATAGATAATGGAATGACATGGATTGCGAAGGATAACGAAAGACGAGAAATAATTATGAAGATAAAACACGCTCTCCCTAAAGGTACACATCATTTGGAGAATGCATAGGAGATAAACCGGAAGGTAGCGAGATAAATCTTCGTTGAGTGATATTTACATATAATCTCCTTCTTGGTCTCTTTTAATGCACTCGAGAGTGTCTGAGGTATTTCCTGCCACACACAACCTTTGAGAAAGATTTTTTAGATAGAGTGAATACTTTGAAATGATTTGTGACGAAGGATAAGCCATGAAGATTCACTCAGAACACAGTTTGAATCCACACAAGATATAAGTTCCCTGCAAGTTAGATACTCGAGGAGAATCAGAGCAAGGGATTCGTAGGTATATTGCTCGGAGTAGATATGCTTCAGACGAGTTTTCCATATGAGGGAAAATGGCTTAAAAATAGATAGAGAGAATTTGCTTTTGAAATGCAAGAGGTTTAATCTGAAGCTAACTTTCTTCTCCTGCAAAGTTAGATAGCAAAAGATAATCATTATAGAATATCTGAACATAAGACACATATAGTTTCAAGGAGTGAAATATCTCTTCTAGAGAAGCATGATTTCCAATCCTCCTTGAAATGCTCTTACTTTCCCTGTATGATAGATAAGTATCGAGGATAGTTATTGCAAGGAAGTACATTTTTGATTGCACCTGCAAACAGATAATTGGAAGCAAATAGCATTGTAGGGGGGTTATTAACGGTACATGATCACCAAGTATTCCAACACCACAGGCGGTGCTCCAAGTTCCAAAAGCAAATAGTTCGACGAAAACCAAATAGTTTTACAGAAAAGCAAATGGCGAAAGGAAACACCCTGCAAATAACCAGCTTACCTATCACTCGATGTTCTTCTCCCCCTTTTTGTCAACTAGTGTCAAAAAGGAAAGAGAATGCATGCGAGGAACTACTCTTCCGAAGAATCCTCAGAATTAGAACTTGAACTGTTTGGCGAAGCAGAGCGAGTGATTGTCGAGGCCGAAGCAAGAGTTGGAGATGCAGCATGGGGTTCGGGAATAGCAGCGCGTGGTGCATCCAGCTTGAAGATAAATGTTCCTTCCGTGTCTTTGAGATCATCATCTAGTTCAACAAACAACAGGTCGGTGGAGGTGGAATGCTGAGGAAGCACCGGGGTTTGCCTTCGGATGCGAGGAACTTCAAACAACTCCAAATGATCGTATTATTTCTCGATACTCTTGGCATATAGTTGTTTGCGAGAATAATGCTTGCCCAGAAGGGTCCAGGAGTGCTTCTTGTGTTCCTTCTCATACAGAAGAGCTTGGCGAGCATAATTGTATAGCAAATTTATCTTAGTCATCATTTCCAGCTTCACTTTCTGGTCGAGCTTGATATGACTTTCCAGGGCTTTCTGAGTGGAAAGACAAATCTCGTACAGTGAAGGATTCTCTTCACGAGGGATTTCAACTTTTTCCTTCTTGACCTTTGGAGCTTTAGCAGAAGAAGGCATAGAAGCCAAAACAGTAGCATCAATCGGTATCTTCCCTTTGCCGATGTCCTTCACAATCCGGAGTGTGACACAGACTGGTGGCATATAAACTTTCGGGATATGTGGGCAGAAAAACTTTTCCTCAATAAACTGCTCAATGGAAAACATGACCCAAGGTGCATATGGCTTCAAAGCTTGAGGTCTATCAGCCGCGCAAGCCAGATTGCGGATGAAAACTTCCGGAATGTCAAAATGAATACCCTGAGCTGTGGCTAGAAGGGCATTTGCCACGAGGACATGAATGGTTTCTGGCCTGTTTGTTGGTGTGAGGGAGTTGCAGAGGATATAGAACAACACTTTGTTCTCATAAGCCGTATTGTTTGGATTGGCCTCTGTACATTCATCACCAACAAGATTGGGTTCCATCAGCAGATGAAGTTGAGCTTCATATACATCCCAATAGTGTAGTCTATGTTCGCGAGTAGCATCAAATTTGCACCGATGAAGATTCAACAGTGCTAAGAACTAGTCAGCCAAACATTTGATCTTTTCTTCTCCTACCATCCATTCGAGAATCCAAGTACTGCTATTTGCAAGGTCCCCTGAGATATAAAGAGTGGCATAGAACTGAAGAATCACTTCACGATTCCAGCCATGATTGAAACAAAGGAAGCTCTTCAGGAAGACTAGTTCAATCCACTCAATGGTATGGTGGAAGCAGGGTAGACTTTCGAGCTCTATGAAATCCAGAATCTTGTGCTTGAAAATGCAATTTCTGTCATACAGAATATGAGCATAGTACACGGCCTCTTCCTATGTCCAGAATCTTGGTGACAAGGAAGTTCTTTCTCCATCATATGGGCTGGTTCCAAAGAATGCAAGTTTTGAAAGTTGAAACTGCTCGTTAAAGGCAGGACCATTCAAGCCATCTTCAACAGGAAACAAGGGAAATGTTTCCAATGGGTTTCTCAGATGTTCCTCTTCACCCATAGTGTGGGTCCGAATGTCATCAGGTGCAGGCACACCTTCCCCAATAGGCTTGAGAGGAGCACGAGGCTTCCTTGATTTCTCTTGTACAGATTGCTTTGAGGAACTTGACTGTCTATCATTTTTTGCTCGTTGGAACTCCTTCAGCAGCTTTTTGTCTTACGGGCACTAGGGCCTTTTCTTTCAATGTATTTCCTTCGGTTGGAGGCACAACAACCTCTTTCTCAAACTCTTGGGGCACAACTGGTCGAGCAATTACTTCTTGAGCCATTGGCTCTGTCGGGGGGAAACTGTCCCCCGCGAGCACCTATGGGGCCGGAGCCCCTTTCGTTGTCCGGTGAGGGGGGGCGGAGGGAGCACAGAGAGCAGATCGAGGCGAGCACACGGGCGGTTTACCCAGGTTCGGGCCGCGATGGACGCGTAAAACCCTACTCCTGCTTGGCTGTATTGAACTGGGGAGCTCGGGAGCTTCGAGGGCTAGCTACACCGAGCGTACGGCTGTCTGGGAGCCCAGTCTCCGAACCCCGGAACCCCCTCTACGTTGCACACGGGCCTCCTTTTATAGCGCAAAGGGGTCACCGACAGGTGTCAACGTGAGAGAAGGGGGTAAAAGCGTAAAAGGGGTGGTAGCTGTAATAGTGCCGGAACGGTGGCGCTACAGTGCGGCACGGTGTCATCATACCTACTTCTGACGGTAGGGGACAAGGGCATTAAATGCCCGTCACGGTCGCTCGGACAGCACCGAGGCGGACCGTTAGGTGCGCCACCGCTCGCCACGATGGCGGCTGCATGCCGCCGCATGTCTCAGGCCGCGCGGTGCCTCGCCACGTGCCCTCGGGGGAAGCCCCGGAGTGACGCGTGGGCGGGCGAGCTGGAGCGCAGTCTTGAGGTGGCGATCTTGCCGCGGGGGTCGTCTTCCTGTGCCTGATAGCGTGCCAGCTATCAGGCCTTGCCGGGGCGCTTGGCGCGCTACGGCGGGCTTCTCTTGTGGTGCCTGGGTCCGGCCTTCCCGACAAGCTCCTCTTGTCGGGGGCTCAGTCGTCCCGGCAAGCTCCTCTTGCCGGGGTCTTGTCTTCTTGGCCCGGCAAGCTCCTCTTGCCGGGGGCCTTGTCTTCTCGGCCTGGCAAGCTCCTCTTGCCGGGGGCCTTGTCTTGAACGCTTGGTCTTCTCTTGGCGCTTCCAGGGCGGGCCTTGCCGCAGGGTGCTACGACTGCCCGTGCACAAGTCTGGGGTACTAAGGTACCCCTACTTTAGTACACCGGCAGGAGCCCCCGGGCCTGGGCCACACACGGTGCCGAGCGTCGTTGGGCCAGGCCCTAACAGTGCACGGGCACGCGTGGCCTTGGTCGCGCAGCTCCTTAACTCCGCATCCGCCGCGCCTTCCCCAGGCGGCGCGCGCTTACCGCGGCGTCGTGGGGGCGGGGCGTGCGAGGTGAGCGTGACGTGGGTGGCGTGCGCGGGGCTGTACCGCGCAGGCGCGCGTCACGTCGCGCACGATCTCTTGATTCGGAGAGGCGAAGCGTCCCCCTCCCCCCCACCTCTTCCTCTTATAGCGGAGGGAAGTAGGGGCGGTTCGCCTTTCCCTCGGTTACCACCTCTCTAAAACCTCCGCCACCTCCTTCTCTCAGAGGCAGCAGCGGTCTGTTCTTGGGGCGCCCGTCGTCGTCAGCCCCGACGATCTCCCTCTCCCGCCCCCGCCATGGCCCCGAAGAGCGATAAGGCGAAGGGGAAGGCTGCGAAATCGGCCGAGGCGCTACAGTTTGAAGCGCTTCGGAAGGAGACGGCGACGTTCCCTCCCCAGCTCGGTGCGGTGGAGCTGAGGGACAAGTACACCCTTTTCTGGTCGACGAAGACGCGAGCGCATCCGCGCACCCGGGTGCTCCCTGCCGAAGCCCAGAAGCAGTACCCGACCGGGTATCCTTTCTTCGTCGTCTTCTTCTACTGCGGGTTCTGCCCGCCATACTCGGAGTTCTTCTCTGAAATCATGAGCACCTATGGCCTCCACCTCCTCGACCTTACCCCCAACGCCGTCCTCACAATGGCGGTCTTTACGCACCTTTGCGAGAACTTCGTCGGAATTCGTCCCAACGTGGCCCTCTTCCGGCACTTCTTTGTCCCTCGGGTGGAGAAAGGAGAGCCGCTGTCCGGTGGGGTCGCCTGGGTTTCCCGGTCCGGCAAGAAGGAGGCCTACTTGGGCGGGGACCTCCGCGGCAGGTGGGAGGAGTGGAGGGCGGAATGGTGCTTGATTGTCGAGGATCATCCGCAGCCGTTCACCGTCGTGCGCCGAACTCCGGTGGTGCGCGGCGACGACTGGAGCGAGGTGTCCCCGGACGACGCCAAATTGAAGATCGCCGTCACCCGGATCCTGCGCCTCAGGCTCGCCGGACTCACCGTCGGCGCCGTCGGCGCGGATTTCCTTCGCCGTCGCATCGCCCCCCTGCAGGAGAGGAGGAAGCCAGCTTGGGAGTTCCGGAACGCGGCGGACATCATGAGGCTGCGTCCGGGCCTCAATTTTAACTTCACCGTGCTGGAGCACGACGCGGTGTTGAAGGAGTTGTTCAAGCACGACCCTGACCACCCGGAGTGGTTCCGGCTGCCGCCGGGCGTCGTTCCCTTGTGCAACAACTCGTCGCTCAGCCATATCCTTGCGATGATGCCATTGTGCGACTCGCACGGGGTCAACGCGACCTGGCAGGAGCCGCCGGATGATGTCGTGCGGGCCTTCTTCGACGGCCTGGAGGAGGAGCCAGTCGACCCCGCCGAGAAGGATGGCCTCATCCGAGCCACCACCGCGGCGGAGCTGGCTTACATTGCCTCCAGGATGGAGGAGGCGGCGGCCGCCGCGGCTGCGGGCGAAGCTGGGTTCACCGTGGCCGAGGCGGAGGCGGCGGAGGCGGAGAGCCTCGCCAACCCGATGGAACTTGTCGACCAGGGGGAGCCAGCCGGGCACGACGGCGAGGACGAGCCTGTCCAAGACGCGAGTGGCTTGCCGGAGGTCGGCGTTGCCTTCCTGCAGCCTCCGGGCGGCTCGTCGCAGGCGGAGCCCCCGGCCCAGCCGAGGAGGCGCCTCCGCAGGGCCGGGTCGGCAGCGGGAACGGGGTCCCCGCGGGCTGGGGCTTCGGTTGTCGCCGCGCCCCGTGCCGCGGCGTCGACGGGGGCGGAGTCATCTACAGCCCCCGCCAAGCGGCCTCGGGAGCCCACTCCCCTGCCTCCCCGCGTCAGGGCCGAGCCGGTTTTCGACTATTCTGCGCTCAGCTCCGACGACGAGGAGGACGGAGAGTAAGTTCCTTATGGAGCTCATATCCTTTTCCCCGACGGTTCGTCCTGTTCGACAGCTCGTTCGCCCTTCCCTTGACCCGGTCCCCTTTTCAGGACCCTGGCTCAGAGGAGAGCGAAGAGATCGAGGATCCCGTGGGTCATCCTTGATGACGAATCTCCCCCGGCAAGCGAGGTCGTGTCGGAGGCGCCCTTACCGGACCCGGCAAGGGATCCCCAGGGCAGCTCGCAACGCAGCCCCCAGCGTGAGCACATGACTCGCTCTTGCTGCTTGGCGCGTACGCGAGCCCTCCCTCTTCTCGTTGTTGACGCGGAGTTGTTGCTTTTGGGCAGGAGCGGAGCAGCTCCGGCGGGCGCGTCCAGAGGGCGCCTCCGCCGTGCCGACCGAGTCTGCTACCCCGCCAAGGGGGAGGTCCCCGGCAAGGGAGGACCTTCCGACGGGGGACGCGGCCGACGATCCCCTGGCCGCGGCGAGCGCAGCGCCCGCCTCGGATCCGATGAAGGCTGAGGTCATCGTCGAGGAGGGCGCGCGTGGCGATGCCGACGACGTTGTCGGCGCTCAGGAGGCGGGCGGCGTTGATATCCCTGTGGGCGACGGGGAGGCCGAGGGGCTGCAGAGGCTTGCCGCCGCGGAGTTACCCGCGCGGGAAGGCGAGCCGGTGCTGAAAACGGCCAGCCTCGCCGACCACGAGGAGGAAGCTGCCGCGCGCGAGCGGGCACTCAGCGGAGACCTGAAGAAGGCGCGGGACGCTGCCGCAGCCGCTGAGATCACCAAGAAGGGGCTGGAGGCGAGGGTGGCGCAGCTCGATTCCGACCTCAAGGCGAAGGGCGAGGAGCTCGCCGCGCTCCGGCAGGAGCGCGAGAAGGGTGCGCTCACCCTTGGTGAGCTTCAGGGTCGCTTCGCCGAGAAGATCCGGGAGCTTGACGCCGCCAAGAACTCCAACTCCACTCTGGAACTGAAATTGGAGGCGCTCGGCAAGGCGCTGGACGGCGCTAAGGAGAAGGAGGCGGCTTTACGGAAGGAGGTCGACGGCAACGAGGAGCTGCTGAGGCGCGCCGCCGTTTCCCAGAACACCTTCAGGGATACAGTGGAGCGGTGGACTGAGGGCCTCGTCGACATCGCCGCCACCATCGACAAGGAGCTGGCGCTGCTGGGGATCGAGGGCCACCAGTCCCTCACCGACGAGGACGTCGCGCCCAGCGCCAAGCTCACTTCCTTCTTCCAGGGGGTGGCGCAGGCGCTCCAGCACCTCCGAACGTCGCTCCCGAAGGAGCGGGCCGACGAGACGCGGGAGGCCATCTCCGGGGCCCTCGAGAGGGTGCTGGTGAAGATCGTTTTCCGCAATCCCGACATCAGGCTTACCAACGTCCTCAGGCCCTTGCCGGAGAACGCAGACCTGACGGGGATCCAGGCCCTCATCGCCCCTATCGTCAAGAAGGCGGCCGGGGTCAAGAGGATCGAGGGCGACCGCGTAGATTAGGCTGCCCGCCCCTTTCTTTCGTCTCCTTTCCCTGCCGCTGTCAAATATGCCATGGAAACGGCTGGTCAGAGCAGCAGTAAGGCATTTTGTAATATAACTTTTTATTTTAGGCAATGCATCGCACAGTTATCCCCTCTACTCGACCGGCGCCTTGTTTGTTTCCTCCCTACGCTTTCGGGGACTTGCCGGCGTAGGCCTCCGCCTTGCCACGGGCGCCGAGTGCGGGACATCAGCGACCCGCTGGCGGGGCTACCACCGGCAAGAAACCTGGCCGCGGCTGGTCGCCGCTCACTCAGATTGTTGAGCAGGCTCAAGGCAAAGCAAACGGTGCGACTGCGGTCGCAGCACGCTTAGGGTGCCGGGCAAGCTCGAAACAAAGTGAGGACGCTACTCGGGGTGTAGCACACTCAAGTCGTTGAGCGGACTCGAAACGAAATGAGGGCGCAACCAGTCTCGTGCCGGTCCTTCCGCGCTCAGGCCTCTCAACCAAGGCTCGGTCGTTCGAGGGAGATAACTCTTAAAAATTAATGGAGCAATTGCTCGAGCTCCGGCAACTTATCTTTTCTTATCGCTTGCCGCCCGGTGGGGTAAAACCTCCTTGGGCAGCATCCAGCCCATCCTGGGGGTAGGTGAGGGCGCAGGGCCTCACGACCCTCCGGAGCTAGGCGTAGCTATGCTTGAGGATCCGCGCCCCTCTCTGCGCCAAGGATCACATGCGACCGCGGCAAGACTTGGGCAGAGAGGATGGTTGGCGGAAACAGGTTCCGGCAACCGCGCTGGCGGAACTCCTCCCACGGTCGGCGTCGACTCGTTTGGATCTTGGCGGACGAAGCGCGCCGAAGAACGAGGTCGCCTTTTTCGCGGCTTCCGGCGCTAACCGCTGCGGCTACGGGAGCGGCGCAGGGTTCGCTGGAAGCGATCGGTTCGCTCAGCAGCCGGAAGGCGGTCCTCCTCAAGGAGCAGCTGCTTCTTGCCCGAACTCTGCGCGAGCGGATACTCGAGGAGGGCTGCACACGAGCCCGTGGGAAGGAATGCCAAAGCTCGTCGGGAACCCCCGCTTCAACTGGACAGACCCTCGGATCCGCAGGAGCGGACCGTTCCTCGGCGTTCAGACTGCTGGTCTGCTCGCCGGAGCAAGGCTCACCGGGGGCACCCGCTTCGACTGGACGGATCCTGGGATCCGCAGGAGCGGGCTGTCCCTCGGCGCCTGCGCCCCCTACCTGGCGCGCCAAAGATGTCGGGGGGAAGCTGTCCCCCGCGAGCACCTATGGGGCCGGAGCCCCTTTCGTTGTCCGGTGAGGGGGGGCGGAGGGAGCACAGAGAGCAGATCGAGGCGAGCACACGGGCGGTTTACCCAGGTTCGGGCCGCGATGGACGCGTAAAACCCTACTCCTGCTTGGCTGTATTGAACTGGGGAGCTCGGGAGCTTCGAGGGCTAGCTACACCGAGCGTACGGCTGTCTGGGAGCCCAGTCTCCGAACCCCGGAACCCCCTCTACGTTGCACACGGGCCTCCTTTTATAGCGCAAAGGGGTCACCGACAGGTGTCAACGTGAGAGAAGGGGGTAAAAGCGTAAAAGGGGTGGTAGCTGTAATAGTGCCGGAACGGTGGCGCTACAGTGCGGCACGGTGTCATCATACCTACTTCTGACGGTAGGGGACAAGGGCATTAAATGCCCGTCACGGTCGCTCGGACAGCACCGAGGCGGACCGTTAGGTGCGCCACCGCTCGCCACGATGGCGGCTGCATGCCGCCGCATGTCTCAGGCCGCGCGGTGCCTCGCCACGTGCCCTCGGGGGAAGCCCCGGAGTGACGCGTGGGCGGGCGAGCTGGAGCGCAGTCTTGAGGTGGCGATCTTGCCGCGGCAAGTGGCTTGCCGCGGGGGTCGTCTTCCTGTGCCTGATAGCGTGCCAGCTATCAGGCCTTGCCGGGGCGCTTGGCGCGCTACGGCGGGCTTCTCTTGTGGTGCCTGGGTCCGGCCTTCCCGACAAGCTCCTCTTGTCGGGGGCTCAGTCGTCCCGGCAAGCTCCTCTTGCCGGGGTCTTGTCTTCTTGGCCCGGCAAGCTCCTCTTGCCGGGGGCCTTGTCTTCTCGGCCCGGCAAGCTCCTCTTGCCGGGGGCCTTGTCTTGAACGCTTGGTCTTCTCTTGGCGCTTCCAGGGCGGGCCTTGCCGCAGGGTGCTACGACTGCCCGTGCACAAGTCTGGGGTACTAAGGTACCCCTACTTTAGTACACCGACAGGCTCATCAGATTTCTTTTCTTCCTCTTCCAACTATGGTGTAGTGGAATAAGGAGCAGGATCAACATACATATGGGTAGAGGCACCAGATGACACGACGAGGGTGGATTTGTCTCGGGAAGCATTTAGCTGCCCCTCATTCTTGTCAATCTCCTCCTTGTTTGATTCGGAGGTCTCAGCTTGCAATTGTCTCGGAGGCGATGGATCTGCCTTCTCAACTTCGATTTCCTCATCAACATTATCAACTGAGGCTTGCTGCTCACGCGAAGCATTTTCTTCATTAGTCTTTTGGAGGAAGATATTAACAATAGGTTGTTCTTGGGCTGCTGGAGTAGGAATGATAGTTGATACGTCTCCGTTTTATCTATAATTTTTTATTGTTCCATGCCAATATTATTCAACTTTCATATACTTTTGGCAACGTTTTATATTATTTTTGGGACTAACATATTGATCTAGTGCCCAGTGCCAGTTCCTGTTTGTTGCATGTTTTATGTATCGCAGAATATCCATATCAAACAGAATCTAAACGGGATAAAAATGGACGGAGCTTATTTTTGGAATATTTAGAAAATTCCGGAAGAAAAATCCACGCGAGACAGTGCCCGAGGTGTCCATGAGGTAGGGGGGCGCCCCTGCCCCCCAAGGGCGCGCCCCTGCCCCTCAAGGGCGCGCCCCTGACCCTCGTGGGCCACCTGTAAGGCGGTTGATGCCCTTCTTCGGCCGCAAGAAAGCTATTTTTTGGTAAAAAATTACGGCGAAGGTTTCAGTCCAGTCGGAGTTACGGATCTCCATATATATATGAAACGGAGAAAGGGCACCAGAACAGAACGCAGAAACAAAGAGACAGAGAGATAGATCCCATCTCGGAGGGGCTCTCGCCCCTCCCACGCCATGGAGGCCAAGGACCAGAGGGGAAACCCTTCTCCCATCTAGGGAGGAGGTCAAGGAAGAACAAGACGAAGGGCCCCCCTCTCCCCTTCTCTTTCGGTGGCACCGGAACGCCGCCGTGGCCATCATCATCACCGCAATCTTCACCAACAACTTCACCGCCATCATCACCACCTCTTCCCCCCTCTATGCAGCGGTGTAACCTCTCTCTTACCCGCTGTAATCTCTACTTCACTACAAAAAATACACTTCCATGATGATACGTGTTTTTCACAGTAGGTCGCGTTTTCTGTCATGCATGTACATCCATGACAAATTTATGACAGAATCAAGATAGTCATACTTGTGATGTCGTAGAAGTGTTCCATGACATTGCCAAAATTATCATCACGGAAGTGTCCACTTCCATGACGATAAATCGCGTGTCATAGAAGTGCTTTTGTCAAGGGTGACCGACACATGGCATCCACCGTAACGGAATGTCGTTAAGCTACCGGGTCGGATTTTGGATCCGATAACCTGTTAACAGCCATGACCAATGCCGATTTTCCACGTGTAAAATTCTCATTGGCTGACGGATCCACGCGTCAGCTCCGCGTTGGCACATGTGTCACTCATCCAACGGTCAAGATGGGCCTATGATATGTTGACACGTGGACCGGCCCACAAAGTTTAAATGGGCCGGCCCAACCAAAGGCCCATAAGATTTAGCGAGCCATAATGGGCCGGCCCAGCTAAAGGCCCACAAAATTTAGCGAACCGTAATGGGCCGGCCCAGCTAAGGGCCCACACGATTTTGCAGACCATAATGGGCTAGCCCAGCTAAAGGCCCACTAGATTTTGCGGACCACAATGGGCCGGCCTAGCTAAAGGCCTACAAGATTCTGCAGACCATAATGGGCCGGCCCAGCTAAAGGCCCAACATTCTCTGTCAAATCGACCAGTCAACGGCCTGTCCTAAAATTGTCATCAACGCGACCCATGGTCACTTCTGGCCCGTTAACAGTCCGCTAAGTAATTGGGCCGAATTACGGCCCGGTGTATTTGCGGCCTGTTAAAGGTCCGGCTTCATTTGGGCCCATTTACAGGCCATCAAAACTTTCGGCCCATAAACGACCATGAAGGATTTGGGTCATATTCGGCCATGTCTGACACTCGGCCTGTTAGAGGCCCACTATAGCTTTGGGCCACTTTCGGCCTGTTGTCATTTTCGGCCTGTTAACGCTGGATGTAAACCATGGGCCATATGTGGCCCAACGTCATATCGGGCCAATTAACGGCCCATATAAAAATGACGATAATCTAGCCCGACCGAAGTTCCGGCCTGTTAAAGGCCCCTGTATTAGGTCGGCGCATTTACGGCCCGTCCGAATTTCGGCCTGTCAAAGATCCGCATCGTAAATGGGCCACCATTTCGTCCTACTAAGTCCAGTGGGTTATTTGGCACAATCAGGGCCCAATCTCACTTTCGGTCTATTAAAGGCCCATGTTTTTTATGGGCTCGAGATATTTACACCTGTAAACGACCTATTTTTACTGAGGGCCCAAATTATGTTTAGGCATGTTAAAGGCCCACTATGGGCACAGGCCTACCAGAAAAATATGAAAGCTTATGCTGATTTAGGACCAGATATTTTTAGTGGGCTACATGCCAATTTCAGCCCATAATCGTTTTTAGCCCAATTGGAATGGGCCCGACGAATGTTGGCATGTTGGGCTCCTATGAAGCTTTCGGCCGAATACATTACTAAGATAAACCTACACTATACAAAAATAGCGTCGTAATTATTGCAGCCTGAGGCAGCATCATAAATGTTGTATCACAACAAAATAAATTCCAACCATACAACAAAAGGCCTGTTGGCATAAAGTTTACAGTCCTTCCAGATAAAAGCACCATCAGATGTATAGAAGCACATATCATTTGACCTGAGTGCTAATGTTTCAGGCGGTAGAATCTGATGGAGCAGCACGATCTCCAGCTTTTTCCGCCATTGCTCTTGAACAACGAAGCGAATGTCTGATAGTCTGGTTTCAAAACCATTCATATCTTGACAACATTTCTCAACCACTATTCTTGTTTCCAAAACAACATCCATTAGGGATTGGACTTGTGTCTGGAGCACAGATATATCACTCTGTCTAGCAGGAATATTTTGTTCAGTAGGCGATTTGGACGAGGTTACCTTGACAACCAACCCAGAATTACGCAGGAAGGTGCTTTTTGCATTGTTAGTGGAGAGATACTGACGCACTGCAGCAAGAGGTGACATTGTGCCTGTAGTAGCCTCGTCACCTTCAGGTGGTTGTGGCTGTTCAATCATTTGTTCCATAGCTTCCTGAAAGTTTGAACTTGTAGATTAGTGTACCAGATAAGTTACTAATGAGACAAAAACAAACAAAGTAGGTTAAACGTTTATACATAACTTATTTTGGTGAACTACTGTAATACATTAGCATGTATTGTAGTGCCAACTACATAATAAAATCACTTTCGGAACATATGTCCATGTAGCATGCCTACTGTATTGTCTATTTCCTCATATTCGTTGACATCTAAGGATAAAGAGACATGGTTTAAAGTAGGATGAACATAGTATGACATCATTCATATCATGGGAAAACAGATATAAAACAAACAGGCTATTTTATCATTGTGTGCGCACGTGAACATAACAACTAGATTACAGATCAAGACCAAAAGAATATCCATCATCTCTTTTAAACCATGTAAGGTGAAATGATACGTTAAGACAACTGTGAATAAAAGTGAACAGAGTAACTGACATTGGCTGCAACCAAGTAGTTAAATGAACACATCACAGTACCAATCAGTTCAAGAAAGGAGGTGTAAGGACTTACAACAGCGGCTTGAACTAGTGTGCTCATGCCGTTCATCTTGCTGGTGTGGCAATCCTTGAAGATTTGCACTGCATTCGGTTCAGGTTCTTTTTGGTCTGCACGGGCTTTCCTCTGTATTTGGAACAAGTCAATATAGATACGATAATATGGCACAAAAAAAGAAGGAAGTAGCAGCTATTTACAAGAGCCTTGCAGTGTGCAATATAGCTACGAGATCATGTTGTATGTTGGATTTTCACTTTAGAACGGTTGGTTTTGTTCTTCAAACAGTTAGCCTAGAAGAAGATACACTTGTAAGGCACATACATAAATACAAGTTCAATATGTGGTCTGATGAAATACATATAGCCTACCTAATACTTTGGATTAGACTAGTGTTTAACGAGGGCTGTCCAGTCTTCATCTGTAATATATTCCACTGGAGTTGTTTCGGCGATTTCATTGTTAGCCTTGCCTTCAAAGTGAGATTTTCTAAGGTTGTACCGATACTGTCGCAGAGCAGATTGAAAAACATGAGTGCATGCTTGTTTAGTTGCATCATCTTTCAGATCCAACTTGAACCTCATCTGTTGAAAAAAGAATGTGAGTCTTATTAGGAGGAAGCTAGAAAGTATGGGACAGAGCAAGACAATATTACTAATTGCGATGAATAACTAACATTACTTACGAATAAATGGTCAAGGAAGGTGTTAAACTGGGTATTGTCTTTCTCATTCCTGTACTGGATCCACGTTGGGAGGATACGTGCATGACACCTAACGGCAATGACTGCCTCTGATACTAACTTGGCTGACTCTATAGCATCACGTGGCCTTTTTAAACCTGCCTCAAAATGAATCTCCATTCTTCCTCCTTTAGATTTTGTTAATCTGTCAAGCATTATCCCTGATGTCTTTTTCCGCTTGCGCCGTGGTTCTAGTTCAACAACGAATATGGAAAGTGTTAGTGTACATCAAACTGTGAGAGTACATATAAAGGAGCATGCAACTGCAACTTGACTCGGTCAGGTACCATCTTGGTGTTGATGCTCATGAGGTTTATCTAATCTTACCAAGTCCTGTTGTGTCAGCAGTGCTTCGGAAGTAGTGTTAGGTGTGAAGGCAGCTTGGGAACTGGCCAGTTCCGGAGCGAACAAACGAGTAACTAGTTGAGATGCTGGTACAGTTGAAGCGGATGCTGCAGCTGGTGGAGCAGGTGATACTGTGTTTGTAGATTTAGCCGGTGGACTTGGACCTTCTACTGCACTATAAGTACCAGCAGAATCTCGATGGCAGAACCTTTTCTGTTTCACCCGACGAGTAACAGCACTCCCTACTATATTATTTTCCTTGCTCTTTTTTGACTTTGCCATGTCAAGTTGTACCCACAACACAAAAGAATAAAATCACTCTTCAGAACTCATTGATGCATGATACAGACAAGCAATACTTTGATGTAAGACAACCGTATGAGGATGGAATATGTAAGAAAAACAGGATGGCATGACATATTCACAACTACGATGTGCAAACTAAGCAGAAGGATTTTCAAGAAAATAGAAGTAATGCAAGCTAGACACCATATGAAAGATGCAACCAATATTACTCTGCCAAGTTAAAAGTGTCTTGTCATAAGTGGCAATTTGAAAAATTAGAAGCAGTACAACATAGAAATCAATGCAAGATGCAACCACTATCAAACTGCCATGTTAAAAGCGTCCAATCATGAGTGACTGATGCGGGATACACAACAGCAGTACTTTGATGTAAGAACATGGTATGATAGATAGGTGCAGTGTATTCTAGACACAGAAAGCCATGTCATATGCACATGTATAACATATAAACTCAGCAGGTGCAATTTAATCAAAATAGAAGAAATACAGGCTAGGCAACATATGCAACATGAAACCAATTATCACACTGTCAACTTAGAGCAAGCACCTGCGATGGTGGAGTACGGGAGATGAACTCATCATGTAGACTTGGGACTTCATCTTCATTAGCAGTAGCAGTGGCAAATCTAGGGAGTCTCTATTTGCGTCGGTGCGGAGGACCACCAACATCCCCTAACTTACTCTTTTCCTTCCTATTTTCTGATATTGCCTTATGAAGTCAAAACCACAAGAAGATGAATAAAATTAGCTCTGCATAACTGGTTGATGCATGATACAGACGAACACTACTTTGATGTAAGGCAAGCGCAGGATAGGAGGATGGAATATATACAAAAAAGACGGCGTTTCATATTCACACGTACGATAGGAGGATGGAATATGTATGAAAAAACAGTAAGCGAAAGGCATTTCAACAAAATTAGAAGAGATGAAAGCTAGGCACCATATGAACATGCAACCAATATCACTCTATCAGGTAAAAAGTGTCTCGTCGTAGGTGCCATTTCAAGAAAATAGAAGCAGTACAAGCTAGAAGATAATGCAAGATGCAACCTACATCATAGCCCAAGTTAAATGTGTCTTATGGGTAAGTGATCGTTGCAGGTATAAGTTGTAAGCTATGCAGATGCAATTCAACATAATCAGAAGCAATACAAACTAGACATCATACGGAAAACGCAACCACGTATAACAGTTCCAAGTAAGAGCAAGCACCTGTGATGGTGGAGTAGGGGAGATGTGCTCATCATGTACACGTATGTTCTAGAAACAGGAACACGTGTCATATTCACAGGCATTATGTGTAAAGTAAGCAGATGCAATTCAAGTTAGAAGCAATACAAGCTAGACATCATACGCAACATGCAACCACATATAATAGTGTCAAGTTAGAGCAAGCACCTGTGATGGTGGAGTAGGGGAGATGTGCTCATCATCTACACAGCTACGTTGACTATCTAGCCTTCTGTTGTCTTGCGAATCATGTTGGGAGGATGGCGGAGTAGAATCTATAGAGACCCCCTGTTTGCTTTGCTCCGTAGGACCACCATCATCCACTACCGGACTAATTTCCTTCAGCTGTAATGATTTTGCATTGTGAAGTCAAACCGATAAGAAAAAGGAATAAAATTCGCTCTTCAGAACTCATTCATGCATGATACTGACGAACACTACTCGGATGAAAGGCAAACACATGATGCGAGGATGGAATATGTATGAAAAACATGATGGTGTAACATATTCACACCTATGATGTGGTAACTAAGCAGAAGGCATTTCAACAAATTAGAAGCACTGCAAGCTAGACACCATATGAAAGATGCAACCAATATCACTTTGCCAAGTTCAAACTGTATGGTGTTTCAACAAATTAGAAGCAGTACATGCTAGAAATCATATGCAAGACACAACCAATATCACAGTGGCGACTTAAAGGTGCCTTATCATAAGTGACTGATGCGGGATATGCAAGAATAGTAGTCTGATGTAGACACTGGAACACATGTCATATTCACAGGCATTATGTGTAAAGTAAGCAGATGCAATTCAACAAATTTAGAAGCAATACAAGCTAGACATCATACACAACATGAAACCACATATAATAGTACCAAGTTAGAGCAAGCACATGTGATGGTGGAGTAGGGGAGATGTGCTCATCATCTACACAGCTACGTTGACTGTCTAGCCTTGCATTGTCTTGCGAATCTTGTTGGGAGGATGGCGGAGTAGAATTTGTAGAGAACCTCCGTTTTAGTTGCTCGGAAGGACCACCATCATCCAATGCCTTGCCAATTTCCTTCAGCTTTATTGATTTTGCATTGTGAGGTCATACCGACAAGAAAAAGGAATATCATTCGCTCTTCAGAACTCATTCATGCATGATACTGACGAACACTACTCTGATGAAAGGCAAAGTCATGATACGAGGATGGAATATGTATGAAAAAATGGACGGCTTGACATATTCACACCTATGATGTGGTAACTAAGCAGAAGGCACTTCAACAAATTAGAAACACTGCAAGACACCATATGGAAGGTGCAATCAATATCACTCTGCCAAGTTAAAACTGTCTCGTCATAGGTGGCGTTCATCCAACTAGAAGCAATACATGCTAGAAATCATATTCAAGATGCAAACCAATATCACACTGCCAACTTAAAGGTGTCCCATCATAAGTGACTGATGCAGGATACACAAGAAGAGTAGTTTCATGTAAGAACATGGTGTGATAGACAGATATAGTATGTACCAAAAATAGGAAAGCGTGTCATATTCACATGTATCATGTGTAAGCTAAGCAGATGCAGTTTACACTAATTAGGAGCAATACGAGCTAGACACCATATGCAACATGCAACCAGATATCACACTGCCAAGTTAGAGCAAGCACCTTGGATGGTGGAGTAGGGGAGCGTAGACTTGGACCTTGTAATGCACTATAAGTACAAGGAGAATCGGTACAGATGCTCCATTTACATTGCTGCAGAGGACCACCATCATCGCCTTCCTTACTCTTTTCCTTCCTCTTTCTTGATTTTTCCTTGTCAAGTCAAACCCACAAGAAAAAGGAATAAAATTTACTCTTCAAAACTCATTGATGCATGATACTGATGAACACTACTTTCATGTAAGGCAGCCGCATGATAGGAGGATGGAATATGTATGAAAAACAGGACGGCGTGACATATTGACATGTATGATGTATAAAGTGTAAACTAAGCACAAGGTGCTTGAACTTGTTAGAATTGATGCAAGCTATAAACCATATGAAAGATGAAACCAATATCACTCTGCCAAATTAAAAGGGTGCCCTAACAAATGTATTTGACCAAATTAGAAGCAATACATGGCAACAGGCTAGAAATAATATGCAATATGCCACGAATAAAGGTGACTCATCGTAAGTGATTGATGCAGGATACAGAAGAGAGGTAGTTTCATGTAAGAACAAGGTTAACACATAGATGTAGTGTGTACCAAAAATAGGAAGGCATGTCATATTTACCCTAATTAGAAGCATTATAAGCTAGACACCGTATGCAACATGCAACCACATATCACACTTCGAAGTTAGAGCAAGCACCTGTGATGGTGGTGTAGGGGAAGTGCGGTCTTCAGGTACAGAGCTACGTTTAATATCTTCATTTAGGCTTGTTGTTTCTTGAGAAACATGTGGAGAGGATGAAAATGCATTCTTTATAAGAGTATTGCGTCTCATATTAACCCATGCGTGTGACTGTCTCATCATAAGCGATAGACAGATGTAGTATGTACCAAAAACAGGAAGGCGTGTCATATTCACATGTATAATGTGTAAGCTAAGGAGATGCAATTTAACAAATTAGGAGCATTGATGAGGGATACACAATAAAAGTAGTTTGATGTAAGAACATGGTTAATAGAAAGACGTAGTATGTACCAAAAACAGGAAGGCATGTCATATTCACAGGTATAATGTGTTAACTAAGCAGATGCAATTTACCCTAATTAGAAACATTACAAGGTAGATACCATATGCAACATGCAACCACATATCACACTGCCAAGTAAGAGCAAGCACCTGCGATGGTGGTGTGGGGGAATTGCGGTGATCAACTAGAGAGCTACATTGACTATCTTCATTTAGCCTTGTTGTTTCTTGAGAATCATTTGGGGAGGATGACACTGCACTCTTAAACGAGTAGGGCGTCTCACAGTAACCCACTCGGGTGACTGTCTCGTCATAAGTGATTGACGAGGGATACAAAAGAGCATTAGTTTGATGTACGGACATGGTTAATAGACATATGTAGTATGTATCAAAAACAGGAAGGCATGTCATTATCAAAGGTATAATGTGTAAAGTAAGCAGATGCAATTTAACCAAATTGGAAGCAATACAAGCTAGATACCATATGCAACATGCAACCACATTTGACAGCGCGAAGTTAAACCAAGCACCTGAGATGGTTGTGTGTGGCAATTGAGATCATCAACTATAGAGCTACGTTTACTATCTCCAACTGCTGACACTGCACCCATTAGAGCGCTGAAATGCTTAGTGCTTATCTTCGAATTACACTGGAGAGACTTCTGTCTTTTCTTTTCTGCATTCATCAACTCTGCGTCAGAGTCTGAAATACCCATGCATAAAAAAACAATAGTGTGAGTATGGGTGAAGTGTGTGCATAATTAGTACAGTATAAAGGTAGCATATAGCAGGTCGGTGAGAAATAAATGACGGGAGACATATGATAGCTCTACAACATGCATGGCACACTAAATTACTACAACATTCTATGAAAATAGCAGTCGACTGAAAGCAAATAGGTCAGTCCATTTTTTCTGCACCGTCCGATGTACAAAGAATGGGCAGATCGCCTTCATCTACCTCCAGCCAGTCAGTGTTGACGATCTTCCTCGAAACGCCAGCGACCACCGGTCCAGTATTCTTCCCCTGCCTGCGCCCTCCCCTCGACCTCACCGCACCACCCCCCGGCCATCCATTCAAGCCCCGCCGACCTCCAGATCGGGCACAAGCAGCTCCTGCGCCCCACACCCCTATGATAGACACCGATGCACCGCTTCCCCGGGGAACAGGCGGACTAGGTGCTCCGCGCGCCTAAGCGGGTGCTGCTTCTTTTAATTACGGTTCGACTGACCCTGAATTGAAATCCAGGCAGGCTACTGACCTCTAGCAAAGGTTAAATAGTAAAAGGGAGGAAACCTTGTGCATTTAGTATCACGAAGAAGATGCAGTAAGAAGCGCTCAACTAGTTTCTTTCGTGGGATGAATACGGTGTGAGCGGAGACGTAAGATTTGCACGAATAAGGAAGAGGAGTACCTCTTTCTGCTGGCAGTGCTGTGTCCTCTTTCTGTTTTTCCGACGACCTTCTTGTTGTTCACCGGAAAGCAGAAGTTGTGGAGGACGATGCAGCCTTGGACGAACCCATGGCCAAGTTGTTGAGTGTGGTGCGGTGGCCGTCTGTCGGCGGCGGGGAAGCAGATCCGAGGCGGCGAACGACATCGTAGCGGGAACAACTCTGGTGCGGTGGACGGTTGCGACAGTGGAGCCGCAGCAGTGAGGCGCAGGACGGCGTGGTCGGAGTGGTTCTGGTACAGCGCACGTCGGCATCAGCGTCGTGGAGGCAGCTCTGCCTCGGCTTCAGCTGTTAAATCCTTGAGGGCGTTGCGGTTGCGGTTGTGTTGGACAACGACATCGGGGTACCGGCTCCGGCGTGATGGAGGACGGCGGCGATGGATTGGCCGCTATGGGGTGGAGGACGGAGGAGGCTGGGGTTTCACGGCTGGTGGAGAGGGCGTTTTCGTGCCCATGGAGTATGAATGGGGAAACGGAGGGAGGCGGGGAACTAAGGGGGAACAATGTTTCGGTTTGAGACACGCTTGTTTGTAATTTGGGGAAAGTTACAAACTTTGCCCCATCTAAAATTTCAGACCTATTGCGGGTTGGGGGTAGGACAGTCATGTCAGGTGTCCCAAATCTGGGCGGTATAGATTTCGGCCGAGCGCATGGATAGGCGCCCACGGCGTATGAATGCTTCTCGGAGGCGGTTGAGACTGGCGTCTTGGTGAAGTTACAAACCTACCCCGGTTTAGACCTTTGGACATCGGGCCGATAGGCTACACGGGCCAGAGTTAGGACAGTAATTTCCTACCACCAAAACATTAGTCTCGCGCGGTTTCGGGTGACCAGAGGCCTATTTGGCGCTTCGTTCAATATTTGGGAGCAGAAGCATTAACATTTTCGGTTCTCTTGAATTGAACTTTCAGGATTTGTCAAACTTCACAAATCTTTACTCTTGAAAATCCTAAAGCTACAATTATTTTGGAATGGAGGGGGTACATTTGAATATACATTGTACACGAGTATATATTAAAAAATATGCAACTTACCTCAGTTCATGCATGGTTCCAGATATAATCTCCTTGGTTGCAAAAAAAAGTTAGATATGTGTTTGAATATATATAGCATGTTCAAACTCACAACAAAGATTGATGCCCCTTTTACATCTGATTTACAAATGCCATTATCTCGGGTTCAAATAGATGAATGCACTTCCTATGAATTCAAATCTTCGAAACCCCCTTTATGTTGAATTCGGCATGTATTCTATTTCGTAGCTAGCAATTTGGAATGTATCCATGCAAGTGACAAATGTATAAAGGGCTTCACACTAACAACATGGAGTGCACTAATTAATGTTTATATATGATTGCAAAAGCATCCATTGCCTATATTTCAAACCGCTCTCACTCTATGGATCGATAATATGAAATAAACAAATGCACATGCTAGAATTCAATAGAGTATGGGTGTCTGATAGACCGATTTTCGTCCATACGCAATTTGCAAAATTCATGATCTCATCCAAAAATAATAATGCCATTTATATTTTAATTTAATGCGTAGAACCGCCTTTTACACATAGATGCACTATGCCTCGCCCCGTTCTCACAAACGCGTTATATATCTCTCTATCTAACGCATAAGTGCACACACTTTATTTGCATCGACATTTCTCTTTCACACATGCTCACAATCTCTCAGGGTGTCGGGGTGTCTCACGCACATGCTCTCTCTGTTTCTCTCTCTCTTTCTGACTACTATGTACCACTCTTTTCACTAATCTCAGTTGGAAAATACTATTTCTCTCACATGCATATATACACATGCACGGTCTCTACTAGCCCTCTATACGCACATATATGTGCCTACGTGTCTCCCGCACGCACATTATCTTTAGGCCTCTCTGGCACACATTGCCCCCCCCGACACACCTCTCTCTTAGTAGTTGGCAGATATAATTTCATCATATCATTCGGTAGGATATCCCTGGCTGTTAGGATGGATGGTAATACGAGGCAAAGTTTTACCCTAGTTCGGATTGGACCCTTGCAGTTGAAGAAAGAGCCTACTCCTGGTACTGTATATTAGTGATAGAGGTATGTACAAAGTACACGTGAATACCAGGCATTGTGCGTGTGTGTATACTATCGACGAACTAGCCCCCAAGCTTGTATAACATACTAAGGGCCTAGGGTTACAAATCATATATAATCGGCTTATCACCAGTGGGGATAGAGTCCTCCGCGACTCTGGTAGCTTCGTGTTGTACGCCGAGTCCTCCACATGGGTCTTCGTATAACACGTCTCGGTCCAACCTATATGTGGCCCAGGACGGAACCGACCCATGAGTCTTCATGTTGACCCACCACAACTAGAAATGATGTGCCCACCACACCACACACGCAATCGGCCACTAAGAAAATAAGCATATACAATAGTACAACTGTATCTAGCTCACGATACGTCTCCATATTTTGTTGATGACACTGACGGACTTTGCATTTGATGCGTGCTCCGTATTTGTTGACGACACTTACGGTCATTGTATTTCAAGCGAAAGCACGATATAGTCACTGGACTTCAGAATAAGCTCATCACGGTCACCACATACATTTTGTCGTGCTAACCAACATGTGGTTGGATGGTTAGAGGATAGTGGTTTCTCGAGCCCACCAATGTTAAAGTCCCGGTGCTCGCATTTATCTTGTGTTAATTTCAGTATTTTCCGGCGATGTACGTTCAGTGGGAGGAGACATTCCACTCGACTACGAGGCACCTATGGTGACTTCGTAAAATCTCAAGATCATATATGCTTGCCCACTCTCTCGAAGGTGCTCATAGGGGTAGGGTTCGCGTGTGTGCTTACAGCGGTGAGTGCTTGCGCGTATATATGAGCCCTTGTGTCTGTACCGTGTTAAACAAATACATATCATGATTATATGGTCACTGGCTCACCCGTACAACTCCGTATTTTGTTGATGACACAATCAATTGACCAGTCAAACGTTCCACGTGGCGCAACTAGTGTTGCACCATCGGGGCGCGTAACTGTGGGGCCCACCTGTCAGCCCATATATGAAAGAAAGAAATGGTAGTTTGAGTCTGTACTGTGTTAATAAAATAGGAGTACATTTTAGGGTGATCATACGGTCATTGGCTCACCATACAGCTCTGTAATTTGTTGATAACACGATCAATTGACCAGTCAAACGGTCCACATTCAGCACCGCACATTACCATAGGGCCCACCCGTCAGCGCGTATATAAAGGACAGAAATGGTAATAAATTAGTGGCCGGTGGGTATTCGAAGTCGTGAGACCTCTGGTTGGCAGTCACCGGTGGTTGGGGGCGTTCATTGGGCGGTGGGGTGGGGATCCCCGGAGAAAAAGCTCGGCGGGGGGGGGGGGCTAGACGGATGACCGGTGCGGCGGCGGACCGGCCGTGGGGAGTGGTTTCGGGGAGGGCGGGCCGGCCGCGGGCGGCGGGGGCTGCCGGTTCGGCCGGTGGTGGCTGGTGGCTCAGGGGGGTGGAGTTTGATGATAAACTGGAGGCCCTTGATTTCGTATCCAACGGCTGGAAAATCTAATGACCAGAGATGAAAAAGTCAGCCGACTGACGTGTAGCCTCACCCCGCACGTACACATGCACGCACGCAAGACACGCACGCATGTAGGCGTGCAACACTGATACGTACACACGCACGCATGCTGGCGTGCAACACTGACACGTACACATGCACTCACGAACTCACACACGTACGCACCCATGCATGCAACATTGAAACGTACCCTTGCACGCACGCAACACTCGCACGCCTGCATGCACACAGCACACGACGCAAGACACACGCTCAACCTATACGTGCATGCACCCTTTGTTAAGGACATGGATTGTTACGGGTATTAATCAATCTTATCTGTGATAAGCAGAACATTGATGTTTGCAGCGGTCTTTATGAATCACAACGTATCGAACGGGCTATCAACATAGTAGGCTTATCTACATGAAAAAGATGACGTCACACTCAATCAACAATCATCGGTTTATGAAATGCCCGCTTCTGACCGCCCTGGCCCACCAAAGGTTCCTCTGCTGTGTGCTGCTTGCGTTGGGTCACTGACATGCAGGCCATGCACCCAAAGAGCCCACACGTCAGTGGAAGAACGGCGCGGTGTCCTAAGTCAGAGTCGAGGGCGCCACTCGCGACACGCCCGGCTGAACACGTCTCCGTGCTGCATTCAAACGCCTCCATGAAACCCGCGCGTGTGGAAGCCGAGAAACCCACTCTGGACACACGTCCGTTAATGACTGGGCCGGCGTTAAACGCAACGCCAGCCGAGCTCCTCCGGTCCGCCGTCTATTTAATCTCCTATTTAAACGAGGCCAAACGCTGGCCAAGAATCGCACACCTCCGCCGCTCCCCTATCTCCTCCACCATTTTTCCAATCTTACAATGGCTTATGAAGAGTAGTTATTCCGCATCCAAGCCGACTGGGTAGCCCGCCGGATACGAGCTATGCAGCTTGCTGATCCGCCTCCCTCCCCTCGCCCGACGAAGCCAGTTGTCGCCCCAAGCCGGCGCGTGGTTTAGCAACTCGCCGCTCCAGGCCAGCTCGACAAGGAGCGGCGCACAGGCGTCGTTCCTGCCATCCACGCCGCCGCCTCATACCGCATCTCCCTTTTCTGTGGCCGAGACTCCCATGCCGGCAGCCGCGCCATGCAAGCAGCGATAGAAGCCGGGTGCGCAGAGACCGATGAGTCGGTGGCCAGCGCCTCCACGTCCGCCGCCATCATCGAGGAGAAGTAGAACACGGGAGGCCGCTGCCGCTTGGGTCCCATGAAGGCCACCGCGGAGGAGACGTCGGCGTACACAGCAGGTGTCTCGCTGGATCCTTTTGTTGCGAGGACCTTCGTCGACCCCGCATGGGCTCAACGGAAGAGGGGAATGTTAGGATGAACTCAAGCCGGTGCCGGCCATGGCGAAGTAGTGGCCGCTGACGAACTCGAACCGGTGCCGACCACTATCATCTTCGACACCAGCCAATGATATCAGTTGGGCAGTGGGGAAGCGAGTCGTCCTTTGCGCTGAAGCATATACCTCCGGGGCTCCCAGCAGTCCGGTGATCGTGCTGCCGGACATGAGGAACACAAATCGATCGGCGGGCGACCATTTAGGCCAGGTATTATATACATGTGCTGTCTAGAACTAGCACCACGTAGTTCATTTGAATGTAATGATATCTGTCATGTTTGTATGAAAATCCGGTATTTTACATGATTTTCATCGTTGTTTATATGAAATATCAGTTTGTCTACGTGTTTGCGTGAATTTCGTCCGGTTGGTTGAGTTGCTGTCATAATGTGTGCGGCTACGGTTGGATGGCGTAATTTGCGGGTCGTCGGTCGGTCTGCGGGCGGCTCGAGTGGCGTTGTGGGACAAAAAACACAGCTCGTGCGAGCTCGTCTCCAACGTGCGCGCTGGAGGATGCATGGCAACATGAGCACTCGAGCCATTCCTCGTTCATCGGTGGCAAAGGCACCGGTGGACAAAAGGGTCGCCAATATTTTGGCTACCCCAGGCAAGATCCAAACAGCCCCTCTCAACAGATTCAAATCCCTCGTTCGTCGTGGAATTTTTCCATGTGTTGTTTTCATGGACTAGCAAGATGCCCATGCATTGCACAGAACATCAAGATGCATTTTTTTTACAAAATCCCGCATGCATGCAAGGGATAATTAATGTCCTCCTTTGCTAGTACCATGAGGCAAACACCATTAATATTGCATCGATTAGTGTTAGTGGCCTTGTATATCTGCAAATCGTAATTTTGATAGTGGCCCCTTGTATATAAAAATGGAGGGAGAAAGATGAGAGGTAAGGTGAGGAGGAGTGGGGCGTGGTGGTGACTGGTGGTCGGACTGGGCGGAGGCATGGGATGGACGGCGCATTATGTCTAGGTTTGTCTCTCTCTCACACACACCCACGTAGGTGGGGGACGTGCACGAAGAGAATAGGTGCACGCACGGCGCACATACTCCCATCTCTTTCCCAACCACACCCACGCGGGTACACGGTGGAGCTCATTTCTGTACGAAAAAGGCAGCCCACGTGGTAATTTGGCACGTGTACTGGTTGTCCACTTGGTGCAGGGAGGATCGTCTACCATGGGTGAACAAACAAATTGCGACTTGACGCGTTATGTTAAATTAAAAAAAGAGGCAAACCATGTGGGGCCTACCTTAGAGGCAAGGCTCTTTACACTGGAGTACTTTTGATGTGTCCTATCAACTTGCAGAACGAGGAGAAGCTTGCTTAGTACGCCGTCTCCCCCGCCCACGGGCGCGGTAGCTCGCAGGATGAGGTGAAGCTTGCTTACGAGTAGTACTACTACTACTACTACTATTGTACGCCTTTACGCCCGCTCCCTCGCCCACGCGCGCGGTGGCTCGCAGCACGAGGAGAAATTTTTACTACTCCCTCCGTTTACTCCTCGTCCCTACTACGTACTTTGGTTAGTACTCCCTCCATTTACTTATACAAGGCCACTATAAAAAAATACATTTTGCATCTATACAAGGCCACAAATAGTAATCGAGACAAAAGTTACTACTCCCTCCTTTCAAGTTTATGGCTCAATTTCAAAATCTCTCCAACCAAGGTAGACGGTGAGTGTTCGAATTAATTTCGTAGTTTGCACAAGTAATTAGTACGCTCATTTTTCTCAAGAAGTTATGTTTACCGAGGCATTAATTAGAACGAATGCATGAATGACCACTGAATTTTCATGAACTTGTACATGCATTGGTTAGTTTCCTCTTGGCACTGCTTGCGTCGGGTGATCTAACGCACCTCGAAATCCAACATGTAATGGTACTACTACTAGTATAGTAGAATTGGGACTTATCAAATGGAAAAACGTATGTTTTTTAGATGAGCCCTATAAACCCTAGTGGGTACATACTCCATAAAAACAGATTTTTCCAAAAGTAAGTCGCTCCCTTTCATGAATTCTGTAGTGTACTCCTCCGTCAACGCTCCCTTTCATGAATTCTGTACTTCCTGTCGCCGACATGTGGGACATATAGCAACTGGGTCGATGTGTCAAGCACCAAATAACAATGCAGAACAGCAGGGGGACGCACCCCACTCGTACCGGCAATGAGACGTCAAATCACAATGCCGCACCTTCCAGACGGACGAAGCAACCATTATTTCACACTTCGGTTCGCCATCATCTCAAACCACGTAGTATTGCTTCTGTCTCAAGAGGGACACGCGCAACGCCTTGGTACATCATGACGCGTGGGACCGCATGACAGGCCATGCTTCCCCGCCGATCGCTCGGTAAAATCACCTCATTTTTACTATACTTCCTCCATATCGGTTTACTACACGGCATGCACGTCGTTCTAGGTTGAGAATTTAACTGGCTATATATGTGATGAACAGTACTCTAGCCTTTTAAAAAATGTATACTTTTGTACAGTAGTACTATAGATGGATTGTGCCATGGAGCAAAAATTGAAATTAAAAAAGGTGGTACATATAGAGAGCGCTCGTCGCCAAATTATGCATATAGTACTATTAAAAAAGCTAGTACGTGCTTAATTGGGGTGCTAAATTCTATTAAAGAAATACTAGTAGTATGTACATACTCAAGATTTAAAGTAACGAGAAGAAACATAACATTGTTCTGCTGGGGGCTCAGCACAACACACCCCTCAAATTAAACTAATCACACCTGAAATTAAACTATGCAACTAATCCGGTAGACACTGCATTACAAGTTTAGAACCACCATGAGCAACGACACTGCCACCTTACTCAGAGTCCTCGTCCACGTCCTCGACTTCGTCCTTGTCTCTCTTCCTCTTGGCCGATACTTCTTTGCTTGAACCGCACACTTGGTTGTTGCTCTTCATCCAACCCTTGTAGATATTGAAACAAAGGTAGCCATCCATTGCCGCATAGTGGATGTGGTCTATATCTAGTACATTCCGCTACCATGCATGACGATGAAACGTGTAATGAGGTTTCTCCAGTTTACGGTACGAAGGATGAACCATGGCTCCTGCTAGGGTCAGCATTGAAGGCTGACGAGAGGGCACCAGCCGATTCTTCTGGAGGTCGAAGGGGTTGCCTACAACGAGGCCTATCTGACCCAGGACTTCTTTGTCTTTCTTAAAGTCTATAGTAACGAATTTCACTGTTTTGTCCTTGAGGAAGTTCTTGAAATTCTAGCACTCAACGTCGACATGGCATATGTGGTAGACCAAGCAAACGTTATGTACGCAAACCTGGATCACGGCGGGCTTCTTCCTCTCTTCGTCCTTTAGATCCTTCTCTCGTCCCAGAACTGTGGTGTACTCAACATCTAGCCTAGCGACCCACTGATCATCTGAGTTTTCGAACATGCTTCTGAAGCGAGAAAGGCATCCTTTCACCGTCGCGGAAGAACAGGTGTAGATGACGTCGAACTCATCGCCGGTGATGGTTCTAACCTTGTACTCACCGCTGATCGTGGAGATTTGGGACGCCATGGATTTGGGAGGAGGGTTAGGATTAGTGGAACTGTCGTAATGTGAATGGACGGGACGACTAGGAGCGAACCGCCGTAGTATTGAAGTACGTGCGGGGACGAGTAGGAGCAAACTGCCAGCGTGCGAACATCAGGGTAGTGGATTTCCATTCTCCCATGATACGGGCTTCCGAGAGCCCTTGGATCTGAGATCGAACGGTTGCATGGCGTGATTCTAGACCTATGGGTGAATATCCTATCCTAGAGGGTTATTCTGCAAATTTTTAGCAACTTAGCATGCGACCGTTTGATCTCAGATCCAAGGGCTGCCAGCAGCCCGTATCATGGTCTCGCCTACCACGACCGTCGCGTCGCTCGTGCGGTCGCACCCTTGGAGATTTAACACGGTGCGTTAGGCTATCTGGTGTTGGCATGTCATACATAGTCATCACTTAGTCACTCATACTACAACAAGGTTGGCTATAAGGTTGGTTATAAGTGTATTTTTTACTCCTCTGTATCTCTTTCTTCGTACTCCATCCGTCCCATAATATAAGAACGTTTTTTTGTGCCAAAAACGTTCTTATATTATGGGACACAGGGAGTACTAGTATTTATTGCATTTGCCAAGGAGTGACCTCTTCCAATGAAATGGCGTTGCTAAGTTTGCTTCATTTAATTAGCTATAGACTCAAAATTTTCTTTTCACCTAGGTACACGCGCTTAGCACCGTTTCTTCCTTGGGTCACCAAACTAGTATCTCTCTTCTTGATTAACTTGCCACATCAGACTTTATGCCTATGTGGCAAGCTTAAGCACCTGTAGGAGCAAGTAAAAGTAAGTACAATAGTGCGCTTTACATGGCATTTTTGCATATGTGGAGGAAAGAGAGGCAAGGAAAAAGTGGAGAAGTGGGCTCTCATGCAAGAGCTAGCCTCTACTACATGGTGGAGCATTGGGAGAGGCACCTGTATGGAGGTGGTCAAGAATCAGGAGACTCACGCCGGTCGTAGCGCCGCAGTTAAAATGATAATGGCAAGTCAAATCACGGGGCCCCACCTGTCCAGCAGTAACTCGCTGTCAAATCACACAGCCCTACGTTTGCAGCAGCCTACTCCCTCGTCTTCTCGCGTCTCTGTCGAACCAACCAGGCGGAACTGCCCCGCCTACCGCGCAGGAAAAGCCCCGCCCTCGACTTTTAAATAAAAGTACATCCGCTTAAGAATCCAATGATATACTTTTTGTGACATAGTAACTCATATTTAGTTAGTCAAATGGATGACCTAGAACTACGTGTAGGCCCTATAAACCGAGACGCCTAAAAATAAAAAAAACTGAGATGGAGAGGGTAGTTCAGCACGTATCTTTTTAGATCAATATAGTCGGGATTCACCAAGGAGCAAAACCAAGTGGTAGGCTGCTCCTGTCGTGTTGGCATAGCAACTCAAGCAGGGTCAGTCCGCACACAAAATGGCGACACACTTAACAGGACCCCTTTGGCCGACATGTGGCTCATCCATCGTCTTGTTCCACGTGCGATGCACCAAATTACAGTTCGGAGCAGCGGTTGGAATTGGAGGAACCCCGTTCGTAGCACCGCTGTAGTAGAAAATGAGCGATGAGGGGTCAAATCACAAAGCCCCACCTTTCCCGCATTAAGCTGGATGGACGAAGCAACCATCATTTCACACTAGGGCGCGAGAGCATAAAGAAAAGAGAAAACAATGATGTGTGCGGTAGCTACCTAGGGCACCCTAGGGTAGGGGTCTCAACTACAGATCCTTTTTTTAAAGTGCCTCCACTACAAAACGGCTTCTGCCTCGTCCTCTTGAAGAAAACCGATGATGAGTGCGGCGGTAGGGTTTGTAGGAGTACTACGGCGTGCGGGGCCACGTCGTAGTAAACGGGTTCGAGTCGACGCCTTAAATATGCGTGGGCCGCTTGGTTTTACGGGAACGAGGCAGCATTTTTGGTTCGGGGACCAGTGGAGATATAGTACGTACAAAAAATTGTGGACGTAGGTTCGACCGAAAGGCAATGATGCATGGGCCGTGCATTTTGATATACCCGGGGCTGCGTGAAATTTGATACTCTACTCAAAACTAGTAAGGTACACATGTATTGAATGCATGAGATTTTGAAACCAAATTATGAATAAATACACACTATAGCATGTAAAGCTTTGAGTCATATATGCATGATGTAGATGTTCGTTTAGTTCTTATAGTTCATCTCATTCAAAATCAATTAGTTTTATAAAAATGTTAAGATTCATGGGGTTGTGCATTGTAAATCATAAAGTAAAAAACAAATAATGGCAATTCATTTAGAAAAAATAATCAATTATGATACAGAAGATTCTAGAACAAGGAGAGGTGCTTGTGTTTTGAGGTTTGTGCATTATGCTTAAGTTCAACCATGGAGTCTTCTAAATTGTACATGTGGCAGATCTGGTGGAATGTTGATGATATCCAACGGCCAGTAGTGCTCGGATTTGCCTATCTCTGCACTGTCGGGTTAGCTTCATCCAGCGACCATCTTTCAAAGTTATTGGCACACTATATAGTTCTTGTGCCATAGTTGCATGTTTTGGAAAAAAGCTACTAGTGGGTTGTACTATTATTTAGTAATAGAAGATGTATACATGGAAGTTGTAGGGAAAGAGATGACATGGAGCATCTCAATTTCTATGAGTAGTGATTGGAAAAGAGATGTCATTTGGTTCACATCATAGGAACTTTTCTATTGAATCTAGAGATGACATGTATCTCAATTCCTATGAGGAGGGATTAGAAAAGAGATGTAATTTGGTTCATATCATAGGAACTTTTCTATTGAATATACGCTAATGTTTATTTTCCTTTGAAATTAAGGGAGTATAGGAATCCATTCATATGAATCTAGTGGCTCTAAAGCTATAGAAATGATATCATGTTTATTTCCTTTGAAATGTGGAGTATATGAATCTATTCCTATGAACCAATTGGCTCTAAAGGAAAAAATCCTATAAAAATCATATCATATAGAGTTTCTATGATATTCCTCGACACTAAAGGATGCTTGAAATTGCTGCGGGTGATACGATGGTCTTTCTTTGTAGACTCCTCACCCATCTTTATAGTTACCTCTCGAAGATGAATGAAATGATATATACATGGTATTCTACATGTGCAATTTGGTACATGAAAACTCGGTAAAAGTTTGCGAGGTTCGAATTTTCAATAAAGCTATATTCACTGCATTTCGGAACGGAGGGAGCATACGGCAGTTGCTAACACTCACATGGAAGATTTGAGTGTAGGAGGAGTGGCTGTTCTGTTAAATGACATGGCAAAACTGACACTGTCGGATGCCGATCTAACGGTTCTTACGGCGTTCGTCAGGAAAAGGCTTGTGGCAAATGTTTGTCGGATAATGATTTACGGACACATGCATTGCATTGATACGTGCCCCCCTCTCTCTCACGCACACGCACCCTCACAAGTCACGACTCTCCCGAGTCCTCTCGCAGACTCGCACGTCGCACCCACCGTATATCTGCAGGTAGACGTCACGCACATATGTGCTCTTCACACCCTACCCTCAGAACTTCTAAAAAACAGAAGACGGTGCGCACATTTTATTTTAGCTCACACGTCACACACTTATACTATTACTCTTGCGGCGAACGTTCTTTGGGCATAGTATATTGTACTCTCACGAAGACAAGCGGTGCACGCACGCACTAGTTCTCTCACACCCACTTGCGGGTACACGTAGGAGCACATTTTTTTGAAGCTGGTACAACAAAATCACTCCACTATATATAAAAGTAGGAGCCTTAGCGCTTGCTTTACTAGGGTTCCTCTCGTTCACTCTCTCATGCTCTCCAGATCTAAGCAACACATAGGTGGCCACACTCTCTCTCAGCTCACGGCTGGTCACAAATCCAGCCGGACAACCTCGACCAGGGCAGGGTTGTAGTGCATCGTTCACGCTGTCGTCGGCGGAGAGGGAGGAGACCAACGGCTGCCCGCGCGTCCCAATCAGCGGCCGTGCCGTTCTCTCCGAGAGAGCGCCGGCTCGGGAGGGCCTCTGACCCCTTCTTCCTCCCTGCGGTATTATGGCCAAGATGCGGCCTCCCGACGCTGTCTTTGCCACATGCCGACGACCCTCGGGTATATATTCCTTCGAAACCTGCCTTGCTCTACTGCCCCAGCTCCCTTCATGTGGATCCTTTTCTACTTCCGTCCGCTGTTCCAAAGCCACCTAGACTTCTACTATTATTATAAGTAAAGCTAGTTCATACAGTCGACTCAAAGCGTTGGTTCAAACAGGGAAGAAAGTGGGAAAGCTGTAGCATGAATCTAGGGCTTGGTTCTAAGAGGAAATGGGGGAAAGTAGTAATATCTACCACTGTTTAAATAACCGTATTTCGTATTTGCGCAAATAGGGATGTTTGTCTCCATATCGTTTCGGGATGTCTGTCTCCGTATCGTTTCTATCCGCGCAATCAAAAGCACACACCTCAGTTTTAGTACAACTGTGCAAAATGAGATGGCTATCCCTCGTTGCCGTCGTCTAACCTCCCGTCTTCAAGGTATCCCTACATTGGTAGTAACTAAGGTAGAATGACCAACGCAATCTAAAAGAAGCTGACTCGCACGTTTTACTTCCTTATTGCAGTGCAGGGACGAGCGAAAACAACTGCATCCTAGTCCGGAATGCACTTTCTACCAGTTTATCCATGGACCGAGGACAAGCTTACACGGCTGCACGGCGGTTTTTTGGACAGGTGCGCGGACAAGAGGCATTGTGGTCTGCTTATTTCTATAAATAGCGGTGCTTAAATTTAGTGGAATGCACAAGCATTTCAGCTGGTCAGTACGCTGCATGGTTCAGTTCAGCATTCCAGCTGAGACCACAATTATAATTGGTTATTCTGGAATGAGAGAACCTAACCCTGGATAGTGGCAACAAGAAAAAACCAGAGTGAACTCCAGGAAATTTAAGCCTGCCGGGAGGCCCTTTGCTCAGAGAAGCCTTGCTTGTTTTTTCCTGATTTGTAAACCTTCTCACAACTTTGTCTTTTGCTGTGAACTAGTATATGTTTGTTATGTTCTATGAATCATTGAGATGTATAAAATTGCTTAACTTATGCTTTTCAAGTTTTTTATGAAGACGAGTTTAATGTGAGTGTTCCACATGAGCGCTGGACTAGCGTGTGAACGTTTGGAATTTATTACATCATGGCCTCAATTAACTGCATGAACCATTGTAACAAGATACATAGTTGCTTATATGTCAGACAGCAGATTGTTGATTGTTAGCTGGTCGATAGCCTAGTGTTGAAGCGAGCTGAGCCAATGTGTCGTGTTTTGCACAACTGCTTACAAGTGGGGTAGCACCAACAGTGTTTACAAGTACTTATGTATACGTCAGCGCACGGTTCTCGAATGAGTGCTCTATTCCATCAAAACACACACTGCTTGTATGATAAACCGTGACAACTTATGTCTTACCATGCCATATTCATGAAAAAACTAGTGAGGACGCATCTGTTTCGGCAACAATTACGATGGTTCTCACATGATTCATGGTCACACAAAAGTAGCAGCAGTTCCCATAGACGGATTCAAACAGAGTACTAGCCCCAGAGGGGTCGATAACAGGCAAGGTTCGGATAATTAGACACAATCCAAACTACTATTAAACACTAGCTGGGGCAACTATTTCATGCCTCGATCTAATTTGGGCTGGACACAAGACGAACCTTGCCATGAACATCATCGAGGACGTCCCGCAACAGCTCAATCCTGTGAACCTTCATGAAGACAACCTTGTGGCCTTGCCACTGATAAACTTGCTTGTGGAGGCATGCCACGTCATCTTACTGTGTAAGCTTGACAAGAACAGTATGCCTCACAAACGAAGGAGTAGCTTTGAACTTCTTGTGGTTCAGTACACCCTGGACAACACGCCTCACAACAATGAGGCTGGAATACAACTCTTGATTGGTATAACCGCAAATGGCTTCCAGGATCCAACAACCTAAGAACTCTGTTTTCCCAGTGCGTATATTCAGGTCATCTGCCTCATAGCGAGTGACATGTACAACCACACAATCCTTGTCTGCATCAGGGCTCTAATTGAAACAGAAACAAATTCTAAATTACTTTTCAGTATAAGAAACACAAGTTATTTAAACCACTATGTATAGCATGGCATCGAAGCTAATAAAATTTTGCATTATTAATCACCACATACTTAGATGAAAAACCACGATCGAGATCGGCAAAGAAGGAAATCACCTTGGGCAGCTCAGCGGGGGGGGGGGGGGACACATCTTCGAAGGGGGAAAACTGCTCCTGCAGTGCCAAGGGGGCTGTAACCTCAAACGGGGCGTTGACCATCTCAGTAGTGGCCGTGAGCGTATCTGGGGTCGGCTCGGTGGTTGCCTCCATATTCTTGGAGCTCTCTGTTTTGTAGGGATCAGCCTCCCACGTCTGCTCCAATATCGACAGATCTTTGCCTGGTTCTCCTTGGTCCATCATGAAACATCATAAGATCCAACTACAATAGCAAAGCTCGGGATACATCAAGATCGTGCCATAGAGGAACACGAGAGGGAACACGAGAGAGAGAGAGAGAGAGAGAGAGAGAGAGAGAGAGAGAGAGAGATCAAACACATAGCTACTGGTACATACCCTCAGCCCCGAGGGTGAACTACTCCCTCCTTGTCATGGAGAGCGCCGGGATGATGAAGATGGCCGCCGGAGATGGATCCCCCCTCCGGCAGGGTACCGGAAAGGGGTCCCGATTGGTTTTTGGTGGTTCTGGAGGCTTGCGGTGGCGGAACTCCCGATCTATCTTCTGTTCTGGAAGTTTTAGGGTACAACGGTATATATGGGTGAAGGGGGAACGTCGGTGGAGCTACCGGGGCCCCACGAGGCAGGGGGCGCGCCCAGGGGGGAGGGCGCACCCTCCACCCTCGTGACCGCCTCGTGGTTCTTCTGACGTGGGGTCCAAGTCCATCAGGTGGGTTTCCTTCCAAAAATAACTTCTCTAGTTGATTTCGTTCTGTTTTGACTCCGTCTGATATTCCTTTTCCTCGAAATACTGAAATAGGCATAAAACAGCAAATTTGGGCTGGGCCTCCGGTTAATAGGTTAGTCCCAAAAATAATATAAAAGTGGATAATAAAGCCCAATATTGCCTAAAACAGTAGATAAAGTAGCATGGAGCAATCAAAATTATAGATACGTTGGAGACGTATCAAGCATCCCGAAGCTTAATTCCTACTCGTCCTCGAGTAGGTAAATGATAAAAAGAAGAAGTTTTGATGCGGAGTGATACTTTGGCACAATTTCAATGTTATTCTTCTTACTTGAGATATGAATATTCAGATCCGAAAGATTTAAGACAAAAGTTCATATTGACACAAAAATAATAATACTTCAAGCATGCTAACTAAGCAATTATGTCATCTCAAAATAGCATGGCCAAAGAAAGTTCATCCCTACAAAATCATATGGTTAAGCTATGCTTCATTTTCGTCACACAAATATGTTCCCAACTTCTATACCCCCGATGACAAGCCAAGCAATTGTTTCATACTTTTTGACGCGCTTCAGCTTTTTCAACCCTCACGCAATTCATGAGCGCAAGCCATGGATATAGCACTATGGGTGGAATAGAATATGATGATGGGGATTGTGTGGAGGAGACAAAAAAAAAGGAGAAAGTCTCACATTGACGAGGCTAATCAACGGGCTATGGAGATGCCCATCAATTGATGTCAATGCGAGGAGTAGGGATTGCCATGCAACGGATGCACTAGAGCTATAAGTATATGAAGACCTAGGGCATTTGAGGAAGCCCATCGTAGGAATATACAAGCCAAGTTCTATAATGAAAAATTCCCACTAGTATATGAAAGTGACAAAATGAGAGACTCTCTATCATGAAGATCTTAGTGCCACTTTGAAGCACAATATATGAGACTCACTACATGAAGAACAAGGTGCTACTTTGAAGCACAAGTGTGGTAAAAGGATAGTAGCATTGTCCCTTCTCTCTTTTTCTCTCATTTTTTTGGGCCCCTTTTTTTTTGCCTTTCTCTTTTTTTTATTTTTTATTTTTATTTTTTTCGTCCGGAGTCTCATCCCGACTTATGGGGGAATCATAGTCTTCATCATCCTTTCCTCACTTGGGACAATGCTCTAATAATGATGATCGTCACACTTTTATTTTTCTTACAACTCAACAATTACAACTCGAAACTTAGAACAAAATATGACTCTATATGAATGCCTCCGGCGGTGTACCGGGATGGTGCAATGAATCAAGAGTGACATGTATGAAAAATAATGCGTGGTGGCTTTGCCACAAATACGATGTCAACTACATGATCATGCAATGGCAATATGACAAAAGTAAAGTATGTCATGATAAATGGAACGGTGGAAAGTTGCATGGCAATATATCTCGGAATGGCTATGGAAATGCCATAATAGGTAGGTATGGTGGCTGTTTTGAGGAAGATATAAGGAGGTTTATGTGTGATAGAGCATATCGTATCACGGGGTTTGCATGCACCGGCAAAGTTTGCACCAACTCTCAAGGTGAGAAAGGGCAATGCACGGTACCAAAGAGGCTAGCAAATGCGAAAAGGTAAAAGTGTGTATAATCCAAGGACTCACATTAGTCATAAAGAACTCATATACTTATTGCAAAAGTTTATTAGCCCTCGAAGCAAAGTACTACTACGCATGCTCCTAGGGGGATAGATTGGTAGGAAAAGACCATCGCTCGTCCCCGACTGCCACTCATAAGGATGCACAAGCCAGGTACACTTCATGTTTCAAATTTGTTACACAACTTTACCCATACGTGCATGCTACGGGACTTGCAAACTTCAACACAAGTATTTCTCAAGTTCACAATTATCAACTAGCACGACTTTGATATTATTACCTCCATATCTCAAAACAATTATCAAGCATTAAATTTATCTTAGTATTCAATTCACTCAAAAGAAAGTTTCACATATCTTGAACACTAAGTATATTAACATTAAGCAAATTACCATGCTATTAACGACTCTCAAAATAATATAAGTGAAGCATCAGAGTTCATCTATTTCTTCAAAATAAAACCACCATTGTGCTCTAAAAGATATAAGTGAAGCACTAGAGCAAATGACAAACTACTTCAACAAGATATAAGTGAAGATCAATGAGTAGCTAAATAATTATTATGCAACTATGTGAAGACTCTCTCTCATTTAAAAATTTCAGATCTTGTTTTTTTATTCAAACAGCAACCAAAGCTAAAGAAAATAAAATGACGCTCCAAGCAAAACACATATCATGTGGTGAATAAAAATATAGCTCCAAGTAAAGTTACCGATGAACGAAGACGAAAGAGGGGATGCCATCCGGGGCATCCCCAAGCTTAGGCTCTTGGTTGTCCTTGAATATTACCTTGGGGTGCCTTGGGAATCCCCAAGCTTAGGCTCTTGCCACTCCTTATTCCATAGCCCATCGAAGCCTTACCCAAAACTTGAAAACTTCACAACACAAAACTTAACAGAAAACTCGTGAGCTCCGTTAGCGAAAGAAAACAAAACACCACTTCAAGGTACTGTAATGAACTCATTCTTTATTTATATTGGTGTTAAACCTACTTTATTCCAACTTCTCTATGGTTTATAAACTATTTTACTAGCCATAGATTCATCAAAATACGCAAACAACACAATGAAAACAGAATCTTTCAAAAACAGAACAGTCTGTAGTAATCTGTAACTAACGCGAACTTCTGGAACTCCAAAAATTCTAAAATAAATTGTTGGACCTGAGGAATTTGTCTAGTAATCATCTGCAAAAAGAATCAACTAAATAGCACTCTTCAGTAAAAACTTCTAGCTAATCTCATGAGCGCTAAAGTTTCTGTTTTTTACAGCATGATCATAAAGACTTCACCCAAGTCTTCCCAAAGGTTCTACTTGGCACAAACACTAATTAAAACATAAAACCACATCTAAACAGAAGCTAGATGGATTATTTATTCCTAAACATAACCAAAAAGCAAGAAACTAAAATAAAATTGGGTTGCCTCCCAACAAGCGCTATCGTTTAATGCCCCTAGCTAGGCATAATGATTTCAATGATGCTCACAAAAAAGATAAGAATTGAAACATAAAGAGAGCATAATGAAGAATGTGACTAGCAAATTTAAGTCTAACCCACTTCCTATGCATAGGGATTTTGTGAGCAAACAACTTATGGGAACAATAATCAACTAGCATAGGAAGGCAAAACAAGCATAACTTCAAAACTTTAAGCACACAGAGAGGAAACTTGATATTATTGCAATTCCTACAAGCATATATTCCTCCCTCATAATAATTTTCAGTAGCATCATGAATGAATTCAACAATATAACCAGCACCTAAAGCATTCTTTTCATGATTTATTTGCATAGAAAATTTACTACTCTCCACATAAGCAAAATTCTTCTCATTCGGAATAGTGGGAGTAAACTCAACAAAATAGCTATCATGTGATTGAAAATTAAGATCAAGATGACAAGTTTCATGGTTATCATTGTTATTTATAGCATATGTGTCATCACAATAATGATCATAGATAGGAGGCATGCTTTCATCATAGTAAATTTGCTCATCAAAGCTTGGGGGACAAAAAATATCATCTTCATCAAACATAGCTCCCCCAAGCTTGTGGCTTTGCATATCATTAGCATCATGGATATTCAAGGAATTCATACTAACAACATTGCAATCATGCTCATCATTCAAAGATTTAGTGCCAAACATTCTATAGATTTCTTCTTCTAACACTTTGGCACAATTTTCCTTTCCATCATACTCACGAAAGATATTAAAGAGGTGAAGCGTATGAGACAAACTCAATTCCATTTTTTTTGTAATTTTCTTTTATAGACTAAACTAGTGCTAAAACAAGAAACAAAAAGATTCGAATGCAAGATGTAAAGATATACCTTCACTTACCTAGCCTCCCTGGCAATGGCGCCAGAAAAGAGCTTGATGTCTACTACACAACCTTCTTCTTGTAGACGTTGTTGGCCCTGCAAGTGCACAGGTTTGTAGGACAGTAGCAAATTTCCCTCAAGTGGATGACCTAAGGTTTATCAATCCGTAGGAGGCGTGAGGATGAAGATGGTCTCTCTCAAGCAACCTTGCAACCAAATAACAAAGAGTCTCTTGTGTCCCCAACACACCCAATACAATGGTAAATTGTATAGGTGCACTAGTTCGACGAAGAGATGGTGATACAAGTGCAATATGGATAGAAGATATATGTTTTTGTAAACTGAAAATATAAAAACAGCAAGGTAACAAGTGGTAAAAGTGAGCGTAAACGGTATTTCAATGATAGGAAACAAGGCCTAGGGTTCATACTGTCGCTAGTGCAAGTTCTCTCCACAATAATAACGTAGATAGAACATATGACAAGCCCTCAACATGCAACAAAGAGTCCCTCCAAAGCCACTAATAGTGGAGAACAAACGTAGAGATTATGGTCGGGTACGAAACCACCACAAAGTTATTCTTTAAAATCAATCCGTTGGGCTATTCCTATAAGTGTCACAAACAACCCTGGAGTTTTTACTAGAATAACACCTTAAGATACAAATCAACCAAACCCCTAATGTCACCTAGATACTCCATTGTCACCTCAAGTATCCGTGGGCATGATTATACGATATGCATCACACAATCTCAGATTATCCAACCAACATAAAGGTACTTCAAAGAGCACCCCAAAGTTTCTACCGGAGAATCAAGAACGTGTGCCAACCCCTATGCATAGGTTCCCAATGTCACGAAACCCGCAAGTTGATCACCAAGACATACATCAAGTGTTCTCATAAAGACTCAATCCGATAAGATTACTTCAAAAGGGGAAACTCAATTCATCACAAAGGAGTAGAGGGGGAGAAACATCATAAGATCCAACTACAATAGCAAAGCTCGGGATACATCAAGATCGTGCCATAGAGGAACACGAGAGAGAGAGAGATCAAACACATAGCTACTGGTACATACCCTCAGCCCCGAGGGTGAACTACTCCCTCCTCGTCCTGGAGAGCGCCGGGATGATGAAGATGGCCACCGGAGATGGATCCCCCTCCGGCAGGGTACCGGAAAGGGGTCCCGATTGGTTTTTGGTGGTTCTGGAGGCTTGCGGCAGCGGAACTCCCGATCTATCTTCTGTTCTGGAAGTTTTAGGGTACGACGGTATATATGGGTGAAGGGGGAACGTCGGTGGAGCTACGGGGGGCCCACGAGGCAGGGGGGCGCGCCCAAGGGGGAGGGCGCACCCTCCACCCTCGTGACCGCCTCGTGGCTCTTCTGACGTGGGGTTCAAGTCCATCAGGTGGGTTTCCTTCCAAAATAACTTCTCCAGTTGATTTCGTTTCGTTTTGACTCCGTATGATATTCCTTTTCCTCGAAATACTGAAATAGGCATAAAACAGCAAATCTGGGTTGGGCCTACGGTTAATAGGTTAGTCCCAAAAATAATATAAAAGTGGATAATAAAGCCCAATATTGCCTAAAATAGTAGATAAAGTAGCATGGAGCAATAAAAAAATATAGATACGTTGGAGACGTATCATCATGCTACCTGAGCAAGCATACCATGCCCTGCACGGTGGACGTCTGGCTGAAATCCCCTGAATTCACAGAACTACAGCTGCTTGAGTTCTACTATTCCCCTGGAAATCACATACCACATACCGAATGCCATGAACTTGTGCCCTCAGCACCGATGTCCATCTCGCGGTTTTCGTCCTCTCTCCACACCGCCACCTTTGCACTGTGCTACCTACCAGACAATATGGTACTAAACCTTCGACTCCCATTTCTCAAGAAACTTTCACTTGTGCGGGTTCGTATATCGGAGGCCTCATTGCACAGCATCATCCACTCCAGTTGCCCTGCGCTGGAGTGCTTGGTGCTTGTTTTCACAGTTAGAATCGGTTGTCTCCAAATAAAGTCGCCTAACCTTGTAAGAATTGGAATTTCTTTTGACGGAAGGCAGCTCATCATCCAAGATGCCCCTTCACTTCAAAGGTTGATCCTTGATTCTAGTTATTCACCGTTGCAAATAACCGTCCTCTCTGCGCCTAAACTGGAGACCTTGGGTGTAATACATGATCTCTGTGCTCATTTCAATATGGTGTTTGGCTCCACAGTTCTTCAGGTACTCACTTGTAACCATAAGCTGCATTTTAAATTTCTGCGCATAATTTATATATCATCTTGGAGTACACATTTTGTACTAATATTATGTTCTATGCTCAATGGAGAGTTTCTCCATGGATGGCCTATCAATGGTGCTGGATTCTGTCAAGATCTTATATATCCAAATGAATAGTTTTGGTTTGAACAAGATTATTGGCTTGCTGCAATGCTTTCCATGTCTGGATAAGTTGTATAAAAAGGTGATAATTTCACGCACATTGGAAGCCCGCATATAGTGTACTAGAATTAACCGTTCAGCTGTTGCTCTTTAGACACTCTTCTTTTAGACCTTAACTGTTTTCAATCTTCATGTCTATTTAGGCAACAGGACGGGGTAAGAAAGTTATAACCAATCGGTGGATTCATAAGCATCGGGATTTTCTCACTTCTCATGAGATTCGATTGAAGACAATAACGCTAGAACGATATGTAGCCAACCGTGCAAACACAAGATTTGTCACATTCTTCCTGCTGAATGCGAGGTTACTATTGTCCATCAGGCTTAAGTTTATCAGCAACATGGTTTTGACGGATGGGTATGTCAAAGAGCAAAAAAGGGAGTTCAGGTGGGCAAAAGAGCTTCTGAACGTGCCGGGCTTGTATTTACAACATATTGTGGTCATAATCCAGTAAATTTTATGACCCAGGATGTTCATTCTATGGACCTGACCGATCCATTTGACTGTGACTGCCAAAAACAGTGCTGGAGTTAGATATTGTTGCCCTTTTCAACCTGGTTTTTTTGTAAACCTGATGAACAATTAATCCTCGTGCTTTTGTACAGTTTGTAAGCTGGAGTTAGATGTTCCTGCCCTTTTTAACTCGGCTGTGACTGTCATATTTTCTTTGAAACAAGGCAAATGGCTTGCCATTCATTTAATTTAGAGTGAAATATTGTAACAAATCCCAACCAAGGGAAACAACATCACTCTCGCCGGTTGCTTGAGCTCACTGTGCATTACAGAAGCCAAGTGATTAGCCCCCACCAGCACCCACAAACTTATTTCGAACTAGCACATCAAATGGGCTGTAAATTTTCATAGGAAAGGCTGCATGACCGTGACAGATTTGGATTCTGACATTTGGGACCCGCGAGGAAATAGCCTATCCAAGGTGGTGTCGACTTACTAGCCAGTCAACAAAAGATTCTGCCCACCAGCCGTTGGATTGACATCCAACATCTATCGTGTATCTTCTGTCTCTTGTCTTGTTCTTCCTCCAGCCGCCCAAACCAAACCACCCCGTTGGCTCCGCCTGCTCCCGCCTCCCATGGCTGGCTGCGCCTCCGCCGCCCTACCGTACGTACGCTCCAACATTGGCCAGTCCCTCCCTCTATTCCCCCACACGTCCTATTATTCTTCGGCGACGTCAGCCCCAACATGCACCCGCGCCCGAACCAGTCAACCCTCGTACTCCCCTCCGCCTGCGACTGGACTGGCGCATCTTCAACGGCTCCTGTTCGTTCCTTCCGAGGCCTCGCCGTCGTCCTCCGCCTTGCGGCCTTGGTTCGCTCGCCGTGCACGATGCGCCGCCCTCTTGTGTTGTCAATGTCGTCAACAACCGAGAGGAACAAGGAGATGACTGTACGTGGAGAGGATGACAGTAGGGACCCACCAGCGTCATGGCGGTACACAAGCAAGTGCCTCTATAGTACAAGCCCAAAAATATGGTTCCTCCTAATGGTTGGACATCTGGGGCTCACGCCATTGTCAACGTAGTCAATAAATGAGAGAATTACACTACGAGCGGCTGACACCAGGGACCCAGCAAGTCGCGCAGTTTTTTTTGAGGAACAAGCAGTTGTTATTTATACTAGTTTTAGCGATGGATCAGGGTAACAACGGGGTTGTGCGGGGGCTGTGGCCCGTCTAGCCAGGATCTTATTTATGTTTACCACATCATGAGCCCAGTTGTGTTTTTTCTTGCTGAAAATGGCTAGCCCAGTTCTATTTTTTAACAAAATACCCAAACAAGGCCTACTTGCTTTATCGGCCCTCCTGGGCTGCAAATCTTTCAAGACGAGGAGAGTTTCATTCGGCTTGCCCAGAAATGGGTTGTACATATTTAAAACACATCAAACTGGGAATTAGTTTCAATTTTTTTCATTACAAGATCTTAAATTCCATTGATTTTTATGCGTGGACAATTATTTGGATTTTACATTTATATAAATTATTTTTCAAAATAGTTTGAATGTGAATCGATATTTCTGGATTAAAAACAGTTGACCGCACCAAAATATGCAAAATTTCGTATACTTTTTAACCGTGGCCACAATATGGGGTGTAATGCTAACAAAAAGAAGATGGGCTCCAAAAAATTTCTTAAGAATTAGCAAATGGGCTGTACATTATTAGAAATAATGGCAGATGGGTTGTATGTTGTTTTCCATAGATTTGAGGCTGACTTGTGCACCTACTACAGGTTGACGCGTATGCTTTCATAAAAAGGTTGACGTACACGCAATGCCCTGTCAACTTAGTCAACACACGAGAGCAGTGACTGTTGGATGTCCATCCAACGGCTATTGTGATTCTTCAATCTCTGCTCTTCATGCTCCAGCCGCTCAAACAAGCAATGGCGGGACTGCCTGCTCCCTCCTCCCGCGGCCGGCTATGCTGCCGCGCAGGCCTCACGGCCCCACCGTACTACCATCGCTGGCCTAGCCATCCCTCTACTCACCCACACATGATGTTATTCTTCGATGACGGCAGACGAACCAGTAAATGCCACTGCAATTTCCAAACTTTGAAAAATGCCATTTCATGCCATCTCTAGTGGCATTTTTCGAAGTCTGGAGTGGCGTTTTTCAAAGTTTGCAAACTGCAGTGGCGTTTTTCAAAGTTTTCAAAAAATTGCAGTGGCATTTTTATGAATCACCATAATTGGAGTGGCATTTATCTAATTTGTTTTTGAGACCGAAGCAGGGTGTCAACTGGGCTGTGCGGGACACTCTGGCCTGTCTAGACAACCTTTTCTTTTAAGTTTACCACAGACCAGCCCAGTAGTTTTTTTTTCTGAAAATGGCTAGCCCAGTTTTTTTGTGATTTGTCAAGTAAGTCGCTTTATCAGGCCTGTTGGGCTGCAAATCTTTCAAGACGAGGAGAGTGGCCTATCAGCAATGAGAAATGGGCTGTACATTTTTAAAACACATCAAACTGGCAATTATTTTCAAATATCTTTTTTTCATTTTGAGATTTTAAATGGCATCGATTTTTATGCGTGGACAATTTATTGGATTTTATATTGATATACATTTATTTTTAAAATTAGTCTTAATGTGACTCGAAATTTCGGGATTAAAAATAGTTCAGACCGCACCGACATATGCAAAATTTCGTATAATTTTTTAACCGTGGCCACAATATGGGCTGTAATGCTAACATAAAGAATATGGGCTCCAAAAAAACCCGTAAGAATTAGCAAATGGGATGTAAATTATTTGAAATAATGGCAGATGGGTTGTATGCTGTTTTCCACAGATTTGAGGCTTTCCACAGATGGCCTGTATACTATTGGATGTCAATCCAACGGCCGTCGTGCTTCTTCAATCTCTGCTCTTCCTGCTCCAGCCGCTCAAACAAGCGCCGGCGGGACTGCCTGCCCCCTCCTCCCCGCAGCCGGCTGTGCTACCGCGCAGGCCTCACTGCCCCACCATACTCCCATCGCTGGGCTAGCCATCCCTCTACTCACCCACACCTGCTGTTATTCTCCGGCGACGGCAGACAAACCAGTAAACCCTCGTACAGTCGTACTCCCCTCCGCGTGGGAAACAAAAACAATGGCCGAGTCTTCCCTGCCTCCATGTCGTTCCCTTCCTAGGCCGCGCCGTCGTCCACCGCCCTGGTGCTCTCGGCGTGGCATGGTCAGCGTGGTCAACGACCGACATGCATCTGAAGTGGACTGTACGTGGAGAGGCTGACAGTTGGGTCCACGGCCGCACGCAAGGAAATGCCTCCTTATTACGTGCAAAATAATGATTTCTTCCACCTGACATCTGGGAACCACCGAAACGGCCTCTGTATTTCGCGAAAAAAACGTTACCGCCGCTAACAGCTCGGAACCACCAGCTATATCTTCGCACCCAAGGAAGTGCCTCCTTATTACGCACAAAAAAATGAATACTCCCCCTGCTAGCTGGGACCCAGTATAGTGGGCCTACTAAGTTGACGGGGACAAAGGGCTTTGTCAACTTAGACAATATGCACGATTCTAGCTCGACTGACCGTACGATGTCCATCCAACGGCCGTAGTGCTTCTTCAACCTCTGGTCTTCTTGCTCCAGCCGCCGAAACCAGCACCGGTCGTGCTGCCTGCTCCTGCCTCCCGTGGCCGGTTGTGCTGCCGCGGAGGCCTCACCGCCCCCATACTACTCCCACCACTGGCTAGGCCATCCCTCCACTCCACTCATCCACACCCCCTGTTATTCTGCGGCGACGGCAGCGTAGCCGAACCAGTGAACCCTCGTACTCCTCTCCGCGTGGGCATCCACTGCCGCGTCTTCCCTGGCTCTGCGTCGTCCCCTTCCTAGGCCTCGCCATCGTACACCACCGTGGTGCTGTCGGCGCGCCGTGGTCAATGTGGTCAATGACCGAATTCCATCGGAAGAATACTGTATGTGGAGAGACTGACAGCTGGGTCCACGACAGCCGCAAGGAAGTGCCTCCTTATTACACGGAAAATAATTATTCCTCCACCTGACAGCAGGGACCCACCGGACGGGCCACCAGTATTTCGCAAAAAAAATCGTTTCCCCCTGACTGCTAGGACCCACCGGACGGGCCACCGTATTTCGCGAAAAAAACGTTCCCCCCGCTGTCAGCTCGGACCCACCTGAAGTGCCTCCTTATTACGCACAAAAAAAATGAATACTCCCCCGGCTAGCTGGGACCCACCTTGCTGGGAGGCTGACTTGTGGGCCTACTAAGTTGACGGGGACGGAGGGCTTTGTCAACTTAGTCAATATGCACGATTCGAGCTCTAGTGACCGTACGATGTCCATCCAAAGGCCATAGTGCTTCTTCAACCTCTGGTCTTCTTGCTCCAGCCGCCCAAACCAGCGCCGGTCGTGTCTCGTGCTCCTGCCTCCCGTGGCCGGCTGCGATGCGGCGGAGGCCTCACCGCGCCCTACTACTCCCACCGCTGGCCAGTCCATCCCTCTACTCACCCACACCCCCTGTTATTCTGCGGCGATGGCAGCCTCACACCGCAGCGAACCAGTGAACCCTCGTACTCCTCTACGCGTGGGCATCCACTGCCGTGTCTTCCCCGGCTCCGCGTCGTCCCCTTCCTAGGCCTCGCCATCGTCCACCGCCCTGGTGCTCTCGGGGTGGCGTGGTCAACGTGGTCAAGGAACGACTTCCATCGGACGTGGACTGTACGTGGACAGGCTGACAGCTGGGTCCACGGCCGCAGTAAGGAAGTGCCTCCTTATTACGTGCAAAATAATTATTCCTCCACCTGACAGCAGGGACCCACTGGACGGGCCACCGTATTTCGCCCCCTGACTGCTGGGACCCACCAGCTACATCTTCGCAGGCAAGGAAGTGCCTGACAGTCGAGACCCACCTGGTCGAAGCATACGTAGCGTTGACATTCTGATCGCGAACGTGTACGTACATACTGGTCGATGTAGAGGCGTGCACGTGTCATAGTAGAGGCGCGCACGTGTCGTAGTAGAGGCGCGCACGTAGCATGTACATGTACGTACAACGGCCAGGGTGCAAGAAATAAAATATGGCCACGTATGTGTACATACGGGCGGGGTCTCGAACGCCTACTCGCGCATACGTACAGCGAGGGCTCGTGTACATGGCTGGGTCGGAACGGAGAAACAGCGTCGTCGTCGTGTTCATGGGTCGGAACGGAATGCGTGGTCGTGTTCATCAGGAGGGCTTGGACGGAAGAGGCGATGGAAACGAGGCCTGGCGTACCGCACAACGGAGGAAACGGACCTCCTACGGCCGAAACGGGGGTCCTGTTGATCTGGAGGGGTGTGGCGTACCGCAAAACGGAGGAAACGGACCTCCTACGGTCGAAACGGGGGTCCTGTTGATCCGGAGGGGTGTGGCGTACCGCAAAACGGAGGAAACTTACTTGTGTTGGAGCGCTACGATTGAAACGGGGGTCCTGTTTATCGGGAGGGGTGTGGCGTACCGCAAAACTTGACTCCACGGGATACTGTTCATCTCGACCGTCGACCCCCTCCAGCCTTCACGAGCTACTGTTCATCCACCGTCGACCTCCTCCAGCCTCCACGGGCTCCTGTTCATCCAGCCTCCACCGCGCGCTACTCCATCGGCTACTGTTCAACCACCCCTCCACCGTTTACTGTTCATCCAGCCCTCCACACCACGGGGTCCTGTTCAACCACCCCTCCACGGGAACCCCTCCACCGTCTACTGTTCATCCTGCCCTCCACACCACGGGGTCTTGTTCATCCACCCATCCACGGGCACCCCTCCATCGTCTACTGTTCATCCAGCCCTCCACCACACCACGGGGTCCTGTTCATCTAGAGGCAACGCCACCGCTCACTGTTCATCGAACCCCCCCGCAACACTCACTGTTCATCCCATCGATCGGCTTCAGTTAGCAGCAGTAGCCAAGGAATCGCTCGACCGGGTTCAGTTCACAGCCATTGATCGATCGCTCGGGTTCAGTAACGCGTAGCCAGCAGTGCAATCGCTCGGTTTTAGTTAGAGCCCAACGCCTCGCTCGGGTTCAGTTAGAGCCAACGCCTCGCACACACACGCGTACGTGTACGAGAGAAACGCGCATCGCTCGGCCCCCGACCTCCCACCGTAACCGGGAACTCCCCGAAATTTTCCTCCCCCTCGCTTCTACCACGGTTTTTTCCGTCATGGACGGCCCAAAGAATGTCATGCAGCTGCGTCTCCGGCCCGCCCAGGATGAAAAGCCCATTTTCTGTCATGATTTTTTGTCATAGAAGTCGGAGCCCACCACATCTATGATGATACCGGGTTTTGTCACAATTATCGTCATAGAAGTGTCATATGTATGACAGAAAAAAATTTCGTTCGGCCCAAAATGTCACGGATGTGTCTTTTTTTGTAGTGGGTTCACTGGTTTGGCTGCGGTGTGAGGCTGCCATCGCCGCAGGGCCCGACCAGCGATGGGAATAGTAGGGGGCGGTGAGGCCTCTGCGGCAGCACAGCCGGCCACGGGAGGCAGGAGCATGCGGCATGACCGGCGCTGCTTTGGGCGGCTGGAGCAAGAAGACCAGAGGTTGAAGAAGCACTACGGCCGTTGGATGGACATCGTACGGTCACTGGAGCTAGAATCGTTCATATTGACTAAGTTGACAAAGCCATTCGTCCCCGTCAACTTAGTAGGCCCACAAGTTAGCCTCCCACCAAGGTGGGTCCCAGCTAGCCGGGGAAGTATTCATTTTTTGTGCGTAATAAGGAGGCACTTCAGGTGGGTCCCAGCTGACAGCGGGGGAACGTTTTTTTCGCAAAATACGGTGGCCCGTCCGGTGGATCCCAGTAGTCAGGGGGAAATGATTTTTTCCCAATATACTGGTGGCCCGTCCGGTGGGTCCCCGCTGTCAGGTGGAGGAATAATTATTTTCCGCGTAATAAGGAGGCACTTCCTTGCGGCTGCCGTGGACCCAGCTGTCAGCCTCTCCACATACAGTACTCTTCCGATGGATGTCAGTCGTTGACCACAATGACCACGCCGCGCCGAGAGCACCACGGCGGTGGACGACGGCGAGGTCTAGGAAGTGGACGACGCGGAGCCGGGCAAGTCACGGCAGTGGATGCTCACGCGGAGAGTAGTACGAGCGTTCACTGGTTCGGCTGCGGTGTGAGGTTGCCGTCGCCGCAGAATAACAGGGGGTGTGGGTGAGTGGAGGGATGGCCTGGCCAGTGGTGGGAGTAGTATGGGGGCGGTGAGGCCTCCGTGGTAGCACAACCGGCCACGGGAGGCAAGAGCAGGCGGCATGACCGGCGCTGCTTTGGGCGGCTGGAGCAAGAAGACCAGAGGTTGAAGAAGCACTATGGCCTTTGGATGGACATCGTACGGTCACTAGAGCTCGAATCGTGCATATTGACTAAGTTGACAAAGCCCTCCGTCCCCGTCAACTTAGTAGGCCCACAAGTCAGCCTCCCAGCAAGGTGGGTCCCAGCTAGCCGGGGGAGTATTCATTTTTTTGTGCGTAATAAGGAGGCACTTCAGGTGGGTCCGAGCTGACAGCGGGGGGAACGTTTTTTTCGCGAAGTACGGTGGCCCGTCCGGTGGGTCCTAGCAGTCAGGGGGAAACGATTTTTTTTGCGAAATACTGGTGGCCCGTCCGGTGGGTCCCTGCTGTCAGGTGGAGGAATAATTATTTTCCGTGTAATAAGGAGGCACTTCCTTGCGGCTGTCGTGGACCCAGCTGTCAGTCTCTCCACATACAGTATTCTTCCAATGGAATTCGGTCATTGACCACATTGACCACGGCGCGCCGACAGCACCACGGTGGTGTACGATGGCGAGGCCTAGGAAGGGGACGACGCAGAGCCAGGGAAGACGCGGCAGTGGATGCCCACGCGGAGAGGAGTACGAGGGTTCACTGGTTCGGCTACGCTGCCGTCGCCGCAGAATAACAGGGGGTGTGGATGAGTGGAGTGGAGGGATGGCCTAGCCAGCGGTGGGAGTAGTATGGGGGCGGTGAGGCCTCCGCGGCAGCACAACCGGCCACGGGAGGCAGGAGCAGGCAGCACGACCGGTGCTGGTTTCGGCGGCTGGAGCAAGAAGACCAGAGGTTGAAGAAGCACTACGGCCGTTGGATGGACATCGTACGGTCAGTCGAGCTAGAATCGTGCATATTGTCTAAGTTGACAAAGCCCTTTGTCCCCGTCAACTTAGTAGGCCCACTATACTGGGTCCCAGCTAGCAGGGGGAGTATTCATTTTTTTGTGCGTAATAAGGAGGCACTTCCTTGGGTGCGAAGATATAGCTGGTGGTTCCGAGCTGTTAGCGGCGGTAACGTTTTTTTCGCGAAATACAGAGGCCGTTTCGGTGGTTCCCAGATGTCAGGTGGAAGAAATCATTATTTTGCACGTAATAAGGAGGCATTTCCTTGCGTGCGGCCGTGGACCCAACTGTCAGCCTCTCCACGTACAGTCCACTTCAGATGCATGTCGGTCGTTGACCACGCTGACCATGCCACGCCGAGAGCACCAGGGCGGTGGACGACGGCGCGGCCTAGGAAGGGAACGACATGGAGGCAGGGAAGACTCGGCCATTGTTTTTGTTTCCCACGCGGAGGGGAGTACGACTGTACGAGGGTTTACTGGTTTGTCTGCCGTCGCCGGAGAATAACAGCAGGTGTGGGTGAGTAGAGGGATGGCTAGCCCAGCGATGGGAGTATGGTGGGGCAGTGAGGCCTGCGCGGTAGCACAGCCGGCTGCGGGGAGGAGGGGGCAGGCAGTCCCGCCGGCGCTTGTTTGAGCGGCTGGAGCAGGAAGAGCAGAGATTGAAGAAGCACGACGGCCGTTGGATTGACATCCAATAGTATACAGGCCATCTGTGGAAAGCCTCAAATCTGTGGAAAACAGCATACAACCCATCTGCCATTATTTCAAATAATTTACATCCCATTTGCTAATTCTTACGGGTTTTTTTGGAGCCCATATTCTTTATGTTAGCATTACAGCCCATATTGTGGCCACGGTTAAAAAATTATACGAAATTTTGCATATGTCGGTGCGGTCTGAACTATTTTTAATCCCGAAATTTCGAGTCACATTAAGACTAATTTTAAAAATAAATGTATATCAATATAAAATCCAATAAATTGTCCACGCATAAAAATCGATGCCATTTAAAATCTCAAAATGAAAAAAAGATATTTGAAAATAATTGCCAGTTTGATGTGTTTTAAAAATGTACAGCACATTTCTCATTGCTGATAGGCCACTCTCCTCGTCTTGAAAGATTTGCAGCCCAACAGGCCTGATAAAGCGACTTACTTGACAAATCACAAAAAAACTGGGCTAGCCATTTTCAGAAAAAAAAACTACTGGGCTGGTCTGTGGTAAACTTAAAAGAAAAGGTTGTCTAGACAGGCCAGAGTGTCCCGCACAGCCCAGTTGACACCCTGCTTCGGTCTCAAAAACAAATTAGATAAATGCCACTCCAATTATGGTGATTCATAAAAATGCCACTGCAATTTTTTGAAAACTTTGAAAAACGCCACTGCAGTTTGCAAACTTTGAAAAACGCCACTCCAGACTTCGAAAAATGCCACTAGAGATGGCATGAAATGGCATTTTTCAAAGTTTGGAAATTGCAGTGGCATTTCTCGGATACACCAGATTTGGAGTGGCATTTATCAAATTAACCCAAAACAAAAATAACTGGGCGAGCTGCTGGGTCCCTGGTGTTAGTTGCTCGTTGTGCAATTCTCTCGTTTATTGACTACGTTGACAATGGCATGGGACCCAGATGTCAGAAATCCACTAGGAGGAGCCATTTTTTATCGGCTTGAAATAAGGAGGCACTTGCTTGCGTACTGCCATGACCTTGGCGGGTCCCTGCTGTCATCCTCTCCACGTACAATCATCTCCTGATTGTGTACGCGTCAACTTGCTAGGCCCACAAGTCAGCCTCTAAACCGTGGAGGACAAATACAACCCATTTAAAAAAATAACAACCCATTCCATACGTTCAAACGGAAAGTTCAACATTCAGAGCAAAGTAATAGGTCTGATCCAATTATAGAGTACTGAAGTTCCACGTTGACAAACATCATAGCCAAGTGAACTATCTACTCCCACTAACACTCTAGTAGCGTACAAGTACTAACTTACTCTTAGCTAACTAGACGATGCCGGCCGCCATCTGCTGTCCATGCTAAACGCCGGCACCGGCGTCCTCCACCTTGCCTCGGACTTGCCAGAGGTGCGATAGGGCGCGTTGCTCGCGCGCGTTTGCCGTTTCCATGCCGCCGTGGTCCACCGAAGCTTCGGCTTCCAAGAGGGAAACCCACTTGACGAGCTGGTAGTAAAAATTGGCGTCACGAACGCGTGCGTGCCCAACAGCCTCCGGGGCTATTTGTCGGGCGCCGGCCTCCACGTAGTCGGCCCAGTTGCGGGCGCTCTGCTCGCGACTCAGAGCGTCGGTGCGCTGCTGCTCCATGTCCCCTGGCTGCGCGAATCGGCGAGACGCTGCTCCTCCGCCAGGCAGTCGTGCTCCAACAAGTCTTGCTCCTCCACCATGCGGTCGTGCTCCAACAACTCCTCGATCTCCGCATTGCGATCTAAAGACAGATAGAATGCCTCCTCCCTCCGTCTGCCTTCCGGTGAAAACCCGAACACTAGTTCCGGCGGTGACCGCCTCCGGCGTCGCCTACCGCGGATGGGCGGGGGCATGACGGACGTGGCGAGCGACGTCGGGCCAGTGGGGGCTTATGAGGATATGGCGAGTTGGGTCACGGTGGCACCGGAGAAGGCCGGGAAACAGTACTTATAGACGGAAGGTAGCGCGACGGTCATCGGAATTCAATGCATAATGGCTTAGCGCGCCAGCTTGCCGTGGAAAACTAGAGAAACTGAAATTATGACTGTGTCGTCCCGTCCCATCTGGGTCGCACGCCGGCATGGCGGTCAAATGAGTGCACTCGAATCATCTCCCTCCTTGTCAATAATGATTTCACGGATTTAAAGCGTATCTTTTTTCGCATCAGTTAGGTGCCTTAATTACGGCCGGCTGCATGCAGGCACTCAGAATCGCTCGCAGGCAGTATGCGAAGCAGCATGCAGCCACTTAAATCGCCGGAATTAATTAGGCTTAAACTTCTGCATGCCGAGGGCACGCATGCAGCCACTTAAATCGCTGGAATTTATTAGGCTTAAACTTCGGCATGCAGTTAATTATTGCCTTGCCTTGGTCCTGCTGCTTTGCTCACGGGACTAATAAACCCGGACGGAGGGAGTACCTTAGTTCGTGAGAGGTTTGAATTAAGCCCTGCAAACCAGAAAGGAGGTACTTCTACGTGCGTGATCCGCTATTTATTCGTGTAGGATCGAGTAGGTCGTTTCTTGAATTGAGCCCTGCAAACCGGAAAGGAGGTAGTACGTGCATGATCCGCTATTTATCCGTGTAGGATCGATAGTGTAGCTTGTCAGTTTCTTCAGAGGTAGGCATTTTTATCCGTATAGGATCGATAGTGTAGCTTGTCAGTTTCTTCATAGGTAGGCATTTTTATTCAAAAAATTGCCACTTTGCATCTTGCGTCGCAAATAAAACTGCCAGGAGCGCATTTGTAGGCTAGCTAGTGATCGATCAGTAACTTGTAAACACTGAGCGAACAGAAATAAGTAACTGTTAATGCATCGCAATGATTCACAGATCATATACAAATATGTAGCTCCAAAAGCAAAGATCAACCACTTCGGATCTTGCGTCGCAACTAAAACTAACTAGTACGATTCCCATACATAAGATCAACATGTTAATGCATCTTAATGACTCACAGATCATATACAAATATGTAGCTCCAAAAGCAAAGATCTAGAAAAAAAACATCTGTTCTTCCTACTAACATGGATGCTTCTCTTAGCCAACATTCAGTACAGACTGAAATACAAATTTTTTTGTGAAGTCTACAATTCCTCTTGCAAACGTAAGTGGTTTGACCAACAGCTGGAACCATGAGAATGAACCAGACATGACGGAGGAACATCCACTGCAATATGATTTGGTCTTCTCTCGATCACACGGCGAGACTATTTCGGAATACAAACTTTAACTTAGGCAAAATGATGCCCATTGTATAATCAGACCAAAGCAATGAAGCACCTAGTGTTGGCCAATAAATAGTACGTTACCACTTTTCTGCAGTCCATGAAGTGACTATCCAATCTTTCTGTGTCTATTTTCAAATGGAACTGCATGCAGTGACTATACTATTCTCTTGTGCAGTTCAACCAAAATTGCGGGCACTTTGTTGGTTTGCCAAATAGCAACGGGCAGACATCTCTGTCGGCACAAATATCAAGCAGCTAGAAACATATACCACACCTTGTATTTTCGGTTTAAACATGTCTCTTCCGCTTAGCATCTGTCATGTGCACTTGACAATCTGATATAGTTATGTTTTGCCCTGGAGAATTTCATACTGAATTGATTTGCTGGTTCAGAGCAGAAATATAGCGCCTATTCTTCATCAGACCAAGGATATCCATGTTCGCAGTGATGGAAGAGGTGAAATCGATACAACCGAAATTGAGCATCCAATCATTGAATCCTGTCCTGCACCTCCAATGTAGGTCCACCCTGCCAATAAATTCACATGCAAACCACTAGTATTACTATCTAATGACAGTACAAAAAGAGTAGCAAGATAGTAGCAAACCATGTACCTTCGTAATGAACAGCTCATAGTGCCACCAATTGGATATAAAGGTTGGGAAAAAACATGCTCCTAATGTTGAACCAGTTGGACTTTTTGTGCAGTTCCACTAAAATCGAGCATCCCTGTTTGCATAGATATTGAAAGTGTGATTACTCTAAAGTGGCACTAGTTGAAGCATAGACTCACAAATATAAGCATTCCAATTTCTTAATGGGAAAAGGTAGCAAGACTGTTTCTAACCACCTGTTTGAAGGAATAAATAAAGCAACTGCGGCTGATGTGAGGAAGGCATACATAGTTTTTTCTGGAAAAGTGAGCCATTCCTGACCTTTCCTCTTCTTTTAAGCAAATTTTGTGCAGTTCTACTAAAATAAAATGCCATCGCCGCCTTGACAATTCAGTGACACTGTAAAAAAGGAAATGACTTAACATTACATCATGATGTTAGGTATGTAGTCGACAGGCATTGGAGACAAACATACAGACCTCCTCAAGAGAACAGCCGGAGGAGGAGGTGCCCACTCTTGACCTTTCCTCTTGTCTTCATAATTGTCTGTGCAGTTTAACCAAAATAAAATGACATCAGCGCCTTGGCATTTTGGTGACACTGTACAAAAAAATTAACTTAGCTCATGAAAGTGAGGTATGTAATCCATAAGCATTAACAGTGCAAAAATCTGATGGGAGTAACAAGTTTCATCGTTGGTATACTAGCTGTGCAACAGCATTAGAATGCCTTATAGCTAAAAAAATCTTTAATACATCCACAATCAACAGCTAACCCTGAAATAATCCAGTGACATTAAATGGCATTGCTTAAATTTATGGGTGGCATTAGACTGAGAGCGGCAATAGTTAAATGTGGCATCACTTTAGCAGTAGCATTGCTTGACTTGACTGCTGGCGTTATACTAACAGCAAAAAAATGGCAACAAGAGCATGGGAGGCACCAGTACGATGTACCTCCACGGACGCAGAGTGGTGAGGGAGGTATGGTTGCCCAGAGCAACAAATATCCAGGCAGCATATGTGGATTACGGTCCCATTTTTGTTCTCTTTAGCCACCTTTTTTCCTATGCGAGGACAACAAACCGATCGACCTGGTCATTCTCTATTGCGTTGTCATGCCTTTCTACCCTTCTTCAACCAAGAGACACGAGACTCGTTCCTTAGCTACTGATTTTCCCCTTTTCAACCTAGATGCGGGTTCGATGCCTACTCTCTTGGACAGTACAGTCTCCCTTCCTTTCCTTATTCAACCCAGACATGGATTAGTCTGCATGAAGTAGGGCTTCCTTTAATAGTGCAAATTATGGTTTTCGTCTGCGTGGCCAGCAGAGTAGAGGATAGCAAATTGGGAAGATGGTGGAGTGGAAAAAGATCCACATGCAACAACGTAGCAGATGGGGCAATAGAACAAGGTTATGGCTCGAAAAGAGGTAGCATACCTGAGGGTCGGCAGGAAGTGGCTTCGCTCGTGGTCGTCGTACTCCGCACACACTACGGCAGCAAGCTTGGGGACGGAGGCCATCCCGCGCGGGCGCTAGGTCTGAGAGGACGGCCTTGTCGTCAGTGCGTGACCTCGCTCACCGACGACGAGTGCGTCAACACTGCACGTCCTTCTCTTCCCCGACGGATCTGTGACCACCGGTGAGGAGGGAGAGAGGGGCCGTCTTTTTTAGATCTGGAGAGAGGGTGGTAGTGTGAGAAGCAAGTGGGAAGCAGTTAGCAAGAAAGCGTTGAAGCTCCAGCCTATATATCTTTTTTATACTACTAGTACTGGAGGTGGGGGAGTGGTAGAGTAGTTTATATTTTCTCTGCGTACAGTACCAGTTAGTCGTGCTTCAAAACTGATCGGCACGCCATTAAAAAAATAAAGGTCGATAACTAATGCGGCACCTCGGGCCAACGCGGCCAGATCGCATTTTGCACGAGAAATTACACACCATGTTTCGTTGAGATGTGGTCCCGTTCCAACATATCAGTGAGACGACGGCGAGTAGTAGGAGTATTTTCGAACGGACGTGTAGGCCGGGGCGCCTCTTCGTGAACCGTAGCAAACTCGCAACCGTCCACTGACTCTTCGCCTTTCCCTCTCGATTTGGAACTGCTGTCGCACGCTCTTCCTCTCCCTCCTCCATTTTCCTTCAGCCCTTCACCCTTTCTTCTGCCATTGTTCGATCATCTTCTCCATGGAGGGAACAGGCTGGAAACAACCCCGTTATTCTTGCCCCGATCTGAAAGATGACGTGGTTGAGGAACTCATTGATCGGTGCGACGTCATCACCTCGGCTAGCATGGCAGGTTCGTTCAAGCCCATTCTCGACTCAACTAATAACATCATTGCAAGGAACCCAAGGGTCAAGGAGCGGTTTGATCTCCCCTATCTTCTTTTCCGTGACCCTGCTCGCTGGCGAGCGGACGACGGAGACCTCGCCTTGTGCAAGTTGATGCCGCTTGATAATGATACGTGTGATGTCAAGATGCCATCACTTAAGGGTAAGTCCTAGGCTGGCGCAAATGGAGATTGGGTTGTTTATATTGGGTACAATTGCGAGTGGGAACTTGTGAATGTGTACACTCATCAGCGGATTCCACTTTCAAAAATCTCCGAGTGCCCTGAGGTTGAGCACACAGATGATCTACGTACGTTCAAATACGATCATGGTGACTGTCGTGTACTGAAGATAGCAATTTGTCGAGTTCCCAACCGCTCTTGGAATTACAAGAACTATCAAGTTGTTGCTATCTTCGACAAGCTAGTTGTCGTCCTTCATGGTTCGACTGGATGGATATTACTCAAAAATCAGTTTCTATACACGGATGTGTACTGTGATGCAATTGAATACAAGGATCTTGTGTTTGCTGCCACCTCTCGTGGCACTGTTTTTGCATGGGATCCTCGTTGTTTCGGTACGTTTGTCTTCCACCATAATTATAATTGTTTCATCCACATGCATGCGGGTTAGCAACTTTCCCTTTACTAATTAACCTTCTTCTTGTGTTTCCAAGGTCCTGTGGACATCCCACCACCTATACTTGAAGATTTTTATAACCAAGGGGGAGATTACAATGGTGATGATCACGAACATGAGGACGAGCAGCGCCGACATACTCTGTGGCGTCTGGCAACTAATTCCTGTGGATCACCTCTTCTTGTGTGTATACAACCCACTAATGATGTTACTGCTAAGAAGCAGGTATAGTCTCCCATGGTCACACTCTCCCGACCTATTCCAACACCCATTGCATGGTATTCGGGATGGATACTAGTGTGCTAGCACCAACTCCTTCTCCCTGGCACAGAATTGATAGTCTTGGAGAAAACTCGCTCTTCCTTGGACGAAACTATCCGATGATGGTGAAAGGTGATCCAACCGCTGTTGACACATTTATGAGAAGCAACTGTGTCTATACCTATGACATTTGCGTTGTTCCCTACCCTGGTAGGGATATAGTAGGCCGCTTCCGCCTGGATGATCAGTCCTGCGTTGGTCTCGAGATCGACAATGCATGGCCCGTCCTAGAGAATCACTTGTGGTTCAAAGCAAGCGTTTCCAACGCCGAGGAATGGTTGATTTGAAGTTCATTTCATTGCTTGTTATTTGTTGTGTGGTGAAAACTTTAGTATTTATAATGTATCCTCGTTGTCGATGTGGGTTGATGATCTGTTGTTCTATGTAATAAAATGATATGTTTGTGATAAACTTACTAAATTTATGAATGGCTTTCGAGTCGCTTCTCTGAGTGAGTGGTGCGACGAGGCAAAAAAATATTTTACGAATACATAATTGTACGTGCATTGCAACGGGTTATTGGATGAGGCCAATCAACAATAGTAGTACACTATTTGTACTAGCTTCACATGCTTCCCGCGTCGGGCGGGTGTTTTTACTGTAGCCATATGTTAATGTGTTCGTTGTACATAACCAGCACCTCGAATCCTCGATATACTAGTAGTATAGTATATAGTAGGAGTAAGTAGTAGGAGTAGTAGGGTGGCATGGGCCAGAACAAGCATTCACGTCCAGGAGTACGGCACACGCCACCACCACAACATCCATCTAACACCATATTATTTCTTGGAGTCCGTGCGAGAACAATCTCTTCAAACTTGTCATTTCTCTAACTTCAGCCATCACGCGGCGGGCGAGGTGGGGGTTTGTCGATAGTCGGTTTCCTTAACTTCGGTCCCACTTGTAAGGCCAACTCCAACGCACGACCCCAAACGGACCTCCATTTTGCACGAACCCCAACGATAATTTTGACTACTCCTGTAGTAAGTTGGATTAGTGCCTTCTCGATGCATTCATTGTTGATCTGCGGAGGCTCGATCTTGCGTGCTTCTTTCTTCTTCGAGTGTAAAGAAGTAGACGTTGCTTCCTTGCACCTAGTCTCATGTCTAGCCTCTATTCTATACTAGGTAAAAGTGATAGAACATCTACTAAATTGCGCTCTATCAATATATGGATGTACTCTTCTTCCCAATACAAAAACTTGCATCCATTCTACTCCCTCCGTAGCACAATACTACATGCCTTCCATTTGTCAAAATATATATGTATCTAGACATGTCTTAGTATATAGGTACATCCATTTTTGTACAAATGGAAGTCAAGTATTTTGGAATGGAGGGAGTACACAATAAAATTTTTAAGTTAGCACAACTAGTCTAATCCGAGAGCAGAACCGAAGATTTGGTCAGGTTCTTCCTCCTTTTGCCGACACGTGGGACATCCAGCATCCAGGTCGTGTCATGAAAGAAAATAGAGTGGTAGTTGAAGCCACGAGATGTGCATCTTGGGTTAAACTGTAAAAAGAATCTTACTACTCTTGAGTAACTCCAAAAGCGGCCACTGAAGATCTTTATTGGATTTGTTTTTCATCACCAGCACGTTGAGGTGAAATATGTGTAGGTTCAATGGGTCCTCTTGCGTTTTCACTAACATGTGGGGCCGCATGTGAGCAAACAGACGATGGGCTCCGCGCGTCTGCTGGCTGGCTGAGAAGAGAGATAGAGGAGGGCTGAGCACAAATTGCAGGAAATTTGTTCTACGTACCTCAGTATAGTGGGGTGGCATGGGCCATAACTAGCATTCACGTCTAGCAGTACGGCACACGCCACCCACACGAGTCCCATCCGACACCAATTTTCTTGGAGTCTGTGCTACAGCCATCTCTTCTCCCTCCTGTCCTCTTTTCTCACCCATCGCACGGTGGGCGGGGTGGGGGTTTGCCGATAGTCAGTTTGCTGAACTACGGTCCCACTTGTAAGTGAAAATGCAACACCACACGCATTCCCGCTTGAGCGGCGTGCCGGACCAACCGTGTGGGGGTGCGACGCGAACACGGCAGGCTTTTCCTTTTGAACTCGTAACTTGTAAAATTTGGTTCTACTCCATGGCGCGACCGATAGATAGAAAATAACGATTTTGCCTAGAGTAATGAGAAGTTTGCTTCTGGCGCCGTTCATGCATGGAGTACATACGAAAATTATGAAGTTGATGCGAAAGGTAAGATAATTACTATAGTATCATATACTACTACATGGATTTGATGGAAGGATAAAAATGCATACGGATCCATCAATGTTCAACGACATCCTCACGCCCTAGTGCGCCGGGTCACCAACCGACGTGTGAGGAGCAGCGGCGTTGGCGGCGAGCTCAACGTGCTTCTGAACAGTGTCGTCCAAGGTTGCCCTGCGCTCCAAGAAGGTCAGCGTCCTATCGTCCTCCTCTTGCATGTACTAGTCCTTGTGGACGATTTGCGCGTAGACGTGGGTGATTATGTCGATGGTGTCTTGCTGCGCCAGGCGCTGCGCGGCGAGCGCGACCTCGAGGTGGACATTCTCTTACTCGATGGCGGGCAGTCGCAGGGCCACCAGTGCGTCGAAGAGGTTGCTACCATAGTGGCCGTTGAGGGTGGCGGGCATCGCAGAGCCTGGGCGCGTCGGCTGGAGGCTTACGTCAAAGTCGTCCGCAAGCTTCTTGACGATGGTGAACTTGTCGAGGAAACCAACGAGGACCTCGTCGAACAAGGAGACGAAGCTTTCATCCAAGCGGCCCCTCGCCCTGGCGGCCTCAAGCAATACTACCTGTTGGGCCGTAGGCCGGCGTCGTGGACCATCTGGCACAGCCGGCTGATGCTCGCGCTCATCGCCTCCATGGGTCTAGCGTAGCTTCTAGTCAACTGATCTTGCGATTCGAGTGATCACTCAGCCCTTGGTTAGCGTGCGTAGGTGCGTAGGATTTCGTACTACTCCTCGGCCCTCTACTGCACCTGCCTTTGGCTGTATGATAGGTGGGCCAGCCACCCCCTGGGGCCATGTGTCATTCACCCAAAGGCAGTTGCCGTAAGTCAATGAAGCTGCGTCCCCCTCCGTGCCGGTGCAGTATAGTCATCTAACCGGACCTCTAGTTGGGGCCAAACGAGGGAAGTTCGATGTTTACTGGTTTATTGGTCCCCTTTGCATTTTGCGCCAAGTTTTGACCTTTGATTTAACTAATAAAATGTTAATGCATGTAAACAAAAATGTTGTGTAAGTCACCTTACGAAAACCAAATAATCCCAAAATACTTAGGCACGGTGCATTAACTCCCTCCTTGTTTCTTATTTCGTGACATATCAACCAATGAGAGATGTGGGCCGTGCATGCTTTCAATGACTTGAGACTAGTACCAAACATGACATGCAGTGTTTAGTTCATTGCATGTAATCCTATTACAGTACTCTAGTTAGCAAAAAAACATTAAGTTCTCTCGCCGATAGGAATAAAACACCATGTATTTATTTACAGAGGAGTAGTACATTTTTGGTGACATGCATTACTAGATATTGCTAGTCAATACTAAAATCCAGATGGACGTGGTAGTACCCCTAAATCCAGACGGTGGTGCTACTAGTACTAGTAGTAGTATTACCAATGTAGTAGTAGGAGTACTAGCACTGTACTACCCGTTGGTCAAATTATTACATGCTGCTCCTCACAGTGAAGTGACAAGACCCTGCGCCGGAGATGACACCTGAGTATAGGCGCCGTGTTCGGCATACCATAGTCAACCTTACCGTCTACAGTCACTATCATCATGGCTGTAGAGCTAGCCTACTTACAACTAGCCCTGTTCGACATAATTTCCCGTGCGTAGATGCCCGTGCATTGCACGGAACACCAAGATTGGGGGTGGACGGCTCCGGTAGCGGCCATCGCGCCAGATTTTCCCACGGTCTTCTACTCCTAGATGTGGTGGGGAGGAGATGAGGCTGATTGTGAGAGACAAGGAGTTGTTTGTAAATAGGGAACAAGTGCGGGCATCTTTTTGCAAAACTGGAGAAGCTTGGTTTGTATGCGTCAGATCTAGATTCGACGGCTATTGGTGAAAGATGGGAGGCACAACATCATCACCAACTCATTACGTATTTGATTCATAGGATTTTGAAAACGCAGGAATAGGGCACGGCAATATTACAAGTTTCAAACTGATATTACAAATGTTAGGAGTAATGCTGCACCTATGAAGAGGGAATTACTAGGAAGTTTACGCAAGAACTTTCGTTACTTTAGGTGGATGCAACATTATCGTACAAACTAAAATCCACCGCCCTGACAAGTCACTAATGGGCAAATAGGTTTTTGAGTCTCTGGCCACTTGATGTTTCAAAAACAAATTCAGCTTCTGCGGAGACTTTGTCATTTAGGCTTAGACGCTTGCGGTGATCACCACGCCATTCATTGTTGCGCCAGAGAACGCCAAACCTCATTACCTTGCGCACACTTGCCTCCAGAACAAAGAACCTGGCCAATTTAATCTCAGATGTGCTGCCTCGGTAGTCGATCAAATCAATTTCTGTAAGATGGAGATCAAGGCATTCGATGAGATTGTTATAGTGCAGCACATTATTCACTTTCAGGTCTTTTTTTATCTACAAAAGAAGAGAACATATTAGAGCAGCTGGCTGCATAAGATTGCCGTGTCACCAAGAGGTACCAATATCATTCGCTCATACAATAGGGTTGGCTGGCTAGTGATATTTTTTCACTCTCTCTCTCTCTCTCTCTCTCTCTCTCTCTCTCTCTGTGTGTGTGTGTGTGTGTGTGTGTGCTTCCTCTCATTTAACTAGGAGCACGTGAAGAGCTTGGGCATTTGTTGCCTTCCACTATGTGGCCGATGCCATATTTCGCAAAAGTATGCCACATAATACACATCGATGTCAAATCAAAAGATTTTGGCACCGCTCTCACGATGTGAGAGAGTTGGCACCGCTGTGCACACAGACCCACATGTATAAACAAATAAATCAAACCAACTACACCAGCCTCTCACTCTCCCAAACAAGTGTTTTGTATTGCCTCAGTCCTGTCTCTCTCTCCCACGCAGTGCTTTTTCATTGCGTGAGTTAATTTGGCACCGGTGCAAAGTAGGTGATCCAGATTGGGACACCAGGTGAGCAATGGAGGGGCATCGATGCCAAACGCATCACAAGTGAATTTGGCACATGTCGGGGTAAATGACCACGGGTAGCCTAGCCGGCTCCCCCTGGCACTTCAGAAAAAATTACGAGCCGATCCGGCCTCTAAGAAACCAAGACGTGGGGCCGCCTTCCCCCTGCCGGCTGCCTCTCAGGCCGACTATCGGAAGGCGGCCCGGACTTAACCCTCATGAAGAAAGCCGCGGGAGGGCCGGCTCAGAGAAGCCGGACACGAGAAGGCCGACTCCAAGGAGTCGGCTCCCACAACGCGGTCAAGATCGTACCCTCAGAATCCGCATCCACATAACGACGATGGGACGGGGCGTGGCTACAGTAAAGCCTGCCACCCCCGAAACCCGGAGCACGCCTGGCACAGTGCGCCGTACGGGGTAGCCCTGACCCGTCCGGCGCGGCACTCTTGCCATGTTGACTATGGCGCCATCCACGGCGGGCTGTCAGTGCGGTCCACAGGCGGTGGGCCCCTTCGGGCAAAGAGACACCCGATGGCGGCCAGGCCCCCTCCAGTCGGCCCAAGACATGGCCGGCTTCCCCAAGCCGGGTTGCCCCCTCCCTCGAAGGAGGCGCTCCATTAAGGAGACAAGACGACGTGAGGCTACAGCGATCGCCCGCCAGGCGGCGGCACTGTAGCCATGCTTACCTCGATAAAGCCCTCATCGTCAGGATTGAGGCAACAGTAACCAGCCACCGACAGGGCCCTTGGCAGTGGGGCCTGCCTGTCGACCAAGAAGCCAGCAGCCGGCGGGCCCCAGCAGCCGGCGTAGAAGCCGGCAAGCGTAGACACTGACGGCTAGGGCCCGCGCCCAGCCGGATTACCGTTGTACCCCCGGGGGTAGGCCTATATAAACCCCCCGGGGCACCCATGCAAAGGGTTGATCTCATCTAGGTTTTACCCCACATAGAGAGAAGAGTAGAGCTAGCCTTGCCCTTCTTCTTCCTCTCTCCAAACAGCTCAAGGAGCATCTTCTAGCTACTTGTTCATCGAGTGATCATGCGGAGACCCCGCAGAGCAGCAGTAGGGGTGTTATCTCCACGGAGAGCCCCGAAGCTGGGTAAGATTCGCCGGCGTGCATGTCTTCGCCTCATCCCGCTTCCAGGCACCGGTGATGTCTTACTGGCTCCCACAATGATAAACCACCCGTTGGCATATGTCGCACCTACCACCCGACATTTGGCGCCCACCGTGGGGCCAGGTGCACCGTCGTCCGGAGACCTGTTCTGGACGGGAACCCTCTTCCTCCCCAGCGAGCGTAGCCAGCCCGGCACGCCCGATGGTGCTTGCCACGACGCGCTGCAAGGTGTCACCAACGCCTGCGCAACGAGCAACCTCGCCGATCTCCTTGGCAAGGCCCTCATCTCCGACGAGCCCGCCTACGACGCGGGCACCGACCACCTCGTCAACCTCCTCGGCCAGCTCCACGTCTCGAGTGAGCCTACTGCAGACCAGGAGTCCGTTGGCTCCACCGATCCGATGCCTGTCGATTCCAACGCGGCCTCGCTCGACGCCTTCCCCACCAACGTCGTGATCTACGATGACCCACTTCCCCGAGCCGATGGCTGTGACGGTGCCACCGCCGAGGTGATGGTCATCAGTCACGGCAGCGCTTCTGGCGAGAACGCCCACGACGCCCCGCAAGCGGTGATCCACGACTTGTCCGTCCCCCTCCCGGCTGATGCCGACGCCGAAGCACTGGAGGTGCGCCACCTCGCCCTCCTCGCGGAGGGCCGGAAGCTAGCTTCCATGAGACGCCTCACCGAGGCCCACCAGTGCGAAGTCGACCGCGCCGCCTTCGGCACGCCACCTCCTGGCGGGCCAAACCGAGCCGGCGTTGTCAGACAGCGCGGCTTTGTCATCGCCGACATGCTTGGAGTCGACCGCCCAGTCTATGTCACCCCACTCGAGAACCTGCGCGCCGCCCAAGCGGCCATAGACGAGCTAGATGGACTGGGGGCCGAAGAGCTCCCCTACATGACTGAACGCATCCAGCAGCTGATCGATGCAGCCGCGCAGCGGCACGAAGTCGACGCCCGCGCGGAAAGCCCTCCACCGTGCCGAGAGCACGGCGCGACGTCCCGGACGCCGACTGCGGGTAAAACCCGCGCGCGATACAAGAAAGAGTCGGCTGCCAGCCGAAGCCGAACCCGGATCTCCATCGAGCGAGACACAGAAGGCCGCCCTCGAGCCGTGGAGCGGTGGGGCAACCCGCCTCCGCCTCCACCTCGTGGGGAAAGGTATCCCACCCCGCCGCCTGTCACGCATCCGACTCTCAGCGGCTGACTAGGTCGCCGCGAAGGAGTCGGCGAGAACGACGCCCGCCATCGGATCAACCGCCTAGCGCGATCCCTGGCGCTAGAAGAAGAAGATAATGTCGGCCCGCCCTGCTTCGGCCCCCGCATTCGGGATGAGCCCTTCCCCAAAGGGTTCTCGCTCCCAAGAGACACGCCCAAGTACAACGGCTCCATGAAGCCGGAAGATTGGTTGATCGACTACTACACTGCAGTATGCATCGCGAACAGCAACAGGCGCGTTGCAGTGAATTACGTGCCCCTCGTGCTCCAAGGCACGGCGCGGACCTGGCTCAACAGCCTCAAGCCATACAGCGTCAACAGCTGGCTAGATTTCACAGAAGCCTTCGTCCGCAACTTCACCAGCACCTACAAGCGGGCTCCCAAGCCCAGACAGCTCTCCTTGTGCGTGCAAGGCCCCGCCGAGTCCACTCGCGACTACCTCACGCGTTGGGCCGAGCTCCGTAACTCCTGCGAAGGAGTGCACGAGGTCCAAGCCATAGAATACTTCACAGCCAGGTGCCGAGAGGGCACCCTCCTCAAGCACAAGCTCCTCTACGACGAGCCGACTACCCTCGACGAGCTTCTGGTCATAGCGAACAAGTGCGCCACCGCCGACTCCTCAATGAAGACCGAACTTCGGGTTGACGCGTCCGGGAAGGTACTCAACCCGGCGCCCAAGACGCCGGCTGGGGACTCCGGCCGACGCCCGTACCAAAACGACCACAAACGCAAGGGCCCCATGCCGCCTTCCACCAGTCGGCAGGTGGCCACGGTCGAGGGCGAGCAGCCCGAAGGGCGGCCCACACCCAAGAAGCAGAAAGGCGGCAGGCCGGCTTGGCAGCCGGCCTTCTCCTACGAGCAAACTCTCGATGCCCCATGCAAGTTCCATAGCGGTGCAAAGTAGTCCAACCATACAACCCGGAAGTGCCACTGGCTCACCCGAATCTCCAAAGGCAAAGGGCTCGTGCCGCCTCCACCTGCTGGGCCGCCGCCTACGGCTCTGCAGCAGCCAGCCGCTCGGCCAACAGTCGGAGCTGTGCACGACGAGTTCCCCGACGAGCATGCCGCCTATGTCGTCTTTACGAGCCAGCCTGAAGACCGGCGCAGCAGGCGCTGAGAGCACCAGGAAGTTAACGCGGTTGCCGCCAACCCCTCCGAGCACATGCACTGGTCAGAAAAGCCTATCAACTGGAGCCAGGCCGACCACCCAGAGGTGATGCTATCTCCTGGCTCTTATGCACTGGTTCTGGATGCCACCCTTGCAACAGACAGACGCGCCGCCCGTTTCTCCCGCGTGCTGATAGACGGCGAGAGCAGCATCAACATCCTGTACCTTGACACCCTAAAGAAGCTCAACGTCAAGACGAAGCAGCTCATGCCTACCCGGACTATGTTCCACGGCATCGTACCCGGCCTGTCCTGCGCCCCCATTGGCAAGATCAAGATTGATGTCCTCTTTGGGGACAAGGATCATTTCTGGAGGGAGGACATCTGGTTTGAAGTGGTAGACCTGGAGAGATCTTACCATGCACTGCTTGGCCATCCTGCCTTGGCCAAGTTCATGGTTGTTCCCCACTATGCTTACAGCAAGATGAAGATGCCGAGCACCAAGGGCATCATCACCATAGCCGGCGATTACAAGAAATCCTCTAAGTGCGCAGTAGCCAGCAGCCGGGTGGCCGAGTCCCTTGTGATTGCCGAAGAGAAGAAGATGTTGGACCAGGTCGTGGCCATGGCCGGCAAGCAGCCGGCCCTGTCCCCCGATCCCAAAGAATGTGATGCCCAAGGTTCCTTCCAGCCGGCCAAGGAAACAAAGAAGATACCTCTTGACCCCGAGCACCCGGAAAGGTTTGTCGTCATTGGGGCAAACCTAAGCAGCAAATAGGAAGGCGAGCTCGCCGATTTCCTCCGTGAGAATCGGGACATCTTTGCATGGTCCCCCAAGGACATGCCGGGTGTTCCGAGGGATTTCGCCGAGCACAAACTACACGTCTGAGAAGGTGCAAAACCAGTCAAACAACCCCTCCGCCGACTGTCAGAGGAAAAGAGAAGGATTGTAGGAGAAGAGATAGCCAGGCTTCTGGCCGCCGGCTTCATTATGGAGGTTTTCTTTCCGGAGTGGCTTGCCAACCCGGTCCTCGTGCTGAAGAAGAACAACAAATGGTGCATGTGTATAGACTACACGAGCCTCAACAAGGCCTGCCCCAAAGATCCCTTCGCCCTGCCAAGGATCGATCAAGTGATAGACTCCATAGCCGGATGCGAGCTGCTAAGTTTCTTGGACCCTTCTCTTGCTCAACGCATCGCTGGAAGACTCCAGCTCTCTGTTGACGATTGTGTATGCTCCGGCTCGGCGTTGGACTTGTCTTGCCTCTGTCTCATCAGCTGGCAGTTCTTGGTTAGTCAGGAAGTTGAGGATGGGCTGGGCCCATGATGGAGCTGTGACTTCTTCTATTGCCAACACGGCTACTGCGACCAGGGTGGGCGGGCTGGGTTGTGGAATGCTGGAGCCGGCCGCCGCCTGCGGTGCTGGTGCAGTCCCTGGGCCGACTACCGCAGTCCCCGAGCCGGGTTCAGAAGTCCCCGGGTTGGGTGCGACTACGGAAGTCCCCGAGCCGCCTACTGAAGTCCCCGCGCCGCCTATCGAAGTCCCCGGGCCGCCTGCTTGGCTCTTCAAGCCGGATCCGGCTGCATCGGGGCTAGGCGGCACAAAAATGGAATCGGACTCCGGAGACGGCTTGATAGACGGCTTGAGGAGGCGTTGCAGAGAGACGCCGGTTGGTATTGCCTGCCGAGTGGAGCCTATTCGAGCCAGGGCATCTGCTGGCTCATTGTCGGCTCATGGTACGTGGAGGAACTCGCATCCTTCAAAGTACCCGCTGATCTGCTGAACGAGGAAGTGGTAGCTTGCCATATTTGCGTCCTTGGCGTCCCAGTTGCCGGATGACTGCTGGACTACCAAGTCTGAGTCGCCGTAACACAGGATCCGGTGTATGCCGAGCTCTTTGGCAAGCCGGAGCCCGTGTACAAGCGCCTCATACTCGGCCACGTTGTTGGAGGCGGCAAAGTGAATTTGCAGCGTGTATCTGAGCTTGTCACCTTTGGGAGAGGTGAGGATGACGTCGGCTCCCAAGCCGGTGCGCATCTTGGACCCGTCGAAGTGCAGGCGTCGGTGAGTGGAGTCGGGAGCCGGCGGCAGGTACTGGGTCTCGTCCTAGTCGACGAGGAAGTCGGCCAATGCTTGGGACTTGATGGCGGTGCGGGGCTGGTAGAAGATCGTGTAAGGGGCCAGCTCGATGGCCCATTTCGCCACCCGGCCGGATGCATCCCAGCTGCCTATGATCTCGGCAAGCGGGGCGGTGCATACGACCGTGTTGGGGTGCTCTTGGAAGTAGGGCTTCAACTTCTTGGCGGCAAAGTACACGCCGTAGCACATCTTCTGGTAGTGCGGGTAGTTCTGCTTCGAGGTAGACAACACCTCACTCAAATAGTACACCGGCCTCTGGACCGGCTGGGCACGGCCCTCTTCTGGGAGTTGGACTACGATGACGGTGCTGACCACCCGGCTGGTTGCAACAATGTAAAGGAGCATGGGCTCTTTCTCAATCGGCGCCGCCAGGACAGGCGGCGTGGTCAACATCTTCTTCAGCTCGTGAAAAGCTTGGTCGGCTTGGTCGTTCCACTCGAAGTGAGTGGTCTTCTTCATGAGGCGGTAGAGGGGGAGAGCCTTCTCTCCGAGCCGGCTGATGAAGCGGTTCAGGGAAGCCAAGCATCTGGTGAACTTCTAGACGTCTCGAAGTTTGGTGGGAATCGCCATTCTCTCAATGGCCTTGATCTTCACTGGGTTGCATTCGATGCCGCGTTCGGAGACCAGGAAGCCTTGAAGCTGGCCGGCTGGCACTCCGAACACGCATTTCTCGGGGTTGAGCTTGATCCAGAATCGGCGTAGGTTCTCGAATGTTTCCTTGAGGTCTTCCAGCAAGGTGATGTGCTTCTCCGTCTTCACCACAATGTCGTCCATGTAGACGTGGGCGTTTCTGCCGAGCTGCTTGAGGAGGCACTTCTGCATGCAACGCTGAAAAGTGGCACCGGCATTTCTCAAGCCGAATGTCATAGTCAGGTAGCAGAAAGCTCCGAAGGGCGTGATGAAGGCGGTCTTCAGGCGGTCGGCTGGGTCCAACTTTATCAGGTGGTATCCGGAGTAAGCATCCAAGAAACTTAGCAGCTCGCATCCGGCTGTGGAGTCTATCACTTGATCTATCCTTGGCAGGGCGAAGGGATCTTTGGGGCAGGCCTTGTTGAGGCTCGTGTGGTCTATACACATGCGCCATTTGTTGTTCTTCTTCAGCACGAGGACCGGGTTGGCAAGCCACTCCGGAAAGAAAACCTCCATAATGAAGCCGGCGGCCAGAAGCCGGGCTATCTCTTCTCCTACAATCCTTCTCTTTTCCTCCGACAGTTGGCGGAGGGGTTGTTTGACTGGTTTTGCACCTTCTCGGACGTGTAGTTTGTGCTCGGCGAAATCCTTTGGAACACTCGGCATGTCCTTGGGGGACCATGCAAAGATGTCCCGATTCTCACGGAGGAAATCGGCGAGCTCGCCTTCCTATTTGCTGCTTAGGTTTTCCCCAATGACGGCAAACCTTTCCGGGTGCTTGGGGTCAAGAGGTATCTTCTTTGTTTCCTTGGCCGGCTAGAAGGAACCTTGGGCATCACATTCTTTGGGATCGAGGGACATGAAGGAAATATGCCCTAGAGGCAATAACAAAGTTATTATTTATTTCCTTATATCATGATAAAGGTTTATTATTCATGCTAGAATTGTATTAACCGGAAACATAATACATGTGTGAATACATAGACAAACAGAGTGTCACTAGTATGCCTCTACTAGACTAGCTCATTAATCAAAGATGGTTATGTTTCCTAACCATGAACAAAGAGTTGTTGTTTGATTAACGAGGTCACATCATTAGTTGAATGATCTGATTGACATGACCCATTATATTAGCTTAGCACCCGATCGTTTAGTATGTTGCTATTGCTTTATCCATGACTTATACATGTTCCTATGACTATGAGATTATGCAACTCCCGTTTGCCGGAGGAACACTTTGGGTACTACCAAACGTCACAACGTAACTGGGTGATTATAAAGGAGTACTACAGGTGTCTCCAATGGTAGATGTTGGGCTGGCGTATTTCGAGATTAGGATTTGTCACTCCGATCGTCGGAGAGGTATCTCTGGGCCCTCTCGGTAATGCACATCACTTAAGCCTTGCAAGCATTGCAACTAATAAGTTAGTTGCGGGATGATGTATTACGGAATGAGTAAAGAGACTTGCCGGTAACGAGATTGAACTAAGTATTGGATACTGACGATCGAATCTCGGGCAAGTAACATACCAATGACAAAGGGAACAACGTATGTTGTTATGCGGTCTGACCGATAAAGATCTTCGTAGAATATGTAGGAGCCAATATGGGCATCCAGGTCCCGCTATTGGTTATTGACCGGAGATGTGTCTCGGTCATGTCTACATTGTTCTCGAACCGTAGGGTCCGCACGCTTAACGTTACGATGACAGTTATTATGAGTTTATGCATTTTGATGTACCGAAGGTTGTTCGGAGTCCCGGATGTGATCACGGACATGACGAGGAGTCTCGAAATGGTCGAGACGTAAAGATTGATATATTGGAAGCCTATGTTTGGACATCGGAAGTGTTCCAGGTGAAATCGGGATTTTACCAGAATACCGGGAGGGTTACCGGAACCCCCCGGGAGCCAAATGGGCCAACATGGGCCTTGGTGGAAAGGTGAAAGGGCTGCCCTCATGGGCTGCGCGCCTCCCCCCTTCCCCTAGTCCTATTAGGACTAGGGAAGGTGGCCGGCCAACCCCTCTCTCTTTCCCCACTTGGGGAGTCCTATTAGGAATAGGATTGGAGGGGAGTCCTACTCCCAGCGGGAGTACGAATCCTCCTATGGCTGCCGCACCCCTCCCCCTTTGCCCCTTTATATACGGGGGCAGGGGCACCTCTAGACACACAATTGATCATTAAGATCTTTCCTTAGCCGTGTGCGGTGCCCCCTGCCACCAAATTCCACCTCGGTCATATTGTAGCGGTGCTTAGGCGAAGCCCTGCGACAGTAGAACATCAAGATCGTCACCACGCCGTCGTGCTGACGGAACTCTTCCCCGAAGCTTTGCTGGATCGGAGCCCGGGGAACGTCATCGAGCCGAACGTGTGCCAAGAACTCGGAGGTGCCGGAGTAACGGTGCTTGGATCGGTCGGATCGTGAAGACGTACGACTACATCAACCGTGTTGATATAACGCTTCCTCTTTCGGTCTATGAGGGTACGTAGATCATACTCTCCCCTCGTTGCTATGCATCACCATGATCTTGCGTGTGCGTAGGAATTTTTTTGAAATTACTACGTTCCCCAACAGTGGCATCCGAGCCTGGTTTTATGGTTTGATGTTATTTGCACGAGTAGAACACAAGTGAGTTGTGGGCGATATAAGTCATACTGCCTACCAGCATGTCATACTTTGGTTCGGCGGTATTGTTGGACGAGACGATCGGGACCAACCTTACGCGTACTCTTACGCGAGACCGGTTCCCTCGACGTGCTTTGCACATAGATGGCTTGCGGAAGACTGTCTCTCCAACTTTAGTTGAACCGAGTGTGGCTACGCCCGGTCCTTGAGAAGGTTAAAACGGAGTCTATTTGACAAACTATCGTTGTGGTTTTGATGCGTAGGTAAGATGAGTTCTTGCTTAAGCCCGTAGCAGCCACGTAAAACTTGCAACAACAAAGTAGAGGACGTCTAACTTGTTTTTGCAGGGCATGTTGTGATGTGATATGGTCAAGACATGATGCTAAATTTTATTGTATGAGATGATCATGTTTCGTAACCGAGTTATCGGCAACTGGCAGGAGCCATATGGTTGTCGCTTTATTGTATGCAATGCAATCGTGATGTAATGCTTTACTTTATTACTAAGCGGTAGTGATAGTCGTGGAAGCATAAGATTGGCGAGACGACAACGATGCTACGATGGAGATCAAGGTGTCGCGCCGGTGACGATGGTGGTCATGACGGTGCTTCGAAGATGGAGATCAAAAGCACGAGATGATGATGGCCATATCATATCACTTATATTGATTGCATGTGATGTTTATCTTTTATGCATCTTATCTTGCTTTGATTGACGGTAGCATTATAAGATGATCTCTCACTAAATTATCAAGAAGTGTTCTCCCTGAGTATGCACCGTTGCAAAAGTTCTTCGTGCTGAGACACCACGTGATGATCGGGTGTGATAGGCTCTACGTTCAAATACAACGGGTGCAAAACAGTTGCACACGCGGAATACTCAGGTTATACTTGACGAGCTATGCATATAAGATATGACCTCGGAACACGGAGACCAAAAGGTCGAGCGTGAATCATATAGTAGATATGATCAACATAACGATGTTCACCATTGAAAACTACTCCATATCACGTGATGATCGGTTATGGTTTAGTTGATTTGGATCACGTGATCACTTAGAGGATTAGAGGGATGTCTATCTAAGTGGGAGTTCTTAATTAATTTGATTAACTGAACATAAAGTTATCATGAACTTAGTACCTGATAGTATCTTGCTTGTTTATGTTGATTGTAGATAGATGGCTCGTGTTGTTGTTCCGTTAAATTTTAATGCGTTCCTTGAGAAAGCAAAGTTGAAAGATGATGGTAGCAATTACACGGACTGGGTCCGTAACTTGAGGATTATCCTCATTGCTGCACAGAAGAATTACGTCCTGGAAGCACCGCTAGGTGCCAGGCCTGCTGCTAGAGCAACACCAGAAGTTATGAACGTCTGGCAGAGCAAAGCTGATGACTACTCGATAGTTCAGTGTGCCATGCTTTACGGCTTAGAACCGGGACTTCAACGACGTTTTGAACGTCATGGAGCATATGAGATGTTCCAGGAGTTGAAGTTAATATTTCAAGCAAATGCCCGGATTGAGAGATATGCAGTCTCCAATAAATTCTATAGCTGCAAGATGGAGGAGAACAGTTCTGTCAGTGAGCATATACTCAAAATGTCTGGGTATAATAATCACTTGATTCAATTGGGAGTTACTCTTCCAGATGATTGCGTCATTGACAGAATTCTCCAATCACTGCCACCAAGCTACAAGAGCTTCATGATGAACTATAATATGCAAGGGATGAACAAGACTATTCCCGAGCTCTTCGCAATGCTAAAAGCTGCGGAGGTAGAAATCAAGAAGGAGCATCAAGTGTTGATGGTTAACAAAACCACTAGTTTCAAGAAAAAGGGCAAAGGGAAGAAAAAGGGGAACTTCAAGAAGAACGGCAAGCGAGTTGCTGCTCAAGAGAAGAAACCCAAGTCTTGACCTAAGCCTGAAACTGAGTGCTTCTACTGCAAGCAGACTGGTCACTGGAAGCGGAACTGCCCCAAGTATTTGGCGGATAAGAAGGATGGCAAGGTGAACAAAGGTATATGTGATATACATGTTATTGATGTGTACCTTACTAATGCTCGCAGTAGCACCTGGGTATTTGATACTGGTTCTGTTGCTAATATTTGCAACTCGAAACAGGGACTACAGAATAATCGGACACTAGCAAAGGACGAGGTGACGATGCGCGTGGGAAACGGTTCCAAAGTCAATGTGATCGCGGTCGGCACGCTACCTCTACATCTACCTTCGGGATTAATATTAGACCTAAATAATTGTTATTTGGTGCCAGCGTTGAGCATGAACATTATATCTGGATCTTGTTTAATGCGAGACGGTTATTCATTTAAATCAGAGAATAATGGTTGTTGTATTTATATGAGTAATATCTTTTATGGTCATGCGCCTTTGAAGAGTGGTCTATTTTTGATGAATCTCGATAGTAGTGATTGGTATCACTTATTGGTTGCGGGGGCTCCTCTGTAAAAGGATCTTCTTGCACTGACGGGGTGTGGAGATGTTCCAAGAACACATTACTGGGAATAGGCTTCCAAGTGGAACCTATTTTTGCCAGATCATCAGCTGCTTGATTCTTGAGTCGAGGACGTGGTGGAGCTCCAACCCTTCAAATTTCTTCTCCAACTTCCTTACTGCTTTGCAGTATCCGGTCATGGCAGGACTCCGTACATCCCATTCTTTCATCACTTGATTGACCACCAAATCTGAGTTGTTGTATACCATCAGACGGCGGACGCCGAGTGTGAAGGAAATATGCCCTAGAGGCAATAATAAAGTTATTATTTATTTCCTTATATCATGATAAATGTTTATTATTCATGCTAGAATTGTATTAACTGGAAACATAATACATGTGTGAATACATAGACAAACAGAGTGTCACTAGTATGCCTCTACTTGACTAGCTCATTAATCAAAGATGGTTATGTTTCCTAACCATGAACAAAGAGTTGTTATTTGATTAACGAGATCACATCATTAGTTGAATGATCTGATTGACATGACCCATTCCATTAGCATAGCACCCGATCGTTTAGTATGTTGCTATTGCTTTTATCCATGACTTATACATGTTCCTTTAACTATGAGATTATGCAACTCCCATTTACCGTAGGAACACTTTGTGTGCTACCAAACGTCACAACGTAACTGAGTGATTATAAAGGTGCTCTACAGGTGTCTCCGAAAGTATTTGTTGGGTTGGCGTATTTCGAGATTAGGATTTGTCACTCCGAATGTCGGAGAGGTATCTCAGGGCCTTCTCGGTAATGCACATCACATAAAGCCTTGCAAGCATTGCAACCAATGAGTTAGTTGCGAGATGATGTATTACGGAACGAGTAAAGAGACTTGCCGGTAACGAGATTGAACTAGGTATTGGATACCGACGATCGAATCTCGGGCAAGTAACATACCGATGACAAAGGGAACAAACGTATGTTGTTATGCGGTCTGACCGATAAAGATCTTCGTAGAATATGTAGGAGCCAATATGGGCATCCAGCTCCCGCTATTGGTTATTGACCAGAGACGTGTCTCGGTCATGTCTACATTGTTCTCGAACCGTAGGGTCCGCACGCTTAACGTTACGATGACAGTTATTATGAGTTTATGCATTTTGATGTACCGAAGGAGTTCGGAGTCCCGGATGTGATCACGGACGTGACGAGGAGTCTCGAAATGGTCGAGACGTAAAGAATGATATATTGGAGGCCTATGTTTGGACATCGGATGAGTTCCAGGTGAAATCAGGATTTTACCGGAATACCGAGAGGGTTACCGGAACCCCCCGGGAGCATGATGGGCCAACATGGGCCTTGGTGGAGAGGAGAGAGGGCTTCCCTCATGGGCTGCGCGCCTCCCCCCTTCCCCTAGTCCTATTAGGACTAGGAGAGGTGGCCGGCCCCCTCTCTCTCTCTCTCCCCCTTGGAGAATCCTAGTCCAACTAGGATTGGGGGGGGAATCCTACTCCCAGAGGGAGTAGGACTCTCCTGGCGCGCCAGGCTTGGCCGGCCAGCCCCTCCCCCTTGGCTCCTTTATATACAGGGGCAGGGGGCACCCCATAGACACACAAGTTGATCTACGGATCGTTCCTTAGCCGTGTGCGGTGCCCACTTCCACCAAATTCCACCTCGGTCATATCGTTGCAGTGCTTAGGCGAAGCCCTGCGCCGGTAACACATCAAGATCGTCACCACGCCGTCGTGCTGACGGAACTCTTCCCCGACGCTTTGCTGGATCGGATCCCGGGGATCGTCATCGAGCTGAACGTGTGCCAAGAACTCGGAGGTGCCGGAGTAACGGTGTTGTGATCGGTTGATCGCGAGGAGAACGTACGACTACTTCCTCTACGTTGTGTCAACGCTTCCACTTCGGTCTACGAGGGTACCTGGACAACACTCTCCCCTCTCGTTGCTATGCATCACCATGATCTTGCGTGTGCGTAGGAATTTTTTTGAAATTACTATGTTACCCAACAGTGTCCGAACCTCGTAATCGTACTTTACTAGATATGGTGCGATCTATGATGTCTCTTACTGATTTACCGCTATCATTTTGGGGATACGCTCTAGAGACGGCCGCATTCACGTTAAATAGGGCACCATCTAAATCCGTTGAGACGACGCCTTATGAACTATGGTTTGGCAAGAAACCAAAGTTGTCGTTTCTTAAAGTTTGGGGCTGCGATGCTTATGTGAAAAAGCTTCAACCTGATAAGCTCGAACCCAAATCGGAGAAATGTGTCTCCATAGGATATCCAAAGGAAACTGTTGGATACACCTTCTATCGCAGATCCGAAGGCAAGACTTTTGTTGCTAAGTTCGGAAACTTTCTAGAGAAGGAGTTTCTTTCGAAAGAAGTGAGTGGGAGGAAAGTAGAACTTGACAAGGTAACTGTACCTACTCCTTTATTGAGAAGTAGTACATCACAGAAAATTGTTTCTGCGACACCTACACCAATAAGTGAGGAAGCTAATGATGATGATCATGAAACTTTAGATCAAGATACTACTGAACCTCGTAGATCAACCAGAGTGAGATCCGCACCAGAGTGGTACGGTAATCCTGTTCTGGAGGTCATGATATTAGATCATGATGAACCTACGAACTATGAAGAAGCGATGGTGAGCCCAGATTCCGCAAAGTGGCTTGAAGCCATGAAATCTGAGATGGGATCCATGTATGAGAACAAAGTATGGACTTTGGTTGACTTGCCCGATGATCGGCAAGCAATTGAGAACAAATGGATCTTTAAAAAGAAGACTGACGCTGATGGTAATGTTACTGTCTACAAAGCTCGATTTGTCGCAAAAGGTTTTCGACAAGTTCAAGGGATTGACTACGATGAGACTTTCTCACGCGTAGCGATGCTTAAGTCTGTCCGAATCATGTTAGCAATTGCCACATTTTATGATTATGAAATTTGGCGGATGGATGTCAAAACTGCATTCCTGAATGGATTTCTGGAAGAAGAGTTGTATATGATGCAACCGGAAGGTTTTGTCGATCCAAAGGGAGCTAACAAAGCGTGCAAGCTCCAGCGATCCATTTATGGACTGGTGCAAGCCTCTCGGAGTTGGAATAAACGCTTTGATAGTGTGATCAAAGCATTTGGTTTTATACAGACTTTCGGAGAAGCCTGTATTTACAAGAAAGTGAGTGGGAGCTCTGTAGCATTTCTAATATTATATGTGGATGACATATTACTGATTGGAAATGATATAGAATTTCTGGATAGCATAAAGGGATACTTGAATAAAAGTTTTTCAATGAAAGACCTCGGAGAAGCTACTTACATATTAGGCATAAAGATCTATAGAGATAGATCAAGACGCTTAATTGGACTTTCACAAAGCACATACCTTGACAAGATTTTGAAGAAGTTCAAAATGGATCAAGCAAAGAAAGGGTTCTTGCCTGTGTTACAAGGTGTGAGATTGAGTAAGACTCAAAGCCCGACCACTGCAGAAGATAGAGAGAAAATGAAAGATGTTCCCTATGCTTCAGCCATAGGCTCTATCATGTATGCAATGCTGTGTACCAGACCTGATGTGTGCCTTGCTATAAGTTTAGCAGGGAGGTACCAAAGTAATCCAGGAGTGGATCACTGGACAGCGGTCAAGAACATCCTGAAATACCTGAAAAGGACTAAGGATATGTTTCTCATATATGGAGGTGACAAAGAGCTCACTGTAAGGGGTTACGTTGATGCAAGCTTTGACACTGATCCGGACGATTCTAAATCGCAAACCAGATACGTGTTTACATTAAACGGTGGAGCTGTCAGTTGGTGCAGTTCTAAACAAAGCGTCGTAGCGGGATCTACATGTGAAGCGGAGTACATAGCTGCTTCGGAAGCAGCAAACGAAGGAGTCTGGATGAAGGAGTTCATATCCGATCTAGGTGTCATACCTAGTGCATCGGGTCCAATGAAAATCTTTTGTGACAATACTGGTGCAATTGCCTTGGCAAAGGAATCCAGATTTCACAAAAGGACCAAACACATCAAGAGACGCTTCAACTCCATCCGGGATCTAGTCCAGGTGGGAGACATAGAGATTTGCAAGATACATACGGATCTGAATGTTGCAGACCCGTTGACTAAGCCTCTTCCACGAGCAAAACATGATCAACACCAAGACTCCATGGGTGTTAGGATCATTACAGTGTAATCTAGATTATTGACTCTAGTGCAAGTGGGACACTGAAGGAAATATGCCCTAGAGGCAATAACAAAGTTATTATTTATTTCCTTATATCATGATAAAGGTTTATTATTCATGCTAGAATTGTATTAACCGGAAACATAATACATGTGTGAATACATAGACAAACAGAGTGTCACTAGTATGCCTCTACTAGACTAGCTCGTTAATCAAAGATGGTTATATTTCCTAACCATGAACAAAGAGTTGTTGTTTGATTAACGAGGTCACATCATTAGTTGAATGATCTGATTGACATGACCCATTATATTAGCTTAGCACCCGATTGTTTAGTATGTTGCTATTGCTTTATCCATGACTTATACATGTTCCTATGACTATGAGATTATGCAACTCCCGTTTGCCGGAGGAACACTTTGGGTACTACCAAACGTCACAACGTAACTGGGTGATTATAAAGGAGTACTACAGGTGTCTCCAATGGTAGATGTTGGGTTGGCGTATTTTGAGATTAGGATTTGTCACTCCGATCGTCGGAGAGGTATCTCTGGGCCCTCTCGGTAATGCACATCACTTAAGCCTTGCAAGCATTGCAACTAATAAGTTAGTTGCAGGATGATGTATTATGGAACGAGTAAAGAGACTTGCCGGTAACGAGATTGAACTAAGTATTGGATACTGACGATCGAATCTCGGGCAAGTAACATACCGATGACAAAGGGAACAACGTATGTTGTTATGCGGTCTGACGATAAAGATCTTCGTAGAATATGTAGGAGCCAATATGGGCATCCAGGTCCCGCTATTGGTTATTGACCGGAGATGTGTCTCGGTCATGTCTACATTGTTCTCGAACCGTAGGGTCCGCACGCTTAACGTTACGATGACAGTTATTATGAGTTTATGCATTTTGATGTACCGAAGGTTGTTCGGAGTCCCGGATGTGATCACGGACATGACGAGGAGTCTCGAAATGGTCGAGACGTAAAGATTGATATATTGGAAGCCTATGTTTGGACATCGGAAGTGTTCCAGGTGAAATCGGGATTTTACCAGAATACCGGGAGGGTTACCGGAACCCCCCGGGAGCCAAATGGGCCAACATGGGCCTTGGTGGAAAGGTGAAAGGGCTGCCCTCATGGGCTGCGCGCCTCCCCCCTTCCCCTAGTCCTATTAGGACTAGGGAAGGTGGCCGGCCAACCCCCTCTCTCTTTCCCCACTTGGGGAGTCCTATTAGGAATAGGATTGGAGGGGAGTCCTACTCCCAGCGGGAGTAGGACTCCTCCTATGGCTGCCGCACCCCTCCCCCTTTGCCCCTTTATATACGGGGGCAGGGGGCACCTCTAGACACACAATTGATCATTAAGATCTTTCCTTAGCCGTGTGCGGTGCCCCCTGCCACCAAATTCCACCTCGGTCATATTGTAGCGGTGCTTAGGCGAAGCCCTGCGACAGTAGAACATCAAGATCGTCACCATGCCGTCGTGCTGACGGAACTCTTCCCCGAAGCTTTGCTGGATCGGAGCCCGGGGAACGTCATCGAGCCGAACGTGTGCCAAGAACTCGGAGGTGCCGTTGTAACGGTGCTTGGATCGGTCGGATCGTGAAGACGTACGACTACATCAACCGTGTTGATATAACGCTTCCTCTTTCGGTCTATGAGGGTACGTAGATCATACTCTCCCCTCATTGTTATGCATCACCATGATCTTGCGTGTGCGTAGGAATTTTTTTGAAATTACTACGTTCCCCAACAGGACAGGGCCGGCTGCTTGCCGGCCATGGCCACGACCCGGTCCAACATCTTCTTCTCTTCGGCAATCACAAGGGACTCGGCCAGCCGGCTGCTGGCTGCTGCGCACTCAGAGGATTTCTTGTAATCGCCGGCTATGGTGATGATGCCCTTGGTGCTCGGCATCTTCATCTTGAGGTAAGCATAGTGGGGAACAACCATGAACTTGGCCAAGGCAGGACGGCCAAGCAGTGCATGGTAAGAGCTCTCCAGGTCTACCACTTCAAACCAGATGGCCTCCCTGCGGAAATGATCCTTGTCCCCAAAGAGGACATCAATCTTGATCTTGCCAATGGGGGCGCAGGACAGGCCGGGTACGATGCCGTGGAACACAGTCCGGGTAGGCATGAGCTGCTTCGTCTTGACGTTGAGCTTCTTCAGGGTGTCAAGGTATAGGATGTTGATGCTGCTCCCGCCGTCTATCAGCACGCGGGAGAAACGGGCGACGCGTCTGTCTGTTGCAAGGGTGGCATCCAGAACCAGTGCATAAGAGCCGGGAGATGGCATCACCTCTGGGTGGTCGGCCTGGCTCCAGTTGATAGGCTTTTCTGACCAGTGCATGTGCTCGGAGGGGTTGGTGGCAACCGCGTTGACTTCCTAGTGCTCTCGGCGCCTGCTGCGCCGGTCTTCAGGCTGGCTTGTAAAGACGACATAGGCGGCATGCTCGTCGGGGAACTCGTCGTGCACAGCTCCGACTGCTGGCCGAGCGACCGGCTGCGGCGGAGCCGGAGGCGGCGGCCCAGCAGGTGGAGGCGGCACGAGCCCTTCGCCTTTGGAGATTCGGGTGAGCCAGTGGCACTTCTGGGTTGTGTGGTTGGATGGCTTTGCGCCGCTATGGAACTTGCATGGGGCGTCGAGAGTTTGCTCGTAGGAGAAGGCCGGCTGCCAAGCCGGCCTGCCGCCTTTCTGCTTCTTGGGTGTGGGCCGCCCTTCGGGCTGCTCGCCCTCGACCGTGGCCACCTGCCGACTGGTGGAAGGCGGCATGGGGCCCTTGTGTTTGTGGTCGTTTTGGTACGGGCGTCGGCCGGAGTCCCCAGCCGGCGTCTTGGGCGCCGGGTTGAGTACCTTCCCGGACGCGTCAACCCGAAGTTCGGTCTTCATTGAGGAGTCGGAGGTGGCGTACTTGTCCGCTATGACCAGAAGCTCGTCGAGGGTAGTCGGCTCGTCGCAGAGGAGCTTGTGCTTGAGGAGGGTGCCCTCTCGGCACCCGGCTGTGAAGTATTCTATGGCTTGCACCTCGTGCACTCCTTCCCAAGAGTTGCGGAGCTCGGCCCAACGCGTGAGGTAGTCGCGAGTGGACTCGGCGGGGCCTTGCACGTACAAGGAGAGCTGTCTGGGCTTGGGAGCCCGCTTGTAGGTGCCGGTGAAGTTGCGGACGAAGGCTTCTGTGAAATCTAGCCAGCTGTTTACGTTGTATGGCTTGAGGTTGTTGAGCCAAGTCCAACGCCGAGCCGGAGCATACACAATCGTCAACAGAGAGCTCGTCAGGCGCAGCGTCACTGGAGTCTTCCAGCGATGCGTTGAGCAAGAGAAGGGCATAGCAATCCTCAGAGACATCCACCAAGGTGAATGTGGCCACCATGCGGCCTCAAGATCGCTAGTCGCCAAGGCTTTCCGCCGTGGATTCTTTTGGCCGACTGCTTTGGACGACGCCAAGGAATTAGTCAAACATTGCAAAGGGTGCCAAGTCTTCAGCTCCAAGCAACACCTGCCGGCTTCGGCACTCAAGACCATTCCCCTCACTTGGCCCTTTGCCGTTTGGGGTCTGGACATGGTGGGCCCATTCAAGACGGCGCGCGGCGGCATGACACATCTGCTTGTCGCTATGGACAAGTTCACCAAATGGATCGAAGCAAAGCCGGTCAAGAAGCTGAATGGGCCGACTGCCGTGACATTCATCGCAGATATAACAACTCGGTACGGCGTGCCGCACAGCATCATCACCGACAACGGCACCAATTTTGCCAAGGGAGCATTGGCACGTTTCTGCGCGACGCAGGGCATCCGACTGGACTTAGCGTCCGTTGCCCACCCGCAGTCAAACGGCCAAGTCGAGCGAGCCAACGGCCTCATCCTTTCCGGCATCAAGCCCCGACTGGTCGTGCCACTGGAGCGTTCGGTTGGCTGCTGGCTCGATGAGCTGCCGGCCGTCCTCTGGAGTCTGCGCACTACTCCAAATAGGTCAACCGGCTTCACTCCTTTCTTCCTCGTATACGGTGCCGAGGCGGTCATCCCAACCGACATCAAGTTCGACTCGCCTCGGGTGACCATGTACACGGAGGCGGAGGCCAAGGAAGCACGAGAAGACGGCGTCGACCTGCTGGAAGAAAGCCGGCTGTTAGCCCTCAGCCGGTCCGCCATCTACCAGCAGTGTCTGCGTCGCTACCACAGCCGGAAGGTCAAGCCAAGATCCTTCCAAGAGGGCGACCTTGTGCTCCGGCTGATCCAGCGAACAGCCGGCCAGCACAAGCTCTCGGCCCCTTGGGAAGGCCCCTTCGTCATCAGCAGAGCGCTAGGAAACGACTCCTACTACCTGGTCGATGCACAGAAGCCGAAGGCACGAAAGAGAGACGACTCCGGCAAGGAGTCGGAGCGACCATGGAACGCCAACCTACTCCGAAGGTTTTATAGTTGAAATGCAGTATGTATCACGCTAACTTTTGTACTAAGTACAAGACAATAGGCCCCCCGAGGAGAACTCGGGGACTGCCACCTTTCATCTATGAATGAAGAATATCATGCTTATGATTATGTCATTACATTCACTTCTCTCGTCCGGCACCGGGTTCGACTAGTCGGCCCGGGGACTGGCCGCCTTGAGTTATATTAGAAGTCCTACCCGTGGTCAGACAAGTAGTGTGGCGGCACCAAAGCCCTCTCTTGCCAAAAGTCGCAGTTCGTAGAATCGGATGTCCGGCTGGCAAGAGCCAAAGGCAGGAAAGGACGCCCACACGAAAAATGACTAGGGACTAACGGACCAATATAACAAAAGCCGGCTTTTTCCTACTGCCGACCGACTACAAGAGTAGCCGGCCGGCCGGCTTCCATTCACTTCGCTACAATCTAAGAAAGCTTGAGTACTTGCCTTCCCCAAAAGATAGCTGAGTCCTTCCTTAGCCATAGACTGCAGAGCAGCTGCCGGCTGGGAAGGCAGCAATCAGGGGAAGGCGGCAAAGGAAACAGCCTAAGGATAAAAGGCATACGAGAATGGAAGCCAAACACATGCATGATTATATTTACACAAAAGGCCTTGAGAAGGCCAACATTCAACATAGTTTGAATACACCCCTAGTGGGTGGAACTGCGCAAGCTTAATAAGAATTGTTCAAAGAGTAACGAGCAGGAAAAGCAAGGACGGCAGATCAACCCAAGGGAACGACTGGCGAATCGGGCAGGTCGGTGGAGACAGCAGCGCTGGCTGGAGGAGTGGCCGGTTGGTGAACCTCGGCATGATCACCGCCTCCCGCAGAGGGCGCGCCAGCACGCGCCTCGTTGCTGGAGGCACGGTCATGTTGAGGCTGGCTGGTTGCTTCACCGGCTGGCTCGGCGTCTTCGCTTTCCTCCCCTTCTTCGTATTCACCTTCATCGCTAGAGGCGATCTCCTCCGCCGAGTCTTCACCCTCCGCCGGGTTCAGCCCGAACCACTCCTCCGGCTGGGCGATGCCGTTGTCGTCCACCGCAGGAGCGAAGAGCTGGTGTCGGTAAACTCGGTAAGAGCCGAAGCACGCTGGATGATAGCCGGCCGTGAAGGAAATATGCCCTAGAGGCAATAATAAAGTTATTATTTATTTCCTTATATCATGATAAATGTTTATTATTCATGCTAGAATTGTATTAACTGGAAACATAATACATGTGTGAATACATAGACAAACAGAGTGTCACTAGTATGCCTCTACTTGACTAGCTCATTAATCAAAGATGGTTATATTTCCTAGCCATGAACAAAGAAGTTGTTATTTGATTAACGAGATCACATCATTAGTTGAATGATCTGATTGACATGACCCATTCCATTAGCATAGCACCCGATCGTTTAGTATATTGCTATTGCTTTTATCCATGACTTATACATGTTCCTTTAACTATGAGAATATGCAACTCCCATTTACCGTAGGAACACTTTGTGTGCTACCAAACGTCACAACGTAACTGGGTGATTATAAAGGTGCTCTACAAGTGTCTCCGAAGGTACATGTTGAGTTGGCATACTTCGAGATTAGGATTTGTCACTCCGATTGTCGGAGAGGTATCTCAGGGCCTTCTCGGTAATGCACATCACATAAAGCCTTGCAAGCATTGCAACCAATGAGTTAGTTGCGAGATGATGTATTACGGAACGAGAAAAGAGACTTGCCGGTAACGAGATTGAACTAGGTATTGGATACCGACGATCGAATCTCGGGTAAGTAACATACCGATGACAAAGGGAACAACGTATGTTGTTATGCGGTCTGACCGATAAAGATCTTCGTAGAATATGTAGGAGCCAATATGGGCATCCAGGTCCCGCTGTTGGTTATTGACCGGAAACGTGTCTCGGTCATGTCTACATTGTTCTCGAACCGTAGGGTCCGCACGCTTAAGGTTTCGATGACAGTTATATTATGAGTTTATGAGTTTTGATGTACCGAAGGAGTTCGGAGTCCCAGATGAGATCGGGGACGTGACGAGGAGTCTCGAAATGGTCGAGACATGAAGAATTATATATTGGAAGCCTATGTTTGGACATCGGATGCATTCCGGGTGAAATCAGGATTTTACCGGAATACCGGGAGGGTTACCGGAACCCCCCGGAAGCATAATGGGCCAACATGGGCCTTGGAGGAAAGGTGAGAGGGCAGCCCTAGGGGCTGCGCGCCTCCCCCCCTTCCCTAGTCCTATTAGGACTAGGAGAAGTGGGGCGCCCCCTCTCTCTCTTTCTCCCCCTTGGAGCAATCCTAGTCCAACTAGGATTGGGGGGGGGGAATCCTACTCCCAGAGGGAGTAGGACTCTCCTGGCGCACCAAACCTGGCCGGCCAGCCCCTCCCCCTTGGATCCTTTATATACGGGGGCAGGGGGCACCCCAAAGACACACAAGTTGATCTACGGATCGTTCCTTAGCCGTGTGCGGTGCCCCCTTCCACCAAATTCCACCTCGATTATATCGTTGCAGTGCTTAGGCGAAGCCCTGCGCCGGTAACACATCAAGATCGTCACCACGCCGTCGTGCTGACGGAACTCTTCCCCGACGCTTTGCTGGATCGGAGCCCGGGGATCGTCATCGAGCTGAACGTGTGCCAAGAACTCGGAGGTGCCGGAGTAACGGTGCTGTGATCGGTTGGATCGCGAGGAGAACGTACGACTACTTCCTCTACGTACGACTACTTCCTCTACGTTGTGTCAACGCTTCCGCTTCGGTCTACGAGGGTACGTAGACAAACACTCTCCCCTCTCGTTGCTATGCATCACCATGATCTTGCGTGTGCGTAGGAAATTTTTTGAAATTACTACGTTCCCTAACAGTGGCATCCGAGCCTAGGTTTTATGGTTGATGTTATTTGCACGAGTAGAACACAAGTGAGTTGTGGACGATACAAGTCATACTGCCTACCAGCATGTCATACTTTGGTTCAGCGGTATTGTTGGATGAGACGATCCGGACCAACCTTACGCGTACGCTTACGCGAGACCGGTTCCCTCGACGTGCTTTGCACAGAGATGGCTTGCGGAAGACTGTCTCTCTAACTTTAGTTGAACCGAGTGTGGCTACGCCCGGTCCTTGAGAAGGTTAAAACGGAGTCTATTTGACAAACTATCGTTGTGGTTTTGATGCGTAGGTAAGATGAGTTCTTGCTTAAAGCCCGTAGCAGCCACGTAAAACTTGCAACAACAAAGTAGAGAACGTCTAACTTGTTTTTGCAGGGCATGTTGTGATGTGATATGGTCAAGACGTGATGCTAAATTTTATTGTATGAGATGATCATGTTTTGTAACCAAGTTATCGGCAACTGGCAGGAGCCATATGGTTGTCGCTTTATTGTATGCAATGCAATCGCGATGTAATGCTTTACTTTATTGCTAAACGGTAGTGATAGTCGTAGAAGCATAAGATTAGCGAGACGACAACGATGCTGCGATGAAGATCAAGGTGTCGCGCCGGTGACGATGGTAATCATGACGGTGCTTCAAAGATGGAGATCACAAGCACAAGATGATGATGGCCATATCATATCACTTATGTTGATTGCATGTGATGTTTATCCTTTTATGCATCTTATCTTGCTTTGATTGACGGTAGCATTATAAGATGATCTCTCACTAAATTATCAAGAAGTGTTCTCCCTGAGTATGCACCGTTGCGAAAGTTCTTCGTGCTGAGACACCACGTGATGATCGGGTGTGATAGGCTCTACGTTCAAATACAACGGGTGCAAAACAGTTGCACACGCGGAATACTCAGGTTTAACTTGACGAGCCTAGCATATACAGATATGGCCTCGGAACACAGAGACCGAAAGGTCGAGCGTGAATCATATAGTAGATATGATCAACATAATGATGTTCACCATTGAAACTACTCCATCTCACGTGATGATCGGACATGGTTTAGTTGATTTGGATCACGTGATCACTTAGAGGATTAGAGGGATGTCTATCTAAGTGGGAGTTCTTAAGTAATATGATTAATTGAACTTTAATTTATCATGAACTTAGTCCTGGTAGTATTAGCATATCTATGTTATAGATCAATAGCTCGCATTGTTGTTTCCCTGTGTTTATTTTGATATGTTCCTAGAGAAAATTGTGTTGAAAAATGTTAGTAGCAATGATGCGGATTTGATCCGTGATCTGAGGTTTATCCTCATTGCTGCACAGAAGAATTATGTCCTTGATGCACCGCTAGGTGACGGACCTATTGCAGGAGCAGATGCAGACGTTATGAACGTTATGCTAGCTCAATATGATGACTACTTAATAGTTTAGTGCACCATGCTTAAACGGCTTAGAATCGGGACTTCAAAGACGTTTTGAAACGTCATGGAGCATATGAGATGTTCCAGGAGTTGAAGTTAATATTTCAAGCAAATACCCGAGTTGAGAGATATGAAGTCTCCAACAAGTTCTATAGCTAAAAGATGGAGGAGAATCGCTCAACTAGTGAGCATGTGCTCAAATTGTCTGAGTACTACAATCACTTGAATCAAGTGGGAGTTAATCTTCCAGATAAGATAGTGATTGACAGAATTCTCTAGTCACCATCACCAAGTTAGTAGAACTTCGTGATGAACTATAATATGCAAGGGATAACGGAAAATATGACCAAGCTCTTCGCGATGCTAAAATCGGCGAAGGTAGAAATCAAAGAAAAACATCAAGTGTTGATGGTTGACAAGATCACTAGTTTCAAAAGGGCAAAAGGAAAGAAGGGGAACTTCAAGAAGAACGGCAAGCAAGTTGCTGCTCAAGTGAAAAAGCCCAAGTCTGGTCCTAAGCCTGAGACTAAGTGCTTCTATTGCAAATGGACTGGTCACTGGAAGCGGAACTACCCCAAGTGATTGGCGGATAAGAAGGATGGCAAAGTGAACATAAGTATATTTGATATACATGTTATTGATGTGTACTTTACTAGTGTTCATAGCAACCCCTCAGTATATGATACTGGTTCAAGTTGCTAAGATTAGTAACTCGAAACGGGAGTTGCAGAATGAACAAAGACTAGTTAAAGGGCAAGGTGACGATGTGTGTTGGAAGTGGTTCCAAGATTGAAATGATCATCATCACACACTCCCTATACTTTCGGGATTAGTGTTGAAACTAAATAAGTGTTATTTGGTGTTTGCGTTGAGCATGAATATGATTTGATCATGTTTATTGCAATACGGCTATTCATTTAAGTAAGAGAATAAATTGTTGTTCTGTTTACATGAATAAAACCTTCTATGGTTATACACACCAACGAAATGGTTTGTTGGATCTCGATCATAGTGATACACATATTCATAATATTGAAGCCAAAAGATGCAAAGTTAATAATGATAGTGCAACCTATTTGTGGCACTGCCGTTTAGGTCATATTGGTGTAAAGCGCATGAAGAAACTCCATGCTGATGGGATTTTGGAATCACTTGATTATGAATCACTTGATGCTTGCGAACCATGCCTCTTGGGCAAGATGACTAAAACGCCGTTCTCCGGAACAATGGAGCAAGCAACAGATTTGTTGGAAATCATACATACTGATGTATGTGGTCCGATGAATATTAAGGCTCGCGACAAGTATCATTATTTTCAGAACTTCACAGATGATTTAAGCAGATATGGGTATATCTACTTAATGAAACATAAGTCTGAAACGTTTGAAAAGTTCAAAGAATTTCAGAGTGAAGTGGATAATCATCGTAACAAGAAAATAAAAAGTTTCTACGATATGATCGCAGAGGTAAAATATTTGAGTTACGAGTTTTGGCCTTCAGTTAAAAACCGTGTGGAATAGTTTCACAAATTCATGCCACCTGGAACACCACAGCATAATGGTGTGTCCGAACGTCATAACCGTACTTTATTGGATATAGTACAATCTATGATGTTTCTTACCGATTTACCAATATCGTTTTGGGATCATGCATTAGAGACAGCTGCATTCACGTTAAAAGGGGCACCATCTAAATCCGTTGAGACGACACCGTATGAACTATGGTTTAGCAATAAACCTAAGCTGTCGTTTCTTAAAGTTTGGGGCTGCGATGCTTATGTGAAAAAGCTTCAACCTGATAAGCTCGAACCCAAATCGGAGAAATGTGTCTTCATAGGATATCCAAAGGAAACTGTTGGATACACCTTCTATCACAGATCCGAAGGCAAGACTTTTGTTGCTAAGTTCGGAAACTTTCTAGAGAAAGAGTTTCTTTCGAAAGAAGTGAGTGGGAGGAAAGTAGAACTTGATAAGGTAATTGTACCTTCTCCCTTATTGGAAAGTAGTTCATCACAGAAAACTGTTCCTGTGACTACTACACCAATTAGTGAGGAAGCTAATGATGATGATCATGTAACTTCAAGATCAAGTTACTACCGAATCTCGTAAGTAAACCAGAGTGAGATCCGCACCAGAGTGGTACGGTAATCCTGTTCTGTAATTCATGTTACTAGACCATGACGAACTTGCGAACTATGAGGAAGCGATGATGAGCCCAGATTCCGCAAAATGGTTAGAGGCCATGAAATCTGAGATATGATCCATGTATAAGAACAAAGTATGGACTTTGAGGGATTTGCCCGATGATCGGCAAGCCAAAGAAAATAAATGGATCTTCAAGAGGAAGACGGACACTGATAGTAGTGTTACTATCTACAAAGCTAGAATTGTCGCAAAAGGTTTTCGACAAGTTCAAGGTGTTGACTACGATGAGAGTTTCTCACTCGTATCTATGCTTAAGTCTGTCCGAATCATGTTAGCAATTGTCGCATTTTATGAAATCCGGCAAATGGATAAACAAAACTACATTGCTTAATGGATTTATTAAAGAAGAGTTGTATACGATGCAACTAGAAGGTTTTGTCGATCCTGAAGGTGTTAACAAAATATGCAAGCTCCAGCGATCCATCTATGGACTGGTGCAAGCATCTCGGAGTTGGAATATACGCTTTGATAAGTTGATCAAAGCATATAGTTTTATACAGACTTGCGGTGAAGCCTGTATTTACAAGAAAGTGAGTGGGAGCACTACAGCATTTCTGATAAGTATATGTAAATGACATATTATTGATCGGAAATAATGTAGAATTATTCTGTAAAGCATAAAGGAGTATTTAAAAGGAGTTTTTCGAAGAAGAACCTTGGTGAAGCTGCTTACATATTGAGCATCAAGATCTATAGAGATAGATCAAGACGCTTGATAAGTTTTTCAATAAGCACATACCTTGAAAAGATTTTGAAGTAGTTCAAAATGGAACAGTCAAAGAAAGAGTTCTTGCCTGTATTACAAGGTGTGGAATTGAGTAAGACTCAAAGCCCGACCACGGCAGAAGATAGAAAGAGAATGAAAGTCATTCCCTATGCCTCAGCCATAGGCTCTATGAAGTATGCCATGCTGTGTACCAGACCTATTGTATACCCTACCCTGAGTTTGGCAAGGGAGTACAATAGTGATCTAGGAGTAGATCACTGGACAGCGGTCAAAATTATCCTTAATGGAATAAGGATATGTTTCTCGATTATGGATGTGACAAAAAGGTTCGTCGTAAAAGGTTACGTCGATGCAAGTTTTGACACTAATCTAGATGACTCTAAGTCTCAATCTAGATACATATTGAAAGTGGGAGCAATTAGCTAAAGTAGCTCCGTGCAGAGCATTGTAGACATAGAAAATTGCAAAATACATAACGGATCTGAATGTGGCAGACCCGTTGACTAAACTTCTCTCACAAGCAAAACATGATCACACCGTAGTACTCTTTGGGTGTTAATCACATAGCGATGTGAACTAGATTACTGAATCTAGTAAACCCTTTGGGTGTTGGTCACATATCGATGTGAACTATGGGTGTTAATCACATGGCGACGTGAACTAGATTATTGACTCTAGTGCAAGTGGGAGACTGAAGGAAATATGCCCTAGAGGCAATAATAAAGTTATTATTTATTTCCTTATATCATGATAAATGTTTATTATTCATGCTAGAATTGTATTAACTGGAAACATAATACATGTGTGAATACATAGACAAACAGAGTGTCACTAGTATGCCTCTACTTGACTAGCTCATTAATCAAAGATGGTTATATTTCCTAGCCATGAACAAAGAAGTTGTTATTTGATTAACGAGATCACATCATTAGTTGAATGATCTGATTGACATGACCCATTCCATTAGCATAGCACCCGATCGTTTAGTATATTGCTATTGCTTTTATCCATGACTTATACATGTTCCTTTAACTATGAGAATATGCAACTCCCATTTACCGTAGGAACACTTTGTGTGCTACCAAACGTCACAACGTAACTGGGTGATTATAAAGGTGCTCTACAAGTGTCTCCGAAGGTACATGTTGAGTTGGCATACTTCGAGATTAGGATTTGTCACTCCGATTGTCGGAGAGGTATCTCAGGGCCTTCTCGGTAATGCACATCACATAAAGCCTTGCAAGCATTGCAACCAATGAGTTAGTTGCGAGATGATGTATTACGGAACGAGAAAAGAGACTTGCCGGTAACGAGATTGAACTAGGTATTGGATACCGACGATCGAATCTCGGGTAAGTAACATACCGATGACAAAGGGAACAACGTATGTTGTTATGCGGTCTGACCGATAAAGATCTTCGTAGAATATGTAGGAGCCAATATGGGCATCCAGGTCCCGCTGTTGGTTATTGACCGGAAACGTGTCTCGGTCATGTCTACATTGTTCTCGAACCGTAGGGTCCGCACGCTTAAGGTTTCGATGACAGTTATATTATGAGTTTATGAGTTTTGATGTACCGAAGGAGTTCGGAGTCCCAGATGAGACCGGGGACGTGACGAGGAGTCTCGAAATGGTCGAGACATGAAGAATTATATATTGGAAGCCTATGTTTGGACATCGGATGCATTCCGGGTGAAATCAGGATTTTACCGGAATACCGGGAGGGTTACCGGAACCCCCCGGAAGCATAATGGGCCAACATGGGCCTTGGAGGAAAGGTGAGAGGGCAGCCCTAGGGGCTGCGCGCCTCCCCCCCTTCCCTAGTCCTATTAGGACTAGGAGAAGTGGGGCGCCCCCTCTCTCTCTTTCTCCCCCTTGGAGCAATCCTAGTCCAACTAGGATTGGGGGGGGGGAATCCTACTCCCAGAGGGAGTAGGACTCTCCTGGCGCACCAAACCTGGCCGGCCAGCCCCTCCCCCTTGGATCCTTTATATACGGGGGCAGGGGGCACCCCAAAGACACACAAGTTGATCTACGGATCGTTCCTTAGCCGTGTGCGGTGCCCCCTTCCACCAAATTCCACCTCGATTATATCGTTGCAGTGCTTAGGCGAAGCCCTGCGCCGGTAACACATCAAGATCGTCACCACGCTGTCGTGCTGACGGAACTCTTCCCCGACGCTTTGCTGGATCGGAGCCCGGGGATCGTCATCGAGCTGAACGTGTGCCAAGAACTCGGAGGTGCCGGAGTAACGGTGCTGTGATCGGTTGGATCGTGAGGAGAACGTACGACTACTTCCTCTACGTACGACTACTTCCTCTACGTTGTGTCAACGCTTCCGCTTCGGTCTACGAGGGTACGTAGACAAACACTCTCCCCTCTCGTTGCTATGCATCACCATGATCTTGCGTGTGCGTAGGAAAATTTTTGAAATTACTACGTTCCCTAACAGGCCGCACCTCCACCAGCTCTTCGTCATCCTCCTCCCGCCAAGTCCTCAGCTGTTCCAAGTTCAGCCCAGGGTACCAGGCCCGGACGAACTCCAGTGCCCTCCTGGCACCGGATCGAGCAGCGGAGGCCTTCCAGGCCTCAAAGCGGCCGACTGCCACCTCCAGCCAGTCGGCAGTTCGGCTCGGGGAGCGGGGAATCACTTCGCCTGGCCAGAGGGCGGCCAGCACCTGCGCCCCAGCGCGCTGGAGGTGGCGGAGCATGCGGTGTGCCGGCTGCAACCGGGCTTGGATCGCCAAGAGCCGCTCCTCAAGTGTCCGGCTCGCGTCCGGCGCGATCTCAACCCCCGCCTGTCGGCGTGCCTCGCGGTGGGCCTCGATGGTCTGGGTGGCAATGACGGAGTAGACGGGGAAGTAGTCTGCGCAAAAAAAACAAAAGCAGCACAAATTAGAAGACGAATCAGAGGGCAAGGGGGCGAGCGAGGAGTGAGGAAGGCGGCTTACCGTCGATCAGATCCTCGATCCGACCGTAACCCTCGCTCAGCGCTTGCTTCGCCTCAGCCCAGCCCGCCGCTTTGGTCTCGAACTCAGCTTTGAGGGCGGCCTCGCTGTCCTGCGCCTTCTTCAGGGCCGCCTTGTGGCTCTCCTCCTGGTCGGCCAACTTCTTGACCAGGCGGTCGCGCTCCAGGACTAGGGCGTTGAACTCGGCCTCCTTGGCGCGAAGGGCGGTCTGGGCCCCGCCGAGCTGCTCCCTCAAGTCGGCATTGGCCCCTGCAAGCATTGAAGACAAAGGAAGAAACAATAAGGAAGAAGTCATCGGGAAAGATACGACCCGACTGCTCAGCAGTCGGCCCGGATCTCGGGGACTACACCCAGTGGGTGCACTGACACGCCCCCACAGGATATGTACAAAACAGAGCACGCACTCCGGCTGTCGGTCAGATCCTTGCTCTTCTGGCGCAGCTCCTGAGCCTGGGAGTCGAAGGCGGCGGTACTCTGGTTATGGTACTCCTGGAAGATCAGACAGGATGCAGGAATAAGATAACTGTCAGGACCTAGTAAGTTCCAAGCCGCCTGCTCAGCGGCCGACACGGAACTCGAGGACTACACCCAGTGGGTGCGCTGATGCGCCCCCACAGAAGAACTCAAAAAAGCAAAACAACCAAGGCCAGAAGACTCACCAGGACGACGGCCCGCGTCGCAAGAAAATCTCGGGTATATCGCTGCAGCGCGGTAGCATGAGCCTGAAGCCGGCTCCGGACCTCCTGGGCCGCCGCGTTCAGTTCGGCCGTCCCCCCGCTGGGCGCCCACTCGAACGTGCTGGAGCTGGCCGCCTCCAGGGCCTCCGCCGTCCGGCTGGCGCTCGCTGCTCTGTCCGGCTCCGGCACGGGGGTAGCTTCCCCCGCGCGCCGGCGTGATGCCGGCTGCACCACCAGGCCGACTCTTGCTGCCGGCTCGCTCCCAGCCGGCTGCTCCGGCGCCATAGCCGGCTGACCGCTCTGGCCCGCCCCAGTCGGCGCCGCCCACGGCACCTCCTCCAAGACAATCACATCATCCTCCCTCCGCTCCGCCTCCGACCGGCCGCGGTTGGCTTCCTCAGACGGAGGCACGGGGACGTCGGGAGCCACGCTACGGAGGGGAATGACAAGCTGTGGAGGCTGGTTGCGTGAGGCCTCCGCCTCCCTCTCCGCGGCCGTCGCCTCCGCCTGGGCCTTGGCCGCCGCGTCGGCCTGCTCCTTCGCCGCCTGGGCGGTCCTCCGCTCCGACGCTTCCCCTCCTCCTGCGCCTCCTGCGCATTCCGCTCCGTAGCCTCCATGAGGTCGACGCGGCGATCCACGCGGCGGGAGCTCGAAGACCCTCCGGCTGATCCGATCACGGAGCCGGGAGGACCTCGCTCGAGGGAAAGCGGCGCCCTGGCCGGTTAGCCAAGAAAGAATTTAGAAGAACTTCAATCGAAGAACACGGCAAGAATACAAGACGCTTAAACACTTACGCCGAAACCGCCTGCGGATGCTTCACGACCTTCTGAAAGCGGGCCGCCCTCGCGGCCGCTTCATCCCGCTTGGTTGCCGCAGTGGTGCCCCTGGCCTTCTTCGGCCGGCTGCCGAAGTAGGTCGACACGGCCCGGCGCTTCGGTGCGCCGCCACGGGCGGCCGGCGCGGCAGAAGGGCCCGCGCCTTGAAGATCAGGCGCCGGCTGGCGGTGCGGGACGACTTCGACCTCGCCGTCGTCCGCCCAGTCCTCGAGGCCGGCTCCGAGCCCCGCGCCGCCTGCCTCGCCGCCTTCCCCCGCGGCGGCATCTTCCATGGCAGCCGCCCCAAGATCCGGATCATCGACGTCATCCACCGTACGGTCGGGGAGGAACTGGCGCTCTGCCCCTACGGCCCCCGCCGCCGGCAGAAGTAGGGGATTCTGCAGAAAACAAGCCGGCTGATCAGAGGCTGGTCATACCGAGGCCGGCAACACACAAGAAGGGAAAGAAGAAAGACTTACGGCAGGCGGAGGGTTGGCGCGAGAGTACGGTTCCTTGCCGTATTGCCAATCCTCGGGGAGCTTGCAGTTGGCGATGTAGTTCACCAGGTAGGACACCTCGGCATGGGGCATCTCCCTGGTGCTCAGCCGGCATGGGTCGAAGCGGTCGCTCATCTGGTAGATCATGTGCGGCCGGCCTTGGAGCGGGAGTACCCGGCGCTCCACGAAGGCGGCCACCAGGTCGACTCCGACCAGGCCCTCCGACTGGACCATCACCCGGAGTCGGGCGATGGCGGCGTTCCCGGCCTGGGACAGCGTCCTGGCCCGGTAGCTCCCTGAGGGTGGCCTCGCAGCCGGCGGACCGGCTACGTAAGCCGGCAGGTTGACAAAGTCGCCTTGCGGGGCAACGTTCCTCACGTAGAAGTAGGATTTCTGCCAGAGTTTCACTGGCTGAATCAGCGGGATGGACGGGAACGGATTGTTCCCGCCCGTCCGCCTCATGGAGATGAAAGCTCCGCATGGGGCGGGCACACGACGACGGTGCCAAGCTTGCTTTGGAAGAATTCTCCCCAAAGCTCCAGGGTGGGGAGAACACCAAGAAAGCCCTCGCAGAGGGTGACGAAGGCCGATAGCAGCATCATTGCGTTGGGGGTGAGATGATGCGGCTGAAGGTGGTAGAATTCGAGGAAGGAGCGAAGGAACCCGCTCGCCGGGAGGCCGAAGCCGCGCAGGTAGTGCGAGCGGAAGACCACCCGCTCGCCCTCCTCCGGTGCCGGCGAGATCTCCCTCTCCGGCGCGCACCGAACCCGCACGTAGTTCTCACCGGGCAGACGCCGCGTCCGGCGGAGGAACTCGATGTGCTCGTCAAGAACGTTGGAGCCGTCCCATGAGCTCGACAGCGCCATTGGGACGGTGCGGCGAGGAGCAAGGTGCGGCGGCGGCGGAGGCGCGTGCGACCCCGCTGCAGCGGAGCAACCGCGAACCAAGAGGCCCGACGGCGGAACGGCGCGGCGATGAGGCGCTGCGGTGGCGGAGAGAATGAGGATGGAAGGCGAGAAAGGTTGGAGCGAGGGAGAGCGTGCGAGCCTTTGCCGCTCCCTCTCCTCCCCCTACTTATAGACCCGAGTGACGGAGCCGAGGAGACGTGGTGTGGGGGACGTGGGATTAACTGCGCCCACTCCCCCACGTCCCGCTATAATTGCGCCTTGACGGCATGGCGAAACCGCCGCGGGAAGGCAAACAGCCCATCTGGGGCCGCAGAAGATCCGCGCCTGGGCCGAGGCCAGGAGTGGCGGGCCCGGGCCTGCGGCGACGTCCCGTCGCGCACGCGCAATGGCAGGCCTTTTCTGCCACGTGACATGCGGAGAGGCGCGCGGTCAGCGCGCGAGTTGGCTCACGTTCCCGTTGACGAGGCCGCAGCGCCCTCCCAAGGCGGCGTGCATAAGCAGAGCCGGCTCCCAGCGGCCGGCTCCTCAAGATAGGAAGCTAACCGAGCTTCTCGTCCCCCTTGCCGACCTCGAAGCGCGACCAGCTTCGGGGACTACTGTCGGGGTAAATGACCACGGGTAGCCTAGCCGGCTCCCCCTGGCACTTCAGAAAAAATTACGAGCCGATCCGGCCTCTAAGAAACCAAGACGTGGGGCCGCCTTCCCCCTGCCAGCTGCCTCTCAGGCCGACTATCGGAAGGCGGCCCGGCCTTAACCCTCATGAAGAAAGCCGCGGGAGGGCCGGCTCCAAGAAGCCGGCCACGAGAAGGCCGACTCCAAGGAGCCGGCTCCCACAACGCGGTCAAGATCGTACCCTCGGAGTCTGCATCCACATAACGGCGATGGGACGGGGCGTGGCTACAATAAAGCCTGCCACCCCCGAAACCCAGAGCATGCCTGGCACAGTGCGCCGTACGGGGTATCCCTGACCCGTCCGGCGCGGCACTGTTGCCATGTTGACTATGGCGCCATCCACGGCGGGCTGTCAGCGCGGTCCACGGGCGGTGGGCCCCTTCGGGCAGAGAGACACCCGAAGGCGGCCAGGCCCCCTCCAGTCGGCCCAAGACATGGACGGCTTCCCCAAGCCGGGTTGCCCCCTCCCTCGAAGGAGGCGCTCCATTAAGGAGACAAGATGACGTGAGGCTACAGCGATCGCCCGCCAGGCGGCGGCACGGTAGCCATGCTTACCTCGATAAAGCCTTCATCATCAGGATTGAGGCAACAGTAACCAGCCACCGACAGGGCCCTTGGCAGTGGGGCCTGCCTGTCGACCAAGAAGCCAGCAGCTGGCGGGACCCACCTGCCGGCGGGCCCCAGCAGCCGGCGCAGAAGCCGGCAAGCGTAGACACTGACGGCTAGGGCCCGCGCCCAGCCGGATTACCGTTGTACCCCCGGGGGGTAGGCCTATATAAACCCCCCGGGGCACCCATGCAAAGGGTTGATCTCATCTAGGTTTTACCCCACATAGAGGGAAGAGTAGAGCTAGCCTTGCCCTTCTTCTTCCTCTCGCCAAACAGCTCAAGGAGCATCTTGTAGCTACTTGTTCATCGAGTGATCATGCGGAGACCCCGCAGAGCAGTAGTAGGGGTGTTATCTCCACGGAGAGCCCCGAAGCTGGGTAAGATTCGCCGGCGTGCATGTCTTTGCCTCATCCCGCTTCCAGGCACCGGCGACGTCTTACTGGCTCCCACAATGATAAGCCACCCGTTGGCATATGTCGCACCTACCACCCGACAGCACATGTTTTGGCCTACATTGCCCACTTTTGTAATACTACCTCATATTTAGTATAAAATTTTGACCATAGTTCTACCTAAGAAAATGCCAATGCATGTCACTAAAAATTACACCATTTGAAATTATGTTCAAATACGAATCCAACGATATAGTTCTTAGTGACATGCATTAATATTTTGTTAGTTAAATCTATGGTCAAATTTTGATACTACAAAATTGGAAGAGTAAACCAGGACGGAGGTAGTACTTGCTCTTAGGGTAACCATAAGTTACTTTCCACTATGACTAGCCTAGGCTACTATAGTAGTACAGCATAAAAACGATGCAGGTGATCACGTGAGAAAAAATACTAAAAACATTTCTTTCGGTGCAGTGCGTAGATGCAGTTTTGAACACTACACTTGTCATCGTAATTTGGGAAAATTACGAAAAAAATTGAGCTACATTGTGATTACCGTTTACTTATAGGAAAGAAGTTTCACCTCGATGAGTAGCTTCTCCGTGCACGGAAAGCATGTAAGGAATCCAACAACTTGATCCAGATTAGGGCCGATAGATTTTAGTGCTAAGATCTTCACTATGCCCATGGACTGGGTCAAGCTTGTGGGAATCATTTTCTGGAAGACGGTCGTAAATATATCAAGAAGAAATTTAAAAATGTGAATTTCAAGAAGACGGAGAAGAAGATGAGTGTTGTACCTGAACGATTACGGATCCAATAAAGAGTTCGGAGAATTTGGCAGACGAGTACACCAACACTGTCAATTTCGGCGCGTCAATGACCCTGATTTTTGTTGGACCTTCTAGATCCGATACAAGGAATCTCTCAAGGAAAGGCGCATTCTCAATGGCCATAACGTGGAATGGCTGGAGTGATCTCTTCCCAATTGATGTCTTGTTGCGGGGCCAGCAAGACACATAAATCCATCGGAGATTTGTCGAGGCGATGTGGAGGCTAATGAACCCGTGGATCTGCTCAAGATGAAGGTACTCGAGCGCAGTACATCTGCGGAGCAGGTGCTCCATATCCTTCTTCGAGATGACAATGTCGAAGAGGTCGAGCTGCTTGAGTTGAGGCAGAAGAAGAGCGGGCGCGGCATTAATCTGGGGAAGATAGCAGGAGCTGAAGCTGGCGTGGCACGGCGTTGGCGTAAGGCGGAGCGTGGATGGCGGCAGAGAGCGACATCGTCCAGCTTCAAAGCTGAGCTCCTTGAGCTGATCTAGGGCGGGGGATAAGAACCACTCGTCGAACTTGGGTTGGACCTTGCAGTTGGTACTGAACATGCGGATGTCAAGGCGTTTGGCTGGCCCAGGGTGCGATGAAAGGATCTTGGAGACTGCGGCCATGCGTTTGCAATCCCCGTCGCAGAGGCAGCTGTCGATGGTGAGGTTGAGGGGGACGCAGCGCCAGAGGGGGCGCCACCGCCGGGAGAGCAGGCGGTCCGCACGGCAGATTTGGTGGGGAGGAGGCCGATAATGACGAGCAGTGTGTCGTCGGGAGGCTGCTGATGAAGTCCAGGCTCGCCGGATGCGGTTTTGGCTCGAGCCGCCTCCGCTTGTTGGCTGCCTCGCCGTCCATCTCAACCGGCGGTGATGCCGGTGTACACGTGTGCTGGTGTGTGTTCTCTGCTGGGTGTGCGCGAGTGCGTCCTTCTGTGCATGCCGCCGCGCACTGGTGAATTGTGCGCGAGTGCGTCCTTCCCGCATAAGAAGTTTGTCCTCAATGCGCCCTCAATTTACTAGCATGCGGGGTGCTACCCCGAGTGGTTTCAACTTTGTTTACTTCACCGCGTGTCAGATGGGCCTCTAGTTTACTTATTTTCACCCACTGCCACATGGGCCAGCACACGAAGATACAGAACACGAGCTGACAAGGCAGCATGTGGATTGGTTGACCGGTCAACTAAACAATATACGGAGTTATACGCTGACACAGTGAGCGTATAATCCGTCGGTATAGAGAGTTCGAGTGAGAGGGGAGGCCCGTGAGAGATAGCAGAGAGAGAGAGAAAGAGCTACTCCCTCCGTTCGATAATGTAGTTCCAAAAAAATTTTAAGTCAAACTTTTGAAACTTTGACCAAGTTTATAAAGAAATTACTTATATCTACAATACCAAAGATAAATGATAGTATGAAGTAAGTACATGTTGTGATGAATCTAATGATCGTTCCAGATGTAAATGTTTTTCTCCACATATACCTGGTCAAACTTTTCTGAGGTTTGACTTTTCAAAACATCCATATGCTTATGGACGTGACAGAGTCCCTAATAAGAGAGAGAGAGAGAGAGAGAGAGAGAGAGAGAGAGAGAGAGAGAGAGTGAAAAAAGTGTGTGTGCGTGTGTGAAAGAGACATGGACAACACACGATAAAAGTAGAGAAAACGCGTACGTGTCTTATGCAAAGATATCACACATGCATCTTCGACAACAGAGGCAAGGTGAGGAGATAGTGCGTGGTTGTTTGGAACCGAGAGAGCAAGACCCCTAGCACGTGGCCAAGAGGGGTCTGACAAACAAGGGAGAGAGGTCGAGAGAGACGCATGGAGAAAATGCAGACATGGGGAGGAGAGAGTGTATGTTTGTCATAGAGAGATCCCCTGGAGATCGTGATGGGACTACATGGGTGGGAGATCGAGTGACAAGGTGTGTGCGTGAGAGAAGATGCCCCGAGAGATATCGAGATAGACGTATGGATGGAAGGAGACAATATGTGTGTTCCTGATGGCTAGTAAGAGATAATCATACTTAGGATCCAGGGGGGAGTGCTTGCGCCTATGATGGATTGAGGGATTATGGTACTTAGGGGGGTGCGTGTCACATGGAGAGAGAACAAGGGCGGAGAGTGTTGGATGGGTCTATATGTATAGCGCGAGCGAGACATGTGTATGTGTGAACCAGGGAGATATAAGGCCAGTTTGGCTTGCGTCCTGAGCATCTTTTGCCTGGCATGGGGTTGTGGCTGGATTTCATGCACGCTTGTTTGGTTGCTACCCTGTGAAAAATAAAGCCTGCCTGGCCTGGGTTCCCTTGCACTTTAATTAGCCTGGCTGAACTCCAGACACTGCAAGTAGCCTGGCCCAGGTGACCGATTTCGAACGCCTGGTCGTGCCTGGTCGTGTGGCCATGAGGCTAACAGCAACATGGATGGATATTAGCATTAAATAATTGATGCATGGATTGATTAATGGGACGTTGATGCTTTGCGTGGCCCAGACATGAACCAAACGCTTCAGCACCACGCAAGCCTGGCCAGGTAGAAATATTTTACATCTCACGTCCACACCAGGCAGTACCGGCCATCAAGGCATGAGGGTCAGGTCACGAACCAAACTGACCAATAAAGTTTGAGAGAGATTGAGGAGCCCCGATAAGGCTGAGTGGTGCGTCAGATAGCTGAGAGGGGGAAAGAGATATTCCATCCGCTCGATAATGCAGTGCATGTAAATTTTTTAGAAGTCAAACTTTGGAAACTTTGATCAGGTTTACGCAAATGTTATTTATATCTACAATACCAAAGATACATCATACAAAACTACATCTCATGGTGAATCTAATGGTATATGTTTGTCGTACTAGATGTAATTCTTTTTCTCCACGTACATGGTCAAACTTTGTGATGTTTGACTTTTCAATAAATCTGTATGCTATGGACCGAGGAGAGTGCCTCAGACGAGACAGATCAAGTGCGTGTGAAGGAGAATGAGTAAGTGTGCAAAAAGAGTATGCGTGTGAAAGAGAAAGTGATAACAAACGATAAATTAGAAAGAGAGAGTGTTTTTTCGTTTCTTATGCGAACATATCACGCACGCATCTCCGAGATGGAAAAGCGAGGCGAGGATATACACGAAGATAGCTAGTGTGTGATTGTTTGCAACGGAGAGAGACACCCCTGTAGCACATGTCCAATAGAGGTGTGGCCAACAAGGAACAAAGGTCGAGAGGGACACATGGATGGCATGGACGCATGGGGAGGGAGAGAGGGTGTGTTTGTGATAGAGAGATCCCGTCGAGATCGTGAGGGGACTATATGGGTGGGAGATCGAGAGAGTGCATGCGCGATAGAAAGATGCCCCGAGAGAAATCGAGATAGACCATGCACATGTTTGTGATGGAGACTAAGATTAGCTAGTCATATACATATAGGGGGGACTGCGTGTGCCTAGAATTGAGTGAGAGACCATCATACTTGGCTAGCTGGGCATGAGATTGTGTGTGCGCGCGTGTGAGATGGAGAGAGAACGAGGGGGAGAGATAGAGTTTTGGATGGGCCTATCGAGTGCGAGCGAGATATGCATGTGTATGTGTGACCCAGGTGGATGGAGAGTTTGAGAGAGGGGGGAAGAGCTCCGAGACGACATAGTGGTGCGTGAGAGAGTTACAGGCAAAGAGCCAAGGAATCTGTGTGCGTACGATGAGTGCACCAAAGATATCTAGCATGGACTAGCTAGAGTATCATACATTGTGTGCGAGAGAGACCTATAGATGGTGTATATATGCATGTGAACTAGAAAGACCCCCCCCCCACACACACACACACACACAGAGAGAGAGAGAGAGAGAGAGAGAAAGGGAGAGGGACCAACAAGGTTTTTTTGTCGGATGTGTGCGACAGAATTGAAGATTGTCGGCAACAGAGAGAGAGAGAGAGAGAGAGAGAGAGAGAGAACAGGAGTCCAGGAGAGGGAGAGGTCGCGTTTTATGCATCAAAGACTGATATAAACCATGTTTCGATATAAACTTGCATTCAAATATTTAAATTGGAGAAAATGTTGTCTGCAATCCACACATGAACGGATATATGCGTATATCAAACAAGTTCATTAATTTGACTTTCAACATGTTCATGGAGTACTATAATACTGTACAACATGCTACTCGATTGAGGTGTTCAATTTTGGATTTAGTTCACTATTTTGACCTACTAAACGAGCTATTTCACTGAATCGAGATATTTCATTTTGGGTTTGATTCGCGTTTTTGAGTGGGTCAACTATTTGTCATATAGTAAATCTCTAGCAACGAGCATGTAAAAACACATTACTCCCGAGCATCATCTCTCCATCTAAAAAAGAAGTGGCAAGCTAATATTTCAAAATTTGATCCGAATCGACTTCACAAGGTAGACGTGGATGCTCGTTCTCCCAAAATTTGAACGAACCGTTAAACATCCTCTCTGCTCGGTGGAATTCGCCCGAGCAAATAAATGGGAGACGCGAAATTACCGTCCTATGTGGGACACGCATCAATTGGCCCGTTGTACATCGAGGGTAGGTTCGTAACTTCATCCAAGCGCGCCTTCTCCTCGGCCGAAATGACATGTGCCGAATAATTCGTAAACCATGGTCGGCAAAACATGCTCTCCTCGCCCGAAATAGCTCGCGCCCACTATTTCAAAACACGCTCTCCTCGCCCGAAATCGCCCGGCCCACTATAGTTCAAAACACGCCCTCCTCGCCCGAAATCGCTCCCGCCCACTATTTGGGGAGAAGCAAAGTTACTCTACTATCCCCGACCCTCAGTACACAGACCCAAGCCGAGAAGCCTATAGGCAAGGGTAGAACTGTAACTCCCCCTCACATTTCAGAGAACTGCATCCGTAAGACATGGTTCCACTCCCCTCCCAATCCCCCCCCCGCCCGCACCCATTCATATGGGCGCCAAATCACCTTCGTCCCGGGAAGCTCCCTTCTCCCGAGCCGCGAAACCTCAGCCCCACCTTCATGGTGCCCCCCACCGCACCAATTTCACAGCCGCCCTCCTCCCTAATGCCGGAGACGTTGTCCATTTGCCGTCGTGCACTGGGTCGTGTGCCTCTTACTCCGTGCTGCTGGTGCTGCCTCGACGACGGCCGCGTGAACCGTACCGGAGCCAATTCACCCCCGCCGTTGTTCACGGCGCCGGAGCGGCTACAACTTCAGATCCGTCCAGAGTCCTGGTGCTGCTTCGGCGTAGCCGTCGACCGTCGCGACATCGCTCTTTCCCTGCCGCCGGTCGCCACCGCAACCGCGCCGGCCTCACCGACTCGGCAGCTGGACCTGCCTACTTCACCATGCCGCCAGATAGGTCGCACCCTCATCTCAAATCACTTTATTTAGGCGTCAGTTGTCTGAATTTTTATTTTGGGCCAATCGATTTGCAATGGGAAGCAGCACCCCTCGAGGCGGCGGAGCTCCTAGGTTGTCGGTTGGCTGGTGTCTAACATAAGGGTGCGGTGCCGCAAGTTCGCCGCGGAAGCAGCGCTTAGATGGCTATCTTTTAGAGTTGCGTGGGTTGAAGGTACTGCCGCCGCCGGATCTGGATGACGGGGAGTCTTTGTGGATTGGCCCGGGGGCGGCGCAACCACGGCAGTGCGGTGGGCCACGGACGGTGGAGGCAGGCTGCTCTGCCGTTAGTTGTTGGCTCTTCGGGGAAGATTCCGAACAGTGTCAGCCGGGAGGCACAAGACGGCTAGCCATCTGGCGTAGATCGGACAGTACCAAAATAAAATAAAATCGTGTGACCCCAATTTAGTCTTCAGTCAACAGACGTGTGACCACTCTCGTACCTTGCTGTTGATCTCTTAGTGTATTTCTTCAGATCAAAGAGATATGTCGTTCTTAATATTATGCGTTATCTGCATCTTCAGACACACCGTCTTTCGACTCACCGCAGCTGCTCCAACAAGGGAAGCATACACCAGAAGGGAGCTATAGTACCCACTCAACAGTTCCCTGCATCGAATGCGCGTGCCCGACATGCACAGCCACAACAACTGCAAGGCCATCAACAAGTCAGCACATGATGCTCACTCCTATGGATGGCAGCCCGATAGGTTGTACCCTCATCTTACTTGTGTGCAACATTTATGGCTTTGTTATTCATCTAAGCATGGAAAATAGATCATCACATTTCACTGTATATTCATGCTGATCTCTTACGGGTCTTGTTCAGGAGTTAACGTTGTTCCATAGTTCAGCTAAGATACTTGTTCTTTAGGTAACACTGTTCCATAGTTATCATCCATCAGCCAATGCTATTGTAACACCCCGAGAATCATGCTACAGTAATCTCCCCTAATGGTGGCCATGTCATCGTGATTACTATGCAACTTGCCACTTGTCCAAAAATCAAAGCCTTTTTCAAATTTAAAATAAGTCAAATAAATTATTTCTTCGAGCAGTAAAACTAAAATGTTCACCTTATCCTATAAATTTTCCCTGATCATTGTCATGTTGAAACCAGTCTCGTTTGAATTCCCGAGATGCCCATGGGAACTAATTTAGTGGTCCAACATCAATTATTTTGGCCTTCTCAATTTCTAAAAAAAAGAGTCAGACAACTCCTTTTGACCCCAAACCTTTTTGTTCCATATCAAGATATTGTGTTAGATTTACATGCCAAGTTTTGTTCAAAACAAAACTCATTTGGTACTAAAAGTAAATGCAAAACAGTGCCTGAGAATTATAGCAGGAAAGGGAAAAGACAAGGACTAAAACTACTGTGCAATTAGGCCTGCTCAGCGAGTGTGCCGGCCCAGCCCGCTCCCAGGTCGCCCCTCCCCCAACCTCTCTCTCCTCCAGCTGTCCATGACGCCCGAGCCAGGACGCTGTTCCCTCTGCACCCTCTCGCCATCGTGTCGCTACAGGGCGCCTGGAGGGGATAAGAAGACCAGCACCGACGCTCTGGACTCCCAGGATCTTTTCTCCCTCTTCCCCACGCTCTGCTCCGTCCACCTCGCACGTGCCCGAGACGCCGTCGCCATCGCCTTCGCCATCATCGTGGCCATCGAGCTTCCGTGCCACCGGAGGATGTCCAGGAGAGCCGCAACTTCCGCCTTCATCGTCTTCATCGCTGGATTGGAGCCAAGACGCCTGAACGATGACGCCCGCGACTGTCTTCCTCGCCATGGCCACCGGAGCCTCGTCGCTCGATCTGTCGCCATTTGACCTTCCCCGACCATGTCGAGCCCTCCCCAAGCTCCACTGTGAGGCCCTGCATCTTTCCCCTCTCCCCGTTGCTAGATTCGTGGCCTCTAGCTAGCCCAGCCGCCGCGACCGAACTCCACTCCCGCATCCGCTAGCCGCTCCTGCTGCCTGTGCCCACACCCTCGGCCACCCTGCCCGTGCGCCGGCCACGACGGAGGCCGTCCGCGCACGCGACTGGCTCGCCCGCCTGCTGCAGCAGCTGCTGCTACCCTGCACTGCCGCGGCCACGCGCTGCTCTGGATGCTGCTGCTTGTGGCGCTGCCACTGCTGCTGTTGCCGCCCCGCTATGCCAACCCGCGTGCGCGTGCGCTTGCCTTCTGCTGATGCTGTCTTGCCGAGCCTGCTGTTATTGATTGTTGCGCTGATGATCTTGCTTCCTACTGCTGCTCCTCCATTGTTGCTACTAGCTGCGCTTGCGCCGCTGCTCCTGTACTGCGGCTTACTACTGATGCTGTTTAATCGTACTACTAGACTGTTGCTTGCTACTGCTGTTAATGGCCGGGACTCTGCCCCCATGCGAGTTGACCATGGTGTTAGACAAATTAGGGTTTGGAATAATGCTCGATACCCTTGGTGGGTACGGCTGTCATATATTTATAAGAGGGAACCATACAAATACAGGTTATGTTACAACACGTATATCTACTATATACTTAGTCTAACACCCTCCCTCAATCTTAACTATGTCCTGAAACACTCAGAAGGTTAAGATTGCGACGACATCCTTCAAAAGAAGGCAAGGGCAAGGGTTTAGTGAAAATATCAGCAAGCTGATCCTTAGAAGAAACAAACTTAATCTGAAGGAGCTTCTGAGCAACACGTTCCCTCACAAAATGATAGTCGACTTCGATGTGCTTCGTTTGGGCATGAAATACTGGATTGGATGAAAGGTATGTGGCACCGATGTTATCACACCAAAGAATAGGCGGCTGAGTTGGGGAGACCTTCAACTCTCGAAGCAATGACTGCACCCACATGATCTCAGCTGTGGCATTAGCAACAGCTTTGTACTCAGCTTTGGTACTACTCCGAGACACCGTAGCTTGCTTGCGAGCTTGCCAGGCGATCAAGTTAGGCCCAAAGAACATAGCATGCCCCCCCCCCCCCCGTGGATCGCCGATCATCAGGACTACCAGCCCAATCGGCATCAGAAAATGCTGAGATCAGTCCAGAACGTGCAGGCTAAAGATGGAGACCATATGAACCAGTGTGACGAACATAGCGCAAGATGCGCCTAATAGCTGACCAGTGAGAATCACGTGGTGCATGAAGATACTGACACACACGGTTAACTGCAAAGGATATGTCTGGTCGAGTAATGAGCAAGTACTGCAGTCCACCCACAATGCTGCGGTACTCAGTGGCATCCTCAGGAGAGAGCAAGGCACCAGCAAGAGTTGTCAGTTTGTCTGTGGCAGACATGGGAGTCGTAGCAGACTTGCACTGCAACATACCTGCACGACGCAGAAGATCCTAAGAGTACTTCTTCTGAGTAAGAGTCAAGCCACTATCAGAATGAAGAACCTCGAGGCCCAGAAAATAATGCAGTCTCCCAAGATCCTTAACAGCAAACTCAGCACCAAGAGAGAACACAAGCCGATCCGTAGCAGAAGCAGACGAACTAACAAGGATGATGTCATCAACATAGACCAGAATGTACATAGTCACCTCAGGTCGCTGAAGAATAAACAAAGACGTGTCTGCTGTAGAAGGAACAAACCCATGTGCACGAAGAGCAGCGCCAAGGCGGGCATGCCACGCACGCGGGGCCTACTTCAAACCATAGAGAGCCTTGACAAGGCGACACAAATGATGTGGCTGAGCAGGATCAACAAAACCTGGCAGCTGATGCATATAAACCTCTTCTTCCAGAACTCCATGGAGAAAGGCATTCTGAACATCAAGCTGTCGAAGCGACCATCCACGAGTAACAGCCAAAGAGAGAAGAACACGAATAGTAGTTGGTTTAATAACAGGACTAAATGTGTCTTTGTAATCAATGCCGTACCGTTGTTTGAATCCCTTGGCAACCAGGCGTGCCTTGTACCTCTCAATGGAGCCATCAGCATGTTTCTTCACCTTGAATACCCATTTAGAGTCAATGGGATATTGACACCAGATGGAGGTGGAACAAGACGCCAAGTGTTGTTTCTTTGAAGAGCATGAATCTCCTGCTCCATCGCAGCACGCCAATGTGGAATGCCAAGCGCTACTCGAAAATGTCGTGGTTCAGTCGTAGGGTCCGCCTCAGCATGCGCCACGCAAGCCGCAAGCCACGCGACAGTGCCGTCAGTGCGCTTCTTCGGTTGGAAGATGCCACTTTTGCTACGAGTATGGGGACGCAGGATGACAGGCAGAGATGGCACTGGAGCTGCCACACCAGAGGAGCCACTGTCCACCAGCAGCGAGGAGGACGTGCCGGCGGGCGAGTCCGGTGGCACGGTCAGTGTCGGCGAAGAGAGATCGGGTGTGACCGGTGTCGACGGACCAGGCGACGAAGACTCGGTGACCTGCAAGGCCTCCGGCCCAGGGGATAGCGCCGCGGGTCCAGCCGGCCCGGCCGACAGCTCCGCAGGCTCGGCCGGTCCAAGCGACAGCGAGGCCGCTGGCCCAGGCGTCTCGGGCACCCCGTCGGATCCACGTGCATGGGACATGCACGTGTGATCGACGTCGTGGTCAGGCGGGGCAGTGGTGGGGGCAGCCTCGTCGAGCGCCTCGTCCGGCATAGCAGCAGCTGGCGCAGTTGTGGCCGTATCATCATCCAGAAGCTCAAGTCGAGCGCCTCGTCCAGTCCCTGCACCATGGTTAGGCAACAACAGAGGAGAATATGCAACATCCACGAATTGATCAGGCAAAACTGGGAAAGAGTGTAACTCGGTGACGGGAGTATTGGTGGGTGATGTGAGCGTGGAAAACGGGAAGACGGTCTCATCAAACACAACATCACGAGAAATGTAAACACGATTTGTCGGAATGTGAAGACATTTGTAACCTTTGTGGAGAGGACTGTACCCAAGAAACACACATTGTTTGGATCGATACTCAAGTTTATGCTTATTGTACGGACGAAGATGCGGCCAACACGCACAGCCGAACACTTTGAGGAGGGAGTAATCTGGAGTTTCATTAAGCAACACTTCTAGCGGAGACTTCATGTGAAGACGTCGTGTGGGAATCCTGTTTATCAAAAAACAGGCAGTAACAAAAGCATCGCTCCAGAACCGAAACGGGACAGAGGCATGTGCAAGAAGTGTCAGGCCAGTTTCAACTATGTGACGGTGCTTGCACTCAGCTGCACCGTTCTGCTGATGTGTATGAGGACAAGACACATGGTGTGATATGCCAAGCTTCTGAAAGAAGGTGTTAAGGTTACGATACTCACCCCCCCAGTCTGACTGAACATGGATAATTTTGTGCTTAAGCAATCGTTCAACATGTGCTTGAAATTGCATAAAGACATGAAACACATCAGATTTGCGCTTAATAAGATAAATCCAAGTAAAGCGACTGAAAGCATCGATGAAACTGACATAATAGTTGTGACCACTAACAGAAGTTTGGGCATAGCCCCACACGTCTGAAAACACAAGTTCAAGAGGAGCCGTGACAACACGACTTGATACAGAAAAAGGCAACTGATGACTTTTGCCTTGTTGACAGGCATCACACACTAGAAACTCCTTATTACTCGACTCAACAGGAAGACGATGACGATGAAGCACATGGCGCACAATGGGAGTAGCGGGGTGGCCAAGGCGAGAGTGCCACTACGACGATGACACCCGAACACCACTGAAAACTTGAGAGACTCGTGGCACATCAAGTGCGTATAAGCCGTCGCGAGCTCGACCACAAAGAAGAACGTCCCTCGTGTCCCGGTCCTTAACAAAAAAATGGAAAGGGTGAAACTCAACAAACACATTGTTGTCACGAGTTAATTTAGGAACCGAGAGTAAACTACGTGTGACTGAAGGAACACGAAGGACATCAAGCAGATGCAAGGTTTTAGTGGTACGTGAAAGGAGAGATGCCTGACCAACATGTGAGATGGGCATACCTGATCCATTGGCAGTGCGGACCTGATCGTGACCGGTGTAGGGCTGGCGAGTGGCCAGCTTGTCAAGCTGGCTCGTCAAATGGTCCGTAGCGCCCGTGTCCATGTACTAGGCAAGATCCACCGAGTATGAAGGAGTAAACCCGGGATCCGGTGTAGCGAGAGCAGCTTGCTTCTCATTGCCCTTCCCATTGTTCCCAATGCCAAGAAAATCTCGTTTAAAGCGACGATGGCAGCGAGACGCCAAGTGCCCCTCAATGCCGCAGAGTTGACACTCAACCCCACCACCACATGCCTCACAGTGGAGCCGCTTGCCGCCAGCCGTCTGAGGTGGAGCGGCCGGACGGGGCTGGTTGCCCGAGGTCGGCGGCGCTTTCTGCTTGGCACCGCGGGCGCCCCCGCGGAGAGCAGCGTTCGCAGAAGGACCCTCCGTGTAGACGCCAACGGAGCGGCGAGCAGCGAGCCTCTGTTCGGTGTTGAGGAGGCGTGCATAGAGATCGCGAGGCGGCATCGGCGTGTCACGTCCATTGATATTTTCAACAAGAGAATCATAGTCCTCATCAAGCCCATTAAGAATGAATGAAGTAAACTCCTCGTCACGGAGAGGCTTCCCAATAGACAACAGTGTATCAGCCAAACTTTTGACCTTGTTGAAGAAGGCCGTGACGGAGAGATCATTTTTCTTGACCTCACCCAGCTGGTTACGAATGGCAGAGGAACGGGCTAGCGACTGCGAGGAGAAGCTGGAGTCGAGCGTGGCCCATGCATCCCTCGATGTCGCGGCAAACACCACCATGCCGGCCACGGAGGGAGTGAGCGAGGACTGAATGGCACCCAGAATAGCTTGATCCTGAGCGATCCACCGACGATGAGCAGGGTTGGACACCATGACAGAGCCACCAGCGGCCGAGGGCACCGGGACCATGGCCAGGGGACACGACAGCGTACCGTCGACATACCCCTCAAGGTAGTGACTACGCATCAACGGCAACACCTGAGCGCGCCACAGGAGGTAGTTGTCGGCAGAGAGCTTCACCGTCACCAGATGAGCGAAGTGGAACGGTCCTGGTTCAGCCACCGGTGCGGAGAGCTGCGAGTCGGACGTCGGAGGAGCACTGTACGGAATCAGCGCATCGGCCGACGGAGGCATACGGTAGTGTTGGTGATGTCCGTAGGGCGCCGTAGGAGGTACGCCGTAGGGCTGCAGCGATGCGACGTACGGCACAGGGGCAGCATAGGGCGCACCATACGGCGCCTCGTAGGGCACCGCGGAGGACGAAGCATACGGCGCCGGCGCGACGTACGGCGCTGGATACGGCCCGCCGTAGGGCACCTGGGCCGCCGGCGGCGCAGCATGCGATGGAGTCGCGCCGTAAGGCAGCTGCGCAGAGGCACCGTAGCTTGCAGCCAAAGATGCATCGCGGGACGGCTGCGCTAGATGCGCTGGATGCGCTGGAGGCGTGCCGTATGCATCGCGGGACGGCTACGCTAGTGGATTCGCGCCGTATGCATCACGGGGAGGATGCACTGGATGTGATGGAGGCGCTGGATCATAGGAGTTATGCGCCAGGGCTGCACCACGAGCAAGTGACGCATCACGGGCGAGCGGCGATCGAGGTGCTGGCAGGCGAGATCCCGATGCGGCCGGACGGGCCCAGGCGAGCGGGACGGACGCCATGAACGGCGATTCCGTCGCCAGGGTTGACGGAGACGACACGGCGGCGAAGGCCGACGCGGCGGCGGCAGAGGAAGCGGAAGCACGGCGCGGATCGAACGCGTCGTCTGATACCACGTTAGACAAATTAGGGTTTGGAATAATGCTCGATACCCTTGGTGGGTACGGCTGTCATATATTTATAAGAGGGAACCGTACAAATACAGGTTATGTTACAACACGTATATCTACTATATACTTAGTCTAACACATGGCAACACAGCCGTGGCTGGATGTGTGGCCGACCATGCTCTAATTTGTAGTACTAATTAGGTAGTAGTACTAATTAGGTTAGCTAGTTTAGTTGTTTACTAATTTATGCTAAATAAAACAATGACATGTGGCCCCATAATTTTATCTAGACACTAGTTAGTTTCAGTGACAATGACATGTGGGCCACACTGTCCTTGTTGGCTAGTCAAAAGTTGACTGAGTTGACTGCACTTAAGATTTTAATTTTCGGATTAAAACAATCACAGAAAATTTCAGAAAATCAATAAATCTTTGAAAAATCATAGAAAAATAATCGTAGCTCGGATGAAAATATTTTCTATATGAAAGTTGCTCAGAAAAATCCAAGGAATCAGAATATGCGGTTCGTTCATCTGTCACATGCCCCTAGCATGCTGAACATGGAACCGTCCCCTCTCTTTCATCTGTCCGAAATCCGCCTACCGCAAGGAAATCATCCTCGGATGTTCCCCCCCCCCTTCGTCTGCAACGTGTAGTACCGCGTTAGAGCACGCCTAGCGCTACGTATCGTCATGTCATGCTTAGTGATACCTCTGTTTGCTATGTATTTACTGTTTCTTCCCCCTCTTCTCTCCGGTAGACCTCGAGACCGGTGATGCCCCTGTGATCGACTACGTCACCGACGACCCCCTCCTTGCCAGAGCAACCAGGCAAGCCCCCCCTTTGATCATCCCGATATCGCCCATTCCATTCTGTCATGCTTGCATTAGTTTTTGCTACTGTTATTGTTTGCTCCTATTCTGATGCATAGCCTGCTTTTGTATCTGCTGTTGTACCTTACCTGCTTATCCTAAACTGCTTAGTATAGGTTGGTTAGTGATCCATCAGAGAATCCCACTTGTCCCTATTGCCCCTGCTTCATCATCGACGACTCGACCAACGTGATCGAAGACCAGGCCCCGACACTGCACATCACTTTCCCCTTTTGTTGCTCGACTCTACAGAGTTACCATCGAGTGCCGAGGGTGGAACCTATACATCACTCCTGATGAGATCTTTGTAGTGTAGCTATTCGGCCGTGGACTTCGAGGGTGATTTCCTCCTTAACCACTTCCGATACGGCTCTGTCGTGCAACCCCACAAGTGTGAACTTCGAGGGTGGTTCCTCTTACGTTCACCTTGATGATTACATCGAGTGGAATCCGTCAAGGGTGATTCCTCATGTTTTCCCCTTGGTGTTAGACACACAGTTACTATGGTTACTATGACTTTGCACTGGACCCTGTTACTAAAGACGGGTTGGCCCTGAGGGGTACCCGCGCGAGCTTATTTGCGAGTGATGTGGAGTCGGGCGGACCTGGAAGGTGCCCGCGAGATAATTACGAGGCGTGGCCGGGCATTCCTCGCCCTTGCCGCAAGTCCTCGAGACGGGGCAACGGGGTCACATCTTTCGTGAGTCTCTGCTTGTTACCGCGCGTTCCTAATCCACTACGATTTGGATATTTGATCCGAGGGGCCTCCGGCCTGATAGCACTAACCATCACGTGGGCATAGTATGGGCGTTCTGCGTCGTATGCATCAGCCGAAGCTTAATAGACGTCAGCGACTGAGTGGCGCGCGCCGGGTTGGACTGGTAAGCTCCTTCCTTTTTAGGGAGGTAGCTAGGTCTGCTCACCGGCCGCGTACGCAACGTGCAGGAGTTATCGGGGAGATGGCTCATGACCCCTGGGGGCATAGGTTTAGTTCGGCGTGCTGGCCTCTCTATTAAGCCTAGGTCGGGTTGCGGCGTATTGTTTGGCCGAGGCCGGGCATGACCCAGGAAAGTGTGTCCGGCTGGAGTCAATCGAGCGTGGTGGGTAAGTTGGTGCACCCCTGCAGGGAAGAAAACATCTATCGATAGCCTGTCCTACGGTAACGGACACTTGGAGTTGTATCCCGATCGATACGACTAGAACTAGATACTTATGATGAGACTGGATGGTGATGAGAATTGGATTGTGATGATAACTGGATAGTATGGCTCTAGGATTGCTTTCTCGCAGGGAGTCGAGAAAGGATCTCTAGCCGAGGTTGATAATGCTACTACTTTACTTTATGCTACTCTACTCCCTCCTGTTGCTGCAAGATGGTGGTTTCCAGAAGATGCTAGTCTTCGATAGGACTAGGTTCTCCCCGCTATTCTGGCATTTCTGCAGCCCAGTCCACATATACAGCCTTCCTTTGATAATGTTGCATATGTAGTGTAGATCCTTGCTTGCGAGTACTTTGGATGAGTACTCACGGTTGCTTTGTTCCCCTTTTTCCCCTTTCTTCTTCTTTCCGGTTGATGCAACCAGTTGTCGGAGTCCAGGAGCCAGATGCCACCGCCGATGCATACTACTACGTGGAGACCGTCGACGACTAGGAGTAGTTAGGAGGCTCCCAGACGGGAGGCCTTGCCTTTTCGATCGTTGCTGTTTTTGTGCCAGCCTTCTTAAGGCAAACTTGTCTAACTCATGTCTGTACTCAGATATTGTTGCTTCCGCTGACTCTTGTGTATTCAAGCTTATGTATTCGAGCCCTCGAGGCCCCTGGCTTGTAATATAAAGCTTGTATTATTTTAATTTGTGTCTAGAGTTGTGTTGTGATATCTTCCCGTGAGTCCTTGATCTTGATCGTACACATTTGCGTGTATGATTAGTGTACGATTGAATCGAGGGCGTCACAAGTTGGTATCAGAGCCGACTGCCTGTAGGTAGCCCCCTTTCCAACTCCTTGGCCAAAGTTGAGTCTAGTCACTGAAAAACTTTTACTAACATTGGTTGTGTGTCTTATGGGCCCACGTCGCCATTGGGTGGTATTAGGATCTTTTACTCCTCATCTATACTCTGGGACTCTGATCTCTCTTCTATTCGGGTTAAATGATTTTACTAACGCCAACTCTAGGTTCCGTAACTACTTTCTCCCAGAGAGCCCCTTATTACAGATGATCGCCTGCTGCATCAGAAGATTCTGAAGATACTCTCCGATGTTATCCCGATAGCTTGTGCTCATCGTGTTTGCAATTCCCTACCACCGATAAGCCCCTATGACTAACTGCATATCCTTGTCACTCATACCTTCATCCCTAGTTGCTCTTGTTATTACAAGATGCCCCGAAATACTTGTCGTTGTTCCGAGAATCCTTTTGTGCCTACTGCCTTGCAGTTCCTTGTCGCCTGAATACACCGACAAATTAATCCTCCCACATATCGAGGATTTGTTTTCCCCAGTTGTTCATATGTTTCACAAAAGTCTTTGAAATACTATTCGATCTTCCGAAAATCCTCAGCAGCCTATTGTTGTTGAAATTCTTGCTACCTTGCATTATGGTAATTCCATAATTCTAGTAATCTTCGTTGACATCTTCCGTCACTATCGTTTCGAGTCCCTTGATCTTGCGAATGCTCGTAATCCTTAAACAGATCCTACATTCATCCTTCCAGCTCGGACATCACTCCAAACATGAGCTTGTTCTTGTCAAATCAAACCTTGTTTGATTGTCGATCTGTATCGATTCAACTCAATTATCTTTTGATCAGAGCCTCTGCTTCAGATCTTCTGATATGAAAATCGTAATTCCTTTGTATTCAGGCTTTGAAGTTATCCAGATATATCTATAATCCGATGCCTTGCATTCTTTCCTTCTTCTGATTGAGTACTGATACTCACATCAGATCCTTTGCGGACCACCTGATCTTTTGGTGGATTACTATCCGACAACTCCTTCATATTTTAAATCATTGACGACTTTCCCATGATACAAAATACCTCTGGCGAATTGTATCATCTACTCCGGTATCGCCAGCCCTTTGCTTTCGAGCGTGTACCCGTTGCTCCTGTTATTGTGTTGTATAGCTTCGTAAAAATGTCCCAATGGGTTGAACCTATGCCTTCCATAATCCGTGTGAACCCCAGAGTTCTCATGAGTCTTACTCTTCTGGTTCTTCGCCAGATAAATCTTTTACACTACAATTTCATCGAAATCGAGAAGTAAATGGAATGATATGCATTGAAGAAGTGGGAGTCGACCTTGAACTTTGTGTTCATGCCCATGGACACGATGTAGGTCTTATCATGGAAGCTTCTCTTAAAATTAATTATCCCCTTGGTATAAGAACATCTTATATCTAGGATTTGATCCTTTGCGACCATGGTTCTGACCATGATTGTTCCCCTTTGAATCCATTTCTCGGACAAGTTAAAGCACTTGTCTTCTATAGATAAATGCATCTTCGCAATCTCTATTTTTATCTTCCACCGATTATTACCCTCTGGTATCTCGAGAATAACAAAGAACCGTGTTGCTTCCTACGAGTCTTCGTCTGGTATTGCTTCTCATCGATTCCAGATTTCCCCGGGTTTTGAGTTGTTAGTCACTCGAGAACACCGATAAGTGAATCGATTCCACACTCCGATTCTATAACTCCAAGTAATTTTTGTTGCTTACGAGTTTAATAATCCTCCAATTCATTCCTAGCCTGATCGGCTATATCATTATCCTGCTAGATTTTAACCGTGTTGCCTGGTCCTTCTTCCCGGAACAGAATTTTCGACGATGAGCTAAGCCTACGTCGATCTTCCTCGTCATATCATTTCTCCTTGAACAACAAGCTTGATTTCGAGTTTGTGTCGTACCCGTGGTTCCAATAACCTTTCACTCATCATTCCTTTGACTTGATGTCATCGTCGATCGATTACATCTTCCTGAAATCTCTCAACAATTGTGTTGTGCTCATCATCAACATTCCGAGCTCTTCCAGTATATCAATCAAATTCATGATGAAAAATACCATCCTTGCCCCTTGATGAATTGTTCCTGAGCCCACCGGCCACAAAATCATCTTTTTCTTGCTGAAATTGTATGACTTATTTTATAAGTTGTTCCGATGGATCCTTTGTGTATCCGAAGTTTGACCTTTACCTGATGACCATGTCAATGCTATCCCGAAGCACAATTGTGGTACTCCGTTCACCAACAATAACATTGGCAGCGCAATGCTAAATGTTTCTTGATCAACTATCCACACACCATTGTATGGGTAACATCACGAGTTTCCGCCCTTTTCCCTAGTTGGTTAACTACTTGTAGTCCTGTCATGATTATTCCATTCTGCTTGCTCCTGGGAAGGAGATACCCTAAATACTCGTGTATACACATCTTTCTTTCCATTGTTTTGTTTAACCTTCCTTGTGATCTGTATGATATAAGCAGTAATATTTTGCTGCTTAGGTAAACACCTCAATGCACAACTCTATCAGTAAGACCCTGTTACTATTGATGATGACATTTCGGTAACCACCGATGGACGAGAACTTTGCCTATTGGTCCGCCTCGTTTCAATGAGCAGGAAAATGGGTCTCTTCGTCCCTCGCCCTTGGTACCAACGTTGTTGCCAACATAACTGGCAGGCTATCCTCTGACATGCCTTGCTACCATGACTGTCGGGGATATACCCCGCGGTGTAAACCGGCCGGAAGTTAAACCGGCCGGACTTGGCGATATTCGTCTGGTGACCCGCCCAGACCTGGCGGTTTACCAGCAACCCGTCGGGACGTTGTAACTCACTGGTAACCCGACGGACGAGTCAGAAGAGCGACAAGACCCGGTGGCCCGTCTGGCGGTTCATGAAGGCCGGTTCAACTATGGTGGGCCGGTTTAAGAGGAAAGGAATATTTATCTTACAAAGAGTTAAGACCAGGACTTGTATCCGGTTTGTATTAGAGATAGACTAGTCCTAATCCTAATAGGACTCCACATGTAAACCGCCCCTTCAACATATATAAGAAGGGGCAGGGCTCCCCAAAGAGGGACAGGTTGGAAGTTAGAAGCTACAAGCTACAAGCAATCAATAATCTCTAGGGCTAGACACAAGAGCCGGTTTACGGCGTCTCCCTCGGGATGATAATGAGACCTAGCCTCAAACAGCATGTAGGGTTTTTACCGGATGATGTTTCCCGGGGCCCGAAGCTGTCTAAACCCTTGTCTTGCGTGTTGATCCGCCCTGCGTCTCTCGTCCCACTCAACCCCTCTCAAGCTACCACATGGATGCGTTGGCCTCGCGACTAAGTCCTGACACTAAGGACATCTGCCGTGACAAATCCACGACAGTTGGCACCCACCGTGGGGCTCGCGCACGGTGGTGTTGAGTTCTTGAAGGGATCTTTTCTAGGGTTTGAGAAGTTCGCAATTTTCCGGCTCAAATCGGTGTGGAAAATTCACATCAGCTATAAGTTCATCATTTAAGATTGACAAAGGATTCGGCCGCGGCGGGTGTGAGATAAAAACTATTTCGGAGTTTGGAGTTCTGCTGTGCACCGCCGACGCGGGGTGATCCGTTGAATCCGAAGTTAGGATCAATTTTTCTGCGGTCACTTGTTGCTAAAACCGACAGGAATTAAGCTACAGCCGTCGTGCACTGCATCAGATCAATCAACAAGTGCGTGTGCAGGCAGGGGTAAAACCGAGGTGGTTTCGTAAAGGGGTCTACTACTTTGGTTATGCTACTGTTTTTCATGGAGGCAATACTACTACTCCGCGGCGGCTGTTCGTACAAAGCGACCCATCCATTGATCCATAGCACGAGAAAAGTCAAACCAACAATGACCCGGAACCGGATTGGAACACGCGCTCGGTTTCTGCTATCAAACCGCCCTGCGACGCCAGCTGATTTCGCCTGGAAGTCTCCGTTGTCGCGAATCATCACCTCGATTGACCTACCTTGCTGGACTCTCCTCACGGTGACTCATCTCCACGTACTTGCGACGCCAGCTGGTTCCGAGGGATCGAGGAGTTCGTGATTTTTGGATTAAAAAAATGACGATTCAGAAGGATCTACGTCAAAACTCCGTGTGATCAGTCACAATTGAAAATTTAAACAAATCAGAATATAAAGTGTGCCGCCGGTCGTTGAAAAGAGGTCGAGTTGACAAGACCGAGAGATAAACCAAAGTTAGATCGATTTTGGAGCACTGGCAGCTTTCAACAGTGGAAATTGGATCAGAAAGAGGAAAAGAGAGAGACAGAATAAACAGTCACGCATGGGACATCCCCTAGCAGCACAACCCCCAACAACCATTGATTTCCCAAGGCATCTCACGTGAAAGTATTCGTACTCCTGCAGACCTTTTTTAATCTACATATGGATCATCTGTCCAATGGACATCTGACGAATCATGGCACACAGATCATCTACTGTCCAGATCATCAGGTGATATCCATCCGAGTCTACTTTTAACACATATTGTTTTTTGTCAAAAAAACGATTTATCTTTGCTGCAATGTTGTATGCAGGATAATTATTTATGACAAAGGTATTGTTATACCGCGGACATGGAGCGCGTGCCAGCATAGTTTTGCAGTGGCGTTCTTCCGGGCCATGCCGCTCGACGGATACACATGCAAATCGCCGCCCCCGCTCTTCGGTTTACATCCGTCCACACAGGTGGACGACTCATCTTCTGCGCCGGTTTACAAACATCATGGCCGACTCACCCGTCCGCACCGGTTTACCACACTGCGGCCGGTTCACCCGTGATTGATTTCAGCTTCATACAGTTATCATCAACTTCATGACGGGTTATTTCCGGCCCAAACGAATCAGGTGATATCCATCTAAATCTATTTTTTGACATATTTTGTTTTTGTAAAGAGAACAATTACGTTGGTTTTGCATATTTTTATATGCAGGATAATTATTCGCCACAACATTGGTGTTACACCATGCATATGGAGCGTGCATCGACGTCATTATATACTGGCTTTTGACCATTCCACACTGCTAACGGACGCGCGCAAACCGCCGGTGGTCCGGTTTACGTCAACTCGCGGCCGGTTCTCCATCTGCGCCGGCTTACAACACCTAAGTTTCACTATGGTGATCATCAAATCCGCGGTGGATATTTTTTGGCTAACATATCAGGTGAAAACCATCCACTGTATTTTCATATTACATATTGCTTTCTTTAAAAAGAGCAATTACTCTGGCTTGCAAATTTTCCAATGCAGGACAAATTGTCTATTGCAAAAAGGGATTATTAAAACGCTGAGCTATTGGATAACCCGTGCCGGTTTATATCGCGATCCTGTCCGCGTCAACTCGTCAGGACCATGCGAATTACCCAATAGCGCGTGCACAGGCTGCCATCTCCCGCAGTCCGGTCCACATCAACATACCGGGCCGCACCTGTCTGCATTGAGCCATTTATTGAGTATGAACAAGTCACAGCTTGGGTAGCCCGGTTTTCTTTCAAATTGGAGGAAAATTATCATCAACCGCCGTCTGCACTGGATGGATCAATGGGCAGGCGCACAAGTCACCGCCGCTATAGTTTGGCTAACTACAAATCACCAGTTGGAAGGAACCATTGGCCGAGTTGCTGACACGGTTCATACGGGATCATTTACAACCCGCCGCAGTCACCTCAACCTTCTGTGTATTTACATCGTGTTATCAACACCAATGATATACAAGTTATACCGGTTTATATCACGGTCAAATATGGAGAATCTCAAGCCAACTCCTCGAGTCACCTTGAGACTTGGGGGCTACGATGATATGACGCAGCAAGTCTTGCCAGTTTCAGCCGGTTTAAGAACCCGAGGACGATGGAGGGAAAGATAACCCGATCCCGGAGGCTGCTGTTATGTTGATGAAAATTTAAAGGCCGTCAGAAAATTTCCGGCTTAGAAAGTATATGACAGTTACAAAATCCCGACTTAATGAAGAAGTTTCGGATCATCAGAAAGGATTCCGGTTTGAAACCTGGCTGAAGGGAAGTCAGTATCACTGAAGCTCTCAATATCCGGTTTACAATCCGGTTCAAGAGAAATCTATTCTCCCACAAAGTTCTGAAGCGCTCAGATCCGGTTTAACAAAATCCGGTTCAAAAAGGAATTAACTTCTCGCAAGTTCGAGTTTAAAGGCCGTCAGAAAATTTCCGGCTGAAAATGAAGATTCCGGTTTAAAAGCCGGTTCAAGGGAAAGATGTCTCCCACAAAGCTTTGAAGCTCTCAATATCCGGTTCAAGATCCCGGTTCAAGAAGAATTTATCTCTTGCAAAAAGGTTAAAAATTACTGAAGAAGACCTGCTGCCATGATGCGCGGTTCAAACATGGGCTTCCTGTTCAAACATAGGTCGTATTCGAACCAAAGAGAACATAGCTATCCTTACAAAGTCAGTTGGGGACCTAGTCGACTTGAACCGTAGCTACACCTCCGGGGAGCTTGGTCATGTCTTGACGACGGTAATGCCTTCTGGCTGGCACATTTGCCACTAAGTCAGTTGGGGACCTAATCGACTTGAACCGTAGTTACACATTATGGGAGCTCGGTCATGTCTTGATAATGGTAATGCCTTCTGATCGGCTTTTAAACAGCCAATAAGTCATTTGGGGGCTTGGTCGTGTCCGAACCAATGCAATGCCACTTGATCGGCCCTAGGCCACTAAGCCACTTGGGGGCTTGGTCGAATCCGAACCAATGCAATGCCACTTGGCCGGCGTAACGCCAAGCGTCATTTTGGGGTCCTGGCTGACTGGCACCATTGCTACGCCTTCGGGGGGCTTGGTTGCGTCTGACCATGGTAATTCCATCTGACCAAGCTCAGTAGAGCTCTTCTTTTGCAAAAAATTGTTGCCATTGCTTTTGCTTTAATAGCCTTTCTTGAGAAGTTGCTATTTTATTTGCGTTTTTTAAACCGACAGTATTTTGTACCGGTTCAAACAGCTAAATTGGCGGAACACGGTCCATTTTTAGACCGGAGATTATCTGCGCGGCTTGATTTTCTGTTACCATCCTATTATGGAGTAAACCGGTGTTTATCAACCCGGCTTAGCTTTCAACTACAAGTTGTGAGTGCATGATCAAATTATAATCCGGAGATTATCTGCCCGGTTTGATTTTCTGTTACCATCCTATTATGGAGTAAACCGGTGTTTATCAACCCGGCTTGGCTTTCAACTACAAGTTGTCAGTACACGATCAAGTTATAATCCGGAGACTATCAGCCCGGTCTGGTTTGACTACAAGTCACCAGTATATACATGGTTAATCCGGTGTTTATCACAACCCGGTACGGTTTTTCGGCGCAATATGGAAGGAGTTATCATTACTCAAGATTGGGGTTATCACTCTTACTACAAAAAGTTGGTAAACCAACGATGTGATTCAATATCACAGGTATGATATATTTCATATTTTTAAGTGCAGCCCTGGTTATAAACCCAGGTTATATGTTGAGCATTATGACCCGTCCGGCGGTAAACCGCCAGGACACTTTAAACTTGTTGTATGCAGAAACAGGTTGAATAACGCATGGTGATAACTTATCCGGTGTTTGTTAAACCGGCCTGGCTTTAAGACGATAAGTCGCCAGTATGATGATAACTTAGCCGGTGTTTGTTAAACCGGCCTGGCTTTAAGACAGTAAGTCGCCAGTATGATGATAAATTATCCAGTGTTTATTAAACCGGTCTGGCTTTGGACTATAAGTCGCCAGTATATATTTGGATTGCGCCATTGGAATCATGCGCTTATAAATTATTGGATTATATTATTCAAATAGCCAAACTTGGCTGAATTTTCATCATGATATTGGATGAATAAAGGCTTTCATACGAGATTATATTATCTTGAATGGCCAACATGGCTGGATTTTTATTACGGTTATTAATATTATGACTAAGGTTTTCAAAGTCGCTTTAGCGCAATGGTTATCATTTTATACAAATGAAGGAATAGTCCCGAGTCGCTGCAGGCTTACAACCCGGCACTTGGGGGCTACATTATTCAAAATTGAGATTACATCAAATATGCAAGTCTCATGTTGCTGCAAGCATGCACCATGACACTTGGGGGCTAATGCAAGGTCATTTTTGCTCATCTTATTGAAGACCCAACTCATCACATTGTAATGAGCTGGCCCTTGGGGGCTACCAATTGCTCCTGTCAACTATTCAAGGTACAAAGCTTTTTATCTATTATATTGAAGGGTCTACTGCTCAGTTGGTAAAGCACAAGGCTCTTAACCTTGTGGACGTGGATTCAAGCCCCATGATGAGGGGTTACATCATATGATGTTATTTTCATGGAAGTATATATCAAAGTCCCAGCTCAATATTATCTTACTGAGCCGGCCCTTGGGGGCTACACGTTGCTGTTCAAAGTTTAACAAGATTATATTTACAAAGTCCCTGCTGATTATTACATAATGACCCGGCCCTTGGGGGCTACATTGGTTGAAGTTTTATGGGCATCAGTCAATTACAAGTCCCAGGTTGCTGCAAGCATGACAACCCGGCACTTGGGGGCTACTGGTATTATATTATTATCGAAGAAAGATTTTCAAATTCTCTGTTGAGCAAGTTAGATTGACCTGGCGTCACCAATCATTATGACCCTGTGGCTGCAACCCGGTGTCATCAATAATCATAAACCGATGTTGGCAACAATCATGAACCGGGGTCTGCAACAATCATAATCCGGGGTCATCAGTTTTTATAACCCGGCCATTTGGTAATGTTAAACCGGCAAGTTTTCAAGACCGGGATCATCTTCAAACCGGCTGAATATCAGATGAATATTTCAAGACCAATATTTCTTAAACCGGTGTTTTGGAAGCCGACTCAAGTGGATTATTTCTTCACAATATTTTTCTATGAGAAACCAATGTCAGCAAATTGAGTATGACGCTGGCTTATTGACCTGGATTTTCTAGAAGGAGGAAATGACAAGGACTTAAGGATGATCAGGTGCCGGTCTACAAGAATTCTTAACCCGGAGTACAACCTGTCAAATTTGTTCTTATGTTTATTTGCAGCATAAGTTTACCATGGATAAATCCAAGCTAAACTTGGGGGCTAATGTCGGGGATATACCCCGCGGTGTAAACCGGCCGGAAGTTAAACCGGCCGGACTTGGCGATATTTGTCTGGTGACCCGCCCAGACCTGGCGGTTTACCAGCAACCCGTCGGGACGTTGTAACTCACTGGTAACCCGACGGATGGGTCAGAAGAGCGACAAGACCCGGTGGCCCGTCTGGCGGTTCATGAAGGCCGGTTCAACTATGGTGGGCCGGTTCAAGAGGAAAGGAATATTTATCTTACAAAGAGTTAAGACCAGGACTTGTATCCGGTTTGTATTAGAGATAGACTAGTCCTAATCCTAATAGGACTCCACATGTAAACCGCCCCTTCAACATATATAAGAAGGGGCAGGGCTCCCCAAAGAGGGACAGGTTGGAAGTTAGAAGCTACAAGCTACAAGCAATCAATAATCTCTAGGGCTAGACACAAGAGCCGGTTTACGGCGTCTCCCTCGGGATGATAATGAGACCTAGCCTCAAACAGCATGTAGGGTTTTTACCGGATGATGTTTCCCGGGGCCCGAAGCTGTCTAAACCCTTGTCTTGCGTGTTGATCCGCCCTGCGTCTCTCATCCCACTCAACCCCTCTCAAGCTACCACATGGATGCGTTGGCCTCGCGACTAAGTCCTGACACTAAGGACATCTGCCATGACAAATCCACGACAATGACCGTGCAATATGTCAATGTCCTTCCTACTTTTGAACCACATGGTGGGCCCATAACCACAGTTCCACAGGATCGAAACCTGACTCCTGTACATCCTTGATTCCGAAGTATCCTTTTTCACTTGCCTTCGTATGTAATTCATGAGCCACCTTCCTAGTGATCTATTCTAGTATCAGACGCAATAATTTTTGTTGTTGTTGCTTTGAACCCCTTTCACCTTTTGATTAGGCATCGAATGATTGCCTGCCCGTCAAAACTTCTCATGGTATCTTCATACTTTGCTCTCGATGTTTTATTAAGTTTCAACTCGAGAGATACTTCCGCCTCATTCCCTGAATTGTTCACCAGATAATTAACCCTATAAGGGTCAGTTCTCCCGAAGTTACTCTTTACTTCCCCACTTAAATCTCGGGACGAGATTTCTTGTAGTGGAGGAGATTTGTAACACCCCGAGAATCATGCTACAGTAATCTCCCCTAATGGTGGCCATGTCATCGTGATTACTATGCAACTTGCCACTTGTCCAAAAATCAAAGCCTTTTTCAAATTTAAAATAAGTCAAATAAATTATTTCTTCGAGCAGTAAAACTAAAATGTTCACCTTATCCTATAAATTTTCCCTGATCATTGTCATGTTGAAACCAGTCTCGTTTGAATTCCCGAGATGCCCATGGGAAATAATTTAGTGGTCCAACATCAATTATTTTGGCCTTTTCAATTTCTAAAAAAAAGAGTCAGGCAACTCCTTTTGACCCCAAACCTTTTTGTTCCATATCAAGATATTGTTTTAGATTTACATGCCAAGTTTTGTTCAAAACAAAACTCATTTGGTACTAAAAGGAAATGCAAAACAGTGCCTGAGAATTATAGCAGGAAAGGGAAAAGACAAGGACTAAAACTACTGTGCAATTAGGCCTGCTCCCCCCCCCCCCCCCCCCCCAACCTCTCTCTCCTCCAGCTATCCATGACGCCCGAGCCAGGACGCCATTCCCTCCGCACCCTCTCGCCATCGTGTCGCTACAGGGCGCCTGGAGGGGATAAGAAGACCAGCACCGACGCTCTGGACTCCCAGGATCTTTTCTCCCTCTTCCCCACGCTCTGCTCCGTCCACCTCGCACGTGCCCGAGACGTCGTCGCCATCGCCTTCGCCATCATCGTGGCCATCGAGCTTCCGTGCCACCGGAGGATGTCCAGGAGAGCCGCAACTTCCGCCTTCATCGTCTTCATCGCTGGATTGGAGCCAAGACGCCTGAACGACGACGCCCGCGACTGTCTTCCTCGCCATGGCCACCGGAGCCTCGTCGCTCGATCTGTCGCCATTTGACCTTCCCCGACCATGTCGAGCCCTCCCCAAGATCCACTATGAGGCCCTGCATCTTTCCCCTCTCCCCGTTGCTAGATTCGTGGCCTCTAGCTAGCCCAGCCGCCGCTCCCGCACTCGTCGTCGGCGCGACCGAACTCCACTCCCGCGTCCGCTAGCCGCTCCTGCTGCCTGCGCCCGCACCCTCGGCCACCCTGCCCGCGCGCCGGCCACGACGGAGGCCGTCCGCGCACGCGACCGGCTCGCCCGCCTGCTGCCGCAGCTGCTGCTACCCTGCACCGCCGCGGCCCCGCGCTGCTCTGGATGCTGCTGCTTGTGGCGCTGCCACTGCTGCTGTTGCCGCCCCGCTACGCCAACCCGCGTGCGCGTGCGCTTGCCTTCTGCTGATGCTGTCTTGCCGAGCCTGCTGTTATTGATTGTTGCGCTGATGCTCTTGCTTCCTACTACTGCTCCTCCATTGTTGCTGCTAGCTGCGCTTGCGCCGCTGCTCCTGTACTGCGGCTTACTACTGATGCTGCTTAATCCTACTACTAGACTGTTGCTTGCTACTGCTGTTAATGGCCGTGACTCTGCCCCCATGCGAGTTGACCATGGCAACACAGCCGTGGCTGGATGTGTGGCCGGCCATGCTCTAATTTGTAGTACTAATTAGGTAGTAGTACTAATTAGGTTAGCTAGTTTAGTTGTTTACTAATTTATGCTAAATAAAACAATGACATGTGGCCCCATAATTTTATCTAGACACTAGTTAGTTTCAGTGACAATGACATGTGGGCCACACTGTCCTTGTTGGCTAGTCAAAAGTTGACTGAGTTGACTGCACTTAAGATTTTAATTTTCGGATTAAAACAATCACACAAAATTTCAGAAAATCAATAGATCTTTGAAAAATCGTAAAAAATAATCGTAGCTCGGATGAAAATATTTTCTATATGAAAGTTGCTCAGAAAAATCCAAGGAATCAGAATATGCGGTCCGTTCATCTGTCACATGCCCCTAGCATGCTGAACATGGAACCGCCCCCTCTCTTTCATCTGTCCGAAATCCTCCTACCGCAGGGAAATTATCCTCGGATGTCCCCCCCCCCTTCGTCTGCAACGTGTAGTACCACGTTAGAGCACGCCTAGCGCTACGTATCGTCATGTCATGCTTAGTGATACCTCTGTTTGCTATGTATTTATTGTTTCTTCCCCCTCTTCTCTCCGGTAGACCTCGAGACCGGTGATGCCCCTGTGATCGACTACGTCACCAACGACCCCCTCCTTGCCAGAGCAACCAGGCAAGCCCCCCCTTTGATCATCCCGATATCGCCCATTCCATTCTCTCATGCTTGCATTAGTTTTTGCTACTGTTATTGTTTGCTCCTATTCTGATGCATAGCCTGCTTTTGTATCTGCTGTTGTACCTTACCTGCTTATCCTAAACTGCTTAGTATAGGTTGGTTAGTGATCCATCAGAGACCCCCACTTGTCCCTATTGCCCCTGCTTCATCATCGACGACTCGACCAACGTGATCGAAGACCAGGCCCCGACACTGCACATCACTTTCCCCTTTTGTTGCTCGACTCTACAGAGTTACCATCGAGTGCCGAGGGTGGAACCTATACATCACTCCTGATGAGATCTTTGTAGTGTAGCTATTCGGCCGTAGACTTCGAGGGTGATTTCCTCCTTAACCACTTCCGATACGGCTCTGTCGTGCAACCCCTCAAGTGTGAACTTCAAGGGTGGTTCCTCTTACGTTCACCTTGATGATTACATTGAGTGGAATCCGTCAAGGGTGATTCCTCATGTTTTCCCCTTGGTGTTAGACACACAGTTACTATGGTTACTATGACTTTGCACTGGACCCTGTTACTAAAGACGGGTTGGCCCTGAGGGGTACCCGCGCGAGCTTATTTGCGAGTGATGTGGAGTCGGGCGGACCTGGAAGGTGCCCGCGAGATAATTACGAGGCGTGGCCGGGCATTCCTCGCCCTTGCCGCAAGTCCTCGAGACGGGGCAACGGGGTCACATCTTTCATGAGTCTCTGCTTGTTACCGCGCGTTCCTAATCCACTACGATTTGGATATTTGATCCGAGGGGCCTCCGGCCTGATAGCACTAACCATCACGTGGGCATAGTATGGGCATTCTGCGTCGTATGCATCAGCCAAAGCTTAATAGACGTCAGCGACTGAGTGGCGCGCGCCGGGTTAATTTGTGTTAATGTTGCTTTCGTATTACCTTACCTGGCTAGCTGCAGAAATGTTGATTTTGTGTTAATTTGGTGTAGGCTAGTTGCCCAAACGTTCGTTGTGTCAATGTTTCTTTCCTATTATCTGACTTGGCCAATGATAGCAATGCTAGTGTGTTAATTTTGTGCAGGCTGCTGAAGATAAGAAGACAAACTCTGAAAACAGCAAGGCAACCCCATTGTTTCTTTCCAGTAAATCTAGGCCAGGTAATATGGCAATAACTCATGATTAATCTGTTTGGTTCCCGTCCTAATTTACGTTATGATGCAGTGGTCAAGACACTCTCCACTATCAATAATACAAGCCTGCCAAAATCGCCATCTGAATCTGTTCAGTACCCTCTGTCTCGAATGCAACGGAATAAATGTATGTTTGTGAACCAATTAATGGCTGAAGCAATGATGGAAATGGTGGATGAATCAGAGGTGCAGAGTCATGCGACACAACAACTGATCAATGTTTTCAGAAACAGTGTGGCAAAGCAGCAAGAACTTGCCCACATGCTTATGGGCGTCATCTGTGCTGAGGTTGCAGATTGTGACGTTGTAGATGGTTAGGTTCTGCTCATTTATTTGCACTGGCATCAATCTTTGATTGCCCAGTGGATGTAATTTCCTGTAATATTTTCTGGATGTGCAACGTTATTCCCTGTATGCCGTACCTTTGCTCGTCGTAATGGGCTCAAATTATCTAATTTGGCCTAAAGACATGAACGAACTTTAGTGGGCCCATTGAGTTAATGGGCCGTTACTAGGCCGAAAGTTAATGGTCGGCCCTCTTACCTCCCGGGTCGTTAACAGGCCGACATCGAAGCGGGCAACAGGTGGCCCGAATTTATTTCATGGGCCGTTAACAGGTCGTTACTAAGTTTGGGCTACATATGACCCAACTATACTGTAGGCCTTTAGCAGGCCGAAAGAGACAGCGGGCTTGTATTGGACCATGAAGAGCATGGGCCGCTAAGAGGTCGAAAGTCAGGTCGTATTGTAAACGGCCCAACTGTGTTGTGGGCCTTTAGCAGGCCGAAAGAGAAACCGGGCTAGTATTGGACCATGAAGGGCATGGGCCGTTAAGAGGCCAAAACTAAGGTCCGACTACAAATGGCCCAACTCATTTATGGTCCGTTAACAGGCCGAAAGGCACACAGGGCCGAGAATTGGCCCAACACTTAAATGGGTCGCTAAAAGGCCAAAACTCAGGTCCGACTACAATTGGCCCAACTGATTTATGGGCTGTCAACAGGCTGAAAGTGACACCGGGCCAGAAATTGGCCCAACACTTAAATGGGCCACTAAAAGGCTGAAACTTAGGTCCGACTACAGATGGCCCGTCAGATTTATGGGCCGTCAACAGGCTAAAAGACACACCGGAACGGAAATTAGCCCAACATTTAAATGGGTCGCTAAAAGGCCGAAAGATGTACATCCTGAAAATTGGCCCATCCATTAAATGGGCCGTTAACAGGCTGAAATCTCATCGGGCCGATATTGAGCCCAAGTATATAGCGGGCTGTTAACGGGCTCGAACTGACGATGGGCTGCAATGGTGTCAAATCTTTAACGGGCCGAATTGGCACATCTCGTATGGGCCGTGGGCTTAAATGGACCTGACACAAGTAGGCCTTATATGGGCCGGCCTGCTAATTTTTACTAGGCCGGCCTTTTTCACCGGAATGGGCCACTGTTGGGCCATGCCACGTGTCGACATATCATAGGCGCCTATCTGACCCACTGATGAGCTGGCACGTGTTTCGTCAGGCCAATAAGAATTTTACACGTGGAAATTTCCCATTGGTTGGGGCTGTTAACGGGTTATCGGATCCAAAACCCGACTCGATAGCTTAACGGCGTTCCATTACGGTGGATGCCACGTGTCGGTCACCCTTGACGAAAGCACTTCTGTGACGCGCGATTTATCGTCATGGAAGTGGACACTTCCGTGATGATAATTTTGGTAATGTCATGGAACACTTCTACGACAGCACAGGTATGACTATCTTGATTCTGTCATAAATTTGTCATGGATGTACATGCATGACAAAAAACGCGACCTACTATGACAAACACGTATCATCACGGAAGTGTATTTTTTTGTAGTGACCCTCGTACTCCTCTCCGCGCGGGCTTCCACTGTCGCGTCTTCCCCGGCTCCGCATCGTCCCCTTCCTAGGCCTCGCCGTCATCCACCGCCGAGGTGCTCTCCACACGGCATGGTCAACGTGGTCAAGGAACGACTTCCATCGGAAGAGTACTGTACGTGGAGAGGCTCACAGCTGGGTCCACGGCCACAGCCCAGTTTTTTTGTGATTTGCCAAGTAAGTCGCTTTGCCAGGCCTGTTGGGCTGCAAATCTTTCAAGACGAGGAGAGCTTTCATTTCGCTGGCCGAGAAAATGGCCCGTCAGTAATGAGAAATGGGTTGTACATTTTTAAAACACATCAAACCGGCAATTAGTTTCAAATATCTTTTTTTCATTTCAAGATTTTAAATTACATTAATTTTTAATGGTGGAGAATTTGTTGGATTTTATATTGATATACATTTATTTTTAAAATCAGTTTGAATGTGAGTCGAAATTTCGGGATTAAAAACAGTTCGGACCGCACCGAAATATGCAAAATTTCGTATAATTTTTTAACCGTGGCCACAATATGGGCTGTAATGCTAACAAAAAGAATATGGGCTCCAAAAAAACCTTAAGAATTAGCAAATGGGCTGTAAATTATTAGAAATAATGGCAGATGGGTTGTATGTTGTTTTCCACAGATTTGAGGCTTTCCTAAAAAAAGGTTGACGCACAAGCACTGACTGTTGGATGTCCATCCAACGGCCGTCGTGCTTCTTCAATCTCTGCTCTTCCTGCTCCAGCCGCTCGAACAAGCGCCGGCGGGACTGCCTGCTCCCTCCTCCCCGCGCCCGGCTGTGCTGCCGCGCAGGCCACACCGCCCCACCGTACTCCCATTGCTGGCCTAGCCATCCCTCTACTCACCCACACCTGCTGTTATTCTCCGGCGACAGCAGACGAACCAGTAAACCCTCATATAGTCGTACTCCCCTCTGTGTGGGAAACAACTGCCGAGTCTTCCCTGCCTCTGTGTCGTCCCCTTCCTAGGCCTCGCCGTCGTCCACCGTCGTGGTGCTCTCGGCGTGGCGTGGTCAATGTGGTCAACGACCGACTTCCATCGGAAGAGTACTGTGCGTGGAGACGCTAACAGCTGGGTCCACGGCCGCAGCAAGGAAGTGCCTCCTTATTATGCGCAAAATAATTATTCCTCCACCTGACAGCGGGAACCACCGGATGGGCCACCGTATTTCGTAAAAAACGTTTCCCCCTGACTGCTGGGACCCACCAGCTACACCTTCGCACGCAAGGAAGTGTGTCCGGGCAAAAAAAAATGATTCGCCCCCCTGACTGCTGGGACCCACCAGCTACATCTTCGCACGCAAGGAAGTGCCTGACAGTCGAGACCCACCTGGTCGAAGCGTACGTAGTGTTGTCATTCTGGTCACGAACGTGTACGTACATATATACTGGTGGATGTAGAGGCGCGCACGTGTCGTAGTAGAGGCGCGCACGTAGCATGTACACGTACGTATAGCGGCCAGGGTGCAAGAAAGAAAATACAGCCACGTATGTGTACATACGGGCGGGGTCTCGAACGCCTACTCGGGCATACGTACGGCGAGGGCTCGTTGACATGGCTGGGTCAGAACGGAGAAACAGCGGCGTCGTCGTTTTCATGGGGAGGCAACGGAATGCGTCGTGTTCATGGGGAGGCAACGAAACGTGTGGCAGCCAACCGGTTGGGTCGGAACGGAATGCGTGGTCGTGTTCATCGGGAGGCCTTGGACGGAACAGGCGATGGAAACGAGGCCTGGCGTACCGCATAATGGAGGAAACGGCCTTGTGTTCGACCGGCCACGTTCAAAATGGGATCCTGTTCATCGGGAGGGGTCTGGCATACCGCAAAACGGACGAAACGGACCTCCTACGGTCGAAACGGGGGTCCTGTTGATCGGGAGGGGTGTGGCGTACCGCGAAACGGATCTCCTACGGTCGAAATGGGGGTCCTGTTCATCGGGAGGGGTGTGGCGTACCGCAAAACGGGACTCCACGGGATACTGTTCATCTCCACCGTCGACCTCCTCCAGCCTCCACGGGCTATCGTCGACCTCCTCCAACCTCCACGGGCTCCTGTTCATCCAGCCTCCACCGCGCGCTAATCCACCGGCTACTGTTCAACCACCCCTCCACGGGCACCCCTCCACCGTCTACTGTTCATCCAACCCTCCACACCACGGGGTCCTGTTCAACCACCCCTCCACGGGCACCCCTCCACCGTCTACTGTTCATCCAGCCCTCCACTCACTGTTCATCCAACCCCCCCCCCCCCCCCCCGCAACACTCACAGTTCATCCCAGAGGCAGCATCGATCGGCTTCAGTTAGCAGCAGTAGCGAAGGAATCGCTCGATCGGGTTTAGTTAACAGCCATCGATCAATCGCTCAGTTCAGTAACGCGTAGCCTGCAGTGCAATCGCTCAGGTTCAGTTAGAGCCCAACGCCTCGCTCGGGTTTAGTTAGAGCCAACGCCTCGCACACACGTGCGTACGTGTACGAGAGAAACGCGCATCGCTCGGCCCCCGACTTCCCACCGTTACCGGGAACTCCCCGAAATTTTCCTCGCCCTCGCTTCAACCACGGTTTTTTCCGTCATGGACGGCCCAAAGAATGTCATGCAGCTCCATCTCCGGCCCGCCCAGGACGAAAAGCCCATTTTGTGTCATGATTTTTTGTCATAGAAGTAGGAGCCCACCACATCTATGATGATACCGGGTTTTGTCACAATTATCGTCATAGAAGTGTCATATGTATGATAGAACAAAATTTCGTTCGGCCCAAAATGTCACGGATGTGTCTCTTTTTTGTAGTGCTTAAACATGGTGCTCAACGCTATATATTATTTCACAATGATGTATGGCTATCCTATGATGTTTGAGTAGATTCGTTTTGTCCTATGGGCTATTTGATGATCAAGATTGGTTTGAGTTGCATGTTTTATTATTGGTGTTATCCTATGGTGCTCTCCGTGTCGCGCAAGCGTGAGGGATTCCCGTTGTAGGGTTTGCAATATGTTCATGATTTGCTTATGGTGGGTGGCGTGAGTAACAGAAGCACATACACGAGTAAGTAGGTTGTTTGCGTATGGGATAAAGGGGACTTGATACTTTAATGCTATGGTTGGGTTTTACATTAATGATCTCTAGTAGTTGCGGATGCTTGCTAGAGTTCCAATCATAAGTGCATATGATCCAAGTAGAGAAAGTATGTTAGCTTATGCCTCTCCCTCAAATAAAATTGCAATAATGATTACCGGTCTAGTTATAGATTGCCTAGGGACAAATAACTTTCTCGTAACAAAAAGCTCTCTACTAAAACTAATTTAGTTGTGTCTTTATCTAAGCAGCCCCTAGCTTTTATTTACGTGCTCTTTACTTTCTTGCAAACCTATCCAAAAACACCTACAAAGTACTTCTAGTTTCATACTTGTTCTAGGTAAAGCGAACGTCAAGCGTGCGTAGAGTTGTATCTGTGGTCGATAGAACTTGAGGGAATATTTGTTCTACCTTTAGCTCCTCGTTGAGTTCGACGCTCTTACTTATCGAAAAACTGTTGCGATCCACTATACTTGTGGGTTATCAAGACCTTTTTCTGGCGCCGTTGTCGGGGAGTCATAGCGTGGGGTGAATATTCTCGTGTGTGCTTGTTTGCTTTATCACTAAGTAATTTTTATTTTTGTTGTTCGAAGTTGTTTTCTATCTTTAGTTATGGGTAGGAAACGCAAAATACCAAAAAAATAGTTGTACCTACTGAACCAATGGTTGAAGAACCACTCAAAATCTATCACACTCCTGAAGCTTTTTACTTGGATCATCTTCGATCCCTATGTGATCGGGCTGAAACCCCAACTAGCTTAGTTGAGGGCAAATCTTTAGACGATCATGTTTGTTATGTGCGACACCAAATATCTGAAAAAGGGGAGATTCTATAGGGTCAAATTCATCGTTTGCAATGCTATGCTTGGAATTTATGTGAAATATATGATGTTACTTGTTGTTCTGAAAACCCTAAGAAACACCTTCCCTACCAATGTGAGTTTATTGATAATGGAATCTTATCTTCGTATGCTAAAGGTGTTTATAGTTACTATGATATTCAACAAATTGAAGAATTTGTTGCTTTTAAGGGTGCTTACGAAATTGCTTCTTTGATTGAAACGTATGATGCTACTTTTCACAAATCTGAAAATTTTGCCATACTTAAATATTGTTATGATAATTATGCCTCTAATGCCTATGTTGAACCATATCTTGAGGATTACCCCGATGTCCAAGAAGAGTCTAATATTTTGCAGGAGTCTATGGAAGAAGAAATTGATGAAACTGTGAGCTCATTGGATGAAAGAGATGAGGAGGAGAGCGAAGAACAAAAGGAGGAAGAGCGGATTGATCACCTGTGCCCACCTTCTGATGAGAGTAACTCTTCAACTCATACATTGTTTAATTCCCCTTCGTGCTTACCGAAGGATGATTGCTATGATGACTATTATGATCCCTATGATTCTTTTGAAATATCCCTTTTTGATGATGCTTGCTATGCTTGTGGCCAAGATGCCAATATGATTTATGCTTATGGAGATGAACTTGCTATAGTTCCTTATGTTAAACATGAAATTGTTGCTATTGCACCCACGCATGATAGTCCTATTATCTTTTTGAATTCTTCCGACTACACTATATCGAAGAAGTTTGCTTTTATCAAGGATTATATTGATGGGTTGCCTTTTACCGTTGCACATGATGATTTTGATGGATATAATATGCATGTGCTTGTTGCTCCTACTTGCAATTATTATCAGAGAGGAACTATATCTCCACCTCTCTATGTTTCCAACAGGATAAAATTGCAAGAAACTGTTTATACTATGCATTGGACTTTACTATGTGTGCATGAATTGTTCTTTTATGACATGCCGATGCATAGGAAGAGAGTTAGACTTCGTCATTACATGATATATGTTACTTTGTGCTCACTACTAAATTACAAATCATTGCTAATTAAAATTGGCTTTGATATACCTTGGGATCCGGATGGATTCACTACTTGAGCACTATATGCCTAGCTTAATGGCTTTAAAGAAAGCGCTGTCAGGGAGACAACCCGGAAGTTTTAGAGAGTCATTTATTTTTGTTGAGTGCTTTCATATAGTTTAAAAACAACAAAATAAAGAGGGGAACCCCAAAACTTTTCAAAAAGGAAAGTGAAAGTGAGAAAGACAAGCATTATTGAAGTGGGAGAGCTCCTTGAACTTTGTTCATGCTCACGGCAAATTTGTGAATCTTGATTACAGAAACTTTTTAACAAAAATAATTATCCCCTTGTACAATTCCATTGTATTATAAAAATAATGTGCCAAGGTTTGCCTTTAGGATGTTTACAATACTTGTTGGTTTGTATGGTGCAGGATAGAAACTTTGGCTGTAGTGCGTGATTTTTAATTTTTTACTGGAACGTCAAATAGTTCTGATTCTTTTTGCACTGTATTTCTATACAAATTGTTTATTTTCCTAATTTTGTCAGAATTTTTCCGGTATCAGAAGTATGGTGAATGTTCAGATTGCTACAGACTGTTCTGTTTTAGACAGATTATGTTTTTTGATGCATAGTTTGCTTGTTTTGATGAAACTATCAATCTATATCAGTGGATTAAGCCATGAAAAAGTTATATTACAGTAGACACAATGCAAAAACAGAATATGAATTGGTTTTCAACAGTACTTAGAGTAGTGATTTACTTTATTATACTAACGGATCTTACCGAGTTTTCTGTTGAAGTTTTGTGTGGATGAAGTGTTCGATGATCGAGAAGGTTTCGATGTGAGAAGAAGGAAGAGAGGCAAGAGCTCAAGCTTGGGGATGCCCGAGGCACCCCAAGTAAATATTCAAGGAGACTCAAGCATCTAAGCTTGGGGATGCCCCGGAAGGCATCCCCTCTTTCTTCAACAAATATCGATATGTTTTCGGATTCGTTTCATTCATGTGATATGTGCAAATCTTGGAGCATCTTTTGCATTTAGTTTTCATTTTTATTTTATGCACCATGCTGGTATGAGATAGTCCTTGGTTGATTTATAGAATGCTCATTGCACTTCACTTATATCTTTTGAGTATGGCTTTATAGAATGCTTCATGTGCTCCACTTATATCATTTGAAGTTTGGATTGCCTGTTTCTTTTCACTTAGACAACCGCCATTTGTAGAATGCTCTTTTTCTTCACTTATATTTGTTAGAGCGTGGGCATATCTTTTGTAGAAAGAATTAAACTCTCGTGCTTCACTTATATCTATTTAGAGAGATGACAGGAACTGGTCATTCACATGGTTAGTCATAAAATCCTACATAAACTTGTAGATCGCTGAATATGATATGTTTGATTCCTTGCAATAGTTTTGCAATATAAAGATGGTGATATTAGAGTCATGCTAGTGGGTAGTTGTGGATTGTAGAAATACTTGTGTTGAAGTTTGTGATTCCCGTAGCATGCGCGTATGGTGAACCGTTATGTGATGAAGTCGGAGCATGATTTATTTGTTGATTGTCTTCCTTATGAGTGGCGGTCGGGGACGAGCGATGGTATTTTCCTACCAAATCTATCCCCCTAGGAGCATGCGCATAGTACTTTGTTTCAATAGCTAATAGACTTTTGCAATAAGTATGTGAGTTCTTTATGACTAATGTTGAGTCCATGGATTATACGCACTCTCACCCTTCCATCATTGGTAGCCTCTTCGGTACCGTGCATTGCCCTTTCTCACCTCCAGAGTTGGTGCAAACTTCGCCGGTGCATCCAAACCTCGTGATACGATACGCTCTATCACACATAAGCCTCATTATATCTTCCTCAAAACAGCCACCATACCTACCTATCATGGCATTTCCATAGCCATTCCGAGATATATTGCCATGCAACTTCCATCATCATCATATACATGACTTGAGCATTTATTGTCATATTGCTTTGCATGATCGTAAGATAGCTAGCATGATATTTTCATGGCTTGTCTGTTTTTTATGCCATTCCTATGCTAGATCATTGCACATCCCGGTACACCGACGGAGGCATTCATATAGAGTCATATCTTTGTTCTAGTATCGAGTTGTAATATTGAGTTGTAAGTAAATAAAAATGTGATGATCATCATTATTAGAGCATTGCCCAGTGAGGAAAGGATGATGGAGACTATGATTCCCCCACAAGTCGGGATGAGACTCCGGACTTTAAAAATAAATAAAAGAGGCCAAAGAAGCCCAAATAAAAAAAGAGGCCAAACACGCCCACCAAAAAATAAAAAAATAAAAAAATGAGAGAAAAAGAGAGAAGGGGCAATGTTACTACCCTTTTACCACACTTGTGCTTCAGAGTAGCACCATGTTCTTCATATAGAGAGTCTCTTGAGTTATCACTTTCATATACTAGTGGGAATTTTCATTATAGAACTTGGCTTGTATATTCTGATGATGGGCTTCCTCAAATGCCCGAGGTCTTCATGGGCAAGCAAGTTGGATGCACACCCACTTAGTTTCAGTTTGAGCTTTCATACACTTATAGCTCTTAGTGCATCCGTTGCATGGCAATCCCTACTCACTCACATTGATATCTATTAATGGGCATCTCCATAGCCCGTTGATACGCCTAGTTGATGTGAGACTTTCTCCTTTTTTGTCTTCTCCACATAACCCCCACCATCATATTCTATTCCACCTATAGTGCTATGTCCATGGCTCACGCTCATGTATTGCGTGAAAGTTGAAAAGGTTTGAGAACGTCAAAAGTATGAAACAATTGCTTGGCTTGTCATCGGGGTTGTGCATGATTCGAATATTTTGTGTGGTGAAGATGGAGCATAGCCAGACTATATGATTTTGTAGGGATAACTTTCTTTGGCCATGTTATTTTGAAAAGACATGATTGCTTTATTAGTAGGCTTGAAGTATTATTGTTTTTATGTAAAATGATAGACTATTGCTTTGAATCACTCGTGTCTTAATATTCATGCCATGATTAGACATATGATCAAGATTATGCTAGGTAGCATTCCACATCAAAAAATATCTTTTTTATCATTTACCTACTCGAGTACGAGAAGGAATTAAGCTTGGGGATGCTGATACGTCTCCGTCGTATCTATAATTTTTTATTGTTCCATGCCAATATTATTCAACTTTCATATACTTTTGGCAACTTTTTATATTATTTTTGGGACTAACATATTGATCCAGTGCCCAGTGCCAGTTCCTATTTGTTGCATGTTTTATGTTTCGCAGAATATCCATATCAAACGGAATCCAAACGGGATAAAAACGGATGGAGCTTATTTCTGGAATATTTGGAAAATTCCGGAAGAAAAATCCACGCGAGACAGTGCCCGAGGTGGCCACGAGATAGGGGGCCCTGCCCCCCAGGGCGCGCCCCTGACCCTCGTGGGCCACCCGTAAGGCGGTTGATGCCCTTCTTCGGCCGCAAGAAAGCTAATGTTTGGTAAAAAATCACGGCGAAGGTTTCAGTCCAATCGGAGTTACAGATCTCCATATATATATATATGAAACGATGAAAGGGCACCAGAATAGAACGTAGAAACAGAGAGAGACAGAGAGATAGATCCAATCTCGGAGGGGCTCTCGCCCCTCCCACGCCATGGAGGCCAAGTACCAGAGGGGAAACCCTTCTCCCATCTAGGGAGGAGGTCAAGGAAGAAGAAGACGAAGGGGCCCCATCTCCCCTTCTCTTTTGGTGGCGCCGGAACGCCGCCGTGGCCATCATCATCATCGCAATCTTCACCAACAACTTCACCGCCATCATCACCACCTCTTCCCCCCTCTATGCAGCGGTGTAACCTCTCTCTTACCCGCTGTAATCTCTACTTAAACATGGTGCTCAACGCTATATATTATTGGGTTTTTATCATTTATGCCACCGGTTGTGTCACACTACTCAGTTTTGCCATTAGAAGTTATAACTGCTCAAAAATGCCATCGACCCGTGAGAGGCTTGCTCAAAAATGCCATTAGATATCTCAAAAATGCCATCATTATGTTAGATGTTTGCTCAAAAATGCCATTAGACATTGTTATTTTCATGTCAAACCCGTTGACCATGTTATATGACAAAAATAAGCCCAGAACCACATGTCAGTTCTCTCTATCTCACAATGATAAGTGTGGCCCCACTTGTCAGGAGTAACCAAGCGAATAATTTTATAGGAAAATAAGAACGTTGTTGGGATCAAGTGGGCCCCACACTTTATTGTAGTGAGATAGAGGAAAGCTGGCATGTTGATTCATAGGTATTTATGTCAGTATAACATGGCAAAAGAGATTTTAGATCAGAATAATGGTGTCCAGTGGCATTTTTGAGCATGTGTCTAACGAAGCGATGGCATTTTTGAGTAGTTGAAATTCTTAGTGGCAAAACTGAGTAGTGGGACACAACCGGTGGCATAACTGATAAAAACCATTTCCCAATGATGTATGGCTATCCTATGATGTTTGAGTAGATTCGTTTTGTCCTATGGGCTATTTGATGATCAAGATTGGTTTGAGTTGCATGTTTTATTATTGGTGTTGTCCTATGGTGCTCTCCGTGTCGCGCAAGCGTGAGGGATTCCCACTGTAGGGTTTGCAATATGTTCATGATTGCTTATGGTGGGTGGCGTGAGTGACAGAAGCACAGACCCGAGTAAGTAGGTTGTTTGCGTATGGGATAAAGGGGACTTGATACTTTAATGCTATGGTTGGGTTTTACATTAATGATCTCTAGTAGTTGCGGATGCTTGCTAGAGTTCCAATCATAAGTGCATATGATCCAAGTAGAGAAAGTATGTTAGCTTATGCCTCTCCCTCAAATAAAATTGCAATAATGATTACCGGTCTAGTTATTGATTGCCTAGGGACAAATAACTTTCTCGTAACAAAAAGCTCTCTACTAAAACTAATTTAGTTGTGTCTTTATCTAAGCAGCCCCTAGCTTTTATTTACGTGCTCTTTACTTTCTTGCAAACCTATCCAAAAACACCTACAAAGTACTTCTAGTTTCATACTTGTTCTAGGTAAAGCGAACGTCAAGCGTGCGTAGAGTTGTATCGGTGGTCGATAGAAGTTGAGGGAATATTTGTTCTACCTTTAGCTCCCCGTTGGGTTCGACACTCTTACTTATCGAAAACTGTTGCGATCCCCTATACTTGTGGGTTATCAATAGCCTCCACATGGCCAGTTTGTTGCATTGGTTCATCTTCGTGAGGTGGAGATGGTGGAATCTACTGCAAGGGAGTACTCGAATCAAGTGGAGCATCAGCAACAGTCTGAAGGTGGCGATCTTTGTTTTCTTTCGGTTTGCTGACTCTCGCTTGAGCCTTCTGACGTTTTCTTCTTTAACTCTTCTTCGAGCAAGATCTGCCTTGTGGTCAATCTCTTCGTTTCTTCTGTCACACAACTGAGATAACTCCATGTGCAACCGTGAGTGCCAATTAATTTTCTCATTCCGCATGAGACTTAGAGCCTTGGTGAGTTCAGCAATCTCTTTGTTCAGATTATTTCTTTCGGATTCAGAGTTGGCCTCTCTCCTCATTTGCTCTATGGCTTGCTTGTGTTTGATAGCTTGATTTAGCTTCTTGGAGATTTTTCTCAGCTCAATGAAATGCTTCGTTACCATTTTGGTAACATCATCAGGTAGTCCCAGACTGCTTATATCATCATATTTTGCATCATATGCAACACTGTCAATCACATCGATCATGAGATTGAAATCATACTTATGTTCCTCTGTAGAAGCGGGAACACAGGGTCTGGCCTTCTTAGCAGATGCATCAGATTTTCCTTCAGACTGCAGCTTCCTCTTCGCAGCAAGGTTAGTCAAAGATCTTGGAGCTGCAGAACCCGAAGTTTTGTCAGTGAGGGGAATGGTGCATGCCTTGGTGATCTCCTTGGAGAGGGTAAGACTTCCACTAGTGAGGATCTCTTGGATGGCTTGTAGAGAATGGCACATTGGTCATACAATGGGATTTTATCAAGAGCATCTTTGATGGATGACTCGTTAGATGAGTTAGAAGTGGCCTTCTTTGATCTCCTGAGGATGGTTTTCTTTTGGGGAGCACGAGGGGAAACAGATTTCCCGGACTTGCTTCCCTTGGAGGCAGAAGCACGATCCTTCTTCTTCTAGACGTCTTGCTGAGTCAACGCGATGTTTTTTGCTTCAACTTGGTTTTTCTTTGCTTCCCTAGCATGACGCTTGGCTTTGGCCTTCGCCCTCTTAGCCGCTTCCTTGGGAAAATTAGCGATGGTTTTGAGGGAGTCGGGATGAGCATTTGAAGGCTGTTGTGGTCTGACTTTTTCATCATCGAGGCCAATGTAATTTTCAGCAATGTAGTCATTCCACGGTGGCGTGAAAGCAAATAGAATCTGGTGCTTCTCGCGAACGTTTTCATAATTGTACCATTTTCTTGCCAAGTGGCGGTGAATCCTTTGAAGCCTATTGTTGCGTTCAGTCGTTGATCCACCCACTGATGGAGTTCTGTAACTATCTGGCTCAGACATTTCAGCCGTAGTATTCTTTTTCCTTCCACGACCACCCTTTTTAGGATTACCATCCGAGAAGATGGTTAGGGCATCTGTGACCAATTCATCTTCGGGCTGACTGTGAGTAGAGGAATTCTGTTCATTATCTTCGTCGGATTCAGTCTCATGATTCTTTTTTGGTGCTTTGGGAGGCTTTGAAGATTTTCCTCCACCTGTTAACCTCATTCGACCAGACCTTGGTGGAAACTGAGGCAATTCTCCTTCAGGATCTGAATACTCTTCCGAACTCTGTGCCATGACCAACCTGTGAGAATAGATACGAGGGAAAAAGGGGTAGGGTCATAAGCATGCACAGAAGGTATTTTGAACGAAAATGACAGTTTTTGGAAGACAATAGGAATTCATGGTAGTCTTAGAGAAGATATCATCGATACATTTTAAACTAGCCATAGAATGTTCAAGGTTGATTAAAGACTATCTAATCTTTCGGATAAGCACACATGAACCCTAGGTCGAGAAGAACAAGTACGATGAACTACAAACCGTATCAGTCAAATCCTAGTGATTCCTAAAGATCTACCGCGGTGAAATAAATCATGGAAAATAGCATCGGTAAGAACTGCCCTAAGAACGGAGTTATGAACAGGAGCAGTTCCAGATCCAAGTGCCCTAACTTGGCAACTTGGATCGGCTACGGCAATGTGGGAGGAAGGATTACCGCACCGGCGAGATCAACCGCGATGAGATTTCACCGGAGTAGCACGGCGAGGCTCCTCGCAGGAGTTGCTTCGAGCATGGGCTCGGGTGGAGGTGGACGAGGGTTTGAGGAACTGGGAGGATGAAGATACGGTGAGGGATATTTATAGCTGGCGACCTGAAACTCCTCTCTGAAATCTACAACCCTCTGTTGCGGGACGTTTCGCATTCGGTGGACACGATCACGATCGTGGGATTGTGGGTATGTGGCAAACGTTTTCTGCGAGAAACTCGAGAAGAGAGCAGGAGACCGAAAGGTTCGAAGAAGGGCAAAAGCCAAAAGTGGTTAAAAGTTTAAAGTTGATTTCTTTCGCGACCAAGGACGTCGGATAGAAATTTTCTTCAGATCAAATTGCATGCTTTTGACGGATAACATAGATTTGTCAGAAAAGAATAGAGGGATAAAAGGGCCCAAAACAAAACACTCAGCCAGAAAAGAGGAAACACAAAATCACGAACTTATGAGTGGGTTGTTCATCGAACGAAACACAAAAACGGTGAAACGAAGACAAACACACGAACGAGAGCAAATAGACACAAAGAACGAGCACCAACATTATAGATCTCAGGGCTAGGAATAAAATAGTAGAATCCCTGAGAGAGTTCCTGCAAGAAGGGTTAGTTTTTTTCGCAACCCACACTTGCGTGGGCAGCGAGAATCTCATTTGTTTTCTCTTAGCAGGGACATTCCTTCGATGAGTTATGTAGTTCGCCTGTGCATTTAGAGAGTAATCATATGAATATGCATTGAAATTATTTCCAGAGACATTAGCATAATGATTCAAGGAGGTACGCATGTGCTCCTTCTGTCGAAGGTCTGACCGATATCCATTCGAGGAAGTTCCAGCGCCAATCTGCAAGTGATAATCATTTCCTCGAAGAGAATCACTCTGCACATTCAGGTTAGCACTGACAGATAAATTTTCAATGATGCACTTCTTCACCCAGATTTGCTTCTTGGGTGAACTAGACCTACAGTTAGTCGCAACATACTGAGCAAAACCTCACCATTCTGTTGTTTGAAGAATTTGTAGTTTGAGTCATCAGACTCGTCAGAAACAACAGTAATGGGAGTGTCATATCCAGACAGAATTCCAGGTTTGAGAGTTTTACTTTTAGCAAGAACCCAACCCATTCGAGGATATTGCTTGGGAGTCCAGTAGGTTCCATCAACGTTGAGTTTTCTTTCGAAACCCAATCCTTCCTTTCGGGGTTTTTTGTGCAGTATTGACTTCTTGAGCACATCACAGAGAGTTTGATGCCCTTTGACGCTCTTTAGCATTCCTATCTCAAGTAGGTTCTTTAAACTGCAATTTTCGTCAAAGATAGCAACAAATTCCTCGGAAGAGGGGTTAGAAATACCATTCATAATTGTTGCAATATTCTCGATGACAACATTAGATATTTCAGCATTTGAATCAGGATTGCTACGTTCTAGGCATTGTGAGCAAGGAGACACAAAATCATCAGGAAGTCATTTAGATTCCTCGGCAAAGAGAGAGGCTTTTTCTTTTGCTGGCACGTTATGAGACTCCTTCAGTGACTGGAGTTCTTGATTCATGTTAAGGAGTTCATCTGATAAACTCTTATAGTTGACTGTAAGTGAATCATATCGGTTGGGAAGATCATCAATAGTTGAAGAAAAAGCATCATGCTCTTCGATCAACTTTTGATTTTTTTCTCCATCTCTTCGACCAGTAATCCTTCGGATTTCCTAAGATTCTTCTCAAGTTTTTCAAGCTCATCTTGTTGAGATTTTGCAATCTTAACCAGTTTAGCATAGGCAATGTATTCAGGAGAATATTCAGTCACAGATTTCTGGTGTTTTGCTGATACAGAATGCGATAGGGTCATCATCACTTGAAGCATTGTCATCAGTGTCTGATTCGCGTGATTTCTCAAATGATTCATAAGCAACGAAAACATTGCTTCTTCCTAACCTTCTGTGAAGCTCTTCATCTTTTGATTCAGATTCGGATGTCTCATCTTCAGATTCGACGTTCATTTCAGCACATACTCTGTCCAGCTACGATATTCTCTTCATATTAGATTCGATGGTTACTTTGGCTTGAACGTCAGTGATTGGTCTCATCGATGAGGATGGGAAAGATTCATTTTTCTTCGGGAGCTTAGTGTGATGATCTATTCGAGTGAATCCATTGCAGTGAAGACACATCCATCTGTTGCTAGGTCTTTTATCCCAGCAAGGACAGACGTCTATGAGGTGACCGAATTTTTTGCAGTTGAAGCACTTTATTTCTTTCGGAGGTAACTTTCTTGAAGATTCAGGCAAGTCAAATTTGTCATCATAACTGAGACACAGATTCTGTCTTCAGAGATCACCTAACCTTTCTATGAGCATTTCTAGTTCCCTTGTGATAGTGTGTTGATTCTCGACAACTTCTTCTTGTGAACTGTCATAGTGTGAAAGAATTTCCCCTTCACTTTCCAAAGAAGATTATTGATATCCATTTTCAAGTTCCATCTTTTCTTCGTGAATAGACAACAGCGTCATGACCTCCACGTAGTGAAGTTCTTCATAGTCTGGTCTTTGCTTGATTTCAACTACGATTGGATCAAAGGTTGCATCAAGAGCACTCAGCAGCTTGTTGGCCACATCTCTATCGGTGATATCTGTTACTCCTCGTTGATGAAGTATTTCAACAATATTGGTCAACCGGTCAGTGAGTTCCACATCACTTTCCTTATGAATACTTCTGAAACCAGCAAACATGGCACGAAGCATTTCAGTGTGAGGATCTGTTCTGGTAATGAATTCTTCATGGGCATTTTTTATGGCATCCCAGAGTTGCTTTGCAGTGTCAAGCTTTTGGAACCGAATGAAAATGTCTTTCGAGATACTACCACAGATAATATCTTTTGCTTGTGCATTCAACCGCAGTACATGTTTGTCATCAGAAGTGGGAGCATCAGGGTGTTGAATGGTGTGGTGTATCCATTTTCCACAATCTGCCAAAGTTCTATGTTGATGGCTTGAAGTCTGATTCTCATTCTCTCTTTCCAGTAGACATAGTCATTTCCATTGAAGATAGGAAACCTTTCAGAGTGTGAGGATCTACCTGCATATGACATACTCAAAACTCCAAGGTTGTTAGACCTTTAATAAACAGAGACAGGGAGAACCTGCTCTGATGCCAATTGTTAGGACTGAGAATATATCGACCAGAGGGGGTGAATGGGAGATTCAAAAATTCTTGCGAATGTTATGAATTGATCCCAAACACAACAGCGGAAATAAGGTTCGGTATAAATAAACTTAATCAAGCACGCTATTGAGGAACGTATATATCGACGTAGGAAGCAATAATGGTTCGAGCATAGGATATCGCAGGTTTGACAGTAATGATGGTAATGCAATATACGAACAGATGCAGTATCATGAGAGAGAACAAGGTATGAACTATGAAGGAAAAACACGAGAAAGAACAATGACAGGTGAATGAAAGTGACACTGGGAAATTATGTCAGTGAATAAGATAAGTGCGAAGAGAAATTTATACGACTGGGACAACTAAGCTGAATGATGAGAATGCAACAAGGTGAGCAACGAACTTTAACAGATGGGAATGACAGAGATGACAGAAACAGATAATATGCACCAGTCAATGATTGATCAGATAAACCATCGTCACAGAGCACGAAAGTAAATTGCTGAAGGTAATGCAGTAAGGTAAAGTGAACCAGTGGTGCTCGATGGCGACAGATGGATTTGGTAGACCAGTTCGCCCTTCCGCCAAAGGACCACGTCTGGTTGGAGGGGTTGTGATTTAACACAGAACATAAACTATCTCTGCCCTATTCTCCTTCTACTCGGAGCTGATCAGACTTTAGCTGATTTCACTCGTGGTAGATACTTGTCGGCGGTCTCCAAACCTCGACAGACCTCTCCGCGAACCACAATGACTCTTGGTTGCTGAAGATCTTGCTCGGTGAAGATAATAACTCTTCAACACTCGAGCCGGCACCTATCCGTCTAAAGAGTGTGCAGCTCTCAAGAGTAATAGGTACAAGAACACTTAACTCAGAACTACTGTGATGCTCAACCACTGTCTAAGTTTTGGCTCTTCATTTTTCTTTCGGTGGATCTTAAACTCAAATCACTCGGAGTGGGGATGCTCAATCAATCTTCACAGAAATCTTAACTGGAGCAGCCAACGAGCAACGTTGGAGCGGGGTGGCTATATAAAGCCGCAGCCTTCCCTGAAGGGAAAAAGACCAAATTGGATATTTGGAGTAGCCAATGGTCGAACGACATGAGTCCAACGGTCGGAAATTGAGCGCAACAATAACATTCCTTGCGGAGCAAGTAATGCTAACTCCTTAGTTCGAAAGATGTCTCCTGCAGCACGAAGAACAACGTCTACTGCTGGCAGGTAATCATTCAAAACATAAAGAGATTTCTCTCAGTCTTGCATAGGTTTTTGGGCTAAGCATCACAGCGGACCTAAGCTTCGAGAACCTATACCCCTCTTAATAGTACGGAGGTCCTATGATTAAAATGAATGAAAGAAGAACAACGAAATGAATACTACGTCTTCACTTTGTCTTCGACTTCCATTCGCTATAGTCAATTTTCTTCGGATAGAATCTCCGAACCAATTGCTTCACATCAGTAATAAATTTTCGAGGGGTTAACTCCTTCACATCGATCTTCTCGCCTACATGTTTTCCATAGATGTAGCTCATTTTTCTCGACAACGCAAATATTCTTCGGTGAAGTTTCTCGAACTTGGCACCGAAGACAACATTCTCTTCGGTTCTGCATGGACTATTTCTCTCAGTGTGCACTAGCAAACAAATCAGTCCATGTCTGTTTCTGTCAACAATCTCCAAAACACATGAGGGCAAATATTGCACCAACAGAAGCGATTATATTTGACACACCATGAAAGCAAACAAGAAGCCGCCATCAAGAATGAAGTCAAGTTTTGAAGGATGGTATAATGATGAGACAAATCATTAATAGTTACATTTTATTTACCATTCTTGTGTTTAGTGACATAACCAACTTAGCATATTTATGTTTCAGTTTAGCTTGTCTTCTTATATATTTCGAAGATTTATGATCGGAATGTAAAACAAATTATTTGGATCATACGTAATGTTGCCAAGTATTTAAAGTCCGAACAAGGGACAGATGCAGTAGAATAATTCTGACTAGGACCGTCATTCTTTCGGAAAAGTACACATCAGGTTAGCCATCTTGTAATAACACATCTCTTAATACAGTTCCGCTAGCATCACATTTAAGATCCAAAGTCACATTAAAATCAGGAAGTTGGAACTACAAAGCATGTGTTAACTTACCAAATCTTGAATGTGTCTTGTTGTGGAGAGCCCACCCACAAGGAGCATGTCCTTTCTTGTGAGCTCATTAAGTGTCGCAACAACGATGATGTAATACTTCACAAGGTACCTATAGAACTCATCGATATCAAGGAAACTCCTCATTTGGGTGACCATTCTAGCAGGCGGCCAACTCTGAATGGATTCAACTTTGGCTTTATCAACTTCAGTGTCATGTAGAGTCACAATATAAGCAAGTAATGATACTTGGTAGGTGCAAACAGTGGGCTTCCCAAGGTTACCAACCAAACTTGCATCTTGTAAAGCATTAAAAACAACATGGAAATGGCTAAATGTCTATCCAATGATTTGTTATAAATCAGTATATCATCAACGTGCAATTTCACAACTCATCTAGTGAAAGCACGTAAAACCTTATGCATCAATATCATGGAAGTACTAGGTGCATTGGTTAATCGAAAAGGCATAATTAATCACTCATATAACTTGAATTCAATTTTGATGTTGTTTTCTATCCATCACCCAATTTAATAAGAACTTAATAGTATCCATTACATAAATCAACTTTGAAAAATATGATAGAGCCGCTTAATTCACAAAGTATATTCTCTAACCTAGGAGAGTACGATAATCGAACAGTAATATTATTGATGGCTATGCAATCAACACGGATAAATCACGGTCCATCTTTTTTTGATACCAAAATAACAAAAACAATCCATGAACTAAAGGATTTGTGAACATAACCCTCGTCAAGTACTCCCTCGTAAAGAAATATAGGAGATCGTTTAGAGAGAACAATCCAATGTTTCCTTCGAATTGACACGGTATGGCGCACAGTAATAGTACGATCGGTGAGGGGGCCAGCACGCCGCCGATAGGAAAACAGCGGGCCGTGCCCATCGCATACGTGGTAATATCCACCGCAACGGATAAGAACGCCACAACGGATAAGACCGGCCAGCCCAAAAGATCCAAGAAGCGCACTATAATATCGTGATCACCCCACGCCGTACCTGTCACCGTCCATTCCCATTCCTATCCCACCCCACTCCACCAGTCGACACCGCAGCAGCACTCCAGTGAGCTTGAAACCGAGAGGGGAAGAGGAGGAAGCGATACAGTACTACAGGCAACCATGGAGGTGGTGACTGGCAGCAACGGCGGGAGGCTGAACCCGTGGGCGGAGCCCTTCGTGCCGGGGAGCTGGTGCCGCCCCGCCCCCGTGCAGGCGGCCGCGGCGGAGGTCGAGGACTTCTCCCCCGAGTGGTGGCGCCTCGTCGCCTCCTCGCCGTCTTTCCGCGACAGCTGGCTCCGCGACTACGGCGACCTGGGGCTCCTGGACGCCGACGAAGGCCCAGACGACAGCGACGCCTTCTTCCCTCCGCCGCGCCACAACGGTACGTGACCAGACCGGCCCAGATCTACTTTCCTTCACGGTTGTTACCTTGTTGTTAAGCCTGCCACCGTGGTTCTGAGCAGATGGAGAGGAGAGGAAGGGAGAGGCCGCCGTCAAGAAGAGCGGAGGGGAGGTGGCGCCCTGGGGGATCGAGAAGTGGTGGCGGGCGCACGTCGCCTCGCCGCCGGAGGTCCCGAAGTACGCGGAGAAGGCGCCTGCGAAGGTCCCCGGCGGCGGCGGCAGGTTCAGCCCCCGCACCATCCAGCAGCCTCGCTAAGGGACCGACGAACCCCGTCATTCCGCGTCGATCCATCGATCTTGGCATAAATGAAAGAAAAATACTAGAAAAAATAGTACTCCTAGTTGTCTTGCGAGCTCTCCTGCCCTCAGTTAGCCTTGCTTAATCTTGTTGTGTCGTTGTAGTTCCGAGTTTTCAGCCAAAGGTCGAGCGGAGGTCAATTGCGCTGCGTATGTCCAGTTGTCTGTAAATGGTGTAGTGTGTAATAAGATGCAGTGATACAATGGCTATTCCGTGCAAATGGGTTTCCAGTTTTCGTTGCCTCGTCTTTGGCGCTGTGATTTTTATAAACGTTGAAAGATAGAGCATGAAACACAATGATGCATATACATATCTGATGGAGAAAAGCAGAGATTCAACTCCGCAATCCAGAATGACTAAAGTGGACTGCTATTTGAGATAAGAACTAACTAAACAGTTTGCTCTCGGCATCTGTTATACTATGTTCAGACTTTTTATGGAGTAAAACCTGTACACTTGGAAGAAGAGTGGGTACCATGCTGCTGAATCAATCTTCGCTATACATTCCATTTCCTGCTATGTACTTTTGCATTGAGCCGCAGCTTCCCTCGGTCAGAGCTGTTACCTTCCCTCGGCCAGTCTTTTGACCTATCACAGCTTCCCTCGGCAGTTTTCAGCGCCACAGAAACATTCCGTCTGTGGACCAAAATGCTGCTGGAAGCTACAAGATGGACCCAAATTTTTTTTTTGAGATGATAGAGTACATCATAAAACTTCTATCGTGAGGTAACTAGAGCATCTCTTCTGTGTATTTGCAACACTAATTTTCCAAGTGAAGCAATATAGGAAAAGTTTTTTAGTGCTTCCCCAATGCTAAATATTTTACTCAGGTTCAGTGCTATGTGTCAAAGATAAATCCAGAATCTAGGGCGAGAATTGCATTTCTGCTTCAGCTTCCCCGGTTTAGTTGGTTTGGAGGCGGTTAATCTGGCTATCTTTTACCATTTTACACTGAACTCTGCCTATGCACAGTCGCAATAATGTCTCGGCCCTAAGTTTTTTGTCAACAAGTAATCAACCATTACTGTGTTAACAAATGCTGTGGAATACACAAGAACTTAAAACTATAGTAACAATTAGGGCTTGATGCCTCTGGAGAATTAATATTGTGGTGCCACATGCAAATTGCCGCTATGTTGAACTTATAGTGCATCAGAATACTTGAAGTTTGGAAGTTTCAGAAAGGTTGACACTTGACAGTTGACACCGAGGGATACTGGATTTAGCATCACCACTGCTGACATATCCTTTCCAGGTAAACCTGGTACTATCATTAGGATTTTATTTTATTTCTATGGTGTCAGTTTTTATTGACCGATGTAAAGCCAGGAAAACAAAGTACAAATGCTGAAACAGAAAACGGAATCCAGATTTTTTTTTTACAGTGGAGCATCAGAAAAGGGAAAATGATAGAGACATATCGTTTATTCTCTAAAGGTGTATGGTTTAGTCAGGATAAAGATCCAACTAAGCATCTGTATGGCTACACATATTAACGTTGTAAACGATCTGCTGGTGTTAGAATGCATACAAATTATACCAAACGTCAATGTGAGTACTCCCTCCATTCCATAATGTGTGTGTATAGATTTTTTCCAAAAGTCAAACTTTGCAAATTTTGACCATGTTTACAGAGAAAAATTTACATTTAGAGTACCAAATGCATATCATTGGATACATTGTGAGTTAAGTTTTCATATTGTATATGTTTGATATTCTAGATATAGCTAAGTTTGACTCATATAATCTATATGCACTACACTATGCAAGGAGGGAGAAGTACATAACGGAAAAACATATATGAAATGATAGGCTGATTGAGTCTCTCATGTACCTGTAATTGTAGGTCAAGGGCTCACCCACTTGTATACCCTGTAAAGAAAACACACCTAGCCTTGTCTTGCCATTTACTTGCCTGGCGACAGACAACTCAGTTAAGCCCTAAAAAACACTTCTAGAGAATAAAGGAGCAGTAAGCTAAGCTTCTGCAAATAAGAGATTTACCAATTCTCCAACTGACAGTTAGGTCTACAGCTGTGGTTAAAAAAGCGGCAATTATTTCCTCTGAATGTTGCATCTATTATAAAGTTCTTGTTGACTTTACACATATAGAAATTTTGATCGCGGCGCTTTTTCATGTCTTGAAGCCTCTCTTCACATCTCGCGCCATCTATAACTGGAATGGGGCATTAAATAATTATAAAATAGTATATGATCTACAAATTTGAAGAGTACACAGTTGAGCACCAATCATTAATATTTTAGTATCTATTCTAGCAATGAAACTAGCTTTTGATTTTAACAGACATGAACTCAAGTTAACAGCAATATGTTCAGCACAATAGCAGCATAGCTCACACATAATAATTAGGAAGGTAATCACTAGTCATAGTCTCCTATACAGACCACAAGCGGAAATTGGACATGATGCCCAAAAGGATCTTTAATAAGTTGAGTCGATCCAAAAGAAATTGGAGGCACCAAATCTGTTTTGTATCGTTGCTTCAGTTTTTCTCATCTTTATATTAGTGATGATGGTAAGGTTCATGACACATGGCAACAAGACCTTAATTTCATTTTCAACAGCCACAAAAGTCCAGGGCACAGATAAAAGAATGGTACTCCCTCTGTTCACAAATATAAGATGTTCTGACTTTTTTATGAATCAGATGTATATAGACACGTTTAGTGTGCTTGTTCACTCATTTCAGTCCATATGTAGTCCATATTGAAATATCCGAAACATCTTATATTTATGAACGGAAGGAGTAATGCATAGCAATACGCAATTCCTTGAACTGAGAGATTGTTGCCATATGCCGAGAACAATAACACCAAAGAAAAGAACATATCTCCACACAAAACAAACAAACATATATGACATAGTTAAAGGAGTAGACATAGAGAAGCTCCGGCGTGGCAATGCGAATTCATCGCTTCCCTGACCATTCATGGCCTGGTGGCTGTGGAAACAGCAAAGTGACTGCACCTTAAATGTTGCAAGCCCAGACATCTTCAGGCTCACCAAAATCACCCAGGAAGAAGCGTGTGCTAGGGACAGGGACGGTGTGCAGGGCCTGAGCATGGTTCTAATCGAGTAGCAGTGTGTGTGTGCGTGCGCGTGCGCTCACATTTTTTGTGGGTCACATCCCATGGGAGTTGTGTGTGGTTCAGAAGGAAATTTAAAATCGATGCTAAAGTTACACTACCAGCAATTGCTTAAGGAGGTGCATCTGAATTGGGGGCATGTTGATGTGTGAAAATGAGTGTTTTCTTATAAGTAAACTGCAAAGCAGGCAAAAATAGGTATAACGTTTTTCTACAAATTAACTCAAAATAGCTCAGGTTGAAAACAAGAACCAGTTGTGATAAGCACCTGCACTGTACAGATAAGCACCAGTTTATTTTTTCTAAGCACTACTCTAAGCACCTAGCATTGTACATGGCCTAAGTAACCTTCTGGATGTCTGAAACAAGAACCAATGAAAAGGGCTAATCAGGAAAGTTAACAGGTACGGAAAGGAGTACCTATTGTTGAATGCTAATCAAGGTCAGCATTAATAAGCTTATCTGCTAAGTTCATTCAATCACTGTACAGTAACTTGATTCAACACGCACATAAGAAGCAGCAATGATTAGTGCAACAAGTGCAGCAGAAGAAGGGGTTTAAACGAACTACAATTAGATTATAAAGCAAACCAAAGAACGAATCTCAAATACCTTCTCCAACAAACTCTATCACAAAATCACCTTCCTCAATGGTTTCCAATGCTATGGCACCCCATCCACAATGTTGTGTCTACAGAAAAATTCCATCAGGAAGTTATTTGCCACACAAAAATATCTTAATCATACTATATTACCAAAGAAAGTTAATAACAAGATGCACAAATAAAAGGAAACAAAAATATATTTATATTATTGGTGCACCAGATCAAGTTTAGGTATGAAACTCGAAATAGAAGAATAAAATACTTTATAGAAACAGGAGAAGGAAGAGCAGTCATGAAATTAAAGAGTATGCTAACATTGTAAAAACATTCTAAGGTGTACAAGTTAAACCTTTAATTACTTTTTGTCTTCTCAAAACATGAACAGAAGAAGTCCAATGAATTCCTTACCTTAACAACCCCGATCCTTTTCTCTCTGCGAAATGGTCTGTTACTGCACTTATTTGAGCACTTGCAAGCCCGAGAGCAGCTAATGGACACAGACCTGTAGGAATTATCTTAACTTTCTATCAAAAATTGTACATGCATTTATGTAAAATGAAGGCGTAGAAGCATTTTATAGAATACACATACTCCAAACTCTAAGATACAGCATTACAGTAGAAATCGGAAAAAACATTTGCTGTTCAATTGGAGTATAATAATCTGGAAAATTATAAGCGCTTTCAATTATGATGAGAATCAACTCATACAAAACAAAGATATACAAAGAGAATAAGGAACCCCCACAAGCACGGACATAATAATTAAATTGGCCTGTACCTGCACGAGCATCTTATTTGACAGGTCAGAGGAGGGTCACAATCGCTGCATTTAGCTTCAATGACATCACCATCACATTTCTTCTTGACAAAATACACATCTTAGCTCATTGAGGAAATGAAAGATTCCAAAGTTCAAAGATAAAAATGAAAAAAATATAAAAGGGAAACTGAACTAGTTTAAATTGCAATCATATGAAGGATACTATGCTTCAAATGTACATATGGAGGTGGTTTTGTCACACTTTCCAACTGCTCCTTCCTAATAGGGTTAATATTGAACTCTTGATCAGCATATGGGAGAGGTAATCGCCGGAAGGCTTCCTGTAAATGAATCAATACTCAACAATGAATACAGATCAAAGAAAAACTGCGAGAACAAAACCATTAATAGTCCACCAACATCACATTTTTAGGAAGGCAATACGACAGAGAAACAAAATTGGATAAGTTCTGTGTGTTCAACAATACAGAGAATCAAATGTGCAGTGGAACTATTAACCACCTCAATGTTATATGCTGGACCTGCGCCCTGTAAGAAGAACATATCACACCGTCAGCAACATTAACAACAACAGAAATAACCAAAGCCTACAGAAATAGCGATATCAAACAAAATGCATTCAACCATATTAAAGCAAATGGTATGGAACAAATTGTTGAATATTCTTTCTTTTAATGATTTAAGGAGAAGTAGTTAGCAAAGAGAATATTTTGGAATGCATATTGGAGGCATTTATTATTGGAGGATGCCGTCTGGAGACCAACTTATCCAAAGAGGCCCTCCGTTGTCGATACACTAATACTCCCTCCGTCCAATAATATAATAACGTTTTTGACACTACACTTGTGTCAAAAACGCTCTTATATTATGGGACAGATGGAGTAGAAGTTACAAAATTGAAACCAGAGTGCAAAAACATCTAGCTTATGTTTCATAATAAGACCTTCAGAATTGGTGATACGAAATAAGAACATATGCTTGATATGGTAAAAGACTGTCGGCACGTGAGCATATAAGGTTTATTGTGTCACAGAACCTGCTCAATAGCCTGTATTTAAAATTGGGAATCGTGGGGCTGAGGGTTATGGTCATGAAGAAAGTATAATTCAAATTTGCATCCCTGTGCATCATTACACTCAAGGCTTTAATTTATACTAGTCTCTCATCAGCCAATACTGAACAATCATATCAACCCAATACTAAATAAGCTTACCATGTTTTTATTGTAATTCTCAACTCTTGTCTATTAAGTGGAAAACTGTAAACACTCAGTCGCTATTATCTAGGATAAACTGCCATGATGCTGGTTAAAAACCCAATTATCCACACTGTTATATTTTTGTAGGCACTGAAGATATATTTTATATAAGAAACTGACAGAGAAGCACCAAATAGGGTGGATGAAGCATAGCATCAACCTCACTCGTTGATGGCCAAATACTCCAACTTATCATTAGCTTTGAAGGATCAACAGACCCAGTCATTCTGTTTTGATGCAGCGAACATTGTGTACATGCAGGCATTACATGTTTCAGCCGGTGCCAAGTTGTTCTCCTTTTGCAGTGAAAACATATCTGCACAGTTAACATAAATATGAGGGGATAAATAATCGTAAATAGTTGAAACTAACAAAGACTTGAACGAAACAAAATAGGTACTTGTAATTATTTCTCATTGGATGCACAGATAGGCATTTATATCTATAGTATATCATTGTTTGTAATCTTGGAAAAAAATATAATTGCTTTTTTAGATCTGTAACTTTGTTTCAGCAACTTACATGTCGAGGGCAGCTTCCATCACTTTGTTCAGAACAGGCCTTATGCAAGGTTACTTCACAGTGATGACCTGAGCATCGCGTCCTTTCATCGGGCAGGATACTCCTCGAGCAAATCAGGCACTCAACCTAAATCCAAAGGATTTTAAAGATTCCTTCTTTTAGAGAATCAGTAGGGAATCACACTCACACTACCTTAGTAACATCCGGAGTACACAATAAAATACTGTGTGAACAGAATCACTTGATATTGGTATCCTATATTCAGAAGCTTTAAAGTGGATCAGAATCCTATAGGAAGTGTTACTTGGCATCCTTCCTTCATTTCTTGACCAAGCTTTCACCTAATATTTAATTAATTTGTAAGAGTCTGACTGTGTTTCTATGCAGAAGATTCCATACCCTGATCACCTTGATGTCCCTTATTACAAGATTTATAGCATATTCCAGGATTATTGTTCCCTTATTTATCAGCAACCAGAGCTACAGAGAATGAATACAAGCAACGGCACAACACTTGTGTTTAACTGAATCTCAATATTACAGCCTTCTTCTGTCAGTTCTATCAGAGTTGGGCGATCACATATGCAGCAACTTTTTTATACAGGTTGTCAAAGCATCTTTGTCCAAAGAACATCCCAGGAACATATACTTTGGAAGGCATCCATATTTCCTAAGAATATCTACCCTCTTCAAAAAATTCAGTTTCTTCAGGTAGCCTTCAGATCAACACTCCTTTCTTGCATGCACTTAGGTAATGTCGTTGAGATCAAGAGTTTGAGTCTCATCTCCTACCTTAACTGAAAAGACACATAGTTCCTCCTGTGCGCTCTAGCTACTTTTTCTTGCATAGAGAGCTAAATTCTTCCATGTGTGCTCTGCATATATAACTTGTGATGCCACTATCCGTCCAGTTCATATGGCTTATATGTTATAGAACTCAATTTAACATTTTGTATCATGTTTCTGAAGTACTCCATGTTCTTTACTTGTGAGCAACTATCGGAAACAGTGTTTTCCCTCAGTCCAATTGTCCTATAAAATGAATAACCACCTCACATCTTTGTCACAGTTCTTATTTTCTCTCCAATTTCTGTGGTGATATTCAAATCCATCTAGTGTACCATTCGCTCTCAGTGTGGAGTACTAATAACCGCATTGAGACTTCCAAACCATGTTCCCCTTTCGGTCTCTATCCCGAGTTCCGTGCCACCAGACAATCACCCCCATTTATCAGTTCATCCAGTTTCTAGCAAACCTAACATTTTAGTTGTCATCAAAGTCCTGTTTGACACAAGCTGGTAACTGAATTGCAGGCCTGGCAGTGGTACCGGCACGTACCTTCCTCGGCGCGCCTTTCTGGAGGAAAGGGAGGACGCGCTCTTCCGCCGGGGCGCCTGACGCGGCCTTCGCTGCCCCCCACTCCTCCGCGCATGCCTGTACTGTCCGCCGCAGAGGCGCCGCGGGGGACTTGCGCCGTATCCGCGAAGACGACGGCGCCGCCGAGGGGAGGCCACGGACGCGGGTCCGGACGCTGATGCGCACCGACCGGCGGGGGTCCGTTCCTCCTGGGGAACCCGCCGCGGCCGGCGGGGACGGTGGCGGGGGAGAGCAGGGGGGCTGGTGGGGCTGAGGGCCGAGGCGGGCGGAGCGGCGGACGGGCTGAGCGGCCGGCGCTGGGCGGGGAGGCCCCGCCATTGGTGGGGACACGGCGATCGGACGAGTTAGGCTTAGGGTTTCCGTGCGACGGGGGGAGCGGGGTTGGGAGGATTTGGGGAGGTTGCGGGGCGGAGAGGAGCGGAGTGGAAGAGCGGGGGAGGGCGGGAAGAAGAACAGAGGAAGTGCGGCTGCGGTTTTGGTAGTTCCTTGGAGGAGTGGGGTCGTGGGGGGTGGTGATGTGTAGTATAACGTTTTTTTTTAGGGGTGTGTAGTATAACGCTTAAACAACGCTCGAAGTGACCATTAAGGCAATTCGGCCACTGCATCCGCAAATGGTCCGGCTTGGATGCGGCCCATAAAAGTAGTAGCTATAGTTTTCTTTATTTTACGAAATTGTCACTCATATACTGTTCTAAAAAACTAAAATTATTCTTAAAAAACTGAAAATTATATAAACTATTAACAACTACAGTACATTATAATAAATAAAAGTAAACATATTGGCGTGTTATAAATTGTTTGCGACAATTTAAAACTATAATATTCATGTACTCCTAAAAATTGTTTATATAATTTTAAAAAGTGTTTCGCATAATTTGAGAAAATATTCATGTAATTAAATAAAGCATTTAATAATAAAAGATTTTTTTAGAAAAGGAGGATTTACCCCGACCTCTGCATCAAAACGATACATGTGGCCATTTTATTAACTAAAGAATCCAAGAAGTATCTAGTATGATACAAAAACTCAAACTGAGTTAAGAAAAAAATGACAAAACAAAGCCATAAACTGGCATGAATATGACGAGATGACTATTATTGGACCGTCATCCAAACCGGTTGTAGGTATCCCGTGCTACCGTCTCTCAACGGTTGCACCCATAAGCCATATGCTCCTTGACTTCCGCACGGCTGAGTAATGACCACGTACGGATCCAACCAGTTGCTCTATAAATTACCAGCATTTCATAATAAAAAGATGTTAATATAATAAGAAAGTTTGTATTCTAAAAATCTTCATGTGGTTTAAATACATGTTCAAGCATTTTGAAAAGGCATCTATGTAACCATATATATTGAAAATGTAGTGCCTTTAAAATGTGTCTTTCAAAAATGTTCGTGGAATTTTCAAAAAATATTTCCTCGTTTATTAAATTTTCATGTAAAATGTTACATATTTAAAAAATATTCACATAATTTAAAAATTGTTCAGGTAAGAAACATGCAATTAAGAAGTGCGAAGTTAATTTACAAATGTGTTCATATAGTTTTGCAAATTGTTCGTCCCTTCTTAAAAACAATCACGTATACATGTAATTTGAAAAATTGTTCAGGTAAAAATATATTTATTTTATACAAACAAAAAAATGGTAAACCAAAAGAGAAACAACAATGAGAAAAATAAGGAATAATAAATAAAAGGAAAACAAAAATTGGTAAAAACTTAATGATAGAAAATAATGAAGAAACCTCTACCCAAATGGGTCAGACCCAACGATCCGCCTTATAGGATTCACAATCGTGAGAGAGGCCCCTATTGTTTTATGTCACGAAGTAGTGCTAGCAATTTGGTCGAACTTAGTGTACTTCCTCTGATCTAAAAAGTTGTTGGGGCCCCAAGTGTAATGGTTTGTAGGCAACAAGCAACAATTTCTCTCAAGTGGATGACCTTAAAGTTTATCTAGGAAGGTTGAGCTCACGGCCATTTCGAAGGATAAAAGAATATTGACCATGAGGATGGACGAGTTGGATTCTGGTGCGGCGATGATTATGCATGTTGTCCTTGTTTGGATGTTTAAGCATTGGCGGACAAGATGGAGACGTCTGGTGAGGAGGCGATTGATAGTGAGGAGCTGGCGGCGAAGTGACCGAGGAGGCACGGGTAGCTGATTTGGGAGGGGCAAAATGTCGTTTTTGCATGGATTGCCAAACTGGACACTTTTGTTATCCGGTGCATGCAAAAATTATGAACATTCTACTCTTATTCATTGTGATCGGGCGCTACGAAACACCACACTTTAATTTGCTCATATGGGTATGCATTTGAAATGAAAGACGTAGGACTTGTGTGGACGTTTAGGGAATGCGGCTGGATGGTCGGCTTTCGTATCCGTGTCCGTGGATGAGTCCGTAGACAAATATTATGTCTGTTTTAGAGAACGATGTTGAAGATGCCTTGATGATCATATGGTCAGTCCACCCGGCCTCAAATTCTATATTTGGTATGGTGTTCATATTTTTCTGAATTTATTTTAGCCTTTTCGGCGATCATTTTTTAAAGGAGAAAAGGTTCTTGTTGATCACGAGGCTCACGTGATAAGTTTGTCAATCTAAAGATTTATCGGCTTATCTTTTGTGGGTGTTCATCGGGACAAGGTCTGCTTGCATACCTTCATAAGGTTGAGTGTCCGTACATTTATACATACAAGTGTCTGCGTTTGCACAGTTTTTTCTAAGAAAAGAAGGCTTATGGTTACTCCACACCATCAGATCACTAGTCATGAGCAAAAAATCCACTAAGCATGAAACATGGCAAAAAAAAATATCATCTCTGATGAAAGAATTGGGATCATCCTCCACAGAATAAGTAAGCAACCAAAAATGCTCGGTGTCGATGTATTTCTCTTTTGTAGGCACGAACCAGTGCCCTCCGGATCCAAAAAAGTTAAAAGAAAAGGTAACAACAACACAAGGAAAGAATGAATCAACAGCTGAGCATTCTGATGAACGGGACGGGAGTCGGGAGGCATTGATCGTCACGAAGGGTAGAGCGCCAAGAACTTGGGCGACAAGCACGGTGAGCACCTCCAGATCCTGGAGTGCAGCTTGAGCACCTCGTGCGCCTTCTCTTTGGTCTTGACCCCGCACAGCTCGGACCGCAGCGCCAGGCACAGCTTGCCCACCACGCCGGCCTGCGCCATCTCCTGCAGCACGGCTGGCGTCGCCGCGTGCCGTGCGACGGACCTCAGCACGCGCACCGCCCGCTCGCTGGCCGCCTCCGACACCCGCAGCACCTTCTTGCCCACCACGGCCACCCCCGCCGCGTGCGCCACCAGCTCGGCGCGCCCCTCGGCGCACGTGCACAGCCGGTCCAGCACGGCCAGCGCGAGCTCGCAGACCCGCCGCTCGGGCTCGTCCAGCAGCAGCTCCACGAGCGCCGGCATCGCGCCGGCGCCGACGATCTTGACGCGGTTCCGGCCGTACGGGCAGAGCGCGGAGAGCGCGTGGAGCGCCGCCTTGGTGGCGCGCGTCGAGACGCGGTCGCGGACCACGCGGATCACCTCGGCGAGGAGCTCCTGGTTCAGCCCGATCACCCAGGCCGGCACGGAGACGTCCGCCAGCGACCTCACGAGACGCACGGCCTGCGCCCTCGACTGCAGGTTGGACGAGCGGAGCACGGCCGTGAGGGACTCCGCCAGGTTGCCGTGCCTGGACACGACGCGGACCAGCTCCTGCTCCGGGATCCGGAGCGACGCGAGGACCCCGACGGCCTCCTCCCGCGCAGTGGAGCAAGCGCTGGCGCCGGTGAGGACACGAGACAGCGCGTCGAACACGCCATCCTGGGACTCCAGCATTGCCCTCGTGTCCTCGCACTCGGCCACCAACTCCCCCAGCTTCCTGAGCGCGCCGACCTGGGCCGCGGCGGCGTCGGAGAGCAGCGACGCGAGCTCATCCGGGTTCACGGGCCTCAGCGCGGCCACCTCCCCCTCGACGTCGGAGCCGGGGGAGACAGACGCGACCCAGGAGCCGATGAGGCGGCGGAGGGTGTGGTTGGGCGTGAGCTGGAGCTCCGGCTCGAGCGGCTGGCGCGTGACGGGGCAGGTGCGCTGGCTGGTGCTGCACGCGGCCGGCGCAGCGGGCGCGGCGAGCCAGCGCGAGATGGCGGCGCGGTCGTAGGAGATGCCGGTGGGCAGCGTCACCGGGTCGCGCATGAGCTGCAGCGATATCGGGCAGAGGAAGTAGGACGGCACCTCTGCCGGACGCGCGCTCGGCGCCGCCATGGCTGCTGCCATCTTCTCCGGAACTGATTAGTAGCTCGGCCGCAACAGGTTAGACGCGTCCGACGAAATGCGCCGCGGGTTGACGAAATGGCGGTGGGGCGCCGGAGCGGGATATATAGTAAGCCGGTTGGTGGCCCGTGGCCGGTGCGCGCGCGTCCGCAAGCTGGAGCTCTAGTTTATTCGTGCTAGCGATCTGTGGGTTTTGGAAGAAGAAGTTGGAACGAAGAAGACCAGCGGAGCGGGGCGCGGGTTGCGGAGGCAGCTGTTGCCTCTGGATTATTTTAAGGCGTCGGGATTCGTCGTGAGTGGTGTTCACATGCATCACATCACATGGCTGCCCTTTGTTTACTGGTCGCTCGCGGCTCGGGTCAGAGCGGAGCCACATTTGCGTGCTAGCCCCTCGCTTTTATCAAAATTGTAAACCAGGCCCGTCATTACTCCTCCATTTGACATTTTGGATAGTTGACTTTGTGGGGCGTTGGTGCGTTAGCGTCGGGGTAGCTGGGTTTCTCCTCTCGCTTCGCTTCTCCGGCCTTCACCTTCACGTTGGAAAAGTAGGCGACGGTTGTGAAACATGTGGTGTCCATAGATAGATGGCAGCTCCCGTGGTGGCCTCGACTTCTCCTTCACCACCGCGAGCTAGCTTTGACTGGCTAGGTGCGTGCGCAAGCTGATCCAGTCCTACCGAGCTGGCTGTAGCACGATCTTAACGTTTGACGTGCCACCGATTTGCTTGGTACAGATCCCCCGAGAGAGTTCCATCCGTAAACTCCCATCGGCAGCTCGAAAAACTCCCATAGGTGGTTCCAATTTTGCAGGAAAACCCCCATGTGTGTGGTTCCTGAAATGTCTACAAGCTCAGCCCCTTTGCGCAAAGGGAGCCTGCATGGGATGGGGTGTGATTGGCAGATTGGCAGAGTGGGGAGGCTCGATCGAACGGTTGACCTGGAAAATTGCGGAGGTTAACAAATTTGTACGAATAGGCAGGAGCATAGGGAATCGCGCTGTCCCTGCTCTGTGAGCCGTGTTGTTAATGTTCAGATCTCTGACCCTGCTGGGTGCCGCCATGTTCCGGCTATTGAGATGTGCGCACCGCGGCGAGGTGCCGCCATCCCATAGGCTTTGACTACCTAATTCTGACTTGTTTAATGCTTCACCTGATCGATCTGAAAATATGATGATCTGCTCCAACCTGTCACGCTGAGTTTTCAAGTCCCGCGCCTTCAGAATCTTTCCATGGATCCCTCTTTCAATGGCTACGATCTATCTTTTCTTATATCGATGTCGTCTTTTAGACAGGGGTTATATAGTCCTATTTTTTATCCTCACTTTTTTACAAGATCTGGCTCTCAAAAGTTGTCGTTTTAGATAGATCTACAAGTCAATCATTTTGAAGAAAAAACAGAAGCTATATCTTTTGGATTGATACTTGGAAACCCCTCCTCAAAATTACCTTTAAAAGTAATATCATTAACACAAATTTGTTGAGTTCATGATATGCTGTAATTAGATTGGCGCTCAATTAGTAGCATTTTGCCACCATATTGACATTTTGTTCCTTGCAAAAAAAGTAGCATTTTGCCACCATACTGACTTTTTTTAACCATGCAAGGAACAAAATGTGTGTTGTATCCTTTGGTTATGAATTGGTGATGTATAGATGCCACCCATATAGGCAAATAGTAGTTGAATTCCACGAGTACTTAGTAGGTGGATGTGGTTGTGTTGATGCCCATCAGACTATTTTATTCATATGCTGCATTTGGACTTGTTGTATAGACGTGGTGGTTGCTTTATTTATACAGCGGGACAAAACCTATTTGTGAGTAGGTGGTTGTGCACTAGATTTAATGTTTGTGTGTCCTACTAAGATAGATTATTTTACTCAATGTTTTTCAAAACGAAATGGTTGAATCCCACTAAATGATGATTTATTGTATAAATCAATGCTCAACTTCTGCTTAACACCTGAATCTAGCTGGACAACGGATTATTTGATATTCTGTGTTGTTGGTTCCAATCTAAACATGCATAACAAGAATTTCCAGCTGAGCAAACTGTTATACTAGAACAACAGTTCCATCCACAGTTTTGCAAAATCTCGGGGCACATAGAGTTTACAAGAATAAATTGAATACTTCCTCCGTCTTTTATACATAGCCACTTTGTTTTTTGTCAAACTTTGACTTGCAATTTTGGTCGATAAAATATGATTTATATGCCATAAAAACATATCATGAAAAAGTTCTTTGAAATGTGCATGCAATGACGTACTTTTTGTGGAATATAACTCATTTGTTGTAAAATTAATGACCAAAATTTCTTATAAATAAAAACATGCAGTGACCTTGTATTAAAAAAAATGGAGGGAGTACTCCGTATGGTAGATATCATCTCATATACCACACTCCCATCCATTTAACCACGGCTGCTATAAGAACAGGGTGCACATATTACAAGACTCTTTGTAGTTAACCATGTTCACGAATGAATCATAAAGGTTCCAGCTTACATTGCACTCCAGATCCGTGCAGTCCGGATCCAAGTACATTTGCATCATGTCAACGATAATACTATTCAAGAGATCTCGTCCCCGACGTTTCATAAAAAGAAGGGTTTGAATTGCTAACCAAGATTCTTCCATCACTCTATCGACACTAATTAAATCGAAGGTTGTCAACCAATTTCCAGCGTAATTAACAGTTGTGGCTGTGCTAGCTGCTATAGTGTCCACATATACTACTTCCTCCTATACAAATTAATTGACACAATTTTAGTTCAAATAGTACATCCTTTCGAATTTATAATGCTTACATGTACCCCTAGATGGACAATTTAACCAACAGAATATGAGTTGTTTTGGGGCGAAAATAACACAAATCTATTATCAAAGTTCATCGGAAGCACCTCAAACATAATAAAATTACATTGAGATTCTGAGACCACCGAACGACCACTATCGTCACCAGAACGAGCCGCCGACACGCCAATGTCACGGCTCTCCTACCAGAGCCGGCTTGACAATTACATTGAGATTCCGAGACCACCGAACGACCACTATTGTTACTAGAATGAGCAGTCGACGCGCCAATGTTACCGCTCTCCGACCGAAGCCGGCTTGACAATTGCGTTGAGATCCTAAGACCACCGAACAACCACTATTGTCAGCAGAATGTGCCGCCAACGCGCCAATGTCGCCGCTCTCCTACCGGAGCCGGCTTGACTTTGTCGATGACAGTCAGGAAGTCTTCATGCACGTGGCCCTAAGGACCAACGCCCTGGAGCTGCAGTCGTTTGTGTTGAACCCTTGAATAGATCTGAAGCACACCAAATCTCGCCACACGATGAGAAACACTAATCTCACCGCCCCAAGAAAACGGCAGGAATCTACGTCGGAGCTCCGTCGACTACGTCCACAAGGATGAACTCGAAGAAGATCGGAGCCTGGAAGACAAACTCGAAGAAGAAACGCCGTCATCCGCCCGAGCGTCGCAGCAACGAGGACTGAAAAAAACCCACGACAAGCCTCGAACCGATAGTGGCCGCACTCGTATAGGAGGTGTACAATACATATGAAGTTGACGCGCACAGGAGGGGAGAGTTTGCCCTAGCTGCCAAGGTATAGGGGGTGCGTTGAGAAAGAGCCGACAATCGAAAAATACTAAATCATATATAACATAGTATGAATTATATCTATCACAAAACTTATACTATTATAAACTTCAAATATATTATTTTCAATAATTGTTTTGCGATATACTCTCTTCGTTCCTAAATATAAATCTTTTTAGAGATTGCAATATAGACTACATATAAAACAAAATGAATGAATCCACACTCTAAACTACGTCTATATATATCTGTATGTTGTCCATACTGAAATCTTTAAAAAGACTTATATTTAGAAACAGTTAACGACCTAGAGGCATGCGAAGGACATATAACTGAAAATGCCTGTCCGGGTTGACTTTGGGAGCGATGCGCGAACGGTTCTTCTCAGCTCCATGTGGTGGTGGATGCAAGTGCTTGTCCAACGCCAACGTCGTTTACTTTCTGCCTCTTCGACGGTCCGACTGGGAGAACGCCTGCATGGTACTCCACGTTGGACGGCCGGGCCAATGCATGCACGGCTGCCGTGAGAACGCGCGCGCGGAGTTGACCTTTTGGGCTCTCGCCATCACCAGCGACTGCTCGACAGTTCTAGCACATGTGAAAAACTCGACGCTCGTGCGCCTCGAACGCCTTGAGCTCGGCAGAAAGGGCTGACCGGTCTACTGCGCTCGCTTAAGCGCGTCGCCGTCTGGATGGGCCAGCCGGACCGGACCGGACCGGTGCGCGTCGGTGCTCGATCGATGTGATGGTGGCCGCACTGCGGGCGCTCATAATTCCGCAGGCACGAAATTTCTAGATTTTGAGTATATTTATATAGTACTACTGGTGTGTGAGGTTGATGCGTGGATATGTATTAATATTCCTGGACCGAAATACGACCCGATACCATTAGAAAAGAACGTAAATGTTGAATACTTCGCGGGATTGTTTAGTGATGGAGCGTATACGTGGTTCCAATTATGGAGGGGGCGATGACAAATGATACACACGTCCCGGGAAGAGAGAAAGGGTCGTTGGTTCGGCCTTGTGGCTTGCTTTCCCATTTATTTGGAGTCAATTCATCTTTTTCTTTTCTTTGCTTTCTTAGCTCATATATAAGGTCTTTTTCAGTGCTCTAAGGTGTACTGGTGTTAAGGATGTTATATAGAGGAGGATAATTTATCCTCCGGCGCCTATTCGATCCCTAAATATACTATGTCTGGAGGCGGCCGAGGATAAATTTTCTTCACGCAAAGGCCTCCTTGTGGCCGGTCGGCGACTTGCGTGAAGCTCCCTTGTCAATGGCGGCGACCTCCGGCCTCGTAGGTGACCTCACCTCCCCCCATGTTGTGCCGTCTACCTTCCTCCGATCACTGCTCCGTCGCCCTCGTCACTGGCAAGCCTCGGCTCCAACTACCGCTCCATCGCCCTCCATCGCCCTCCCTCCCCTAAGTCGATGCGTTCGTCCCCTTCCTCCCCTGAGCTGTTGCATCACCAAGCAGGGCCGCCGCCGGTTCCGCGAGCCCGTGCTGCTCTTGATTCGAGCGTGCACGTGAGGAGACTCGCCACAGGACGCAGCCGAAGCCGCCCTCGCCGAGACGTGTCGCCTCGTCATAGTTCGTGATGCTCCTGATGTTGTTGGTGCGGCTCCTCTTGCAGCGTGTCGACGATCCTTGGGTCGTAGTGGCATGGCTAACGCCGAGGACGGCAACAGCAGCAGTAGCATTAGGACGAGGGCGGCGACAGTGGTAGCAAACATGCATTTGTAGCGACAACCAGCGGCCAGGCCAGGGAATCACATACACGCATGCTAGATGTTCGACAAAATGCATAAACCAAAATTTAAGTTTACTCCACTAAATTTAGGAGTTCGGCTAGGTCCGGCGAACACTTAGTGGAGTATATATACTTCACTAAGGTTTACTCGGCCGGATCCCCACTATTTTTTAGCGGGCCAGTTAGAAATGCCCTTAGCGATACGACATCCCCAACAAGTGGAGTGGGTTTGAGGCTGCACACATAATCGGTGGAGCTTCCAATTTATGTTTCGTATAGTATCCTTAACTACCAGTCTGTAGTTAGTCTCTGACAACCAGGGCATGTTCGGATAGCAAGGGCGGTTAGGCCACTGAGGGAGTCCTGGATTAGGGGGTCCTCGGACAGCCGGACTATATACTTTGGCCGGACTGTTAGACTATGAAGATACAAGATTAAAGACTCCGTCCGTGTCCGGGTGGGACTCTCCTTTGCGTGGAAGGCAAGCTTGGCAATTCGGATATGTAGATCTCCTCCCTTGTAACCGACTCTGTGTAACCCTAGCCCCCTCCGGTGTCTATATAAACCGGAGGGTTTAGTCCAGGACAACGACAATCATAATCATAGGCTAACTTCTAGGGTTTAGCCTCTACGATCTCGTGGTAGATCAACTCTTGTAATACTCATATCATCAAGCTAAATCAAGCAAGAAGTAGGGTATTACCTCCATCGAGAGGCCCGAACCTGGGTAAACAATGTGTCCCTCGCCTCCTATTACCATCCGCCTTAGATGCACAGTTCGGGACCCCCTACCCGAGATCCGCCGGTTTTGACACCGACATTGGTGCTTTCATTGAGAGTTCCACTGTGCCATCACGATAAGGCTTGATGGCTCGTCTTGTTGTCAAGGACAACATTACCTCTGGGGGAGCCCTGGTTGTAGGCCAAACTCTCCGACTAGGCGGCTTCGTCATGACCGCCCGTTCGGCCATCGCGCCGATGATGACTTCTCGGGTCATCAAAAACAGCCTCCATGTCGGCTCGGGATTCACCGAGCAGATGGATCCAATGGAGCTCTCTTCTTTGAACGAGATCTTGGATCACATCGCCGCCTTGGGAGTCGCTACGGACTATGATCGGATCGGGCTTAAACCCGACCAAAGGGAGATTAACTCTCCGCCAATCACCCATCAAATAGCGGTGGTGGAGGAGCAATGCAGCGATTCTTCCTCTATTTTGAGGACAAACTATGTCCGGATTCCCGAGCTCTCCGAGCCGGATACCCGTCTACGGGAGGACATGACCCAAGTTTCGAACCTAGAATCAGACAGTGGGCCAGAACTATTGGGCATCGTCCCAGAGCCCGAACTGCCAAGCTCGAAAACTCCGCCCCTGGGTCTCAGATCGGGTCAGGGTTTGGACCTAAATCTACCCACCCACCCTCACATAAGTGATCTTTCCCACATTAGACAAGATCCCAAAGAGACAGTACATCACTATTGGGCCAGATTCCTCCTTGTAATGAGCAAGGTCAAGGACTGTCGCGAGGAAGACGCAATTTCATTCTTTTGCAAAAATTGCACGGACAAGGGAATCCTCAACGCCATAAGTCGTCGTGACATAGTACACTTAGCTGACTTGGCGGCCACAGTACAGAAGTACTATGCGATGGAAAGCACCTGGAAAACCCAAACAAAATTCTGGGATCCTCCGGCTCTCACTAAACCCGCTGTCCGAACTAAAAGGGTGTACTCTCGTAAGTCACCCGATCCAATTACAAAGAAACCAAAGCCCACGACAGGGCGAGGAACCTTATTGGAGGGATGGCTCAATGGACCATGCAAAATCCACAGTACACCAGATACCATGCCAACACATAGCCTTAGAGCATGTTGGATACTCCGGCAGGTGGCCAAAAGCGGCGAGGATCTCCTCATAAAAAATACCACAGAGCACCATCCCGTGGAAAATAACAAAAAAATACTGACAGTCTTCGAGACCTTCACCTCAAATAATAGGCGCAAGCAAGCACTCCGCAGCCTCGCCGAAGTCTGCCACGTTGCAACAATAAATCCATGGAACGATACGACTATAACCTTCAACGCCAGTGACGAACCTCAATTCCGAACAGCCCGAGCACCAGCCGCTTTGGTCCTTAGTCCAATTGTGGACTGCTTCCGGCTTACTAAAGTGCTCATGGGCGGTGGCAGCGGATTAAACCTCATCTATGAGGAGACTCTTAGAAAAATGGAAATAGACAAGAGCCGCATTGAGCAAAGCAGCACGACCTTCAGAGGAATCATCCCTAGTCAGGAGGCACGATGCGTGGGAAAAATCACACTTGATGTGGTATTCGGCACGCGGAGAACTACAGGTCCAAAGAAATCACATTCCAAGTGGCCATGTTTAGTAGCGGATACCACACCCTTTTAGGGCGGGAGGCATTCACGATCTTCCAAGCTATACCCCATTACGGGTACATGAAGCTCAAGATGCCCGGGCCCAATGGAATCATCACTCTAGCTAGTGATCCGGACATAGCACTCATCGCCGAAAATAAAACCGCCGCACTGGCCCTCGAGGCGTTATCCGAAGCCCTTGCGGCCGAAGAACTAACTGCGCTGCACTCCACAGTGGACATGGATGACGTGATACTCGACAAAAGACCCAAGTCCACCTCTTTTAAACCAGCGGACGAAATAGTCAAATTCCAGGTCCACCCAACGGACCCTACAAAAACAGCATCCATCGGGGCACAGCTGAACCCCACAACAGACGCCGCACTGCGGGAGTTCTTGCGCAAGAATTGGGACATCTTCGCCTGACATCCTTCAGACATGCCAGGAATCCCACGCAGGCTGGCCGAGCATAGCCTTAACATTCTAAAGGGGTTCAAGCCGGTCAAGCAGACTCCTCGGCGTTTCTCTAAGCCTAAGCGACAAGCCATGGGAGAAGAGCAAGCCAAGTTACTCGAGGCCGGATTCATTAGAGAAATAAAACATCCGGACTGGCTAGCAAACCTGGTGATGGTACCAAAGAAGGACAAATCCTGGCGCCTATGTGTCGATTTCAAGGACCTTAACAAGGCTTGCCCCAAGGATCCCTTCCCCCTCCCCCGCATCGATCAAATTATCGACGCTACCGCAGGACACGACTCATTGTGTTTCCTCGATGCATACTCCGGATACCATCAAATTAAGATGGTGGAGTCCGATTAAGCTGCAACGGCATTCATCACTCCATACGGCCCCTTCTGTTTTAACACCATGCCTTTCAGGCTCAAAAACGCCGGTGCAACCTATCAACGCATGATTCAGACATGCCTGGAAACACAAATCGGCAAAACAGTGGAGGTATATGTAGACGATGTGGTCATTAAAACTAGACACGTCGAATCCTTAATAGACGAATTGAGGCTCACGTTCGACAATCTCTGAACATATGACATCAAGCTCAATCCGGAAAAAATGTGTTTTCGGCGTGCCCGCCGGAAAGCTCTTGGGCTTCATCGTTTCCAATAGAGGAATTGAAGCAAATCCGGCTAAAATCCGAGCTCTGTGACAGTTGGCTATCCCAACAAACCTCAAGCAAATCCAGAAATTAATCGGATGCGTGGTTGCCTTAAGCCGCTTTATCTCCTGATTGGGAGAAAAGACATTACCTCTCTATCGCCTTCTTCGGCGCACCGAACAATTCGAGTGGGTGGATGCAGCCACGGCCGGATTGGAAGAAATAAAAGCTCTCTTGGCCAGCAACCCAATCTTGGCCGCACCAAATATCGACGAACCAATGCTGTTATATATAGCGGCAACACACTAGGTTGTAAGCGCAGTGCTCGTCGTCGAACGAGAGACGGACGAACATAAGTTCCCGCTTCAAAAGCCGGTATACTACGTATCCACTTTCCTCACTCCATGCAAATCACGGTACCAACATTATCAAAAGATAGCATACGCGGTCTTCATGGCATCCCGAAAACTATGACACTACTTTCAAGAGTGTTCAATTACGGTGGCCTCTAAAGTACCACTCAATGACATAATAAATAACCGCGATGCCATGGGCCGGATTGCTAAATGAGCTATTGAGCTCCTCCCGTTCGACATAACATACAAACCACGGCGAGCCATTAAGTCGCAAGCACTGGCTGATTTCGTCGCCGAATGGACAGAAGCTGAACTCCCTAAAGAGTACGACGCGTACTCCAATTGGATCATGCACTTCGACGGCTCTAAGATGCTAGCTGGTCTAGGGGCAGGCGTCGTCCTGACATCCCCCACCGGAGATACAGTCAAATACGTACTCCAAATATTATACACAGATTCCAACAATGCAGCAGAATATGAGGCCCTGTTGCATGGTCTCCGGATGGCAGTCTCCATGGGCATTCAATGCCAAAGGTGCGTGGGGACTCGAACCTCGCAATATCTCAAATAAATGGAGACTTTGACGCCAAGGACCCAAAAATGGCGGCTTACCACAACGCCGTCCTCAAAATGTCAGCTCGGTTCGAGGGGCTCGAATTCCACCATGTGGTCCGAGAAAAAAAATCAAGCGGCGGATATCCTCGCCCGCATCGGCGCTAAGCGCGACCCTGTCCCACCTAATATCTTCTTGGAAAGGCTGTTTAAGCCATCCGTGGTGTGGGAAGGGGAGACCGGCAACAACAGTCCGGATCCGACCACAACGCCAGACCCGAACACTCTGACATAATTGGAGGCTCCGCCACCGAAATAACACCTTCAGCCCACGTAATTATGGCTGTCATCGCCCCGTGGACAGAACCCTTCTTGGCTTACCTAACTAGGCAAGAACTCCCCGAGGACCCAAACAAGGCACGTTGCATTGTGCGGCGATCTAAAGCCTACAAGGTCCACGAGGGAGAGCTTTATAAGAAAAGTGCTACCGGAGTACTTCAAAGGTGCATCTCCGAAGAGGAAGGACGACAATTTTTGGCAGAAATTCATGCTGGACTCGGCGGCCACCATGCCGCAGCTCGGGCCCTTGTAAGCAAGGCCTTCCGTACAGGTTTCTACTGGCCGACGACCCAAGCAGACGCACAGGACCTCGTCCAACATTGCGTCGGTTGCCAGCTTTTTGCAAACCAAAGCCATATGCCACCTACCGCTCTCCAAACAATCCCCATTACTTGGCCCTTTGTGGTTTGGGGGCTTGATATGGTCAGACCCCTTAAAGGAGGAAGCCATAAGAAAAAGTACCTATTGGTCATGGTGGATAAATTCACCAAATGGATAGAAGCCAAACCAGTTAAAACGGCCGAGTCCGGACCAGTGATAGACTTCATATCCGGGGTTGTACACCGTTACAGTGTCCCCCACAACATCATCACCGATAACGGCTCGAACTTTACAGCCAATGAGGTAAAAACTTGGTGCGGCAACATGGTCATTAAGCTCGATTATGCCTCCGTCTATCGCCCCCAAACAAACGGTCAAGTCGAGCGAGAAAATGGTCTTATTACGAGCGGCATTAAACCCAGATTAGTGCGATCCTTGAAGGAATCAGATAAGCACTGGGTTGAGGAGCTCGACTCCGTACTATGGGGGTTGTGGACCACGTTGAATCGCACTACCGGATACACACCATTTTTTATGGTGTACGACGCAGAGGCGGTACTGCCCTGCGACATCATTCATGACTCACCTCGAGTGCGCATGTACAAAGAGAAAGAAACCAAGCTTGATCGGCAGGACAGTTTGGACGCCCTGGAGGAGGAGTGTGATGTGGCAAAAGCCCGCTCCGCATTCTATCAGCAATAGGCTCGACGGTATGAAAGCACAGAAGTACGGGCCAAAACTTATAATGTTGGTGAACTCGTTCTACGCCTACCACTAGTGCAGAACCGGGCAATAGCACCGGTTCGTAAGGCCCTTTAGTGCCGGTTAACCGGCACTAAAGTGTGGGCACTAAAGGGCCCCCCCCTTTAGTACTGGTTCAGCACGAACCGGTGCTAAAGGGCAACCACGTGGCACGAGCCAGCTCCGGGGGCCGGGAGCCCTTTAGTACCAGTTGGTAACACCAACCGGTACTACAAGGTTTGGTTTTTTTGGTTTTATGATTTCTTTTTCATTTAATTTTGTGTTTTCCATTTTAATTCTTTTCCGTTTGCTGGTATTTTACGATACTACACATTGTACACATTATGCACACACACACACACACACACACACACACACACACACACACACACACACACACACACACACACACACACACATATATATATAGAATTTCTAGTAGAACCGATCATATATATATATATCATCAAATGTCTCACAAACCACCATATTAATTCACACATACACACATGTATAGCTATATACAATTTCTCCTACATGTTGCCTTCGGAGCCAGTGGCATTAGCCTAATTGGTGCCTTCGGAGCACGATGACAATTGGAAGTGGTTCATGGGGGCGGTAGCGGGTAATAGTATTCTCCCTTCGGATTTATGACCTGGTCGAGCAAAAACCCTGCTATTTCCTCTTGAAGTGCTTGTACGCGCTCCGTTTGCAGGAGCTTGTCCCGCACCTCTGTGAACTGTTAAGAAGGAGATCAATTGAAGGAAATATGCCCTAGAGGCAATAATAAAGTTATTATTTATTTCCTTATATCATGATAAATGTTTATTATTCATGCTAGAATTGTATTAAACGAAAACATAATACATGTGTGAATACATAGACAAACAGAGTGTCACTAGTATGCCTCTACTTGACTAGCTCGTTAATCAAAGATGGTTAAGTTTCCTAGCCATAGACATGAGTTGTCATTTGATTAACGGGATCACATCATTAGGAGAATGATGTGATTGACATGACCCATTCCGTTAGCTTAGCACTCGATCGTTTAGTATGTTGCTATTGCTTTCTTCATGACTTATACATGTTCCTATGACTATGAGATTATGCAACTCCTGTTTATCGGAGGAACACTTTGTGTGCTACCAAACATCACAACGTAACTGGGTGATTATAAAGGTGCTCTACAGGTGTCTCCGAAGGTACTTGTTGGGTTGGCGTATTTCGAGATTAGGATTTGTCACTCGGAATGTCGAAGAGGTATCTCTGGGCCCTCTCGGTAATGCACATCACTTAAGCCTTGCAAGCATTGCAACTAATCAGTTAGTTGCGGGATGATGTATTACAGAACGAGTAAAGAGACTTGCCGGTAACGAGATTGAACTAGGTATTGAGATACCGACGATCGAATCTCGGGCAAGTAACATACCGATGACAAAGGGAACAATGTATGTTGTTATGCGGTCCGACCGATAAAGATCTTCGTAGAAAATGTAGGAGCCAATATGAGCATCCAGGTTCCGCTATTGGTTATTGACCGGAGACGTGTCTCGGTCATGTCTACATTGTTCTCGAACCCGTAGGGTCCGCATGCTTAAGGTTTCTATGATATTTATATTATGAGTTTTGATGTACCGAAGGTTGTTCGGAGTCCCGGATGTGATCACGGACATGACGAGGAGTCTCGAAATGGTCGAGACATAAAGATCGATATATTGGACGGCTATATTCGGACACCGGAAGTGTTCTGAGTGATTTCGGAGAAAACCGGAGTGCCGGAGGGTTACCGGAACCCCCCGGGAGAAGTAATGGGCCTTATGGGCCCTAGTGGAGAGAGAGGGGCGGCCAGGGTGGGCCGCGCGCCCCTCCCCCTCTGGTCTGAATTGGACTAGGAGAGGGGGGGGGGGCGGCGCCCCCTTTCCTTCTCCCTCTCCCCCTTCCTTTCCCCCTCCTAGTAGGAGTAGGAAAGAGGGGAGTCCTACTCCTACTAGGAGGACTCCTCCTCCTTGGCGCGCCCACAAGGGCCGGCCGGCCTCCCCCCTTGCTCCTTTATATACGGGGGCAGGGGGCACCTCTAGACACACAAGTTGATCTTCGTGATCGTTCTCTTAGCCGTGTGCGGTGCCCCCTCCACGATAATCCTCGATAATATTGTAGCGGTGCTTAGGCGAAGCCCTATGACGGTAGAACATCAAGGTCGTCACCACACCGTCGTGCTGACGGAACTCATCCCCGACACTTTGCTGGATCGGAGTCCGGGGATCGTCATCGAGCTGAACGTGTGCTAAAACTCGGAGGTGCCGTAGTTTCCATGCTTGATCGGTCGGGCCGTGAAGACGTACGACTACATCAACCGCCTTGTCATAACGCTTCCGCTGTCCGTCTACGAGGGTACGTAGACAACACTCTCCCCTCTCGTTGCTATGCATCACCATGATCTTGCGTGTGCGTAGGATTTTTTTTGAAATTACTACGTTCCCCAACATCAATATGCATGTGTATTAGTTGTGTGACTAGATATCGATAATGGTGTAAAAATTGTGAATAGTGTTCTCACAAACGTACCCATTCCTGTCTTCGAGATCTGCTCGTTCCGGACGCCATCATGCGAATGTTCTCGCAAACGCAGAATGCACACAGATCAGTCCCCTGCGCCTGCTTCAGGGCCTTTACGAGAATGGAATTTGATCAGATAATAATTAATCAAGCATGATAATTAAAGATATGGCAACTAGCTAGATAGCTAGCACAACTTAATTACTTACCTTGGGTCGAAACCATTTCAGCTTTTGTTTCCATTCGCCTTCCGTGACGCTGATGAACCTTGCCCAAGCCCTGCCCGCCGACAAAGAAAATGAATAAAGGGGTTATTAAATAGTTCATATAATGAAATGACGAACTAAATAGGCCGAGATATATAGTTACTAATGATTGAAATTACCTGTTGACTATCCCAAACAAGATGTTATAGTCAGTATTTGCTTTGAGTAGTGAGTCCAGTATTTCAAATGTTCCGGCGTCAACTTTAATGATACACAAGATCCAGTGAAATCTGCATGCACACACATTTGCATGTCTTAATTAAGCGGGGGCATATGTAAGCAAAAACAGCTAGCTAGCTAGTAGGCAAAAACAGAGAATTTGTAGTACAAGACAGTGTGACTCACTGGAAGTTGTAAGGAAGTAGTATATTGAAAGTGCAACTATCCCTAGGTGGTTTTGGTAATTCATAACAACATATAGCTCATTGAGCTAATGATATTCCAAGACAATTATTTCAGGAAAGCTCAATGATTGGCATGGCATGGATGGTGAAAGTGGAACCCTCAAAATACTAAGGACAAAGGATTGGCTCAAGCTCAAAAGCTCAAGACTCTTTATTTTACATTTTAGTGATCCAAGATCACATTGAGTCCATAGGAAAAGCCAATACTATCAAGGAGGGATGAGGTGTTGCTTAATGAGCTCTTTGCCTTATGTGCTTAATGATATGCTCCAAAATCCTCAACTACTTTCCCATACCCACATATGACCTAAACCCTAAGCCAAACTCGGTCATACCGATTCTTTCTATCCAGCGCCACCGAGTTTTCACTTGTCATAAGCCACTGCCAAAACCCTAGCAAATCGGTTCTACCGATAGGGATCTCGGTCTCACCAAGATGGGATTGCAATCTCTCTATTTCCTTTTCGAAACTTTTCGGTCTCACCGAAAGAGCGGATCGGTCTCACCGAGATTGCAATGCAAACTCTCTGTTTCCCTTTTGTAACTTTTCGGTCTCACCGAAAGAGCAAATCGGTCCCACCGAGTTTGCCTGACCAACTCTCTGGTTAGCTAATTACCAAACGGTCTCACCGAGTTTGTGTAATCGGTCTCACCGAGATTACGTTATGCCCAAACCGTAACCATATCGGTCCTACCGAGATGCATGTCAGTCCCACTGAAAATATCTAACGGTCACTAGGTTTACCTTTTCGGTCCGACCGAGTTTGTTGATTCGGTCCCACCGAGATTGGTAAACTATGTGTAACGGTTGGATTTTAAGTGGAGGCTATATATACCCCTCCACCTCCTCTTCATTCATGGAGAGAGCCATCAGAACACATCTACACTTCCAACTCATATGTTCTGAGAGAGAACCACCTACCCTTGTGTTGAGACCAAGATATTCCATTCCTACCATATGAATCTTGATCTCTGGCCTTCCCCAAGTTGCTTTCCACTCAAATCTTCTTTCCACCAAATCCAAATCCTATGAGAGAGAGTTGAGTGTTGGGGAGACTATCATTTGAAGCACAAGAGCAAGGAGTTCATCATCAACACACCATTTGTTACTTCTTGGAGAGTGGTGTCTCCTAGATTGGCTAGGTGTCACTTGGGAGCCTCCGACAAGATTGTGGAGTTGAACCAAGGAGTTTGTAAGGGCAAGGAGATCGCCTACTTCGTGAAGATCTACCGCTAGTGAGGCAAGTCCTTCGTGGGCGATGGCCATGGTGGGATAGACAAGGTTGCTACTTCGTGGACCCTTGGTGGGTGGAGCCCTCCGTGGACTCGCGCAACCATTACCCTTCGTGGGTTGAAGTATCCACTAACGTGGATGTAGGATAGCACCACCTATCCGAACCACGGGAAAACATCCGTGTCTCCAATAGCGTTTGAATTCTCCAAACCCTTCCCTTTACATTCTTGCAAGTTGCATGCTTTACTTTCCACTGCCTATATACTCTTTGCATGCTTGCTTGAATTGTGTGATGATTGCTTGACTTGTCCTAAAAGTTGCTAAAATCTGTCAAGAACTAAAATTGGGAAAAGGCGTAGCTTTTATTTGGTCAAGTAGTCTAATCACCCCCCCTCTAGACATACTTCCGATCCTACAAGTGGTATCAGAGCTTTGGTCTCCATTTGCTTTGATTTCCATAGCTTTTGGTGGTCATAGCCTTGGTTTCACAACCTAGGAGAGTACGATGTCTAGCGAGGGAAATTATCACCGTAGAGGTCCTTACTTTGATGGTACTAACTTTGCTAGTTGGAAGCATAAAATGAAAATGCATATTCTTGGACATAACCCAGCCGTTTGGGCTATTGTGTGTGTTGGCTTGCAAGGTGACTTCTTCGACGGGAAAGAACCAAACCGTGAAGCTACCGCGGATGAGTTGAAGATGCTACAATACAACGCTCAAGGTTGTGATATTCTCTTCAACGGATTGTGCCCCGAAGAATGCAACAAAATCAGCCGTCTTGAGAATGCAAAGGAAATTTGGGATACTTTGATTGATATGCACGAAGGTACCGACTCCGTCAAGGAATCCAAATTGGATGTGCTTCAAAGTCAACTTGACAAGTTCAAAATGAAGGATGGTGAAGGTGTCGCTGAAATGTACTCTAGGCTTGCTCTCATCACAAACGAGATTGCCGGCTTAGGGAGTGAAGAGATGACCGACAGATTCATCATCAAGAAGATCCTAAGAGCCTTGGGTGGAAAATACGATACCGTGTGGACATTGATCCAAATGATGCTCAATTACAAAGATCTCAAGCCAACGGAAGTCATTGGTAGAATTGTTGCTCATGAGATGTCACTCAAGGATAAAGAGGAACTTCACAACAAATCAAGTGGTGCTTACAAAGCCTCATGTGAAGCCCCCACATCATCAAGTGAGAAACAAAACTTCAACGAAGAATTGAGCCTAATGGTGAAGAACTTCAACAAGTTCTACAAGAGTAGAAGCAAAGATAGAAGCTCCAAGTCAAGGTCCTACATTGACAAAAGATCTTCTAGTCGAGAGCGAAACTGCTACAATTGTGGAAGACCCGGACACTATTCCAATGAGTGTACGGCTCCCTACAAAAGAAGAGAAGATTCTCCAAAAAGAAGAAGCAAAAGAGAGGAATCACCATCACGAGAGAGAAGGAGTAGAGATGATCGTTATGAACGAAGATACTCACGGAGAAGCAAGGATTCGGAAAGGAAGGAAAAATCATCAAGGAGCTAGACAAAACGAAGACATCAAGCTCATGTTGGTGAATGGGTATCCGGCTCCGACTCCGACAACCACTCCGAGAGAAGTTATCACTCCGACTCTGAATATACTCAAGATGAAGGTGTTGCCGGTCTAGCACTTGTGTCAACCAACTCCTACGACATATTTAACTCACCAAATGAAGATGACTTGTTAGGTGATGATGATTTACTTGTTGACAACTCTAGTGATGAATACTATGATGAAACGTCAATTAATCATGCTAAAACAAATGACAATGATAAGGAGAAAATTGAGGCTCTAACTAAAGAACTAAACACTCTTAAGTTAGCTCATGAAACTATCTTCGAAGATCATCGAGAACTTTTAAGAGCTCATGAGAAGTTACGCTTTGAAAAGCTCAATCTTGAGCAAGAGCATGAGCTTTTAAAGGCAATCAATGATGATCTCCGTAAGAAAAGTTCTTCTTACATTGCCAAACGTTTACTCTTATCCACTTACATGCCTCAAGTCAAGTCTAGTAACACGAACAAGAAAGATTCTTCTTCTAGTAGTAACAATGATCATGTTAAATCCAATATTGTTGCTTCTAGTAGTTCTCTTGATTCCACTAATGATTCTCTTAGCCAAGTTACACTTGAGCAAGAAAATAGCATATTAAAGGAAATCATAGAGAAAGGAGTGTACAAAAGCCTAGCCGGAAGTAAGCAATTCGAGGAGATTGTACGCAAGCAAGGAAGGCACCGGAAGAATCAAGGTGTTGGTTTTGAACGAAAGTTCAATGCCAATGGAGTTGAGTGGGAAGAAGATCAATACCCCAAGACAAAGTTTGTTCCTCAACAAGAGAAGTATGACCCAACTTATTTTAAGGGGACACAAACTCAAGATGATCTTCCACCACAAGACTACAAGCAAAAAGGCAAGGACAAGCTTCAGGAGGAAATAGATGCATTTGAAGAAGCTCCTAAGACCTTAGTCAAGTGGATTCCCAAGACTACTTCAAGTTCCACTTCATCAAGTACGACTACAACTCCAAGGATTCCCATCAAGATGGCGTGGATCCAAAAGAAGAAGAACTAGAGAGTTCTTGAGGGTGACTCCGCCAACAAACTTCACTCTTATCATTTTGGCAAGAACAAGTGCAATCAACTTCCACATCTTGCACTAGTTCAAGGAGTCACAAACCGTCTTGTTGGTAAGTCAATGGACAAGGTAACCTAAAATCTTTCATAGACATCATCTTGTATGTGCATCACTCTATGTCTATGGATATACTTGCTTGTTCCTTGTGGGACTAACCCATGTAGGTACTGAAAGTGCAATTCACTCAAAAGGATAGCTCCAAGTGATCTACATCAACATTGAGCATCACATCTTCAACATCTACATGAAGTCATCATCGACAAAACCCAAGGTTAGTTCATCCCTCTTCGGGGGGATATCACATCTAGGGGGAGCTTTACTCTAAGACTTGAGCTAAAGCGACTCTAATGATGTGAACACAACAATGCTTTATGTAAAAGTGGTAACCCCACTTGAGCTTAAATGATGAGTATGACCTATGATCAAATGTTCTCATTTGACTCCTAAGTCAATATACTCATATATAGATGACCTAGTCATCGCAAATTGCTTGATAGATGCTAGAATTGGGTGTGCATGTTTTGTCACATATTTCAATTGCCATTTTATTGTGTGAGCATGTTGGTTGCATATTTTACTCATTCGAGGACATCCACTTGTTGTTTTGATAGTTTGGTTTTATTGTTCTTTTGCCAAGTGGATGGACAAGAATGCCTAAGAACCCCCTCTAGCTATCTATGCTTTTCTCGTCTCAAACTCTATTCATGCTACATCACAAAATTGATCAAGTCAGATTCGAACCACTCTGTGTGAGGAGCACTCAGAGTCCCCGATTCGTCATAGACTTAAAATTCCAAAACCTCTTTGTGATTCTCGGACTGACCGATATCCCACTTTCGGTCCTACCGAGATCATCAAGTTGATCTAAGTTTTTAATCTCGGTGCAACCGATTTGAACTATTTGGTCACACTGAGTTGCAATAACTGTACACAATTTTGCATCTCGGTGCCACCGAGTTGTTCCACTCGGTCACACCGACAGGGTCGGGCTATATATAGACACGGGCAAAATTTTGGAAATTTCTCCGAACCTCTTCGCCCGCGCCATAGCTCGCTCTGCCGACGTGGTCTCCGGATCGTCTCCTCGCCGCCAGCAGTCTCCAGCCGCTGGTCTCCGTCGCTGTCAACGGGAATCAACCCCGCCGTTGCCGCCGTAGCGAGTCTCCGCCGAACTAGGGTACGGACTCGATCTTTGTGCTATTCCCCAATCCGATTCCTAGCACATTGTGATCATAATGATTCTTGCCACGATTGATAAACTTCTATCCAGTCAAAGAACTCGTAGATTAGCGTTGATTCGAAAATTTTAGGGTTAGGTTTCCGCCGAAACCATCTCGGACCCACCGAGTTGAAAAACTCGGTCCCACCGATTTGGCCTATGCCATTGCACAAGTGAAACTCGGTCTGACCGAGTGTAACTAATCGGTGTGACCGATTTTTGAACTTTGTGAAACCCTAGCAGTCTCAGTGCCACCGAACTGTGACTCGGTCTGACCGAGTTCACTAGTTTAGGTTCCAAAAACTGCTTCGGTATCACTGAGTCTAAAAATCGGTAGATCCGAGATGCTTTCTGTGGGAAACTAAAACTAAGTTTTTGAATCATTCTTTTTGCAAAAATCTCTGCATTTTGTGATGCTCATCCACTCTACCTCATCTATAAACTATTCACAGGGTCAGCAGTCAGCAGTCAGCTTGTTCATCATGCCAGATCAAAGTGATAATCAGAATCAGTCAGAGCAGCTTGTGCACATGAGTGAGGGCACTAGTCCCTCCAGTTCCTCAGATGATGGCAGCAGGAGCACCCCCAGCAATCTGCCAAAAGCTGCCACAAGACAGAGAAAGAAGAGAACTTCAGACTCAGAGGATGAAGATTATGTGGCAGAGGAAGAGGCAACTTCCAAGAGAGTTGTGCTGAAGAAAGAGTATGGCTCAGCTGCAGCCACCAAGCTAGGCTTAAAGGTCAAAAGGCCAACAGGCAGGCAACCAACGCCAAAGGCCAGAGCCTCAACCAAGATTCCTGAGAAGTCCACTCCCAAAGAACCAGTTGTTGCTGTAGAGAAGAAAGAAAGAAAGAAAAAGAGGCAGATGGTGCAAGAAAGTAGATCCTATGGCTGAATTTGAACAACATTCTTCTGATGATGAAGAAGAAGAGGAAGAGGAAGGTGCTGCACCAGCACCTAAGGCACCCAAGCTGATGGGTGATGCCATTAGATCAGGAGCAGCTGCATCTAAGCCAAAGGAAGCCCCCAAGTCTGCTTCCAAGGCCAAGCCAGCGCCAAAGCAAAAACCAAAGAGGAATACAAGAAGCATCCCAGCATCTGAGAAGAACAAGGCCCCAGTGCCAGAACCTGCTGAAGAAGAGGAAGGCCAAGTGCTGAGAAAGTTGAGGCCCAAGATCCCAGACCACAATGATGCTCATCCTGTGGCTGAGGATATGAAAATCAGGAGAGACTCTGGATTGAGAAAATGAGCTGAGGATCCCTATGCTACCAGGAGAAGGACTGCTGTTGACTACAGGTTCCACACTAAGGAACAACATGACTTCTATGAGACAGTCTTGTTAGACAAGAAGCCAATTGTGTGTGATATGAGATGGGTAGACTGGGAATACATCAAGGATAACGAAGAGCACTACCCTGGAGTGCAAGATAGCTTCAAGGCATGTGGAGTAGCTGACTTTGTTGGGCAGAAGCTCACAAAGTGGAATGAGGAGCTTATCATGCAGTTCTACTCCACAACACATTTTTATCCAGATGGGAGGATTGTTTGGATGTCTGAAGGTACGAGGTACCAATCAACAGTTGCTGAGTGGGCACAGCTTATCAATGCCCCAGAGGAAAATGAAGATGACTTGGATGTCTATTCCAAGAAGAAGATGGACCACAACTCCATGATCAGCATGTACAAAGAGATCCCTGACAAGGCACTTGAAACTTTCAAGTATGGATCTGTACACTATCTTCTGTCAGGATTGCCAACCATCAATTGGATCTTAAGGCACACTCTGTTGCCCAAGTCTGGAGATCACAAGATGATCAGAGGCCATATAATCAATTTGCTTCATATCTTTGATGTGCCTCAGAAGTTCAAAGGCATGAGCCTTATGATAGAAACAATCAAGAGGACTGCATCAGACCAGAAGAGGAGCTGTGGATATGCCCCTCAGATCCAGGAACTGATCAACTCCAAGATGGGCACTGACATATATCTTTTGGATAAGGAACATCAGCCCATCCATCCAGATTTCGAGGACAACCAGGTTGTGATGAACAAAGATGAACCATCTTCAGCCCATGCACAAGCACAGAAGGAGAAGCCAAGGAAGGAGAAAGCTGCAAGGATGCCAACTCAAGAGGAGGCATCTGAATACTTCTTGAAAACCAAGCAAGAGCAGCTTAGTTACCTGGTTGCATCCACCTTGCGGATTGAGAAAGGTTTGGCCAACCTAACTCAGAACCAGGCAAGCTTAGAGAGAATCGTAGAACAGAAGTTCTATGACTTGGATATCAAGGTGACAGAGATTCAGACTGCAGTGGAGCAACTCCAAGATGCCATGCAGGAGAGGAAAGGGAAGACAACCACTGATGCATTTGCCAGAGTGCCACGAGCTCAGAGGTCCAGTGCAGTGCCAGTTCCCGACACAAGAGCATCCGCCTCAGCACCAGCCGCAGCACCAACCCAACCTGCTCCAGCATCCACTTCAGCTCCAACTCCAACAGCATCTACGGAAGCCTTCGTCCTTGGAGTGATCCAGACTCCACCACCACCTGAAGATCAAGCCTGAGTATCGATCTAGCACTATGCATTTTCTAGAAACTTTTTGGTAACTTGTTGCCAAAGGGGGAGAAAAATGTATAGATCATAGGCTTCGAGAGAGAGAGTGTTGCTTTTATTCTCTCTTGCTTTTATTTGGTGGTCCTTAAAAATTTGTTTGCTTTTGGTTGAGATACTTTGATATGCTTGTGAGACATTGATGATCATGTGTTTGATCATAAGCTACACTTATGCATGCTTGATATATCTTATCTATCTTATGTGGTCATTCACTTTGCCTTGGTGATGAGTGCATGTATTTCATTATTATCATTTTGAGAGCTCCACCAAGATGTATGTGACATGGAAGAGTAACCCATAATTATAACTCTTTGTGCATTTGCAGTCCAAAGCAAATTTTAAATATGCACAAATTTAGGGGGAGCTTTTACTTATCACATACTTCTCAAAGCGACGATGTAATTCATTCTTATTATCATTTGTCGAAGCTTTGATCTATATGTTGTCATCAATTACCAAAAAGGGGGAGATTTAAAATGCAACTATCCTTAGGTGGTTTTGGTAATTCATAACAACATATAGCTCATTGAGCTAATGATATTCCAAGACAATTATTTCAGGAAAGCTCAATGATTGGCATGGCATGGATGGTGAAAGTGGAACCCTCAAAATACTAAGGACAAAGGATTGGCTCAAGCTCAAAAGCTCAAGACTCTTTATTTTACATTTTAGTGATCCAAGATCACATTGAGTCCATAGGAAAAGCCAATACTATCAAGGAGGGATGAGGTGTTGCTTAATGAGCTCTTTGCCTTATGTGCTTAATGATATGCTCCAAAATCCTCAACTACTTTTCCATATCCACATATGACCTAAACCCTAAGCCAAACTCGGTCATACCGATTCTTTCTATCCGGCGCCACCGAGTTTTCACTTGTCATAAGCCACTGCCAAAACCCTAGCAAATCGGTTCTACCGATAGGGATCTCGGTCTCACCGAGATGGGATTGCAATCTCTCTGTTTCCTTTTCGTAACTTTTCGGTCTCACCGAAAGAGCGGATCGGTCCCACCGAGATTGCAATGCAAACTCTCTGTTTCCCTTTTGTAACTTTTCGGTCTCACCGAAAGAGCAAATCGGTCCCACCGAGTTTGCCTGACCAACTCTCTGGTTAGCTAATTACCAAACGGTCTCACCGAGTTTGTGTAATTGGTCTCACCGAGATTACGTTATGCCCAAACCGTAACCATATCGGTCCTACCGAGATGCATGTCAGTCCCACCGAAAATATCTAACGGTCACTAGGTTTACCTTTTCGGTCCAACCGAGTTTGTTGATTCGGCCCCACCGAGATTGGTAAACTGTGTGTAACGGTTGGATTTTAAGTGGAGGCTATATATACCCCTCCACCTCCTCTTCATTCGTGGAGAGAGCCATCAGAACACATCTACACTTCCAACTCATATGTTCTGAGAGAGAACCACCTACCCTTGTGTTGAGACCAAGATATTCCATTCCTACCATATGAATCTTGATCTCTAGCCTTCCCCAAGTTGCTTTCCACTCAAATTTTCTTTCCACCAAATCCAAATCCTATGAGAGAGAGTTGAGTGTTGGGGAGACTATCATTTGAAGCACAAGAGCAAGGAGTTCATCATCAACACACCATTTGTTACTTCTTGGAGAGTGGTGTCTCCTAGATTGGCTAGGTGTCACTTGGGAGCCTCCGACAAGATTGTGGAGTTGAACCAAGGAGTTTGTAAGGGCAAGGAGATCGCCTACTTCGTGAAGATCTACCGCTAGTGAGGCAAGTCCTTCGTGGGCGATGGCCATGGTGGGATAGACTAGGTTGCTACTTCGTGGACCCTTCGTGGACTTGCGCAACCGTTACCCTTCGTGGGTTGAAGTCTCCACTAACGTGGATGTAGGATAGCACCACCTATCCGAACCATGGGAAAAACATCCGTGTCTCCAATAGCGTTTGAATTCTCCAAACCCTTCCCTTTACATTCTTGCAAGTTGCATGCTTTACTTTCCGCTGCCTATATACTCTTTGCATGCTTGCTTGAATTGTGTGATGATTGCTTGACTTGTCCTAAAAGTTGCTAAAATCTGTCAAGAACTAAAATTGGGAAAAGGCGTAGCTTTTATTTGGTCAAGTAGTCTAATCACCCCCCCTCTAGACATACTTCCGATCCTACATATATCTTCGCTGTATTTGAGGCGCTTCAAGAAATCTAGCATGCTGTCCTCTACATGCTTTTCATGATATGCATCTATTTTCCATGTGTATTCATTAACGGTGTTTGGGTCAATGAATCGAATGCCATAGCGTCCACCTTTTCTCATTTCATACATCTTCATCCTGCATAATACCACAGAAAAGAATATAGTGAGGATAATTACAGGTAATGATTGATCAAAAGGATCACTACAGCTAGCTTGAGAGACTTAAATTACAGAAAGAAATCACTTACAGACAATAGCAACTGACGATAGATTTGTCGAGTGTGTCTTGATTGTATAACTGAAACAGTTCAGAATACTCAACGGCCACAGCTTTCTCATGGTAGCAATGATCCTTCTTGACATTCACTATGAGGGACTCTCGATTGGAAATCTTGGTAATGTTCATGTACCATTGATGCAATTCATACATTCTCGTTGGGAGCTTCTTGACCTCGTCTGGCTTGACCAAAGGTTCGCCCCGGACATATTTCTGTTTTATTTCCTCCTCTATAAGCACAGGCATGGGCTCGATCTCGAGGAGTTGTCCAACAGTGATGTTGAGAACTTCAGCCTGCCTTATATGCTCCTCGGTTATTACCACATTGCCCACCTCGGGAACATAAATTGTTTGCCCACAATAATATTGGGCACGCGTACTGTCACGTGTTGTTGGCACAACAAGCAAGGGGATCGATTGCGTCGCCTGTTCTCCCAGCTGGGGAATGGTTTTCCCGCATTTTTTGACAGCTGCTTGTTGTTTGCTCAAGCTCGAGCTCGCCTCCCTCTGTATACGTGCTCGATTTAACTTCCTGATGTGGCGCTCATAGTCTGTGTCAACAGGCTTCGGAGCTAGTGGTTGAGCCATACGAATGAAGTGGTCAATCATTTCCTCAGGCACTTTCTCCCTTGGCGACGGTGGCGGTTTCGGTGCAAAATGGGCTTCCACCTCGGCCTTCGATATGGCTGCGTTTTCCTCCTCGGACTTGTCATAAGGCCTCTGCGGAAGAGGCACGAGGCTGCTTGGACCATATTTATATCGCTTGCCTCCGCCTGTACTTCCTGTACTACGACCTTGACTCGTACTGCTACGCACCATAGCTGCGGGGTGTCTCTTCTGCGATTGCTGAGGCGGCGGAGACGGCTGACGGGGCTGGGTAGGACGAGGAGGAGTGGCCTGAAGCTGTGCCGGACTTGGAGGAGGAGTGGCCTGAGGTTGTGCCGGACTTGGAGGAGGAGTGGACGTCTGACGCTGTGTCGCACTTGGAGGAGGAGTGGCCTGACGCTTTGCAGGACTTGGAGGAGGAGGAGTGGCCTGACGCGTTGGTGTACTTGCAGGAGCGGGAGTCTGCTGACTCAGTGGCGGACTTCGACGAGGAGTCGGCTGACGCGGTGTCGGTGGCCTTCGAAAGATGATGCAATCCTTTCTCCATAGGATGATACGATGTTTGGCCTCTCCGAGTGTGTGCTCCTCGTCACCTCCAGGATTGTCAAGCTCTAGCCCCAAATATTGGTCCACCACCTCATCAACCACGACACGAGCATAGCCTGCTGGAATCGGGTTGCAATGGAAGGTTGCATCGGGGGAATTTGTATAAGCAACGGCGTCCGCCACCTTCATGGATATGTTCTTCGTTTTGAAGTGTAGCTCGTAGTTAGTGTTCTTCATGATGTCATCCACGGGGTATCTATCCAGCATTGCGTCAAACGGGGCGGAACCCACGCTGCTTCTCGGCATGGATGGGGCGATGGTATCCAATGCTGGATCATCCGCTAGCTATTGCAGCTGCTGAGACCCCCTTTGCTGGCTAAGTGAGTCGATCTGCTCCTGCTGCTGCTGGAATTTGACTGCCAAGTCCGCGTGCTTTGATTCTAGGCCTTGAAGGCATTCATAGTCCAGTTTCCTCTTCTCCTCCTCCATATTCCTCTGCTTCTCCTCCACAATCTTCCTTCTCGCACGGGTTCTGTAGTCGGCGTTCCAGTCCGAAAACCCCTCATACCACGGAATAGCGCCCTTGCCTCGTGTTCTTCCCGGGTGTTCAGGATTTCCTAGGGCATGCGTAAGCTCGTCGTTCTCTCTGTTGGGCTGGAACACCCCCGTTCGAGCCTCTTCTATTTCAACAAGTATCTTATCGTCGGCTTCGTTCAGACATGCCTTCGTCGAAACGTTGCCTGTCTTCGGGTCCAACTCCCCCCCATGCGCATAGAACCAAGTCCTGCACCTGGGGGGCCAGCTCCTAGTAACCGGAGTGACACCTGCATCCTCCATCTCTTTCTCAGACTTATCCCACTTAGGCATTGCCACCGCGTAGCCACCTGGCCCCAGCTTATGGAACTTATCCTTTTTTTCGGCATTCTTCTTGTTTATTCTCGACCGTTCCTTAGCTAATTCTGAATCCTTGATTTTCACGAAATCGTCCCAATGAGCACTTTGATTCTCTAGTGTTCCCTCGAATACTGGAGTCTTCCTTCCTCCCTTGACGTACTTGTCCCATACATGATTCTTGTGGTTGTTGAATGCAACCGCCATCTTTCTAAGAGCAACTTCCTTGACTTTCTCCACATCTGCATCTGTGAAATGATCTGGTAGGGTGAAATGTTCCATGAGAGTATCCCAAAGCAGTCTTTTTTGTCTGTCGTCGACAAAAGTAACATCTAGACGTGGCTTTGCTGGCTCTCTCCATTCTTGAAGGGAGATCGGGAGTTGGTCCTTCACAAGAACTCCGCACTGACGAACGAACTTGTCCGCAACCTTCTTAGGCGCTAATGGTTCGCCATTAGGTCTGATTGCCTCGATATTGTACTTTACGCCCTCCTTCAACTTTTTGTTCGGGCCTCGTTTCGTCATGTTGCCTGAAGATTTGCTCGATCCGGATGGCTGAAAGAAGAAAGATCGATTCGTTAATATATCTTCAACTCATTTAAAACATGTGATGATCACCAGATGCCTGCTTATATAAATATATATACCTCGCCGGTCTTTGTTGTTTCAAGATCAACATTTTCTTCGTCATCATCATAATCGTAGTTCATGACTTCATCAATTTGGTCGTCGCGGTCGAATATCATATCACCCTCTCCGGTGTTGTTTAGAAATTCGGAGCCGTCATAATCTTCTTCATTCTGATCATCATCTGGCCCGCGAGGATGGCGTATCATATCGAACAGGGTCTGTTCTCCCTCTCTGTCGGTTTTGTCCGCCATAGCTTTTATTTAACTAATCCAAAAGAAATATAAAACAATTTGGTATTCAAATTACATCTTCTCGAATAATAGATATAATCTCGAATACATCGTCTCAAATAATAGATATAATCTCGAATACATCGTCTCGAATAATAGATATAATCTCGAATACATCGTCTCGAATAATATATAATATCGAATACATCACTGGCTAGGTAGCTAATAAAGATCGAATACTACAGAAGAATCTAGGACACTCGCGGTTCCTGCGGCGCGGGCGGTGGACACCCAAAGAGAAGGAACCCTCATAGGATCATAGCTGAAGTGAGATCCCTGAAGAAACTGCCAGGTATTGGAGAACCTGCCGCCCTCTAATGCAACCATGTAGCGATGGACGTGCTCGTCCTCCTCCCTGACACGTCGACGTACCACCTCCGGCGGGGCCAGCTCCCTCAGCACCGAAACTGGACCACGCGAACGCCACCAAACGAGATCAGGGTCGACGACGGGACCCGAGGCCGGGTTCCTCATCAAGCGGCGCGCCCCTCCAGGCAGCACCTCCCAGTGCCAGCCCGGCGGAGCCCAGTCCCGGACATGGGTCAGCCGGACGTCGTCGCGGACGGGTCGACAGCGAGGAGGCGGACTGGGCATCGTCGAGAACAAATACTAGCTATATGCCTGCAAAAAGTAACATTTTTTAATGATTGGATTTTGATAACTAAAATTTCTAACATTTCTATATAACTAACATTTCTATAACATTTCTAATATTTCTATAACTAAAAAAAAGAAAAATTTCTAACTATTTTATAACTATTTGTATAACTTAAAAACAGAAAAATTTCTAACAATTCTAACATTTCTATAACATTTCTAACAATGCTATATAACTAACTATTTCTATAACTAAAAAAAGAAAAATTTCTAACATTTTTATAACTATTTCTATAACTAAAAAATGTATGTGTGTGTGTGTGCGCGCGCTCACCGGCGAGGCGAGAGGCGACGGAGGGCGGCGACGGGCGCAGCGACGACGGGGATGGCGACAACGGGGACGGGGACGTATTGGCCGGGGCGGCGACGACGACAGAGACATACGGGCCGGGCGGCGACGACGGGGACGGGGACGACGCGGGACGGGCCGGGACAGGGCGACGGTGACGATGGGGACGACGGGGCGGTGACGACGGGGACGGGGCGGCGACGACGGGGACGGGGCGGCGAAGGGGGCGGCGACGAGGGATATGGAGACGGGGGCGGCGGGCGACGGTGCAGAGTAGAAGAAGCAGATGAGAAAACTGAAATTTCCGTAAGTGTTGTTTATATAGGAGGGGCCTTTAGTACCGGTTGGAGCCACCAACCGGTACTAAAGGCCTGTTTTGGCCAGGCCAAGTGGCGGGAAAGGCAGGCCTTTAGTACCGGGTGGTGGCTCCAACCGGTACTAAAGACCCCCCCTTTAGTACCGGTTGGTGCCACGAACCGGTACTAAAGGGGGGTGCGCTGCCAGGCGAGGGCCGTAAAGTTTAGTCCCACCTCGCCTAGCGAAGGGCAGCCACACTGGTTTATAAACCCAGCCGCGGCTGCTCCTTTGAGCTCCTCTCAAATGCAGGCCTTCTGGGCCTACCCGTGCTGTGCTACCCCGTGGGCCTACTGGGCCTTTGCGGGCCTGCATCCTGGCCCAACAACAGGTTGGGTTTCTAGTCGTATGCAGGCCGCTCTGGCCTAGTAGGCGGGCTTTTTATTTTTATTTTTTTGCTTTATTTTTTTGAGTTATTTTTTTGTGTATTTAGAGTTTCTTTGTGAATATTTTTGCTTTAGGTACAAAAAATTACAAACTTTCTGTTAGTGCCCGTAGTTTTCAAATTTGAATAGTTTAAATTTTGAATTATTTGAAATTAGTGTGAATCACTAGTTTGTGAATAACTTAACTTTAAAAATCAGTAAAGGCATGAAAGAATTTGTTTGCACATAAAATTTCTTCGCGTTTCAAATGCCAAAACACATAACTACCCTAACTATTACAGAGATTCCCTTCTGGGTGTGAAACATGGAAGAAAGTGATGATAGTGAAGCCGATCACATCCCAGATCTTTGGGTGTGAAACTTTTTCTTCGCGTGTGTCCCTTTGCGCCGTAACCATGGAAAATCTTCATCATTTAACGGGATGCTCGGGTCAATATTCACTGTGAATGGAGCAATTTCATCAAACTTTTCATAATCTTCTGACTTGTCTGTCTTGTCATCCACTCCCACGATGTTTCTCTTCCCAGAAAGAACTATGTGCCGCTTTGGCTCATCGTATGATGCATTCGCTTCCTTATCTTATCTTTTTCTTGGCTTGGTAGACATGTCCTTCACATAGAAAACCTGTGCCACATCATTGGCTAGGACGAATGGTTCGTCTACATACGCAAGATTGTTGAGATCCACTGTTGTCATTCCGTATTGCGGGTCTTTCGTTACCCCACCTCGTGTCATATTGACCCATTTGCATCGAAACAAAGGGACCTTCAAACCACGTCAATAGTCAAGTTCCCATATGTCCTGTATATAACCATAATATGTTTCCTTTCCCGTCTTGGTTTCTACATCAAAGCGGACACCACTGTTTTGGTTGGTGCTCTTCTTATCTTGGGCGATCGTGTAAAATGTATTACCATTTATCTCGTACCCTTTGATAGTCATTATATTCGAAGATGGTAACTGGGACAACAAGTACATGTCATCTTCAATAGAGGTGTCATGCATGGTACGTGTCTGCAACCAGCTGGCGAAACTCCTGGTTTGTTCACGTGTAATCCAGTCATCAGACCACTCCGGGTGTTTGGAGCGTAGCAAATTCTTGTGTTCATCCATATACAGAGCCACCAAGGCGGAATTCTGTAGAACTGTGTAGTGTGCTTCAGAGAGAGAATGTCCGTCCATACATATTATTTGTTCCCCTCCTAGCGTGCCTTTTCCATCCAGTCTGCCCTTATGCCGCGATTCAGGAACACCAATCGGCTTAAGGTCAGGAATAAAGTCAATACAAAACTCAATGACCTCCTCATTTTCATGGCCCTTGGAGATGCTTAATTCTGGCCTAGCACGGTTATGAACATATTTCTTTAAGACTCCCATGAACCTCTCAAAGGGGAATATATTGTGTAGAAATACAGGACCCAAAACGTTAATCTCTTCGCATGAACTAGGACGTGCGTCATGATGTTGAAGAAGGATGGTGGGAACACCAACTCGAAACTGACAAGACATTGCACCAAATCATTCTCTAACCTTGGTATGATTTTTGGATCGATTACCTTTTGAGAGATTGCATTGAGAAATGCACATAGCTTCACAATGGCTAATCGAACGTTTTCCGGTAGAAGCCCCCTCAATGCAACCGGAAGCAGTTGCGTCATAATCACATGGCAGTCATGGGACTTTAGGTTCTGGAACTTTTTCTCTGCCATGTTTATTATTCCCTTTATATTCGACGAGAAGCCAGACGGTACCTCAATACTGAGCAGGCATTCAAAGAAGATTTTCTTCTCTTCTTTGGTAAGAGCGTAGCTTGCATGACCCTGATGTATGTCGTCTTTTCCGTGCATACGTTGCTGGTCCTCCCGTGCCTCAGGTGTATCTTTTGTCTTCCCATACACGCCCAAGAAGCCAAGCAGGGTCACACAAAGATTCTTCGTCACGTGCATCACGTCGATTGCGGAGCGGACCTCTAGGTCTTTCCAATAGGGCAGGTCCCAAAATATAGATTTCTTCTTCCACATGGGTGCGCGTCCGTCAGCGTCATTTGGAACAGGTTGTCCACCAGGACCCTTTCCAAAGACCACCTTCAAATCCTTGACCATATCATGTACATCAGCACCAGTACGGTGGCGAGGCTTCGTCCGATGATCCGCCTCACCTTTGAAATGCTTGCCTTTCTTTCTTACAGGATGCCTGCTCGAAAGAAATCGACGATGTCCCAAGTACACATTCTTCTTATAATTAGCCAAATATATACTGTCGGTATCGTCCAAACAGTGCGTGCATGCGCGGTATCCCTTGTTTGTCTGTCCTGAAAGGTTACCGAGAGCAGGCCAATCATTGATGGTCACGAACAACAACGCCTTTAGGTCAAATTCTTCCCCCATGTGCTCATCCCACGCACGTACACCTGTTCCATTCCACAGTTGTAAGAGTTCTTCAAATAATGGCCTTAGGTACACATCAATGTCGTTGCCGGGTTGCTTAGGGCCTTGGATGAGCACTGACATCATAATGAACTTCCGCTTCATGCACATCCAAGGAGGAAGGTTATACAAACATAGAGTCATAGGCCAGGTGCTATGGTTGCTGCTCTGCTCCCCAAAAGGATTAATGCCATCTGCGCTTAGACCAAACCATACACTCCTTGCGTCATCTGCAAACTCCTTCCCGTACTTTCTTTCGATTTTTCTCCACTGCGACCCGTCAGCGGGTACTCTCAACTTACCGTCTTTCCTACGGTCTTCTCTGTGCCATCGCATCGCCTTGGCACGCTCTTTGTTTTGGAACAAACGTTTCAACCGTGGTATTATAGGAGCATACCACATCACCTTGGCAGGAATCTTCTTCCTGGGGCGCTCGCCCTCGACATCACCAGGGTCATCGCGGCTGATCTTATAGCGCAATGCACCGCATACCGGGCAAGCGTTCAAATCCTTGTACTCACCGCGGTAGAGGATGCAATCATTAGGGCATGCATGTATCTTCTGCACCTCTAACCCTAGAGGGCAGACATCCTTCTTTGCTTCGTACGTACTCTCGGGCAATTCATTGCCCTTTGGAAGCATATCCTTTATCATTACCAGCAACTTTCCAAATCCCTTGTCATATACACCGTTCTCTGCCTTCCATTGCAGCAATTCCAGTGTGGTGCCTAGCCTTTTCTTGTCACCTACGCAATTCGGGTACAACAATTTTTTGTGATCCTCTAACATGCGCTGCAACTTCTTCTTCTCCAAATCACTTGCGCAGTTTCTCTTTGCATCGGAAATGGCCCGACCAAGATCATCAACGGGCTCATCTGATGCCTCTTCTTCAGCTTCTTCCCGCATTGCCGTCTCAGCTTCTTCCCGCATTACCAGCTCATCTTCTTCCCCCATTGTTGTATCATCGTATTCAGGGAACCCATGGCCAGGATAGCTGTCGTCGTCCTCTTCTTCTTCATTGTCTTCCATCATAACCCCTCTTTCTCTGTGCTTGGTCCAAACATTATAGTGGGGCACGAAACCGGACTTAAACAGGTGGACGTGAATGATTCTTGACTTAGAATAATTTTGACCATTCTTACATACAGCACATGGACAAGGCATAAAACCATCCGCCCGCTTGTTTGCCTCAGCCGCAAGCAGAAAAGTTTGCACGGCATTAGTGAACTCGGGAGAGCATCGGTCATCGTACATCCATTGTCGGCTCATCTTCAATACACAACACCAACCAACTTAATAAAAGTTCATACATAAAGTACATACAACACTTAAATGCAACAAACAAATAACTCTCTAGCTAAAGCATTTAAATGCAATAACAAATGCGATCAAGATCGCAGCTAAGGTAACAATTGATCCAACAGCATAATGATACCAAGCCTCACTATCGATGGCATATTTTCTAATCTTTCTAATCTTCAAGCGCATTTTCTCCATCTTGATCTTGTGATCATCGACGACATCGACAATATGCAACTCCAATTCCATCTTCTCCCCCTCAATTCTTTTCAATTTTTCTTTCAAGTACTCGTTTTCTCTTTCAACTAAATTTAACCTCTCGACAATAGGGTCGGTTGGAATTTCCGGTTCACATACCTCCTAGAAAAAATATCTATGTCAACTTGATGGGCATAATTTGTCATAATACCGAAATGCAACTAGTTTTAAAAGAGAATATATATACCACATCCGAATCATAACAAGGACGAGGGCCGACGGGGACGGATATCAAAACCATGGCACTATGTATAACAAACAACGTACGGGTAAGATACTTATACGAGTAACTATATATCCAAATCACACAAACATCAATTTTTATATACAATTTCATGAACAAGAGGCTCACCACAAGGTGGTGCCGGCGACGGGACGGTGCGGGCGATCGATGGTGGTTACGGCGGAGATTTAGAAGGCACTAAGTAAACCACACCTACATATGCAAACTAAGTGTTATTTTTTACCTCAAATTGCATATAAATCAAATACTAGCACATATAATTCCTCCCAAATTACTAAACTCACAAATTAAACACTATATAAAGCATTGCAAGGGCTAATCTAGCAATGAGAGATGAAAGGGCAAAGTTGCTAACCTTTGTGATCATTTGAATCGATGGGGACCTTCAAATCTTGACAAATTTTGGGCAAAATGTGTGATGAGCTCGAGAGGAAGAGGGGAAGAACAGAGAGGGATGTCACATCCCTAGCTTCTGGTGCTGCCTAGTGCTTTCATCTTGTGGTGCATCATGTTTAAGTTTCAATTAAATTTGAAATGGGGAATGCTTCAAACCCTAGCACCAAAGCAATTTCAAATAGTTGCAAATTAAAAATGGAATTTCAATTAACCCAAAATGCTATTCAAAAATGTTCTTGGTCTTTGGAAAATGTTGCAACCAACAACCAGAGGTGATGCACATTTTTCTAAACATTTTGGATTTTTGAATGAACCCATATGTATTTGAATTGGAGCTGTTAAAAATAATATAAATATTTTAGAGGCTCCAAAAATGTTGGAAATTGGTGAGGGCCTCTGGTATATTATAACTAGTGGTCACAAGCAATCCCAACATTTTTATATTTGTGCTAGTATTTATTGTTAAGTCAAAAACAAATGTCAGAAGTTATAGAAAACAAGAAATATTAGAACAGAAGTTACCTGTCCACTTACCTGGCAGCCTAGCCAGCCCACCACTGTAGCAGCCCAGCCGGGCAAAGCCAGCCCGGCCCACCAGGGGCAGCACTGTCTTCTTCCTCTTGCCAGGAGGAGAAGCAGCTGCGTGCCCGGCGCGCAGGCGAGCCGCCCAGCTCCTCCCTGCCTGCCTGGCCTCCCCGATCTTCTGGACGACGCCACGCAGACCCCCCTGGACCGCCCCCTCTCTCTCCCGTGCTTTCCCCTCCCCTGCTCTCTCTCTCACGGCAACCCGAGCGAGCCCGTCGCCGCCGTTCACTGCCACCGTGGCCACCGTCCACACCTCGCCTCGCCGATGCTTCCAGAAGAACCGCCGCGCCTTCCTCTTCGTCTCCACCAACCCACGTGACGCCGGGTGCACCGCAGCGTCGTCCCCGCCGCCTTCATCGCCGCATCTGTCCGGCAATCGCCGCGGTCGATTCGCCGTCTCCGACGCCTCCCCGAGACCACCGAGCTGCTCTTCGACCTCGCTGTGAGCCCCGGAGTATTACCCCTCACCTCTCCCTCTCTGGTCCGTCCTCTAGCTAGCTGTGCTGCCATGGCCGTAGCTCGCGTCCGCCATGACCGGCGAGCCCCGCGCTCCCGAGCTCCTGCACTTGCGTTCGTTGCACCGGCGTGCTCCTGGTGACCCCAGGAACCCGTAGAGCCCCTCAGCTGATCTCGACATGCCGTGGAACGTCGCGCCGGACTCCGCCGAACTCCGGCCGCCGCCATGAGGTCACTTCCGACGAATTCCGGCCACCCCGCGGCCTTCCGTCCGGTCCATTGGATGCGGACGAGCAAGGGCTCCTCCCCGGTGCGCTCAGCGCGCCAAACCACCGCCCGATGCTCAAATCCGAGCCGCGCCGCCGTCGTTTTGGTCGTCGCCGGCCGTGCTCCGGCGAGTGCCGACGTGGCGCATCATTAGCGCTAACCACCGCCAGCTAGATCACCCACATACGCTGACAGATGGGCCCCAGCGCCCACTAATTTTGTAATTAGGCTAAACACACCCCTGTTTAACACTATGACACTGACATGTGGAGCCCACACGTCAGGTTTGACCTGGACCGTGCCCCGTTGACCTGCTGACGTCATGATGATGTCAGGCTGACGCAATAACTTATTTTCTGGAATTTTTATTAATCAGGAAAATCCAAAAAATTGCCTAAACTTTGAAAAATCATAGAAAATAATCTATAGCTCAGAATGAAATAATTTATATATGAAAAATTATCAGAAAAATTCAAGGAATCCATCTGTACCATTTTCATGCATGTTAGAACAACTTATAGTTGCTGTTTAGCACAAATCTTATAATGGCATTTAAATATCCACATATGGAGTTTGAATTTGAATCTTGGATTCAAATCAACTTCATTTAATCTGGTTGCTAGTTGCATTAGCTCAAACCACATCATATTGCCATGTCATGATCATGCATCATATTGTCGCATTGCATTGATTGTATTCTTTCTCTGTTGCCGGTGATTGTCCCCGCTCGATAGACGTGGTTTCGACGATGAGATCGATGACACCGATGAAGAACTATAATATCTTCAGAAGTGCCAGGCAAGCAAAAACCCCTTGTTCATTCCGATACAATCCCACTCTCTCGCTCCTGCTCTCTTTTATTGCATTAGGACAACAACGATTCATGTGTTACTTGCTGCGGTAGCTGAACCCCTTTATCCTCTGCATGACCTGTCATTGCCACAGTAAATAGATGAAACCCACTAGCATGAGTAGGAGTTGTTTGAGCCCTGTTGTGCCTACTCATTCATGCTTGTTGTCATGCCTGCTACTGCTTAGAGTTGAGTCGGGTCTGATTCATCGGGAATGAATTGGAATGTGGTGAACATGTCCTACTGTTGAGAGCTAAGTGTGTGAACACGATTTGGTAAAGGTAGCGGTGAGAGGCCATGTAGGAGTACATGGTGGGTTGTCTCATTGCAGCCGTCCTCAGGAACTGAGTTCTGTGTTTGTGATCCATGAACAGTTACTACCACACATTGGGTTCCGGTAACTCGACCCCTCTCGACTTATTAATCAACTTGATCTCTGTCCAGGAGTTGCAACTAGTTTCTGGTGTTTGTAGGTAGTGTTAGTAGTCTACCAAGTGGCACCCGGTACAGGTGGGCTTGGGACAGACTAGGCACAGTGGCACGGTGTACCGAGTGGCACCCGGTTTGTGGGCTTGGGAACCCTGCTCACATCGTTTGGGGCCGTGAGCGACACCCCGGCCGGATCTCCTTGCGGATGGAACCCGAATAGGCGATAAACCTGGACGAGAGACTTGTTGGTTAGTCAGGTCGTGGCCGACTCCCTCGCCCGGCTTCCGCTTGAAGGTTGCCGAGGTACATGACGTGTACAGGGCGATAAGTGGCGAGAGCGTGTGTGAAGAAGTACACCCCTGCAGGGTTATCATTATCTATTCGAATAGCCGGATTCCTCGGATATGGAAACTTGGACCCCTTGTACAGTTCATAGACAAGTGAAAGTGGATACTCTAAAATGCGCAAGATAAGCGTGAGTGCTATGGATGGCGTCCCCGTAGGGAGACGGGAGCGGATCCATAGTGGTGTATTGATATGGTGAAGATGTGGACTCGTGTGCGCCACCTCAAAAGAGTTACTTGCAGTCGTAGTTCAGGATAGCCACCGAGTCAAAGCTGGCTTGCTGCAGTTAAACTCCACCACCCCCTTTTTGATACTGATGCATGTGTAGATAGTTCTGATGTAAGTCTTGCTGAGTACATTTGTACTCACGTTTGCCTATTTTATGTTTTTGCAGAGAGACTTCAGTCTCGCTAGTAGTACCGCTTGGACTTCGACGTTTAGCTTGTTACCTCAGCTACGATCTTGTGCCCTCGGCAGGATCTGGTAGATAGTCAGGCTTCTCAGCCTTTTTCATTTGTAGATGTCTGTACTCAGACATGTTAAGCTTCCGCATGTGCTTTGACTTGTATGCTTTGATTGTTGGGTCATGAGACCCATGCTTGTAATATCTCGCTCCTCGGAGCCTAATGAATAAATACTTTGAGTCGTAGAGTCTTGTTGTGATGCCATGTTGTAATTACACATATCGAGCATATTGTGTGTATGATTGAAATGCTTGGTATGTGTGGGATCCGACTATCTAGTTGTTTATCCTTGGCAGCCTATCATATGGGGAAATGTAGTCTAGTGCTTCTGAGTGATAGTAGTCCGCTACAGCCCGGTTCACCGGAGTCCTGCTAGCCCAGCACTACTGCTCAGGACGCTTGACTGGCCGGCATGTGTTTCACTTCGTTCCTATGTCTGTCCCTTCGGGGAAATGTCACGCGATGACATCCGGAGTCCTGCCTAGCCTGCTACAGCCCGGGTTACCGGAGTCCTGTTAGCCCAGTGCTACAGCCCGGATTCACACGCTGATGACCGACATGCTCGATGTGATTCATGTATGCCTGTCCTCATAGGTTAGCGCCGCTTTGGGTTCACGACTAGCCATGTCAGCCCGGGTTCTTTGTCATATGGATGCTAGCGACACTATCATATACGTGAGCCAAAAGGCGCAAACGGTCCCGGGCCAGGTAAGGTGGCACCCGTGGAATACCGTGCGTGAGGCCGCAAAGTGATATGATGTGTTACATGCTAGATCGGTGTGACTTAGGATCGGGGTCCTGACAAGGGAGGAGAAAGGGAAGAACAGAGCGAGCTCGGGTGGACAAAGGGTTTATGTAGGATGACCTTTAGTACCGGTTCGTGACACGAACCGGTACTAAAGGTGCTGGAGGGGACCCAGACTGACAACATCCTACCACCACTCTCATTAGTATCGGTTCATGGCACGGACCGGTGCTAAAGGTTCGCCACGAACCGGTACTAATGAGAGTGTCCTGGCTAGCCGTTGGAACCGGCACTAATGTACACATTAGTGCCGGCTCTAATTCAAACCGGCACTAATGTGCTTCACGTTTGACCCTTTTTCTACTAGTGTACTAGAGAAGAAAAAGGACAAACTTAAGCCGAAATGGGAAGGTCCCTTTGTTTGACAAAGTTCTAACCGGTGGAGCGTACCGTCTGCGGGATGCATTGGACAATCGACTCGAGCCAAACCCATGGAATGCGGCTAGACTCCGAAGGTTCTATGCCTAGTGCCGGACTCTGTGTTCGTCTCCTTACCTCCGTCCCTTATATATATATCCACTATCTGTCTTTCTTTCTTTCTTTCTTTCTTCCCTTTTTCTTCACGGCCTTAAAAGGTTAAAATGTGTCTTGACTACACAATCTTGACGCGCCAGGCGTGCTCATTATACCTGGAGGCTTCTTATACAGAAGCTTAATATAATTATGTTCTGGGCTCTATGCCCCCTGCACATGTGTTACTTTTCCACATGTACCTTTTCTTCGCCATTATATGCATCTACATGACTTAAGTTTTGGCCAAGCTGGGTTGCCTGGCTCTTGTGTTTATGCCCTACGTTCCCGTTAATTCGGCTAGGGCATAAGGGGAGCACCTCTGTGATTGTTACTGTCGGGTCAGCCAAATGTGTACCTCAGACTGGGTGAAGCCGAAAGCTAGCGTTCTTAAGGGAATATTCGGTTGGTGAACAAAAGATGACTTTTACTTATTACAATACATGCCCCCAGATGTTTATATCTTGCGTCTCTTTTCGCAGTTCGGACATGCACATTAATGCATCTGTACCCAGGGAAAGGAACCCTTAACAGAACTATTCTCCCTGGAAGATGTTTCTTACTATCCATGTAATATAACATAGCTAGTTGGGTACTTGTCTGTTCAAGCACTTATGACCCCAACGCCTGGTTTCCACGTGTACCCCGGCTTTTACATAACTGAGCGGGTATTCAGATACACTCCGGACTGTCGAGTCCGGAGGTTGAAGCGAAAAGGTCCGCCATGACAAATGATTTACAATCCAGCTAGGGACAATATATGTCACTTGAAGTACACAGTCACTTAGACTGACTAAATTCTTCTTCTATACCATCCAACAGGCTGTCTAGCCTGCAATCCTGTTGGGAATACTTTGCGGCTAATTTTACCTGGTCATACACCAAACTAACGGGGATCTCTTTCCCATCAGACCTCACAGGTCCGACCTCGGCCATGTGGTTTGGGTCAGCCTTGGTATATTGAGTCTTCACCATGGCCCAGGCTTCCCTTGCACCTTGTCGGTAGGCTGATATCTTCCATAATTGGAAGCGCCGCCGCGCTCCCTTGAGCATCTCTACGAGCTCCCCCATGCCTCCTGGCAGGGAGGCGGATGGCCACAAGGCCTGGGCAATGCCCTGCATCACCTGCCGAACTTGTTCGTGCAGTTGTGAGAGCTCTGGCAGAAGATCACTCGCAGACCCGGGCATCTCCTCTCCGGGACGACCCGTCAGCATACCTACAGATATAACTCTGTTAGCCGGTTTCTTCGCCGAACTCTATAAAAGTTCGTTCAAGCACTTACTAAAAATGTCGCGTCGAAGCTCCTTATTCTCCTTTATGGAGTCAGCTAGCTGGGCCCGAACATCCTTCAGTTCAACACCCAGCCGGGTATTGGCATCTTGGAGATCGTTTTTCTCCCGCCTAACCTGCGTAAGCACGCGCTCGCCAGCCTCTAGCTGTCGTTGAGCATGTTGCTCATCCCCTCGCACGACCTTTGGATTCACTCCGGGATCATCTGCAGAATCTATTGTTAGATTTACATGCATGCCGAATACTAACCGGTATATGTCATTCTTTTCGACAGGAACAAGTGTTACCAGATGGGGCCTTCTTGGACTCCTTCATTGCGGCAACTGCAGCCCGTAGCTGGGCTTTGCACTCCTCCAGATCTTGAGACAACTGGGTATTCTTCTCCGTAAGAACCTACACAAATAGTGATCCTTAAATCAGTTGTGCCAACTGTTTCAAGTCTCAGGGGCTACTGATATAGATAATTATCATATTTTCTTACCTGTATATCCTTTACATACTTGTCCGTGGCTCTGGCAAGACCATTTTGAGTAGCTCGGATGTACGCGTCTCCTGAGTTGAAGGCATCGAACGCCTCTTCAGACAAACCAGGGTCGCGGAGTACGGCCCGGCAACCCCTGTGATTCATGGCACTCTCCACTTCGGAATTTGTAGCGGACAACCTATCCGCATCCTCTGTAGGAGGAACTTCCGGTGTTGTCCCCACGTTAGCATCTACCCCTAAGTCCGGCTCTGGAGCCCGGTGATACGTCTCCAACGTATCTATAATTTTTGATTGCTCCATGCTATATTATCTACTGTTTTGGGCTATATTGGGCTTTATTTTCCACTTTTATATTATTTTTGGGACTAACCTATTAACAGGAGGCCCAACCCAAAATTACTTTTTTTTTGCCTATTTCAGTGTTCCGAAGAAACGGAATATCAAACGGAGTCCAAACGGAATGAAACCTTCGGGAACGTGATTTTCTCATCAGATAAGACCCAGGAGACGTGGACCCTCCGTCAAGAAAGCCACGAGGCGATCACGAGGGTGGAGGGCGCCCCCCTAGGGCGCGCCCCCTGCCTCGTGGGCCCCTCGAAGCTCCACCGACGTACTCCTTCCTCCTATATATACCTACGTACCCCCAAACAATCAGATACGGAGCCAAAAACCTAATTCCACCGACGCAACTTTCTGTATCCACGAGATCCCATCTTGGGGCCTGTTCCGGAGCTCCGCCGGAGAGGGCCATCATCATGGAGGGCTTCTACATCATCCTAGCCCCTCCAATGAAGTGTGAGTAGTTTACCTCAGACCTTCGGGTCCATAGTTAGTAGCTAGATGGCTTCTTCTCTCTTTTTGGATCTCAATACAATGTTCTCCCCCTCTCTCGTGGAGATCTATTCGATGTAATCTTCTTTTTGTGGTGTGTTTGTTGAGATCGATGAATTGTGGGTTTATGATCAAGTCTATCTATGCAAGTCTCTTCGAATTATCAGTTTGGTTTGGCCTACTAGATTGGTTTTTCTTTCCATGGGAGAAGTGCTTAGCTTTGGGTTCAATCTTGCGGTGTCCTTTCCCACTGACAGAAGGGGCAGCAAAGCATGTATTGTATTGTTGCCATCGAGGATAACAAGATGGGTTTTTTATCATATTGCATGAAACTATCCCTCTACATTATGTCATCTTGCTTAAGGCGTTACTCTGTTTTTAACTTAATACTCTAGATGCATGCTGGATAGCGGTCGATGAGTGGAGTAATAGTAGTAGATGCAGGCAGGAGTCGGTCTACTTGTCTCGGACGTGATGCCTATATACATGATCATACCTAGATATTCTCATAACTATGCTCAATTCTGTCAATTGCTCAACAGTAATTTGTTCACCCACCGTAGAATACTTATGCTCTTGAGAGAAGCCACTAGTGAAACCTATGGCCCCCGGGTCTATTCTCATCATATCAATCTCCATCACTTTATTATTGCTTTACTTTTTACTTTGCCTTTTACTTTTCACTTTGCATCTCTATATCAAAAATACCAAAAATATTATCTATCATCTCTATCAGATCTCACTCCCGTAAGTGACTATGAAGGGATTGAAAACCCCTAATCGCGTTGGTTGCGTTGAGCTATTGTTTTTGTGTAGGTACGAGGGACTCGCGCGTAGCCTCCTACTGGATTGATACCTTGGTTCTCAAAAACTGAGGGAAATACTTACGCTACTTTGCTGCATCATCCTCTCCTCTTTGGGGAAATCGATCGCAGTGCTCAAGAGGTAGCAAGAAGAATTTCTAGCGCCGTTGCCGGGGAGTCTGCGCAAAAGTCAACATACCAAGTACCCATCACATTCCCTATATCTCGCATTACATTAGTTGCCATTTGCCTCTCATTTTCCTCTCCCCCACTTCACCCTTGCCGTTTTAATCGCCCTCTCTTTTTCGTTTGCCTTTTTCACGCTTGCCTTTTGTTTGCTCGTGTGTTGGATTGCTTGTTTGTCGCGATGGCTCAAGATAATACCAAATTATGTGACTATACCAATACCAACAATAATGATTTCCTTAGCACTCCGATTGCTCCTCTTTCCAATACTGAATCTTGTGAAATCAATACTTCTTTGTTGAATCTTGTTATGAAAGATCAATTCGCCGGCCTTCCTAGTGAAGATGCCGCTACTCACCTGAATAGCTTCGTTGATTTATGTGATATGCAAAAGAAGAAAGATGTCGATAATGATATTGTTAAATTGAAGCTATTTCCTTTTTCGCTTAGAGATCGAGCTAAAGCTTGGTTTTCGTCTTTGCCTAAAAATAGTATTGATTCTTGGAACAAGTGTAAAGATGCTTTTATCTCTAAGTATTTTCCTCCTGCTAAGATCATCTCTCTTAGAAACGACATTATGAATTTTAAGCAACTTGATCATGAACATGTTGCACAAGCTTGGGAGAGAATGAAATTAATGATACGTAATTGCCCTACTCATGGTTTGAATTTGTGGATGATTATACAAAAAAATTATGCCAGATTGAATTTTGCTTCTAGAAATCTTTTAGATTCGGCCGTGGGAGGCACTTTTATGGAAATCACTTTAGGAGATGCTACTAAACTCATAGATAATATTATGGTAAGTTATTCTCAATGGCACATTGAAAGATCCACTAATAAAAAAGTGCATGCGACAGAATAAATTAATGTTTTGAGTGGAAAGATGGATGAACTTATGAAATTATTTGCTACTAAGAGTGTTTCTTCTGATCCTAATGATATGCCTTTGTCTACTTTTATTGAGAATAATAATGAATCTATGGATGTGAATTTTGTTGGTAGGAATAATTTTGGTAACAACGCTTATAGAGGGAATTTTAATCCTAGGCCTTATCCTAGTAATCCTTCTAATAATTATGGAAATTTCTACAACAACTCTTGTGGAAATTTTAATAAGATGCCCTATGAATTTGAAAATAGTGTTAAAGAGTTTATGAATTCACAAAAGAATTTTAATGCTTTGCTTGGAGACAAATTGCTTAAAGTTGATGATTTGGCTAGGAACGTTGATAAAATTTCTCTTGAGGTTGATTCTTTAAATCTTAGATCTATTCCTCCTAAGCATGATATCAATGAGTCTCTCAAAGCCATGAGAATTTCCATTGATGAGTGCAAGGAAAGAACCGCTAGGACGCGTGCTATGAAAGATGCCTTTATTAAAGCGTGTTCTTCCAATTCCTATGAAAATCAAGATGAAGATCTAAAAGTTATTGATGTGTCCCCTATTAAATTTTTGTTTTGCAATATGAATCTTTATGAAACTGAATATGATCTTCCTTTACCTAGAAGGCGTTCCAAAAATTCGGAGTATTTTGATCTTGATGATGAAATTGATAAAAGTGGGATTGAAAGAAATAAAACCCTAGATGTTGCTAAACCCACTATATTGGATTTCAAGGAATTTAATTATGAAAGTTGCTCTTTAATTGATTGTATTTCTTTGTTGCAATTCGTGCTAAATTCTCCTCATGCTTATAGTCAAAATAAAGCCTTTACCGAACATATCGTTGATGCCTTGATGCAATCTTATGAAGAAAAACTTGAGTTGAAAGTTTCTATCCCTAGAAAACTTTATGATGAGTGGGAACCTACTATTAAAATTTAAATTAAGGATCATGAGTTTTATGCTTTGTGTGATTTGGGTGCTAGTGTCTCTACTATTCCCAAAACTTTGTGTGATTTGCTAGATTTTCGTGATTTTGATGATTGCTCTCTAAACTTGCATCTTGCGGATTCCACTATTAAACCCTATGGGAAGAATTAATGATGTTCTTATTGTTGCAAATAGGAATTATGTGCCCATAGATTTTATAGTTCTTGATATAGATTGCAATCCTTCTTGCCCTATTATTCTCGGTAGACCTTTACTTGGAACAATTGGTGCGATTATTGATATGAAGGAAGGGAATATTAGATTTAAATTTCCATTAAAAAAGGGCATGGAACACTTTCCTAGAAAGAAAATAAAATTTCCATATGAAACTATCATGAGAGCCACTTATGGATTGCCTACCAAAGATGGCAAAACCTAGATCTATCCTCGCTTTTATGCCTAGCTAGGGGCGTTAAACGATTGCGCTTGTTGGGAGGCAACCCAATTTTATTTTAAGTTTTTTGTTTTTTTTTCTGTTTAGGAATAAATATCCATCTACCTTCTGTTTATATGTGGTTTTATGTTTTAATTAGTGTTTGTGCCAAGTTAGACCTATAGGATCTTCTTGGATGATAGTTATTTGATCTTGCTGTAATTTCCAGAAACTTTCTGTTCATGAAAACAATTGTTAAAAATCACCAGAACATGATAAAATACTGATTACAATTGCTGATAATCAATAAACAAATTGTATAGGTCTTCCTATTTTGGTAGATTTTTTGGAGTTCCAGAAGTTTGCGTTAGTTACAGATTGCTACAGACTGTTCTATTTTTGACAGATTCTGTTTTTCGTGTGTTGTTTGCTTATTTTGATGAATCTATGGCTAGTAAAATAGTTTATAATCCATAGAGAAGTTGGAATACAGTAGGTTTAAGACCAATATAAATAAAGAATTAGTTAATTACAGTACCTTGAAGTGGTTTTTTGTTTTCTTTCTCTAACGGAGCTCACGAGATTTCTATTGAGTTTTGTGTTGTGAAGTTTTCAAGTTTTGGGCGAAATCTTTTGATGGATTATGGAACAAGGAGTGGCAAGAGCCTAAGCTTGGGGATGCCCATGGCACCCCCAAGATAATCCAAGGACACCAAAAAGTCAAAGCTTGGGGATGCCCCGGAAGGCATCCTCTCTTTCGTCTACTTCCAACGGTAATTTTACTTGGAGCTATATTTTTATTCACCACATGATATGTGTTTTGCTTGGAGCGTATTGTATTATTTGTGTCTTTGTTTGTTAGTGTGACACAATCATCCTTGCTGTATACATCTTTTGAGAGAGCCATATATGAATTAAAATTTGATAGAATACTCTATGTGCTTCACTTATATCTTTTGAGCTATGTAGTTTTGCTCTATGTGCTTCACTTATATCTTTTGAGCGTTATAGTTTTGCTCTATGTGCTTCACTTAGATCTTTTAGAGCACGGTGGTGGATTTGTTTTAAAGAAACTATTGATCTCTCATACTTCACTTAGATTATTCTGAGAGACTCTTAATAGCATGGTAAATTGCTTAATAATAATATGCTTGGTATTCAAGATTTGTGAAACTTTCTTTTGAGTGCGTTGAATACTAAGAAAAGATTGATGCTTGATAATTGTTTTGAGATATGAAGATGGTGATATTAGAGTCATGCTAGTTGAGTAGTTGTGAATTTAAAGAATACTTGCGTTGAAGTTTGTGATTCCCGTAGCATGCACGTATGGTGAACCGTTATGTGATGAAGTCGGAGCATGATTTATTTATTGATTGTCTTCCTTATGAGTGGCGGTCGGGGACGAGCGATGATCTTCTCCTACCAATCTATCCCCCTAGGAGCATGCGCGTAATACTTTGCTTTGATAACTTCTAGATTTTTGCAATAAGTATATGAGTTCTTTATGACTAATGTTCAGTCCATGGATTATACGCACTTTTTCCCACCTTTCCTCCATTGCTAGCCTCTCTAATACCGCACACTTTTCGCCGGTATCATACACCCACCATATACCTTCCTCAAAACAGCCACCATACCTACCTATCATGGCATTTCCATATCCATTCCGAGATATATTGCCATGCAACTTTCCACCGTTCCGTTTATTATGACACGCTCCATCATTGTCATATTGCTAGCATGATCATGTAGTTGACATCGTATTTGTGGCAAAGCCACCATTCATAATTCTTTCATACATGTCACTCTTGATTCATTGCATATCCCGGTACACCGCCGGAGGCATTCATATAGAGTCATATTTTGTTCTAAGTATCGAGTTGTAATTGTTGAGTTGTAAGATAAATAAAAGTGTGACGATCATCATTTTTTAGAGCATTGTCCCAAGTGAGGATAGGATGATGGAGACTATGATTCCCCCACAAGTCGGGATGAGACTCCGGACGAAAAATAAAAAAAAGAGGTCATAAAAAAGGGCCCAAATAAAAAAATGAGAGAAAAGAGAAGGGACATTTTGTCACTTTCATATACTAGTGGGAATTTTTCATTATAGAACTTGGCTTGTATATTCCAATGATGGGCTTCCTCAAAATGCCCTAGGTCTTCGTGAGCAAGCGAGTTGGACGCACACCCACTTAGTTTCTTTTGTTGAGCTTTCATATACTTATAGTTCTAGTGCATCCGTAGCATGGCAATCCCTACTCACTCAAATTGATACCTATTGATGGGCATCTCCATAGCCCGTTGATACGCCTAGTTGATGTGAGATTATCTTCCCCTCTTTTTGTCTTCTCCACAACCACCATTCTATTAAACTCAGGAAGGCCCATCCGAATAGGGTCCGGAAGGGGGACGTCCTCCATATAAAACCACTCCGAAGGCCAGTCTTCGGAGTACCGGACAGGTATCCGGTCCCGGCGATGCGCCATATTTCGGCTCCGCCCACTTGATATATTGACCCCTCCTGTGTACGGGGTACGAGGCAGAATATCCTCTTCCATAGCTCGAAATGAGCTTCGCAGCCCAGAAACAGCTTGCAAAAGGCGACATAGCCAGCGATGTGTAATATGGAGGCAGGAGTAAAGTTATGCAGCTGGAGGCCGTAGAACTCCAGGAGCCCGCGGAGGAACGGATGGATTGGAAATCCGAGTCCCCTTAATAAGTAAGGGACAAGGCATACCCGCTCCCCCATAGATGGGTTGGGAAAGCTCTCCGCTTGCTCCCCGCCATTGTAAGTGGCTAGTCCGGCTCGGACGGGGACCATATACGCAGGAGGGAGAAACCCCTGGGTCTGTAACTCTACTAATTGGCTGTGGGGACGGAACACTTCTCCCAATTGCCTGGCTTAGTGCTACGGGAGCGAGAGGAGGAGCTGCGATGGCCGGCCATGATGGGATGGCCTTTTCCAGGCGCGCTCCGATGGATACTCGCTGTGGGAGGATGGTGTGATCTGGATCTGAGGATCCCCGGCCCTTTAAATAGACGATTTACTCACATGGTTAGGGTGGCAAATGTAAAAATGCCCAGACTTCTCGCATTCGCTTGACACGTGGAAGATAGCCACTATTAGGCACAGAAGTCGAGGAGTGCAACATTCATGGGAAGCTGGACACTACTCGACAGGTACTCAGGATTTGGAGAAGGACCCGCCTTGCACTGTCGAAGACAATCTGCGCGCCGGACTCATCGTCATTGAAGCCTAGTTTAGGGGCTACTAAGGGAGTCCTGGATTAGGGGGTCCTCGGACAGCCGGACTATATACTTTGGCCGGACTGTTGGACTATGAAGATACAAGATTGAAGACTTCGTCCCGTGTCTGGGTGGGACTCTCCTTTGCGTGGAAGGCAAGCTTGGCAATTCGGATATGTAGATCTCCTCCCTTGTAACCGACTCTGTGTAACCCTAGCCCCCTGTATAAACCGGAGGGTTTAGTCCGTAGGACAACGACAATCATAATCATAGGCTAGCTTCTAGGGTTTAGCCTCTATGATCTCGTGGTAGATCAACTCTTGTAATACTCATATCATCAAGATCAATCAAGCAGGAAGTAGGGTATTACCGCCATCGAGAGGGCCCGAACCTGGGTAAACATTGTGTCCCCCGCCTCCTATTACCATCCGCCTTAGACGCACAGTTTGGGACCCCCTACCCGAGATCTGCCGGTTTTGACACCGACAGCCACTACCCGGACCGAAAGGATGGGTTGGCTTAGTGATGTCTACTATGAAACCTTCTTGTAGACTCGTGTTGGGCCTCCAAGCGCAGAGTTTTATATGATAGTAGAAATTTTCTCTCAAGTGGATGCCCTAAGGTTTATCAATCCATGGGAGGCGTAGGATGAAGATGGTCTCTCTCAAACAACTCTTCAATCAAATACAAGAAATCTCTTGTGTCCCCAACACACCAAATACAATGATAAATTGTATAGGTGCACTAGTTCGGCAAAGAGATGGTGATACAAGTGTAATATGGATAGTAGATATAGGTTTTTGTAATCTAAAAATATAAAAATAGCGAGGTAACTAGTAACAAAAGTGAGCAAAAACGGTATTGCAATGCTTCAAAACAAGGCCTAGGGTTCATGCTTTCACTAGTGCAAAATCTGTCAACAATGATAACATAATTGGATCATATAACAATCCCTCAACGTGCAACAAAGAATCACTCCAAAGTTTCTATTAGAGAACGTAGGACGGAAACGTGCATCAACCCCTATGCATAGATTACCCCAATGTTGTTGGGTAACGTTGCATGGAAAACCAAAAAAATTATATGCACACGCAATGATCTATCCATGGAGATGCATAACAACGAAGGGGAGAGTATGTCTACGTAGCCTCGTAGACTGTAAGCGGAAGCGTTTCACAACGCGGTTGATGTAGTCGAGCTTTCTTTATGCTCCAACCAATCTAGTACTAAACGCACGACACCTCCACGTTCTGCACACGTTCAGCTCGGTGACGTCCTCCGCCTTCTTGATCCAGCAAGACGACGAGCTAGTAGATGAGTTCTGGCAGCACGACGACATGGTGACAGTGATGGTGAAGTGATCTTCGCAGGGCTTCGCCTAGGCACTACGAAAATATGACCGGGGGTGTAAACGGTGGAGGGGGGCGCACATGGCTAGGCAATTGTCTGGGGTGTGCTAGGCGCCCCCTCCCACATGTATGTAGGTGTGGGGGGAGAGGGGAGGCTGCTAGGAGGCGCACCAAGTAGGCCAAATCCTACTTGGGGTCTTTCCCTGGCCGCGCCCCCTTCCTTATTTGTCGGAGGGGGAAAGGGAAAGGGGGAGAGGGAAGGATGGGGGAGGCGGAATCCCCCCCCTTTCCTTTCCCCATTGGTCGACTGCCAAGGGGGGCACGCCAACCCCTGTGGGCTGGTGTGCTCCCCTCTAAAGGCCCAATAGGCCCATCATCCTCCTCGGGGTGTCCGATACCCCCTCCCGTGCTCTGATGACTACCCCGTACACTCCGAAACACTTCCGGTGTTTGAATACCATCTTCCTGTATATCAATCTTTACCTCTCGACCATTTCGAGACTCCTCGCCCTGTCCGTGATCTCATCCGGAACTCCGAACAACATTTGGTCACCAAAACATATAACTCATATAACACTATATCATCAACGAACGTCAAGCGTGCGGACCCTACGGGTTTGAGAACTATGTAGACATGACTGAGACACCTTTCCGGTCAATAACCAATAGCGGAACCTGGATGCCCATATTGGCTCCTAAATATTCTATGAAGATCCTTATTGGTCGAACTATTAAGAGAACATACATAATTCCCTTTGTCTATCGGTATGTTACTTGCTCGAGATTCGATCATCGGTATCTTCATACCTAGTTCAATCTCGTTACAGGCAAGTCCCTTTACTCATTCCATAATACATCACCTTGGGACTAACTCCTTAGTCATTTGCTTGCAAGCTTATGATGTGTATTATCGAGAGGGCCCAGAGATACCTCTCCGGAACTCGGAGTGACAAATCCTAATCTCAATCTATGCCAACTCAATGAACACCTTCGGAGATACCTGTAGAGAATATTTATGATCATCCAGTCACGTTGTGATGTTTGACAAAACACAAGGTATTCCTCTGGTATCCAGGAGTTGCATAATCTCATAGTCGAAGGAATATGTATTTGACATAAAGAAAGCAATAGCAATAAAACTGAACGATTATTATGCTAAGCTAACGGATGGGTCTTGTCCATCACATCATTCTCCTAATGATGTAATCCCATTATCAAATGACAACACATGTCTATGGTTAGGAAACCTTAACCATCTGTTATCAACGAGCTAGTCTAGTAGAGGCTTACCAGGGACACGGTGTTTGTTTATGTATTCACGCATGTATTTAAGATTCCGATCAATACAATTCTAGCATGAATCATAAACCTTTATCATGAAAAAAGAAATATAAAATAACAACTTTATTATTGCTTCTAGGGCATATTTCCTTCAGTCTCCCACTTGCACCTGAGTCAATAATCTAGATTACATTGTAATGAATCTAACACCCATGGAGTCTTGGTGTTGATCATGTTTTGCTCGCGGAAGAGGCATGGTAAACGAGTCTGCTACATTCAGATCCATATGTATCTTGCAAATTTCTATGTCTCCATCCTTGACTTGTTCATGAATGGAGTTGAAGCATCTCTTGATGTGTTTGGTTATCTTGTGAAATCTGGATTCCTTTGCCAAGACAATTGCTCCAGTATTGTCACAAAAGATTTTCATTGGACCCGATGCACTAGGTATTACAGATTGGATATGGACTCCTTCATCCAAAATCCTTCATTTGCTGCTTACGAAGCAGCTATGTACTCCGCTTCACACGTAGATCCCGCCACGACGCTCTGCTTGGAACTGCACCAACTGACAGCTCCACCATTTAATATAAATATGTATCCGGTTTGTGACTTAGAGTCATCCGGACCAGTGTCAAAGCTAGCATCGACGTAACCATTTATGACGAGCTCTTTGTCACCTCCATAAACGAGAAACATATCCTTGGTCCTTTTCAGGTACTTCAGGATGTTCTTGACCGATGTCTAGTGATCCACTCATGGATTACTTTGGTACCTCCATGCCGGGCTTATGGAAAGGCACACATCAGGTCTAGTTACAGCATAGCATACATGATAGAACCTATGACTGAGGCATAGGGAATGACTTTCATTTTCTCTCTATCTTCTGCAGTGGTCGGGCTTTGAGTCTGACTCAATTTCACACCTTGTAACACAGGCAATGACCATTTCTTTGACTGATCCATTTTGAACTTCTTCAAAACTTTGTCAAGGTATGTGCTTTGTGGAAGTCCTATTAAGCGTCTTGATCTATCTCTATAGATCTTGATGCCCAATATATAAGCAACTTCATTGAAAAACTCTTATTCAAGTATCCTTTTATGTTATCCAGAAATTCTATATCATTTCCAATCAACAATATGTCATCTACATATAATATCAGAAATGCTACAGAGCTCCCACTCACTTTCTTGTAAATACAGGCTTCACCGAAAGTCTGTATAAAACCATATGCTTTGATCACCTCATCAAAGCGTATATTCCAACTCCGAGGTGCTTGCACCAGTCCATAGATGGATTACTGGAGTTTGCACACTTTGTTAGCACCTTTAGGATCGAAAAAACCTTCTGGTTGTATCATATACAACTCTTCTTTAAGAAATCCATTAAGGAATGCAGTTTTGACGTCCATTTGCTAGATTTCATAATCATAAAATGCGACAGTTGCGAACATGATTCGGACGGACTTAAGCATCGCTACGGGTGAGAAAGCCTCATCGTAGTCAACCCCTTGAACTTGTCGAAAACCTTTTGTGACAAGTCGAGCTTTGTAGACAGTAACATTACCATCAGCGTCAATCTTCTTATTTAAGATCCATTTATTCTCTATGGCTTGCCGATCATCGGTCAAGTCCACCAAAGTCCACACTTTGTTCTCATACATGGTTCCTATCTCATATTTCATGGGCTCAAGCCATCCGTAGGAATCTGGGCTCATCATAGCTTCTTCATAGTTCCTAGGTTCGCCTTGGTCTAGTAACATGACTTCCAGGACACGATTACCGTACCACTCTGGTGCGGATCATGCTTTGGTCGACCTACGGGGTTCAGTAGTAACTTGATCTGAAGTTTCATGATCATTATCATTAGCTTCCTCTCTAGTTGGTGTAGGCATCACGGGAACGGTTTCCTGTGATGTGCTATTTTCCAATTCAAGAGAAGGTAAAATTACCTCATCAAGTTCTACTTTCCCCCCACTCACTTCTTTCAAGAGAAACTCCTTCTCTAGAAAGTACCCATTCTTAGCAACAAAGATCTTGCCTTCGGATCTGTGGTAGAAGGTGTACCCAATTGTTTCCTTAGGGTATCCTATGAAGATGCACTTCTCCAATTTAGGTTCAAGCTTATCTGGCTGAAGCCTTTTGACATAAGCACCGCGTCCCCAAACTTTAAGAAACGACAGCTTAGGTTTCTTGACAAACCATAGTTCATACGGTGTCATCTCAACGGATTTAGAAGGTGCCCTATTTAACGTGAATGCAGTTGTCTCTAATGCATAATCCCAAAATGATAGTGGTAAATCGATAAGAGACATCATAGAACGCACCATATCTAATAAAGTATGATTACGACATTCAGACACACCATTACACTGTGGTGTTGCAGGTGGCGTGAGTTGTGAAACAATTCCACATTGGTTTAAATGAAGGCCAAACTCATAACTCAAATATTCACCTCCGCGATCAGATCGTAGAAACTTTATTTTCTTGTTACGATGATTCTCCACTTCACTCTGAAATTCTTTGAACTTTTCAAATGTTTCACACTTGTGTTGCATTAAGTAGATATAACCGTATCTACTCAAATCATATGTGAAGGTCAGAAAATATCGATACCCGCTGCGTTCCTCAACACTCATCGGACCGCATACATCAGTATGTATTATTTCCAATAAGTCATTGGCTCGCTCCATTGTTCAAGAGAACGGTGTTTTCGTCATCTTGTCCATGAGGCATGGTTCACAAGTATCAAATGATTCATAATCAAGTGATTCCAAAAGTCCATCAACATGGAGTTTCTTCATGTGCTTTACACCAATATGACCTAAACAACAATGCCACAAATATGTTGCACTATCATTATCAATTTTGCATCTTTTGGCATCAATATTATGAATATGTGTATCACTACAATCGAGATTCAACAAGAATAGACCACTCTTCAAGGGTGCATGACCATAAAAGATATTATTTATATAAATAGACCATTACAATCATGTTCATCATTCAAATATTGTGTGCCAAATATTTTATTGACTTCTTCTTCTAACAATTGAGCACAGTTTTCCAATCCATCATTTTCAAGAAAGATATTATAAAGATGATCAATAATATGATGCAACCTCAATTCCATTTTTTTCTAAACCAAACTAGTGATAAATCAAGAAACTACAAAGTCGATTGCAAGATCTAAAGATATACCTTCGAGCACTCACCTCCCCGGCAACGGCGCCAGAAAATAGCTTCGTTGACGGGGTGTGAGTGCCGCTTACCTAACCTCCCTAGCAATGGTGCCAGAAAAGAGGTTGATGTCTACTACGCGACTTAGTTCTTGTAGACTCGTGGTGGGCCTCCAAGCGCAGAGTTTTGTAGGCCAGTAGCAATTTTCCCTCAAGTGGATGACCTAAGATCTATCAATCCGTGGGAAGCGTAGGATGAAGATGGTCTGTCTCAAACAACCTGCAACCAAATAACAAAGAGTCTCTTGTGTCCCCAACACACCAAATACAATGGTAAATTATATAGGTGCACTAGTTCGGCAAAGAGATGGTGATACAAGTGTAGTAATGATAGTAGATATGGATTTTTGTAATAGTAACAATAAAAAACAGCAAGGTAACTAGTAGCAAAAGTGAGCACAAACGGTATTGCAATGCTTGAAAATGAGGCCTAGGGTCGGTACTTTCGCTAGTGCAATCTCTCAACAATGCTAATCTAATTGGATCATATAACCATCCCTCAAAGTGTGATGAAGAATCACTCCAAAGTTCCTATCTAGGGGAGAACATAAGAAGAAATTGTTTGTAGGGTACGAAACCACCTTGAAGCTATTCTTTCCAATCGATCTATCCAAGAGTTCGTACTAAAATAACACCAAATAATTTCAAATTCATAATACTCGATTCAACACAAAGAATCTCAAAGAGTGCCCCAAGATTTCTACCGAAGAAACAAAGACAAGAACGTGCATCAACCCCTATGCATAGATTACCCCAATGTCACCTCGGAAATCTGCGCGTTGAGTGCCAAAATATATATCAAGTGAATCAGTATGATACCTGATTGTCACCATGAGTATTCATATGCAAGACATATATCAAGTGATCTCAAATCCATAAAAGTATTCAATCAAATAAAACGAAATCTCAAAGTGAAATCTCAATTCATCACAAGATAGAGAGGGGAAAACACCATATGATCCTACTATATTAACAAAGCCCACGATACATCAAGATCTTGACATCTCAAGAACACGAGAGAGAGAGAGAGATATATTAAACACATAGCTACTAGTACAATCCCTCAGCCTCGAAGGTGGACTACTCCCTCCTCATCATGGTGGTCGCCGAGATGATGAAGATGGCCACCTGTGATCATTGCCCTCTCCGGCAGGGTGCCAGAATGGGTCTAGATTGGTTTTCGTGGACCATAGAGGCTTGCGGCGGCGGAACTTCTTATCTAGGGTCTCCTCGAGGGTTTTTGGAATATTTTGGAATTTATAGGGCAAAGAGGGGGTGCGGGAGGCCACCGAGGTGGGCACAACCCACCTGGGAGCACCTGCCCCCCCAGGTGCGCCCTGGTGGGTACCCCTCTCGGGGCACCCCGAGGTGCTTCTCTGGCCCACAGGATGTCTTTTGGTCCATAAAAAATCCACAAAAAGTTTCACGATGTTTGGACTCCGTTTGATATTGATTTCCTGCGATGTAAAAAACAAGCAAACAATAGCAACTGTCACTAGGCACTGGGTCAATAGGTTAGTCCCAAAAAATGATATAAAGTTGCTATAAAATGATTGTAAAACATCTTAGAATGATAATATAACAGCATGAATACTTCATAAATTATAGATACGTTGGAGACGTATCAGCATCCTCAAGCTTAATTCCTACTCGTCCTTGAGTAGGTAAATGATAAAAGAAATAATTTATGAAGTGTGAATGCTAGCAAAGTGCATAAGTTTGATCAACGATAATTTCAACCACTTTTCCTAGCGTCATAATAGCAATTCTTTCTTATAAAACTTCTCATGTTAAAGTAGCAACCAATTCACATGTTAAGGTTCAAACAGTGAATTCTCTTGAAACTCAAACAACCTATGTTCTTAGTCACCAAGCAATTGCAATTCAACTTATTCAACAGAGTCTAAGTAAGAGCTCCACATACTCAACCATCATCTAGTCTTCTAGCATTGCAAACACTCACTGCATACACATGAGCAAAATGTTTCAACCAGACACATAGAAAGATGGGGGCTTATAATTTTGCCTCCCAACGTATTCACCTCAAGGGTGATGTTAGCAATAATAACTCATGATACCACTATCCAACTGGATATATGTGCCTAGATCTTTCCTCACCACATGATGCTTGCCAAAAGAGAAAATTAAAAAGGAATAGAGAGAAAAACTTTGACTCTTGCATAAAAGTAAATACTGAAAAGTAAAAGATAGGCACTCCGCAGAGGGAAGCAGAGGTTGCCATGTTCTTTTTGTTTGTATGCTCAATCACTTAGTGCAAAAGAACGTCATGTTATATTGCCCCTTATGATAGCAACCTTTATTATGTAGTCTATCGCTTTTATTCTTTGCCATCATAAGTTCGTACAACGCTTAATTTTCTCTTACACTTAATGATCTAACACTTTTAGAAGCAATTTTTATTGCCTTTATTGCATTGATGACAACTTACTAGAAGGATCTTACTCAATCCTTAGGTAGGTATGGTGGACTCTTGAAAATAAGATTTGGGTTTAAGGGTTTTTGGATGCACAAGTAGTATCTCTACTTGGTGTGGAATTTTTGGCTAGCAAAGATGGGGGGCAAGCACCACATGTTGAAGGATCTATGACAATATAACTTCTATGTGAATATTAACAAACATAAATCATTAAGTTGTCTTCCTTGTCCAACATCAACAATTTTGGCATATAATATATTGATGGGGGCTCACAATCACAAAAGATTTCCAAGATAATGTATTTGCATGTGAAAGTTCTCTTCTTCTACTAATCATCATGAATTGCTTGTATGACCAATATTGTGATTGTGAAGCTTCAAAAGATTTCACTTTCTAAACCCAATGTGAAGCTACCACTAGGCATAATATGAACATATAATTTCAAATTCATGATATTCAATTCATTCAACAATTTACTCATAGGATATAAGTGAAGCACAAGAGTAAATGACAAACTACTCCAAAAAAGATATAAGTGAAGATCAAGCTAGCGAGTAGTTATGTAAGTGGGTAGCTATTTGAGGACTCTCATTTATTTAAAAAAATTCAGATCTAAGTGTTTTATTTAAACAACAAGCAAAAATAAAAAAAAATGACAAACCAAGAATAGCACACATCATGTGAAGAAGCAAAAACTTAGTCTCAACCAATACTAACCGATAATTGTTGAAGAAGAAAGGTGGGATGCCTACCGGGGCATCCCCAAGCTTAGATGCTTGAGACTTCTTGGAATATTAACTTGGGATGCCTTGGGCATCCCCAAGCTTGAGCTTTTGTGTCTCTTTAATTCCTCTCATATCACGGTTTACCTAATACTGAAAACTCCATCCACACAAAACTCAACAAGAACTCGTGAGATAAGTTAGTATAAATCAATGCAAAACCTTATCATTCTCTACTGTATCAAATCACTGAAATTATAATTTAACATTGCATACTAAATTACTCTACATATTTAATACTCCTATCCTCAAATAGAATCATTAAACAAGCAAACATATGCAAACATAACAGCAATCTGCCAAACAGGATAGTCTGTAAAGAATGCAAGAGATTCCTAGTTATTCAACTTACAAAATTCTGAAAATTTAACACACTATAGAAAATTTATCAGAGCTTATTGTGCAAAAAATTTCAACATTTTATCACATTTTTTACTTTTCTGGGGAATTTTTGCAACACCTATAAACTTTCTGTTTTCAAACAGCAACATGTAGACTTGCAAAATAAGCATGACAAAGGCTATACTTGACATTTTTATTGAAGTAAAATATGCAAAATATTATTCTAAATAACAACAAGCAAATCCTAACAAAATAAATTGGTTCTACAAGTAAAACACATATCATGTGATGAATGAAAACATAGCTCCAAGTGAGGTTACCGATAATGTTGGAGACGAAAGAGGGGATGCCTTCCGAGGCATCCCCAAGCTTAGTTGCTTGGATCTTCCTTGAATATTACCTTGGGGTGCCTTGGTCATCCCCAAGCTTAGGGCCTTGGCACTCCTTATTCTCCTCATATCGATACCTCACCCGAAACTTGAAAACCTCAATCACACAAAACTTAACGGAACTTCGTGAGATAGGTTAGTATGATGAAGAGCAAACCATTTCACTTGGGTACTGTCAAAGACAAGATTCATAATTGTTTCCACACAATTCCTACTATAGCATATCATTTCCACAATTTATATTGAGAAATATGAGCCATAGAAACTAGGAACCAAGCAAACTATGCATTGAAAATAGAATCTATCAAAAACAGAGCAGTTTGTAGTAATCTGTACTCCAACCATACTTCTCCTTCTCCAAAATTTCTGAAAAATTAGGACAACTTAGGTAATTTGTATATCTATCACCTGTAAAAAAATCAGATCAAAAGCATGTTCTAGTGAATTTATAAAATTCCTGGAATGAGAGTAAAAGTTTCTGTTTTTGCACAGATTCAAGTCAACTATCATCCACACTATCCCAAAGGCTTTACTTGGCACTTCATTGAAACAAAAGCAATAAAACATGATTACTACAATAGCATAATCATGTGAACACACAAAAACAGTAGGTAAAAGTGTTTGGTTGTCTCCCAACAAGCGCTTTTCTTTAATGCCTTTTAGCTTGGCATGATGAGTTCAATGATGCTCGCATAAAAGATAGGGATTGAAACATAATAAGAGCATCATGAATCATAAGTTCCTCTTTCATAATAATTTTCAGTAGCATCATGAATATATTCATCAATATAACCATCATATAAAACATTCTTTTCATGATCCAGAAGCATAGAAATTCTATTACTCTCCACATAAGCAAATTTATTCTCATGAATAGTAATGGGAGCAAACTCAACAAAATAACTATCATGGGATTGGAAACTAAAATCATGATGACAGTTTTCATGGTTATCATTATTCAATAATGCATACATGTCATCACCATAATCATCATATATAGGAACTTTGTTGTCATAATCAATTGCAACCTCCTCCAAAAGAGTGGATTCATCTTTAAATAAAGTCATGACCTCTCCAAATCCACTTTCATCAATATAATCATCATAAATAGGAGGCATGCAATCATCACAATAAATTTTCTCATAAAAACATGGGGGACTAAAAATATCATCTTCATCAAACATAGCATCCCCAAGCTTATGGCTTTGTACATCAATAGCATCATGGATATTCAAAGAGTTCATACCAACAACATTGCAATCATGTTCATCATTCAAATATTTTATGCCAAATATTTTATTGACTTCTTCTTCTAACAATTGAGCACAATTTTCTGATCCATCATTTTCAAGAAAAATATTATAAAGATGATCAATAATATGATGCAACCTCAATTCCATTTTTTGTAGTTATCTTTTTATAAACCAAACTAGTGATAAAACAAGAAACTAAAAAAGTCGGTTGCAAGATCTAAAGATATACCTTCAAGCACTCACCTCCCCGGCAACGGCGCTAGAAAAGAGCTTCGTTGATGGGGTGTGAGTGCCGCTTACCTAACCTCCCCGGCAACGGCGCCAGAAAAGAGCTTGATGTCTACTACACGATTAGTTCTTGTAGACTCGTGTTGGGCCTCCAAGCGTAGAGTTTTGTAGGACAGTAGCAATTTTCCCTCAAGTGGATGACCTAAGGTTTATCAATCCGTGGGAGGCGTAGTATGAAGATGGTCTCTCTCAAACAACCCTGCAACCAAATAACAAAGAGTCTGTTGTGTCCCCAACACACCAAATACAATGGTAAATTGTATAGGTGCACTAGTTCGGCAAAGAGATGGTGATACAAGTGTAGTAATGATAGTAGAAATTGATTTTTGTAATAGTAACAATAAAAAACAGCAAGGTAACAAGTAGCAAAAGTTAGCACAAACGGTATTGCAATGCTTGAAAATGAGGCATATGGTCCGTACTTTCGCTAGTGCAATCTCTCAACAATGCTAATCTAATTGGATCATATAACCATCCCTCAAAGTGCGATGAAGAATCACTCCAAAGTTCCTATCTAGCAGAGAACATAAGAAGAAATTGTTTGTAGGGTACGAAATCACCTCGAAGCTATTCTTTCCGATCGATCTATCCAAGAGTTCGTACTAAAATAACACCAAATAATTTCAGATTCATAATACTCAATCCAACACAAAGAACCTCAAAGAGTGCCCCAAGATTTCTACCGGAGAAACAAAGACAAGAACGTGCATCAACCCCTATGCATAGATTACCCCAATGTCACCTCAGAAATCCGCGAGTTGAGTGCCAAAACATATATCAAGTGAATCAATATGATACCCCATTGTCACCACGAGTATTCATATGCAAGACATATATCAAGTGCTCTCAAATCCATAAAAGTATTCAATCCGATAAAACAGAATCTCAAAGGGAAAAATCAATTCATCACAAGATAGAGAGGGGAAAACACCATATGATTTGACTATATTAACAAAGCTCGCGATACATCAAGATCTTGAAATCTAAAGAATACGAGAGAGAGAGAGAGAGATTAAACACATAGCTACTGGTAAAAACCCTCAGCCCCGAGGGTGGACTACTCCCTCCTCATCATGGTGGCTGCCGAGATGATGAAGATGGCCACCGATGAAGAGTTCCCTCTCTAGCAGGGTGCCGGAACGGGTCTAGATTGGTTTTTCATGGACTACAAAGGCTTGCGGTGGCGGAACTTCTGATATAGGGTCTCCCCGAGAGTTTTTGGAATATTTGGGAATTTATAGGGCATAGAGGGGGCTGCGGGAGGCCATCGAGGTGGGCACAACCTACCTGGGCCCCCAGGTGTGCCCTGGTGGGTTGTGCCCCCCTCGCGGTACCCCCAGGTGCTTCTCTGGCCCACTGGATGTCTTCTGGTCCATAAAAAAATCCACAAGAAGTTTCGCGGTGTTTGGACTCCGTTTGATATTGATTTCCTGCGATGTAAAAAAACAAGCAAAAAAACTGGCACTAGGCACTGGGTCAATAGGTTAGTCCCAAAAAATGATATAAAGTTGCTATAAAATGATTGTAAAACATCCAAGAATGATAATGTAACAACATGAATACTTTATAAATTATAGATACGTTGGAGACGTATCAACGCGCATCGTCACCTCGTCCTTAGCCAATCTTCGTTTAATCCGAGCTCCTGTTTCGAGTTACAAATATGAGCAACCGAACCAGTATCAAATACCCAGGCGCTACTACGAGCATTAGTAAGGTACACATCAATAACATGTATATCAAATATAACTTTGTTCACTTTGCCATCCTTCTTATCCGCTTCTAGTGACCAGTCCATTTGCAGTAAAAGCACTCAGTTTCAGGTTTGGGTCCAGCTTTGGGCTTCTTCCCGGGAGTGGCAACTTGATTTCCATTCTTCTTGAAGTTCCCTTAATTTACCTTGCCCTTTTTCTTGAAACTAGTGGTCTTGTTAACCATCAACACTTGATGCTCCTTCTTGATTTCTACCTTCGCAGCCTTAAGCATTGCGAAGAGCTCGGGAATTGTTTTGTTCATCCCTTGCATATTATAGTTCATCACGAAGCCTTTGTAGCTTGGTGGCAGTGATTGAAGAACTATGTTAATGACACAATCAACTGGAAGATCAACTCCCAGCTGAGTCAAGTGATTATAATACCCGGACATTTTGAGTATGTGTTCACTGATGGAACTGTTCTCCTCCATCTTGCAGCTATAGAACTTGTTGGAGACTTCATATATCTCAAGCCGGGCATTTTCTTGAAATATTAACTTCAACTCTTGGAAAATCTCATATGCTCCATGACGTTCAAAACATCTTTGAAGTCCCGGTTGTAAGCCGTAAAGCATGGCACACTAAACTATCGGGTAGTGATCAGATCGAGTTTGCCAGACGTTCAAAACATCATCCTCTGCTCCTGCAGCAGGACTTTCATCTAGCGGTGCATCAAGGACATAATCCTTATGTGCAGCAATGAGGATAATCCTCAAGTTACGGACCCAGTCCTTGTAGTTGCTACCATCATCTTTCAACTTAGCTTTCTCTAGGAACGCATTAAAATTCAGGGGAACGGTAGCACGGGCCATTGATCTATAACATAGATATGCAAATACTATCAGGACTAAGTTCATGATAAATTAAGTTCAGTTAATCAAATTATTTAAGAACTCCCACTTAAATAAACATCCCTCAAGTTATCTAAGTGATACATGATCCATATGAACTAACCCATGTCTGATCATAACGTGAGATTGGGTAGTCATCAATGGTGAACATCTCTATGTTGATCATATCTACTATATGACTCATGTTCGACCTTTCGGTCTCCAGTGTTCCGAGACCATGTGTAAATACGAGGCTTGTCAAGTTTAACCCAAGTATTCTGCATGTGCAAAACTGTCTTACACCCGTTTTATGTGAACGTAGAGTCTATCACACCCGATCATCACGTGGTGTCTCGAAATGATGAACTATAACAACGGTGCATACTCAAGGAGAACACTTTTACCTTGAAATTTAGTGAAGGGATCATCTTATAATGCTACCGCCGTACTAAGCAAAATAAGATGCATAAAAGATAAACATCACATGCAATCAAAATAAGTGACATGATATGGCCATCATCATCTCGTGCTTTTGATCTCCATCTTCAAAGCATCGTCATGATCTCCTTCGTCACCGGCTCGACACCTTGATCTCCATCATTGCATCGTGGTCGTCTGCCAACTATTGCTTCTACAACTATTGCTAACGCATAGCGATAAAGTAAAGCAATTACATGGCGTTTGCATTTCATACAATAAAGAGACAACAATAAGGCTCCTGCTGGTTGCCGATAACTTACAAAACATGATCATCTCATACAATAACGTATATCACATCATATCTTGACCATATCACATCACAACATACCCTACAAAAACAAATTAGACGTCCTCTACTTTGTTGTTGCAAGTTTTACGTGGCTGCTACGGGCTTCTAGCAAGAACTGTTCTTACCTACGCAAAAACCACAACGGTTATTCATCAAGTTTGCTGTTTTAACCTTCTTCAAGGACCAGACATAGTCAAATTTGATTCAACTAAAGTAGGAGAAACACACACCCGCCAGCCACCTTTATGTAAAACTAGTTGCATGTCAGTCGGTGGAACCGGTCTCATGTGCATGGACATGTAAGGTTGGTCCGAGCCGCTTCATCCCACAATACCACCGAATCAAAATAAGACGTTGTTGGTAAGCAGTATGACTATCACCACCCACAACTCTTTGTGTTCTACTCATGCATATCATCTATGCATAGACCTAGCTCATGATGCCACTGTTGGGTAACGTTGCATGGAAAACAAAAAAAATTCTACGCACACGCAATGATCTATCCATGGAGATGCATAGAAACGAGGGGGAGTATGTCTACGTACCCTCGTAGACCCTAAGCGGAAGCGTTTCACAACGCGGTTGAGTTAGTCGAACTTTCTTCGTGCTCCAACCGATCTAGTACTGAACGCACGACACCTCCACGTTCTGCACATGTTCAACTCGGCGACGTCCTCCAACTTCATGATCCAGCAAGACGATGAGGTAGTAGATGAGTTCCGGCAGCACGACGGCGTGGTGACGGTGATGGTGAAGTGATGTTTGTAGGGCTTCGCCTAAGCACTATGAAAATATGATCGGGGGTGTAAACGGTGGAGGGGCGGGGTGCCGCACACGGCTAGGCAATTGTGTAGGGTGTGCGAGGCGCCCCCTCCCACATATATATAGCTGGAGGGAGAGGGAAGGCTGCCAGGAGGCGCCCCAAGTAGGCCGAATCCTACTTGGGGTCTTTCCTTGGTCGCGCCCCCTTCCTTATTTGTCGGAGGGGGAAAGAGAAAGGGGGGAGAGGGAAGGAAGGGGGAGGCCGAATCCCCCCTTTCCTTTCCCCATTGGTCGCCTGCCAAGGGGGGGCGCGCCAGCCCCCTATGGGCTGGTGTGCTCTCCTCTAAAGGCCAATAGGGCCATCATCCTCCCCGGGGTGTCCGGTACCCCCTCCGATGCTCCGATAACTACTCAGTACACTCTGAAACACTTCCGGTGTCTGAATACCATCTTCCTATATATCAATCTTTACCTATGGACCATTTCGAGACTCTTTGTCATGTCTGTGATCTCAGCTGGGACTCCAAACAACATTCGGTCACCAAAACATATAACTCATATAACACTATATCGTCAATGAATGTTAAGCGTGCGGACCCTACGGGTTCAAGAACTATGTAGACATGACCGAGAAACCTTTCCAGTCAATAACCAATAGCGGGACCTGGATGCTCATATTGGCTCCTACATATTCTACGGAGATCTTTATCGGTCGAACCGTTATGACAACATACGTAATTCCCTTTGTCCATCGGTATGTTACTTGCGTGAGATTCAATCGTCGGTATTTTCATACCTAGTTCAATCTTGTTACGGCAAGTCTCTTTACTCGTTTTGTAATACATCACCTCGGGAGTAACTCCTTAGTCATTTGCTTGCAAGCTTATGATGTGTATTACCGACAGGCCCCAGAGATACCTCTCCGAAACTCGGAGTGACAAATCCTAATGAACACCTTCAGAGATACCTGTAGATCATCTTTATGATCACCCAATTACGTTGTGGCATTTTATAGAACACAAGGTATTCCTCCGTTATCTGAGTTGCATAATCTCATAGTCGAAGGAATATGTATTTGACATTAAGAAAGCAATAGCAATAAAACTGAATGATCATTATGCTAAGCTTACACATTGGTCTTGTCCATCACATCATTCTCCTAATGATGTGATCCCATTATCAAATGACAACACATCTCTATGTTTAGGAAACCTTAACCATCTTTGATCAACGAGCTAGTCTAGTAGAGGCTTACTAGGGACACGGTGTTTGTTATGTATTCACACATGTATTTAAGTTTTCGATCAATACAATTCTAGCATGAATAATAAACATTTATCATGAATAAGGAAATATAAAATAACAACTTTATTATTGCCTCTAGGGCATAGTTCCTTCAAATGTCACCTCGGGAATCCATGAGTTGAGTGCCAAAACATGTATCAAGTGAATCAATATAATACTCCATTGTCACCACGGGTATCTATATGCAAGAAATACATCAAGTGTTCTCAAATCCAATATTCAATCCAACATAACGAAACCTCAAAGGGCAAGACTGAATTCATCACAAGAAGATAGAGAGGGAAGAACACCATAAGATCCAAACATATTGACAAAGCTCGCAGTACATCAAGATCGTGCCAAATCAAGAACACGAGAGAGAGAGATCAAACACATAGCTACTAGTATATACCCTCAGCCCCAAGGGTGAACTACTCCCTCCTCATCATGGTAGCCGCCGGGATGATGAAGATGACCTTCAGTGATGATTTCCCCCTCCAGCAAGGTGCCGGAACGGGGACCCAATTGGTTTTTCGTAGCTACAGAGGCTTGCGGCGGCGGAACTTCTCATCTAGGGTTCTTTCTGGGGGTTTGGGTATTTATAGGAATTTTTGGCGTCGGTCTCACGTTAAGGGGGTGCCCGAGGGGCCCACAAGTATGGGGGGCGCGCCCTAGGGGGTGGTGAAGGAAATATGCCCTAGAGGCAATAATAAAGTTGTTATTTTATATTTCCTTATTCATGATAAAGGTTCATTATTCATGCTAGAGTTGTATTGATCGGAAACCTTAATACATGTGTGAAGACATAAACAAACATAGTGTCCCTAGTGGCCTCTACTAGACAAGCTCGTTGATCAAAGATGGTTAAGGTTTCCTAACCATGGACATGGGTTGTCATTTGATAACGGGATCACATCATTAGTAGAATGATGTGATGGACAAGGCCCATCCGTTAGCTTAGCATAATGATCATTCAACTTTATTGCTATTGCTTTCTTCATGTCAAATACATATTCCTTTGACTATGAGATTATGCAACTCCCGGATACTGGAGGAATGCCTTGTGTACTATCATACCTCACAACGTAACTGGGTGATTATAAATATGCTTTACAGGTATCTCTGAAGGTGTCTGTTGAGTTGGCATAGATCAAGATTAGGATTTGTCACTGCGAGTATCGAAGAGGTATCTCTTGGCCCTCTCAGTAATACACATCATAAGCTTGCAAGCAAACGACTAAGGAGTTAGTCACGAGGTGTTGTATTATGGAACGAGTAAAGAGACTTGCCGGTAACGATATTGAACTAGGTATGAAGATACCGACGATCCAATCTCGGGCAAGTAACATAATGATGGACAAAGGGAATTACTATGTTGTCATAACGGTTCAACCGATAAAGATCTTCATAGAATATGTAGGAGCCAATATGAGCATCTAGGTTCCACTATTGGTTATTGACCGGAGAGGTGTCTCGGTCATGTCTACATAGTTCTCGAACCCGTAGAGTCCGCACGCTTAACATTCGATGACGATATAGTATTATGACTTATGTGATTTGGTAACCGAATGTTATTCGGAGTACCGGATGAGATCACAGACATACCGAGGAGTCTCGAAATGGTCGAGAGATAAACACTGATATATAGGACGATGGTATATATTCGGACACTGGAAGTGTTCCGGAGGGTACCGAGTACTTATCGGGTCGCCGGAAGGGGTTCCGGGAACCCCCGACAAAAGATATGGGCATTATGGGCCAAGAGGGGAAACACACCAACCACAAGGGGCTAGTGCACCCCCATGTGGGCCAGCCAAGGTGGAGAAGGAAAGGGGAAGAGGGAAAGGAAAGAAAGGGAACAGGATTCCCCCTTCCTTCCCCTCCCCCCTCTTTCCTTCCCCCTTCGACAAATATGGGAGGGGGCGCGCGGCTTGGGAGGAGCCCAAGTAGGATTCGGTCCTACTTGGGGTGCCTCCTAGCCTCTCCCCTGCCCCTCCCACCTATATATATGTGGGTAGGGGGGCGCCTAGCACATACCAGATCAATTGTTAGCCGTGTGTGCCCCCCACACAGTTTACACCCCCGGTCATATTTTCGTAGTGCTTAGGCGAAGACCTGCGGAGATCACTTCACCATCACCGTCACCATGCCGTCGTGCTGACAGAACTCATCTACTACCTCGACGATTTGCTGGATCAAGAAGGCGAGGGACGTCACTGAGCTAAACGTGTGCAAAACGCGGAGGTGCCGTGCGTTCGGTACTTGATCGGTTCACGTAAGAAGAAGTTCGACTACATCAACTGTGTTGTGAAACGCTTCCCCTTACGGTCTACGAGGATAGCAGACACACTCTCCCCCTCATTGCGTGTGCATCGATTTTTTTTGTTTTTCCGTGCAATGATTCCCAACAGTGGTATCACAACCAGGTCTATGCGTAGATGATATGCACGAGTAGAACACAAAGAGTTGTGGGTGGTGATAGTCATATTGCTTGCCTCCAATGTCTTATTTTGATTTGGCGGTATTGTGGGATGAAGCGGCCCGGACCAACCTTACATGTCCACGCACATGAGACCAGTTCCACCGACTGACATGCAACTAGTTTTACATAAAGGTGGCTGGCGGGTGTCTGTTTCTCCTAATTTGACTGCGGCCGGTCCTTGAAGAAGGTTAAAACAACAAAATTGATGAAACACCGTTGTGGTTTTATGTGTAGGTAAGAACGGTTCTTGCTAGAAACCCGTAGCAGCCACGTAAAACTTGCAACAACAAAGTAGAGGACGTCTAACTTGTTTTTGCAGGGTATGTTGTGATGTGATATGTTCAAGACATGGTGTGATATACGTTATTGTACAACATGATCATGTTTTGTAATTTATCTGGCAACCAGCAGGACCCTTATGGTTGTCTCTTTATTGTATGAAATTCATACGCCTTGTAATTGCTTTACTTTATCGCTATGAGTTAGCAATAGTTGGCGAGACGACCACGACGAAACGATGGAGATCAAGGTGTCGAGCCAATGACAATGGAGATCATGACGATGCTTTGGAGATGGAGATCAAAAGCACGAGATGATGATGGCCATATCATGTGATGGCAGCTGGAACTACGTCGGTATTTCCCCGGAGAGGGAGGGATGATGTAGCACAGCGACAGTAGAGTATGTCCATCTGTTATGAAACCAAGGTATCGAACCAGTAGGAGAACCAAGCAACACAATGTAAACAACACCTGCACACAAATAACAACACCTCGCAACCCGACGACTTAAAGGGGTTGTCAATCCCTTCCTTGGTACGACGCCTCAAGATAGGCAAGTGGACGTGGGATAAATTGTGATAGATTGATAGATCGAACGCCAAATAAAATAAATAAAGATAAAATTCAGCAAGGTATTTTTGTATTTCTAGTTTTTATAGATCTGAATAAAAACGCAAAGGAAAAGTAGATCGCAAGGCAAATATATGAGAGGAAAGACTCGGGGGCCGTATGTTTCACTAGTGGCTTCTCTCGAGAAAAATAGCAAACGGAGGGTAAACAAATTACTGTTGGGCAATTGATAGAACTTCAAATACTCATGACGATATACAGGAAATGATCATTACATAGGCATCACGTCCAAGATTAGTAGATCGACTCCTGCCTGCATCTACTACTATTACTCCACACATCAACCGCTATCCAGCATGCATCTAGTGTATCAAGTTCATGGAAAAACGGAGTAATGCAATAAGAACGATGACATGATGCAGACAAGATCCATTTATCTATATGGCGGTAGATATGGATCTCGCCTTTTTATCCTTAGTAGCAACGATACATACGTGTCGTTTCCCCTTGTGTCACTGGGATCGAGCACCGTAAGATCGAACCCACTACCGGGCACCTCTTCCCATTGCAAGACAAATAGATCAAGTTGGCCAGACAAAACCAAAATATCGGAGAAGAAATACGAGGCTATATGAGATCATGCATATAAGAGATCGGAGAAACTCAAATAACTTTGATGGATGTAAAAAGATATGAATGATCATAAACTCAAAGTTCATCAGATCCCAAAAAACACACGCAAAAGAGTTACATCATATGGATCTCCAAGAGACCATTGTATTGAGAATTCAGCGAGAGAGACAGAGAGAGAGAGAGAGAGAGAGAGAGAGAGAGAGAGAGAGAGACAGAGAGAGAGAGAGAGAGAGAGAGAGAGAGAGAGAGAGGGAGGGAGGGAGAGAGAAAGCCATCTAGCTACTAACTACGGACCCGAAGGTCTACAAAGAGGCATCATCGGAGAGGCACCAATGGAAGTGGTGAACCCCTTCGTGATGGTGTCTAGATTGGATCTGGTGGTTCTGGACTCTGCGGCGGCTGGATGAATATTTCGACGCTTGTTCTAGGGTTTCTGGAATATTGTGGTATTTATAGAGCAAAGAGGTGGTCCGGGGGGGCACACGAGGTGGGCACAACCCACCAGGGCGCGTCTGGGCCTCCTGGCGCGCCCTGGTGGGTTGTGCCCCCCTCGGGGCACCCCCAGGAGCAACCAGGGCCCATTGCCTTCCTTTTGGCCCATAAAAATTCATCATGGAGTTTCGTGGCATTTGGACTCCGTTTGATATTGATTTCCTGTGATGTAAAAAACAAGGAAAAAACAACAACTGGCACTTGGCACTATGCCAATAGGTTAGTACCAAAAAATGATATAAAATGACTATAAAATGATTATAAAACATCCAAGATTGATAATAAAACAGCATGGAACAATAAAAAATTATAGATACTTTGGAGACGTATCAGCATCCCCAAGCTTAACTCCTACTCGTCCGCGAGTAGGTAAGTGAGAAAAACATAATTTTTGATGTGGAGTGCTGCTCATCAAGTCAAATCATATTCTTTTCTTTATAGCATGGACACTTGGACTTTTTATGTGATTCAAAGCAATAGTCTAGTTTTGAAATAATAATTTAGATACCCAAGCATATCAACAAATAACCATGTTTTTCAAAATATCAATGCTAAAATAAGTTATCCCTAGCCCATCATGCTCAAACATTGATCCATTCATGAAACACACTCGAATATTAACTACACCCAATACTTGAGCACGATCATATTTCCTCCTAGTTGGTGCTTTTTTATGAGAGAAGATGGAGACTCAAAATTTAAAATAAAAATTGCATAAAGTAAAAGAAAGGCCCTTCGCAGAGGGAAGTAGGGATTTGTAAAGGTGCCAGAGCTCAAAGCGAAAAATTTGAGATAAAAACATTTTGGGAGGTGTATCCATCCCACCAACGAAAACGACTTAGAGTTATGAACACTTTCCATGCTACATATGCCATAGGCGGTTCCCAAACAGAAAATAAAGTTTATTCCTTTTTCCACCATTCGTTCACTTTCCATGGCTAACCGTATCCACGGGTGCCCTCCATACCAACACTTCCCAAGGAATTTATTATTTGACAATATAAAGTAAATATTTTTTTGCATTTCAGGACTGGGCATCCCTAAAACCTTTGCCTTACTCTCATGCAATGACAAGCGAATAAACACTCATCTTGAGAATAACACATCTAGCATGGAAAATATTAGCCACCCGTTACCGTTCCGCGAGCGAAACAGACACACAAAGAGAAGTTTATTTTGAAAATTAGAGATGGCACATGCAAATTTGCTTAGAACGACCGAAGAATACCGCATATAGGTAGATATAGTGGACTCATGTGGCAAAACTGGTTTAAAGGATTTTGGATGCACAAGTAGAGGTCATACTTAGTGCAAAATGAAGGCTAGCAAAAGATTGAGAAGCGACCAACCAAGAAACGAATAATCTCATAAGAAAGCACTAAGCATAATTAACACCAAATAATGCACCACACGTAGGATGTAATTGTCATTGCATGATTATTGACTTTTGTGCATGCATAGGGAATCACAAACCTTAACACCAATATTCTTACTAGAGCACAATTACTCATCAACATAACTTACATATCACATCATCATATCTCAAAACTATTACTAAGAATCAAGTTTATTTTGTCCAATGACTTTATGACATTTTTTACTTTATCCTTCTTGGAGATCTATCACTTTGGGACTAATTTTCATGTGTTGCTTTTCATAAGCTCAAACAAATATATGTGAAGATCATAAGCATAGCAAATTTTCTTTCTCTCAAAATAATTTAAGTGAAGCAAGAGAGAATTTCTTCAGAATTTTACTAACTCTCAAATAAATCTAAGTGAATCAAGAGAGCATTTCTTAAAAAATAACAAAGCACACCATGCTAAAAAAGATATAAGTGAAGCACTAGAGCAAGTCCTAGCTCATAAAAGATTTAAGTGAAGCACAAAGAGCAATTCTAACAAGTCATGATATAATTTTGGCTCTCTCAAATAGGTGTGTCCAGCAAGGATTGATGACTTAAAACACAAAATAAAACAAGCAAAGACACATATCATACAAGACGCTCCAAGCAAAACACATACCATGTGACGAATAAAAATATAGCATCGAGTAAAATACCGATAGTTGTTGGAAGAAATCGGGGATGCCACTCGGGGGGCATCTCCAAGCTTAGTTAGTTGCTCATTCTTCGAAAATAGCTTGGGGTGCCGGGGCATCCCCATGCTTAGGCTCATACATCCTTCCTTCATCCATCGTAAGATAACTCAAAACTTGAAAACTTCAATCACACAAAACTCAACAAAACCTTCGTGAGATCTGTTAGTGTAAGAAAAATAAATCACTACTATAAGTTCTGTATCAAACCAATTCATATTTTGTTTTTGTATTATATCTACTGTATTCCAACTTTTCTATGGCAAAAACTCATCAAACAAAACCATAGAGCCATCAAAATAAGCACACATCACAAAGAAAACAGAATCTGTCAAAGCAGAACAGTCTGTAGCAATCTGATTTGTTCGAATACTTCTCGAACTCCAAAAATTCTGAAAAACTAGGAAAACCTGATAATTTGTATATTTATCTTCTGCAAAAAGCATTAGCATTTATCACGCTGGTGAATTTTAACAATTATTTTCATGAGCACAAAGTTTCTGTCTTTTTTAGCAAGATCAAACAACTATCACCCTAGAAGATCCTATTGGTTCTACTTGGCACAAACACTAATTAAAACACAAAAAACACAATAATAACAGTAGTATAATTGTGTTAACACACAAGAACATAAAGCAAAAATTAAAATTAAATTTTATTCATTGGGTTGCCTCCCAACAAGCGCTATAGTTTTACGCCCTTAGCTAGGCATAAAGCAAGGATCTACGTTTTGTCATCTTTGGTTCTAGATCCATAAGACGCCCTCATGATTGATTCATAAGGTGGCCTGACTTTTGTTCTAGGAAAGCGTTCCATCCCTTTCCTCAAAGGAAATTGGAACTTAATATTGCCTTCTTTCATATCAATCACGGCACCGATAGTGCGTAAAAACGGTCTACTAAGAATAATTGGACAAGATGGATTGCAATAAATATCAAGAACAATAAAATCTATGGGCACATAATTTCTATTTGCAAGAATAAGAACATCATTAATTCTTCCCATAGGCTTTTTAATAGTAGAATCCGCCAAGTGCAAATTCAAAGAACATTCTTCAAGATTAGTAAGACCAAGCACATCACATAAAGATTTCGGAATTGTAGAAACACTAGCACCCAAGTCACACAAAGCAAAACACTCATAATTTTTAATCTTGACTTTGATAGTAGGTTCCCATTCATCATGCAATTTTCTAGGAATTGAAACTTCTAATTCCAACTTTTCTTCCAAAGCTTTCATCATAGCATCAACAATATGTTTAGTAAAAGCCTTGTTTTGTTCATAAGAATGGGGTGAATTGATCATGGATTGCAACAAAGAAATACAATCAATCAAAGAGCAACTATCATAATTAAGGTCTTTGTAATCCAAAAGAGTGGGCACATCACTAGTTAAAGTTTTGACCTCTCCAAACCCACTTTCATCAATTTTCTCAACAAGATTTTCACCCTCCGAAATATGGGGACGCCTTCTACCTAAAGTTGACTCTCTCTAGTCCCTTTTTCATCATTCTTAACTTTACTAAACAAGGAATCGATAGAAGAAACACCAATCATTTTAAGATCTTCATCACTTTTGCAAGAATAATCACTAGAAAAAGCTTTTTCTGAAAATTCTCTTTTAGCTCTAAGCATAGCAGTTCTTTTCTTACTTTCATCCATAGAAACATAAAGAGATTTAATTTATTCATCGACTTTAGGCACAAAAAATTTCATCTTGAGATTTTCCACATCATGAGCAATTCTATCGACACTTCTAGACAAATCATCAATCTTATTCAACTTTTCTTCTATGGAAGTGTTGAAAACTTTTTGTGTGTTGATAAATTCTTTAATATTATTCTCAAGATCAGAGGTGTTCCTATTATTATTATAAGGTTGATTTCCATAGGAATTACCATAATTGTTAGGGGAATTACTAGGAAAAGGCCTAGGATTAAAATTACCTCTATAAGCATTGTTGTTGAAATTATTTCTAGAGATAAAATTCACATCAATGGCATCACTATTTTGCTCAATCAAAGTAGACAAAGGCATATCATTAAAATCAATAGGAGCATTTTTACTAGCAACCAATTTCATAAGAGCATCCACTTTGTCACTCAAAGAAGAAATTTCTTCAACCGAATTAACTTTTTTACTAGTAGGAGCTCTTTCGGTATGCCATTGTGAATAATTTGCCATGATATCATCAAGCAATTTGGTGGCTTCACCCAAAGTAATTTCCATAAAAGTTCCACCCGCGGCGGAATCTAAAAGATTACGAGAAACAAAATTCAATCCCACATAAATTTTTTGTATGATCATCCAAAGATTTAACGCATGAGTTGGGCAATTCCCTAGCATCATTTTCATCCTTTTCCCAAGATTGTGCAACATGCTCATGTTCAAGTTGCTTGAAATTCATGATCTGGGTTCTAAGGGAAATAATTTTTGCGGGCAGAAAATTCTTAGTGATAAAAGCAGCTTTGCACTTATTCCAAGAATCGATACTATTGCAAGGCAAAGAAGAGAACCAATTTTTTGCAGAGTCACGCAAAGAGAACGGAAATAATTTCATCTTGACCACATCATTGTCCACATATTTTTTATTTTTCATATCGCATAATTCCACGAAGGTATTAAGATGGGACGCGGCATCCTCATTAGGAGTACCAGAAAATTGGTCCTTCATAACAAGATTCAGCAAAGTAGTATTAATATCACAAGTCTCCACACTAGTGGCGGGAGGAGCAAGCGGAGTGCCAATAAAATCATTGTTGTTGGTATTTGAGAAATCACATAATTTGGTGTTCTCTTGAGTCATGATGACCACACAACAAGATTGCACTCAAAAAAAGATCCGGCAAAAAAAGACGAACGGAAAAAGAGAGGCGAATAAAACAACAAATTTTTGTGAAGTGAGGGAGAGGAAAATGAGAGGCAAATGGCAAATAAGGTAAATTGCAAGGAGATGAGATTTTTGATTAGGAACCTAGTTATGTTGAAGATCCTCCCCGGCAACGGCGCCAGAAATTCTCCTTGATGGCAACTAGAACTACGTCGGTATTTCCCCGGAGAGGGAGGTATGATGTAGCACAGCGACGGTAGAGTATTTCCCTTAGTTATGAAACCAAGGTATCAAACCAGTAGGACAACCAAGCAACACAACATAAACAACACCTGCACACAAATAACAACACCTCGCAACCCGACGAGTTAAAGGGGTTGTCAATCCCTTCCGGGGTACGACGCCTCAAGATAGGCAAGTGGACGTGAGATAAATTGTAATAGATTGATAGATCGAACGCCACATAAAATAAATAAAGATAAAACGCAGCAAGGTATTTTTGTATTTTTAGTTTTAATAGATCTGAATAATAATGCAAAGGAAAAGTAGATCGCAAGGCAAATATATGAGAAGAAAGACCCGGGGGCCGTAGGTTTCACTAGTGGCTTCTCTCGAGAAAAATAGCAAACGGTGGGTAAACAAATTACTGTTGGGCAATTGATAGAACTTCAAATACTCATAACGATATCTAGGCAATGATCATTACATAGGCATCACGTCCAAGATTAGTAGACCGACTCCTGCCTACAGCTACTACTATTACTCCACACATCGACCGCTATACAGCATGCATCTAGTGTATTAAGTTCATGGAAAAACTGAGTAATGCAATAAGAACGATGACATGATGGAGACAAGATCCGTTTATCTATATGGCGGTAGATATAGATCTCGTCTTTTTATCCTTAGTAGAAACAATACATACGTGTCGTTTCCCCTTCTGTCACTGGGATCGAGCACCGTAAGATCGAACCCACTACCGGGCACCTCTTCCCATTGCAAGACAAATAGATCAAGTTGGCAGACAAAACCCAAATATTGGAGAAGAAATACGAGGCTATAAGAGATCAAAAAACTCAAATAACTTTCATGGATATAAAAATATATGACTGATCATAAACTCAAAGTTGATCAGATCCCAACAAACACACCGCCAAAGAGTTACATCATATGGATCTCCAAGAGACCATTGTATTGAGAATTCAGCGAGAGAGAGAGAGAGAGAGAGAGAGAAAGCCATCTAGCTACTAACTACGGACCCAAAGGTCTACAAAGAACTACTCATGCATCATCGGAGAGGCACCAATGGAAGTGGTGAACCCCTCCGTGATGGTGTCTAGATTGGATCTGGTGGTTCTGGACTCTACGGCGGCTGGATGAATATTTCAACGCTTGTTCTAGGGTTTCTGGAATATTGTGGTATTTATAGAGCAAATAGGAGGTCCGGGGGCACCGGAGGTGGGCACAACCCACCAGGGCGCGCCTAGGCCTCTTGGCGCGCCCTGGTGGGTTGTGCCCCCCTCAGGGCACCCCCAGGTGCATCCAGGGCCCATTTCCTTCCTTCTGGCCCATAAAAAATCATCATGGAGTTTCGTGGAATTTGGACTCTGTTTGATATTGATTTCCTGTGATGTAAAAAACATGGAAAAAACAGCAACTAGCACTTGGCACTATATCAATATTTTAGTACCAAAAAATGATATAAAATGATTATAAAACATCCAAGATTGATAATAAAACAGCATGGAACAACCAAAAATTATAGATACGTTGGAGATGTATCATCATGTCACATATTTTGATTGCATGCGATGTTTATCTTTTATGCATCTTATTTTTCTTAGTACGACGGTAGCATTGTAAGATGATCCCGTCACTAAATTTCAAGGTAAAAGTGTTCCCCCTAAGTATGCATCGTTGCTACTGTTCGTCGTGTTGATACACCACGTGATGATCGGGTGTGATAGACTCTATGTTCACATACAACGGGTGCAAGACAATTTTGCACATGCGAAATACTTGGGTTAAACTTGACGAGCCTAGCATGTACAAACATGGCCTCGGAACACTGGAGACCGAAAGGTCGAACGCAAATCATATAGTAGATATGATCAACATAGAGATGTACACCGTTGATGACTACCCCATCTCACGTGATGATCAGACATGGGTTAGTTGATTTGGATCACATATCACTTAGATGACTTGAGGGATGTCTATTTAAGTGGGAGTTCTTAAGTAATTTGACTATCTGAGCTTAATTTATCATGAACTTAGTCCTGATAGTATTTGCATATCTATGTTGTTGATCAATGGCCCGTGCTACCGTTCCCCTGAATTTTAATGCATTCCTAGAGAAAGCTAAGTTGAAAGATGATGGTAGCAACTACACGGACTGGGTCCGTAACTTGAGGATTATCCTCATTGCTGCACACAAGAATTATGTCCTTGATGCACCGCTAGATGAAAGGCGTGCTGTAGGAGCATATGCTGATGTTTTGGACGTCTGGCAAGCTCGATCTGATGCCTACTCGATAGTTCAGTGTGCCATGCTTTACGGCTTAGAACCAGGACTTTAAAGACATTTTGAACGTCATGGAGCATATGAGATGTTCCAGGAGTTGAAGTTAATATTTCAAGCAAATGCCCGGGTTGAGAGATATGAAGTCTCCAACAAGTTCTATAGCTGCAAGTTGGAGGAGAATAGTTCTGTCAGTGAACACATACTCAAAATGTCTAGGCATTACAATCACTTGACTCCACTAGGAGTTGATCTTCTAGTTGATTGTGTTATTGACAGAGTTCTTCAATCACTACCACCAAGCTACAAAGGCTTCGTGATGAACTATAATATGCAAGGGATGAACAAAACAATTCCCGAGCTCTTCACAATGCTTAAGGCTGCGGAGGTAGAAATCAAGAAGGAGCGTCAAGTGTTGATGGTTAACAAGGCCACTAGTTTCAAGAAAAAGGGTAAGGGAAAGAAAGGGAACTTCAAGAAGAATGGCAAGCAAGTTGCCACTCCCGGGAAGAAGCCCAAAGCTAGACCCAAACCTGAAACTGAGTGCCTCTACTGCAAAGGGGCTGTTCAATGGAAGCGGAACTGCCCCAAATACTTGGCGGATAAGAAGGATGGCAAAGTGAACAATGTTATATTTGATATACATGTTATTAATGTGTACCTTACTAATGCTCGTAGTAGCGCCTGGGTATTTGATACTGGTTCGGTTGCTCATATTTGTAACTCAAAACAGGAGCTCGAATTAAACGAAGATTGGCTAAGGACGAGGTGACGATGCGCGCCGGGAAAGGTTCCAAGGTCGATGTGATCGTTGTCGGCATGCTACCTCTACATCTACCTTCGGGATTAGTTTTACACTTGAATAATTCTTATTTGGTGCCAGCATTGAGCATGAACATTATATCTAGATCTTGTTTAGTGCGAGACGGTTATTCATTTAAATCATAGAATAATGGTTATTATATTTATATGAGTAATATCTTTTATGGTCATGCACCCTTGAAGAGTGGTCTATTTCTGTTGAATCTCGATTGTGGTGATACATATATTCATAATATTGATGCCAAAAGATGCAAAGTTGAGAATGATAGTGCAATAATTATGGCACTACCGTTCAGGTCATATTGGTGTAAAGCGCATGAACAAACACCATGCAGATGGACTTATGGAATCACTTGATCATGAATAATTTGATACTTGCGAACCATGCCTCATGGAAAAGATGACTAAAACTCCATTCTCCGGAACAATGGAGCGAGCCAATGACTTATTGGAAATAATACATACCGATGTATGCAGTCTGATGAGTGTTGAGGCACGCGGCGGGTTTCATTATTTTCTGACCTTCACAAATGATTTGAGCAGATATGGGTATATCTACTTAATGAAACACAAGTCTAAAACATATGAAAGTTCAAAGAATTTCAGAGTGAAGTGGAAAATCATCGTAACAAGAAAATAAAGTTTCTACGATGTAATCGTGGAGGCGAATATTTGAGTTACGAGTTTGACCTTCATTTTAAACAATGTGGAATAGTTTCACAACTCACGCCACCTGGAACACCATAGCGTAATGGTGTGTCCGAACATCGTAACCATACTTTATTAGATATGGTGCAATCTATGATGTCTCTTACTGATTTACCACTATCGTTTTGGGGTTATGCATTAGAGACAGTAGTATTCACATTAAATAGGGCACCATGTAAATCCGTTGAGACGACACCGTATGAATTGTGGTTTGGCAAGAAACCTAAGCCGTTGTTTCTTAAAGTTTGGGTTTGCAACACTTATGTCAAAAGGCTTCAGCCTGATAAGCTCGAACCCAAATTGGAGAAGTGCGTCTTCATAGGATACCCTAAGGAAACAATTGGGTACACCTTCTACCACAGATCCGAGGGCAAGATCTTTGTTGCCAAGAATGGAACCTTTCTAGAGAAGGAGTTTCTCTCAAAAGAAGTGAGTGGTAGGAAAGTAGAACTTGATGAGGTAATTGTAGCTTCTATCGAATTGGAAAGTAGCACATCAGAGAAATCCGTTCCCGTGATGCCTACATCAACTAGAGAGGAAGCTAATGTTGATGATCATGAAACTTTAGATCAAGTTACTACTAGACCTCGTAGGTCGAACAAAGCACGTTCCGCGCCAGAGTGGTACGGTAATCCTGTCCTAAAAGTCATGTTACTAGACCATTGCGAACCTACGAATTATGAAGAAGCTATGATGAGCCTAGATTCTGACAGATGGCTTGAGGCCATGAAATCTGAGATAGGATACATGTATGAGAACAAAGTGTGGACTTTGGTGGACTTGCCCGATGACTGGCAAGCCATAGAGAATAAATGGATCTTCAAGAAGAAGACTGACGTTGATGGTAATGTTACTGTCTACAAAGCTCGACTTGTCGCAAAAGGTTTTCGACAAGTTCAAGGGGTTGACTATGATGAGATTTTCTTGCTCGTATCGATGCTTAAGTCCGTCCGAATCATGTTAGCAACTGCCGCATTTTATGAAAATCTGGCAAATGGGTATCAAAATTGTATTTCTTAATGGATTTATTAAAGAATACTAGCAAAAATGCCCGTGCGTTGCAACGAGAAAAAATATCACACACCTCCATTCCCGCCCTATTGATGGTGGTTGTGGTGTCCACTTGATAACAAACCCGTCCGAATGTGGGCAATCAAAAGACCATGAGCCCAGCCATAAAAATGTAAAGCTAATTTGTAATTCCATAGAAATGGCCCTTGTAGAATCCATACAAAACTCAATCCAACCAACCATTTCATAATGATATGTTGTTCACAAACTTTAGTTGTGCTATTACTGACCATGTTTAAATTGGTAATAAGAAACTTAATGATGCTGCATGTTGTTTGCGAATAACGTTTATATTCTCTCCCATAGAAGAATTGCTTCTATTCTTTCAGGACAGAATGATACAACACAACGTTTCAGAACACAAGGGGTCACAATACTCTGAATCAGATTATACACTCTGAAATATAAATTCAGGCCATATACATTCCGCTTATGCAGCTAACCTACCAAGTATTACACTTCTAGGACCAACAACTTGAAAGTGGAATAGCACAGCTTAAGTAGAACTAACCTCTACTTGAAAGCATTGCGCGCATTTGTGAATCCAAGCATAGTTATCTGGAGGAAATAATTTAGCAAATGTAATATGCGTCGAAAATTCAGAGATCTCATGAGAGGTGGATTGATGCCCGATATATTGAGAAACAATACACATGTTTCAGCACGTAGTTCGATAAACTGAAGAAAATTTTCTACAAAGAATAGAAAAGGAAATGAGTACATAAGCCAGGGACCAAATTGGTAAACAATACTACAATCTTGAAAAGAAACATCAACATCAGTAAATTTTAGAACGACACAACTACAGTCTTGTGCCACTTCCGGTTGCACCCCATGAAATGGCAAGAGAACCGCACATAGTGGCGAGCAGTTGGCTGTGCTTGACCGAGCAGCGGCAAACAAAACTTGCAGAATATTTAGTCAAGCATCAATATTTGATGTATGATTCCACAGTATGCATTGTACAAACTTTAGGTAAGCATGGATATATATCTGAACTTGCAAGATATACATTGGTCACTGCTATTCTTTTCTATTTAATTTTTTTGTTCCACCATGATATATAAATGGCATATAAAATACAGTTCAAAACAGATACTATAAATGCAATTACATATTACTGGAATAAAATGAAATTACATATATTATCACTTTGTATTTATTTCCCCGAGAAAGTTTGTAATCCTTATAATCATGCTGATTTGAAGCATCTTGTTCCATCTTTCATCTTGCATCTCCACTAAATTTCTATCTCGCACTTGTGCACCACATTGAGTTTGACGCTATCGACAATGGGGAGCAGACTTGTGACTGAAAACAGAAATTTTTATGTTCTTTCCAGTCCTCCAAGCACTTATGCAGTTTTGAACTTTGGCACACACACCACAATGCAGAACCGTGTATGATGTGGGTTGTAACAAGCAAAAAATTGGAGTGTCATGGATGAGGAGGACGTCGGCTACTGTTGTCGCTGCGGTCTGCTGAATTTGGATGAAGGGAGTATGGGAGGTGCAGCCGAGGGCTTACCTTGAGAGACGGAGAAAGCGCAGCAGTGTCCGGATGGCAGGCGCCTCATAATTTCTGGCAGCTTCTTAGCGCACGTAGGGGCAGCCTCGATTCCGCCTCTGCTCCAGCTCCTTCCTCAATCGACCACCTACTCCAGCTCCTTTTCAATCCGCCTTGAACCCCTTGGATATCTCACAAGGATGGCTTGCAAGGCATATCCTGAAACTAAGCATCATCAATAAACTTTAGTACTATCTTAGATGGAGAATTATGGAGGTATACTCTACAGCAAAGTACCAACATGAAGTTGAGTAGTGGCTTTAGAGACAGATCTAAGACTTGTAGGCTCAATAGTTGGTAAGAAACTCTCTTTTAGTTATTAGATAAAAGGTATGTAGACTTCTTAAGTTAGCAAGTGCTATCAGCTAGCACCATGGCCGTCTCTGCTTCTGCCCGTCAAACATGCTATGATATAGTACAAAATAAATATACTATATTTTATGAATATAGAATAAATAATGAGTGAGCATAAGTGTTAAGCTTCATCAGTCAAAAGCATACAACCCTCCAGCGAGTCCAGACCCATCAATGTAAATGTATCAAATAATGTTACACATTTTGCATACCATTCTCTGTTCATCTCGACCTACACTACTTTGTAGCTTATTAGATTCCTATCCACCAAAATCTATATATGACAATATCTAGCACTTAATTGTTATATGACTTCTAAAAGCAGCTTGGCTAAGCCCTTAGCGGTGACGGTATGCAATACTAAGAATATGGTGGAGTGCTTGAGTCCGTTGTCAGCTTCAACATTCAAAGTTGCGAACTGGCTCCGACCTCTGAGTCAGAACACATTGAGGATAAGCAGGCCTGCCATGAAATCTACAGCACTGGCCGTGAGCGCGGACTACCGGGTGTGAGCAATAACAAAAATAGCAAATCATTTGTATACGTACCAAACAGCTCGCCATGCCTATGCAAAATTCATCTAGCAGCAATAGCAAAATTCAGCTAGATGTAGCAAGCTAGCAGTAAGAGAGCAGCAGTGCAGCACCACATCGTTGCTATCTCTCACATTCTCCTTTTCACACCTGACTGAGCCCGTTTCACTCTTCTCTGCACCCATCTTCTCCTGGCTGAAGACTACCAAAAAATTGCTCTGTTCCAGCCAAGTGCATTTAGAAGCCATCACCAATTGGTTCACAGAACAGATAAATGAAGGTTGCAATTGGTCCCTGCTGTCTTGAAGCTCCTGCGGCACAAAACCAATATCATTGCACTTCTGTACTAATTTAGAACAAAACAAATCAAGGGAACTATCAATTTTTCTGATAAAGATGAAGGGAACTATCCTAATCCTCCTCTGACAACGGCCAACAGCTTCCTCTGCCTGCAACCATTCACTTCCTCCGCATGTAAAGCGCCACACACATGAACAGGGACGCACATCCAGCCGCACACATCGTGGACAACCGGTCGGCCGAAGCACATCACAGATGCCACACACGCCACACCCGACCAGATATGTACAACCACCGCCTGTGTGTGACGCGAGAGGACAGCGGGGGATGTTGGAGAGAGAGGGAGCAGGAGATTGATGAGATGAGTGAGGGGAAGGCAGCTGCTAGAGACCAGGAGCAGCTCCTAGCAGCGCGAGAGAGGGAGGCCTGGAACAGAGGGAGGCGAGGAGGCGCGGGGAAGCGACCCGATGGCTGGCGCCTGGCGGCGGGGTGGCGTTGGTGCGGCTGCTAGGGTTCGCAGGGGTCAGGGGAAAAATTACGCCTGCCTTCCTCGTCGTCACCGGCGACCCCCGCCGCGTCGCCCGCCCCCCAACCCCTGACGCCGAGAGTAGCCGACGGTGGAAGGCCGCAGTGGGTCGCTGGTGGTGGAAGGCCACGGGTGTGGGGGCATTTGGTTGGGGGTAGGCGTGCCGGTGGGGTAGGTGTTGGCGGAGCACGACCATGGTAGGCGGTGGCGGCGACGGCGACGGGGGGCGGTGACAGGGGGCCGGGGGCGGCGGTGTGCGGCGACGGGGGTCGCGCCGGCGGCGTGCGGTGAGGCGGGGCAGGGAGGGGGTGGCGCACTCGAGTGGAGATGGGATTGGGAGGCTGGGTGCGGCCGGCTGCGTTTTTTTTCTTTTCTCCGTAACTGTTCAGATTCGACTTATTAGGAGGACTGCGGGTTAAATATCCGAAATAGCAGGGTGTGTTTTGTAAAATCGCTAACGACGTACGACCAGAAGCAATAGGCGCTTTATTATTAGGGGAAGATTTGTATATGATGCAACCAGAATGTTTTGTTGTGCGAACCAACATGTGGTTGAGTTGGTTAGGTGGACAGTGGTATCCCCAACCCACCAGGGTTCAAATCCTGGTGCTCGCATTATTCCTGGATTTATTTCAGGATTTCCGGCGATGCGCTTTCAGTGGGAGGAGACGTTCCCGTCGACGACGAGGCGCCTACGGTGACTTCGTAAATCTCAAGATGATATGCCGGCTCAGTCTGTCGGAGGTGCTCATAGGGGTAGGGTGCGTGTGTGCGTTCATAGGGGTGAGTGTATGCGCGTGTATATGAGCGCTTGTGTCTGTACTGATGCTAAAAAAAAGAATGTTTTGTCAAACCTAAAGGTACTAACAAAATGTGCAAGCCCTAGCAATCCATCTATGGACTAGTGCAAGCATCTCGGAGTTGGAATACACACTTTGATGAGTTGATCAAAGCATATAGTTTTATACAGACTTGCGGTGAAGCCTATATTCACAAGAAAGTGAGTGACATCACTATAGCCTTTCTGATAAGTATATGTGAATGACATATTGTTGATCAGAAATGATGTAAAATTTTCTAGAAAGCATAAAGGAGTGTTTGAAAGGAGTGACCTCGGTGAAGCTGCTTACATATTGGGCATCAAGATCTATAGGGATAGATCAAGACGCTTGATAAGACTTTCGATGAGTACATACCTTGATAATATTTTGACGGAGTTCAAAATGGATCAGTCAAAGAAGGAGTTCTTGCCTGAGTTGTAAGGTATGAAGTTGAGTAAGACTCAAAACCCGACCACGAAAGAAGATAGAGAGAGAATGAAAGTCATTCCCTATGCCTCAGTCATAGGTTCTATAAAGTATGTCATGTTGTATAACAGACCTATTGTGTACCTTGCTATGAGTTTGGCAAGGGGGTACAATAGTGATCTAGGAGTAGATCACTGGACAACGGTCAAAATTATCCTTAGGTACCTAAATAGGACTAAGGAAATGTTTCTCGGTTATGGAGGTGACAAAGAGTTCGTCGTAAAGGGTTACGTCGATGCAAGCTTTGACACTGAGCTAGATGACTCTAAGTCTCAATCTGGATACATATTGAAAATGGGAGAAATTAGCTAGAATAGCTCCATGCAGAGCATTGTAGACATAGAAATTTGCAAAATACATACGGATCTGAATGTGGCAGACCCATTGACTATACTTCTTTGACAAGCAAAACCTGATCACACCTTAGTACTCTTTGGGTGTTAATCACATGCCGACGTGAACTATATTATTGACTCTAGTAAACCCTTTGGGTGTTGGTCACATGGCGATGTGAACTATGGGTATTAATCACATAAAGATGTGAACTATTGGTGTTAAATCACATGGCGATGTTGAACTAGATTATTGACTCTAGTGCAAGTGGGAGACTGAAGGAAATATGCCCTAGAGACAATAATAAAGTTGTTATTTTATATTTCCTTATATCATGATAAATGTTTATTATTCATGCTAGAATTGTATTAACTTGAAACTTGATACATGTGTGGATACATAGACAAAACACCGTGTCCCGAGTAAGCCTCTACTAGACTAGCTCGTTAATCGAAGATGGTTAAGTTTCCTAACCATAGACATGTGTTGTCATTTGATGAACCGGATCACATCATTAGGAGAATGATGTGATGTACAAGACCCATCCGTTAGCTTAGCATATTGATCGTTCAGTTTTATTGCTATTGCTTTCTTCATGTCATATACATATTCCTTCGACTATGAGATTATGATACTCCCGGATACCGGAGGAATGCCTTGTGTGCTATCAAACGTCACAACATAACTGGGTGATTATAAATATGCTCTACAGGTATCTCCGAAGGTGTTTATTGAGTTGGCATAGATTGAGATTAGGATTTGTCACTCCGAGTATCGGAGAGGTATCTCTGGGCCCTCTCAGTAATATACATCATAAGAAGCCTTGCAAGCAAAGTGACTAATGAGTTAGTTGCAGGATGATGTATTATGGAACAAGTAAAGAGACTTGCCGGTAATGAGATTGAACTATGTATGAAGATACCGACGATCGAATCTCGGGCAAGTAACATACCGATGACAAAGGGAATAATGTATGTTGTCATAACAGTTTGACCGATAAAGATCTTCGTAGAATATGTAGGAGCCAATATGAGCATCCAGGTTCCGCTATTGGTTATTGACTAGAGAGGTGTCTCGGTCATGTCTACATAGTTCTCGAACCCGTATTGTCGTGGAATTGTCACGGCAGATGTCCTAGTGTCAGGACTTAGTCGTGGAGCCATCGCGACGGGTTAGCTTGAAGGGGTTAAAGCGGACACAGGGACGCAAGAGAGTTTATACTAGTTCGGCCCCTTCGATGAAGGTAAAAGCCAACGTCTAGTTGTGATGGAATTGATGGGGTTTCGAGGGCTTAGGGAGCAAACAAGCTTCGCCTAAGTCTCGAGTTGTTGTTTGTTGTCCTTGAACCGCCGCCGGGTCGTCCCCTTATATACACGGGTGACGCCCGTCGGTTCACAGAGTCCCAACACCGGTTCATATTCGTATCTGGGTTGGTCTCTCCTTATTCCTAACTTACAATACAAGTTTATATACGCATGCCGGTTTATGGCTACAAGTCTTAAACCGACTATGGGCCCTAGGCCCTCATCTGCCTTCTTGGGCTTTAACACACTTAACTACTGAAGAAGTTAACCCGGCCCACCTGGCCGGTTTACGCCCAGTAGTAATATCCCCAACATTAGGCCCCAGATTGATTTGAACGGGTTCATGTCAATCCTTAGCAAAAAAAATCTTTATCTTCAACATCTTCTTATAGTTTATTGAACCGCCGTGATGTCATCTTCCCTGGTCGTTGCAAACCGGCATGACGTCATCTGTCATAAAGAAAATTTATCTATGACCCCTTTTGTTAATAAATCCGCGACAATCGAGGCGACAACTCTGTTTCGTGGCCCCTTGATCCTCGCGCCTGACACATGTCCCTTTCCTTATAAATAGGACCGAGGAGTCATTTCTTTTCTCCCCTTCGTGCCCTTCTTCTTCGTCTTCCTTGCGTCGCCAGCCTCGGAGCTCCGCCGCCGCCGTCAGCTTCCGCACCGACCTTGGCCGCTGCATCAACCTGAGCGCACCAGAGCATCGCGGCGATCTTCCGCGTCTTCCTCAACCCTGGTGAGTCTTCTGCCCTTCGCAACACAGATCTGTTCTAGGGTTTCCTGTTCTTGCAGTGTTCGTCGCCTGTGCTTGTTCATATACTAGCCTCTGGATGCATCTGTGAACCCCTGCTCTGTGTAGTGGTAGCTTTTAGTATTCTCCTTTAGGTTCATGCCCAAGACCATAAATCTCTCATATATTTCTACTCATTAAGTCAGTATTGTTCTGCTTCGATCTTTTGAACATTTTCTTCTTTCTTGAACTTGCTTTAGATCCAACGTTGTAGAAAAATCTTGCGAAATCTGTTTCTGCATACTTATCCATCCGCAATCTCAGCTGTCTCAATGTTTTGATCAGGCGGTTTAACTTGGTGTAGAAAAATGAACAAACCGGTATATACCATTAGTCCCCTTGTTGAACCGCTAGAACTCTTTAGCCAGATGTTGTCGCTTCATAGAACTCCGGTTTAGATATAGCTGTCTCCGGTTTAACATTGTTCATGCCAGTGTATATTTAACCAACACATTCTTGAACCGGAATCACTTATTTTGTAGATTTCATCATGGCCAAACAAGTATATGAGTGCAACTGGGTTCCTTCCCGCGTCACAGAAACTCAACTGAATAGTTTAGTCTTAACCGGCGCTTTAAGCAGCAAAGACACTATCCATTGGAGGGTCCTCGGTACAGAATGTCCTCCCACACCTCAAGAGGGAGAGGTCGTTGTTTTCGCGTATCACTTAGCCCGGGGCTTTAATCCGCCCGGTTCAAAATTCTACCGGGATGTCTTAGCCAATTTTCAACTCCGTCCGCAAGACACTGGCTCCAATTCTGTTACCAACATATGCCACTTCCAAGTGCTCTGTGAGGTGTTCTTTCAAGAGGAACCCACAGTTGAGTTGTTCAGAGACTGCTTTCATCTAAACCGCCGCACAGAGTTTACTGTTGGTTCCAATACGGAATTGGGTGGTGTGGCGATTCAGAAAAGAAAAGAGGTCACTTATCCTCACGCTAAACTGCACATCCATCCCAAAGAGTGGAATCAATCATGGTCCTATTGCAAAGACACATCCCCTGCTGATGAAAATCCTTTGCCTGGCTTTCGTCCGGAGTGACTAAGCAATACCCATCCCTTTCCACAAAGGTTAACTGCCAAGGAGAGAAGTAAATACGCTCCTCAACTTTCCAAACTCAGGGCCTTCATGGCTAACGGTTTAACAGGAGTTGATTTTGCTCGCTGTTGGATATCATGGAGCATACTGCCCGTCAGTCAGCGCTCCGGTTTGATGTGTGAATATACTGGAAGTGTCGATGACCCACTGCAACATGTTAACATCCAGCTCTCCGATGATGAAGTCACAGAAGCTGTGAAGAAAATTTTGAACGAACCGAAACACATCTGTGCTCGAACCGGCCTGCTTCCCTTCTATGCCATCAACAAACCGCCAGTTGTAAGATTTAATTTTACCTTTTACTGAGCCTGTCATTGCTATATCTGCCCATTATTTAACACCAATATCTGTTGGAATAGGGCGATGATCCGTTTTGGAGCAAGAAGCTTCCACAGGAGAAACCAGACAAACCAGACAAACCGGAAAGACCAATCCGGCCAAAGACTAGAGTCGTGAAGAAAACCGCCCACAAGAAGAAAACCACTGCATCTTCAGATCCAGCAGCTGATGATGATGTGGGTAATCCGGACCTTGAGGTAGAGCTTGATTCACTAGGCTTACTTTTCACACGCCTTATTGATGATGATATTTGTCAGGATGATGCTGAAGCCAGCCACGCTGATGCTGCAGAGGTAATTATTCTCTCTTCTGATTCAGACCCTTTTCCTTTGCTAAAAACCCGCCAGGCAAACCAGAAGGTTAAATTTTCTCATCCTCTTGCTTACTTGGATCCCAACTTTCTTATGAAGACCCAACAGCACGAAGCTCACCGCACAACCTGGCATAGCGGCCAGATAGTTACCTCCACCGGTTTACCGAACAGTCCGGTACGGAAACGCCGTTTAGAGGTCTCTAATTTGCTTGTCAGTGCTTGTCCTAAAGCGGGCTGTTTTCGTCAACCCCTTAATCCATCTGACTCCGATTATCAAGTTACTTCCCATTCATCCTCTGGCGAGTCATCGGCTACTCAGCTGCCACCGCTCAAAACGGTGCTTGGGTAAACTACACTTATCATAATGTTTCTGGTGTACTACTTTGTAACATATATTGTATTGACCTTGGTTATTCATTTCAGGGCCAAGCCTAGGCCAAGCAAAAAGGCTCGCCTAGATAAAGCAGCTGAAGAAGATGCTGTTCCTGAACCGGCCAGAGTACCTGGTTCTGAAACGGCTATCCGTTAAGATGCGCCAAATGACCCGCCACCACAAGATGAGGATTGTATTGCTGAAGAAAGACATGTTGATACCTCCAGTCCTGTTGACCAGCCCAGAAGCCCCATCCGGATTGAGAAATCCACCAGTCCATCCAAGTCCACTGATAAACCGACGGCCCTAATGCAAACCGATGATGAAGTTGTTATTACTGGGGTTGGCCATACAGAGCCAAGCAATCCTGTCGCTTTGTCTAAACATACTGCCAAGGAAGAATTTGCTGCAATTGGCAAGGGAAAATGGAATGCCGACTTGTCAACTTATGCGGCTTTGTCTCCTCGAGATCTTCATTCCGGCTATCTAAACCGGTTATACACCAGCCGTGATTATGAAGCCGGCCTGGTTAACATGATGAAGGATAAATATGAGGTAATTTCCATATGCTCCTGCTTGTAATTCGTCAACTCCAATAGCCCCCAAGTGCTGGTTTAAGTTATCATTTTAAACCGGGACTTGTCATTTAGACTTCAATATGCCTGAATTTTGCTGATGTAGCCCCCAAGGGCCGGTTCAACTTAGTATAGTTAAACCGGGACTTTAGGTAATAAAGATTGTAGCCTCAGTATTTAATTGAACAAATAGCCATTAGCCCCCAAGTGCCAAGTTGAATACTTGTATTGAGCTTGGGACTTTCACAAAAATTGTAAGATAAAGATCAAATAAGCATTAGCCCCCAAGTACCAAGGGCATAACTTGTTGTGTGATTGGTACTTCACTGTTGTACCATCATCTGTATCATATCATGGTCTGCATGTAGGCTGAGACGAGCAAAAGAGAACACCAAATCGCCGATTTGCAGGAAAATCTTAAGTCTCAACAAGCTGAAACCTCCAAAGCCAAAGATGAATTGACCAGCACTTTAGGCGCCATGGACCAGCTGAAGGATGGCTTCCAGAAGGAGCGGGCAGATTGGGCCACCGAAAAGTCCGCTTTAATCAAGCGAGCAGAAGATGCCGAGGCCGTGCTCAAACCGGTGGTGGACGAACTGACCGGCATAAAGCGGCAAGTGCACTCCATGACTGCTGCTATCTTTGGTAAGCCGATTTAACATCTCGAGTTACTCAGTCTTCTTATGTAGCTTTCAATTTGCTGACTCTTTGTAACATTTCAGGAACACACATTGGTCACTTGGGGTCAGATGTACGGATGAAATTGAAAGCCGCCTACACATTGATCGAGCAGCTGTATACTGGAGCACAGCAGATCATCTCTACTGCATCGCATAGCAATCCGGCGCCCACTTTAATTCAAGATACTCTTAAGAGGCTGTCGATGCTTCCTGCCCGGGTTGAAGAGCTAAAGAGATCTGCCGCTCGAACCGGTGCCATCAATGCCTTAATCCGGGCAAAAGCATGGGTGCCGGATTTTGATCCTGTTGAGGCAGCTCAGGGCTATCCCAGCTTGAAGGAAGACGGGTCAGCATTTAGTGAAGCGGATCTGCGAGCAATAAACCGGGAGGTGCGTCCTCTAGCTTGCCAATTGGCTGAAGAAGCAGACTTGTCCGCTTCAACATAAGCCGCCACACGAGGTGAATCATGACGGATATCACTGGGGAGAACCGCCTCCGCTCCGTAAACCATGAAGAACGGTGTGTATCCTGTTGATCTGTTGGGTGTAGTACGGATGCTCCATAACATAGATGGTAACTCTTCTATCCAACAACCCGGTGTTCTCTGCAAAGGAACCATAAGTCGGGGTTTGATGCCTCTCAAGATCTCTTGATTAGCGCGCTCTGCTTGACCATTGGACAGTGGGTGGGCTACTAATGAAACATCAAGCCGGATGTGCTCACGTTCGCAGAACTCCTTCATGGCACCCTTGGATAAATTAGTACCATTATCTGTGATGATACTGTGTGGAAAACCAAACCGGAAAATCACTTTTTTGATGAACTGAACTGCCGTGGCTGCATCACACTTGCTAACGGGCTCTGCCTCTACCCACTTTGTAAATTTATCAACCGCCACCAGAAGGTGGGTCTTCTTATCCTTGGACCTTTTGAAAGGTCCAACCATATCCAGCCCCCAAGTCGCAAACGGCCAAGTAATTGGGATCATTCTCAATTCTTGAGCCGGTAGATGAGCACGTCGTGAGAACTTTTGGCAACCGTCACATCGTCTGACCAGATCTTCCGCATCAGCATGAGCAGTCAACCAATAGAAGCCATGGCGGAATGCTTTAGCCACCAAAGATTTTGAACCGGCGTGGTGACCACAATCTCCTTCGTGGATCTCATGCAAAATTTCACAGCCTTCCTTAGGAGACACACAACGTTGAAACGCCCCTGATACGCTGCAGTGATGCAACTCACCATTGATAATAGTCATGGACTTGGATCGCCGGATTATTTGCCGGGCCAGAGTCTCATCCTATGGTAATTTGCCCCGGTTCATGTACGCAAGGTAAGGAAGCGTCCAATCCGGGATGACATGAAGGGCTGCCACCAATTGAACCTCCGGATCAGGAATAGCCAAATCCGCTTCACCAGGGAGCTTGACCGACGGGTTGTGCAGCACATCCAGAAAAATATTGGGCGGAACCGGTTTACGTTGAGAGCCCAGCCGGCTTAAGGCGTCTGCTGCTTCATTTTTCCGACGGTCCACATGGTCCACCTGATAGCCCTTGAAGTGACCTGCAACAGTGTCCACCTCACGACAATATGCAGCCATGAGTGGGTCCTTGGAATCCCAAGTGCCAGACACCTGTTGAGCCACTAGGTCCGAGTCACCGAAGCACTTAACTCGGCTTAGATTCATTTCCTTAGCCATCCGGAGACCATGGAGTAAGGCTTCATACTCAGCTGCATTGTTAGTACAAGGGAACATTAAGCGGAGAATGTAACAAAACTTATCACCTCATGGGGAAGTTAATACGACTCCAGCCCCCGAGCCCTCCAATTGCCTGGATCCGTCAAAATGGATAGTCCAATACGTGTGATTTGGCTTTTCTTCAGGCGCTTGCAGTTCTGTCCAATCATTGATGAAATCAATAAGTGCTTGAGACTTGACCGCCGTCCGCGGCACATATTTCAATCCATGCGGCCCAAGCTCTATAGCCCACTTGGCAATCCGGCCAGTTGCTTCACGGTTCTGGATGATATCTCCCAAGGGAGCAGAACTAACCACTGTGATGGGGTGCCCTTGGAAATATTGTTTAAGCTTCCGGCTCACCATGAAAACTCCATATACCAGCTTCTGCCAATGCGGATACCTTTGCTTGGATTCAATAAGTACCTCACTGATGTAGTAAACTGGACGCTGAACCGGATGCTCCTTGCCTGCTTCCTTGCGCTCCTCCACAATAGCCACACTGACTGCACGAGCATTGGCAACAACATATAGTAGCAACGGCTCCTTATCAATTGGAGCAGCGAGTACAGGCGGATTGGCCAACTGCCGCTTTAAATCCTCAAATGCTTTATCAGCATTAGAACTCCAGACAAAATGATCCGTCTTTTTCAACATCTGATACAAAGGGATTGCCTTCTCACCAAGGTGGCTGATAAACCGGCTCAATGCGGCAATCCGGCCAGCCAAACGTTGGACATCATTGATACACTTCGGTTTGGCCAGGGAGGTGATGGCTGTAATCTTCTCCGGATTGGCTTCAATTCGTCTATTGGACACCAGAAAACCCAATAACTTGCCCGCCGGTACACCGAAGACGCATTTGGCCGGATTGAGCATCATCTTGTATGTCCTTAGGTTATCAAAAGTTTCTTTCAAATCGTCAACCAAAGTCTCCTTCTCCCTAGACTTAACCACAATATCATCCACATAAGCATGCACATTACGGCCAATCTGTTTATGAAGGCAATTCTATACACACCATTGGTAAGTTGCCTGAGCACTCTTGAGCCCAAAGGGCATAGATACATAGCAGAAGGCTCCAAAGGGAGTTATGAATGCTGTCTTCTCCTGGTCCTTAACTGCCATCTTGATCTGATGATAACCAGAATATGCATCCAGAAAACTCAAACGCTCACAACCCGCCGTAGCATCAATAATTTGATCAATACGGGGGAGGGCAAAAGGATCTGCTGGACAAGCCTTGTTAAGATCTGTGTAATCCACACACATGCGCCAGGTGCCATTTTTGTTAAGGACTAACACCGGATTAGCTAGCCATTCAGGATGAAAAACCTCAACGATAAAGCCAGCCGCTAAGAGCCTGGCCACTTCTTCTCCAATAGCTTTCCATCTTTCTTCGTTTAACCGGCGGAGGAACTGTTTCACCGGTTTGTACTTAGGATCCACATTAAGAGTGTGCTCAGCGAGTTGCCTCGGTACACCTGGCATGTCAGAAGGCTTCCATGCAAAAATGTCCCGATTCTCACGGATGAACTCGATGAGCGCGCCTTCCTATTTTGGATCCAAGTTGGCACTGATGCTGAACTGCTTGGATGAATCGCCAGGTACGAAGTCAACAAGCTTAGTTTCAGCTGCTGATTTGAACTTCAGGGCCGGATCGTGCTCCGTGGTTGGCTCCTTCAACGGAGTCATGTTTGCCGGATCAACATTATCCTTATAGTATTTCAGCTCCTCTGTGGCACAAACCGACTCTGCGTAGGCCGCATCACCTTCTTCACACTCCAAGGCAACCTTGCGGCTTCCATGAACCGTTATTGTCCCCTTGTGACCCGGCATCTTGAGCTGCAAATACACATAACAGGGCCGTGCCATGGACTTGGCGTAAGCCGGCCGCCCAAACAAGGCATGATATGGACTCTGGATTTTTACCACCTCAAAAGTCAATGTCTCTGACCTGGAATCATGATCATCTCCAAAGGCCACTTCCAGGGCTATCTTACCAACAGGGTATGCTGACTTACCAGGTACCACACCATGGAATACCGTATTGGACGGTTTAAGATTTTTATCTGTTAGTTCCATACGACGGAAGGTCTCATAGTATAAGATATTAATACTGCTCCCTCCATCCATGAGTACCTTGGTGAACTTATAACCTCCCACCTGAGGCGCCACCACCAATGCTAGCTGACCCGGATTATCAACCCGGGGAGGGTGATCCTCTCTGCTCCACATGATTGGCTGTTCAGACCAGCGTAGATATTGGGGCACGGCCGGTTCAACAGAATTCACAGCCCTCCTTTGAACCTTCCGGTCACGCTTGTCCAAACTAGTGGTGAAGACATGATATTGCCCACTATTCAACTGCTTCAGGTGACTCTGGTAACCCGACTGCTGCTGTTGCTGCTGCTGATTGTAACCACCCTGGCTATTATTTTGATTGTTATATCCGCCTGGATTACCATTAAATCCTGAACCGGAATTTGCTCCACCGTAACCCGGCCCGGATCCTGAGCCACCACCGGAGCCATGATCATTCCGGAAAGCATTAGAATTCTTGAACTCCTGCATAATGTACCAGTCCTTCCAAAGGTGATTGGCTGGCACCTCCTTCGTCCCATGCTTTGGGCAGGGATGGTTTAATAGATAATTTAAGCGGTCCGAGTTAGGATTAGGCGCTCCACCGCGATTCGGCGGTTTACCCTTGCGTCGCTGGCCCTTGTCCTGTGCATTGGTATTAGCCACGAAGTCCATGTTGCCATCCGCTTTACGCTTGCCTCCGCTACCATTACCTGCCAGATTATGCTACTGTCCTCTGGAGTTGCTGTTCTTCTTTCCCTTCCCTGCCTTGTCGTCATCAGACTCGGGATCCTTGGTACTATCAGAATCAGCATACTTCACTAATGCAGCCATGAGAGTCCCCATATTCGTGCAATGACGCTTCATCCGCCCCAATTTCAACTTTAGAGGCCCAAACCGGTAGTTGCCTTCCAGGGTGATAACGGCGGTGTCAGCGTTGATGCGGTCCGATGAATGCAGAACTTGCGAGACCCGGCGCACCCAATGAGTCGTCGATTCTCCTTCCTCCTGGACACAGGCTGCTAAGTCCACTATAGACATAGGCTACTTACATGTATCCTTGAAATTACTGATAAACCGGGCTCGCAATTGGGCCCATGAACTGATAGAATTGGCCGGTAAGCTATTTAACCAAGTGCGGGCTGTTCCTTCGAGCATCATGGTGAAATACTTCGCACATGCCGCATCGTCCACATCAAGCATCTCCATGGCCCTCTCATAACTTTCTGCCCATGCCTCTGGAGGTTGATCCGCCGTGTAATTTGGTACCTTGCGTGGGCCCTTGAAATCCTTGGGCAGGCGCACATTGCGTAAAGCGGGGACAAGGCAAGGTACCCCCCAAAGAACTAGAAGTAACACCAGGTTCGACCGAGATGGTTGGACGAACCAGCGTGAGATGACGAGCCTGATACTGCGCTGCTAACTCGGCCTCCCTGCGCGCTTGGGCCCGGTCCACCACTTCCTGAGCATTATCAGCACCAGCCGCTGGGTAGTCACCACGAGGCGCTCCACGTTGTGCATTGCTCGATACGGCCGGTTTATCCATACGTCTGCTATAGCTCCGGCTTGGACGAGGGGTAGAGTGGATCTGGTCGCGGCTGTACGAGTATGCTTCCTGTTGGACCAAAGCTGTCCTAAGAAGCTCTTTGACCCGGCGCGTCTGTACTGCCTGCGGTGAATCACCTTCAATTGGAATGGCCTCCAGCCGTGCAGTAGGTGCAACAAGGTTGTCCATCGGGTTGGAGTAGTGACCCGGAGGTGTTGGAACAGCCTGAGGTACCACAGTGTTATGATGAGGCAGATCCGTCAAATGGGGATGAACCGGCGTGCCCGTCCCAAGAGCTTCCGCCCGGTTTACCACCGGCGGATTACTGGTTCCTACTCCTGGGTGTTGAAGAGGTCTCTGGCTTCAAAAACCGAAGGCAAACGGGATCGGTACTTCCTTTTCATGACTTCATGCGACGCGTTCTAGTCCAGCATGAGCCTGTAGGCTTGCGCATCTAAAGCGGCCCGCTCTGCCGTCATCCTGGTATTTTCAGCTGCTAGGTCCGCCTTGGCCTGAGTGATCTGTTCCCTCACCATTGCAATCTCCACGTTGTGGGCGTCCTGATCCGCCGGGTTAGCCTCTGCCATAAGCGTAGCCAACACATCGAACAGATCCGATAAAACTTGAGCCGGCGGGTGCACAGGGCCTCCTGCCCCGGCAGCCGTCGCCGCCACTGAATCGGAGATCATTGCCGCAGTGGTCAAAGAATGAAGCACTGCTTGTGTACCAGCCATGAATATTCCAACTCGGTTGGGCAGATTAGAGGGGTCTGGAATACTGTCGCCATCGGAACAGCCCCCAATCCGGCCATCTTGTAGCTGATATAGAGATTCAGTTTCTCCGGTGGATGACTCGTCGCCGGAATAAACAACGGTCTCGCCACTAGATTCGATCCATCCTCATAATTTCCTCCATGGATGACTCCCACGAAGGCACGCTTCACGGCCGGTTTAACCTGGGCAGATCGCGCACGCTGAGCCGTTTCGATGAGGTCGGCGCAGATGTCCGGCTCAGGGCCCGGTTCAACGATCTTGCCGATGAAAACATGTATGCCACCAAAGGGGACCCGGTACCCGTACTCAATTGAGCCGGCCTCGGGGCTCCAGCCTGCATCGTCGATGTAGAGCTTGCCGCGACGACTCTTAGTCATCCGGCCCACAGCGTATCCCTCGAGTCCTTCAAAGCGGCCCTCCAAGAACTTGAAACCATCGTGCGAGGGCCCCACGGTGGGCGCCAACTGTCGTGGAATTGTCACGGCAGATGTCCTAGTGTCAGGACTTAGTCGTGGAGCCATCGCGATGGGTTAGCTTGAAGGGGTTAAAGCGGACACAGGGACGCAAGAGAGTTTATACTAGTTCGGCCCCTTCGATGAAGGTAAAAGCCTATGTCTAGTTGTGATGGAATTGATGGGGTTTCGAGGGCTTAGGGAGCAAACAAGCTTTGCCTAAGTCTCGAGTTGTTGTCTGTTGTCCTTGAACCGCCACCGGGTCGTCCCCTTATATACACGGGTGACGCCCGTCGGTTCACAAAGTCCCAACACCGGTTCATATTCGTATCCGGGTTGGTCTCTCCTTATTCCTAACTTACAATACAAGTTTATATACACATGCCGGTTTACGGCTACAAGTCTTAAACCGACTATGGGCCCTAGGCCCTCATCTGCCTTCTTGGGCTTTAACACACTTAACTACTAAAGAAGTTAACCCGGCCCACCTGGCCGGTTTACGCCCAGTAGTAATATCCCCAACACGTATGGTCCGCACGCTTAACGTTCGATGATGATATTGTATTATATGAGTTATGTGATTTGGTGAACGAATGTTGTTAGGAGTCCTAGATGAGATCACAGACATGATGAGGAGTCTCGTAATGGTCGAGAGGTAAAGATTGATATATAGGACAATGGTATTTGGACACCGGAAGTGTCCCCGAGGGTATCGGGTACTTATCGGGTCACCGGAAGGTGTTTCGGGTACCCCCGACAATCCTATGGGCCATATGGGCCTTGTGAAGGAACACACCAGCCCACAAGGGGATGTTGGGCCCAATAAGGCTATAGGAGGAGGAGAGGGAAAGGGGAGAAGGGAACGGAAAGTGTGAATTAGGATTCCACTTCCTTCCCTCACCCCCTCTTCCCTTCCCCTTCATGCATACATGGAAGGGGGGGCGCAGGGCAAGGCAGGGCCCCTAGGGGGCGGCGGCCAACCCTAGGGCGCCCCTTGGCTGCCTCCCCTCTCCCCCACCTATATATATGTGGGGGGCACCTCTACCACATCTCAGACTATTGCATAGCCGTGTGCGGCGCCCACTCCACCGTTTACTCCCATGGTCATATCTTCGTAGTGCTTAGGCAAAGCCCTACGCGGATCACTTCACCATCACCATCACCACGCTGTCATGCTGACGGAACTCATACCTCGACGTCTTGCTGGATAGAGAAGGCGAGGAACGCCACCGAGCTGAACGTGTGCAGAACTCGGAGGTGCTGTACGTTCGGTGCTTGATTGTTCAGAGCTAGAAGAAGTTTGGCTACATCAACCACGTTGTCAAACACTTCCGCTTTCGGTCTACGAGGGAATGTAGACACACTCTCCCGCTCTCGTTGCTATGCATCTCTAATACGTCTCCAACATATCTATAATTTTTTATTATTCCATGCTATTATATTATATGTTTTGGATGTTTTATATGCATTAATATGCTATTTTATATGATTTTTGGGACTAACCTATTAACCTAGAGGCCAGTGCCAGTTTATGTTTTTTCCTTGTTTGAGAGTTTCGCACAAAAGGAATACCAAACGGAGTCCAAACGGAATAAAACTTCCGCCATGATTTTTCTTGGACCAGAAGACACCCAAGAGACTTGGAGTACAAGTCAGAGAAGCTTCGAGGTGTCCACAAGGGTGGAGGGTGTGCCCCCCGACCTTGTGGGCCCCTCAACAGTCCCCTTGAAAGTGCAAGTGGCACTTCTACTATATTTTGGTGTGATGACAATGTGGTTAGTTGAACTAATATCGGTTACTAAAGTTTATCTCAGGATATTGGTTCCAAGTGCTCCATGATGGAGATGTGCGAACCCCCATTTCAAAAAGGACAAAGGCATGGTCTTCCGGCACTTCAAAGGTTTTTAGTTTGTGGTTTGCTTTGAGTCATAGGAAAAACCACACTATTAAGAGGGGTTTGTGTGGATGAAAGTTTGTGGGAATGCCATTGCCTAACCTTATACACTTAGCCTACCCACTCCTACCACCTAAAATCCTAGTGTGTGTGCTTGTGGTACTCCGAAAGTTTGTGACAGAAAGTTACTGGGTACCCTGTGCGCACAGGGTCTTTGGACCCCCGTGCGCACGGGGTACTGTGTAAACTCTCTGAGTAACCCGTGCGCACGGGGTCTTTTGATCCCCGTGCACACGGGGTTTGGTGAAACTCTCTGAGTACCCCATGCGCACGGGGCTGACTTAGCCCGTGCGCATGGGGTCCAACGGGCAGATTCTCCCACCCGGCCAAGAACACTATATAAAGTCTCCTCTTCCACCTCCAACCTCTAACCCTAATGTCTTGTTGAGCTCCACCATTGCTACACCCCATTTTGCTCAATACTCTCAATCCCTCCACCCAAACTTGTTGAAACTTTGGGGATTGGGAGAGCAAGACCCGATCTACAACTTGACCAAACCAAATCGCGTTCCCCGCAACTTTTCTTCCCCATTGACTTGTTACTCTTGGAGCTTGGGCTGCTAGGCGGCTAGAGGTTCCTCCGGAAGCTTCCTTGCTTGTGGTGTGCTCTGGAGAAGTTTGTAAAGGTGTGGTGGTCGCCTTCAAGACCAACCCCGAGTGATTCAAAGCTCATCTGTTGGGGGTGACTCGAAGGAGATTATGGTGAGCCTTCGGTGGCGTTCTGCAAGCTTTGGCTCCAGCACCGCTCCAAGCGGAGAGTAGCTCTTCCCCAAGGAAGAGTGAACTTCGGGATAAAATCCACGTCCTCGTCTCACTTGTGGTTAATCCTTTCCGGCACCTTACTTGTGTTGTATGCTTGTTGGCTTGCTACTTGGTTTGTTGCCTAGCATTTTTTATCTTGGAGCTTGCTTGTCATATAGGTTGCATTCACCTAGTTGCATATCCAGTGAATTCTATTTATCCGCTAAGCCTTAAAATCGACAAGAAAGATTAAAATTTCTAGTCTCCTATTCACCCCCCTCTATTCGACCGTATCAATCCTTTCAATTGGTATCAGAGCCTCGTGCTCTAATATAAGGTTTTACAACCTTAGAGGATATGGTCGATCTAGGGAATGAGGGAGGTGGCGCACCCGTTGCGGGGGATGGTCAAAACCTACCCCCACCGCGAATGAGGCACTTGTGCCCCGATCATTGCTCCCGCCGCTCCTACTAACCCGGGTGCCCCCTTGACCGCGGCCGATATTCTTTCAATGTTTGCGGACCTCAAAAGCCTCTATGTTGAAAGAGGTTCGGTCCTCGGTCAAGGAGCAAATTAATGCTCGCTTGAAGCCATCAACATCCGCATCAAACTCGTTTGATCCAAATGACGTTCATGATGCGGATGATTCGAGGGAACCTCTTGCTTCTCCGGCTCATACTCAAGTTCCCAAGTACAATGCCGTGGAACCCTTTTACTCTCCTCAACCTTTGCAACATCCTCGCATTAATCCTGTTGGGCCTCTGCGCCCTTTGAAAGCTAATGTGTTTGCTAAGTGGAAGCTAGATATGGAGTCTCACATGCGCAGTGCTTCAACTCAACTGTGGTGGATTGTGGTCGATGGATTTAACCCTAAGGACCCAATGAATCTCACTCCAAGGGAAGCGATTGGTGACCAACTCAATGGAACCGCACACAACATGTTACGCACCGCTATGACCGAAGACTATACTGACTCCATTGCTCTTCTCAAAACGGCAAAGGAAATTTGGGATTGCCTTGAGGAGGCTCTCGAAGGAGATGAAGAAATTCGAAGATCTCGTTTGGCTTTGCTCAAGCAAGAAGTCAATCTGTTTGTGGGGAATGAGGGTGAGTCCGCAGAAGAGGTTTACCGAAGGTTGAAGTCCCTTGTGGTCAACTTGAGAACCTTTGGGTGCACTTGGGCAAATTATGATTTCATCAAGGACAAGTTCATAGATGCTATGGTTCTCACGGAACAAACCATGCTCATGATTGTTCATCACCGTAAGGACTATCACAAGTTGACCGCGGCTCATGTTGTTTCCACTTTCTCTACTCATGTTCTTTTGGAAACCAAGTCCAAGAAAACTTTTGCAATAGCTCAAGAAACCAATAACTCCAATCTTGCTTTGAAGGCCAAGAAAGTGATAAGCCAAATCTCAAGGGAGGAAGAAGTGAGTGAAGAGATATGTGAGTAGGACATTGACACCTCGTGCCCGGCAAATGATTTTGCGGAAGACTTGGCACTATTAGTCACGAAGTACTCTGGGACCATGGCAAACAAAGGTAAAAACCTTCAGGGAAGATCTTTTGGATGAAGGAAATGCTACAATAGTGATAGCCCAAGACACTTTGTACATGATTGTCCGTATGAGAGACGTGAAGACAAGTCCGAGAAGCTTGTGCTCAAGAAGAAGAAGTTCACCAAGTTTGCAAATAGGAAGGATGACAAGGCTCTTGTTCATGAAGAATACATGTTTGGAGATGAAGATGACGGTGATGATGATCAAGTGGGCACGACCGCCTTTGCCATGCATGCCACTACCTCCTCTTCCACCACCGGCCTCTTCGACTCTCCAAACGAGGACAAGCCTTTCACTCATTGGTGCCTCATGGCCAAAGAGGTAAAAACAAAGTCCAAATCCAATAAACCCGACAACTACACTCCCAGTGTCTCATGTGAGATAGTGGAGGATGAGTGTGATGAGGGCGTGGATAATGATGAGGAATCCTTAATGGATTTCATGAAAACTCTTCATGGTGAAGCTCGTGCTCATTTTGGCAATCTTCTTAAGTCACTTGCCGAACGTGATGACTTTATTGAGAACGTTGAAAACCTCCTTATAGAGGAAAAAGAGAGAGTAGATCTCCTCGAGCACGAACTTAATGAAGAGAGTGTCATGAGAGCATCACTTGAGGAAGCCTTATCGGCTCATCAAATTGACTTTGTTAAAACCAATGATGCTTTGCAACTTGCTCTTGAGAACAAAGATGCTCTTAACGTTAGAGTTGAAAAGCTTCTAGTTGATCACACGAGACTTGTTGAGGAGCATGAGTTCCTTATGACTAGTTCCAAGGTTGTCAAAGGTGACCTCATTGCCCTCACCGAGTCTTATGCTCAACTAAAAGCTACAACCATTAAGGCTCTCACTTCCGTACCTCATATAGATTTAAATGATGATGCTTGTACGGCTAACTTTGTTCATGATTGCACCTCCCTTCAAGAGGATAATAAGAAGTTGAAGGCCCGAATTGAGAAAGGGCTTGTGTCATGCATCCAAGGGCACAAAAACCTAAACGACCTCTTGAGCAACCAAAAGGAGTGTGTTGCCAAGGAGGGAGGTGGGTTTGATCCCGCATCTAAGAATGGTAAGAAAAAGAAGAACAAGAACAAGAAGAAGATCGGTCCGACTCCTTCCCCTCCCCAAAAGGTAGTGTTTGTACAAGAAGGACACAAGGAGAAAGAGAAGGAAAAGGAGGGTGTTGGGAATTCAAGGTCATTAGGGACAATGCCATTCTCAAGAATTTTGCCGGGAAGAACAATTCATCTTATGTCCTCATGAGAGGAGATGATGGCTATACCTTTGCAAAATTTGTTGGGACTAACTATGATGATTATGCTTGGACTATTTGGGTCCCCAAGACCCTTGTTGGTAACTCACTAGGACCCATTGCAAAATGGGTACCTATAACCAAAGCTTGATTCTTGTAGGACTATGTCTCCGGTGGAACTCAATGGGTGATCGATAGTGGATGCACCAATCATATGACCGGAGAAAGGGAGATGCTTGTGGAGTTCGTTGATTCACTCAAGGACTCTTCGAACATCTCCTTTGGTGACAATAGCAAGGTAAAGGTATTGGGTTTGGGCAAGGTGGTAATCTCGAATGATTCGTCACTTTCAAATGTCATGCTTGTCCAATCCCTTCACTACAATTTACTTTCAACTATTCAATTGGCTCGTGCCGGATATGATTCACATTTTGGTGAATTCCATGTGACCGTCTTTAAGAGAAGCAATCTCAAAGTGGTCTTTGTTGGGCATGTTGAAGACAACCTTTACGTGGTTGATTTCTCAAAAGATAAAACTCACCTTGCAACATGCCTAATGGCCAAGGCCGACTTGGGGTGGCTATGGCACCGTAGGCTAGCCCACATGGGCATGCAAAATTTACAAGCTCTCTTAAAGGGGGAGAACATCCTTGGACTAACCAATGTGTCTTTTGCCAAATATCGTCCTTGTAGTGCTTGCATTGCCGGAAAGCTTCATGAAAAAGCTCATAAAGTGAAGACTGTCATCACCACCTTGAGGCCCCTTGAGCTTATCCATTTGGATCTGTTTGGGCCTCCAACATATGATAGTTTGGGAGGGAGGAGGTATTGCCTTGTCATTGTTTATGACTTCACAATATATACTTGGGTGTTCTTTCTCAAGACTAAAGATGAAACTCAAGAAACCTTCATCAACTTTGCCGAAGAAGCTCAACGTCAACATAACTGTGAGATCAAGGCAATTCGAAGTGACAATGGCACCGAGTTCAAGAACTATACAATATGCCGCACCATATACTTCCCAACAAAATGGTGTTGCGGAGAGGAAGAATTGGACTCTTATTGAGATGGCTAGGACCATGCTTGATGAGTACAAATCTCCATACAAGCTTTGGGCCGAAGCCCTCAACACCGCATGCCATGCTTCAAACCGGCTTTATCTTCGCAAGCTCAAGAACAAGACCCCGTATGAGCTCCTAATCGGGAGAAAGCCTAACGTCAAATACTTTCGCGTATTCGGTTGTAAGTGTTTCATTTTAAACAAGAAATCCCAGTTAGCTAAATTTGAGTCTAGAACTTATGAGGGCATATTTGTTGGATAAACATCAAACACTCATTCTTACCGAGTTCTCAATAAATCCATCGGGTGCATTGAGGAAACAGTAAATGTGGAGTTTGATGAAGATAATGTCTCCTATGTGGGGAAAATTGTTCCTAGTGTTGTAGGTGATGAGGCTCCTTCATAAGCTATAAGGACAATGGGGATAGGCCACATTCTTCCACAAGAAACACCCCATGTCCAAGTAGAAGAAGAAGGAGTAAGAGCCCCTCTTATGGAGTCTCCACAAGGGAAGTCATCACCGACACCACTTGTCCACGATGCTTCGGTAGATCATGAACCTATCCAAGAACAAGATCAAGTCCCTCATATTCCTGAGCAAGATCAAGAGCAAGCTCTTCCAAATGATGAAGAACCAATCATTGAGGCTCATGATCAAGCTCAGAGTCATGATCGAGATCAAGATCTACCCCAACCACAAGTGTCTCCATCTTCATCACTTCCTAATGAGCAAGAACTTGTGGTTGCAAAGAGAAGGGTGTCTCCAAGGCTAAAACAATCTCAAGGGCAAGCTTCTTCATCAAGTCCAAAACCAAGTGAAGAGGAGCTTGACCCCAAAGAGCAAAAAGTGGCCACCAAGCTAAAACATCTTCAACATCTCACTGAAAACATCTATGGACGCATCAAAAGGGGGTAACTACTCGTAGACGTTTGGCAAACTTTTGTGAACATCACTCGCTTGTCTCTTCTGTTGAGCCCCTTAAGGTGGAAGATGCACTTGACGATCCTGATTGGATAGATGCCATGCATGAAGAACTCAATAACTTCACCCGCAACAAAGTGTGGACCCTTGTGGAAAGACCCAAGGAATATCATAATGTCATTGGGACAAAGTGGGTTTTCAAGAATAAACAAGATGAACATGGTCAAGTAATAAGGAACAAGGCAAGGTTAGTGGCACAAGGTTTCACCCAAGTTGAAGGTTTGGACTTTGGTGAAACTTTTGCCCCCGTTGCCCGTCTCGAATCCATTCGCATCTTGCTTGATTATGACTCTCATCATGATTTTAAATTATATCAAATGGATGTGAAGAGTGCATTTCTTAATGGTCCTCTTAAGGAGTTGGTGTATGTCAAGCAACCTCCCGGTTTCGAAGACCCCGATCACCCCTCTCACGTTTATGAACTCCATAAGGCACTCTACGGACTCAAACAAGCACCTCGTGCTTGGTATGATCACCTTACGACATTCCTAAGCGAGAAGGGGTTCTAGATTGGGGTAATAGATTCCACTCTCTTCACGAAGAGGGGAAAAGGAGAGTTGTTTGTCTGCCAAATATATGTTGATGATATTATCTTTGGGTCCACTAACCATGCTATTAACGTCGAGTTTGAGAATCTTATGACTAAGGAATTTGCTATGAGCATGATGGGAGAGTTGAAGTTCGTCCTCGGTTTTCAAGTGAAGCAATTGAGAGGAGGAACCTTCATCAACCAATCACGTTATATTCAAGACATGCTCAAGAGGTTCAAAATGCAAGATGTCAAGCCAATGAAGACACCGATGCCCACAAATGGTCAACTTCATCTTGATCCCAATGGTAAAGAAGTGGATCATAAGGTATATTGCTCTATGATCGGTTCCTTGCTTTACCTTTGTGCATCTAGGCCAGATATTATGTTGAGTGTGCGTATGTTTGCAAGATTTCAATCCGCTCCTAAGGAGAGCCACTAGTCAGCAGTGAAAAGAATCCTTCGATATTTGGTTCATACCCCAAACTTGGGCCTTTGGTATCCCAAAAGATCATCTTTTGAGTTAATGGGATACTCGGATTCGGATTGGGCCGGAGACAAGGTTGACCGCAAGTCCACTTCCGGTTCATGTCAATTCCTAGGGAGATCGTTGGTAAGTTGGTCTTCAAAGAAGCAAAATTGTATATCTCTCTCTATGGCCGAAGCCGAGTACATTGCCGCCGGAAGTTGTTGTGCTCAATTATTATGGATGAGGCAAACTTCGATGGATTATGGTGTCAAATGTGACAAAGTGCCTCTTTGGTGTGACAATGAAAGTGCAATCAAGATCGCCGAGAATTCGGTTCAACAAAGCAAGACAAAGCATATTGAGATTCGCCGTCATTTCATTAGAGATGATGTGGCCAAGGGAAACATTGAGTTACTCCATGTCAACACCGAGAATCAACTAACCGACATCTTCACCAAGCCTCTTGAAGAAGCAAGATTCCGCGAGTTAAGGCATGAGCTAAATATCGTGGATATAAGTAACTTGGGATGAAATCTTTGCTCATACACAGATACTCATGTATTATCTTGCTTAGAAGTAGGCACATGTCTAGGGGGAGCTAGCTCAATTCATGAGCTATCTTATCCTAGAAGTGCAGAAATCAAACACAATCTTTCACATTAGCCACTTTAGGTGGTACTTGTGCTTCAAAGATGATTGTTGGTCTTGGGACCAAGGTTCATATCTTCGTGGTGCCATACCAAATAAACTCAAACATGGTGGCTTCGGCCACCGCCCTCTCTTGAGGGTTGTATCCGTGTTTGCTTCGTGTGTGCGGTGTGTTGGTTTTCTAGGCTTTTCTCTTTTTTTCGTTTGGTGTTTTCTTGTTCCTCTTTTGGTACAAGTGCTCCACATATACCCTTCCCATAGTGATAGGACCTATCTTGCGGCGTATTTGGAAATATAGACCGAGTGCCTTGTGAAGAAGGGGTAAGAGTCTACACTCAGCCATACCTTCAAAAAGTACCTCATGTCAAATGTTCCTGAATACCCCGTGCCCACGGGCTTGTACCGTGCACGAGTACATTGCCGCCGGAAGTTGTTGTGCTCAATTATTATGGATGAGGCAAACTTCGATGGATTATGGTGTCAAATGTGACAAAGTGCCTCTTTGGTGTGACAATGAAAGTGCAATCAAGATCGCCGAGAATTCGGTTCAACAAAGCAAGACAAAGCATATTGAGATTCGCCGTCATTTCATTAGAGATGATGTGGCCAAGGGAAACATTGAGTTACTCCATGTCAACACCGAGAATCAACTAACCGACATCTTCACCAAGCCTCTTGAAGAAGCAAGATTCCGCGAGTTAAGGCATGAGCTAAATATCGTGGATATAAGTAACTTGGGATGAAATCTTTGCTCATACACAGATACTCATGTATTATCTTGCTTAGAAGTAGGCACATGTCTAGGGGGAGCTAGCTCAATTCATGAGCTATCTTATCCTAGAAGTGCAGAAATCAAACACAATCTTTCACATTAGCCACTTTAGGTGGTACTTGTGCTTCAAAGATGATTGTTGGTCTTGGGCCCAAGGTTCATATCTTCGTGGTGCCATACCAAATAAACTCAAACATGGTGGCTTCGGCCACCGCCCTCTCTTGAGGGTTGTATCCGTGTTTGCTTCGTGTGTGCGGTGTGTTGGTTTTCTAGGCTTTTCTCTTTTTTTCGTTTGGTGTTTTCTTGTTCCTCTTTTGGTACAAGTGCTCCACATATACCCTTCCCATAGTGATAGGACCTATCTTGCGGCGTATTTGGAAATATAGACCGAGTGCCTTGTGAAGAAGGGGTAAGAGTCTACACTCAGCCATACCTTCAAAAAGTACCTCATGTCAAATGTTCCTGAATACCCCGTGCCCACGGGCTTGTACCGTGCGCACGGGGACCCCGTACCCACGGGCTTTGTACCGTGCGCATGGGACCCCCGTGCGCACGGGGCTCACTTAGCCCGTGCGCATGGGGTCTGCGGTTTCTGGCTCTGAAGAGGCAAGGCATGGGGGGGGGGGGTTCGGGATCATTCCCACCCATTTCCCCCATGATCCGCAGGTCGCCTCTAGCGCCGCCGCCATCGCCTCCGCTCGCCGGAGCTCCTCCGGGCTTCGTCGGGTGTCTTGCTCCGTGGATCCTCATCAAGATGGGGTCCTCCTCCGGTTGGTCCTCTCCCCTTTCTCTCTCCCTCTCTCTCCATGGGATGCCTATCAAGTTTCTAGCTCTAGGGTTTCATTGTTCCTTAGATTAGTTTGGCCACACCTTGTCTCTAGATAGAAATCAGGTGCATAGATCCTCTGGTCTCCCTGCTGCACCCACTCCCAGATCTCGATTTGGAAATTGCTGCCGCTGGGAGACCCCCGTATCCACGGGGTGTTTGACCCCCATGCGCACGAGGCCCTGTGTCTACGGTCTTGTACCGTGCGCACAGGACCCCTGTGCCCACGGGGTCTAAACCCCTGTGCGCACGGGCTATCCAAGAACTTTAACCTGATCTTCTATCTATCTCCTTGCCATACATCATGCACTTGTACTCATTTGTGTTTCGTGCTTTGTGTTGTTGGGTGTTCGCGTGTGTTTCAGATTCCGCTGACAAGAGGGATGAGCTTCGTCGCAAGCGCCCAAACACTACAAAAAAAATACACTTTCGTGATGATACGTGTTTGTCACAGTAGGTCGCGTTTTCTGTCATGCATGTACATCCATGACAAATTTATGACAGAATCAAGATAGTCATACCTGTGTTGTCGTAGAAGTGTTCCATGACATTGCCAAAATTATCATCACGGAAGTGTCCACTTCCATGACGATAAATCGCGCGTCACAGAAGTGCTTTCGTCAAGGGTGACCGACACGTGGCATCCACCGTAACGGAACGCCGTTAAGTCGCCGGGTTGGATTTTGGATCCGATAACCCGTTAACAGCCATGACCAATGCCGATTTTCCACGTGTAAAATTCTCATTGGCTGACGGATCCACGCGTCAGCTCCGTGTTGGCACAGGTGTCACTCATCCAATGGTCGAGATGGGCCTATGATATGTTGACATGTGGACCAGCCCAAAAGTGGCCCACAAAGTTTAAATGGGCCGGCCCAACCGAAGGCCCATAAGATTTAGTGGGCCATAATGGGCTGGCCTAGCTAAAGGCCCACAAAATTTAGCGGACCATAATGGGCCGGCCCAGCTAAAGGCCCACACGATTTTGCAGACCATAATGGGCCGGCCCAGCTAAAGGCCCATAAGATTTTGCGGACCACAATGGGCCGGCCCAGCTAAAGGCCCACAAGATTCTGCAGACCATAATGGGCCGGCCCAGCTAAAGGCCCAACATTCTCTGTCAAATCAACCCGTCAACGGCCTGTCCTAAACTTGTCATCAACACGGCCAATGGTCACTTCTAGCCCGTTAACAGTCCGCTAAGTAATTGGGCCGAATTACGGCCCGGTGTATTTCCGGCCTGTTAAAGGTCTGGCTTCATTTGGGCCCCTTTACAGGCCATCAAAACTTTCGGCCCATAAACGACCGTGAAGGATTTGGGTCATATTCGGCCATGTCTGACATTCGGCCCAATCTCAACATTTATGCTAAGTCCAGTGGGTTATTTGGCACAATCAGGGCCCAATCTCATGTGTAAATATCTCACTGGACTTAGCATAAATATTGAGATTGGCCATGCCAAATAACCCACTTGCATTTATGATGAGATTGGGCATCATAAATGTTGTATCACAACAAAATAAATTCCAACCATACAACAAAAGGCCTGTTGGCATAAAGTTTACAGTCCTTCCAGATAAAAGCACCATCAGATGTATAGAAGCACAGATCATTTGACCTGAGTGCTATTGTTTCAGGCTGTAGAATCTGATGGAGCAGCACGATCTCCACCTTTTTTCCGCCATTGCTCTTGAACAACGAAGCGAATGTCTGATAGTCTGGTTTCAAAACCATTCATATCTTGACGACATTTCTCAACCACTATTCTTGTTTCCGAAACAACGTCCATTAGGGATTGGACTTGTGTCTGGAGCACAGATATATCACTCTGTCTAGCAGGAAGATTTTGTTCAGTGGGCGATTTGGACGAGGTTACCTTGACAACCAACCCAGAATTACGCAGGAAGGTGCTTTTTGCACTGTTAGTGGAGAGATACTGACGCACTACAGCAAGAGGTGACATTGTGCCTATAGTAGCCTCGTCACCTTCAGGTGGTTGTGGCTGTTCAATCATTTGTTCCATAGCTTCCTGAAAGTTTGAACTTGTAGATTAGTGTACCAGATAAGTTACTAATGAGACAAAAACAAACAAAGTAGGTTAAAAGTTTATACATAACTTATTTTGGTGAACTACTGTAATACATTAGCATGTATTGTAGTGCCAACTACATAATAAAATCACTTTCGGAACATATGTCCATGTAGCATGCCTACTGTATTGTCTATTTCCTCACATTCATTGACATCTAAGGATAAAGAGACATGGTTTAAAGTAGGATGAACATAGTATGACATCATTCATATCATGGGCAAACAGATATAAAACAAACAGGCTATTTTATCATTGTGTGAGCACGTGAACATAACAACTAGATTACAGATCAAGACCAAAAGAATATCCTTCATCTCTTTTAAACCATGTGAGGTGAAATGATACGTTAAGACAACTGTGAATAAAAGTGAACAGAGTAACTGACATTGGCTGCAAACCAAGTAGTTAAATGAACACATCACAGTACCAATCAGTTCAAGGCAGGAGGAGTAAGGACTTACAACAGCGGCTTGAACTGGTGTGCTCATGCCCTTCATCTTGCTGGTGTGGCAATCCTTGAGATTTGCACTGCATTCGGTTCAGGTTCTTTTTAGTCCGCACGTGCTTTCCTCTGTATTTGGAACAAGTCAATATAGATACATTAATATGGCACAAAAAAGAAGGAAGTAGCAGCTATTTACAAGAGCCTTGCAGTGTGCAATATAGCTACGAGATCCTGTTGTCTGTTGGAATTTCACTTTAGAACGGTTGGTTTTGTTCTTCAAACAGTTAGCCTAGAAGAAGATACACTTGTAAGGCACATACATAAATACAATTTCAATATGTGGTCTGATCAAATACATATAGCCTACCTGATACTTTGGATCAGACCAGTGTTTAACGAGGGCTGTCCAGTCTTTATCTGTAATATATTTCACTGGAGATGTTTGGGTGATTTCATTGTTAGCCTTGCCTTCAAAGTAGGATTTTCTAAGGTGGTACCGATACTGTCGCAGAGCAGACTGAAAAACATGAGTGTATGCTTGTTTAGTTGCATCATCATTTGGATCCAACTAGAACCTCGTCTGTTGAAAAAAGAATGTGAGTCTTATTAGGAGGAAGCTAGAAAGTATGGGACAGAGCAAGACAATATTACTAATTGCGATGAATAAAATTACTTATGGATAAATGGTCAAGGAAGGTGTTAAACTGGGTATTGTCTTTCTCATTCCTGTACTGGATCCACGTTGGGAGGATACGTGCATGACACCTAACGGCAACGGCTGCCTCTGATACTAACTTGGCTGACTCTATAGCATCACGTGGCCTTTTTAAACCTGCCTCAAAATGGGTCTCCATTCTTCCTCCTTTAGATTTTGTTAATCTGTCAAGCATTATCCCTGATGTCTGTCTCCGCTTGCGCCGTGGTGCTACGAATATGGAAAGTGTTAGTGTACATCAAACTGTGAGAGTACATACAAAGGAGCATGCAACTGCAACTTGACTCGGTCAGGTACCGTCTTGGTGTTGATGCTCATGAGGTTCATCTGATCTTGTCAAGTCCTGTTGTGTCAGCAGTGCTTCCGAAGTAGTGTTAGGTGTGAAGGCAGCTTGGGAACTGGCCAGTTCCGGAGCAAACGAACGAGTAACTGGTTGAGATGCTGGTACAGTTGAAGCGGATGCTGCAGCTGGTGGAGCAGGTGATACTGTGTTTGTAGATTTAGCCGGTGGACTTGGACCTTCTACTGCACTATAAGTACCAGCAGAATCTCGATGGTAGAACCTTTTTCGTTTCACCCGACAAGTAACAGCACTCCCTACTATATTATTTTCCTTGCTCTTTTTTTACTTTGCCATGTCAAGATGTACCCACAACACAAAAGAATAAAATCACTCTTCAGAACTCATTGATGCATGATACAGACAAGCAATACTTTGATGTAAGACAATCGTATGAGGATGCAATATGTAAGAAAAATAGGACGTCATGACATATTCAAAGCTACGATGTGCAAACTAAGCAGAAGGATTTTCAAGAAAATAGAAGTAATGCAAGCTAGACACCATATGAAAGATGCAACCAATATTACTCTGCCAAGTTAAAAGTGTCTTGTCATAAGTGGCAATTCAAAAAATTAGAAGCAGTACAACGTAGAAATCAATGCAAGATGCAACCACTATCAAACTGCCATGTTAAAAGCGTCCAATCATGAGTGACTGATGCGGGATACACAACAACAGTACTTTGATGTAAGAACATGGTATGATAGATAGATGCAGTGTATTCTAGACACAGAAAGCCATGTCATATGCACATGTATAACGTATAAACTCAGCAGGTGAAATTTAATCAAAATAGAAGAAATACAGGCTAGACAACATATGCAACATGAAACCAATTATCACACTGTCAACTTAGAGCAAGCACCTGCGATGGTGGAGTACGGGAGATGAACTCATCATGTAGACTTGGGACTTCAACTTCATTAGCAGTAGTAGTGGAAAATCTAGAGAGTCTCTGTTTGCGTCGGTGCGGAGGACCACCAACATCCCCTAACTTACTCTTTTCCTTCCTATTTTCTGATATTGCCTTATGAAGTCAAAACCACAAGATTAACAAAATTAGCTCTGCATAACTGGTTGATGCATGATACGGACGAACACTACTTTGATATAAGGCAAGCACAGGATAGGAGGATGGAATATATACAAAAAAGACAACATTTCATATTCACACGTATGATAGGAGGATGGAATATGTATGAAAAAACAGTAAGCGGAAGGCATTTCAACAAAATTAGAAGAAATGAAAGCTAGGCACCATATGAACATGCAACCAATATCACTCTATCAGGTAAAAAGTGTCTCGTCGTAAGTGCCATTTCAAGAAATTAGAAGCAGTACAAGCTAGAAGACAATGCAAGATGCAACCTACATCACAGGCCCAAGTTAAATGTGTCTTATGGGTAAGTGATCGTTGCAGGTATAAATTGTAAGCTACGCAGATGCAATTCAACATAATCAGAAACAATACAAACTAGACATCATACGGAAAGCGCAACCAAGTATAATAGTTCCAAGTAAGAGCAAGCACATGTGATGGTGGAGTAGGGGAGATGTGCTCATCATGTACATGTATGTTCTAGAAACAGGAACACATGTCATATTCACAGGCATTATGTGTAAACTAAGCAGATGCAATTCAAGTTAGAAGCAATACAAGCTAGACATCATATGCAACATGCAACCACATATAATAGTGTCAAGTTAGAGCAAGCACCTGTGATGGTGGAGTAGGGGAGATGTGCTCATAATCTACACTGCTACGTTGACTGTCTAGCCTTGTGTTGTCTTGCGAATCTTTTTGGGAGGATGGCAGAGTAGAATCTGTAGAGACCCCCTGTTTGAGTTGCTCCGAAGGACCACCATCATCCACTGCCGGACTAATTTCCTTCAGCTGTAATGATTTTGCATTGTGAAGTCAAACCGATAAGAAAAAGGAATAAAATTCGCTCTTCAGAACTCATTCATGCATGATACTGACGAACACTACTCAGATGAAAGGCAAACACATGATGCGAGGATGGAATATGTATGAAAAACAGGATGGTGTGACATATTCACACCTATGATGTGGTAACTAAGAAGAAGGCACTTCAACAAATTAGAAGCACTGCAAGCTAGACACCATATGAAAGATGCAACCAATATCACTCTGACAAGTTCAAACTGTATGGCGTTTCAACAAATTAGAAGCAGTACATGCTAGAAATCATATGCAAGACACAACCAATATCATAGTGGCGACTTAAAGGTGCCTTATCATAAGTGACTGATGCGGGATATGCAAGAATAGTAGTCAGATGTAGAAACAGGAACACATGTCATATTCACAGGCATTATGTGTAAAGTAAGCAGATGCAATTCAACAAAGTTAGAAGCAATACAAGCTAGACATCATACGCAATATGCAACCACATATAATAGTGCCAAGTTAGAGCAAGCACCTGTGATGGTGGAGTAGGGGAGATGTGCTCATCATCTACACAACTACATTGACTGTCTAGCCTTGCGTTGTCTTGCGAATCTTGTTGGGAGGATGGCGGAGTAGAATCTGTAGATAACCTCCATTTCAGTTGCTCGGAAGGACCACCATCATCCAATGCCTTGCCAATTTCCTTCAGCTTTATTGATTTTGCATTGTGAGGTCATACCGACAAGAAAAAGGAATATCATTCGCTCTTCAGAACTCATTCATGCATGATACTGATGAACACTACTCTGATGAAAGGCAAAGTCATGATACGAGGATGGAATATGTACGAAAAAAATGGACGGCATGACATATTCACACCTATGATGTGGTAACTAAGCAGAAGGAACTTCAACAAATTAGAAACACTGCAAGACACCATATGGAAGGTGCAATCAATATCACTCTGCCAAGTTAAAACTGTCTCGTCATAGGTGGCGTTCATCAAACTAGAAGCAATACATGCTAGAAATCATATTCAAGACGCAAACCAATATCACACTACCAACTTAAAGGTGTCCCATCATAAGTGACTGATGCATGATACACAAGAAGAGTAGTTTCATGTAAGAACATGGTGTGATAGACAGATATAGTATGTACCAAAAACAGGAAAGCGTGTCATATTCACATGTATCATGTGTAAGCTAAGCAGATGCAATGTACACTAATTAGGAGCAATACGAGCTACACACCATATGCAACATGCAACCAGATACCACACTGCCAAGTTAGAGCAAGCACCTTGGATGGTGGAGTAGGGGAGCGGAGACTTGGACCTTGTAATGCACTATCAGTACAAGGAGAATCAGTATAGATGCTCCGTTTACGTTGCTGAAGAGGACCACCATCATCGCCTTCCTTACTCTTTTCCTTCCTCTTTCTTGATTTTGCCTTGTCAAGTCAAACCCACAAGAAAAAGGAATAAAATTTGCTCTTCAGAACTCATTGATGCATGATACTGACGAACACTACTTTCATGTAAGGCAGCCACATGATAGGAGGATGGAACATGTATGAAAAACAGGACGGCGTGACATATTGACTTGTATGATGTATAAAGTGTAAACTAAGCACAAGGTGCTTGAACTTGTTAGAATCGATGCAAGCTAGAAACCATATGAAAGATGAAACCAATATCACTCTGCCAAATTAAAAGGGTGCCCTAACAAATGTATTTGACCAAATTAGAAGCAATACATGGCAACAGGCTAGAAATAATATGCAATATGCAACGAATAAAGGTGACTCATTGTAAGTGATTGATGCAGGATACAGAAGAGAGGTAGTTTCATGTAAGAACAAGGTTAACACATAGATGTAGTGTGTACCAAAAATAGGAAGGCATGTCATATTCACAGGTATAGTGTGTAAACTAAGCAGATGCAATTTACCCTAATTAGAAGAATTACAAGCTAGACACCATATGCAACATGCAACCGCATATCACACTACGAAGTTAGAGCAAGCACATGTGATGGTGGTGTAGGGGAAGTGTGGTCTTCAGGTACAGAGCTATGTTCAATATCTTCATTTAGGCTTGCTGTTTCTTGAGAATCATGTGGAGAGGATGAAATTGCATTCCTTATAAGAGTGTTGCGTCTCATATTAACCCACACACATGACTGTCTCATCATAAGCGATAGACGCAAGATACACAAGAACAGTAGTTTGATGTAAGAACATGGTGTGATAGGCAGATGTAGTATGTACCAAAAATAGGAAGGCCTGTCATATTCACATGTATAATGTGTAAGCTGAGGAGATGCAATTTAACAAATTAGGAGCATTGATGAGGGATACACAAGAAAAGTAGTTTGATGTAACAACATGGTTAATAGAAAGACATAGTATGTACCAAAAACAGGAAGGCATGTCATATTCACAGGTATAATGTGTTAACTAAGCAGATGCAATTTACCCTAATTAGAAGCATTACAAGGTAGACACCATATGCAACATGCAACCACATATCACACTGCCAAGTAAGAGCAAGCACCTGCGATGGTGGTGTGGGGGAATTGCGGTGATCAACTAGAGAGCTACGTTGACTATCTTCATTTAGCCTTGCTGTTTCTTGAGAATCATGTGGGGAGGATGACACTGAACTCTTTAAACGAGTAGGGCGTCTCACAGTAACCCGCTCGGGTGACTGGCTCATCATAAGTGATTGACGAGGGATACAAAAGAGCATTAGTTTGATGTACGAACATGGTTAATAGACATATGTAGTATGTATCAAAAACAGGAAGGCTTGTCATTATCAAAGGTATAATGTGTAAAGTAAGTAGATGCAAGAAATACAAGCTAGACACCATATGAAACATGCAACCACATTTGACAACGGGAAGTTAAAGCAAGCACCTGGGATGGTTGTGTGTGGCAATTGAGATCATCAACTGCAGAGCTACGTTTACTGTCTCCAACTGCTGACACTGCACCCATTAGAGCGTTGAAACGCCTAGTGCTTATCTTTGAATTACACTGAAGCGACTTTTGTCTTTTCTTTTCTGCATTCATCAACACTGCGTCAGAGTCTGAAATACCCATGCATAAAAAAACAATAGTGTGAGTATGGGTGAAGTGTGTGCACAATTAGTACAGTGTAAAGGTAGCAGATAGCAGGTCGGTGAGAAATAAATGACGGGAGACATATGATAGCTCTACATGCATGGCACACCAAATTACTACAGGATTCTATGAAAATAACAGTCGACTGGAAGCAAATAGATCAGTCAATTTTTTCTGCACCGTCCGATGTACAAAGAACGGGCAAATCGTCTTCATCTACCTCCAGCCAGTCAGTGTTGACAATCTTCCTCGAAATGCCAGCGACCACCGGCCCAGTATTCCTTCCCTGCCTGCACCCTCCTCTCGACCTCACCACACCGCCGTGCTTGGCACCACCCCCCCGGCCATCCATTCAAGCCCCGCCGACCTCCAGATCGGGCGCAAGCAGCTCCTGCGCCCCATACCCTATGATAGACACCGATGCGCCGCTTCCCCGGGGAACAGGCGGACTAGGTGCTCCGCGCGCCTAAGAAGTTGCTGCTTCTTTTAATTGCGGTTCGACTAACCCTGAATTGAAATCCAGGCGGGCTACTGACCTCTAGCAAAGGTGAAATAGTAAAAGGGAGGAAACCTTGTGCATTAAGTATCACGAAGAAGATGCAATAAGAAGCGCTCAACTAGTTACTTTCGTGGGATGAATACGGTGTGAGCGAAGACGTAAGATTTGCACGAATAAGGGAAGAGGAGTACCTCTTTCTGCTGGCAGTGTTGTGTCCTCCTTCTGTTTTTTCTGACGATCTTCTTGTTGTTCGCCGGAAACCAGAAGTTGTGGAGGATGGTGCAGCCTTGGACGAACCCATGGCCAAGTTGTTGAGTGTGGTGCGGTGGCCGTCTGTCGGTCGCGGGGAAGCAGATCCGAGGCGGCGAACGACGGCGTAGCGGGAACAGCTCCGCTGCGGTGGACGGTTGCGACAGTGGAGCCGCAACAGTGAGGCGCAGGACGGCGTGGTCGGAGTGGTTCTGGTACGACGCATGTCGGCGTCGGCGTGGTGGAGGCAGCTCTGCCTCGGCTTCAGTTGCTAAGTCCTTGAGGGCGTTGCGGTTGCGGTTGCATTGGACGAGGACATCAGGGTACCGGCTCCGTCGTGATGGAGGATGGCGGCGGTGGATTGACCGCTATGGGGTGGAGGACGGAGGAGGCTGGGGTTTCGCGACTGGTGGAGAGGGTGTTTTCGCGCCCACGGAGTATGAATGGGGAAACGGAGGGAGGCGGGAAACTACGGGGGAACAATGTTTCGGTTTGAGACACACTTATTTGAAATTTGGGAAAGTTACAAACTTTGCCCCCATCTAAAATTTCGGACATATTGCGGGTTGGGGATAGGACAGTCATGTCAGGTGTCCCAAATGTGGGCGGAATAGATTTCGGTTGAGTGCATGGGTAGGCGCCCACGACGTATGAATGCTTCTCGGAGGCGGTTGAGACTGGCGTCTTGGTGAAGTTACAAACCTACCCCGGTTTAGAACTTTGGACATCGGGCTGATAGGCTACAGGGCCAGAGTCAGGACAGTAATTTCCTACCACCAAAACATTAGTCTCGCGCGGTTTCGGGTGACCAGAGGTCTATTTGGCGCTTCGTTCAATATTTGGGAGCAGAAGCATTAACGTTTTTGGTTCTCTTGAATTGAACTTTCAGGATTTGTCAAACTTCAGAAATCTTTACTCTTGAAAATCCTAAAGCTACGATTATTTTGGAATGGAGGGGGTACATCTGAATATACATTGTACACGAGTATATATTAAAAAATATGCAACTTACCTCAGTTCATGCGTGGTTCCAAATATAATCTCCTTGGTTGCAAAAAAAGTTAGATATGTTTATGAATATATATAGCATGTTCAAACTCACAACAAAGATTGATGCCCCCTTTTACATCTGATTTACAAATGCCATTATCTCGGGTTCAAATAGATGAATGCACTTCCTATGAATTCAAATCTTCGAAACCCCCTTTATGTTGAATTCGACATGTATTCTATTTCGTGGCTAGCAATTTGGAATGTATCCATGCAAGCGACAAATGTATAAAGTGCTTCACACTAACAACATGGAGTGCACTAATTAATGTTTATATATGAATTGCAAAAGCATCCATTGCCTGTATTTCAAACCGCTCTCACTCTATGGATCGATAATATGAAATAAACACATGCACATGCTAGAATTCAATAGAGTATGGGTGTCTGATAGACCGATTTTCGTCCATACGCAATTTGCAAAATTCACGATCTCATCCAAAAATAATAATGCCATTTATATTTTAATTTAATGCGTAGAACCGCCTTTTACATGTAGATGCACTATGCCTCGCCCCGCTCTCACAAACGCGTTATATATCTCTCTATCTAACGCATAAGTGCACACACTTTATATGCATCGGCATTTCTCTTTCACACATGCTCACAATCTCTCTCAGGGTGTCGGGGTGTCTCACGCACATGCTCTCTCTGTTTCTCCCTCTCTCTTTCAGACTACTATGTACCACTCTTTTCACTAATCTTAGTTGGAAAACACTACTTCTCTCACATGCATATATACACATGCACGGTCTCTACTAGCCCTCTATACGCACATATATGTGCCTACGTGTCTCCCGCACGCACATTATCTTTAGGCCTCTCTCGCACACATTGCCCCCTCGACACACCTCTCTCTTAGTAGTTGGCAGATATGATTTCATCATATCATTCGGTAGGATATCCCTGGCTGTTAGGCTGGATGGTAATACGAGGCAAAGTTTTACCCTAGTTCGGATCGGACCCTTGCAGTTGAAGAAAGAGCCTACTCCTAGTACTGTATATTAGTGATAGGGGTGTGTACAAAGTACACGTGAATACCAGGCATTGTGCGTGTGTGTATACTATCGACGAACTAGCCCCCAAGCTTGTATAACATACTAAGGGCCTAGGGTTACAAATCATATATAGTCGGCTTATCACCAGTGGGGATAGAGTCCTCCGCGACTCTGGTAGCTTCGTGTTGTACGTCGAGTCCTCCACATGGGTCTTCGTATAACACGTCTCGGTCCAACCTATATGTGGCGCAGGATGGAACTGACCCATGAGTCTTCATGTTGACCCACCACAACTAGAAATGATGTGCCCACCATACCAAACATGCAATCGGCCACTAAGAAAATAAGCATATACAATAGTACAACGGTATCTAGCTCACGACACGTCTCCATATTTTGTTGATGACACTGGTGGACTTTGCATTTGATGCGTGCTCCGTATTTTGTTGATGACACTTACGGTCATTGTACTTGAAGCGAAAGCACGATATGGTCATTGGACTTCAGAATAAGCTCATCACGGTCACCACATACATTTTTTCGTGCGAACCAACATGTGGTTGGATGGTTAGAGGACAGTGGTTTCTCGAGCCCACCAAGGTTAAAGTGCCGATGCTCGCATTTATCTTGTGTTAATTTCAGTATTTTCCAGCGATGTACGTTCAATGGGAGGAGACATTCCACTCTACTACGAGGCACCTATGGTGACTTCGTAAAATCTCAAGATCATATATGCTGGCCCACTCTCTCGAAGGTGCTCATAGGGGTAGGGTTCGCGTGTGTGCGCTTATAGCAGTGAGTGCTTGCGCGTATATATGAGCCCTTGCGTCTGTACCGTGTTAAACAAATACATATCATGATTATACGGTCACTGGCTCACCCGTACAACTTCGTATTTTGTTGATGACACAATCAATTGACCAGTCAAACGTTCCACGCGGCGCAACTAGTGTTGCACCATCGGGGTGCGTAACCATGGGGCCCACCTGTTAGCCTGTATATGAAAGAAAGAAATGGTAGTTTGAGTCTGTACTGTGTTAATAAAATAGGAGTACATTTTAGGGTGATCATACGGTCGCTGGCTCACCATACAGCTCAGTAATTTGTTGATAACACGATCAATTGACCAGTCAAACGGTCCACATTCAGCAGCGCACATTACCATAGGGCTCACTCGTCAGCGCGTATATGAAGGACAGAAATGGTAATAAATTAGTGGTAGGTGGGTATTCAAAGTCGTGAGACCTCTGGTTGGCAGTCACCGGTGGTTGGGGGGTGTTCATTGGGCGGTGGGGTGGGGATCCCCGGAGAAAAAGCTCGGCGGGGGTGGGGGGTAGAGGGATGGCCGGTGCGGCGGCGGAGGGGAGTGGTTTCAGGGAGGGCGGGCCGGCCGCGGGCGACGGGGGCTGGCGGTTTGGCCGGTGGTGGCTGGCGGCTCAAGGGAGGTGGAGTTTGATGATAAACTGGAGGCCCTTGATTTCGTATCCAATGGCTGGAAAATCTAATGATGAGAGATTGAAAAGTCATTCAACTGACGAGTAGCCTCACCCCGCACGTACACATGCACGCACGCAAGACACGCATGCATGTAGGCGTGCAACACTGACACGTACACACGCACGCATGCTGGCGTGCAACACTGACACATACACATGCACTCACGAAGACGTACCCATGCATGCAACACTAAAACGTACCCTTGCACGCACACTCGCACGCCTGCATGCACATAGCACACGGCGCTAGACACACGCTTAACCTATACGTGCATGCACCCTTTGTTAAGGACATGGATTGTTACGGGTATTAATCAATCTTATATGTGATAAGCAGAACATTGATGTTTGCAGCGGTCTTTATGAATCACAACGTATCGAACGGGCTATCAACATAGTAGGCTTATCTACATGAAAAAGATGACGTCACACTCAATGAACAATCATCAGTTTATGAAATGATCGCTTCTGACTGCCCTGGCCCACCAAAGGTTCCTCTGATGTGCGTTGCCTGCGTTGGGTCACTGACATGCATGCCATGCACCCAAAGATCCCACACATCAGTGGAAGAACGGTGCGGTGTCCTAGGTCAGAGTCGAGGGCACCACTCGCGGCACGCCCAGCTAAACACGCCTCCGTGCCGCATTCAAACGCCTCCATGAAACCCGCCCGTGTGGAAGCCGAGAAACCCACTCTGGACACACGACCGTTCATGACCGGGCCGGTGTTAAACGCAACGCCGGCCGAGCTCCTCCCATCCGCTGTCTATTTAATCTCCGATTTAACGAGGCCAAATGCCGGCCAAGAATCGCACACCTCCGCCGCTCCCCTATCTCCTCCACCATTTTGTCCACTCTTACAATGGCTTACGAAGAGTAGTTATTCCGCATCCAAGCCGGCTGGGTAGCCCGCCGGATACGAGCTATGTAGCTCGCCGATCCACCTCCCTCCCCTCGCCCGATGGAGCCAGTTGTCACCCCAAGCCGGCGCGCGGTTCAGCAACTCGCCGCTCCAGGCCAGCTCGACGAGGAGCGGTGCACGGGCGTCGTTGCTGCCGTCCACGCCGCCGCCTCGTACCACGACTCCCGTTTCTGTGGCCGAGACTCCCATGCCGGCGCCCGCGCCATGCAAGCAGCGACAGAAGCCGGGTGCGCGGAGAGCAATGAGTCGGTGGCCAGCGCCTCCGCATCCGCCGCCATCATCGAGGAGAAGTAGAACATGGGAGGCCGTCGCCACTTGGGTCCCATGAAGGCAACCGCGGAGGCGACGCCGGCGTACACAACAGGTGTCTTGCCCGATCCTTTTGTTGCGAGGACCTTCGTCGACCCCGCATGGGCTCCACGGAAGAGGGGAATGTTAGGATGAACTCGAGCCGGTGCCGGCCATGGCGAACTAGTGGCCGGTGATGAATTTGAACCGGTGCCGGCCACCATCATCTTCGGCAACAGCCAATGATATCAATTGGGAAGTGGGGAAGCGAGCCGTCCTTTGCGCTGAAGCATATACCTCCGGGGCTCCCGGCAGTCCGGTGATCGTGCTGCCGGACATGAGGAACACAAATCGATCGGCGGGCGACCATTTAGGCCAGGTATTATATACCTGTGCTATCCAGAACTAGCACCGCGTAGTTCATTTGAATGTAATGAAATCCGTCATGTTTGTATGAAAATCCGGTATTTTGTATGATTTCCATCGTTGCTTATATGAAATATCAGTTTGTCTACGTGTTTTCGTGAATTTCGTCCGGTTGGTTGAGTTGCTGTCATAATGTGTGCGGCTACGGTTGGATGGCGTAATTTGCGGGTCGCCGGTCGGTCTGCGGGCGGCTCGGGCAGCGTTGTGGGACAAAAAAATGCAGCTTGTGCGAGCTCGTCTCCAACGTGCGCGCTGGAGGATGCATGACAGCATGAGCACCCGAGCCATTCCTCGTTCATCGGTGGCAAAGGCACCGGTGGATAAAAGGGTCGTCAATATTTTGGCTACCCCGGGAAAGATCCAAACAGCCACTCCCAACAGATTCAAATCCCTCGTTCACCGTGGAATTTTGCCATGTGTTGTTTTCATGGACTAGCAAGATGCCCGTGCATTGCACGGAACATCAAGTTGCATTTTTTTACAAACTCCAGCATGCATGCAAGGGATAATTAATGTCCTCCTTTGTTAGTACCACGAGGCAAACACCATTAATATTGCATCGATTAGTGTTAGTGGCCTTGTATATCTGCAAATTGTAATTTTGATAGTGGCCCCTTGTATATAAAAATGGAGGGAGAAAGATGAGAGATAAGGTGAGGAGGAGTGGGGCATGGTGGTGACTGGTGGTCGGACTAGGCGGAGGCATGGGGATGGACGGCGCATTATGTTTAGGTTTGTATCTCTCTCACACACACCCACGTAGGTGGGGGGCGTGCATGAAGAGAAGAGGTGCATGCACGGCGCATGTACTCCTGTCTCTTTCCCAACCACACCCGCGCGGGTACACGGTGGAGCTCATTTCTGTACGAAAAAGGCAGCCCATGTGGTAATTTGGCACGTGTAGTGGTTGTCCACTTGGTGGAGGGAGGATCGTCTACCATGGGTGAACAAACAAATTGCGACTTGACGCGTTATGTTAAATTAAAAAAGAGGCAAACCATGTGGGGCCTACCTTAGAGGCAAGGCTCTATACACTGGAGTACTTTTGATGTGTCCCGTCAACTCGCAGAACGAGGAGAAGCTTCCTTAGAACACCGTCTCCCCCGCCCACGGGTGCGGTGGCTCGCAGGATGAGGTGAAGCTTTCTTACGAGTACTACTACTACTACTACTACTACTACTACTACTACTACTACTACTACTACTACTACTACTACTACTACTACTACTACTACTACTACTACTACTACTACTACTACTACTACTACTACTACTACTACTACTACTACTGCACGCCTTTACGCCCGCTCCCTCGCCCACACGCGCAGTGGCTCGCAGCACGAGGAGAAAATTTTATTACTCCCTCCGTTTACTCCTCGTCCCTACTACGTACTTTGGTTAGTACTCCCTCCATTTACTTATACAAGGCCACTATAAAAAAATACATTTTGCATCTATACAAGGCCACAAATAGTAATCGAGACAAAAGTTACTACTCCCTCCTTTCCAGTTTATGGCTCAATTTCAAAATCTCTCCAACCAAGGTAGACAGTGAGTGGTCAAATTAATTTCGTAGTTTGCACAAGTAATTAGTACGCTCGTTTTTCTCAAGAAGTTATGTTTACCGAAGCATTAATTAGAACGAATGCATGAATGACCACTAAATTTCCATGAACTTGTACATGCATTGGTTAGTTTCCTCTTGACACTGCTTGCGTCGGGTGATCTAACGCACCTCGAAATCCAACATGTAATGGTACTACTACTAGTATAGTAGAATTGAGACTTATGAAACGGAAAAACGGATGTTTTTTAGATGAGCCCTATAAACCCTAGTGGGTACGTACTCCGTAAAAACAGATTTTTCCAAAACTAAGTCGCTCCCTTTCATGAATTTTGTAGTATACTCCTCCGTCGACGCTCCCTTTCATGAATTTTGTACTTCCTGTCACCGATAAGTGGGACATATATAAACCGGGTCGATGTGTCAAGCACCAAATAACAGTGCAGAATAGCAGGGGGGACGCACCCCACTCGTACCGGCCCAGTAGTAGTAATGAGCAATGAGACGTCAAATCACAATGCCGCACCTTCCCAGACGGACGAAGCAACCATTATTTCACACTTCGGTTCGCCATCATCTCAAACCACGTAGTATTGCTTCTGCCTCAATAGGGACATGCGCATCGCCTTGGTACATCATGACACATGGGACCGCATGACAGGCCATGCTCCCCCACCGATCGCTCGGTAAAATCACCTCATTTTTACTATACTTCCTCCGTATGGGTTTACTACATGGCATGCACGTCATTCTAGGTTGAGAATTTAACTGGCTATATATGTGATGAACAGTACTCTAGCCTTTTAAAAAATGTATACTTTTGTACAGTAGTACTATCGATGGATTGCGCCATGGAGCAAAAATTGAAATTTAAAAAAAGGTGGTACATATAGAGAGCGCTCGTCGCCAAATTATGCATATAGTACTATTAAAAAAGCTAGTACATGCTTAATTGGGGTGCTAAATTCTATTAAAGAAATACTAGTGGTATGTACATACTGAAGAGTTAAAGTAACGAGAAGAAACATAACATAGTTCTGCTGGGGGCTCAGCACAACGCACCCCTCAAATTAAACTAAGCACACCGGAAATCAAACTATGCAACTAATCTGGTAGACACCGCATTAGAAGTTTAGAACCACCATGAGCAACGACACTGCCACCTTACTCGGAGTCCTCGTCCACGTCCTCGACTTCGTCCTTGTCCCTCTTTCTCTTGGCCGATACTTCTTTGCTTGAACCGCACACTTGGATGTTGCTCTTCATCCAACCCTTGTTGATATTGAAACAAAGGTAGCCATCCATTGCAGCGTAGTGGATGTGGTCTATATCTAGTACATTCCGCTGCCATGCATGACGATGAAACGTGTAATGAGGTTTCTCCAGTTTACGGTACGAAGGATGAACCATGGCTCCTGCCAAGGTTAGCATTGAAGGCTGACGAGAGGGCACCAGCCGATTCTTCTGGAGGTCGAAGGGGTTGCCTACAACGAGGCCTATCCGACACAGGACTTGTTTGTCGTTCTTAAAGTCTACAGTAACGAATTTCACTGTTTTGTCCTTGAGGAAGTTCTTAAAATCCTGGCACTCAACGTCGGCATGGCATATGTGCTAAACCAAGCAAATGTTATGTACGCAAACCTGGATCACGGCGGGCTTCTTCCTCTCTTCGTCCTTTAGATCCTTTTCTCGTCCAAGGACTTTGTTGTACTCAACATCTAGCCCAGCGACCCACTCATCATCTGAGTTTTCAAACATGCATCTGAAGCGAGAAAGGCATCCTTTCACCGTCGCCAAAGAATGGGTGTAGATGACGTCGAGCTCATCGCCGGTGATGGCTCTAACCTTGTACTCACCGCCGATCGTGGAGATTTGGGACGCCATGGATTTGGGAGGAGGTTTAGGATTAGTGGAACTGCCGTAATGTGAATGGACGGGACGACTAGGAGCGAACCGCTGTAGTATTGAAGGATGTGCGGGGACGAGTAGGAGCGAACTGCCAACGTGGGAATGGCAGGGTAGTGGCTTTCCATTCTCCCATGATACGGGCTTCCGAGAGCCCTTGGATCTGAGATCGAACGGTTGCATGGCATGATTCTAGACCTATGGGTGAATATCCTACCCTAGAGGGTTATTCTGCAAATTTTTAGCAACTTAGCATGCGATCGTTTGATCTCAGATCCAAGGGCTGCCAGCAGCCCGTATCATGGCCGCGCCTACCACGACCGTCGCGCCGCTCGCGCGGTCGCGCCCTTGGAGATTTAACACGGTGCGTTAGGCTATCTGATGTTGGCATGTCATACATAGTCATCACTTAGTCACTCATACTACAACAAGGTTGGCTATAAGTGTATTTTTTATTCCTCTCTATCTCTTTCTTCGTACTCCCTCTGTCCCATAATATAAGAACGTTTTTTACACTAGTGTAGTGCCAAAAACGTTCTTATATTATGGGACACAGGGAGTACTAGTATTTATTGCATTTGCCAAGGAGTGACCTCTTCCAATGAAATGGTGTTGCTAAGTTTGCTTCATTTAATTAGCTATAGACTCAAAATTGTCTTTTCAAGCTTGGCCTTCATCACATTGACACCTCCGGATGGCATATTCATGACTCCGTCCTGGATTGGTGGGAAGATGGTACCCGGAACCACGTACCCAACAGGAGTGCCTTGGCCTCCCTCACCCTCCTCGTATCCTAGACCATCTGGAATGAACATAATGCTAGGGTGTTCCGACACAAAAGTGCTCCGCCGCCTATTCTTCTTAACACAATCCTTGAGGAGGCCAAGCTTTGGGTTACAGCTGGTGCAAAGAAACTAGGGCCTATTGTATTTCGTGAGTAGTTCGCATGCCGTGTATGAGGTGGTCGCTGTAAAACTCTAATCTACTCTCTCTTATTAATAGATGAGGCAAATCTTTTGCCTCTGTTTCGAAAAAAATTTGTCTTTTCACCTAGGTACACGCGCTTAGCACTGTTTCTTCCTTGGGTCACCAAACTAGTCACTCTCTTCTTGATTAACTTGCCACATCAGACTTTATGACTATGTGGCAAGCTTAAGCACCTATAGGAGCAAGTAAAAGTAAGTACAATAGTGCGCTTTACATGGCATTTTTGCATATGTGGAGGAAAGAGAGGCAAGGAAAAAGTGGAGAAGTGGGCTCTCATGCAAGAGCCAACCTCTACTACATGGTGGAGCATTGGGAGAGGCACTTGTATGGAGGTGGTCAGGAATCGGGAGACTCACGCCGGTCGTAGCGCCGTAGTTAAAATGATAATGGCAAGTCAAATCACGGGGCCCCACCTGTCCAGCAGTAACTCGCTGTCAAATCACACAGCCCTACGTTTGCAGCAGCCTACTCCCTCGTCTTCTCGCGTCTCTGTCGAACCGACTAGGCAGAACTGCCCCGCCTACCGCGCAGGAAAAGCCCCGCCCTCAACTTTTAAATACAACTACATCCGCTTAAGAATCCAATGATATACTTGTCGGGATTCACCAAGGAGCAAAACCTAGTGGTAGGCTGCTCCTGTCGTGTTGGCATCGCAACTCAAGCAGGGTCAGTCCACACACGAAATGGCGACACACTTAACAGGACCCCTTTGGCCGACATGTGGCTCATCTACCGTCTTGTTCCACATGCGATGCACCAAATTACAGTTCGAAGTAGCGGTTGGAATTGGAGGCACCCCGGTCGTAGCGCCGCAGTAGTAGAAAATGAGCAATGAGGGGTCAAATCACAAAGCCCCACCTTTCCCGCATTAAGTTGGACGGACGAAGCAACCATCATTTCACTCTAGGGCGCAAGAGCATAAAGAAAAGAGAAAACAATGATGCGTGCGGCAGCTAACTAGGGCACCCTAGGGTAGGGGTCTCCACTACATATCTTTTTTTAAAGCGCCTCCACTACAAATCGGCTTCTCCCTCGTCCTCTTGAAGAAAACCGATAATGCGTGCGGCGGTAGGGTTTGTAGGAGTACTACGGCGTGCAGGGCCACGTCATAGTAAACAGGTTCGAGTCGACGCCTTAAATATGTGTGGGCCGCTTGGTTTTACGGGAACGAGGCAGCATTTTGGGTTCGGGGACTAGTGGAGATATAGTACGTACAAAAAATTGTGGACATAGGTTCGACCGAAAGGCAATGATGCATGGGCCCTGCATTTTGATATACCCGGGGCCGCGTGAAATTTGCTACTCTACTCAAAACTAGTAAGGTACACATGTATTGAACGCATGAGATTTCGAAACCAAATTATGAATAAATACACACTATAGCATGTAAAGCTTTGAGTCATATATGCATGATGTAGATGTTCGTTTAGTTCTTATAGTTCATATCATTCAAAATCAATTAGTTTTATAAAAATGTTAAGATTCATGGGGTTGTGCTTGTAAATCATAAAGTAAAAAACAAATAATGGCAGTTCATCTACTAAAAAATAATCAATTATGATACAGAAGATTCTAGAACAAAGGAGAAGTGCTTGTGTTTTGAGGTTTGTGCATTATGCTTAAGTTCAACCATGGAGTCTTCTAAATTGTACATGTGGCAGATCTGGTGGAATGTTGATGATATCCAACGGCCAGTAGTGCTCGGATTTGCCTATCTCTGCACTGTCGGGTTAGCTTCATCCAGCGACCATCTTTCAAAGTTATTGTCACACTATATAGTTCTTGTGCCATAGTTGCATGTTTTGGAAAAAAGCAACTAGTGGGTTGTACTATCTATTTAGGAATAGAAGATGTATACATGGAAGTTGTAGGGAAAGAGATGACATGGAGCATCTCAATTCCTATGAGTAGGGATTGGAAAAGAGATGTAATTTGGTTCACATCATAGGGACTTTTCTATTGAATCTAGAGATGACATGTATCTCAATTCCTATGAGGAGGGATTAGAAAAGAGATGTAATTTGGTTCATATCATAGGAACTTTTCTATTGAATATACTCTAATGTTTATTTTCCTTTGAAATTAAGGGAGTATAGGAATCCATTCATATGAACCAAGTGGCTCTAAAGCTATAGAAATGATACCATGTTTATTTCCTTTGAAATATGGAGTATATGAATCTATTCCTATGAACCAATTGGCTCTAAAGGAAAAAATCCTATAAAAATCATATCATATAGAGTTCCTATGATATTCCTCGACACTAAAGGATGCTTGAAATTGCTGCGGGTGATACGACGGTCTTTCTTTGTAGACTCCTCACCCATCTTTATAGTTACCTCTCGAAGATGAATGAAATGATATATACATGTTATTCTACATGTGCAATTTGGTATATGAAAACTCGGTAAAAGTTTGCGAGGTTCGAATTTTCAATAAAGCTATATGCACTGCATTTCGGAACGGAGGGAGCATATGGCAGTTGCTAACACTAACGTGGAAGATTTGTGTGTAGGAGGAGTGGCTGTTCTGTTAAATGACATGGCAAAACTAACACTGTCGGATGCCGATCTAACGGTTCTTATGGCGTTCTTCAGGAAAAGGCTTGTGGCGAACGTTTGTCGGATAATGATTTTTGGACACATGCATTGCATTGATATGTGCCCCCTCTCTCTCTCACGCACACGCACCCTCACGAGTCACGACTCTCCCGAGTCCTCTCGCAGACTCGCACGTCGCACCCATCGTCTATCTGCAGGTAGACGTCATGCACATATGTGCTCTTCACACCCTACCCTCAGAACTTCTAACAAAACAAAAGACGGCGCGCACATTTTATTTTAGCTCACACGTCACACACTTATACTATTACTCTTGCAGCGAACGTTCTTTGGGCATAGTATATTGTACTCTCATGAAGAGAAGCGGTGCACGCACGCACTAGTTCTCTCACACCCACTCGCGGGTACACGTAGGAGCGCATTTTTTTAAGCTGGTAGAACAAAATCAGTCCACTATATATAAAAGCAGGAGCCTTAGCGCTTGCTTTACTAGGGTTCCTCTCGTTCACTCTCTCATGCTCTCCAGATGTAAGCAACACATAGGTGGCCACACTCTCTCTCAGCTCACGGCTGATCACAAATCCGGCCAGACAACCTCGACCGGGCAGGGGTGTAGGTGCATCGTTCACGCTGTCGTCAGCGGTGAGGGAGGAGACCAACGGCTCCCCGCGCGTCCCGATCGGCGGCCGTGCCGTTCTCTCCGAGAGAGCGCCGGCTCGGGAGGGCTTCCGACCCCTTCTTCCTTCCTGTGGTATTGTGGCCAAGATGCGGCCTCCCGACGCCGTCTTTGCCACATGCCGATGACCCTCAGGTATATATTCCTTCGAAACCTGCCTTGCTCTACTGCCCCAGCTCCCTTTCGTGTGGATCCTTTTCTACTTCCGTCCGCTGTTCCAAAGCCACCTAGACTTCTACTATTATTAGAAGTAAAGCTAGTTCATACAGTCGACTCAAAGCGTTGGTTCAAACAGGGAAGAAAGTGGGAAAGCTGTAGCATGAATCTAGGACTTGGTTCTAAGAGGAAACGGGGGAAAGTAGTAATATCTGTCACTGTTTAAATAACCGTATTTCGTATTTGCGCAAACAGGGATGTCTGTCTCCATATTGTTTCAGGATGTCTGTCTCCGTATCGTTTCTATCCGCGCAATCAAAAGCACACACCTCAGTTTTAGTACAACTGCGCAAAATGAGATGGCTATCCCTCATTGCCGTCGTCTAACCTCCTGTCTTCAAGGTATCCCTACATTGGTAGTAACTAAGGTAGAATGACCAACACAATCTAAAAGAAGCTGATTCGTATGTTTTACTTCCTGATTGCAGTGCAGGGACGAGCGAAAACAACTGCATCCTAGTCCGGAATGCACTTTCTACCAGTTCATCCATGGACCAAGGACTAGCTGGCACGGCTGCACGGCGGTTTTCTGGACAGGTGCGCGAACAAGAGGCATAGTGGTCTGCTTATTTCTAGAAATAGCGGTGCTTAAATTTAGTGGAATGCACAAGCATTTCAGCTGGTCAGTACACTACATGGTTCAGTTCAGCATTCCAGCTGAGACCACAATTATAATTGGTTATTCTGGAATGAGAGAACCTAACCCTGGATGGTGGCAACAAGAAAAAACCAGAGTGAACTCCAGGAAATTTAAGCCTGCCGGGAGGCCCTTTGCTCAGAGAAGCCTTGCTTGTTTTTTCCTGATTTGTAAACCTTCTCACAACTTTGTCTTTTGCTGTGAACTAGTATATGTTTGTTATGTTCTGTGAATCATTGAGGTGTATAAAATTGCTTAACTTATACGGATGGACCGCTATTAAACACTAGCTGGGGCAACTATTTCATGCCTCGATCTAATTTGGGCTGGACACAAGATGGACCTTGCCATGAACATCATCGAGGACGTCCCGCAACAGCTCAATCCTGTGAACCTTCATGAAGACAACCTTGTGGCCTTGCCACTGATAAACTTGTTTGTGGACGCATGCCACATCATATTCCTGCGTAAGCTTGACAAGAACAGTATGCCTCACAAACGAAGGAGTAGCTTTGAACTTCTTGTGCTTCAGTACTCCCTGGACAACACGCTTGACAATAGTGAGGCTGGAATACAACTCTTCATTGGTATAACCGCAAATGGCTTCCAGGATCCAACAGCCTAATAACTTTGTTTTCCCAGTGCGTATATTCAGGTCGTCCGCCTCATAGCGAGTAACATGTACAACCACACAATCCTTGTCTGCAGCAGGGCTCTAATTGAAATAGAAACAAATTCTAAATTACTTTTTAGTATAAGAAACACAAGTTATTTAAACCAATATGTATATCATGGCATCGAAGCTAATAAAATTTTGCATTATTAATCACCACATACTTCCTTTTCTAAAAAAATCACCACATACTTAGATGAAAAACCACAATCGAGATCGGCAAAGAAGGAAATCACCTTGGGCAGCTCAGCAGGGGGGGGGGGACACATCCTCGAAGGGGGAAAACTGCTCCTACAGTGCCACGGGGGCTGTAACCTCAAACGGGGCGTTGACCATCTCAGTAGTGGCCGTGAGCGTATCTGGGGTCGGCTCGGTGGTTGCCTCCATCTTCTTTGAGCTCTCTGTCTCGTGGGGATCAGCCTCCTGCGTCTACTCCAATATCGGCAGATCTTTGCTTGGTTCTCCTTGGTCCATCATGAAACTGATGAATGCTAGGAGACCACTAAAAGGAAAACACAATCGCAATGACAATGAAACAAAAAAGAGAGTGAGGATCGGTTATTGCTTTGCAAAAGTTCTTTTTTTCTCTGAACGAAAATATACCAACATCACGGATCCGCTTACCTTCCCTTTGTTCAAAGAGAAGAACAGTGGCAGATGCGAGTGTTGCCTTTCTTGAAGACGGTGAGGGAGAAGGGGATTTAGCGAAGAGTGAAATGATGGTTGCTTCGTCCGTCAAACTTAGACTGCGGGGAGGTGGGGTTTTGTGATACAACGGCTCGTTACTGCCGTGCTACGACCGGGGTGACTCTCCTCCTGCATACTGCCTTCTAATTTGGTGGATGGCATTTGGGCCCGCGCGCTTCATGTCCCGCATGTCGGTGAACAAAAGTATAATGGCATTCAGTAGAGGGAGACGTTTCAATGACCTAGGAAGAGCCAGAAGCGGTAGAGTGTCTCCACTGTACTAGTAGTAGTTGTTTTTTTGGGTAGCTGTAGAGTGTCTCCACTGTACTAGTAGTAATTGTTTCTCTGGGCCCAAGACAAAACAGCCCATCCACACTAGTAAATAGTAAACTCAATTCAAAATCCCATATATTTACTGAATGAGAGGCGCTACCCACACCCAGCACACCGCCCCCCCAAACCTAGGTGCTCTTCCTCCTCCTCGTTCCCACCCACCTCACGTCAGCTCGCTCCACTCGTACTCCCAAATTCCTCACCTCACTCCTACAGAAAACCCCAGCTCCCCTTCTTCCTCACTCCTACAGAAAACCCCCAGCTCCCCTTCTTCTTCGCTCGCACTACAACTAGGCTCGTCATTCGTTACTCTGCTCAAATCCGTGAGCGCGACGTGACGCCCTCGAGGAAAATGGAGTCGGCTGACCCCATCACCAAGAAGATGAGGCTCCCGCCAGCGGTGACGCCTGTTGTAGATCTCGCACCTGGCAGCGCGGGGAGAAGCGGCAACCCCGCCCCCACCGGATCCCAGGAACCTGTAGAATCTCGGGTGGACCGCATCAGCGATCACACGGACACCGTCCTTGGGGAGATCATCTCGCTTCTCCCCACCAAGGATTGTTGCCGCACCCAAGTCCTCTCAATTCGGTGGCTCCCTCTATGGCGCGTCGTGCCCCTTAATCTCGACTGTCGTCAGCTATCTCTCTTCAATGATTTTGAAACCCCCAGAGCCATCATCTACTCCCACCAGGGCTCCATTCAAAGCCTCTGCATCCCGTCATGCTACCTAAGCAAGCATACCATGCCCTGCATGGTGGACGCCTGGCTGAAATCCCCTGAATTCATAGAACTACAGCTGCTTGAGTTCTACTATTCCCCTGGAAATCACATACCACATACCGAACGCCATGAACTTGTGCCCTCAACACCGATGTCCATCTCGCGGTTTTGGTCCTCTCTCAACACCGCCACCTTTGCGCTATGCTACCTACCAGACAATCTGGTACTAAACCTTCGACTCCCATTTCTCAATAAACTTTAACTTGTGCGGGTTCGTATATCGGAGGACTCATTGCACAGCATCATCCACTCCAGTTGCCCTGCGCTGGAGTGCTTGGTGCTTGTTTCCACAGTTAGAATCGGTTGTCTCCAAATAAAGTCACCTAACCTTGTAAGAATTGGAATTTCTTTTGACGAAAGGCAGATCATCATCCAAGATGCCCCTTCGCTTCAAAGGTTGATCCCTAATTCTAGTTATTCACCGTTGCAAATAACCGTCCTCTCTGCGCCTAAACTGGAGACCTTGGGTGTAATACATGATCTTTGTGCTCATTTAAATATGGTGTTTGGCTCCATAGTTCTTCAGGTACTTTATATTATCATCTACACTTGTAACCATAAGCTGCATTTTAAATTTCTGCGCATAATTTATATATCATCTTGGAGTACACATTTTGTACTAATATTATGTTCTATGCTCAATGAAGAGTTCCCATGGATGGCCTATCAATGGTGCTGGATTCTGTCAAGATCTTATATATCCAAATGAATAGTTTTGATCTGAACAAGATTATTGGCTTGCTGCAATGCTTTCCATGTCTGGAGAAGTTGTATATAAAGGTGATAATTTCACGCACATTGGAAGCCTGCATATAGTGTACTAGAATTAACCGTTCAGCTATTGCTCTTTCGACACTCTTCTTTTAGACCTTAATTGTTTTCAATCTTCATGTCTATTTAGGCAACAGGACGGGGTAAGAAATTTATAACCAATCGGTGGATTTGTAAGCATCGGGATTTTCTCACTTCTCATGAGATTCGATTGAAGACAATAACGCTAGAACGATATGTAGCCAACCGTGCAAACACAAGATTTGTCACATTCTTCCTGCTGAATGCGAGGTTACTATTGTCCATCAGGGTTAAGATTATCAGCAGCATGGTTGTGACGGATGGGTATGTCGAAGAGCAAAAAAAGGAGTTCCAGGTGGGCAAAACAGTTTCTAAACGTGTCGGGCTTCTATTTACAACATATTGTGGTCATAATCCAGTAAATTTTACTACCCAGGACGTTCATTCCATGGACCTGACCGATCCATTTGACTGTGACTGCTGAAAATAGTGCTGGAGTTAGATGTTGTTGCCCTCTTCAATCTGTTTTTTTGTAAACCCGATGAACAATTAACCTCGTGCTTTTGTACAATTTGTAAGCTGGAGTTAGATGTTCCTGCCCTTTTCAACTCGGCTGTGACTGTCATATTTTCTTTGAAACAAGGCAAATGGCTTGCCATTCGTTTATTTCAGAGTGAAATATTGTAACAAATCCCAACCAAGGGAAATAACACACTCTCGCCGGCTGCTTCAGCTCACTGTGCATTACAGAAGCCAAGTGATTAGCCCCCACTAGCACCCACAAACTTATTTCGAACTAGCACATCAAATGGGCTGTAAATTATCATAGGAAAGGCTGCATGACCGTGAAAGATTTGGATTCTGACATTTGGGACCCGCGAGGAAATAGCCTATCCAAGGTGGTGTCGACTTACTAGCCAGTCAACAAACGATTCTGCCTACCAGCCGTTGGATTGACATCCAACATCTGTCATGTATCTTCTATCTCTTGTCTTCTTCTTCCTCTAGCCGCCCAAACCCAACCACCCCGTCGGCTCCGCCTGCTCCCGCCTCCCATGGCTGGCTGCGCCTCCGCCGCCCTACCGTACGTACCCTCCAATGTTGGCCAGTCCCTCCCTCTATTCCCCCACACGTCCTGTTATTCTCCGGCGATGTCAGCCCCAACAAGCACCCGCGCCCGAACCAGCCAACCCTCGTACTCCCCTCCGCCTGCGACTGGACCGGCGCATCTTCAACGGCTCCTGTTTGTTCCGTCCGAGGCCTGGCCGTCGTCCTCTGCCTTGCGGCCTTGGTTCGCTCGCCGTGCGCGGTGCGCCGCCCTCTTGCGTTGTCAACAACCGAGAGGAACAAGGAGATGACTGTACATGGAGAGGATGACAGTAGGGACCCACCAGTGTCATGGCAGTACGCAAGCAAGTGCCTCTATAGTACAAGCCCAAAAATATGGTTCCTCCTAATGGTTGGACATCTGGGGCTCACGCCATTGTCAACATAGTCAATAAACGAGAGAATTACACTACGAGCGGCTCACACCAGGGACCCAACAAGTCGCGTAGTTTTTTTTTGAGGAACAAGCAGTATTTATTTATACTAGTTTTAGCAACGGATCAGGGTAACAACGAGGCTGTGCGGGGGCTGTGGCCCGTCTAGCCAGGGTTTTATTTATGTTTACCACATCATGAGCCCACTTGTGTTTTTTTCTTGCTGAAAATGGCTAGCTCAGTTCTATTTTTTAAAATAAATACCCAAACAAGGCCTACTTGCTTTATTGGCCCTGCTGGGCTGCAAATCTTTCAAGACGAGGAGAGTTTCATTCGGTTTGCCCAGAAATGGGTTGTATATTTTTAAAGCACATCAAACCGGGAATTAGTTTCAATTTTTTTTCATTACAAGATCTTAAATTCCATTGATTTTTATGCGTGGACAATTATTTGGATTTTATATTTATATAAATTATTTTTCAAAATAGTTTGAACGTGAATCAATATTTCTGGATTAAAAACTGTTGACCGCACCGAAATATGCAAAGTTTCATATAATTTTTAACCGTGGCCACAATATGGGGTGTAATGCTAACAAAAAGAAGATGGGCTCCAAAAAATTTCTTAAGAATTAGCAAATGGGCTGTACATTATTAGAAATAATGGCAGATGGGCTGTATGCTGTTTTCCATAGATTTGAGGCTGACTTGTGCGCCTACTACAGGTTGACGCGTATGCTTTCATAAAAAAAAGGTTGACGCACACGCAACACCCTGTCAACTTAGTCAACACACGAGAGCAGTGACTGTTGGATGTCCATCCAACGGCTGTCGTGCTTCTTCAATCTCTGCTCTTCATGCTCCAGCCGCTCAAACAAGCGCTGGCAAGACTTCCTGCTCCCTCCTCCCCGCGGCCGGCTGTGCTGGCGCGCAGGCCTCACCGACCCACCGTACTCCCATCGTTGGCCTAGCCATCCCTCTACTCACCCACACATGCAGTTATTCTCCAGCGATGGCAGACAAACCAGTAAACCCTCATACTCCCCCGCGTGGGAAACAACCGCCGAGTATTCCCTGGCCCCGTGCCATTCCCTTCCTAGGCCTCGCCGTCGTCCACCACCCTGGTGCTCTCGGCGCGGCTTGTCAACGTGGTCAATGAACGACATCCATCGGAAGTGGACTGTACGTGGAGAGGCTGACAGCTGGGTCCACGGCCGCACGCAAGGAAATGCCTCCTTATTATGCGCAAAATAATGATTCCTCCACCTGACAGCTAGGACCCACAGGAAGGGCCTCTGTATTTCACGAAAAAAATGTTCTCCCCACTGACAGGTCAGACCCACCAGCTATATGTTCGCACGCAAGGAAGTGCCTCCTTATTACGCCCCAAAAAAATGAATACCCCCTGCTAGCTGGGACCCACCATATTGTTGGGCTGACTTGTGGGCCTACTAAGTTGACGGGGACGGAGGGCTTTGTCAACTTAGTTAATACTCCAGTGACCGTATGATGTCCATCCAACGGCCATAGTGCTTCTTCAACCTCTGGTCTTCTTGCTCCAGCCGCCGAAAGCAGCGCCGGTCGTGCCGCTTGCTCCTGCCTCCCGTGGCCGACTGTGCTACTGCGGAGGCCTCATCGCCCCCATACTACTCCCACCACTGGCCAGGTCATCCCTCCACTCACCCACACCCCCTGTTATTCTGCGGCGACGGCAGCCTCACACCGCAGCCGAACGAGTGAACGCTCGTACTCCTCTCCGCGTGGGCATCCACTCTCGCGTCTTGCCCGGCTCCACGTCGTCCCCTTCCTAGGCCTCGCCGTCGTCCACTGCCGTAGTGCTCTTGGCGCGGTGTGGTCAATGTGGTCAATGACCGACTTCCATCGGAAGAGTACTGTACGTGGAGAGGCTGACAGCTGGGTCCACGGCAGCCGCAAGGAAGTGCCTCCTTATTACGCGGAAAATAATTATTCGTCCACCTGACAGCGGGGACCCACCGGACGGGCCACCAGTATTTTGCAAAAATAATCATTTCCCCCTGACTGCTGGGACCCACCGGACGGGCCACCGTATTCCGCGAGAAAAATGTTCCCCCCGCTGTCAGCTCGGACCCACCGGAAGTGCCTCCTTATTACGCACAAAAAAATGAATACCCCCTGGCTAGCTGGGACCCACCTTGGTGGGAGGCTGACTTGTGGGCCTACTAAGTTGACGGGGATGAAGGGCTTTGTCAACTTAGTCAATATGAACGATTCTAGCTCCAGTGACCCTACGATGTCCATCCAACGACCGTAGTGCTTCTTCAACCTATGGTCTTCTTCCTCCAGCCGCCCAAAGCAGCGCCTGTCGTGTCGCATGCTCCTGCCTCCCATCGCCGGCTGTGCTTCCGTAGAGGCTTCACCGCCCCCTACTATTCCCACCGCTGGCCAGGCCCTGCGACGACGGCAGCCTCACACCGCAGCCGAACCAGTGAACCCTCGTACTCCTCTCCGCGCGGGTTTCCACTGTCGCGTCTTCCCCGGCTCCGCGTCGTCCCCTTCCTAGGCCTTGTCGTCGTCCACCGCCGTGGTGCTCTCCGCGCGGTGTGGTCAACGTGATCAAGGAACGACTTCCATCGGAAGAGTACTGTACATGGAGAGGCTGACAGCTGGGTCCACGGCCACATCCCAGTTTTTTTGTGATTTGCCAAGTAAGTCGCTTTGTCAGGCATGTTGGGCTGCAAATCTTTCAAGACGAGGAGAGCTTTCATTCGGCTGGCCAAGAAAATGGCCCATCAGTAATGAGAAATGAGTTGTACATTTTTAAAACACATCAAACCGGCAATTAGTTTCAAATATCTTTTTTTATTTCAAGATTTTAAATTACATCAATTTTTATGCGTGGAGAATTTTCTGGATTTTATATTGATATACATTTATTTTTAAAATCAGTTTGAATGTGAGTCGAAATTTTGGGATTAAAAACAGTTCGGACCGCACCGAAATATGCAAAATTTCGTATAATTTTTTAACCGTGGCCACAATATGGGCTGTAATGCTAGCAAAAAGAATATGGGCTCCAAAAAAACCTTAAGAATTAGCAAATGGGCTGTAAATTATTAGAAATAATGGCAGATGGGTTGTATGTTGTTTTCCATAGATTTGAGGCTTTCCTTAAAAAGAGGTTGACGCACAAGCACTGACTGTTGGATGTCCATCCAACGGCCGTCGTGCTTCTTCAATCTCTGCTCTTCCTGCTCCAGCCGCTCAAACAAGTGCCGGGCGAGACTGCCTGCTCCCTCCTCCCCGCGGCCGGCTGTGCTGCCGCGCAGGCCTCACCGCCCCACCGTACTCCCATCGCTGGCCTAGCCATCCCTCTACTCACCCACACCTGCTGTTATTCTCCGGCGACGGCAGACGAACTAGTAAACCCTCGTACAGTCGTACTCCCCTACGCGTGGGAAACAACTGCCGAGTCTTCCCTGCCTCCGTGTTGTTCCCTTCCTAGGCCTCGCCGTCGTCCACCGCCCTGGTGCTCTCAGCGCGGACTGGTCAACGTGGTCAACGACCGACATGCATATGAAGTGGATTGTACGTGGAATGCCTCCTTATTACGCGCAAAATAATGATTCCTCCACCTGACATCAGGGACCCACCGAAAGGGCCTCTGTATTTCGTGAAAAAAACGCTACCACCGCTGACAGCTCGGACCCACCAGCTATATCTTCGCACGCAAGGAAGTGCCTCCTTATTACGCACAAACAAATGAATACTCCCCCCTTTAGCTGGGACCCAGTATAGTGGCAGGCTGACTTGTGGGCCTACTAAGTTGACGGGGAGGGAGGGCTTTGTCAACTTAGTCAATATGCACTTCCTTAACGCGTGGCCTGCAGTGCAATCGCTAGGGTTCAGTTAGAGCCCAACGCCTCGCTCGGGTTCAGTTAGAGCCAACGCCTCACACACACACGCGTACGTGTATGAGAGAAACGTGCATAGCTCGGCCCCTGACCTCCCACCGTAACCGGGAACTCCCCGAAATTTTCCTCGCCATCGCTTCTACCTTGGTTTTTTCCGTCATGGACGGCCCAAAGAATGTCATGCAGCTGCGTCTCCGGCCCGCCCAGGACGAAAAGCCCATTTTCTGTCATGATTTTTTGTCATAGAAGTAGGAGCCCACCACATCTATGATGATACCGGGTTTTGTCACAATTATCGTCATAGAAGTGTCATATGTATGACAGAAAAAAATTCGTTCGGTCCAAAATGTCACGGATGTGTCTTTTTTTGTAGTGTACTGTGCTAGCGCCAACACCTTCTCCCTGGTATAGTATTGATAGTCTTGGAGCAAACTCGCTCTTCCTTGGACAAAACTATCCAATGATGGTGAAAGGCGATCCAACTGTTGTTGACACAACGCTACTACCATTTATGAGAAGCAACTATATCTATACGTTGGACATTGCGGTGGTTCCCTACCCTGGTCGTGATATAGTAGGCCGCTTTAGCCTAGATGATCAGTCCTGCGTTGGTCTCAAGATTGACAGTAGCTGGCCCTTCGCGGAGAATCACTTGTGGTTCGAAGCAAGCGTTTCCAACACAGAGGATTGGTTGAGTTGAAGTTCATTTCATTGCTTGTTATTTGTTGTGTGATGAAAACTTTAGTATTTATAATGTATCCTCGTTGTCGTTGTGGGTTGATGACCTGTTGTATGTAATAAAATGATATGCCTGTGATAAACTTACTAAATTTATGAATGGCTTTCGAGTCGCTTCTCTGAGTGGGTGCTGCGACGAGGCAAAAAAATATTTTCCAAATACATAATTGTACGTGCATTGCAACAGGTTATCAGATGAGGCCAATCAACAATAGTACACTATTTGTACTAGCTTCACATGCTGCACTATCTCTACGTCTAAGTGCATAATACAACAAGTTTTAAACTTGAGACCAGCCACCCATCCTCACAAAGAACACTTTTTAACCTACCACAGACTCCAGGAAATTTGGCCACAGTGTGAGGTGGCCCATATGTTAATGTATTCGTTGTACGTAACCAACACCTCGAATCCTCAATAATACTACTATAAGTACTAGGAGTAGTAGGTTGGCATGGGCCAGAACAAGCATTCACGTCCAGGAGTACGGCACACGCCACTAGCACGACTTCCAACCGACACCATATTTCTTGGAGTCTGTGCTACAGCAATCTCTTCAACCTCATCGTTTCTCTAACTCAGCCATCGCGCAGCGGGCGAGGTTGTGGTTTGCCGATAGTTGATTTCCTCAACTGCGGTCCCACTTGTAAGGCCAGCTCCAACGCACGACCACAAACGGACCTCCGTTTTGCCTAGATTCTGTCCGTTTGGGTAGGGCAATAGGGTCGTGTCCGGGCCATTTCTCGGATGCGGTGGCCATGCGCCGAACGCGCGGACGCATCCCAGCCGCGTACATTTTTCTTTGCAAACACATATCTTTTTTTCATCATTGATTTTTTGGTACATGGAAATACATCACCAAAATTTTGACTAGAAAAGCAAGACCAAAGAAAACAAGAACCACAAGAATACATTTTAGAAGATATCCAACTTCCATAACTGCTCCTGTAAGTTGGATTAGTGCCTTCTCGATGCATTCATTGTTGATCTGCGGAGGCTCGATCTTTCGTGCTTCTTTCTTCTTCGAGTGTAAAGAAGTAGACGTGTCTAGCCTCTATTCTATCAACAAGTGCACTAGTCTCATTTCTAGCCTCTATGCTAGCTAAAAGTGCTAGAACATCTACTAAATTGCGCTCTAGCAATATATTGTTGTACTCTTCTTCCCAATACCAAAACTTGCATCCATTCTACACAATAAAATTTTAAGTTAGCAGAACTAGTCTAATCCGAGAGCACAACCGAAGATTTGGTCGAGTTCTTCCTCCTTTTGCTGACACGTGGGACATCCATCATCCAGGTCGTGTCATGCAAGAAAATAGAGTGGTAGTTGAAGCTACGTGATGTGCATCTTGTTGGGTTAAACTATAAATAGAATCTTACTACTCTTGAGTAACTCCAAAAGCGGCCACCGAAGATCTTTATTGGATTTGTTTTTCATCACTAGCACGTCGAGGTGAAAGATGTGCAGGTTCAGTGGGTCCTCTTGCGTTTTCACTGACATGTGGGACCACATATGAGCAAACAGACGATGGGCTCCGCGCGTCTGCTGGCTGGCTGAGAAGAGAGATAGAGGAGGGCTGAGCACGGACTCCAGGAAATTGGTTCTACATAACCAGCACCTCAATATAGTGGGGTGGCATGGGCCATAACTAGCATTCATGTCTAGCAGTATGGCACACGCCACCCACACGAGTCCCATCCGACACCAATTTTCTTGGAGTCCGTGCTACAGCCATCTCTTCTCCCTCCTGTTTTCTCAGCCATCGTGCGGTGGGCGGGGTGGGGGTTTGTCGATAGTCGGTTTGCTCAACTACGGTCCCACTTGTAAGAGAAAATGCAACACAACACGCATTCCCCTTGAGCGGCGTGCCGGACCAACCATGTGGGGGTGTGACGCGAACATGGCAGGCTTTTCCTTTTGAACTTGTAACTTGTAAAATTTGGTTCTGCTCCATGGCGCGACCGATAGATAGAAATAATGATTTTCCCTAGGGTAATGAGAAGTATGGTTCTGGAGCGGTTCATGTATGGAGTACGTACGAAAATTATGAAGTTGATGTGAAAGGTAAGATAATTACTAGCAGTACCATATACTACTACATGGATTTGACGGAAAGATGAAGATACATACAGATCCATCAACGACATCCTCACGCCCTAGTGCACCGGGTCACCAACCGACGTGTGAGGAGCAGCGGCGTTGGCGGCAAGCTCAACGTGCTTCTGAACAATGCCGTCCAAGGTTGCCCTGCGGCCCAAGAAGGCCAGCGTCCTATCGTCCTCCTCTTGCATGTAGTAGTCCTTGTGGATGATTTGCGCGTAGATGTGGGTGATTATGTCGATGGTGTCTTGTTGCGCCAGGTGCTACGCGGTGAGCATGACCTCAAGGTGGACATTCTCCAGCGTGACGGCGGGCTGTCGCAGGGCCACCAGTGCGTCGAAGCGTTTGTCACTATAGAGGCCGTTCAGGGTGGCAGGCATCACAGAGCCTGGGCGCGTGGGCTGGAGGCATACGTCAAGGTCGTCCGCGAGCTTCTTGACGACGGTGAACTTGTCGAGGAACCCGACGAGGACCTCATCGAACAAGGAGACGAAGCTGTCATCCAAGCGGCCCCTCGCCCTGGCGGCCTCAAGCACTACATGGAGACGTTCCTCGGTGCCGGGCTACAGGCCGGCGTTGTGGACCATCTGGCAGAGCCGGCTGATGCTCGCGCTTATCGCCTCCATGGGTCTAGCTTCTAGTCAACTGATCTTGCGATTGGAGTGATCACTCTTGCCCTTGGGTGCGTAGGTGCGTAGGATTTCGTAGATTGGACTGGCGGGAGCCTTTATATGAGAAGTGCAGACCGCATTGAATTCACATGCGTGTTGGCCATCTACACCTCGCCCCTCTACTACACCAGCCTTTGGTTGTATGACAGGTTGGCCAGCCACCCGTTGGGCCCACGTGTCATACACCGAATGGTAGGTGCAGTAAGTCAATGAAGCTACGTCCCCCTCCGTGCCGGTCCAGTATAGTCATCTCACGGACCTCTAGTTGGGGCCAAACGAGAGAACTTTGATGTCTACTGGTTTATTGGTCCCCTTTGCATTTAGTGCCAAGTTTTGACCTTTGATTTAACTAATAAAATGTTAATGCATGTAACCAAAAATGTTGTGTAAGTCACCTTACGAAAACCAAATAATCCCAAAACACTTAGGCATGGTACATTAACTCCCTCCTCGTTTCTTATTTCGTGACATATCAACCAATGAGAGATGTGGGCCGTGCATGCATTCAATGACTTGAGACTACCAAACATCACATGCAGTGGTTAGTTCATTGCATGTAATCCTATTAAGTAGAAAAAAGACATTAAGTTATCTCGCCGATAGGAATAAAACAATACACCATGTATTTATTTACAGAGGGAGTAGTACCTTTTTTGTGACATGCGTTACTAGATATTGCTAGTCAAATACTAAATCCAGATGGACGTGGTAGTAGTACTAAATCCAGACGGTGGTGCTAGTACTAGTAGTAGTACTACCAATGTAGTAGCATTGTACTACCCGTTGGTCAAATTATTACGTGCTGCTCCTCACAGTCAAGTGACAAGACCCTACGCTGGAGATGACACCTGAGTATAGGCGCCGTGTTCGGCATACCATAGTGAGCCTCACCATCTGCAGTAACTATCATCATGGCTGTAGACCTAGCCTGCTTACATCTAGCCGTGTTTGACATAATTTCCTGTGCGTAGATGCCCGTGCATTGCACGGAACACCAAGATTGGGGGGTGGACGGCACCGGCAGCGGCCATCGTGCCAGTTTTTTTCCATGGCCTTCTAGATGTGGTGGGGAGGAGATAAGGCTGATTATGAGAGACAATGAGTTGTTTGTAAATACGGAACAAGTGCGGGCATCTTTCTGCAAAACTGGAGAAGTTTGGTTTGTATGCGTCAGATCTAGATCCGACGGCTATTGGTGAAAGATGGCAGGCACAACATCATCACCAACTCAGGACCTGTTTGATTTGCAGGATTTTGAAAACGCAGGAATAGGACACGACAATATTACAACTTTCAAACTGATATTACAAATGTTACGAGTAATGCTGCACCTACGAAGAGGGAATTACTAGGAAGTTTACATGAGAACTTTCGTTACTTTATGTGGATGCAGCATTATCGTACAAACTAAAATCCACCGCCCTCACAAGTCACTAATGGGAAAATAAGTTTTCGAGTCTCTGGCCACTTGATGTTTCAAAAACAAATTCAGCTTCTGCGGAGACTTTGTCATTTAGGCTTAGACGCTTGCGGTGATCAGCACGCCATTCATTGTTGCGCCATAGAACGCCAAACCTCATTACCTTGAGCACACTTGCCTCCAGAACAAAGAACCTGACCAATTTAATCTCAGATGTGTTGCCTCGGTAGTCGATCAAATCAATTTTTGTAAGATGGAGATCAAGGCATTCGATGAGACTATTATAGTGCGGCACATTTTTCACTTTCGGGTCTTTTTTTATCTGCAAAAGAAGAGAACATATTAGAGCAGCTGGCTGTATAAGATTGCCGAGTCATCAAGAGGTACCAATATCATTCACTCATACGATAGGGTTAGCTGGCTAGTGATATTTTTTCACTCTCTCTCTCTCTCTCTCTCTTTCTCTTTCCTCTCATTTACCTAGGAGTACATGAAGAGCTTGGGCATTTTTTGCCTTCCACTATGTGGTCGATGCCATATTTCGCAAAAGTATGCCACATAATACGCATCAATGTCAAATCAAAAGATTTTGGCACCGCTCTCGCGATGTGAGAGAGTTGGCACCGCTGTGCACACAGACCCACCTGTATAAACAAATCAATCAAACCAACTACACCAGCCTCTCACTCTCCCAAACAAGTGTTTTTTATTGCCTCGGTCCTCTCTCTCTCCCACGGAAGTGTTTTTTCATTGCGTGAGTTAATTTGGCACCGGAGCAAAGTAGGTGATCCAGATTGAGGCACCAGGTGAGCAATGGAGGGGCATCGATGCCAAATGCATCATAAGTGAATTTGGCATGTGTTTTGGCCTACATAGTGGAAGGCCTTTATAGCCCACTTTTATACTACCTCTTATTTAGTATAAAATTTTGACCATACATTTATGTAAGAAAATGTCAATGCATGTCACTAAAAATTACACCATTTGAAATTATGCTCAAATACGAATCCAACGATATAGTTCTTAGTGACATGCATTAACATTTTGTCAGTTAAATCTATGGTCAAATTTTGATACTACAAAATAGGAAGAGTAAACCAGGATGGAGGTAGTACTTGCTCTTAGGGTAACCATAGAGTTACTGGAGTAGTCTAAGTTACTTTCCACTATGACTAGCCTAGGCTACTATAGTAGTACAACAAAAAAACGATGCAGGTGATCACGTGAGAAAAATACTAAAAACATTTCTTTCGGTGCAGTGCTGTAACACTCCAAAAATTTTGATTTGGTTTTTATCAAATTCTTTAATTAATTGGAAGGAGGTTATTTAAAAAAAATTCTAAAAGACTCTCCTTCTCAAAAAATTTCCTTTATGACAAGTATTTTTATGGGTTCTTCCCAACCTTGATTGTTGGTCTTGAAGATTTTTCATCTTGGGTTGGCTCAACACAAATACTTTGGGTGGATCTTTCAAATTCCTTTACTAAAACGAATTCCTATAATTTTGGATTTTATCCTTCCCTATTCAAAAGTACTCTCTTGCCATGGCCTATGTAGAAAACTTTCTTCCAAAACCCACCTCCCTACTTGGGGTCAAGCCAAGCATCCAATTCCAGCAAGTTTCAACCTCTTTTAGATTTTATTTCTATTTAAGTTATCCTCAAACCTATTTTTGTAATTTATTTTGGACTCCTGGGATTTACAAAAGAGGTACCAGATTCCTTAAGTTTCTAAGCCCAAGTAACTTACCCTAGCTACTCCTTAGTACCCTCAACCTAGATCCATCAAGATCTGCTGGTCCACAGTTCAAATTTTTCAAAATTTGCTTGCTGCAAGTTTGGACCAGATTTGCCATTTTTGGTGAATTTCATTCTTTTTCTTTTCCAAAAATTATGAGATAATTCATGCAGTCTCCAAATACATCAAGAGATCACTTCACCAAGTTTCATCTCTAGAAAAAATTTCCACGTGCATAAGTCATTTCGTCGACCAGGTGGCAGGCACTATTTCTGTCAAGTTTCACAATTCAGTGTTAAGTTTCAGTGGCAGTGTCGTTTTCTTCAGAACCTCGGCGTCGATCTCGCCAATGCACGCGTTGGCGCCTTGTTCACTGCTCCCCCTTCTTATCCAGTGCGCCGCACGGTTGCTTGGCTGGTTGCGAGCGTCGGTGGCGACGTGTCGCGTCAACTCCGGCGCCTCCTACAGTGGAAGTACCGCCCGTGGCGACCAGCAGAGGCCAGCGCTGCAGTACGGCACCGCTCCGCACCTCCCACACCACCCTAAGCTTCCGCGTGGCCATCCTTATCGCTGGGCGCGCTGCAGAACCACCGTCGTGGCCTGAGAGGCGCAGAGCGCGCTCTCTGCCGCCGACGAGCCCGTGAGCTCCGTTCCGTCGAAACCACGGGAGCAGGCCAAATCCGACCAGGTTAGCCGTTGAATGGTGCCAGTCGACCAATATGAAGCTGCCCAGCCACCTTAACTTCCCGTCCAAACTCTTCCTCGCCGTAATCACTCACCGGAGTGATCCCGTTCTCGGCAACCACCTCGAGCCGGCTATCAATAGATACCCCCGAGCTCGTTTTTAACCCAGCACCTCTCCTCCTCTCCTTAGAACCTCGCCACGCTCATCGGAGGGCCTCGGGAGAGCCTTCTTCCCCGATTCAGGTCGCCCCGATCCGCTTCGGGCTCTGGCAAGATCCGCTCTGGTGAGTGCGCCCCCGCTTCCCAAACCTTTCCAGTAGCCCCCTAGTGCACCCACTTTCCCTAACCCGCGCTTCAATTGCCGTCTGCAGCCCTCCTCATTGAGATCCATCATCACCCGAACCATCGTCTGCCAGAGTGGAAGCCGCCATCGATGTGGTACTCGCCGACGACCAACTCCACCACCCACTGACGCAGAACTGTCCCATGAGTGCAACCATACCCTTGCCCTTCTCTGGATCGCCGTCGATCGTCGCCGGCGATCATCGTTCGCTTCGTTCGACGGTGGGATTTTTAAACCTGACATGCGGGACCCCCTCGTCAGCCTTTCCTCTCTTATTCGAACCGTTTTCTGAAGACGCCTTCGGGCAGAATACACTTTCTTTTTGGTTTGACGTATTGCAACCGAAATGTTTTCTATTTTTTTAAAACTAGCCCCTGGAAAGTTTTTGTTTCATCACATATTAGTCCCTGGACTAAAAATGCACGACAGTATTTACGTTAGTATTCGATTTCTTTTATAACGTAGATACCGAAGGAGGTGACGGAGCCGCAAACTTCGTCGAGCTAGACTCCGACTACTCCGAACCAGGCAAGCATGTTTGAACCTTTGATATGATGAGTGCTTTTCATGATTGCTTAAGTGGTTTTCTCATGACATGTTTATATGAGCATTTGTGGATGTTATATTTCATGCAAAGCAAGCTGCAAGTGAGCTTCGAAATTTGATGTGTTCATATGATGGTGAGATAACCTAATCATGTGGTGGCATGATAGGTTGCAAGCTGGTATTGTTGAAGCATGCCAGTTTTATGTCAACCATTTAACTCCAGTATTAACGTGGACCAAGTCTTGTCCCCGTTCGTCCCCTTTTCGTGCCGCCACATGTCTTCTGCAAAGAATGCGGTTTAGTCAGTTGCAAACCTCTTTCCTTGTACACACCAAATAGAGGGGCCGTGATGAGGGTTCCATGGCCCTGGATTAAAGCCCGTCGTCTAGTCAGGGGGCATGGGTGTTTCCGGTTGGGACCGAGAGGGGGCACCCCTAAGAACGCGTGATATAAATTTGATCCCATGCTATTCGAGGTTGTAGCCTCCCCGTCTTAGAGTTTTTCTTGAACGTTGCCTAGGGTGATTCCTGGCAGCGGAATGTGGAATGGGTGTGTACTGGTTAGATGTGTTTCTCCTAAAATACCGTAAACGGAACTAGTCCTTTGTGACTACTGAAATTCGTTGGCTATGTTTAAAGAGTACAAACTCTGCAGAGTCATAACCATTCGAGTAACCATGTCCATGGTTAAGGACTTGAATAACATCTCAGTGTCAGTGTCAGTCTCAGTGTAAATCTCAGTGTCAGCGCTAGTGACAGTCTCTGGAGAATAAGCACAAAACTGAGAGTGGTAAACCCGGCTGAATGTTATTCATGTGGATGGACTAACCGGTTTATTATCATGTACCGAGTTTTCCGTGGAATGATGTTACCTTCCTAAGCTACTTGAATTCAAATGATGAGCTATAAGCCCTTTATGTGATGTCGCTCAGATGTCCGACTGTGGCATTCTTGTTATTTACCTTTGATATAAGCCCTTTATGTGATGTCGCTCAGACGTCCGACTGTGGCATTCTTTTTATTTACTTTGATATAAGCCCTTTATGTGATGTCGCTCAGATGTCCGACTGTGGCATTCTTGTTATTTACTTTTGATATAAGCCCTTTATGTGATGTCGCTCAGACGTCCGACTGTGGCATCCTTGTTATTTACTTTAGTTATAAGCCCTTTTCGAGATGTCGCTTAGACGTCCGACCGTGGCACGCACTGTCATTTATGTTTCAACATAAGCCCTTCATGTGGTGTCGCCCTGACGCCCGACTATGGCATGTTAATTTATTTTTACCTTTCGAGGCGTCGCTTCAGACACCCGATCGGTTTTCAGCTATTTTATTGGGATTTCGAGAGGACTACCGCCTGACTTCCTTTTATTTATCGTGCAGTGCAAATTTATTGCCTGAGTGTGCATTGCTAATCTGCTCATGTGCATCATGTTTGCATTTGTTATATCTTATGTCCAAACTGTCTTGCGAGTACGTTCAAAGTACTCACCTGGCTTGTTGATTTGGCCAGATGTTGACGAAGGCGATCTTATGGATGAAGAGTACGATAGCGAGTTCGACGCCTAGAGGAGTCCCAGTCATTCCTATGCGGTCCTGGAGTTGGTCACTTGTATTATATACACTTCCGCTACCCTAATAAAATCATCGAGCCTCACTCCCACGCTTGATGAGCTGTAAGATTTTGGAGTCATGTCACCCACTTCACTGTGACATATCCACCACCACTTTTATTACGAGTCAGTAGTTATGCCACCATACCCTTTGTGTCATGTCCACCTTTATGTATAATATTGGCGTGCTTGTAATAAATTGTTGAGCAGCCTCAGCTCAACCTTGTATAATATTTAGTACTTCTGGATTTCTTTATCAAGGATTTGTCTACCAGTGAGGAGGATTCTTCTATATTGGTCTGATATAATGGTCGGTTTTTAATAAATGTTTTATTGGAATACCGGTCCTGACAACCTTGGTATTAGAGCCAGGCTGACTGTAGGAAGCCACTAGGTGCGATCGCTAATCGGTTATTAGCGTAATAAGTGCTATTTTAACATTTTGGCGAATGTAGCTGTCGGGGGAAATCTGCCTCCACGAACACCTATGAGGACCGAGCCCCTTTCTGGTGCGGCGGGGGGCGGAGGTCGCGCGAAGAGCGGATCGAGGCGATGCACACAAGGGGTTTACCCAGCTTCGGGCCGCACGGATGCGTAAAACCCTACTGCTGCTTTGTGGTTTGTATTGTGTTCTTGTTCGGGAGCGCTGAGTGCTACAGTACACTCAGGCAGCTAATCAGACCGAGCGTGAGTGGCCTCTTTCCTCCCCCTCCTCCCTCCTCTCTATGTTGCGCATGGGGCCTCCTTTTATATGCGCAAGGGGTTACCCACATGTGGCAACGTAGGCGGGGGTAAAACTGGAAAATGTTGTGTTGGGTACAGCTGTTTGCACAGTGCTATCATACCTAACTCTGACGGCAGGGGACAAGGGCATTAAATGCCCGTCTAGGTCACCCAAACAGTGCAGAAAAGGGACCGTCAAGGGCGCCACCGTTTGCCACGACGGCTATCCTGTTAGCGTTGCTTCGCCACCGCATGCCCCTGGCTGCGCAGCCTTTCGCCACATACGCCTGGAATGGCCCCGGAGCGACACGTTGGTGGATGAGCTGGAACGCAGGCGCGGGGTGGTGACTTGCCGCGGCAAGCGCCTTGCCGCGGTTGACGCCTTGTCGCGCCCTGGAGCTTGTCGCTCACCGGTCCTTGCCGGGACGCGTGGCGCGTCGCAGCAAGTCTCTTGTCGTGCCCTGGTCGGCCTTCCCGGCAAGCTCCTCTTGCCGGGGCCTTGTGCTTTGAGCGGCCGTCCTGGCAAGATCCTCTTGCCGGGGCCTTGCTCTCTTCGGGTGGCCTTCCCGGCAATCTCCTCCTGCCGGGGCCTTGGCTCAAACACTTTGTTCTTGGATGGCCCAAAAAGGGACCATGGAGAGTTTTGGCGATCACCTGGCAAGCCTTGCCGCGGGGTGCTACGACTGCCCGTGCACAAGTTCGGGGTACTAAGGTACCACTAGTTTAGTACACCGACAGGAGCCCCCGGGCCTGGACCATACACGGTGCCGAGCGCTGTTGGGCCAGGCCCAAAACAGTGCACGGGCACGCGCGGCCTGGGTCACGCTGCATCTTCTTCTGCATCCACCACGTCCTCCCCGAACGGTACGCGTCGAACGCGGCATCATGGGGAGAGGTGTGCGTGACGTGGGCGGTGTGTGCGGGGCTGAGCCCCACAGGCATGCGTCACGTCGCAATAAAGGGGGACGGTTCGCGCCATCTCCATAAGTGGAGGGAGGCGTGGAGGCGTGGCTCGTTTGCTGGACGGGGCCCTGGCACGGTTTCCGAGGCGTCCGCTCCCCACAATCATGGGGCGGGGGGAGGTCGCCTCATCCGTCGCCCTGGTCCTGCACGCCAGCCATGCGGCTTCCATGCACCTCGAGTTGCGGACGGTGGAGGCGGGAAACCGGGCCGTCGCGGGTCGAGGCAGCAGGCCGGTCCCAGTCGCCTGCTCTTCCTGCGTCTTGATTGGCTGAGCGGGGCGGCCGAGCCCCCACCCTGCTCCTCCGACAGCGAAGGCTCCTCCTCGAGCGAGAGCGACGAGGAGGGGAGCGACAGCGACGACGAGGGTAGCGGTCGTCGGGATGACGGGTCCGACTAGGCGTCGGTCGCGGCCCCGTGTGGCACCGGCGACCCCATCATCCGTGTCGCCGGCTCCTTGAGCTTCTCGGGGTCGTCTCCTTGGTGGCTGGTGCAGGGAGGCTGCGGAAGAGGAAGAGGGCAGGCGGCAAGGCCGTCAACTCGGAGTACGGGGGCACGGCGCCCTCGACAGCGTGCTGACGTCCTGCCGCCTCGTCGAGCCCTTCTTCCGGCGCCGCCGTCACCGTCCAGCTTTCAGACGGCCTCCGGGGTGTTCTCTTGGTGTCTTCTGCCACTCGTAGCTCGCCTAGGCGCCCCTTTTGCCCTTCTTGCCTCCTTGTCCTACCTCCTGAGGAGAGAGACAAGAAAGGGATTATGGGCACCTTATCTCTTTTTAACTTGTAAGCCCTCGGGCTTTAGTTGCATCTAAAGCTTGTAATCCCATCTCTCATGTTTTTCATTCCCTCTGAACTATACCTGAGCAGAATGTTTTTTTTAATGAAAAGGGGATGTTTGCCGGGCCATTTGTCCCGCGGGTAAAACCCACGCCAAGGAGCGAATCCTTTATATCGTTAAGATAGACACTTCTTTGCCCAGCAACAGGCCCTGCCGTCTTCCCGCGCCACTCGACCTTTCTCGCGCCTTTGGTGGAGGTAGGGATGAGGCGGGTTCGGGCTCCTCATTCCGTCCCTTTGCCGCCGCGGCTACTACCAAAACTGGCCCCAGGAACGCGCTCTGGGGCCCAGAGTTAAGGGAGCACGGTAGCTTTTTAGGAAGAGACAAGGTTTTCGCATTCCTAAGTCCATAAGAGAATGCATGACAAGGGATGAAAAACTTATCTGGGATTGCAGCCCCCGGCAACTTTGGCTTGCCCCGGGCGAATCTTTGTACTTGCAGCCCCCGGCAACACTGGTTTGCCGGGGACCAGATGCTGGTCCGCCCTTCTTCTCTTCTTCGTCCTTAAGCGGTCTGGCCAGGATATGCAAAACCCTGCGAACCAAGGGAAACGAAAGAACAGGGAAAAAGGACGCATACCCGACCTCTAAGCTAGGGGTTAGCAGCTGTTAGGCACTATCAACCCTAAGCAAGGACGAGACTCGACTCAGCATGCATGCTAAAACTTAGGGCGCCAGCGCTTCATTTACTACTGCTCAGGGTCTGCGCCTGGCTTTGTACAAAGGATTACATGCAACAGCGGCAAGACTTGTACAAAAGGGTGGTTGCCGGACGGGGTCCGACAACCGCGCCTTACGGGTAAAACTTACGAAGATGCTCAATATTCCAGGAGTTGCTCACCGGAGTGCCATCTTCGGTCTCAAGGCGGACAGCGCCGGGCTTCGTGACTCGTCTCACCCGGTAAGGGCCTTCCCACTTCGGCGTCAACTTGTTGTGATTCTTGGCGGACGGAGCGCGCCGAAGAACAAGGTCGCCTTCCTCGAAGCTTCTGGCTTTAACTTTGCGGCTATGGTAGCGACGCAAAGCTTGCTGGTAGCGAGCGGCTCGCACAGCAGCCTGAAGACGATCTTCCTCAAGGAGCAGCGCGTCATCTTCACGCAGCCGCTCTTGCTCAAGCTCATCATAAGCGAGCACTCGAGGTGACCCGTATACGAGTTCCGTGGGGGTAACTGCTTCTGCTCCATAGACTAGAGCAAATGGTGTCTGGCCAGTGGCTCGATTTGGCATCGTTCTGATCGACCAAAGAGCCACCGGCAGCTCCTCGATCCAGTTTCTTCCGCACTTGTGCAGCCTGTCGAAAGTTCTGATCTTGAGCCCGCGCAGCGCTTCGGCATTGGCCCTCTCCGCTTGACCGTTGCTCCTGGGATGAGCAACAGAAGCGAAGCAGACCTTGGCGCCGAGATCTTGGACGTATTGCATGAAGGCGCGGCTAGTGAATTGCGTACCGTTGTCGGTGATGATCCTATTGGGATCCCGAAGCGGCAAACAATCGACCTGAAGAACTTGACTGCTGACTGTGCTGTCACCTTCCTCACTGGTTCCACTTCCGGCCACTTTGTGAACTTGTCGATTGCGACGTACAAGTACTCAAAGCCCCCGACAGCTCGGGGGAAGGGGCCGAGGATGTCGAGCCCCCAGACCGAAAATGGCCAGGATAAAGGGATCGTCTGGAGAGCTTGAGCTGGCTGGTGTATCTGCTTGGAATGGAATTGGCACGCTTCACACTTGGTTACTTGTGCAGTTGCATCCTGGAGGGCTGTCGGCCAGAAGAAACCTTGCCGGAATGCTTTGCCGGCAAGTGCTCTTGCGCCAATGTGGTGACCACATATGCCTCCATGTATCTCTGCCAACAGCTTTTGTTCGTCTTCCCGGGGAATACACTTCAATTTCACACCGTTGCGCCCTCTTCTGTACAGTGTGTTGTCGACGAACTGGTACATACTTGAGCGCCGGGCTACTCTTTCCGCTTCTTCTTGTTCTTCGGGAAGTTCTCCGTTCTGGAGGAAACGGACAGTCCGCTGCGCCCATGCTGGAGCCTGTGGCTCGACAACAAGGACTGAAGGCACATCTGCTGCTGCGGGAACGTCCGCTTCTACGGCGAGGATCTGGGGCTCAGCCGAAGCTTGATGTTCCCCGGCAAGCTTGCTGGAGCAAAACTTGTCGGGAGCGCCTGCTTCTATGGAACAAACCCTGGGGTTTGCCGGAGCAGACTGCTCCTCAGCACTCTTGGTGTCGATCTTGGGGACCTTCTTGGCGGCGGCTCCGGGGAGCTCTGCCGGAAGATAGTCGCCGGAGACCAACTTCCTCTTCTTGCTCTGTCCGATTGATGGTGTTACGGATGGCTGAGTCAGCTTGAGCACAAAGGTTCCTGGTTCCACAGGTAACTTAAGTGCTGCGCACTTTGACAGGCCATCAGCAATGTCGTGATGGTTCCGGCGAGTCGGCGATCTTGGCCTTTGGGGCGGGGAATGCACGGTGGTCGCACCCCCACCGGTCTTGGCGCCATCGGTTCTCGCCTGGCCGACCTGCCGCGGCTGCGATGCACTGTGCTGCCGCTGGGTGTCGCCATTAGCGAAGCCGATGAGACTCTGTATAGTGGCCCTCCAGTCGTTGAGCTTGTCCGCCGTTGGAGGGTAGTCTAGGAGCAGTTGAGCTCGTGCTAGAGCTTCTGCTGGAGTGGCGGGCAGCGGTGGCGAACGGCGCGTGGAGCGGGATGTGCTCGAACTTCTAACTATGTTAGAAGGAGCAGCACCTAGACCAGGCAGTCGCGCCACGCTCGCGCCAGCACGTTGGTGTGTATGCTGGCCTTGAGCACCTTGGGATCCGCCAGCTCGATCTGGGTCCAGCGAGCGTATGGTACCATGAGTGCCAAGACGCTGCTAGTCCCGTGCCTCCTGAGAGGGGCGCGGTGCATGTTCGTACGCCGTGGCACCATGAGCTGGCTCGGCGACGCCCGTTCCGCCGCCGGTGCCGTCCCCACCACCCGTTTGCTCCAGGGGCAGTGGGTTCAACGCGGACGGACCAGCCACCTCCGGAGCCTTCTTCTTCGGTGGCATGTCAATGAAGACAATGGAGATCTAGCCTGTGCAGACGCCGGATCAGGTTCACACAACCTCGACGCCCCCTACCTGGCGCGCCAAAGATGTCGGTCGAAATCTGCCTCCACGAACACCTATGGGGACCGAGCCCCTTTCTGGTTCGGCGGGGGGCGGAGGTCGCGCGAAGAGCGGATCGAGGCGATGCACACAAGGGGTTTACCCAGCTTCGGGCCGCACGGATACGTAAAACCCTACTGCTGCTTTGTTGTTTGTATTGTGTTCTTGTTCGGGAGCGCTGAGTGCTACAGTACACTCAGGCAGCTAATCAGACCGAGCGTGAGTGGCCTCTTTCCTCCCCCCTCCTCCCTCCTCTCTACGTTGCGCATGGGGCCTCCTTTTATATGCACAAGGGGTTACCCACAGGTGGCAACGTAGGCGGGGGTAAAACTGGAAAACGCTGTGTTGGGTACAGCTGTTTGCACAGTGCTATCATACCTAACTCTGACGGCAGGGGACAAGGGCATTAAATGCCCGTCTAGGTCACCCAAACAGTGCAGAAAAGGGACCGTCACGGGCGCCACCGTTTGCCACGACGGCTATCCTATCAGTGTTGCTTCGCCACCGCATGCCCCTGGCTGCGCAGCCTTTCGCCACGTACGCCTGGAATGGCCCCAGAGCGACACGTTGGTGGATGAGCTGGAACGCAGGCGCGGGGTGGTGACTTGCCGCGGCAAGCGCCTTGCCGCGGTTGATGCCTTGTCGCGCCCGGGAGCTTGTCGCTCACCGGTCCTTGCCGGGTCGCGTGGCGCGTCGCAGCAAGTCTCTTGTCGTGCCCTGGTCGGCCTTCCCGGCAAGCTCCTCTTGCCGGGGCCTTGTGCTTTGAGCGGCCGTCCCGGCAAGCTCCTCTTGCCGGGGCCTTGCTCTCTTCGGGTGGCCTTCCCGACAAGCTCCTCCTGCCGGGGCCTTGGCTCAAATACTTTGTTCTTGGATGGCCCAAAAAGGGACCATGGAGAGTTTTGGCGATCACCTGGCAAGCCTTGCCGCAGGGTGCTACGACTGCCCGTGCACAAGTTTGGGGTACTAAGGTACCCCTACTTTAGTACACCGACAGTAGCAATTTTCTGTTAGTCATCATAAATTTATGATTTGACTATTCGGAATTTTTGTCTACCTTTGTAGATGGCTGGCGGCGACTGTGAGTCACAGGTGTTCGCCAATGTACCTGAGGGGTTTATCAAGCTTCTCGTCTCCATCACCAAGGTCGCGATCGGGCCATCGGCTCGTCCGGAGTTCACACTCTACCAGCACAAGATCAGCGACAGCGTGTCTATGCACCAGGCTGCGGTGCAATTCAAGGGAGGACGTTCTGAGTCACGCCACTTCCGATTTGTGGGAAGGGCCATGCCTACGGAGAGGCATGCCATGCAGATGGCTGCCCGTGAGGCGATAGCTCGTCTCCGGGATGCCCTCCCTTCGATGAAGGCTCGTCGCTACCGCTACCTCCCATGCCACGTGCCATACACGTCACTATGCATTCGCTTGCGCTAGAGGGGAGAGAGATGAGGCTATTGAAATGTTGGTTGAGTATCTCAAAGCTCTTGAGGCAGCTTTTGATAACCTCGTGGACGACTTTGTGGCTGCTCGTATGGACTTAGTTCAGGGCTGTACCGCCAACAGGAGGGAGCTCCTCCATACAGCACCACCACTGTCATACATCTCGTCCTCAGCATCCTATGCACCTACCATCTTAGCCACCGCTCGCCGCCTGCCTACCACTGAGGAGTTTCACCAAGTCATTGCTCCTACTCCAGTTAGTGCTGCACCACCTGCCGCGCCCGCACCAGCTCCTCAACCCAGTACTTCGCGCCTGGAGCCTATTAGTGAGGAGGAGGTTGAATCTCTAGCATCACTCGGTCTTACCCTCGGCAGGCCGAGGGAAGTTTTTACCATCTCCGACTGAGTGCGCCTAGCAGCCGTGCGATGTACCAGCTTGTATGATATGTTTATATGTATATAGGTTTGGTGAGAAGTAGTTTGTGTGCGCATCATGTAGGAACTCGGAGAAGTGCACTAGACGAAATAACATGTCAGGAATGTGTACGCACATCCTGAGTGATGTATTGTATAATTACGGCTTGCGTGTAAGATATGTACTGAGCGGTCCTTCTCCATGCGCAATCAAGTATTTTCTTGAAAAAATTTGGAGTTCTTAAAATTCTGCCTTTGCAAAATTATTTATTTTTACTACTCAGATTCTTTTTTTTTCTCATGAGTTCTACAAAAATACCCCAGAGTGGAAAATGCCTCGTACCTGGACTCGTTCCATGCCAAGTCCATCGGAAGAAAATTATGGTACCCAGACAAGTAACAATTTCACACATGGGCAGTCAAGTCAGCAAGGCAGTGAAGCAGCATTTTCTCAAGTATGCCGCCTTTATAAGCAAAGCCAACAGCATCATCAAGAAATGATGAACCATGTTATCAATATGGGAAATCACCGTGAACCATATCAGCAGCATTCCAAATTGTCTGAACTACAAAAGACACGTCCCCCAATGTTCTCTCACACTGATAGACCTCTTGAGGCCGATGATTGGCTTCGAGACATTGAAAGGAGGTTAATTATTGCACAATGTTCGGACCGTGAGAAGGTACTTTATGCACCTCACTACCTCACTGGAGCAGTTGCATCATGGTGGGAAAATTTCCTACACATGCACACCAATGAAAATAACATCACCTTGGAAGAATTTAAAGAAAGTTTTCGTGGGGCGCACATTCCCAGAAGCATTATGAGGATCAAGAAAAGGGAGTTTGATGACCTCAAGCAGAGAAGCATGACAGTGACTGAGTACAATAGTCAGTTTACTCAATTATCTCGTTATGCCAACGAAGAGCATATGACTGAAAATAAAAAGATGGAAAAATTTCTGGATGGTCTGGCACCAGCACTTAAATGCCAGCTGGTCGTACACACCTTTCCGGATTTCAAAACACTTGTGGACAAAGCTATTACATTGGAAAATGAGCACCGCAGCTTGGAGGATTTTCGCAAGCGCAAAAGGGACAAGACTACTCATGCTCGCAACAATCGGAACAAGACTGATTTTCAGAAAATTGGAGCGAACAAATCCACAACCATTGTTCCACGCCCAAACAAAAAATTTCATGCAAGAGACAAGGATTTTACATATCACCTAGGTGTTACTTGCTACGCTTGTGGAGAGGAAGGACACAATGCCAAATAGTGCCCAAAGCCAAGAAACTTGGCCCCCAAGCCGAACAACAGTGGAAATAATTCAACACCCAAGCGTAACAACTTCAACCCCAATAACAATCACAAGAAGGGTCACTTGAACCATGTGACCTAGGAGGAAGCACAGAATGCCCCGGATATCGTACTCGGTACGTTCCCTGTCAACATAATACCTGCCACGGTTTTGTTTGATTCTGGAGCTTCTCATTCGTTCATTTCAAAGAAATTTGCTTTGCAACATGATTTTTCGATGCTTCCCTTGGAAAAATCCATGACCATCAAGTCCCCCGGGATTAAGCAAATCACTCAGAGTTACTGCCAAGGTGTGGTTATTGAGATTGAGGGACTAAAGTTTCGGGCAAACCTCATTGTATTGGAAAATAAGGGGCCGGATGTCATCCTAGGAATGGACTGGTTAACCACCAACAAGGGATTTATCGACTGCTTCAATCGGACTGGAATTCTTACTCATCATCACGGGAAGACGATAAAAATTACAGCTCAAGAAAGACCAATATCACGGCAACCAAGGTTGAACAAGGTGGACATTTCAGAGTTAAGAAAAGTTCCAGTGGTGTGTGAGTTCCCTGACGTATTTCCCGAAGAACTACCAGGCATGCCACCAGACCGGGAAATAGAGTTCATCATTGAACTAGCACCTGGAACCACCCCCATTTACAAGAAACCCTATAGAATGGCACCCTCCGAATTGGTAGAATTAAAGAAGAAAATAAAAAGAATTACTGGACAAAGAATTTATACGGGCCAGCTCCTCACCTTGGGGTTCACCAGTATTATTTGCCAAGAAAAAGGATGGGACACTGTGATTATGTATAGACTATCGAGCACTCAACATGGTCACCATCAAAAACAAATATCTGATGCCCCGGATAAATGATTTATTTGACCAGCTCGCACAAGCCAAGGTTTTCTCAAAAATTGATTTAAGGTCGGGGTATCATCAATTAAAAGTACGGACAGAAGATATCCCTAAGACAACATTCACCTCCAGATACGGATTATATGAATTTACAGTAATGCCGTTTGGACTGACAAACGCCTCCGCATATTTTGTCCACCTCATGAACAAAGTGTTTATGAAATTTATGGACAAATTTGTTGTGGTGTTCATTGATGATATTCTGGTATACTCTAAGACACCAGAAGAACATGCTGAACATCTCAGAATTGTACTGGGAGAATTAAGGAAACATCAATTATACGCCAAATACAGCAAATGTGAATTTTGGTTAAGACAGGTTGGTTTTCTAGGCCACGTATTGACCCAAGAAGGTGTTGCCATGGACCCAAAAAAAGTCAAGGTCGTACTTGATTGGAAGCCCCCAGCCAACGTGACAGATGTACGAAGTTTTCTGGGAATGGCTGGATATTATAGAAGATTTATTGAGGGATTCTCCACCATAGCAAAACCAATGACACAGTTACTCAAGAAGGATAAGAAATTTGTATGGACTGAAGCTTGCGAGAAAAGTTTCCAAGAACTCAAAAGGAAATTAACAACAGCACCAGTATTGGTTGTACCAGACATACACAAAAGTTTTGAAGTATATTGTGACGCATCCCGGAAGGGCCTCGGATGCGTACTAATGCAAGAAGGCAAAGTAGTCACATACGCTTCCCGGCAACTACGAAAGCATGAAGAAAATTATCCTACTCATGACTTGGAATTAGCAGCAGTCCTTCATGCACTCAAAGAATGCATGCACTTTTTGCTGGGAAATCGTTGTGAAATATATACGGACCATAAAAGCCTCAAATATATTTTCACACAACACGAACTCAATTTACGACAACGGCGCTGGTTGGAATTAGTGAAAGATTATGATGTTGGCATTCACTACCATCCAGGAAAGGCGAATGCAGTGGCAGATGCTCTTAGTCGAAACCCCAGCTCGGGCAACGACAGTCTACAGAACTTGAGACCTGAATTTCGGCAGGAGTTCGCCAAACTCAGCTTGGTGATGGTCACCAAAGGCAATGTGTCCAATTTGGAAATACAGCCCACCCCAATGGAACAGATTAAGAAGGCTCAGCATGGACACCCCAGCATCAAAGGCATAAAAAGAAAAGTGAGTCTGGGCAAGGCTTCGGAATTCATCGTAGACGATAAGGGAATATTATGGTACGGAGACAGACTTTGCGTACCAAATATAGAGGACCTCAAACAGCAAATTCTAGCCAAAGGCCACACCGCTCCATATTCAATCCACCCTGGAGGAACCAAAATGTACAAGGACATTCAGGAAAAAAATTGGTGGCACGGTATGAAGAGGGATATAGCCACATTCATTGCATGTTGTGATTCATGTCAGCGCATTAAAGCCGAGCACCAAAAACCAGCAGGACTATTACAGCCAAACAGGATACCTGAGTGGAAATGGGACGAAATTGGAATGGATTTTATTGTCGGACTACCTCGGTCACGACACGGAAATGATGCCATATGGGTCATCACAGATAGATTAACTAAGGTGGCACATTTCATCCCAGTAAAGACAACCCACACCACTCAGAAGCTTGCTAAACTTTATCTCTCCCGTATAGTTTGTCTTCATGGAATTCCAAAGACTATAATATCTGATAGAGGAACTCAATTCGTTTCTAGATTTTGGGATCATTTACAACAAGCTCTGGGAGCTCAACTAGTATTCAGTACAACATACCACCCCCAGACTGGAGGACAAGCTGAACGTGTGAACCAAATTCTAGAGGACATGCTAAGAGCATGTGTTCTCACCTATGGAACCAGTTGGGAAGAAAGCTTGTCGTATGCCGAGTTCGCATACAACAACAGTTACCAAGCCAGTCTACAAATGGCACCTTTTGAAGCCTTGTACGGGCGAAGATGTCGTACCCCATTAAATTGGTCAGAAACAGGAGACAGTCGTATCTTCGGCCCAGACATGCTCAAGGAAGCTGAGGAGAAAGTTAGACTAATCAGGGATCGACTCAAGACAGCCCAGAGCCGACAAAAGAGTTATTACGATCAAAAACATCGTGAAGTCAGCTTTTAACCCGGTGAATATGTGTATCTATGAGTATCTCCTATGAGGGGCCTGCAACGATTCAAAGTTAAAGGAAAGCTAGCACCACGGTTTATTGGACCCTTCTGTGTGATTGCACGAAGAGGCACAGTGGCCTACCAGCTAGACCTACCCGAAGAACTGTCAGACGTCCACGACGTGTTCCACGTCTCACAGTTGAGGAACTGTGTAAGCAACCCAGAAAAGCATGTATCTCACGGGAACATTGACATGCAACCAGACCTCACCTACACGAAACGTCCAATAAAAATATTGGAGGAGTCTGAAAGAAGGACCAGTCAGAAAACAATTAAGTTTTTCAAGATCCAGTGGAGTAATCACACCGAGGACGAAGCAACATGGGAAAGAGAGGATTTCCTTCAGGCAGAGTACCCACACCTATTTGAGGATCAGCTGAAATCTCGGGGACGAGATTTTTCCTAAGGGGGTAGGTGTTGTAACACTCCAAAAAAATTTATTTGGTTTTTATCAAATTCTTTAATTAATTGGAAGGAGGTTATTTAAAAAAATTCTAAAAGACTCTCCTTCTCAAAAAGTTTCTTTTATGACAAGTATTTTTATGGGTTCTTCCCAACCTTGATTGTTGATCTTGAAGATTTTTCATCTTGGGTTGGCTCAACACAAATACTTTTGAGTGGATCTTTCAAATTCTTTTACTAAAAGAATTCCTATAATTTTGGATTTTATCCTTCCCTATTCAAAAGTACTCTCTTGCCATGGCCTATGTATAAAACTTTCTTCCAAAACCCACCTCCCTACTTGGGGTCAAGCCAAGCATCCAATTCCAGCAAGTTTCAACCTCTTTTAGATTTCATTTCTATTTAATTTATCCTCAAACCTTTTTCTGTAATTTATTTTGGACTCCTGGGATTTACAAAGGAGGTACCAGATTCCTTAAGTTTCTAAGCCCAAGTAACTTACCCTAGCTACTTCTTAGTACCCTCAACCAAGATCCATCAAGATCTGCTTGTCCACAGCTCAAAATTTTCAAAATTTGCTTGCTGCAAGTTTGGACTAGATTTGCCATTTTTGGTGAATTTCATTCTTTTTCTTTTCCAAAAATTCTGAGATAATTCAGGCAGTCTCCAGATGCATCAAGAGATCACTTCACCAAGTTTCAGCTCTAGAAAAATTTTCCACGTGCATAAGTCATTTCGTCGAACCGGTGGCAGGCACTGTTTCTGTCAAGTTTTAGAATTCAGTGTTAAGTTTCAGTGGCAGTGTCGTTTTCTTCAGAACATTGGCATCGATCTCGCCAGTGCACGCGTTGGCACCTTGCTCACTGCTCCCCCTTCTTATCCAGTGCGCCGCACGGTTGCTTGGCCGGTTGCGAGCGTCGGCGGCGACGTGTCGCATCAACTCCGGCGCCTCCTGCAGTGGCAGTACCGCCCGTGGCGACCAGCAGAGGCCAGCGCTGCAGTACGGCGCCGCTCCGCACCGCCCACACCACCCTGAGCTTCCGCGTGGCCATCCTCATTGCTGGGCGCACTGCAGAACCGCCGCCGTGGCCTGAGAGGAGCAGAGCACGCTCCATGCTGCCGACGAGCCCGTGAGCTCCGTTCCGTCGAAACCACGGGAGCAGGCAAAATCCGACCAGGTTAGGCGTTGAATGGTGCCAGTGGACCAATACGAAGCTGCCCAGCCACCTTAACCTCCCGTCCAACCTCTGCCTCGCCGTAATCACTCGCCGGAGTGATCCCGTTCTCGGCAACCACCTCGAGCTAGCTATAAATAGATACCCCCGAGCTCGTTTTCGACCCAGCACCTCTCCTCCTCTCCTCAGAACCTCGCCACACTCATTAGAGGGCCTCGGGAGAGCCTTCTTCCCCGATTCCGGTCGCCCCGATCCGCTTCGGGCTTCGGCAAGATCCGCTTTGGTGAGTGCGCCCCGCTTCCCAAACCTTTCCAGTAGCCCCCTAGTGCACCCACTTTCCCTAACCCGCGCTTCAATTTGGCGTCTGCAGCCCTCCTGGGTGAGATCCATCATCACCCGAACCGCCGTCCGCCGGAGTTGAATCCGCCGTCGACGTGGTACTCGCCGACGACCAACTCCACCACCCACCGACGCGGAACTGTCCCGTGAGTGCAACCATACACTTGCCCTCCTCTGGATCGCCGTCGATCGTCGCCGGCAATCATCGTTCGCTTCGGTCGACGGTGGGATTTTTAAACCTGACATGCGGGACCCCCTCGTCAGCCTCTCCTCTCTTATTCGAACCATTTTCTGAAGACGCCTTCGGGAAGAATACGCTTTCTTCTTGGTTTGACGTATTGCAACCGAAACGTTTTCTGTTTTTTAACTAGCCCTTGGAAAGTTTCTGTTTCATCACAGATTAGTCCCTGGACTAAAACCTTAATAACTTTTAAACAGAAGAGGATTTTGAGTTGATTCTTTTTTTGTCATCTTTATTTTTATATCTAGTTTTTTATCATATTTATTTGAAAAATATTTGGAACAAATTTTATGCACGCACGGTATTTATGTTAGTATCCGATTTCTTTATAACATAGATACCGAAGGAGGTGACAGAGCCGCAAACTTCGCCGAGCTAGACTCCGACTACTCCGAACCAGACAAGCATGTTTGAACCTTTGATATGATGAGTGTTTTTCATGTTGCTTAAGTGGTTTTCTCATGACATGTTTATATAAGCATTTGTGGATGTTATATTTCATGCAAAGCAAGCTGCAAGTGAGCTTCGAAATTTGATGTGTTCATATGATGGTGAGATAACCTGATCATTTGGTGGCATGATAGGTTGCAAGCTGGTATTGTTGAAGCATGCCAGTTTTATGTCAACCATTTAACTCCAGTATTAACGTGGACCAAGTCTTGTCCCCGTTCGTCCCCTTTTCGTGCCGCCACATGTATTCTGCAAAGAATGCGGTTTAGTCAGTTACAAACCTCTTTCCTTGTACACACCAAATAGAGGGGTCGTGATGTGGGTTCCATGGCCCTGGATTAAAGCCCGTCATCCGGTCAGGGGGCATGGGTGTTTCTGGTTGGGACCGAGAGGGGGCACCCCTTAGAGCACGCGATATAAATTTGATCCCATGCTATTCGAGGTTGTAGCCTCCCCGTCTTAGAGTTTTTCTTGAACGTTGTCTAGGGTGATTCCTGGCAGCGGAATGTGGAATGGGTGTGTACTGGTTAGATGTGTTTCTCCTAAAATACCGTAAACGGAACTAGTCCTTTGTGACTACTGAAATGCGTTGGCTGTGGTTAAACAGTACAAACTCTGCAGAGTCATAACCATTCGAGTAACCATGTCCATGGTAAAGGACTTGAACAACATCTCAGTGTCAGTGTCAGTCTTAGTGCCAATCTCAGTGTCAGCCCCAGTGACAGTCTCCGGAGAATAAGTACGAAACTGAGAGTGGTAAACCCGGCTGAATGTTATTCCTGTGGATGGACTAACCGGTTTATTATCATGTACCGAGTTTTCCGTGGAATGATGTTACCTTCCTGAGCTACTTGAATTCGAATGATGAGATATAAGCCCTTTATGTGATGTCGCTCAGATGTCCGACTGTGGCATTCTTGTTATTTACCTTTGATATAAGCCCTTTATGTGATGTTGCTCAGACGTCCGACTGTGGCATTCTTTTTATTTACTTTGATATAAGCCCTTTATGCGATGTCGCTCAGACGTCCGACTGTGGCATTCTTGTTGTTTACTTTTGATATAAGCCCTTTATGTGATGTCGCTCAGACATCCGACTGTGGCATCCTTGTTATTTACTTTCGTTATAAGCCCTTTTCGGGATGTCTCTTAGACGTCCGACTGTGGCACGTACTATCATTTACGTTTCAACATAAGCCCTTTATGTGGTGTCGCCCTGACGCCCGACTGCGGCATGTTAATTTATTTTTACCTTTCGAGGCGTCGCTTCAGACAGCCGATCAGTTTTCAGCTATTTTATTGGGATTTCGGGAGGACTACCGCCTGACTTCCTTTTATTTATTGTGCAGTGCAAATTTATTGCATGAGTGTGCATTGCTAATCTACTCATGTGCATCATGTTTGCATTTGTTATATCTTATGTCCAAACTGTCTTGCGAGTACATTCAAAGTACTCACCTGGCTTCTTGTTTTGGCCATATGTTGACGAAGGCGATCTTATGGATGAAGAGTACGATAGAGAGTCCGACGCCTAGAAGAGTCCCAGTCATTCCCATGCGATCCTGGAGTTGGTCACTTGTATTATATACGCTTCCGCTACCCTAATAAAATCATCTAGCCTCACTCCGGTGCTTGATGAGTTGTAAGATTTTGGAGTCATGTCACCCACTTCACTGTGACATATCCACCACCACTTTTATTATGAGTCAGTAGTTATGCCACCATACCCTTTGTGTCATATCCGCCTTTATGTATAATATCAGCGTGCTTGTAATAAATTGTTGAGCAGCCTCAGCTCAACCTTGTATAATATTTAGTACTTCTGGATTTCTTTATCAAGGATTTGTCTACCAGTAAGGAGGATTCTTCTATACTGGTCTGATATAATGGTCGGTTTTGTAATAAATGTTTTATTGGAAAACCAGTCCTGACAAGTGCTTAGATGCAGTTTTGAACACTACACTTGTCATCGTAATTTGGGAAAATTATGAAAAAAAGGAGCTACGTTGTGATTTCCGTTTACTAATAGGAAATAAGTTTCACCTCGATGAGTAGCTTCTCCGTGCACGAAAAGCATGTAAGGAATCCAACAACTTGATCCAGATTGGGGCCGATAGATTTTATTGCCAAGATCTTCACTGTGAGCACAGACTGGGTCATGCATGTGGGAATCATTTCTGGAAGATGGTTGTAAATACATCAAGAAGAAATTTAAAAATGTGAATTTCAAGAAGATAGAGCAGAAGATGAGTGTTGTACCTGAACGATTACGGATCAAATAAAGAGTTCAGAGAATTTGGCAGACGAGTGCACCAATGCTGTCAATTTCAGCGCGTCAATAACCCTGATTTTTGTTGGACCTTCTAGATCCGATACAAGCAATCTCTCAAGGAAAGGCGCATTCTCAATGACCATAACTTGGAACAGCTAGAGTGATCTCTTCCCAATTGATGTCTTGTTGCGGGGCCGACAAAACACATAAATCCATCGGAGATTTGTCGAGGCGATGTGGAGGCTAATGAACACGTGGATCTTCTCAAGACGAAGGTACTCGAGCATAATACAGCTGCGGAGCAGGTGCTCCATAGCCTTCTTCGAGATGACAACGTCGAAGAGGTCAAGCTGCTTGAGTTGAGAGAGAAGAAGGGCGGGCACGGCATTAATCTGGGGAAGATAGCAGGAGCTGAAGCTGGCGTGGCGTAGTGTTGGCGTGAGGCGGAGCACGGACGGCGGCAGAGAGCAACATCGTATAGCTTCAAAGTTGAGCTCCTCGAGCTGATCTAGGGCGGGGGATAAGAACCACTCGTCAAACTTGGGTTGGACCTTGCAGTTGGTACTGAACATGTGGATGTCAAGGCGTCTGGCTGGCCCAAGGTGCGATGAAAGGATCTTGGAGACTGCGGCCATGCGTTTGCAATCCCCGTCGCAGAGGCAGCTGTCGACGGTGAGGTTGAGGGGGACGCGGCACCAGAGGGGGCGCCACCACCGGGAGAGCAGGGCGGTCCGCACGGCAGATTTGGTGGGGAGGAGGCCGATGATGACGAGCAGCATGTCATCGGGGAGGCTGCTGATGAGGTCCAGGCTCGCCGGATGCGGTTTTGGCTCGAGACGCCTCCGACTGTTGGCTGCCTCGCCGTCCATCTCAACCGGCGGCAACGCCGGTGTACACGTGTGCTGGTGTGTGTTGTGTGCTGGGTGTGCGCGTGTGCGTCCTTCTGTGCATGCCTCCGTGCAATGGTGAATTATGCGTGAGTGCGCCCTTCACGCGGAAGAAGTGTGTCCTCAATGCGCCCTCAATTTACTAGCGTGCGGGGTGCTACCCCGATCGAGTGGTTTCAACTTTGTTTACTTCACCGCGTGTCAGATGGGCCTCTAGTTTACTTATTTTCACCCACTGCCACATGGGCCAGAACACAAAGATACAGAACACGAGCTGACAAGGCAGCATGTGGAGTGGTTGACCAGTCAACTAAACAATGTACGGAGCTATACGCGGACACAGTGAGCGTATAATCCATCGGTATAGAGTGTTCGAGTGAGAGGGGAGGCCCGTGAGAGATAGCAGAGAGAGAGAGAGAGAGAGAGAGAGAAAGAGCTACTCCCTTCGTTCAATAATGTAGTTCCAACATTTTTTTAAAAGTCAAACTTTTGAAACTTTGACTAAGTTTATAAAGAAATTACTTATATCTACAACACCAAAGATAAATGATAGTATGAAGTAAGTGCATGTTGTGATGAATCTAATGATCGTTCCAGATCTAAATGTTTTTCTCCACATATACCTAGTCAAACTTTTCTGAGGTTTGGCTTTTCAAAACATCTATATGCTTATGGACGTGAGAGAGTCCCTAACTAGAGAGAGAGTGTGAAATAGAAAGAGTGAGTGAAAAAAGTGTGTGTGCATGTGTGAAAGAGACATGGACAACACTCGATAAAAGTCGAGAAAAAACGTGTGTGTCTTATGCAAACATATCACACATGCATCTTCGACAACGGAAGCAAGGTGAGGATATAGTCTGTGGTTTTTTGCAACCGAGAGAGCAAGACCCCTAGCACATGGCCAAGAGGGGTCTGACAAACAAGGGAGAGAGGTCGAGAGAGACGTACGGAGAAAATGTAGACATGGGGAGGAGAGAGTGTATGTTTGTCATAGAGAGATCCCCTGGAGATTGTGATGGGACTACATGGGTGGGAGATTGAGTGACAAGGTGTGTGCGCGATAGAAGATACCCCGAGAGATATCGAGATAGATGTATGGATGGAAGGAGACAATACGTGTGTTCCTGATGGCTAGTGAGAGATAATCATACTTAGGGGGGAGTGCTTGCGCCTATGATGGAGTGAGGGATTATGGTACTTATTAGGGGGGTGCATGTCACATAGAGAGAGAACAAGGGCGGAGAGTGTTGGATGGGTCTATATCTATAGCGCGAGCGAGACATGTGTATTTGTGAACCAGGGAGATATAAAGTTTGAGAGAGATTGAGGAGCCCCGATAAGGCTGAGTGGTGCGTCAGATAGCTGAGAGGGGGAAAGAGATATTCTATCCGCTCGATAATGCAATGCATGTAAATTTTTTAGAAGTCAAACTTTGGAAACTTTGATCAGGTTTACACAAATGTTATTTATGTCTACAATAACAAAGATACATCATACGAAACTACATCTCATGGTGAATCTAATGGTATATGTTTGCCGTTCTAGATGTAATTGTTTTTCTCCACGTACATGGTCAAACTTTGTGATGTTTGACTTTTCAATAAATCAATATGCTATGGACTGAGGAGAGTGCCTAAGTCGAGAGAGGTCAAGTGCGTGTGAAGGAGAATGAGTAAGTGTGCAAAAAGAGTATGTGTGTGAAAGAGAAAGTGACAACAAACGATAAATTAGAGAGAGTGTGTGTTTTTTCGTTTCTTAGGCGAACATATCACGGATGCATCTCCGAGATAGAAAAGTGAGGCGAGGAGATACACGAAGATAGCTAGTGTGTGATTGTTTGCAACGGAGAGAGAAACCCCTATAGCACATGTCCAATAGAGGTCTGACCAACAAGGAACAAAGGTCGAGAGGGACACATGGAGAACATGGACGCATGGGGAGGGCGAGAGGGTGTGTTTGTGATAGAGAAATCCCCTCGAGATCGTGAGGGGACTATATGGGTGGGAGATCGAGGGAGGTGTGTGCGCGATACAGAGATGCCCCGAGAGAAATCGAGATAGACCATGCACATGTTTGTGATGGAGACTAAGATTAGCTAGTCATATACATATAGGGGGGACTACATGTGCCTACAATTGAGTGAGAGACCATCATGCTTGGCTAGCTAGGCATGAGATTGTGTGTGTCTGCGTGTGATATGGAGAGAGAACGAGGGAGGGAGATAGAGTTTTAGATGGGCCTATCGAGTGCGAGTGAGATATGCGTGTGTATGTGTGACCCAGGTAGATGGAGAGTTTGAGAGAGAGGGGGAAGAGCTCCGAGATGACAGAGTGGTGCGTGAGAGAGTTAAGGGCAACGAGCCAAGGAGTTTGTGTGCGTACGATGAGTGCACCCAACATATCTAGCTTGGACTAGAGAATCATACATAGTGTGCGAGAGGGACCTATAGGTGGAGTATATATGCATGCGAACTAGAAAGACCCCACACACACACACACACAAAGAGAGAGAGAGAGATGGAGAGAAAGCGAGAGGGACCAACAAGGTTTGCGTGTTGGATGCGTGCGACAGAATTGAAGATTGTCGGCGAGAGAGAGAGAGACCAGGAGTCCGGGAGAGGGGGAGGTCGCGTTTTATGCATCAAAGACTGATATAAACCATGTTTCGATATAAACTTGCACTCAAATATTTAAATTGGAGAACATGTTGTTTGCAATCCACACATGAACGGATATATGCGTATATCAAACAAGTTCATTAATTTCACTTTCAACATGTTCATGGAGTACTATAATACTGTACAACATGCTACTCGATTGAGGTGTTCAATTTTGGATTTAGTTCACTATTTTGACCAGGTGAACGAGCTATTTCATTGAATCGAGATATTTCATTTTGGGTTTGTTTCCCGTTTTTGAGTGGGTCAACTATTTGTCATATAGTAAATCGCTAGCAACGAGCATGTAAAAACACATTACTCCCGAGCATCATCTCTCCATCTAAAAAAGAAGTGGCAAGCTAATATTTCAAAATTCGATTCGAATTGACTTGGTAAGGTAGATGTGGATGCTCGTTCTCCCAAATTTTGAACGAACCGTTAAACATCCTCTGCTCGGTGGAATTCACCCGAGCAAATAAATGGGAGACACGAAATTACCGTCCTATGTGGGACACGCATCAATTGGCCCGTTGTACATCAAGGGTAGGTTCGTAACTTCATCCAAGCGCGCCTTCTCCTCGGCCGAAATGACATGTGTCGAATAATTCATAAACTATGGTTGGCAAAACACGCTCTCCTCGCCCGAAATAGCTCGCGCCCACTATTTCAAAACACGCTCTCCTCGCCCGAAATCGCTCGCGGCCACTATATTTCAAAACACGCCCTCCTCGCCTGAAATCGCTCCCGCCCAATATTTGGGGAGAAGCAAAGTAACTCTACTATCCCCGACCCTCAGTACACAGACCCAACCCGAGAAGCCTAAAGGCAGGGGTAGAACTGTAACTCCCCCTCACATTTTAGACAAATGCGTCCGTAAAACATGGTTCCACTCCCCTCCCAATCCCCCCCATTCATACCTCGTGGGCGCCAAATCATCTTCTCCCCGGAAGCTCCCTTCTCCCGAGCCGAGAAACCTCAGCCCCTCCTCCATGGCGCCCCCCACAGCACCAATTTCACAGCCGCCCTCCTCCCTAATGCCGGAGACGTTGTCCATTTGCCATCGTGCACTGGGTCGTGTGCCTCTTACTCCGTGCTGCAGGAGCTGCCTCGACGACAGCCGCGTGAACCGTACCGGAGCCGATTCACCCCCGCCGTTGTTCACGACACTGGAGTGGCTCCAACTTCGGATCCGTCCAGAGTCCCGGCGCTGCTTCCTCGTAGCCGTCGACCGTCGCGACATCATTGTTTCCCTGCCGCCGGTGGCCACCGCAACCGCGCCGGCCTCACCGACTCGGCAGCTAGACCTGCCTACTTCACCATGCTGCCAGATAGGTCGCACCCTCATCTCAAATCACTTTATTTAGGCGTCAGTTGTCTGAATTTTTATTCTGGACCAATCGATTCCTAATGGGAAGGAGCACCCCTCGAGGTGGAGGAGCTCCAACGCTGCCGGTTGGCTGGTGTCTAACGTAAGGGTGCGGGGCCACAAGTTTGCCATGGAAGCAGCACTTAGATGGCTATCTTAGAGTAGCGTGGATTGAAGGTACTGCCGCCGCCAGATCTGGATGACGGGGAGTCTTTGTGGATTGGCCCGTGGGCGGTGCAACCACGGCAGTGCGGTGGGGTGGGGAGCGGGGTTTTGGACGGGGCCACGGACGGCGGAGGCAGGCTGCTCTGCCCTTGGTCGCTGGCTCTTCGGGGAAGATTGCTAACAGTGTCAGCCGGGAGGCACAAGACGGCCATCAAGCCATCCGGCATAGATTGGACAGTACCAAAATAAAATAAAATCATGTGACCCCCATTTAGTATTCAGTCGACAGACGTGTGACCACTCTCGTAGCTTGTTGCTGATCTCTTAGTGTATTTCTTCAGATTAAAGAGATGTGTCGTTATTAACATTATGTGTTATCTGCATCTTCAGCCACACCGTCTTCCGACTCACCGCGGTTGCTCCAACAAGGGAAGCATACACCAGAAGGGAGCTATAGTCCCCACTCAACAATTCCCGGCATCGAATGCGCGTGCCTGACATGGACAGCCACAACAACTGCAGGGCCATCGACAAGTCAGCACATGATGCTCACTTCTATGGATGGCGGCCAGATAGGTTGTACCCTCATCTTACTTGTGTGCAACATTTATGGCTTTGTTATTCATCTAAGCATGGAAAATAGATTATCACATTTCACTGTATATTCATGCAGATCTCTTACGGGTCTTGTTCAGGAGTTAACGTTGTTCCATAGTTCAGCTAAGATACTTGTACTTTAGGTAACGTTGTTCCATAGTTATCATCCATCAGCCAATGCTATCCCACAGGCTGGTGATTATACTATTATACCACTTCTAGTATTACCTATGTTGTTCTTTAATACTTTTGTGTGCCATCTAGTTAATCTCGAGTACAAACGATACATATTCTGTAGCTTTCATCTGTGTTCTCCCTTTAGTTTTTGAGACCTGTTGTTGCTAGTTAACCCCAGTCCTACTATTTATGTCGTCTCCTACAGGCACTCATTACATAAATCTAACTACTAGTTGTCTTCCATGCATGTCAGATATAATTGCACACACTGATATATCCACAAGAACCTCATGGAGCAATGTAAAGACCAATAAACTTGATGTCTATGATACCCAATATGATGGAACATGTAAAGGCAGTTCTTCAGAAGACTTGCAGAAAGATGTTGAATCCTCTTCACCCCACAAGGTCCTTGCTCTAACTTGGCCCGTGGTATGGGTACAACATGCATATAATGTCCTGGAGTGTATCTACTCTATTGCAATGCCATGTGCTTAGCATGCTGATCATGCATGTAAAAATGTCATGCCTTCCTGTTTTTCAGTACCTATTCCATTCATGATAACATGTTTTCAAATTCAAGTACTGTCATTCTAGTCTATCGCAATGCCATCTGCTTAATTTGGACATCATGCTTTTGAATATCTTATGCATTGTTATTCATCAGTATGTACTTCATTTGTCAACCATACCATGTTTTTTTACATTTTTTTTGAGAAACTTGGCAGTAGGGAAAAGCCCCTACTATTTTTTATATATCTATATAAATGGGGTGTTTACATAGACATAACAAGAAGCCAATTCACACGGTGCACCTTTTTACCTAGTGTGCAGCTAGGGGCCTATCAAAGCCAATTGAGTATCAGGCTAAACAATAGAGTTACAGAAATTGACAAAGGCAGCTCTACTTGCTACTTTAACTCTATGTTGAAGGAGCTGGAGGTCCACTTTGAATCTTGTCAACTAGGTCTCGACAGTAGGAGCCACTCCCCTGAAGTGCTTGTTGTTCCTCTCTTTCCAAATGCTCCAAGCTGAGGTGAGGAATGTCTCAAAGTAAAAAGGGTTCAGCCAGGAATCTTTTGTAGATTGGAGAAGATCAAGGCGGCTGTCAAAAGGAGCCCAAACGATGTGCAGCTTGGCCCAACAACTTTGACTGAACGGGCAAGTGAAGATCATATGGTCAACTGTTTCTTCCACGTGTTGCCCACACAGTATACAGTCGAAGTTATCACCAATGTTATAGTGCCTCCTTTTGAGCATGTTGCGAGTGTTTAGTCTGTCTAAGAAGAGAAGCCAGCCAAACATCTTGATCTTCATGGTACACCGTGATTTCCAAAGATGTTGGAAGGCCTGATGTGCTTCCCCGTCCCTAAAGTAGTTGTTATAGTAGTCTTTTGGTCTAAAATCTGCCGAGCCCCATGAGTAGTGCCACACATCATGCTCTGAGGTGGAGGGGGAAACCCAACAAGTGGGAGGGTGCAAATCATGGATTTCTTCAAGTGCTTGCGGCAAGACAGGTAGGTGAAAGGTAGCATGTAGATCAAAACTAGTCATTGCTTCCGCCACAGAGAGGTCTTCATGGATGGCAAAAGAAAAGGCACGTGGGTGGGATGTTTGCAGAATATCCTCCCTCCACAGATCTTTCCAAAAAAGCGTCGTCTTACCATCCACCACTTGAACAGATGTGATTCCTCGGAAAATTGGTGTGAGTTTTAAGATGTCTTTCCACCAGAACGATCCAACTGCGTCAACTGCATGAGGTATCTTATCTACATAGTGATTGTCCCAAATGAGATGCACCCATGGAATGTCCAACTTGTTGAAGAACTTGTGCAAGAATTTTAGCAGCAGAGCCTCATTATGGATCTTTATGTTGATCACTCCAAGCCCTCCTTTTTTCTTGGGTCGGCAGACCAAGTCCCAGGCAGCCAGAGAGTTACACTTGTCCCCTTGTTCTGTTTTCTTAGTCCATAGGCATCGACGTCTGATCTTGTCTAGGATCTCAATGAGTTTAGGAGGGCACTTGAGTGTGCACATGGCGAACACAAGGAGCGACGTAACCGAGGCATTTAACCAAGTAAGCTTGCCACCGTATGACATCATAGCAATTGTGGACGTGAGTTGCCTTTCTAATCTGCAAACTAGCGGCATGAGCTCTTGGACAGATGGTTTCGTCGTACCCAATGGGAGTCCAAGGTAGGTGAAGGGCATAGATCCATTAGCACAACCAAAAACTCGAGCCAGATTGTTCGTAGCCTCCAAGTCCAGATTGATGGGTATTAAAGTGGATTTATGAAAATTGATTTTTAGGCCAATGGAGGAGGCATAGTCTGATAGGAGCTGCTTAATCAATGTGGCTTGCTGAATGCATGCAGGGAGGACAATGAGTGTGTCGTCTGCATATTGAAGGACGGGGTAATCAGTTTGTCCTCTGCAGGGAAATGGGAGCTGGATTCGGCCCTGTCTGAACATATCATTTACTGCAGCTTGGAGCAATTCGGCCGCGAGGACAAATATGAGTGGGGAAAGTGGGTCGCCTTGGCGGACACCACACTTACATAGGAATTGACGGCCAGGCACTCCATTCAGAAGCACTGAAGATCGTCTAGAAGTGAATAGGCAATTGATCCACTTAATCCATCGATCGTTAAACCCCATATGCCTCATTATATTGATCATGGGCTCATGGGCAATCGTGTCAAACGCTTTGGCGAAGTCTAGCTTAAGTAGCACAATCTCTCTGCCCAAAGTGTGACATTGGTGTATATATTGATAAGCCCATGCGAGACAGTCTTGTATAGTTCGCCCTTTAAGGAATCCGTATTGATTGCGATGGACCAATTGGAGGATAACTCGTTGTATACGGTTAGCTAGCAATTTAGTTATCAGCTTTAGACAACAGTTAAGAAGAGTAATCGGTCTGTAATCATTGACAGTCTTAGGCGAATTGACCTTGGGTATCAAAGTAATGAAGCCATCATTGATGCTAGTGATATCCAGCGTGCCTTGGTGAAATTGGGCACAAAGATCATAGAAGTCATGTCTGATAATGGGCCAGCATGCTTTGAGAAAGGCAGCACTGAAACCATCAGGTCCCGGGGCGCGGTCAGGAGGCATTTCCTTGACAATACTATCAATTTCCTCCATGGTGAACGGATCGGTGAGATGATCAAGATTACACGCACGTGGAATGATTGCTGGCAAATCAAATTTCATATCGCAGGGAGCTGTCGTGCCTAACCTGGATTTGTAAGTGGAATGAAGAAGGGCCTCTTTTGCGGGGTGATCTTCAACCAAACTACCATCTTCAGCACGAAATGAAGCAATGTTATTCTTACGAAATCTTTCTGTGGCAACGGCTTGGAAGAATTTGGTATTCTCGTCCCCAAACTTGATCCAACGGATGGTGCAGTGTTTTTTCCAGTAAAGTTTCTGGTATTTTAGTAATCGGAGCAGATGAGCTTTAAGGATATTCCTGAAGTTGGATTCAGGTATAGTGAGGCAATGCTTGTTTTCTAACTCATCTAAGTCGGCCAGAACCAGATTACAGTTAGTGATCGCAATGGAAAGCTTCGAGATATGCTTGCTCCAAACTTTGAGAGCCCGTCTGAGAGCCTTGAACTTGTGTGCCAGAGTTCCCGCAACATTTTTGTTAAAGACAGGCTTATTCCAAACCTGTTGGACAACATCCATGAACCCGGGATGCAAAATCCAGTAAGATTCAAAACGGAACAGTTTGCTGCGAGGGATTTTAGTCTCAATATTAACCACGCAAGGGATATGGTCTGACACTGGTTTGCCAAGAGGTTTAACCAGGGTTTTAGGGGACGTGTTGGTCCAGTGTAAAGAGGTAAGAAACCAATCTATCTGCTCGAGAAGGGGATCATGTTGCATATTGCTCCACATGTAAGTTATGCCTTGGACTGGAATCTCAATTAGTTGCTGCTTACGGATGATATCATTGAATGTAATCATATCATTTAAGTTGCCACCCGGCTTGTTACGATTATTAGGTGCCCGCATATAGTTGAAATCCCCTAGCAGTAGCCAGTCCTGACCATTAGGGATTTGCACATCATATAGCCAAGAGGTAAACGCCGCGTGATCTACCCCCGTACAAGGGCCGTAGATATTAACAAGCGACCACGATTGTGGAGACTGCGTGCTAACAAAACTAACTGAAAGAGCAAACACATCCGTAAATACGATGGTACCCATGAATAAAGCGCTTTGCCAAACAGTAAGGAGGCCTCCAGAGGCACCACATGAGGGGACGAATGCAAAACGATCAAATTGTTTAGGAAAGCAGGTTTTGATAAACGCAAAAGAGACATCAGGCATTTTGGTCTCTTGCAAACAAACTACTGCACAACCGCTAGAGATAATAGCATTATTGAGAGCTAAGGGTTTCTTTTCGGAGTTTAAGCCTCGGACATTCCAAGATAGCACATTCCAGCAGCACAGAGGAGGCATAACGATGAAGCTGATTATTCAGAAGAAGAAGGATTCACCTCCTCATGCATATCTTCAGGCATAGGTGTAGTCAAGGGAGCAGCCAGCAGCGCTTCAGAAGAAAGCTCATTCTCCGGGATCGCACAGCGGTTGACACCAATAGCTTGCAAAGTGGCGACAGATGTAGGAGGTGGTATTTCACCAGTAGAGCTAGAGGAGCCAATAAAAGGCACATAACGTGGTTGTACCTTGGAGGAACTGGAGCGAATATCCTTGACGGCTTGAGTCTTGAATCCATCATACTTGTTGGAACGCTGACTGCGCCTAACTGCCGTGGTAGATGTCGGTGCCATCATCCTAGGACGTTTGGCCTGAGCATGCGGAGCAGGCTGAGCAGGGATCAGAGCAGTAAAGGTCTGTTGTGGCACATCAGTAGCTGAGTGGTTAGCTTCAGGTGTGGGATTCTCAGAGACCTCAGGTGAGATGTCTGAAGACTGAAGTTGATGCTCGTTAGTATCTGAACTTAGCACCACAGTGTCACAAGGGAGTTCTTCAATAACCACTGATGAAGCAGTTGCGATTGCCGGATTGGAAGTCTGAACCTGAGCAAAGTTGATACCCTCGGTGTCAACCGAAACCCTAACAGAGATCGAAGCAGAATCCTGCCTCATTCCAAAACCCTGTTGCCAAGGTCCAATGGATGTAAGAGCTGGTCGTAGGGCTTGAAAAATGAATGTATTGAGGCGTTGCCTAGGAATGGCCTCATTCATAAGAACAGACAGTAGTTCCTCCCCTTGAGCAGACAGAACAAATCGAATACCCTGAGCATGTAAATCCACAAAAATAGTCAAAGATTCAGAAGAACCATCCCTGCTAAGAACTTCCACAGATGGAGCAGACAACACATCCAATGCCACATTCAGATCAGGTAGACTCCCATCCTCCTCCATAGAGGAGCTAGAGTTGTCAGACGCAGTAATTGAGTCATTCCAAGCCTGAAAAGTGCTGTCAGTGATGTTGTTTTCAGGAACTATGCCATGCTGGAACGTCAGACCCTGTGAGGCAAGCCAAGCCTGATAATTGATGAGGTGCGGTGGCATTGTCGGGAGTTGAACAGGCTGTGGAGGAAGCCAGGCACCCCAGCCACCTTGACCTTGGACCTCCTGGTTAGCAACTATTCCTTCAGCCTGACCTGCATTGTTGGCAGCAGGCGGAGCTCCATTTTGAACAAGCCAGTTATGGACCTGTTGCTGGTACAACTGTTCAGCAGTGAGATCTGGACCAAAAAGGGGATGAGGATTTCCATCAGGCGGCGGTTGTTCCTCCCCAGGTGGCAGAACTTCAGGTAAAAGGCCGTTCCAGTCGTTACTGCGCAAGATGGTCACCTGAACTGTCCAACAGTTTCGCTCGCCACCTAGTTGCCAAACTACAAAGCTCTTGGGTATTAAGTTCAGACGGATCACTCTAGTTTTAAGCAACACAAAACGGCGATCCTGCCTCGGATTATACTAGGAGACAAGAGCGCCATATCCTCCCAGAGCCTTGTTGATATAATAGTCAGTCTGATAATCATACGGAAACCCGAAAAACATCAACCAAACTGCCAGCCCAAAAGAAGTAATGCGCCTATTGAGAGCCTCATTGTGAGGAACAAATGTCACCAGCAGATCTTCTTCCTCTAACTCAATAGGGGTGTTAACCGCCGTATCTCTCATGAAGGAGTCAACAAACCCAAAGATCCCAATACCAAACGGGTGATCACTGACCTCTGTGGTGAACAGCTGAGATTCATGGAGCAATGCAGTGATCTGGTCACGGATGGCAGAGCGGCGATGAAGGGGAACGTAGTGGCTGGTCTCTGCAATCGCCAGGAACTCATGACTGAGTGGCGCAAGGGGACCAACGACCATGCCACTACGAACCAGTCTGTCCGCCGGGCCGGGCTCAACGGCGAACCCCGACGGGAGGAAGGGGACTGGATTGAGGGGGTAGTTGACCATGGTCAAGCGTCTCATGAGAGGGAGTGATTCCAGGGGCGATGTGACAGGGCTGAGCAGGGGCTTTTGCGTTTTCGAGGTGGAAGACGGAGCGCGAGGGGGGGGAATGGGCTGGACAGATTTTTACAACCCACCTCCACTTGCTTTGAAATTTCAGCCGGTGACACGATTGTTCCACGTGTCCATAGAACCCACACACAGCACAACGGATGGGCGGATTAGATTTGAACCTGGGCTGCTGCGCAGAAGAGGATTGTCCCAAAAATCCGGCGGAATTGAGCCTAGTGTTACCAATTGAAGGTACTTGCCTACTAATTTGTGATTTACTAACACGCCTGGGGCAATCAATGGCATGGTGATCAGGACCGGAGCAATAAATGCAAATGATCCTACCTTGGCAAGAAATCCGATTGTGCCCCCATTGTAGGCATTTAGAACATAAGGCAACCCATTTCGATGCCAAATCCTCAATTTCCAACTGTGAATATTGGGCCTGCGCCAAGTCGGCTTTGTGTTGGGCCTTAAGCGTAGGGGGGCAAATCTCATGAGGAGGAGCATATCTGAAGGAAGATTTTTAAAAACAGAGAGGCAGCGGAGCGTAAGGCACGGTAAGAGGACATTTAAACGTACCTAATAAAAGGTAGTTATTATCTTGATTCTCCTCAACCTTTGCTTGTGTCAAATAATGATTCATTAATGCAATATGAGTAGCACCCAGAACAGGGATCACGCCCGAGCTGTCGCAAGGAGTAACTGGTGCAATTTGAACTAGAGCTTGATTATGCAGCAATGAACTCGAGGACGAGGAGGCTTCATGAGCATCCTTGTTTGAAAAATTCCAATTTTTCAGAGGAATAAGTCCAAATTTACTAAGCTCCTTAACAGAAGAATGAGCAATGCCCTCGTGGTGAGATGACAATTGCAAAAAAGGTTTGATAGCAACTGAACGTCTATCTGCAATGTCATGCAACTCTTGGTCCGCGTGCCAGCGATTATCAATGGCAAGGGTTTTAGCAAAACGACCATTAAACAAGTGGAAGTGACAAACAAAGTCAGGCCAAATACGATCTTTTAGCCCATATATGAAGTGACCCACTTTGTTATTTGCCACCGAGAAGCGAAATGAACGTTGAGTGATCGGTAACACATTGAAACCAGAAGAAATCCCACCAATGCAACACTGTAAGGCAACACCCACAGATTCCACCGAAAGAGGGAACGAAGCCGAAGAGAACGAGACCACCAAATAGAATTCTTTGATGTCCCGGGAGGGGGAGAAGTGAACTGTAGACCCCAATTTCCTTCTCACCTGGTCGGCCAAGGCCAAGCCCGGCGCAAAATCCCAATGTAGCAGGCTTTCCATGGTTTCTAGGGCTAGAGATCGCCATTGTAGGTAGGAAGCAGGTGGGAGGAGAGGAGAGGAGAGGAGGGGTGGGAGGGAGCCATTCGATATGCCAGATATAGAACACTTACCGGGTTGGCGTGGCACTTTGCGCAAAGTCTACGGTCCTCCATGTTTTTTTACATTGAAGTGCTATTCTAGTGCTCTGTTGCAATGCCATCTTAGTTTCCCAATCATACACGTGTATGTTGCCTTAGTTTTTTCTGTATGTATTCCGCTAGCATGCAGTTTTACACTCAACTAGTGTTTTTTTACTGTATTGTCCTGTCGCATCCCTAGCTCTTACACCATACTCCCTCTGTCCGGATTACATGTTGCCCCAATGGATAAAAAAGGATGTATCTAGAATTAAAATACGCCTAGACCCATCCATTTTTTTCCGGATGGAGGGAATACATGTCAATATGTCATGCCTTTCTATTCTTCAGTACCTATTCTAGCTGTCTGGTGTAGCATGTTTTATAATTGAAGCACGATTCTTCTATACAAGGCATGCAAGGGGAAGATGAATATGTTAGAATCTGAAGGGTTACAAACCAGGTCTTTGCAAAAGATCCAAATGCCAGGAGATAATAAACCAACTCCAGATTTTATAGATACTGCTCCAGCACAGAGAAACCCAACTCCTACTGATAATAAGCAGATTCCAGTGGCCAAAGAACTAGTCCACTCTAGTCCAGCAAAAATATGTCAACTCCATTCTAAGAAGTGTGTGCGTATCCTTGCATCATGAAATTTTATAGCATGCTGATCATATTTTCTACATGTTTCTTACCCATCTCTCTTTTAGAAAATAAGCTTAACAGATAGAATAATTTCTGCACTATATCGTCTGTGAGGAAAGATTCTTGCAGGAATTCTCTGTGCTCCAATGCAGATGTAAGTACCTGTTGTATATCACTATATTTTTACATCAGCATGTATTTTGTTAATCGGCGTGATCCAACCTTTATCTGATCAAAATTTAGTTGTAGCAAAATGTATGATTAAAGGCCACAATGTTGATTTTTGTAAGGAAAACTGCCTGGTAGTTTTGCATCCTGAGCTGCATGAGTGTACTATCTCATATCAGTGGGTTTGAATACTTTGGTTCTGCAGTGGGTTTTCAGTGTTTTTTTACTGTGTTGTCCTGTCGTATCCCTAGATCTTACATCATACTCCCTCCGTCCGGATTACATGTCGCGGAAATGGATAAAACTGGATGTATCTAGAACTGAAATACGCCTAGACCCATCCATTTATTTCTGGATGGAGGGAATACATGTCAATATGTCATGCCTTTCTATTCTTCAGTACCTACTCCATCCCTGTTGTAGCATGTTTTATAATTGAAGCACCATTCTTCTATATAAGGCATGCAAGGGGAAGACAACTATGTTAGAATCTGAAGGGTTACTGAGGGAGTCCTGGGTTAGGGGGTGTCCGGATGGCCGGACTATACCATCAGCCGGACTCCTGGACTATGAAGATACAAGATTGAAGACTTCGTCCCGTGTCCGGATGGGACTTTCCTTGGTGTGGAAGGCAAGCTTGGCGATGCGGATATTTAGATCTCCTACCATTGTAACCGACTTTGTGTAACCCTAACCCTCTCCGATGTCTATATAAACCGGAGGGTTTTAGTCCGTAGGACAACACAACATACAACAATCATACCATAGGCTAGCTTCTAGGGTTTAGCCTCCTTGATCTCATGGTAGATCTACTCTTGTACTACCCATATCATCAATATTAATCAAGTAGGACGTAGGGTTTTACCTCCATCGAGAGGGCCCGAACCTGGGTAAAACTTCGTGTCCCTCGTCTCCTGTTACCATCCGCCTAGACGCACAGTTCGGGGGCCCCTACCCGAGATCCGCCGGTTTTGACACCGACAGTTACAAACCAGGTCTTTGCAAAAGATCCAAATGCCAGGAGATAATAAACCAACTCCATTTTTCATAGATACTGCTCCAGCACAGAGAAACCCAACTCCCACTAATAAGCAGATTCCAGTGGCCAAAGAACTAGCCCGCTCCAGTCCAGCAAAAGAATGTCAACTCCATTCTAAGAAGTGTGTGCGTATCCTCACATCATGAAATTTTGTAGCATTCTGATCATATTTTATACATGTTTCTTACCCATCTCTCTTTTAGAAAATAAGGTTAAATGATAGAAGACTTCCTTCATTGGGATTGTATTTGAGGAAAATATCTTGCGGGAATTCTCTGTGCTCCAATGCTGATGTAAGTACCTGTTGTATATCACTATATTTTTACATCAGCATGTATTTTGTTAATCGGCGTGAATCCAACCTTTATCTGATCTAAAATTAGTTGTAGCAAAATGTTAAAGGCGCCAATGTTGATTTTTGTAAAGAAAACTTCCTGGTGGTTTTGCATACTGAGCTGCATGAGTGTACTATCTCATATCATGCACATTACTGAATTGTAATGCTGCTCTGGTTGCCCATTCAGTCATTGTGTTAATGTTTCTTTCGTATTACCTTACCTGGCTGATGATAGATGTGTCATATTGTGTTTATTTGGTGTTGGCTAGTTCCCCAAACGTTCGTTGTGCCAATGTTTCTTTCCTATTATCTGACTTGGCCAATGATAGCAATGCTAGTGTGTTAATTTGGTGCAGGCTGTTGAAGATAAGAAGACAAACTCTGAAAACAGCAAGGCAACCCCATTATTTCTTTCCAATAAATCTAGGACAGGTAATATGGCAGTAAATCATGATTAATCTGTTTGGTTCCCCTCCTAATTTATGTTATGATGCAGTGGTCGAGACACTCTCCACTATCAATAATACAAGCCTGCCAAAATCGCCATCTGAATCTATTCAGTATCCTCTGTCTCGAATGCAACGGAAAAAATGTATGTTTGTGAACCAATTAATGGCTGAAGCAATGATGGAAATGGTGGAGGAATCAGAGGTGCAGAGTCGTGCGACACAACAACAGATCAATGTTTCCAAAGACAATGTAGCAAAGCAGCAAGAACTTGCCGACATGCTTATGGGCGTCATCCGTGCTGAGGTTGTAGATTGTGACATTGTAGATCATTAGGTTATGTTCATTTATTTGCACTGGCATCAATCTTTGATTGCCTACTGGATGTAATTTCATGTAATATATGCTGGATGTGCAACGTTTTTCCTTGTATGTCGTACCTTTGCTTGATCGGTTTTGGTCCTGTGCATAATTGCTCGTCGTAATGGGCTCAAATTATCTAATTTGGCCTAAAGACACGTACGAACTTTAGTGGGTCCGTTAAGTTAATGGGATGTTACCAGGCCGAAAGTTAATGGCCGGCCCTCTTAACTCCCGGGTCGTTAACAGACCGACATCGAAGCGGGCAACAGGTGGGCCAATTGATTTCATGGGCCGTTAATAGGTCGTTACTAAGTTCGGGCTACATATGGCCCAACTATACTGTGGGCCTTTAGCAGGCCGAAAGAGAAAGCGGGCTTGTACTAGACCATGAAGAGCATGGGCCGCTAAGAGGCCGAAAGTCAGGTCGTATTGTAAATGGCCCAACTGTGTTGTGGGCCTTTAGCAGGCCGAAAGAGAAACCGGGCTGGTATTGGACCATGAAGGGCATGGGCCGTTAAAAGGCCAAAACTCGGGTCCGACTACAAATGGCCCAACTCATTTATGGCCCGTTAACAGGCTGAAAGGCACACAGGGCCGGGTATTGGCCCAACACTTAAATGGGTCGCTAAAAGGCCAAAACTCAGGTCCGACTACAAATGGCCCAACTGATATATGGGCCGACAACAGGCTGAAAGACACACCGGGCCGGAAATTGGCCCAACACTTAAATGGGTCGCTAAAAGGCCGGAACTCATGTCCGACTACAAATGGCCCAACTGATTCATGGGTCGTCAACAGGCTGAAAGACACACCGGGCCGGAAATTAGCCCAACATTTAAATGGGTCGCTAAAAGGCCGAAAGATGTACATCGTGAAAATTGGCCCATCCATTGAATGGCCCGTTAACAGGTCAAATATATAGCGGGCTGTTAACGGGCTTGAACTGACGATGGGCTGCAATGGTGTCAAATCTTTAACGGGCCATTGACGGGCCGAATCGGCACATCTTGTATGGGCCATGGGCTTAAATGGACCTGACACAAGTAGCCTTATATGGGCCGACCTGCTCATTTTTACTGGGCCGGCCTTTTTCACCGGAATGGGCCACTGTTGGGCCGTGCCACGTGTCGGCCTATCATAGGTGCCTCCTGTCCAATGAGTGGATGACATATGTCCCAACGGTGAGGCAACACGTGTTTCCTCCGGCTAATGATGATTTTACACGTGGAAAATCCCCATTGGTCCGGGCTGTTAACGGGTTATCGGATCCAAAGCCGGACCCGATAGCTTAATGGTGTTCCGTTACGGTGGATGCCACGTGTCGGTCACCCTTGACGAAAGCACTTCCGTGACCCGTGATTTATCGTCATGGAAGTGGACACTTCCGTGATGATACTTTTGGTAATGTCATGGAACACTTCTACGACAGCACAGGTATGACTATCTTGATTCTGTCATAAAATCATCATGGATGTACATGCATGACAAAAAACGCGACCTACTGTGACAAACATGTATCATCACAGAAGTGTATTTTTTGTAGTGTCTTCACTCGGAATGTTTTTGTAACTTAGGCAAAACAGGTTCGCAGCTAAGCCCCCGAGTGAGAGGGTTGCTCTTCACTCGGAGTGTTTTTTGAAACTTAGGCGAATCAGGTTCGCAGCTAAGCCACCCACTGGGGGATTTGAACATACGTTTATGCAATAACAATCATTTAGGAGACTACGGAAATCATGTCTTTGATAAACAATCTGAAACTATTCTTATTACATCTCGATGATCCAAGTGTTTAGGTGTAAAACTGGTGCAGCAGATCCGCGTTCCAGGAGCGCGGCCCGTCTTTCTTCTTGGCCACGTTGTAAAGGTGGTATGCCCTGTTGTGGAGCACCTTGGTGACAATGAAGGGGCCTTCCCTGGCAGGGGCGAGCTTATGAGGCTGTTGCTGATCCACTCGGAGCACAAGGTCTCCTTCTTCAAATGCTCGACCTCTGATGTTTCGGGCGTGGAATCGACGAAGGTCATGCTGGTAAATGGTCGGACGGATCAAGGCCATCTCTCTCTTCCTCCAGAAGATCAACATCGTCTTGACATGCTTGCTCTGCTTTGGTTTCTGAGAAGACTGCTACTCGGGGCGCATTGTGGAGCAAGTCACTCGGAAGCACAGCTTCAGCCCCATATACCATGAAGAAAGGAGTTCGACTAGTCGACCGGTTGGGAGTTGTCGTCAATCCCCACAGGACGGATGGCAACTCAGTCACCCAAGCACGTGTTGCATGCTTGAGGTTGCGCATCAATCGGGGTTTCAACCCTTGGAGGATCAAACCATTTGCTCTTTCAGCTTGCCCATTCGGTTGTGGGTGCGCAACGGATGCGTAGTCGACCTGAGTGCCTCGGGAAGCGCAGAAAGCTCTGAACTCATCGGAATCAAAGTTTGAGCCATTGTCCGTGATGATGTTGTGCGGAACTCCATATCTGAATATTAACTCTCTGATGAAACTGATGGTTGTACTTGAGTCGAGGTTCTTGATGGGTTTGGCTTCAATCCACTTAGTGAACTTGTCGACTGCCACGAGCAGATGGGTGAAGCCACTTCTGCCGGTCCTCAAGGGCCCAACCATGTCCAGTCCCCAAACAGCAAATGGCCAGATGAGTGGAATAGTCTTCAAGGCCGATGCGGGATTGTGGGACATGTTCGAGTAAAACTGGCAACCTTCGCACTTCTCGACTATCTCCTTAGCCATTTCATTTGCTCGTGGCCAGTAGAATCCCGCTCGGTATGGATTGGCCACAATGGTCCGAGAGGACGCGTGGTGACCACGGCTCCCTGAGTGGATCTCATTTAAGATCAGTCGACCTTCTTCTGGAGAGATACATCGCTGAGATACTCCAGTAACACTCTCTCTAAAAAGCTATCCACTTATTACCATGAAGGCTTTGGATCTGCGGACGATCTGACAGCCTCATCCTCATCCTCCGGGAGCTACTGCCTGAGCAGATATGCAATATATGGCACTGTCCAGTCGGGGTGATTACTAGAACCTCCATGATTAAGTCAACTACTGTTGGTACTTCGACCTCAGTTGGATTGGTATCACTTATTGGTTGCGGGGGCTCCTCTGTAAAAGGATCTTCTTGCACTGACGGGGTGTGGAGATGTTCCAAGAACACATTACTGGGAATAGGCTTCCAAGTGGAACCTATTTTTGCCAGATCATCAGCTGCTTGATTCTTGAGTCGAGGACGTGGTGGAGCTCCAACCCTTCAAATTTCTTCTCCAACTTCCTTACTGCTTTGCAGTATCCGGTCATGGCAGGACTCCGTACATCCCATTCTTTCATCACTTGATTGACTACCAAATCTGAGTTGTTGTATACCATCAGACGGCGGACGCCGAGTGAAATGGCCATACGCAACCCGTAGAGTAGTGCTTCGTACTCAGCTTCATTGTTGGAGGAATCGAAGTGAATCTGGAGAATATAACTGAGCTTGTCACCTCTTGGGGATACTAGAACTACTCCAGCACCAGAACCGTTTAACATCTTGGATCCATCAAAGAACATGGTCCAATGTTCCGAGTGAACTTGAGTCGGCTGCTGTTGCTCAATCCACTCGGCCAGGAAATCTGCGATTGCTTGAGATTTCATTGCATTTTTTGCTTCGAACTTGATATCCAGAGGGAGAATTTCAATTGCCCACTTAGCCACTCGACCAGTTGCATCTCGATTGTTCAAAATCTCTGACAATGGAGCATCGCTGATGACTGAAACCGAGTGGCCTGCAAAGTAATGTGCAACTTTCTTCGTGGTAAGATAAATTCCGTAGACTAGCTTCTGGTAATGCGGATACCTTTGCTTGGAAAAAGTCAAGACTTCAAAAATGTAATACACTGGGCATTGAACTTTGTAGGCTTTGCCTTCTTCCTCCTGCTCGATTGTGAGCACTGTGCTGACAACATGTCCAGTGGCTGCAATATACAACAATAAAGGCTCTTTGCTGACTAGGGCAACAAGCACCGGCTGGGTGGAAAGCAGGGCTTTGAGCTCTACAAACGTTGTTTCAACTTCAGGAGTCCACTCGAATGTATCAGATTTTTTTCATCAGTCGGTAAAGAGGCAATGCCTTTTCACTGAGACGGGAAATGAATCGACCCAATGCAGCCAAACAACCAGTAAGCTTCTTAACATCACGAACACGCACAGGGCGTTTCATTCAGAGAATTACTCCAATCTTTTCCAGGTTTGCGTCGATCCCTCGTTCGGAAACGAGAAAACCGAGTAACTTTCCTCCTGGGACTCCAAATGTGCATTTCGACGGATTGAGCTTGATATCATATCTTCTTAGGTTGGCAAAGGTTTCAGCTAGGTCAGTCAGCAGGTTGGAACTCTTGTGCAACTTGACCACGATATCATCCATGTATGCTTCCATGTTTCGACTGATTTGAGTGAGCAGGCACTTCTGAATCATGCGCATGAATGTGGCACCAACATTCTTGAGACCAAAAGGCATGGTAACATAGCAAAAACACCCGAATGGGGTGATGAAGGCCGTTTTTATTCATTGGGCCCATATAGTCGGATCTGATGGTACCCGGAATATGCATCCAAAAAGACAAACGCTCACACCCCACAGTCAAGTCGACAACTTGATCGATGCAGGGGAGAGGAAGTGATCTTTCGGGCAAGCCTGATTGATATGCTTGAAGTCAATACACATATGAAGTGAGTCATCTTTCTTGGGGACCATGAAAATGTTGGCAAGCCACTCGGAGTGGTATATCTCGCGGATGAACTCAACTGACAGGAGCTGTCGGGGATATACCCCGCGGTGTAAACCGGCCGGAAGTTAACCCGGCCGGACTTGGCGGTTTATCTGAAGACCCCGCTGACACTTGGTGAGTTACTGGCGACCCGCCCTGACCTGGCGGTTTACAAGCAACCCACCTGGTCATTACGACTCGCTAGTGATCCGGCGTGCGGGACAGACGGATGACAAGGCCCAAGGCCCAGAAGGCCAGTTCACGTTTAATGGTGGGCCGGTTTAAGAGGAAAGGCATGAGGGATATTTGTCTTACAAGGAGTTAAGACCTGGACTTATATCCGATTTGTATTAGAGATAGACTAGTCCTAATCCTAATAGGACTCCACATGTAAACCGCCCCTTCAACATATATAAGGAGGGGCAGGGCTTCCCAAAGAGGGACAAGCTACAAGCAAGAAGAAACAATCTTAGGGCTAGACACAAAGAGGAGAGCCGGTTTACGGCGACTCCCTCGTGATGATAATGAGACCTAGCCTCAAACAGCATGTAGAGTTGTTACCGGATGATGTTTTCCAGGGCCCAAAGCTGTCTAAATCCTTGTCTTGTGTTGCGTCTCTCGATTCCGCTCAACCCCTCTCAAGCTACCACATAGATGCGTTGGCCTTGCGACTAAGTCCTAACACTAAGGACATCTACCGTGACAATTCCACCACAGTTGGCGCCCACCGTGGGGCTTGCGCACAGTGGTGTTGAGTTCTTGAAGGGATACTCTCCTAGGGATCGAGGAGCTCGCGATTTTCAGATGAAGAAGAACCAGTCTGAAAGGATTTACATCAGTTGAGTTCATCGGTCAGATTGTTAGTCTAAGATTTAAAATTCAAGAGAAGTAAGGCTGCGACATGTTCGTTTTCCGCAAGTCGCCGAGATCAACAGGAGCGTTTCTGCCGCACACATATACTACAGAAATCCACCGCAGTCATTGGTGAATTTTTCTACGGATTCGACAGCCGGGTCCGAGTGTTATTAGGCGGTTGCCACAAAAATCAGTCCGATCAATGGTCGATAAACCGATTCCGTGCAACTGTTGGATGAGCACACGCACCGCTGATATTTTCTATCAAAGTACTGGTCTACAAACGCCTTTGTTTATTGGGAAACAGACTGACCCCATAGTTGTACCCAAGGCGCCCCTGGAACTTGGTTTTTTGTGCGGAGTGGACACACCTGAAGATATTAACTGTTGTTGATGCCACCTCCACGTGAAGAGCAAGAATCAATTCGTCTACGGAGTACTACTTTTTGCTCCTTGTATGATTGAAGGGAAAATAAAACAAGAAGAAGACTGTGCTTGGAGGGGATTCTTTGGAAAGTATTATATGCATCGGCTGCCGGTTCGTCCCCGAGTAAAACCCGCAGCTGCAAGCCGTCATTACATCCAGCTCCGAGTTACCTACCTCGGTCGTCTTCTACTTTTTTCTTAAAGTCACACTGCTCCATCTCTGCTGGAAAGTTGTTCGCCGATCCACCTCAACCACAGCGGGGCCAAGCCGCCCGCCGCTGCTCCGCCCGGGCGCTCGGCGGGCTTCGCGCTGCCCCGGATCAGCTCGCCGCCAGATAGGATCTAAGTTGGACTGACAGATAGCAATTCTAGTAATCAAAGGATCAACCAGAAGAAAAAACATTAAAGTGCATCGGGACGGATTGATATACAGGCGAGATTTTTGTCAGTAAATCGTCGCGACTCCGATTATTAGTCTCCTACACTGATCAGAAGTGGTGGCAGCAATGCAGTCCACATTCATCAGGTCGCACTGATGTGCATCAACATAAATTTCAAGGCAGTCAAAGGCAATAATTAATCAGAAAGTAGAAAAAGACAAAAGCAAACCAGGTGGGTGGTAATGCCACATGGAGATAGACGTACACCTGAGCATATGTGCAGCAAATACCAGACATGCATGCAAGCCGCCGTTCCCATGGTCCAGTCTGCATCAACTCGTCAGGACCGCGCGAATGACCTAATAAGCAAACAGACCGCCGTCCCCCGCAGTCCGGTCTACATAAACATACAGCCGACTCGCCCGTCCGTGCTGGTTTACAACATCGGTGCCGATTGTCCCCATCTGTGGTTGTCTCTTGCGGCCGCACCAGTTTACAACGCCATGGACGACTCGCCCGTCCGCTCTCGCGGCCGGTTCACGCGTCCGCACCAGCTTACAACGTGGAGGACAACTTGCTCGTCCGCGCCGGTTTATATGTTGCGACCGGATCGTCAACATCACGGCGGATAATTTCCAGCTAAACATATCAGGTTAAATCCATCCAGTCAATTTTTATTGATATATTTTTTATGATTTCGAGAACAATTACTCTCGCCTGCAATACCTTTTATGCAGGATAATTAGTCACAGCAAAAAGTGGCGCATACCATGGGTACGGAGCACGCGCTGGCAACATCATGCCCGGTGTTTGTCCATACCATATTACACGGTGAATGGATGCGTGCAAGACGCCTTCTTTACGACCCGGTTTACATCAGCTTGCTCAGACCGCGCCTGCGATTAACTCGTTCGTCCGTGCCGGTTTACAATGCCGCGGCCGAATCATCTGTCCGAGCTGCCTCTAATGCTGCGGTCATCTTTGCTGTCCGTCTCTCGCAGCCTGGTCTACATCAACACGCCAGGCCGCACCTCTCTACATGAGCTGTTTATTGAGTATAAAGCCAGTCACTGCTTGGGTAGCCCGGTTTTCTTTCAAATTGGAGGCAAATTATCATCAACCGCCGTCTGCACTGGATGGCTTAATGAGCAGGCGCACAAGTCGCCGCCACTACAGTTTGATTAACTTCAAATCGCCAGTTGGAAGGAACCATTGGCCGAGTTGCTGACACGGCTCATACGGAATTATTTATACCCGCCGCAGTCACCTCAACCTTTTGTGGATTCACATCGTGCTATCAACATCAATGATATACAAGTTATGCCGGTTTATATCACGGTCAAATATGGAGAGTCTCAAACCAACTCCTCGAGTCACCTTTGAGACTCGGGGGCTACGATGGCATGACTCAGCAAATCTTGCCAGTTTCAGCCGGTTTAAGAAACCCATGACGATGGAGGGAAAGATAACCCGGTCCCGGAGGCTACTATTATATTGATGAAAATTTAAAGGCCGTCAGATAATTTCCGGCTTAGAAAGTATATGACAGTTACAAAATCCCGGCTCAATGAAGAAGATCCGGGTCATTAGAAAGGATTCCGGTTTAAAATCCGGCTCAAGGGAAGTCAGTCTCACTGAAGCTCTCAGATATCCAGTTTACAATCCGGTTCAAGAGAAATCTATTCTCCCACAAAGCTCTGAAGCGCTCAGATCCGGTTTAACAATGTACGGTTCAAAAAGGAATTAACTTCTCGCAAGTTCGAGTTTAAAGGCCGTTAGAAAATTTCCGGCTGAAAATGAAGATTCCGGTTTAAGATCCGGTTCAAGGGAAGGATGTCTCCCACAAAGCTTTGAAGCTCTCAATATCCGGTTTAACATCCGGTTCAAAAAGGATTTATCTCTTGCAAAAAGTTAAAGGGTGCCAAAGAGGACCTGCTGCCATGATGCGCGGTTCAAACATGGGTATCATGCCTTATTGGCTTATCGTATTATTGATCACTTGGGGGCTTGGTCATGTCTGAACCATAGCCACACCTCTTGATCGGCTCAATGCCACAACGTCACTTGGGGGCTTGGTCGTATCCGAACCAATGCAACACCTTTTGATAGGCGAAAGCCACAAGATCACTTGGGGACTTGGTCACGTCTGAACCTGTCACACCTCTTGATCGGCCTAAGGCCACAGAATCACTTGGGGGCTTGGTCGAACCCGAACCATTGCCACGCCTCTTGATCGGCATAATGCCACTGTTTCATTTGGGGACCTGGCTGACTTGAACCATAGCTACGCCTATCGGGGGCTTGGTCGTGTCCGACCATGGTAACGCCACTTGATCGGCTCAATAGCCTCTCTTTGCAAATGGTTTTATCATTGCCTTTGCTTGAAATTTTGTTTTGATAAATATTTCTTTTGTTGCGTTTTTAAACCGACAATTCTTAAACCGGTTCGACTGTCAAATTACAAATTGACGGAACACGGTCAAATCTTAATCCGGAGGCTATCTGCCCAGTTGGATTTTCTGTTACCTCCTATTATGGAGTAAACCGGTGTTTATCAACCCGGCTCGGCTTTCAACTACAAGTTGTCAGTACACGATCAAGTTATAATCCGGAGACTATCAGCCCGGTCTGGTTTGACTATGAGTCGCCAGTATTATATGTGGTTAAACCGGTGTTTATCACAACCTGGTACGGTTTTATCATAAACCAACACAATATGGAAGGAGTTATCAGTACTCAAAATCTGGGTTATTACCCCTATTACAAAAAGTTGGTAAACCAACGATGTGATTCAATGTCACAGGTATCATATATTTCATATTTGATTATTCTTAAGTACATCCTTCATTATAAACCTGGGTTATATGTTGGGTATTATGACCCGTCCGACGGTAAACCGCCAGGACACTTTAAACTTGTTGTATGCAGAAACAGGTTGAATAAAGGATGATTACAAATCACCTGTGTTTATTAAATCGGCATGTCTTTTATATTTCGCCAGTATAATGATAAATTATCCGGTGTTTATTAAACCGGCCCGGCTTTAAGACGATAAGTCGCCAGTATATGATGAGAAATTATCCGGTGTTTATTAAACCGGCCTGACTTGGGACTATAAGTCGCCAGTATATATTTGGATTGCACCATTGGAATCATGCGCTTATAAATCATTGGGTTATATTATTCAAATAGCCAAACTTGGCTGAATTTTCATTATGATATTGAATGAATAAGGTTTTCATACCGGATTATATTATCTTGAATAGCTAACATGGATGGATTTTTATGGTTATTAATAACCGGTATTATTGAGGTTTTCAAAGTCGCTTTAGCGCAATGACTATTATTTTATTAGAGGATATGATTTATTCTACAATGGAAGGAATAGTCCCGAGTCGCTGCAGGCTTACGATCCGGCACTTGGGGACTACATTATTCAAGTTGAGATTATATCAAATATGCAAGTCTCATGTCGCTGCAAGCATGCACCATGACACTTGGGGGCTAATGCAAAGTCATTTTTATTGGCCTTATTGAAGACCCGACTCATCACATTATAATTAGCCGGCCCTTGGGGGCTACCAATTGCTCCTGTCAACAATTCAAGTTGTTGTTCAAATCTACATGATCATATTTACAAAGTCCCTGCTCATTATTGCATAATGACCCGGCCCTTGGGGGCTACACTGATTGAATTTTTATAAGCAATTACAAGTCCCAGGTTGCTGCAAGCATGACAACCCGGTACTTGGGGGCTACATATATGGAGTCTTCAGTTTTTACTAGTGACTGAGATGAGCAACATGGATTTCTTCAAAGTGGCAGTAATTATATGGAAGTAAGTCTCAAATCATCACTTTGTTCTGTTCAAGACTTGGGGGCTACAGGACTCGGTGTCTGCAATAATCATGAACCGGCGTCGGCAACAATCATGAACCGGCGTTGGAAACAATCAGGACCCAAAATTATCAGTTTTTATAACCCGGCAATTTTGGTAATATTAAACCGACAAGTTTTACATCTTCAAACCGGCTGAATATCAGATGAGTATTTCAAGACCCATATTTCTTAAACCGGCGCTTTGGAAGCCGACTCAAGTGGATTATTCTTCACAGTATTTCTCTATGAGAAACCAATGTCAACAAATTGAGTATGAAGCTGGCTTATTGACCTGGATTTTCTAGAAGAAGGAAATGGCAAGGAATTAAGGAGGATCAGATGCCGGTTTACAAGAATTCTTAACCCGGAGCATAATCTATCAAATTTGTTCTTGTATTTGTTTTACAGGATCAGTTTAACATGGATAAATCCAAATTAAACTGGGGGCTAATGTCGGGGATATACCCCGCGGTGTAAACCGGCCGGAAGTTAACTCGGCCGGACTTGGCGGTTTATCTAAAGACCCCGCTGACACTTGGCGAGTTACTGGCGACCCGCCCTGACCTGGCGGTTTACAAGCAACCCACCTGGTCATTATGACTCGCTGGTGATCCGGCGTCCGGGACAGACGGATGACAAGGCCCAAGGCCCAGAAGGCCGGTTCACGTTTAATGGTGGGCCGGTTTAAGAGGAAAGGCATGAGGAATATTTGTCTTACAAGGAGTTAAGACTTGGACTTATATCCGGTTTGTATTAGAGATAAACTAGTCCTAATCCTAATAGGACTCCACATGTAAACCGCCCCTTCAACGTATATAAGGAGGGGCAGGGCTCCCCAAAGAGGGACAAGCTACAAGCAAGAAGAAACAATCTTAGGGCTAGACACAAAGAGGATAGCCGGTTTACGGTGACTCCCTCGTGATGATAATGAGACCTAGCCTCAAACAGCATGTAGGGTTGTTACCGGATGATGTTTCCCGGGGACCGAAGCTGTCTAAATCCTTGTCTTGTGTTGCGTCTCTCGAGTCCGCTCAACCCCTCTCAAGCTACCACATAGATGCGTTGGCCTTGCGACTAAGTCCTGACACTAAGGACATCTGCTGTGACAATTCCACGACAGGAGCCGAGCCCCTTCCTCGCCAATCGCCTTCCTCTTTTCCATGGCGGACTGGCGGAGATGCTCTTTGACAGGTTTTGCTTTTGTGTCGACACATAAATGGTGCTCAGCCAGTCCCCGGGGTACACCTGGCATGTATCATGGTTTCCATGCAAAGATGTCCCAGTTCTCATGAAGGAACTGGAGGAGCGCTTCTTCCTATTTGTTGTCGAGTGTTGTTGAAATGTGGGTCGGAGCAGCATTGGGGTCTTCTGGGTGAATATGGACAGGCTTTTCCTCACCGGCCAACTGAAATGCGGTCTCTGAGGCAGGCTTCTTAGCTCGCAACAAATCACTCGGATCTGCATTTTTCTTATATTCCTCCATTTCTACCGCTGCCATCTGCTCATCAGCAATTTTTTAGCCTTTTTGAAGGCACTCTTCTGCTCTCTGTCTATTTCCCGTGACTGTGATCACACCCCTGGGTCCGGGCATCTTCAACTTGAGATATACGTAACACGGTCGAGCCATGAAACGAGCATATGTGGACCTGCCCAGAATAGCATGATAGGCACTGTGGAAATCCACCACTTCAAACTTCAACTTCTCCTTGCGGTAATTCTTGGAATCACCGAAAACCACATCAAGAGCAATCTGTCCGAGTGACTTTGCCTTTTTTCCGGGGATGACACCGCGGAACTGATGTTGCTCTCACTGAGTTTGGACAACAGAATGCCCATCCCTTGGGGGGTCTCAGCATACAGAATGTTCAAACCACTGCCACCATCCATAAGGACTTTAGTCAGTTCGGTGCCCCCAATGACTAGGTCGACCACCAACACTTGCCACCGGCGGGTGGCGACATGCACTAGGTGATCGGACTAGTCTAATGTAATGGGAGTTTGCGACCACTTCAAGTACGTCGTAGTTGCCGGAGCAACCATGTTCACTTCTCTGTTTATGACTTTCAGTCGACTTTTGCTCTCAACATTAGCAAAAATCACCAAGGTAGCATTGACCTTAGGATAACCATCTCTTCTTCTTTCTCTTCATCCTTATCAGAGTCCTTCTCACTGGGTTGATCCTCTCGGAACTGCTGAATCAGGAGTCGACACTGTCGAGTGGTATGCCTAGGCAAAATCAAGTTACCCTCTTCATCCTTTTCGTGTGGATGTGACATGGAAAATCCAGGCCATCCTGGCCTGACTGATCTTTCACCTTTTTGGGCACCCACGACCCTTTAGGTTTTCCTTTGAACTTTCCTTGATTCAGAACTGCAGCCTCAGTGGGGCCTGCAGCTTCGGCTTTACGTTTTTTGTTTCCAACTGGTGTTTCCACCTCTGGTGTCCTGGTCGACTGGTTTCCCTTTACCATTATAGAGTCGGTCTTCCTCTTCACCGTTTGCATACTGAGTGGCTGTCTCCATCATTCGGCTCAGAGACATGTCTCCGGATCGACCAAACTTCAGGATGAGCTCTCTGTACCGAACACCCTCTTTGAAGGCGCAAACTTCCTAGTGCTCTGACACATTTTCCACCACATGGTGAAGGGTAGTCCATCTCTGGATGAAGTCTCTCAAAGTTTCATTCGGCTTCTGAACACAATGTTGCAATTCAGTCAACCCAGCAGGTCATTTGCAGGTGCCCTCAAATGTCTTGATGAACACTCGAGCCAAATCCTCCCAACAGAGAATGCTCCCAGGAGCCAACTGATTCAACCAAGCTGTGGCCGAACCTTCAAACATCAAGGGGAGGTGCTTCATTGCCACATCATCATCGCCTCCTCCAATCTGTACTGCCACTCGGTAGTCTTCCAGCCAAGTGTCTGGCTTCCATTCGCCGGTGAACCTGCTCACACCAGCGGCCAATCTGAAGAAGTTGGGATGGATCTCAGCGGCTCGAATGGCTCCGCCGAAACACTCGGGACCAGAAATGAACGCCTTGCGTCCTATCGGACGATCTCTGTCTTGGCCCTCTCTGTTTGCTCTGCCTCTGTCGACCAATCCTTGCACGAGGAGTGATCTCGCATCGAACCCGGGCTCTCTTGGGTCGACTGGTGCTCTCCGCTCGTCACCATACAGGCGCCTGTCGTCATACCGCTGGGGCGCGTACGACCCGCCTCTAGATGGAGGCGTAGGCACTCGACGGCGGTCATCACGAGGATCAAACTGCCCGTGGCCCCGACCAAGGTACTGATCTTGACGGTAACCACGATCTTCACGCCGCGGAGGCGATCTTGGGCTATGCACCGACTGAACTGTATCTACAACCATAGATCTGCTATAAATTCTATTGCGCGACTAAGAAAATAGCCGAGTTTTGTTCCCCTGCTGCCCGGAGCAGCGCTCGGATCTGTAGTAAACCTCTACCAACTTCTGAACGAGATGGCTGAATTGACTCTGCTATGCGTGCTGCTGATGTGACATTTTGAATCGGAGTATGGTTTACCTGAGGTTCGGGCGGAAACAGTTATCGTGGCCGTCGATTGGATCCGTGGATCTGCTGACGGGCGCGTTCATCGAGTGACTGTTGAAGATTCTCCAGACGCGTACACCCAGCCAAGGCTGCTAGGCGCGCAACGTCCAAGGCCGAAGCCTCGGAGGTCTACCCAATGATGGGGGTCTGGAGCGCCTGGACGTTGTAACGATGCAACTCCTCTCTCTACTCCGCAGTTAGGGCTTCGGGAATGTACTTGTCGTGATCACGCAACGGGCCGCCGCCGCCATTGCAACGGAATACAGGCGGACTGTGACGGGAGTCGACCATGAGGACCTCCATTGCGGGGTCGTTGCTTTCGCACTCGGAAAGCGTATCCGAATGCCCAGTCGGCAGATCGAACAACCCGTGGAGGGAGTTGTCGGGCTCGATTGCCACGACTTCGGGGGTAGCCGACTGACGAGCCACCACGTGCTTCATCCACCACTGTAGCCGCGAACGATCGGATCACTTGCGACGGCGGATGGCGGGGAGCGAAGATGCTACGGGAGCCGACCAATACTGAGTCGACGGCTGCCGCAGAAGGACGCCGTAGGCACTCGCACGAAAGTGCGCCGCCCCGCGATGGGGGGGGGTACCCTAGTATCCTGAACTTGTGCACGGGCAGTCGCAGTACCCCACGACAAGGCCCGCCAGGTGATCGCCAAGGCTCTCTATGGTTCCTTTGGAGCCATTCGAGAACAAAGTATTTAAGCCAAGGAGACAAGTCCCCGGCAAGAGGAGCTTGCCGGGAAGGCCGCTCGAGGCACAAGACCCCGGCAAGAGGAGCTTGCCGGGAAGGCCAACCAGAGCATCTCAAAGAACCTGCCGCGACGCGCCACGCGTCCCGGCAGGACTCGGCGTGCGACAAGTTCCCGGACGCGGCAAGACAACGGCCGCGGCAAGGCACTTGCCGCGGCGGGCAACCACCCTGTACCTACGCTCCAGCTCACCCACCTACGTGTCGCTCCGGGACCCTTCCTGGCGTACGTGGCGGGAGGCTGTGCAGCCAGGGGTACACTGTGGCATGCGGCGCTGACAAGATCGCCATCGTGGCGAGCGGTGGCGCCCCTGACGGTCCCTTTTCTGCACCGTCAGGGCGACGTAGATAGGCATTTAATGCCTTTGTCCCCTGCCGTCAGGGTTAGGTATCATATACTGTGTAGGTAGCTGTACCTACCACAGCATATTTCCATTTTTGCCCTTGCCTACGTTGCCACCTGTTGGAGACCCCTTGAACATATAAAAGGAGGCCCATGCACAACGTAGAGGAAGATCGGCCCCCGGAGAGCGATCTCTGAGAGGAAAACAGAAGAACGCTCGGTCTCGTTAGCTGCTTGAGTGTACTGTAGCACTCAGCGCTCCCGAGCAAGAACTCAATACAATCCACAAAGCAGCAGTAGGAGTATTATCTCTCTGGAGAGCTCCGAAGCTGGGAAAAACCCTCCGTGTGCTTCGCCTCGATCCGCTCTTCGCGCGACCTCCGCCCCCCGCCGAACCGAGAAGGGGCTCCGTCCCCATAGGTGTTCGAGGAGCCAGAAAACCCCGGCATCTTTGGCGCGCAAGGTAGGGGGCGTCGAGGTTGTGTGAACCTGATCCGGCGTTCACGCGAGCTAAATCTTCATCGACATGCCGCCGAAGAAGAAGGCTTCGGAGGCGGCTGCGCCGTCCGCGTCGAATCCACCGCCGCCACGTTAAACGGCCGGTGGGGAGGACGCCGGCAGAAGAACGGGCGTCGACGAGGGAGCCCATGGTGCCACCAAGTCCAAGGACAAGACCGCGCTGCCCGTCGGCGGCGTAGCCGGCTCCCACGAAGACCGGGCGTCCGTAGACGCACCGCGCCCATCTCAAGAGGCGCAGGACCGGCAGCGTCGTGGTACTCACGGTACCATACGCTCGCTGGACCCAAATCGAGCTGGCGGATCCCGGGATGCTCAAGGCCAACATGCACGCCAACATGCTGGCGCGAGCGAGGCACGGTCGCCTGGACGGAATACTATTCCTTCTAACATCGTTGGAAGTCCGAGCATATCCCGCTCCTCGCACCGTTCGCCACCGCTACCCGCCACTCCAGCAGAAGCTTTGGCACGAGCTCAACTACTCCTAGACTTCCCTCCAACGCCAGACAAGATCGACGACTGGAGGGCCACCATTCAGAGTCTCATCGGCTTCTCCAATGGCGACACTCCACGGCCGGCGACCACATCGCAGCCGCGGCAGGCCAGCCAAGTGCGAGCCGATGGCGACAAAACCGGTGGGAGTGCAACCACCGTGCACTCTCCGCCCCAAAGGCCAAGATCGCCGACTCGCCGGGTCCGCCACGACAGCGACTCCACTGCTTCATCAGATCCGCGAACTCGTCGCGATCAGCGCCACGTTCTTCACGAACGGCAGCAAGAAGACGCTCGTACCCGCATCGAGCACCGAAGAGAAACGCGGCGTCAATCAGACCGACGCGATGGCCCCGCTGTCGACATGCAAGCGCGAGGGGAACCAGGCGACCTGCCGTACGCGGTAGGTTGCCCTGCGTTTACTCGTGAGGCAAGTCCAGTGGCCCAGCACGAAGAAATTCCAGAGACGAGCATCCCCGTCAAGGAGGCAAACAAAGAGTGGCTGATGTACTTTGATGGTGCGTTCTCGCTGCAAGGCGCCGGTGCTAGCGTGCTGCTTGTCGCACCCACCAGAGAGCACCTCAAGTACTTGGTCCAGATGCACTTTCCCGAGGAGCAAGCAACAAACAATACTGCAGAGTATGAAGGATTGCTCGCCGGTCTCAGGATCGCAGCAGACCTTGGGATCAAGCAACTCATTGTCAGGGGTGACTCACACCTTGTCGTCCGCCAAGTAAACAAGGATTATCAGAGTCCGTTGATGGAAGCTTACGTTGATGAAGTGAGGAAGCTGGAAGAGCGCTTTGTCGGCCTACAGATGGAACATGTTCCAAGAGCTCAGAACGACATCGCTGATGGCCTGTCAAAGTGCGCGGCACTTAAGTTACCTGTGGAACCAGGGATCTTTGTGCTCAAGCTGACTCAACCATCCGTGACGCCATCAACTAGACAGGGCAAGAAGAGGAAGTTGATTTCTGGTGACTATCTTCAGGCAGAGCTTCCCGAAGCCGCCGCCAAGAAGGTCCCCAAGATCAACACCAAAAGTGCTGAGGAGCAGTCTGCTCCGACAAGCCCCAGGGTTTGTTTCATTGAAGCAGACGCTCCCGACAAGTTTCGCTCCGGCAAGCTTGCTGGGGATCATCAAGCTCCGGTTGAACCGCAGGTTCTCGCCGTAGAAGCGGATGTTCCCGCAGCAGCAGATATGCCTTTAGTCCTTGTTGTCGAGCCACAGGCTCCAGCATGGGCACAGCAGATCGTCCGTTTCCTCCAGTCAGGAGAACTTCCCGAAGAGCCAGAAGAAGCGGAAAGAGTAGCCCGGCAGTCTAGTATGTACCAGTTCGTTGACAACGCACTGTATAGAAGAAGACTCAACGGAGTGAAATTGAAGTATATCCCCCGGGAAGATGGACAGAAGCTGTTGGCAGAGATACATGGAGGCATTTGTGGTCACCACATTGGCGCAAGAGCGCTTGCCGGCAAAGCATTCCGGCAGGGCTTCTTTTGGCCGACAGCCCTCCAGGATGCAACTGCACAAGTAACCAAGTGTGAAGCGTGTCAGTTCCATTCCAAGCAGATACACCAGCCAGCTCAAGCTCTCCAGACGATCCCTTTATCCTGGCCATTTTCGGTCTGGGGGCTCGACATCCTCGGCCCCTTCCCCCGAGCAGTCGGGGGCTTTGAGTACTTGTACGTCGCAATCGACAAGTTCACAAAGTGGCCGGAAGTGGAACCAGTGAGGAAGGTGACAGCACAGTCAGTAGTCAAGTTCTTCAGGTCGATTGTTTGCCGTTTCGGAATCCCTAACAGGATCATCACCGACAACGGTACACAATTCATGAGTCGCACCTTCATGCAGTACGTCCAAGACCTTGGCGCCAAGGTCTGCTTCGCTTCTGTTGCTCACCCCAGGAGCAACGGTCAAGCAGAGAGGGCAAATGCTGAAGTACTGCATGGACTCAAGACCCGGACTTTCGACAGGCTGCACAAATGCGGAAGAAACTGGATCGAGGAGCTGCCGGTGGTTCTTTGGTCGATCAGGACGATGCCAAATCGAGCCACTGGCCAGACACCTTTCGCTCTAGTCTATGGAGCAGAGGCAGTTATCCCCACGGAACTCGTATACGGGTCACCTCGAGTGCTCGCTTATGATGAGCTTGAGCAAGAGCAACTGCGACAAGATGACGCGCTGCTCCTTGAGGAGGACCGTCTTCAGGCTGCTGTACGAGCTGCTCGATACCAGCAAGCTTTGCGCTGCTACCATAGCCGCAAAGTTAAAGCCAGAAGTCTCGAGGAAGGCGACCTTGTTCTTCGGCGCGTTCATTCCGCCAAGAATTCCAACAAGTTGACGCCGAAGTGGGAAGGCCCTTACCGGGTGAAACGAGTCACTAGGCCTGGCGCTGTCCGCCTTGAGACCGAGGATGGCTTTCCGGTGAGCAACTCCTGGAACATCGAGCATCTTCGTAAGTTTTACCCGTAAGGCGCGGTTGTCGGACCCTGTCCGGCAACCACCATTTTGTACAAGTCTTGCCGCTGTTGCATGTAATCCTTTGTACAAAGCCAGGCGCAGACCCTGAGCAAAGATAAAGTGCTGGCGCCCTGAGTTTTAGCATGCATGCTGAGTCGAGTCTCGTCCTTGGTTAGGGTTGACAGTGCTTAGTAGCGGCTAACCCCTAACTTAGAGGTCGAGTGTGCGTCCTTTTGTCGTTCTTTCGTTTCCCTTGGTTCGCAGGACTCGCGCGCCCTGACCGGACCACTTAAGGACGAAAAGAAGAAGACGGACAGACCAACACCCGGACCCCGGCAAGCCAATGTTGCCGGGGGCTGCAATACCCCGGCAAGCCAGCGTTGCCGGGGGCTGCAAGTGCAAAGATTAGCCCACGGCGAACCGAAGTTGCCGGGGGCTGCGATCTCAGATAAGTTTTTCATCCCTTATCATGCATTCTCTTATGGGCTGGGGTATGTGAAACCTCGTTTCTTCCTAAAAGCTACCGTGCTCCCTTAACTCTAGGCCCTCGGGCTCGTTCCCGGGGCCAGATTTGGTCGTAGTCGCGGCAGCGAAGGGACGAAGCGAGGAGTCTGAACCCGCCTCCTCCCTGCCTCCGCCAAAAGCATGAGAAAGGGCGAGCGACGTAGGAAGAAGGCAGGGCCTGCTGCCGGGAAAGGAAGTGTCTATCTTAAAGATATAAAGGATTCGCTCCTTGATGTGGGTTCCACCCACGAGACAAGTGACCCGGCAAGCATCCCCTTTTCATTAAAAAGCATTCAACTCAGGTACAGTTCATAAGAGGATGAAAAACATGAATAATGGGATTACAAGCTTTAAATGCAACTAAGGCCCGAGGGCTTACAAGTTAAAAAGAGATAAGATGCCCGTAATCCCTCTCTTGTCCCTCTCTTCAGGAGGCAGGTCAAGGAGGCGAAAAGGGCAAAAGGGGCGCCTAGACGAGCTACGGGTGCCAGAAGACACCAAGAGAACGTCTCGGCAGCATGGTGATGGCGACGCCGGAGGCAGAGCTCGAAGACGAGGCGGCAGGACGTCAGCACACTGTCGAGGGCGTCGTGCCCTCGTACTCTGAGTTGACGGCCTTGCCGCCTGCCCTCTTCCTCTTCCACAGCCTCCCTACGCCAGCCGCCCAAGGAGACGACCCCGAGAAGCTCCAGGAGCCAGCGACGCGGATGATGGGGTCGCCGGTGCCACGTGGAGCGGCACCCGACACCTAGTCGGACCCGTCATCCCGCCGCCCGCCGCCCTCGTCGTCGTTGTCGCTGTCCTCCTCGTCACTCCCGCCCGAGGAGGAGCCTTCGCTATCGGAGGAGCTCTCCACGCAGCACCGTGCCCGAGTCCCGAAGCACCCGAAGACCTTGACGGAGAGGAGACCGCCCTCCATCAGCTTAAAATGGAGGGTGAGCCCCGCCGTCAAGCTGTGGATGCGGGTGAACGTCTTCCACCCTCGACCAAGATACATCACATTAGGGGCCGGGAAATCAATGCGGACTCGCGTACCTCTGCTTCCACAACCCCTCATGTGCAACCTCAGTGTCTCGGGCGGATCCAACTCCATCTCGCTCGCAAACGGAGTCGGGAGACGAAGGCGACGACGAGGCGGCCGACGCAGCCTGACGAAGAACTCACAAGGGTCATCCCCGATATGGTCCGCCACGGGGAGAGGATCTGCTAGCGGAGGCGAGGCCGGCGGACTGCCTCGCCCACCTCTTCCCCGACCGCCCCGGCCTCGCCCTCGACCTCGCCCGCGGCCTCGTCCCCTCCCTCTTCCCCTTGCAGCTGGCTCTGCCACCACGGGTGCGGGGGGAGGAGGGACGCGTTGCCTAGCGGCAACCCTCGTTGCCACCGTCGAAGGACCAGGGTTTCCTTTCTCCATGGCGAATGAGAGAGAGGGGAGCAGAAGCTGAAGAAAGGAGGAGATGAGAGAATGCGGGTTTCTGTCCCCCCTATCCCGCTCCTTATAAAGGAGCGGGGTGGGGGCTCGGCCGCCCCGCTCAGCCAATCGAGACGCAGAAGGCGCAGGGAACTGGGCCCGACCCGCTGCCTTGACCCGTGACGACCCGGTTACCCGCCTCCACCGTTCGCCACTCCAATCGCATGGAGGCCGCGTGGCAGGAGTGCAGAGTTGAGGCGACGGATGAGGCAACCTCTCCCCACCCCGTGATCGTGGGGGGTGGACGCCTTGAAGACCACGCCTCCACGCCTCCCTCCGTTTATGAGGAAGATACGAACCGCCAGGAGGCGGGCGTTTCGTTTTTTCGAATAAAGGAACCACCCACGACCTCTCCCACGATGTCGCAATCGACGCGTGCCGTTCGGGGAGGACGCGGTGGGTACGGAGCAAGGTGCGACGTGACCCAAGCCGTGCACGCCCGTGCCCTATTTTGGGCCTGGCCCAACAGCGCTCGGCACCGTGTGTGGCCCATGCCCGGGGGCTCCTGTCGGTGTACTAAAGTAGGGGTACCCTAGTATCCCGAACTTGTGCACGGGCAGTTGCAGCACCCCGCGACAAGGCCCGCCAGGTGATCGCCAAGGCTCTCTATGGTTCCTTTGGAGCCATTCGAGAACAAAGTATTTAAGCCAAGGAGACAAGTCCCCGGCAAGAGGAGCTTGCTGGGAAGGCCGCTCGAGGCACAAGACCCCGGCAAGAGGAGCTTGCCGGGAAGGCCAACCAGAGCATCTCAAAGAACATGCCGCGACGCGCCACGCGTCCCGGCAGGACTCGGCGAGCGACAAGTTCCCGGACGCGGCAAGACAACGGCCGCGGCAAGGCACTTGCCGCGGCGGGCAACCACCCTGTACCTACGCTCCAGCTCACTCACCTACGTGTCGCTCCGGGACCCTTCCTGGCGTACGTGGCGGGAGGCTGTGCCGCTAGGGGTACATTGTGGCATGCAGCGCTGACAAGATCGCCATCGTGGCGAGCGGTGGCGCCCCTGACGGTCCCTTTTCTGCACCGTCAGGGCGACGTGGATAGGCATTTAATGCCTTTGTCCCCTGCCGTCAGGGTTAGGTATGATATACTGTGTAGGTAGTTGTACCTACCACAACATATTTCCATTTTTGCCCTTGCCTACGTTGCCACCTGTTGGAGACCCCTTGAACATATAAAAGGAGGCCCATGCACAACGTAGAGGAAGATCGGCCCCCGGAGAGCGATCTTTGAGAGGAAAACAGAAGAACGCTCGGTCTCGTTTGCTGCTTGAGTGTACTGTAGCACTCAGCGCTCCCGAGCAAGAACTCAATACAATCCACAAAGCAGCAGTAGGAGTATTATCTCTCCGGAGAGCTCCGAAGCTGGGTAAAAACCCTCTGTGTGCTTCGCCTCGATCCGCTCTTCGCGCGACCTCCGCCCCCCGCCGAACCGAGAAGGGGCTCCGTCCCCATAGGTGTTCGAGGAGCCAGAAAACCCCGGCATGAAGCCAGGCGGAGTCATCGGTGATGAAGACGAGCGCACCGAGACGGATCTGGCGGCCCAAAGCCAAACCACCACCGGAAACCATGTTGATGGGGAATGAAATCTGCAACCTCACCGGAAGTCGCTCAGATGCCTACCCCACGGTGGGTGCCAACTATCGTGGGAATCAATCTGACAGTAAGAGTATACGGTATGTAGGAGGAGACAAGGTCCTAGATACGACGAGGTTGTACGCACAAGTTTACGAGTTCAGGCCCCTCTCGGAGGAGGTAACAGCCCTACGTCTTGGTGCCTCGGAGCCTTGTCGACTTGATATGTGTTGAAGTTACAGGGGGTGTGAACCCTTGTGCCAGAGGAGGGGGTGGATTATGTAGAGTGTGCCAGGTTCCTCCAACCCTCGGTTGCACAAGGTTTGATGTGAGTTAAGACAGGGGCGTTACTGGTAACGCTTGCTATTAATGATCTTAATGACTACGGAGTGAACGTCTGACCGTTGCCATCCTGGGGTGACTATAGGCCTTCTGTGCTCTGGTTGATTCTTTGTATGGCCGAGTGTAATTATCAGGTCGAGTGGAATTGGGATATCCGAGTGGAATCTTTCATCACGTGGATTGCACTTCAGGGTGATTTCAGTCGGTATCATTTGTAGAACTTCGTATGTCTTTGACTCTAGGGCAGTGTCCTTGGGTAGGATGTCTAGGTCAGGCCTATGAACCTACCCTAGGTACATGTCATCGTCAGATGGAAGCGACCCGAGCGGGTGCTAGAGAGTGTGAGTCCACCTCATTGACGTCCGCCTCGAGAGCTGACGTGGTCTTTCAAGCCCTCTGCTTCCCACAGTGGGCATGGCTTGCCATATTTGCGTCCTACGTGTTGCGTGTGTTCACCTCCACCTCGATGCGGCAATGAAGGGGTTGCTCCTCTTCCATGATGTTCGAACACCAGACGGACCGCACCACCTCCGATGAGGCAGTGGCAACACAAATCGCGTTGGATCCAAGCGCCATTTGGGCAGACGTTATGGATTCCCGACCGATTGAGTCCGACCGCTGTCGGACGCCCACCTTGCGGGTGCGCAGAGTGCAATGCGGAGAACCATCTACTCATTATGCCCACATGAGATGAGCTCCCAGTCCACAGATCGGGTGACGGAGGACTCGGATCCATGGGACGCCATGACGTAGAAGGTCGGAGTTCATCAGAGGGGAGCTTGGAGACTGAGCGAATAGAAGGGGACTGGAGTGGCTAGGGTTTGGTCCGGAGAGCGAATGGGGATGAATATATAATGGGTCGGTGGTACTTAAAAAATATTGGGTTGATGTGGTGATCCTGTGTCACCCGTAAAATAAGCCACCCGCGATAATTGGTGTGGTGATCGTATTAGGAAAAATGATGATTGTCAATGAGGCTTGTTCAATTCTCTAAATCGTCATTGTGCTTAGGCCAGCTCCAACGCATGACCTCAAACGGACAACTGTTTTGTTCGGATTTTGTCCGTTTGGGTAGGGCAATAGGGCGGCGTCCGACCGTTTTTCTGGATGCGCTTGTGTGCACATCTGGTCCACCATGGCCAACCGGTGCCCCTGTGTGCACATTTTGACCACTGACAACACATTGATTTCATTTCATGAACAACATTTTGATACATTGTGCACATAATTCACCAATTCTTCGCTAGAATAGTAAGACCAAAGATAACAAGAACCACAATTAGACATTTTAAAAGCTATTCAACTTCCGCAACTGCTTCCGCTGGTTGGATTAATATCTTCTCTATGTCTTAATTGTTGATCCGCGGCTTCTCGATCTTGCACACTTCTTTTTTCTTTGGTTCTAAAGAAGCAGATGTTGTTTCACATCTAATCTCATATGTAGTCTCTATTCTAGTAAGGAGTGCTCGAGCATCTATCAAATTTCGTTCTATCAATAGATTGATATATTTTCTTTCCCAATAGCAAAACTTGCATCAATCCTATACACAAATTTGACAAACAATAAGCTACAAAAATTGCACTCAATCCGGTGAACATCCGAATCAAAAGAAGCATACCCCATTATTTTTGCACCTGGAAAACACCCATCCGGGAAGTTCCGACGTGGTAGGAACGCGGCGCACGATGTCTCGTGGGTAGTCATCGCACTTATGACCAGCCGTAGTGAGCCGGTGAGCCGCTTGGCTAGCACCGAGCTCGGGCGACGGTCGGGCTCGTCTTTGCCGATGAACCACCGACGAGATAGATCTGATAGACTATAGGCGGAGTCAGTGCCAGCATGCGCCGCGGAGGCGTTGCCTTGGCTGTGCCCTGCGGTACCCGGCCAATCCATGCCAATTGCCAAGTCGCGGTCGTCGGCGACCTGGATGCGGCAAATTCGGCGGCCGGACACGCCAAATCCCGCCGCCAAAGATTTAGCTGGTGCCCACCTACCGCCGAGCGAGAGAGGCACAAATCTGATGGTCGTGCTTGGGGGGCGGGCGGGCTGGATAGTGGGCGCGCTAGGAAAATGGGCAGTGGTGTCTATGGCGGGGTGGGGGTAGTGGGGGCGGCGGGAGGGGGAGATAAACAAGAGGCATATGCGTCACCGATGTGATGTCCAGGCAAGGACAAGGGCATGCGTCCTGCCGGTCCGCACGTGTCTGTTTTGATGCAAATGCGGCCCAAATTTGGGCCAGGTATGAGTCAAAAGCGGACGAAAACAAATGTTTGTCCATTTGCTCTCGCGTGTTGGAATGTGTTTTGTGTCCGTTCATCCCCAAATGGATGCGGCCAAACTTTTTGGGGTCGTGCGTTGGAGTTGGCCTTAATCAATCGTGTTTCCTATTTATTTCCTGATGGAAACAACTTTTTTTGAGACAAACATGATGGAAATAACTGGTCTTGCGCGGAGGTCACCTTCTATGTGTTGGGCAAGAAAAAAAAGGTTTTTTTGAGTTTTGAAATGGCTCATGATGGAGGTTGTCCCTGTGCAGTCGGTACAGGATGTGGGCTGACAGTTTCCACCGTTCTATCCAAACGGCACCATGTGCGCTATGGGGCCAACACGCTTTTTTATTCAGGCCCACTACTGTACGCGTCGGGCACCTCACTTAGGCCGCGTTCGGCTCCGGGAGCTCTAGTCAGCGCCGAAGGCGCTAACTAGGAGTTCCGGCACCCACGCTGTCGTACTTAGGCCTTGTACAATTGGAGATGCTTAGGGAGGTGCTTAGAGACGTGGTTTATTTCTCTAAGCACCTTGCATTGTACAAAGCCTTATGGGCTGCCCAAAACGAAGGCACAACCAAATTAGAAAATGGCACGCGGGACAAGGATCGAACCAACGACCTCTTATTATTACAGGGTACAGCGCGCTAACCAATTGGCCACTTAGGCACATATGACAGCTTACATCGTTTCCCTTCTTTCTTGTTTCTTTTTTCCATTTTTTGTTTTTATTTTTCCTTTTTCTCTTCCTTATATGATGAATTCTTTTATATACGTGAACTCTCATCAAACCGATGGATTTTCTTTCATTTTTTGATGAACTTTTATCAAATTCGATAAAATTTGAAAAAGTTCATAAATCTGAAAAAAAGTTCATTGGATTTGAAAAAAGTTCACAAATTTGAGAAAAAGTTAATAGGACTTGAAAAAAGTTTATTGGATTTAAAAAAAAGTTCATCACATTTGAAAAAGTTCATCATATTTGAAAAAGTTCATCGATTTTGAAAAAGGTTAATCAAACTTGAAAAAAGTTCATGAAATTTGAAAAATAGTTCATCAAATTTGTAAAAGAGTTCATCGAAATAAAAATAGTTCTTGAATTTTTTTTAAAAAAGTTCATCAATGTTGATAAAAATTCCTCAATTTCTGTTTTGATGCAAATGCGGCCCAAATTTGGGCCAGGTATGAGTCAAAAGCGGACGAAAACAAATGTTTGTCCATTTGCTCTTGCGTGTTGGAATGTGTTTTGTGTCCGTTCATCCCCAAATGGATGCGGCCAAACTTTTTGGGGTCGTGCGTTGGAGTTGGCCTTAATCAATCGTGTTTCCTATTTATTTCCTGATGGAAACAACTTTTTTTGAGACAAACATGATGGAAATAACTGGTATTGCGCGGAGGTCACCTTCTATGTGTTGGGCAAGAAAAAAGGTTTTTTTGAGTTTTGAAATGGCTCATGATGGAGGTTGTCCCTGTGCAGTCGGTACAGGATGTTGGCTGACAGTTTCCACCGTTCTATCCAAACGGCACCATGTGCGCTATGGGGCCAACACGCTTTTTTATTCAGGCCCACTACTGTACGCGTCGGGCACCTCACTTAGGCCGCGTTCGGCTCCGGGAGCTCTAGTCAGCGCCGAAGGCGCTAACTAGGAGTTCCGGCACCCACGCTGCCGTACTTAGGCCTTGTACAATTGGAGATGCTTAGGGAGGTGCTTAGAGACGTGGTTTATTTCTCTAAGCACCTTGCATTGTACAAAGCCTTATGGGCTGCCCAAAACGAAGGCACAACCAAATTAGAAAATGGCACGCGGGACAAGGATCGAACCAACGACCTCTTATTATTACAGGGTACAGCGCGCTAACCAATTGGCCACTTAGGCACATATGATAGCTTACATCGTTTCCCTTCTTTCTTGTTTCTTTTTTCCATTTTTTGTTTTTATTTTTCCTTTTTCTCTTCCTTATATGATGAATTCTTTTAAATACGTGAACTCTTATCAAACCGATGGATTTTCTTTCATTTTTTGATGAACTTTTATCAAATTAGATAAAATTTAAAAAAGTTCATAAATCTGAAAAAAAATTCATTGGATTTGAAAAAATTTCACAAATTTGAGAAAAAGTTAATAGGACTTGAAAAAAGTTTATTGGATTTAAAAAAAAGTTCATCACATTTGAAAAAGTTCATCATATTTGAAAAAGTTCATCGATTTTGAAAAAGGTTAATCAAACTTGAAAAAAGTTCATCAAATTTGAAAAATAGTTCATCAAATTTGTAAAAGAGTTCATCGAAATAAAAATAGTTCTTGAATTTTTTTTTAAAAAGTTCATCAATGTTGATAAAAATTCCTCAATTTTAAAATAAGTTCATAAATTTGAAAAAAAAATCATCGATTATTTAAAAAACGCAAAAGGGAAAATCTTCAATTTGGAAAAAACGAATTTTAAAAAACACGTATTTAAAAAAGAAAAAGAAAAGAAAGACCAAATAAAAACCGACCCAGAAATGACAATGAATCAGGAAAAAACCTGGTTTGGAAAGCTTCCCAAAACCGGAGGATTCCCGCGTTCGAAGAGAACAGTAAAACAAGTTATGTATCAGCTGTTCCTCTATGGCATAGTGGTTCTGTCGTTCGAGATTCAGGAAGAGATTGTGAGTTCGACTCCCGGTTGCGCCACAGCTCGCCAGCGGGAGGGATGCGCTTCAGGCGCCCGTTTGCAAACGATGCGCCAAATAGGAAATGCCTTCGGCTCCTCTCCGCTCCCTCGGCTGCGCTCTTGAAGCGGACCAGTCTAGAGCTTATTTTTTTTCGAGGGTACGCCAAAGGCGTACCTTAGCTTTATAGAAGGGAGAAAATATGTACAAGAGTTTTACAAATGCGCTAGTTGGTAGTCACAAGCCGACCCCAACCAAGCCTCCACCCCACTCCTAATGCTACACTACTACTCGGATATAGGTCGTCCTCCAAAAGCTCCTGCCGTAGCCCAAGTCCTCAAATCGTCGAAAATCAAGTCCAAAGTTTCCCATTCATTCTTGACTTGGCTTGATCCGAACACTTTCGTGTTCCTCTGTTTCCAAAGTGTCCAGCAAATGAGCATCACGAATGTGTCAAATCCTTTCCGAGTTTGCTTATGTATGCGTTTTCTAGCTTCCGTCCACCATTGTACCAATCGTGACTCATGTGTTGGGCAAAGCTCCGTCCTCAACCCCATCTTGGTCATGCATCTGTACCACACTTGCCTTGAAAACACACATTGCTGCAAGATGTGGTCAACCGTGTCTTCCTCTTGATCACAGAAGTAGCATTTTGATGTTTGGTCTTGCAAACCGTGTCTAGCCCTTCTGTCCGACGACCACAATCGATATTGCACGGCCAGCCACATGAAGATTTTACACACACGTGGCGCCCAACATTCCCAGATTGCTCCGAAAGAGTGAAATCTAACTCCTCCCTGACAAAGCATCTTGTATGCGGATGATGCGGTGTAGACTCCTGTAGGATCGAAAGTATGTCTAGAGGGGGGTTGATTAGACTACTTGACCAAATAAAAACTTAACATTTTCCCAATTTTAGTTCTTGGCAGATTTTAGCTATTTTAGGACAAGTCAAGCAATCATCACACAATTCAAGCAAGCATGCAAAGAGTATATAGGCAGCGGAAAGTAAAGCATGCAACTTGCAAGAATGTAAAGGGAAGGGTTTGGAGAATTCAAACGCAATTGGAGACACGGATGTTTTTCCCGTGGTTCACATAGGTGGTGCTATCCTACATCCATGTTGATGGAGACTTCAACCCACGAAGGGTAACGGTTGCGCGAGTCCACGGAGGGCTCCACCCACGAAGGGTCCACGAAGTAGAAACCTTGTCTATCCCGCCATGGCCATCGCCCACGAAGGACTTGCCTCACTAGCGGTAGATCTTCACGAAGTAGGCGATCTCCTTGCCCTTACAAACTCCTTGGTTCAACTCCACAAACTTGTCAGAGGCTCCCAAGTGACACCTAGCCAATCTAGGAGACACCACTCTCCAAGAAGTAACAAATGGTGTGTTGATGATGAACTCCTTGCTCTTGTGCTTCAAATGATAGTCTCCCCAACACTCAACTCTCTCTCATAGGATTTGGATTTGTTGGAAAGAAGATTCGAGTGGAAAGCTACTTGGGGAAGGCTAGAGATCAAGATTCATATGGTAGGAATGGAATATCTTGGTCTCAACACATGAGTAGGTGGTTCTCTCTCAGAACATATGAGTTGGAAGTGTAGATGTGTTCTGATGGCTCTCTCCCCGAGTGAAGAGGAGGTGGAGGGGTATATATAGCCTCCACACAAAATCCAACCGTTACACACAATTTACCAATCTCGGTGGGACCGAATCAACAAACTCGGTCGGACCGAAATAGTAAACCTAGTGACCGTTAGTGATTTTCGGTGGGACTGACATGCAACTCGGTAGGACCGATATGGTTAGGGTTAGGGCATAACGTAATCTCGGTGAGACCGATTACACGAACTCGGTGAGACCGATTTGGTAATAAGCTAACCAGAGAGTTGGTCAGGTAAACTCGGTGGGACCGATTTGCTCTTTCGGTGAGACCGAAAAGTTACAAAAAGGAAACAGAGAGTTTACATTGCAATCTCGGTGGGACTGATCCGCTCTTTCGGTGAGACCGAAAAGTTACGAAAAGGAAACAGAGAAATTGCAATCCCATCTCGGTGAGACCGAGATCCCTATCGGTAGAACCGATTTGCTTAGGGTTTGGCAGTGGCTATGACAAATGAAACTCTGTGGCGCCGGATAGGAAGAATCGGTAGGTCCGAGTTCGGCTTTGGGTTTAGGTCAAGAGTGGATATGAGAAAGTAGCTGAGGGTTTTGCAGCATATCATTAAGCCCACGAAGTAAAAGGCTCATTAAGCAACACCTCATCCCTCCTTGATAGTATTGGCTTTTCCTATGGACTCAATGTGATCTTGGATCACTAAAATGTAAAATGAAGAGTCTTGAGCTTTTGAGCTTGAGCCAATCCTTTGTCCTTAGCATTTTGAGGGTTCCACTTTCACCATCCATGCCATGCCAATCATTGAGCTTTCCTGAAATAATCATCTTGGAATAGCATTAGCTCAATGAGCTATATGTTGTTATGAATTACCAAAACCACCTAGGGATAGTTGCACTTTCAATCTCCCCTTTTTGGTAATTGATGACAACATATAGATCAAAGCTTCGACAAATGATAATAAGAGTGAAATATTCATCGCTTTGAGAAGTATGTGATAAGTAAGAGCTCCCCCTAAATTTGTGCATATTTAAAATTTGCTTTGGACTGCAAATGCACAAGGAGTTAAAATCATGGGTTACTCTTCCATGTCACATACATCTTGGTGGAGCGCTCAAAATGATAAGAATTAAATACATGCACTCATCACCAAGAAAAGTGAATGATCACATAAGATAGATAGGATAATATCAAGCATGCATAAGTTTAGCTTATGATCAAACACATGATCATCAATGTCTCACAAGCATATCGTAGTGTCTCAACCAAAAGCAAACAAAGTTTGAAAAACCACCAAATAAAGCAAGAGAGAATAAAAGCAACACTCTCTCTCGAAGCCTATGATCTATACATTTTTCTCCCCCTTTGGCAACAAGTTACCAAAAAGTTCCTAGAAAATGCATAGTGCTAGATCAACTCTCAGGCTTGATCTTCTGGTGGTGGTGGAGTCTGGATCACTCCAAGGACGAAGGCTTCTGTAGACGTGGTTGGAGCTAGAGCTGAAGTAGATGCTGGAGCTGGTTGGGCTGGTGCTGTAGCTGGAGCTGAGGTGGTGGCTCTGGTGTCAGGAACTAGCACTGCAGTTGACCTCTGAGCTCGCGGCACTCTGGCAAATGCATCAGTTGTAGTCTTCCCTTTCCTCTCCTGCATGTCATCTTGAAGTTGCTCCACTACAGACTGAATCTCTGTTACTTTGACATCCAAGTCATAGAACTTTTGTTCTACGATTCTCTCTAAGCTCTCCTGATTCTGAGTGAGGGTGGCCAGTCCTTTCTCAATCCTGAGTGTGGATGCAATCAAGTAACTAAGCTGCTCTTGCTTGGTTTTCAAGAAATACTCAGATGCCTCCTCTTGAGTTGGCATCTTGGCAGCTTTCTCCTTCCTTGCCTTCTCCTTCTTTGCTTGAGCATGAGCTGATGATGGTTCATCCTTGTTCATGACAACCTGATTATCTTCAAAATCTGGATGGATGGGCAGGTGTTCCTTGTCCAATAAGTATATGCCTGTGCCTATCTTGGAGTTAATCAGCTCTTGGATCTGAGGGGCATATCCACAGCTCCTCTTCTGATCTGCTGCAGTTCTCTTGATTGTTTCTACCATGAGGCTCATGACTTTGAATTTTTGTGGCACATCAAAGATATGAAGCAAGTTGATTGCATGGCCTCTGATCATCTTGTGATCACCTGACTTGGGCAATAGAGTGTGCCTCAGAATCCAATTGATAGTTGGCAAAGATAATGTACTGACCCAAACTTGAAAGTATCAAGTGCCTTGTTTGGGATCTCCTTGTACATGTTGGACATAGAGTTGTGGTCCATCTTCTTCTTGGCATATATGTCCAAGTCATCCTCATACTCCTCTGGGGCATTGATGAGATGTGCCCACTCAGCAACTGTTGATTGATACCTTGTTCCTTCTGACATCCACACAATCCTTCCATCTGGATAGCAGTGTGTTGTGGAGTAGAACTGCATGATCAGCTCTTCATTCCACTTTGTGAGCTTCTGCCCAACAAAGTCAGCTACTCCACAAGCCTTGAAGCTGTCTTGCACTCCAGGAAAGTGCTCTTCATTGTCCTTGATGTACTCCCAATCAACCCATCTCACGTCACAAACAATGGGCTTCTTATCAAGCAAAACTGTCTCATAGAAGTCCTGCTGTTCCTTTTGATTTTCAAGCCTGGCTTTGTGCTCTGTGCTGAGCCATATTCCTTCTTGAGCACTACTTTCTTGGAAGTAGCTTCCTCTTCTGCCACATATTCCTCATCCTCTGATTCTGAGGTTCTCTTCTTCCTTTGTCTCGTGGCAGCTTTTGGCAAGTTACTAGGGGTGCTCCTGCTGCCTTCATCTGAAGAACTGGAGGGACTAGTGCCCTCACTCATGTGCACTTGCTGTTCTGACACATTCTGGCTGTCACTCTGATCTGACATGATAAACAAGCTGACTGCTAACCCTGTGAATAGTTTATAGATGAGGTAGAGTAGATGAGCATCACAAAATGCAGAGATTTTTGCAAAAGAATGATTTAAAATCTTAGTTTTAGTTTCCCACAGAAATCATTTCGGATCTACCGATTTTTTTAACTCGGTGATACCGAAGCCGTTTTTGGAACCTAAACTAGTGAACTCGGTCAGACCGAGTCACAGTTCGGTGGCACCGAGACTGCTAGGGTTTCACGAAGTTCCAAAATCGGTCACACCGATTAGTAATTCTCGGTCAGACCGAGTCTTACTTGTGCAATGGCATGAGCCAAATCGGTGGGACCGAGTTTTTCAACTCGGTGGGTCCGAGATGGTTTCGGCGGAAACCTAACCCTAAAATTTCAAATCAAACCTATTCTACGAATTGCATTGACTGGATTGGGGTGTTTCAAACGTGGCTAGAATCAATATGATCACAATGTGCTAGGAATCAGATTGGGGAATAGCACAAAGATCGAGTCCATACCCTAGTTCGGCGGAGACTCGCTATGGCGGCAACGGCGGGGTTGAATTCCGTTGACGGCGATGGAGACCAGCGACTAGAGGCGGCTGGCGGCGAGGAGACGATCCGGAGACCACGTAGGCAGAGCGAGCTATCGCGCGGGTGAAGGGGTTCGAAGAAATTTCCAAATTTTTCCCCGTGTCTATATATAGCCCGACCCTGTCGGTGTGACCGAGTGGAACAACTCGGTGTGACCGAATGGTTCAAATCGGTTGCACCGAGATCGAAAACATAGATCGACTTAATGATCTCGGTAGGACCGAAAGGGAGGTATCAGTCAGACCGAGAATCACAAAGAAGTTTTGGAAGTTTAAGTCTATGACGAATCGGGGACTCCGAGTGCTCCTCACACAGAGTGGTTCGAATCTGACTTGATCAAATTTTGTGATGTAGCATGAATAGAGTTTGAGACGAGATAAGCATAGATAGCTAGAGAGGGTTCTTAGGCATTCTTGTCCATCCACTTGGCAAAAGAAAATAAAACCAAACAATCAAAAAAACAAGTGGATGTCCTCGAATGAGTAATATATGCAACCAACATGCTCACACAATAAAATGATTATTGAACTATGTGACAAAGCATGCACAACCAATTCTAGCATCTATCAAGCAATTGGCGATGACTAGGTCATCTATATATGAGTATATTGACTTAGGAGTCAAATGAGAACATTTGATCATAGGTCATACTCATTGTTTAAGCACAAGTGGGGTTACCACTTTTACATAAAGCATTGTTGTGTTCACATCATTAGAGTTGCTTTAGCCCAAGTCTTAGAGTAAAGCTCCCCCTAGATGTGATATCCCCCCTAAGAGGGATGAACTAACCTCGGGTTTCGTCGATGATGACTTCATGTAGATGTTGAAGATGTGGATGCTCAATGTTGATGTAGATCACTTGGAGCTATCCATTGGAGTGAATTGCACTTTCAATACCTACATGAGTTAGTCCCACAAGGAACAAACAAGGATATCCATAGACATAGAATGATGCACACACAAGATGATGTCTATGAAAACTTTTAGATTACCTTGCCCCTTGACTTACCAACAAGAGGGTTTGTGACTCCTTGAACTAGTGCAAGATGTGGAAGTTGATTGCACTTGTTCTTGCCAAAATGATAAGAGTGAAGTATGTTGGCGGAGTCACCCTCGAGAACTCTCTAGTTCTTCTTCTTTTGGATCCACACCATCTTGATGGGAATACTTGGAGTTGTAGTCGTACTTGATGAAGTGGAATTTGAAGTAGTCTTGGTAATCCACTTGACTAAGGTCTTAGGAGCTTCTTCGAATGCATCAATTTCCTCTTGAAGCTTGTCCTTGCCTTTTTGCTTATAGTCTTGTGGTGGAAGATCATCTTGAGCTTGTGTCCCTTTGAAAGAAGTAGGCTCATACTTCTCTTGTTGTGGAACAAACTTTGTCTTGGGGTATTGATCTTCTTCCCACTCAACTCCATTGGCATTGAACTTTCGTTCAAAACCAACACCTTGATTCTTCCGGTGCCTTCCTTGCTTGCGTACAATTTCCTCGAATTGCTTACTTCCGGCAAGGCTTTTGTACACTCCTTTCTCTATAATTCCCTTCAATAAGCTATTTTCTTGCTCAAGTGTAACTTGGCTAAGAGAATCATTAGTGGAATCAAGAGAACTACTAGAAGCAACAATATTGGATTTAACATGATCATTGTTACTACTAGAGGAAGAATCTTTATTGTTCTTGTTACTAGACTTGACTTGAGGCATATAAGTGGATAAGAGTAAATGCTTGGCAATGTAAGAAGAACTTTTCTTGCGGAGATCATCATTGATTGCCTTTAAAAACTCATGCTCTTGCTCAAGATTGAGCTTTTCAAAGCGTAACTTCTCATGAGCTCTTAAAAGTTCTCGATGATCTTCGAAGATAGTTTCATGAGCTAACTTAAGAGTGTTTAGTTCTTTAGTTAGAGCCTCAATCTTCTCCTTATCATTGTCATTCATTTTATCTTGATTAGCATGATTAATTGACGTTTCATCATAGTATTCATCACTAGAGTTGTCAACAAGTAAATCATCATCACCTAACAAGTCATCTTCATCACTATTGAAATCGACATACTCAGGATGTGCTACCTTAGGACCTTTGGCCATGAAGCATCTTCCAATTCCTTCATTTGGTGAGTCAAATATGTCGTAGGAGTTGGTTGACACAAGTGCTAGACCGGCAACACCTTCATCTTGAGTATATTCGGAATCGGAGTGATAACTTCTCTCGGAGTGGTTGTCGGAGTCGGAGCCGGATACCCATTCACCAACATGAGCTTGATGTCTTTGCTTTGTGTAGCTCCTTGATGATTTTTCCTTTCTTTCCGAATCCTTGCTTCTCCGTGAGTGTCTTCGTTCATAACGATCATCTCTACTCCTCCTCTCTCTTGATGGTGATTCTTCTCTTTTGCTTCTTCTTTTTGGAGAATCTTCTCTTCTTTTGTAGGGAGCCGTACACTCATTGGAGTAGTGTCCGGGTCTTCCACAATTGTAGCAGTTTCGCTCTCGACTAGAAGATCTTTTGTCATTGTAGGACCTTGACTTGGAGCTTCTATCTTTGCTTCTACTCTTGTAGAACTTGTTGAAGTTCTTCACCATTAAGCTCAATTCTTCATTGAAGGTTTTTCTCACCTGATGATGTGGGGGCTTCACATGAGGCTTTGTAAGCACCACTTGATTTTTTGTGAAGTTCCTCTTTATCCTTGAGTGACATCTCATGAGCAACAATTCTTCCAATGACCTCCGTTGGCTTGAGATCTTTGTAATTGGGCATCATTTGGATCAATGTGCACACAGTATCATATTTTCCATCCAAGGCTCTTACGATTTTCTTGATGATGAATCTATCGGTCATCTCTTCACTTCCTAAGCCGGCAATCTCGTTTGTGATGAGAGCAAGCCTAGAGTACATTTCAGCGACGCCTTCACCATCCTTCATTTTGAACTTGTCAAGTTGACTCTGAAGCACATCCAATTTGGATTCCTTGATGGAGTCGGTACCTTCGTGCACATCAATCAAAGTATCCCAAATTTCCTTTGCATTCTCAAGACGGCTGATTTTGTTGAATTCTTCGGGGCACAATCCGTTGAATAGAATATCACAAGCTTGAGCGTTGTATTGCAGCATCTTCAACTCATCCGCGGTAGCTTCACGGTTTGGTTCTTTCCCATCAAAGAAGTCACCTTGCAAACCAACACACACAATAGCCCAAACGGCGGGGTTATGTCCAAGAATATGCATTTTCATTTTATGCTTCCAACTAGCAAAATTAGTACCATCAAAGTAAGGACCTCTACGGTGATAATTTCCCTCGCTAGACGCCATACTCTCCTAGGTTGTGAAACCAAGGCTATGACCACCAAAAGCTATGGAAATCAAAGCAAATGGAGACCAAAGCTCTGATACCACTTGTAGGATCGAAAGTATGTCTAGAGGGGGGTGATTAGACTACTTGACCAAATAAAAACTTAACCTTTTCCCAATTTTAGTTCTTGGCAGATTTTAGCTATTTTAGGACAAGTCAAGCAATCATCACACAATTCAAGCAAGCATGCAAAGAGTATATAGGCAGCGGAAAGTAAAGCATGCAACTTGCAAGAATGTAAAGGGAAGGGTTTGGAGAATTCAAACGCAATTGGAGACACGGATGTTTTTCCCGTGGTTCAGATAGGTGGTGCTATCCTACATCCACGTTGATGGAGACTTCAACCCACGAAGGGTAACGGTTGCGCGAGTCCACGGAGGGCTCCACCCACGAAGGGTCCACGAAGTAGCAACCTTGTCTATCCCGCCATGGCCATCGCCCACGAAGGACTTGCCTCACTAGCGGTAGATCTTCACGAAGTAGGCGATCTACTTGCCCTTACAAACTCCTTGGTTCAACTCCACAATCTTGTCGAAGGCTCCCAAGTGACACCTAGCCAATCTAGGAGACACCACTCTCCAAGAAGTAACAAATGGTGTGTTGATGATGAACTCCTTGCTCTCGTGCTTCAAATGATAGTCTCCCCAACACTCAACTCTCTCTCATAGGATTTGGATTTGGTGGAAAGAAGATTTGAGTGGAAAGCAACTTGGGGAAGGCTAGAGATCAAGATTCATATGGTAGGAATGGAATATCTTGGTCTCAACACATGAGTAGGTGGTTCTCTCTCAGAACATATGAGTTGGAAGTGTAGATGTGTTTTGATGGCTCTCTCCCCGAGTGAAGAGGAGGTGGAGGGGTATATATAGCCTCCACACAAAATCCAACCGTTACACACAATTTACCAATCTCGGTGGGACCGAATCAACAAACTCGGTCAGACCGAAATAGTAAACCTAGTGACCGTTAGTGATTTTCGGTGGGACTGACATGCAACTCGGTAGGACCGATATGGTTAGGGTTAGGGCATAACGTAATCTCGGTGAGACCGATTACACAAACTCGGTGAGACCAATTTGGTAATAAGCTAACCAGAGAGTTGGTCAGGTAAACTCGGTGGGACCGATTTGCTCTTTCGGTGAGACCGAAAAGTTACAAAAAGGAAACAGAGAGTTTACATTGCAATCTCGGTGGGACCGATCCGCTCTTTCGGTGAGACCGAAAAGTTACGAAAAGGAAACAGAGAAATTGCAATCCCATCTCGGTGAGACCGAGATCCCTATCGGTAGAACCGATTTGCTTAGGGTTTGGCAGTGGCTATGACAAATGAAACTCGGTGGCGCCAGATAGGAAGAATCGGTAGGTCCGAGTTTGGCTTTGGGTTTAGGTCAAGAGTGGATATGAGAAAGTAGCTGAGGGTTTTGGAGCATATCATTAAGCACATGAAGCAAAAGGCTCATTAAGCAACACCTCATCCCTCCTTGATAGTATTGGCTTTTCCTACCGACTCAATGTGATCTTGTGTAGCGACCCGACCTCAGATGGTCAAGTCTCTGTGCTCCGGTGTCATCCCTGGATCAGTAATGCTGACACCACACAGTACTTCGAAGGATTTATAGCAGAGTAGCAATCACACACTTATTACATCGATGTCTCAAAGAGAACTTATTACAATAAATATGGCTTAAGGCCATCTAATAATGATAACAACGGAAGACTTGGAAGATAAGTGAGTCCATCAACTCCAATGGCATCACTGAGTATAGAGCCACGACCTAAAAGCACCTTACTCGTCGTCTGAAAAGTCTGCAACATGAAACGTTGCAGCCCGAAAACGGGTCAGCACATGGAATATGCTCGCAATGTAACACATAGAGAATAATGAATGATAAGCCTATACTACATGCATATATGGCTGGTGGAAAAGCTCTATGGTTACAATTTTGCGTAAAGCCAATTTTTCCCTACTGCAAAGGAATAAATTTTTTATTTAACTATCATGGTGGTTGAAACATCGAGAATGGTTGACAGCATTCCGCTCCCCATTAAGTGAACAATTAAAACCCAACAATATTAATTAGAAGTAACATGATGAGATTCACATGATATTCAAGAACTAGATACTCAAAACGTCCATAACCGGGGACACGGCTAATCATGATTAGTTTGTACACTCTGCAGAGGTTTGCACACTTTTCCCCACAAGACTCGATCGCCTCCGTTTGGTTTCTCGCACTACATGGTGTTTGAGAAACGGATGACCGAGACATAGTCTTTCAGAAGCGCTCACACCTTACGTTGTGATAGATCGTACCAACCTACATCCCCTACATCTGCTAGTCTACCACTGTAAGAGTTCGCACGACTTAGTCAGCTATGCCAGAGTCCATAATGGCTTGTGTCTACACACGGAAGTTACTAGCATGAATGATCTTATGATCCCTTTGAGCCTGGGTGACGGTCCAAAAGAAAACAGGCAAGTCCTGATAGATACCAGGTGCCTCAATCCACCCGGATGTGTATTTAAGTTGCCACCTTAAGTAAACCATTAAAATTAACAAACTCACATCTGTCATGGATATCACTCACCCAATCCACGTATACTAGCATAGCATGGCATAATAAGCAAACGTAGAAGTAACTCCCAAAGGTTTCATAATAAAACAGGTAATAGGTACTACCTCATCTACTTCCCATCCCACAATTGGATTAGATCCTAATCATGCAATGTTTGGGGATTGATCTAATGCAATAAAACTGGGTAGTAGAAAAGGTATGATCAAAGTGTTACTTGCCTTGCTGAGGATCCGCGAAACCTAGAGCTTCGAAATAACAGGCGGCGCACTCCGGGTGATCTAACGCAGACAAACAACAAGCATACAATAAGTACTCATCTAATGCACAGGTAAATCTCGAATAAAATATCTAACCAGAAAGTTCAACTTAAGAACTCCGGTTGCAAAAAGAATCGAATCGAACAAAGCAACAGAAAACAAACGGCGAAAGAAACAACTTGGTTCTAGCAATTTGAATCTAGGTCAAATTTTACCATAGCAAAACTTTGTTTAAGTTGATTAGACGGAACGGCGGTTTCGAAACGAAACTCCAGGCGCGTGAATCACCTGATTCTGATAAACGAGCGAGAATATAAACTAGAACGAAGATCGGATCTGAGATCGCGATCGCGGAATAAATCCGACGAGAAGAAAAAGAAGAAAGGTTGAACGAACGGACGTTCATTAACCTAGAAGAATCCGGTGATCACATTCGTTAGGACGAACGGTCCGGCGAATGGTCTCGAGGCAACTAAATCGGAAAAGAAAACGAATCCGATCTAGGCTTTCGGAAAACAAAACCGAAAGAAAAACCGATCTAGAAAACCGGAACGGTTTTAGAAAAGAACCGGAAAGAAAAACGAATCGAAAGATAAGAATCGGAACGATTAGAAGAAAATGATCTGATGAAAGAGAAAGAGATGCGGTGCGGCTACCTCCGGCGAACGGCGGCGAGGTGCGGCGGCGGCGGTGGCAAGGTGCGGCGGCGGCGGCGAACGGCGGCGGCGGCGGGTGAGGGGCGCGGGTGAGGCTTGGGGCTTTGGATTTGATGGTTTAGAGGGGGGTGTGGGGGTATTTATATTGGGGAGGGGAGGGGTTTCTTGGAGGAGGGATCAAGGAATAAGAATAGGAGTAGGAAAGATCTAGAAAACAAAAACGGAATAACGGAAGTAGTACAAAAGTCCTACTAGGACTTTCCTAAAAAAAAGGCAACGGCGGCGGCGGCCTCCTGCGCGCTAGGCGCGCACGCGCGCGATGGCCTCCTGGCCGGCCGGCTGGCTTGGGCCTTTGGCCCAAGGCGCTGCAGATTTTTTTTTAAATCGGTTTCGCGCGCGAAAAAACACAGAAAAATAAATCTACCGGACTCCAAAATTAATAAAGTAAATTTTCCCCGACTCCTAAAAATGAGTCGAACAAAATGAACTTTTCTTCGGGCCTAAAATGCAATTTTTGAAAACGCGCATTTTTCCCTATCCAAATAAAATGCAAACAACTCCGACAAAACCAATGATCCCCTTTTTTCAAAATTTGAGAGAACTCAAATATGAAAATAACAAAATCTCCAACTCTCTCCGAGGGTCCTTGAGTTGCGTGAAATTTCTAGGATCGATCAAAATGCAAGAAAATATGATATGCATGATGATCTAATGTATAATATTCCAAATTGAAAATTTGGGATGTTACAAACCTACCCCCCTTAAGATGAATCTCGTCCTCGAGATTCGGGTTGGCTAGAAAATAGGTGAGGGTGGTCCTTGAGCAAATCTTCTTCTCTCTCCCAGGTGGCTTCATCCTCTGAGTGGTGGTTCCACTGAACTTTGCAAAACTTGATAACCTTGCTGCGGGTAACTCTGCTGGCATACTCGAGAATCTTGACTGGCTTCTCTTCATACGTTAAGTCATCCTTTAACTGAATCGCTTCAAGCGGCACTGTATCTCTTAGCGGTACCTCCGCCATTTCGGCGTGACATTTCTTCAGCTGAGAAACATGGAATACATCATGAACTCCTGACAGTCCTTCTGGTAATTCCAACTTATAAGCGACTTCTCCCATACGTTGCAAAATCTTATACGGTCCAACAAAACACGGTGCTAATTTTCCCTTAGCTCCAAAGCGCTTAACTCCTCGAAGTGGGGATACTCGAAGATAAACTCTGTCTCCAGTTTCGTAAACTATCTCCTTGCGCTTAGAATCTGTGTAGCTCTTCTGCCTTGATTGGGCTACCTTGAGCCTATCGCGAATCAACTTAACTTTCTGTTCAGACTCCTTAATCAGATCGGGTCCAAAGAACTGACGGTCTCCAACTTCGTCCCATGACAACGGTGTCCTGCACCTCCTTCCGTAAAAGCTTCGAAAGGTGCCATCTTCAAACTGGTTTGGTAACTGTTGTTATAAGAAAACTCCGCATACGGCAAGTTGTCATCCCAACTAGATCCATAATCTAGTGCACAAGCTCTCAGCATATCTTCCAAAATCTGATTGACTCTCTCAGTCTGTTCATCCGTCTGTGGGTGAAAAGTTGTGCTGAATTCTAGTCTGGTTCCCAAAGTTTCATGCAACTGATTCCAAAACTTTGAGGTAAATTGGGTTCCTCTATCTGATACGATACTCCTTGGAACTCCGTGCAAACAAATGATCATGGTCATGTATATCTTTGCCAACTTAGCACTGGTGTAAGTGGTCTTAACTGGGATGAAATGTGCTACCTTCGTCAAACGATCAACTACTACCCATATCGAGTCATAGCCTGCTTTCGTCCTGGGTAGTCCTGTGATAAAATCCATGCCTATCTTATCCCACTTCCATTCGGGTATCGTTAATGGTTGTAACAATCCGGCTGGCTTCTGATGTTCGGCCTTCACTCTATGACACACATCACAAACTGCTACATATGCTGCAATATCCTTCTTCATTCCGGTCCACCAGAATGTTTCCTTCAAATCCAAATACATCTTGGTATTTCCTGGGTGAATCGAATAGGGTGAATCATGTGCCTCTTGCAGAATCAACTTCCTGATCTCCGGGTTACTGGGCACATAAACACGGTCCTCAAACCATAGGGTATCGTGCTCATCCTCACGAAATCCCTTTGCTTTTCCTTCGCTCATTCTCGTCTTTATGTCTGCAATCTCCTTATCAGATTTCTGAGCTTCTCTGATTTTATCCATTAATGTTGATTGAATCTCCAATGCTGCTACATAGCCTCTCGGAACTATTTCCAAACATAGCTCACGAAGATCCTCGGCTAACTCCTTTGGTATTTCTCCCGTCATCAATGTATTGACATGGCTCTTACGGCTCAATGCGTCAGCTACTACATTTGCCTTTCCTGGATGGTAATGCAGTCTCATATCATAATCCTTGATGAGTTCCAACCATCTCCTTTGTCTGAGGTTCAACTCCTTCTGTGTGAAAATATACTTCAAACTCTTGTGATCCGTGTACACCTCACAATGATTTCCAATGAGGAAATGTCTCCATGTCTTCAACGCATGCACTACGGCTGCTAACTCCAAATCATGCGTAGCATAATTTAGTTCATGAGGTTTCAGTTGTGTGAGGCATACAAAACAACTCTACCTTCCTGCATAAGCACTGCTCCAAGTCCTCGACGTGAAGCGTCGCAATACACCTCATAATCCTTGGTCTGATCTGGCAGAATCAACACTAGTGAGGAAACCAATCGTTTCTTCAACTCCTGAAAACTGGCCTCACATTCCTCAGTCCAATTGAACTTAGTATCCTTCTTCAACAATTCAGTCATAGGCTTTGCAATCTTTGAGAAATTCTCAATGAATCTCCGGTAGTATCCTGCGAGTCCAAGAAAACTCCGGATCTCTCCAACTGTCGTGGGTGCTTCCCATTCGGTTATGGTCTCAACCTTGGTGGGGTCAACTGCTATACCTTCTCCGGATATAACGTGTCATCAATGAACACTACGACGAACTTATCCAAGAACTCCATAAATACTTTGTTCATCAGGTTCATAAAATAGGCAGGTGCGTTAGTCAGTCCAAATGACATAACGGTATACTCATACAATCCGTATCTCATGGTAAAAGCTGTCTTGGGTATGTCCTGCTCTCGAATCTTCAACTGATGGTACCCTGATCGCAAATCGATCTTGGAAAACACTTTAGCTCCTTGCAACCGATCAAACAGATCATTAATCATTAGCAGTGGGTACTTGTTCTTGATGGTTACTGCATTCAATCCACGGTAATCAACAACCATCCTTAATGATCCATCCTTCTTCTCCACTAGAAGTATTGGTGATCCCCAAGGCGAAGAACTTGGGCGTATGTAACCTTTATCCAATAACTCCTTAATCTGCTTCTTAATTTCCACCAAATCTTGTGCTGGCATCCTGTATGGTCTCTTCGATATTGGCCCAATGCCTGGCAAAAGCTCAATCAAAAACTCGATATCTCTATCAGGTGGCATTCCTGGCAATTCCTCAGGGAATACATCAGGGTAATCCTTCACCACTGGTACTTCCTCCTGTACAACTCCTGATAAGGAATTTAATTGTGTCCTGTTGGGCGCATGTCGAGATACATACTTGATTCTTCTCCCTTCGGGCGTCGTGAGCAAAATTGTTTTACTGGCACATTCAATGTTCCCTTCATACTTTGACAACCAATCCATGCCTAATATCACATCCAATCCTTGGGGTTCCAATACTATTAGGTCTGAGGGAAACACATAGTTACCAATCCTTAATGGTAACCGATCACACCATCGATTTGCCATATATTCTGCTCCCGGCGAGGTTACTAACATGGGTGACCTAAGGGCTTGGGTTGGCAGGTTGTACTTGTCCACAAATCCCCTTGATATGTATGAATGTGATGCTCCAGTATCAAAAAGTCATTCTGAAGATTATCCATAGGAACCAGTATGGATTTCTTAAGGGGAGGACTATCCAGGACTGCCTCGCATGGGCATACGAGTATATTTATCAATGTCAAACCTCCAAAAAAGAAATCATGCTCCTCAAACTTGACTTTGCCAAAGCTTTCGATACTATTGAACATGAAGCGATGATTGAGATTATGAAAAACATGGGATTTAATGATAAATGGATCACATGGATCCGCTGCATATTCTCTTCAGCAAAATCCTCTGTTCTCCTCAATGGCACTCCCGGGCGCCAATTCTTTTGCAAATGTGGGGTCCGACAGGGAGACCCTCTTTCACCCCTCATTTTTGTGCTAGCGGCAGATCTTCTTCAAGCAGCCATCAACGATGCCTTTGCACGACATCAAATACATCTGCCATTCCCTTCCACGCACCAAAAAGGATATCTGGTCATCCAATACGCCGATGATACCATTCTAGTGATCCCAGCATGCGCACAACAGGCGGCTGTCATCAAGGATATCCTGACTGACTATGCTATGTCCATTGGTTTGAAAATAAACTTTCACAAGTCTACTCTCATTCCAATTAATGCCAATAATGTTAAGACTGAAGAGATTGCCAATATCTTCGGGTGCGTCGTCGGTAAGATGCCCTTTACATACTTAGGGCTCCCACTTGGAACCACTCGCCCAACTGTCCTTGATCTCATGCCTCTGGTCTGTTCCATGGAGAGACGATTAACGGCTACTCTCAATATGATCTCATACGGTGGAAAACTCTCTCTGATCAACTCGGTGATCACTTCGCTCATCATCTTTGCGTTGTGCACGCTCCGTCTGCCTACCAAAATCATTGAGCTACTAGATAAAATTAGAAGAAAGTGCCTATGGACGAAGAAAACGGAGCAAGGGGACAAATGCAACTCTCTTGCATCTTGGGAAATGGTTTGTCGTCCCAAAGACAGTGGTGGATTGGGAGTAATTGATATCAGGATACAAGGAGATGCACTCTTGCTAAAATACCTCCATAAATTCTACAATAGATGGAATGTGCCTTGGGTTGAACTAGTTTGGAACACATACTATGCGAACCAGATTCCGCATGCTGCTGACCCTTGTGGTTCATTTTGGTGGCGCGATGTCGCCAAACTAATGCCAATATATAGGGGTATCTCTATCGCTCATGTCAATAATGGATCCAACGTGCTTTTTTGGAAAGATTTATGGACGGACACAACATTTGATGAGAAGTACCCGCGTGCGCTATCCTACACAATCAATGAAGACGCCTCGGTGAGGGATTTCCTGTCCATCACGTCATTGAATGAGGCATTCCATCTGCCTCTATCGGCACAGGCCCATGAAGAGGTTCGCCAACTACAAGCGGACACGATCGACACGACACTATCCACTGAACCAGATACTTGGACCTATATTTGGGGCACGGAAACATACACAGCTCACAGATATTACACTTTTTACTTCAGAGATGTGAGGGCTCATCAAGCATTTGACTGGCTCTGGAAATCAAAGTCCACCATGAAAATTAAAGTTTTCGGATGGCTGCTCCTTTCTGATAGACTAAACACGCGAAATATGCTCAAGAGGAGACATTACAATATAGGAAACGACTATGACTGCATCTTATGTGGGTTGAACATTGAGGAAACACTGGAACACCTCTTTTTTGAATGTCAATTTAGTACGGAATGTTGGTCCTGCCTTGGAATCACGTGGAATCAGGGACAACCTCGCCTGCAACAAGTTGTGTCCGCCAAGAATAACTGGAGCAAGCCTCTTTTTATGGAACTATTCCTGACAGCCGCATGGAGCATCTGGAAGGAATGTAACAACAAACATTTTAGAGGGATGAGGCCCTCAAAAACTTCATGGTTGGATAGGCTCAAGACTGATTTGTCTCTCCTTACTTATAGGGTTAAGGAAAAGCATAAAACTCTCATCCCACTCATCCTCTCCTCTATAGCTTAAATCTTACCCCACCTCCCAAAGGAAGGGAGAATTGTAAAGTCATCATGTAAATCCTCATGTAAAGTGTACTCCATTTATATCAATATAAAACAGTAGGAGGTTCTCCTACTGTTAAAGGTTCAAAAAAAAAGAACGAGTGCAGTAAATGACTTAACCAAAAACTTACCGATTACTGCATCAGGCTGAGCTTCAACCTCCTCCACGCTAACGTGGTTCACCTGTCCCCTGTTGAAAGGGTTCGGCTTCTTCCCAGAGCTTCCATTGCCATTCTGGCCTTCAGGACATTCATTGGCGTAATGTCCGGTCTTGGAACACTTGAAACAGGTGACTTGGCTCAGGTCTCTCTTGGCTGGGGTTGATGGGGTGGTACGGTTCTGGCCGTTGCTTCCTCCATTCCCATTACCATTCTTGTGGCCATTATGGTTGTGCAATCCACTTCCTCCATGGGTATGCTGAAACTGAACTCCCGGTTTAGGGGTAAAACGGGGCTTCTGCTGGGCTCCAGAGTTATACTTCCCCTGTCCATACTTCCTCTTGCGGTTCTCAATCTGCTGTTGCTTCCCTTCAATCATGATGGCACGGTCTACCAACTCCTGGTAGTTGTTGATACTTGCTACCATCAACTGCATGCTTAGCTCATCATTTAGTCCTTCTAAAAACTTCTCCTACTTAGTTGCATCCGTAGCAACGTCATCTGGGGCATAACGTGCTAACTTGCTGAAGTCGTCAATGTACTGGCCAACTGTCCTTCCTCCTTGGCGTAAGTTACGAAACTCACGCTTCTTCATGGCCATAGCTCCTGCTGAAACATGGGCAGTGCGGAAAGCTTGCTGAAACAGATCCCATGTGACAGTGTCAACTGGGTAAGTGGCTGTGAAATTCTCCCACCATGCTGCCGCGGGTCCGTCAAGCTGATGTGCGGCAAACTTCACTTTCTCGACATCTGTGCATCCTGCAGTGGTCAACTCCCTTCCTATCTTGTGGAGCCAATCGTCTGCTACTATCGGCTCGGTGCTACTGGAAAACACCGGCGGATTCTGCCTAAGGAAACGGGCTAGGTGATCAACAGGTGGCGGCGGCGGAGGGTTGTTGTTGTTGTTCTGCTGATTCTGGACTAACAACTGCATCAATTGGTTCTGCTGCTGGATCAACTGAGTGAGCTCCGGTGGGAATCCATTGTCACGTCTCGGAGGCATCTGAGGTTTTAGAAAAGACGAGAATTAAGAATAGAGTGAGGTCTAAAGAGAAAACACTACCCCAATGCACATGAGACAAATTCACACAAAATCACTTCATTCAATCAAACAAGGGCTTACAAACGGTCTAGAACTATCGCAAAAGTGCGTGGACTATAATGTTTACATGGGGGAAATACTACTAATATTTGGTGGTCATCTAGAAATTTGAATCGATGGAAGACTCCATGATGTCTGCTCCAGCTTCGTCTTCAAAGTCGAGTTCACTTGGATCCGAATCGGTGTCGTCGATGATGATGTAGTTGTCCGGACATGCGACGTACTTGTCTTCCCTCTTGGATGCTAATCTTTCCTTGAGTTCTTCAATCTCCTGCTTAAGATCGACATTGTGTCTTGCTAGAGCTACGATCTCGTCCATGTAGTCCTTGCGTGTACCCTTCAGTTCTCCTTCTAGCTCGATGATCCTTGCCTTCGCATTCTTCAACTCTACCATGTCATTGCACATCTGGTTCTCTTGGCGTCGAATGTACTGGTTTAACTCCTGGATGAAAGCTGCAATGGATCTATCCTTCTTGGTGCTGACTATCTCCCATTCTTCATCTTGGCGTCCGCAAATTTGGTAGATAGTGTCCTTGAGGTCTTCTTGATAAACTTCTCCAATGCATCCCATGGTGATATGAGCTGCCATGCTCTTTCCCAGACTCCAGGTTGGGGCACTGAAAACACTATCTATGGGCTTCGTGATTGGCGCGAATGTCCTTCCCGGAACGTGAGCTTGAATCTTCCAGCGCTCCTCTTCAGGCAGAGTGGCGTTGAAGGTCCCGGTGAAGCTTGGTAGTCCAATGTTCAGGTACTTGGTGACTTCCTTCAAGTGAAATCCAAAAGGTGTGCCTTCATCCGGTTGAGCGTACTTGATCTTCGCGTCCGTCATCCTAAAAGAATAGAAAAGATGAGGAGTTAGAAAATGAGAGGAGAATAGTGATCTATGGCTTTAACTTAGTGGTCGTGTCCTACAGTCAGCGTGTGCTCTGATACAATCTCTGTAGCGACCCGACCTCAGATGGTCAAGTCTCTGTGCTCCGGTGTCATCCCTGGATCAGTAATGCTGACACCACACAGTACTTCGAAGGATTTATAGCAGAGTAGCGATCACACACTTATTACATCGATGTCTCAAAGAGAACTTATTACAATAAATATGGCTTAAGGCCCTATAATAATGATAACAGCAGAAGACTTGGAAGATAAGTGAGTCCATCAACTCCAACGGCATCACTGAGTATAGAACCACGACCTAAAAGCACCTTACTCGTCGTCTGAAAAGTCTGCAACATGAAACGTTGCAGCCCGAAAACGGGTCAGCACATGGAATATGCTGGCAATGTAACACATAGAGAATAATGAATGATAAGCCTATACTACATGCATATATGGCTGGTGGAAAAGCTCTATGGTTACAATTTTGCGTAAAGCCAATTTTTCCCTACTGCAAAGGAATAAATTTTTTATTTAACTATCATGGTGGTTGAAACATCGAGAATGGTTGACAGCATTCCGATCCCCATTAAATGAACAATTAAAACCCAACAATATTAATTAGAAGTAACATGATGAGATTCACATGATATTCAAGAACTAGATACTCAAAACGTCCATAACCGGGGATACGGCTAATCATGATTAGTTTGTACACTCTGCAGAGGTTTGCGCACTTTTCCCCACAAGACTCGATCGCCTCCGTTTGGTTTCTCGCACTACATGGTGTTTGAGAAACGGATGACCGAGACATAGTCTTTCAGAAGCGCTCACACCTTACGTTGTGATAGACCATACCAACCTACATCCCCTACATCTGCTAGTCTACCACTGTAAGAGTTCGCACGACTTAGTCAGCTATGCCAGAGCCCATAATGGCTTGTGGCTGCACACGGAAGTTACTAGCATGAATGATCTTTTGATCCCTTTGAGCCTGGGTGGCGGTCCAAAAGAAAACAGGCAAGTCCTGATAGAAACCAGGTGCCTCAATCCACCCGGATGTGTATTTAAGTTGCCACCTTAAGTAAACCATTAAAATTAACAAACTCACATCTGTCATGGGTATCACTCACCCAATCCACGTCTACTAGCATAGCATGGCATAATAAGCAAATGTAGAAGTAACTCCCAAAGGTTTCATAATAAAACAGGTAATAGTTACTACCTCATCTACTTCCCATCCCACAATTGGATTAGATCCTAATCATGCAATGTTTGGGGATTGATCTAATGCAATAAAACTGGGTATTAGAAAAGGTATGATCAAAGTGTTACTTGCCTTGCTGAGGATCCGCGAAACCTAGAGCTTCGAAATAACAGGCGGCGCACTCCGGGTGATCTAACGCAGACAAACAACAAGCATACAATAAGTACTCATCTAATGCACAGGTAAAGCTTGAATAAAAGATCTAACCAGAAAGTTCAACTTAAGAACTCCGGTTGCAAAAAGAATCGAATCGAACAAAGCAACAGAAAACAAACGGCGAAAGAAACAACTTGGTTCTAGCAATTTGAATCTAGGTCAAATTTTACCATAGCAAAACTTTGTTTAAGTTGATTAGGCAGAACGGCGGTTTCGAAACAAAACTCCAGGCGCGTGAATCACCTGATTCCGATAAACGAGCGAGAAGATAAACTAGAACGAAGATCGGATCTGAGATCGCGATCGCGGAATAAATCCAACGAGAAGAAAAAGAAGAAAGGTTGAACGAACGGACGTTCGTTAACCTAGAAGAATCCGGTGATCACGTTCGTTAGGACGAACAGTCCGGCGAACGGTCTCGAGGCAACTAAATCGGAAAAGAAAACGAATCCGATCTAGGGTTTCGGAAAACAAAACCGAACGAAAAACCGATCTAGAAAACCGGAACGGTTTTAGAAAAGAACCGGAAAGAAAAATGAATCGGAAGAGAAGAATCGGAACGATTAGAAGAAAACGATCTGATGAAAGAGAAAGAGATGCAGCGCGGCTACCTCCGGCGAACGGCGGCGTTGGGCGGCGGCGGCAAGGTGCGGCGGCGGCGGTGGCAAGGTGCGGCGGCGGCGGCGGCGAACGGCGGCGGCGGCGGCGGCGAACGGCGGCGGCGGCGGGTGAGGGGCGCGGGTGTGAGGCGCGGGTGAGGCTTGGGGCTTTGGGTTTGCTGGTTTAGAGGGGGGGTGTGGGGGTATTTATATTGGGGAGGGGAGGGGTTTCTTGGAGGAGGGATCAAGGAATAAGAATAGGAGTAGGAAAGATCTAGAAAACAAAAAAGGAATAACGGAAGTAGTACAAAAGTCCTACTAGGACTTTCCTAAAAAAGGCAACGGCGGCGGCGGCCTCCTGCGCGCTAGGCGCGCACGCGCGTGATGGCCTCCTGGCTGGCCGGCTGGCTTCGGCCTTTGGCCCAAGGCGCTGCAGATTTTTTTTTAAATCGGTTTCGCGCGCGGAAAAACACGGAAAAATAAATCTACCGGACTCCAAAATTAATAAAGTAAATTTTCCCCGACTCCTAAAAATGAGTCGAACAAAATGAACTTTTCTCCGGGCCTAAAATGCAATTTTTGAAAACGCGCATTTTTCCCTATCCAAATAAAATGCAAACAACTCTGACAAAACCAATGATCCCCTTTTTTTCAAAATTTGAGAGAACTCAAATATGAAAATAACGAAATCTCCAACTCTCTCCGAGGGTCCTTGAGTTGCGTGAAATTTCTAGGATCGATCAAAATGCAAGAAACTATGATATGCATGATGATCTAAATTTGTGCATATTTAAAATTTGTGCATATTTAAAATTTGCTTTGGACTGCAAATGCACAAGGAGTTAAAATCATGGGTTACTCTTCCATGTCACATACATCTTGGTGGAGCGCTCAAAATGATAAGAATTAAATACATGCACTCATCACCAAGAAAAGTGAATGATCACATAAGATAGATAGGATAATATCAAGCATGCATAAGTTTAGCTTATGATCAAACACATGATCATCAATGTCTCACAAGCATATCGTAGTATCTCAACCAAAAGCAAACAAAGTTTGAAAAACCACCAAATAAAGCAAGAGAGAATAAAAGCAACACTCTCTCTCGAAGCCTATGATCTATACATTTTTCTCCCCCTTTGGCAACAAGTTACCAAAAAGTTCCTAGAAAATGCATAGTGCTAGATCGACTCTCAGGCTTGATCTTCTGGTGGTGGTGGAGTCTGGATCACTCCAAGGACGAAGGCTTCTGTAGACGTGGTTGGAGCTGGAGCTGAAGTAGATGCTGGAGCTGGTTGGGCTGGTGCTGTAGCTGGAGCTGAGGTGGTGGCTCTGGTGTCAGGAACTAGCACTGCAGTTGACCTCTGAGCTCGCGGCACTCTGGCAAATGCATCAGTTGTAGTCTTCCCTTTCCTCTCCTGCATGTCATCTTGAAGTTGCTCCACTACAGACTGAATCTCTGTTACTTTGACATCCAAGTCATAGAACTTTTGTTCTACGATTCTCTCTAAGCTCTCCTGATTCTGAGTGAGGGTGGCCAGTCCTTTCTCAATCCTGAGTGTGGATGCAATCAAGTAACTAAGCTGCTCTTGCTTGGTTTTCAAGAAATACTCAGATGCCTCCTCTTGAGTTGGCATCTTGGCAGCTTTCTCCTTCCTTGCCTTCTCCTTCTTTGCTTGAGCATGAGCTGATGATGGTTCATCCTTGTTCATGACAACCTGATTATCTTCAAAATCTGGATGGATGGGCAGGTGTTCCTTGTCCAATAAGTATATGCCTGTGCCTATCTTGGAGTTAATCAGCTCTTGGATCTGAGGGGCATATCCACAGCTCCTCTTCTGATCTGCTGCAGTTCTCTTGATTGTTTCTACCATGAGGCTCATGACTTTGAATTTTTGTGGCACATCAAAGATATGAAGCAAGTTGATTGCATGGCCTCTGATCATCTTGTGATCACCTGACTTGGGAAATAGAGTGTGCCTCAGAATCCAATTGATAGTTGGCAAAGATAATGTACTGACCCAAACTTGAAAGTATCAAGTGCCTTGTTTGGGATCTCCTTGTACATGTTGGACATAGAGTTGTGGTCCATCTTCTTCTTGGCATATATGTCCAAGTCATCCTCATACTCCTCTGGGGCATTGATGAGATGTGCCCACTCAGCAACTGTTGATTGATACCTTGTTCCTTCTGACATCCACACAATCCTTCCATCTGGATAGAAGTGTGTTGTGGAGTAGAACTGCATGATCAGCTCTTCATTCCACTTTGTGAGCTTCTGCCCAACAAAGTCAGCTACTCCACAAGCCTTGAAGCTGTCTTGCACTCCAGGAAAGTGCTCTTCATTGTCCTTGATGTACTCCCAATCAACCCATCTCACGTCACAAACAATGGGCTTCTTATCAAGCAAAACTGTCTCATAGAAGTCCTGCTGTTCCTTTTGATTTTCAAGCCTGGCTTTGTGCTCTGTGCTGAGCCATATTCCTTCTTGAGCACTACTTTCTTGGAAGTAGCTTCCTCTTCTGCCACATATTCCTCATCCTCTGATTCTGAGGTTCTCTTCTTCCTTTGTCTCGTGGCAGCTTTTGGCAAGTTACTAGGGGTGCTCTTGCTGCCTTCATCTGAAGAACTGGAGGGACTAGTGCCCTCACTCATGTGCACTTGCTGTTCTGACACATTCTGGCTGTCACTCTGATCTGACATGATAAACAAGCTGACTGCTAACCCTGTGAATAGTTTATAGATGAGGTAGAGTAGATGAGCATCACAAAATGCAGAGATTTTTGCAAAAGAATGATTTAAAATCTTAGTTTTAGTTTCCCACAGAAATCATTTCGGATCTACCGATTTTTTAACTCGGTGATACCGAAGCCGTTTTTGGAACCTAAACTAGTGAACTCGGTCAGACCGAGTCACAGTTCGGTGGCACCGAGACTGCTAGGGTTTCACGAAGTTCCAAAATCGGTCACACCGATTAGTAATTCTCGGTCAGACCGAGTCTTACTTGTGCAATGGCATGAGCCAAATCGGTGGGACCGAGTTTTTCAACTCGGTGGGTCCGAGATGGTTTCGGCGGAAACCTAACCCTAAAATTTCAAATCAAACCTATTCTACGAATTGCATTGACTGGATTGGGGTGTTTCAAACGTGGCTAGAATCAATATGATCACAATGTGCTAGGAATCAGATTGGGGAATAGCACAAAGATCGAGTCCATACCCTAGTTCGGCGGAGACTCGCTATGGCGGCAACGGCGGGGTTGAATTCCGTTGACGGCGATGGAGACCAGCGACTAGAGGCGGCTGGCGGCGAGGAGACGATCCGGAGACCACGTAGGCAGAGCGAGCTATCGCGCGGGTGAAGGGGTTCGAAGAAATTTCCAAATTTTTCCCCGTGTCTATATATAGCCCGACCCTGTCGGTGTGACCGAGTGGAACAACTCGGTGTGACCGAATGGTTCAAATCGGTTGCACCGAGATCGAAAACATAGATCGACTTAATGATCTCGGTAGGACCGAAAGGGAGGTATCAGTCAGACCGAGAATCACAAAGAAGTTTTGGAAGTTTAAGTCTATGACGAATCGGGGACTCCGAGTGCTCCTCACACAGAGTGGTTCGAATCTGACTTGATCAAATTTTGTGATGTAGCATGAATAGAGTTTGAGACGAGATAAGCATAGATAGCTAGAGAGGGTTCTTAGGCATTCTTGTCCATCCACTTGGCAAAAGAAAATAAAACCAAACAATCAAAACAACAAGTGGATGTCCTCGAATGAGTAATATATGCAACCAACATGCTCACACAATAAAATGATTATTGAACTATGTGACAAAGCATGCACAACCAATTCTAGCATCTATCAAGCAATTGGCGATGACTAGGTCATCTATATATGAGTATATTGACTTAGGAGTCAAATGAGAACATTTGATCATAGGTCATACTCATTGTTTAAGCACAAGTGGGGTTACCACTTTTACATAAAGCATTGTTGTGTTCACATCATTAGAGTTGCTTTAGCCCAAGTCTTAGAGTAAAGCTCCCCCTAGATGTGATATCCCCCCTAAGAGGGATGAACTAACCTCGGGTTTCGTCGATGATGACTTCATGTAGATGTTGAAGATGTGGATGCTCAATGTTGATGTAGATCACTTGGAGCTATCCATTGGAGTGAATTGCACTTTCAATACCTACATGAGTTAGTCCCACAAGGAACAAACAAGGATATCCATAGACATAGAATGATGCACACACAAGATGATGTCTATGAAAACTTTTAGATTACCTTACCCCTTGACTTACCAACAAGAGGGTTTGTGACTCCTTGAACTAGTGCAAGATGTGGAAGTTGATTGCACTTGTTCTTGCCAAAATGATAAGAGTGAAGTATGTTGGCGGAGTCACCCTCGAGAACTCTCTAGTTCTTCTTCTTTTGGATCCACACCATCTTGATGGGAATCCTTGGAGTTGTAGTCGTACTTGATGAAGTGGAATTTGAAGTAGTCTTGGTAATCCACTTGACTAAGGTCTTAGGAGCTTCTTCGAATGCATCAATTTCCTCTTGAAGCTTGTCCTTGCCTTTTTGCTTGTAGTCTTGTGGTGGAAGATCATCTTGAGCTTGTGTCCCTTTGAAAGAAGTAGGCTCATACTTCTCTTGTTGTGGAACAAACTTTGTCTTGGGGTATTGATCTTCTTCCCACTCAACTCCATTGGCATTGAACTTTCGTTCAAAACCAACACCTTGATTCTTCCGGTGCCTTCCTTGCTTGCGTACAATTTCCTCGAATTGCTTACTTCCGGCAAGGCTTTTGTACACTCCTTTCTCTATAATTCCCTTCAATAAGCTATTTTCTTGCTCAAGTGTAACTTGGCTAAGAGAATCATTAGTGGAATCAAGAGAACTACTAGAAGCAACAATATTGGATTTAACATGATCATTGTTACTACTAGAGGAAGAATCTTTATTGTTCTTGTTACTAGACTTGACTTGAGGCATATAAGTGGATAAGAGTAAATGCTTGGCAATGTAAGAAGAACTTTTCTTTCGGAGATCATCATTGATTGCCTTTAAAAACTCATGCTCTTGCTCAAGATTGAGCTTTTCAAAGCGTAACTTCTCATGAGCTCTTAAAAGTTCTCGATGATCTTCGAAGATAGTTTCATGAGCTAACTTAAGAGTGTTTAGTTCTTTAGTTAGAGCCTCAATCTTCTCCTTATCATTGTCATTCATTTTATCTTGATTAGCATGATTAATTGACGTTTCATCATAGTATTCATCACTAGAGTTGTCAACAAGTAAATCATCATCACCTAACAAGTCATCTTCATCACTATTGAAATCGACATACTCAGGATGTGCTACCTTAGGACCTTTGGCCATGAAGCATCTTCCAATTCCTTCATTTGGTGAGTCAAATATGTCGTAGGAGTTGGTTGACACAAGTGCTAGACCGGCAACACCTTCATCTTGAGTATATTCGGAATCGGAGTGATAACTTCTCTCGGAGTGGTTGTCGGAGTCGGAGCCGGATACCCATTCACCAACATGAGCTTGATGTCTTTGCTTTGTGTAGCTCCTTGATGATTTTTCCTTTCTTTCCGAATCCTTGCTTCTCCGTGAGTGTCTTCGTTCATAACGATCATCTCTACTCCTCCTCTCTCTTGATGGTGATTCTTCTCTTTTGCTTCTTCTTTTTGGAGAATCTTCTCTTCTTTTGTAGGGAGCCGTACACTCATTGGAGTAGTGTCCGGGTCTTCCACAATTGTAGCAGTTTCGCTCTCGACTAGAAGATCTTTTGTCATTGTAGGACCTTGACTTGGAGCTTCTATCTTTGCTTCTACTCTTGTAGAACTTGTTGAAGTTCTTCACCATTAAGCTCAATTCTTCATTGAAGGTTTTTCTCACCTGATGATGTGGGGGCTTCACATGAGGCTTTGTAAGCACCACTTGATTTTTTGTGAAGTTCCTCTTTATCCTTGAGTGACATCTCATGAGCAACAATTCTTCCAATGACCTCCGTTGGCTTGAGATCTTTGTAATTGGGCATCATTTGGATCAATGTGCACACAGTATCATATTTTCCATCCAAGGCTCTTACGATTTTCTTGATGATGAATCTATCGGTCATCTCTTCACTTCCTAAGCCGACAATCTCGTTTGTGATGAGAGCAAGCCTAGAGTACATTTCAGCGACGCCTTCACCATCCTTCATTTTGAACTTGTCAAGTTGACTCTGAAGCACATCCAATTTGGATTCCTTGACGGAGTCGGTACCTTCGTGCACATCAATCAAAGTATCCCAAATTTCCTTTGCATTCTCAAGACGGCTGATTTTGTTGAATTCTTTGGGGCACAATCCGTTGAATAGAATATCACAAGCTTGAGCGTTGTATTGCAGCATCTTCAACTCATCCGCGGTAGCTTCACGGTTTGGTTCTTTCCCATCAAAGAAGTCACCTTGCAAACCAACACACACAATAGCCCAAACGGCGGGGTTATGTCCAAGAATATGCATTTTCATTTTATGCTTCCAACTAGCAAAATTAGTACCATCAAAGTAAGGACCTCTACGGTGATAATTTCCCTCGCTAGACGCCATACTCTCCTAGGTTGTGAAACCAAGGCTATGACCACCAAAAGCTATGGAAATCAAAGCAAATGGAGACCAAAGCTCTGATACCACTTGTAGGATCGAAAGTATGTCTAGAGGGGGGTGATTAGACTACTTGACCAAATAAAAACTTAACCTTTTCCCAATTTTAGTTATTGGCAGATTTTAGCTATTTTAGGACAAGTCAAGCAATCATCACACAATTCAAGCAAGCATGCAAAGAGTATATAGGCAGCGGAAAGTAAAGCATGCAACTTGCAAGAATGTAAAGGGAAGGGTTTGGAGAATTCAAACGCAATTGGAGACACGGATGTTTTTCCCGTGGTTCAGATAGGTAGTGCTATCCTACATCCACGTTGATGGAGACTTCAACCCACGAAGGGTAACGGTTGCGCGAGTCCACGGAGGGCTCCACCCACGAAGGGTCCACGAAGTAGCAACCTTGTCTATCCCGCCATGGCCATCGCCCACGAAGGACTTGCCTCACTAGCGGTAGATCTTCACGAAGTAGGCGATCTCCTTGCCCTTACAAACTCCTTGGTTCAACTCCACAATCTTGTCGGAGGCTCCCAAGTGACACCTAGCCAATCTAGGAGACACCACTCTCCAAGAAGTAACAAATGGTGTGTTGATGATGAACTCCTTGCTCTTGTGCTTCAAATGATAGTCTCCCCAACACTCAACTCTCTCTCATAGGATTTGGATTTGGTGGAAAGAAGATTTGAGTGGAAAGCAACTTGGGGAAGGCTAGAGATCAAGATTCATATGGTAGGAATGGAATATCTTGGTCTCAACACATGAGTAGGTGGTTCTCTCTCAGAACATATGAGTTGGAAGTGTAGATGTGTTCTGATGGCTCTCTCCCCGAGTGAAGAGGAGGTGGAGGGGTATATATAGCCTCCACACAAAATCCAACCGTTACACACAATTTACCAATCTCGGTGGGACCGAATCAACAAACTCGGTCGGACCGAAATAGTAAACCTAGTGACCGTTAGTGATTTTCGGTGGGACTGACATGCAACTCGGTAGGACCGATATGGTTAGGGTTAGGGCATAACGTAATCTCGGTGAGACCGATTACACAAACTCGGTGAGACCGGTTTGGTAATAAGCTAACCAGAGAGTTGGTCAGGTAAACTCGATGGGGCCGATTTGCTCTTTCGGTGAGACCGAAAAGTTACAAAAAGGAAACAGAGAGTTTACATTGCAATCTCGGTGGGACCGATCCGCTCTTTCGGTGAGACCGAAAAGTTACGAAAAGGAAACAGAGAAATTGCAATCCCATCTCGGTGAGACCGAGATCCCTATCGGTAGAACCGATTTGCTTAGGGTTTGGCAGTGGCTATGACAAATGAAACTCGGTGGCGCCGATAGGAAGAATCGGTAGGTCCGAGGTTGGCTTTGGGTTTAGGTCAAGAGTGGATATGAGAAAGTAGCTGAGGGTTTTGGAGCATATCATTAAGCACATGAAGCAAAAGGCTCATTAAGCAACACCTCATCCCTCCTTGATAGTATTGGCTTTTCCTGTGGACTCAATGTGATCTTGGATCACTAAAATGTAAAATGAAGAGTCTTGAGCTTTTGAGCTTGAGCCAATCCTTTGTCCTTAGCATTTTGAGGGTTCCACTTTCACCATCCATGCCATGCCAATCATTGAGCTTTCCTGAAATGATCATCTTGGAATAGCATTAGCTCAATGAGCTATATGTTGTTATGAATTACCAAAACCACCTAGGGATAGTTGCACTTTCAATCTCCCCCTTTTTGGTAATTGATGACAACATATAAATCAAAGCTTCGACAAATGATAATAAGAGTGAAATATATCGTCGCTTTGAGAAGTATGTGATAAGTAAGAGCTCCCCCTAAATTTGTGCATATTTAAAATTTGCTTTGGACTACAAATGCACAAGGAGTTAAAATCATGGGTTACTCTTCCATGTCACATACATCTTGGTGGAGCGCTCAAAATGATAAGAGTTAAATACATGCACTCATCACCAAGAAAAGTGAATGATCACATAAGATAGATAGGATAATATCAAGCATGCATAAGTGTAGCTTATGATCAAACACATGATCATCAATGTCTCACAAGCATATCGTAGTATCTCAACCAAAAGCAAACAAAGTTTGAAAAACCACCAAATAAAGCAAGAGAGAATAAAAGCAACACTCTCTCTCGAAGCCTATGATCTATACATTTTTCTCCCCCTTTGGCAACAAGTTACCAAAAAGTTCCTAGAAAATGCATAGTGCTAGATCGACTCTCAGGCTTGATCTTCTGGTGGTGGTGGAGTCTGGATCACTCCAAGGACGAAGGCTTCTGTAGACGTGGTTGGAGCTGGAGCTGAAGTAGATGCTGGAGCTGGTTGGGCTGGTGCTGTAGCTGGAGCTGAGGTGGTGGCTCTGGTGTCAGGAACTAGCACTGCAGTTGACCTCTGAGCTCGCGGCACTCTGGCAAATGCATCAGTTGTAGTCTTCCCTTTCCTCTCCTGCATGTCATCTTGAAGTTGCTCCACTACAGACTGAATCTCTGTTACTTTGACATCCAAGTCATAGAACTTTTGTTCTACGATTCTCTCTAAGCTCTCCTGATTCTGAGTGAGGGTGGCCAGTCCTTTCTCAATCCTCATTGTGGATGCATTCAAGTAACTAAGCTGCTCTTGCTTGGTTTTCAAGAAATACTCAGATGCCTCCTCTTGAGTTGGCATCTTGACAGGTTTCTCCTTCCTTGCCTTCTCCTTCTTTGCTTGAGCATGAGCTGATGATGGTTCATCCTTGTTCATGACAACCTGATTATCTTCAAAATCTGGATGGATGGGCAGGTGTTCCTTGTCCAATAAGTATATGCCTGTGCCCATCTTGGAGTTAATCAGCTCTTGGATCTGAGGGGCATATCCACAGCTCCTCTTCTGGTCTGCTGCAGTTCTCTTGATTGTTTCTACCATGAGGCTCATGACTTTGAATTTTTGTGGCACATCAAAGATATGAAGCAAGTTGATTGCATGGTCTCTGATCATCTTGTGATCACGTGACTTGGGCAACAGAGTGTGCCTCAGAATCCAATTGATAGTTGGCAACCCTGACAGAAGATAATGTACTGACCCAAACTTGAAAGTATCAAGTGCCTTGTTTGGGATCTCCTTGTACATGTTGGACATAGAGTTGTGGTCCATCTTCTTCTTGGCATATATGTCCAAGTCATCCTCATGCTCCTCTGGGGCATTGATGAGCTGTGCCCACTCAGCAACTGTTGATTGATACCTTGTTCCTTCTGACATCCACACAATCCTTCCATCTGGATAGAAGTGTGCTGTGGAGTAGAACTGCATGATCAGCTCTTCATTCAATTGGGGCTATCCTCAGTTTGGGCATCCAATTAAACCTCCGATATGATCTCCCAAAGTCTAATGAACTGGGTAAGACCCTCCGTGCACAGGTCACCCACAACATCGTTCATCCAATCATGCGTGCACACCGCATCACGTACCAGCCTCCTGTTGGCCACCTGCGTACGTACTGCCGCCACAACCAAGGGAGCTAGCTCTGTGATGTTTGCACCATGGAGCCACCGATCTTTCCAGAACAAAATTTTGTCTCCTGCTCCAACCTTCCATTTAACCAGGCTCCCAAAAGCTTGGGCAACTTTTTTGTCCGCGGTCCAGTTGAGCCCTTGCCAGGGCCTGGAAGCATCTGTGCGTCTGAGCCATTCCCACCGTAATCTTAAAGCAATGCCGTGCTTAGATAAGTCAATAACGCCCAAGCCGCCCAAGTGTTTTGGCCTACATACCCTTGACCAGGACACCACACACTTGCCGCCATTCACCTCCTCCGTCCCGGCCCAGAAAAAAGCCCGGCAACCTCTGTCCACTGTTTCCAGGGCCCATTTTGGCACCTCGGCAACCATAAGGTGGTGTGTGGCCCGTGCCCTCATGACTTGGTTGACGAGGATAAGCCTCCCGGGTCTAGTCACCAAGCCCCTTTGCCATCCCGGCAGAATGTGAAGGGTCGCATCCACAATCGGCTTCCACTCGGATCTCTTGAGTTGTTTGATGCTTAGCTGGAGGCCTAGGTATTTGCATGGAAAGGTGGTGATCTTCGAGGGCAGCACTGACTTAACGATCTCTTCATCCTCAGTCTCAGCTCGGATCATAATTGCCGATGATTTGGCGAAGTTTACTTTAAGCCCCGATGCCACTCCAAAGATAGTGAGGATTTCCTTAACGAACAAGAGATCAGGCCATGTTGGTTTGATGAATAGTACTACGTCGTCCGCGTACAAAGACAGGCGCTGCATCGGGCTACAACCATTGATCTTGCTCATCACTCGAGCCTCGTGTGCCTTGATAATCATTGTCGTAAGGACATCCATGGCGATGACAAAAAGCAAAGGGGAAATCGAGTCCCCTTGCCTCAATCCTTTAGCATGCATGAACTTGTCGCCAGCGCATCCATTTACCAGCACTCTTGAGCTGGCAGTGGTAAGAAGAATGGCGATCCAAGATATCCAATGTTCTGAGAAACCTTTTGCTCTTAGCACTTCAAACAAAAACGACCAAGCCAGGGAGTCAAAAGCTTTTGTGATGTCAAGCTTGAGCAGCACACCTTTCACTTTCCTTCGGTGCAACGATCGTGCCATTTGCCTCACTAGCAGAAAGTTATCATGCAAGCATCTCCCCTTGATGAAAGCGGACTGGTTCGCCTGTACTTGCTCTCCCATGTGCGGTCTGAGCCTTGCGGTCAGGAGTTTGGAGGCAATCTTGGGCATGCTATGCACTAGGCATATGGGTCTGAAGTCGAAAACAGTGCAAGCTTCCGGCGACTTCGGCAGAAGAGTGATCAAAGCTTGGTTTAGCCTCCCAAAACCCCTTCCGTTTCCAACAAAAAGCCTGTGAATCGCGGCAATGAGATCCACCTTGATCACCTCCCAAGCTTTCTGGAAAAACAATCCAATGAACCCGTCCGGCCCAGGTGCCTTGTCCGAGGGCATGTCCTTAATAACAGCCCAAATCTCTTCCTCGGTAAACACTCTGTCCTGCTCAGACAGATCAATGCGACCTACTCCCAATCCATCCAAGTCCAGAGTGAGTTCTCGTGCTGCATCCTTGCCCAACAGATTCTTGTAAGCATTGTAAAATGCTTCCTCCTTGCCTTTCTGGTCGGCGATAATACAACCATCCATACGCAAAGCAGGGATGTAATTCTTCATACGTCTCCCATTCGCCACCAAGTGAAACAACTGCGTGTTCGCATCCCCTTCTTGCAACCATGTTATCCTCGACCTTTGCCTTGCAATGGTCCTTTCTAAGGAAGCCAACCCTAGCACAAGCTGCTTAAGGGTTCTTCTAAGCCATCTCTCTTCCTCCGTAAGCATCCGAGTTTCCTGAGCGCAGTCGAACCGCATGATGACAATTTTAGCGATGGCTATTTGCAGCTTGATATTTCCTATCTCCTTTTGACCCATGTGGCCAGCGCTCTGGCTGTGTTACGAAGCAAGATGTCGAGTCGCATGAAAGGATCACTTATATCCGGATCACATGTCCAAGCCTCTTTGACGACATCAAGAAAACCCTCCATTTTGACCCAAAACTTCTCAAAGCGGAACCTCCTCCTAATGTGCATGGACTCTTGGAGTGTGAGGTGTAAAGGGCAATGATCCGAGTACTCGGTGGATAAAGCTTGAAGCATGCACTCCGGGTGCTCAAGCTCCCAGTCGACAGATACGAACGCACGGTCTATCTTTGTGAGGGTAGGCGTCTCCCTTTCATTGCTCCACGTGAATTTGCGCCCATGTAAGAAAAGCTCCTTGAGCGCGTTATTGTCGACAAAATGTTTGAACTTCCCCATCATTCTCCGATCCAAGTTAGAGTTGTTCTTTTCTGCTATGAAAAGAATCAGGTTGAAATCACCAATGACAAGCCATGGTCCAGGACTAAGTGACCTCCTCTCCGATAGATCATTCAGGAAGCAGATCTTTTGATCGTCCTCCTGCGGCCCATAGACTATTGTTAACCACCATGGCGTCCCCTCAATAGGCGAAACATATGCAGTAATGCAATGGGAGTCGTTGACATAATTTGTCAACCGAACCCTCGTGGTGTCCCAAGCCATGAAAATGCCTCCTCTAGTCTCCGACGCCGGTAAGTAAGTGAAGCCATCATAGTTAGGTCCCATGCATTGCAAGATTACATACTTGTCCACCACTTCTAATTTAGTTTCTAAAATACAAAGATCGCCGCATGAACAGATTCCACGAACCCTCTAAGAGCCTTCCTCTTGGCTGGATTGTTAAGACCTCTAACATTCCAGCACACTAACTCCAAGGTGTTGCACGACATCAGGCAAAGATGACTCCAACACCACGGCGGCTAACACCCCTACTGCGCCAACAGGGGCTCGGCCATCCCTGTCTCCCCCGCTAGATTTAGCGGTATTGCCTTCCCGAAGATGGCCGCTATAGCCCTCAACTGCGGCTCCTGTAGCGGTGAGTCGAAGACCGTACGTAACTGACCTAGCGCGTCCTCGGAGACCGCCAGATCATCGCAGTCAAATCCCAGGGTTTTCAGCAGCACCGTTTCCGCGGCTGATGCCTTCGTCTTCCTGGCGCCACGAGAGCAAACAGACCGAGTGGTGCGGCGTGGTGTGAAAGGATCCTGACCCGCTTTGACACCTCGCAGACCCTCGAACTCCTTAAGAAGAGGTGGTGCAAGCTTCTTAAGAAGGCCTGCACAAAAAGCCTTGATGTTACCCAACGCCACAATTTCCTTGGCCGAGAGTTGCCCATCTTGGTGTTGCGAAGCCACCACACATGACACAGCCAACGCGTCGTTTGCGCCATGCAGCGGCTCCTGCATGCATGCGCTAGACGTAGTCACATCAGCGCACTCCAACTCCTGTAGCGTGGGTCCGTTGTCCAGCGTCTCCTCTCCTGGAACCACCTCCCCTTCCTCTGCTGCATGGTGTGTCAAGTCCGCCACCGGGGTCCACCCGTCTGCTGCCTCGTCGGCCAGCATCGACCCGCGGGATCGCTGCATGGTCTCGTCCTAGGATTCCGTGGTATGGTGGTATGTGGTGGCCCCAACCGGCCGGTCCTGCAATCCCGCGTCGTGTTGCACCTCACCCATGCAATCCGAGCTGGTTCCACCAATGCCGCTACTACCAGGGCCTTATCTGTTCCCTCGGGATCCGCAGAAGGCCCCATATCAATCATCCGATGCATGCATCCATTGGTGGCCACGCGATCCTCAGTCCCTCCTTGGTCAAAAGACGTTTCAAACGGACCAATGGGATCACGTTGTACCAGATCCACCACCGCAGCCTCTGGCGTAGGCCTGGCCCCACCACTCCGACTCGGATCTTCTGTGGCCAGCCTCGCTGCTGGTGGCACGCGTACGGCCGTAGCCTCGACCTCCTGTTGCGCAACTGGTGGCACATGTGCAGCCGTGCCCTCACCCTCCTGTCTCGCTCCCGGCGCCTCGGTCGCGGTAGTGATCACCGGCGCGCGCACCATCTCCGCCAAGCTGCGTGTCATAGGCGGAATCCTCCATTCAGACGGCCCGATGCGTCCCGTTAGCGCATGCAGATAAGAACCGCCCTGCGCTCCGCTTGCCGGCGCCCCACCGCGGTGATCACGAACTCTCCTTGTCCACGGCAAGACACGCCACTCGCCCCGACCTGAGAAGTCCTCGGAGCCATCCGGCATCCCGCTTTGGCCGCTCCCATCCGAGCTAGGCGGCCGCAGCCAGCGCTCCGGACCCTCATGATCTCTCATCCGCCCTATGTGAATGAGCGTCTTGTACTCCAGCAAGGCTCGAGATGTAGGCCGCCGCGACCCCGGACCTCCAAACACCTCCGGCTCCGGCACCCATATGCGCTTGGCCACCGGCACCTCGTCCGGGACAATGCACCATGCCCGAAGCTTGAAGAGGGACAAGTCCTCTCTGTTCTCAGTCTCCGGTGCCAAACTCTCCACCAGACATGACGAGCCAAGGATGTCCGCCGCCGTCTCGGTCGTCCACGCATGAGATGGGATCCCCTCAATCATGATGTCCACTTGTGTGCGCATCACTCTCGTAACAGCTTGAGCTTGCTTGAGCCACGGTTTGACGAATAGCTTGAAGTACCCGTGCTCGACGGTGCCCGCCGCCAAAGCTCTGTTGCGCAACTCTGGTGCCGCAAAAACAACCAAGAAATCCTCAGGGTGGTATTTGTGAACGGAGAAACGGTGACGAGGTATGTGCAGCTCCTCCGACACAGCTTCCGCAGCCTCTTGGCACGACACCGCTGGCCGTGTGCCTCCCACATAGGCCACCACCGCCAGCCTCAGGCGTTGCTCGAGGTCCTCCATCTCCTGTGTCCGGCGGAGCACGCAGAAACTCCCGGTAGCGGCAGCGGCAGCCGATGCCTGCCCAGACCCCACAGGTGCGGTGTCAGCCGGGACTGACGAGGGCCTCTCCAAGGGAGTGGCCTGCCTAGTCGCCGGTGACAGCCTGTTCGCATGTCCGGCCTGCATCGACGGCTGCGACGCTCGCGCTACCTTGGCCACCGCATCTCGCCTGAGCCCTCCTCTGACCTGGGACTCCTAGGACGCTTGCAATCCGTGGATATGTGACCCTCCAAGCCACACCGGATGCAGAGCGAAGGGAACCAGCAATCTTCCCGTCGATGGCCCTCACGAAAACAGTTGAAACAGAGCCCAAACAAGTCCGCCGGGATCTCCCGCCGCTCCGGCGACGAAGCCGGGGAGCGCGACGAACGTGGCCGAGCACCGCCCGCCGCGGCCTGCTTCCGAAAGGCCTTCCTTTTGCGCCACAAAGCCTTGCGCGACGGCCCTGGCTTGCGCCACGGCACGGCGGAGCCCGCGGCTGGCCCAGGGTTGGCCCCGGCCTAAGCGCCTCCAGCCCCGGTCGAGAACTCCCCAGATCCGGACGATGCAGACAACCCCAGACCGGAGACGATGGGCTGGGGTCGCGATGAGATCGAGACCGGGCTATCGGAGCCGGAGGCCATGGCGATTGGTGAGCCCCGCGCCGAACCTACGCAGGCGGAAGAGGGACGCCGGGGCCCGAGTGGCCACCGGCAGGGGAGAGAGGGCGCCGCGGCCGAGATGGCCGCCGACGGAGGAGGGGGTGGACGCCGGGGCCGGAGTGGCCGCCGGCGGGGACGCGCTCGCAACTCGTGGACGCAAATGTTTCGAAAGAGTAGTCTAGAGCTTATTTTCAAGGAGCGGCTAAAACCGTGCTCCACGGCTCCGCGGAGTCAGCAATATTGAAGCGGAGTGGAGGGAATCCAAACAGGGCCTTAGTACAGCTGGGTGCTCCGATCCCGATACGAATGAGCGCGTGGAGATAATGTGAGCATGCGAGGACGGGCGCTCCTATGGATTTTAATGCCCCAGTAAATATTCTCTGTATGTTCCCTCATTTTAGCAAGCTTGCGACCAACAAATAGTTTTCTGACACCTGGTGCGCTAGATAAAGCATACTTCACAACTGTCACATAGTCCAATCCCGGCTTGCCTTCTAGATCAGGAAATTGACCTGCTTTCACATAAGTAGAATCATCATCTAAGGGCATTTCGGCTTGGGCACTTGAGAGCCCATGGCCTCTCCACGTACTTGATGATTCCAGCCACAAAGACAAATATGGCTGGGATCAGAAACTGGCTGTGTGCTGATGACTTCCAAAACACGTACAAGGCCAAGCCAACTTGGGCCAGTAGATTGAGCATGTGCCTCAGCCATAACTCATTGTCCTCAATGGAGAAAGGCGTCCAGAAAGACGAGAGCCGGTGCATCTCTCCAGCTCCAAGCACATCACTTTTATGCAGTGAAAGCTGGCCAAGAGCGTAGACTGTGAACATGTCAGATAGCAAGTAAGCGTAGAGTGCGAACATCTCTCCAGCCTCAGTCTTGAGTTGGTGCTGCACCGCCGGAGGCCACCAGAAAAGAAGATGAAAATCTGTAGCGTGAAGCCTGGGAGCACCAGTAGCTGTAGTTCCCAATCATTCCATAGTTGCATCAGCGTCGGTATCTTTAGAATTAACAGTGTGCTTCCCTCAATCATGTATATATATATATGCATGTCAGTATGTATGTGAGCTTAACTGAACAATGTCAGATCAGTGTGGTTTATGTTACAGCACCATGGACATTGTTTACATTCTTATTAATCTCTCTCCTATGATCATAATATGGAACCAGATAGTGTTAACATTATGCTCGACTCTGCAACGGAGCATCATATGACAAAACAGTTAAGTAAAGCTAATTTGTTTTGCTAGTTTACAAGTACAAGAAGGGTCACAAGTACAAATCTCTATCAAATACCCAAAGAGTACCCAAGATTTCTGTGTATACCAGATGACATAGCGCACCAATATCGCATTAAAGATCAAACAAGAAAGTCAAAATGGACATACGAGATTTACATATGCACTTCTATAACAAATTAGCTCACTACGAAAAATTGAGGCACACCTGCCTTAGAAGAATTGTGTTACACCCTAGCAGATCATTTTGTTAAGAACTTAAATCAGTGCTCCTCTCCTTTGAGCAACAAACTTTGCAAACTTCATTTCAAAGCATTCCTTTGAGGTCACCTGTATACATATGTATAAAGTACAGATGAAATATATAAATGCAAACAAGCATAATGCGAAGAGATGCTTAATTTCCAAGGATCAAATCCATGATGGGGAACTTACTTCCAAGCATACTCCTGATTCCTTGTACTTCTAAACAAATGCCATATGTTCCTCTGTGCAGCAAAACTTAGAAAACTTCGTCCCAAATATTCCTTCAAGGTCATGTGTGTGTGTGCGCGCGTGTGCGTGTGCGTGTGCGTGTGTGTGTGAAGTACAGAGGAAAGATGTTAATGCAAGCAAGTATATATAAAGGCGAAGAGATGCTTAATTTCCAAGGATCACGTGACCAGGGGTAATCATATCATGTTCATGGTTGGCCTGTTATGGATGCGGGAGAGGCGATCGCCATGATGACAAGCTCCAATCTTGAAGTAAAAAATGGACAGTTGACACTGCCTTTCTCTGTACCAAATATCGAAGCCAAGCATTCCGCCATTGTTTGAAACTAGTCAAGCTGACCACAAGCCTGCAAAGTCAAATGTTTAGTGATGAACATCATCAAAACACATGTTAGCAGTGCTCCAGTATGCATACAGCTCCCAGTCTTTAAAAGAGTAGCGCCTTGCATAATCAGCCTTTAAATTAATGTCTAAGTGTTTCATAGATTCCTGACTTAAAACTAATTGAACCATGATTTTTTTCAAAACTTAAAAGGAGTAAAAGTAGACGTGAAACAGTGATCAAAATGTGTGGTGTTGCAAGAGCTGCTAGTTGATAGAAGGGCAAACTGTATGTGCCAGATTCTAACCCATGTAATCTCACCGAAGTAAAATGCCTTGCGCACAACTAGCCTTAAACAGGTGCTATACTATTTGACAGACTCTGTGTTTCAGATGTCTTTCCAAGTGGATGAAGCTCTAATAGCACGCCCAACTTTTATTTATTATCTTTAACATTACAGATGGCAACCAGTAACTTTAAGGACTTCAATTGAGCATTAAGGTTATTTTCCAAGGAGCAGCAACTAGGGCCTGCAGTACAAAGCATAACAATTTCACATTCTTCCAAGATAACACTAATGCATACTGCGTCTTATGAACTAATCTGCACCGACTCAAAACTGTTAATATTAGAACATGCAGGATATAAAATAGATCATATACAGGGTTACAGTGTTTTTCCAATGAAGCCGTTATCTATATCATACGGGTGATATTTGACCTAAAATCTGCACTGCGTTCAGATAGTTATCCTGCAACTGCACAAACAAGATACACTTTTAGACTAAGATGCTTAGTGCCTCTGTCCCTGCAACTGCAAAAGAGCCCACAAAACCAAAAGGCAGAAACAAAGCAGCTTTTTCTGTCGCACATGAATACTTCCTTCTCAGGTAGGCCATGCTATATCCATCCAAAAAGAATTCCATTTCGTCCATTTAAAAACCTAATATGCACACCATTTTAGATCATTATAAATCGGGGAAAAAGGTCCCGGAAATATACTACCATCCAGAATACTATGTATGTGGAGCACTTGATATGCATAATTACAGCAAAGCATTGTTACGGGAGCAGAATTAGTAGGAGACAAGTTACCGTTGCTCTACAGAATCCAAGTATATATAGGAGTTAGGACTGTACAGGTTAATAAAAGTTAGGACTACGTGTAGAAATGCACTAGCTGCGTGCATATATGGTCCAAGGCTAAGCCTACACTATATCCTATTCCTGATCCAAATTCATTTCAACTCCAATCAGCCTTATTGATTCAAAGTTCACGTGCTGAATAAGCTCATCGCATGTGCTGCTGCAGCCAACAGCAAGCCAAAAAACAAGGCTTATTACCCATTGACCATATTTGCTGTTGAGCTTCTCTGTATCAGGATATCAACACCATGAATCCATGATCAAGAAAGTAACATGCCAAATTTCAGGAGGGGAGTCGAGAGACAGGACTTACATTCTGAGATTGTGCAGTTTCCATTGTTGTTACTGTCGTGGTCAGACCTCCGCCGGTTGCCGCCGACCTGCCGCCGGAGTCGGAAGAGGCGGGGCGGCACGGGCGTGGCAGCAATGGCGTACGTTCAGTAGTTTGTACTAGCGGCAAAATGTTACGAAATGAACGAACTGAATTATCTGAATCAAGAAAAGTAATGTGGAACCAGTAGTTTCTACTAGCTTCAGAGTTCAGACCATCTTTTACCAGGTGTACACTACAGACTAATAAATCCAGATGACAATGACACCTACTACTGTTCCCATTCAACACTTTTTACTTTTGTATTTACAGGACTACAACAGTTTCAGACAAGCCCCAGGCTAACAAAACCTATCATGATATCCCCTTTCCAAGCATGATCAGATTAGCACTCCACTAAAGTAAGACTCCAAATATCATGTTCATGTAGTAAGCACTATGGACACCAACATCTGTGCATTGTGCAAAACAGATTAAAGACCACCAGTACATTTCGTGACAGAGAGAGGCAGATCAACAATCTAAATCTCAGACTTTTCCAACATAAAAAATAACAAGACCAATAATACAAGTCATGTACAAAACCTGAAAACAATACAGCTCACATGTAGAAACTAGATTAATTTAAAATTGTAGGAACCTGAATTTTGTTCACAGGCTAAACCAAACAGAAATCACAATTTTCTTAGGTAAGGTTTGAAAGAGATTTATCAACTGATTCGTATATTTAAGTTCCATAGTTTTAACTAGCTTTGAACACACACCGCTTAAAGTCTAAGCGGGCGCTTCAGACGCTCTAATGTCTAAGGCGGACGCCTTAGACACCTGCCTAAGGCGAGTTGGACGCCTTAAGCCTGGAGGCTCTGACGCTTAAGCGCTTTAGGGACGCTTTACAAACAGAGAACTGAATTATCTAAACCAAATAGGACAGTAGTATGAAACTAACACTTCTCATATCAAGGTTGAGTGAAAAATGTTACTCCTTACTTGTGAAATTTGTTCACCCAATAACCAACTGGTCCACACCAAAACCGAACCAAAAAAGATGATGGCCATGCAGCAAATAATATAATCCCAATTTCTGGAGAACCACCAACAATCCAAGTAAGAATAATCATGGACTAAATTGTACTCCCTCTGTAAACAGATCCCTAACTAACCTCACTGTGAGAGCTTCTTGGCTTGCACGCCAAGGATAAATTTTATCTCCAAGCCTAGACAGACTGATCGCTGGGTAAGGATGCCGCTAGGCCTCTTCGGCCCTGAAGCCAGCCAAGTCTCGAGCTTCCCGGCAGACGAGCCACCCTCGGTATATTGTACCGTCAGTAGCGGCCGAGCTTGTCTGGAGTTGTGGAGTCTTGCTGCCTTGAGAACGTAATCCAGGCAGGCTCTTTTTCAATGATGGGGACAGTCTAGCTCTCGGTAGCCCGGCCTCGAAATCTATGTACTTGGCTATCGCGCGGCCCCCAGCGACGCATCTATGTGGCTTCGTAGCTCCTGATTTTGTGGTGTCGCGATCTAGCGGCTTTGCATCTTTCACCTTCGCGGCCTGCGTCTTTGCAATTTTGCGGCTTCACGGCCGCATGGCCTCCGGCGTCGCGTCTTCGCAGCTTCATGGCTGCACGGCCTCCGGTGGCAAGTCTTCTTCAAATCACTGCCACTCGCTTTGTCACATCCCGTCATCACTGTCAAAGATAGGGAGATGGCCAGTCGGTTCCGCTTTGACCGTTGCATCATGATGATAATGCCTGGATCTCCACGCCCACATCCTGCGTAGTGGGAAACCGCGAAGGAAATGGGGCACATGTCGACCTACCGAAGCCGTTGCTTGGGTTTCCCGGTGGGATATAAAGAGGGGGGAGAGACATTTCCCCACTTCCTCTGTTCCTCTCGCAGATCCCGCTACTGCTTCTCCCTCCCCTGTCGGAACAGCCATTGTCGCAAGCTCTTGCTCCTCGAGCCCTCCCTTTCTTTCCTACTCCACCCAAGCGAGCCGCTAATGGTGCGAGGCGAGGGAGACCGCGGTCGAGGTCGTGGCCGGATCATTCCGAGGGCCACCACCGCTGACGAGCGGAAGGACAACGCTTCCGCCAACGAGGAGGCGGGCGAGACCACAGGCAAGTGGTTCTCCACTGCGTTAGTTCAAGACGACTTTCTGCTGCCTTGGGAGGTACTTCAATGGAGGACGGCGGGGGCCGTGGCCATCCTGGCACCAGCCGGCACAAGCGAGTGTTGCACCAGCAGTTCTTTTGTCGAGGTTTGGCTTTCCCGCTAGACAGCTTTGTGTGCGGGCTTTTGTTCTCCTACGGGTGCAGTTGCATCATTTGACACCCAACGCCATTCTCCACATCGCCAACTTCATCACCCTTTGCGAATGCTTCCTTGGGACGAACCCGAACTTTGAGTTGTTTTGATACTACTTCCTGGTGAAGGTCCAGAAGAATGGCGATGATATCCGCGACCTTGAAGGCGCAACCCTCCAGCTCCGGCTTGAATCGGACTACTTCAAGATTGCTTTGGCGAAGTCAGTCTGCAACTGGCATAAGGGTTGGTTCTATGCTTCAGGGATCACGGGAGATCTGCCGCCCTTCATCAATGAGCCACCCAAGCGGCTGAGAGATCTTGGAAGCCGATGAAGAAGACATCCAGCAACGCCCGGGGGCTGATCGGCGCGGTGGAGAGCCTGATCGACCACGGGCTGACCGGGGAGCAAGTCTTGAAGACGTGACTCGAGCGGCGACTCCATCCACTGGGGCTCACCCCATGTATCTTTACATGGGACCTTACTCAAGCAACGACACGAGAGCTCAGCAACGACGAGCTACGAGCCCACATAAACACCCTAAGAGACCTAGGGTCAAACAAAATTCCGCTCACAATACAAATATTTTGTTTTTTCTCAAAGGCAAACAAGAACGTGAAGCGAAGCAAAGATAAAATATTTTCAAAGTTTCAACAAATAGGCAATGAAATAAACTTCCAAAGAAAAAGCAAAACGAACGATGAAATATTTTTGTTGTTTTCTCAAAGAACTTCAAAAAATAGGAAGAGAAATAAATCAAAAGGAACACTTCAAACAATTGACACTCAATAAGATGCAAACGAGAAATCTTATGGAGTTTTTGGGTTTTGCAACTTAAACGCAGAGACGAAATAAACGACAAAAAGAAAACAGCAAAGAAAAGCCAAAAAGAACAACCAAAAGAAAACAAAAGAACACCGAAAGAGAAATATTTTTTGGAATTTTGGAAACATAAAAGGCCAAATATAACTTAAAGAAACACAACAGAAATATTTTTGGAACTTTTGTTTTCTCAAAGAATGTAAACAAGAGCGTAAAGAGAAGCAAAGATAAAATATTTTCAAAGTTTCAACAAAGAGGCAATCAAATAAATTTTCAAAGAAAAAGCAAAACGAACAAGAAAATATATTTTTTGTTTTCTCAAAGAACTTCGAAAGAACAAAAGGACAAAGAAATCTTTTGGGGTTACTATTAAAAGCAAACAACAAACATCCAAAAGAAAAATAGAAAAAAAACAAAAGAACACCTCAAATAGTTAACACTCAATAAGAGCAAAAGAGAAATCTTTTTGGAATTTGTGGGTTTTGCAACTTAAACACAAAGAGAAAAGAAACGATGAAAAGAAAACAGCAAAGAAAAGCCAAAAAGAACAACCAAAAGAAAACAAGGAAAACAAACGAACAACGAAAGAGAATTTTTTTTGGATTTTCGAAATGATAAAAGGCAAAGAACTTAAAGAAACACAACAAAAAAAAATTTGGAATTTTTTTTTTGAAGAAGGCAAACAAGAATGTAAAGACAAGCAAAGATAAAATATTTTCAAAGTTTAAACAAAGAGGCAATAAAATACACTTCCAAAGAAAAAGCAAAACGAACGAGGAAATATCTTTGTTGTTTTCTCAAAGAACATCAAAAGAACAAAAGCACAATGAAATCTTTTGGGGTTTCTAGAAAACAACAAAAAACATACAAAAGAAAAAATAGGAAGAAAAAAGAACAAAAAGAACGCTTTGAACATCAAAAGAACAAAAGCACAATGAAATCTTTTGGGGTTTCTAGCAAACAAGAAATCTTTTTGGAATTTTTGGGTTTTGCAACTTAAGCACAAAGACGAAAGGAACAACAAAAAGAAACAGCGAGAAAAGCCAATAAGAACAATCAAAAGCAAACGAAGGAAAACAAAAGAAAAGTGAAAGAGAAATATTTTTGGATTTTTTGAAATATAAAAGGCAAAGAACCGAGAGAAACACCACTGAAGTAATTTTGGATTTTTTGGTTTTCTCGAAGGCAAAAAATAACGCAAAGAGACAAGCAAAGATACAAGATTTCCAAAGTTTCAACAAAGAGGCAATCAGATAAACTTTCAAAGAAAAAACAAAAAGAACAAAGAAATATTTGTGTTGTTTTCTCAAAGAACTTCAAAAGAAAAAAGGGAGAAAGAAATGTTTTGTGGTTTCTTGTAAAAGCAAGCAAATAAACAAAAGAAACAATAAGAAGGAAAAGAATCATAAAGAACACAAAAGAAAGAGATCAAAAACCAAATGAAGCCAAACAAGAAGAACGAGAAATACATTTGCGTTTTCGATCTTTAGCAAAACACCTACTTCCTACTTCTAGTTTCATTGCCCGGTACTTCTTTGTCAACCTCTTCAGTTGAGACCCTGACTACACCTAAGGTTAGGCGACTTTACTATCTACTAGCGGCTTCTTTTGGTTCAACATCAACAGGTTTTGCTACTAATTTTTCTTGTACCGAGCGACCACTTTTTACACAACTAGGTACATCTCCATGTATTTTCATATAACTTACGATTCTTCCAATTTGTCAGCCATTCGACCTCCAGATTCTCATGTTCATGTTCTGATTAGAATCCTCACACAGATTCTCTACTTGGTGTTGGCCCTCGACGTTGTAATTCCCAGGTCCTCTAGGTGCTTATCTAGCTTAACCTTCCCTTTGTTGCCACCGCCGCCAGTCTCTCTCCCTCGGTTACTTTGTTTACCGGTTCTTTTGGAATCACCGTCTTGGTCACTTGTGTGACTCTAGTCTCTCATCTTTAGTTCGACATGGTCTTCTTGGATCTGTCTCTAGCGGTGTGTCTTTAGGCTGTCAGTTTGTCGGCTTAGCAAACAAGTTAAGTTACAATATCCTCATAGCAAGATTGTGTCTCATCGTCCTTTTGATCTTGTTCACTTTGATGTTTGGGGTCCAGGTCCCTTTGCCTCAAAAGGAGGACATCGCTGCTATATTATCTTTATAGATAATTCTCTCGACACAAATGGATATATTTTATGATTTTCTTCTAGTGAGGTCTTATCTACCAGTAAGAAGTTTGCCGCCATGCTTCATACCCAATTTTCCATTCCTATATGTGTCTTCCATGCAGATTTTGCTTGCGACTTTATCAATCATTTATTGCGCGAATTCCTTGCTGAGTACGGCGCACTTTTTGAAGGCTCGTCTTAGTGAATAGATTTAATGTCTGATCTTGGTCCCTTTCACTACTTCGAACTGAGGTTTCTTCTACCTCTAATGGCTTCTTTATTTCCCAAGAGAAGTACATTTAGGATCTTCTTGCTTGTGCTGCTCTTAGTAATAAGGTCACTGCTGAATCTTGGTCCTCTTTCTACTTCCTTGAGATTGTTCCTTATTTCCTAAGAGAAGTATATCCAAAATCTTCATGCTTGTGCTGCTCTTACTGATGAGCGCACTGTTGAGACTCCGAGTCAACGTCCACCTTTGTGCCCACCTTTGCTCCCTGCCAGTCTGGATGGGCATTCTTTGCCTTGCTGCAGGCTGCTATGAGTACTGTCTCAATCCCACATCCCGTGTTCCCTTTATGTGCGACACCATAACCACACGCTTGTGCACCACCAATGGTGAGCGGGAGCTTGGACAGTCGACGCATACCTGGTTTATGCACGAGACGATCCGAGGACAGGCGCTACCTAAAGTCGAGGCCAAGGGCGCAGTAGGAGAACCTGGGGTGCTTAATCAAGTGCGTGACCCACAACCCGCAAATAGGAAAAGAATGCCAAGCCGATCGGTGGGGTACGAAGAGTGCATAGGCACGTCGGATGCTGGATCAAGTCCCTTTGTTGCCACCATCACCAGTCTCTGCCTCTGTTGCCTTGTCTACCAGTTATTTTCAGGATTGGCATCACCCCCTTGGATCACTTGTTATCTCTCATCCTTAGTTCGACGCGGTTTTCTTCAATCCCTCTTCGATTATGTCTCTAATCCACGGTCCAATTACCTTATACTCATAGCGAGACAATGTCTCGTCGTCCTTCCGACCTTGTTCAATATGATCTCGTCCTTCCGACCTTGTTCAATATGATCTCAGGGGTCCATCTCCCTTTGCCTCCGGTAGTAACTTCTCTCTACACACCTGGATATAATTTATTTCTTCTTCTAGTGAGGTCTTATAAGCCTTTTGCTGCCATGGTTCACATTCAGTTCTCTACACCTATTTGCGTGTTCTATGATGACTCTGGTTCATCCCTTAAGGCTTCCCAGGTGATTCATCCTCATCCTCTTCTTTACTAAACTAGTCGTCCACATCTTGTGAATCCTTCTGATGCGTCATCTTTCGATGAGCTATCTCCCTCGACTACTATGTCTCCTTCTGTTGACAACGCACCTCCTCCAGCTCAACCTACTTATGGCCTCTACACTCGCCCGCTTCCGCTTATTGATCGCTACGGGTATTCTAGCGTTGCTCTTCTCAATACGACTTACCGTGACGCCATGTTCATCCCGAAATATCGACATGTGATGGCAAAGGAGATTGCTGCTATTGAACGCACCGACACGTGGGATCTCATTTTCCTTCCTCCCATGCTCATCCCATCACTTGTATATTGTAAGTAGATCTACAAGATTTAGACTCTAATGGTTCTCTTGCGTTAGAAAGCTCGTCTTGTGACCCGTGGCTTTCAACATGAAGATGGCTATGACTACGATGAGACATTTGCTCATATGGCTCACATGACCACTCTTCGCGCACTTCTCCTGTGATATTTGTTCGCCACTAGTCTGTCTCTCAGCTTGATGTCAAGAATGTCTTTCTTAATGGTGAGTTGCATGAGAAGGTATACATGTAGCCACCACCTAGATATTTTTTCCTGATGGCACGATCTGCAGTCTTTGTCGCTCTCTCTATGCCTTTAGCCTCTCGTGTCCGGTTTGAGTGTTTGTCCCAATGATGACTGCAACTAGTTTTTGCCAAATGCTTATGATCTGCACTTTATAGCATCTTTCAGCTCAGGGTCAAACTTTGCTTCTATATGTTGATGACATGATCATCACTGCCAACAACTCTGAGTGCATTGCCTTTTTTGAAGGTTCATCTTAGTGAATAGTTTTTTATGTCTAATATTGGTCCTCGTTGTTACTTCCTTCGAAATGAGGTTTATTCTACCTCTGATGGCTTCTTTATTTCCTAAGAGAATTCATTCAGTATCTTCTTGCTCGTGCTGCTCTTAGTGGTAGCCACTATTGACACTGCCATGGAGCTCAACGTCCATCTTTCTGCTTCTGACAAAGAGCCTTTGTTTGATCTGACGCGATACTGTCATCTTGTTGGGAGTCTTGTATTTAGATGTCACTCGTCCAGACATTTCATATCACGTTCTCATTCTAAGTCAGTTTGCCTCTGCTCCCACTTTAATCCACTTTGAGTCACAACCCCCCTCCCCGCGGTTCTACAATATCTTTGTAGAACTACCTCTCACCATCTCTCTCTTATTCCTATGCACAAGTTCGCTCGTCCCTTTGTACTTACTGTGTTTCCTTGATGGTTTTCTCATTGCCCAAAAGACAAAGAAACAGACTGCGCTTTTCAATTTGAGTGCAAAGGCTGAGTTGCAAGTTATACTTCTGTTAACAACAGAGGTGACTTGGTTACGATGGTTGCTTAAGGATTTTGATGTTTTTGTCACTAGACCTACTCCTCCCTTGTCAGACAGTACAAATGCTATCAATATTGCGGCACGACCTTGAAAAGCATGAACTCACCAAACATAATGGTTTTGATGCGTCCTATCACTCACTTATTGCCCTCTTCCATTCCAATGTGTCTTCTTGTACTACTGTCATAGACCCCACGTCATCGTCACCTATGGCTTCCCCACCTCGCTCATTCCCTAAGACTTCCCCAACGATTCCCCCCAATCCTCTTCTTTACTGCACTAGTCGTCCGCATCTTGCGGATTCTTCTAATGTGTCATCTTTCGATGAGCCATCTCCCTCGACTATTATATCTCCTTCTGTTGGCAATGGACCGCCTCTAGCTCAACCTACTTATGGCTTCTGTGCTCGCCCGCTTCCGCATATTGATGCTATGGGTATTCTAGCGCTGCTCTTCTCGATACGACATACCGTGACGCCATGCTCATCCCGAACGGCGACATGCGATGGCAGAGGAGATTGTTGCTCTTGAACGCACCGGCACGTGGGATCTCATTTCCCTTCCTCCCTATACTCATCCCGTCACTTGTATCTTGTAAGTGGGTCTACAAGATTTAGACTCTGATGATTCTCTTTCGTAAGAAAGCTCGTCTTGTGACCCGTGGCTTTCAACAGGATCATGGCTATGACTAAGATGAAACATTTGCTCATATGGCCCACATGACCACTCTTCTCACACTTCTCGCTGTGATATTTGTTCGCCACTGATGTGTCTCTCAGCTTGATGTCAAGAATGTCTTTCTTAATTGTGAGTTGCATGAGAAGGTCTACATGTAGCCACCACCTAGATATCTTTTTCCTGATGGCACGATCTGGCGTCTTCGTCGCTATCTCTATGCCTTTAGCCCGTATCGTCCGATTTGAGTGTTCTGTTTCAGCAATGAATGCGACTAATTTTTGCCAAATGCTCATGATCTACACTGTATATCCATCTTCCAGCCCAAGGTCGAGCATTGCTTCTATATGTAGATGACATGACCATCACTGCCAACAACTCTAAGCGCATTTGCCTTTTTGAAGGCTTGTCTTAGTGAATAGTTTTTATGTTTGATATTGGTCCTCTTCGCTACTTCCTTGGAATTGAGGTTTCTTCTGCCTCTAATGGCTTCTTTATTTCCCAAAGAGAAGTACATTTAGTATCTTCTTACTTGTGATGCTCTTAGTGATCAGGTCACTATTGACACTCCCATGTGAGTGATTTTACTACCCTTCCAGACTTAGGAGGTAATGAAGCTGCTGACGAGGGAGGAAATGTCCATTGAAAATAAAGCAAACCAGTGGGGCTTAAAAGTCACTCTTTGAATAGTTTTTCAAACCGTTAAGTTGTTAGTCTTTCCAATGATGAGGCTCCGTCTTTCCCCAATAGAGGAGTTTGACCCTTCCACTTCTGCCTTTGCCCTTTGTACTTCTTCCCGCAATTGAGATCCCTGTTAAGGAAGAATATCTCGCTCGTGCTTTTTTTTGCTAGGAAATCCCTCTACTTTTTCCAGCGATGAGTGATTGAGTATGGTCTAATTCAATTTGTGTTATAACCTACCTTTTTTGATTGAAATAAACGAGCGCTTTACTTCTTCTTTTCAAACCCTAAGGTTTGAGCTCGTCCTCGGGTCGGATTCTGATCCTTTTCTCTCTTTTGAACAATATGTGCCTTTTGATTTACACTTGGTCCGTTTCTTCATGAAGGCTTAACCGGAGCACAACACAGACTCTTCAAACCCACCCACACGGCCCAATAGTTGTGACACCTCACTCAACAAGCATGTCATGTCATCCTGAGTAGTAGATCCACGTGCAGACACCGGATCTGCCCACAACCGCCCGCTGTCGCGGCTAACGCACAAGCGTAGGGTGGATGATGCCTTTCTCCTCTCAGTGCCCTCTTCCGGCCTTCCTCACTTCCCCTGTCCGCTCAACTCCAGGTCCAAAAGCTAAATGGCGGCGGCGGTCCGCTCCCGACGGTTTTTTCACCCCCTCCACCACACCCCTTGTGCACGCTCCGCTCCCTGTCAGTCCGGTTGAGCATCCTTTGTCTGGATACAGGTTGCTTTGTCGCTGTCTCAATCCCACAACCCGTGTTCCCCTGGTGGGCGCCATAGCCGAATGCTCAAGCACCACCTATCGGCGAAGCAAGAGCAGGGGCAGTCGGCACCGCAATGTCTAACCAATTGTTCAAGAATTCACCTGATTAATCAGTTAATTGGCCAGTAAATCGCTACTCATCGGGTGGCCGACTCGAATAACACATATTCATCGCGTTAACTTGCCAGGCCGATTAAATGGTCGATTAGACCGACTAATCTGTTGTCAAGCTGATTAATCGCTGCTGGCCTGTTAACTTGTGGGCAAACAAATCCTAATTATTTGGCCCATAAACCCTCCCGCTCCTAAATAGCTAGGGTTTAGAACCCCTCCTGCTCCTCTCATCCCCTCCCGACCTAGATGGCGACTGGCCAGGTCCTCGTCGGCGTGCTGCCACTTCCCCTCCTCCCCTGTGTGTCGCCGCTTCCTCTTCTCCCTCTACACGCCGCTACTTCCCCTCCTTCATGACCTACCACCTCCGACAACCGACCCGTTCAGATGCCCAGCACGGAGGCCGTCACCTTCCCTCTATCTGTCGTCATCGTGTGGCCACCATCTCTCAGAGTTGCAACACAGGCAGAAATTAGCAAAAAATGTTGTTGTATACATGTTTGTTGATGACTTTGATGCCCACATGGATGATTGTTGTTGTATACGTGTTTGTGATCTATTGAGAAAAGAAAATTGTGCCATTTGCCTCCTATTTGCAATGTAGATTTTCCCTCCATACAAAATTTGCTTCTGTTGAGTTGAAAATTCCACCAATTAGTGGTTGACCGATTAATCCAGTTAATAAACCAATTCAACGGTTAATCACTACTCCCAAGTTGAGAGAACAGTTACCAGTTAACGATTTAAACATTAACCCACAGGATGTGTGCACGACCCTACCTGCCACCGGGGCCAAGGGCCACCAAAAGGAACATGGGATGCAACATCAAGTCCGTGGCACAAAACCTGCAACCAAGGGAAGGACGCCAAACCAGATCGAGGAGGAACAGAGATTACACGACTTCGACACCTACTTCTTTTAGTTTTTATTCATAGCCTTGTGCTTCTTCGTCAACCTCTTCAGTTGAGCCCCTCACTACACTCCAGATTACGCAACTTCAGTGTCTGCTAGCTGCTTCTTTTGGTTCTCCATCGATAGGATTTGCAGGTTTTACTACTGGACAATTTGTACAAAAGAGAAGACAAGGGAAATATTTATGGTCTTTTCATTAGTTCAACAATAAAGCACATAAGAGCCAATCAGAAATTCATCCAGTTCAACACTTAAGACGAGAAATCTTTTTGGAATTTTTAACTTCTGCAACTTAAATAAATGCAAAGACGAAAGAAACAGCAAAAAGAAAACAACAGAAAAAGCCAAAACAACAAAGGAAAACAAAAGAACAACGAAAGAGAAATTTTTTTGGATTTTCAAAAACATAAAAGGCAAAGAACTCAGAGAAATACAGCAGAAATAATTTTGGATTTTTTTTTCTCAAATAAGGCAAACAAGAATGCAAAGACAAGCAAAGATAAAAGGTTTCCAAAGTTTCAACAAAGAGGAAATCAAATAAACATCCAAAGAAAAAGTAAAAAGAACAAAGAAATATATTATTATTTTCTCAAAGAACTTCAAAAGAACAAAACTACAAAAGGACAAAGAAATCTTTAAAAGCAAAGAACAAAAACAAAAGAAACAATAGGAAGCAAAAAAACACTACAAACACTTAAGACTCAAACGAGAAATCTTTGTGGAATTTTTGGGTTTTGTAATTTTTTTTTGAACGTCGGCAACTTAAACACAAAGACGAATTCAACAGCAAAACGAAAACACCAAAAAAATGCCAAAAAGAACAATCAAAAGAAAACAAAGAAAAAAAAGAGAAACGAAAGAGAAATATTTTTGGATTTTCTAAAAAATAAAAGGCAAAGAAGAACTAGGAGAAACACACAGAAATGATTTGGAATTTTTGTTTTTTCTCAAAGAAGGCAAAGAGAAGTAGAGATAAAGGATTTTCAAAGTTTCAACAAAGAGGCAATCAAATAAACATCCAAAGAAAAAAGCAAAAACGAGAAAATATTATGTGGTTTCCTCAAATAACATCAAAAGAATAATAAGATAGAGAAATCATTTTGGGTTTCTTTTAAAAGCAAACAACAAACAAACAAAAGAAAAAATAGGAAGCAAAAAAAACATTTCAAACAACTAAGAATCAATAAGACTCAAACAAGAACCTTTCTAGAATGTTTGGGTTTTACAACTTAAACACATAGACGAAAGAAAAGAAAAAAAGAAAAGCCACAAAGAATAACCAAAGGAAAACAATTAAGACTCAATAAGACGCAAACGAGAAATCTTTTTGGAATGTTTGGGTTTTGTAACTTAAACGCAAAGACAAAAGAAACGACAAAAAGAAAATGGCAGAGAAAAGCCAAAAAGAACAACCAAAAGAAAACAATGGAAAACAGAAGAACAACAAAAGAGAAATATTTTTGGATTTTCTGAAACATAAAAGGCAAAAAAGAACTCAAAGAAACACTTCAGAAATATTTTTGGATTTTTTTTCTTTTCTCAAATAAGGCAAACAAGAACGCAAAAAGAAGCACAGATGAAAGATTTCTAAAGTTTCAGCAAAGACGAAATCAAATAAACTTCCAAAGAAAAAGCAAAAAAACGAAGAAATATCTTGTTGTTTTCTCAAAGTACTTGAAAAGAACGAAAGGATAAAAGAAATCTTTTTGGGTTTCTTTCAAAAGCAAACAACACACAAACAAAAGAAACAATAGGAAGTAAAAAGAACACTACAAACACTTGGGACTCAATAAGATGCAAACGAAAAATCTTTTTGGAAAGTTTGGGTTTTGCAATTTAAACACAAAGACGAAAGAAACAACAAAGAAAAGACAAAAAGAACAACCAAAAGAAAACGAAAGAACAACAGAAGTGAAATATTTTTGAATTTTCTAAAACATAAAATGCAAAGAACTCAGAGAAACACAACCGAAATAAGTTAGAATATTTGGTTTTCCTCAAAGGCAAAAAAGAACGCAAAGATAAAAGGTTTCCAAAGTTTTAACGAAGAGGCAATCAAATAAACTTCCAAAGAAAAAGCAAAGAGAACGAAGAAATATTTATGTTGTTTTTTGAAAGAACTTCAAAACACCAAAAGAACGAAAGGAGGGTTTCTTTTAAAAGCAAACAACAAACAAACAATAGGAAGCAAAAAAAAGGAACACAAAAGAAAGCAATAAAAAACCAAATTAAACTAAACAAAAAAGAACGAGAAATACTTTTGGGTGTTTGATCTTTAACAGGGCACCTACTTGCTACTTCTAGTTTCATCGCACAATACTTCTTCAGCAACCTCTTCAGATGAGACATTGACTACACTGGAGATTAGGCGACTTCCATGTCTACTAGTTCGGTTTTGCTACTGATTTTTCTTGTACCGAGTGACCACTTTTACAGAACCAAGTACACCTCTATGAATCCTTGGTACTGGATGTATTTTCAAATAGTTTATGATTCTTCGAGTTTGTCAGCTATTCGACCTTCAGAGTCTAATGTTCATGTTCTTACTGCTGATGGAACTTCCATCCAAGTCGAAAGTCGAGGCACTCTTACTACTTCGTCTTTTCATATTATTCTTTTCTCATATTCCTTGGCCCATGCAGCTCATTTCAGGTGGTCAGATTGTCGACTTTGGTTGTACAGTCATTCTTTAGTTTAACTCTTGTTCTTATTAGGATCCTCGGATGGATGCTTTACTTAGTGTTGGCCATCGTCGTTGTAACTCCCAGGTCCTCTAGGAGCTTGACTGGTTTAACCTTCCCTTTGCTGCCACCATCGCCAGTCTCTCCGCCTCGGTTACTTTGATTACTGTCCCTTTGTGGCATCATCGTCTTTGTCACTTGTGTGTTTCTTGTTTCTCATCCTTAGTTCGAAGTGGTCTTCTTGCATCTGTCTCTAGCGATGTGTCTTTAGACTGTCAGGTTTGTCGGCTTGGCAAACAGGTTTAATTACTTTATCTCCATAACGAGATTGTGTCTCGTCCTTTCTATCTTGTTCATTTTGATGTTTGTGGTCGAGCTCCCTTTGCCTCAAAAGGAGGTCATCGCCACTATATTATCTTTATAGATGTTTTCTTTCGACACACATGGATATATTGTATGCTTTTCTTGTAGTAAGGTCTTATCTATCAGTAAGAAGTTTGCCCCCATGCTTCATGCCAGGTTTTCCGCTCCTAATTGTGTCTTCCATGAAGATTTTGCTTGCGAGTTCATCTATCATTTGTTGTGCGGATTCCTTGCTGAGCAGGGCACACTTTCTCGGTTCTCATGTCATGGTCCAAATGCTCAGAATGGTTTGCTGATCGTAAGCATCATCAACTTCTTGAGGCGGCTTGTGCACTGGAGATCAACACCTCTCTTTCACCTCACTTTTGGGTTGAGGTTGTTTCTACTTCCACCTACCTCGTCAACAGTCAACCTTCTTTGCTTTCCAAGGTGACATTCCTCTCGAGTGTCTGTTTGGTCGTTCTCATGGCTACTGAGCGCTTCATGTGTTGGGATCCGGTCGATCGAAGGCCCATTCCTCAAGGTGTGACTTTTGACGAGTCTCGTCCTTTCTATCCACGTCCATCCTCTCCTTCGGCCTCTCCCATTGAGAATATTTCTTTCCTAACGTTTTCCGATACACCTATCACTCATGTTTTGCCCTCCTACATCCATTCCAATGTGTCTCCCTGTACTACTATTGTAGACCCCACGTCATCATCACTTGCGGCTTCCCCACCTCATTCGTCCCCTAAGACTTCCCCAGTGATTCTCCTGCATCCTCTTCTTTACTACACTAGTCGTCCACATCAAGTGGATTCCTCTGATGCGTTATCTTTCAATGAGCCATCTCCCTCCACTACTATGTCTCCTTCTGTTGGAAACGCACTACCTCCAGCTCAACCTAGCTTCTGCGCTTGCCCGCTTCCACCTGTTGATCACTATGGGTGTTCTGGCGCTGCTCTTCTCAATACAACTTACTGTGATACCATGTTCACCCAAACGGTGAGATGCGATGGCAGAGGAGATTGCTGCTCTTGAACGCACCGACACGTGGGATCTCGTTTCCCTTCCTCCTCATGCTCAACCCGTCACTTGTATGCTGTAAGTGGGTCTACAAGATCTAGACTCTGATGGTTCCCTTGCCTTACAAAGCTCGTCTTGTGACTTGTGGCTTTCAATAGGAACATGGCTATGACTACGACAAGACATTTTCTCATATGGCCCACGTGACCACTCTTCGCACACTTTTCGTTGTGTTATTTGCTCGCCACTAGTCTGTCTCTTAGGTTGCCGTCAAGAATGTCTTTCTTAATGGTGAGTTGCATGAGAAGGTCTACATGTAGCCACCACATAGATATTTTCCCCTGATGGCGTGATCTGTCGTATTTGTCACTCTCTCTATGCCTTTAGCCCTCGTGCACGGTTTGAGGTTTTCTGTCTCGGTGATGACTGCAAATAGTTTTTGCCAAATGCTCATCATCCTGCACTTTATATCCATCTTTAAGCTTGTGGTCGAGCTTTGCTCTTATATGTCGATGACATGATCATCACTACCAACAACTTTGAGTGCACTGCCTTTTTGAAGGCTCGTCTTAGTGAATAGATTTAATGTCTGATCTTGGTCCCTTTCACTGCTTGGAACTAAGGTTTCTTCTACCTCTGATGGCTTCTTTATTTCCCAAGAGAAGTACATTTAGGATCTCCTTACGCGTGCTGCTCTTAGTGATAAGGTCACTGCTGAATCTTGGTCCTCTTTCTACTTCCTTGAGATTGTTCCTTATTTCCTAAGAGAAGTATATCCAAAATCTTCTTGCTCGTGTTGCTCTTACTAATGAGCACACTGTTGAGGTTCCGAGCCAGCGTCCACCTTTGTGCCCACCTTTGCTCCCTACCAGTCTGGATGGGCATTCTTTGCCTTGCTGCGGGCTGCTATGAGTACTGTCTCAATCCCACATCCCGTGTTCCCTTTATGTGCGACACCATAACCGCACGCTCGAGCACCACCAATGGTGAGCAGGAGCTCGGACAGTCGACGCGTACCTGGTTTATGCACGGGACGAGCCGAGGACAGGCGCTACCTAAAGTCGAGGCCAAGGGCGCAGTAGGAGAACCTAGGGTGCTTAATCAAGTGCGTGACCCACAACCCGCAAACAGGAAAAGAACGCCAAGCCGGATCGGCGGGGTACGAAGAGTGCATAGGCACGTGGGATGCTGGATCAAGTCCCTCTGTTGCCACCATCGCCAGTCTCTGCCTCTGTTGCCTTGTCTACCAGTTATTTTCAGGATTGGCATCATCCCCTTGGATCACTTGTTATCTCTCATCCTTAGTTCGACGTGGTCTTCTTCAATCCGTCTCCGATGATGTCTCTAATCCACGGTCCAATTACCTTATACTCATAGCGAGACAGTGTCTCGTCGTCTTTCCGACCTTGTTCAATATGATCCCAGGGGTCCATCTCCGTTTGCCTCCGGTAGTAACTTCTCTCGACACACCTGGATATACTTTATTTCTTCTTGTAGTGAGGTCTTATAAGCCTTTTGCTGCGATGGTTCACGCTCAGTTCTCTGCACCTATTCGTGTGTTCTATGATGACTCTGGTGGAATCCTTTTTGAGCAGACTTTGGCTCTCTTATCCTGGTGCTCATGCTCAAAATGGCATGGCTGAGCGCAAGCATCATCACCTTCTTGAGACGACTCGTTCGTTATGGTCACCGCATCTCTTCCGTCGCACTTTTGGGTCGAGTTTGTCTCCACTTCCATCTATCTCATCAACCTTTAGCAATCCACTGCTCCGCAGAGTGACGCTCCTTTCGAGCGTCTATTTGATCGTTTATTCAGCGCTTCAATTATTTGGTTGTGTTTGCTACGTCCTTCTTGCCCCTCGTGAACGCACCAAACTGACTTGTCAGTTTGTTGAGTGTGTCTTCTTAGGATACAACGATGAGCATAAGGGATATCATTGTTGGGATAATGTTGGTCATCGGATGCCTATTTCTCGGGATATGACTTTTGTTGAGTCCATCTTCTTCGGCCTTTTAAGTGGAGTATATCTCTTTCCACAATTTTCCCGACACTCCTACCACTCCTATTGAGCCCTTGTCAAGTCGTCGTACTGCTCCTGCTTCTCTGATTATTCATTATTGTAGAACCAACGCCATCATCTCCTATAATTTCCTCACCTCACTTGTCACATGATTCTACACCTTCATCACCGGTGGCTTCCTTGTCTCCATCACCTGAGTTTATCCCGATGATTCCAACTCGTATTCTTCCATATTTTCCTAATTTCTATACAGGACGTCTACGTGTTGTGGATGCGTCTACCGATGTGCCATCTTCCCCGTCTCAGCCTACTTATGGCTTGCGTCCTTGTCCGCTTTGGCATGGCGATGCCATTCTTGAGCCAACTTCTTATTGTGGTGTTGTTCATACCAAATGTCACCTTCTGATGGCAGAGGAGACTGCTGCTCTTGAGTGCATCGGCACGTGGGATATTGTATATGTTCCTCCTCGTGTTCGTCCCATCACTTGGTGGGTCTACAAGGTTAGGACTCACTCTGATGGTTCTCTTGGGCATTACAAAGCTCGTGTTGTGGGTAATGGCTTTCAGCAGGAGCATGGTCCTGATTATGATGAGACTTGCTCACCTGTTTGCACACTTCTTATTGTGGCCTCTGTTCGCCACTGATCTGTGTCTAGGCTTGATGTTAAGAATGCATTTCTTGATGGTGAGTTGCTCCTTACGACATGCTTTCTCGTCTTCATCACTCTCACTATGGCTCTAAGCAAGCCTCTCACACCTGGTTTGAGCGTTTTGCCTCTATGGTGGCTACTGCTGGTTTTCACCGAGTGCTCATGATCCGACATTGTTTGTCCTCCTTTCTGTTCTTGGTAGGACTCTTCTTCTATATGTTGATGACATGATCATCACTGGCGCAGACCGTGAGTATATTGCCTTTGTTAAGGCATGACTTAGTATGCAGTTTCTTATGTTTTATCTTAGCCCTCTCTGCTACCTTCTTGGGATTGAGGCCCCTTCATGCCGAAAAATAATAATTTAGGATCTTCTTACTCGCGCTGCTCTTACTGATGAGCGCATGTTGAGACTCCCATGGAGCTCAATGTTCACCTCCCTACTAATGATATTGACCTACTATCTGATCTGGCGCTTTATCGACATTTTGTTGTGAGTCTATCTGTCTGGCACTCGCCCGAAAGAAGAAACAGACTGCAGTGCAGTGCCCCCCGTTCGAGTGCACCTCCTCCTGCAGCGTCGTCGCTCCACTTTCCTACTCTACCCTCCACTATATGCTCTACGGCATTGTCGTCCTAGCTAGGATGGTGGCAAACTCGCTAGCACCGATGCCTCTCGCACGATGCTGCTAGAGCCTTCATCCTCTCAAGTGGCATGACACTCCCATGGAGCTCAACATCCACCTTTGTTTGATCTGACACGCTATCATCATCTTGTTGGGAGTCTTGTCTATTTAGATGTCACTCATCCAGACAGTTCATATCACGTTCTCATTCTAAGTCACTTTGTCTCTGCTCTCACTTTTATCCACTTGAGTCACCCCCCCCCCCCCCGTTCTACGATATCTTCGTGGAAATATCTCTCATCGTCTCTCTTCTTCCTATGCTCAAGTTCGCACGTCCCTTTCTACTTACTGTGTTTTCTTGATGGTTTTCTCATGGCCTAGAAGACAAAGAAACCGATTGCGCTTTTCCCTTCTAGCAAAGGCTGAGTTGCAAACTATGGCTCTTTTGACAACAAAGGCATATGATGGTAGCTTAAGGATTTATTTTTTCTATCACTACACCTACTCCTCTGTTGTAGAGTACAGGTGTTGTCACTCACCTACTCCTCTGTTGTCAGAGAGCACAAGTGCTATCAGTATTGTGCACGACCCTGTGCAACATAGCTCACCATGCATATTGGTGTCGATGCTTCCTTCGTATGCTCCAGTGTGCAGGATCAAATAATTCCTCTCTCTTCAGACTCAATGTTGTTGATCCACCATTAGCTAGGGAAGGATGTGTGCAGGATCAAGTAATTCCTCTATCTCTTTAGACTCGGTGTTGTTGATCCACCATTAGCTAGGGAAGGATTTTATTCTCTAGTACTCCCTCCATTAACGATTATAAGATGTTCTAACTTTTCTCTTAATCAGGTGTACATAGACACGTTTTAGTATGTTTTGTTCACTCATTTTTGTACGTAGTTCATATTAAAATATCCAAAACATCTCATAATAGTGAACAAAGGGAGTATACTTTTATACTTAAAAGAAGGAATTCTCCCTCGCCCTTTATGGTCATCCAGCCGGGCATAGCTCCCCCCTGTGGCCTCCGCCCCGAACATACCTCCCCCTAAACATGCTCGAGTGCACTCTTGCTCCTTTTCTAGACCACACCATACTCTAGATTCTCTCGACCGAGATCCTTATTTAGTAGGAGTACGGGACTAAAACATTGCACATTATTTTTGCTTCCCTGGGTCAAACCTCCTTCCACAATGCCGTCACCCACCATCCCGTTCTACGCTCCGTTGTGGCATTGTCGTCGCGACAAGGATGGAGGCAACCTCGCTTGCGCCGATGTCTCTAGTGTGACGTCACAAGATCTTCCATCCTCTCAAGTGGCATGAATGGCCGAAGGGGACACTGCCGCCATGGCTGCTGGCATTCCCTTCCTTGGATCGTGAAGTGATTGGGAGTGAGACTAAGGGAAATATGGGAAATGAGATGATTACTAGCGTATTAGGGCAATGAGGCCCAAACAAAACCGCTGAGATGAGTTAGGCCCACTACCAAAATGGTAGGTGTATTCTTCAACAAAGTGGGGACACACTTTTGATGGAAACAAGACCGAGTGGGATATAGTCGTACTCTATCAATCTCAAATAATAATCTGCTTTTTTCTTGGCAAACTTTAACCCCTACTTTCAATAATAATTTGACCCAAACACTAAACTAGCGTTGACCATAAACTTTTATATATCACACCATATGTTTAGAATCTACTAAGGCGTATGAAAAAAAGATAAATCTACACACGTAATTTACATGTAACCGTTATAATTATATCGATTTAGAAATGCTATAGGTAGGTTTGGCTAGATGTCTAGCCCGTGTCTACACTCTATTACATCGTATGTTTGTAAAAGAAACATTACAAAATATGCAAGTCTATATAGCAGCTAGTCTCCTACAAAGAAACATGCTTTTCTCTTTTGGAATAAAAGACCATAACCTTTTTTTTGCGGGGGAAATAACCGTAAACTTAACAGTCAACTGAACAGCAACACAACTAAGGAAATGAAAATATAATCACAATATACATAGAATAAGAATGTGTGAAATAGAAAACCATGTCATAAACATCAGTTGTGGACAAATTTAGGGTGGTTGATAAAACAGAATCATTACCTTTGAAGCAGAATTGAGATTTGGTCATTCCAGAGTTCCAATAATTCTGTAGAATGAATCAAAACTGTCACATAACTGAGTGTAACTGGTTGGGTGGTGAGCTGATCTAGAGGTGGGGTTGCGACTGCATCCGCTGGAGCCTCGGACTGTCGATTTGGACAAACCAATTTAAATGAAACAGCAGCAGCTCCCACAACGCTAGAGAAATTTTCACTATCTGCAATATCATTAGAAGCATTAATGCTTAGGAATGAGAAGCAGGTTGCACTGAACAAACCTCATCCAAATTTGTGCTTTGTACTGGAAGCAAGTTGTTGAGCTTACATAGTGCTTAAGTTACACCTCCTAACATACGGCGATGGACTGTTCGCACCTTACTTTGCAACCAGCAATACAAGTGGAGTGACAACGTGCAAACTGATGCCGCCATGGTGCCGAAGGCCCAAGCCATCACTTTTATGTGCAAAATAGATCCTTCTGGAATATGCTAACGGAAAGGATAGCTCCATTTTGTTGCCTGCTGCAATAGCAAGAAAATTTATGTTGTCACTTTCTAACAGCGCTTGCCAATTACATAAAGAAATACTTCCTCTGTTCACAAATATAAGATGTTTTGGATATTTCAATATGGACAGTATACGAACTGAAATGAGTGAACAAACACACTAAAATGCATCTATATACATCTGAATCAGAGAAAAAGGTAGAACATCTTATATATGTGAACTGAGGTAGTAACATTCTACTAGCACATGCCAATTACATACAGAAATAACATTCACCAAATTCAACTAGTTGCAAGATCACAAAAGAGTGGATAGCCAGTAGTTAATAAATCAAGCTATTCCGATTATTCAGAGCCAGTATTTTAGGTACTAATTAGCTAGCTGTGTTTTTTTTACCCATGATAGAATACACTATCATTTTCCAATCGAGTCGAGGACCTATGGCGTTACAGAAGAAACCTCCAAAGATTAGTTAGACCAAGAAGAGCTGATCAGCTTCTCAGGAGGGCAACATTCATCATAAGTGCTGGATCAACTGATGTGTTTTCCCACTATCTTGCCACAAACCATTCAGGAACAGATAGCTGGCCACCATATGAGAACCTACTGATAACACATGTCACTAACTATACCCAGGTAGACACCGTATGAGAATCTACTTGAAAACCTAACAATTTACCTTCTTCTGACATCACCACCTAAATAGACGAATCAAGTAACATGGTGCAATCTGAGCCTGTCCATAATGACCTTCAGCCATTCTTTGAACTTCACATTCTACATAATCTAAAGAAATAATCCATTTCTGGCATTCATCTAATGAGAAGTAGAACTCTTGCTGATTTGCTTTTTCCATTGGCTAGCAACTATAGAAAATTTCTACCTCGTCATTAGCAAATGCTTGATGGTGGTAATCTGTCATCGTCATCTTTAAACCAGCACTACAGCAAATTAGCAGCAGCAGATTGTATCTTGAATCTCCTCAATGAACCCGCACCGAAAAATGTAGGAAACTTTGTCATGATTTATTAGATTGGTAGTCCTTTCAAATCACAATTTCCTTATATGTTTCCCTAAAGAAAAAGAGTGTGTGCTGTGTGAACTGAGTGCACATTATGATCCTTTGCCTGATGCTAGAAAAAAAATCTATGTTTTGTAACAGGACATCTGACCAAATATGCTTTAATCACAAAATTTATATCTTGTGAGTTCTAGAGGCGCAAATTAGCAGCAGTAGCAAAGTAGTAGCAGCAGCAGCAGAGCATCACGCGGCAAACCGTGGGAAGCAGGAGCATCACGCGGCAAACAGCTGGGAATCAACAACATCACGTTGTAGGAGGGTGTCTACCTTGTCCGTGGTGGCGGGCGAGGCGAGCGTTCCGCGGGAGCGAGAGAGCATCCTCCGCCGCGAGCACATGCTCTGTTCGTTTACCGCGTCGCGACCGGCAGGCGGAACCAGCGGCAGGAGGCGCCATGAGCACCAGCGTGAGGAGATGTGGGTGAAGACGCCCTCGGTAGCACGACGACGGGGAAATCGAGGAGGAGCATGACTGGATCCGCCGCCGCCCACCGCCTCGGGCTCGCCTCCTTGTGCATCGCCGTGGCAGTCGTCCAGCTACCTCAGGCTCTCAGCGTGCTCGCGGCGCAGCAGTCTCCGTCGGAAGCTTGAACCTGAGGTCGGATGCCGAGACCCCAGGCGCCCGCCACGCCGCCGCCTCCCCCTCATCCCCTCCAACTCCCGAACCCGACGATGCCCAGCCGCCGTCGTGCCTGTACTCGCGAGTCGCCGCCGTCGTGCCTGCACTCGCGAGTCGCCGCCGCCGCCTGACTGCTCTCTCGATCTACATCCCCACGTCTTTAAAGCCGGGGCGTGCTTGGATCTAAAAGCCGAACCCCTGTTCCGAGTTGCAGACGAATCCCTTCCTCTGCTAGAGCGGCAAATAGGGTTTACCTCCTAGACGAACCGGACGAGCGAGGCCCATTGCATTGCAGCGAGCAAACCGCATATGGGCCAGCCCAAGTGGCTAGGAAACGTTTTTTTTTTCTTCACGGTTCTTTCTGGGTTTTTTTTCCCTTTTTTTGTTAATCCTCCTTGACTGGTTTTCCTTTCCGTTTCCTTTTTTTATTTTACTTTCATTTGTTTTACAAAAATCGAATTCTTTTCTCTATTTCTTATTTTCATTTTGTGTTCCTTTTTTCAAAGTTTAAAAACTGATCAGAATTTGGAAAAGTGTTTGCTATTCCAAAAAACTCGTGTTTACAAATAATGTTCGGAAATTTGAAATTCTGTTCGTGCTTTTAGAAAAATGTCCATTGTTTCAAAAATAATTCGTGTTTCCATATTTTGTTTGAAGTTTCAAAAAAGTTCCCATTTTTAGAAACAAATCACACGTCCAAAAAAATCACTTTTAGAAAGAAAATGGAGTTTCAAAAAATGCTTGTGTTTCCAATTTTGTCTGAAATTACCAAAAACGTTCTAGTATTTCAAAGATGTTCACAAATTCAAAAAGGATTCAAGATTTCCAAAAATGACCGAGTTTTTAAAAATGTTCATGTTTCAAAAAATATTTCACTTTTCCAAAAAAAATGCCTTTGAATTTTCAAAAATGTTTAGGTCTATCGCTGCTCATAGTTCTGATGTTTTCGCGCTGCCTATCAGACACTAAAGCTCATCAACTCGAGTGGCTAGTCACTCGAGTTCACCGGCAGGAGGTCCTATGTTTGCCCCCTCACATGTGAGTACTTTTTTTTATCAATTTTCACTTCTTGTAGCATTCGCATATTTTTTTAGCATTTTTCACCCGCGTTCCCCGGCCGGATGTCCTATGTCAGATGAGTTATTTGATTAGCCAAAAAATATAGGTATACAAAGGTGGTATGATAAAAACTTGCATTAACCTATAGATCATTGAGTACGATATGTCTGATTTCTGGCAATATTCTGCGATAATGAGATGATGATATACGAGTGTATTAGTGAATGATTGTGGTTCAATATAAATATCGGTGTTAAGGTTTGTGAGTCTCAAACTCTCAATACATGAATGTGTTGGTCTTTGACATAGCGAGGAGGTTTTTTTTAGAAATGGAGGAGGACCCCCGGCCTCTGCATCTGGACGATGCATGCAACCATTTTATTAATTATTCACAGAAAACCTTACAAAGTCATACAACAGTAAGACTAAAGCCACCGTCTAGGCAACAAACTGTCGGTACTCCTATCCAATTGATGAAGGAATGCTGATAGTCTGGGCCTAATACCAAACAGACCTCGCAGCCAAACCTAAACATCTAAGACCTGAGGTCCCAACCAGTACGTCTGCCGGGTATGGGCACCCACCAGTCCGGCGGGTTCCTCAACCAGGACGCCTGCCGGGTATGAGGCCGCCGCAGCCACTTGCCACCAATCTATCTTCAGAGTTGTACTGCTGCATCTACCTTGCCCGGTCTAGCTGCTGCCGACGCCACCATGACGCCAGACAGCGTCGACCTCCTGCACGTGTCCATTGCCACACATCTGACGCCAAGCTTCCGCTGCTCCATGCCGCCAAAAACCTCCGCCATGAATATGTAGAAAGAAACACCGCTCCATCGAAGAAGCCAACCGCTGGTCCCTCGAGTCCGAGTGCATCTCCAAGAATGCCGCCCTCAAGGGGGTAATGACACATGAATATCACCGTCATGTGATCAACTGATCTAGGGTTTCCCCCAGAGGTATTAGGTGGGGTTGGGAGTTTCACCTCGATGATGCCTTCATGAAGGAAACGATGATAAGGGCATCGTCATCACCGGTTCAGGCCAACTACCGAAAACCAGGTTTTCACCCGGATCCGTCCCAAGGAATCCACCCGACAACCTGTGCACCGTCTCGACCGCCTTCAAAGCCCCAGATCTAGCCACCTAGATCCGGCGACCAACCACAACAATAGTGCCACCGTAGGAGTCCTGGCGCACCGGCCACTGCCAGGGTGTGCCTCCAGTGGAGCCTGGGAGGAGGGCTACCACCCCCACCTCGCCAAACCGCGAGAGCCACCGAGATGGATCATGCGCGCTCGTCACCGTCTTTGATCCAAACCAATCCGTAATCAGATCACCGTCACATATCCGCCTTGGACAGGGACTGCACCACGCCATGCCGCCGCGGGAAGCCCGAGCTTCACCCGCCACCACCATCTAGGGTCGCCGCCCCGGGATCCAGACAGAACATCGCCGCTGCCACCGGCCTTGTTCCGCCGCCGACGACCGGCCACTACGGCCTCCGCCGCCATGCCGCCGATGGATCTGGGCGAGGATATCCATCCTCCCCGAGAGCACACACCGCAGCCTCTTCTCCGCGTACCTCCGTGTCGCACGGGAAGCCACCATGGCCGCGTCTCCACCCCTCGTCGGATGCCGCGCATGTGCCGCCCCGCCGGCGGCGAAGGCCGCCGCCACGAGGAGACCCGCACGCAGCCGCCACACAGCTAGACGTCGACCCATCTGCAGCCGCTCCATCGGGCCCGCCGCCGTCAAGATCATCGCCGCCGCACACCCCGGTGCCTCCGCCTGGCCTGGCCGCCCCCGTAGGCCATGGACGCGAGGAGGGGAGAAGGCCCCCGCCGCCAGCCACCGCGCGGGAATTTGCCCAGGCGGCTCTGGCCGGCGGCGGGGGGGAAGGGGAGGAGGGGGAGGGCTAGCGGCAGGAGGTGGTGGCGCCGCCCGTGTCGCCTGCGGAAGGGGCGACGTGGGGGCTAGGTCTTCTTTCGTAATAGTGACCCTGCTGATGACAAAAATGCGTTTCTACGACATAGCGAGGAAGTGCCTTCTTAACTTGTTTGAACCCCTCAAATAATATTCAGACTATGCTCCGTGAGGTTTCTTGGGATACCTAGCATATTAGAAGGGTGCCCGACAAAGATGCCCCAATTCTCGCGAAGAAAGCCATGTAGTGCTTCATCCAGTGGAGCATCAAGATGAGTTCCAATAGAGATCGTTTTAGACAGATTGTCGGGGTGAACCTAAATTTTTTACCATTTCATCAGTTGGTTTAAATAACGTCAACTTTGATCGTCTGGCGAGGACAACATCATCCTTGTCGATGGTTATTCATAGCTCAGATAAATCCTCGACGGCTAAGGCCTCAAATTCTGCTTCCAGAGCCAAAGTTGCGGTCTTGTCCTCGGCTTTAAGTGATTAGTCTAGATTGTTGTTTACTATAATCGTCGTTGGTCCAAGGCATTTTTAGTTTTATGTATGCATAATGGGGCACAGCGTGAAACTTGGCGAACACAGATCGACCGAGCAGTGTGTGTTAGCCGCTCCAGAATGGGACGATGTCAAAGATTAACTCCTCGACCCGATAATTGTCAGGTGTCCTGATTATCACGTCTAGTGTGACTTTACCGGTGAGTCGTGCTTCCTTTCCTGGGACTATACCTTTGAAGGTGGTCCTGCTCGACTGGATGCAGGATCTGTCGAACTGAATTTTTGCATAGTATCCTCATAGATGAGGTTGAGGTTGTTGCCTCCGTCCATAAGGACCTTGCACAGTCGATATCCGTCAATGATAGGGTCGAGGACGAGAGCCGCAACTCCTCGGTCGTGGACTCCTATCGGTTGGTCTTGGTGACCAAAGGTGATCAAAATGCCAGACCACCTATTTTCTGATGTCGTCGTGCAGTCAATGTGGCAGATCTCTCGAAGTGCTCTTTTTCGATGATTTATTGAGGAGTGGGTCTTGTAGATCATGAGGACGTCCCTGGCTTCATACGGGTGGTGCCCTTGATTATGATTGACTGTTGCACCCTGGTTTGATGAATGCTGAGGTTGTCGTGGAACTTCACTCCTCCTTTTGCTATTTGTCATATGATCCAACAACTCCTGAGCTTGTGGGCGACTTGCTTATTAGGGAGGTGGGGTGAATCGCGCATGGCTTGTCGAGTATGGTGTCTAGTAGCGATTTGGTTTTGTCATTCTGACTTTTCTTCCATGACAGCTGGTCGTCTTGCTCATTGGTGTTGGCGCGCTTTGATCATCTGTTCCAACATGGGCGCCTGCTTTCTTCCCCTGCTTTGAGTAGCTCCGAACTGGGGCTCTGGTGCCATTGATTGGCTGACCAAGCGTCCTCCATAGCACAATATTTTGTCACTATGTCGGAGAGTTCAACGAACGTCCTGAGATGTTCTCGTGAAACAACTTTTCCAAGTCCCTTATCGTAGATGTTGTAAAGGAATGCCGCTATGGCCTCCCGATCTGTGCAATCCGGAATTTTGTTTTTCGTAAACAAAAAATGTGTCCAGAATTGCCGAACCATTTCGTTTGTCTTTTGCACAACGAGGGCTAAATCCCAAATGTCAATCGTCCCTGATTGATCGGGCGGTACTCGACGTGGGGGTGGGTTGGAGAGAAAAATGTATCCAGATCTGATATCGGTCTCCCAGATGGATTTTCCCGAGGTCGCTCTAACGTCAGCCCTAGTCCTACTCACGGGGCCTGACTAGCCTGGCCACCACACCATGTCCTCGGACCCGGGCTCCAAGCCTGGTCCGACACATCATAGTTTTCCGTCCCAAGCCTGGTATAATGCTTGTGCTTGGGCGAAAGTCGCCTGCTGCTCCTTGATACGTCCATTTTGCATCATGCTTTTATATTGATATTTGTTGCATTATGGGTTGTTATTACACATTATGGTACAATACTTATGCATTTTCTCTCTTATTTTACAAGGTTTACACAAAGAGGGAAAATGCCAGCAGCTGGAATTCTGGACCGGAAAGGAGCAAATTTGCGAGACCTATTATGCACAACTCCAAAAGTCCTGAGGAGAATTATTTTGGAATATATAAGAATTATTAGGCAAAGAAAATACCAGATGGGCCCACCATGTGGCCACAAGCCCGGGGCGCCCCTAGGGCTTATGGGCCCCTGCACTACAAAAAAATACATTTCCGTGATGATACGTGTTTGTCACAGTAGGTCGCCACTTTTTGTCATGCATGTACATCCATGACGATTTTGTGACAGAATCAAGATAGTAATACTTGTGCTGTTGTAGAAGTGTTCCATGACATTACCAAAATTATCATCACGGAAGTGTCCACTTCCATGACGGTAAATCGCGCGTCACAGAAGTGCTTTCGTCAAGGGTGACCGACACGTGGCATCCACCGTAACCGGACGCCGTTAAGCTATCGGGTCGGGTTTTAGATCCGATAACCCGTTAACAGCCCCAACCAATGGGGATTTTCCACGTGTAAAATCATCATTGGCTGGAGGAAACACGTGTCGGCTCATCGTTGGGACAGATGTCATCCACTCATTGGACGGAAGGCGCCTATGATACATCGACACGTGGCACGGCCCAACAGAGGCCCATTCCTGTTAAAAGGCCGACCCATTTGACTTGGTCAAAAGGTGGCGGGCCGGCCCATGGAAAGCCTGTTAATAGCCTGTTCGCATATAGCCCATTTACAGCCCGCTAACGCAAGGCCCGTTGCGCCCTATCCGAATTAGGCCCAATAGCGTCATCTGGGCCATCCAATATGATTCCAGCCCGTTTTTACTTCTGGCGCATGTATGGCCCATGACGTCTTTCGTCCCATATGAGGCCCTATGTAACTCTTGGCCTATTAACGGCTCGTGGTGAAACTGGCCCGTAATGAACAGTGTATCACTTTACACCCATTAACGGCCCGTGGTGAAACTGGCGCGTAATGAACAGTGTGTCACTTTATAACCATTAACGGCCCGTTATTCCGTTGGGCCATTTCCAGCCCATGTTATCTTTCGGCCTTCTCAGAGCCCATTTATTCTTGGGCTCATTTCCAGCATTCAGTTACTTACAGCCCGTTACTGTCATTTTCTGCTTGTGGGACAAATTCAGCCCGTGGTTACAGTCGGCCCGTTTGTGGTCCGTTAATACGTTGGGCCGTTTTCATAGCGTCATCAAATACGGGCTATTAATGATGGCCCGTTATGGTCGGCCCATGAACGGACAATTCCAATTCTAGCCCGTTTACGACCATAACGCGGTCTGTTTGGCCCATGTTTGGCCAATTGATCATACGGCCCGTATAAGGCCCATTGATGATACAGACCGCAGAAGGCCCATTGTTTCTACGGCCCGTAGAAGGCCCATTGTTTCTACGGCCCGTAGAAGGCCCACTGTTTCTACGGCCAGTAAGAGGCCCAGTGTCACTACAGTAAATATGAGCCCATGGTTATTGTGGCCTAGTTTTAAAAAATAGGTTATTGCAGCCACTAGCTAACCGCGGAAAAAGAACTGCAATGACTACAAGCAAACAAATAAACAAGACAACAAGGAAATAAATAAGCAAGCAACTTACGCTAGGCTATCACGGCTATTACACATATTACATCCACTGGGCATCAAAGTTCGCCACCAGTGCAAATATAGGGAACAAAGTAGCATATCATATACACTGGTTGTCAAAGTTGGCCACCAGCGCAAATAAACGCCGCAGCAAAACAAATCCAGAACTTAAACCACTTTAGAAGATCTCAAGAAACAATATCCTGGGTACCCATAATGCTGGCAAGATGCTTAGTAAGCTTATTAAATTTCTCTTGTTTGGCGCTTAAATCCTCCAGCGCTTGTTGTTGCACCAGAAAATATGCATTTGAATTCTGCAAGGACTTCCTCAGTCCTTCAGCTTCATGTCGCAGCCCATCTAATCGATGTCTTTCAACTTGAAGTTGAGACTCAAGAAGATGAACTGATTCATGCAGCGAGTTCGAAGAGCTTGTGCCAGCAGTAGTGGCCAGTAACTCGAACACTACATCAAGACAGGACTTTTGGGTTCCCTCACTGTCGTCAAGATAGTTTTTATCAGCTTTCTTGGAGACCAACAGGGATGTCTCACTATCTTGAACCTTATCTGCATTACTTCCTTTACCATTGGATAACGCGGTACTGTTCTCCAATATTTTGTCCGCATTCTAAAAGAGAAACAAGCAGACACATCACGTGTTTACCATGTTGTATATGAAACTCATTTTGGTAAATGAGTTCAGTAGTAAAGTGGACAGGATAACAGCATGAAACAAACATATATCCATGTACCATGGTCACTTTATGGTCTATATCATTCTAGTTTTTGTTGCCAAATCAAGATAGAGACACAGTCCAAATAATATTTGTTCAAGACAAAGCAGAATAGACAGAATATAAGTGTGGGTAACTATAGAGCAATAACAACACTTGTAATGTGCATGACATGAGAACATAACTGTTTATTCAATTGAAACTGAAATCAACATAGAGCAGGTTACAACAGCAAACCAGTTAAATAAATAGGTTTAAAACATACCTGTTGCGCCATTGGAGTTTCAATTCCATCCTTCAAATTTGAAAATAGTTGGTATGAGTAAATACAGTAATGCAAGAGCAAAGGAGTATGAACCATAGCTACAGAACCTGACCTGAGAACAAATATTCTTCTCCTTTAAGCGTTGAGTTGGGATTCGGAGTGGTGGTCCTCGTGCTTTGGGCACTGTAGTTCCCTTACTAACTGCTCGTGTTTGGGTGCTCTGTGGTGGAGACGGTGCTGTGTCAACTGGAACTGGGTTACTATCTGCCGGGGTTGGGGTTAGAAGGGGTGTAGCTAGTTCTCTGTTGAACTGGGTAGGGGTACAATCTGCGAGAGTCTGGGTTATGTGTGGTGGATCTGGTCCTTGGGCAAGTACAACCGTGGTTCTATCTGCGTCAACTGGTAGCACTATCTTTTCTGAAGAGCGTGTTGTTACTCCCTTAGATACTGCCATCACGCTCTTCAATTCAAATGGCTGATAGACAAGAAAGTAATTGAAAGTATAGACATTGTATGATAGACAGGTGCAATGGATAGTGGGGAATAAAAGAGGGCATGAAATAATTCATATTTATGTTGTCTAACCAAACAGGATAGCATGACACAATTTCACATATATGATGGCTAACTAAACAGGATAAGATGACACAATTTCACATTATGATGGCTAACTAAAAAAGATGGAAAGACATAGTTCAAAATATGAGACTATGTAAACAGGATGACATGACATAACTATATAATGTGTTTATTAAATAGGTTGGCATGCCATAATTCACATTCATTCACGGATAGAATGCCATGATTCAAAATATGATGATTGTAAACACTAAACAGGATGAGATGATATAACTATATGATGTCTTTATTAAATGGGTTGCCATGCCATAATTCAGATAGATGATGTGTATGTACTATGTAAACATGATGGCATGATATAATTCAGATATATGATTTATATAGTAAGCAAGTAAGCAGATGTCAATCCATATATGATGTAAAAACTAAGCAATGCAAGACAACATGCATGACATGGGTAATATAACCCTGCCAAGTTTGAGCATAGACCTCAGGGGGAAAATAGGACCGGTCATCAGTCTCTGAATCCTCCTCTGAGGAGATCTCTGTAACCAGCAAGATGTCCGCTTCAGCAGGTAGCATTGTCTGCTGTGAATACCTTGTTTTCACTCCAGATACTTCCATCGCCGCTTCAAATGGTTGATGCATAGGAAGAGTAGTTGAATATACAAACGTTGTCGACAAATGGAACACGTAATACAAAAAAATGATAGCATGATATAATTCGCATACATGATGATTGGCTAAACAACATGGCATTGCATAATTCACATATATAATGCCTTTGCAACAAGATAGCATTGTATAATTCACATATATAATGTCTTGCAACAAGATGGCAATGCATAATTCACATATATGGTAATTAGACACTGAACAGGTGGCATTCACACAAAGCATGTCTAAACTAATCAAATGACATAGCAATGCGAGACACCATACGCACGATATGAGCAACATAACCCTGCCAAGTTAGAGCATACACCTCGGGGTGGGGGGAATAGGACTGGTCATCTGTCTCTGAATCCTCCTTTGAGGAGCTACCCGTAACCAGCGAGATATGCGCTTCGTCAGATAGCATAGTCTGCTCTGAAGACCTTGTTTTCATTCCAGAATTTGCCGTCACCGTGTCAAATGGCTGATGCACATGAAGAGCAGTTGAATGTACTAACATTGTTGACAAATGTAATATGTAACGAAAAAAAGGATGGCCTAATATAATTTACATATAAGATGACTGGCTAAGCAGGATGGCATTGAAAAATTCACATATATGATGCCTGGCTAAACAAGATGGTGTTGCATAATTCACATAAACGATGAATAAACTAAACATATGGCATTCGCACAAAGGATGTCTAAACTAAGCAGATGACATATTTGATTTATAAAGTAAGCAATGCAAGACACCATATGCATGATATAACCAACATCAGCATGCCAAGTTAGAGCGAAGACCTCAGGGGGTAAATAGGAGTTGTCTTCTTCTTCTGAATCCCCCTTAGAATAGATATCTTCCTCTCGATTACAATCCAAAATGCGTGGAGGGGGGCTGCCTTTGCGCCTACCATGGAGCGACGTCTGCATGAAATTTTATTGCCACGCAAGGCTCGTCTCTTTTGCTCTACATGTTCAGTTCCATTGTTTACAATACCTGTCATGCATAGGAATAAAACCTAGTGAGATTATGTAAGGAGTGCATGCAGAAATCCAGAGTGATGGTAGCAACCTGTGGATAGACCCAAAACCAATAATAGTAGGCAGATAATGGCTTCAGTTAAAAAATACAGATAATGGCTTTTTACTGTTTGTTTCCCACCCAACATGAAACTCATAGTAGACACCGGAGATTAACCAGATAGTAGATAGATACTATTGATAGCAGCCCCGATATGTACCCCACAACCATTTAAAAACTCAAGTTTGACCATTAGTTTGGAGCTGACTCAGAGTCTAATCGGTGAACAGGACGATAAAGTAGCCTGTAATATTAAGCGATGCATAACGTAAGCAGACACGAAAGAGTGTGACCTTTCTTGCGGACCCGTGTAGTCCTCGAGGTCATCTGCTCGGTTGATGATGGTAATGCAGTTTTCATGGCTGACAGCAGTGGGGAAGAAGATCTGGGGCGGCGAAAGACAGTCTGGAGGCCGGATCCCTGCTGTGCTGGACCCTTCTGTCGTTGGAGCAGCTGAGCTGGGGTGGACGATGACGCAATAGGAGCGGGAGAAACCACGCAAGGTTTTCTTTGACAACTATCTGTAAGAGAAGTAATTGTGTAAGGGCTCGTTTGAATTGGAGGATTCCAATAATGCAAGGATAGGAAGTAGACAGGAATAGGATAGGAATGCACGTGCAAAACAGAGAATTTAAAAACACAGGATTTCTGCCAATCTGGGTGTTTGATTCACAAGAATTGGAAGATCACAGGATGCAAAGAAGCATGGTGAGATTAAGTCAAACCACAAGAAAATGTACGGTTATAATGCTATTATGCTACTATCTCTTAGTCTTGTGCTTCATGAATAGGAATTTGAAAAGGAGGACAAGTGAAAATTAAAATTCTTACGTTTTTTCTTTCAAGGAGACACTAAAGGAACAAATCCGTGTGCTAAGTGGACAATATATATAACATGTAGAGTAAAAAACTGATGCAACAAGTGTACAACCTCTTTGGCGAAGCCATGTCGATCTCAGCGTGATTGGGTTGGCCGGTGAGGATGCTCCGGTTGACTTTGCTGTCGGAGGAGGGGAAGAAGATCTTAGGCGTCTGGAGATGGAGCTCGAAGTACTGCTCCACTGTGATGGAGGGTTTCGTCGTTGGAGCAGCTCCGGTGAGTTGTACGACGCCGAGGCTGAAGCAGGACAATAGAAACAACGAACAACGTTAACCTAAGTGGAATTCTAATAGCATCTCCAATACATGACGTAAAATACATAACCACAAAGTGCTAGATGTAAAATACACCAGCCGCTCATCTCTGAACTTAACTGTCGAAACTGAACTTAACTGTCGAAACTGAACTTAACTGTCGAAACTGAACTTAACTGTCGAAACTGAAATTAACTGTCGAAACTGAATTTTGCTGTCGAAACTGAATTTTGCTGTCAAAACTGAACGCACTAGCAAGGTGAGGCTACACGTCGGTCGACTGACTTTTTCATCTCTGGTCAGTCGATTTTGCAGCCGTTGGATACGAAATCAAGGGCCTGTGGTTCATCTTCAACATCCACCCCCTGAGCCACTAGCCACCACCGGCCAAATAGCAGCCCCCCGCCGCCTCGCCCGCCGCCCCGAAAACACTCCCCACCGACGGTCCGCCGCCGCCCCGGCCATCCCTCTAGCCCCCCCTGCAAAGCTTTTTCTCCGGCGATCCCCACGCCACCGCCCCGCCACCGCCGGCGACCACCGCCCCCATCCTGAACCCTAAGATAGATAGTGGGGTACCTCTCCGGCGAGCCCCCCTCCCCGCTACAGCTGGTTCTTCCTTCACCCCGGCGAGCCCCCCCCCATGAAAATCGACTGACCCAAAAGTCGATTCAGTCGAAGTGTAGCTAAATTGGAGCAGCATCGCAAGCAAGAGCAAGAGCGAGAGCAGCAGCGCGAGCAAGAGCAATAGCAAGAGCAGACCAGCTAGGGGACCAAGAGCAAGAGCAGAGCAGCAGCGCGAGCGAGACCTAAAGCAGCAACAACTCCTACTGATGTGGTTGTCGCCGCCGAGGGAGCGACACCGTGGAGGAAGTGGTCGGCGACGCCACCGTGGATGGAGCCGCGCCGTGTCGGCTCGGGACCAAGCGCCGGCAGCATCGTGAGATCGAATCAAGAAGAAAATGTGGCAATTAGTGTACAACCTCTTTGGTGGCGCCGATTAGGCCACAGCTTCATCCGAGGAAACGGTGATGATGATGCTCTTCTGGTGGTGCAGGTGAAGACGACGGTGTGGGAATGGAGGTGGCGCGAAAGATGAGGGGAACATTGGGGCAGCTCCTTGGAGGTGGAGGACGGGGTGGCTGAACCGGCGGGACGATGAGATCGACGACGGATCCTCATTCGGTACGGTGGATGAGGGACGTCGAGGTGTTGCTGTGGACGATGTCGTCGGGGAAGAGGCTCCGGCTGGGTGGTGGGCAGAGCAGGGTGTGGGGTTTTGTCGCGGGTTTTTGCGGCCTGGGTGTATGAATGGGTAGGCGGATGGGATGGCAGTGGGGGAACCATGGCTTAGAGACGCGCTTGTCCGAAATGTGGGGTAAGTTACGAAAGTACCCCCACCGATTTGAGGCGGTTCTTTCGGTTCAGGGGTACCACGGGCATTTCGCGTGTCGGGATTTCACAGGAGGTGGGAGTTTTCGCGCGCGTTGTAATTTCGGAATAGCAAGGCGCGAGTTGAGATGGAGGGAGTTGTCGGAGCACAACGAGACAAAGATATATCTTAAATATTTTGGGCTAACAAGGCGCGGGTTGAAATTTCCGGACAAGCCTAACATGTATTGTACCAAATCAATGCGCACTACAAATGTCATTCAAAACTTTGGATTCATGTTATGTTCAATTAAAATATTTCGCTACGTGTATAATGCATGCAACCTACTACTCAAATGAACGTTTTAGTGCATTCCAAACGTATATACTACCGCTTCAATATGAACTAAATTTGAATTCTTTTCTCTATTTGAATAAGATCTACAGTAATGATTGTTGTGAAGTCAAAGCATTTGAATTTGTTTCTCTGTTTTAATAAGATCTACAATCATCATTATTGTCAAGTTAAACCATCGTTTGTGTATTATCTTCACAGCACACCACATGATTAGTCTCGAGTTACATATGAACTATGTGTACTATATGAACTCAAACTAGATTTTTTGAATTCACTTTATTTTGATTTCAAATCACATTACATTTCTAGCTCTAGCTAGATCTTCATAATCTAAACCATGTCTCATATGTATATTGTATGGTGCCCCGCCCCCTACGCCTACAAGTATTTAGATGTGAGTTGCAAACATCACGCATTACCACAAATTCAAATAAAATGTGAGAATGTTTGATATATAGTATTGTTTAGATTGTTCGATATTTAGTTGTAAGCTGCAAACGCCACACATTATCACAAATTCAAATAAATTGTGAGATTGTTTGATGTATAGTATGGTTTAGATTGTTCGGCATTTAGCTGTGAGTTGCAAACGCCATGCATTATCACATTATGGTATAACATGTGCACAGCACGTGTATCACCGCTATATTCATGCATGCAATGTTTAAAACACTATGATCTCCTATTCAAATATATGAATCCGCTTTCATATCAAATTATGATCTCTATTAGTCTCTTACACCCACACAATCCTCTAACCTTTGTAGCTACCACTAACTTTCTCTCGTGCATGCACACGCCCTCATCGCCCTCCCCCTCCCTCGACATTCTATCCACCGGGCACATTCATTTTTTCTTTAGGTCGTTCTCCCAGAGTCTCCACAACTCCTTTCCGACATACACCGATCGATAAACCTCTCCAGTGATGTTTGCCTACAACATACACACACACCTTCAATCTCCTCCTTTATGTGTCCTTGCCTCGTGTCTCTCATACGGCCAGACACACGTGTAAACTCTCGCCCCTCTTTTCATCGATCTCACAACCGCACACTCCTCCCCCTATCTAGCTAGTAGTTGGGCCTCTCGCACCACCTCCTAGATCCATTCTCTCTGTCTATCCGTCTCGCTGGGCCTTATTTGCCTCTAACAAATGGACGTACACCGACTGATCCCTCGCTATACATATAGCTAGCTAGGTCCTTATAACCTGTTTTTACCCACACGTCAATCGATCTACCTCATTAGTTGTGCCTCTCCCTTTCTCCGACAAACAACAATTGATATACCGATCTAGTTAGGTTTGCTTACCAAACACATGGTTCCCCTTCATCATCCATGGATGCGTCCCGACAGATCTATCATGCATAGGCACACACAGAAACACATCCCCACTCTTATTGATAACATTGCAGTTCCACCCTCAGTTTGTCTAGTAGGCCTCTCCCACCATCTTCGAGAAGCAACTCCATCACCCATCCAACACTCTACCCCTCTCCCTCCCTCTCTCTCTCTCTCCTCTCTCTCTCTCTCTCTGTCCCATCATATTTCCCGTCCTTCAGTTATGTATGGATGTCGACCGATCTCCCTCAAGACATAGCTGGGTCTCTCCTTCTCAACACATATACGAGTCGTTCTACCTCTATAGTTAGGCCTCTGCCTACCCCTCCCCCCACCCCCTCCCCCCCACACACACCGATACATCGAGAACTCTAGTCATGTCTCCCTGCCACACACAAACTTGACATGTGCCCTCTAATGTTCTGGTAGGCCAGTCGCCCTATATCTTTGACTTGCACACACACACAATTTCGATGGCTCTCTTCATCGATCTTGCACCCACCCACTTGATCCTCTCTTCGACTCTATCGATAGCTATGACCCCTCCCTCTCTTATTGTGGATTGCCTGACCCTCTATGTATGATATGGATAGGCCTCCATTTTCACACACATTGCATGCAAAATTTTGTTTGAGATTTCATCGACACATATTCACACAAATAATTCACGAAATCAACCCCCACCCCACCCCCACCCCAAAACAAAAAACACTCACGGACGCGGTTTGTATCTCTCTCACACACCCACGTAGGTGGGGGACGTGCACAAAGAGAAGAGGTGCATGCACGACGCACGTACTCCCGTCTCTTTCCCAACCACACCCGCACGGGTACACGGTGGAGCTCATTTCTGTATGAAAAAGGCAGCCCACGTGGTAATTTGGCACGTGTACTGGTTGTCCACTTGGTGGAGGGAGGATCATCTACCCCGGGTGAACAAACAAATTGCGACTTGACGTGTTATGTTAAAAAAAGAGGCAAACCATGTGGGGCCTACCTTAGAGGCAAGGCTCTATACACTGGAGTACTTTTGATGTGTCCCGTCAACTCGTAGAACGAGGAGAAGCTTGCTTAGTATGCCTTCTCCCCCACCCACGGGCGCGGTGGCTCGCAGGATGAGGTGAAGCTTGCTCCGCCTTACGCCCGCTCCCTCGCCCATGCGCGCGGTGGCTCGCAGGACGAGGAGAAAAATTTACTACTCCCTCCGTTTACTCCTCGTCCCTACTACCTTGGTTATAGAGATTATATCATCTTGTTTGGAATATATATGTCCTTTAGTAGATTTCAATATGAACTACTAGTACATACTCCAAACACTGATGTATATAGACGTATTTTATAGTGTAGATTCACTCATTTTGCTCCGTATGTAGCACTCTCCCTCGCCCCTCGACCCTCGCCCACGTGGTGGACGTGCAACAATTCATTCGGTCTCATATAGCCAGAACGATATATACTGCACTACCATTATTGCTCAACTTCCCGAAGAGGCGAAGAGCCAATCGCAAGGTTAATATTTTGGAGATGCCAAGCACAAGGTTATAGGAGAACGAGTAGTAGGTGCCGCGTCATTTATAAATAAAGTTTTTTTTCTTCAGTGGCACGTACGCAATATGATAGGTTCATATGGAGAGAAAAGGAAACCACTCCACTATATACATAGTCAGGACGGACCAGCCTACACGGTTGCTTGCTGGGGTTGCTCTCTTCACACTCTCTCGCGCAAAACGACTGTGGCCACATCTCTAACATCCCGGCGGATCACGTCCGCTTGGGGAAGGGCTGGATGCTTATTGTAGATGCGGTGGCCATCGCTGACGGCGAAAACCCACTGTCGGCACTGTTGGGACCCCGATTCTAAGTCACACCGATCTAGCATGTAACACCTCATATCACTTTGCGGCCTCACGCACGGTATTCCCACGGGTGTCGCCTTACCATGGCCCGGGACCGTTTGCGCCTTTTGGCTCACGTATAGGATAGTGTCGCTAGCATCCATATGACAGAGAACCCGGGCCGACATGACTAGTCGTGAACCTAAAGTGGCACTAACTTACGGGGACAGGCATACATGAAATAACATCGAGCATGTCGGTCAGCAGCGTGTGAATCCGGGCTGTAGCACTGGGCTAACAGGACTCCGGGAACCCGGGCTGTAGCAGGCTAGGTAGGACTCCGGATGTCACCGCGTGACATTTCCCCGAAGGGACAGACATAGGAATGAAGTGAATCACATGCCGGCCAGTCTAAGTGTTCCGGAGCAGTAGTGCTGGACTAGCAGGACTCCAGTAAACCGGGCTGTAGCGCACTACCATGGCTCAGTGGAAGCACTAGACTACATTTCCCCATAAGAGAGGCAACCAAGGATAGACAACTAGGTTGTCGGATCCCACATATAGCAATACACGTTACACGTACGCATAACATGCAAGTATGTGCTGTACAACATGGCATCACAACATAACGCAAACTCATATAGATAAAGGCCCAGAAGAGCCACATAGCATTAAAAACAAACATGGGTCACATGACCCATCATTCAGAGCATACAAGCAACGGAAGCATTACATGTCTGAGTACAGACAACTACAAAAGAAAAAGGCTGAGAAGCCTAACTATCTACAAGACCCCCCCAAGGGTACAAGATCGTAGCTGAGGTAACAAGCTACTCGTCGAAGTCCAAGCGGAACTACTAGTGAGGCAGATGTCTCCTCTGCAAAACATAAATAAAGCAAACATGAGTACAAAGGTACCCAGCAAGACTTACATCAGATCCTATCATACATGCATTAGTATCAAGGAGGTAATGTGGGGTTTAGTTGCAGCAAGCCAGCTTTGACTCAGTGGCTATCCTGTTCTACGACTACGAGAAACTACTTTGAGGTGAGGCAGCACACACGAGTCCACTAATCACCACATCAATACACTACTATGGATTCATCCCCGTCTCTCTAAGAGAAGGCCATCCATAGCACTCACACTTGTCTTGAGCATTTTAGAGTATCCACTTCAAGTTGTCTATGTACCACGTAAGCATCCAAGAAGTCCATAAGCGAGGACACGGCTATTCGAATAGATCATGATAACCCTGCAGGGGTGTACTTCTTCACATACGCTCTCACCACTTATCACCATGTACACGTCATGTATCTCGACAACCTTCAAGCGGAAGCCTGGCGAGGGTGTCGGCCACGACCTAACTAACCACACAAGACTCTAGTCCAGGTTTATCGCCTATTCGGGTTCCATCCGCAAGGAGATCCGACCGGGGTGTCGCTCACGGCCCCAAACGATGTGTGCAGGGTTCCCGAGCCCACCATCCGGGTGCCACTCGGTACACCGGGCCACATGTGCCTAGTCTGTCCCAAGTCCACCCTGTCGGGTGCCACTCGGTAGAAAAATAGCACTACCTACAAACACCAGAAACTAGTTGCAACTCCTGGACAGAGATCAAGTTGGTTAATAAGTCAAGAGGGGTCGAGTTACCGGAACCCAATGTGTGGTAGTAGCTAGTCATTGGACAACTTACACAGAACTTGGTTCTTAAGGACGGTCCCAATGAGACAACCCACCATGTACTCCTACATGGCCTCTCACCGCTACCTTTACCAAATCATGTTCACACGCTTAACTCTCAGAATCAGAACATAGCATAACACTCCAGTCCATTCCCAATGAATCAGGCCTGACACAACTCTAAGCAATAGCAGGCATGGCATGGTAGAAGCACAACATGGCTCAATCAACTCCTACACATGCTAGTGGGTTTCAACTATTTACTGTGGCAATGACAGGTCATGCAGAGGAATGGGTTCAACTACCGCGGCATAAAGTAGCAGCTGAATCGTTGTTGTCCTAATGCAATAAAAGAGAGCAGGAGCGAGAGAGTGGGATTGTATCGGAATGAACAAGGGGGTTTGCTTGCCTGGTAGATCAACAGGGGGCACTGCTCCTCTGACAGGTACTCTGGATCGGTCTCCGGAGCAGGACCTATCGAGAAGGAACGGTGTCGGCAATCAATACACAAGCATATGCAACAATATGATGTATGAACATGGCATGAAGATGTGATGTTGTTTGAGCTAATGCAACTAGCATTCATTTGGTTGAAGTCCATTTGAACCAAAGGTTTAAATGCAACTCCAAAATAAGCTCTTATAAATGCCATTCATGTGTTTTCACCTATACATCAGGTATAACTTGGTTTTCCATGCATGAAACTGGTACAGATGGATAGATTGCATTTTTCTGATGATTTTTCATATATAAATTATTTCAATCTGAGCTACGGTTGAATTTATATGAATTTTTGAAGTTTATATCATTTTCTGGAATTTCCTGATTTATTTTAATACAAGAAAATGAATAACTGCGTCAGCATGACAGTGGCATGACGTCAGCGAGTCAAACGTGGCTGACCAGGTCAAACCTGACGTCTGGGGTCCACACGTCAGTGTCAGTAGGTGGGGGTTTAGTGGTTAATTAAAATGCCACGTCAGCCAGCCAGAGTTCTGGCCGGCGGCGACCAATACCGCAGCGGCGACTCGCCGGACTTGCGCTACGAGCATCGGCTAGACGTGCGGAGACCACCGGGGCATAGCCCGTCGTTGTCCGCATCCAGGGGAGCTAGTGGGAGGCTGCGGGGGCGCCGGAGCTCGCCGTAGTGGAGCTCGAGGCGGCGGCCGGAGTTCGGCTCCGGTGGAACTACGGCTAGGAAGCGTCAGAAGAGCAGGGAAAAGGGGGGTTTCGACGGCGGGGCTCACCGCGGATTCGGCGGAGGTGTCAGCGGGCTCGAGGGAGGTCCGACAAGGGGCAGAACGGTGACGGCGATCTCGGGCGGCCGAAGGTGAAGATGACGGCGATGTCGGCTCCTCGGGGCTTCCCGCGTCGCTTGGCTCGACGGAGAGGCAGCAGGCGACGGCGCGGAGCTTGTGGACTCGACGGAGGGGCGAGGGGACGGCGGGGAGCACGTCGGCGGTGAGCTGCGGCGACGGCAGCACTTCAGGCACGGTGAGAGAGAGTGAGGGAGAGGAGGGGAGGCCACGGGGGAGAGAGAGAGAGAGAGAGAGAGAGAGAGAGAGAGAGAGAGAGAGAGAGAGAGAGAGAGAGAGAGAGAGAGAGAGAGAGAGGGAGAGAGAGAGGTGCGGGGCGGTGCGTGGCGTCGTGCGGGACGGCCAGGGCATCGAGGGAGAGGCCAGGCAGGCAGGTGTCGTGGCAGCACGGCGGTGCGCACGCGTCGGCCACACGCCCCTGGCCTCCTGGCGGGAGGTGGAGGACGACTGGCACTGGCCAGTCGGCTGGGCCGGCCAGCTGGGCCGCACAGTGCCAGGCCTCAGGTGAGCACAGGTAAGCGTTTTCAATTTTTGTTTTCTTTTCTATTTTTCTGACATTTGTTCTGATTTAGTAAAATACTAAATCAACTTATTTTATTCTGTAAATTTTAGTAGGGACTATTTGGACCACTCCAAAGCCCCTCACCAAAATTCAGAAAATATTGGACAATATTTTGTATATATAAAAATATTTATCCAACGCAAATAAATACTGGATTAATTCCAAATGGCCAAAATAAATATTTGTGAGCTCCTGAAAATATTGGTTTGATTTTTACCTGTGACCAATATTTTCAGAGAGCAACATGAACATTTTCTTGGACCTTTTTGGAGCACTTTTCATCTGGGTCATTTCCAGAAATAATTTCTGAGGGTTTCACAAATCCCCATTTCAAATTTAAATGAAATTTAAACATGATGCACACATGACTAGCTAGCCTTGAGCATACCAGAACTAGGGATGTGACAACTCGCCCCCACTTGAAAGAATCTCGTCCTGAGATTCAGGGGTCGACGGAAAGAAGGTGGGGTACTCCAGTCAAAGACGATCTTCTCGCTCCCATGTAGCTTCTCTCTCAGAATGATGAGACCACTGAACCTTGAGAAACTTGGTGTTCTGATGTCGGGTAACACGTTCTGCTTGATCAAGAATGCGAATGGGGTACTCTCGATAAGTGAGGTTATCTTGGAGATCAAGAGTTTCGTGGTCCACTCCACGGATGGGATCCGAGAAGCAACGCCTGAGTTGAGAGATGTGGAAGACATCATGAACTCGAGAAATATGTGGGGGTAGTTCCAACTGGTAGGCAACCTCTCCTCGTTTAGCAAGAATGCGAAAAGGACCAATGTAACGAGGAGCCAACTTGCCCTTGATACCGAAACTATGGGTACCCTTCAAAGGAGTAACCCGAAGGTAAGCCTTGTCGCCAACTTCATAAGCCACTTCCTTATGACGACGGTCATACTGGCTCTTTTGACAAGATTGGGCTGTTTTCAAATTCTCACGAATGATGCGAACTTGCTCTTCTGCCTCCTGGATCATGTCCGGTCCAAATAATTGTCTTTCACCGGTTTCTGTCCAGTTCAAAGGTGTTCGACATCTTCGTCCATACAGAATCTCAAAAGGAGCTTTCTTGAGACTGGATTGGTAGCTATTGTTATAAGCAAACTCGGCGAAAGGAAGGCACTTCTCCCAATCCATACCGAATGAGATAACGCAAGCTCTAAGCATGTCTTTGAGAATTTGGTTGACCTGTTCCACCTGACCACTTGATTGAGGGTGGAAAGCAGTACTGAAGGAAAGATGGGTGCCCATGGCAGTTTGGAAACTCTCCCAGAAATGAGAAGTGAAGAGACTACCACGGTCCGAATTGATCTCTAGTGGAACACCATGAAGTGAAACTATTCGAGAAATATATAAGTCAGCAAGCTGACTAGCAGTGATACTCTCCCGAACAGGTAGGAAGTGGGCCACTTTGGACAGACGATCAATGACTACAGAGATAGCATTATTCCCTTTCTTGGTCCTGGGAAAGCCGGTGATGAAGTCCATACCAACTTTGTCCCATTTCCACTCGGGAATAGCTAAAGGCTGGAGGGTGCCAGCAGGTCTTTGATGTTCTGCCTTAACGCGACGACAAACTTCAGAGTTAGCAATGAACTCAACGATTTCTCTCTTCATCCTAGTCCACCAGAACCTCTGGCGTAGGTCCTGATACATCTTAGTACTACCGGGATGAATCGTGAGAGGAGATTCATGAGCGTCCTTAAGGATCAGTTGCCAAAGATGTTGCTTCTTGAGAACCACCAGACGGTTCTCGAAGAGAACAACACCTCGATCATCTATAGAGAAACTACCAGCAATACCCTTGGCAATGTTTCTCTTGATCCGAGTAATCCCCGTATCATGCTTCTGGGCTTCTATGATATGATCCATAAGAGTAGGCTTCGCCACCAAGGTAGAAAGGAATCCTTGAGGAGCAATGTGAAGGTTAAGCTTACAGAATTCCTCATGGAGAAGTGGTTGGCCCTGCTGCAACATAAGATTGTTGCAATAGGACTTACGACTTAGCGCATCAGCCATGACATTGCCCTTGCCTGGGGTGTAGGTAATCCCTAAGTCGTAATCTGAGATCAACTCCAACCAACGTCTTTGCCTAAGGTTCAAATCTGGTTGGGTGAAGATATACTTGAGACTCTGGTGATCGGTGTAAATCTCGCAACATTTACCGAGAAGGTAATGTCGCCATGTCTTAAGTGCATAGACTACGACTGCAAGCTCTAGATCATGTGTAGGATAATTATCCTCATGTGGATGCAACTGTCGAGATGCATAGGCAATCACATGACGATCCTGCATAAGAATGCAACCTAGTCCCTGTCGTGAGGCATCACAATAGATAACAAAGTCCTTAGTGAAATCCGGTGGCACAAGTATGGGAGCAAAAGTCAGGCGTCTTTTCAGTTCGTGAAAACTGTGCTCACACTGTGGGGACCACCCAAACTTTTTACCTTTCTTGAGAAGTTCCGTGAGAGGTTTGGCCACTTTGGAGAAGTTTTCAACGAAGCGGTGACAATAACTGGCTAGACCAAGGAAACTCCTAACTTGTTTAACTGTTTCAGGTGGATTCCAATCAAGGACGGCCTAAACTCTCTCGGGATTGACAGCAATGCCCTTACCAGAGATCACGTGGCCGAGATAGGTCACTTCTGGCAACCAAAATACGCACTTTGAGAACTTGGCATAAAGGCGGTGCTCTCTGAGTTTCTCTAACACAAGTCTAAGATGCTCGGCATGCTCTTCCTCATTCTTTGAGTAAATAAGAATATCATCGAGGTAAACCACGACGAACTTATCTAAGTACTCCATGAAGATCGAGTTCATCAAGCGGGAGAATGTAGCTGGAGCATTGGTTAGACCAAAGGACATGACGGTGTACTCGTATTGGCCATAACGAGTGACGAAAGTCGTCTTAGGAATTCCCCGTTTCTGATCTTGATTTAGTGGTAGCCTAACCTCAAATCCATCTTGGAAAAGACTGAGGATCCAGCGAGCTGATCATACAGGTCGTTGATCCTGGGGAGCGGATACTTGTTCTTTATCGTGACCAGGTTAACGGGACGATAATGTACAACCATCCGATCTGTACCATCCTTCTTCTTGACAAAGAGGACGGGCAAGCCCAAGGAGAAGAATTAGGACGGATGAAACCCTTTTGCAAGGACTCATCAAGTTGTTTCTTAAGCTCGACTAGTTCGAAGGGTGCCATCTTGTAAGGTCTCCTAGAAATTGGAGCGGTTCCTGGAATAAGATCTATGACAAACTCTACATCTTTGTCAGGTGGAATACCTGGCAGTTCCTCTGGAAAGACATCCAGAAAGTCACGGACTACCGGGATATCTTCAAGGTCTGGGAGAGGGCTGGCATTAAGAGAATAGAGTTGGCGCTTTGCAACTCTGGTGGAGACGGTGACTATCTTGCCAGATGAGTGTGTAAGCTGAACAGACCTGGTGTAACAATCAATCTTGGCATGATGAGCTGTCATCCAGTCCATACCCAAGATGATGTTAATACCTGTAGACTTGAGGGCTATAAGTGAGGCAAGGAATACAAGTCTATCAACAAGGATTTCATTACCATGGCTTACACTAGAAGTTTGCCATTTGGGTCCAGGAGTTTGAATGACTAGTGGAGAGGGCATATCACAAAATGATATGTTGTGCAAGCTGGCATAGCTGAGACGTGATGCACACATCCATGTTCAGTGGGAGCTGACTTGACACTGATCATCCTGCATGGTGGCTTACCACGACCAATAGACTTCTCGGGCTGGGGTGGAGCATAGTTGGTTTGAGAGCAGTCACGTGCATAGTGTCCCGGCTCTCCGCATGTGAAGCAAGTACCTGAAGTAGGACGTGGACCCGCGTTGGCAAGTGGTCTACCAATAGGCATGGGTGTAGCATACTATTGAACTGGGTGAGGTGCCACACAAGAAGGCCTCGGTGTATAACCGTGTGGAAGAGCGGAGTTCGGAACCCAAATCCGGCGCTTCTGTGAACTAGAACTGGAGGAAGAACCCAAATCACGGGTGTGCTTACGAGACTCCTCGTAAGTGATCTGAGCTGTCTCTGCATTAATGGCCTTGTTCACAAGAGCCTGGAATGTATTGCAATGGTGCAAGTGGAGATCACAACGCAACTTGGGGTTGAGACCCTTCCGGAACCTAGCCTGCTTCTTGGCGTCCGTGGACACCTCTTCTGTAGCATAGCGGGCGAGGTTCTCGAACTCTCTACTGTAAGCATCAATTGCCATCTTACCCTGGGTGAAACTACAGAACTCTTCTCTCTTGCGGTCAATGAGAGCTAGAGGAATGTGATGCTCGCGAAAAGCCCCAGTGAAAACTCTCTAGGTAGGTATCTAGCCAGCTGGAAGCATAGCCTCATAGTTCTGCCACCAAAGACTAGCAGGACCTTCCAGGTGATATGTAGCATAGGTGATCTTGTCTCCTTCAGCTACGTTCACAGAACGCAACTTGTGTGTGATACTACGGAGCCAGTCATCTGCATCGAGTGGTTCAATGGAATGATGGAAGGTAGGTGCTTTCAGACCAATGAAATCATGGATGGTCGCTGACTCTTTGCATTGATGTGCGGTGTTCTCCTCAATACGTGCTAACAAGCGGTTAGTCTCACGCTTGTTCCTCTCGATCTCTAACATGAACTCTGCCAACGAATACTGGTCAGGAGTATCCTCATCCCTACCATCTCCGTGGTTCTGGTTACGAGCAACATAACTTCAGTTAGCCGGGAACATCCTGAAGAATAAAACCAAGGAAAACAAGGATGGATTCAGCATCAACTATAGGATGCGGAAGGTAGCACAACAATTTAGTATCTCTCAAACTCCTAGGACAATTTCGGCAGCATAACGGCAGTAAAATGATCAAAATGAGACATTCTACAAAAGACGGGGTAGCACCATACTCAACATCATCACTCAAGGTTCTGAGATATTACTAAACAGGCTACACCGGAGTACTTGAAAACTGGATTATGACTCTGATCAACCAATCCTAAGAGACTACGGAGTAGTAACACGTGATCCTGATAGACAGAATAGGAAGCCTAGTTCCTTAACCCCGTAGGAAAGATAGGATGACTCAGATCAGAAGGCATGAGGTAAAAGGAGTAAAAAGAGCCTTACGTTCCCTTCCACAATCAATTCCCTTACATAACTAAAGAATTTCTAGACTCAACTTCGACCAGGTTGGCTTGGAAATCCTATAGGCAGTCAGGCTCTGATACCAAAGCTGTCGGGACCCTGATTCTAAGTCACAACGATCTAGCATGTAACACCTCATATCACTTTGCGGCCTCACGCACGGTATTCCCATGGGTGTCGCCTTACCATGGCCCGGGACCGTTTGCGCCTTTTGGTTCACGTATATGATAGTGTTGCTAGCATCCATATGACAGAGAACCCGGGACGACATGACTAGTCGTGAACCCAAAGTGGCACTAACTTACGGGGACAAGCATACATGAAACAACATCAAGCATGTCGGTCAGCAGCGTGTGAATCCGGGCTGTAGCACTGGGCTAACAGGACTCCGGAAACCCGGGCTGTAGCAGGCTAGGCATGACTACGGATGTCACCGCGTGACATTTCCCCGAAGGGGCAAACACAGGAACGAAGTGAATCACATGCCGGCCAGTCTAAGTGTTCCGGAGCAGTAGTGCTAGGCTAGCAGGACTCCGGTAAACCGGGCTGTAGCGGACTACCATGGCTCGGTGGAAGCACTAGACTACATTTCCCCATAAGAGAGGCTACCAAGGATAGACAACAAGGTTGTCGGATCCCACACATAGCAATACACGTTACACATATGCATAACATGCAAGTATGTGCTGTACAACATGGCATCACAACATAACGCAAACTCATATAGGTAAAGGCCTAGAAGAGCCACATAGCATTAAATACAAACATGGGTCACATTACCCATCATTCAGAGCATACAAGCAACGGAAGCATTACATGTCTGAGTACAGACAACTACCAAACAAAAAGGCTGAGAAGCCTGAATATCTACAAGACCCCCCCAAGGGTACAAGATCGTAGCTGAGGTAACAAGCTACTCGTCGAAGTCCAAGCGGAACTACTAGTGAGACAGATGTCTCATCTGCAAAACATAAATAAAGCAAACATGAGTACAAAGGTACTCAGCAAGACTTACATCAGATCCTATCATACATGCATTAGTATCAAGGAGGTAATGTGGGGTTTAGTTGCAGCAAGCCAGCTTTGACTCAGTGGCTATCCTGTTCTATGACTACGAGAAACTTCTTTGAGGTGAGGCAGCGCACACGAGTCCACTATACAGCATGTGTTTTCACCTATACAACAGGTATAACTTGGTTTTCCATGCATGAAACTGGTACAGATGGATAGATTGCATTTTTCTGATGATTTTTCATATATAAATTATTTCAATCTGAGCTACGGTTGAATTTATATGAATTTTTGAAGTTTATATCATTTTCTGGAATTTCCTGATTTATTTTAATACAAGAAAATGAATAACTGCGTCAGCATGATAGTGGCATGACGTCAGCGAGTCAAACGTGGCTGACCAGGTCAAACCTGACGTGTGGGGTCCACACGTCAGTGTCAGTAGGTGGGGGTTTAGTGGTTAATTAAAATGCCACGTCACCCCGCCGGAGTTCTGGCCGGCGGCGACCAATACCGTGGCGGCGACTTGCCGGACTTGCGCTACGAGCATCGTCTGGACACGCGGAGACCACCGGGGCGTAGCCCGTCGTCGTCCGCATCCAGGAAAGCTGGTGAGAGGCTGCGGGGGTGCCGGAGCTCGCCGGAGTGGAGCTCGAGGCGGCGGCAGGAGTTCGGCTCCGGTGGAACTACCGCTAGGAAGCGTCGGAAGAGCAGGGAAAAGGGGGGTTTCGACGGCGGGGCTCATCGCGGATTCGGCGGAGGTGTCAGCGGGCTCGGGGGAGGTCCGACAAGGGCAGAACGGCGACGACGATCTTGGGCGGCCGGAGGTGAAGATGACGGCGATGGCGGCTCCTCGGCACTTCTCGCGTCGCGTGGCTCGACGGAGAGGCAGCAGGCGACGGCGCGGAGCTTGTGGACTCGATGGAGGGGCGAGGGGATGGCGGGGAGCGCGTCGGCGGTGAGCTGCGGCGATGGCAGCGCTTCGGGCACGGTGAGAGAGAGCGAGGGAGAGGAGGAGAGGCCACGGGAGAGAGAGAGGTGCGGGGCGGCGCGTGGCGTCGCGCGGGACGACCAGGGCGTCAAGGGAGAGGCCAGGCAGGCAGGTGCCGTGGCGGCACGGCGGTGCGCACGCGTCGGCCACACGCCCGTGGCCTCCTGGCGGGAGGTGGAGGACGACTGGCACTAGCCAGTCGGCTGGGCCGGCCAGCTGGGCCGCACAGTGCAAGGCCTCTGGTGAGCATTGGTAAGCGTTTTTCCATTTTTGTTTTCTTTTCTATTTTTCTGACGTTTGTTCTGATTTAGTAAAATACTAAATCAACTTATTTTATTCTGTAAATTTTAGTAGGGACTATTTGGACCACTCCAAAGCCCCTCACCAAAATTCAGAAATATTGGACAATATTTTGTATATATAAAAATATTTATCCAACGCAAATAAATACTGGATTAATTCCAAATGGCCAAAATAAATATTTATGAGCTCCTGAAAATATTGGTTTGATTTTTACCTGTGACCAATATTTTCAGAGAGCGACATGAACATTTTCTTGGACCTTTTTGGAGCACTTTTTATCTGGGTCATTTCCAGAAATAATTTCTGAGGCTTCACAAATCCCCATTTCAAATTTAAATGAAATTTAAACATGATGCACACATGACTAGCTAGCCTTGAGCATACCAGAACTTGGGATGGGACAGGCACGTCCCGATCAGGGGTCCCCCCGTTCTCTCTCACAAAGCCGGTGAGGTTGCCTTCGTCCCTTGCTCACTGCCGCGACGTGGGCAATTGCTGCCTCCCGCCGCCCTCCTCAAGGTTGAGCTACGTCCCTCAGGTACAACTCCCTTTACAGCCGGCTTGCACCACTGCTCCAGCTGCCCACATCACTCCCTGTGGATATTTCTCTACTTCTTTGCCCTGCACATACCTCTACTGGCTTCTACGTACTGTATTTATGATGAGTTTATGTCTCATCAACTAGTCCCAGTAATCTTATTCTAATCACGCTTCTTTAATTTCTTTGCCATAGGGATGCTCATCTCGATTTTGGTGAAACTGCACAAAATGATCCGATGGTCAAAAGGTTGCAAACTTCATTTATTAGGAAGCTCGAACGTTGCCAGCAAATTGAAGCCTGGTCAGGGTTCACAGTTCAAGGGCTAGGGACTGCATGGATCTTTTTTTCTTTAGCTGCCTTTGTTCCAAAATAAGTGTCAACTTTAGTAGTAGTACAAATTTGTACTAAAGTTTGCACAAAGTTGAGACACTTATTTTGGAACGGAGCGAGTACATATTTGCTATGATCTGTCAATCATTGAGATGCAATAGCATGCATGTTAGTCTCCTTTGTATTTGATGAAATGTTGCAACGGGCAACCTTGGACGCAAGATACATATAACATAAGCTGGAAGCTTCATAGCATTGTACAAATTTATCTCGCTGATAAATTACAGTACGTACTATACTAGTACTTCCTCCGTTCCTAAATATAAGTCTTTGTAGAGATTTCACCATGAACCACATGCGGATGTATATAGATGCATTTTATGTGTAGATTCATTCATTTTGTTCCGTATGTAGTGGAATCTCTACAAAGACTTATCTACTAGTAATAGCTAGCCCCCACTACTAGGAATTCTCTATCCTCTCCTTGAGCCACATCATCAAAATTGATGTAGCCGTTAGATGAAGTAAATCAGTCCATAATAGCCATCTGATCTAGACGTTGAGAGGCTCCGCACTAAGCCACATGCAAGCATGCAGAAATACCGTTGCACATGCGTGTGAGTGGGTTTTAAATCACATCAACATGTCTGCATGCAAGCATGCATCGGTAGCATGCATGTAAGTGAGCTTTTAAGTCCCATTAACATGTCAAAAAGAAAAATATAATCCCATTGTGTAGTAGGAGTTGGCTGATCTTTTTTCCTTACGTGGGATGATCTAAATGATGATGGGAGTTTATTTAGTTCGGCTACCACATTTGTCATGCGGTTATAGAGTTTTTTTAGTTCTATGAAATCGATAATTTTGCGCAGAGAGATATACCGCTGTTCCGCGGCAACGCGCGGGGACTCATCTAGTATTATTTAGGAACGGAGAGAGTACTATGTAAAGAGTTAGGTGTCGCACGGTGATAGTGTGAGGTGGGCCATGTAATCACTGAGCCTGCGTGTTTTCACTGGTCTTGCACGCCTCCGCTGTAAGAAGGGAGAAAATTGTAATCTAGTAGTAGTACCTCCTTTCGCCGAAAGCGTGGGACATCTAGCAGTCCTACCACCTCAGTAATAAAGACCAATGAGCCGTCAAATCACATAGACCCAGCAGTAAGTTGGACTGACGAAGCAACCATCACTCTTGCGCTAGTGAGAGGTCGCGTCCGCTCTGCCCGGACATGAATGCGACACCGATTCTTTGGAGCAGCGCTGACCGTTTCGGGCGGGAAGCGTGCGCGGGCGATGGAGGGGCTTTGGGTGGGCCAGGCTCGTCAGGAGCGGGCGTGGCACCTGTCCGCATGTCCCTACCGGACACGCCCGGAAAAGAGAGGACGCACCGACTCTCGCGGCTAAAATCGTACACTACAGAACATCTCTCTGTAGGAGTAGGTTGATCTGTTGCTCTCTCTAGCACACACATGCTATTAAACACACACACACACACACGCACACGCACGCACCTTGGTCCCGTTGCACCTTCTAACGTGACTTATTACACCTAGACGGAGGGAGTAGTAAGTATACGACATACGGTGGCACACTGACTTAAGTCGAATACAAGTGCCCAAAATTTGTGTGCATGTTATAATAAGGATTCACTTAAAATAGTACATGAGCGAACAAAGGGATCAATTGGACAGTGTTCCCGAGCAGTAGCGAGATGTGTGAGGTAAGATACACCGCTGGCGCTTTTAATTTTTCTTATTAATTTGTTTGTTTCACCCTCTGACTGGTGGGACCCAACGTACTACGTGGAGAGAGGTAAGGTGACTAAGGCTGCATTATTTCTGCACCACTGTGGATAGTCTTACCACCAAAGCCACATGACATGATTATGATTGAAATCCCAATGACTCCCACACACACAAAAAAACACGGCATGCTTATCACACGAATGCAGGAATGTATAAAAGGTTATTTCCCTCTCGTTGAACATAGTGGGAGGGTTGTGTAGCTGGTTAGCCTGTTCGCTCATCAAACTTGAGGTCTCGGGTTCGATAACTACACTTGAGCATAATTTGTGCCAGGAGGATTCTTTGATTGGTCAAAATGTTTTCTAGGGTTTGCACGCTTCACACACTCTCTCCAGTATATATATACACGCTGGAGCCTCAGCGCTTGTAGTTGCTCTCTTCACACTCTCTCGCCCTCTCCCACTGGAGCCTCAGCGCTTGTAATTGCTCTCTTCACACTCTTTCGCCCTCTCCAGATCTAAACAAGACTTCGTTGGCCTCTCTCTCCCCTCACTGCTGCTCAAAGAGCCGGCAGGATCCGTCCGTCGGGAAGGGAAGGAGGCTTAACGCTGTCGCCGTCGGCGAGGGACTACCGGCGTAGCTGTTCACTTTCCACCCAGCGGCGGTGCGGGAGGGCCTCCGACCCCTTCTTCTTCGCCGCCGTCCCATCGCCCACCGAACCACGCCCCAAGAACCTTAAGGTATAATTTACTTACTCCACATGCATTTCTCTAGCTGCATGTATACCATGAATCTAGGACGTGGTTCAAAGAGGAAAGGAGTGGGGGAATGTGTTGGGGAACGTAGTAATTTCAAAAAATTTCCTACGCACACGCAAGATCATGGTGATGCATAGCAACGAGAGGGGAGAGTGTTGTCTACGTACCCTCGTAGACCGAAAGCGGAAGCGTTATATCAACGTGGTTGATGTAGTCGTACGTCTTCACGATCCGACCGATCCAAGCACCATTACTCCGGCACCTCCGAGTTCTTGGCACACGTTCAGCTCGATGACGTTCCCTGGGCTCCGATCCAGCAAAGCTTCGGGGAAGAGTTCCGTCAGCACGACGGCGTGGTGACGATCTTGATGCTCTACTGTCGCAGGGCTTCGCCTAAGCACCGCTACAATATGACCGAGGTGGAATGTGGTGGAGGGGGGCACCGCACACGGCTAGAGAACGATCTCAAGGATCAACTTGTGTGTCCATGGGGTGCCCCCTACCCCCGTATATAAAGGAGCAAGGGAGGGAGGAGGCCGGCCCTATGTTTGGCGCGCCAAGGGGAGTCCTACTCCCACCGGGAGTAGGATTCCCCCTTTCCTAGTCCAACTAGGAGTTCTTCCTTGTAGGGGGAGTAGGAGAGAAGGAAAGGGAAGAGAGAAGGAGAAGGAAGGAGGGGGGCGCCACCCCTCCCTAGTCCAATTCAGACTAGTCCAAGGGGAGGGGTGCGGCCACCCTTTTGGCCCTTTCTCTCCTTTCCCGTATGGCCCAATAAGGCCCAATACGAATTCCCGTAACTCTCCGGTACTCCGTTAAATACCCGAACCACTCAGAACCTTTCTGATGTCCGAATATAGTCGTCCAATATATCGATCTTTACGTCTCGACCATTTCGAGACTCCTCGTCATGTCCCCGATCTCATCCGGGACTCCGAACTCCTTTGGTACATCAAAACTCATAAACTCATAATAACTGTCATAGTAACCTTAAGCGTGCGGACCCTACGGTTCGAGAACAATGTAGACATGACCGATACACATCTCCGGTCAATAACCAATAGCGGGACCTGGATGCCCATCTTGGCTCCTACATATTCTACGAAGATCTTTATCGGTCAGACCGCATAACAACATACGTTGTTCCCTTTGTCCATCGGTATGTTACTTGCCCGAGATTCGATCATCGGTATCCAATACCTAGTTCAATCTCGTTACCGGCAAGTCTCTTTACTCGTTCCGTAATACATCATCCCGCAACTAACTCATTAGTTGCAATGCTTGCAAGGCTTAAGTGATGTGCATTACCGAGAGGGCCCAGAGATACCTCTCCCACAATTGGAGTGACAAATCCTAATCTCGAAATACGCCAACCCAACATCTACCTTTGGTGACACCTGTAGTACTCCTTTATAATCACCCAGTTACGTTGTGATGTTTGGTAGCACCCAAAGTGTTCCTCCGGCAAACGGAAGTTGCATAATCTCATAGTCAAAGGAACATGTATAAGTCATGGATAAAAGCAACAGCAACATACTAAACGATCGGGTGCTATGCTAATGGAATGGGTCATGTCAATCAGATCATTCAACTAATGATGTGACCTTGTTAATCAAATAACAACTCCTTTTGTCTATGGTTAGGAAACTTAACCATCTTTGATTAACAAGCTATTCAAGTAGAGGCATACTAGTGACACTCTGTTTGTCTATGTATCCACACATGTATTATGTTTCCGGTTAATACAATTCTAGCATGAATAGTAAACATTTATCATGATATGTAAGGAAATAAATAATAACTTTATTATTGCCTCTAGGGCATATTTCCTTCAATCTCCCACTTGCACTAGAGTCAATAATCTAGGTCACATCACCATGTGATTAACTCACATCACCATGTGATTAACTCACATCACCATGTGATTAACATCGATAGTTCACATCATCATGTGATTAACAGCCATAGTTCACATCGCCATGTGACCAACACCCAAAGGGTTTGCTAGATTCAGTAATCTAGTTCACATCGCTATGTGATTAACACCCAAAGAGTACTAAGGTGTGATCATGTTTTGCTTGTGAGAGAAGTTTAGTCAACGGGTCTGCCACATTCAGATCCGTTATGTATTTTGCAATTTTCTATGTCTACAATGCTCTGTACGGAGCTACTCTAGCTAATTGCTCCCACTTTAAATATGTATCTAGATCGAGACTTAGAGTCATCCAGATCGGTGTCAAAACTTGCATCGACGTAACCCTTTACGACGAACCTTTTGTCACTTCCATAATCGAGAAACATATCCTTATTCCACTAAGGATAATTTTGACCGCTGTCCAGTGATCTACTCCTAGATCACTATTGTACTCCTTTGCCAAACTCAGTGGTAGGGTATGTAATAGATCTGGTACACAACATGGCATATTTTATAGAACCTATGGCTGAGGCATAGGGAATGACTTTCACTCTCTTTCTATCTTCTGCCGTGGTCGGGTTTTGAGTCTTACTCAATTTCACACCTTGTTAAACAGGCAAGAACTCTTTCTTTGTCTGTTCCATTTTGAACTACTTCAAAATCTTGTCAAGGTATATACTCATTGAAAAAACTTATCAAGCGTCTTGATCTATTTCTATAGATCTTAATGCTCAATATGTCAGCAGCTTCACCGAGGTCTTTCTTTGAAAAACTCCTTTTAAACACTCCTTTATGCTTTGCAGAATAATTCTACATTATTTCTGATCAACAATGTGTCATTCACATATACTTATCAGAAATGCTGTAGTGCTCCCACTCACTTTCTTGTAAATACAGCCTTCACCGCAAGTCTGTATAAAACTATATGCCTTGATCAACTTATCAAAGCGTGTATTCCAACTCTGAGATGCTTGCACCAATCCATAGATGGATCGCTGGAGCTTGCATATTTTGTTAGCACCTTTAGGATTGACAAAACCTTCTGGTTGCATCATATACAACTCTTCTTTAATAGCTCCATTAAGGAATGCAGTTTTGTTTATCCATTTGCCAGATTTCATAAAATGCGGCAATTGCTAACATGATTCGGACAGACTTAAGCATAGATACGAGTGAGAAACTCTCATCGTAGTCAACACTTTGAACTTGTCGAAAACCTTTTGCGACAATTCTAGCTTTGTAGATAGTAACACTACTATCAGCGTCCGTCTTCCTCTTGAAAATCCATTTATTTTCTATGGCTTGCCGATCATCGGGCAAATCCATCAAAGTCCATACTTTGTTCTCATACATGGATCATATCTCAGATTTCATGGCCTCAAACCATTTCGCGGAATCTGGGCTCATCATCGCTTCCTCATAGTTCGCAAGTTCGTCATGGTCTAGTAACATGACTTCCAGAACAGGATTACCGTACCACTCTGGTGTGGATCTCACTCTGGTTTACCTACGAGATTCGGTAGTTACTTGATCTGAAGTTACATGATCATCATCATTAGCTTCCTCACTAGTTGGTTTTGACGTCACAGAAACTGGTTCCTGTGATGTACTGGTTTCCAACAAGGGAATAGGTACAGTTACCTCATCAAGTTCTACTTTCCTCCCACTCACTTCTTTCGAGAGAAACTCCTTCTCTAGAAAGGATCCTTTCTCAGCAACGAATATCTTGCCTTCAGATCTGTGATAGAAGGTGTACCCAACTGCCTCCTTTGGGTATCCTATGAAGACACATTTCTCCGATTTGGGTTTGAGCTTATTAGGATGAAACTTTTTCATATAAGCATTGCAACCCCAAATTTTAAGAAACGACAACTTTGGTTTCTTGCCAAACCATAGTTCATATTGTGTCATCTCAACGGACTTTAGATGGTGCCCCTTTTAACGTGAATGCAACTGTCTCTAATGCATGATCCCAAAACGATATTGGTAAATCGGTAAGAAACATCATAGATTGTTGTCACATCCCTAGCTAGGCCATGCATTAGAGTGTGCATCATGTTTAAATTCTATTAATTCTGAAATGGGAAATGCCAGAACCCCCAACACACTCTCCCCCCCCCCCTGGAAATAACTAGGGTTTACTAAAATCTTTTTCAATGAACCTGAAATGCCCTTCTAAAATGTTCACCCTCTTTGTCTTGGATTAAACCCCCTGGCAAAAATAGTGCACATTTTTCTAGGTCAATAGAAGGTTATTGAATTAACACATAAGTATTTGAAATTGGGCATTTAAAATTTATAAAAATATTTTAAATGTTCAAATATTCTCAAACAGAAATGTTTCATGTTGTTTATACTTTAAATAGTATGCATGAGCAGTTTGGGGATTTTTGGAGTTGTTTAAGTATTTTAAATAAGTCCACAAAGTTGCAGAAATAATAGAAAAAGAAAACAGTTAATCAGAAGAAAACTAACCTGGACGCTACCCACCTGCCGGCCCACCTGGCGGCCTAGCACTGTGCTGGCCCGCGCCAGCCAGCTGCTTCGTCCCCGCCAGGCAGGCAGGGAGCTGACGCCGGCGAGCGCGAGCTCGCCACGGCGCCAGCAGCTTGCCGCCTCGCGCGCCTGGACGCTGGGCGACCCCCACGTCACACCCCCGACGCCCTGGACACGTCCATTTCCCCCCTGCCTCTCTCCCTCGCTCTCCCCCGCCATGGCCGACGCCACCGCAGCTGCACCGTCGCCGTAGTCGCGCTCTCCGTCGTCCTTGCGCCGCTCCGACCTGTCCAGAAGCTCCGCCGCCCTCCTCTTCTTCGAGCTAGCCGAGCCCCGAGCGCTCGCTCGCTCTACAACGCTCCCCCGAGCTCTTCTTCAACCTTCGGCCGCCGGAGATCCCCTTCGACCTCACCGCCGCACCAGCTCGTCCCCGACCACGCCGTCTGGCTCTGCGAGTTCGCTGTGAGCTTAGCCACCTCCCCATCCTCTCCTTTCCTCCTCTCGTGCACCACAACGACTGCACGTAGTTCAACCGCACGCGCCGCCGCGGAGCTCGTCGCCGACGAGGCTCCGGCCACCCAACGGCCGCGCCACCCTGTCCAATGGCTTCACCGCAACCCCAGGAGGCCAACGCACTACCGCACGCACCTCGCCGTGCCCCGCAGCCCCGGTTTCACCTTCACCCGAGCCCCGGCGCCGCCAAACTCGTCGCCGGCGCCAACTCCGGCCACCCCGACCCCAACCAACTCCACCAAGAGTTGCGGGTCAGCTCCCGCATCACGTAGACGTGCTCCGCCGTCGATTTGGTCGCCGGAGCACGAATCTACACTTCCTCCGCCGCGTCTGGCCGTCGCCGGCAGCTCAACGCCGGCGGAGTTGACCCGTTGACCCCTGGGTCTATGACATGTGGGCCCGCCCGCTAACTAATCCAATATTAGGATTAATCTATTCTGTTTAATCTAATGACCCTGACACGCGGGACCCACGCGTCAGGTTTGACCTGGACCGGGTCTGTTGACTTGCTGAGGTCAGCATGACCTCATGCTGACGCAGTAATTTATTTTGCGGGATTTATTTTTTAAACAGAAAATCCAGAAAATAGTTCAAACTTCAAAAATTCATAGAAAATTATCTGTAACTCCAAATGCAAAGTTTTATATATGAAAAATTATCAGAAAAATCCAATCTATCCAATGGAACTGGTTTCATGCATGTTAAAACAAGTTAAACCCACTGTTTAGGCATTATAAGATGTTGCACTAATATGATCTTATAAATGCACTACCATTTGAATCTTTGGTTCACATGGGGTCATTTCCTTCTGGTTTAACTTGCACAAGACCAGGACACATTCATATTGCCATGTCATTGCATGCATCATATTGTTGCATATAGTCATGTATTGATTGTGTTCCGATGTGTTCTTCGTGGTAGGTTCTGCCTCCGAGGATATCTCCGAGTATCCAACTGAAGGGCAGTATCCCACCACCACCCCATCAGGCAAGCAACCCATTGATCATTCCGATACAAACCCATGTTCTCGCTTCTGCTCTCGTTTACTGCATTAAGACAACGCGTTTCAAACTGCTGTGTGTTGCGGTAGTTGAACCCACTTCCTTTGCATGACCTGTCATTGCCATAGTAACTAGGTGAAACCCACTAGCATGTGTAGGAGTTGTTTGAGCCAATACATGTGTGTGTGTTCCTACCATGCTATGCTTGCTATGCTTAGAGTTGTGTCAGGTCTGGCTCACCGGGATGATGAACTGGAGTGAAAGGTTGTGTCGGTGACAAGAGTGAGGTGTGAATATGATTTGGTAAAGGAATCGATGAGAGGCCATGTAGGAGTACATGGTGGGTTGTTTCATTGAGGCCGTCCTTAAGAACTGAGATCTGTGTTTGTGATCCATGATACAGTTACTACCACACATTGGGCCCTGAAATATGACCCCGCTCGACTTCTTATCCACCCTTGTCCTCTGTCCAAGAGTTGCAAGTAGTTTCTGGTGTTTGTAGTATGCTGGGGGCCGCACACGGCGCTGACCATCGGGGTGGGCTGTGTTGCGGTAGGCACGTGGCACGGTGTACCGACTCGCCCGTTTGGTGTCTCGGGAACCCTGTTCACATCGTTCGGGGCCGTTAGTGGAAACCTCGGCCGGACTCCCTGCGGATGGAACCCGAATAGGCGATAAACCTGGACTAGAGACTTGAGTGTTTAGGTAGGTCGTGGTCTACACCCACGTCGGCTTTCGCTTGAAGTCTGCCGAGCACATGTCGTGTGCAGACGCTAAGTGGTGGAAACATGTGTGAAGAAGTACACCCCTGCAGGGTTATAAATAATCTATTCGAATAGCCGTGTCCGCGGTAATGGACTTCTGGGTTGCCTATATCAGTTCATAGATAAGTTGAATGGATACTACTAAAAATCTCAAGATAAGTGTGAGTACCGCGGATGGCCCTCTCGTAGGATGGCGAGAGAGGATCCACGATGGAGTATTGTGATGGTGTTAGTGGACTCGTGTGCGACAAATGATTTACAAATGGTGTCTATCGTAGGATAGCTTAGCCAAGAGTCAAAGCTGGCTTGCTGCAATAACCCCACTACCTTCTTGAGAATGTGCATGTATAGTAGGTTCCTGTTGTAAGACTTGCTGAGTACCTCCGTACTCATGTTGCTTTAATCATGTTTTTCAGACGACTGCACCAACCCCTCTGATGGGTTCTATGTAGACCTCGACGTTGACGAGTGACTTATCACCAGGTGGTGATCCAAGACTTGTGAAGGGTCGTTGTAGATAGACAGGCTTCGTCAAGCCTTCTTTCTTTCTAGTGTCTGTACTCAGACTACTTTGCTTCCGCATGTGCTTGTGTGTTGTATGACTTGAGTGTTGGGTCATGTGACCCTATCTGTATGTATGATATGTATGGCTCCTCGGAGCCTTCTAAATAAAGTACTTGAGTCGTAGAGTACTGTTGTGATGCCATGTTGTATTTACTCATATCGGGCATATTGTGTGTATGATTGAAATGCTTGGTATGAGTGGGATCCGACTATCTAGTTGTTTATCCTTGGCAGCCTTTCATATGGGGAAATGTAAGTCTTGTGCTTCTGAGCGATAGTAGTCCGCTACAGCCCGGTTCACCGGAGTCCTGCTAGCCCAGCACTACTGCTTGGACACTTGACTGGCCGGCATGTGTTTCACGTCGTTCCTATGTCTGTCCCTTCGGGGAAATGTCACACGCTGATATTCGGAGTCCTGCCTAGCCTGCTACAGCCCGGGTTACCGGAGTCCTGTTAGCCCAGTGCTACAGCCCGAATAGATACGTTGATGACCGACATGTTCGATGTGATTCATGTATGCCTGTCCTCATAGGCCAGCGCCGCTTTGGGTTCACGACTAGCCATGTCGGCCCGGGTTCTCTGTCATATGGATGCTAGCGACACTATCATATACGTGAGCCAAAAGGCGCAAACGGTCCCGGGCCAGGTAAGGTGGCACCCGTGGGAGTACCGTGCGTGAGGCCGCAAAGTGATATGATGTGTTACACGCTGGATCGATGTGGCTTAGGATCGGGGTCCTGACAATTGTACTATATCCAATAAAGTACGGTTATGACGTTCGGACACACTATTATGCTGTGGTGTTCCAGGTGGCATGAATTTGTGAAACTATTCCACATGGTTTTAACTGAAGGCCAAACTCATAACTCAAATATTTTACCTCTGCGATCATATCGTAGAAACTTTTATTTTCTTGTTACGATGATTCTCCACTTCACTCTGAAATTCTTTGAACTTTTCAAACGTTTCAGACTTATGTTTCATCAAGTAGATATACCCATATCTTCTCAAATCATCTGTGAAGGTCAGAAAATAATGATACTTGTCGCGAGCCTTAATATTCATCGGACCACATACATCAGTATGTATGATTTCCAACAAATCTGTTGCTCGCTCCATTGTTTCGGAGAACGGAGTTTTAGTCATCTTACCCATGAGGCATGGTTCACAAGTATCAAGTGATTCATAATCAAGTGATTCCAAAATTCCATCAGCATGGAGTTTCTTCATGCGCTTTACACCAATATGACCTAAACGGCAGTGCCACAAATAAGTTGCACTATCATTATTAACTTTGCATCTTTTGGCTTCAATTTTGTGAATATGTGTATTACTACGATCGAGATCCAACAAACCATTTCGTTGGTGTGTATAACCATAGAAGGTTTTATTCATGTAAACAGAACAACAATTGTTCTCTAACTTAAATGAATGACCGTATTGCAATAAACATGATCAAATCATATTCATGCTCAACGCAAACACCAAATAACACTTATTTAGGTTCAACACTAATCCCGAAAGTATAGGGAGTGTGCGATGATGATCATATCAATCTTGGAACTATTTCCAACACTCATCGTCACTTCACCCTTAACTAGTTTCTGTTCATTCTGCAACTCCCGTTTCGAGTTACTAATCTTAGCAACTGAACTAGTACCAAATACTGAGGGGTTGCTATGAACACTAGTAAAGTACACATCAATAACATGTATATCAAATATACTTATGTTCACTTTGCCATCCTTCTTATCCGCCAATCACTTGGGGTAGTTCCGCTTCCAGTGACCAGTCCCTTTGCAGTAGAAGCACTTAGTCTCAGGCTTAGGACCAGACTTGGGCTTTTCACTTGAGTAGCAACTTGCTTGCCGTTCTTCTTGAAGTTCTCCTTCTGCCCTTTTCTTGAAACTAGTGATCTTGTCAACCATCAACACTTGATGCTCTTTCTTGATTTCTACCTTCGTCGATTTCAGCATCAGGAAGAGCTTGGGAATTGTTTCCGTTATCCCTTGCATATTATAGTTCATCACGAAGTTCTACTAACTTGGTGATGGTGACTAGAGAATTCTGTCAATCACTATCTTATCTGGAAGATTAACTCCCACTTGATTAAAGCGATTGTAGTACCCAGACAATCTGAGCACATGCTCACTAGTTGAGCGATTCTCCTCCATCTTTTAGCTATAGAACTTGTTGGAGACTTCATATCTCTCAACTCGGGTATTTGCTTGAAATATTAACTTCAACTCCTGGAACATCTCATATGCTCCATGACGTTCAAAACGTCTTTGAAGTCCCGATTCTAAGCCGTTAAGCATGGTGCACTAAACTATCATGTAGTCATCATATTGAGCTATCCAAACGTTCATAACGTCTGCATCTGCTCCTGTAATAGGTCTGTCACCTAGCGGTGCATCAAGGACATAATTCTTCTGTGCAGCAATGAGGATAAACCTCAGATCACGGATCCAATCCGTATCTTTGCTACTAACATCTTTCAACACAATTTTCTCTAGGAACATATCAAAATAAACACAGGGAAGCAACAATGCGAGCTATTGATCTACAACATAGATTTGCAAAATACTACCAGGACTAAGTTCATGATAAATTAAAGTTCAATTAATCATATTACTTAAGAACTCCCACTTAGATAGACATCCCTCTAATCTTCTAAGTGATCACGTGATCCAAATCAAACTAAACCATAACCGATCATCACGTGAAATGGATTAGTTCTCAATGGTGAACATCATCATGTTGATCATATCTACTATATGATTCACGTTCGACCTTTCGGTCTCCGTGTTCCGAGGCCATATCTGCATATGCTAGGCTCGTCAAGTATAACCCGAGTATTCCGCGTGTGCAAAACTGGCTTGCACCCGTTGTAGATGGACGTAGAGCTTATCACACCCGATCATCACGTGGTGTCTAGGCACGACGAACTTTGGCAACGGTGCATACTCGGGGAGAACACTTCTTGATAATTTAGTGAGAGATCATCTTATAATGCTACCGCCAATCAAAGCAAGATAAGATGCATAAAAGATAAACATCACATGCAAATCAATATAAGTGATATGATATGGTCATCATCATCTTGTGCTTCGTGATCTCCATCTCTGCAGCACCATCATGATCACCATTGTTACCGGCGCGACACCTTGATCTCCATCGTAGCATCGTTGTCGTCTCGCCAATCTTATGCTTCTACGACTATCGCTACCGCTTAGTGATAAAGTAAAGCATTACAGGGCGATTGCATTGCATACAATAAAGCGACAACCATATGGCTCCTGCCGGTTGCCGATAACTCGGTTACAAAACATGATCATCTCATACAATAAAATATAGCATCATGTCTTGACCATATCACATCACAACATGCCCTGCAAAAACAAGTTAGACGTCCTCTACTTTGTTTGTTGCAAGTTTTACGTGGCTGCTACGGGCTTAAGCAAGAACTCATCTTACCTACGCATCAAAACCACAACGATAGTTTGTTAAATAGACTCCGTTTTAACCTTCTCAAGGACCTGGCGTAGCCACACTTGGTTCAACTAAAGTTGGTGAGACAGTCTCCCGCAAGCCATCTGTGTGCAAAGCACGTCGAGGGAACCGGTCTCGCGTAAGCGTACGCGTAAGGTTGGTCCGGGTCGTCTCATCCAACAATACCGCTGAACCAAAGTATGACATGCTGGTAGGCAGTATGACTTGTATCGTCCACAACTCACTTGTGTTCTACTCGTGCAAATAACATCAAACCATAAAAACCTAGGCTCGGATGCCACTGTTGGGGAACGTAGTAATTTCAAAAAATTTCCTACGCACACGCAAGATCATGGTGATGCATAGCAACGAGAGGGGAGAGTGTTGTCTACGTACCCTCGTAGACCGAAAGCGGAAGCGTTATATCAACGCGGTTGATGTAGTCGTACGTCTTCACGATCCGACCGATCCAAGCACCGTTACTCCGGCACCTCCGAGTTCTTGGCACACGTTCAGCTCGATGACGTTCCCCGGGCTCCGATCCAGCAAAGCTTCGGGGAAGAGTTCCGTCAGCACGACGGCGTGGTGACGATCTTGATGCTCTACTGTCGCAGGGCTTCGCCTAAGCACCGCTACAATATGACCGAGGTGGAATGTGGTGGAGGGGGGCACCGCACACGGCTAGAGAACGATCTCAAGGATCAACTTGTGTGTCCATGGGGTGCCCCCTACCCCCGTATATAAAGGAGCAAGGGAGGGAGGAGGCCGGCCCTATGTTTGGCGCGCCAAGGGGAGTCCTACTCCCACCGGGAGTAGGATTCCCCCTTTCCTAGTCCAACTAGGAGTTCTTCCTTGTAGGGGGAGTAGGAGAGAAGGAAAGGGAAGAGAGAAGGAGAAGGAAGGAGGGGGGCGCCACCCCTCCCTAGTCCAATTCGGACTAGTCCAAGGGGAGGGGTGCGGCCACCCTTTTGGCCTTTTCTCTCCTTTCCCGTATGGCCCAATAAGGCCCAATACGAATTCCCGTAACTCTCCGGTACTCCGATAAATACCCGAACCACTCAGAACCTTTCCGATGTCCGAATATAGTCGTCCAATATATCGATCTTTACGTCTCGACCATTTCGAGACTCCTCGTCATGTCCCCGATCTCATCCGGGACTCCGAACTCCTTCGGTACATCAAAACTCATAAACTCATAATAACTGTCATCGTAACCTTAAGCGTGCGGACCCTACGGTTCGAGAACAATGTAGACATGACCGAGACACATCTCCGGTCAATAACCAATAGCGGGACCTGGATGCCCATATTGGCTCCTACATATTCTATGAAGATCTTTATCGGTCAGACCGCATAACAACATACGTTGTTCCCTTTGTCCATCGGTATGTTACTTGCCCGAGATTCGATCGTCGGTATCCAATACCTAGTTCAATCTCGTTACCGGCAAGTCTCTTTACTCGTTCCGTAATACATCATCCCGCAACTAACTCATTAGTTGCAATGCTTGCAAGGCTTAAGTGATGTGCATTACCGAGAGGGCCCAGAGATACCTCTCCCACAATTGGAGTGACAAATCCTAATCTCGAAATACGCCAACCCAACATCTACCTTTGGTGACACCTGTAGTACTCCTTTATAATCACCCAGTTACGTTGTGACGTTTGGTAGCACCCAAAGTGTTCCTCCGGCAAACGGGAGTTGCATAATCTCATAGTCAAAGGAACATGTATAAGTCATGGATAAAAGCAACAGCAACATACTAAACGATCGGGTGCTATGCTAATGGAATGGGTCATGTCAATCAGATCATTCAACTAATGATGTGACCTTGTTAATCAAATAACAACTCCTTTTGTCTATGGTTAGGAAACTTAACCATCTTTGATTAACAAGCTAGTCAAGTAGAGGCATACTAGTGACACTCTGTTTATCTATTTATCCACACATGTATTATGTTTCCGGTTAATACAATTCTAGCATGAATAATAAACATTTATCATGATATGTAAGGAAATAAATAATAACTTTATTATTGCCTCTAGGGCATATTTCCTTCAGAAAGTAGTGGGAAAAGTTGAATATAGCATGAATCTAGGGCGTGGTTCAAAGAGGAAATGAAGGGGGAAAGTTGTATAGCATGAATCTAGGACGTGGTTCAAAGAGGAAAGGAATGGGGGAAAGTAGTGGGGAAAGTTGTATCACATAAATCTAGGACGTGGTTCAAAGAGGAAAGGAAGGGGCGAAAGTACTAGTTCAAAAAGGAAAGGAAGGGACAAGGCTGTAGAGTTTGAGCAGGACTAGATTTGCTACGCTCACATAGGGAAAGGTGTCTAAAGATAACAAAACTGGGACCAACACAAATATGCTCCTTGGTTGTTTGTTCTTTGTTGCAACAGACTATGCATGACCACCGTACATCGGTAGATGCACATGGTGCTGGTGCGTCCACTGTCCCGTGCAACTCATTAGCTGTTGTTAATCTAAGGCCCTGTTTGGTTAAAAACTCCCTAGTCCCTACCTACTTGGTTCCAGGGACTAAACATGGACTAGAGGTTACTAAATGACATGCTAAAAGACCATGTTACCCCTAGTAATGAACTAATAGAGACAAGGTGCGATGCGTGGCAGGGGCAACTACTGGAAAAAGTCCCAAAAAGACTCCCTTGGGGTCTTCTTTCTTTAGTCCCAAATGCCCACTTTTAGTCCCTAAAAGTCCCTCCTGTTTGGTTTAGATGGGACTGACACGGAGTTTTTTTAGTCCCTACACCAAAATGTCCCTGTAAACAAACACCCTCTAATAATGCCACTGGAAAATTGATGCAATGCCACAGTTAAAAGCAAATTACATGTTTAACGAATTTTATTGTTAATATAATATCTATGTTAATATTAATCAATGCCACCGTTTAAGAAATGCTACTGTCTTGCTTTCTTTCCCATTTAGATAAGGTAGATGCTTCTTGTTTTGGCTTCTGTGTCATCCACCGTTATTGACCACTAATTGTTTCCTTTGCACCTCTGTGTAAACAGGGTTATCTACTTCACCTCGTTGCCATTGTGACCTTTTGTTGCACTGCACAAAACACTTTTGTTTTAAGAGTGTTTTGTGCAGTTCAACCAAAATGTCACACCGACAACGTTGCTTGATTGCTTGATCTTAGTGGAACTGCACAAGAGGAGATCTTACTTCCTATCCGTTAAGGCGAATTTGGTTCAGATCTTCTTCTTGTGAGTTGTTTGAATTATGCATCATGAGAGGTCAGTACTAGCCTTCTTTCACATGATTCTGCAATGTGCTTTCATATGTTGTGCTACTTGTACGATAATGTTGCTTGATTTTAGTGAACTACACAAATGGAGACAAGACTTCCAATCTGTATGTGCACCGTAATATCCCATTGAGGTAAGATAAGGATATTTCACAACTGCTGGCCTGTATTTTGCCACTTTCATCAGAAAATTAAGTTTAGTACTATACTTGTGCTCCCTCATTGACATGCCAAATCTTACATTGAAGGCTAAGCTTGTCTGTTATTGAACCAAGTGATGAAGGGGAAGAACAAGCGGAAGAAAAACAAAAATCAACTCCCGGTGCTGTAATGAAGCACTGGAACTATGATGACACAAGTAATGATATAGTTTTGCATCTTAATTTATTGCTATGGCTGGAATGAGCAATTGTTTTGCCACTCATTTGATGCCACTCTTAATGTAATATGTAATTTTCTCTACTTGTGCAAACAGGGATCTTCTTTGAAGATACCATATATTTTAGTGGAACTGCACAAGAAGATGTTGGAAACATTAAACTAATCGAGGAGTATATAGTAAGCATGGCCACCACCGTAGATAGCAACAGATGGTTCCAGAGAAGTGCTTCATTTGTATGCTCTACACAATAAGCCTACTGACAAAGGTTGGTACTCGCGCACTGATTTCATCCATATGATTGAGCTTTGTCATCTCTATTGGTGTTGTGCTACTGTTTAGATATTGTCATGAAAAGTGGTATTGTCCTTGAGAAGTGCTTCATCTGTGCTATTTTAAATATTTCCTTTCCTTTTTTTCGAGCAAACAGGGATGCTAGCATTTAGTAGTTCTCTTGTCTTTGCACAACAGGATCATCTTCCTCTGAAGAAGAATATGGAGTACGTGAAGTGACTAATTCCGATTATGCCAGGATGAAGAAGCCCTGTCTATCTTCTCATCAGAAGGAGCAGTTGAAGGATGGTTACATTACTCCCCACAAGACCAAACTAACTTCAGCTCAGAAGGACTGACAAATCTCCATTTTTTGTTGTGATGCGCGAGTACAATGTTGTTCTAGGATTCTTTCTGGTGAGTTCCATTTTTCTAAAAGTGTGCTCTACATGGACCATGTATGTGCCTGTTGAAACTGTCAATTCATAGTATAGTTTGCTTTATACTAATCACTTTTTTGTATTTGTGCAAACAGGGGTGCTCAGCTTGATTTCAATGGGAACTGCACAAAATGTTCATGAATACATCGAATCATCATTTCCACCACAAGAAAGGAGGTGCCGATAAGTTCAAGGCGGTGCAACATATAAGGGTGAAATCATACAAGCTACGCGCGGATTTGGTTGATTTTGGTGGAACTGCACAAAAAGAACAGCTGGTTTATTTAGCACGAGGTGCCATGTCAATGTCCGAACTGATGGCAAACCCTACCCATTCCACAATCGTAGGCATTTGATATTTTGGAAAGGGACAACCTTGTCAAATTTTGCTCATTGATTCTAGCAAGACATGCGTTTGATATTTTCGAATGGGACGCCATTTACTGTCAGTAGCGTCGATCAATTTTTTCTTTATTCTTTAGTTGTGAAGTAAATATTGCCTCTGACATGTGAGTCGCTGAGATGCATAATCATCGATTGTTTTGAATGTTCTCTATGAATTGCCAGGCCTGTGTGTTTGATTGCAATGTAAAGAAACGCTAAAAAGCTGCTCAAACTCTTTGTACTCCTTCTGTTCCTTTTTACTTCGCACATTATGAAAGTGCATATTTTTTTGTATAAGATTGGTCAAAGTAAAGATATTTTGACTGCAGACAAAACTTGTATGCAGACTAGAAAGGACCGGAGGGAGTACATGTGAAACTGCTGCAAACGAGGTGATCACCCTGGGAATAATGCTACTGCGTATTGTTTTGCATGTTCATCCAATGCCAATGATACAGGAATTCGAACTAATCGAAATAAATTCATTCATACACGGTCGGATTTCATATAAACATGCCAGATTTCATTACATTTCATACATTCTTCAACTAAAAAGGGATGCGCTGGAGGTATAATTAATTAACCGAAGCTACCCACCTGTGTCCCACTGAGCCGAACAGAAGCTTCAGTGACTTAACTGCAGGTGCAGTTGCATAACTGACACGTGGCCTGTTGGTCCCACGTGTCAGTCAGCCAACTGCACCAGCAGTTAAGTAGAAGCAGCGTTCTTATCCAGCGTAGCTCTCCGACTCCACGTCGCCGCCAAGAAGCTAACCGGCCGTCAATGGTCAACCCGCCTAGCTTGGATTCAACCGGAGGGTAGCAGCGGTGGCCTTACTTGGACCTAAGCGGCGGCAACCTACCGTGTTCTACTCTTCCTCGTTTTCTGTGTGGCGCGGCCTCGTTGGCAGCGGGGCGGGGCCTCAGCGGAGCCGGCGATGTCCTCTATCTCGTTGCCGGCGGGCGGCGCCTCAGCGGAGCGGTGGAAATCCCCCCACGTTGCCGGCAGGGTGGGGCCTCGGCTGAGCCGGCGATGTCCTCTGCCTCGTTGTTGGCGGGGCGGGGCCTCGGCGGAGCCGGCGGTGTCCTCTGCCTCATTGTTGGCGCCGCGGGGCCTCGGCGGAGCAAGGCCTCGTCGACGCCGGCATTATCCTCTACCTCGTCCTCGGTCTCGCCAAACAGCGCCTCGCCCGCTTCATCGCCCTCTTTGCTAGCCTCTTTGTAGGCGGCCGCAGCCTCCGCCACCCGCATGCGGTACCGCCAGCGCTCGAGGTGGCCCTTACGGGCGGAGCGGTACGAGTCGAGCAGCGCCTCCTGCTCCACCCGCTCCGCGGCGATCCGCTCCTCCGCCTGCAGGTGCTCCTGGAGGAGATGGTGGTTGTAGGCGGCGTCGGCCTGCGCCTCCCGGAACTGCTCCTCACGCATCTGCCTCACCCTGTCCATATATTGGGCACGGGCGTCGCCGATGGTCATGGTGCAATGCACCGGCGAGGATGGCGCGGAGGAGGGGGTTGGCGCCGGATCGTCGACTACCATGTTCTCCATTGGGACGTCGTCGTCCTCCGGCTGCCTGCCGGTCAGCTGGTCGGCAGCGATGGCTGCCATCTCCTTGTGGTCCGTCGTCCGCCCGTCCCGAAGAGCGCTGGAGCGCGAGGAAGCCATGGCGGGCAGTAGTGGTGTGGACAGGAGAAAGGGAACGGATGCGGATGACTGTGGCTATGGCCGGCGCAGCAGTTTATATAGCAATGGTGGGCGGGCAGAGGGACGGACGTGTGGCGCTGGAGTAGCCGCCTTGGCAACCGCGTATCATTAATGTGGGCGGCAGATGGACGGACGGACGACACTTGTGTCGTTTGAAGCCGGAGCAATCGCCTGCACCGGGAAGCGGGGCGGGCGGCGCTGACTGTTTTGGGCGAAAAGCGCGCGCGGGCGAGGAGATGACTTTACTTGGAGAGAATGACAATGGGGATCCACCAGGCCCATAGCCTCACGTATGCAAGTGCCTCCTTATATATATATATAATATATATATATATAACTATAGTTTATTTTGCTTCCTCCTGGTTTCCTGACATCACGGTCCCACACCATTGTCAACCTATGTAGTAGTCAATAAACGAGAGAATTGCACAAGAAGCGGCCGACGGCTGGGACCAAGCAGCTCGAGCAGTATTTGTGTTTTTGAGGTGTGAGCACTGCAGAGTTTTTTGATGTTTAGCCCAGATATTAATTTTTCTCCTCTGAACAACAACGAAAACATTGCTGCAGGTATTAGCTGGGCGGGCTGTGGCCCGTCTAGCCCAGGCCAGATATCCAGCCCAGATATTAATTTTTTTCAAGCTGAAAATGGCTAGCCCAGCTATACTTTTTTTTAGGAATACCCAGGTAAGGTCAAGTTGTTATTCTCCACCCCGCTGGGCTGCAAATCTTTCCTAGGAGGGATGCATTAGGCTTAACAAGAAAATGGGCTTTAAGAAATAATAAATGGGATGTAATTATAAAAACTGGGCAGCAACTATAAAAAATGCACCAAACACGTGATTACTTTATAAAATATTATTTTTGGATATTGAAAATTTTAATTTCATTAATTGTTGCGAGCGCAATGTTTCGTTGGATTTTTATAATATAAATTTATACTGAAATTGTATTTGATCTGACTAGAAATTTCGGGATAAAAATATTTTGGATCCCATCAAAATGTGGGAAATTTTATTGAATTCTATTTTGAACGGTTGGTTGAAATGGGCTGTACTTTTAACAAACTCTAAATGGGTTGTAGTAAATTCCATTAGAATTCAAAAATGGGCTACACATTCTTACAAATCTCAAATGGGCTATAAGTTCTCTGCCACACACTTCTGGCCTTACTAAGTTGACGCGTCCCCTAAAAAAATAGAGTTGACGCATATGCAAGGCTTTGTCAACTTATAGTCAACACACGGTTCTAGCAGCAGTGGCCGTTGGATGTCCATCCAACGGATGCCGTGCTTCTTCTTCAATCTCGGATACTCTAGGTTCACCCGCCCAAAAAATGATTCCTCCCCCTGACATCTGGGGCGCACCGTTTCGGAAGCTGACCTGTGGGCCTACTAAGTTGACGTACCAAGGGCTTTGTCAACTTAGTCAATATAAATGATTCTAGCTGCAGTGACCGTACGATGTCCATCCAACGGCCATCGTGCTTCTTCAACCTCTGGTCTTCTTGCTCCAGCCACCCAAAGCAGCGCCGGTCGTGCCGCCTACTCCTGCCTCCCGTGGCCGGCTGTGCTGCCGCGGAGGCCTCACCGCCCCTACTACTCCCACCGCTGGCCAGGCCATCCCTCCACTCACCCACACCCCCTGTTATTCTGCGGCGACGACAGCGCAGCTGAACCAGTGAACCCTCGTACTCCTCTTTGCGTGTGCATCCACTGCCGCGTCTTCCCCGGCTCCGTGTCGTCCTCTTCCTAGGCCTCGCCGTCGTCCACCGCCCTGGTGCTCTCGGTGTGGCGTGGTCAACGTGGTCAAGGAACGACTTCCATCGGACGTGGACTGTACGTGGAGAGGCTGATAGCTGGGTCCACGGCAGCCGCAAGGAAGTGCCTCCTTATTACGCGCAAAATAATTATTCCTCCACCTGACAGCGGGGACCCACCAGAAAGGCCACCGTATTTCGCGAAAAAATGATTCACCCCCTGACTGCTGGGACCCACGAACTACATCTTCGCACGCAAGGAAGTGCGTCCGAAAAAAACGATTCGCCCCCCTGACTGTTAGGACCCACCAGCTACATATTCGCACGCAAGGAAGTGCGTCCGAAAAAAAACGGTTCGCCCCCCGACTGCTAGGACCCACCAGCTACACCTTCGCACGCAAGGAAGTGCGTCCGGGCAAAAAAAAAAACGACTCGCCCCCGTGACTGCTGGGACCCAGCAGCTACACCTTCACACGCAAAGAAGTGCGTCCGGGCAAAAAAAAAACAATTCGCCCCCCTGACTGTTGGGACCCACCAGCTACATCTTCGCAGGCAAGGAAGTGCCTGACAGTCGGGACCCACCTGGTCGAAGCGTACGTAGCGTTGTCATTCTAGTCGCGAACGTGTACGTACATACTGGTCGATGTAGAGGCGCGCATGTAGCATGTACACGTACGTACAACGGCTAGGGTGCAAGAAAGAAAATACGGCCACATATGTGTACATATGGGCAGGGTCTCGAACGCCTACTCGCGCATACGTACGGCCAGGGCTCGTGTACATGGCTAGGTCGGAACGGAGAAACATCATCGTTGTCATGTTCATGGGGAGGCAACGGAATGCGTCGTGTTCATGGGGAGGCAACGGAATGCGTCGTGTTCATGGGGAGGCAACGGAATGCGTCGTGTTCATCGGGAGGCAACGGAATGCGTCGTGTTCATCGGGAGGCAACAGAACGAGTGGGAGCCAACCGGCTGGGTCGGAACGGAATGCGTGGTCGTGTTCATCGGGAGGGCTTGGACGGAACAGGTGATGGAAACGAGGCCTGGCGTACCGCAGAACGGAGGAAACGGACCTCCTACGGTCGAAACGGAGGTCCTGTTGATCGGGAGGTGTGTGGCGTACCGTAAAACGGAGGAAACGAACCTCCTACGGTCGAAATGGGGGTCCTGTTGATCGGGAGGGGTGTGGCGTACCGCAAAACGGACGAAACGGACCTCCTACGGTCGAAACGGGGGTCCTGTTCATCGGGAGGGGTGTGGCGTACCGCAAAACGGGACTCCACGGGATACTGTTCATCTCCACCATCGACCTCCTCCAGCCTCCACGGGCTCCTGTTCATCCAGCCTCCACCGCGCGCTACTCCACCGGCTACTGTTCAACCACCCCTCCACTGTCTACTGTTCATCCAGCCCTCCACACCACGGGGTCCTGTTCAACCACCTCTCCACGGGCACCCCTCCACCGTCTACTGTTCATCCAGCCATCCACACCACGGGGTCCTGTTCAACCACCCCTCCACGGGCACCCCTCCACCGTCTACTGTTCATCCAGCCCTCCACCACACCACGGGGTCCTGTTCATCCAGAGGCAACGCCACCGCTCACTGTTCATCCAACCCCCCCTGCAACGCTCACTTTCATCCCAGGGGCAGCATCGATCGGCTTCAATTAGTAGCAGTAGCGAAGGAATCGCTCGATCGGGTTCAGTTAACAGCCATCGATCGATCGCTCGGGTTCAGTAACACGTAGCCTGCAGTGCAATCGCTCGGGTTCAGTTAGAGCCCAATGCCTCGCTCGGGTTCAGTTAGAGCCAACGCCTCGCACACACGTGTGTACGTGTACAAGAGAAACACGCATCGCTCGGCCCCCGACCTCCCACCGTAACTGGGAACTCCCCGAAATTTTGCTTCCCCTCGCTTCTACCACGGTTTTTTCCGTCATGGATGGCCCAAAGAATGTCATGCATCTACGTCTCCGGCCCACCCAGGATGAAAAGCCCATTTTCTATCATGATTTTTTGTCATAGAAGTAGGAGCCCACCACATCTATGATGATACCGGGTTTTGTCACAATTATCGTCATAGAAGTGTCATATGTATGACAGAAAAAATTCGTTCGGCCCGAAATGTCACGAATGTGTCTTTTTTTGGTAGTGCTGGCAGGTCCCTGGTGTCCATCTTCCGCTATATGAAGGGTTTTTACCTGAAAAAAATCAGAAGGAAGCTTTCGGGATGAAGCGCTGCCGTCTCGAGGCGGAACCTGGGCAGAAGCAACCTAGGGCTCCAGCAGAGCTATTCTGCCGGGGAAACTTCCCTTCGGGAGGGGGAAATCGAAGCCATTGTCATCACCAAAGATCTTCTCATCGAGAGGGGGTCAATCTCCATCGACATCTTCACCAGCACTGAGGGAGTCCTGGATTAGGGCGTATCCGGACAGCCGGACTATATCCTTTGGCCGGACTGTTGGACTATGAAGATACAAGATTGAAGACTTCGTCTCGTATTCGGATGGGACTCTCCTTGGCTTGGAAGGCAAGCTTGGCGATACGGATATAAAGATCTCCTCCCATTGAAACCGACTCTGTGTAACACTAGCCCCCTCCGGTGTCTATATAAACCGGAGGGTTTAGTCCGTAGGACAACAACAATCATACCATAGGCTAGCTTCTAGGGTTTAACCTCTGCGATCTCGTGGTAGATCAACTCTTCTACTACTCATATCATCAAGATCAATCAAGCAGGAAGTAGGGTATTACCTCCATCGAGAGGGCCCGAACCTGGGTAAACATCGTGTCCCCTACCTCCTGTTACCATCCGCCTTAGACGCACAGTTCGGGACCCTCTACTCGAGATCTGCCGGTTTTGACACCGACATTGGTGCTTTCATTGAGAGTTCCACTGTGCCGTCGCCGTAAGGCTTGATGGCCCCTTCGATCATCGGTAACGATGCGGTCCAGGGTGAGGTTTTCCTCCCCGGACAGATCTATGTATTCGGCGGCCTCGCACAGTGGGCCAACTCGTTTGGCCATCCGGAGTAGATCGAGAGCTACGCCCCTGGCCACCAGGCCAGGTTTGGAAACTTGAATTACACTGCCGATATCCGCGGAGACTTGATCTTCGACGGACTCGGGCCCATGCCAGGTGTGCCGCACGACCACGACGGGCATGATATAGCTCTGCCGTCGGACAGTGTTCGGGAAATCACACCAGCAACTACTCCAGCCTTCAATCCGGGGCGAATTGCGCCATCCGAGGACGGGCGGATAGACCCCGCCTTGGAGGCTGAACTCTCAGCGGCGATAGAGCCGGATACTGACCTTACCCCTCACGAGAGCCGTGACGCTGAACCACTGGACTCGTCTCTGGCCATGGACTCTGAACTGCCTGCGCCCATGCCTATCGAATCCGATTGGGCGCCGATCATGGAGTTCACCTCCGCGGATATCTTTCAGCACTCGCCCTTCGGCGATGTACTGAACTCGTTAAGGTCTCTCTCCCTGTCAGGAGAACCCTGGCCGAACTATGTCCGGCTAGACTGGGATGCGGATGACGGAGAAATTCACTCCCCACCCACCACCCACTTAGTAGCCACTGTCGATGATTTAACCGACATGCTAGATTTCGACTCCGAAGACATCGATGGTATGGACAACGATGCAGGAGACGGACAAGAACCACCGCCAACAGGGCGCTGGACCGCCACTTCATCACATGACATATACATGGTGGATACACCCAAAGAAAATGATGACGAGGAACGGAAGGATGCATCGAAGTATAACTCCCTCGAGAAGCAATCAAAGCGGCAGCATATACGCCGCTCCAAATCCCGCCTCGGCAAAAACAGCGATAACAGCGCAAGAAAAAAATAGTACCCTGGTCGACCCCGGAGGAAACGGCAACCACATAGACCCAGTGATAGAGCAGGGTGAGCCAGCAGACGACGAACACAGTAAGGAGCCGCCGTCCGATCACGGCGACGCCGAGCATCAAGATAATCAACCCGTCTCCGGAAAGGAGAACAGTCCGGATGACGATCCACACATCATCCCGGAAAGGCGCATGGAGCAAGAGAACCTCCATAAAAGGCTTATCACCACTGCGAGGAGTCTGAAGAAGCAGAAGAAAAGGCTCAAGGCCGCACAACACACACTCAACGGTAGATGGAACAAAGTGCTCGACACTGCAGAAAGGTACGGTGGCAGCCGCCACACGAAGAGCTATCCAAAGCGCAAGCTGCTGTCTGAATTCGACGGTGAGGCCTTAGAGCCCCCACAGCAAAAACTAGAACAACCGACCGGTCGGATCGACGACCCCGTGGCCGCGATAGAGCGGCTAACGAGGCTGCACATAAGCCAGTACACGATCCACGCGGGGACTCGCATCAAAAGGCCGGCGCAACCAGATCCATCTACGGATCAAGGAAACGCGCTCCAGCGTACAACCAAAATCGAACACCACAACCGTCAGAACGCCATGGTACATCTAAATACAAGGGTGCCGCACACCCCCTATGTTTCACCGATGAGGTGCTGGACCACAAATTTCCAGAAGGATTCAAACCAGTCAACATAGAGGCGTATGACGGGACAATAGACCCGGGGGTCTGGATTGAGGACTTTATCCTCCATATTCATATGGCTCGCGGAGACGATCTCCATGCCATCAAATACTTGCCCCTCAAGCTCAAAGGACCAGCTTGGCACTGGCTAAAAAGCCTCCTCGAAAACTCCATTGGAAGTTGGGAGGAGCTCGAGGATGCTTTCCGGGCTAATTTTCAAGGGACTTATGTCTGACCTCCGGACGCAGACAATTTTAGTCATATAATTCAACAGCCCGGAGAGTCAGCCTGAAAGCTTTGGAATAGGTTTCTCACTAAGAAGAACCAAATTGTCAACTGTCCGGACACTGAAGCCTCAGCAGCCTTCAAGCATAGCGCCTGAGACGAATGGCTTGCCAGACACCTTGGCCAAGAAAAACCAAGAACAATGGCAGCCCTCACAGGCCTCATGACCCGCTTTTGCGCGAGCGAGGACAGCTGGTTAGCCCGAAGCAGCACCAGCGTCCCAAGCACATCCGAATTCAGGGATGGCAATGGGAAACCACGACACAGTAAAAACAAGCGCCGGAACAAAGAAGACAGCCCAGATAACACTGTGGTAAACGCCGGATTCAGGGGCTCTCGATCGGGTCAGCGGAAAAAGCCCTTTAAAAGCAACAGAGATGGACCGACCAGCCTAAACAAGATTCTAGACAAACTATGTCAGATCCACGGCACCCCCGATAAACATGCAAATCATACCCACAGAGAATGCTGGGTCTTCAAGCAGGCCGGCAAGCTAAACGCCGAACACAAGGGGTAGGACACACCGAGCAAAGACGAGGATGAGCCTCGCCAGAAAGGCACTGGGGGACAGAAAAATTCATACCAGAAGTCAAGCCAGTAAACGTGATCCACGTGACAAAGAGGAGAAGCAAATATGCACTCCAAAATACACGAGGCGTAGAGCCCGTTACCCCTGAGTTCAACCCCTGGTCGGCCTGCCCGGTCACTTTTGATCGCAGGGATCACCTAACAAGCATACGGCATGAAGGATCAGTTGCCTTGGTGCTGGACCCAATAATAAACGGGTACCATCTCACATGAGTCCTTATGGACGACGACAGTAGTCTCAATCTGATATATCAGGACACCATCCGCAAAATGGGGATAAACCCAACAAAAACCAGCCACAACAATACTACCTTCAAGGGAGTAATACCATGCACAGAGGCCCGCTGCACGGGCTCTCTAGTATTAGAGGTTGTGTTCGGCTCGCCCGACAACTTCCGAAGTGAAAAGTTAACCTTCGACATTGCTCCATTCCGAAGTGGCTATCAAGCACTACTTGGACGAGCAGCTTTCGCTCGTTTTAATGCAATACCGCATTACGCTTTTCTTAAGCTCAAAATGCCCGGTCCGCGTGGCATCATCATAGTACATGGAAATGTTGAGCACTCCTTACGAGCAGAAGAACGTACGGCTGCTTTAATAGCCGAACACTAGACGACCTCACCACCAGAGCAGATAACCGGTCGTTAGGACCACGGACATGGCTAGACAAGTCCGGCTAATCATTGGATAGATATTGGTTTGATGGTTATACCCTTATAGACGATACCAGGGGCTTCTTAGCGTTAATTCGGCTCAATTTTACCCATCTTGACTTTTAAATGGTTTATTTATACTAGCCAATTTTTTTTGCACGACAACTTTCATCTAAGTTCCTCTCTTTTACAGATGACAATCGCGCTACACCCGTCCAGGATACGGCACAACAGAGACACAGGCGCAGACGTGCAGCAGGGACTCGTTCAAAGGTTTCTCTTTAGATTAAGACCCTGCATCAACCTTTTTTACTGTCTATTGTTGTTCACATCCTCCGGATTCTCCATACAACCAAGAAGGATGCTGGCGTTCTTGGCATGTGGCCACGTCAGTATATTGCTCGTACCCAGACACTAGGGGCTCATTATCCAAGGGCATCATTTAGCCCGATATATATTTCAAAGACCGAATACCTTAGGGAGTGTGCGGCGTCGCGAGTTAGGCCTTATATGCATCAGCTTCAAATCATGTCTTTGGTCAAATGTTGGGTTTGCCCGGCTCCTGTGTTTTTCTACCTTATGTTCCGTTCTATCGGCTAAGGCGGCACCAGGAGAACTACTGCAATTGTGCCCTGGTTCGGCCGAACGAGCACCTTAGTAGAGAAAGCCGAAAACTGACTATCATGATAAAGCGCGAGACTGGTCAACCACTCGATGACCTAGCAGAATCTTCGGGATTCCCCCGCATTAACGAAGGGCCGTTTCCCGGCCAGGCATGTACGCGCCCCGTATTCGGACGATTGCGGAGCCACCAGGGGCTATATAGTAGCCCCACTGTCAAACTCCTATGGCTAAGTGAAAGTGTTAAAGCAATATAGTCCGATTGCCTAGTTCGCTGTGCTATCACCTCCTTAATGGACCAAGACGTTGGATCAAGTGTGAACACGCGTCTTCTACGAACACCCCCGCATTATATGCGTGGGGGCTAAAGCCGACGACTGGAAACTTTCAGGTTATATATACATATACATAAACGGCTGCACAGGAGGCATCATAATACTTTCAGGCAAAAGTATAAAAATAGCCTTTACAATTCAGTAAAACATTGTTTTTCAATGGGAATACATGTCACTAAAACATAATATTCTTCGAGCACTGAGATTCTATTGGACGAGCGCCTTCAAGGACTTCGTCAAAGTAGTGCTCGGCAGCTACTCGGCTAACGGCCGAACTCGGGGTTGCAATTGTGGTGGCTTCCATCTGCGCCCAGTATGTCTTGACATGGGTAAGCGCCATCCGTGCACCCTTGATGCACGCCGACCTCTTCATAGCATCGATGCGTGGCACAACACCAAGGAACTACTGCACCAAACAAAAATAACTATTCGGCCGTGGTCCTCTCGGCCACAGATGATCCACAACAGACCCCATGGCAAGCCCGGACAACCTATGGAGCTCGACCCACTCGGTCATGCGCTCATTTAACAGCAGCGGACGCGCTGGACCGTCGAACTGCGACCAGAATAGCTTTTCCACTTCACGATCTTTTTGATCCTTGAAGTACTCGGCTGCATCAGCCGCACTGGCTGCCAGATCTGCACACGCGTTTGCAGAACTCCATAGCTGATCAAGAGGGGCATACTTCGGATCTCCGAACTTCGTCCGCAGCAAGAAGGGCTTCCCAGCCGCGATATCTCCGGCTTGACACAGCTCCTCCTTCGACGCTATGATCTTCGAGCGGGCTTCCTTGGCCGCTACCATGGACTTCTCCAGCTCCGTCGCCTTCGCTTGGTTTTCCTTTTCAAGAAGCTGGTACCGGTCGGCGAGATCCTTTAACTCAACGGCCATCTTGGACATCTTCTCCTTACTTTGGCAGTGGGCAGCCTATTCAGCCCTCAGCTCTTCGGCCGCCTTTAGAGCGGCCGCATCACTATCCCTGGCTTGTCTTTTGGCTCGGGCAAGTTCCGCCCGAAGGGTCTCCACAGCCGCAGCTCCATCTGCAGTCACAGCATATTAAAGATACTGGAATTATGCTCCTCTCACTACGTGCTGATAACCGATGAAATCACATACCTTGTGCTTCGTCAAGCCGCTTGTTGATAAGCACGATGTCGGCATCCGCCGCATCAAGTTGCTGCTTCAGCTCGGCAAACTCACCAGTCCGGCTAGCCACCGGCCTTCCACCACCTGCATATGAGGGCAGCCAAATTTTTACTTGGGACAATGATCCTCTGTTTGCCACCGTTTGCGACAACAACCAGAGTCTCAGGGGCTACTATCTGCATAGGAAACACCTTAACGTGTGCGGTACTGTAAAAAATACACACTATTTCACATACCTCAAAACCTTTCAGCAGACTCATAAAGGCTTCATGCAATCCGCTTTCAGCAGATGAAATCCTCTCAACCACCGTACCTATTAGCGTACGATGCGCTTCTGAGATAGCCGCTCGCTCTAGCAGATCCTTCAGCGCGTCCGACCGCATAACGGGCGGTGCCGGACTCTTTCGGTTGCTCTCTTCAAGAGCCGGATAATGAGGACTTCGGGTGGCCAAAGGATTGACCTCTGGCCTTGCCGGATCAGGAGAAGCCCTCCGCGACGACACCTCGGGGTCACCCGCCTCGTAAGGCGGGAGAGCATGGGGAGGCGTTTCGCTCTCCATCATCTCTGGAAGAAGATCCCCCCAAGACGAACTCTGCCGAGAAGGCCTATGATCCGGACTACAAGAAAAATATTTTGGTTATTTTCCTCAGAAGCAAAGCAGGACGTTTTTATTATTAAAGTCCCCTTTCTACTTACAGCTCGGTTGAGGGCTGACCCCCTTGCATGCATTGCACAGCCGGGGTATCCCCCGGGGTAGGACCCTCTGGCGAAGATTTCTTCCCTTGTTTGGAGACCGTTGTCTCCGGGTCTTTAGAGGCGGCTCTTCTCCTTCCTTGGGGAGGGGCAATTTCAGTTTCTTCCCCCCGGTTATCCTCCTTCGCGGAGGTGCTAGCCTCTTTCTTCCCCCCTTTGTCTTCCCCTAAGGGCGCTTGATAAGGCGCGAGCTCCAGCATCCTGGCTAGTACAGGATCCGGTGAGACCTCGAGGAGGGGGCCGGACACCTGATCATCTTCGCATTTGTTACCCAGTCCTGGTCAAAGAGCGACTTTTTAGAATGATGTTGTGATAAATGATGATATAGCATGCTCGGTTACAGGATTACTTACTTGGGTATCTAGGCGGTTGTAGTTCAAACCCGCATCCTCGGTGGTGTCCGGACACATTATCTGTGGTCTGAAGAACAATTTGTACATCTCCTCGAGTGTCATGCCAAGGAAATGATGGATAGCTCGCGGTCCCTCCGGGTTGAACTCCCACATGCGGAGGGGACGATGTTTGCAGGGCAGGACTCGATGAATTAATATGACTTGCATTACGGTGACTAGACTGTTGTCTCTCTCTAGGAGATCTTGGATGCGGCTCTGCAATATTGGCACATCCTTTACCGGTCCCCAGTCCAGCCCCTTGTTGACCCATGACGCTAGTTGTGGCGGAGGGACCGAGCGAAAAGCAGGAGGAGCCACCCACTTGGTACCCCTGGGAGCTGTGATGTAAAACCATTCTCTTTGCCATAAGCTGGACACCTCCTGGAACGAACCCTCTGGCCATGGGGTGTTGGCACTTTTGCTTATTACAGCACCTCCCCACTCTGCGTTCCGCCCCTCGATCATCTTTGGCTCCACATTGAAGGTCTTGAGCCACAGACCAAAGTGAGGGGTAATACGGAGGAAAGCTTCACACATGACGATAAACGACGAGATGTGCAGGACGGAGTCCGGAGCCAAATCGTGAAAATCCAGCCCGTAATAAAACATGAGCCCCCTCACAAAGGGATCTAGAGCGAGGCCTAGCCCTCGGAGGAAGTGAGAGATGAATACAACGCTTTCGCCGGGCTCGGGAGTGGGAATGACCTGCCCTCGATTAGGCAACTTGTGCGAGACCTCGCCGGTTAGAAATCTGGCCTCTCTTAGCTTCTTGACGTCTTCCTGTGTGACAGAGGAAGGCATCCACCGACCTTGAAGGTTGGATCCGGACATGGTTGAAGGTCCGAAGCGCCTGACCTGAGCCTTGGGTGTTGGAACTCGAGGTGGGGGAAGGATTCGATTGAGCACGAAAAGAAAAAAGGGACAGGCCTTGGCCTCTTTATAAAGGAGGTGAATATCAAGCGTCCTCTGCGTGGCCGTTTGGGACTTACCTAGGATTGAGGAGTCATACCAACGGGCACGATTGGGTTACCCGCATCCGTATTGATGAGAATCCCGTACTAAGGGGGACACGATCTCTGCCTCGACAAGACGTGCCAAATAAATTGCCTCGCAAGATGTGCAGTGGTAGGTTGGTTGAGGAAGATGGTTCGTCATGACCAAACCGTGGCAATACGTCACGTTATGAAGAACAATCGACAAATTAGATGTGTGGAAATATTATTCTCTCTACAGTGGTATGTGGAACTTGTTTTGCAGAGCCAGACACTATCCTTGTGTTCAAGAGTATTCGGAGGAGGAACCCGCCTTACAATGCCAAAGACAATCTGCGCGCCGGACTCATCGTCATTGAAGCCTGGTTCAGGGGCTACTGAGGGAGTCCTGGATTAGGGGGTGTCCGAACAGCCGGACTATATCCTTTGGCCGGACTGTTGGACTATGAAGATACAAGATTGAAGACTTCGTCTCGTGTCCGGATGGGACTCTCCTTGGTGTGGAAGGCAAGCTTGGCGATACGGATATAAAGATCTCCTCCCATTGTAACCGACTCTGTGTAACCCTAGCCCCCTCCGGTGTCTATATAACCTGAGGGTTTAGTCCGTAGGACAACAACAATCATACCATAGGCTAGCTTATAGGGTTTAGCCTCTACGATCTCGTGGTACATCAACTCTCGTACTACTCATTTCATCAAGATCAATCAAGCAGGAAGTAGGGTATTACCTCCATCGAGAGGGCCCAAACCTGGGTAAACATCGTGTCCCCTGCCTCCTGTTACCATCCGCCTTAGACGCACAGTTCGGGACCCCCTACCCGAGATCCGCCAGTTTTGACACTGACAAGCACCATCTCCTCTCAAACCCTAGTTCATCTCTTGTATTCAATCTTTGTCTCAAAACCTCAGATTGGTACCTGTGGGTTGCTGGTACTGTTGATTACTCCTTGTAGTTGATGCTAGTTGGTTTATTTGGTGGAAGATCATATGTTCAGATCCTTAATGATATTCAATACCCCTTTGATCTTGAACATGAACGTGCTTTGTGAGTAGTTATGTTTGTTACGGAGGACTGGGAGAAGTCTTGTTATAAGTAATCATGTGAATTTGGTATTCGTTTGATATTTTGATGAGATGTATGTTGTCTTTCCTCTAGTGGTGTTATGCGAATGTCGACTACATGACACTTCACCATGATTTGGGCCTAGGGAAGGCATTGGGAAGTAATAAGTAGATGATGGGTTGCTAGAGTGATAGAAGCTTAAACCCTACTTTATGATTTGCTTCGTAAGGGGTTGATTTGGATCCACATGTTTCATGCTATGTTTAGATTTATCTTAATTCTTCTTTCGTAGTTGTGGATGCTTGCAAGAGGGGTTAATCATAAGGGGGAGGCTTGTCCAAGTAAGGACAACACCCAAGCACCGGTCCACCCACATATCAAATTATCAAAGTAACGAACGTGAATCATATGAGCATGGTGAAAACTAACTTGACAATATTTCCCATGTGTTCTCGGGAGCGCTTTGCTTTATATAAGAGTCCGTCCAGGCTTATCCTTTGCTAAAAAAAGGATTGGGACACCTTGCTACACCTTTGTTACACTTGTTACTTGTTACCTGTTATGAATTATCTTATCACAAAACTATCTGTTACCGATAATTTCAGTGCTTGCAGAGAATACCTTGCTGAAAACCGCTTGTCATTTCCTTCTGCTCCTCGTTGGGTTTGACACTCTTACTTATCGAAAGGACGAGATCCCCTATACTTGTGGGTCATCAATATTCTTTTCTGGCACCATTGCCGGGGAGTGAAGCGCCTTTGGTAAGGAAACATTTATATTACGTGCTGAAATTTACTTCCACTTGTCACTATGGAAAACCATCCTTTGAGGGGTTTGTTCGGGGTATATTCACCTTCACTAGAGGAACAAAGAGTTGCTCCACAACCTACTGAACCTACTGAAAATATTTATTATGAAATTCCTTCGGGTATGATAGAGAAACTGCTAGCTAGTCCTTATGCAGGAGGTGGATTACTACATCCTGATATGCATCTAATCTATGTGGATGAAGTTTGTGGATTATTTAAGCTTGCAGATTTGCCCGAGGATGACGTCAAGAAGAAGGTCTTCCCTTTAGCTTTGAAGGGAAAGGCATTGACATGGTATAGGCTATGCGATGATATTGGTACTTGGAATTACAACCGATTGAAATTGGAATTTCATCAGAAGTTGTATCCTATGCATGTGGTTCATCATGATTGGAATTATATATATATATATATATATATAAAATTTTTGGCCTCATGAAGGAGAAAGTATCGCTCAAGCTTGGGGAGGCTTAATTCAATGTTATATTCATGCCCCAATCATGAGCTCTCAAGAGAAATTATTATTCGGAACTTTTATGCTCGGCTTTCTCGTAATGATCAATCCATGCTCGATACTTCTTGTACTGGTTCTTTTATGAAGAAAACTATTGAATTCAAATGGGATCTTTTGGACAGAATTAAATGCAACTCTAAACATTGGGAGCTCAATGAAGGTAAGGAGTCAGGTATAGACCCTAAGTTTGATCGTGTTAAATCTTTTATGGATACCGATGCTTTTCGTGAATTTAGCACTAAATATGGACTTGACTCTGAGATAGTAGCTTCTTTTTGTGAATCATTTGCTACTCATGTTGATCTCCCTAAGGATAAGTGGTTTAAATATCATCCTCCCATTGAAGTAAAAATAGTAGAACCTATTAAAGATGAAGAGGAAACCATTACTTATAATGTTGATCCTGTTATTCCTACTGTTTATATTGAGAAACCACCTTTCCCTGTCAGGATAAAAGAACATGCTAAAGCTTCAACTGTGGTTCGTAAGAATTATAATAGAACACCTACACCCCTGAACAAATTAAAGTTGAACCTAGTATTGCTACGGTTAAAGATCTCTTGGTCGATAATATTGATGAGCATGTTATTTATTTCTTTGATGAAGCTGCTAGAATTGCTAAACCCGATAATGAAGATAAACATAGACCTATTGTTGGCATGCTTGTTGGTTCTGTTAAGATAGGAGATCACTGGTATCATGGCGTATGTGATTTTGGTACTAGTGTGAGTGCAATTCCCTTTACTTTATACCAAGAAATTATGAATGATATTGCACCTGCTGAAATTGAAGATATTGATGTTACTATTAAGCTTGCCAATAGAGACACTATCTCACCAATTGGGATAGTTAGAGATGTTGAAGTCTTGTGTGGGAAAACAAAATACCCTACTGATTTTCTAGTTCTTGGTTCCCCACAAGATGATTCTTGTCCCATTATATTTGGTAGACCTTTCTTGAACACTGTTAATGCTAAAATAGATTGTGAGAAAGAAACTGTTAGAGTCAGTTTTGGGGATGTGCATCGTGAGTTTAATTTCTCCAAATTTCGTAGACAACCTCATGATAAAGAATTGCCTAATAGAGATGAAATTAGTGGTCTTCCTTCTATTGTCGTGCCTCCTACTGATCCTTTAGAACAATATTTGCTAGACCATGAAAATGATATGTTCATGAAAGAAAGAAAGGAGTTAGACAAGATTTTCTTTATACAAATGCCTATTTTGAAACACAATTTTCCTGTTGATACTCTTGGAGATCCTCTACCACCCAAGAGTGATCCCGTGTTCGATCTTAAACAATTACCTGATCCTTTGAAATATGCTTACCTTGATGAAAAGAAGATATATCTTGTTATTATTAGTGCTAACCTTTCAGAGCATGAGGAAAAGAAATTATTGAAAACTCTGAAGAAGCACGATGCTGCTATTGGATATACTCTGGATGAACTTAAGGGCATTAGTCCCACTAAGTCAGCACAAAATTAATATGGAACCTGATGCTAAACCAGTTGTTGATCATCAGCGACGGTTGAATCCTAAGATGAAAGAAGTGGTAAGTGATACGTCTCCAATGTATCTATAATTTCTAATTGCTCCATGCTATATTATCTACTGTTTTGAACTATATTGGGCTTTATTTTCCACTTCTATATTATTTTTGGGACTAACCTATTAAGCGGAGGCCCAGCCCAGAATTGCTGTTTTTGCCTATTTCAGTGTTTCGAAGAAACGGAATATCAAACGCAGTCCAAACGGAATGAAACCTTCGGGAACGTGATTTTCTCACCGGACGTGATCCAGGAGACTTGGACCCTACTCCAAGAAGTAATAGAGGCGGTCACGAGGGTGGGGGGCGCGCCCCCCCTCTAGGGTGCGCCCCTGCCTCGTGGCCCCCCTGTTGCTCCACCGACGTACTCCTTCCTCCTATATATACCTACATACCCCCAAACGATCAGATACAGAGCCAAAAACCTAATTCCACCACCGCAACTTTCTGTATCCACGAGATCCCATCTTGGGGACTGTTCTGGAGCTCCGCCGGAGAGGGCCATCATCACGGAGGGCTTCTACATCATCATAGCCTCTTCGATGAAGTGTGAGTAGTTTACCTCAGACCTTCGGGTCCATACTTAGTAGCTAGATGGCTTCTTCTCTCCTTTTGGATCTCAATACAATGTTCTCCCCCTCTCTCTTGGAGATCTATTCGATGTAGTCTTCTTTTTGCGGTGTGTTTGTTGAGACCGATGAATTGTGGGTTGATGATCAATTCTATCTATGAATAATATTTGAATCTTCTCCGAATTCTTTTATGTATGATTGGTTACGTTTGCAAGTCTCTTCGAATTATCAGTTTGGTTTGGCCTACTAGATTGGTTTTTCTTGCCATGGGAGAAGTGCTTAGCTTTGGGTTCGATCTTGCGGTGTCCTTTCCCAGTGACAGAAGGGGCAGCAAGGCACGTATTGCATCGTTGCCATCGAGGATAACAAGATGGGTTTTTTATCATATTGCATGAAACTATCCCTCTACATCATGTCATCTTGCTTAAGGCGTTACTGTGTTTTTAACTTAATACTCTAGATGCATGATGGATAGCGGTCGATGAGTGGAGTAATAGTAGTAGATGCAGGCAGGAGTCGGTCTACTTGTCTCGGACGTGATTCCTATATACATGATCATACCTGGATATTCTCATAACTATGCTCAATTCTGTCAATTGCTCAACAGTAATTTGTTCACCCACCGTAGAACTTATGCTCTCGAAACCTATGCCCCCCGGGTCTATTCTCATCATATCAATCTCCATCACTTTAATCTTGCTTTGCTTTTTTACTTTGCCTTTTACTTTTTACTTTGCATCTCTATACCAAAAATACCAAAAATATTATCTTTCATCTCTATCAGATCTCACTCTCGTAAGTGACCGTGAAGGGATTGACAACCCCTAATCGCGTTGGTTGTGAGTAGCTATCGTCTTGTGCAAGTACGAGGGACTTGCGCGTGGCCTCCTACTGGATTGATACCTTGGTTCTCAAAAACTGAGGGATATATTTACGCTACTCTGCTGCATCATCCTCTCCTCTTCGGGGAAATCCAACGCAGTGCTCAAGAGGTAGCAAGAAGAATTTCTGGCGCCGTTGCCAGGGAGTCTATGCAAAAAGTCAACATACCAAGTACCCATCACAATCCCTATCTCTCGCATTACATTAGTTGCCATTTTCCTCTCGTTTTCATCTCCCCCACTTCACCCTTGCCGTTTTATTCGCCCTCTCTTTCCCAGTCTCCTTCTCCTTCTCTCTTTTCCGTTTGCCTTTTTCTCGCTTGCCTTTTGTTTGCTCGTGTGTTGGATTGCTTGTTTGTCGCGATGGCTCAAGATAATACCAAATTATGTGACTATACCAATACCAACAGTAATGATTTCCTTAGCACTCCGGTTGCTCCTCTTGCCAATACTGAATCTTGTGAAATCAATACTTCTTTGTTGAATCTTGTTATGAAATATCAATTTGCCGGCCTTCCTAGTGAAGATGACGCTACTCATCTGAATAACTTCGTTGATTTATGTGATATGCAAAAGAAGAAAGATGTCGATAATGATATTGTTAAATTGAAGCTATTTGCTTTTTCGCTTAGAGATCGCGCTAAAGCTTGGTTTTCGTCTTTGCCTAAAAATAGTATTGATTCTTGGAACAAATGCAAAGTTGCTTTTATCTCTAAGTATTTTCCTCCTGCTAAGATCATCTCTCTTAGAAACGACGTTATGAATTTTAAACAACTTCATCATGAACATGTTGCACAAGCTTGGGAGAGAATGAAATTAATGATACGTACTTGCCCTACTCATGGTTTGAATTTGTGGATGATTATACAAAAATTTTATGCCGGATTGAATTTCGCCTCTAGAAATCTTTTAGATTCGGCCGGGGAGGCACTTTTATGGTAAATTATTCTCAATGGCACACTGAAAGATCCACTAATAAAAAAGTGCATGTGATAGAAGAAATCAATGTTTTGAGTGGAAAGATGGATGAACTTATGAAATTATTTGCTACTAAGAGTGTTTCTTCTGATCCTAATGATATGCCTTTGTCTACCTTTATTGAGAATAATAATGAATCTGTGGATGTGAATTTTGTTGGTAGGAATAATTTTGGTAACAACGCGTATAGAGGGAATTTTAATCCTAGGCCTTATCCTAGTAATCCTTCTAATAATTATGGAAATTCCTACAACAACTCTTATGGAAGTTTTAATAAGATGCCCTCTGAATTTGAGAATAGTGTTAAAGAGTTTATGAATTCACAAAAGAATTTTAATGCTTTGCTTGAAGAGAAATTGCTTAAAGTTGATGATTTGTCTAGGAACGTTGATAGAATTTCTCTTGAGGTTGATTCTTTAAAGATTAGATCTATTCCTCCTAAGCATGATATCAATGAGTCTCTCAAAGCCATGAGAATTTCCATTGATGAGTGCAAGGAAAGACCCGCTAGGATGCGTGCTACAAAAGATGCCTTTATTAAAGCGTGTTCTTCCAATCTCTATGAAAATCAAGATGAAGATCTAAAAGTTATTGATGTGTCCCCTATCAAATCTTTGTTTTGCAATATGAATCTTGATGAAACTGAATATGATCTTCCTTTACCTAGAAGGTGTTCCAAAAATTCAGAGTATTTAGATCTTTATGATGAAATTGATGAAAGTTGGATTGAAAGAAATAAAACCCTAGATGTTGCTAAACCCACTATATTGGATTTCAAGGAATTTAATTATGAAAGTTGCTCTTTAATTGATTGTATTTCATTGTTGCAATCCGTGCTAAATTCTCCTCATGCTTATAGTCAAAAGAAAGCCTTTACCAAACATATTGTTGATGCCTTGATGCAATCTTATGAAGAAAAACTTGAGTTGAAAGTTTCTATCCCTAGAAAACTCTATGATGAGTGGGAACCAACTATTAAAATTAAAATTAAAGATCATGAGTTTTATGCTTTGTGTGATTTGGGTGCTAGTGTCTCCATTATCCCCAAAACTTTGTGTGATTTGCTAGATTTCCGTGACTTTGATGATTGCTCTCTAAACTTGCATCTTGCGGATTCCACTATTAAGAAACCTATGGGAATGATTAATGATGTTCTTATTGTTGAAAATAGGAATTATGTGCCCGTAGATTTTATCGTTCTTGATATAGATTGCAATCCTTCTTGCCCTATTATTCCTGGTAGACCTTTCCTTAGAACGGTTGGTGCGATTATCGATATGAAGGAAGGAAATATTAGATTTCAATTTCCATTAAAAAAGGGCATGGAAAACTTTCCTAGAAAGAAAATAAAATTTCCATATGAAACTATCATGAGAGCCACTTATGGATTCCCTACCAAAGATGGCAAAACCTAGATCTATCCTCGCTTTTATGCCTAGCTAGGGGCGTTAAACGATAGCGCTTGTTGGGAGGCAACCCAATTTTATTTTAAGTTTTTTGTTTTTGTTTCTATTTAGGAATAAATATCCATCTACCTTCTGTTTAGATGTGGTTTTATGTTTTAATTAGTGTTTGTGCCAAGTTAGACCTATAGGACCTTCTTGGATGATAGTTATTTGATCTTGCTGTAATTTCCAGAAACTTTCTGTTCACGAAAACAATTGTTAAAAATCACCAGAACGTGATAAAATACTGATTCCAATTGCTTCTAATCAATAAACAAATTGTCTAGGTCTTCCTATTTTGGTAGATGTTTTGGAGTTCCAGAAGTTTGCGTTAGTTACCGATTGCTACGGACTGTTCTGTTTTTGATAGATTCTGTTTTTCGTGTGTCGTTTGCTTATTTTGATGAATCTATGGCTAGTAAAATAGTTTATAATCCATAGAGAATTTGGAATACAGTAGGTTTAACACCAATATAAATAAAGAATGAGTTAATTACATTACCTTGAAGTGGTTTTTTGTTTTCTTTCTCTAACGGAGCTCACGAGATTTCTATTGAGTTTTGTGTTGTGAAGTTTTCAAGTTTTGGGTGAAATCTTTTGATGGATTATGGAACAAGGAGTGGCAAGAGCCTAAGCTTGGGTATGCCCATGGCACCCCTAAGATAATCCAAGGACACCAAAAAGTCAAAGCTTGGGGATGCCCCGGAAGGCATCCTCTCTTTCGTCTACTTCCATCGGTAATTTTACTTGGAGCTATATTTTTATTCACCACATGATATGTGTTTTGCTTGGAGCGTCTTGTATTATTTGTGTCTTTGTTTGTTAGTGTGCCAAAATCATCCTTGCTGTATACATCTTTTGAGAGAGCCATATATGAATTAAAATTTGATAGAATACTCTATGTGCTTCACTTATATCTTTTGAGCTATGTAGTTTTGCTCTATGTGCTTCACTTATATCTTTTGAGTGTTATAGTTTTGCTCTATGTGCTTCAATTAGATCTTTTAGAGCACGGTGGTGGATTTTTTTTAAAGAAACTATTGATCTCTCATACTTCACTTAGATTATTCTGAGAGACTCTTAATAGCATGGTAAATTGCTTAATAATAATATGCTTGGTATTCAAGATTTGTGAAACTTTCTTTCGAGTGCGTTGAATACTAAGAAAAGATTGATGCTTGATAATTGTTTTGAGATATGAAGATGGTGATATTAGAGTCATGTTAGTTGAGTAGTTGTGAATTTAAAGAATACTTGCGTTGAAGTTTGTGATTCCCATAGCATGCACGTATGATGAACCGTTATGTGATGAAGTCGGAGCATGATTTATTTATTGATTGTCTTCCTTATGAGTGGCGGTCGGGGACGAGCGATGGTCTTCTTCTACCAATCTACCCCCTAGGAGCATGTGCGTAATACTTTGCTTTGATAACTTCTAGATTTTTGCAATAAGTATATGAGTTCTTTATGACTAATGTTCAGTCCATGGATTATACGCACTTTTCCCCACCTTTCCTCCATTGCTAGCCTCTCTAATACCGCGCACTTTTCGCCGATATCATACACCCACCATATACCTTCCTCAAAACAGCCACCATACCTACCTATCATGGCATTTCCATAGCCATTCCGAGATATATTGCCATGCAACTTTCCATCGTTCCGTTTATTATGACACGCTCCATCATTGTCATATTGCTAGCATGATCATGTAGTTGACATCGTATTTGTGGGAAAGCCACCGTTCATAATTCTTTCATACATGTCACTCTTGATTCATTGCATATCCCGGTACACCGCCGGAGGCATTCACATAAAGTCATATTTTGTTCTAAGTATCGAGTTGTAATTGTTGAGTTGTAAGAAAAATAAAAGTGTGATGATCATCATTTTCTAGAGCATTGTCCCAAGTGAGGAAAGGATTATGGAGACTATGATTCCCCCACAAGTCGGGATGAGACTCCGGATGAAAAAAAAAGAGGTCATAAAAAAGGCCCAAATAAAAAAATGAGAGAAAAGAGAAGGGACAATGTTACTATCCTGTTACCACACTTATGCTTCAAAGTAGCACCATGATCTTCATGATAGAGAGTCTCTCATTTTGTCACTTTCATATACTAGTGGGAATTTTTCATTATAGAACTTGGCTTGTATATTCCAATGATGGGCTTCCTCAAAATGCCCTAGGTCTTCGTGAGCAAGTGAGTTGGATGCACACCCACTTAGTTTCTTTTGTTGAGCTTTCATATACTTATAGCTCTAGTGCATCCGTTGCATGGCAATCCCTACTCACTCAAATTGATACCTATTGATGGGCATCTCCATAGCCCGTTGATACGCCTAGTTGATGTGAGATTATCTTCCCCTCTTTTTGTCTTCTCCACAACCACCATTCTATTCCACATATAGTGCTATATCCATGGCTCATGCTCATGTATTGCGTGAAGATTGAAAAAGTTTTGAAAATGTTAAAGTATGAAACAATTGCTTGGCTTGTCATCGGGGTTGTGCATGATTTAAATACTTTGTGTGGTGAAGATAGAGCATAGCCAGACTATATGATTTTGTAGGGATAACTTTCTTTGGCCATGTTATTTTGAGAAGGCATGATTGCTTTGTTAGTATGCTTGAAGTATTATTATTTTTATGTCAACATAAACTTTTGTCTTGAATCTTTCGAATCTGAATATTCATACCACAATTAAGAAGATTTACATTGAAATTATGCCAAGTAGCACTTCGCATAAAAAATTCTCTTTTTTTATCATTTACCTACTCGAGGACGAGCAGGAATTAAGCTTGGGGATGCCTGATACGTCTCCAACGTATCTATAATTTTTGATTGTTCCATGCTATATTATCTACTGTTTTGGACTATGTTGGGCTTTATTTTCCACTTTTATATTATTTTTGGGACTAACCTATTAACCGGAGGCCCATGTTACGCCCCCGATTCAATCGTACACTAATCATGCACGCAAACGTGTATGATCAAGATCAGGGACTCACGGGAAGATATCACAACACAACTCTACAAATAAAATAAGCCATACAAGCATCATATTACAAGCCAGGGGCCTCGAGGGACCGAATACAAGTGCTCGATCATAGATGAGTCAGCAGAAGCAACAATATCTGAGTACAGACATAAGTTAAACAAGTTTGCCTTAAGAAGGCTAGCACAACTGGGATACAGATCGAAAGAGGCACAGGCCTCCTGCCTGGGATCCTCCTAACTACTCCTGGTCGTCGTCAGCGGGCTGCACGTAGTAGTAGGCACCTCCAGTGTAGTAGGAGTTGTCGTCGACGGTGGCGTCTGGATCCTGGACTCCATCGTCTGGTCATAGCAATCGGGTAAAGAAAAGGGGAAAAGGGGAAACAAGGCAACCGTGAGTACTCATCCAAAGTACTCGCAAGCAAGGATCTACACTACATATGCATGGGTATATGTGTAAAGGGCCATATCAGTGGACTGAACTGCAGAATGCCAGAATAAGAGGGGGATAGCTAATCATGTCAAAGACTACGCTTCTGGCAGCCTCCGTCTTGCAGCATGTAGAAGAGAGTAGACTAAAGTCCTCCAAGTAGCATCGCATAGCATAATCCTACCCGGCAATCCCCTCCTCGTTGCCCTGTTAGAGAGCGATCACCGGGTTATATCTGGCACTTGGAAGGGTGTGTTTTATTAAGTATCCAGTTCTAGTTGTCATAAGGTCAAGGTACAACTCCAAGTCGTCCTGTTACCGAAGATCACGGCTATTCGAATAGATTAACTTCCCTGCAGCGGTGCACCACATAACCCAACACGCTCGATCCCATTTGGCCGGACACACTTTCCTGGGTCATGCCCGGCCTTGGAAGATCAACACGTCGCAACCCTACCTAGGCACAACAGAGAGGTCAGCACGCCGGTCTAAACCTAAGCGCACAGGGGTCTGGGCTCATCGCCCTTAGCACACCTGCACGTTGCGAACGCGGCCGGAAGCAGACCTAGCCTAGCAGGCATTCCAGGCCAATCCGGCGCGCGCCGCTTAGTCCCTAACGTCACAAAGGCTTCGGCTGATACCTCGACGTCGAGTGCCCATAACTGTTCCCGCGTAGTTGGTTAGTGCGTATAGGCCAGTAGCCAGACTCAGATCAAATACCAAGATCTCATTAAGCGTGTTAAGTATCTGCGAATGCCGACCAGAGCCAGGACCACCTCTCTCCCAGGTGGTCTCAACCTGCCCCTGTCGCTCCACCACAAAGTAACAGTCGGGGGCCGTCGGGAACCCAGGCCCACCACTACCTGGGTGGAACCACCTGCCCCTTCAGCCCCCATCTCCGAACAGTATCACAGGTAATGTAACAGTGTAAAGTATATAGTATATGCCCGTGATCACCTCCCGAAGTGATCATGACCCAGTAGTATAGCATGGCAGACGAACAAGAGTGTAGGGCCACTGATGGAACACTAGCATCCTATACTAAGCAGTAGGATAGCAGGTAAGGGTAACAACTGTAGCAACAATGACAGACTATGCATCAGAATAGGATTAACCGAAAGCAGTAACATGCTACACTACTCTATTGCAAGCAGTATAGAGAAGAATAGGCGATATCTGGTGATCAGGGGGGGGGTGGTTGCCTGGTTGCTCTGGCAAGAAGGGGTCGTCAACATCGTAGTCGATCACAGGGGTACCGACAGCGGTCTCGGGGTCTAACGGAAAAAGTAACGGAGGGGGAACACAATAAATAACATAGCAATCAAAACATAACATGACAAACGCGGTGCTAGATGTGATCTAACGCAGGGATAGGTGATACCGGCGAAGGGGGGAAACATCCGGGAAAGTATTCCCGGTGTTTCGCGTTTTCGGACAGATGAACTGGAGGGGAAAGTTGCGAGTTTGCTATGCTAGGGATGTGTGGCGGACGAACGGGCTGCTTATCTGATTCGTCTCGTCGTTTTGAGCAACTTTCATGTACAAAGTTTTTTCATCTGAGCTACGGTTTATTTTATATTAATTTCCAAAGTTTTTAATTCATTTTTAGAATTAACAGAATTAATTTAATTTAGAAAATTCCATTATGATGTCAGCATGAGGTCAGCATGATGTCATCAGTCAACCAGTTAGTTGACTTAGTCAAACTGACAGGCGGGTCCCACATGTCATTGGCCGAAGACTAATTATCTGTTAACATTTAATTAGCAGGTTTAATTAGAGTTAATTAGTTAACTAAATAGTGTTAATTAAGTTAGTTAATTATTTTAATTAATTAATTAACTAATATTTTTATTATAATTCTTTTTTAACAGTACAGGGGCATGGGCTCCATCTGTCAAAGGCCCGAAGGCCACAGTGGGCACCGGGCTATCGGGCGGTGGGCGTGGGCGCCCAGCGTGGCCAAACCCGCCTGGGTGCGGGGGCTGGGGAAGGCCGTGGCCACGGCGGGGCTCGCTGGCCGGCTGGGGCTGTGCCCGACAGCGGCAACGTCGGGCCAGGGGAAGCAGGTCCGAGCGGCGTCAGACGCGGCCCGGGCGACGCGCGAGGGGCGTTGGCGGGGACACGGGCAAGGGCGCGGCAACGGCGCGCGGCCGCACGCGCATGCGGCGACGTGCGCAGCGGGACGGCGGGGCAGGGCGAGGGGAGCGAGCGCGCGCAGGGTGGCTGGCGGGCGCGGTCCGGTGGAGGCGAGTGCGGCGGCGGGAGGAGGACCAGAAGCAGGGGGTGGACGCGGTCAGGGGCGGCTATGCGCGCCGCGGGCGGGCGTGGCGGCCAGGGAGCGTCGGGCGGGGCGCCCGTGGGATGCGCCGGGCATGAGCGGGGGATGGTGCGCGAGCGCGTGCGCGCGCACGGCCAGGGCGCGGCCGGTGCACGATGTCCAACGGGGCAGGGGGAGGAGGAGGAGAGGGAGCATTGGGAGGCGCTCACATCAGGGCCGTAGGGTACATGGCAACGGGGCGCAAGGTGGGGGGACGGGGACGACCGGGCGACGGGGAGGCGAATGGCTGCGGCGTGCTGTCGAGGAGGAAGACGGCGAGGCAGCATTCCGGGTGACGGCGGCGTGGTCCATCGGTGCTGGTGTCGGGGGCGAGCGGAGGGCGCGGTGGACCAAGCCCTGGCGTCGAGCGGCGGGGGCACGGGATCGATGGTGATCCAGATCGGATCGGGAGGGAGGAGTGGGGACGTGGGGAGGGGGTAGCAGTTAGGGTTTGACCAGGGGGTCAGGGCGACCTAGTAGGGCGTCGGGGTGGGCCGGTCCATTCGGGCGTCTGGGGCCAGGTGGGCCACTTGGCCCAGCGCGCGCGGGGGGGGGGGGGGGGGTCTTTTCTTCTTTTTTGTTTGATTGTCTTCTATTTTTTGTGTTTTCTTTTCTTCTATTTATTTTCCTTTACTGTTTTACTTTATTTCTTTAAATAGTTATAGTTTAGTAATAAGTTAAAGCCCACACCTAAATTGGAGTTGTAAAAAGTTTTAGTGACTAAATAAACTATTTTAATATTTGTTTATATTTAATAGTACTTATATAATTGTTTTTGCTACTGTTTTATTCATCCCATAGTATTTAAACATTATATAAAGGTGTGGTTTCTCCACCATAATTATCTGTGCAATATTTGGTTCAATCCGAACATTTTTGTTTCAATGTTTGAAAAGTTTTATTGTTTGCTTGATTTTGAATTTGAATCAGTTTTGAACTGACGCGAGATTATCAAAAGTAATTGAGGTAACGTGGCATCACTAGCAGAGGTTCACTGTAGCTTAATCATCCGGACGTCACAGCCCAGCCGAGAATTGGTGTTTTTTTTCCTATTTCAGTGTTTCGAAGAAACGGAATATCAAACGGAGTCCAAATGGAATGAAACCTTCGGGAACATGATTTTCTCACCGAACGTGATCCAGGAGACTTGGACCCTACTCCAAGAAGTAAAAGAGGCGGTCGCGAGGGTGGGGGGCGCGCCCCCCCTCTAGGGCGTGCCTCCTGCCTCGTGGCCCCCCTGTTGCTCCACCGACATACTCCTTCCTCCTATATATACCTACGTACCACCAAACGATCAGATACGGAGCCAAAAACCTAATTCCACCACCGCAACTTTCTGTATCCACGAGATCCCATCTTGGGGCCTATTCCGGAGCTCTGCCGGAGAGAGCCGTCATCACGGAGGGCTTCTACAACATCATAGCCTCTCCGATGAAGTGTGAGTAGTTTACCTCAGACCTTCGGGTCCATAGTTAGTAGCTAGATGGATTCTTCTCTCTTTCTGGATCTCAATACAATGTTCTCCCCCTCTCTCGTGGAGATCTATTCGATGTAATCTTATTTTTGCGGTGTGTTTGTTGAGACCGATGAATTGTGGGTTTATGATCAAGTCTATCTATGAATAATATTTGAATCTTCTCTGAGTTCTTTTATGTATGATTGGTTATCTTTGCAAGTCTCTTCGAATTATTAGTTTGGTTTGGCCTACTAGATTGGTTTTTCTTGCCATGTGAGAAGTTCTTAGCTTTTGGTTCGATCTTGCGGTGTCCTTTCCCAGTGACAGAAGGGGCAGCAAGGCACGTATTTCATCGTTGCCATCGAGGATAACAAGATGGGGTTTTTATCATATTGCATGAAACTATCCCTCTACATCATGTCATCTTGCTTAAGGCGTTACTCTGTTTTTAACTTAATACTCTAGATGCATGATGGATGGCGGTCAATGAGTGGAGTAATAGTAGTAGATGCAAGCATGATTCGGTGTACTTGTCTCGGACGTGATGCCTATATACATGATCATACCTAGATATTCTCATAACTATGCTCAATTCTGTCAATTACTCAACAGTAATTTGTTCACCCACCGTAGAATACTTATGCTCTCGAGAGAAGCCACTAGTGAAACCTATGGCCCCCGTGTCTATTCTCATCATATCAATCTCCATCACTTTAATCTTGCTTTGCTTTTTACTTTCCCTTTTACTTTTTACTTTGCATCTCTATACCAAAAATACCAAAAATATTATCTTTCATCTCTATCAGATCTCACTCTCGTAAGTGACCGTGAAGGGATTGACAACCCCTAATCGCGTTGGTTGCTAGTAGCTATCATTTTGTGCAGGTACGAGGGAATTGCGCGTGGCCTCCTACTGGATTGATACCTTGGTTCTCAAAAACTGAGGGAAATACTTACGCTACTTTGCTGCATCATCCTCTCCTCTTCGGGGAAATCCAACACAGTGCTCAAGAGGTAGTAGTAAGAAATGAAATATTAAAGCTTCTGGAAGCAGGTATAATCTATCCTATTGTTGAGATGGGTTAGTCCTTTTCATTGTGTCCCTAAGAAGGGAGGTATTACCGTTGTTCCTAATGATAAAAATGAATTGATTCCGCAAAGAATTGTCACAGGTTATAGAATGGTAATTGATTTTAGGAAACTGAATAAAGCTACTAGGAAAGATCATTACCCTCTGCCATTTTATTGATCAAATGCTAGAAAGACTATCAAAACATACACATTTCTGCTTTCTAGATGGTTATTCTATTTTTCCCAAATACCTGTGTCACAAGAGGATCAATAAAAAACTACTTTTACTTGCCCTTTCGGTACCTTTGCTTATAGACGTATGCCTTTTGGTTTATGCAATGCACCTACTAATTTTCAAAGATGTATGACTGCTATATTCTCCGTTTTTTGTGAAAAGATTGTTGAGATTTTCATGGACGATTTCTCCGTTTATGAAACTTCTTTTGATGATTGCTTAAGCAAACTTGATCAAGTTTTGCAGAGATGTGAAGAAACTAATCTCGTCGTGAATTGGGGGAAGTGCCACTTTATGGTTGATGAAGGTGTTGTCTTGGGGCATAAAGTCTCCGAAAGAAGAAGTTGATAAAGCTAAATTTGATGCTATTGAAAAAATGTCGTGTCCTAAAGATATCAAAGGTGTCGTGGAATTGTCACGGCAGATGTCCTAGCAAAAGGACTTAGTCGTGGAGCCATCGCAACTAGGTTAGCTTAAAGGGGTTAAACGGGACAAAGGACACAAGGAGTTTATACTGGTTCGGCCCATTGCGGTGAAGGTAAAGGCCTAATCCAGCTTGAGGTGGTATTTCTTGGGTTTCGATTACTAGGGAGCGAATACGCTTGACCTAGCTTTCGATCTCTTATCTCTTTCCCTAAGCCGCCAGAGGGTCGTCCCTTTATATACACAGGTTGACGCCCTGCGGCTCACGGAGTCCCGGCCGGCTCATACACAACGTGTCCAGCTCGGTCACTAACTATACTTGCCTTACAATACAAGTAACACACATATGGCGGTTTATACCTATGGGCCTTAAGCCGCCTTTGGGCTTTGGGTCCTTAGTAAGCCTGCTTCATGAACCGCCATCTTCAACATCTTTACGGGCCTTGTCTTGATGAACCATCATCGGTATAACCCGGCCCCTCCTGGGCGGGTTATACCCAATAGTCATATCCCCAACATCAGGCCCCAGGTTGATTTGAACTTGTTCATGTCAATCTTCAACACTCAGAAAAAATCCTTTTTCATTTACTCTCGCGAGATCTTGTAACCCGCCATGACGTCATCTCCTGGGATTGTAGTAACCTGCCATGACGTCACCTGTCATTAATATTGCACAAGGCCAAAATCTTAATAAATCTTCTCTTTTACTGAACCCCTGAAAATCGAGGCGTTTGCACCATCACATATCCATTTTTTGGTCTCCTCGATTCCCGCGCACACCACTTATCCTTCCAGCCTTATAAATAGGACTAGAGGTCCATTTTCACTCTCCCCCCTTTGCCTTCTCGTCTTCAACCTTTCTCTCTCTCACAATGCATATGCGCATCTGAACACCGCCATTGCCGACCTCGTTGTCTTCCTAGACCCCGGCCGCTTCATCGACGTGAATGAGACCAGAGAAACTGCGGCGCCTCTCCATTGCTCAGTGGATCCAATAAGCACCTCTCCTTTCTCTGTTGTAGATCTCCATTAGGGTTTTCTGAAGTTCTTCGGAGTTCGTCGCCGTTCTTCATCATACCTCTGTTTTATCCTTTCTTCAATCCAAAAATAACTTTTGAAATATGCGGAAACTTTTCTGTACCTTCTCTTAATCACTAAATATGCTTCCTAGATGCAGAAATCTTGCCAATATGCTAGTTCCTCCGCTGCTGCGATATTAGGCTTTGATTTTAATTTCTTTTTTCGCACAGCGTTAGACCCAAATTAACCGCACCAGACTGTAAACCTGTTTATCCAACACTTAGCAGAATTCGCTCTTGATAGATCTTAAATACCATTATTGTCATGGCGTCTTACATCACCAGTTATAAGTAGTCATATGTCATTAGGCCTCGTTTAAGCCGCCAATGCGAATATATGCTGCATCGTTCATCTCCGGCTTAACAAATCAACTTAAACCGGCAAATTTTTCTTTCTTTTAGGCTTCTTCCCCTACGATGCCGAAGACAGTTACCTCGTGTAATCGGGTTCCTTCCATTGTCACTGAAAACACGCTCTTGTTCTTTGTCAAAGTCGGCTTTTTACCAGCAAAAAACATCCTGCACCGGCGTGCTCCCACACCAGGTGAAGAAAGACCTCAGCCATAAGATGGTGAGGTCATTTCTTTTACTGATCACATGAACCGGGGCTGCTCACCACCTGGATCTAAATTTTTCCGAGACGTTCAGCACTTCTTTCAGCTTCATCCTCAAGACATCGGACCCAACTCCGTGTCAAACATCTGCAATTTTCAAGTTTTCTGTGAAGTATACCTTCAAGAAGAACCCAACGTTGAACTCTTTAGGGAATATTTTTATCTGAACCAGCAGAACAAATTTACCAATGGACCCAACTTAGAACTTGGCGGAGTCTCAATTCAACGGAGAAGAGATGCTATCTTCCCCTATGCTCGCCTACCGAGTCACCCCAAAGATTGGAAACAAACACGATTCTATTGTAAAGATACTTCTCCGACTGATGAGAATCCACTGCCGGGTTATCGTACCGAACGAATCAACCCCAAACATCATCTTCCCGAATGGCTTACCATAGCTGAACATGCAAAGCTTGCACCTACTATTTCAAAGTTCAAGGCCCTGCTGGGAAATGGGTTAACTGGTATTGACTTGGTTCAGTGCTGGGTTTCTTGGAGAATCATACCCTTGAGCCGTCGTTCCAGCTTAATGTGTACTTATACAGGTGATGCAAAAGACCCACAACGCTACTGCTCCACACATTTAACTGATAACGCAATCAATGAGATGACAAAACCCCTTCTTAACAAGAGCTAGGAAAGCTGCAGTAAGGTGGGACTGAACCCTTTCTGCACACTTAACCCGCCACCGGCCGTGAGTCTCCAACTTATTTATTTTACCTTATCATTCAAATGTTCTATTAACTCAACCTTAATGACTTTCACAGGCTAACTTCGCTTTTTGGAAGAAGGAGTATGACCATGAAGCTGCCAAGAAAGCCAGGGCCAAAGCAAAAGCCGCCAAGAAAAATTAGAAGAAATTAAATGCTTCTAAGATGTTTGAATTGGACGACAGTTCTGAGTCGGAGATAGCCCTTGACTACCTTGGCTCCTTTTTCAATTATCTTATTGACACTGGTTATCATCAGGATGACACGGGGGCCAGCCAAGCGGTTGAAGAAGAGGTAACTATTATTTCCTCCGACTTAGTGATATGTCTCCAACGTATCTACTTTTTCAAACACTTTTGCCCTTGTTTTGGACTCTAACTTGCATTAGTTGAATGGAACTAACCTGGACAGACGCTGTTTTCAGCAGAACTGCCATGGTGTTATTTTTGTGCAGAAATAAAAGTTCTCGAAATGACCTGAAAATCCACGGAGACACGTTTTGGAATTAATGAAAAATATTGGCGAAAGATTCAGCATCAGGGGGGCCACACCCTGTCCACAAGGGTGCAGGGCGCGCCCCTGCCTCGTGGGCCTCCTGGGACTCCACCGACCTCAACCCCAACTCCATATATTCACGTTCGGTAAAAAAATCAGGGAGAAGGATTCACCGTGTTTTACGATACGGAGCCGCCACCAAGCCCTAATCTTCCTCAGGAGGGCTGATCTGGAGTCCGTTCGGGGCTCCGGAGAGGGGAATCCGTTGCCATCGTCATCATCAACCATCCTCCATAAAAAATTTCATGATGCTCAACGCCGTGCGTGAGTAATCCCATCGCAGGCTTGATGGACGGTGATGGGTTGGATGAGATTTACGATGTAATCGAGTTAGTTTTGTTAGGGTTTGATCCCTAGTATCCATTATGTTCTAAGATTGATGTTGCTATGACTTTGCTATGCTTAATGCTTGTCACTAGGGCCCGAGTGCCATGATTTCAGATCTGAACCTATTATGTTTTCATGAATATATGTGTGTTCTTGATCTTATCTTGCAAGTCAATAGTCACCTACTATGTGTTATGATCCGGCAACCCAGAAGTGACAATAATCGGGACCACTCCCGATGATGACCGTAGTTCGAGGAGTTCAATATATTCATTAAGTGTTAATGCTTTGGTTCGGTACTCTATTAAAAGGAGGCCTTAATATCCCTTAGTTTCCAATAAGACCCCGCTGCCACGGGAGGGTAGGACAAAAGATGTCATGCAAGGTCTTTTCCATAAGCACGTATGACTATGTTCGGAATACATGCCTACATTGCATTGATGAACTGGAGCTAGTTCTGTGTCACCCTATGTTATAACTATTGCATGATGAATCACATCCGACATAATTATCCATCATTAATCCATTGCCTACAAGCTTTTCACATATTGATCTTTGCTTAGTTACTTTTCCGTTGCCACTATTATGATTGCTACAAAAACTACTACTGTTACCTTTGCCACTGTTACCATTACTTTCATACTACTTTGCTACTAAATACTTTGCTGTAGATATTAAGTCTTTCCGGTGTGGTTGAATTGACAACTCAACTGCTAATACTTGAGAATATTCTTTAGCTCCCCTTGTGTCGAATCAATAAATTTGGGTTGAATACTCTACCCTCGAAAACTGTTGCGATCCCCTATACTTGTGGGTTATCAAGACTATTTTCTGGCGCCGTTGTTGGGGAGCATAGCTCTATTCTTTTAGTCACTTGGGATTTATATCTGTTGATCACTATGAGGAACTTGAAAGATGAAAGAACCAAGATTTTTCCCTCAACTACGAGGGGAGGTAAGGAACTGCCATCTAGCTCTGCACTTGATTCACCTTCTGTTATGAGTAAATTTGCGACACCTACACCTGTTATTGATTCTAATATGTCGCATGTTATTGATGATGCCACTTCTGCTATGCATGATGCTTATGATGAAACTACTTCTATGCTTGATAATACTATGCCATTAGGTGAATTTCTTGATGAACAACTTGCTAGGGTTAGAGAGAATGAAATTATTGAAATAGATAATATTGATGAAAGTGATGATGAAGATTCTCCCCCTAGATATGAATTGCCCGATGTGCCTGAGGGTTATGTTATGGATGAAGAAACTGCTAGAGACATTTTTGCTTGCAAAGATAGATATGATCTTAAGAAACTGTTAGCTAAGCTGAAAGAAAAGTCTTTGAATGCTAAATGAAATATGACCCTGCTTTTGCTATTTCACCTATCTGCATTTCTGATAAAGATTATGATTTCTCTATCAGTCCTGAGTTAATTACTTTGGTTGAATCTGATCCTTTTTATGGCTATGAATCTGAAACTATTGTGTCACACACTACTGCAGGATGCTGCTAACGCGACACTACGATCAGAGACTGTCGGTGTACTAAAGTAGGGGTACCTTAGTACCCCGAACTTGTGCACGGGCAGTCGTAGCACCCCGCGTCAAGGCTTGCCAGGCGACCGCCGAAACTCTCCGTGGTCCCTTTTTGGGCCATCCAAGAACAAAGTATTTGAGCCAAGGCCCCGGCAGGAGGAGCTTGCCGGGAAGGCCACCCGAAGAGAGCAAAGTCTCGGCAAGAGGAGCTTGCCGGGACGGCCGCTCGAAGCACAAGGCCCCGGCAAGAGGAGCTTGCTGGGAAGGCCGACCAAGGCACGACAAGAGACTTGCTGCGACGCGCCACGCGTCCCGGCAAGGACCGGTGAGCGACAAGCTCCCGGGCGTGACAAGGCATCGGCCGCGGCAAGGCGCTTGCCGCGGCAAGTCACCACCCCGTGCCTGCGTTCCGGCTCATCCACCCACGCGTCGCTCTGGGGCCGTTCCAGGCGTACGTGGCGAGAGGCTGCGCAGCCAGGGGCATGCGGTGGCAAAGCGATGCTGACAGGGTAGCCGTCGTGGCAAACGGTGGCGCCCCTGACGGCCCCTTTTCTGCATTGTTTGGGCGACCTAGACGGGCATTTAATGCCCTTGTCCCCTGCCGTCAGAGTTAGGTATGATAGCACTGTGCAAACAGCTGTACCCAACACAGCGTTTTCCAGTTTTACCCCCACCTACGGTGCCACCTGTGGGTAACCCCTTGCGCATATAAAAGGATGCCCCATGCGCAACGAGGAGAGGAGGAGGAGGAAGCAGACCACTCACGCTCGGTCTGATTAGTTGCCTGAGTGTACTGTAGCACTCAGCGCTCCCAAGAACACAATACAAACCACAAAGCAGCAGTAGGGTTTTACGCATCCGTGCGGCCCGAAGCTGGGTAAATCCCCTTGTGTGCATCGCCTCGATCCGCTCTTCGCGCGACCTCCGCCCCCCGCCGAACCAGAAAGGGGCTCGGTCCCCATAGGTGTTCGTGGAGGCAGATTTCCCCCGACATCTTTGGCGCACCAGGTAGGGGGCGTCGAAGTTGTGCGAACCTGATCCGGTGTCTGCACAGGCTAGATCTCCATCATCTTCATCGACATGCCACCGAAGAAGAAGGCTCCGGAGGTGGCTGGTCCGTCCGCGTCGAACCCACCGCCCCTGGAGCAAACGGGTGGTGGGGACGACACCGGCGGCAGAATGGGCATCGCCGAACCAGCTCATGGTGCCACGGCGTCCGAACATGCACCGCGCCCCTCTCAGGAGGCACGGGACCAGCAGCGTCTTGGCACTCATGGTACCATACGCTCGCTGGACCCAGATCGAGCTGGCGGATCCCAGGGTGCTCAAGGCCAGCATACACACCAACGTGCTGGCGCGAGCGTGGCGCGACTGCTTGGTCAGGGTGTTGCTCCTTCTAACATAGTTAGAAGTTCGAGCACATCCCGCTCCACGCGCCGCTCGCCACCGCTACCCGCCACTCCAGCAGAAGCTCTAGCACGAGCTCAACTGCTCCTAGACTACCCTCCAACGGCGGACAAGCTCGACGACTGGAGGGCCACGATACAGAGTCTCATCGGCTTCGCTAACGGCGACACCCCGCGGCAGCACAGTGCGTCGCAGCCGCGGCAGGTCGGCCAGGCGAGAACCAATGGCGCCAAGACCGGTGGGGGTGCGACCACCGTGCATTCTCCGCCCCAAAGGCCAAGATCGCCGACTCGCCGGAGCCATCACGACAACGACTCCACCGCGTCGTCAAATCCGCGAACTCGTCGCGATCAACGTCACGTTCTTCCCGAACGAGAGCAAGAGGACGCTCGTACGCGCATCGAGCGTCGGAGAGAAGCGCGTCGTCAATCAGACCAGCGCGCTGGGCTCTTTGTCGACATGCATGCGCCGGGGGGACCAGGCGACCTGCCGTACGCGGTAGGCTGCCCTGCGTTCACCTGTGAGCTGCGGCAAGTCCAGTGGCCCAGCACGAAGAACTTCAAGCCACACGTACCAGAGAAGTACGACGACAAGTCGCATCCGTCAGAGTTCCTCAGCATCTACACCATTACGGTGCAGGCTGCTGGAGGGCGAGACGACAAGATCCTTGCCAACTACTTCCCGCTGTTACTCAAATCCAACGTCAGATCCTGGCTCATGCACTTGCCGGATAACTCCATAACCTCCTGGACAGACTTGTGCCACCAGTTTGTTGGCGCCTTTACGGGCGGCCACAAACCCCATGGCCAAGCGAGCGACCTTCACCTGCTCGTCCAGAAGGAAGGGGAATCCTTGCGCAAGTTCATCCAGAGATTCAGCCGCGTGCACTACAACATCCCAGACGTCCACCCTGCCGCGGTCATCAGCGCGTTCCATCAAAACGTGCGTAACCGCAGGATGCGGGAGGAGATGGCGATGTGCAAGATCAAAGACGTCAGCGAGCTATATGCCCTGGCCGACAAGTGTGCATGCACCGAGGAAGGAAGGAAACTCCCCGGAGAGAACACTGGAGCAGGAGAATCTGACAGTGAGGATACCGCCCCGGCAAGGAAGAACCGACGGCGGAGCAACAAGAAGAAGAAGAGCCAAGAAGTACTGGTTGTTGAGCAGTCCGGCGATGAAGGCGCCGCCAAGAAGGCCCAGGCTGGTAGCTCCGGCAAGGAGGTTGCCGGGTGAGCCAACTGCCAGGCTGTGGCGGTCGCCGACAAGCGGGACGGCACCAACAAACAGTACTGCAAGATCCACCGCACCAAGGGCCATGACCTCCAGAGCTGCAAGCAGGTCGAGCGGCTCGTCGAGCTGCAAAAGGCCGAGTACGAGCGGCGCGACAAGGAGAGAGCCCGGGGAGGTGGCGGAGGATCAGGCACGAAGCGTCCCGGCCAGGGAGGACACCGCGACAAGAACAAGCAGCGGCAAGCGGACAGACCTCCCCGCGGCCGCGACAAGAACGAAGACGACGACAAAGACGAAGACATGGATGATGTCGAGACCAGTGAGCAGGAGTTTCAGAAAGCCACAGAGGTCCTGTGCGTAGACGGCGGTGCTTCTCTGCATACTTCTCACCACCAGCTCAAGCAGTGGGCGCGAGAAGTCAATGCAGCGGAACCACCCGTCGAGTCGCGCAGGCCTCTGAAATGGTCCAGCATGCCTATCATCTTCGATATTGAGGACCACCCTGACCGCACAACTGCGATCGGGTGCTTGTCGATGTTGGTCTCACCAACAGTCCGCAACCTCAAGGTCACTAAGATGCTAGTCGACGGCGGGGCCGGCTTGAACCTGATCTCCTCCGCTGTACTCCAGAAACTCCAAGTCCCCGACAACGAGCTCGAAGAGACCGGCACGTTCCAAGGAATCAACCCGGGAAGGAGCAAGCCGAAGGGGAAGATAACGTTGCCAGTGACATTTGGCAGCGAGCTAAACTTCAGGACAGAGAGGATCACTTTTGACGTTGCCGATTTTCCATTGCCCTACAATGGAATTCTCGGCCGTCCAGCGCTCGCCAAGTTCATGGCGGCCTCTCACTACGCATACAACATGCTCAAGATGCCAGGCCCGATAAGCGTCATCTCTGTCCCCGGCGACAAGACGGATGCCTTTATCTGTGCCGACAAGATCTACCGGGAAGCAGCAGCCGCGACGGATCACAAGCCACTTGCCGCTAAAGCTCCCGGAGGGAAGAAGAAGACCAAGCCCGGCGAGTGCTCTGGTGCCCACTCCGGCAAGCGCACCTCTTCGGAGTGCTGCGCTACCGTCGAGGACGCGCCATCGAGATCCACCGGCAAGAGTAAGAAGTCAATGGCAGCCTCGCCAACGACCAAGAAGGTGTCCGCCAAGGAGGACGGCACTGGTGGTACCTTCACCATCAGTGCCACTCTCGACCCCAAATAGGAAAGCGCGCTCGTTGCTTTCCTGCGGGCGAATGTCGATGTGTTTGCCTGGCAACCATCTGACATCCCCGGCATTCCCAGGAAAGTGATTGAGCACCACCTCGCCGTCTGTCCCCATGCGCGGCCCGTCAAGCAGAGAGTCAGGAAGCAAGCGGTGGAGCGCCAAGAGTTCATCGCAGAAGAGATCAAGAAGTTGGAAGCGGCAGGCCTTGTCAGAGGTGTGCTCCATCCGACGTGGTTGGCCAATCTTGTTGTCGTGCGCAAAGCAAATGGGAAATGGAGGCTTTGCATCGACTTTACTGATGTTAATAGAGCTTGTCCCAAAGATCCCTTTCCCTTGCCACGCATTGACCAGATTGTTGACTACACGGCCGGATGTGATGTGCTTTCATTTCTTGACGCATACTCAGGGTACCATCAGATCTTCATGGCTGAAGAAGATGAGGAAAAGACCGCATTCATCACTCCATGTGGCACGTACTGTTTCGTACGGATGCCTTTCGGTTTTAAGAATGCCGGTTCGACGTTTGCGAGGGTTGTCCATACTGCTTTTGAACCGCAAATCCACAGAAATGTGGAAGCCTACATGGATGACATAGTGGTCAAAAGCAGGAACAGGGCAACCCTGATTCAAGATTTAGAAGAGACCTTTGCGAAACTGCGCAGGATTAGCCTCAAGCTCAACCCCGAGAAGTGCGTGTTTGGAGTCCCTTCCGGCAAGCTTCTCGGGTTCTTCGTGTCTCAGCGAGGAATCAAAGCCAATCCAGACAAAATCAAGGCCATCGAGCAGATTGAAGCACCAACACGCGTCAAGGATGTACGAAGGCTTGCCGGTTGCGTCGCGATTCTCAGCAGGTTTATTTCCAAGTCTGCAGAACACGCCCTGCCATTTTTCAAAGTTTTGAAAAAGGCGGGTCCAGTAAAATGGACTCCGGAAGCGGAGGCTGCGCTGCAGGACTTGAAGAAATACCTGTCCTCCGCTCCAATACTTGTCGCGCCTAAACCACAAGAGAAGTTGCTGCTGTACCTGGCGGCAACCAATCAAGTGGTTAGTGCTGCGCTAGTAGCGGAGAGGGAGGCAGATGATGAGCTAGCAACCGCGGCAAGCGCGTCCAGCGACAAGCAAGAGGCTTCCCCGACAAGCTCTGGCCCCGACAAGGATGAATCTGCGCAGGAGCGAGTGGAGGTGCAGAAGAAGAGAATGGTGCAGCGCCCAGTTTACTTTGTCAGCTCCCTTCTGCAGGGGGCTAGGTCAAGGTACTCTGGTGTGCAGAAATTGCTTTTCGGCCTTCTCATGGCCTCGAGAAAGCTGCGCCATTACTTCCAAGCACATGAGATTACAGTTGTCACCCGCTTTCCGCTGAAGAGGATACTGCAGAATCCAGAAGCAACAGGCAGGATTGTCGAGTGGGCACTGGAACTGTCAAGCTTCGGTCTCAAATTCGAGAGCACTTCAACTATTCAGAGCAGAGCATTGGCGGAGTACATAGCAGAGTGGACACCGACGCCAGACGAAGAGATCCCAGAGACGAGCATCCCCGTCAAAGAAGCAAGCAAAGAGTGGCTGATGTATTTTGATGGTGCTTTCTCGCTGCAAGGCGCCGGTGCTGGCGCGGTGCTTATCGCACCCACCGGAGAGCATCTCAAGTACATAGTCCAGATGCACTTCCCCAAGGAGCAAGCAACCAACAATACTGCAGAGTATGAAGGTTTGCTCGCCGGTCTCAGGATCACGACAGAACTTGGGATCAAGAAGCTCATTGTCAGGGGTGACTCGCAGCTTGTCGTCCGCCAAGTGAACAAAGTTTACCAGAGTCTGTTGATGGAAGCGTACGTTGATGAAGTGAGGAAGCTAGAAGAGCGCTTTGACGGCCTGCAAATGGAACACGTTCCAAGAGCTGAGAACGACATCGCTGATGGCCTGTCAAAGTGCGCAGCACTTAAGTTACCTGTGGAACCAGTAACCTTTGTGCTCAAGCTGACTCAGCCATCCGTGACACCATCAACCGGATAGAGCAAGAAGAGGAAGTTGGTCTCCGGCGACTATCTTCCGGCAGAGCTCCCCGGAGCCGCCGCCAAGAAGGTCCCCAAGATCGACGCCAAGAGCGCTGAGGAGCCGCCTGCTCCGGCAAACCCTAGGGTTTGTTTCGTAGAAGCAGGCGCTCCCGACAAGTTTTGCCCCGGCAAGCTTGCCGGGGAACGTCAAGCTCCGGCTGAGCCCCAGATCCTCGCCATAGAAGCGGACGTTCCCGCAGCAGCAGATGTGCCTTCAGTCCTTGTTGTCGAGCCACAGGCTCCAGCATGGGCGCATCAGACTGTCCATTTCCTCCAGAACGGAGAACTTCCCGAAGAACAAGAAGAAGCAGAAAGAGTAGCCCGGCGCTCGAGTATGTACCAGTTCGCCGACAACACGCTGTACAGAAGAGGGCACAACGGTGTGAAATTGAAATGTATTTCCCAGGAAGACGGACAAAAGCTGTTGGCAGAGATACATGGAGGCATATGTGGCCACCACATTGGCGCAAGAGCACTTGCCGGCAAGGTTTCTTCTGGCCGACAGCCCTCCAGGATGCAACTGCACAAGTAACCAAGTGTGAAGCGTGCCAGTTCCATTCCAAGCAGATACACCAGCCAGCTCAAGCTCTCCAGATGATCCCTTTATCCTGGCCATTTTCAGTCTGGGGGCTCGACATCCTCGACCCCTTCCCCCGAGCTGTCGGGGGCTTTGAGTACTTGTACGTCGCAATCGACAAGTTCACAAAGTGGCCGGAAGTGGAACCAGTGAGGAAGGTGACAGCACAGTCAGTAGTCAAGTTCTTCAGGTCGATTGTTTGCCGCTTCGGGATCCCCAACAGGATCATCACCGACAATGGTACGCAATTCACAAGCCGCGCCTTCATGTAATACGTCCAAGATCTCGGCGCCAAGGTCTGCTTTGCTTCTATTGCTCATCCCAGGAGCAACGGTCAAGCGGAGAGGGCCAATGCCGAAGTGCTGCGCGGGCTCAAGACCAGAACTTTCAACAGGCTGCACAAGTGCGGAAGAAACTGGATCGAGGAGCTACCGGTGGCTCTTTGGTCAATCAGAACGACGCCAAATCGAGCTACTGGCCAGACACCATTTGCTCTAGTCTATGGAGCAGAAGCAGTTACCCCCACGGAACTCGTATACGGGTCACCTCGAGTGCTCGCTTATGATGAGCTTGAGCAAGAGCGGCTGCGTGAAGATGACGCGCTGCTCCTTGAGGAAGATCGTCTTCAGGCTGCTGTGCGAGCCTCTCGCTACCAGCAAGCTTTGCGTCGCTACCATAGCCGCAAAGTTAAAGCCAAAAGCTTCGAGGAAGGCGACCTTGTTCTTCGGCACGCTCCGTCCGCCAAGAATCATAACAAGTTGACGCCGAAGTGGGAAGGCCCTTACCGGGTGAGACGAGTCACGAGGCCCGGCGCTGTCTGCCTTGAGACCGAAGATGGCACTCTGGTGAGCAACTCCTGGAATATTGAGCATCTTCATAAGTTTTACCCGTAAGGCGCGGTTGTCGGACCCCGTCCGGCAACCACCCTTTTGTACAAGTCTTGCCGTTGTTGCATGTAATCCTTTGTACAAAGCCAGGCGCAGAGCCTGAGCAGCAGTAAATGAAGCGCTGACGCCCTAAGTTTTAGCATGCATGCTGAGTCGAGTCTCGTCCTTGGTTAGGGTTGATAGTGCCTAACAGCTGCTAACCCCTAGCTTAGAGGTCGGGTCTGCGTCCTTTTTCCTGTTCTTTCGTTTCCTTTGGTTCACAGGGTTTTGCATATCCTGGCCAGACCGCTTAAGGACGAAGAAGAGAAGAAGGGCGGGCCAGCATCTGGTCCCCGGCAAACCAGTGTTGCCGGGGGCTGCAAGTACAAAGATTCGCCCCCGGCAAGCCAAAGTTGCCGGGGGCTGCAATCCCAGATAAGTTTTTCGTCCCTTATCATGCATTCTCTTATGGACTGAGGAATGCGAAAACCTTGTTTCTTCCTAAAAAGCTACCGTGCTCCCTTAACTCAGGGCCCCGGAGCGTGTTCCTGGGGCCAGTTTTGGTAGTAGCCGCGGCGGCAAAGGAACGAAATAAGGAGCCCGAACCCGCCTCATCCCTACCTCCGCCAAAGGCGTGAGGAAGGTCGAGTGGCGCGGGAAGACGACAGGGCCTATTGCCGGGCAAAGAAGTGTCTATCTTAACGATATAAAGGACTCGCTCCTTAGCGTGGGTTTTACCCGCGAGACAAATGGCCCGGCAAACATCCCCTTTTCATTAAAAACATTCCGCTCAGGTACAGCTCAGAGGGAGTGAAAAACATGAGAGATGGGATTACAAGCTTTAAATGCATCTAAGGCCCGAAGGCTTACAAGTTAAAAAGAGATAAGGTGCCCGTAATCCCTTTCTTGTCTCTCTCCTCAGGAGGTAGCACAAGGAGGCGAAAAGGGCAAAAGGGGCGCCTAGACAAGCTGCGGGTGGCAGAAGACACCAACAGAACGCCTCGGGGACCGTCTGAAGGCTAGGTGGTGGTGGCAGCTCCGGAAGCAGGGCTCGACGGGGCGGCAGGACGTCAGCACGCTGTCGAGGGCACCTCACCCTTGTACTCCGACTTGACGACCTTGCCGCCAGCCCTCTTCCTCTTCCGCAGCCTCGCCACGCTAGCCGCCAAGGAGACGACCCCGGGAAGCTCAAGGAGCTGGCGACACGGATGATGGGGTCGCCGGTGCCATGCGGAGCCGCGACCGACGCCTAGTCGGACCCGTCATCCCGACGACCGCTACCCTCGTCGTCGCTGTCGCTCCCCTCCTCGTCACTCTCTTTCGAGGAGGAGCTTTCGCTGTCGGAGGAGCTATCCACGCAGCACCGGGCCCGGGTCCCGAAGCACCCGAAGACCTTGACGGAGAGGAGATCGCCCTCCATCAACTTAAAATGGATGGTGAACCCCTCCATCAAGCTGTGGATACGGGCGAACGTCTTCCACCCTCGACCAAGATACACCACGCCGGGGGCTGGGGACTCAACGTGGACCCGCGTGCCGGTGATCTCGCAGCCCCTCATGCGCAGCCTTAGCGTCTCGGGTTGTTCCATCTCCATCACGCTTGCGAAGGGGGCCGGGAGACGGAGGCGACGACGAGGCGCCCGGCGCAGCCTGACGAAGAACTCGCAAGGGTCGTCCCCGATGTGGACTGCCGCGGGAAGAGGGGCTGCTGGCGGAGGCGAGGCCGGCGCGTCGCCCCGTCCGCCTCGTCCCCGAGCGCCTCGGCCTCGTCCACGGCCTCGCCCCCTCCCCCTTCCCCTTACGGTTGGTTCTGACACCGCGGGTGCAAGGGGAGGAGGGGCGCGTTGCCTAGTGGCGACCCTCGCCGCCACCGATGAAGGACCAGGATTCCCTTTCTCCATGGCGAATGGAGAGAGGGGATCAGAAGCTGAAGGGAAGCAAAGATGAAGGAGTGTGGGTTTTCGTCGCCCCCCTCTTGCTCTTTAGAAAGGAGCAGGGTGGGGGCTCGGCCGCCCCGCTCAGCCAATCAAGACGCAGGGAGAGCAGGCGACTGGGACCGGCTTGCTGCCTCGGCCCGCGACGGCCCGGTTTCCTGCCTCCACCGTCCGCGACCCCAGGTGCATGGAAGCCACGTGGCTGGCGTGCAAGACCGAGGCGACGGATGAGGCGACCTCCCCTCGCCCCGTAATCGTGGGGAGCGGGTGCCTCGGAAACCGTGCCTCGGCCCCGTCCAGCAAACGAGCCGCGCCTCCACGCCTCCCTCCACTTATGGGGATAGCGCAAACCGTCCCCCTTTATTGCGACGTGACGCATGCCTGCGGGGCTCAGCCCCACGCACGCCGCCCACGTCACGCACGCCTCTCCCCATGATGCCGCGTTCGACGCGTGCCGTTCGGGGAGGGCGTGGTGGATGCAGAAGAAGATGCAGCGTGACCCAGGCCGCGCGTGCCCGTGCACTGTTTTGGGCATGGCCCAACAGCGCTCGGCATCGTGTATGGCCCAGGCCCGGGGGCTCCTGTCGGTGTACTAAAGTAGGGGTACCTTAGTACCCCGAACTTGTGCACGGGCAGTCGTAGCACCCCGCGGCAAGGCTTGCCAGGCGACCGCCGAAACTCTCCGTGGTCCCTTTTTGGGCCATCCAAGAACAAAGTATTTGAGCCAAGGCCCCGGCAGGAGGAGCTTGCCGGGAAGGCCACCTGAAGAGAGCAAGGCCTCGACAAGAGGAGCTTGCCGGGACGGCCGCTCGAAGCACAAGGCCCCGGCAAGAGGAGCTTGCTGGGAAGGCCGACCAAGGCACGACAAGAGACTTGCTGCGACGCGCCACGCGTCCCGGCAAGGACCAGTGAGCGATAAGCTCCCAGGCGCGACAAGGCATCGGCCGCGGCAAGGCGCTTGCCGCGGCAAGTCACCACCCCGCGCCTGCGTTCCAGCTCATCCACCCACGTGTCGCTCTGGGGCCGTTCCAGGCGTACGTGGCGAGAGGCTGCACAGCCAGGGGCATGCGGTGGCAAAGCGACGCTGACAGGGTAGCCGTCGTGGCAAACGGTGGCGCCCCTGACGGCCCCTTTTCTGCACTGTTTGGGCGACCTAGACGGGCATTTAATGCCCTTGTCCCCTGCCGTCAGAGTTAGGTATGATAGCACTGTGCAAACAGCTGTACCCAACACAGCATTTTCCGGTTTTACCCCCGCCTACGTTGCCACCTGTGGGTAACCCCTTGCGCATATAAAAGGAGGCCCCATGCGCAACGAGGAGAGGAGGAGGAGGAAGCAGACCACTCACGCTCGGTCTGATTAGTTGCCTGAGTGTACTGTAGCACTCAGCGCTCCCAAGAACACAATACAAACCACAAAGCAGCAGTAGGGTTTTACGCATCCGTGCGGCCCGAAGCTGGGTAAATCCCCTTGTGTGCATCGCCTCGATCCGCTCTTCGCGCGACCTCCGCCCCCCGCTGAACCAGAAAGGTGCTCGGTCCCCATAGGTGTTCGTGGAGGCAGATTTCCCCCGACAGAGACCCTTCGAGAAACTGTGTGCGATGCCATAATCACAAACGGTGCTGTATGAAAACCGTCAAAAAAGGTGAAAACATTTGCGATGGAGGATGCATCAAACACGGTTCAGATTTTAGTTGCGTGTGTGTTCCAGGTCATACGGTTCAGTCCAATGAACTGTTTGCGATGAGGCGGAACAAAAGAAATGGGCAGCCTGATGAAGGCGTGTGTGCTATAGAGCATACGGTTCACTCGAATTAGCTGGTTGTGATTAGGCAACACAAAAGAAACGGGCAGCCAGATGAAGGTGTGTGCGATATACATCATACGATTCACTCGGATGAATTGTTTGTGATTAGGCAACACAAAAGAAACGGTCAGCCAGATCAAGGTGTGTGTGATTGAGGGCATACGCTTCAGAAGGATTAACTGTTTGCGATTAGGCAACAGAACAGAAAAGCCAGATCAAAGTGTCTGCGATTCATGGCATACACTTCACATGGATGAACCATTTGCGATTAGCCACAACAAACTGAAACAGTTAGATAGATCAACGTGTGTGCGCTAGACGGGCACACCCATTCTAATTAAAAGACGTGTGCTGACATTGCCTATTGCGGTGCACCCTATGGTGCAAATGCCACGTACGGGGCCGAGAAGGCGTACGTGCCCACGTTACGCCTTCCGAGAATAGTGCTGCACTTATAACCGTCAGTAAAATTTGAGCATGTGTCCTGTCACATTCCAAATTGCAAACCTATTCACACCGATCAAAACCTAAATGGTTTCCCACTTAGGAGCGTATTACTACGCGGTTATAAATACTACTACTCCAAGATGACTGCACATTCCTCCTCAACTCCTCATCCACAAAAAGTCAAAAACAAACAAGTCATTCATCATCGTTCCCTTGCATCCACCATGGCCAATGTGAGTTCTGGGTCGAGAGATTGCGACCAGGGAGAGGTGAGCCCGGAAGCGGGGGCACGAGAGACGTCCCGCCTCATGCTACGTCTCCATCGTATCTACTTTTCCAAACACTTTTGCCCTTGTTTTGGACTCTAACTTGCATGATTTGATGGAACTAAGCCGGACTGACGCCGTTTTCAGCAGAATTGCCATGGTGCTATTTTTGTGTAGAAATAAAAGTTCTCGGAATGACCTGAAACTTCACGGAGAATATTTTTGAAATATATAGAAAATATTGGCGAAAGAATCAAGGCCAGGGGCCCACACCCTGTCCACGAGGGTGGGGGGCGCGCCCCCTGCCTCGTGGCCCCCCTGGAGCTCCACCGACCTCAACTCCAACTCTATATATTCACGTTCGGGAGAAAAAAATCAGAGAGAATGATTCATCGTGTTTTATGATACGGAGCCGCAGCCAAGCCCTAATCTCTCTCGGGAGGGCTGATTTGGAGTTCATTCGGGGCTCCGGAGAGGGGAATCCGTCGCCGTCGTCATCATCAACCTTCCTCCATCACGAATTTCATGATGCTCACCATCGTGTGTGAGTAATTTCATCGTAGGCTTGCTGGACGATGATTGGTTGGATGAGATTTACCATGTAATCGAGTAAGTTTTGTTAGGGTTTGATCCCTAGTATCCACTATGTTCTGACATTGATGTTGATATGACTTTGCTATGCTTATTGCTTGTCACTAGGGCTCGAGTGCCATGATTTCAGATCTGAACCTATTATGTTTTCATGAATATATGTGAGTTCTTGATCTTATCTTGCAAGCCTATAGTCACCTATTATGTGTTATGATCCGTTAATCCCGAATTGATAATAAACGGGATACTTACCGGTGATGACCGTAGTTTGAGGAGCTCATGTATTCACTAAGTGTTAATGCTTTGGTCCGGTACTCTATTAAAAGGAGGCCTTAATATCCCTTAGTTTCCAATAGGACCCCGCCGCCACAGGAGGGTAGGACAAAAGATGTCATGCACGTTCTTTTCCATAAGCACGTATGACTCTATTCGGAATACATGCCTACATTACATTGATGAACTGGATCTAGTTCTGTGTCACCCTATGTTATAACTATTGCATGAGGAATCACATCCGACATAATTATCCATCACCGATCCAATGCCTACGAGCTTTTCACATATTGATCTTTTCTTAGTTACTTTACCGTTGCCACTGTTACAATTACTACAAAACTGCTACTGTTACTTTTGCTACCGTTATCATTACTTCCATACTACTTTGCTACTAAATACTTTGCTGCAGATATTAAGTTATCCAGGTGTGGTTAAATTGAAAAATCAATTGCTAATACTTGAGAATATTCTTTGGCTCCCCTTGCGTCGAATCAATAAATTTGGGTTGAATACTCTACCCTCGATAATTGTTGCGATCCCCTATTCTTGTGGGTTATCAAGACTATTTTTTGGCGCCGTTGCCGGGGAGCATAGCTCTATTCTTTGAGTCGCTTGGGATTTATATCTGCTGATCACTATGCGGAACTTGAAAGACGAAAGAACTAAGATTTTTCCCTCAACTACGAGGGGAGGTAAGGAACTGCCATCTAGCTCTTCACTTGATTCACCTTCTGTTCTGAGTATGCTTGCGACACCTAAACCTGCTTCTGCTATTAATTCTGATATGTCGCATGTTATTGATGATGCCACTTCTGCTATGCATGATACTTATGATTTAATTACTTATATGCTTGATAATACTGTGCCACTAGGTGAATTTTTTGATGAACAACTTGCTAGGGCTAGAGAGAATGAAATTATTGAAACTGATAATATTGATGAAAGTGATGATGAATTCTCTCCCGAGATATGAACTGCCTGTTGTGCCTGAGGGTTATGTTATGGATGAAGAAACTGCTAGAGACTTTCTTGCTTGCAATGATAGATATGATCTTAAGAAATTATTAGCCAAGCTGAAAGAAAAATCTTTGAATGCTAGAATGAAATATGACCCTGCTTTGCTACTTCACCTATATGTATTTCTGATAAGGATTATGATTTCTCTGTCGATCCTGAGATAATTACTTTGGTTGAATCTGATCCTTTCTATGGCTATGAATCTGAAACTATTGTGGCACATCTTACTAAATTAAATGATATATAGCTACCCTATTCACTAATGATGAGAAAACTCGTTACTACTATATCCTTAAATTATTTCCGTTCTCATTAAAGGGTGATGCTAAAACATGGTTTAATTCTCTTGATCCTGGTTGTTTGCGTAGTCCCCAGGATATGATTTATTACTTCTCTGCTAAATATTTCCCCGCTCATAAGAAACAAGCTTCTTTAAGGGAATTGTATAATTTTGTGCAAATTGAAGAAGAGAGTCTCCACAAGCTTGGGGGAGGCTTCACCAATTACTTAATGCTTTGCCTGATCATCCTCTCAAGAAAAATGAAATACTTTATATCTTTTATAATGGACTAACCGATGCTTACACGGACCACCTGGATAGTTGTGCTGGTTGTGTTTTCAGGGAAAGAATGGTTGATCAAGCTAAATTGCTATTGAATGATATGTTGACTAATGAAAATAATTGGACACTTTCTGAACCAACTCCTAAGCCAACTCCGAAGAAAAGGGGTATTCTATTTCTCAGTCCTGAAGATATGCAAGAGGTGAAGAAATCTATGAAAGAAAAAAGTATTAAAGCTAAAGATGTTAAGAATTTACCACCTATTGAAGAAATACATGGTCTTGATAACCCGACACAGGTAGTAAAGGTTAATTCTCTCTATAGATTTGATGAAGGTGACATTCCATGTTATAAGTCTGCTAGCCAATGCTTAAATGAGTTTGATAATTTTATTGTCAAACAAGAAAACTTCAATGCTTATGTGGGTAGACAATTGAAACGCAATGCATATATGATTGAACACTTGAGTGATTATATGTCTAGAGTTAAAGGTGAACTTAAACTCATTAGTAAACATGCTTCTATGGTTACCACTCAAGTAGAACAAGTGCTTAAAGCTCAAAATGATTTGCTCAATGAATTAAATAATAATAAAAATGATAATGCTGTTAGAGTTATGACTAGAGGGGGTAAAATGACTCAGGAACCTTTGTATCCTGAAGGCCATCCCAAGAGAATTGAGCAAGATTCTCAGAGAACTAATGTTGATGCACCTAGTCCTTCTAAGAGGAAGCAAAAGAAAAATGATAGGACTTTGCATGCTTCTAGTGAACCTGTTGTAGACACACCTGAGAATCCCAATGATATTTCTATTTCTGATGCTGAAACACAATCAGGTGATGAACATGAACCTAGTGATAATGTTAATGATGATGTTGATGTTGATACTCAGCCTAGCAATAACAATGATGTAGAAATTGAACCTGCTATTGATCTTGATAACCCACAATCAAAGAATCAACGTTATGATAAAAGAGACTTCGTTGCTAGGAAGCATGGTAAAGAAAGAGAACCATGGGTTTAGAAACCCATGCCCTTTCCTCCTAAACCATCCAAGAAAAAGGATGATGAGGATTTTGAGTGCTTTGCTGAAATGATTAGACCTATCTTTTTGCGTATGTGTTTGACTGATATGCTTAAAATGAATCCTTATGCTAAGTATATGAAGGATATTGTTACTAACAAAAGAAAGATACCGGAAGCTGAAATTTCCACCATGCTTGCTAATTATACTTTTAAGGGTGGAATACCAAAGAAACTTGGAGATCTAGGAGTACCAACTATACCATGCTCCATTAAAAGAAACTACTCCCTCCGTCTAGGTGTGTAAGTCACCTTATGAAAAGCAAATAATCCCAAAACACTTAGGCACCGTACATTAACTCCCTCCTCGTTTATTGTTTTGTGACATATCAACCAATAAGAGATGTGGGCCGTGCATGCTTTCAATGACTTGAGACTACCAAACATGACATGTAGTGGTTAGTTCATTGCATGCAATGATATTAATTAGCAAAAAGATATTAAGTTTTCTCGTTTTCCTCTCCGCCTTGGTCGCGATGCACAACGTAAGATGACTTACACACCTAGATGGAGGGAGTATGTTAAAACTGCTTTATGTGATCTTGGAGCCGGTGTTAGTTTTATACCTCTCTCTTTATATCATAGACTTGATTTGAATAAGTTTACACCTACTGAAATATCTTTGCAAATGGTCGATAAATCAACTGCTATACCTGTCAGTATTTGTGAGGACGTGCCTATTGTGGTTGCAAACATTACTATTTTGACGAACTTTGTTATTCTTGATCTTCCCGAGGATGATGGTATGTCGATTATCCTTGGTAGACCCTTTTTTAATATTGCAGGGGCTATTATTGATTGCGATAAAGGCAATGTCACTTTTCATGTTAATGGTAATGAGCATACGGTACACTTTCCGAGGAAACAACCTCAAGTCCACAGTATCAATTCTATTGGAAAAATTCCAACAATTACTATTGGAGGTTTTGAATTTCCTCTTCCTACCGTCAAGAAGAAATACAATATTCTTATTATTGGGGATGTGCATATCCCCGTTGAGGTAACCTAGTGCTATTCGAAAATTCTCCGGTTTCATGCAATTCGGAATGAGTTTGTTAACAAGACTTGATCAACCTTGTTAGTGGATTCCTTTTGATGAACATGAGATGGATGAAGTTAGAAAGCACAACTTTCTGTACCCTCCTTTTACCTTCTGTTACTTTGATTAAATAAAGCAAAAATAGTATTTTTTGTCTATTTTCTGAATTACCTGTGCAATAAAAAAATACCTCGAAAATAAAAGTTCTCCAAATGCCTTGAAACTGAAATATTTTCTAGAATATTTAAGAATATTTGGCACTAAGAACACATCAGGGGGAGCCAGCACCTAGCCACGAGGGTCCAAGGCGCGCCCACCCCCTGGGCGCGCCCCCTGCCTCGTGGGCCCCTGGTGGCCCCTCTCCACTTATTCCAGCACCCACACACTCCTTCCTCCCAAAAAATCACCAACCAGCTCAAGCACGAGTTCTAGCCCATCTTGCTGCCATTTTTGTCTCCTTGCTCGAAGTTCCACTCACAAAACTGCTTTGGGGGATTGTTCTTCGGTATGTGCTCCTCCAATGGTCCAATTAGTTTTTGTTCTAGTGCTTTATTCATTGCAAATTTTTGCTGCTTAGGTAACCCTATTCTTGAGCTTGCATGTCAAATTTATTTGGTCCCAAGTAGTTCTAATGCATGATATAGTCTCTAGGCACTTGTGGGAGTAGTTGCTATCAATTTTGTTGAGTTTGGTTCACTTTTATTTTGAGTTACTAAAAATTTCCGATATTTTTTAGAGGAAGAAATATGTTTAGGAAAATGTACCAAGGTGGTTCTTCAAGGAAGAAAGGACCCAGGCCCACAATACGTGAGCCGGACCATGAACTACCAAGAGAAGCTCAAGTGCGGCCTTGTGAATGGCCGTCAGAAGATTTCATGGTCCAAGCAGGAATTAAGGGGAAATTGACGCATATGTGTGTAATGCTGAGCTCGAGGGCTTCATGCTAGATAAGTGCCCTCAGTATTATCACCTAACTAATTCCTTTGTGAGAAGGTTTAAATTTACATCTTCATGAAATTCTCACATTGTCCTATTTGATCTTTATAATAAATCTTATACCATGGACTTCGAAGATTTTAATACTGCTTATAAACTCCCACAATGGGGTAGTGCTAGTGAACCTCGCAAATCTGAGTTTAAAGATTTTCTTACTAGTATCTCTATGGGGGAATCTAGAGAAATAACACAAGCTACCATAGGGAGCATTCATTTTCCTGCTATACATTATTTTGCTCTCTTTATAGGTAGATGCATTAACGACAAGGATGAGGCATGTCACGTGTGTGTTCTAGATCTTAGTGTTCTCAAGAGTGCTATGTTAGGAGATAAACAATATAACTTGGGGGCCATTGTTGCACGTAGGTTGCATAATAACAGTGTTAGTGGGGATTTGTTTGGTGGAATTTATGCAACCCGTGTAGCTAATTTTCTTGAGATACCCATACATGAAAATGATATGGAATTGTGATACGTCTCCAACGTATCTATAATTTTTGATTGCTCCATGTTATGTTATCTACTGTTTTGGGCAATATTGGGCTTTATTATCCACTTTTATATTATTTTTGGGACTAACCTATTAACCGAAGGCCCAGCCCAGATTTGCTGTTTTTTTGCCTATTTCAGTGTTTCGAAGGAAAGGAATATTAGACGGAGTCAAAACGGAACAAAATCAACTGGAGAAGTTATTTTTGGAAGGAAAGCTACAGGATAGACTTGGACCCCATGTCAGGAGCTAAGGGAGCTGGCCACAAGGGTGGGGGCGTGCCCACCCCCCAGGGCGCACCCCCCTGCCACGTGGGGCCCCCGAAGCTCCACCGACGTACTTCCTGCACCCATATATACCTACGTACCCTAAAACTTCCAGAACAGAGATTAGATCGAGAGTTCCGCCGCCGCAAGCCTCTGTAGCCATCGAAAGTCAATCGGGACCCTGTTCCGGCACCCTGCCGGAGGGGGGGGGGAACCCTCACCGGTTGCCATCTTCATCATCTCGGCGCTCTCCATGACGAGGAGGGAGTAGTTCACCCTCGGGGCTGAGGGTATGTACCAGTAGCTATGTGTTTGATCTCTCTCTCTCTCTCTCTCTCTCTCTCTCTCTCTCGTGTTCTTGATTTGGCACGATCTTGATGTATCGCTTGCTTCTCTATTATAGTTGGATCTTATGTTTCTTCTCCCCCTCTACTCTCTTGTAATGGATTGAGTTTCCCCTTTGAAGTTATCTTATCGGATTGAGTCTTTAAAGATTTGAGAACTCTTGATGTATGTCTTGCCGTGCGTATCTGTGGTGACAATGGGATATCACGTGCCACTTGATGTATGTTTTGGTGATCAACTTGCGGGTTCCACGCATGAACCTATGCATAGGGGTTGGCACACGTTTTCGTCGTGATTCTCCGGTAGAAACTTTGGGTCACTCTTTGAGGTTCTATGTGTTGGTTGAATAGATGAATCTGAGATTGTGTGATGCATATCGTATAATCATACCCATGGATACTTGAGGTGACATTGGAGTATCTAGGTGACATTAGGGTTTTGGTTGATTTGTATCTTAAGGTGTTATTCTAGTATGAACTCTAGGGCTGTTTGTGACACTTATAGGAATAGCCCAACGGATTGATTGGAAAGAATAACTTTGAGGTGGTTTCGTAACCTACCATAATCTCTTCGTTTATTCTCCGCTATTAGTGACTTCGGAGTGACTCTTTGTTGCATGTTGAGGGATAGTTATACGATCCAATTATGTTATTATTGTTAAGAGAACTTGTCGTGGAGTTAACACGTCAGATGTCTTCTTGGAAAGACTTAGTCGTGGAGCCATCGCAACGGGTTATCTTGAAGGGGTTAAACCGGACAAGGGACACGGGAGTTTATACTAGTTCGGCCCCTTCGATGAAGGTAAAAGCCTACGTCTAGTTGTGATGGGATTGATTGGGTTTCGATGCGTAGGGAGCGAATACGCTAGCCTGAGCCTCGAGTTGTTGTTGTCTGTCCTTAAACCGCCATCGGGTCACCCCTTTATATACATAGGAGGACCCTGGCCAGTCTACAGAGTCCTAGGCTGACTTATACAAGTGCCAGCCTTGGTCTCTTCCTTTCTTTCTTATAATACAAGTTTATACAAGCATGGCGGTTTATCATCATGAGCCCTAAATCGCCCGTGGGCCCTGGGCCACTAAGCTTCATCCGTAAAGCGCCATCCTCCGGGTTATCTCGGGCTTTGGTATAGCTAAGGGTAAACCTGCCCCTCTTGGTCGGTTTACCCTTAGCGGTTATATCCTCAACATTAGGCCCCAGATTGATTTGGACCTGTTCATGTCAATCTTCACTCCTTAGGGAAATTATTAAAATTGATAACCACCCTGGTAAACCGCCATATTGCTTTTCCCTGTAAACCTTAGTGAACCGCCGTGACGTCATCTTCTGTCACTGCAGTAAGTTATGGTGATGTCATCTCTGCATAAAAAGATTTATGAAGATTCCCTTCTCTTTAATTAATTCCCGAAGATTGAGGCGACAACTGCATCCTTTTCTACCGCTTTAGACCCCTCGATTTTCGCGCCTGCCATTTTATCCCCTTTCCTTTATAAATAAGGCCGAGGCTCCTTCCGTTTTCCCCCTTTCCTCTTCGCCTCGTCTTCCTCCTCGCGACCCGAAGAACTCAAGCATCGCCGCCGTCATCGACCTTGAAGCTCTGCCTCATCTCAGGCCGCCGCATCACCCTGTTTGTGCCAGATCTCCCGCAATACTCCTCCGTCGCTGCGTGACTCTGGTAAATGCTCCCTTTTCTCACTTATCAGATCTATATTAGGGTTTCAAATTTTCTTTGGTGTTCGTCGGTGTTCATCAGCGTTCGTCAGCGTTTTCCTGCCTTCCCTTTAGCATCTTACTGAATCTAGTAATGCCTGATAGTTTCTTTTTGCGGCTGGATTTGTAGTTTTTACTGTACCGTACCACCGCATCTTGCTATTCCTGGATAAATTCTTATCTGAACCTTCTCTGTTCCGTTTAACACCATTGTAGGGCTCAGAAAAATTTCTTCATTGACCGATGGTAGATCCAAAATTATATCACCATCTTGTGAAACTTGTTTCTGCAACACTTAGTAATTTTTCAGATCTAACCCTTTTACCGAAGGGCGGTTTAACCTGCGATAGTTGATAATTCCTCATATGCCATTAGCCCTCACTTAAACCGCTGTATAATTTTGAATATCAATGCTTGGCTCCTCTTACATACACTTTGATTAAATTTTCGGTTTAGCATTACATGCCAATTTAATATTGATGAATCCACTTGGATCAGCAATCGTAAACTTCCCATTTTCCTTCTGCAGATTGTGATGGCACCACAATTTGCTGCCTGTAACTGGGTCCCATCCCGGATTACCGAGACACAGATCAACAACTTTGTCATTACAGGCGCTTTAGCTCCACAAAATGTTCTTCAGTGGCGAGTTCCTGGTCCTGAATGCCCTCCTGAACCCAAAGAGGGAGAGGTGATTGTGTTCTTGCAACATCTGGGCCGGGGCTTCAGTCCCCCCGGATCAAAAAATTTCCGGGATGTGCTTGCCAGCTTCCAACTCCATCCTCAAGATATAGGACCAAACTCAGTGTCCAATATATGTGATTTCCAGGTTTTCTGCGAAGTTTATCTGCAGGAAGAACCAACTGTTGATTTATTCCGGGATCTCTTTCACTTAAACCGCCGGACCGAATTCGCTGACGGCCCCAACACTGAACTTGGCGGCGTCTCAATTCAGAAGAGGAAAGAAGTTGAATTTCCTCACGCCAAACTTCATAGCCACCCAAAGGACTGGAACCAAACGTGGTTCTATTGTCAAAACACTGCTCCTACTGACGAAAATCCTCTGCCGGGTTACCGGCCATACCGGCTTAACAATAGCCACCCTTTACCTCCACGACTAACAGCAAAATAACGTCAAGCCTATGCATCCCAACTTGTTAGACTCCGGGCTTTCATGGCCAATGGTTTAACTGGCGTTGATCTTGTCCGCTGCTGGCTTTCATGGTGTATTTTGCCCTTAAGCCGCCGCTCCGGGTTAATGTGTGAATATACTGGTCAGACATATGACCCGCAACGGTTTAACCAAATAGAGATGACTGAGGATGAGGTCACTGAAAGTGTGAACAAGATACTTGATGAAAGTCTCACTGTGTGCACTCAGGTCGGTCTGCCTCCTTATTATGCCTCCAACAAACTGCCAGTGGTAAGCATTTTAACTTTGTATCTTCCTGACTTGGCTGCGCTTATAGCTCTATTGTAATAGTCCTTTGTACAACCTCCCAGGGAGACAGCTCCTTCTGGAAAAAGAAACTTCAAGACAAACCGGCCAAGGCTCCTCGGGTTAAGAGCAAGGTCACCAAGAGAGATGGCAAGAAGAAAGCCGCCGAGACTTCTGAACCGCCAGAAGATGTCCATGAATCAACTGAAGAGGTAGAACTTGACTCCCTTGGCTTTTATTTCATACATCTTATTGACAATGATTGCTCCCAGGATGATGCAGAGGCCAGCCGTGCAGATCACGTTGAGGTAATTTATCTTTCTGACTCAGAACTTGTGCCAGCTCAAAGGCTTCGCCGTGCAGTTCGGAAAGTGAAATGCTCTCACCCTCTTGCTTATGTGGGTAAAAAACTTTCTTTGAAGACACAACAAACCGAAGGTCGTCGCACAACTCGGCATAGTGGCCAACAGGTCACTTCCTCTGGTTTACCTCTGATACCAACCCGAAAACGCCATCCCGAGGTTGCTTGTTCTCCTGAAAAACGTTATCCTTTGAAGGGTTTTTTCGATGCCCTCTCAATCCATCCGACTCAAACTATCAGGTATCTTCAAACTCATCGGGCGGTTCATCCACCACTCAACTGCCTCCTTTGAAAACCGTCCCTGGGTAAGCATACAACCTTTTATTTTTCCCTTATCCTTATATTGACCCTGCTAATCCTTGTTTTTGATATTAGCGGCAAAGCTCGTCTGAGCAAGAAGGCTAAGACCAGCACCCCTTCTGGCGAAGTTGAATCGGCAGAGATTCCTGAAGATGCTTGTGAGAACCTTGATAATCCCATGGACGACCTTATCCCGCCAAAACCAATTGTAAATGCTGATCGGCCAGAAGCTGACCCGGCCACTCACGAGGGCACCTCCAGTCCACATGCCACACCTGCCAGTCCAGTTGTGGATCCTCTGAACTCCACAGCCAATCCGCCAACTCCTCCTACCGCTTCAATCCCAGGAAAAGATGATGAAGTTGTCGTCACTGGCATTGGTTATACCGCCCCAGGCAATCCGGTCGTCTTGGCAAAGCATAAAGCCAAAGATGAATTTGCTTTCCCGGGCAAAGGAAAAATAGAAATTGATTTGTCAAAATACGCTCATCTTTCTGTCCAGGAGCTTCATTCTAGATTCTTGAACCGGCTTTATGCAAGCCGAGACTCTGAAGCTGATTTGGTGAACCTGATGAAAGAACGCTATGAGGTATTCCTTCTCATCTCAATCTTGTATCCTGTAGCCCCCAAGGGCCGAGTTAATTTGTAAAGTTGAACCGGGACTTGTGATCCCTCTCATTCTGTACTGCTCCTTATTGATGTTCTTTTGAATAAATATACATTAGCCCCCAAGTGCCCGGATTAAAACTTGTATTGATCCTGGGGACTTTGAACCAACAGCAGGAAAGAAACAATCCGCATTAGCCCCCAAGTGCCAAGTGTATAACTAGTTGTATACTTGGGACTTTGATATTATACTGATATTCATCTGTGACTGACAGGCGGAGATAAATGGTCAACGCACTCAAATTGCTGACCTTCAAGAAAGCATCAAATCTCAGCAAGAGGAATCTTCAAAGTCCATAGATGAACTAAAAGCCACTTTAACTTCCCTGGAGCAACTTAAAGAAGACTTCAAGACTGAACGTGCCAAGTGGGAAACTGAGAAGGATGCATTACAAAAAACAAGCCGAAGACGCCGAATGAGCTCTTAAACCGGTGGAAGAGGAGCTTTCCGGATTGAAGCGCCAAGTGAATGCTATGACATCTGCCCTTTTTGGAGAGTACTCACTAAGCCATGAAATATTCCTTGTTGGAAAGCAGCCGTTAATAATCCTTAAACCATTACACGAAGCCGTATTACTCATCTGGGTTCAGATGCACGGGTGAAGCTGAAAGCAGCATATACTTTCATTGAAAAACTGTATGCTGGTGCCCAACGGGTTATTTGTGCAGCCTCCTATGACAACCCGGCCCCAACCCTGATCAAGGAAACGCTAGCAAGACTATCTATGGTACCAGCACAGATAGAAGAGGTGAAGCGATCTGCTGCTAGGGCAGGCGCTTTGCTGGCCCTTACCCGAGCCAAAGCGTGGATAGCTGACCTTGATCCGGTTGACCTTGCCAAAGGCTTTCCAAGCACACAAGAAAATGGGGCGGATTTTGACGACGAAGCCTTGAAAAGGGTGACAAGGGAGATGCGTCCTCTGGCGAGTCAGCTGGCAGAAGATGCTAACTTGACTGTTCACCGGTCTCGTTATGATGCAAATAACAAACGGATTAATGCTAATCTGCCGGAAGTGCAAAATCTCATTCCGCCAATCCGTAAGCACACTTATGCCCCTGATGTTGATCCGTCAGAACTTATCAGTGAAGAAGCTGTCTTTCAGGCTTTAACCCAGATTGACTGGACAAGCACGGATTTCCAACCACAAGGTGAAGAAGAGGCTGACCCGGAACCAAATGACCCGTCAACTTCGCAACATCGCGGCAACGAAACTAATCCGGCAAGCTGTTGGGTGCTCCGCAAACTTTGTTCAGGGGGACACAACACCATATTTTGGGCCTTGAAAGCGCCTTGTAATAGGCTAGACAAATATTGTGATCCGGCTGCCATCATGCACTAGGATATACTTTGCCTTGATCTGTCATGAGAATTTTAATACTACCTTACGTTTGCTCCATATCATGCAATCCCTGTATCTGCAGAAGAAAAATCTGCCCAGACGGTTTACCGCTGGATGGGTCAAAAGTACCCCGCATATAGCAATAATAAATCATACCTGTGATATGAAACATTGCTGTTAGTTTTACCAATTGTGATATTAGGAAGGATGAAAATCCAACTTTCAATATGCCATGTTGGTATATGATATCGAACTGGGTTGTGATAAGCACCAGACGATTGCTGGAGACAGCGTCAAACCAGACCGGTTTGAAGGATGCCAGGTTACCTTTATTTGAATGCTTAAACAGAAAATCCGTAAGCCACACCGGGTTAAGAAACACCGGGTTCGTCGTAAACATGATGAAAGAATAAAAACTTAGCATGAACAAAGAGAACATAGCAAGGCTTTTCAAGGGCTGCCAGGCCCAAATCGAGGCTTTTCATGGGCTGCCAGGCCACTGAGTTAAACCATTTTAGCAAAGCCTTTTAAGATGGGCCTCCAACTAACCAATCATCATTTTAACTTTGACGAGTTTAGGGTCTCAACAAGAGTAACTATCAAACGTTCGACGGGTCGTGCCAGGATTACATGGATAGGAGTGGCTTACTTGATGAAGGCAGGTTAACCCGGGGTTTTAGGTGAACACACCAGGCTTCCAAGCCGTGGGTCGATACCCGGCTACAAGGGTCCTTTCAAGCTCTTTGGTATTTGACACAAAGAGCCCCCAAGTAACTTTGTGAGCTGTGCTCAATGGGTGCCTATGTTTGAGCTGTGCCATGAGCAATCAGACTCTCTTTGGCCCCTTGGGTGTGAAGCTCCCAAGCTAAGTGGTGGCGTGATAGCCGGTTTAAGAGGTAGTACTCTGCTTTTCTAAGCTGAAGCCCCAAGTTAATAGATATTGGAAGAAAACAACGGAGACCCTGCTTGATTTAGCAAGGGTGCCGGTTTATTTTATTGATCATAATATGTACATTGTCGAAATATATACATAAGAAAAGCCAGTGGCTTCAAGTATAATAAGGCCGTAGGAGAGCTATGTTCCATGGTCGCCGGGTCTCCTCCTCAGAGCTATGTGAGTCTTCTCGAACATCAATGAGGTAGTATGATCCATTGTGCAGATTCTTGCTGACCACAAAGGGTCCTTCCCAAGGCGGGGATAGCTTGTGCATATCAGTCTGGTCTTGAACGAGACGGAGCACCAGATCACCTTCTTGAAAGGTTCTTGTCTTAACCCGGCGGCTGTGATAACGCCGCAGGTCTTGTTGATAAACCGCTGACCGAGCCAAAGCCATGTCCTGTTTCTCATCTAACAAGTCCAGCGCCTCTTGGCGTGCTTGCTCATTGTCCGCTTCAACATAATTTGCAACTCGGGGCTAGTCGTGACGGATATCGCTTGGAAGGACAACCTCTGCCCCGTAAACCATGAAAAAAGGTGTATAACCTGTAGACCGGTTTGGGGTGGTGTTTATACTCCATAGTACTGACGGTAATTCTTCCACCCAACAACCCGGGGTCTGCTTCAGAGAGACCATAAGCCGAGGCTTGATACCCTTCAGGATTTCTTGATTCGCCCTCTCCGCCTGGCCATTAGACTGGGGGTGAGCCACAGACGCTAGATCAAGCCGGATGTGCTCTCGTTGGCAAAATTCCTCCATCTCCCCTTTAGAAAGGTTTGTACCATTATCTGTGATGATACTGTGTGGAAAGCCAAAACGGAAAATAATCTTTTTAAGGAATTGAACCGCCGTAGCTGCGTCACACTTACTGATGGGCTCCGCTTCAACCCATTTAGTGAATTTGTCAACCGCCACCAATAGGTGGGTCTTCTTGTCCTTGGAACGCTTAAAGGGTCCCACCATATCGAGCCCCAAGTAGCAAACGGCTAAGTGATGGGAATCATGCGTAATTCTTGAGCCGAAACATGAGCTCGACGTGAAAATTTCTGACAAGCATCACACCGCTTTACCAGATCCTCCGCATTAGAATGGGCTGTTAACCAGTAGAACCCATGACGGAATGCTTTAGCCACGAGGGATTTTGAACCGGCATGGTGACCACAATCCACTTCATGGATTTCATGCAAAATCTCTTGCCCCTCTTCGGGAGAAACACAATGTTGGAACACGCCTGAAACGCTGCAACGGTGTAGCTCGCCATTATGCACGACCATAGACTTGGACCGCCGGATTATCTGTCTGGCGAAAAGCTCGTCATCTGGTAACTCGCCACGGTTTAAGTATGCCAAATATGGGATAGTCCAATCCGGAGTGGCATGTAAAGCAGCTACCAATTGGGCCTCCGGATTAGGAACAGCTAAGTCCTCTGTAGGCAATTTTACAAACGGGTTATGTAAAATATCCAGAAAGGTATTAGGTGGTACCGGTTTATGTTGAGATCCTAGCCGGCTGAGAGCATCAGCTGCTTCGTTCTTGCGTCGGTCGATGTGCTCCACCTGATAACCTTTAAAGTGGTCTGCTGCCATATCCACCTCTCGCCTATAAGCTGCATATTCGTGTTAGCCATAAAATCTGAATTATCTGCTTTGCGCTTACCGTTATTCCCATGGCCTCCTTGGTTATGGTGCTGCTGCCCTTTCGCACCGCCGTTCTTCTTTCCCTTCTCCGGTTTCTCCTCATCAGACTCGGGATCCTTGGTATTATCAGAATCAACATATTTTACCAAGGCGGCCATGAGTGTTCCGATATCATTGCAATGGCGCTTGAGCCTTCCCAACTTCATCTTTAATGACTTAAACCGGCAATTGTGCTCCAGCATTAAGATTGCTTGGCCGGCACTAATCCGGTCTGAAGAGTGCAAAACCTCTGAAACCCGACGCACCCAGTGAGTTGTTGACTCGCTCTCCCCTTGGACGCAGGCATCCAGATCCACAATGGACATAGGCTATTTGCAGGTGTCTTTGAAATTGGCTATGAACTGGGCCTTCAACTGCCTCCATGACTCGATGGAATTGGCCGGTAGGTTTTTCAGCCAGCTGCGGGCTGTCCCCTCTAACATCATCGTGAAATATTTTGCACAAGCCGCTTCATCCACTTCCAACATCTCCATTGCCATCTCGTAGCTCTCGATCCACGCCTCAGGCGGCTGATCAGCAGTGTAATTGGGTACCTTTCGTGGACCCTTAAAATCCTTAGGTAGCCGTATGTTACGGAGGTCCGGAATAAGACACGACACTCCCCAGGAACTGAAAGCGACCCCAGTGCCCCGGTCTACCGACGCCGTTGGCTGAAGCGGGGCGGTTTGATGGCTTCCTGCCTCCCTGCGTGCCCTGCCATTATCTACCACCTCCTGAGCATTTATCTCACCATGGGCCGCATTACGGCGCCTAGCACTGCTAGATACTTCCGATTCATCCATGTGTCTGCTGTAGCTTTTGCTTGGACGGGGGGTCGAATGAATTCTATCCCGTCTATAAGAATAGGCCTGCTGTTGCACCACTGTGGTTTGAAGAAGATCCCTGGCCCGCCGCGTTTCGATCGCCGCAAATGAGTCGCCTTCGATTGGAATAGCCGCCAGACGGGACGCTGCAGCAATCATATTATCCAAAGGGCTCGGAAAGTGATCCGGTGGCGCGGCCACATACGATAGCGGATTGTCCGTTCGCCGAGGTGGTTCTGTCAGGCGTGGCTGATCCGGTGCCGTCCTAGGTGCTTCGGTCCGGTTTACGGCTGTTGGATTGCTCGTCCCAGCCCCCGGTGTATTAAAGAGGTTCAAGCCTTCAAAGACCGGCGGCAGGCGCGATCGATATTTCCGCCGCATTACCTCATTCGATGCGTTTTGATCCAACGCTAGCCGGTAATTCTGTGCCTGTATCAATTGTGACTGGGCATCCAAAGCGGCCCGTTCCTCGGCCATCCTTGCGTCCTCAACCGCCAGATCCTCCTGGGCCTGCACTATCTGGTCCTTCAGTTTAGCAACGTCCGCATTATGTTGGTCCTGCGTCTCTGGGGTAACCACTGCGGTTAGCAAGGTTGCCCAAGCATCCATCAGATCAGAGAGAACTTGAACCGGACGGTGCACCGGGCCTCCTGCCGCGGCTGCTGTTGAAGATTGCAAAGTAGGCTGTGTTCTGGCCATGTAAACAGTAACCCGACTTGGCGGTTCAAGGAGATCCGGAATACGGCCGCCGTCGGAATATCCTTGGAACCCATTGTCATGGACTTGTTACAGGGACTCAGTCTCACCGGTGGATGATTAGCTGTCAGAATACACAACTGTCTCGCCTTTCGACACCGGTTCAGATCCAGCCCCCTGGACGCATCCTACGAACGCCCGTTTCACAGCAGGGTTAACCTGGGTAGGGTTTGCACGCTGAGCTGTTTCGACGAGGTCGGTGTAGATGTCCAGCTCAGGACCCGGTTCGCCGATCTTGCCGATGAAGACATGGATTCCTCCAAAGGGGACCCGGTATCCGTACTCAATTGAGCCGGTCTCGGGGCCCCACCCTTCGTTGTCGATGTAGAGCTTGCCGCGACGACTCTTGGTTATCCGGCCAATCGCGTACCCTTTGAGTCCTTCGAAGCTGCCCTTCAAGAACTCGAAACCATTGTGCGATAGCCCCACGGTGGGCGCCAACTATCATGGAGTTAACACGTCAGATGTCTTCTTGGAAAGACTTAGTCGTGGAGCCATCGCAACGGGTTAGCTTGAAGGGGTTAAATCGGACAAGGTACACGGGAGTTTATACTAGTTCGGCCCCTTCGATGAAGGTAAAAGCCTACGTCTAGTTGTGATGGGATTGATTGGGTTTCGATGCACAGGGAGCGAATACGCTAGCCTGAGCCTCGAGTGGTTGTTGTCTGTCCCTAAACCGCCACCGGGTCACCCCTTTATATACACAGGAGGACCCCGGCCGGTCTACGGAGTCCTAGGCTGACTTATACAAGTGCCAACCTTGGTCTCTTCCTTTCTTTCTTATAATACAAGTTTATACAAGCATGGGGGTTTATCATCATGGGCCCTAAATCGCCCATGGGCCCTGGGCCACTAAGCTTCATCCGTAAAGCGCCATCCTCCGGGTTGTCTCGGGCTTTGGTATAGCTAAGGGTAACCGACCCCTCTTGGTCGGTTTACCCTTAGCGGTTATATCCTCAACAGAACTTGCACTAGTGAAAGTATGAACCCTAGGCCTTGTTTCCTATCATTGCAATACCGTTTATGCTCACTTTTACCGCTTGCTACCTTGCTGTTTTTATTTTTTCAGTTTACAAAAACCTATATCTACCATCCATATTGCACTTGTATCACCATCTCTTCGCCGAACTAGTGCACCTATACAATTTACCATTGTATTGGTTGTGTTGGGGACACAAGAGACTCTTTGTTATTTGGTTGCAGGGTTGCTTGAGAGAGACCATCTTCACCCTACGCCTCCCACGGATTGATAAACCTTAGGTCATCCACTTGAGAGAAATTTGCTACTGTCCTACAAACCTCTGCACTTAGAGGCCCAACAACGTTTACAAGGAGAAGGTTGCGTAGTAGACATCAAGCTCTTTTCTGGCGCCATTGCCGGGGAGGTTAGTGCATGAAGGTATATCTTTAGATGTTGCAATCGAATCTTTTTGTTTCTTGTTTTATCACTAGTTTAGTTTATAAAAGAAAACTACAAAAAAATGGAATTGAGTCTACCACATACGCTTCATATTTTTAATATCTTTCGTGAGTATGATGGAAAGGAAAATTGTGCCAAAGTGTTAGAAGAAGAATGCATTAAAATGTTTGGCACTATCTTTGAATTATGAGCATGATTGCAATGTTGTTAGTATGAATTCCTTGAATATCCATGATGCTAATGATATGCAAAGCCACAAGCTTTGGGAAGCTATGTTTGATGAAGATGATATTTTTTGTCCCCCAAGCTTTGATGAGCAAATTTACTATGATGAAAGCATGCCTCCTATCTATGATGAATATTCTGATGATACGTATGCTATAAAGAATAATGATAACCATGAAACTTTTCATCTTGATCTTAATTTTCAATCACATGATAGTTATTTTGTTGAGTTTGCTCCCACTACTATTCCTGAGAAGAGTTTTGCTTATGTGGAGAGTAGTAAATTTTCTATGCTAGTAGATCATGAAAAGAATGCTTTAGGTGCTGGTTATATTGTTGAATTCATTCATGATGCTACTGAAAATTATTATGAGGGAGGAATATATGCTTGTAGGAATTGCAATAATATCAAATTTCCTCTCTATGTGCTTAAAGTTTTGAAGTTATGCTTGTTTTACCTTCCTATGCAAGTTGATTCTTGTTCCCTTAAGTTGTTTGCTCACAAAATCCCTATGCATAGGAAGTGGGTTAGACTTAAATGTGCTAGTCATATTCTTCATGATGCTCTCTTTATGTTTCAATTCTTATCTTTTATTTGAGCATCATTGAAATCATCATGCCTAGCTAGGGGCGTTAAACGTTAGCCCTTGTTGGGAGGCAACCCAACTTTATTTTAGTTTTTTCTTTTTGGTTCTGTTTAGGAATAAATAATCCATCTAGCCTCTGTTTAGATGTGGTTTTATGTTTTAATTAGTGTTTGTTCCAATTAGAACCTTTGGGAAGACTTGGGTGAAGTCTTTATGATCATGCTATAAAAAACAAAAACTTTAGCGCTCACGAGATTAGCTAGAACTTTTTACTGGAGAGTGGTATTTAGTTGATTATTTTTGCACATGATTACTAGACAAATTCCTCAGGTCCACCAATTTATTTTAGAATTTGTGGAGTTCCAGAAGTTTGTGTTAGTTACAGATTACTACCGATTGTTCTGTTTTTCGTGTGTTGTTTGCTTATTTTGATGACTCTATGGCTAGTAAAATAGTTTATAAACCATAGAGAAGTTGGAATACAGTAGGTTTAACACCAATATAAATAAATAATGAGTTCATTACAGTACCTTGAAGTGGTGTTTTGTTTTCTTTCGCTAACGGAGCTCACGAGTTTTCTGTTAAGTTTTGTGTTGTGAAGTTTTCAAGTTTTGGGTAAAGATTCGATGGAATATCTAATAAGGAGTGGCAAGAGCCTAAGCTTGGGGATTCCCAAGGCACCCCAAGGTAATAATCAATGATAACCAATCATCTAAGCTTGGGGATGCCCTGGATGCCATCCCCTCTTTCGTCTTTGTTCATCGGTAACTTTACTTGGAGCTATATTTTTATTCACCACATGATATGTGTTTTGCTTGGAGCGTCATTTTAGTTTATTTTGTTTTGCTTGCTGCTTGAATAAAGTATCAAGATCTGAAATTCTTAAAATGGGAGAGTCTTCACATGATTGCATAATTATACAACTACTCATTGATCTTCACTTATATCTTTCGGAGTAGTTTGTCGTTTGCTCTAGTGCTTCACTTATATCTTTTAGAGCATGGTGGTAGTTTTATTTCGAAGAAATAGATGAACTATCATGCTTCACTTATATTATTTTGAGAGTCTTAAGTAGCATGGTAATGTGCTTAAAAATCCTAATATGCTAAGCATACAATATTTGTAAGAATTCTTATGAGTGTGTTGAATACTAAGAAAAGTTTGATGCTTGATAATTGTTTTGAGATATGAAGATGGTGATATTAGAGTCATGCTAGTTGAGTAGTTGTGAATTTGAGAAGTACTTATGTTAAAGTTTGTGATTCCCGTAGCATGCACGTATGGTGTACCGTTATGTGATGAAGTCGGAGCATGATTTATTTATTGATTGTCTTCCTTATGAGTGGCGGTCGGGGACGAGCGATGGTCTTTTCCTACCAATCTATCCCCCTAGGAGCATGTGCGTAATACTTTGCTTTGATAACTTCAAGATTTTTGCAATAAGTATATGAGTTCTTTATGACTAATGGTGAGTCCATGGATTATACGTACTTTTTCCCATCCTTCCACCATTGCTAGCCTCTCTAATACCGCACACTTTTCACCGGTATCATACACCCACCATATACCTTCCTCAAAACAGCCACCATACCTACCTATCATGGTCTTTCCATAGCCATTCCGAGATATATTGCCATGCAACTTTCCACCGTTCCATTTACTATGACACGCTCCATCATTGTCATATTGCTAGCATGATCATGTAGTTGACATCGTATTTGTGGCAAAGCCACCGTTCATAATTCTTTCATACATGTCACTCATGAGTCATTGCACATCCTTGTACACCGCCGGAGGCATTCATATAGAGTCATATTTTGTTCTAAGTATCGAGTTGTAATTGTTGAGTTGTAAGAAAATAAAAGTGTGATGATCATCATTTTTAGAGCAATGTCCCAAGTGAGGAAAGGATGATGGAGACTATGATTCCCCCACAAGTTGGGATGAGACTCCGGACGAAAAATAAAATAAAATAAATAAAAAAAGGAGAAAAGAAGGAGGCCATAAAAAAGAGAAAAGGCACAAATAAAAAAATGAGAGAAAAAGAGAGAAGGGACAATGTTACTATCCTTTTACCACACTTGTGCTTCAAAGTAGCACCATGATCTTCATGATAGAGAGTCTCCTATGTTGTCACTTTCATATACTAGTGGGAATCTTTCATTATAGAACTTGGCTTGTATATTCCAATGATGGGCTTCCTCAAAATGCCCTAGGTCTTCGTGGGCAAGCGAGTTGGATGCACACCAACTTAGTTTCTTTTGTTGAGCTTTCATATACTTATAGCTCTAGTGCATCCGTTGCATGGCAATCCCTACTCACTCACATTGATATCTATTGATGGGCATCTCCATAGCCCGTTGATATGCCTAGTTGATGTGAGACTATCTTCCCCTCTTTTTGTCTTCTCCACAACCACCATTCTATTCCACATATAGTGCTATATCCATGGCTCACGCTCATGTATTGCGTGAAGATTGAAAAAGTTTTGAGAATGTCAAAAGTATGAAACAATTGCTTGGCTTGTCATCGGGGTTGTGCATAATATAAATACTTTGTGTGGTGAAGATAGAGCATAGCCAGACTATATGATTTTGTAGGGATAACTTTCTTTAGCCATGTTATTTTGAGAAGACATAATTGCATAGTTAGTATGCTTGAAGTATTATTATTTTTATGTCAATATGAACTTTTGTCTTAAATCTTTCGGATCTGAATATTCATATCACAATTAAGGAGAATTACATTGAAATTATGCCAACTAGCATTCCACATCAAAAATTATCTTTTTTATCATTTACCTACTCGAGGACGAGCAGGAATTAAGCTTGGGGATGCTTCATACGTCTCCAACGTATCTATAATTTTTTATTGCTCCATGCTATGTTATCTACTGTTTTGGGCAATATTAGGCTTTATTATCCACTTTAATATTATTTTTGGGACTAACCTATTAACCGGAGGCCCAGCCCAGATTTGCTATTTTTTTTGCCTATTTCAGTGTTTCGAAGAAAAGGAATATCAGACGGAGTCGAAACGGAACGAAATCAACTGGAGAAGTTATTTTTGGAAGGAAAGCTACAGGATAGACTTGGACCCCACGTCAGGAGCTAAGGGAGCTGGCCACGAGGCTGGGGGGCGCGCCCACCCCCCAGGGCGCGCCCCCCTGCCACGTGGGCCCCCCGAAGCTACACCGACGTAGTTCCTGCACCCATATATACCTACGTACCCTAAAACTTCCAGAATAGAGATTAGATCGAGAGTTCCGCCGCCGCAAGCCTCTGTAGCCACCAAGTCAATCGGGACCCTGTTCCGGCACCCTGCCGGAGGGGGGGGGGAACCCTCACCGGTGGCCATCTTCATCATCTCGACGCTTTCCATGACGAGGAGGGAGTAGTTCACCCTCGGGGCTGAGGGTATGTACCAGTAGCTATGTGTTTGATCTCTCTCTCTCGTGTTCTTGATTTGGCACGATCTTGATGTATCGCGAGCTTTTCTATTATAGTTGGATCGTATGTTTCTTCTCCCCCTCTACTCTCTTGTAATGGATTGAGTTTCCCATTCGAAGTTATCTTATCGGATTGAGTCTTTAAAGATTTGAGAACACTTGATGTATGTCTTGCCGTGCGTATCTGTGGTGACAATGGGATATCACGTGCCACTTGATGTATGTTTTGGTGACCAACTTGCGGGTTCTGCCCATGAACCTATGCATAGGGGTTGTCACACGTTTTCGTCGTGATTTTCCGGTAGAAACTTTGGGGCACTCTTTGAGGTTCTATGTGTTGGTTGAATAGATGAATCTGAGATTGTGTGATGCATATCGTATAATCATACCCACGGATACTTGAGGTGACATTGGAGTATCTAGGTGACATTAGGGTTTTGGTTGATTTGTATCTTAAGGTGTTATTCTAGTACGAACTCTAGGGCTGTTTGTGACACTTATAGGAATAGCCCAACGGATTGATTGGAAAGAATAACTTTGAGGTGGTTTCGTAACCTACCATAATCTCTTCGTTTGTTCTCCGCTATTAGTGACTTCGGAGTGACTCTTTGTTGCATGTTGAGGGATAGTTATACGATCCAATTATGTTATTATTGTTGAGAGAACTTGCACTAGTGAAAGTATGAACCCTAGGCCTTGTTTCCTATAATTGCAATACCGTTTACGCTCACTTTTACCGTTTGCTACCTTGCTGTTTTTATATTTTCAGTTTACAAAAACCTATATCTACCATCCATATTGCACTTGTATCACCATCTCTTCGCCGAACTAGTGCACCTATACAATTTACCATTGTATTGGGTGTGTCAGGGACACAAGAGACTCTTTGTTATTTGGTTGCAGGGTTGCTTGAGAGAAACCATCTTCATCCTACGCCTCCCACGGATTGATAAACCTTAGGTCATCCACTTGAGGGAAATTTGCTACTGTCCTACAAACCTCTGCACTTGGAGGCCCAACAACGTCTACAAGGAGAAGGTTGCGTAGTAGACATCAAATTGCCTCCTGCTTATTTAGATTATAATGCTATGGTTCGCCATCAGTTTATTGAGAGGAATGAATGGCCTCTCCAGTACCGACTAATGTTTGACAGGCGCCGCACTGTCCATGTTGCTCTCCCTGCTCCTACTTTCTTTGACTTTCAGGCAAAAGGGAGATATATTATAACCAGGGAGGAGGCAAACGAGTATGAGAGTAGGACGGAGGCAGCTCGCCTCCAACCTACAACTCTTGAGGCAATAGCTGATGCATCTCAGTACGACCCCAGCTACAACTTTGATCCATGGGCATAGACCAACTTAGGCCAAAAGCCTAAGCTTGGGAGAGTATGTATTTCCCACTGACATTACATTCATGTTCACACACTCATTCTAGTTGTCGGTGCTCATACTTTTTCATTGTAATATCCATGCTAGTTTATTTTCTTTTTCTCGCTTTCTTCTTGTGTGTTTGAATAACCTTAAGAAAAACCAAAAATATTAGTTGTAGCTTTTAGCTAGTTTACTTTCCATGCTTGTAGTAGTAGTAATTAAAAGAAAACCCAAAAAGATTTCTCGTTCTTCTTTTGCTTGTTGGGAGCTTTCCTGTGTAAATAGTTTTATTTCCTTTCTTTTCTTTGGGGGTCGAGAGGAGAAGACCATGATTAAAATGTTGAAGTGGCTCTTATATGCATTATTGTTGATTTAACAAAAAGCCCATATTACCTTGTCTTCTCTTTGTATCAGATGCTTGCAGATTCCAGCTTAGTCCAATGCATGTGCAATATTATTATTATTATTCACACCATTCAGTCGTGTAAGTGAAAGGCAATAATGACGATATATGATGGACTGATTGAGATGAGAAAAGCTGGTATGAACTCGACCTCTCTTGTTTTTGTAAATATGATTAGTTCATCGTTCCTGATTCAACCTATTATGAATGAAACGTGTTTGCAATGACAATTAGAGATTATAGTTGCTTATGCCATGCTTACTTATCTAGGAGTTTATAATGGTTTACCTTGCGTGCCAACATGCTATTAGAATGGTTGTGATGTGGTATGATAGGGTGGTATTCTCCTTTAAATGATTCAAGTGGCTCGACTTGGCACATGTTCACGCATGTAGTTGAAACAAAATCAACATAGCCTTCACGGTTCATGGTGGATTATATCCTACTCATGCTTGCACTCAATGTTCATTAATTTTAATGCATGTTCATGACTGTTGTCACTCTCTAGTTGGTCACTTCCCAATCTTTTTCTAGCCTTCACTTGTACTAAGCGGGAATACTGCTTGTGCATCCAGTTCCATAAACCCAAAAGTTATTCCATATGAGTCCACTATACCTTCCTATATGCGGTATCTACCTGCCGTTCCAAGTAAATTTGTATGTGACAAACTGTAAATCTTCAAATGAAATTCTGTTTTGCATGCTCGAATAGCTCATGTATCAACTAGGGCTGTCTGTATCTCCCATGCTAGGTGGGTTATTCTCAAGAGGAGTGGACTCCGCTCCTCACTCACGAGAAAATGGCTGGTCACCGGGATGCCCAGTCCCATGCTCAAACCAAATCAAAATAATTGCAAACAAAACTCCCCCAGGACTGTTGTTAGTTGGAGGCACCCATTGTTTCGGGCAAGCCATGGATTGATGCTTGTTGGTGGTGGGGGAGTATAAACTTTACCATTCTGGTTGGGAACCGCCTATAATGTGTGTAGCATGGAAGATATCGAGATCTCTCGGTTGTTATGTTGACAATGAAAGTGTGCCGCTCAAAATATTATTTATCTCTATTTTAAAATCGAGCTCTGGCACCTCTACAAATCCCTGCATCCCTCTGCGAAGGGCCTATCTATTTACTTTTATGTTGAGTCATCATCCTCTTATTAAAAAGCACTAGTTGGAGAGCACCGCTGTCATTTGCATCCATTACTATTAATTTATATTGAGTATGACTATGACTGGATCTCTTTTACCATGAATTACAATGTTTAGTCAGTCCTTGATCTTCAGAGGTGCTTTGCATTTATGTTTTGCGGTCTTAGAAAGGGCTAGCGAGATACCATCTTGTTATATCATATTATGATTGTTTTGAGAAAGTGTTGTCATCTGAGATTTATTATTATTGCTCGCTAGTTGATTATGCCATTGATATGAGTAAATATGAGACCTAGGTGCTATTGTGAATATGGTTAGTTCATAATCTTTGCTGAAAACTTGAATGCTGGCTTTACATATTGAGCAACCCGAGTTTGTAAATTTTTTCTTTATCACTCTCAGTTTGTCAACTGAATTGCTTGAGGATAGGCAAAGGCTTAAGCTTGGGGGAGTTGATACGTCTCCATCGTATCTACTTTTCCAAACACTTTTGACCTTGTTTTGGACTCTAACTTGCATGATTTGAATGGAACTAACCCAGACTGACGATGTTTTCAGCAGAATTGCCATGGTGTTATTTTTGTGCAGAAATAAAAGTTCTCGGAATGACCTGAAACTTCACAGAGAATACATTTGGAATATATAAAAAATACTGGCAAAAGAATCAAGGCAAGGGGCCCACACCCTGTCCACGAGGGTGGGGGCGCGCCTACCCCCCCCCCCCCTCGGCGTGCCCCCCTGCCTCGTGGGCCCCCTGGAGCTCCACCGACCTCAACTCCAACTCTATATATTCACGTTCGGGGAGAAAAAAATCAGAGAGAAGGATTCATCGCGTTTTACGATACAGAGCCGCCACCAAGCCCTAATGTCTCTCGGGAGGGCTGATTTAGCGCCTGTTCGGGGCTTTAGAGAGGGGAATCCGTCGCCGTCGTCATCATCAACCTTCCTCCATCACCAAGTTCATGATGCTCACTGCCGTGCGTGAGTAATTTCATTGTAGGCTTGCTGGACGGTGATGGGTTGGATGATATTTACCATGTAATCGAGTTAGTTTTGTTAGGGTTTGATCCCTAGTATCCACTATGTTCTGAGATTGATGTTGCTATGACTTTGCTATGCTTATTGCTTGTCATTAGGGCCCGAGTGCCATGATTTCAGATCTGAACCTATTATGTTTTCATGAATATATGTGAGTTCTTGATCCTATCTTGCAAGTCTATAGTCACCTATTATGTGTTATGATCCATTAACCCCGAAGTTTCAATAATTGGGATACTTACCGCTGATGACCGTAGTTTGAGGATTTCATGTATTCACTAAGTGTTAAGGCTTTCGTCCGGTACTCTATTAAAAGGAGGCCTTAATATCCCTTAGTTTCCAATAGGACCCCGCTGCCACGGGAGGGTAGGACAAAAGATGTCATGCAAGTTCTTTTCCATAAGCACGTATGACTATATTCGGAATACATGCCTACATTACATTGATGAATTGGAGCTAGTTATGTGTCACCCTATGTTATAACTATTGCATGAGGAATCACATCCGACATAATTATCCATCACCGATGCAATGCCTACGAGATTTTCACATATTGCTCTTTGCTTAGTTACTTTACCGTTGCCACTGTTACAATTACTACAAAACTTCTACTGTTACTTTTGCTACCGTTGCCGTTACTTCCATACTACTTTCCTGCAGATATTAAGTTATCCAGGTGTGGTTGAATTGACAACTCAACTGCTAATACTTGAGAATATTCTTTGGCTCCCCTTGTGTTGAATCAATAAATTTGGGTTGAACACTCTACCCTCAAAAACTGTTGCGATCCCCTATACTTGTGGGTTAGCACCTCGCCGCGATAGCAGCCAACATGTCCCGCCACACGGCCGTAGCAGCAGAGAGGTCCCGCCGCACCGCCGAAGCAACACAGAGGACCCGCCGCACCGTCGATGCAGCAGACTGGTCCGACCACGCCGTGGAAGCAGAAGAGATGTCCCGCCGCGCCGCGAATGCAACAAAGATGTCCTCCCTTGCCGCAGCGGCCTGGGAAAATGCCTCGCGGGCAGGCGAGGACTCTTACAGGCGCATGCGTGCCCTTGTCCATAGGCAGATGGATCAAATCTCCAGGTGGGCGAGGTTGCAGGATGACCTGCAAGCCTCGTTTGAACAGTCTATCAACGTCATCCGGCAGGTAAATGAGAGCAATGCGAAGCTCCGGGCCGAGCTCGACCTGCCGAGGGCGAAGATCGTTGAAAGTGCAGAGCAGCAGGAGTAGACCACTGCCATTTTGAAGAGGACCGACGTCATCGTCGAGAAACTTATGGACGAGAATAACAAGCTGCGCATCGAGCGTAGAAGGCTGGTGGAGGAATCAGTGGATGCTCTCAAGCAGCATCTTGAGGACAAGAAAGAGCTCGTCGCCGCTCGCCACGGAGACTAGTTCCCGCGGCCTACACCAACGCATCAAGAAAGTAGAGATCAGCGAGCCAGATCATTGTCTTCCTTCTTCTTTTGCCCTTGTGTATTTTGGGCATTGTCGCATGTGGCTTTTTTTAAATTATGTTTCTAAATATGTAAGACAATTATTATCCACTATCATTGTCCTTATATTTACCATGCTTGCTATAAGTCGAAGTCGATGCTATATAGGTCCATCGAATCTTACATCAAGATCTGTGCAAAACTTTCTTCTCAGATTTTCATTTTTCTCTCTTAAATCTCAGTCCAGTGAGACATATAGCCACGCCGTAGAACAGGTGCTCGGGCACCATTAATGGAGACGTTGGGAGGTAGGTGCACAGGGGTAGTGGTCAAACAGCTCTCCTCCCGATGAACACGCGCAGGGGTCTGATCGCACGCCTCCCGTACTAAAATAGCTACCCCGCACGACACCTCCTAGCCAATAAAAAGGGGACGCGTGGCCACACGTAATTGGTAAGTCGAACGCCCACGGTTTCAATAATACTTGTGTTTCCGATTTGTAACGTGACAACACTTGTTCCAAAATGACTTTGTTGATTGTTAATGTGTGGGCCTTCGCAAATCGGACCAAAAAATTACCACATCATGTTGGTGCCATGTCATGAGACCATGCCAAGTTTCATGATTTTCAGGCGTGTTTTGGAATTATACGAATTAACAAACCAAGTTTCTCAATCTTTTCAGCTGAGCCACGATGCCCAGATGTTAGAATTTCACTCCCATCTCTTGCATGGGACCTAGAAAATCACCCAAGGACACACATGTGATTTTTCAAACAACTTTGGTGCACTGGAGCATGTGCTTGTGGTTCAAATTTGAAGTATGCACATTAAATGCCTATAAAATCAATTAATGTATAAAAAAGGCAAAACGAGCCCGGAATGATTCCAAAATTTAGCACGGTACTTCTATTTGGTCTGCTCTGGCTATGTAAAAAAATAAGGCGGGAGAAGGCAGTGTACATATGTCATTTCACACACGGAGGTGACACGCTCCCTCTCGGAACCACGAGCCTTCTCGAGGGAAGCTCTGGTTTGCGAGAAGTTTACACCAAAGCTTGTCCCAATTCGGCCAAAAATATTACCGTTGCATGTTGGTGCCATGTCCTGACACCATGCCAAGTTTCATGATTTTCAAGCGTGTTTTGGAATTAAAGGAATTAAAAAACCAAGTTTCTCAATATTTCCGGCCGAGTCACGACGCCCAGATGTTTGAATTTCACTCCCATCTCTTGCATGGGACCTAGAAATTCACCCAAGGACACACATGTGATTTTTCAAACAACTTTGGTGCACTGGAGCATGTTCTTGTAGTTCAAATTTGAATTGTGCACATTAAATGCCCATAGACTCAATTAATGTATAAAAAAGGCGAAACGAGCCCGGAATAATTCCAAAATTTAGCATGATACTCCTATTTGGTCTAATTTGGCCATGTAAAAAATAAGGCGGGAGAAGGCAGTGTACGTATGTCGTTTCACACACGTAGGTGACACGTTCCCTCTCGGAACCACGAGCCTTCTTGAGGGAAGCTCCGGTTCGCAAGAAGCTTACACCAAAGCTTTTCCCAATTCGGCCAAACATATTACCGCAACATGTTGGTGCCATGTCATGACACCATGCCAAGTTTCATGATTTTCAGGCGTGTTTTGGAATTATAGGAATTAAAAAACCAAGTTTCTCAATCTTTTCGGCCGAGCCACGACGCCCAGATGTTTGAATTTCACCCCATCTCTTGCATGGGACCTAGAAATTCACCCAAGGACACACGTGTGATTTTTCAAACAACTTTGGTGCACTGGAGCATGTGGTTGTAATTCAAATTTGAATTATGCACATTAAATGCCCAGAAACTCAATTAATGTATAAAAAAGGCGAAATGAGCCCGGAATAATTCCGAAATTTAGCACGGTACTTCTATTTGGTCTAATATGGCTGTGTAAAAAAATAAGGCGGGAGATGGCAGTGTACGTATGTCATTTCGCACACGAAGGTGACACATTCCCTCTCGGAACCACAAGCCTTCTTGAGGGAAGCTCCGGTTTGCAAGAAGCTTACACCAAAGCTTGTCCCATTTCGGCCAAAAAAATTACCGCAGCATGTTGGTGCCATGTCATGAGACCATGCCAAGTTTCATGATTTTCAAGCGTGTTTTGGAATTACAGGAATTAAAAAACCAAGTTTCTCAATCTTTCCGGCCGAGCCACGACGTCCAGATGTTTGAATTTCACTCTCATCTCTTGCATGGGACCTAGAAATTCACCCAAGGACACACATGTGATTTTTCAAACAACTTTGGTGCACTGGAGCATGTGGTTGTAGTTCAAATTTGAATTATGCACATTAAATGCCCAGAAACTCAATTAATGTATAAAAAAGGCGAAACGAGCCCGGAATAATTCCAAAATTTAGCACGGTACTTCTATTTGGTCTAATCTGGATGTGCAAAAAAAATTAAGGTGGGAGAAGGCAGTGTATGTATGTCGTTTCGCACACGGAGGTGACACGTTCCCTCTCGGAACCACGAGCCTTCTTGAGGGAAGCTCCGGTTTGCAAGAAGCTTACAACAAAGCTTGTCCTAATTTGGCCAAAACAATTACCGCAACATGTTCGTGCCATGTCATGAGACCATGCCAAGTTCCATGATTTTCAGGCATGTTTTGGATTTACAGGAATTAAAAAACCAAGTTTCTCAATCTTTCCGGCCGAGCCACGACACCGAGATGTTTGAATTTCACTCCCATCTCTTGCATGGGACCTAGAAATTCACCCAAGGACACACATGTGATTTTTCAAACAACTTTGGTGCACTGGAGCACGTGCTTGTAGTTCAAATTTGAATTATGCACATTAAATGCCTAGAAACTCAATTGATGTATAAAAAAGGCCAAATAAACATGGATAATTCCAAAATTTAGCACGGTACTTCTATTTGGTCTAATATGCCTATGTAAAAAAATTAAGGCGGGAGAAGGCAGTGTACATATTTCGTTTCGCACACGGAGGTGACACGTTCCCTCTCGGAACCAGGAGCCTTCTTGAGGGAAGCTCCGGTTTGCAAGAATATTACACCAAAGCTTGTCCCAATTCGGCCAAAAAAATTACTGCAGCATGTTGGTGCCATGTCATGATACCATGCCAAGTTTCATGATTTTCAGTCGTGTTTTGGATTTACAGGAATTAAAAAACCAAGTTTCTCAATCATTCCGGCTGAGCCACGACACCCAGATGTTTGAATTTTATTCCCATTTCTTGCATAGGACCTATAAATTCACCCAAAGACACACATGTGATTTTTCAGCAAACTTTGGTGCATTGGAGCATGTGCTTGTAGTTCAAATTTGAATTATGCACATTAAATGCCCAGAAACTCAATTAATGCATAAAAATGCCAAACGAACCGGGAATAATTCCAAATTTAAACACGACACTCGTGTACTAGTTGCATGTTCACTGTACGTAAATGTTCTAGAAATTCAAACACCAACCTTTCCCTCCGTAACACCATTTTGTCTTTCAAAACATAATGAAAAAATTAGGCATACCACAAATAGTTTACTAGAAATAATCGTGTGGGATGCTATATAAAATATCTTGGCGCACCGTCTCGTCTGGCTTACGCAGGAAGCTTCATTGTCTACATCCATCGCCCACGCTTGAACCACACTTGCGCGCCAGTTTCTCGCGGCACCGAGCGAAATTTTTTTGCCACCGCGGAAATATCTATCTCCCCGCCCCCTCCCTCCTACCAAAAGCCACATTTCCACTGTTCCTCCTTGCTTTCCAAGTTCAAACCTTCACTGCTGCTTACTGGCACCTCAGCCTCCTTGCCGGCGACCCTTGTTCTTGCAGTGCCGCCTGCTCACCGGCTACCCTTCTTCTTGCAGCGCCGCCTCCTCGCCGGCGACCCTTCTTCTTGCAGCGCCGCCTCCTTGTCGGCGATCCTTCTTCTTGTTGCGCTGCCTCCTCGCCTCCGACCCTTCTTCTTGCTGCGCGGCCTCGTCGATATGGTCAGGTAATCCACACCCCACCCACACCATCCTCCTCCTTTCCCGTCCCACATGCCCCAACTGACGGAGCGACACCTTCCACCAAAATCACTACCCCCTCCTCCAATTAAGCACCGCCCACAGCCATTTTACACGCAGTATAACGTGGAGCGGAGTAGCATGCGACCGCACGCATGAACGAGGTCACTATGGCTGACATGCGTGTCGACCGCCAGATCTTGGAGGAGCACCTCGTCTTTGAGGCCACCGTCGACACCGTCGTGCGGTTGTCTAAAATACAGTTCGTGATGTTTTCTCGAGGCCACCGCCAGTGCCTTCTAGTGATTTTTCCTCTGTAATGTTAATATGCAATCTGATGTTCAGTTAACAGTTTGGTCCTCTGAAATGTAATGTTCAGTTTACACTTTGGTCCAACAATTGCTACATTTTGTAGTACTGTTCTCAAGCATTCTTTGTTTTGTTAACTATCTTATCTTCTAGTACATGTTTCTATTCTGCAATGTCGTGTTGAGTTAACTATTTTGGTTCATTTGGTCTGTTGTCCATTTAACTGTTTGGTTCAGTTCTGCAATTTGATTTTCATTTGATGTGGGTACAATTTTGTATTGTTATGCATGTGACACCAATCGAATTTGGCTGTACTCAATACATATTCTACTGATAGTATGGCAACTCTCAGTTAACCTGATCAAGATCTTCCCTATGTGTGTTGCAGGGAAACAATGGGAGACAATGCGGTTTACCATCGAGGTTTGTTCAAGCAGGGTCCTTTGGCTAATAGCACATTATTGTGCAGTTGCAGGAATCATTCTAATATTTAGGTTTCTTACAATTTGGTCTTGCACATGTAGGTCCTGCTGTCAGAGGCTTAGACCCATTGTTTGACCTACTTTGCATATGGGGAAATGAGATGTCCATGAATATCAGTCAAGTCAAGAAACTTAGAAAGATTGTTAGGATGAAGAAACTTGCGACGAATAATAGCAAGATCTTTGTTTGCACAATGAAGAAGACATCAGTCAACTATAGGATGGTACCAACTCTTTTACCTTATTTTTACCCCTTGCGCCATTTCAAAATTTACAACAACGATTTATGCATAGCTTTGTTTTCAATACTTTTCAAAGTAGTTCACCGATGATTACCTCTCAAACCACCTGCATGGTCAAGAGGCGAGGAAGGTATTCATTCAACACCCACGGTACAATATTGAAGTCTTGCTGAAGAGGACGAAGGTTGGGCGGGCAATTATCCATAGCCACTGGCCTAAAGTTGCAAGGACATTCAACATCACTGAAGGCTCAATATTTGCCTTCCGCTTCTACAGTTTCCCAGATGAGATTCATCTGTCTATTTACCGTGTATGATGCTACTTTCCAAAGGTTTTTGATGCTGCATGTGAAACTTGGTGCTGTTGTGTAATGGTATAACTGAGTGCCGAAGCTATCTGATGTAATTCGATTATGAAATCCTGGTTGCTTTTATACGGTTATGAAATATCTGGCATGTTTTATAAGAAATATCAGTTTGATTAGTACATGGATTATGAATAATAGGCTAATCACCCTGCTTATTGGGGTTTTCTATTGCAAAAGGTTACTCAGACAACACCGTGGGCGATGAACTCAAAGAACCCGCACGGTTTCTAGAAAGTAGGCGTGTTCGATCAACTAACAATCACACACGGCTTCCGGCAGCGAACTGTTTGCATTAGGCCACCTTGCACACACGTTTCCACACAAAGAACTGTGTGTGATGTACAAACCTACGGAAATGATTTTCTAGGATTCACCATGTGGGATGTACATACCTACGGAAATGATTTCTGGGATTCACCGTGTGGGATGAACATACCTACGGAAATGATTTCTGTGATTCACCGTGTGGGATGAACATACCTACGGAAATGATTTCTGGGATTCACCGTGTGGGATGTACATACCTACGGAAATGATTTCGGGGATTCACCGTTTGGGATGTACATACCTACGAATATGATTTCTGGGATTCACCGTGTGGGATGTACATACCTACAGAAATGATTGGGTTTCATGCCTCGCCCGATCGCACATGGCCCCAGCCTGGGTCCCACGAGGGCCTATCCCCGACGATTTCTGGGTCGTGTGGGAAGGACCCCCCTATCTCCCACACTCACTTGGCGACGGTTCCAAATGCCGTCGCGGAAAGGGGTTTTAAACCGTTTGTTTAGGACGTCACTGTACTAGTGACATCTTACTAAATTGAATGATAAAGCCACCCTATTCACTCATGAGGAAAAAATTCGTTACTACTTTATCCTTAAGTTATTTCCATTCTCATTAAAGGGTGATGCTAAAACATGGTTAAATTCTCTTGCTCCTGGTTGTGTGCGTAGTCCCCAGGATATGATTTATTACTTCTCTGCTAAATATTTCCCCGCTCATAAGAAACAAGCTGCCTTAAGGGAAATATAATTTGTGCAAATTGAAGAAGAGAGTCTCCCACAAGCTTGGGGGAGGCTTCTCCGATTTCTTAATGCTTTGCCTGATCATCCTCTCAAGAAAAATGAAATACTTGATATCTTTTATAATGGACTAACCGATGCTTCCAGAAACCACCTGGATAGTTGTGCTGGTTGTGTTTTCAAGGAAAGAACTGTTGAGCAAGCTGAATGGCTATTGAATAATATATTGAGTAATGATAATGATTGGACACTTCCTGAACCAACTCCTAAGCCAACTCCAAAGAAAATGGGTATTCTATTTCTCAGTCCTGAAGATATGCAAGAGGCAAAGAAATCTATGAAAGAAAAGGGTATAAAAGCTGAAGATGTTAAGAATTTACCACCTATTGAAGAAATACATGGTCTTAATAACCCGACACAGGTAGTAAAGGTAAATTCTCTCTATAGATTTGATGAAGGTGATATTCCTCGTAATAAGTCTGCTAGCCAATGCTTGGATGAGTTTGATAATTTTATTGTTAAACAAGAAAACTTCAATGCTTATGTTTGTAGACAATTGAAACGTAATGCCTATATGGTTGAACACTTGAGTGATTATATGCCGAGAGTTAAGGGTGACCTTAAACTTATTAGTAAACATGCTTCTATGGTTACCACTCAGGTAGAACAAGTGCTTAAAGCTCAAGATGATTTGATCAATGAATTAAATAATAAGAAAAATGATAATGCCGTTAGAGTTATGACTAGAGGGGGTAGAATGACTCATGAACATTTGTATCCTGAGGGCCACCCTAAGAGAGTTGAGCAAGATTCTCAGAGAACTAATGATGATACACCTAGTCCTTCTAAGAAGAAGAAAAAGAAAAATGATAGGACTTTGCATGCTTCTAGTGAACCTGTTGTTGACACACCTGAGAATCCCAATGATATTTCTATTTCTGATGCTGAAACACAATCTGGTAATGAACATGAACCTAGTGATAATGTTAATGATGATGTTCATATTGATGCTCAACCTGGCAATAACAATGATGTAGAGATTGAACCTGTTATTGATCTTGATAACCCACAATCAAAGAATCAACGTTATGATAAGAGAGACTTCATTGCTAAGAAGCACGGTAAAGAAAGAGAACCATGGGTTCAGAAACCCATGCCTCTTCCTCCTAAACCATCCAAGAAAAAGGATGATGAGGATTTTGAGTGCTTTGCTGAAATGATTAGACCTATCTTTTTGCGTATCCGTTTGAATGATATGCTTAAAATGAATCCTTATGTAAGTATATGAAAGATATTGTTACAAATAAAAGAAAGATACCAGAAGCTGAAATTTCCACCATGCTTGCCAATTATACTTATGAAGGTGGAATACCTAAGAAACTAGGAGATCGAGGAGTACCAAATATACCATGCTCCATTAAAAGAAACTATGTTAAAACTGCTTTATGTGATCTTGGAGTCGGTGTTACTGTTATGCCTCTCTCTCTATATCGTAGACTTGATTTGAATAAGTTGATGCCTAATGAAATATCTTTGCACATGGCCGATAAATCAACTGCTATACCTGTTGGTATTTGTGAGGACGTGCCTGTTGTGGTTGCAAACGTTACCATTTTAACGGACTTTGCTATTCTTGATATTCCCGAGGACGATAGTATGTCTATATCATTGGTAGACCCTTTTTGAATACTGCAAGGGCTGTTATTGATTGCAACAAAGGCAATGTCACTTTTCATGTTAATGGTGATGAGCATACGGTACACTTTCCGAGGAAACAACCTCATGTCCACAATATCAATTCTATTGGAGAAATTTCAATGATTAATATTGGAGGTTTTGAATTCCCTCTTCCTACTGTCAAGAAGAAATATGGTATTCTTATTGTTGGGGACATGCATATCCCTGTTGAGGTAACCTAGTGTTATTCGAAAATTCTCCGGTTTCATGCGATTCGGAAAGAGTTTGTTAACAAGACTTGATCAACCTTGTTAGTGGATTCCTTTTGATGAGCACGAGATGGATGAAGTTAGAAAGCACAATTCTCTGTACCTTCCTTTTAATTTCTATTATTTAGATTAAATAAAAGAAAAATAGTATTTTCTATCTGTTTTCTAAATTATCCTTGCAATAAAAATACCCCGAAAATAAAAGTTCTCCAAACGTCCTGAAAATGAAATATGATTTTTTGTAGAATATTTAAGAATTTCTGGCACTGGGAACACACCAGGGGGGCCCACGATTTGTCCACGAGGGCACAGGGCGCGCCCACCCCCCTGTGGTGCGCCCCCTGCCTCGTGGACCCCCTCCACTTATTCCAGCACCCACTCACTTCGTCTTCCTCCAGAAAAAATCCTCCCATAGCTCAAACACGTGTTCTAGCTCATCTTGCTGCCATTTTCGATCTCTTTGCTCAAAGCTCCATTCACAAAACTGTTTGGGGAGATTGTTCTTCGGTATGTGACTCCTCCAATAGTCCAATTAGTTTTTGTTCTAGTGCTTTATTTATTGCAATTTTTTGCTGCTAAGGTGACCCTATTCTTGAGCTTGCGTGTCAAATTTATATGGTCCAAAGTAGTTCTAATGCATGATATAGCCTCTAGGCACTTGTGAGATTAATTGCTATCAATCTTGTTGAGTTTGGTTCACTTTTATTTTGAGTCACTAAAATTTCAGAATTTTTCAGAGAAAAAAAAAAGCATAGGAAAATGTATCAAGGTGGTTCCTCAAGGAAGCAAGGACCAAGGCTTGCGATATGTGAGCCAGACGATGAACCACCGAGGGAAGCTCAAGTGCGGCCTTGTGAATGGCCGTCAGAGGAGTTTATGGTCCAGGCAGGCATCAAGGATGAATTTGACGCGTATGTGCGTAATGCTGATCTTGAAGACTTCATGTCAGATAAGTGCCTACAGCACCACTACCTAACTGATTCTTTTGTGAGGAGGTTTAAATTTACATCCTCGCGCAATTCACACACCATTTTATTTGATTTTATGATAAATCATATACCATGGACATAGAAGATTTTAATACTGCTTGTAAACTTCTGCAGTGGGGCAATATTAGTGAACCTCGCAAATCTGAATATAAAGACTTTCTTGCTAGTATCACTGTGGGGGAATCTAGAGAAATCACACAAGCTACCATATGGAGCATTCATTTCCCTTCCATACACTATTTTGCTCTCTTTATAGGTAGATGCATTAACGGTAAAGATGAGGCTTGTCACATGTGCGTTCCAGATCTTTGTGTCCTCAAGAGTGCGGTATTAGGCGATAAACAATATAACTTGGGGGCCATTGTTGCACGAAGGTTGTATCTTAACGGTATAAGTGGAGATTTGTTTGGTGGAATTTATGCCACTCGTGTAGCTAATTATCTTGCTGTACCCATACATGGAAATGATATGGAGTTACCTCTTGCTTATCTAGATTATAGTGCTATGGTTCGCCATCAGTTTCTTGAGAGGGATGAACAGTTCCTCCAGTACCGACTAATCTTTGACAGACAGCACACTGCCATGTTGCCCTCCCTGCTCCTACTTTCTTTAACTTTCAGGCAAAAAGGAGATATGTTATAACCAGGGAGGAGGCGAACGAGTACGAGAGGAGGACGGAGGCATCTCGCCTCCAAGCTACAGCTCTTCAGGAGTAGCTGCTGCATCTCAGTACGACCCCAACTACGACTTTGGATATCCGCCAAGCCAGCAGTGGCCATGGACCAACTTAGGCCAAAAGCCTAAGCTTGGGGGAGTATGTATTTCTCACCGACATTACATTCATGTTTACACACTCATGCCAATTGTCGGTGCTCATACTTTTTCATTGTACTATCCATGCTAGTTTATTTTCTTTTCTAAGCCTTCTTCTTGTGTGTTTGAAAAAACCTTAAGAAAAACCAAAAAATTTAGTTATAGCTTTTAGCTACTTTACTTTCCGTGCCTGTAGTAGTAGTAACTAAAAGAAAACCCAAAAAGATTTCTCGTTCTTCTTTTGCTTGTTGGGACCTTTCCCGTGTAAATAGTTTTATTTCTTTTCTTTTCTTTGGGGGTCGAGAGGAGAAGACCAGGATGAAAATGTTGAGTGGCTCTCATATGCATTATTGTTTATTTAACCAAGAGCCCATATTACCTTATCTTCTCCCTAAATGCTTGCAGATTTCAGCTTAGTCGAATGCATGTGCACTATTATTACTATCCACACTGTTCGGTCGTGCGAGTGAGAGGCAATAATGATGATATATGATGGACTGGTTGAGATGAGAGAAGCTGGTATGAACTCGACCTATCTTGTTTTTGTAAACATGATTAGTTCATCGTTCCTGATTCAGCCTATTATGAATGAAACATGTTTGCATTGACAATTAGAGATTATAGTTACTCATGCCATGCTTAATTTGCTAGGAGTTTATAATGGTTTACCTTGCGTGCCAACATGCTATTAAAATGGTTGTAATATGGTATGATTGGGTGGTATCCTCCTTTGAACGATTCAAGTGGCTTGACTTGGCACATGTTCACGCATGTAGTTCAAACAAAATCAACATAGCCTCCACGATATTTATGTTCATGGTGATTTATATCCTACTCATGCTTGCACTCATTGTTGATTAATCTTAATGCATGTTCATGACTGTTGTCGCTCTCTAGTTGGTCGCTTCCCAGTCTCTTACTATCCTTCACTTGTACTAAGCGGGAATACTGCTTGTGCATCCACTTCCCTAAAACCCCAAAGTTATTCCATATGAGTCCACCATACCTTCCTATATGCGTTATTTACCTGCCGTTCCACGTAAATTTGTATGTGCCAAACTCTAAACCTTCAAATAAAATTCTGTTTTGTATGCTTGAATAGCTCATGTATCAGCTAGGGCTGTCTATATCTTCCATGCTAGGTGGGTTATTCTCATGATGAGTGGACTCCGCTCATCACTTACGAGAAAATGGCCGGTAACCGGGATGCCCAGTCCCATGCTCAAATCAAAATAATTGCAAACAAAACTCCCCCAGGATTGTTGTTATTTGGGGGCACCCGTTGTTTTGGACAAGCCATGGATTGATGTTTGTTGGTGGTGGGGGAGTATAAACTTTACCATTCTGTTTGAGAACCGCCTATAATGTGTGTTGCATGGAAGATATCGAGATCTCTTGGTTGTTATGTTGACAATGAAAGTATGCCACTCAAAATATTATTTATCTCTGTTTCAAAACTCGAGCTCTGGCACCTCTGCAAATCCATGATTCCCTCTGCGAAGGGCCTATCTATTTACTTTTATGTTGAGTCATCATCCTCTTATTAAAAAGTACTAGTTGGAGAGCACCGCTGTCATTCACATGCATTGCTATTAATTTACATTGAGTATGACTGTGACTGGATCTCTTTTATCATGAATTACAATGTCTAGTCAGTCCTTGATCTTCAGGGGTTTTCTGCATTTATGTTTTGCGGTCTCAGAAAGGGCTAGCGAGATACCATCTTGTTATATCATGTTATGATTGTTTTGAGAAAGTGTTGTCATCCGAGATTTATTATTATTGCTCGCTAGTTGATTATGTCATTGATATGAGTAAACATGAGACCTAAATGTTATTGTGAATATGTTTAGTTCATAATCTTTGTTGAAAACTTGAATGCTGGCTTTACATATTTGCAACAACAAGATCAAATAGAGTTTGTAATAGTTTTTCTTTATCACTTTCAGTTTGTCAACTGAATTGCTTGAGGACAAGCAAAGGTTTAAGCTTGGGGGAGTTGATACGTCTCCAACGTATCTACTTTTCCAAACACTTTTGCCCTTGTTTTGGCCTCTAACTTGCATGATTTGAATGGAACTAACCCGGACTGATGCTGTTTTCAGCAGAACTGCCATGGTGTTATTTTCATGCAGAAATAAAATTTCTCGGAGTAACCTGAAAATCCACGGAGACACGTTTTGGTATTAATGAAAAGTATTGGCGAAAGAATCAGCATCAGGGGGCCCACACCCTGTCCACGAGGGTGCAGGGCGCGCCCCTGCCTCGTGGGCCCCCTCGGACTCCACTGACCTCAACCCCAACTCCACATATTCACGTTCGGGGAGAAAAAAATCAGGGAGAAGGATTCGTCGCGTTTTACGATACGGAGCCGCCACCAAGCCCTAATCTTCCTCAGAGGGCTAATCTGGAGTCCGTTCGGGGCTCCGGAGAGGGGAATCTGTCACCATCGTCATCATCAACCATCCTCCATCACCAATTTCATGATGCTCACCGCCGGGCGTGAGTAATCCCATCGTGGGCTTGCTAGACGGTGATGGGTTGGATGAGATTGACCATGGTAATCGAGTTAGTTTTGTTAGGGCTTGATCCCAAGTATCCATTATGTTCTAAGATTGATGTTGCTATGACTTTGTTATGCTTAATGCTTGTCACTAGGGCCCGAGTGCCATAATTTCAGATATGAAACTATTATGTTTTCATGAATATATGTGTGTTCTTGATCCTATCTTGCAAGTCAATAGTCACCTACTATGTGTTGTGATCCGGCAACCCCGAAGTGACAATAATCGGGACCACTCTCGGTGATGACCGTATTTTGAGGAGTTCATGTATTCACTAAGTGTTAATGCTTTGGTCTGGTACTCTATTAAAAGGAGGCCTTAATACCCCTTAGTTTCCAATTGGACCCCGCTGCCACGGGAGGGTAGGACAAAATATGTCATGCAAGTTCTTTTCCATAAGCATGTATGACTATATTCGGAATACATGCCTACATTACATTGATGAACTAGAACTAGTTCTGTGTCACCATATGTTTTAACTATTGCATGAGGAATTGCATCCGACATAATTATCCATCATTGATCCATTTCCTACGAGCTTTTCACATATTGATCTTTGCTTAGTTACTTTTCCCTTGCCACTGTTACGATTGCTACAAAAACTGCTACTGTTACTTTTGCCACTGTTACCGTTACTTCCATACTACTTTGCTACTAAATACTTTGCTGCGGATATTAAGTCTTTCGGGTGTGGTTGAATTGACAACTCAACTGCTAATACTTGAAAATATTCTTTGGCTCCACTTGTGTCGAATCAATAAATTTGGGTTGAGTACTCTACCCTTGAAAACTGTTGCGACCCCCTATACTTGTGGGTTATCACTCAGCGCCTTTGCCAAGACAGAAAATTCGATGAGTAACCCAGAAAGTAAGCTTTTCACACCCCTTAGCTCATTTGGATCCTCACTTTCTTTTGAAGCAATAGCAACACGAGAACCGGCGACAAACTCGGACCAGTGGAGGTGGAGAGTTATCTTCTGGTTTACCAAATACTCCAGGTCCGCGGAAACATCAAAACGAGGTCCCTCCAAACTTAAACTCTTTTATCCTCTGGCAGGTCTTATTCATCAATCACTTAATTCTTCCGATTCAATTTATCAGGGGATAACTCATTCCTCTTCCAGCGACTCATCGCAGACCCAGCTGCCGTCCTTCAAGACTCTCCACTACAAAAAAAGACACATCCGTGACATTTTGGGCCGAACGAATTATTTTTCTATCATACATATGACATTTCTATGACGATAATTGTGACAAAACCCGGTATCATCATAGATGTGGTGGGCTCCTACTTCTATGACAAAAAATCATGATAGAAAATGGGCTTTTCATCCTGGGCGGGCCGGAGACGCAGCTGCATGACATTCTTTGGGCCGTCCATGACGGAAAAAACCGTGGTAGAAGCGAGGGAGAGGAAAATATCGGGGAGTTCCCGGTTACGGTGGGAGGTTGGGGCCGAGCGATGCGCGTTTCTCTTGTACACGTACGCGCGTGTGTGCGAGGCGTTGGCTCTAATTGAACCCGAGCGAGGCGTTGGGCTCTAATTGAACCCGAGCGATTGCACTGCGGGCTACGCGTTACTGAACCCGAGCGATCGATCGATGGCTGTTAACTGAACCCGATCGAGCGATTCCTTTGCTATTGCAGCTAACTGAAGCTGGTCGATGCTGCCTCTGGGATGAATAGTGAGAGTTGCGGGGGGGGGGGGGGATGAACAGTTCCCGGTGGGGGTGGATGAACAGGACCCCGTGGTGTTGCCTCTGGATGAACAGGACCCTGATCGATCGAGCCGGTTGGGGCTGGATGAACAGGACCCCGTGGAGGGCTGCATGAACAGGACCACCCCGTGGAGAATGAACAGTAGCCCGTGGAGGGGTGGTTGAACAAGAGTCGTGGAGAGGGCTGGTTGAACAGTAGCCGGTGGAGTAGCGCGCGGTGGAGGCTGGATGAACAGGAGCTCGTGGATGAACAGTCGCAGGTGGAGGCTGGAGGAGGTCGACGGTGGATGAACAGTAGCCCGTGGAGGCTGGAGGGGGTCGACGGTGGAGATGAACAGTATCCTGTGGAGTCCCGTTTTGTGGTGGACATAATCATGGAGCAGCACTTCCAACATATCTAGCAGAACTGTGGGTTTTCCTTCTGACAGGGCAATTCTCAACTTTATGGGTAACCATTTTGCAGATAAAACAACTCTTGGGTTTGACACATTTATCCAAATGATGCCCTGGTTCCCCACAGTTGTAGCAGATCACCTCAGAGTTATGCCATAAGGCCCGAAGCAGGGGCAAGAGCAGTTTTCTGGATGTCCTATCTCTTCTTTTGCTGATTCTTGCCTTGAGATTTCCCACTGATCTGAGAGTTGGAACCACCAGCAGATTGATCTTGGGCAATTATAGGAGCCTGCCCAAATTGTGCCCCCATTTGGGGCGGAGGTGGACTGTACCACTGCCCAACCGGCGCTCCCCCATTGTGATAGGGGAAATTCATCGGAGTTCCTAGTTCCTTCTCATCCTCCAGCCAGATGTTGTCTCTCAGGAAGCAGAAATAACCACCAGACAGCTCAATTGAAGCAGATTGCAAGCCTAATTTCAATCTTCTGTGGGTTTGGGGGAGAGGTAAGGTAGGGGATCCACCTGATCCGGCTCCGGTGGCGTGCTGGTGGGCAGGAGTCCAGTCAAGCATTCCCATCTCGTAGCACGGCGTGGATCTCCTGAATTCACTTCTCCTTTCGCCCATCGAACGAATGCAATTGGCAGCTCACTGGGGTGGGGCATCCTGTGCTTCTCGGAGAAATCTCCTTCGAAGTAGATCCGCAGGGCTAGATTCAGCAGCTCCCAATCCACATGATCCTTGCACATCCGAGCATACCTGCGTGAGCGAGAGAACGAATTCGGTCCCTCCTCGGCTTCCTCCCTTGCAGCTTCCTCCTCTGCTTCCCTCCATTCGTGCGTGCATTGGGTCTAGGAGAGAGCGTCGTCGCGGATCCGCATCACCCGCTCCCTCCATCTCCTCCCTCGAGTCTCCCGCAGCACCGCCGGCGCGACGGAGTCGAGCGGTTGGAGCATCCGCGGGAAGGCTTTGTAGACATGTGGGAGATGCATCTTGTACATCTGCCTGTCTTCCAGCCATTCCCCCGTGGATATGGTCGGCGACTCCATGGAGCGCGCGAGCGGACTTGCTGAGGGGGCAGGCGCTCCCGGAGTCAGGAGGCGGGGGGTGGCGGCGAGATCTATTTGCCAATTACTCCCTCCTTTTCGGTTTATAGGGCTCAATTCAAAAATCTCACCAATCAAGGTAGATGATGAATGGTGGAATACTTTTTGTAGTTTGCAATAGCACCTAATTAATGCACTTGTTTTCCTCAAAAAAATTATGTTTATCAATGCATATATTGCAATGCATGCATGCATAAACTACATGCATTGGTCAATTTTCTCTTAATACTTGCATGCAATGATTTAATGCACCTTGGAATCTAAACCCAAATTGAGCCTTATAAAATGGAAAAACTAAAATTTTGAGATAAGCCCTATAAACCGAAAAGGAGGGAGTATGTGAACTAAACAGTCAACATATAAAATAATTTAAATATATATAATATAGTTAGAAGGGAAACATAAGTTGGACCTGGCGTTCCTATTCTTATATAGAAAAATAGAACAGACCTCTGCGTTTTCTTCAAAAAAAACATAAACTGGGCTGCCAAAAATAAAACCTCGGATGGGAGGTCCATAGGCCGGTCGATACATGACGGCCCTAAGAAAATACAAACAAGCCTATGGACCTCCCATCCGAGGTCGTGGACTGCGCATGTTAAAAATGAAAGCCTAGACGGGGCAGCCCAAAACCACGTCCAACACTTGCCAAAACGACACTTGCCAAAACTTCGTCCCTCGTTTTCTCTGTGTTTCGCACACTCAACATTGTGTGGGCATTTTGACTGTGCATCATATGAAGATGTGCTATGCATGAATGTTGATCAGCATGATGTTAACTGGCTGGTAGTTCCATTTTCGACCATGAATAAAACTTCCAACATGATGTTAACCCTATTTGAAAGGCCGTGTTAGTATAAATGCTCTGCCTCTGAAAGTTGCAGTTTCTTATCTGAAACTGAACTTGCAGTTTCTTATCTGAAACTAAAACTTGCAGTTTCTTCTCTGAGAATCACATTGTCTGCACTTTTATACTCCTATGAAACTACATATTTTTAAGTGCTAAAAATAGATCTCTAGAATTCATAAAATACTTCATATGCTCAATACTACAAATCTGAAATTCAAAAGACATTCATATCTAAAAGTACTCTCAAAATACACAACACAAAACACAATTCACAACCTGCAAATACTGACAACCCTAAGGTCCTCCTGACAATTCACAACCTGCCCGACTATTGGGCTGGGGGGGTAGCCCCCTCCTATTCCTCGGCGGCAGACAGCCGCCCCATGAGACGATGTGAACAGCGAGGGAGACGATGGCGGGAAGCATCGTCGGGCCAACTGCTTTTCTCCTCTAGTGGATGCTCCAACTGGGATCGATACTCCCACCACCGCTCCCTCACGACCGGATTCGGTGAATCTGTTTGCTCCATGGCCCAGAGGAGCAGCTCTATGTACTCCGGCGCGACTCCCTCCGGGAGTATCGCCGCCTTTTCGCTCTGTTGCAGATATTTGGCCATGGATGTCGCCATTGCCGCTAGTTGGTCCTTGTTGTCAAACCAAGACTGTATCTCCAACATCCTAGCTAGCTTCACAAGGTCGCCATCTGCGATCCTCACGTATCGGTTGTACTCCTCCATCGATCTACTTCTCCACAGCACCTTCACTCGCTGGCGGTGGTTTTTGAATGGAAGAGGAGAGGAGCAGCGCTGGTTTTGGATTAGAACGGGAGAGGAGCGACACTGGTTTTGGAATGGAACAGGAGAGGAGGGGCGGTGGTTTTGAAATGGAAGAGGAGAGGAGTGGCGCTGCATTTAGATTGGAACAGGAGAGGAGCGGCGGTGGTTTAAGAGGAGAAGAGCGGAAGAGCGGCGCTGGTCTTAGAAGTATTTTTTTTTGTTGTTTTGCGTATTTTGGGTCAAAGTTTGACCACGTACTGTATTTGACAAGCAAAATGTGAATGCATGTCACCAAAAATTGTATCGTTTGGTTCGTATCTGAATGTACTTTCAAATTATATTATTTTTGCAACGTATAACATATATTTTATGTGCAAAAATCATGGTCAATTCTGACCCAGAATAAAAGGGAGACTAGTTAATGTGGGGTCGCTTTATTAATTGAAGGGTAAATTGATTTTGATTGATCCAGTCACAGCGCACCGGCCCTCTCGTCCAATCCTAAATCGCTGCCGCACGCTCCTCTCCCTCTTCTCAAGTGCAAAACCACCTCCTCTCCTCTCCATCATCTCCATTCCAAAACCACCGTCTCGTCTCTCCCTCTTCTGATCTTCTCCATTGCAAAACCACCTCCTCTCCTCTCCATCATCTCCATTCCAAAACCACCGTCTCGCCTCTCCCTCTTCTCTATTGCAAGACCACCGTCTCTCCTCTGTTTTCTAGACGCTTTGCTCCATGGCGCGGGCGCAATCCATGGATACAAAATTAGTATATTGTATAATATTTAAAAGTCGAGGGCGTGGCTTTTCCTGCGCAGTAGGCGGCGGGGCAGTTCCGCCTAGTCGGTTCGACAGAGACATGAGAAGAGGAGGGAGTAGGCTGCTGCAAATGTAGGGCTATGTGATTTGATAGCGAGTTACTTCTGGACAGGTGGGGCCCCGTGATTTGACTTGCCATTATCATTTTAACTGCGGTGCTACGACCAGCGTGAGTCTCCTAGATTCCTGACCACCTCCATACAGGTGCCTCTCCCAATGCTCCACCATGTAGTAGAGGTTGGCTCTTGCATGAGAGCCCACTTCTCCACTTTTTCCTTGCCTCTCTTTCCTCCACATATGCAAAAATGCCATGTAAAGCGCACTATTGTACTTACTTTTACTTGCTCCTACAGGTGCTTAAGCTTGCCACATAGGCATAAAGTCTAATGTGTCAAGTTAATCAAGAAGAGAGAGACTAGTTTGGTGACCCAAGGAAGAAATGGTGCTAAGCGCATGTACCTAGGTGAAAAGACAATTTTGAGTCTATAGCTAATTAAATGAAGCAAACTTAGCAACACCATTTCATTGGAAGAGGTCACTCCTTGGCAAATGCAATAAATACTAGTACTCCCTGTGTCCCATAATATAAGAATGTTCTTGGCATTACACTGTGTCAAAAACGTTCTTATATTATGGGACCGAGGGAGTACGAAGAAAGAGATAGAGAGGAGTAAAACAAATATACTTACAGCCAACCTTGTTGTAGTATGAGTGACTAAGTGATGACTATGTATGACATGCCAACATCAGATAGCCTAACGCACTATGATAAACCTCCAAGGGCGTGACCGCCCGAGCGACGCGACGGTCGTGGTAGGCATGACCATGATACGGGCTGCCGGCAGCCCTTGGATCTGAGATCAAACGGTAGCATGCTAAGTTGCTGAAAATTTGCAGAATAACCCTCTAGGATAGGATATTCACCCATAGGTCTAGAATCATGCCATGCAACCGTTCGATCTCAGATCCAAGGGCTCTCGGAAGCCCGTATCATGGGAGAATGGAAAGCCACTACCCTGCCGTTCGCACGCTGGCAGTTCGCTCCTACTCGTCCCCGCACGTCCTTCAATACTACGGCGGTTCGCTCCTAGTCGTCTCGTCCATTCACATTACGGCAGTTCCACTAATCCTAACCCTCCTCCCAAATCCATGGCGTCCCAAATCTCCACGATCGGCGGTGAGTACAAGGTTAGAACCATCACCGGCGATGGGTTCGACGTCATCTACACCTGTTCTTCCGCGACGGTTAAAGGATGCCTTTGTCGCTTCAGACGCATGTTCGAAAACTCAGATGATGAGTGGGTCGCTGGGCTAGATGTTGAGTACACGACAGTCCTGGGACAAGAGAAGGATCTAAAGGACGAAGAGAGGAGGAAGCTCACCGTGATCCAGGTTTGCGTGCATGACTTATGCTTGGTCTACCACATATGCCATGCCGACGTTGAGTGCCAGGATTTTAAGGACTTCCTCGGGAGCAACCTAGTCAAATTCGTTACTATAGACTTTGGTAACGACAAAGATGTCCTGCGTCGGATAGTCCTCGTTGTAGGCAACACCTTCGACCTCCAGAAGAATCGGCTGGTGTCCTCTCGTCAGCCTTCAATGCTGACCCTGGCAGGAGCCATGGTTCATCCTTCGTACGGTAAACTGGAGAAACCTCATTACATGTTTCATCGTCATGCATGGCAGCGGAATGTACTAGATATAGACCACATCCACTACGCTGCAATGGATGGCTACCTTTGCTTCAATATCTACAAGGGTTGGATGAAGAGCAACAACCAAGTGTGCGGTTCAAGCAAAGATGTATCGGCCAAGAGGAAGAGGGACAAGGACGAAGTCGAGGACGTGGACGAGGACTCCGAGTAAGGTGGCAGTGTTGTTGCTCATGGTGGTTCTAATGCAGTGTCTACCGGAATAGTTGCAAAGTTTAATTTCAGGTGTGCTTAATTTAATTTGAGGGGTGTGTTGTGATGAGCCCCCAGCAGAACTATGTTATGTTTCTTCTCGTTACTTTAACTCTTCAGTACGTACATACTAGTATTTCTTACATTTCATCTTTTAGTTGGTATAGTACTACCACTCTTTTCTTCACATTATATATGTACAATATATATGGCCAACATCATATAGCCAGCAGTTTAGTTGTCAAAGAATTTTAGGGTGCTTAGTTTTGTCAAAGAATTCCAGGATGCTTAGAGGGTGCTTGGATCCAAGGAACTTATTTTAGTCTGACTAAAAATAGTCTCTTTAAGAGGCTAAAGTTCCAAGCACCCCTGACTAAAGAGGGGCTAAAAATAGTCTTGAGACTAATTTTTTTTAGTCAGGGGTACCCCTACTAAAATGTGGATTAGTCCACTCTCTACTCATTTAACTCCTCTCCTTTAACACAGGCGAGTTCTGGATTGGAGGGTTTGGAGGATAATAAATGCTCATTAACTTGATTTTAGCCTTTTTAGTATTTGGATCCAAGCATGGGTGAGGCTAGCATGTTTTAGTCCCACTACTTTTAGTCATGGGACTAAAACGTATCCAAGCACCCTCTTAGTTTTATTTGAGGGGTGGGCTGTGCTGGACACCATTATTGTGACTAGCCTTTTTAATAGTACTATATGCATAATTTGGCGACGAGCGCTCTCTATATGTACCACATTTTTTTAATTTCAAGTTTTGCTCCATGGCGCAATCCACCGATACTACTGCTGTACAAAAGTATACATTTTTTAAAAGGCTAGAGGGCGGGTGTAGGATCAGAAGTATGTCTAGAGAGGGGGTGATTAGACTTCTTGACCGAATAAAAATCTATCCTTTTCCCAATTTTAGTTCTTGGCAGATTTTAGCTATCTTAGCACAAGTCAAGCAATCTCCACACAATTCTAGCAAGCATGCAAAAGAGTATATGAGCAGAGGAAAGTAAAGCATGCAATTTGCAAGAAAGTAAAGGGAAGGGTTTGGATAATTCAAATGTAATTGGAGACAGGGATGTTTTTGGCGTGGTTCCGATAGGTGGTGCTATCGTACATCCACGTTGATGGAGACTTCAACCCACGGAGGGTAACGGTTGCGCGAGTCCACGGAGGGCTCCACCCATGAAGGGTCCACGAAGAAGCAACCTTGTCTATTCCATCATGGCCGTCTCCCATGAAGGACTTGCCTCACTAGCGGTAGATCTTCATGAAGTAGGCGATCTCCTTTCCCTTACAAACTCCTTGGTTCAACTCCACAATCTTGTCGGAGTCTCCCAAGTGACACCTAGCCAATCTAGGAGACACCACTCTCCAAGAAGTAACAAATGGTGTGTTGATGATGAACTCCTTGCTCTTGTGCTTCAAATGATAGTCTCCCCAACACTCAACGCTCTCTCACAGGATTTGGATTTGGTGGAAAGAAGATTTGAGTGGAAAGCAACTTGGGGAAGGCTAGAGATCAAGATTCATATGGTAGGAATGGAATATCTTGACCTCAACACAAGTGTAGGTGGTCTTCTCTCAGAAAATGAGTATTGGAAGTGTAGGTATGTTCTGATGGCTTTCTCCACGAGTGAAGAGTGGGTGGAAGGGTATATATAGCCTCCACACAAAATCTAACCGTTACACACAATCTGCCAAACTCGGTGGGACTGGATAGTTAAACTCGGTCGGACCGATTCAGCAAACCTAGTGATTGTTAGGATTTTCGGTGGGACTGAGATGCAACTCGGTGTGACCGATATGGTTAGGGTTCAGGCATAACGTAATCTCGGTGTGACCATTACACAAACTCGGTGGGACCGATTTTGGTAATAAGCTAACCAAAGAGTTGGTCAGGTAAACTCGGTGGGACCGATTCACTCTTTTTGGTGAGACCGAAATGTTACAAAAGGGAAACAGAGAATTTACATTGCAATCTCGGTGGGACCGATCGCTCACTTCGGTTGGACCAAAACGTTACGAAGGGAAAACGAGAAATTGCAATCCCATCTCGGTGAGACCAAGATCCCTATCGGTGAAACTGAATTGCTAGGGTTTGTGGCAGTGGCTATGACATGTGAAACTCGGTGGCGCCGGATAGAAAGAATCGGTGGGGCCGAGTTTGACTTTTGATTTAGGTCATATGTGGATGTGGGAAGATAGTTGAGGGTTTTGGAGCATATCACTAAGCACATGGAGCAAGAGGCTCATTAAGCAACACCTCATCCCTCCTTGATAGTATTGGCTTTCCCTATAAACTCAATGTGATCTTGGATCACTAAAATATAAAATGTGGAGTCTTGATCTTGAAGCTTGAGCCAATCTTTTGTCCTTATAATTTTGAGGGATCCACTTTCCTCATCCATGCCATGCCATCCATTGAGCTTTTCCTGAAATATTACTCTTGGAATAATGTTAGCTCAATGAGCTATATGTTGTTAGGAATTACCAAAACCACCCAGGGATAGTTGCACTTTTAATCTCCCCCTTTTTGGTAATTGATGACAACATATAGATCAAAGCTTCGACAAATGATAATAAGAGTGAAAGATATCGTCGCTTTGAGAAGTATGTGATAAGCAAGAGCTCCCCCTAAATTTGTGCATATTTTAGGATTTGCTTTGGACTGCAAATGCACAAAGAGTTAGGATCATGGGTTACTCTTTCATGTCACATACATCTTGGTGGAGCGCTCAAAATGATAATAATTAAATACATGCACTCATCACCAAGCAAAGTGAATGATCAAAATAAGGATAAAATGATAGTAACACCCAACAAGCATTAAGTGTAGCTTATGATCAAACACATGATCATCAATGTCTCACAGTTTTAGGCATTGTATCTCAAGCACTCAAAAGCAAAATAAATTTCAACCAAGAACACAAGAGAGACCAAATGCAAACTCTCTCTCTCTCGAAGCCTATGATCTATACATTTTTCTCCCCCTTTGGCAACAAGTTACCAAAAAGTTCATAGAAAATGCATAGTACTAAACGACTCTCAGGCTTGGTCTTCAGGTGGTGGAGTCCGAATGATGCCAAGGACGAAGGATTCAGTTGAAGTAGATGGAGCTACTGGGGTAGAAGCTGGAGCTGGTGGAACTAAGGCTGTAGCTGGTGTAGAAGTAGTGGCTCTGGTGTCAGGAACTGGCACTGCAGATGATCTCTGAGCTCTGGGCACTCTGGCAAATGCATCAGTTGTTGTCTTGCCCTTCCTCTCCTGCATATCATCATGTAGTTGCTCCACAGCAGACTGAATCTCAGTTACTTTCACATCAAGGTCATAGAACTTTTGTTCCATGATTCTTTCTAGGATCTCTTGGTTTCGAGTCAGGGTGGCCAGTCCTTTCTCAATTCTTAGAGTTGATGCGATCAGGTAACCGAGCTGCTCCTACTTATTCTTCAAAAAGTACTCAGATGCCTCCTCTTGAGTTGGCATCCTGGCAGCTTTCTCCATCTTTGCCTTCTCCTTCTTTGCATAGACATCCAAGTCATCTTCCTGCTCTTCTGGGGCATTGATCAGCTGAGCCCATTCTGCAACTGTAGACTGGTATCTAGTGCCTTCTGACATCCAGACTATCCTGCCATCTGGATAGAAATGTGTTGTGGAGTAGAATTGCATTATGAGCTCCTCATTCCACTTTGTGAGCTTCTGCCCAACAAAGTCTGCAACTCCACAAGCTTTGAAGCTGTCAAGCACTCCAGGATAGTGTTCTTCATTCTCCATGATATACTCCCAATCAACCCATCTCACGTCACACACTACGGGTTTCTTATCCAGCAGCACTGTCTCATAGAAATCTTGTTGTTCCTTGGTGTGAAACCTGTAATCAATAGCAGTTCTTCTCCTTGAATCATATGGATCTTCCTCTCTCCATTTCCTCAGCCCTGAATCTCTCCTGATTTTCATGTCCTCAGCCACAGGATGAGCATCGTTGTTGTCTGGAATCTTGGTCTTGAGCTTCCTGAGAACTTGTCCTTCTTCTTCTTCAGCAGTAACATCAGGCATTGGGGCCTTGTTCTTCTCAGTAGCAGATATGTTCCTAGTGTTCCTCTTAGGTGCACTCTTGGGCTTGGAGGCAGCTTTGGGTGCCTCTTTGGGCTTGGATGAAGCAGCCCCTGACCTTATGGCATCACCCATAAGCTTCTGTGCCTTGGGTGCTGGTGCAGCAACCTCTTCTTCTTCTCCCTCAGAGTCTCTCCTCATGGAGGGTTTGCCAAGAACTCTCGCAGTAGTTGTTCTGACTCTCTTTTTCTTCTTGTCTTGGCCACCTGCTTCCTCTTCAGATTCCATGGTAAGCTTCATGGTCTCTTCAGTTACAGCCTTCCTAAGCTTAGATGTGGGAACTCTCCTTGCAGGTGCCTTTTTCTACATTCCAGGTTTTGTGGCTGCAGCTGAGCCATATTCCATCTTGAGCACCTTCTTCTTGGATGTGGCTTCCTCCTCTACCACATAGTCTTCATCCTCAGATTCAGAAGTTCTCTTCTTGCTAGCTCTGGTGGCAGCCTTAGGCAAGTTGCTTGGGGTGCTCCTGCTACCCTCATCAGAGCTACTAGAGGGACTAGTGCCCTCAGTCATGTGAACCTGCTCCTCTGATCTGTTCTGGCTGTCACTCTGATCAGACATGTTGCAAACTCTGACTGCTGACCCTGTGAATAGATTATAGATGAGATAGAGTGGATGAGCATCACAAAATGCAGAGATTTTTGCAAAAAAATGAGTCAAAAACTTAGTTTTAGTTTTCTACAGAAAGCATTTCAGATCAACCGATTTGCAAACTCGGTGATACCGAAGTAGCTTTTGGAACCAAAACTAGTGAACTTGGTCAGACCGAGTCACAGTTCGGTGGCACCGAGACTGCTAGGGTTTCACAAAGTCCTGAACTCGGTCATACCGATTTGCAGTTCTCGGTCAGACCGAGAACCACATGTGCAATGGCCGTGGCCGAATCGGTGGAACAGAGTTCCGCAACCCGGTGGGTCCGAGATGATTTCGGCGGAAACCTAAACCTAAATTTTCGAATCGCATCTATTCTAAGGATTGTTTTGACTGGCTAGGAGTGTTTCAATTGTAGCAAGAATCATAATGAACACAATGTGCTAGGAATCAGACGGGGATAGCACTGTGATCGAGTCCATACCCTAGTTCGGCGGTGAACTCGCTACGGCGGCAACGGCGGGGACGAAATCCGTTGACGGTGGCGGAGACCAGCGACAGGAGGTAGCGGGCGACGAGGAGGACGATTCGGAGACCCAGGAGGCAGAGCGAGCTATGCGCGGGCGAAGAGGTTTCGGAGAATTTTCCAAAATTTTGCCCGTGAGTATATATAGCCCGACCCTGTCGGTGTGACCGAGTGGAACAACCCGGTGGCACCGAGATGCATAACTGTTGACAGTTATAGGAACTCGATGTGACCGAAAAGTTCAAATCGGTTGCACCGAGGTGAAAACCTAGATCGACTTAGTGATCTCGGTATGACCGAAATGGAGGAATCGGTCAGACCGAAAAGCACAAAGAAGTTTTGGAAGTTTAAGTCTATGACAAATCGGGGACTCCGAGTGCTCCTCACACAGAGTGGTTTGAATCTGACTTGATCAAATTTTGTGATGTAGCATGAGCAGAGTTTGAGACGAGAAAAGCATAGATAGCTAGAGAGGGTTCTTAGGCATTCTTGTCCATCCACTTGGCAGAAGAAAAGAAAACCAATCAATCAAAACAACAAGTGGATGTCCTCGAATGAGTAAAATATGCAATCAACATGCTCACACAATAAGATGGCAATTGAAATATGTGGCAAAGCATGCACAACCAATTCTAGCATCTATCAAGCAATTGGCGATGACTAGGTCATCTATATATGAGTATATTGACTTAGGAGTCAAATGAGAACATTTGATCATAGGTCATACTCATCGTTTAAGCACAAGTGGGGTTACCACTTTTACAAAAAGCATTGTTGAGTTCACACCATTAGAGTTGCTTTAGCTCAATTCTTAGAGTAAAGCTCCCCCGAGATGTGATATCCCTCCTAAGAGGGATGAACTAACCTTGGGTTTTGTTGATGATGACTTCATGTAGATGTTGAAGATGTGGATGCTCAATGTTGATGTAGATCATTTGGAGCTATCCATTGGAGTGAGTTGCACTTTCAATACCTACACGGGTTAGTCCCACAAGGAACAAACAAGGATATCCATAGACATAGAGTGATGCACACACAAGATGATGTCTATGAAAGCTTTTAGGTTACCTTGTCCCTTGTCTTACCAACAAGAGGGTTTGTGACTCCTTGAACTAGTGCAAGATGTGGAAGTTGATTGCACTTGTTCTTGCCAAGATGATGAGAGTGAAGTATGTTGGCGGAGTCACCCTCAAGAACTCTCTAGTTCTTCTTCTTCTTTTGGATCCACACCATCTTGATGGGAATCATTGGTGTTTTAGTTGTACTTGATGAAGTAGAACTTGAAGTAGTCTTGGGAATCCACTTGACTAAAGTCTTAGGAGCTTCTTCAAATGCATCAACTTCCTCTTGAAGCTTGTCCTTGCCTTTTTGCTTGTAGTCTTGTGGTGGAAGATCATCTTGAGCTTGTGTTCCTTTGAAGGAAGTGGGATCATACTTCTCTTGTTGAGGAACAAACTTTGTCTTGGGGTATTGATCTTCTTCCCACTCAACTCCATTGGCATTGAACTTTCGTTCAAAACCAACACCTTGATTCTTCCGGTGCCTTCCTTGCTTGCGTACAATTTCCTCGAATTGCTTACTCCCGGCAAGACTCTTGTAAACACCTTTCTCTATAATTCTCTTCAATAAACTATTTTATTGCTCAAGTGTAACTTGGCTAAGAGAATCATTAGTGGAATTAAGAGAACTACTAGAAGCAACAATATTGGATTTAGCATGATCATTGTTACTACTAGAGGAAGAATCTTTCTTGTTCTTATTACTAGACTTGACTTGAGACATGTAAGTGGATAAGAGTAAACGCTTGGCAATGTAAGAAGAACTTTTCTTGCGAAGATCATCATTGATTGCTTTTAAGAACTCATGCTCTTGCTCAAGGTTGAGCTTTTCAAAGCGTAATTTCTCATGTGTCCTTAAAAGTTCTCGATGATCCCCTAAGATAGTTTCATGAGCTAACTTAAGAGTGTTTAGTTCTTTAGTTAGAGACTCAATTTTCTCCTTATCATTGTCATTCGTTTCATTTTGATTAGCATGATAAATTTACTTTTCATCATAGTATTCATCACTAGAGTTGTCAACAAGTAAATCATCATCACCTAACAAGTCATCTTCATCACTATTGAAATCAACATACTCGGGATGTGATACCTTTGGGCCTTTAGCCATGAAGCATGTTCCAACTCCTTCAATTGGTGATTCAAATATGTCATAGGAGTTGGTTGACACAAGTGCTAGACCGTTAACACCTTCATCTTGAGTATATTCGGAATCGGAGTGATAGATTCTCTCGGAGTAGTTGTCGGAGTCGGAGCCGGATACCCATTCACCAACATGAGCTTGATGTCTTCGTTTTGTGTAGCTCCTTGATGATTTGTCCTTTCTTTCTGAATCCTTGCTTCTCCGTGAGTATCTTCGTTCATAACGATCATCTCTACTCCTTCTTTCTCTATATGGTGATTCTTCTCTTCTACTCCTTCTCTTGGGAGAATCTTCTCTTCTCTTGTAGGGAGACGTACACTCATTGGAATAGTGTCCGGGCCTTCCACAGTTGTAGCAGTTTTGCTCTCGACTAGAAGATCTTTTGTCATTGTAGGACCTTGACTTAGAGCTTCTATATTTGCTTCTACTCTTGTAGAAGTTGTTGAAGTTCTTCACCATTAAGCTCAATTCTTCATTGAACGTTTGTTTCTCACTTGATGATGTGGGGGCTTCACATGAGGCTTTGTAAGCATCACTTGATTTGTTGTGAAGTTCCTATTTATCCTTGAGTGACATCTCATGAGCAACAATTCTTCCAATGACTTCCATTGGCTTGAGATCTTTGTAATTGGGCATCATTTGGATCAACGTGCACACGGTATCATATTTTCCATCCAAGGCTCTTAGGATCTTCTTGATGATGAATCTATCGGTCATCTCTTCACTCCCTAAGCCGGCAATCTCATTTGTGATAATAGCAAGCCTAGAGTACATTTCAGCGACACCTTCACCATCCTTCATTTTGAACTTGTCAAGTTGACTTTGAAGCACTTCCAATTTGGATTCCTTGACGGAGTCGGTACCTTCGTGCATATCAATCAAAGTATCCCAAATTTCCTTTGCATTCTCAAGACGGCTGATTTTGTTGAATTCTTCGGGGCATAATCCATTGAAGAGGATGTCACAAGCTTGAGCGTTGTATTGCAGCATCTTCAACTCTTCCGCGGTAGCTTCACGGTTTGGTTCTTTCCCATCAAAGAAGTCACCTTGCAAGCCAACACACACAATAGCCCAAACGGCGGGGTTATGTCCAAGAATATGCATTGTCATCTTATGCTTCCAACTAGCAAAATTAGTACCATCAAAGTAAGGACCTCTACGGTGGTAATTTCCCTCACTAGACGCCATACTCTCCTAGGTTGTGAAACCAACGCTATGACCACCAAAATCTATTGAAATCAAAGCAAATGGAGACCAAAGCTCTGATACCACTTGTAGGATCGGAAGTATGTCTAGAGGGGGGTGATTAGACTACTTGACCAAATAAAAATCTATCCTTTTCCCAATTTTAGTTCTTGGCAGATTTTAGCTAGCTTAGCACAAGTCAAGCAATCTACACACAATTCTAGCAAGCATGCAAAAGAGTATATGAGCAGCGGAAAGTAAAGCATGCAACTTGCAAGAAAGTAAAGGGAAGGGTTTGGAGAATTCAAACGCAATTGGAGACACGGATGTTTTTGGCATGGTTCCGATAGGTGGTGCTATCGTACATCCACGTTGATGGAGACTTCAACCCACGGAGGGTAACGGTTGCGCGAGTCCACGGAGGGCTCCACCCACGAAGGGTCCATGAAGAAGCAACCTTGTCTATTCCATCATGGCCGTCGCCCACGAAGGACTTGCCTCACTAGCGGTAGATCTTCACTAAGTAGGCGATCTCCTTGCCCTTACAAACTCCTTGGTTCAACTCCACAATCTTGTCGGAGGCTCCCAAGTGACACCTAGCCAATCTAGGAGACACCACTCTCCAAGAAGTAACAAATGGTGTGTTGATGATGAACTCCTTGCTCTTGTGCTTCAAATGATAGTCTCCCCAACACTCAACTCTCTCTCACAGGATTTGGATTTGGTGGAAAGAAGATTTGAGTGGAAAGCAACTTGGGGAAGGCTAGAGATCAAGATTCATATGGTAGGAATGGAATATCTTGACCTCAACACAAGTGTATGTGGTTCTCTCTCAGAAAATGAGTATTGGAAGTGTAGGTATGTTCTGATGGCTTTCTCGATGAATGAAGAGTGGGTGTAAGGGTATATATAGCCTCCACACAAAATCTAACCGTTACACACAATCTGCCAAACTCGGTGGGACCCGATAGTTAAACTCGGTCGGATCGATTCGACAAACCTAGTGACCGTTAGGATTTTCGGTGGGACTGAGATGCAACTCGGTGCGACCGATATGGTTAGGGTTCGGGCATAACGTAATCTCGGTGTGACCGATTACACAAACTTGGTGGGACCGATTTTGGTAATAAGCTAACCAAAGAGTTGGTCAGGTAAACTCGGTGGGACCGATTCACTCTTTTCGGTGAGACCGAAATGTTATGAAAGGGAAACAGAGAATTTACATTGCAATCTTGGTGGGACCGATCGCTCACTTCGGTTGGACCGAAACGTTACGAAGGGAAACAGAGAAATTGCAATCCATCTCGGTGAGACCGAGATCCCTATCGGTGAAACCGAATTGCTAGGGTTTGTGGCGGTGGCTATTACATGTGAAACTCGGTGGCGCCGGATAGAAAGAATCGGTGGGGCCGAGTTTGACTTTTGATTTAGGTCATATGTGGATGTGGGAAGATAGTTGAGGGTTTTGGAGCATATCACTAAGCACATGGAGCAAGAGGCTCATTAAGCAACACCTCATCCCTCCTTGATAGTATTGGCTTTTCCTATAGACTCAATGTGATCTTGGATCACTAAAATATAAAATGTAGAGTCTTGATCTTGAAGCTTGAGCCAATCTTTTGTCCTTATAATTTTGAGGGATCCACTTTCCTCATCCATGCCATGCCATCCATTGAGATTTTCCTGAAATATTACTCTTGGAATAATGTTAGCTCAATGAGCTATATGTTGTTAGGAATTACCAAAACCACCCAGGGATTGTTGCACTTTCAGCGGGGCAGTCTAGCTTGGTCGGTTTCACGAGAGGCTAGGGCCTTTGTGATTTGAAGGCTCATTACTGCTGGAAGGCGGGGCCTCGTGATTTGACTGCTCGTATAAATGCGCTGACGACCTGATCGAGGAGGAGCAAAGACCCCTACGGTATACTCAAGTTTTCCACTAGAGTAGTACTACGCCGGAGGAGCACGAAACACGGTAGCCCAGTGCCATATGGCGATAAAAAATGATCTAATTTGCTAGTCATCTCATTGTTAGCATTGTTCTATTCATTCCCTCAAAAAAAACATTGTTCTATTCATGCCTCCTAGAGAACGTGACACGTGTGGCGAAACACCCGAAGCAAAAGATGAAACACAGGAGCGAAAGAAGAAGGAAGATTATCACCCCAAATGATCAAATTCGCCGCGGAGTCGTAACTGCTTCTTCATCGCCTCCACGACCTCCATCTCCTTGCGCGTCTCCTCCGCCATCTTCATCATTGTGTCCATGACGCGACATTTCTCAACGCGAGCCTTCATCATCTGTTCCACGGCCATATTACGTACCTTTAGAGCAGTCGGGTGCTCGATGCGGAGCTTCGCCAACTCTTCCTTCTATTCCATGACGAGGGCCTGCAGCATCTTCATCGAGGAACTACTATTCTCATGCAGCTTCTTCCAGCCGACGTTCTTCTCCTTCAACAGGTCGATCTCGTGGCAGAGCTTCGCATTGTCCTCCCAAAGTCGCAGGATTTCGCCGATCGCCTTCTTCTCCAAGGCAATGCTCTTCTTCAGCAGCATCACCAAGCCGGCGGTCAACTCCCCTTGTTGATTGAGCTTAGCGGGCATGTCGTTGAGGCTCTCCTTCAGCAACTCCATCAAGACTTGGATGAACTCCTTCTGCTTATTGAGTTGATCAGGCATGCCGTCGAGGGATAACAAATCCAGATCCGCCAGCTCGGCATGTTCGCCTCCGCGGCTAGGGCGCTCCTGGAAGCCATCGCCTGCCCGTGAGAGATCTTTCAAGGTCTCTGCGTGGCGGCGAGCCCTCTCTTTTTTTCCGCAGCCTTGGTTGCCGCTCCCTTGTTACGAGTAGTTCTCGACCTAGAGCTCTGCTCACCAGCCATGGCAACAACGGACGAAGAAGAAGCACTTATGAGGAGGAAAGGTAGAGTAATTTTCGGTTAGGTAGTTCCCCTTTTTATAACCTAAGTACTAGCACTAGTACTAATACCTGCATAGTGGGAGCACGTTAAGGATTGGTACGTACTAGTAGGTGTGAGCAGGCTTTCGAATGTGATGGGAACAAGGCAAAGATTAATTGATGGTTTTGGTTTCGAGGCCCGAAACGGCTCCCGATGGGTTTTGCGGAACATAAATTTCAAGTACTACACTGCTCAAATGCGTAAATATTATGTTGCTGTCAAAAATTGGCACAAAATATGAAGGAGACCAATGGAAGTACTACTAGCAACCCACGATTTAACTACTCGCATGCGAGCAGTGGAGTAATAATGTCTTTCTTCCGCCGTCACGTCCACTCAATTTGCATGCGTTGTATTAGTTGACCATCAATGAAGTGAACGACTTTACACGCGCCAAATTATCACATGGGGTGGATCTTGGTACAAAATTGCGTCCGCCCGTGTACCCGCGTGTGCGTGGGAGGGAATGAGTGCGTGCATGGCATGCATGCACATCTTCGCTTCGTGCATGTACCGCCAGTATGGCTCAGGGAGGACGAGTACATTCTTCTGGAACCAGCAACACGTCACTGTGATCAATCCACGCAAGGAGGTCGTGACAACGCCTCCACATGTGCCACATGGCTTCATGAACTGTAAGAGAGACACTGTGTAGCGTGCCATTGGTATTCTAATTTACGTGTTTTGCACATACTCGAAGTACTAGTAAGGTACACGTGCATTGCACGCATCAGATTTTGCAACCAAATTATGAAGAAATACCACACTATAGCATGTAAGCTCTGAGTCATATATGGCTGATGTAGCCCTTCGTTTAATTCTTATAGTTCATCTCATTCAAAATCAATTAGTTTTTATAAAAAGCTAAGAACGCGGAAATAGGAAAAACATGGGATTATAGTGGAATGTCGTGTTGAATCCTACAGGATTGTACGAGTGTTTGATTGTGCATAGAAAAAACACATAATTCTTTCAAAGAGGTTTGAGTGGATGGGATGTTTCCTATGAAATCTAGTGCAAATGAATCATATGGAAAAATTCCTATGGTTTACAATCCTACGAATCAAACAACCAAGATAGGAAAAATTCCTAATGATTAGAATCCTCCAAAATTCCTTTGAGAATCCTTTGAATCAAAGAAGCCCTTAATCTATTTTATGATTCATGGAATTGTGCGTTGTAAAGCATAAAGTAAAAACAAATAATGGCAACTCAACTAGAAAAAAAAGTTTGGGCTGTTATGATACGAAAGATTCTAGAACAAAAGAGAACCACTGTTGTTTTGAGGTTTGTGCATTATACTTAAGTTCAACCATGGAGTCTGCTAGATTGTACATGTGGCAAAATCCGGTTGGGGGGCTAGAAGATGGTGCGAGGGGCCGAGTGGAGGGAGACTATGAAGGAATGCACAAGTGCGAGATCGATATTTAGAGAGAGGGGGCGAACACATGCGCTGTTGCGCGTAGTGGCGGAGCCATGAAAAATAAATGAGCTAGGGGGCCAAGCATTGCTAATCCTTTACAAGGAGGGTCAATTCATGAACTTAAACCATTTTTAGCAGCAATTGTCTAATGATCACATTCATATTAGCCTCGATATATAGTGATGTTAGGGGGGAGGGGCAGGGTCCTTACTGCCCCTGTCTTCGCCATTGTGCACGCGTCTGAGAGATGAAGCGGAAGGCATGGATGATGAGAGAGGGACGTTGGATATATAATTAATGTGGGTGTATTAGCTATATATGTTAATCCTATATAGAGAGGTATAGATTGATCGATGTGGACGTGGGAAAGAGGGTGAGACCTCACTGGATATATCGATTGATCGGTTTGTGTGGAAAACTATGAAAGACCTAGCTATATACACACATACATAGAGGAACATCGATCGTTGCGCATGCATGCGTGAGAGATAAAGAATGCCCGATATGATGGAGAGGGGGTTGCGTGTTGGTGTGTGCCTTCATGGGAGACCGACCTGAAGAAAAAGATTGCATGCGTGCGATGGATAATGCTGACTGGTAGTGTGTGTGCATGCATGCACGAGAGAAAGTTAGTGGTACAATTATAAAGAGAAGACTACTGTGTGGGTGTAAAAGAATAGCTGAATAGGTGAGGTCATAATCAATGTAAAGTTGAATTCAAATATTTGAATAATTGATCCTGATGCTTGAAACCCATGCATGCATGAATATAACGGAGATCTGTGCGGTGTGGTTTGGAAACGAGCATGTTGTAATGTATACACATTGAACAAGGTCAGACTGATTTGAATTTGAGATACCGATGGCAGACATCATTTGGCCACGTCGCATCCACGCATGGACACACTATTCTAATTGGAGATGACGGGCGTCTTTTGGATCACATGTCTATATCTATACCCCTATATATATATTATATTTTATATTTTTTATATTGTGTGTGGGTAACTTTAACTTTGAAAGATGGTCGTTGGATGAGGCGAATCCGATGGTCCAAAGATGGCAAGTTTGAGCACTACTGGCCGTTGGATATCATCTAGATTCCACCATATTTCGCCACATGTATAATCTAGAAGACTCCATGGTTGAACTTAAGCATAATGCACAAACATCAAAACACAAGCACTTCTTATTTGTTCTAGAATCTTCCGTATCAGAATTGTCCAAATGTTTTTCTACATGATTTGCCATTATTTGTTTTTACTTTATGTATTACGACGCACAATTCCATGAATCTTAAAATAGATTAGCTTTCTTATAAAAACTAGATGATTTTGAATGAAATGAACTATAAGAATAAAACGAACATCTACATCATGCATATATGACTCAAAGCTTGCATGCTACAATGTGGTATTTATTCATAATTTGGTTGCCAAATCTCATGCGTGCAATGCACGTGTACCTTACTCTATTATAAATGGTGTTTGTGTGTGTGTTGTGCGTGTTGAGGTGCAAATTGTCTTTTTTGGTACATGTTAAGCTTGTTCTTCCGAAATTTCAAGCCGCACCTTGTTATGCAGAAAATTCAACCTAGCGTCTCTGTCTATCATGCTGCGAAACTCCCGCCTCTTCAACCCGCGCCTTGTTAGACCGAAATATTTAAGATATATCTTTGTCTCGTTGTGCTCCGACAACTCCCTCCATCTGAACCCGCGCCTTGCTATTCTGAAATTACAACGCGCGTGAAAACTACCACCTCCCGTGAAATCCCGACACGCGAAATGCACGTGGTACCCCTGAACCGAAAGAGCCGCCTCAAATCGGTGGGGGTACTTTTGTAACTTACCCCACATTTCGGACAAGCGCGTCTCTAAGCCATGGTTCCCCACTGCCATCCCATCCGCCCACCCATTCATACACCGAGGCCGCGAAAACCCGCGACAAAACCCCACACCCTGCTCCATCCGCCACCCAGCCGGAGCCTCTTCCCCGACGACGTCGTCCACAGCAACACCTCAATGTCCCTCATCCACCATATCGGATGAGGATCCGTCGTCGATCTCATCGTCCCGCCGGTTCAGCCACCCCGTCCTCCACCTCCAAGGAGCTGCCCCGATGTTCCCCTCGTCTTTCGCGCCACCTCCATTCCCACACCGCCGTGTTCACCAGCACCACCGGAAGAGCAGCATCATCACCGTTTCCTCGGATGAAGCTGCGGCCTAATCGGCGCCACCAAAGAGGTTGTATACTAATCGCCGCATTTTCTTCTTGATTCAATCTCACGGTGCTGCCGGCGCTCGGTCCCAAGCAGACACGGGGCGGCTCCATCCACGGTGGCGTCGCCGGCCACTTCCTCCACGGCGTCGCTCCCTCGGCGGCCAAGTCCACATCAGTAGGAGCTGCTGCTGCTTTAGCTCTCGCTCGTGCTGCTGCTCTGCTCTTGCTCTCAGTCCCTTGCCTGGTCTGCTCTTGCTATTGCTCTTGCTCGCGCTGCTGCTCTCGCTCTTGCTCTTGCTTGCGATGCTGCTCCGATTTAGCTGCACTTCAGTCGACTGAATCGACTTTTGGGTCAGTTGATTTTTAGGGGTGGGGGGAGGGGGCTCGCCGGGGTGAAGGAAGAAACAGCCGCAGCAGGAAGGGGGGCTCGCCGGAGATGTACCCCACTATCTATCTTAGGGTTCGAGATGGGGGCGGTGGTCGCCGGCGGTGGCGGGGTGGTGGCGTGGGGATCGCCGAAGAAAACGCTCGGCACGGGGGGGGGGGGGGTAGAGGGATGGTCGGGGCGGCGGCGGACCGGCGGTGGGGAGTGTTTTTGGGGCGGGCGGGGCGGCGCACCGCCGGCCGCGGGCGGCGGGGGGCTGCTGTTTGGCCGGCTCAGGGGGTGGAGGTTGAAGATGAACCGCATGCCCTTGATTTTGTACCCAACGGTTGCAAAATCGACTGACCAGAGATGAAAAAGTCAGTCGACCGACGTGTAGCCTCACCTTGCTAGTGCGTTCAGTTTTGACAGCAAAATTCAGTTTCGACAACAAAATTCAGTTTCGACAGTTAAGTTTAGTTTCAATAGTTAAGTTCAGTTTCGATAGTTAAATTCAGTTTCGACAGTTAAGTTCAGAGATGAGCGGCTGATGTATTTTACATCTAGCACTTTGTGGTTATTTATTTTACGTCATGTATTGGAGATGCTATTAGAATTCCACTCAGGTTAACGTTGTTCATTGTCTCTCTTGTCCTGCTTCAGCCTCGGCGTCGTACAACTCACCGGAGATGCTCCAACGACGAAACCCTCCATCACAGCGGAGCAGTACCTCAGGCTCCATCGCGTAAGATCTTCTTCCCCTCCTCCGACAGCCAAGTCAGCCGGAGCATCCTCACCGGCCAACCCAATCACGCTGAGATCGACATGGCTTCGCCAAAGAGGTTGTACACTTGTTGCATCTCTTTTTTACTCTACATGTTATATATATTGTCCACTGAGCATTCGTAGTAACGGGAAATACGATTATTTTATCCTACTATAAGACAAGCAGTGAGGTACTAGGCAACTTAGCTATCCGTGATGGACTCTCTTGAACGCCATCATTATTTATCTCTGCGCGTTTGAGCTGTGCATTTGTCGATGGGCCTGGGAATTGAGCTAGTATGGCAGTGGCCTGGGTCCAAAGTAATAGAAGTAGCACAAAAACATTTTTTTAGTGTAGGATTTTCCTTGCTCAAGCCTACCTACTAGAATCACCAGTGCTTGAAAGGAAAAGTGGATGAAAAACATCAGAATTGGAAAGTTTCCTATGGTACTACTTTTCATGAATTTGGTGCAAAGGAATGGAGCAAAGGAAAACTGTAGGATTTGTTCCTTTAGTGTCTCCTTGAAAGAAAAACCGTAGGAATTCTAATTTTCACTTCTCCTCATTTTCATATTCCTATTCATCAAGCACAAGACTAAGAGATAGTAGCATAATAGCATTATAACCGTACATTTTCTTGTGGTTTGACTTAATCTCACCATGCTTTTTTGCATCCTGTGATCTTCCAATTGTTGTGAATCAAACACCCAGATTGGCAGAAATCCTGTGTTTTTAAATTCTCTGTTTTGCACGTGCATTCCTATCCTATTCCTGTCTATTTCCTATCCCTGCATTATTAGAATCCTCAAATTAAAACAAGCCCTTACTCAATTACTTCTATTACAGATATGTGTCAAAGAAAACCTTGTGTGGTTTGTCCTGCTCCTACGGCGCTGTGTTCCACCCCAGCTCAGCTGCTCCAACGACGGAAGGTTTCACCATAGAAGGGATCCGCTCTCCAGACTGTCTTTCACCGCCTCAGATCTTCTTCCCCGCCGCCAGCAGCCACGGCAACTGCATTACCATCATCAGCTGAGCAGATGACCTTGAGGACTACACGGGTCCGCAAGAGAGGTCGCACTCTTCCGTGTCTGCTTACGTTATGCGTCGCTTAATATGATGACATGCTACATTATCGTCATGTTCACCTATTAGACTCCGAGTCAGGTCCAAACTAATGCTGAAACTTGAGTTTTTAAATGGTCCTGGGGTACATATTGGGGCAGCAATCAGTACTATCTCTCTACTATCTGGTTAATCTCCGGTGTCTACTATGAGTTTCATGTTGGGTGCAAACAAACATTAAAGGAGCCATTATCTGTATTTTTTTAACTAAAGCTATTATCTGCCTGCTATCATTGGTTTTGGGTCTATCCACAGTTTGCTACCATCACTCTGGATTTGTGCATGCACTCCTTACATAATCTCACTATGTTTTATTCCTATGCATGCCAGTTATTGTACACAATGGAACTGATCATGTAGAGCAAAAGAGACGAGCCTTGCGTGGCAATAAAATTTCATGCAGACGTCATTCCATGGTGGGCGCAAAGGCAGCCCCCCTCCACCCATTTCGGATCGTAATCAAGAGGAAGATAACTGTTATGAGGGGGATTCAGAAGGAGAAGACCACTCCTATTTACCCCATGAGGTCTTTGCTCTAACTTGGCATGCTGATGTTGGTAATATCATGCATATGGTGCCTTGCATTGCTTACTGTATACATTAAAGATGTCATCTACTTAGTTTAGACATGCTTTGTGTCAATGCCGTCTGTTTAGTTTATTTATCGTATATGTGAATCATGCAAGGCCATCTTGTCTAGCCAGGCATCATATATGTGAATTTTGCAATGCCACCCTGGTTAGCCAGTCATCTTATATGTGAATTATATCATGCCATCATTTTTTTATTACGTGTTAAATTTGTCAACAATTTTAGTACATTCAATTACTCTTCCTGTGCATCAGCCATTTGGCACGGTCATGGAAAAATCTGGAGTGGAAACAAGGTCTTCAGAGCAGACAATGTTATCTGACGAAGCGCATGTCTTGCTGGTTACCGATAGCTCCTTAGAGGAGGATTCAGAGACAGATGACCAGTCATATCCCCCCCGAGGTGCATGCCCTAACTTGGCAGGGTTATGTTGCTCATATCGTGCGTATGGTATCTTGCATTGCTATGTCATTTGCTTAGTTTAGACATGCTTTGTGTGAATGCCACATGTTTAGTGTCTATTTACCATATATGTGAATTATGCAATGCCATCTTGTTGCAAGACATTATATATGTGAATTATGCAATATTACCTTGTTGCAAGGCATTATGTATGTGAATTATGCAATGCCATGCTATTTAGGCAAGCGTCATATATGTGAATTATATCATGTCGTCCTTTTTTTGTATTTCTCATTGCTTTTGTCGACAATGTTTGTATATTCAACTGCTCTTCCTGTGCATCAGCCATTTGAATTGGTGATGGAGAAATCTGGAGTGAAAACAAGGTCTTCAGAGCAGACAATGCTACCTGCTGAAGCAGATATCTTGCTGGTTACAGATAGCTCTTTAGAGGAGGATTTAGAGGCAGATGACCAGTCCTATTATCCCCCTGAGGTGTATGCTCAAACTTGGCAGGGTTATATTACTCATATAATGCATATGTTGTATTGCAATGCTTAGTTTTTACATCATATACACAATATTAAATGCCATCTCCTTAGTTGACACATCATATATGCGATTGCCCTCTGCTCACTTCCTTAGTATATAAATCATATATTTGAATTATGTCATGCCATGATGTTTACATAGACAACATGTATCTGAATTATGGCATACCAACCCATTTTCTAAAGACATAATATAGTTATATCATCTCATCCTTTTTACATAGTCATCATATTTTAAATTATGTCATTCCATCCGTGAATTATATCATGCCATCATGTTTCCATCGACGGCATGTTTGTGATTTATGGCATGCCAACCACTTTAATAGACACATCGTATAGTTATATCATGTCATCCTGTTTACATAGTCATCATATGTTGAAGTATGTCATTCTATCATGTCGAGTTAGCCATCATACATGTGAAATTTTTTCATGCTGTCCTATTTAATTAGCCATCATATATGTGAAATTATGTCCTGCTATTCTGTTTGCTTAGACAACATAAATGTGAATTATTTCATGCCCTGTTTTCTTCCCTACTATCCATTGCACTTGTCTATCTTACAACGTCTATACATTCAATTACTTTTCTTATTTATCAGCCATTTCAATTGGAGGGAGTGATGGCAGTATCTCTGGGAGTAAAAACACGGTCTTCATAAAAGATCGTGCTACCTGTCGATGCAGATAGAACCACGGTTGTACTTGCCCAAGAACCAGCCCCACCACACATAACCCACACTCATGCAGATTGTACCCCTACCCAGTTAGACAGAGAACCAGCTACACCCCTTCTAACCCCAACCCCAGCAGATAGACACCCAGTTCCCATTGACACAGCACCGTCTCCACCACAGAGCACCCAAACACGAGCAGTTAGTAAGGCAACTGCAGTGCCCAAATCACAAGGACCACCACTCTGAACCCAAAGTCAATGCTTAAAGCAGAAGAAGAATTGTTCTCAGGTTAGGTTCCGTAGCTATGGTTCATACTAATTTGCTCTTGCATCACTGTATTTACTGATACCAACTAATTTCAAATTTGAAGGATGCAATTGAAACTCCAATGGTGCAACAGGTATGTTTTAAACCTGTTTCTTCAACGTGTTTGGCCATTTGCTATTGTAACTTGCTCTATGTTGATTTCAGTTTCAATTGAATAAACAGTTATGTTCTCATGCCATGCACATTACAAGTGTTGTTATTGCTGTGTAGTTCCCCACACTTATATTCTGTCTATGCTGCTTTGTCTTAAATAGATATGATTCGAACTGTATCTATCTTGATTTGGCAACATAAACTAGAATGATATAGACCATACAGTGACCATACTACATAGATATATGTTTGTTTCATGCTGTTATCCTGTCCACCTTACTACTGAACTGGTTTACCAAAATGAGTTTCATATACTACATTGTAAACATGAGATGTGTTTGTTTGTTTATCTTTTAGAACGCGGTTAAAATATTGGAGAAGAGTACCCTGTTATGCAATGGTAAAGGAAGTAATGCAGATAAGGTTCAAGATAGTAAGACATCCCTATTGGTCTCCAAGAAAGCTAATAAAAACTATATTGAAGACACTGAGACAACCTCAAAGTCCTGTCTTGATGTAGTGTTCGAGTTACTGGCTACCACTACTGGCACCAGCTCTTCGAACTCGTTACCTAAATCAGTTCGACTTCTTGAGTCTCAACTTCAAGTTGAAAGACATCGATCAGATGTTATGCGACAGGAAGCCGAAGGACTGAGGAAGTCCCTGCAGAATTCAGATGCGTACTTTCTTGTGCAACAGCAAGCGCTGGAGGACTTAAGCGCCAAACAAGAGAAAGTTAATAAGCTTGCTAAGCATCTTGCCAGCATTATGGGTACCCAGGATATTGTTTCTTGAGCTCTTCTGAAGTGGTTTCAGTTCTCGACTTGTTTTGCTGCGGCGTTTATATGCTGCTTTGTTCCCTATATTTGCACTGGTGGCGAACTTTGATGCCCAGTGGATGTAATATGTGTAATAGCCGTGATAGCCTAGCATAAGTTGCTTGCTTATTTATTTCCTTGTTGTCTTGTTTATTTGTTTGCTGCTAGTCAGTGCAGTTCTTTTTCCGCAGTTTGCTAGTGGCTGCAATAACCTATTTTTTAAAACTAGGCCACAATAACCATGGGCTAATATTTACTGTAGTGACACTGGGCCTCCTACGGGCCGTAGAAAAGTGGGCCTTCTACGGGCCGTAGAAAGAGTAGGCCTTCTACGGGCCGTAGAAACAATGGGCCTTCTACGGGCCGTAGAAACAATGGGCCTTCTACAGGTCGTATCATCAATGGGCCTTATACGGGCCGTATGATCGATTGGCCAAACATGGGCCAATAACAGGCCGCATTATGGCCATAAACGGGCTAGAGTTGGAATCGTCCGTTCATGGGCCGGCCATAACGGGCCATCGTTAATAGGCCGTATTTGATGACGCTATGAAAACGGCCCAACGTATTAACGGACCACAAACGGGCCGACTGTAACCACAGGCTGAATTTGGCCCACAAGCAGAAAATGACAGTAATGGGCCGTAAGTAAACGAATGCTGGAAATGAGCCCAAGGATAAATGGGCTCTGAGAAGGCGGAAAGATAACATGGGCTGGAAACGGCCCAACGGAATAACGGGCCGTTAATGGGTATAAAGTGATATACTGTTCATTACGAGCCAGTTTCACCACGGGCCGTTAGTGGGTGTATAGTAATACATTGTTCATTGCGGGCCAGTTTCACCACAGGCCGTTAATAGGCCAAGAGTTACATAGGGCCTCATATGGGCCGAAAGACGTCATGGGCCAACTATGGGCCAGAAGTGAAAACGGGCTGGAATCATATTGGATGGCCCAGATGACGCTACTGGGCCTAATTCGAATAGGGCGTAACGGGCCTTTGGTTAGCGGGCTGTAAATGGGCTATATGCGAACATGTCGTTAACAGGCTTTCCATGGGCCGTCCCGCCAACTTTTGACCAAGTCAAACGGGCCGGCCTTTTCACAGGAATGGGCCTCTGTTGGGCCGTGCCACGTGTCGACGTATCATAGGCGCCTATCTGACCCACTGACGAGCTGACGCGTCTTTCGTCTGGCCAATAAGAATTTTACACGTGGAAATTTTCCGTTGGTCGGGGCTGTTAACGGGTTATCAGATCCAAAACCCGACCCGATAGCTTAACGGCGTTCTGTTACGGTGGATGCCATGTGTCGGTCACCCTTGACGAAAGCACTTCTGTGACGCGCGATTTATCGTCATGGAAGTGGACACTTCCGTGATGATAATTTTGGTAATGTCATGGAACACTTCTACGACAGCACAGGTATGACTATCTTGATTCTGTCATAAATTTGTCATGAATGTACATGCATGACAAAAAACGCGACCTACTGTGACAAACACGTATCATCACAGAAATGTATTTTTTTGTAGTGCTCCCTGGGTAATAATTTTTACTTTCCATCACTTTATAACTTTATGCTTGTACTAACCTCCCACAACCCTTTGTAGTGGAAACGAAAAGCCTAGCAAGAAGGCTAAGGTGACCAAGCCGGCTGAAGACCCCAAAGTCCATGAGTTGGAGCAACAAATTCCAGCATTTGAAGCCTCCGTACAACAACCAGAAGAACTTGTCCATGGCGTTCCATCGGAAATTCCTGACCTCTCTAGTGATCACACAAATGTCAATCCTTTGAACACTGAATCATCAAGCCCACTTAAACCGTCAGAAACCCATACTAAGGATGTTATGATCACTAGCACCGGCTTTCAAGAGCCGGGAAAACCTACTGTCTTGGCTAAGCACTCTGCCAAAGAGGAGTTTATTGAAAGGTGGAAAGTGATATTTGTCATTGCCAATTGTTCTCAACTAAATGTCAGTGAAGTACTCTCTGGTTATCTCAACCAAGTGCATACCAGCCGCGATCTTGAAATTGACATGGTGAAACAAATGCATCAAAAATATGAGTTATGAACTCCGGCTTGATAAATTATGCATATCATGTCAGCCCCCAAGTCTACTGTGTATAATAGAATAGAATATGCTGTAGACTTAGAATAGCCATGAGTATAAAAGCATCTTTGATAGAATCCTTCAAAAGCCGGCTTTCACCGTCAGAGTTAAATCGGATCTTTAACAATTAACATTGCGTCCGTAGCCCCCAAGGGCCGGTTTAATCAGCATGAATGAACCAGTACTGTTCATCATTATTTAGAAAGCAAAACTTACTTGTGTAGCCCTCAAGCCGGCTGTGGGCATTTGCGGCACAACCGGGTCATCATAAAGTAGAAATGAAAACACGAGCAATATGCATGAGCCCCCAAGTGCCAAGTGCTCTTGCTTGCAAAGTGCTTGGGACTTACTCATATTTGTCGTTATATGAAGAATTTTTCTGTACGCATTAGCCCCCAAGTGGCAAGTGTTGTTGCTTGCAAAAGGCTTGGGACTTTTATTCCTGTAACCCGAATATGAATATGATTGCAAATCTGTGCATGTACAAGATGCCACTGCTCAACTTCAATCACAACTGGCTGATGCGAAAACCCAGCTGAAGCATCAAGAATCTGAGACCCAGAAGGCCGACTCAAAATTCAAATTTAGTTTGGCTGAAACAGAAAAAATGAAGACCAGTTTTGATACTGAAAGAATCACCTGGGCTGAGGAGAGGATTGTTCTGATACAGCGGGCTGAAAAAGCTGAAGCATCCCTTCAAGAAATAACCACTGACCTTACCATCTTAAAACACCGCATATCCAGATGATTTCTGCTATCTTTGGTAAGTAGCATTGCTAGTTATCATAACCGAGTCTTATCTTTCACATCATAAACTATCTCTGGTCAATCCGCAATTATTACATAGGTCCTAGGAGCAGCAATCTTGGTCAAGAGATGCTTGTGAAGCTCAAAGCCGTATATACGCTCGTTGAACAGCTATATACTAGGACTCAGCGCACGCTAGCCACGATTTCTCCAACTAATCAATCACCCACTCCATTGAGTGATGTCTTGAAAAAACTTTCTGTTATGCCTGGTAGGATTCAAGAGATAAAGCGGTCATCTGCAAGCGCCGGTGCCGTGATGGCCTTAAGCCGGGCTAAAGCATGGCAAGCAGAGCTAGACCCGGCTGAGCTAGCTACTGGGTATCCAAGCTTGAAAGAAGATGGCACTCCCTTTGACAAGAAAGACTTCGCTGCCTGCGTGAAAGAAATACGTCCCCTGGCCAGTCTGATTGCTAATGAAATGGATCTTTCAAAATATTAGCCGGCTTATGATATAGAAAATCAGAAGATGTCCACGCCAGCTTATAAAGTGATGGATCTGATCCCCCAATTTGTAAGCATACTTTCGCCCCTGAAGTTGATCCGTTCGAACTTATAGATGATGAAGCTGAATTTCAAGCCTTGTGTGGCATTGATTGGTCATCACCAAACTTCCAGACGACAGAGGAGGACGAAGAACCGGCGAAGGATGATCCAGAAGCTTCAAGCCATCAAGGTTAAGAAGATTGATCCACTAGGCGGTTCATATATTTGATCTTCTGAAAAAACACTTAAACGTTTGGGCTCGCTGAGCCATGTATAGTTTAGTTGAACTCTGATCTGCCGTGCCATCGTGCACGTTTTGTGTTACGTAACACTGTTGATCCGCCAGTTGACGATATGCCACTTATGCATATGATATCCTTATGTAGGGCAGATTGTATTTCCTTGTTCTGCATAAAAAACAGATCACAAAATTGCTCTGGCGGTTTACTGATACGTCTCCAACGTATCTATAATTTATGAAGTATTCATGCTATTATATTATCCATGTTAGATGTTTTATATGCATTTATATGCTATTTTATATGATTTTTGGGACTAACCTATTAACCTAGAGCCCCGTGCCAGTTTCAATTTTTTCCTTGTTTTTGAGTTTTATGGAAAAGGAATACCAAATGGAGTCCAATTGACGTGCTAATTTTGACGATTTTTTGTGGACCAAAAGAAGTCCCCGGAGTAAAAGAAATGGGCCAGAAGAGTCCCGAGCCGTCCACGAGGGTGGGGGGCGAGCCCTACCCCCTGGGCATGCCCCCTATCTCGTGGACGACTCGGAGACCCCCCCTGACGTAAGACCTACGCCAAAAATTCCTATAAATATAGAAACCTCCAAAACATAACCTAGATCGGGAGTTCCGCCCCCGCAAGCCTCTGTAGCCACCAAAAACCAATCGAGACCCTGTTCCGGCACTATACCGGAGGGGGGATCCCTCACCCGTAGCCATCTTCATCATCCCAGTGCTATCCATGACGAGGAGTGTTGGTGTCAAAACCGGCGGATCTCGGGTAGGGGGTCCCGAACTGTACGTCTAGGCCGGATGGTAACAAGAGACAAGGTACACGAAGTTTACCCAGGTTCGGGCCCTCTCGATGGAGGTAAAACCCTGCTCCTGCTTGATTAATATTCAGGGCCGGCCCTGAGGGGGGGCAGGGGGGGCGGCCGCCCCGGGCCCCCGAAATCCAGGGGCCCCCTCCCAGGTTGCAGGTAGCCCATGGCCCAAGTCGCAAATAGCCCACGTCCTCATGTATTCCTTCTTCCGATCGTGAGTTCGCCCGCGTTTTCATGATCCTATTTCTCTGGGGGCCCTGATCGCGATTCGCGAGTCGCGCCGCCGAAGTAAATCTGGTCGCCACCATGCGCCTGCACGATGTTCTTCGAAGTCCCCTTCCACTCGCCGCCATGCACAGCCGTTGAAGTTTTATCTCTGTCCGCTAGATGCCTCTGAATCTCTGATGTGCAAGACAAGCCGCCCATCTATAAGGTAATCCATAATCGGTTCTGAACTTCTGAGTCTACGCCTCCCCTTCCACTCTTTTTTCCTTTCTATTTGTTCACGTTTCAATGGTGCAGTATATAATAGCTAAGCTCTTATGTGGGTTCGCATATGCTGTAGTGCAAAATTTTGAGTCCATGTGCCCGCTCCACTGATTCATTTGCTCTTCGTGTTGCCGTGAACATGGACTCGGCTATTCTTACAGGCATAGCTTCAATCCAAATATGGTTATATAAAAAGCCGACTCATACTCCCGTAGACATCAGGTAAAAGGTCTGTGTTGCTGCGAATGAAGCTTCAAAACCTTAAAACTTCAGGATAATAATTCAAACCTTCAAACATCAAACTTTTAATCAGTGCTATTTCTATCCTATTCAGCACTTTCTCTAGTTAACTCATTCTGCTACTGAAACCTTAGTTGACATTTTCCTATTATTATGAAACAAGATGATAATAATTTGCTAGAAACCTTGGAGGCATCGTCTTGGCCATGTCCGTACTCTGCCCGGGCACCAGGGGAAACCTTAGGCTGGCTCGCTAGCCAGGCAGCAGCGGCGCAGCGGCGTCGCATTTCCCTTGGAGGTGCTGCCGGGGGGCCATGGAGGCCACCAGAATTGTTGCTGGAGGTGGTGGCTTCGTCGAGGATTGGGGCATTGTGTTGTTGGTGATCTTCGTCGATACTTCGTCGAGGATTGGGGCATTGTGCCGTTGGTGATGGTGGCTGCTGTGTGCATGGGTTCTTGGGGCGCAACGTACGCCACCACCAGTTTCCCTTGGACGACACCTTCTTCGGAACCAGCTGGTTCCCGCTGTTCACTCGCCGACTCCTAGGCGTGAAGGGTGGAGAGTGCGTTGACACAGCCTGTGATTTAGTTGGGGTTGTGCTTCTAGGTTTCTGGTGTTGGTCGAGACGCGGCCCTTGATCTGTGAGTCTTGCCTCCTCGCCATTGTGGGTTGAGGTTCGAATAGGCGAGTTGTGTTGTTGTAGTCGCGGTGTGTGTACTGTGTGCCGAAAGGCGTTGTATCAGCCGCTTGGCTCTTCTTCTATACTATTGATGCACCTCTCCATGGTGTATCCTTGAAAAATAATTTCCTAAGAAACGAGTCTATATAAAGATGAGATTGCTATTTTAAGGCCTAACAAAACAAGGGCCCCGGGTCCTAGTTTCGCCCCGGGCCCCCGAAATACCAGGACCGGCCCTGTTAATATTGATGATATGGGTAGTACAACAGTGGATCTACCACGAGATCAAGGAGGCTAAACCCTAGAAGCTAGCCTATGGTATGATTGTTGTATGATGAAGTTGTCCTACGGACTAGAACCCTCCGGTTTATATAGACACCGGATAGGGTTAGGGTTACACAAAGTCGGTTACAATGGTAGGAGATCTTGAATATCCGCATCGCCAAGCTTGCCTTCTACGCCAAGGAAAGTCCCTTCCGGACACGGGACGAAGTCTTCAATCTAGTATCTTCCTAGTCCTGGAGTCCGGCTGAAGGCATAGTCCGGCTATCCGAACACCCCCTAATCCAGGACTCCCTCAGTAGCCCCTCAACCAGGCTTCAATGACGACGAGTCCGGCGCACAAATTGTCTTCAGCATTGCAAGGCGGGTTCCCCCTCCAAGTTCTTCAAGAAGATTTTAAACACCAAGAATAGTGTCCGGCTCTGCAAAATAAGTTTCCACATATTGCCATAGAGAGAATAATATTAACACAAATCTAATCTGCTGACGTATTCCGTAGCGTGACATCACACTACGGCCAAGTCCTTTTCTCGAATCGTTTTTACTCTTCCACCTCAGCGTGTTTTGCGAGGCGGTTTCCTTAGCACGTCTTGTCAAAGCAGAGATCGTGTCCCCCATTTACGGGGTTCTCATCAATACGGACGTGGGTAACCCAACCGCGCCATTTATCACGGCGCTTGGGAGGCAAGCGAGTTTTACCAGGCTGGTGGGGACGCATAGCCGCATCCGCCCATATAAGGGGATAAGGATCCACCTTTTTACCTACGCCTTCTTCCTCCTTTGCCTATCCATCTTCTGCGCACCTGAGCTCTAGCGCCCAAGCCCGCACTTCCCACCTCAACCTTCTCCAGCAATGTCCGGAGCGAGAGGCAAGTGGGTGGTCTCCTCCGTCACGGAGGGCCATGTCAAGAAGCTAAGGAAGGCCGGATACTTGTCCAAGGACATCGCGCACCGGCTTCCCGAGGAGGGGCAGCTTCTCCCCACCCCAAGGCCCCATGAGAGGGTAGTTTTCCTTCCCCACTTCCTCCGCGGACTGGGTTTTCCACTCCACCCATTCGTCCGGGGGCTCATGTTCTACTACGGCCTGGATTTCCATGATCTGGCCCCAAACTTAGTCCTCAACATCTCGGCGTTTATCGTCGTGTGCGAGGCTTTCCTCCACATCCGCCCCCATTTCGGCCTCTGGCTCAAGACCTTCAACATCAAGCCCAAGGTGGTGCGCGGCAGCCAGGCGGAGTGCGGAGGCGCTATGGCGGGCAAGATAGCCAATGTCCTATGGCTCGAGGGCTCCTTCGTGGAGACCCTAAAGGGGTGGCAATCCGGGTGGTTTTACATCACCGAGCCACGCGATCCAAAATGGGTCGCAGCCCCTGAGTTCCGATCCGGACCCCCCACGCGGCTTATGTCCTGGAAAGAGACGGGCCTGTCGTGGGGTGACGAAAAAGAGGTGACCGGACTGCAAACATGCATCCAGTCCCTGGTGAACAAGCCGATCAAGCTTGCCAATGTGGTCCAGGTCATGCTCGTCCGCCGGATCCTCCCGTGTCAACAACAGGACTTTACTCTGTGGGAGTTCAACCCGGCGCAGCACCAAACCCTCAACAGGCTCTTCGACACGACGTATGAAGACGTCTGGAAGGTGCTAACCAAAGGCGCCGAGGCTCCCACATCCGCCTCCGAGGACCGCGGATACAGCTCGCAGCGTCACGCTAGCGAGGTAAGCTATTTTCACCTTTCACAGGATGTTTAAGTTCTTTTTCATAGTTTGACTCTATGCGGGATCTAAACTCCCTTACCTTCGACAGGCTTGGCAGGTGATATCCGGACCGATTAACTGTCCGGCTCCCTTGCCCGAAGACCCAGCCCCTGCTCTCCTAGTGAAGCTGCTGGCTCCGGCGCCTTATGTGGTGCCGGAGAAGAAGGCCAAGAAGAAGAAGGCCACGGGGACTCGAAAGAGTGCCCGTAATGTGGCGGTGTCGGACTCGTCATCTGACGAGTTTGAGAAGCTCTCCTCTCGTGAAAACGAGGAGGAGGAAGAAGAAACCTCTCCCCCTCTAGCGAGAGGAGGAAAGAAAAGGAAGGCCGCCCCAACGGGGGAGGCCGAAGGGTCCAAGAAGAGGAAGACCCCTCCGCCGGACTACTCCCCCAACGCCAACGAGGACGATGAGGAATGGCTGGACAGGGCCAAGCGCCTGGCAAAATCGTAAGTATTCGGATACCAGAGTGACTCATGATATTCCTTTGTCGTTCAGCTTTCCCTAATGCCGAACATAATTGTGCAGCCCGCCCCGGGCAGAACTCGATGAGTCGTCGAGCGGCTCCCTGGATTCGTCGGATGTGAACTCAGTTTCGCCCGCTGTCTCCCCCCGCACTGTAGAGAACGCCGAAGTGGTGTCGCAATGAGCTCCGGGGCAGGAGGAGGTGGTCCTGGAGGAGCCGCAAGGCGACCTCCCGGACTCCAGGAGTAAAGGGGACAAAACCCCCCAGGGCTCCAAGTCTGGCTTTGAGCCGGACACCTCTCCGGAATCCTCAACGGTTCCGGGCCGCGGCAGGCGAACTCCTGTTAAGAGGAGCAAGCCTTCTGAGCCGGCGGCCTCCGTCCAACCGGAGGTGCCGGACAGTCTGCTGGAGGTGCTTGACGGCGCCTCCATCGACGAGGAGCACCGTACTATTATGAGTACGGTGATCCGGAAGGTTCAGTCTGCCAAGAGCGGACTCAACGAAGCTTGCGCTAGCCTTCTAACAGGCTTCGAGGTAAGTAAAAAATATGTAAAAATATAACCGCATAGACAGTAGCCCCTGATGCTCTGTTTTGTGTTTGGAAAGAAAAGCGGAATAGAGGATCTATTAAATTTCGCAGGAGTCTTACAAAAAGGAGTCAAATATGCGTATGCAGGCTTCGCTGCTGGCCACTGCCGCGCTGACTGCGGAGGTGGATGCCCTGAAATAGGGCCTTGAGCAGACCGAGCAAGAGCTCGGCCTTGCCAAGCGGTAGCTCGAGGAGAAAGAAGGTAAGAAATACCTTACAGAAAAAATGCCTATAAAAAGACGTGATTGCAAAAAATAACAGGATTGTACTGCCTATTGTAGGGGCCACGACTGAGGTGGCGACCCTTAAGCAGGCGTTGTCCGAGGCCGAAAAGAAAGCGGCCGCGGAGTGCACTGAGCGAGAGAAACTTGAGGCCCAGGTCGGCGAGGTGCAGCAAGAGCTTCAGACTCTTATGAAAAAACATGAGAGTTTGGAGCTTGAGTAAAAAACGCAAGCGTCCGAGCTCGCGACAGCCTCTAAGACTGCCAAGTCCGCCAAGGCCGAAGCCCAAAAGGCCCTCCAAGAGTTGGAGGAGATGAAAAAGATAGCAGCGGGTAAGGCATTCTTTATGCAAAGCAGAAATATAAAAGTAAACTACTTGTTACTTACCCAAATCCGGAGCTCTCTAGGGGCATTCGCAGATCTTCCCCATAGCGTATCCGACGCCGCCGCATTCTACCGAGCTGAAGAGGGCAGCTCGACGGAGAAGGTGTTCTGGTCTCGGTATGCTGAGGCCGGACACCCTGTGCCCTTGAGCGACCAGCTGAAACAGCTGGTCGAGCTCCACAAGGCGGCCGAACAGGCCACGAAGGGCTTCATAGTTCGGTTGTGGCCCGGAGAGGCCCTTCCTGGGAGCTACTTCGGGCTGGTGCGGCGGCTGGTGGAGGCCTGTCCAAGGCTCGATGTCATCAAGCGCTCCGTCTGCATCGAAGGTGCCCGTAGGGCCCTTGCCCGTGCAAAGGTGCACTGGGGTAAGCTAGACGGTGAGAAGCTTGTGAGGGACGGGCCGCCGCCGGGGAAGGAGCATCGCAAGCCCGAGAACTACTATAAGGATGTTCTTGCGGGTGCCCGCCTTGTCGCGGATGAATGTACCAAGGATGTAATTTTTGAATGAACTCGCTCGTGTTTATCCTGTGCGCTGAAAACTTGTTCATATGCGCTAAGCAATGCTTGTTGAATTTAAAATATTATTTTCTGTGCGGCCGTTTATCAAAAAGTTGAGAGATGGCGAGTCGTCGGCTTCCGCCCCCATGCCACTAGTGCTGGGGTGTTCGGGATAAACCTGAGCGCTCTTTTTCCCATATTTGGGTCCTTCGAGGGAGGCGCTCAGCACAACGAACCAAGCAATCGGACTATAATGCTTGAACACTCTCACTTAGCCATAGAACTTTATAATTTTAAATTTCGACGAAGCCCCTAGTTCGGAAGACCGAGTTCGGGGCGCTATCCATGCCTTGGCTGGACAAAGCCGGCTCCTCGCTCGAAGCGGCATAAGTCTTTAGGGACTCGAAAAACCTCTCGAACAACGACCGGTCTCTCGCCTCATCATGACACTCAGTTTTAGCTTTCTCCATTGAGGTGCTTAACCCAGCTCAACTGGGGCACAATCGCAGTGGTTCTCCTAGTGCTACCTTAGCCGATATAGCGGAACGTAAGGCACCAAAACATAGGAGCGGGGCAAACCCAACTATTGACCCAAATCATGATTCGGAGCCGATGCATATAGTGCTATAAGTTCGGGGTGCCGCACTTATGAAGTGTTCGGACTTCTTACACCATATTAAGGGGTACTGAAGCCCCTGGCGTATTTGCCATACCACAGTGTACGGGTGCCACATGTCATTAATGAACATATATATGAAAAAGGGGATAATGCAAAAAACAGACAAAAAGCTATGCATTGTTTATAAAGAGGCTGCTATCAAAGCAGAACGACACAAATGGTGCGACAAGCAAAAGATATTTGGACTATTTAACATGTCCTTGCCAGAGGCAGGCCGCGGAATTGTATTCAAAAACAGGTATACGGCTCGTAACAGAGACAACCTTGGGGTTCCATAGTGCGGCATGGCTTGTCTGCTTCCTTGGGTCTTGCATCGTTTGTGCGGCGGTTGAATTGCCGAACAGGTCGTCCGAAGTATGGAGTCCTGGAAGTAAGAGAAAAGAAAAAAAAAATATGCAGCCCCTAGTACGTTTTAGGCCGTATTTTGGGTTTGCCATTATTGTGCTCCTTCCCCTTCGCCCATGGTATTTCAAGAGCGTAGTTATGTACACAGAGCACTGGTTTCGCTATGACGCGAGGGCTGGGGTTGGGGTCGCACTGCTATGCCTGCTCAGAACGTGCCAGACGGCCTTGTTGTAGGTTATTCCGGGCGCGCTTGGTGGTGTCTGGCTTTTTAACGGCCGGACTGGAGAATTGCCTAAGAAGGCTCCTTTGTACTTCTGCTGCGAGGGCCGCCGTGTGTTCCTCTGTTCGAAGGGAGCGCTCGGTGTTTCCATTGACCTTAATTACTCCTCGAGGGCCTGGCCTCTTGAGCTTGAGATATGCATAGTGCGGCACCGCATTGAACTTTGCAAATGCGGTTCGCCCGAGCAGGGTGTGATAGCCGCTGCGAAACGGGACTATATCGAAGATTAACTCTTCGCTTCGGAAATTGTCCGGAGATCCGAAGACCACTTCAAGTGTTACTGAGCCTGTGCAGCTGGCCTCTACACCTGGTATAACGCATTTAAAGGTCGTTTTTGTGGGCTTGATCCTCGAGGGATCGATGCCCATTTCCCGCACTGTATCCTGGTAAAGCAGGTTCAGGCTGCTGCCGCCGTCCATGAGGACTCTTGTGAGATGAAATCCGTCGATAATTGGGTCAAGAACCAATGCGGCAAACCCGCCATGACGGATGCTAGTGGGATGGTCCCTTCGATCAAAGGTGATCGGGTAGGAGGACCATGGGTTGAACTTAGGAGCGACTGGCTCCAGCGCGTATACGTCTCATAGCGCACGCTTCCGCTCCCTCTTGGGAATGTGGGTTGCGTATATCATGTTCACCGTCCGCACTTGTGGGGGAAAACACTTCTGTCCACTGCTGTTCGGCGGCCTGGGCTCCTCCTCGTCATCGCTGTGCAGCCCCTTGTCTATGTTTTCGGCTCTTAACTTGCCTGCCTGCTTGAACACCCAACAATCCCTGTTGGTGTGATTTGCTGGCCTTTCGGGGGTGCCATGTATCTAGCACAAGCGGTCGAGTATTCAGTCCGAACTGGACGGGCCCTGAGTATTCTTTTTGAATGGTTTTTTCCGCTGACCGGATTTATAGCCTCTGAATCCGGCATTTACTGTCGTATCCTCGTTGTTGTCGCTGTTAACACGGCACTTTTGCTTATTCCGGCGTGTCCTGCCACTTTTGTCCTTGGTATCCGAATTACCAGGGTTCTTTGCTAAGTTGTTACTGCGAGCTAGCCAGCTGTCTTCTCCCGCGCAAAAGCGGGTCATGAGTGTCGTGAGGGCTGCCATAGATTTCGGCTTTTCCTGTCCCAGGTGCCGGGCAAGCCATTCGTCGCGGATATTATGCTTGAAGGATGCTAGGGCCTCAGCGTCCGGACAGTCGACTATCTGGTTTTTCTTTGTTAGGAACCGTGTCTAGAATTGCCTGGCCGATTCCTCTGGCTGCTGGATTATGTGGCTTAGGTCATCGGCATCCGGTGGTCGCACATAAGTGCCCTGGAAGTTGTCAAGGAATGCAGCTTCCAGGTCCTCCCAAGAACCGATTGAGTCTGCTGGCAAGCTGTTGAGCCAATGCCGGGCCGGTCCCTTGAGTTTGAGTGGGAGGTATTTGATGGCGTGTAGATCATCACGACGGGCCATGTGGATATGAAGGAGATAATCCTCGATCCAGACCGCGGGATCTGTTGTGCCATCGTATGATTCGATGTTTACGGGTTTAAAGCCCTCAGGGATTTTATGATCCATTACTTCATCTGTGAAGCATAGTGGGTGTGCGGCGCCTCTATACTGAGCTATATCACGGCGCAACTCGGATGAGCTTTGTCCATTGTGTTCAGCCCGGCCGGATTTATCGTATCCGGAGTGACGATCACCGTCACGTGTCGTGGGGCGCCCGCGCGATCCGTAGATCGGCATTGTTTGCCTTGCCTTGTCCTCCAGTATATATCGCAAGTCCGGCGCGTTTTCCCGTGCCTTAGCATGTTTTGAGTGGCGTCGGGGCATGGCTTGAGTGGAGGGCTTAGAGGCCTCTCTATCGCAGCCACGAGGTGGCCTGTCTACCATGTCATGCACTGGTGATGTAGGTGCCTCCTCCTCTAATCGGGGTAGCAGCCTGCGCTTTGGGTAATGCTTGGAGGGGCGTTCGAGTTCATACTATTCGGCCACAAGGACTTCAGTCCATCTGTCAGCTAGCAGATCTTGATCAGCTCTAAGCTGTTGTTGCTTTTTCTTGAGGCTACTTGCCATGGCTAAAAGCCTGCACTTGAAACACTCTTGTTCGATGGGGTCTGATGGTACAACGAATTCTTCGTCGTCGAGGCTTGCCTCGTCTTCAGAGGGAGGCATGTAGTTATCGCCCTCAACCTCTTGGTCTGCCGCCCTCTCACGAGGGCTGGCTTCTCCATCTTCCTATGCCGAATCTTGCTCGAGGGAGTGTTCTTCGGTGCTATCCGGGGTAGTATTATCTCCCGTGCCGGAATCACCGTTTTTGCTTTGGCGGGATTTAGAGCGGCGCCGCTGACGCTGGCGCTTTGGCTGTTTCTTGGAGGTATCATCCTCCGCTGTTCCATCGCCATCTCCATCTTTTGGAGTATCCACCATATATATATCATATGACGAGGTGGCCTTCCAGTGCCCTACAGGTGCTGGTTCCTGTTCGTCTCCTGCATCGTCGTCCATACCGTCGATGTCTTCGGAGTCGAAGTCAAGCATGTCAGTTAAATCATCGACAACGACTACAAAGTGGGTGGTGGGTGGAGTTTGAATTTCTTCATCGTCTGTATCCCATCCTTGCTGGCCATAGTCCGGCCAGGGCTCTCTCGATAAAGAGAGAGACTTTAGTGAGTTCAAGATGTCGCCAAAGGGCGAGTGCTCAAAGATGTCCGCGGCGGTGAACTCCATGACCGACGCCCAATCGGATTCGATTGGCAGGGGCGCGGGAGGTTCGGAGTCCGGATCCTTGGAGTCACGGGTCATGCAGAGTGCGGGGCTGGCGTTCGGCTCGATCGCTTTTGAGATTGCAGCCCCCGGGGTGACGTCGAACCGCTCACCCTCGATCAGCGCCGTAGGTTCCGAATTAAGGGTCGGAACCGACGCGCGTGCGGGCTCCAGGGCACTGTTCGGCGGCAGAGCTAGATCATGCCCATCGAGACAGTGCGGCGGGCTTGGCTGTGGCTCGAATTCGTCGAAGATCAAGTCCCCGCGGATGTCAGCTGTGTAGTTCAAACTTCCAAACCTGACCTGATGGCCAGGGGCGTAGCTTTCGATCTGCTCCAGGCGGCCAAACGAATTGGCCCGCAGTGCGAAGCCGCCGAAGACGAAGATCTGTCCGGGGAGAAAAGTCTCACCCTGGACTGCATCGTTGTTGATGATCAAAGGAGCCATCGGGCCTAAAAGCGACGACACAGAGGAACTCTCAATGAAAGCCCTAATGTCAGTGTCAAAACCGGCGGATCTCGGGTAGGGGGTCCCGAACTGTGCGTCTAGGCCAGATGGTAACAGGAGACAAGGGACATGAAGTTTACCCAGGTTCGGGCCCTCTCGATGGAGGTAAAACCCTACTCCTCCTTGATTAATATTGATGATATGGGTAGTACAAGAGTGGATCTACCACGAGATCAAGGAGGCTAAACCCTAGAAGCTAGCCTATGATATGATTGTTGTATGATGAAGTTGTCCTACGGACTAGAACCCTCCGGTTTATATAGACACCGGATAGGGTTAGGGTTACACAAAGTCGGTTACAATGGTAGGAGATCTTGAATATCCGCATCGCCAAGCTTTCCTTCTACGTCAAGGAAAGTCCCTTCGGGACACGGGACGAAGTCTTCAATCTTGTATCTTCATAGTCCTGGAGTCCGGCTGAAGGCATAGTCCGGCTATCCGAACACCCCCATATCCAGGACTCCCCCAAGGAGGGAGTAGTTCACCCTCAGGGCTAAGGGTATGTACCAGTAGCTATGTGTTTGATCTCTCTGTCTCTCTCTCTATCTCGTGTTCTTGATTCAGCATGATCTTGATGTATCGCGAGCTTTTCTATTATAGTTGGATCTTATGATGTTTCCCCCCTCTACTCTCTTGTAATGGATTGATTTTTCCCTTCGAAGTTATCTTATCGGATTGAGTCTTTAAGGATTTGAGAACACTTGATGTATGTCTTGCATGTGCTTATCTGTGGTGACAATGGGATATTCACGTGATCCACTTGATGTATGTTTTGGTGATCAACTTGCGAGTTCCGTGACCTTGTGAACTTATGCATAGGGGTTGGCACACGTTTTTGTCTTGACTCTCCGGTAGAAACTTTGGGGCACTCTTTGAAGTTCTTTGTGTTGGTTGAATAGATGAATCTGAGATTGTGTGATGCATATCGTATAATCATACCCACGGATAGTTGAGGTGACATTGGAGTATCTAGGTGACATTAGGGTTTTGGTTGATATGTGTCTTAAGGTGTTATTCTAGTACAAACTCTAGGATAGATCAAACAGAAAGAATAGCGTCGTGTTATTTTACTACGGACTCTTGAATAGATCAATCAGAAAGAATAACTTTGAGGTGGTTTCGTACCCTACAATAATCTCTTCGTTTGTTCTCTGCTATTAGTGACTTTGGATTGACACTTTGTTGCATGTTGAGGGATAGTTATATGATCCAATTATGTTATTATTGTTGAGAGGCACTAGTGAAAGTATGAACCCTAGGCCTTGTTTCAACGCATTGCAATACCGTTTTCACTCACTTTTATCATTAGTTACCTTGCTGTTTTTATATTTTCAGATTACAAAAACCTATATCTACCATCCATATTGTACTTGTATCACCATCTCTTTGCTCAACTAGTGCACCTATACAATTTACCATTGTATTGGGTGTGTTGGGGACACAAGAGACTCTTTGTTATTTGGTTGCAGGGTTGTTTGAGAGTGACCATCTTCAACCTACGCCTCCCACGGATTGATAACCTTAGGTCATCCACTTGAGGGAAATTTGCTACTGTCCTACAAACCTCTGCACTTGAAGGCCCAACGTCTACAAGAAGAAGGTTGCGTAGTAGACATCAAGCAGTTTCTGGCGTCGTTGCCGGGGAGGTGAGTGCTTGAAGGTATATCTTTAGATCTTGCAATCGAATCTTCTAGTTTCCTGTTTTATCACTAGTTTAGTTTATAAAAGAAAACAACAAAAAGGGGAATTTAGGGTGCCTCATATGCTTCATCTTTTTAATGTCTTCCGTGAAAATAAGTATTCCGATAATTGTGCTCAATTGTTAGAGGAAGAATGCATTAGAATGTTTGGCACTAAATCTTTGAGTGATGAGCATGATTGCAATGTTGTTTGTACGAATTCCTTGAATATCCATGATGCTAATGATATGCAAAGCCACAAGCTTGGGGGTGCTATGTTTTACGAGATTTTTGTCCCCTAAGTTTTGATGAGCAAATTTATTATGATGATAGCATGCCTCCTATTTATGATGATTATATTGATGAAAGTGGGTTTGGAAGAGTGTCAACTTTAGGAAGTAATGATCTCACTATTTTGGAGGGTGTTGAATCTTATTGTGATAATTATGAAAGTGGATTTGGAGAGGTCATGACTTTATTTAGTGATGAATCCACTATTTCGGAAGAGGTTCCAGTTGATATGAGAACAAAGTTGCTATCTATGATGATTATTATGATGACTTGTATGCTATTAAGAATAATGGTAACCATGAAACTTGTCATCTTGAGTTTAATTTTCAATTGGATTATGCCTCACATGATAGTTATATTGTTGAATTCATTCATGATGCTACTGAAAATTATTATGAGGGAGGAACATATGCTTGTAGGAATTGCAATAATATCAAGTTTCCTCTCTATGTTCTTAAAGTTTTAAAGTTATGCTTGTTTTGCCTTCATATGCTAGTTGATTATTGTTCCCATAAGTTGTTTGCTCACAAAATCCCTATGCATAGGAAGTGGGTTAGACTTAAATGTGCTAGTCATATTCTTCATGATGCCTTTTTTATGTTTCAATTCTTATCTTTTATGTGAGCATCACTGAAATCATCATGCCTAGCTAGGGGCGTTAAACAATAGCGCTTGTTGGGAGGCAACCCAATTTTATCTTTGTTCTTTGCTTTTTGCTCCTGTTTAGTAACAAATAATTCATATAGCCTCTGTTCATATGTGGTTTTATGTTTTATTTAGTGTTTGTGCCAAGTAGAACCTTTGGGATGACTTGGGTGAAAGTTAAGTGCGATCTTGCTGTAAAAACAGAAACTTTGCGCTCACGAGATTAGCTGTCATTTTGTATAGAAGAGTGCTTTTAAGTTGATTCTTTTTACAGAAGATTAATAGACAAATTCCTCAGGTCCACCAATTTAGTTTAGAATTTCTGGAGTTGCAGAAGTATTCGAATGATACAGATTACTATAGACTGTTCTGTTTTTGACAAATTCTGTTTTTCTATGTGTTGTTTGCTTATTTTGATGAATCTATGAGTAGTATCGGAGGGTATGAACCATAGAGAAGTTGGAATACAGTAGATATTACACCAATATGAATTCAAGAATGAGTTCACAATAGTACCTAAGTGGTGATTTATTTTCTTATACTAACGGAGCTCATAAGATTTTCTGTTGAGTTTTGTGTTGTGAAGTTTTCAAGTTTTGGGTAAAGATTCGATGGAATATGGAATAAGGAGTGGCAAGAGCCTAAGCTTGGGGATTCCCAAGTCACCCCAAGGTAATATTTAAGTACAACCAAGAGCCTAAGTTTGGTGATGCCCCGGAAGGCATCCCCTCTTTCGTCTTCGTTCATCGGTAACTTTACTTGGAGCTATATTTTTATTCACCACATGATATGTGTTTTGCTTGTAGCGTCATTTTATTTTGTTAGTATTTGATTCCTATTATTTAAAATAATGTTTTGCATCTTTATTTTCAATAAAAATGTCAAGGATAGCCTTTACCATGCTTATTTTGCAAGTATGCATGTTGCTGTTTCAAAACAGAAAGTTTATCGTTGTTGCAAAAATTCCCTAGAAAATTCAGAATATGATAAAATGTTGAAACTTTCTGCATAATATGCTCTGATAAATTTTCTACAGTGTGGTAGAATTTCATAATATTTGGAGTTAGGGAAGTATGATGAATCTTGCATTCTTTACAAACTGTACTGTTTTGGCAGATTGCTGTTATGTTTGCATTGTTTGCATATGTTTGCTTGTTTAATGATTCTATTGGAGGATAGGAGTATTAAATATGCAGAGACATTTTGTATGCAATGTTGAATAATATATTTTGTGATTTGCTACAGTAGAGAGTGATAAGGTTTTTGCATTGGTTTATACTAATTTATCTCACGAGTTCTTGTTGAGTTTTGTGTGGATGAAGTTTTTTGAAGATTTAGGGAAACCATGATATGAGAGGAATTAAGGAGACTCAAAAGCTCAAGCTTGGGGATGCCCAAGGCATCCCAAGATAATAGTCCAAGAAGTCTCAAGCATCTAAGCTTGGGGATGCCCCGGTAGGCATCCCGCCTTTCTTCTTCAACAATTATCGGTTAGTATCGGTTGAGCCTAAGTTTTTGCTTCTTCACATGATGAGTGCTATCCTTGAAATGTCTTTTTTTGCTTGCTGTTTGAATAATATCCCAAGATCTGAAATTCTTAAATGAGAGAGAGTCTTCACATAGCTACATAATTCTTTAACTACTCATTGATCTTCACTTATATCTTTTTGGAGTAGTTTGTCATTTACTCGTGTGCTACACTTGTATCCGATGAGTAAATCATTGAATGAATTGAATATCATAAATCTGAAATTATATATATTTCATATGCTTATCCCATGGGAAGTAATGACTTCACATATAAGAAGTATAGGTGGTAAATTTATTGAAGGTTAGCAAACATTGTATTGGTCACTTGAACAATTCATGAAAGAATATTGAAGGAAGAGTGATTTCACATATAAATATACTGTCTTGGACATCTTTTGTAATTGTGAGCACTCGATTAAATATGAAATGCTAAAAAGTTGATGTTGTACAAGGAAGACAACTTGGTTATGTTTTCCTATATCCGAAATGTTATATTGTCTTGGATCATCCAACATGTTGAGCTTGCCTTTCCCTCTCATGCTAGCCAAATTCTTTGCACCAAGTAGAGATACTACTTGTACTTCCAAACATTCCTTAACCCATTTTTTCCTTGAGATTCCACCATACCTACCTATGGATTGAGTAAGATCCTTCAAGTAAGTTGTCATCGATGCATGCAATAAAAAATTGCTCCTTAAATATGTATGATCTATTAGTGCGAAGAAAATAAGCTTTATACGAACTTGTGATAGGGAAGAAATAAAAGCGATGGACTGCATAATAAAGGTCTTTATCACAAGCGGCAATATAAAGTGACGTTCTTTTGCATTAATTTTTTGTGCATCCAACCATAAAAGTGCATGACAACCTCTACTTCCCTCTGCGAACGGCCTATCTTTTACTTTTACCTTCTACCCTATTACAAGAGTCTTGGTGATTTTCACCTTTCCTTTTACACATTTTCCTTTGGCAAGCACTTTGTGTTGAAGCGATCCAGATATATATATCCACTTGGATGTAGGTTTTCATAAAGTATTATTTTTGACATTACCCTTAAGGTAAAAGGTCGGGAGGCGTAACTATAAGCCCCTATCTTTCTCCGTGTCTGATTAAAACTTTGAACTCATAGATATCGCGTGAGTGTTAGCAATTGTGAAGGATTAAATGATAGTTGAGTATGTGGAGTTTGCTGAATCAAAGCTCTTACGTAGACCCTTCCCGAAAAAAGATGAACTGCAATTGTTTGATGACTAAGAGCATGGTTTGTTAGTTTCAAGAAAGTTTATGATCTATACTTTAACATGTGAATAGCTTGTTACTTGATCATGAAAAGTTTTATGAGATGAGCTACTCTTATGACATATAATGATGCTAGATAAGGCGATTGAAATTATCATTCATCAAACTTGTGCACCTGCTAGTATTCACACTTCATAAATTATTTCTTTTATCATTTACCTACTAGAGGACAAGCAGGAATTAAGCTTGGGGATGTTGATACGTCTCCAACGTATCTATAATTTATGAAGTATTCATGCTATTATATTATCCATCTTAGATGTTTTATATGCATTTATATGCTATTTTATATGATTTTTGGGACTAACCTATTAACCTAGAGCCCAGTGCCAGTTTCTCTTTTTTCCTTGTTTTTCAGTTTTACAGAAAAGGAATACCAAACGAAGTCCAATTGACGTGCCAATTTTGGATGATTTTTATGGACCAAAAGAAGCCCTCGGACTAAAAGAGTTGGGCCAGAAGAGTCCCGGGCCGTCCACGAGGGTGAGGGCACGCCCTACCCCCTTGGGCACGGCCCCCTATCTCGTGGACGACTCGGAGAGCCCCCTGACGTAAGACCTACGCCAAAAATTCCTATAAATACAGAAACCTCCAGAACATAACCTAGGGGAGTTCCGCCGCTGCAAGCCTCTGTAGCCACCAAAATCCAATCGGGACCCTGTTTCGGCACTCTACCGGAGGGGGGGATCCCTCACTAGTTGTCATCTTCATCTTCCCGGCGCTCTCCATGACGAGGAGGGAGTAGTTCACCCTCGGGGCTGAGGGTATGTACCAGTAGCTATGTGTTTGATCTCTCTCTCTCTCTCTCTATCTCTCTCTCTCTCTCTCTCTCTCGTGTTCTTGATTCGGCACGATCTTGATGTATCGCGAGCTTTGCTATTATAGTTGGATCTTATGATGTTTATCCCCCTCTACTCTCTTGTAATGGATTGAGTTTTCCCTTCAAAGTTATCTTATCGGATTGAGTCTTTAAGGATTTGAGAACACTTGACGTATGTCTTGCATGTGCTTATCTGTGGTGACAATGGGAAATTCACGTGATCCACTTGATGTATGTTTTGGTGATCAACTTGCGAGTTTCGTGACCTTGTGAACTTATGCATAGGGGTTGGCACACGTTTTCGTCTTGACTCCGGTAGAAACTTTGGGGCACTCTTTGAAGTTCTTTGTGTTGGTTGAATAGATGAATCTGAGATTGTGTGATGCATATCGTATAATCATATCCACAGATACTTGAGGTGACATTGGAGTATCTAGGTGACATTAGGGTTTTGGTTGATATGTGTCTTAAGGTGTTATTCTAGTACGAACTCTAGGCGAACGAAATGAATAGCTTCGTGTTATTTTACTACGGACTCTTGAATAGACCGATCAGAAAGAATAACTTTGAGGTGGTTTCGTACCCTACAATAATTCCTTCGTTTGTTCTCCACTATTAGTGACTTTGGAGTGACTCTTTGTTGAATGTTGAGGGATAGTTACATGATCCAATTATGTTATTATTGTTGAGAGAACTTGCACTAGTGAAATTATGAACCCTAGGCCTTGTTTCAACGCATTGCAATACCATTTTCACTCACTTTTATCATTAGTTACCTTGCTGTTTTTATATTTTCAGATTACAAAAACCTATATCTACCATCCATATTGCACTTGTATCACCATCTCTTCGCCGAACTAGTGCACCTATACAATTTACCATTGTATTGGGTGTGTTGGGGACATAAGAGACTCTTTGTTATTTGGTTGCAGGGTTGTTTGAGAGAGACCATCTTCAACCTACGACGGATTGATAAACCTTAGGTCATCCACTTGACGGAAATTTGCTACTGTCCTACAAACCTCTGCACTTGGAGGCCCAACAACGTCTACAAGAAGAAGGTTGCATAGTAGACATCATTTACCGCCAGGCTGGTCATAATGCCCAACATAAACCTGCTGGTGACTATAAAAGTCCATAACCAAGGTTGGTTTAACTATAACCATATATAACAAAAATATCATACCTATGATATTTGATCACACTGTCGGCTTATCATACCAGTGTAGTAAGGATGACAACCCAAATTATTGAGCACATAATGCCCTGTTTGTCATATACTGCCGGCTTACAACGCCGTGTGCAGCAAGGGGTAATATCCCGAAACTCAGAGCACAACGCTTCCAAGTATTTAATATCATCATATACTGGCGACTTATAGTCCAAAGCCAGACCGGGTTATTGGAAACCACAGATATACTCAAATATGAGCCACAGAGATTGAGGCTACATGGCCTGAATTGTTTTAAACCATATGTCAATATGGTATAAAGATGAACCCTAAAAAATGTTGAAATAAAAAATAATAAATCAGAAAAAACAAGGCTTTCATAGGCCGCCAAGCCTAAATCCCAAGTGCTTTCATGGGCCGCACAATCGCTGAGTTAAACCTTTTAAACCTTATATGTCGGGCCTAACATGACCAATCGTCGTTTTAACTTTGACAAGTTCAGGGTCTTGTATAACATTGATTGTCAAAAGTACAGCGGGCCATTCCAGGATTACCTGGGCGGAGTGGCAGACTTAAAAAGGCAGGATATCCCAAGTTTTTAGGTGAATACACCTGGCTTCCCGGAAAAAGGTTATGTCCTCTTTGGTGAATACACCTATATTTGAACAAGATAACCTGGAAAATTTGGTGAATACACCTGGCATTCCACGCCAAAAAAGGTTATGTCCTCTTTGGTGAATACACCTATGTTTGAACAAGATAACCTGGAAACTTTGGTGAATACACCTGGTGTTCCAAACCATTCAAGAGGGTAGTGACACTATGTTCTCTTTGGTGAACACACCTATGTTTGAACAGGAAGCCCCCAAGTGATGTTTACAGCCTAGCCTGTAAGCCAGATCAAAGGGTAGTATAGCTATGCTTAATGAGCAGGAAGCCCCCAAGTAACCATATGAAGTGTCCATAAAGACTCATTATTAACAAAAATGAAACGACAGAGGCCCTGCTTTATCAGGAATGTCGGCTTTATTATATTCATCATGATATATACATTGTCAAAATATGTACATCACAAGAGCCGGTGGCTCGGGTGTAATAAGGCCAAAGATGAGCAATATTCCACGGTCGGTGGGTCTCCTCCTCCGACGTGCGTGAGTCCTTGTGGTCTCAAACATCGACAAGGTAGTATGATCCATTGTTCAGATTCTTGCTGACCACAAAGGGCCCTTCCCAAGGCGGGGATAGCTTGTGCATATCAGTTTGATCCTGGATAAGCCAGAGCACCAAGTCAGTCTTAACCCGGTGGCTGTGATAACGGCGCAGATCTTGTTGGTAAATCACTGAACGAGCCGCCGCAAGGTCACGCTCCTCATCTAACAGGTCAAGGGCATCCTGACGTGCTTTTTCATTATCAGCTTCAACATAAGCCGCTACATGGGGCGAGTCATGACGGATGTCACTAGGGAGAACCGCCTCTGCTCCGTAAACCATGAAGAAAGGCTTGTAACTCGTAGATCTGTTGGGGGTAGTATTGATACTCCATCACACTGAGGGTAACTCCTCCACCCAACAACCCGGCATCCTCTGCAAAGGAACCATAAGCCGGGGCTTGATGCCTCTCAGGATCTCTTGATTGGTTCTCTCAGCTTGACTATTAGACCGGGGGTGAGCCACTGATCATACATCAAGCCGGATATGCTCACATTGACAAAATTCTTTCATAGCACCCTTGGATAAATTAGTGCCATTATCAGTTATAATACTATGGGGAAAGCCAAAACGGAAAATCACCTTTTTGATAAACTGAACCGCCGTCGCCGCGTCACACTTGCTAACCGGCTCTGCTTCAACCCATTTTATAAATTTGTCAACCGCCACCAAAAGGTGAGTCTTTTTATCTTTGGACCTCTTGAAAGGCCCAACCATACCAAGCCCCCAGACTGCAAACATCCAAGCAATCGGAATCATCCTCAATCCTTGAGCCGGCACATGAGCTCGTCGTGAAAACTTCTGCCTTGGCTACGTGAGACTTAGAACCGGCATGATGACCACAATCTCCTTCATCAATCTCTCGTAGAATCTCACAGCCTTCTTTAGGAGAAACACAACGTTGAAACTTCCCTGTGACACTGTGATGATGCAACTCTCCATTGACAATAGTCATTGATTTAGACCGTCGGGTTATCTCCCTAGCCAAAGTTTCATCCTCAGGTAACTCGCCCCGGGTCATATAAGCCAAATATGGAACCGTCCAATCGGGAATAGCATGAAGTGCCGCTACCAATTGTGCCTCTGGGTCAGGAATAGCAAGATCCTCTTCTGTAGGCAATTTGACAGAAGGGTTATGTAGAATATCTAGGAAAGTGTTAGATGGCACCGGCTTATGCTGAGACCCTAACCGTCTTAAAGCATCAGCCGCCTCATTTTTCCTGCGATCAACATGTTCAACTTGATAACCCTAGAAGTGACCTATGATAGCATCAACCTCTCGATGATAAGCCACCATGAGTGAATCCTTAGAGTCCTAAGTGCCAGAAACTTGCTGAGCTGCCAGATTTGAGTCGCCGAAACACCTCACCCGGCTTAAGTTCATCTCCTTAGCCATCTGAAGACCGTGGAACAAGGCCTCATACTCAGCTGCATTGTTAGTACAAGGGAACATCAACCGGAGAACATAAGAAAATTTATCACCTCGTGGGGAATTCAAGACAACTCCATCCCCGAGCCCTCCAACTGCCTAGATCCATCAAAGTGAATAGTCCAGTAAGTGTTATCCAGCTTCTCCTCAGGCATCTGCAGCTCTGTCCAATCATTTATGAAATCCACAAGCGTTTGAGACTTAATGGTTGTTCGAGGCACATATTTTAAACCATGAGGTCCAAGCTCAATGGCCCACTTGGCTACCCAACCTGTGGCTTCTTTGTTTTGAATAATATCCCCTAAAGGAGCAGAACTAACCACAGTGATGGGATGACCCCAAAAATATTGCTTGAGCTTTCAACTAGCCATGAAAACCCCATATACCAGCTTCTGCCAATGTGGATACCTCTACTTGGACTCAATAAGCACCTCACTGATGGAGTAAACTGGCCGTTGAACCGGATGCTCCTTCCCTGATTCCTTCCTCTCCACCACAATGGCTACACTGACGGCTCTGCTATTGGCAGCCACATATAACAACAAAGGCTCCTTGTCAATGGGAGCAGCAAGAACCGGTGGCTCAGCCAATTGTTTCTTCAAGGCCTCAAATGCCTGATCAGCAGCATCACTCCAGACAAAGTGATATGTCTTCTTCATCATGTCACTACTAGGGAAAAGCCTATACACAGAATCTTAGCGGCAGCGAGGGTTAAAAACCCACACTACTGCTACTTACTAGCAGCGCGGGTTTTTAAACCTTGCTACTAGTAAGCTGATAGCAGTAGCGCGGGTTTTTAACCCTCGCTACTACTAAGCGGTCTCTACCGTGGCCCCCGGGACATGCCATAGTAGTAGCGCGGGTTTTTAACCCTCGCTACTACTAAGTTGATAGCAGCAGCGTTGGTTTTTAACCCTCGCTACTACTAAGTGGTCTCTACCGTCCCCTAGACCATGCCATAGTAGTAGCGATGGTTATAAACCCGCGCTACTACTAAGTTGATAGTAGTAGCGCGGGTTTTTACCACTCGCTACTACTAATCGTCTGCCATAGCAGTAGCGCGGGGTGTGGTCCCATTTTCAAACTCTACCCCCCCCTGTGGATCGCCTTTTCAGTTTAAAAAAATAAAAGAAAATGATGAATATGTCAAAAAAAATAAAAGAAAATAAGTTTCCCATGTGATATGCGGTCTAGTTGTTGGGAAAATTTGCAAATATGAATTTCGACTTCATTTGCAAAATCTCTCGAGAATTTGTGAAAATGGGCATAACTTTTGCATACTAACTCGGATGAAAAAGTTTTTTTATATGAAAAATCATCTACTCGAAAAGTTACATCCAAATTTAACGGGGGAACCCCGTTAAACATTTTTGAAATCCTCAAAAACCTAACAGAAAAAAAAGTTACGGGGCTTTTAAGATCTGGAGGCAAAAAATTCATCAAATTTCAGTTTTTTTTTAATTTTTGTTAAATCTGGTCAAACTGTGGTCAAACTAATTATTCAAGAATATTAGTGTTACTGAATAATTATTTCACTTTTTTTGAATTTTGGTCAAATCTGGTCAAACTATGGTCAAACTGTGGTCAAACTATGGTCAAACTAGTTATTCAAGAAATATTACTGTTAATAAATAATTATTGTTTTTTAGAACAATAGTTTTAAACTCAAGCAGTGAAATGTGTGACTTCATGCTCAAGCTAAACTCCCAAGGGTTAATAGGATCGACATCTTACTATTGTCAGGAAAACAACAAGTGCAGACTTGGAATCGAGGGAGAATAGAACCCGGAAGTTAAGCGTGCTCAGGCTGGAGTAGTGAGAGGATGGGTGACCATCCGGGAAGTTAGATGATTTGGAATGATGAGGGGTGATTAGAGATTAAATTGAGCAGTGATGAGGGTGATTAGAGATTAGAGGTTAAAATAATTCAGAAATTTTAAAATTCGGGCAAAAATTCGAAAAAAAAATCCACGGGTTAGTAGTAGCGTGGGTTTTTACCCGCGCTACTGCTATACGTTAGCTGTAGCGCGGGTGGCACCCGTGCTGCTGCTATACGTTAGTTGTAGCGCCTTATTAGTAGCGCGGGCACCCGCGCTGCTAATAGGCCCAAAACCCGCGCTGCTGCTAGGCTTTTCCCTAGTAGTGTGTGGTACAGAGGGATAGCCTTCTCACCCAACCGGCTTATGAACCGGCTTAAGGCCGCAATACGACCCGCCAAATGCTGAACATCATTGATACACACCGTCTTAGCCAGAGAGGTGATAGCCTTTATCTTCTCCGGGTTAGCTTCAATACCCTGTTCTGAAACTAGGAACCCCAAGAGCTTGCCCGCTGGCACACCAAAAATGCACTTGGCTGGGTTAAGCTGTCGGATTTCGGGTTGCGGCAGACCCTTAAGGTTCAAACTCTGGGGTGCGCGCAGAGATCTCTCCCCTGCCGATCTACGTCCGATCTCCTCGTATGATCTAAGCTGGAAACGATAACAACACAAGGGACACGAGGTTTATACTGGTTCGGGCCACCGTTGTGGTGTAATACCCTACTCCAGTGTGTGGTGTGGTGGATTGCCTCAGGGGCTGATGACGAACAGTACAGAGGAAGAACAGCCCTGCGAGAGGTGTTCTTGAACTGATGCGATGAACTGCTTGGGTGAGTTCGGTCGCCTCTCTCTCTCTCTCTGCTAGGGCTCTATCAGACCTGATCCGGACCCCTCTACTCTGTTGTGGCTAGCTCTACTTATAGAGGCCCTGGGCCTCTCCCCAAATAATGAGCGGGAAGGGCGCCAACAATTGGCCATTTTGAAGGGGAACATCTAGTACAAGTTATCCTGACCAAAGGTGGTCTTCGGCTGTCAAAAGCACTGGTGATGACGCCGTCTTGGGCTCCACGGTGACCTCCGTCCTGCCGCTCTGCTGGTCTTGGTCTTGTTGCACCGGAATGGTAACCTTTGCCCGATGCCTTGGCCTGTGCTTGCCCCCTTTGCACCAAAGGGGAAACAAGGACACTGCGCAGGCCGGCGCCCGCCTGGTCTCGATCATCATGGCTTGCGTCACGGGCTCCTCGCGAGGTGCCCCTGACTTGACCTCTCCGCCTCCTCGCGAGCCTGCCTGATGAGGCTGCCTCTGAGGAAGCTTCTTGTCGTCCACCCCGCGAGGCTTGGCCCCTCGCGAGGGTCTTGAGCTTGAGCTGATGAAGATGGGCCGCGCTGGGCCAACACTTGAGCCACGCCACAGGCTGCAGGCAGGCAAGTCTAGGGACCCCCATTCCCAGAACGCCGACAGGAGCCCCCGGGCCCAAGGCGCGCCCGGGCTTGGCCTAGCAAAGAAGCGAAGGGGCAAGCGCGAAGCGCCGCGGGCCCCAATAGCCTGCGGCCTTGGGTGCCGCGTGAAGTTTGATTGGGCGTGGGCGTCTGCGCTTCCCACGATGCCTCGGCAACTGCACGACTTGACAAGTCCCTGCATGCAAAGAGACGGGTCATGATTACCTGCGATCATGGTGGACGGCGGTTGGCCTTCTCCGGCTATAGATACGGGACTGCGTGAGCCGCTTCAGTCCATCCCTTCCTGCTATTCCTTTCCTTATTCTTCCTCGTCCTTGCTTCTCCTTACGCCAATGGCACCAATCCGCTAGTTTTCTGCAGAAGAGAAGGGAAAGGCCCCCCGAGACGGTCCTGACCCGCTTTCACCGAAGAAGCGGCTGGTCCTCTGCCGCCGAGATGAGGGTGCTCAGCAGGAGGCATCGAGGCCCTGGTACGAGCGGCCGCCGCCTGGGTTTCCGCTGCCCTTGTACGCCCGCGTCATGGATCCTGGGGGAGAGGGCGTCGAGCGACACCAACGGTGCCGCCGTCGACGCCGGCGAGTCACGGTGGTGCGCATCGTTCCTCCTGGAGTCCATGCCGAGGGCTCCTCTCGCGAGCTCGTTCTTCACGCCGCCATGCCTCCAAGCTCTTGGATCCGCCTTCCTCCCTCCTTCGCCTTCGAGATGCCGCCGAGCGGGGCTCTGGAGCTCTGTCTGCAGCACCCCTGCGACCGGAGCGGAGGTCGCGGTCGTCGCCCCGGGCAAGGTCTTTATGACCTGGGGCTGAGGTGAGATCGCCCGGGTCTGCCGCACGGAGGGTGCCCTCGTAATTCATCTCGAACACGACGGCGCCTCCCTGATGTTCTTCAAGCTCTTCGATGCTGAAGGACGCCGACTGGAGTGTTGCCCCAAGGGAAGCGGTAGGGGCGACGAGCTGGCGAGGACCTGGCCCGCCCGTTGGCCCTCCAGCAGCTCCTCAGGCAGCAGCGGAGGAGCTGGGGGATCCAGCGGCTCCCCGAGCTTCTTGCGACTCCTGAGACGAGCGACGACATCTACGAGCTTCCGAGCTCGCACCGTGCTCGGAGTAGGGCAGCTGCATCAAGCCACCGACGCCACTGATCTGGATGGGGTAGGCGCCGGCGCCGGGCAGCCCACTGTTGATGATGGTGTCCCCTGCAGAGGCACGGGCAGTTGGCGTTCCTTAGGATTAGTACCTTTTGTTCCCTACGAGGAATCGAAGCAACACCCCGTGGGGGTATGTAAGGCGCCTGCCATGTCATTTGTGAATATTATATCCTTAATATGAATCGATGCGAGGTGCTTGTCCTGTCGCGGCTCGGCTCCCCCTTTTTATCCTCACGAGGACCTAGCGCTCTATGCCGACAGGTCCCAGTCCCCAGGCAGGCTTCAGCCATCGCTGGTATGCCAGGTCGCGATGTCGTGGTCAAGGCCAGGAGGTGAGCCGCCCGAGGTCCGGTAAGAGCCCCCGAGTCATGATGCTCGAGAGGTCCCCTTTAGCGCTCAAGCAGCCCTCGCTGGGCGAGAAAGGAAGGCATCGTCGTCGTGACAGAGCCGCACTAGGCGAGGGTTTGGTGCCGCGTTGGTCCAGCTCCTGTAAGGGCGTGACTTAACTTTTGGTGTAGTTCTTCGACGAGGCGCCCGGCCCGAGGAGCGGTAGCTGAGGCACTGCTGGGTTGGGTCCTCGCGAGCTTCTTCCCACTCCCCCGCATTTTCCTTAATGCTCTACGTCCTCAGGTCCCGGCCCTCGAGCGAGCTCAGCTGCCGCTGGTATGACAGGTTGCGATGCCGTGAGTCAAGGCCAGGGGGTGAGGGCTGGAGAGCCAGTAGGAGCCCATGAGTCGCGATGCTCAGGCTCCCCCCTTTTAACGTGCAAGCGGTCCGTGCCGGAGAGAGGGAGAGATAGCTCGCGACGTCCCCAACGTTACTCCCGGAGTGGGCCCTGCACACCAATCATGAAGAGAAACAAGACCTGTCGTTACCGTTGCCAGCCAACCTTTGGTCGCTTCGAGGAAGTGATCGGGGCACTGAGGGCCTGGTGAGGTGGCGCCTTGTGGGGCTGCCGCGGCCAGAGCTCAACCACTCAGATTTGTCGGCGTTGCAGGGACGGACCCGTACGCAAATGCCATGCCAGAACGAGCGGCTCCATAGGTAGGCGTCAATCGAGCAGGCGATTAGGTCGGGTATGTCAAGCACGCAGGAGGAAATTCATTTCAAGTAGATGCAGGAAAAGCAAACGCCGCTGGGTCAGGCCCGAGCAGCTTGGGGATGATGCAGCCCGAGGGGCACCCCCAACAAGGTAGGTAAAGAGCATAAGCAAAACGGATATATGCCGCAGGGACGGACCCACGCGACCTGGGAATGATGCGGCCCTGTGGGTGCTCCCAGCTAAAAATGGAACTCGGAAAGATGTCACCTGATGCCGTTGAGGATGAAGCGATGCTGAAGAAGCGGGCGATGCGCGGTGAAGACGTCGGCCCTCATGAGCCCCCAGGCCCAGGAGCCTCAGGAGGCTTCGGGGGCACGGGTGGGTCTTCGAGGGCCATCTCCACCTCCGCCAGGACCGTATAATGCCTGACCTCCTGAGCCTCCAGAACGCTCCTCAGCAGGCGCTGATGAGCAGCGGCCGCGTTCGGCAGGCCGAAGGGCATGCGGACGTAGCTGTGAGGTGGTCCCTCGCAGCGCCCCGCGCGAAGGCCAGAGGCGCTCCTGAGATGCGGCTCGGTTGAGCCCTGGCACGTCGATGCAGACACGCAGCCCACCATCCTCGCCCGGATGTGGGGCTACGGCAAGCAAGCGGCGGTTGCCGCGCATGACTCTTGACTCCTGTAGCTCCTGAGTGTTTCTTGCGATGAACTCCTGAGGGTTTGGTCTTCCTTGCCTTGTACCTTCCTGAGGGAAACGTGCCTGGAAGCACCCCTCCAAGTGGTGCCCGAGCGCCTCCCTCATGACCTTGCCAAAGTCGGTGGCTCTCCAAAAAAGAGTCCCCGAGCCCTGCCTGAAGAGGGCGCCGGGCGCGCCTTCCTATGCGAGAGAGGGTGGCGCTCCCTGGTCGGGCACAAATCCTGATGCAACACCTCCGGAGGCGCCTGCCTTCTTATGGCTTGGGCCAGGCGAAGCCTTCTTCTTCTTAAGGGTCGCTTCGGGAAGCCTTCCGCTCCTGTGATCTAGGTCTTCGATTGCTGCGGCTTGGAACGCGCGCTCAAGTGAACACATTGCGTCTCTTTCTTCACAGGGTACGGTGATGACTCCACCGCTTCCCGGCATCTTGAGGACATTGTAACCATGGTGAGTCACTGCCATGAACTTGGCTTGGGCTGGGTACCCGAGGATGGCGTTGTACGGCAGGCGAATGTGGGTGACGTCGAAGTCGATGAGCTTGGTGCGGTAGTTGTTGCGCTGCCCAAAGGTGACTGGAAGGCGAACCTGCCCTATTGGGACAGTGGAACCATCAGTGACTCCTGAGAAAGGCCTGGTCAGCTGAAGCTGATCGTACGGCACTTGGACATTGTCGAATGTCTCGACGGACAGGACGTTGAGCCCTGCTCCGCTGTCAATGAGGGTCCTGATGACCTGCACATTGTTGATGACTGGGGAGCAAAGCATTGGGAGGACACCGGCCACTACCGCGCACTTGAGCTGATCCGCTGAGCTGAACGTGATAGCGCAGGCAGACCACCTGAGAGGGCGCGTGGCCTCAAGCTTGGGGAGGACTGCATTCACCTCACGAGCAAACTGCTTGAAGATGCGCTGTGATGCTAGGGCTTGGGCGCCACCCAAGATGCAAGCGATTGCGCGCGGCTCCTGGAAGCCCCCAGCCCCCTCGTCTTGATGTTGGTCTTCGTTCCTCCTTGGCGGTGGCAGTAGAGGAGGAAGTCCTGCGTTGCCGTGGGGGCGATCCTCACGAGGCTGATCCCTCCAGCCTCCCTCGCGAGGCTGGTCTTGCCAGCGATCCTCACAAGGTCGGTCACGCCACCCTTGGCGAGGGCCACGGTCTTCCCATCGTCCGCCACCTCTTCCTCCTCCTCGGCCATAGCCCCTGTCATTGCGCTCGGGGCATCGGCCGATTCGCCCATATCGCACGGCCCTGAGCTCTTGACATTCGTTGGTGTTGTGGGTGTGGAGGTCGTGGTACACGCAGTACCGGCTGCCCTTGGATGACTCAGGCTGATCCCTGCCTCGCTTGGTGTCTGGTTCCGCTGCAAGCACGACAGCCCCCTTGCGCTTCACGTCCTTGGCCTTGAGCTTTTTCTCTTCTCGGTCAGCCGCCGGGAGCTCGAGGAGGGAGAGGCGTCATTCCTCAGCCCTGGCGCACTTGGTCGCCAAGTTGAACAGCTCCAGGGATGTGCACAGGTCTTCATGGATTGCTAGCTCCTCCTTCATCTTGATGTCACGCATGCCATTGGAGAAGGCCAAGATGATGGCTTCTTCAGTCACCCTGGGGATCTTGCGGCGAGCGTTGTTGAAGCGCTGGATGTATTTCTGCAGGGTTTCCCCATGTTGTTGCTTGATGCGGCGCAGGTCGCTCACGGCCGGGGGCCGGTCGCGAGTGCCCTGGAAGTTGGCGATGAAGAGGGTGCGCATCTCGTCCCAGGAGCCAGATTCAGGAGCCAGGTGCGGGCGCCGTCTTTAAGCGCCATGGGAAACCAGTTCGCCATGACCTTTTCGTCTCCATTGGCGGCTTCGATGCCCAGCTCGTAGAGCTGTAGGAATTCCGCGGGGTCCGCCGTGCCATCGTAGCGGGGGGGAAGGCCAGGCTTGAACTTGCCTAGCCATGTGACGCCGCGTAGCTCGGGGGTGAAGGCGCGGCAGCCTGCTGTGGCCACCGGCCCCCTTTGCTGGTGCTGGGCTTGTTCCTGGGGATTACCACGTGCCGCCGCTTGGAGCAACGCGAGGTCTTGGCGTGGAGGCACAGGGACGCGATCCTGGCGCGCCGGCACTGGGAGGGCGTGGGTACCTTCTTGGGGACGAGGGATCTCCTGGCAGCTTCCTTCTTGCTGCGCCGGCGCAGGACGGGGAGGGCCTCGCCCTGGGGCTGCGCGCCTTGGAGCCAGGGCGCCTTCTTGGGGAGGAGGTGGTGGAGGCGCCTCCTGATCCTCGCCCCCTGCGCGGAATGGAGGGCGAGGCAGTGAGAGGGATGGCAGGGGGAGCCCCCTGCGGCACTGATGAGCTCGGTGATGCGGGCGAGCCAGTCCTCCTAGAGGTCGTCGACGGGGCGGTAGTGCAGGAGCTCTCTTGCCAGGAGTAGCGCGGCGTGCGCGTCCGTGGGAGCGCGACGGGCATGAGACGACGAACCAGCAGGTGTCAGCGACGGGGTGGCGGTGCGGCCATCCCGCCGCACCGAAGGATGCTGGGACGAGGCCTGCTGCTTGTTCCCCGCCGGGCCGATGGCGGCGTTGGCGGCAGGCGACGGGGAACGATGGGGGCGTCCGCCAACGGGCACCGTCTGGGCGACGCGGGTGGCGAGAGCAGCCCGACGCGAGCCCGACGAGCCCGACGAGCGTCAGCCATGGATACGATGGAAGATCACACGCAAACGTCGGAAGAAAGATTCCAGCGCACCCCTACCTGGCGCGCCAAATGTCGGATTTTGGGTTCCGGCAGACCCTTAAGGTTCAAACTCTGGGGTGCGCGCGGAGATCTCTCCCCTACCGATCTACGTCCGATCTCCTCGTATGATCTAAGCTGGAAACGATAACAACACAAGGACACAAGGTTTATACTGGTTCGGGCCACTGTTGTGGTGTAATACCCTACTCCAGTGTGTGGTGTGGTGGATTGCCTCAGGGGCTGATGATGAACAGTACACATGAAGAACAACCTCGCGAGAGGTGTTCTTGAACTGATGCGATGAACTGCTTGGGTGAGTTTGGTCGCCTCTCTCTCTCTGCTAGGGCTCTATCAGACCTGATCCGGATCCCTCTACTCTGTGGTGGCTAGCTCTACATATAGAGGCCCTAGGCCTCTCCCCAAATAATGAGCGAGAAGGGCGCCAACAATTGGCCATTTTGAAGGGGAACATCTAGTACAAGTTATCCTGAACGAAGGTGGTCTTCGGCTGTCAAAAGCACTGGTGATGACTCTGTCTTGGGCTCCACGGTGACCTTCGTCCTGCCGCTCTGCTGGTCTTGGTCTCGTTGCACCGGAATGGTAACCTTTGCTTGATGCCTTGGCCTGTGCTTGCCACCTTTGCACCAAAGGGGAAACAAGGACAGTGCGCAGGCCGGCGCCCGCCCTGCGCCCGCCTGGTCTCTATCGTCATGGCTTGCGTCATGGGCTCCTCGCGAGGTGCCCCTGCCTTGATCTCTCCGCCTCCTCGCGAGCCTGCCTGATGAGGCTGCCTCTGAGGAAGCTTCCTGTCGCCCGCCCCGCGAGGCTTGGCCCCTCGCGAGGGTCTTGAGCTTGAGCTAATGAAGATGGGCCGCACTGGGCCCCCACTTGACCGACGTCGCAAGCCGTAGGCAGGCAAGTCTGGGGACCCCCGTTCCCAGAACGCCGACATAAGTATCATCTAATAAATTCGGAGATTGTCAAAGGTTTCCTATAAATCATCTATCAAGGTTTCCTTCTTCCTGGATTTCACCACAATATCATCCACATAGGAATGAACATTGCGCCCAATCTGATCATGAAGACAATTCTACACACACCGTTGGTAAGTCACCTGGGCACTCTTGAGCCCAAAAGTCATAGACACACAACAGAAGGCTCCAAAGGGAGTGATAAAGGATGTCTTCTCCTGGTCCTTAACTGCCATCTTGATCTGATGATAACCAGAATAAGCATCCAAAAACTCAGATGCTCACAACCCGCCGTAGCATCAATAATTTGATCAATACGGGGGAGAGCAAAGGGATCAGCCGGACAAGCCTTGTTTAAGTCCGTATAATCCACACACATACGCCAGGTGCCGTTTTTCTTAGGCACCAGCACCGGGTTAGTCAACCACTCAGGGTGAAAAACTTCAACAATGAACTTGGCCGCCAAGAGCCGGGCTACCTCCTCACCGATAGCCTTGCGCCTCTCCTCATTGAAACGACGAAGGAATTGTTTGACCGGCTTAAACTTTGGATCAATATTGAGAGTGTGCTCTACGAGTTCCCTCGGTACACCTAGCATGTCTGAAGGCTTCCATGCGAAGATGTCCCGGTTCTCATGGATGAACCCGCTGAGCGCGTTTTCCTATTTCGGATCCAAATTAACACTGATACTGAACTGCTTGGATGAGTCGCCAGGAACAAAGTCAACTAGCTTGGTGTCATCTGCCGACTTAAATTTCAACAAAGGGTCATGCTGTGTGGTTGGCTTCTTTAAAGATGTCATATATGCCGGGTTAGCATTATCCTTGTAAAACTTCAACTCCTCTGTCACACAAACAGACTCAGCATAAGCAACATCGCCTTCTTCACACTCCAAGGCTATCTTGCGACTCCCATGCACCGTTATATTGCCCTTGTGACCCGACATCTTCAGCTGCAAATAAACATAAGAAGGCCTTGCCATGAACTTAGCATAAGCCGGCCGCCCAAACAGAGCATGATAAGGGCTCTTGATTTTAACCACTTCAAAGGTCAATGTCTCAGATCTGGAATCATACTCATCCCCAAAAGCAACCTCCAGAGACATTTTACAAACCGGGTATGCCGACTTGCCAGGCACCACACCGTGAGAAACAGTGTTTGATGGCTTAAGATTTTTGTCAGTCAATCCCATGCGATAGAAAGTTTCATAGTAAAGGATATTGATGCTGCTGCCTCCATCCATGAGCACCTTGGTGAATTTGTATCCTCCAACCTGAGGTGCCACCACCAGCGCCAAGTGACCCGGATTATCAACCCGAGGCGGGTGATCCTCACGACTCCACATAATGGGCCGCTCAGACCATCACAAGTAACGGGGAATCGTCGACTCAACGACGTTCACAGCCCTTTTATGGAGCTTCTGATCCCGCTTGCATAAACTCGTGGTGAAGACGTGGTACTGCCCACTATTCAGCTGCTTCGGATTACTTTGATAACCAGATTGTTGTTGTTGATTCCCCTGACTAGGTTGTTGATGAAAACCACCTTGATTGCCTTGATTACCTTGGCCCCGGAAACCGGAATTAGAACCGCCCCCACACTAACCCGGACCATGAGAGCCGGAACCTAAGCCCCTGCCCGGCCCATGATTGTTCTGGAAAAGATCAGAATTTTTGTATTCTCTCATAATGAAGCAGTCCTTCCAAAGGTGAGTGGACGGCCTCTCCCATGTACCATGCTTCGGGCAGGGTTGATTCAGCATCTGCTCAAGATTGAAATTTGATCCTTCAGTCCAAGGAGGTGGCCCTATGTTCTGTTTAAGGGGCATAAAACGACAATTCTTCTCTAACATTAAGACTGCTGAGCCGACATTGATGTGATCCGATGAGTGCAAGATAGTTGAGACCCGACGCACCCAATGGGTTGTTGACTCGCCCTCTTCTTGGACACATGCGTCCAAATCCACAATTGACATAGGCTGCTTGCACGTATCTTTAAAATTCTGGATGAACCGGGCTTTTAACTCGGCCCATGATCCAATGGAGTTGGCAGGCAACCCATTTAACCAAGTACGGGCCGTCCCATCTAACATCATAGTGAAATATTTAGCGCACGCCGCGTTGCTAACATCCAGCAGTTCCATGGCAATCTCATAACTCTCAACCCACGCTTCAGGGGGTAAGTCAGCTGTGTAATTAGGCACCTTATGAGGACCCTTCAAATCCTTAGGTAAACATTCATTACGCAAAGCCGGCACTAAACACGGCACACCCAAGGTTCTAGAGATCACGCATGCCTCCATCGAAGCGGTCGGGTAAACCGGAGAATGTTGATGAGCCGCTTACTGAGCCGCCAGCTTAGCCTCCCGACGTGCTCTGCCCTGATCCACCAAAACCTGAGCACCATCATGCACCGGGTCATGTCCACGAGGCTGGTTACGGCGCCTATCACTGCTTGAAACGGCTAGTGAGTCAATGTGTCTGCTATAACTCCGGCTTGGGCTAGGGGTTGAGTGAATCCTCTCACGACTGTAAGAATAAGCCTCATGTTGTACCAATGCTATCTGAAGAAGCTCTCTAGCCCTCCGCTTTTCAATCGCAGCTGGAGACTCGCCTTCAACTAGGAGAGCCACCAATCGCGTCACCGCAGCGATCATATTATCCAAAGGGTTAGAATAATGACCCGGTGGAGTTAAACCATGTTGAGGCGGGTATTATTCACACGTGGAGAGCCCATCACTCGTGACTGAACCGGCGCTCCACCCCCAGGTGCTTCAACTCTCCGGTTTACCACTAGCGGGTTGCTGGTCCCTGCGCCAGGCGTGTTGAAGAGGTTCCTCGCCTCATAAACCGGAGGCAGACGACTCTGGTGCCTCCTCCTCATGACTTTGTTTGAAGCGTTCTGATCCAACATGAGCCGGAAGGACTCTGCCTGAATTCGTTGTGCCTGAACATCCAGAGCGGCCCGCTCCGCGGTCATCCTAGCGTTCTCAGCCACCAGATCTTCCTTGGCCACAGCTATCTCATCTCGCAGCTTTGCAACTTCCGCGTTATGCTGAGTTTGATTTGCGGGGTTAACCTCTGCTGTTAACAATGTTGTCACAGTGTCCAATAAGTCAGACAAGACCTGAGCCAGCGGGCGCACAGGGCCTCCTGCCCCGGCCGCTGTTGCCGTTGCTGACCCGGAAATCATTGCTGCTGCAGTCATAGAATTCTACCCGGCTGTGTACCGACCATGAAAATCGCAACCAGGTTCGGTGGCTCAGAGGGGTCCAAAATACTATCGCCATCGGAACAGCCCCCAAGCCTGCCATCTTGCAGTTGATACAATGAAGTAGTCTCGCCCGTGGATGACTCATCATTAGAATAGATGGCCGTCTCACCACCAGACACAGATCCTTCAAATTCTGCCCCATGGATAAATCCCACAAAGGCGCGCTTCACAGCGGGCTGAACTCGGGTGGGTCGTGCACGCTGAGCCGTCTCGATGGTGTCGGTGCAGATGTTCGGCTCAGGGCCCGGTTCACCGATCTTGCCGATGAAAACGTGGATTCCGCCGAAGGGGACCCGGTACCCGTACTCGATTGAGCCGGCCTCGGGACCCCATCCTGCATCGTCAATGTAGAGCTTGCCGCGATGACTTTTGGTCATCCGGCCCACAGCGTATCCCTTAATCCCTTCAAAGTTTCCCTATAAGAACTTGAAACCACCATGCGCTGGCCCCATGATGGGCGCCAACTGTCGTGGAATTGTCACGGCAGATGTCCTAGCAAAAGGACTTAGTCGTGGAGCCATCGCAAGTAGGTTGGCTTAAAGGGGTTAAACGGGACAAAAGCACACAGGGAGTTTATACTGGTTCGGCCCCTTGAGGTGAAGGTAAAGGTATAATCCAGTTTGAGGTGGTATTGCTTGGGTTTCGATTACTAGGGAGTGAATACGCTTGACCTAGCTTTCGATTTCTTGTCTCTTGCCCTAAGTCGCCGCCGAGTCGTCCCTTTATATACACAGCTTGATGCCCCGTGGCTCACTGAGTCCCGGCCAGGTCATTCACAACATGTCCAGCTCGGTCACTAACTATACTTGCCTTACAATACAAGTAACACACATATGGTGGTTTATACCTATGGGCCTTAAGCCGCCTTTGGGCTTTGGATCCTTAGTAAGCCTGCTTCATGAACCGCCATCTTCAACATCTTTACGAGCCTTGTCTTGATGAACCGTCATTGTATAACCCGGCCCCTCCTGGGCGGGTTATACCCAATAGTCATATCCCCAACAAAAGGTATAAGAAGCTTCCTTGGCCATGCTGGTTTCTATAGGAGATTTATTAAAGACTTCTTGTCACATCCTAGCTAGTCCATGCACTAGAGTGTTGCATCATGTCTACTTTCATCAAAAACTTGAATTGGGGAAGACAGAACCCCCAGCACCCCCTCTCAAAACCAACTAGGGTTTACTAAAAATATTCTCAATGAACCTGAAATGCCCTTCTAAAAAGTTCACCCTCTTTGTCTTGGGTTAGAACCTCTGGCAAAATTGGTGCACAATTTTCTAGGTCAATAGAAGGTCATTGAATTAAATCATATGTAAGTTGCATTTGGGCATTTAAATGCTAGTAAATATTTTAGATGCTCAAATAATTCTGGAAATAAGTGTAGGCTGTTGGAAATATTCTAAACAGAGCCTATGATTAATTCCAGGATTTTTGTAAGTGCCTGACTATTTTTATTAAAGCCACAAACTTACAGAAAATTAGAAAACAGAAATTAAAAGAAAGGCAGAGGCTAACCTGGCACCCACCTGGCAAGCCCACCTGCCGGCCCAGCCCAGCCACCGCTCCAGCGAGCTGCGTGGCTCGGCCAGGCAAGCAGCCAGGTGCTCTACGCCGGCACCAGCGCATGCCACGCAGCTGGCCGCCGCCCTGCTTCCTCCCCTCGCCGCTCTGCTAGCCTGGGCGACCTCCACGTCGCGCCCCGACCCCCCTGGACATGCCCATTCGCCCCCTGTCTCTCTCCCTCGCTCCCCTCCGCCATGGCCGACGCAACCGCCGTTGTTCCGCCACCGTAGCCGTGCCCACCGTCGTCAACGCGCCGCCCCACCGTGTCCTGAAGCTCCACCACATCCTCCTCGACCGTCCCACCGAGCCACGCCCCGCCGAAGGCCCCCGAGTATCTCTATCGAGCTCGTCTTCAACCTCCTGCGGACCAGATCGCCTACGCCGCCCCGCTTGCTCCGGCTCGTCCCCGACCTCGCCGTCAACTCCGTCACAACTGCCGTGAGCTTAGCCACCTCCCTATCCTCTCCGCTCTCCTTCTCGTGCACCACAGCGAGCACACGGAGTTTGCCCGCACGCACCACCGCGGAGCTCGTCGCTGACGTGTCTCCGGCCAACCACTGGCCACGCTACCTTGTCCACTAACTTCACCACATCCCCAGGAACCCATAGCACCACTCCACGCACCTCGCCGTGCCCCGTAGCCTCGGGTTCGTCCTCACCCGACTCCGGCGACCGCCTAGCTCGTCGCCGGCGACGTTCCCGGCCACACCGAGCTCAACTACCACCACCAAACGTCGCGGCATGCTCCCAGCTACCCGTAGATGGTCTCCGCCGTCCATTTGGTCGCCGGAACATGCTAACGCACTCTCACCGCCGCGTCTGGCCTCGCCGGCAGCTAAATGCCGGCGGGTTTGACCATTGACCTTGACTGGGTGGGCCCAAGTTGACTCCCCTGAGTCTATGACAAGTGGGGCCCCCCGCTGCTAACTAACCAGATTAGTTTTAACTAAAATCAGTTAGTTTAATTAATTGCTGACACGCGGGACCCACTGGTCAGGTTGACCTGGACGTCCCCGTTGACCACTGACGTCACCCTGATGCAATGCTGGCGCATTAATTCAATTACTGGAATTATTCTTATATAGGAAATTCCAGAAAATAGTTCAAACTTCAAAAATTCATAGAAATTAATCTGTAACTCCAAATGCAAAGATTTATATATGAAATTTGATCAGAAATATCCAATCTTTCCATCTGTACTAGTTTCATGCATGTCAGAACACTTTAACCTTGCTGTTTAGGTGAAACAATCTAATGCACCTATATCACTTATTATTTTGGGGGATCATTTGAATCTTTGGTTCAAATGGACTCAGACCATTCTGTTCCAAGTTGCATTAGACTTATCACACACCATTTTGCCATGTCATTGCATGCATCATATTGTTGCATATTGCCATGTGGTGATTGTGTTTCGATGTGTTCTTTGTGGTAGCTTCTGCCTCCGAGGATATTCACGAGTATCCAACTGAAGGGCAGTATTCCACTACCACTCCGTCAGGAAAGCAACCCATTGATCATTCCGATACAAATCCATGTTCTCGCTTCTGCTCTTATTTACTGCATTAAGACAATGCGATTCAAACTGCTGTGTGTTGCGGTAGCTGAACCCACTTCCTTTGCATGACCTGTCATTGCCACAGTAACTAGATGAAACCCACTAGCATGTGTAGGAGTTGTTTGAGCCATATGTGTGTTTCCTACCATGCTATGCTTGCTATGCTTAGAGTTGTGTCAGGTCTGGCTCATCGGGATGATGAACTAGAGTGAAAGGTTGTGTCGGTAATGAGAGTGAAAGTGTTGAACACGATTTGGTAAAGGTATCGATGAGAGGCCATGTAGGAGTACATGGTGGGTTGTTTCATTAAGGCCGTCCTTAAGAACTGAGATCTGTGTGTGTGATCTAAGATTCAGCTACTACCACGTATTGGGCCCGAAACCAATGGACCCTCTCGGCTTATTAACCACTCTTGTCCTTAGTCCGGGAGTTGCAAGTAGTTTCTGGTGTTTGTAGTATGTTGGGGGCCGCACGCAGCGCTGCCCATAGGGGTGGACTGTGTTGCGGTAGGCACGTGGCACGGTGTACCGATTCACCGTTTGGTGTCTTGGGAACCCTGCACACATCGTTCGGGGCTGTTAGTGGAAACCTCGGCCGGACTCCCTGCGGATGGAACCCGAATAGGCGATAAACCTGGACTAGGGATTCGTGTGTTTAGTCAGGTCGTGGCCGATACCCTCGCTGGGCTTCCACTTGAAAGTTGCCGAGTACACGTCGTTTAGCGGCGATAAGTGGTGAGAGCGTGTGTGAAGAAGTACACCCCTGCAGGGTATAAAACTATTCGAATAGCCGCGTCCGCGGTAAAGGACTACTTGCTCACCTATGCAGTCCATAGACAATTAAATGGATACTACTAAAAGCCTCAAGATAAGCGTTAGTACCGCGGATGGCCCTCTCGTAGGTTGACGAGAGAGGATCCACGGTGGAGTATTGTGTTGGTGATTAGTGGACTCGTGTGCGACAAATGCTTTACAAGTCCTGTCTATCATAGGATAGCTTAGCCATGAGTCAAAGCTGGCTTGCTGCAATAACTCCACTACCTTCTTGAGAATGTGCATGTATAGTAGGATTCTGTTGTAAGACTTGTTGAGTACCTCCGTACTCATGTTGCTTTAATTAATGTTTTCATATGACAACACCACCCCCTCCGATGGGTTCTATGTAGACCTCAACGTTGACGAGTGACTAGCCACCCAGGTGGTGATCCAAGACTTGTGAAGGGTCGATGTAGATAGACAGGCTTCGTCAAGCCTTCTTTCTTTCTAGTGTATGTACTCAGACTAGTTTGCTTCCGCATGTTCTTGAATGTTTGTATGATTGAGTGCCGGGTCATGTGACCCCTATCTATATGGCTATGTTATGTATGGCTCCTCGGAGCCTTTTAAATAAAGTACTTGAGTTGTAGAGTTTTGTTGTGATGCCATGTTGTATGTACTCATATCGGGCATATTGTGTGTATGATTGAAATGCTTGGTATGAGTGGGATCCGACAATTTAGTTGTTTATCCTTGGCAGCCTCTCATATGGGGAAATGTAATCTAGTGCTTCCTGAGCGATAGTAGTCCGCTACAGCCCGGTTCACCGGAGTCCTGCTAGCCCAGCACTACTGCTCTAGACACTTGACTTGCCGGCATGTGTTTCACTTCGTTCCTGTGTCTATCCCTTCGGGGAAATGTCACGGGGTGACATCCGGAGTCTTGCCTAGCCTGCTATAGCCCGGGTTACCGGAGTTCTGTTAGCCCAGTGCTACAGCCCGGATTCACACGTTGATGACCGACATGCTCGATGTGATTCATGTATGCCTGTCCCCATGGGTTAGTGCCGCTTTGGGTTCATGACTAGCCATGTCGTCTCGGGTTCTCTGTCATATGGATGCTAGCGACACTATCATATACGTGAGCCAAAAGGCGCAAACGGTCCCGGGCCATGGTAAGGCGACACCCGTGGGAGTACCGTGCGTGAGGCCGCAAAGTGATATGAGGTGTTACCGGCTGGATCGATGTGACTTGGAATCAGGGTCCTGACAGCGTTGGCATCAGAGCCGGACTGCCTGTAGGTTCGCTAAGCCAAACTGGTCGATGTCGAGTCTAGAAATGCTTTAGTTATATGTAGGGGAATTGATTGTGGGAGGGAACGTAAGGCTCTTTTTACTCCTTTACCTTATGCCCTCTGATCTGTGTCGTTCTCTTCTCATTCTACGTGGGTTAAGTACTAGGCTCTCTTCTCTCTATCAGGTTCACGTGTTACTAATCCGTAGTAACTTATAGGATTGTTGGTTACCAGCCTCAGTTCAGTTTCTACTAATTTTAGTATGTTGCCAGTTGAACCAGAACCTTGATATGATGTTGTTGAGTGATTTTTGCAAACTGTTGTGAATGTCTCAACTCTGTTTCTGAGCATTTGCAGCTGTTATGCTGTCCGATTTCCCCTAGAAATTCTAATGTCCTTGCATTGTGGTTGTGCTTTCAGATGGCCACTCATGCTCATAACCAAGTGGTTCGCCTGACCCGGTGCCTCGATGTGCCCGGTCATACTGCTATGTTAGTCCGGGTTATGATCGAGACGGGTTACTGTTGGTATCCCGAATACACCGTTGAAGAGCAATTCCGAGACTTCAATCAAAGCCAATATTTCTGCACTGTCAGGATATTTCCATCTTATCCTGGATCTACCGAGCCCCTCCACTGTTCCTATGGACTCGGGGTCACTATTGAGATGGTTGTGCATGATGCTGCCTATTCCATGATGACCATCATGCGAGTCAGGACTGGTCTGCTTCGGAACACTGACTTCCGTTATATGCCAGCTTCGCTCCCTGGAGCGCAAGGGTATCTCCAGGCTATCTATGCTGACTCTACACATGAGGACTCACTAACTCGCACCACTGCTGAGATGCTCGAAGATAAGGACCGAGAGAATCGGGCCTTGAGACTGGAGCTTTTCAACACCCGTGCTGATCATTGGGCCACTTTGACTCGGTTTGCACCGGCTGTGCAAGCTGGATGTATGGATATGAGGGATCTGTATCCTGTGAGATCTGCTCTGCCAGACATGGTGGATTGGCATGATGTGGGAGGCATCACCCCACCCCGTGGTCCCCGCAGGCCACCGTTTGTTGGTCCAAGACCTCATCCTAGCCCCTTTGGTCCACAAGCTCCTTAGGACCGTCTGTTTCTGGATGATCACGTTGAACTTCCAGGCTATGGAGGTGACTTCTATGAGGACTACTACAGAGCTATTTGAGTTAGTAGTAGTACCACTAGTATTGTAATAGTTGTATTTCCACCGTCCTGCGTGACTTGTGGAATATGACTTGGTGTGTATCAATTCCGGAGGTGTAGGAAAATAATGTATAGGAGCTTGGAATGCCTCTGATGAGATGTAACGTCTTTCATCATAGTTGTACTTTAGCCTGGGCTTGTACTAAACTATGTATGGTGTGTATGACCGTTGGTATATATATGTGGCAGTTCCTATATTACCATGTCATACGGATGAACATCTCTGCATTCCGTGTTATCCATTACATTCCGCACTTCCTTGCCCAGATTTTGCCATCCTTGTCTAAACTGTTGTTTTGTTTTCCTAGGATGGTCAACACCCGCAACAACCCGGCTGCCCCGGAGCGGGTGAAGCCAACGTAGTTAGGAATGAAAATCTGCCTCAACCGCCTTCTCTGGCCGAAGTTATGCCGGAGGCAGAACGAAACAAGCGTGAGACCAATCGCTTGCTGGAGCGGATTGAGCAGAATACTGCACGCCAGCCTAGGAACGATCTGGTGTCAATCAATGACTTCGTCAAGTTGTACCCATCGAAGTTTAACCATTCCGTGGAGCCTCTCGATGCGGATGACTGGCTTCGCAGCATCACCCACAAGCTACGTTCTGCCAACGTAGCTGAAGCTGATAAGGTTACCTTTGCTGCCTATCACCTCGAAGGCCCTGCTAGCCTTTGGTGGGAAAACTTTGAGGCTATGCGCCCGGTCGGCCAAATCACTAATTGGGCTGAATTCAGTGTGGCTTTCCGTGAGCATCACATCCCGGAAGGTCTCATGGATCGCAAGAGGGAAGAGTTCTGCAATTTCACCCAGGGTAGACTGACTGTGGATGCATACAGTCGTGAGTTTGGAAATCTAGCACGATATGCTCCTGAAGAGGTATCCACCGACGCCAAGAAGCAGGCAAGGTTCCGCAAGGGACTTAGCCCCGAGCTTCGCCGTGATCTTCGTATGCACGAGCGCACCTCTTTTCAGAAGTTAGTCAACAAGGCCATCAGTGCTGAGACAGGGCAGACTGACTTCGAAGCTTCACGCAAGCACTCCCGTGACTTTGGATCTTCATCCGGCTCTAGATCTCAGAAGCGCCGGGTCTGGATTCCAAACACTGCTCTGCCACCCAGGTTCACTCCAAGGCCATCCTTTGAGGCGCCTCGCCCCAACCAGCCGTATGCACCGCCCAAGACCTATGGTGGCCCCGCTGCTAGTGCTGCTGCACGCCCCAATGTGATAACTTGTTTCAAGTGTGGGGAGATGGGTCACTACATCCGCGGGTGTCCCTAGAACAACCCCAACCAGTTCGGGAAGTCTGTTGGTCGTGGCAAGCCAGCAGGAAAGGTGCTCTACACCAAGCCAGCCACCACTGCTCGTGGCCATGTCAACTATGTCTCAGCTGAGGAAACTCATGAGGACCCCAACGTTGTTCTCGGTACGCTCCTTGTTAATTGCCATCCGGCAACTGTTCTCTTTGATACTGGAGCATCTCATTCATTTATTTCTGAGAGCTATGCTCGATTGCACAATACCACATTTTGTGACATGCCCACCTCCATGGTAATTCAAACCCCTGGTTCTAAGTGGCAAACCTCTAGAATCAGCCATGGAAATGAAATCCTTGTCGATAGATTGGTCTTCCTTGCATCACTAATAGCTCTCAAGTCCTCGGACATAAACATCATCTTGGGTATGGACTGGATGTCAGCCCATTACGCTAAGATTGATTGCTCTACTAGAACTGTTCAACTCACCCATCCATCGGGCAAGACAGTCAATGTTTTGACCCGAGTGTCTGAGCGTCAGCTTTACTCTCTAAATGCCAACCCCCTTCCAGACCTTGAAGATATTCCGGTAGTCCGTGACCTCCTGGATGTCTTTCCAGAGGAACTACTAGGTGTTCCACCTGACAGAGATGTCGAGTTCGTGATAGACCTTGTTCCAGGAACCGTCCCAATCTCTAGAAGACCTTATAAGATGGCACCCCTAGAACTAGCCAAGCTTAAGAAACAACTCGATGAGTCCTTGCAAAAGGGTTTAATCCGTCCTAGTTCTTCTCCATGGGCTTGCCCCGTCCTCTTCGTCAAGAAGAAGGATGGAACGGATCGGATGGTTGTAGATTACCGACCTGTCAACTTGGTCACTATCAAGAACAAGTATCCGCTCCCTAGGATCAATGATCTGTATGATCAGCTCGCTGGATCCTCAGTCTTTTCCAAGATGGATTTGAGGTTGGTCTACCATCAAATCAGAATCAAGAATGGGGACATTCCTAAGACGGCCTTTATTACTCGTTATGGCCAATACGAGTACACCGTCATGCCTTTCGGTTTAACCAATGCTCCAGCCACCTTCTCTCGTCTAATGAACTCGATCTTCATGGAGTATTTGGATAAATTCGTCATGGTATACCTCGATGATATACTCATCTACTCCAAGAATGAGGAAGAACATGCCGAACATCTAAGGCTAGTATTGATGAAACTTCGAGAGCATCGCCTTTATGCTAAATTCTCTAAGTGCAAATTTTGGTTGCCAGAAGTGACCTATCTGGGCCATGTAATCTCTGGTAAGGGCATTGTTGTCAGTCCCGAGTGAGTTCAAGCCGTCCTTGACTGGACTCCACCTGAAACGGTCAAGCAAGTTCGGAGTTTCCTTGGTTTAGCGAGCTATTGCCACCGCTTCGTCGAGAATTTCTCCAAAGTTGCTAAGCCTCTAACTGAACTCCTCAAGAAAGATAAAAAGTTCGAGTGGACCCCACAGTGCGAGTTCAGCTTTTAGGAACTGAAAAGACGCCTGACATCTGCTCCCGTACTCGTACCACTAGATTTTTCTAAGCACTTTGTTATCTATTGCGATGCCTCGCGACAAGGACTAGGTTGCATACTCATGCAAGATCGTCATGTGATTGCCTACGCTTCTCGACAGTTGCGTCCACATGAGGATAACTATCCCACACATGATCTAGAGCTTGCAGCAGTGGTCCATGCACTTAAAACATGGCGACATTACCTTCTTGGTAATTGTTGCGAAATTTACACCGATCACCAAAGTCTGAAGTACATCTTCACCCAACCGGATTCGAACCTCAGGCAAAGACGTTGGGTCAAGTTGATTACGGATTACGACTTAGGAATAACCTACACCCCAGGCAAAGCCAATGTCATGGCTGATGCACTAAGTCGTAAATCCTACTGTAACAACCTGATGTTACAACAAAGTCAACCACTTCTCCACGAGGAATTTCGTAAGCTTAACCTGCACATTGTTCCTCGAGGATTCCTTTCCACCCTGGTGGCGAAACCTACCCTTACGGATCAGATCATCAAGGCACAGAAGGTGGATCCGGGAATCTCCCGCATCTAGAGAAACATCAAGAAATGAGTTGCAGATTGTTTCTCCATTGATGACCAAGGTGTCATGTTCTTTGGAGACCGTCTAGTGGTTCGCAAGGTACGCAACTTGAGGCGATTGATCCTTAAGGAAGCTCATGAATCCCCTCTCACCATTCATCCCGGTAGTACCAAAATGTATCAAGACCTACGCTAGAGGTTTTGTTGGACTAGGATGAAGAGAGAAATCGCTCAATACATTTCTAATTGCGACGTCTGTCGTCGCGTTAAAGCATAGCATCAACGGCCTGCTGGCACCCTTCAATCTTTGGAAATTCCTGAATGGAAATGGGATAAAATCGGTATGGATTTCATTACCGGGTTTCCTAGGACCAAGAGAGGGAATAATGCCATCTTCGTCGTTGTCGATCATCTTTCCAAAGTAGCCCACTTCCTACCTGTTCGTGAGAGTATAACCGCTAGCCAGCTAGCTGACTTGTACATCTCCCGAATAGTGTCTCTTCATGGTGTTCCATTGGAGATTAACTCAGACCGTGGAAGTCTCTTCACCTCTCGATTTTGGGAAAGTTTCCAAAATGCTATGGGAACTCGTCTCTCTTTTAGCACTGCCTTCCATCCTCAATCAAGTGGTCAAGTAGAACGAGTCAATCAAATTCTGGAGGATATGCTTCGAGCTTCTGTCATCGCTTTTGGTATGAATTGGGAGAATTGCCTTCCATTCGCCGAGTTCGCTTATAACAATAGTTATCAAGCTAGCTTGGGAAAAGCTCCTTTCGAAGTTCTCTATGGACGAAAATGTCGAACGCCTCTTAACTGGTCAGAAACCGGGGAAAGACAACTCTTTGGCCTGGACATGATTCAGGAAGCAGAAGAGCAGGTTCGCATTATTCGTGAGAAATTGAAAACAGCCCAATCTCGTCAAAAGAGTCAACATGACCGCAAACATAAGCCCATGACTTATGAAGTTGGCGAGAAGGCTTACCTTCGGGTTACACCTTTGAAGGGAACCCATCGATTCGGTATCAAAGGCAAGTTGGGTCCTCGTTACATTGGACCCTTTCGCATTCTTCCCAAACGAGGGGAAGTTGCCTACCAATTGGAACTACCTCCGCATCTTTTCAGAGTTCATGATGTCTTCCACGTCTCTCAACTCACGCGTTGCTTCTCGGATCCTATCCATGGAGTGGACCACGAAACGCTTGATCTCCAAGATGACCTCGCATACCGAGAATATCCCGTTCGTATCCTTGATCAAGCCGGGCGTACCACTCGACGCCAGAATATCAAGTTTCTCAAGGTTCAATGGTCACACCATTCCGAGCAAGAAGCTATTTGGGAGAGGGAGGACCGTCTTCGACTTGAGTACCCTACCTTCTTCCCGACGGATCCTAAATCTCAGGACGAGATTCTTTTGAGTGGCGTGAGTTGTCACATCCTAGCTAGTCCATGCACTAGAGTGTTGCATCATGTCTACTTTCATCAGAAACTTGAATTGGGGAAGACAGAACCCCCAACACCCCCTCTCAAAACCAACTAGGGTTTACTAAAAATATTTTCAATGAACCTGAAATGCCCTTCTAAAAAGTTCACCCTCTTTGTCTTGGGTTAGAACCTCTGGCAAAACTGGTGCACAATTTTCTAGGTCAACGGAAGGTCATTGAATTAAATCATATGTAAGTTGCATTTGGGCATTTAAATGCTAGTAAATATTTTAGATGCTCAAATAATTGTGGAAATAAGTGTAGGCTGTTGGAAATATTCTAAATAGAGCCTATGATTAATTCCAGGATTTTTGTAAGTGCCTGACTATTTTTATTAAAGCCACAAACTTACAGAAAATTAGAAAACAGAAATTAAAAGAAAGGCAGAGGCTTACCTGGCGCTAAACCTGATCATTTGTCTGGCCGGGTCGGGTTCGGGCCGGGCTTGACAAAGCCCGAAGGAAAAATCCCAAGCCCGAGCCCGGCCCGGCCCAGCCCGAAATACATGAACAATGACATTTTTTAATTAAATTAATCAATTTCGGGATGTTATATTAATTTATTATACCTATATTCTGAATAAAATATGTTTTTATATATATTTTGGGCTTTATTCGGGCTTTCTGGCCGGGCTTCGGGTCAGAAAATGAAGCCCGAGCCCGGCCCGAATGTCGGGTTTCGGGTTCGGGCCGGCGGGCCGGGTTGTCCATGACCAGGTCTACCTGGCGCCCACCTGGCAAGCCCGCCTGTCGGCCCAGCCCAGCCACCGCTCCAGCGAGCTGCTTGGCTCGGCCAGGCAGGCAGCCAGGTGCTCGACGCCGGCACCAGCGCGTGCCACGCAGCTGGCCGCCGCCCTGCTTCCTCCCCTCGCCGCTCTGCTGGCCTGGGCGACCTCCACGTCGCGCCCCGACCCCCTGGACATGCCCATTCGCCCCTGTCTCTCTCCCTCGCTCCCCTCCGCCATGGCCGACGCAGCCGCCGCCGTTCCGCCACCGTAGCCGTGCCCACCGTCGTCAACGCACCGCCCCACCGTGTCCTGAAGCTCCGCCACTTCCTCCTTGACCGTTCCACCGAGCCACGCCCTGCCGGAGGCCCCCGAGCGTCTCCATTGAGCTCGTCTTCAACCTCCTGCCGACCAGATCGCCTCCGCCGCCCCGCTTGCTCCGGCTTGTCCCCGACCTCGCCGTCAACTCCGTCGCAACCGCCGTGAGCTTAGCCACCTCCCTATCCTCTCCGCTCTCCTTCTCGTGCACCACAACAAGCACACGGAGTTCGCCCGCATGCGCGACCACGGAGCTCGTCGCCGACATGTCTCCGGCCAACCACTGGCCACGCCACCTTGTCCACTAACTTCATGACATCCCCATGAACCCGTAGCACCACTCCACACACCTCGCCGTGCCCCGTAGCCTCGGGTTCGTCCTCACCCGACTCCGGCGACCGCCTAGCTCATCGCCGGCGACGTTCCCGGCCACCCCGAGCTCAACTACCACCACCAAACGCCGTGGCATGCTCCCAGCTACCCGTAGATGGTCTCCGCCGTCCATTTGGTCGTCGGAACGTGCTAACGCACTCTCACCGCCGCGTCTGGCCTCGCCGGCGGTTAAACGCCGGCGGGTTTGACCATTGACCTTGACTGGGTGGGCCCAAGTTGACTCCCCTGAGTCTATGACAAGTGGGCCCCCCCCGCTGCTAACTAACCAGATTAGTTTTAACTAAAATCAGTTAGTTTAATTAATTGCTGATACGCGGGACCCACTGGTCAGGTTGACCTGGACGTCCCCGTTGACCACCGACGTCACCCTGATGCAACGCTGACGCATTAATTCAATTACTGGAATTATTCTTATATAGGAAATTCTAGAAAATAGTTCAAACTTCAAAAATTCATAGAAATTAATCTGTAACTCCAAATGCAAAGATTTATATACGAAATTTGATCAAAAAAATCCAATCTTTCCATCTGTACTAGTTTCATGCATGTCAGAAGACTTTAACCTTGCTGTTTAGGTGAAACAAGCTAATGCACCTATATCACTTATTATTTTGGGTGATCATTTGAATCTTTGGTTCAAATGGACTCAAACCATTCTGTTCCAAGTTGCATTAGACTTATCACACACCATTTTACCATGTCATTGCATGCATCATATTGTTGCATATTGCCATGTGGTGATTGTGTTTCGATGTGTTCTTTGTGGTAGGTTCTGCCTCCGAGGATATTCACGAGTATCCAACTGAAGGGAAGTATTCCACTACCACTCCGTTAGGCAAGCAACCCATTGATCATTCCGATACAAACCCATGTTCTCGCTTCTGCTCTTGTTTACTGCATTAAGACAATGCGATTCAAACTGCTGTGTGTTGCGGTAGCTGAACCCACTTCCTTTGCATGACCTGTCATTGCCACAGTAACTAGATGAAACCCACTAGCATGTGTAGGAGTTGTTTGAGCCATATGTGTGTTTCCTACCATGCTATGCTTAGAGTTGTGTCAGGTCTGGCTCATCGGGATGATGAACTAGAGTGAAAGGTTGTGTCGGTAATGAGAGTGAAAGTGTTGAACACGATTTGGTAAAGGTATCGATGAGAGGCCATGTAGGAGTACATGGTGGGTTATTTCATTGAGGCCGTCCTTAAGAACTGAGATCTGTGTGTGTGATTTAAGATTCAGCTACTACCACGCATTGGGCCCGAAACCAATGGACCCTCTCGGCTTATTAACCACTCTTGTCCTCTGTCCGGGAGTTGCAAGTAGTTTCTGGTGTTTGTAGTATGCTGGGGGCCGCACGCAGCGCTGGCCATAGGGGTGGGCTGTGTTGCGGTAGGCACGTGGCATGGTGTACCGATTCGCCCGTTTGGTGTCTCGGGAACCCTGCACACATCGTTTGGGGCCGTTAGTGGAAACCTCGGCCGGACTCCCTGCGGATGGAACCCGAATAGGCGATAAACCTGGACTAGGGACTCGTGTGTTTAGTCAGGTCGTGGCCGACACCCTCGCTGGGCTTCCGCTTGAAGGTTGCCGAGTACACGTCATGTAGCGGTGATAAGTGGTGAGAGCGTGTGTGAAGAAGTACACCCCTGCAGGGTATAAAACTATTCGAATAGCCGCGTCCGCGGTAAAGGACTACTTGCTCACCTATGCAGTTCATAGACAATTAAATGGATACTACTAAAAGCCTCAAGATAAGCGTGAGTACCGCGGATGGCCCTCTCGTAGGTTGATGAGAGAGGATCCATGGTGGAGTATTGTGTTGGTGATTAGTGGACTCGTGTGCGACAAATGCTTTACAAGTCGTGTCTATTGTAGGATAGCTTAGCCATGAGTCAAAGCTGGCTTGCTGCAATAACTCCACTACCTTCTTGAGAATGTGCATGTATAGTAGGATTCTGTTGTAAGACTTGCTGAGTACCTCCGTAGTCATGTTGCTTTAATTAATGTTTTTAGACGACAACACCGCCCCCTCCGATGGGTTCTATGTAGACCTCGACGTTGACGAGTGACTAGCCACCCAGGTGGTGATCCAAGACTTGTGAAGGGTCGATGTAGATAGACAGGCTTCGTCAAGCCTTCTTTCTTTCTAGTGTCTGTACTCAGACTAGTTTGCTTCCGCATGTGCTTGAATGTTTGTATGATTGAGTGTCGGGTCATGTGACCCCTATCTGTATGGCTATGTTATGTATGGCTCCTCGGAGCCTTTTAAATAAAGTACTTGAGTTGTAGAGTTTTGTTGTGATGCCATGTTGTATGTACTCATATCGGGCATATTGTGTGTATGATTGAAATGCTTGGTATGAGTGGGATCCGACAATCTAGTTGTTTATCCTTGGCAGCCTCTCATATGGGGAAATGTAGTCTAGTGCTTCCTGAGCGATAGTAGTCTGCTACAGCCCGGTTCACCGGAGTCCTGTTAGCCCAGCACTACTGCTCTGGACACTTGACTGGCCGGCATGTGTTTCACTTCGTTCCTGTGTCTGTCCCTTCGGGGAAATGTCACGCGGTGACATCCGGAGTCCTGCCTAGCCTGCTACAGCCCGGGTTACCGGAGTCCTGTTAGCCCAGTGCTACAGCCCGGATTCACACGTTGATTGCCGACATGCTCGATGTGATTCATGTATGCCTGTCCCCATGGGTTAGTGCCGCTTTGGGTTCACGACTAGCCATGTCGGCCCGGGTTCTCTGTCATATGGATGCTAGCGACACTATCATATACGTGAGCCAAAAGGCACAAACAGTCCCGGGCCATGGTAAGGCGACACCCGTGGGAGTACCGTGCGTGAGGCCGCAAAGTGATATGAGGTGTTACCGGCTGGATCGATGTGACTTGGAATCGGGGTCCTGACACTTCTCTAAAATTTCTAGGCCTCTTACTAATCTCTTGCAAAAAGATGTTCCATTTGTTTTTTATGATGATTTCATAGAAGCATTTGAAATACAAGAAAGCCTCAATTTCTGCACCTATTGTTCAACTACCTGATTATAACCTACCCTTTGAAATTATGTGTGATGCTAGCGATTATGCTATTGGTGCTGTTCTAGGACAAAGAGTTGATAAGAAATTAAATGTCATCCATTATGCTAGTAAAATTCTAGGCAGTGCTCAAAGAAATTATGCTACTACTGAAAAATAATTTTTAGCAGTTGTACTTGCCTGTGGCAAGTTCAGATCTTATATTTTTTTATTCTAAAGTAATTGTTCACACTGATCATGCTGCTATTAAATATCTTATGGAAAAGAAAGATGCTAAACCGAGATTATTAGATGGGTTCTCTTGCTACAAGAATTTGATTTACATATTATAGATAGAAAAGGTGTTGAGAACCCCGTAGCAGACAAGTTTTCTAGGTTAGAAAATATTCTTGATGACTCACTACCTATTGATGATAGCTTTCCTGATGAACAATTAGCTGTCATAATGCTTCTCGTAGCACTCCATGGTATGCAGACTATGCTAATTATATTGTTGCTAAGTTTATACCACCTAGTTTCACATACCAACAAAAGAAAAAATTCTATGATTTAAGACATTACTTCTGGGATGACCCACACCTTTACAAAGAAGGAGTAGATGGTGTTATTAGACGTTGTGTACCTGAGCATGAACAGGAACAGATCCTACGCAAGTGTCACTCCAAGTTCCAAGGCCTACGGAGGACACCATGTTGGTGATAGAACTGCACATTACAATCTGGTTTTTATTGGCCTACTCTTTTTAAGGATGCTCATAAGTTTGTCTTGTCTTGTGATGAATGTCAAAGAATTGGTAATATTAGTAGATGTCAGGAAATGCCTATGACTTATTCACTTGTTATTGAACCATTTGATGTTTGGGGATTTGATTATATGGGACCTTTTCCTTCCTCTAATGGGTATACACATATTTTGGTTGCTATTTATTATGTTACTAAGCGGGTAGAAGCTATTCCAACTAGTAGTGCTGATGATAACACCTCCATTAAAATGCTTAAAGAAGTTATTTTCCCAAGGTTTGGAGTCCCTAGATATTTAATGACTGATGGTGGTTCACACTTTATTCATAGTGCTTTCCGTAAATTGCTTGCTAAGTATGATGTTAACCATAGAATTGCATCTCCATATCACCCTCAGTATAGTGGTCAAGTAGAATTAAGTAATCGAGAAATAAAGTTGATCTTGCAAAAGACTATTAATAGATCTAGAAAGAATTGGTCTAAGAAACTTGATGATGCACTATGGGCTTATAGGACTGCTTATAAAAACCCTATGGGTATGTCTCCATATAAAATGGTTAATGCAAAAGCTTGTCACTTACCTCTTCAATTAGAACATAAACCTTATTGGGCAATTAAAGAGCTCAACTATGATTTCAAACTTGCCGGTGAGAAGAGGTTATTTGATATTACCTCACTTGATGAATGGAGAACCCAAGCCTATGAGAATGCAAATTGTTTAAAGAAAAAGTTAAAAGATGGCATGACAAAAGGATACAAAAGCGTGAATTTAATGTAGATGACCATGTCTTGGTATACAATTCTCGTTTAAGATTTTTTGCTGGAAAACTTCTCCCTAAATGGGAAGGGCCTTATATTATCGAGGAAGATTATCGTTCCGGTGCCATCAAGATCAACAACGCCGAAGGCACTAACCCGAAGGTGGTAAGCGGGCAAAGAATAAAACATTATATCTCAGGTACTCCCATAAATGTAGAAACCGATAATATTAATACCATAACACCGGAGGAATACATAAGGGAAACCTTCCAGAACGTTCCAGACCCCCGAAAAGGAATAGGTATGTGATACGATAAGTAAACCGACTCCAAAACTCTCCCAAAAGCAAGTTTACTCTGTTTTGGAATATTTAAAACATTACGAAAATAAAAAGTAGTCTGGAAAGTGCACGAGGGGGCGGCAAGCCTTGGGGGCGCGCCTTCTACTTCTTGAGCTTGCATTGGTTTTTCCCTTGACGAGGAAAGGGTGATGCAGCAAAGTAAAGGTAAGTGTTTCCCTCAGTTTGAGGACCAAGGTATCAATCCAGTAGGAGGTACGAACAAGTCTCCAATCTACGCACCTAGACAAACAATTAAACACTTGCACCCAACGCGATAAAGGGGTTGTCAATCCCTTCATGGTCACTTGCAAGGATGAGATCTGATAGAGATAGATATAAAAGATTACTAAAATGTAAAAAAAATTAAAGTAAATAAATTGCAGCGAGGTATTTTCGGATTTTTGGTTTTATAGATCTGAAAATATATGATGGTAAATAGACCCGGGGGCCCTAGATTTCACTAGAGGATTCTCTCTTGAAAGAAAACATACGGTGGGTGAACAAATTAATGTCAAGCAATTAATAGAAAAGCACAAAGTTATGACGATACCCAAGGCAATGATTATGAATATAGGCATCACGTCTGTGTCAAGTAGACCGAAACAATTCTGCATCTACTACTATTACTCCACACATCGACCGCTATCCAGCATGCATCTAGAGTATTAAGTTCATAAGAACAGAGTAACGCCTTAAATAAGATGACATGATGTAGAGGGATAAACTCAAGCAATATGATATAAACCCCATCATTTTACCCTTGATGGCAACAATGCAATACATGCCTCACTACCCCTACTTTGTCACTGGGTGAGGACACCGCAAGATTGGACCCAAAACTAAGCACCTCTCCCATTGCAAGAATAATAAATCTAGTTGTCCAAACTAAACCAATATTTCGAAGAGAAATACAAAGATATTTAATCATGCATATAAGAATTCAGAGAAGATTCAAATAATATTCATAGATAATCTGATCATAAATACACAATTCATCGGATCTCGACAAACACACCGCAAAAGAATATTACATCGGATAGAAATCCAAGAACATCGAGGAGAACATGGTATTGAAGATCAAAGAGAGAGAAGAAGCCATCTAGCTACTAGCTATGGACCCGTAGGTCTGTGGTAAACTACTCACGCTTCATTGGTAGGGCAATAGAGTTGATGTAGATGCCATCCGTGATCGAATCCCCCTCCGGCAGGGAGCCAGAAAAGGCCCCAAGATGGGATCTCACGGGAACAGAGGCTTGCGGCGGCGGAGAAGTATTTTCGTGGATGTTTCTGAGGTTGGGGGACTATTTCTGAATTTATAGGCCAAGAGTTAGGGTTGGAGGAGCTTCGTGGGGCCCACAAGCCCCCATGAGGCTTGTGGTCGCCTTGGGACTCCTCTGACTTCATCTCCAAGTCCTACGGGTGTCTTCTGGTCCAAGAAAAATCATCACGAAAGTTTTATTCCGTTTGGACTCCGTTTGATATTCCTTTCTGTAAAACTCAAAAACAAGGAAAAACAGAAACTGGCACTAGGCTCTAGGTTAATAGGTTAGTCCTAAAAATAATATAAAATAACATATTAATGCATATAAAACATCCAAAACACATAATATAATTGCATGGAAGAATAAAAATTTATAGATACGCTGGAGACGTATGTGTTGGGGAACGTTGCATGGAAAACATTTTTTACGCACACGCAAGATCTATCCATGGAGATGCATAGCAACGAGGTGGAGAGTGTGTCTATGTACCCTTGTAGATTGTAAGCAGAAGCGTTTGACAACGCGGTTGATGTAGTCGAACTTCTTCGCGATCCAACCGATCGAGTACCGAACGTACGACACCTCCGCGTTCAACACACGTTCAGCTCAGTGACGTCCACGCCTTCTTGATCCAGCAAGACGGCGAGGTAGTGGATGAGTTCAGGCAACACTACGACGTGGTGACCGTGATGGTGAATTAATCTCCGCAGGGCTTCGCCTAAGCACTACTGAAATATGACCGGGTTGTAAACGGTGGAGGGGGGCGCCGCACACGGCTAAGCAATTTTTCTGGTTATGCTAGGTGCTCCCCTCCCACATATATATAGGTAGGGGGGAGGAAGCAGCCAGGAGGCACCCCCAAGTAGGTCGAATCCTACTTGGGGTCCCTTCCCAAGTGGCGCCCCCTTACTATATTTATCGGAGGGGGAAAGGAAAGGGGGAGAGGCAAGGAAGGGGTAGGCCGAATCCCTCCCCTTTCCTTTCCCCCACTTGGGCGGCTGCCATAGGGGGTGATCCAGCCCTATGTGGGCTAGTGTGCTCCCCTCTAATGGCCCGAGAGGCCCACTATCCTCCCGGGGGTGTCCGGTACCCCCTCCGGTACTCCGATGACTACCAAGTACACTCCAGAACACTTCCGGTGTCCGAATACCATCGTCCTATATATCAATACTTTCCTCTCGACCATTTCAAGACTCCTTGTCATGTCCGTGATCTAATCCGGAAATTCGAACAACATTCGGTCACCAAATCATATAACTCATATAACACTATATCATCAACGAACGTTAAGCGTGCGGACCCTGCGGGTTCGAGAACTATGTAGACATGACCAAGGCACCTCTCCGGTCAATAACCAATAGCGGAACCTCGATGCCTATATTGGCTCCTACATATTCTACGAAGATCTTTATCAGTCGAACCGTTATGACAACATACGTAATTCCCTTTGTCCATCGGTATGTTTCTTGACCGAGATTCGATCGTCGGTATCTTCATATCTAGTTCAATCTCGTTACCGGCAAGTCTCTTTACTTGTTCCATAATACATCGCCTCGTAACTAACTCCTTAGTCATTTGCTTGCAAGCTTATGATGTGTATTACCGAGAGGGCCGAGAGATACCTCTTCCACACTAGGAGTGACAAATCCTAATCTCGATCTTTGCCAACTCAACAAATACCTTCGGAGATACACGTGGAGCATCTTTATGATCACCCAGTTACATTGTGACGTTTGATAGCACACAAGGTATTCTTTCGGTATCCGGGAGTTGCATAATCTCATAGTCGAAGGAATATGTATTTGACATGAAGAAAGCAATAGCAATAAAACGAACGATCAATATGCTAGCTAACGGATGGGTCTTGTCCATCACATCATTCTCCTAATGATGTGATCCCGTTATCAAATGACAACACATGTCCATGGTTAGAAAACCTTAACCATCTTTGATCAATGAGCTAGTCTAGTAAAGGCTTACTAAGGACACGGTATTCGGAAATGTTTGAGGAAACCGCGCTCTCTCTTGTCAACTCTAATCGCCTAGATAGCATCCAGAAAGCAACGTGTCAGATGGTACTACTGAATTAGTCAATAACAAAGCATATTAGATGATCTATCAATTGCCGTCTAGCATTGTGCCAATGCAAAATCGACCCTGCTGAGTTCAATTTTCAACTCAAAACCCATGTAGTTGCAGCATTTTTCACCTTAAGAGAAAACAGGTTCCTCTGAAGCTAACACAACACAGTATACTACGCCATATGGGAAAACAACCGACACTAAGCACTACTAACATATATACACAAACACTCTAGAATATTAAAACCAGAAAAACAAAATTCTAGAACAAATATGCTGGTGCACAACATATACCTATGCAATGGCAAGGATGCACCTTTGATAACTTGCTTTACATTATTTATAGCAAAGTACCAGATTGAGGAACAAACATAAGTTCTCACGCGTGCGAACCTCTATAGAGGTCGGAAATATTATACGGAGTATCACTAACCATAGAGGTAGGAAATCATGAACAAATTTCCAATGCACTCCCAAAATAACAGCAATTAAATTCCCATCTGATGAAAGCCCCACTCCGCGGAAGCGGCAAGAAGAGGCAGAGCAGTCGCCGACGAGTCCCCCGGTTCCAGCGCTTCCCCCAAAGCGGCGGCTCGGGATTTGAAGAACTCGACGAGGCGAAAGCAGGACTCCTTCAAGTACGTCTTGTAGACGGCGAAACGCTCCGTGTGGGAGTCCAGGTTCGCGCCGGAGGCGGACTGGGAGGCGGCGGCGAAGGCCTCGGCCTCGATGGCGGCGGCGGCGCGCTGGGCCTCGGGCTCCGGGACGGCGCCGTAGCGCTGGGCGTAGAGGCTGGGCCCTACCATCTTCTGCCGGAGCATGCCCACAGACCAGTCGCGGTTGCTCTGCGTCGGTGGCCACGAACACGAAGGACGCAGCGACGCCGGCGCGTCGAACCCAGGCGGCAGGGTGTAGGCGGGTAACCCGGGAGGCGCGAGAGATCTGAAGGCATAGGCAGCGAGAGCTCTGCGGCGGCCCTCGGCGGCAGCGCTGGGGGAATAGGGAACGAGAGATCTGCCGCGGCCCTCGGCGGCAGCGCTGCGGGCACGGCGAGTGCGAGATCGGTGGCCCGGCATCGCTCGCCGATCCTGAGGAGTCCTTTGGGTGGCCGCGGCAGGGATTTATTTATGTTTTGAGCGGTTGGCGGTAGCGATGAAAAATGGCAACTCCTAAATCCCCGCGTAGGTCGACAGTTAGCGGGCCTCGAAGACGAAGCGAGTGGGCCTGCCCACGAAACGCACAGAGCAGCAAACGCTAAAAGCTTCCAAAAAAACCGTGAAAAATAATGCTCTCTACAGGTTTCGAACACGCAACATCAATATCACGTATAATTGCCACCAATCAGTCCAGCTACTTGAAGTTTCTGATTAGTAACAGCGGCAACTGCATAATAACAATGCCACACTGCTATTTTATTGCACAAAACCATTCATCTATTGCACCGGCTAATTTTTTTGAATTATTTAAAAAAATCATGATTTTGCGAAAGTTCTTCATTTTGGAAGAAGAGTTAACAAACCTGAGAAAAGTTCATTGATTTTAAAAAAATCGATGATTTTGAAATAAGGTTCATCAAATTTGAAAAAATGTTCGTAGATTTTGAAAAGAAAAATCATCAAATTTCAAAATGTACATCCAATTTGATAAAAAAAGTTCAGCAATTTTGAAAAACGTTCATCAAATTTGATTTTTCTAATAGATTTCTAAAAAAGTTCATAATATTTGAAAAAAGTTCATTGGATATGAAAAAAGTTCGTCGATTTGGAAAAAGTTAATCAAATTTGAAAATAAAACAAGTTCATTTAATTTGAAAATAAGTTCATCGGTTAAGAAAAAAGTTCACATATTTGAAAATAAGTTCAGCGATTTGACAAAAGTTCACAAATTTCAGGAAAAAGCTAATCGAATTTTTAAAAAATCATCGATTTTAATAAGAAAAGTCACGTGTTAGCAAACAATTCAACGAACGAGGATAAAAAAAACAAAAAACCATAAAACGAAAAACGAAAAAGGGAAAACAAAGACTAAAAGAAGGAGAAGGTTCATTCTTAACAGATCCCGCTCCAGCGAAACTTTGTCAGCAGGGTCGCTGGTTCAAGTCAGGACGAGTGCGCTTTGTTTTTTTGTTTTTAAACACAGAAAAAAATCCTAGTTGGGCCGGCCCAGCGAACGCGCCTGCAGGTGCCGGTTTGCAAAAACAGTAGTAACCGGCGCCTGCAGCGCCAAATAGGGTTTGCCCAGTTAGCGAGCAGACGAACGCGCTCCCGCAACCGCACCCACTGTATTGGCTCGACCCAGTTTTGCCTTTTTTAGGCCTCCTTTGGGAATTTTGTAGTAGAAATTTTGTACTCCGAAACATTTCATTGGAGCACTTTGGTCTGTAGAAATGGATTCTTATTTCTATGTAGGATAGAAACCAATTCTTCACATTTGAAAGGAAAAAATATACTAGCCTGCACTTGATGGAAAATTATTATCCTATAAATCAAATGACATCTCTTTGCTTGTAGAGATTGAGATACATGTCATCTCACTTCATATGATATTTCCTATCCTATAAACCAAAGGAGGCATTAGGGTGTTTTCCACCAGTTTCCCTTTTTCTTTGTTTTTATTTCAAACTTTCTAGTTTTATTATTTTTCATTATTTTCCCTTTTTATTTTCCATTTTCCAAATTGTACAACAAAAGTAGAAAAAAGGGAAAAATTTGTGCCACAATTTTTCAAATTTGTGAACATTTTTTAGATACAGGAATATTTTTTCAAATTGGTGAACATTTGATGAGAAAGGACCTTTTTTTAATTCAGGAACACTTTATGAAATTGGTTATTCTTTTATATTCAAATTTTTTTCAATTTTCTGGGGATTTTTGGAAATTCAAGAACATTTTTAAAATTCATGCAGAAATTTTGAAATAAAAAAGAAATTCACAAACATGTTCCAAAATTTTAAATGTTTTTTAATATACAAAAGAAAGTCTAAAATTCATGAACATTTTATGAAATGCATTTTTTAAATCCTAATGATTTTTTAAAGAAGAGGAAGAAGAAAACTAGAAAAGAAACAACAAAACAAGACTGACTCGTGCCGCATATGGGCCGGCCAAAACGCACACGGGGGCATGGGATGCCTGTTTTGCTCACCATTCCCCATGTAGGTCAGGGAATAGGAGGTATCATTAAAAAAAGAGGGAGGAAAGCCAAGGTTTGATTGGCCCTTTGGTTTGTAGAAATGGATTCTTATTTCTATGTTGGATAGAAACCAATCCTTCATATTTCAAACGAAAAAAATATTAGCCTGGACTTGATGGAAATATTTTATCCTATAAATCAAATGACATCTCTTTTCTTACAGAGATTGAGATGCATGTCATCTCACTTTCATATGATATTCCCTATCCTATGAACCAAAGGAGGGCTTAGGGAATTTTCCACTAGTTCTCCTTTTTTGCGTTTTTTATTTCTATTTTTATTATTCTTCATTATTTCCCCTTTTTCTAAATTTCATAACAAAAGTAAAAGAAAAAAGGGCAAAATTTGTGCCCTACGTTTTCAAATTCATGATTTTTTTAAATACAGGAACTTTTTTCAAATATGTGAACATTTGATGAGAAAGGGAGATTTTTTTAAATTCAATAACATATTTTGAAATCTGGGAACATTTTGGGTCAATATAATGCTTTTTAAATTCGAATCATTTTCAATTTTCTGAAATCCGGGAACATTTTTTAATCCATGCATATTTTTTTTGAAATGTGAAAAAAATCAACTACGAACATGTTTCCAATTCTTAAATATATTTTAATCCAAAAACATATTTAAAATTGATGAACATTTAACGAATTTCAAAAAATTTAAATCCTAAAGATTTTTTTAAAGAACCTAAAGAACAATAATAGAAAAGAAAAAGTAGGACTGCCCCACCCAGCATATGGGCTGGTCCAAAAACGCGCGTGGGGAACGTGGGATGCGTGTTTCCTCACAATTCCCCGCATAGGTTCGGGAATAGGAGGTATCACTAAAAAATGGAGAGAGGAGAACCAGGGTTTGGGTTAGTTCTAGTGGGCTAGTAAATAGGCCTAAATTATGGACTAGAATATTTATAGCCCGTGAATCACAAATTTATTCCAAATGAATGTAGACTTGTCTCAAAAAATGAATTTAGACTGTTTTTCTGACGTAAAAGTGCTTACATTGAATTTAATTCATCGAGCTAGAGAATTATGCCGCAATTCAAAAGAGAGTTTTTCAATGGGATTAAAGAACTAAATTCGAAGATTGGTGGATTCGAAGGAGTTTACAGATTCGCTCAGATTTTCGAAAAGAGAAAGATGCAAGGATGCCATGTATGATTAGATAACCGTAGTTCCAGCATGTACATACACTCTGTTAGGGTTGAAAGATGAACCGCGATAGGAATTGGCGATTAGCTCAAGGAGCGATCGTCACTGATGTCGAACTCAACTCGGGAGAAGAAGTCCGGACTCAGCAGATTTGAGTCGAGGGTTTCAGTGACATGCTTCAATAGGGTCGTGGTTCAGATTTTGATCTAGGGTTTCCATTTGGATTATCAAGAATGATGTGCGAGATAGATGTGATAAGCGAATGGCGTGAGAGTTTGATAGGAGATACGACATTTAATTCCGAGTATTTTGCTGCAGGAGATTATTTAGGAATTAAAACTAATGTTCAGAATTAAACTGGCACACAATAAATCACACAAGAAATCAAATAAAATTTATTTATTTCAAATTTTAGGATTAAGTTGAGAAATTGAAATTGATTGCAAAAAATTGATTTATTTTAATAAATACTTTTAAAATTTTATGTTTTCGCATTTCCAAGTATACGAGATGTTACACACTACGACTACAAGAATGACGCATTGGTTTGCTATTCACACCCCTGTTGGGAATTATTAGTCGAATTCCGAGTGGTCGATATACATCATATTCCTAGAGAGCAAAATATGGAGGCTAATGACTTGGCACAAATTAATTTAGGATATCACACCATCATGGAAGGCATCGAGATCTAGGTCAGCCGCATAGAAGATGGGGATTAAGAGCCAATATTGTTGCTATTTGAACAACATGTCTTAACATGGAAGCAAAAGGCTCAAGTATAAAGTCTTGAAATATACTTTAATGGTGGGTGATTTGTATTATCAAACCTTTCACGGATTGTTACTTAACTGCCTAGGGCCTGAGAAAGCCAAGCCGATAATGCACGAGGTTCAAGAAGTATTTGCGTAACTCATCAATCGGTTCACAAAATTAAGTGGTTAATTTGATGGATAGGATATTTCTCGCCAACTATGTTGCAAGATTATTTCAAATATTACAAGGGTTGCTAGGATTATTGTTATAAGCTTGTCAATGTGCGGATTGGGCCTACATTGGCTATGCATTTTACAATCAAACCTTGCCCACTCAAGTTTAGCATTGATAAGAACATGAAATCACGTTGAGAGTTTTAGTGCGGTAGTTCGAGTATGCATGAGCCATGAATAGTCACTAATAGTTTAACCACAAAGGTAGCAATGACCTACTGGAGACGAAGAGTAGCAACGAAGAAGCATCGCATGATCCGTTCATGAGTTATCATAAGAAAGGTCAAGCATTTATTAAACTAAGGTAGTATTGTAAGCGATAACAGTTCCATAACAAAGGTGACATAGAATTATTATCGTCAAAGGTTAATGAGAGAGAAGTCTCACATCAACCTTTTATGCGATAGCATGAGGAAGAGTAAGACTTTGATAAAATAAAGATGTGTATCACAAGTGGAGTTTGAATTTTCCAAGTAACGCTCATCATCACTAGAGCTTGAAAAAGTTACTTGGCTGGGAGAGAATTAGGGATTCTCCAAAAGAGTGAACAAGCCAATTTAGATTACGTTGCTAACGGCAGGGTCCTCTTAGATATATTAGTTCACGGTGCTCGGATTTACATCCATATGCTAGTTCTATTGGTTTTTGGGCTACGTTGCACTTGCTAGGTTATTGTGGTTTGGATTGGGATGAACTGAATTTCTAAATCTGAACTGAGTTGGTTCAACTAGGGTTTAAACCTACATCGGTCTAGTGAAGTGTGTAGCTCATGGTTTGTGTGTGTTTGTGTGTGTGTGTGTGTGTGTGTGTGTGTGTGTGTGTGTGTGTGTGTGTGTGTGTGTGTGTGTGCGTGGCATAAACAACACAGAGGTGGGCTGAAACGGCTGGTTAAGGGTTGCTCGTGACGTACTCAATGAAACTCGAGACATTCTAGTGAGTGTGTTAGCACGCCTGGTTTAGGGTAGCTCGTGTACCAGAGAAAACCAGTTTTTATTTAAGTTCTTAGTAATAATTGGAATTTTGAAAATAGTCATCTTAATAATTTGGGGTGAAATAATTTATGACAATGATGATATGAAAATGCAAACTTAAAATATTACATTATCATTATGCAAAATAAAAACTGGTTTAAAACTCTGGTACACGAGCTACCCTAAACCAGCCGTGCTAACACACTCATTAAAAGATTCGATTGCAAGATCTAAAGATATACCTTCAAGCACTCACCTCCCCGGCAACGGCGCCAGAAAAGAGCTTGATGTCTACTACACAACCGTCTTCTTGTAGACGTTGTTGGGCCTCCAAGTGAAGAGACTTGTAGGACAGTAGCAAATTTCCCTCAAGTGGATGGCCTAAGGTTTATCAATCCGTGGGAGGCGTAGGATGAAGATGGTCTCTCTCAAGCAACCCTGCAACCAAATAACAAAGAGTCTCTTGTGTCCCCAACACACCCAATACAATGGTAAATTGTATAGGTGCACTAGTTCGGCGAAGATATGGTGATACAAGTGCAATATGGATGGTAGATATAGGTTTTTTGTAATCTGAAAATATAAAAACAGCAAGGTAACTAATGATAAAAGTGAGAGTAGACGGTATTGCAATGCTAGGAAACAAGGCCTAGGGTTCATACTTTCACTAGTGCAAGTTCTCTCAGCAATAATAACATAATTGGATCATATAACTATCCCTCAACATGCAACAAAGAGTCACTCCAAAGTCACTAATAGCGGAGAACAAATGAAGAGATTATTGTAGGGTACGAACCCACCTCAAAGTTATTCGTTCGGATCGATCTATTCAAGAGTTCGTACTAGAATAACACCTTAAGATACAAATCAACCAAAACCCTAATGTCACCTAGATACTCCAATGTCACCTCAAGTATCCGTGGGTATGATTATATGATATGCATCACACAATCTCAGATTCATCTATTCAACCAACACATAGAACCTCAAAGAGTGCCCCAAAGTTTCTACCGGAGAATCAAGACGAAAACGTGTGCCAACCCCTATGCATAGGTTCATGGGCGGAACCCGCAAGTTGATCACCAAAACATACATCAAGTGGATCACGTGATATCTCATTGTCACCACAGATACGCACGGCAAGACATACATCAAGTGTTCTCAAATCATTAAAGACTCAATCCGACAAGATTACTTCAAAGGGAAAACTCAATCCATTACAAGAGAGTAGAGGGGGAGAAACATCATAAGATCCAACTATAATAGCAAATCTCGCGACACATCAAGATCGTGCCAAATCAAGAACACGAGAGAGAGAGAGAGAGAGAGAGAGAGAGAGAGAGATCAAACACATAGCTCCTGGTACATAACCTCAACCCCGAGGGTGAACTACTCCCTCCTCGTCATGGAGAGCGCCGGGATGATGAAGATGGCCACCAGTGAGGGTTCCCCCCTCCGGCAGGGTGCTGGAACAGGGTCCCGATTGGTTTTTGGTGGCTACAGAGGCTTGCGGCGGCGAAAATCCCAATCTATTCTGTTCTCTGATCGTTTTAGGGTATATGAATATATATAGGCGGAAGAAATACGTCAGGGGAGCCACGAGGGGCCCACGAGGGTGGAGGGCGCGCCCCCTACCTCGTGGCTCCCTCGTTTCTTTCCTGGTGTGCACTCCAAGTCTATCGGGTAGCTTTACTTCCAAAAATAATTTCTTCAGAAGGTTTCATTCCGTTTCGACTCCGTTTGATATTCCTTTTCTTCGAAACACTGAAACAAGGGAAAAAATAGGAACTGGCACTGGGCTCTGGGTTAATAGGTTAGTCCCAAAAATAATATAAAAGTGCATAGTGAAGCCCATAAAACAACCAAAACACATAATATAATAGAATGGAACAATAAAAAATTATAGATACGTTGGAGACGTATCCCCAAGCTTAATTCCTGCTCGTCCTCGAGTAGGTAAATGATAAAAACAGAATTTTTGATGTGGAATGCTACCTAACATATTTATCCATGTATTTCTCTTTATTGTGGCAAGAATATTCAGATCCATAAGATTCAAAACAAAAGTTTAATATTGACATGAAAACAATAATACTTCAAGCATACTAACAAAGCAATCATGTCTTCTCAAAATAACATGGCCAAAGCAAGCTATCCCTACAAAATCATATAGTCTGGCTATGCTCTATCTTCATCACATAAAATAATTAAATCATGCACAACCCCGATGACAAGCCAAGCAATTGTTTCATACTTTTGGTGTTCTCAAACTTTTTCAATCTTCACGCAATACATGGGCGTGAGCCATGGACATAGCACTATAGGTGGAATAGAATGGTGGTTGTGGAGAAGACAAAAAGGAGAAGATAGTCTCACATCAACTAGGTGTATCAACGGGCTATGGAGATGCCCATCAATAGATATCAATGTGAGTGAGTAGGGATTGCCATGCAATGGATGCACTAGAGCTATAAGTGTATGAAAGCTCAACAAAAGAAACTAAGTGGGTGTGCAACCAACTTGCTTGCTCACGAAGACCTAAGGCATTTTGAGGAAGCCCATCATTGAAATATACAAGCCAAGTTCTATAATGAAAGATTCCCACTAGTATATGAAAGTGACAACATAGGAAACTCTCTATCATGAAGATCATGGTGCTACTTTGAAGCACAAGTGTGGTAAAAGGATAGTAGCATTGTCCTTTCTCTCTTTTTCTCTCATTTTTTTTATTTTTTTATTTGGGCTTTTTCTCTTTTATGGCCTCTTTTCCCTTTTTTTATTTTTCGTCTGGAGTCTCATCCCGACTTGTGGGGGAATCATAGTCTCGATCATCATTTTCCTCACTTGGGACAATGCTCTAAAAATGAAGACCATCACACTTTTATTTACTTACAACTCAATACTTATAACAAGATATGACTCTATATGAATGCCTCCGGCGGTGTACCGAGATATCCAATGAATTAAGAGTGACATGTATGAAAGAATTATGAACGGCGGCTTTGCCACAAATACGATGTCAACTACACGATCATGCAAAGCAATATGACAATGATGGATCGTGTTATAATAAACGGAACGGTGGAAGTTTGCATGGCAATATATCTCGGAATGGATATGGAAATGCCATGATAGGTAGGTATGGTGGCTGTTTGGAGGAAGGTTTATGGTGGGTGTATGATGCCGGCGAAAAGTGCGCTGTATTAGAGAGGCTAGCAATGGTGGAAGGGAGAAGGGTGCGTATAGTCCATGGACTCAACATTAGTCATAAAGAACTCACATACTTATTGCAAAAATCTATTAGTTATCGAAACAAATTACTACGAGCATGCTCCTAGGGGGATATACTGGTAGGAAAATACGATCGCTCGTCCCCGACCGTCACTCATAAGGAGGACAATCAATAAATAAATCATGCTTCGACTTCATCACATAACGGTTCACCATACGTGAATGCTATGGGAATCACAAACTTTAACACAAGTATTTCTCAAATTCACAATTACTCAACTAGCACAGCTTTAATATCACTACCTCCATATCTCAAAACAATCATAAGTAATCAAACTTCTCATAGTATTCAATGCACTTTATATGAAAGTTTTTATTATATCCCTCTTGGATGCCCATCATATTAGGCCTAAATTCATAACCAAACCAAATTACCATGTTGTTTAAGACTCTCAAAATAATATAAGTGAAGCATGAGAGTTCATCTATTTCTTCAAAATAAGACCACCGCCGTGCTCTAAAAGGATATGAGTGAAGCACTAGAGCAAACAACAAACTACTCCAAAAGGATATAAGTGAAGATCGATGAGTAGTCGAATAATTATGCAACTATGTGAAGACTCTCCCATTTAATAATTTCATATATTGGTATTTTATTCAAACAGCAAGCAAAGCAAAATAAAATAAAATGACGCTCCAAGCAAAACACATATCATGTGGTGAATAAAAATATAGCCCCAAGTAAAGTTACCGATGAACGAAGACGAAAGAGGGGATGCCTTCTGGGGCATTCCCAAGCTTAGGCTCTTGGTTATCCTTGAATATTAACTTGGGGTGCCTTGGGCATCCCCAAGCTTAGGCTCTTGCCACTCCTTATTCCGTATTCCATCGAATCTTTACCCGAAACTTGAAAACTTCACAACACAAAACTTAACAGAAAACTCGTAAGCTCCGTTAGTATAACAAAATAAATCACCACTTTTGGGTACTGTAATGAACTCATTATTTATTTATATTGGTGTTAAACCTACTGTATTCCAACTTCTCTATGGTTTATAAACTATTTTACTAGCCATAGATTCATCAAAATAAGCAAGCAACACAATGAAAACAGAATCTGTCAAAAACAGAACAGTCTGTAGTAATCTGTATCAAACGTATACTTATGGAACTCCAAAAATTCTAAAATCAATTGGTGGACCTGAGGAATTTGTCTAGTAATCATCTGCAAAAAGAATAAACTAAATATCACTCTCCAGTAAAAAGTTGAAGCTAATCTCATGAGCGCTAATGTTTCTGTTTTTTACAGCATGATCATAAAGACTTCACCCAAGTCTTCCCAAAGGTTATACTTGGCACAAACACTAATTAAAACATAAAACCACATCTATACATAAGCTAGATGGATTATTTATTCCTAAACAGAACCAAAAAGCAATAAACTAAAATAAAATTGGGTTGCCTCCCAACAAGCGCTAACGTTTAACGCCCCTAGCTAGGCATGATAATTTCAATGATGCTCGCATAAAAGATAAGAATTGAAACATAAAAAGAGCATCATGAAGAATTTGACTGGCACATTTAAGTCCAACCCACTTCCTATGCATAGGCATTTTGTGAGCAAACAACTTATGGGAACAAGAATCAACTTGCAAAGGAAGGTAAAACAAGCATAACTTCAAAACTTTAAGCACATAGAGAGGAAGCTTGATATTATTGCAATTCCTACAAGCATACATTCCTCCCTCATAATAACTTTCAGTAGCATCATTAATGAATTAAACAATATAACCAGCACCTAAAGCATTCTTTTCATGATCTACAAGCATTGAATTTTTACTACTCACCACATAAGCAAATTTATTCTCATCAATGGTAGTGGGAGCAAACTCAACAAAATAACTATCATGTGATTGAAAATTAAGATCAAGATGACAAGTTTCATGGTTATCATTATTCTTTAAAGCATACGTGTCATCACAATAATCATCATAGATAGGATGCATGCTTTCATCATAGTAAAATTTCTCATCAAAGCTTGGGGGACAAAAAATATCATCTTCATCAAACATAGCTTCCCCAAGCTTGTGGCTTTGCATATCATTAGCATCATGGATATTCAAGGAATTCATACTAACAACATTGCAATCATGCTCATCATATAAATATTTAGTGCCAAACATTCTGATGCATTCTTCTTCTAGAACTTGAGCACAATTTTCCTTTCGATCATTTTCACGAAAGATATTAAAATGATGAAGCGTATGAGACAAACTCAATTCCATTTTTTTGTAGTTTTCTTTTATAAACTAAACTAGTGATAGAACAAGAAACTAAAAGATTCGATTGCAAGATCTAAAGATATACCTTCAAGCACTCACCTCCCCGGCAACGGCGCCAGAAAAGAGCTTGATGTCTACTACACAACCGTCTTCTTGTAGACGTTGTTGGGCCTCCAAGTGCAGAGGTTTGTAGGACAGTAGCAAATTTCCCACAAGTGGATGACCTAAGGTTTATCAATCCGTGGGAGGCGTAGGATGAAGATGGTCTCTCTCAAGCAACCCTGCAACCAAATAACATAGAGTCTCTTATGTCCCCAACACACCCAATACAATGGTAAATTGTATAGGTGCACTAGTTCGGCGAAGATATGGTGATACAAGTGCAATATGGATGGTAGATATAGGTTTTTGTAATCTGAAAATATAAAAACAGCAAGGTAACTAATGATAAAAGTGAGCGTAGACGGTATTGCAATGCTAGGAAACAAGGCCTAGGGTTCATACTTTCACTAGTGCAAGTTCTCTCAACAATAATAACATAATTGGATCATATAACTATCCCTCAACATGCAACAAAGAGTCACTCCAAAGTCACTAATAGCGGAGAACAAACGAAGAGATTATTGTAGGGTATGAAACCACCTCAAAGTTATTCGTTCGGATCGATCTATTCAAGAGTTCATACTAGAATAACACCTTAAGATACAAATCAACCAAAACCCTAATGTCACCTAGATACTCCAATGTCACCTCAAGTATCCGTGGGTATGATTATACGATATGCATCACACAATCTCATATTCATCTATTCAACCAACACATAGAACCTCAAAGAGTGCCCCAAAGTTTCTACCGGAGAATCAAGACGAAAACGTGTGCCAACCCCTATGCATAGGTTCATGGGCGGAACCCGCAAGTTGATCACCAAAACATACATCAAGTGGATCACGTGATATCCCATTGTCACCACAGATACGCATGGTAAGACATACATCAAGTGTTCTCAAATCATTAAAGACTCAATCCGATAAGAATACTTCAAAGGGAAAACTCAATCCATTATAAGAGATTAGAGGGGGAGAAACATCATAAGATCCAACTATAATAGCAAAGCTCGTGATACATCAAGATCGTGCCAAATCAAGAACACGAGAGAGAGAGAGAGAGAGAGAGAGAGAGAGAGAGAGATCAAACACATAGCTACTGGTACATACCCTCGGCCCCGAGGGTGAACTACTCCCTCCTCGTCATGGAGAGCGCCGGGATGACGAAGATGGCCCCCAGTGAGGGTTCCCCCCTCCGGCAGGGTGCCGGAACAGGGTCTCGATTGGTTTTTGGTGCCTACAGAGGCTTGTGGCGGCGGAACTCCCGATCTATTCTGTTCTCTGGTCGTTTTAGGGTATATGGATATATATATATATATATATATATATATATATATATATATATATATATATATATATATATATATATATATATATATATATATATATATATATAGGCGGAAGAAATACGTCAGGGGAGCCACGAGGGGCCCACGAGGGTGGAGGGCGCGCCCCCCTATCTCGTGGCTCCCTTGTTTCTTTCCTGACGTACACTCCAAGTCTATCGGGTAGCTTTCCTTCCAAAAATAACTTCTCCAGAAGGTTTCATTCCGTTTCGACTCCGTTTGATATTCCTTTTCTTTGAAACACTGAAACAAGGGAAAAAACAGGAACTGGCACTGGGCTCTGGGTCAATAGGTTAGTCCCAAAAATAATATAAAAGTGCATAGTGAAACCCATAAAACATCCAAAACACATAATATAATAGCATGGAACAATCAAAAATTATAGATACGTTGGAGACGTATCACAAATCCTAATCTCGATCTATGGCAACCCAACAAGTACCTTCGGAGACACCTGTAGCACCTTTATAATCACCCAGTTACGTTGTGACGTTTGGTAGCACACAAAGTGTTCCTCCGATATTCGGGAGTTGCATAATCTCATAGTCATAGGAGAATGTATAAGTAATGAAGAAAGCAATAGCAATATACTAAACGATCAAATGCTAAGCTAACGGAATGGGTCAAGTCAATCACATCATTCTCTAATGATGTGATCCCGTTAATAAAATGACAACTCATGTCTTTGGCTAGGAAACTTAACCATCTTTGATTCAACGAGCTAGTCAAGTAGAGGCATACTAGTGACACTTAGTCTGTCTATTTATTCACACATGTCCTAAGTTTCCAGTAAATACAATTCTAGCATGAATAATAAACATTTATCATGATATAAGGAAATATAAATAACAACTTTATTATTGCCTCTAGGGCATATTTCCTTCAGTCTCCCACCTGCACTAGAGTCAGTAATCTAGATTACACAGTAATGATTCTAACACCCATGGAGTCTTGGTGCTGATCATGTTTTGCTCGTGAGAGAGGCTTAGTCAACGTGTCTGCAACATTCAGATCCATATGTATCTTGCAAATCTCTATGTCTCCCTCCTTGACTTGGTTGCGGATGGAATTGAGGCGTCTCTTGATGTGCTTGGTTCTCTTGTAAAATCTTGATTCCTTTGCCAAGACAATTGCACCAGTATTGTCACAAAAGATTTTCATTGGACCCGATGCACTAGGTATGACACCTAGATCGGATATGAACTCCTTCATCCAGACTCCTTCATTTGCTGCTTCCGAAGCAGCTATGTACTCCGCTTCACACGTAGATCCTGCCACGATGCTTTGCTTAGAACTGCACCAACTGACAGCTCCACCGTTCAATATAAATACGTATCCGGTTTGTGATTTAGAGTCATCCGGATCAGTGTCAAAGCTTGCATCGACGTAACCATTTACGACGGGCTCTTTGTCACCTCCATAAACGAGAAACATATCCTTAGTCCTTTTCAGGTATTTCAGGATGTTCTTGACTGCTGTGCAGTGATCCACTCCTGGATTACTTTGGTACCTCCCTGCTAAGCTAATAGCAAGGCACACATCAGGCCTGGTACATCGCATTGCATACCTGATAGAGCCTATGGCTGAAGCATAGGGAACATCTTTCATTTTCTCTCTATCTTCTGCAGTGGTCGGGCATTGAGTCTGACTCAACTTCACACCTTGTAATACAGGAAAGAACCCTTTCTTTGCTTAATCCAATTTAAACTTCTTCAAAACTTTATCAAGGTATGTGCTTTGTGGAAGTCCAATTAAGCGTCTTGATCTATCTTTGTAAATCTTGATTCCTAATATATAAGCAGCTTCACCGAGGTCTTTCATTGAAAAACTCTTATTCAAGTATACTTTTATGCTATCCAGAAATTCTATATCATTTCCAATCAACAATATGTCATCCACATATAATATTAGAAATGCTACAGAGCTCCCACTCACTTTCTTGTAAATACAGGCTTCTCCAAAAGTCTATATAAAACCATATGCTTTGATCACACTATCAAAACGTTTATTCCAACTCCGAGATGCTTGCACCAGTCCATAGATGGATCGCTGGAGCTTGCACACTTTGTTAGCATCCTTTGGATCGATAAAACCTTCAGGTTGCATCATATACAACTCTTCTTCCAGAAATCCATTCAGGAATGCAGTCTTTACATCCATTTGCCAAATTTCATAATCATAAAATGCGGCAATTGCTAACATGATTCGGACGGACTTAAGCATCGCTACGGGTGAGAAAGTCTCATCGTAGTCAACTCCTTGAACTTGTTGAAAACCTTTCGCAACAAGTCGAGCTTTGTAGACAGTAACATTACCGTTAGCATCAGTCTTCTTCTTGAAGATCCATTTATTCTCGATGGCTTGCCGATCATCGGGCAAGTCAACCAAAGTCCACCCTTTGTTCTCATACATGGATCCCATCTCAGATTTCATGGCCTCAAGCCATTTTGCGGAATCTGGGCTCATCATCACTTCCTCATAGTTCGTAGGTTCGTCATGGTCTAGTAAAATGACCTCCAGAACAGGATTACCGTACGACTCTGGTGCGGATCTTACTCTAGTTGACCTACGAGGTTCAGTAGTAACTTGATCTGAAGTTACATGATCGTCATCATTAGCTTCCTCACTAATTGGTGTAGAAGTCATAGGAATAGATTTCTGTGATGAACTACTCTCCATTAAGGGAGCAGGTACAATTACCTCATCAAATTCTACTTTCCTCCCACTCACTTCTTTCGAGAGAAACTCCTTCTCTAGAAAATATCCATTCTTAGCAACGAATGTCTTGCCTTCGGATCTGTGATAGAAGGTGTACCCAAATGTCTCCTTTGGGTATCCTATGAAGACACATTTCTCCTATTTGGGTTCGTGCTTATCAGCGTGAAGCTTTTTCACATAAGCATTGCAGCCCCAAACTTTAAGAAACGACAACTTTGGTTTCTTGCCAAACCACAATTCATAAGGCGTCGTCTCAACGGATTTAGATGGTGCCCTATTTAACGTGAATGCATCCGTCTCTAAAACATAACCCCAAAATGATAGCGGTAAATCAGTAAGAGACATCATAGAGCACCATATCTAGTAAAGTACGATTACGACGTTCGGACACACCATTATGTTGTGGTGTTCCGCGTGGTGTGAGTTGTGAAACTATTCCGCATTGTTTCAAATGAAGAACAAACTCGTAACTCAAATATTCTCCTCCACGATCAAATCGTAGAAACTTTATTTTCTTGTTACAATGATTTTCCACTTCACTCTTAAATTCTTTGAACTTTTCAAATGTTTCAGACTTATGTTTCATCAAGTAGATATACCCATATCTGCTCAAATCATCTGTGAAGGTGAGAAAATAACGATACCCGCCGCGAGCCTCAACATTCATCGGACCACATACATCAATATGTATGATTTCCAACAAATCTGTTGCTCGCTCCATAGTTCCGGAGAATGGCGTTTTAGTCATCTTGCCCATGAGGCATGGTTGGCAAGTACCAAGTGATTCATAATCAAGTGATTCCAAAAGTCCATCGGTACGGAGTTTCTTCATACGCTTTACACCAATATGACCTAAACGGCAGTGCCACAAATAAGTTGCACTGTCATTATCAACTCTGCATCTTTTAGCTTCAGTATTATGAATATGTGTATCACTACTATCGAGATTCATCAAAAATAGACCACTCTTCAAGGGTGCATGACCATAAAAGATATTACTAATATAAATAGAACAACCATTATTCTCAGATTTAAATGATTAACCGTCTCGCATCAAATAAGATCCAGATATAATGTTCATGCTCAACGCTGGCACAAAATAACAATTATTCAGGTCTAAAACTAATCCCGAAGGTTGATGTAGAGGTAGCGTGCCGACTGCGATCACATCGACTGTGGAACCATTTCCCACGCGCATCGTCACCTCGTCCTTAGCCAATCTTCGCTTAATCCGTAGTCCCGGTTTCGAGTTGCAAATATTAGCAACAGAATCAGTATCAAATACCCAGGTGCTACTACGAGCATTAGTAAGGTACACATTAATAACATGTATATCACATATACCTTTGTTCACCTTGCCATCCTTCTTATCCGCCAAATACTTGGGGCAGTTTCGCTTCCAGTGACCAGTCCCTTTGCAGTAGAAGCACTCAGTCTCAGGCTTAGGTCCAGACTTGGGCTTCTTCACTTGAGCAGCAACTTGCTTGCCGTTCTTCTTGAAGTTCCCCTTCTTCCCTTTACCATTTTTCTTGAAACTGGTGGTCTGGTTGACCATCAACACTTGATGCTCCTTCTTGATTTCTACCTCCGCAGCCTTTAGCATCGCGAAGAGCTCGGGAATTGTCTTATTCATCCCTTGCATATTATAGTTCATCACGAAGCTCTTGTAGCTTGCTGGCAGTGATTGAAGAATTCTGTCAATGACACTATCATTCGGAAGATTAACTCCCAGTTGAATAAAGTGATTGTTATACCCAGACATTTTGAGTATATGCTCACTGACAGAACTATTCTCCTCCATCTTGCAGCTATAGAACTTATTGGAGACTTCATATCTCTCAATCCGGTCATTTGCTTGAAATATTAACATCAACTCCTGGAACATCCCATATGCTCCATGATGTTCAAAACCTCGTTGAAGTCCCAGTTCTAAGCCGTAAAGCATGGCACACTGAACTATCGAGTAGTCATCAGCTTTGCTCTGCCAGACTTTCATAACATCTGGCGTTGCTCCTGCAGCGGGTTTGGCACCTAGCGGTGCTTCCAGGACGTAATTCTTCTGTGCAGCAATGAGGATAATCCTCAAGTTATGGACCCAGTCCGTGTAATTGCTACCATCATCTTTCAACTTTGCTTTCTCAAGGAACGCATTAAAATTCAACGGAACAACAACACGGGCCATCTATCTACAAACCACATAGACATGCAAAATACTATCAGGTACTAAGTTCCAGATAAATTAAAGTTCAATTAATCATATTACTTAAGAACTCCCACTTAGATAGACATCCCTCTAATCATGTAAGTGATCACCTGATCCAGATCAACTAAACCATGTCCGATCATCACGTGATATGGAGTAGTTTTCAATGGTGAACATCACTATGTTGATCATATCTACTATATGATTCACGCTCGACCTTTCGGTCTCAGTGTTTCGAGGCCATATCTGCATATGCTAGGCTCGTCAAGTTTAACCCGAGTATTCTGCGTGTGCAAAACTGGCTTGCACCTGTTGTATGCGAACGTAGAGCTTATCACACCCGATCATCACTTGGTGTCTCGACACGACGAACTTTCGCAGCGGTGCATACTCAGGGAGAACACTTATACCTTGAAATTTAGTGAGAGATCATCTTATAATGCTACCATCGATCTAAGCAAAATAAGATGCATAAAAGATAAACATCACATGCAATCAATATAAGTGATATGATATGGCCATCCTCATCTTGTGCCTTTGATAACCATCTCCAAAGCACCGTCATGATCACTATCGTCACCGGCGCGACACCTTGATCTCCATCGTAGCATTGTTGTCGTCTCGCCAACTATTGCTTCTACGAATATTGCTACCGCTTAGTGATAAAGTAAAGCAATTACATGGCGATTGAATTTCATACAATAAAGCGACAACGATATGGCTCCTGCCAGTTGCCGATAACTCGGTTACAAAACATGATCATCTCATACAATAAAATTTAGCATCATGTCTTGACCATATCACATCACAGCATGCCCTGCAAAAACAAGTTAGACGTCCTCTACTTTGTTGTTGCAAGTTTTACGTGGCTGCTATGGGCTGAGCAAGAACCGTTCTTACCTACGCATTAAATACACAACGATATTTCGTCAAGTATGTGTTGTTTTAACCTTCACAAGGACCGAGCGTAGCCACACCCGATTCCACTAAAGTTGGAGAAACTGACAACCGCCAGCCACCTGTGTGCAAAGCACGTCGGTAGAACCAGTCTCACGTAAGCGTACACATAATGTGGGTGCGGGCCGCTTCATCCAACAATACCGCCGAATCAAAGTATGACATGCTAGTAAGCAGTATGACTTGTATTGCCCACAACTCACTTGTGTTCTACTCGTGCATATAACATCTATGCATAAACCTGGCTCGGGTGCCACTGTTGGGGAACGTAGTAATTTCAAAAAAATTCCTACGCACACGCAAGATCATGGTGATGCATAGCAACAAGAGGGGAGAGTGTTGTCCATGTACCCTCGTAGACCGTAAGCAGAAGCATTATGAGAACGCGGTTGATGTAGTTATACGTCTTCACGATTCAACCGAGGCACAACACCTCCGAGTTCAGCACACTTCAACTCGATGACGTCCCACGAACTCTGATCCAGCAGAGCCTCGTGGGAGAGTTCCGTCAGCATGACGGCATGATGATGGTGATGATGTTGCTACCGACGCAGGGTTTCGCCTAAGCACCACTACGATATGATCGAGGTGGATTATGGTGGAGGGGGGCACCACACACGGCTTGGAACACTCAAATTGTGTGTCTTTGGGTGCTCCCATGCCCCCGTATATAAAGGAGCAAGGGGGAGGCCGGCCGGCCTTGGTGCGCCCCAAGGAGATGAGGAATCCTCCTCCTAGTAGGAGTAGGATTCATCCTTTCCTAGTCCTACTAGGAAGGGGGAAGGGGGAAGGAAAGAGAGGGAGAGGGAGAGGGAAAGAGGGGCCGCGCCCCCCCTCCCCTAGTCCAACTCGGACTTCTCATGGGAGGGGGCGCGCCACCTCCTGGTCTTCTGCCCTCTCTCTCCCCTCAGGCCCACTAAGGCCCAATACTTCCCCGGGGGGTTCTGGTAACCCCTCCGGCACTCCGGTTTTCTCTGAAACCATCCGGAACACTTCCGGTGTCCGAATATAGCCGTCCAATATATCAATCTTTACGTCTCAACCATTTCGAGACTCCTCATCATGTCTGTGATCACATCCGGGACTCCGAACGACCTTCGGTACATCAAAACACAAAAACTCATATTACCGATCATCACTGAACGTTAAGCGTGCGGACCCTATGGGTTCGAGAACTATGTAGACATGAACAAGACTCGTTTCCAGTAAATAACCAATAGCGGAACCTGGATGCTCATATTGGCTCCTACATATTCTACGAAGATCTTTATCGGTCAAACCGCATAACAACATACGTTGTTCCCTTTGTCATCGGTATGTTACTTGCCCGAGATTCGATCGTCGGTATCTCAATACCTAGTTCAATCTCGTTACCGGCAAGTCTCTTTACTCGTTCCGTAATACATCATCCCGCAACTAACTCATTAGTTGCATTGCTTGCAAGGCTTATAGTGATGTTCATTACCAGAGGGCCCAGAGATTCCTCTCCGACAATCGGAGTGACAAATCCTAATCTCGATCTATGCCAACCCAACAAGTACCTTCAGAGACACTGATATGTCTCCGTTGTATCTACTTTTCCAAACACTTTTTCCCTTGTTTTGGACTCTAACTTGCATGATTTGAATGGAACTAACCCGGACTGACGCTGTTTTCAGCAGACTTTCCATGGTATTATTTATGTGCAGAAACAAAAGTTCTCGGAATGACCTGAAACTTAACGGAACTTATTTTTGGAAAATATAAAAAATATTGGCGAAAGAATCAAGGGCAGGGGCCCACACCCTGTCCACGAGGGTGGGGGAACGCACCCTGCCTCGTGGGCCCCTTGGTGCTCCACTGACCTCAGCTCCAACTCCATATATTTGTGTTCGGGGAGAAAAAATCAGAGAGAAGGATTCATCGCATTTTACGATACGGAGCCGCCGCCAAGCCCTAAACTCTCTCGGGAGGGCTGATCTGGAGTCCGTTCGGGGCTCCGGAGAGGGGAATCCGTCGCCATCATCATCATCAACCATCCTCCATCACCAATTTCATGATGCTCACCGCCGTGCGTGAGTAATTCCATCGTTAGGCTTGCTGGACGGTGATGGGTTGGATGAGATTTATCATGTAATCGAGTTAGTTTTGTTAGGGTTTGATCCCTAGTATCCACTATGTTCTGAGATTGATGTTGCTATGACTTTGCTATGCTTAATGCTTGTCACTAGGGCCCGAGTGCCATGATTCCAGATCTGAACCTATTATGTTTTTATGAATATATGTGAGTTCTTCATCCTATCTTGCAAGTCTATAGTCACCTACTATGTGTTATGATCCGGCAACCCCGAAGTGACAATAATCAGGACCACTCCCGGTGATGACCATAGTTTGAGGAGTTCATGTATTCACTATGTGTTAATGCTTTGGTCCGGTACTCTATTAAAAGGAGGCCTTAATATCCCTTAGTTTCCGCTAGGACCCCGCTGCCACGGGAGGGTAGGACAAAAGATGTCATGCAAGTTCTTTTTCATAAGCACGTATGACTATGTTCAGAATACATCCCTACATTACATTGATGTATTGGAGCTAGTTCTGTGTCACCCTATGTTATGACTGTTACATGATGAGCCGCATCCGGCATAATTCTCCCTCACCAATCCAATGCAAACGAGGTTTTCACATATTGTTCTTCACTTATTTACTTTTCCGTTGCTACTATTACAATCACTACAAAACCTAAAAATATTACTTTTGCTACCGTTACCCTTACTTCCATATTACTTTGCTACTACATACTTTGCTGCAGATACTAAGTTATCCAGGTGTGGTTGAATTGACAACTCAACTGCTAATACTTGAGAATATTCTTTGGCTCCCCTTGTGAAAAATCAATAAATTTGGGTTGAATACTCTACCCTCGAAAACTGTTGCGATCCCCTATACTTGTGGGTTATCAAGACTATTTTCTGGTGCCGTTGCCGGGGAGCATAGCTCTATTCTTTGAGTCACTTGGGATTTATATCTGCTGGTCACTATGAAGAACTTGAAAGACGTGAAAACAAAAATTTATCCCTCAACTACGAGGGGAGGTAAGGAACTGCCATCTAGCTCTGCACTTGATTCACCTTCTGCTTTGAGTAAGCTTGCGACACCTAAACCTGCTTCTGCTATTAATTCTGATATGTCGCATGTTATTGATGATGCCACTTCTGCTATGCATGATACGTATGATGAAACTACTTCTATGCTTGATACTACTGTGCCACTTGGTAAATTTCTTGATGAACAACTTGCTAGGGCTAGAGAGAATGAAATTATTGAAACTGATAATATTGATGAAAGTGATGATGAAGGCTCTCCCAATAAATATGAATTGCCTATTATGCCTGAGGGCTATGTTATGGATGAAGAAACTAAAAGAGACTTTCTTGCTTGCAATGATAGAAGTGATCTTAAGAAATTATTAGCTAAACTTAAACAAAAAACTCTGAATGCTAGAATGAAATATGATCCTGCTTATGCTACTTCACCTATCTTTGTTACTGATAAGGATTATGAATTCTCCATTTATCCTGATATAATTACTTTGGTTGAATCTGATCCTTTTTATGGCTATGAATCTGAAACTGTTGTGGCACATCTTACTAAATTAAATAATATAGCCACCCTGTTCACTGATACGTCTCCAACGTATCTATAATTTTTGATTGCTCCATGCTATATTATCTACTGTTTTGGACATTATTGGGCTTTATTATTCACTTTTATATTATTTTTGGGACTAACCTATTAACCGGAGGCCCAACCCAGAATTGTTGTTTTTTGCCTATTTCAGAGTTTCGCAGAAAAAGAATATCAAACGGAGTCCAAACTGAATGAAACCTTCGGGAACGTGATTTTTGGAACGAATAAGATCCAGGAGACTTGGACCCTACGTCAAGAAACAAAAGAGGAGGCCACGAGGTAGGGGGCGCGCCTACCCCCCCAGGGTGCGCCCTCCACCCTCATGGGCCCCCTGTTGCTCCATCGACGTACTCCTTCCTCCTATATATACCTACGTACCCCCAAACGATCAGATACGGAGCCAAAATCCTAATTCCACCGCCGCAACCTTCTGTATGCACGAGATCCCATCTTGGGGCCTGTTCTGTAGCTCCGCCGGAGGGGGCATCGATCACGGAGGGCTTCTACATCAACACCATAGCCCCTCCGATGAAGTGTGAGTAGTTTACCTCAGACCTTCAGGTCCATAGTTATTAGCTAGATGGCTTGTTCTCTCTTTTTGGATCTCAATAAAATGTTCTCCCCCTCTCTCGTGGAGATCTATTCGATGTAATCTTGTTTTTGCGGTGTGTTTGTTGAGACCGATGAATTGTGGGTTTATGATAAAGTTTATCTATGAACAATATTTGAATCTTCTGAATTCTTTTATGTATGATTGGTTATCTTTCAAGTCTCTTCGAATTATCATTTTGGTTTGGCCTACTAGATTGATCTTTCTTGCAATGGGAGAAGTGCTTAGCTTTGGGTTCAATCTTGCGGTGTCCTTTCCCAGTGACAGTAGGGGTAGCAAGGCACGTATTGTATTGTTGCCATCGAGGATAACAAGATGGGGTTTTTACCATATTGCATGAATTTATCCCTCTACATCATGTCATCTTGCTTAAGGCGTTACTCTGTTTTCATGAACTTAATACTCTAGATGCATGCTGGATAGCGGTCGATGAGTGGAGTAATAGTAGTAGATGCAGGCAGGAGTCGGTCTACTTGTCTCAGACGTGATGCCTATATACATGATCATACCTAGATATTCTCATAACTATGCTCAGTTCTGTAAATTGCTCAACAGTAATTTGTTCGCCCACCGTAAAATACTTATGCTCTTGAGAGAAGCCACTAGTGAAACCTATGGCCCCCGGGTCTATCTTCATCATATTCACCTTCCAACACTTAGTTATTTCCTTTGCCTTTTACTTTGCTTTCATTTTACTTTGCATCTTTATCACAAAAATACCAAAAATATTATCCTATCATATCTATCAGATCTCACTCTCATAAGTGAACGTGAAGGGATTGACAACCCCTTATCGCGTTGGTTGTGAGGATTTATTTGTTTTGTGTAGGTGCGAGGGACTCGCGCGTAGCCTCCTACTGGATTGATACCTTGGTTCTCAAAAACTGAGGGAAATACTTACGCTACTTTGCTGCATCACCCTCTCCTCTTCAAGGGAAAACCAACGCAGTGCACAAGAGGTAGCTAGAAGGATTTCTAGCGTCGTTGCCGGGGAGGTCTACGCAAAAGTCAATATACCAAGTACCCATCACAATCCCTTATCTCCCGCATTACATTATTTGCCATTTGCCTCTCATTTTCCTATCCCCCACTTCACCCTTGTCGTTTTATTCGCTCTCTCTTTTTCGTTCGCCACTTTTTCGTTTGCTTGTCGTTATGGCTAGTACTCTATCTTCTCCGTTGTCTCCCGAGAATGAAGTTCTAAATTTTAAGCAAAGGGAGGGAGAAAATCTAAAAGACGCTTGGTGTAGAATTTGCAATGCTCAAAATAGATCTACCAGGAAGCAATCTACTTCCATTCCTCTCCGCAATTTTTATGTAGGTGCTAATCCTTGGTATAGATATATCCTTGATACCATTACCAGAGGGAATTTCTTGGGTAACCATACTTTTGATTCTTATAATGCTATGATAGATTTGTTTGGCTCACCACCTCTTTTGGTTAATGGAACTATGTTAACTTTGGAGCATGTAATGCAAAGGCTTGAAATTATTGAAAATAAGGTTGCTACCGTAGAGTTAATTGAAAATTTGGATAAAAAGATCCACAACGGAATCACTCAATATGGATCTAAATTAGGAGTCACCTTGAAAAATATTAAAGAGAAGGAACCCATAGTTAATGAGAAAATAAATCAGGATTCCACTAGGATCGATAAACTTGAGGATATCATTACCAACTTGGGAACCGCTTTTTCTTCCATAAAGAATACTCCAAGTCCTCCTACTAAAATTGCCAAGCTTATGTATGTTCCTAAAAATAAGGGTGAATCCTCTAGTAAGGAAACTGCGGATCTCAAATCTATAAGTATTCATCCCAATCTTGTTGCTATCATTAAGGAACCATGTGCTACAAATGCATTTTCCGATCTTGTGCCTAAAAGTTTGATAATTACTAAAAAGAAAGAAATTTCTAAGGATGATAGATGTATCATTGAAGAATTGCCAACCAAAGATGACAATACCTAGATCTATCCTTACTATTATGCCTAGCTAGGGGCGTTAAACGATACCGCTTGTTGGGAGGCAACCCAATTTTATTTTTTAGATTTTTGCTTTTTCCTTCTGTTTAGGAATAAATCTTTGTTCTAGCCTCTGGTTAGATGTTTTTTAATGTTTTAATTAGCGTTTTTACCAAGTTAAACCTATAGGATCTTCTTGGATGATAGTTATTTGATCTTGCTGTAATTTCCAGAAACTTTCTGTTCACACACATAATTGTTAAAAATCACCAGGACGTGATAAAATACTGATTCCAATTGCTGCTGGTCAATAAACAAATTGTCTAGGTCGTCCTATTTTTGCTGATTTGTTGGAGTTTGAGAAGTTTGCGTTAGTTACAGATTACTACAGACTGTTCTGTTTTTGACAGATTCTGTTTTTCGTGTGTTGTTTGCTTATTTTGATGAATCTATGGCTAGTAAAATAGTTTATAAACCATATAGAAGTTGGAATACAGTAGGTTTAACACCAATATAAATAAATAATGAGTTCATTACAGTACCTTGAAGTGGTCTTTTTTTTCCTTCGCTAACGGGGCTCACGAGATTTTCTGTTGAGTTTTGTGTTGTGAAGTTTTCAAGTTTTGGGTGAAAGATTTGATGGATTATGGAACAAGGAGTGGCAAGAGCCTAAGATTGGGGATGCCCATGGCACCCCCGAGATAATCTAAGTACACCATAAATCCAAAGCTTGGGGATGCCCCGGAAGGCATCCCCTCTTTCGTCAACTTCCATCGGTAACTTTACTTGGAGCTATATTTTTATTCACCACATGATATGTGTTTTGCTTGGAGCGTCTTGTATGATTTGAGTCTTTGCTTTTTAGTTTGACGAAATCATCCTTGCTGTACGCACCTTTTGAGAGAGCCATACATTATTTGGAATTTGTTAGAATACTCTATGCGCTTCGCTTATATCTTTTGAGTTATATAGTTTTGCTATAGTACTTCACTTATATCTTTTGGAGCATGGTGGTGGATTTGTTTTATAGAAACTATTGATCTCTCATGAATCACTTAGATTATTTTGAGAGTCTTAAATAGAATGGTATTTTTCTTAAATAATCCTAATATGCTTGGTATTCAAGATTAGTAAAAACTTTCTTATGAGTGTGTTGAATACTAAGAAAAGTTTGATGCTTGATAAATGTTTTGAGATATAAAGATGGTGATATTAGAGTCATGCTAGTTGAGTATTGTGAATTTGAGAAATACTTGTGTTAAAGTTTGTGATTCCCGTAGCATGCACGCATGGTGAACCTTTATGTGATGAAGTCGGAGCATAAATTATTTATTGATTGTCTTCCTTATGACTGGCGGTCGGGAACGAGCGATGGTCTTTTCCTACCAATCTATCCCCCTAGGAGCATGCGTGTAATACTTTGCTTTGATAACTTGTAGATTTTTGCAATAAGTATATGAGTTCTTTATGACTAATGTTGAGTCCATGGATTATAGCACCCTTCTTTCTTCCACCATGTCTAGCCTCTCTAATACCGCGCACTTTTCGCCGGTATCATACAATACCTTCCTCAAAATAGCCACCATACCTACCTATCATGACATTTCCATAGCCATTCCGAGATATATTGTCAGGCAACTTTCCACCGTTCCGTTTATTATGACACGCTCCATCATTGTCATATTGCTTTGCATGATCATGTAGTTGACATCGTATTTGTGGCAAAGCCACCGTTCATAGTTCTTTCATACATGTCACTCTTGATTCATTGCATATCCCGGTACACCGCCGGAGGCATTCATATAGAGTCATATTTTCTTCTAAGTATCGAGTTGTAATTGTTGAGTTGTAAGAAAATATAAGTGTGATGATCTTCATTTTTAGAGCATTGTCCCAAGTGAGGAAAAAGATGATGGAGACTATGATTCCCCCACAAGTCGGGATGAGACTCCGGACGAAAAAAAGAGGCCATAAAAAATAGAAAAGTCCCAAACAAAAAAATGAGAGAAAAAGAGAGAAGGGACAATGTTACTATCCTTTTACCACACTTGTGCTTCAAAGTAGCACCATGATCTTCATGATAGAGAGTCTCTCATTTTGTCACTTTTATATACTAGTGGGAATTTTTCATTATAGAACTTGGCTTGTATATTCCAATGATGGGCTTCCTCAAAATGCCCTAGGTCTTCGTGAGCAAGTGAGTTGGATGCACACCCACTTAGTTTTTTTGTTGAGCTTTCATATACTTATAGCTCTAGTGCATCTGTTGCATGGCAATCCCTACTCACTCACATTGATATCTATTGATGGGCATCTCCATAGCCCGTTGATACGCCTAGTTGATGTGAGACTATCTTCTCCTTTTTGTCTTCTCCACAACCACCATTCTATTCCACATATAGTGCTATGTCCATGGCTCACGCTCATGTATTGCGTGAATATTGAATTTTTTTGAGAACGTTAAAAGTATGAAACAATTGCTTGGCTTGTCATTGGGGTTGTGCATGATTTAAATACTTTGTGTGGTGAAGATAGAGCATTGCCAGACTATATGATTTTGTAGGAATAATATTCTTTGGCCATGTTATTTTGAGAAGACATAATTGCTTTGTTAGTATGCTTGAAGTATTATTATTTTTATGTCAATATTAAACTTTTGTCTTGAATCTTCCGGATCTGAATATTCATACCATAATTAAGAAGAATTACATTGAAATTATGCCAAGTAGCACTCCGCATCAAAAAATCTGTTTTTATCATTTACCAACTCAAGGACGAGCAGGAATTAAGCTTGGGGATGCTTGATACGTCTCTAAGGTATCTATAATTTTTGATTGCTCCATGCTATATTATCTACTGTTTTGGACATTATTGGGCTTTATTATTCACTTTTATATTAACTTTCGGACTAACCTATTAACCGGAGGCCCGACCCAGAATTGTTGTTTTTGCCTATTTCAGAGTTTCACAGAAAAAGAATATAAACAGAGTCCAAACGAAATGAAACCTTCGGGAACGAGATTTTTGGAACGAATAAGATCCAGGAGACTTGGACCCTACGTCAAGAAACAAAAGAGGAGGCCACGAGGTAGGGGGCGCGCCTACACCCCCCCAGGGCGCGCCCTCCACCCTCATGGGCCCCCTGTTGCTCCACCGACGTACTCCTTCCTCCTATATATACCTACATACCTCCAAACGATCAGATATGGAGCCAAAACCCTAATTCCACCGCCGCAACCTTCTGTATGCACGAGATCCCATCTTGGGGCCTGTTCTGGAGCTCCGCCGAAGGGGGTATCGATCACGGAGGGCTTCCACATCAACACCATAGCCCCTCCGATGAAGTGTGAGTAGTTTACCTCAGACCTTCGGGTCCATAGTTATTAGCTAGATGGCTTCTTCTCTCTTTTTGGATCTCAATAAAATGTCCCCCCCTCTCTCGTGGAGATCTATTCGATGTAATCTTCTTTTTGCGGTGTGTTTGTTGAGACCGATGAATTGTGGGTTTATGATCAAGTTTATCTATGAACAATATTGGAATCTTCTGAATTCTTTTATGTATGATTGGTTATCTTTGCAAGTATCTTCGAATTATCAATTTGGTTTGGCCTACTAGATTGATCTTTCTTGCAATGGGAGAAGTGCTTAGCTTTGGGTTCAATCTTGCAGTGTCCTTTCCCAGTGACAGTAGGGGCAGCAAGGCACATATTGTATTTTTGCCATCGAGGATAACAAGATGGGGTTTTTATCATATTGCATGAATTTATCCCTCTACATCATGTCATCTTGCTTAAGGCGTTACTCTGTTTTCATGAACTTAATACTCTAGATGCATGCTGGATAGCGGTCGATGAGTGGAGTGATAGTAGTAGATGCAGGCAGGAGTCGGTCTACTTGTCTCGGACGTGATGCCTATATACATGATCATACCTAGATATTCTCATAACTATGCTCAATTCTGCCAATTGCTCAATAGTAATTTGTTCACCCACCGTAAAATACTTATGCTCTTGACAGAAGCCACTAGTGAACCCTATGGCCCCCGGGTCTATCTTCATCATATTAACCTTCCAACACTTAGTTATTTCCTTTTCCTTTTACTTTGCTTTTATTTTACTTTGCATCTTTATCACAAAAATACCAAAAATATTATCCTATCATATCTATCAGATCTCACTCTCGTAAGTGACCGTGAAGGGATTGACAACCCCTTATCGCGTTGGTTGCGAGGATTTATTTGTTTTGTGTAGGTGCGAGGGACTCGTACGTAGCCTCCTACTGGATTGATACCTTGGTTCTCAAAAACTGAGGGGAATACTTACGCTACTTTGCTACATCACCCTTTCCTCTTCAAGGGAAAACCAACGCAGTGCTGAAGAGGTAGCATTCACTAATGATGAGAGAACTCGCTACTTTTATATCCTTAAAATATTTCCGTTCTCATTAAAGGGTGATGCTAAGATATGGTTTAACTCTCTTGATCCTGGTTACATGCGTAGTCCCCAGGATATGATTTATTACTTCTTTGCTAAATATTTCCCTACTTATAAGAAACAAGCTGCTTTAAGGGAAATATATAATTTTGTGCAAATTGAAGAAGAGAGTCTCCCATAAGCTTGGGGGAGGCTTCTCCAATTACTTAATGCTTTGCCTGATCATCCTCTTAAGAAAAATGAAATACCTTATATCTTTTATAATGGACTAATCGATGCTTCCAGAGATCACCTGGATAGTTGTGCTGGTTCTGTTTTCAGGGAAAGAACACCGGATGAAGCTGAAATTCTATTGAATAATATGTTGACAAATTAAAATAATTGGACTCTTCCTGAGCCAACTCCTGAGCCTATTCCTAAACCAACTCCGAAGAAAAGGGGTGTTCTATTTCTCAGTCCTGAAGATATGCAAGAGGCAAAGAAATCTATTAAAGGAAAAGGTATAAAAGCTGAAGATGTTAAGAATTTACCTCCTATTGAAGAAATACATGGTATTAATTTACCGCCTGTTAAGAAATATATGGTCTTAATCCAATACCTATTGAAGAAACTCATGGTCTTGATAAGCCGACACAGGTAGTAAAGGTAAATTCTCTCTACAGATTTGATGAAGGTGATATTCCTCGTTATAAGTCTGCTAGACAATGCTTAGATGAGTTTGACAATTTTATTATTAAACAAGAAAACTTCAATGCTTATATTGGTAGACAATTGAAATATAATTCCGATACGCTTGAACACTTGGGTGATTATATGTCTAGAGTTAAAGGTGAACTTAAACTTATTAGTAAACATGCCTCTATGGTCACCACTCAAGTAGAACAAGTACTTCAAGCTCAGAATGATTTGCTCAATGAATTGAATAGTAAGAATAATGACTATGCTGTTAGTGTGGCTACTAGAACTGGTAAAATGACTCAGGAACCTTTGTATCCTAAAGGCCATTCTAAGAGAATTGAGCAAGATTCTCAGAGAAATAATATAGATGCACCTAGTCCTTCTAAGAAGAAGAAAAAGAGAAATGATAGGACTTTGCATGCTTCTAGTGAACCTACTGCTGAACCACCTGAGAATCCAAATGACATTTCTATTTCTAATGCTGAAATACAATCGGGTAATGAACATGAACCTAGTGATAATGTTAATGATGATGTTCATGTTGATGCTCAACCCAGTAATGATAATGATGTAGAAATTGAACCTGTTGTTGATCTTGATAACCTACGATCAAAGAATCAATGTTATGATAAGAGAGACTTTGTTGCTAGGAAACACGGTAAAGAAAGGGAGCCATGGGTTCAGAAACCCATGCCTTTTCCTCCTAAACCATCCAAGAAAAAGGATGATGAGGATTTTGAGCACTTTGTTGAAATGATTAGACCTATCTTTTTGCGTATGTGATTAACTGATATGCTCAAAATGAATCCTTATGCTAAGTACATGAAAGAAATTGTTACTAATAAGAGAAAGATACTGGAAGCTGAAATTTCCACCATGCTTGCTAATTATACTTTTAAGGGTGGAATACCTAAGAAACTAGGAGATCTAGGAGTACCAACTATACCATGCTCCATTAAAAGAAATTATGTTAAAACTGCTTTATGTGATCTTGGAGCCGGTGTTAGTGTTATGCCTCTCTCTTTATATCGTAGACTTGATTTATATAAGTTGACACCTACTGAAATATCTTTGCAAATGGCTGATAAATCAACTGCTATACCTGTCGGTATTTGTGAGGATGTGCCTGTTGTGGTTGCAAACGTTACTATTTTAACGGACTTTGTTATTCTTGATATTCCCGAGGACGATAGTATGTCTATTATTCTTGGAAGACCTTTTTTGAATACTGCAGGGGCTGTTATTGATTGCAAAAAAGGCAATGTCACTTTTCATGTTAATGGTAATGAGCATACGGTACACTTTCCGAGGAAACAACCTCAAGTTCATAGTATAAATTCTATTGGAAAAGTTCCATCGATTATTTCTGGAGGTTTTGAATTTCCTCTTCCTACTGTCAAAAAGAGATATGATATTCTTATTATTGGGGATGTGCATATCCCCGTTGAGGTAACATAGTGTTATTCGAAATTTCTCCGGTTCCATGTTATTCGGAATGAGTTTGTTAACAAGACTTGATCAACCTTGTTAGTGGATTCCTTTTGATGAGCATGAGATGGATGAAACTAGAAGCGCAACCTTCTATACCCTCCTTTTACTTTCTGTTATTTAGTTGAAATAAAGTAAAAATAGTATTTTTCTGTCTGTTTCTGAATTATCCGTGCAATATAAAAATACCCCAAAAATAAAAGTTCTCCAAATGCCCCGAAAATGAAATATGATTTTTTTTCTAGAATATTTGAGAATTTCTAGCAGTAAGAACAAAGCAGGGGGAGCAAGCACCTGGCCATGAGGATCCAGGGCGCGCCCACCCCCTGGGCGCGCCCCCTGCCTCGTGGGCCCACGGTGGCTCCCCTCCACTTGTTCCTGCACCCACACACTTCTTCTTCCTCCCAAAAAAATCACCATCCAGCTCAAGCACGAGTTCTAGCTCATTTTGCTGCGATTTTCGATCTCCTTGCTCAAAGCACCTCTCACCAAACTACTTTTGGGGGATTGTTCCTTGGTATGTGACTCCTCCATTGGTCCAATTTGTTTTTGTTCTAGTGCTTTATTCATTGCAAATTTGTGCTGCCTAGGTGACCATGTTCTTGAGTTTGCATGTCAAATTTATATGGTTCCAAGTAGGTCTAATGCATGATATAGGCTATAGGCACTTGTAGGAGTAGTTGCTATCATTTTTGTTGAGCTTGGTTCACTTTTATTTGAAGTTACTAAAAATTTCAGAATTTTTCAGAAAATAATGAAGAGATTTTTGAGGGGCTCATCGAGCCGAAGCTCGAAGGAAAAGCAAAGTGAAGAAGCAGAGAGGCCCAAATATAATCTGCCTCACACCGCGGAGGTTCGGCCATGTGAATAGCCTTCCGATGATTTCTTGAGAGCAGCCGGGATTTATGATGATTTTTATGAATTGGCTGAGAATGCAGGCCTCACCGACTTCCTCCGCGACCAACGTGAACAGTATCTCTTACTCACCAATACTTTTGTGCAATACTTCTACTATTATCCTAAGGAATCACCTCCTTCAGTAGAGTTTCATTTATATGATGTGGTTAAGAAGATGTCACTATATGAATTTTGCAGGGTTTGCTAAATACCTTTCAAGGGTAGCTTAGAGGAACCACATCGTAAAGATGTGGACAGGTTTATTGATACTATTACTGTAGGGAAAACTAGGAAGGTTTCCGATGCAAGAATCACTAGCGTACATTTTCCTGTTTTACGCTACTTTGCAATATTTGCTAGTCGTTGCTTAATTGGTCGCGGAAACTGTGGAAACCTTAGTGTTCCTGATATTATTATTTTGTTCCATGGTTTATTCCGTGATGACTCTGTTAGTATGGGCGGTATTATTGCCAAACGGTTAAGTCTGAACCATACAAAGGGTCCCATCTTTGGAGGTGTCTATGCTTCACGCCTTGCTGCATACTATAACATACCTATTAGGCACTATGAAAAAGAAGAAAAATTGCTGCCTACTGTTTACTTAGATTATAAGAGTATGGTCGTGCATGATTTTATTGTTAAGAATAGGGAAAGGGCGCTTAAATACAAATTGTTCTTTGATAAACATCACCCTGAGACTATTGCCTTGCCTGCTCCTTCCTTGTTTCATTTATCCGCAGGACAGTATCTCATTCCGTTGGCGGCCATCCACGCCTACCGGAACCCTACATCAGCTATAGAGCCAGAGCCGGAACCACAATTTGATCCTCCATGACAGTCTAATTACCAGTGGGATCCGGAGATGATTGCCAACCAGTGGCAATCAGAGTCTTCCTCATCGCAGTACGACCCCAACTACAATTTTGAATATCCTCCATGCCATCCGTGGCAATAGACCAACTTAGGCCAAAAGCCTAAGCTTGGGGGAGTACGTATTTCTCACCGACATTACATTTATGTTCACACACTCATTGCTAGATGTCGGTGCTCATACTTTTTCACTGTAATATCCATGCTAGTTTAGTTTCTTTTTATGCTTTCTTCTTGCGTGTTTGAAAATCTTAAGAAAAATCAAAAGAATTTAGTTGTAGCTTTTAGTTAGTTTACTTTCTTGCTATAGTAGTAATAAATTAAAAACAAAACCCAAAAGATTTCATGTTCTTCTTTTGCTTGTTGGGAGCTTTCCCGTGTAAATAGTTTTATTTCTTTCCTTTCCTTTGGGGGTCGATAGGAGAAGACCATGATTAAACTGTTGAAGTGGCTCTTATATGCATTATTGTTGATTTAACCAAGAGCCCATATTGCCTTGTCATCTCCTGTTTATTGAATGCTCGCAGATTCCAGCTTAGTCCAATGCACGTGCACTATTATTATCATTAACATCGTTCGGTCGTGCAAGTGAAAGGCAATTATGACGATATAAGATGGCCTTATTGAGATGGGAGAAGCTGGTATGAACTCGACCTCTCTTGTTTTTGTAAATATGATTAGTTCATCGTTCCTGATTCAGCCTATTATGAATAAACATGTTTGCAATGACAATTAGAGATCATAGTTGGTCGTGCCATGCTTGATTAGCTATGAGTGATAATGGTTTACCTTGCGTGCCAACATGCTATTAAAATGGTTGTGATGTGGTATGATAGGGTGGTATCCTCCTTTGAATGATTTAAGTGACTCAACTTGGCACATGTTCACGCATTTAGTTGAAACAAAATCGACATAGCCTTCATGATATTTATGTTCCTGGTGGATTATATCCTACTCCTGCTTGCACTCAGTGTCTATTAACTTTAATGCATGTTCATGACTGTTGTCGCTCTCTAGTTGGTCGCTTCCCAGTCTTTTGCTAGCCTTCACCTATACTAAGCGGGAATACTGCTTGTGCATCCAATGCCTTAAAACCCAAAGTTATTCCATATGAGTCCACTATACCTTCCTATATGCGGTATCTACCTGCCGTTCCAAGTAAATTTGTATGTTCCAAACTCTAAACCTTCAAATGAAATTCTATTTTGTATGCTCAAATAGCTCATGTATCAACTAGGGCTGTCCGTATCTTCCATGCTAGGTGGGTTATTCTCAAGAGGAGTGGACTTCGCTCCTCACTCACGAGAAAATGGCTGGTCACCGAGATGCCCAATCCCATGCTTTATGCAAATCAAATCAAAATAATTGCAAACAAAACTCCCCCAGGACTGTTGTTAGTTGGAGGCACTCGTTGTTTCGAGCAAGCCATGGATTGATGCTTGTTGGTGGTGGGGGAGTATAACTTTACCATTCTGTTTGGGAACCGCCTATAATGTGTGTAGCATGGAAGATATCGCCATCTCTCAGTTGTTATGTTGACAATGAAAGTATGCCGCTCAAGATATTATTTATCTCTGCTTTAAAATCGAGCTCTCGCACCTCTACAAATCCCTGCTTCCCTCTGTGAAGGGCCTATGTATTTACTTTTATGTTGAGTCATCACCCTCTTATTAAAAAGCACCAGCTGGAGAGCACCGCTGTCATTTGCATGCATTACTGTTAATTTACATTGGGTATGACTATGACTGGATCTCTTTTACAATGAATTACAATGTTTAGTCTGTCCTTGATCTTTAAAGGTGCTATGCATTTATGTTTTGCGGTCTCAGAAAGGGCTAGAGAGATACCATCTTGTTATATCATATCATGATTATTTTGAGAAAGTGTTGTCATCCGAGATTTTTTATTATTGCTCGCTAGTTGATTATGCCATTGACATGAGTAAACATGAGACCTAAATGTTATTGTGAATATGGTTAGTTCATAATCTTTGCTGAAAACTTGAATGCTGGCTTTACATATTTACAACAACAAGAGCAAACAGAGTTTGTAAAAGTTTTTCTTTATCACTTTAGTTTATCAACTGAATTGCTTGAGGACAAGCAAAGGTTTAAGCTTGGACAGGTTGATACGTCTCCGTCATATCTACTTTTCCAAACACTTTTTCCCTTGTTTTGGACTCTAACTTGCATGATTTGAATGGAACTAACCTGGACTGACGCTGTTTTCAGCAGACTTTGCATGGTGTTATTTATGTGCAGAAACAAAAGTTCTCGGAATGACTTGAAACTTCACGAAGCTTATTTTTGGAAAATATAAAAATATTGGCGAAAGAATCAAGGCCAGGGGCCCCACACCCTGTCCACGAGTGTGGGGGGCGCGCCCCCTGCCTCGTGGCCCCCCTGGTGCTCCACCGACCTCAACTCCAACTCCATATATTCATGTTCGGGGAGAAAAAAATCACAAAGAAGGATTCATCGCGTTTTACGATACGGAGCCACCGCCAAGCCCTAAACTCTCTCGGGAGGGCTGATCTGGAGCCCGTTCGGGGCTCCGGAGAGGGGAATCCATCGCCATCGTCATCATCAACCATCCTCCATCACCAATTTCATGATGCTCACCGTCGTGCGTGAGTAATTCCATCGTAGGCTTGCTGGACGGTGATGGGTTGGATGAGATTTGTCATGTAATCGAGTTAGTTTTTTTAGGGTTTGATCCCTAGTATCCACTATGTTCTGAGATTGATGTTGCTATGACTTTGCTATGCTTAATGCTTGTCACTAGGGCCCGAGTGCCATGATTTCAGATCTGAACCTATTATGTTTTTATGAATATATGTGAGTTCTTGATCCTATCTTGCAAGTCTATAGTCACCTACTATGTGTTATGCTCCGGCAACCCCGAAGTGACAATAATCGGGACCACTCCCGGTGATGACCATAGTTTGAGGAGTTCATGTATTCACTATGTGTTAATGCTTTGGTCCGGTACTCTATTAAAATGAGGCCTTAATATCCCTTAGTTTCCGCTAGGACCCCGCTACCATGGGAGGGTAGGACAAAAGATGCCATGCAAGTTCTTTTCCATAAGCATGTATGACTATATTCAGAATACATGCCTACATTACATTGACGAATTGGAGCTAGTTCTGTGTCACCCTATGTTATGACTGTTACATGATGAACCGCATCCGGCATAATTCTCCATCACCGATCCAATGCCTACGAGCTTTTCACATATTGTTCTACGCTTATTTAGTTTTCCGTTGCTACTGTTACAATCACTACAAAACCCAAAAATATTACTTTTGCTACCGTTACCATTACTTCCATATTACTTTGCTACTAAATACTTTGCTGCAGATACTAAGTTATCCAGGTGTGGTTGAATTGACAACTCAACTGCTAATACTTGAGAATATTCTTTGGCTTGCCTTGTGGCGAATCAATAAATTTGGGTTGAATACTCTACCCTCGAAAACTGTTGCGATCCTCTATACTTGTGGGTTATCAGACACCTGTAGAGCACCTTTATAATCGCCCAGTTACGTTGTGATGTTTTGTAGCACACAAAGTGTTCCTCTGGTATTTGGGAGTTGCATAATCTCATAGTCACAGAAACATGTATAAGTCATGAAGAAAGCAATAGCAATATACTAAATGATCAAATGCTAAGCTAACGGAATGGGTCAAGTCAATCACATCATTCTCTAATGATGTGATCCCGTTAATCAAATGACAACTCATGTCTATGGCTAGGAAACTTAACCATCTTTGATTCAACGAGTTAGTCAAGTAGAGGCATACTAGTGACACTAAGTTTGTCTATATATTCACACATGCACTAAGTTTTCGGTTAATACAATTCTAGCATGAATAAAAAACATTTATCATGATATAAGGAAATATAAATAACAACTTTATTATTGCCTTTAGGGCATATTTCCTTCACAAGGCTGGAGGAAACAAGCCAGGCGGCAGCCACACAAGGAGGAAGACGGATGAAGGAATAGACGAAAAGATCGATACAAAACATAAAATATTTAAGGGCTAAAGTGAAAAAAGGAAAATCGGAAACAGGAAAAGTGAAAATCGGAAACCGGAAAACACATGCGGTCGCCTCTCCTCACAACACGTGTCAAACTCGGAGCACATCGGAAAACTTCCTCGACTAATGAAGACATGACGCTTGTCATGCTAGAGTGTGACCCGAAGTGATCTTGACGGAGATACCGCTTAGCTACTGAGGGAATCTCCAACGCTGACCCTTAAACTGCGTGCATTCATTCGGACTGAGTAGTCCGGACGCATTTTACCACCAACACGGTACCCCATATGTCCGCGGACCTGTCCGGACGTCCGTGTAACCGGAAAACCAAAGAAAAAATAGGGGGCTTTGCGGCGTTCAGACCGCTTCCACCCACGCATCCGCCATTCCGGTCCTACCAAAAACCCTCTTTGTCCGAAAAACCCTCTCTACATGAAGCGATTGCTGCGTATTCATTTCGGTCATCTCCACTCTAGAGCGGACATGACTTCACAACATTGATGTCGATCCGACTGATGCGACCGCACGAGCAGGTGGTGTGCTTCATTGTCGACATGAAGACCGAGAAGCTTACTCTGTCTGCTACAATGCATTGATGCCGACTTCACGTGGCTTCCTGTTCCTTCGCATGGCATGCTCGCGCGTATTTACGAACAATACCAGTGATGTCCACACTGCACCAGCCCATTCCATCAATGTACCCACCACTAGTAGAAAAAGGGTCAAATGTTCAGCTCATTAGTCCCGGTTTGAATTTGAGCCGGCACTAATGTGTCCATTAGTGCCGGTTCCAATGGCTAGGCGGGCTGCTCTCATTAGTACCAGTTCTTGCCGAACTTTTAGCACCGGTTCATGCCACGAACCGGTACTAAAGAGAGTGGTGGCAGGATGTTGTCAGTCTGGGGCCCCTCCAGCACCTTTAGTACCGGTTCGTGCCTAGAACCGGTACTAAAGGTTGTCCTATATAAACCCTTCGTCCACCCGCACTCTGTTCTTCCCCCTTTCCCCTCTCCTCTGTTCCTCCCTTCCTCTTGAGCTCATCACAATTTTTTCCCAAAATTTGTCAAGATTTGAAGCCCCCCATCCATTCAAATGATCACAAAGGTGAGCAACTTTGTCCTTTCATCTCTCATTGCTAGATTAGCTCTTGCAATGGTTTATATAGTGATTAATTTGTGGGTTTTAGTAATTTGGGAGGAATTATATGTGGTAGTATTTGATTTATACGCAATCTGAGGTCAAAATAACACTTAGTTTGCATATGTAGGTGTGGTTTACTTAGTGCCTTCTAAATCTCCGTCGTAACCACCGTCGATCGCCCGCACCATCCCGTCACCGGCACCACCTTGTGGTGAACCTCTTGTTCTTATCTTTTTTATATAAAAAATTCATGTTTGTGTGATTTGGATATATAGTTACTCGTATAATTATCTTACCCGTATGTTCTTTGTTATACATAGTGCCATGGTTTTGATATCCGCCCCCGTCGGCCCTCGTCCGTGTTATGATTTGGATGTGGTACATTCTCTTTTAAAACTATTTGTTGCATTTCATGTTTATGACAAATTATGCCCATCAAGTTGACCGAGTTATTTTTATCTAGGAGGTATGTGAACCGGAAATTCCAACCGACCCTATTGTCGAGAGGTTAAATTTAGTTGAAAAAGAAAATGAGTATTTGAAAGAAAATTGAAAAGAATTGAGGGGGAGAAGATGGAATTGGAGTTGCATCTTGCCGATGTCATCGATGATCACAAGATCAAGATGGAGAAAATGCGCTTGAAGATTAGAAAGATTAGAAAATATGCCATTCATAGTGAGGCTTGGTATCATTATGATGTTGGATCAATTGTTACCTTAGTTGTGATCTTGATCGCATTTGTTGTTGCATTTAAATGCTTTAGCTAGAGAGTTATTTGTTTGTTGCATTTAAGTGTTGTATGAACTTTATGTATGAACTTTATCTATGAACTTGTATTAATTTGGTCTTTTTGGTGTTGTGTAATGAAGATGAGCCGACAATGGATGTACGATGATCGATGCTCTCCCGAGTTCATTAATGGTGTGCAAACTTTTCTGCTTGCGGCTCAAGCAAATAAGCGGGCGGATGGTTTTATGCCTTGTCCATGTGCTGGCTGTAAGAATTATCACAATTACTCTAAGTCAAGAACCACTCACGTCCACCTGTTTGAGTCTGTTTTGATGCCCCACTATAATGTCTAGACCAAGCACGGAGAAAGAGGGGTTATGATGGAAGACAATGAAGAAGAAGAGCACGACGACAGCTATCCTGGCCATGGGTTCCCTGAATACGATGATACAACAATGGGGGAAGAAGCTGAGCCGGAAATGCGGGAAGAAGTTGAAGAAGAGGCATCAGATGAGCCCGCTGATGATCTAGGTCGGGCCATTGCTGATGCAAAGAGAAATTGTGCAAGTGATTTGGAGAAGAAGAAGTTGCAGCGCATGTTAGAGGATCACAAGAAATTGTTGTACCCGAATTGCGAAGCTGACAGGGAAAATTTTGGGCACCACACTGGAATTGCTGCAATGGAAGGCAGAGAATGGTGTATCTGACAAGGGATTTGGAAAGTTGCTGGTAATGATAAAGAATATGCTTCCAAGGTAAAATGAATTGCCCGAGAGTACATACGAAGCAAAGCAGGTTATCTGCCCTCTAGGGTTAGAGGTGCGGAAGATACATGCATGCCCTAATGACTGCATCCTCTACCGCGGTTAGTACGAGGACTTGAACGCGTGCCTGGTATGCGGTGCATTGCGCTATAAGATCAGCCGCGATGACCCTGGTGATGTCGAGGGTGAGCGCTCCAGGAAAAAGATTCCTGCCAAGGTGATGTGGTATGCTCCTATAATACCACGGTTGAAACATTTCTTCCAAAACAAAGAGCATGCCAAGGCAATGCGATGGCACAGAGAAGACCATAAGAAAGAAGGAAAGGTGAGAGTACCCACTGATGGGTCGCAGTGGAGAAAAATCGAGAGAAAGTACAGGGAGGAGTTTGCAGGTGACGCAAGGAACGTATGGTTTGGTATAAGTGCATATGGCATTAATCCTTTTGGGGAGCAGAGCAGCAACCATAGCACATGGCCTATGACTCTATGTATGTATAACCTTCCTCCTTGGTTGTGCATGAAGCGGAAGTTCATTATGATGCCAGTGCTCATCCAAGGCCCTAAGCAACGCGGCAACGACATTGATGTGTACCTAAGGCCATTAGTTGAAGAACTCTTACAGCTGTGGAATGGAATAGGTGTACGTGCGTGGGATGAGCACGGACAGGAAGAATTTGAACTAAAGGTGTTGTTGTTCGTGACCATCAATGATTGGCCTGCTCTTGGTAACCTTTCAGGACAGACAAACAAGGGATACCGCGCATGCATGCACTGTTTGGATGATACCGACAATATATATTTGGATAATTGTAGGAAGAATGTGTACTTGGGACATCGTCGATTTCTTCCAAGCAGGCATCCCATAAGAAAGAAAGGCAAGCATTTCAAAGGTGAGGCGGATCACCGGACGAAGCCTCGCCACCGTACTGGTGCTGATGTACATGATGTGGTCAAGATTTGAAGGTAGTCTATGGAAAGGGTCCTGGCGGACAACCTGTTTCGAATGATGCTGACGGATGCGCACCCATGTGGAAGAAGAAATCTATATTTAGGGACCTGCCCTATTGGAAAGACCTAGAGGTCCGCTCTGCAATCGACGTGATGCACATGACGAAGAATCTTTGCGTGACCCTACTTGGCTTCTTGGGCGTGTATGGGAAGACAAAAGATACACCGGAGGCACGGGAGGACCAGCAACGTATGCACGGAAAAGACGGCATACATCAGGGTCATGCCAGCTATGCTCTTACCAAAGAAGAGAAGGAAATCTTCTATGAATGCTTGCTCAGTATTAAGGTATTGTCTGGCTTCTCGTCGAATATAAAGGGAATAATAAATATGGCAGAGAAAAAGTTCCAGAACCTAAAGTCTCATGACTGCCACGTGATTATGATGCAACTGCTTCCGATTGCATTGAGGGGGCTTCTACCGGAAAACGTTCGATTAGCCTTGTGAAGCTATGTGAATTCCTCAATGCAATCTCTCAGAAGGTAATCGATCCAGAAATCATACCAAGGTTAGAGAATGATTTGGTGCAATGTCTTGTCAGTTTCGAGTTGGTGTTCCCACCATCCTTCTTCAACATCATGATGCACATCCTAGTTCACCTATGCGAAGAGATTAACGTTTTGGGTCCTGTATTTCTACACAATATGTTCCCCTTTGAGAGGTTCATGGGAGTCTTAAAGAAATATGTTCATAACCGTGCTAGGACAGAAGGAAGCATCTCCAAGGGCCATGAAAATGAGGAGGTAATTGAGTATTGTATTGACTTTATTCCTGACCTTAAGCCGATTGGTGTTCCTGAATCGCGGCATAAGGGAAGACTGGATGGAAAAGGCACGCTAGGAGGGAATCATATAATATGTATGGACGGACATTCTCTCACTCAAGCACACTACACAGTTCTACAGAATTCCGCCTTGGTGGCTCCGTATATGGATGAACACAAGAATTTTCTACGCTCCAAACACCCGGAGCGGTCTGATGACTGGATTACACGTGAACAAACGGGGACTTTCGTCGTCTGGTTGCAGACACGTGCCATGCATGACGCTACTATTGAAGATGACATGTACTTGCTGTCCCAGTTACCATCTTCGAATATAATGACTTTCAAAGCGTATGAGATAAATGGGAATACATTTTACATGATCGCCCAAGATAAGAAAAGCACCAACCAAAATAGTGGTGTCCGCTTTGATGCAGCAACCAAGATGGGAAAGGAAACATATTATGGTTACATAGAGGACATATGGGAACTTGATTATGGACGTGGTTTGAAGGTCCCTTTGTTTCGGTGCAAATGGGTCAATATGACACGAGGCGGGGTAACGGAAGACCCGCAGTACAGAATGACAACAGTGGATCTCAACAATCTTGTGTATGCAGACAAACCATTCGTCCTAGCCAATGATGTGGCACAGGTTTTGTATGTGAAGGACATGTCTACCAAGCCGAGAAAAAGAAAAGATAAGGAAGCGAATGCATCATACGATGAGCCAAAGCACCACATAGTTCTTTTTGGGAAGAGAAACATCATGGGAGTGGATGACAAGACAGACATGTCAGAAGATTATGAAAAGTTTGATGAAATTGCTCCATTCACAGTGAATATTGACCCAAGCATCCAGTTAAATAAGAAGATTTTCCATGGTTACAGCGCAAAGGGACACACGCAAAGAAAAAGTTTCACACCCAAAGATCTGGGATGTGATCGGCTTCACTATCATCACTTTCTTCTGTGTTTCACACCCAGGAGGGAATCTCTGTAATAGTTAGGCTAGTTATCTGTTTTGGCATTTGAAACGCGAAGAAATTTTATGTGCAAACAAATTCTTTTATGCATTTACTGATTTTTTAGCTAAATGACCCTGAAATTGAAAAACACTTCAAATGAACTCCGAAAAGGTTGAAAGTTGGCATGGTATCATAATTTCACCCACATAGCATGTCCAAAAAAGTAGACAAGGTTATGGCAAAAACTGGATGCACTTCGTGTACAAAATGGACAATCTCTTTCGAAGTATTAGTGTTTCGGACGAAAACTCATTTGTTACAAAGGCATTTCATTTTTTAATAACCTAAGCATTACCAAATTTAATATAATGATAAAATACACTAATATTAAACACACTATTTTTAAAGTTTTTTTTGAAGGTACTATTTTTAAAGTTAAGTTGTTCACAAACTAGTGATTCACACAAATTTCAAATAATTCAAAATTTAAACTATTCAAATTTGAAACTACTGGCACTAACAGAAGGTTTGTAATTTTTTGTACCTAAAGAAAAAATATTCACAAAGAAACTCTAAATACAGCAAAAAAACAACTCAGAAATAAATAAAAGAAAATAAATAAAGCAAAAAGGAAAAAAGGAAAATAAAAAGCCCGCCTACTGGGCCACAACGGCCTGCATACGACTAGAAACCCTGTTGTTGGGCCAGGATGCAGGCCCTTAAGGCCCGGTAGGCCCACAAGACAGCACAACACAAATAGGCCCAGGAGGCCTGCTTTGGAGAGGAGCTCGAAGGAGAAGACGCGGCTGGGTTTATAAACCAGTGCGGCTACCCTTCACCAGTCGAAGTGGGACTAAACTTTGCGCCCCTCGCCTGGTAGCGCACCACTTTTAGTACCGGGTGGTGGCACAAACCGGTACTAAAGGGGTGTCTTTAGTACCGGTTGGAGCCACCAGCCGGTACTAAAGGCCTGCCCTTCCTGCCACATGGCCTGGCCAAAACAGGCCTTTAGTACCAGTTGGTGGCTGTAACCGGTACTAAAGGTGCCACCTATATAAGTAACACTTCAAAATATTCAGTTTCTCATCTCCCACTTCTCTCGGCTGCCGCCCCATCCCGCGCCGTCGCCGCCTCCGTCCTCGTCGCGTCGTCCCCGTCGACTCCCCGTCGCCCCCATCACCCTGCCCGTCCCCGTCGCCGCATCGGCCCGTTGTCGTCCCCTCGCCTCGCCTTCACCGTCGCCTTGGATTCGACCTCACCTCGTCGTCATTGTCGCCTCACCGTCGCTGTCGCCGTTGCCTCGACCTCGCCGTCGCCATCGCCGTCGCCTCGACCTCGCCGTCGCCGTCGCCTCGACCTCGCCCGCGCGCGTTGTGAGCCCCTACCCCGGCCTCTCCTTCCTCCAATCTAAGCCACCGCGCCGCCGCCGCCAGCCGTGGCTATACACACAAGCGCGAGCGCACACACACAATTTTTCTTTTTTTAGTTTTTTTCTGTTTTTTCTGTTTTTGATACAAACTTTTAGATGAATTAATTAATTAGATTAGACTAATGTCAAATAGTATATAGAAATGTTAGTTATAATATAATGTCAAAGGGTTTTTCTGTTTTTTATACAAATGTTATAAATTTTAGTATATAGAAATTTTAGAAATTTTAGAAATGTTAGAAATTTTAGAAGTGTTAGTTTTAGCTAGATGAATTAGATTAATTTCAAATTGTTAGACGATGATCAATGTTTTTTTAGTTTCTTATAATTTTAGTTATAGAAATTTAGAATTTGTATAAAAGAAATCACAATCCAATAATTTAAAAAACCTTACATTTGCATATAGTATTTGTTTTCGTTGATGTCCGGCCCGCATCCTCGCCGTCGACCCGTTCGCGACGACGTCCTGCTTCTGAGGACCCATGTCCGGGACTGGGCTCCGCTGGGCTGGCACTGGGAGGTGCTACCTTCAGGGGCGCGCCGCTTGGTGAGGAACACGGCCCCAGGTCCCGTCGTCGACCCTGATCTCCTTTGGTGGCATTCGCGTGGGCCACGTTCGGTGTAGAGGAAGCCGTCCCCGCCGGAGGTGGTGCGTCGCCGTGTCAGGGAGGAGGACGAGCACGTCCGTCGCTACATGGCTTCTATGGACGTCAGGTTCTCCAATACCTGATAGGTTCTTTGGGGAGATGGCCGGAGCTATGATCCTGTGATGGTTCCTTCTCTTTGGGTGTCCATCGCCCGCACCTCAGGAACCGCGAGTGGCCTAGATTCTTCTGTAGTATTCAATCTTTATTAACTAGCTAGCTAGTGAAGTATTTGATATATAATATTCAAGACGATGTATTCGAGATCATATATTATTTGAGACGATGCATATTATGTACTATGATTCAGTTTTTCCTTATTGATTGCATCCATGCATTGTAATTTGAATACTAAATTGTTTTATATTTCTTCTGGATTAGTTAAATAAAAGCTATGGCGGATAATACCGGCAGAGAGGGAGAAGAGACCCTGTTCGAGATCATACGCAACCCTCTCGGGCCAGATGATCAGAATGAAGAAGATGAAGGCTCCCATTATCCGAACAATACCGGGGAGGGTGATGATATGGTATTCGATCGCGATGACCGAATTGATGAAGTCATGAGCTATGATTATGATTATGATGACGCCGACAATGTTGATCTTGAAATAACAGAGACCGGCGAGGTATATTTATATAAGCAGGAATCTGGTGATCATCACATGTTTTTTTATTTGAAGATATATTAACGAATCGATCTTTCTTCTTTCAGCCCTCCGGATCGAGCAAATCTGCTTCTACAGGTAGCAGGACAGTGCGAGGCCCGGGCAAAAAGTTGAAGGAGGGCGTAAAGTACAACATCGATGCCATCAAAACGAATGGCGAACCACTAGCGCCTAAGAACATTGCGAACAAGGTCATTCGCCAGTGTGGATTCCTTGTGAAGGACCAACTCCCGATCTCCCTTCATGAATGGAAAGATCCAGCAAAGAAACGTCCAGATCTTACTTTTGTCGACGATAGAGCAAAATCTCTGCTTTGAGAAAAACTAATGGAACATTTCACCCTACCAGATCATTTCACGGATGCAGATGTGCAGAAAGTCAAGGACGTTGCTCTTAGGAAGATGGCAATTGCATTCAACACCCACAAGAAAATTGTATGGGCCAACTACGTCAAAGGAGGAAAGAAGACTCCAGAATTTAAGGGAACACTGGAGAAGCAAAGAGAATACTGGCCCGCTTTCGTGAAATTCAAGGAATCAGAATTATCTAAGGAACGGTCGAGAAAAAACAAGGCCAATGCCGCAAAAAAGGAGCAGTTCCATAGGCTGGGGCCAGGTGGCTACGCGGTGGCAATGCCTAAGTGGGATAAGTCTGAGCAAGAGATGTCGGATGTAGAGGTCACTCCAGTTACTAGGAGCTGGCTCCCCAGGTGCAGAACTTGGTTCTATGCGCATGGGGGGCGTTGGACCCGAAGACAGGCCTGGTTTCGAAGAAGGCAAGTCTAAAAGGAGCCGAAGATAAGTTACTTGAAGCAACAGAAGATGCTCGAAAGGGGGTGTTCACACCCAACAGAGAGAACAACGAGCTTATACGCGCCCTGGGAAATCCTGAACACCCGGGAAGAACATGAGGCAAGGGCGTTGTTCCGTGGTATGAGGGCTTTCCGGACTGGAACACCGACTACAGAAGTCGTGCAAGAAGGAAGATGGAGGAGGAGAAGAAGAGGAAGCTGGAGGAGGAGCAGAGGAAGCAGGAAGCCGTACGCCTTCAAGGCCTAGAATCAGCGCACACGGACTTGGCACTCAAATTCCAGCGGCAGCAACAGCAGATCGACTCACTTAGCCAGGAAAGGGGGTCTCAGCAGCGGCAGCAGCTAGCGGATGATCCAGCATTGGATAGCACCGTCCCATCCATGCCGAGAAGCAGTGTTGGTTCCGCCCCGGGCGATGCACTGCTGGATAGATACCCTATGTATGACATCATGGAGAGCACTAACTGTGAGCTACACTTCAAATGAAGAACATATCTCTTTAATTCTTGTTTCAATACCATTAATTAATTATCATGCTTAAATAATTATTATCTGATTAAATTCTGTTCTCGTAAAGGCCCTGAAGCAGGCGCCGGGGACTGAAGTGTGTGCATACCATGTTTGCGAGAACATTCGCATGATGGCGTCCGAAAGTAGCAAATCTGCTAGACAACAATGGGTACGTTTGCCAGAACACTATTCACAAATTTTACATGATTATCAATATCTAGTCACACAACTAATACACATGCATATTGATCTCCTTCTTAACAGTTCAAAGACGTGCGGGACCAGCTCCTACTAACAGAACGCATACGAGCAGTTCAAGAGGAAATAGCAGGATTTTTGCTCGACCAGGTCATAGATCCCAAAGGAGAATACTATTACCCGCTACTGCCCCCATGAACCACTCCCAATTGTCATCGTGCTCCGAAGGCACCAAGGCAACATGTAGGAGAAATTGTATATATACCTAATTGTATATATATATATACACACATGTGTATGTGTGAATAATGGTGGTTGTGAGACATTCGATGATATATATATATATATATATATATATATATATATATATATATATATATATATATATATATATATGATCGGTTCTATGTGAAATTCTATTTTTATATATGCATAACGTGTACAATATGTAGTATCATAAAATAGAAGCAAACGAAAAAGAATTAAACGGAAAACAAAAAATTAAAGGAAAAAAGAAATCATGAAACCAAACCCACCAAACATTTTAGTACCGGTTGGTGTTACCAACCGATACTAAAGGGCTCCCCGCCCCCAGCGCTGGCTCGTGCCACGTGGTGGCCCTTTAGCGGCGGTTCGTGCATAACCTTTAGTCCCCACCCTTTAGTGTCGGTTGCAGAACCGACACTAAAGGCCCTTACGAACCGGTGATGTAGCCCGGTTCTGCACTAGTGCACCTTCCCCGCTCCTCTTCGCTCAGGTGACGGCCAGACACCCAGCTTGGTTCACCGCGTCGGCAAGTGACGACGGTTCTGGACCTCCCTCCGGATCTTTGCGTCATCGGCGCCACTCTTTGGGGACTTCTTCCTCAAAGGCTGCCAGCTCCTCTGAGAAGTACCACACACCCTGATACATCTCCAACGTATCTATGATTTTTGATTGTTACATGCTATTATAGAATCAATCTTGGATGTTTATTATGCAATTATATATCATTTTTCAGGACTAACCTATTAACCTAGTGCCCAGTGTCAGTTGTTGTTTTCTGCTTTTTAGAAAATCAGTATCAAACGGACTCCAAACGCCATGAAACTTTTTGATGATTCTTTTTGGACCAGAAGGGACCCTAGAACCTTCCGGAGAAGACCTGAAGTGTCATGAGGCAGCGACAAGCCTGCCAGGCGCGCCTCGAGGGGGCACACCCCAGGCTTGTGGGCCCCTCGTGGCACCTCCTGACCTAATTCCAGCTCTATAAATACCCAAATATTCCCCCTACACTAGAGGTCACACCAAAAATATTTTTCTGCCGCCGCAAGCTTCTATTCTCATGAGATCCCAACTTGGGGCCTTTTTTGGCACTCTGTCGGAGGGGATTCGATCACGGAGGGCCTCTACACCAACCTTGCTGCCCTTCTGATGATGTGTGAGTAGTTTACCACAGACCTACGGGTCGATAGCTAGTAGCTAGATGGTTTCTTCCCTCTCTTTGATCTTCAATACAGTGTTCTCCTCGATGTTCTCGGAGTTCTATTCGATGTAATCTTCTTTTGCGGTGTGTTTGTTGAGATCCGATGAACTGTGGGTTTATGATCAGATTATCCATGAATATTATTTGAGTCATTGTCGGTGTCAAAACCGGCGGATCTCGGGTAGGGGGTCCCGAACTGTGCGTCAAGGTCGGATGGTAACAGGAGACAAGGGACACTTTATTTTACCCAGGTTCGGGCCCTCTCGGTGGAGCTAAAACCCTACTCCTGCTAGATTAATATTGATGATATGGGTAGTACAAGAGTGGATCTACCACGAGATCAAGGAGGCTAAACCCTAGAAGCTAGCCTATGGTATGATTGTGTATGATGATGATTGTCCTACGGACTACAACCCTCCGGTTTATATAGACACCGGATAGGGTTAAGGTTTACACAGAGTCGGTTACAATGGTAGGAGATCTCGAATATCCGCACACCTAGCTTGCCTTCCACGCCAAGAAAAGATCCTTCCGGACACGGGACGAAGTCTTCAATCTTGTATCTTCATAGTCCTGGAGTCCGGCTGAAGGTATAGTTCGGCTATCCGAACACCCCCTAATCCAGGACTCCCTCAGTAGCCCCTGAACCAAGCTTCAATGACAACGAGTCCAGCGCGCAGATTGTCTTCGGCATTGCAAGGCGGGTTCCTCCTCCAAATTCTTCAAGAAGATTATAAACACCACAAAATAGTGTCCGGCTCTGCAAAATAAGTTTCCACATATTGCCATATAGAGAATAATATTAACACAAATCGAATCTGCTGATGTATTCCGCAGTGCGTCATAACACTGCGGCCAAGCCCTTTATATAAATTGTTTTCACTGTTCCACCTCAGCTCGTTTAGCGAGGCGGTTTCCTTGGCACGTCTTGTCAAAGCAGAGATCATGTGCCCCCCTTTAATGGGATTCTCATTAATACGGACGTGGGTAACCCAACCACACCATTTACCACGGCGTTTGGGAGGCAAGTGAGTTTTATTAGGTAGGTGAGGACGCCTAACCGTACCTGCTTATATAAAGGGATAAGGATTCGCCTTTTTAACCTATGCCTTCTTCCTCCTTTGCCAATCCATCTTTCGCGCACTCAAGCTTCAGCGCCCGAGTCCGCTCTTCCTTCCTCAACCTTCTCCAACAATGTCCGGAGCGGGAGGCAAGTGGATGGTCTCCTCCGTTACGGAGGCTCAAGTGAAAAGGCTAAGGAAAGCCGGATACTTGTCCAAGGACATCCCGCATCGGCTTCCTGATAAGGGGCAGCTTCTTCCTACCCCAAGGCCCCATGAGAGGGTAGTTTTTCTTCCCCACTTCCTCCGCGGACTGGGCTTTCCACTTCACCCATTTGTCCGGGGGCTCATGTTCTACTACGGCCTGGATTTCCACGATCTGGCCCCGAACTTCGTTCTCAACATCTCGGCGTTTATCGTCGTGTGTGAGGCCTTTCTCCGCGTCCGCCCCCACTTCGGCCTCTGGCTCAAGACCTTCAACGTCAAGCCCAAGGTGGTGTCCGGCACCCAGGCGGAGTGCGGAGGCGCTATGCTTGGCAAGATAGCCAACGTCCTCTGGTTCGATGGCTCCCTCGTGGAGTCCCTAAAGGGGTGGCAGGCTGGGTGGTTTTACATCACCGAGCCCCGCAATCCGAAATGGGTCGCGGCCCCTGAGTTCAGATCCGGACCCCCCACGCGGCTCATGTCCTGGAAAGAGACAAGCCTGTCGTTGGGCAACGAGGAAGAAGTGACTGGGTTGCAAACATGCATCCAGTCCCTGGTGAACAAGCCAATCCGGCTTGCCAACATAGTCCAGGTCATGCTCGTTCTCCTGATCCTCCCGTGCCAAGAACGGGATTTTACTTTGTGGGAATTTGACCCAGCGCAGCACCAAACCCTCAGTAGGCTCTTTGACACGACGTATGAAGACGTCTAGAAGGTGCTGACCAAAGGCGTCGAGTCCCCCACATCCGCCTTCGAGGATCGCGGATACAGGTCACAGCGTAACGCTGGCGAGGTAAGCTATCTATACCTTTGACAGGTTCGTTAAGCTTTTGTTCATAGATTAACTCTATGCGGGATCTAAACTCCCTTTTACCTTTGACAGGCTTGGCTGGAGATATCCGGAACAATTAACTGTCCGGCTCCTCTGCCCGAAGACCCGGCCCCAGCTCTCTTGGTGAAGCTAATGGCTCCGGCACCTTACGTGGTGCCGGAGAGGAAGGCCAGGAAGAAGAAAACCACCGGGACTCGAAAAAGTTCCCGCAACATGGTGGTGTCGGACTCGTCATCCGACGAGTCCGCAACGCCCTCCTCTCGTGAAAACGAGGAGGAGGAACAAGGAAGCTCTCCCCCTCCAGCGAGAGGAGCAAAGAAGAAGAAGGCCACCCCAACGGGGGAGGCCGAGGGGTCAAGGAAAAGGAAGACCCCTCCGCCAGACTACTCCCACGACGCCGAAAGAGGGCGGAGAGGAGTGGCCGGACAGAACCAAGCGTCCGGCGAAATCGTAAGTATTTATATACCAGGGTGATTCATGATATCCTTTTAGTGTGCGGTTTTCCCTGATATCGCATGTAATTTATGCAGCCCGCCCCAGGCCGAACTCGACGACTCGTCGAGCGGCTCCCTGGATTCGTCAGACGTGAACTCTGTTCCGCCCGCGGTCTCCCCCCGCGGGGCGGACGATGCCGAAGTGGCGCCCCGCCAAGCTTCGGGGCAGGAGGAGATGGTCCTGGAGGAGCCACAAGGCAATCCTCTGGACCCCAGGAGTGAAGGGGATGAAACCCCCCAGGGCTCCAAGTCCGGCTTTGTGCCGGACACCGCGCCGGACTCGACAGTCCCGGTCCACGGTGGGCGAACTCCTTCCAAGAGGAGTAAGCCATCTGAGCCGGCGGCCTCCGTCCAACCGGAGGCGCCGGACAATCTATTGGAGGTGCTTAAGGGCGCCGCCATCGATGAGGAGCACCGTACTGTTATGAGTACGGTGATCCGAAGGATTCAGTCCGCCAAGAGCGGACTGAATGAAGCTTGCGCTAGCCTTTTAATAGGCTTCGAGGTAAGTAAAAATATGTCAATTTATTTACCGCATAGACAGTAGCCCCTAATGCTCTGTTCGGTGTTTGGAAAGAAAAGCCGGATAGAGGATCTAATAATTTTCGCATGAGTCTAACAAAAAAGGTCCAATATGCGTATGCAGGCTTCACTGCTGTCCACCGCCGCACTTACTGCGCAGGTGGACGTCCTGAAACAGGACCTCGGGCGGACCGAGCAAGAGCTCGGCCTTGCCAAACGGCAGCTCGAGGAGAAGGAAGGTAAGAAATACCTAAAAAAAGAAGAAAAGGAAGAAAAAAGGTGCCTATATAGAGGCTTGATTGCAGAAGGAAATAACAGGATTGTATTGCTTATTGTAGGGGCCACAACCGAGGTGACAACCCTGAAGGAGGCGCTGGCTGAGGCCGAAAAGAAAACGGCCGAGGAGCGCGCCGAGCGAGAAATGCTTGGGGTTCAGGTCGGCGAGGTGCAGCAAGAGCTGCAAGCTCTCATGAAAAAACATCAGGGTTTGGAGCTTGAGGCGAAGGCACAAGCATCCGAGCTCGCGTCGGCCATCGAGACCGCCAAGAGTGCCAAGGCCGAAGCCCAGAAGGCCCTCCAAGAGTTGGAGGAGGTGAAAAAGATAGCAACGGGTAAGGCATTCTCAATGCAGAGTAGGAATATAAAAGTAAACTACCTATTACTTACCCGAATACGGAGTTCTCCAGGGGCGTTCGCCGATCTTCCCCGCAGCGTATCCGACGCCGCCGCGTTCTACCGAGCTGAAGAGGGCAGCTCGACGGAGAGTGTGTTCTGGTCTCAATATTCTGAGGCCGGACACCCTGTGCCCTTAAGCGATCAGCTGAAACAGCTGGTCGAGCTCCACAAGGCGGCCGAACAGGCCATGAAGGGCTTACTAGTTCGGCTGTGGCCTGGAGAGGCCCTGCCTAGGAGCTATTTCGGGTTGGTGCGGCAGCTGGTGGAGGCCTGTCCACGGCTTGAGGTCATCAAGCGCTCCGTCTGCATTGAAGGTGCCCGGAGGGCCCTTGCCCGTGTAAGGGTACACTGGGGTAAGCTGGACGGAGACAAGCAGGTGAAGGACGGGCCGCCGCAGGGGAAGGAGCATCGCAAGCCCGAGAACTACTACAAGGACGTTCTTGCCGGAGCCCGCCTTGTCGCGGATGAATGTGCTAAAGATGTAATATTTGAGTGAACTCGCTCATTTGTATCCTGTGCGCTGAAAACTTGTTCATATGCGCAAAGCAATGCTTGTTTAATTTAAAATATTATTTTCTGTGCGGCCGTTTATCAAAAATTGAGAGATGGCGAGTCGTCGGCTTCTGCCCCCATGCCACTAGTGCTGGGGTATTCGGGATAACCCTGAGGGCTCTTGTTCCCATAGTTGGGTCCTTCGAGGGAGGCGCTCAACACAGCGAACCAGGCAATCGGACTATAATGCTTGAACACTCTCACTTAGCCATAGAACGTTATAATTTTAAATTTCGGCGAAGCCCCTAGTTCGGAAGGCCGAATTCGGGGCGCTATCCACGCCTTTGGCCGGACATAGCCAGCTCCTCGCTCAAAGCGGCATAAGCCTTTAAGGACTCGAAAAACCTCTCGAACAGCGACTGGTCTCACGCCTTATCATGACAGTCTATTTTAGCTTTCTCCACTGAGGTGCTCAACCCACCTGATCTGGGGCACAATCGCAGTGGTTCTCCTAGTGCTACCTTAGCCGATAGAGCGGAACGTAAGGTACCAAAACATAGGAGCCGGGCAAACCCAACATGTGACCAAAATCATGACTCGGAGCCGATGCATATAGTGCTATAAGTTCGGGGTGCCGCACTTTGTGTAAGTGTACGGACTTCTCACACCAGATAAAAGGGTAATGAAGCCCCTGGCGTGGTTTGCCGTACCATAGTGTACGGTGCGATCATGTTATGTAATAAACACATGTGTTCAAAGGGACAATGCAAAAAATAGACAAAAAGCTATACATTGTTTTATAAAGAGGCTATTTATCAAAGCCGAACGATACAAGTAGTGCGATAAGCAAAAAAAAGATATTAGACTATTTAAAATGTCCTGACCAGGCACAGGCCGCGGAATTTAGAAACAGATATATCGCTCGAAATAGAGACCACCTGAGAGTTCCAGAATGCGGCGTAGCTTTGTCTGCTTTCCTGGATCTTGCATCGTCTGTGTGGCAACACTGCCGAACAGGTTATCCAGAGTATGGAGTCCTGAAAGTAAAAAAAGGAAAAATCCGGCAGCCCCTAGTACGTTTGACGCCGTGTTGTAGGCATGCCGTTAATGTGCCCGTCCCCCTGTGCCCATGGAATTTTAAGGGCGTAATTGTGTACTCGAGGTACTTGCTCCGCTATGTTGCGATGGCTGGGGTCGGGGCCGTATTGCTACGCTTGCTCTGATCGTGCCAGGTGGTCTTGTTGCAGGTTACTCCAGGCGCGTTTTGCATTGTCCGGTTTTTTAACGGGCGGACTGGAGAGTTGCCTTGAAAGGCTGCTTTGTACTTCCGCTGCGAGGGCCGTTGTGTGCTCTTCCGTACGGATGGAGCGTTCTGTGTTTCCGCTGACCGTAATTACTCCTCGAGGGCCTGGCATCTTGAGCTTGAGATATGCGTAGTGCGGCACCGCATTGAATTTAGCGAATGCGGTTCGTCCGAGCAGGGCATGATAGCCACTGCGGAACGGCACTATATCGAAGATTAACTCTTCACTTCGGAAGTTATCCGGAGATCTGAAGACCACATCAAGTGTTATCGAGCCTGTGCAATTGGACTCTACACCTGGTATGACGCCTTTAAAGGTCGTCCTTGTGGGCTTGATCCTTGATGGATCTATGCCCATTTTCTGCACTGTATCCTGATAAAGCAGGTTCAGGCTACTGCCGTCGTCCATGAGGACTCTTGTGAGATGAAATCCGTCCACGATTGGGTCGAGGACCAGTGCGGCAAAACCGCCATGACGGATGCTAGTGGGGTGGTCCCTTCGATCGAAAGTGATCGGGCAGGAGGACCATGGGTTGAACTTTGGGGTGACTGGCTCCATCGCGTATACGTCCCGTAGCGCACGCTTCCTCTCCCGCTTGGGAATGTGGGTCGCGTATATCATGTTCACCATCCTCAGTTGTGGGGGAAACCCTTTCTGTCCATTGTTGTTCGGCGGCCTGGGCTCCTCCTCGTCGTCGCTGTTCAGCCCCTTGTCCTTGTGTTCGGCTCTTAACTTGCCTGCCTGCTTGAACACCCAACAATCCCTGTTGGTGTGATTGGCTGGCCTTTCGGGGGTGCCATGAATCTGGCACGAGCGGTCGAGTATCCGGTCCAAACTGGACGGGCCCTGGGTATTTTTCTTAAATGGCTTTTTCCGCTGACCGGATTTGTAGCCTCTGAATCCGGCATTGACTGCCGTATCCTCATTGCTGTCGCTGCTAACGCGGCGCTTTTGATTATTTCGACGTGACCTGCCACTTTTGTCCTTTCTATCCGAATTACCGGGCTTCTTCGATAAGTTGTTGCTGCAAGCTAGCCAGCTATCTTCGCCCGCGCAAAAGCGGGTCATGAGTGTCGTGAGGGCTGCCATGGTTTTCGGCTTTTCTTGTCCCAGGTGCCGGGCGAGCCACTCGTCACGGATGTTATGTTTGAAGGCTGCTAGGGCCTCTGCGTCCAGACAATCGACTAACTGATTTTTCTTTGTTAGGAACCGTGTCCAGAATTGCCTGGCCGATTCTTCTGGCTGCTGAATTATGTGGCTTAGGTCATCGGCGTCCGGTGGCCGCACGTAGGTCCCCTGAAAGTTGTGGAGGAATGCGGCTTCCAGGTCCTCCCAAGAACCGATTGAGTCCGCTGGTAGGCTGTTAAGCCAGTGCCGGGCTGGTCCTTTAAGCTTAAGGGGTAGGTATTTGATGGCGTGCAGATCATCGCCACGTGCCATGTGGATGTGAAGGAGATAATCCTCAATCCATACTGCCGGATCTGTCGTACCATCGTACGACTCGATATTGACGGGTTTAAAACCCTCTGGGATTTTATGATCCATTACTTCGTCTGTGAAGCATAGTGGGTGTGCGGCGCCCCTGTACTGGGCTATGTCACGACGCAGCTTGAAAGAGCTGTGCCTATTGTGTTCGCCCGGCCGGATTTATTGTGTCCGGAGTGAAGATCATCACGTGTCTTCGGGCGTCCGCGCGATCCATAGATCGATCTTGTTTGCTTTGCTTTATCCTCCAGTACGTCTCGCAGGTCTGGCTCGTTTTCCCGTGCCTTATTCGAGCGGCATTGGGGCATGGCTTGCTTAAGGGCTCGACACGCCTCTCTGTTGCGGCCACGGGGTGGCCGGTCTGCCATGTCACATGCTTCCCCCTCTGATTGGGGTAGCGGCCTGCGCTTAGGATAATTTTTGGAGGGGCGCCCGAGTTCATACTCTTCGGCCGCAAGGACTTCAGTCCATCTATCAGCTAGCAAATCTTGATCAGCTCTAAGTTGTTGCTGCTTTTTCTTTAGGCTGTTGGCCGTGGATAGAAGCATGCGTTGAAAACGCTCTTGTTCAGCGGGGTCTGATGGTACGACGAATTCGTCGTCGTCGAGGCTTGCCTCGTCTTCGGAGGGAGGCATGTAGTTATCATCCTCAACCTCTTGCTCTGCCGCTCTCTCCTGCGGGCTGGCTTTTCCATCTTCCTGCGCCGAATCTTGCTGGTTCTGGTGTTCTTCGGCGCTGTCCGGGGTAGTATTATCTCCCGTGCCAGAATCACCATTTCTGCTGTGGCGGGATTTAGAGCGGCGCCGTTGGCGCCGACGTTTTTGCGGTTTTTTCAAGTTGTCGTTTTCCGCTGCTCCATCGCCATCCGCATCCTTTGGAGCATCCACCATATATATGTCATATGACGAGGTGGCGGTCCAGCGCCCTACAGGTGCTGGTTCTTGTTCGTCTCCTCCTTCGTCGTGCATACCGTCGAAGTCTTCGGAGCCGAAGTCAAGCATGTCGGTTAAATCATCGACAGTGGCTATTAAGTGGGTGGTGGGTGGGCTTTTAATTTCTTCGTCGTCCGAATCCCAACCTCGCAGACCATAGTCCGGCCTGGGCTCTCCTGATAAAGAGAGAGATTTGAGAGAATTCAGGATATCACCGAATTGTGAGCACTAAAAGATGTCCGCGGCGGCGAACTCCATTACAGGCGCCCAATCAGATTCGATCAGCGGGGGCGCGGAAGGCTCGGAGTTCGGAGAAGAGTCCGGCTCCTTGGAGTCCTGGGCCGTGCGGAGTACGGGGCTGGCGTTCGGCTCGATCGCCTTTGACATCGCAGCCCCCAAGGTGACGTCCAACCGTTCATCCTGAGAGAACGCAGCGGGCTCCGAGTCAAAGATCGGGGCCGGAGCGTGTGCGGCCTCCAGGGTGCTATTCGGAGGCAGAGCTATATCATGCCCCTCGAAATAGCGCGGCGCGCTTGGCTGTGGCTCGAACCCGTCGAAGATCAAGTCTCCGCGGATATCAGCCGTGTAGTTTAAGCTTCCAAACCTGACTTGATGGCCAGGGGCGTAGCTTTCGATCTGCTCCAGATGACCAAGCGAATTGGCCCGCAGAGCGAAGCCGCCGAAGACGAAGATTTGTCCGGGGAGGAAAGTCTCACCCTGGACCTCATCGTTGTTGATGATCAAAGGAGCCATCGGGCCTAGAAGCGACGACACAGAGGAACTCTCAATGAAAGCACCAATGTCGGTGTCAAAGCCGGCGGATCTCGGGTAGGGGGTCCCGAACTGCGCGTCAAGGTCGGATGGTAACAGGAGACAAGGGACACTTTATTTTACCCAGGTTCGGGCCCTCTCGGTGGAGGTAAAATCCTACTCCTGCTAGATTAATATTGATGATATGGGTAGTACAAGAGTGGATCTACCACGAGATCAAGGAGGCTAAACCCTAGAAGCTAGCCTATGGTATGATTGTGTATGATGATGGTTGTCCTACGGACTACAACCCTCCGGTTTATATAGACACCGGATAGGGTTAAGGTTTACACAGAGTCGGTTACAATGGGAGGAGATCTCGAATATCCGCACACCTAGCTTGCCTTCCACGCCAAGAAAAGATCCTTCCGGACACGGGATGAAGTCTTCAATCTTGTATCTTCATAGTCCTGGAGTCCGGCTGAAGGTATAGTTCGGCTATCCGAACACCCCCTAATCCAGGACTCTCTCAGTCATCTCTGAACTCTTTTACGCCTGATTGTTATGAAGGAAATATGCCCTAGAGGCAATAATAAAGTTATTATTTATTTCCTTATATCATGGTAAATGTTTATTATTCATGCTAGAATTGTATTAACCGGGAACATGATACATGTGTGAATACATAGACAAAGAGAGTGTCACTAGTATGCCTCTACCAGACTAGCTCGTTGATCAAAGATGGTTATGTTTCCTAGCCATAGACATGAGTTGTCATTTGATTAACGGGATCACATCGTTAGGAGAATGATGTGATTGACTTGACCCATTCCGTTAGCTTAGCACTTGATCGTTTAGTATGTTGCTATTGCTTTCTTCATGACTTATACATGTTCCTATGACTATGAGATTATGCAACTCCCGTTTACCGGAGGAACACTTTGTGTGCTACCAAACGTCACAATGTAAATGGGTGATTATAAAGGTGTTCTACAGGTGTCTCCGAAGGCACTTGTTGGGTTGGCGTATTTCAAGATTAGGATTTGTCACTCCGATTGTCGGAGAGGTATCTTTGGGCCCACTCGGTAATGCACATCACTATAAGCCTTGCAAGCATTGTAACTAATGAGTTAGTTGCGGGATGATGTATTACGTAACAAATAAAGAGACTTGCCAGTAACGAGATTGAACTAGGTATTGAGATACCGACGATCGAATCTCGGGCAAGTCACATACCGATGATAAAGGGAACAACGTATGTCGTTATGCAGTTTGACCGATAAAGATCTTCGTAGAATATGTAGGAGCCAATATGAGCATCTAGGTTCCACTATTGGTTATTGACTGAAGACATGTCTCGGTCATGTCTACATAGTTCTCGAACCTGTAGGGTCCGCATGCTTAAAGTTCGGTGACGATTGTATTATGAGTTTTTGTGTTTTGATGTACCGACGGTAGTTCGGAGTCCTAGATGTGATCACGGACATGACAAGGAGTCTCGAAATGGTCAAGACATAAAGATCGATATATTGGACGACTATGTTCGGACACTGGAATGGTTTCGAGGAGTTTCGGACATATACCGGAGTACCGGGGGGTTACCGGAACCCCCGGGGAGTTTAATGGGCCAAGATGGGCCTTAATGGAGAAGAGGAGGGGCGGCTAGGGCAGGCCGCGCGTCCCCTCCTCTCTCTCCTTCCCTTCCTCTCCCCCTCCTACTCCAACTAGGAAAAGAGGGAGTCCTACTCCCGGTGGGAGTAGGACTCCTCCCTGGCGCGCCCTCCTCCTGGCCGGCCGCCTCCTCCCCTGGTCCTTTATATACGGGGGCAGGGGGCACCTCTAGATACAAAAGTTGATCTGTTGATCTATTCGAGCCGTGTGCAGTGCCCCCCTCCACCATATTCCACCTCGGTCATATCGTAGCGGTGCTTTGGCGAAGCCCTGCGTCGGTAGCAACATCATCACCGTCATCACGCCATCGTGCTGATGGAACTCTCCCGTGAAGCTCTGCTGGATTGGAGTTCGCGGGGCGTCATCGAGCTGAACGTGTGCTGAACTCGGAGGTGTCGTATGTTCGGTACTTGGATCGGTCGGATCGTGAAGACGTACGACTACATCAACCGCATTGTGCTAACACTTCCGCTTTCAGTCTACGAGGGTACGTGGACACACTCTCCCCTCTCATTGTGATGCATCACCATGATCCTGTGTGCGCGTAGGATTTTTTTTGAAATTACTACGTTCCCCAACAGTGGTATCAGAGCCTGGTTTTATGCGTAGATGTTATATGCACGAGTAGAACACAAGTGAGTTGTGGGCGATACAAGTCATACTGCTTACCAGCATGTCATACTTTGGTTCGGCGGTATTGTTGGATGAAGTGGCCCGGACCGACATTACGCGTACACTTACACGAGACTGGTTCTACCGACGTGCTTTGCACATAGGTGGCTAGCGGGTGTCAGTTTCTCTAACTTTAGTTGAACTGAGTGTGTCTACGCCCGGTCCTTGAGAAGGTTAAAACAACACTAACTTGACGAACTACGTTGTGGTTTTGATGCGTAGGTAAGAACGGTTCTTGCTCAGCCCGTAGCAACCACGTAAAACTTGCAACAACAAAGTAGAGGACGTATAACTTGTTTTTGCAGGGCATGTTGTGATGTGATATGGTCAAGGCATGATGCTATATTTTATTGTATGAGATGATCATGTTTTGTAACCGAGTTATCGGCAACTGGCAGGAGCCATATGGTTGTCGCTTTATTGTATGCAATGAAATCGCCATGTAATTGCTTTACTTTATCACTAAGCGGTAGCAATAGTCGTAGAAGCAATAGTTGGCGAAACAACAACGATGCTACGATTGAGATCAAGGTGTCGCGCCGGTGACGATGGTGATCATGACGGTGCTTTGGGGATGGAGATCACAAGCACAAGATGATGATGGCCATATCATATCACTTATATTGATTGCATGTGATGTTTATCTTTTATGCATCTTATTTTGCTTAGATCGATGGTAGCATTATAAGATGATCTCTCACTAAATTTCAAGGTATAAGTGTTCTTCCTGAGTATGCACCGTTGCCAAAGTTTGTCGTGCCCAGACACCACGTGATGATCGGGTGTGATAAGCTCTACGTCCATCTACAACGGGTGCAAGCCAGTTTTGCACACACGGAATACTCGGGTTATACTTGACGAGCCTAGCATATGCAGATATGGCCTCGGAACACGGAGACCGAAAGGTCGAGCGTGAATCATATAGTAGATATGATCAACATGATGATGTTCACCATTGAGAACTAATCCATTTCACGTGATGATCGGTTATGGTTTAGTTTGATTTGGATCACATGATCACTTAGAAGATTAGAGGGATGTCTATCTAAGTGGGAGTTCTTAAGTAATATGATTAATTGAACTTTAATTTATCATGAACTTAGTCCCTGATAGTATCTTGCTTGTTTATGTTAATTGTAGATAGATGGCTCGTGCTGTTGTTCCGTTGAATTTTAATGCGTTCCTTGAGAAAGCAAAGTTGAAAGATGATGGTAGCAATTACACGGACTGGGTCTGTAACTTGAGGATTATCCTCATTGCTGCACAAAAGAATTACGTCCTGGATGCACCGCTAGGTGCCAGGCCTGCTGCTGGAGCAACACCAGATGTTATGAACGTCTGGCAGAGCAAAGCTGATGACTACTCGATAGTTCAGTGTGCCATGCTTTACGGCTTAGAACCGGGACTTCAACGACGGTTTGAGAACCATGGAGCATATGAGATGTTCCAGGAGTTGAAGTTGATATTCAAACAGAATGCCCGGATTGAGAGATATGAGGTCTCCAATAAGTTCTATAGCTGCAGGATGGAAGAGAATGGGTCTGTCAGTGAGCACATACTCAGAATGTCTGGATATTACAATCACTTGAGTCAACTGGGAGTTAATCTTCCGGATGATTGTGTCATTGACAGAATTCTTCAATCACTGCCACCAAGTTACAAAGGCTTCGTGATGAACTATAATATGCAAGGGATAGATAAGACTATGCCCGAGCTCTTCGCAATGCTAAAGGCTGCGGAGGTAGAAATCAAGAAGGAGCATCAAGTGTTGATGGTCAATAAGACCACCAGTTTCAAGAAGAAGGGAAAAGGGAAGAATAAGGGGAACTTCAAGAAGAACAGCAAACAAGTTGCTGCTCAAGCGAAGAAACCCAAGTCTGGACCTAAGCCTGAAACTGAGTGCTTCTACTGCAAGCAGACTGGTCACTGGAAGCGGAACTGCCCCAAGTATCTGGCGGACAAGAAGGATGGCAAGGTGAACAAAGGTATATGTGATATACATGTTATTGATGTGTACCTTACTAGAGCTCGCAGTAGCACCTGGGTATTTGATACTGGTTCTGTTGCTAATATTTGCAACTCGAAACAGGGACTACGGATTAAGCGAACACTGGCAAAGGACGAGGTGACGATGCGCGTGGGAAATGGTTCCAAAGTCGATGTGATCGCGGTCGGCACGCTACCTCTACATCTACCTTCGGGATTAGTATTAGACCTAAATAATTGTTATTTGGTGCCAACGTTGAGCATGAACATTATATCTGGATCTTGTTTGATGCGAGACGGTTATTCATTTAAATCAGAGAATAATGGTTGTTCTATTTATATGAATAATATCTTTTATGGTCATGCACCCTTGAAGAGTGGTCTATTTTTGATGAATCTCGATAGTAGTGATACACATATTCATAATGTTGAAGCCAAAAGATGCAGAGTTGATAATGATAGTGCAACTTATTTGTGGCACTGCCGTTTAGGTCATATCGGTGTAAAGCGCATGAAGAAACTCCATACTGATGGACTTTTGGAACCACTTGATTATGAATCACTTGGTACTTGCGAACCGTGCCTCATGGGCAAGATGACTAAAACACCGTTCTCCGGTACTATGGAGAGAGCAACAGATTTATTGGAAATCATACATACAAATGTATGTGGTCCGATGAATATTGAAGCTCGTGGCGGATATCGTTATTTTCTCACCTTCACAGATGATTTAAGCAGATATGGGTATATCTACTTAATGAAACACAAGTCTGAAACATTTGAAAAGTTCAAAGAATTTCAGAGTGAAGTTGAAAATCATCGTAACAAGAAAATAAAGTTTATACGATCTGATCGTGGAGGAGAATATTTGAGTTACGAGTTTGGTCTACATTTGAAACAATGCGGAATAGTTTCGCAACTCACGCCACCCGGAACACCACAACGCAATGGTGTGTCCGAATGTCGTAATCGCACTTTACTAGATATGGTGCGATCTATGATGTCTCTTACAGATTTACCGCTATCGTTTTGGGGTTATGCTCTAGAGACGGCCGCATTCACGTTAAATAGGACACCATCAAAATCCGTTGAGACGACGCCTTATAAGCTATGGTTTGGCAAGAAACCAAAGTTGTCGTTTCTTAAAGTTTGGGGCTGCGATGCTTATGTGAAAAAGCTTCAACCTGATAAGCTCGAACCCAAATCGGAGAAATGTGTCTTCATAGGATACCCAAAGGAAACAGTTGGGTACACCTTCTATCACAGATCCGAAGGCAAGACATTTGTTGCTAAAAATGGATCCTTTCTAGAGAAGGAGTTTCTCTCGAAAGAAGTGAGTGGGAGGAAAGTAGAACTTGATGAGGTAACTGTACCTGCTCCCTTATTGGAAAGTAGTACATCACAGGAACCGGTTTCTGTGACATCTACACCAATCAGAGAAGAAGTTAGTGATGATGATCATGAAACTTCAGATCAAGTAACTGCTGAACCTCGTAGATCAACCAGATTGAGATCCGCACCAGAGTGGTACGGCAGTCCTATTCTGGAAATCATGCTACTAGATCATGACGAACCTACGAACTATGAAGAAGCGATGGTGAGCCCAGATTCCGCAAAATGTCTGGAAGCCATGAAATCTGAGATGGGATCCATGTATGAAAACAAAGTGTGGACTTTGGTTGACTTGCCCGAGGGTTGACGAGCAATAGAGAACAAGTGGATCTTTAAGAAGAAGACTGACGCCGATGGTAATGTTACTGTCTACAAAGCTCGACTTGTCGCAAAGGGTTTTCGACAAGTTTAAGGGATTGACTACGATGAGACCTTCTCACCCGTAGCGATGCTTAAGTCTGTCCGAATCATGTTAGCAATTGCCGCATTTTATGATTATGAAATTTGGCAAATGGATGTAAAGACTGCATTCCTGAATGGGTTTCTAGAAGAAGAGTTGTATATGATGCAACCAGAAGGTTTTATTAATCCAAAGGAAGCTAACAAAGTATGCAAGCTCCAGCGATCCATTTATGGACTGGTGCAAGCATCTCGGAGTTGGAATAAACGTTTTGATAGTGTGATCAAAGCATTTGGGTTTGTACAGACTTTTGGAGAAGCCTGTATTTACAAGAAAGTGAGTGGGAGCTCTGTAGCATTTCTGATATTATATGTAGATGACATATTACTGATTGGAAATGATATAGAATTTCTGGATAGCATAAAGGGATATTTGAATAAGAGTTTTTCAATGAGAGACCTCGGTGAAGCTGCTTACATATTGGGCATTAAGATCTATAGAGATAGATCAAGACGCTTAATTGGACTTTCACAAAGCACATACCTTGACAAGATTTTGAAGAAGTTCAAAATGGATCAAGCAAAGAAAGGGTTCTTGCCTGTATTGCAAGGTGTGAAGTTGAGTAAGACTCAATGCCCGACCACTGCAGAAGATAGAGAGAAGATGAAAGATGTTCCCTATGCTTCAGCCATAGGCTCTATCATGTATGCAATGCTGTGTACCAGACCTGATGTGTGCCTTGCTATAAGTTTAGCAGGGAGGTACCAAAGTAATCCAGGAGTGGATCACTGGACAGCGGTCAAGAATATCCTGAAGTACCTGAAAAGGACTAAGGAAATGTTTCTCGTGTATGGAGGTGACAAAGAGCTCATCGTAAAGGGTTACGTTGATGCAAGCTTTGACACTGATCCGGACGATTCGAAATCGCAAACCGGATACGTATTTACATTAAACGGTGGAGCTGTCAGTTGGTGCAGTTCTAAACAAAGCGTCGTGGCGGGATCTACATGTGAAGCGGAGTACATAGCTGCTTCGGAAGCAACAAATGAAGGAGTCTGGATGAAGGGTTCATATCCGATCTAGGTGTCATACCTAGTGCATCGGGACCAATGAAAATCTTTTGTGACAATACTGGAGCAATTGCCTTGGCGAAGGAATCCAGATTTCACAAGAGAACAAAGCACATCAAGAGATGCTTCAATTCCATCCGGGACTTGGTCCAGGTGGGAGACATAGAGATTTGCAAGATACATACGGATCTGAATGTGGCAGACCCGTTGACTAAGCCTCTTCCACGGGCAAAACATGATCATCACCAAGACTCCATGGGTGTTAGAATCATTACTGTATAATCTAGATTATTGACTCTAGTGCAAGTGGGAGACTGAAGGAAATATGCCCTAGAGGCAATAATAAAGTTATTATTTATTTCCTTACATATCATGATAAATGTTTATTATTCATGCTAGAATTGTATTAACCGGAAACATAATACATGTGTGGATACATAGACAAACAGAGTGTCACTAGTATGCCTCTACTTGACTAGCTTGTTAATCAAAGATGGTTAAGTTTCCTAACCATAGACAAAAGGAGTTGTCATTTGATTAACAAGGTCACATCATTAGTTGAATGATCTGATTGACATGACCCATTCCATTAGCATAGCACCCGATCGTTTAGTATGTTGCTATTGCTTTTATTCATGACTTATACATGTTCCTTTGACTATGAGATTATGCAACTCCCGTTTGCCGGAGGAACACTTTGGGTGCTACCAAACGTCACAACGTAACTGGGTGATTATAAAGGAATACTACAGGTGTCACCAAAGGTAGATGTTGGGTTGGCGTATTTCGAGATTAGGATTTGTCACTCCAATTGTGGGAGAGGTATCTCTGGGCCCTCTCGGTAATGCACATCACTTAAGCCTTGCAAGCATTGCAACTAATGAGTTAGTTGCGGGATGATGTATTACGGAACGAGTAAAGAGACTTGCCGGTAACGAGATTGAACTAGGTATTGGATACCGACGATCGAATCTCGGGCAAGTAACATACCGATGGACAAAGGGAACAACGTATGTTGTTATGCGGTCTGACCGATAAAGATCTTCGTAGAATATGTAGGAGCCAATATGGGCATCCAGGTCCCGCTATTGGTTATTGACCGGAGACGTGTCTCGGTCATGTCTACATTGTTCTCGAACCGTAGGGTCCGCACGCTTAAGGTTACGATGACAGTTATTATGAGTTTATGCATTTTGATGTACCGAAGGAGTTCGGCGTCCCGGATGTGATCACGGACATGACGAGGAGTCTCGGAATGGTCGATACATAAAGATTGATATATTGGACGGCTATGTTCGGACATCGGAATGGTTCCAAGAGGTTTCGGATATTACCGGAGTGCCGGAGGGGTTACCGGAACCCCCCGGGGGAAGTATGGGCCTTATTAGGCCACGAGGGGAGAGAGAGGGCCGCGCCAGGAGGTGACGCACGCCCCCCCATGAGGAGTCCGAATTGGACAAGGAGGGGGGGCGCGGGCCCCCTTTCCCTCTCCCTCTCCCTCTCCTTCCTTCCCCCCTTCCCCCTCCTAGTTGGACTAGGAAAGGGGAGTCCTACTCCCACTAGGAGGAGGACTCCCCCTCCCTTGGCGTGCCCCTAGGGCCGGCCGGCCCTCCCCCCTTGCTCCTTTATATACAGGGGCAAGGGGGCACCCCAAGACACACAAGTTGATCCTGGAGATCATTCTCTAGCCGTGTGCGGTGCCCCCCTCCACCATATTCCACCTCGGTCATATTGTAGCGGTGCTTAGGCGAAGCCCTGCGACAGTAGAACATCAAGATCGTCACCACGCCGTCGTGCTGACGGAACTCTTCCCCGAAGCTTTGCTGGATCGGAGCCCGGGGAACGTCATCGAGCTGAACGTGTGCCAAGAACTCGGAGGTGCCGGAGTAACGGTGCTTGGATCGGTCGGATCGTGAAGACGTACGACAACATCAACCGCGTTGATATAACGCTTCCGCTTTCGGTCTACGAGGGTACGTAGACAACACTCTCCCCTCTCGTTGCTATGCATCACCATGTTCTTGCGTGTGCGTAGGAAATTTTTTGAAATTACTACGTTCCCCAACATCTTGGTGAGACCGTAGGAAAAATTTTAATTTTCTGCAACGTTCCCCAACAGTGGCATCATGAGCTAGGTCTATGTGTAGTTCTGTATTGCACGAGTAGAACACAATTTGTTGTGGGCGTAGATGTTGTCAACTTTCTTGCCACTACTAGGCTTATCTTGCTTCAGCGGTATTGTGGGATGAAGCGGCCCGGACCAACCTTACACGTACGCTTACGTGAGACCGGTTCCACCGACTAACATGCACTAGTTGCATAAGGTGGCTGGTGGGTGTCTGTCTCTCCCACTTTAGTTGGAGCGGATTCGATGAAAAGGGTCCTTATGAAGGGTAAATAGAGGTTGACAAATCACGTTGTGGCTTTCACGTAGGTAAGAAAACGTTCTTGCTAGAACCCTAATTCAGCCACGTAAAACTTGCAACAACAATTAGAGGACGTCTAACTTGTTTTTGCAGCAAGTGCTTTGTGATATGATATGGCCAAAGTTGTGATGAATGATGAATGATCTATATGTGATGTATGAGATGTTCATGCTATTGTAATAGGAATCACGACTTGCATGTCGATGAGTATGACAACCGGCAGGAGCCATAGGAGTTGTCTTTATTTTTTGTATGACCTGCGTGTCATTGAGAAACGCCATGTAAATTACTTTACTTTATTGCTAAACGCGTTAGCCATAGTAGTAGAAGTAATAGTTGGCGAGCAACTTCATGGAGACACGATGATGGAGATCATGATGATGGAGATCATGGTGTCAAGCCGGTGACAAGATGATCATGGAGCCCCAAGATGGAGATCAAAGGAGCTATGTGATATTGGCCATATCATGTCACGTTTATTATTTGATTGCATGTGATGTTTATCATGTTTTGCATCTTGTTTACTTAGAACGACGGTAGTAAATAAGATGATCCCTCATAATAATTTCAAGAAGTGTTCCCCCTAACTGTGCACCGTTGCGACAGTTCGTTGTTTCGAAGCACCACGTGATGATCGGGTGTGATAGATTCTAACATTCACATACAACGGGTGTAAGACAGATTTACACATGCAAACACTTAGGTTGACTTGACGAGCCTAGCATGTACAGACATGGCCTCGGAACACAGAAGACCGAAAGGTCGAGCATGAGTCGTATAGAAGATACGATCAACACGAAGATGTTCACCAATGTTGACTAGTCCGTCTCATGTGATGATCGGACACGGCCTAGTTGATTTGGATCATGTTATACTTAGATGACTGGAAGAGGGATGTCTATCTAAGTGGGAGTTCATTAAATAATTTGATTAGATGAACTTCATTATCATGAACTTAGTCTAAAATATTTACAATATGTCTTGTAGATCAAATGGCCAACGTAGTCCTCAACTTCAACGCGTTCCTAGAGAAAACCAAGCTGAAAGACGATGGCAGCAACTATACGGACTGGGTCCGGAACCTGAGGATCATCCTCATAGCTGCTAAGAAAGATTATGTCCTACGAGCACTGCTGGGTGACGCACCTGTCCTCCCTGCAGAACAAGACGCTATGAACGCTTGGCAGTCACGTTCCGATGATTACTCCCTCGTTCAGTGCGGCATGCTTTACAGCTTAGAGCCGGGGCTCCAAAAGCGTTTTGAGAGACATGGAGCATATGAGATGTTCGAAGAGCTGAAAATGGTTTTCCAAGCTCATGCCCGGGTCGAGAGATATGAAGTCTCCGACAAATTCTTTAGCTGTAAGATGGAGGAAAATAGCTCTGTCAGTGAACACATACTCAAAATGTCTGGGTTGCACAACCGCTTGACTCAACTGGAAGTTAATCTCCCGGATGAAGCGATCATTGACAGAATCCTCCAGTCGCTTCCACCTAGCTACAAGAGCTTTGTGGTGAACTACAACATGCAGGGGATGGTAAAGACCATTCCTGAGGTATATGCTATGCTGAAATCAGCAGAGGTAGAAATCAAGAAGGAACATCAAGTGTTGATGGTGAATAAAACCACTAAGTTCAAGAAGGGCAAGGGTAAAAAGAACTTCAAGAAGGACGGCAAGGAAGTTGCCGCGCCCGGTAAGCAAGTTGCCGGGAAGAAGCCAAAGAATGGACCCAAGCCCGAGACTGAGTGTTTTTATTGCAAGGGAAGTGGTCACTGGAAGCGCAACTGCCCCAAATACTTAGAGGACAAGAAGGCCGGCAAAACAAAAGGTATATGTGATATACATGTAATTGATGTGTACCTTACCAGTACTCGTAGTAGCTCTTGGGTATTTGATACCGGTGTAGTTGCTCACATTTGTAACTCAAAGCAGGAGCTGCGGAATAAACGGAGACTGGCGAAGGACGAGGTGACGATGCGCGTCGGGAATGGTTCCAAGGTCGATGTGATCGTCGTCGGCACGCTACCTCTACATTTACCTACGGGATTAGTTTTAAACCTCAATAATTGTTATTTAGTGCCAAGTTTGAGCATGAACATTGTGTCTGGATCTCGTTTAATTCGAGATGGCTACTCATTTAAATCCGAGAATAATGGTTGTTCTATTTATATGAGAGATATGTTTTATGATCATGCTCCGATGGTTAATGGTTTATTCTTAATGAATCTCGTACGTGATGATACACATATTCATAGTGTAAATACCAAAAGAGTTAAAGTTGATAACAATAGTCCCACATATTTGTGGCACTGCCGCCTTGGTCACATTGGTGTCAAACGCATGAAGAAGCTCCATGCAGATGGACTTTTAGAGTCTCTTGATTGTGAATCATTTGACACGTGCGAACCATGCCTCATGGGCAAAATGACCAAGACTCCGTTCTCAGGAACAATGGAGCGACCAACCAACTTATTGGAAATCATACATACCGATGTGTGCGGTCCAATGAGTGTTGAGGCTCGCGGTGGCTATCGTTATGTTCTCACCCTCACTGATGACTTGAGTAGATATGGGTATATCTACTTAATGAAACACAAGTCTGAGACCTTTGAAAAGTTCAAGGAATTTCAGAGTGAGGTTGAAAATCAACGTGATAGAAAGATCAAGTTTCTACGATCAGATCGTGGAGGAGAATACTTGAGTCACGAATTTGGCACACACTTAAGGAAATGTGGAATAGTTTCACAACTCACGCCGCCTGGAACACCTCAGCGTAATGGTGTGTCCGAACGTCGTAATCGCACTCTATTAGATATGGTACGATCTATGATGTCTCTTATCGATTTACCGCTATCTTTTTGGGGCTATGCTTTAGAGACTGTCGCATTCACTTTAAATAGGGCTCCGTCGAAATCCGTTGAGACGACACCGTATGAATTATGGTTTGGGAAGAAACCTAAGCTGTCGTTTCTAAAAGTTTGGGGATGCGATGCTTATGTCAAGAAACTTCAACCTGAAAAGCTCGAACCCAAGTCGGAAAAATGCGTCTTCATAGGATACCCTAAAGAAACTATTGGGTATACCTTCTACCTCAGATCCGAAGGCAAGATCTTTGTTGCCAAGAATGGATCCTTTCTAGAGAAAGAGTTTCTCTCGAAAGAAGTAAGTGGGAGGAAAGTGGAGCTTGATGAAGTGTTACCCCTTGAACCGGAAAATGGCGAAACTCAAGAAAACGTTCCTGAGGTGCCTGCACCGACTAGAGAGGAAATTAATGATGATGATCAAGATACTTCTAATCAAGCTCCTACTGAAATTCGAAGGTCCACAAGGACACGTTCCGCACCAGAGTGGTACGGCAACCCTGTCTTGGAAATCATGTTGTTAGACAACGGTGAACCTTCGAACTATGAGGAAGCAATGGCGGGCCCGGATTCCGACAAATGGCTGGAAGCCATGAAATCCGAGATAGGATCCATGTATGAAAACGAAGTATGGACTTTGACTGACTTGCCAGTTGAGCGGCGAGCCATAGAAAATAAATGGATCTTTAAGAAGAAGACAGACGCGGATGGTAATGTGACCATCTGTAAAGCTCGGCTTGTCGCTAAGGGTTATCGACAAGTTCAAGGAATTGACTACGATGAGACTTTCTCACCGGTAGCGAAGCTGAAGTCCGTCCGAATCATGTTAGCAATTGCCGCATTCTACGATTATGAAATATGGCAAATGGACGTCAAAACGGCATTCCTTAATGGTTTCCTTAAGGAAGAATTGTATATGACGCAGCCGGAAGGTTTTGTCGATCCTAAGAATGCTGACAAGGTGTGCAAGCTCCAACGCTCGATTTATGGGCTGGTGCAAGCATCTCAGAGTTGGAACATTCGCTTTGATGAGATGATCAAAGCATTTGGGTTTACGCAAACTTATGGAGAAGTCTGCGTTTACAAGAAAGTGAGTGGGAGCTCTGTAGTATATCTCATACTATATGTAGATGACATACTTTTGATGGGAAATGATATAGAACTCTTGGACAGCATTAAGGCCTACTTGAATAAGAGTTTTTCAATGAAGGACCTTGGAGAAGCTGCTTATATATTAGGCATCAAGATCTATAGAGATAGATCAAGACGCCTCATAGGTCTTTCACAAAGCACATACCTTGATAAGATATTGAAGAAGTTCAATATGGATCAATCTAAGAAGGGGTTCTTACCTGTGTTACAAGGTGTGAAATTGAGCTCAGCTCAATGTCCGACCACGGCAGAAGATATAGAAGAGATGAGTGTCATCCCCTATGCCTCAGCCATAGGTTCTATTATGTATGCCATGCTGTGTACCAGACCTGATGTAAACCTTGCCGTAAGTTTGGTAGGAAGGTACCAAAGTAATCCCGGCAAGGAACACTGGACAGCGGTCAAGAATATCCTGAAGTACCTGAAAAGGACTAAGGAAATGTTTCTCGTTTATGGAGGTGACGAAGAGCTCGTCATAAAGGGTTACGTCGACGCTAGCTTCGACACAGATCTGGATGACTCTAAGTCACAAACCGGATACGTGTATATTTTGAATGGTGGGGCAGTAAGCTGGTGCAGTTGCAAGCAAAGCGTTGTGGCGGGATCTACATGTGAAGCGGAGTACATGGCAGCCTCGGAGGCAGCACATGAAGCAATTTGGGTGAAGGAGTTCATCACCGACCTCGGAGTCATACCCAATGCGTTGGGGCCAATCAAACTCTTCTGTGACAACACTGGAGCTATTGCACTTGCCAAGGAGCCCAGGTTTCACAAGAAGACCAGGCACATCAAGCGTCGCTTCAACTCCATTCGTGAAAATGTTCAAGATGGAGACATAGAAATTTGTAAAGTGCACATGGATCTGAATGTCGCAGATCCGTTGACTAAACCTCTCCCTAAGGCAAAACATGATCAGCACCAGAACTCTATGGGTGTTCGAATCATCACAATGTAACTAGATTATTGACTCTAGTGCAAGTGGGAGACTGTTGGAAATATGCCCTAGAGGCAATAATAAAAGCATTATTATTATATTTCCTTGTTCATGATAATTGTCTTTATTCGTGCTATAATTGTGTTATCCGGAAATCGTAATACATGTGTGAATAACAGACAACAACGTGTCCCTAGTAAGCCTCTAGTTGACTAGCTCGTTGATCAATAGATAGTCATGGTTTCCTGACTATGGGCATTGGATGTCAATGATAACGAGATCACATCATTAGGAGAATGATGTGATGGACGAGACCCAATCCTAAACATAGCATAAGGTTGCACAGTTCGTTTGCTAGAGTTTTCCAATGTCAAGTATCCTTTCCTTAGACCATGAGATTGTGTAACTCCCGGATACCGTAGGAGTGCTTTGGGTGTGCCAAACGTCACAACGTAACTGGGTGACTATAAAGGTATACTACGGGTATCCCCGGAAGTGTCTGTTGGGTTGACACGGATCGAGACTGGGATTTGTCACTCCGCTTGACGGAGAGGTATCACCGGGCCCACTCAGTAATGCATCATCATAATGAGCTCAATGTGATCAAAGTGTTTGATCACGGGATCATGCATTACAGTACGAGTAAAGTGACTTGCCGGTAACGAGATTGAACGAGGTATTGGGATACCGACGATCGAATCTCGGGCAAGTAAAATACCGAGACAAAGGGAATCGTATACGGGATTAATTGAATCCTCGACATCGTGGTTCATCCGATGAGATCATCGTGGAGCATGTGGGAGCCAACATGGGTATCCAGATCCCGCTGTTGGTTATTGCCCGAGAGCCGTCTCGGTCATGTCTGCATGTCTCCCGAACCCGTAGGGTCTACACACTTAAGGTTCGGTGACGCTAGGGTTGTGAAGATATGTATATGCAGTAACCCGAATGTTGTTCGGAGTCCCGGATGAGATCCCGGACATCACGAGGAGTTTTGGAATGGTCCGGAGGTAAAGAATTATATATAGGAAGTGTTGTTTTGGCCATCGGGACAAGTTTCGGGGTTATCGGTATTGTACCGGGACCACCGGAGGGTCCCGGGGGGTCCACCGGGTGGGGCCACCTGCCCCGGAGGGCCCCATGGGCTGAAGTAGAAAAGAATCCAGCCCAAAGTGGGCTGGGGCGCCACTTCCCCAGGGCCCATGCGCGCCTAGGGTGGGGGAAACCCTAAAAGGGGGCGCCCCCTTGCTTGGGGGGCAAGCCCCCCACCCCTTGGACGCCGCCCCCTAGGAGATTGCATCTCCTAGGGCCGCCGCCCCCCCTAGGGGGCTATATATATGAGGGGAGGGGAGGGGGCAGCCGTACCCCTGGTCCTTGGCGCCTCCCTCTCCCTCTCCAACACTTCCTCCTCCTCCGTAGAGCTCGGCGAAGCCCTGCCGGAGTACTGCAGCTCCACCATCGCCACGCTGTCGTGCTGCTGCTGGAGCTATCTTCCCCAACCTCTCCTTTGCCTTGCTGTATCAAGAAGAAGGAGACGTTACGCTGACCGTATGTGTGTTGAACGCAGAGGTGCCGTCCGTTCGGTGCTAGGATCTCCGGTGATTTGGATCACGTCGTGTACGACTACCTCATCCCCGTTCGTTGAACGCTTCCGCTCGCGATCTACAAAGTGGTATGTAGATGCAATCTCTCTTCCATGACTCGTTGCTTAGATGAACTCATAGATGGATCTTGGTGAAACCGTAGGAAAATTTTTAATTTTCTGCAATGTTCCCCAACAGGACGGACGACGACGGCGGCGGCGGACGACGGGTATCGACGCGGGCGAGGGTGACTGAGAAGGAGAGTGAGTGAGAGAGGGTTGGCCACATGGGGAGAATAAGGTAGGGTTAGTAGTAGCGCGGGTTTGAGAAAAGCGCTACAACTAAGGATAATAGCAGTAGCGCTGGGCGAGGATACTAGCTACTGCTAAGTTGGGCTAGCCATGTGCGCCCAGTTCAAACATAGCAGCAGCGCTTTTGCTGGTACGCGCTACTGTTGGGGAACGTGGTAATTTCAAAAAAATTCCCACGCACACACATGATCATGGTGATGCATAGCAACGAGAGGGGAGAGAGTGTCCACGTACCCTCGTAAACCGAAAGAGGAAGCGTTAGCACAACGCGGTTGATGTAGTCGTACGTGTTCACGATCCGACCGATCCAAGTACCGAACACACGGCACCTCTGAGTTCAGCACACGTTCAACTCGATGATGTCCCGCGAGCTCCGATCCAGCAAAGCTTCGCCTGAGAGTTTCGTCATCACAACGGCATGATGACGGTGATGATGATGCTACCGACGCAGGGCTTCGCCTAAGCACCGCTACGATATGATCGAGGTGGATTATGGTGGAGGGGGGCACCGCACATGGCTGGGAGAGATCAACAGATCAACTTGTGTGTCTAGAGGTGCCCCTGTCCCCGTATATAAAGGAGCAAGGGGGAGGCCGGCCGGCCCCTGTAGGCGCGCCAGGAGGAGGAGTCCTCCTCCTAGTAGGAGTAGGACTCTCCTCTTTCCTACTCCTACTAGGAGGGGGAAAGGAAGGGGGAGAGGGAGAAGGAAAGAGGGGCGCCGCCCCCCCCCCTCTCCTAGTCCAATTCAGACCAGAGGGGGAGGGGCACACGACCTGCCCTAGGCCAGCCCTCTCTCTCTCTCTCTCTCTCCATTAAGACCCATAAGGCCCACTATTTCTCCCGGGGGGAGGGGGTTTCGGTAACCCTCCGGCACTCCGGTTTTCTCCGAAACCACCCGGAACACTTCCGGTGTTCGAATATAGTCGTCCAATATATCGATCTTCACATCTCGACCATTTTGAGACTCCTCGTCATGTCCGTGACCATATCCGGGACTCTGAACTACCTTCGGTACATCAAAACACAAAAACTCAAAATACCGATCGTCGCCGAACTTTAAGCGTGCGGACCCTACGGGTTCGAGAACTATGTAGACATGACCGAGACAAGTCTCCGGTCAATAACCAATACCGGAACCTGGATGCTCATATTGGCTCCCACATATTCTACGAAGATCTTTATCGGTCAAACCGCATAACAACATACATTGTTCCCTTTGTCATCGGTATGTTACTTGCCCGAGATTCGATTGTCGGTATCTCAATACCTTGCTCAATCTCGTTACAGGCAAGTCTCTTTACTCGTTACGTAATGTATCATCCCGCAACTAACTCATTAGTCACATTGCTTGCAAGGCTTATTGTGATGTGCATTACCGAGAGGGCCCAGAGATACCTCTCCGACAATCGGAGTGACAAATCCTAATCTCGATCTATGCCAACTCAACAAGTACCATCGGAGACACCTGTAGAGCACCTTTATCACTCAGTTACGTTATGATGTTTGGTAGCACACAAAGTATTCCTCCGGTAATCGGGAGTTGCATAATCTCATAGTCATACGAACATGTATACGTCATGAAGAAAACAATAGCAGTAAACTAAACGATCAAGTGCTAAGCTAACGGAATGGGTCAAGTCAATCACATCATTCTCCTAATGATGTGATCCCGTTAATCAAATGACAACTCATGTCTATGGTTAGGAAACTTAACCATCTTTGATTAACGAGCTAGTCAAGTAGAGGCATACTAGTGATACTATGTTTGTCTACGTATTCACACATGTATTATGTTTTCGCTTAATACAATTCTAGTACGAATAATAAACATTTATCATGATATGAGGAAATAAATAATAACTTTATTATTGCCTCTAGGGCATATTTCCTTCAGCTACTGCTAAAGTAATAGCAGTAACACGGTTTATTTACACGCGCTGCTACTAAGTAGTAGGAGCGCATCATTTTGTCTAGCACTACTGCTAAAATGTTGTGTATAAGGTTTTCCCTAGCAGTGCCTCTCAGCAATGTTCCATGCGATATTTTATGAAAAAAGAAAAAGAAATATGTTTTTCGTCCCTCAAATTCCCCAAAAGTCTACATTTGCTCCCTTTGGAATTTTCCGGCGACATTTGGTCACTAAAGTCTCAAAACCAGACAAAATTAGTCCAAAACCAGATTTAAAGAGGAAATCAGCCACTGTGTCCTTGTTCTTCTCTCTCCTCCAGCTACGTCATCTACCTACGCATGCCGCTAAGGAAAACCTGAAACCTACCTGCGCTGCCGCCAGCACCATACCCCCACCCAAGCATCCATATGAGCCACCGGCCGTGTCATCCACCTGCCCCTACCCTGACCGTGTACCGTTGGGCACCTACATTGCATTGCGCCCCCACACCCAGCCCGCATCGCCCAACAACCCCGCCTGCATCGCCCCTCCTGTCCCTTCCCGCCGCTGGATCCGACCTATAAGGGGGTCCTCTTGCCAGAGCTCCTCCTGCCGATGGATGTTGGTCGCGCTCATCCCGCCGGTGGCGGATCCGCCGCGACATTCACCTGACGCATGCAATTCATGTTTGATGCCTAGTTTTCTCACATTAAGGTGAGATATTCTTCTTGTGAGACACGGTGTCCCCATTGATAAGCATCTACAACCAAACTTCTCAAACACCCCATGTACGTCCGGGTGGACGTACCGGTCACAACATCGTGACCCAGCAACACCGTTCATACCGACCCTATACTTCTGGACTGACTGACACCCCTCATATCTAGCCTATATATGGCGCAGATATGGAGAGGCCCGAACATGCCCGGTGCATCCGCCATGTCGGATATGACCCATGCTTGCCCACGCCGATCCCACATATATTCGTGCCTATTCGCATCCTGGACGAAACCCTAACCACTCCATTTCATTCCGCCCACAAACTCCTTTCTAGTCATCTCCAGCCTTCTCTGGCATGGCGGGCAACATATCCGACTCCGAGATCTCCCGATCCATCGATTGGGACCTCGTCCCATGCAGGGACAAGGAGGTGATGGTCGTGTGCATGGTTTTGTGCCGCTCCTGGGAGGAATGCGTCCGACCACAGCCGGACTCAATACGATGGGAATCCATTGCGTCCACGCAAATGGTGGTTGGAACGGTCGGGGCTGGTGGCTCAAGGCAAGTGACTGCGGCCTCACCGGACGCGGTGACCATTGGCTGGCAACGCAACTCCGAGGTGGCGGCGCAACCCCTTCAGTGGCGCCTCTTCCCCACAGCGTCGGGCTCCGATCGAGCCGTAGGTCAATATCATCATGTCATAGCCCGTCCGCTGCGGACGCACGGTGTGCCCGTCGTGCGAGGCAGGAGGCGCGGGAAGCTACGTCAATTCTCGAGGCTGAGGAGTCGCATGCCGCATTGGACGAGGAAGCCCTCCTTGCCCAGATCATCGAGAAGAGGCAATGGAGGACGGCGCGCGCTCTCGTAACGGAACAAAACCAGGCGGTCTGTGCCATGGCCGGGCTGCCCCCTAAAGAGGAGAATGAGGAAGCTGGCGACGGGTCGGGCAACACTAGCTGTGAGCAGATCCGGTTCGACCCATTTTGCGTCTTCGACCGCTACTTCTGCGACAAAGACGGCAAAGCAACGACAAGTGCAAGGGCAACCGTGGATGAACTTTCTCCAAGCTTTAGTGTCTATCACATGACAATCTTGTCTGATGACATGTATGATGAAGTAGAGCCCAATATTTGGTAGTCCGATGGCATGCATGATCAAGTAGCCGAATGCTACGTGTGGTATCTGGATGTATTACGTGAGTTAGATTACGATTGCATGTGATTGTATGGATTTGCTAATAAGGTACCGATTGTGGACATGGACATTTGACGGTGACCGGTCAGCGCGTCCGCGGACTTTTGGGCCTGTGGTTATTCATCATGTGTGCGTGGTTTGCAGTTAATGTTTTTCAACAGAAAAATACCAAACCAAAGCTTCAATTTCTATAAATCCGCTGAATGTCCAGCTGCCCATGCAGTACGTAAGTAGGAGTAAAACTAATTCTGCTTTAGAATAGAAAAATTTATCGCCGTCCTGACTTGTAAATATTTTTACTTTGTACCATGCACGATGAATCACTTACTGTAAAGTGAGTTCTGTTTTTTTCAGAAATAAACCATGGGTCCATGCATGCATAACACAGTGGCTAAACTTGACCATCTCAAACCCTAAGCAGTTATTCCATAATGATAGACCACCTTACGTCCACCTGGAATGGTTTCAAGTTTCAACTGTCAATTTTCTTAAGCACTATCTAACCTAGTTACGTATACTGCTAGCCTCACACACTGCTTCCGTGGAAATCTCTGTCAGCTCGTAAAAGAAAGCGCACGTACGTGCTGCAGCAGTCAGCAGATTAAAGAATAAAGATTTTTTAGAAAAGGAGGACACTACTAGGGAAAAGCCTAGCAGCAGCGCGGGTTTTGGGCCTATAAGTAGCGCGGGGGCCGGCGCTACTAATAAGGCGTTACAGCTAACGTATAGCAGTAGCTCGGTCCTACCAGCGCTACTGCTACACAAGTGTAGCAGCAGCGCGCTTAAAGGAAGCTCGCTGCTGCTAATAGCTATAGCGCGCTTTCCCTGTGCGCGCTACTGCTACAACCGCGCTGCTGCTAACTTTTCTCCACTCGCTACTGCTAATTTTAGTAGTTTTTTGTTTTTTTCCGGCATATTTGTTTTGTATTTGAACAGGCTTTATAGAAGAATCTTTAGCACATACAAATGTCATCATGATACACATACAAATGCCTGCGAGACCACAAATGTAATCATAGCATATACATACAAATAGTCTCGTCGTAATCATCATCCAACACAAAGTGGTATCTTGTCATCATCTCGAAAATAGCGATACATGCAAGTCTCGAATACTTGCAACTACAACGTCATCCATCTAAACAAAGGTATACGCGAGAAGAGCTATCACTATGAGTGAGAGCGGAACTATGCAATACATGAGATGGCGGTTACAAGTCCTCTCTCGCGCTAGCGTGAACCTCAAGTAACTAGCTTCTCCTTCTTGTCTGCTTTTGAAGCCTTTATGGCTGGCGTCCGAGAACCCATTCACTTGCGCCTGACACTCATGCCACTCGTTGTACACCCCCAGAACCTTCCCTTTGTACACGACATAGCAGTTCCATCTCGCCATCAAGAAACTAGGTACCTGTTAGAGATGCATGTTCATGAAGAGGATGTACAATCATATATATGCAACAAAATATACTAGAGAACATCGAAAAAGAAAGGGTTAGCAACTAGATGCAACATACAGTACGCAAATTAATTAACTAGAGGTACGCAGGTCATCGTACGCAAACTAACTAAGTAGCGTTACGCAAGTTCGGCAGGGATCGTGGACATCACAAAGTTTCATCGCTACAAATAGTATACAAGTTCAACCGACACATATCATCATCATCGGCATCATAAATCACTAGAAGTTCCATCCTTCCATATCATTGAGGATGGACCCTAGCTTCTTGAATGGCGTGAGGTCTAGACGGTGCATGCCTATGCGAGTTCGGACGTCAGCTCGCGATATAGGGCCGTGGTGGAACATCCCCTTCTCGTCGACGACTTCTTTCATGATGATCGTCGCAATGTCGCTTTGGATGCGAAAAAAGTCATCTCTAAGTTTATAATCCGCTTCTCCATGAGATTCTAGCCACTTGTGAATATGATCATCATTTCTGCTTCTCATGCGAAGCTTTCGGTGATCCGTGTTGAACTGAATCATGAGATGGAGGATGTAGAATCCATCCTTCTTGCTTGGTTTTGGGACATGGATGCAAGAGAAGTTAGTTTTATGCGCGAAACCCATCTTCTTGTTCCTTTGTTTCCTGATCTGCATGTGGCCACCTCTAAAGCTGAAGCCTTGGAGAGCATCATCTAGAATATTCATTATGTGGGTGTAGTCTTTTTTCTCGTAGTCTCTGGAAGGGTCAAAATACACGGCGTGGGAGACTTGCGGATAAAGAACGATAAGGATGGCACGCCCATTGCTGCGGGGAAAAGACACCTCAAATTATTCCCCATAGAGAGAGAAGGAATGATTGAAATGTATGAAAGGGTTGTTCGAAACTGACTTACTTTGGATGATAAGGCACGAGGACAATTTCCCGGTCCTTATTCTGTACCATGAAGTTTTGGAGGTACTCCCTAGCAGTTTCACGCTCAAAGTCGCCGAGACTCAAGAAAGACTCGTGCATGTAGTAAGGATCCGCCACACAGATTTGCGAGAGTTCTTCACTGTTCATGACAGAGCTCATATGTAGCGCAAAAAGGCGGACGATTGTAAAATCGAGCCGCCTTGTCAGAAACATCTCAAAGATATGGTCAAACCGCCGGAAGAACACCTCCGCGGGCCGTGTCTCGACGTAGCACGTCCCCTCAGGCACACGAGCCGCGTATGTCGGATATCCTGGATCCTTTGAGGCTAGTAGGCTTTTCTCAGTCGACAGCACATGGTCGTGCAGTATCCTGAGATCCCCTGATAGTGCCTCCAGCGGTTTCGGCGGTAGCATCGGCTCGCCCGTGAGATGGAACATGGCCGCACCTTTCACGGGTACACGCTCTTCAGAATGCATCGTCTGGCTGCTATGTGGTCTGGCTTGTTTGGAGGCAACTATCTTCCCCGATCTCTGTCTCTCCTTTTTCTTGGGCACACCTTCTAGACCCTTCCTTAACCCCTGCCCCAGGGTTCCCGGGCTAAGTACTGTACGACCCTCACGCCGGGATAGTTGAGCCTGTGTTGAGGCGGCATCTTCAGGCGTGTCCTGTGAGGATTTCATGAAGAGAGACTTTTTGCAATCCCTGCTACGACCTTCCTGCCGGGAATATCATCCATATCCTCATTAGCAAGCTGATAGCCCGATTCGTCATATGGTTGACTCATCAATTCTATGTCACAGTCATACGCGTTTGTATTGAGGTAATCCATAGGGTCGACCTCCGTCACATCATCCATTCTCTGTTCTACAGGACAAATTACATCAGCCGACACTATTGCACCCCCTTCATCATGTCCTCCGCCGCTCTCACCCGGCACTACAGGAGCTGGTAATTGCGTAGGTGGGGTGGTGGTCTCCGCACATGCTTGTTGATGTGTGGTTATTGGTGTGCTCTCGGCCGGCTCCAGACGAATAAGATTCTTCGGCCATAGCAGCACCCAACCCTTACAGCTTCCAATCCGCGGCGGGGTCTCGTCGTCCGCTCCCACATGCTGTACTGGAGGAGGCAAATCCTCATGCCCCGATTTCACATTGGACAAGCTAACCCTGAAGTGCCCAGCAGGGATCGGCTGGTTGTGGATCGTGGGTTGCAAGGGGTCCATTATCATCCCCTTTCCCACGTCCACCTTCTGGCCTTTGATCAAGTAGAGTACGGTGCACGGGGTTTCTTTCGCCTGCAAACACATATGTCTGTGGCGTAAAACATCCGAAAGGCAACAAAAATGGAATATTATATATATATATATATATATATATATATATAGGATGACAGTTTCGGACACCTAGGTGCCTGGGCACCTTACCTCGTAGCCGTTGGGTGGTGAGTTGATGTATGACACTTCTGTTGATATGGTAAATCATTAATGTGATTATACATGGCAGTAATTGTTGGAAATATGCCCTAGAGGCAATAATAAATTGATTATTATTATATTTCCTTGTTCATGATAATAGTTTATTATCCATGCTAGAATTGTATTGATAGGAAACTCAGATACATGTGTGGATACATAGACAACACCATGTCCCTAGTAAGCCTCTAGTTGACTAGCTCGTTGATCAATAGATGGTTACGGTTTCCTGACCATGGACATTGGATGTCATTGATAACGGGATCACATCATTAGGAGAATGATGTGATGGACAAGACCCAATCCTAAGCCTAGCACAAGATCATGTAGTTTGTATGCAAAAGCTTTTCTAATGTCAAGTATCATTTCCTTAGACCATGAGATTGTGCAACTCCCGGATACCGTAGGAATGCTTTGGGTGTACCAAACGTCACAACGTAACTGGGTGACTATAAAGGTGCACTACAGGTATCTCCGAAAGTGTCTGTTGGGCTGGCACGAATCGAGACTGGGATTTGTCACTCCGTGTAAACGGAGAGGTATCTCTGGGCCCACTCGGTAGGACATCATCATAATGTGCACAATGTGACCAAGGGGTTGATCACGGGATGATGTGTTACGGAACGAGTAAAAGAGACTTGCCGGTAACGAGATTGAACAAGGTATCGGGATACCGATGATCGAATCTCGGGCAAGTATCGTACCGATAGACAAAGGGAATTGTATACGGGATTGATTAAGTCCTTGACATCGTGGTTCATCCGATGAGATCATCGTGGAACATGTGGGAGCCAACATGGGTATCCAGATCCCGCTGTTGGTTATTGACCGGAGAACGTCACGGTCATGTCTGCATGGTTCCCGAACCCGTAGGGTCTACACACTTAAGGTTCGATGACGCTAGGGTTATAAAGGAAGTTTGTATGTGGTTACCGAATGTTGTTCGGAGTCCCGGATGAGATCCCGGACATCACGAGGAGTTCCGGAATGGTCCGGAGGTAAAGATTTATATATAGGAAGTATGGTTTTGGCCACCGGAAGTGTTCTGGGCATCACCGGTAGTGTACCGGGACCACCGGAGGTGTCCGGGGGTCCACCAAGTGGGGCCACAAGCCCCGGAGGCTTGCGTGGGCTAAGTGTGGGAGGGGACCAGCCCCAGGTGGGCTGGTGCGCCCCCCCACAAGGGTCCAAGGCGCAAGGGAGAGGAGAAGGGGGCAAACCCTAGGGCAGATGGGCCCTAAGGCCCATGCTCCCTGCGCCTCCCTCTCCTCCCCTCTTGGCCGCCCCCCCTTTTCCCATCTAGGGCTGCCGCCCCCCCTAGGGGTGAGAACCCTAGAGGGGGCGCACCCTCCTCCCTCTCCCCTATATATAGTGAAGCCTGGGGCTGCCCATGACACACGTGATTCGATCTCTCTCGTTGGTGCAGTCCTGCGTCTCTTCTTCCTCCTCTCTTGCGGTGCTTGGCGAAGCCCTGCTGGATTGCCACGCTCCTCCATCATCACCACGCCGTTGTGCTGCTGCTGGATGGAGTCTTCCTCAACCTCTCCCTCTCTCCTTGCTGGATCAAGGCATGGGAGACGTCACCGGGCTGTACGTGTGTTGAACGCGGAGGTGTCGTCCGTTCGGCACTTGGTCATCGGTGATTTGAATCACGACGAGTAAGACTCCATCAACCCCGTTCACTTGAACGCTTCCGCTTAGCGATCTACAAGGGTATGTAGATGCACTCTCCTTCCCTCGTTGCTAGATTACTCCATAGATTGATCTTGGTGTTGCGTAGAAAATTTTGAATTTCTGCTACGTTCCCCAACAGTGGCATCATGAGCTAGGTCTATTGCGTAGATTCTATGCACGAGTAGAACACAAAGTAGTTGTGGGCGTTGATTTTGTTCAATATGCTTACCGTTACTAGTCCAATCTTGTTTCGACGGCATTGTGGGATGAAGCGGCCCGGACCAACCTTACACGTACGCTTACGTGAGACCGGTTCCACCGACTGACATGCACTAGTTGCATAAGGTGGCTGGCGAGTGTCTGTCTCTCCCACTTTAGTCGGAACGGATTCGATGAAAAGGGTCCTTATGAAGGGTAAATAGCAATTGGCATATCACGTTGTGGTTTTGCGTAGGTAAGAAACGTTCTTGCTAGAAACCCATAGCAGCCACGTAAAACATGTAAACAACAATTAGAGGACGTCTAACTTGTTTTTGCAGGGTATGCTATGTGATGTGATATGGCCAAAGGATGTGATGTATGATATATGTGATGTATGAGAAGATCATGTTCTTGTAATAGGAATCACGACTTGCATGTCGATGAGTATGACAACCGGCAGGAGCCATAGGAGTTGTCTTTAATTTATTTATTTATGACCTGCGTGTCAACATAAACATCATGTAATTACTTTACTTTATTGCTAACCGTTAGCCATAGTAGTAGAAGTAATAGTTGACGTGACAACTTCATGAAGACACGATGATGGAGATCATGATGATGAAGATCATGGTGTCATGCCGGTGACGACAATGATCATGGAGCCCCGAAGATGGAGATCAAAAGGAGCAAAGTGATGATGGCCATATCATGTCACTATTTGATTGCATGTGATGTTTATCATGTTTATACATCTTATTTGCTTAGAACGACGGTAGTAAATAAGATGATCCCTCATTAAAATTTCAAGAAAGTGTTCCCCCTAACTATGCACCGTTGCGAAAGTTAGTCGTTTCGAAGCACCACGTGATGATCGGGTGTGATAGATTCTTACGTTCACATACAACGGGTGTAAGACAGATTTACACACGCGAAACACTTAGGTTGACTTGACGAGCCTAGCATGTACAGACATGGCCTCGGAACACAGAAGACCGAAAGGTCGAGCATGAGTCGTATGACAGATACGATCAACATGAAGATGTTCACCGATGTTGACTGGTCCGTCTCACGTGATGATCGGACACGGCCTAGTTGACTCGGATCATGGAATCACTTAGATAACTAGAGGGATGTCTATCTGAGTGGGAGTTCATAAGATGAACTTAATTATCCTGAACATAGTCAAAAGATCTTTGCAAATTATGTCGTAAGCTCGCGCTTTAGTTCTACTGTTTTAGATATGTTCCTAGAGAAAATATAGTTGAAAGTTGATAGTGGCAATTATGCGGACAGTACAAGGCTTACGTCCTTAATGCACTGCTCAGTGTGCTGGACCTCGAACGTGGTATGTGGATGTTGCGAACATTTGGCATACACGTTTTAATGACTACATGATAGTTCGGTAATGTTAAATGGTTTAGAATCGAGGCACCGAAGACATTTTTGAAATGTTGCGGAACATATGAGATGTTTTGAGGGCTGAAATTGGGATTTCAGGCTCGTGCCCACGTCAAGAGGTATAAGACCTCCGACGATTTTCTTGGCCTGCAAACTAAGGGAGAAAAGCTCAATCGTTGAGCTTGTGCTCAGATTGTCTGAGTACAACAATCACTTGAATCGAGTGGGAGTTGATCTTCCAGATAAGATAGTGATGCTTCTCCAAAGTCATTGCCACCAAGCTTCTAGAGCTTCGTAATGAACTATAACATATCAGGGATAGATATGATGATCCTTAAAATATTCACGATGTTTGACACCGCGAAAGTAGAAATCAAGCAGGAGCATCAATTGTTGATGGTTGGTGAAACCACTAGTTTCAAGAAGGGCAAGGGCAAAAAGGGATACTTCATGAAACGGCAAATCAACTACTGCTCTAGTGGAGAAACCCAAGGTTGAACCCAAACCCGAGACTGAGTGCTTCTGTAATAAGGGGAACAGCCACTAGAGCAGAATTACCCTAGATACTTGGTAGATGAGAAGGCTGTCGATAGAAGTATATTGGATATACATTATGTGAATGTGTACTTTACTAGTACTCCTAGTAGCATCAGGGTATTAGATACCGGTTCGGTTGCTAAATGTTAGTAACTCGAAATAAAAGCTACGGAATAAACGGAGACTAGCTAAAGGTGAGCTGACGAGATGTGTTGGAAGTGCTTCCAAGGTTGATATGATCAAGCATCGCATGCTCCCTCTACCATCGAGATTGGTGTTAAACCTAAACAATTGTTATTTGGTGTTTTGCGTTGAGCATAGACTTGATTGGATTATGTCTATCGCGATACTATTATTCATTTAAGGAGAATAATGGTTACTCTATTTATTTGAATAATTCCTTCAATGGTCTTGCACCTAAAATGAATGGTTTATTGAATCTCGATCATAGTGATACACATGTCCATGCCAAAAGATATAAGATAGTAATGATAATACCACCTACTTGTGGCACTCCCATGTAAGTCATATTGGTATAAAACGCATGAAGAAGCTCCATCTTGATGGATCTTTGGACTCATTCATTTTTTGAAAAAGGATTGAGTAATGTGAACCATGTCTACTGGTATATACGCATGAAGAAACTCCATGCAGATGGACCGTTTGGACTCACTTGATTTTGAATCACTTGAGATATGCAAATCATACCACATGGGCAAGATGACTGAAAGCTTCGGTTTCAGTAAAATGGAACAAGAAAGCAACTTGTTGGAAGTAACACATTTTGTTGTGTGCAATCCAATGAGTGCTGAGGCACGCAGTGGATATCGTTATGCTCTTACTTCACAGGTGATTTGAGTAGATACTGAGCATATTTACTTGATGAAACACAAGTCTGAATTATTGAATGGTTCAAGTAATTTCAGAGTGAAGTTGAATATCGTCGTGACAAGAGGATAAAATATCTATGATATGATCATAGAGATGAATATGTAAGTTGCGAGTTTGGTACACAATTGAGACATTGTGGAAATTGTTTCACAACTAGTACCGCCTGGAACACCATAGTGTGATGATGTGTCCAAACATCATAACTGCACCCTATTGGATATGATGCATACCATGATGTCTCTTATCGAATTACCACTATCGTTCATGGGTTAGGCATTAGAGACAACCGCACTCACTTTAAATAGGGCACCACGCAAATCCGTCGAGACAACACCGTATGAACTATGGTTTAGAGAAACCTAAGCTGTTGTTTCTTAAAAGTTTGGGGTCACGACGCCTATGTGAAAAAGTTTCAGGCTGATAAGCTCAAACCCAAAGCGGATAAATACATCTTCATAGGACACCCAAAACAGTTGGGTATACCTCCTGTCTCAGATCCGAAAGCAATAGGGATTGTTTCTAGAATCGGGTCCTTTCTCAAGGAAAAGTTTCTCTCGAAAGAATTGAGTGGGAGGATGGTGGAGACTTGATGAGGTTGTTGAACCATCACTTCAACTAGTGTGTAGCAGGGCACAGGAGTTGTTCCTATGGCACCTACACCAATTGAAGTGGAAGCTTATGATAGTGATCATGAGACTTCGAATCAAGTCACTCCCAAACCTCGTAGGATGACAAGGATGCGTACTACTTCAGAGTGGTACGTAATCCTGTCTTGGAAGTCATGTTGCTAGACAACAATGAACCTACGAGCTATGGAGAAGCGATGGTGGGCCCGAATTCCGATGAATGGCTCGAGGCCATATAATCCGAGAGAGGATCCATATATGAAAACAAAGTGTAGACTTTGGAAGAACTACTTGATGGTCGTAAGGCTGTTAGGTACATATGGATTTTAAAAGGAAGACGGACAATGATGGTAAATGTCACCATTAAGAAAGCTCGACTTGTCATTAAGATGTTTTCCGACAAGTTCAAGGAGTTGACTGCGATGAGGCTTTCTCACTCGTAGCGATGCTAAGTGTCTGTTGGAATTATGTTAGCGATTACTGCATTATTTATGAAATTGTGCAGATAGGATGTCAAAACATTGTTTCCTCGACGATTTTCTTGAGGAAAGGTTGTATGTAATACAGCCAGAAGGTTTTGTCAATCCTGAAAGATGCTAATAAGTATGCAAAGCACCAGCAATCCTTCTGAGGACTGGAGTAAGCATCTCGGAGTTGGAATGTACACTTTGATGAGTTGATCAAAGATTTTAGGTTTATACAAAGTTTATGAGAAACTTGTATTTCCAAAGAAGTGAGTGGGAGCACTATAGAATTTCTGATAAGTATATGTTGTTGACATATTGTTGATCAGAAATGATGTAGAATTTCTGGAAAGCATATAGGGTTATTTGAAAAGTGTTTTTCAATGGAAAACCTGGATTAAGCTACTTGAACATTGAGCATCAAGATCTATAAGGATAGATCAAAATCGCTTAATAGTACTTTCAAATGAATACATACCGTGACAAGATTTTGAAGGAATTCAAAATAGATCAGCAAAGAAGGAGTTCTTGGTTGTATTACACGTGTGAGTATTGAGTAAGACTCAAGACCTGACCATGGCAGAAGAGAGAGAAAGGACGAAGGTCGTCCCCTATGCTTAGACGTAGGCTCTAAAGTATGCTATGTTGTGTACCGCACCTGAAGTGTGCCGAACCATGAGTCAGTCAAGGGGTACAAGTGTGATCTAGAAATGGATCACAGGACAACGGTCAAAGTTATCCTTAGTAAATAGTGGACTAAGGAATTTTCTCGATTATGGAGGTGGTAAAAGAGTTCGTCGTAAAGGGTTACGCCGATGCAAACTTTGACACTAATCCAGATTATTCTAAGTAGTAAATTGGATTCGTATAGTAGAACAGTTGTTTGGAATAGCTCCAAATAGAGTGTGGTAACTGCATCTAGGAGATGACATAGATATTTGTAAAGCACACACGGATCTGAAAGGTTCAGACCCGTTGGCTATAACCTCTCTCACAAGCATAACATGATCAAACCCAGAACTCATTGAGTGTTAATCACATAGTAATGTGAACTAGATTATTGACTCTAGTAAACTCTTTGGGTGTTAGTCACATGGGGATGTGACCTTGAGTGTTAATCACATAGCGATGTGAACTGGATTATTGACTCTAGTGCAAGTGGGAGACTGTTGGAAATATGCCCTAGAGGCAATAATAAATTGATTATTGTTATATTTCCTTGTTCATGATAATAGTTTATTATCCATGCTAGAATTGTATTGATAGGAAACTCAGATACATGTGTGGATACATAGACAACACCATGTCCCTAGTAAGCCTCTAGTTGACTAGCTCGTTGATCAATAGATGGTTTCGGTTTCCTGACCATGGACATTGGATGTCATTGATAACGGGATCACATCATTAGGAGAATGATGTGATGGACAAGACCCAATCCTAAGCCTAGCACAAGATCATGTAGTTTGTATGCAAAAGCTTTTCTAATGTCAAGTATCATTTCCTTAGACCATGAGATTGTGCAACTCCCGGATACCGTAGGAATGCTTTGGGTGTACCAAACGTCACAACGTAACTGGGTGACTATAAAGGTGCACTACAGGTATCTCCGAAAGTGTCTGTTGGGTTGGCACGAATCGAGACTGGGATTTGTCACTCCGTGTAAACGGAGAGGTATCTCTGGGCCCACTCGGTAGGACATCATCATAATGTGCACAATGTGACCAAGGGGTTGATCACGGGATGATGTGTTACGGAACGAGTAAAAGAGACTTGCCGGTAACGAGATTGAACAAGGTATCGGGATACCGACGATCGAATCTCGGGCAAGTATCGTATCGATAGACAAAGGGAATTGTATACGGGATTGATTAAGTCCTTGACATCGTGGTTCATCCGATGAGATCATCGTGGAACATGTGGGAGCCAACATGGGTATCCAGATCCCGTTGTTGGTTATTGACCGGAGAACGTCACGGTCATGTCTGCATGGTTCCCGAACCCGTAGGGTCTACACACTTAAGGTTCGATGACGCTAGGGTTATAAAGGAAGTTTGTATGTGGTTACCGAATGCTGTTCGGAGTCCCGGATGAGATCCCGGACATCACGAGGAGTTCCGGAATGGTCCGGAGGTAAAGATTTATATATAGGAAGTATGGTTTTGGCCACCGGAAGTGTTCTGGGCATCACCGGTAGTGTACCGGGACCACCGGAGGTGTCCGGGGGCCCACCAAGTGGGGCCACAAGCCCCGGAGGCTTGCGTGGGCTAAGTGTGGGAGGGGACCAGCCCCAGGTGGGCTGGTGCGCCCCCCACAAGGGTCCAAGGCGCAAGGGAGAGGAGAAGGGGGCAAACCCTAGGGCAGATGGGCCCTAAGGCCCATGCTCCCTGCGCCTCCCTCTCCTCCCCTCTTGGCCGCCCCCCTTTTCCCATCTAGGGCTGCCGCCCCCCTAGGGGTGGGAACCCTAGAGGGGGCGCACCCTCCTCCCTCTCCCCTATATATAGTGAAGCCTGGGGCTGCCCATGACACACGTGATTCGATCTCTCTCGTTGGTGCAGCCCTGCGTCTCTTCTTCCTCCTCTCTTGCGGTGCTTGGCGAAGCCCTGCTGGATTGCCACGCTCCTCCATCATCACCACGCCGTTGTGCTGCTGCTGGATGGAGTCTTCCTCAACCTCTCCCTCTCTCCTTGCTGGATCAAGGCATGGGAGACGTCACCGGGCTGTACGTGTGTTGAACGCGGAGGTGCCGTCCGTTCGGCACTTGGTCATCGGTGATTTGAATCACGACGAGTACGACTCCATCAACCCCGTTCACTTGAACGCTTCCGCTTAGCGATCTACAAGGGTATGTAGATGCACTCTCCTTCCCTCGTTGCTAGATTACTCCATAGATTGATCTTGGTGTTGCGTAGAAAATTTTGAATTTTTGCTACGTTCCCCAACAGTAATTAATAAGTATGATAAGCGTGCATGCATGCACGACAACCATTTATGTTTAAACTAATGGATAGTCATAACTGGATCAAATCTTTCAAATTTTACGTTTGGGTATATACACATATATTTCACATCAGAGTATGTACACATAAATATATATCGGTGCATGTATACGTAAATTTAATGTTGGGATATGTACATTTTTATGGGTATGTAGAGAAAAAATCACGTCAGGGGTATGTACTAAATTTTTTTATGTTTTGTTATATACATTTATATGAATGCGCACATAAATTTCACATCGGGATAAATATATTTATGAGTATGTACACATAAATTTCACATCGGATATGTATATTTACGAATATGTACGCATAAATTTTAAGTTAGGGTATGTACACTTATGGGTATGTACACATAAATTTCAAATAAGGGTATGGAGATATAAATTTCACGTCGGGGTATGTTCATGTGTGGATATGTACACATAAATTTCATGTCGGGGGATGCATTTTTTGTATATACATTTGTTTTGGCGAGGGATTGAGTACATACACACTTAAAAATATATTGGTTATTATCATACATTAATTATCATCTTAGGTTATGTTATGTTTGGGACATATATTTCTTAGGTATATCATTTCTCTTATCGTACATAGGTATATCATTTCTAGGTTTCTGTCATAGATGTATTATTATATGTATATAAATTCTTTGTGTTAGGTATATGATACATAGAACAAATTCTTACTAATGCATGAAAGTATTTTTTATTTTTAATAGCAAAAAAATGATGGGTGCGCATATGTTTATGCGTATTGTATTCCGACTAAGAATACAAGGCAAAAGCATGAAAGTGTATGCAAGGTATTATAGTGTGTATATTATAAATAAACATTTAAAAGAAAACTAGGAAGTTATATCATATATGGAAATAAATCGTATGGTACTTAATGACGTGCATTTTATGGCAGGTATATCATGCACCAATATTTGGAAAGGGATCAATCGCATGTGGCATTAGTTGCATAGTGCTTAGGTGCCTGGGCACCTAGGTGCACCAAACAATTTACCTATATATATATATGATGGTGCGACATGTAATTACCGTGATGGCGTCCAGCTCAGCCAAAGACGAAGGCCCACCGAGCGCGCCAGAGACTGAGGATGGCCTGCTATGAGCGGGAGCGGCTGTGAGAGGAGGCCCAGTTGCGTGGGCAAGTGATGGTGCGATGATGTTGTTGTTCATGGAGTTGCTCCCGACGAAACTGGGCAACGGGAAATCATGTACTGTCTTGTCTGGATTTTCCTTCGTCTAGTTGATGATAACTGGAACCAAGTTAGTAGCGAAATCATTTCTGCAGGCAGTTACAGCTGCATTGACTACCTGCTGTAACAACTCATATTTGTCATCGGCTGCTTTTTTCGCGTCCTCAGCTGCTTTTTTCTCGACCGCAAGCTTCACCTTCGCGTCGATGTCCACCTGACTAAACTTCTTTTTCTGCTTCTTGGCCTCCGGACCCTCGTTGTAAAACACCTTCCACGTGGCGCCGTCTCCTGCGCCGTGCACACGACCATATTGCGGCCGCTGGCCCAAAGGGAGTCCCTTAAGTTCGTTCAAGGCCCGGTTGAGAGGGGTGTCCCACTTGGGCCTCATCGGAGAAGTAGGGCTTTCGGCTGCAAGTTGGTGTTGCTTCTCCAGTAGTCTAATCAATTTCCTCGTGATCTTGTCCGTGTAAAAAACCTTTTTCTCCTTGTCCCACTTGTAGCGGGCCCTGATGAAGTCACGCTCCAAGGGGTTGGTGAACTTCGCGAAGGGGTCTGGGAGACCCGCGGCTTCACGTTCCGCGTCCTCCTTATCCCATATGGGCCTTTTACCAAGGTAGCCACGGCTTCCGAGGCGATGCTTCCCTGTGTTCCTTTGCTGAAGGCTCTTGAATTTCGCAGCCTTAGCCTTGGCGTCCTCGGTAGCGCAAGTGTCCTTGAACTTTTTGAACTCCTCTTTCGTAAGTGTCGGATTTTCCTCCAGAATCTTGGACAGGGGTTCCTCGGCCTCAATAGCTCGTTTCACCCTCGATTTCCAGGAGGCCAAATCATTGCTGAACATGCCCATGGTGTGATTGTTAATATTTTTCATCTTCGGATCATCCCACGGTTGTTCTATGTTATCATCCTGGTCGGGGAACTTGAATCTCTTGTGCAACTTCGTTAGGAGCAACTACGTCAAATGTTCTTTACTCCTTAAGTCATCGTCGTTGATGCTCGCGCATTCCCGTAGGATGCATCCTACTTGGTTCCCATAGCACTTGCGAGGTTCTTCCGGCTCTAACGGCTCAAACTTGCCAGGTGCCATCTTTGTGATCACAAGTCGTCCAATCCCTAGTTTGTTAGGTTTTCGTATCCTCTGCTTCTTATGCTTCCTCTTTTCGGTTCCGGCATCGGCGCCGGTACCTTCCCTGCCGGTATCTTCCCTGCCGGTACCTTCCCACCGGTCTCGGCGCCGCCATCGGTGCCGGTGCTGTCGGTGTCAATGTCGGCGTCAGTACCATCATCGAGGCGGACCTGCGAACCTTGCTTAGCAGTCAAAAAGTCGAGGTAGTCTTGTTCACCCTGATAATCCATCTCGTATGCATCTTGGTCAGAAGGCCCAGTTTCTTCGTTGTTCGACATGTTTCCTATGATTAAGTGTCCTCATTTATTTCTAAAAGTATGAATAAATGAGAAATGACATAAAACAGAAATATATGTGCCAGCACTCGATATGCCAACTATGTAGCACAAATCATGCCTTTATTCACGGGAAATTTCGGCATGACCTTTGCTAAAAAATGGACATATCGAGCGCCTGAAATTCACCGGAACGGAAATGAATCAACATTTCCGGCGTAACATAGGCCACTCGGATCATTTACCAAAATTGAACCAATATGCTCTTTGAACCAATGCAGGAAAGTGGAGTTGTGCTCTCTAGTAACTTCGGCGTCCGTCCTGCATACCCCCCGGTCACGATACTTCTTTGCGATAATTTCTTTGTGCAGTGCCGTGAAAGGATCTACCTCGTCTAGGTGTTGTAGCACTACCAAGTTTGCTCTGTCAAAGTCGCTGCATCGATCTGAGTATGCCACGTGCAGTTCCCTGCGACCGTTGGAGTGACCTTCTCCTTCGAGCCTCCCATCGTGCTTGTTAACGGGCAAACCAACACTAACACCAGGCGGCTGGTCTGCGCCATAGAGAAAATTCTCACAGAAAGAGATGCACCCTTGTGTCAAATAGCCCTGGACGATGCTTCCATCTGGACGGGACATGTTACGAACGAATCCTTTGATGATCCCATTCATCCTCTCAAACGACATCATGTTGTGCAGGAATGACGGCCCCAGTTCTATTATGTCATCCACAATATGGACACACAGATGCACCATCACGTCAAAGAACGCGGGCGGGAAGTACATCTCAAGCTCATTCAGTATCACAATGATCTCTTCCTGTAGCCTTCGGAGATGCTTCACACTGATCGACTTTCGAGAGATCACGTCGAAAAAGTTACAGAAACCAATAAGCGTGTCACGGGCGTGCTTGTCCATTATCCCTCTAAGGGCAAAAAGTAGTATCTGCGTCATCATCACATGACAGTCATGAGACTTCATCCCGCTGAACCTTTTCTTGTCCATGTCTAGATATCTACTTATCTTGCCATAGTAATCGGAACTAACTTTGACTCCGGTAAGGCACTTAAAGAATTGATTGATCTCAGCCTGACTTAAGGTGAAGCAAGAAGGGGGGCAATAATCCTCATTCTTTATTTTCTTGCCCTTCTTCTCCCGTGCCTCTGTCTCCGTCTCTGTCTCGTCTGACATTTTACGGGGTGGCATGTGCAGATCTTCCCTGATTTTCAAATCTTGCAAGTCTTTTCTGGCCTTCGGCCCATCCTTGGTCTTATCCGGCATGTTCATCAGTGTTGCGAGCAAGCTCTCAAGGACATTCTTACAGATATGCATTTGATCAAGGCAATGAGGTGTATCGAGTTTGTGCCAGTATTCCAAGTCCCAGAACATAGACCTCATCTTCCGTACCTTCAGCAGCAGCTTCGGCGCCTTTCTCATCGTCTTTCCCGGCGCGGGGCACTCCTTCCAGTTTTTCAACAGCTCATCGATTTCGGCACCGCTCCGCTTACGTGGAGGTCCTCGATGCTCAGCGTGACCATTGAATAGATCTCCACGGTTTCTCCACGGGTCGTCCTGTTCGAGCCATCTTCGATGCCCCATGTACACTATTTTCCCAGACCCGCCATCTTTCCTTGACGTTAACTGTTGAGACGCCGTATCATCCATGCACCGCGTGCATCCGCAATATCCATGGCACACCTGGCCTGCCACATATCCGTAACCGAGATAGTCCTGCACTGTCGTGATCAGCACGGCTCTCATGTTGAAATACTCGCCTTTGCTGGCGTCCCATGTCTTGGCCGGTGTTTTCCATAACGTGTCTAACTCCTCCTTAAGTAGCCCCAGATACAAATTAATATTATTTCCTGGTTGTTTCGGCCCTTGAATAAGCATGCTCATGTGAATGTACTTCGATTTCATGCACAACCAGGGGGAGGTTGTACATCCATACAAACACGGGCCATGTGCTATGGTTGGTGCTCTGGTTGCCAAACAAATTCATGCCATTGGTACACGCGCCGAGCACGATGTTCCTTGCATCACATTCAAAATACCGATAGAAGCTGTTCAACGCTCTCCACTGGCTTCCATCCTTGATGTGTCTCAGCTTCGGATCATCTCCATCGTCGGGCTTCTTCCTCCCCGCGTGCCAACGCATTAGCTTTGCTTCCTTGGGATCTACAAAATACCTCTGGAGACGAGAGTGATCGGTAAGTACCATACCACTTTCTGGGGACATTTCTTCCTGGCCTTGTTGTATCGAGAAGCATTGCACACCGGACAACTTGTTTTTTCCGCGTGCTCCTTCCGATAAATTATGCAATCGTTGATGCATGCATGGTATCTAACGTGTGGCAGATCAAGAGGGCACATGATCTTCTTGGCCTCATCAACACTACTAGGACATAGATTACCCTCGGGAAGAACATCCTTTAGGTACTTGAGATGCTCATCGAGGCTAGTGTCGGTCCATTTGTTTTTAGCCTTCGTCTTCAGGAGTTGGAGCGTGGAACTCAAGCGGGTCACCTCAGGATTGCAACCATCATACAATGGAGTGTTCGAGTCTACCACCAGTTGCTCAAGCTTAGCCTCCTCTCTAGAAGCAGCTCTCTTAGTACTCGTCTCCTTGCGAAGCAATGCTTGAACATGAGGGTCCCACATGAAGGAAAAAAGGAAGAAAAAAAGAAGAAAAACAAAACAAAATAAATAAAGGAAGAAGAAAAAAAGGAAGAAGATAAAAGGAAGAAGACCCTTTAGTCCCAGTTGGGGAGGCGGACCGCCATTAAAGGGTACCCTTTAGTCGCGGTTGTCGTCCCCAACCGCGACTAAAGGGTCTTTCTGCGCGGGAATGAAAGCGGCGCCAAAACCCTTTAGTCGCGGTTGGTGTGGCGGACCGCGACTAAAGATACCCTTTAGTCGCGGTTGGTGTGGCCAACCGCGACTAAAGGGTATCTTTAGTCGCGGTCCGCCACACCAACCGCGACTAAAGGTCTGTCTATATATACTGCACTTAGCAGTTTCCGCCACTTCCCATTCTTCTCTCGACGCCGAAGCCCTGCCCCGACGCCGATCGACGCCGACGCCCTGCCCCGACGCCGACGCCCTGCCCCCAGTGAGCGCCGCCGCCTCCGCCCCCAGTGAGCGCCGCCGGCGCCCGTGCCCTGCCCTAGCGCGCCGCCGCCGCCCCTGCCCTGCCCTGCCCTTGCCCGCCGCCCGCCGCCCGCCGCCCCCCTGCCCGCCGCCCGCCGCCCCTGGCCCTGCCCCTGGCCGCCTCCGCCGCCCGCGCGCCGCCCGCTGCCCGCCCCTGCCCGCCGCCCACCGCCCGCCCGCTGCCCCTGCCCACCGCTCGCTGCCCGCTGCCCCTGCCAAAGAAACCAAAAAGAAAGAAGAAAGAAAGAAGAAAGTAAAAGGAAGAAGAAAAAAGGAAGAAGAAAGAAAAAGGAAGAAGAAAAAAAAAGAAAACAAAACAAAACCAAAAGAAACAAGAAAAAAAAAGGAAGAAGAAAAAAAGGAAGAAGATAAAAGGAAGAAGAAAAAAAGGAAGAAGAAAAAAAGAAAGAAGAAAGAAAGAAGAAAGAAAAAGGAAGAAGAAAAAAAGAAGAAAGAAAAAGGAAGAAGAAAAAAAATGAAAACAAAACAAAACCAAAAGAAAGAAGAAAAAAAAGGAAGAAGAAAAAAAGAAAGAAGAAAGAAAGAAGAAAGAAAAAGGAAGAAGAAAAAAAGAAGAAAGAAAAAGGAAGAAGAAAAAAATGAAAACCAAATGAAAACCAAAAGAAAGAAGAAATAAAAAGGAAGAAGAAAAAAAGAAAGAAGGAAGAAAAAGGAAGAAGAAAAAACAAGAAAGAAAAAGGAAGAAGAAAAAGAAAGGAAGAAGAAAAACAAAGGAAGAAGAAAAAAAGAAAGAAGAAAAAGGAAGAAGAAAAAAAGAAAGAAGAAAGAAAGAAGAAAGAAAAAGGAAGAAGAAAAAACAAGAAAGAAAAAGGAAAAAAAATGAAAACCAAATGAAAACCAAAAGAAAGAAGAAAGAAAAAGGAAGAAGAAAAAAAGAAGAAGAAAGGAAGAAGAAAGGAAGAAGAAGAAAGAAAGAAAAAAGAAAAAGGAAGAAGAAGAAAGAAAGAAGAAAGGAAGAAGAAGAAAGGAAGAAGAAGAAAGAAAGAAGAAGAAAGGAAGAAGAAGAAAGAAAGAAGAAGAAAGGAAAAAGGAAGAAGAAGAAAGGAAGAAGAAGAAAGAGGAAGAAGAAAGGAAGAAAAAGAAAAAAAGAATTTTTACTTAAAGAATCTTATTTTTTAATTCCTCCTCCTCTATGTCCCCTTAATCTTATTTTTTAATTCCTTTATACTTAAAGAATTTTTACTACATGCAGGAGTGACATATGGCGGACGATAGAACCGAGCCGCTTAGGGATCCGGAGGCTGAACGTTATTTAATGGGCATCATCAACAACGAGATTCCTTATGTGCCGGGCTCAGAATATGAGCAACAAGAGGATGTAGTCTCTTCTTATCTGAACCTTGACGGTGGAACAGAGATTGTCGATGATCAAGGAGGTGAAGGAACGGACATTGTCGACGGAGGTCAACCGTCAACAACCGACGATCTCGAATTGCAAGTAGCAACCACCTCCGGCGAGGTATATATATACATTGAGAGCCTCTCATGATACAAACTTACTGAAATGTGAATACATATGTATTAACGCGCGCGACTCTCTTTCTTTTTTTAGCCCTCCGGATCGAGTACGACAAAGCGTGGCAAATCCAAGGCGATGAAAACAGGAGAAACATATGCCATTGAGTTTGTCAGTGAAACCGGCAAGCCCCTACAGCACACCTCAAAGTTTATCAACCAATGCGGAGTCGTTGTTAGAGACAACGTCCCGATCACCGTCCAGGAATGGAAGGAGCCAAACAAGGCACGTCTTGGTTTCAGTTTTGTCGACAAGAGAACGAAAAAGGATTGCTGGAGAAAGCTTATGGAACATTTCATTCTACCTCCGGAATACAACAAAGTCGATGAATTCGGTAACGAGGTTCCGGGTGGACGTCAGAGGAGGAGGCTAGTTAAAGAGTTCGCTCTTCGGAAGATGGGCGAAGCATTCCGGAACTTCAAGAAAACTTTAACCCGTGACTATGTCAACAAGGGTAAGACTCCGGATTTCAATGGACAACATGAGAAACTGAAAGATGATTGGCCAGAATTTGTGAGGCAAAAGCAATCGGAGCATTTCAAGGAAATATCGAAAAAAAATAAGGATAATGCGAGTAAGAAAAAGTACCATCATATTATGGGGCCAGGAGGATACCTCCTTTCGGAGCCTAGGTGGCAGAAGATGGAGGAGGACCTGAGGGTGCGAGGAATCCCTCTAGGTACAGAGGGATGGGACCCAAGGGCCAAAAGCTGGTGGTACGGGCATGGGGGATCGCTAGACCCGGAGACAGGGGTGTGTGTTCACCGGCAGAGACATTTTGCTCCAACCCAAGCCCTTATTGACGCAATGACCCAAGCTCAAGAGGGCTTGATCAAGTTCAACAGAGAGAAAGACGCACTGACAATAGCCCTCGGGAATGATGAACACGGAGGACGTGTACGAGGCAAAGGCAAAGTTTCGTGGAAAGTAGGGTTTTCCCAGGACAATGACCCGTACTATTACAGAAGCCGTAAGAGAAAGACGGACCGGGATGCAGATCTTATGACGAAGTTTGCATCGGAACTCCATAAGTTGAAGCAGACCGTGCATGAACTAGTGAAAGAAAAATCGGCTGCAGGGCCGCATGAAGATCATGAAGCGGATCGCGGAAGCCAGCAGCGGAGAAGCAGCGTGGCTTCCACGGATGCCCCGCCTGGTGCTAGTGCACCGATGATCGAGATTCGTGCACCGGAGCCTCACTACCCCGTGGATGATGTAAAGGAGATGAAAGAATGTGATCTGCATTATCCCGTGGGGAACGTTTCCACGAAGGTAGCTAGCGGCAGTGCTTTACCCTGTACACCTGGAGCACTCCACCACAACAACCCCATTGCATATGGCTATGCTCGTGTCACGGTGGAAGACATAGTCCAAGGGTTTGAGGACCTGGAGATTGACAAACCTACACCCGAAGGGAAGAGAAGACTTGGAGATGTCAAGCGCCAGTACATTCTATGGAAAAAGAAGTACATAGTGTTTCTAGGCGAGGCGCCAAGGCTAGCAAGTCCACCCCCCTCCGATGGTGGTGGTGGTGGTGGCGGTGGTGGCGGTGGTGGTGGTCGTGGTGGTTCACCTACACCTCCTTCACGCCATTCGACGCCGTCCCCCGATCCACAACCTCCGGCGGGTACGACGCCCCCCAATCCTCCTCCGGCGGGTACGACGCCCCCCAATCCACCTCCGGCGAAGAAGCAGAAGCAGGCGGACAACAAGGAAACCCGCTCCTGGACTATTAACCCGGACCCTTATGTACCTAAGACCACAAGGGTACCGGAGCCATCACTGAAGCCTCTCCTCCCAAGGACTGGGGAACTTAGTGAAGCTGAACTCAAATTGGCCGCGTCTGCTGATTATGAAAAATGGAAGGCGGATATGAAGGCGAAAATAGAGCCTGAGCCCAAGCAAGTATTCACTGAGAAGCAAAAGAAGTGGGCTAAGGATTTTTTGACGACACCGTCCCAAGCCGAGCTGAATATGCCTGACGACTATGGACATGAACTTCGTAGGCAAGCAAAAATATTGAAGGAGGAAGAAAGTAAAAAAAGCGGGAAACAAGTTGACCAGCTCGGGATGCAGAAGAAACAATCGATCCCCCCGCTCATAGTGAAAGCCGGTCCGGAAGAGGACCCCGAGATCATAGCAGCTGCGGCAGCACTTGGATTGACTGTAGCGGGTGCCATGAAACAAGCGTCCGAGATGGGTTTGACTCTTCGTGCCTTCTTAGACCTTGAGGATGCGCCAGTATGTGAGATAGCACTACAATATGTGCCGAATGGGCCTCTCGTCGAGCCTGCGCAGGAAAATAGTCTACCACCACAAATGCGAAATCTGCTACGTTGGTACAAGCAATTCATAACATGGGCCGACAAAGAATATGTTTATGCGGATGTTACAGAACAGCATCACACCAAACGGTACTCTGTAGAAATTCATATGAGTGAATTGTTCCAGCTGTTCAATCTGCGCGAGCTCGACAAATCTATGCTGAGTTGCTACGTTCTGTAAGTGATTTATTTCTACCTCATCTCGTTCTTCATTGCCTGCACTATATATATATATATATATATATATATATATATATATATATATATATATATATATATATTGTCCTAACTATATTGTTGCGTACGCTATTATGCAGATTGAAGATTTGGGAATGCAAAATAGGAAACATCCATGATGTTGGGTTCATTGACCCACATATCGTTAATGGACATGTGTTACAACATCACCCCAAAAACGTGGAGAAAGACCTGTACATGTTTCTTAGAAAGCATCAACTCAAAAGTCATATTCTATTTCCTTACAATTTTGAGTGAGTGTTTCTCTCTTGTGCCCATTCTCTTTTGTTTACTCCATGCATGGTATGTCTAATCGATGAGTTATGTATGACTGTGCATGTAACGTGTCCGCAGGTTCCACTGGATTCTGCTAAATATTGAACTTCACACCTCCAGAGTTCTAATCATGGACTCTATGGATTCGGATCTAAAGCGTTGGGCCGACATGAGAAAAATGCTGCAAAAGTAATTATTTTCAATCATTTGAGCTCTATATCGATCGGTCTCTTTCGTTCATTTCCTAATATCAAGTAACTAATAACTCCCTTATTCATTTAATTTTCTTTGCCCTGTAGGGTTTGGAGACGGTTCTCAGAAGAAATTGTCGGTGAATTCAAACATGAGCTAGATTTCAGAAGGTTAGTTAATGTGGATAAGCAGCCACCGGAGACCAATCTATGTGGATACTATGTTTGTGAGAACATCCGGAGACACACCACTGAGTGGAAAGCATCAGATAGCGTGCGGAACGCGACGGATAACTTGCGGAGGAGGCTTAGTCCAGAAGCTCGCTTCCGACCAATTCAAGAAGAATTAGCAGGATTTTTCATGAGGGAAGTCATCAATCCTAAAGGAGAACACTATACCGAGGACGAAGAAATTTATATGCATACCCGAGATTGAATCTTGTTCGAAGTTGTATATGGTCATCCATCCTAATTGTGTATGGAAACTTGTTCGAAGTTGTATATGGTCACCCGAGATTGAATATATATTATATATTCCTCTTGAATTCTTCTTGTTTGAAATTTCATATGCATGTATATAGTAGCGTAGAATATGTGTACTCAAACTTCATCAAAAATAAAATAAAACAGAAAATAAAATATAAAACAAATAAAACACTACAAATTAAAAAGAAACCAGGTTTAGGGGGGCTAAAACCCTAAACCTGCGGAGGAGGCCTTTAGTCTCGGTTGGCCACGAGAACCGGGACTAAAGGTCCTCCGCCCCGACGGACCACGGGCGCCCACGTGGACGGGCCTTTAGTCCCGGTCGGCCACAAGAACCGGGACTAAATTCTTAAGTCGCGGTCCGTAAGAGGCGCGTCTAAAGGGGGGGGTCTTTAGTCGCGCATCTTTAGTCCCGGTTGCGCAGCCGGGTCTAAAGGCTGTGGCGAACCGGGACTAAAGGGCTTTTTTCTACCAGTGGTCATTCCGTGGTCCAAGATTACGATGTAATTTCTGTTATATTTGGAGTAATTTCGATGAACTCTTTTAATAGGTCTGGTTGCTTTTTTCGAAAAAATATGGTGGGAAGAAGTACGCAATGTACTACGGAGTCCTAGAACTTTTTTGGCGTTGAGGCAAACGGAGTCCTAGAACTTTTTTGCTGTTGAGGCAAACGGAATCCTAGAACTGCATTGACCAGGGCAGATCGAGTACGCACGCACAAGCCGCGCATGCAGCACGCACTGATCACTGCGCTGCACTGCCCGTGCGTGTAATATTTTACAGGGTCAACGCCGGAGCCTCTGGACGGATCCGTCGGCCATGGATCGCGTGAGCGAGGGTTCGGGATACTCGGCTAGTACATGCACGCACGCGTCGATCCCCCTCATTGCGTCGTCTCTGTCCCAGACACAGCATGGATGCAATGATCAACCTTGGGATCAGGCCACCGAATTCAGGGGGCCTCGGGCCGCCGGACCGACGCGCCCACATGGGTCTCTCGATGCTCGCACCGTAGGCTGGCCCATGATCCGAGGAGCTCGATCGATCGATGATGCTTCGATCCGGTGCTCATCGTCACGTACCGGCCGGTGCTGCAAGTCAGAAGAATTCTGCTCGAACGCCGTAAACAAACCGCTGCGTCCGTCCTCCGTGCGCGCATGCAAGCCTGTCGTAGTTACGTGGGTTGGTTTGGGTATTCACATGGGGGCTCGCTGCTCGCATCTGAACTTCCGAATTTACAGAATTTGGGTGTAAGCTGCAGCTTCCAGTCAAATATTTTTGTGTGAGATGAGGTTGCAACTTCCGGTTGAACGAATTCTGCAAAGTTACCATGATCTGTCGCGGCACTTGGTCAGATTTTCAGTGCAGTAACGGTCACACCATGCATAAGCATTAACCTTGTTTATGTTCATCCCAGTGCCTTGGGCGAATATCTCGTCAGACAAAATATGCACGATATATACTATACTGCTCGACGAACCAAGAATGAGTTTGAGTTGATACCACTTGTTACTAGGAGTGTTTACTGGTTACTTATATTTCACCTGCAGTCAACCCTGCCCTTTTCAACTCTGAGAATGAGTAGTATGAATTTGATACCTCGGCAAGAGTAGCCACGGGCACGATCGATGCACGCCTTCCTAAACGGCATCGATCGATGCATCCACTGCTGGTCCACACGTACTCACGGAGCCTTATCCTTTCGCAGCACGCCAAACCATAATGATGCTATCCAACTCTCATTACGGACTCTAATACTGTACACTAATGAAGAATGCACCTCTTGGAGACGTTGACTAAACCCATGCTCCTAAACAACTGAAAATTCCTGGGTTTTCGCCTCGTCTCAAAACAGTCAAGAATATGTAGGATCAAACAGGGCACAGCAACGTTTTCTAGTAGAACTGTTTTTAGTACTGTACTTACTATCGATGACGATATTGGTTCGATCGGTAATGAGTTGGTGAGACTTCGCATGATTCAATTCGTTTAGATCGTTTGCTTGCTAGGATAACTCAGCTTGGAGTGATTTATAAGGGTGTCTTTGACCGGAAGAATTCGATTACTTCACCTAGTTGTTCGTTGTCGACAAACACAAACTGGAGATCGAGTACAGGTGGGCTGTTAGTCCCCCGTTGCTGCGTCAGAACAAAAATTGATGGCCAATTCATCGAAATCAGGGCATTTCTAACGCTCAAGCCTAAAATGGACACTCTATTTGTTTGCGGACACGTTCGAATTGGTCCGCGATAGTGATATGAAAGCCGGCCTTCCAACCATACCCACATACATTTCAATCAAAATTGAACAAATCGGACTAAATGCTTGCAAACACGAGGGCGAAGAGGATGAAAGCATCGACCTCGTGATGCGGCCTCTCATGGTAAGGCACAGTGTGAACTTTGGCAGTGGCCATGGGCAAGGGGATGCCCGTACCAAGTATCTACCGAACGGTGCGGGTGGTCGTGATGGTGTGCACCTCAGACACCATGGGGCCGATGACGACCATTGCGCCTACCTATCTCGATGTGTCAGCGGAGGCTGGGGACTGGAACAGCGCGTGGCGGTGGATGGAGTGCAGCGGCGTGAGTGGGCTGCACATTGTGGACACTGGGGTGGCGACCTTGGGTGGCTGTGAGCAACAGATTTGGTGACGACGATGCTACGACGACGACTCGTGTGGAGGACACTGGGGCAACAACCCGAGGTGTCGGAGTTGAATCTGGTGGATCTCGGGTAGGGAGTCCCGATCTTTTTTGGCTAGATGGTAACAAGGACATAAGAGACACTTGGTTTACCCAGGTTCAGACCCTCTCGAAAAGGTAAAATCCTACGTCCTGCTTCTGTTGTACTGATTGTGGATGGGGTACAAAGTACATGTTGATCTACCTCAAGATCGTATGTGAATGAATCTAAACCTATGGTCTAAACCCCTCGGCTTATATAGGCACCGGGGATATCTAGGGTTACATGTAAGTCGATTACATCAAAGGATAAACATGTTGATGATGATTCAAATGTGTCTTTGAGTATGCACTAAGTCTTTAGAGGATTTCATCTTGACTACGCCGTGAGGCATGGAAAATGACCCACTTGTTGGTTGTTTGGGGTGTCCTCGGCCCAGCCCATGATCGGAGGCCGACGTGCTTAGCACCCCCTAGTCCAGGACACTGTCACTGGGGTTGTGGCGGATGCTACAGGCTGGTTTGCGCAGGTGTGGAGTGACTGTGGTCAAATCTGCACTGCGTCATGGACGAGAGTGAAGTTGACATTCACAGGTCTTGTGGGAACTCCTTCAGTTCAGGTAGCCATAGTCACTCAGGGCTATAGTGGTAGTAGCAAGATCGAAATTGTGAGATTGGCTCGATCACAAACTATCAAGAAGAAAGATCAAGATTCACTTTTATCGGGCAAAGAACTCTATTGAGGAAATGACTTCGCTCACTGAAGACCAAGCAGCAGCCATTCTAGATGAAAGGACACAAGCCTAAAACTTGAATGCGGATCTATTTATCTTGAATTCCTATCTTCAGAAATAAAGAGTTGCCTATCTTCAGAAATGCTGGTATAGTTGACTTGCCTCTGTTCTTGCACCGGTGTCTGCCAGGGTATGAACCATTAGGTAGAGGATCAGCTGAAAGAAAAGGCAGACAGAGATCTTGCGCCAGATCCGTATACCCTAATCCTCCCTTCCTTTCAGGAAGAACCTTCTCCTGGATGGTCAGCCCAGTGTCCTGAATCCTTGAGCTCTCCAACAGAGCTCCCTCACTGAGCGAGCATTTGTCATTCCGGTGCTGAATGAACTCCTTCATTGATTCCGGGCTGCTCGTAGGGGGACTGTGAAGCAGGCTGCATCGTCCCCTTCAACTAGAATCATCTAGATTTCAGATTTCATAACTGCATTTTGCGGGCGAGGAAATGCTTTGGTTGTGCCAGGAGATAGTCGGCTCAGGGGCTTTTGGGCGGAGCAGACGACTGGGTGGTGGCCTATGGTGGGAGGTCGTCACACCTCTTTTCACTAGTGCATTCAGGCCTAGCGTGGATTATAGGTTGGTGTCACTTTCAGATGGTCCTTCTTCAAGACGATGATTGAAACATCGCTTCATGTCCGGGGTGAAAACACTTGTTCTGGTCTTAATTGGTTGGCCTCGACGGCGGGGAACTTGCATCGTTATCTTGTTGAAGGCGTTGTCTTCTTGTTGATGTGCCCTTTGGTGATTGGTTTCAGCAACCAGGATGAAAATCCTTGTCTTGTGAGTCTTCGATCGGACATGACGACAACGAGTTTACTTCTGATGTGCCCTTTCGTGGTTGGTTTCAACAACCAGGATGAAAATCCTTGTCTTGTGAGTCTTCGCTTATTCTTTTTTAAAGGCATTGTTGTGGAAGAAGTTTACTTAATTTGAGGTGTTTTTTCATATCTTCTAATGGTTTACATGTGGCTACCTTTGTTGTCTACTTTGCTTAATAATTAATAAAAGTTGATGTGTGGATCATCATGACGCAGAGGAATTCAGTAAAGTTTGACATAATTTACATAAAACGGGCAACATTTTGTCCATTCAATCAAAACCTAAAATACCAACACTAGCTTGTAGCATACGGTGACCTCGTACGCGCGGCTGGCCTGGCTAGCGGCACCTCCATTATCGTCGGAGTGGTCCTTCCAGCGGCGGGAGGGTGCAGGGCCATTGCAGCCTTGCCCGTCCGCAGCCTAGAACTCGTGGAGGAGCCGCTCCGCTTCCTCCCACGCCGTGTGGAGGGCGGCCGCGGCTAACACCGGCGATGTCAGGGAGCCTTGCCCTTGCCCCTTCCCACGGGACATCGGCTTCGCCTTCATGTGGCAGAGAGGTGGCGTCACCGACTCCTGCTACACACGATAGCGCAACAGCGAGGGCGACTTCTCCTTCAAGCATGCTGGCAGCAGCGAGGGTGGCGCCGGACCACGGTACCGGAGTGCCCGCTCCATCATGATCTCCATATGACTGACGTACTCTTTGTCCATCACCACTGCCTCCGCGTACAAGCACGGCTGCTCCGGCATCTCATGCGGCGGATTCGCAGCAGAGGTTGCTACTGGGACGTGTTACTTGTGAGCTGTGTTGGGATCTCCTCGAAAAGGAGAGGATGGTGTAGTACACTACAGATAAGTATTTCCCCCAGTTAAGAAGCAAGATTATCAATCTAGTAGGAGAACCACGCAACACCTCGTTGACAGTACCTACACACAAAATAACAAATACTTGCACCAAACGCAAACAAGGGGCTGTCAATCTCTTGGTGGTTAATTGCAAGGATCAAATCTCGTAGTGATAGATAGATAAACAAAAACACAAAATAAAATAAAAGTAAATAAATTGCAGCAATGCATTTTTGAATTTTGATATATTATTAAAATAGACCCGAAGGCCATAGATTTCACTAGAGGCTTCTCTCTTGAACATAGCATACGGTGGGTAAACAAATTACTGTTAGGTAATTGATAGAAAAGTGAATAATTATGACGATAATTCAAGGCAATGATCATGTATATAGTCATCACGTATGAGGCAAGTAGACCGACTCCTGCCTGCATCTACTACTATTACTCCACACATCAACTGCTATCCATCATGCATCTAAAGTATTAAGTTCATAAAGAACGGAGTAACGCCTTAAGCAAGATGACCTAATGTAGACAAAGTAAACCCAATTAATATGAATAAACCCCATATTTTAATCCTTAATGACAACGATACAAGTATGTGTCATGTCTCTTTCTGTCACTGGGATTGAGCAATGCAAGATCAAACCCATCACAAAGCACCTCTCCCATTGCAAGAAAAATAAATCAAGCTGGCCAAACCAAACCAATAGATCGGAGAGAAATACAAAGGTATAACATGTTGGGGAACGAAGTAATTTCAAAAAAATTCCTACGCACACACATGATCATGGTGATGCATAGCAACGAGAGGGGAGAGTGTGTCCACGTACCCTCGTAGACCGAAAGCAGAAGCGTTAGCACAACGCGGTTGATGTATTTTTACGTATTCACGATCCGACCGATCCAAGTACCGAACGTATGACACCTCCGAGTTCAGCACACGTTCAGCTCGATGACGTCCCGCGAACTCCGATCCAGCAGAGCTTCACGGGAGAGTTCCGTCAGCACGACGGCGTGATGACGGTGATGATGTTGCTACCGACGCAGGGCTTCACCTAAGCACCGCTACGATATGACCGAGGTGGAATATGGTGGAGGGGGGCACCGCACACGGCTGGAATAGATCAACAGATAAACTTGTGTATCTAGAGGTGCCCCCTGCCACCGTATATAAAGAACCAGGGGGAGGAGGCGGCCGGCCAGGAGGAGGGCGCGCCAGGGAGGAGTCCTACTCCCACCGGGAGTAGGACTCCCTCTTTTCCTAGTTGGAGTAGGAGGGGGAAAGGAAGGGAAGGAGAGAGGAGGAAGGAAAGGGTGGCGCCGACCCCCTCAGTGTCCAATTCGGACTAGAGGGGGAGGAGGTGCGCAGCCTGCCCTAGCCGCCCCTCCTCTTCTCCACTAAGGCCCATCTTGGCCCATTAAACTCCCCGGGGGGTTCCGGTAACCCCCCGGTACTCTGGTATATGTCCAAAACTCCCCGAAACCATTCCGGTGTCCGAACATAGTCGTCCAATATATCGATCTTTATGTCTCGACCATTTTGAGACTCCTCGTCATGTCCGTGATCACATCTGGGACTCCGAACTACCTTCGGTACATCAAAACACAAAAACTCATAATACAATCATCACCGAACTTTAAGCGTGCGGACCCTACAGGTTCGAGAATTATGTAGACATGACTGAGACATGTCTCCGGTCAATAAACAATAGCGGAACCTGGATGCTCATATTGGCTCCTACATATTCTACGAAGATATTTATCAGTCAAACTGCATAACAACATACGTTGTTCCCTTTGTCCTTGCCCGAGATTCGATCGTCGGTATCTCAATACCTAGTTCAATATCGTTACCGGCAAGTCTCTTTACTCGTTTCGTAATACATCAACCCGCAACTAACTCATTAGTGACAATCCTTGCAAGGCTTATAGTGATGTGCATTACCGAGTGGGCCCAGAGATACCTCTCCGACAATCAGAGTGACAAATCCTAATCTCGAAATACGCCAACCCAACAAGTACCTTCGGAGACACCTGTAGAGCACCTTATAATCACCCAGTTACGTTGTGGCGTTTGGTAGCACACAAAGTGTTCCTCCGGTAAACAGGAGTTGCATAATCTCATAGTCATAGGAACATGTATAAGTCATGAAGAAAGCAAGCAACATACTAAACGATCGAGTGCTAAGCTAACGGAATGGGTCAAGTCAATCACATCATTCTCCTAATGATGTGATCCCGTTAATCAAATGACAACTCATGTCTATGGCTAGGAAACATAACCATCTTTGATCAACGAGCTAGTCTAGTAGAGGCATACTAGTGACACTCTATTTGTCTATGTATTCACACATGTATCATGTTCCTGGTTAATACAATTCTAGCATGAATAATAAACATTTATCATGATATAAGGAAATAAACAGTAACTTTATTATTGCCTCTAGGGCATATTTCCTTCAGTCTCCCACTTGCACTAGAGCGAATAATCTAGATTACACAGTAATGATTCTAACACCCATGGATCTTGGTGTTGATCATGTTTTGCTCGTGAGAGAGGCTTAGTCAACGGGTCTGCAACGTTCAGATCCGTATGTATCTTGCAAATCTCTATGTCTCCCACCTGGACTTGATCCCTGATACGTCTCCAACGTATCTATAATTTATAAAGTATTCATGCTATTATATTATCTGTTTTGGACGTTAATGGGCTTTACTAAGCACTTTTATATGATTTTTGGGACTAACCTATTAACCCAGAGCCCGGTGCCAGTTCCTGTTTTTTTTCTTGTTTCAGTGTTTCTAAGAAAAGGAATATCAAATGGAGTCCAAACGGAATGAAACCTTCAGAAGAATAATTTTTGGAAAGAAAGAAATCCGGGAGACTTGGAGTGCACGTCAGGGGATCAACGAGGAGAGCACGAGGCAGGGGGGCATGCCCACCCCCCTGTGCGCGCCCTCCACCCTCGTGGGCCCCTTGTGCCCCCCCTAACGTATTTCTTCCTCCTATATATACCAGTATACCCTAAAACCTTCGAAAAACAGAATAGATCGGGAGTTCCACCGCCGCAAGCCTCTATAGCCACCAAAAACCAATCGGGACCCTGTTCCGGCACCCTGCCGGAGGGTTGAACCCTCATCGGTGGCCATCTTCATCATCCCGACGCTCTCCATGACAAGGAGGGAGTAGTTCACCCTCGGGGCTGAGGGTATGTACCAGTAGCTATGTGTTTGATCTCTCTCTCTCTCATGTTCTTGATTTGGCACGATCTTGATGTATCGCGAGCTTTGCTATTATAGTTGGTTCTTATGATGTTTCTCCCCCTCTACTATCTTGTAATGTATTGAGTTTTCCCTTTGAAGTTATCTTATCGGATTGAGTCTTTAAGGATTTGAGAACACTTGATGTATGTCTTGCGTGGGATACCCGTGGTGACAATGGGGTATTCTATTGATTCACTTGATGTATGTTTTGGTGATCAACTTGCAGGTTCCATGACCTTGGGAATCTATGCATAGGGGTTGGCACATGTTTTCGTCTTGACTCTCCGGTAGAAACTTTGGGGCACTCTTTGAAGTACTTTGTGTTGGTTGAATAGATGAATCTGAGATTGTGTGATGCATATCGTATAATCATACCCACGGATACTTGAGGTGACATTGGAGTATCTAGGTGACATTAGGGTTTTGGTTGATTTGTATCTTAAGATGTTATTCTAGTACGAACTCTATGATAGATTGAACGGAAAGAATAGCTTCGTGTTATTTTACTACGGACTCTTGAATAGATCGATCCAAAAGAGTAACTTTGAGGTGGTTTCGTACCCTACCATAATCTCTTCGTTTGTTCTCCGCTATTAGTGACTTTGGAGTGACTCGTTGTTGCATGTTGAGGGATAGTTATATGATCCAATTATGTTATTATTGTTGAGAGAACTTGCACTAGTGAAAGTATGAACCCTAGGCCTTGTTTCAACGCATTGCAATACCATTTGTGCTCACTTTTATCATTAGTTACCTTGCTGTTTTCAGTTTTCAGTTTGCAAAAACCTATATCTACCATCCATATTGCACTTGTATCACCATCTCTTCGCCGAACTAGTGCACCTATACAATTTACCATTGTATTGGGTGTGTTGGGGACACAAGAGACTCTTTGTTATTTGGTTGCAGGGTTGCTTGAGATAGACCATCTTCATCCTACACCTCCCACGGATTGATAAACCTTAGGTCATCCACTTGAGGGAAATTTGCTACTGTCCTACAAACCTCTGCACTTGGAGGCCCAACAACGTCTACAACAAGAAGGTCACATAGTAGACATCAATCCCGGATGGAGTTGAAGCGTCTCTTGATGTGCTTGGTTCTCTTGTGAAATCTGGACTCCTTTGCCAAGGCAATTGCACCAGTATTGTCACAAAAGATTTTCATTGGACCCGATGCACTAGGTATGACACCTAGATCGGATATGAAATCCTTCATCCAGACTCCTTCATTTGCTGCTTCCGAAGCAACAATGTACTCCGCTTCACACGTTGATCCCGCCACGACGCTTTGTTTAGAACTACTCCAACTGACAGCTGCATCGTTCAATATAAACGCGTATCCGGTTTGCGATTTAGAATCGTTCGGATCAGTGTCAAAGCTTGCATCAACGTAACCATTTACGACGAGCTCTTTGTCACCTCCATAAACGAGAAACATATCCTTAGTCCTTTTCAGGTATTTCAGGATGTTCTTGACCGCTGTCCAGTGAACTACTCATGGATTACTTTGGTACCTCCCTGTTAAACTAATAGCAAGGCACACATCAGGTCTGGTACACAGCATTGCATACATGATAGAGCCTATGGTTGAAGCATAGGGAACATCTTTCCTTTTCTCTCTATCTTCTGCAGTGGTCGGGCATTGAGTCTTACTCAATCTCACACCTTGTAACACAGGCAAGAACTCTTTCTTTGCTTGATCCATTTTGAACTTCTTCAAAACTTTGTCAAGGTATGTGCTTTGTGAAAGTCCAATTAAGCGTCTATCTCTATAGATCTTGATGCCCAGTATGTAAGCAGCTTCACCGAGGCCCTTCATTGAAAAACTCTTATTCAAGTATCCTTTTATGCTATCCAGAAATTCTATATCATTTCCAATCAACAGTATGTCATCCACATATAACATTAGAAATGCTACAAAGCTCCCACTCACTTTCTTGTAAATACAGGCTTCTCCAAAAGTCTGTATGAAACGATATGCTTTGATCACACTATCAAAGCATTTATTCCAACTCCGAGAGGCTTGCACCAGTACATAAATGGATCACTGGAGCTTGCACACTTTGTTAGCACCCTTTGGATCGATAAAACCTTAAGGTTGCATCATATACAACTCTTCTTCCAGAAATCCATTCAGGAATGCAGTCTTTACATCCATTTGCCAAATTTCATAATCATAAAATGCGGCTATTGCTAACATGATTCGGATGGACTTAAGCATCACGACGGGTGAGAAAGTCTCATCGTAGTCAATCCCTTAAACTTGTCGAAAACCCTTTGCGACAAGTCGAGCTTTGTAGACAGTAACATTACCATCGGCGTCAGTCTTCTTCTTAAAGATCCACTTGTTCTCTATTGCTCGTCAACCCTCGGGCAAGTCAACCAAAGTCCACACTTTGTTTTCATACATGGATCCCATCTCAGATTTCATGGCTTCCAGACATTTTGCGGAATCTGGGCTCACCATCGCTTCTTCATAGTTCGTAGGTTCGTCATGATCTAGTAGCATGATTTCCAGAATAGGACTGCCGTACCACTCTGGTGCGGATCTCAATCTGGTTGATCTACGAGGTTCAGCAGTTACTTGATCTGAAGTTTCATGATCATCATCACTAACTTCTTCTCTGATTGGTGTAGATGTCACAGAAACCGGTTCCTGTGATGTACTACTTTCCAATAAGGGAGCAGGTACAGTTACCTCATCAAGTTCTACTTTCCTCCCACTCACTTCTTTCGAGAGAAACTCCTTCTCTAGAAAGGATCCATTTTTAGCAACAAATGTCTTGCCTTCGGATCTGTGATAGAAGGTGTACCCAACTGTTTCCTTTGGGTATCCTATGAAGACACATTTCTCCGATTTGGGTTCGAGCTTATCAGGTTGAAGCTTTTTCACATAAGCATCGCAGCCCCAAACTTTAAGAAACGACAACTTTGGTTTCTTGCCAAACCATAGCTTATAAGGCGTCGTCTCAACGGATTTTGACGGTGTCCTATTTAACGTGAATGCGGCCGTCTCTAGAGCATAACCCCAAAACGATAGCGGTAAATCTGTAAGAGACATCATAGATCGCACCATATCTAGTAAAGTGCGATTACGACATTCGGACACACCATTGCGTTGTGGTGTTCCGGGTGGCGTGAGTTGTGAAACTATTCCGCATTGTTTCAAATGTAGACCAAACTCGTAACTCAAATATTCTCCTCCACGATCAGATCGTAGAAACTTTATTTTCTTGTTACGATGATTTTCAACTTCACTCTGAAATACTTTGAACTTTTCAAATGTTTCAGACTTGTGTTTCATTAAGTAGATATACCCATATCTGCTTAAATCATCTGTGAAGGTGAGAAAATAACGATATCCGCCACGAGCTTCAATATTCATCGGACCACATACATCTGTATGTATGATTTCCAATAAATCTGTTGCTCTCTCCATAGTACCGGAGAACGGTGTTTTAGTCATCTTGCCCATGAGGCACGGTTCGCAAGTACCAAGTGATTCATAATCAAGTGGTTCCAAAAGTCCATCAGTATGGAGTTTCTTCATGCGCTTTACACCGATATGACCTAAACGGCAGTGCCACAAATAAGTTGCACTATCATTATCAACTCTGCATCTTTTGGCTTCAATATTATGAATATGTGTATCACTACTATCGAGATTTAATATAAATAGACCACTGTTCAAGGAAGAACACTTATACCTTGAAATTTAGTGAGAGATCATCTTATAATAAAGTAAAGCATTACAGGGCGATTGCATTTCATACAATAAAGCGACAACCATATGGCTCCTGCCGGTTGCCGATAACTCGGTTACAAAACATGATCATCTCATACAATAAAATATAGCATCATGTCTTGACCATATCACATCACAACATGCCCTGCAAAAACAAGTTAGACGTCCTCTACTTTGTTTGTTGCGAGTTTTACGTGGCTGCTACGGGCTTAAGCAAGAACTCATCTTACCTACGCATCAAAACCACAACGATAGTTTGTCAAATAGACTCCGTTTTAACCTTCTCAAGGACCGGGCGTAGCCACACTTGGTTCAACTAAAGTTGGTGAGACAGTCTCCCGCAAGCCATCTGTGTGCAAAGCACGTCGAGGGAACCGGTCTCGCGTAAGCGTACGCGTAAGGTTGGTCCGGGTCGTCTCATCCAACAATACCGCTGAACCAAAGTATGACATGCTGGTAGGCAGTATGACTTGTATCGTCCACAACTCACTTGTGTTCTACTCGTGCAAATAACATCAAACCATAAAAACCTAGGCTCGGATGCCACTGTTGGGGAACGTAGTAATTTCAAAAAAAATCCTACGCACACGCAAGAACATGGTGATGCATAGCAACGAGAGGGGAGAGTGTTGTCTACGTACCCTCGTAGACCGAAAGCGGAAGCATTATATCAACGCGGTTGATGTTGTCGTACGTCTTCACGATCCGACCGATCCAAGCACCGTTACTCTGGCACCTCCGAGTTCTTGGCACACGTTCAGCTTGATGACGTTCCCCGGGCTCCGATCCAGCAAAGCTTCGGGGAAGAGTTCCGTCAGCACGACGGCGAGGTGACGATCTTGATGTTCTACTATCGCAGGGCTTCGCCTAAGCACCGCTACAATATGACCGAGGTGGAATATGGTGGAGGGGGGCACCGCACACGGCTAGAGAACGATCTCCAGGATCAACTTGTGTGTCTTGGGGTGCCCCCTTGCCCCTGTATATAAAGGAGCAAGGAGGGAGGGCCGGCCGGCCCTAGGGGCGCGCCAAGGGAGGGGGAGTCCTCCTCCTAGTGGGAGTAGGACTCCCCTTTCCTAGTCCAACTAGGAGGGGGAAGGGGGGAAGGAAGGAGAGGGAGAGGGAGAGGGAAAGGGGGCCGCCCCCCCTCCTTGTCCAATTCGGACTCCTCATGGGGGGGCGCGCGCCACCTCCTGGCACGGCCCTCTCTCTCCCCTCGTGGCCCAATAAGGCCCATACTTCCCCCGGGGGGTTCCGGTAACCCCTCCGGCACTCCGGTAATATCCGAAACCTCTCAGAACCATTCCGATGTCCGAACATAGCCGTCCAATATATCAATCTTTATGTCTCGACCATTCCGAGACTCCTCGTCATGTCCGTGATCACATCCGGGACTCCGAACTCCTTCGGTACATCAAAATGCATAAACTCATAATAACTGTCATCGTAACCTTAAGCGTGCGGACCCTATGGTTCGAGAACAATGTAGACATGACCGAGACACGTCTCCGGTCAATAACCAATAGCGGGACCTGGATGCCCATATTGGCTCCTACATATTCTACGAAGATCTTTATCGGTCAGACCGCATAACAGCATACGTTGTTCCCTTTGTCCATCGGTATGTTACTTGCCCGAGATTCGATCGTCGGTATCCAATACCTAGTTCAATCTCGTTACCGGCAAGTCTCTTTACTCGTTCCGTAATACATCATCCCGCAACTAACTCATTAGTTGCAATGCTTGCAAGGCTTAAGTGATGTGCATTACCGAGAGGGCCCAGAGATACCTCTCCCACAATTGGAGTGACAAATCCTAATCTCGAAATACGCCAAACCAACATCTACCTTTGGTGACACCTGTAGTACTCCTTTATAATCACCCAGTTACGTTGTGACGTTTGGTAGCACCCAAAGTGTTCCTCCGGCAAACGGGAGTTGCATAATCTCATAGTCAAAGGAACATGTATAAGTCATGAATAAAAGCTACAGCAACATACTAAACGATCGGGTGCTATGCTAATGGAATGGGTCATGTCAATCAGATCATTCAACTAATGATGTGACCTTGTTAATCAAATGACAACTCCTTTTGTCTATGGTTAGGAAACTTAACCATCTTTGATTAACAAGCTAGTCAAGTAGAGGCATACTAGTGACACTCTGTTTGTCTATGTATCCACACATGTATTATGTTTCCGGTTAATACAATTCTAGCATGAATAATAAACATTTATCATGATATGTAAGGAAATAAATAATAACTTTATTATTGCCTCTAGGGCATATTTCCTTCACAAGATCCATCTATGAGTTCATCTAAGCAACGAGTCATGGAAGAGAGATTGCATCTACATACCACTTTGTAGATCGCGAGCGGAAGCGTTCAACGAACGGGGATGAGGTAGTCGTACACGACGTGATCCAAATCACCGGAGATCCTAGCACCGAACGGACGGCACCTCCACGTTCAACACACGTACGGTCAGCGTAACGTCTACTTCTTATTGATCCAGCAAGGCAAAGGAGAGGTTGGGGAAGATAGCTCCAGCAGCAGCACGACGGCGTGGCGATGGTGGAGCTGCAGTACTCCGGCAGGGCTTCGCCGAGCTCTACGGAGGAGGAGGAAGTGTTGGAGAGGGAGAGGGAGGCGCCAAGGACCAGGGGTACGGCTGCCCCCTCCCCTCCCCTCATATATATAGCCCCCTAGGGGGGCGCCGGCCCTAGGAGATGCAATCTCCTAGGGGGGCGCCGGCCAAGGGGTGGGGGGCTTGCCCCCCAAGCAAGGGGGCGCCCCCTTTTAGGGTTTCCCCCACCCTAGGCGCGCATGGGCCCTGGGGAAGTGGCACCCCAGCCCACTTTGGGCTGGATTCTTTTCTACTTCAGCCCATGGGACCCTCCGGGGCAGGTGGCCCCACCCGGTGGATCCCCCGGGACCCTCCGGTGGTCCCGGTACAATACCGATAACCCCGAAACTTGTCCCGATGGCCAAAACAGCACTTCCTATATATAATTCTTTACCTCCGGACCATTCCGAAACTCCTCGTGATGTCCGGGATCTCATCCGGGACTCCGAACAACATTCGGGTTACTGCATATACATATCTTCACAACCCTAGCGTCACCGAACCTTAAGAGTGTAGACCCTACGGGTTCGGGAGACATGCAGACATGACCGAGACGGCTCTCGGACAATAACCAACAGCGGGATCTGGATACCCATGTTGGCTCCCACATGCTCCACGATGATCTCATCGGATGAACCACGATGTCGAGGATTCAATTAATCTCGTATACGATTCCCTTTGTCTCGGTATTTTACTTGCCCGAGATTCGATCGTCGGTATCCCAATACCTCGTTCAATCTCGTTACTGGCAAGTCACTTTACTCGTACCGTAATGCATGATCCCGTGATCAAACACTTTGATCACATTGAGCTCATTATGATGATGCATTACTGAGTGGGCCCGGTGATACCTCTCCGTCAAGCGGAGTGACAAATCCCAGTCTCGATCCGTGTCAACCCAACATACACTTTCGGGGATACCCGTAGTATACCTTTATAGTCACCCAGTTACGTTGTGACGTTTGGCACACCCAAAGCACTCCTACGGTATCCGGGAGTTACACGATCTCATGGTCTAAGGAAAGGATACTTGACATTGGAAAACTCTAGCAAACGAACTGTGCAATCTTATGCTATGTTTAGGATTGGGTCTCGTCCATCACATCATTCTCCTAATGATGTGATCTCGTTATCATTGACATCCAATGCCCATAGTCAGGAAACCATGACTATCTATTGATCAACGAGCTAGTCAACTAGAGGCTTACTAGGGACACGTTGTTGTCTGTTATTCACACATGTATTACGATTTCCGGATAACACAATTATAGCACGAATAAAGACAATTATCATGAACAAGGAAATATAATAATAATGCTTTTATTATTGCCCTAGGGCATATTTCCAACACGTCCTCCACCGAGGTACTCCCTCCTTCCCTCCCTCCTCCTCCCACCGCGCCCTCCTCCCTCCTCCTCCCATCGCGCCCTCCTCCCTCCGCCTCCGCCCGCCCCCTCCTCCCTCCTCCTCCAGCCGCCCCCTCCTCCCTCCTCCATCCTTCGCTGGCAGCCCTCCTCCCACCGCCCCTCCCTCCTCCTCCTCCTCCTCCGGACGGCCCCTTCCCCTCCTCCTCCGGCCGCCCCTCTCCCTCCTCTCTCCTCCCTCCCTCCCTCCCTTGTCTCTGTTCTTGCAAATTGTAGGTAATTTAAATGTAGATTTTAGAATGTAGACATTGTAAACATTGTAGATTTTAGAATGTAGACATTGTAGTAGAATTTTTAGCAAGTGTTTAATAGAAATATTTTATTTAGTAAGTGATTAATATAACTAGTTTATTTATATTAAGTGCTTGATAGAACTAGTTTATTTAGTAAGTGCTTAATATAACTAGTTTATTTATAGTAAGTGCTTAATAGAACTAGTTTATTTAGTAAGTAGTTAATAAAACTAGTTTATTTAGTAAGTAGTTATTAGAACTAGTTCGTTTAGTGTTAGGATTATATATAAGATATTTTGAAATGGTTTTGTTCATATTTTACACCATTGAAATGTAATGACCATCGAGAAGTGGCCTATGTTTTGCCGGAGTGCTGATTAATTTCCGTTCCGGCAAAATTTCAGGCGCTCGATATGTGCTTTTTTAGCAAAGGTCATGCCGAATTTTTTGGGTTTTGCCGTCGAGTTATAATCTTTGAATTTTGAACATAGGAGATGTCTGATGACGATGGGATCCCGGAGTGTGGGTACTGCTACGATGACCGGGGTTTGTGTGATAGGTTTCCTCACCTGCAAAATGATAGGTTTTTCACCGTGAAGCTGGAAGAGACCTTTGATGTTTGTACGGTACGCAACGACAAGCATTTCATCGTAATTAATATCATCACTTGTGCTTCTTTTGTTCAACGTGTAATTTATGGATTTTTTTAAAAATTTGATTAGTACATCCCGTGTCATGCTAGACCATATGTATTGGAGAAGCTTGGTTTTGGTTTAGATGACTTTGAGAATGTGGAGACGAGGAGGGCTCACTTAAGAACTAAACATGATTATGAGTTTTTGGTTAGGCTGTACAATGCGGTCGATCGCTCCCATTTCGGTTGCTCTAACCGGGAAGCTCTTTGCAAGGCATATGGATTTGAGGAGGGAATGCAAATAAGATTCTATATTCGTCCTGAAGATTATGATGATGATGATAATATCGACATCTGGGTGGATGTGGATATGCCTCCAGTTTTGCCTAGATGTGACTCTGTCAAACTAATTTGTTAAGTTCAGTAATTTATGTTGTTAATTTAGAAATATTTGGTGTTCGTCGGTACTAAACTTATTTATTTATAATTGTCAGCTTATTTCTTATCTTCAAGAAATACTCGGAAGGTAATAGACAATACGTACTACAGCTATGACTCCAAGGTTAATTGTGAGTAGAAAGGTTATCTTGTCTCACTCATAAAAGATGTTGAGGCCTTCAAAACCAGTCACTCTATCAGCCCGAATTATACTAGATATGTGCCACTAATCCATAAATTATAATGTAAAAACAATCTCTAAATTGCTACTTATGAAAAATTGTATAAAGGTGTATGAATACGACCTAATTTTTTTAAAAATAGAATACGGAATAATAGTAGTGGTGGTTGTTCTGGAAAGCGCTACTACTAATTACCAGTAGCGGTTGTTTTGGAAAGCGCTACTACTAAGTAAATATAGCAGTAGCGAGTGCCAGTAGGTGCTACTGCTAAGCTTTAGCTGTAGCGCCGTATCAGTAGCGCGCTTACCCGCGCTACTGATAGGCAAAAAACCAGCGCTACTGCTAGACTTTTCCCTAATAGTGAGGGCATGTGCTTTCAAAATATGAACCAAAATCCGAGGGGACTAATAAACCCAATTATCATGCATGGTTGCAGTAGACCAATATGTGGTTGGATGGTTAGATAGACAGTGGTATCCCTAACCCATCAGAGTTCCAATCATGGTGCTCGCATTTATCCTGAATTTATTTCAGGATTTCCAGTAATTCACGTTCAGTGAGAGGAGACGTTCCCATCGACTACGAGGCGCATACGATGACTTCGTAAAATCTCAGGATGATATGCCGTCTTATGCATGGTTGCATATTGAGACGAATCATTTTTCATGCATGTTAGTACATGTTAAGGTGGTATGCTTGCATGTTGAGAGAAATAGATCTATAGCACTTTTCTTTCCAAGCTAGCTAGTTTCTTACTGTTGGACATTTTGACAAAAAAAAACTATCCTTCAATTTTCTCTGATGTTCATGTATTTGCGTATATTTTTCTTCATGGCTAGACATTGTTGATTTGACAATGTAAATGCATTGCAACAAGTGGAGGAAAGAGAAAATTATCTCTTTGTGACGCACACAACATTTTACCCAGAATCAAGGGAGTGGAAAAGATACGAAGTGATCGACACAAGTGGGTCGATTCTACCGAGACGATCAATCTCCTAGCTCATAATTGAGGCCATGGCTGAATGGCAGCCACTCCCCATATACTCTGAATTTAATTGGACCGCTAGCTTTCGTTTGACTAACCGTTTCCACCGAGCACGAGGGAGACAAGGGACACATGCACTGTTGAATACTTGTCATGCAAGATATCATTTGCTCCACAAATTAAGCCACATAGGTACTCCCTCTTATTAACCAAGTCTGTTCACAATGTGAATTTGCCGACGATGCAAGCTAGATAATACGCCATGTACTCTAATTAGTTCCAGAGCTTGCATGGTCATTGCTTCTACATCGAATAATTTGCGGTAAGAATAAGATGGGATTACAGCAGTAGAATCAAGTGTTGCAAGCAACGTCTCACCAGCGTGCGGTTATATGTAGAATTGTAGAATATATCAAATAATGTACTACTCCTAGATTTGGATAGGCAGCTTCAATACAATGTTCTATAGGGGAGCTTGCACAAAATACTGATGAGAATATGTCAATATTACACGATCCATATAATCAAATATTTTTCAAACTTTATTGTGTAACCTGATTACATCTATCTCACAAGTATACCGACCCTTAATTTCTTCACATATGAGCACTTAATTACCGCCTCATTCCTCCTCTCTTCAGAACATACATGATATCTATGTATATATAATTCTTCCAAACCAAATTGAAAGAAAGAAAAAAGGGACAAACTGAGAAAAAGTAACAACAAATTAGCCAAAAAAAAATGAAACTGTATATTTAATTACGGCATGTAGAGAGCTTCCAATCCTTGGCAATCCGCGCTCCAGTCATGATCGGCAGCAAGGATGCCATCATGGAGGCTCATGGCGTCATCAGGGAACGAATCAAGCGAGTCGTACTTGGGCTCCTCCCATGTAGACAAGCTCGGCACGATCGAGCACCACGACGAGAGGTTGGCGGCGGCACCGTCCGTGGGCAACCCCAACGAGTCGAAACAGCTCTGATCCATGGCGAAGTTGAGCTCGCCTAGCGCAGCTTGCACGCTCTCGTCGCTGCACAGCATGGTGGTTGCGGTAGCTGGGCTGGCCGTACTAGTCGGATCAGCACTGCTCACCGGTCGGGACCAGTCGACGAACCCGTCCGGACTCGCGTCGAACTGCGCGGGCGGCAGAAGACCACCGGGGCTCATGTCGCTGGAGGCGCTGAACGTGTCAAACGTCTCGTCGACGTGCCCGCCGGCCGACTCCGGCGTGACGGAGCCGACGAGGCTGCCGCCGGTGGCCGGCTGCTGGTTGTTCAGAAACTTGGAGTAGAGCATTGCGAGGTCGATGGACGAGCCATCGGCCGTGGTGGGCACGTCGTGCATCGCCTGGCCAGGGTTCGCCTGGTTGCCGACCATGCCTTCCAGGACCATGTCCGGCCGGAGCGGACCGGGGAACCCTCCATGCCCGAACGTGGCGTCGCGGACGCCGGAGAAAGAGTCGGACGCCGACCGGACAGACGACTTCCCCCGGCGGTTCTTCCGGCATCCGCCGCCGACGGGGACGTTCCGGAGAGAGCCGCCCTTGGTCCAGTACCGGCGGCAGCCCTTGCAGAAGTAGCGCGGCTGGCTGAGGCTGTAGTTGTTGTAGTAGCAGAACTTGGTGTTGGGCGAGTCGCAGCGCGGGCAGTTGGGCGCGACCTCGGCGCCAGTGCTGTAGCGGCGATCCACCAGCAGCGACGGCGGCCGCGGCACGTACGGCAGCATGGCCGCCTCGTGCGGGTGCGACGACAGCATCGTCGTTCACAGATCCTTCTTCTGCAGCGATCAGACTACGGCCGGCCGGGGAGCTATGCGGGCGATGTGAGAGGGATTGACCTGATCGGAGGACACGGCGGCCGGAGAAGAGATGGTGACTTGATCGGTGGAGGTGGGGGGAGGAGGCCGGCGAGAGGGCAGTGGAGGGAGTGGCGGGGTTCTTATATGGATCGGCGGGGTGGGAGCTAATTACGCGCTGTGCATGTGCATGTGAGTTTGCGTTGCTTAGATTTGGGCCGAGATGCAGTGTAGTATAGTGGAAATTCTCCGAGCTTTGATTTAGGGTTAAAGGAATTAGGCAGCTCCTAGTTAACCACCCCCAACAAACTGTGGCAGTGCAGTGGTGCAGCAGCAGGTGCCCTTTAGTGGCCACAGTACGTCTTGTTATCACAATGATGGACGCATCAACCACTGTTCAACAGATCGAAGGACGCTGCTGCTGCTGCAGGCTTTCACTGTTTCATGTCAAATTGTTGTACTCCTCACCGTGAATTTCTTGTTTCAGTCTAGTGGTTAGTGGCTACTACGGCGTGGTCGGTGTGGGAGTCTGGGAGAGCCGTATGAAGCTAGGGATCGATCGACGGAAGCCTGCCAGCGCGCGGCCAGAGCGCGCGCACGGGCGTGGTGGGAGCGGCCGCTCCGTAGGCTGCCGGGGTAGGGCGTGCCGGCGGCAACCTCGCTGGGATACGTGGCGGCGCACCACTGGCCGGCCACGTGAAACCCCGGGGTCCCCCCCGGAGAGCGGTGGGGTGCGAGGGACGCAAATCCCTCGGGATCGCCCATACGACTTTGTTATTGGCTGTCGCTCCGCTCGATGCGTCGGATGCATGGCCGCCCTTCGACGGGTACGCTGTGGGGAGGGCGGGATTTGCTCACACGGTTAAGCTCTCGGGACGCAACATGTACGCGCCGGCGCCCGCGCGAGAGATCGGTGATGTGCGATCCGGTGGGCTGGCTGGCTATGGCTAGCTAGTATGCTGGGGACGTGTGCCCCTCCCTCGATCGATCATCCGGCCGGGCGTCGTCGTCTAGCTTCAACGTAGACGCTGGAAGGGACCAGAACGAGTTCCACCAATCAAGCGGCCGGCTGGGCTCCTATGGCGAGTGAAGGAATGCATGTTTGATTTTATTTTATTTTTGTAATTTATCAGCGATAAACGTACATGGAGCGTGATGGATAGATATCCTGGACGCAGGAGCGGCTGCCGGTATTAACAGGACAGTGCACCAGTCCATCCAGATCTGCCGGTCGACGGACCGCAACGACGTACAATCATGCCATGCGATCCAGCGCAGCGCGCGTGGCGGGGCCAGCCGATCTCCAATCGTAACCTGATACCATGACCACAGCAGCCTGGGACTGGACTGGACTGGGAGCCAGGCGATCGATGTGCGTACGTACTCATCATGCCATGTAGCAGTACGTACGCATACAAGCACGCAATAGTTGCACTGCACAGCGACGATCGACATGACCAGCCGTGTGCCGGCCCGGTTCGAGCCCGGCAATCAATAGCCGGCCCATACGGGCACGGCGCCTTGTACGTACCCGCCCACGGCCCTGCTACGCGCGCGGTTCGGTGCACCCGACCTGATCGCGTCCCGTCTTTCCCGCGCACGTACCCCCCGGTACGGTGGGGCCGGCCACAGACCTGCCGAGACGCGAGGCAAAGACGTGCGTGCGGTACGGCTCTCGAGTCTCGGCTCTCTGACTGACATGCCACTGCTTCGTCCAGCTCCTAGTACTGCTCTCGGGCGCCATCGATGGCGACGGCGCGTACATGTTCCAACCCCGGAGCACCGCGCCATCTTGATGTGCGTGCGCACGCACGTACGTACGGCCCATCCATCATCGGTCGTCGCCATGTCGTCCATGTGGCCCGGCGAGGTACGTACGTACCGCGGTACTGGGCTACCCACCCGCCAGGGGCACGCTCGTGTCTCGCTGGCCTTAACCACATGCAATCAAGCTTAACCGAACCATCAAGTTGGAAGGAAAAACTTAACCGAGCCATCAACCGCAGATTTGACTTGCGTGCTCCTTCTCCTGCTGCAGTGGCGGATGAAGAGCACTGACACGACAGTGACAGGAGGGATGTGTTAGGGATCTTTCTGGCAAGGTGATCTAATTACCTACTCCAGCTCCTCGTTTGGGTGTTTTACTACTTAGGTCGTCCTGCTGCGCTGTCCAGTCGTAACCCACAAGCACGCGACTTGAATGCGGTGAATCCGTCCGGCACGTCCGTGGATCATCGATCGACAGAAATGGCCTAATGGGATTGCTTGCACGGGCTCCCCAGGCCGTGCTATGATTGGGGGCGCGTACTGTTAGGGTGCTGTGCTTCGTGTGTACTGTCGACGCCGCTCATCAACTGAACGGACCTGACGGGCTCGCCTTGTAATGATTGTATCCGTATCTGTATTTTGGGGGTTGTGGCACGGCACTGTGGGCCTGGCGAAGATGAGCGGTACGAGTACGACCCAACCGGCGGCTCAGGTATCGTGGGCCTCCAGAGACTTGACAGTATTTACATCCAGTTTGTTGCTCCGTTTTATATATCTCAGAAAAATAGATTCAAGAAAAATCTCAGAAAAATAACTTGTTTCTCGATTTCGGAAGGAGTTCGCGTGCGGAAAAGAAGAGGCCCACTGTCCCTGTCTACTATCGAGCGAAACCACACCTAAGAAACACAGGCTTGGCGGAATCACCGAGAAGAAGACCCTAATGTTCTAGTACAACTCTCTCACTAACTTATTTACTTAAACATGCAAGCATGCCACATTAGCATACAATTATGGATGTGATAAGACACACCTTCATATGCAACCATGCATGGGAAAAGACTCACCACCACATACAACCATGCATGGAAAAATATTTTGTCATTTTATTATTCTATGTATATTCAATAAATATTTTACAACTGTACATAATCTTTTTTTGAGAGGACAACTGCACATAATCAAATATAATAAGTTGTGTGTATTTTTAATTTTGGTTCACGTGTTATTAATATAAATATTTATATTCCACATAATCAAATATCATTGAAATGTATTGCAACAGTTTCCCGCAACAGCGCGTGGGGTATTATAATTTAGAAAAATAAGTATACTGAAACGATAAAAGACGAGGTCCTCTAACAATATTTGCACTTCTTCCAGCATTACAATTTCATGATGAGAATGAGTGCATTATTCGCTCACAAAAATGTGTGCACCAGAAAAAGGACGATAATACTTAGAATTTCAAGCCATCTGAGTGACTATGAATGTGGACATCTCAAACTGCAAATACCTTCCCGATATATTTGACTTAGGCAGGTTAAATTAACCTAACATTGTGTCATTCCCTACAAAAACTAGGATTAACTAACCATGGATCAAAATTTCAGTGTTTTGGTAATTTTGGTGGGTATCAAACTATTTTTAACCTCGAAAATTTCAGGACATATTCAAACAAATTTCAAAATAAAATAAAATAAAGTCAAAATTCATCAAATTTAGGTGAATATCTATAGATCAAATTCCAAAATAACTTCCGTATTTTTTACTAATTCTGTAACAATTTTTTCTTGTAATTTTAAAACTAGGAGATATCCAACAAAATGGCCCAGTAAGCTAACTTTACTAAAATTATCATTCTAACTTGAGCTCTCTTACCCCTGCAAAAAGCATAAGCTCTGTACTGCTAGTTCATACAATCTACCTGAATGGCAATTTAGGATAATTAGGATTAGCACACAAACACAAGTTTCCCCAAAAAAGAACATTGGAAGGGAAAGGGGTTCTTACAATGCATTAAGAAAGAGCAGAGTTGCCCGAAAATACCCAACTGAAACTGGATCTATGAACACACTAATTAAGAAAAATAAATATAAATGCCACATAATTCTGAAACTTCTTGGTAACAAATATGCTCTAATGTTATACTCACATGTAATGTTTTGCAAAAAATTACTTCTATGTGGTCTTCTATGCGAGAAGAACAGAATCAATTATATATATAAGTTACTATTCAAGTTTTTCAAAATTACTTCCCAGAAGAACACCGAAGTCATTTGTTTCATGAAACTTCACATGTGAGTAGAACACTCGATCATGTTCGCCACAAAAATCTTATCCATTGCCAATTCACACTTCGTGTGTGGACCCATATTCTTCCGTGGCCTAGCATGCACCATATCAACAAGGCCATTTGGACGGCGAGGGTCTCAGTGAGAGATTGTTTTTTTTTAAGTAAAAGATAGAGATTGCTCTACCTTATATATTTCAAACAGGCCTTAGCCTGAGGGACAAAAGAGTCCATTACAGGAACCAAGAGAAACGCACCAAGGTGCCAAGAGACAGAGAGGAGAGGAAGAGAAGGAAGGAAACATAAAAAAACTACATCATAATTAGCTGGGCAAACAAAGCGCCCAGGTCTTCAAATCGTCCTTGTCCTGTTGCCGCTTAGCTCTGTGCAGCCAAAGGCGAAGCAAGTCCGCAGCATAGAACCTTGTGTATGGGTCAGACCAAGAAGTACTGTTAAAAACGCGATCATTCCGAGCATGCCATAGAGTGACGACGCATGCTGCAAGGGCGACATTCCATTTCCTCTTGAGAACTGGCTGCTGGGTAACGCGCTCGAAGAAATAGAGAAGATCAGGGGAAACACAAGCCAACAAGTTCAACTGCAGCTTGCCCCAGAGATGTTCGGCAGACCGACACCGTAGTACGACATGATCAATGGACTCCACAACAGGGCAAATGTCACAATCGGTATTGGAGACGAGCGCAGACCAGTCTTTTTTGAACATGTTGTCCCTTGTGTTTAAGCGCCCATAAAAAGCCAGCCAAAGAAAAACCTTGTGCTTGTTAGGAATGATCTTATCCCAAATCCACTGCTCAAAAGCACACCGCATTCCCCAGAATGTGAGCATCTTGTAGAAATAACATGTAGCAACCTCCTTCCTAAAGAGGGAAGAGACCCGATGATCAGCATTAGCGTCAGTCAGAGTGACATTTGTGATGAGGTCAAGCAGGACTTGCAACTCTTGTGACGCTGTATTCGAGATGTTTGGGTGCAGTTGTATATCCCAATCATCCTGAGTTATTTGCGACTGGATTGAACACAGCTTATCCTTGGCAAAAGAGTATAAAACTGGCAGCACAAACATCAACCTTCCAACCTCGAGCCACTGATCTTGCCAAAAGGAAACGAGAGCCCCGGAGCCAAGCGAGCAGCGAGAGGAAAACAAGACAAGCGGAATATAACTTTTGAGACCTCTCCAGAAAGCTGTGTCGCGCGTACTGTTGCCACTGGGTAAGTTATTTCTACAGTATTGCGAAGCCAGCCATTGGTAGCAGGGTATGTCTGAAAACTGGAGAGCTTTCACCACAAACTTACACATCATAGCTTGGTTGTGAGCTGACAGATCCCTGACTCCCAGGCCACCTGCGCATCGTGGCTGGATAACTCTGTCCCAAGCCAAAAGACAGTGTCCGCCCGAGGTTTTGCTCTTTCCTTGCCAGAAGAAGGCGTGCAGCAAACCCTCCAGCTTATTGATGGACTCCTTTGTCCATGGGAAGCAAGTCATGAAGTTGCTCGGAATGCCGGCAAGTACCGAGTTGATTAACGTAAGCCTGCCTCCCCATGAAAGAAAAGTAGCTAGCCAGCCCGACGGCCTCTTGTCGACTTTATGAATCACTGGTAGGAGCATACCATGTGTAATCTTATTCAGAGACAAAGGCAAACCGAGGTATGTGCACGGGAAGGAAGAGACTGGACATCCAAGAAGATGAGCAATCTCTAACGCAGTATCAGCCTCAACTGAAACCGGGACCAACATGCTTTTGTGGAAGTTTATTTGCAGACCAGAGAAATCCGAGAAAGCGGAAAGGATGTTTTTGATAACCTGAGCTTGTTGCAAATTTCCCTAGAAGATAAGCAGAGTGTCATCCGCATATTGCAAAACTGTAAACAACACATCTGAACCGAGGGGGTGCAGCAAGCTGCCGGACTGGAAATGCATGCAGCATAAGCGTTGAAGCACATCCTCAACCAAGATGAAAAGGTATGGAGAGAGAGAATCCCCTTGACGGAAGCCCTTCTTATCAGAAAAGACATCACCAAGCTCTCCATTCATTAAAACACGCGATTTGCCAGTGGATAACAGGGAGGAAATCCATTGGGTCCATTTCTGCGGAAAGCCTCGAGCTTGTAAGATCTGCAACATTCACATTCGGTATGGATCTACCAAGGCGCTGGCCTCTTTGATGATGCTCATATTGTGGGAGATTTAGTCAGAACGCAATGCTAGAGTCTTCCGTAACACGGTCGTCCCTTCGATTGTTCTCATTGCCAAGATTAAAGAAGAGGTATCTCTTTGGGCTTTGGCGGGTGCCAAACATTTGGGTATTGTACTGCCGCGAGAGTAGTCCTTTTTTACTCTTGCTGCTACTCGACTTTGTTCTAAAACTTCTTCCTTAATCAATGAAATGGCAAATCTTTTGCCTTGTTCCAAAAACCTTTCAAAGCGGTTTGTTTTTTAATAAAAATAAATGCTATGAGGGCTGAACAGCGGAACGGGTATCTTTAGCAAAGCAATTTTGATTGGTTGAATCGTATTGCGTTCCAGGTAGTAGAGTCCTCGACCGATTCCAGGCGTCAGCAAAACACCACCGTATGTTCCTAAAACAAAAAGCCCTTAGCGCCATGGGACGGGAGTGAACCGCTTGATAATCATTTATTGAATCAGTGTAATGACTCGACAAAATCGAGAAAGAAAAAAGTTGTCTTTGGGGCAAACAAAATTGGAAGGAAGAAAATTTCTCAACCCAACCTAAGTCACCTATTGCACCTAACCTAAGTATAGTGCCAGTTGATAGCAAGGAGAAGTTTATTCCTTTAGAGAAGAGAGGGGGTAAATGTCGTAATTCCAGAGAAATCATTACCGCAAGGCATAGAGGGGGCGGTCATAAGCGCATATACAGCCAACTAGAAACTAGAGATGTGTCCATTATATGCACCGCAAGCAATTGACCCGGATCATTCAGGGCCTTTGCTCAACTAGACTATTAGAGCTCAATCATGGCAAATGAAGGAACTCAGACCCGATCTAGACAACTTGAGTAGCAAGTTAGAGCTATGAGAGAATGCCTAGTATCATGTCACAAAAAACCGCACTGAGTTGCCCGATTAATCAGGGTGCAAATACAAGCTGATACTATTGTGTTAACCCATACACAAGTCAACAACTTAAATAAAATGCAACCTACCAACTTATCCTTTTTTTTGTGGCGAGGGAACATTCTAAGGATTTCAGTACCGGTTGCGGAAATCATTATGGTTTTGTTGACAGATGGCTTGGCAGGGTGTATAGCACAAGCACTAGTTAATAATGAGTCGATGATATATGTAGTGGAGTTGTAACCGTCTGTGTGCTACAAGTCAGCGAGAGAGCTGCAAATTTGTAGGTTGTTCAGCCAAATTATATTGCTGAACATTTGGAACAGGGGCGACACTGCGCATGCTTAGCTGCTGCCTGGATGGCGATGTGTGAGGGGCGTTGAGTCCACCTACACAGTTCACTGATCGGCAAAAGAGTACAATACGTGGTGGGATTGGCGATCGATGCTCCTCATTCGACGAGTGTTGTCTTCATGGTGACATGATGTATACTGGTTGGCGTACGTGTACGTAGGTACTAGGTACAGTGTATTCATGTTCTATTGGACGGATGATTAGTGCATTATTGATGTACTGCTATTCATGTGCATACAGACCAAGCTACATACAGTACAGTGACTGGCGATCGATGCTCCTCCTTCGACGGGTGTTGTCTACATGATGGCGTGATACATGCTGGTTGGTGTACGTGGGTACATTGTATTCTTGTTTGATCAGACAGATGATTAGTGCATTGTTCATGTACTGCTATTCATGAGTGCACGCCTCGGCTCTTCTTGCCTACGCACGCAGTTAGCTAGAGACTTGGACTCCTCTCGCCCCTCGCGTTGCCCCTGCGGGTGACTCGTGGGGGAAACCCTAGCCGCCCCCTCTTAGCCTCCTCCGGTTCCCCCCTTCCCCGCCGCCGTTCGCAGCGTCGCGGGCCGAAGCCTGGCCGGCAGGGCGGCGGCGGGGCTTCTCCTCACCCCTTCCGTCTCGAATGGCGCGGGACAACGAGATCGGGAGGTGCGCCGGGCGAGTGTGGGGTCCGGCGGCGCGGCGGGCGGGTCTTCCGGTGGCATCGTGCGTGGCGCGGCGGCGGCGGCGACCTGGTTGTGGCGAGGTGGTGGCTGCGTTGGATATGACCGGTGGTCGCAGGTGCCGCCGGATCCAGATCAGATCCATCTGGTTCCTGTCTTTGGACTTCATCGGCCGCCACAGGGTGGTGGTGGTTGTCGCTTGCCACGTTGGATCGCTGGATTCGGTATCTGGAGTTCTATGTTGAGTTCTTCTCGGTCCTCCTTCCTGGTGGGCTGAGCCCCACGTCTCTTTCATTTCTGCAGGTTTCGGTTCATGGCTAGTTGCCGGATCCGGAACAAACGGAGGTTTGGTGCTATAGGATGGGACTGGAGGAAACTTTGGTCGACTTGTTCGGCCCGGCATCGACGACGTCACTCGACGCCGTTATCCTCCCTGGAGGCGAAGCAAAGGTCTGTACTATCCACCCCCAGATCCCTCCCGGACGAAAGTCCAAAATCCAGTCTGAATTGTGCGGCGGCGGCGTCCTGCGCGTCGTATCCTCCATGAAGGCGCCGTCTGGGGAGGACCTCGTGTTCGGGGAGAGATTCTGCGGGTGGTGGGCTCCGCGTGGCTCCAGCAGTGGCGACGGTGTGGTGGTTACCAGGTGGTGCGACGTTGTATCTACCGCGTCGATGACAACGAGTTTTGGTGGCATGGTGCAGCTGGATATCGTCGGCGGATGCGGCTGGATGGTCGAGCGCAGGGCCGTGGCGCTGTCTGACGCCATGGTGGCGGCGACGACAGGCTGGCAAGGTTTGCGCCAGTCCATGCTATGGAGATGGATGAAGGAAATATGCCCTAGAGGCAATAATAAAGTTATTATTTATTTCCTTACATATCATGATAAATGTTTATTATTCATGCTAGAATTGTATTAACCGGAAACATAATACATGTGTGGATATATAGACAAACAGAGTGTCACTAGTATGCCTCTACTTGACTAGCTTGTTAATCAAAGATGATTAAGTTTCCTAACCATAGACAAAGGAGTTGTCATTTGATTAACAAGGTCACATCATTAGTTGAATGATCTGATTGACATGACCCATTCCAATAGCTTAGCACCCGATCGTTTAGTATGTTGCTATTGCTTTTGTTCATGACTTATACATGTTCCTTTGACTATGAGATTATGCAACTCCCTTTTGCCGGAGGAACACTTTGGGTGCTACCAAACGTCACAACGTAACTGAGTGATTATAAAGGAGTACTACAGGTGTCACCAAAGGTAGATGTTGGGTTGGCGTAGTTCGAGATTAGGATTTGTCACTCCAATTGTGGGAGAGGTATCTCTGGGCCCTCTCGGTAATGCACATCACTTAAGCCTTGCAAGCATTGCAACTAATGAGTTAGTTGCGGGATGATGTATTATGGAACGAGTAAAGAGACTTGCCGATAACGAGATTGAACTAGGTATTGGATACCGACGATCGAATCTCGGGCAAGTAACATACCGATGACAAAGGGAACAACGTATGTTGTTATGCGGTCTGACCGATAAAGATCTTCGTAGAATATGTAGGAGCCAATATGGGCATCCAGGTCCCGCTATTGGTTATTGACCGGAGATGTGTCTCGGTCATGTCTACATTGTTCTCGAACCGTAGGGTCCGCACGCTTAACGTTACGATGACAGTTATTATGAGTTTATGCATTTTGATGTACCGAAGGTTGTTCGGAGTCCCGGATGTGATCACGGACATGACGAGGAGTCTTGAAATGGTCGAGACGTAAAGATTGATATATTGGAAGCCTATGTTTGGACATCGGAAGTGTTCCAGGTGAAATCGGGATTTTACCAGAATACCGGGAGGGTTACCGGAACCCCCCGGGAGCCAAATGGGCCAACATGGGCCTTGGTGGAACGGTGAAAGGGCTGCCCTCATGGGCTGCGCGCCTCCCCCCTTCCCCTAGTCCTATTAGGACTAGGGAAGGTGGCCGGCCAGCCCCTCTCTCTTTCCCCACTTGGGGAGTCCTATTAGGAATAGGATTGGAGGGGAGTCCTACTCCCAGCGGGAGTAGGACTCCTCCTATGGCTGCCGCACCCCTCCCCCTTTGCCCCTTTATATACGGGGGCAGGGGGCACCTCTAGACACACAAAATTGATCATTGAGATCTTTCCTTAGCCGTGTGCGGTGCCCCCTGCCACCAAATTCCACCTCGGTCATATTGTCGCAGTGCTTAGGCGAAGCCCTGCGTCAGTAGTACATCAAGATCGTCACCACGCCGTCGTGCTGACGGAACTCTTCCCTGAAGCTTTGCTGGATCGGAGCCCGGGGAACATCATCGAGCTGAACGTGTGCCAAGAACTCGGAGGTGCCGGAGTAACGGTGCTTGGATCGGTCGGATCGTGAAGACGTACGACTACATCAACTGCGTTGATATAACGCTCCCGTTTTCGGTCTACGAGGGTACGTAGACAACACTCTCCCCTCTCGTTGCTATGCATCACCATGATCTTGCGTGTGCGTACGAATTTTTTTGAAATTACTACGTTCCCCAACAGTGGCATCCGAGCCTGGTTTTATGGTTTGATGTTATTTGCACGAGTAGAATACAAGTGAGTTGTGGGCGATATAAGTCATACTGCCTACCAGCATGTCATACTTTGGTTCGGCGGTATTGTTGGACGAGACGATCCGGACCAACCTTACGCGTACTCTTACGCGAGACCGGTTCCCTCGACGTGCTTTGCACATAGATGGCTTGCGGAAGACTGTCTCTCCAACTTTAGTTGAACCGAGTGTGGCTACGCCCGGTCCTTGAGAAGGTTAAAACGGAGTCTATTTGACAAACTATCGTTGTGGTTTTGATGCGTAGGTTAGATTGGTTCTTGCTTAAGCCCGTAGCAGCCACGTAAAACTTGCAACAAACAAAGTAGAGGACGTCTAACTTGTTTTTGCAGGGCATGTTGTGATGTGATATGGTCAAGACATGATGCTATATTTTATTGTATGAGATGATCATGTTTTGTAACCGAGTTATCGGCAACCGGCAGGAGCCGTATGGTTGTCGCTTTATTGTATGCAATGCAATCGCCCTGTAATGCTTTACTTTATCACTAAGCGGTAGCGATAGTCGTAGAAGCATAAGATTGGCGAGACGACAAAGATGCTACGATGGAGATCAAGGTGTCGCGCCGGTGACGATGGTGATCATGATGGTGCTGCAGAGATGGAGATCACGAAGCACAAGATGATGATGACCATATCATATCACTTATATTGATTTGCATGTGATGTTTATCTTTTATGCATCTTATCTTGCTTTGATTGACGGTAGCATTATAAGATGATCTCTCACTAATTATCAAGAAGTGTTCTCCCTGAGTATGCACCGTTGCGAAAGTTCTTCGTGCTGAGACACCACGTGATGATCGGGTGTGATAGGCTCTACGTTCAAATACAACGGGTGCAAAACAGTTGCACACGCGGAATACTCAGGTTATACTTGACGAGCTATGCATATAAGATATGACCTCGGAACACGGAGACCAAAAGGTCGAGCGTGAATCATATAGTAGATATGATCAACATAGTGATGTTCACCATTGAAACTACTCCATCTCACGTGATGATCGGACATGGTTTAGTTGATTTGGATCACGTGATCACTTAGAGGATTAGAGAGATGTCTATCTAAGTGGAAGTTCTTAAGTAATATGATTAATTGGACTTTAATTTATCATGAACTTAGTCCTGGTAGTATTAGCATATCTATGTTGTAGATCAATAGCTCGCGTTGTTGCTTTCATATGTTTATTTTGATATGTTCCTAGAGAAAATTGTGTTGAAAGATGTTAGTAGCAATGATGCGGACTGGATCCGTAATCTGAGGTTTATCCTCATTGTTGCACAGAAGAATTATGTCCTTGATGCACCGCTAGGTGACGGACCTATTGCAGGAGCACATGCAGACGTTATGAACGTTTTGCTAGCTCAATATGATGACTACTTAATAGTTTAGTGCACCATGCTTAACGGCTTAGAATCGGGACTTCAAAGACGTTTTGAACGTCATGGACCATATGAGATGTTCCAGGAGTTGAAGTTAATATTTCAAGCAAATACCCGAGTTGAGAGATATGAAGTCTCCAACAAGTTCTATAGCTAAAAGATGGAGGAGAATCGCTCAACTAGTGAGCATGTGCTCAGATTGTCTGGGTACTACAATCGCTTGAATCAAGTGGGAGTTAATCTTCCAGATAAGATAGTGATTGACAGAATTCTCTAGTCACCATCACCAAGTTAGTAGAACTTCGTGATGAACTATAATATGCAAGGGATAAAGGAAAATATTCCCAAGCTCTTCGCGATGCTAAAATCGGCGAAGGTAGAAATCAAAGAAAAACATCAAGTGTTGATGGTTGACAAGATCACTAGTTTCAAGAAAAGGGCAAAGGGAAAGAAGGGGAACTTCAAGAAGAACGGCAAGCAAGTTGCTGCTCAAGTGAAAAAGCCCAAGTCTGGTCCTAAGACTGAGACTAAGTGCTTCTACTGCAAAGGGACTGGTCACTGGAAGCGGAACTACCCCAAGTGATTGGTGGATAAGAAGGATGGCAAAGTGAACATAAGTATATTTGATATACATGTTATTGATGTGTACTTTACTAGTGTTCATAGCAACTCCTCAGTATTTGGTACTAGTTCAGTTGCTAAGATTAGTAACTCGAAACGGGAGTTGCAGAATGAACAAAGACTAGTTAAAGGGCAAGGTGACGGTGTGTGCTGGAAGTGGTTCCAAGATTGATATGATCATCATCACACACTCCCTATACTTTCGGGATTAGTGTTGAAACTAAATAAGTGTTATTTGGTGTTTGCGTTGAGCATGAATATGATTTGATCATGTTAATTGCAATACAGTTATTCATTTAAGTTAGAGAACAATTGTTGTTCTGTTTACATGAATAAAACCTTCTATGGTCATACACACCAATGAAAATGGTTTGTTGGATCTCGATCGTAGTGATACACATATTCATAATATTGAAGCCAAAAGATGCGAAGTTAATAATGATAGTGCAACTTATTTGTGGCACTGCCGTTTAGGTCATATTGGTGTAAAGCGCATGAAGAAACTCCATGCTGATGGAATTTTGGAATCTCTTGATTATGAATCACTTGATGCTTGCGATCCATGCCTTAAGGGCAAGATGACTAAAAACACCGTTCTCCGGAACAATGAAGCAAGCAACAGATTTATTGGAAATCATACATACTGATGTATGTGGTCCGATGAATATTAAGGCTTGCAGCAGGTATCATTATTTTCTGACCTTCACATATGATTTGAGAAGATATGGGTATATCTACTTGGTGAAACATAAGTCTGAAACGTTTGAAAAGTTCAAAGAATTTCAGAGTGAAGTAGAGAATCATCGTAACAAGAAAATAAAAGTTTCTACGATATGATCGCAGAGGTAAAATATTTGAGTTACTAGTTTGGCCTTCATTTAAACAATGTGAAATAGTTTCAGTACTCATGCCAACTGGAACACCACAGCATAATGGTGTGTCCGAACGTCATAACCGTACTCTATTGGATATAGTACAATCTATGATGTTTCTTACCGATTTACCAATATCGTTTTGGGATCATGCATTAGAGACAGCTGCATTCACGTTAAAAAGGGGCACCATCTAAAGTCCGTTGAGACGACACAATATGAACTATGGTTTGGCAAGAAACCAAAGTTGTCGTTTCTTAAAGTTTGGGGTTGTGATGCTTATGTGAAAAAGTTTCATCCTGATAAGCTCAAACCCAAATCGGAGAAATATGTCTTCATAGGATACCCAAACGAGACAGTTGGGTACACCTTCTATCACAGATCCGAAGGCAAGACATTCGTTGCTGAGAATGGATACTTTCTAGAGAAGGAGTTTCTCTTGAAAGAAGTGAGTGGGAGGAAAGTAGAACTTGCCAAGGTAATTGTACCTGCTCCCTTATTGGAAAGTAGTTCATCACAGAAATCTGTTCTTATGACTACTACACCAATTAGTGAGGAAGCTAATGATGATGATCATGTAACTTCAGATCAAGTAACTACCGAATCTCGTAGGTAAACCAGAGTGAGATCCGCACCAGAGTGGTACGGTAATCCTGTTCTGGAAGTTATGTTACTAGACCATGACGAACTTGCGAACTATGAAGAAGCGATGGTGAGCCCAGATTCGCAAAGTGGCTTAAAGCCATGAAATCTGAGATGGGATCCATGTATGAGAACAAAATATGGACTTTGGTTGACTTGCCCGATGATCGGCAAGCAATTGAGAACAAATGGATCTTTAAGAAGAAGACTGACGCTGATGGTAATGTTACTGTCTACAAAGCTCGACTTGTCGCAAAAGGTTTTCGACAAGTTCAAGGGATTGACTACGATGAGACTTTCTCACCCGTAGCGATGCTTAAGTCTGTCCGAATCATGTTAGCAATTGCCGCATTTTATGATTATGAAATTTCGCAGATGGATGTCAAAACTGCATTCCTGAATGGATTTCTGGAAGAAGAGTTGTATATGATGCAACCGGAAGGTTTTGTCGATCCAAAGGGAGCTAACAAAGTGTGCAAGCTCCAGCGATCCATTTATGGACTGGTGCAAGCCTCTCGGAGTTGGAATAAACGCTTTGATAGTGTGATCAAAGCATTTGGTTTTATACAGACTTTCGGAGAAGCCTGTATTTACAAGAAAGTGAGTGGGAGCTCTGTAGCATTTCTAATATTATATGTGGATGACATATTACTGATTGGAAATGATATATAATTTCTGGATAGCATAAAGGGATACTTGAATAAAAGTTTTTCAATGAAAGACCTCGGTGAAGCTGCTTACATATTGAGCATCAAGATCTATAGAGATAGATCAAGACGCTTGATAAGTTTTTCAATAAGTACATACCTTGACAAGATTTTGAAGTAGTTCAAAATGGAACAGTCAAAGAAAGAGTTCTTGCCTGTGTTACAAGGTGTGAAATTGAGTAAGACTCAAAACCCGACCACGGCAGAAGATAGAAAGAGAATGAAAGACATTCCCTATGCCTTGGCCATAGGTTCTATAAAGTATGCCATGCTATGTACCAGATCTATTGTATAACCTACACTGATTTTGGCAAGGGAGTACAATAATGATCTATGAGTAGATCACTGGACAGCGGTCAAAATTATCCTTAGTGGAATAAGGATATGTTTCTCGATTATGGACGTGACAGAAAGGTTCGCCGTAAAGGGTTACGTCGATGCAAGTTTTGACACTGATCTGGATGACTCTAAATCTCGATCTAGATACATATTGAAAGTGGGAGCAATTAGCTAGAGTAGCTCTGTGCGGAGTATTGTAGACATAGAATTCGCAAAATACTTACGGATCTGTATGTGACAGACCCGTTGACTAAAATTATCTCACAAGCAAAACATGATCACACCTTAGTACTCTTTGGATGTTAATCACATAGCGATGTGAACTAGATTACTGACTCTAGTAAACCCTTTGGGTGTTGGTCACATATCGATGTGAACTATGGGTGTTAATCACATGGTGATGTGAACTATTGCTGGTAAATCACATGGCGATGTGAACTAGATTATTGACTCTAGTGCAAGTGGGAGACTGAAGGAAATATGCCCTAGAGGCAATAATAAAGTTATTATTTATTTCCTTACATATCATGATAAATGTTTATTATTCATGCTAGAATTGTATTAACCGGAAACATAATACATGTGTGGATATATAGACAAACAGAGTGTCACTAGTATGCCTCTACTTGACTAGCTTGTTAATCAAAGATGATTAAGTTTCCTAACCATAGACAAAGGAGTTGTCATTTGATTAACAAGGTCACATCATTAGTTGAATGATCTGATTGACACAACCCATTCCAATAGCTTAGCACCCGATCGTTTAGTATGTTGCTATTGCTTTTGTTCATGACTTATACATGTTCCTTTGACTATGAGATTATGCAACTCCCGTTTGCCGGAGGAACACTTTGGGTGCTACCAAACGTCACAACGTAACTGAGTGATTATAAAGGAGTACTACAGGTGTCACCAAAGGTAGATGTTGGGTTGGCGTATTTCGAGATTAGGATTTGTCACTCCAATTGTGGGAGAGGTATCTCTGGGCCCTCTCGGTAATGCACATCACTTAAGCCTTGCAAGCATTGCAACTAATGAGTTAGTTGCGGGATGATGTATTACGGAACGAGTAAAGAGACTTGCCGGTAACGAGATTGAACTAGGTATTGGATACCGACGATCGAATCTCGGGCAAGTAACATACCGATGACAAAGGGAACAACGTATGTTGTTATGCGGTCTGACCGATAAAGATCTTCGTAGAATATGTAGGAGCCAATATGGGCATCCAGGTCCCGCTATTGGTTATTGACCGGAGATGTGTCTCGGTCATGTCTACATTGTTCTCGAACCGTAGGGTCCGCACGCTTAACGTTACGATGACAGTTATTATGAGTTTATGCATTTTGATGTACCGAAGGTTGTTCGGAGTCCCGGATGTGATCACGGACATGACGAGGAGTCTCGAAATGGTCGAGACGTAAAGATTGATATATTGGAAGCCTATGTTTGGACATCGAAAGTGTTCCAGGTGAAATCGGGATTTTACCAGAATACCGAGAGGGTTACCGGAACCCCCCGGGAGCCAAATGGGCCAACATGGGCCTTGGTGGAAAGGTGAAAGGGCTTCCCTCATGGGCTGCGCGCCTCCCCCCTTCCCCTAGTCCTATTAGGACTAGGGAAGGTGGCCGGCCAGCCCCTCTCTCTTTCCCCACTTGGGGAGTCCTATTAGGAATAGGATTGGAGGGGAGTCCTACTCCCAGCGGTAGTAGGACTCCTCCTATGGCTGCCGCACCTCTCCCCCTTTGCCCCTTTATATACGGGGGCAGGGGGCACCTCTAGACACACAAAATTGATCATTGAGATCTTTCCTTAGCCGTGTGCGGTGCCCCCTGCCACCAAATTCCACCTCGGTCATATTGTCGCTGTGCTTAGGCGAAGCCCTGCGTCAGTAGTACATCAAGATCGTCACCACGCCGTCGTGCTGACGGAACTCTTCCCCGAAGCTTTGCTGGATCGAAGCCCGGGGAACGTCATCGAGCTGAACGTGTGCCAAGAACTCGGAGGTGCCGGAGTAACGGTGCTTGGATCGGTCGGATCGTGAAGACGTACGACTACATCAACCGCGTTGATATAACGCTTCCGCTTTCGGTCTACGAGGGTACGTAGACAACACTCTCCCCTCTCGTTGCTATGCATCACCATGATCTTGCGTGTGCGTAGGAAATTTTTTGAAATTACTACGTTCCCCAACAATGGATCGGTGGAAGACGGCGGTGGCGGGCTCGGTGAGTGCGCCGGACCGGTGTGTGAACCAGTCCCGGTATGTGGCTAGGATGGGGCATCCGGCATTAGATGTTAGGTTTTGGTGTGATGTCTGTTTGGTATTAGATTCGGACATTCGGCATCCCTACATCAAGGGGATAGGAGTTGCGACAGGGGTTGCTAAGATGGTGGCTCCAGGCTTACTGATGTATTACTTCGTAAAGTCTTTGTGAACAATTAATAAAGTGGCCACATGCATCGCTCAGATGCAGATGCCGGGTACATGCATCCTCCTTTTAAAAAAATGTACTGCTATTCATATGCATACACACCAAGCTATATACTCCCTCCGGTCCTTTTTACTCTGCGTATTAAATTTCTGTCAATACAAATTTTGTAAAGTTTGACCAAACTTATATTAAAAAAGTATCAACATCTATATAATACCAAATATATGTACTCTAAAACTATATTTCATGATGGATCTAACAATATTGATTTAACATTGTGAACGTTGATATTTTTTTCTATAAATTTGGTTAAAGTAGAGATACTATGACTTCGTGCAAAATTTATATGCAGACTTAAAAGGACCGGAGGAGTACTATGACATAACAGTTAAGACACACTGTTCTGTAAAAAAAACAGACACCCACAGTGTATGCACGCGGTCTGAGCAGCCAAAAAGTTGTTCAATGTCGATTTCCCCATTTGTGAGCGATTTACCGCAACAAGAAATGGCTCCAAGAAGCAAGCGAGTGCTAGCTAATCAGGGCAGTGGTCAAGCTGGCTTATGCCATATGAGAAAACATCAGTCAGACTCAGATCTGATGGAAGATGCATGCCCGCTCTCTCCTGCCTTCTAGGTGTGGAATGGAACCAACAGCTCGAGACTCTAGCCCTAGTGAGGGTCGCAGGTCACACCACCAATGATTTTGCCGGGACATACTCCTACTGGCTAGCTAGCTGGAGTTGCTTAGATCACACTCTTCCGCGAGCCACACACACCGATCAGTCACTCACGCACACGCACATACAGAAGTGGCGTGGGCATTCATAACGTGGCCGACGGCAATCGATTGGCCCGCGGGAGAGAAACGGGCAGGCAGCGCAGTAATGCAGGCCAGGAACTCGAGCTGAACGGCCACCGCAATTATCTCGACTGGACTGTTGCTGTACGTGCGCGGACAGACAATCAGCTCGCGGGTCGGGGCAGTGCATGCGCTGGCATTCGTGCATGGACCCGGGCGCGACCGACCGGCGCACGTACGACGTCGAGCGGAGGTGCGCGCCCGCGCGCGGAGGTGCGGGTGCATGCATGCAGTGCGCGGGAGAGCGACCGGACCGCGCTTGACGCGACGCCGCTTTGCTTTGTCCGTTACTCCTGCGTTGGAGCGACAGTCTGGGAGCCCCGGGGTGGACGAACAATACGTGCCTGTGGTAGCGTTGCTCGTCGGCGTGCGTAGCTGCAGGATTCCTTCTGGTTTGAGCTGGTGATCAATCAGTTCGATCGACCAACCCATATGGTTTCGGTGTGTGCGTCGGGGATAGTGGTACGTACTGTGGATATATAAACGACTCGAGAGCCTAGATGGAGCCAAGGGCTAGCAGCTAGGGAGCCAAAGCCCCATCAGTTCGACTCGGGATAATGATTGAGACCACGCATACACCGCCTCTCCGACATGCATGGCTGACAAACATACCGGTCGAGTTTACGCACATCTGGGAGCGTGTGTGTATGTGTCTGGAGCCGATTGATTGCACACCTTGCATGCAGTACCATAGATTGTGCACGGGGTACTGGAGAAAGATTTTGGAAGCGTCCTGGTCTCTGGGCAGGGCGGTACTGGGCCATGCGCGCGCACGGTTGCAGCAGCTCCAGAAGTCCGGACTGAGTGAGTGTATCAGTATCTCCCGGACTAAAGGAGACCCAGGCCGGCTGGCCGGCCGGCCTCATAAAACAGCCACGACACTAGTAGCTGCTAACGGTTTTGCAAGTACGTACGTCGGACGAGCATGATTTCCCTGGGGACCGTCGGACGAGCGTGATTGATGGCGCTGCATCTCGCAATCCCTTCCTTGGAACGCAATCGACAGGGACGCATGCGGAGGTGACGGGCCGGCCCTCGCCGCAGGGCCGATCATCAAGGGGAGCGTTGACATGCCGTACCCAACATGCCTCGGAGGCTCGGACCAGGAGGACCAGTGGCGAAGCTACATGTTACTCTGTGGGGTCAGTTGACCCCACAGCTTTTTAGAAAATAAGCCTAGTAACACTGTTCATTTACTGTTTGTATTGAAGAAAAAAATTTAAAAAATATCATTGACCCAACAGATACTTTTCGCTGGCCTCGCCGCTGAGGAGGACCACTGGGGTCTCTGGCTAGCTAGCCTACAAACTATGCCGGAGGCAGTATTGCCGCCCGGCCGGTTCAGTTCACTCACGTCGGTGTGGTGGGAGCTACCGAGGTAGTAGGGGCCAGAGAATGACGCCCGGCCGCGCGCCAGCCGGCCCGGGGGCGGGGTCACGCGGGTTGGTGGCGCTCGGACGGCCGGGCTAGGAGGGACGTGCCGTGCCGGGTGCCGGTGGTGGCGCTGAGGCCACGCCCGCGCGCCGTGGACCACGCCGGGGTCGACGACTCGCCCCCCGACGCTCACATGGGCTTGGCCCCTTGCGTGCAGCGTCGCTCGCAAGCGCACCTCGCGCGCTCGCCTCTCCTGCGATGTGCATGCAGCGGCGACGTTCTTCTGTTCGTGTATCGGGCACGGTACGAGCTGAGTTGTTGGGGATGTGGACGGACCGAGTCACGATGGTTACGTGAATTATATATATATATATATTTCCTTTTTAACCGCACTCTGACTGAGGTCGGCTTGCCGGTTAGTTTTGCCTGTCGATTGACACATGGGACATGCCCCTAAAAAAAGATACATGGGACATGGAAGTGGTCCGAAGTTTTTCGACATATATGCAAGCTCTTTGTCCCTGGGTGCAATACTCCATGTCATAGTATTTCTCCCGTGAGTAGTTTTTTTAATAGGGAATATCCTATTTCTCGCCTATAGCGAAGCATACTAGCTAAACGGTAGAAATGAATGCTATGCCCGTCTCACGCCATGAGCCGGCCCAGCAGCTATTTTTTTTCCTGAGTATCAGTATGTGTTCTTCCAGTTTTTCCCACTTTAGACCTAGTTCGGCAGCATAATTTTTTCTTGTTCGTTTCCTGCTATTCATTTATGTCTATTTCTATTTTCATTTTCCACACCCTGTTGTTTGAGTATTTTCGTACGTCTTTTTGTTTGCTTTTGCTTTCATCGGCTTTCGCCCTTTCCTTTTTCTAATGTTTTTCTTCTCCTGTTTTATTTTTATGATTTTTTTAAAAAGTCAGGAACATTTACAAAAGCCTTATACATATTTGCAAATTCATATACATGTTTATAAAATCTCAAACTTTTATTTAAAAATTTATGGATATTTCAGAAAATCATTATTCTTTTAAAAACTTATAAACGTTTTTTAATTAACGATCAATTTTAAAATATGTCAAAGAAACCCGTGTATCACCGACGAGAGGTATAGTTGCTTTTTAGAAGTTTTCTGTATGACACGACTGGTTTTTCTCAGGAAGAGGTGAATTTAGCGCTGGTTGTTGGAGAGCAAAAGAGCATAATATGGGTCGGTCCGGTGCGCATTATATTGACAATTTAGCATAGAAGGCGCAGAACATGAGGTAATATTCCCGGTGGATCAAGCTGAGCACTAACTATACTTCTATAGCACCTATATCTGAGCTGAGCTAAGCAAGGGTTATGGCCCGATGCTATTTACCACATTTTTTGGTGGGGGAATGCAACCCACATTTTTCTAAGCAACTGCTATTGTGCTCCATATGACCATAGGGCCAGTATGTAAGTGTGCCCGTGTATACGCGTTGCCTGTTTTACAAGGTTGCACTTCATATGGATCCTTGATACCATTCCTTTGAGGAAGAACTGTGGGGGTTGAAGTACACATTCTAATTCACTTTAAGTTTAGCATACAACTATAAGTTCAGCTGGGATTACTGTCTTTAGAATGTAAAAGCACAAACTTGGATTATAACTGGCGGCAGGCTCTCGCCCACAGCGACATCTTATACGCATGAAAACAACCGGCAAGTCCCTCATTCAGAGCATATCCGAAGAACAGACTGAGACCTACCGTGGTGAGGTTATCATAGCATAGCAAATATCATGCATGTCAACTGGACAATTTTACTAAGATGGTATACAGTTAAATAAAGAAAGAAAATGTTTACCATATCATGATATTGTGTATAAAGGGGAAAAGGAATTAGTGCCCGAGGCCCCCCCCCCCGCTCCCCCGCTCCGCCGTTGGCCACTCCGGCCACAGAATCCACACAAAATTGCTGGAACTTCGTCTTCTCGTCGTCAACCCCTCCCCGCCGCGCGCAGGCGGCCATCAAAATGTCGCTCGCCGATCTCAACTTCGATAAGGGGCATGCTTTTGTAGAAGAGGTATGGAGGAAGTGGGGAGTACGCAGCAACTCCCAAGCGGATCAAGACATGGAAGAATTTTTCCTGGTAGCGGAATTCACCAGATCCAAGATCAAACTCATGGAGGAATCAGTAAGTACTATCCTTCTTTCCTGCTTTGGTGGGAGGGCGTCGCTTTTCAAAGTCCAGCAGCTCCAGAATTGGTCTTACAAATTCTCTGTCTCCTCCAAAGAAGTGAGTTTCACAATCATCAAGGGTGGTAACATCTCCAACTCATCTTTCAATCTCAACTTTCTTCTCTTTGGGGATGGGGCCCCAACTCATCTTACGAGCTTGATTTCTACCTCCAAGAGAAGGAAGATGAATGGACCCATGTTTTCAGAAAGCATCCTAGCAAATCTTACACCCAAGCGGTTGCTACACCTGCACATTTTCATTCTCGTCAATTGGCCATTCCCACCAGGAGTCCGATTCGGACCAGTTCTTCATTGGCGGTGAATCAAGAGCATGATCATAGGCACATGCATTCAACTCCGGGCAATAATGTGGTGGTTAGTAATCAGTTTCAAAATTCCCGTGACCGCACCCAAGCCCACTCCTCAGACAGGCCCAATACAACACCCTTCTGTGTTCGGTGCCTCCTCACGGGCCACTCTAGGCCTGATTGCCAAAATTGTATCAAATGCAGGGCCAGCAAAAGGTGGGGCCACATCACCAAAGACTGACACGACAAAGCTGGGCCATCTGCTCCCCAAGCCCAACCCAGAACCCAATCCAGCTCATGGAAATCACCACCTCCCCTTGAACAGTGCGTGATCAGCTCACTTCCCGCGATTGACAAGACTAGACCCGACGTGGCAGTCATCAAGTTGTTGCCTTTGCTACTCCGACGCCAGTTGGTACTAGTCATTACCACGCCGCTCCAGTTTCTCAAATCTCTCGCCCCTCTGCTTCTGCTACCTCGCACCGTCCTCCCGTCTCACCGACCGGCACCATAATCCCTCCCCCATCCAGCAGCGCAATGGCGAACTTCCCATTCAATCCAGTCCCCTTTGTTCCACCAAACCACCAGATCATTAATGTGGAGAGAAGGCCTGCTAGGGCGCAAGTGGTTGCGGGCGCGGTGGTGAAGACTCATGAAGATTGGGTCGTCCCCATGCCCAACCTCCCAGTGGCATTCAACAACATCCGCGAGGTATTGGCAGAATTCCTCTCTGAAGTCAAGCACATAGGGTTTTCTGAGATCACACCATGTCCGTTCGGTCAGGCATACATCAAGTTGGATAGTGTGTTTGACAGAGATACTCTATTCCGCGATAATCCACATCCATTTACAGATGTGCATGTGATCTTCCAAAAGCACAATTAAGGGATGAATTGGAGAAGATTAGTGCTCAATAGAGAGGTTTGGATCTTTCTATGTGGCTTTCCTTTTGACAGACGTTGCATGCATGAAATCGCAAATGCTGTCAGAAGTTTTGGCAAACTAGTACACTGGGACAGAGTAAAAAGTACCAGATCCAGTCTGCTTGTGAAAGTAAGAGTTGAAGAGCTCAGAGATATCCATGCAAGTGTTGTCATAGGTGAAGGAGAGGGATTTCAGACAGAATCAAAAACAGTTCCCATTGTGATTCTGTAGCAGCATATGCTTGGTGCAGAAGCACCTGTTGAAGATCCTATTCCACCTGATGGCAACCCACATACTTTGCCTCTACAAGATAACTTCCATGCAAATCAGCACAACCATTTCCTGGGACCACTTCAACACCATGAGCAAGATGATGTTCACCAGCAACACATCCCAGATCTTAATTAGGCAGTTAACCCACCAAATCTGCAACTAGCTCTTGATCAGCCAGGTCTGTAGGCACTCACTGATGATAATGACATGGTAGAAGGAGATGACGAATTACCTGGGTGGGGGCACTGGGCTCTCCCACAAGAAAATGCTCAGATTGATTTTGAAAATCACCCTGGTGAGTTCATGGAACTACAAGACTTGATGGCTCCTCTGAATGAAAGTGAGGCTCGGCAGTTCAGCAAGCTCAAGCAGCAGAAGACAACAGCAGTATCATCCTTTCACTGGCTCCTACCAACAGTAGTGCTCCTTCAGCTGAATCTGCTAATGGGCATGTGGAGCCCAATATGCATGATCTGCCAGATTTAAATCTTGGGAAAACTTTGTTTTTGCCACTCTAGTTTTTGCCAACTTTGCTTATGCCACTCTAGAATTTGACATTTCACTTCTGCCACTCTTAGCTTTTGACAACGTATCACTTTTGCCATTCCGTGGCAAAAGCAAAATTTTTAGAGTGGCAATTGTGATACATGTCAAAAGCTAACAGTGGCAAAAGTGAAATGAAAAATTATCGTTTTTGCCACAGAATGGCATTTGTGATGTATTGTCAAAAGCTAAGAGTGGCAAAAGTGAGATGTCAAATTCTAGAGTGGCATAAGCAAAGTTGGCAAAACCTAGGGTGGCAAAAGCAAAGTTTGCCCTCAAATATTTTGGTGGCTCATGCCCATCCTCAACAGCTAGTACCTAAAGGCCCACAGATGGTGGCCCAGCCCATCCATGTGCTGCCATTACAACAAGACATCCACTTGGAGGCCATTTTAGTCTAGCAGGAGCATTCTGAAATACAGGGTTTTGACCCTATGCAACAAGATTTGCAGGCACACATTCCTCCTGCCATTGCACAACTCCAACCCTCTCATGCCGAGCAGACAATTGATACACTAGAGGGAGATGCTCCATCAGAAGCTGCAGTTACAGTCATTGCACCTCATAACAAAGCTACTGTTATGGAGGACCAGAGGGCAGCTATTCCAGCACCAGTTAGTCAGCCTGAAGGTGAGAGCTCATCCACATAACTAACTGCTCCCCCTAGATTTCCTATCCCACAATTTGCTGAGGTTAACCAGAACTTATTAGTAGGTTTTGTTCATATCTCATCAGATGCTGTAGTTCCAGTGATAATGGAAAATGAGAGGATTTCACCTGTGCTGGGAAATGTAGATTCTTCTCTACTGGCGATAGAAGGAGCAGAGATTTGGCAGAAGCATTGCAAGCCCAAGCATGATAGCAAGCAGGTTATTCAGGTACCAATAGAATGGGTTAACTTCCTTTCTGTAGCTCTGTGATCTCCAGCCAAATTTGATTGTGCTATTTTTTTATTACATCTCAAGTATGGAACTATATCATTCATGGTTTTGATTCTAAGATCCTCAAACCACTTGCCATACCAGACACATGCCCTGATTCTTCTTCATTAAACTGCTTGTCACAACAAGGTACCTCGACTGAAGTAGATCAAGAGAATATGGCCACTCCAGCATGCAAGTCCTCTGAGGGCCAATTAGCATCCTCAACTACTGCTTTGGCCAGGAACAAGAAAAGGAAAGACAAACTCCCATTGGTTGAATCAGAGGTAAGAAGGAGTGGTAGACTTCAAAAACTAAGCAAAGGTTTCAGAAAAATAGTCTGTGTTGATAAGTGATAACCCACAAGTATAGGGGACCGCAACAGTTTTCGAGGGTAGAGTATTCAACCCAAATTTATTGATTCGACACAAGGGGAGCCAAAGAATATTCTCAAGTATTAGCAGTTGAGTTGTCAATTCAACCACACCTGGATAACTTAATATCTGCAGCAAAGTATTTAGTAGCAAAGTAGTATGGAAGTAACGGTAACAGTGGCAAAAGTAACAATGATAGTTTTGTAGTGATTGTAACAGTGGCAACGGAAAAGTAAATAAGCAAAGAACAATATGTGAAAATCTCATAAGCATTGGATCGGTGACGGAGAATTATGCCGAATGCGATTCCTCATGCAATAGTTATAACATAGGGTGACACAGAACTAGCTCCAATTCATCAATGTAATGTAGGCATGTATTCCGAATATAGTCATACGTGCTTATGGAAAAGAACTTGCATGACATCTTTTGTCCTACCCTCCCGTGGCAGCAGGGTCCTATTGGAAACCAAGTGATATTAAGGCCTCCATTTAATAGAGTACCGGACCAAAGCATTAACACTTAGTGAATACATGAACTCCTCAAACTACAGTCATCACCGGTAATGGTCCCGATTATTGTCACTTCGGGGTTAACGGATCATAACACATAATAGGTGACTATAGACTTGCAAGATAGGATCAAGAACTCACATATATTCATGGAAACATAATAGGTTCAGATCTGAAATCATGGCACTCGGGCCCTAGTGACAAGCATTAAGCATAGCAAAGTCATAGCAATATCAATCTCAGAACATAGTGGATACTAGGGATCAAACCCTAACAAAACTAACTCGATTACATGGTAAATCTCATCCACCCCATCATCGTCCAGCAAGCCTACGATGGAAGCATCATGAAATTGGTGATGGAGGATGGTTGATGATGACGATGGCAACGGATTCCCCTCTCCGGAGCCCCGAACGGACTCCAGATCAGCCCTCCAGAGAGAGATTAGGGCTTGGCGGCGGCTTCGTATCGTAAAACGCGATGAATCCTTCTCTTTGGTTTTTTTCTCCCCAAACACGAATATATAGAGTTGGATTTGAGGTCGGTGGAGCACCAGGGGGCCCACGAGGCAGGGGCGCGCCCAGGGGGGTGGGCGCGCCCCTACCCTCGTGGACAGGGTGTGGGCCCCTTGGCCTTGATTCTTTCGCCAATATTTTTTATTAATTCCAAAAATAATATCCGTTGATTTTCAGGTCATTCCGAGAATTTTTATTTCTGCACAAAAATAACACCATTGCAATTCTGCTGAAAACAGCGTCAGTCCGGGTTAGTTCCATTCAAATCATGCAAGTTAGAGTCCAAAGCAAGGGCAAAAGTGTTTGGAAAAGTAGATACGACGGAGACGTATCAACTACCCCAATCTTAAACCTTTGCTTGTCCTCAAGAAATTCTGTTGATAAACTGAAAGTGATAAAGAAAAACTTTTACAAACTCTGTTTGCTCTTGTTGTTGTAAATATGTAAAGCCAACATTCAAGTTTTCAGCAAAGACTATGCACTAACCATATTCACAATAACACTTAGGTCTCATGTTTACTCATGTCAATGGCGTAATCAAGTAGCGAGCAATAATAATAATCTCGGATGACAACACTTCCTCAAAACAATCATGATATGATATAACAAGATGGTATCTCGCTAGCCCTTTCTGATACCGCAAAACATAAATGCAGAGAACCTTTAAAGATCAAGGACTGACTAAACATTGTAATTCATTGTAAAAGAGATCCAGTCATAGTTATACTCAACAGAAATTAATAGTAATGGATGCAAATGACAGCGGTGCTCTCCAGCTGGTTCTTTGCTACCTCTTGAGCACTACGTTGGTTTTCCCTTGAAGAGGAAAGGTGAAGGAAATATGCCCTAGAGGCAATAATAAAGTTATTATTTATTTCCTTATATCATGATAAATGTTTATTATTCATGCTAGAATTGTATTAACCGGAAACATAATACATGTGTGAATACATAAACAAACAAAGTGTCACTAGTATGCCTCTACTTGACTAGCTCGTTAATCGAAGATGGTTATGTTTCCTAACCATGAACAAAAGAGTTGTTATTTGATTAACGGGATCACATCATTAGAAGAATGATGTGATTGACATGACCCATTCCATTAGCTTAGCACCCGATCGTTTAGTATGTTGCTATTGCTTTCTTCATGACTTATACATGTTCCTATGACTATGAGATTATGCAACTCCCGTTTGCCAGAGGAACACTTTGAATGCTACCAAACGTCACAACGTAACTGAGTGATTATAAAGGAACTCTAGAGGAAGGTACATGTTGGGTTGGCGTATTTCGAGATTAGGATTTGTCACTCCGATTGTCGGAGAGGTATCTCTGGGCCCTCTCGGTAATGCACATCACATAAGCCTTGCAAGCATTACGCGAGACTGGTTCTACCTACGTGCTTTGCACACAGGTGGCTGGCGGGTGTCAGTTTCTCCAACTTTAGTTGAATTGAGTGTGGCTACGCCCGGTCCTTGCGAAGGTTAAAACAACACCAACTTGACAAACTATCGTTGTGGTTTTGATGCGTAGGTAAGATTGGTTCTTGCTTTAGCCCGTAGCAGCCACGTAAAACTTGCAACAAACAAAGTAGAGGACGTCTAACTTTTTTTTGTAGGGCATGTTGTGATGTGATATGGTCAAGGCATGATGCTAAATTTTATTGTATGAGATGATCATGTTTTGTAACCGAGTTATCGGCAACTGGCAGGAGCCATATGGTTGTCGCTTTATTGTATGCAATGCAATCACCCTGTAATGATTTACTTTATCACTAAGCGGTAGCGATAGTCGTAGAAGCGTAAGATTGGCGAGACGACAACGATGCTACGATGGAGATCAAGGTGTCGCGCGCCGCCAGTGACGATGGTGATCATGACGATGCTTCGGAGATGGAGATCACAAGCACAAGATGATGATGGCCATATCATATCACTTATATTGATTGCATGTGATGTTTATCTTTTATGCATCTTATCTTGCTTTGATTGACGGTAGCATTATAAGATGATCTCTCACTAAATTTCAAGATAAAAGTGTTCTCCCTGAGTATGCACCGTTGCCAAAGTTCGTCGTGCCCAGACACCACGTGATGATCGGGTGTGATAAGCTCTATGCCCATCTACAACGGGTGCAAGCCAGTTTTGCACATGCAGAATACTCAGGTTAAACTTGACGAGCCTAGCATATGAAGATATGGCCTCGGAACACTGAGACCGAAAGGTAGAGCGTGAATCATATAGTAGATATGATCAACATAGTGATGTTCACCATTGAAAGCTACTCCATTTCACGTGATGATCGGTTATGGTTTAGTTGATTTGGATCACGTGATCACTTAGAGGATTAGAGAGATGTCTTTCTAAGTGGGAGTTATTAAGTAATATGATTAATTGAACTATAATTTATCATGAACTTAGTCCTGATAGTATTTTGCAAATTATGTTGTAGATCAATAGCTCGCGTTGTTGCTTCCCTGTGTTTATTTTGATATGTTCCTAGAGAATACTAAGTTGAAAGATGTTAGTAGCAATGATGCGGATTGGATCCGTGATCTGAGGTTTATCCTCATTGCTGCACAGAAGAATTATGTCCTTGATGCACCGCTAGGTGACAGACCTATTGCAGGAGCAGATGCAGACGCTATGAACATTTGACTAGCTCAATATGATGACTACTTGATAGTTTAGTGCACCATGCTTAACGGCTTAGAATCGGGACTTCAAAGACGTTTTGTACGTCATGGACCATATGAGATGTTCCAGGAGTTGAAGTTAATATTTCAAGCAAATACCCGAGTTGAGAGATATGAAGTCTCCAACAAGTTCTATTGCTAAAAGATGGAAGAGAATAGCTCAAGCAGTGAGCATGTGCTTAGATTGTCTGGGTACTACAATTGCTTGAATCAAGTGGAAGTTAATCTTCCAGATAAAATAGTGATTGACAGAATTCTCTAGTCACCATCACCAAGTTAGTAGAACTTCGTGATGAACTATAATATGCAAGGGAGAACGGAAACGACTCCCAAGCTCTTCGTGATGCTGAAATCGACGAAGGTAGAAATCAAGAAAAACATCAAGTGTTGATGGTTGAAAAGACCACTAGTTTCAAGAAAAGGGCAAAGGGAAGAAGGGGGACTTCAAGAAGAACGACAAGCAAGTTGCTGCTCAAGTGAAGAAGCCCAAGTCTGGTCCTAAGCCTGAGACTAAGTGCTTCTACTGCAAAGGGACTGGTCACTGGAAGCGGAACTGCCCCAAGTATTTGGCGGATAAGAAGGATGGCAAAGTGAACAAAGGTATATTTGATATACAGATTATTGATGTGTATTTTACTAGTGTTCGTAGCAACCCCTCGGTATTTGATACTGGTTCAGTTGCTATGAGTAGTAACTCGAAACGGGAGTTGTAGAATGAACAGAGACTAGTTAAGGGTGAAGTAATGATGTGTATTGGAAGTGGTCCCAAGATTGATATGATCATCATCGCACACTCCCTATACTTTCGGCGTTAGTGTTGAACCTAAATAAGTGTTATTTGGTGTTTGCATTGAGCATGAATATGACTTGATCATGTTTATTGCAATACGATTATTCATTTAAGTAAGAGAATAAATTGTTGTTCTGTTTACATGAATAAAACCTTATATGGTTACACACCCAATGAAAATGGCTCGTTGGATCTCGATCGTAGTGATACACATATTCATAATATTGAAACCAAAAGATGCAAAGTTAATAATGATAGTGCAACTTATTTGTGGCACTGCCGTTTAGGTCATATTGGTGTAAAGCGCATGAAGAAACTCCATGCTGATGGGCTTTTGGAATCACTTGATTATGAATCACTTGATGCTTGCGAACCATGCCTCATGGGCAAGATGACTAAGACTCCGTTCTCCAGAACAATGGAGCGAGCAACTGACTTATTGGAAATAATACATACTGATGTATGCAATCCGATGATTGTTAAGGCTCGCGGCAGGTATCGTTATTTTCTGACCTTCACAGATGATTTGAGGAGATATGGGTATATCTACTTGATGAAACATAAGTCTGAAACATTTGAAAAGGTCAAAGAATTTCAGAGTGAAGTGGAAAATCATCGTGACAAGAAAATAAGGTTTCTACGATCTGATCGCGGAGACAAATATTTGAGTTATGAGTTTGGTCTTCAATTAAAACAATGTGGAATAGTTTCACAAATTCGTGCCATCCGGAAAACCACAACATAAATGGTGTGTCCGAACATCATAACCGCACTTTATTGGATATAGTACAATCTATGATGTTTCTTGCCGATTTACCACTATCGTTTTGGGGTCATGCATTAGAGACAGCTGCATTCAAGTTAAAAAGGGGCACCATCTAAGTCCATTGAGACGACACAATATGAACTGTGGTTTGGCAAGAAACCAAAGTTGTCATTTCTTAAAGTTTGGGGTTGCGATACTTATGTGAAAAAGTTTCAACATGATAAGCTTGAACCCAAATTGGAGAAATGCGTCTTCATAGGATACCCAAAGGAGATAGTTGGGTACACCTTCTATCAATATCCAAAGGCAAAACATTCGTTGCTGAGAATGCATACTTTCTAGAGAAGGAGTTTCTCTCGAAAGAAGTGAGTGGGAGGAAAATAGAACTTGATAAGGTAATTGTACCTTCTCCCTTATTAGAAAGTAGTTCATCACAGAAATCTGTTCCTGTGACTACTACACCAATTAGTGAGGAAGCTAATGATGATGATCATGTAACTTCAGATCAAGTTACTACCGAATTTCGTAGGTAAACCAGAGTGAGATCCACACCAGAGTGGTACTGTAATCCTGTTCTGGAAGTCATGTTACTAGACCATGACGAACTTGCGAACTATGAGGAAGCGATGATGAGCCCAGATTCCGCGAAATGGTTTGAGGCCATGAAATCTGAGATAGGTTCCATGTATGAGAACAAAGTATGGACTTTGGTTGACTTGCCCGATGATCAGGAAGCCATAGAAAATAAATGGATCTTCAAGAGGAAGACGGACGCTGATAGTAGTGTTACTATCTACAAAGCTAGACTTGTCGAAAAAGGTTTTTGACAAAGTTCAAGGTGTTGACTACGATGAGATTTTCACACTCGTATCGATGCTTAAAGTCTATCCGAATAATGTTAGCAATTGCCGCATTTTATGAAAGCTGGCAAATGGATACCAAAACTACAATCCTTAATGGATTTCTTAAAGAAGAGTTATATATGATGCAAAAAGAAGGTTTTGTCAATCCTAAAGGTGTTAACAAAATGTGCAAGCTCCAGCGATCCATCTATGGACTGTTGCAAGCATCTCGGAGTTGGAATATATGCTTTGATAAGTTGATCAAAGGATATAGTTTTATACAGACTTGCGGTGAAGCCTGTATTTACAAGAAAGTGAGTGGGAGCACTACAACATTTCTGATAAGTATATGTGAATGACATATTGTTGATCGGAAATAATGTAGATTGATTCTGCAAAGCATAAAGGAGTGTTTGAAAGGAGTTTTTCAAAGAAAGACCTCGGTGAAGCTGCTTACATATTGAGCATCAAGATCTATAGAGATAGATCAAGACGCTTGATAAGTTTTTTCAATAAGTACATACCTTGACAAGATTTTGAAGTAGTTCAAAATGGAACAGTCAAAGAAGGAGTTCTTGCCTGTGTTACAAGGTGTGAAATTGAGTAAGACCCAAAGCCCGACCATGGCAGAAGATAGAAAGAGAATGAAAGTCATTCCCTATGCCTCAGCCATAGGTTCTATAAAGTATGCCATGCCGTGTCAGATCTATTGTATACCCTACACTAATTTTAGCAAGGTAGTACAATAGTGATCTAAGAGTAGATCACTGGACAGCGGTCAAAATTATCCTTAGTGGAATAAGGAAATATTTCTCGATTATGGAGGTGACAAAAGGTTCGTCGTAAAAAGTTACGTCGATGCAAGTTTTGACACAGATCTGGATGACTCTAAGTCTCGATCTAGATACATATTGAAAGTGGGAGCAATTAGCTAGAGTAGCTCTGTGCAGAGCATTGTAGACATAGAATTCGCAAAATACTTACAGATCTGTATGTGACAGACCCGTTGACTAAAATTATCTCACAAGCAAAACATGATCACACCTTAGTACTCTTTGGGTGTTAATCACATAAGCGATGTGAACTAGATTACTGACTCTAGTAAACCCTTTGGGTGTAGGTCACATGACGATGTGAACTATGAGTGTTAATCACATGGTGATATGAACTATTAGTGTTGAATCACATGGCGATGTGAACTAGATTATTGACTCTAGTGCAAGTGGGAGACTGAAGGAAATATGCCCTAGAGGCAATAATAAAGTTATTATTTATTTCCTTATATCATGATAAATGTTTATTATTCATGCTAGAATTGTATTAACCGGAAACATAATACATGTGTGAATACATAGACAAAAGAGTGTCACCAGTATGCCTCTACTTGACTAGATCGTTAATCGAAGATGGTTATGTTTCCTAACCATGAACAAAAGAGTTGTTATTTGATTAACGGGACCACATCATTAGAAGAATGATGTGATTGACATGACCCATTCCATTAGCTTAGCACCCGATCGTTTAGTATGTTGCTATTGCTTTCTTCATGACTTATACATGTTACTATGACTATGAGATTATGCAACTCCCGTTTGCCAGAGGAACACTTTATGTGCTACCAAACGTCACAATGTAACTGGGTGATTATAAAGGAGCTCTACAGGTGTCTCCGAAGGTACATGTTGGGTTGGTGTATTTCGAGATTAGGATTTGTCACTCCGATTGTCGGAGAGGTATCTCTGGGCCCTCTCGGTAAGGCACATCACATAAGCCTTGCAAGCATTGCAACTAATAAGTTAGTTGTGAGATGATGTATTACGGAACGAGTAAAGAGACTTGCCGGTAACGAGATTGAACTAGGTATTGAGATACCGACGATCGAATCCCGGGCAAGTAACATACCGATGACAAAGGGAACAACGTATGTTGTTATGCGGTCTGACCGATAAAGATCATTGTAGAATATGTAGGAGCCAATATGAGCATCCAGGTTCCGCTATTGGTTATTGACCGGAGACGTGTCTCGGTCATGTCTACATTGTTCTCGAACCCGTAGGGTCCGCACGGTTAAAGTTTTGATGACAGTTATATTATGAGTTTATGAGTTTTGATGTACCGAAGGAGTTCGGAGTCCCGGATGAGATCGGGGACATGACGAGGAGTCTCGAAATGGTCGAGACGTAAAGATCGATATATTGGACGACTATATTCGGACATCGGAAAGGTTTTGAGTGATTCGGGTATTTTTCGGAGTACCGGAGAGTTACGGGAATACGTATTGGGCCTTATTGGGCCATACGGGAAAGAAGGAAAAGGGCCTCAAGGGTGGCCGCGCCCCTCCCCTTGGTCTGGTCCGAATTGGACTAGGGAAGGGGGGCGCCCCTTTCCTTCCTTCTCCTTTTCCCTTCCTCTTTTCCTATTTCATATGGGAGGTGGAATCCTACTAGGACTAGGGAGTCCTAGTAGGACTCCACACTTGGCGCGCCCCCTCCTAGGGCCGGCTTCCTCCTCCCTTGCTCCTTTATATACGGGGGCAGGGGGGCGCCCCAAAGACACAACAATTGATCCTTGAGATCTCTTAGCCGTGTGCGGTGCCCCTCTCCACCATAATCCTCGATAATATTGTAGCGGTGCTTAGGCGAAGCCCTGCGACAGTAGAAAGTCAAGATCGTCACCACGCCGTCGTGCTGACAGAACTCATCCCCGACACTTTGCTGGATCGGAGTCCGGGGATCGTCATCGAGCTGAACGTGTGCTAGAACTCGTAGGTGCCTTAGTTTCGGTGCTTGATCGGTCGGGCCATGAAGACGTATGACTACATCAACCGCGTTGTTATAACGCTTCCGCTTTCGGTCTACGTGGGTACGTGGACAACACTCTCCCCTCTCGTTGCTATGCATCACCATGATCTTGCGTGTGCATAGGAAAATTTTGAAATTACTACGTTCCCCAACAAAAGGGTGATGCAGTAAAGCAGCGTAAGTATTTCCCTCAGTTTTTGAGAACCAAGGTATAAATCTAGTAGGAGGCCACGCACGAGTCCCTCGCACCTATACAAAAAAATATATCCTCGCAACCAACACGATAAGGGGTTTCAATCCCTACAAGGCCACTTACGAGAGTGAGATCTGATAGATATGATAAGATAATATTTTTGGTGTTTTTATGATAAAGATGCAAAGTAAAATAGAAGTCAATAAAAATAACCAAGTGTTGAAAGATTAATATGATGGAAAATAGACCCGGGGGCCATAGGTTTAACTAGTGGCTTCTCTCAAGAGCATAAGTATTACGGTGGGTGAACAAATTACTGTTGAGCAATTGATAGAATTGAGCATAGTTATGAGAATATCTAGGTATGATCATGTATGTAGGCATCACGTCCGAGACAAGTAGACCGACTCCTGCATGCATCTACTACTATTACTCCACACATCGACCGCTATCCAGCATGCATCTAGTGTATTAAGTTCATAAGAATAGAGTAACGCTTTAAGCAAGATGACATGATGTAGAGGGATAAACTCATGCAATATGATATAAACCCCATCTTGTTCTCCTCGATGGCAATGATACAGTACGTGCCTTGCTGCCCCTACTGTCACTGGGAAAGGACACCGCAAGATTGAACCCAAAGCTAAGCACTTCTCCCATTGCAAGAAAGATCAATCTAGTAGGCCAAACCAAACTGATAATTCAAAGAGACTTGCAAAGATAACCAATCATACATAAAAGAATTCAGAGGAGATTCAAATATTGTTCATAGATAAACTTGATCATAAACCCACTATTCATTGGTCTCAACAAACTCACCGCAAAAGAAGATTACATCGAATAAATCTCCACGAGAGAGGGGGAGAACATTGTATTGAGATCCAAAAAGAGAGAAGAATCCATCTAGCTAATAACTATGGACCTGGAGGTCTGAAGTAAACTACTCACACATCATCGGAGAGGCTATGGTGTTGATGTAGAAGCCCTCTGAGGGAGTCCTGGATTAGGGGGTGTCCGGATAGCCCGACTATACCTACGGCTAGACTCCTTGACTATGAAGATACAAGATTGAAGACTTCGTCGCGTGTCCGGAAGGGACTTTCCTTGGCGTGGAAGGCAAGCTTGGCAATACGATATGTAGATCTCCTACCATTGTAACCGACTCTGTGTAACCCTAGCCCTCTCCGGTGTCTATATAAACCGGAGGGTTTTAGTCCGTAGGACAGAAGAACAACAATCATACCATAGGCTAGCTTCTAGGGTTTAGCCTCTCTGATCTCGCGGTAGATCTACTCTTGTACTACCCATATGATCAATATTAATCAAGCAGGAGTAGGGTTTTACCTCCATCGAGAGGGCCCGAACCTGGGTAAAAACATCGTGTCCCTTGTCTCCTGTTACCATCCGCCTAGACGCACAGTTCGGGACCCCCTACCCGAGATCCGCCGGTTTTGACACCGACATTGGTGCTTTCATTGAGAGTTCCTCTGTGTCGTCGCTTTTAGGCCCGATGGCTCCTCTGATCATCAACAGCAATGCGGTCCAGGGTGAGACTTTTCTCCCCGGATAGATCTTCGTATTCGGCGGCTTTGCACTGCGGGCCAATTCGCTTGGCCATCTGGAGCAGATCGAAAGCTATGCCCCTGGCCATCAGGTCAGATTTGGAAGCTTGAACTACACGGCTAATATCCGCGGAGACTTGATCTTCGACGGATTCGAGCCACAGCCGGGCGCGCCGCACTGTCGCGAAGGGCATGATCTAGCTCTGCTGCTGGACAGTGCCGTGGAGGCCGCACCCATGTCTGCTCCGACCCTTAGCTCGGAGCCGACTGCGCCAATCAAGGACGAGTGGTTGGACACCACCTCGGGGGCTGCTATCTCTACGGCGATCAAGCCGAACACCATACCTAATCTCTGCGAGGCCATGGCTCCAAGGTGTCGGACTCCTCTCCGGACTCCGAGCCCCCCGCGCCCTTGCCAATCGAATCCGATTGGGCGCCGGTCATGGAATTCACCACCGCGGATATCTTTTAGCACTCGCCCTTCGGCGATATTCTGAACTCACTAAAATCTCTCTCTTTATCAGGAGAGTCCTGGCCGGACTATGGTCAGCAAGGTTGGGATGCGGATGACGAAGAAATTCAAAGCCCACCCACCACCCACTTTGTAGCCACTGTCGATGATTTAATCGACATGCTCGACTTTGACTCCGAAGACATAGACGGTATGGACGACGATGTAGGAGACGAACAGGAACCAACGCCTATAGGGCACTGGAAAGCCACCTCGTCATATGACATATACATGGTGGACACCCCAAAAGAAGGCAATGGCGATGGAACAGCGGAGGATGACCCCTCCAAGAAGCAGCCTAAACGCCGTCGTCAGCGGCGCCGCTCTAAATCCCGCCAAAGCAAAAACGGTGATTCCGGCACGAGAGATAATAACACCCCGGACAGTGCCGATGTCACGACCGCCTTTCCAATAAAACATTTATTGAAAAGCCGATCTTTGTATTAACCAGTATAGAAGAATTCTTCTTACTGGCAGACAAAACCTTGATACGGAAATCCAGCGGTACTAATATTGTACATGGTTGAGCTGAGGATGCTCAACAATTTATTACAAGCACGCCTATATTATACATAAAGGCGGATATGGCACAAGGGTAGGGTGGCATAGCTACTGACTCGAAAAAAAGGTGGTGGTGAATATGTCACAGTGAAGTGGGTGACTTGACTCTAAAATCTTACAGCTCATCAAGCGACGGAGTGTGGCTTGATGATTTTATTTGGGTGGCGGAAGCGTGTATAACACAATTGAACAACTCCAGGGTCGCACGTGACTGACTGGGACTCCTCTAGGCGTCGGACTCGCTATCGAACTCTTCATCCATAAGATCGCCTTCGTCAACATCTGGCCAAATCAACAAGCCAGGTGAGTACTTTGAATGTACTCGCAAGACAGTTCGGACATAAGATATAACAAATGTAAACATGATGCACATGAGCAGGTCAGTATACACAATCAAATAATAGATTTCACTGCACGATAAATAAGGGGAAATCAGGCGGCAGTCCTCCCGAAATCCCAGTAAAATAACTGAAGACCGATCGGGTGTCTGAAGCGACGCCTCGAAAGGTAAAAATAAATTTAACATGCCGCAGTCGGGCGTCGAGGCGACACCACATAAAGGGCTTATATTGAAAAGTAAATAACAGGACGTGCCACAGTCGGGCGTCTAAGCGACACCTCGAAAAGGGCTTATAATGAAAATAAGTAACAATGATGCCACAGTTGGACGTCTGAGCGACATCACATAAAGGGCTTATATATCAAAAGTAAATATCAATAATACCACAATCGGACGTCTGAGCGACATCACGTAAAGGGCTTATATCAAAAAGTAAATAACAATAATGCCACAGTCGGACGTCTGAGCGACATCACGTAAAGGGCTTATATCAAAGGTAAATAACAATAATGCCACAGTCGGACGTCTGAGCGACATCACGTAAAGGGCTTATATCAAAGGTAAATAACAATAATGCCACAGTCGGACGTCTGAGCGACATCTCATACAGGGCTTATAGTTTATCATTCGAATTTAAGTAGCTCATGAATTCAAATCATCACAAGGAAATACTCAGCATATAATAATAAACTTGTTAGTCCATTCCCATGGAATAACCTACAACCGAGTTCACCACTCTCAGTTTTATGTTTATACTCCGGAGACTATCACCGGGGTTGACACTGAGATTTGACACGGAGACTGATATTGACAAAGTGATGATGTCCAAGTCCTTGCTCGTGGACATGGATACTCGAATGATTTTGACTCTGCAGAGTTTGTACTCTTTAACCACAGCCAACGGATTTCAGTAGTCACAAGGACTAGTTCTGTTTACGGTGTTTTAGAAGAAACACATCTAACCAGTACACACCCATTCCACATTCCGTTGCCAGGAATCACCCTCGGCAACGTTCAAGAAAAACCTTAAGACGGGGAGGCCACAACCTCGAATAGCATGGGATCAAATTTATATCGCGCGCTCTAAGGGGTGCCCCCCTCTCGGTCCCAACCGGAAACACCCATGCCCCCTGACCAGATGACTGGCTTTAATCCAGGGCCATGGAACCCTCATCGCGGCCCCTCTGTTGGTGTGTACCAGGAAAGAGGTTTGCAACTTACTAAACCGCACTCTTTGCAGAAAACATGTGGTAGCACAAAGGGAAAACGAATGGGATCGAGACTTGACCCACGTTGAAACTGGAGTTCACGGTTCACATAAAACTGGCATGCTTCAACAATACCAGCCTACAACCCATCATGTCACCACATGATCGTGTTATCTTATCATCATAAGAACACATCAACTTCGAAGCTTACCGGTAGCTTGCCTTGCATGCACATAACATTCACAAATGCTTATATAAACATGCCATGAGAAAACTACTCGAGCAAACATGCAAAACACTCATCACATCAAAGGTTCAAACATGCTTGCGTGGTTCGGAGAAGTCGGAGTCTAGCTCGGCGGAGTACGCGTCTCCTTTACTCCTTCCGGTATCTACGTATTAAAGAAAAATCGGATACTACATAAATACCATGCGTGCACAAAAGTATCCCAAATATTTTTCAAATAAATATGACAAAAAACTAGACAAAAAAATAAAGATGAGAGAAAAAGTTTCAAGTTAAAATCATCTTTTATTTAAAAGTTATAAGAGTTTTAGTCCAGGGACCTTTCTGTAATGAAACAGAAAGTTTACAGGGTTTTCTTTATAAAAACAGAAAACGTTTCAGTCTAGAATACGCCAGTCCAGGGGGAAGACGTATTTTGCCCGAAGGCGTTTTCAGAAAACGTTTCAAAAAGAAGAAAAAGCTGACGGGGGAGGACCCACCCGTCGGGTTTGAAAACTGAAACAGAGTATTGGCGCCCGAGTGCCGCCGTGGTCACCGACGGCGATCCACGGCGAGGCAGGGGGATCGGGGGTTACCAACGTGTTCACTGTGCTCTTACGCACCTATGGGTGGTGGAGTTGGGCGTTGGCGAGCACCACGTCGATGGCGACCTCAACTCCGACGGACGGTGGTTCGGGCGTTGGTGGATCTCGCCGGGGAAAGCTGCAAAGGTTGAATTGAGGCTCGGGTTAGGGTACTGGGTGCACTAGAGGTTTGCTGACGCGGTTTGGGAGGCGGGGGTGGCCTCACCTGAGTGGATCGAGCTGGAGCCCGAGGCGGATCAGGGCGGCCGTAGTCGGGGAAGGTGACCTCCTCGGGGTCCTTCCAGTGGCTAGGCGGGGCTCTGGTGAGGAGGAGGTGTGACGTTGGGTCGAGAACGAGCTCGGGGGCCCCTTTTATAGCTGATCCGAGGCGGTGGCCATGAACGGGATAATGCCGGCGATGGTTACGGCGAGGCAGAGGTTGGTCAGGGGGTTTAGGTAGCTAGGCATCACTGCGATGATCCACTGGTTCCATTTAGACACTAACCTTGGTTGGATTCGGCCTGCTCCGCAGTTTCGACGGAACGGCGCCTCGCGGGCCCATCGGCGGCAGAGAGCACGCCCTGTGCTTGCCAGGCCACGGCGACGGTGCTGCAGTCGCGCACAGAGGAGGAGGTGGACACGCGGAGGGCTCTGGTGGCTGGGGCGGTGCCGGACGGCGCCGAAAGGCAGGGCCGACCTCTGTTGGCCGCTACGGGTGGCTCTGCCACCGCAGAAGGCACCGGAGCTGGCGAGCCACGTCGCCACCGATGTCCGTGCCCGGCCAAGCGAGTGTGCGGCGCACTGGATAAGAAGGGGGAGCAGTGAGCTAGATGCCAGCGCGTGCACTGGCGAGATGGACGCTGTGGTTTGAAGAAAACGACACTGACGGCGAAATAGAACACTGAACTTCTGAATTTTCTGAACTTGCACAACAACAGTGCATGCCAGGTGCTCGATGAAATGATTTTGGCATGTGGGAAATTTTTCTGGAGCTGATCTTTGGTGAGGTGGCCTCTTGGTGTATCTGGAAGCTACATGAATTATCTCAGAATTTTTGGAAAAAGAAAAATATGAATTTCACCAAAAATGGCATTTCTGGTCCAAACTTGCAGTGGGCAAAAATTGAAATATTTGAACTGAGGCCAAGTGGATCTTGATGGATCTAGGTTGAGGGTACTAAGGACTAGTCAGAGGAGTTGGTTTGGGATCAAAACTCAAAAGAAATTTGGTACTTCCTTTGTAAACCACCTAGGTCCATAAATAATGGCAGAAATAGTTTTTGAAGAAAAATAAATTGAATAAAAATCAAAAATGGCTTGAGACTTGCTGGAGATGGGAGTCTTGACTTGATCCAAGGCAGGGAGGGGTTTTGGAATGTTATGTCAAAATGTGACATGGCAAAAGGGGGAGTTTTGAATGGGGAATAGAATAAACCCATAATCCCTAGGGTTTCTTCTTAATAGAAGAAATTCCAAAAATGAATTTGAGTAGAGTCAAGACAAAAAAAATGAAAAGCTCTCAAGACCAAAAATCAAGGTTGAGAAGAGTATCAAAATATTTGTCATAAAATTTTTGAGAGGGAGAGGTTTAAGACAAAAAATTAAATAGCTTCCAATTTTTTTAATAGCCTCCTCCAAATCAAATAAAGATTTTGATAAAAAACCAAATCAAAAATTTTGGAGTGTCACAACCGAAGACAACCCCCTCCAGCAGGATTCTGCACAGGAGGACGGAGAAGCCAGCCCTCATGAGAGAGCGGCAGACAAAGAGATGGAGGACGATAATTACATGCCTCCCTCCGAAGACGAGGCAGGCCTCGACGACGATGAATTTGTCGTGCCAGAGGATCCCGTCGAACAAGAGTGTTTCAAACGCAGGCTTATGGCCACGGCGAGCAGCCTCAAGAAAAAACAGCAACAACTTAGAGTTGATCAAGACTTGCTAGCCGACAGATGAACTGAAGTCCTGGCGGCCGAAGAGTATGAACTCGAACGCCCCTCCAAGAGCTACCCAAAGCGCAGGCTACTACCCCGATTAGAGGAGGAAGCACCTAAACCTACATCACCAGCGCATGACGTGGCCGATCGGCCACCTCGTGGCCGTGACAGAGAGGCCTCACGTCCCTCCGTTCAAGCCTCACCCTGGTGATGCTCAAAAAATACCAAGGCACGGGGAAATGCGCCAGACCTGCGAGATATATTGGAGGACAAGGCAGGGCAAACAAGATCGATCTACGGATCGCGTGGGCACCCCACGACACGAGACGGTAATCGTCACGCCGGATACAGTAAATCCGGCCGGGCCGAACACAGTAGACAAAGCTCGTTCGAGCTGCGTCGTGATATAGCCCAATACAGAGGCGCCGCACACCCACTACGCTTCACAGATGAAGTAATGGATCATCAAATCCCCGAGGGTTTCAAACCCGTGAACATCGAATCATACGATGGCACAACAGATCCTGCGGTATGGATCGAGGACTATCTCCTTCATATCTACATGGCCCGTGGTGATGACCTAGACGCCATCAAATACCTCCCACTCAAGCTTAAAGGACCATCTCGGCATTGGCTTAACAGCTTGCCAGCAGAATCAATTGGTTGTTGGGAGGACCTGGAAGCCGCATTCCTCGACAATTTCCAGGGCACTTATGTGCGACCACCAGACGCCAATGACCTAAGCCACATAATTCAGCAGCCAGAGGAATCGGCCAGACAATTCTGGACACGGTTCCTAACCAAGAAAAATCAAATCGTCGACTGTCCGGACGCAGAGGCCCTAGCAGCCTTCAAGCATAACATCCACGACGAGTGGCTTGCACGGCACCTAGGACAGGAAAAGCCGAAATCTATGGCAGCCCTCACGACACTTATGACCCGCTTTTGCGCGGGAGAAGATAGCTGGCTAGCTCGTAGCAATAACATGACCAAGAGCCCTGGTAATTCAGATACCAAGGACAGCAGTGGCAGGTCGCGTCGCAACAAGCAAAAGCGCCGCATTAACAGCGACAATGCTGAGGATACGACAGTTAATGCCGGATTCAGAGGCTCTAAACCCGGTCAGCGGAAAAAGCCATTCAAAAGAAATACTCCGGGCCCGTCCAGTTTGGACTGAATACTCGACCGCTCATGCCAGATACATGGCACCCCCGAAAAACCAGCCAATCACACCAACAGGGATTGTTGGGAGTTCAAGCAGGCAGGCAAGTTAAATGCCGAAAGCAGAGACAAGGGGCTGCATAGCGACGACGAGGAAGAGCCCCGGCCGCCGAACAATAGTGGACAGAAGGGCTTCCCCCCACAAGTGCGGACGGTGAACATGATATACGCAACCCACATCCCCAAGAGGGAGCGGAAGGGTGCGCTAAGAGACGTATACACGATGGAGCCAGTCGCCCCAAAGTTCAACCCATGGTCCTCCTGCCCGATCACTTTTGATCGAAGGGACCACCCCACTAGCATCCGTCATGGTGGATTCGCTGCATTGGTTCTAGACCCAATTATTGACGGATTTCACCTCACTAGAGTCCTTATGGACGGCGGCAGCAGCTTGAACCTGCTTTACCAGGATACAATGCGAAAAATGGGCATCGATCCCTTGAGGATTAAACCCACTAAAACGACCTTTAAAGGCGTCGTACCAGGTGTAGAGGCCAACTGCACAGGCTTACTTACACTTGAAGTGGTCTTCGGATCTCCGGATAATTTCTGAAGCGAGGAGTTAATCTTCGATATAGTCCCGTTCCGCAGTGGCTATCACGCACTACTCGGGCGAACCACATTCGCAAAGTTCAATGCAGTGCCGCACTACGCATACCTCAGGCTCAAGATGCCAGGCCCTCGAGGAGTCATTATGGTCAATGGAAACACCGAACGCTCTCTCCGAACGGAGGAGCATACGTCGGCCCTTGCAGCGGAAGTACAAAGCAGCCTCTCAAGGCAATTCTCCAGTCCGGCTTTTAAACATCCCAACACCGTCAAGCGCGCCTGGAGTAACCTACAACAAGACCGCCTGGCACGCTCCGAGAAAGCGTAGCAATGTGGCCCCAACCCCAGCCCTCGCGAACTTGCGAAACCAGTGTTGCGCGTACATAACTACGCTATGGAGATACCATGGGCAAAGGGGGAGGGGCACCATCATAGTACGCCCGAAACACGACTTAAACCGCACTAGGGGCTTCCGACTTCTTCATTTTCTCTTACTTTCAGGACTCCATTCTTCGGAAGGCCTGTCCGGTAGTACAATTGTCGCACAAATGATAGAACAAGTAGGGAAGCAGAAAGCTACGCCGAATTCTCAGGTGGTCTCTATAACGAGCAACATACATGTCTTAATATCATCTCGCGGCTCGCCCCTGGAGGGGGACATGTCAAATAGTCCCATCCCTTGCTTATCGCACTATTTGTATCGTTCTGCTTTTACAGCAGCACTTCAAAATAAACAATGCTTAGCTTCAGCTTATTACTGCATTCTCTATTCATTCTTTTTTAATATATATGTCCATTTATGACATTTAGCACCCATACACTTTGGTACGGCCAATATGCCAGGGGCTCAAGCACCCCATAACACGGCATGAAAAGTCCGAACACTTTCACAAGTGCGGCCCTCCGATCTTATAGCATTATATGCATCAGCTCCGAATCATGTCTTTGGTCAATAGTTGGGTTTGCCCGGCTCCCATGCTTTGGTACCTTACGTTCTGCTATATCGGCTAAGGTAGCGCTGGGAGAACTACTGCGATTGTGCCCCAGTTGAGCTGGGCCTAAGCACCTCAGTAGAGAAAGCTAAAACTGACTGTCATGATAGGGCGAGAGCTGGTCGCTGTTCGGGAAGGTTTCGAGTCCTTAAAGACTTATGCCGCTTAGAGCGAGGAGCCGGCTTTGTCCGTCCTAGGCGTGTATCGCGCCCCGAACTCGGTCTTCCGAATACTAGGGGCTTCGCCGAAATTTAAAATTATAGAATTCTATGGCTAAGTGAGAGTGATAACACATTATAGTCCGATTGCCTTGTTCGTTGTGTTGAGCGCCTCCCTCGAAGGACCCAAGAATGGGAAAAAGAGCGCTCAAGTTTATCCCGAACACCCCAGCACTCGTGGCATGGGGGCAGAAGCCAGCGACTCGCCATCTCTCAAATTTGATAAACGGCCGCACAGAAGGTAATATTTTAAATTAAACAAGCGTTGCATAGCGCATATGAACAAGTTTTCAGCGCACAGGACAAAACGAGCAAGTTTCACTCAAAAATTACATCTTTTGAACATTCATCCTCCATAAAGCGAGCGCCCTTCAAGACGCCCTCATAGTACGTCTCGGGGTGGCGATGCTCCTTGCCCGGCGGCGGCCCGTCCTTCACAAGATTCTCCGCATCCAGCTTGCCCCAGTGCACCTTAGCACGGGCAAGCGCCCTACGGGCACCTTCGATGCAGACGGAGTGCTTGATGACTTCGAGCCTTGGACAGGCCTCCACCAGCCGCCTCACCAGCCCGAAGTAGCTCCCAGGCAGAGCCTCTCCAGGCCACAACCGAACTATGAGGCCCTTCATGGCCTGTTTGGCCACCTTGTGGAGCTCGACCAGTTGCTTCAGCTGGTCGCTCAAGGGCACAGGGTGTCCGGCCTTAGCATACTGAGACCAGAACACCTTCTCCGTCGAGCTTCCCTCCTCGGCTCGGTAGAAGGCGGCGGCATCTGACACGCTGCGGGGCAAATCTGCGAATGCTCCTGGAGAGCTTCGGATTCGGGTAAGTAACAAGTAACTCACTTTCACGTGCTTGCTTTGCATAAAGAATGCCTTACCCGCCGCTATCTTCTTCTTCTCCTCTACCTCCTGGAGGGCCTTCTGGGCTTCGGCATTGGCAGACTTGGCATTTTCAATGGCCGCCGCGATCTCGGACTCTCGTGTCTTCAAGTCGAGCTCCAAACTCTCATGTTTTTTCATGAGAGTCTGGAGCTCTCGCCCCACCTCGCCAACCTGCACCTCATGCTTCTCCCGCTCGGTGCGCTCTGTGGCTGCCTTCTTTTCGGCCTCGGACAGCGCCTGCTTAAGGGTTGCCACCTCAGTTGTGGCCCCTACAATAGCCACATTAATCCTGTCATTTTCTTGCAATTGCACCTTATATATATATTTAAAAAGGTATCTCTTACCTTCTTTGTCCTCGAGCTGCTTTTTGGCAAGGCCAAGCTCTTGCTCGGACCGCTCGAGGTTCTGCTTCAGGGTGTCCACCTCCGCAGTCAGTGCGGCGGACGCCAACAGTGAAGCCTACATACGCATATTGACTTACTTTTGTTAGACTCCTGCGAATGTTACTAGATCCTCTATTCGGCTTTTCTTTCCGAACGCCAAACAGAGCATCAGGGGCTACTGTCTATGCCATAATATTTTTACATATTCTTTACTTACCTCAAAGCCTGTTAGATGGCTGGCACATGCTTCAGTCAGCCCACTCTTGGCGGACTGAACCTTCTGGATCACCGTACTCATTACAGTACGGTGCTCCTCGTTGATGGAGGCGCTGTTAAGCACCTCCAGCAAGTTATCCGGTGCCTCCGGTTGGGCGGAGGTCACCGGCGTCGTAGGCTTACCCTTCTTCTTGGAGGCCTGCCTGCCGGACTCCGGAACCTTTGAAGGTTCCGGTGCGGTGTCCGGCCTAGGGCCGGACTCGGAGCCCTCGGGGGGTTTTGTCCCCTTGGCGCCTGGAGTCCGGGAGGTCGCCTTGCGGCGCCTCCAGGACCACCTCCTCCTGGTTTGGAACCTCCTGGGACAACACTTCAGCGTCGTCCATAGGGCGGGGGAGGTAGCGGTCGGAAGTGAATTCACATCCGACGAGTCCAGGGAGCCACTCGACGACACGTCGAGCCGGTCTTTGGGCGGACTGCATAATTATATGCGGCGTCAGGAAAAGCTATTCAATAAAGGAACGCCATGAGTCATTCTGGTATCCGAACACTTACGATTTTGCCAGGGGCTTGGCCCTGTGTGGCCACTCCTCTTCGCCGTCATCGGCGTTGGTGGGGTAGTCCGGAGGAAGGGTCCTCCCCTTCTTGGACCCTTCGGCCTCCCCAGTTGGGGCGGCCTTCCTTTTCTTCCCTCCCCCCGCTGGAGGGGGAGAGGTCTCTTCTTCCTCCTCCTCGTCTTCACGGGAGGAGTGCGTCTCGGAGTCGTCGGATGATGAATCCGACACCACCAGGCACCGGGCACCCTTTCGAGTCCCCGTGGCCTTCTTCTTGGCCTTCTTCTCCGGCACCACATAGGGGTCCGGAACCAGCAGCTTTTCCAAGCGAGCGTCTCCTGGGTCTTCGGGCAAAGGAGCCAGACAGTCGATCTGTCGGGACGTCTCCTGCCAATCCTGTCAAAGGTAAGGGGGTTTAGATCCCGCATAGAGTCAAATGAAAGACAAAAAACCTGTAAAAGGTAAAAGCAGCTTACCGCGCCGGCTTGACGCTGCGCGCTGAATCCGCGATCCTCGGAAGCGGATGCGGGAGCCTCGGCGCCCTTGAATAGCACCTTCCAGGCATCTTCGTACGTAGTGTCGAAGAGCCTGCTCAGTGTTCGGTGCTTTGCCAGATTGAACTCCCACAAGCTGAAAGCCCGTTGTTGGCACGGGAGTATCCGACGGATGAGCATGACCTGGACTACATTGACAAGCTTGAGCTTCTTGTTCACCAGGGTTTGGATGCATGTTTGGAGTCCGGTCAGCTCTCCTTTTTTGCCCCACGACAGGCCCTTCTCTTTCCAGGAGGTGAGCCGCATGGGGATTCCGGATCGGAACTCGGGGGCTGCGACCCATGCAGGGTCGCGCGGCTCGGTGATGTAGAACCATCCCGATTGCCACCCCTTTATGGTCTCCACGAAGGAGCCCTCGAGACATAGGACGTTGGGAATCTTACCCACCATGGCTCCTCCGCACTCCGCTTGGCGGCCGCCCACAACCTTTGGCTTGACATTAAAGGTCTTCAGCCATAAGCCGAAGTGGGGCTGGATGCAGAGGAAGGCCTCGCACACGACGATAAACGCCGAGATGTTGAGGATGAAATTCGGGGCCAGATCATGGAAATCTAGGCCGTAGTAGAACATGAGACCCCGGACAAATGGGTGGAGAGGAAAACCCAGTCCACGGAGGAAGTGGGTGAGGAACACCACCCTCTCATGGGGCCTTGGGCAGGGAATGAGCTGCCCCTCTTCTGGGAGCCGGTGCGCGATGTCGTTAGACAAGTATCCGGCCTTCCTCAGATTTTTGATGTGACCCTCCGTGATGGAGGAGACCATCCACTTGCCTCCCGCTCCGGACATGGCTGGAGAAGGTTGAGGTGGGGTTTGCGGGCTTGGGCGCTGGAGCTCGAGTGCGCAGAAATGGATAGGCAAAGGAGGAAGAAGGCGTAGGTAAAAAGGTGGATCCTTATCCCCTTATATGGGCGGATGCAAACTGCGCGTCCCCACCCGCCTAGTAAATCTCGCTTATCTCCAAAGCGTCGTAATCAATGGCACGATTGGGTTACCCACGCCCGTATTCATGAGAATCCCGGAATAAGGGGACATGATCTCTGCTTTGGCAAGACGTGCCAAGGAAACCGCCTCGCTAAACGCGCTGAGGTGGGATAGTAAATTCGAATAAAGGCTTGGTTGTGGTGTGATGTCACGCTGCAGAATACGTCAGCAGATTAGATTTGTGTAAATATTATTCTCTCTATGGCAATATGTGGAAACTTATTTTGCAGAGCCGGACATTATCCTTGTGTTCAAAATCTTCTACGAAGTACTTGGAGGAGGAACCCGCCTTGCAATGCCGAAGACAATCTGCACGTCGGACTCGTCGTCATTGAAGCCTGGTTCAGGGGCTACTAAGGGAGTCCTGGATTAGGGGGTGTCCGGATAGTCGGACTATACCTTCGGCCGGACTCTTGGACTATGAAGATACAAGATTGAAGACTTCGTCGCGTGTCCGGAAGGGACTTTCCTTGGCGTGGAAGGCAAGCTTGGCGATACGATATGTAGATCTCCTACCATTGTAACCGACTCTGTGTAACCCTAGCCCTCTCCGGTGTCTATATAAACTAGAGGGTTTTAGTCCATAGGACAGAAGAACAACAATCATACCATAGGCTAGCTTCTAGGGTTTAGCCACCTTGATCTTGTGGTAGATCTACTCTTGTACTACCCATATCATCAATATTAATCAAGCAGGAGTAGGGTTTTACCTCCATCGAGAGGGCCTGAACCTGGGTAAAAACATCGTGTCCCTTGTCTCCTATTACCATCCGCCTAGACGCACAGTTCGGGACCCCCTACCCGAGATCCGCCGGTTTTGACACCGACACCCTCCGTGATCGATGCCTGATACGTCTCCAACGTATCTATATTTTTTTTATTTTTCCATGCTATTATATTATCTGTGTTGGATGTTTGTGGGCTTTATTAAACACTTTTATATTACTTTTGGGACTAACCTATTGACCCAGAGCCCAGTGCCAGTTCCTGTTTTTCCCTTGTTTCAGTGTTTCAAAGAAAAGGAATATCAAACGGAGTCAAAACGGAATGAAACCTTCTGGAGAAGTTATTTTTGGAAGGAAAGCAACCCGGGAGACTTGGAGTCCATGTCAAGGAAGAAACGAGGAAGGCACAAGGCAGGGGGGCGCGCCCACCGCCAGGGCATGCCCTCCACCCTCGTGGGCCCCTCGTGGCTCCCCTGAGGTATTCATTCCGCCTATATATATATCCATATACCCTAAAACCTTCGGGGAACAGAATAGATCGGGAGTTCCGTCGCTGCAAGCCTATGTAGCCACCAAAAGTCAATCGGGACCCTGTTCCGGCACCCTGCCGGAGGGGGGAACCCTCACTGGTGGCCATCTTCATCATCCCGACGCTCTCCATGACGAGGAGGGAGTAGTTCACCCTCGGGGCTGAGGGTATGTACCAGTAGCTATGTGTTTGATCTCTCTCTCTCTCTCTCTCTCTCTCTCTCTCGTGTTCATGATTTGGCATGATCTTGATGTATCGCGAGCTTTGCTATTATAGTTGGATCTTATGTTGCTTCTCCCCCTCTACTCTCTTGTAATGGATTGAGTTTTCCCTTTGAAGTAATCTTATCGGATTGAGTCTTTAATGGTTTGAGAACACTTGATGTATGTCTTGCCATGCGTATCTGTGGTGACAATGGGATATCACGTGATTCACTTGATGTATGTTTTGGTGATCAACTTGCGGGTTCCGCCCATGAACTTATGCATAGGGGTTGCCACACGTTTTTGTCTTGATTCTCCGGTACAAACTTTGGGGCACTCTTTGAGGTTCTATGTGTTGGTTGAATAGATGAATCTGAGATTGTGTGATGCATATCATATAATCATACCCACAGATACTTGAGGTGACATTGGAGTATCTAGGTGACATTAGGGTTTTGATTGATTTGTGTATTAAGGTGTTATTATAGTACGAACTCTAGGGCTGTTTATGACACTTATAGGAATAGCCCAACGGATTGATTGGAAAGAATAACTTTGAGGTGGTTTCATACCCTACCATAATCTCTTCGTTTGTTCTCCGCTATTAGTGACTTTGGAGTGACTCTTTGTTGCATGTTGAGGGATAGTTATATGTTCCAATTATGTTATTATTGTTGAGAGAACTTGCACTAGTGAAAGTATGAACCCTAGGCCTTGTTTCCTAGCATTGCAATACCGTTTACGCTCACTTTTATCGCTTGCTACCTTGCTGTTTTTATATTTTCAGATTACAAAAACCTATATCTACCATCCATATTGCACTTGTATCACCATCTCTTCGCCGAACTAGTGCACCTATACAATTTACCATTGTATTGGGTGTGTTGGGGACACAAGAGACTCTTTGTTATTTGGTTGCAGGGTTGCTTGAGAGAGACCATCTCCGTCCTACACCGCCCACGGATTGATAATCCTTAGGTCATCCACTTGAGGGAAATTTGCTACTGTCCTACAAACCTCTGCACTTGGAGGCCCAACAACGTCTACAAGGAGAAGGTTGTGTAGTAGACATCAAGCCCTTTTCTGGCGCCGTTGCCGGGGAGGTGAGTGCTTGAAGGTATATCTTTAGATCTTGCAATCAAATCTTTTTGTTTCTTGTTTTAGCACTAGTTTAGTTTATAAAAGAAAACTACAAAAAAATGAAATTGAGTTAGTCTCTTACGCTTCACCTTTTTAATATCTTTCGTGAGTATGATGGAAAGGAAAATTGTGCCAAAGTGTTAGAAAAAGAATGCTTTAAAATGTTTGGCACTAAATCTTTGAATGATGAGCATGATTGCAATGTTGTTAGTATGAACTCCTTGAATATCCATAGTACTAATGATGATTGCACTAGTCATGATGAAAATGTCTCCTATAAATATGTCAATTTTTAAGGAGTGCATTGGGTTTGCAAGTACACACCAAATAGGGAAGATAGATATTGCAAGAGGCATAAGTACTTAGAAACTAAATGCTTGCAAGAAAGGCTAGATGTTTGTGCTGAAAATTTATTTTTGCTTAGCCATACTTGTGAACTTTGCAATGAATGTGATCATTTCAGTACCCAATGCAAATTGTTTCATGATCGTATCGTGTCCAAAAATTGTGATGACTTGATTTCCCTTACACATCATAATGAACTTAGTTTGCTCTTGGGTTATGAAGAAATGAAACGTATAACTAAGGATATTCCAGAATTTGCCCTTGATAGAGTTCTTCATTTTGATCTAGAAGAAATTTATATGTATTGTGCGGTGAATTGCATTGAAAATCCTTATATTGCCAATTACATAAAGAAAATAAAACAAATAGAGGATGAAGAGAATACTAGCAAAAGGGAAGAGACTTCCCAATATCCTCCTATTATTTCTTATGATGAATCAAGTAACGAGGAGGAGCCTTCTATTCAACCAATCTCATTAATAAAGAGCTCCAAAAAGAGGATTGAACCCACACATGATGTGGTGAAGAAGAATAAAAGGAAAAGGAAGAGAGGTAAAAAGATATCTCTCCCAAATAATGTTGCTCCTATCATTGTTGTGCCTCATGAAAATGAATCAAAAATAATTTTGGAAGATGATGCACTTTATGATGATCTCGTTATGCTTATTGCTTGTTGTGATGATTATGATTGGGAAGATAATGATACTTCTTATGATCTTGAAAATCTTTTTGGCACTTGCTTGGAAGAATATGATAATTGCTATACTATTGGTGTTATCCATACTATTAATGATGAGAGTGATTATGCTTATGATATGAAAAGGCCCAAGCTTGGGGATGCTATGTTTAATAAAGATGATGTTTTTGAGAATATATTTGCTGCAATTAATGTTTGTCCCAAGCTTGGGGATGCTACGTTTAATGAAGATGATATTTTTAGTCTCCCAAGTTTTGATATGCAAATTTATAACAATGATAGCATGCCTCCTACTTATGATGATTATAATTATGAAAGTGGATTTGGAGAGGTCATGCTTTATTTAGTAATTATTCCACTATCTTCGAAGAGGTTTCAATCGATTATGATGAGAACAAAGTTGTTACTTATGATGACACTTATGCTATAAAAAGTAGTGATGATTATATTTGTAAAACTTGTCATGATTATGATTACCCTTTTTCTGAACATTACTCTTTTAATGTGGAAACAATTTATAGTATTCAAGTATTTTATGATACTTCCACTATTCCGAATGAGAAGAATTTTGCTTATGTGGAGAGTAGTAAATTTTCTATGCCTGTAGATCATGAAAATAATGCTTTAGGTGCTGGTTATATTGTTGAATTAATTCATTATGCTACTGAAAATTGTTATGAGGGAGGAATATATGCTTGTAGGAATGGCAATAATATCAAGTTTCCTCTCTATGTGCTTAAAGTTTTGAAGTATGCTTGTTTTGCCTTCCTGTGCTAGTTGATTATTGTTCCCATAAGTTGTTTGATCACAAAATCCCTATGCATAGGAAGTGGGTTAGACTTAAATGTGGTAGTCATATTCTTCATGATGCTCTCTTTATGGTTCAATTCTTATCTTTTTGTGAGCATCATTGAAATCATCATGCCTAGCTAGGCGCGTTAAACGTTAGCGCTTGTTGGGAGGCAACCCAATTTTATTTTAGTTTCTTGATTTTTGGTTCTGTTTAGGAATAAATAATCCATATAGCTTTTGTTTAGATTTGGTTTTATGTTTTAATTAGTGTTTGTGCCAAGTAGAACCTTTGGGAAGACTTGGGTGAAGTCTTTATGATCATGCTGCAAAAAAGAGAAACTTTAGCGCTCACGATATTAGCTAAAACTTTTTACCAGAGAGTGATATTTAGTTTATTAGTTTTTCAGATGATTACTAGACAAATTCTTCAGGTCCACCAATTTATTTTAGAATTTTTGGAGTTCCAGAAGTTTGCGTTAGTTACAGATTACTACAGACTGTTCTGTTTTTGACAGATTCTGTTTTTCGTGTGTTGATTGCTTATTTTGATGAATCTATGGCTAGTAAAATAGTTTATAAACCATAGAGAAGTTGGAATACAGTAGGTTTAACACCAATATAAATAAAGAATGAGTTCATTACAGTAACTTGAAGTGGTGTTTTGTTTTCTTTCGCTAACGGAGCTTACGAGTTTTCTGTTAAGTTTTGTGTTGTGAAGTTTTCAAGTTTGGGGTAAAGATTCGATGGACTACGGAATAAGGAGTGGCAAGAGCCTAATCTTGGGGATGCCCAAGGCACCCCAAGGTAATATTCAATGATAACCAAGCGTCTAAGCTTGGGGATGCTCCGGAAGGCATCCCCTCTTTCGTCTACTTCCATCGGTAACTTTACTTGGAGCTATATTTTTATTCACCACATGATATGTGTTTTGCTTGGAGCGTCATTTTATTTTCTTTAGCTTTTCTTGCTGTTTGAATAAAGTACCAAGATTGAAATTCTTAAATGTTAGAGAGTCTTCACATAGTTACATAATTACTAAACTACTCATTGATCTTCACTTATATCTTTTGGAGTAGTTTGTCGTTTGCTCTAGTGCTTCACTTATATCTTTAAGAGCCCGATGGTAGTTTTATTTTGAAGAAATAGATGAACTCTCATGCTTCACTTATATTATTTTGAGAGTCTTTAGAACAACATGGTAGTTTGCTCTGGTTATGAAACTAGTCCTAATATGATGGGCATCCAAGAGGGATATAGTAAAAACTTTCATATAAAGTGCATTGAATACTATGTGAAGTTTGATTCCTTATGATTGTTTTGAGATATGAATATGGTGATATTAGAGTCATGCTAGTTGAGTAGTTGTGAATTTGATAAATACTTGTGTTAAAGTTTGTGATTCCCGTAACATGCACGTATGGTGAACCGTTATGTGATGAAGTCGGAGCATGATTTATTTATTGATTTTGTTCCTTATGAGTGGCGGTCGGGGACGAGTGATTGTCTTTTCCTACCAATCTATCCCCCTAGGAGCATGCACGTAATACTTTGCTTTGATAACTTGTAGATTTTTGCAATAAGTATATGAGTTCTTTATGACTAATGTTGAGTCCATGGATTATACGCACTCTCACCCTTCCACCATTGCTAGCCTCTTTAATACCGCGCACCTTTCGCCGGCATCATACACCCACCATATATCTTCCTCAAAACAGCCACCATAGCTACCTATTATGGCATTTCCATAGCCATTCTGAGATATATTGCCATGCAACTTACCACCGTTCGGTTTATTATGACACGCTCCATCATTGTCATATTGCTTTGCATGATCATGTAGTTGACATTGTATTTGTGGCAAAGCCACCATTCATAATTCTTTCATACATGTCACTCATGAGTCATTGCACATCCCGGTACACCGCCGGAGGCATTCATATAGAGTCATATTTTGTTCTAAGTATCGAGTTGTAATTCTTGAGTTGTAAGTAAATAAAAGTGTGATGATCATCATTATTAGAGCATTGTCCCAGTGAGGAAAGGATGATGGAGACTATGATTCCCCCACAAGTCGGGATGAGACTCCAGACTAAAAAAAGAGGCCATAAAAAAAGAGAAAAGGCCCCCAAAAAATGAGAGAAAAAGAGAGAAGGGACAATGTTACTATACTTTTACCACACTTGTGCTTCAAAGTAGCACCGTGATCTTCATGATAGAGAGTCTCTCATTTTGTCACTTTCATATACTAGTGGGAATTTTTCATTATAGAACTTGGCTTGTATATTCCAATGATGGGCTTCCTTAAATGCCCCAGGTCTTCGCGAGCAAGCGAGTTGGATGCACACCCACTTAGTTTCTTTTGTTGAGCTTTCATACACTTATAGCTCTAGTGCATCCGTTGCATGGCAATCCCTACTCACTCACATTGATATCTATTGATGGGCATCTCCATAGCCCGTTCATACGCCTAGTTGATGTGAGACTATCTTCTCCCTTTTTTGTCTTCTCCACAACCACCATTCTATTCCACATATAGTGCTATATCCATGGCTCACGCTCAAGTATTGCGTGAAGATTGAAAAAGTTTGAGAATGTCAAAAGTATGAAACAATTGCTTGGCTTGTCATCGGGGTTGTGCATGATTTAAATATTTTGTGTGATGAAGATAAAGCATAGCCACACTATATGATTTTGTAGGGATAACTTACTTTGGCCATGTTATTTTGAGAAGACATGATTGGTTTGTTAGTATGCTTGAAGTATTATTGTTTTCATGTCAATATTAAACTTTTGTCTTGAATCTTATGGATCTGAATATTCTTGCCACAATAAAGAAGATTACATTGATAAATATGTTAGGTAGCATTCCACATAAAAAATTCTGTTTTTATCATTTACCTACTCGAGGAGGAGCAGGAATTAAGCTTGGGGATGCTGATACGTCTCCAACGTATCTATATTTTTTTATTGTTCCATGCTATTATATTATCTGTTATGGATGTTTATGGGCTTTATTAAACACTTTTATATTACTTTTGGGACTAACCTATTGACCCAGAGCCCAGTGCCAGTTTCTGTTTTTCCCCTTGTTTCAGTGTTTCGAAGAAAAGGAATATCAAACGGAGTCAAAACGGAATGAAACCTTCTGAAGAAGTTATTTTTGGAAGGAAAGCAACCCGTGAGACTTGGAGTCCACGTAAGGAAGAAACGAGGAAGGCACGAGGCAGGGGGGCGTGCCCTCCACCCTCGTGGGCCCCTCGTGGTTCCCCTGATGTATTTCTTCCGCCTATATATATCCATATACCCTAAAACCTTTTGGGAACAGAATAGATCGGGAGTTCCGCCGTTGCAAGCCTCTGTAGCCACCAAAAGTCAACCGAGACCCTGTTCTGGCACCCTGCCGGAGGGGGGAACCCTCACCGATGGCCATCTTCATCATCCCGACGCTCTCTATGACGAGGATGGAGTAGTTCACCCTCGGGGCCGAGGGTATGTACTGATGACCCACAAGTATAGGGGATCTATCGTAGTCCTTTCGATAAGTAAGAGTGTCAAACCCAACGAGGAGCAGAAGGAAATGATAAGCGGTTTTCAGCAAGGTATTCTCTACAAGTACTGAAATAAGTGGTAACAGATAGTTTTGTGACAAGATAATTTGTAACGAGCAACAAGTAACAAAAGTAAACAAAGTGCAGCAAGGTGGCCCAATCCTTTTTGTAGCAAAGGACAAGCCGGAACAAACTCTTACATAAGGAAAAGCGGTCCCGAGGACACCTGGGAATATCATCAAGCTAGTTTTCATCACGTTCATATGATTCGCATTCGGTACTTTGTTAATTTGATATGTGTGTGGACCGGTGCTTGGGTGCTGTTCTTACTTGAACAAGCATCCCACTTATGATTAACCTCTATTGCAAGCATCCGCAACTACAACAAAAGTATTAAGGTAAACCTAACCATAGCATGAAACATATGGATCCAAATCAGCCCCTTACGAAGCAACACATAAACTAGGGTTTAAGCTTCTGTCACTCTAGCAACCCATCATCTACTTATTACTTCCCAATGCCTTCCTCTAGGCCCAAATAATGGTGAAGTGTTATGTAGTCAATGTTCACATAACACCACTAGAGGCTAGACAACATACATCTCATCAAAATATCGAATGAATACCAAATTCACATGACTACTAATAGCAAGACTTCTCCCTTGTGCCCAGGAACAAACGTAACTACTCACAAAGCATATTCATGTTCATAATCAGAGGGGTAATAATATGCATAAAGGATCTGAACATATGATCTTACACCAAATAAACCAACTACCATCAACTACAAGGAGTAATTAACACTACTAGCAACCTACTAGCACCAATCCCGGACTTGGAGACAAGAATTGGATACAAGAGATGAACTAGGGTTTGGAGATGAGATGGTGCTGGTGAAGATATTGATGGAGATTTCCCAATCCCGATGAGAGGAGCGTTGGTTATGACGATGGCGATGATTTCCCCTTCCCGGAGGGAAGTATCCCCGGCAGAACAGCTCTGCCGGAGCTCTAGATTGATTCCGCCAAGGTTCCGCCTCGTGGCGGCGGAGTCTCGTCCCGAAAGGTTGCCTCCTTATTTTTTCTCGAAGAAAGACTTCATATAGCAGAAGATGGACGTCGGAGAGCCACCAGGGGGCCCACGAAGTAGGGGGCGCGCCCTAGAGGGGGGGCCCACCCTCGTGGACAGGGTGTGGGCCCCCTGGCCTTCATCTTTGGCAAGGATTTTTTATTATTCATTGCGAGGTATTCCGTGGAGTTTCAGGACTTTTGGAGTTGCGCATAATAGGTCTCTAATATTTGCTCCTTTTCCAGCCCAGAATTCCAGCTGCCGGCATTCTCCCTCCTTATGTAAACCTTGTAAAATAAGAGAGAATAGCCATAAGTATTATGACATAACGTGAAATAACAACCCAAAATGCAATAAATATCGATATAAGATCATGATGCAAAATGGACGTATCAACTACCCCAAGCTTAGACCTCTCTTGTCCTCAAGCGAAAAGCCGATAACGATAAATATGTCCCCATGTTTAGAGGTAGAGGTGTCGATAAAAATAAAATACGGACATGTGGGCATCATGATTATTCTCATAACACCAACATATATAGATTTCGTCATATGATTACTTATGTTCAAGTGATGATCTATTCATAATGCAAAAGTATGAATCAGAAACCTTATTGAGCACCAACAACTATAACCTCAGTCATTGAAGCAATTGCAATTTATCATAACATCAGAAAGAGTCTATGTCAGAGCTTAAAAGCAAGTCCACATACTCAACTATCATCTAGTCCTTTATAATTGCTAACACTCACGCAATACTTGTGGTTACGGAGTTTTAATTGGACACAGAGAAAGATAGGGGCTTATAGTTTCACCCGATAAGCTTTTACCTCAAGGGTAATGTCAACAATAATAATTCATGCTCCCCTACATCCAATTAGATACATATATCGGGTTCTTTCCAACATGCTGGGCTTGCCAAAGGATAAAATGAAAAAGGAAAGGTGAAGATCACTGTGACTCTTGCATAAGGTAGAAGGTAATAATAAAAGATATGCCCTTCGTAGAGGGAAGCAGAGGTTGCCATGCGCTTTTATGGCTGGATGCACAAAATCTCAATGCGAAAGAACGTCACTTTATATTGCCCCTTGTGATATGAACCTTTATTATGTAGTCTGTCGCTTTTATTACTTCCACATGACAAGATCGTATAAAGCTTATTTCTCCCACACCAATCAATCATACATATTTAGAGCAATTGTTATTGCTTTGCACCGATGACAACTTACTTGAAGGATCTTACTCAATCCATAGGTAGATATGGTGGACTCTCATGGCAAAACTGGTTTAAGGGTACTTGGAAGCACAAGTAGTATCTCTACTTGGTGCTTAGAATTTGGCTAGCATGAGGGGGAAAGGCAAGCTCAACATGTTAGAGGATCCATGACAACATACTTTATCTTAGATATAAGAAAACATAACTCATTATGTTGTCTTCCTTGCCAACTCTTTAGCATGTCATATTTTAATGAGTGCTCCCAATCATAAAAGATGTCAATGATAATATATCTATATGTGAAACCTCTCTTTCCTTATTACTTCTGATTAATTGCAACGATGACCAAAGCTACGTGTGCCAACTCCCAACAACTTTAAATCATCATACTCTTTCTATGTGAAGTCATTACCTTAATAAGATCAATATGAACTTTTGTTCTTCTTATTCTTTTTCTTCTTTTCTTTTATTCACCCAAGATCATAGCAAGAAAATCAAGCCCTTGACTCAACACTAATCTTTATTATATAGTCCACGGACTCGATTACATAGATAGATCAAAAGCAAAACTCAAAACTAGATCATGCCATAAACTTTATGCTACTAGATCAAGATACTACTAATAGGATCGAACTAAGAAAAACGGTAAAGATAGGAGTTGTGATTGTGATACGATACCGGGGCACCTCCCCCAAGCTTGGCAGTTGCCAAGGGGAGTGCCCATACCCATGTTATTATATCTCCTTTGTTGGTGAAGAAGGTGGAGGTGATGGATAGTCTCACATCGAGCATAAGAGGTCCTCTAGCTTGCGAATAATGCCCTTGAGCCCAAAGATATGCTCCTTCAACAAAATATTTTCACTTGTGAGATACTTGTTTTGAATACGAATTAACTCGATCATCTGGAAAGCTTTGATCTCAGTTGGGGTAAGAAGGTTGTGATCAAGTTGAAGGATGTCTTCTATTGCCGGAGCTTGCTTCTCTGTGACCTTCTTGATCCCTTCATCCTTGTTGGCCTCCATGGGTTCTTCCCTCTTCAGCTCTATCTTCATTAGCCAAGCATCTTTGTCACCATTGTTGGAGGAGGGGGACGACATGATGCCTGGCCTTGACAACCCTGACAAAGAACATCCCAAAACAAGAACAGAGGATAATTGCGTGATACGGGAGTCAAAACCTTCGGGAGAATATATAGTGAATTTTCACCGACCAAAATACGTATCATGCAAGAAAATGGAGTCCGGAAGGCACACGAGGTGCTCACGAGGTAGGGGCGCGCCCACCACCCTCGTGGGGCCCTCGTGTCCTTCCCGGACTGCTACTTATTTTTCTAATTTTCTAAATATTCCAAAATGGAGAAATATTGCCTTAAAAATTGTTTTGGAGTCGGTTTACTTACCGTACCTCATACCTATTCCTTTTCGGAGTCTGAAACATTCTGGAAAGTGTCTCTTATGTATTCCTCCGGGATTACGGTTTCAATAATATTGGTTTCAACATTTATGGGATTACCTGAGATATAATGTTTAATTCTTTGACCGTTCACCACCTTCGGATTTGTACCTTAGAAGTTGTTGATTTTTATGGCACCGGAACGATAGACCTCCTCGATGACGTAAGGGCCTTCCCATTTAGAGAGAAGTTTTCCTGCAAAAAATCTTAAACGAGAGTTGTATAGCAATACATAATCACCTACATTAAACTCACGCTTTTGTATTATTTTGTCTTGCCATCTTTTAACTTTTTCTTTAAACAACTTGGCATTTTCATAAGCTTGGGTTCTCCATTCATCAAGTGAGCTAATATCAAATAACCTCTTCTCACCGGCAAGTTTGAAATCATAGTTGAGCTCCTTAATAGCCCAATATGCCTTATGTTCTAGTTCGAGAGGTAGGTGACATGCTTTTCCATATACCATTTTATACGGAGAAATACCCATAGGATTTTTATATGCAGTTCTATAGGCCCATAATGCATCATCAAGTTTCTTGGACCAATTCTTTCTAGACCTATTAACAGTCTTTTGCAAAATTAATTTGAGTTCTGTGTTGCTCAATTCTACTTGACCACTATACTGTGGATGATAAGGTGATGCAATTCTATGATTAACGTCATATTTAGCAAGCATTTTACGGAAAGCACCATGAATAAAGTGTGAACCACCGTCGGTCATTAAATATCTAGGGACTCCAAACCTCGGAAAAATAACTTCCTTAAGCATTTTAATAGAAGTGTTATGATCAGCACTACTAGTTGGAATAGCTTCTACCCACTTAGTAACGTAATCAACAACAACTAAAATATCTGTATATCCATTGGAGGCAGGAAAAGGTCCCATATAATCAAAGCCCCAAACATCGAATGGTTCAATAACAAGTGAATAATTCATATGCATTTCTTGACGTCTACTAATATTACCGATTCTTTGACATTCATCACATGACAAGACAAACTTACGGGCATCCTTGAAGAGAGTAGGCCAATAAAAACTGGATTGCAATACCTTATGTGCAGTTCTGTCTCCAGTGTGGTGTCCTCCATAAGCTTCGGAGTGGCACTTGCTAGGATCTGATCATGTTCATGCTCAGGTACACAACGTCTAATAACACCATCTACTCCTTATTTATAAAGATGTGGGTCATCCCAAAAGTAATGTCTCAAATCATAGAAGAACTTTTTCTTTTGCTGGTATGTGAAACTAGGTGGTATAAATTTAGCAACAATGTAATAGCATAATCAGCATACCAAGGAGTACTACGAGAAGTACTTATAACATTTAATTGTTCATCAGGAAAGCTATCATCAATAGGTAGTGGGTCATCAAGAACATTTTCTAACCTAGACAAGTTGTCTGCAATGGGGTTCTCAGCTCCTTTCCTATCAACAATATGCAAATCAAATTCTTGTAGCAAGAGAACCCATCTAATAAGTCTAGGTTTAGCATCTTTCTTTTCCATAAGATATTTAATAGCAGCATGATCAGTGTGAATAGTTACTTTAGAATTAACAATATAAGGTCTGAACTTATCACAAGCAAAAACAACTGCTAAGAGTTCTTTTTCAGTAGTAGCATAATTTCTTTGAGCATTGTCTAGAGTCTTACTAGCATAATGGATAACATTTAATTTCTTATCAACTCTTTGCCCCAGAACAGCACCTACAACATAATCACTAGCATCGCACATAATTTCAAAGGGTAAATTCCAATCAGGTGGCTGAACAATAGGTGCAGAGACTAATGCTTCCTTAAGTATTTCAAATGCTTCTACACAATCATCATCAAAGACAAATGGTACATCTTTTTGTAATAAATTAGTCAGAGGCTGAGAAATTTTTGAGAAGTCCTTAATGAACCTCCTATAAAATCCGGCGTGACCAAGGACACTTCTTATACCTTTGATGTCCTTGGGACATGGCATCTTTTCAATAGCATCAACCTTGGCTTTATCAACTTCAATACCTCTTTCAGAAACTTTGTGCCCCAAGACAATACCCTCATTTACCATAAAGTGGCACTTTTCCCAATTCAAGACAAGATTAGTTTCTTCACATCTCTGCAAAACTCGATCAAGGTTGCTCAAGCAATCATCAAAATAAGATCCATAGACGAAAAAATCATCCATGAAAACCTCACAAATCTTTACACAAAAGTCAGAGAATATAGCCATCATGCATCTTTGAAAGGTAGCAGGTGCATTACATAAACCAAAAGGCATACATCTATAAGCAAAAGTACCAAAAGGGCATGTAAAAGTAGCCTTTGATTGATCTTTAGCCGACACAGGTATTTGAGAGAAACCAGAATAACCATCTAGAAAGCAATAGTGTGTATGTTTGCATAATCTTTCCAGCATTTGATCAATAAAAGGTAAGGGGTAATGATCTTTCTTAGTAGCCTTATTTAATTTGCAAAAATCAATTACCATCCTATAACCTGTAATAATTCTTTGTGGGATCAATTCATCGTTATCATTAGGAACAACAATAATACCTCCCTTCTTAGGGACACAATGGACAGGACTTACCCACTGACTATCAACAACGGGATAAATTATACCTGCCTCCAGGAGCTTTAGTATTTCTGTTCTTACCACTTCTTTCATTTTTGGATTAAGACGTCTTTGAGGATCACGAACTAGTTTGGCATCTACTTCCAAATTTATTTTATGTTGACATAGAGTGGGACTAATGCCCTTAAGATCATCAAGAGTATATCCAATAGCAGCACGATGCTTCTTTAGAGTTTTCAATAATCTTTCTTCTTCATGCTCTTAAAGGTTAGCACTAATAATAACAGGATATATCTTCTTCTCATCAAGATAAGCATATTTAAGATTATCAGGCAATGGTTTAAGCTGAAACGTGGGATCACCCTTGGGTGGAGGAGGATCCCCTAAGATTTCAACAGGCAAATTGTGTTTCAGAATAGGTTCCTGATTAAAGTATACTTCATCTATTTCCCTTCTTTCATTCATAAACATATCATTTTCATGGTCTAGCAAATATTGTTCTAAAGGATCACTAGGAGGTACGGCAATAGAAGCAAGACCAATAATTTCATATTTACTAGGCAATTCTTCTTCACGGTGTTGTTTACTAAATTTAGAGAAATTAAATTCATGGATCATATCATCTAAGCCAATAGTAACAACATTCTTTTCGCAGTCTATCCTAGCACTAACAGTGTTCAAGAAGGGTCTACCGAATATAATGGGACAAAAGCTATCTTGTGGGGAGCTGAGAACAAGAAAATCAGAAGGATATTTAGTTTTCCCACACAAGACTTCAACATCTCTAAAAATTCCCATTGCTGAAATAGTATCTCTATTGGCAAGTTTAATTGTGACATCAATATCTTCTAACTCGGCAGGTGCAATTTCATGCTTAATTTCTTTATACAAAGTATAAGGTATAACACTAGCACTAGCACCCATATTGTCGGGGATATACCCCGCGGTGTAAACCGGCCGGAAGTTAAACCGGCCGGACTTGACGGTTTAGCTGAAGACCCGCCCTGACCTTGGCGGTTTACAAGCAACCCGCTTGGACGTTGTAACTCAATGGTAACCCGACGGACGGGTCAGAGGAGCGACAAGACCCGGTGGCCCGTCTGGCGGTTCATGAAGGCCGGTTCAACTATTGTGGGCCGGTTTAACAGGAAAGGAATATTTATCTTACAAGGAGTTAAGACCGAGACTTGTCCCCGGTTTGTATTAGAGATAGACTAGTCCTAATCCTAATAGGACTCCACATGTAAACCGCCCCTTCAACATATATAAGGAGGGGCGGGGCTCCCCAAAGAGGGGGAGGTTAACAAGTTAGAAGCTACAAGCTACAAGCAGTCAATAATCTCTAGGGCTAGACACAAGAGCCGGTTTACGGCGTCTCCCTCGGGATGATAATGAGACCTAGCCACAAACAGCATGTAGGGTTATTACCGGATGATGTTTCCCGGGGCCCGAAGCTGTCTAAACCCTTGTCTTGCGTGTTGATCCGCCCTGCGTCTCTCGTCCCACTCAACCCCTCTCAAGCTACCACATGGATGCGTTGGCCTCGCGACTAAGTCCTGACATTAAGGACATCTGCCGTGACAAATCCACGACAGTTGGCGCCCACCGTGGGGCCTGCGCACGGTGGTGATGAGTTCTTGGTGGGATATTTCCTAGGGTTCGAGAAGCTCGCGATTTCGTCGGATGAGGAAAAGCCGACAAGTTCATTGTTTTGCGATCTGGAACATAATTAACTTTGGAGCGAGCATATACAAGATTGAGATTAAAGAAATTACGGTTGCATCTTATGAACCGATACAGGTCGCCAGATCAATTTCGTTGAGCCGCGGAGGCCTGCAAGGATTTTTGCTTAAGTTTCGAGCCGGCCGGCGGCGATTGCTGCAGTACTTATCCAAACATAACAATCACGTGGTATGCTGGTACTACAGGACGGGTTTACTAAAAGGAAAAAAAAAGAGATAAGAGAGAAAGAAGAAAAGACAACGACACGAAGCCAGGAGCCGACCACGACCCGGACTCCTACACCGCCGCGGTTGTGAATTCGCGATGAGTCCGCCATGCGGCACCTGATTCAGGGCCGCCCCACCTCGTTGCTTGCCTCCAAGCTGTCGCGCGCCGCGCCTGAGTCGCAGTGGCCGCGCCTGAGCCGGCATGACTGTGGCCTGCTCCGCTCCACTCCGGTTGTTTCCTGCGCCGTCTCCACATCGCCGCAGGCTTACCCGCGCCCAAGCTCTTCTACTTCGCCAGGCCTGCGCCCGTCGTAGCTTCCTTTACCTCTGCTCCAACCCGCACAGACCAAGACGCCATTGCCAAGAGCCGCCGCACCACTTCCGTCGTTTTGTCTCCACCATGGCCCGCCTCCGTCGGGTCACCCCGCTTCCATTGCTAGGCTACGACAAGCCGGCCGCAAGCCGCCTGCTGCGGGCCTGGCCTCGCCCTTAAAACCGCCATCGATGCCATGGCCCTGACTAGCGCCGTCCTGCGCGGTTCCACCCTGCCGGGTCACAACATTGTTCTACCGTGCCTTCTTCCATTGCTGAGCCACCGTGAGTGCTATTGCGTCCGGATCACCTCTGCTGCCGAGCCACTTTTGCCGAAGCCAGCCATGACTCGGACTCGACCGTCATCTCTGCCGCGCGTCTGCACCTCCGAGCTGCCCCGGCCGCCGCTGCACCTTGAACCGCCCATGGCCTTGAGCCGCCCGCCATCGTTGCTTGCCTGGCGACTCGGTCCTTTCCTCTGTTTACCACCGAGAACGCCCTGGTCTCACACGCGAACCGCTCGTACTGCCACCTCTGCTAAAGCCCGTGGCCTCATCTCGCTCTCCGCCCACAGTGGCCCTGCCTGCGCTCTGCCGCGGTCGGCTCCACGCTGCCGCCTCACCTCTGCGCCGACCGCGCCCGGTCGCTGCTGCTCCGGGCCAGGCTCCGCCCTGCGCGCCGTGCGCTGCCTCGCGCCTCTGAGCGCCCGTGACCAACCGCCTCTATCGCCGCGGGCCGCCTCCACTGTGACCCGCCACGTCGCTCCGTGCCTCGCTGCTGGACTGTCGCGCCCGCGCACTCCGATTCCGAGTGGCCTCTGCTCCGACCTGTTCCAACTCGGCCACGCTCTGGCACCCTGGCCACCGGTTCATGCGTTTGCGCCGGTTTACAAAGGCGGAGGACAACTTGCTCGTCGTCACCGGTTTACCACGCTGCGGCCGGTTCACCCGTGATTGATTTCAGCTTCATACAGTTCTCATCAACTTCATGGCGGGTTATTTCCGGCCCAAACGAATCAGGTGATATCCATCTAAAACTATTTTTTGACATATATTGTTTTTGTAAAAAGAACAATTACGTTGGTTTTGCATATTTTTGTATGCAGGACAATTATTCGCCACAACATTGGTGTTACACCATGCATGTGGAGCATGCACAGGCGTCATTATATATTGGCTTTTGACCATTCCACACTGCTTAACGGACGCGCGCAAGCCGCTGGTGGTCCGGTTTTCATCAACACGCAGGCGACTCTCCGTCCGCGCCAGTTTATAATGCCCGCAGGCGATTCTCCGTCCGCGCCGGTTTACAACTCCCGCGGCCGACGTTCGTCCGCACCGTTTTACAGCGTCGTGGCCGGCTCGGCCGTGATTAATTTCAGCTTCACCATGGTGATCATCAACTCTACAGTGGATAACCCCTGGCATGATATATCAGGTGAAATCCATCCGGTACATTTTATATTATATATTGTTTTCTTTAAAAAAAGAGCAATTACTCTGGCTTGCAAGTTTTCCAATGCAGGACAAATTGTCTATTGCAAAAAGGGATTATTATATCGCTGAGCTATTGGATAACCCGTGCCGTTTTATATCGCGATCTAGTCCGCATCAACTCGTCAGGACCATGCGAATTACCCAATAGCGTGTGCACAGGCTGACATCACCCGCAGTCCGGTCTACATCAACATACCGGGCCGCACCTGTCTGCATGAGCCATTTATTGAGTATGAACAAGTCACAGCTTGGGTAGCCCGGTTTTCTTTCAAATTGGAGGCAAATTATTATCAACCGCCGTCTGCACTGGATGGATCAATGGGCAGGCGCACAAGTCGCCGCCGCTACAGTTTGGTTAACTTCAAATCACCAGTTGGAAGGAACCATTGGCCGAGTTACTGACACGTTTCATATGGGATCATTTACAAACCGCCGCAGTCACCTCAACCTTCTGTGGATTCACATCGGGTTATCAACACCAATGGGATACAAGTTATGCCGGTTTATATCACGGTCAAATATGGAGAATCTCAAGCCAACTCCTCGAGTCACCTTGAGACTTGGGGGCTACGATGATATGACGCAGCAAGTCTTGCCAGTTTCAGCCGGTTTAAGAACCCGAGGACGATGGAGGGAAAGATAACCCGATCCCGTAGGCTACTGTTATGTTGATGAAAATTTAAAGGCCGTCAGAAAATTTCCGGCTTAGAAAGTATATGACAGTTACAAAATCCCGACTCAATGAAGTTTCGGATCATCAGAAAGGATTCCGGATTGAAACCTGGCTGAAGGGAAGTCAGTATCACTGAAGCTCTCAAATATCCGGTTTACAATCCGGTTCAAAAGAAATCTATTCTCCCACAAAGTTCTGAAGCGCTCAGATCCGGTTTAACAATGTCCGGTTCAAAAAGGAATTAACTTCTCGCAAGTTCGAGTTTAAAGGCCGTCAGAAAATTTCCGGCTGAAAATGAAGATTCCGGTTTAAAATCCGGTTCAAGGGGAAGATGTCTCCCATAGCTTTGAAGCTTTTAATATCCGGTTCAAGATCCCGGTTCAAGAAGAATTTATCTCTTGCAAAAAAGGTTAAAAATTACTGAAGAGGACCTGCTGCCATGATGCGCGGTTCAGACATGGGGCTTCCTGTTCAAACATAGGTCGTATTCGAACCAAAGAGAACATAGCTATCCTTACAAAGTCAGTTGGGGACCTAGTCGACTTGAACCGTAGCTACACCTCCTGGGAGCTTGGTCATGTCTTGACGACGGTAATGCCTTCTGGCTGGCACATTTGCCACTAAGTCAGTTGGGGACCTAATCGACTTGAACCGTAGTTACACCTTATGGGAGCTCGGTCATGTCTTGATGATGGTAATGCCTTCTGATCGGCTTTTTTAGCCAATAAGTCATTTGGGGGCTTGGTCGTGTCCGAACCAATGCAATGCCACTTGATCGGCCCTAGGCCACTAAGGCACTTGGGGGCTTGGTCGAATCCGAACCAATGCAATGCCACTTGGCTGGCGTAACGCCACGAGTCATTTTGGGGTCCTGGCTGACTGGCACCATTGCTACGCCTTCGGGGGGCTTGGTTGCGTCTGACCATGGTAATTCCATCTGACCAAGCTCAGTAGAGCTCTTCTTTTGCAAAAAAATTGTTGCCATTGCTTTTGCTTTAATAGCCTTTCTTGAGAAGTTGCTATTTTATTTGCACTTTTTAAACCGACAGTATTTTGTACCGGTTCAAACAGCTAAAATTGGCGGAACACGGTCCATTTTTAGACCGGAGATTATCTGCCCGGTTTAATTTCCTGTTACCATCTTATTATGGAGTAAACCGGTGTTTATCAACCCGGCTCGGTTTTCAACTACAAGTTGTGAGTGCATGATCAAACTATGATCCGGAGATTATCTGCCCGGTTTAATTTTCTGTTACCATCCTATTATGGAGTAAACCGGTGTTTATCAACCCGGCTCGGCTTTCAACTACAAGTTGTGAGTACATGATCAAGTTATAATCCGGAGATTATCAGCCCGGTCTGGTTTGACTACAAGTCACCAGTATTATATATTGTTAAACCGGTGTTTCTCACAGCCCGGTACGGTTTTATCATAAACCGGCACAATATGGAAGGAGTTATCATTACTCAAAATTCCCCTACTATGAAAACTTGGTAAACCGACTATATCACAGGTATGATATATTTCATATTTTTAAGTGTAGCCCTGGTTATAAACCCAGGTTATATGTTGAGCATTATGACCCGTCCGGCGGTAAACCACCAGGACACTTTAAACTTGTTGTATGCAGAAACAGGTTGAATAAAGCATGATTATAAATTATCCGGTGTTTGTTAAACCGGCCTGGCTTTGAGACGATAAGTCGCCAGTATGATGATAAATTATCCAGTGTTTATTAAACCGGTCTGGCTTTGGACTATAAGTCGCCAGTATATATTTGGATTGCGCCATTTGAATCATGCGCTTATAAATTATTGGATTATATTATTCAAATAGCCAAACTTGGCTGAATTTTCATTATGATATTGGATGAATAAAGGTTTTCATACGGGATTATATTATCTTGAATGGCCAACATGGCTAGATTTTTATTACGGTTATTAATATTATGATTAAGGTTTTCAAAGTCGCTTTAGCGCAATGGTTATCATTTTATACAATTGAAGGAATAGTCCCGAGTTGCTGCAGGCTTACAACCCGGCACTTGGGGGCTACATTATTCAAAATTGAGATTACATCAAATATGCAAGTCTCATGTTGCTGCAAGCATGCACCATGACACTTGGGGGCTAATGCAAGGTCATTTTTGCTCATCTTATTGAAGACCCAACTCATCACATTGTAATGAGCTGGCCCTTGGGGGCTACCAATTGCTCCTGTCAGCTACTCAAGGTACAAAGCTTTTTATCTATTATATTGAAGGGTCTACTGCTCAGTTGGTAAAGCACAAAGCTCTTAACCTTGTGGACGTGGATTCAAGCCCCATGATGGGGGGTTACATCATATGATGTTATTTTCATAGAAGTATATATCAAAGTCCCAGCTCAATATTATCTTACTGAGCCGGCCCTTGGGGGCTACACATTGCTGTTCAAAGTTTACAAGATTATATTTACAAAGTCCCTGCTGATTATTACATAATGACCCGGCCCTTGGGGGCTACATTGGTTGAAGTTTTATGGGCATCAGTCAATTAAAAGTCCCAGGTTGCTGTAAGCATGACAACCCGGCACTTGGGGGCTACAGGTATTATATATTATTATCGAAGAAAGATTTCCAAGTTCTCTGTTGAGCAAATCAGATTGACCCGGCGTCACCAATCATAAACCGATGTTGGCAACAATCATGAACCGGTGTATTCAACAATCATAATCCGGGGTCATCAGTTTTATAACCCGGCCATTTGGTAATGTTAAACCGGCAAGTTTTCAAGACCGGGGTCATCTTCAAACCGGCTGAATATCAGATGAATATTTCAAGACCAATATTTCTTAAACCGGCGTTTTGGAAGCCGACTCAAGTGGATTATTTTTTCACAAATATATTTTCTATGAGAAACCAATGTCAGCAAGTTGAATATGAAGCTGGTTATTGACCCGGATTTTCTAGAAGGTGGAAATGGCAAAGACTAAGGATGATCAGATGCCGGTTTACAAGAATTTTTAATCCGGAGCACAACCTGTCAAATTTGTTCTGGTGTTTATTTGCAGCATAATTTTACCATGGATAAATCCAAGCTAAACTTGGGGGCTAATGTCGGGGATATACCCCGCGGTGTAAACCGGCCGGAAGTTAAACCGGCCGGACTTGACGGTTTAGCTAAAGACCCGCCCTGACCTTGGCGGTTTACAAGCAACCCGCTTGGACGTTGTAACTCAATGGTAACCCGACGGACGGGTCAGAGGAGCGACAAGACCCGGTGGCCCGTCTGGCGGTTCATGAAGGCCGGTTCAACTATTGTGGGCCGGTTTAACAGGAAAGGAATATTTATCTTACAAGGAGTTAAGACCGAGACTTGTACCCGGTTTGTATTAGAGATAGACTAGTCCTAATCCTAATAGGACTCCACATGTAAACCGCCCCTTCAACATATATAAGGAGGGGCGGGGCTCCCCAAAGAGGGGGAGGTTAACAAGTTAGAAGCTACAAGCTACAAGCAGTCAATAATCTCTAGGGCTAGACACAAGAGCCGGTTTACGGCGTCTCCCTCGGGATGATAATGAGACCTAGCCACAAACAGCATGTAGGGTTATTACCGGATGATGTTTCCCGGGGCCCGAAGCTATCTAAACCCTTGTCTTGCGTGTTGATCCGCCCTGCGTCTCTCGTCCCACTCAACCCCTCTCAAGCTAGCACATGGATGCGTTGGCCTCGCGACTAAGTCCTGACATTAAGGACATCTGCCGTGACAAATCCACGACACATATCACATAAGCCACGATAACAATGATCTCCTATTTTAACAGAAATAACAGGCACGCCTACCACAGGTCTATGTTTATCTTTAGCACAAGGTTTAGCAATTCTAGCAGTTTCACCGCAGAACTGAATAACATGCCCATCAAGATTATCAGACAAGAGATCTTTAACAATAGCAATATTAGGTTCTACTTTAACTTGTTCAGGAGGTGTATAAGTTCTAATATTGCTTTTACGAACCACAGTTGAAGCTTTAGAATGATCCTTTATTCTAACAGGGAAAGGTGGTTTCTCAACATAAGAAGTAGGAACAATAGGATCATTATAAGTGACAGTCTTTTCTTCAACTTTAATAGGTGCAGCTACTTTTAATTCTATGGGAGGATGATATTTAAACCACTTCTCCTTGGGGAGATCAACATAAGTAGCAAAAGATTCACAGAAAGAAGCCACTATCTCAGAGTCAAGTCCATATTTAGCGCTAAACTTACGAAAAATATCGGTATCCATAAAAGATTTAACACAATCAAACTTAGGTGTCATACCTGACTCCTTACCTTCGTCGAGATCCCAATCTTCAGAGTTGCGTTTAATTCTATCCAATAAATCCCATATAAATTCAATAGTCTTCATCATAAAAGAGCCAGCACAAGAAGTATCGAGCATGGTGCGATTGTTTTCAGAAAGCCGAGCATAAAAGTTTTGAATAATTGTCACTCTTGAGAGCTCATGATTGGGTCATGAATATAACATTGATTTAAGCCTCCCCCAAGCTTGAGCGATGCTTTCTCCTTCGTGAGGCCAAAAATTATATATAAAATTGCGATCACGATGAACAAGATGCATAGGGTAATACTTTTGATGAAATTCCAATTTCAATCTTCTATAGTTCCGTGATCTTGTATCATCACATAGCCTATACCATGTCAATGCGTCTCCCTTCAAAGATAAAGGGAAGACCTTCTTATTAGCAACATCATCGGGTATACTTGCAAGCTTAAATAATCCACAAACTTCATCCACATAAATTAGGTGCTCATCAGGATGCTTTGTTCCATCTCGTGTAAAAGGATTAGCTAGCAGTTTTTCTATCATACCCGAAGGAAATTCAAAAGGAGTTTAATTTTCAATAGGTTCAGTAGGTTGAGGAGCAAATCTTTCCTCTACTGGAAGGGGTGAAGATACCCTGAACAAGCCCCTCAGAGGATTACTTTCCATAGTAACAAGTGACAGTAAATTTCAGCACACTACATAAATTTTTCCTTACCAAATTCCACCTACCAAAGGCGCTACACTCCCCGGCAACGGTGCCAGAAAAGAGTCTTGATGACCCAAAAGTATAGGGGATCTATCGTAGTCCTTTCGATAAGTAAGAGTGTCGAACCCAACGAGGAACAGAAGGAAATGATAAGCGGTTTTCAGCAAGGTATTCTCTGCAAGCACTGAAATAAGTGGTAACAGATAGTTTTGTGACAAGATAATTTGTAAAGAGCAAGAAGTAACAAAAGTAAAAAAAGTGCAGCAAGGTGGTCCACTCCTTTTTGTAGCAAAGGACAAGCCGGAACAAACTCTTATATAAGGAAAAGCGCTCCCGAGGACAAATGGGAATATCATCAAGCTAGTTTTCATCACGTTCGTATGATTCGCGTTCGATACTTTGATAATTTGATATGTGGGTGGACCAGTGCTTGGGTGCTGTTCTTACTTGAACAAGCATCCCACTTATGATTAACCTCTATTGCAAGCATACGCAACTACAACAAAAGTATTAAGGTAAACCTAACCATAGCATGAAACATATGGATCAAAATCAGCCCCTTACGAAGCAACGCATAAACTAGGGTTTAAGCTTCTGTCACTCTAGCAAGCCGTCATCTACTTATTACTTCCCAATGCCTTCCTCTAGGCCCAAATAATGGTGAAGTGTTATGTAGTCGACGTTCACATAACACCACTAGAGGCTAGACAACATACATCTCATCAAAATATCGAACGAATACCAAATTCACATGACTACTAATAGCAAGACTTCTCCCTTGTCCTCAGGAACAAATGTAACTACTCACAAAGCATATTCATGTTCATAATCAGAGGGGTAATAATATGCATAAAGGTTCTGAACATATGATCTTCCACCAAATAAACCAACTAGCATCAACTACAAGGAGTAATTAACACTACTAGCAACCTACTAGCACCAATCCCAGACTTGGAGACAAGAATTGGATACAAGAGATGAACTAGGGTTTGGAGATGAGATGGTGCTGGTGAAGATGTTGATGGAGATTTCCCTCTCCCGATGAGAGGAGCGTTGGTGATGACGATGGCGATGATTTCCCCTTCCCGGAGGGAAGTATCCCCGGCAGAACAGCTCTGCCGGAGCTCTAGATTGGTTCCGCCAAGGTTCCGCCTCGTGGCGGCGGAGTCTCGTCCCGAAAGGTTGCCTCCTTATTTTTTCTCGAAGAAAGACTTCATATAGCAGAAGATGGACGTCGGAGAGCCACCAGGGGGCCCACGAGGTAGGGGGCGCGCTCTAGAGGCGGGGGGCACCCCCACCCTCGTGGACAGGGTGTGGGCCATCTGGCCTTCATCTTTGGTGAGGATTTTTTATTATTTATTATAAGGTATTCCGTGGAGTTTCAGGACTTTTGGAGTTGCGCAGAATAGGTCTCTTATATTTGCTCCTTTTCCAGCCCAGAATTCCAGCTGCCGGCATTCTCCCTCCTTATGTAAACCTTGTAAAATAAGAGATAATAGCCATAGGTATTGTGACATATCGTGAAATAGCAGCCCATAATGCAATAAATATCGATATAAAAGCATGATGCAAAATGGACGTATCATGTACCAGTAGCTAAGTGTTTGATCTCTCTCTCTCTCTCTCTCTCTCTCTCTCTCTCGTGTTCTTGATTTGGTGCGATCTTGATGTATCGCGAGCTTTGCTATTATAGTTGGATCCTATGTTGCTTCTCCCCCTGTACTCTATTGTAATGGATTGAGTTTTCCCTTTGAAGTAATCTTATCGGATTGAGTCTTTAATGATTTGAGAACACTTGATGTATGTCTTGCCGTGCGTATCTGTGGTGACAATGGGATATCACGTGATTCACTTGATGTATGATTTGGTGATCAACTTGCGGGTTCTGCCCATGAACTTATGCATAGGGGTTGGCACCACATTTTCGTCTTGATTCTCCGGTAGAAACTTTGAGGCACTCTTTGAGGTTCTATGTGTTGGTTGAATAGATGAATCTGAGATTGTGTGATGCATATCGTATAATCATACCCACGGATACTTGAGGTGACATTGGAGTATCTAGGTGACATTAGGGTTTTGGTTGATTTGTGTCTTAAGGTGTTATTCTAGTACGAACTCTAGGGCTGTTTGTGACACTTATATGAATAGCCCAACAGATTGATTGGAAAGGATAACCTTGAGGTGGTTTCGTACCCTACCATAATCTCTTTGTTTGTTCTCCCCAATTAGTGTCTTTGGAGTGACTCTTTGTTGCATGTTGAGGGTAGTTATATGATCCAATTATGTTATTATTGTTGAGAGAACTTGCACTAGTGAAAGTATGAACCCTAGACCTTGTTTCCTATCATTGCAATACCGTTTACGCTCACTTTTATCATTAGTTACCTTGTTGTTTTTATATTTTCAGATTACAAAAACCTATATCTACTATCTATTTTGCACTTGTACCACCATCTCTTCGCCGAACTAGTGCACCTATACAATTTACCATTGTATTGGGTGTGTTGGGACACAAGAGACTCTTTATTATTTTGTTGCAGGGTTGGTTGAGAGAGACCATCTTCATCCTACGCCTCCCATTGATTGATAAACCTTAGGTCATCCACTTGAGGGAAATTTGCTACTGTCCTACAAACCTCTGCACTTGGAGGCCCAACAACGTCTACAAGGAGAAGGTTGCATAGTAGACATCAATGCCCCCTCCGGCGGAGCTCCAGAACAGGCCCCAAGATGGGATCTCATGGGTACAGAAGGTTGCGGCGGTGGAATTAGGTTTTTGGCTCCTTATCTGGTAGTTTGGGGTACATAGGTATATATAGGAGAAAGGAGTACGTTGGTGGAGCAATATGGGGCCCACGAGGGTGGAGGGCGCGCCTGGGGGGGGGTAGGCACGCCCCCTACCTCGTGCCCTCTTGGTGTAACATCCCAAATTTTCAATTTGGAATGTTATACATTAGATCATCATGCATATCATATTTTCTTGCATTTTTGGTCGATCCTAGAAATTTCACACAACTCAAGGACCCTCGGAGAGAGTTGGAGATTTCGTTATTTTCATATTGAGTTTTCTCAAATTTTGAAAAGAGGATCTTTTGATTTTATTTATTTCATCTTCAATTATTTTTCCAATAACAAATTATGAGAAGGGAATAATATGACTTTCCCAAATTTAGGAAAAATGAAGATTTAATAAATAAATCAAATTTTGGATTTTTCAGAGTTTATTTGCATTTTATTTGCATTAGGGAAAAATGCGTGTTTTCAAAATATTGCATTTAGGCCCCGAGTAAAAGTTCATTTTGTTCGACTCATTTTTAGGAGTCGGGAAAAATTAACTTCGGGATTTTTGGAGTTCGTTTAGATTCTCTTTTATTTGTTTTTCTGCGCGCATATCTATTTAATATATATATATATATATATATATATATATATATATATATATATATATATATATATATATATATATATATATATATATATATATATATATATATATATCGCGCAGCCGCCGCCGCCGCCCGCCGAGTCCGACTAGGACTCCGCCGCCGCCGCCCCTTGCCTTGCCCCCTCCCCCAAGTCTCCTTCCCCCTTTAAATACCCAGCCCCCTCTCCTCCCAACACCGCCCGCGTCGCCCCGCAGCAGCAGCAGCAGCAGCGCCGCGCCGCCGCCGCCGCCGCCGCCTGCCGCGCCGCCTCGCCCCGCGCCACCCCTCCGCCCTCGCCGGAGCCCCGCGCCGCCAAGGTAGCTGCCGTGCCGCGCCACCCTTCCCCCCGTTTCGGTTTTTTATATTAAAAACCGTTCCTGTTTTCTTTTCGTTTCGATGTTTCGGTTTTTTTCGAAACCCTAGATCGCTTTTTTTTCCGGTTTAATTGTTTAGCGAGCGTTCGCCGGACCATTCGTCTTAACGAACGTGATCACCGGTTAGTCTCGGTTAAGGAACGTCCGTTCGTTTAACCGTTCGTCGTTTTTCTTTTTCGTCGGATTTATTCCGCGATTTTTCTGATCGCGATTTCAGATCCGATCTTCGTTCTAGTTTATCTTCTCGCTCGTTTATCGGAATCAGGTGACTCAAGCGCCTGGAGTTTCGTTTCGAAACCGCCGTTCCGATTAATCAACTTAAACAAGTTTTTGCTACTGTAAAATTTGACCTAGTTTCAAATTGCTAGAACCGAGTCGTTTTCTTCTGCCGTTTGTTTTCCGTTGCTTTGTTCGATTTGATTCCTTTTGCAACCGAGTTCTTAAGTTGAACTTTCTGGTTCGATCTCTTGTTCGAGTTTTACCTGTGCATTAGATGAGTACTTATTGTATGCTTGTTGTTTGTCTGCGATAGATCACCCGGAGTGCGCCGCCTGTTATTTCGAAGCTCTAGGTTTCGCGGATCCTCAGCAAGGCAAGTAACACTTTGATCATACCTTCTCATTGCCCAGTTTTTATTGCATTAGATCAACCCTCACACATTGCATGATTAGGATCTAATTAAATTGTGGGATGGGAAGTAGTTGAGGTAGTACCTATTACCTGTTTTACTTATGAAACCTTTGGGAGTTACTTCTATGTTTGCTTATTATGTCATGCTATGCTAGTAGACGTGGATTGGGAGAGTGATATCCATGACAGATGTGAGTTATGTTAATTAATGGTTTATCTAAGGTGGCCACTTAAATACACATCTGGGTGGATTGAGGCACCTGGTTTTTATCAGGACTTGCCTGTTTTTCTTTTGGACCGCCACCCAGGCTCAAAGGGATCATAAGATCATTCATGCTAGTAACTTCCGTGTGCAGCCACAAGCCATTATGGGCTCTGGCATAGTTGACTAAGTCGTGCGAACTCTTACAGGGTAGACTAGCAGATGTAGGGGAAAGTAGGTGTACCGGTCTATCCAAACGTAAGGTGCTAGCGCTTCTGAAAGACTATGTCTCGGTCATCCGTTTCTCAAACATCATGTAGTGCGAGAAATCAAACGGAGGCGATCGAGTCTTGTGGGGAAAAGTGCACAAACCTCTGCAGAGTGTACAAACTAATCATGATTAGCCGTGTCCCTGGTTATGGACGTCTTGAGTATCTAGTACTTGAATATCGTGTGAATCTCAACATGTTACTTCAAATTAATATTGTTGGGTTTTAATTGTTCACTTAATTGGGATCGGAATGCTGTCAACCATTCTCGATGTTTCAACCACCATGATAGTTAACTAAAATCTATTCCTTTGCAGTAGGGAAAAATTGGCTTTATGCAAAACTATAACCATAGAGCTTTTCCACCAGCCATATATGCATGTAGTATAGGCTTATTATTCATTACTCTCTATGTGTTACATTCCCAGCATATTCCATGTGCTGACCCGTTTTCGGGCTGCAACTTTCATGTTGCAGACTTTTCAGACGACGAGTAAGGTGCTTTTAGGTCATGGTTCTATACTCAGTGATGCCATTGGAGTTGATGGACTCACTTATCATCCAAGTCTTCCGCTGTTATCGTTATTAGATGGCCTTAAGCCATATTTATTGTAATAAGTTCTCTTTAAGACATCGATGTAATAAGTGTGTGATTGCTACTCTGCTATAAATCCTTCAAAGTACTGTGTGGTGTCAGCATTACTGATCCAGGGATGACACCGGAGCACAGAGACGTGACCATCTGAGGCCGGGTCGCTACAGAGATGGTATCAGAGCACACGCTGACTATAGGACACGACCACTAAGTTAAAGCCATAGATCACTATTCCCCTCTCATTTTCTAACTCCTCATCTTTTCTACTCTTTTAGGATGACGGCCGCGAAGATCAAGTACGCTCAACCGGATGAAGGCACACCTTTTGGATTTCACTTGAAGGAAGTCACCAAGTACCTGAACATTGGACTACCCAGCTTCACCGGGACCTTCAACGTCACTCTGCCTGAAGAGGAGCGCGGGAAGATTCAAGCTCACGTTCCGGGAAGGACGTTCGCGCCAATCACGAAGCCCATAGATAGTGTTTTCAGTGCACCAACCTGGAGTCTGGGAAAGAGCATGGCAGCTCATATCACCATGGGACACATTGGAGAAGTTTATCAAGAAGACCTCAAGGATACTATCTACCAGAATTGCGGACGTCGAGATGAACAATGGGAGATAGTCAGCACCAAGAAGGATAGATCCATTGCAGCTTTCATCCAGGAGTTAAACCAGCACATTCGACGCCACGAGAACCAGATGTGCAATGATATGATAGAGTTGAAGAATGCGAAGGCAAGGATCATCGAGCTATAAGGAGAACTGAAGGGTACACGCAAGGACTACATGGACGAGATCGTAGCTCTAGCAAGGCACAATGTCGATCTTAAGCAGGAGATTGAAGAACTCAAGGAGAGATTAGCATCCAAGAAGGAAGACAAGTATGTCGCATGTTCGGACAACTACATCATCATCGACGACACTGATTCGGATCCAAGTGAACCCGAGTTTGAAGACGAAGCTGGAGCAGACATCATGGAGTCTTCCATCGATTCAAATTTCTAGATGACCACCAAATATTAGTAGTATTTTCCCCATGTATACATTATAGTTCGAGCACTTTTGCGATAGTTCTAGACCGTTTGTAAGCCCTTTTTTGAACTGAATGAAGTTATTTGTGTGCATTTGTCTCATGTGCATTTGGGTAGTGTTTTCTCTTAGACCTCACTCTATTCTTAATTCTCATCTTTTCTAAACCCTCAGATGCCTCCGAGACGTGACAATGGATTCCCACCGGAGCTCACCCAGTTGATCCAGCAACAGAACCAATTGATGCAGTTGTTAGTCCAGAACCAGCAGAACAACAACAACAACCCTCCGCCGCCGCCACCTGTTGATCACCTAACCCGTTTCCTTAGGCTGAATCCGCCAGTGTTCTCCAGTAGCACTGAGCCAATAGTAGCAGACGATTGGCTCCGCAAGACAGGAAGGGAGTTGACCACTGCAGGATGCACAGATGTTGAGAAAGTGAAGTTTGCCGCACATCAGCTTGACGGACCCGCGGCAGCATGGTGGGAGAATTTCACAGCCACTTACCCAGTTACACTGTCACATGGGATCAGTTTCAGCAAGCTTTCTGCACTGCCCATGTTTCAGCAGGAGCTATGGCCATGAAGAAGCGTGAGTTTCGCAACTTACGCCAAGGAGGAAGGACAGTTGGCCAGTACGTTGACGACTTCAGCAAGTTAGCACGTTATGCCCCAGATGACGTTGCTACGGATGCAGCTAAGAAGGAGAAGTTTCTAGAAGGACTGAATGATGAGCTAAGCATGCAGTTGATGGTAGCAAGTTTCAACAACTACCAGGAGTTGGTAGATCGTGCCATCATGATTGAAGGGAAGCAACAACAGATTGAAAACCGCAAGAGGAAGTATGGACAGGGGAAGTATAACTCTGGAGCCCAGCAGAAGCCCCATTTTACCCCTAAACCGGGAGTTCAGTTTCAGCATACCCATGGAGGAAGTGGTTCGCACAACCATAAAGGCCACAAGAATGGTAATGGGAATGGAGGAAGCAACGGCCAGAACCGTACCACCCCATCAACCCCAGCCAAGAGAGATCTGAGTCAAGTCACCTGTTTCAAGTGTTCCAAGACCGGACATTATGCTAATGAATGTCCTGAAGGCCAGAATGGCAACGGAAGCTCTGGAAAGAAGCCGAACCCTTTGAACAGGGGACAGGTGAACCACGTTAGCGTGGAGGAGGTTGAAGCTCAGCCTGATGCAGTAATCGGTAAGTTTTTGGTTAAGTCATTTACTGCACTCGTTCTTTTCGATACTGGTGCATCGCATTCATACATATCAAGGGGATTTGTGGAAAAGTATAACCTGCCCACTAAGATTCTTAAAACACCTATTCTAGTAAGCTCGCCAGGAGCAGAGTACATGGCCAGACAAGGATGTTTTCAAATGCCATTAAGTATAGGAAGGCATGTTTTCCCAACGGATTTAATTATTCTGGAATCCCAAGGTCTAGATGTAATTCTCGGTATGGATTGGCTGTCGATGTATGGAGGAAACATCGATTGCGCCAGTAAGACAATTTTGCTTACAACGCCCGAAGGAAGAAGGATCAAGTATCTATCCCGACATACGCCAAACATGACACAAGTAAATTCTTTACCAGGAGTTGTACAGGAGGAAGTACCAGTAGTTAAGGATTTTCCTGATGTATTTCCTGAGGAATTGCCAGGCATGCCACCGGATAGAGACATTGAGTTTTTGATTGAGCTTTTACCTGGCACTGGGCCAATATCGAAGAGACCGTACAGGATGCCCGCACAAGATTTGGTGGAAATAAAGAAGCAGATTAAGGAGTTATTGGATAAAGGTTATATTCGCCCAAGTTCTTCGCCTTGGGGATCACCCGTACTTCTTGTGGAGAAGAAGGATGGATCATTAAGGGTGGTTGTTGATTACCGTGGATTGAATGAAGTGACCATCAAGAACAAGTACCCACTGCCAATGATTAATGATCTGTTTGATCATTTGCAAGGAGCTAAAGTGTTTTCCAAGATCGATTTGCGATCAGGGTACCATCAGTTGAAGATTCGGGAGCAGGACATACCCAAGACAGCTTTTACCACGAGATACGGATTGTATGAGTATACCGTTATGTCATTTGGATTGACTAACGCACCTGCCTATTTTATGAACCTGATGAACAAAGTATTTATGGAATTTTTGGATAAGTTCGTCGTAGTGTTCATTGATGACATTTTGATTTTCTCAAAGGATGAAGAAGAGCATAAGGAACATTTGTGTTTGGTTTTGGAGAAACTAAGAGAACATCAGTTATATGCCAAATTCAGCAAATGTGAGTTTTGGTTAAAGGAAGTTGGATTTCTTGGACATGTTATATCCGGAGAAGGTATAGTAGTTGACCCCACAAAGGTTGAGACCGTAACCGAATGGGAAGCACCAACGACAGTTGGAGAGATCCGGAGTTTTCTTGGACTCGCAGGATACTACCGGAGATTCATTGAGAATTTGTCAAAGATTGCAAAGCCTATGACTGAATTGTTGAAGAAGGATACCAAGTTCAATTGGACTGAGGAATGTGAGGCCAGTTTTCAGGAGTTGAAGAAACGATTGGTTTCCTCACCAGTGTTGATTCTGCCAGATCAGACCAAGGATTATGAGGTGTATTGCGACGCTTCACGTCGAGGACTTGGAGCAGTGCTTATGCAGGAAGGAAGAGTTGTTTCGTATGCCTCACGACAACTGAAACCTCATGAACTAAATTATGCTACGCATGATTTGGAGTTAGCAGCCGTAGTGCATGCATTAAAGACATGGAGACATTTCCTCATTGGAAATCATTGTGAAGTATATACGGATCACAAGAGTTTGAAGTATATTTTCACACAGAAGGAGTTGAACCTCAGACAAAGGAGATGGTTGGAGCTCATCAAGGATTATGACATGAGATTGCATTACCATCCAGGAAAGGCTAATGTTGTAGCTGACGCATTGAGCCGTAAGAGCCATGTCAATACCCTAATGACGGGAGAAATACCAAGGGAGTTAGCAGAAAATCTTCGTGAGCTATGTTTGGAAATAGTTCCGAGAGGCTATGTAGCAGCATTGGAAATTCAATCTACCTTGATGGATAAAATCAGAGAAGCTCAGAAAAATGACAAGGAGATTGCAGATATAAAGAAGAAGATAAGCGAAGGAAAAGCAAAGGGATTTCGTGAGGATGAACACGATACCCTATGGTTTGAGGACCGTGTTTATGTGCCCAATGACCCGGAGATCAGGAAGTTGATTCTGCAAGAGGCACATGATTCACCCTATTCGATTCATCCAGGTAATACCAAGATGTATTTGGATTTGAAGGAAACATTCTGGTGGACCGGAATGAAGAAGGATATTGCAACATATGTAGCAGTTTGTGATGTGTGTCATAGAGTGAAGGCAGAACATAAGAAGCCAGCCGGATTGTTACAACCATTGCCGATACCCGAATGGAAGTGGGATAAGATAGGCATGGATTTTATCACAGGACTACCCAAGATGAAAGCAGGCTATGACTCGATATGGGTAGTAGTTGATCGTTTGACGAAGGTAGCACATTTCATCCCAGTTAAGACCACTTACACCGGTGCTAAGTTGGCAAAGATATACATGACCAGGATCATTTGTTTGCATGGAGTTCCGAGGAGTATCGTATCAGATAGAGGAACCCAATTTACCTCAAAGTTTTGGAATCAGTTGCATGAAACTTTAGGAACCAGACTAGAGTTCAGCACGGCTTTTCACCCACAGACGGATGGACAGACTGAGAGAGTCAATTAGATTTTGGAAGATATGCTGAGAGCTTGTGTTCTAGATTATGGATCTAGTTGGGACGATAACTTGCCGTATGCGGAGTTTTCTTATAACAACAGTTACCAAACCAGTTTGAAGATGGCACCTTTCGAAGCTTTATACGGAAGGAGGTGCAGGACACCGTTGTCATGGGACGAAGTTGGAGACCGTCAGTTCTTTGGACCAGATTTGATTAAGGAGTCTGAACGGAAAGTTAAGTTGATTCGCCATAGGCTCAAGATAGCCCAATCCAGGCAGAAGAGCTACACAGATTCTAAACGTAAGGAGACAGTTTACGAAACCGGAGACCGAGTTTATCTTCGAGTATCCCCACTTCGAGGAGTTAAGCGCTTTGGAGTTAAGGGAAAGTTAGCACCACGTTTCGTTGGACCATATAAAATTTTGCAACGTATGAGAGAAGTTGCTTATAAATTGGAATTACCAGAGGGACTCTCAGGAGTTCATGATGTATTCCATGTTTCTCAGCTGAAGAAATGTCATGCCGAGATGGCGGAGGTACCGCTAAGAGATACAGTGCCGCTTGAAGCGATTCAGTTGAAGGATGACTTAACATATGAAGAGAAGCCAGTTAAGATTCTCGAATATGCCAGCCGAGTTACCCGCAGCAAGGTTATCAAGTTTTGCAAAGTTCAGTGGAACCACCACTCAGAGGATGAAGCCACCTGGGAGAGAGAAGAAGATTTGCTCAAGGACCACCCTCACCTATTTTCTAGCCAACCCGAATCTCGAGGACGAGATTCATCTTAAGGGGGGTAGGTTTGTAACATCCCAAATTTTCAATTTGGAATGTTATACATTAGATCATCATGCATATCATGTTTTCTTGCATTTTTGGTCGATCCTAGAAATTTCACACAACTCAAGGACCCTCGGAGAGAGTTGGAGATTTCGTTATTTTCATATTGAGTTTTCTCAAATTTTGAAAAGAGGATCTTGTGATTTTATTTATTTCATCTTCAATTATTTTTCCAATAACAAAAATATGAGAAGGGAATAATATGACTTTCCCAAATTTAGAAAAAATGAAGATTTAATAAATAAATCAAATTTTGGATTTTTCGGAGTTTATTTGCATTTTATTTGCATTAGGGAAAAATGCGTGTTTTCAAAATATTGCATTTAGGCCCCGAGTAAAAGTTCTTTTTGTTCGACTCATTTTTAGGAGTCGGGAAAAATTAACTTCGGGATTTTTGGAGTTCGTTTAGATTTTATTTTATTTGTTTTTCTGCGCGCATATCTATGTAAAAAAAATATACGTGCAGCGCCCGACTGGGCCAAGGGCCTAGCCGAGCCGGCCAACCTCGCGCCCCTCCCCTCGCGCGCGCGCCGCGCGCAGCCGCCGCCGCCGCCCGCCGAGTCCGACTAGGACTCCGCCGCCGCCGCCCCTTGCCTTTCCCCCTCCCCCAAGTCTCCTCCCCCCTTTAAATACCCAGCCCCCCTCTCCTCCCCACACGGCCCGCGTCGCCCCGCCCCGCAGCAGCAGCAACGCCGCGCCGCTGCCTGCCGCGCTGCCTCGCCCCGCGCCACCCCGCGCCGCCAAGGTAGCTGCGGTGCCGCGCCACCCTTCCCCCCCGGTTCAGTTTTTTTATTAAAAACCGTTCCAGTTTTCTTTTCGTTTCGATGTTTCGGTTTTTTTTCGAAACCCTAGATCGGTTTTTTTTCGGCTTAATTGTTCAGCAAGCGTTCACCGGACCGTTCGTCTTAACGAACGTGATCACCGGTTAGTCTCGGTTAACGAACGTCCGTTCGTTTAACCGTTCGTCGTTTTTCTTTTTCGTCGGATTTATTCCGTGATTTTTCTGATCGCGATTTCAGATCCGATCTTCGTTCTAGTTTATCTTCTCGCTCGTTTATCGGAATCAGGTGACTCAAGCGCCTGGAGTTTCGTTTCGAAACAGCCGTTCCGATTAATCAACTTAAACAAGTTTTTGCTACTGTAAAATTTGACCTAGTTTCAAATTGCTAGAACCGAGTCGTTTTCTTCCGCCGTTTGTTTTCCGTTGCTTTGTTCGATTTGATTCTTTTTGCAAGCGGAGTTCTTAAGTTGAACTTTCTGGTTCGATCTCTTGTTCGAGTTTTACCTGTGCATTAGATGAGTACTTATTGTATGCTTGTTGTTTGTCTGCGATAGATCACCCGGAGTGTGCCGCCTGTTATTTCGAAGCTCTAGGTTTCGCGGATCCTCAGCAAGGCAAGTAACACTTTGATCATACCTTCTCATTGCCCAGTTTTTATTGCATTAGATCAACCCTCACACATTGCATGATTAGGATCCTCAGCAAGGCAAGTAACACTTTGATCATACCTTCTCATTGCCCAGTTTTTATTGCATTAGATCAACCCTCACACATTGCATGATTAGGATCTAATTAAGTTGTGGGATGGGAAGTAGTTGAGGTAGTACCTATTACCTGTTTTACTTGTGAAACCTTTGGGAGTTACTTCTACGTTTGCTTATTATGTCATGCTATGCTAGTAGACGTGGATTGGGAGAGTGATATCCATGACAGATGTGAGTTATGTTAATTAATGATTTATCTAAGGTGGCAACTTAAATACACATCTGGGTGGATTGAGGCACCTGGTTTCTATCAGGACTTGCCTGTTTTTCTTTTGGACCGCCACCCAGGCTCAAAGGGATCATAAGATCATTCATGCTAGTAACTTCCGTGTGCAGCCACAAGCCATTATGGGCTCTGGCATAGTTGACTAAGTCGTGCAAACTCTTACAGGGTAGACTAGCAGATGTAGGGGAAAGTAGGTGTACCGGTCTATCCAAACGTAAGGTGCTAGCGCTTCTGAAAGACTATGTCTCGGTCATCCGTTTCTCAAACATCATGTAGTGCGAGAAATCAAACGGAGGCGATCGAGTCTTGTGGGGAAAAGTAAACAAACCTCTGCAGAGTGTACAAACTAATCATGATTAGCCGTGTCCCCGGTTATGGACGTCTTGAGTATCTAGTACTTGAATATCGTGTGAATCTCAACATGTTACTTCAAATTAATATTGTTGGGTTTTAATTGTTCACTTAATTGGGATCGGAATGCTGTCAACCATTCTCGATGTTTCAACCACCACGATAGTTAAATAAAATCTATTCCTTTGCAGTAGGGAAAAATTGGCTTTATGCAAAACTATAACCATAGAGCTTTTCCACCAGCCATATATGCATGTAGTATAGGCTTATTATTCATTACTCTCTATGTGTTACATTGCCAGCATATTCCATGTGCTGACCCGTTTTCGGGCTGCAACTTTCATGTTGCAGACTTTTCAGACGACGAGTAAGGTGCTTTTAGGTCGTGGTTCTATACTCAGTGATGCCGTTGGAGTTGATGGACTCACTTATCTTCCAAGTCTTCCGCTGTTATCGTTATTAGATGGCCTTAAGCCATATTTATTGTAATAAGTTCTCTTTGAGACATCGATGTAATAAGTGTGTGATTGCTACTCTGCTATAAATCCTTTGAAGTACTGTGTGGTGTCAGCATTACTGATCCAGGGATGACACCAGAGCACAGAGACTTGACCATCTGAGGTCGGGTCGCTACACTTGGTTGATGTCTTGATGTAGGGTCCAAGTCCTTTGGATCACGTTCGTTCCGAAAATCACGTTCCCGAAGGTTTCATTCTGTTTGGACTCCGTTTGATATTCTTTTTCTGCGAAACTCTGAAATAGGCAAAAAACAACAATTCTGGGTTGGGCCTCCGGTTAATAGGTTAGTCCCAAAAATAATATAAAAGTGTATAATAAAGCCCAGTAATGTCCAAACCAGAATATAATATAGCATGGAACAATAAAAAATTATAGATACGTTGGAGACGTATCAAGCATCCCCAATCTTAATTCTTGCTCGTCCTCGAGTAGGTAAATGATAAAAACAGAATTTTTGATGTGGAATGCTACTAGGCATAATTTCAATGTAATTCTTCTTAATTGTGGTATGAATATTCATATCTGAAAGATTCAAGATAAAAGTTCAATGACATAAAAATAATAATACTTCAAGCATATTAACTAAGCAATTATGTCCTCTCAAAATAACATGGCCAAAGAAAGTTCATCCCTACAAAATCATATAGTTTAGTCATGCTCCATTTTCGTCACGCAAGAATGCTCTCATTATGCACAACCCCGATGACAAGCCAAGCAATTGTTTCATACTTTAGTAATCTCAAACTTTTTCAACCTTCACGCAATACATGAGCGTGAGCCATGGATATAGCACTATGGGTGGAATAGAATATAATGATGGGGGTTATGGGGAGAAGACAAAAAGGGAGAAAGTCTCACATCAACGCGGCGAATCAATGGGCTAGGGAGATGCCCATCGATTGATGTTAATGCAAGGAGTAGGGATTGCCATGCAACAGATGCACTAGAGCTATAAATGAATGAAAGCTCAACAAAAGGAACTAAGTGGGTGTGCATCCAACTTGCTTGCTCACGAAGACCTAGGGCACTTGAGGAAGCCCATTGTTGGAATATACAAGCCAAGTTCTATAATGGAAAATTCCCACTAGTATATGAAAGTGACAAAACAAGAGACTCTCTATCATGAAGATTATGGTGCTACTTTCAAGCACAAGTGTGGAAAAAAGTATAGTAGCATTGCCCCTTTTTATTTCTTTTTTTTGGGCCTTCTTTTTTTTTCTTTGGCCTTTTTTTGGGACAATGCTCTATTAAATGATGATCATCACACTTCTATTTATTTACAACTCAATGATTACAACTCGATACTAGAACAAAGTATGACTCTATATGAATGCCTCCGGCGGTGTACCGGGATATGCAATGAATCAAGAGTGACATGTATGAAAGAATTATGAACGGTGGCTTTGCCACAAATACTGTCTCAACTATATGATCATGCTAAGCAATATGACAATGATGAATGTGTCATGATGAACGGAATGGTGGAAAGTTGCATGGCAATATATCTCGGAATGGCTATGGAAATGCCATAATAGGTAGGTATGGTGGCTGTTTTGAGGAAGATATAATGAGGTTTATGTGTGAAAGAGCGTATCATATCACAGGGTTTGGATGCACTGCCGAAGTTTGCACCAACTCTCAAGGTGAGAAAGGGCAATGCACGGTACCGAAGAGGCTAGCAATGATGGAAGGGTGAGAGTGCGTATAATCCATGGACTCAACATTAGTCATAAAGAACTCACATACTTATTGCAAAAATCTACAAGCCATCAAAAACCAAGCACTACGCGCATGCTCCTAGGGGGATAGATTGGTAGGAAAAGACCATCGCTCGTCCCCGACCGCCACTCATAACAAGGACAATCAAAGAACACCTCATGTTTCAAATTTGTTACATAACATTTACCAATCGTGCATGCTACGGGACTTGCAAACTTCAACACAAGCATTTCTCAAATTCACAACTACTAAACTAGCATGACTTTGATATTATCACTTCCATCTCTCAAAACAATCATCAAGCATCAAACTTTTCTTAGTATCCAACACACTCATAAGAAAGATTTTGCTATTTTTGTATACCTAGCATATTAAGATTATTAAGAAAATTACCATGCTATTAAGACTATCAAAATAATCTAAGTGAAGCATGAGAGATCAATAGTTTCTTTAAAACAAATCCACCACCACGCTTTAAAATATATAAGTGAAGCACTTAGAGCAAAACTATATAGCTCAAAAGATATAAGTGAAGCACAAAGAGTATTCTAAAAAATTTCAATTCATGTATGGCTCTCTCAAAAGGTGTGTACAGCAAGGATGATTGTGGTAAACTAAAAATCAAAGACTCAAATCATACAAGACGCTCCAAGCAAAACACATGTCATGTGGTGAATAAAAATATAGCTCCAAGTAAAGTTACCGATGGAAGTAGACGAAAGAGGGGATGCCTTCCGGGGCATCCCCAAGCTTTGACTTTTTGGTGTCCTTAGATTATCTTGGGGGTGCCATGGGCATACCCAAGCTTAGGCTCTTGCCACTCCTTGTTCCATAATCCATCAAAAGATTTCACCCAAAACTTGAAAACTTCACAACACAAAACTCAACAGAAATCTCGTGAGCTCCGTTAGCGAAAGAAAACAAAATACCACTTCAAGGTGATGTATTGAACTCATTCTTTATTAATATTGGTGTTAAACCTACTTTATTCCAACTTCTATATGGTTTATAAACTATTTTACTAGCCATGGATTCATCAAAATAAGCAAACAACACACGAAAAACAGAATCTGTCAAAAACAGAACAGTCTGTAGTAATCTGTCACTAACGCAAACTTCTGGAACTCCAAAAATTCAGCCAAAATAGGAAGACCTAGGAAATTTGTTTATTGATCAGCAGCAATTGGAATCACTATTTTATCACGTTATGGTGATTTTTAACAATTGTTTTTGTGAACAGAAAGTTTCTGGAAATTACAGCAAGATCAAATAACTATCATCCAAGAAGATCCTATAGGTTTAGCTTGGCACAAACACTAATTAAAACATAAAAACACATATAACCGGAGGCTAGATCAAAGATTTATTCCTAAACAGAAGCAAAATAAAAAAACTAAAAATAAAATTGGGTTGCCTCCCAACAAGCGCTATCGTTTAACGCCTCTAGCTAGGCATAAAAGCATGGATAGATCTAGGTATTGCCATCTTTGGTAGGCAATCCATAAGTGGCTCTCATGATAGATTCATATGTTAATTTTATTCTTCCTAGGTAAGTGTTCCATGCCTTTCTTTAATGGGAATTGGAATCTAAAATTCCCTTCCTTCATATCAATAATTGCACCAATCGTTCTAAGGAAAGGTCTACCAAGAATAATAGGACATGAAGGATTGCAATCTATATCAAGAATGATAAAATCTACGGGCACATAATTCCTATTTGCAACAATAATAACATCATTAATTCTTACCATAGGTTTCTTAATAGTGGAATCCGCAAGGAGCAAGTTTAGAGAGCAATCATCAAAATCACGAAAATCTAACAAATCACACAAAGTTTTGGGAATAGTGGAAACACTAGCACCCAAATCACGTAAAGCATAAAATTCATGATCCTTAATCTTAATTTTAATAGTTGGTTCCCACTCATCATAAAGTTTTCTAGGGATAGAAACTTCCAACTAAAGTTTTTCTTCGTAAGATTGCATCAAGGCATCAACGATATGTTTAGTAAAGGCTTTATTTTGACTATAAGCATGAGGAGAATTTAGCACTGATTGCAACAAGGAAATACAATCAATCAAAGAGCAATTTTCATAATTAAATTCCTTGAAATCCAAAATAATGGGTTTAGCAACATCTAGGGTTTTGCTTTCTTCAATCGCACTTTTATCAATTTTAGCATCAAGATCTAAAAACTCCGAATTCTTGGAACACCTTCTAGGTAAACGTGGATCATATTCAGTCCCATCATTATCAAGATTCATATTTCAAAACAAAGATTTAATAGGGGACACATCAATAACTTTTAGATCTTCATCTTTATTTTCATGGAAATTGGAAGAACATGCTTGAATAAAGGCATCTTTCGTAGCACGCATCCTAGCGGTTCTTTCCTTGCACTCAGCAATGGAAATTCTCATGGCTTTGCGAGACTCATTGATATCATGCTTAGGAGGAATAGATCTAAGCTTTAAAGAATCAACATCAAGAGAAATTCTATCAACGTTCCCAGCCAATTCATCAACTCTAAGCAATTTCTCTTCAAGCAAAGCATTCAAATTCTTTTGCGAATTCATAAACTCTTTAACACTAGTCTCAAATTCAGAGGGCATCTTATTAAAATTTCCATAAGAGTTGTTGTAGGAATTTCGATAATTATTAGAAGGATTACTAGGGTAAGGCCTAGGATTAAAGTTCCCTCTATACGTGTTGTTACCAAAATTATTCCTACCAACAAAATTCACATTCATAGATTCATTATTATTCTCAATCAAAGTAGACAAAGGCATATCATTAGGATCAGAAGAAACACTCTTAGTAGCAAATAATTTCATGAGTTCATCCATCTTTCCACTTAGAACATTAATTTCTTCTATCGCATGCACTTTTTTATTAGTGGATCTTTTAGTGTGCCATTGAGAATAATTAACCATAATATTATCTAGGAGTTTAGTAGCTTCTCCTGAAGTGATTTCCATAAAAGTGCCTCCTGCGGCCGAATCTAAAAGATTTCTAGAAGTAAAATTCAATCCGGCATAAATTTTTTGTATAATCATCCACAAATTCAAACCATGAGTAGGGCAATTACGTATCATTAATTTCATTCTCTCCCAAGCTTGTGCAAAGTGTTCATGATCAAGTTCCTTAAAATTCATAATATCGATTCTAAGAGAGATGATCTTAGCGGGAGGAAAATACTTAGAGATAAAAGCATCTTTGCACTTGTTCCAAGAATCAATACTATTTTTAGGCAAAGACGAAAACCAAGCTTTAGCACGATCTCTAAGCGAAAAAGGAAATAGCTTCAATTTAACAATATCATTATCAACATCTTTCTTATTTTGCATATCACACAAATCCACGAAGCTATTTAGATGAGTAGCGGCATCTTCACTAGGAAGGCTGGCGAATTGATCTTTCATGACAAGATTCAACAAAGCAGTATTGATTTCACAAGATTAAGTGTTGGTAAGAGGAGAAATCAGAGTTCTAAGGAAATCATTATTGTTTGTATTGGTAAAGTCACATAATTTGGTATTATCTTGAGCCATCATGACAAACAAGCAATCCAACACACGAGCAAACAAAAGCAAGTGAGAAAAAGGCAAACGGAAAAGAGAGGGCGAATAAAATGGCAAGGGTGAAGTGGGGGAGAGGAAAACGAGAGGCAAATGGCAAATAATGTAATGTGGGAGATAAGGGATTATGATGGGTACTTCGTATGTTGACTTTTGCGTAGACTCCTCGGAATGGCGCCAAAAATTCTTCTTGCTACCTCTTGAGCACTGCGTTGGATTTCCTTGAAGAGGAAAGGATGATGAAGCAAAGTACCGTAAGTATTTCCCTCAGTTTTTGAGAACCAAGGTATCAATCTAGTAGGAGGCTATGCGCGAGTCCCTCGTACCTACACAAAACAAATAACTCCTCGCAACCAACGTGATAATGGGTTGTCAATCCCTTCACGGTCACTTACGAGAGTGAGATCTCATAGAGATGATAGATAATATTTTTGGTATTTTTGTGATAAAGATGCAAAGAAAAATAAAAGCAAAGTAAAAAAGCAAAGGCAATAATAAAGTGATGGAAGATTAATATGATGAAGATAGACCCTGGGGCCATAGGTTTCACTAGTGGCTTCTCTCAAGAGCATATGTATTTTACGGTGGGTGAACGAATTACTGTTGAGGAATTGACAGAATTGAGCATAGTTATGAGAATATCTAGGTATGATCATGTATATAGGCATCACGTCCGAGACAAGTAGACCAACTCCTGCCTGCATCTACTACTATTACTCCACTCATCGACCGCTATCCAGCATGCATCTAGAGTACTAAGTTTATGAAAACAGAGTAACACCTTAAGCAAGATGACATGATGTAGAGTGATAAATTCATGCAATATGATAAAAACCACATCTTGTTATCCTCGATGGCAACAATACAATACGTGCCTTGCTGCCCCTACTGTCACTAGGAAAGGACACCGCAAGATTGAACCCAAAGCTAAGCACTTCTCCCGTTGCAAGAAAAACCAATCTAGTAGGCCAAACCAAACTGATAATTCGAAGAGACTTGCAAAGATAACCAATCATACATAAAAGAATTCAGAGAAGATTAAAATATTGTTCATAGATAATCTTGATCATAAACCCACAATTCATCGGTCTCAACAAACACACCGCAAAAAGAAGATTACATCAAATATATCTCCATGAGAGAGGGGGAGAACATTGTATTGAGATCCAAAAAGAGAGAAGAAGCCATCTAGCTACTAACTATGGACCCGAAGGTCTGAAGTAAACTACTCACACTTCATCGGAGGGGCTATGGTGATGATGTAGAAGCCCTCCATGGTGGATGCCCTCTCCGGCGGAGCTCGGGAACAGGCCCCAAGATGGGATCTCGTGGGTACAGAAGGTTGCGGCGGTGGAATTAGGTTTTTGGCTCCGTATCTGATCGTTTGGGGGTACGTAGGTATATATAGGAGGAAGAAGTACGTCGGTGGAGCATCATGGGGCCCACGAGGGTGGAGGGCGCGCCCTGGGGGGGTGGGTCACCCCCTACCTCATGCCCTCCTTGAAGGTTCCTTGACTTAGGGTCTAAGTCTCCTGGATCATGTTCGGTGAGAAAATCACGTTCCCGAAGGTTTCATTCTGTTTGGACTCCATTTGATATTCCGTTTCTTCGAAACTCTGAAATAGGCAAAAAACAACAATTCTGGGCTGGGCCTCCGGTTAGTAGGTTAGTCCCAAAAATAATATAAAAGTGGAAAATAAAGCCCAATATTGTCCAAAACAGTAGATAATATAGCATGGAGCAATCAAAAATTATAGATACGTTGGAGACGTATCAGGCTTCGGAACACCGAGGCCGAAAGGTCGAGCGTGAATCATATAGAACATATGATCAACATGGTGATGTTCACCATTGAAAACTACTCCATCTCACGTGATGATCGGACATGGTTTAGTTGATTTGGATCGCGTGATCATTTAGATGACTTGAGGGATGTATATCTAAGTGGGAGTTCTTAAGTAATATGATTAATTGAACTTTAATTTATCATGAACTTAGTCCTGGTAGTATCAGCATATCTATGTTGTAGATCAATAGCTCGCGATGTTGCTCCCTGTTTAATTTTTATATGTTCCTAGAGAAAACTAAGTTGAAAGATGTTAGTAGCAATGGTGCGGATTGGATCCGTGATCTAAGGTTTATCCTCATTGCTGCACAGAAGAATTATGTCCTTGATGCACCGCTAGGTGACATACCTATTGCAGGAGCAGATGCAGACGTTATGTATGTTTTGACAAAAGCTCGGTATGATGACTACTTGATAGTTAAGTGCACCATGTTTTACGTCTTAGAACCGGGACATCAAAAATGTTTGGACGCCACGGAGCATATAAGATGTTCCAAGAGTTGAAATTGGTATTTCATTCTCATGCCCGTGTCAAGAGGTATTAGACCTCTGACAGTACTTTGCCTACAAGATGGAGGAGAATAGCTCAACCAGTGAGCATGTGCTCAGATTGTCTGGGTACTACAATTGCTTGAATCAAGTGGGAGTTAATCTTCCAGACAAGATAGTAATTAACAAAGTTCTCTAGTCACTATCACCAAGTTACTATAACTTAGTGATGAACTATAATATGCTAGGGATGACGAAAGTAATTCCCAAGATCTTCGTGATGCTGAAATCGACGAAGGTAGAAATCAAGAAAAGCATCAAGTGTTGATGGTTAACAAGACCACTAGTTTCAAGAAAAGGGCAAATGGAAGAAGGGGAACTTCAAGAAGAACGGCAAGCAAGTTGCTGCTCAAGTGAAGGAGCCCAAGTCTGGACCTAAGCCTGAGACTGAGTGCTTCTACTGCAAAGGGACTAGTCACTAGAAGCGGAACTTCCCCAAGTATTTGGCGGATAAGAAGGATGTCAAGGTGAACAACGGTATATTGGATATACATGTTATTGATGTGTAGTTTACTAGTGTTTATAGCAACCCCTCAGTATTTGATACTAGTTCAGTTGCTAAGAGTAGTAAATCGAAACGGGAGTTGCAGAATGAACAGAGACTAGTTAAGGGTAAAGTGACGATGTGTGTTGGAAGTTGTTCCAAGAATCATATGGTCATCATCGCACACTCCCTGTACTTTCAGGATTAGTGTTGAACCTAAATAAATGTTATTTCATGTTTGCGTTGAGCAAGAATATGATTTGATCATGTTTATTGCAATACGGTTATTCATTTAAGTTAGAGAATGATTGTTATTCTGTTTACATGAATAAAACCTTCTTTGGTTATACACCCAATGAAAATGGTTTGTTGGATCTCGACCGTAGTGATACACATATTCATAATATTGAAGCCAAAAGATGCAAAGTTAATAATGATAGTGCAACTTATTTGTGGCACTGCCGTTTAGTTCATATTGGTGTAAAGCGCATGAAGAAACTCCATGCTGATGGGATTTTGGAATCACTTGATGTTTGCAAACCATGCCTTATGGGCAAGATGACTAAGACTCCGTTCTCCGGAACAATGGAGCGAACAACTGACTTATTGGAAATAATACATATTGATGTATGCAATCCGATGAGTGTTGAGGCTCGCGGCGGGTATCGTTATTTTATGACCTTCACAGATGATTTGAGCAGATATGGGTATATCTACTTGATGAAACATAAATCTGAAACACTTGATAAGTTCATATAATTTCAGAGTGAAGTGGAAAATAATCGTAACAAGAAAATAAAGTTTCTATGATCTGATCGTGGAGGAGAATATTTGAGTTACGAGTTTGGTCTTCACTTGAAACAATACGGAATAGTTTCGCAACTCACGCCACTTGGAACACCACAGCGTAATGGTGTGTCCGAACGTCATAACCGTACTTTATTAGATATGGTGCGATCTATGATATCTCTTACCGATCTACCACTATCGTTTTGGGGTTATGCATTAGACACAACTATATTCACGTTAAATAGGGCACCATCTAAATCCGTTGAGACGACACCGTATGAACTATGGTTTGGCAAGAAACCAAAGTTGTCGTTTCTTGAAGTTTGGGGTTGCGATGCTTATGTGAAAAAGTTTCATCCTGATAAGCTCAAACCCAAACCGGAGACAGTTGGGTACACCTTCTATCACAGATCCGAAGGCAAGACATTCGTTGCTAAGAATGGATCCTTTCTAGAGAAGGAGTTTCTCTCGAAAGAAGTGAGTGGAAGGAAAGTAGAACTTGATGAGGTAACTGTACCTGCTCCCTTATTGGAAAGTAGTTATTCACAGAAATCTGTTCCTGTGACTCCTACACCAATTAGTGAGGAAGCTAATGATGATGATCATGTAACTTCAGATCAAGTTACTACTGAACCTTGTAGGTAAACCAGAGTGAGATCTGCACCAGAGTGGTACGGTAATCCTATTCTGGAGGTCATGTTACTTGACCATGATGAACCTACGAAATATGAGGAAGCGATGTTGAGCCCAGATTCCGCTAAATGGCTTGAGGCCATGAAATCTGAGATGGGATCCATGTATGAGAACAAAGTATGGACTTTGATTGACTTGCCCGATGATCGGTGAGCCATTGAGAATAAATGGATCTTCAAGAGGAAGACAGACACTGATAGTAATGTTACTATCTACAAAGCTAGACTTGTCGAGAAAAGGTTTTGACAAAGTTCAAGGAGTTGACTACGATGAGACCTTCTCACTCGTAGCGATGCTTTAGTCTGTCCGAATCATGTTAGCAAATTGCCACATTTTATGAAATCTGACAAATGGATGTAAAGACTGCATTCCTGGATGGATTTCTCGAAGAAGAGTTGTATATGATGCAACCTGAAGGTTTTATCGATCCAAAGGATGCTAACAAAGTGTGCAAGCTCCAACGATCCTTCTATGGATTGGTGCAAGCATCTCGGAGTTGGAATATATGCTTTGATGAGTTGATCAAAGCATATAGTTTTATATAGACTTGCGGTGAAACCTGTATTTACAAGAAAGTGAGTGGGAGCACTATAACATTTCTGATAAGTACTAGCACACTTGCCCGTGCGTTGCAACGGGATTGATATTTATTAGGAGAAGCAACATGAGAGAAATGATGAGTGCTCCGAAAACAGTCTCCGCAGCGGTGGCCGACGGAGATAGGAGCTGCGATTTCTCGTGGTCATGTTTGGCGTACGAGATCTCCATAGTGGTGGGATTTGTTAGCGTCTCCTATCATGGTGTAACTCGATGCATTACTAATTGCAACACATAAATCCAAGACCCGACGATGTGCTGCTAGCTAATCGAAGAACCACGTCCTAATAACCAATGGCCAGCGTGAATATTTTAAAATTTAATGAAGCGTTAGTTTTGAAACATTTTTTATATTTTTTTGAACTTATTACAAAAAATAAGAATGAATTTGCGTATATTCTCCGAAACATGAACAATTTTTCAAATTCCAAATAGCTTTTTGAAAATTCTGAATATTTCGGGAAAATGTGAACAAAATTTTAAATTGGAATATTTTCTGAAATTCACAAACATTTTCTAAAAACATGAACCTTTTATAATAACTTAAAGATTTTCTGAATTACCGAACAATTTTTTAAATGGTAAAATGTTTGAACATTTAGAACAAATTTGATTTTTTTATTTAATAAAATTATTTTATTTTCATAAAAATTTCAGTAAAACAACAACATTTTCAAATTTGAAACATTTTTTCAAATGCAAAAAAAATATTGGAAATAATGAATAATTGTGGAAAATAAAATCATTTTTTGAAAATTGGGAATATTTGTTTATATGAAAAAAAGTTCGAAAAAAATAATGTCCTTCACATTTTTGAAAATAGAAATATTTTTAGAATTTTGAACATTTACCGAAACCTAAGAAAATGAATTTTGAGATTTTCTGAAAAATTCAAATTTACTAAAAAAGGAAAAATGAAATTAAACTTGAAATGGGAAAAATGTAAAAAGAAATAGGAAAGAAAAGGAGAAATGAGCTGAAAAAACACAGGATAAAACAAAATTGGGTCGGTCCAGTACTGGGCGTCCTGTGCGAAGCTTTGGGTATTTGACGCTCCATGCAGCAAATAGGATTCTGCGAGCTGTATGGGCTGGAAAATAACGGTCTGGCTTGGCTGTGCCTCAGCGCACGGCCCAGGTACGAAATCCTGGACAATCCGTTTTTCTTTTGCACAAAAATTTAGTACCACCTCGGATAAAATATATCTTTTCGCCGGTGAACGGATGAAAAAATTAGAGAAACACACCTTGCTTTATTAATAGGTATAGATATGTCAATGACATATTGTTGATCAGAAATAATGTAGAATTTTCTGGAAGCATAAAGGAGTTTTTGAAAGGAGTTTTTTCAAATAAAGACCTCGGTGAAGCTGCTTACATATTGAGCATCAATATCTATATAGATAGATCAAGACGCTTGATAAGTTTTTTCAATGAGTACATACCTTGACAAGATTTTGAAGTAGTTCAAAATGGAACAGTCAAAGAAAGAGTTCTTACATGTGTTACAAGGTGTGAAATTGAGTAAGACTCAAAGCCCGACCACGGCAGAAGATAGAAAGAGAATGAAAGTCATTCCCTATGCCTCAGCCATAGTTTCTATAAAATATGCCATGATGTGTACCAGATCTATTGTATACCCTACATTGTGTTTAGCAAGGGAGTACAATAGTGATCTAGGAGTAGATCACTGGACAACGGTCAAAATTATTCTTAGTGGAATAAGGATATGTTTCTCGATTATGGAGGTGACAAAAGATTCATCGTAAAGGGTTGCATCGATGCAAATTTTAACACTGATCCAGATGACTCTAAGTCTCAATCTGGATACATATTGGAAGTGGGAGCAATTAGTTAGAGTAGCTCCATGCAGAGCATTGTTGACATAGAAATTTGCAAAATACATACGGATCTGAATGTGGCAGACCCGTAGACCAAACTTCTCTCACAAGCAAAACATGATCACACCTTAGTACTCTTTGGGTGTTAATCACATAGCGATGTGAACTAGATTATTGACTCTAGAAAAACCTTGGGTGTTGGTCACATGGCGATGTGAACTATGGGTGTTAATCACATGGTGATGTGAACTATAGGTGTTAAATCACATGGCGATGTGAACTAGATTATTGACTCTAGTGCAAGTGGGAGACTGAAGGAAATATGCCCTAGAGGCAATAATAAAGTTATTATTTATTTCCTTATATCTTGATAAATGTTTATTATTCATGCTAGAATTGTATTAACCGGAAACATGATACATGTGTGAATACATAGACAAACAGAGTGTCACTAGTATGCCTCTACTTGACTAGCTCGTTGATCAAAGATGGTTATGTTTCCTAGCCAGAGACATGAGTTGTCATTTGATTAACGGGATCACATCATTAGGAGAATGATGTGATTGACTTGACCCATTCCGTTAGCTTAGCACTTGATCGTTTAGTATGTTGCTATTGCTTTCTCCATGACTTATACATGTTCCTATGACTATGAGATTATGCAACTCCAGTTTACCGGAGGAATACTTTGTGTGCTACCAAACGTCAGAACGTAACGCGTAATTATAAAGGTACTCTACAGGTGTCTCCGAAGGTACTTGTTGGGTTGGCATATTTCGAGATTAGGATTTGTCACTCCGATTGTCAGAGAGGTATCTCTGGGCCCTCTCGGTAATGCACATCACTATAAGCCTTGCTAGAAATGTGACTAATGAGTTAGTTGTGGGATGATGCATTGCGGAACGAGTAAAGAGACTTGCCAGTAACGAGATTGAACTAGGTATTGAGACACCGACGATCGAATCTCAGGCAAGTAACATACCGATGACAAAGGGAACACCGTATGTTGTTAGGCAGTTTGATAGATAAAGATGTTCGTAGAATATGTGGGAGCCAATATGAGCATCCAGGTTCCTCTATTGGTCATTGACCGAAGACGTGTATCGGTCATGTCTACATAGTTCTCGAAACCGTAGGGTCCGCACGCTTAAAGTTCGGTGACGATCGGTATTATGAGTTTATGTGATTTGATGTACCGAAGGTAGTTCGGAGTCCTGGATGAGATCGGGGACATGACGAGGAGTCTTGAAATGGTCGAGACGTAAAGATCAATATATTGGACAACTATATTCGGACATCGGAAAGGTTCCGAGTGATTTGGGTATTTTTCGGAGTACCGGAGAGTTACGGGAATTAGCCGGGGACTATATGGGCCTTATTGGGCTTTAGGGGAAAGAAAGAGGGGAGGCTGCGCCCCCCCCAAGGCTTAGTCCGAATTGGACTAGGGGGAGGGGCGGCGCCCCTCCTTCCTTCTCTTCTCTTTTCCCTTTCCTTCTCTCCTACTCCTACTACTTGGAAGGGCTCCTAGTTCTACTAGGAAAGGGGGAATCCTACTCCCGGTGGGAGTAGGACTCCCCTAGGGCGCGCCATAGAGAGGGCCGGCCTCCCCCTCCTCCACTCCTTTATATACGGCGAGGGGGCACCCCTTGGAGACACAACAATTGATCCCTTGAATCTCTTAGCCGTGTGCGGTGCCCCCTCCACCATAGTCCACCTCGATAATATCGTAGCGGTGCTTAGGAAAAGCCCTGCATCGGTAGAACATCATCATCGTCACCACGCCGTCGTGCTGACGGAACTCTCCCTCAAAGCTCAGCTAGATCGGAGTTCAAGGGACGTCATCGAGCTGAACGTGTGCTGAACTCGGAGGTGCCATACATTCGGTACTTGATCGGTCGGATCGTGAAGACGTACGAGTAAATCAACCGCGTTGTGCTAACACTTTCGCTTTCGGTCTATGAGGGTATGTGGACAACACTCTCCCCTCTCGTTGTTATGCATCACCATGATCCTGTGTGTGCGTAGGAATTTTTTTGAAATTACTACGTTCCCCAGCATAAACTCCTAGCTAATTAAGCATGGCATAAGCAACTATAATCTCTAATTGTCATTGCAAACAAGTTTATTCATAATAGGCTGAATCAGGAACATAGCCGGACTATATCCATTGGCCGGACTGTTGGACTATGAAGATACAAGATTGAAGACTTCGTCTCGTGTCCGGATGGGACTCTCCTTGGCGTGGAAGGCAAGCTTGGCGATACGGATATGTAGATCTCCTCCCATTGTAACCGACTCTGTGTAACCCTAGCCTCCTCCAGTGTCTATATAAACCAGAGGGTTTAGTCCGTAGGACAACAACAATCATACCATAGGCTAGCTTCTAGGGTTTAGCCTCTACGATCTCGTGGTATATCAACTCTTGTACTACTCATATCATCAGGATTAATCAAGCAGGATGTAGGGTATTACCTCCACCGTGAGGGCCCGAACCTGGGTAAACATTGTGTCCCTTGCCTCCTGTTACCATCCGCCTTAGACGCGCAGTTCGGGACCCCCTATCCGAGATCTGCCGGTTTTGACACCGACATTGGTGCTTTCATTGAGAGTTCCACTGTGTCGTCGCCGTAAGGCTCGATGGCCCCTTCAATCATCGACAATGATGCGGTCCAGGGTGAGGTCTTCCTCCCCGGACAGATCTTTGTATTTGGCGGCTTCGCACTGCGGGCCAACTCAGGTGGCCATCTGGAGCAGATCGAGAGCTACGCCCCTGGCCATCAGATCAGGTTTGGAAACTTGAATTACACTGCCGATATCCGCGGAGACTTGATCTTCGACGGATTTGGACCCATGCCTGGTGTGTCGCACGATCACGACGAGCATGATATAGCTCTGTCGTCGGACAGTGTTCGGGAGATCACGCCAGCAACTACTCCGGCCTTCAGTCCAGAACAGATTGCGCCATCCAAGGACGGGAGGATAGACCCCGCCTCGGAGGCCGCACCCTCAGTCGCAATAGAGACGAATACTGACCTTACCCCTCACGAGAGCCGTGTTGCCGAACTACTGGACTCGTCTGCGGTCACGGACTCCGAACCGCCTGCGCCCATGCCAATCGAATCCGATTGGGCGCCGATCATGGAAGTCACCTCCGCGGATATTTTTCAGCACTCGCCCTTAGGCGATATGCTGAACTCGTTAAGATCTCTCTCCCTGTCAGGAGAACCTTGGCCGAACTATGTTCGACTAGGATGGGATGCGGATAACGAAGAAATTCACTCCCCACCCACCACCTACTTAGTAGCCACTGTCGATGATTTAACCGACATGCTCGACTTTGACTCCGAAGACATCGATTATATGGACAACGATGCAGGAGACGAACAGGAACCACCGCCAACAGGGCGCTGGACTGCCACTTCATCACATGACATATACATGGTGGATACATCCAAAGAAAATAATGACGTGGAATGGAAGGATGCAGCGAGAGAGATAGCTCCCTCGACAAGCAATCAAAACGGCGACGTAGGCGCCGCTCCAAATCCTGCCTTGGCAAAAAAGCGATAACAGCGCAAGAAGAAGCCAAATTGACCCAGCGATAGAGCAGGGTGAGCTAGCGGACGACGAACAAACTGCGGAGCCGCTGTCCGAACACGGCGACGCCGAGCGTCAAGCCAATCAACCCGTCTCCGGAGAAGAAAACAGTCCGGATGACGACGAACGCATCATCCCGGAAAGGCAGCTGGAGCAAGAAAGGCTCATCGCCACCGCAAGAAGTCTGAAGAAGCAGAAACAAAGGCTCAAGGCCGTACAAAACACACTCAATAGTAGATGGAACAAGGTGCTCGACACAGAAGAAAAGTACGGTGGCAGTCGCCACACGAAGAGCTACCCAAAGCGAAAGTTGCTGCCTGAATTCGACGATGAGGCCTTAGAGCCCCCGCAGCCAAAAAATAGAACCGCCGACCGGTCGGATCGATGACCTCGTGGCCGCGATAGAGCAGCCAACGAGGCTGCACATAAGTCAGTACATGACCCACGCGAAGACTCGCATCAAAGGGCCGGCGCAACCAGATCCATCTACGAGTCAAGGAACGCGCTCCAGCACTCAGCCAACACCAAATATCATAACCGTCCGAACGCCATGGTACAACCAAATACAGGGTGCCGCACACCCCCTATGTTTCACTGACGAGGTACTAGACCATGAATTTCCAGAAGGATTCAAACCAGTGAACATAGAGGTGTACGACGGGACCACAGACCCAGGGGTCTGGATTGAGGACTTTATCCTCCATATTCATATGGCTCGCGGAGATGATCTCCATGCCATCAAATACTTGCCACTCAAGCTCAAAGGACCAGCTCGGCACTGGCTAAAAAGCCTCCCCGAAAACTCCATTAGAAGTTGGGAGGAGCTCGAGGACGCTTTTCGGGCCAATTTTCAAGGGACTTAAGTCCGACCTCCGGACGCAGACGATCTGAGTCATATAATTCAACAGCCCGGAGAGTCAGCCTGAAAGCTCTGGAACAGGTTTCTCACTAAAAAGAACCAAATTGTCGACTGTCCGGACGCCGAAGCCTTAGCAGCTTTCAAACACAGCGTCCGAGACGAATGGCTTGCCAGACACCTCGGCCAAGAAAAACCGAGAACAATGGCAGCCCTAACAAGCCTCATGACCCGCTTTTGTGCGGGTGAGGACAGCTGGTTAGCCCGAAGTAGCACCAGCGACCCAAGCACATCCGAAGTCACGGCTGGCAATGGAAAACCATGACACAGTAAAAACAAGCGCCAGAATAAAGAAGACAACCCAGATAACACGGAGGTAAACGCCGGATTCAGGGGCTCGGAAAAAGCCCTTTAAAGGCAACAGAGATGGACCGACCAGCCTAAACAAGATTCTAGACAAACTATGTCAGATCCACGGCACCCCCGACAAACCCGCAAATCATACCCACAGAGAATGCTGGGTCTTCAAGCAGGCCAGCAAGCTAAACGCCGAACACAAGGGGGAGGACACTCCGAGCGAGGACGAGGATGCGCCTCGCTAGCAGGACACGGGGGGACAGAAAAAATTCCCATCAGAAGTCAAAACAGTAAATGTGACCCATGTGACAAAGAGGATAGGCAAATATGCACTCCGAAATACACAAGCCGTAGAGCCCGTCACCCCTGAGTTCTACCCATGGTCGACCTGCCCGGTCACTTTTGATCGCAGGGATCACCTAATAGGTATCCGGCATGAAGGATCCGCGGCCTTGGTGCTGGACCCAATAATAAACGGATACCATCTCACGAGAGTCCTTATGGACGGCGGCAGTAGTCTAAATCTGATATATCAAGACACTATCCGCAAAATGGGCATAAACTCAACAAAAATCAGCCACAGTAATACTACCTTCAGGGGAGTAATATCAGGCACAAAGGCCCGCTGCACGGGCTCTCTATTACTAGAGGTTGTGTTCGGCTCGCCCGACAACTTCCGAAGCGAAAGGTTAACCTTCGACATTGCTCCATTCTGAAGTGGCTATCAAGCACTACTCGGACGAGAGGCTTTCGTTCGTTTGAATGCAATACCGCATTACGCTTTACTCCAGCTTAAAATGCCCGGTCCGTGCGGCACCATCACAGTACATGGAAATGTTGAGCGCTCCTTACGAGCAAAAGAACGCACGACTGCTTTAACAGCCGAACACTAGACGGCCTCACCACCAGAACAAATGACCGGTCGTTAGGACCGCGGACACGGTTAGCCGAGTCCGGCTAACCATTGGATAGAGATTGGTTCGATGGTTATACCCTTATAGACGGTACCAGGGGCTTCGCAGCGATAATTCGGCTCAACTTTACCCATCTCGACTTTTACATGGGTTATTTATAATAACCAATTTTTTGCACAACAACTGTTCACTAAGTACCTCTCTTTCACAGATGACAATCGTGCTACACCCATCCAGGATACGGCACAATGGAGACACAGGCGCAGATGTGCAGCAGGGACCCGTTTAAAGGTTTCTCTTTAGATTAAGACCCTGCGTAAACCTTTTTTACTGTCTTTTGTTGTTCACATCCTCCGGATTCTCAATACAACTGAGAAGGATGCTGACGTTTTTGGCATGTGGCCACGTCAGAATATTGCTCGTACCCGGACACTAGGGGCTCATTATCCAAGGGCATCATTTAAGCCCAGTATATATTTCAAAGACCGAACACCTTAGGGAGTGTTCGGCATCGCGAGTTTGGCCTTATATGCATCAGCTCCGAATCATGTCTTTGGTCAAATGTTGGGTTTGCCCGGCTCTTGCGTTTTGCTACCTTACGTTTCACTCTATTGGCTAAGGTGGCACCAGGAGAACTACTGCGATTGTGCCCTGGTTCGGCCGGACGAGCACCTCAGTAGAGAAAGCCGAAAACTGATTGTCATGATAAAGCGCGAGACTAGTCAACCACTCAATGACCTAGCGGAATCTTCGGGATTCCTCCGCATTAACGAAGGGCCGTTTCCCGACCAAGCATGTACGCGCCCCGTATTCGGATGAGCGCGGAGCCACCAGGGGCTATATAGTAGCCCCACTGTCAAACTCCTATGGCTAAGTGAAAGTGTTAAAGCAATATAGTCTGATTTCCTAGTTCGCTGCGCTATCACCTCCTTAATGGACCAAGACGTTGGATCAAGTGTGAACACGCGTCTTCTGCGAACACCCCCGCATTATATGCGTGGGGGCTGAAGCCGACGACCGCAAACTTTCAGATTATATACATATATACATAAATGGCCGCACAGGAGGCATCACAATACTTTCAGGCAAAAGTATAAAAATAGCCTTTATAATTCATTAAAACATTGTTTTCAATGAGAATACATATCACTAGAACATAATATTTTTCGAGCACTGCGCTTCTATTGAACGAGTGCCTTCAAGGACCTCGTCAAAGTAGTGCTCGATAGCTACTCGGCTAACTGCGAACTCGGGGTTGCAATTGCGGTGGCTTCCATCTCCGCCCAGTACGTCTTGACACGGGCAAGCGCCATCCGCGCACCCTCGATGCACGTCGACCTGTTCATAGCGTTGATGTGCGGCACAGCACCAAGGAACTGCTGCACCAAACTAAAGTAACTGTTCGGCCTTGGCCCTTCCGGCCACAGTGATCCACAACAGACCTCATGGCGAGTCCGGACAACCTATGGAGCTCGGCCCATTCGGCCATCCGCTCATTCAGAGGAAGCGGACGCGCTGGACCATTAAATTGTGACCAGAACAGCTTCTCCACTTCACGATCTTTTTTATCTTTGAAGTACTCGGCCGCATCAGCGGCACTCGCTGCCAAATCCAGATAAGCGTCTGCAGAACTCCACAGCCGGTCCAGAGGAGCATACTTAGGATCTACGAACTTCATCCGCAGCATAAAGGACTTCCCAGCCGCAATATCCCCGGCGTGACACAGCTCCTCCTTCATCGCTCTAATTGTAGAGCGGGCGTCCTTGGCTGCCACCGTGGCCTTCTCCAGGTCCGTCACCTTTGCTCGATCTTCCTTTTGGAGAAGCTCGTAACGACCGGCGGCATCCTTTAACTCCATAGCCATTTTGGCTATTTCCTCCTTGCTTTGGCAAGGAGCAGCCTTTTCGGCCCTCAGCTCCTCGACCGCTTTCAGGGCGGCTGCATTACTTTTTTTGGCTTGTTCTTTGGCCCGGGCAAGTTCTGCTCGAAGGGTCTCTACGGCCGCAGCTCCATCTGCAGGCGCAACATATTAAAGACACTGGCATCATGCTATTCTTATTATGTATCGATCACTAGAGAAATCACATACCCTGTGCCTCGTCAAGCCGCTTGTTGACAAGCACGATGTCGGCATCCTCCGCATCCAGTTGCCGCTTGAGCTCGGCAACCTCTCCAGTCCGGCTAGCCACCGGACCTCCTGCCACCTGCATGTGCGGGCGGCTGGATTATTACCTGGGACTATGATCCTCTGTTTGCCACCGTTTTCGGCAGCAACTAGAGTCTCAGGGGCTACTATCTGCATAGGACACACCTTAACGTGTGCGGTACTGTCAAAAATACACACTATTTCACGTACCTCAAAACCTTTCAATAGACTCATAAAGGCTTCATGCAAACCGCTTTCGGCGGATGAAATCCTCTCAACCACTGTACCCATTAGCGTACGATGCGCTTCTGAGATAGTCGCTTGCTCTATCAAATCCTTCAGTATGTCCGATCGCATAACAGACGATGTCGGACTCCTTTGGTTGCTCTCTTCAAGAGCCGGATACTGGGGACTTCGGGCGGCCAAAGGTTTATCCTCTGGCCTTGCCGGATCAGGAGAAGCCCTCCGCGACGACACCTCAGGGTCGCCCGCCTCGTAAGGCGGGAGGGCATGGGGAGGCATTTCGCTCTCCATCATCTCCGAAAGAAGATCCCCCGAAGACGAACTCTGCTGAGAAGGGCTATGACCCGGACTACAAGATAAATATTTCGGTTATTTTTCTCAGAAGCTAACCAGGACGTTTCTCATCGAACTTCCATTTCTACTTACTGTTCGGTTGAAGGTTGGCCCCCTTGCGGGCATTGTGCGGCCGGGGTATCCCCCAGGGCAGGACCCTCTGGTGAAGATTTCTTCCCCCGTTTGGAGACCATTGTCTCCGGGTCTTCAGAGGCGGTCCTCTTCCTTCCTTGGGAAGGGGGAATTTCAGTTTCTTCCCTCCGGTTATCCTCCTTCGCGGAGGCGCTAGCCTTTTTCTGCCCCCCTTCTTCTTCCCCTGCGGGCGCTTGATAAGGCGCAAGTGATGTCTACTACACAACCTTCTTCTTGTAGACGTTGTTGGGCCTGCAAGTGCACAGCTTTGTAGGACAGTAGCAAATTTCCCTCAAGTGGATGACCTAAGGTTTATCAATCCGTGGGAGGCGTAGGATGAAGATGGTCTGTCTCAAGCTGAAAGTGCAACTATCCCTAGGTGGTTTCGGTAATTCATAACAACATATAGCTCATTGAGCTAATGCTATTCCAAGACAATTATTTCAGGAAAGCTCAATGATTGGCATGGCATGGATGGTGAAAGTGGAACCCTCAAAATGCTAAGGACAAAGGATTGGCTAAAGCTTCAAGCTCAAGACTCTTCATTTTTACATTTTAGTGATCGAAGATCACATTGAGTCCATAGGAAAAGCCAATACTATCAAGGAGGGATGAGGCGTTGCTTAATGAGCCTTTTGCTTCATGTGCTTAATGATATGCTCCAAAATCCTCAGCTACTTTCCCATATCCACAAATGACCTAAACTCCAAGCCAAACTCGGTCCTACCGATTCTTTCCATCCGGCGCCACCGAGTTTCACTTGTCATAAGCCACTGCCAAACCCTAGCAATTCGGTTCTACCGATAGGGATCTCGGTCTCACCGAGATGGGATTGCAATCTCTCTGTTTCCCTTTTGCAACTTTTCGGTCTCACCGAAAGAGCAAATCGGTCCCACCGAGATTACAATGTAAACTCTCTGTTTCCCCTTTGTAACTTTTCGGTCTCACCGAAAGAGCAAATCGGTCCCACCGAGTTTACCTAACCAACTCTCTAGTTAGCTAATTACCAAAATCGGTCTCACCGAGTTTGTGTAATCGGTCTCACCGAGATTACGTTATGCCCTAACCCTAACCATATCGGTCCTACCAAGTTGCATGTCAGTCCCACCGAAAATCTCTAACGGTCACTAGGTTTACTATTTTCGTCCGACCGAGTTTGTTGATTCGGTCCCACCAAGATTGGTAAATTGTGTGTAACGGTTGGATTTTGTGTGGAGGCTATATATACCCCTCCACCTCCTCTTCATTCGTGGAGAGAGCCATCAGAACACATCTACACTTCCAACTCATATGTTCTGAGAGAGAACCACCTACCCTTGTGTTGAGGTCAAGATATTCCATTCCTACCATATGAATCTTGATCTCTACCCTTCCCCAAGTTGCTTTCCACTCAAATCTTCTTTCCACCAAATCCAAATCCTATGAGAGAGAGTTGAGTGTTGGGGAGACTATCATTTGAAGCACAAGAGCAAGGAGTTCATCATCAACACACCATTTGTTACTTCTTGGAGAGTGGTGTCTCCTAGATTGGCTAGGTGTCACTTGGGAGCCTCCGACAAGATTGTGGAGTTGAACCAAGGAGTTTGTAAGGGCAAGGAGATCGCCTACTTCGTGAAGATCTACCGCTAGTGAGGCAAGTCCTTCGTGGGCGATGGCCATGGTGGGATAGACAAGGTTGCTTCTTCGTGGACCCTTCATGGGTGGAGCCCTCCGTGGACTCGTGCAACCTTTACCCTTCGTGGGTTGAAGTCTCCATCAACGTGGATGTAGGATAGCACCACCTATCCGAACCACGAGAAAAACATCCGTGTCTCCAATTGCGTTTGAATTCTCCAAACCCTTCCCTTTACATTCTTGCAAGTTGCATGCTTTACTTTCCGCTGCTATATACTCTGTGCATGCTTGCTTGAATCGTGTAATGATTGCTTGACTTGTCTTAAAGTTGCTAAAATCTTCCAAGAACTAAAATTGGGAAAAGGCTAGGTTTTTATTTGGTCAAGTAGTCTAATCACCCCCCTCTAGACATACTTCCGATCCTACAAGTGGTATCAGAGCTTTGGTCTCCATTTGCTTTGATTTCCATAGCTTTTGGTGGTCATAGCCTTGGTTTCACAACCTAGGAGAGTATGGCGTCTAGCGAGGGAAATTATCACCGTAGAGGTCCTTACTTTGATGGTACTAATTTTGCTAGTTGGAAGCATAAAATGAAAATGCATATTCTTGGACATAACCCCGCCGTTTGGGCTATTGTGTGTGTTGGTTTGCAAGGTGACTTCTTCGACGGGAAAGAACCAAACCGTGAAGCTACCGTGGATGAGTTGAAGATGCTACAATACAACGCTCAAGCTTGTGATATTCTCTTCAACGGATTGTGCCCCGAAGAATTCAACAAAATCAGCCGTCTTGAGAATGCAAAGGAAATTTGGGATACTTTGATTGATATGCACGAAGGTACCGACTCCGTCAAGGAATCAAAATTGGATGTGCTTCAAAGTCAACTTGACAAGTTCAAAATGAAGGATGGTGAAGGTGTCGCTGAAATGTACTCTAGGCTTGCTCTCATCACAAACGAGATTGCCGGCTTAGGGAGTGAAGAGATGACCGACAGATTCATCATCAAGAAGATCCTAAGAGCCTTGGATGGAAAATATGATACCGTGTGCACATTGATCCAAATGATGCCCAATTACAAAGATCTCAAGCCAACAGAGGTCATTGGAAGAATTGTTGCTCATGAGATGTCACTCAAGGATAAAGAGGAACTTCACAACAAATCAAGTGGTGCCTACAAAGCCTCATGTGAAGTCTCCACATCATCACGTGAGAAACAAAACTTCAATGAAGAATTGAGTCTAATGGTGAAGAACTTCAACAAGTTCTACAAGAGTAGAAGCAAAGATAGAAGCTTCAAGTCAAGGTCCTACAATGACAAAAGATCTTCTAGTCGAGAGCAAAACTGCTACAATTGTGGAAGACCCGGACACTATTCCAGTGAGTGTACGGCTCCCTACAAGAGAAGAGAAGATTCTCCAAAAAGAAGAAGCAAAAGAGAAGAATCACCATCAAGAGAGAGAAGGATTAGAGATGATTGTTATGAACGAAGATACTCACAGAGGAGCAAGGATTCGGAAATAAAGGAAAAATCATCAAGGAGCTACACATAACGAAGACATCAAGCTCATGTTGGTGAATGGGTATCCGGCTCCGACTCCGACAACCACTCCGAGAGAAGTTATCACTCCGATTCCGAATATACTCAAGATGAAGGTGTTGCCGGTCTAGCACTTGTGTCAACCAACTCCTTCGACATATTTGACTCACCAAATGAAGGAATTGGAAGATGCTTCATGGCCAAAGGTCCTAAGGTAACTCACCCTGAGTATGTTGATTTCAATAGTGATGAAGATGACTTGTTAGGTGATGATGATTTACTTGTTGACAACTCTAGTGATGAATACTATGATGAAACGTCAATTAATCATGCTAATCAAGATAAAATGAATGACAATGGTAAGGAGAAGATTGAGGCTCTAACTAAAGAACTAAACACTCTTAAGTTAGCTCATGAAACTATCTTCGAAGATCAACGAGAACTTTTAAGAGCTCATGAGAAGTTATGCTTTGAAAAGCTCAATCTTGAGCAAGAGCATGAGTTTTTAAAGGCAATCAATGATGATCTCCGCAAGAAAAGTTCTTCTTATATTGCCAAGTGTTTACTCTTATCCACTTACATGCCTCAAGTCAAGTCTAATAACAAGAACAAGAAAGATTCTTCCTCTAGTAGTAACAATGATCATGTTAAATCCAATATTGTTGCTTCTAGTAGTTCTCTTGATTACACTAACGATTCTCTTAGCCAAGTTACACTTGAGCAAGAAAATAGCTTATTGAAGGGAATCATAGAGAAAGGAGTGTACAAAAGCCTTGCCGGAAATAAGCAATTCGAGGAGATTGTACGCAAGCAAGGAAGGCACCGGAAGAATCAAGGTGTTGGTTTTGAACGAAAGTTAAATGCCAATGGAGTTGAGTGGGAAGAAGATCAATACCCCAAGACAAAGTTTGTTCCTCAACAAGAGAAGTATGATCCTACTTCTTTCAAGGGGACACAAACTCAAGATGATCTTCCACCACAAGACTACAAGCTAAAAGGCAAGGACAAGCTTCAAGAGGAAATTGATGCATTTGAAGAAGCTCCTAAGACCTTAGTCAAGTGGATTCCCAAGACTACTTCAAGTTCCACTTCATCAAGTATGACTACAACTCCAAGGATTCCCATCAAGATGGTGTGGATCCAAAAGAAGAAGAACTAGAGAGTTCTTGAGGGTGACTCCGCCAACATACTTCACTCTTATCATTTTGGCAAGAACAAGTGCAATCAACTTCCACATCTTGCACTAGTTCAAGGAGTCACAAACCCTCTTGTTGATAAGACAAGGGACAAGGTAACCTAAAAGCTTTCATAGACATCATCTTGTGTGTGCATCACTCTATGTCTATGGATATCCTTGTTTGTTCCTTGTGGGACTAACCCATGTAGGTATTGAAAGTGCAATTCACTCAAAAGGATAGCTCCAAGTGATCTACATTGAGCATCCACATCTCCAACATCTACATGAAGTCCATCGACAAAACCCAAGGTTAGTTCATCCCTCTTAGGGGGGATATCACATCTAGGGGGAGCTTTACTCTAAGACTTGAGTTAAAGCAACTCTAATGATGTGAACACAACAATGCTTTATGTAAAAGTGGTAACCCCACTTGAGCTTAAACGATGAGTATGACCTATGATCAAATGTTTTCATTTGACTCCTAGGTCAATATACTCATATATAGATGACCTAGTCATCTCCAATTGCTTGATAGATGCTAGAATTGGTTGTGCATGCTTTGTCACATATTTCAACTGCCATTTTATTGTGTGAGCATGTTGGTTGCATATTTTACTCATTCGAGGACATCCACTTGTTGTTTTGATTGTTTGGCTTTATTTTTCTTCTGCCAAGTAGATGGACAAGAATGCCTAAGAACCTTCTCTAGCTATGTATGCTTTTCTCGTCTCAAACTCTATTCATGCTACATCACAAAATTGATCAAGTCAGATTCGAACCACTCTGTGTGAGAAGCACTCGGTGTCCCCGATTCGTCATAGACTTAAACTTCCAAAACCTCTTTGTGATTCATAGTCTGACCGATACCCCACTTTCGGTCTTACCGAGATCATTAAGTTGATCTATGTTTTCGATCTCGGTGCAACCGATTTGAACCATTCGGTCACACCGAGTTGCAATAACTGTACACAGTTTTGCATCTCGGTGCCACCGAGTTGTTCCACTCGGTCACACCGACAGGGTCGGGCTATATATAGTCACGGGCAAAAATTTGGAAATTTCTCCGAACCCCTTCGCCCGCGCGATAGCTCGCTCTGCCAACGTGGTCTCCGGATCATCTTCTCGCCGCCAGCCGCCTCCAGTCGCTGGTCCCCGTCGCCGTCAACGGGAATCAACCCCGTCGTTGCCGCCGTAGCGAGTCTCTGCCGAACTAGGGTATGGACTCGATCTTTGTGCTATTCCCCAATCCCATTCCTAGCACATTGTGATCATATTGATTCTTGCCACGTTTGATAAACTCCTATCCAGTCAATGAACTCGTAGAATAGGTTTGCCATTGATTTGGCTTATGCCATTGCACAAGTAAGACTCGGTCTGACTGAGTATTGCTAATCGGTGTGACCGATTTTGGAACTTTGTGAAACCCTAGCAGTCTCGGTGCCACCGAACTGTGACTCGGTCTGACCGAGTTCACTAGTTTAGGTTCCAAAAACTGCTTCGGTATCACCGAGTTTAAAAATTGGTAGATCCGAAATGCTTTCTGTGGGAAACTAAAACTAAGTTTTTGAATCATTCTTTTGCAAAAATCTCTGCATTTTGTGATGCTCATCCACTCTACCACATCTATAAACTATTTACCGGGTCAGCAGTCAGCTTGTTCATCATGTCAGACGAGAGTGATAGTCAGAACATATCAGAACAGCCAGTGCAGATGAGTGAGGGCACTAGTCCCTCCAGCTCTTCAGATGAAGGCAGCAGGAGCACCCCCAGCAACCTGCCAAAAGGTGCCACAAGACAAAGGAAGAAGAGAACCTCAGAATCAGAGGATGAGGACTATGTGGTAGAGGAGGAAACAACTTCCAAGAGAGTTGTGCTCAAAAAGGAGTATGGCTCAGCTGCAGCCATCAAGCCAGGAATGCACAAGAAAGCACCTGCTAGGAGAGTTCCTACCTCCAAGCCTAGGAAGGCTATTCCTGAGGAAACTATCAAATTCACTATGGAATATGAAGAGGAAGAAAGTGGCCAGGACAAGAAAAAGAAGAGAGCTAGAACAACCACTGCCAGAGTTGTTGTCAAGCCTTCTATGAGGAGAGATTCTTCAGAAGAGGAAGAAGAAGAGGATGCTGCACCAGCACCTAAGGCACCCAAGCTGATGGGTGATGCTATAAAATCAAGGGCAACTACATCTAAGCCCAAGGAAGCCCCCAAGGCTGCATCTAAGGCCAAGTCAGCTCCAAAGCCAAAACCAAAGAGAAATACAAGGAGCATCCCAGCTGCTGAGAAGAACAAGGCCCCAGTGCCTGAAGCTGTTAAAGAAGAGGAAGGCCAAGTGCTGAGAAAGTTGAAGCCCAAGATCCCAGACCACAACGATGCTCATCCTGTGGCTGAGGATATGAAGATCAGAAGAGACTCTGGGCTAAGAAAATGGAGAGCAGAGGATCCATATGCTACCAGGAGGAGGACTGTTGTTGACTATAGGTTCCACACTAAGGAATAGCAGGACTTCTATGAGACAGTCTTATTGGACAAGAAGCCAGTTGTGTGTGATATGAGATGGGTTGATTGGGAGTACATCAAGGAACATGAAGAGCACTACCCTGGAGTGCAAGATAGCTTTAGAGCTTGTGGAGTTGCTGACTTTGTTGGGCAGAAGCTCACAAAGTGGAATGAGGAACTAATTATGCAATTATACTCCACAACACACTTCTATCCAGATGCAAGGATCACATGGATGTCTGAAGGTACAAGGTACCACTCAACTGTTGAGGAATGGGCAAGATTGATCAATGCCCCAGAAGAAAAATGAAGATGACTTGGATGTCTATGCCAAGAAAAAGATGGATCATAACACTATGGCAAATATGTACAAGGAGATTCCAGCAAAAGATCTTGACACTCACCAGTTTGGGTCTGTGAAACACTTGTTGTCAGGTCTGCCTACGATCAACTGGATCCTTAGGCACACACTTTTGCCCAAGTCTAGAGATCACAGGATGATCATGTTGGGGAATGTTGCAGAAAACAAAAAATTTCCTACGGTTTCACCAAGATCCATCTATGAGTTCATCTAGCAACGAGTGATCGGATGCATCTACATACCTTTGTAGATCGCGAGCGGAAGCGTTCAAAAGAACGGGGATGAAGTAGTCGTACACGACGTGATCCAAATCACCGGAGATCCTAGCACCGAACGGACGGCACCTCCGCGTTCAACACACGTACGGTCAGCGTGACGTCTCCTCCTTCTTGATCCAGCAAGGGGGAAGGAGAGGCTGATGAAGATCCAGCAGCACGACGGCGTGGTGGTGGATGCAGGGCGTCACAGCAGCAGGGCTTCGCCGAGTACTGCGAGAGGAAGAGGTGTAGCAGGGAGAGAGGGAGGCGCCAGGGGCAAGGGTGCTTCTGCCCCTCCCTCCCCCCTTTATATAGGCCCCCTGGGGGGGCGCCGGCCCCTGGAGATCCCATCTCCAGAGGGGGCGGCGGCCAAGGGGGGTGGAGTGCTCCCCAAGGCAAGTGGGCGCCCCCCCACCCTAGGGTTCCAACCCTAGGCGCAGGGGGTGGGCCTTGGGAGGTGCACCAGCCCACTAAGGGCTGGTCCCCCCTCCCACTTCAGCCCATGGGGCCCTCCGGGATGGGTGGCCCCACCCGGTGGACCCCCGGGACCCATCTGGTGGTCCCGGTACAATACCGGTGACCCCCAGATCACTCCCGATGGCCGAAACTGTACTTCCTATATATAATTCTTTACCTCCGGACCAATCCGGAACTCCTCGTGATTTCCGGGATCTCATCCGGGACTCCGAACAACATTCGGGTTACTGCATATACATATCTTCACAACCCTAGCGTCACCGAACCTTAAGTGTGTAGACCCTACGGGTTCAGGAGACAGGCAGACATGACCGAGACGGCTCTCGGGCAATAACCAACAGCGGGATCTGGATACCCATGTTGGCTCCCACATGCTCCACGATGATCTCATCGGATGAACCACGATGTCGAGGATTCAATTAATCCCGTATACGATTCCCTTTGTCAATCGGTATTTTACTTGCCCGAGATTCGATCGTCGGTATCCCAATACCTTGTTCAATCTCGTTACCGGCAAGTCACTTTACTCGTACCGTAATGCATGATCCCGTGGTCAAACACTTTGATCACATTGAGCTCATTATGATGATGCATTACTGAGTGGGCGCGGTGATACCTCTCCGTCAAGCGGAGTGACAAATCCCAGTCTCGATCCGTGTCAACCCAACAGACACTTTCAGAGATACCCGTAGTATACCTTTATAGTCACCCAGTTATGTTGTGACATTTGGCACACCCAAAGCACTCCTACGGTATCCGGGAGTTACACGATCTCATGGTCTAAGGAAAGGATACTTGACATTGGAAAACTCTAGCAAACGAACTATACGATCTTGTGCTATGTTTAGGATTGGGTCTTGTCCATCACATCATTCTCCTAATGATGTGATCTCGTTATCATTGACATCCAATGCCCATAGTCAGGAAACTATGACTATCTATTGATCAACGAGCTAGTCAACTAGAGGCTTACAAGGGACATGTTGTTGTCTGTTATTCACACATGTATTACGATTTCCGGATAACACAATTATAGCACGAATAAAGACAACTATCATGAACAAGGAAATATAATAATAATGCTTTTATTATTGCCTCTAGGGCATATTTCCAACAGTCTCCCACTTGCACTAGAGTCAATAATCTAGTTACATTGTGATGAATCGAACACCCATAGAGTTCTGGTGCTGATCATGTTTTGCCTTAGGGAGAGGTTTAGTCAACGGATCTGCGACATTCAGATCCGTGTGCACTTTACAAATTTCTATGTCTCCATCTTGAACATTTTCACGAATGGAGTTGAAGCGATGCTTGATGTGCCTGGTCTTCTTGTGAAACCTGGGCTCCTTGGCAAGTGCAATAGCTCCAGTGTTGTCACAGAAGAGTTTGATTGGCCCCGACGCATTGGGTATGACTCCGAGGTCGGTGATGAACTCCTTCACCCAAATTGCTTCATGTGCTGCCTCCGAGGCTGCCATGTACTCCGCTTCACATGTAGATCCCGCCATGACGCTCTGCTTGCAACTGCACCAGCTTACTGCCCCACCATTCAAAATATACACGTATCCGGTTTGTGACTTAGAGTCATCCAGATCTGTGTCGAAGCTAGCGTCGACGTAACCGTTTACGACGAGCTCTTCGTCACCTCCATAAACGAGAAACATTTCCTTAGTCCTTTTCAGGTACTTCAGGATATTCTTGACCGCTGTCCAGTGTTCCTTGCCGGGATTACTTTGGTACCTTCCTACCAAACTTACGACAATGTTTACATCAGGTCTGGTACACAGCATGGCATACATAATAGAACCTATGGCTGAGGCATAGGGGATGACACTCATCTCTTCTATATCTTCTGCCGTGGTCGGACATTGAGCTGAGCTCAATTTCACACCTTGTAACACAGGTAAGAACCCCTTCTTAGATTGATCCATATTGAACTTCTTCAATATCTTATCAAGGTATGTGCTTTGTGAAAGACCTATGAGGCGTCTTGATCTATCTCTATAGATCTTGATGCCTAATATATAAGCAGCTTCTCCAAGGTCCTTCATTGAAAAACTCTTATTCAAGTAGGCCTTAATGTTGTCCAAGAGTTCTATATCATTTCCCATCAAAAGTATGTCATCTACATATAGTATGAGAAATGCTACAGATCTCCCACTCACTTTCTTGTAAACGCAGGCTTCTCCATAAGTCTGTGTAAACCCAAACGCTTTGATCATCTCATCAAAGCGAATGTTCCAACTCCGAGATGCTTGCACCAGCCCATAAATCGAGCGTTGGAGCTTGCACACCTTGTAAGCATTCTTAGGATCGACAAAACCTTCCGGCTGCATCATATACAATTCTTCCTTAAGGAAACCATTAAGGAATGCCGTTTTGACGTCCATTTTCCATATTTCATAATCGTAGAATGCGGCAATTGCTAACATGATTCGGACGGACTTCAGCTTCGCTACCGGTGAGAAAGTCTCATCGTAGTCAATCCCTTGAACTTGTCGATAACCCTTAGCGACAAGCCGAGCTTTATAGATGGTCACATTACCATCCGCGTCTGTCTTCTTCTTAAAGATCCATTTATTTTCTATGGCTCGCCGCTCTACGGGCAAGTCAGTCAAAGTCCATACTTTGTTTTCATACATGGATCCTATCTCGGATTTCATGGCTTCTAGCCATTTGTCAGAATCCGGGCCCGCCATTGCTTCCTCATAGTTCGAAGGCTCACCGTTGTCTAACAACATGATTTCCAAGACAGGGTTGCCGTACCACTCTGGTGCCGAACGTGTCCTTGTGGACCTTCGAATTTCAGTAGGAGCTTGATTAGAAGTATCTTGATCATCATCATTAATTTCCTCTCTAGTCGGTGCAGGCACCTCAGGAACGTTTTCTTGAGTTTCGCCATTTTCCGGTTCAAGAGGTAACACTTCATCAAGTTCTACTTTCCTCCCACTTACTTCTTTCGAGAGAAACTCTTTCTCTAGAAAGGATCCGTTCTTGGCAACAAAGATCTTGCCTTCGGATCTGAGGTAGAAGGTATACCCAATAGTTTCTTTAGGGTATCCTATGAAGACGCATTTTTCCGACTTGGGTTCGAGCTTTTCAGGTTGAAGTTTCTTGACATAAGCATCGCATCCCCAAACTTTTAGAAACGACAGCTTAGGTTTCTTCCCAAACCATAATTCATACGGTGTCGTCTCAACGGATTTCGATGGAGCCCTATTTAAAGTGAATGCGGCAGTCTCTAAAGCATAGCCCCAAAAAGATAGCGGTAAATCGGTAAGAGACATCATAGGTCGTACCATATCTAATAGAGTGCGATTACGACGTTCTGACACACCATTACGCTGAGGTGTTCCAGGCGGCGTGAGTTGTGAAACTATTCCACATTTTCTTAAGTGCGTGCCAAATTCGTGACTCAAGTATTCTCCTCCACGATCTGATCGTAAAAACTTGATTTTTCTGTCACGTTGATTTTCAACCTCACTCTGAAATTCCTTGAACTTTTCAAAGGTCTCAGACTTGTGTTTCATTACTTAGATATACCCATATCTACTCAAGTCATCAGTGAGGGTGAGAACATAACGATAGCCACCGCGAGCCTCAACACTCAATGGACCGCACACATCGGTATGTATGATTTCCAATAAGTTGGTTGCTCGCCCCATTGTTCCTGAGAACGGAGTCTTGGTCATTTTACCCATGAGGCATGGTTTGCACGTGTCAAATGATTCATAATCAAGAGACTCTAAAAGTCCATCTGCATGGAGCTTCTTCATGCGTTTGACACCTATTTGACCAAGGCGGCAGTGCCACAAATATGTGGGACTATTGTTATCAACTTTAACTCTTTTGGTATTCACACTATGAATATGTGTATCATCACGTACGAGATTCATTAAGAATAAACCATTAACCATCGAAGCATGACCATAAAACATATCTCTCATATAAATAGAACAACCATTATTCTCGGATTTAAATGAGTAGCCATCTCGAATTAAACGAGATCCAGACACAATGTTCATGCTCAAACTTGTCACTAAATAACAATTATTGAGGTTTAAAACTAATCCCGTAGGTAAATGTAGAGGTAGCGTGCCGACGGCGATCACATCGACCTTGGAACCATTCCCGACGCGCATCGTCATCTCGTCCTTCGCCAGTCTCCGTTTATTCCGCAGCTCCTGCTTTGAGTTACAAATGTGAGCAACTGCACCGGTATCAAATACCCAAGAGCTACTACGAGTACTGGTAAGGTACACATCAATTACATGTATATCACATATACCTTTTGTTTTGCCGGCCTTCTTGTCCGCTAAGTATTTGGGGCAGTTCCGCTTCCAGTGACCACTTCCCTTGCAATAAAAACACTCAGTCTCGGGCTTGGGTCCATTCTTTGGCTTCTTCCCGGCAACTTGCTTACCGGGCGCGGCAACTTCCTTGCCGTCCTTCTTGAAGTTCTTTTTACCCTTGCCCTTCTTGAACTTAGTGGTTTTATTCACCATCAACACTTGATGTTCCTTCTTGATTCCTACCTCTGCTGATTTCAGCATAGCATATACCTCAAGAATGGTCTTTACCATCCCCTGCATGTTGTAGTTCATCACAAAGCTCTTGTAGCTAGGTGGAAGCGACTGGAGGATTCTGTCAATGACCGCTTCATCCGGGAGATTAACTTCCAGTTGAGTCAAGCGGTTGTGCAACCCAGACATCTTGAGTATGTGTTCACTGACAGAGCTATTTTCCTCCATCTTACAGCTAAAGAATTTGTCGGAGACTTCATATCTCTCGACCCGGGCATGAGCTTGGAAAACCATTTTCAGCTCTTCGAACATCTCATATGCTCCATGTCTCTCAAAACGCTTTTGGAGCCCCGGCTCTAAGTTGTAAAGCATGCCGCACTGAACGAAGGAGTAATCATCGGAACGTGACTGCCAGGCGTTCATAACGTCTTGTTCTGCAGGGAGAACAGGTGCGTCACCCAGCGGTGCTCGTAGGACATAATCTTTCTTGGCAGCTATGAGGATGATCCTCAGGTTCCGGACCCAGTCCGTATAGTTGCTGCCATCGTCTTTCAGCTTGGTTTTCTCTAGGAACGCGTTGAAGTTGAGGACTACGTTGGCCATTTGATCTACAAGACATATTGTAAGTATTTTAGACTAAGTTCATGATAATAAAGTTCATCTAATCAAATTATTTAATGAACTCCCACTTAGATAGACATCCCTCTTCTAGTCATCTAAGTATTACATGATCCAAGTCAACTAGGCCGTGTCCGATCATCACGTGAGACGGACTAGTCAACATTGGTGAACATCTTCATGTTGATCGTATCTTCTATACGACTCATGCTCGACCTTTCGGTCTTCTGTGTTCCGAGGCCATGTCTGTACATGCTAGGCTCGTCAAGTCAACCTAAGTGTTTGCATGTGTAAATCTGTCTTACACCCGTTGTATGTGAACGTTAGAATCTATCACACCCGATCATCACGTGGTGCTTCGAAACAACGAACTGTCGCAACGGTGCACAGTTAGGGGGGAACACTTCTTGAAATTATTATGAGGGATCATCTTATTTACTACCGTCGTTCTAAGTAAACAAGATGCAAAACATGATAAACATCACATGCAATCAAATAATAAACGTGACATGATATGGCCAATATCACATAGCTCCTTTGATCTCCATCTTGGGGCTCCATGATCATCTTTCTCACCGGCTTGACACCATGATCTCCATCATCGTGTCTCCATGAAGTTGCTCGCCAACTATTACTTCTACTACTATGGCTAACGCGTTTAGCAATAAAGTAAAGTAATTTACATGGCGTTTCTCAATGACACGCAGGTCATACAAAAATAAAGACAACTCCTATGGCTCCTGCCGGTTGTCATACTCATCGACATGCAAGTCGTGATTCCTATTACAATAGCATGAACATCTCATACATCACATATAGATCATTCATCATTCATCACAACTTTGGCCATATCATATCACAAAGCACTTGCTGCAAAAACAAGTTAGACGTCCTCTAATTGTTGTTGCAAGTTTTACGTGGCTGAATTAGGGTTCTAGCAAGAACGTTTTCTTACCTACGTGAAAGCCACAACGTGACTTGTCAACTTCTATTTACCCTTCATAAGGACCCTTTTCATCGAATCCGCTCCAACTAAAGTGGGAGAGACAGACACCCGCCAGCCACCTTATGCAACTAGTGCATGTTAGTCGGTGGAACCGGTCTCACGTAAGCGTACGTGTAAGGTTGGTCCGGGCCGCTTCATCCCACAATACCGCTGAAGCAAGATAAGACTAGTAGAGGCAAGAAAGTTGACAACATCTACACCCACAACAAATTGTGTTCTACTCGTGCAATAGAGAACTACGCATAAACCTGGCTCATGATGCCACTGTTGGGGAACGTTGTAGAAAACAAAAATTTTCCTACGATTTCACCAAGATCCATCTATGAGTTCATATAGCAACGAGTGATCGGATGCATCTACATACCTTTGTAGATCGCGAGCGGAAGCGTTCAAAAGAACGGGGATGAAGTAGTCGTACACGACGTGATCCAAATCACCGGAGATCCTAGCACCGAACGGACGGCACCTCCGTGTTCAACACACGTACGGTCAGCGTGACGTCTCCTCCTTCTTGATCCAGCAAGGGGGAAGGAGAGGTTGATGAAGATCCAGCAGCACGACGGCGTGGTGGTGGATGCAGGGCGTCACAGCAGCAGGGCTTCGCCGAGTACTGCGAGAGGAAGAGGTGTAGCAGGGAGAGAGGGAGGCGCCAGGGGCAAGGGTGCTTCTGCCCCTCCCTCCCCCCCTTTATATAGGCCCCCTGGGGGGGTGCCGGCCCCTGGAGATCCCATCTCCAGAGGGGGCGGCGGCCAAGGGGGGTGGAGTGCCCCCCAAGGCAAGTGGGCGCCCCCCCCCCCACCCTAGGGTTCCAACCTTAGGCGCAGGGGGTGGGCCTTGGGGGGCGCACCAGCCCACTAAGGGCTGGTCCCCCCTCCCACTTCAGCCCATGGGGCCCTCCGGGATGGGTGGCCCCACCCGGTGGACCCCCGGGACCCATCTGGTGGTACCGGTACAATACCGGTGACCCCCAGATCACTCCCGATGGCCGAAACTGTACTTCCTATATATAATTCTTTACCTCCGGACCAATCTGGAAATCCTCGTGACGTCCGAGATCTCATCCGGGACTCCGAACAACATTCGGGTTACTGCATATACATATCTTCACAACCCTAGCGTCACCGAACCTTAAGTGTGTAGACCCTACGGGTTCGGGAGACAGGCAGACATGACCAAGACGGCTCTCGGGCAATAACCAACAGCGGGATCTGGATACCCATGTTGGCTCCCACATGCTCGACGATGATCTCATCGGATGAACCACGATGTCGAGGATTCAATTAATCCCGTATACGATTCCCTTTGTCAATCGGTATTTTACTTGCCCGAGATTCGATCGTCGGTATCCCAATACCTTGTTCAATCTCGTTACCGGCAAGTCACTTTACTCGTACCGTAATGCATGATCCCGTGGTCAAACACTTTGATCACATTGAGCTCATTATGATGATGCATTACTGAGTGGGCCCGGTGATACCTCTCCGTCAAGCGGAGTGACAAATCCCAGTCTCAATCCGTGTCAACCCAACAGACACTTTCGGAGATACCCGTAGTATACCTTTATAGTCACCCAGTTACGTTGTGACGTTTGGCACACCCAAAGCACTCCTACGGTATCCGGGAGTTACACGATCTCATGGTCTAAGGAAAGGATACTTGACATTGGAAAACTCTAGCAAACAAACTGTACGATCTTGTGCTATGTTTAGGATTGGGTCTTGTCCATCACATCATTCTCCTAATGATGTGATCTCGTTATCATTGACATCCAATGCCCATAGTCAGGAAACTATGACTATCTATTGATCAACGAGCTAGTCAACTAGAGGCTTACTAGGGACATGTTGTTGTCTGTTATTCACACATGTATTACGATTTCCGGATAACACAATTATAGCACGAATAAAGACAATGATCATGAACAAGGAAATATAATAATAATGCTTTTATTATTGCCTCTAGGGCATATTTCCAACAGATCAGAGGTCATGCCATCAACCTGCTTCATATCTTTGATGTGCCTCAAAAGTTTAAGGTCATGAGCCTCATAGTAGAAACTATCAAGAGGACTGCAGCAGATCGGAAGAGGATCTGTGGTTATGCCCCTCAGATCCAGATGTTGATTAACTCAAGAATGGGCACAGACACATACTTGTTGGACAAGGAACATTTGCCTATTCATCCAGATTTCGAGGACAACCAAGTTGTGATGAATGAAAATGAGCCATCGTCATTCCAAGCACAAGCTAAGAAGGAGAAGGCAAGGAAGGAGAAAGCTGCCAAGATGCCAACTCAAGAGGAGGCATCTGAGTACTTCTTGAAGAACAATCAAGAGCAGCTCAGTTACTTGATTGCATACACCCTGCGGATTGAGAAAGGACTGGCCACCCTAACTCAGAACCAGGCAAGCTTTGAGAGAATCGTAGAACAAAAGTTCTATGACTTGGATATCAAGGTGACAGAGATTCAGACTGCAGTGGAGCAACTTCAAGATGATATGCAGGAGAGGAAAGGGAAGACTACCACTGATGCATTTGCCAGAGTGCCACGAGGTCCGAGGTCGTCTGCAGTGCCAGTTCCTGACACAAGAGCCACCGCCTCAACTCCAGCCATAGCACCAGCCCAACCAGCTCCAGCATCCACTTCAGCTCCAACTCCAACCACGTCTACGGAAGCCTTCGTCCTTGGAGTGATCAGGACTCCACCACCACCAGAAGATCAAGCCTGAGTGTCGATCTAGCACTATGCATTTTCTAGGAACTTTTTGGTAACTTGTTGCCAAAGCGGGAGAAAAATGTATAGATCATAGGCTTCGAGAGAGAGTGTGTTGTTTTTTCTCTCTTGTTTTATTTGGTGGTTTTTCAAACATTGTTTGCTTTTGGTCGAGATACTTTGTTATGCCTGTGAGACATTGATGATCATGTGTTTGATCATAAGCTACACCTATGCATGCTTGATATATCTTATCTATCTTATGTGGTCATTCACTTTTCCCTTGGTGATGAGTGCATGTATTTCATTATTATCATTTTGAGCGCTCCCCCAAGATGTATGTGACATGGAAGAGTAACCCATAATTCTAACTCTGTGTGCATTTGCAGTCCAAAGCAAATTTTAAATATGCACAAATTTAGGGGGAGCTCTTACATATCACATGCTTCTCAAAGCGACGATATGTTTCATTCTTATTATCACTTGTCGAAGCTTTGATCTATATGTTGTCATCAATTACCAAAAAGGGGGAGATTGAAAGTGCAACTATCCCTAGGTGGTTTTGGTAATTCATAACAACATATAGCTCATTGAGCTAATGCTATTCCAAGACAATTATTTCAGGAAAGCTCAATGATTGGCATGGCATGGATGGTGAAAGTGGAACCCTCAAAATGCTAAGGACAAAGGATTGGCTAAAGCTTCAAGCTCAAGACTCTTCATTTTTACATTTTAGTGATCGAAGATCACATTGAGTCCATAGGAAAAGCCAATACTATCAAGGAGGGATGAGGCGTTGCTTAATGAGCCTTTTGCTTCATGTGCTTAATGATATGCTCCAAAATCCTCATCTACTTTCCCATATCCACAAATGACCTAAACTCCAAGCCAAACTCGGTCCTACCGATTATTTCCATCCGGCGCCACCGAGTTTCACTTGTCATAAGCCACTGCCAAACCCTAGCAATTCGGTTCTACCGATAGGGATCTCGGTCTCACCGAGATGGGATTGCAATCTCTCTGTTTCCCTTTTGCAACATTTCGGTCTCACCGAAAGAGCAAAATCGGTCCCACCGAGATTGCAATGTAAACTCTCTGTTTCCCCTTTGTAACTTTTCGGTCTCACCGAAAGAGCAAATCGGTCCCACCGAGTTTACCTGACCAACTCTCTGGTTAGCTAATTACCAAAATTGTTCTCACCGAGTTTGTGTAATCGGTCTCACCGAGATTACGTTATGCCCTAACCCTAACCATATCGGTCCTACCGAGTTGCATGTCAGTCCCACCGAAAATCTCTAACGGTCACTAGGTTTACTATTTTCGTCCGACCGAGTTTGTTGATTCGGTCCCACCAAGATTGGTAAATTGTGTGTAACGGTTGGATTTTGTGTGGAGGCTATATATACCCCTCCACCTCCTCTTCATTCGTGGAGAGAGCCATCAGAACACATCTACACTTCCAACTCATATGTTCTAAGAGAGAACCACCTACCCTTGTGTTGAGGCCAAGATATTCCATTCCTACCATATGAATTTTGATCTCTAGCCTTCCCCAAGTTGCTTTCCACTCAAATCTTCTTTCCACCAAATCCAAATCCTATGAGAGAGAGTTGAGTGTTGGGGAGACTATCATTTGAAGCACAAGAGCAAGGAGTTCATCATCAACACACCATTTGTTACTTCTTGGAGAGTGGTGTCTCCTAGTTTGGCTAGGTGTCACTTGGGAGCCTCCGACAAGATTCTGGAGTTGAACCAAGGAGTTTGTAAGGGCAAGGAGATCGCCTACTTCGTGAAGATCTACCGCTAGTGAGGCAAGTCCTTCGTGGGCGATGGCCATGGTGGGATAGACAAGGTTGCTTCTTCATGGACCCTTCGTGGGTGGAGCCCTCCGTGGACTCGCGCAACCGTTACCCTTCGTGGGTTCAAGTCTCCATCAACGTGGATGTAGGATAGCACCACCTATCTGAACCATGGGAAAAACATCCGTGTCTCCAATTGCGTTTGAATTCTCCAAACCCTTCCCTTTACATTCTTACAAGTTGCATGCTTTACTTTCCGCTGCTATATACTCTGTGCATGCTTGCTTGAATCGTGTAATGATTGCTTGACTTGTCTTAAAGTTGCTAAAATCTGCCAAGCACTAAAATTGGGAAAAGGCTAGGTTTTTATTTGGTCAAGTAGTCTAATCACCCCCCCTCTAGACATACTTCCGATCCTACACAAGCAACCCTGCAACCAAACAACAAAGAGTCTCTTGTGTCCCCAACACACCCAATACAATGGTAAATTGTATAGGTGCACTAGTTCGGCGAAGAGATGGTGATACAAGTGCAATATGGATGGTAGATATAGGTTTTTGTAAACTGAAAATATAAAAACAGCAAGGTAACAAGCGGTAAAAGTGAGCGTAAACGGTATTGCAATGATAGGAAACAAGGCCTAGAGTTCATACTTTCACTAGTGCAAGTCCTCTCAACAATGATAACATAGTTGGATCATATAACTATCCCTCAACATGCAACAAAGAGTCACTCCAAAGTCACTAATAGCGGAGAACAAACGAAGAGATTATGGTAGGGCACTAAACCACCTCAAAGTTATTCTTTGCAATCAATCCATTGGGCTATTCCTATAAGTGTCACAAACAGCCCTAGAGTTCGTACTAGAATAACACCTTAAGATACAAATCAACCAAACCCCTAATGTCACATAGATACTCCATTGTCACCTCAAGTATCCATGGGCATGATTATACGATATGCATCACACAATCTCAATTCATCTATTCAAACCAACACATAGAACCTCAAAGAGTGCCCAAAGTTTCTACGGAAGAATCACGACGAAAACGTGTGCCAACCCCTATGCATAGGTTCATGGGCGGAACCCGCAAGTTGGTCACCAAAACATAGATCAAGTGGCACGTGATATCCCATTGTCACCACAGATACGCACGGCAAGACATACATCAAGTGTTCTCAAATCTTTAAAGACTCAATCCGATAAGATAACTTCAAAAGGAAAACTCAATCCATTACAGAGAGAAGAGGGGGAGAAGAAACATAAGATCCAACTATAATAGCAAAGCTCACGATACATCAAGATCATGCCAAATCAAGAACACGAGAGAGAGAGAGAGAGATCAAACACATAGCTACTGGTACATACCCTCAGCCCCGAGGGTGAACTACTCCCTCCTCGTCATGGAGAGCGCCGGGATGATGAAGATGGCCACCAGTGAGGGTTCCCCCCTCCGGTAGGGTGCCGGAACAGGGTCCGGAGAGGTTTTTGGTGGCTACAGAGGCTTGCGGCGGCGGAACTCCCGATCTAATCTCTGTTCTGGAAGTTTTAGGGTACGTAGGTATATATGGGTGCAAGGGGTACGTCGGTGGAGCTGCGGGGGCCCCACGAGGCAGGGGGTGCTCCCTAGGGGGGTGGGCGCGCCCCCTACCCTCGTGGCCAGCTCCCGTATCTTCTGACGTAGAATCCAAGTCTATCAGGTAGGTTTCCTTCCAAAAATAACTTCTCCAGTTGATTTCGTTCCGTATTGACTCCGTCTGATATTCCTTTTCCTCGAAACATTGAAATAGGCATAAAACAGCAAATCTGGGCTGGGCCTCCGGTTAATAGGTTAGTCCCAAAAAATAATATAAAAGTGGATAATAAAGCCTAATATTGCCTAAAACAGTAGATAATATAGCATGGAGCAATCAAAAATTATAGATACGTTGGAGACGTATCAGCGAGCTCCAGCATCCTTGTCAGTACGGGATCCGGTGAGACCTCGGGGAGGGGGGACGGACACCTGATCATCTTTGCCTTTGTTACCCAGTCCTGGTCAAAGAGTGACCTTTCAGAATGATGTTTTGATAATTAAAGATACAACATGTTCGATCACAGAGCTACTTACTTGGGTATCTGGACGATTGTAGTTCAAACCCGCATCCTCGATGGTGTCCGGACACATTATTTGTGGTCCAAAGAACAATTTGTACATCTCCTCGGGCGTCATGCCGAGGAAATGATGGACAGCTCACGGTCCCTCCGGGTTGAACCCCCACATGCGGAGGGGACGACGTTTGCAGGGAAGGACTCGACGAATTAACATGACTTGCATTACCATGACTAGACTAATATCTCTCTCAAGGAGATCTCGGATACGGCTCTACAATATTGTCACATCCTTTGCTAGCCCCCAGTCCAGCCCCTTATTGACCCATGACGCTAGTCGAGGTGGGGGGGGCGAGCGAAAAGCAGGGGGATCCACCCACTTGGTACCCCTGGGAGCTGTGATATAAAACCACTCTTGTTGCCATAAGCTGGACACTTCTGGGAAAGAACCCTAGGGCCATGGGGCATCGGCACTTTTTCTTATTGCGGCGCCTCCGCACTCTGCGTGCCGCCCCTCAATAATCTTCAGATCCACCTTGAAGGTCTTGAGACACATGCCGAAGTGAGGGGTAATGCGGAGGAAGGCTTCACACACGACGATAAACGACGAGATGTGGAGGATAGTATCTGGAGTCAAATCATGGAAATCCAGCCCATAGTAGAACATGAGCCCCCTCACAAAGGGGTCTAGAGCGAGGCCTAGCCCTCGGAGGAAGTGAGATATGAACACGACACTCTCGCCAGGTTTGGGAGTGGGAATGACCTGCCCTCGAGCAGGCAGCCGGTGCGCAATCTCGCCAGCCAAAAACCTGGCCTCCCTTAACTTTTTGACGTCCTCCTCCGTGACGGAGGAAGGCATCCACCGGCCTTGAAGGTTGGATCCGGACATGGTTGAAGGTCCGAAGTGCCTGACCTGAGCTTCGGTAGTTGGAACTCGAGGCGGGGGAAGGATTCGATTGAGTTCGAGGAGTAAAACAGGATAGGCCTTGGTCTCTTTATAAAGAGGCTGGATACCAAGCGTCCTCCTCGTGACCGTTTGGGACTTGCCTACAATTGAGGAGTCATACCAACAGGCATGCTTGGGTTACCCACATCCGTATTGATGAGAATCCCGTGATAAGGGGACACGATCTCTGCCTCAACAAGACGTGCCAAAGAAACCGCCTCGCGATTTGCGCCAAGGCTGGTTGAGAAAAATGGTTCGAATAATGACCGGGCCGTGGTGTGATGTCTTGAAATTAAGAGCGTCAGAAGATTAGATTGGTGAAAATATTATTCTCTCTACGGTGGTATGTTGAACTTGTTTTGCAGAGCTGGACACTATCCTTGTGTTCAAGATCTTCTATGGAGTATTCGGAGGAGGAACCCACCTTGCAATGCCGAAGACAATCTGCGATCCGGACTCACCGTCATTGAAGCCCGGTTCAGGGGTTACTGAGGGAGTCCTGGATTAGGGGGTATCCGGACAGCCGGCCTATATCCTTTGGCCAAACTGCTGGACTATGAAGATACAAGATTGAAGACTTCGTCTCGTGTCCGTATGGGACTCTCCTTGGCGTGGAAGGCAAGCTTGGCGATACGGATATGTATATCTCCTCCCATTGTAACCGACTCTGTGTAACCCTAGCCCCCTCCGGTGTCTATATAAACCAGAGGGTTTAGTCCGTAGGACAACAACAATCATACCATAGGCTAGCTTCTAGGGTTTAGCCTCTACGATGTCGTGGTAGATCAACTCTTGTACTACTCATATCATCAAGATCAATCAAGCAGGAAGTAGGGTATTACCTCCACCGTGAGGGCCCGAACCTGGGTAAACATTGTGTCCCTTGCCTCCTGATACCATCCGCCTTAGACGCACAGTTCGGGACCCCCTACCCGAGACCCGCCGGTTTTGACAGCGACAGTGAGAATTACGTGAAGATGAAAATTTGAACCTTCACACAAAGGAATCAGTTAGGTGGTAGTATTGAGGGCACTTATCTAGCATGAAGCCCTCGAGTTCTGCATTGCACACATATGCATCAAATTCCTGCACTTGAGCTTCTCTTGGTGGTTCATCGCCCGCATCGCATATTGCGGGCCTGGGTCCTTGCTTCCTTGAAGAACCACCTTGATACATTTTCCTAAACATATTTCTTCCTCTAAAAAATTTCTGAAATTTTTACTAAAATAAAAGTGAACCAAACTCAACAAAATTGATAGCAACTACTCCCACAAGTGCCTAGAGCAAAAACTAATTGGACCATTGGAGGAGTCACATACCGAAGAACAATCCCCCAAAGCAGTTTTGTGAGTGGAGCTTTGAGCTAGGAGATCGAAAATCGCAGCAAAATGAGCTAGAACTCGTGCTTGAGCTCGTTGGTGATTTTTTTGGAAGTAAGAAGGAGTGTGTGGTGGTTGGAATAAGTGGAGCGGAGCCACCATGGGCCCACGAGGCAGGGGGCGCGCCCTGGACCCTCGTGGCCAGGTGCTTGCTCCCCCAGATGTGTCCCAGTGCAATATATTCTCAAATATTCTAGAAAAAAATCAAATTTCAATTTCAGGGCATTTGGAGAACTTTTATTTTTGGGGTATTTTGTATTGCACGGATCATTCAGAAAACAGACAGAAAATACTATTTTTGCTTTATTTAATCTAAATAACAGAAAGTAAAAGAAGGGTACAGAAGGTTGTGCTTTCTAACTTCATCCATCTCATGCTCATCAAAAGGAATCCACTAACAAGGTTGATCAAGTCTTGTTAACAAACTCATTCCGAATAACATGGAACTAGAGAAATTTCGAATATCACTATGTTACCTCAACGGGGATATGCACATCCCCAACAATAAGAATATCATATCTCTTTTTGACAGTAGGAAGAGGAAATTCAAAACCTCCAATAGTAATCGATGGAATTTTTCCAATAGAATTGATACTGTGGACTTGAGGTTGTTTCCTCGGAAAGTGTACTGTATGCTCATTTCCATTAACATGAAAAGTGACATTGCCTTTGTTGCAATCAATAACAGCCCCTGCTGTATTCAAAAAGGGTCTTCCGAGAATAATAGACATACTGTCGTCCTCGGGAATATCAAGAATAACAAAGTCCGTTAAAATAGTAACATTTGCAACCACAACAAGCACATCCTCACAAATACCGACAGGTATAGCGGTTGATTTATCAGCCATTTGCAAAGATATTTCAGCATGTGTCAACTTATTCAAATAAGTCTACGATATAAAGAGAGAGGCATAACACTAACACCGGCTCCAAGATCACATAAAGCAGTTCTAACATAGTTTCTTTTAATGGAGAATGGTATAGTTGGTACTCCTGGATCTCCTAGTTTCTTAGGTATTCCACCCTTAAAAGTATAATTAGCATGCATGGTGGAAATTTCAGCTTCCGGTATCTTTCTCTTATTTGTAACGATATCCTTCATATACTTAGCATAAGGATTCATTTTAAGCATATCAGTCAAACACATACGCAAAAAGATAGGTCTAATCATTTCAACAAAGCGCTCAAAATCCTCATCATCCTTTTTCTTGGATGGTTTAAGAGGAAAAGGCATGGGTTTCTGAAGCCATGGTTCTCTTTCTTTACCGTGCTTCCTAGCAATGAAGTCTCTCTTATCATAACGTTGATACTTTGATTGCGGGTTATCAAGATCAACAACAGGTTCAATTTCTACATCATTGTTATTACTAGGTTGAGCATTAACACGAACATCATCATTAACATTATCACTAGGTTCATGTTCATCACCAGATTGTGTTTCAGCATCAAAAATAGAAATATCATTGGGATTCTCAGGCGTGTCAACAACAGTTTCACTAGAAGCATGCAAAGTCCTATCATTTTTCTTCTTCTTCCTCTTAGAAGGACTAGGTGCATCAACATTAGTTCTCTGAGAATCCTGCTCAATTCTCTTAGGATGACCCTCAGGATACAAAGGTTCCTGAGTCACTTTACCCCCTCTAGTTGCAATTCTAACAGCAAAGTCATTATTCTTACTATTTAATTCATTGAGCGAATCATTTTGAGCTTTAAGCACTTGTTCTACTTGAGTGGTAACCATAGAAGCATGTTTATTAATGAGTTTAAGTTCACCTTTAACTCTAGACATATAATCACTCAAGTGTTCAATCATATAAGCATTTCGTTTCAATTGTCTACCAACATAAGCATTAAAGTTTTCTTGTTTAACAATAAAATTATCAAACTCATCTAAGCATTGGCTAGCAGACTTATAACGAGGAATATCACCTTCATCAAATCTATAGAGAGAATTTACCTTTACTACCTCTGTCGGGTTATCAATACCATGTACTTCTTCAACAGGCGGTAAATTAAGACCATGTATTTCTTCAATAGGAGGTAAATTCTTAACATCTTCAGCTTAATACCTTTTTCTTTCATAGATTTGTTTGCCTCTTGCATATCTTCAGGACTGAGAAATAGAATACCCCTTTTCTTCGGAATTGGTTCAGGAAGTGCCCAATTATTTTCATTAGTCAACATATTATTCAATAGCAATTCAGCTTGATCAACTGTTCTTTCCCTGAAAATACAACCATCACAACTATCCAGGTGGTCTCTAGAAGCATCGGTTAGTCCATTATAAAAGATATCAAGTATTTCATTTTTCTTGAGAGGCTGATCAGGAAAAGCATTAAGTAATTGGAGAAGCCTCCCCCAAGTTTGTGGGAGACCCTCTTCTTCAATTTGCACAAAATTATATATTTCCCTTAAAGCAGCTTGTTTCTTATGAGCAGGGAAATATTTAGCAGAGAAGTAATAAATCATATCCTGGGGACTACGCACACAACCACGATCAAGAGAATTAAACCATATTTTAGCATCACCCTTTTAATGAGAACGGAAACAATTTAAGGATATAATAGGAGCAGGCTTTCTCATCATTAGTGAATAGGGTGGCTATATCATTTAATTTAGTAAGATGTGCCACAACAATTTTAGATTCATAGCCATAGAAAGGATCAGATTCAACCAAAGTAATTATCTCAGGATCAACAGAGAAATCATAATCCTTATCAGTTATAAAGATAGGTGAAGTAGCAAAAGCAGGGTCATATTTCATTCTAGCATTCAGAGATTTTTCTTTCAGCTTACATAATAATTTCTTAAGATCATTCATATCATTGCAAGCAAGAAAGTCTCTAGCAGTTTCCTCATCCATAACATAACCCTTAGGCACAATAGGCAATTCATATCTAGGGGGAGAATCTTCATCATCACTTTCATCAATATTACCAGTTTCAATAATTTCATTCTCTCTACCCCTAGCAAGTTGTTCATCAAGAAATTCACCTAGTGGCACAGTAGTATCAAGCATAGAAGTAGATTCATCATAAGTATCATGCATAGCAGAAGTGGCATCATCAATAACATGCGACATATCAGAATTAATAGCAGAAGCAGGTTTAGGTGTAGCAAGCTTACTCAAAACAGAAGATGAATCAAGTGCAGAGCTAGATGGCAGTTCCTTACCTACCCTCATAGTTGAGGGATAAATCTTGGTTTTCTCGTCTTTCAAGTTCCTCGTAGTGACCAGCAAATATAAATCCCAAGTGACTCAAAGAATAAAGCTATGCTCCCAGGCAACGGTGCCAGAAAATAGTCTTGATAACCCAAAAGTATAGGGGATCGCAACAATTTTTTAGGGTAGAGTATTCAACCCAAATTTATTGATTCGACACAAGGGGAGCCAAAGAATATTCTCAAGTATTAGCAGTTGAGTTGTCAATTCAACCACACCTGGATAACTTAATATCTACAGCAAAGTATCTAGTAGCAAAGTAGTATGGAAGTAACGGTAACGGTGGCAAAAGTAACAGTGATTGTAACAGTGGCAATGGAAAAGTAAATAAGCAAAGAACAATATGTGAAAAGCTCATAGGCATTGGATCGGTGTGGAGAATTATGCCGGATGCGATTCCTCATGCAATAGTTATAACATAGGGTGACACAGAACTAGCTCCAATTCATCAATGTAATGTAGGCATGTATTCCGAATATAGTCATACGTGCTTATGGAAAAGAACTTGCATGACATCACTGTTACTTTTGCCACTGTTACCGTTACTTCCATACTACTTTGCTACTAAATACTTTGCTGCGGATATTAAGTTATCCAGGTGTGTTTGAATTGACAACTCAACTGCTAATACTAGAGAATATTCTTTGGCTCTCCTTGTGTCGAATCAATAAATTTGGGTTGAATACTCTACCCTTGAAAACTGTTGCAATCCCCTATACTTGTGGGTTATCAAGACAATTTTCTGGCGCCGTTGCCGGGGAGCATAGTGATACGTCCATTTTGCATCATGCTTTTATATCGATATTTATTGCATTTTGGGATGTTATTACACGTTATGTCACAATACTTATGCATATTCTCTCTTATTTTACAAGGTTTACATAAGGAGGGAGAATGCCGGCAGCTGGAATTCTGGGCTGGAAAAGGAGCAAATAATAGAGACCTATTCTGCACAACTCCAAAAGTCCTGAAACTCCACAAAAGTCATTTTTGGAAATAATAAAAAATATCCAGCGGAAGAAGTTCACCAGAGGGGGGCCCACCTGTCCACAAGGGTGGAGGCACGCCCTACCCCCTGGGCGCGCCCCCTACCTCGTGGGCCCCCTGTTGGCTCTCCGATGCCCATCTTCTGCTATATGAGGTCTTTCGATGAGGAAAAAATCACAAGCAACCTTTCGGGACGAGACTCCGCCGCCACGAGGCGGAACCTTGGCGGAACCAATCTAGGGCTCCGGCAGAGCTGTTCTGCCGGGGACACTTCCCTCTAGGAGGGGGAAATCATCGCCATCATCATCATCAACGCTCCTCTCATTGGGAGAGGGCAATCTCCATCAACATCTTCACCAGCACCATCTCATCACAAGCCCCTAGTTCATATATTGTATCCAATTCTTGTCTCCAAGTCCGGGATTGGTACTAGTAGGTTGCTAGTAGTGTTGATTACTCCTTGTAGTTGATGCTAGTTGGTTTATTTGGTGGAAGATCATATGTTCATATCCTTTATGCATATTATTACCCCTGTGATTATGAACATGAATATGCTTTGTGTGTAGTTACATTTGTTCCTGAGGACATGGGAGAAGTCTTGCTATTAGTAGTCATGTGAATTTGATATTCGTTCGATATTTTGATGAGATGTATGTTGTCTAGCCTCTAGTGGTGTTATGTGAATCTCGACTGCATAACACTTCACCATTATTTGGGCCTAGAGGAAGGCATTGGGAATTAATAAGTAGATGATGGGTTGCTAGAGTGACAGAAGCTTAAACCCTAGTTTATGCGTTGCTTCGTAAGGGGCTGATTTGGATCCATATGTTTCATGCTATGGTTAGGTTTACCTTAATACTTTTGTTGTAGTTGCGGATGCTTGCAATAGAGGTTAATCATAAGTGGGATGCTTGTTCAAGTAATAACAGCACCCAAGCACCGGTCCACCCACATATCAAATTATCAAAGTACTGAACGCGAATTATATGAACGTGATGAAAACTAGCTTGACGATATTCCCATGTGTCCTCGGGAGCGCTTTTCCTTATATAAGAGTTTGCCCAAGCTTGTCCTTTGCTACAAAAAGGATTGGGCCACCTTGCTGCACTTTATTTACTTTTGTTACTTGTTGCTCGTTACAAATTATCTTATCACAAAACTATCTGTTACCACTTATTTCAGTACTTGCAGAGAATACCTTGCTGAAAACCGCTTATCATTTCCTTCTGCTCCTCGTTGGGTTCGACACTCTTACTTATCGAAAGGACTACGATAGATCCCCTATACTTGTGGGTCATCAAGACTCTTTTCTGGCACCGTTGCCGGGGAGTGAAGCGCCTTTGGTAGGTGGAATTTGGTAAGGAAAAATTTATATAGTGTGCTGAAATTTACTGTCACTTTTTACAATGGAAAGTAATCCTCTGAGGGGCATGTCAGGGTATCTTCACCCCGACCAGTAGAGCAAAGAGTTGCTCCTCAACCTACTGAACCTATTGAAAATGAAATTATTCCCTTTGAAGTTCCTTCGGGTATGATGGAAAAACTGCTAGCTAATGCTTTTACAGGTGATGGAACAAAGCATCCTGATGAACATCTACTCTATGTGGATGAAGTTTGTGGATTATTTAAGCTTGAAGGTATACCCGATGATGTTGTTAAGAAGAAGATCTTCCCTTTATCTTTGAAGGGAGATGCATCGACATGGTATAGGCTATGTGATGATATGGGATCATGGAACTATAAACGAATGAAGCTGGAATTTCATCAAATATATTATCCTATGCATCTTGTTCATCGTGATCGCAATTATATATATAATTTTTGGCCTCGCGAAGGATAAAGCATCGCTCAACCTTGGGGGAGGCTTAAATCAATGTTATACTCATGCCCCAATCATGATCTCCCAAGAGAAATAATTCGTCAAAGTTTTTATGCTCGGCTTTCTCATAATAATCAAACCATGCTCGATACTTCTTGTGCTGGCTCTTTTATGATGAAGACTATTGAATTCAAATGGAATTTATTGGATATAATTAAGTGCAACTCTGAAGATTGGGATCTCGACAAAGGTAAGGAGTCAGGTATGACACCTAAGTTTGATTGTGTTAAATCTTTTATGGATACCGATATTTTCTATAAATTTAGCACTAAATATGGACTTGACTCTGAGATAGTAGTTTCTTTCTGTGAATCTTTTGCTACTTATGTTGATCTCCCTAAGGAGAAGTGGTTTAAATATCATCCTCCCATAGAAGTAAAAGTATCTGCACCTATTAAAGTTGAAGAAAAGACTGTCACTTATAATGATCCTATTGTTCATACTTCTTATGTTGAGAAACCACCTTTCCATGTTAGAATAAAGGATCATGCTAAAGCTTCAACTATGGTTCGTAAAAAGCAATATTAGAACTTATACACCTCCTGAGCAAGTTAAAGTTGAACCTAATGTTTCTATTCTTAAAGATCTCTTGGCTGATAATATTGATGGGCATGTTATTCAATTCTGCGGTGAAACAGCTAGAATTGCCAAACCTTGTGCGAAAGATAAACATAGACATGTGGTAGGCGTGCCTGTTATTTCTGTTAAAGTAGGAGATCATTGTTATCATGGCTTATGTGATATGGGTGCTAGTGCTAGTGTTATACCCTATGACTTGTATAAAGAAATTATGCATGACATTGCACCCGCTGAGATAGAAGGTATTGATGTTACAATTAAACTTGCCAATAGGGATACTATATCAGCAGTGGGAATTGTTAGAGATGTTGAAGTCTTGTGTGGGAAAACTAAATATCCTGCTGATTCTCTTGTTCTCAGTTCCCCACACGATAGCTTTTGTCCCATTATATTTGGTAGACCCTTCTTGAACACTGTTAATGCTAAGATAGACTACGAAAAGAATGTTGTTACTATTGGCTTAGATGATATGATTCATGAGTTTAAATTCTCTAAATTTATTAAACAACACCGTGAAGAAGAATTGCCTAGTAAGGATGAAATTATTGGTCTTGCTTCTATTGTCGTACCTCCTAGTGATCCTTTAGAACAATATTTGCTAGACCATGAAAATGATATGTTCTTGAATGGAAGAAGGGAAATAGATGAAGTATTCTTTAAATAGGAACCTATTCTGAAACACAATTTGACTGTTGAAATCTAAGGGGATCCTCCTCCACCCAAGGGTGATCCCGTCTTTGAGCTTAAACCGTTGCCTGATAATCTTAAATATGCTTATCTTGATGAAAAGAAGATGTATCCTGTTATTATTAGTGCTAACTTTTCAGAGCATGAAGAAGAGAGACTATTGAAAACTCTGAAGAAGCACCGTGCTGCTATTGGATATACTCTTGATGATCTTAAGGGCATTAGCCCCACTCTATGTCAACATAAAATAAATTTGGAAGAAGATGCCAAACCAGTTCGTGATCCTCAACGACGTCTGAATCCTAAAATGAAAGAAGTGGTAAGAAAAGAAATACTAAAGCTTCTGGAGGCAGGTATAATTTATCCCGTTGCTGATAGTCAGTGGGTAAGTCCTGTTCATTGTGTCCCTAAGAAGGGAGGTATTACTGTTGTTCCCAATGATAAAGATGAATTGAGTACTCAACGAATTATTACAGGTTATAGGATGGTAATTGATTTCCGCAAATTAAATAAGACTACTAAAAAGGATCATTACCCCTTACCTTTTATCGATCAAATGCTAGAAAGATTATGCCAACATACACACTATTGCTTTCTAGATGGTTATTCTGGTTTCTCTCAAATACCTGTGTCAGCTAAAGATCAATCAAAGACTACTTTTACATGCCCTTTTGGTACTTTTGCTTATAGTCGTATGCCTTTTGGTTTATGTAATGCACCTGCTACCTTTCAAAGATGCATGATGGCTATATTAATGTGACTTTTGTGAAAAGATTTGTGAGGTTTTCATGGACGACTTTTGCGTCTATGGATCTTCTTTTGATGATTGTTTGAGCAATCTTGATCGAGTTTTGCAGAGATGTGAAGAAACTAATCTCATCTTGAATTGGGAAAAGTGCCACTTTATGGTTAATGAAGGTATCGTCTTGGGGCATAAAGTTTCTGAAAGAGGTATTGAAGTTGATAAAGACAAGGTTGATGCTATTGAAAAGATGCCATATCCCAAGGACATCAAAGGTATAAGAAGTTTCCTTGGTCACGTCGGACTTTATAGGAGGTTGATTAAGGACTTCTCAAAAATTTCTCGGCCTCTAACTAATTTATTACAAAAAGATATACCATTTGTCTTTGATGATGATTGTGTAGAAGCATTTGAAATACTTAAGAAAGCATTGACCTCTGCACCTATTGTTCAGCCACCTGATTGGATTTTACCCTTTGAAATTATGTGTGATGCTAGTGATTATGATGTAGGTGCTGTTCTAGTGAAAAGATTTGATAAGAAATTAAATGTTATCCAATATGCTAGTAAGACTATAGACAATGCTTAAAGAAATTATGCAACTACTGAAAAGGAATTCTTAGCAGTTGTATTTGCTTGTGATAAGTTCAGACCTTATATTGTTGATTCCAAAGTAACTATTCACACTGATCATGTTGCTATTAAATATCTTATGGAGAAGAAAGATGCTAAACGTAGACTTATTAGATGGGTTCTCTTGCTACAAGAATTTGATTTGCATATTGTTGATAGAAAGGGAGCTAAGAACCCCGTCGCAGACAACTTGTCTAGGTTAGAAAATGTTCTTGATGACCCACTACCTATTGATGATAGCTTTCCAGATGAGAAATTAAATGTCATAAGTACTTCTCGTAGTACTCCATGGTATGCTGATTATGCTAATTATATTGTTGCTAAATTTATACCACCTAGTTTCACATACCAGCGAAAGAAAAAGTTTTTCTATGATTTGAGACATTACTTTTGGGATGACCCACATCTTTATAAAGAAGGAGTAGATGGTGTTATTATACGTTGTGTACCTGAGCATGAACAGGAACAAATCCTACGCAAGTGCCACTCCGAAGCTTATGGAGGACACCACGCGGGAGATAGAACTGCACATAAGGTATTGCAATCCGGTTTTTACAGGCCTACTCTCTTCAAGGATGCCCGTAAGTTTGTATTGTCTTGTGATGAATGTCAAAGAATTGGTAATATTAGTAGACGTCAAGAAATGCATGTGAATTATTCACTTGTTATTGAACCATTTGATGTTTGGGGCTTTGATTATATGGGACCTTTTCCCGCCTCTAGTGGATATACACATATTTTAGTTGTTGTTGATTATGTTACGAAGTGGGTAGAAGCTATTCCAACTAGTAGTGATGATCATAACACTTCTATTAAAATGCTTAAGGAAGTTATTTTTCCGAGGTTTGGAGTCCCTAGATATTTAATGACTGATGGTGGTTCACATTTTATTCATGGTGCTTTCCGTAAAATGCTTGATAAATATGATGTTAATCATAGAATTGCATCTCCTTATCACCCATAGTCTAGTGGTCAAGTAGAATTGAGTAATAGAGAGCTCAAATTAATTTTGCAAAAGACGGTTAATAGGTCTAGCAAGAATTGGTCCAAGAAACTTGATGATGCATTATGGGCCTATAGAACTGCATATAAAAATCCTATGGGTATGTCTCCGTATAAAATGGTTTATGGAAAAGCATGTCACTTACCTCTCAAACTAGAACATAAGGCATATTGGGCTATTAAAGAGCTCAATTATTATTTCAAACTTGCCGGTGAGAAGAGGTTATTTGATATTAGCTCACTTGATGAATGGAGAACCCAAGCTTATGAAAATGCCAAGTTGTTTAAAGAAAAAGTTAAAAGATGGCATGAAAAAAGGATACAAAAGCGTGACTTTAATGTAGGTGATTATGTATTGCTATACAACTCTCGTTTAAGATTTTTTGCAGGAAAACTTCTCTCTAAATGGGAAGGCCCTTACGTTATCGAGGAGGTCTATCGTTCCGGTGCCATAAAAATCAACAACTTCGAAGGCACAATTCCGAAGGTGGTAAACGGTCAAAGAATTAAACATTATATCTCAGGTAATCCCATAAATGTTGAAACCAATGTTATTGAAACGTAACCCCGGAGGAATACATAAGGGACACTTTCCAGAACGTTTCAGACTCCGAAAGGAATAGGTATGTGGTACGGTAAGTAAACCGACTCGAAAACAATTTTGAAGGCAATATTTCTCCGTTTTGGAATATTTAGAAAAATAGAAAAATAAGTGGCAGTCCGGGAAGGACATGAGGGCCCCACAAGGGTGGAGGGCGTGCCCTACCCCCTGGGCGCGCCCCCTACCTCGTGAGCACCTCGTGTGCCTTCCGGACTCCGTTTTCTTGCACGATACGTATTTTGGTCGGTAAAAATTCATTATATATTCTCCCGAAGGTTTTGACTCCCGTATCACGCAATTGTCCTCTGTTCTTGTTTCGAGTTGTTTTCTGTCAAGGTTTTCAAGGCTAGGCATCATGTCGTCCCCCTCCTCCAACAATGGTGACAACGATGCTTGCCTAATGAAGATAGAGCTGAAGAGGGAAGAACCCATGGAGGCCAACAAGGATGAAGGGATCAAGAAGGCCTGGGAGGATCAAGCTCCGGCAGCAGAAGACATCCTTCAACTTGATCATAATCTTCTGAGCCCAACTGAGATCGAAGCTTTCAAGATGATTGAGTTAGCTCGTATACCGAACAAGTATCTCACAAGTGAAAATATTTTGTTGAAGGAGCATATTATTGCACTCAAGGGCATTATCCGCAAGCTGGAGGACCTCTTACGCTCGATGTGTGACTACGCATCATCGACAACACCTCCACCTTCTTCACCAACAAAGGAGACATAATCACATGGGTATGTGCACTCCCCTTGGCAACTGCCAAGCTTGGGGGAGGTGCCCCGATATCGTATCACCATCACACTCCTATCTTTACCTTTTTCTTAGTTCGATCCTATTAGTAGTATTTGGATCTAGTAGAATAAAGTTTATGGTATGATCTAGTTTTGAGTTTTGCTTTTTGATCTCTCTATGTCATCGAGTCCATGAGCTATATAATAAAGATTAATGTTGAGTCAAGGGCTTGATTATTTTGCCATGATCTTGAATGAATAAAAGAAAAGAAGAAAAAGAATAAAAAGAAACAAAGAGTTCATATTTACCTTATTGAGAGTAATGACTTCACATAGAAAGAGTATGATGAATAAAAGTTGTTGGGAGTTGGTAGACATAGCTTTGGTCATCGTTGCAATTAATAGGAAGTAATAAGGAAAGAGAGGTCTCACATATAAATATACTGTTATTGACATCTTTTATGATTGGGAGCACTCATTAAAATATGACATGCTGAAGAGTTCATGTTGGACAAGGAAGACAACGTAATGAGTTATGTTTTCTTATATCTGAGATAAAGTATGTTGTCATGGCCCTCCAACATGTTGAGCTTGCCTTTCCCCCTCATGCTAGCCAAATTCTCAGCACCAAGTAGAGGTACTACTTGTGCTTCCAAAACCCTTAAACCAGTTTTGCCATGAAAGTCCACCATATCTACCTATGGATTGAGTAAGATCCTTCAAGTAAGTCGTCATCGGTGCAAAGCAATAAAAATTGCTCTAAATATGTATGGTTGATTGGTGTGGGAGAAATAAGCTTTATACGATCTTGTGATGTGGAAGAAATAAAAGCGACGGACTGCATAATAAAGGTTCATATCACAAGTGGCAATATAAAGTGACGTTCTTTCGCATTAATATTTTGTGCATCCAACCATAAAAGCGCATGGCAACCTCTGCTTCCCTCTGCGAAGGGCCTATCTTTTACTATTATCTTCTACCTTATGCAAGTGTCATGGTGATATTCACCTTTAATTTTTCATTTTATCCTTTGACAAGCATAGTATGTTGGAAAGATCCTGATATATGTACCTAATTGGATGTAGGGGAGCATGAGTTATTATTGTTGACATTACCCTTGAGGTAAAAGGTTGTGGGGCGAAACTATAAGCCCCTATCTTTCTCTGTGTCCGATTAAAACTTCATAACCACAAGTATTGCGCGAGTGTTAGCAATTATGAAGGAATAGATAGTAGTTGAGTATGTGGACTTGCTTTTAAGCTCTGACATAGACTCTTTCTGATGTTATGATAAATTGCAATTGCTTCAATGACTGAGATTATAGTTTGTTGGTTCTCAATAAAGTTTATGATTCGTACTTTTGCATTGTGAATAGATTATTACTTGAGCATAAGAAATCATATGACAATATCTATATATGTTGCTGTTATGAGAATAATCATGATGCCTTCATGTCCGTATTTTATTTTTATCGACACCTCTACCTCTAAACATGGGGACATATTTATCGTTATCGGCTTTCGCTTGAGGACAAGCGAGGTCTAAGCTTGGGGGAGTTGATACGTCCATTTTGCATCATGCTTTTATATCGATATTTATTGCATTTTGGGCTGTTATTACACGTTATGTCACAATACTTATGCCTATTCTCTCTTATTTTACAAGGTTACATAAGGAGGGAGAATGCCGGCAGCTGGAATTCTGGGCTGGAAAAGGAGCAAATAATAGAGACCTATTCTGCACAATTCCAAAAGTCCTGAAACTCCACGAAAGTCATTTTTGGAAATAATAAAAAATATCCAGAAGAAGAAGTTCACCAGAGGGGGGGCCACCTGTCCACGAGGGTGGGGGGCGGCCCCTACCCCCTGGGTGCACCCCCTACCCGTGGGCCCCCTGTTGGCTCTCTGATTCCCATCTTCTGCTATATGAGGTCTTTCGATGAGGAAAAAATCATAAGCAACCTTTCGGGACGAGACTCTGCCGCCACGAGGCGGAACCTTCGCGGAACCAATCTAGGGCTCCGGCAGAGCTGTTCTGCCTGGGACACTTCCCTCTGGGAGGGGGAAATCATCGCCATCATCATCATCAATGCTCCTCTCATCGGGAGAGGGCAATCTCCATCAACTTCTTCACCAACACCATCTCATCTCAAAACCCTAGTTCATCTCTTGTATCCAATTCTTGTCTCCAAGTCCGGGATTGGTACTAGTAGGTTGCTAGTAGTGTTGATTACTCCTTGTAGTTGATGCTAGTTGGTTTATTTGGTGGAAGATCATATGTTCATATCCTTTATGCATATTATTACCCCTCGGATTATGAACATGAATATGCTTTGTGAGTAGTTACGTTTGTTCCTGAGGACATGGGATAAGTCTTGCTATTAGTAGTCATGTGAATTTGGTATTCGTTCGATATTTTGATGAGATGTATGTTGTCTAGCCTCTAGTGGTGTTATGTGAACGTCGACTACATAACACTTCACCATTATTTGGGCCTAGAGGAAGGCATTGGGAAGTAATAAGTAGATGATGGGTTGCTAGAGTGACAGAAGCTTAAACCCTAGTTTATGCGTTGCTTCGTAAGGGGCTGATTTGGATCCATATGTGTCGTGCTATGGTTAGGTTTACCTTAATACTTTTGTTGTAGTTGCGGATGCTTGCAATAGAGGTTAATCATAACTGGTATGCTTGTTCAAGTAAGAAAAGCACCCAAGCACCGGTCCACCCACATATCAAATTATCAAAGTACCGAACACGAATCATATGAACGTGATGAAAACTAGCTTGACAATATTCCCATGTGTCCTCGGGAGCGCTTTTCCTTATATAAGAGTTTGTCCAGGCTTGTCCTTTGCTACAAAAAGGATTGGGCCACCTTGCTGCCCTTTATTTACTTCTGTTACTTGTTGCTCGTTACAAATTATCTTATCACAAAACTATCTGTTACCACTTATTTCAGTACTTGCAGAGAATACCTTGCTAAAAACCGCTTATCATTTCCTTCTGCTCCTCGTTGGGTTCGATACTCTTACTTATCGGAAGGACTACGATAGATCCCCTATACTTGTGGGTCATCACATAGCTCTATTCTTTGAGTCACTTGGGATTTATATCTGCTGGTCACTATGAGGAACTTGAAAGACGAGAAAACCAAAATTTATCCCTCAACTACAAGGGGAGGTAAGGAACTGTCATCTAGCTCTGCACTTGATTCACCTTCTGTTTTGAGTAAACTTGCTACACCTAAACCTGCTTCTGCTATTAATTCTGATATGTCGCATGTTATTGATGATGCCACTTCTGCTATGCATGATACTTATGATGAAACTACCTCTATGCATGATACTACTGTGCCACTTGGTGAATTTCTTGATGAACAACTTGCTAGGGCTAGAGAGAATGAAATTATTGAAACTGATAATATTGATAAAAGTGATGATGAAGATTCTCCCCCTAGATATGAATTGCCTGTTGTGCCTGAGGGTTATGTTATGGATGAAGAAACTGCTAGAGACTTTCTTGCTTGCAATGATAGAAGTGATCTTAAGAAATTATTAGCTAAGTTGAAAGAAAAAACTCTGAATGCTAGAATGAAATATGATCCTGCTTATGCTACTTCACCTATCTTTATTACTGATAAGGATTATGATTTCTCTGTTGATACTGAGATAATTACTTTGGTTGAATCTGATCCTTTTTATGGCTATGAATCTGAAACTGTTGTGGCACATCTTAGTAAATTGAATGATATAGCCACCATGTTCACTAATGATGAGAAAACTCACTACTATTATATCCTTAAGTTATTTCCGTTCTCATTAAAGGGTGATGCTAAGATATGGTTTAATTCTCTTGATCCTGGTTATGTGTGTAGTCCCCAGGATATGATTTATTACTTCACTGCTAAATATTTCCCTATTCATAAGAAACAAGCTGCTTTAAGGGAAATATATAATTTTGTGCAAACTAAAGAAGAGAGTCTCCCACAAGCTTGCGGGAGGCTTCTCCAATTACTTAATTCTTTGCCTGATCATACTCTCAAGAAAAATGAAATACTTGATATCTTCTATAATGGACTAACCGACGCTTCCAGAGACCACCTGGATAATTGTGTTGGTTGTGTTTTCAGGGAAAGAACTGCTGATCAAGCTGAAATTCTATTGAATAATATGTTAACCAATGAAAATAATTGGACACTTCCTGAACCAACTCCTAAGACAACTCCGAAGGGGTGTTCTATTTCTCAGTCCTGAAGATATGCAAGAGGCAAAGAAATCTATGAAAGAAAAAGGTATAAAAGCTGAAGATGTTAAGAATTTACCTCCTGTTGAAGAAATACATGGTCTTAATTTACCGCCTGTTGGAGAAATACATGGTTTTAATCCATAACCTATTGAAGAAACACATGGTGTTGATAACCCGACACAGGTAGTAAAGGTAAATTCTCTCTATAGATATCATAAAGATGAAATCCCTCCTACTAAGTTTGTTAGCCAATGTTTGGATGATTTTGATAACTTTATGGTTAAGCAAGAAAACTTCAATGCTTATTTTGGAAGAGAATTAAAACGCAGTGTCTATATGATTGAACACTTGGGTGACTATATGTCTAGAGTTAAAGGTGAACTTAAACTCATTAGTAAACATGCTTGTATGGTTACCACTCAAGTAGAACAAGTACTTCAAGCTCAGAATGATTTGCTCAATGAATTAAACAGTAAGAATAATGACTTTGCCGTTAGAGTTGCAACTAGAGGGGGTAAAGTGACTCAGGAACCTTTGTATCCTGAGGGTCACCCTAAGAGAATTGAGCAGGATTTTCAAAGAAATAATGTTGATGCACCTAGTCCTTCTAAGAGGAAGAAAAAGAAAAATGATAGGACTTTGCATGCTTCTAATGAACCTGTTGTAGACACACCTGAGAATCCCAATGATATTTCCATCTCTGATGCTGAAACACAATCTGAAAATGAACATTCACCTAGTGATAATGTTAATGATGATATTCATGTTGATGCTCAACCTAGTAGTGACAATGATGTAGAAACTGAATCTGCTGTTGATCTTGATAACCCACAATCAAAGAATCAATGTTATGATAAGAGAGACTTTGTTGCTAGGAAGCACAGTAAAGAAAGAGAACCATGGGTTTAGAAACCCATGCCTCTTCCTCCCAAACCATCCAAGAAAAAGGATGATGAGGATTTTGAGCGCTTTGCTGAAATGATTAGACCTATCTTTTTGCGTATGCGTTTGACTGATATGCTTAAAATGAATCCTTATGCTAAGTATATGAAAGAAATTGTTACAAATAAAAGAAAGATACTGGAAGCTGAAATTTCTACCATGCTTGCTAATTATACTTTCATGGGTGGAATACCAAAGAAACTTGGAGATCCAGGAGTACCTACTATACCATGCTCCATTAAAATAAATTATGTTAGAACTACTTTATGTGATCTTGGAGCCGGTGTTAGTGTTATGCCTCTCTCTTTATATCGTAGACTTGATTTGAATAAGTCGACACCTACTGAAATATCTTTGCAAATGGCTGATAAATAAACTGCTATACCTGTCGGTATTTGTGAGGATGTGCCTGTTGTGGTTGCGAACATTACTATTTTAACGGACTTTGTTATTCTTGATATTCCCGAGGACGATAGTATGTCTATTATTCTTGGAATACCCTTTTTGAACACTGCATGTGCTGTTATTGATTGCAACAAAGGCAATGTCACTTTTCATGTTAATGGTAATGAGCATACGGTACACTTCCCGAGGAAACAACCTCAAGTCCACAGTATCAACTCTATTTGAAAAATTCCATCGATTATTTTTGGAGGTTTTGAATTTCCTCTTCCTACTGTCAAAAAGAGATATGATATTCTTATTATTGGGGATGTACATATCCCCGTTGAGGTAACATAGTGTTATTCGAAATTTCTCCGGTTCCATGTTATTCGGAATGAGTTTGTTAACAAGACTTGATCAACCTTGTTAGTAGATTCCTTTTGATGAGCATGAGATGGATAAAGTTAGAAGGCACAACCTTCTGTACCCTCCTTTTACTTTCTGTTATTTAGATTAAATAAAAGAAAAAATAGTATTTTTCTGTCTGTTTTCTGAGTCATCCGTGCAATAAAAAAACCCGAAAATAAAAGTTCTCCAAATGCCCCGAAAATGAAATATGATTTTTTAGAATATTTGAGAATATTTGACACTGAGAACACATCAGGGGGAGCTGGCACCAGGCCAGGAGGTTCCAGGGCGCGCCCACCCCCTGGTCGGGCCCCCTGCCTCGTGGGCCCATGGTGGCTCCCCTCCACTTATTCCAGCCACCACACACTCCTTCTTCCTCCCCAAAAAAAATCACCAATCGAGCTCTGGCACCTCTACAAATCCCTGCTTCCCTCTGCGAAGGGCCTATCTATTTACTTTTATGTTGATTCATCACCCTCTTATTAAAAAGCACCAGCTAGAGAGCACCGCTGTCATTTGCATCCATTACTATTAATTTATATTGGGTATGACTATGACTGGATCTCTTTTACCATGAATTACAATTTTTAGTCAGTCCTTGATCTTTAAAGGTGCTCTGCATTTATGTTTTGCGGTCTCAAAAAGGGCTAGCGAGATACCATCTTGTTATATCATATCATGATTGTTTTGAGAAAGTGTTGTCATTCGAGATTTATTATTATTGCTCGCTAGTTGATTATGCCATTGACATGAGTAAACATGAGACCTAAGTGTTATTGTGAATATGGTTAGTTCATAATCTTTGATGAAAACTTGAATGCTGGCTTTACATATTTACAACATCAAGAGCAAACAGAGTTTGTAAAAGTTTTTCTTTATCAGTTTCAGTTTATCAACTGAATTGCCTGAGGACAAGCTAAGGTTTAAGCTTGGGGGACTTGATAGGTCTCCAACGTATCTACTTTTCCAAACACTTTTGCCCTTGTTTTGGACTCTAATTTGCATGATTTGAATGGAACTAACCCGGACTCACGCTGTTTTCAGCAGAATTGCCATGGTGTTATTTTTGTGCAGAAATAAAAGTTCTCGGAATGACCTTAAAATCAACGGAGAATTATTTTGGAATATATAAAAAATACTGGCGAAAGAATCAAGGCCAGGGGGCCCACACCCTGTTCACGAGGGTGGGGCCGCGCCTACCCCCCTGGGCGCCCCCTGCCTCGTGGGCCCCCTGGAGCTCCACCGACCTCAACTCCAATTCTATATATTCGTGTTCGGGGAGAAAAAAATCAGAGAGAAATATTCATCGCGTTTTACGATACGGAGCCACCGCCAAGCCCTAATCTCTCGCGGGAGGGCTGATCTGGAGTCCGTTCGGGGCTCCGGAGAGGGGAATCCGCCGCCATCGTCATCATCAACCATCCTCCGTCAGCAATTTCATGATGCTCACCGCCATGCGCGAGTAATTCCATCATAGGCTTGCTGGACGGTGATGGGTTGGATGAGATTTATCATGTAATCGAGTTAGTTTTGTTAGGGTTTGATCCCTAGTATCCACTATGTTCTGAGATTGATGTTGCTATGACTTTGCTATGCTTAATGCTTGTCACTAGGGCCCGAGTGCCATGATTTCAGATCTGAACCTATTATGTTTTCATGAATATATGTGAGTTCTTGATCCTATCTTGCAAGTCTATAGTCACCTACTATGTGTTATGATCCGGCAACCCCGAAGTGACAATAATCGGGACCACTCCCGGTGATGACCGTAGTTTGAGGAGTTCATGTATTCACTATGTGTTAATGCTTTGGTCCGGTACTCTATTAAAAGGAGGCCTTAATATCCCTTAGTTTCCAATAGGACCCCGCTGCCATGGGAGGGTAGGACAAAAGATGTCATGCAAGTTCTTTTCCATAAGCACGTATGACTGTATTCGGAATACATGCCTACATTACATTGATGAATTGGAGCTAGTTCTGTGTCACCCTATGTTATAACTGTTGCATGAATAATCGCATCCGGCATAATTCTCCATCACCGATCCAATGCCTACGAGCTTTTCACATATTGCTCTTCGCTTATTTACTTTTCCTTTGCTACTGTTACAATCGCTACAAAACTATCACTGCTACTTTTGCCACCGTCACCATTACTTCCATACTACTTTGCTACTAAATACTTTGCTGCAGATATTCAGTTATCCAGGTGTGGTTGAATTGACAACTCAACTGTTAATACTTGAGAATATTATTTGGCTCCCCTTGTGTCGAATCAATAAATTTGGGTTGAATACTCTACCCTCGAAAACTGTTGTGATCCCCTATACTTGTGGGTTATCAGATGGTTGATGATGACGATGGTGACGGATTCCCCTCTCCGGAGCCCCGAACGGACTCCAGATCAGCCCTCCCAAGAGAGATTAGGGCTTGGCGGCGGCTCTGTATCGTAAAACGCGATGAATCCTTCTCTCTGGTTTTTTTCTCCCCGAACACGAATATATAGAGTTGGAGTTGAGGTCGGTGGAGCACTAGGGAGCCCACGAGGCAGGGGGCGCGCCCAGGGGGTGGGCGCGCCCCCCACCCTCGTGGACAGGGTGTGGGCCCCCTGGCCTTGATTCTTTCGCCAGTATTTTTTATTAATTCCAAAAATAATCTCCGTTGATTTTCAGGTCATTCCGAGAACTTTTATTTCTGCACAAAAATAACACCATGGCAATTCTACTGAAAACAGCGTCAGTCCGGGTTAGTTCCATTCAAATCATGCAAGTTAGCATCGAAAACAAGGGAAAAAGTGTTTGGAAAAGTAGATACGACGGAGACGTATCAATAAGAACTACTTAGCATGCCACACTCTTGCACCTCTGGTCCCTAAGAAAGTGATTAAAAACCTTTCCTCTCCTCCTTTTGCAAGGTCAATGCTTTGGGAGAAAACAAGGAGGACATGGCACCCAAGGGTAATAAGAAGCAAAAGAGCAGCATCTCCAATGACACCACTACAACCCAGAGGACTACTTCAAAGAACAAGAACAACTCCTAGGAATATGGGCACTGTTGAATGTAAGCTTTCTAGTAGTGAGTAGTTGATTTTGGGTACTTGTAATGATGAGACTATCAGTCCAGAGTGGTTTTATGTCGATGTACCGTTGGCACAGTTTGTTACTCCTAGCATTTCTATAAGAACTTGTGTAGTTCCTTACATCTTTTACTATGGGCACCACTTGGAATGTATTAAACTGGAATATCAGAGGACTTAATGATGATAAGAAATGGTCTGCTCTTACCAGTAAAATTGAGGAATCAGCATGCTCAATTCTTTGCTTGCAGGAAACCAAAAGAGAATAGTTTGATTATCAGTACCTAAAGAATTTTTGTCCCAAATATCTATCCAAGTTTGATTACTTGCCATCAGTGGGGGCATCTGGGGGGGGGGGGCTCCTTGTGTTCTGGAATGAACAGCTTTTCTCTGGGCATAAAGAATGATTACTCTATTACCATTGAGTTCACTTCCAAGAAGTCTGATGGATGATGATATAAACTGGCTGGTGCTAGGAGATTTCAACTACATAAGATATCCTCAGAACAGAAACAGAGCAGGTGGCAACGTTCAAGACTTGCTACTTTTCAATGAAGCCATCCACCAACAAGCACTCCTGGAGATCCCTTTAAAAGGCAGGAATTTCACTTGGAGTAACATGCAAAATGCTCCTCTACTTGAAAAACTGAACTGGTTCTTCACATCAGAGGCATGGACTTTATCATACCCAGACACAACTGCTATTCCCTTGGCTAGAACCACTTCAGATCATACCCCTTGTGTTATCAAGATTGGCACATCTATACCAAAATCCAAAATATTTAGATTGAAAATTACTGGCTTGAACATAGTCAATTTAAGCAAGTACATATGGGAACAACCAGTGCCAGAAAGTGATAGTGCAAAAATCATTTCGGCAAAATTTAAGTGACTTGGGAAGGACTCAAGAATTGGTCCAAGAACATCTTTGATCTTAAGGCTATCATCAGGAACACCAATGAGGTTATCCTTTTTCTTGATTATCTTGAGGAATACATGCCTTTATCCATAGAGGAAGCTGAGGGCAGAAACAGCCTCAAAGAACACCTTGCTAGGGTTTTGAAGTTTTAGAAAATATATTGGAAACAGAGAGCAACAATTAGATTCATCAAGGTGGGAGAAGCAAACACAAAGTACTTTCAATCCAAAGTCACTATCAAGCCGAGAAACAACAGTATTGCTATGCTCAAGGACTCCAATGGTATTGAGTACCAGTACCATTAATCCAAAGCTGCTATTATGTTCAGTGCATTCAAGGAAAGACTGGGTACCCAAAGACAAACTAGCAACCCACTATTGTTACACAACTTGCTCTAGCCAGATCAATTACTTCAAGAGCTGGAAGCTCCATTTACTCATGAGGAAATTGATAACATCATCAAACAGATGCCCAATGACAAAGCACCAGGCCCGGATGGTTTCAATGGTGCTTTTCTAAAGGCTTGTTGGGACATAGTAGCACCTGATTTCTACAATCTAATTCAAGATTTTCATGAGGGAAGAGCTCACATTCAGAGTATAAACTACTCTTACATCACCTTGATTCCCAAAAATAGTTCTGCTGCCACTCCAGGTGAATTCAGACCCATATCTCTCCTCAATTGTACTCTCAAGATTATCACTAAGTTGTTGGCCAAGAGATTACAAAAAGTCATCTTGAGATTGATACATCAGAATCAATATGGTTTCCTCAACAACAGGAGCATTCAGGATTGTCTGGCTTGGGTATATGAATACTTACATCAATGACATCAATCCGAGAAGGAAATCATACTTCTCAAACTAGATTTTGAGAAAGCATTTGATTTACTTAACCATGCCACCATAATTGAGATTCTGGAAGCTAAAGGGTTTGGGCAGAGATGGATCAACTGGATCAAGCAAATATACAACACTGGCTTCTCCTCTGTTTTACTCAATGGAGTTCCTGGTAAACAGTTCCTTTGCAAGAGTGGAGTAAGACAGGGAGACCCTCTATCCGCATTGATCTTTGCGATTGCAGCAAACCTCCTTCAGTATATGATGAATGAAGCAATGCATAACTCTCTCATTGAACCACCTCTCAAACATGCATCATGCCCAGATTTTCCAATCATTCAATATGCAGATGACACTGTACTGGTACTCCCTGCTATCCCAAACCAGCTAATGCACATCAAGAACCCGCTGCTCCACTTTGCAACGTACACTGGTCTGAAAGTGAATTATGCCAAATCAACCTTGATTGCCATCAACACACCAGAAGACAAGGTGCAGGCTTTATCAGCTTTAATGGGTTGCCAAATTGGATCACTTCCCCTTCCTTATCTAGGAATGCCTCTAAGTGTACAAAAACCCAAGGTTGTTGATTTTTCCCCTCTTATCAAGAGAATTGAGACAAGGCTCCAAGGCTGTTCAACACTACTTTATTATGGGAACAAACTTGTGCTCATCAAGTCTGTTTTTGCAAGCATGCCAATCTTCTATATGAGCATCTTAGCTCTTCCAATGACAGTGGTGCAACAGATCAACAAGGATCTGAGACAATGTTTTTGGAGAAAATATGGTACTGATGATCAAACACCAGCTCTGATTGCCTGGGACAAAGCATGTCTTCCTGAATCCCATGGTGGCCCTGGAGTTCTTGATATCCCAACTCACAACCAGGCACTACTCATGAAGTTCTTACACAAATTCTTCAATAAACATGACCTACCTTGGTTGAAGATGCTTTGGGGAACTTACTACACTGAACATTCACCGGGAGCAAAAGTAATCGTTTCATTTTGGTGGAAAGACATTATGAAACTGCTCCCCGCTTTTCAACAATTTGCAAACTGCAAGGCAGGCATTGGGGACACTATTTGGATATGGAAGGACCCTTGGAATGAGACGCCTCTCCATCAGAAATACCTTGAGCTTTTCTCATTCACAACACATATGGACATCACTCTACAGAATGCACTTCTGGTGGGCAATAGAGAAAATCTTTTCCACAGACCATTATCCTCTACAGCTCACCAACAGTTCATGGAAATGCAAGACCTACTCCAAAACTTACCAATAGTTGAGCACAAGGATTCTTGGACATACAAATGGACATCCCCAGCATACTCATCTATCAAGATGTACAAGTGTTTGATGGGCCAAAGCAACACTCACTTCATCTTCAACATACTATAGAAAGCATAAATTTACTCAGACATAAGATCTTCTTCTGGTTACTCCTACACGACAGGGTCAACACCAGAAACCTTCTGAAGAGAAAATCCATGTTCCTGAACTCATATGAATGTGCAATGTGTAATGATAAGACGGAAGAAACTTCTCTGCACCTATTCTGGGACTGCCCTTTTTCCATGCAATGTTGGAACTTAATTATGCCTGCAAAGAGGAGAGGTATCTCCAACTTTGATGAATTTTGTTTGGCTTTGTCAGTTCTTCCAAAGGAGTGTGGAATTGACATTACCATTACTGGATGCTGGAGCATTTGGTCCGTGAGAAATGACAAGATTTTCAAACAGACACTGGCTCATCCTTTGTGCTGGAAATATTACATGCGAGAAGGTTTCAAAGTGCTCATAGTGAGAGCAAAGGCTACCAAGGCAAGCAAGATCCAGTTCTGGATGGATAACAATCTGTAATTTTGTTATACTATATTAGAACCCACTGGCATTGGTTGAGGCTTTTTAGCCATGTAATTCTTTTCTTTTGTTTCACATGTAAATATTTTTACTTTTAATGAAAGTATACCGTACAACTGTTGTTCTACGGTCAGAGTGTAAAAAATGATAGTGTATCATAATAAAAATGATGTGTTGGTATATGTCATGCAAGACGATAAATGAGGTAATATGAAATACCAGCGTATGATACTCCCTCCGGTCCTTTTTACTCCGCATATTAGATTTGTGTCAAGTAAAACTTTGCAAATTTTGACCAAATTTATATTAAAAAATATCTACATCTACAATACCAAATGCATATACTATGAAACTACATTTTATAATGAATCTAAAAATATTAATTTGGCATTGTAAATATTGATACTTTTTCTATAAGTTTGATCAAAATAAAGATACTTTGACTTTGGACAAAACTTATATGTAGATTAAAAAGGACAGGAGGGAGTGTACTATGTACTATAGAAATAGTAGTACATAGTATCATATGCGCATGATATCAATGTATGATACTTCCTACTACAAGCAACCTAAAAGCAGAACAACACACCAACCTAATATATATGCATGATTCTCAATCATCAAACACTTGCATCAAAATCAGAGAGATAAGATAACCCAAAAGGATCACAGAAACACTCAAACACCACCATTGCAGGCCGGTCATGGTGATCCCAGCTATGTTTTGCTGCCACCTGCGCCACGGTGATTGTAAATATCCCGGGAAAGTACAGATTAGTGCACTTTTCGAGATTTTCTTTTTTGATAGGTTAGTGCACTTTTGAGGTGGCATGGACTCGTCATCAGGTTGACCCATGAGGCCGCCACACGTATGAAAAGCGCATGGCCTCGACTTGCACCTTTTGCTCCATCCGCGACGACACACGTCGCGTACGTGCCCTCATCGCCTAGACTGACATGACAGTCCGTCACGCGCCCAAAGTAGTATGCCGATTGCGAATCAACCTGTGATTTAGTTGGTTAGGTGGACAGTGGTATCCCCAACCCATCAGGGTTCAAATCCTAGTACTCGCATTATTTCTGAATTTATTTCAGGATTTCCGGCGATGCGCTTTCAGTGGGAGGAGACGTTCCCGTCGACGACGAGGCGCCTATGATGACTTCGTAAATCTCAAAATGATATGCCGGCTCAGTCTTTCGGAGGTGCTCATAGAGGTAGGGTGTGCGTGTGTGCGTTTATAGGGATGAGTGTATGCGCGTGTATATAAGCGCTTGTGTCTGTACTGATGCTTAAAAAAAGTAGTATGCCGATTAAGTGGGTTTCGATCTGGATTTAAAAGATCGGATTGCCCGCATCAGACATGCCTTACCACGCGTGCTAGCAGTGCAGCATGCAGTGCCACCATCTCACTAAACAAAGTACAGCCGTACTACCAACAGATGCATGAAAACCTCCCGGCACTGTTAATCAGAGGATTCCTGCGGTTTCATGCTGAAGAGTTGAGATGGGTAACTGATGTATGTATAGTTGTATACTGATGATAATCCCTTCTCCCCTCGTCAGAAAAGAGAGGATAGAAGGTTTTCTCTCTATTTATTTGCGCTCTGATCTTGTGGCTCGTGAGCACCTGAAGGGATGGAACATGCAAGATTACAATAACCTGTCAAGTATTGTGCTTAGTTACTCCTGCACCTGTGCCCATTACGGCATGCTTAACTACGGCCACTTGCAGTGCAATGCTTGGACTGGATTGCTCGGTGTAGTGGATAGGAATAGGATGGGATCAAATGACATGGCTTGGTCGATGGCCGCGTGCGACTACATGGACATTAGGCTCTTGGCCATCCAGAGCCACCTCGACTAATGAACTACAGCTCGTCTGCTTGGGATAACCTAGCTTAAGAGCAAGTAGCTCGGCATCTCGTGGCTAGGATCTACGAGGCTCTCTCACTGCCTGTGCAAAAGCTTAAGAACTGGAGTAGTATACTCAACATAACCCTTCTCTTTTTCAAGCGCTTTTGTTCTCTGGAACGGCCTTTTCCTTTCTTTTGTGTACAAAAACAGGGAGGATGTGCACGCGCGGTCGATCATTGGTTGCTGTTTATCTTTAGCTCATAGCTGTATCGAAATCTCTTCAGAGCAGCTAAATCACCAGACATTAACTGGGCCCACCGGCCATTCTCTTGGCTCGTCCCTTTTTTTCTCTTTTGTTCCTCGATATGGGTGTGAAGATACGATCATCCTCAAACCTTTTGTTTGTTGTGTTGGTGTACCTTGCTCCAATGCAAGATGCGGTTTTAATCCCTCCTGCCTCAGCAGTCAGCACACACCACACGGCGCTCCTCAATCTGAACAAAAAGCTGGAATCGATATGGTTTAGATATAGTTGATGCGGAGCTCTGTACATGCATTTTATCGGGAAGGGAATATATCGGCGCGCTGCCACATCGATCGTTGACTCATGTTCTAGACTGGCAGTCATGTATATCTCCTTGTTCCGGGTCGGTCTCTGATCCCCATGTTTTATCTACTAGTAAGAGCATAAGGAAGAAGTTTCACTTATAATTTCTAAAACGAACTACATTTGTAGATAGAGAAGATAACTGGAAGGAGCTGCAGATTTCGTGGAACTGAGTAAAAATTATGAACAACAAGCTCAATATAACAGAATGTTTTGTTCGTGCCATCTACCTCGCTAGGGCGGCCCTAGAAATTTTATGGAGTGGGGGCACTTATTCGACAGTGCTTTTTTCTAAGCTCGAGCTCACACATGAGCCCGAGTGAACAGTTCTTTTTTTACTTTTTTTAAGTGATTTTCTTAGCAAACATTGACCAATGTTTTGATTGCTTGCAAAATTTGATCATGGAATGACACTTGTGGAAGATGTGGCAAAAAAATGATACTCCAAAAATGTTAAAATCGATGCCCCAAAATGCTTTTGAAAATAACATTTTTAGAGCTTTTTTTTGCCATGTCTTCCACGAATGTCGTTCGGTGATGAAATTGCAAGCAATCTACACATTTGTCAATGTTACAAAAAAAGATTTTTTTTTTTGAATCTTTTACTTTTATATTTTTCGAGTGTTCACGTGAGCTCACATGATCTCGAGCTCAGTTTAACCGCGCTGATACTTATGGTGCAAATTCTTGTGGCTGCGGGGATCTTTGGATCATCAAGGAGCTTCATCAAAGGTTATTCCTTCTTCTTCGTCTCCAAGGCGGATGTGGACTTCTAGACCCGTTCGGCGACTTCCCATTCGCAACCAACAACATCAGGCTGGCTCAGGGAGGAGCGGTGGCGGCGGCGCGCCGTCCACATAGTCTGGGTTGAAGATGAAGGGCATCTCAAGGATTTCGTTATAATTTTCATTTTTGTTTTTTTCAAAAAGAAGGATGACCCCCGGCCTCTGCATCTGGGAGATGCATACGGCCACTTTATTGATTATTGTCAAGGACCTTACAAAGTATTACAACAATGTGTTTGAATCCATCATCTTGACAACACATGCCGCTACTCCTATAAAAAATGATGAAGGGGTGCTAGCTGGGCCACTACCCAAACCACTCACCTAAGCCTAACATCAAAAGCCGGAAGCCGAAACATATTCGGAAGCCCCAACCGAGCCACATACCGGGTCTGGGGCACAATCCGGTCAGACGCACTCGTGTGTCGTCGCCGTCATCTTCCACAGGTCCGTCTTCAAATCATATTGAGGCTTCTACCTTGTCTGGCCACTCTGCCATCGACGTCACCATGACACCAGACAGCAACCTCCTCCTGCACGAGTCCATCTCCGTGCATCGGACGCCGAGCCTCCACAGCGCCATGCCGCCGATATCCGCCGCCATCGATGTGTGAGATGAAGCGCCGCTCCACCATCCCCCCAGCCAGCACTTACTCCAAAACGATGCCCCCAGAAGGGAAAGCGATAAAACGCCATCATCGTCTGATCCGGAAGACCCAGATCTAGGGTTTCCCCCGGAGCATCCCGAGCCTGATGACGCAGACTGCAACGACGATGCCTCGACAAGGGAACGACATCTAAGACGCTTCCATCGTCCGCCATGACCGTAGTCGGCGCGATTTTCATCGGCAGTTGCTCCACCAGACGTGCGCCGCCGACGTCGTTGGTCCCTTCAACCGGAGCAAACTCCAAAACAATGCCCTAAAGAGGGACTACGACGCAAAAGCGCCGCCGTCGCTCGATCCCAAGGAGATCTAGGGTTTCCCCCGTAGTTGCCCGCGCTGTCAAGGGCCAGACAAGGGTAGAATCCTGCGGATCTGCCCAGCTGCCGACGAGTCGCACCCACCACCGTGCCGACGGCCGACCAGCGATCAATCCGGCCGCGCCGCCGCGAACCGATCCGGTCACGCCGCCGCCGTCCCTGCCGGCCGCGACGCACTAGATCGCAAGGCCTCCTGTCGCAGGGAATCGGCGACCGGCCCGCCGCCATGCTCCGGCCCGACGACGCCGGCCCGCGCCAGCCCCACCCGAGCGAGAGGGCCCGAGTCCCCGCCGCCGTCGGCGACGGCTAGGCTTCGCCTGGCCGCGCCCTTGGGCGGCGGCGAGGGAGGAGGAGGAGTGGGGGAGGTTCGGCGGCGATGGGATCTGGGGCCTCCCGGTCACCCACGCGGGGGGCGGCTCGGGAGGGAGACATACGGGACCTCTCTCCCAGCGCGTCTTGTGTTTTCATTTTTGTAGAGGTGCTTTGTACTGTTCGATGTTTCTTTTCATGCCAGGGTCCTTCTCGCAAAAAAAAAACGTTGGGGTAGACACTCTCATGAACTTTCTTCCAAATATATAGAATGGTATCAATAAATATAAAACTATTAGTTGGACATGATACTATTTATCTAAAGCGTTGACATCAACATAATGTGATTTAATTTGTATCCGATCTGGAACTACATATATAATTACACAATTATAACATAGCATGTCATGATCTAAATTTTTTCATAACGTAGGTTGGGATAAAGATATGTTGGTTAAAAAAGTAAATCAACATAGGCTAGCAAGACAAACGTTCTCTCCCACTCAAACCATAGAGAGGAGATTTTTTGGGCGCACCACACCGCCACCCCTTCTATGTCGGCAGATGGCACCCCCTTCCTCGTCCACCGCCTTCAATAATTTGGGAATGTGGGGAGGCCTCGATCTATCAGGTGGTGCTCTAGTTTTTTGGCTTTGCGGCTTCTAGTAGGGTTATGTGGCGATGCTTTGCTCGTGGTGGATACGGTGATGATGTGGCGAATAAATTTTGCTCAAGTCTCCCCATCGGGGTAGTGTTGGTTGCGGCGGCATCGATGGCTTGTTGACGTAGATTCTTACAAGCGTCTCTGGTCAATGAGGTTATGGTTTGTAGAGTTTGTTTGTGTAGCTGCGTCAACAACTTCCTTTGTAGTTTGTCCTTCGACCCTCTTCTCCATCACGTTGGTGCAGCCTCCGATGCCCTTGTTTTGCATCTTCCTGCCTGGAGTTTTTTTAGAGTTTGGGATCTTGAATTTTTGCATCTTCCGGTGGCGCCAGATTGAACGTTTTCTTCTCCATGGCGCTCATCTGGTCGGAATGTGGTTTGATGACTTCCCATCCATGACCAATAGTGACTGACTACCTTTAGCGATAGAGACGCGACAACAGTGGCTTACAATGAACCATTCGAGGCGAAGAAGACGACCAACCCCTAAGGGATCTTGATGTATTTCCTCTATTACTTGGGGGGGGGGGTCCTGGTTTGATCAATACATTCAAGGTCATTTTTGAAGAAAACAAATGTTTGTTAATACACAAAATAGATTCATTTTTTCTTTTATGTTTTGAGCAAAACTTCAATTTTCTAGGGTGAAAGAGAGTATGTCTAGGGCATATCTAGATGTGCACTAACAATTGCACATCTAAATCACTCAAATCAAACTAAAAATAAAAAGACAAAAGACAAAATATAATGCCAGGACAAATCTTCGCGTAAAATCAACGGTATAGCACTTAGATGTGCAATATTTAGGTCACATCTAAATGTGCTTTAGTAACTGAAAGAATAAAACAGCTTCATGCGTGGGAAATGCAGTTTGATTGCATATATCAAGATTTGAAATGCATTGAACAACTCTTCTCATTTGGGTGAGTTGACACTGGGCCAATGAACGCACGATCTTAGCCCAGCCCAGCCCATACATGCCGTCTCTCCTGACCACTCCCACGCGAGAAGCACTGGCGCCAACAGAAACTGAAAGCAGCCGGCAAGAACGACAGAGAGAGACACATCAGACGCCACGTCGTCGCAGGCGGCCGGTACCGAACCAGCCGCGTATAGACAAGTCAGCACCACGCTAGTGCCCGCCGATCCACTTGTCACCCGCTGGCGCGCTGGCAGGTCACGGTTAGTGGAGGCTCCAATGACATGCAGGATTATGATCGTGATTTTTTTAAAAAAATTAACTAGTCGCTAATGATGGGCGTAAGTGCGGTCTGGCAAATCCCTTCCTGCTTTTCGAGTTTCCGGAGCAAGCTACCCCTCTTGGCACATCGTGGCCCTACGGAACTCGTTTCACACAGGCAGCACTGTCGGCATGTTGTGGTATTGTATCTATCTTGAGTACTTGTGGACATAAACTAGATGTAGAAAAGCATAGTGGTTTTGCGTCTATTTTGTGTACTTGTGGACATAAACTAGGTGCACTGAAGCATAGTGGTTTGCATCAATTTGAACCCTGAGAACGTTTGAGAACTTGTGCTTTTCGCTTGAGACAACGACACTGTAGCACTTGCGCCACACTAACCACCCTGCACTACTATGAAAAGTGCCCTACTTGATTGTACTTGAAAACCATGGGCCATGCCCATGCATGGCCGATGCTCCCATACGCATAGTAGAGATATTTGCTTGAAAGGAGGTAATAGTGAGGTAAATACTAGCTCTGCGTGTGATTTGAGGTGTGGCCTCTGAAAGCATTTCAGTGTTCTGACCGATGCTCCAATACGCACAGTAAGAAAGCATTTCAGTGTTCTGGTCAAAAGCTTCTCTGGATTTTGCCGCCCGTTCGGAATCGCCACCCAGCGAAGTGCATCTTTCTTATCTCCCTGAGTGACTCGGCTGCTCCACATTCCACGAAACATCTCCCTCACCGATCGATCGCCTACAGCATACACAAGGCCCACTACTGCGATGGCGACACGAAATATTTTGAAACAAAATGCCATGCACATTGTCCCCCTTCAGCTGCTATATAAGCGGCTCCTCGCCGCGCCACAAGAGAACTCTCCCGCTTGTCGAAAAAAACACACACGCACACACACAGCACAGGTTGCTACGTTGGACATGGGACGCATGCATGCCAGGAGGCTTCTGTCGCACGCCGCGGCGACGCCGGCGGTCGCGGCGCCCGGCCCGTCGGGGCAGACGCCGCCTTCGAGCCCCTTCGGTTCCGTGGACGCGACGGTGATCTCGATCCTGTCGCTGCTCCTCTGCGTCCTCGTCGTGGCGCTCGTGATCCGCGCGTTCGTCCAGTGCGCGTGCCGCGTCACGCGGCGCGTGTGCTACGGCCCGGCGGAGCCCCCCGGGGACGCCGAGGGCGGCGGCCTGGAGAGGGCCCCGCCGCGGGATGGCGTTGCCGGCGCCGGCGGCAAGAAGAAGCGGGCGGGGAAGGGCGCGGCCATCCGGGCGATCCCGACGATGGAGTACTCGGCGGAGATCGAGCTCGCCGTGTGCTGCTCCACCGAGTGCGCCATCTGCCTCGCGGACCTGAAGCAGGGCGAGCGCGTCCGCGTCCTGCCGCGCTGCCACCACGGCTTCCACGTCCGGTGCATTGACCGATGGCTCTCCGCGCGCCAGACGTGCCCCACCTGCAGGCAGGAGCCGTTTGCGCTGCCGGCCCGGCCCGAGGAGACGGAGGCCGTGCAGGTGCACGTCGACGCTGCACAGCTCGAGACGATCTAGGCAACCTAGCTACATGTGTGTGAAAAATCGTTCGATGGAAATTGTACAGTACTAGTGAACGGTGGAAAAAAATTATGAATAGTGAACAATTTTGCAGCTTTGTTGTCGTCTGTGATACCGTGGTCGTGAACCCTGATCTTCCTTTTTTTGTATTTGTTTTTTTTTTTCAGCTTCTTTTTTTTGTATTTGTTGAGGCAGTAGAAGTGACCCGGGTCCGATGAAATGAGATGCGAGTGAAACCACATGGGTAAACTTTTGTGCAATTTATGTTTTTATAGGATATTTCTATGCAAATTATGCCTTCTGTTGGACAACTATGTTCGGGCTATCCAGGTGACCACGTTCGTTGTTCCGACATGAAGAAAGTTGGAGTAGCAAATTATCTGGAAAAAAACGAAGTGGCCCACTAGACCACTCAAGACATCCGGCCCAAGTACTGCTACTGTTTGTTATACGGTCATCCCTTCAAGCGGCCTAGCCCATTAGCTCATTTTCTTTTCTCACCCTTCTTTTCTCGCACGGTGCATACACAGGCATGTTCAGAAAACATACACACACTACTCTCAAAAAAAGAAACATACACATACAACGAAGACATACCTCTTCTTTTAAGGGATGAACCTATGAGAAACCATAAGAGGCACTTATATGGGTTCTTGAGAGCATGTCAACAAAGGGTAGTGCAACCAGATATGTTTCTGCTATGTTTGGCTCGATGGGATAGATGGTGTATACTTCATTACCACTTCCTCTATTCTAAAATGATTGAAGTTCTAGGACTGACTCAAGTTATTTTTATAAAGAAAAATAACCAGGTCGACCAAAAAATCCGCGAAAATCTATAATATATATATATATATATATATAAATATATATATATATATATATAATATGAAAATACATTTCATGATCAATCGAATGAAGCAAAAAAGGGTTCTATATACATTGAACATTTTAATATATATACTTGGTCAAACTTGATGAAGTTTGCCTTAGAACAAACCTAGAACTTCAATTATTTTGAAATAGGGGGAGTAGCAGAAAATAAACACCACTCGATCATTTGTAGTCTACCACCATCCTCTCTCGGTCTATCTTGTTACTTTGGCATCTTTTCAGGTCACTCCAACTCCATAAAACATTGAGAAGAGGACAAGTACAGCTTCCTTTTTTCATGTGGTGGCTCAACTTACAGGATGTCTCAGCGGTATTCCTTTCCATCCTGGTATGATATTTTTATTATAGTTATTGGAGGAAAAATATCTTAAAATCAACATGTGTTTAGGTGAACTTGATGTTGCCCAAGAGAGGAATGTTAGTGTTTTAAAACAATTACACATATAACTTAATTCTAGTGCGGAACCAACCTAGTAGGGTTTGTTCAAGCACAAACCTTAAATATGGTAGGAAGTGCAGCAACAACCTTTGCTAAGAAAAAGTTACAAATTAGGGAAACTAGTAAGCAAATTTAATTATGCGAAGGTTTATCAATAATATTAAGTATGAAACCGATATATTTTTAGGAGTTAAAACATCCACCTCTTCTATACTTTGTTGTGGTGCCCACGGGCGGGCCCTCCCTCGAGTTACTCTTCCCCCAAGGAATTGCCCTCGATCCAATATGCATGGGGACTGGAAGCTATACAACCACTTCACAAGCAAATTTCAGTTTCTTCACAACCTTGTCAAAGAGATGATTGAAGCGGTGATCTCCAAGAGTAACAAGTCCCTCGACGAGCTCCCGGATGTGGAATTTCTACTTCTGAGCTCAAATGCACCCTCGTAAATAGTAAAAAAACAATAGTAAAAAATTCACAATGTTCTTTTGTTAAAGAGACGTCCAATGGGCATCTTATATCTGATATTTATCAAGGAAAACAACAACCAGTACAATGGAAAAACAACTGAACGTAGATCGACTGGTACAAAATAAATTTATGTTGCAAACCATACTTGCCTTCTTCTTTCTTCAATTGTACGCCGCCTGTTGGAGATTGAAAATTGCACTGAACTAATGATATGGGAAAGGGAAACCTGCAAATGCCTTCACCATGCCGGGCTTTAAAGACCACAATAGTCACTCACTCTTTGAGACGAGATATAAAAGTTGTTGAAGAAGCATTGGTTGGAGCATCACCCCATGCAGTACAGACATGCATTCCATCACCATTGGTCCAAAGTGTTGGAGAAATCGGACCATGCCCCAAAACAATATAGAAGAAGATGCCAAAGTCGTTGCACAATGGCCAATCAATTGGCCTCCATAAAAGACACACCAACTACCAATATCCGAAGAGAGCCAACAGAGCTGGGGACACAAACTCCCATAGGTCCTTCGCCGGTGCTAGCTCGGACGTTGTCGAGGTAGGGAGAGAACTGAGAGACCTTATTCCAACAAGCCATCGCCGCCACCACCTCGTCGGTGTCACCAGGGAAAGAAAAACCTATGGAGAAAAAACAAAATGGATGGACGGATCCCCACTCCTCTTGTCGCTGACGAGACCGCCAGACAGGAAGAGGAGGGGGACCGATGCGGCGACTTGGTGGAGGAACTTTGGGGCAGCGGCTGGGGTTGAGGAGTTTCTCGTGTGGCTAATTTATTTTTTCTAAAAAAATCAGAATAGTTTGATTTTTCTTTCTATTTTACTGCACATAGAGAAGCATTTGATCTCAGAATTAGAAGAACACTTTTACTGGGCTCATTTGAAGGGGTCTAAGGGGAAAACCCTTTTGTAGATATGTGTAAACATGCTGGCATACGCCAGAGTAATTGTAGTACATTATATCTAGTGATTCCAGTTTGATATATATTGCCAATGTCAGTAATTCCTTCTTTGTAGGTAGTCCAGCTTAAAAATTGTTGACTTGTAAGTTTCATAGGACTGGCTTAAAGAAATATCAGAGGTAGCACATGATGTTTTGGATCCTTTTTCCTAGACGAAACTAGACAAATCCGATTACACGAGACAGATTTGCACCTCACATGAAGTAGTGATCTAAATTCTCTTATTTCTTTGCAGAGAAAGTATCGTAGTACTTGTAAGTAAGGTGGATCTGACCGTGCAACGCGGTCATGGTCTCACATGAGAGGTGCGCCGTCCATGATACCAGGATTTTCCCTTTGTCATCTGTGTTGAAGAAAATGTGCTAAATTAAGCTTGTAATTTGCTGCTCACTCTAATCCCGCAAGAAATGCTTGCTTGACAGTTCATCTAACGAGGCCAGGGGTCCAATTAGACATAAGCGTCGGTCCGAAGGATGCCAGGCCACGCGCCACCGACTCTCAACTTTCACTCCACGATAACACTCCAAAGTTCAGAGAAACAAAGAACCTTTCTTCCTCTCCAGAATACCATGTGCCACATTTGACTGTTTTCCCGTCAAACCTTCATTCTCATTTCTTTAATTAGTGCTGTTTAGCTCGACAGCAAAGCTAAACTGAGGCTGCACGAAACACGATTCTAACTCGTGCCTAGCCCGGAAATTTCCTCCTCCGCTCTCCGTCCCGCCGGCCGGCCAGAGTGGGTTGCTAGCTGCAGGCACCGCATGGACCTCCTTTTCTGCATTATTGCCTCACGTACCGGCGCGACTAATGGGTTCTCCTCAGGCCTTCCACTAGTGGAAGCTTCAGGCCATGAAACTGTGTACGGCAGCGCGCAGCGCGTGCCTCCTGGCGAAATACACTTTCAGTTGCCAATAATGCAGCCACTTGTGCTCCCCCCACCACTACGTAACGCACATGCACATTATGAAGACCTAGGGGCCTGGTCTAGGCATATGCGTATCACCTTATCAGATCCCCGAGTGCTGAAAGCACCAACGGGGTATCACCTGCAGGCCTCCAGCGTCAGGGGAGCAGCGTCTGTTACGTCAAACTTTGTGAGAAAGGCAATTATTGGGCTTGTTAAACCCCGGGAGTTCGGTTTCCGATGGATCCAGCGGCGGCGAGTGATAGTGCGGCGATACTACTCCAATGGCGGAGCTCCTTGTGGCGCTCGTGGTCCAATCGGCCGGTGGGATCGTGTCAGGAGTTGACGGAGTTCCGAGTCACGAGGCATGAGGAGGATGCTAGGACTTGACGGAGGGATGGTGATTCACATCGTACTAGCTCGTTAGTTAGCCGGTCGCTTGCAGCGGAGATCGTGATCATGCAGCCGAGGAGGAGGGGGTGGATCTTTGTTGCGGGGTGACTAATGCTCAGCGTTTTACTCGTGCAGCTACGCTGTAAAAATTTCTGTTAGCTCGGACCGCACTTGGTAGAACCGTAGAAAGTGAATGCTGTAGTGGAAAAACGACGCGGCTCCATTTGTTCTTTTATTTTTTTGCGCATATCCATTTGTTGTTTATCACATGTGACTTTCTTGTAGGTGCATATGCGACTTTGCTAACGAGTTGACTAGATATTTCTAGCTTAGTTGACCTCATGAAGCCATGTGAAGGACACAACGAACGAACACACACGTTCGCGTTCTGGAGGGCAGCGCTATGTCCGCTTATAGCAAGACCTAGTCTACTCTCGCGTCAGGTGCCTGCCTAAATGGACCGGCTCAGGAGCGTGGGAGGCCACGGCCTCCGTGTTTTCTTTCACTTTTTCTTTACGTTTTTTCTTTCTTGTTTTACTGTCGTTTATACTTTAAATATTCTAAATAAATGTATTTCAAAAAACACTTTACATAAAAAATTTGAAAAAAATGTGAACCAAATATTTGAAAAATGATAAATGTGTATAAATAAAATATTTCTTATGTATACGGAAACTGTGTACAAAAAATAGTGTGTTTCAAAAAAGTTCATTGTATTAAAGAAATTAACCAAGCATTTAAAAATGGAAAAAAATATTTGAAAATGTTAGTGAAGCATTTGAAAAATGTTGACCATGTATTAAAAAATGTCAAACTTGTATTGAAAAAAATCTTAATCATGCATTTGAAAATGTAAATATGTATATAAATTTTTTGATCATGTATTAATAAAATGTTAATCTTGTATTTGAAAAATCATTTTATATCAAGCATTTGAAACATGTTTAAAGTGTGTATAGAAAAAATGTTGACCATGTATTAAAAAAGTTAAAGTTGTATTTGAAAAATGTAAAATCTATATAAAGAAAATGTTTCTCATATATATGAAAAATGTATAGAAAAAACATACAATATATGTGAAAAAAAGTGTTCATCTATTTAGAAAATGTTAGTCAAGCATTTGAAAAAATGGTAAACAAGTATTCAAAAATGTTAATCAAGCATATGAAAAATGTTAAATGTGTATTAAAAATCTTGACTAATTATGACCGACAAGTATAGGGGATCAGTTGTAGACCTTTTGATAAGTAAGAGTGTCGAACAAGACTTCTCACATGTCCTAAAAAAACAAACGAAACTACTCACAAATCATATTCATGTTCAAGATAAGAGGAGTATAGTATGATTAAGGATCTGAACATATAATCTTCCACCTAATAAACCTAATAGCATCAGCTACAAGATGTAATCAACACTAGTAGTAACCCACATGTACCAATATGAGGTTTTGAGACAAAGATTGATTATAAGAGAGGATCTAGGGTTTCCGATGAGATGGTATTGATGAAGATGTTGATGGAGAAGTGTCCTCCCACGATGAGAGGAATGTTGGTGATGTCGATGACTTCGATTTCCCCCTCCTTGAGGGAAGTATCTCTGGCGGAATCGCTCTGCCGGAGAGCAAAAGTGCTCCTGCGTATGTTCCACCTCGAGACGGCGGCGCTTCATCCCGAAAGTCTTTTTCTGATTTTTTTCTAGGGCAAATGGCTTCATATAGGAGAAGATGGGCCACAAAGACCTGGTTGTGGCTCATTGGTGGGGCTCCTATTGGTGATTCTTCTTCCACTATTTTTTATTAATTTAAAAATAAATCTCGATAAATTTTCAGGTCATTTGGAGCTCTAGAGAATAGCTATCTCTGCTATAGGTCTTTTCAGGTCCAGAATTCCAGCTGCAAAAATTTCTCTCTTCATGTAGATCTTGCATAATAAGAGAGAAAAGGCATTATAATTGCATCATAAAGTGAAATATTGATCAAAAACACTATAATAGCGGTAGGAAAAAATGATGCAGAATGGACGTATCAACTCCCCCGAACTTAGACCTCGCTTGTCCTCAAGCAAATGCCGTACTCGATAATCATGACCGCATGTTTATGAGGGGGGAACGTTGCATGGAAAATCAAAACAAAACTCCCTACGAGACACCCAAAGATCTATCTATGGAGATGCTAGAAACAAGAGAGGGAAGTGTGTCGACGTATCCTAGTAGACCGAAAGCGTTAACGATCTAAAGATCATAGTTGGCGTAGTCCAACTCGTGTCGCAATCCAATCCGATCCAAGCACCGCACTGATACGTCTATTTTGCATCATGTTTTCCTACTGTTATTTATAATGTTTTTATGCATAGTAATGCTTTATGGAGTAATTCTAATGCATTTTCTCTCATAATATCCAAGGTTTACACAAAGAGGGAGAATACCGGCAGCTGGAATTCTGGACCTGGAAAAGCTACGTGAGAGATACCTATTCTGCACATCTCCAAATGAGCTGAAATTTTACGAAGAATTGTTTTGGAATATTTAATAATTATTGGAGAAAAGAACTACCGGAGGGGGGCCACCTGGTGACCACAAGGTACTAGGGCGCGCCAGGCCCCCCACGCGCGCCCTGGTGGGTTGTGGCTAGCCTAGCCCACCTCTGGTGCCCATCTTCTGGTACATAAGGTCTTTTGACCTAGAAAAAATAAGGAGAGGACTTTCGGGATGGAGCTCCACCGTCTCGAGGCGGAACTTGGGTAGGAGCACTTTTGCCCTCCGGCGGAGCGATTCTGCCGAGGGAACTTCCCTCCCGAAGGGGGAAATCGAAGCCATCGTCATCACCAACAACCCTCTCATCTTTGGGATGCCAATCTACATCAACATCTTCAACAACACCAACTCGTCTCAAATCCTAGTTCTTGTGTTCAATCTTTGCACCGGAACCTCAGATTGGTACATGTGGGTGACTAGTACTGTTGATTACTATATGGTTTATTTGGTGGAATATTATATGTTCAGATCCATTATGCTATTTAATACCCCTCTGATCTTCAACATGCATATCATTTGTGAGTAGTTACTTTTGTTCTTGAGGTCACGGGAGAAGTAATCATGTGAATTTAATGTGTTTGATATTTTGATGATATGTATGTTGTGATTCCCTTAGTGGTGCCATGTGAACGTCGACTACATGGCACTTCACCATCTTTGGGCCTAAGGGAATGCATTGTGGAGTAGTTATTAGATGATGGGAGGCTAGAGTGACAGAAGCTTAAACCTTAGTTTATGCGCTACTTTGTAAGGGACTGATTTGGATCCATATGTTTAATGGTATGGTTAGATTTTATCTTAATACGTTTCTTGTAGTTGCGGATGCTTGCGAGGGGGTTAATCATAAGTGGGAGGTTTGTTCAAGTAAGAACAACACCCAAGCACCGGTCCACCCACATATCAAGTTATCAAAGTAGCGAACGCGAATCAAACGAACATGATGAAAAGTGACTAGATGAAATTCCTGTGTGCCCTCAAGAACGCTTTGCTTATCATAAGAGACCGTTTTAGCCAGTATTTTGCTAAAAAAAAGGATTGGGCTACCTTGCTGTAGTTTATTTACCGTTACCATTACTTGCTCGTTACAAATTATCTGCTATCAAACTACATGTTACCGACAATTTCAGTGCTTGCAGAAATTACCTTGCTGAAAACCACTTGTCATTTCCTTCTGCTCCTCGTTGGGTTTGACACTCTTACTTATCGAAAGGACTATGATTTATCCCCTGTACTTGTGGATCATCAAGACTCTTTTCTAGCGCCGTTGCCGAGGAGTGAAGCGCTCTTGGTAAGCCGAAATCGGTAAGGAAAAATTTATATTACGTGCTGAAATTTATTATCACTTGCTACTATGGAAAACCATCCTCTAAGGGGTTTGTTCGGGGTATCTTCACCTCGACCAGAAACACAAAGAGTTGCCTCGCAACCTACTGCACCTACCGAAAATATTGGTTATGAATGTCCTTCGGGTATGATAGAACAACTGCTATCTAATCCTTATGTAGGAGACTGAACTGAACATCCTAATATGCATCTCATACATGTGGATGAAATTTGTGGATTATTTAAGCTTGCAGGTTTACCCGGAGATGAAGTTAAGGACAAGGTTTTACCTTTATCTTTGAAGGGAAAAGCATTGACATGGTATAGTCTAAGCGATGATATTGGATCTTGGAACTGGAATCAATTGAAATTGGAATTTCACCAAAACATTTATCCTATGCATCTAGTTCATCGTGATCGCAATTATATATGATTTTTGGCCTCGTGAAGGAGAAAGTATCGCTCTAGCTTGGGGGAGGTGATACGTCCATTTTGCATCATGTTTCCTACTGATATTTATGATGTTTTTATCCATGATAATGCCTTTTCTCTGATAATATGTAAGGTATGCACAAAGAGGGAGAATTCCATCAGCTAGAAATCTGGACCTGGAAAAGCTACGTCAGGCTACCTATTCTGCACAACTCCAAACAAGCTAAAACTTCACGGAGAATTTTTATGGAATATATGAAGAATATTGGAGCAAATAAGTACCAGAGGGGGCCGACCAGGTGGGCACAACCCACCTGGGCGCGCCAGGGAGCCTAGGCGTGCCCTGGCGGGTTGTGATCACCCAGGCCCACCTCCGGTGCCCATCTTCTGGTATATAAGTCATTTTTACCTAAAAAAATGAGGAGAGGAATTTCAGGATGAAGCACCGCCTTCTCGAGGCGGAACTTTGGCAGGAGCACTTTTGCCCTCCGGCGGAGCGATTCCGCCAGGGGAACTTCCCTCCCGGAGGGGGAAATCATCGTCATGATCATCACCAACAACTCTCCCATCTTGGGGAGGGCAATCTCCATCAACATCTTCATCAGCACCATCTCATCTCAAACCCTAGTTCATCTCTTGTGTCCAGTCTTGTTACCGGAACTATAGATTGGTGCTTGTGGGTGACTAGTAGTGTTGATTACATCTTGTAGTTGATTACTATATGGTTTATTTGGTGGAAGATTATATGTTCAGATCCAATATGATATTTAATACCCCTATTATCTTGAGCATGATTATCATTTGTGAGTAGTTACTTTTGTTCTTGAGGTCACGAGAGAAACCATGTTGCAAGTAATCATGTGAACTTGATATGTGTTCGATATTTTGTTAGTATGTATGTTGTGATTCTCTTAGTGGTGTCATGTGAACATCGACTACATGACACTTCACCATATTTGGGCCTAAGGGAATGCATTGTGGAGTAGGAATTAGATGATGGGTTGCGAGAGTGACAGAAGCTTAAACTCCAGTTTATGCGCTATTCCGTAAGGGACCGGTTGGATCCAAAAGTTTAATGCTATGGTTAGAATTTATTCTTAATACTTTTCTCGTAGTTGCAGATGCTTGCGGGAGGGTTAATCATGATTAGGAGGTTTGTTCAAGTAAGAACAACACCTAAGCGCCGGTCCACCCATATATCAAATTATCAAAGTAGCGAACACAAATCAAACCAACATGGTGAAAGTGACAAGATGAAAATCCTGTGTACCCTAAAGAACGCTTTGCTTATCATAAGAAACCATTTTGGCCTGTCCTTTACCTCAAAAGGATTGGGCTACCTGGCTGCACGTTTGCTACTATTATCATTACTTGTTCGTTACAAATTATCTTGCTATCAAACTACTCGGCTACTTACAGTTTCAGCACTTGCAGACATTACCTTGCTGAAAACCACTTGTCATTTCCTTCTGCTCCTTGTGGGGTTCAACACTCTTAATTATCGAAAATAGCTACAATTGATCCCCTATACTTGTGGGTCATCAAGGCTATTTTCTGGCATCATTGCCGGGGAGTGAAGCGCCTTTGGTAAGGAAACATTTATATAGTGTGCTGAAATTTGTTGTCACTTGTTACTATGGAAAAATATCCTTTGAGGGGTTTGTTCGGGGTATCTTCACCTCGACCGGAACCACAATTAGCTACCCCTCAACCTACTGCACCTACTGAAAATATTGAATATGAAATTCCTTAGGGTATGATAGAACAACTTCTAGCTAATCCTTATGCAGGAGACGGAACCGAACATCCTAATATGCACTTGATATATGTAGAACAAATTTGTGGATTGTTCAAGCTTGTAGGTTTACCCGGGGATGAAGTTATGAAGAAGGTTTTCCCTTTATCTTTGAAGGCAAAAGCATTGGCATGGTATAGGCTATGCGATGATATTGGATGTTGGAATTGGGATCGATTGAAATTGGCATTCTATCAAAAAAATTATCCTATGCATCTAGTTCATCGTGACCGGAATTATATATATGTATAATATTTGGCCTCGTGAAGGAGAAAGTATCGCTCTAGCTTGGGGGAGGCTTAAGTCAATGTTACACTTGTGCCCCAATCATGAGTTCTCAAGATAAATTATTATCCAGAATTTTTATGCTCGGCTTTCTCGTAATGATCAAACCATGCTTGATACTTCTTGTGCTGGTTCCTTTATGAAGAAGACTATTGAATTCCGGTGGGATCTTTTGGAAAGAATTAAATGCAACTCTGAATATTGGGAACTCGACGAAGGTAAAGAGTCAGGTATTAAACTTAAGTATGATTGTGTTAAATCTTTCATGAATACTGATGCTTTTCAAAAGTTTAGCACTAAATATGGACTTGACTCTGAGATAGTAGCCTCCTTTTGTGAATCATTTGCTACTCTTGTTGATCTCCCTAAAGAGAAGTGGTTTAAATATCACCCACCTATTAAAGAAGAAATTAAAGAACCGGTACCAGTTAAAGAAGAAACTATAATTTATAATGTTGATCTAGTTGTTCCTACTGCTTATATTGAGAAACCATCTTTCCCTGTTAGGATAAAGGAACATGCTAAAGTCTCAACTATGGTCAACAAAAGTTATATTAGAACACCTACACCTGATGAACAAATTAAAATAGAACGTAGTATTGCTAAGGTTAAAGATCTCTTGGAAGAAGATGTAGATGTGCATGTTATTTACTTCTGTGAAGAAGCTGCTATAATTGCCAAACCTGGTAAAAAGGATAAACATAGACCTGTTGTTGGCATGCCCGTTGTCTCAGTTAAAATAGGAGATCACCGTTATCATGGTTTATGTGACATAGGTTCTAGCATGAGTGCTATTCCTTATATCAAGAACCCGGTGCCAAGCGGCATAACAAAGAGTAACATACTCGTAGGCATAATTCGTATCATATAGATAAAAGAGGGCAGTCCCCGAGCTCGTCTCGGGGGGCCCGAAGTCTTGGTACTTTAATACAAAAGGTAGCGTGGTACATACCGCATCAACTATAAAATCTTCAGAGGAGATTTGCATTCCATGGCCGCTCCGTCTCTTTGCCGGAGTCATCCCTCTTGCATGCTTGGGGCTTCTGAGCGTCGATCAGGTAGTAGGAGTCATTGCCCAACACTTTGCTGATGATGAAAGGACCTTCCCAAGGCGCCGACAGCTTGTGCTGGCTGGCTGTTCGCTGGATCAGTCGGAGCACAAGGTCGCCCTCTTGGAAAGATCTCGGCCTGACCTTCCTGTTGTAGTATCGGCGCAGGCTCTACTGGTAGATGCTGGACCGGCTGAGTGCCAACAGCCGGCCCTCTTCCAGCAGATCGACGCCGTCTTGACCTTCTTCTTCTGCTTCCTCCTCGGTGTACATGGTGACTCATGGGGACTCGAACTCTATGTCCGTTGGGATGATGGCTTCAGCACCATAGATGAGGAAGAAGGGCGTGAAGCCGGTCGACTTGTTTGGAGTCGTGCGCAGACTCGAGAGGACGGCTGGCAACTCGTGAAGCCAATAGCCGGCCGAACGCTCCAGAGGCTCGACCAGCCGAGGCTTGACGCCAGACAGGATGAGGCCATTTGCTCGCTCCACCTGGCCGTTTGACTGCGGATGGGCAACTGACGCTAAGTCCAGTCGGATGCCCTGTGTCGCGCAGAAACGGGCCAAGGCGCCTTTGGCAAACTTTGTGCCATTGTCGGTGATGATGCTGTGTGGTATGCCATACCGAATTGTGATGTCAGAGATGAAACTCACGGCAGTCGGACCATTCAACTTCTTGATGGGCTTTGCCTCTATCCACTTGGTGAACTTGTCCACCGCGACAAGTAAGTGAGTTAGGCCACCTCGCGCCATCTTGAACGGTCCCACCATGTCCAGGCCCCAAACTGCAAAGGGCCAGGCGATGGGGATGGTCTTGAGTGCGGAAGCCGGCTGAAGCGGCTTGGAGCGGAACTTCTGGCACCCCTTGCTTTTTTGGACCAATTCCTTGGCCTCTTCCAAGGCAGTTGGCCAGAAGAAACCATGTCGAAAGGCTTTGGCGACGAGTGCTCTTGAAGCCGCATGATGGCCGCACTCGCCTTGATGGATGTCTTTTAGGATTGCCTGGCCTTGCTCTGGCTCTACACAGCGCTGGTAGAAGCCAGTGATGCTGCGTCTGACCAGCTCTCTGTTGCCTATGGTGTAGGCTGCTACTCGGCGTTGTACTTGCTGAGCTAAGATCTCGTCAGTTGGCAGCTCTCTGTTCACCAGGAATTTGAGGATGGGCTGGGCCCATGAGGGTGCTGCTATTTCTTTGACTGCCAGAACTGCGACCTGGACGACGGCGGCTGGGCTGGGAGGTGGCGGGCTGGAGTCAGCAACCGCTTGCTGGATTGATGAAGTCCCCGGGCCGACTGGCGCAGCCCCCGGGCCGAGTTCTGGAGTCTTCGGGCTGGCCGCCGCAGTCCCTGGGCCGGGTTCGACTGCGGCTATTCTGGGGCCGTCTGCCAAACTTCTCGTGCTGTCTGCTTGAGCTCTGGAGTCGGATCTGACTTCTTCGCGAGGAGCCAGCACAAAGATGGAGTCTGATTCTGGTGAGGGCTTGACAGACGGCTTGAGGAGGCGCTGAAGGGCGACGCCAGATGGTATTGCTTGACGGGTGGAGCCGATTCGTGCCAGGGTGTCTGCTTGGTCGTTGTCGTTTCTTGGCACATGGAGGAACTCGCACCCCTCAAAATATCCACTGAGTTGTTGCATGAGGAAGAGGTAGCTTGCCATGTTTGCATCTTTGGCGTCCTAGTCGCCAGACGACTGCTGGACCACCAAGTCGGAGTCGCCATAACACAGGATCCGACGAATGCCGAGCTCTTTGGCAAGCCGGAGCCCGTGAATAAGCGCCTCGTATTCGGCGACGTTGTTGGAGGTGGCAAAATGGATTTGCAGCGCATACTTGAGCTTGTCGCCTTTGGAAGAGGTGAGGACGACGCCGGCTCCCAGGACGGTGCGCATCTTGGAGCCGTCGAAATGCATCCGCCAATAGGTGGAGTCGGGCGCTGGCGGCAGGTACTGGGTCTCGGCCCAGTCGACGAGGAAGTCGGCCAGTGCTTGCGACTTGATGGCGGTGCAGGGCTGGTAGTAGATGGTGTAGGGAGCTAACTCGATGGCCCATTTGGCCACTAGGCTAGAAGCATCTCGGCTTCCGATGATCTCGGCTAGTGGGGCTGTGCAGACCACAGTGATTGGGTGCTCTTGAAAGTAAGGCTTCAACTTCTTGGCGCCAAAGTGCACGCCGTAACACATCTTCTGGTAGGGTAGTTCTGCTTGGAGGTCGACGGCACTTCGCTCAGGTAATATACCGGTCTCTGGACAGGTAGAGCTTTGCCTTCCTCCTTGCGTTCCACTACAATGACTGTGCTGACTACTCGGCTGGTGGCGGCGATGTATAGGAGCATGGGCTCCTTAGGAGTCGGAGCCGCCAGAACAGGTGGGGTAGTCAACATCTTCTTCAACTGGAAAAAAGCTTCGTCCGCCTTGTGGTTCCACTAAAAAAAGTGGTCTTCTTCATGAGCTGGTATAAGGGGAGAGCTTTCTCGCCCATCCGACTGATGAATCAGCTAATGGACGCCAAGCAGCCAGTGAACTTTTGCACGTCCAGTAGTCGGCTGGGTACTTCCATCCTCTCAATGGCCTTGATCTTCACAGTTTTGCACTCCATGCCGCGTTAAGAGACCAAGAAGCCAAGGAGCTGGCCGGCTGGTACTCCGAAGACGCACTTCTCAGGGTTGAGCTTGATCTGGAATCGGCGCAGGTTCTCAAAGGTCTCCTTGAGGTCTTCCAGTAGTGTTCCACGCTTCTCCGTCTTCACCACCACATCATCCACATAAACGTGGGCGTTTCTATCGAGTTGCTTGAGGAGGCACTTCTGCATGCAACGCTGAAAGGTGGCGCCAGCATTCCTCAAGCCAAACGTCATGGTCAGGTAGCAGAAGGATCCAAACGGGGTGATGAAGGCGGTTTTCAGTCTGTCAGCCGGGTTCAGCTTGATCTGGTGATATCCTGAATATGCATCTAATAAGATCAACAGCTCACATCCGGCTGTGGAGTCTATCACCTGATCAATTCTCGGCAGAGCAAATGGGTCCTTGGGGCAATCTTTGTTGAGGCTTGTGTAGTCAATATACATTCGCCACTGCTTGTTCTTCTTCAGCACCAGGACTGGGTTGGCTAGCCATTCTGGAAAGAACACTTCCATAATGAAGCCGACTGCTAGGAGTCGGGCTATCTCTTCTCCAACAACTCTTCTCTTTTCTTCTGACAGGCAGCGCAAGGGCTGCCTGACTGGCTTCACATCAGATCAGACATGTAGCTTGTGCTCGGCGAATTCCGTCGGTACACCTGGCATGTCTTTGGGGGACCATGCGAAGATGTCCCGATTCTCACGGAGGAAATCGATGAGCTCGCCTTCCTATTTGCTGTCGAGGTTTGCGCCTATGACAGCATACCTCTCTGGGTGCTCCGGGTCCAAGGGTATCTTCTTCGTCTCTTTGGCCGGCTTGAACGAACCCTCAGCCTCTGACTCCTTGGGGTTGGGCGACATCTCTGGCTGCTTGCCGGCCATCACCACAGCCCGGTCAAGGAGCCGCTTCTCCGCCGCGATCACCAGGGACTCGGCCAACCGACTACTTTCAGCCGCACAGGCAGACGACTTCCGGTAGTCGCCGGCTATGGTCAGAATCCCCTTGGAACTCGGCATCTTCATCTTGAGGTAGGCGTAGTGGGGAACCGCCATGAACTTGGCCAAAGCAGGTCGGCCAAACAACGCATGGTATGGGCTCTCGAGGTCCACCACCTCAAACCAAACTGGCTCTCGGCGAAAGTGATCTTTGTCTCCGAAGAGGACATCTATTAGGATCTTGTAGATGGGTGAGCAGAAAAGGCCGAGAACTATGCCATGGAATACAGTCCGGCTATTCTGAAGCTATCTTTGCTTGATTCCTAACTTCTCCATGGTGTCCTTGTACAGGATGTTGATGTTGCTGCCTCCGTCTATCAGAACTCGCGAGAAGCGAGCTGCTCGTCTATCTATGGCAAAGGTGGCACCCAAGACCAAGGCATAGGAGCCCGGACTCGGCATCACCTCTGGGTGATCAGCTCTGCTCCAGCTGATAGGCTTCTCGGACCAGTGCATGAACTCTGGTGTCTCTGATGCTACTGCATTCACCTCTTGCTGCTACAACCGCCTGCTGCGTCGATCATCGGCCACACTGGTGAACACCACATAGGCTCCGTGCTCTTCTGGGTACTCGTCTTGTACTGCGCCGACTGGCCTGACAGCCGGCTGTTGAGGCGGAGGAGGAGGCTGCTGCCCAACCGGCGGGGGAGGTAGGAGGCCGTCTCCTTTGGCGATCCTGGTGAGCCAGTGGCACTTCTGGGTGGTGTGGTTGGATGGCTTCGCGCCGCTATGGAACTTGCAAGGACCATCCAAAGTCTGCTCGTACGAGAAAGCCGGCAACCAGTTGGGCTTGCCGCCCTTCTGTCGCTTTGGCGGAGGCTGCCCTTCCGGCTGCTGGTCTTCGACTGTCGCCACCTGCCGGCTGCTGGAAGCCGACTGAGGGGCCTTGCGCTTGTGGTCGCTCTGCTGCTGTCGCCGACTAGTGTTTCCAGCCGGAGTTCTAGGAGCCTGAGGGGCCACCTTGCCAGTCGCACTAACTTGAATCTCCGCCTTCATGGAGGAGTTGGCCGTGGCATACTTGTCTGCTCTGATCAGCAGCTCGTCGAGGGTTTCTGGCTCGTCGCAGAGGAGCTTGTGCTTGAGGAGGGTGCCTTCTCTGCACCCGGTGGTGAAGTACTCGATAGCCTGCACCTCGTGCACGCCCTCGCAGGAGTTCCGGAGCTCGGCCCAACGCGTGAGGTAGTCGCGAGTCGACTCGTTGGGGCCTTGCACGCACAAGGAAAGCTGGCGAGGCTTGGGAGGTCGCTTGTACGTGCTTGTGAAGTTGCAGACGAAGGCGTCGGTGAAGTCGACCCAGCTGTTGATGCTGCGGGGCTTCAAGCTGTTCAGCCACGTCCGGGCCGTGCCCTGGAGCATGAGTGGAACGTACTTCACGGCAACTCGCTTGTTGCCGTTCGCTATGTTGACGGCCGTGGAGTAGTCAACTAGCCAATCCTCCGGCTTCACGGAGCCGGTGTATTTGGGCGTATCTCTCGGGAGCGTGAACCCTCTGGGAAAGGGCTCGTCTCGGATGCGAGGGCCGAAACACGGCGGGCCCAGCTCGTCTTCTTCTTCCAGCGCCAGGGATCGGTGGAGTCGGTCGATCCGGTGGCGGGTGTCGTTTTCTCCGACTCCCTCTCGGCGGCCAAGGCGGTCGCCGAGAGTCGGATGGTCAACAGGCGGCGGGGAGACTCGCCTTTCTTTGCGAGAAGGGGGAGGTGGACAGTCGTCCCGCCGTTCCACTGCTCTTGGGCGGCCGTCTTGATCACGCTCAATGGTGACGCGAGTCCGACTGCGACTGGCAGCCGACTCCTTGTCTTTTCTTCCGCGGACCCCGCGAGTCGGCGTCCGAGACGTCGCGCCTTGGTCTCGGCGGGGAGGCGGGTCATCATTCTGCCGTTGCGGTGCATCAGTGCGGCAGCCGGCCTCGTTCTGCGCGGCAGCCGCGTCGAGGAGTTGCTGGACTCGCTCCATCATTAGGCGACGCTCTTCGCCCTCGAAATTATCCAGCTCGTCAGCCGCCGCCTGTGCGGCTCGGATGTTCTCCGCAGGCGTGGCGTATACGGGGCGATTTGCCCCGAACAGGTTGGCGATGGCAACGCTTCGCTGCTGGACCGCGCCAAGGCGGCTAGGCCCAATTGGAGCCGGCGAGCCGCCTACAGCGAGATCCATCTCACGCTGGTAGGCCTCTGACAGGCGTCTCATGCTAGCCAGCTTCTTCGTGCCTTCGACGAGCTGGAGGCGGCGCGCCTCCAGCATCTCGGCGTCAGCGTCTTCGGGAATGGGCGCGGTTAGGTCTTGTAGCGTCGCATCACGCGGGTCGTGAGCTCCTTTGCCGGAATGCTCGTCATGACCAATGACGAGCACCTCTGTGACGGTGCTTCCGCTGCTCTCCGCGCGAGGGAGCGGCTCGTCGTAGACCACCACGTTGGTGGGGAACGCGTCGCGGTGTCGGAGTCGACCAGCATCGGTCGGTGGAGCCTACGGACTCCAAGTCTGCAGCTGGCTCGCTGGCGACGCGGAGTTGATCGAGGAGGCCCGCGAGGAGGCTCTCGGGGTCGCCCGTGCCCGCATCGGATGCAGGCTCGTCGGAGAGGCGAACCTCGCTGACAAGATCAGCGAGGCAGCTGGTTGCGTAGGCGATCTCAGCGCCATGCAGCATGTCGGCGCAGACTCCGTCTGGCATGCCGCGCTGGCTACACTCGCCAGGGAGGAAAAGGGTTCCCGTCCAGAGCAGGTCTCCGGACGACGGTGCACCTCGCCCCACGGTGGGCGCCAAATGTCGGGGGTTAGGTGCGACATATGCCAAAGGATGGCTTATCATGGTGGGAGCGAGTAGAACGTCGCCGGTGCCTGGAAACGGGATAAGGCGAAGACATGCACGCCGACGAATCTTACCCAGCTTCAGGGCTCTCCGTGGAGATAACACCCCTACTGCTGCTCTGCGGGGTCTCCGCATGATCACTATGGCAAAGTGTGTACAAGGTTGCTCCTTGAGCTGTTTCCTGGAGGTCTCTCCTTCCTATATGGTCTGGTCTAGTGCTTATGGATTCGAACCCTTTGCATGGGTGCCCTGGGGGGTTTACATAGGCCTACCCCCAGGGGTACAATGGTAATCCGACTGGGTGCGGGACCCAGCCGTCTGTCTCTCTGGCCACCGTCTTCTCCGCCGACTGCTGGGGCCCGCCGACTGGTGGGCCCCGCCAACTGGTCATGTACGGAGCCGACAGGTCGTGTCCGCCGCAGGCGGGTCTTGCCTGCTACAGATCACTTTAGCCGTGCTTCTAATGACGCGGGCTTGGTCGTGGGGTCGTGGCAACAGTCCCGCCGCCTGGCGGGCGATCACTGTTGCCATTCCCTGTCGTGTCTGGTTAATGGCGCATGGGGCCCGTGGGAGGGGCTGGCTGACTCTCAGGGGCCGACTCCCAACGGGTCCGACTTGTGGTGCTCTCGCCGTCTTCTGTATTCCCGCTGACTGGTGGGACCCGTCATCCCTGGGTCGTACCGGCAGGCTGTCGTGGGTACAGGACTCTGCCCACTGGGGCGGTCGTCAGTGCTGGCATGGCAACAGTGCTGCGCCGGACGGAGATCTCCGTGGGTACGGCGCACTGTGGCCACGCCTTCCTTGGAAAGGGGCGGGAGTGGACCTTACTATGGCCACTTCCCGTCCCGTCCCTCCTTATGAGGGCATGGGGTCTGTTGGTGTCGTGGGCCGACTCCCCATGGCCGGCTTCTCTGGAAGTCGCCAGACAGGAGTCGGCTCATCCTGAAGTCGCCCCCGGGACTCGGCCGTGAGTGGGCAGTCGGCTGCCTTGCGACCGACTCCCAGAAGGCGGCTCTTCGTCCCGGGGTCTTGAGGGGCGCAGCCTGCCCCGATGTCTTGAAAGGTTCAGGGGCTCGGGTTAGCCTACCTGTGGCCCATTACTTCGACAAAAACAGAGCGGGGGGGGGGGGGATTCTCTCCCGCACCGTGTTGTCACCCTCCTAGATTCGCCGCAGCAACGGTCACGACCAAGACCATGGTTGACGACACTTGATTACCCCGGCGGTTCGTGTGGCAGCATCGCCATCCGAGCGCTCCCCGGACGAAGGGGCGCAAGGCATGCGGGCGCGAGCTCCCTCCTTCCTGTCCCTCCACCTCGTCACCAGTCAAGTTGCTCTAGCCTCAACATCATCGATGTCGACGATTACCATGCGACGCTCGGTCCAGTATTTTCCCCGCCGTGGGTAATCCTGAGCAGAGTGCTTGTATGAGTCCATCGGTCGACGCCCGGGCAAGCACACTTCATCGAGGCTGCCCGCACTGGCATGGCCCGTGTGACGGCAGCCGCCGCACTGACTCGAGGAGAGGAGACGCAAAAAGGAAGGAGGCCAGGGAAGACCGACACCATGCCCCTATGCCCGCCAGCTACAAGAGATACATGACGATCTTTGTCGGGAGCGAAGAAACCGCTCGACCAATTTTCACTTCTCTAGGCACCACGGATGCGCCGAACGCGCGCGGCCCGACAAAAGAAAAAAAGCTTAAAACGAAAGCTAAGTCCACATTATCACTTCTTCTTGATGCATTGTTAGATTCTTGTAGTTGTTTATCCCTTAAATTCTAGCGAGTATTCGTATCGAGAAATCCCTCATGCAATGGAACCTCAGCTATTTTCTTTGATCGCACCCTCGCCTGGTCCAGAGCCACGCTCGCGGGTCAAGAGGCTGCATCGAGAGCTACCTAGGAAAAACCTGCCAAGACGCATCCACGCCAAGATAACTGTTAAGGACAATCGCGGCAATACGATATCGGCAGGCATAAGGAGCATACATAGGAATTTATCATGCGAACACGAGCATATAGAATTTTACGGGATAAACACGCATTTTAAGATTTAGCAAGGAATACCAGTTTCGCACAAACACTACTGATAAAACGACTAAGCACAAGATATGTGGGATGTTTCATTACATGACTAGGTGGAATAGTTTAAACACGAAGAACCCTGTCAGCGCGGGGAGCAGCCTTCTCCTTAGCGGCAGCGACGTCAGCATCGGCCGACCGCTTCTTGAAACCAGCATCGAGATCAAGCTCTGGGTAGCAACATGCGATGTTGCTCAAGACCATGAAGAGGGCATCACGGGCGAGACCGGATTCGGTCACGAAGCGCTCGGACCTCCCCTCTTCGTGCACCTTCAGCTTGTCGATCAACTCATCGAAGAAAATGATCCCCAGCTTGGCGCTCAGGACCTCATGTTCGCTGGCTAAGTAGACTGGGCCGTCCATGCCCATCGCTGCAGCCTGGGCTCCAAGACATTTTGCGATATTGATCAAGCTCTTGAGCCAAAGGATGCTCATGTCAACTTGGTTCTTCAGCTTGTCTTCTGCATCTTGCCGGAGACGCTTGGCATTTTCCAAATCCTTGGATATCAGCTGCTGCCGGGATTCAAGGGACTCTGCCGATTGCTCCAGCGAACCAATCCTTGCCTTCATGTCAGAAATGTTGTTGTTGGCGGTCTCAAGGCTTTGGGTCTTGGAGGAGAGCTGCGACTGCACATCAGCTAGGTGAAGCTCTGCTTGCCGTGCCTCTTCTTTGAGTGCCTCCATCTCCTTGGCACTCCCGCAAGTTCTTCATTCAGTTTGGCCACATGCCGGTCGAGCTCAGGCTTAGCAAAATTTGCGGCATTCAGATCTTCAACAAGCTTCTTCAGCTGGGCAGCATGATCAGTAGCAAGGGCGCCCAGAGCGGCCCCATGCTTGTCCTCCAACTCCTTGGTGCGTTGCTGCACCAAGACCTCCAGACTCTCATCCTTGGCGCGGAGGGTAGCTTCAAGATTCTCGTCCCGAAGGGAGATCTCCCTCTCCCTGGCATCCAGAGATGCCTTATGCTCAGCCAAGCGTCCCTCCCGAGCCACGATGTCCTCCCTCATAATTTGGAGGATCTCTTGCTGCTTCATGAGTGCCTTGAACTGCTTGTCGTGCCAGTCACGCAATTCCACGCACTTGTCCTTCAGCTTCTGATCTACTTGGCCGGCTGATTCGCGCTGCTCCTTGAGCTACTGCCACTTCTGTGTCGGCATTCTGGGAATGCGGGTCCCCAGACTTTCCTGCCTGCGACCCACAGCGTGGCTGAGCAGCAGGCCGTACAGCCCATCTTCATCAACAAGGCGCTCAAGACCCTCGCGAGGGTCCAAGCCTCGTAAGGCGGACCACGCAAGACCTCCTCTGGAGTGACCTAGCTAGGCAGGCTCACGAGGAGCGGAGATATCAAGGCAAGGCAAACCTCACGAGGCTCTCGTGACGTGAGCCATGACAAACGGTGCCAGGCGGGCGCCGGTGCGTGCAGCGTCCTTATTTCCTCATTGGTGCTAAGGAGGCAAGCGCAGGCGAAGAGTACTGAGGGATCAGGCAAAGGTTGCCATATTGGTGCAACAAGACCAAGACAAGAAGGACGGCAAGGCGGAGGTCATCGTGGAGCCCAAGATGGCGTCACCCCGGGGCTTTTCGCAGGCGAAGACCGCTTTTGTCAGGATAGCTTGTACTAGTTGTCCCCCTTCAAATTTGCCCGCCGTTTTTGGCTCCCTTCCCACTTGATATTTGGGAAGAGGACCAGGGCCTCTATAAATAGGACTAGCCACCATAGTAGGAGGCAACTCAGCCTAAACTGAAGCAAGCCTAGGCAGATCGAATCCTCACACCACAAGTTCATACGCACAAGAACACCTCAACCTCCGGCGCATAAGAACACCTCAACCTCATCATCAGCCCAAGAGGCAATCCACCACCACCACCACACTGGAGTAGGGTATTACACCACAACGGTGGCCCGAACCAGTATAAACCCCATGTCTCTTTCTGTGTTGTGAGTTCGTCGAGTTCGTCTGCAAGATCTAAGCGAGCTAGAGCGTAGATCGGTAGGAGGGAAAGACTTCGCGCGCACCCCATTGTTCAAACCTTAAGGGCTTGCCGGAACCCCACATCCGACATTTGGCGCGCCAGGTAGGGGTGCACCGGAGCTCCTCTCCACCAACCTGCGCCCAGTGCCGCCGCGCTTCGCTCCCATGGCACGAGCGTCGCCACCCGCTTCTGCGACCGACACCAGCAGCAGGGAGTCTGGGTACCGGGCCCTGGCCCCCACCCTATGACAGGTGCGATGGCCAACCAAGTTCAGGCCGGAGATGCCGCCGCGTTACGACGGCGCGGCAGATCCGGCGCCGTTCCTGCTGGCATACGAGGAGGCCGCCCTTGAAGCTGGAGGCGACGACAAGATCATGGCCAACTGGTTCCCCATGGCCCTCGCCGGCGAGCCGCGCGTCTAGCTGCTCAACCTCCCAGGATCCATGGTGGTGTCCTGGGAGGAACTCCGCAACCTCTTCACCGCGCTATACGCGGTGCCGGCGCACCACGCCGTCGCGGAGCTGCTGGGTGGCTCCCAAGCGCCGCCTTCAGATCTCCATGTTAAGCCTTTCTTCCGTCAGATTGGAGCAGCCTCCAAGCGCTCGGGGGCTCTGCCGGGTTGGGCTTCGCTGCAACGTGGCCGTTACCAAGACCCTCGTCGATGGCGGTGCCGGCCTCAACTTGCTCTCCGTAGAAGCCTTCGGCCTCCTCCACGTGCCGCCCGAGCGGCTCAGCCTCAGCAAGCCTTTTTGTGAGTGGGTGGTGGAACTGCCCATTCTCTGGGGCAGATCCGCCTCCCTGTCACCTTCGGCACACGCGACAACTACCGCACAGAGCTGGTGGACTTTGACATTGCCCGCATCAGCCTGCCGTACAATGCCATCCTCAGGTATCCAGCCCTGGCCAAGTTCATGGCAGTCACTCACCACGGCTACAACATTCTCAAGATGCCAGGAAGCGGAGGAATCATCACGGTCCGATGTGAAGAGAGGGATGCGGTGTGCTCCCTCGAGTGTGCCTTTCAAGCCGCAGCAATCGACAACCCCGACAGCAGAAGTGAAGGCCCTCCGGAGACCATCCCCAAGAAGAAGCTGCCGCGCCGCGCAGGACCGCAAGGAGATGGCGACGCAGCAGGAGCCTCGTCAGGATCAGCGCCCGCTCCAGGGGCGCCTCCCTCCATCGCATAGGAAGGCGCGCCCGGCGCCCTCCTCAGGCAGGGCTCAGGTGCTCTCTCCTGAAGAGCCTCAGACCTTGCCAACCTCATGAGGGAGGCGCTTGGGCACCACTTGGAGGCGTGCTTCACGGCACACCTTCCTCGGGAGAGCACAGGGCAAGGAGTGCCCAACACCCAAGAGTTCATCACCAAGACCACCCAGGAACTGCAAGAAGCAATAGCCATGCGCGGCCACAGCCGCTCACAAGGCGTAGTTCCCCATCCAGGCGAGGATGTCGGGCTGCGTGTCTGCGTCGACGTCCCAGGGCTCAACAGGGCCGCATCTCAGGAGCGCTTCTGGCCATCGCGTGCGGGCCACTATGAGGGCCCACCACATAGCTACGTTCGCATGCCCTTCGGCTTGCCGAGTGTGGTGTTAGCCTATCAGCGCAACGTGCGGCAAGTCCTGGCGGCTCAGGAGGCCAGGATCCACACCGTTCTGGAGGAGATGGAGATGGTCTTCAGGGAACCTCCTGAGCCCCCAGAGCCTCCCGAGGCTCAGGGTCCCGGTGGCTCATGAGGAGCCATTCCTTCAACGCGTGGCTTCCGTTGCACCAACTCTACTTCGTCTATAGAACCAGGTGACATCTTCCAAGTTCGTTTAAGCTGGGAGCTCCCCTCGGGCTGCATTACTCCCAGGCCACACAGGTCCGTCCCTGTGGCATGTATCCCTTTTGCTTAAGTCTTTAGCTTACCTTGCTGGGGGCGCCCCTCGGGCTGCATCATCCCCAAGCCGCTCGGGCCAGACCCAGTGGCATGTACCTTCCTGCATTTATCCAAGTCGATCTGCTCTTTATGCTTAACCTACCAACGGCTATCGCCTGCTCAATCATCGCCTCCCCCGGGGCCTTCACACAGGCACGACGCTGGTGCATGGGTCCGTCCCTGCCACGACCGAAAAATCTGAGTGGTCGAGCTCTGGCTCGCGGCACGCGCCGTGCACGTCACCTCACCTGGCCCTCGGTGCCTTCGCCTCACCTAGAGCAACCAGCGGCAGGCTAACAACTATAACGGTTAACCATGTTTCTTCTTGTGCTTGTTCACAGGAGTCCCGAGGGAAGGATAGCAGACGGCACCGCGAGTCTCCTTTTCCTCGTGCGATTTGCTAGCGCGTTAAAAGGGGGGCTCCTGAGCATCGCGACTCAGGAGCTCTTACTGGCTCTCCAGCCCTCACCCCCTGGCCTTGACCACGGCATCGCGACCTGGCATACCAGCGGCGGCTGAGCTCGCTCGAGGGCTGGGACCTGAGGACGTAGAGCACTAAGGAGAGCATGGGGGAAGGGAAACTCGTATGGGACGGACTGGCTATGCTGCACAAGTAGGCGCGCAGCTCTGGCGCCATGTTAGGAGTCACCATGAAATCAACGAGATAAGTCCTACACCCGGATCGGCTAAATGTTTGGGCTTAACGGTCGCTCACGCCCTGCCGCAACCCCGTTGCGGCCACGTCAACTCCCTTTCTCGCCTTACCATCGTTTCTTGAGTACTAAGGGGGACCTCCTGAGCATCGCGCCTCAGGGGCTCTTACTGGACCTCGGGCCACGCACCTCCTGGCTTTGACCACGGCACGCGACCTGGCATACCAGCGATGGCTGTAGCCACCTTGGGACCGGGACCCGTCAGCGTAGAGCAACAAGCTATCGTGAGGAAAGAAAGGGGGGACCGAGCCTTAACGGGACGTGCGTTCGCCAAGTTTTCATAACAAGGAAGATCAGCACGAAAGATATTACAGACTCTTACATGCCCCCACGGGGTGATTCGTGATCCTTCGTAGGAAACAAAAGCTGATACTAAGGGGAATCCTATCTACACCCTCCCGTGGCGGATGCCATCATCAACAGTGGACCACGGGAGACCGGCGCCAACCCCATCCAGGTCAGCGGCGGTGACGACCGGATGCCGTAGCCCTGCTCCGAGCGCGGCGAGAGCTCACAGGGACGTAGCTGTCGTCGCTCGTCTCCGGAGTCTCATAAAGCTCGGGAGAGCTGCCGGACTCCCATGAACTGCTGCTGCTGTTGGAGCGGCCGCGATCGGAGTGCACGACGGCCTGGCACTCCTCTCTAGAGCAGCACTCCAAGTGGCGGCCCTCGGCGTCGAAGACCTTGAAGAAGAGCGTGGAGGCTTCGTCGTACTCGAAGTGGATCGCGAGGGCACCCCTCGCACAGCAAACCCGCACAATCTCGCCCTAGCCACAAGTCATGAAGATCTTGCCGGTGGGGACCGCTTCGATCTCTGCTCCGGTCGCCGGAGCACTGCAGTCAGCATGCTGCAGCCAGAGCTCGAGCGCCCCCCTCGGCGGCATCACGTCGGAGAAGAACTGCGGGAAGCGGATCCAGGAGCTTGGTGGCATCAGCGCCCACAGCACCAACTCGTGCGAGGAGTCAGCGGCGTGAACCCCAGGGGCAACGGCACGCGGCGCCGTGGCACGGGGACCCCGGGCGCGGCGCGGGCGGCGCTGATCGTTTCTCCGTCCTCCAGAGCCCTCGGCTCGGGCGTACAAGGGTAGCGGGTACCACGGTGGAGGCCGCTCGCACCAAGGCCTCGTCACCACCTGCATCGCCGCTTCGTCACGGCGATGGATCGACCGCTTCTTCGGCAGAAGTGGCCCCGAATCGTCACGGGGATCCTTTCCTTTCTCTTCGGTGGAAAACCTTCTAATGGGCGCCATTGTTGTAAGCAGTGGAGCCAGGAGGACGAAGCAAGCAAGCGAGGAAGAGATGGGCAACGGGGGCTCCGCCCCCTCCCTGTTTATAGCAAGAGAAGGCCAGCCAGCGTCTCTCACGATCGTAGGTAATGATGGTTTTCTTTGCATGTCGCAGGGACTTGTCAAGTCGTGCAGTTGCCGAGGCACCATGGAGAAGCGAAGACGCCCACGTCCAATTAACCGCCACGCGTTGACCGAGGCCGCAGGCTTTTGGGGCCCGCGGTGCTCCGAACTTGACCCTTGGCTTCGCCGCGAAGCCAAGCCTGAGCGCACCTTGGGCCCGGGGGCTACTTTCGGCGTTCTGGGAACGGGGGTCCCCAAACTTGCCTGCCTGCGGCCCACAACGTGGCTGAGCAGTAGGCCGTATGGCCCATCTTCATCAACAAGGTGCTCAAGACCCTCGCGAGGGTCCAAGCCTCATGAGGCGGACGATGCAAGACCTCCTCTGGAGTGGCCTAGCTAGGCAGGCTCATGAGGAGCGGAGATATCAAGGCAAGGCAAACCTCACGAGGATCTCGTGATGTGAGCCATGACGAACGGTGCCAGGAGGGTGCTAGGCGGGCGCCGGTGCGTGCAGCGTCCTTATTTCCTCTTTGGTGCTAAGGAGGCAAGCGCAGGCGAAGAGTACCGAGGCATCAGGCAAAGGTTGCCATATTGGTGCAACAAGACCAAGACCAGGAGGACGGCAAGGCGGAGGTCATTGTGGAGCCCAAGACGGCATCACCCCGGGGCTTTTCGCAGGCGAAGACCGCTTTTCTCAGGATAGCTTGTACTAGCTGCCCCCCTTCAAATTTGCCCGCCGTTGTTGGCTCCCTTCCCGCTTGATATTTGGGAAGAGGACCAGGGCCTCTATAAATAGGACTAGCCACCATAGTAGGAGGCAACTCAGCCTAAACTGAAGCAAGCCTAGGCAGATCGAATCCTCACACCACAAGTTCATATGCACAAGAACACCTCAACCTCAGGAGGCTGTTCTGCCCTTGTACTATTCATCATCAGCCCAAGAGGCAATCCACCACCACCACACTGGAGTAGGGTATTAAACCACAATGGTGGCCGGACCGAACCAGTATAAACCCCGTGTCTCTTTCTGTGTTGTGAGTTCGTCGAGTTCGTCCGCAAGATCTAAGTGAGCTAGAGTGTAGATCGGTAGGAGGGAAAGACTTCGCGCGCACCCCAGTGTTCGAACCTTAAGGGTTTGCCGGAACCCCACATCCGACATTCTGGTTGTGTTGGGCCTGCATTTCCTTCAAGCCCACCACCATGGATTCAATGAAAGACAAATCGATGGTGATGGCAGCTATGTCGTCAGCCTTCCCCCCTTCCAGATGCAGCAGTGCCAGAAGACGCTGAAGCTCTTCGTCAAGCTCTGCGTTTGTCAAGGACGGGCCGGGGACTCCAATATCAGGCAACAACGACACCACGGCCAGTGTGTTCGAGGACGACGGCGGGACATCAACAACGCCCCCAGAGGAAGGGAGTGGACCCATGGTCTGGGGAGGAATCTTCGCCTCAATGACCACTTCCTCCACCCGGGCGCTCTCTAGAGAATGCTCCACCACCGCCAAGGAACCTTATGTTCTCCCGGCAGCGAGATCCTGCCCCTCAGCAGCCGCGACCTTCGTGGCCTCGTCTGTGGCAGACCTCCCTATGCCCGCCGCCACCTCCAACAAGTCTGGTTCTTTAGCCTGGGGATCTGCAGGCGGAAGGAGCCAGTGAACAAATGGAAAGATGAAAGCATCGGAGCAGTCGAAGAAGCTAGTGGAGGCAGCCAGATTATAAAAGAAGAAAAATCAAGTTAAATACCTAGGAAAGTTTGCCGGGCAGGGGTCTTCGTTCCCCCGGCAACAGTCATTGCCGGTTCGTGAGCTTCTTCCTCTGCCGAGGTAGACCCGGCAACCTTCTGCACCATCTCTGCCGTGGAGGATTCCAAGGCAACTTCTTTGGCTTGGGCGGCGGGGGAGGCGTGCCCCTCGAGGAGCGGCTCGCCCTGCGTTACCTCGCCCCCTCCGTGTGAAGGGACGGGAAGGACGTCTCCGCCATCTCCGGCGGCCGGGGTCAAGTCTCTGCTTTTAGACCGGGGGCTTGAAAGTGCAACTATCCCTGGGTGGTTTTGGTAATTCCTAACAACATATAGCTCATTGAGCTAATGCTATTTCAAGATAAATATTTCTGGAAAGCTCAATGATTGGCATAGCATGGATTAGAAAGTGGACCCCTCAAAATGCTAAGGACAAAAGATTGGCTCAAGCTCAAAGCACAAGACTCTACATTTTACTTTTAGTGATCAAAGATCACATTGAGTCCATAGGAAAAGCCAATACTATTAAAAGGGGGTGAGGTGTTGCTTAATGAGTTACTTGCTCAAAATGCTTAGTGATATGCTCCAAAAACCCTCAACTACTTTCTCATATCCACATATGTCCCAAACCAAAAGTCAAACTCGGCCCCACCGAAATCTTCTATCCGGTGCCACCGAGTTCACTTGACATAGCCAGTGCCACAAACCCTAGTCACTTCGGTCTCACCGATAGGGATCTCGGTCTCACCGAGATGGGATTGCATCCTCTTTATTTCCCTTTGTAACGTTTCGGTCCAAACGAGATGAGCGATCGGTCCCTGCGAGATTGCAATGCAAACTCTCTGTTTCCCCTTTGTAACGTTTCGGTCTAACCGAGATGAGCGAATCAGTCCCACCGAGTTTGCCTGGCCAACTCTCTGTTTGTCTATTACCAAAATCGGTCTCACCGAGTTTGTGTAATCGGTCTCACCGAGATTACGTTATGCCCTAACCCTAACGGCATCGGTCCCACCGAGTTGACATGTCGCTCCCACCAAAAATCCTAACGTTCACATTTTGAACTAAATCGGTTTGAATGAGTTTTATAATTCGGTCCCACCGAGTTTGATGATTTGTGTGTAATGGTTAGATTTTGTGTGGAGCCTATATATACCCCTCCACCCACACTTCATTTGCGGAGAGAGCCATCAGAACATGCCTACACTTCCAACATACATTTTCGGAGAGAGAACCACCTACACTTGTGTTGAGGTCAAGATATTCCATTCCAACCACATAAATCTTGGTCTCTAGCCTTCCCCAAGTTGCTTTCCACTCAAATCGTCTTTCTACCAAATCCAATCCTATGAGAGAGAGTTGAGTGTTGGGGAGACTATCATTTGAAGCACAAGAGCAAGGAGTTCATCATCAACACACCATCTATTACCTTTTGGAGAGTGGTGTCTCCTAGATTGGTTAGGTGTCACTTGGGAGCCTCCGTCAAGATTGTGGAGTTGAACCAAGGAGTTTGTACGGGCAAGGAGATCGCCTACTTCGTGAAGATCTACCCTAGTGAGGCAAGTCCTTCGTGGGCGATGGCCTTGGTGGGATAGACAAGGTTGCTTCTTTGTGGACCCTTCAAGGGTGGAGCCCTCCGTGGACTCGCGCGACCGTTACTCTTTGTGGGTTTAAGTCTCCATCAGCGTGGATGTACGATAGCACCACCTATCGGAACCACGGATAAAAAATCTCCATGTCTACATTGCCTTTGCTCCCTCCAAACTCCTCCCTTTACCTTCATATGCAATTGTTTTACATTCCGCTGCTATACTCTTAGAATTGCATGTGTAGGTTGATTACTTGATTTGTGCTAAGTTGCTAAAATCTGCCAAAACTTAAAATTGGGAAAAGGCTAGATTTTTATTTGGTCAAGTAGTCTAATCACCCCCTTTAGACATACTTTCGATCCTACAAGTGGTATCAGAGCTTTGGTCTCCATTTGCCTTGATTACCATAGCTTTTGGTGATCATAGCCTTGGTTTCACAACCTAGGAGAGTATGGCGTCTAGCAAGGGAAATTACCACTGTAGAGGTCCTTACTTTGATGGTACTAATTTTGATAGTTGGAACCATAAGATGAAAATGCATATTCTTGGACATAACCCCGCCGTTTGGGATATTGTGTGTATTGTCTTGCAAGGTGAATTCTTTGATGGGAGAGAACCAAACCGTGAAGCTACCGCGGAAGAGTTGAAGATGCTGCAATACAATGCTCAAGCTTGTGACATTCTCTTCAACGGATTGTGCCCCGAAGAATTCAACAAAATCAGCCGTCTTGAGAATGCAAAGGAAATTTGGGATACTTTGATTGATATGTACGAAGTTACTGACTCTGTCAAGGAATCCAAATTGGATGTGCTTCAAAGTCGACTTGAAAAGTTCAAAATGAAGGACGGTGAAGGTGTCGCTGAAATGTACTATAGGCTTGCTCTCATCACAAATGAGATTGCCGGCTTAGGAAGTGAAGAGATGACCGATAGATTCATCATCAAGAAGATCCTAAGAGCCTTGGATGGAAAATATGATACCGTGTGCACATTGATCCAAATGATGCCCAATTACAAAGATCTCAAGCCAACGAAAGTCATTGGAAGAATTGTTGCTCATGAGATGTCACTTAAGGATAAGGAAGAGCTCCACAACAAGTCAAGTGGTGCTTACAAAGCCTCATGTGAAGCTCCCAAATCATCAAGTGAGAAACAAACCTTCAATGAAGAATTGAGCCTAATGGTGAAGAACTTCAACAAATTCTACAAGAGTAGAAGCAAGGAAAGAAGCTCCAAGTCAAGGTCCTACAATGACAAGAGATCTTCAAGTCATGAACGAAATTGCTACAATTGTGGAAGACCCGGACACTACTCCAATGAGTGTACGGCTCCCTACAAAAGAAGAGAAGATTCTCCCAAAAGAAGAAGTAGAAGAGAAGAATCACCGCCAAGAGAGAGAAGGAGTAGAGATGATCGTTATGAACGAAGACCCTCTCGGAGAAGCAAGGATTCGGAAAGGAAGGACAAATCATCAAAGAGCTACACAAAAACAAGACATCAAGCTCATGTTGGTGAATGGGTATCCTGCTCCAACTCCGACCATCACTCCGAAAGAAGTTATCATTCCGACTTCGAATATACTCAAGATGAAGGTGTTGTCGGTCTAACACTTGTGTCAACCGACTCCTACGACATATTTGACTCGCCAAATGAAGGAATTGGAAGATTCTTCATGGCTAAAGGTCCAAAGGTAACACACCCCGAGTATGTTGATTTCAATAGTGATAAAAATGATTTTCTAGGAGATGATGATTTACTTGTTGACAACTCTAGTTATGAAAACTATGATGAACTTTCTATTAATCATGATAATCAAGATTAAACGAATGACGATGATAAGAAGGAGATTGAGTGTCTAACTAAAGAACTAAACACTCTTAAGTTAGCTCATGAAACTACCTTGGAAGATCATCGAGAACTTTTAAATACTCATGAGAAGCTACGCTTTGAAAAGCTCAACCCTGAATAAGAGCATGAGTTCTTAAAAGCAATCAATGATGATCTTCGCAAGAAAAGTTCTTCTTACATTGCCAAGCGTTTAATCTTGTCTACTTACATGCCACAAGTTAAATCTAGCAACAAGAACAAGAAATATTCTTCCTCTGGTAGTAACAACAATCATGCTAAATCCAATGTTGTTACTTCTAGTAGTTCTCTTGATTCCACTAATGATTCTCTTAGCCAAGTTACACTTGAGAAAGAAAATAGCTTATTGAAGGGAATTATAGAGAAAGGTGTTTACAAGAGTCTTGCCGGATGTAAGCAATTTGAGGAAACTGTACGCAAGCAAGGAAGACACCGGAAGAATCAAGGTGTTGGTTTTGAACGAAAGTTCAATGCCAATGGAGTTGAGTGGGAAGAAGATCAATACCCCAAGACGAAGTTTGTTCCTCAACAAGAGAAGTATGATCCTACTGATGAAGCCATGTACCTAGGGTAGGGTCATGGACCTGTCCAAGCTACCCTCCCCTAGGACATCTTTAGAAGAAATCACCTTTCAATCGACTCAGAAGTGTTCCACTCGACGGACTCGAAGACACTCGACCAAGAAGCCAATCACTCGACCATGAAGCCTACCACTCGACAGCCAGGAGACCTAAAGTCATTCTGTACGCTAATGGTCATTCATTAAGTAGCCTTTATGGTCATCATAGCACTCTATTTGTGGCGTTACCAGTAACGCCCGACCTTAATGTACTTTAAGCCCTACATAACTGAGGGCCGGAGGAGTCTGGCAAACTCTATATAAGCCACCCCCTCCTCAGTGTAAAGGGTTCGCGCCCCTGTAATTCATACACACGTAATCCAGTCGACCGCCTCCGGGCTCCGAGATGTAGGGCTATTACTTCCTCCGAGAGGCCTGAACTCATAAACCTCGTGTGTCTACAACTACTCCATAGCTAGGATCTTGCCTCTCCATTCTTACCCCCCTACATTACTGTCAGACTTAGAACCACGACAGTTGGCGCCCACCGTGGGGAAGGTGTCTTAGCAACTAGTTGGAGAAGTTGCGATTTTTCCGATCCTCTTCATCATGGTTTCAGGCGGAGTTCTGGTGGAGGGCCGCGAGATCCGCCTCAGCGCGCTCAAGTTCATCGCCGATGACTCTACTTGGCTTCAGGAGGCTCCGCTCGATGTTGACGCGCTCCCTGTTCGCGAGGCAACGCACTTCCACGCGTGCGTCTGCGGCGTCCTCTTGCGGCAACCATCGACCCAGTATCGGTCGGCCCCTGTGTCATCCTCACTTCCTGTTTCCCGCCGGCGCAAGCGTTCCGGTCGGTCGAGGCTTCACCGGTGGGTGAGACACGCGGTGGCTCGCCAGTCGGCCACCCCCCAAGTCGCGGCGATCGAGCCCGACGAATCTCTCTACGGCCTGTTCGACTAGCTCCGCAGAGACTGCATCCGAGTGCGATAGCAGTGATCCGGCGGCAGAGGTTCTGATGGTCGATGGACCACGCAGTCCTCCCGGCTTTCCCCGCACTGACGGAGGCGACGGCGGAGGCGACCCGTCACATGCCCATGAAGAGTATCTCCCCGAGCCCCTCACTTCGCTGCAGAGGGAATAACTTCGCCGCCGGAACATGGATGCGATGCGCACTCCTATCGTTGGAGAAACCCCCGAGGCCCGTGCCTTAGAAGACGCACGCTTGGCCAACTTGGCTGAGCGCACTCGACTGGAGAACCTCCAGCGAGTACTCGACGAGCATGCGCGACAACAGGCTCCAGAAACCAGTCGACGTCAGCTCTTTCCGCCACCGACTCAGGTATATCGAACTCCGATTCAGAATTTAGCAGCTGCAACCCGTATAGCAGAGTCGATTCAGCCTTCTCAGTCAGAGGCTGGCAGAGGCTTGTTACAGATCAGAGCATTACTCCGGGCAGCAGGAGATCAGAATTCAGCTGTATCACAATCGTAGAATAGGATCCACAGCAGATCCGTCGCTGCAGATACAGTCCAGTCGGCCCACAGCCCAAGATCGCCCCCGGGGCGCGAGGGACGTGGGGACCGGCGTGATTAGAACAGGAACCGTGAGCAGTATGATCACCAACTCGATCGAGATGATCGACGTCGAGTGCCCACCCCTCCCCCAAGGAGTGGATCATACGTGCCTCGACAGCACGATGACAGACGCCTTCACAGTGTTGGGTGAAGGATTCCGGCCGACCCCAGGGAACCAGGCTTTGATGCGAGATCCATTCTCGTTCAAGGCTTGGTCGACAGGAACAGAGCTCACCGAGAAGGTCATGACAGAGACATACCCACCAGCAGCAGAGTACACGTCTCAGGACCGGAGTGCTTCAACAGAGCCATCAGGGCCGCAGTGATTCCTCCCAACTTCAGGTTGGCGAGTGGAGTCAGTAAGTTCACTGGTGAGTCCAAGCCTGATACTTGGCTCGAGGACTACCGAGTGGCTGTTCAGATTGGCGGCGGCAACGATGAAGTGGCCATGAAACACATGCCTCTTATGTTGGAGGGCTCGGCCAGAGCATGGCTAAATCAGTTAGCACCCGGCAGCATTTACACTTGGGAAGATCTTGCCCGAGTGTTTGTCGGAACATTTGAAGGAACTTGCAAGCGACCAACAGGATTGACAGAGCTGCAATCTTCCGTGCAGAAGTCGAATGAAACTTTGAGGGATTACATCCAGAGATGGATCACGTTGCATCACACGGTAGAGAACGTGTCTGATCACCAATCAGTTTGTGCCTTCAAGGAAGGTGTTAAGTACAGAGAGCTGAACCTGAAATTCGGTCGAACCAGAGACATGTCTCTGAGTCGAATGATGGATATTGCCACCAAGTATGCCAATGGTGAAGAAGAGGATCGGCTCCGGAGTGGCAAGCACAAGTCAGTCGCCCACGAAACCGGAGGAGGGAACTCCAGTCGGAAGCAGAAGCGGAAAGCCGAGCAAGCTGCTCCTGGAGAAGCCTTGGCCGTGACTCAAGGAAAGTTTAAGGGGAAGCCCAAAGGGCCTTGGAACCCTAAGAAAGTGAAAGACCAAGACGGAAATGATGTGTTGGATTTGCCATGCCACATTCACACAAAGAAAGATGAAGAAGGTAAACTCATTTACCCGAAACATACCACTCGACAGTGTTGACTCTTGATCCAGCAGTTCCAGGGGAAACAACTCAAAGATAAGGAAAAGGAGTCGGACAAAGTTGAGGACAAAGAAGACAGTGATGATGGATATCCTCAGGTCAATTCCACCCTGATGATTTTTGCTGACATTGAAAGTAAAAGTCGATTGAAAGTTATCAACAGAGAAGTGAACATGGTCGCTCTGGCGACACCCAGTTATTTGAAATGGTCTCAGACTGCCATCACATTCGACCAGTCCGATCACCCGACACACATAGCCACCCCTGGGAGGCAAGCTCTGGTAGTCGACCCAGTCATCGAAGGCACTCGACTAACAAAAGTTTTGATGGATGGAGGCAGTGGCCTGAATATACTGTATGCAGAAACGTTGAAAGGGATGGGCATTCCGATGTCCAGACTCAGTACCAGCAACATGAGTTTCCATGGAGTCATTCCTGGAAAGAAGGCTGAGTCACTCGGCCAATTTGCTCTTGATGTGGTTTTTGGTGATTCCAAGAATTACCACAAAGAAAAGTTGACGTTTGAAGTTGTGGATTTCCAGAGCGCCTATCACGCTATTTTGGGCGGGCCGGCTTATGCACGTTTCATGGCTCGACCATGCTATGTGTATCTCAAATTGAAGATGCCTGGTCCCAAAGGAGTGATCACTATTACTGGCAATCGGAAGAAGGCAGAGGAGTGCTTTCAGAAAGGCTCAAAGACTGCCGAGGCTCAGATGGCAGTAGTCGAGCTGCAGGAGTACCAGAAAACTGCCGACCCAAGTGATTTGTTGCGAGCCAAGAAGCCTGCTACGGAATCAGCGTTTCAGTCGTCCGGTGAGACAAAGCCAGTTCATATTCACCCGACCGACCCCAATGCTACTCCGACTCATATCTCAACAACACTCGACTCCAAATAGGAAGAAGCGCTCATCCAGTTCCTCCGTGAGAACTGGGACATCTTCGCATGGAAGCCTTCTGGCATGCCAGGTGTTCCCAGGGGGCTTGCTGAGCACCGCCTATGAGTCGATCCAAAAGTGAAACCTATCAAAGAGCATCTTCGACGGTCCGCCGTCCAGAAGAGAAAGGTTATTGGTGAGGAGGTAGCTCGGCTCTTAGCAGCAGAGTTTATCCGAGAGATTTACCACTCCGAGTAGCTCGCCAATGTTGTCATGGTCCCCAAGAAGGACAAGTCGCTTCGCATGTGCATTGACTTCAAACATATCAATCGGGCCTGCCCGAAAGATCATTTTCCTTTCCCCCGCATCGACCAGATAGTCGACTCGACTGCGGGGGTGTGAGCGCCTGTCTTTTTTAGACGCCTATTCCGGTTACCATCAGATCCGTCTGTATGGACCCGATGAGATCAAAACAGCCTTTATCACTCCGTTCGGGTGCTTCTGTTATGTTACCATGCCATTCGGCCTCAAAAATGCCGGAGCCACGTTTATGAGGATGATTCAAAAGTGTTTGCTCACTCAAATCAGTCAAAATGTGGAAGCATACATGGATGATATTGTGGTCAAGTCACGGAAAGGTTCCGACCTGCTGACTGGCCTTGCTGAAACATTTGCCAACCTCAGGAGGTATGATATCAAGATTAATCCATCAAAGTGCACATTTGGAGTTCCTGGCGGAAAGTTACTCGATTTTCTCGTTTCCGAACGAGGAATCGACGCCAACCCAGAAAAAGTTGGTACTATACTACGAATGAAGTGCCCTGTGCGTGTGCACGATGTCCAGAAGCTTACTGGTTGCTTCGCCGCTTTAAGTCGATTCACTTCTCGTCTCGGTGAAAAGGCATTGCCTCTTTACCGACTGATGAAGAAGTCAGACAAGTTCGAGTGGACTCCTGAAGCTGATGCAGCGTTTGCAGAGCTAAAAGCCCTGCTCTCCACCCAGCCGGTGGTTGCTGCTCCAATCAGCAAAGAGCCTTTACTGCTTTACATTGCAGCCACAGGACAAGTTGTAAGTACAGTACTTACGGTCGAGCGGGAAGAAAAAGGAAAGACCTTTAAAGTTCAGCGCCCAGTATATTATGTTTCTGAAGTTTTGACTCCATCAAAGCAAAGATATCCTCATTATCAGAAGCTTGTATATGGGATTTATATGACCACAAAGAAGGTTGCACATTACTTCTCTGACCATTCCATTACAGTCGACGCTCCATTGTCAGAGATTCTGCACAACGGAGATGCAACTGGTCGAGTGGCAAAATGGGCGATTGAACTCCTTCCCCTAGATATCAAGTTTGAGGCAAAGAAAGCTATCAAGTCCCAAGCAATAGCAGATTTCGTCGCCGAGTGGATTGAACAGCAACTGCCGACTCAAGTTCACTCAGAGCACTGGACCATGTTCTTCGACGGTTCTAAGATGCTGAATGGTTCCGGTGCTGGTGTAGTATTGGTTTCCCCCCAAGGAGATAAGCTCATATATGTTCTCCAAATCCATTTTGATTCTTCCAATAACGAAGCAGAATATGAAGCACTTTTGTATGGGTTGCGCATGGCCATTTCACTCGACGTCCGTCGCCTCATGGTCTATGGCGACTCAAATTTGGTGGTTAATCAAGTGATGAAGGAGTGGGATGTCAGAAGTCTAGCCATGACTGGTTATTGCAATGTAGTGAGAAAGCTAGAGAAGAAATTCGAGGGGTTAGAGCTTCATCACATACCCCGACTGAAAAATCAAGCAGCTGATGATTTGGCAAAAATAGGTTCCAAGAGAGAAGCCATTCCCAGCAATGTGTTTTTGGAACACATCCACACGCCATCAGTTCAAGAGGATCCTTTCACTGAAGAAGCCCCACAGCCAAAAAGTGCCACAGATCCGACTGAAGTTGAGGTTCCAGCAGTGGTCGACCTGATCATGGAAGTTTTGGTCATCACTCCCGACTGGACGGTGCCGTACATCGCGTACATCCTAAGGAAAGAACTTCCAGAAGACGAAGAAGAGGCTCGACAGATCGTTCGTCGATCCAAGGCCTTTACCGTCATAAAGGGACAGTTGTATAGAGAAAGCGCGACTGGAGTCAGCCAGAAGTGTATAACGCCAGAAGAAGGTCAAATAATTCTTGACGATATCCACTCGGGGACCTGTGGTCATCATGCGTCCTCTCGGACCATTGTGGCTAAAGCATACCGAGCGGGATTTTACTGGCCAAGAGCAAATGAAATGGCGAAAAAGATAGTTGACAAATGTGAAGGATGTCTGTTTTACTCCAATATGTTGCACAAACCCGCGTCAGCCCTGAAGACCATTCCACTCGTCTGGCCCTTCGCTGTTTGGGGATTGGATATGGTTGGACCTCTGAGAACGGGCAGGAGCGGCTTCACTCATGTGCTAGTGGCAGTCGACAAGTTCACCAAATGGATTGAAGCTAAGCCTATCAAGAATCTGGATGCTAGCACTGCTATCAGTTTCATCAGAGAGTTGATATTCAGATATGGAGTTCCGCACAACATCATCACTGACAATGGGTCAAACTTCGATTCTGACAAGTTCAGAGCTTTTTGCGCTTCTCAAGGCACACGAGTCGACTACACTTCAGTCGCTCACCCCCAGTCGAATGGACAAGCAGAAAGAGCAAACGGCTTAATTCTCAAAGGATTGAACCCCCGGCTGATGCGCGACCTCAAGCACGCAGCAGGCGCATGGGTCGACGAGCTTCCGTCAGTTCTTTGGGGATTGAGGACCACCCCTAATCGGTCGACTGGACGAACTCCATTCTTTTTGGTCTCTGGAGCTGAAGCCGTTTCGATGAGTGACCTGCTTCAAAATGCACCCCGAGTCGAGCTCTACTCTGAAGATGAAGCAGAACAAGCCCGGCAGGACGCAGTCGACCTTCTGGAAGAAGAAAGAGGGATGGCCATGATCCGGTCGACCATATATCAGCAAGACTTGCGTCGGTTCCATGCCAGAAACGTGAAGAGTCGAGCCTTCCAAGAAGGAGACTTGGTCCTCCGAGTGGATCAACGGAAACAGCACAAGCTTTCTCCTACTTGGGAAGGTCCCTTCATCGTCACCGGAGTTCTCCATAATGGAGCGTACCATCTTTACAATGTCGATCGCCGGATCGATGAGCCACGAGCTTGGAATGCGGAGCTGCTCCGCCCCTTTTATACTTAAGTACTCACTCGAATGAGATGTAATAAGAGATACCCCTTTAGTTTATTTATCAAAGACAAAAGTATTATAATTTTCCCAGTGATTGTTGTCGCTTTTGTTCACGTGAGAAATCCCCCAAGTGGGTAGCTTAGCCGCGAATCCATTTCGCCTAAGTTTGTAAAAAAAATCCTACCGAGTGGTGAGCAAGCCTCTCACTCGGGGGCTTAGCTGCGAATCCGTTTCGCCTAAGTATTTAAAATCCTACCGAGTGGAGAGCAAGCCTCTCACTCGAGGGCTTAGCTGCGAATCCGTTTCGCATAAGTATTTGAAAATCCTACCGAGTGGTGAGCCAGCCACCCACTCGGGGGCTTAGCTGCAGTCCAAGTACTCGCCTAAGTATTCAAAATCTGACCGAGTGATGAGCCAGCCTCCCACTCGGGGGCTTAGCTGCAGTCCAAGCACTCGCCTAAGTATTAAAAATCCTACCGAGTGATGAGACAGCCTCCCACTCGGGGGCTTAGCTGCAGTCCAAGCACTCGCCTAAGTATTAAAAATCCTACCGAGTGGAGAGCAAGCCTCCCACTCGGGGGCTTAGGTGCAGTCCAAGCACTCGCCTAAGTATTTAAAACCCTACCAAGTGGAGAGCAATACTCCCACTCGGAGGCTTAGCTGCAGTCCAAGCACTCGCCTAAGTATTAAAAATCCTACCGAGTGGAGAGCAAGCCTCTCACTCGGGGGCTTAGCTGCGAATCTGTTTCGCCAAAGTATTTGAAAATCCTACCGAGTGATGAGCCAGCCTCCCACTCGGGGGCTTAGCTGCAGTCCAAGTACTCGCCTAAGTATTCAAAATCCTACCGAGTGGAGAGCAACCCTCCCACTCGGGGGCTTAGCTGCAGTCCAAGCACTCGCCTAAGTATTCAAAATCCTACCGAGTGGAGAGCAAGCCTCCCACTCGGGGGCTTAGCTGTAGTCCAAGCACTCGCCTAAGTATTTACAATCCTACCGAGTGGAGAGCAATCCTCCCACTCAGAGGCTTAGCTGCAGTCCAAGCACTCGCCTAAGTATTCAAAATCCTACCGAGCGGAGAGCAATCCTCTCACTCGGGGGCTTAGCTGCAGCCCAAGTACTCGCCTAAGTATTTAAAATCCTACCGAGTGGAGAGCAATCCTCCCACTAGGGGGCTTAGCTGCAGTCCAAGCACTCGCCTAAGCATTCAAAATCCTATCGAGTGGAGAGCAATCCTCCCACTCGGGGGCTTAGCTGCAGTCCAAGCACTCGCCTAAGTATTTAAAATCCTACCATGTGGAAAGAAATCCTCCTACTCGGAGGCTTAACTGCAGTCCAGTACTCGCCTAAGTATGAAATCCATCCCGATCCGCAAGGACGACGAGGTGTAGGTCGACTATTACCTTCTCCTTCGGAGCTACGCCACAAGTACAACGTGAGCTCCATCCCGCTGCATCTCAAGCACAAAGTGTATTTCGAGTGAAAAACAGATTTTGCTCGAAGGCAAATGCAAGAAAATTCAACGATAAACCAAGTTCAGATAAATCCTAAAGGTCCCAGACCACAGATCAAAGTACTCGAGCATTCAGACCGAAGGAGTTTAACGGTTACAAAATCCACTCGGCATTCCGAGGCAAATTTAAGGAGAGGCATAAAAGTTTGTTTACTCCGCAGGAGGAGGGCTGGCAGGCTCGACAAACTCGTCCAGGTTGACACCATCGGTGATCCGAGTGGCAGCAGCGATGAAGTTCTCCATGAAAGATTGAAAATCATGCCTCTTGGTGTTGGCGACCTTGATCACCTCTAGCTTATCTTCTCGCACCTCTTTATAGTGGATACGAACCAAAGACAGAGCCACATCAGCACCACATCGGCCAGAAGACTTCTTCCACTCCTGCACTCGACCAGGAATCTCGTTAAGTCGAGTCATCAGCGACTCGAGGTCATTCTGGAGCGTAGCCCTTGGCCAAAGCGCCGTGTCAATCCTTAACATGGCAACCTTCAATCGAGCCAGGTAGTCAACAACGCCGTCGACGCGGGATTCCAGTCGAAGCAGATTCATGGAAGTTTCGTCCTTCACAGGGGAGTTGATGGGGTCCAAGTTTGGTTCAATCCGCCCAGTCTCCTCCTCGAAGTCTCGAAAAAATTCTACATGCACAATCCAAGGATAAGTCAGTCTTCGTATGCCGAGTCGACGAAGAAAAACTCAGTTGGAACAAAATATATACCTTCAAGCTTGATGAACAACTTCTTGGCAAGGCTCCTCAGATAGCTTTCCAGATCGTCCCTCCTACGAGCGATGCCTCCCATCTTCTCGTTCAGATTGACCTTGTGCTTCTTCAAGCGTGTGACTTCCTTGTTGGCTTCGTCCAGGGCAGATTTCATCTTGGCGTTCTCTTCTTCCAATTGGTCGACTGAAGCCAGTTTCTGTTCAGCCAGAGCGGTTTTGTCATCAGCCTTCTTCTGAGCAGCAGCCATATCTTGATCCTTCTTCGCTAGAGCTTGGTTCAGTTTTTCTGAAAGGAAATGATGCTTAATTCCGAAAAAGCGGAAGGAAATCCAAACCTAAGACAAACCAGTCGACGAATCCGTCTTACCGTTGGCTTCGTCCTTGGCCTTTTGCAGTTCTGTCTTGGCCAATTCAAAGTCAAGGTTGAGTTGGATCTGCTGTTTCTCCAAGTCAGCAAAGCGAGCTCCAAGATCACAAGATTTCTGCAATCAGGGAGGAAGATTCATTTTACAGAGAAAAACAACAAAGACAATAAATACTAAGACTACGGTCGACTGCCCGCAATCCACCATAGTCTCGGGGACTAGACCCAGTGGGTGCACTTAGAGTGCCCCAACTGGTTCAGTTAACTCTCGGAGAGACCTTTTCGGCGCGAGTGTTAAAAAAAGAGAGAGAAGAAAGACAACAACAAACAAGCTCTTCAGACCATAGTCGACTGCCAGCAGTCGACCACGGCCTCGGGGACTACACCCAGTGGGTGCACTTTGCGTGCCCCCACTGGTTCAGTTTACGCTCGACACGGCCAAACCAGACCGAGTGAAAGAATTAAAATTTTAAGACTACAGTCGACTGCCCGCAGTCCACCGTAGTCTCGGGGACTACACCCAGTGGGTGCACTCAGCGTGCCCCCACTGGTCTAAAACCTCAATAACAACAATTCAGCTCAAAGTATGGATTTGCTCAGTGGCAAGTTGAAACACCCAGTGGGTGTACGGATGCAAAGATCCTTGGAAAGAGAGTTTTCATGTACCATATCCTAACAGAGCAAGCCAAGAAAATCAGTCGACGTGCTGCTAACCTGAACATTGCTTTGGAGCACCGAGCTGGCATCATAGGAGGCTTGACTGGCATCCCGCGCCATCTTCATCTTCTCCATCATAATACCTGCTTGGCGTATGGCTTCCTTGGCAGCATTCACTTCGTCCTCTGGGATGTGGTGGGTGGCAAAAACTGAAGGTGGATTGGCAGGAGCTTGAGCAGTCGACGAAGAGGGCAGGGCACTCGACAGTGGAATAGCGAAGGTAACGGAAGCCCGATTGACATCACCAGCGTCCTGAACGACTGGTTCCGCTATCGGCGTCGACTGTGGCACCTTGTTTGCAGGAGTCTTCCTATTTTTCCTCGTCAAAGGCCTCTCAGGCTCTTCATCATCATCGTCGGGGAGGTCAATAATGTTAGGAGCTGTTCAAAGATCAATCGCCAAATTTACATCACACGATGGTATGTATTACAGTTGAGTCGACCAAATGAAGACAGAATGATAGAAATCATACCCAGATTGGAAGTGACTGCATCCTCCATTGCCTCATCCTCATCCTTGTAGACTGAAGTCCCAGAAGTAGCAGCGCTGCTAAGTCCAACGTTCATCTGGTTAAATCAAGAAAAAAATAAACAACACGGAGCGTCGAGTGAATACAAAGGGAGACACTCACGCAGAAGCGACGGGGATGTCAATCTTAATCTTCGGCAGCGCCTTCCGAGCTTTCTGCTCCGCAACTTTGGGTTGCTTTGACGCTTTTTCAGTTGGGACCGGCGAAGACGTCCGAGGGCGCTTTGAAGACTGGCCAGTCTGAGCAATCGCCTTTTCACGGGCGCTCGGCCGGTCTTGGTCAACTTTGGATCGCCTCTCCCTGCGAGGGGGCGACTCGACTTCTTCTTCGCCACTTGAGTCATCGCTCTCCTTGTTTTCCTCTCCGTCAGAATGCCAGTCGCCGCCGCTTGCCTCCCCCTTCGGGTCTTGCTCTTGTTCTTGGTCTCCGTTGGGCATTGAGTACATTTCGATAAGGGCCTGGAAGGTAGCAGGAAGAATAAAAGTCAGTTGACGAATCATAAATAGTCGCACGAGTGAATCCAGACCATAGTCAGAAGTGCAGAATCAGACCTTGTCTAGTTCATGCGATTGGTCGAATGGAGGAACTCTCCTGGCTCCCCTGCGGTTGTCCTTGTTCCCAGTAATGCTCGTCAGCCACCCCTCCAGCGTGGCATCCTCGACCTCCTCTGGGTGGATCCGAGTGGTGTCATCAATTCCCGAATACATCCACATCGGATGGTCTCGAGCTTGAAGGGGCTGGATGCATCGCCGGAGGAAGACCTCCAAGAGATCCATACCAGTCACCCCGTCACGGATAAGCTGGACTACCCGCTCGACCAGCACCTTAACCTGCGCCTTTTCCTCCGGGATCACCTTCAAAGAAGAAGGCTTCCTCACTCGGTCCATGGAAAAGGGAGGGAGTCCAGTCGACTGCCCTGGCGTCGGCTGGTCTTTGCAGTAAAACCAGGTCAACTGCCACCCACGAACAAAGTCGGAAAGAATCATGGCCGGAAAAGAACTTTTCCCTCTCATCTGAACCCCAAGACCCCCACACATCTAAATCACTTGTGTTCTCTCGTCACTCGGATTGGCTTTTTTCACCGTCTAGGAGCGGCAGGTGAAAATGTGCTTGAAAAGGCACCAATGAGGCCGACAACCCAGGAAGTTCTCGCACAAAGACACAAAAGCAGCAAGATACACGATGGTGTTGGGGTGAAGTGGTGGACTTGTGCTCCAAAGAAATTCAGAAGTCCCCGAAAGAAAGGGTGAGGAGGCAAGGAGAAACCACGGTCGACGTGAGTGGCAAGGAGAACGCGCTCACCCTCCTGAGGCTGCGGCTAGGATTCCTTCCCCGGAAGACGCGCCATTCCATGGAGGATCAGTCCTCCGTCGACCAGTTCGTCGAGATCTTCTTGACGAATCGTCGAGCGGATCCAGTCGCCCTGGATCCAGCCCTTCGGCAGACCGGCCCTCGAGGAAGATCTGCCCCGACTGGTCGTCTTCCCCTTCGCCTTCGCCGTCGTCTTCTTCGCCCGTTCCAAGGCCACCGTCTTCTCCTTCCCCATCATCGCCGGCGAGACACGTACGGAGCGACAGCACTGGAGCGAGAACGAGCGCGGCGGAGAAGTCTGAAGAGGAGAGGAGGAAATGAGGACGCACTGTTCAGAAACCCCGGCTCGGTGCCTTATATGAGGTTGCTTCCGAGTGGCTGACTTGTAGGCCCAGACGATCCTGTCAAATCCCGCAACAGTCGCGCACACGATACGTGGCGAAAAAGGTGGTGTGGAGATCGAGGCGGCTCTGCCCTATCCCATCCGATTACTGCGGCCTCCTCCGCCCCGCGCACTTCCCAAAATTTGAATCCCGTGAAATTCGCGAGTAGCAGAGCAACTTATCAGATGGAAGATTTCCTCCACGCCATCTCTCGGAGCTCTTCAAGCAAAGAAACCCACTCGACAAAAACTAAGAATGGATCAAGGTGACTGAAAAAGAAGTTGGTGTCATCACCTGAGTTCATTGATCCAAGGCAAGACATACTCATAACACGAGAAATGGGTCGGAAGTGTTTTCAACTCCTTACCCACTCAAACCTCGATCCATTTGGGGGCTAATGATGAAGCCATGTACCTAGGGTAGGGTCATGGACCTGTCCAAGCTACCCTCCCCTAGGACATCTTTAGAATAAATCACCTTTCAATCGACTCAGAAGTGTTCCACTCGACGGACTCGAAGACACTCGACCAAGAAGCCAATCACTCGACCATGAAGCCAACCACTCGACAGCCAGGAGACCTAAAGTCATTCTGTACGCTAACGGTCGGTCATTAAGTAGCCTTTATGGTCATCATAGCACTTTATTTATGGCGTTACCAGTAACGCCCGACCTTAATGTACTTTAAGCCCTGCATAACTGAGGGCCGGAGGAGTCTGGCGAACTTTATATAAGCCACCCCCTCCTCAGTGTAAAGGGTTCGCACCCCTGTAATTCATACACACGTAATCCAGTCGACCGCCTCCGGGCTTCGAGACGTAGGGCTATTACTTCCTCCGAGAAGGGCCTGAACTCGTAAACCTCATGTGTCTACAACTACTCCATAGCTAGGATCTTGCCTCTCCATTCTTACCCCCTACATTACTGTCAGACTTAGAACCACGACACCTACTTCTTTCCAAGGAACACAAAGATCAAGATGATCTTCCACCACAAGACCACAAGCCAAAGGGCAAGGACAAGCTTCAAGAGGAGATTGATGCATTGAAGAAGCACCTAAGGCTTTGGTCAAGTGGGTTCCCAAGACTACATCAAGTTCCACTTCATCAAGTATGACTACAACTCCAAGGATTCCCATCAAGATGGTGTGGATCCCGAAGAAGAAGAACTAGAAAGTTCTTGAGGGTGACTCCGCCAACGCACTTCACCCTTATCATTTTGGCAAGGACAAGTGCAAACAACTTCCATATCTTGCACTAGTTCAAGGAGTCACAAACCTCTTGTTGGTAAGAGAAGGGACAAGGTAACCTAATGCATTCATGGACATCATATCATGTGAATATTGATAACCCACAAGTATAGGGGATCGCAACAGTTTTCGATAAGTAAGAGTGTCGAACCCAACAAGGAGCTAAAGGTAGAACAAATATTCCCTCAAGTTCTATCTCTCGGATTTCGGGTTCCGGCAGACCCTTGAGGTTCGAACTCTGGGGTGCGCGCGGAGATTACGCTTCCTACCTACCTGTACCCCTCCGCCTTGCAAGGATCTGAGCTACGAGAAGAACAACACAAGAGACACAGGGTTTATACTGGTTCGGGCCACCGATGTGGTGTAATACCCTACTCCTGTGTGGTGGTGTGGTGGATTGCCTCTTGGGCTGATGATGAACAATACAAGGAAGAACAGCCTCGCGAGGGTCTGTTCTTGGCTGGGGCGATGAACTGCTAGGAGGGGTTTAGTCGCCCTTCTCTCTCTCTCTCTCTCTCTCTCTCTCTCTCTCTCTCTCTCTCTCTCTCTCTCTCTCTCTGATCTGATTGCCAATCGATCTGTCCTCCCAATCCTGGGGGTGGCTAGTCCTATTTATAGGCAAAGGCCCTGGGCCTCTTCCCAAATATTGAGCGGGAAGGGCGCCAACAATTGGCCATTTTGAAGGGGAACATCTGGTACACTTATCCTGACTAAAGTTGGTCCTCGCCTGCCAAAGGCTCTGGTGGTGACGCTGGCTTGGGCTCCAGAATGACTTCCTTCCTTCCGCTGGACTGGTCTTGGTCTCGTTGCACCGAAACGGGTGCCTTTGCTTGATCCTCCCGCCTGCGCTTGCTCCCTTTGCACCAAAGAGGAAAGGGAGGACACTGCGCAGGCTGGCGCCTGCCTGGCGCCCTTGGTCGTCATGGCTTGCGTCATGGACACCTCGTGAGGTACCCTGCCTTGATCTCTCCGCCTCCTCGCGAGCCAGCCTGATGAGGCCACGCCTGAGGAAGCTCCGTGTCGTCTGCCCCGCGAGGCTTGGCCCCTCGCGAGGGTCTTGGGTCTGTGTTGATGAAGATGGGCCGTACTGGTCCCCCTTTGAGCCACGCCGCAGGCCGCAGGCAGGCAAGTCCGCCGACAGTAGCCCCCGGGCCCAAGGCGCGCCCGGACTTGGCCGCGCAGGAAGGCGAAAGGACAAGGGCGAAGCGCCGCGGGCCCTAACAGCCTGCGGCCTTGGGCGCCGCGTGGCGGTTGATTGGACGTGGGTGGCACTGTTCCCCCACGCCCCCTTATTCTGGGCCATGCTAGGCGGACTCGTAGTTGTACACAGCCGCTCCCTTTCTTTTGTTCGTGCGCCCTCTGTCCTTCCTCCGCTCAAACTCCAGCTCCTGTTTTCAGCCCGATCTCGGACCTTCTGTCCCCCTTCCCATCGCCATGGCTCCGACGAAGAAGGGGAGAGGAAAGAAACCCACGCCTCCGCCTCGCTCGCCGCCGTTGGTGGCCCCCGCCGTCGACCGGTCGATCATACTCAATCGAGAGGGCATGGGCAAGGTCAGCTCGGCTCTGGCTACTATCTTCAACGTGGTCCATTATTTTGCTGATGCCCTATGGGCGGGTCTGGTTCCCCCATTTTCTGATTTCTTCAGGGTCGTGCTTTCCCACTACCAGATCCACATGATGCATCTGGGTCCTGAATCCATCACCCTTCTTTCGGTCTTCGCTTTTGTTTGCGAGGCAATGATGGGCATCCTTCCTTCGGTTGCCTTGCTGCGCCACTTCTTCTCTCTGCGCCTTGTCGACCCTACCCAATGCTCGGCGTGCGTGAGCTTCGTCGCCGCGTCTGAGATAGAGGCCTTAGGGATCGACTTCGGGTTCCCTTCGCCTTCGGCTGGGTTCCACGAGCGGTGGCTGTATGTTGATGTTGGGGTGCCCAGCCCCCTGCTGTCGAAGCCAACCTCGCCTGCTGTCCTCAATTCGGGCTGGGGCCAGGAGATGCTCGAGAGCCCCCGGCTCGCCTTCGTCTGGCACCGCTTCGCGTTCTTGAAGTCGATCGGCGTGACAGCGCCCAAGGTGGTGAAGGAGTTCCTGTTACGCCGCATTGCTCCTCTCCAACGCCACTCCCGCCGGATGTGTGCCTTCAATGGGCGTGGTGATCATATGAGGCTCCAGGAAGAGGATCTGACGCCTGAAGTGCTGAGGACAGTGCTCTTGATCCTGACTGGTGACCCCAACCCGGGCAGCATCCAGCGGGGAGGGGCCCTGCTGTACCTCTGCCAGAACAGGGACGATTTTGTGAAGCAGATGCCTATCTTTGATGAATGGGGGACGTGCCCCGCCGGCCTCCAGGGGCCTCGCGAGAACCCAGTGATGGTGACTGCCCTTCCAGTCGGCCAAGGTGACTCTTCCTCAAGTGGCGGGGCAGGGAGGCATGAGGCGCCAGAGGCCGAGGGGCCTCCCGACGGGGTGACAACGTCGGGTGATGCTCATGAGGGAGCGGCTGCTGGGGCCCGTGCCACGGAGGCCGAGAGCGGCGAGCAGCTGCCCTCAGCGCCTGCGGATGGGGCCCTGAGGCTCCAGTTGCTCCTTTGGGCGAGGCGACCGGCAGTGCGCACCAGGCAGGTGCCTCTGACGCGGATCGCCTTGATGCTTTGCCCTCGTCGCAGGTTGATCCCTGCGCTCAGCTCTTGGGCCGCGTCCGCGTGGACTTTGAGGCCCTCCGAAAGAAAAGGGAGGCCCTGGGCGACAATTACCCTTGTCGCCTCCTGAAGCGTAGGAAGTACTTCGCCACTGATGAGTAAGCCTTCTCCTTCTCCAGCTCCCGATCTTTCTGTTGCTCTTGCTGATCCTTGCTCCACAGGCCCCTTCCAGCCGAGCTCGCAAAGATGGCTGAGGTTCCGTCCCCCTTGGCTTCGCTCTCTCCTCCGTCCTCGAGTGCTCCGAGCAGCACAACCCTTGTAGTGAGGGCGACCGAAAGGGCGAACCGTCCCGAGGCGCATCGAGGCCCTACGCACCCCACGATCTTCCTTCACGGGCCTTCTCGAGGCATAGCCAGCCTGTCGTGGGCTTCTCGCTTGGTCGTGGACTGCGATTGGCTGAGGCGCTCCCTGCGCTCTTCATCTGGGGGCGGGCTGGCTCCAGGCCGGGCTTCTGGCGTAGTGTGCCCGACCGTCGCGAGGGTGCCAGCCCCCAGCCCCCTGCCCGGAGGGGGAGTGCCGATTCGTGGCCTCCGGCGCTCGCTTGGGGCAGGTGATGGTGTGGAAGACGTGCGCGAACGCGCTCGGGAGCGTCGCGCTCTTCGCCAAGGTTTCCTTCGAAGGGCGGCCGATGCGGTGGACCTGCTTGGTGAGGAGCTTGCTGATGAAGACGCGCGCCTTGAAGCCGAGGGCCTGCGCCTGGTTGCAGAGAGGCGCAAGCTGGAGGGCGCCGTCGCCCTCGCGCGCCATCAGCGCGATCTTGACGATGAAAAGGCCAAGGCGTCATTGGCGGCCTCTCGTGAGGCCCAATCTCGGGCCGCTGAGGAGGCCCGGGAGGCTGACCGCCGGAGAGAGGTTGCGGAGGAGCGGGCTCGCGAGCTCCTGGCCCGGTGCCACTCACTGAAAGAGCAAGGGGAGCTGCGCGAGGCAGCCCTTGCGTCAATGAAGGTGGCCTCTGGCGACTCGGCAGGGCTCCAGAAGCGTGAGGAGGCGCTGATGCTGGAAGCCGCTGAACGTACGCGCGAGGACGAGCGTCTGGAGACGAGGGAGCGCTTGGTGATGCAGGCGGAGGATGATGTCGCTGCACGGGAAGCCTGTGTCCTGGAGGAGGTCAGGCGTCGGGTGGCGACTGCGCGCCTGAACCTCGAGCGCGAGTTCGAGGGAAAGCTAGAGTTGATCCGGGTCGAGGCTGAAGGTAGGACTGTTGCCTTGAGGGCCAAGCTGGAGGAAGCGACACGGCAGGCTGATGCTTTTCGGGCCGCCCTTGAGGTGGCGCAAGGGGAGTCAACCACCTCCCAGGCCGAAGTGCTCCTTCTTCGCCATCGGGTGGAGGAGGCTGAAGCCGTCGCGCGCCAGAATAGGGACGAGATACGCCAACGGCGGGTCCTGGAGCATGAGCACGGCCCCATGCTCACCACGCTCCGGGAGAGAGCCAACACAGCCTTGGGTAACATCTGCGAGGCGGTTGTCGGCGAGCCGCACGCAGTCAACTACGCCGGCAATCTTCAGTTCTTCACCGACGTGGTGACGCAGCTGGAGGCGCGGTCGGTCAGGGCCGACAGGTTGGTGGGGGAGAGGAGCCGCGCCCTGCTCGGGCGCTCCTTTTCTCGCGTCTTCAGCCACCTCAGGAACATGGATCCCCACTTCGATTTTGACGCTGCCATCACCCCAGTTCCCCAGGCCGTCCGGGACGACCTGGCGCACTGGGTGGAAGACAATGTGGATGCTCTTGTTAGGGCCTTCGCTTCAGACAACGACGGCGTGATCGTGGCTGCCGACGAGGGCCGCGTGGTGAACGGCCCTGACGCCGCAGGTGGCAACGCAGACAGCGACAGCGAGCCCAGCGACGCCAGCAATGGTTTGGGAGGCGCTCCCGAGGACGCATTGGGGGATTTATCCGACTGATTATGCATCGTTCCTGTTTCTGTACCCTGCATGAACAGAACTCAGGTTTTGGCCTGATAGCTGTGAGAGCATTTTGGTAGGGGGAGCCCCTCATGTAAAACTTGCATTTATCGTATTAGTAGATGTTACATTGCCCATGAGCCCATGCCGAGCGGTTGGCTAAGCAACGTGCCAGTTGGCTAGTTTACCTTTGTTCCGCGCGAGCCCTGAGGTAGCCTATGGGGGGCTGTAGCGTCCCGAGCATTCCTTGACCAAATCCGTGAGATCTACAGTAAAAGACCCTCCTGAGAGGACGTGGCGGCGGCAGTCCGGGCTGCGCGCAAGCTAGGCCTGACCCGGCTCACGAGGGGCTCACGAGGGGAGGCAGCTGAGGCGAAGTGTAACCGAAACGCGAGAAATTGCTCGAACGAGACTAAGCACCCCTTCCCCGAACACACGCAAATCTTGAATTCGAATCCAACTTAAATCCAGGGGGGAAAGTGACAACCAAAGGGGAAAGCAATGAAAGCAAATAAAAGGCCGCGTCCGGCACCTAATCTAGTCTTGGACGTCTTCTCACCAGCGCGGAGCTAAGTGCTGCCACTGGGCATGGGAGGGAGCCCCAGGGCCTGAGGCCGGCACCCCTGAGACTCCGGGGCGTGTACAACCCCACTCATTATTACGTGAGAGTGTCACGGGGCGGCGAGCTTCACAGGCACTGGGCCTTCTTCACAGGTACCGGCCTTGCTTCATATCGCCAGACGAGGGCCCCGCCTTGCGCCACACTCTAGTGCCATCAACGACGACCGGAAACGAGGACGCTGCCGATGGGGTAGAGCGGTCGCCAGCGGTTCCCCCGACGACCACGGGTCCTCCGCCAGGGGCAGGCCTTGAGACACCTCCCCAGCGGAGGGCCTACCTCCTGAGAACGCCTTGCTCCGAACGCCGCGGTGGTGATGTCAGATCTCTGCCCCTCTCCTGTAGCCCCCTGCGCCCTCCTCCCGAGGGGTAGGAGACCGCGGGAGTGGGGCAGCTGTTCGCTGTGGTGACCTGCATCTCCTGCGATCCATGATTAGCATATGCCTGCTCCTGAGGAATTAGCGGTACCCTATATTCGTTGCCTCCAGCGTGGCCAGTGGGTCCGTCTCGGGGCTCCTGGAAGAGCTCAGCTTCTGGCGCCTCGTCCCCCCAGCTTGGCCTGAGGAGCGAGCCTTGTTCGCCCTCGTGAGGGTGCCCTTGGTCCACCATGTGGGGCACGTATTCTTCTGGTGCCGTCATCCCGAAGGCCACGTCGTAGTGCCCCGCTGTAGGATCGAAAGTATGTCTAGAGGGGGGGTGATTGGACTACTTGACTAAATAAAAACTTAACCTTTTCCCAATTTTAGTTCTTGGCAGATTTTAGCTACTTTAGGACAAGTCAAGCAATCATCACACAATTCAAGCAAGCAAGCAAAGAGTATATAGGCAGCGGAAAGTAAAGCATGCAACTTGCAAGAATGTAAAGGGAAGGGTTTGGAGAATTCAAACGCAATTGGAGACAAGGATGTTTTTGTCGTGGTTCGGATAGGTCGTGCTATCCTACATCCACGTTGATGGAGACTTCAACCCACGGAGGGTAACGGTTGCGCGAGTCCACGGAGGGCTCCACCCACGAAGGGTCCACGAAGAAGCAACCTTGTCTATCCCATCATGGCCATCGCCCACGAAGGACTTGCCTCACTAGCGGTAGATCTTCACGAAGTAGGCGATCTCCTTGCCCTTACAAACTCCTTGGTTTAACTCCACAATCTTGTCGGGGGCTCCCAAGTGACACCTAGCCAATCTAGGAGACACCACTCTCCAAGAAGTAACAAATGGTGTGTTGATGATGAACTCCTTGCTCTTGTGCTTCAACTGATAGTCTCCCCAACACTCAACTCTCTCTCACAAGATTTTGATTTGGTGGAAAGAAGATTTGAGTGGAAAGCAACTCGGGGAAGGCTAGAGATCAAGATTCATATGGTAGGAATGGAATATCTTGGCCTCAACACAAGGGTAGGTGGTTCTCTCTCAGAACATATGAGTTGGAAGTGTAGATGTGTTCTGATGGCTCTCTCCACGAGTGAAGAGGAGGTGGAGGGGTATATATAGCCTCCACACAAAATCCAACCGTTACACACAATTTACCAATCTCGGTGGGACCGAATCAACAAACTCGGTCGGACCGAAATAGTAAACCTAGTGACCGTTAGAGATTTTCGGTGGGACTGACATGCAACTCGGTAGGACCGATATGGTTAGGGTTAGGGCATAACGTAATCTCGGTGAGACCGATTACACAAACTCGGTGAGACCGATTTGCTTAAAAGCTAACCAGAGAGTTGGTCAGGCAAACTCGGTGGGACCGATTTGCTCTTTCGGTGAGACCGAAAAGTTACAAAATGGAAACAGAGAATTTGCATTGCAATCTCGGTGGGACCGATCCGCTCTTTCGGTGAGACCGAAAAGTTATGAAAAGGAAACAGAGAAATTGCAATCCCATCTCGGTGAGACCGAGATCCCTATCGGTAGAACCGATTTGCTAGGGTTTGGCAGTGGCTTATGACATTTGAAACTCAGTGGCACAAGATAGGAAGAATCGGTAGGACTGAGTTTGGCTTTGGGTTTAGGTCAAGAGTGGATATGAGAAAGTAGCTGAGGTTTTTGGAGCATATCATTAAGCACATGAAGCAAAGGGCTCATTATGCAACACCTCATCCCTCCTTGATAGTATTGGCTTTTCCTATGAACTCAATGTGATCTTGGATCACTAAAATGTAAAATGAAGAGTCTTGAGCTTTTGAGCTTGAGCCAATCCTTTGTCCTTAGCATTTTGAGGGTTCCACTTTCACCATCCATGCCATGCCAATCATTGAGCTTTCCTGAAATAATCATCTTGGAATAGCATTAGCTCAATGAGCTATATGTTGTTATGAATTACCAAAACCACCTAGGGATAGTTGCACTTTCAATCTCCCCCTTTTTGGTAATTGATGACAACATATAGATCAAAGCTTCGACAAATGATAATAAGAATGAAATATATCGTTGCTTTGAGAAGTATGTGATAAGTAAGAGCTCCCCCTAAATTTGTGCATATTTAAAATTTGCTTTGGACTGCAAATGCACAAAGAGTTAGAATCATGGGTTACTCTTCCATGTCACATACATCTTGGTGGAGCGCTCAAAATGATAAGAATGAAATACATGCACTCATCACCAAGAAAAGTGAATGATCACATAAGATAGATAAGATATATCAAGCATGCATAAGTGTAGCTTATGATCAAACACATGATCATCAATGTCTCACAAGCATATCATAGTATCTCAACCAAAAGCAAACAAAGTTTGAAAAACCACCAAATAAAGCAAGAGAGAATAAAAGCAACACTCTCTCTCGAAGCCTATGATCTATACATTTTTTCTCCCCCTTTGGCAACATGTTACCAAAAAGTTCCTAGAAAATGCATAGTGCTAGATCGACTCTCAGGCTTGATCTTCTGGTGGTGGTGGAGTCTGGATCACTCCAAGGACGAAGGCTTCTGTAGACGTGGTTGGAGCTGGAGCTGAAGTAGATGCTGGAGCTGGTTGGGCTGGTGCGGTGGCTGGAGCTGAGGTGGTGGCTCTGGTGTCAGGAACTGGCACTGCAGACGACCTCTGAGCTCGTGGCACTCTGGCAAATGCATCAGTGGTAGTCTTCCCTTTCCTCTCCTGCATGTCATCTTGAAGTTGCTCCACTACAGACTGAATCTCTGTTACTTTGACATCCAAGTCATAGAACTTTTGTTCTACGATTCTCTCTAAGCTCTCCTGATTCTGAGTGAGGGTGCCCAGTCCTTTCTCAATCCTCAGTGTGGATGCAATCAAGTAACTAAGCTGCTCTTGCTTGGTTTTCAAGAAATACTCAGATGCCTCCTCTTGAGTTGGCATCTTGGCAGCTTTCTCCTTCCTTGCCTTCTCCTTCTGTGCTTGAGCATGAGCTGAAGATGGTTCATCCTTGTTCATCACAACTTGATTATCCTCAAAGTCTGGATGAATAGGCAAATGTTCCTTGTCCAATAAGTATATGCCTTTGCCCATCTTGGAGTTTATCAACTTTTGGATCTGAGGGGCATATCCACAGCTCCTCTTCTGATCTGCTGCAGTTCTCTTGATTGTTTCTACCATGAGGCTCATGACTTTGAATTTTTGTGGCACATCAAAGATATGAAGCAAGTTGATTGCATGGCCTCTGATCATCTTGTGATCACCAGACTTGGGCAAGAGAGTGTGCCTCAGAATCCAATTTATGGTTGGCAAACCTGACAGAAGATAATGTACTGATCCAAACTTGAAAGTATCAAGTGCCTTGTTTGGGATCTCCTTGTACATGTTTGACATAGAGTTGTGGTCCATCTTCTTCTTGGCATATATATCTAGGTCATCCTCATGCTCCTCTGGGGCATTGATGAGCTGTGCCCACTCAGCAACTGTTGATTGGTACCTCGTACCTTCTGACATCCACACAATCCTTCCATCTGCATAGAAGTGTGCTGTGGAGTAGAACTGCATGATTGTAGGATTGGAAGTATGTCTAGAGGGGGGGGGGGTGATTAGACTACTTGACCAAATAAAAACTACGCCTTTTCCCAATTTTAGTTCTTGGCAGATTTTAGCAATTTTAGGACAAGTCAAGCAATCGTCACACAATTCAAGCAAGCATGCAAAGATTATATAGGCAGCGGAAAGTAAAGCATGCAACTTGCAAGAATGTAAAGGGAAGGGTTTGGAGAATTCAAACGCTAATGGAGACACGGATGTTTTTCCCGTGGTCCGGATAGGTGGTGCTATCCTACATCCACGTTAGTGGAGACTTCAACCCACGAAGGGTAACAGTTGCGCTAGTCCACCGAGGGCTCCACCCACGAAGGGTCCACGAAGAAGCAACCTTGTCTATCCCACCATGGCCATCGCCCACGAAGGACTTGCCTCACTAGCGGTAGATCTTCACGAAGTAGGCGATCTCCTTGCCCTTACAAACTCCTTGGTTCAACTCCACAATCTTGTCGGAGGCTCCCAAGTGACACCTAGCCAATCTAGGAGACACCACTCTCCAAGAAGTAACAAATGGTGTGTTGATGATGAACTCCTTGCTCTTGTGCTTCAAATGATAGTCTCCCCAACACTCAACTCTCTCTCTCTCACGGGATTTGGATTTGGTGGAAAGAAGATTTGAGTGGAAAGCAACTTGGGGAAGGCTAGAGATCAAGATTCATATGGTAGGAATGGAATATCTTGGTCTCAACACATGAGTAGGTGGTTCTCTCTCAGAACATATGAATTGGAAGTGTAGGTGTGTTCTGATGGCTCTCTCCACGAATGAAGAGGAGGTGGAGGGGTATATATAGCCTCCACTTAAAATCCAACCGTTACACACAATCTACCAATCTCGGTGGGACCGAATCAATAAACTCGGTCGGACCGAAATGGTAAACCTAGTGACCGTTAGAGATTTTCGGTAGGACTGACATGCATCTCGGTAGGACCGATATGGTTAGGGTTTGGGCATAACGTCATCTCGGTGAGACCGATTACACAAACTCGGTGAGACCGATTTGGTAATTAGCTAACCAGAGAGTTGGTCAGGCAAACTCGGTGGGACCGATTTGCTCTTTCGGTGAGACTGAAAAGTTACAAATGGGAAACAGAGAGTTTGCATTGCAATCTCGGTGGGACCGATCCGCTCTTTTGGTGAGACCGAAAAGTTACGAAAAGGAAACAGAGAGGTTGCAATCCCATCTCGGTGAGACCGAGATCCCTATCGGTAGAACCGATTTGCTAGGGTTTGGCAGTGGCTTATGACATATGAGAAACTCGGTGGCGCCGGATAGAAAGAATCGGTATGACCGAGTTTGGCTTGGGGTTTAGGTCATTTGTGGATATGGTAAAGTAGCTGAGGATTTTGGAGCATATCATTAAGCACATAAGGAAAAGAGCTCATTAAGCAACACCTCATCCCTCCTTGATAGTATTGGCTTTTCCTATAGACTCAATGTGATCTTGGATCACTAAAATGTAAAATGAAGAGTCTTGAGCTTGAAGCTTTAGCCAATCCTTTGTCCTTAGTATTTTGAGGGTTCCACTTTCACCATCCATGCCATGCTAATCATTGAGCTTTCCTGAAATAATTGTCTTGGAAATGCATTAGCTCAATGAGCTATATGTTGTTATAAATTACCAAAACCACCTAGGGATAGTTGCACTTTCAATCTCCCGCTTTTTGGTAATTGATGACAACATATAGATCAAAGCTTCGACAAATGATAATAAGAATGAATTACATCGTCGCTTTGAGAAGTATGTGATAAGTAAGAGCTCCCCCTAAATTTGTGCATATTTAAAATTTGCTTTGGACTGCAAATGCACAAGAAATTAGAATCATGGGTTACTCTTCCATGTCACATACATCTTGGTGGAGCGCTCAAAATAATAAATAATGAAATACATGCATTCATCACCAAGGCAAAAGTGAATGATCAAACAAGATATATAAGATAATATCAAGCATGCATAAGTGTAGCTTATGATCAAACACATGATCATCAATGTCTCACAAGCATATCAAAGTATCTCAACCAAAAGCAAACAATTGTATCAAAAACCACCAAATAAAACAAGAGAGAAAAGCAACACTCTCTCTCTCGAAGCCTATGATCTATACATCTTCTCCCCCTTTGGCAACAAGTTACCAAAAAGTTCCTAGAAAATGCATAGTGCTATATCGACACTCAGGCTTGATCTTCAGGTGGTGGTGGAGTCTGGATCACTCCAAGGATGAAGGCTTCAGTTGATGCTGATGGAGTTGGAGCCGAGGTGGATGCTGGAGCAGGTTAGGTTGATGCTGCGGCTGGAGATGAGGCGGTTGCTCTTGTGTCAGGAACTGGCACTGCGCTGGACCTCTGAGCTCGTGGAACTCTAGCAAATGCATCTGTAGTTGTCTTCCCTCTCCTCTCATGCATGCCATTCTGGAGCTGCTCTACTGCTGTCTGTATCTCTGTCACCTTGATATCCAAGTCATAGAACTTCTGTTCTAAGATTCTCTCTAGGCTTGCCTGGTTCTGAGTCAGGTTGGCCAAACCTTTCTCAATCCGTAGGGTGGATGCAATCAGGTAACTGAGTTGCTCTTGCTTTGTCTTCAAGAAGTATTCTGATGCCTCCTCTTGAGTTGGCATCCTAGCAGCTTTCTCCTTTCTTGCCTTCTCCTTTTGTGCTTGGGCATGGGCTAAAGATGGTTCATCCTTGTTCATCACAACTTCATTGTTTTCAAACTCAGGATGAATAGGAAGATGTTCCTTATCCAAAAGATATATGCCAGTGCCCATCTTGGAGTTGATCAGTTCTTGGATCTGAGGAGCATATCCACAGCTTCTCTTCTGGTCTGCTGCTGTCCTCTTGATTGTCTCAATCATCAGGCTCATGACCTTGAACTTCTGAGGCACATCAAATATATGAAGCAGGTTGATAGCATGGCCTCTGACCATCTTGTGATCTCCAGACTTGGGCAGCAGAGTGTGCCTTAAGATCCAGTTGATTGTCGGTAATCCTGACAGAAGATAATGTACAGATCCATACTTGAAAGTTTCAAGTGCCTTATCAGGGATCTCCTTGTACATGTTGATCATTGAGTTGTGGTCCATCTTCTTCTTGGAATAGACATCCAAGTCATCTTCACTCTCTTCTGGGGCATTGATCAGTTGAGCCCATTCTGCAACGATTGATTGGTACCTCGTACCTTCAGACATCCAGACAATCCTCCCATCGGGGTAAAAGTGTGATGTGGAGTAGAACTGCATGATAAGTTCCTCGTTCCACTTTGTGAGCTTTTGCCCAACAAAGTCTGATACTCCACAAGCCTTGAAGCTGTCCTCCACTCCTGGGAAGTGCTCTTCATTGTCCTTGATATATTGCCAATCGATCCATTTCATGTCACAGACAATGGGCTTCTTATCCAACAGGATTGTCTCATAGAAGTCCTGTTGTTCCTTAGTATGGAACCTGTAGTCCACAACAGTTCTTCTCCTGGTAGCATAAGGATCTTCTGCTCTCCACTTTCTCAATCCAGAGTCTCTCCTTATGTTCATATCCTCAGCCACAGGATGAGCATCATTGTGGTCTGGAATCTTGGGCTTCAATTTCCTCAAAACTTGCCCTTCTTCCTCTTCAGCAACATCAGGCACTGGGGCCTTGTTGTTCTCAGCAGCTGGAATATTTCTTGTATTCCTCTTGGGTTTTTGCTTTGGAGCTGTCTTGGGGGCTTCCTTGGGCTTGGATGTAGCTCCCCCTGATTTAATGACATCACCCATCAGCTTGGGTGCCTTGGGTGCTGGTGCAGCACCTTCCTCTTCCTCTTCTTCTTCATCTGAATCTTTTCTCATAGAGGGCTTGCCAATGACTTTGGCAATGGTAGTTCTTGCTCTCTTCTTTTTCTTGCCCTGGCCAATATCTTCTCCTTCAGATTACATAGTGAACTTCATTGTTTCCTCAAGCACAGCCTTCCTAGGCTTTGAGGTTGGAACTCTTCTAGCAGGTGCTTTCTTGTGCATTCCTGGTTTGGTGGCTGCAGCTGAGCCATACTCTTTCTTCAGCACAACTCTCTTGGAGGTTGCCTCCTCCTCTGCCACATAGTCTTCATCTTCAGAATCTGTAGTTCTTTTCCTTCTCTGTCTGGTGGCAGCCTTTGGCAGATTGCTTGGAGTGCTCCTGCTGCCATCATCTAAAGAACTTGAGGGACTAGTGCCCTCACTCATATGCACAGGCTGTTCTGACTGATTTTGGCTGTCACTCTGGTCTGACATGATTTACTAGCTGACTGCTGACTGCTGACCCTGTGAATAGTTTATAGATGAGATAGAATGGATGAGCATCACAAAATGCAGAGATTTTTGCAAAAGAATGATTCAAAAACTTAGTTTTAGTTTCCCACAGAAAGCATTTCGGATCTACCGATTTCTAAACTCGGTGATACCGAAGCAGTATTTGGAACCTAAACTAGTGATCTCGGTCAGACCGAGTCACAGTTCGGTGGCACCGAGACTGCTAGGGTTTCACAAAGTTCAAAAATCGGTCACCCCGATTAGTTACACTCGGTCAGACCGAGTTTCACTTGTGCTATGGCATAGGCCAAATCGGTGGGACCGAGTTTTTCAACTCGGTGGGTCCGAGATGGTTTCGGCGGAAACCTAACCCTAAAGTTTTCGAATCAAACCTAATCTATGAGTTCCTTGACTGGATAGGAGTTTAACAATCGTGGCAAGAATCATGATAATCACAATGTGCTAGGAATCAGATTGAGGAATAGCACAAAGATTGAGTCCATACCCTAGTTCGGCGGAGACTCGCTACGGCGGCAACGGCGGAGGTGATTTCCGTTGACGGCGACGGAGACCAGCGACTGGAGGCTGCTGGCGGCGAGAAGACGATCCGGAGACCACGTCGGCAGAGCGAGCTATGGCGCGGGCGAAGAGGTTCGGAGAAAATTCCAAATTTTTGCCCGTGACTATATATAGCCCGACCCTGTCGGTGTGACCGAGTGGAACGACTCGGTGGCACCAAGATGCAAAACTGTATACAGTAATAGCAACTCGGTGTGACCGAATAGTTCAAGTCGGTTGCACCGAGATTGAAAACATAGATCATCTTGATGATCTCGGTAGGACCAAAAGTGGGGTATCGATCAGACCGAGAATCACAAAGAGGTTTTGGAAGTTTAAGTCTATGACGAATCGGGGACTCTGAGTGCTCCTCACACAGAGTGGTTCGAATTTGACTTAATCAATTTTGTGATGTAGCAAGAATAGAGTTTGAGATGAGAAAAGCATAGATAGCTAGAGGAGGTTCTTAGGCATTCTTGTCCATCCACTTGGCAAAAGAAAAGATAAAGCCAATCAATCAAAACAATAAGTGGATGTCCTCGAATGAGTGAAATATGCATCCAGCATGCTCACACAATAAAATGGCAATAGAAATATGTGACAAAGTATGCACAACCAATTCTAGCATCTATCAAGCAATTGGCGATGACTAGGTCATCTATATATGAGTATATTGACTTAGGAGTCAAATGAGAACATTTGATCATAGGTCATACTCATCGTTTAAGCTCAAGTGGGGTTACCACTTTTACATAAAGCATTGTTGTGTTCATATCATTAGAGTTGCTTTAGCTCAAGTCTTAGAGTAAAGCTCCCCCTAGATGTGATATCCCCCCTTAAGAGGGATGAACTAACCTTGGGTTTTGTCGATGATGACTTCATGTAGATGTTGAAGATGTGGATGCTCAATATTGATGTAGATCACTTGGAGCTATCCTTTTGAGGTAATTGCACTTTCAATACCTACATGGGTTAGTCCCACAAGGAACAAGCAAGTATATCCATAGACATAGAGTGATGCACATACAAGAAGATGTCTATGAAAGCTTTTTAGATTACCTTGTCCCTTGACTTACCAACAAGAGGGTTTGTGACTCCTTGAACTAGTGCAAGATGTGGAAGTTGATTGCACTTGTTCTTGCCAAAATGATAAAGAGTGAAGTATGTTGGCGGAGTCACCCTCAAGAACTCTCTAGTTCTTCTTCTTTTGGATCCACACCATCTTGATGGGAATCCTTGGAGTTGTAGTCGCGCTTGATGAAGTGGAACTTGAAGTAGTCTTGGGAATCCACTTGACTAAGGTCTTAGGAGATTCTTCAAATGCATCTATTTCCTCTTGAAGCTTGTCCTTGCCTTTTTGCTTGTAGTCTTGTGGCAGAAGATCATCTTGAGTTTGTGTCCCCTTGAAAGAAGTTGGATCATACTTCTCTTGTTGAGGAACAAACTTTGTCTTGAGGTATTGATCTTCTTCCCACTCAACTCCATCGGCATTGAACTTTCGTTCAAAACCAACACCTTGATTCTTCCGGTGCCTTCCTTGCTTGCGTACAATCTCCTCGAATTGCTTACTTCCGGCAAGGCTTTTGTACACTCCTTTCTCTATGATTTCCTTCAATATGCTATTTTCTTGCTCAAGTGTAACTTGGCTAAGAGAATCATTAGTGGAATCAAGAGAACTACTAGAAGCAACAATATTGGATTTAACATGTTCATTGTTACTACTAGAGGAAGAATCTTTCTTGTTTTTGTTATTAGACTTGACTTGAGGCATGTAAGTGGATAATAGTAAACGTTTGGCAATCTAAGAAGAACTTTTCTTGCGGAGATCATCATTGATTGCCTTTAAAAGCTCATGCTCTTGCTCAAGATTGAGCTTTTCAAAGCGTAACTTCTCATGAGCCCTTAAAAGTTCTCGATGATCTTCGAAGATAGTTTCATGAGCTAAATTAAGAGTGTTTAGTTCTTTAGTTAGGGCCTCAATTTTCTCCTTATCATTGTCATTCGTTTTAGCATGATTAATTGATGTTTCATCATAGGATTCATCACTAGAGTTGTCAACAAGTAAATCATCATCGCCTAACAAGTCATCTTCATCACTATTAAAATCAACATACTCAGGGTGAGTTACCTTAGGACCTTTGGCCATGAAGCATCTTCCAATTCCTTCATTGGTGAATCAAATATGTCGTAGGAGTTGGTTGACACAAGTGCTAGTCTGGTAACACCTTCAATTTGAGTATATTCGGAGTCGGAGTGATAACTTCTCTCGGAGTGGTTGTCGGAGTCGGAGACGGATACCCATTCACCAACATGAGCTTGATGTCTTCGTTTTGTGTAGCTCCTTGATGATTTTTCCTTCCTTTCCGAATCCTTGCTTCTCCGTGAGTGTCTTCGTTCATAACGATCATCTCTACTCCTTCTCTCTCGTGATGGTGATTCCTCTCTTTTGCTTCTTCTTTTTGGAGAATCTTCTCTTCTTTTGTAGGGAGCCGTACACTCATTGGAATAGTGTCCGGGTCTTCCACAATTGTAGCAGTTTCGCTCTCGACTAGAAGATCTTTTGTCATTGTAGGACCTTGACATGGAGCTTCTATCTTTGCTTCTACTCTTGTAGAACTTGTTGAAGTTCTTCACCATTAAGCTCAGTTCTTCATTAAAGTTTTGTTTCTCACTTGATGATGTGGGGGCTTCACATGAGGCTATATAAGCACCACTTGATTTGTTGTGAAGTTCCTCTTTGTCCTTGAGTGATATCTCATGAGCAATAATTCTTCCAATGACTTCTGTTGGCTTGAGATTTTTGTAATTGGGCATCATTTGGATCAATGTACACACGGTATCATATTTTCCATCCAAGGCTCTTAGGATCTTCTTGATGATGAATCTGTCAGTCATCTCTTCACTCCCTAAGCCGGCAATCTCATTTGTGATGAGAGCAAGCCTAGAGTACATTTCAGCGACACCTTCACCATCCTTCATTTTGAACTTGTCAAGTTGACTTTGAAGCACATCCAATTTAGATTCCTTGACGGAGTCGGTACCTTCGTGCATATCAATCAAAGTATCCCAAATTTCATTTGCATTCTCAAGACGGCTGATTTTGTTGAATTCTTCGGGGCACAATCCGTTGAAGAGAATATCACAAGCTTGAGCGTTATATTGTAGCATCTTCAACTCATCCGCGGTAGTTTCACGGTTTGGTTCTTTCCCGTCGAAGAAGTCACCTTGCAAACCAACACACACAATAGCCCAAACGGCGGGGTTATGTCCAAGAATATGCATTTTCATTTTATGCTTCCAACTAGCAAAGTTAGTACCATCAAAGTAAGGACCTCTACGGTGATAATTTCCCTCGCTAGACGCCATACTCTCCTAGGTTGTGAAACCAAGGCTATGACCACCAAAAGCTATGGGAATCAAAGCAAATGGAGACCAAGGCTCTGATACCACTTGTAGGATCGGAAGTATGTCTAGAGGGGGGGGTGATTAGACTACTTGACCAAATAAAAACTACGCCTTTTCCCAATTTTAGTTCTTGGCAGATTTTAGCAATTTTAGGACAAGTCAAGCAATCGTCACACAATTCAAGCAAGCATGCAAAGAGTATATAGGCAGCGGAAAGTAAAGCATGCAACTTGTAAGAATGTAAAGGGAAGGGTTTGGAGAATTCAAACGCTAATGGAGACACGGATGTTTTTCCCGTGGTTCGGATAGGTGGTGCTATCCTACATCCACGTTAGTGGAGACTTCAACCCACGAAGGGTAACGGTTGCGCGAGTCCACGGAGGGCTCCACCCACGAAGGGTCCACGAAGAAGCAACCTTGTCTATCCCACCATGGCCATCGCCCACGAAGGACTTGCCTCACTAGCGGTAGATCTTCACGAAGTAGGCGATCTCCTTGCCCTTACAAACTCCTTGGTTCAACTCCACAATCTTGTCGGAGGCTCCCAAGTGACACCTAGCCAATCTAGGAGACACCACTCTCCAAGAAGTAACAAATGGTGTGTTGATGATGAACTCCTTGCTCTTGTGCTTCAAATGATAGTCTCCCCAACACTCAACTCTCTCTCACAGGATTTGGATTTGGTGGAAATAAGATTTGAGTGGAAAGCAACTTGGGGAAGGCTAGAGATCAAGATTCATATGGTAGGAATGGAATATCTTGGTCTCAACACATGAGTAGGTGGTTCTCTCTCAGAACATATGAAATGGAAGTGTAGGTGTGTTTTGATGGCTCTCTCCACGAATGAAGAGGAGGTGGAGGGGTATATATAGCCTCCACTTAAAATCCAACCGTTACACACAATCTACCAATCTCGGTGGGACCGAATCAATAAACTCGGTCGGACCGAAATGGTAAACCTAGTGACCGTTAGAGATTTTCGGTGGGACTGACATGCATCTCGGTAGGACCGATATGGTTAGGGTTTGGGCATAACGTAATCTCGGTGAGACCGATTACACAAACTCGGTGAGACCGATTTGGTAATTAGCTAACCAGAGAGTTGGTCAGGCAAACTCGGTGGGACCGATTTGCTCTTTCGGTGAGGCCAAAAAGTTACAAATGGGAAACAGAGAGTTTGCATTGCAATCTCGGTGGGACCGATCCGCTCTTTCGGTGAGACCGAAAAGTTATGAAAAGGAAACAGAGAGGTTGCAATCCCATCTCGGTGAGACCGAGATCCCTATCGGTAGAACCGATTTGCTAGGGTTTGGCAATGGCTTATGACATATGAGAAACTCGGTGGCGCCGGATAGAAAGAATCGGTATGACCGAGTTTGGCTTGGGGTTTAGGTCATTTGTGGATATGGGAAAGTAGCTGAGGATTTTGGAGCATATCATTAAGCACATAAGGCAAAGAGCTCATTAAGCAACACCTCATCCCTCCTTGATAGTATTGGCTTTTCCTATAGACTCAATGTGATCTTGGATCACTAAAATGTAAAATGAAGAGTCTTGAGCTTGAAGCTTTAGCCAATCCTTTGTCCTTAGTATTTTGAGGGTTCCACTTTCACCATCCATGCCATGCCAATCATTGAGCTTTCCTGAAATAATTGTCTTGGAATTGCATTAGCTCAATGAGCTATATGTTATTATAAATTACCAAAACAACCTAGGGATAGTTGCACTTTCAATGATCAGCTCTTCATTCCACTTTGTGAGCTTCTGCCCAGCAAAGTCAGCTACTCCACAAGCCTTGAAGCTGTCTTGCACTCCAGGATAGTGCTCTTCATTGTCCTTGATGTACTCCCAGTCAACCCATCTCATGTCACAAACAATGGGCTTCTTATCAAGCAAAACTGTCTCATAGAAGTCCTGCTGTTCCTTTGTGTGGAACCTGTAGTCAACAACAGTTCTTCTTCTGGTAGCATATGGGTCTTCTGCTCTCCACTTTCTTAGCCCTGAGTCTCTTTTGATCTTCATGTCCTCAGCCACAGGATGAGCATCATTGTGGTCTGGGATCTTGGGCTTTAACTTCCTGAGAACTTGTCCTTCCTCTTCTTCAGCAGTGTCAGGCACTGGGGCTTTGTTCTTCTCAGCAGCTGGTATGCTCCTTGTATTCCTCTTTGGAGCTGTCTTGGCCTTTGATGCAGCCTTGGGTGCTTCCTTGGGCTTCGATGCAATAGCCCCTGATCTTACAGCATCACCCATCAGCTTTTGTGCCTTAGGTGCTGGTGCAGCAACCTCTTCTTCCTCTTCTTCTTCATCAGAAGGATCTTTCCTCATAGAAGGCTTGCCAACAACTCTGGCAGTGGTAGTTCTGACTCTTTTCTTTTTCTTGTCCTGGCCAATATCTTCTTCAGATTCCATGGTGAACTTTATAGTTCCTTCAGGTGCAGCCTTCCTAGGCTTGGAGGTAGGAACTCTCCTAGCAGGTGCCTTTCTGTGCAATCCTGGCTTGATGGCTGCAGCTGAGCCATACTCCTTCTTGAGCACGACTCTCTTGGAAGTGGCTTCCTCTTCTGCCATATAGTCCTCATCCTCTGATTCTGAGGTTCTTTTCTTCCTTTGTCTGGTGGCAGCTTTTGGCAAGTTACTAGGGGTGCTCCTGCTGCCTTCATCTGAAGAACTGGAGGGACTAGTGCCCTCACTCATGTGCACTTGCTGTTCTGACACATTCTGGCTGTCACTTTGATCTGACATGATGAACAAGCTGACTGCTGACCCTGTAAATAGTTTATAGATGAGGTAGAGTGGATGAGCATCACAAAATGCAGAGATTTTTGCAAAAGAACGATTCAAAATCTTAGTTTTAGTTTCCCACAGAAATCATTTCGGATCTACCGATTTTTAAACTCGGTGATACCGAAACAGTTTTTGGAACCTAAACTAGTGAACTCGGTCAGACCGAGTCACAGTTCGGTGGCACCGAGACTGCTAGGGTTTCACAAAGTTGCAAAATCGGTCACACCGATTAGCAATTCTTGGTCAGACCGATTCTCACTTGTGCAATGGCATGAGCCAAATCGGTGGGACCGAGTTTTTCAACTTGGTGGGTCCGAGATGGTTTCGGCGGAAACCTAACCCTAAAAATTTCAAATCAAACCTATTCTACGAATGCATTGATTGGATAGGAGTGTTTCAAACGTGGCTAGAATCAATACGATCACAATGTGCTAGGAATCAGATTGGGGAATAGCACAAAGATCGAGTCCATACCCTAGTTCGGTGGAGACTCGCTACGGCGACAACGGCGGGGTTGAATCCCATTAACGGCGATGGAGACCAGCGACTGGAGGCGGCTGGCGGCGAGGAGACGATCCGGAGACCATGTTGGCAGAGCGAGCTATCGTGCGGGCGAAAGGGTTCGGAGGAATTTCCAAATTTTTGCCCGTGTCTATATATAGCCCAACCCTGTCGGTGTGACCGAGTGGAACAACTCGGTGGCACCGAGATGCAAAACTGTATACAGTTATTGCAACTCGGTGTGACCGAATGGTTCAAATCGGTTGCACCGAGATCGAAAACATAGATTGACTTAATGATCTCGGTAGGACCGAAAGTAGGTTATCGGTCAGACCGAGAATCACAAAGAAGTTTTGGAAGTTTAAGTCTATGATGAATCGGGGACTCCGACTGCTCCTCACACAGAGTGGTTCGAATCTGACTTGATCAAATTTTGTGATGTAGCACGAATAGAGTTTGAGACGAGAAAAGCATAGATAGCTAGAGAAGGTTCTTAGGCATTCTTGTCCATCCACTTGGCAAGAGAAAACAAAACCAAACAATCAAAACAACAAGTGGATGTCCTCGAATGAGTAAAATATGCAACCAACATGCTCACACAATAAAATGGCAATTGAAATATGTGACAAGGCATGCACAACCAATTCTAGCATCTATCAAGCAATTGGCGATGACTAGGTCATCTATATATGAGTATATTGACTTAGGAGTCAAATGAGAACACTTGATCATAGGTCATACTCATCGTTTAAGCTCAAGTGGGGTTACCACTTTTACATAAAGCATTGTTGTGTTCACATCATTAGAGTTGCTTTAGCTCAAGTCTTAGAGTAAAGCTCCCCCTAGATGTGATATCCCCCCTAAGAGGGATGAACTAACCTTGGGTTTTGTCGATGATGACTTCATGTAGATGTTGAAGATGTGGATGCTCAATGTTGATGTAGATCACTTGGAGCTATCCATTTGAGTGAATTGCACTTTCAATACCTACATGGGTTAGTCCCACAAGGAACAAACAAGGATATCCATAGACATAGAGTGATGCACACACAAGATGATGTCCATGAAAGCTTTTAGGTTACCTTGTCCCTTAACTTACCAACAAGAGGGTTTGTCACTCCTTGAACTAGTGCAAGATGTGGAAGTTGATTGCACTTGTTCTTGCCAAAATGATAAGAGTGAAGTATGTTGGCGGAGTCACCCTCAAGAACTTTCTAGTTCTTCTTCTTTTGGATCCACACCATCTTGATGGGAATCCTTGGAGTTGTAGTCGTACTTGATGAAGTGGAACTTGAAGTAGTCTTGGGAATCCACTTGACTAAGGTCTTAGGAGCTTCTTCAAATGCATCAATTTCCTCTTGAAGCTTGTCCTTGCCTTTTTGCTTGTAGTGTTGTGGTGGAAGATCATCTTGAGTTTGTGTCCCCTTGAAAGAAGTAGGATCATACTTCTCTTGTTGTGGAACAAACTTTGTCTTGGGGTATTGATCTTCTTCCCACTCAACTCCATTGGCATTGAACTTTCGTTCAAAACCAACACCTTGATTCTTCCGGTGCCTTCCTTGCTTGCGCACAATTTCTTCGAATTGCTTACTCCCGGCAAGACTTTTGTACACTCCTTTCTCTATAATTCCCTTCAATAAGATATTTTCTTGCTCAAGTGTAACTTGGCTAAGAGAATCATTAGTGGAATCATGAGAACTACTAGAAGCAACAATATTGGATTTAACATGATCATTGTTACTACTAGAGGAAGAATCTTTCTTTTTCTTGTTACTAGACTTGACTTGAGGCATGTAAGTGGATAAGAGTAAACGCTTGGCAATGTAAGAAGAACTTTTCTTGCGGAGATCATCATTGATTGCCTTTAAAAACTCATGCTCTTGCTCAAGATTGAGCTTTTCAAAGCGTAACTTCTCATGAGCTCTTAAAAGTTCTCGATGATCTTCGAAGATAGTTTCATGAGCTAGCTTAAGAGTTTTTAGTTCTTTAGTTAGAGCCTCAATTTTCTCCTTATCATTGTCATTCGTTTTATCTTGATTAACATGATCTATTGACCTTTCATCATAGTATTCATCACTAGAGTTGTCAAAAAGTAAATCATCATCACCTAACAAGTCATCTTCATCACTATTAGAATCAACATACTCGGGGTGTGTTACCTTAGGACCGTTGGTCATGAAGCATCTTCCAATTCCTTCATTTGGTGAGTCAAATATGTCGTAGGAGTTGGTTAACACAAGTGCTAGACCGGCAACACCTTCATCTTGAGTATATTCGGAATCGGAGTGATAACTTCTCTCGGAGTGGTTGTCGGAGTCGGAGCCGGATACCCATTCACCAACATGAGCTTGATGTCTTCGTTTTGTGTAGCTCCTTGATGATTTTTCCTTTCTTTCTGAATCCTTGTTTCTCCTTGAGTATCTTCGTTCATAACGATCATCTTGTTGGAAATATGCCCTAGAGGCAATAATAAAAGCATTATTATTATATTTCCATATTCATGATAATTGTCTTTATTCGTGCTATAATTGTGTTATCCGGAAATCGTAATACATGTGTGAATAACAGACAACAAACATGTCCCTAGTGAGCCTCTAGTTGACTAGCTCATTGATCGACAGATGGTCATGGTTTCCTGACTATGGACATTGGATGTCATCGATAACGGGATCACATCATTAGGAGAATGATGTGATGGACAAGACCCAATCCTAAACATAGCATAAGATCGCATAGTTCGTTTGCTAGAGTTTTTCAATGTCAAGTATCCTTTCCTTAGACCATGAGATCATGTAACTCCCGGATACCGTAAGAGTGCTTTGGGTATGCCAAACGTCACAACGTAACTGGGTGACTATAAAGGTATGCTACGGGTATCTCTGAAAGTGTCTGTTGGGTTGACATAGATCGAGACTGGGATTTGTCACTCCGCTTGACGGAGAGGTATCACCGGGCCCTCTCGGTAGTGCATCATCACAATGAGCTCAATGTGATCAAAGTGTTTGATCACGGGATCATGCATTACGGTACGAGAAAAGTGACTTGCCGGTAACGAGATTGAACGAGGTACTGGGATACCGACGATCGAATCTCGGGCAAGTAAAATACCGATTGACAAAGGGAATCGTATACAGGATTAATTGAATCCTCGACATCGTGGTTCATCCGATGAGATCATCGTGGAGCATGTGGGAGCCAACATGGGTATCCAGATCCCGCTGTTGGTTATTGCCCGAGAGCCGTCTCGGTCATGTCTGCATGTCTCCCGAACCCATAGGGTCTACACACTTAAGGTTCGGTGACGCTAGGGTTGTGAAGATATGTATGTGCAGTAACCCGAATGTTGTTCGGAGTCCCGTATGAGATCCCGGACGTCACGAGGAGTTCCAGAATGGTCCGGAGGTAAAGAATTATATATAGGAAGTGCTATTTTGGCCATCGAGACAAGTTTCGGTGTTATCGGTATTGTACCGGGACCATCGGAGGGGTCCCGGGGGTCCACCGGGGGGGTCCACCTGCCCCGGGTGGCCACATGGGCTATAGGGGGTGCGCCCTGGCCTATATGGGCCAAGGGCACCAGCCCCAAGGGCCCATGCGCCAAGGAGACTTGGAGAGGGAAGAGTCCAAAGAGGGGAAGGCACCTCCGAGGTGCCTTGGGGAGGATGGACTCCTCCCCCCCCTTTGGCCGCACCCCTTCCTTGGAGGAAGGGGCAAGGCTGCGCCCTCCCCCCCCCCCTCTCATGCACCTATATAAAGGGAGGGGAGGGAGGGGTGGCCGCACCCATAAGCCCTGGCGCCCCCCTCCTCCCTGCAACACCTCCTCCTCCTCCCGTAGTTGCTTAGCGAAGCCCTGCCGGAGTTCTGCTGCATCCACCACCACGCCGTCGTGCTGCTCGATCTTCATCAACCTCTCCTTCCCCCTTGCTGGATCAAGAAGAAAGAGACGTTACGCTGACCGTACGTGTGTTGAACGCGGAGGTGCCGTGCTTTCGGTGCTAGGATCTCCGGTGATTTGGATCACGGTGTGTACGACTACTTCATCCCCGTTCGTTGAACGCTTCCGCTCGCGATCTACAAAGTGGTATGTAGATGCAATCTCTCTCTCCCATGACTCGTTGCTAGATGAACTCATAGATAGATCTTGGTGAAACCGTAGGAAAAATTTTGATTTTCTGCAACGTTCCCCAACACATCTCTACTCCTCTCTCTTGACGGTGATTCTTCTCTTTTGCTTATTCTTTTTGGAGAATCTTCTCTTCTCTTGTAGGGAGCCATACACTCATTGGAATAGTGTCCGGGTCTTCCACAATTGTAGCAGTTTCACTCTCGACTAGAAGATCTTTTGTCATTGTAGGACATTGACTTGGAGCTTCTATCTTTGCTTCTACTCTTGTAGAACTTGTTGAAGTTTTTCACCATTAAGCTCAATTATTCATTGAAGTTTTGTTTCTCACTTGACGATGTGGGGGCTTCACATGAGGCTTTGTAGGCACCACTTGATTTGTTGTGAAGTTCCTCTTTATCCTTGAGTGACATCTCATGAGCAACAATTCTTCCAATGACCTCCGTTGGCTTGAGATCTTTGTAATTGGGCATCATTTGGATCAATGTGCACACGGTATCATATTTTCCATCCAAGGCTCTTAGGATCTTCTTGATGATGAATCTATCGGTCATCTCTTCACTCCCTAAGCCGGCAATCTCGTTTGTGATGAGAGCAAGCCTAGAGTACATTTCAGCGACACCTTCACCATCCTTCATTTTGAACTTGTCAAGTTGACTTTGAAGCACATCCAATTTGGATTCCTTGACGGAGTCGGTACCTTCGTGCATATCAATCAAAGTATCCCAAATTTCCTTTGCATTCTCAAGACGGCTGATTTTGTTGAATTCTTCGGGGCACAATCCGGTTAAGAGAATATCACAAGCTTGAGCGTTGTGTTGCAGCATCTTCAACTCATCCGCGGTAGCTTCACGGTTTGGTTCTTTCCCATCAAAGAAGTCACCTTGCAAACCAACACACACAATAGCCCAAACGGCGGGGTTATATCCGAGAATATGCATTTCCCTCGCTAGACGCCATACTCTCCTAGGTTGTGAAACCAAGGCTATGACCACCAAAAGCTATGGAAATCAAAGTTAATGGAGACCAAGGCTCTGATACCACTTGTAGGATCGAAAGTATGTCTAGAGGGGGGGTGATTGGACTACTTGACTAAATAAAAACTTAACCTTTTTTCCCAATTTTAGTTCTTGGCAGATTTTAGCTACTTTAGGACAAGTCAAGCAATCATCACACAATTCAAGCAAGCATGCAAAGAGTATATAGGCAGCGGAAAGTAAAGCATGCAACTTGCAAGAATGTAAAGGGAAGGGTTTGGAGAATTCAAACGCAATTGGAGACAAGGATGTTTTTGTCATGGTTCGGATAGGTGATGCTATCCTACATCCACGTTGATGGAGACTTCAACCCATGGAGGGTAATGGTTGCATGAGTCCACGGAGGGCTCCACCCACGAAGGGTCCACGAAGAAGCAAATTTGTCTATCCCATCATGGCCATCGCCCACGAAGGACTTGCCTCACTAGCGGTAGATCTTCACGAAGTAGGCGATCTCCTTGCCCTTACAAACTCCTTGGTTCAACTCCACAATCTTGTCGGAGGCTCCCAAGTGACACCTAGCCAATCTAGGAGACACCACTCTCCAAGAAGTAACAAATGGTGTGTTGATGATGAACTCCTTGCTCTTGTGCTTCAAATGATAGTCTCCCCAACACTCAACTATCTCTCACAGGATTTGGATTTGGTGGAAAGAGGATTTGAGTGGAAAGCAACTTGGGGAAGGCTAGAGATCAAGATTCATATGGTAGGAATGGAATATCTTGGCCTCAACACAAGGGTAGGTGGTTCTCTCTCAGAACATATGAGTTGGAAGTGTAGATGTGTTCTGATGGCTCTCTCCACGATTGAAGAGGAGGTGGATGGGTATATATAGCCTCCACACAAAATCCAACTGTTACACAAAATTTACCAATCTCGGTGGGACCGAATCAACAAACTCGGTCGGACCGAAATAGTAAACCTAGTGACCGTTAGAGATTTTTGGTGGGACTGACATGCAACTCGGTAGGACCGATATGGTTAGGGTTAGGGCATAACGTAATCTCGGTGAGACCGATTACACAAACTTGGTGAGACCGATTTGGTAATAAGCTAACCAGAGAGTTGGTCAGGCAAACTCGGTGGGACCGATTTGCTCTTTCGGTGAGACCGAAAAGTTACAAAAAGGAAACAAAGAGTTTGCATTGCAATCTCGGTGGGACCGATCCGCTCTTTCGTTGAGACCGAAAAGTTACGAAAAGGAAACAAAGAAATTGCAATCCCATCTCGGTGAGACCGAGATCCCTATCGGTAGAACCGATTTGCTAGGGTTTGGCAGTGGCTTTTGACATGTGAAACTCGGTGGCGCCAGATAGGAAGAATCGGTAGGACCGAGTTTGGCTTTGGGTTTAGGTCAAGAGTGGATATGAGAAAGTAGCTGAGGATTTTGGAGCATATCATTAAGCACATGAAGCAAAAGGGCTCATAAAGCAACACCTCATCCCTCCTTGATAGTATTGGCTTTTCCTATGGACTCAATGTGATCTTGGATCACTAAAATGTAAAATGAAGAGTCTTGAGCTTTTGAACTTGAGCCAATCCTTTGTCCTTAGCATTTTGAGGGTTCCACTTTCACCATCCATTCCATGCCAATCATTGAGCTTTCCTGAAATAATCATCTTGGAATAGCATTAGCTCAATGAGCTATATGTTGTTATGAATTACCAAAACCACCTAGCGATAGTTGCACTTTCACCTGCGTGCCATGCAGCTCTGCTTGACGCGCCCACCGTGGGGTGGTAGCGCGGCTGTCCACTGGGGCTGTGGGCCACGTCGAGTCCTTCTTCTTCGCGGACCGGGAGCGGGGGCAGCGCCGCCGCCGGCCCGGCGCCCGCAGCTTCGCTGGCGTTGGAGTGGCCTTGGAGCCCGCGGGCGCGCGTGGAGCCCCCGCGCGGGCCGCCCTGGGTTTGAGATGGGAGCTGGACGCAGAAGGGGTGAGCGCCCGAGGCGGCAAAGCCCAGGAGCTCTGCCACCCGCTCCAGCAACACGTCGCGGCTGCCCTCCAGCAGCCTGCTCTACAACAGCTCCCGGGCCACTGTGAGCGCGGCCCTTGAGTTCGCCTGCTACCGGCGAGTGTACGGTGTCGTGGTCGCAGCGTGATTGGAGGCCCTTGCTGCCGACCGTGCCTGCCGCGGTGTGAGGGCTGTCGAAGCCTGTCCGCGTCGCCCGCGGCCTGCAGCGCCCTGCGTACCGCGAGCTGCCTGGGGCACGGGGTCTCCCCAGGCGAGCGGCTCTGTGCGGGCGGGCCATGCCGCCCATGGATCTGGGTTGCCCGCCTGGTCGCCGGACATGGTGATGACGACGCGACGGGGCACAAAGCGGTAGAAGGTGGACTCCGGCGCACCCCTACCTGGCGCGCCAAATGTCGGATTTCGGGTTCTGGCAGACCCTTGAGGTTCGAACTCTGGGGTGCCCGCGGAGATTACGTTTCCTACCTACCTGTACCCCTCCGCCTCGCAAGGATCTGAGCTACGAGAAGAACAACACAAGAGACACAGGGTTTATACTGGTTTGGGCCACCGATGTGGTGTAATACCCTACTCCAGTGTGGTGGTGTGGTGGATTGCCTCTTGGGCTGATGATGAACAATACAAGGAAGAACATCCTCGCGAGGGTCTGTTCTTGGCTGGGGCGATGAACTGCTAGGAGGGGTTTAGTCGCCCTTCTCTCTCTCTCTCTCTCTCTCTCTCTCTCTGATCTGATTGCCAATCGATCTGTCCTCCCAATCCTGGGGGTGGCTAGTCCTATTTATAGGCAAAGGCCCTGGGCCTCTTCCCAAATATTGAGCGGGAAGGGCGCCAACAATTGGCCATTTTGAAGGGGAACATCTGGTACACTTATCCTGACTAAAGTTGGTCCTCGCCTGCCAAAGGCTCTGGTGGTGACGCTGGCTTGGGCTCCACAATGACTTCCTTCCTTCCGTTGGACTGGTCTTGGTCTTGTTGCACCGAAACGGGTGCCTTTGCTTGATCCTCCCGCCTGCGCTTGCTCCCTTTGCAACAAAGAGGAAAGGGAGGACACTGCGCGGGCTGGCGCCCGCCTGGCGCCCTTGGTCGTCATGGCTTGCATCATGGACACCTCGTGAGGTACCCTGCCTTGATCTCTCTGCCTCCTCGCGAGCCAGCCTGATGAGGCCGCGCCTGAGGAAGCTCCGTGTCATCCGCCCCGCGAGGCTTGGCCCCTCGCGAGGGTCTTGGGTCTGTGTTGATGAAGATGGGTCATACTGGGCCCCCTTTGAGCCACGCCGCAAGCCGCAGGCAGGCAAGTCTGGGGACCCCCGTTCCCAGAACGCCGGCACTATCGACCACCGATACAACTCTACGCACGCTTGGCGTTCGCTTTACCTAGAACAAGTATGAAACTAGAAGTACTTTGTAGGTGTTTTTGGATAGGCTTGCAAGAAAATAAAGAGCACGAGAATAAAAACTAAGGGTTGTTAAGGTAAAGAAGCAACTAAAGTAAATATAGCGAGTGTGGAAAAGTGGTGGTAGGAGTTGTGAAATTGTCCCTAAGCAATTGACTACCTTACTAGACTGATAGCAAGTATTATGTGGGAGAGGCCACTGCTAGCATGTCATCCCTGACTTGGAATTCTATGCACTTATGATTGGAACTATTAGCAAGCATCCGCAACTACTAACATTCATTAAGTTAAAACCCAACCATAGCATTAAGATATATTGGTCCCCCTTCAATCCCGTATGCATCAATTTCTATGCTAGGCTGAAGCTTTTGTCACCCTTGCCCTCCAATACATAGTCCTATCAACATACAACTAACCCTATGGTGTGATCCACGCGCGTGCTCATATGATGGGCACCAAACGACAGCAACATAACCACAAGCAAATTAAATCAATCATAGCAATTCATCAACCACTGATAGGACAATGAAAATCTACTCAGACATCATAGGATGGCAACACATCATTGGATAATAATATGAAGCATAAAGCACCATGTTCAAGTAGAGGGTACAGCGGGTTGCGGGAGAGTGGACCGCTGTAGATAGAGGGGGGAAGGTGATGGAGATGTTGGTGAAGATGGCGGAGGTGTTGGTGTAGATCGCGGTGATGATGATGGCCCCGACGGTGTTCCGGCGCCACCGGAAGCAAGGGGGCGAGAGCCCCCCTTCTTCTTCTTCTTCTTCTTCTTCCTTGACCTTCTCCCTAGATGGGAGAAGGGTTTCCCCTCTGGTTCATGGTCGCCATGGCGCGGGAGGGGCGAGAGCCCCTCCGAGATTGGATCTATCTCTTTGTTTCTCTCTGGTTCTGCGTTCTGTTCTGGCTCTGTTTCACCGTTTCGTGTATATATGGAGATCCGTAACTCCGATTGGAATGAAACCTTCGCCATGATTTTTTTTCCCGAAAATTAGCTTTCTTGCGGCCGAAGAAGAGTGTCAACCGCCTTACGGGTGGCTCACGAGGGTAGGGGGCGCGCCCCCTACCTCGTGCCCACCTCGGACACTGGTTCGCGTTGATTTTCCTCCAAGATTTTCCATATATTCTGAAAATAAGCTCTGTCCGTTTTTATCCCGTTTGGAATCCGTTTGATATGGATATTCTGCGAAACCAAAAACATGCAACAGACAGGAACTACCACTGGGCACTGGATCAATATGTTAGTCCCAAAAATAGTATAAAAAGTTGCCAAAAAGTATATGGAAGTTGTAGAATATTGGCATGGAACAATCAAAAATTATAGATACGACGGAGACGTATCAAATATCACTCTATGTCTATGGATATCCTTGTTTGTTCCTTGTGGGACTAACCCGTGTAGGTAGTGAAAGTGCAACTCACTCCAAAGGATTGCTCCGAATGATCTACATCAACATTGAGCATCTACATCTTCAACTCCTACATGAAGTCATCATCGACAAAACCCAAGGTTAGTTCATTCCTCTTAGGGGGGATATCACATCTAGGGGGAGCTTTACTCTAATCAATTGAGCTAAAGCAACTCTAATGATGTGAGCACAACAATGCTTTATGTAAAAGTGACAACCCCACTTGTGCTTAAACAATGAGTATGACCTATGATCAAATGTTCTCATTTGACTCCTAAGTCAATATACTCATATATAGATGACCTAGTCATCGCCAAATTGCTTGATAGATGCTAGAGTGATTGTGCATGCTTTGTCACATATTTCATTTGTCATTTTATTGTGTGAGCATGTTGGATGCATATTTTACTCATTCGAGGACATTCATTTGTTGCTTTGATTGTTTGCCTTTTTCTCTTTTGCCAAATGGATGGACATTAATGCCTAAGAACTCCCTCTAGCTATGTATGTTTTTCTCGTCTCAAACTCTATTCATGCTACATCACAAAGTTTGATCAAGTCAGATTCAAACCACTCTGTGTGAGGAGCACTCGGAGTCCCCGATTCGTCATAGACTTAAACTTCCAAAACCTCTTTGTATATTTCGGTATGACTAAGTCATCCATTTCGGTCACACCGAGATCACTAAGTTGATCTAGGTTTTCAATCTCGGTACAACCGATTTGAACTTTTCAGTCACATCGAGTTGCAGTAACCGCTTGCGATTCTGCATCTCGGTGCCACCGAGTTGTTCCACTCGATCACACCAACAGGGTCGGGATATATAAACCCGCGAGTGAGATTTTGGAAATTTCTTCGAAACCTCTCAGCCCGCGTGTATCCTGCTCTGCCGCCTCGGGTCTCCGGATCGTCTTCCCGCCGCCAGCGACCTCCCGCCGCTGGTTTCCATCGCCGTCAACAGAATTCTGCCCCTCCATTGCCGCCGTAGTGAACTCCGGTGAACTAGGGTACGGGTTCGATCCTTTGTGCTATTCTTTTACCTCTGATTCGTAGCACATTGCTCTGCCATGATTATCACCACGTATGCAAATACTCTATCCACTGAAAACATCCCTTAGGTTAGGTTTGATTTGAAAATTTAGGGTTAGGTCTCCACAGAACTCATCTCGGACCGACCGAGTTGTAGAAATCGGTCTCACCGATTTGGCTTAGGCAGTTGCACTTGCACTTTCGGTCTGACCGAAAACTGCAAATCGGTGTGACCGAGTTTGATTCTCTGTGAAACCCTACTAGTCTTGGTGCCACCGAACTGTGACTCGGTCTGACGGTGTTCACTAGTTTAGGTTCGAAAAGCTGCTTCGGTATCACCGAGTTTACAAATCAGTAGATCCGAAATGCTTTCTGTGAAGAACTAAAACTAAGTTTTTAAGTCATCTATTTTGCAAAAACTCTGCACTTTGTGATGCTCATCCACTCTACCTCATCTATATCTATTCACAGGGTCTGCTGTCAGTAAGTTTATAGATATGTATGATCAAAGTGACAGTCAGAACAGGTCAGAGGAACATGTGCAGATGAGTGAGGGCTCAGATCCCGCAAGTACTTCTGATGATGGCAGCAGGAGCACTCCAAGCAACTTGCCAAAGGCGGCTACTAGAACCAGGAAGAAGAGAACCTCAGAATCTGAGGATGAGGATTATATTGCCGCTGAGGAGGAAGTAAGCTCCAAGAAGAAAGTACTGAAAAAGGAGTATGGCACAACTGCTGCAAGTAAGCTAGGGCTGAATAAGAAGGCACCAGCAAGAAGGATTCCAATGTCAAAGCCAAGGAGGGTGGAAACAGGAGAAACAATTAAATTCACCATAGAATCTGATGAAGGTGAAGCAGTAGGTGATGAAAAGAAAAAGAAGAGGGCAAAAACCACAATTGCAAAAGTTTCGGGCAAGCCCTCAATGATGAGATATTCTGAAGAGGAAGAGAAAGAGGATGCTGCACCAGCACCCAAAGCTCAGAAGCTCATGGGAGATGCTATAAAGTCAGGGGATGCTCCATCTAAGCCCAAGTCTGCTCCCAAAGCTCCATCTCAAAAGCCCAGTAAGTCCAAGAGGAGCACCATGAACATTCCTGCTGAGGAGAAGAACAAGGCCCCAATGCCTGAGGTTGAAGAAGAGGATGATGAAGTCCTAGTGCTAAGAAAGTTGAAGCCCAAGATTCCAGACCATAATGATGCTCATCCAGTAGCTGAAGACATGCACATCAGAAAGGATGATGGACTGAGACTGTGGAGACAGTCCGATCCTTATGCTGTGAGGAGGAGGACTGCATTTGACTACAAGTTTCATACATAAGAACAACAAGACTTTTATGAAACTATTTTGCTTGACAAGAAGACCATTGTTTGTGACATGAAATGGGTGGATTGGGAATTCATCAAGGAAAATGAAGATCACTTCCCAGGAGTACATGACAGCTTCAAAGCATGTGGAGTTGACAAATTTGTTGCTCAGAAACTCACAAAATGGAATGATGAGCTGATCATTTATTCTGGTTGGAGAGGCCAGTCAGTGTTCGGCTGCTAAATCAGCCACACATTCTTTCGTACGCAAGGAACGCTCTGTGTTTCCACTAACTATCATGGTGCCACGTGGACCGGACATCTTAAGCTTAAGATAAGCGTAATGCGGTACTATGTTAAAACGAGCGAAGGCCGTTCTTCCGAGTAGTGCTTGATAGCCGCTTCGGAATGGAGCGATGTCGAAGGTTAACTTTTCACTTTGGAAGTTGTCGGGAGAACCGAATACAACCTCTAGTACTAGAGAGCCCGTGCAGCGGGCCTTTCGGCCTGATATTACTCCTTTAAAGGTAGTATGGCTTTGGTTAATTCTTGTCGGGTCTATCCCCATTTTGCGGACTGTGTCCTGATATATCAGATTGAGACTACTGCCGCCGTCCATAAGGACTTGGGTGAGATGGTATCCGTTAATTATTGGGTCTAGCACCAAGGCAGCAGATCCTCTGTGCCGGATACTAGTCGGGTGATCCCTGCGATCGAAAGTGATCGGGCAGGCCGACCAAGGGTTGAACTTGGGGGTGATGGGCTCCACGGGGCATACGTCTCGGAGTGCACGTTTGCTCCTCCTCTTCGTTATGTGAATCATGTTCACTGTTTTGACCTTTGGTGGGAATTTTTTCTGTCCCCCAGTGTTTTGCCGGCGAGGCTCATCCTCGTCTTCACTTGGTGTCTCCCTCCCCTTGTGCTCGACGTTTAGCTTGCCGGCTTGCTTGAAAACCCAGCATTCTCTGTTGGTGTGATTTGCAGGTTTGTCGGAGGTGCCATGAATCTGACATAATCTATCTAGAATCTTGTTTAGGCTGGACAGTCCATCTCGGCTGCCTTTAAATGGCTTTTTTCATTGATCAGGTTGAGAGCCCCTGAATCCGGCGTTTACCATCGTGTTATCTGGGCTATCTTCATTGCTCCAACACTTGCTTTTATGGCGTCGCGGTTTCCCATTACCATCCCTGACTTTGGATGTGCCTGGGTTGTTGGTGCCGCTATGGGCCAGCCAACTATCTTCACCCGCGCAAAAGAGGGTCATAAGGCTTGTTAAGGTTGCCATTGTCCTCGGTTTTTCCTGGTCGAGGTGTCTGGCGAGCCATTCGTCCCGGACACTGTGTTTGAAAGCCGCTAAGGCTTCGGCATCCGGGAAGTCGACAATTTGATTCTTCTTAGTGAGGAATCTGTTCCAAAGCTTTTGGGCTGACTCTCCGGGTTGTTGAATTATATGACTTAAATCATCTGGATCCGGAGGCCGGACGTAGGTCCCTTGAAAATTAGCCCTAAAAGCATCCTCAAGCCCTTCCCAACTTCCAATTGAGTTTTCGGGGAGGCTCTTCAGCCAATGCTGAGCTGGTCCTTGCAACTTGAGGGGCAAGTATTTGATGGCATGGAGATCATTTCCACGAGCCATATGGATATGAAGGATAAAGTACTTGATCCAGACCCCCGGGTGTGTCGTTCCATCATACGCCTCTATGTTCACGGGTTTGAATCCCTCTGGAAATTCGTGATCCAGCACCTCATCGGTGAAGCATAGGGGGTGCGCGGCACCCCTGTACTTGGATGTATCATGACCTTCTGACGGTTGTAGTGTTCGGTTTTGATTCTGTGCCGGAGCACGCTTCCTAGATCCATAGATGGACCTGGTCATACCGACATCGTTAGCCGCCCTATCGCGGCCACGGGGTGGTCGATCCGGGCTGATCGGCCGTTTTATTTTTTGGCTGTATAGGCTCTAAAGCCTCGTCATCGAATTCAGGCAGCAGCTTGCGCTTTGGATAGCTCTTTGTGTGGCGATGGCCACCGTACTTTTCTGCAGTGTCGAGCACTTTGTTCCATCTACTGTTGAGCGCATTTTGCACGACCTTGAGCCTTTGATTCTGCTTCTTTACACTCCTCGCGGTGGCAAGAAGCCTTCTATGGAGGTTCTCTTGCTCCAAGTGCCTTTCCGGGATGATGTGTGCATCGTCGTCCGAACTGTTCTCCTCTCCGGAGACAGGTTGATTAGCTTTACCCTTGGCGTCACCGTTGTCGGACAGAGGCTTCGTACTATGTTCACCATCCGCTGGCTCATCCTGCTTTGTCGCTGGGTCCATGTGGTCATCGTTTACTCTGGAGTCGACCGGGGTATTATTCTTTCTTGCGCTGTTATTGTTGTTTTTGCCGAGGCGGGGTTTGGAGCGGTGCTTACGTCGTCGCTTTGGTTGCTTCTCGAGGGAACTATCCTTCGCTGCTTCTTCCCGTTCCTCGTCATTGTTTTGTTTGGGGGTGTCCACCATGTATATATCGTATGATGAGGTGGCAGTCCAGCGCCCTGTGGGCGGTGGTTCCTGTTCTTCTCCTGCATCGTCGCCCATACCGTCGATGTCTTCGGAGTCGAAATCAAGCATGTCGGTTAAATCGCCGACAATGTTTATTAAGTGGGTGGTGGGTGGGGACCGAACTTCTTCGTCGTCCGCTTCCCACTCGAGCCAGACATAGTTCGGCCGAGGGTCTCCTGACAAGGAGACAGACTTTAAAGAATCTAGCATGTCGCCCAAGGGCGAGTGCTAGAAAATATCCGCGGAGGTAAACTCCATGATCGGTGCCCAATCAGATTTGCTAGGCATGGACGCAAGCGGTTGAGAGCCCGTGGCCAGGGACGAATCCAAGGATCCGACAACACAGGTCTCGTAGGAGGTGAAGTCAGTATTCGACTCTATCTCCGCTGAGTGTGCGGCCTCCGTGGCAGGTGTCGGATTTCGGGTTCCGACAGACCCTTGAGGTTCGAACCCTGGGGTGCGCGCGGAGATTACGCCTCCTACCTACCTGTACCCCTCCGCTTCGCAAGGATCTAAGCTACGAGAAGAACAACACAAGAGACACAAGGTTTATACTGGTTCGGGCCACCGATGTGGTGTAATACCCTACTCCAGTGTGCTGGTGTGGTGGATTGCCTCTTGGGCTGATGATGATGAACAATACAAGGAAGAACAGCCTCGCGAGAGTCTGTTCTTGGCCGGGGTGAGGAACTACTTAGGAGGAGTTCGGTCGCCCTTCTCTCTCTCTCTCTCTCTCTCTCTCTCTCTCTCTCTCTCTCTCTCTCTCTTTCTCCGATCCGATTGCCGATCGATCCCTGGATCCTAGCTGATTCCAATCGAAAAATTCCCCCTACCCTAAGGGGTGGCTAGTCCTATTTATAGGCAAAGGCCCTGGGCCTCTTCCCAAATATTGAGCGGGAAGGGCGCCAACAATTGGCCATTTTGAAGGGCAACATCTGGTACACTTATCCTGACTAAAGTTGGTCCTCGCCTGCCAAAGGCTCTGGTGGTGACGCTGGCTTGGGCTCCACAATGACTTCCTTCCTTCCGTTGGACTGGTCTTGGTCTCGTTGCACCGAAACGGGTGCCTTTGCTTGATGCTCTTGCATGCGCTTGCTCCCTTTGCACCAAAGAGGAAGGGGGACACTACGCGGGCTGGCGCCCACCTGGCGCCCTTGGTCGTCATGGCTTGCGTCATGGGCACCTCGTGAGGTACCCCGCCTTGATCTCTCCACCTCCTCGCGAGCCAGCCTGATGAGGCCGCACCTGAGGAAGCTCCGTGTCGTCCGCCCCGCGAGGCTTGGCCCCTCGCGAGGGTCTTGGGTCTGTGTTGGTGAAGATGGGCCGTGCTGGCCCCCCTTTGAGCCACGCCGCAGGCCGCAGGCAGGCAAGTCTGGGGACCCCCGTTCCCAAAATGCCGACAGCGGGGTCCATCCACCCATCCTCGGACGGCGCCATCTGCCCCAGTTTGAGGGCCGGAGTAGCCACAGGTGTGATCTCCCGAACACCGTCCGACGACAGAGCTAAGTCATGCTCGTCGTGATTGTGCGGCGCACCTGACATAGGCTCGAATCCGTCGAAGATCAAGTCTCCGCGGATGTCGGCAGTATAGTTTAAGTTTCCAAACCTGACCTGACGGCCAAGGGCGTAGCTCTCGATCTGCTCTAGATGGCCAAGCGAGTTGGCCCCCAGTACGAAGCTGCCGAATACGAGGATCTGTCCGAGGAGAAAAACCTCACCCTGGATCACATCATCGTAGATGATCGAAGGAGCCATCGAGCCTTATGGTGACGGCACAGTGGAACTCCCAATGAAAGCACCAATGTCGGTGTCAAAACCGGCGGATCTCGGGTAGGGGGTCCCGAATTGTGTGTCTAAAGCGGATGGTAACAGGAAGCGGGGGACACAATGTTTACCCAGGTTCGGGCCCTCTCGATAGAGGTAATACCCTACTTCCTGCTTGATTGATCTTGATGATATGAGTATTACAAGAGTTGGTCTACCATGAGATCGTAGAGGCTAAACCCTAGAAGCTAGCCTATGATTATGATTGTTCCTGTTCTACGGACTAAACCCTCTGGTTTATATAGACACCAGAGGGGGCTACGGTTACACAGAGTCGGTTACAAGGGAGGAGATCTACATATACGAATTGCCAAGCTTGCCTTCCACGCAAAAGGAGAGTCCCATCCGGACACGGGATGAAGTCTTCAATCTTGTATCTTCATAGTCCAACAGTCCGGGCCAAGTATATAGTCCGGCAGTCCGAGGACCCCCTAATCTAGGACTCCCTCAGGCGCCCCCCTCATTGACACCAAGACGGCCCTGCGCGCCTCGACCTGCTGCTCGAGGGTAGCGTTCAAGGCCTGGAGCTCCCGTTCGCGCTCCACGGCGACCTCGTGGCGGCGATTAGCCTCCCTGGCCTCCTCCAAGGCCCGGGCGTTAGCTTCGCGTGAGGCTGCAAGGGACGCCTCGGCCTTTGCACTGGCACGCTCATGCTGAAGAGCCCGAAGTTAATGGACACCCTCAACTGGTGCCACTCGTCCGCCAGCCGAAAGCCCTCCGTCTCAAGGCGAGCGTCAACATCGACAAGCTCTTCCCCAAGCCGGCTTAGCGCACCCATCCCCTCCCGGAAGAGCTCATGGCGGACAGCGCCGCGCCCACGCACAAGCTCGAACGCGTGGACGGGTCCATCCTCCGTGCCGAGAATCGTCGGGGAAGCTTGAGGTGGCTTGCCTGCCCCTAGTAGGGGGCTGGAGGCCGGCGCCTTCCCCGCCGCCTTTCAGGCCTCGGCAGAGGTGCTGCAGGGCGACGCCTCGCGGCTTGAAGATGAGGCCAGGGCTAAGGTCGCCTAGCTAGGGGCGATGATTAACGGAGGAGCCCTCGGCACGCCTCCCGCATCCCAGGCGGGACTGTGTAGGAAGGACAACAAGAACGTAGGATCAAGACTCCCGGTCGGCACGCCTGCCTCTTCAATTGGCCTCGCGTCACGCGCAGCAGTTCGGCAAGGAGTGCTCAAGGTCAGTGGTGGGCCCGGAACAGACGGAGGCCGCTCCTCAGGAGATTTCGCAGCTTCAACCGAAAGGACACTGAAGAGTTGTGCTCAGGAGGGAATGCAGCGTCCAGGAAATCACACAGGAGAAGTACTTACTCGTCTTTGGCTATGTACTTCCTCTGCTTCAACGGCCGGTAGGCGTCACCATTGCAGCTTGGAGACACCTTCCTCTTGCGGAGAGCTCTGAAGTTCAGGCGAAGCTGGCCGAAGCCCTGGACGTGACCACTGTCGCCTAGGGCAGTCGGCGGGCTCCTGAGGGGACGACCCCGGGAGCGTCATGCTGCGCCGGCCCCTCAGCCTCTGCCTTAGGACAGCTTGCCCGAGCCTTGGGGGATTTCACACCGGGAGCCTTGGACCGCGTCGGCCCTCCAACCGCCACCTCAGGACAGCTCGCCCGAGCCCCAGGAGCTGTCACCTCGGGAGCCACAACCAACGTCGCTTCCTCAGCAGCCACCTCGTTGGCATTTGACGGCGCTCGCCCCCTTGCACCCGCTTCCGGGATGAGCGTCGAGGTGACGACAGGCAAAGGAACCACAAGAATGGGGCTCTCGCGGGGCCCTTCAAGACCGACTGGGCGCATCCCCCATTCGTCGAAAGGGGGCATCTGCCTCGTGAACTCCACCTTGTTCGAGCACTAGTACAAGAGGCAAACCTTCTCCGGCAGATTGGCTGGCGCCGGGTCGCCCGTCAAAATCTCAAGCACTGTCCGCAGCGCCTTAGGAGGGAGCTTAGACACGTGAAGCCTTATGGGGTCCCTACTGCCGGAGAAGGTCCACATCAGTCGGGAGTGACGCTGGAGCGGAGCGATGCGGCACCGGATGAACTCATTCACCACCATCGGTGCCGTCACCCCAAGGTCCTTCAACCTGGCCAGCCGACACCAGACGTGGGCGAGCCGCCGGTCTACAAGCTTCGCATGCCCCCAGCCGGAGCTCAGGACGGCTGGTGCCCGTGGGAGCAGGAGCAGAGGGCTGAGCACGCCAACATCCACGAATACCCACCGCTTCCGAAATCCATCCACAACTAGCGAGAGCTCGAAGTCGATCCCAGAGCAGGCTGTCACCGCTATGGCCTGGAAGGTCATGCACCCCGAGCGTTGGCGGGCGTCAGTCAGATGCAACGAGAAGAAATGGAAAAGCAAAGCCATGCAAGGGGCAATGCCCACCATGGCCTCACAGACGGAAGCGAAGACGGTGAGGAGGGTGATGGACTGGGGATCCAGGTGCAGCGCATTGACTTGGTAATGTGACAGCACGGCGTTGAAGAAATCGGAGAAGGGGGGAATCAGGCTAGCCCGGAGGGCGTGAAGATGGATGCGGATCTCAGTGGTCGTCCTATCAATCGCGGCATGGGAAGCAGGATAGGTGATAACCCACAAGTATAGGGTATCGCAACAGCTTTCGAGGGTAGAGTACTCAAGCCAAATTTATTGATTCGACACAAGGGGAGCCAAAGAATATTCTCAAGTATTAGCAGCTGAGTTGTCAATTCAACCACACCTGGAAACTTAGTATCTACAGCAAAGTGTTTAGTAGCAAAGTAATATGATAGTGGGGGTAACGGTAACAAAAGAGTAATGAAAGCAAAGTAATATTTTTGGTATTTTGTAGTGATTGTAACAGCAGCAACAGGAAAGTAAATAAGCGTAAACCAGTATATGGAAAGCTCGTAGGCATCGGATCAGTGATGCATAATTATGCCGGATGCGGTTCATCATGTAACAGTCATAACATAGGGTGACACATAACTAGCTCCAATTCATCAATGTAATGTAGGCATGTATTCCGAATATAGTCATACGTGCTTATGGAAAAGAACTTGCATGACATCTTTTGTCCTACCCTCCCGTGGCAGCGGGGTCCTATTGGAAACAAAGGGATATTAAGGCCTCCTTTTAATAGAGAACCGGAACAAAGCATTAGCACATAGTGAATACATGAACTCCTCAAACTATGGTCATCACCGGGAGTGGTCCCGATTATTGTCACTTCGGGGTTGCCAGATCATAACACATAGTAGGTGACTATAGACTTGCAAGATAGGATCAAGAACTCACATATATTCATGAAAACATAATAGGTTCAGATCTGAAATCATGGCACTCGGGCCCTAGTGACAAGCATTAAGCATAGCAAAGTCATAGCAACATCAATCTCAGAACATAGTGGATACTAGGGATCAAACCCTAACAAAACTAACTCGATTACATGGTAAATCTCATCCAACCCATCACCGTCCAGCAAGCCTACGATGGAATTACTCACGCACGGCGGTGAGCATCATGAAATTGGTGATGGAGGATGGTTGATGATGACGACAGCGACGAATCCCCCTCCCGGGAGCCCCTAACGAACTCTAGATCAGCCCTCCCGAGAGGTTTTAGGTCTTGGCGGCGGCTCCGTATCGTAAAAAGCGATGATTTCTTCTCCTCTATTTTTTCTCCCCGGAAGCCAATATATAGAGTTGGAGTTGGCGTCGGAAGGTGTCCAGGGGGCCCACGAGGTAGGGGGCGCCCCCCACCCTCGTGGACAGGGTGTGGGCCCCCTGGTCTTCATCTTTGACGAGGATGTTTTATTATTTATTCTAAGATATTCCATGGAGTTTTGGGTCATTCCGAGAACTTTTGTTTTCTGCACATAAAACAACATCATGGCAATTCTGCTGAAAACAGCGTCAGTTCGGGTTAGCTCCATTCAAATCATAGAAGTTAGAGTCCAAAACAAGGGCAAAAGGGTTCGGAAAAGTAGATACGACGGAGACGTATCAACTCCCCCAAGCTTAAACCCTTGCTTGTCCTCAAGCAATTCAGTTGACAAACTGAAAGAAATAAAGAAAAACTTTTACAAACTCTGTTTGCTCTTGTCGTTGTAAATATGTCAAGCCAGCATTCAAGTTTTCAGCAAAGATTATAACTAACCACATTTGCAATAATTCTCAGGTCTCATAATTACTCGTATCAATAGCATAATCAACTAGCGAGCCATAATAATAAATCTCGGATGACAACACTTCCTCAAAACAATCATAATATGATATAACAAGATGGTATCTCGCTAGCCCTTTCTGAGACCGCAAAACATAAATGCAGAGCACCTTTAAAGATCAAGGACTGACTAGATATTGTAATTCATGGTAAAAGAGATCCAATCATAGTCACACCCAATATAAATTAATAGTGATGAATGCAAATGACAGTTGTGCTCTCCAGCTAGTGCTCTTTAATAAGAGGGTGATGACTCAACATAAAAGTAAATAGATAGGCCCTTCGCAGAGGGAAGCAGGGATTTGTAGAGGTGCCACAGCTCAGTTTTGAAATAGAGATAAATAATATTTTGAGCGGTATACTTTCATTGCCAACATAGCAACTAAGAGATGGCGATATATTCCATGTCACACACATTATAGGCGGTTCCCAAACAGAATGGTAAAGTTTATACTCCCCCTCCACCAACAAGCGTTAATCCATGGCTTGCTCGAAACAATGAGTGCCTCCAACATACATCAGGTCCTAGGGGGAGTTTTGTTTGCAATTAATTTTGATTTAGTTTGCATAAAGCATGGGACTGGGCATCCCGGTGACCAGCCATTTTCTCGTGAGTGAGGAGCGGATTCCACTCCTCTTGAGAATAACCCGCCTAACATGGAAGATAAGGGCAGCTGTCGGTGTCAAAACCGGCGGATCTCGGGTAGGGGGTCCCGAACTGTGCGTCTAGGCGGATGGTAACAGGAGACAAGGGACACGAAGTTTTACCCAGGTTCGGGCCCTCTCGATGGAGGTAATACCCTACGTCCTGCTTGATTAATATTGATGATATGGGTAGTACAAGAGTAGATCTACCACGAGATCAAGGAGGCTAAACCCTAGAAGCTAGCCTATGGTATGATTGTTGTATGTTGTGTTACGGACTAAAACCCTCCGGTTTATATAGACACCGGAGAGGGTTAGGGTTACACAAAGTCGGTTACAATCGTAGGAGATCTAAATATCCGCATCGCCAAGCTTGCCTTCCACGCCAAGGAAAGTCCCTTCCGGACACGGGACGAAGTCTTCAATCTTGTATCTTCATAATCCAGGAGTCCGGCTGAAGGTATAGTCCGGCCATCCGGGCACCCCCTAATCCAGGACTCCCTCAGTAGCCCCTGAACCAGGCTTCAATGACGACGAGTCCGGCGCGCTGATTGTCTTCGGCATTGCAAGGCGGGTTCCTCCTCCAAGTACTTCATAAAAGATTGTAAACACTAAGGATAGTGTCCGGCTCTGCAGAAATAAGTTTCCACATCTTGCCATAGAGATAATAATATTTACACAAATCTAATCTGCTGACGTATTCCGTAGCGTGACATCGCACTACGACCAAGCCTTTATTCGAATCGTTTTTACTTCCCCACCTCAGTGCATTTTGCGAGGCGGTTTCCTTGGCATGTCTTGTCAAAGCAGAGATCGTGTCCCTCATTTACGGGATTCTCATCAATACGGACGTGGGTAACCCAACCGCGCCATTTATCACGGCACTTGGGAGATAAGCGAGTTTTACCAGGCTGGTGGGGACGCATAGTCGCATCTGCCCATATAAGGGGATAGGGATCCACATTTTTACTTATGCCTTCTTCCTCCTTTGCCTATCCATCTTCCGCGCACTCGAGCTCTAGCGCCCAAGCCCGCACTTCCACCTCAACCTTCTCCAGCCATGTCCAGAGCGGGAGGCAAGTGGATGGTCTCCTCCGTCACGGAGGGCCATATCAAAAAGTTGAGGAAGGCCGGATACTTGTCTAACGACATCGCGCACCGGTTTCCCGAAAAGGGGCAGCTCCTCCCCACCCCAAGGCCCCATGAGAGGGTCGTATTCCTTCCCCATTTCCTCCGCGGACTGGGTTTTGCTCTCCACCCATTCGTCCGGGGGCTCATGTTCTACTATGGCCTGGATTTCCACGATCTGGCCCCGAACTTCGTCCTCAACATATCGGCGTTTATCGTCGTGTGTGAGGCTTTCCTCTGCATCCACCCCCATTTCGGCCTGTGGCTCAGGACCTTCAACATCAAGCCAAAGGTGGTGCAGGGCAACCAGGCGAAATGCGGAGGTGCCATGGCGGGCAAGATAGCCAACGTCCTATGGCTCGAGGGCTCCTTTGTGGAGACCCTGAAGGGGTGGCAATCGGGGTGGTTTTACATCACCGAGCCGCGCGACCTTGAGTGGGTCGCAGCCCCCGAGTTCCAGCCCGGACCCCCCACGCGGCTCACGTCTTGGAAAGAGACGGGCATATCATGGGGCAACAAAGACGAGATGACCGGACTGCAAAAATGCATCCAAACCCTGGTGAACAAGCAGCTCAAGCTTGTTAATGTAGTCCAGGTTATGCCCGTCCGCCGGATCCTCCCGTGTCAACAACGGGATTTCAATCTATGGGAGTTCGACCCGGCGCAGCACCCCACCCTGAGCAGGCTCTTTGACACGACGTACGAAGATGAATGGAAGGTGCTATTCAAAGGCGCCGAGGCTCCCGCATCCACTTCCGAGGACCGCGGATTCAGCACGCAGCGTCACGCTGGCGAGGTAAGACATTTTTACCTTTTACAGGATGTTGGTTTTTCATAGTTTGACTCTACGCAGGATCTAAGCTCCCTTACCTTTGACAAGATTGGCAGGTGAGGTCCGGACAGATCAACCGTCCGACTCCTTTGCCCGAAGACCCAGCCGACGCTCGTTTATCGAAGTTGCTGGTTCCGGCACCTTATGTGGTGCCGGAGAAGAAGGCCAAGAAGAAGGCCACGGGGACTCAAAAGGGTTCCCGGCGTATGGTGGTGTCGGACTCATCGTCCGACGACTCCAAGACGCACTCCTCCCGTGAAGACGAGGAGGAGGAAGAAGAAACCTCTCCCCCTCCAGCGGGGGGAGGAAAGAAGAGGAAGGCCGCCCCAACAGGGGGGGCCGAAAGGTCCAAGAAGGGGAAGACCCTCCCTCCGGACTACTCCACCGACGCCGACGAGGGCGAAGAGGAGTGGCCGCACAGGGCCAGGCGCCCGGCGGCATCGTAAGTATTCGGACACTAGAGTAACTCATAGCATTCCTTTATTGCACAGCTTTTCCTTATGTCGAATATAATTATGCAGTCCGCCCAAGGCCGGGCTCGACGAGTCGTCGAGCGGCTCCTTGGATTCATCGGACGTGAATTCAGTTCCGCCCGCTGCCTCCCCCCGCACTGCGGATGACACCGAAGTGGCGTCGCGACAAGCTCTGGGCCAAGAGGAGGTGGTCCTGGAGGAGCCGCGAGGCAACCTCCCGGACTCCGGGAGTAAAGGGGACAAGACCCCCCCCAGGGCTCCAATTCCGGCTTTGCGCCGGACACTGCACCGGAATCCTCAACGGTTCCGGACTGCGGCAGGCGACCTCCTTCTAAGAGGAGCAAGCCTACTAAGCCGGCGGCCCCCGTCCAACCGGAGGAGCCGGACAATTTGCTGGAGGTGCTTAACGGCGCCTCCATCGACGGGGATCACCGTACCATCATGAGTACGGTGCTCCAGAAGGTTCAGTCCGCCAAGAGCGGACTGACTGAAGCTTGTGCTAGCCTTCTAACAGGCTTCGGGGTAAGTAAAAATATGTAAAAATATTACCGCATAGACAGTAGCCCCTGATGATCTGTTTGGCGTTCGGAAAGAAAAGCCGGATAGAGGATCTAATAAATTCGCAGGAGTCTAACAACAAGGAGTCAATATGCGTATGCAGGCTTCGCTGCTTGCGACCGCTGCACTAACTGTGGAGGTAGGCGCCCTGAAGCAGGGTCTCGCGTGGTCCGAGCAAGAGCTCGGCCTTGCCAAGCGGCGGCTCGAGGAGAAAGAAGGTAAGAGATACCTTATAGAAAAATATATAAAAAGATGCAATTGCAAAAATGACAGGATTGTGCTGCTTATTGCAGGGGCCACAACTGAGGTGGCAACCCTCAAGCAAGCGCTGGCCGAGGCCGAGAATAAAGCGGCCACGGAGCGCACCGAGCGGGAGAAATATGAGGCACAAGTCGGCGAGGCGCGGCAAGAGCTTCAGGATCTCATGGAAAAACATGAGAGTTTGGAGCTTGACTCAAGGACGCGAGCGTCCGAGCTTGCGGCGGCTATTGAAAGTGCCAAGTCTGCCAAGGCCGAATCCCAAAAGGCCCTCCAGGAGTTGGATGCGGTGAAAAAGATAGCGGTGGGTAAGGCATTCTTTATGCAAAGCAGACATATAAAAGTGAACTACTTGTTACTTACCCGAATCTGGAGCTCTCCAGGAGCATTCGCAAATCTTCCCCGTAGCGTGTCCGATGCCGCCGCATTCTACCGAGCCGAAGAAGGCAGCTCGACAAAGAAGGTGTTCTGGTCTCAGTATGCTGAGGCCGGACACCCTGTACCCCTGAGCGACCAGCTGAAGCAGCTGGTCGAGCTCCACAAGGCGGCCGAACAGGCTATGAAGGGCCTCATAGTTCGGATGTGGCCTGGAGAGGCTCTGCCTGGGAGCTACTTCGGATGGTTCAGCGGCTGGTGGCGGCCTGTCCAAGGCTTGAAGTCATCAAGCGCTCCGTCTGCATCGAAGGTGCCCGGAGGACCCTTGCCCGTGCTAAGGTGCACTGGGGCAAGCTGGACAGTGAGAAGCTTGTGAAGGACGGGCCACCGCCGGGGAAGGAGCATCGCAAACCCGAGAACTATTATAAGGATGTTCTGAAGGGTGCCCGCCTTATGGCGGATGAATGTACCAAGGATGTAATTTTTGAATGAACTCGCTCATGTTGTCTTGTGCGCTGAAAACTTGTTCATATGCGCTAAGCAATGCTTTTTGAATTTAAAATATTACTTTCTGTGCGTCCGTTTATCAAAAATTGAGAGATGGCCAGTCGTCGGCTTCTGCCCCCATGCCACTAGTGCTGGGGTGTTTGGGATAAACCTGAGCGCTCTTTTTCCCATGTTTGGGTCCTTCGAGGGAGGCGCTCAGCACAACGAACAAGGCAATCGGACTATAATGCTTGAACACTCTCACTTAGCCATAGAACTCTATAATTTTAAATTTCGGCGAAGCCCCTAGTATTCGGAAGACCGAGTTCGGTGTGCTATCCACGCCTTGGCCGGACAAAGCCGGTTCCTTGCTCTAAGCGACATAAGTCTTTAGGGACTCGAAAAACCTCTCGAACAGCGACCGGTCTCTTGCTTCATCATGACAGTCAGTTTTAGCTTTCTCTACTAAGGTGCTCAGCCCAGCTCAACTGGGGCACAATCGCAGTAGTTCTCCTAGTGCTACCTTAGCCGATATAGCAGAACATAAGGCACCAAAACATAGGAGTCGGGCAAACCCAACTATTGACCCAAGACATGATTCGGAGCCGATGCATATAATGCTATAAGTTCGGGGTGCTGCACTTGTTAAAGTGTTCAGACTTCTCACACCATATTGAGGGGTACTGAAGCCCAATGCGTATTTGCCGTACCACAGTGTACGGGTGCAACATGTCATTAATGAACATATATTTGTAAAAAAGGTAATGCTAAAAAAATAGATAAAGACTATGCATTGTTTAAAAAGGCTGCGATCAAAGCAGAACGATACAAATAGCGCGATAAGCGAAAAGTTGGACTATTTAAGATGTCCGTTCCAGGGGCGGGCCGCGGAATTTATATGTAAAACAGGTATACTGCTCGTGATAGAGACCACCTGGGAGTCCATAATGCGGCATGGCTTGTCTGCTTCCCTGGTTCTTGCATCGTTTGTGCGGCAGTTGAATTGCCGAACAGGTCGTCCGAAGTACGGAGTCCTGAAAGTAAGAGAAGATAAAGAAAGAATTCGGCAGCCCCTAGTATGGTTTAAGCCGTGTTTTGGGCGTGCCGTGATGGTGCCCCTTCCCCTATGCCCATGGTATTTTGAGAGCGTAGTTATGTACGCGAAGCACTGGTTTCGCTATTTTCCGAGGGCTGGGGTTGGGGCCGCATTGCTACGCCTGCTCAGAACGTGCCAGGCGGTCTTGTTGTAGGTTACTCCGGGCGCGCTTGACAGTGTCCGGCCTTTTAACGGCCGGACTAGAGAGGCTGCTTTGTACTTCCGCTACGAGGGCCGCCGTGTGCTCCTTCGTTCGGAGGGAGCGTTCGGTGTTTCCATTGACCGTGATTACTCCTCGAGGGCCTGGCATCTTGAGCTTAAGGTATGCGTAGTGCGGTACCGCATTGAACTTTGCAAATGCGGTTCGCCCGAGTAGTGTGTGATAGCCACTGCGGAACGGGACTATGTCGAAGATTAACTCCTCGCTTCGGAAGTTATTCGGAGATCTGAAGACCACTTCAAGTGTGACTGAGCTTGTGCAGTTGGCCTCTACACCTGGTATGACGCCTTTAAAGGTAGTTTTGGTGGGCTTAATCCTCGAGGGATCTATGCCCATTTTCCGCACTGTGTCCTGGTAAAGCAGGTTCAGGCTACTGTCGCCGTCCATAAGGACTCTTGTGAGATGAAATTCGTCAATGATTGGGTCTAGAACCAATGCGGCGAACCCGCCATGACGGATGCTAGTGGGGTGGTCCCTTCGATCAAAAGTGATCGGGCAGGAGGACCATGGGTTGAACTTTCGGGTGACTGGCTCTATCGCGTATATGTCCCGTAACGCACGCTTCCGTTACCTCTTGGGGATATGGGTTGCGTATATCATGTTCACCGTCCGCACTTGTGGGGGAAAACCCTTCTGTCCACTGTTTTTCGGCGGTCTGGGCTCCTCCTCATCGTCGCTACGTAGCCCCTTGTCTCTATTTTTGGCATTTAACTTGCCTGCCTGCTTGAACACCCAACAATCCCTGTTGGTGTGATTGGCTGGCTTTTTGGGGGTGCCATGTATCTGGCACAAGCGGTCGAGTATTCGGTCCAAACTGGACGGGCCCTGAGTATTTCTTTTGAATGCCTTTTTCCGCTGACCGGATTTGTAGCCTCTGAATCCGGCATTGACTGTCGTATCCTCATTGCTGTCGCTGTTAACGCGGCGCTTTTGCTTGTTCCGACGCGACCTGCCACTTTTGTCCTTGGTATCCGAATTACGAAGGTTCTTGGTTAAGTTGTTGATGCGAGCTAGCCAGCTGTCTTCTCCCGCGTAGAAGCGGGTCATGAGTGTCATGAGGGCTGCCATAGATTTCGGCTTTTCCAGTCCAAGGTGTCGGGCAAGCCACTCATCGCAGATATTATGCTTGAAGGCTGCTAGGGCCTCTGCGTCCGGACAGTCGACTATTTGGTTTTTCTTTGTTAGGAACCGTGTCCAGAATTGCCTGGCTGATTCTTCTGGATGCTGAATTATGTGGCTTAGGTCATCGGCGTCTGGTGGTCGCACATACGTGCCCTGGAAATTGTCGAGGAATGCGGCTTCCAGGTCCTCCCAAGAACCGATTGAATCTGCTGGCAAGCTATTAAGCCAATGTCGGGCCGGTCCCTTAAGTTTGAGCGGGAGGTATTTGATGGCGTGTAGATCATCGCCGCGGGCCATGTGGATATGAAGGAGATAATGCTCGATCCATACCACAGGATCTGTTGTGCCATCATATGATTCGATGTTCATGGGTTTGAAATCCTCAGGGATTTTATGATCCATTACTTCATCTGTGAAGCATAGTGGGTGTGCGGCGCCTCTGTATTGGGCTATATCATGACGCAGCTCGAGTGAGCTTTGTCTATTGTGTTTGGCCCGACCGGATTTATTATGTTGGAGTGACGATCCCCGTCACGTGCCATGGGGCGCCCACGCGATTCGTAGATCGATCTTGTTTGTTTTGCCTTGTCCTCCAGTATCTCTCGCAGGTCTGGCGCATTTTCCCGTGCCTTAGTATGTTTTGAGTGGCGCCGGGGCACGGCTTTAGTGGAGGGCCGAGAGGACTCTCTGTCACGGCCACGAGGTGGCCGGTCGGCCATGTCATGCGCTGGTGATGTAGGTTTAGGTGCTTCCTCCTCTAATAGGGGTAGCAGCCTGCGCTTTGGGTAACTCTTGGAGGGGCGCTCGAGTTCGTGCTCTTTGGCCGCAAGGACTTTAGTCCATCTGTCGGCTAGCAAATCTTGATCAGCTCTAAGTTGTTGCTGCTTTTTCTTGAGGCTGCTTGCCGTGGCCATAAGCATGCGTTTAAAACGCTCTTGTTCGGCGCGATCCTCTGGCACGACAAATTCGTCATCGTCGAGGCTTGCCTCGTCTTCGGAGGGAGGCATATAATTATCATCCTCACCCTCTTTGTCTGCCGCTCTCTCGTGAGGGCTAGCTTCTCCATCCTCCTGTATTGAATCTTGCTAGAGGGGGTGTTCTTCGGTGCTATCCGGAGTATTATTATCTCTCGTGCTGGAATCACCGTTTTTGCTTTGGCGGGATTTAGAGCGGCGCCGCTGACGCCGACACTTGGGTTGTTTCTTGGAGGTGTCATCCCCCGCTGTTCCATCGCCATCTCCATCTTTTGGAGTGTCCACCATATATATGTCGTACGACGAGGTGGCCTTCCAGTGCCCTATAGGTGCTGGTTCTTGGTCGTCTCCTGCATTGTCGTCCATACCGTCGATGTCTTCAGAGTCGAAGTCGAGCATGTCGGTTAAGTCATCGATAGTGGCTACAAAGTGGGTGGTGGGTGGGCTTTGAATATCTTCATCGTCCGTATCCCAACCTTGCTGACCGTAGTCCGGCCAGGGCTCTCCTGATAAAGAGAGAGACTTTAGTGACTTTAGAATGTCGCCGAAGGGCGAGTGCTGAAAGATGTCCGCGGCGGTGAACTCCATGATCGGCGCCCAATCGGATTCGATCGGTAGGCGCGCGGAGGGCTCGGAGTCCGGAGAGGAATCCGGCCCCTCGGAATCACAGGCCTTGCGGAGTGTGGGGCTGGTATTTGGCTCGATCGCCTTTGAGATCGCAGCCCCCGAGGCGGCGTCCAACCACTCATCCTCGATTGGCGCAGTAGGCTCCGAATTAAGGGTCGGAACCGATGCGTGTGCGGCCTCCAGGGCACCGTTGGCCGCCAGAGCTAGATCATGCCCATCGAGACAGTGCGGCGCGCTCGGCTGTGGCTCGAATCCGTCGAAGATCAAGTCCCCGCGAATGTCAGCCGTGTAGTTTAAACTTCCAAATCTGACCTGATGGCCAGGGGCGTAGCTTTCGATCTGCTCCAGACGGCCAAGCGAATTGGCCCGCAGTGCGAAGCTGCCGAAGACGAAGATCTGTCCGGGGAGAATGGTCTCACCCTGGACCGCATCATTGTTGATGATCGAAGGAGCCATCGGGCCTAAAAGCGACGACACAGAGGAACTCTCAATGAAAGCACCAATGTCGGTGTCAAAACCGGCGGATCTCGGGTAGGGGGTCCCGAACTGTGCGTCTAGGCGGATGGTAACAGGAGACAAGGGACATGAAGTTTTACCCAGGTTCGGGCCCTCTCGATGGAGGTAATACCCTACGTCCTGCTTGATTAATATTGATGATATGGGTAGTACAAGAGTAGATCTACCACGAGATCAAGGAGGCTAAACCCTAGAAGCTAGCCTATGGTATGATTGTTGTATGTTGTTTTACGGACTAAAACCCTCCGGTTTATATAGACACCGGAGAGGGTTAGGGTTACACAAAGTCGGTTACAATGGTAGGAGATCTAAATATCCGCATCGCCAAGCTTGCCTTCCACGCCAAGGAAAGTCCCTTCCGGACACGGGATGAAGTCTTCAATCTTGTATCTTCATAATCCAGGAGTCCGGCTGAAGGTATAGTCTGGCCATCCAGACAACCCCTAATCCAGGACTCCCTCAGCAGCCTTGGTTGATACATGAGCTATTCGAGCATACAAAACAGAATGTTATTTGAAGGTTTAGAGTTTGGCACATACAAATTTAGTTGGAACGGCAGGTAGATACCGCATATAGGAAGGTATAGTGGACTCATCTGGAATAACTTTGGGGTTTAAGGGATTGGATGCACAAGCAGTATTCCCGCTTAGTACAGGTGAAGGCTAGCAAAAGACTGGGAAGCGACCAACTAGAGAGCGACAACAGCCATGTACATGCATTAAAATTAATAAACATTGGATGCAAGCATGAGTAGGATATAATCCACCATGAACATAAATATCATGAAGGCTATGTTGATTTTGTTTCAACTACATGCGTGAACATGTGCCAAGTCAATTCACTTAAATCATTCAAAGGAGGATATCACCCCATCATACCACATCATAACCATCTCAATAGCATGTTGGCACGCAAGGTAAATCATTATAACTCATAGCTAATCAAGCATGGCATAAGCAACTATGATCTCTAATTGTCATTGCAAACATGTTTATTCATAATAAACTGAATCAAGAACGATGAACTCATCATATTTACAAAAACAAAAGAGGTCGAGTTCATACCAGCTTTTCTCATCTCAGTCGGTCCATCATATATAATCATAATTGCCTTTCACTTGCACGACCGAACGAGGTGAATAATAATAAGAGTGCACGTGCATTGGACTAAGCTGGAATCTGCGAGCATTCAATAAACAGGAGAAGACAAGGCAATATGGGCTCTTGGTTAAATCAACAATAATGCATATAAGAGCCACTTCAACAATTTAATCATGGTCTTCTCCTACTGACCCCCAAAGAAAAGAAAAGAAATAAAAACTATTTACACTGGAAAACTCCCAACAAGCAAAAGAAGAACGAGAAATATTTTTGGGTTTTCTTTTTAGTTACTACTACTACAGTAGGAAAGTAAACTAGTACTAATTTTTGGTTTTTCTTATTTAACAAACACACGATAAGAAAGCAGGAAAAACAAAATAAACTAGCATGGATATTACAGTGAAAGAGTATGAGCACCGACATCTAGCAATGAGTGTGTGTGAACATAAATGTAATGTCGGTGAGGAATACGTACTCCCTCAAGCTTAGGCTTTTGGCCTAAGTTGGTTCATTGCCAGGGATAGTCTGGAGGATACCCGTAGGTGTAGCTAGGGTCGTACTGCGACGAAGAATAGTTGAGATTGTACTGTGATGCAGCGGCTATCGCCTCCTGAGCTGCAACGTGGAGTAGGGCTGCATCCGCTCTCCTCTCGTACTCATCTGCCTCCTCTCTGGTAATAGTATATCTCCCGTTTGCCTGGTAATCAAAGAAGGCAGGGGCAGGCAGAGTAATACGGACAACATGCCGTTTGTTAAAGATTAATCGATACTGGAGAGGTGACTCAGTCCTCTCAACAAAATGGTGGGAAACCATAGAATCAAAATCTAAATAAGCAGAAGGCAGCTCCATGTCTCCTTCACGAACGTCTATCTCAAGAAATTTAGCTAAGCGGGTTGCATCAATTCCTCCAAAGAAATCTCCATTATATCTATTATGATGCAACCTACGAGCTACAATGGCTCCCATATGATAAGATTGGTCTCCTAACACAGCACTCCTGAGAATGCTAAGGTCAGGGACACACATGTGACATGCTTCATCTTTAGCATTTATGCATCTACCTATGAAGAGAGCAAAATAATGTATAGCAGGAAAATGAATGCTCCCTATGGTAGCTTGCGTTATATCTCTAGATTCCCCTACATTTATACTAGCAAGAAAGTTTCTAAATTCAGATTTAGGGGGATATCTAACACTACCCCATTGTGGAAGTTTGCAAGCAAGAGTGAAATCCTCTAAGTCCATGGTATAAGATTTGTCATAAAGATCAAACCTGACTAAAGGGGAATTACGTGAAGATAAATACTCAAACCTCCTCACAAATGACCTTGTGAGATCATGGTACTGGGGGCATTTGTCTGCCTCAAAGTCCTCAAGACCGACATTACGCAAATATGCATTAAATTCTTCTTTAATTTCTGCACGATCCATAAAGTTTTTCGACGGCCATTCGCAAGGCCGCACTAGAGCATCTCTTGGTGGTTCCTCGTCAGCATCACGCATGGCAAGCCTGGGTCCTTGCTTCTTAGAAGAACCACCTTGGAACATCTTCCTAAGCATATCGCTTTTCTCTGAAAAATTTCTGAAATTTTTAGTAACTTCAAACAAAAGTGAACCAACCTCAATAAAACTGATAGCAACAACTCCTACAAGTGCCTAAGGGCCTATATAAAGCATTAGAACTACTTGGAACCATATAAATTTGACATGCAAGCTCAAGAACATGGTCACCTATGCAGCACAAATTTGCAAAGAATAAAGCACTAGGACAAAAACTAATTGGACCAATGGAGGACTCACATACCAAGGAACAATCTCCCCAAGCATTTTTGCGACAGGTGATTTGAGCAAGGAGATCGAAAATCACGGCAAAGAGGGCTGGAACTCTTGCTTGAGTTGGTTTTTCGTGTTTGTGGGAGGAAGAAGAAGAGGATGGGTGCAGGAATAAGTGGAGGAGGGCCACCGTGGGCCCATGAGGCAGGGGGGCGCGCCCAGGGGGTAGGGCGCGCCCTCCACCCTCGTGGCCAGGTGGAAGCTCCCCCCACGGTGATTTTTGCACCATAAATCCTCAAATATTCCCGAAAAAATCATATTAAATTGGCATATCATTCTGAGGACTTTTATTTTCAGGATATTTTTATATTGCACGGATAAACCAGGAAACAGACGGAAAAATACTACTTTTACTTTATTTCAACTAAATTACAAAAAGTATAGAGAGGGTATAGAAGGTTGTTCTTCTAGTTTCATCCATCTCATGCTTATCAAAAGGAATCCACTAACAAGGTTGATCAAGTCTTGTTAACAAACTCATTTCGATTAACATGAAACCGAAGAAATTTCGAATAACACTAGGTTACCTCAAAGGGGATATGCACATCCCCAATAATAAGTATATCGTATTTCTTTTTGACAGTAGGAGGAGGAAATTCAAAACCTCCAAATATAATCGAAGGAATTTTTCCAATAGAGTTGATACTATGGACTTGAGGTTGTTTCCTTGGAAAGTGTACCGTATGCCCATTACCATTAACATGAAAAGTGACATTGCCTTTGGTGCAATCAATAACAGCCCCTGCAGTATTAAGAAAAGGTCTTCCAAGAATAATAGACATACTATCATCCTCGGGAATATCAAGAATAACAAAGTCCGTTAAAATAGTAACGTTTGCAACCACAACAGGCACATCCTCACAAATACCGACAGGTATAGCAGTTGATTTATCAGCCATTTGCAAAGATATTTCAGTAGGTGTCAACTTATTCAAGTCAAGTCTACGATATAAAGAGATAGGCATAACACTAACACCGGCTCCAAGATCACATAAAGCAGTTTTAACATAATTTCTTTTAATGGAGCATGGTATAGTAGGTACTCCTGGATCTCCAAGTTTCTTTGGTATTCCACCCTTAAAGGTATAATTAGCAAGCATGGTGGAAATCTCAGCTTCCGGTATCTTTCTTTTATTTGTAACAATATCTTTCATGTACTTAGCATAAGGATTCATTTTGAGCATATCTGTCAATCGCATACGCAAAAAGATAGGTCTAATCATTTCAGCAAAGCGCTCAAAATCCTCATCATCCTTTTTCTTGGATGGTTTGGGAGGAAAAGGCATGGGTTTCTGAACCCAAGGTTCTCTTTCTTTACCATGTTTCCTAGCAACAAAGTCTCTCTTATCATAACGTTAATTCTTTGATTGTGGGTTATCAAGATCAACAGCAGGTTCAACTTCTACATTATTATCATTAATAGGTTGAGCATCCTCATGAACATCATCATTAACATTTTCACTAGGTTCATGTTCATTACCAGATTGTGTTTCAGCATCAGACATAGATATATCATTTGGATTCTCAAGTGGTTCAGCAATAGGTTCACTAGAAGTTTGCACAGTTCTATCATTTTTCTTTTTCTTCTTTTTAGAAGAACTAGGTGCATCAATATTATTTCTCTGAGAATCTTGCTCAGTTCTCTTAGGGTGGCCTTCAGGATACAAAGGTTCCTGAGTCATTCTACCAGTTCTAGTAGCCACTCTAACAACATAATCATTTTTCTTACTATTCATTTCAACAAGCAATTCTTTTTGAGCTTTAAGTACTTGTTCTACTTGAGTGGTAACCATAGAAGCATGTTTGCTAACAAGTTTAAGTTCACCTCTAATATTAGCCATATAATCACCCAAGTGTTTAATCATATAAGCATTTTGTTTTAATTGCCTACCAAAATAAGCATTAAAATTTTCTTGTTTGACAATAAAGTTATCAAACTCTTCTAAGCATTGTCTAGCAGACTTGTAGTGAGGAATATCACCTTCATCAAATCTATAGAGAGAATTTACCTTTACTACCCGTGTCGGGTTATTGGGATCAGGAGGTTCTTCAATAGGTAATGGATCAAGATCATATGTTTCTTCAACAGGCGGTAAATTAAGGCCATGTATTTCTTCAATAGGAGGTAAATTCTTAACATCTTCAACTTTAATACCTTTTTCTTTCATAGATTTATTTGCCTCTTGCATATCCTCGGGACAGAGAAATAGAACACCTCTCTTCTTTGGAGTTGGTTTAGGAATAGGATCATTAATTGGAGCAGGAGCTGGCTCAGGAGGTGCCCAATTATTTTCATTTGTCAACATATTATTCAATAGAATTTCAGCTTCATCCGGTGTTCTTCCCCTTAAAAGAGAACCGGCACAACTATCCAGGTAATCTCTGGAAGCATCGGTTAGTCCATTATAAAAGATATCAAGTATTTCATTTTTCTTAAGAGGATGATCAGGCAAAGCATTAAGTAACTTGAGAAGCCTCCCCCAAGATTGTGGGAGACTCTCTTCTTCAATTTGCACAAAGTTGTATATTTCCTTTAAAGCAGCTTGTTTCTTATGAGCAGGGAAATATTTAGCAGAGAAGTAATAAATCATATCCTGGGGACTACGCACACAACCAGGATCAAGAGAATTAAACCATATCCTAGCATCACCCTTTAATGAGAACGGAAATATTTTAAGTATATAAAAGTAGCGCGATCTCTCTTCATTAGTAAATAGGGTGGCTATATCATTTAATTTAGTAAGATGTGCCACAACAGTCTCAGATTCGTAGCCATGGAAAGCATCAGATTCAACCAAAGTAATTATATCATGATCAACAGAGAACTCATAATCCTTATCAGGAACACAGATAGGTGAAGTAGCAAAAGCAGGATCAGGCCTCATTTTATCTTTAAGAGATTCTTTTTTCCATTTAATTAATAGCCTTTTAAGTTCATGACGATCTCTGCAAGCTATAATAGCGGTAGAAGATTCCCTATCAAAAACATAACCCTCAGGAATAATAGGCCTATCTTCATCATCATTTTCATCATTATAATCAGATTCAATAATTTCTTTCTCTCTAGCCCTAGCAATTTGTTCATCAAGAAATTCACTTAGGGGCACAGTAGTATCAGGCATAGAAGTAGTTTCATCATAAGTATCATGCATAGCAGAAGTGGCATCATCAATAACATGCGACATATCAGAACGAATAGCAGAAGCAGGTTTAGGTGTCGCAAGCTTACTCATAACAGAAGGTGAATCAAGTGCAAAGCTAGATGGCAGTTCCTTACCTCCCCTCGAAGTTGAGGGATAAATTGTTGTCTTAGCGTCTTTCAAGTTCTTCATAGTGTCCAGCAGATATAAATCCCAAGTGACTCAAAGAATAGAGCTATGCTCCCCGGCAACGGCACCAGAAATTAGTCTTGATAACCCACAAGTATAGGGGATCGCAACAGCTTTCGAGGGTAGAGTATTCAACCCAAATTTATTGATTCGACACAAGGGGAGCCAAAGAATATTCTCAAGTATTAGCAGCTGAGTTGTCAATTCAACCACACCTGGAAACTTAGTATCTGCAGCAAAGTGTTTAGTAGCAAAGTAATATGATAGTGGGGGTAACGGTAACAAAAGAGTAATGAAAGCAAAGTAATATTTTTGGTATTTTGTAGTGATTGTAACAGCAGCAATAGGAAAGTAAATAAGCGTAAACCAGTATATGGAAAGCTCGTAGGCATCGGATCAGTGATGCATAATTATGCCGGATGCGGTTCATCATGTAACAGTCATAACATAGGGTGACACATAACTAGCTCCAATTCATCAATGTAATGTAGGCATGTATTCCGAATATAGTCATACGTGCTTATGGAAAAGAACTTTCATGACATCTTTTGTCCTACCCTTCCGTGGCAGCGGGGTCCTATTGGAAACAAAGGGATATTAAGGCCTCCTTTTAATAGAGAACCGGAACAAAGCATTAGCACATAGTGAATACATGAACTCCTCAAACTATGGTCATCACCGGGAGTGGTCCCGATTATTGTCACTTCGGGGTTGTCGGATCATAACACATAGTAGGTGACTATAGACTTGCAAGATAGGATCAAGAACTCACATATATTCATGAAAACATAATAGGTTCAGATCTGAAATCATGGCACTCGGGCCCTAGTGACAAGCATTAAGCATAGCAAAGTCATAGCAACATCAATCTCAGAACATAGTGGATACTAGGGATCAAACCCTAACAAAACTAACTCGATTACATGGTAAATCTCATCCAACCCATCACCGTCCAGCAAGCCTACGATGGAATTACTCACGCACGGCGGTGAGCATCATGAAATTGGTGATGGAGGATGGTTGATGATGACGACGGCGACGAATCCCCCTCTTCGGAGCCCCAAACGGACTCCAGATCAGCCCTACCTAGAGGTTTTAGGGCTTGGCGGCGGCTCCGTATCGTAAAACGCGATGATTTCTTCTCCTCTATTTTTTTCTCCCCCAAAGCCAATATATAGAGTTGGAGTTGGCGTCGGAAGGTGTCCAGGGGGCCCACGAGGTAGGGGGGCGCCCCCCACCCTCGTGGATAGGGTGTGGGCCCCCTGGTCTTCATCTTTGGCGAGGATTTTTTATTATTTATTCTAAGATATTCCGTGGTGTTTCAGGTCATTCCGAGAACTTTTGTTTTCTGCACATAAAACAACATCATGGCAATTCTGCTGAAAACAGCGTCAGTCCGGGTTAGTTCCATTCAAATCATACAAGTTAGAGTCCAAAACAAGGGCAAAAGTGTTTGGAAAAGTAGATACGACAGAGACGTATCACTAGGCCACCGTCACCTTCCATTCATTGGAATCGGCAGCGAGCGCTGGGCGAACCTTGTCCAGCCCTTCCTGATTGACCACCACCGACCGCTCGATGGTGGGCTCGAAGACCGGCGGTGCTTGGGCAGAGGTGCGGGTTTCCCCCTTTCCCTTCTTCTGGCTCGGGGCCATGGCAACGGGAAGGATTGGTGCCGGGTAAGGCCAGGGGAGGAAACCACTGTTTTCTGGAAGACAAAGGAGTTGTGAGAGCGCGTTGCCAGCAATGGAGGCGGAGCTGTGTTGACAACGGCGGCCGCATAGCCTCACGGATATCCATGCAACGTGGGGGAGTGGAGGCACCCACGTACCGTCAATCGCCACGCGTCGACCGAGGCCACAGGCGGTTGGGGCCCGCGGCACTCTGCACTTGCCCTTTGGCTTCGCCTCGAAGCCAAGTTCGAGCATGCCTTGGGCCCGGGGGCTACTGTCGGCGTCCTGGGAATGACTTGCTTGCCTGCAGCCCATGGCATGGCTCCATAGGCGGCCCGGTACAGCCCAACTTCAGCAACAACAACTCAAGACCCTCACGAGGGGCCAAGCCTCGCGAGGCAGACAAGACCAAGACCTCCTTGGCGGCAGTCTCACTAGGCTGGCTCCGAGGAGCGGAGATATCTATGCAAGGAGCACCTCGCGAGGTTCATATGACATGAGCCATGACGACCAAGGCCAGGCGGGCGCAGTGTATCAGTTTCCTCTTTGGTGCTAAGGAGGCAAGCGCAGACGTGGAGTCTCGAGGAATCAAGCAAAGGTTTCCATATCAGTGCAACAAGACCAAGACCGCCAGGATGGCAGGACGGAGGTCATCGCAGAGCCCACGGCGGCGTCACTACCAGAGCCTTTGCAGGCGAAGACCACCTTTTGTCAGGATAACTTGTACTAGTTTTCTCCCTTTAAATTTGGCCGTTGTGGGATCCCTTCCCGCCTAAACACTTGAGAAGAGGACCAAGGCCCCTAAAAATATGACCTAGCCACCACCGTAGCAAGGGGGGATCATTCAGATCATCCTCACACCCACCAACTCATCGAGCTCAAGAACACCTCACCTCCTGAGGCTATTCACCCGTTATACTAGTTCATCCTCAGCCCCTCGAGGCAGTCCACCACACACTAGAGTAGGGTATTACACCGCAAGGTGACCCAAACCAGTATAAACCCCTGTGTCCCTTGTTCTTTGGGTTCATTGAGCTAGGTCGTGGGATCGTTGAGCGAGCAAGCTAGGGAGAGAGTGTTCTTCGTGCGCACCCCAGAGTTCGAACCTCTCAAGGGTCTGCGGAACCCGTAATCCGACAAGATCCTGTCGTCGTGCCCTCATCTGCCCCTGGGGCTCGCGCGCCGGCTGTCAGGACCCCGATTCCACGTCACATCGATCTAGCCGGTAACACCTCATATCACTTTGCGACCTCACGCACGGTATTCCCATGGTGTCGCCTTACCATGGCCCGGGACCGTTTGCGCCTTTTGGCTCACGTATATGATAGTGTCGCTAGCATCCATATGACAGAGAACCCGGGCCGACATGACTAGTCGTGAACCCAAAGTGGCACTAACTTACGGGGACAGGCATACATGAATCAACATCGAGCATGTCGGTCAGCAGCGTGCGAATCCAGGCTATAGCACTGGGCTAACAGGACTCCGGGAATCCGGGCTATAGCAGGCTAGGCAGGACTCCGGATGTCACCGCGTGGCATTTCCCCGAAGGGACAGACACAGGAAGGAAGTGAATCACATGCCGGCCAGTCAAGTGTTCCGGAGCAGTAGTGTTGGGCTAGCAGGACTCCGGTGAACCGGGCTGTAGCGGACTACTATGGCCCATGGAAGCACAAGACTACATTTCCCCATAAGAGAGGCTAGCAAGGATAAACTACTAGGTTGTCGGATCCCACACATACCAAGCATTTCAATCATACACACAATATGCTCGATATGTGTAAATACAACATGGCATCACAACATAACCCTATGACTCAAGTATTTATTCATTAGGCTCCGAGCAGCCAAGTATTACAAACATGGGTCTCATGACCCCAACATGCAGAGGATACAAGCAACAAGCACATGCGGAAGCTTAACATGTCTGGGTACAGACAACTACAAATGAAGAAGGCTGAGAAGCCAGACTATCTACAAGACCCTACCGAGGGCACACGATCGTAGCTGAGGTAACAAGCAAAACGTCGAAGTCCACGCGGAAATACTAGCGAGACTGACGTCTCTCTGCAAAAACATAAAATAGGCAAACGTGAATACAAATGTACTCAGCAAGACTTACATCAGAACTAACTACATATGCGTCGGTATCAACAAAGGGGGTAGTGGAGTTTAACTGCAGCAAGCCAGCTTTGACCCGGTGGCTATCCTGAACTACAACTGCAAGTAACTCTTTTGAGGTGGCGCACACGAGTCCACATATTCACCATATCAATACACCACTATGGATCTGCTCCCGTCTCCCTACGAGAACGCCATCCATAGCACTCACGTTTATCTTGCGCATTTTAGAGTATCCACTTTCACTTGTCTATGAACTGTACAGGCAACCCACAAGTCCTTTTCCACGGACACGGCTATTCGAATAGATGATGTTAACCCTGCAGGGGTGTACTTCTTCACACACGCTCTCGCCACTTACCACCATGTACATGTTGTGTATCTCGGCAACCTTCAAGCGGAAGCCTAGCGAGGGAGTCGGCCACGACCTGACTAACCACACAAGTCTCTAGTCCAGGTTTATCGCCAGTTCGGGTTCCATCCGCAAGGAGATCCAGCCGGGGTGTCGCTCACGGCCCCAAACGATGTGAGCAGGGTTCCCAAGCTCACCATCCGGGTGCCACTTGGTACACCGTGCCACTGTGCCTAGTCTGTCCCAAGCCCACCTGTACCGAGTGCCACTTGGTAGACTAATAACACTACCTACAAACACCAGAAACTAGTTGCAACTCCTGGACAGAGATCAGGTTGATTAATAAGTCGAGAAGGGCCGAGTTACCAGAACCCAATGTATGGTAGTAACTGATCATGGATCACAAACACAGAACTCAGTTCCTGAGGACGGTTTCAATGAGACAACCCACCATGTACTCCTACATGGCCTCTCACCACTACCTTTACCAAATCGTGTTCACACACTTAGCTCTCAATAGTAGGACATGTTCACAACTTTCCAACTCATCCCGGATGAATCAGACCTGACACAACTCTAAGCAATAGCAGGCATGACAAACAAGCATGAATAAGTAGGCACATCAGGGCTAAAACAACTCCTACTCATGCTAGTGGGTTTCATCTATTTACTGTGGCAATGAAAGGTTATGCAGAGGAAAGGGGTTCAACTACCGCAACATGTAACAGTTGAATCGTTGTTGTCCTAATGCAGTAAAAGAGAGCAGGAGCGAGAGAGTGGGATTGTATCGGAATGAACAAGGGGTTTTTGCTTGCCTGACACTTCTGAAGATAGCATTGAGTCTTCATCAGTGCAAAGGATCACAGCATCGGAACAGCGTCTACCGAGGGGGAACAAATACTGGCAACAGAGAAGGATAACACAATCAATGCAATGCACAATATGATGGATGATCATGGCATGTCAATATGCTGTGTTTTGAGCTAATGCAACTAGCAACATGTTAAATGGAGTTGGTTTGAACCCTAAGTTCAAATTCAAACTCCATATGTGAGGGTTTAAATGCCATTTATACGATTTGACCTAAATAGCAGCCATAAGTTGTTCTAACATGCATGAAAATGTTACAAATGGATAGATTGGATTTTTCTGATCATTTTTCACATATAAATTATTTCATTTGGAGTTACGGTTTATTTTCTACGAATTTTAGAAGTTTTGGATACTTTCTGAAATAAATAAATAATTTCTGATTTATTTAAAATCCCAGAAAACATTTACTACATAAGCATGACGTCGGTGTGACATTAGCAAGTCAACAGAGGTGGTCCAGGTCAAACATGACAAGTGGGACCCGCACGTTAGTGTGACAGGGCAGGGACAGAGGCTGACCAGTGGGTCCGGGTCAACGTACACGTCAGCATACTCAAAGCTGATGCGTGGGCCCGCTGCAATTAGATTAACCTTAATCTATTTTTGTTATCCGATTAGTTAGGCAGTGGGGCCCGGCTGTCATTGACTCAGGTGGTAGTTAGTGGGGTGATTAGCCCCTAACAACCGGGTTAGGTCGGCGGTTAGTCGCAGGCGACGTCCAGAGACGGCGGCGTTGCTCGGGTTTTGCCCTTCGGCGACCAAATGGGCGGCGGAGGGGCTCTACGTGCAGCTGCGACTCGTCCGCCTCCAACGGTGTGGTTAGCTCGAGCCGGGGTGAACCAGAACGACGGCGGGGAGCACATCCGCGGCGGCGCCCGCACGGGGTTGGCCGGGGCGGCGTTGTGGTGTGCGGGAAGAAGAGTTGGTGGACGTTATCGGCTCCTGGGAGCATGATGAGCATGACGGCGCCCTCGAACGTGAGCTACAACAGCTGTGGCAGCGGCAGCGCCATGGCCGGCGGCGAGGAGCGCTTGGCATGGTGGGACGACGGCTAGAGGACAGGAACAGAGGGGGCGAGCAGGGGGAAAGAATCATGAGCTCACAAGGAGTCGTACGACGGTCTCAGCGGGCTCGGGGATGGGCTGGAGACGAGGTGTGGTCGCCGGCGATCTCGGATGCCCGAGGTAGAAGACGACCATGGTGACGGTGTTCGGAGGCGTCTGGTGCCGCGCGGCTCGGCGGAGAGGTCTAGGGCGGTGAGGCGGAGCTCTTGAGCCAGTCAAGGAAGCAAGGGGGAGGCGGTGGCCGCGGTGGTGCACGTCGGCGGCGGCGGGCGCGTTCGGGTGGTGCGAGGGAGAGAGCCAGAGGAGGGGAGGAGCTGCGGGTGAGAGAGAGAGGTCAGGGAGGTGCGTGGCGTCTCCAGGGGGTCGGGGAAGCGACGGGAAGCAAGAGGTGGTCGGGGCGCGTGGCCGCGCGCAAGGGGAACACGCCCGGCGTCCTTCTGTCCCAAGGAAGGGGACGACTGGCACGGCCAGATGGACTGGGCCGTACTGGGCCGGACCATTGGGCGTCAGTCAGTTCTCTCTCTCTTTTTATTTTCTGTTTTCTAATTCTTTCTGCAGGTTTGTGGCTTTTCTAAAAATACCTAGGCACTTTCAAAAATCACCGAACTGCTCATGCTCCCTGTATGGAACATATCCAACATGGAACATTTCAGTTTGGGATTATTTGGACATTTAAAATATTTACTAGCATTTAAATGCCCAAATGCAAGTTACATATGATTTAATTCAATGACCTTATGATGACCTAGAAAATTGTGAACCAATTTTGTGAGAGGCTCTAACCCAAGACAAAAATGATGGACATTTTAGAAGGGCATTTCAGGTTCATTGAAAATGATTTTAGTAAACCCTAGTTGGTTTAAGTGGTGCTGGAGGTTTCTGTCATCCCCATTTCAACTTTCTGAGAAAATTTAACATGATGACAAGATGATCATGTCAGGACAAGGAAAGGCTAAGCTAGGGCTGTGACAACTCACCCCCACTAAACAAGAATCTCGTCCCGAGATTCAAGACGTGAGGTAAGAAGACAGAGGGGGCACAAGACCAACACAATCTTCACGATCCAAGTTGGACCTCATAAGGTTGTTGATTCGTTGCATACATTGATCTTGACATCCTCGCTTTTGAGATCTTCATCCACGCGATGACGACGGAAAGAAACTATACTAGCATTGATCTTCTCAAAGATCGAGCTATACAAGATCAACTCGTGGAATGAGATGTTGAAACATCTTGAGTTGAGACACAAAACACATCGAGAGGGATGGAAGAACAAATGACGGGGTTTGATTTGGTGGGCAACAATCCCACGCTTAGAAAGATGACGGATGGTGTCAAGGTGGCGAGGAAATAATTGCCATGATCCCGTAACGGGGCACCTTGGGAAAGGTGACTCGTTGGATTGTTCCCTTAAGTGGCAAAAAGAATTACTTTTGATCCATAGATCATTGAAACTCTTCATACCAGCTTAAGGCAATTTACAATTGATCGTTTGAAAGAGCTCGAAGAAATGGCATACTCGGACTAGGATGGATGATGTGGACTACCTTGTTGAGGACAACGTAATGGATGACTTTTGCTTATCACCGGAAATGTATGGGACCCATGGTAAGTCCACTTTTGAAGATGATCCTTGACAGCAACTGCTGAGAAGGACAACCCATAGGAAATTGGCACAATGGGGTGCAAGCTGGGAACAAAATGCAAATGTTGGGAATGTTCCAACCATCATATCTGCCTGAGATTCAGATCTGGATGGAAACAGGATATTTCAGACAGCATGTCTGGAAAAGAAAGTTTGCAACACAAACCGACGAGACGGAGTTGCGAGATTCTTGGGGAATGAACTACGATAGCAAGCTCCAAAACATGAGTTGGTTCTACTACATACATGTGAACACACTGTCCCAGACAAGCATGACCACGTAGTAGTCTTATAATAAACACTACCGAGTTCAGGTGGGGAACCATCATCGAGGATATCGAAGTCCTTGTATAAGTCTTGCTCTTAAGAAGGAACTTCTTTTCCTTGAACAAATCAATCAGTGGCTTGGTGTGCTAGGAAATACATATGGGATGAAGGTTGCAAGTTTGCAGATTATAGAATACTTCACACATATGCATGACTGACTAGGGATGGTTCCGAATGAAGCAAAAAAAAGCTTTCTCGAATTCACGGCGGAAACTTTCATCAAATGCACGTGAATTAGAGGAAGTCACTCCTTTCATCCAAATGTATACCTCATGAGAGGAACATGAAGGCAATGCTTACAAAGTTTCCAATGCTAGTGTAATGTTCAACATGAATCATGGGGGAGACAAAATGCTGCTGATGGGCTCAACAGCAACTCATCGGAATTTCCATATCACTGGACTTCCACCATCATGTGAACACGGTGATAGCATTGGTCAGACCAAAAGATGTAATGGTGTATGCTCGAGGGATCAACCACGAGTAAGACAACATTACGACATCGTTGGTTCTGATTTGACTTGACGATAGCCATACTCAAGTCAAAGTTTTGACAAGGCAATAGATCCAACAACTGATCACGAGGACCAATCGATGGAGATATCATCTTTCTTCCACACACACACACACACACACACACACACACACACACAAAATATCCCTTAACATGAACTAAGTCAGAAAAGCTTTTATCTTCCAACTCTCCAAGTTGTTGTCTAGCTCAACCAACTAGCCCAGGGATATTCAACACGGATTCTTGGAGAAGGGGTGGTTTATAAGAAAACCAACTTGATCACGAGCTCAACATAACAGTCAGGGGACAACCTGGTGATACTTCCGAGAAGATAATCGTAAAATCACGAACCACCGATATGTTATTAAGCTCGAGAACAATCTTGCTCGTCAAGGCAAGACGATGTGATCAAGAGAGTGATGGATTGACACAATCCGATCTCATTGACCGAGGAGTGCACCAGGGAAAATGGACTAGGTCGCACGATAAATCTTAGAGTGGTAATTCAATACCAACATGCTAAGAATGAACTATTGTCCATTAACTACCAAGCAACACGGTTGCTAGGAGTATTGATTTCACACATCACAATTCACTTGTCGGCATTCCGGTTGAGACAACACGACACCGAGGAATGAATAATGACGGCGAGAAGTATCACTACGTCAAGAATTTGTAAGAGAAGGTGCAATTCTCATGACATTCCTGACATAAAGTGGGTAATACTTCAGGGTGGAACAAACCAAAAGCTTGATTGCATTTGATCTGCGGAATACAACTGCTTTGACCCAATCCTAGAAATGGATGAGGTACTGGAGTTTGTTTCTCCTAGTCATTCTGAACTAGAATGGCTTGACGGACCACAAGAATAATAAGCATCGATAACACGGATGCACAATTACTCCTGACTATCAATTGATAGATGATGGTCGGAATACAAATGAAGAGGGACAACTCAAGGGGACATATATCTTTCTGAGTTGTGGATGCATAGATTAATATGTCGAACCAAGTTCAACAGGTTTCTTCCAGATAACCCATACAGAAAGGTAGAACTGACAGAATCACAATTATAAATGGAGAACTCCTCAAGAGTACTCTAATTGTGAGCTTTTGGTTCAAAGAACTTCTGCCTTAATGGTTCATGGTACTTGGAAGAAGGAAATACCACGGACCTCGAGGACTATCGCAAAGGTTACTAATATCCTAAAGGAACTAACAAACACTATCAACGTGAAGTAAGTAGGGTGAATCTCGGGTTCAAGAACCCAGGAGTAGAATACCTACTAACTAATAACATCACAGGATGCTTTCGAGAAGAATGGCCAGAATCATCACACTAGGAATATAAAGCATTGCTAGATTACTGGGTGATTCTCTAAGACACCTATGGCCCTAATAATAGTTCCAACATATATGTCGAGGCAACAGAGTACCTCAACTCACCGATTAGTGTGGTTAAACTGGCTCAAAAGGACATCGGGAACTGGGAGGAAGGATTTGCAAATGCATCAGATTATTTAGAAACCTGGGATGACTCAGACAGCATAACGGCTATAAATGCTCAGAAAGATTTAAGACATCCTGCAAAATGGTGGCATAACCACTCAACGTCACAATATCAAGGTTCTGAGATCAACTGTAAACACACATAAGTAGTAGGAACTGAGTTGGGGCTTGAATCCAACATTCCTATAAGTCTATGGATTAGTAACACGTGATCCTGATAGAAAGATGAGAAGCCTAGTTCTTTATCCCCGTAGAAGAGAAGAGGTTGACTCAGATCAGAAGACATAAGATAAAGGAGTAAAAAGAGCCTTACGTTCCCTTCCACAATCAATTCCCTTATATAACTAAAGCATTTCTAGACTCAACTTTGACCAGTTTGGCTTGGTAATCCTACAGGCAGTCAAGCTCTGATACCAAAGTTGTCAGGACCCCGATTCCAAGTCACATAAAATAGGCAAAAGTGAGTACAAATGTACCCAGCAAGACTTACATCAGAACTAACTACATATGCGTCGGTATCAACAAAGGGGGTAGTGGAGTTTAACTGCAGCAAGCCAGCTTTGACCCAGTGGCTATCCTGAACTACGACTGCAAGTAACTCTTTTGAGGTGGCGCACATGAGTCCACATATTCACCATATCAATACACCACTATGGATCCGCTCCCGTCTCCCTACGAGAACGCCATCCATAGCACTCACGTTTATCTTGCGCATTTTAGAGTATCCACTTTCACTTGTCTATGAACTGTACAGGCAACCCACAAGTCCTTTTCCACGGACACGGCTATTCGAATAGATGATGTTAACCCTGCAGGGGTGTACTTCTTAACACACGCTCTCGCCACTTACCACCATGTACACGTTGTGTATCTCGGCAACCTTCAAGCGGAAGCCTGGCGAGGGAGTCGGCCACGACCTGACTAACCACACAAGTCGTTTATCGCCTATTCGGGTTCCATCCGCAAGGAGATCCGGCCGGTGTGTCATTCACGGCCCCAAACGATGTGAGCAGGGTTCCCAAGCCCACCATACGGGTGCCACTTGGTACACCGTGCCACTGTGCCTAGTCTGTCCCAAGCCCACCTGTGTCGGGTGCCACTAGGTAGACTACTAACACTACCTACAAACACCAGAAACTAGTTGCAACTCCTGGACAAAGATCAGGTTGATTAATAAGTCGAGAGGGGCCGAGTTACTGGAACCCAATGTGTGGTAGTAACTGTTCATGGATCACAATCATAGAACTCAATTCCTGAGGACGGTTTCAATGAGACAACCCACCGTGTACTCCTACATGGCCTCTCACAGCTACCTTTACCAAATCGTGTTCACACATTTAGCTCTCAACAGTAGGACATGTTCACAACTTTCCAACTCATCCCCGATGAATCAGACCTGACACAACTCTAAGCAATAGCAGGCATGACAAACAAGCATGAATGAGTAGGCACATAAGGGCTCAAACAACTCCTACTCATGCTAGTGGGTTTCATCTATTTACTGTGGCAATGGCAGGTCATGCAGAGGAAAGGGGTTCAACTACCGCAGCATGTAACAGTTGAATCGTTGTTGTCCTAATGCAGTAAAAGAGAGCAGGAGCAAGAGAGTGGGATTGTATCGGAAAGAACAAGGGGGGTTTTGCTTGCCTGGCACTTCTGAAGATAGCATTGAATCTTCATCAGTGTCAACGATCACAGCATCGGAACAGCGTCTACCGAGGGGGGACAAATACTAGCAACAGAGAAGGATAACACAATCAATGCAATGCACAATATGATGCATGATCATGACATGTCAATATGCTGTGTTTTGAGCAAATGCAACTAGCAACATGTTAAATGGAGTTGGTTTGAACCCTAGGTTCAAATTCAAACTCCATATGTGAGGGTTTAAATGCCATTTATATAATTTGGCCTAAACAGCAGCCATAAGTTATTCTAACATGCATGAAAATGGTACACATGGATATATTGGATTTTTCTGATCATTTTTCATATATAAATTATTTTATTTGGAGTTACGGTTTATTTTCTATGAATTTTAGAAGTTTTGGATACTTTCTGAAATAAATAAATCATTTCTGATTTATTTAAAATCCCAGAAAATATTTACTGCATAAGCATGACGTCGGTGTGACATTAGCAAGTCAACAGAGGTGGTCCAGGTCAAACATGACAAGTGGGACCCGCACGTCAGTGTAACAGGGCAGGGACAGAGGCTGACCAGTGGGTCCGGGTCAACGTACATGTCAGCATAGTCAAAGCTGACGCGTGGGCCTGCTGCAATTAGATTAACCTTAATCTATTTTTGTTAGCCGATTAGTTAGGCAGTGGGGCCCGGCTGTCATTGACTCAGGTGGTAGTTAGTGGGGTGATTAGCCCCTAACAGTCGGGTTAGGTCGGCGGTTAGTCTCAGGCGACGTCCAGAGACGACGGCGTTGCTCGGGTTTTGCCCTCCGGCGACCAAATGGGCGGCGGAGGGGCTCTACGTGCAGCTGTGACTCGTCCGCGTCCCACGGTGCGGTTAGCTCGACCGGGGTGAACCAGAACGACGGCGGGGAGCACATCCACGACGGCGCCCACACGGGGTTGGCCGGGGCGGCGTTGTGGTGTGCGGGAAGAAGAGTTGGTGGAAGTTATCGGCTCCTGGGAGCGTGATGAGCATGATGACGCCCTCGGACGCGAGCTACAGCAGCTGTGGCCGCGGTGGCGCCATGGCCGGCGGCGAGGAGCGTTCGGCATGGTGGGACGGCGGCTAGAGGACAGGAACAGAGGGGGCGAGCAAGGCGAAAGAATCAGGAGCTCACAGGGAGTCGTACGGCGGTCTCAGCGGGCTCGGGGACGGGCTGGAGATGAGGTGCGGTCGCCGACGATCTCGGATGCCCGAGGTAGAAGACGACCATGGTGACGGCGTTCAGAGGCGTCTGGTGCCGCGTGGCTCGGCGGAGAGGTCTAGGGCGGCAAGGCGGAGCTCTTGAGCCAGTCAGGGAAGCGAGGGGGAGGCGGTGGCCGCGGTGGTGCATGTCGGCGGTGGCGGGCGCGTTCGGGTGGTGTGAGGGAGAGAGCCGGAGGAGGGGAGGAGCTGCGGGTGAGAGAGAGAGAGAGGTTAGGGGGCGCGTGGCATCTCCAGGGGGTCGGGGAAGCGACGGGAAGCAAGAGGTGGTCGGGGCGCGTGGCCACACGCAAGGGGCACACGACCGGCGTCCTTCTGTCCCAAGGAAGGGGACGACTGGCACGGCCAGATGGACTGGGCCGTACTGGGCCGGACCAGTGGGCGCCGGTCAGTTCTCTCTCTCTTTTTTTATTTTCTGTTTTCTAATTCTTTCTGCAGGTTTGTGGCTTTTCTAAAAATACCTAGGCACTTTCAAAAATCACCGAACTGCTCATGCTCATTGTATGGAACATATCCAACATGGAACATTTCAGTTTGGGATTATTTGGACATTTAAAATATTTACTAGCATTTAAATTCCCAAATGCAAGTTACATATGATTTAATTCAATGACCTTATGATGACCTAGAAAATTGTGAACCAATTTTGTCAGAGGTTCTAACCCAAGACAAAAATGATGGACATTTTAGAAGGGCATTTCAGGTTCATTGAAAGTGATTTTAGTAAACCCTAGTTGGTTTAAGTGGTGCTGGAGGTTTCTGTCATCCCCATTTCAACTTTTTGAGAAAATTTAACATGATGACAAAATGATCATGCCAGGACAAGGAAAGGCTAAGCTAGGGCTGTGACACCGGCGCCCCAGCCCGCAAAGCCCACGGGCCTCGTGCTTCAGAAGAGGGCGAGGAATTACGCTGCTGTGGACGAGTAAGTGCTCCATCTTGATCTTATGTTCCTTGTTCTTGTCGTGGTATCTTGATGCCTTCCCCCTAGAGGGTTAAGCCAACGTCGAGGTGAAGAATAAGAAGGAGGAGGAGGTTGCTATCCCCGCGACCCAGCAGCCTACCGCGGCCGCACCACCCCCGGCGCAGAAGGGTGGTGATGGCCCTCGTTCTCCTATGGCAGGGTTGTCCTCACTAGACCCGAGGGCCCAACCTCAGGAGGAGGCGATCTCTGTAGCCAGGCCGGCTCCGGAGGTGCTTGCCCTCAGCTCGCCTGCCGAGGTCCCAAAGGCTCCGGAGCCCCCGGCCCTTGCTGCTGCCGCTAACTTGCCGATCCTGACGTCGGCGCCACCTTCTGCTTCGCCTAGTACTCTGGAGGAGGCCTTTCCCGCGTTGTCCCAAATTTGCGATGACTTTCAAGGCACCGGCCATCGGCTGGCGTCGTATCGGCTGGAGCTGATCTCGGGATGGCTGTGGTCCGACACGTCCATCAGGGCGGCGTGGAGCCAGGCCGTAGCGGCATCCAAGGAGGGTGAACGGGCTGTCGGCTGGCCGCGGCCGCCCATGACGCTATGTTGAAGGACGCCAAGGCCGTTGAGGAGCGCCGCCGGGTGGCGAAGGACGAGCTGGAGAACTTGCCCACCGAGCGCGCCACCGAGGCCCGCCAGCGTGAGGCGCAGGAGGAGGAGCTAATGGCTCGAGAAGACGCGGTTGTCGGTCGTGATGCCGAGCTGGAGCAATCAGCGCGAGAGCAGGCCGCAGAGCGTGATCGTCTGAAGAAGCCAAAGAAGGAGGTGGAGGAGGAGAAGGTCCGGTTGGAGGCCAAGGAGAAAATCCTTGACCATGACCGTGCCGCCTTCGATTCTCTTGAGGAGAGGTCTCGCAAGGGCTGCAAGATCTCTACGGGGGAGGGGGTTGAAGAAGTCGCTGGTGACTGCTGAGGAAGGCCCCGCCGAGCTGCTCCCCCAGCTTGTCGAGGCACTCGAGGGCGTCACTGATGGATTCGGCCCCATGGTGGAGGTGGAAGCCCTCGCGCTCTCCGCTTCCGCTATGACGCGCGTCTTCAGCCACCTCCATCTTCGCAACCCCAACACCAACTTCGAGGCCTTGCTCGAGCCTGTGGACGAGGAGCACTGCACCACCGCCGCCGAAGCCGTGAAGAGCGAAGTGGAAGCCCTGCTGCGGAAGTTCCTCGCCATCGACCCTGCGCCCCCGACTGACGGTGCCACCGAACCTGCAGCCACAGCCGATGGCACGGGTGACGATGATGTTCTCGATCACGGCGCACCCCTCGCGGGCGATGGCAGTGCCTAAGGCTGAAGGAGAGGCTTGCTGGCAGCACTTCCCTCCATTTTTATTTCCTGCAACATGCATCGTGCCTCATGGAGGCATTAAAACTTGTGTTTGGTACTTGGAAAAAACAATATGTCTTGTAATAATTTGTTAGGATTCTGCGATTTCCTTCCCGTTGCTTTAGTGTTCTACGTCGGCAGAGCCTGGCCCTGCGCATACCTCAGCCGCCGTTGGGTCGTCCGGATCACCAGGACGAGACCACGGGGTAAGGGGCTACGTGGCTAGTTAGGCTCCTGAGTCGCGATGCTCAGGAGTCCCCCTGACGTACAAACAACCCGCGAGAAGGAGATGCGAGAGTAGGCCTTAGCATTCTGCGTCTGCAGGGCTTGGCCCCGCGCATACCTCAGCCGCCGTTGGGTCGTCCAGATCGCCAGAACGAGACCAAGGCGTGAGGGGCTACGTGGCCAGTTAGGCTCCTGAGTCGCGATGCTCAGCAGTCCCCCTTGACGTACAAACAACCCATAAGAAGGAGATGCGAGAGTAGGCCTTGGCGTTATTCGTCGGCAAGGCCCGGCCCCGCGCATACCTTAGTCGCCGTTGGGTCGTCCGGATCACCAGGACGAGACCAAGGGGTGAGGGGCTACGTGACCAGTTAGGCTCTTGAGTCGCGATGCTCAGGAGTCCCTCTTGACGTACGAACAGACCTCCATACCTGTCCTCGCCGAGGTCCCGCTCGGGAGGGGCGCGCGACGACCAGGTCCGAGGGACCTGGCAGGGTGGCGTATGCTAGGCGTGACCTAAGCGTAGCCCCTGTGCCCAGCCCCCTCGCGTGACTCTCCCGAGGGGAAAGCGTTGCGATGAGGTCGGGCACTGAGCCGGGTGGCTCAGTGAGATTGATGCGGCCACGGGGCCGCCCTCAGTTGTTTATCACCAGTGCGGAGCATGGCGCTTCCGCACTTGCATGGGCATAGCTGCTCCTCGATCGTGTCGACTGCCAGCGCGGAGCATGGTGCTTCCACTGGAGAGTCGGATTCAAGGCACCAAATGTCGGATTCAGGACTCCACCAAATGTCAGATTCAGGGCTCCCCTACCTGGCGCGCCAAATGTCGGATTCAGGGCTCCGCAGACCCTTGAGAGCTTCGAACACTGGGGTGCGTGCGAAGAACTCCTTCTTCCCAACCTGTCGGGCCGACGATTCCACAGCCTAGCTCGACGAACCCAGGGGACAAGAGACACAGGGATTTATCCTGGTACGAGCCACCTTGCGGTGTAATACCATACTCCAGCTTTGTGGTGGATTGCCTCGAGGGGCTGGGGATGAACTAGTACAGTGGATGAACAGCCTCAGGAGGTGAGGTGTTCTTGCGCTCGATGAGCTTGTGTGCTTGAAGGTGGTCTAAATGATCCCCCTTTGCTATGGTGGTGGCTAGCCCTATTTATAGTGGCCTTGGTCCTCTTCCCAAATGTAGGCGGGAAGGGATCCCACAACAGAAAAATTAAAAGGGAGACAACTAGTACAAGTTATCCTGACAAAAGTAGTCTTCGCCTGCAAAGGCTCTCGTGATGACGCTGATGTGGGCTCTGCGGTGACCTCTGTCCTGTCGTCCTGGCGGTCTTGGTCTTGTTGCACCAATATGGAAACCTTTGCCTGATTCCTCGGGACTCCGCGCCTGCACTTGCCTCCTTAGCACCAAAGAGGAAACTGGTACACTGCGCCCGCTGGCGCTCGCCTGGCCTTGGTCGTCATGGCTCACGTCACTTGGACCTCGCGAGGTGCACCTTGCATTGATATATGTGCTCCTCGGGAACTAGCCTAGCGAGGCTGCCCCCCAAGGAGGTCTTGTTGTCGTCCGCCTCGCGAGGCTTGATCCCTCGCGAGGGTCTTGAGTTGTTGCCACTGAAACTAGGCCGTACTGGGCCGCTGATGGAGCCACCCCTTGGGCCGCAGGCAGGCAAGTCTGGGCACCCCCATTCCCAGGACGCCAACAAAATTGAATGTTATTCATTATGCTAGTAAAACTCTAGACAGTGCTCAACGGAACTATGCTACTACTGAAAAAAGAATTCTTAGCAGTGGTGTTTGCTTGCGACAAATTTAGACCTTATATTGTTGATTCCAAAGTAATTGTTCACACGGACCATGCTACTATTAAATATCTTATGGAAAAGAAAGGTGCTAAACCTACACTTATTCGATGGGTTCTCTTGTTACAAGAATTTGATTTACATATCACTGATAGAAAAGGAGCTGAGAACCCCGTAGCTGATAACTTGTCTAGGCTAGAAAATTTGCCTCATGACCCACTACCTACTGATGATAGTTTTCCTGATGAGCAGTTAGCTGCAATAAATGTTGCTCATAATACTCCTTGGTATGCAACTATGCTAGTTATATTCTTGTTAAATATTTACCACCTAGCTTTACATACCAACAAAAGAAAAAATTCTTCTACGATTTCAGACATTACTTTTGGGATGACCCCATCTTTATAAAGAAGGAGTTGAAGGTATTATTAGACGTTGTGTACCTGAGCATGAACAGGGACAAATCCTACAGAAATGTCACTCCGAAGCTTATGGAGGGCGTCATGCTGGAGATAGAACTGCTCACAAGGTATTGCAATCTGGATTTTATTGGCCTACCCTCTTCAAGGATGCCCGTAAGTTTGTCTTATCTTGTGATGAATGCCAAATAATAGGTAATATCGGTAAGCATCAAGAAATGCCTATGAATTATTCACTTGTTGTTGAACCATTTGATGTTTGGGGATTTGGTTACATGGGACCTTTTCCTTCCTCTAACGGGTATACACATATTTTGGTTGCTGTTGATTATGTTACTAAATGGGTAGAAGCTATTCCAACCACTAGTGCTGATCACAACACCTCTATTAAAATGCCTAAGGAAGTTATTTTCCCAAGGTTTGGAGTCCCTAGATATTTAATGACTCATGGTGGTTCACACTTTATTCATGGTACTTTCCGTAAAATGCTTGCCAAGTATGATGTTAACCATAGAATTGCATCACCTTATCATCCTCAGTCTAGTGGTCAAGTTGAACTTAGCAATAGAGAAATAAAATTAATTTTGCAAAAGACTGTCAATAGGTCCAGGAAGAATTGGTCTAAGAAATTAGATGATGCCCTTTGGGCTTATAGGACAGCATATAAAATTCCTATGGGTATGTCTCCTTATAAAATGGTTTATGGAAAAGCTTGTCATTTGCCTCTTGAGTTAGAACATAAAGCATATTGGGCTATCAAAGAACTCAACTATAATTTTAGACTTGCTAGTGAAAAGAGGTCATTTGATATTAGCTCATTAGATGAGTGGAGAACCCAAGCTTATGAAAATGAAAAATTATTCAAATAAAAAGTTACGAGATGGCAATGACAAAAGAATCCAAAAGCGTGAGTATAAAGTCGGAGAATATGTTCTTTTGTACAACTCTCATTTCAAATTCTTTGCATGAAAACTCCTCTCAAAATGGGAAGGCCCCTATGTTAGCGAAGAGGTTTACCGGTCTGGAGCCATCAAAATAAATAATGCCGAAGGTACTAACCCGAAGGTTGTGAGTGGGCAATGAATAAAACATTATATCTCAGGTACGCCCATTAATGTTGAAAGTAATATTATCCAAACTTTGACACCGGAAGAACACATAAAGGAGTCCTCCCGGAACACTCCGGAATCATGAAAATAAGGAGGTACGCGATACGGTAAGTAAACGGAATCCGAAAAATCCGCAAAAATAATTTTTTGTCAGTTTTGGAATATTTAAAAAATTAGGAAAATAAGAAACTTCCAGGAAGCGTACCCTGGTGGGCACAAGACACCAGGGCGCGCCAGGCCCTGGCGCGCCCAGGTGGGTTGTGCCCACCTGGGACAACTTCCGGACTCTGTTTTTCTTCCGTTTGCTTGTCCCCCAAGATAAAAAAATCTATATATATTTCTCGAACCTGTTAACCACCGTATCGCGGAGAAATCCTATGTTCTCTTTTCTTGTTGTTTTCTGCGCAGTTCTGAAAGTATGTCATCCCAAGACTCCGACGGATAGAGCTATGTCTCACATCTCATTGCTAACTCAAAGACCTATGGGGACCTATCCCCTTATGGTCGAACTACAGATGACGAGGAGGATGCTCACTTGATGAGGATTGATGATTCAAGCTCGGAGGAGGAGGATGTTCCTCTGCCTCAACCTGGGGATATGCACGTGCACTTCAAGAAGTTGTCGGTCTACTAAAGGAGGGGCGCACTTTTGTACCCATTTACCTGTGCACAGGCAGTCGAGGCCGCGCCCACGGTCACACCAAGCAGAACAGGGGAGGTGAGCCAAGGTAAGACCGAAGCCCAAGATAACCAGAGCAACACCAAGGCCAAGACCATAAAGAGCAGAGGGACGAAGCAGGTTCCCATGGCAAAACCCTTGACGGGGCAGCCTCAGCAGCCCCGGCAAGACCCTTGTCGGGGCAGCTCGCCCCACACCAATAGAGCGAGACACCCTTGAGCCCACAGTCTCCAACATCACGTTGGACCAGGGCTCGGGAGGCACCTCCATGGTGGCATGCAGATCTTTGTGAAGACAAGGAACACCCAAGATCAGATGAGGATTAGAAGACGACGATCGTCGGCAAGATCCTTGCCGAGAAAAGCCACGAGACCCCCGGCAAGGTCCTTGCCGGGGATGACAGCGTGGCACGGCAAGACCCTTGCCGGGCCACACGGCAAGACCCTTGCCGGGCCACCTGGCAAGGCCCTCACCAAGGACGCCAGCAGGGCCACCGCCAGGCCCGCGCCAACCAAGCTTCCACCGCCGTTCGCATGTAGCTGCCAGCTCAACCAGCTGAGCAGGCGCCTGCGTAGCAACATGCAGCTCCCGGGCCAACTCATCAAGCGTCTGCGTGGCGACATGCAGATCCTCGTGAAGGCTCCACTACCGCGCCACCTCAGCTGCCTACCTGCCTACATGGCACCGCACGCATCGCTGGCCAGGGCGCGTGTCGAAGCGAGGAGGGGCGGCGACGGAAGGGACGGGCCTCGCCCCCATCCCCGATAAAGCAAGGGGATACCTAAGCTATGCATTAAATGTGTCTTGTCCTGTAATACGAGCGATAAGCTCATAACACTATGCGCCTTTCCACCTCCTGTGTGCTGATACGTCTCCAACGTATCTATAATTTTTGATTGCTCCATGCTATATTATCTACTGTTTTGGACTATATTGGGCTTTATTTTCCACTTTTATATTATTTTTGGGACTAACCTATTAACCGGAGGCCCAGCCCAGAATTGCTGTTTTTTGCCTATTTCAGTGTTTCGGAGAAATAGAATATAAAATGGAGTCCAAACGGAATGAAACCTTCGGGAACGTGATTTTCTCATCACATAAGACCCAGGAGACTTGGACCCTCCGTCAAGAAAGCCACGAGGTGGTCACGAGGGTGGAGGGCGCCCCCCTAGGGCGCGCTCCCTTGCCTCGTGGGCCCCTCGAAACTCCACCGATGTACTCCTTCCTCCTATATATACCTATGTACCCCCAAACGATCAGATACGGAGCCAAAAACCTAATTCCACCGCCGCAACCTTCTGTACCCACGAGATCCCATCTTGGGGCCTGTTCCAGAGCTCCGCCGGAGGGGGCCATCATCACGGAGGGCTTCTACATCATCATAGCCTCTCCGATGAAGTGTGAGTAGTTTACCTCAGACCTTTGGGTCCATAGTTAGTAGCTAGATGGCTTCTTCTCTCTTTTAGGATCTCAATACAATGTTCTCCCCCTCTCTCGTGGAGATCTATTCGATGTAATCTTCTTTTTGCGGTGTGTTTGTTGAGACCGATGAATTGTGGGTTTATGATCAAGTCTAACTATGAATAATATTTGAATCTTCTTTGAATTCTTTTATGTATGATTGGTTATCTTTGCAAGTCTCTTCGAATTATCAGTTTGGTTTGGCCTACTAGATTGGTCTTTCTTGCAATGGGAGAAGTGCTTAGCTTTGGGTTCAATCTTGCGGTGTCCTTACCCAGTGACAGAAGGGGCAGCAAAGCACGTATTATATTGTTGCCATCGAGGATAACAAGATGGGATTTTTATCATATTGCATGAAACTATCCCTCTACATCATGTCATCTGCTTAAGGCGTTACTCTATTTTTAACTTAATACTCTAGATGCATGCTGGATAGCGATCGATGAGTGGAGTAATAGTAGTAGATGCAGGCAGGAGTCGGTCTACTTGTCTCGGACGTGATGCCTATATACATGATCGTACCTAGATATTCTCATAACTATGCTCAATTCTGTAAATTGCTCAATAGTAATCTGTTCATCCACCGTAGAATACTTATGCTCTTGAGAGAAGCCACTAGTGAAACCTATGGCCCCTGGGTCTATTCTCATCATATCAATCTCCATCACTTTATTATTGCTTTGCTTTTTTACTTTGCCTTTTACTTTTTACTTTGCATCTCTATATCAAAAATACCAAAAATATTATCTATCATCTCTATCAGATCTCACTCCCGTAAGTGACCGTGAAGGGATTGACAACCCCTAATCGCGTTGGTTGCGTTGAGCTATTGTTTTTATGTAGGTACGAGGGACTCGCGCATAGCCTCCTACTGGATTGATACCTTGGTTCTCAAAAACTGAGGGAAATACTTACGCTACTTTGCTGCATCATCCTCTCCTCTTCAGGGAAATCCAACGCAGTGCTCAAGAGGTAGCAAGAAGAATTTCTGGCGCCGTTGCCGGGGAGTCTACGCAAAAGTCAACATACCAAGTACCCATCACAATCCCTATCTCTCGCACTACATTATTTGCCATTTGCCTCGTTTTCCTCTCCCCCACTTCACCCTTGTCGTTTTATTCGCCCTCTCTTTTTTTTGTCCGCCTTCTTCCCGTATGTATCTTTGTTTGTGTTTCCTTGTGCCTTCTATATGCTTGCATCTTCGCTTGCTGAAAATCTATTGATATGGATCCACTTAAAGTGTTCTACTTGGATCGTCTTCGATCCTTATGCGCTCGTGCTAAAACCCAACTAGCCTAGTTGATGGGAAATCTTTAGATGAGCATGCTCATTTTGTGCGTCATCGTTTGTCTGAAAAAGGGAAGCTGTTATGGTATCATATAAATAGTTTGCTATGCTATGCTTGGAATCTTTGTGAAATGTGTGATTTTACTTGCTGCTCCAAGAACCCTAAAAAACACCTTCCCTACCTATGTGAGTTCAATGATAATGAAATCTTATCTTCTTATGCAAAGGGTGTTTATAGTTACTATGATATCGAACAAATTGAAGAATTTGTCGTTTTTAAGGGTGCTCGTGAAGTTGCTTGTTTGATTGAAAAGTATGATTTTACTCTCAACGAATCTGAAAATTCCATCATACTTAAATATTGCAATGAAAACCTTGCTCATAATTTCTATGTCCAAGAATTTGTTGAAAGAATGACCGTTGCTTTGGAAGAAAATAATGATATACATGAATCTATAGATAATGATGATTCCGATTATTTGGCTGAAATATCCCTTGATGAACATGATGCTTGCTATTCTTGTGGCCATGATGCCAATTCTTATGAAGACGAATTTGCTATAGTTCCTTATGTTAAAAATGAGATCGTTGCTCTTGCACCCATGATTGATAGTTCCTTCGATGAAAAGCATGATTGCAATGATTTTACTATAAATTCTCTTGATGTCAATTGTGCTAATAATATGCAAAACCCTAAGCTTGGGGATGCTAGTTTTGCTATGTCCACTATTTGTTGCAATGATCATGATTGGGGTGATTTTTCTTATAATCTTGAAAATTTATTTAATCCCCATGATGAATATGAGATTGATAATATTGTTTGCAATAATATTGAAAGTGGGTTTGCCTATGTGACGAGAAACAAGTCAAAATTTATTGATGGCAGAAGGTTAACCACGTGGTTGCTCGCCATTGAGGCGGCCGCGGCGCGCTCTGCTCGCGTCCGTCCGAGTGTTTTGCTCGCCATTGAGGCGGCCGCGGCACGCTCCGTTCATCCGAGTCGGATGTTTGCCACGTATCACACACATCTTGTTAAGTTTGAACCATTTCTGTTGTGTTCCCTAATAAAAACAGTTCATCTGAGTGAACCGTATGCCGTATATCACACACACCTTGATCTGGCTAACCGTTTCTGTTGCACTCCCTAATAGCAAACAGTTCATCGGAGCGAACTGTATGCCATATATCGCACACACATTGATATGGTTGCCCGTTTCTGTTGTTCTGCTTCATCGCAAACAGTTCGAATGGATTAACTGTGTGCCCTGCATCGCACACGCAACTAAAATCTAAACCGTGTTTGATGGCTCCGCCATCGCAAATGTTTTGCACCTTTTTTGACGGGTTTTTTACATCCCCGTTTACGATTAATGCATTGCACACATTATCGTGAAAGGGTTCACGTTAGCAGCATCCTGCAGTAGTGCAAAGTATTTTCACTTCCATCTAATCAGTTGTACATATATGGGATTAAGTGATGGTCCTGACACTTCATGAAGATCATGGACGAACGCCTTCATATTTTGTATTGTGTGTTGGAACTTTTCAATAAGGCTTGCATTGATGCTTTTATCTAAAAGCAAGTTATATTCAGCGGATTATTTGGAAAAATTAATAAGAGATGAGGGGTGGTAGTGATAGAAAAAGTGATGTATTACAATTTCTTTCATTATAATTGATAATTAATTTCTACTTGAGCAAGTTCAAATGTGGAGCAAGGCAAATGTGGAGCTCGCAGATAAGTTCTAATTAATCCATCATCTATCTAAATCTTGTTAGTTAGTTATACTCTTATTCCTGGTGGGAAATTCTTATTCATGTTTATCCATATTTATAGGATTGAGTTCTATTGGTAGGTGACTTTCAGATCCTGAAAGCTTTATCCACCTTTTGCAAGGCCATTTCTCTTGGATATGTTCATAATTTTCATATTACTTTTGTTGTAATTTGAATTAAATGATTTCTCTAATATGTAAATGGTTTAGTTGGTACTTTGATGGGATGTTACATATTTTCTATGTATGGATGGTACTTTCATGCTGCGATTCACCCCAGCGATCATCGATTTTGAGCCCCATTTACTTGGAGCAGATGGAATTCTTCTTAATTTTCCTTCAGCAATTTTATTCCACTAGCGATTTGGACTACACAGTAGTTCCCTATTAGTTTGAACTCGCTACAGGATTAGAAATTTATAATACACTGGATGCAGCTGCCTTTTCCTTTTAAAGTTATGGAGCATCGAAATTAAACATCCGTTATGTAATACTCCCTCCGTTCCTAAATACAAGTCTTTTTAGAGATTTCAACATGAACTAGATACGGAGATGTATATAGACATGTTTTAGAGTGTAGATTCACTCATTTTGCTCCGTATGTAGGCCCTACTGAAATCTCTAAAAAAAACTTATATTTAGGAACAGAGGGAGCAGTACTTTGCACCTGTTCAAGTGTTGCACGGTTACTCAACAATACACATAGCTCCTTTCTGCTATGATGGTTACTACTAATTATGTTTTTTGGTACAAGATTCTTTCATAAGTCAAAAACAAACATTTGATGTCATTGAAATGTAATAGCATCACTACTTTTTTGTTTGACTAGGTTATGGTGATTCTCGGCCACATTAACTTGTGGCCCACAAATATTTCACTACCAATGTTGTATTTATGGAAGATCTATACTGAGATGGTATTTGTGTGCCTGCCAGGCGAGGTATCCTCCTTTTCTTTGATGGCTACCTATTTTCCTAGGTTTTCTTACCTTAGTATAAGGCTAACAATAATAACTTAACATTTTGTAACATGCGAAGGGAAACATTGGCACTTGATCTTTTATCTTACATATGAAATGTTCTAGCTCGGCATCAATAGATTGACTTAAGACTTGTATGCATTTTAGGTTGGCATTAGTAAGGCTCCATACCATTTTTCATCTTGATATATCACATGACTTGGGAATTTTAACTAGAGATACATTGCATTATGTCAAATTTCTCAAGGGTTGTATGAGACATGCATTCACACCACTCAGTTACTCAATGGATGCTCAGTAGAATTCAACCTACATGTTGTAAGTACTATGCAAGTACTATTCTCCTATGTCCAAAGTATATATGTTAGTCTTTGCTTAAATCTACATTTAGAAATTACTCAAGATTTCTAATTATGTTCTTGCTCTAGGCAGATGATCAAGCTATGATGACAGTTCTTTTTACCCGGGGGGTGTTTTTATAGCAAAGAAGTGTAGTTCATGTATTTGTTGTTAAGCTATATTCTAGAGTTATACTCTTATCTTGTTTTGCTCTCTATGCTACGAGACATACAAATGGAAAGTGATTGAATCCTGAATTTGATATTGTAAAGCTTCTGCAAAATATGGCATCCTATGAATGTCTTTTCTTTCGGCCGTGCACTACATCAGTTTGCTTTGCGGCAAGGAGGTGACAACGAGCCCAAGGCGACCAAACCAATATATTCTCCACTATTTTTTAGTGGGGCATATTCCCCAGCTATGAGCTCAAAATACGGTTTAATGGCCTCAAAGGATTACAACCATGGGCATTGGAATTTGAACAAGACACCTTCGATGGTGAGAGGAAGATATGCCTCACATGCACTATCGATGAATGGGTTGATGGTGTGGCGTCACATGACACATAGTGCAAGCTAGATACAGTTTCCCCCTTCCATTATGCTTGTTTGTTTTGACCAGAGTCGCATTATAACTTGGCTCACATGGAATTTATTTATCATGTAAAATGCACAATCAAATTATGGATTTAATGTTCACTTGCTTTTCAACACTTATTATTTAGATTAGGCTTGCAGTAGTTTGTTTTCATGATCAGAGGTGGACTTCCTTTAGAGGACGTGGGGAGAGGGATAGGTAGCGTGTGAAGGTCCAATTATAGTACATGGTGGGTTTGCACCAACCATGTGTTATAGGTGAAGTTGTTATTTGATCAAGTCTCTTTGTATTAGTTTGAAATTTTATCTTTGTTGGGGTTGAAAAATAAGGTGACACAAATATTGTAGTGCATGCATCTTTCATCATTTGTAAATAAGAAATATAAGCAAAATATTGTTTTGAATTGACAAATATTATATAATTTGTAAAAGTACAAGATCGAGAGTGAAGGTGAAGTGGAAGGAGGGGCAGTGAGAAGATTACATAATGAATGTGGATGGTCAAGAAGAAATAATAACTATCGATGAGGAAGAAATTGGAGAGAGAATTAATTTGTAAGGACGGAAACCACATGCCATCACTTCTTGCAAGGGAGGTACGGCTACGAAGAAACGGCGATTGTCAAGGGGAAACAAAATGGGACAGAGAATGGTGAAAGAGAAACGACGATTATTGAGGGGGGAGGGGGCATATCTTTTGCTTGTTGTAAAAAAATCACCATGGCGGCGCACGAGCGTTAAACTAGTTGCCTTAGGTGGATGATTCTATTGCTTCTTCACTTTATTTACATATATGGAATACAAGGAGAGCCATAACAATTTCCTTGTCGAAATAACTTGTAAACACATTATATCTTTATTATATTATTTGGATCTCATCTCGGACTATAAAGCTTTACTACATAGTACAACCACCAGGTCCGCCATAGTAAAACATTTCGTTTACAGATAGAACGGCTCCATAGCATTTTTTGTGGGAGGTAGAAGCAAAAAGTGCCCCGGGCCATGGATCAATTTTGTAGCCTCTACCAGTATCATCAACAAATCTAACATCTCGAACAGTTGCAGAATGTATCCCAGGCCAGTGGCCGCTGCCCATTGCAGGACTAGCACTCCCGGAATTAGAGAAGGTGTAACCACCCCACTCTATAAGATTTGCATGGTCTGCCATATTATTAAAGATACTTTTAGGCCAGAATCCAACAGCTCTAAGGCTTTGATTATCATAACCAAAGTACAACCACCAGTCACCATCATCTTTCTTCTGCAAGATAGACAACGGTAACTAAAACTTATTCCAGTAACTAGCAATACAAATGACTCTAGAATCAGAGGGTCGATTAGTGATGTCATCATCCATGCATAATTTTTTTGGACCACAGATACCTCCTTAGATAAAAATTCTGGTGGTAAATTATATTTAGTGCTTTCATCGGGTTTTAACTTCTCACCTTGAATATCTTGATTGTGATCTTAAGTTTTCCGTTTTTGTGGTCTAGAGTGTCTCCTGGAGTGATAGGCGCATTTTGTACTGGCACAAAACCATCGCATTTCAAGTCATAGCATCCAGTTGACTTATACCCATCAACCTGTCATGCAACAAAAGATCATGAATTGTATGTGTATTGCTAAGAAAATGTTAACCCCAAATTTTCAAAATATTGAACACAAGAAAAAACTAACAAATACAAAAAGTTAAACCATGTACCGTCCATCGTGTAAAGAAGTGTGTTTTGCTATCACCATATTCGGATGGGCTAACCTGCATAAAAGTAAATTAACAGTTGCTAAAAAGGTACTCCCTCTATCAAAATATTGAATTGCAAAATCATATTATATTTTGATACAGAGGAAGTAGCTATAAAGTTTTCGCATAAATAGAATGCATTGATTTTAAAAAAGTGCAATGGTCACTGAAAAGAAAATCCATGCATTCCAAATAGGTTATGCTGGAGTAATCATCGAGGAACTAACTTACCGTCCATCCAGCTATTGCAGCATTGTGACTACTGAAGTCCTTCCCTTTACCGATCACACACATGTGTGATGAGCTTATTTGGTTATTGACATTTTTCATACCATAGACATCGAACGTTGACATGCCACCGAAGAGTACAGAGTCTGTGAAGTACTCAATTAGAGCATACTGTAGGAAGGCAAGATACCAGTTAATATAATACACTTCACACTACAATACTTATAATACAATGGTATATTGGAAGCTTTCTAAATCAAACCGGGAGCATTAATTTAGTTGATATCTAATTCAATTTAGGACCCTTATACTAAACCGGCGTTTGATCTGGGAGCAACCCCCAACTAACGAATCGTTCGATCTGGGACGGATCCTCCAGTGAACAGAAACATTCGCTGGGAGGAACTCGCAAGCGCGAACGAATACAGCCCAACAGACATTTCTCGACAGGCCTCCTTACCAAAAGCATCATTGATTGTGCATAACTAAATAAATAAGAAAAACCCAAAAAACAGTAAGAAAAAATGAAAAAAAAATAGCGAGCTAGTTGGATCTGTATTTGAACACAAAGATGCCATACCTAAAAAATGCCGCACATCAAAAATTACAAAAAAATAATCCCATGCATTAAAACTAAAAATCTACCGCATCAAGAAAAACAAGAAAACGCTTAAGAATTAAGTTCATACGTGAACTCGCCATTGCTTCATAAAAAGATGACGGCAAAACGAATATTAAGAAAATAGTCTTACGGAAACAAGCTTTCCATGGGATTTCCAAAAGATATGCTTTCTATGGTTTAAAAAAGGATTTGGCCATTTTTAGTTAAACGAATGTATACAAAAAGAAATTTCACATGTTTTGTTCCAACAAAAGTTACCATGTTCCAAAAAATGAATGGATAAAAATTGACATGGTCAAACAAAAAACTATGTTGCTCATAAAATAAAATTGCCATGGTTCAAAATTAAATTTAAATTGTTCCAAAAATAAAAATAATAATGCCATGGGTCAGAAAAGATGTAAATTTCCTAGATGACTAGTATATACATTTGACATGTCAGAATTTGAAACTCATACAATTGTTTTTGAATTTGTCATTTTGTGATTATACAACTTGCAATGTTTGGAAACCACAAAAGAAAAATGGGTTTGCATTTGAAAATGTGAGCATAAATGAATTTGCCATCTGATGAACATGGACACAGTACAAAGTACAAACTTTGCCAACAATCTGAAAATTACAAAAATAAACACATCATCTGCATCTAAATAGGCATGACCTGAACACCTACCGACGTCCGTGCTGTCTGGATAGGTGATCATGGTGTGCTGAATAGGTGGTGGTGGACGACCAGCGCGACCACGTTGGCCGCGAGACCATGAGCGCCCAGGCGGTCGGTGGCATCAGGTAATAGATGGTCGCACCCGATAGCCCCGCCGTACAGCCAAGGTCGATGACCAGTCGCACACCGCTGCATCACTTCGTCCACGCAACCACCGCCTCCCACACCCACCCATCCCCCCACCCCCCGCCCCCCGCGCTCCAGCTCAAGCTTGATGTGGAGCTCCTCTGCGGCAGCTCCCCACCCCTCTCCCCCGCACTCCAGCTCAAGCTCGATGTGCAGCTCCTCTGCAACGGATCCTCTACACCGCCGCCGCCGTGCGCTCCAAGCCCATGTGCAGATTCTCCGCGACGGCTCCTCTCCGCCACCGCCGCCGTGCGCTCGCGCTCGAGCTCTAGTCGCAACTCCCCCCGCCGCAGCGCACTCCCGGCTCCCCGCACCAAATATCTCCCCCGTCGCGGCTCCTCTACACCGTCGCCTCCCCATCCCACGTTCAATCTCCGAAGTCCGGAAGGTCACCGCAGCACCGCCCAGGAACAAAGGAAGTGGAAGTGAGGGAGAGGATATGTCACAGTCTCCCGCAGAGGCAGAGGATGACACGAGGATGACATGTCCCCCCACGCCTGCTTCAAGATCAGTGCAACAGATCCGACGGCAGCGAGCGCGTTCGCGCGAGAGTCCTGAGAATCTGATGTCAGATTTTTAGCAATTTTTTAGGGGAGATTTTTAGCATTTGAGTTAATTTATTTGAGTCCAAGGCGGTGGCTTTTCTCGGGACCGACTAAGTCCTGCCACGCACTAGACATCTTCTTTTAGCCTTTCAAGGATGGTTGGTGTGTTGTCAAGGTAAGTCCGCTTGAAGCTGTTGCTCTTCGAGGTGACCGGTGTTGGTCGAGACGCGGCTTAGTTGTTTTGTTTAGGACAAGTTTCTTTGTGTTGTGGTTGTAGCATTTGAGGTTGCTTGTCTTTGGATAAGCTCGGGTGTGGAGTTCGTGCTACACTTGTTGTTAGCAGCGAGAAGTAGGCTCTTGTAATTGTCTTCTGCCTTCTATAAAAATATGGCACGCCTTCCGTGTACTCTTGAAAGAAAAAAAGATTTTTAGCATTTGATTTAATTTATTTTAGCATTCGCTTGTTCACCCACTTAATTATTAAGAAAGGCGATTAAATATTCCATAATCAGCGTTGTTATTGCCTGGGCTCGAACAAACTAACCATGAACCACTGGCCATGGTGGAAACCGGCGAGAAATTCCTTCTCCGCCCGCAAAAGAAATTAGGGGCAGCCATCTCTTATTTCCTCGTTTTGAATTTTGTGTCGCATCTTACTGACCATATGCAGTGCTTCTCATTCTAGATGTACCTTGCGAGTCCCGTGAAATTTGAGAATCATTTTCTGCTTTGTGCTGATTGCAGCGGCGTTATGTGTAAAACTAGTGTATGCATACATGTGTTCTGGAATCGGGCCGCCGGACCAACGAAAGGATCCGGTCAACCCAATTACGGAGATAGAGATGGTAGTTTTAATGGAGAACAAACAACCCTGTACGGACAGAAGGCAGAGTAGCAAATGAAAGAGAATGCCCTTCGCAAAAAAAAAAAACTCAGCTATACGACCAAAACAAATAAAATTTTGCAAAGACAAGCTTCTCATTTGTTTGTAAATCAAAATAAATTATGGGATTTGATGAAGTCAATACAAGATTGGAAGAGTTTCCCTTGTGTGATAAGTAATTGGGTCACATGCATATGTGATGCATCAAATCTAGCAATGAACATAGACAGCCTTTTACTTATATGGTTGACGCCACTGTTAGTTGTAGCTTTTCTGGGTAGCCAGCTACTATTCCAGGGTGATTGTTGCCTCATTTGATTCGTATTCTCATCGTATGCGCCATGCGAGGACGATATTGCACCGACTTGGGATGAGCAAACAAACAAGAATACCATAAATTGTGGAAGGCGCATAGCCTGATGCATTTTGCAACAGGTATTGCACTCAACGAAAAGTATTGTGAGGAAATTTCTAAAGCGAAGCTTTTGCATGATTTGGTTTTTAGAAAGGCACATATATATAGACTCACCAATACTACACATTCTAGAAATAAATTTATTATTTTGCGTAGAATGGTAGGTGGTGGCTGGTAACCATTTATGGTTGGCAAATAATTTATTTATTATTTTCTATTTTGTATAGATTACAAAATCTTGAGTTCTAAATTTTCTATCTATATACTTATTTTCATCATTAGATTCACTTGGCATATACTCCCTCCGTCCCAAAGCAGTTGTTTAAGATTTGTCTAGATATAGATGTATCGAACACTAAAACGTGTCTAGGTACATCCGTATCTAAACAAATATTAGACAACTAATTCATGATGGAGGGAGTATTATTTTGCATTATATATAAAAAATTATAGCAAGGTTATAAATATGTTGTCCAAGAGATGAGCCGCTAGCCAACTGAGTGGGCCGCATCTATTAAGGCCATTAGCTTCGGTGCACCTGTTTTGTCGATCGATCACTGATTTCAATCGGTCCAGGCTCGCTAGACATTTTGACTGCTCACAACAAACAGGTGGACCGGTTGACCGCTGGCCGTTGGGACCCTTGATGAATGATCTTTGACCATTGACTCTTGAGAACAGTTCACAAATTTAAGATAATCACAAAATTGAAAAAATATCATGAGATTGAAAAAACTTGATTGATTTGAAAAAAATGTTGACGAATTCAATAATAAGTTCATGAATTTTGAAAAAGTTCATCGGTTCTGAGTTCACCAATTTGAAAAAGGTTCACAAATTTTGAAAACAGACACAAAATGAAAAATGTTCGCGGATTTCAAAAAGTTCATGATTTGAATGAAGTTTCAAATGTGAAGGTGTTCATGTATTTGTAAAAAGGAAAAAAGAAAAGAAAAGGTAACATGAAAAAAGAAAGCAGCAAACAGAAGATGAAAACCCGACAAAAAACAGAAAAAACATAGTCCGGGAGGCGTAGAAATAAGAAGAAACATAAGTATTAGTAAACATAGCAGGTTAGCCATCCGAGTTGGTTACTGCGAAGGAAACAAAGAGGTTCCGAATTCGAATCTCACCACCCGCAACATATTTTGAAGGAAACAGAGAATGTTAGCACGATGGGGGTTACTGTGTGCGCTGATCTTTCCAGTGGCCTTTAACCGGCGCTCTAGGTGCCACATAGGAAATTCTCCTCTTGCCCTCCGTTGCCCCATGGACTGCGAGCGCGACCACCTGTCGCGTTACTTTTTTTTTTAGACAAACTTGTCAAGTTACGTGAGCCGCGAGCTTCCCTCGCTGAAGGAATCGCCCGACTGGGTTGCAGATAGCAGGCCAAGCCGCGCGGGAGCCACAGGCTGTTTTTTCCTTTCTGCTTTCCGTTCTCATTTTTTGTTATTTTTGCACTTTTTTCTACTTTAATATTATATATATATATATAAAGCACTCAGCAAAAACACATTAAAAAATATCAAATAAGTATTTAAAAATGTTGAACAAGAATTTGAAAAATGTTGAACAAATATTTGAAAAATGTTGAAGATATTATAAATGTTGAACAAGTATTTTAAAAAATATTGAATAGGTATTAAAAAATGTTTAATAGGTATTAAAAAATGTTGGACGAGTATATGAAAAATGTTGAACGAGTATTTACAAAAAATTGAACAATAATTTGAAAAATGTTCAACAACTATTTGAAAAATGTTGAAATAAGTATTAAAAATGTTGAACTATTATTTGTAAAAAACATAATAGGTATTAAAAATATTGAATAACTATTAAAATTTTGAACAAGTATTTGAAAGATGTTGATAAAGTGTCCGGACAATTTTGAAGGTGTATACAAAAAATGTTGATCGCTTGTTACAACAAAATTGACATGTACGAAAATTTAGAGTGAAACAAAAACAAACATAAGAAAACACACAAGAAAAACAAAAAATTAAGAAGAAAAAATAAAACCAAACAAAAAAGGGAGAAAAAAAGGAAACGAACAAGAATGAAATATATCTGATCTGAGAAGAAATAATGCGAAAAATGGAGAAGAAAAACCAAATGAAACAAAACAAAACAAAAACAAAAAATATTGAATAACTTTAAGAAAATGTTGAACGAGTATTTGAAAAGTGTTGCACACGTATTAAAATGTGGAACAACTATTTGAAATGTTTCGAATAAGCGTTCGTACAATGAAAGAAAATGAAGAAAGACGGAGAAGAAAAAAATGAAAAAACAAAAGCAAAGAAATGAAAAAAAACGGAGAAGAAAAAAAGGAAACGAAAAAAGAGAGGAGAAAACCGGCACCTTATGCTTCAAGTGCGTCGTGCCCTAGCTATTATCACGAACTCCTGGAGTTGCGCGGTGGTTAGTGTGTTTTGTTTGTTCGTGCCCGACCAGGGATTCCCTTTTTCTGCGCGAACATGGGCTATCCCAATAAACGATCACCCAGGAAACCTCGACGCGATCGAACGCTCGCGCATCGCTTAATGCGACAAATAGTTGCTGCGCTGGACTGCTTCCTGGAACCGGGCAGATGCAAGCCCAGCACCTTGCTCACCCGCCGATGGGTCACCCCCGATGTATTTCTACGCCTCCCGGACTCTGTTTTTTCGGTTTTTTACTCGGGTTTTTATTTTCTGTTTGCTGCTTTCTTTTTTCATGTTACATTTTCTTTTCTTTTTTTCCCTTTTACAAATACATGAACACCTTCACATTTGAAACTTCATTCAAATCATGAATTTTTTAAGTCCGTGAACATTTTCCATTTTGTGATTGTTTTTAAAATCGGTGAACCTTTTTTAAATTGGTGAACTCCAAATCGATGAACTTTTTTAAAATTCGTGAACTTATTATTGAATTCGTCAACTCTTTTTCAAATTGATGAGCTTTTTTCAACCTCATGAATTGTTGCAATTTTGTGATTATCTCAAATTTGTGAACTATTCTCAAGAGTTAATGGTCAACGATCATTCGTCAAGGGTCCCAACGGCTAGCGCTCAACCGGTCTACCTGTCAGTTGTGAGCAGTCAAAATGTCTAGCGAGTCACGACCGATTGAAATCAGCGATCGATCGACAAAACAGGTGCACCGAAGCTAATGGCCTTAATAGATGCGGTCCACTCAGTTGGCTAGCGGGTGTGAGATGGAGAATTCGGCGCTGAAGGCGTCGAATAGATGCTCCCGGTGGGAGGACATCTTGGAGTACAGGCCAAGGAACCCTCGGTACGAGGTCGATTACAAAGCCTATAAACCCCAGTTCTCGCTCCCTTTATAAGGCGAGTGAAACCGAATGGTGCCCCCATGTTTGGTTTTGGTAATTAATGACAATATCTATGGGCTAATGGTTTCTTTGATTTATACTTGAAGGGTTTGTCCATAGGCATGGCTAGAAGACCATATGTTTTTTTGTATGTTGGTTTCAAGGTTAATTATAAGAAAGATATTATATGTTGACCAGACTATTATTCAAGGAGTAATCCGGAGATTGGTCATGTGAGAGTTTACCTTTAAGACATCATATTAATGAAGAGAGAAGATAAGATACATGGTTGATCATGTCAAAGTGCAAAGAATAGATTCAAGTTGATCAACACACAGAGCGTAGAAGATGTACCGAGTGGGATTAAGTGATTCCATGATATGGTAAGCATTCTCCATAGACGCTTTGTGATCTAACCCATGGTCTATTTTTTTGGAGTTACTTTGCGGGGTTATGTATTTTGTTTATGGGCTTGCATCAAAAGGAAGATCTCATATAGCCCATTGAGGATGACCTCAATGTTGGGAAACGTTGCATGGAAATGTTGCTTCGGTATCGTCTATCACACCATGTTCTTACATCAAAGTACTACTGTTGTGTAACCTGCAAAAATCACTTATCATAAGACACCTTTGACTTGGTACTGTGATATAGGTTATATCTCGCATTCTTTTTCTAGCTTGTACTACTTCTAATTTGTTGAAATGGCACTTATGACGAGACAGTTTTAACTTGGTAGAGTGGTATTCGTTGCATCTTTCATACGATGTCTAGCTTTCATTGCTTCTAATTAGTTGAAATGCCCTCTACTTAGTTTACACATCATAGCCGTGAATATGCAATGCTGTCCTTTTTTCTTACACATTCAATTGTCCTATCATGCGGTTGCCTTACATTAAAGTAGTGCTCGTCAGCATCCTGCACCAATGAGTTCTGAAAAGCGAATTTTTATTCATTTTTCTTTTGGATTTGACTTGACAAGGCAATACAATTAAGAAACAGGAAGAAAAAAAATAAGGTAGGGACTGATGGCGGTCTTCCGGCGAAACTGGCATCCTAGGTGCTTTCTCTAGCTTGGCAGTGTGATATTGTCTTGCATGTTGCATACGGTGTCTCAGTTGTATTGCTTGTAATTTGATTAAATTACTTCTACTTAGTTTACACAAATAGTTGTGAATATGCCATGTCGTCCTGTTTTTCATACATATTTCATCATCGTATCATGTGTTTGCCTTACATCAAGGTAGTGATTGTCAGTATCATGCATGAATGAGTTCTGAAGAGTGAATTTTATTGTTTTTTCTTGTTGGTTTTACTTGACAATGCAAATCAATAAAACAGAAGGAAATTAGCAAGGTAGTGGATAAATGTGCTTCTTCCAAACGGAGGTCCTCTCCATATTCTACTCGGCCATCCCCCCAACAAGATTTGGAAGATAACACATGCATAGACACTCAAAGTAGCTGTGTTGATGATGAGCACGTCCCCTCTTGTCCACCATCACAGGTGCTCCCTCTAACATGGCACTGTTATATGTGGTTGCATGTTATATATGTATGATGTCTAGCTTGTATTGCTTCTAATTTTGTTGAATTCCATTTGCTTAATAAGACAGGTGTTCCTGTTTCTAGAACATATTATTTATGTCTATCACACCATGTTCTTACATCAAAGTACTACTATTGTGTAACCTGCAACAATCCCTTTTCACAAGACACGTCTAACTTGGGAGTCTGATATAGTTTACATCTCGCATTATTTTCTAGCTTGTACTACTAATTTGTTGACATGGCACTAATGACGAGACAATTTTAACTTGGTAGAGTGATATTCATTGCGTCTTACATATGGTCTAGCTTTAATTGCTTCTAATTTGTTGAAATGTATTTTGCTTAGTTTACACATCATAAGCTGTGAATATGCAATGTTGTGAATATGCAATGGCACTAATGACGAGAGACCTTTAACTTGGTGGTGTCTACTACACAACTTTATTCTTATAGACTTGTGTTGGGCCTCCAAGCGCAGAGTTTTGCTGGACAGTAGCAATTTTCCCTCAAGTGGATGACCTAAGGTTTATCAATCCATGAGAGGTGTAGGATGAAGATGGTCTCTCTCAAACGACCCTGCAAGCAAATACAAGAAAACCCGTGTGTCGCCAACACACCCAATACAATGGCAAATTGTATAAGTGCACTAGTTCGGCGAAGAGATGGTGATAAAAGTGTAATATGGATGGTAGAAATATATTTTTATAATCTGAATAAATAAAAACAGCAAGGTAGCAAATAGTAAACGGGCACAAAAACGGTATTGCAATGCTTGAAAATGAGGCCTAGGGTCCGTACTTTCGCTAGTGCAATCTCTCAACAATGCTAATATAATTGGATCATATAACCACCCATCAAAGTGCAATGGAGAATCACTCCAAAGTTCCTATCTAGCGGAGAGCATAAGAATAAATTTTTTGTAGGGTACGAAACCACCTCAAAGCTATTCTTTCCGTTCGATCTATTCAAGAGTTCATACTAAAATAATACAAAGCTATTCTTTCCGTTCGATCTATCCTAGAGTTCGTACTAAAATAACACCAAAGCAAATTAATATTCATACTACTCAATCCAACACAAAGAACTTCAAAGAGTGCCCCAAGATTTCTACCGGAGAAACAAAGACAAGAACGCGCATCAACCCCTATGCATATATTACCCCAATGTCACCTCGGGAATCCGCGAGTTGAGTGTCAAAACATATATCAAGTGAATCAATACGATGCCCCATTGTCACCACGAGTATTCAATTGCAAGACATATATCAAGTGTTTTCAAATCCATAAAAGTATTCAATCCGATAACCACGAAATCTCAAAGGGAAAAACTCAATTCATCACAACATGATAGAGAGGGAAAACACCATATGATCCGACTATATTAACAAAGCCCGCGATACATCAAGATCGTGACATCTCAAGAACACGAGAGAGAGAGAGGGAGAGGGAGAGAGAGAGAGAGAGATTAAACACATAGCTACTGGTACAAACCCTCAACCCCGAGGGTGTACTGCTCCCTCCTCATCGTGATGGCCGCCGGGATGATGAAGATGGCCACCGGAGATGATTCCCCCTCCGGTAGGGTGCCGAAATGGGGTCTAGATTGGTTTTCGGTGGCTACAGAGCCTTGCAGCGATGGAACTTCTGATCTAGGGTAACCCCTGATGGTTTCTCTATTTATAGGATTTTTGGCGTTGGTTTCACGCAAAGATGGGCCTCGAGGTGAGCACAACCCATCGGGGCAAGCCAGGCCCACCAGGCACGCCCTGGTGGGTTGTGCCCTCCTCGTGGCTCTTCTGGCCCTCCCACGAAGCTTCGGGGGTCTCTTTTGTTCCAAAAAAAATCGTCAAAAAGTTTCAGCTCATTTGGAGAACTTCCATTTCTGCACAAAAAACAACACAACGGTAGTTCTGCTGAAAACAACATCAGTCCGGGTTAGTTCCATGCAAATCATACCAAAACCATATAATTTTTTTGTAAACATGGCATGAATACTTCATAAATTATAGATATGTTGGAGACGTATCACTTGGTAGTGTGATGTTGTTTGCATCTTGCATATGATTTATTTCTTGTACTGCTTCACATTTGTTTAAACGCCAGTTATGACGACACACTGTTAACTTGGCAGAGCGATATTTGTAGCATCTTTCATATGGTGTCTACCATCCATTGCATTGGTTCTAATTTATTGAAATGCCTTCTGCATAGTTTACACATCATAGTTCTGATTATCTCATGCCATCCTGTTTTTCGTACATATTACATCCTCATATCATGTGGTTGTCTAACATCAAAGTTCAGTTCGTCTGTATCACGCATCAATTTGTTCTGAAGAACTAAATTTTATTCCTTTTTCTTGTCGGCTTGACTTAACATGGCACAGAGAAAGAGGAAGGAACACAGAATGACAGGGGATGGTGTTAGTAGTAAGGACACACTAGGGTGGGGACGCGCCCTACCCCCCGGGCGGGCCCCACTACCTTGTGGGCCACCTGGCAGGCCTCCGGTGCCCATCTTCTGCTATATGATGTGTTTTGACCTGGAAAAAATGAAGATGAAGCTTTCGGGACAAAGCACCGCCGTCTCGAGGCGGAACCTGGGCAGAACCAATCTAGAACTCCGGCGGAGCTGTTTTGCCGGGGAAACTTTCCTCCGGGACGGGGAAATCGATGCTATCGTCATCACCAACAATCCTCTCATCGAGAGGATTTAAATCTCCATCAACATATTCACCAGCACCATCTCCTCTCAAACCCGAGTTCATCTCTTGTATCCGATCTTTGTCTCAAAACCTCAAATTGGTACTTGTGGTTGCTAGTAGTGTTGATTACTCCTTGTAGTTGATGCTAGTTGGTTTATTCGATGGAAGATCATATCTTCAAATCCTTAATGATAATTATTACTCCTCTGATTATGAACAGGAATATGATTTGTGAGTAGTTACATTTGTTCCTGAGGATATGGGAGAAGTCTTGTTATAAGTAATCATGTGAATTTGGTATTCGTTCGATATTTTGATGAGATGTATGTTGTCTTTCCTCTAGTGGTGTTATGTGAATGTCGACTACATGACACTTCACCATTTTTTGGGCCTAGGGGAAGGCATTGGGAAGTAATAAGTAGATGATGGGTTGCTAGAGTGACAGAAGATTAAACCCTAGTTTATGTGTTGCTTCATAAGGGGCTGATTTGGATCCACATGTTTCATGCTATGGTTAGATTTATCTTAATTCTTATTTCGTAGTTGTGGATGCTTACAGGAGAGGTTAATCATAAGTGGGAGGCTTTTCCATGTAAGGACATCACCCAAGCACCGGTCCACCCACATATCAAATTATCAAAGTAACAAATGTGAATCATATGAGCATGATGAAAACTAGCTTGACATTCCCATGTGCCCTCGGGAGCGCTTTGCTTTATATAAGAGTTCGCCCAAGCTTGTCCTTTGCTACAAAAAGGATTGGGCCACCTTGCTGCACCTTAGTTACTTTTGTTACTTGCTACCCATTATGAATTATCTTATCACACAACTACCTGTTACCGATAATTTCAGTGCTTGAATAGAATACCTTGCTGAAAACCGCTTGTCATTTCCTTCTGCTCCTCGTTGGGTTCGACACTCTTACTTATAAAAAGGACTAAGATAGATCCCCTATACTTGTGGGTCATCAAGACTCTTTTCTGGCGCCGTTGCTGGGGAGTGAAGCGCCTTTGGTGAGTGGAATTTGGTGAGGAAACATTTATATTATGTGCTGAAATTTACCGTCACTTGTCACTATGGAAAATAATCCTTTGAGGGGCTTGTTCGGGGTATCTTCACCTCGACTGGTAGAGCAAAGATTTGCTCCTCAACCTACTAAAAATATTTATTATGAAATTCCTTCGGGTGTGATAGAGAAACTGCTAGCTAATCCTGATGCACGAGATGGAACACTACATCCTGATATGCATCTAATCTATGTAGATGAAGTTTGTGGACTGTTTAAGCTTGCAGGTTTGCCCGAGGATGATGTCAATAAAAAGGTCTTACCTTTATCTTTGAAGGTAAAGGCATTGACATGGTATAGGCTATGTGATGATATTGGATCTTGGAACTACAACCGATTGAAATTGGAATTTCATCAAAAGTTTTATCCTGTGCATCTGGTTCATCGTGATCAAAATTACATAAAATGATTGTTTGCCTCGTGAAGGAGAAACTATCGCTCAAGCTTGGGGGAGGCTTAAGTCAATGTTATATTCATGTCCCAATCATGAGCTCTCAAGAGAAATTATTATTCGGAATTTTTATGCTCGGCTTTCTCGTAATGATCAATCCATGCTCGATACTTCTTGTACTAGTTCTCTTATGAAGAGAACTATTGAATTCAAATGGGATTTACTGGAAAGAATTAAACGCAACTCTGAAGATTGGGAACTCAAGGAAGGTAATGAGTTAGGTAAAAACCTTAAGTTTGACTGTGTTAAATCTTTCACGGATATAGATGCTTTTCGTGATTTTAGCACTAAATATGGACTTGACTCTGAGATAGTAGCTTCTTTTCGTGAATCATTTGCTACTCATGTTGATCTTCCCAAGGAGAAGTGGTTTAAATATCATCCTCCCGTTGAAGTGAAAGTAGTAGAACCTATTAAAGACAAAGAAGAATTTGTTACCTATAATGTTGATCCTATTGTTCCTACTGCTTATATTGAGAAACCGTCTTTTCCTGTTAGCATAAAGGATCATGCTAAAGCTTCAGTTGTGGTTCGTAAGAGTTATACTAGAACATCTACACCCCTGAACAAATTAAAGTTGAACCTAGTATTGCTACGGTTAAAGATCTATTGGTTGATAATATTGATGGGCATGTTATTTATTTCTGTGATGAACCTGCTAGAATTGCTAGACCCGATATTAAAGATAAACATAGACCAACTTTTGGCATGCCTGTTATTTCTGTTAAAATAGGAGATCATTGTTATCATTGCTTATGTGATGTGGGCGCTAGTGTGAGTGCAATTCATTTTACTTTATATCAAGAAATTATGAATGATATTACACCTGTTGAGATAGAAGATATTGATGTTACTATTAAACTTGCCAATAGAGATACTATATCACCAATTGGGATTGTTAGAGATGTTGAAGTCTTGTGTGGGAAAATAAAATACCCTACTGATTTTCTTGTTCTTGGTTCCCCAAAAGATGATTTTTGTCCCATTATATTTGGTAGACCTTTCTTGAACATTGTTAATGCTAAGATAGACTGTGAGAAATAAATTGTTACTATAAGTTTTGGGGATGTGTCTCATGATTTTAATTTCTAAATTTCATAGACAACCCCATGATAAAGAATTTCCTAGTGAGGATGAAATTATTGGTCTTGCTTCTATTGTTGTGCCTCCTACTAACCCTTTAGAACAATATTTGCTAGACCGTGAGAATGATATGTTTATGGATGAAAGAGAGGAATTATATGAAATATTCTTTAACCAAATGCCTGTTTTGAAACACAACTTGCCTGTTGAAATCCTTGGAGATCATCCTCCACCCAAGGGTGCTCCCGTGTTTGAGCTTAAACAATTACCTGATACTTTGAAATATGCTTATCTTGAAGAAAAGAAGATATATCATGTTATTATTAGTGCTAACCTTTCAGAGCATGAAGAAAAGAAATTATCGAAAACTCTGAAGAAGCACTGTGCCGCTATTGGATATACTCTTGATGATCTTAAGGGCATTAGTCCCACTCTATGTCAGCACAAAATTAATATGGAGCCTGATGCTAAACCAGTTATTGATCACAACCGACGGTTGAATACAAAAATGAAAGAAGTGGTAAGAAATGAAATATTAAAGCTTCTAGAGGCAGGTATAATTTATCCTATTGCTGATAGTAGATGGGTAAGTCATGTTCATTGTGTCCCTAAGAAGGGAGGTATTACTGGTGTTCCTGATGATAAGAATGAATTGATCCCATGAAGAATTGTTACAGGTTATAGAATGGTAATTGATTTTCGCAAATTAAACAAAGCTACTAGGAAATATCATTAGCCTCTACATTTTATTGATCAAATGCTAGACAGACTGTCCAAACATACACATTTTTGCTTTCTAGATGGTTATTCTGGTTTTTCTCAAACACCTGTGTCAAAAGAGGATCAAGAAAATACCACTTTTACTTTCCCTTTCGGTACTTTTGATTATAGATGTATGCCTTTTGGTTTATGCAATGCACCTGCTACCTTTCAAATATGTATTACTGCTATATTCTCTGACTTCTGTGAAAAGATTGTTGATGTTTTCATGGATGATTTCTTTGTTTACAAAACTTCTTTTGGTAATTGCTTAAGCAACCTTGATCGAGTTTTGCAGAGATGTGAAGAAACTAATCTTGTCTTGAATTGGGAGAAGTGCCACTTTATGGTTAATGGAGGTATTGTCTTGGGGCATAAAATTTCTGAAAGAGGTATTGAAGTTGATAAAGCTAAAGTAGATCCTATTGAAAAGATCCCGTGAACTAAAGATATTAAAGACTTCTCTAAAATTTCTAGGCCTCTCACTAATCTCTCGCAAAAATATGTGCTTTTGTTTTTTATGATGATTGTGTAGAAGCATTTGAAACACTTAATAAAGCCTTGATTTCTGCACCTATTGTTCAACCACCTGATTGGAATTTACCCTTTGAAATTATGTGTGATGCTAGTGATTGTGTTGTTGGTGCTGTTCTAGGACAAAGAGTTGATAATAAATTGAATATTATTCATTATGCTAGTAAAACTCTAGACAGTGCCCAGAGAAATTATGCTACTACTGAAAAAGATTTTTTAGCAGTTGTTTTTGCTTGTGACAAGCTTAGATCTTATATTGTTGATTCCAAAGTAACTGTTCACACTGATCATGCTGCTATTAAATATCTTATGGAAAAGAAAGATGTTAAACCTAGACTTATTAGATGGGTTCTTTTGTTGCAAGAATTTGATTTGCATATTATTGGTAGAAAGGAAGCTGAGAACCCCATTGCAGACAACTTGTCTAGGTTAGAAAATGTTCTTGATGACCCACTGCCTATTGATGATAGCTTTCCTGATGAGCAATTAGCTATCATAAATGCTTCTCGTAATACTCCATGGTATACTGATTATGCTAATTACATTGTTGCTAAATTTATACCACCTAGTTTCACATACCAGCAAAAGAAAAAGTTTTTCTATGATTTAAGACATTAATTTTGGGATGACCCACACCTCTATAAAGAAGGATTAGATGGTGTTATTAGACGTTGTGTTCCTGAGCATGAACAGGAACAGATCCTATGCAAGTGCCACTCCGAGGCTTACGGAGGACACCATGCTGGAGATAGAACTGCACATAAGGTATTACAATCTGGTTTTTATTGGCCTACTCTCTTCAAGGATGCTCGTAAGTTTGTCTTGTCTTGTGACGAATGCCAGAGAATTGTCAATATTAGTAGACGTCAGGAAATGCCTATGAATTATTCACTTGTTATTGAACCATTTGATGTTTGGGGTTTTGATTATATGGGACCTTTTCCTTCCTCTAATGGGTATACACATATTTTAGTTGTTGTTGATTACGTTACTAAGTGGGTAGAAGCTATTCCAACTAGTAGTGGTGATTATAACACTTCTATTAAAATGCTTAAAAAGTTATTTTTCTGAGGTTTGGATTCCCTAGATATTTAATGGCTGATGGTGGTTCACATTTTATTCATGGTGTTTTCCGTAAAATGCTCGCTAAATATGATGTCAACCATAGAATTGCATATCCATATCACCCTCAGTCTAGTGGTCAAGTAGAATTGAGCAATAGAGAAATTAAATTGATTTTGCAAAAGATTGTTTATAGATCTAGGAAGAATTGGTCTAAGAAACTTGATGATGCATTATGGGCTTATAGAACTGCTTATAAGAACCCTATGTGTATGTCTCCGTATAAAATGGTTTATGGAAAAGCATGTCACTTACCTCTTGAACTAGAACATAAAGCTTATTGGGCTATTAAAGATCTCAACTATGATTTCAAACTTTCCGGTGAAAAGAGGTTATTTGACATTAGATCACTTGATGAATGGAGAACCCAAGCCCATGAGAATGCCAAGTTGTTTAAAGAAAAAGTTAAAAGATGGCATGACAAAAGGATACAAAAGCGTGATTTTAATATAGGTAATCATGTGTTTATTATACAACTCTCATTTAAGATTTTTTGCAGGAAAGCTTCTCTCTAAATGGGAAGGTCCTTACATTATCGAGGAGGTTTATCGTTCTGGTGCCATCAAGATCAACAACGTCGAAGGCACTAACCCGAAGGTGGTAAACGGTCAAAGAATCAAACATTATATTTCAGGTACTCCCATAAATGTTGAGACAAATATTATTAATACCATAACATCGGAGGAGTACATAAGGGATACTTTCCAGAACGTCTGAGACCCCGATAAAGAATAGGTATGTGGTACGGTAAGTAAACCGACTCTAAAACTGTTCTAATCGCAAATTTTCTCAGTTTTAGAATATTTAAGAAATTAGGAAAATTAAAAGTAGCCTGAAGAGTGCATGATGAAGCGGCAAGGGAGGCATCCACAAGGGTGGGGGCGAGCCCTACTCCCCTGGGCACGCCCCTATGCCTTGTGGCCACCTCGTGTGCCCTGCGAACTCCGTTTTCTTGCACAATACTTCTTTTGGTCGCTAAAAATTCATTATATAATCTCCCGAAGGTTTTGACCACCGTACCACGGCAAAATCCCCTGTTTTCGTTTTGAGCTGTTTTCTGCCAGAGTTTTCAAGGCCATGCATCATGATGTCCTCCTCCTCCAAAAACGCGGACGGCGATGCTTGGTTGACGCAAATGGAACTTAGAAGGGAGGATGCCGAGGGAGCCACGATGGAGGAGGATGAAGGATATTCGCTTGAGGAACAGCCTCCGGCATCAGAGAGAGGTACTCTGGCTCGCATCTCCACTATTCCAAATCCCCATCAAGCAATAGGCACTACAAACAACCATGAAGACCAAGAGGTTCAAGAAGGGCTTCCCCCTAGGAGGCCCTTACACAGATTACATCGAAAAAACTTTCATAATTTCGTTCGTGATTGCGGCTTGAACTACGTCGGTATTTCCCCAAATAGGAAGGGATGATGCAGCATAGCGACGGTAGGTATTTCCCTCATTGATGAGATCAAGGTTATCGAACTAGTAGGAGAATCACGCCACACTATGTAAACGGTACATGCACACAAAGAACAAATACTTGCAACCCGGCGAGTTAAAGGGGTTGTCAATCCCTTTCGGGTAACGGTGCGAGAAATTGTCGAGTTGACGGAATAAAAATATGATAGATTGGATAAATAGATCTCGAATAAACGCAAAATAAAATAAAGTGCAGCAAGGTATTTTTGGGTTTTTTGAAATGTAGATCTGAAATAAAAACGAATAAAAATAGATCTTGAAGGCAAATATGATAAGGAAGAGACCCGGGGGCCGTAGATTTCACTAGTGGCTTCTCTCGAGAAAATAGCACATGTTGGGTAAACAAATTACTGTTGGGCAATTGATAGAACTTCAAATAATTATGACGATATCCAGGTAATGATCATTATATAGGCATCATGTCCAAGATTAGTAGACCGACTCCTGCCTCCATCTACTACTATTACTCCACACATCGACCGCTATCCAGCATGCATCTAGTGTATTAAGTTCATGGCGAAACAGAGTAATGCAATAAGAACGATGATATGATGTAGACAAGATCTATTTATGTAGAAATAGACTCCATCTTGTTATCCTTAATGGCAACGATACATATGTGTTATGTCCCCTTCTGTCACTGGATCAAGCACCGTAAGATCGAACCCATCACAAAGCACCTCTTCCCATGGCAAGAAAAATCGATATAATCGACCTAACTAAAACAAAGATTCGAAGAAGAAATACGAGGCTATAAGTAATCATGCATATAAGAGACCAAAGAACTCAAATAACTTTCATGGATAAAAACATAGATCTGATCATAAACTCAAAGTTCATCGGATCCCAACGAACATGCTACAAAAAGAGTTACGTACAATAGATCTCCAAGATACCATTGTATTGAGAATCAAAAGAGAGAGAGAAAGCCATCTAGCTATTAGGAAAGCAACTTATCTTTATTAAAGGCCCAAGGGTCATATATATAAACACTATTATGATCACGGGATCAGAATAATATTCTGATCACAACCTAAACTGCCTGAGTAACGCGCCTGAACTTCCCTCTGTACGAACCCGACCTTCGGGCTATCTTCGCAACTGTGGCTTCCCCCACGAATTATTCTTGTTAGTCGTGTTCTATATGATGTTAGTGTAATCTAGAAGTGTTTTTTAGCAACTAAATACCGGTTTTAAATAGGAATCTCGCACGCTGGCGGATTTTGCTTTTGGGTCATGATGAAATTGCATTTTTTGCAATTTTACTGTCTGAGTTGTTCGACCTGAACTTCTCCCAGTGCTAGGTTGAACTTCCGCCAACATTGCTCAAATGGGGCTTGCGATATACCGTTGGAAAGCTATGGACACCAGTATCATGACCCAAGTTAAATTTTTGGCAAAATGTAAGCGGTTTAAGAGCAGTTTTGAAAACTGTTTTGTCTTCATACAAAAAACGTGAATCGTATTTTCGATCGCATTTCTAAACCATTTATCGGAATGAGGCGAATAATATGGTGTTGGAAATCTGCTGCAAAACCGCTCCTTCCACAGGTTGAAAGTTTTCTCTAATTCCTACGGTTAAAGAGTAATTTGGAAAATCGTAAAATTTTGCAAACCGAACAACCGAGTTCGTATTTTTGATGTCATGTCTAAACGGCTAATCCAATTGAGGCAAACGATATGGCGTTGGAAAGCTTATGAAAATGCGCTACTTTTTGATGTAGAAAGTTTTTTCTAATTTTTAACGGTTTAAGAGTAATTTAGAAAATGGTACAAGTTACACCGAGTTCGTATTTTCGATCTTTTTTTAACTGTATGTCCAAATGCAGCAAATGATATGGCGTTAGAAAGCTTGAGGAAATGCAAAACTTTTTGGTATATATTGTTTCTCCCAATTCCTTATTGTTTTAAGTCAATTTTGAAAATGGCTAAAAACCTATTTTCATCGTAATTTCTACAAACTTTATCGGAATGGTGCAAATAATATACCGTTGAAAAGCTAAGGAAAATGCGAAACTTTTTCATGTTGATGGTTTTCTGTGATTCCTAGCCGTTTTCAAGTAATTTCAAAAATGGCGAGATCATTCGTTCTGCCTTTATCGCGAAACAGATTCTTCGAAAATGCACCACGTGAAGAACCTGAACTTCTCGGCATGTCTACTTAAACTTCACTCTGTTTTTCATGTGCTTTTTTGCTCGTAGATCTCCATCCACTTTTCGTAGCTCTCCATCCACTCACCAAAATTGAGCAAGTGATATGCCAATGGAAAGCTGTTGTAAACACGCAACTTTCGGGTGTTGATCATTTTTTCATACTCGCGACGATTTTAAAAGTTTTTCATCTGATATTCATTCAGTGTAGTAGGTGAACTTCGTGCTGTTTTCACGTTGAACTTTTGTGATGTATTTTTCATTTGTAATTTTCTCATCCATTAGTCAAGTGTTACACAAATGGTATTTCTTTTGTATGAACCTCTCTCACAATATTTTTTTAACTTTCTCCGACGGAGGACTTGAACTTATATCAACAAACTTTTAGTCTTTACTTTTTTATTCTTTTTAATACAAAATGCACACCATATAGTACGTGAACTTCTGGCAGTTATCAAGCTGAGCTTCTCTCGGGTACATGAAAATATCTGAGTTTTTTATGAATATTAATCTGAATTTCTTAATCTTTTTTATGAAATTTTGAAGCGTTCTATTTTTAAAAGTTGAACTTCTTGTTTCCATTCTTTAATAACAAGGAAAATCTTAGTTTTCTATAATCATCGAACTTCTCCATCTTTTTAATTTAGACTTCCTGGTTTTATTTCTTAATTTTTTTAATGAAATTTTGAAGCGCTCTATTTTTAAAAGTTGAACTTCTTGTTTCCATTCTTTAATAACGAGGAAAATCTGAGTTTTCTATAATCATCGAACTTCTCCATCTTTTTAATTTGGACTTCCTGGTTTATTTTCTTAATCTTTTTATGAAATTTTGAAGCGCTCTATTTTTAAAAGTTGAACTTCTTGTTATTTAATTTTTGAACTTCTTGTTTCCATTCTTTAATAACGAGGAAAATCTGAGTTTTCTATAATCATCGACCTTCTCCATCTTTTTAATTTGGACTTCCTGGTTTTATTTCTTAATTTTTTTATGAAATTTTGAAGTGCTCTATTTTTAAAAGTTGAAGTTCTTGTTATTTATTTTTTGAACTTCTTGTTTCCATTCTTTAATAACGAGGAAAATCTGAGTTTTCTATAATTATTGAACTTCTCCATGTTTTTAATTTGGACTTCCTGGTTTTATTTCTTTTAGTAATGAAAAAAATCCAACTTTTTAATAGACATCGAGCCGCTCCATTTTTAAATTTGAACTTCTAGGTTTATTTTAACAGAGAAAATCCTTTTTTATAAAATTGTTTGAGATGCTTTTTTTAATTTGACCTTCTTTGGGTTTGTAATAAGCATTGAACTTCTTCGTCTTTTCAATCTGAACCTATACGCTTTTTTTAGAAACAGGGAAAGCTTTTTTATATTTTTTGAAATGTTCATTTTTTTTAATTTGAACTTAAATGTAATAGTATTACACAAAGGACTACTAAAAAAAGATCCAACTTTTCCATGGCACTAGCACATGAACAAACATTTCGTGCATGGTATGGCATCCAAAATGAGAACTTATGCACACAGTGACACATGTATCTTGCCCAAGCACCTTTTCATGCAACCAGATATACACAAATTTGCATTGAAGCTAATCGGGTGGGGCGAGAAACGAGAATGGATCGAGCTTCTTTGAATTTCTCTTCAGCTAGGTGTTTGTGCCATAAGAACAGAGAGAAAGCTGCCTATACGTGGCAACAAAAAAAACACAAGAGAACACTCTGGCTCTGGCTGCTAATGCATGTACTTAGAAAACACTCAGAGATGTAAATGAAGTTCATCAGCAGCTTGTATAATTTAGAGGCCAAATCACACAAACAAAACACCGGAGTGCATTTCCGATCCCTGCTTTGAGAAGTACAAAAAAAAGAGTGGCTTTTGATAAACACCGAACCACTAAATTATTTAAATGTAAACTTCTACATAAATGAAGAATGAATCTCTCTATCCATCACCACAAAATACGAGAACAAATCTCTCGGGATTTCTAACACAAACACCCTACTCTGCACATGTTATGGGCATCCAGTGATAACTATGCATCAAATGGCACATCAAAAGGAAGAAAATGCATCAGGGTCAGATGCAACAACACAAAAAATTTGAACCTCCAGGAGCATCACGGCGAACTACATGCTGGAGCTGCGAATAGTGTTGGAAATTTAATGGGCGGTGAAACGGCATCTACACGCGATGGGTCGGGGGCACTGCAAAGGGCGGGTGGGGCAGGATGTAGGAGGTGTGGACTGCAGCTCGCGATGGGCTTGACCTCCCTACAGCCGTGAGGCTGGACTGGGATAGCATCACCTTTTCCTCTTGCGTGAAAAAGAAATGATGTGCATGGCTGTGTGAGAGAACTAAATGAAACAACACTTAACTCTCTCAATGTATACAGAGAAATAGGTGAGCGAACTAAATGAAACAACACTTAACTTTCTCAATTATACATACAGGTCAAATTGAAAATATTAGGATTACGCCCTAAAAAACTAGGATTACTGGAGCAAACTGAAAAACAAATGAACATTCTCAATGTATACTAAACGGAACACAGGCATATTCTCCATGATGAAAAAGCAGTGTGTCTTTTCAGCCAAAACAAAATGGGCATCTCTGAAGTTAGAGTATGCTAGTACATGCATTTTTGTCTGCAACAAAATATTTTTACTTTGATTGAATCAGAGAAGAGAAACATTGTGCAGAGTGTGGATTCACAAAAATCAAGGCAAAATGAAGCACCATACTATTATTTTGTGGCATAAACATAGGCAGCTTAGAGGCATACTTTTTTATTACTTGATGACCTACAAAGCATGTAGAAAAAAAAATGGGACGTCGAGGGGAAGTACTAATCAGTATTGAGCTTGAGCGACCATCTGAGCAATAAATCCAACAGCGGCAGACGCATATATATGGCTACACTACACCTCAAGGGAAATCACATCCCATGCTGAATAGCATCCCAACAACAGCAAGGTTCAGTCAGTATAGGGCATTCTAGCACTATCTAAACCGTCACCCCTCAAATGTTCATATAGAAAATCTTCCTCTCATTCAAGTCCACCTTAGCATCATGGGATGTCTATGTTTTAGCATAGGGCACTGTCAGTGAATTTTAAAGACAACGAAATGCATCACTGTAGCATGATAGTAGAGATTCTGAACTGAATCAATATGTGGCGTCTAACAAGAAATACTTGAAGAAAGCAGTGGCATATGCATTGCATTAGTGTGTCTAATAGGAAGTGGACCGAAGTTCAAATACTGCATTGTATTAGTGTGGCATACTGCATTGGACAAAATATATTTTAAAGATAGGTGTTCCTTGCTCCTAGTTTGGCGTGATAGACTATGCACAAGCCATAAGCATCATAAAAAGGGTGGCAAAGCTTGCATTTCTCAAAGAAAAAAAGGCCTGCACTTTTTCATTCTGAAGCCCGAATGCTCCATCAAAGTGACACTGACCTTTAAAATTTGAAACCATCCACTCACTACTGTAATGTGCACCGCCAGGTCCATAACAAAAGAAGAGGATGAACCTGCATACCGCTCGTCAACATGCAGTTCAACGCTGCTCAAAGCCTCAAACGAATTCATCCATCACATATTTAAAACTGCCCTCTAGTTCATTTTTGAGAAGCCAAAAAACCAGAGCCGACTGTAATTGGTGGCACCAATTGCAGGTCGAGACCTCCTGCAGCTGCAGGTCGAGACCACCCGAATATGCAGGTCGAGGCCGGAGTATGGGTAGGCGGTGGTTAGTCGGGAGATGAGCGGGACTGGTTGGGGAGGCGGAGGGCGCACGGTGCAGGTGGGAAAGTGGTGGTTGGCCGGAGGGCCGCTGTTTTGTTGTTAGGGCCCGGTGGCGGTGTGAATGGAGGTAGGATCATAGCAGTAGCGTGGTTGGTTGTCGGGGGCCATCGGCGGCGCGATTGGAGGTCGGGCCTCGACGGCGGCGCGGTTGCAGGTCGGGCCTCGATAACGGCGCGATTGGAGGCGGGCCTGGCAGCGACACGGTTGGTTGCAGGGCCGGCAGAGGCGCGCTTGGAGGCGGGATCCGGGGAGGGAAGGTGGCGGCATGATCCATGGACGATGACGGGGGCAGCGGCGCAATCCGGGGAGGGAAGCGGCGGCAGCGACGCGGCGGCCGGTTCTCGGGGCGGGGGCGGCGCGGCAGCTGCGCGGTGGCCGTATCCCGCGGCTGGCCGGCGCCGGCGATGGTGGGTGGCTGGTCAGAGAGGGAGTGGGGGCGTGGGGACGGTGGCTGGACGGGGAGGGAGTGGGGGCGTGGGGAGGTAAGGTGGGGATTTTTTCCTTTTTTTGTTCGGTGGCATTTTCGGATCTGAGGAACCTCTAGCGTACCTTATATAGGGTTGACTGTGATCCAAATAACTATTCTAATTCAAAAAAAATCTGAGGATTAGAATAATGTTGTCCTATATATATTACACATAACTTGAGGTGTAAGGAAACTAAACATAGGCTAAGAACTCCTAGACCAATACTAATACTCCTTAACACTCCCCCCTCAAATGCAAAGTGTATGCAATAGCATTGCATTTGAAGAAGTGTAATACTAAAAAGATTAATGATAATCCAAATCCGCGTCTTGAGAGTGTCGTCATAGCATGAAGAGTCTTCAAAACATGTCGAGTCGCCAAAGGGGATAACGAAGAGATGGCACATTAGAGGAAGACACCACATCGATAGAAGATACAATAGAAGTATCAAGAGAAAACGGGTTGTCGAAAGAAGATAGCACATCAAAAGAATGAAGCACTGCTTAAAGAATCATGGCCCATGAAAACCGACGGCGAAAGAAGCTCGGCGGCAAGAGAATGGGCTTAGATCAACAATGCAAAGAGAAGCCACAGAAATCCTATACAGAGGACAATGACCAGAAAAAGGCTGACGGACATAGATATGGTGGACTCACATGACATGAGAAAACACAAAATATCAACGGATTTGGTGGACGCATCGAAAATTATAGAAAATTAGGAAGCTCGAAAGCACACACTACATAAGGGATGATGGCAGCGGAAGAACATCGAAAGCCAAAAGCAACAGAGTAGCAGCAGCCCAAGTGCTCATGTACACAACGGGATCATTACGTGTATAGAATTAGACCCAATCGGAAATAGTAGCACCAGCTAGATGCAGTAGGAAGAGCAGCACACGAGCAGTTGCACCCGTGAGCAACAACAGTAGGCTGGAGAAGCAGCCCTTGATGCCCAAATCGTGAAGGAAGCAGCCGGGCAGGACGGGGCCAGTGGACTGACGGGGAGTTGGACCAGTAGATCGGCCACCTTGGACGGGATCCATGAGCGGCAAGGGCACCCAACAAGCTTCAGCAACAGAAGGCATAGGTGGCGGCGGGACTGACCGGAGTACGTGCGAGCGTGGTGGGCTGCATCTGCGCCAGCCTCACGCACGCGGACGTGGGAGATGGCCCAGCTTGGGCCCGACCTGGGGCAGCAGTAGGTAGCCCATGTTTTGAGAGGGAGCGGCGGCGGCGCATGTCCTTGGCTGACTCGATCTGACATCGATGGTGGTAGTAGCATGAGATCTATCAAGAAGAGATCGATCGAAAGAAGAAGATCAAAAAGAAAAATCGACCATCGAGTTGCGGCACTAGAGGGGACCTAAACCTAGGCTCTAATACCAAGGGGGAAGGGAAGGCAACGCGAGCCGACCAGAGGAAGTTGACGGCATCATGGGGGAGGCATTGTCCGGCCGAGAGGAGATCGGTGGCAGGCACAAAATTGGATCGACACAAGTTGCAGCGTCCGAAGACCTAAACCTAGGCTCTGATACCATGTTAGGAAAGCAACTTATCTTTATTGAGGTGTAAGGAAACTAAACATAGGCTAATAAGGACTCCTAGACCAAATACTCCTTAACACTAGCTACTAACTATGGACTCGTAGGTCTACAATGAACTACTCACGCATCATCGGAGAGGCACCCATGAGGATGATGAACCCCTCCGTGATGGTGTCTAGATTGGATCTGGTGGTTCTGAACTTGTGGCGGCTGGAATTGATTTTCGTCGACTCCCCTAGGGTTTTTGGAATATTGGGGTATTTATAGAGCGAAGAGGCGGTGTGGGAGGCCACCAAGGTGGGCACAACCCAATAGGGCGCGCTTGGGCCCCCAAGCGCGCCCAGGTGGGTTGTGCCCCCCTCGGGGCACCTCTCTGGTACTTCTTTGGCCCATATTGTGTCTTCTGGCCCAGAAAAATTCTCCAAAAAGTTTCGCTGCATTTGAACTCCGTTTGGTATTGATTTTCTGCAAAGTAAAAAACAAGCAAAAAGTAGCAACTGGCACTGGGCACTATGTGAATAGGTTAGTCCCAAAAAATGATATAAAGTTGCTATAAAATGATTGTAAAACATCCAAGAATGATAATATTAAAAGCATGGAACAATAAAAAATTATAGATACGTTGGAGACGTATCAGCATCCCCAAGCTTAATTCATGCTCGTCCTCGAGTAGGTAAATGATAAAACAGAATTTTTTATGTGGAATGTTGCCTAACATGTTCATCACATATTCTTTTATTTGTAGTATGGACATTTGGACTTTTATATGATTCAAAGCAATAGTCTAGTTTTACCATGAAGATTTCAATACTCAAGCATATCAACAAGCAACCATGTCTTTCAAAATATCAACACTAAAGCAAGTTATCCCTAGCCCATTATGCTCAATCATTGATCCATTCATGAAACATCTCATATTAGCTACACCCAATTCTCAAGTACGATCATAGTGCCCCTTAGTTGGTGCTTTATAAGAGAAGATGGAGACTCAAAATAAAAATTGCATAAAGATCCTTCGTAGAGGAAAGTAGGGATTTGTAGAGGTGCGAGAGCTCAAAGCGAAAAAAATATAGAGATAAAACACTTTGGGTGGCATGCTTTTCCTGTCAATGAAAATGATCGAGTAGTTCCCAATACTTTCCATGCTAGATATATCATAGGCGGTTCCCAAATAGAAAATAAAGTTTATTCCTTTTTCCACCATACTTTCACATTCCACGGCTAACCGAATCCATGGGTGTCGTCCATACCAACACTTTCCAAGGAATTTTAATTGACAACATAATGTAAATTCATTTTTTATTTCGGGACTGGGCATCCCTAATACATTTGTCGTACTCTCGTGCAATGACAAGTGAATAAACACTCATCTTGAGAATAACACATCTAGCATGGAAAAGTATCAGCCACCCACTACCGTTTCATGAGCAGTACGAGCACACAAAAGAGAAGTTTATTTTGAAAACTAGAGATGGCACATACAAATTTGCTTAGAACGGCAAAAGAATACCGCATATATGTAGGTATAGTGGACTCATGTGGCAAAACTGGTTTAAGGATTTTGGATGCACAAGTAGTGATCATAGTTAGTGCAAATGAAGGCTAGCAAAATATTGAGAAGCATCCAACCAAGAAACGAATAATCTCATAAGCAAGCATTAAGCATAACTAACACCGAACAATGCACCACAAGTAGGATGTAATTTCATTGCATAACTATTGACTTTTGTGCTTGCATAGGGAATCACAAACCTTAACACCAATATTCTTACTAAAGCATAATTACTCATCAACATGACTCACATATTATATCATCATATTGCAAAACTATTACAAGGAATCAAGTTTATTTTGTCCAATGATCTTGATGAAAGTTTTTATTACATCCCTCTTGAATATCTATCACTTTGGGACTATTTTCATATGTTGCTTTTGATAGCTCAAACAAACTAATGAAGAGCATGAGCATAAAAATTTTCTTCTCTCAAAATAATTTAAGTGAAGTATGAGAGAATTTCTAAAAAAAATACTAACTCTCAAATAAATCTAAGTGAAGCATGAGAGCATTTATTCAAAAATACTAAAGCACACCATTCTCAAAAAGATATAAGTGAAGTACTAGAGCAATTCCATAGCTAAAAAAGATTTAAGTGAAGCATAGAGAGCAATTCTAACAAGTCATAGCATAATTTTTGCTCTCTCAAATAGGTGTGTCCAGCAAGGATACATGACTAAAAATAAAAAGCAAAACAAGCAAAGACTCAAATCATACAAGACGCTCCAAGCAAAACTCATGATATGTGACGAATAAAAATATAGCTCCAATTAAATACCCATGGTCGTTAGAAGAAAGAGGGGATGCCCCTCTGGCATCCCCAAGCTTAGTTGCTTGCTTCTCTTTTAGATAATATCTTGGGATGTCATGGGAATCCCCAAGCTTAGGCTCTTCTTACTCCTTTTCCTTCATCATCGAGATCTCACCCAAATCTTGAAAACTTCAATCACACAAAACTCAATAAAACCTTCATGAGATCCGTTAGTATAACAAAGCAAATCATTACAATAAGTACTATTGCAAACCCATTCATATTTTATTTTTGAATTATATCTATTGTATTCCAACTTTTCTATAGCTTATACCCTCCAATACAAACCATAGATTCATCGAAATAAGCACACAATGCAAAGAAAACAAAATCTGTCAAAAACAGAATAGTCTGTAGCAATCTGAAAACTTTTAAAACTTCTGTAACTCCCAAAATTCTGAAAAATTAGGACAACATGGGCAGTTTGTATATTAATCTTCTGCAAAAATAATCAGTATTTCATCGTGCTTCTGTTAAAAATGAGAATTATTTTACTGGGCGCAAAAGTTTCTGTTTTTCAGCAAGATCAAATTAACTATCACCCAACATGATCCCAAAGGCTTTGCTTGGCACAAACACTAATTAAAACATAAAAAACACAATCATAGCAGTAGCATAATTGTGCAAACATTCAAGAACAGAAAGGAAGACAAAAATAAATTTTATTCATTGGGTTGCCTCCCAACAAGCGCTATCGTTGTATGCCCCTAGCTAGGGATAATGCAAAGATCTCAGTGTTGTCATCTTTAGTTTCATTTTCCTTAGAGGTGTCCTTGTCAGGAGGTTTTGCAAAAACAACATAGAACACTTTATCCATAGAAACTTTAGAACTATCAAGTTGCTTATCATTATACCCCCTTTGATTCCCGACAACAATCCAAGAATAGTATTGATTAACATCATTGAAAACTTGTTGGATTATATCTAAAACGGGGACTTCCTTCTGAAGGTTCTCATCAAAGATTTGATTATCCCCAAGAAAATGTCTTAGCACATAATCACTATTATAAAGAATTTCATCTATCACCAGCTTTTCACGATTCATACCATACAACTCAAAAATTTCCCTAGCTTCCCGTACTACGTAATCAAATTCATTCATGAGAACGAGGGTGGCCAACTTTTTAGCCTTAGGGTTCTTTATAACGGGTAACTCAAAAAACAATCTTTGCAAGGTAGGATGAGTACGGATAAATTTAGTTTCAAGTTTCAGAACTAGTGCTGAAATAGCTCCCGCATAAGATTTAGTCCTCTTAAGTATAGGAACATCATCAAGACTTAAATTTCCAACACAATTGAAAAATTCTTGGAGACGTTCTTTTCGTATAACATTCCCTTGCCCCAGAACAAAAGTTTTAGCATCCAGATTGCCAGATCGTCCAATTTTAGGAGTTAGGCCATCATCTATTTCTGCCACACCAAAGTCACTCATGGTGACAAATCCTAGCAAACAAAAACTTCAACGAAAAACGCGAACGAAAGAGAGGGCGAATAAAATGGCAAATTTTGTGAAGTGGGGGAGATGAAAACAAGAGGCAAATGGAAATTAATGTAAATTCTAAGGAGATGAGATTTGTGATTAGGAACCTGGTAGATGTTGATGATGTCTCCCCGGCAACGGCGCCAGAGATTCCTTTTGCTTGCGGCTTGAACTACGTTGGCATTTCCCCAAAGAGGAAGGGATGATGCAACACAACGACGGTAGGTATTTCCCTCAGTGATGAGACCAAGGTTATCGAACCAGTAGGAGAATCACGCAACACTATGTAAACGGTACCTGCACACAAAGAACAAATACTTCCAACCCGACGTGTTAAAGGGGTTGTCAATCCCTTTCGGGTAACGGTGCAAGAAATTGTCGAGTTGAGGGATAAAAATATGATAGATTGGATAAATAGATCTCGAATAGACGCAAAATAAAATAAAGTGCAGCAAGGTATTTTTGGGTTTTTTTGAAATATATATCTAAAAATAAAAGCGAATAAAAATAGATCTCGAATGCAAGTATGATAAGGAAGAGACCCGGAGGCCGTAGATTTCACTAGTGGCTTCTCTCGAGAAAATAGCACACGATGGGTAAACAAATTACTGTTGGGCAATTGATAGAACTTCAAATAATTATGACAATATCCAGGCAATGATCATTATATAGGCATCACGTCCAAGATTAGTAGACCGACTCCTGCCTGCATCTACTACTATTACTCCACACATCGACCGCTATCCAACATGTATCTAGTGTATTAAGTTCATGGAGAAATGGAGTAATGCAATGAGAACGATGACATCATGTAGACAGGATCTATTTATGTAGAAATAGACTCCATCTTGTTATCCTTAATGGCAACGATACATATGTGTTGTTTCCCCTTCTGTCACTGGGATCAAGCACCGTAAGATCGAACCCATCACAAAGCACCTCTTCCCATGGAAAGAAAAATCGATCTAGTCGGCCTAACTAAACCAGAGATTCGAGGAAGAAATACGAGGCTATAAGCAATCATGCATATAAGAGACCAAATAACTCAAATAACTTTCATGGATAAAAACATAGATCTGATCATAAACACAAAGTTCATCGGATCCCAACAAACACACCGCATAAAGAGTTACATTAAATAGATCTCCAAGAGACCATTGTATTAAGAATCAAAAGAGAGAGAGAGAGAGAGGAAGCCATCTAGCTACTAAGTACGGACCCATAGGTCTACAATGAACTACTCACGCATCACTGGAGAGGCACCAATGAGGATGATGAACCCCTCCATGATGGTGTCTAGATTGGACTGGTGGTTTTGGAACTTGTGGCGGCTGGAATTAATTTTCGCCAACTCCCCTAGGGTTTCTGAAATATTGGGGTATTTATAGAGCAAAGAGGCAGTGTGGGAGGCCACCGAGGTGGGTACAACCCACTAGTGCGGCATGGGACCCTAGGCGCGCCCAGGTGGGTTGTGCCCCCTCGGGGCACCGCTCTGGTACTTCTTTGGCCCATCCTGTGTCTTCTGGCCCAGAAAAATTCTCCAAAAAGTTTTGCTGCATTTGGACTCCGTTTGGTATTGATTTTCTGTGAAGTAAAAAACAAGCAAAAAAACAGCAACTGGCACTGGGCACTATGTCAATAGGTCAGTCCCAAAAATGATATAAAGTTGCTATAAATGATTGTAAAACATCCAAGAATGATAATATAACAGGATGGAACAATAAAAAATTATAGATACGTTGGAGATGTATCAGTTCGTAATTACGGAGTGGAGAACGCCCCTCGTACACATATACCCACCAATTGGGACATATCCCATCCAAGTGAAAGCAATGCAGGAAAAGGTTCTTGGTGGCCTGAAAATAAGCATCTTCTGGAGGAAATCCAGAAGAATGCAAATATGCTCCAACGTGTGATGCAAGTCCTGAAAGATGCCTTAATGAAGCTAACGGATACGTCATCAACTCCATCATCACCACCTCTGAAGAAAGAGATCTAAATATATGGGTATGGCCACTCCCCTTGGCAACTACCAAGCTTGGGGGAGATGCCCCAGTATCGTATCACCATCTCACATTTACCTTTATCACTTTTTCTTAGTTCGATCCTTTTGGGTTATATCTTGATCTAGTAAAATAAAGTCTTTAGTATGATCTAGCTTTGAGTTTTGCTTTGAGATCTATCTATGTAATCGAGTCCGTGAGTTATATAATAAAGATTAGTTTTGAGTTGAGGGCTTTGCTTTCTTGCTATGATCTTGAGGGAATAAAATAAGAAAGGAAAGAATAAAAAGAAATAAAAAGATCACATAATGATCTTATGGAGAGTGATGACTTCACATATAAAGAGTATGATGAATAAAAGTTGTTGAGAGTTGACAAACATAGTTTTTGCCATTGTTGCAATTAATAGGAAATAATAAAGAAAGAGAGGTTTCACATATAAATATACTATCTTGGACATCTTTTGTAATTGTGAGCACTCATTAAAATATGACACGCTAAAAAGTTTATGTTGGACAAGGAAGACAACATAATGGGTTATGTTTTCTTATATCCGAATAGAAGCTATATTGTCATGGATCCTCCAACATGTTGAGCTTGTTGTTCCCCCCGTATGCTAGCCAAATCCTTTGCACCAAGTAGAGATACTACTGGTGCATACAAATATCCTTTAAACCAGTTTCGCCATGAGAGTCCACCATACCCACCTGTGAATTGAGTAAGATCCTTCAAATAAGTTGTCATCGGTGCAAGCAATAAAAAATGCTCTCACTTTTAGTGTGGAGAAAATAAGCTTTATACGAACTTGTGATATGGAAGAAAGAAAAGCGACAGACTGCATAATAAAGTTCTTTATCACAAGCGGCAATATAAAGTGACGTTCTTTTGCATTAAGATTTTGTGCATCCAACCATAAAAGTGCATGACAACCTCTGCTTCCCTCTGCGAAGGGCCTATCTTTTACCTTTATCCTCTACCCTTATACAAGAGTCATGGTGATCTTCACCTTTCCTTTTTTACACTTTTTCTTTTTGGCAAGCACTATGTGTTGGAGAAAGATCCAGATATATATATATATATATATATATATATATATCCACTCGAATGTAGGTTATCATAAAGTATTATTGTTGACATTACCCTTGAGGTAAAAGGTTGGGAGGCGAAACTATAAGCCCCTATCTTTCTCTGTGTCCGACTGAGGCTTTGAACCCATAAGTATCGCACGAGTGTTAGCAATTGTGAAACACTAAATGATAGTTGAGTATGTGGACTTGTTGAAAGGCTCTTGAGTTGACTCTTTCTGATGTTATGATAAATTGCAATTGCTTCGATGACTGAGATCATAGTTTGTTAGTTTTCAATGAAGTTTTTGATTCATACTTTACCTTGTGAATGAATTGTTACTTTAGCATAAGAAATTGTATGACAATATATGTTGTTGTTCTAAAGATGATCATGATGCCCTCATGTCCGTATTTTATTTGATCGACACCTCTATCTCTAAACATGTGGACATATTTTTCGATTTCGGCTTTCGCTTGAGAACAAGCGAGGTCTAAGCTTGGGGGAGTTGATAAGTCCATTTTGACTCATGCTTTTATATTGATATTTATTGCATTATGGGCTCTTATTACACATTATAGCACAATACTTATGCCTTTTCTCTCTTATTTTACAAGGTTTACTTGAAGAGGGAGAATGTCGGCACCTAGAATTTTGGACTGAAAAACGAGCAAATCTGAGATACCTATTCTGCACAACTCCAAAAGTCCTGAAAAAATACGGAGAATTATTTTGGAATATATAAAAATATATTGGGCGAAGAAAGCACCAGAGGGGACCCTGAAAGTGCAACTATCCCTAGGTGGTTTCGGTAATTCATAACAACATATAGCTCATTGAGCTAATGCTATTCCAAGATGATTATTTCAGGAAAGCTCAATGATTGGCATGGCATGGATGGTGAAAGTGGAACCCTTAAAATGCTAAGGACAAAGGATTGGCTCAAGCTCAAAAGCTCAAGACTCTTCATTTTACATTTTAGTGATCCAAGATCACATTGAGTCCATAGGAAAAGCCAATACTATGAAGGAGGGATGAGGTGTTTCTTAATGAGCCCTTTGCTTCATGTGCTTAATGATATGCTCCAAAATCCTCAGCTACTTTCTTATATCCACTCTTGACCTAAACCCAAAGCCAAACTAGGTCCTACCGATTCTTTCTATCCGGCGCCACCGAGTTTCACATGTCATAAGCCACTGCCAAACCCTAGCAAATCGGTTCTACCGATAGGGATCTCGGTCTCACCGAGATGGGATTGCAATTTCTCTGTTTCCTTTTCGTAACTTTTCGGTCTCACCGAAAGAGCGGATCGGTCCCACCGAGATTGCAATGCAAACTCTCTGTTTCCTTTTTGTAACTTTTCGGTCTCACCGAAAGAGCAAATCGGTCCCACCGAGTTTGCCTGACCAACTCTCTGGTTAGCTTATTACCAAATCGGTCTCACCGAGTTTGTGTAATCGGTCTCACCGAGATTACGTTATGCCCTAACCCTAACCATATCGGTCCTACCGAGTTGCATGTCAGTCCCACCGAAAATCTCTAACGGTCACTAGGTTTACTATTTTGGTCCGACCGAGTTTGTTTATTCGGTCCCACCGAGATTGGTAAATTGTGTGTAACGGTTGGATTTTGTGTGGAGGCTATATATACCCCTCCACCTCCTCTTCACTCGTGGAGAGAGCCATCAGAACACATCTACACTTCCAACTCATATGTTCTGAGAGAGAACCACCTACCCTTGTGTTGAGGCCAAGATATTCCATTCCTACCATATGAATCTTGATCTCTAGCCTTCCCCAAGTTGCTTTCCACTCAAATCTTCTTTCCACCAAATCCAAATCCTGTGAGAGAGAGTTGAGTGTTGGGGAGACTATCATTTGAAGCACAAGAGCAAGGAGTTCATTATCAACACACCATTTGTTACTTCTTGGAGAATGGTGTCTCCTAGATTGGCTAGGTGTCACTTGGGAGCCTCCGACAAGATTGTGGAGTTGAACCAAGGAGTTTGTAAGGGCAAGGAGATCGCCTACTTCATGAAGATCTACCGCTAGTGAGGCAAGTCCTTCGTGGGCGATGGCCATGATGGGATAGACAAGGTTGCTTCTTCGTGGACCCTTCGTGGGTGGAGCCCTCCGTGGACTCGCGCAACCATTACCCTCCGTGGGTTGAAGTCTCCATCAACGTGGATGTAGGATAGCACCACCTATCCGAACCACGACAAAAACATCCTTGTCTCCAATTGCGTTTGGATTCTCCAAACCCTTCCCTTTACATTCTTGCAAGTTGCATGCTTTACTTTCCGCTGCCTATATACTCTTTGCATGCTTGCTTGAATTGTATGATGATTGCTTGACTTGTCCTAAAGTAGCTAAAATCTGCCAAGAACTAAAATTGGGAAAAGGTTAAGTTTTTATTTGGTCAAGTAGTCTAATCACCCCCCTCTGGACATACTTCCGATCCTACAAATGGTATCAGAGCTTTGGTCTCCATTTGCTTTGATTTCCATAGCTTTTGGTGGTCTTAGCCTTGGTTTCACAACCTAGGAGAGTATGGCATCTAGCGAGGGAAATTATCACCGTAGAGGTCCTTACTTTGATGGTACTAATTTTGCTAGTTGGAAGCATAAAATGAAAATGCATATTCTCGGACATAACCCCGCCATTTGGGCTATTGTGTGTGTTGGTTTGCAAGGTGACTTCTTCAATGGGAAAGAACCAAACCGTGAAGCTATCGCGGATGAGTTGAAGATGTTGCAATACAACGCTCAAGCTTGTGATATTCTCTTCAACGGATTGTGCCCCGAAGAATTCAACAAAATCAGCCGTCTTGAGAACGCAAAGGAAATTTGGGATACTTTGATCGATATGCATGAAGGTACCGACTCCGTCAAGGAATCCAAATTGGATGTGCTTCAAAGTCAACTTGACAAGTTCAAAATGAAGGATGGTGAAGGTGTCACTGAAATGTACTCTAGGCTTGCTCTCATCACAAACGAGATTGTCGGCTTAGGGAGTGAAGAGATGACTGATAGATTCATCATCAAGAAGATCCTAAGAGCCTTGGATGGAAAATATGATACCGTGTGCACATTGATCCAAATGATGCCCAATTACAAAGATCCCAAGCCAACGGAGGTCATTGGAAAAATTGTTGCTCATGAGATGTCACTCAAGGATAAAGAGGAACTTCACAACAAATCAAGTAGTGCCTACAAAGCCTCATGTGAAGCCCCCACATCATCAAGTGAGAAACAAAACTTCAATGAAGAATTGAGCTTAATGGTGAAAAACTTCAACAAGTTCTACAAGAGTAGAAGCAAAGATAGAAGCTCCAAGTCAAGGTCCTACAATGACAAAAGATCTTCTAGTCGAGAGCGAAACTGCTACAATTGTGGAAGACCCGGACACTATTCCAATGAGTGTACGGCTCCCTACAAAAGAAGAGAAGATTCCCCAAAAAGAAGAAGCAAAAGATAAGAATCACCTCCAAGAGAGAGAAGGAGTAGAAATGATCGTTATGAACGAAGATACTCACGGAGAAGCAAGGATTCGGAAAGACAAGAAAAATCATCAAGGAGCTACACAAAACGAAGACATCAAGCTCATGTTGGTGAATGGGTATCCGGCTCCGACTCCGACAACCACTCCGAGAGAAGTTATCACTCCGATTCCGAATATACTCAAGATGAAGGTGTTGCCGGTCTAGCACTTGAGTCAACCAACTCCTACGACATATTTGACTCACCAAATGAAGGAATTGGAAGATGCTTCATGGCCAAAGGTCCTAAGGTAACACACCCGGAGTATGTTGATTTTAATTGTGATGAAGATGACTTGTTAGGTGATGATGATTTACTTGTTGACAACTCTAGTGATGAATACTATGATGAAACGTCAATAAATCATGCTAATCAAGATAAAACGAATGACAATGATAGGAAGAAAATTGAGGCTCTAACTAAAGAACTAAACACTCTTAAGTTAGCTCATGAAACTATCTTCGAAGATCATCGAGAACTTTTAAGAGCTCATGAGAAGTTACGCTTTGAAAAGCTCAATCTTGAGCATGAGCATGAGTTTTTAAAGGCAATCAATGATGATCACCGCAAGAAAAGTTCTTCTTACATTGCCAAGCGTTTACTCTTATCCACTTACATGCCTCAAGTCAAGTCTAGTAACAAGAACAAGAAAGATTCTTCCTCTAGTAGTAACAATGATCATGTTAAATCCAATATTTTTGCTTCTAGTAGTTCTCTTGATTCCACTAATGATTCTCTTAGCCAAGTTACACTTGAGCAAGAAAATAGCTTATTGAAGGGAATTATAGAGAAAGGAGTGTACAAAAGTCTTGCCGGGAGTAAGCAATTCGAGGAAATTGTACGCAAGCAAGGAAGGCACCGGAAGAATCAAGGTGTTGGTTTTGAACGAAAGTTCAATGCCAATGTAGTTGAGTGGGAAGAAGATCAATACCCCAAGACAAAGTTTGTTCCACAACAAGAGAAGTATGATCCTACTTCTTTCAAGGGGACACAAACTCAAGATGATCTTCCACCACAAGACTACAAGCAAAAAGGCAAGGACAAGCTTCAAGAGGAAATTGATGCATTTGAAGAAGCTCCTAAGACCATAGTCAAGTGGATTCCCAAGACTACTTCAAGTTCCACTTCATCAAGTACGACTACAACTCCAAGGATTCCCATCAAGATGGTGTGGATCCAAAAGAAGAAGAACTAGAAAGTTCTTGAGGGTGACTCCCCCAACATACTTCACTCTTATCATTTTGGCAAGAACAAGTGCAATCAACTTCCACATCTTACACTAGTTCAAGGAGTCACAAACCCTCTTGTTGGTAAGTCAAGGGGCAAGGTAACCTAAAAGCTTTCATGGACATCATCTTGTGTGTGCATCACTCTATGTCTATGGATATCCTTGTTTGTTCCTTGTGGGACTAACCAATGTAGGTATTGAAAGTGCAATTCACTCAAATGGATAGCTCCAAGTGATCTACATCAACACTGAGCATCCACATCTTCAACATCTACATGAAGTCATCATCGACAAAACCCAAGGTTAGTTCATCCCTCTTGGGGGGGATATCACATCTAGGGGGAGCTTTACTCTAAGACTTGAGCTAAAGCAACTCTAATGATGTGAACACAACAATGCTTTATGTAAAAGTGGTAACCCCACTTGAGCTTAAACAATGAGTATGACCTATGATCAAGTGTTCTCATTTGACTCCTAAGTCAATATACTCATATATAGATGACCTAGTCATCACCAATTGCTTGATAGATGCTAGAATTGGTTGTGCATGCCTTGTCACATATTTCAATTGCCATTTTATTGTGTGAGCATGTTGGTTGCATATTTTACTCATTCAAGGACATCCACTTGTTGTTTTGATTGTTTGGTTTTGTTTTATTTTGCCAAGTGGATGGACAAGAATGCCTAAGAACCTTCTCTAGCTATCTATGCTTTTCTCGTCTCAAACTCTATTCATGCTACATCACAAAATTTGATCAAGTCAGATTCGAACCACTCTGTGTGAGGAGCACTCGGAGTCCCCGATTCGTCATAGACTTAAACTTCCAAAACTTCTTTATGATTCTCGGTCTGACCAATACCTCCCTTTCGGTCCTACCGAGATCATTAAGTCGATCTATGTTTTTGATCTCGGTGCAACCGATTTGAACCATTCGGTCACACCGAGTTGCAATAACTGTATACAGTTTTGCATCTCGGTGCCACCGAGTTGTTCCACTCAGTCACACCGACAGGGTCGGGCTATATATAGACACGGACAAAAATTTGGAAATTTCTCCGAACTCTTTCGCCCGCGCGATAGCTCGCTCTGCCAACGTGGTCTCCGGATCGTCTCCTCGCCGCCAGCCGCCTCCAGTCGCTGGTCTCCATCACCGTCAACGGGATTCAACCCCGTCGTTGCCGCCGTAGCGAGTCTCCGCCGAACTAGGGTATGGACTCGATCTTTGTGCTATTCCCCAATCTGACTCCTGGCACATTGTGACCGTATTGATTCTAGCCACGTTTGAGACACTCCTATCCAATCAATGCATTCGTAGAATAGGTTTGATTCGAAATTTTTAGGGTTAGGTTTCCGCCGAAACCATCTCGGACCCGCCGAGTTTAAAAACTCGGTCCCACCGATTTGGCTCATGCCATTGCACAAGTAAGACTCGGTCTGACCGAGAATTACTAATCGGTGTGACCGATTTTGGAACTTTGTGAAACCCTAGCAGTCTCGGTGCCACCGAACTGTGACTCGGTCCGACCGAGTTCACTAGTTTAGGTTCCAAAATCTGCTTCGGTATCACCGAGTTTAAAAATCGGTAGATCCAAAATGATTTCTGTGGGAAACTAAAACTAAGATTTTGAATCATTCTTTTGCAAAAATCTCTGCATTTTGTGATGCTCATCCACTCTACCTCATCTATAAACTACTCACAGGGTCAGCAGTCAGCTTGTTCATCATGTCAGATCAGAGTGATAGCCAGAATGTGTCAGAACAGCAAGTGCACATGAGTGAGGGCACTAGTCCCTCCAGTTCTTCAGATGAAGGCAGCAGGAGCACTCCCAGTAACTTGCCAAAAGCTGCCACCAGACAAAAGAAGAAAAGAACCTCAGAATCAGAGGATGAGGACTATGTGGCAGAAGAGGAAGCCACTTCCAAGAGAGTTGTGCTTAAGAAGGAGTATGGCTCAGCTGCATCCATCAAGCAAGGGATGAAAATCAAAAGGTCAGCAGGGAGGCAGCCTATGCCAAAGGCCAGAGCCTCAACTCAGATTCCTGAAAAGCCTGCACCCAAAGGGCCAGTTGCTGCTGAAGGAAAGAAGGAAAGAAAAAGGGTCATATGGTGCAAGAAAGTTGATCCCATGGCTGAGTTTGAACAGCATTCTTCTGAAGAATAATAATAATAAGAAGAGGTTGCTGCACCAGCACCTAAGATGCCAAAGCTGATGGGTGATGCTATCAAATCAGGGGCTACTGCATCCAAGCCCAAGGAAGCACCCAAGGCTGCATCAAAGGCCAAGACAGCTCCAAAGAGGAACACAAGGAGCATACCAGCTGCTGAGAAGAACAAGGCCCCAGTGCCTGACACTGCTGAAGAAGAGGAAGGACAAGTACTCAGAAAGTTGAAGCCCAAGATCCCAGAACACAATGATGCTCATCTTGTGGCTGAGGACATGAAGATCAGAAGAGACTCACGGCTGAGAAAGTGGAGAGCAGAAGATCCATATGCTACCAGAAGAAGAACTGTTGTTGACTACAGGTTCCACACTAAGGAACAACAGGACTTCTATGAGACCGTGTTACTTTATATGAAGCCCATTGTTTGTGACATGAGATGGGTTGATTGGGAATACATCAAGGACAGTGAAGAGCACTTTCCTGGAGTGCAAGACAGCTTCGAGGCTTGTGGAGTAGCTGACTTTGTTGGGCAGAAGCTCACAAAGTGGAATGAAGAGCTGATCATGCAGTTCTACTCCACAGCACACTTCTATCCAGATGGAAGAATTGTGTGGATGTCAGAAGGTACGAGGTACCAATCAATAGTTGCTGAGTGGGCACAGCTCATCAATGCCCCAGAGGAGCATGAGGATGACCTAGATATATATGCCAAGAAGAAGATGGACCACAACTCTATGTCCAACATGTACAAGGAGATCCCAAACAAGGCACTTGATACTTTCAAGTTTGGATCAGTACATTATCTTCTGTCAGGATTGCCAACCATAAATTGGATTCTGAGGCACACTCTGTTGCCCAACTCAGGTGATCACAAGATGATCAGAGGCCATGCAATCAACTTGCTTCATATCTTTGATGTGCCACAAAAGTTCAAGGTGATGAGCCTCATGGTAGAAACTATCAAAAGGACTGCAGCAGATCAGAAGAGGAGCTGTGGTTATGCCCGTCAGATCCAAGAGTTGATCAACTCCAAGATGGGCACAGGCATATAATTATTGGACAAAGAACATTTGCCTCTTCATCCAGACTTTGAAGATAATCAAGTTGTGATGAACAAGGATGAACCATCTTCAGCTCATGCACAAGCTAAGAAGGAGAAGGCACGGAAGGAGAAAGCTGCCAAGATGCCAACTCAAGAGGAGGCATCTGAGTATTTCTTGAAAACCAAGCAAGAGCAGCTTAGTTACTTGATTGCATCCACACTGAGGATTGAGAAAGGACTTGCCACCCTCACTCAGAATCAGGAGAGCTTAGAGAGAATCGTAGAACAAAAGTTCTATGACTTGGATGTCAAAGTAACAGAGATTCAGTCTGCAGTGGAGCAACTTCAAGATGACATGCAGGAGAGGAAAGGGAAGACTAAAACTGATGCATTTGCCAGAGTGCCACAAGCTCAGAGGTCAACTGCAGTGCCAGTTCCTGACACCAGAGCCACCACCTCAGCTCCAGCCACAGCACCAGCCCAACCAGCTCTAGCTTCTACTTCAGCTCCAACTCCAACCACGTCTACAGAAGCCTTCGTCCTTGGAGTGATCCAGACTCCACCTCCACCAGAAGATCAAGCTTGAGAGTCGATCTAGCACTATGCATTTTCTAGGAACTTTTTGGTAACTTGTTGCCAAAGGGGGAGAAAATGTATAGATCATAGGCTTCGAGAGAGAGTGTTGCTTTTATTCTCTCTTGTTTTATTTGGTGGTTTTTCAAACTATGTTTTCTTTTGGTTGAGATACTATGATATGCTTGTGAGACATTGATGATCATGTGTTTGATCATAAGCTACACTTATGCATGCTTGATATATCTTATCTATCTTATGTGATCATTCACTTTTCTTGGTGATGAGTGCATGTATTTCATTCCTATCATTTTGAGCGCTCCACCAAGATGTATGTGACATGGAAGAGTAACCCATGATTGTAACTCTTTGTGCATTTGCAGTCCAAAGCAAATTTTAAATATGCACAAATTTAGGGGGATCTCTTACTTATCACATACTTCTCAAAGTGACGATATATTTCATTCTTATTATCATTTGTCGAAGCTTTGATCTATATGTTGTCATCAATTACCGAAAAGGGGGAGATTGAAAGTGCAACTATCCCTAGGTGGTTTTGGTAATTCATAACAACATATAGCTCATTGAGCTAATGCTATTCCAAGATGATTATCTAAGGAAAGCTCAATGATTGGCATGGCATGGATGGTGAAAGTGGAACCCTCAAAATGCTAAGGACAAAGGATTGGCTCAAGCTCAAAAGCTCAAGACTCTTCATTTTACATTTTCGTGATCCAAGATCACATTGAGTCCATAGGAAAAGCCAATACTATCAAGGAGGGATGAGGTGTTGCTTAATGAGCCCTTTGCTTCATGTGCTTAATGATATGCTCCAAAATCCTCAGCTACTTTCTCATATCCACTCTTGACCTAAACCCAAAGCCAAACTCGGTCCTACCGATTCTTTCTATCCGGCGCTACCGAGTTTCACATGTCATAAGCCACTGCCAAACCCTAGCAAATCGGTTCTACCGATAGGGATCTCGGTCTCACCGAGATGGGGTTGCAATTTCTCTGTTTCCTTTTCATAACTTTTCGGTCTCACTGAAAGAGCGGATCGGTCCCACTGAGATTGCAATGCAAACTCTCTGTTTCCTTTTTGTAACTTTTCGGTCTCACCGAAAGAGCAAATCGGTCCCACCGAGTTTGCCTGACCAACTCTCTGGTTAGCTTATTACCAAATCGGTCTCACCGAGTTTGTGTAATCGGTCTCACCGAGATTACGTTATGCCCTAACCCTAACCATATCGGTCCTACCGAGTTGCATGTCAGTCCCACCGAAAATCTCTAACGGTCACTAGGTTTACTATTTTGGTCCGACCGAGTTTGTTGATTCGGTCCCACCGAGATTGGTAAATTGTGTGTAACGGTTGGATTTTGTCTGGATGCTATATATACCCCTCCACCTCCTCTTCACTCGTGGAGAGAGCCATCAGAACACATCTACACTTCCAACTCATATGTTCTGAGAGAGAACCACCTACCCTTGTGTTGAGGCCAAGATATTCCATTCCTACCATATGAATCTTGATCTCTAGCCTTCCCCAAGTTGCTTTCCACTCAAATCTTCTTTCCACCAAATCCAAATCATGTGAGAGAGAGTTGAGTGCTGGGGAGACTATCATTTGAAGCACAAGAGCAAGGAGTTCATTATCAACACACCATTTGTTACTTCTTGGAGAGTGGTGTCTCCTAGATTGGCTAGGTGTCACTTGGGAGCCTCCGACAAGATTGTGTAGTTGAACCAAGGAGTTTGTAAGGGCAAGGAGATCGCCTACTTCGTGAAGATCTACCGCTAGTGAGGCAAGTCCTTCGTGGGCGATGGCCATGATGGGATAGACAAGGTTGCTTCTTCGTGGACCCTTCGTGGGTGGAGCCCTCCGTGGACTCGCGCAACCGTTATCCTTCGTGGGTTGAAGTCTCCATCAGCATGGATGTAGGATAGCGCCACCTATCCGAACCACGACAAAAACATCCTTGTCTCCAATTGCGTTTGAATTCTCCAAACCCTTCCCTTTACATTCTTGCAAGTTGCATGCTTTACTTTCCGCTGCCTATATACTCTTTGCATGCTTGCTTGAATTGTATGATGATTGCTTGACTTGTCCTAAAGTAGCTAAAATCTGCCAAGAACTAAAATTGGGAAAAGGTTAAGTTTTTATTTGGTCAAGTAGTCTAATCACCCCCCTCTATACATACTTCCGATCCTACGGACCCACTAGGCATCCACAAGGGTGGGGCGCGCCCAGGTAGGGCGCGCCCCCTGCCATGTGGGCCACCTGGCAGGCCCCTGGTTCCCATCTTCTGTTATATGATGTGTTTTGACCTGGAAAAAATGAAGAGGAAGCTTTCGGGACAAAGCGCCACTGTCTCAAGGAGGAACCTGGGCAGAACCAATCTAGGGCTCCAGCAGAGCTATTCTGCCGGGGAAACTTCCCTCCGGGATGGGGAAATCGAAGCCATCGTCATCAGCAATGATCCTCTCATCGAGTGGGGGTCAATATCCATCAACATCTTCACCAGCACCATCTCCTCTCAAACCCTAGTTCATCTCTTGTATCCGATCTTTTTCTCAAAACCTCAGATTGGTACCTCTGGGTTGCTAGTACTGTTGATTACTCCTTGTAGTTGACGCTAGTTGGTTTATTCGGTGGAATGTCATATGTTCAGATCCTTAATGATAATTATTACTCCTCTGATTATGAACACGAATATGCTTTGTGAGTAGTTACGTTTGTTCCTGAGGACATGGGAGAAGTCTCGTTATAAGTAATCATGCGAATTTGGAATTCGTTCGATAATTTGATGAGATGTATGTTGTCTTTCCTCTAGTGGTGTTATGTGAATGTCGACTACATGACACTTCACCATTGTTTGGGCCTAGTGCAAGCATTGGGAAGTAATAAGTAGATGATGGGTTGCTAGAGTGACAGAAGCTTAAACCCTATTTTATGCGTTGCTTCGTAAGGGGCTGATTTGGATCCACATGTTTCATGCTATGGTTAGATTTATCTTAATTCTTCTTTCGTAGTTGTGGATGCTTGCGAGAGAGGTTAATCATAAGTTGGAGGCTTGTCCAAGTAAGGACGGCACCCAAGCACCGGTCCACCCACATATCAAATTATCGAAGTAACGAACGCGAATCATATGAGCATGATGAAAACTAGCTTGATAGTAATTCCCATGTGTCCTCGGGAGCGCTTTGCTTTATAAAAAGAGTTCGTCCAGGCTTGTCCTTTGCTACAAAAAGACCTTGTTGCACCTTAGTTACTTTTGTTACTTGCTACCTGTTATGAATTATCTTATCACATGACTATCTGTTACCGGTAATTTCAGTGCTTCCAGAGAATACCTTGCTGAAAACCGCTTCTCATTTCCTCCTGCTCCTCGTTGGGTTCGACACTCTTACTTATCGAAAGGACTATGATAAATCCCCTATACTTGTTGGTCATCAAGAAGCAATAGTTGGCGTGACGACCTCGACGCAACGATGCTATGGTCGAGATCAAGGTGTCGAGCCGGTGACGATGGAGATCATGACGATGCTTTGTGTTGGAAATATGCCCTAGAGGCAATAATAAAATGGTTATTATTGTATTTCCTTGTTCATGATAATTGTCTATTGTTCATGCTATAATTGTATTAACTGGAAACCGTAATACATGTGTGAATACATAGACCACAACATGTCCCTAGTAAGCCTCTAGTTGACTAGCTCGTTGATCAATAGATGGTTATGGTTTCCTGACCATGGACATTGGATGTCATTGATAACGGGATCACATCATTAGGAGAATGATGTGATGGACAAGACCCAATCCTAAGCATAACACAAGATCGTGTAGTTCGTTTGCTAAGAGCTTTTATAATATCAAGTATCATTTCCTTAGACCATGAGATTGTGCAACTCCCGGATACCGTAGGAATGCTTTGGGTGTACCAAACGTCACAACGTAACTGGGTGGCTATAAAGGTGCACTACAGGTATCTCTGAAAGTATCTGTTGAATTGGCACGAATCAAGACTGGGATTTGTCACTCCGTATGATGGAGAGGTATCTCTGGGCCCACTCGGTAATGCATCATCATAATGAGCTCAGTGTGACTAAGGAGTTAGTCACGGGATCATGTGTTACGGAACGAGTAAAGAGACTTGCCGGTAACGAGATTGAACAAGGTATAGGGATACCGACGATCGATCATGCATTATGGAACGAGTAAAGAGACTTGCCGGTAACGAGATTGAACAAGGTATAGGGATACCGATGATCAAATTTCGGGCAAGTAACATACCGATAGACAAAGGGAATTGTATACGGGATTGATTGAATCCCCGAAATTGTGGTTCATCCGATGAGATCATCGTGGAACATGTGGGAGCCAATATGGGTATCCAGATCCCGCTATTGGTTATTGGCCGGAGAGGTGTCTCGGTCATGTCTGCATGGTTCCCGAACCCGTAGGGTCTACACACTTAAGGTTCGGTGACGCTAGAGTTGTTATGGGAAATAGTATGTGGTTACTGAAGGTTGTTCGGAGTCCCGGATGAGATCCCGGACATAACGAGGAACTCTGGAATGGTCCGGAGGTGAAGATTGATATATTGGACGAAGGGTATTGGAGTCCGGAATTGTTCTGGGAGTACCGGGTAACGACCAGCGTGACCGAAAGGTGTTTCGGAGGCCCCGACAAGCGTTGGGGGGCCTTATGGGCCAAGGGGAGGGGGCACACCAGCCTACTAAGGGGCTGTGGGCCCCTCCCAACCCCTCTCACGTAACATGGAGAGGTGGGGCGCCTCCCCTAGGGCAGCCACCCCTCCCGGCTTGGGGGGCAGGTTTCCCAGGGGTGGGGGCACCCAAACCCATCTAGGGTTTCCCCTGTGGCCGCCGCCCCTCCCCTAGGGAACCCAAGGGCGCCTCCTCCACCCCCTTCCCCCTATATATAGTGAGAGAGAGAGAGGGCAGCCGCACCCCCTTCCCTGGCGCAGCCCTCTCCTCCTCCAACTCCTCCTCCTCCTCCGTAGTGCTTAGCGAAGCTCTGTCGGAGAACCACGAGCTCCATCGCCACCATGCCGTCGTGCTGCTGGAGTTCTCCCTCAACTTCTCCTCTCCCCTTGCTGGATCAAGAAGTAGGAGACGTCCCCAGGCTGTACGTGTGTTGAACGCGGAGGCGCCGTCCGTTCGGCGCTAGATCGGATCTTCCACGATTTGAATCGCCGCGAGTACGACTCCATCAACCGCGTTCTTGTAACGCTTCTGCTTAGTGATCTTCAAGGGTATGAAGATGCACTCCCTCTCTCTCGTTGCTAGCATCTCCTAGATTGATCTTGGTGACACGTAGGAAAATTTTGAATTAGTGCTACGTTCCCCAACACTTTGGAGATGGAGATCAAAAGCACAAGATGATGATAGCCATATCATGTTACATGTTTTGATTGCATGTGATGTTTATCCTTTATGAATCTTATTTTGCTTAGAATGGCGGTAGCATTATAAGATGATCCCTTCACTTAATTTCAACATAAAAGTACTCTCCTTGAGTATGCACCGTTTCTACAGTTCATCGTTTCGAGACACCACGTGATGATCAGGTGTGATAGACTCTACGTTCACATACAATGGGTGTAAGATAGTTTTGCACATGCAGAATACTTGGGTTGAACTTGACAAGCAGCATGTACAGACATGGGAACACTAGAGACCGAAAGGTCGAACGTGAGTCATATAGTAGATATGATCAAGATAGAGATGTTCACCATTGATGACTACCCCATCTCACGTGATGATCAGACATGGGTTAGTTGATTTGGATCACATATCACTTAGATGACTTGAGGGATGTCTATTTAAGTGGGGGTTCATTAGTAATTTGATTAATTGAACTCAATTTATCATGAACTTAGTCTTATAGTTTTGCATATCTATGTTGTAGATCAATGGCCCGAGCTACCGTTCCCCTGAATTTTAATGCGTCCTGGAGAAAGCTAAGTTGAAAGATGATGGCAGCAACTATACGGACTGGGTCCGTAACTTGAGGATTATCCTCATTGCTGCACAGAAGAATTACGTCCTTGATGCACCGCTAGGTGACAAGCCTGTAGGTGTCAAAACCGGCCGATCTCGGGTAGGGGGTCCCGAACTGTGCGTCTGAGGATCGAAGGTAACAGGAGATAAAGGGGACACGATGTTTACCCAGGTTCGGGGCCTCTTAATGTAGGTAAAACCCTACTTCCTGCTTGATTATCTTTGATGAGTATAGGGGCTACAAGAGTTGACCTACCTCGAGATCGTAATGGCTAAACCCTAGATGTCTAGCCTATATGAATTCTGATAGCCTCTACGGACTAAACCCTCCGGTTTATATAGACACCGGAGGATCCTAGGGTTGTACAGAGTCGGCTTGCAGAAGAAGGAAATTACATATCCGAATTCCAATCTTGCCATCCACGCATAGGAGAGTCCTATCCAGAAACGGGGAAAGGTCTTCTACCTTGTATCTTCATGGCCCATCAGTTCGGCCCATATCACATAGCTCGGACACCCGAGGACCCCCCAATCCAGGACTCCCTTAGTAGCCCCTGAACCAGTCTTCAATGACGATATGTTCGGTACACAGCTTGTCTTCGGCATTGCAAGGCGGGTTCCTCCTCCTGAATACTTCAAAGCAATCTTCTGAATAAAATAATTGTATCTGGCTCTGCATCATAGTCACAACCCTCAACCACGAAGGCAAAATATTCAACCAAAATAATGTCTGTCAACTGACAACTTTTCCGACGAAACGCCATGTCTAGCCTCCTTAACATTTCGAACGGTTTTTCGCCTCCCGCTTCGCGCTTTGAGGCGCGGCCTCTAGTGACACGTCTTGTCAAAACAGAGATCGAGTCCCCTTATTGCGGGATCCTCATCAACACGGGTTTGGGTAATCCAACCATGCCATTCGCACGACCCCTTGGGAACAGGCGAGTTTTAAGGCTTTGAGAGGGGGGCGCTTGATACTCACTGCCTATATTAGTGGATAAAGATCCCTCTTTCCACCCCATGCCTTCTTCATTCTCCTGTTTCCCCATCCTCAAGCTCCAGCGCCCAAGCTTCAACCTTTCCCACTGACACCAACCTCTCCAGCCATTTCCAGATCTGGCTCGAAGGGCAAGTGGGAGTCCTCCTCCGTCAAGGAGAAGGACGTAAAGGACCTCTAGGAGGCGAGGTACTTGTCTGCGGACATCGCACACAGGCTCCCTGCCAAGGAGCAAGTCATCCCCACCCCAGAGCCTGGCGAAAGGGTGGTGTTCATCCCTCACTTCCTCCGCGAGCTAGGGTTTCCCCTTCACCCTTTTGTCTGTAGCCTCATGTCTACTACGGGCTTGATTTCCATGATCTAGACCCAAATTCTTTCCTCCACATCTCGGCGTTTATCGTTGTTTGTGAGGCGCTACTCCGCATCCCCCCACACTTCGGCTTATGGCTAAAAGTCTTCAATGTGAAGCCGAAGGTGGTCGACGGGCAGCATGCGGACTACGGCGGCGCCATGGTGAGCAAGCTCCCCAACACCAGTTGGCCTAAAGCTAAAGGGGCCTTTGATACGTCTCCAACGTATCTATAATTTTTGATTGTTCCATGTTGTTTTATTATCAATATTGAATGTTTTATAATCATTTTATAGTCATTTTATATCATTTTTCGGTACTAACCTATTGATATAGTGCCAAGTGCCAGTTGCTGTTTTTTCCATGTTTTTTACATCGCAGGAAATCAATATTAGACAGAGTCCAAATGCCACTAAACTTTATGATGATTTTTTATGGACCAAAAGGAAGAAGTTGGGCCCTGGTTGCACCTGGGGGGAGTCCCGAGGAGGGGACAACCCACCAGGGCGCGCCAGGAGGCCCAGGCGCGCCCTGGTGGGTTGTGCCCACCTCGGGTGCCCCCGGGACTGCCTCTTTGCTCTATAAATACCCCAATATTCCCAAAACCCTAGAGGAGTCGATAAAATATTCATCCAGCCACCGCAGAGTCCAGAACAACCAGATTCAATCTAGACACCATCTCGGATGGGGTTCACCACCTCCATTGGTGCCTCTCCGATGATGTGTCAGTAGTTCTTTGTAGACCTTTGGGTCCGTAGTTAGTAGCTAGATGGCTTTCTCTCACTCGCTGAATTCTCAATACAATGGTCTCTTGGAGATCCATATGATGTAACTCTTTCGCGGTGTGTTTGTTGGGATCTGATGAACTTCAAGTTTATGATCAGTTATATCTTTTTATATCCATGAAAGTTATTTGAGTTTCTTTGATCTCTTATATGCATGATCTTGTATGGCCTCGTATTTCTTCTTTGATATTTGGGTTTTGTTTGGTCAACTTGATCTATTTATCTTGCAATGGGAAGAGGTGCCCGGTAGTGGGTTCGATCTTACGGTGCTCGATCCGAGTGACAGAAAGGGAAACGATGCGTATGTATCGTTGCTACTAAGGATAAAAAGACGAGATCTATATCTACGCAATAGATAAACGGATATTGTCTACATCATATCATCGTTCTTATTGCATTACTCCATTTTTCCATGAACTTAATACACTAGATGCATGCTGGATAGCGGTCGATGTGTGGAGTAATAGTAGTAGATGCAGGCAGGAGTCGGTCTACTAATCTTGGACGTGATGCCTATGTAATGATCATTGCCTGGATATTGTCATAATTATTTGAAGTTCTATCAATTTCCCAACAGTAATTCGTTTACCCACTGTTTGCTATTTTTCTCAAGAGAAGCCACTAGTGAAACCTACGGCCCCCGGGTCTTCTTTCTCATATATTTGCCTTGCGATCTACTTTTTCCTTGCATTTATTTTTCCGATCTATTAAACCAAAAATACAAAAAAAACCTCACTGCATTTTATTTATATTTATTTTATTTGACATTCAATCTATTAATCTATTGCAATTTTCTCCCGTCCACGCACCAATTTCTGGCACTGTTACCCGAAAGGGATTGACAACCCCTATAACACGTTGGGTTGTGAGTGGTTGTTATTTGTGTGCAGGGGTTGTTTACATTGTGTTGCTTGGTTCTCCTACTGGTTCGATAACCTTGGTTTCATATCTAAGGGAAATACCTACCGCCGCTGTGCTGCATCATCCCTTCCTCTTTGGGGAAATACCGACGTAGCTTCAAGCGACATCAAAAGGAATTTCTGGCGCAGTTGCCGGGGAGGATCTTCAACATAACCAGGTTCCCAATCTCATCTCCTCGCAATTTACATTATTTGCCATTTGCCTCTCGTTTTCCTCCCCCCCCCCCACTTCACAAAAAATTGCTGTTTTATTCGCCCTCTTTTTTGTTCGTCGTTTTGCTATTAGATCTGTTTTTTTGTGCAATCTTGTTTGCTATCTTTGCTTGTGTTACCATGTGCCTTCTATTTTCTTGCATCGCTTGCTAAAAATCTATTGATACGGATCCTCATCCACTTGCTAATCTTTTCAAAAGATCCAATCATGATGAACCAATTGCTAGTGAGTTGAGTGCACTAGATTATCTTTATGAGGTTTTGCTTGAGATTCGTGAATCTGAAAATTGTGACAAAGAAGTTTATGAAGTGATTCATGATAGCTCTTTGAATGAAAAGCATGATTGCAATGATTTTACTATAAATTCTATTAATGTCAATTGTGCTAATAATATGCAAAACCCCAAGCTTGGGGATGCTAATTTTACTATGACCACTACTTATTGTAATGATCATGATTGGGGTGATTCTTCTTATGATCTTGAAATTTTTGTTAAGCCTCATGATGAATATATTGTTTGCAATAATATTGAAAGTGGGTTTGGAAGAGCGTCAACTTTAGGTATAAATAATCCCACATATTTGGAGAGTGTTCAATCTTATGAAATTTTTGATAAAAGTGGGCTTGGAAAGGTCATGACTTTATCTGATGATAATCCCACTATTTTGGAAGAGTGTCAACTTTGCATGCATGCGGATCATGAAGAGAATATTTTATGCGATAGTTATATTGTTGAATTTGATTATGATCCTACATGTAATTATTATGAGAGAGGAAAATATGGTTGTAGAAATTTTCATCTTACTAAATTACCTCTCGTTATGTTGAGATCGTCAATGTTTTATTCCTCTTCTTTGCATATGTTAGATGCTTCTTGTCTTGATAATTTGTTTACTTATAAAATTCCTATGCATAGGAAGTATGTTAGACTTAAATGTGTTTGTCACATGTATTATGATGCTCTCTTTGTGCTTCAATTCTTGTCTTTTATGTGAGCATCATTGGAATCTTATGCCTAGCTAAGGGCGTAAAACTATAGCGCTTGTTGGGAGGCAACCCAATGAATAAAATTTATTTTTCTTTTTGCTTTATGTTCTTATGTGTTTAAAAAATTATGCTACTATTATGATTATGTTTTTTGTGTTTTAATTAGTGTTTGTGCCAAGTAAAGCCTTTAGGATCTTCTTGGGTGATAGTTGTTTTATCTTGTTGAAAAAGACTGAAACTTTGCGCTCACGAAAACAATTCTTATTTTTAACCAGAGAGTGATAAAATACCAATTATTTTTGCAGAATATTAATATACAAATTACCCTAGTGTCCTAATGTTTCAGAATTTTTTGAGTTACAGAAGTATTCGAAAGTTCCATATTACTACAGACTGTTTTGTTTTGACAGATTATGTTTTCTTTGTGTTGTGTGCTTATTTTGATGGCTCTATGGTTTTCTTTGATGAGTTTTTGCCATAGAAAAGTTGGAATACAGTAGATATAATACAAAAACAAAATATGAATTGGCTTGACACATCGCTTATAGTATTGGTTTGCTTTCTTTTACTAACGGATCTCACAAAGGTTTTATTGAGTTTTATGTGATTGAAGTTCTCAAGTTTTGGGTTATCTTAAGATGGATGAAGGAAGGATGTAAGAGCCTAAGCTTGGGGATGCCCCAGCATCCCAAGCTATTGTCCAAAAATGAGCAACCAACTAAGCTTGGGGATGCCCCCAAGTGGCATCCCCGCTTTCTTCCAACAACTATCGGTATTTTACTCGAGGCTATATTTTTATTCGTCACATGATATGTGTTTTTCTTGGAGCGTCTTGTATGATATGTGTCTTTGCTTGTTTTATTTTGTGTTTTAAGTCATCAATCCTTGCTGGACACACCTATTTGAGAGAGCCAAAATTATATCATGACTTGTTAGAATTGCTCTCTGTGCTTCACTTAAATATTTTATGAGCTAGGACTTGCTCTAGTGCTTCACTTATATCCTTTTGAGCACGGTGTACTTTGTTATTTTTGAAGAAATACTCTCTTGCTTCACTTAGATTTATTTGAGAGTTAGTAAATTTTTGAAGAAATTCTCTCTTGCTTCACTTAAATTATTTTGAGAGAAATAAAATTTGTTATGCTCATGATCTTCAATTATATTTGTTTGAGCTTATGAAAAGCAACACATGAAAATTAGTCCCAAAGTGATAGATATCCAAGAAGGATAAAGTAAAAATTGTCATGAAGATCATTGGACAAAATAGACTTGATTCTTAGTAATAGTTTTGAGATATGGTGATGTGATATGTGAGTTATGTTGATGAGTAATTGTGTTCTAGTAAGAATATTGGTGTTAAGGTTTGTGATTCCCTATGCATGCACGAAAGTCAATAATCATGCAATGAAAATTATATCCTACTTGTGGTGCATTATTTGGTGTTAATTATGCTTAATGCTTGCTTATGAGATTATTCGTTTCTTGGTTGGCCGCTTCTCAATCTTTTTGCTAGCCTTCATTTTGCACTAAGTATGACCTCTACTTGTGCATCCAAAATCCTTTAAACCAGTTTTGCCACATGAGTCCACTATATCTACCTATATGCGGTATTCTTCTGCCGTTCTAAACAAATTTGCATGTGCCATCTCTAATTTTCAAAATAAACTTCTCTTTTGTGTGTTTGTTTCGCTCGCGGAACAGTAATGGGTGGCTAATATTTTCCATGTTGGATGTGTTATTCTCTAGATGAGTGTTTATTCACTTGTCATTGCACGAGACTAAGGCAAAGGTTTAAGGGATGCCCAGTCCCGAAATGCAAAAATGAATTTACTTTATGTTGTCAAATAATAAATTCCTTGGAAAGTGTTGGTATGGAACGCGCCCGTGGATACGACTAGCCATGGAAAGTGAAAGTATGGTGGAAGAAGGAATCAACTTTATTTTCTATTTGGGAACCGCCTGGCATATCTAGCATGGAAAGTGTTTGGAACTCTGAGTCGGTTTTTTTTGGTGGGATGGATAAACCTCCCAAAATGTTTTTATCTCTAATTTTTTCGCTTTGAGCTCTGGCACCTCTACAAATCCCTACTTCTCTCTGCGAAGGGCCTTTCTTTTACTTTATGCAATTTTTATTTTTGAAATTGAGTCTCCATCTTCTCTTATAAAAGCACCAACTAGGAGGCAATATGATCGTACTTAAGTATTGGGTGTAGCTAATATTCGAGTGTGTTTTATGAATGGATCAATGTTTGAGCATGATGGGCTAGGGATAACTTATTTTAGCATTGATATTTTGAAAGACATGGTTGCTTGTTGATATGCTTGAGTATCTAAATTATTATGTCAAAATTAGACTATTGCTTTGAATCATATAAAAGTCCAAATGTCCATGCTATAAAGAAAAGAATATGATATGACATGATAGACAGCACTCCACATCAAAAATTATGGTTTATCACTTACCTACTTGAGGAGCAGGAGTTAAGCATGGGATGCTGATACGTCTCCAACGTTCTATAATTTTTTATTGTTCCATGCTGTTTTATTATCAATCTTGGATGCTTTATAATCATTTTATAGTCATTTTATATCATTTTTTGGTACTAACCTATTGACATAATGCCAAGTGCCAGTTGTTGTTTTTTCCATGTTTTTTACATCGCAGGAAATCAATATCAGATGGAGTCCAAATGCCACGAAACTTTTAATTAAACATGATTAATTAAATTAATTAACTCACTAATTAATTAATTAGTATTTATATTTATATATTCTAAAAAAAGTATTTTTTTGGACAGGGGCGTGGGGGCCCCATGGGCAGTGGCCTAGGGCCATAGCGGGCGCGCGGCTAAATGGGGCGGAGCCCCGGGTGTGCGGGCGCTGCCCGCCCGAGCGACGGGTGGGGGAAGCCGGGCACGGGCGCCGGCAACCAGGGGCCGCGCAGGCACCGACGGGAACAGGGCGGCGGGCCGGAGGGGAGGTGGCCGGCGGCAGCAACGCCAAGGGAGACAGCGTGGGCGGCACAGCGGCAGGGGGGCGCTGCGTGTGGACGAGCAGCAGCAGGCCTACGGGGGTGCGGCGATGCGGGGGCAGCGGGGCCGCGGGCGAGCGAGGCATAGCGATAGCGCGGGCGGGGGTCGATCAGCGGTGAGGTGCAGCGCGCGACTCATAGAAGAGCACGACGGACAGCAGCGGGCGCTAGCGGCGCAGTGATGAGTGGCGCCGGTGAACGCGGGCGCGGGCAGCGCCAGCGTGGCGAAGCGGTGAGTAGCGAGCAGCAGGCAGCGTGGGTGGCCGCGGGCGTGCTGCGCAGCAGCAGTCTTCAGCAGCAGCAAAGCGTTAGCAGGCAAGCACGCGGACAAGCGCACACGCGGGCAACACAGCGGTGCAACGGGCGGGGCGAGGCCAGCCGGCAAGAGCTACGCCAGGCAGCAGTGAGCGGGAGGGGCGACGCGGCAGGACCGTGGTGGGGCTTGCGCGGGGCGAGCTATGGCTTATGAGGAGGGCAGTATGGAGAGGGGCCAGACGTGGTGCTCACCGGGCTCCTGCAGATGTGCTAAAGCGGGCTCGGGGAAGGCCTGGAGGAGCGAGACGACAGCGGCGAGCACGGCGACTAGAGGTTGAAGAAGGGGAGGCAGCGAGCGTTCCGGTGGCTCCCAGCCCGCGCACGTGGTTGGAGTCGGGGTAGCGGACGTGGGCGAAGCTCATGGGCACGGAGGTGCGGCGGGTAGCGGCCAGTGGCCACGGTGATGATGAGGTAGCGGCGACGGCTGCGCCGGGAGCTCTCCAGATCGGGGAGAGGAGCGAGGGGAGAGGGAGTGGTGGATCTGGGAGGCGAGGAGGCAAGTGGGGAGGGGTGGGTGAAGGAAATATGCCCTAGAGGCAATAATATAGTTATTATTTATTTCCTTATATATCATGATAAATGTTTATTATTCATGCTAGAATTGTATTAACTGGAAACATAATACATGTGTGAATACATAGACAAACAGAGTGTCACTAGTATGCCTCTACTTGACTGGCTTGTTAATCAAAGATGGTTAAGTTTCCTAACCATGGACAAAGGAGTTGTCACTTGATTAACAAGGTCACATCATTAGTTGAATGATCTGATTGACATGACCCATTCCATTAGCTTAGCACCCGATCCTTTAGTATGTTGCTATTGCTTTCTCCATGACTTATACATGTTCCTATGACTATGAGATTATGCAACTCCCGTTTACCGTAGGAACACTTTGTGTGCTACCAAACGTCACAACGTAACTGGGTGATTATAAAGGTGCTCTACAGGTGTCTCCGAAAGTATTTGTTGGGTTGGCGTATTTCGAGATTAGGATTTGTCACTCCGAATGTCGGAGAGGTATCTCAGGGCCTTCTCGGTAATGCACATCACATAAGCCTTGCAAGCATTGCAACCAATAAGTTAGTTGCGAGATGATGTATTACAGAACGAGTAAAGAGACTTGCCGGTAACGAGATTGAACTAGGTATTGGATACCGACGATCGAATCTCGGGCAAGTAACATACCGATGACAAAGGGAACAACGTATGTTGTTATGCGGTCTGACCGATAAAGATCTTCGTAGAATGTGTAGGAGCCAATATGGGCATCCAGGTCCCGCTGTTGGTTATTGACCAGAGATTTGTCCCAGTCATGTCTACACTGTTCTCGAACCGTAGGGTCCGCACGCTTAAGGTTACGATGACAGTTATTATGAGTTTATGCATTTTGATGTACCGAAGTTAGTTCGGAGTCCCGGATGAGATCACGGACATGACGAGGAGTCTCGAAATGGTCGAGACGTAAAGATTGATATATTGGACGACTATATTCGGACATCGGAATGGTTCCGAGTGGTTTCGGAGAAAACCGGAGTGCCGGAGGGTTACCGGAACCCCCCCGGGAGAAGTATTGGGCCACATGGGCCTGAGTGGAGAGAGAGAGGGGCAGCCAGGGTGGGCCGCGCGCCCCCTCCCCCTCTGGTCCGAATTGGACTAGGAGAAGGGGGCGGCGCCCCCCTTTCCCTCTCCCCCTTCCTTTCCCCCTCCTAGTAGGAGTAGGAAAGAGGGGAGTCCTACTCCTACTAGGAGGAGGACTCCTCCTCCTGGCACGCGCCACAAGGGCCGGCCGGCCTCCCCCCTTGCTCCTTTATATACGGGGGCAGGGGGCACCCTAGAACACACAAGTTGATCTTCGTGATCGTTCCTTAGCCGTGTGCGGTGCCCCCCTCCACCATATTCCACCTCAGTCATATTGTTGCAGTGCTTAGGCGAAGCCCTGCGTCGGTACTACATCAAGATCGTCACCACGCCGTCGTGCTGACGAAACTCGTCCCCGAAGCTTTGCTGGATCGGAGCCCGGGGAACGTCATCGAGCTGTACGTGTGTTAAGAACTCGGAGGCGCCGGAGTAACGACGCTTGGATCGCTCGGATCGGGAAGACGTACGACTACTTCCTCTATGTTGCATCAACGCTTCCGCTTCAGTCTACGAGGGTACGTAGACAACACTCTCCCCTCTCGTTGCTATGCATCACCATGATCTTGCGTGTGCGTAGGATTTTTTTTTGAAATTACTACGTTCCCCAACAGTGGTATCAGAGCCAGGTTTTTATGGTTTGATGTTTTGCATGAGTAGAACACAAGTGAGTTGTGGACGATACAAGTCATACTGCCTACCAGCATGTCATACTTTGGTTCGGCGGTATTGTTGGATGAAGCGGCCCGGACCGACATTACGCGTACGCTTACGCGAGACTGGTTCTACCGCCGTGCTTTGCACACAGGTGGCTGGCGGGTGTCAGTTTCTCCAACTTTAGTTGAACCGAGTTTGGCTACGCCCGGTCCTTGAGAAGGTTAAAACGGAGTCTATTTGACAAACTATCGTTGTGGTTTTGATGCGTAGGTGAGATTGGTTCTTGCTTCAGCCCGTAGCAGCCACGTAAAACTTGCAACAAACAAAGTAGAGGACGTCTAACTTGTTTTTGCAGGGCATGTTGTGATGTGATATGGTCAAGGCATGATGCTAAATTTTATTGTATGAGATGATCATGTTTTGTAACCGAGTTATCAGCAACCGGCAGGAGCCGTATGGTTGTCGCTTTATTGTATGCAATGCAATCGCCCTGTAATGCTTTACTTTATCACTAAGCGGTAGCGATAGTCGTAGAAGCATAAGATTGGCGAGACGACAACGATGCTACGATGGAGATCAAGGTGTCGCGCCGGTGACGATGGTGATCATGACGGTGCTTCGGAGATGGAGATCACAAGCACAAGATGATGATGGCCATATCATATCACTTATATTGATTGCATGTGATGTTTATCTTTTTATGCGTCTTATCTTGCTTTGATTGACGGTAGTATTATAAGATGATCTCTCACTAAATTATCAAGAAGTGTTCTTCCTGAGTATGCACCGTTGCCAAAGTTCGTCGTGCCCAGACACCATGTGATGATCGGGTGTGATAAGCTCTATGTCCATCTACAACGGGTGCAAGCCAGTTTTGCACACGCAGAATACTCGGGTTATACTTGACGAGCCTAGCATATGCAGATATGGCCTCGGAACACGGAGACCGAAAGGTCGAGCGTGAATCATATAGTAGATATGATCAACATAATGATGTTCACCATTGAAAACTAATCCATTTCATGTGATGATCGGTTACGGTTCAGTTTGATTTGGATCACGTGATCAGTTAGAAGATTAGAGGGATGTCTATCTAAGTGGGAGTTCTTAAGTAATATGATTAATTGAACTTGAATTTATCATGAACTTAGTCCCTGATAGTATCTTGCTTGTTTATGTTGATTGTAGATAGATGGCTCGTGCTGTTGTTCCGTTGAATTTTAATGCGTTCCTTGAGAAAGCAAAGTTGAAAGATGATGGTAGCAATTACACGGACTGGGTCCGTAACTTGAGGATTATCCTCATTGCTGCACAGAAGAGTTACGTCCTGAAAGCACCGCTGGGCGCCAGGCCTGCTGCTGGAGCAACGCCAGATGTTGTGAACGTCTGGCAGAGCAAAGCTGATGACTACTCGATAGTTCAGTGCGCCATGCTTTACGGCTTAGAACCGGGACTTCAACGACGTTTTGAACATCATGGAGCATATGAGATGTTCCAGGAGTTGAAGTTAATATTCCAACAGAATGCCCGGATTGAGAGATATGAAGTCTCCAATAAGTTCTATAGCTGCAAGATGGAGGAGAATGGTTCTGTCAGTGAGCATATACTCAAAATGTCTGGGTATTATAATCACTTGATTCAACTGGGAGTTAATCTTCCGGATGATTGTGTCATTGACAGAATTCTCCAATCACTTCCACCAAGCTACAAAGGCTTCGTGATGAACTATAACATGCAAGGGATGGATAAGACAATTCCCGAGCTCTTCGCAATGCTAAAGGCTGCGGAGGTAGAAATCAAGAAGGAGCATCAAGTGTTGATGGTCAACAAGACCACTAGTTTCAAGAAAAAGGGCAAAGGGAAGAAGAAGGGGAACTTCAAGAAGAACAGCAAACAAGTTGTTGCTCAAGAGAAGAAACCCAAGTCTGGACCTAAGCCTGAAACTGAGTGCTTCTACTGCAAGCAGACTGGTCACTGGAAGCGGAACTGCCCCAAGTATTTGGCGGATAAGAAGGATGGCAAGGTGAACAAAGGTATATGTGATATACATGTTATTGATGTGTACCTTACTAGAGCTCGCAGTAGCACCTGGGTATTTGATACTGGTTCTGTTGCTAATATTTGCAACTCGAAACAGGGACTACGGATTAAGCGAACACTGGCAAAGGACGAGGTGACGATGCGCGTGGGAAATGGTTCCAAAGTCGATGTGATCGCGGTCGGCACGCTACCTCTACATCTACCTTCGGGATTAGTATTAGACCTAAATAATTGTTATTTGGTGCCAGCGTTAAGCATGAACATTATATCTGGATCTTGTTTGATGCGAGACGGTTATTCATTTAAATCAGAGAATAATGGTTGTTCTATTTATACGAGTAATATCTTTTATGGTCATGCACCCTTGAAGAGTGGTCTATTTTTGATGAATCTCGATAGTAGTGATACACATATTCATAATGTTGAAGCCAAAAGATGCAGAGTTGATAATGATAGTGCAACTTATTTGTGGCACTGCCGTTTAGGTCATATCGGTATAAAGCGCATGAAGAAACTCCATACTGATGGACTTTTGGAACCTCTTGATTATGAATCACTTGGTACTTGCGAACCGTGCCTCATGGGCAAGATGACTAAAACACCGTTCTCCGGTACTATGGAGAGAGCAACAGATTTGTTGGAAATCATACATACAGATGTATGTGGTCCGATGAATATTGAAGCTCGTGGCGGATATCATTATTTTCTCACCTTCACAGATGATTTAAGCAGATATGGGTATATCTACTTAATGAAACACAAGTCTGAAACATTTGAAAAGTTCAAAGAATTTCAGAGTGAAGTTGAAAATCATCGTAACAAGAAAATAAAGTTTCTACGATCTGATCGTGGAGGAGAATATTTGAGTTACGAGTTTGGTCTACATTTGAAACAATGCGGAATAGTTTCGCAATTCACGCCACCTGGAACACCACAACGTGATGGTGTGTCCGAACGTCGTAATCGTACTTTACTTGATATGGTGCGATCTATGATGTCTCTTACAGATTTACCGCTATCGTTTTGGGGTTATGCTCTAGAGACGGCCGCATTCACGTTAAATAGGACACCATCGAAATCCGTTGAGACGACGCCTTATGAACTATGGTTTAGCAAGAAACCAAAGTTGTCGTTTCTTAAAGTTAGGGGCTGCAATGCTTATGTGAAAAAGCTTCAACCTGATAAGCTCGAACCCAAATCGGAGAAATGTGTCTTCATAGGATACCCAAAGGAAACTGTTAGGTACACCTTCTATCACAGATCCGAAGGCAAGACATTTGTTGCTAAAAATGGATCCTTTCTAGAGAAGGAGTTTCTCTCGAAAGAAGTGAGTGGGAGGAAAGTAGAACTTGATGAGGTAACTGTACCTGCTCCCTTATTGGAAAGTAGTACATTACAGAAATTTGTTTCTGTAGCACCTACACCAATTAGTGATGAAGTTAATGATGATGATCATGCAACTTCAGATCAAGTTACTACAGAACCTCGTAGATCAACCAGAGTAAGATCCGCGCCAGAGTGGTACGGCAATCCTGTTCTGGAAATCATGCTACTAGATCATGGAGAACCTACGAACTATGAAGAAGCAATGGTGAGCCCAGATTCCGCAAAATGGCTTGAAGCCATGAAATCTGAGATGGGATCCATGTATGAGAACAAAGTATGGACTTTGGTTGACTTGCCCGATGGTCGGCAAGCAATAGAGAATAAATGGATCTTCAAGAAGAAGACTGACGCTGATGGTAATGTTACTGTCTACAAAGCTCGACTTGTCGCAAAAGGTTTTCGACAAGTTCAAGGGATTGACTACGATGAGACTTTCTCACCCGTAGCGATGCTTAAGTCTGTCCGAATCATGTTAGCAATTGCCGCATTTTATGATTATGAAATTTGGCAAATGGATGTAAAGAATGCATTCCTGAATGGATTTCTGGAAGAAGAGTTGTATATGATGCAACCGGAAGGTTTTATCGATCCAAAGGGAGCTAACAAAGTGTGCAAGCTCCAGCGATCCATTTATGGACTGATGCAAGCCTCTCGGAGTTGGAATAAACGCTTTGATAGTGTGATCAAAGCATTTGGGTTTGTACAGACTTTTGGAGAAGCCTGTATTTACAAGAAAGTGAGTGGGAGCTCTGTAGCATTTCTGATATTATATGTAGATGACATATTACTGATTGGAAATGATATAGAATTTCTGGATAGCATAAAGGGATACTTGAATAAAAGTTTTTCAATAAAAGACCTCGGTGAAGCTGCTTATATATTGGGCATTAAGATCTATAGAGATAGATCAAGACGCTTAATTGGACTTTCACAAAGCACATACCCCTTGACAAAGTTTTGAAGAAGTTCAAAATGGATCAAGCAAAGAAAGGGTTCTTGCCTGTGTTACAAGGTGTGAAGTTGAGTAAGACTCAATGCCCGACCACTGCAGAAGATAGAGAGAAGATGAAAGATGGTCCCTATGCTTCAGCCATAGGCTCTATCATGTATGCAATGTTGTGTACCAGACCCGATGTGTGCCTTGCTATAAGTTTGGCAGGGAGGTACCAAAGTAATCCAGGAGTGGATCACTGGACAGCGGTCAAGAATATCCTGAAGTACCTGAAAAGGACTAAGGGGACGTTTCTCGTGTATGGAGGTGACAAAGAGCTCGTCGTAAACGGTTACGTTGATGCAAGCTTTGACACTGATCCGGACGATTCTAAATCGCAAACCGGATACGTATTTACATTAAACGGTGGAGCTGTCAGTTGGTGCAGTTCTAAACAAAGCGTCATGGCGGGATCTACATGTGAAGCGGAGTACATAGCTGCTTCGGAAGCAGCGAATGAAGGAGTCTGGATGAAGGAGTTCATATCCGATCTAGGTGTCATACCTAGTGCATCGGGTCCAATGAAAATCTTTTGTGACAATACTGGTGCAATTGCCTTAGCAAAGGAATCCAGATTTCACAAGAGAACCAAGCACATCAAAAGACGCTTCAATTCCATCCGGGATTTAGTCCAGGTGGGAGACATAGAGATTTGCAAGATACATACGGATCTGAATGTAGCAGACCCGTTGACTAAGCCTCTTCCACGAGCAAAACATGATCAGCACCAAGACTCCATGGGTGTTAGAATCATTACTGTGTAATCTAGATTATTGACTCTAGTGCAAGTGGGAGACTGAAGGAAATATGCCCTAGAGGCAATAATATAGTTATTATTTATTTCCTTATATATCATGATAAATGTTTATTATTCATGCTAGAATTGTATTAACTGGAAACATAATACATGTGTGAATACATAGACAAACAGAGTGTCACTAGTATGCCTCTACTTGACTGGCTTGTTAATCAAAGATGGTTAAGTTTCCTAACCATGGACAAAGGAGTTGTCACTTGATTAACAAGGTCACATCATTAGTTGAATGATCTGATTGACATGACCCATTCCATTAGCTTAGCACCCGATCGTTTAGTATGTTGCTATTGCTTTCTCCATGACTTATACATGTTCCTATGACTATGAGATTATGCAACTCCCGTTTACCGTAGGAACACTTTGTGTGCTACCAAACGTCACAACGTAACTGGGTGATTATAAAGGTGCTCTACAGGTGTCTCCGAAAGTATTTGTTGGGTTGGCGTATTTCGAGATTAGGATTTGTCACTCCGAATGTCGGAGAGGTATCTCAGGGCCTTCTCGGTAATGCACATCACATAAGCCTTGCAAGCATTGCAACCAATAAGTTAGTTGCGAGATGATGTATTACAAAACGAGTAAAGAGACTTGCCGGTAACGAGATTGAACTAGGTATTGGATACCGACGATCGAATCTCGGGCAAGTAACATACCGATGACAAAGGGAACAACGTATGTTGTTATGCGGTCTGACCGATAAAGATCTTCGTAGAATGTGTAGGAGCCAATATGGGCATCCAGGTCCCGCTGTTGGTTATTGACAAGAGATTTGTCTCAGTCATGTCTACACTGTTCTCGAACCGTAGGGTCCGCACGCTTAAGGTTACGATGACAGTTATTATGAGTTTATGCATTTTGATGTACCGAAGTTAGTTCGGAGTCCCGGATGAGATCACGGACATGACGAGGAGTCTCGAAATGGTCGAGATGTAAAGATTGATATATTGGACGACTATATTCGGACATCGGAATGGTTCCGAGTGGTTTCGAAGAAAACCGGAGTGCCGGAGGGTTACCGGAACCCCCCCGGGAGAAGTATTGGGCCACATGGGCCTGAGTGGAGAGAGAGAGGGGCAGCCAGGGTGGGCCGCGCGCCCCCTCCCCCTCTGGTCCGAATTGGACTAGGAGAAGGGGGCGGCGCCCCCCTTTCCCTCTCCCTCTCCCCCTTCCTTTCCCCCTCCTAGTAGGAGTAGGAAAGAGGGGAGTCCTACTCCTACTAGGAGGAGGACTCCTCCTCCTGGCGCGCGCCACAAGGGCCGGCCGGCCTCCCCCCTTGCTCCTTTATATACGGGGGCAGGGGGCACCCTAGAACACACAAGTTGATCTTCGTGATCGTTCCTTAGCCGTGTGCGGTGCCCCCCTCCACCATATTCCACCTCGGTCATATTGTTGCAGTGCTTAGGCGAAGCCCTGCGTCGGTAGTACATCAAGATCGTCACCACACCGTCGTGCTGACGAAACTCGTCCCCGAAGCTTTGCTGGATCGGAGCCCGGGGAACGTCATCGAGCTGTACGTGTGTTAAGAACTCGGAGGCGGTCGGATCGGGAAGACGTACGACTACTTCCTCTACGTTGCGTCAACGCTTCCGCTTCGGTCTACGAGGGTACGTAGACAACACTCTCCCCTCTCGTTGCTATGCATCACCATGATCTTGCGTGTGCGTAGGAATTTTTTTTGAAATTGCTACGTTCCCCAACAGTGGGATCGAGGGGTCGGGGCGTGGCGCCCTTATCCCCTCCCGGCTTCGGCGTCGATGAGGTGGTCCGGGGCGACCAAGCCCGTGTAGCGACCTGGTCGCGTGAAAGGGGGAGAGGAGGGTTCGGTGAGGATGGGCCGGTCTTTAGTTAGGTGGGCTAACAAGCCCAGTAGCTTAGGTCCTCCTCCGTTACTTTTCTGTTTTCCATTTTGTCTTTTCCTTTTGCATTTTCTTTTTGTACCAAACGAGTTTTGTTATGAACAAAACTTGACACATAAATCTAGCATAATATATTGAGATGGAACAAAAAGTGTGGGGTCAAAAGAAGTTGTCTAACCATTTTTAGAAATTGAAAAGGCCAGTTTAATTGCTGCTGGACCAAAAATTAATTCCAGGGGCATTTGGGAATTAAAAAGAGGTTGGTTCCAACATGACAAATATCCAGGGAATATTTGCCACACCTTGAACATTTTTATTTGCATGTTTGCCAAATTTGAAATTGGACTTTAATTTGAATTTGAATTCAACTTATGCCTTGGATCATATGAGGATTAGCAATAGTAAGAGTGATGACCTGGCATCATTAGCATGAGATTACTGTAGCTTAATTATCCGGGCGTCACAGAATATTTGTTCTCCCTTTAGCTCCTCGTTGGGTTTGACACTCTTATTTATCGAAAAAGGTACAAACGACCCCCTATACTTGTGGGTTATAAGCATGCCAGGGTCTCATAAGGACATCAATGTGCTGCAGTGATCACCGTTGTTTGCGAGGCCGACTGGAGGAAAAGCTCCCCCTTGCCACTATACTGCCAATGGACATGAGTACAACATGAGCTACTACCTGGTTGACGGTACCTATCCTCCGTGGGCTACCTTTGACAGCACCATCTCTAACCCAATTGGCCAAAAAAGGCTCACTTTGCCCAAAGACAAGAAGCGTTAGAAAGGATGTTGAGAGGGCATTTGGAGTTCTGCTGGCCTGTTTTGCAGTTGTTCGTGGCCCTACTAGACAATGGGATTCGGAGACATGTTGTGTGATCATGCACAACATGATCGTCGAGGATGAGGGTGACGATGTTGCGGCAGCTCTAGAACTTGAGAACATGGGTGATCCTATCCAACTACCATACTAGAGTCCGATCATATTTGAAGAGTTTATTCAAATGCATCAACAATTTCGGCATTGACCAACTCGTGAGCAACTGAAGGAAGATCTAATTGAGTATCAGTGGACGGTTCAAGGGGAAATAATGTTGGGATGTAATATTTGAACTTTTTAAAATTTGAACTACTGCTGCATGCGCCTATTTGAACGTTTATACCCTTTGTATGCGGCTATTTGATCGTGCGGCTCAAAAAAAATTGAGGAAGGCTGGATGTATACGGTTACGGTTGAATGGTGTTCTCCGGCATCCGTATCCGTGGACTAGTCCCCTGTCCGTGAACGGAATTTACAGGTTGCCGTTGGAGATGCCCTTATTATAATAACAGAAAAAAAAAGGGTTAGGCTCCTCCGCACGCAAGTGCAAAGGCCACGTCAGCCGCCGGCGTCCCCACCAGCCACGACATCCGACCTGGACGTGCCGGATCACACACCGAAAGTTCCGCGCTGCAGCCGCCCGCGCAGTGAGACACCATCGGACGCACACTGCATTTCCCCACCGACCCGGACCAGGTCGGCCAGGAGCACGATGTTGTCCCGGTCGTCGTTCCGCTTCAATGCCCGTGCCGTGCCGTGACATGGATGGTGGCGTCAAGCGCGGCCAAGAACGCAGCGGACACCCGAGCTACCCTACCGAGAGCGAGCCGGTCCAAGCGGAGCAGGCGGGCGGCCCGCACAGCATATAAAACTGCTCCCCATCCACCTTTCGTGTTGCTTCGTCTCCTCTCCCATTTGCCCCCGCCTCGCTCTCACGCCGCTCGCGTCACTCCGAGCTCCCCGGTCCGTCAACGAGCCCGCCCGAGGTATGCTTTCCTCTCCTTCCCCTCCCTGAATCGATCTGGTCCCTAGTTGCGATGGATTGTTCTGGTAGGTCGCCGCGCGAGGTGTCGGCCCGTAGTTTTTCCGGTGGTTTTCGCGCTGGCGTGGGGGCTGGGGTGGTTGGTAGTCGGTACGACGCGATCCTTGGCATGGTCTTCCATGGTGCTTGATCATCCGATTGGTAGGATCTTTAGCTGCTAGCTTGGTTGCTGGTCAAGTCGATGATACACGAGTTCCCTGGTGACCGCTGACCACGGGCTGCAGTATCTTCTCTGTTGACCGCTTCGGGCTCGGGGTGCAGTGAATCGTGAACTGGTAGAATCTTTCCTAATTAAACACGTGATTTGCGAAAGATTGGATCGATCTCTTGATGTATGTGTGTGGTACTTTTACCGTGATTGTAGCTGATTAAGAGTCAAATCCCCCGCTAATCATACCATGTAATACCTCGAGAAATCCTGCGTGATGACCGGCAAATTATCCGTTTGTTATCACGCGTTTGTCTTGTATCCATCTGTATATATGTGAGCAAATATTGTTGTGATGCTCAACCATGCCCCAAACGCCGTTGATCTTTTATTATCGATCGAAATTTGAAGAAACAGACTGAAAAATAAGATTCTTCTGCCGCAGAAAACCACTTGAGAAATGGCTGAAGAGGATGTCCAGCCCATTGTGTGCGACAATGGCACCGGAATGGTCAAGGTCAGTTACCCTGTCATGGTGTCAATCCCAAATTCAGTTAGCATGTTGTAGTACAGAGTTCAGGCTTCCGGTTACATCTCAGCGCGCGAACTGACCATCCATCCATCCTTTCGTGGCGAACTGCAGGCGGGGTTCGCCGGCGACGACGCGCCGAGGGCCGTGTTCCCCAGCATCGTGGGCAGGCCGCGGCACACGGGGGTGATGGTGGGGATGGGCCAGAAGGACGCGTACGTGGGCGACGAGGCGCAGTCCAAGCGAGGCATCCTGACGCTCAAGTACCCCATCGAGCACGGCGTGGTGGGCAACTGGGACGACATGGAGAAGATCTGGCACCACACCTTCTACAACGAGCTCCGGGTGGCGCCGGAGGAGCACCCCGTGCTGCTCACGGAGGCGCCCATGAACCCCAAGGCCAACCGGGAGAAGATGACCCAGATCATGTTCGAGACCTTCAACTGCCCCGCCATGTACGTGGCCATCCAGGCCGTGCTCTCCCTCTACGCCAGCGGCCGGACCACCGGCATCGTCATGGACTCGGGCGACGGCGTCAGCCACACCGTCCCCATCTACGAGGGCTTCACGCTCCCCCACGCCATCATCCGGCTCGACCTCGCCGGCCGCGACCTCACCGACGGCCTCATGAAGATCATGACGGAGAGGGGCTACTCCTTCACCACCACCGCCGAGCGGGAAATCGTCAGGGACATCAAGGAGAAGCTCGCCTACGTGGCCCTCGACTACGAGCAGGAGCTCGAGACCGCCAGGACCAGCTCCGCCGTCGAGAAGAACTACGAGCTGCCGGACGGCCAGGTGATCACCATCGGCGCGGAGAGGTTCAGGTGCCCCGAGGTGCTGTTCCAGCCCTCCATGATCGGCATGGAGGCCGCCGGCATCCACGAGGCCACGTACAACTCCATCATGAAGTGCGACGTCGATATCAGGAAGGATCTGTACGGCAATGTCGTGCTCAGCGGGGGTTCCACCATGTTCCCTGGGATCGCCGACCGCATGAACAAGGAGATCACCGCGCTCGCGCCCAGCAGCATGAGGGTGAAGGTGGTCGCCCCGCCGGAGAGGAAGTACAGTGTCTGGATCGGCGGCTCCATTCTCGCCTCTCTCAGCACCTTCCAGCAGGTACCCATTTCCCCCCTACATACTACTACTAATGCTCTGTTACTGCTCGTTTCACCCTGCGAGATTAATGGCGTGCCATCATTTTTGTCGCAGATGTGGATCTCCAAGGCAGAGTACGATGAAACCGGCCCGTCGATCGTCCACATGAAGTGTTTCTGATCAGTCCGTGACATACCAACCTGTACCTGTCATTCAGTTGCTTGAGGTCCAAATCGCAGATGCTTGAATGTGCCATGGTTTCCACGGCGTCGTGGCTCCCTGAAAGTGTTTTGGTCATGGAACAAATTTGAAAGGTAAGGTCGATTGATGGTTTCGAACAATTCTGTAGGGCGTCGGGTCAGTTTCAGTGGGTTCACTGAAGCATGTAGTCTGGGACATTTATTTTGGTTTCGGCGATTCAGCTCATGCGTGTGCTGGAGACCCGAAACAGAGTGTCGTTTGTTTGCACCGCCCCGGCGAGGGTGTTGATTCTTGTACCTTTTGTAGCGGGGGTTTCTTGTCGAACTACCTGGTCTGTTCTCGCATGTAGAAGGAAGCTTATATTGTTGGTACTTCAGCATTTGTACATTTTGAATTATTGAGGGAAGTTTATGTTTGTCTTGTCTTTGTCTTTTATATATGGAGTCAATACTCGTTGTTGATCCGGTCGGTGTGTTACGATTCCAGAAGGGTGCGGCTAGGTCTCAGTCGATTGAGACTTAACCAACTCTTAGTCAAGTGATATAATATAAGAAGAAAAAGGGAAAAATTGAAAAGATTTTTTTTTTTGAATCTCCATGCAAGATCAAAAAAATATAACATCGATTCAGACATAAGAGCATCTACAACCGGGCGTCTCAAACCCTCCTCAAACGCCCGTTTAGTGTCCGGTCACATTTTTTAGACCCAGATGAACGCCTCAAACGGGCCTCAAACACCCGGACTGACGGGCATCCCCCATATCCAACCCAAATATGGGGCGGATATGGGATGTGATACGTCTCCAATGTACCTATAATTTATGAAGTATTCATGCTATTATATTATCCATCTTAGATGTTTTATATGCATTTCACTACTAGAAACTACGATCCATATACCCTAGGGGAAATGCTAAAAACCATAGGTAAAGACATAGGTAAAAACCATAGGGGAAATGCTAAAAACCATAGGTAAAGACTTTACCTAGAGCTTGCCCTAGGTAAACAACCCTAGGTAAAGTATAGTCGGTAAAGAGGTCTTTCCCTAGGGCGCACTTGCCAAGCTCTAGGGAACCATTTCTTTACCTAGGGCCCCAGGCACTAGGGAAAGAGTTCATCTCAGCTGTTTGTCCAGCGTGGAAAGGTGATTTACCTACAAGAAGGTTTGGCTCTAGGGAAAGATGGTGGGGTCCAAGATATATTATATTAATATATTTGCCATATATATATAATATGCAATTTGAATTTAAATTCATATCTATCATAATTCAAATAATTAAATTCTGAGCCCAAATTCAAATTTATAGATTGCAGCCAAAATGCAATGTACACATCAGATTCTCGTTCAATTACACATACATCAGACTCATGGTCAATTTAGAGCTAACCATTTAAGAAGTTAACTATAGCTAAAAGAACAACTAAATCAGCATGTACAGGCGGTGTTGATCTGGACAATTATATTTGCTACTGCTAGTCAGGCCAACTATCTACATCTCTGATTAAAACGGATGTCAACACCTTGTGCTGGTCATGCAAAGTATCTACACCACTCATCAAGACCTTGAGCAAGAGACTGAATTACAGGTTAGCGTGTCCATCAACAGCAGACCATGGCCACCCGTAAGAACATGTTCCTGAAAACAAAGAAGATAAATCGATGATAAATAAAGAGTTTGAACACAAAGTAAGCCAGAACAGGCTCAGGTTTATAGTGAGCAGACCTAACAATTCCTAAAAAGGATACAGTATGATCTGGACTAAACCTAACTCTATCTCAAGCAAATAACATCCAGTCAGGTTCATTGACATAGTTACACCCCGGTTGGAATCGGTGTAATTATACATCCGTATATAATATACATGTGTAAATTACCGGTCAGACCCGATTTTCGTCTGAAAAAGAAAACGACGGTGGAAGGCGTGTAAATTTTACAGGGGTTTAGCAGTGAGAAACGACAATCCAATCATCGCCTTAGTTGCACTAATCAATAGAAAAAGTACAAAGGACAATATTTTGGTGTTGGGCTCGACCAATTTTGCTTCTTCTCGATAGCAAATGAAATTAACCAAACTTAGAAGTTACATTGCCGTTTGCCTATACAGGATTTAATGGGACAAAACATCGAATGGTATGTTTCTCTCACACCCCACATTGTAATATAGGAAAATTTAATCATTGTGTAACTTCAACGAATAAGAATCTTAAGTCTTCCATATATCCTTCTATGAAATAAAAGAAGAGTTATTTTACCTTACTAGTAAACATGCACACGCAATGCACGTCTTCATTAACCAATATAGATTCAACAAAAACACATGACATTGTAGTACTTGCATCTGTTGCTTTGTAACTTCACAAGGCACATAGATAAATGATACAGGTGTATCTCCTGGAATGAGTATTAAAAAGTTTATGGGGTGATGATAAAGCAGCACATTAATCCAATGAAAAGGCCAATTTACTGGTACAACATTACATGAGTGGAAAAACAGAAGAACAGGCCATGTTTGAATTTGCAAAGACCCCATTCGTTACACTAAAAATGACAAAGAACAATATTATTGATAACCCAATGTAGTCAGTGTGTAAAAATATGTTGCTGCCTTCTAAATCCTAGTAACATACTGATAATAATCAAAAAAATTAAGCAGCATCATGAAGATTTTCGGGGGAGTCAAATACAGTGCTCCAAGATTTTCAATCTCTTTCCACTAAAAAGCACAAGGGGCTACTAACCTTGACCATCTGAAGCCCCAACTGTCTTGACCATCTGAAAAATATTCTTCTGAGCCTGTTCAGAACAAGTGAAGAGAGACATGGCATTGACGTGTCAAAATAATTCAATAATACAAGAAATCTACAGTTCACAGCCATGTGAAGTGAATAGACTTTTTTGGGGAAAATGATCCCACACCTTAGCCCCTGACATTATAGCCACATAATGACGTTAAATTAACTGCTTGCAAGACTACGCTGTATTTATACAGCAAACTACAATTCTCCAGAAGAATTGAAGATGATATGGTAGTTATATAGCAAACAGCAGTTCTGTATTTATATATAAACTACAATTCCCTAAAAGGATTGCAAGATAGTGTGGTAGTTATATAGAAAACAACGTTCGGGCAATCCGGCAAAACTAACACATTTATCACCTTCTCTTTCTGTTAAGAACTTAAGATTGTTAACACTCTGAACCTATCAGCTATGTAAGACTGGGGTGGGCAAGGATTGAATTATCACTTGTTTTGCTATTTCTCTGGTATAAGGTAGTATTGATGGCATACAAAATGAAGTAAATCGGCTGGAACCAGTTAGTAGCTAACCGAACATGTTAGATGTACAGAGCATGCATATTAGATAGGTAGTCAGTTTGCTAGCTATATGTGCATATTGAGCTAGCTACTTCAGCTTAGATATCTACGAGTGCGTTAAGCCTACATCAGAGGTGATCGTATCTACAAACAGTAACACGGCTATATAGCGCTCACGTTGGTTCATCGGATAGTACTTTCAGAATCCCATGAGCTGTATTTTGTACAAAATCAAATGTGCTCCACATGATTACAAATTAAACAGCAATGTTTGGGACAGCAAATTGTTCCCCAAAATATAACCTTGGGATATTAAGTATCATCATAAACATATGCGTGCTCACCTAAAAATTGACGTCATAGGCCCTGTTTGGATACTCTAACACAGTTAGAGTTAGAGTTATTTTCTAACCCACTCTAACCCAAATAAGCACCTCTCCACCAGGATAGTTGGGTTAGATGGAACTAACCCACTCTAACCCTTCCTATTTGGATACTTTTGGGTTATTTGAGCCCCCAACTAACTCAAACTAGCTCTAACCCCATGATCCAAACAGGGTAGCTGGAGTGGAACCAGATGCGCTTGCAGAGACATTGTACCTATTGATCGTTAAGCTCTTATACTAAATTAAATGTTCAGAAACAGAAGCCTCACCTCGTGTTGTTTCTCATCAACTAGTTCCTATACATCTCACTAAGCTATAACCTATAGCTCACAGATTTCAATATCAGTTCATTCTAAATATTCCTATACACTAATCAACAAATCTGGGTAGGGAGGTGTGAGATACCTTGGCTCGCTACCATGCTCACATTAAACTTCTGGACAGCCGGCCGTCAGAGTAGAAGAACAGGGATGCGCGCCTGGGCACCCGTCGTACGCAAGCAGAGGAATCAGAGGGATGCCCTCCTGGGAACCGGCCGGAGAGCAAGCCCGGCGGTAGGTCCGGCGGACATCAAATCGGCACGAGGCGACGCGGCCACCGAGATGCGAGGTCACCGGGCTGTCGCAACCCGGCCGATCTGCATGGGCGGCGCGGTGCTGTCACCACGGATGGCGCAGCATGGTCACCGCGGTCGGCTCCGCGGTGGTGATTAGGTCGGGATCGACGGCGGGGGATACTGGCAAGAGGAGGCGGCGAGTGCCAGGGCGCAGATCTGGGAGGGCAGGAGGGCGAGATTGGGCGGCGCTGCGAAAGAGAGAGAGAGAAGAGACCAGATGCTGGCGGACACCTCCTTTCCCCTCCTCACTGCACGGTGGGTCCGGACCGAAATATAGAGAAGAGACCAGATGCTGGCGGACACCTCCTTTCCCCTCCTCACTGCGCGGTGGGTCCGGACCGAAATATAGAGAAGAGACCAGATGCTGGTGGACACCTCCTTTCCCCTCCTCACTGCGCGGTGGGTCCGGACCGAAATATGGCGTAGACCACTAAAAATTAGAGCGGCTGATGGAAAAAGAATGCGCGGGAGGCCACATCTGGCTGAATTTTTCGGTCCAGTGCTGTCAACGTGGTTGCCTTCATCTAGGGGACAAAACAACTCTAGGTAGACCTTTTCTTTTCTTTTCTTTTTGCATGAAAATTCGTCTTCCCCTAGAGTGCACTATTCATAACTTTTCTTTCCCTTGAGGAGGTAAATGAGCCTTAGGTAAAGACCTTGACCCTAGGTAAAATCGTAGTTTCTAGTAGTGTTTATATACTATTTTATATGATTTTTGGGACTAACCTATTAACCTAGAACCCAGTGACAGTTTCTGTTTTTTCCTTATTTTTGAGTTTTATAGAAAATGGATACCAAACGGAGTCCAATTGACGTGCCAATTTTTGTTGATTTTTTATGGACCAAAAGAAGCCCCTGGAGCAAAAGAGTTGGGCTAGAAGAGTCCCGGGCTGTCCACGAGGGTGGAGGGCGCGCCCACCCCCCTAGGCGTGGGCCCCTGCCTCGTGGACAACTCGGAGACCCCCTGACGTGAAACCAACGCCAAAAATTCCTATAAATACATAAACCACCAGAAAATAACCTAGATCGGAAGTTTCGCCGCCGCAAGCCTCTGTAACCACGAGAAATCAATCTAGGCCCTCTCTGGCACCCTGCTGGAGGGGGCCAACATCACCGGAGGCCATGAAGGAGGATCCCGGAGGGGCCATCATCGCCATGAAGGCCAAGGACCAGAGGGAGACCCTCTCCCCATCTAGGGGGAGGCCATGGAGGAGGAAGCACAAGGGGGAGAACCTCTCCTCCTCTCTCTCGGTGGCGCCGGAGTACCACCGGGAGGGGAATCATCGCCGCGGTGATCGTCTTCATCAACGTCACCATCATCATCACCATCCTCATCTATTTTACACGGTCCACTCTCCCGCACCCCGCTGTAATCCCTACTTGAACATGGTGCTTTATGCCACATATTATGATCCAATGATGTGTTGCCATCCTATGATGTTTTGAGTAGGTATCCTTTGTCTTTGGGTTGATTGATGATCTAGATTGGTATGAGTTGCATGTTTTATTTCGGTGTTGTCCTATGATGCACTCCGTGTCGCGCAAGCGTGAGGGATTCCCGTTGTAGGGTGTTGCAATACGTTCATGATTCGCTTATAGTGGGTTGGTGAGTGACTGAAACACAAACTCGAGTAAGGGGGTTGTTGCGTATGGGAATAAAGAGGACTTGATGCTTTAATGCTATGGTTGGATTTTACCTTAATGATTTTTAGTAGTCGTAGATGCTTGCTAGAGTTCCAATCATAAGTGCATTTGATCCAAGAAGAGAAAGTATGTTAGTTTATGCCTCCCCCTCATATGAAATTGCAATAGTTATTACCGGTCTTGTTAACGGTTGCCTAGGATAATTCCGCCCACTGACCCATCATTATTTCACACTCGCTATTTATAATATGAGTAAAATGCACTGGCGGTTATTGAACTAGCGTCGATAGCTCACTTTGGTCATCGTACTTAAGAATACGGTCACTATATACGACTGTTGGTGATTATACGGTCACTGCCTCACCGTATGACTTTGTATTTTTTTTCAAGTGACTGGTCAAACAATCCAAATGATGCCTCATCAGCTCAGGTCCCACATGTCAGTGGGATAAAGAAATAAACAAAATAAACTAAAATTATGTTTGTTAGGTGAATCGACACAGGGACCTCTTGGTCCAACCCAGACGCGCAAGCAAATTGAGCGCGCGCGGAAACCTTTGTGATGCAAAATTGGATCAACCTCTTGTTATTTACTGTATTTACTATTACTAGTACAAAGCACGGACAGCACACATGAAAGTGCAACTATCCCTGGGTGGTTTTGGTAATTCCTAACAACATATAGCTCATTGAGCTAACATTATTCGAAGATTAATATTTCAGGAAAAGCTCAATGAATGGCATGGCGTGGATGAGGAAAGTGGATTCCTCAAAATTCTAAGGACAAAAAGTTTGGCTCAAGCTTAAAGCTCAAGACTCTACATTTTATATTTTAGTGATCCAAGAGCACATTGAGTCTATAGGAAAAGCCAATACTATCAAGGAGGGATGAGGTGTCACTTAATGGCTTACTTGCTCAAATTGCTTAGTGATATGCTCCAAAACCCTCAACTACCTTCCCACATCCTCATTTGACCTAAACCAAAAGTCAAACTCGGTCCCACCGATTCTTTATATCCGGCGCCACCGAGTTTCAAATGTCATAGCCACTGCCACAAACCCTAGCCAAATCGGTCTCACCGATAGGGATCTCGGTCTCACCGAGATGGGATTGTAATCTCTCTGTTTCCCTTTGTAACGTTTCGGTCTAACCGAAGTGAGTGATCGGTCCCACCGAGATTGCAATGTGAACTCTCTGTTTCCCTTTCGTAACATTTCGGTCTCACCGAAATGAGCGAACCGGTCCCACCGAGTTTACCTGACCAACTCTCTGGTTAGCTTATTACCAAAATCGGTCCCACCGAGTTTGTGTAATTGGTCACACCGAGATTACGTTATGCCTGAACCCTAACCATATCGGTCCTACCGAGTTGCATCTCAGTCCCACCGAAAATCCTAACAGTCACTAGGTTTGCTGAATTGGTCCGACCGAGTTTAACCATTCGGTCCCATCGAGTTTGGCAAATTGTGTGTAACGGTTAGATTTTGTGTGGAGGCTATATATACCCCTCCACCCACTCTTCATTCATGGAGAAAGCCATCAGAACACATCTACACTTCCAATACACATTTTCTGAGAGAGAACCACCTACACTTGTGTTAAGGTCAAGATATTCCATTCCTATCATATGAATCTTGATCTCTAGCCTTCCCCAAGTTGCTTTCCACTCAAATATTCTTTCTACCAAATCCAAATCCTGTGAGAGAGAGCTGAGTGTTGGGGAGACTATCATTTAAAGCACAAGAGCAAGGAGTTCATCATCAACACACCATTTGTTACTTCTTGGAGAGTGGTGCCTCCTAGATTGGCTAGGTGTCACTTGGGAGCCTCCGACAAGATTGTGGAGTTGAACCAAGGAGTTTGTAAGGGCAAGGAGATCGCCTGCTTCGTGAAGATCTACCGCTAGTGAGGCAAGTCCTTCGTGGGCGACGGCCGTGATAGAATAGACAAGGTTGCTTCTTCGTGGACCGTTCGTGGGTGGAGCCCTCCGTGGACTCGCGCAACCGTTACCCTCCGTGGGTTGAAGTCTCCATCAACGTGGATGTACGATAGCACCACCTATCGGAACCACGACAAAACCATCCGTGTCTCCAATTGCGTTTGAATCCTCCAAACCTTTTCCTTTACATTCTTGCAAGTTGTATGCTTTACTTTCCGCTGCTCATATACTCTTTTGCATGCTTGCTTGAATTGTGTGGAGATTGCTTGACTTGTGCTAAGATAGCTAAAATCTGCCAAGAACTAAAATTGGGAAAAGTCTAGATTTTTATTTGGTCAAGTAGTCTAATCACCCCCCCTCTAGACATACTTCCGATCCTACAACACACCCAGCACGCATGCACGTGCGCCCACAACACACAGGTGCAAGAACGCGTGCGCACACACTCACACACCGACACACGCAATTACTCTCCTATGCATGCACATCACTTCTCGGTGTCTTGCTGATGGCGCAGCGGTCGACGGCCCTGGCGTCGACGCCGAGCGCGCGTGGTCGTGGGCTTACGTATCTCGCCTGTCGGGCGGCGGCTGCAGCCGAGCTGGTTGAAGGTAGCCGTCGACGAGAGCGGATGCATGGATGATGCTCGGTGTGTCAAGACTCGCCCGACATGTGTGCGCGTGTACTAGTGTGAGTATTGTGCTGGGTGTTCGTTGGGTGCGTGCCTGATGACTGTTGTGTGCTAGCACGTGCGTGCGTACAATGTGTTCACGTCTTGTGTGCGTCGTGGGTAATTTATACGGAGTATTAAGTATCAACCAATTTTTTTACACAAAAAAGGTTGTGCGCTCAACCGGCTAGTTTACGTGGTCCGCGGCGGCGAGCGAGAGATCCATGCTAACGTCCATAATTTTAGTTTAACCCACTCACATGCGGCGATTCACATAGGCAGAGAATACAAATTTTTTACCCCACTAACATACTGCCCCCGCACAGGCAGTGAGAGAACGCGAGTTGATGTGGCGCCACTTGGACTGTTTGAGAGGTCAACCAGAAAAAATACGAAGCCATACGGTGGGGTAGTGAACGTATAATCACTAACAGTCGTATATAGCGACCGTATTGACCGTATTCTTAAGTACGATGACCAAAGTGAGCTATCGACGCAAGTACAATGACCGCTAGTGCATTTTACTTTTATAATATTTAGTAATATATTCTAACTTTATGATAACATCACCTACTTTTATGTTTTAAGCTCTTCGATATCATGCAAAGTTATCCTCTTCATACATGCAACGTAGTTTTATTTCTCGTTTCTAGTTGGAAGCAAACGTTTGGTGTACGTACAGTCGTATCAGTGGCAAATAGGACTTGAGAGAATATTGATCTTACCTTTAGCTCCTTGTGGGTTCGACACTCCATACTTATCACTTCCACCATTGGGAATTGCTACGATGATTCCCTGCACTTGGGGATTATCTGGGTGGCCCAGGCGCGTTCATCTGACAAACAATGCCCACCACCGATCCCACAATTGTCCCACAAAAAACCCCATCGGGCTCATCGCTCTGAAACCCTAGCTCACTCACTCTCCTCTCTCGCTCTGTCCTCTCCTCTCTCCTCACTGATTTCGATCAATCCAACGCAATGTCGAGCTCCAACAGCCGCTCCGACGATGAGGTGGATCCGGAGTATGAGCTTGCCCTCTACATTGCCTTGGAGCGGTCCAAGGAGAAGACTGGGGACAACTCCAGATCTGCAGCCTCGCCGCAGCCGCAGCTTCCCCGTCGACGCATCTCGGACATCGGTGTTGGCCCCTCCCGGCCCATGGGCAGCTCCGACAAGTGGCCTGCGCAATCTGCGCCTCCCCTACACCGTCCCCTCGCCCCGCCGGCTGCTGCTCCTCCTCGTGGGCAGCGGTGGGTGCTTGTGCCCGCCCCACCGGCCCGGACGCGCGCGGCCGCTGCTCCTCCTCGTGGGCAGCGGTGGGTGCTTGTGCCCGCCCTGCCGCGCGTGGAGAGTTTTTACGTCGAGCAATGAGCGACATTGGTCGACGCTCACTGATGTCTACTACGCAACTTTATTCTTATAGACACGTATTGTGCCTCCAAGCGCAGAGTTTTGTAGGACAGTAGCAATTTTCCCTCAAGTGGATGTCCTAAGGTTTATCAATCCATGGGAGGCGTAGGATGAAGATGGTCTTTCTCAAACAACCCTGCAACCGAATAATAAAAAGTCTCTTGTGTCCCCAACACACCAAATACAATGGTAATTTTTATAGGTGCACTAGTTCAACGAAGAGATGATGATACAAGTGTAATATGGATGGTAGAAATATATTTATAATTTAAATAAATAAAAACAACAAGGTAGCAATTGATAAAATGGAGCACAAACGGTATTGCAATGCTTGAAAACAAGGCCTAGGGTCTGTACTTTCGCTAGTGCAATCTCTCAACATTGCTAATCTAATTTGATCATATAACCATTCCTCAACGTGCGATGAAGAATCACTCCAAAGTTCCTATCTAGCGGAGAACATAATAATAAATTGTTTGTAGGGTACGAAACCACCTCAAAGCTATTATTTCCGATCAATCTATCCTAGAGTTTGTACTAAAATAACACAAACCTATTCTTTCTAATCAATAACCAAAAGTTCGTACTAAAATAACACCATATGATACACATCAACCAACTCTAATGTCACCTAGATACTCCAATGTCACCGCGAGTATCCGTGAGTTGATTATGCGATATGCATCAAACAATTTTAGATTCATAATACTCAATCCAACACAAAGAACCTCAAAGAGTGCCCAAGATTTCTACCGTAGAAACAAAGACGAGAACGTGCATCAACCCTATGTATAGATTACCCCAATGTCACCTCGGGAATCCGCGAGTTGAGTGCTGAATCACATATCAAGTGAATCAATATGATACTGAAGGAAATATGCCCTAGAGGCAATAATAAAGTTGTTATTTATATTTCCTTATATCACGATAAATGTTTATTATTCATGCTAGAATTGTATTAACCGGAAACTTAGTACATGCGTGAATACATAGACAAACAGAGTGTCTTTAGTATGCCTCTACTAGACTAGCTCATTAATCAAAGATGGTTAAGTTTCCTAGCCATGGACATGTGTTGTTGATACGTCCATTTTGCATCATGCTTTTATATTGATATTTATTGCATTATGGGCTGCTATTACACATTATGTCACAATAGTTATGCCTATTCTCTCTTATTTTACAAGGTTTGCATAAGGAGGGAGAATGCCGGCAACTGGAATTCTGGGCTGGAAAAGGAGCAAATATTAGAGACATATTCTGCACAACTCCAAAAGTCCTGAAACTCCACGAAAGTTATTTTTGGAAATAATAAAAAATACTGAGCGGAAGAAATACGTCAGGGGCCTCCACGGGTGGGGGCGAGCCCTACCCCCCTGGGCGCGCCCCCTGCCTCGTGGGCCCCCTGTTGGCCCTCTGGTGCCCATCTTCTGCTATATGAAGTCTTTCATCCGAAGAAAAATCATAAGCAAGCTTTCGGGACGAGACTTCGCCGGCACGAGGCGGAACCTTGGCGGAACCAATCTAGGGCTCTGGCAGAGCAGTTCTGCCGGGGACACTTCCCTCCAGGAGGGGAAAATCATCATCATCGTCATCACCAACGCTCCTCTCATCGGGAAAGGGCAATCTCCATCAACATCTTCACCAGCACCATCTCCTCTCAAACCCTAGTTCATCTCTTGTATCCAATTCTTGTCTCATAGTCTGGGATTGGTACCTGTAGGTTGCTAGTAGTGTTGATTACTCCTTGTAGTTGATGCTAGTTGGTTTATTTTGTGGAAGATCATATGTTCAGATCCTGCATATTAATACTCCTCTGATTATGAACATGAATATGCTTTGTGAGTAGTTACGTTTGTTCCTGAGGACATGGGAGAAGTCTTACTATTAGTAGTCATGTGAATTTGGTATTCGTTCGATATTTTGATGAGATGTGTGTTGTCTATCCTCTAGTGGTGTTATGTGAACGTCGACTACATGACACTTCACCATTATTTGGGCCTAGAGGAAGGCATTGGGAAGTAATAAGTAGATGATGGGTTGCTAGAGTGACAGAAGCTTAAACCCTAGTTTATGTGTTGCTTCATAAGGGGCTGATTTGGATCCATATGTTTCATGCTATGGTTAGGTTTACCTTAATACTTTTGTTGTAGTTGCGGATGCTTGCAATAGAGGTTAATCATAAGTGGGATGCTTGCCCAAGTAAGGACAACACCCAAGCACCGGTCCACCCACATATCAAATTATCAAAGTACCGAACGTGAATCATATGAACGTGATGAAAACTAGCTTGACAATAATTCCCATGTGTCCTCGGGAGCGCTTTTCTCTATATAAGAGTTTGTCCAGGCTTGTCCTTTGCTACAAAAAGGATTGGGCCACCTTGCTGCACTTTATTTACTTTTGTTACTTGTTGCTCGTTGCAAATTATCCTATCACAAAACTATCTGTTACCTATAATTTCAGTGCTTGCAGCGAATACCTTGCTGAAAACCGCTTATCATTTCCTTCTGCTCCTCGTTGGGTTCGACACTCTTACTTATCAAAAGGACTACGATAGATCCCCTATACTTGTGGGTCATCAATTGTCATTTGATGAACGGGATCACATCATTAGAGAATGATGCGATGTACAAGACCCATCCGTTAGCTTAGCACTATGATCGTTTAGTTTATTACTATTGCTTTCTTCAGGACTTATACATGTTCCTATGACTATGAGATTATGAAACTCCCAAATACCGGAGGAACACCTAGTGTGCTATCAAACGTCACAACATGACTGGGTGATTATAAAGATGATCTACAGGTGTCTCCGATGGTGTTTGTTGAGTTGGCATAGATCGAGATTAGGATTTGTCACTCTGATTATCGAAGAGGTATCTCTGGGCCCTCTCGGTAATGCTCATCACTATAAGCCTTGCAAGCAATGTGACTAATGACTTAGTCACGGGATGATGCATTACGGAACGAGTAAAGAGACTTGCCGGTAACGAGATTGACCTAGGTATGGTGATACCGACGATCAAATCTCGGGCAAGTAACATACCAATGACAAAGGGAACAATGTATGTTGTTATGCGGTTTGACCAATAAAGATCTTCATAGAATATGTAGGAGCCAATATGAGCATCCAAATTCCGCTATTTGTTATTGACTGCAAATGTGTCTCGGTCATGTCTACATAGTTCTCGAACCCGTAGGGTCTGCACGTTTAACGTTCGATGACGATTTGTATTATGAGTTTATGTGATTTGATGACCGAAGGTTGTTCGGAGTCCCGGATGAGATCACAGATGTGACAAGGAGTCTCGAAATGGTCGAGACATAAAGATTCATATATTGGAAGGTTATATTCGGACACCGGAATGGTTTGGGTCATTTCTCTTGGAGTACCGGGGGTTACCGCCGCCCCGGGAAGTTATTGGGCCTCATGGGCCTAGTGGTGGAAGAGAGGCGGCAGGCCAAGGTGTGGCGCGCGCCCCCTAGCCCAAACCGAATTGGACTAGGGCTAGCCCCCCTTTCCTTCTCTTCTCCTCCTCCTTCCCCCCTTCTCCTTGTGGGAGTAGGAAAGGGGGGGCGAATCCTACTTGGAGTAGGACTCCCCCCCTTGGGCGCGCCACCCCTGGCCGGCCTCCTCCTCCCTCCCTCCTTTATATACATGGGGAGGGGGGCACCCTAGGACAGACAAGTTATTCTTTTAGCCGTGTGCGGTGCCCCCCTCCATAGTTTCACACCTCGGTCATATCATCGTAGTGCTTAGGCGAAGCCCTACGCTGGTAACTTCATCATCACCGTCATCACGCCATCGTGCTAACGGAACTCTCCCTCAGCCTCAACTGGATCAAGAGTTCGAGGGACGTCACTGAGTTGAACGTGTGCAGATCGTGGAGGTGTCGTGCGCTCGGTACTTGGATCGGTTGGATCGCGAAGACGTTCGACTAAATCAACCGTGTTACTAAACGCTTCCGCTTTCGGTCTACGAGGGTACGTGGACACACTCTCCCTGCTCGTTGCTATGCTTCTCCTAGATATATCTTGCGTGATCGTAGGCAATTTTTTTGAAATACTACGTTCCCCAACAGATACCCCAGTGTCACCACGGGTATTCATAGCAAGACATACATCAAGTGTTCTCAAATCCATAAAAGTATTCAATTTGATAAAATGAAATCTCAAAGGGAAAACTAAATGCATCACAAGATAGAGAGGGGAAAACACCATATGATCCGACTATATTAACAAAGTTCGCGATACATCAAGATCGTGACATCTCAAGAACACGAGAGAGAGAGAGAGAGAGATTAAACACATAGCTACTAGTACAAACCGCCAGCCCCGAGGGTGGACTACTCCCTTGATAACCCACAAGTACAGGGGATCACAACAATTTTCGAGGGTAGAGTATTCAACCCAAATTTATGGATTCGACACAAGGGGAGCCAAAGAATATTCTCAAGTATTAGCAGTTGAGTTGTCAATTCAACCACACCTAGATAACTTAATATCTGCAGCAAAGTGTTTAGTAGCAAAGTAATATGATAGTAGTGGTAACGGTAACAAAGATAACATAAGCAAAAGTAATATTTTTGGTGTTTTGTAGTGATTGTAACAGTAGCAACGGAAAAGTAAATAAGCGAGAACCAATATAGGAAAAGCTCGTAGGCATTGGATCGGTGATGGATAATTATGCCGGATGCGGTTCATCATGTAACAATCATAACATAGGGTGACACAGAACTAGCTCCAATTCATCAATGTAATGTAGGCATGTATTCCGAATATAGTCATACGTGCTTATGGAAAATAACTTGCATGACATCTTTTGTCCTACCCTCCCGTGGCAGTGGGGTCCTAATGGAAACTAAGGGATATTAAGGCCTCCTTTTAATAGAGTACCGGAATAAAGCATTAGCACATAGTGAATACATCAACTCCTCAAACTATGGTCATCACCGGGAGTGGTCCCGATTATTGTCACTTCGGGGTTGCCGGATCATAACACATAGTAGGTGACTATAGACTTGCAAGATAGGATCAAGAACACACATATATTCATGAAAACATAATAGGTTCAGATCTGAAATCATGGCACTCGGGCCCTAGTTACAAGCATTAAGCATAGCAAAGTCATAGTAACATCAATCTCAGAACATAGTGGATACTAGGAATCAAACCCTAACAAAACTAAATCGATTACATGATAGATCTCATCCAACCCATCACCGTCCAGCAAGCCTACGATGGAATTACTCACGCACGGGGTGAGCATCATGAAATTGGTGATGGAGGGTGGTTGATGATGACGACGGCGACGAATCCCCCTCTCCGGAGCCCCGAACGGACTCTAGATCAGCCCTCCCAAGAGGTTTTAGGGCTTGGCGGCGGCTCCGTATCGTAAAACGCGATGAATTCTTCTCCTTGATTTTTTTTCTCTTCGAAAGCAAATATATAGAGTTGGAGTTGAGGTCGGAGGGGCTCCAGGGGGGCCACGAGGTAGCGGGCGCGCCCCCCGCCCTCGTGGACAGGGTGTGGGCCCCATGGTCTTCATATTTTGCAAGGATTTTTTATTAATTCCAAATAGACATTCCGTGGAAGTTTCAAGTCATTCCGAGAACTTTTGTTTTTGCACATAAATAACATTATGGAAAGTCTGCTGAAAACAGCGTCAGTCTGGGTCAGTTTCATTCAAATCATACAAGTTAGTCCAAAACAAGGGCAAAATTGTTTGGAAAAGTAGATACGACGGAGACGTATCAACTCCCCCAAGCTTAAACCTTTGCTTGTCCTCAAGCAATTCAGTTGATAAACTGAAAGTGATAAAGAAAAACTTCTACAAACTCTGTTTGCTCTTGTTGTTGTAAATATGTAAAGCTAGCATTCAAGTTTTCAGCAAAGATTATGACTAACCATATTTGCAATAACTCTCAGGTCTCATGTTTACTCATATCAATAGCATAATCAACTAGCGAGCCATAATAATAAATCTCGGATGACAACACTTTCTCAAAACAATCATGATATGGTATAACAAGATGGTATCTCGCTAGCCCTTTCTGAGACCGCAAAACATAAATGCAGAGCACCTTTAAAGATCAAGGACTGACTAGACATTGTAATTCATGGTAAAAGAGATCCAATCATAGTCATACCAAATATAAATTAATAGTAATGAATGCAAATGACAGCTGCGCTCTCTAGGTAGTGCTTTTTGATAAGAGGGTGATGACTCAACATAAAAGTAAATAGATAGGCCCTTCGCAGAGGGAAGCAGGGATTTGTTGAGGTGCCAGAGCTCGGTTTTGAAATAGAGATAAATAATATTTTGAGCGGCATACTTTCATTGTCAACATAACAACTAAGAGATGGTGATATCTTCCATGCTACACATAGTATAGGCGGTTCCCAAACATAATGGTAAAGTTTATACTCCCCCTCCACCAACAAGCATCAATCCATGACTTGCTCGAAACAACGAGTGTCTCCAACTAGCAACAGTCCCAGGGGGAGTTTTGTTTGCAATTATTTTGATTTAGTTTGCATAAAGCATGGGACTGGGCATCCCGGTGACCAGCCATTTTCTCGTGAGTGAGGAGCGGAGTCCACTCCTCTTGAGAATAACCCGCCTAACATGGAAGATAAGGGCAACCCTAGTTGATACATGAGCTATTCGAGCATACAAAACAGAATGTTTATTTGAAGGTTTAGAGTTTGGCACATGCAAATTTACTTGGAACAGCATGTAAATACCGCATATAGGAAGGTATGGTGGACTCATATGGAATAACTTTGGGGTTTAAGGGATTGGATGCACAAACAGTATTCCCGCTTAGTACAAGTGAAGGCTAGCAAAAGACTGGGAAGCGACCAACTAGAGAGCTACAACAGTCATGAACATGCATTGAAATTAATAAACATTGGATGCAAGCATGAGTAGGATATAATCCACCATGAACATAAATATCGTGAAGGCTATGTTGATTTTGTTTCAACTACATGTGTGAACATGTGCCAAGTCAAGTCACTTAAATCATTCAAAGGAGGATACCATCCCTCTATACCACATCACAACCATTTTAATAGCATGTTGGCACGCAAGGTAAACCATTATAACTCATAGCTAATCAAGCATGGCACGAGCAACTATGATCTCTAATTGTTATTGCAAACATGTTTATTCATAATAGGCTGAATCAGGAACAATGAACTCATCATGTTTACAAAAACAAGAGAGGTCGAGTTCATACCAACTTTTCTCATCTCAGTCAGTCCATCATATATCATCATAATTGCATTTCACTTGCACGACCGAACAGAGTGAATAATAATAAGAGTGCGCGTGCATTGGACTAAGCTGGAATCTGCGAGCATTCAATAAACAGGAGAAGACAAGGCAATATGGGCTCTTGGTTAAATCAACAATAATGCATATAAGAGCCACTTCAACAATTTAATTATGGTCTTCTCCTACTGACCCCCAAAGAAAAGAAAAGAAAAGAAACTATTTACACGGGAAAGCTCCCAACAAGCAAAAGAAGAACGGGAAATATTTTTGGGTTTTCTTTTTAATTATTACTACTACAGCAAGAAAGTAAACTAACTAGAAGCTATTACTATTTTTTTTGTTTTTCTTAAGGTTTATCAAACACACAAGAAGAAAGCAAGAAAAAGAAAATAAACTAGCATGGATATTACAGTGAAAAAGTATGAGCACCGACATCTAGCAATGAGTGTGTGAACATAAATGTAATGTCGGGGAGAAATACGTACTCCCCCAAGCTTAGGCTTTTGGCCTAAGTTGGTTCATTGCTAGGGATGACCTGGCGGATACACATAGGTGTAGCTGGGGTCGTACTGCGATGCGGCGTTTATCGCCTCCTGAGCTGCAGCGTGACGTCGAGCTACCTCCGCCCTTTATCATACTCATCTGCCTCCTCTCTGGTAATAATATATCTTCCTTTTGCCTGGTAATCAAAGAAGGCAGGAGCAGGGAGAGTAATACGGACAGCACGCCGTTTGTCAAAGATTAGTTGATACTGGAGAGGTGATTCATTTGTCTCGACAAATTGGTGATATACCATAGAATTATAGTCTAAATAAGTAGGAGGCAAACTCCATATCATCCTCACGAACGTCCACATCAAGAAAATCAGCTAAGCGGGTTGCATAAATTCCTCCAAAGAAATCTCCATTAAATCTATTATGATGCAACCTACGTGCAACAATGGCTCCCAAATTATAAGATTGGTCTCCCAACACAACACTCCTAAGAATACTAAGATCAGGCACACACATATGACATGCTTCATCTTTACCATTTATGCACCTACCCATGAAGAGAGCAAAATAATGTATAGTAGGAAAGTGAATGCTCCCTATGGTAGCTTGTGCTATATCTCTAGATTCCCCTACAGTTATACCAACAAGAAAGTCTCTAAATTCATATTTACGGGGATCACTAACACTACCCCATTGTGGAAGTTTGCAAGCAGAAGTAAAATCCTCTAAGTCCATGGTATAAGATTTTTCATAAAGATCAAACATGACTGTTGGAGAATTATGTGAAGATGAAAATTCAAACCTCCTCACAGATGAACTAGTGAGATGATGGTACTGCGGGCATTTGTCTGCCTCAAAGCTCACAAGATCAGCGTTACGCAAATATGCGTTAAATTCCTCTTTGATTCCCGCTCGATCCATAAAATTTTCTGGAGGCCACTCACAAGGCCGCACTGGGGCGTCTCTTGGTGGCTCGTCATCAGCATCACGCATTGCAAGCTTGGGTCCTTGCTTCCTTGAAGAACCACCTTGGAACATTTTCCTAAGCATATTTCTTCCTCTGAAAAATTTCTGAATTTTTTAGTAACTTCAAACAAAAGTGAACCAAGCTCAACAAAATTGATAGCAACTACTCCTACAAGTGCCTAGAGACTATATCGTGCATTAGAACTACTTGGAACCATATAAATTTGACATGCAACTCAAGAACAGGGTCACCTAGGCAGCACAAATTTGCAATGAATAAAGCACTAGAACAAAAACTAATTGGACCAATGGAGGAGTCACATACCAAGGAACAATCTCCCCAAGCAGTTTTGTGAGAGGTGCTTTGAGCAAGGAGATAAAAAATTGCAGCAAAGTGAGGTAGAACTCGTGCTTGAGCTAGATATTCGTGTTTGTGGGAGAAAGAAGAACTGCATGGGTGCAGGAATAAGTGGAGGAGGGCCACCATGGGCCCATGAGGCAGGGGGCGCGCCCTCCACCCTCGTGCCCAGGTGGTTGACCCCCCTGCTGTGTTCTCAGTTCCATAAATCCTCAAATATTCTAGAAAAAATCATATTTCGTTTTCAGGGCATTTGGAGAATTTTTATTTTGGGGGTATTTTTATATTGCACGGATAAGTCAGAAAACAGACAGAAAAATACTATTTTTACTTTATTTCAACTAAATAACAGAAAATAGAAAGAGGGTACAAAAGGTTGCGCCTTCTAATTTCATCCATCTCATGCTCATCGAAAGGAATCCACTAACAAGGTTGATCAAGTCTTGTTAACAAACTCATTCCGAATAACATGGAACCGGAGAAATTTTGAATAACACTATTTACCTCAACGGGGATATGCACATCCCCAATAATAAGAATATCATATTTCTTCTTGACAGTAGGAAGAGGAAATTCAAAACCTCCAAATATAATCGACGGAATTTTTCCAATAGAGTTGATACTATGAACTTGAGGTTGTTTCCTCGGAAAGTGTACCGTATGCTCATTACCATTAACATGAAAAGTGACATTGCCTTTGTTGCAATGAATAACAGCACCTGCAATATTAAAAAAAAGGTCTTCCAAGAATAATAGACATACTATCATCCTCGGGAATATCAAGAATAACAAAGTCTATTAAAATAGCAACGTTTGCAACCACAACAGGCACATCCTCACATATACCGACAGGTATAGCAGTTGATTTATCAGCCATTTGCAAAGATATTTCAGTAGGTGTCAACTTATTCAAGTCAAGTCTACGATATAAAGAGAAGGGCATAACACTAACACCGGCTCCAAGATCACATAAATCAGTTTTAACATAGTTCCTTTTAATGGAGCATGGTATAGTAGGTACTCCTGGATCTCCAAGTTTCTTTGGAATTCCACCCTTGAAAGTATAATTAGCAAGCATGGTGGAAATTTCAGCTTCCGGTATCTTTCTTTTATTAGTGACAATATCTTTCATATATTTAGCATAAGGATTCATTTTAAGCATATCAATCAATCGCATACGCAAAAAGATAGGTCTAATCATTTCAGCAAAGCGCTCAAAATCCTCATCATCCTTTTTCTTGGATAGTTTGGGAGGAAAAGGCATGGGTTTCTGAACCCATGGTTCCCTTTCTTTACCATGTTTCCAAGCAACAAAGTCTCTCTTATCATAATGTTGATTCTTTGACTGTGGGTTATCAAGATCAACAGCAGGTTCAATTTCTACATCATTATCATTACTAGGTTGAACATCATCATTAACATTTTCACTAGGTTCATGTTCATTACCAGATTGTGTTTCAGCACCAGACATAGAGATATCATTGGGATTCTTAGGTGGTTCAGCAATAGTGTCGTGGAATTGTCACGGAAGATGTCCTCTTGCAAGGACTTAGTCGTGGAGCCATCGCTACTAGGAAGCTTAAAGGGGTTAATCGGGACAAAGGACACGAGAGGTTTATACTATTTCAGCCCCTTACGGTGAAGGAAGGCCTATGTCTAGTTGAGTTGGTATTGATGAGGTTTCGATGACCAGGGAGCGAGATATGCTATGCCCGGCTCTCGATGGGTTGTTTCTTGCCCTAAGCCGCCGGCGGGTCGTCCCCTTATATACACGGGTTGATGTCCCGCGGCCTATAGAGTCCCGGCCGGCTCATAGACAGTGTCCGGCTCGGTGACTAGTTAATTCTACCTTATGTTACAAGTCATGCCATCATGGCGGTTTATCACTATGGGCCTTAAGCCACCTGTGGGCCTTAAACCCTTTACTAAACCGCCATCTTCATGCTTGGTCTTGGGCTTCTTTCTGATGAGTCTTCTTCGCGTAACCCGGCCCCTCCTGGGCGGTTTACACGAATAGTTATATCCCCAACATTAGGCCCCAGATTGATTTGAACCGGTTCATGTCAATCTTAAAATACCTTAAGAAATAAATCTTCACTCTTCTACTTGTGCAGAGGCTTTAACCTGCCACGACGTCATCTTCTGGATCTGCGTTAACCCGCCGTGACGTCATCTTCAATTAAATTCATATTTTACTCCGTCATATCCTCCAACGGATCTTTGTCTTTACTGACCCTTCCGAAAACCGAGGCGTCGGGGCCGCTGGATAATGATGTTTGGCCTCCTTGTTTCTTGCGCCATCTCAGCCGGCCTTCCTTATAAATAGGCACGACCTAGGTCTTCCATTTTCCCCTCTTTCAGTCGTCTTCTTCCTCTTGCTGCCTCTCTGCCTCTCGAGCTCCGCCGTCGCCGCCGTCGAACTCCTCGTCTTCACCGACTCAGGCCGCTGCATCGACCTGAATCCGACCAGAGATCAACGGCGAACCTCCGCAGCTCGTCCACATCTGTGAGTTCCTCTCCTTTCCTTTCATAGATCTGCATTGGAACTTTCTTGAGTTCATCGGTGTTCATCACCGCCCGCTGCAAACCCTCGATAGCTTTTACCTCCAATGCCCTGTTTAGATCGTGAAAATAATGTAGAACTGCTGCGGTGATTGTTTGTGCTTATTTTGCATAGAAACAAATCTCATTTCCCTTGTTCGGAAGCCCTCTTCGAGTATATGAGCTTCTCTGCACTGTTTTAGGTCTAGAAATTTTCCTTTTCAGAGCAACCGTTTGATCCAAAATAATAACTGCAACATGTGAAACCTGTTTGTTCCATACTTAGCAAAAATTGCATCTATTGAATCTGTTTTAGCCATAGTAGTCCATGTGACCGGGTTAAGACAACACCGGCTGTCAGTCTCACTTGCTACCGGCGACTTAAGAAAATGTTAACTACCCTTGATACTTGTAGCAACTTGAATACCATTGCAAAGTTACTCATATGTCATTAGGCCCCTTCTTAAGCCGCCACCTCGAATAAATTGATAATGCTCTTCTCCGTGTTATGAGTTAAACCGGAAATTTTTACTTTGTCTTAGGCTTCCACTTACACCATGGCACCTAAGGCTCCCAAGGCTCCTGTGACTTGCAATTGGGTCCCATCAATCGTCATAGAAAGCAAATTGTCTGAATTTGTGAAGTCTGGCTACCTGCCTAAGAAGGAGGTCATGTCTTATCGTGCCCCTGACCCATCTGAAGAGAAACCTCAACCTAAAGAGGGGGAGGTGATCGTTTTCACGGATCATATGAGCCGGGGATTCGCTCCACCCAGTTCAAAATTCTTCAAGGATGTTTTGCATTTCTTCGATCTCAGACCTCAAGACATCAGGCCCAATTCCGTGTCAAACATTTGCAACTTCCAAGTCTTCTACGAGGTGTACCTTGGAGAAGAGCCCAGCTTACTCTTATTCAGAGAATTGTTTTATTTAAACCGGCAGAACGAACGTGCCAACGGGCCCAGTCTGGAACTCGGGGGCATCTTGATTCAGCGGCGGAGAGACTGTCTTTTCCCTTATGCTGAACTGCCGAGTCATCCAAAGGATTGGAACCAGACATGGTTCTATTGCCAGGATACTTCTCCGGCTGGCGAAAACCCACTGCCCGGCTTTCGCGCCCTGCGCCTTGAGTCCAACCACCTGCCACAGGACAAGTTGACTGATGTTGAACGTATGCCACTCACCCCAACAATTAAGAAAATCAAAGCTCTTTTGGGTAACGACTTAGATGGCATCGATCTGGTCCGAGTCTGGGTTGCTTGGCGAGTGATTCCGTTAAGCCGCCGCCCCGGCTTAATGTGTACTTACTCAGGCGAGACGTCATAGTTCTGATGATTTACCAGATGATGCAGTGGAGGCTACGACCCAGACTTTGTTGAAAGAGGGCATGGTAACTAGTAACGCCTTTGGCTTACCCCCCTTCTGCAAGAAGAATCCGGCCCCTCCGGTGAGTTATTTCACCTCGATAAATAGCCTTTACTATGTCATACCTTGCTTTTACTCATAACCCTTTATAATTTTTCCACAGGCAAATGACGACTTCTGGAAGGTCAAGTATGACCATGAGGCGGCCAAACAAGCCAGAGCGGCCAAGAGAGCCGAAAGAAAAGCCGCCAGGCCTACAACTTCCAAGAAGAGGAAGCTAAGCGCCTCAGAGATGTTCAAACTTGATGATTCTGACGATGATGAGGAAGAGGTAACTTTTAACTTCCCTGACTCTTTTATCATCACCTTACTGACATTTAACAACTTCCAGGAGGACACGGGAAACAGCCAAGCCATCGAGGAAGGGGTAACTATAATCTCCTCCGACTCCGAGCCCCTGCCGCGTCAGAAAACTCGAAGAGTAACCCGGAAAGTAAGATTTTCACATCCGTTGGCTTACCAAGATCCTGACTTTCTTTTGAAGCAACAACAACTTGAAAGCTGGAGGCAGACCCGAACCAGCAAGGATGCAGAGCTCTCCTCCGGCTTACCTGACATAACCAGGAAGCGTCGGAATGAGGTTACCTTCAACTTATGTTCTGCTTCACCTTTGGCGGGTTTAATTCATCAACCTCTCAATTCATCTGACTCCAATTATCAGGACACCTCACCTTCTTCCGGCGAGTCTATGCAATCCAACATGCCGGCTTTCAAAACCGCCCCCGGGTAATGTAATTTGGTTTACCTTATGCTTTATCTTATTCATGCTTTGTACTCATCCTTCTGCCTTGTCCACAGCGTGCAAGTGAAGCCCAGGAAGAAAGCAAAGAAAGATAAGATGGCCCATGACCCTGTTGTAACAGAGCCGACGCTTGGAACGGCTGCTCCTGATGCCTCTGTTCATGAGCCGCCACCTCAATCGTCTCATGATGTTCCTGTAACTTCTTCTGACCTGCCTGCTGAGCAAGTCATCAATGATTCTGATAACCCGGAGGTTCCTAGCCCTACCAAGGCAGACGACCCGGAAGTTGAGATTCTGAAAACTCAATTTGTTGAGCCGGCTCAGCCCACTGTACTCGCCAAATGTTCTGCTAAGGAGGAATTATTAGAACGCCACAAGGCCAAGCTAGACATCTCTAACTATACTCATTTGAGTATTGGAGATATTGTTTCCGGCTATATCAATCAAGTACATAGCAGCCGTGACATGGTGAAGCAGATACAGCAAAAATTGGAGGTATTACTTATGCTACTTTTTCTTAATCATACTTATTGTACCAGCCCCCAAGTCTATTGCTTAGGAATAAATATGATGTAGACTTAGAAAGCTGCTTAGCACTGCTTGTCCGGCTTTAGAAAGAAAATATTTAACCCGGCTGTAGCATAATGTCTTGAACTTGCAATACACATTAGCCCCCAAGTGTCAAGTATCTTTGCTTGCAAAGTGCTTGGGACTTAATTTGCATGAACCGGCGTAGCAATTTAGAGTTCTTCAACACACATTAGCCCCCAAGTGTTAAGTATCTTTGCTTGCAAAGTGCTTGGGACTTAATGTTATTTTATCATGACCCTGACTATAACCCGGCATCAATGCAGGCCACCATAAGTCAATTTGAGTCGGAGATTGCTGACCTGAAGAGCCGCCTGGCAGCCCAAGAACTTGAAATTCAAAAAGCCAACTCCAAGTTTGAATTCAGCGTCTTTGAACAAGAGAAGTTGAAGAAGAATGTTGAGGCGGAGAAGAAAAACTGGGCTGATGAAAAGGCCTCGTTGGTGACCCGGGCCGAGACAGCAGAAGCATCACTCACAGAAGCAAACACCGAGTTGTCCGGTTTAAAGCACCAGATATCTCAAATGGTCTCAGCCATCTTCGGTAAGTGATAATATATAAACCTTAAGTACTGCAAGCCTTCCTTTGATGACCATTTTAATTGTTACCTCCGGCTCACCTTATATTTAATAATGTAGGCCCCAGGAGCAAAAACCTCAAGCAGAACACGTTGATCAAGCTGAAGGCAGTATATACTCTGGTGGAACAGCTCTATATCGGGTCACAATGTGCTCTAGCCATTGTGGCTTTATCAAATGACGTTCCTTATCTCCTGCAAGATGTGCTGAAGTGGCTTGCTATGCTCCCTCAGCGGGTTCAAGAGCTAAGGCAGGCATCTTGAAGAGCCGGAGCTATAGTTGCATTAAGCCGAGCTAAAGCATGGATTCCAGAGCTAGACCCGGCTGACCTCACTCTTGGATACCCGAGTCTAAGGAGGATGGAACCTTGTTTGATGAAGCAGACTTCACCGTCTGTGTGAAAGACATACGCCCTATAGCTACTCTTATTGGGAATGATACTGATCTTACCAAGTATCAGCCGGGTTATGACAGCGAGAACCGGAGGATTCCAACACCTCATTATGATGAAGTCAGCCTGATCCCTCCAACTTGTAAGCATACCTTTGCCCCTGAAGTCAAACCAACCGGTTTAATAGATGATGAAGCTGAGTTTGAAGCCTTGAGTGGCATTGACTGGGCCTCATCAACCTTCCAGGACAGGGCAACCGACGGAGAGGCAGAGAAGGATAACCCGGAATCTTCAAGCCAACCCAAGGAGTAAAAAACGCCGGGCGTCATATGTTTATGTCTTTGTGAAAACAATGCCTCACTATTCAGACTCGGGGAGTCGTGTAATAGGATAGAAAAACTCCCGATTTTGTCATGCCTTCGTGCATGTTTATGGCGCTTAATGCTTCCTTAAGCCGCCATCGCTATATACTTCCAGCTTTTATTGATCTTCTAGTTCCTTTTTTTAAAGTTGCTTGCCTTATCCTGCATATGAGACAAGCAGAAATCCCTTGGCGATTTACCGCACCGGGGGTTACATAAGGTATTGATAACCCGGAGGGTACACCAAATAACCTTAGGAAGGCCGACTTATGATTAAACCTTTTAGACATAATCATAACAGCATACCTTTGATTCTTGCGGTTATCTTACCGGTTTACATGACCCAACCCATGAGGGTAAGTTTAACTCCTGAAAGTTGGCATATATAAAGTTCACCTGGCACTTAACAACCTGAGGCAACCAACATTAAACTGGTGGAACGAAATCCATTCCAGAGTACTTTCAAGAGGGTCTCAAGATAATTAAATATTTACGCTTACAAAGTATAACAAATGATAAACAAAACTTAAAGGCTTCTGATTCGAATACGATCAGTGAACCGTTCCAAAGGGGTTAAGCTAAGATTCGGATACGGTCATATAGCCCCCAGTGGCTTTGGCGATGCCGATCAAGTGGGTATCGACAGCTATGTTCTCTTTGGTTCAAATACGACCTATGTTTGAACAGGAAGCCCCCAAGTGACCATAAAAGTTGTTTAATGACGCTGATTCGAATACGATCCACGTCAGACCCAAAGGGGTTAAGCTATGATTCAAATATGATCAAGAAGCCCCCAAGTGGGTTTGGCAGTATGCCGATCAAGTGGGTATCGACAGCTATGTTCTCTTTGGTTCGAATACGACCTATGTTTGAACAGGAAGCCCCCAAGTGATCATGGCTAGATTCAGATATGATCATAAGACGGACCAAAGGGAAAGCCGGATTCAGATATGATCCGCTCCCTGTTGGTTGTTTCCACCACCTAATAAAGAAGACATATAAACCTTTGAGGGTGAAAAGGACAGAGGTCCTGCTTTATTGCTTTATGTATACATCGTCAAAATATATACATCTTGAGAGCCGGTGGCTCAAGTATAGTAGGGCTGATGATGGGCGATATTCCACGGCCGGCGGGTCTCCTCCTCCGACTTACGTGAGTCTTTGTGCTCTCGAACATCGATAAGGTAGTATGACACGTTGTTCAGATTTTTCCTGACCACAAAGGGCCCTTCCCACGGAGGGGATAGCTTGTGCATATCAAACTAGTACTGGATGAGCCGGAGTACTAAGTCGCCTTCCTGAAAGGTTCTGCTTCTAACCCGGCGGCTGTGATAGCGGTGCAGGTCTTGCTGGTAAATCGCCAAGCGGGCTATTGCCAAGTCTCGCTCCTCATCCAACAAGTCAAGTGCATCCTGGCGAGCTTTTTCATTATCAGCCTCAACGTAAGCCGCCACGCGGGGTGAGTCGTGTCGGATGTCACTTGGCAGGACTACCTCTGCTCCGTACACCATGAAGAAAGGTGTGTAACCCGTAGATCTATTTGGCGTAGTGTTGATACTCCACAGCACAGAGGGTAACTCCTCCACCCAACAGCCCGGAGTCCGCTGTAAGGGGACCAAGAGACGGGGTTTGATACCCTTCAGGATCTCCTGATTAGCTCTTTTTGCTTGACCATTGGATTGAGGATGGGCGACAGCCGAAACGTCGAGCCGGATATGTTCTCATTGACAGAACTCTTCCATGGCACCCTTGGAGAGATTAGTGCCATTATCAGTTATGATGCTGTGTGGAAAACCAAAAGGAAAGATCACCTTCTTCATGAACTGAACCGTCGTGGCTGCATCACACTTACTGGCCAGCTCTGCCTCAACCCACTTTGTGAACTTATCCACCGCCACCAGGAGATGTGTCTTTTTGTCTTTAGACCTTTTGAAAGGTCCAACCATATCAAGCCCCCAGACTGCAAATGGCCAAGTAATTGGAATCATCCTCAACTCTTGAGCTGACACATGAGCTCGTCGTGAGAATTTTTGACATCCGTCACATTTGCTGACTAGATCCTCCGCGTCAGCATGAGCTGTCAACCAATAGAAACCATGACGGAAAGCCTTGGCCACAAGAGATTTTGAGCCGGCATGATGACCGCAATCCCCTTCATGGATCTCACGAAGTATCTCCCGACCCTCCGCAGGCGACACACAATGTTGAAACGCCCCAGTGATGCTGCGATGATGTAATTCAGCATGAACAATTGTCATGGACTTGGACTGCCGGGTGATTTGTCTTGCCAAGGTCTCATCCTCAGGTAACTCTCCCCGGGTCATTGATACGTCTCCAACGTATCTATAATTTTTGATTGCTCCATGCTATATTATCTACTATTTTAGGCAATATTGGGCTTTATTATCCACTTTTATATTATTTTTGGGACTAACCTATTAACCGGAGGCCCAGCCCAGATTTGCTATTTTATGCCTATTTCAGTGTTTCGAGGAAAAGGAATATCAAACGGAGTCCAAACAGAAAAATCCTTTTTGGAACGTGATTTTCTCACCGGATAAGACCCAAGGAACTTGGAGTGCACGTCAGGAGATACGGGAGCTGCCCACGAGGGTGGGGGGCGCGCCCCCTGCCTCGTGGGTCCCCTGTGGCTCCCCCGACGTACCTCTTTCACCCATATATACCGTCGTACCCTAAAACTTCCAGAACAGAAGATAGATCGGGAGTTCCGCCGCCGCAAGCCTCTGTAGCCACCAAAAACCAATCGGGACCCTGTTCCGGCACCCTGCCGGAGGGGGGAACCCTCACCGGTGGCCTTCTTCATCATCCCGGCGCTCTCCATGGCGAGGAGGGAGTAGTTCACCCTCGGGGCTGAGGGTATGTACCGGTAGCTATGTGTTTGATCTCTCTCTCTCTCTCTCTCGTGTTCTTGATTTGGCACGACCTTGATGTATCGCAAGCTTTGCTATTATAGTTGGATCTTATGTTTCTTCTCCCCCTCTTCTCTCTTGTAATGGATTGAGTTTCCCCTTTGAAGTAATCTTATCAGATTGAGTCTTTAAAGATTTGAGAACACTTTATGTATGTCTATGTCGTGCGTATCTGTGGTGATAATGGGATACCATGTGCCACTTGATGTATGTTTTGCTGATCAACTTGCGGGTTCCGCCCATGAACCTATGCATAGGGGTTGGCACACGTTTTCGTCGTGATTCTCCGGTAGAAACTTTGGGGCACTCTTTGAGGTTCTATGTGTTGGTTTGAGTAGATGAATTGAGATTGTGTGATGCATATCGTATAATCTTGCCCATGGATACTTGATGTGACGCCCGGATAATTAAGCTACAGTGAACCTCTGCTAATGATGCCATGTCACCTCGATTACTGTGGCTAATCTCGCGATGATTCAAAACTTCTTCAAATTCAAATTTAAAATAAAGTCAAACTAGAAATGTTTTCAAAAGTCGGGACTAAAATGTTCTAAATGTAGCAAGTAATTGATAATAAATATTGGTGGAGAAATCACACTTTTATAAAGTAGTTAATTGCACTATAATAAATAAAATAGTGGTAAAACTATTAATTAAATGCTCGTAAATTAATAAACAAGTACAAACTAGTTTCTAAAATATGCTAAATTGTTTGTGGCAGTGGAATATTAGTAATACTAATTTAGGAACTATTACTGTATTTTATTTAAACTAAAATCTATTAAAGGTTAAAAGAAAACAGAAAAGAATAAGTAAAAGACAAAACAGAAAATAAAGAGAACAAAAAAATGGGGGAACCAACCTCTCCCGGGCCGTTCGGCCCAACTGGGCCACCAGGCCGCCCCCTCACTCCTCCATAACCCCCACCCCGGTGAAACCCTAACCCCCCGAACCACGCCCACTTTCCCCACTCCTCCCGCACGATTCCCTCCCCACTCCCTCTCGTTTCTCCAGCGCCGCCATGCTCCCTGCGTGTGACGCCCCCGATTCAATCGTACACTAATCATGCACGCAAATGCGTACGATCAAGATCAGGGACTCACGGGAAGATATCACAACACAACTCTACAAATAAAATGTCATACAAGCATTATAATACAAGCCAGGGGCCTCGAGGGCTCGAATACAAGTGCTCGATCATAGACGAGTCAGCGGAAGCAACAATATCTGAGTACAGACATAAGTTAAACAAGTTTGCCATAAGATGGCTAGCACAAACGGGGATACAGATCGAACGAGGCGCAGGCCTCCTGCCTAGGATCCTCCTAACTACTCCTGGTCGTCGTCAGCGGGCTGCACGTAGTAGTAGGCACCTCCAGCGTAGAAGGAGTCGTCGTCGACAGTGGCGTCTGGATCCTGGGCTCCATCGTCTGGTCGCAGCAATCGGGTAGAGAAAGGGGGAAAAGGGGAACAAGGCAACCGTGAGTACTCATCCAAAGTACCCGCAAGCAAGGAGCTACACTACATATGCATGGATATATGTGTAAAGGGCCATATTAGTGGACTGAACTGCAGAATGCCAGAATAAGAGGGGGGATAGCTAATCCTGTCGAAGACTACACTTCTAGCAGCCTCCGTCTTGCAGCATGTAGAAGAGAGTAGACTGAAGTCCTCCAAGTAGCATCACATAGCATAATCCTACCCAACGATCCCCTCCTCATCGCCCTGTTAGAGAGCGATCACCGGGTTGTATCTGGCACTTGGAAGGGTGTGTTTTATTAAGTATCCGGTTCTAGTTGTCATAAGGTCAAGGTACAACTCCAAGTTGTCCTGTTACCGAAGATCACGGCTATTCGAATAGATTAACTTCCTTGCAGGGGTGCACCACATAACCCAACACGCTTGATCCCATTTGGCCGGACACACTTTTCGGGGTCATGCCCGGCCGCGGAAGATCAACACGTCGCAGCCCCACCTAGGCACAACAGAGAGGTCAGCACGCCGGTCTAAACCTAAGCGCATAGGGGTCTGGGCCCATCGCCCTTAGCACACCTGCACGTTGCGTACGCGGCCGGAAGCAGACCTACCCTAGTGGCGTTCCAGTCCAATTCGGCGCGCGCCGCTCAGTCGCTGACGTCATGAAGGCTTCGGCTGATACCACGACGTCGAGTGCCCATAATTGTTCCCGCGTAGTTGGTTAGTGCGTATAGGCCAGTAGCCAAACTCAGATCAAATACCAAGATCTTGTTAAGCGTGTTAAGTATCCGCGAACGCCGAACAAGGCCAGGCCCACCTTTCTCCTAGGTGGTCTCAACCTGCCCTGTCGCTCCACCTCAAAGTAACAGTTGGGGGCCGTCAAGAACCCAGGCCCACCTCTACCGGGATGGAGCCACCTGCCCCTTCAGCCCCCATCTCCGAACAGTATCACAGGTAATGTAACAGTGTAAAGTATATAGTATATGCCCGTGATCACCTCCTGAAGTGATCACGGCCCAGTAGTATAGCATGGCAGACGAACAAGAGTGTAGGGCCACTGATGGAACACTCGCAACCTATACTAAGCAGTAGGATAGCAGGTAAAGGTAACAACAGTAGTAGCAAGGACAGGCTATGCACCAGTATAGGATTAACTGAAAGCAGTAACATGCAAGCAGTAGAGAAGAATAGGTGATATCTGGTGATCAAGGGGGGCTTGCCTGGTTGCTCTGGCAAGAGAGAGGGGTCGTCAACTCCGTAGTCGCACTGGGTAGCAGCGGCGTCGGTCTCGGTGTCTAGCGAGAGTAGAGGGGGAAGAAACAATAAATATTTAAGCAAGCATATGCATAGCGATGCATGACATGACAAGTATCGGTGCTAGAGGTGCCCTAACGCGGTATGAGGTGATACCGGTGAAGGGGGATAACATCCGGGAAAGTATCCCCGATGTTTCGCGTTTTCGGGCAGAGGGGCCGGAGGGGGAAAGTTGCGAGTTTGATATGTTAGGGGTGCGTGGCGGACAAACGGGCTGCCTATCCGGGTTCGTCTTGTCGCTCTGAGCAACTTCCATGTACAAACTTTTTTCAACTGAGCTACGGTTTAATTTATATTAATTTTTAAAGTTTTAAATCATTTTCTAATTTATTAATTATTAACTGAATTAACATGATCCAGAATAGTGTACGCTGACATCATCATGACGTCAGCAGTCAACAGGGCGTTGACTGGGGCAAACTGACGCGTGGGTCCCGTTCGTCATAGCCTAAAAACTAATTAACAGTTTTAATTAACTAATCAAGTTAATTAAGTACTAAATAGAGTTAATTAAGTTAAGTAATTACCTGTTTAGTTAATTAATTAGTTACTTACTTAATTAATTAACCAATTACTTATTTTCATTTTTTAATTACATTTTCTTTTCGTTTTTTTAACAAGACAGGGGGCGTGGGTCCCATCTATCATCTGCCCACGGGGGCCATAGCGGGTGTTGGGCGTAACGGGCGGGCGCCCGTGCCCGAGGGGCGCTACGCCTGGGCGCGGGGCGAGGCCAGCGGGGGCGTCGACGCGGTGCGGCCAGGGGGCCACGACCGGGAGGAGGGGATGGGACGGCGCGGGGCCGGCAACACCGCCGGGCGGCGCCGGCGGAGGGCGGCCAGAGGCGAGGCGGGCGCAGCATGGGGAGGAGCTGCGGGCTCGGCTGCGAGCGGCGACGAGGCGGATGGCGAGCGAGGCGCGAGGCGGCGGTGGAGCAGCGCAGGTGGGCACACGAGCGCGCGTGCAGGCGGCGCAGGGTGCGGCCAGGCGCGGAGGGAGTGGGGCAGGCGCACGGGAGCAGAACCCCGGGCGCGGCCACGGGAGGTCGCGGGCGCGACGAGCGCGTCCCCGGAGCGAGACAGGGCGCGGCCACGGACGCGTCGAGGAGCGGGCGTGCGCGGCTACAGGCGTGGTGAGCGCGTCAACAGAGGCGGCGACTACGGGCGTTGCACGGTGACGGAAGTAGAGGAGAAGGGAGGGAGCGGACGGTGGAGCTCACCATGCCCTATAGGTGTGCTTAAGCAGGCTCGGGGAGGGGCTGAGGAGGCGCCGGAGCTGCGGGGCGATGGCGACCAGCGATGATACGAGGACGGCGAGCGACGGCGCCGAGGTAGTCCTAGTCGGGGTGGCGCGGAGGTGGTGGTCCGGCGAGGCGGCACCGGCGCCGGGGTCAGAGCGGCGAGGGCGCGTCGGGCTCGGCGCGGCCGTGGGTGCGTTCCCCCAATCCCGATCTGGATCGGGGAGGAGGAGAAGCGAGAGGGAGTGGGGAAGTGGGGGCCGAGTGGGGGTTGCGGCGCTAGGGTTCTAGGGGAGTGGGGTTAAGGGGGGCGTCGGCTGGGCCGGCCTGGTGACCTGCTGGGCCGAGGCCCAGTCGGGGGGGGGGGGAAGTGGTGTTCTACTTCTTTTTCTTTGGGGGGGGGCTTTTGTTTTTATTTTCTTTTCTTTTATATATTATTTTCTGTTCTATTTTAGTTACACCTATTTTAGTTTTTTATAAAATACAAACAAACTCCTAAAATATTGTTATAATATAGCCCACTACCTCAATAAGTTTGGTGCAATAATAAAATACTTGGTACATTTTTATTATTTAAATGGTATTTATATATTTATTTTAGCCACAGTTTTATTTATTTTAGTGCATTAAATATTTTATAAAAATGTGGATGCTCCACCATAATTACCTATGAATTATTTGTCACCTCTCGAATATTTTAGTTTTAATGTTTGAAAACTTTTTATGCTACCTTGATTTTAAATTTGAAGTTTGAACTGCGTTTCGAACCGACGCGAGTTTATCAACAATAACTGAGGTGATGTGGCATCATTAGCAGTTGTTTACTGTAGCTTGATTACCGGGGGTCACACTGCGCCGGACCCCCACCCCTGCTGGTGCGCATGCCCCGAGGAACTGTCGCCTCCAGCCCGCCGGAGCCGCCCCGTCGCCTCCCTGCCATCGTCGTTGCCTCCTCGTCCTCCTCCCCAAAGGCGCCATCGAGCCTCGTCGCTTGTTCCCCTGCAACGAATGTGAGCACGCCCCCGCCTCTCCTTTGTCTCCTACACACTCGCGCGCGCACGCCCTTGCCTCGCTCTCTGCCCGCTCTGGCCACGCCCCGCCGCGTCCTTTCGTGCGCCGAAAGTGCCCGCTCGCCGTTCACTGCCACCCGCTACTGCCGCCGGCCCCGCCCTCTGTATACCAGCACGCGCATGGCCATCGCCGCTCGGCTGCTCGCGAACTGCGCCGCCCACCGCAGCTCCCGGCGTTCCTCCAAGCCCCCCCCCCAAGCCGCTCGCCAGCAACTGGCCCCCCACTTTCCCACTGCTGCTGCCTCCCCCCCCCCCGTGCCGGCGCTCTGCTCCTGCGCCCGCGCCGGATGACCGGCGCTCGTCGCCCGCCTGTGTATGCCCCGCCACTACTGCCCCTCCCGGTCGCACGACCCGGCCACCGCCGCCGCCGGCCACTGGCCGCGCCCGCGTCGGCTCCAGCCGCTGCTGCTGCAGCAGGGAGCCCCTCCGCCGTGGCTCCACCGAGCCCGTCCTTTCGCCACCGTCGTTAACAACAGGCCTAACCAGCCTTTAAAACACCCAACACTTAACAGACTGACTAATGCACCCCCCCACTTGTTAATTAGTCTAATCTAAACAATTAAATCCATTGATAAAATTATGTCTCACTGACAATGGGGCCCCACCACTAATTGAACTAATTGAATAAATAAAATCAACACATTTCCAATGACAGGTGGGTCCCCTTGACCCTGTTGACCAGTCAAAGTTTGACTGGCCTGCTGACTGGACCCCCTGGACCCCACTGTCATTCTCATGGGCAAGCCCCCCTGTGTATAAAAAGTAGTTCAGGCATTTTAATTCAAATCCAGATATTTCCCTAATATTGTTTAAACTTCAACAATTCGTAGAAATTAAACCGTAACTCAGATGGAAAAACTTTGTACATGAAAGTTGCTCAGAACGACGAGACAAATCCGGATAAGCAGCCCGTTCGTCCGCCACACATCCCTAGCATAGCAAACACACAACTTTCCCCCTCCGTTTCATCTGCCCGAAAACGCGAAACACCGGGATACTTTCCCAGATGTTCCCTCCTTCACCAGTAGCACCTAGTACCACATTAGGTCACCCCTAGCACCGCATATTGCCTTATTATGCTTTATGATGCTTTGATTGCTCTGTTATTTATTATGTTCCCCCTCCGCTACTTCTTTCCGATAGACCCCGAGACTGCTGCCGATACCCCCGTGTACGATTACGGAGTTGTTGACCCTCTCTCTTGCCAGAGCAACCAGGCAAGCCCCCCCCCTTGATCACTAGATATCGCCTATTCTTCTCTAAACTCTTGCATTAGAGTAGTGTAGCATGTTACTGCTTTCAGTTAATCCTATACTGCTGCATAGCCTGTCATTGCTACTACTGTTGTTACCTTTACCTGCTATTCTACTACTTAGTATAGGATGCTAGTGTTCCATCAGTGGCCCTACACTCTTGTCCGTCTGCCATGCTATACTACTAGGCCGTGATCACTTCGGGAAGTGATCTCGGGCATATGCTATATGCTTTACACTGTTACATTACCTGTGATACTGTTCAGAGATGGGGGCTGAAGGGGCAGGTGGTTCCACCCAGGTAGTGGTGGGCCTGGGTTCCCGACGGCCCCCGACTATTACTTTGTGGTGGAGCGACAGGGCAGGTTGAGACCACCTAGGAGAGAGGTGGTCCTGGCCCTGGTCGGCATTCGCGGATACTTAACATGCTTAACGAGATCTTGGTTTTTGATCTGAGTCTGGCTACTGGCCTATACGCACTAACCAACTACGCGGGAAAGATATGGGCACTCGGCGTCGTGGTATCAGCCGAAGCACTTCGTGACGTCAGCGACTGAGCAGCGCGCACTAGATTGGACCGTGTAACGTGACTTTCGTTGTACTAGAGGTTGCTAGGTCTGCTTCCGGCCGCGTTCGCAACGTGCAGGTGTGCTAAGGGCGATAGGCTCAGACCCCTGTGCGCTTAGGTTTAGACCGACGTGCTGACCTCTCCGTTGTGCCTAGGTAGGGCTGTGACGTGTTGATCTTCTGAGGCCGGGCATGACCCAGGAAAGTGTGTCCGGCCAAATGGGATCAAGCGTGTTGGGTTATGTGGTGCACCCCTGCAGGGAAGTTAATCTATTCGAATAGCCGTGATCTTCGGTAACAGGACGACTTGGAGTTGTACCTTGACCTTATGACAACTAGAACCGGATACTTAATAAAACACACCCTTCCAAGTTCCATATACAACCCGGTGATCGCTTTCTAACAGGGCATCGAGGAGGGGATCGTCGGGTAGGATTATGCTATGTGATGCTACTTGGAGGACTTCAGTCTACTCTCTTCTACATGCTGCAAGACGGAGGCTGCTAGAAGTGTAGTCTTCGACAGGATTAGTTATCCCCCTCTTATTCTGGCATTCTGCAGTTCAGTCCGCTGATATGGCCCTTTACACATATATCCATGCATATGTAGTGTAGCTCCTTGCTTGCGAGTACTTTGGATGAGTACTCACGGTTGCCTTGTTTCCCCTTTTCTCCATTTCTATACCCGATTGCTGCGACCAGACGATGGAGCCCAGGAGCCAAACGCCACCTTCGACGATGACTCCTACTACACTGGAGGTGCCTACTACTACGTACAACCTGCTGACGACGACCAGGAGTTGTTAGGAGGATCCCAGGCAGGAGGCATGCGCCTCTTTCGATCTGTATCCCAGTTTATGCTAGCCATCTTATGGCAACTTGTTTAACTTATGTTTGTACTCAGATATTGTTGCTTCCGCTGACTCGTCTATGATCGAGCACCTGTATTGGCCCCTGGCTTGTATTATGATGCTTGTATGACTTATTTTATTTTTAGAGTTGTGTTGTGATATCTTCCCGTGAGTCCCTGATCTTGATCGTACACGTTTGCGTGTATGATTAGTGTACGGTCAAATCGGGGGCGTCACAAGTTGGTATCAGAGCCGACTGCCTGTAGGAATCCCCCTTCCACACTCCTTGGCCGAAGTTGAGTCTAGTCGATGAAATTTGTTTTTACTAACATGGCTGTGCGGCCCATGGGCCCACGTCGCCATTGGGTGGTATTAGGATCTTTTATTCCTTGTCTATACTCTGGGATTCTAAGCTCTCTTCTATTCGGGTGAAATGATTTTTACTAACTCTAACATTAGGGTCTCGTGATCACATCCACCCGGGGAGCCCCTTGTTACAGATGATCGCCTGCTGTACTGAAGGATTCTGAATATACCCTCCATTGTTCTCTCGAGACTTTGTGCCCATTGCTTTTGTCATCCCCTACCACCAAAATATCCCTATGGATAACTACCTACAATTGTCGTTCATACCTTCATCCTCAGTTGCTCTTGTTATTACAAGATGCCCTAAATTGCTCTCCGTTGTTTCGAAAATCCTTTAAGCTTACTGCCCTGCAGTTCTTGCCTAATGAATACCCCCCACGGATATTTTCTCGCACTTATCGAGTATCCGCTCATCCCCAGTTGTTCAGGTGTTTCACAAAAGTATTCGAAGTGCCATTCGACCTTCCGAAAATCCTCAGGAGCCTTTTGCTCTTGAAGTCCTTGCTTACTTGCATTATGGTTAATCCCATAAGTCTAGTAATCTTATCGACATCCTTTGTCATTATCATTTTGAGTCTGTTGATGCAATATGTTGCGGTTGCTTACAATCCTTAACCAAATCGTAGAATTCACCCTTCTGGCTCAGACATCATTTTAAACATGAGCTGGATCTCGACCAAACAAATTGTCATCGATTGTATCCCTAAGTCTATTCAGCTTATCCATCCCTAATTAGAGCATTGCTTCTGATCCCTTGTCCTGGAATTCATAATTCCTTTGCATTTAAGCTTTGAGTTAGTCAATTGTTTCTATAATCGGATGCACTTGCATTCCTTCTTCCTTTGATAGAGTACCGATACTCACATCAGCTCCGCTGTAGACCACCAGACCTCTTGTTGGATTATTATCCGATGGTGTCCTTCATATTCAAATAACCTTGTGAGTCTTTCAACGGATATATAAAGCCTTGGGTAAATTGTATCCTCTGTTTTCTCAACCATGCTCTGCTCTCGAGCTGGTGGTATTTACTATTGAAGCTTGTGGTATATGTTTCCATGATGCCCCGATGGGTTGAACCTATGCCTTACTTAATATGTGTGAACTCGAAAGTTTTCACGAGTCATACTCTTCTGGTATTTTGCCAGATAAAATTTCAATACTACAACTTCTTCAAAAATGAGAAGTGAATGAAAGGTTATGCATTGGATAAGTGGGAGTCGACCTTGAACTTTGTGTTCATGCCCATGGACACGATGTACATCTTATCATCGAAGCTTCTTTTAAAATTAATTATTCCCTTGGTATAAGTTCATCTTATATCTGGGATCTGGCCTTTTGCAATCGTGATTCTGACCATGTTCTCCTTTAAATACCATTTTCGGTGCAAGTGTAAGCACTTGTCTTCTATAGAGCAATACCCCAGTCCAACCTCTACTTTGATCTATCTTCGAGTATTACCCCCTGGTATCTCGAGGTTATCATGGAACATCATATCTTCTTATGAGTTCTCCATCAAGTACTACCTTCTCACCGATTCCAATTTTCCACGTGTTTTGAGTTGTTTGTTACTCGAAACACCAATAACTGAATCGAGTTCGTTCTACGATTCAACTACTCTTTGTAATCCTTAATACCTGCGAGTTGTACTCGCTGATGTCATTCCCAACCGATTGGCTACATCATCATCGTCATGTTAAAGCTTAAACTGTGCTGCCGGATCCTTCATCCCGGAGCACAAATTTCGACGGTGAGCTAATCTTACAATCGATCTTCCTCGTCATATCGTTTGTCCTTGGACAGCAAGCTTGATTTCGAGTTTGTGTCGTACCCTTGGTTCCATTAACCTTTTGCTTCATCATCCCTTTGACTTGATGTCATCGCCGATAGATTACATCTTCGTGGAGCCTCTCGACAAAATTTGCCGTGATCATCATCAACATTTTGACTCCTTCCAGGATATCAATCTAATTCATGATGGTAAGTGCCATCCTCGTCCCTTGGTAATTTGAATTACCATCGACAACATCTTTACCTTCCTTTCATCACAAACTTGTTCATGTTATGGAGCTCCTTGCTATCCAGCATTTGTTCTTCTTCACCTTGGAGTATTACCATCTTTTATGTCAAGAATGTCGTGAGGATTACTCCACCTCTTAAAATTCTTGGTATAGTGATACTTCTCACCATCATCATTCTTTCTTGGTTCCCGTGTTGATTCTAGACGGGATACCAACAGGTGAACGTTGTTGTTTGGATTCTGCAATTCTAGCAACCCTATTGCTTTGAAGTTAATGATCGATAATTCATTCTTAGCCTATCGGTTGCGGAATCACCATTCTAACGTTGGTCATGCTACTATAAGACCATATTTCTGGTGCACTTTTCAACCAATTCTTAATTTTGTATGTTTTCCTCGAGCATACATCATTATATCATTTGATCCGACAAATGTTATCTCCTTGTTCACATAACTGTGGAAATCCACATTTTTGGAAATCTCGAGGATTGTCGCTGACTCCATCAGCTACCCCATCATCCTCTCTTTGGTTTAAATGATGAACTCTTGTGTCGATACTCACTCCCATAGTTCATTTCCCAAGAATCTTACAATGTCATCTCGACAATTTGTGTTGCACCTTTCTTCTCAAGCATTCTGAGTCTGAGTTATCCTGACACCAATCAGATCTGAATCTCGGTCAGATGTGATGATTGGAACATATTCCCAAGAGTTGTAACCATGGTCTTTATGTGACCCGGTAAGGTGATGTCACGCCTAGCACACCTGGCCGGAGGACCTATTGTTTTATTTTACTCTTAGCAAGGTTATCTATTCTTCCATGAGGAAATGGTGACACTTGTTCTATAAGTTGTTGTAACACCCCGGATGTAACTTGCCATATTTGTAACTCCAACTCTTGCCATTTTCGGCAATGTGATATGATATTCCCTCCGTGGTTGGGTTTCCCTTCATTTTTCATTTTGTCCTTGTCATGCATTTCATGTCATGTCATCATGTGCATCGCATTCGCATATGTGTTCATCTTATGCATCCGAGCCTTTTCCCCGTTGTCCGTTTTGCAATCCGACGCTCCTACGTCCTCCGGCGCCCCCTTTTACATATTTTCATGTGCGAGTGTTAAACGGTCTCGGAATGGACCGAGATTTGTCAAGCGGCCTTGGTATATCACCGGTAGACCGCCTGTCAAGTTTCGTGCCATTTGGACTTCGTTTGATACTCCAACCGTTGACCGAGGGACCGAAAAGGCCTCTTTTGGGTTGCAGCCAAAACCCCTCCAAAACAGCCCATTAACCCATCTAAGTCACTTCCAAACGCGGAGCCGGACGCGTCCGCCCGCCGCCCCGAACCAATCGCGTGCCGCCACATGGCGGGCCGCGCCCACATCGCCGCCGCCTCCGCCGCCGACCCGCGGGCCCGCTGAGGCCTGTCGCCGGCCCCCGCGGCCCGTGAGCCTCCCGCCGCCGACGCCTCCTTCCTCGCCCCGCCGCCCGGTCGCCTCCTCCTCCCGCGCTGCCGCCTGCTCCTCCACCTCGCCGCAGCCGCCGTCGCGCGCGCGCCCGAGCCGGCGCTCGCCCGGCGCCGCCGCCGCCTTCCCGCCTCGCCGGTTTCTTCTCCGGTCGGATCCGGGGCCGGGCCGGCCAGATCCGCCGTCCCTCGCCCCTCCCCTGCTACTCCGGCGACCTCTCCGGCCTCCACCACGCCGGATCTCCGAACACGCCTCGGTTCGCGCGCCACTGCAAACCCTAGGTTGACTTTCCTCGGACCCCCGAAATCGTCCAAGTCTTTTTCTGCAGATTAATTGTTGCATCTTCGTCGTGTCATAAATTTGCACCCGTGGCTCCATTTTGGGCATATAGCATATCGATTTGTTCGCCTCAACGAGTACATCATTTCATCTCATCGCATCATTTTCATTTGAGCACATATTGATGCCCGAAATGCTGTTGGAAGCGGGTTATGTGATGTTAGTTACAGATTCTTATCAGAACTTGCACTTTTGTCATTTTTGCCATGATTGATGTGTGCATCCTATGAACTGGAGTCCTACATGTGTTTTGTAATATACCATGCCATATTTACAGGGGTGTATGCCATGTATTTTTGTGATCTTTGTGGTGACTAGCACAAGCATGCAAACTAGGGATCATATTGTTGCTGATTTCAGGGACTTGGTAATTTCACCAAGTCATGTCCTGCTGTTATTTTTATGCTATGTGTTCGTGTTGTTACAGAGAGATCTATGCCCATTTTGAGCATGATCAGTAAGGGTGTTTTGAATATATGGATTTGCTCTATCCATACATGCCTTCGTTTGAAATTATGGAGTGTCATAGCTTGAGTCAATCAAGCTCTACTTTTGCTATAAAATGTTACTGGCAGATTGTTTACATGTTATTCGATTTTGCCAAGCTTGTTGTAGTTGATCATTGCATGCTATGATGTTATTCTTGCCATGTATAGCTTTTACGCCATGTATTCTGGATGGTTGTATGCTTAGTTTATCATGCAATGCTCTATAGTGAGTGCATCGAGCTCGTAAATATGCCTACTTGCTATCTGCTTTTGACATGTCCAGTTTTCTGCTAAGTCTGAAAACTGTAACGAAACTTGCTTAATTGACATGGGTGCTATTATATTTTCTGGTCCTTTTTGGCTCATGGTCAGTAAGGGACTTTTGTTCTATGTTTTGAGTAGATTCATGCCTTGCCTTGTTTTGCTATATTGTGTTCCTATAGCATGTTGTTTGCTTGCTCTAAATATGCCATCCTGATGTTAATTTCTGGCATGTTGTTTTCACCAAGTCTGTGAACCTGTTATCTTTTGCACTTTTGCCATGCTTGTTTGAACCTGCTATTGTGTGAATGAGCCGTAGCTCAGTGTTCATCTTTTGTTAAGCATCTTGAGTAGATCACTGCCATATGCTTTCATGTTATGTTTGATGCAGTAGCTTAATTTCTTGCTGCTTGCTAAGTGGCATCATGCTGTTAAACGCAGTAATATGTCATTCTTGTTTTGCTTGTCATTTGCAAACCTTGCATCCGATTCCGGTGATCTTTATATCGATTTCAACCGAAATCACCTCACCTTTCCAGTGGCATACTTGGTTTTCCAAAATTATGCCTTGTTCATCTTTTTCCTTCCGGAGCACGCATATGCATTGCATACCACATCTCGCATATCATGCCATGTTTTGCATCATGTTGCTTGCGCATTGCATCGTGGTTGATAGTTGTTCCTTTGCTTGTGTTCTTGTTTTGGGTAGAGCCGGGAGACGAGTACGTGAACGAGGAACCTGTTGAGAACACTTACGAGGAGCAGGCTTTCGACAACCCTGAGAACTTTGCAGGCAAGATGATCATACCCTCGAAATCACTTCTATCTTTGCTTGCTAGATGCTCGCTCTTTTGCTATGCCTATGCTGCGATACCTACCACTGCTATATCATGCCACCCATATTGCCATGTCAAACCCCTAACCATCCTTTCCTAGCAAACCGTTGATTGGCTATGTTACCGCTTTGCTCAGCCCCTCTTATAGCGTTGCTAGTTGCAGGTGAAGATGAAGTTTGTTCCATGTTGGAACATGATTATTTTGGGATATCACAATATCTCTTATTTAATTAATGCATCTATATACTTGGTAAAGGGTGGAAGGCTCGGCCTTATGCCTGGTGTTTTGTTCCACTCTTGCCACCCTAGTTTCCGTCATACCGGTGTTATGTTCCTTGATTTTGCGTTCCTTACACGGTTGGGTGATTTATGGGACCCCCTTGACAGTTCGCTTTGAATAAGACTCCTCCAGAAAGGCCCAACTTTGTTTTTACCATTTGCCACCTAAGCCTTTTTCCCTTGGGTTTCGCGGACTCAAGGGTCATCTTTATTTTAACCCCCGGGCCAGTGCTCCTCCGAGTGTTGGTCCAAACCGTCAGCCGCCGGTGGCTACCAAGGGCAACTCTGGGCTCGCCTACCGGAAGTTTGGACAATTCGTTGTGCCCTGAGAACGAGATATGTGCAGCTCCTATCGGGATTTGTCAGCACATTGGGCGGCTTTGCTGGTCTTGTTTTACCATTGTCGAAATGTCTTGTAGTCCGGGATTCCGAGACTGATCGGGCCTTCCCGGTAGAAGGAATATCCTTCGTTGACCGTGAGAGCTTATAATGGGCTAAGTTGGGACACCCCTGCAGGGTATTATCTTTCGAAAGCCGTGCCCGCGGTTATGAGGCAGATGGGAATTTGTTGATGTCCGGTTGTAGAAAACCCGAAGTTGACCTTAATTAAAACACATCAACCGCGTGTGTAACCATGATGGTCTCTTCTCGGCGGAGTCCGGGAAGTGAACACGGTGTTGGAGTTATGTCTAACGTAGGTTGTTCTAGGATCACTTCTTGATCACTTCTAGCTTCACGACCGTGCCTTGCTTCTCTTCTCGCTCTCTTTTGCGTTGTTAGCCACCATATATGCTAGTCGCTTGCTGCAGCTCCACCTCACAACCCCCTCCTACCTTTAAGCTTAAATAGTCTTGATCTCGCGGGTGTGCGATTGCTGAGTCCCCGTGACTCACAGATTCTACCAAAACAGTTGCAGGTGCCAACGATGCCAGTGCAGATGACGCAACCGAGCTCAAGTGGGAGTTCGAAGAGGAACGTGGTCGTTACTATGTGTCTTTTCCTGATGATCAGTAGTGGAGCCCAGTTGGAACGATCGGGGATCTGTGTAGCATTTGGGGTAGTCTTCTTTCATTTTGGTTCCGTAGTCGGACCTTGAGTGTAATCTGGATGATGGATGTTTATTTATGTATTGTGTGAAGTGGCGACTATAAGCCAACTATGTATCTCTTTCCCTTATGTATTACATGGGTTGTGTGAAGATTACCTCACTTGCGACATTGCTTTCAATGTGGTTATGCCTCTAAGTCGTGCTTCGACACGTGGGAGATATAGCCGCATCGAGGGCGTTACAAGTTGGTAATCAGAGCCATCCCCGACTTAGGAGCCCCCCCTGCTTGATCGAATCGCTGGCGTTGTTGAGTCTAGAAAAATGTTTTGAGTCTTAGGATTATATATATCGGAGAGTAGGATTCTTTTTACTCCCCAGTCCCTTCATCGCTCTGGTGAGGCCTCCTGACGTAGAGTTTTGACTCTCCTCTCCTCAAATTTCACTAAAAAAAATTTAGGATCACGCGGGTATCTTGGAATCGTTCCGATGGTTTTGTGACGAGAACATTGTTCTTGGTGCCTCCTGACATTTAGGGGTTGTGGCAGTGTCCCGGGGAGTTGAGCTCTGAGGTGTTGTCATCACAATTTTATCGTTGCAGTTCTGGAATACCTGAGTTTCGCCGACATCGAAAATCTCTTTTGTACAGTTGTTGGTGAGATAACCCCGATAACCCAGTACTGGGGCGAGTTCGGGAGTATTGCCATAACTCGTATAACGGATGCTTTTCGAAGGTTGAGGTAAACGATTTCCGAAGGTTTCTTGGTTATGTGTTGAAGGATGGATACAGCTGGATCTAGGTATTGTTAGTTTGGGTGATATATTTTGTGTCCCCTGTATCCCCAACACCTGATTGCATAACCAGAAAGTTTCGGGAGTTTATAAGTGGGAATTCTAATAGCTTATAGGATATCTTTCCGACAGATGTATGATTTGAGATTGGGGCCTAACGTGCTAGTGGCTCGCCTATTCACGACCGATTTACAGTGGTCGCGAGGCGTCTTAAAGAATCCTTGGCTATGCTGATTCGGGGACGTCTTGTTTGTCATTCGTGACGTCCGCTATACGTCGTGCCCGTGTGGGCCCCACCACGAACACTTTGGGCGAAATCTCTATCATGTGTTTGTTCCGGCTTATTCTACAAGCCAATCTTTTGTTTTGTTTTCAGTTGTGATATTCGAGTTGTTTCGAAGGCAGATGGTAATTCCATACCTTTATCTAAATGGCTTCTCAGCTTATGGAAGTGTGATGCTTTACTTTGGAATTCATTCGTTCATTCTTGTTCGAATGTTTATTGTGAAGACTATATGTTGCAATTTCGATCCTTTGATTCAGCTTGAATATATGTCTTTCAAGATGCTAATGGATGTCACCCTCTTCAGGATGGCTCCGCCAACACGTCAGAATCCGGAACGCAATGAAGGAAGTCAGGCTAACCCTCCGCCACCACCTCCGCCTCCGGAGGCATGGCAAGCCTTGATGACAGCCACCAATGCCAACGCTCAGATTCTGATTCAGCTCTTGCAAGATCGCAACCAAGGGCAAGGTAATCAGGGAAATCAAGGCCAAGGCAACAATCAACCGCACTTTGCTACCCTCAATCAGTTCCTTGCAAATCAGCCAAAGACTTTCAGCTACTGTGTCGAGGCCACAGACGCCGATGATTGGCTCGCGGACATCAACAAGCATTTCGAATGTAGCAATGTCAGACCTGAGGACTTTGTCAAGTTTGCCTCTTTTCAACTCAAGGATCAAGCTGCTGAGTGGTATCAACAATACAAAGATTCCAGAGGAGGTCGTGTGATTACCTGGGATGATTTCCATCGTGACTTCAAAGCTCATCACATTCGAGAAAGTGTTGTTGAGACTAAGCATGAGGAGTTCCGCAATCTCAAGCAAGGCAACATGTCTGTGTATCAATACAACACTCAGTTCCAGAAGCTCTCGTTTTGCTAAGCAAGACATCCCTGATGAAAAGAGCATGATTTACCAATTCAGGCGTGGCCTCAGAGAAGATCTGCAACTAGCTCTCGTGCTTTTTGAGCCGAAAAAGTATGATGAATTCTACAACATGGCACTGAAACAAGAGGCTGCCCAGCTGAAGTGTGAGGCTTCTAAGAAGAGAGTCAGGGACGCAGTTCAGTCCTCTTCTTCCTCACTAGTGGCGGCCAAGCAACAGAAGTTCTGGTTGCCTCCTCCTCCTCCGTTCCGTCAGCCTTACCAGCAGAAGAACTCAGGTGGTCGTGGATCTTCCCACCCACCCAACCCTGGCTATCATAAAAAGTCTCAGAACCAAGCTCCAAGGCCAAATGCTCCTTATCACCGTCCGCTCTCAGAGGTGACTTGTAACAAATGTCAGCAAAAGGGTCACTATGCGAACAAGTGCTTCAACCAAAGGCGCCTTCCGCCTCCTCCTCCTGTGAGATCTTCCAGCAATGAAGTGGTCAAGCATAATTCCAAGTTTGCAAAAGTGAACATGATGAACGCGGCTCAGACAGAGGATTCTTCAGAAGTGATCATGGGTAACCTTCCTGTTAATGATATTCCTGCAAAAGTCTTATTTGATACCGGTGCATCGCATTCTTTCATTTCAAGACCTTTTGCATCGAAGCATGAGTTGTCTTTCCAAGGGTTGCCTAAACCGTTAGCAGTTGTCTCTCCGGGTAAATGCATGAATGCAAGCTTTATGATTCCGAATGTTTCAATCAAGATGGGCGACTATAAATTTTTGGCTAAACCAATTGTTCTTGGTGACTCTGATATTGATCTTATTCTCGGGATGGACTGGCTTTCTAAGCACAAGGCTCAGCTTGATTGTGTTGCCAGGGAAATTCAATTGACTCACTCTTCTGAGGATGTGATCATCTATGCCGCTCGTGACGAAACCATAAGGTTATTTTCTCTCAGTGAGAAGGGCGAGCTAGACGCAATCTCTCAAATTCCAGTCGTTTGTGAGTACCAAGATGTCTTTCCAGAAGAGCTTCCGGGTATGCCTCCTCACCGGCCAGTTGAATTCGTTATTGATCTTGAGCCTGGCACGGAACCCGTTTGCAAGTGTCCTTACAAGCTTGGGCCAAAAGAGTTGAAGGAATTGAAGAAACAACTCGATGAACAAGAGCGTCTGGGTCTGATCAGACCGAGTTCATCTCCTTGGGGTTGTGGAGTTCTTTTTGTCCGGAAGAAGGATGGCACGGACCGACTTTGTGTCGATTACCGTCCATTGAACAAGAAGACTATCAAGAACAAGTATCCACTTCCCAACATCAATGAGCTATTCGAGCAACTTAAAGGTGCTAAAGTGTTATCCAAGCTTGACCTTCATATGGGTTATCATCAGATTCGCATTCGTGAAGAAGATATTCCCAAGACAGCATTCAGAACAAGCTTTGGTTCTTATGAATATACTGTCATGTCTTTCGGCCTTGTCAATGCTCCTCCAACATTCTCTCGTATGATGAACTTCATCTTCAACCCCTACACCAACGAATTCGTCTTGGTCTATCTCGATGATATATTGGTCTTCTCCAAGAATAAGAAGGATCATGCCAAACATTTGCGATTGGTGCTCGACAAGCTCAGAGAGTATAAATTCTATGCGAAGTTCTCCAAATGTGAATTCTGGCTTGATGAAGTTCTTTACCTTGGGCATATCATCTCTGCCAAGGGCATTGCTATTAATCCCGAGAGGGTGTCTGCAGTTTTGAATTGGGAACCTCCTCAGAATGTCAAGCAGCTTCGCCGTTTTCTTGGACTTGCAAGCTGTTGCCGAAGATTCATTGAGAATTTCTCAAAGATTGCAAAGCCTCTTTCCAACCTCCTCCAGAAGCATGTGAAGTATGTTTGGTCTCCTAAGTGTGACGTTGCTTTCAACGCTATCAAAGAGAAACTCGTCACTGCTCCAGTTTTGACTCCTCCTGACGAATCCAAGCCTTATGAAGTTTTCTGTGATGCTTCTCTTCAAGGTCTCGGTGCTGTGTTAATGCAAGAGAAGAAAGTTGTGGCCTATACCTCTCGTCAGTTGAAGCCCAACGAAAAGAACTACCCCACTCACGATCTTGAGTTGGCGGCAGTTGTCCATGCATTAATAACATGGAGACATCTCTTGTTGGGAAGGAAAGTGGACATATTCACCGATCACAAGAGCCTCAAGTACATTTTCACTCAACCCAACCTCAACCTCAGGCAGACTCGATGGGTCGAAATGATTCAAGAGTATAATCCGAGTATTGAATATACTCCAGGCAAGGCCAATGTCATTGCAGATGCATTGAGCAGGAAGGCTTATTGCAACAGCTTAATCCTCAAGCCCTTTCAACCGGATCTTTGTGAAGCTTTCCGCAAACTGAATCTTCAAGTTGTTCCTCAAGGTTTTCTTGCCAACCTCATAGTCTCTCCTACTTTGGAAGATCAAATTCGTGAGGCTCAACTCCTGGATACCATGGTGAAGAAGGTGAAACGTGGTATTGACAAGGGCATTTCCAAATACAAGTGCTATCGCGTTGATGACAGGGATACTCTTTTCTTCGAGGACCGGATTGTGGTTCCAAAGGGTGATCTACGGAAAGTCATTATGAACGAGGCTCACAATTCACTCCTATCCATTCATCCTGGAAGCACGAAGATGTACCATGACCTCAAGCAGTCGTATTGGTGGACTCGAATGAAGCGAGAAATTGCTCAATTCGTGAATGAATGTGATGTCTGTCGAAGGGTGAAAGCAGAACACCAACGACTAGCTGGTCTACTCCAACCTCTTGCTATTCCAGAATGGAAGTTTGATCATATCGAAATGGACTTCGTGACTGGTTTTCCTAAGTCCAAGCATGGAAATGATGCTATCTTCGTCGTCATCGACAAGCTCACGAAAGTGGCTCATTTTCTTCCTATCAAAGAGTCTATCACAGCAGCGCAGCTGGCAGAGCTTTACACCTCCAGAATTGTCTCCTTGCATGGCATTCCATAATTGATATCTTCAGATCGTGGAAGAATCATCAACTCTAAATTCTGGGACTCCTTCCAGAAGGCTATGGGCACAAACATTCGCTTCAGCACAGCTTTCCATCCTCAAACTAGTGGACAAGTTGAGCGTGTCAACCAAATTCTTGAAGATATGCTCAGGGCTTGTGTCATCTCTTTCGGCATGAAGTGGGAGGATTGTCTTCCATATGCTGAGTTCTCTTACAACAACAGCTTTCAAGCGAGCTCGGGCAAAGCCCCATTCGAGATTCTCTATGGCAGAAAGTGTCGTACTCCTCTCAATTGGTCAGAGACGGGCGAACGCCAACTTCTTGGCAACGACTTGATCACAGAGACTGAAGATATGTGTAAAGTCATTCGTGAGAATCTCAAAGCCGCTCGATCGCGCCAGAAGAGCTATTATGATAGCAAACACCGTGATTTGGCTTTCGAGATCGGAGACCATGTCTACCTCCGCGTCTCTCCAATGAAAGGAACTCGTCGCTTCGGTATCAAAGGTAAACTTGCCCCTAGATACGTGGGTCCTTTCAAGATTGTCGGCAAAAGAGGCGATCTCGCCTATCAACTTGAGCTTCCCCCCAACTTTGCAAATGTGCACGATGTGTTCCACGTGTCACAGCTTCGCAAGTGCTTCAAAACGCCTGAGCGCACCATCAACTTCGAAGAGATTGATCTTCAAGAAGATTTTTCTTATCATGAGCATCCCGTTGCCATTCTTGAAGAAACTGAGCGCAAGACTCGCAACAAGTCCATCAAATTCCTGAAAGTGAAGTGGTCACACCATTCAGACCGAGAAGCCACCTGGGAGCGCGAGGACCACCTCCGTTCCGAATATCCGGAGTTCTTTCAGTCCTAGATCTCGGGACGAGATCCTCTCGTGTGTGGAGTGTTGTAACACCCCGGATGTAACTTGCCATATTTGTAACTACAACTCTTGCCATTTTCGGCAATGTGATATGATATTCCCTTCGTGGTTTGGTTTCCCTTCATTTTGCATTTTGTCCTTGTCATGCATTTCATGTCATGTCATCATGTGCATCGCATTCGCATACGTGTTCGTCTTATGCATCCGAGCCTTTTCCCCGTTGTCCGTTTTGCAATCCGACGCTCCTACGTCCTCCGGCGCCCCCTTTTACCTATTTTCATGTGCGAGTGTTAAACGGTCTCGGAATGGACCGAGATTTGTCAAGCGGCCTTGGTATATCACCGGTAGACCGCCTGTCAAGTTTCGTGCCATTTGGACTTCGTTTGATACTCCAACGGTTGACCGAAGGACCGAAAAGGCCTCTTTTGGGTTGCAGCCCAAAACCCCTCCAAAACAGCCCATTAACCCATCTAAGTCACTTCCATCCCCTAGGCCGTTCGATCACGATCGCGTGGCCGAAAACCTTGCTCAATTTGGAGCTTCCAAGCCCCTCCTACCTATAAAAACAGCTCTCCCCCCGAATTTTTCGGATCATATCCACCCTAACCCTAGCCCCGCTCCTCTCGCCGCCGCCGGACACGTTCGGGCGAAGCTGCCCGCCGCCCCGGACCAATCGCGTGCCGCCATGTGGCGGGCCACGCCCACATCGCCGCCGCCTCCGCCGCCGACCCGCGGGCCCGCTGAGGCCCGTCGCCGGCCCCCGCGGCCCGTGAGCCTCCCGCCGCCGACGCCTCCTTCCTCGCCCCGCCGCCCGGTCGCCTCCTCCTCCCGCGCTGCCGCCTGCTCCTCCACCTCGCCGCAGCCGCCGTCGCGCGCGCGCCCGAGCCGGCGCTCGCCCGGCGCCGCCGCCGCCTTCCCGCCTCGCCGGTTTCTTCTCCGGTCGGATCCGGGGCCGGGCCGGCCAGATCCGCCGTCCCTCGCCCCTCCCCTGCTACTCCGGCGACCTCTCCGGCCTCCACCACGCCGGATCTCCGAACACGCCTCGGTTCGCGCGCCACTGCAAACCCTAGGTTGACTTTCCTCGGACCCCCGAAATCGTCCAAGTCTTTTTCTGCAGATTAATTGTTGCATCTTCGTCGTGTCATAAATTTGCACCCGTGGCTCCATTTTGGGCATATAGCATATCGATTTGTTCGCCTCAACGAGTACATCATTTCATCTCATTGCATCATTTTCATTTGAGCACATATTGATGCCCGAAATGCTGTTGGAAGCGGGTTATGTGATGTTAGTTACAGATTCTTATCAGAACTTGCACTTTTGTCATTTTTGCCATGATTGATGTGTGCATCCTATGAACTGGAGTCCTACATGTGTTTTGTAATATACCATGCCATATTTACAGGGGTGTATGCCATGTATTTTTGTGATCTTTGTGGTGACTAGCACAAGCATGCAAACTAGGGATCATATTGTTGCTGATTTCAGGGACTTGGTAATTTCACCAAGTCATGTCCTGCTGTTATTTTTATGCTATGTGTTCGTGTTGTTACAGAGAGATCTATGCCCATTTTGAGCATGATCAGTAAGGGTGTTTTGAATATATGGATTTGCTCTATCCATACATGCCTTCGTTTGAAATTATGGAGTGTCATAGCTTGAGTCAATCAAGCTCTACTTTTGCTATAAAATGTTACTGGCAGATTGTTTACATGTTATTCGATTTTGCCAAGCTTGTTGTAGTTGATCATTGCATGCTATGATGTTATTCTTGCCATGTATAGCTTTTACGCCATGTATTCTGGATGGTTGTATGCTTAGTTTATCATGCAATGCTCTATAGTGAGTGCATCGAGCTCGTAAATATGCCTACTTGCTATCTGCTTTTGACATGTCCAGTTTTCTGCTAAGTCTGAAAACTGTAACGAAACTTGCTTAATTGACATGGGTGCTATTATATTTTCTGGTCCTTTTTGGCTCATGGTCAGTAAGGGACTTTTGTTCTATGTTTTGAGTAGATTCATGCCTTGCCTTGTTTTGCTATATTGTGTTCCTGTAGCATGTTTTTTGCTTGCTCTAAATATGCCATCCTGATGTTAATTTCTGGCATGTTGTTGTTTTCACCAAGTCTGTGAACCTGTTATCTTTTGCACTTTTGCCATGCTTGTTTAAACCTGCTATTGTGTGAATTAGCCGTAGCTCAGTGTTCATCTTTTGTCAAGCATCTTGATTAGATCACTGCCATATGCTTTGTTGTTATGTTTGATGTAGTAGCTGAATTTCTTGCTGCTTGCTAAGTGGCATCATGCTGTTAAACGCAGTAATATGTCATTCTTGTTTTGCTTGTCATTTGCAAACTGTGCATCCGATTCCGGTGATCTTTATATCGATTTCAACCAAAATCACCTCACCTTTCCAGTGGAATACTTGGTTTTCCAAGATTATGCCTTGTTCATCTTTTTCCTTCCGGAGCACGCATATGCATTGCATACCACATCTCGCATATCATGCCATGTTTTGCATCATGTTGCTTGCGCATTGCATCGTGGTTGATAGTTGTTCCTTTGCTTGTGTTCTTGTTTTGGGTAGAGCCAGGAGACGAGTACGTGAACGAGGAACCTGTTGAGAACACTTACGAGGAGCAAGCTTTCGACAACCCTGAGAACTTTGTAGGCAAGATGATCATACCCTCGAAATTACTTCTATCTTTGCTTGCTAGATGCTCGCTCTTTTGCTATGCCTATGCTGCGATACCTACCACTGCTATATCGTGCCACCCATATTGCCATGTCAAACCCCTAACCATCCTTTCCTAGCAAACCGTTGATTGGCTATGTTACCGCTTTGCTCAGCCCCTCTTATAGCGTTGCTAGTTGCAGGTGAAGATGAAGTTTGTTCCATGTTGGAACATGATTATTTTGGGATATCACAATATCTCTTATTTAATTAATGCATCTATATACTGGTAAAGGGTGGAAGGCTCGGCCTTATGCCTGGTGTTTTGTTCCACTCTTGCCACCCTAGTTTCCGTCATACCGGTGTTATGTTCCTTGATTTTGCGTTCCTTACACGGTTGGGTGATTTATGGGACCCCCTTGACAGTTCGCTTTGAATAAGACTCCTCCAGCAAGGCCCAACTTTGGTTTTACCATTTTCCACCTAAGCCTTTTTCCCTTGGGTTTCGCGGACTCAAGGGTCATCTTTATTTTAACCCCCGGGCCAGTGCTCCTCCAAGTGTTGGTCCAAACCGTCAGCCGCCGGTGGCTACCAGGGGCAACTCTGGGCTCGCCTACCGGAAGTTTGGACAATCCGTTGTGCCCTGAGAACGAGATATGTGCAGCTCCTATCGGGATTTGTCGGCACATCGGGCGGCTTTGCTGGTCTTGTTTTACCATTGTCGAAATGTATTGTAGTCCGGGATTCCGATACTGATCGGGCCTTCCCGGTAGAAGGAATATCCTTCGTTGACCGTGAGAGCTTATAATGGGCTAAGTTGGGACACCCCTGCAGGGTATTATCTTTCGAAAGCCGTGCCCGCGGTTATGAGGCAGATGGGAATTTGTTGATGTCCGGTTGTAGAAAACCCGAAGTTGACCTTAATTAAAACACATCAACCGCGTGTGTAACCGTGATGGTCTCTTCTCGGCGGAGTCCGGGAAGTGAACACGGTGTTGGAGTTATGTCTGACGTAGGTTGTTTTAGGATCACTTCTTGATCACTTCTAGCTTCACGACCGTGCCTTGCTTCTCTTCTCGCTCTCTTTTGCGTTGTTAGCCACCATATATGCTAGTCGCTTGCTGCAGCTCCACCTCACAACCCCCTCCTACCTTTAAGCTTAAATAGTCTTGATCTCGCGGGTGTGCGATTGCTGAGTCCCCGTGACTCACAGATTCTACCAAAACAGTTGCAGGTGCCAACGATGCCAGTGCAGATGACGCAACCGAGCTCAAGTGGGAGTTCGACGAGGAACGTGGTCGTTACTATGTGTCTTTTCCTGATGATCAGTAGTGGAGCCCAGTTGGAATGATCGGGGATCTGTGTAGCATTTGGGGTAGTCTTCTTTCATTTTGGTTCCGTAGTCGGACCTTGAGTGTAATCTGGATGATGGATGTTTATTTATGTATTGTGTGAAGTGGCGACTGTAAGCCAACTATGTATCTCTTTCCCTTATGTATTACATGGGTTGTGTGAAGATTACCTCACTTGCGACATTGCTTTCAATGCGGTTATGCCTCTAAGTCGTGCTTCGACACGTGGGAGATATAGCCGCATCGAGGGCGTTACAGTTGTTCCTGATGAATCCTTTGTGTATCCAAACTCCGACCTTTGCTTGAAGACCATGTCAATGCTATCTCGAAGCATGTCTATGGTACTCCAATTTTCAACAAGAAAATTTGAAGCCCAATGCTAAATGTTTCCTGCTCAATTATCCAAACACAGCTGTATGGGTAATGTCATGAATTTTCTCTCCCCTTACCTACAGAGTTCTGTACATTATATCCTGTCATGGATATCATGCTCTGCTTGTCCTTGGGAAGGATATACCCTTGAAATATGTGTTTAAACACATTTTCCTTTCCTTTGTTTTGTTTAACCTTTTTTTTGTGGTCTATATGATCTAAGCAGTAATATTCTCCTGCTTACGTAAACTCCTCGGGTACAATTCTGTCAGCAAGACCCTGTTACTATTGTTGATGACATTCCGGTAACCACCAATGGACGAGAATTTTGCCTATAGGTCTGCCTCGTTTCAACGAGCAGGAAAATGGTTCTCTTCGTCCCTCGCCCTTGGTACCAACGTTGTTGCCAACATAACCGACGGTCTCTTCTCTGACACGCCTGGCTATCATGATGCCTTGCTATCATGACCGTGCAAGATGTCAGTGCCATCCTACTTTAACCACATGGTGGGCCCATAACCCACAGGTCCCAGGATCAAAACCGACTCTCCTGTACATCCCTGTTTTGAAGTTATCCCTTGCGCTTCATTTTGTACGTAATTCGCTAGCCACCTTTCTAGTGATCAATTCTGGTATCGGACACAATACTTATTCCCGTTGCTCGGAACCCCTCTCACACTCTGTTTCACGCAATGAACGATTGCCTATCCGCTTGAAACTTCTTATTGCACCGTCTTACTTTGCTCACGATGTGTTTCATTTGTTCAACTCGAGGGATACTCATGTGTTCATCCTTGGGATACCCCCAGATGATTCTCCCTTATAACATCCTATCGTTGTAGGGCTGCCCCTTACCTATTCGTAAGTACGATGGAGTTCCCGAAGAGAGGACGACAACTTTATCATGATGCATTGATGCATAGGAATGAAGAAATCAACGCTATGGATCGACCTCTTCGAGAAGAGCAACTAAGACCGAGAAGATTCGTTAGAATTTTCATAACCAAATCACTTCCCCCTTACTCCCGCTCCTAAATCTCGGGACGAGATTTCTTGTAGTGGAGGAGAATTGTGATGCCCGGATAATTAAGCTACAGCGAACCTCTGCTAATGATGCCACGTCACCTCGATTACTGTGGCTAATCTCGCGATGATTCAAAACTTGTTCAAATTCAAATTTAAAATAAAGTCAAACTAGAAATGTTTTCAAAAGTCAGGACTAAAATCTTCTAAATGTAGCAAGTAATTGATAATAAATATTGGTGGAGAAATCACACTTTTATAAAGTAGTTAATTGCACTATAATAAATAAAATAGTGGTAAAACTATTAATTAAATGCTCGTAAATTAATAAACAAATACAAACTAGTTTCTAAAATATGCTAAATTGTTTGTGGCAGTGGAATATTAGTAATACTAATTTAGGGACTATTACTATATTTTATTTAAACTAAAATCTATTAAAGGTTAAAAGAAAACAGAAAAGAATAAGTAAAAGACAAAACAGAAAATAAAGAGAACAAAAAAATGGGGGAACCAACCCCTCCCGGGCCGTTCGGCCCAACTGGGCCACCAGGCCGCCCCCTCACTCCTCCATAACCCCCACCCCGGTGAAACCCTAACCTCCCGAACCACGCCCACTTTCCCCACTCCTCCCGCACGATTCCCTCCCCACTCCCTCTCGTTTCTCCAGCGCCGACACGCTCCCTGCGCCGGACCCCCACCCCTGCCGGTGCGCCTGCCCTGAGGAACTGTCGCCTCCAGCCCGCCGGAACCGCCCCGTCGCCTCCCTGCCGTCGTCGTTGCCTCCTCGTCCTCCTCCCCAAAGGCGCCATCGAGCCTTGCCGCTTGTTCCCCTGCAACGAATGTGAGCACGCCCCCGCCTCTCCTTTGTCTCCTACACGCTCGCGCGCGCACGCCCTTGCCTCGCTCTCTGCCCGCTCTGGCCACGCCCGCCGCGTCCTTCCGTGCGCCGAAAGTGCCCGCTCGCCGTTCACTGCCACCCGCTACAGTTGCCGGTCCCGCCCTCTGTATACCCGCACGCGCATGGCCGTCGCCGCTCGGCTGCTCACGAACTGCGCCGCCCGCCGCAGCTCCCGGCGTTCCTCCAAGCCCCCCCATGCCACGCGCTAGCAACTGGCCCCCCATTTTACCACTACTGTTGCCTCCCCCCTCCCCCCGCGCCGGTGCTCTGCTCATGCGCCCGCGCCGGATGACCCGCGCTCGTCGCCCGCTTGTGTATGCCCCGCCACTACTGCCCCTCCCGGTCGCACGACCCTGCCACCGCCGCCGCCAGCCACTGGCCGCGCCCGCGTCGGCTCCAGCGGCTGCTGCTGTAGCAGGGAGCCCCTCCGCCGTGGCTCCCCTGAGCCCGTCCTTTGGCCACCGCCGTTAACAGCAGGACTAACCAGCCTTTAAAACACCCAACACTTAACAGACTCACTAATGCCCCCCCCCACTTGTTAATTAGTCTAATCTAAACAATTAAATCCATTGATAAAATTATGTCTCACTGACAATGGGGCCCCATCACTAATTGAACTAATTGAATAAATAAAATCAACACATTGCCAATGACAGGTGGGTCCCCTTGACCCTGTTGACCAGTCAACTTTGATTGGTCAACTATTTGACTGGCCTGCTGACTGGACCCCCTGGACCCCACTGCCATTCTCATGGGCAAGCCCCCTGCGTATAAAAAGTAGTTCAGGCATTTTAATTCAAATCCAGATATTTCCCTAATATTGTTTAAACTTCAACAATTCGTAGAAATTAAACCGTAACTCAGATGGAAAAACTTTGTACATGAAAGTTGCTCAGAACGACGAGACAAATCCGGATGAATAGCCCGTTCATCCGCCACACATCCCTAGCATAGCAAACACACAACTTTCCCCCTCCGTTTCATCTGCCCGAAAATACGAAACACCGAGATACTTTCCCGGATGTTTCCCCCCTTCACCAGTAGCACCTAGTACCACGTTAGGTCACCCCTAGCACCGTGTATTGCCTTATTATGCTTTATGATGCTTTGATTGCTCTGTTATTTATTGTTTTCCCCCTCCGCTACCTCTTTTCGATAGACCCCGAGACTGTTGCCGATACCCCCGTGTACGACTATGGAGTTAACGACCCTCTCTCTTGCCAGAGCAACCAGGCAAGCCCCCCCCCCCCCTTGATCACTAGATATTGCCTATTCTTCTCTAAACTCTTGCATTAGAGTAGTGTAGCATGTTACTGCTTTCAGTTAATCCTATACTGCTGCATAGCCTGTCCTTGCTACTACTGTTGTTACCTTTACCTGCTATCCTACTGCTTAGTATAGGATGCTAGTGTTCCATCAGTGGCCCTACACTCTTGTCCGTCTGCCATGCTATACTACACTGTTACATTACCTGTGATACTGTTCGGAGATGGGGGCTGAAGGGGCAGGTGGTTCCACCCAGGTAGTGGTGGGCCTGGGTTCCCGACGGCCCCCGACTGTTACTTTGTGGCGGAGCGATAGGGCAGGTTGAGACCACCTAGGAGAGAGATGGGCCTGGCCCTGGTCGGCGTTTGCGGATACTTAACACGCTTAACGAGATCTTGGTATTTGATCTGAGTCTGGCTACTGGCCTATACGCACTAACCAACTACGCGGGAAAGATATGGGCACTCGGCGTCGTGGTATCAGCCGAAGCACTTCGTGACGTCAGCGACTGAGCGGCGCGCGCCAGATTGAACCGCGTAACGTGACTTCCGTTGTACTGGAGGTTGCTAGGTCTGCTTCCGGCCGCATTCGCAACGCGCAGGTGTGGTAAGGGCGATGGGCCCAGACCCCTATGCGCTTAGGTTTAGACTGGCATGCTGACCTCTCTGTTGTGCCTAGGTAGGGTTGCGACGTGTTGATCTTCCGAGGCCGGGCATGACCCAGGAAAGTGTGTCCGGCCAAATGGGATCAAGCATGTTGGGTTATGTGGTGCACCCCTGCATGGAAGTTAATCTATTCGAATAGTCGTGATCTTCGGTAACAGGACGACTTGGAGTTGTACCTTGACCTTATGACAACTAGAACCGGATACTTAATAAAACACACCCTTTCAAGTGCCAGATACAACCCGGTGATCGCTCTCTAACAGGGCATCGAGGAGGGGATCGCTGGGTAGGATTATGCTATGCGATGCTACTTGGAGGACTTCAGTCTACTCTCTTCTACATGCTGCAAGACGGAGGCTGCTAGAAGCGTAGTCTTCGATAGGATTAGTTATCCCCCTCTTATTCTGGCATTCTGCAGTTCGGTCCACTGATATGGCCCTATACACATATATCCATGCATATGTAGTGTAGCTCCTTGCTTGCGAGTACTTTGGATGAGTACTCACGGTTGCCTTGTTTCCCCTTTTCTCCATTTCTATACCCGATTGCTGTGACCAGACGATGGAGCCCAGGAGCCAAACGCCACCTTCGATGACGACTCCTACTACACTGGAGGTGCCTACTACTACGTACAGCCTGATGAAGTTATGTACCTGGGGTAGGGGCACGAACCTGTCCTAAGAGCCCTGCCCAAGGACATCCTTAGAAGAAGTCACCTTTCAATCGACTTCAAGGTACCCACTCGACGGGTTCAAGACACTCGACCAAGAAGCTACCACTCGACCACGAAGCCAACCACTCGACTGCCAGGAGATCTAAAGTCACTCCACATGCAAACGGTCAGTCATTAAGTAGTCTTTATGGTCATCATAGCACTTTATTAGAGGCGTTACCTGTAACGCTCGACCTTAATGTACCTTAAACCCTGCATTACTGAGGGCAGGAGAGGGCTGGCGAACTCTATATAAGCCACCCTCCTCCTCAGTATCAAGGGTTCGCATCTTTGTAACACACATGCATATAATCCAGTCGACCGCCTCCGGGCTCCGAGACGTAGGGCTATTACTTCTTCTGAGAAGGGCCTGAACTCGTAAAACTCTTGCGTGCACAAGTACTCCAAAGCTAGGATCTTGCCTCTCCATTCCTACCCCCCATTCTACTGTCAGACTTAGAACCACGACAGTTGGCGCCCACCATGGGGTAGGTGTTCTAGCGATTTGTTGGAGGAGTTGGGATTCTTTTGACATCTCCCATCATGTCTTCGAGCGGAGTCCTGGTCGAGGGGCGCGAGATCCGCCTCGGCGCCCTCACTTTCATCGTCGATGACTCTGCTTGGCTCCAGGAGGCTCCACTCGACGTGGACGCGCTTCCCGCCCGCGGAGCAACGCACTTTCGCGCGTGCATTTGTGGCGTCCTCCTGCGGCAACCGTCGGCCCAGTACGGGTCGGCACCCGTTTCGTCCTCGCCCCCAGTTTCCCGCCGGCGGAAGCGCTCCGGTCGGTCGAGGCTCCAGTGGTGGGTGAGGCATGCATTGGCCCGCCAGTCAGCCATCCCCCAAGTCATGGCAATTGAGCCCGACGAATCACTCTGCGGCCTGTTCGATCTGTCGACTAGCTCCACAGAGACTGCGTCCGAGTGCGACAGCAGCGATCCAGCGGCGGAGGTACTGATGGTCGACGGACCGCGCAGCCCCCCCACCCCCCGGATTCCCCCACACCAAAGAGGTTGCCGGGGGAGGAGTTTCGGCGCGAGGCCATGAAGAGTACAGACCCGAGCCTCTCACCTCGCTGCAGAGGGAGGAACTTCATCGCCGGAACATGGACGCGCTTCACACTCCTATCATTGGAGAAACCCCTGAGGCACGCGCCTTGGAGGAGGCGCGCTTGGCCAACCTGGTTGAACGCACTCGACTGGAGAATCTCCAGAGAGTACTCGACGAGCGCACTCGGCTGCTAGTTCCAGAATGCAGTCGACGTCGCCTCTTTCAGCCACCAACTCAGGTATACCGAACTCCGATTCAGAATTTAGCAGCTGCAGCCCGCATAGCAGAGTCGATCCAGCCTTCTCAGTCAGAGGCAGGGAGAGGTCTGCTACAGATCAGAGATTTGCTCCGGGCGGCAGGAGATCAGAACTCAGTTGTATCGCAGTCGCATAACAGGATTCATAGCCGATCCGTCGCTGCGAATTCTGTACAGTCGGCTCACAGTCCAGGATCGCATCTGAGGCGCGAGGAACGTAGAAGCCGGCATGATGATCAATATCAAGGCCGTGAGCGGTATGAACACCGATTCAATCACAATGATCGACGTCGAGTGCCCACTCCTCCCCCAAGGGGTGGATCGTACATCCCTCGGCAGCAAGATGACAGACGCCAGCACAGTGCTGGGCGTAGGTTTCCAGTCGACCCCAGGGAGCCAGGCTTTGATGCGAGATCCATTATCGTTTAAGGTCTGGTCGACAGGAATAGAGCTCACAGAGAAGGCCATGACAGAGACGTTCCCTCCAGCAGCAGGGTTCATGTATCAGGACCAGAATGTTTCAGCAGAGCGATCAGGGCCGCTGTAATTCCTCCCAACTTCAGGTTGGCGACTGGAGTCAGTAAGTTCACCGGCGAGTCCAAGCCTGACACATGGCTTGAAGATTACCGAGTGGCTATTCAGATTGACAGCGGCAACAACGAAGTAGCCATGAAGCATTTGCCTCTTATGCTGGAGGGATCAGCCAGAGCATGGTTGAACCAGTTGGCACCCAGCAGTATTTACACTTGGGAAGATCCTGCCCGAGTGTTTGTCAGGACATTTGAAGGGACTTGCAAGCGACCAGCAGGGTTGACAGAATTGCAGTCGTGTGTTCAGAAGTCGAGTGAAACTCTAAGGGATTATATCCAGAGGTGGATCACTTTACATCACACAGTCGAGAATGTATCTGACCACCAGGCAGTTTGTGCCTTCAAGGAAGGCGTCAGGAACAGAGAACTGAGTTTGAAATTCGGTCGAACCGGAGATATGACATTGAGTAGGATGATGGAAACTGCCACCAAGTATGCAAACGGTGAAGAAGAAGATAGGCTCCAGAGTGGCAAGTACAAAGTAGCCGCTAATGAGGCCGGCGGAGGAAACTCCAGTCGGAAGCAAAAGCGCAAAGCCGAGCCAGCTGCTCCTGGAGAGACCTTGGTTGTGACCCCAGGAAAGTTTAAGGAGAAACCCAAGGGTCCCTGGAACCCCAAGAAGGTGAAAGATCAGGATGGGAACGATGTGATGGACCTACCGTGTCACATTCACACGAAGAAAGACGAAGAGGGTAAACTCATTTACCCAAAGCATACCACTCGACAATGTCGGCTCCTGATTCAGCAGTTTCAAGGGAAACAGGCCAAAGACAAAGAGAAAGAGTCAGACAGAGTTGAGGACAAAGAAGACAGCGGTGAGGAGTACCCCCAAGTCAACTCCACCCTGATGATTTTCGCTGATGTCAAAAGCAAGAGTCGATTGAAGGTTATCAATCGGGAAGTGAACATGGTCGCTCCGACGACACCCAATTATCTGAAATGGTCTCAGACTGCCATCACTTTTGACCAGTCCGATCACCCGACTCATATTGCTACCCCAGGGAGGCAAGCGTTGGTGGTCGACCCAGTCATTGAAGGCACTCGACTGACCAAAGTGTTGATGGATGGTGGCAGTGGCTTGAATTTGCTGTATGCAGAGACGCTGAAAGGGATGGGCATTCCGATGTCCAGACTCAGCACCAGTAACATGAGCTTCCATGGAGTCATTCCTGGAAAGAAGGCTGAGTCACTCGGCCAAATCGCCCTCGATGTAGTTTTTGGTGACTCGAAGAATTTCCGGAAGGAAAAGTTGACCTTTGAGGTCGTGGATTTTCAGAGTGCGTACCACGCCATACTTGGAAGGCCAGCATACGCTCGTTTCATGGCCCGACCATGCTACGTATACCTTAAATTGAAGATGCCCGGTCCCAGAGGTGTGATCACTATCACGGGCAATCGGAAGAAGGCGGAAGAGTGCTTCCAGAAGGGCTCCAAAATTGCTGATGCTCAGATGGCCGAAATGGAGTTACAAGAGTACCAGAAGACCGCAGACCCGAGTGATTTGTTGCGAGCCAAGAAGCCCGCCACAGAGTCAGCATTTCAGTCGTCCGGTGAGACAAAACAGGTTCACATCCACCCGACTGACCCCAATGCGGCTCCGACCAACATCTCCACTACACTCGACTCTAAATAGGAAGAAGCGCTCATCCAGTTCCTCCGTGAGAATTGGGACATCTTTGCATGGAAGCCTGCTGACATGCCAGGTGTTCCCAGGGGATTGGCTGAGCACCGCCTTCGAGTCGACACAAAAGTCAAACCAGTTAAGGAACATCTTCGACGGTCCGCCGTCCAGAAGAGAAAAGCCATTGGCGAAGAAGTGGCTCGACTCTTAGCGGCAGAGTTCATTCGGGAGATCTACCACTCCGAGTGGCTCGCCAATGTTGTAATGGTCCCCAAAAAGGACAAGTCGTTGCGCATGTGCATCGATTTCAAACATATCAATCGGGCCTGCCCGAAAGATCATTTCCCTCTTCCTCGCATCGACCAAATAGTCGACTCGACCGCAGGATGCGAGAGGTTGTCTTTTTTAGATGCTTACTCCGGATACCATCAGATCCGTCTGTATGGACCAGATGAAATAAAAACAGCTTTCATCACCCCGTTCGGGTGCTTCTGCTATGTCACCATGCCTTTCGGTCTCAAGAATGCCGGAGCTACTTTCATGAGAATGATTCAGAAGTGCCTGATCACTCAAATCAGTCGGAATGTAGAAGCATACATGGATGATATAGTGGTCAAGTCGCGAAAAGGTTCCGACCTGCTGACTGACCTTGCGGAAACGTTCGCCAATCTCAGGAGGTATGATATCAAGCTTAATCCATCAAAATGCACATTCGGAGTTCCTGGAGGAAAGTTACTCGGTTTTCTTGTTTCCGAACGAGGAATCGATGCTAACCCTGAAAAAGTTGGCACCATACTCCGAATGAAACGCCCTGTGCGTGTGCACGATGTCCAGAAACTTACTGGATGCTTGGCCGCTTTAAGTCGATTCATCTCCAGACTCGGTGAAAAGGCATTGCCTCTTTACCGACTGATGAAGAAGTTAGACAAGTTTGAGTGGACTTCGGAAGCTGATGCAGCATTTGCAAAGCTAAAAGCTCTGCTCTCCACCCAGCCGGTGCTTGCTGCCCCTGTCAGCAAAGAGCCATTATTGCTTTACATTGCAGCCACTGGACAAGTCGTTAGTACCGTACTTACGGTCGAGCGGGAAGAGGAAGGAAAAACATTCAAAGTTCAGCGCCCAGTTTATTACCTTTCTGAAGTTCTGACCCCATCAAAGTAAAGATACCCTCACTATCAGAAGATTGTCTACGGGATTTACATGACCACGAAGAAGGTTGCTCATTATTTCTCTGATCACTCCATTACAGTCGTCAGCGACGCCCCATTATCAGAGATCCTTCATAACAGAGATGCAACTGGTCGAGTGGCAAAATGGGCGATTGAACTTCTTCCCCTTGATATCAAGTTCGAGGCAAAGAAAGCTATCAAGTCCCAAGCAATAGCCGATTTCCTCGCCGAGTGGACTGAACAACAACTTCCGACTCAAGTTCACTCGGAGCACTTGACTATGTTTTTCGATGGCTCCAAGATGCTGAATGGGTCCGATGCGGGGGTTGTATTGGTTTCCCCCCGAGGAGACAAGCTCAAATACGTCCTCCAGATTCACTTTGATTCCTCCAACAACGAGGCAGAATATGAAGCACTCCTATATGGACTGCGTATGGCCATTTCACTCGGCGTCCGTCGCCTTATGGTCTACAGCGACTCAGATCTGGTTGTTAATCAAGTGATGAAGGAGTGGGATGTTCGAAGCCCAGCCATGACGGGTTATTGCAATGCAGTGAGAAAGCTGGAGAAGAGATTCGAGGGGTTAGAGCTCCATCATATACCCTGACTGAAAAACCAAGCTGCGGATGATTTGGCGAAAATAGGGTCCAAGAGAGAAGCCATCCCCAGTGATGTGTGTTTGGAGCACATTCGTGCGCCATCGATACAGGAAGATCCTTTCACAGAAGAACCTCCACAGCCAAAGAGCGCCAGCGATCCGACTGAAGTGGAGATTCCAGCCGTGATCGACCTGATTATGGAAGTTGTAGTCATCACTCCCGACTGGACAGCGCCTTACATCGCGTATATTATGAAGAAAGAGCTCCCAGAAGATGAAGAAGAGGCTCGACAGATCGTCCGTCGATCCAAGGCCTTTACAGTAATCAAAGGGCAGTTGTACAGAGAAAGCGCGACTGGAGTTGGCCAGAAGTGCATCACGCCAGAAGAAGGTCAGGTAATTCTTGAGGATATCCACTCGGGGACCTGTGGTCATCATGCGTCCTCTCGGACCATTGTGGCTAAAGCATACCGAGCGGGATTTTACTGGCCGAGGGTGAATGAAATGGCAAAAGACATAGTCGACAAGTGCGAAGGGTGTCAGTTTTATTCCAACATGTCGCACAAGCCCGCCTCTGCTCTGAAGACCATTCCACTCGTCTGGCCCTTCGCTGTTTGGGGGCTAGACATGATTGGACCGCTGAGAACTGGTAGAAGCGGCTTCACTCACTTACTGGTTGCAGTCGACAAGTTCACCAAGTGGATAGAAGCCAAACCCATCAAAAACCTCGATGCAAGCACTGCTATCAGTTTCATCAGAGAGCTGATATTCAGATATGGAGTTCCACATAGCATCATCACGGACAATGGATCAAACTTTGATAACGACAGATTCAAAGCCTTCTGCGCCTCCCAAGGCACGCGGGTCGACTATGCCTCAGTTGCCCATCCTCAGTCGAATGGGCAGGGGGAGCGTGCAAATGGTCTCATCCTCAAAGGACTGAAACCCCGACTGATGTGTGATCTCAAACACGCGGCAGGAGCTTGGGTCGACGAACTTCCGTCAGTTCTTTGGGGATTAAGGACCACTCCTAATCGGTCGACTGGAAGAACGCCCTTCTTTCTGGTCTACGGGGCTGAAGCAGTGCTGCCGAGTGATCTGCTCCACAATGCACCTCGAGTCGAACTATACTCAGAAGCAGAAGCGGAACAAGCTCGGCAAGATGCAGTCGACCTCTTGGAAGAAGAGAGGGAGATGGCCCTAATCCGCTCGACTATCTACCAGCAGGACTTACGTCGGTTCCACGCGAGAAACGTGAAGAGTCGAGCCTTTCAGGAAGGAGACTTGGTCCTCCGAGTGGATCAGCAAAAACCTCACAAGCTCGCTCCAACCTGGGAAGGCCCCTTCATCGTCACCAAAGTTCTCCACAATGGAGCATATCACCTCTACAACGTTGATCGCCAAATCGACGAGCCTCGGGCTTGGAATGCGGAGTTACTCCGTCCTTTTTACACTTGAAAGAAGAAACTCACTCGGTTGAGATGTAATAAAAGTACCTCTGTAGTTCTTTTATCTAAAGCAAGAATGTTATGATTTTCGCAGAAGATTGCTATTTCTTTTTGTTGAAATTTCCCCCAGTGGGTGGCTTAGCTGCGAATCCGTTTCGCCTAAGTTTGTAAAAGTCCTGCCGAGTGGAGAGCCAGCCTCCCACTCGGAGGCTTAGCTGCGAATCCGTTTCGCCTAAGTATTTAAAATCCCACCGAGTGGAGAGCCAGCCTCCCACTCGGGGGCTTAGCTGCAGTCCAAGTACTCGCCTAAGTATTTAAAATCCTACCGAGTGGAGAGCCAGCCTCTCACTCGGGGGCTTAGCTGCAGTCCAAGTACTCGCCTAAGTATTTAAAATCCTACCGAGTGGAGAGCCAGCCTCTCACTCGGAGGCTTAGCTGAAGTCCAAGTACTCGCCTAAGTATTTAAAATCCTACCGAGTGGAGAGCCAGCCTCTCACTCGGGGGCTTAGCTGCAGTCCAAGTACTCGCCTAAGTATTTAAAATCCTACCGAGTGGAGAGCCAGCCTCTCACTCGGGGGCTTAGCTGCAGTCCAAGTACTCACCTAAGTATTTAAAATCCTACCGAGTGGAGAGCCAGCCTCTCACTCGGGGGCTTAGCTGCAGTCCAAGTGCTCGCCTAAGTATTTAAAATCCCACCGAGTCGAGAGCCAGCCTCTCACTCGGGGGCTTAGCTGCAGTCCAAGTACTCGCCTAAGTATTTAAAAATTCCTACCGAGTGAAAAGCCAGCTTCCCGCTCGAGGGCTTAATAACAGTCCAAGGATTTAGTTAAACTCTCAATATAATGAATGCTTCGCAAGGACGACAAGGCGCAGGTCGACTGCCTCCTTCTCCTTCAGAAGCTATATTCAAAAATCCTACCGAGTGGAGAGCAAACCTCCCACTTGGAGGCTTAGCTGCAGCCCAGTGCTTGCCTAAGTGATTAAAATCCTACCGAGTGGAGAGCAAACCTCCCACTTGGAGGTTTAGCTGCAGCCCAGTGCTTGCCTAAGTGATTAAAATCCTACCGAGTGGAGAAGCATACCTCCCGCTCGGAGGCTTAGCTGCAGCCCAGCGCTCGCCTAAGTGATTAAAATCCTACCGAGTTGAGAGCTGACCTCCCACTCGGAGGCTTAGCTGCAGCCCAGTGCTTGCCTAAGTGATTAAAATCCTACCGAGTGGAGAGCAAACCTCCCACTCGGAGGTTTAGCTGCAGCCCAGTGCTCGCCTAAGTGATTAAAGTCCTACCGAGTGGAGAAGCATACCTCCCACTCAGAGGCTTAGCTGCAGCCCAGCGCTCGCCTAAGTGATTAAAATCCTACCGAGTGGAGAGCAGACCTCCCACTCGGAGTCTTAGCTGCAGCCCAGTGCTCGCCTAAGTAATTAAAATCCTACCGAGTGGAGAGCAAACCTCCCACTCGGGGGCTTAGCTGCAGCCCAGTGCTCGCCTAAGTGTTCAAAAATCCTACCAAGTGGAGAGCAAACCTCCCACTCGGAGGCTTAGCTGCAGCTCCGTGCTCGCCTAAGTCATTTTGAGTAAAAGTCAAGTCTCACTCGACGGATAAATCACGAAGATATTCAACGATAAATCAAGTTCGGATAAAGATCAAAAGGTCCTGGACCACAAATAAAAGTGCCCGAGCCTCCAGCTCGACAGAGTTTATCGGTTACACAAACCACTCGGCATTCCGAGGCAAATTTAAAGTGAGACACAGTAGTTTTTTACTCCTCCGATGGAGGACTGGATGGGGCAACAAACTCGTCCAAATCAATCCCGTCTGAGATTCGGGTGGCAGCAGCAATGAAGGTCTCCATGAAGTCCTGGAAATTATGCTTCTTGGTATTGACAACTTGGAGGGCGGCCAGCTTCTCTTCTCGCGCCTCCTTGCAGTGGACACGAACCAACGACAGAGCAACATCGGCACCACACCTGGCAGAAGACTTTTTCCATTCATGCACTCGACTCGGCACTTCCTTCAGTCGAGTGACCAAGGATTCAAGGTCATTCTGAAGTATCTGATTTGGCCAGAGTGCAGAGTCGATCCGCGACACTGCCGCCTTCAGTCGAGCGAGATAGTCCACCACACTGGCGACGCGAGACTCCAGCCGGAGGACATTCATGGCAGCTTCGTCCTTCACAGGAGAGTTGATGGGGTCCAGATTGGTTTCCACTCGACCAGTTTCTTCCTCGAAGTTTTGACAGAATTCTGAAAGGTACAGTCCAATATTATAATTGAATGATGAGTCGACAACGACAAGTCAATCGAGTAAGGGGATTACCTTCAAGCATGAGGAATAGTTTCTTGGCGAGCCCTCCGAGGTAAGCCTCCAGATCCTTTCGCTTCCCCGCCATATCACCGACCTTGTCAGTCAGAGCAATCTTGTCATTTTTCAATCGACTTGCTTCCTTGTTGGCCACGTCAAGAGCAGACTTCAGCTTGGCATTCTCGTCCTCAAGCTGACCAACTGAAGCAAGCTTTTCTTCAGCGAGCTTCGTTTTCTCCGAAGCCGCCTTCTGTGCTTCTGCAAGGTCAAGATCTTTCTTCCTCAGAGCCTCCTCCAGTTGGTCTGCAAAACAATAATGAGAACGGAGTTGAGAATAGGCAGAAAAACAAAGACAGCCGTCGAATCCTCACCAGCCATACCTTTTGCTTCGTCCTTCGCCTTCTGCAAGTTCTCCTGGGCAAACTTCAAGTCGAGGTTAAGCTGGGCCTGTTTCTCCTTCAATTCAGCAAGATGGGCAACAAGCTCGCAAGACTTCTGCAAAGAGTCAATCGACTAAAGATATCAAAGACAAGTTACTTCCGAGTGGCTAAAGGAAAAGTTGTAGCACTTCTAAGACTACAGCCGAATCAAAACATTCGACAGTAGCCTCGGGGACTACACCCAATGGGTGCACTCAGCGTGCCCCCACCGGTAATCTTTCAAAATCCCGATCGATCAGTCGACCAAATATGATTCTAGTGCCATGACTAATAGTCAGCGTTTCCAAGACTACAACCGAATCAAAACATTCGACAGCAGTATCGGGGACTACACCCAGTGGGTGCACTCAGCGTGCCCCCACTGGTTCGACCAAAAAAAAAGTCGACTGCCCGCAGTCGACCGCATACAGTTCCATTCGACATGGCCCGACCAGACCGAGTGAAGAAGTTCAGATATAGCAACGCAATATAAAGACTACAGTCGGCTGCGAGCAGTCCACCGTAGTCTCGGGGACTACACCCAGTGGGTGCACTTAGCGTGCCCCCACTCGACCAAAGGTTGATAGACACACCCAGTGGGTGTACAGATATAAAGATCTTCGGAAAAGAGATTCTTTGAACAGCATATTGCAACAGACCAAGTGTCGAGTCGACTGACCTGGACGTTGCTCTGAAGAGTCGAACTCGCGTCATACGCTGCTTGGCTGGCGTCCTGAACCACTTTCACTTGCTCCATCATGATACCCGCCTGGCGTATAGCCTCTTTTGCGGCACCCACTTGGTCCTCTGGGACAGGGTATGTAGCAAAAAGCAAAGGCGGATTTGCAGTCGACGCCGAAGGCCGCACGCTCATCAGAGGTTCAACAAAAGTCACGGAAGTCCGAGAGGTATCACCACCATCCCGAACTACAGCCTCAGACACCGGAGCAGATTGGGGGGTCTTGCCAGTCGATGCCCTCCGATTCCTTCTTACTCTCAGCGGCTCGTCGTCTTCATCGTCTGGTAAGTTGATAACATGAGGGGGAGCTGCAAGAAAAGTCAATCGACCAGAGTTACAAGAAATATTCAGTCGACCGAAGACAGAACATCAGTAATTGCAAATACAGCAACGCAATATAAAGACTACAGTCGACTGCCAGCAGTCCACCGTAGTCTCGGGGACTACACCCAGTGGGTGCACCTAGCATGCCCCCACTCGACCAAAGGTTGACAGACACACCCAGTGGGTGTACAGATATAAAGATCTTCAGAAAAGAGATTCTTTGAACAGCATATTGCAACAGACCAAGTGTCGAGTCGACTGACCTGGACGTTGCTCTGAAGAGCCGAACTCGCGTCATACGCTGCTTGGCTGGCGTCCCGAACCACTTTCACTTGCTCCATCATGATACCCGCCTGGCGTATAGCCTCTTTTGCGGCACCCACTTGGTCCTCTGGGACAGGGTATGTAGCAAAAAGCGAAGGCGGATTTGCAGTCGACGCCGAAGGCCGCATGCTCGTCAGAGGTTCAGCAAAAGTCACGGAAGTCCGAGTGGTATAACCACCATCCCGAACTACAGCCTCAGACACCGGAGTAGATTGGGGGGTCTTGCCAGTCGATGCCCTCCGGTTCCTTCTTACTCTCAGCGGCTCGTCGTCTTCATCGTCTGGTAAGTTGATAACATGAGGGGGAGCTGCAAGAAAAGTCAATCGACCAGAGTTACAAGAAATATTCAGTCGACCGAAGACAGAACATCAGTAATTGTACCTAGATTGGAAGTAACAGCATCTTCCATCTCTTGATCTCCGTCCTTGGCAGAGATCTCAGAAGTAGCAGCACTACAAATTTCGGAAGTCAGTCAGTTGGCTCAATGAACCGACCAAGGATCCGTCCACAGTCGACAAAGGAAAACAAGTATTATTATTACCCAGAAATGGTGGGGACAGTCATCTTCATCTTGGGCAGAGCCTTGGGCGGCTTGGATGGCGTCGCGCGTGGGTGCTTGGGAGCCTTCTCAGTCAGCGTAGGAGAAGAGGTCCGAGGGCGTTTCGACGACTGCCCAACAGGAGCAGTCGCCTTACCACGTTCCCTCGCGGGATCATGTGTAAGCTTGGATCGCCTCTCCGAGCGGGGGGGTTCAACTTCCTCCTCCTCCTCTTCGCTGGAGTAGACGTCGTCGTCTCCCTCCCCTTCGCCATCGGATTCCCACTCGCCGTGCTCGTCTCCGCTTTCACCTCCGCTCGCCTTCCCTTCCTCAGTCGGCTCCTGTGCCCCGTTGGGCGTCGAGTACATCTCAGTAGTTTCTTGGGAAACAACAGACAAAACAAAAGTCAGTCGACCAATTCAAAGAAGACTGATGAAGAAAGCAAGATCTTAGTCAGGTGCATAAGGTCTGACCTGGTCCACTTCGTATGTGTTGTCGAGTGGAGGAACCCTCCTGGCTCCTCGGGGATTGTCTTTGTTTCCTGTGATGCTCGACAGCCATCCTTCTAGCATCTCGTCAGTGACCTCCTCCGGGTGGATCCGAGTGGTGTCTTCAAGACCCGAATATAGCCACATCGGATGGTCGCGAGCCTGGAGCGGCTGGATGCGCCTCCTAAGGAAGACTTCCAGCAAGTCCATGTCAGTCACGCCGTCGCGGACAAGCTGAACCACTCGACCGACCAGCACTTTGACTTGGGCCTTTTCTTCCGGCGTCACTTTCAGAGAAGCAGGTTTTTGGGCTCGTTCCAGAGAGAAAGGGGGAAGTCCAGTCGACTGACCTGGAGTCGCCTGGTCTTTGCAGTAAAACCAGGTCGCCTGCCAACCACGGACCGACTCAGGGAAAGTGATGGATGGAAAAGAACTTTTTCCCCTCGTCTGGATCGCCAGGCCTCCGCACAGCTGGATCACCTGCGTCCTCTCGTCACTCGACTTGGCCTTTTTGACTGATTGGGAACGGCAGGTGAAGATATGCTTAAAGAGTCCCCAATGGGGGCGACAGCCCAAGAAACCCTCACACAAGGAAACGAAGGCAGCCAGATACACGATAGAGTTGGGAGTGAAATGGTGGAGCTGTGCTCCGAAGAAATTCAGGAAACTCCGGAAAAAGGGATGAGGAGGCAGAGAAAACCCGCGATCGATATGGGTGGCGAGGAGCACACACTCACCGTCAAGAGGTTGGGGCTCGACTTCTCTCCCGGGGAGACGCGCAGCTTCATGAGGGATGACTCCTCCCTCAACCATATCGTCGAGATCTTCCTGTCTCAGCACCGTCGGCATCCAGTCGCCCTGCATCCAGCCTCTGGGCAGAGAAGTCCTTGAGGAAGATCCGCCCCGAGCGGACTTCTTCCCTTTTCCCTGCGCCGCCGCCGCCTTCTTCGCGCGCTCCAGGGCGGACGTCTTGTCCTTCACCATCGTTGCCGGAAAGCTCGAACGGGCCTGTGGCGCTAGGGCGAGAGCGGAGGTGGCGGAGAGCTTTGCGAGGAGAGAAGGGAAGAAGAGAACACACTGTTGGAAACCCCGAGCCGGCAGCTTTTAAGGGGCCGCTTCCGAGTGGCTGACTGGTAGGCCCAGCCTATCCCGTCAAATCCCGCAGCAGACGCGCGCGCGGTACGTGGCTAAAAAGGTGGCGCGGGGATCGAGGAGCTTCCGCCTTATCACATCCGATTACTGCGGCCGCTCCCGCCCCGCGCGCTTCCCGAAAATCAAATCCCGCGAAATCCGCGGTTGCAGAACAATTCGTCAGACAGAAGATCCCTTTCACACTATCATTCGGAATGTCACAGACAAGGGAATTCACTCGACGAAAGGCCTAGAATGGATCAAGGCGGCTGAAAAAGGTTGATGACGTCATCCGTGACGATTGATCCAAAACAAGGCACTCATGTAGCACAAAGAACCAGTCGGAAAGATCTCCAACCCTTTCCCCACTCTAACCTTGATCCATTCGGGGGCTAATGATGAAGTTATGTACCTGGGGTAGGGGCACGTGTTGGAAATATGCCCTAGAGGCAATAATAAAAGCATTATTATTATATTTCCTTATTCATGATAATTGTCTTTATTCGTGCTATAATTGTGTTATCCGGAAATCATAATACATGTGTGAATAACAGACAACAATATGTCCCTAGTGAGCCTCTAGTTGACTAGCTCGTTGATCGACAGATGGTCATGGTTTCCTGACTATGGACATTGGATGTCATCGATAACGGGATCACATCATTAGGAGAATGATGTGATGGACAAGACCCAATCCTAAACATAGCATAAGATCGCTTAGTTCGTTTGCTAGAGTTTTCCAATGTCAAGTATCCTTTCCTTAGACCATGAGATCGTGTAACTTCCGGATACCGTAGGAGTGCTTTGGGTGTGCCAAACGTCACAACGTAACTGGGTGACTATAAAGGTATACTACGGGTATCTCTGAAAGTGTCTGTTGGGTTGACATGAATCGAGACTGGGATTTGTCACTCCGCTTGACGGAGAGGTATCACCGGGCCCTCTCGGTAATGCATCATCACAATGAGCTCAATGTGATCAAAGTGTTTGATCACGGGATCATGCATTACGGTACGAGAAAAGTGACTTGCCGATAACGACATTGAACGAGGTATTGGTATACCGACGATCGAATCTCGGGCAAGTAAAATACCGATTGACAAAGGGAATCGTATACGGGATTAATTGAATCCTTGACATTGTGGTTCATTCGATGAGATCATCGTGGAGCATGTGGGAGCCAACATGGGTATCCAGATCCCGCTGTTGGTTATTGCCCGAGAGCCGTCTCGGTCATGTCTGCATGTCTCCCGAACCCGTAGGGTCTACACACTTAAGGTTCGGTGACGCTAGGGTTGTGAAGATATGTATGTGCAGTAACCCGAATGTTGTTCGGAGTCCCGGATGAGATCCCGGACGTCACGAGGAGTTCCGGAATGGTCCAGAGGTAAAGAATTATATATAGGAAGTGCTATTTTGGCCATCGGGACAAGTTTCGGTGTTATCAGTATTGTACCGGGACCACCGGAGGGGTCCCGGGGGTCCACCTGCCCCGGGGGGCCACATGGGCTATAGGGGGTGCGCCCTGGCCTACATGGGCCAAGGGCACCAGCCCCAAGGGCCCATGCGCCAAGGAGACTTGGAGAGGGGAGAGTCCAAAGAGGGGAAGGCACCTCCGAGGTGCCTTGGGGAGGATGGACTCCTCCCCCCCTTTGGCCGCACCCCTTCCTTGGAGGAAGGGGCAAGGCTACGCCCTCCCCCCCCCCCTCTAATGCACCTATATAAAGGGAGGGGAGGGAGGGGTGGCCGCACCCTATGCCCTGGCTCCTCCCTCCTCCCTGCAACACCTCCTCCTCCTCCCGTAGTTGCTTAGCGAAGCCCTGCCGGAGTTCTGCTGCATCCACCACCACACCGTCGTGCTGGATCTTCCTCAACCTCTCCTTCCCCCTTGCTGGATCAAGAAGGAGGAGACGTCTCCCGTCCCATACGTGTGTTGAACGCGGAGGTGCCGTCCGTTCGGTACTAGATCATCGGTGAATTGGATCACGGCGAGTACGACTACCTCATCCACGTTCACTCGAACGCTTCCGTTGCGATCTACAAAGTGGTATGTAGATGCTATCTAATCTGAATACTCATTGCTAGATGAACTCATAGATGGATCTTGGTGAAACCGTAGGAAAAATTTTAATTTTCTGCAACGTTCCCCAACAGTGGTATCAGAGCTAGGTCTATGCGTAGTTCTTCTTGCGCGAGTAGAACACAATTTGTTGTGGGCGTAGATGTTGTCAACTTTTCTTGCCGCTACTAGTCTTATCTTGCTTCAGCGGTATTGTGGGATGAAGCGGCCCGGACCAACCTTACACGTACGCTTACGTGAGACCGGTTCCACCGACTAACATGCACTAGTTGCATAAGGTGGCTGGCGGGTGTCTGTCTCTCCTACTTTAGTTGGAGCGGATTCGATGAAAAGGGTCCTTATGAAGGGTAAATTTAAGTTGACAAATCACGTTGTGGTGGTTTCACGTAGGTAAGAAAACGTTCTTGCAAGAACCCTAATTCAGCCACGTAAAACTTGCAACAACAATTAGAGGACGTCTAACTTGTTTTTGCAGCAAGTGCTTTGTGATATGATATGGCCAAAGTTGTGATGTATGATGAATGATCTATATGTGATGTATGAGATGTTCATGCTATTGTAATAGGAATCACGACTTGCATGTCGATGAGTATGACAACCGGCAGGAGCCATAGGAGTTGTCTTTATTTTTGTATGACCTGCGTGTCATTGAGAATCGCCATGTAAATTACTTTACTTTATTGCTAAACGCGTTAGCCATAGTAGTAGAAGTAATAGTTGGCGAGCAACTTCATGGAGACACGATGATGGAGATCATGATGATGAAGATCATGGTGTCAAGCCGGTGACAAGATGATCATGGAGCCCCAAGATGAAGATCAAAGGAGCTATGTGATATTGGCCATATCATGTCACGTTTATTATTTGATTGCATGTGATGTTTATCATGTTTTGCATCTTGTTTACTTAGAACGACGGTAGTAAATAAGATGATCCCTCATAATAATTTCAAGAAAGTGTTCACCCTAATTGTGCACCGTTGCTAAGGTTCGTCGTTCCGAAGCACCACGTGATGATCGGGTGTGATAGGTCCTTACGTTCGCATACAACGGGTGTAAGCCAGATTTACACACGCAAAACACTTAGGTTGACTTGACGAGCCTAGCATGTACAGACATGGCCTCGGAACACAGAAGACCGAAAGGTCGAGCATGAGTCGTATAGAAGATACGATCAACATGAAGATGTTCACCGATGTTGACTAGTCCGTCTCACGTGATGATCGGACACGGCCTAGTTGACTCGGATCATGTAATACTTAGATGACTAGAAGAGGGATGTTTATCTAAGTGGGAGTTCATTAAATAATTTGATTAAATGAACTTTATTATCATGAACTTAGTCTAAATATTTACAATATGTCTTGTAGATCAAATGGCCAACGTAGTCCTCAACTTCAACGCGTTCCTAGAGAAAACCAAGCTGAAAGACGATGGTAGCAACTATACGGACTGGGTCCGGAACCTGAGGATCATCCTCATAGCTGCCAAGAAAGATTATGTCCTAAGAGCACCGCTGGGTGACGCACCTATTCTCCCTGCAGAACAAGACGTTATGAACGCTTGGCAGTCACGCTGCGATGATTACTCCCTCGTTCAGTGCGGCATGCTTTACAGCTTAGAGCCGGGGCTCCAAAAACGTTTTGAGAGACATGGAGCATATGAGATGTTCGAAGAGCTGAAAATGGTTTTCCAATCTCATGCCCGGGTCGAGAGATATGAAGTCTCCGACAAATTCTTTAGCTGTAAGATGGAGGAAAATGGCTCTGTCAGTGAACACATACTCAAAATGTCTGGGTTGCACAACCGCTTGACTCAACTGGAAGTTAATCTCCCGGATGAAGCGGTCATTGACAGAATCCTCCAGTCGCTTCCACCTAGCTACAAGAGCTTTGTGATGAACTACAATATGCAGGGGATGGTAAAGACCATTCCTGAGGTATATGCTATGCTGAAATCAGCAGAGGTAGAAATCAAGAAGGAGTATCAAGTGTTGATGGTGAATAAAACCACTAAGTTCAAAAAGGGCAAGGGTAAAAAGAACTTCAAGAAGGACGGCAAGGATATTGCCGCGCCCGGTAAGCAAGTTGCCAGGAAGAAGCCAAAGAATGGACCCAAGCCCGAGACTGAGTGCTTTTATTGCAAGGGAAGTGGTCACTGGAAGCGGAACTGCCCCAAATACTTAGCGGACAAGAAGGCCGGCAAAACCAAAGGTATATGTGATATACATGTAATTGATGTGTACCTTACCAGTACTCGTAGTAGCTCTTGGGTATTTGATACCGGTGCAGTTGCTCACATTTGTAACTCAAAGCAGGAGCTGCGGAATAAACAGAGACTGGCGAAGGACGAGGTGCCGATGCGCGTCGGGAATGGTTCCAAGGTCGATGTGATTGCCGTCGGCACGCTGCCTCTACATTTACCTACGGGATTAGTTTTAAACCTCAATAATTGTTATTTAGTGCCAAGTTTGAGCATGAACATTGTATCTGGATCTCGTTTAATTCGAGATGGCTACTCATTTAAATCCGAGAATAATGGTTGTTCTATTTATATGAGAGATATGTTTTATGGTCATGCTCCGATGGTTGATGGTTTATTCTTAATGAATCTTGTACGTGATGATACACATATTCATAGTGTGAATACCAAAAGAGTTAAAGTTGATAACAATAGTTCCACATATTTGAGGCACTGCCTCCTTGGTCACATAGGTGTCAAACGCATGAAGAAGCTCCATGCAGATGGACTTTTAGAGTCTCTTGATTATGAATCATTTGACACGTGCGAACCATGCCTCATGGGTAAAATGACCAAGACTCCGTTCTCAGGAACAATGGAGCGAGCAACCAACTTATTGGAAATCATACATACCGATGTGTGCGGTCCAATGAGTGTTGAGGCTCGCGGTGGCTATCGTTATGTTCTCACCCTCACTGATGACTTGAGTAGATATGGGTATGTCTACTTAATGAAACACAAATCTGAGACCTTTGAAAAGTTCAGGGAATTTCAGAGTGAGGTTGAAAATCAACATGAGAGAAAGATCAAGTTTCTACGATCAGATCGTGGAGGAGAATACTTGAGTCATGAATTTGGCACGCACTTAAGAAAATGTGGAATAGTTTCACAACTCACGCCGCCTGGAACACCTCAGCGTAATGGTGTGTCCGAATGTCGTAATCGCACTTTATTAGATATGGTGCGATCTATGATGTCTCTTACCGACTTACCGCTATCCTTTTGGGGCTATGCTTTGGAGACTGCCGCATTCACTTTAAATAGGGCTCCGTCGAAATCCGTTGAGACGACACCATATGAATTATGGTTTGGGAAGAAACCTAAGCTGTCGTTTCTAAAAGTTTGGGGATGCGATGCTTATGTCAAGAAACTTCAACCTGAAAAGCTCGAACCCAAGTCGGAAAAATGCGTCTTCATAGGATACCCTAAAGAAACTGTTGGGTATACCTTCTACCTCAGATCCGAAGGCAAGATCTTTGTTGCCAAGAATGGATCCTTTCTAGAGAAAGAGTTTCTCTCGAAAGAAGTAAGTGGGAGGAAAGTAGAACTTGATGAAGTGTTACCTCTAGAACCGGAAAATGGCGAAACTCAAGAAATCGTTCCTGAGGTGCCTGCACCGACTAGAGAGGAAATTAATGATGATGATCAAGATACTTCTAATCAAGCTCCTACTGAAATTCGAAGGTCCACAAGGACACGTTACGCACCAGAGTGGTACGGCAACCCTATCTTGGAAATCATGTTGTTAGACAACGGTGAACCTTCGAACTATGAGGAAGCAATGGCGGGCCCGGATTCCGACAAATGGCTGGAAGCCATGAAATCCGAGATAGGATCCATGTATGAAAACGAAGTATGGACTTTGACTGACTTGCCCGTTGAACGGCGAGCCATAGAAAATAAATGGATCTTTAAGAAGAAGACAGACGCGGATGGTAATGTGACCATCTATAAAGCTCGGCTTGTCGCTAAGGGTTATCGACAAGTTCAAGGGGTTGACTACGATGAGACTTTCTCACCGGTGGCGAAGCTGAAGTCCGTCCGAATCATGTTAGCAATTGCCGCATACTATGATTATGAGATATGGCAAATGGACGTCAAAACGGCATTCCTTAATGGTTTCCTTAAGGAAGAATTGTATATGATGCAGCCGGAAGGTTTTGTCGATCCTAAGAATGCTGACAAGGTGTGCAAGCTCCAACGCTCGATTTATGGGCTGGTGCAAGCATCTCGGAGTTGGAACATTCGCTTTGATGAGATGATCAAAGCGTTTGGGTTTACACAGACTTAAGGAGAAGCCTGTGTTTACAAGAAAGTGAGTGGGAGCTCTGTAGCATTTCTCATATTATATGTAGACGACATACTTTTGATGGGAAATGATACAGAACTCTTGGACAGCATTAAGGCCTACTTGAATAAAAGTTTTTCAATGAAGGACCTTGGAGAAGCTGCTTATATATTAGGCATCAAGATCTATAGAGATAGATCGAGACGCCTCATAGGTCTTTCACAAAGCACATACCTTGATAAAATATTGAAGAAGTTCAATATGGATCAATCTAAGAAAGGGTTCTTACCTGTGTTACAAGGTGTGAAATTGAGCTCAGCTCAATGTCCGACCACGGCAGAAGATATAGAAGAGATGAGCGTCATCCCCTATGCCTCAGCCATAGGTTCTATTATGTATGCCATGCTGTGTACCAGACCTGATGTAAACCTTGCCGTAAGTTTGGTAGGAAGGTACCAAAGTAATCCCGGCAAGGAACACTGGACAGCGGTCAAGAATATCCTGAAGTACCTGAAAAGGACTAAGGAAATGTTTCTCGTTTATGGAGGTGACGAAGAGCTCGTCGTAAAAGGTTACGTCGACGCTACCTTCGACACAGATCTGGATGACTCTAAGTCACAAACCAGATACGTGTATATTTTGAATGGTGGGGCAGTAAGCTGGTGCAGTTGCAAGCAAAGCGTCGTGGCGGGATCTACATGTGAAGCGGAGTACATGGCAGCCTCCGAGGCAGCACATGAAGCAATTTGGGTGAAGGAGTTCATCACCGACCTCGGAGTCATACCCAATGCGTCGGGGCCAATCAAGCTCTTCTGTGACAACACTGGAGCTATTGCACTTGCAAAGGAGCCCAGGTTTCACAAGAAGACCAGGCACATCAAGCGTCGCTTCAACTCCATTCGTGAAAATGTTCAAGATGGAGACATAGAAATTTGTAAAGTGCACACGGATCTGAATGTCGCAGATCCGTTGACTAAACCTCTCCCTAAGGCAAAACATGATCAGCACCAGAACTCTATGGGTGTTCGATTCATCACAATGTAACTAGATTATTGACTCTAGTGCAAGTGGGAGACTGTTGGAAATATGCCCTAGAGGCAATAATAAAAGCATTATTATTATATTCCTTATTCATGATAATTGTCTTTATTCGTGCTATAATTGTGTTATCCGGAAATCGTAATACATGTGTGAATAACAGACAACAATATGTCCCTAGTGAGCCTCTAGTTGACTAGCTCGTTGATCGACAGATGGTCATGGTTTCCTGACTATGGACATTGGATGTCATCGATAACGGGATCACATCATTAGGAGAATGATGTGATGGACAAGACCCAATCCTAAACATAGCATAAGATCGCTTAGTTCGTTTGCTAGAGTTTTCCACTGTCAAGTATCCTTTCCTTAGACCATGAGATCGTGTAACTCCCGGATACCGTAGGAGTGCTTTGGGTGTGCCAAACGTCACAACGTAACTGGGTGACTATAAAGGTATACTACGGGTATCTCTGAAAGTGTCTGTTGGGTTGACATGGATCGAGACTGGGATTTGTCACTCCGCTTGACGGAGAGGTATCACCGGGCCCTCTCGGTAATGCATCATCACAATGAGCTCAATGTGATCAAAGTGTTTGATCACGGGATCATGCATTACGGTACGAGAAAAGTGACTTGCCGATAACGAGATTGAACGAGGTATTGGTATACCGACGATCGAATCTCGGGCAAGTAAAATACCGATTGACAAAGGGAATCGTATACGGGATTAATTGAATCCTTGACATCGTGGTTCATCCGATGAGATCATCGTGGAGCATGTGGGAGCCAACATGGGTATCCAGATCCCGCTGTTGGTTATTGCCCGAGAGCCGTCTCGGTCATGTCTGCATGTCTCCCGAACCCGTAGGGTCTACACACTTAAGGTTCGGTGACGCTAGGGTTGTGAAGATATGTATGTGCAGTAACCCGAATGTTGTTCGGAGTCCCGGATGAGATCCCGGACATCACGAGGAGTTCCGGAATGGTCCGGAGGTAAAGAATTATATATAGGAAGTGCTATTTTGGCCATCGGGACAAGTTTCGGTGTTATCGGTATTGTACCGGGACCACCGGAGGGGTCCCGGGGGTCCACCGGGGGGTCCACCTGCCCCGGGGGGCCACATGGGCTATAGGGGGTGCGCCCTGGCCTACATGGGCCAAGGGCACCAGCCCCAAGGGCCCATGCGCCAAGGAGACTTGGAGAGGGGAGAGTCCAAAGAGGGAAAGGCACCTCCGAGGTGCCTTGGGGAGGATGGACTCCTCCCCCCTTTGGCCGCACCCCTTCCTTGGAGGAAGGGGCAAGGCTGCGCCCTCCCCCCCTCTAATGCACCTATATAAAGGGAGGGGAGGGAGGGGTGGACGCACCCTATGCCCTGGCTCCTCCCTCCTCCCTGCAACACCTCCTCCTCCTCCCGTAGTTGCTTAGCGAAGCCCTGCCGGAGTTCTGCTGCATCCACCACCACACCGTCGTGCTGGATCTTCCTCAACCTCTCCTTCCCCCTTGCTGGATCAAGAAGGAGGAGACGTCTCCCGTCCCGTACGTGTGTTGAACGCGGAGGTGCCGTCCGTTCGGTACTAGATCATCGGTGAATTGGATCACGGCGAGTACGACTACCTCATCCACGTTCACTCGAACGCTTCCGTTGCGATCTACAAAGTGGTATGTAGATGCTATCTAATCTGAATACTCGTTGCTAGATGAACTCATAGATGGATCTTGGTGAAACCGTAGGAAAAATTTTAATTTTCTGCAACGTTCCCCAACAGCACGGACCTGTCCTAAGAGCCCTGCCCAAGGACATCCTTAGAAGAAGTCACCTTTCAATCGACTTCAAGGTACCCACTCGACGGGTTCAAGACACTCGACCAAGAAGCTACCACTCGACCACGAAGCCAACCACTCGACTGCCAGGAGATCTAAAGTCACTCCACAGGCAAACGGTCAGTCATTAAGTATTCTTTATGGTCATCATAGCACTTTATTAGAGGCGTTACCTATAACGCTCGACCTTAATGTACCTTAAACCCTGCATTACTGAGGGCAGGAGAGGGCTGGCGAACTCTATATAAGCCACCCTCCTCCTCAGTATCAAGGGTTCGCATCTTTGTAACACACACGCATATAATCCAGTCGACCGCCTCCGGGCTCCGAGACGTAGGGCTATTACTTCTTCTGAGAAGGGCCTGAACTCGTAAAACTCTTGCGTGCACAACTACTCCAAAGCTAGGATCTTGCCTCTCCATTCCTACCCCCCATTCTACTGTCAGACTTAGAACCACGACACAGCCTGCTGACGATGACCAGGAGTAGTTAGAAGGATCCCAGGCAGGAAGCATGCGCCTCTTTCGATCTGTATCCCAGTTTGTGCTAGCCATCTTATGGCAACTTGTTTAACTTATGTCTGTACTCAGATATTGTTGCTTCCGCTGACTCGTCTATGATCGAGCACTTGTATTCGAGCCCTCGAGGCCTCTGGCTTGTATTATGATGCTTGTATGACTTATTTTATTTTTAGAGTTGTGTTGTGATATCTTCCCGTTAGTCCCTGATCTTGATCGTACACGTTTGCATGTATGAATAGTGTACGGTCAAATCGGGGGCGTCACACTTGAGGTGACATTGGAGTATCTAGGTGACATTAGGGTTTTGGTTGATTTGTATCTTAAGGTGTTATTCTAGTACGAACTCTAGGGTTGTTTGTGACAATTATAGGAATAGCCCAACGGATTGATTGGAAAGAATAACTTTGAGGTGGTTTCGTAACCTACCATAATCTCTTCGTTTCTTCTCCGCTATTAGTGACTTTGGAGTGACTCTTTGTTGCATGTTGAGGGATAGTTATGTGATCCAATTATGTTATCATTGTTGAGAGGACTTACACTAGCGAAAGTATGAACCCTAGGCCTTGTTTCCTAACATTGCAATACCGTTTATGCTCACTTTTTCCGCTTGTTACCTTGCTGTTTTTATATTTTCAGTTTACAAAAACCCATAAATACCATCCATATTGCACTTGTATCACCATCTCTTCGCCGAACTAGTGCACCTATACAAATTACCATTGTATTGGGTGTGTTGGGGACACAAGAGACTCTTTGTTGTTTGGTTGCAGGGTTGCTTGAGAGAGACCATCTTCATCCTACGCCTCCCACGGATTGATAAACCTTAGGTCATCCACTTGAGGGAAATTTGGTACTGTCCTACAAACCTCTGCACTTGGAGGCCCAACAATGTCTACAAGAAGAAGGTTGTGTAGTAGACATCAGTAATGTAGGCCAAATATGGCACCGTCCAATCCAGGATGACGTGAAGAGCCGCTACCAGCTGTGCCTCCGGGTCTGGCACCGCTAGGTCTTCCTCTGTAGGCACTTTGACAGAAGGGTTATGCAAAACATCAAGAAAGGTGTTAGGCAACACCGGCTTACGCTGAGATCCCAACCGGCTTAAGGCATCAGCCGCCTCATTCTTCCGTCGATCAATGTGATCCACTTGATAACCTTTGAAATGTCCTGCCATCGTATCAACTTCACGACGGTAAGCCGCCATAAGGGGATCCTTGGAGTCCCACTTGCCTGACACCTGTTGAGCCACGAGATCTGAGTCGCCCAAGCACCTTACCCGGCTCAAATTCATCTCTTTGGCCATCCGGAGACCATGGAGTAAGGCCTCATACTTAGCTGCATTGTTAGTACAAGGAAACATAAGCCGGAGCACATAACAGAATTTGTCACCTCGAGGGGAAGTTAAAACAACTCCAGCCCCCGAGCCTTCTAACTGCCTGGACCCATCAAAGTGAATTGTCCAATATGTGTTATCTGGCTTCTCCTCAGGTGCCTGCAACTCTGTCCAATCATTGATAAAATCCACCAGGACTTGAGATTTGATAGCAGTTCGAGGCATGTATTTCAAACCATGAGGCCCAAGTTCAATGGCCCACTTGGCGACTCGTCCTGTGGCCTCTCTATTCTGTATGATGTCTCCCAAAGGGGCAGAGCTTACCACAGTGATAGGATGACCTTGGTAGTACTGTTTCAGCTTCCGGCTTGCCATGAACACTCCGTAAACAAGTTTCTGCCAATGTGGATACCTTTGTTTAGACTCAATGAGCACCTCACTAATGTAGTAAACCGGCCGTTGAACCAGATGCTCCTTGCCAGTCTCCTTGCGCTCCACCACGATGGCAACGCTGACGGCTCGCGAATTAGCAGCCACATATAACAGCAATGGCTCTCTATCAATGGGAGCCGCAAGGACCGGCGGCTCAGACAACTGTCTCTTTAAATCTTCAAAGGCAACATTAGCAGCGTCACTCTAGACAAAAGTGTCCATTTTCTTCATCATCTGATACAGTGGTAGGGCCTTCTCACCTAGCCGGCTTATGAATCGGCTTAAGGCGGCGATACGACCTGCCAATCGCTGAACATCATTGATGCATGCCGGTTTAGCCAAAGATGTGATTGCCTTGATCTTCTCAGGATTAGCTTCAATGCCTCTGTTTGAGACCAAAAAACCCAAAAGCTTGCCTGCAGGTACACCAAATACACACTTGTCCGGGTTAAGCATCATCTTATAGACCCGGAGATTATCAAAGGTCTCTTTTAAATCAGATATTAAGGTTTCCGTCTCCCTTGATTTCACCATGATGTCATCCACATAAGCATGAACATTGCGCCCAATTTGATCGTGGAGACAGTTTTGCACACATCGCTGATAAGTCGCCTGGGCACTCTTGAGCCCGAACGGCATAGATACATAGCAGAAGGCTCCAAACGGAGTGATGAAAGCCGTTTTCTCCTGGTCCTTAACTGCCATCTTGATCTGATGATAACCAGAGTAAGCATCCAAAAAGCTCAAACGCTCACAACCCGCCGTAGCATCAATGATTTGATCAATACGGGGTAGAGCAAAAGGATCAGTCGGACAAGCCTTGTTTAAGTCCGTGTAATCCACACACATCCGCCAGGTGCCATTTTTCTTGAGCACGAGCACCGGGTTAGCCAACCACTCCGGGTGAAAAACTTCAACAATGAACCCGACCGCTAAGAGCCGGGCCACCTCCTCTCCAATAGCTTTCCGTCTCTCCTCATTGAATTGCCGAAGAAACTGCCTGACCGGCTTATACTTTGGATCAATATTAAGAGTATGCTCAGCAAGTTCTCTCGGTACACCCGGCATGTCAGAAGGTTTCCATGCAAAGATGTCTCGGTTCTCACGGATGAACTCGATGAGCGCGCTTTCCTATTTAGGATCCAAGTTGGCGCTGATGTTGAACTGCTTAGATGAGTCGCCTGGAGTGAAATCAACAAGTTTAGTCTCAGCAGCCGATTTAAACTTCATTGCCGGGTCATGCTCTGTGGTTGGCTTCTTCAGAGAGGTCATATCCGCCGGGTCAACATTATCTTGGTAAAACTTCAACTCCTCCGCTGCACACACAGACTCAGCATAAGCCGCATCGCCTTCCTCACATTCCAGGGCCACCTTTCGACTTCCATGGACGGTGATGGTGCCTTTGTGACCTGGCATCTTAAGCTGCAGATAAATATAACACGGCCGCGCCATGAACTTGACATAAGCCGGCCGTCCAAACAGAGCATGATATGGACTCTTAATTTTGACTACCTCAAACGTTAATTTCTCAGCCCTAGAATCATACTCATCTCCAAAGGCTACCTCCAATTCAATCTTACCGACTGGGTACGCCGACTTACCAGGCACCATTCCATGAAAAACGGTGTTGGATGTCTTTAAATTCTTATCAGTCAACCCCATGCGTCGAAAGGTCTCATAATAGAGGATATTGATGCTGCTACCTCCGTCCATGAGTACTTTAGTGAATTTATATCCACCAACCTGAGGTGCTACCACCAAGGCTAGCTGACCCGGATTATCAACCCGGGGAGGGTGATCTTCCCTGCTCCACACAATGGGCTGCTCTGACCATCTCAGGTATCGAGGAACTGCCGGTTCAACAGAGTTCACAGCCCTCTTATGAATCTTCTGGTCACGTTTGCACAAGCTAGTGGTGAACACATGATACTATCCACTATTTAGCTGCTTCGGATGGCTTTGATAGCCCGACTGCTGCTGCTGTTGTCCTCCTTGACCAGACTGCTGTTGACTATAGCCGCCTTGATTTCCCTGAAAGCCAGAACTTGAGCCGTCGCCCGGGCCATGAAAGCCGCCAGCACCTGAACCACCGCCCGACCCGTGATTGCCATCAAACGTGTTGGAATTCTTGAAAGCCTTCATGATTGCGCAATCCTTCCATAAGTGGGTAGCGGGTCGTTCCTGGGTGCTGTGTCTCGGACAGGGCTCATTGAGTAGCTGCTCCAGAGATGGGCCTGACCTGCCAGATCGTGGGGGCGGTTTTCCCTTACGTCTCTGATTGTTACCCTGTGCGTTGGCATCGGCCACAAACTCCAGGTTACCCTCCGCCTTACGCTTATTGCCTCCTTGATTGATCGGGTTATGCTGCTGACCCTTTCCATTGTCGTTCTTCTTTCCCTTCCCTGTCTTTTCCTCATCAGACGCGGGATCCTTGGTACTATCAGAGTCGGCGTATTTGACTAAAGCCGCCATCAGCGTACCCATATCATTGCAATCACGCTTAAGGCGCCCTAGTTTTTGTCTCAGCGGCTCAGAACGGCGATTCTTCTCCAACATGAGAACTGCAGAGCCGGCATCCATCTTGTCAGACGAATGTATTATCTCCTTGACTCGGCGCACCCAATGAGTTGTGGATTCACCCTCCTCCTGCCTACAATTTGTTAAGTCCACAATCGACATAGATTGTTTGCAAGTGTCTTTGAAGTTCTGGATGAATCGGGCCTTTAGCTCCGCCCATGAACTAATGGAATTGGGTGGCAAGCCCTTTAGCCAAGACCGGGGCGTTCCATCCAACATCATGGTGAAGTACTTAGCCATCGTTGCGTCGCTGACCTCCAACAGTTCCATGGCCATCTCATAACTTTCGATCCATGCTCCAGGTTGTAAGTCGGCCGTGTAATTCGGCACCTTTCGAGGTCCCTTGAAGTCCTTGGGTAAACGTACATTTCGTAGAGCCGGCACCAAACAAGGAACCCCGCCGGTTCTGGTGGCCACTCCCGCCTCAACGAAGTCGTCAGATAATCTGGGAAGTCCTGATGAGCCATCTGCTGAGCCGCTAGCTGAGCTGCCCGCTCGTCCTCCTGACGTACTCGGTCCTGCACTGGGTTATAACCACCGGGCTGGTTACGGCGTTGAGCGTTGCTTGACAAAGCTTCTGACTCTATGTGCCTACTGTAACTCGGGCTCCGGTTTGGACGAGTCGGAGCTAACCAGGGCGGAGGGGTTGAATGAATCTTGTCCCGGCTGTATGAATAGGTCTCTTGTTGAGCCAGAGCCGTCTGGACAAGTTCTTTGATCCTCCAGGTCTCCATCGCTGTCGGATCATCATCATCCACTGGGAGAGCCACCAAACATGTTGAAGCTGCAATCAAGTTTTCCATGGGGTTGGAAAAGTGACCCGGTGGTATCGGCACATAACGGGGCGGTGCCATATTCCCATGAGGAGGTGCCATCTCCCGAGGCTGGGCCGGTCCCCCGGTTGTCATGAACTGATTGACCTCTGGCGGGTTACTTGGACCGGCTCCGGGTGTAGCGAAGAGGTTTCGTGGATCGTAAACCGGGGGCAAACGAGATTGAGTTTTCTGATGTCTCCTCCTCATCACCTCGTTAGATGCGTTCAGACTCATCGTAAGCTGGAAAGCCTTTGACTGGAGCTGTTGAGCCCGAGCATCCAAAGCCGCCCGTTCTATGGCTAACCTGGTGTCCTCAGCTGCCAAGGCCTCCTTGGCCCAAGCTATCTCCTCATGAACCCGTGCCATCTTTGCATTATGCTCATTTTGATTCGCAGGGATAACCGTAGTGGTTAACATTGCCGTAAGCTTATCCATGAGATCCATCAGCACCTGAGCCGGCGGGCGCACGGGGCCTCCTGCCCCGGCTGCTCCTGACCCGGACGTTATGGCCGCTGCGGCAGTGGAATTTTGGCCGGGTTGAGTACCAGCCATGAAAACTCCTACCCATCTTGGCGGCTCATAGGGGTCCGGAATACTGGAACCATCAGAACAACCCCCGAGCCCGCCGTCTTGTAATGGATATAGCGAATCCGTTGAACCGGTGGACAAATCACCGTCGGGGAGAACGGTCGTCTCATCACCAGCTTCAGATCCTTCAGAAAGCTCCCCTCCGTGGACGCAACCCACGAAGGCACGCTTCACGGCGGGTTGAGCTCGGGCGGGTCCTGCGTGCTGAGCCGTCTCGACGAGGTCGGTGCAGTTGTCCGGCTCAGGGCCCGGCTCACCAATCCGGCCGATGAAGATGTGGATTCCACCAAAGGGGACCCGGTACCCGTACTTAATTTAGCCGATGTCGGGGCCCCAGCCTTCATCGTCGATGTAGATCTTGCCGCGACGACTCTTGGTCATCCGGCCGACTGTGTATCCCTTGAGCCCTTCGAAGCTTCCCTTCAAGAACTCAAATCCACCGTGCTCTAGCCCCACGGTGGGCGCCAACTGTCGTGGAATTGTCACAGCAGATGTCATCTTGCAAGGACTTAGTCGTGGAGCCATCGCTACTAGGAAGCTTAAAGGGGTTAATCGAGACAAAGGACATGAGAGGTTTATACTAGTTCAGCCCCTTACGGTGAAGGAAGGCCTACGTCTAGTTGGGTTGGTATTGATGAGGTTTCGATGACCAGGGAGCGAGATACGCTATGCCCAGCTCTCGATGGGTTGTTTCTTTTCCTAAGCCGCTGTCGGGTCGTCCCCTTATATACACGGGTTGACGCCCCGCGGCCTATAGAGTCCCGGCCGGCTCATAGACAGTGTCCGGCTCGGTGACTAGTTAATTCTACCTTATGTTACAAGTCATGCCATCATGGCAGTTTATCACTATGGGCCTTAAGCCGCTTGTGGGCCTTAAACCCTTTATTGAACCGCCATATTCATGCTTGGTCTTGGGCTTCTTTCTGATGAGTCTTCTTCGCGTAACCCGGCCCCTCCTAGGCGGTTTACATGAATAGTTATATCCCCAACAAACAGGTTCACTAGAAGTTTGCAAAGTCCTATCATTTTTCTTTTTCTTCTTTTTAGAAGAACTAGGTGCATCAATTTTATTTCTCTGAGAATCTTACTCAATTCTCTTAGGGTGGCCTTCAGGATACAAAGGTTCCTGAGTCATTCTACCAGTTCTAGTAGCCACTCTAATAGCATAATCATTTTTCTTACTGTTCATTTCATTGAGCAAATCATTTTGAGCTTTAAGTACTTGCTCTACTTGAGTGGTAACCATAGAAGCATGTTTGCTAACGAGTTTAAGTTCACCTCTAATATTAGCCATATAATCACCCAAGTGTTTAAGCATATTTGAATTGTATTTTAATTGTCTACCAAAATAATCATTAAAATTTTCTTGTTTGACAATAAAATTATCAAACTCTTCTAAGCATTGTCTAGCAGACTTATAGTGAGCAATATCACCTTCATCAAATCTATAGAGAATTTACCTTTACTACCTGTGTCGGATTATCAAGACCAGGAGGTTCTTCAATAGGTAATGGATTAAGATCATATGTTTCTTCAACAGACGGTAGATTAAGACCATGTATTTCTTCAACAGGAGGTAAATTCTTAACGTCTTCAGCTTTAATACCTTTTTCTTTCATAGATTTCTTTGCCTCTTTCATATCTTCAGGACTGAGAAATAGAACATCTCTCTTCTTCGGAGTTGGTTTAGGGATAAACTCAGTAATTGGAGCAGGAGCTGGCTCAGAAAGTGTCCAATTATTTTCATTTGTCAACATATTATTCAATAGAATTTCAGCTTCATCCGGTGTTCTTTCCCTGAAAACAGAACCAGCACAACTATCCAGGTAATTTCTGGAAGCATCGGTTAGTCCATTATAGAAGATATCAAGTATTTCATTTTTCTTAAGAGGATGATCAGGCAAAGCATTAAGTAACTTGAGAAGCCTCCCCCAAGCTTGTGGGAGACTCTCTTCTTCAATTTGCATAAAGTTGTATATTTCCCTCAAAGCAGCTTGTTTCTTATGAGCAGGGAAATATTTAGCAGAGAAGTAATAAATCATATCCTGGGGACTACGCACACAACCAGGATCAAGAGAATTAAACCATATCTTAGCATCACCCTTTAATGAGAACGGAAATATTTTAAGGATATAAAATTAGCGAGATCTCTCATCATTAGTGAACAGGGTGGCTATATCATTTAATTTAGTAAGATGTGCCACAACAGTTTCAGATTCATATCCATGAAAAGGATCAGATTCAACCAAAGTAATTACATTAGGATCAACAGAGAATTCATAATCCTTATCGGCAACACAGATAGGTGAAGTAGCAAAAGCAGGGCTAGGTTTCACTCTATCTTTAAGAGATTGCTTATTCCATTTAGCTAATAACCTCTTGAGCTCATATCTATCTTTGCAAGCTAAAATAGTTGCAGAAGCTTCCATATAAAAAACATAACCCTCAGGAATAACAGGCATATCTTCATCATCACTTTCATCAATATAATCAGCTTCAATAATTTCTTTCTCTCAAGCCCTAGCAATTTGTTCATCAAGAAATTCACCAAGTGGCACAGAAGTATCAAGCATAGAAGTAGTTTCATCATAAGTATCATGCATAGCAGAAGTAGCATCATCAATAACATGCGACATATCAGAACGAATAGCAGAAGCAGGTTTAGGTGTCGCAAGCTTACTCAAAACAGAAGGTGAATCAAGTGCAGAGCTAGATGGCAGTTCCTTACCTCCCCTCGTAGTTGAGGGATAAATTGTTGTCTTAGCATCTTTCAAGTTCTTCATAGTGACCAGCAGATATAAATCCCAAATGACTCAAAGAATAGAGTTATGCTCCCCAGCAACGGCGCCAGAAAATAGTCTTGATAACCCACAAGTATAGGGGATCGCAACAGTTTTCGAGGGTAGAGTATTCAACCCAAATTTATTGATTCGACACAAGGGGAGCCAAAGAATATTCTCAAGTATTAGCAGTTGAGTTGTCAATTCAACCACACCTGGATAACTTAATATCTTCAGCAAAGTGTTTAGTAGCAAAGTAATATGATAGTAGTGGTAACGGTAACAAAGGTAACGAAAGCAAAAGTAATATTTTTTGTGTTTTGTAGTGATTGTAACAGTAGCATGGAAAAGTAAATAAGCGAGAACCAATATAGGAAAAGCTCGTAGGCATTGGATCGGTGATGGATAATTATGCCGGATGCGGTTCATCATGTAACAATCATAACATAGGGTGACACAGAACTAGCTCCAATTCATCAATGTAATGTAGGCATGTATTCCAAATATAGTCATACGTGCTTATGGAAAAGAACTTGCATGACATCTTTTGTCCTACCCTCCCGTGGCAGCGGGGTCCTAATGGAAACTAAGGGATATTAAGGCATCCTTTTAATAGAGTATCGGAACAAAGCATTAGCACATAGTGAATACATGAACTCCTCAAACTATGGTCATCACCAGGAGTGGTCCCGATTATTGCCACTTCGGGGTTGCCGGATCATAACACATAGTAGGTGACTATAGACTTGCAAGATAGGATCAAGAACACACATATATTCATGAAAACATAATAGGTTCAGATCTGAAATCATGGCACTCGGGCCCTAGTGACAAGCATTAAGCATAGCAAAGTCATAGCAACATCAATCTCAGAACATAGTGGATACTAGGGATCAAACGCTAACAAAACTAAATCGATTACATGATAGATCTCATCCAACCCATCACCATCCAGCAAGCCTACGATGGAATTACTCACGCACGGCGGTGGGCATCATGAAATTGGTGATGGAGGATGGTTGATGATGATGACAGCGACGAACCCCCCTCTTCGGAGCCCCGAACGGACTCCAGATCAGCCCTCCCGAGAGGTTTCAGTGCTTGGTGGCGGCTCCATATCGTAAAACGCGATGAATGCTTCTCCTTGATTTTTTTCTCCCCGAAAGCAAATATATAGAGTTGGAGTTGAGGTCGGAGGAGCTCCAGGGGGGCCCACGAGGTAGGGGGCGCGCCCTAGGTGGGAGGGCGCTCCCCCACCCTCGTGGACAGGGTGTGGGCCCCCTGGTCTTCATCTTTTGCAAATATTTTTTATTAATTCCAAATAGACGTTCCGTGAAGTTTCAGGTCATTTCGAGAACTTTTGTTTCTGCACATAAATAACATAATGGAAAGTCTGCTAAAAACAGCGTCAGTCCGGGTCAGTTTCATTCAAATCATACAAGTTAGAGTCCAAAACAAGGGCAAAAGTGTTTGGAAAAGTAGATACGACGGAGACGTATCATCCCTCCTCATCGTGGTGGCCGCCGGGATGATGAAGATGGGCAGCGGTGATGATTTCCCCCTCCGACGGAGTGCAAGAACGGGGTTTATATTGTTTTTTCATGCCTACAAAGGCCTACGACGGTGGAACTTCCGATCCAGGTTAACCCCGAGGGTTTTTGGAATATTTGACTATTTATAGGGCGAAGAGGGGGTACGCGAGGCCACCGAGGTGGCCCCCAGGCGCGCCCAGGTGGGTTGTGCCCCCCTAGGGGCATCCCGGGTGCTTCTCTAGCCCACTGGATGTCTGCTGGTCCATAAAAAATCCACAAAAAGTTTCACGGTGTTTGGACTTTGTTTGATATTGATTTTCTGCGATGTAAAAAACAAGCAAAAAACAGCAACTCGCACTGGGCACTGGATCAATAGGTTAGTCCCAGAAAATGATATAAAGTTGCTATAAAATGATTGTAAAACATCCAAGAATGATAAAATAACAACATGAATACTTCATAAATTATAGATACGTTGGAGACGTATCAGCATCCCCAAGCTTAATTCCTACTCGTCCTCGAGTAGGTAAATGATAAAAGAAATAATTTATGAAGTGTGAATGCTAGCAAAGTGCGCAAGTTTGATCAATGAAAATTTCAATCACTTTTCCTAACATCATACCAGCTAATCTTTCTCATAAAATTTCTCATGTTAAAGTAGCAACCAATTCACATGTTAAGGTTCAAACAATGAGTTCTCTTGAAACTCAACAATCTATATTCTTAGTCATCAAACAATTGCAATTGAACTTATTCAACAAAGTCTAAGTAAGAGCTCCACATACTCAACCATCATATAGTCTTCTATGATTGCTAACACTCACCGCATACACATGAGCAAAACGTTTCAACCGGACACACAGAAAGACAGGGACTTATAATTTCGCCTCCCAACCTATTCACCTCAAGGGTGATGTCAACAAATAATAACTCATGCTACCCATATTCAACTGGATATATGTGCCTAGATCTTTCCTCGTCACATGATGCTTGCCAAGAAAATAAAAATAAAAAGTTATAGAGAGAACAACTTTAACTCTTGCATGAAAGTAAATACATAAAAGTAAAAGATAGGCCCTTCACAGAGGGAAGCAAAGGTTGCCATGCGCTTTTTGTTTGTATGCTCAACCCCTTAGTGCAAAAGAACGTCACGTTGTATTGCCACTTATGATAGCAACCTTTATTATGCAGCCCGTCGCTTTTATTACTTTGCCATCACAAGTTCGTACGATGCTCAATTATCTCTTACACTAAATGATCTAACACTTTTAGAAGCAATTTTTATTGCCTTATTGCATCGATGATAACTTACTTGAAGGATCTTGCTCAATCCTTAGGTAGGTATGTGGACTCTTGAAGACAAGATTTGGGTTTAAGGGTTTTTGGATGCACAAGTAGTATCTCTACTTGGTGCGGAATTTTGGGTAAAAGTGGCATCTAAAGTGGAAATTTTTATGTTCTTCAAGTTAAGGTGGAGTTTTAGCACAAGTTTAAGTATTCATAATACATTTCAAGCAAGCATGGCAAGAGTATGAGCAACAGAAAGAGTAAAACATGCTAATTGCAAGAAAGAAAGTGATGGGATTGAAGCGTGCAAACGCAATGAAGACACGGATATTTTTGGCGTGGTTTCGATAGGTGGTGCTATCGTACATCCACGTTGATGGAGACTTCAACCCACGAAGGGTAACGGGTGCGCGAGTTCACGGAGTGCTCCACCCACGAAGGGTCCACGAAGAAGCAACCTTGTCTATCCCACCATGGGACAGTCAGTTGGGTGCCTTCCAAATCTCGACGCAGGGGCAGCCTCCCCCTTTCTCTCTCTCCGGCGAGGTGCGTGACAAGGGAGGGGTCCCGACGGCTGCCCCAACAACAGTGTTGCACGGGAGATAGGGGAAGGCGGGGGGAGGGGGCGACAGAGCGGGAGATTGGGGAGGCACCGCACCATGAGAAAGAGGGAAAGAGAGCGGTTGCACGGGAGGGGGTCGATCGAGAGGAGAGGCGGCATATGTTTTTTTCTCTGTTTTGCAACGAAGAAGGGGGATGAAAAAAACAGTCGAAAAAACCAGACGAAAGTGGGCGACGAAAAAAACCCGTGAAGACTATCCTACCAAATGAGACATTAAGAATAGAGATGATACACATAGCTGGTGTCAAACCACTACAATATTCAGGCTCCCGTTACAACCCATAATCAATTAACTAGTCTAAATGAAATCTAAGTTGTTTCTAATGATATTTTTGATAAATGACTCGTGGTGGTACATGACAACACTTTCAATGCCCGCCAGGATATATTGCTTTGTTTCAGATCAGTTGGAACACATGGATAGTTTGTTAGTGTACATATAGATGTCTAGTATATGCATATGAATTTTCATCAAACATACAATTTCATATGTGATATAATAAAGAAATATGTAGTTTAAAATGAGTTTTTTAAGCACAACACTTGCAAGCATTTATTCATTCAACGTGTATACATAATCTGAGTGCACAATGATGCTTAGAAAGTTAAGGACACGGAAAGAGCATGTTTTGCGCGTCTATGCAGCACATTATTGTCATCTCTTTTGTTAAATTTTTAGCTCAAAATCCTGAAAAACCGATACTAGATAAATACACATCTCTGTGATGGTACGTCTACCAATCAAAATGAGCTTGAGTTTAAGAAAAATTATAATCAAAATGAGCTTGCCTTTTGTTGTTTTTGGACCACTATATTTCTCTGTGTAACCTAGTACAAATCAGCTATTAATACTGTAAAATTTATGATAAATACTTATAAACATCTACTATATGTATCTTCCACAAGATATAGTTTGAGTTCTTGTTAGAAACTTGTTTTTTTTAAAGGTCGGGCACCCAGGACAGGAAGCAATATGACGCTGGGAAGGTTGCTTGAAAACTCAGCGTTGGGAAAAAGGTCTGGACCCACCTGTCATTCTAAGAAACACTAGCCCACTGTCAGACCAGCCAATGGCAACCCGCGCCAGCGATCCGCGTGACACCACGCACCCTCTAACACCCCAGCCAATGAGAAACCTGCAATCCCCTTCCCACGGATCACACCCCACGATCCGCGTGCTCCACCCCGAGACCCAATCTCAGCCGCCCACCCGCCACCGATCCAACGCCCCAAATCCATCTTCCCTCCACTCGACCCCGCCGCAGCGCCGAAAATTTCCCAGTCTCCCGCCGGCTCCTCCCCTACATAATCGCCCCCATCCTCTCCATCCCATCTCACCCAGCTCCCAAATCCCCAAAGCAACCAGCCACCGAAGCAGCCTCCCCTCCCCCACCCTACCCCGCAGCAATGGCGCGCACCAAGCAGACGGCGAGGAAGTCGACCGGCGGCAAGGCGCCGAGGAAGCAGCTGGCGACCAAGGCGGCGCGCAAGTCGGCCCCGGCCACCGGTGGCGTGAAGAAGCCCCACCGCTTCCGCCCCGGCACCGTCGCGCTGCGTGAGATCCGCAAGTACCAGAAGAGCACGGAGCTGCTGATCCGCAAGCTGCCGTTCCAGCGGCTGGTGCGGGAGATCGCGCAGGACTTCAAGACCGACCTCCGCTTCCAGAGCTCCGCCGTGTCCGCGCTGCAGGAGGCCGCCGAGGCGTACCTCGTCGGGCTCTTCGAGGACACCAACCTCTGCGCCATCCACGCCAAGCGCGTCACCATCATGCCCAAGGACATCCAGCTCGCCCGCCGCATCCGCGGGGAGAGGGCCTGAGTAGCGGTAGCCGTGTGCGTGCGTTATCAGAGAGTCGTGCTGTGATGTTCCGGTCTCAGAGCTTGGTGGTGTAGTTAACATGTTCCTGTTCGCTCTCGTCGTTGTCTTGCCGTATGTAGCCCCTTGCTGCGATGAATTATCAATGAAGAGTGCAGTTATCATCATCTGAATCTCATTTTAACTGTTCATTTTTTTCTGTGCGATGTGTGTTGCTTATTTGTTTTTCAGTTTCGTTGTCTATCTGTATGCTGTTCGTGCCGTGAAGCAGAGGAAGAAACACTACTTCGGCTTAACGATTTTCATCTATGGATTAGGCATTCTGTCACTGGATTGTGTTAGTATTTTTTCACCCGAATTGATTTTTGGATCTTTTACTCGGGTTTTCTGATGGTGCTGCTGTGATGGAGATGAAGAACAGTATCGCCGCTTCATGATTTCCGTTCATGGATAAGCTCACCGTGATTTGGAATTGTGTTGTTTCCTATTTCTTCCCCAGATCTTGTTCCGGAAGTTTCCAGGTGCTCCGCGTTTGCCTCTTTGCCGCTTCTGTTGGGCGTCGGCGGAAGGAATCCAATAGTAGCTGAAAAACAACGCTGGCCGCTAACAACCCTGGCCCGCTGTCATTGACTTGTCGACGTCGTGGGGGTGAGACCGAATCCAGCAAAGTAGGAAACGGGAGGGGAGAAGCTTCTTTTACTTCCGCGCGGCGATCTCCTCTCCGGTCCAAACCCATCCATCCAACCCACCGCCCAAGGTCGCCGCGGATCTAGCGAGCCTCGGCGGAGCGGAGATGAAGATCACGGCGCTCGTCGTGCTGAAGCCGTCGGCCGGAGGCGCCGGGGGCTCCTCCTCGAGCGGCGGGCAGGGCTCCGAGGCGCTCGTGCTGGCCAACGCCACGGACGTCAGCCACTTCGGCTTCTTCCAGCGCGGCGCCGCCCGGGAGTTCATCGTCTTCGTCGCCCGCACCGTCGCCCAGCGCACTCAGCCCGGCCAACGCCAGTCCGTCCAGCACGAAGGTAAACGCCCCTCCTCAGATCTGCTTGCCGCTACCCTCTTAGGTATAGTTTGCTTTGTGATCCGATGCTCAGATCCGGGGTCTGGGTTTGGACTGATTTCTCCGGGGTCAGTCCTCTGCGACGGGCTTTGTAGTAGTTTGATTCCTAGAGCAAGGGCGACATGGGTGATTCCGGCGTTCTCTGCGAAGTAGCCTGTAGCCTAGTTCATCCGCTGTGCCGCTGGATTCGCACTTGCAAATTGACCTTGTTGCTGAAGTAGCGCTGTGGGTTTGTGATTCTCTATCCATAATGATTCGTGATTATGTGACAATATCGACAATTTACATTTGGTGGATTTGACCTAATTTGGATGCTTGCGGCGTAATTTAAATCCCACTCGCTCTTATTCCTTGTATGTCCAGTTGATTGCTAGTGCTCCTTTTCGTTTTAGTGACTTTGAGCAATCTCATTTTGTAATTCTGAAGATACAATCATTCAAATGCTTTGCCGTTTCTTTGCAGAATACAAGGTTCACTCACACAACAGAAATGGCCTCTGCGTGGTGGCATTTATGGATGATCACTATCCTGTACGAAGTGCATTTTCTCTTCTGAATAAGGTATAGATCGTTGTTGTTGAAACTCATGTATTATGTATTTCGTGATTGGCCTAGTATCAATTTGTACCAACTGTGCAGGATTCGATCTTCCTGTTCTATGTTCTTATTCTGATGAATGCTTCCAGATACACAGACTTTCTGAAAATTATTAACAGAAAGCATGCAAGTGTTGACGTTACGCATCCATGGTTGCACACTGTATGCTATAAGCTCCCGCTAGGCTGGTATATATAATTGCCCTCAACATTAGAGAGGTGCTTTGGCATTATTGAAAAGGACTCCCTAGTGAGTGGCGGAGCTACAAGGAAACATCTGGGTAGGCCGCGCTAGCACAATTTTTCTTAGAGTTCTTAATCATACTACTTCGATTGACATACTCAGTACCTTGTGTAAGTCAGGAGATGCATACATATACACGTTGTTGTCATGCAGTTTGCTTCCTGCTGGTAAACCATGTACAGTCTTTGCTAAACAAATATATTTTTCGCCTGACATACATTCATGCGTTTAGTTAGATAATAATCATGATTTTATTGGGGTCATGCAAATATTTTCTGTACTGTCATAACTGAATAAGTTCCATAGAGCAGTTCTTCCGTAGTAGTGTTTTTGGGTGATACTTAGCTGTCGTTGCGATGTTTTTTATGAAGGTACTTGACGAATACCAGAAGGCTTTTGGGGATGCTTGGAAAGCCGCCACAGCAGATTCCACTCAAGAGTGGCCTTTCCTGATGGAAGCTTTGACAAAATTTCAGGTATAATCATCTGTGGAAGGTTCTGTATGCTCGTGTGTTCATTGCTAGGAGGTAACATAATGCTCTATGTTTTCTTTGGTGGCTTGGTAACCTCTAGACTGGTCTATTTATCCTATATACTCTACAGAAAGAGAAAATGAGAGGGAGGGAGGGTGCAACTACAGTTGTAATAAGTTGTCTATTTTACAATCCTGCTATATCCATTGTATCGTGTCATGTATCGTTCTTGCCTTCTTGTTTTATGATGAAAAAGATGGCCAGATACAAGTTTGGTGTGCTGGGGTGGCTTCTAATTTTCTAAGGAATGGGCTGTATCTTGTGGTTGTATGTCTGTTTTTGAAAGAAAAAGTAGCTATGTATCTAATCAGGTGCGGCGTTCCGTGGTGGCTTCTCTGGGATGGGTTCTATGTTCTCCACATATTTAGGAATGGGTTCTATGTTTGGACATATTAGTGTGATTTTGCAATTTGCAGTGTGCTTTTACTCTACTTGTCATTTTCACTGTGGAACTTGCTGTAACCCATGACAAACTTGTTCTCATTAATAATGAAGCATCCCATTTTGTAGGATCCTGCAGAGGCTGACAAGTTAACAAAAATTCAGAGGGACTTGGATGAAACAAAAATTATCCTAGTAAGTGTTAATTATCTGATTTTTCTAGGCCAGCCTTTTCATGTAAAGATGATCTTCGCCATGCCATCTTGTACTGGAGATATCATGCTATTTTGTGCGTGGTAGCAACCCATTGCTGATATGCTCTGTATATGCTTGAATAATTTTAACAGCATAAAACTATAGAGAATGTCCTTCAAAGAGGAGAGCGATTGGATAGCTTGGTTGAAAAAAGCTCAGACCTGAGTGCTGCTTCACAGGTAAGCATTGCTATTTACCTGATGGGTCCTTTTGTACTTAAAGACATGGTGAAAAATTGCTAGTTACTGTTATTTATCTCCAAGCTACAACGGGCATTGTCTTTCAGCCTGCACATTGTTTTACTACAGGCTTAGTTGTGCATATACTCCATTAGATTGTAAAGTTTACTTGTCTAACGAATCACTGCCCATGGGACTACTGTAGTGGACATTTATTTCTATTCATCTGCTATATGTGATGCTAATATAATTACATAATTCACTCACCCATTTCTTTACGACAATGCCCAAAACTGCTCTAATGCTGCACTTGCGATATCTTGCCTGTAACATTGAATAATTTCCTGAGTGCTGTCCAGTTTCCAGAATGCTTTTGGTCAGAGTACTACATATTTGCAAGGGCTCTTAAGGCACCTAGTTTGGCAGCGATGTCTTTTTAAAACTGTGGTAATCCAAAACCTCAGTTTCTCAACCCAAGGGCAATCAATACCTCGGTTTGTCTAAACCATGGTTTTTCTCTGTTTTGCGAAAACCACCTATTCGTTTGGCAAATGCTGTTTTCTCGTAATTTTTGGCTGACTACAACTAACTCAACTACACTTAAGCTAGCTGATCAGCATGTAAAAGAGGCCGTCCAATGCATGCAGCCATGCCATGCAAGCCAAGTCCTCTCGGCCACTTCTAGATGCTAGCGGGACTCACTAGATGCATGCTAGATCCCTGGTCGGACGGAGAAATCGCTGGCAACGACGGCCAGAAGAACATGGACTCGAGAGACCAACGGAACACAAGTTAATCACCTAACAAAAAATTGTCTAATAATCAAGATATAAATTACACTACGATTAGCAGATAATGACGAGGAGTTGGAGGGACTTACTTTTCTCTCGGTTCAGTTTTTAAAAAATAGGTCGGGACCTCATTTTTAGATACTGCAAAAAAACCACGGTATTAGAAATACCACGGTATCTTAAACTACAGTATTTCTTTCATCCAAACACATCAAAGTATTTAATACCAGGGTATTTTTCTGAAACCATGGTATTCCCAAAAAACTGCAAAAATACTTTGCATCCAAACGCACCCTATCCTTTTCTTTTTACATAACCAGGTCCTGTTCTTCTAGGCTTTACTGGGTTTTCAGTCATAAAACAGAGTGCTTGTAACTTACTGAAAATCATGTTTTTAGTGTTATGGATATATTTCGGTGTTTTTGTCTTATTTCAGTTATCACTATATTTTGCTGATAGATGTTACCCTGTCCTTTTCAGATGTTCTACAAGCAGGCGAAGAAAACAAACAGTTGTTGTACTATACTCTGAAGTTTGAACCGTGATCCTTCAATCTTTCTTGGAAGGCTCCAGGTTAATGCTGTTCTCCGACAAAGATGCTGATACCTTCATACATGCTCCTTGTACCTTTAATTACACATGCTTAATTCTCAGGACACTTTTTACTCCTTTTTTCAGAAAGAAAATCAATTGAATATCGTTGTGTTGTACCGTGAGTCCGATTGCTCATGAAAATGTGCCGGGGTCAATACTATAAATCTGTTATTCTTTGGTGACGCCTTGGAATAGCAACTAACATCACTTAGCAATGGCCAACATCATGGTCTGCCCTGCGTAGATTGTTGATATGTCTCAGATCTCAAGTATGTGGAGCACCGTTGCTGCCCTTAATTTATGTACTGTATGTTGGAATACTGGTTGCTATTCATAATTTATGTTTGCAATATGATTGAAGGTTGATGGTACTATGCTTCCGTGATTTTAGCGACATGCATACTATGTCAAATGGTCAACATGCATACCGTGTCAAACGGAAATGCCGTTGTTGATTTCCTGGCTTTTGTTGTTATACTGTATATGAGCAACGGCATAAATGGGCACGTTTTCTCCGTTAACCTTAGCAGGCGGAGCTATAGACACTGTCAAGTTTGCGCTAGTGGCTCCTTTGACTTGACCACGAAAACGCATTCGAATCCAGCACCTGAAGTCACATAGCAAAAAGCAGCTATTCCCCTGACCAGGATAGCGTTGAGGCCAAGCGGCAGCAGCCACTTGGGGCTGAGCCTGGTATATACCATGGTTGAAAAAAAAGGTACTCCAGGATATTCACTTTTTTCAGTATATAAAAAGGTGCTAGGATATTCCAAGTACTACGCGTGAAGGGCAGGCCATCAAGCAATCAAAGCTCCTCTTGATTCTTGAATTCAATAACAGCTTCCAACACCCAAGCTTTGCTTGGTGCGAACTGCCGCTGACGACCGTCGCAAAACCGTCTCGCCGTCACGTCGGGTTTCAGTTTACAGCTAAACATCGTCACTGTCCTGCTGATCGCTCCGCTTGCGCTGGGCGTTGGCGCCTTGCTCCGGCGGGACGGTTACGTGCGTGCGCGGGACAAAGCCCTGCGCTCCTCTCACTCACTCCCATCGCCTCACCAGTCACCACGCGACGGCCACAGACGCGCACGGCCACCGTGCCACCAGCCATCGCGGATAGAGGGGATAGGCCTGGGCGTTCATTCCGTTGGAGCCCCGCCCCCCTCCGCTCCCAGCCTCACTTTCTCCCCGCGCTACCTACCAAAACACCACGCCGCGCGTCACGTCACGGTTCGCAGCCGGCCACTTCCCGCGCCGTACTACTCGGGCGGCATAGATAGATCGCTCGCTCACTCCCGGGGCCTGCGCTGCAAGCAAAGCGAACTCTCCGTCCGAGCTAAGCGAGCGAGCGGGAGAGAGGGTCGGAGTCAGAGTCGGAGAAGATGGATCACGCGGCGGACACGTTCCGGACGGACCTGATGACCATCACGCGGCACGTGCTGAACGAGCAGAGCCGGCACCCGGAGTCGCGCGGAGACCTCACCATCCTCCTCTCCCACATCGTCCTCGGCTGCAAGTTCGTCGCCTCCGCCGTCAACAAGGCCGGCCTCGCCAAGCTCACCGGCCTCGCCGGCGAGACCAACGTCCAGGCAAGCCGCTGCGCTCTTCCTTCCTCCCGCTTCTTCTCTTCTCTTCATCACAGTTCTTCTTCCGTTATGATGAAAATATGACGATGGTTGGGAATTGGTGGCGTGGGTTCTTCAGGGGGAGGAGCAGAAGAAGCTGGACGTGCTGTCCAACGAGGTGTTCGTCAATGCCCTCGTCAGCAGCGGTCGCACCGTATGAATTTTCTCTCAGCCCATTTCCTTTATTTGCTGTTTCGTTCTGTGTTGTGACACTTTGCGGTGCGAACACCGGGTATATGCAGTGCGTTCTTGTGTCCGAGGAGGACGAGAAGGCGACGTTCGTGGACCCTAAGCTCCGTGGAAAGTGCGTAAAAACCTTCGACTCCTTTGATGCTCTGCTCACATACCTTGATGTGGTCAAGGAGCGAATTTTCCTCTGTTGTTTCTGATGAAATGTGCGGATCTTCATTTTCCAACAGGTACTGTGTCTGCTTTGATCCCCTGGATGGATCCTCCAACATCGACTGCGGTGTCTCCATCGGAACGGTAAGCGCAAGTAATTTCAAACACAAAAAGTTGTTCGGAACACGCACAATTATGGGGAGTCATAATTTGTTTTCCTTTTTGCCCTCAGAAAGTCTTAGGGAATATGCTCATAAAAAAGTAGAAACAGCTGCATGAGCAGTTTATTCCTTATTCTTACATGTTTTTTCTTTTTGCTCTACAGATCTTTGGGATCTACATGATCAAGAACCAAGACACCGTGACTCTGGAGGAAGTACTGCAGCCTGGGAAGGACATGATTGCTGCTGGATACTGCATGTATGGGAGTTCCTGCACGGTAATTAGTCAAGTCTCCTCAACTCGTGTTCCACAAGCAAGATAAATCGTGTGTGACTGTATCTGAATTGCCTTGTTTACGTAATTTTCTGCAGCTTGTCCTGAGCACTGGAAATGGTGTCAACGGCTTCACGCTTGACCCTTCTCTTGGGGAGTTCATAATGACTCATCCGGACATCAAGGTGTGCTGGCAGAACCACTGAGATTTACTGCACTTATTTCCTGAAAATTCACCAAGAAGCATATACTACTGCTAAAATCTGCATGCTTTGTGCTTCAGATACCGCCGAAAGGAAAGATCTATTCGGTTAACGAAGGGAATGCCAAGAACTGGGACACCCCTACTGCAAAGTATGTGATCTTGTTGTTTTCAAAGTACTGTTACTTTCTAACAATATCAGCTAAAAATATTATACCACATATATACAACAGGTACGTGGAGAAGTGCAAGTATCCCACGGATGGTTCATCACCCAAATCCTTGAGATACATTGGCAGGTTTGTGAATTCTTCAGCCTGCTTACCTGACGAATTAAACAATTTATCTCTCATACTTCAGAAGCTTCTCCCTGACAATGCAAAATTCACACGATCAATGAATGTCAGCAAACTTGTAAAATGGTTCTCACAACATATAACACTCCATTCCTGATGGTTTACAGCATGGTTGCCGATGTCCACCGCACCTTGCTATACGGCGGCATATTTCTGTACCCTGCGGACAAGAAGAGCCCGAGCGGAAAGCTCCGGTACGCCAACGCCTACGCGCACAATTCAAACAGCACCTCCACCATTGCACGCAATTCTTCTGAAGTTGCCTGAATTTGCTCTGTTTGCAGTGTGATGTATGAAGTGTTCCCCATGTCATTCCTCATGGAGGAAGCTGGAGGCCAGTCTTTCACAGGCAAAGGACGGGTATGAGTTGTTGTGACATGCAAACATCTCTGTTTTTCTTCCCTTGGCCAGAATTTTCATGTCCGGCAACAGACGGTATGTTGACACTTGGTTTTCTGCGTTGTGAATCGACGCGATGCAGTCTCTCGACCTGATCCCCACCGACATCCACGAGAGATCCCCGATATTCCTCGGCAGCAGCGACGACGTGGAGGAGATCAAGGCGCTGTACGCGGAGGAAGCCAAGAAGGCAGGATCGGCGTGATGATCGGCGGCCAGCGCGCGCAAGGCGTGTGAATCGATGCCGACTCGTGGGCCTTGCTGGCGATGTGATTCGTATGTCAGGCATTTCTTTTCTATATATACGTCTGTGGCACTCAGTGTAATATAGTGTGGAGGCCTCGAACAGCTTCACTCATGAGCAGCCAAGGCTTCTGCTTCTTTCCACAATTCGTTCACTGATGATACGTAATATACATCCATGTATACATATATGCAGCTCAGGAACGGCTGTTGCATCGTTATGATGCAGAGGCCGGGGGATTGATCCTCCTTTTCCAAAAAAAAAATTCCAGCTCAGGAGGACCACTGCCGCAAGCTGTGCAGAATGCGTTGCATATACATGCAGATTTGTGGCATCATGTGTGTAAAAATGTCGACTGTTTCATGTGTGTAAAAATGACCACTGCCGCAAGCTGAGCAGCCAAGGGTCTCAGCCTGCGCGGTTGGCGCGGTGACCGCCTTTGCAGAACTCTGAACTTAGGCGCTCATGGTAGCTCACCGGTCACCAAACCAGCTGGCTGGCATTCAGCAAAGGGCATATCGTCAGCCATGGCCATACAACACGGCAAAATGAATAGACTCTAATTGATTGAAATTTTTAATCCTCGACACTGCTGAATAGATAGCTGAAAATAACACCAGAGCATAAGATAGCTTCTACTCCCTCCATTCTAATGAATAAGACGCGCACACATTTCAAAATCAAACTTATAAATCAGACCAACTGGGAGTTATATGTGACAAAACAATACAGTTGAATTCATGGTATAATTTTTAAGTGTGTGTGCGTCTGTGTGTGTGTGTGGGGGGGGGGGGGGGGGGGTAGCAGTAGGATTTTCTATCATAACTTGCCACATAACTTTAAGATTTTCAACGATGTAAAAGTTACCAAAAATCCTAAAAAAATACTGAAACAAGACACCTATAATATAACATGATCCAACTGAGCGATTGAAAAAATACAACTTTATGTGTCCTAAAAAAACAAGTAGTTCAGTATATATTTATGTCGCTGTGAGCTGAAATGCTTGTGTTTTTTTTTGCCTAGGACACATAAATGCATATTTTCATAATCCCTCCGCTGGATCATCTTATTACATTAGATAGATGCTTCACTATTTATTTTATATTTGTTGATGCTTTTAAACGTACATAAAAGCTTAGCGAGCCTAAACAAGTTCTGTGGCAAGCTTTTTGTTCTTTTGTCCAGGGGACATAAAGTTTATTTTCCCAATTGCTCTTTTGGATGACCCATGATCTTATATTATATGTGTGGTGTTCCACTAATTTGTTTTCATGATTTTTGAGAACATATACACCATTTATCACTGTCCATTATATCACCAATTAAAGCTCCGCCGAATTGAATATTCAATGGGTTTGCCCGAGCGTCGAGGCCTCTAAGGTCTCTTTTCTGTGAACAATATCATACAAGGATGTATATTCAAGAGCCAATGAAGTGTCTATCACCAACCATGAAAGAACCTCTATTAAAAAATTAACCTTCACCAAACAGTTTAAAAAAGGCGAGTCTGTTGGCCTAACAACTACTTGTGATAACATTTTGGAATGCAAGTATTTGTTGAGCTAGAGCTCTTGCCACATACCTTCCTCGTTGAGTAGCTTATACAACCATCTGCTGAGTAGCTCTTATTTTTTATCTTGAATTTTTCAACGGCCAGACCCCTTGTTCCTTAGCCCCGCACAAAATGTCCAACTTCAGAAGACTATATTTTCAGTTATGCTCATTGCATTGCCAGAAGAACCTAGAATGATAAAAATGAGCCTTCTCAACACCCCTTTGGGCATCTAAGAAAAGGAGAACATGAACATGGAGAGGCTGGTAAGCACAACGAGTTGATGATAGTAAGCCTTCCTCCATAGGACATGGGCTTGCCCTTCCAACAGCTAAGCTTATTTTCGAGTTGGTCCTCAATAATTTCCACTCCTTGTTGGTGAGTTTTCAGTGATGGATGGGTATTCCGAGATAAGTAAGCAGAAGAGTCCCCACATCACAACAAAAAATATGCCTATACTGGACCTCTTCCGCTTTGGCCTTGCCAAAAAAGAAGAGCTCACTTTTGCGGAAGCTTATTTTGAGACTGGACAAGTTTGGAAAATACAAATGATCAAGTTCATATTAATAGCCTTCTGAAGGCCATTCTCCAAATATAAGACCGTGTTATCAACATATTGAAGAAAAGACACACCTTCATCCACCAGATGCAAAATTAGGCCCCAACCCGATCGTCCTCTTTAGTCCTTGCTATAAGAACAATAAACATATTGCCAATGATATTGAAAAGAATTGGCCATGATTTTGATGATAACACCATTGAGAAAATGCCTTCTTTTTGATAAAGGGCATTTTTATTAACTCAAAATGTAGCATCAAACGAATACAAAGCACGATTGGCGATACCCGACCTCTACATACCTAAGACGCACACAAGCACAAACAAATAGTCCGACAAAGTAAAAAAATGACATCTTGGCAAAAATAAAGCCATATGAGACCGAAATTATGCCCATGTTGAGGGAGGAGGTGGAACAACACAAAGATTATGCTGCCACCCATGTTCAGTAAAAACCTCCTTGGCCACCCGCTCCAACTACATACACACCGTCTTGAACACCAGTCGATACTTCAGTGGTGTAGCGTATACCATATGCGAAGCCAATGCATACATAGGTATATAACATGCATAGGATAAGATATTTTGTATTTAAAAATACTATCATTTGTAAACAGTGATGAGTCCAAATTATGTGATTATTTTGTTAATATTTTTGTGCCTACTCGATAGGCTTCGCGGAATTTTATCGCATCCGCGCACTTCTTTTTGTCGTTTTCTAAAAGTGCGTTATATCGACTAAAGGGGGGGGGGGGGTGAATAGGCGATTTTTATGAATTCTTCACCGAGGAATTTGCTAGTGAGGAAATTCCTTAGCGAAGAACTACTTGCAGCAGAATAAGTACTCAGAAGTAAACATAACAGAAGACAAGCATAGTCATCATGATGAAATGAAGACAAGCATAGAGTACAGAAAACTTAGTCACAGGATGACACTAGATGAAGACAAACGGACTGAAGAAATTGAACTGAGGAAATTGAGAAAGTTTTCAGTCAAAGTCTTCAAACACAGATATGACAAACAAACATCACAACACTGAGAAAATGAAAGAGTTGAGGAAATAGAACCAGTTGGCTTGGTGAAGACAATGATTTGGTAGACCAGTTCCAACTGCTGTCTCAGTTGTACATCTGGTTGGAGCGGCTAGGTATTTAAACCTGAGGACACACAGTCCCGGACACACAGTCCTCACCGTATTCTCCTTGAGCTAAGGTCACACAGTCCTCGCTCAATCACTCGTGGTAAGTCTTCAGGTGACTTCCGAACCTTCACAAACTCGGTCACTCGGCGATCCACAATTTCTCTTGGATGCTCTAGACCATGACGCCTAACTGTCTGGAAGAAGCACAGTCTTCAAAGGTAACAAGCGTCGGATCCACGCAGCATCAATCTCTTCAGTGATGCTCAATCACTTTGGATTTGTAGGTGTTTGGGTTTGGGTTTTGGATTTTCCTCACTCGATGATTTTCGCTCAAAGTCCTCGGAGGATGGGATGCTCTCAAATGACAAGTGTCAGTTTCTCGCGGAGCAGCCAACCAGCTAGTGGTTGTAGGGGCGGCTATTTATAGCCTAGGGAGCAGCCCGACATGATAAGACATAAATGCCCTTCAATGATATGACCGTTAGGTGGGTAGATATTTTGAGACAGCTGGCACAAGGCACAACAACGGTCGGAAATTTGAGGTCCAAATTCCTCAAGGCTATCATGTTCCTCACTGTGTAGGCAATTCGCACTGGCGAATTCCTAACTCCTCAGTCAAGACAAATTCCTCAGTGACCAGAAGAACTGCGTCTCTGTCACTGAAGAAATTGAGTGAACTGTATGAATTTTCCAATGGCTTCACTCGAAGGGATTGGTAGGTGTAGGATTTTGAGTTGAGCATCACATGGAAATTTTTCCTTAGTATTTCCTCGACCCCCTTTAACAGTACGGTGTTTCCTATGACTCAAGAAAGAGAAAATGAAACTACAAAAATAAAAGTCTTCACGCTTCATGTTCCTCGAATGAAAGCCAAGTCTTCAAGGTCACACCAATTTCTTCACTTTCAAAGTCTTCAGAAAGTCTTCAGAATACCAAAGTCTTCAGTCGAAGAACTTCATTTTTAGGGGTCGACTTTCTCTGTAAATATCAAACTCCTCATAGACTTATAGACCTGTGTACACTCATAAACACATTAGTCCTTAACCTGTAAGTCTTCAATACACAAAAATCACTAAGGGGCACTAGATGCACTTACATTTTCCTTAGATAAAGCTTTTTGGACCAAATATTGTTATATAGAAGAAATCTCATAAAATGATAGTGGAATCACACAATTAAAGTGATAATCACCTACCATAAGAGAAAGAAGTAAAATGGGCAAAGAGGCCGTCGTCGCAGGACATCCAGAGCAAAATATGACGTTCTATACGACCGCGCCCGCCCGTATGAGCGGTCGTATGGAGTGCTATCGCCGCTGCCAGATCAACTATATTCGCCTTGTGAAGACGGATCATGGAGGAGACACCCAGAGACACCAGAAACTCGTCCAGAAGTAGGAACCCTAGCCGCCGAAGTGATTCGGAGGAAGGAACCGGCAAGAGGAGGCCGCCACCTCCACCATCCTCATCAAGAAGGCTCCAACATCATCCCACTATCATTATCATCATCATCCACCTTCTTCCCTATGGTAATATCAACAATCCTAGAGGAAGAACTTGTGTATTACATGTGCGATTCATTCATGATTTCCATCTTCGGTGGTGTGATGTTCGTTGCCTTCATGTGTGAGTAGTCCTTTTAGTTCTTGGGGACATGGATGAACCCTAGTGTGTGATAGATCGATTGATATTAGGATTTGATATCCTCTATTAGTAATCTTCTTGATGTTGGGTGAAGTCGACCATCCAACGTATGCCAATTTCGGATGGAAGGTTATCACTGTTGGCGAACCGTGTGGTTTGCGAGGTGGGTGAGTGATAGACCCCATTTCCCTTCATAGCGGATCATTGCAACATGGGGTAAAATAGATACCACCTTGGCTACGTTCACGGGGACATATTTCCCCTTGATTACCATTTGATAACCGGAGTGGGGAAGAATGGTGGTGGCGTATGTGATACGGAGCTGCCGTGTGTATGCACGTATCTGAACCGGCTCTGCCCACAAAGAGAAACATGTAAAGTTGCTTAGGAATCCGAAGTAGTATTGTGTTTAGGCACCGCTATAGATGCACACTAGTGGGGATTCCAGACTTCTTGTGAACACTTTGATCCTATTTGTCTCCAGGACTTTAAATCGCTATTTTAGTTAGTTGCTTTTACTTATTTACCTTTGCACCTTCAACATTATTTTTTCCTACACATTATTACTGCCTTGGAGAACTAACAACTCACATACACTCTATTCACATCATTTGATAGACGAAAGATTGATTCCCATGCTCCCTGTGGGATCGATACTCTTACTTCAAAAAGGCTACAACTAAACCCTATGCACTTGCAGGATATCAAGCTTTTTCTGGCACCGTTGCCAAGGAGCCGAGTGCTTTTGATCTTTGTCTTACTTTTGGTTTGAATTTTGTGAACAAGGTTGTTTGCAGATCCGGAGCTACCATGGCTGAGTATGGACATCATTATCAACTATCAGCCATGTGCCTTACGAGACCGCCTATGCGATAAATGTTCACATTGCTGGGTCCTAATGCTGACAGTGTTGCTTATGAGGTGAACCCCAGCGTCCTTGAATTATTGCGTAGTAATAAGCAGTTTAAAGGCGAGGAAGGTGAAGATCCTTATCAACATTTACATTTTTTTTGAAGATGTTTGTGGGACATTTAAATTAAACACTTTTAGCCCTAATGATATGAAGTTGAAATTGTTTTCCTCCACTGTGGCTAATAAGGCAGATGAATGGTTAATGTCTCACCCTGCAGGTACCTTTGATACTTGGGCTAAATTAGCAAAAACCTTCTTATCATACTTTTACACAGAAATGAAATCCTATGAAGTAAGGAGGAGAATTCTTAACTTCCGACAAAGACCTGGAGAAAGTCTGCTAAAAGCTTATCAAAGGTATAAAGTTTTATTAAATGATTGACCTCATCATAAACTCCCAGAATGGCTAGTGCTTAACCCTTTTTATGGAGGACCACAATATGACTCGAAAGAGGAATTAGCTTTAGCTTCTGTAGGCTCTTTTATTACTAGCAAAGTACTTGAAGCATATAAGTTATTAGAAGGTAAACTTGCCAATTACGAAGCTTGGGGAAGTGATGAAGAAGAAGAGGGTAAAGTAGAAATAAATTTTGATTGCATTAAAGCCTACTTAAAATCAAGGAGAGTTGATCATATTAGTAAAGAACTATATCTTGATCCTGATGTTGTTTTAAGGTTTGTTCAAAGTTATGCAGAACATACACTACAAAAAAAATACACTTTCGTGATGATACGTGTTTGTCATAGTAGGTCGCGTTTTTTGTCATGCATGTACATCCATGACGATTTTATGACAGAATCAAGATAGTCATACCTGTGCTGTCGTAGAAGTGTTCCATGACATTACCAAAATTATCATCACGGAAGTGTGCACTTCCATGACGATAAATCGCGCGTCATAGAAGTGCTTTCGTCAAGGGTGACCGACACGTGGCATCCACCGTAACGGAACGCCGTTAAGCTATCGGTTCGGGTTTTGGATCCGATAACCCGTTAACAGCCCCGACCAATGGGGATTTTCCACGTGTAAAATCATCATTGGCTGGAGGAAACACGCGTCGGCTCATCGTTGCGACAGATGTCATCCACTCATTGGACAGAAGGCGCCTATGATACGTCGACACTGTTGGAAATATGCCCTAGAGGCAATAATAAATAGGTTATTATTATATTTCCTTGTTCATGATAATCGTTTATTATCCATGCTAGAATTGTATTGATAGGAAACTCAGATACATGTGTGGATACATAGACAACACCATGTCCCTAGTAAGCCTCTAGTTGACTAGCTCGTTGATCAATAGATGGTTATGGTTTCCTGACCATGGACATTGGATGTCATTGATAACGGGATCACATCATTAGAAGAATGATGTGATGGACAAGACCCAATCCTAAGCCTAGCACAAGATCGTGTAGTTCGTATGCTAAAGCTTTTCTAATGTCAAGTATCATTTCCTTAGACCATGAGATTGTGCAACTCCCGGACACCGTAGGAATACTTTGGGTGTGCCAAACGTCACAACGTAACTGGGTGGCTATAAAGGTGCACTACGGGTATCTCCGAAAGTGTCTATTGGGTTGGCACGAATCGAGACTGGGATTTGTCACTCCGTGTGACGGAGAGGTATCTCTAGGCCCACTCGGTAGGACATCATCATAATGTGCACAATGTGATCAAGGAGTTGATCACGGGATGATGTGTTACGGAACGAGTAAAGAGACTTGCCGGTAACGAGATTGAACAAGGTATCGAGATACCGACGATCGAATCTCGGGCAAGTACTATACCGCTAGACAAAGGGAATTGTATACGGGATTGATCGAATCCTCGACATCATGGTTCATCCGATGAGATCATCGTGGAACATGTGGGAACCAACATGGGTATCTAGATCCCGCTGTTGGTTATTGACTGGAGAACGTCTCGGTCATGTCTGCATGGTTCCCGAACCCGTAGGGTCTACACACTTAAGGTTCGATGACGCTAGGGTTATAAAGGAAGTTTGTATGTGGTTACCGAATGTTGTTCGGAGTCCCGGATGAGATCTCGGACGTCACGAGGAGTTCCGGAGTGGTCTGGAGGTAAAGATTTATATATAGGAAGTATGGTTTTGGCCACCGGAAGTGTTCTGGGCGTCACCGGTAGTTTACCGGGACCACCGGAGGGGTCCGGGGGTCCACCGGGAGGGGCCACCAGCCCCGGAGGCCTACATGGGCCAATAGTGGGAAGGGACCAGCCCCTAGGTGGGCTGGGGCACCTCCCACCATGGCCCAAGGCGCCTCCAAGAGGGGAGGGGGCAAACCCTAGGGCAGATGGGCCCTAAGGCCCACCCCAGGTGCGCCTCCCCCTTCTCCCCCTTGTGGCCGCCACCCCAGATGGGATCTGGGGCTGCCGCCACCCCTGGGGAGGGAACCCTAGGTGGGGGCGCAGCCCCTCCCCTCCCCCTATATATACTTGAGGTTTGGGCTGCCCAATACACGCGATTCAATCTCTCTCTTGGCACAACCCTGCTTCTCTCCCTCCTCCTCTCCCGCGGTGCTTGGCGAAGCCCTGCAGGATTGCCATGCTCCTCCACCACCACCACGCCATTGTGCTGCTGCTGAATGGAGTCTTCCTCAACCTCTCCCTCTCTCCTTGCTGGATCAAGGCACGGGAGACGTCACCGGGCTGTACGTGTGTTGAACGCGGAGGTGCCGTCCGTTCGGCACTTGGTCATCGGTGATTTGGATCACGACGAGTACGACTCCATCAACCCCGTTCACTTGAACGCTTCCGCTTAGCGATCTACAAGGGTATGTAGATGCACTCTCTTTCCCCTCGTTGCTGATTTCTCCATAGATAGATCTTGGTGACACATAGGAAAATTTTAAATTTCTGCTACGTTCCCCAACAGTGGCATCATGAGCTAGGTCTATTGCGTAGTTTCTATGCACGAGTAGAACACAAAGTAGTTGTGGGCGTTGATTTTGTTCAATATGCTAACGTTACTAGTCCAATCTTGTTTCGACGGCATTGTGGGATGAAGCGGCCCGGACCAACCTTACACGTACGCTTACGTGAGACCGGTTCCACCGACTGACATGCACTAGTTGCATAAGGTGGCTGGCGGGTGTCTGTCTCTCCCACTTTAGTCGGAACGGATTCGATGAAAAGGGTCCTTATGAAGGGTAAATAGCAATTGGCATATCATGTTGTGGTTTTGCGTAGGTAAGAAACGTTCTTGCTAGAAACCCATAGCAGCCACGTAAAACATGCAAACAACAATTAGAGGACGTCTAACTTGTTTTTGCAGGGTATGCTATGTGATGTGATATGGCCAAGAAGAATGTGATGAATGATACGTGATGTATGAGATTAATCATGTTCTTGTAATAGGAATCACGACTTGCATGTCGATGAGTGTGACAACCGGCAGGAGCCATAGGAGTTGTCTTAATTTATTTATGACCTGCGTGTCAACATAAACGTCATGTAATTACTTTACTTTATTGCTAACCGTTAGCTGTAGTAGTAGAAGTAATAGTTGGCGAGACAACTTCATGGAGACACGATGATGGAGATCATGATGATGGAGATCATGGTGTCATGCCGGTGACGATGATAATCATGGAGCCCCGAAGATGGAGATCAAAAGGAGCAAAGTGATGATGGCCATATCATGTCACTATTTGATTGCATGTGATGTTTATCATGTTTTTGCATCTTATTTGCTTAGAACGACGGTAGTAAATAAGATGATACCTCATTAAAATTTCAAGAAAGTGTTCCCCCTAACTGTGCACCGTTGCGAAAGTTCGTCGTTTCGAAGCACCACGTGATGATCGGGTGTGATAGATTCTTACGTTCACATACAACGGGTGTAAGCCAGATTTACACACGCGAAACACTTAGGTTGACTTGACAAGCCTAGCATGTACAGACATGGCCTCGGAACACAAGATACCGAAAGGTCGAGCATGAGTCGTATGGTAGATACGATCAACATGAAGATGTTCACCGATGATGACTAGTCCGTCTCACGTGATGATCGGACACGGCCTAGTTGACTCGGATCATGTAATCACTTAGATGACTAGAGGGATGTCTATCTGAGTGGGAGTTCATAAGACGAACTTAATTATCCTGAACATAGTCAAAAGGTCTTTGCAAATTATGTCGTAAGCTCGCGCTTTAGTTCTACTATTTTAGATATGTTCCTAGAGAAAATATAGTTGAAAGTTGATAGTAGCAATTATGCTGACAGTAGAAGGCTTGTGTCCTTAAAGCACCGCTCGGTGTGCTGGACCTCGAACGTGGTCTGTGGATGTTACGAACATCTGACATACACGTTTTGATGACTACATGATAGTTCAGTAATGATAAATGGTTTAGAATTGAGGCACCGAAGACATTTTTGAAATGTCGCGGAACATATGAGATGTTTCGAGGGCTGAAATTGGGATTTCAGGCTCGTGCCCACGTCAAGAGGTATAAGACCTCCGACGATTTTCTTGGCCTGCAAACTAAGGGAGAAAAGCTCAATCGTTGAGCTTGTGCTCAGATTGTCTGAGTACAACAATCACTTGAATCGAGTGGGAGTTGATCTTCCAGATAAGATAGTGATGTTTCTCCAAAGTCATTGCCACCAAGCTGCTAGAGCTTCGTAATGAACTATAACATATCAGGGATAGATATGATGATCCTTGAAATATTCGCGATGTTTGACACCGCGAAAGTAGAAATCAAGAAGGAGCATCAATTGTTGATGGTTAGTGAAACCACTAGTTTCAAGAAGGGCAAGGGCAAGAAGGGATACTTCATGAAACGACAAATCAGCTGCTGCTCTAGTGGAGAAACCCAAGGTTGAACCCAAACCCGAGACTGAGTGCTTCTATAATAAGGGGAACAACCACTAGAGCAGAATTACCCTAGATACTTGGTAGATGAGAAGGCTGTCGATAGAAGTATATTGGATATACATTATGTGAATGTGTACTTTAATAGTACTCCTAGTAGCATCAGGGTATTAGATACCGGTTTGGTTGCTAAGTGTTAGTAACTCGAAATAAAAGCTACGGAATAAACGGAGACTAGCTAAAGGTGAGCTGACAAGATGTGTTGGAAGTGTTTCCAAGGTTGATGTGATCAAGCATCGCACGCTCCCTCTACCATCGAGATTGGTGTTAAACCTAAATAATTGTTATTTGGTGTTTGCGTTGAACATAGACATGATTGGATTATGTCTATCGCAATACGGTTATTCATTTAAGGAGAATAATGGTTACTCTATTTATTTGGATAATACCTTCAATGGTCTTGCACCTAAAATGAATGGTTTATTGAATCTCGATCATAGTGATACACATGTTCATGCCAAAAGATATAAGATAGTAATGATAGTACCACCTACTTGTGGCACTGCCATGTAAGTCATATTGGTATAAAACGCATGAAGAAGCTCCATGTTGATGGATCTTTGGACTCACTCATTTCTGAAAAGATTGAGACATGTGAACTATGTCTGTTAATATGTACGCATGAAGAAACTCCATGCAGATGGACCGTTTGGACTCACTTGATTTTGAATCGCTTGAGACATGCAAATCATACCACATGGGCAAGATGACTGAAAGCTTCGGTTTCAGTAAAATGGAACAAGAAAGCAACTTGTTGGAAGTAACACATTTTGATGTGTGCAGTCCAATGAGTGCTGAGGCACGCAATGGATATCATTATGCTCTTACTTCACAGATGATTTGAGTAGATACTGAGTATATTTACTTGATGAAACACAAGTCTGAATTATTGAATGGTTCAAGTAATTCCAGAATGAAGTTGAAGATCTTCGTGATAAGAGGATAAAATGTCTATGATATGATCATAGAAATGAATATCTGAGTTACGAGTTTGGCACTGTGGAAATTGTTTCACAACTAATACCGCCTGGAACACCATAGTGTGATGGTGTGTCCGAACATCATAGTTGCACCCTATTGTATATGGTGCGTACCATGATGTCTCTTATCGAATTACCACTATCGTTCATGGGTTAGGCATTGGAGACAACCGCACTCACTTTAAATAGGGCACCACGTAATTCCGATGAGATGACACCGTATGAACTATGGTTTAGAGAAACCTAAGCTGTCATTTCTTAAAAGTTTGGGGCTGCGACGCTTATATGAAAAAGTTTCAGGCTGATAAGCTCGAACCCAAAGCGGATAACTGCATCTTCATAGGACACCCAAAACAGTTGGGTATACCTCCTGTCTCAGATCCGAAAGCAATAGGGATTGTTTCTCAAATTGGGTCCTTTCTCGAGGAAAAGTTTCTCTCAAAAGAATTGAGTGGGAGGATGGTGGAGACTTGATGAGGTTATTGAACCGTCACTTCAACTAGTGTGTAGCAGGGCACAGGAGTTGTTCCTATGGCACCTACACCAATTGAAGTGGAAGCTTATGATAGTGATCATGGGACTTCGGATCAAGTCACTCCCAAACCTCGTAGGATGACAAGGATGCGTACTACTTCAGAGTGGTACATAATCCTGTCTTGGACGTCATGTTGCTAGACAACAATGAACCTACGAGCTATGGAGAAGCGATGGTGGGCCCGGATTCCGATGAATGGCTCGAGGCCATAAAATCTGAGAGAGGATCCATGTATGAAAACAAAGTGTAGACTTTGGCAGAACGACTCGATGGTCGTGAGGCTGTTGAGTACAGATGGATTTTAAAAGGAAGACGGACAATGATGGTAAATGTCACCATTAAGAAAGCTCGACTTGTCGTTAAGATGTTTCCCGACAAGTTCAAGGAGTTGACTACGATGAGACTTTCTCACTCGTAGCGATGCTAAGAGTCTGTTGGAATTAGCAGGTACTGCATTATTTATGAAATCTTGCAGATAGGATGTCAAAATATTGTTTCCTTGTTCTTGAGGAAAGGTTGTATGTGATACAACCAGAAGTTTTTGTCGATCCTGAAAGATGCTAACAAGTATGCAAAGCCCCAGCAATCCTTCTAAGGACTGGAGTAAGCATCTCGGAGTTGGAATGTACACTTTGATGAGATGATCAAATATTTTGGGTTTATACAAAGTTTATGAGAAACTTGTATTTCCAAAGAAGTGAGTGGGAGCACTATAGAATTTCTGATGAGTATATGTTGTTGACATATTGTTGATCAGAAATGATGTAGAATTTCTGGAAAGCATATAGGGTTATTTGAAAAGTGTTTTTCAATGGAAAACCTGGATTAAGCTACTTGAACATTGAGCATCAAGATCTATAAGGATAGATCAAAATCGCTTAATAGTACTTTCAAACGAACACATACCATGACAAGATTTTGAAGGAGTTCAAAATAGATCAGCAAAGAAGGAGTTCTCGGCTGTGTTACAAGGTGTGAGTATTGAGCAAGACTCAAGACATGACCACGACAGAATAGAGAGAAAGGACGAAGGTCGTCCCCTATGCTTTAGTCGTAGGCTCTAAAGTATGCTATGTTGTGTACCGCACCTGAAGTGTGCCAAACCATGAGTCAGTCAAGGGGTACAAGTGTGATCTAGAAATGGATCACAGGACAACGGTCAAGGTTATCCTTAGTAACTAGTGGACTAAGGAATTTTCTCGATTATGGAGGTGGAAAAAGAGTTCGTCGTAAAGGGTTACGCCGATGCAAACTTTGACACTAATCCAGATTGTTCTGAGTAGTAAATTGGATTCGTATAGTAGAACAGTTATTTGGAATAGCTCCAAATAGAGCGTGGTAACTGCATCTAGGAGATGACATAGATATTTGTAAAGCACACACGGATCTGAAAGGTTCAGACCCGTTGACTATAACATCTCTCACAAGCATAACATGATCAAACCCAGAACTCTGTGAGTGTTAATCACATGGCGATGTGAACTAGATTATTGACTCTAGTGCAAGTGGGAGACTGTTGGAAATATGCCCTAGAGGCAATTATAAATAGGTTATTATTATATTTCCTTGTTCATGATAATCGTTTATTATCCATGCTAGAATTGTATTGATAGGAAACTCAGATACATGTGTGGATACATAGACAACACCATGTCCCTAGTAAGCCTCTAGTTGACTAGCTCGTTGATCAATAGATGGTTATGGTTTCCTGACCATGGACATTGGATGCCATTTATAACGGGATCACATCATTAGAAGAATGATGTGATGGACAAGACCCAATCCTAAGCCTAGCACAAGATCGTGTAGTTCGTATGCTAAAGCTTTTCTAATGCCAAGTATCATTTCCTTAGACCATGAGATTGTGCAACTCCCGGATACCGTAGGAATACTTTGGGTGTGCCAAACGTCACAACGTAACTGGGTGGCTATAAAGGTGCACTACGGGTATCTCCGAAAGTGTCTGTTGGGTTGGCACGAATCGAGACTGGGATTTGTCACTCCGTGTGACGGAGAGGTATCTCTGGGCCCACTCGGTAGGACATCATCATAATGTGCACAATGTGATCAAGGAGTTGATCACGGGATGATGTGTTACGGAACGAGTAAAGAGACTTGCCGGTAACGAGATTGAACAAGGTATCGAGATACCGACGATCGAATCTCGGGCAAGTACTATACCGCTAGACAAAGGGAATTGTATACGGGATTGATCGAATCCTCGACATCGTGGTTCATCCGATGAGATCATCGTGGAACATGTGGGAACCAACATGGGTATCCAGATCCCGCTGTTGGTTATTGACTGGAGAACGTCTCGGTCATGTCTGCATGGTTCCCGAACCCGTAGGGTCTACACACTTAAGGTTCGATGACGCTAGGGTTATAAAGGAAGTTTGTATGTGGTTACCGAATGTTGTTCGGAGTCCCGGATGAGATCCCGGACGTCACGAGGAGTTCCGGAATGGTCCGGAGGTAAAGATTTATATATAGGAAGTATGGTTTTGGCCACCGGAAGTGTTCTGGGCGTCACCGGTAGTTTACCGGGACCACCGGAGGGGTCCGGGGGTCCACCGGGAGGGGCCACCAGCCCCGGAGGCCTACATGGGCCAATAGTGGGAAGGGACCAACCCCTAGGTGGGCTGGGGCGCCTCCCACCATGGCCTAAGGCGCCTCCAAGAGGGGAGGGGGCAAACCCTAGGGCAGATGGGCCCTAAGGCCCACCCCAGGTGTGCCTCCCCCTTCTCCCCCTTGTGGCCGCCACCCCAGATGGGATCTGGGTCTGCCGCCACCCCTGGGGAGGGAACCCTAGGTGGGGGCGCAGCCCCTCCCCTCCCCCTATATATACTTGAGGTTTGGGCTGCCCAATACACGCGATTCAATCTCTCTCTTGGCACAACCCTGCTTCTCTCCCTCCTCCTCTCCCGCGGTGCTTGGCGAAGCCCTGCAGGATTGCCACGCTCCTCCACCACCACCACGCCATTGTGCTGCTGCTGGATGGAGTCTTCCTCAACCTCTCCCTCTCTCCTTGCTGGATCAAGGCACGGGAGACGTCACCGGGCTGGACGTGTGTTGAACGCGGAGGTGCCGTCCGTTCGGCACTTGGTCATCGGTGACTTGGATCACGACGAGTACGACTCCATCAACCCCGTTCACTTGAACGCTTCCGCTTAGCGATCTACAAGGGTATGTAGATGCACTCTCTTTCCCCTCATTGCTGGTTTCTCCATAGATAGATCTTGGTGACACGTAGGAAAATTTTAAATTTCTGCTACGTTCCCCAACAGACACGTGGCACGGCCCAACAGAGGCCCATTCCTGTGAAAAGGCCGGCCAGTTTGACTTGGTCAAAAGGTGTCGGGCCGACCCATGGAAAGCCTGTTAACGGCTTGTTCGCATATAGCCCATTTACAGCCCGCTAACCCAAGGCCCTTTATGCCCTATCCGAATTAGGCCCAGTAGCGTCATCTGGGCCATTCAATATGATTCCAGCCCGTTTTCACTTCTGGCCCATGTATGGCCCATGACGTCTTTCGGCCCATATGAAGCCCTCTGTAACTCTTGGCCTATTAATGGCCCGTGGTGAAACTGGCCCGTAATGAACAGTGTATCACTTTATACCCATTAACGGTCTGTGGTGAAACTGGCTCGTAATGAACAGTGTATCACTTTATACCCATTAACGGCCCGTTATTCCATTGGGCCGTTTCCAGCCCATGTTATCTTTTGGCCTTCTCAGAGCCCATTTATTCTTGGGCTCATTTCCAGCATTCGTTTACTTACGTCCCATTACTGTCATTTTCTGCTTGTGGGCCAAATTCAGCCCGTGGTTACAGTCGGCCCGTTTGTGGTCCGTTAATACGTTGGGCCGTTTTCATAGCGTCATCAAATACGGCCTATTAACGATGGCCCGTTATGGTCGGCCCATGAACGGACGATTCCAACTCTAGCCCGTTTACGGCCATAATGCGGCCTGTTATTGGCCCATGTTTGGCCAATGGATCATACGGCCCGTATAAGGCCCATTGATGATACGGCCCGTAGAAGGCCCGTTGTTTCTACGGCCCGTAGAAGGCCCATTGTTTCACAGCCCGTATAAGGCCCATTGATGATACGGCCCGTAGAAGGCCCGTTGTTTCTACGGCCCGTAGAAGGCCCACTGTTTCTACGACCCGTAGGAGGCCCAGTGTCACTACATTAAATATTAGCCCATGGTTATTGTGGCCTAGTTTTAAAAAATAGGTTATTGCAGCCACTAGCCAACCGCGGAAAAAGAACTGCACTGACTACAAGCAAACAAATAAACAAGACAACAAGGAAATAAATAAGCAAGCAACTTATGCTAGGCTATCACGGCTATTACACATATTACATCCACTGGGCATCAAAGTTCTCCACCAGTGCAAATATAGGGAACAAAGCAGCATATAAACGTCGCAGCAAAACAAGTCCAGAACTGAAACCACTTCAGAAGAGTTCAAGAAACAATATCCTGGGTACCCATAATGCTAGCAAGATGCTTAGCAAGCTTATTAACTTTCTCTTGTTTGGCGCTTAAATCCTCCAGCGCTTGCTATTGCACAAGAAAGTATGCATCTGAACTCTGCAGGGACATTCTCAGTCCTTCGGCTTCTTGCCGTAGCACAGCTGACTGATGCCTTTCAGCTTGTAGCTGAGACTGAAGAAGCCGAAGTGATTCAGGCAGCGAGTTCGAAGAGTTTGTGCCAGCGGTACTGGCCAGTAACTCGAACACTACATCAACGCATGACTGTGGGGTTTTCTCATTGTCTACAAGATTATTTTTATCACCTTTCTTGGAGACCAACAGGGTTGTCTCACTATCTTGAACCTTATCTGCATTACTTTCTCTACCATTGCATAGTGGGGTGCTCTTCTCCAATATTCTGTTTGCATACTACAAGAGAAACAAGCAGACACATCACAGGTTTAGCTGTAGTATACGAAACTCATTTTGGTAAACCGGTTCAGTAGTAAGGTGGACGGGATAACAACATGAAACAAACATATATCTATGTACTATGGTCACTGTATTGTCCATATCATTCTAGTTTATGTTCCCTAATCAAGATAGAGACACAGTTCAACTCATATATTTTTAAGACACAACAGCATAGAAAGAATATAAGTGTGAGAAACTACACAACATTGGCAGCACTTGTAATGTGCATCACATGAGAACATAGCTGTTTATACAACTTAAACTGAAATCAACATAGAGCAAGAAGTTAGAACAACAATCCAGTTAAAGAAATAGGTTTAAAACATACCTGTTGCGCCATTGGAGTTTCAATTGGATCCTTCAAATTCTAAAGTAGTTGGTATGAGTAAATACAATGATGCAACAGCAAAGGAGTATGGACCATAGCTACGGAATCTGACCTGAGAACAGTTGCTCTTCTGCTTTAAACGTGGAGTTTGGGTTAGCTGTGGTGGTCTTTGTGCTTTGGGCACTACAGTAGCTTTACAAACTGCTCATGTGGGGGTACTCTGTGGTGGACATGGTGCTTTGTCAACTATAAGTGGGTTACTATCCGCTGGGGTTGCGGTTAAATGGGTTGTAGCTGGTTCTCTGCCCAACGGTGTAAGTGTGCAATCTGGAAGAGTCTCGATCATGTGTGGTGGGGCTAGTTTGTGGACCAGTACAACCATGGTTCTATCTGCATCGACGGGTAGCACTGTCTTTTGTGAAGAACGGGTTTTTGCTCCCTTAGATACTGCCATCACCCCCTCCAATTCAAATGGCTGATAAACAAGATAAGAAATTAAACATACATACATTGTATGATAGACAGATGTGGTAATTCACATGTATGTTGTCTAACCAAACAGGACAACATGACACAATTTCACATATATGATGCCTAACTAAACAGGATAGCATGACACAGTTTCAGATATATGATGGATAACTTAACAGGATATAATGGCATAATTCAACATATGATGAGTACCTAAACAGGATGACATGACAAAACTATATGGTGTCTTTCTAAAATAGGTTGGGATGAAATAATTCACATACATGTTGTCTAAGTATACAAGATGGCATGATATAATTGACATAATTGATTCATATACTAAGCAGCTGGCACTCGCATGTATGATCTCTAAACTAAGCAGATAGAATTCAATAGTGGGCATATGATGTCTAAACTAAGCAATGCAAGACACCATATGCATCATATAAGAAATATAAACATTGCAACTTAGAGCATACACCTCAGGTGGGATATAGGACTGGTCATCTGTCTTTGAATCCTCCTCTGAGGAGCTCCCTGTAACCATCGAGATATATGCTTCAACAGGTACCATTGCCTGCTCTGAAGACCTTGTTTTCACTCCTGATTTTTCCATAACCGGCTCAAATGGCTGATACACATGAAGAGTAGTTCAATATACACAGATTGTCGACAAATGGAATATGTAATGAAAAAAAGATGGCATGAGATAATTCACATATATGATGCCTGGCTCCATGGCGGTGCATAATTCACATATATGATAACTGGCTGAAAAACATGGCATTGCATAATTCACATATTTGATATAGAAAGCAAACAAGAGGCATTCACACAAAGCATGTCTAATCTAAGCAGATGGCATAGCAATGCAAGACACCATATGCATGATATGAGCAATATAACCCAGCCAAGTTAGAGCATGCACCTCGGGGGGGGGGGATACGACTGGTCATCTCTCTCTGAATCCTCCTCTGAGGAGCTATCTGTAACCAGCAAGAAATCTGCATCGACAGGTAGCACTGACTGCTCAGAAGACCTTGTTTTCACTCCAGATTTTCCCATGACCGACTCAAATGGCTGATGCACAGGAAGAGTATATGAATGTATAAACATTGTTGACAAATGGAATACATTATGGAAAAAAATATGGCACGATACAATTCAGATATACGATGACTGGCTAAATAGGATGGCATTGCATGATTCACGTATATGATGCCTGGCTAAAGAAGATGGCATTGCATAATTCCCATACACTCCCTCCGTTCCTAAATATTTGTCTTTTTAGAGATTTCAAATGGACTACCACATACGGATGTATATAAACATATTTTAGAGTGTAGATTCATTCATTTTGTTCCGTATGTAGTCACTTGTTGAAATCCCTAAAAAGACAAATATTTAGGAATGGTGGGAGTATGATATAGAAAACAAACAGGTGGCATTCACACAAAGCAAATCTAAACTAAGCTGATGACATATAAGATGTATAATGTAAGCAATGCAAGGCGCCATATGAATGATATGACCAACGTCAGCATGCCAGGTTAGATCAAACACCTCAGGTGGTAAACAGGCGTGGTCGGCTCCTTCTGAATCTCCATCTGAATAGTTATCTTCCTCTGGAATACAATCTGGAAATGCAGGAGGGGGGGGGGCACTTCGCCCACCATGAAGCGGCGTCTGCATGACATTATATTCGCACGCAACGGTCTTCTCCTTTTCTCTACATGTTCAGTACGATTGTGTACAATATCTGACATGCATAATAAAAAAAGTTAGATTTGTAAGGCCTAAGGGGTGCATGCAAAAATCAAGACTGATGGTAGCAAACGAGTGGATGGATCCAAAACTAATGATAGCAGGTAGATTATAGCTTCAGTTTAAAAAGATAGACAATGGATCATCTATTGTTTGTTGCCCACCCAACATGAACCACATAGAAGACCCCAGATGAACCAGATAGTAGACAGATACTATTCGTTGCTGGCTCGATATGAGACCCATGGGCAATTCAAAACTCAAGATTGAACGATAAAGTAGCAGGTAATAATAACCGATGTATAACGTAAGCAAACACGAAAGACTGCGACCTCTCTTCCGGAACTGTGTAGTCCTCAGGTTCATCTGCTCAGTCGATGATGGTAATGCAGTTGGCGTGGCTGCCCACAACAGGGAAGATGATCTGAGGCGGCTAAAGGAAGTCTGCATGGGGGATCTCTGCTGCAGTGAACGCTTCTATCGATGGTGCACCTCAGGTGGGGTGGATGACGGCACGGCAGGAGCAGGACATAACACACAGAGTTTTCTTTGACGCCTATCTGAAAATGAAGTAAATCTGTAAGGGCTCCTTAGAATTGGAGGATTCTATAAACGCAGGGACAGGAAAAACACAGGAATAGGATAGGAATGCACGTGCAAAATAGAGCATTTGGAAACATAGGATTTCAGTCAACCTGGGTGTTTGGCTCACATGAATTGGAAGAACAGAGGAATGGAGAAACAAAGTGATGCGACGAGTGTACAACCTCTTTGGCATAGCCTTGTGGACCTCAGCATCATTGGGTTGGACGTGGAGGATGGTGATGATGCTGGTGTGACTGTCGGAGGCGGGGAAGAAGATCTGAGGCCTCTGGAAACGGCGCCGAGGGTACTGCTCCACTATGATGGACGGTTCCATCGTTGGAGCAGCTCCGCTAAGGTGTACGACGACGAGGCTGAAGCATGACAAGACATACAACACTAATCTGAAGTGGGACCCTAATATCATCTGCAATAGATGATTTAAAATACATCACCAAAAAGTGCTAGATGTAAAACGCATCAGCCACGCCACGGTCGCTCCGACAGATGCTGTAAGTACCGTTCACTCTGAACTTAACTGAAGAAAATGAACTTCACAGTCGAAACTGAATTTTACTGTCGAAACTGATTGAACTAGTAACAGAGCATTGCAATAGATGTTTAGGGCGTTCGAGCACTAGTAGCAGAGAAGCAGTGATCTAAATCAGCAGACGCTCAAGCAGGGAACGCACTAGCAGAGAGCAAGTCGTGTAGTAGCACCGCGAGCGAGTGCTAAAGTAGCAACTCCTGTAGCTGCCGGAGGTCGTGCAGCAGCAGCAGTAGCGCAAGCGAGAGCAAGAGCAGAGCAGCAGCACGAACAAAAGCAGGAGCAGTGCAGCAGCGTGACCGACAACAAGAACAGAGCCGCAGCGCGAGCGAGAGCCGGAGCAGCTGCAGCTAGTGCCGTTGTGGAAGTCGCCGCCGAGGAAGCAACGGCATGGGGGAGAGACACCATGGATGATGTGGCCGGCGACGGCGCCGTCGATGGAGACACGCCATGTCTGCTCGGTATCGAGCACCGGCATCCCCGTGAGATCGAATAAAAGATAAAATGCTGCGGTGAGTGCAGAACCTCCTTGGTGGCGCCGAGTTGGCCTCGGCTTCATCGGAGGAATTGGTGAGGGTGCTGCGGTTCCGGTGGGGCAGGCCAAGACGGCGCTGTGGGGATTGAGGTGGCGCGATAGACAAGGCGAACGTCGGGGCAGCTCCTTGGAGGTGGAGGACGGGGCGGCTGATCTGGCGGGACGACGAGATCGACAACGGATCCTCATCCGGTGCGGTGGATGAGGGACGACGCGCTGTTGCGGTGAACGACATAGTCGAGGAAGAGTCTCCGGCTGGGCGGCGGTCGGGAGGCCGACGGAGGAGCGTGGGGTTTCACGGGTTTTGGCGGCCTCGGTGTACGAATGGGGGGGGGGGGGCGAAGGGGGAGGGGGAGCCAAGCTTAGGGACACGCTTGTCCAAAGTGTAGGGTAAGTTACCAGCGTACCCCCACCGGTTTTGACACCGCGACATGGAGCTTCATTTCTGGCTGAGGGGTAGAAGGGGGATTTCGCGTGTCTGGGCTGCGGGAGCGATTTCAGATGAGGAGGGAGTTCTCGCGCGCGTCCAAATTTCGGGATAACAAGGTGCGGCGCGGGTTGAAGAAGTGGGAGTTTCAAAGCAGGTGAGACAAAAGATACTCGAGCTTGAAAATTTCGGGATAACAAGGTGCGGATTCCTTGTTCGGCAGAACAAACTTAACGTGTAAAAAAACAATTCATACAAGACACAAGAGAGTCATGTCCCCTTTTACTATATTGCTATAGATGCCATTGAAAAAACTACAAGAAAAATGTAAAAAAATTGGGAGAACAAGATTACCCTGCACAGTACCAAATCGATTCGCACTTCCCTCAACAACAACAAAAAACAAATCAATTCCCACCAAAGAAAGAGTAATGTCCCTTTTTATATGATTACAGATGCCATGATCTCGAATTTCAATTTTTGAATCCACGTTATGTTGAATTCGAATATATCGTTAGGTGACCTTGCGGTTTATAATTGATGTAGTCGTACATTTTATCTTCCATCATATATGAACATTTTACTCCACCATGTGAACATATATATTGTCGTCTACCATATGGACTAAATTTGAATCAATTTTCCTTATTTGAATACGATTGTTGTCAAGTTATACAATAATTTAAATATTATCTTGATAACAAAAAACATACATATAGCAGTAATCATATTTCACTATGAACTACATGTACCATACACTCCCCAATTCAAATATTTGTATCCATTTTATGTTGAATTCAAATCATAGTACATTATTGGTCTAGGTAGCGAGATGTTTGGGATAATCTAAACCCTGTTTTCATACATATAATTTTTGGCTGAATTGGGACAAGTTTTGGTATAAGCCTCTTGCAAAACCGAAGATTCTCTCAACAAGCCTCGTGGTTCCGAGAGGGAACGTGTCACCTTTGTGTGCGAAACGATATACGCTGCCTCCCCCTGATTTTATTTATAGAGGCAACATAGAACTATATGAGTGCCCTGTTAAATTTTGGAATTATTTCGGGTTCATTTGGCCTTTTTATACATTAATTGAGTTTGTGGACTTTTAATGTGCATAATCTAAATATGAATTGCATGCACATGCTCCAGTGCACCAAAGTGGGTTGAAAAATCACATGTGTGTCCTTGGTTGAATTTCTAGGTCCCATGGAAGAAATGAGAATGAAATTCAAACATCTGGGCGTCATGACTCGGCCGAGAACATCGAGAAACTTTGATTTTAAATTCATGTAAATCCAAAACTCGCCTGGAAATCATGAAACTTGGCATGGTGTCATGTCATGGCACTAGCATGTTGTGGTAAAAATTGGGCCGATTTGGAAGCTCGTGGTTCTAAGAGGGAACGTGCCACCTTTGAGTGTGAAATGATATATGCTGCCCCCCCTTGAGTTTCTTAACAAAGGCAACATAGAACTACATTAGTGCCCTGTTAAATTTTGGAATTATTCCGGGTTCATTTGTCGTTTTTTATACATTAATTGAGTTTCTGGTCATTGAATGTGCATAAGTCAAATTTGAACTACAAGCACATGCTCTCGTGCACCAAATTTGGTTGAAAAATCACATTTGTGTCCTCGGGTGAATTTCTAGGTCCCATGCAAGAAATGAGAATAAAATTAAAACATCTGGGCATCGTGGCTCGGCCGAGAACATTGAGAAACTTGGTTTTAAAATTCTTGTAAATCCAAAACATGTCTGAAAATCATGAAACTTGGCATGGATGTCATGTCATGGTACTACCATGTTGTGGTAAAAAAATTGTCCGAATAGGAACAGATTTTGGTATAAGCTTCTTGCAAACCAAAGCTTCTCTCAAGAAGGCTCGTGGTTCTGAGAGGGAATGTGCCACCTTTGAGTGTGAAACGATATACGTTGTCCCCCTTGAGTTTATTTACAAAGGCAACATAGAACTACATGAGTGCCCTGTTAAATTTTGGAATTATTCCGGCTTCGTTTGGCCTTATTTACACATTAATTGAGTTTTTGGTCATTTAATGTGCATAATTCAAATTTGAACTACAAGCACATGCTCCTGTGCACCAAAGTTGGTTGAAAAATCACATTTGTGTCCTCGGGTGAATTTCTACTCCCTCCTTCCATCTATATAGGTCCTAATGCGTTTTTGAGGCTAACTTTGACCAAACGTTAGAGCAATAATATATGACATGCAACTTACACAAAGCATACCTTCAAATTTGTATGTCAAAGGAGCTTCCAATAATATAATTTTCATAGTATACATCTCATGTGCTATTAATCTTGTCAATAGTCAAAGGCTGTCTTGAAAAACACATTAGGCCCTATATAGATGGAAGGAGGGAGTAGGTCCCATGCAAAAAATGAGAATAAAATTCAAACATCTGGGCATCGTGGCTCGGTCGAGAACATTGAGAAACTTGGTTTTAAAATCATGAAACTTGGCATGGTGTCATGTCATGGTAGTACCATGCCGTGGTAAATTTTTTTGGTCGAATAGGAACAAATTTTGGTATAAGCTTCTTGCAAATCAGAGCTTCTCTCAAGAAGGCTCGTGGTTCTGGGAGGGAACGTGTCACCTTTGTGTGCATAATTGAAATTTGAAATACAAGCACATGTTCCAGTGCACCAAAGTTGGTTGAAAAATCACATGTGTGTCCTCGGGTAAATTTCTAGGTTCCATGCAAGAAATGGGAATGAAATTCAAAATTCTGGGCGTCGTGGATGGGTTGGAAACATTGAGAAACTTAGTTTTTTAATTCCTGTAAATCCAAAACACGCATGAAAATACTGAAAATTGGCTTGGTGCCATGACATGGCACCAACATGCTGTGGTAAATTTGCAGTCCGATTTGCGAAGGCGCACACATTAACAATCAACAAAGTCATTTTGGAACAAGTGCTGTCACGTTACAATCGAAAACACAAGTATTATTGAAACCGTGGGCGTTCTACTTACTAGTACCATTTACGTGCACCACGCGTCCCCATTTTTTATTAGCTAGGAGGTGCCGTGCAGGGTAGCTATTTGAGTACAAGAGGCGTGTGATCAGACCCCTGCGCGTGCTTATCGGGAGGAGAGCCCTTTAACCTCCATCTGCCGTCCACCTCTCTCCCAAGGTCTCCATTAATGGCGCCCGAGCCTCTGTTTAATGGCGTGGCTATGTCTAACTCGACTGAGATTTAAGAGAGAAAAAAGAAAATCTGAAAGCACGGATTTTGATGTAAGATCCGACGGACCTATATAGCATCTACTGCGACTTATAGCAAGACTGATGAATATATAAGGACGATTAAATTTTTTTTGATCAAAGAAGGGCTTGCCCCTTCCGATTTTCATTACTGAAAACCACCACAATTCACAAGAAGTTCAACACAACTCTAGCTTAACATGAAGGACTAAAAGCTACCAGATTGAAATCGCAACATCCCAAGAGGCCAACAAAGGCCAAACATCCGCGCTAGAACCCAACATTTCACAACCGACGACACAATCCACATCCTAAACCGATTATTACATCAAAAGAAACCAGGAAACTGAAGGAAGCCCAGCAGCAACTAGAAGAACATCAACGCCAGGGTCGCCACAGCAAGACTTTTCTTCATTCCAGCCTCGCAACATTGATCTTCCACAGAAAGATAAGGACGATTAATTGTCTTACATAATTAGAAAGATAATTAAAAAATCCACATGCGGCTACGCCCGAAATACACAAGGGCAAAAGAAGAAGGAAGACAAGGATCTGGCTCGCTGATCTCTACTTTCTTGATGCGTTGCTGCAGGCCGCGGGAACTAGTCTCCGCGGCGAGCGGCGATGAGCTCTTTCGTGTCCTCAAGACACTGCTTGAGAACATCCACGGATTCCTCCACCAGCCTTTGGCGCTCGTTGCGTAGCATGTCATTCTCGTCCATAAGTTTCTTGACGATGACGCCGGTGTATTCGAACCTTGCTCAATTAGCCGAACAGACGAGGTGTATTCGAACCTCATACACTGGAGGTGTCAAGGGGCAGAGGCACAAGGGGCAGTGGAGCACAATGAGGTCCATCGAGACCTTAGAGAGCTCCATCATCGGGTCCTGTTCGGTCTGCATGATCTCGCCCTCCTCGTGCACAACCATCTCTCGACTTTGGCCGGGGTATTACAAAGCTTTACCGTCACATATTTTATACTACTTCAAGGTGCATTAAATCAACACATGCAAGTATCAAAAGGAGAGTCACGGCATGCATGCATGCGTTGTAATTAATGCATCGGTAAATGAAAATTATTGAAATATATCGAGTGCAGTGCTTTGATGTGTCGCGTCAACTCATACATCAATGAGAAGTTTGATTATCCTCTCCCTCGCGGACTTAACTGCACCTCCCTTTGGCTGTATGACAGGTTGGCCACACACCCGTCGGGCCCACCTGTCGTACACGCAAAGGCAGGAGCGTCCCTCCCTCGCCCATGAGCGTGGTGGCTGGCAAGACTAGGAGAAGCTTTCGCTACACGCTCTCCCTCCCGCACGCGGTGGATATGCAGCAGTTCAATCGGTGTCAGATGGCCAGAAGCGTACTGTAGTACTCCTCCAGTGCAGTAGTACTCCATCATTGTTCGACTTCCCGAAGAGGCGAAGAGCCAAGCGCAGCCCGGACGCTCGTGTGGCAGTTTCATGTGTAGAGTAGTCTAGGATAGCGTGTACCGTGCCTGTAAGCTTAAAATCATTGGGGGTCGGCTCCATGCTATGTGGCCGTCTCGAAGTTTAATTTTTTTTTAAAATAGTCTTCTGGCCCTACCTGACACCGTGGTGATTGTAGTTTGCACGCTCATCTGGTCAAGACAAGAATATATATTTTAATTTGTTTTTTTTCGAAAAGGGGGGACTCCCCGGCCTCTGCATCAGAACGATGCATACGGCCACATATATTTTAATTTGTGGTGGGTAAATGTTAGAGGTTGCAGCAAATATATTGTACACTGTGGGTCTTTCAGCCAAGTTTAGAGGCAAGCATGTGGGGCCAGTGCTATGATGTGTCGCGTCAACTCGTACAATGAGGAGAAGCTTGATTTTACTACACGCCTTCTCCCTCACCCATGCGCGTGGTTGCTCGCAAACGAGGACATGCTTTTGCTTAGTAGTACTTCTACAACAAGCTATCCGTCCCGCTCGCGGTGGACGGACATGCAGCAGTGGATTCGACACTGTAGAAGCAGTAGTAGTAACACAATTGTTCGTCTTCTCGAAGAGGCGAAGAGCCAAGCGCAAATCGAACGTTGCAGTTGCGAACATTGGAGCACGCATATAGCCAGGCTCTTGCATGAGACAAAATTGCTATGTGAGCCCGCTATTGTACTAGTACGTACAACTACTTGCTAGTATAGCCCTGTAAACCAGAAAGGAGTATTTGCCCTTCTAGAGATTTCAACAAGTGACTAGACTACACCGAGACGGAGTACATATGGAGCAAAATGAGTGAATCTACACCATAAATAAATACATCTAGTTCTATCGTTTTCCTCTCTGAGGTGCACAATATTGAGTATACTGACTAGTCTCTTTTTGACACGCATTTACATTTTTTTACACAGTACAGACGCAAGCGCTCATATACACGCACATACACCCACCCCTATGAACGCACACACGCATGACACTATCATCTTGAAATTTACGAAGTCACCATAGGCACCTCGTCGTCGACGGGTCCATAGGTGCTTGAATACCAAGGAGGGAGAGGGTAGCGGTTCCCGAGACGTTGAACGGTCAATGATGCAACCTCAATTACATGAAGAGGGAATTAATTGGAGAAGCATAATAGAGCCAGCACGATGTGAATGCAACAGAGTTTGGACTCTCAAAGGCGCCCCACCACTCCAATTCATCTACTCCCAAGTCTCTGCGCAACACTGCTCACTTCAATCCAAGACCAAGTGACCAGAAGCCACAAGCACCTATGGAGGCGATGGACGCAAGCGGCAGTCGGCTGTGCCAAATCATCCAAGGCGCCGGCCTGCGGCCCCGCACCATGCAGCGTTTCCAGACGGTGCTGGCGACCGCAGGCATCGTAGCCCTCGCCGACGCCGGCTTCGCCTCTCGCATGGACGACATGATGGTCAACTCCATCCGCAAGTTCACCGCCGTCAAGAAGCGCGCGGACGACCTTGCTGTACTGCTCCAGCCCGCGCGCCCAGGCTCCTCATTGCCTGCCACCCTCATCGACCTCCATGGTGACGAACTCTTTCAAGCCCTGGTGGCCCTGCAGGTGCTGGAGGTCACGACGAAGAATGTGCACCACGAGGCCATGCTCGCCACGCAGCGCCTCGCCATGCAAGAAACCGTCGACCTGCACATCCATGTCTACGAGGAAATCATCTACATAGGCCACTACAAGGCAAGCGAGGACAGAAAGACGTTGGCCTTCTTCCAGCGGCTGGAATCTTTGGACGCCATTGTCCAGAAGCACGTTGACCTGGCCACGAAAGCCGCTGCTACTTAGGCGCCGTTCGGTGGGCCGACGCCCTGAGTCAAGGAGGTGGACGTCGTCGATGGATGCATCTCTTCTTCTTGCCTCCTGTAACCAGCACTGCATCGCCTCGTGGCCTTAATGTTTTATTAGTATAGTACTCCCTCCGTTCCCAAATATAAGTCTTTCTAAAGATTCCAGCAAGTGACTACTACATACGGAGCAAAATGAGTGAATCTACACTCTAAACTATGTCTATATACATTTGTATGCTGTATTCCATTTGAAATAGTATCTAAAAAGGCTTATATTTATGAACGGAGGGAGTATATGGCATTTTTATTCCAGTCATAACGTTTTCACTGTGAGGTGGGGCCGCAGTTGAGCAAACCCATCCCGCCCACCAGGCGTCGGTCGAGTTTAGAATTAGAAGAGAGAAATGAGGGAGGAGAGCTAGCTGTAGCATGGACGCTGTTGTCAGATGGGACTCGTGTTTATAGAATAGGAGTACTGAGCACTCGTGCCTCTTTTTTTTGAGGGAAGAATTAGTCGTATGTCTAGTACCACTAGTTGGGTGCGTGCGACCTATAGCTGTCATCACTTTAGGTCTCCTTTTCGAACCGCAGCTACGCTTCACAATACATATTATTTCACGCATTTATCCTCCTATATGTACTCCTAGGCTATTTCCGCGTGCTCCCATTCGCCGACATGTGGGACATAGAGCATCTGGGTCATAGTGCATGCACGACTCGGAGCATATGCCGGGGTAGTTTACATTTTAGACCTCACGAATTACACACAAAACCCCCGCAGAAGAATAAATAAATGAATGAATTACTACATGAATCTGGATTATTTTCGTGGAAACTAGAGCACGTTCATTAAATTTTGGACATAACACGTTTATAAAAAATGACCGGACCGAAACCAGTCTAAGGGCCTCTTTAATTTTTCCTGCAAAAAAGGGCCTCTTTGATTCGCAGGATACTGAAAACACAGGAATGGGGAAAGTATGATGGCGATGAACCGAGACGAGGAGAACTCTAACTCAGTTAGAGGTTAGAGTTAGATTCTAACCCTTAACTAACTCTAAACCAAAGAGGTGTATGAGTGGCAGGGTTAGATTGACAATAAATGCTCTATCTCAATCATTTGACTACTTTGGACCCTATTTCCTGCCGGATTTGGAGGGTGCTTGGATACGTTTTAGTTCCATGACTAAAAGTAGTGGGACTAAAACTTGCTAGCCTCACCCATGCTTGGATCCAAATACTAAAGAGACTAAAATCAAGTTAATGAGCATTTATTATCCTCCAAAGCCTCCAATCCAGAACTTGCTTGTATTAAAGGAGAGGAGTTAAATGAGGAGAGAGAGGACTAATCCACATTTTAGTAGGGGTACCCCTGACTAATTTTTTTTAGTCTCAAGACTAGTTTTAGCCCCTCTTTAGTCAGGGGTGCTTGGAACTTTAGCCTCTTAAAGAGACTATTTTTAGTCAGACTAAAATAAGTCCCTTGGATCCAAGCACCCTCTTGGTGTGGCCGGCTCTTCTGTGGCCTCCTCCCGCTCACAATTGACATAAACGAACCATCTATACAAATCAAGCATGCAAAACATGATAATTTTTACTTTGTCCATACAAATGAGATATCCCACTTAAACATATCAATCAAGCTTCACAAAATAAAAAAACACATCATGAAACAAAGAATGAGCTAACTCATCACGGAAGTCATTCACGATAGGGAGGGAGCCCGGAGCCCCTCACACACCGAGGGAGGAGCTCGCCATCGTCGCTCTTGAGGAAGGCTCTGTAGAGACCAAGCCCCGGGAACCCCTCCGACGCCGGCCCTTGCGAGTTGAGGTCAACACCGGCATGGGTAGCAGGGCCGCTTGCCGCCGACTGGGAACTTAATCTTTGGGCCTCTAAGCCTATAACTAAAATACCTAGAAAGGTGAACTGAATCTTTGGGCCTCTAGAAATAATGCAAGCCTGAAACTGAAATACCTAGAAAGGTGAACTGAATCTTTGGGCCTCTAGAAATAATGCAAGCCTGAAAGTGAAATACCTAGAAAGGTGAACTGAATCTTTGGGCCTCTAGAAATAATGCAAGCCTAAAACTGAAATACCTAGAAAGGTGAACTGAATCTTTGGGCCTCTAGAAATAATGCAAGCCTGAAATTGAAATACCTAGAAAGGTGAACTGAATCTTTGGGCCTCTAGAAATAATGCAAGCCTGAAATTGAAATACCTAGAAAGGTGACCTGAATCTTTGGGCCTCTAGAAAGATTTATTACCTCCTCAAGCAGCATCAAACAATTCCATGCGTGCACCACAAATCTATACCAAGTTTGATCAGGATCTACTTTTCCAAATCAGAATTAGCGCTAGAGCAAGCAAGATCAATGATATGGCCGTGAGACAGAGAAGGAACGAAAAAACTCACCCCTCTCACGACCTCCCTGGTAGATGCGCCGCCGCCGCACACGACAGAGGGAGAAAAACAACTGGTGAAGGGGGAGTGGGGCGACCTTCGAAGGCCGGAGGGAGAGGGCGGCCGGAGTAGGGAGGCGGAGGCCGGAAGGAGAGGGCGGCCGGAGGAGAGAGAGGGCGAGCGGCCCTATGGGGAACAGAGAGGAGTTGTGCGAGAGGGGGGGGAGCGATCTGGTGCGGGCAGGGGAGATTTTTTTAGTTCTCTTTTAGTGGGCCCAAGGATAACTAACCCAATTAGAACCTCTCCACCGGGCTAGTTTTTTTAGCTGGGTTAGAGCAAACTAGCTCAAACTAACCCCTCTTGTTTCGATAATTTGAGGCTATTTCAACCCAAACTAGCTCTAACTCAGGGATCCAAACAAAGAGGAGTGTTACTGTACATGCTACAGTGTGGACCGTAGCACATTGTTTTCATGGCCATATCACCACATTGTTTTCTACTGCTGGTTCACTGGGCTACTGTGGTTCGAACTGCTGGTTCACTGGGCTGCCGGGGTTCGCACTCCTCTGACCTGAGTAGTACTCCCTCCGTTCCTAAATATAAGTCTTCGTAGATATTTCACTGTGGACCACATACGGATGTATATAGATGCATTTTATGTGTAGATTCACTCATTTTTCTCCGTATGTGGTCCATAGTGAAATCTCTCCAAAGACTTATATTTAGGAACAGAGGGAGTAGTATAGTACTAGTATATACCGCATCATTCTTTGCTCCTTCTTACTACTCCGACATGTGGGAGAGCCAGCATCCGGGTCGACGTGTCATGCACCAGATTAGAGTGCGGAACGGAAGGGGGGCATCACCCCGGCCGGAGCGCCAGTAATTCATGACTATAGCGAGTGGTCATATCACAAGTCTTTCCAGCAGTAACGCACCGTCAAATCGCACAGCCCCACTCGCTCACCCTCCTCGCCTCACTGTCAAACTGCCTACCCGAAAACTGCCGCGCGTACTGCCCGGGAAAAGCCCCGCCCTCAACTTTTAACTACGCGAAAATAGTTCGAGCTTGTTCGTTCTATATAAATACAGTACTTACTATATGTTTATTCACTCGTGGGGTTGTTCAATGAATGGAGGGGCGGGGAGCACAAGTGAACAATACTGTAGTACTACTACTAGTAAGTAGGATTCGCATAGTAGTCACCTTAAATATAGAGTTTCTTTTCTTTAATGCCACGTACACAAATTGAAACGCTTGTTGTGGAGAGAAAAAAGATAATCACTCCACTATATATGGACGCAGGGGCCTGAGCGCTTGCTTTACTAGGGTTGCTCTCTTCATTCTCTCATCCTCTCTAGATATAAACAAGACAGCGGTAGCGACATTTTCTCTCTGCTCACCGCTGGTCACAGATCCGGCCGGATCCCTTCGGCCGGTGTGTGTAGAGGACTAAAAGGTTCATCGTTCACGTGGTCATCGCCGCCGAGGGAGGAAACCCATAGCTGCCGGAGGGGCCCGATCCTCTGCCTGTGCCGTTCTCTACGACACAGCGTCGGCTCGGTGTCGCGACCGGTTTTCCGGGTATTAATTTCCAGAAAATGGCCGTTGTGCTCACCAGCCCCAAGATTACTATTAGCTGATGAGGCACCAACTTGATACAGAAATTCCAAGCAAAAAAATACAAAATATGTAGTACAAGACCATTCGGGCCTGTGAGTACAACAATTGGTTTCTAGTGGTTGATGGCGGAAGCGGCTTGTGGATCATCAGGGTCTATGGAACTCCGTTTCCCACGGGAACAACTGACCAGGATAACCCCTATCTTTGCGAGGCTGCTATCACTGGTGCTTAGTTTCCGGGGCTGTCATCGCAACGCTCCTCTCCGTGCAAGAAATCTGGCTAGGACAATAGCCAGGGACAAGCCAGTGAGTACTTTGAATGTACTCGCAAACATTATGAACACTGGGATAATATAATTGATAATCATGCACTGAAATATTCTATGATCACATCTTCAGTCATAAATAAAACATCTTTTATGCATGCAAACAGGTTATTTATATGCAACATGAATAAGCAATAATGGAGTGGGAATAAAATGCCGCAGTCGGGCGTCTGTGCGACACCACATAAAGGGCTTATAAAGTAAATAAATAACAAGCAATGCCACAGTCGGGCGTCTCAGCGACACCACATAAAGGGCTTATAAAGTAAATAAATAACAAGCAATGCCACAGTCGGGCGTCTCAGCGACACCACATAAAGGGCTTTTAAAGTAAATAAATGACAAGCAACGCCACAGTCGGGCGTCTCAGCGACACCACATAAAGGGCTTATAAGGTAAATAAATAACAAGCAATGCCACAGTCGGGCGTCTTAGCGACACCACATAAAGGGCTTATAAAGCAAATAAATAACGAGCAATGCCGCAGTCGGGCGTCTTAGCGACACCACATAAAGGGCTTATAATATAAATAATCACAATGAATTTCCGGGAGGTAGAACCGTCCCAGGGATACACAATAATATAATGGGTTAGTCCATAATAATAATAATCATAATCAGCACAAGTCACAAGTCATTATACAGGTTTCGATTAAGCAATTTCTCCATCAAAGACCGACACTAAGACCAACCCTTGACCCATCCCAGACTGTAATCCTTAACCATGGACACGGCTATTCGAATAGGTTTAAACTCTGCAGAGGGTGTACTTTTTACCCACGAGTAACGGATTCCTTTAGTCCATCGGGACTAATTCCGTCTACGGCCTTTTAGTTGAAAACACACCTAACTTGCACACCAGCTTAACTCACCGATGTCTGGAATCACCCACGACACCTGTCAAGCAAAACTCTAAGTGGGGAGGCTACAACCTCGCGTAGCATGAGATCAAATTTATACCGCGCGCTCTAAGGGGTGGCCTCCCCTCTCGGTCCCAACCGGAAACACCCATGCCCCCTGACCAGGTGGCATGCCTACCGGCTACAACCGATATCTTCCACCATGGCCTCTCTGTACGGTGTGTGCTGGAAAGGGGTTGACGACTTACTGAACCGTACCTACTTGTTGTAGAGACAAGTGGTAGTACGAAACAAGTATGGGGGTTACTGGAACAAGACTCAATCTACGGTCGACTCAGGAGGTTTAAGTATTCCCTGCATGATTAGCATAACGAATATATTTCATCCAACAGACAGAATCACCACTCATCATACCCCTCATGCCATGCCAGACACGCTCGTCTCGACGAGGAACTAGGGACAAGCTCGGGTCTACCCAAGACAGAGACTTTCCCGTTTTCCTTCCGGTAGGCATGAAAGGCATACGAGGATGATCACTATCACAAGCATGTCCATTTCCAACAGCATGGATGTTTCCATTCATGCAAATGATCACATCACCACATAAAATAACGAGTTCTACGTATTGAGGTGGTGTCATAATCGTGTCAAACAATGCATGCAAAATATTATGCCAGGATTCAAAATGCTTGCCTTCAAGGGGTGGAAAGGCAGGGTGCACTCCAAAACTTTTGAAAGCTTTCTCCTCTCTCCAAAAATCCTATTCAAAAATATTTTTGAATCAATATGTAGTTTCAAAAACAGTACCAAAAAGTTGTCTGAATTTTTTTGAAATAAATCTTAAAATAAACTAGACAAAATTTGAGGAAGGTAGGAAAAAGAATCAGCTCATTTGGAGTTATAATTAAAAAGTTATAGGTAGTCAAAGTTGTGGTCAAAATCTGTTTTTTTTAAAATAAAACAGGAAAAAGAAAAACGTTTCGAACTGACCACGTCGAAGGCGTATTCTGGAAAATACGTTTCCACTTATCCAGCGTGGATCGCGCGGGGAGTCACTGACAGTGGGTCCAGGTGGCCCACTAGTCAGGTTTGACTAGTCCACCTTCCCTCCTCTTCCTCTACCCGAGAGGGGGCGGAACTCCGGCGATCGTCGCCGGCGAACGGCGGATCCTTGTGGGGAGCTGAGGGCGGGGATGGATCTGCGGATCTAGGGCGATCCTTCCGGTTGTTGTAGGGTCGTCGGGGGTGGAGGGAATCGCCGTCGACGAGCTTCGCGGCAGCCGGTGGCTTCGGGAGCAAAGTGAACTTGTGGCTACGGTGGCTCTCCGTCGCAGTTGGGGGTCTGGGCGGCTCCGCAAGACGAAGTGGAGTCGTTTGGTGGTGTTGGGAGGGCCAGGGAGGTTCGGGTTGTGACGAACGGAGCCGGGAGGCGGCGGTGGCCGAACTGGCCGGAGTCAGGGAAGACGGCCTTCCCGGTTCGATTGCTGGCCAAGGGAGTTCCTAGGGAGATGGCTTGATACTGCCTGTGTGCGGGGACGAGCTCGGGGCTTCTTAAATAGGCGGTCGGGGTCGGTTCCGACAGTGGCCGCGAATAAGGTCGCCGGCGACCGCCATTCTGTAGCTAGGGCGTCGTGGCGGCACGAGCGCTAGGGGCCACGCTTGTGGATGAGCTCGTGCTGCTCCAAGGGGCAGGTGGCGAGCGGGAGAGGCTCGGGCGGCGCCGACCTGAGCAGGGGCTGTCGGGCGGCCGTGGCGGCTAGCTCCTGGCCTGCCGGGGACGTGGCGAGGGCTGCTTGGCGTGATGCGGTGAGAAGGGGAGTGCGTGGCGTGGTTCTGCAGTGAAGGCAAACCAGGGGCGCGACGCGTTGGCTCGGGCGCGGCACGTGCAAGACGCGTGCTCTGCTCGCGCCCAGAGCACGCACGAAACGTGCTCGACGAAATGCTAATGCATGCTAGGGGGCTCTAAACCACAAGAGAGTTAGCAGGGTGGGGTTGTAGGCTAGGGCAAATCCATGGGACATGCTGGTTTGGTCAGGGGATCAGGTTCACAAAGCAAACATAAACTCATGCCAAAACTGTCCATGCTCTCTAGGTGTTTGACAAAATGCCACAGGCACCTAGGCATTTCTTGGAGTGGCCAAAATCTCCAGATAGTGGTCTCATTAGGTGAAAGAGAGGGTGGTGAAGTTAGTTTGTGAAAAGCACAAACTTGTTTGTGCAAGTTTTGCAAAACTTCAATCCTGGACACGAGGTAAATGGCATTGTTTCATGAATAAAAAGTGATCCTATGGGTGCATGTTCCTGGATTTAGGGGTTGAGCAGGGAGGACTATAAGTAGAAAAAGGAGTCATGGATAAAGGAGTAACTAAAAATGTGGTTGCTGTACAAATCCTCAAGTTGGACCAGAATAGAAAAGAGGTTGATTCACTCAATTGTTCCAAAGAACATCACTAGGTTTTTGCATGAAGTTGAATTGTATGCTACCACTGACATCCCATAATTTTGGTGGAGGCTAGAAGAAAATATTTAAAAGGGTTGTAGTGCAAAATTGCACTCTAGACTAGAGAAGAAAATTGGGTGTAGAGCTCAAAATATTTCATGAATAAAAGATATTTTTGTATAAAAGTGATTTAAAAGCATCACATGACATCTCCAAATTTTGGTTGGAATATTAAGTGAATTTATCAAATGGTTGTAGTTCAAATATGGCCATATAATCATGGGAAACCATTTTTCAAAAAAATAAAGATTATGAGAAATAAATTATGTAATTAAATCCACTTATAATAGAAATGTTTTTCTTGAGGGAGAAAAAAATTCCAGTAATATATTTGAAAAGTTTTCACTTTGGAAAAAAAAAACTCCATAATAACAAGGGAGAAAATGGTTCAAAAATCAAAAGGGAGCCCAGAAAATAAAAGTTTGAATTTCCTGGCAAAATTTTAATTTATTAAAATAAGGTCAAAATTTTGGGGTGTCACACTCGGGAGGTCCTCTGACCCTTCTTCCTCCCTGCCATATTGTCCGCAGATCCGACCTGCCGCCGCCGACATCCCGGCGACCCTCAGGTATAAGTTCTTCGAAAGCGGCCTTGCTCTACTGCCCCAGCTCCCCACGTGTCTGCATGTGCATCTTTTTCTACTCTCATCAGCTCTTCCAAAGCCACCTAAATTTTTAGTATTATTAGAGGTAAAGCTACTTCATGCATTCGAATCTAGGGCTTTGTTCAAACAACGAAGAAAGGGGGGGGGGGGGGAAGTTGTAGCATGATTCTAGAACTTGATTCAAAGAGTAAATAATATGGTGAAAGTAGTAGAGACCGGATACCCAACCGGTCTCTTGGTTAAAAAGGGAAATAATGGGAAAACGCAGTACAAACTGGATAAGGAACAGATCTATTATTGGTTGAAAAAAGGATAGAAAGTGGCGGCTGGTGGACAAGTCAACAGAGTATGTCCAGGATTAGATTTGCTGCCATCACATAGTAAAAGGTCTCCAGGATTAGATTTGCTGCCCTCACATAGTAAAAGGTCTCAGGATTAGATTTGCTGCCCTCACATAGTAAAAGGTCTCAGGATTGGATTTGCTGCCCTCACATAGTAAAAGGTCTCCAGGATTAGATTTGCTGCCCTCACATAGTAAAAGGTCTCCAGGATTAGATTTGCTGCCCTCACATAGTAAAAGGTCTCCAGGATTAGATTTGCTACCCTCACATAGTACAAGGTCTCCAGGATTAGGTTTGCTGCCCTCACATAGCATGAACAAACTCGGCATCACCACTTTATGCCTCCTTGTAGGTACATTGTGCTGATGTGTCCACTGTCGCATGTCCTTATACCAACCTTTTGCTGTTGCTAATGTAAGGGCACATGTAAAATGAAGCGATCACACTGTTACCTTAGGGACATGTCTAACCGGTGTTATTGTTAATCTAATGCCTCCAGTGATAAGATGCAATTAAACTGTGTTACAAATGGCACTCCTGCTGTTTTCTCCAGTATGATAAGTAAGTTGCTCCTTTACGCTGCTGAGTGTCCTGGTGTCCCCACGGTCCCATGCCCTTAAACCAACTCTTTAGCTGCTGTTGATTTACTGTGTCTGGTAAACAAGCAATGCCACCATTAAAGTAATCCCATATTTGAGGAATCTCATTGTTGATCGTAATGCTTCTGGTAACATGAAGCATTGCTGACATTTTAAAATTTCTACTGTCCTTGCGTGATTTCCATGAACATAATTAAGATGCTTCTTTTCATTTTGTATATGTTTCGTATATTCTTATTGACCAGCAACTGTTTACTTTCTATCTTTTTGTGCAGATAGGGATATCCATTTCACCTTGTTGCTATTGTGACCTTTTGGTGAACTGCACAATTTTTTGGAATGAGTGTCTTGTGCAGTTCAACTAAAATGTCACGTGGGCAACATCTCTCAATTTTGGTGGAACTGCACATAATGGTGATTGGAGTTTCCAAAATCTCCGTCAAGTTCTGCTGGTAATCTCGTGCAACATTTTATTAGCCTTTGCAAGATGGAGCCATCACTGTCACCACACTGGCACTTTATTTTAGTGGAACTGCACAAAAGGATAAGAAAATTATAGTTGCACCTTACATGAGCCAGACAACCAACCTTAATGTTCCTCAATTTTAGTGCAACTACTAAAGAAGAACCTGCCACCTCACAAGAGCAAGTACTTCTTGCTAGCTGAATGATGCAATCTTTGCTTCATTTCAGGTGAACTGCAGAAAAAGGCGCATGAATTGAATCATGGAACTCCAGGCAGACCTCATCCAAGTAGAGCTGGAGGTTGAGTTCAAGGAGGCCGCTATTATAGCGAAATCATGCTCTCCTGTCTCCTTGTTTGTGCTGTGCAAACATGCTGTGCAAACAGGAATACTCAACTACAGATGTTGTGATGGTCAAGAGCATTCGCCAAGTTCTTCGATTGTATGACATGGCTAGCCAAGATGGATTTAATCCCAATATTCACTTTATCAAAAGGCTCTAATGGGTTGGTTCTGAATCTTGCAAGCTGGGAATCAGTGAGATGTGTAGGCATCTTTGTTGTACTTATTATTTGAATCTTATTTGTTGGTTCTGAATCTTGCAAGTTGGGAATCAATGAGATGTGTAGGCATCTTTGTTGTACTTATTATTTGGATCTTATTTGTTGGTTCTGAATCTTGCAAGCTGGGAATCAATGAGATGTGTAGGCATCTTTGTTGTACTTATTATTTGGATCTTATTTGTTGGTTCTGAATCTTGCAAGCTGGGAAACACGGCATGATGATGCAGAGGGCAACAACCATAACAAACAGTTCAAACTTGGTAGTATTATCTTTGTGGAAGTGCGACAAATGTGCTGATCGTGTGCGTCCTGAGAATAATAATTCTAATTGTTGTGCATGTTGATCCTGTGGCACTGATAGAACGAGCGAATGCATTTCTTGTTTTAAGTATAAACTTCTATTAAGCTAATTAAATTTAAGTAAAGTGACCACTAACTCCTGTTATTACAGTACCAATACAAACCCGCTCGTGAACCGACGTGTGGCCGAGGGTGCATCTTCTGCCGGGCGTGCAGCGGACGAGGGAGGGGTAGTAACTGTTGTCGCATGTACACACTCAGCTTACTGTTGAATCCAGTTCCCCAAGAGCTGAAAAACAAACTGGTGCCGCCGCCTACACACTCGTTCACTCGAAGAGACTCCAATGGCGATCCGAGGGGTGAGCCTGTTGGATATGGACTTCAGCAAGGAGTTCCCCTTTGAGTTCGCCGTTCAGTCCTATGGCTGCACCAAGTTGAATGTGATGTACACCAACGATACAGACTCGGTGAAGCTCTGCCTCGCCTCAGTCCTATGGCTGCACCAGGTTCTGGAGCATTCGCCCGTTTCATCGGCAGCACCGACTGCACCTTCGCTACGGTGGAGAGAAGGAAGAACGCGACGATTCGGCCATCTGGTGCAACAAGCTTGTTGACATCCAGAAGCAATACAAGATCATCAGCAACGGGCAGGAGAAGGACTCCGTGGTTGACCTCGCTGAGACCATCATCGACCCCTGATACGCCAACATGAAAGAAGACGACCTGAACACGTGGAGGTACCTCTGAATCTAGCCTACATAACCTACACGGCCAAGGATGCATACGCATGCTACGACATGTATAGGCAGATCTTGGACATGAGGGCGTGTCTGCTTCCCGTAACCGACGAGTACACGAACAGCCGCAGCGTCATGATCAAGCGTGCCAGGAAGGCCTAGATGTTGTACTTTATCTGTTTATAAGCACCTTTATCATCTGAGTGTTTCATGCATTAGCCTATGTGTCGTAATTATCTGTTTTGTCCAAAATATTTCTTTTAAGAACCCATTAACCTGATTGCTTTTTTTAGTGGCTATTTGCTTATGTATGTAAACTAGTTCACTTGTCCGTAAAAAAACTAGTTCACTCGGCTGCCGTGCTTTGAATCTCCTTCCTCCCAACATATTCCCCTCCTCAGGTGGACCCAGCAGGTCTCTGAATTTTCTCCCACTTTCTTTTTCGATGTAAACTGAGTTTTCTCCTAGTACTTTCCCCTAGAACCAACTCAACTGTACCACGTCTAGCCTAAAAAATAATAATACCCCACGTACTATTAACTCATCAAATTAAAATGATATTTTATTTAGTAAGTTGAAAGTTCTTACAAAATAATAATAATAATTGTTTATATATAACTTGGCAAGTTAACTCCTAGTGATTGCGTACATAAGCTTGCAAAGATTTTACTAACGTGCAACCATGTGTTTATGTTTTTATAACATTTCTCCGTCTAGCCCAACATGATATTTTCACCCAGCCCAGCAAGTCCGCGGATTTCGAGAAAAATGCAAATGGGATTTAAACGGGTTGCATAGATGCTACATCATTGTTTCACCCAGCCCACCAAAATGGACTGGCTGACATGTGGGCCGGTAGGTCGAAGCCTAAGAAGGCGTTGGATTTACATCCAACGGCCAACACTCTTCTTCAATCTCTCGTCTTCTTCCCCCAGCGCTGCCGGAACCGCCTGCTCCAGCCTTCGGCATCCAGCGGCATTGTTTTGCGCTCCTCAGTGAAACGCTACCCCGCCGACGGCCAGGCCATCCCTCCACTCCACACCTCCTGTTATTCTCTGCCGAGTGTAGGCCCACCCCGCATCAAACCAGTCAAGTTTCCCACTCCTCTCCGTCTGCGACTCCACTGCCGCGTCTTCCCCATCTCCGGGTCATTCCAGTCTGGGGCCTCGCCGTCGTCCACCGCCTCGGTGCGCTCGGCGCGGCGTGGTCAACATACGAGAGTCATCGGAAGAGGACTGTACGTGGAGAGCCTGACGGCTAGGACCCACGAGGTCCATGGTCGCACGCAAGGAAAGTTCCTCCTTATTACGCACTGTACGTGGGAAGGGCTTCTGTATTTCGCGAAAAAAACATTCCCCCCGCTGACAGGTCGGACCCACCAGCTATATCTTCGCACGCAAGGAAGTGCCTCCTTATTACGCACCAAAAAATGAATACCCCTGCTAGCTGGGACCCACCATAGTGGGTGGCTGACTTTTGGGCCTACTAAGTTGACGAGGACAGAGGGCTTTGTCAACTTAGTCAATATGAACGATTCTAGCTCCAGTGACCGTACGATGTCCATCCAATGGCCATAGTGCTTCTTCAACCTCTGGTCTTCTTGCTCTAGCCGCCCAAAGCAGCGTCGGTCGTGCCGCGTGCTCCTGCCTCTCGTGGCCGACTGTGATGCCGCGGAGGCCTCACCGCCCCTTACTACTCCCACCGCTGGCCCAGGGTATCCCTCTACTCACCCACACCCCCTGTTATTCTACGGCGACGACAGCCTCACGCCGCAGCTGAACCAGTGAACCCTCGTACTCCTCTCCGCGTGGGCATCCACTGCCGCGTCTTCCCCGGCTCCGCATCGTCCCCTTCCTAGGCCTCGCCGTCGTCCACTTCCTTGGTGCTCTCGGCGCAGCGTGGTCAATGTGGTCAACGACCTACTTCCATCGGAAGAGTACTGTACGTGGAGAGGCTGACAGCTGGGTCCACGGCCACAGCCCAGTTTTTTTTGTGATTTGCCAAGTAAATCGCCTTGTCAGGCCTGTTGGGCTGCAAATCTTTCAAGACGAGGAGAGCTTCATTCGGCTGGCCGAGAAAATGGCCTATCAGTAATGAGAAATGGGCTGTACATTTTTAAAACACATCAAACCGGCAATTAGTTTCAAATATCTTTTTTTTATTTCGAGATTTTAAATTACATTAATTTTTATGCTTGGAGAATTTGTTGGATTATATATTGATATACATTTATTTTTAAAATCAGTTTGAATGTGAGTCGAAATTTCGGGATTAAAAACAGTTCGGACCGCACCGAAATATGCAAAATTTTGTATAATTTTTTAACCATGGCCACAATATGGGCTGTAATGCTAACAAAAAGAATATGGGCTCCAAAAAATTAGCAAATGGGCTGTAAATTATTAGAAATAATGGCAGATGGGCTGTATGCTGTTTTCCACAGATTTGAGGCTTTCCTAAAAAAAGGTTGACGCACAAGCAGTGACTGTTGGATGTCCATCGAACGGCTGTCGTGCTTGTTCAATCTCTGCTCTTCCTGCTCCAGCCGCTCAAACAAGCGCCGGCGGGACTGCCCGCTCCCTCCTCCCCGCGGCCGGCTATGCTGCCGCGCAGGCCTCACCGCCCCATTATACTCCCATCGCTGGCCTAGCCATCCCTCTACTCACCCACACCTGCTGTTATTCTCCGGTGACGGCAGACGAACCAGTAAACCCTCTTACAGTCGTACTTCCCTCCGTGTGGGAGACAACTGCCGAGTCTTCCCTGCCTCCGTGTCGTTCCCTTCATAGGCCTCGCTGTCGTCCACTACCCTGGTGCTCTCGGCGCGGCCTGGTCAATGTGGTCAACGACCGACATGCATCTGAAGTGGACTGTACGTGGAGAGGCCGACAGCTGGGTCCACGGCCGCACGCAAGGAAATGCCTCCTTATTACGAGCAAAGTAATGATTCCTCCACCTGACATCAGGGACCCACCGAAAGGGCCTCTGTATTTCGCGAAAAAAACGTTACCGCCGCTGACAGCTCGGACCTATTAGCTATATCTTCGCACACAAGGAAGTGCCTCCTTATTACGCACAAAGAAAATGAATACTCCCCCTGTTAGCTGGGACCCAGTATAGTGGCAGGCTGACTTGTGGGCCTACTAAGTTGACGGGGACGGAGGGCTTTGTCAACTTAGTCAATATGCACGATTCTAGCTCCAGTGACCATGCGATGTCCATCCAATGGCCGTAGTGCTTCTTCAACCTCTGGTCTTCTTGCTCCAGCCGCCCAAACCAGCGGCGGTCGCGCCTCGTGCTCCTGCCTCCCATGGCAGGCTGCGATGCGGCGGAGGCCTCACCGCCCCCTACTACTCCCACCGCTGGCCAGGCCATCCCTCTACTCACCCACACCCCCTGTTATTCTGCGGCGACGGCAGCCTCACACCGCAGCGAACCAGTGAACCCTCGTACTCCTCTACGCGTGGGCATCCACTGCCGCGTCTTCCCCGGCTCTGCGTCGTCCCCTTCCTAGGCCTCGCCGTCGTCCACCGCCCTAGTGCTCTCGGCGCGGCGTGGTCAACGGGGTCAAGGAACGGCTTCCATCAGACGTGGACTGTACATGGAGAGGCTGACAGCTGGGTCCATGGCCGCAGCAAGGAAGTGCCTCCTTATTACGTGCAAAATAATTATTCGTCCACCTGACAGCGGGGACCCACCGGACGGGCCACCGTATTTCGTGAAAAAAACATTTGCCCCTGACTGCTGGGACCCACCAGCTACATCTTCGCACGCAAGGAAGTGCGTCCGAAAAAAAAAACCCGATTCGCCCCCCTGACTGCTGGGACCCACCAGCTACATCTTTGCAGGCAAGGAAGTGCCTGACAGTCGGGACCCACCTGGTCGAAGCGTACATAGCGTTGTCATTCTGGTCGCGAACGTGTACGTACATATATACTGGTGGATGTAGAGGCGCACACGTGTCGTAGTAGAGGCGCGTACGCGTCGTAGTAGAGGCATGCACGTAGCATGTACATGTACGTACAACGGCCTAGGTGCAAGAAAGAAAATACGGCCACGTATGTGTACATACGGGTGGGGTCACGAACACCTACTCGCGCATACGTATGGCCAAGGCTCATGTACATGGCTGGGTCAAAACGGAGAAACATCATCATCGTTGTGTTCATGGGGAGGCAACATAATGCGTCGTGTTCATGGGGAGGCAACAGAATGCGTCGTGTTCATCGGGAGGCAACATAATGCGTCGTGTTCATCGGGAGGCAACGGAACGCGTGGGAGCCAACCGGCTGGGTTGGAACGGAATGCGTGGTCGTGTTCATCGGGAGGGCTTGGACAGAACTGGCGATGGAAATGAGGCCTGGCGTACCGCACAACGGAGGAAACAGACCTCCTACGTTCAGAACGGGGTCCTGTTGATTGGGAGGGGTCTGGCGTACCACAAAACGGAGGAAACAGACCTCCTACGGTCGAAACGGGGGTCCTGTTGATCGGGAGCGGTGTGGCGTACCGCAAAACGGACGAAACGGACCTCCTACGGTCAAAACGGGGGTCCTGTTGATCTGGAGGGGTGTGGCGTACCGCAAAACGGACGAAACGGACTTATGTTGGAGCGCTACGGTCAAAACGGGGGTCCTGTTCATCGGGAGGGGTGTGGCGTACCGCAAAACGGGACTCCACGGGATACTGTTCACCTCCACCGTCGACCTCCTCCAGCCTCCACGGGCTACCGTCGACCTCCTCTACCCTCCACGGGCTCCTATTCATCCAGCCTCCACCGCGCGCTACTCCACCGGCTACTATTCAACCACCCCTCCACGGGCACCCCTCCACCGTCTACTCTTCATCCAGCCCTCCACCACACCACGGGGTCCTGTTCATCCAGAGGCAACGCCACCGCTCACTGTTCATCCAAACCCCCCCGCAACGCTCACTGTTCATCCCAGAGGCAGCATCGATCGGCTTCAGTTAGTAGCAGTAGCGAAGGAATCGCTCGATCGGGTTCAGTTAACAGCCATCGATCGATCGCTCGGGTTCAGTAACGCGTAGCCTGCAGTGCAATCGCTCGGGTTCAGTTAGAGCCAACGCCTCGCACACACGCGCGTACGTGTACGAGAGAAACGCGCATCGCTCGGCCCCCGACCTCCCACCGTAACCGGGAACTCACCGAAATTTTCCTCGCCCTCGCTTCTACCACAGTTTTTTCCGTCATGGACGGCCCAAAGAATGTCATGCAGCTGCGTCTCCAGCCCGCCCAGGACGAAAAGCCCATTTTCTGTCATGATTTTTTGTCATAGAAGTAGGAGCCCACCACATCTATGATTGTACCGGGTTTTGTCACAATTATCGTCATAGAAGTGTCATATGTATGACAGAAAAAAATTTCGTTCGGCCCAAAATGTCACGGATGTGTCTTTTTTTGTAGTGATATGGAATTCCCTTGGAAGAAATGGGAATACTACGCTGATGAGGACCCCGAGGAAGAGGTCATGATTGAGATCTTAGAGGTGGAAACGTCAGTTGTTCCCAAAGAAGACGATTATGAACCTAAACCAGTATTGCCTTACCTAGTAAGAAAGGCACATCTTGAATATTTGAACAAAGACCACCTCGAAGAGGTGAATAAGAATATATGCAATATTCAGGTAGAACCCTAGAAGAGGAAGAAGCAAGAAAGGCCAATTGAAACAATGGAGGAAGAGGTAACTTATTTTGTGAAAGGATGTATTAAAGCAGTTGACACCGGTAAACCTGTAGTGCCTTGTTCCTTTGGTAGAACATCTTATTTTGGTATTTGCGATATAGGCTCCTCAATCAATGTTATACCTTACACTCTCTACACTAAGCTTCTCGATGAAATATATGCTTGTGATTTGCGGCCCACTGATATGGATATAAAATTAGCTGATGGCACTTTAAGGAGACCATATGGGGTGGTACTCGATATTTATGTAATATTAAGAACTTTCACTTATTGAGTTAATTTTGTTGTTATGGAAATTCCCGAGGATGACTTTTGCCCTATAATTTTTGGTAGACCCTTTCTTAATACTGCAGGTGCGAACATTTATTGTAAGAGAGAAATTGTCTCTCTCAAGTTTGGGGATGAGGTAAGAGAGTTTCATTTTTCCATGTTTGAAAATCGTCCCCAACCACGAGAACATGATAATCATGAAGAGAAAACTATAGCACAACTTGCTGCTATATACTTCGGGACTCCTGAAGATGATTTGGAAAGAAGTTTAATCAACTATGAGAAGAGTCCAGAAGACCCAGCCAAATAGGAAATAGATTATCATTTGAACAAAGCGCCGGTCCAAGACCCGGTGACCAATGAACAATTTGAAGTACCACAAAAGAGAGGGGATGAGGAACCCCCACCGTCTGAGCTTAAACCTTTACCAAAAGAGTTGAGGTATGAGTTTTTAGATAAAACAAACAAGTATCCTATAATTATCAGTGCTAAACTTTCAGATGAAGAGAAAAGTAGATTGATGGATACTCTGAGGAGGCATAGAAAAGCCTTTGGATCTTCAATGGTTGACTTAAAGGGCATCAGCCCCTCTATATGCACTCACCGTATCTTCATGGAAGGAGATGAACCAGTTCAGGAATATCAAAGGAAGTTGAACCCTGAAATGACGGAAGTGGTAAGAAAGGAGATCGTCCGTCTACTGGATGCAGGTATAATATATCCAAGTTTTGAAAGCAAGTGGGTGAGTCCAGTTCATCGTGTACCTAAAAAGGGTGGATGTACCGTAGTATCAAATAAGCATAATGAATTAATCCCCACTAGAACAATATTTGGGTATAGGATGTGTATTGATTTCAGGCGATTAAACAAGGAGACTCGAAAGGATTACTACCCTTTACCATTCATTGATTAAATGCTTGAAAGGCTAGCCATGCATACTCATTTTTGTTATCTGGATGGATACTTGGGATTCTCTCAAATAGTAGTTCATCCAGAGGATCAGGAGAAAACAACTTTCACTTGCCCTTTCGGTATGTATTCCTACCGCCGTATGCCTTTTGGTTTGTGTAATGCACCAGCTACATTTTAGAGATGCATGAATGCTATTTTTGCTGACTTTGTTGAAGAAATTATGGAAGTTTTCATGGATGATTTTTCTGTTAATGGAACTTCTTTTGATGACTGCCTCCACAATCTCAATAAAGTTGTGCAAAGATGCGAGGATACTAATCTTGTCTTGAATTGGGAGAAATGCCATTTCATAGTCAATGAAGGTATTGTATTAGGGCATACATTATCTGGTAAAGGTATAGAAGTTGATCAGGCAAAGATAGATGCTATAGAGAAGCTCCCCTATCCTCGAGATGTAAAAGGGATAAGGAGTTTTCTTGGTCATGCCACCTTCTATATACTTTTTATCAAGAATTTCTCTAGTATAGTCAAACCCTTGAATAACCCGTTATAGAAGGATGTTCCCTTCGCATTCAATGATGAATGTAAAGCTACTTTTGAAGAGGTCAAACACGCCTTATTGCATGCCCCCGTAGTTACACCTCCAAATTGGGATATACCGTTCGAAGTGATATGTGAAGTGGATGACAATGCGGTAAGTGTCGTCTTGGGTCAACAAGTGGGTGAGAAGTTCAACGTAATTTACTATTCAAGCCATACTCTTACTGACGCTCAAAGAAACTATGCTAAGAATGATAAAGAACTTTATGCATTGATCTTTGCTTGTGAAAAGTTTAGACCTTATATTACAGATACAAATGTCACATTCTATACTAACCTTCAAGCGATAAGGAGGTCCTTGACATTAAAGATACTAAACCTCGTTGGATGAGATGGTCTCTTCTTTTGCAGGGATTTGATAGCGAGATCTTAGACCGCGAGAAAGCGGAGGGTGTCCTCATGAACATCTCCTTAGTAAGTGAAGAACAAAAGTACAACAGGAATATGTATCCCATATGGAACAGTGGTGGCCTTGGACAGGGCAACCACACATACCTTTGGGGATACGGAACCACCATTCATCGGCTGGAAGAGCCTCTTGCAAAACTGAGGGTAAGGGAAGAAAGCAATTTATTCTTTTATACAAACCCCTTGCATCCCAGTAAGCTACTAAGGATGTCAACGCCTCCCATTTCACGAAGGAAGAAGAAGCCTGGAATGAAAACACATGCTAAGAACAAGGTATGGGCAGTAAAAAGAAACATAGGTAAATTTGTCCTGAGACCTTGAATGATCATTTCATTCGTCTTTGTTTTATTTTTCTATACATAATTTTGTATTTTTGGAGCTAAATGCACACTCATATGACCCGCAACTGTCATATGATACACTGTCTTTCTCACTGATTATTTGAACGTGCAGGTGAAGTAATCAAACAGTCCTTAAATGACCAGTAGTGGTCGTTTGAAAGACTGTCAAACATTCTATCCTCCACGACTGACTTTGCTTAAAAAAAGAGAAGCAGCGGAAGAATGTCGAACGGGCGCACAAACGAGCAGGCCCGGTCGTGCGAAAGGCCGCCGAACACTTTGTTGGGAAAAGGCTTGCTGAAAGAAGTCCACACGACCGCTCAAACGACCAGACGCAGTCATATGAAAGGCTGACGATCGGGATTTATTTCGAATTTCCAAATAATTTTGCCTGGTTTGTTTCCGATTCTCTTTTACTTCCTTATCTCATGAAATCCCGCACCCCTAACCTCTTATATACGGAACCTTTTCCTCTTCCACTATCGAAACTGATAAAGCAATCTAATCCAAGATTTCATGAGTTTTGAAGTGCAGGAAGAGATGGCTCGCTCGTGGGATGATAAGAAAATCTCCTTCTAGGAGGAGGACGATCTGGAGCAAGGAGGCTACTCACCGGCAAGTATAAAGGAGAGACTCCGGTGCTTGCGCAATTGGTCCTCTTCGGAGGAAGATCCAGAGGAACCGCCCTATGAGAGTGGTGAAGAATAAGAAGATGAGAAGAAGGGAAAGAAGCCGACAACGATCCCCATCAACGCAATCAAGGTCATCATCAACGAGAACAATGTCGATTTTGTGATTTTGTCAAGGATACTTCCATCACCATTGGGAAGTGTGGTTTTAGCAACTGCACCATCCATGATCCTTTGGGAGAATCAAAGGAGATCGACCCCAAGGCGCGCAAGATGCACACCATCGGTGCCCACATACAAGTGGGGCCCTCGAGGAAGAGGCGCCACTACAACAAAAATACACTTCCGTGATGATACGTGTTTGTCACGGTAGGTCACATTTTCTGTCATGCATGTACATCCATGACGATTTTATGACATAATCAAGATAGTCATACCTGTGCTGTCGTAGAAGTGTTCCGTGACATTACCAAAATTATCATCGCGGAAGTGTCCACTTCCATGATGATAAATGGCGCGTCATGGAAGTGTTTTCGTCAAGGGTAACCGACACGTGGCATCCACCATAACAGGTCGCCGTTAAGCTATCGGGTCCGGCTTTGGATTCGATAACCCGTTAACAGCCCAGACCAATGGAGATTTTCCACGTGTAAAATTCTCATTGGCCAGAGGAAACACGTGTTGGCTCAACATTGGGACAGATGTCATCAACTCATTGGACAGGAGGCTCCTATGATACGTCGACACGTGGGACGACCAAACAGAGGCCCATTCCGGTGAAAAGGCCGACCCGTTTGACTTGGTCAAAAGGTAACGGGTCGGCCCACAAAAATCTTGTTAATGGCCTGTTCGTATATAGCCCATTTACGACCCGCTAACTCCCGGCCCGTTACGGCATATCGGAATTAAGCCCAGTAGCTTCATCTGGGCCGTCCAATATGATTCCAGCCCGTTGTAACTTCCAGCCCATGTATGTCCCATGATGTATTTCGGCCCATATGAGGCCCTTCGTAACTCTGGGCCCATTAAAGGCCCGAGATGAAACTGGCCCATAATGAATAGTGTATCGCTTTATACCCATTAAGGGCCCATTATTATGTCGGCCGTTTCCAGCTCGTGTTACCTTTCGGCCTTCTAAGGGCCCATTTATTCTTGGCTCATTTCTAGAATTCAGTTAGTTACGGTCTGTTACTGGCCTGTTTCGTTTGTGGGCCAAATAAAGCATGTGGTTACATTCGGCCTGTTAACCCGTTGGGCTGTTCTCATAGCGTTATCAAATACGGCCTATTAGCGGCTCGTTATGGTTCACGAATAGTACGACCCATGTTTGGTGAAATGACTATACACCCCGTAGAAGGCCCATGGATCCTACGACCCGTAGAAGGCCCATGGATCATATAGCCCATAGAAGGCCCATGGATCATACGGCCCGTAGAAAGTCCATGGATCCTACGGCCCGTAGAAGGCCCATGGATCCTACGGCCCGCATGAGGCCCATGGTTACAACAGTCCATGTGTTGCCATGATGATTATTGTGGCCTAGTTACCAAAAATAGGTTATTGTGGCCACTAGAAAAACATGGAAAAAGAACTGCAGTGACTACAAGCAAATAACTAAACAAGACAATAAGGAAATAAATAAGCAAGCAACTAACGCTAGCCTATTACAGCTATTACACATATTACATCCACTGGGCATCAAAGTTCGCTACCAGTGCAAATATAGGGAACAAAGCAGCATATTACATACACTGGCCGTCAAGGCCACCAGTGCAAATAAACGCGGCAGCAAAACAAGTCCATAACTGAAACAACTTCAGAAGAGCTCAAGAAACGTTATCCTGGGTATCCACCTTGCTGGCAATAATCTTAGCAAGCTTATTAGCTTTGTCTTGTTTGGCGCTAAAATCCTCCAATGCTTGTTGTTGCACCAGAAAGTATGCATCTGAATGCTCCAAGGACTTGCGCAGTCCTTCCGCTTCTTGTTGCAGCACAGTTGATCGATGTCTTTCAGCTTGTAGTTGAGACTCAAGAAACCGAACTAATTCAGACAGTGAATTTGAATAGCTTGTGCAAGCGGTAGTGGCCAGTAACTCGAACAGTAAACCAAGACAGGACTTTGGGGTTGTCTCACTGTCTTCAAGATAGTTTTCCTTAGTTGTGTTATCAGCTTTGTTGGAGACCAACAAGGATGTCTCTCGATCCTAAATCTTATCTGCATTACTTCCTTTACCATTGCTTAATAAGGCACTCTTCCCCAATATTCTGTCAGCATTCTAGAAGAAGAAACAAGCAAACACATAACAGGTTTAGCATGTACTAGTATATGAAACTCATTTCGGTGAACCAGTTCATTAGTAAGGTGGACAAGATTAAACTACCAAGTCTTCTATTGCCAAGTAGTACATTATAAAAGCATCAAACAAACATATATCTATGTCCTATGGTCACTGCATTGTCTATAAAGACACAGTTCAAATCATACCAGTTCAAGAGAAAGCAGCACTGAAAGAATACAAAGCGTGGGAAACTACACGACACAACAAGATTTCAGATGGGTACCACGGGTCTACATGTACAACAACACTATTGGCCCTGTTGTGATGCTAGTAATGTGCATGATATGAGAAGTCAACTGTATACACAATTGAAGTTGAAATCAACAGAGCTATTTATAAGAGCAAACCTGTTAAAGAAACATGCGTAAACATACCTGTTGTGCCATTGGAGTTTCCATTGGATTGTTCAATTTAAAAATAAGTTGTATGAGTAAATACAGTGATACAAGAGCAAAGCAGTATGCACGATATCAATGGAATCTTAAATGAGAACAGTTGTTCTTCATGTTTAAGCACTTGTTCTACATGAACAGAGTACAGTAAGACGCAAGCATATAGTACTTAAAATAAAATGAGCTCATAGACCTTACCACGTTCTTGGTTCGGGACCAATACAGAACAAGGCGTTCCTAGTCATCGTCCAGTAAATGTGTCTCAGGAGAACGTAAGGGAATTTGATGAGTTTCTTTGCCAGTGAAGTACGTTTTCTTCAGGTAATTCCGATACTGCCACCAAGCATTCTTGAAGATAGCAGAGGTATCAGCACAGGTTACCTCATCCCGAGTTTCCAAATCGGTCCTTCTCTATAGAGAAAAATGGGAAAAATTTGCTGTATTATAACCATCATGGAGGTAGAATGTATGGGACAAAGCAAAGTAATTGCCATGAATAACATTACTTACACATAACTCCTGGACAAACACCTGCAACTGGCATTTTCCTTCATCTTTAGTATAATATTTCCATGATGGGAAGATACGCACATAGGATTTAACAACATCAAATGCGATAGATGCTAAACTATGAATGGCTGGTTGTGCTTCCTCCACAGGAATAGGTGTACTAACTGGTGGAGTTGGGGTTCGCCGTGGTAGTACTGACGCTTTGGGCACTGGAGCTACCTTACTAACTGCTCTTGTTTGGGAGCTCTGTGGTGGAGATGGTGCTGTGTCAACAGGAACTAGGTTACTACCTGCTGGGTTGGGGTTAGTTTGGGTGAAGCTGGTTCTCTATCCATCACAGTAGGGGTAAAATCTGCGAGAGTCTGGATTATGTGTGGTAGGGTTGGTTCTCGTGCATGTACAATCGGGGTGCTATCTCCACCAAGAGGTAGCACTGTTTTATTTGAAGACCATGTTTTTACTCCGCTAGATACTGCCATCACCCTCTCCAATTCAAATGGCTGATAAATAGGAAACATAGTTGAATGTACATATATTGTATGAGAGACAGATGCAATAGATAGTGTGGAAAAAAGAGGGCATGAAATAGTTGACATATATATTGTTTAACTAAAACGGATAGCATGACATAAATTCACATATATGATGTCTATCTAAACTGGATAGCATAGCATAACATAATTCAAAGATATGATGACTAACTACATAGGATCGCATGACATAATTCACATACATGTTATCTAAGTAATCAGGATCGCATGATTTAATTCACATATGTCATTTATATGCTAAACAGAGGGCATTCGCATATATGATGTCTGAACTAAGAACATGGTGTTGAATATTGTGTATATGATGTCTAAACTATGCAATGCAAGACACCATATGCATGATATGAGCAGTATAACCGTGCCAAGTTAGAGCATACACCTTGGTGGGGGAATAGGACTGGTCATCTGTCTCTGAATCCATCTCCGAGGAGCTAACGTGACCTAGCAAGAGATCTGCTTCGACATGTAGCACTGTCTGCTCTGAAGGCCTTGTTTTCACTCCAGATTTTTCCATCACCCACTCAAATGGCTGATTCACAGGAAGAGTAGTTTAATGTACAAACATTGTCGACAAATGGAAATGTAATGAAGAAAAGGATGGTCAATATATCATTCAAATATACGATGCCTGGTTAAACAGGATGGCATTGCACATTTCACATATATTATGGCTGGCTAAAAGACACGAGACTGCATAATTCCCATATATGATATTGAAACTAAACAGGTGGCATTACAGAACATGTCTAAACTAAGCAGATGACATATATGATGTCGAAAGTAGGCACTGCAAGGCAACATATGCATGATATGACTAACATCATCATGCCAAGTTAGAGCAAACACCTTGGGGGGTAAATAGGAGTGGTCAGCTGCGTCCGAATCCGCCTCAGAACAGATATCTTCCTCTGGATTACAATCTGGATAGGGGGGGGGGAGGGTTTGCCATTGAACCCACCATGGAGCGATGTCTGCATGACATTGTATTGCCGCACAAAACTCTTCTCTTTTTCTCTACATGTTCAGCATGACTGTGTACAATATTTGACATGCATAAAAAAATATAGTGAGATTATGTAAGGAGAGCATGCAAAAATCTAGAGTAATGGTAACAACCAGTGGATGGATCCAAAAATAATGATAGCAGGATGATGATTGCTTTAATTTAATAAAAACAGATGATGATTGCTTTACTATTTGTTTCCCACCCAAGATGAACAACATAGGCATACCCTAGGTGAACCAGATATTAGATAGAGATACTATTCATTGCTGCCTCGATATGTGCCGCACAACTAATTTAGAACTCAAGTTTGAACATCAATTTGGACCTGACTTGGAGTCTAAGAGGTGAACATGACAATAAAGTAGTAGGTAATATTAAGCAATGCATAACATAAGCAGAAACAAAAGAGTGCGACCTCTCTTGTGGACCCGTGTACTCCTCAGGTTCATCTGCTGAGTCGATGATGGTGATGCCGTTGGGGTGGGTGCCGGTGGCAGGGAAGGAGATCTGAGGCGGTGAAAGACGGTCAGGAGTCGTGATGTCTGGTTTGGTGGATGCTTCTGCTGATGGAGCAGCTTAGGTGAGGTGGATGACGTTGCGGCAGTAGCAGGACAAACCACACAAAGTTTTCTTCAACACCTACCTGTAACTGAAGTAATTCTGTAAGGACTCATTTGGCTTGCATGATTCTAAAAACGCAGGGATAGGAGGAAAAACACCGGAATAGGTTAGGAATGCACATGGGAAACAGAGCATTTGTGAACACAGGATTTCTATCAACTTGGGTGTTTGGTTCACAGGAATTGGAGGAGAAGAGGAATGCAAAGAAACATGGCCAAAATAAAGTGAAACCATATGAAAGCGTGTATATTTAGAATGTTATTCTGCCACTAATGCACCTGGTCTTGTTTTCATGCATAGGATTTTGAAAAGTAGGTCCAGTTGGATGTTTTGCTCCATTCCTTTCAACAAAATGCATGAATAATTGAATAGTAGAGTGCCATAGGAAAATTCCCTATTGCTCCATTTTTCTGTTGAACCAAAATAGCCCTAATGGATCGACATGAATGTAGAGTAATAAGTGATGCGACTAGTGTACAACCTCTTTGTCGTAGCCGTGTCGACCTCAGCATCATTGGGTTGGTCGCTGATGAAGTTGAGGTAGAGGTGGCTGTCGGAGGTGTGGAGGAAGATCTGAGGAATCTGTAGACGGCGTCCAGGGCACTGCTCTGTTGTGGTGGATCGTTTCGTTGTTGGAGCAGCTTCGGTGAGCCGTAAGATGTCGAGGCTGAAGCAGTACAGGACATACATCGTTAATCTCAAGTGGGATTCTAATAGCATATCCTATAGATGATGTAAAATACATTACCACCAAAAACCACCTGACTACAACAGATGAGGTAAAAACCATTGACTCTGAACTTAACTGCCGAAACTGAAATTTACTGTGGAATCTGAATGTTACTGTCGAAACTGAACGCAATGGTAGCGGAGAGGCACTTCACATGTAGTTTAGGGAGGGCCTGCAATTCATCTTCAACCTACACCCTCCTGAGCCGCCAGCCACCACCGCCCCCGCGCCGCCTCGCTGCCCCGAAGCAACTCCCCACTGCCGGTCCACCGCCGCCTCGCCGCCCCGAAACAACTCCCCACCGCCGGTCCACCGCCGCCCCGGTCAGCCCTCTAGCCCCCCCCGTGCCGAGCTTTTTCTTCGCCGATCCCCACGCCACCGCCCCACCACCGCACCCCCACCGCCGGCGATCACCGCCCCCACCCTGAACCCTAAGATAGATAGTGGGGTACCTCTCCGGCGAGCCCCCCTCCCCGCTACGGGTGGTTCTTCCTTAACTCCGGCGAGCCCCCCACCCCCTGAAAATCGACTAACCCAAAAGTCGATTCAGTCGACTAAAGTGCAGCTAAATCAGAGCAGAGCAGCAGCACGAGCGAGGGGGAGAGCAGCAACAGCAGCGCGAGCAAGCGAGAGCTGGAGCAGTAGATCCGGCTGGTATGGCCGCCGCCGCCGAAGGGGCCTCGCACTGGGGGAGAGCCGCCATGGCGGTGTCGCCCGCGACGCCGGCTTCAAGGTAGCAGCTCCATGGGGGTGCGGGATAGAGCACCGTCGGCGCCGGGAGGTCGAGTTAAGGAGAAGGTGTGATGCGATGAGTGTACAACCTATTTGGTGGCGCCGAGTAGGCCTCCGCTTCGTCCGAGCAGTCGGTGAGGATGTTGCGTTTCTGGTGGAGCAGGTTAAGGCGACGCTGTGGGGATGGAGCAGCCACGATAGATGAGGTTGTCGGATTCTGGGGTTCCGGCAGACCCTTAAGGTTCGAACTCTGGGGTGCGCGCGGAGATCGAGCCCTCTACCTCGCCGTCTCGCAAGGATCTAAACTACTGCAAGAACAACACAAGAGACACAGGGTTTATACTGGTTCGGGCCACCATTGTGGTGTAATACCCTACTCCAGTGTGGTGGGTGGATTGCCTCTTGGGCTGATGAGGAAGAACAATACAAGGAGGAACAGCCTCGCGAGGGTCTGTTCTTGGCTAGGGGATGAACTGCTAGGGGGAGTTCGATCGCCCTTTTCTCTCTCTCTCTAGATGCTGGATTCGATCCTAGCTCATTTCAATCTGCCTCTACTCTGTGGGTGGCTAGTCCTATTTATAGGCAAAGGCCCTGGGCCTCTTCCCAAATATTGAGCGGGAAGGGCGCCAACAATTGGCCAATTTGAAGGGGAACATCTGGTACACTTATCCTGACTAAAGTTGGTCTTCGCATGCCAAAGGCCCTGTGGTGACGCCGTCCTGGGCTCCATGGTGACCTCCTTCCCACCGTTGGACTGGTCTTGGTCTCGTTGCACCGAAATGGGTGCCTTTGCTTGATCCTCTCGCCCGCGCTTGCCCCCTTTGCACCAAAGAGGAAAGGGAGACGCTGCGCGGGCTGGCGCCCGCCTGGCACCCTTGGTCGTCATGGCTTGCGTCATGGGCACCTCGTGAGGTACTCGCCTTGATCTCTCCGCCTCCTCGCGAGCCAGCCTAAGGAGGCCGTGCTTGAGGAAGCGCCGTGTCGTCCGCCTCGCGAGGGTCTTGAGCCTTGTGCTGATGAAGATGGGCCATGCTGGCCCCCCATTTGAGCCACGCCGCAGGCCGCAGGCAGGCAAGTCTGGGGACCCCCGTTCCCAGAACGCCGACAGTAGCCCCCGGGCCCAAGGCGCGCACGGACTTGGCCGTGCCGAGAGGCAAAAGGGCAAGGGCGAAGCGCCGCGGGCCCTAACAGCCTGCAGCCTTGGGCGTCGCGTGGCGGTTTGACAAGACGTGGGTGTCTCCACTTCCCCACGACGCCTTGTCAGCTGCGTGACTTGACTAGTCCCTGCATGCATAGATACGGGTCATTATTACCTGCAATCGTGGTGCTCGTCGGTTGGCCTCCTCCGGCTATAAGTGCGAGGCCGCACAAGCTCCGCCAATCCATCCCTTCCCGCTTCTCTTCTTCTTCCTCTCCTTCGCCGCCGCCGCTCGCATGGCTCCGAAGAGGTTCTCAGCCGCGGAGAAGGGGAAGGCTAGTCGGGCGGGACCCGACTCCCCTCCGGCCAAGCGCGGCCGGGGTCGTCCCCGCAAGCATCCCGCGGTCCCCGCTGTGGCTCCCCGCGGGCACAGGGGTGATTCTCCGCGTGGTGGTGAGCGCTCGGCTGCCATGGGGAGGCAGGCTGTGGTTACGCGGCCTCCCAGGCCACGCTTTCGCTCAGCGGAGGTGCTGCCGGAGTTCGTCGTGTGGTCGGCGGACCCGACCAGCACCTGGCTCCAGCTCCCTCGCTTCTTCATCAGCGAGCTGCGGCCAGCGCCCGGTGCGGCTTCTGGCTCCAGGCTGACGGCTGCTGCAGTAGGGCCTCTTGGGTTTCGCTCGAGGTCTCCCCTTCTGGGAACGGGGCCCTGACCCATGGCTGGCAGACGTTTGCCCGCGCGCGCGGCCTGGGCCAGCGGTGCACCCTGCACTTCAAGTTCGACGGCGACGACACCCTCTATGTGAGGGTGTTTGGGGAAGATGGTCGCCGCGCAGGATGCTGCCCTGAGGACGACGATGGAGGAGACAACGCCCACTCTGCTGGCGGCGCCTGAGGCTCCCCAAGCTTCGCCAACTTCTCTTCAGGCGGCTCCTCCAGCGGTGGCCGCAACCAGCCCCCTCGCCTCCGCGCTTGCTTGGGGGGTGGCTGTTCATCCGCCCGTCGTCGCGCTCCGATGAAGCGCGAGAGGGAGTCCGCCTGAGCTCCGGAGGCATCCGGTGTCGCCTTAGCAGGCCGATGTGGGGCGGGCCGCGCCGGGCTCGCCCTTGCCTTTTCCTTTTGCTCCCTGTGTAAGATAAGACAGCTGCATGGAGCCCCGTGGGGGCGTGTTGAGAATCATTGCCGTTGTAGCCATTACCTTGATTTTGTTGTTGCGTTTTTCAACCATTTGCCCTCGCGTAGGTAGTTTGCGGCCCCAGCCGGGGGGCGACCGACCCAGGCCCTGTGTGCATGTCGCGGTTCCCGAGGGGCACGGACCAGAGGGGTGCTCCTGTAGAGAGCCCGGGCCGTGAAACCTTTAAGCGGCTAGAGCAGAAACGCTCGCGAGGGCGTTCGAGTCCCATCCCTCGCGAGGCCTTCATGAGAGAAAATCAAAACGAGGAGCGAAAATCGACAAACCACAAATCAACAACGGAGACAGCTTTGATAAGACTTCAAATGCAAGTAAAACACGTCAAATGCGGAAAGCAAATGAAAAAGCCGCGTCCGGCACCTAGTCTAGTCTTCGACGTCTTCTCACCAGCGTGGAGCTAAGTGCTGCCATTGGGCGTGGGAGGGAGCCCTAGGGCCTGAGGCCGGTGCTCCTGAGACTCCAGGGCGTGTACAACCCCACTCATTATTACGTGAGAGTGTCACGGGGCGGCGAGCTTCACAGGCATTGGCCTTCTTCACAGGCTCCGGGCCTTTCTCCTTAGAGGTAACAAGCTTCACAGGCATTCGCCTTCTTCACAGGCTCCGGGCCTTTTCCAAAGGAGACGATCTTCGCAGGCGTTCGCCTTCTTCACAGGCTCAGGGCCTTTTCCAAAAAGAGACGATCTTCACAGGCGTTTGCCTTCTTCACAGGCTCAGGGCCTTTTCCAAAAAGAGACGATCTTCACAGGCGTTTGCCTTCTTCACAGGCTCAGGGCCTTTTCCAAAAAGAGACGATCTTCACAGGCGTTCGCCTTCTTCACAGGCTCAGGGCCTTTTCCAAAAAGAGACGATCTTCACATGCGTTTGCCTTCTTCACAGGCTCAGGGCCTTTTAGGGGTAGAACCTCCGGAGGTGCTGGATGTTCCACGCATTCTGGATCGGCTCCCCCTCTTGAGTCTCCAAGCGCACGGAGCTAGGCCTGGAAACATGAACAGCCTTGAATGGGCCCTCCCACATGGGAGAGAGCTTGTGCAGCCCTTCCCTGGAGAGGACCCGCCTGAGTACGAGGTCTCCTACCTCGAGGGTCCTGGGGCGGATGTTGCGGCAGTGATATCGTCGTAGCACCTGTTGGTACCTTGCCGCTCGCAGCGCGGCTTCCCGGGGGCGTTCCTCCCCCAGCACGAGGTCCATCCCCCGCATGGCGTCCTGCTGCGCCTCGTCGAACGCCAGGACCCGCGCGGAGCGACGCCTGACCTCGTGAGGAAGGACTGCTTCGGCTCCATAGACCAGGAAGAACGGGGTTTCCCCGGTTGGTTTGGTCGCGGTTGTGCGGATGGACCACAACACGGATTGGAGCTCGTCGTACCAACCCCTGCCGCAGGCCTCCAACTTCTTCTTGAACGTCCTGGTCTTGAGGCCTCTCAGGACCTCCGCGTTGGCTCGTTCGGCTTGCCCATTGCTTCGCGGGTGTGCCACCGAAGCGTAGCATATCTGCGTTCCAAGGTTAGCACAGTATGTTTTGAAGAGATTACTGGTGAACTGCGAACCGTTGTTTGTGATGATGCGGTTCGGCACCCCGAACCGGCTCACGATACCCCTGATGAACTTGACCGCGGAGCCTGCGGGGATGGTACGGACAACCTCCACCTCTGCCCACTTGGTGAACTTGTCAATGGCGACGTAGAGGTAACGGTAGCCCCCTGGCGCCCGAGGGAACGGGCCTAGAATATCCAACCCCCAAACTACGAATGGCCACGAGAGGGGTATAGTCTGCAGGCTCCCCGCTGGTTGATGGATCTGCTTGGAATGGAACTGGCAGGCCTCACAAGCCTTTACCAATTCGATCGCGTCGTTGAGCGCGGGGGGCCAATAGAACCCACTACGGAACGCTTTGCTGACGAGGGTTCGTGATGATGAGTGGTGTCCGCAGTCTCCGCCGTGTATGTCCCCCAGTAGTTCCCTTCCTTGCTCCCTGGAGATGCAGCGCAGAGATACGTCGTTGGGTCGCTTCCGGTAGAGTTCTCCATCTCTGATGCAGTATGCCGTGGCCTGCCGCGCCACACGTTCTGCTTCCTCTTCCTTCTCTGGCAGGGCCCCATGTGACAGGTAATTCCGGAGCTCGGTGATCCAGCGTTCCTCCTGAGGTTCCATCGTCAGGAGCAAACATGCTCCTGAGGGCGGTCCGCAGGCCGGGGCTCCCGAGGCTGGCGGCTGAGGGAGCTCCTCTCGAGGCTGAGCTATGCTTGATAGCGTTGGCTGCGCTGAAGGCTTGAAGTGCCGTTCTTCGAAGACGCCTGGCTCCTGCGGCAGCCGCCTGGATGCCCATCCGGCTATGTCGTCAGCTTCTTGGTTGGTGCCACGGGGCACGTGCTTCAGCTCCAGCCCCCAGAACTGCTTTTCCATCCTGCGGACCTCTGCTAGGTAGGCCTCCATGTGTTCATCCTTCGGCTCGTACACCTTATTGGAGAAGTTGACTAGGAGCTGCTAGTCGCCTTTGACGGTGAGGCGCTTCACTCCCAGGGCCGCTGCGGCCTTCAACCCGGCTATCAATCCCTCATATTCTGCTATGTTGTTGGAGACCTTTTCTCCTTGCTGGAAACAGAGTTGTACTGCATAGCAAAGCTTATCCTGAGTGGGTGATATTAGCACAGCACCAGCCCCCGCGCCGTGCCTGGAGAATGCCCCGTCGAAGTACATGACCCAGCCTTCTGGCGCCTCGCTCCCTGGGAAGAGGGAACGATCCTCGTTGTCCTTGAGGCCTGGCGCCTCTGTCCATTCCGCCACGAAATCCGCCAATGCGGCTCCTTTGATGACCCTAGTTGTGCTGAACTCAAGCTAAAACGCTTGCAACTCTATGTTCCACTCAACGACCCTTCCGGCTGAGTTAGGGCTCCTGAGCACCCTCTCCAGGGGGTACGATGAGACGACCTTGATCGGGTGAGCTTGGAAGTAGTGATGCAGCTTGCGCGATGCCACCAGCAGCGCGAGGAGGAGCTTCTGAGGCATCGGGTATCGTGCCCTCGCGTCCCGTAGCACTGTGCTAATGAAGTAGACCGGGTGCTCAACAAGGCTGAGGGCATCTCGGGTCGCGGCGCCCTCGGGAGGTGAGGGCACCTCACAGGACGATGAGACCTCGGGAGGTGGACCATCTAGGCATGCGGCCTCTCTTGTCTCTGGCGCGTTCTTTGGTGGTTGATCCTCCTCATCTGCGGTTTTGGCTTCCTCGGGCTTTCCTTGTTCCCTTTCTGCCTTGCCTTGGGCTGCCGCGACGGTCTTGACCTGGCGCTCCTCCCTAACCGCCACCAAGGCCACGCTGGCGGAGTAGGGGGTGGCAGCGAGGTAGAGCAGCAGGGGCTCTTGAGGACGCGGAGCCACCATGACTAGGGGACTGGTTAGGTACCTCTTGAGATCCCGAAACGCCTTATCTGCCTCTTCAGTCCATTCAAAGGGCCCCTTTTTCTTCATCAACTGAAAGAAAGGCAGCGCTCGTTCCCCCAACTTGGAGATGAAGCACCCTAGTGCGGTCACACGCCCAGTGAGCTTCTGCATTTCTCTGAGGGTCTTTGGCGGACTCATGTCCTCGACCGCCTTGACCTTCTCGGGGTTGGCCTCGATGCCACGGTGAGACACGAGGAATCCCAAAAGCTTGCCCGAGGGAACGCCAAACACACATTTCTCCAGGTTGAGCCGCAGGTTCACTGCGTCGAGGCTCGCGAAGGTCTCCTCCAGGTCTTGTATCAGGGTCCTGGCCTCTCGAGATTTCACCACAATGTCATCGACGTATGCTTCAACATTCTTCCCGAGCTGCGGGCCCAAGGTGATGTGCATCAGCCGCTGAAAGGTTGCCCCTGCGTTGCGTAGTCCAAATGGCATGCATGTATAACAGTATACCCCGCACGGGGTCAAGAAGGCGGTCTTCTCAACGTCTTCTATCGCCATCTTGATCTGGTGATATCTGGAGAAGGCATCCAAAAAGCACAACAGGTCGCACTCGGCGGTGGAATCGACGATCTGGTCGATGCGAGGGAGCGGGAATGGATCTTGCGGGCATGCCTTATTGAGGTTGGTGAAGTCGACACACATGCGTTCCTTCCCCCCTTTCTTGCACACAACGACAGGGTTGGCCAACTAATCTGGGTACCGGACCTCGCGAATGACTCCAGCGGCTTCTAACTTGTGGGTCTCTTGGACGATGAAGGCCTGCTTCTCTGCGGACTGCGGCCTGGCCTTCTGCTTCATGGGGCGCACATTTGGGCACACGTTGAGGTGGTGCTCGATGACGTCCCTGGGGATCCCTGCCAACTGATCGGGCTCCCAAGCAAACACTTTCTTGTTTGCACGCAGGAACTTGACCAGGGCCTCCTCCTGCTCAGGCCCCAGGTTGGCGCCAATGGTGAAAGTGGCACTGGAGGACCCATCCTCGTCGACGGGTATCTGCTTCGTTTCTGCCTTGTCCTGGGTGAACAACTGCTTCATCTTGGTAGGCGCAGCTCCCTTGGGCTCAGGGGTCCCCGCGTCGGCGGGCTGTGCCGATGTCGCCGTCTTGAAGGCGAGCTTGAGTACTCGCAGGGTGTCCCCGGTGTCTCCGTGCACGGTGAGGGTACCGCTGCTCCCGGGCATCTTCATGAGGTTGTACGCCGGGTGCGTGGCGGCCATGAACTGGGCCAGCGCCGGGTAGCCGAGGATGGCGTTGTAAGGGAGGCCGATGGGGGCGATGTCGAAGTCGACCATCTCCGTGCGGAAGTTGTCGTAGGTGCCGAAGGTTACCGGGAGCCGGATCTGTCCCAAGGAGTCGGACGACCCGCCCCCGACGCCTGAGAAGGATCGGCTGGGTTGTAGCCGCTCCCGGGGTATGCTGAGGAGGTTGAAGGTCTCGACCGAGAGCACGCTGAGGCCCGCGCCGCCATCGACGAGGGTTCTGGTGACGGCCACCTGGCAGATGGTGGGGGTGCACAACAGGGGGAGCGCGCCCGAGCCGGCCAAGTTAGAGGGGTGGTCCTCCGAGCTGAAGGTCAGACCAACCTCGCGCGCCGCCCGGTCCGGGAAAGCCCCCTGCCGCGCGGACACGGCGCCGATCTGGCGGGCAAATGGCTTGACGTGGCGGCTTGTGGGTGGCGCCTGCGAGCCGCCTAGGAGGGCCGCAACGACCGGAAGCGTCGATGTCGCGGTGCGGTCACCCTGTCGCATAGGCAGGGGCTGGGGTGGTGCTTGTTGCTCGCCTCCCGCTGGGCCGGTGGTGGTGTTGACAGCGTGCGATGGGGGACGGCGAGGACGCCCACCAGTGAGGGACGCTGGCGTGACGCGAGCTCGACGGGCGCCGTACATGGATGCGGCAGCCGGAGGAGGACGGAGCGGCGGAAGGCGGACTCCGGTGCACCCCTACCTGGCGCGCCAAATGTCGGATTCTGGGGTTCCGGCAGACCCTTAAGGTTCGAACTCTGGGGTGCGCGCGGAGATCGAGCCCTCTACCTCTCCGTCTCGCAAGGATCTAAACTACTGCAAGAACAACACAAGAGACACAGGGTTTATACTGGTTCGGGCCACCATTGTGGTGTAAACCCTACTCCAGTGTGGTGGGTGGATTGCCTCTTGGGCTGATGAGGAAGAACAATACAAGGAAGAATAGCCTCGTGAGGGTCTGTTCTTGGCTAGGGGATGAACTGCTAGGGGGAGTTCGATCGCCCTTTTCTCTCTCTCTAGATGCTGGATTCGATCGTAGCTCATTCCAATCTGCCTCTACTCTGTGGGTGGCTAGTCCTATTTATAGGCAAAGGCCCTGGGCCTCTTCCCAAATATTGAGCGGGAAGGGCGCCAACAATTGGCCAATTTGAAGGGGAACATCTGGTACACTTATCCTGACTAAAGTTGGTCTTCGCCTGCCAAAGGCCCTGTGGTGACATCGTCCTGGGCTCCATGGTGACCTCCTTCCCACCGTTGGACTGGTCTTGGTCTCGATGCACCGAAATGCGTGCCTTTGCTTGATCCTCTCGCCTGCGCTTGCCCCCTTTGCACCAAAGAGGAAAGGGAGACGCTGCGCGGGCTGGCGCCCGCCTGGCACCCTTGGTCGTCATGGCTTGCGTCATGGGCACCTCGTGAGGTACCCGCCTTGATCTCTCCGCCTCCTCGCGAGCCAGCCTAAGGAGGCCGTGCTTGAGGAAGCGCCGTGTCGTCCGCCTCGCGAGGCTTGGCCCCTCGCGAGGGTCTTGAGCCTTGTGCTGATGAAGATGGGCCACGCTGGGCCCCCATTTGAGCCACGCCGCAGGCCGCAGGCAAGCAAGTCTGGGGACCCCCGTTCCCAGAACGCCGACAGAGGCGATCGTCGGAGCAGCTCCTCAGAGGTGGAGGATGGGGTGGCTGAACCGACGGGACGACGAGATGGACGATGGATCCTCATCCGAGGAGGTGGATGAGGGACGTCGAGCTGTTGCGGTGGACGACGTCGTCAGGGAAGAGGCTCCGGCTGGGCAGCGGTGCAGTGGCGGATGGAGGAGGGTGGGGTTTCGCAGCGGCCTGGGATTTTGAATGGCAAAAAGGAGGCGATGGGAGTGGGGGAACCATGACTTAGGGACGCGCTTGTCCAAAATGTAGGGTGTGTTACAAAAGTACCCCCACCAGTTTGAACTAGTGGCCCTTCGGCTCAGGGTTAGAAGGGGGATTTCGCGTGTCGAGATTTGGCAGCTGGAGAGAGTTTTCGCACGCGTTGTAATTTCGGGATAGCAAGGCACGGGTTGTGAAGGCGCCAGTTTTGGGAGCACGATATTTGAATTTTCGGGATATAACAAGGCGCGAGTTGAATTTTAGGGACAGGCCTAACGTGTAATATTGTACTTGTACGTACCAAATCAACTCGAACTTCCCTCAATGAAAAAACAAAAAAATAAAACTATTCACACCACACAAAGAGAGAGTCTTGTCCCGTTTTACTATACAAATGCTATTCAGAACAGAGCATGAATCCATGTTATGTCCAATTAAAATTTTTCACTCACTGTATAATGCATGTAACCTACTCATACCAACATTTTAGTGCATTCGAAAAGTCTATATTACCGCTGCAATTCGAACTAAATTTGAATTTGTTTCTCTATTTCAATAAGAATCTATAATCATGATTGTTGCCAAATTCAACCATCATTCGTGTATTACCTTAACAACACACCACATGATTACTATAGAGATAGATATGAACTATGTGTACTATATGAACTCGAATTCAATTTTTTGAATACACTTGATATTGATTCCAAATAATAGTACATTTGATGTACTAACTATATATTCATAATCTAAACCATGTTCCATACGTACACCATGTTTATCGCACAAAGTATAGTGCCCCGCCCCTACATTATGACAAGTATTTAGCCCTGAGCTGCAAAAGCCACACATTAGCCCAAATTATAATCAATGTTCTACATTATGATATCTTCTTCAAGTATCCATATCCACTTTTTTATAAGGAATTATGATCTCTGTTCGTCTTTTACACCTTCACGATCCTCTTCTCTTTGTAGCTAGCTAGTGCTAACTTTCTATCATGCATGCACACGCCCGCCCCCTCTCACCCTCCCTCAGCGTCCCCTCCATCGGTCACGTTCATTATTTCTCTTTAGGTCGTTCACCCGCGGTGTGTGTAGGCCTCTCGGCTCCTTCTTTCCGGCACACACCGGCCGATATACCTCTCTAGCCAAGTGTGCCTACCACAAACACATACTTCCCCTCTTCTCTTCTCACCGTCCATGCCCCCTATGTCCAATACAGTTCCACGCAGGTGCACACTCCCGCCCCTCTTTTCATCAATCTCATACTCGCACACTCCTGCCCCCTCGACATAGTAGGCCTCTCGCACCACCTCGTAGCCGCACCCCTCTCCCCCTGTCTGTCTCTCCGGACCTTATTTGCTTCTAACACATGCATGTATGTATACGTACCGATCTCCCTACATATGGCTTGGTCGACTATAATTCTTTTTCCCCACGCAACGATAGTCTTACCTCACTAGTTATGTCTCTCCCTTTCTCGGACACACGACGGTTGATCTTCCTATGTAGTTACGTATGCTTACCACAACCATATCGTCTCCCCTCATCATCCTTGCATACCTCCCGACCCGTCTCTCACACGCACACGCATAGACAGACAGACATCCCCGGCCCTCTCTTATTGATATTGCACTTGTACCCTCCATTTTTCTAGCAGGCCTCTCCCACCATTTGTGAGACGCCACTCCACCACCAACCCTCCGACACTCTACCTTTGTCTTTCTCCCAACCTTATTCCTCTACTACACATATGCATGGATGCCGATTGATCTCCCTCAATACATAGCTAGGTCTCTCTCCTTCTCCACACATATACTAGTCGATCTACCTCTCTATAGTTAGGTCTCTGCCCCCTCCCCCCCCACACCGATATTCAAACGTTGTAGGTAGGTATCCATGCCACAGAGAAAAACTGCACCTCTGCCCTCTCAAATTCCATTAGGCCAGCCGCCCTGTATCTTTGACGTGGGCAAACACAAATTCGATGGCACTCTTTATCGATCACGCAGCCACACACCTCATCCCTGTTTTCGATTCTATCAATATCTCACACCGATGATCCTTCCACTCTCTTCTCGTGGATCGGTCCCTCTATATATGATATATCCATGACTCTGTTTCACACACATATTGCATATGTTACGTTTTTTGTTTGAGATGTCATCGACACATTGCCTCTATTTCGCACAAACCATCCCTCTCACACCCACCCACGTACGTACCTGCACCTAAAGAAGAGGTGCATGCAGGATGCACGTACTCACGTCTCGTTCCAGGCCACACCCACGCGGGTACATGGTGGAGTTTGTTTTTGTACGAAAAGGCAGCCCACATGATAATTTGACATGTGTAGCGGCTGTTTACTCGAAGGAGAGTCGTGTACCACGCGTAGACGGAACAAAGTTTGACTTGATGCGTTAGTATTAAAATAAAGTTATATATTCCTCAATGGCACGTACAGAATATAAAACGATTGTCGTGGGGAAAATAGAAAAATCTGCTCCACTATATACAATGGAGCCTGCCTGCCGGGGTTTGTCTCTCGTCACACCATCTCACACAAGGTGGCGGTGGCCTCTCGCTGTCATTGTTGGTCAGTGATCCGGCCGCATCCCGTCCGCCGGCGGAAAGGGAGGATGTGCATCGTTTCTCCATTTGATGGTGTTGAGGCAGCACGTCCCGATTTGTGGTACCCGCCATTCTCTCTGACCAAGCTCCGGCGCAGCAGGGCCTTCGCCACTTGCTCGCTGCCGCAGTATGAGCAGATCCTAGCCGCCGGCGCCCTCCTAGTTTCATCCCGATGATCCTCAGGTACAACTTCCTCCGGCCTTGCTACACTGCCCATCTTCCCACATTGCTGCATGTGGAAAATCCTGCATGTGCATCAATCCTTCAGGCGTACTTTCCATCTTGCAATCTCGCCCTCAAACCATTTTTGATAAACCACTATGCTGCTATCTTTCCCTTATTACATGGAATATGCTTCTTTTTTGTCGGCGTATGTGTCTTCAACTCGTGTTATTGGGCAGTAATTGTTTCCTTTCTACCCCTTTTGCAAACAGGGTTGTCCATTTCACCTTGTTGCTATTGTGACCTTTTGGTGAACTGCACAAATCACTTTTTTTCTTAAGAGTGTTTTGTGCAGTTCCGCCAAAATGTCACACGGGATTTTTTTTTACATTTCTGTGGGACTGCAGAAAGGGAGATTGGTTTTGCTATCCTCCTCATCCATCTCCGTGCCTAATCTTCTCCAACAAGTAGTTAGTCCTAAAGAGAGATTGCAGAGGTGATCGGCTTCTATTTGTGTGTGTTATATTTCATCATCTAGTTCCACTATTATTGTAATCACACTGACAGAATATCTTTGCAAACATGGATGGTCAACTCAATTTTAGTGGATCTGCACAAAATGATCGGATTTTGATGTCCTCCATACACCTCTTTTTTGGCTACAGAGCTGGGTGAAACTAGCTGCCAACCAATGATCAGGTCTATAAGTCTATGAGGAGTTTGATATTTACAGAGAAATTTGACCCCTAAAAATGAAGTTCTTCAACTGAAGACTTTGGTATTCTGAAGAATTTCTGAAGACTTTCTGAAGACTTTGAAAGTAAAGAAATTGGTGTGACCATGAAGACTTGGTATTCATTCGAGGAACATGAAGCATGAAGACTTTTGTTTTCGTAGTTTCATTTTCTCTTTCTTGAGTCATAGGAAACACCATACTGTTAAAGGGGGTCGAGGAAATACTAAGGAGAAAATTTCCTAGTGATGCTCAACTCAAATCCTACACCTACCAATCCCTTCAAGTGAAGCCATTGGAAATCTCATACAGTTCAGTCAATTTCTTCAGTGACAGAGACGCAGTTCTTCTGGTCACTGAGGACTTTGCCCTGACTGAGGAGTTAGGAATTCGCCAGTGCGATTTGCCTACACTGTGAGGAACATGATAGCCCTGAGGAATTTGAATCTCAAATTTCCGACCGTTGCTGTGCTACGCGCCAGCTGTCCCAAAATATCCTATCCATCCAACGGTCATATCATTGAAGGGTATTTATGTCTTATCATGTCGGGCTGCTCCCTAGGCTATAAATAGCCGCCCCCTACAACCACTAGCTGGTTGGCTGCTCCGTGAGAAATTGACACTTGTCATTTGAGAGCAACCCATCCTCCGAGGACTTTGAGCGAAAATCATCAAGTGAGGAAAATCCAAACCCAAACCCAAACACCTACAAACCCAAAGTGATTGAGCATCAATGAAGAGATTGATCCTGTGTGGATCCGACACTTGTTATCTTTGAAGACTGTGCTTCTTCCAGACGGTTAGGCGTCATGGTCTAGAGCATCCAAGAGGAATTGTGGATCGCCGAGTGACCGAGTTTGTCAAGGTTCGGAAGTCACCTGAAGACTTACCATGAGTGATTGGACGAGGACTGTGTGTCCTTAGTTCAAGGAGAATACGGTGAGGACTGGGTGTCCCGAGCTGCGTGCTCAGGACTGGGTGTCCGGGACTGTGTGTCCTCGAGTTTAAATACTCAGCCGCTCCAACCAGATGTACAACTGAGACATCAGTTGGAACTGGTCTACCAAATCATTGTCTTGACCAAGCTTACTGGTTCCATTTCCTCAACTCTTTCATTTCCTCAGTATTGTGCTGCTTGTTTATCATATCTGTCTTTGAAGACTTTGACTGAAGACTTCCTCAATTTCCTCAGTTCAATTTCTTCATTCTGTTTGTCTTCATCTTGTGCTATCCTGTGTTTACGCTTTCTGTACTCTGTGTTTGTCTTCATTTCATCATGATGACCATGCATGTATTCTGCTATGTTTACTTCTGAGTACTTATTCCGCTGCTAGTAGTTCTTCGCTAAGGAATTTCCTCACTAGCAAATTCCTCAGTGAAGAATTTCATAAAAATCGCCTATTCACCCCCCTCTAGTCGATATAACGGACTTTCAATTGGTATCAGAGCAAGGTACTCCCTTGTTCTGTGTGATTTTGGTTTAACCGCCTGGAGTTTTAGTTGTGTCGACCACAGGTATGATCAAGGTCTCTGCTGGGTGTCCTACCTTCGATGGGACGGACTACCCCTATTGGAAGAATAAGATGCGAATGCATCTTGAGGCAATTGATAACGATCTGTGGTATGTTGTGGAAAATGGTGTTCCCTCAGTCACACCTTCTCTGAATGCTGCTGATGTGAAGAGATTCAAGCAACTCGACTCTCAAGCAAAGAATATCATATGTGGCCATCTGAGCAGAGGACAGTATGGAAGAGTGAGTGCTTTGGAGACTGCTAAGCTTATCTGGGATAGGCTGTCCAAAGTCAATGAAGGAGTTTCAAGTCAGCGTGACTCTCGAGTTGATGTTCTTCGCAATCTCTTCAACCGCTTCAAAAGACTCGACAATGAAAATGTTCAGCAAACCTTCGATCGCCTCACTGACATCTCAAATGAGCTTCAAGCACTTGGTGCCACTGACATCACCGACCATGAGGTGGTGAAGAAATTGCTGAGATCGCTTGATTCCTCATTTGATACTCTGGCACTGATGATACAAGAGCGTGCTGATTACAAGTCACTTGACCCCGCTGATATCCTCGAGAGGCTAAACACTCATGAGTTCCAGCTTGCTGAAAAGAGAGATCTCTATGGTTCGAGCTATGGCAGATCACATGCACTGAAGGCCAAGGTAGTATCTGAATCCGAAGATGAAGACTCTGGTAGCAGCCTTGGCGACCCTGAAGAACTAAGTCATGATCTAGCGCTGCTCGTGAAGAAATTCCAAAAGTTCTCAAGACAAGGTCACTTTGGAAGACCCTCAAAGAGCAATGATTCCTCATCGAGTGACTACAAGAGAAGGCTTTGTCACAAGTGCAAGAATCCTGGACACTACATTCAAGATTGTCCTTAGTGGGAAAAGGAATCAAAGAAGAAGAAATACAAGGATTACAGTTCTGATGATGCAAAGAAAAAGAAGAAATCCTCAAAATCTTCATCATCAAAATCCTCTAAGTCTTCGTCTCACAAGAAGAGCAGCTCCAAGAAGGCTCGGGCATTCATTGGCAAGGAAATGGACTCTGAGGCTGAATCTGAAGAAAATGAAGAAGAAGAGGAATCTGATGATTCCGAGTCTGGTGTGGCGAGCCTAGCCCTCGCTACTGCATTCGTCAGCAAGCCCATCTTCACCTCTGAAGAAAGTGATCTCACCAACAAGGCTGATGAAGGCAGTGATGACTACGCTCCCACCTATTGCTTCATGGCAAAAGGTGCCAAGGTACTCAAATATGCCTCCTCTGAATCTAGTGAGGATGAATCTGATGAAAATCTTAAGCCTAGCTACTCTAAACTTGCTAAGATTGTTGTGCAACAACAAAAGGCTTTTGAAAAGGTTCAAAACATGCTAGACAAAAGTGATGATATGTTGGGTGAAGAAATGGATCGCACTAAAGCCTTAACTGAAAATCTTCAGAGACTTCAGACCAGGTTTGATAACCTTCAAGGTCATCATAACACTCTCTTATCTGATCATGAGAAGCTTTCTTATGAATATCTTCAAAAAAAGCAAGATCTTCAGAAGCTAAGAGTGAGTTATGAAGATCTTCAAAAGGAGCGCGATTCATTACTTGCTCAACAAATCAGCGCTGCTCAGGAAGAATTTATTCCTCCATGTTTGAAATGTATTGAACGAGAATCTGCTAATTCCTCACCTGAATGTTCAAATGCTTCTAATGTTACAAATTCTTCACCTGCCTCTGCTATCACTAATTCCTCATCTGAGGACATTACTAGTATCACTGACGATGCAGCGCTGAAGGAATTGTACATGACAGGCATGTACAAAAGACTCAAAGGGCATCAGACTCTTTGTGATGTGCTTAAAAAGCATATCCTCAACAGGAACCCCAGGAAAGAGGGTATTGCCTTTGAGAGGAAACTCAATGCTGATGGTACATATTGGAAGCCTGAGCAGTACCCCAAAACCTCATGGGTTGCTGCAAAGGGACCTCCAGTTGACCCATCTAATTTATCTGGCTATACATGTGAATCTTCTCATTCTTCTGATGAGTCATTTGACTCCAACTATAAACTGTTCAAAAATCAGAATGGTGAAGTATTTGCTAGATATGTTGGCACTAACTGCAGGAACAGTTCCCCTATGAAGAAAATCTGGGTTCACAAAAAGTGCCTTGAAAGTCTTCAGGTGAATGTCCTCATGACACCACCTGTGAAGAATAGGAACCCCAGATCAAATTCTTCATATGGACCAAATTCTTCATATGGATCCAAGTCCTCATACGGACCAAATTCCTCACATGGATCAAATTCCTCAAAAGGATCAAAGTTCTCATATGAACATCATCGTGCTAACAACTCTGTTTCGCAGGGAAGAGCCAAGGGCTATGAATATGAGCATTATTCTTCTAATCATTATGTTCATAAGTCCTCGAAGAATTTCTCTGCTTATTCATATGCTTACCCTAAACCCTATTATGTGAAACGTAATGGTTTGGCCGCTATGCCACCATTCTCATATGGAGCTCGCAGAGTGATGAACTCTTTGCCACCCCTTCAGATGTGGGTGGTGAAGAAAAAGAACTAATCTCTTATGCAGGGTCAAGTCTCCAGACGTATTGTAACGTCTGAAGAATTTGCTGGGGACCTGACAAAGTGCCTGAAAGGACGCATGCTAATCATGAAGAAATGAACTTTAATTTCACACGTCCTCCTATTGATTTATTTGTCTTACTACCTGATGAGATTGATCTGATGAATTGTGATATCATATTCTTCACTGCTGAAGTATATGAGGTTCGTAAGTTGCACTAATTCATCTGCAGGATGATCAACCCAAAGCCACTGAGTGGGTCCTTGATAGTGGATGTACAAATCACATGACTGGTGACAGGAATCTGTTGATGGATGCTCCCTTATCGTCATCACATCTGAAGCATATCATCTTCGCTGACAAGAGAAAAAGTCAGGTATTGGGTCTAGGTAAGGTTGCCATCACAAAGGATCGACACATGGACAAAGTCATGCTTGTTGAGTCCTTAGGATACAACCTTATGTCTGTCTCAATACTTTGTGATCTTGATATGGTTGTTGTCTTTGGCAAGTATCGTTGTGTTGTGATTATGGAAGCTGACAAATCCAAAGTCTTCGAAGGCTTTAGGAGAGGAGACTTGTATATTGTTGATTTCTCTGCAGATTCACAACCAACCGTGTGCCTACTTGCAAAAGCTTCAGAAGGTGGCTATGGCATCGATGACTTGGTCATGCAGGCATGAGGAATTTGCACACGCTTGCGAAGAAGAAGCATGTTATTGGCATTGAGAATGTCAAAATCCTCAAGGATCACTTATGCGGTGCCTGTGAAGCTGGAAAGATGACCAAGGCCAAGCATCCAGCAAAGACCATCATGATCACTACTCGACCATTCGAATTGCTTCACATGGATCTCTTCGGTCCTAATCACTATTCCTCTGTTTCAAATGAAGCATCTCAATATGGCTTTGTTATTGTTGATGATTACTCTCGTTACACATGGGTACACCTTGTCTCTTACAAACATGAAGTGCAGGAAGTCTTCAGACTATTTTCCTCGAGGGCTTCAACCAACTTTGGTGTGAAGATCAAGCACATCAGAAGTGACAATGGCACTGAGTTCAAGAATTCGGGTCTCAATGAATATCTTGATGAACTTGGTATTACTCATGAGTTATCTGCTCCTTATACTCCTCAACAGAATGGCGTCGTGGAGCGCAAGAACAGGACTCTTGCTGAGATGGCTCGCACTATGCTCGATGAGTACAAAACCCCTCATCGTTTCTGGGTTGATGCAATTGATACTGCGTGCCATATCATCAACAGAGTATATCTTCACAAATTCTTCAAGAAGACTGCCTATGAACTCCTCACTGACAAGAAACCCAATGTGAGTTATTTCAAAGTCTTCGGTGCTAAATGCTGGATTAGAGATCCTCATCACAACTCTAAATTTGCACCGAAAGCACATGAAGGTTTTATGCTTGGTTACGGAAAGGACTCACACACCTACAGAGTCTTCAACAATGTTCTTCACAAGATTGTTGAAACTGTAGATGTGCGGTTCGATGAAACTAATGGCTCGCAAAGAGAGCACCTACCTTCTGTGTTAGATGAACCAGCACCAGAGGATTTTATCAAGCACAAGGCTACTGAAGATGTCATTCCTACTGAAGAATCTGCTGAAGAATTCATTCTAGAACGTGAAGAACATCGAGCTGATGCACCTGAAGAAAATGCTGAGGAAATTGATGCTGAAGAAAATGCTGATCAAATTCCTCAACGACAACCAGCTCATCCTCGCATTGCAAAAGAAGTGCAAGTGGAGAAGATCATCGATGACATTAGAGCACCAGGTCCTCTCACATGCTCAAAAGCTTCACATCTATCTAACTTTTGTGGGCACTTTGCTTTTGTCTCTATCACAGAGCCCACTAAGGTAGATGAAGCATTTCTGGAGCCTGAGTGGATTCAGGCCATGCAAGAAGAATTACATCAGTTCAAGCTCAACAACGTCTGGGAACTGGTCAATCGTCCCGATCCTCGCAAGCATAACATCATTGGCACAAAGTGGATCTATCGCAACAAGCAAGATGAAAATGGTGTTGTGGTGAGGAATAAGGCTCGACTAGTAGCTCAAGGTTACACACAGGTTGAAGGAGTTGATTTCGATGAAACTTTTGCACCTGTGGCTAGACTTGAGGCTATTCGCATATTGCTTGCTTATGCTAACCACCATGATATCATCTTATATCAAATGGATGTGAAAAGTGCATTCCTCAATGGTAAGCTTGAGGAAGAAGTATATGTTGCTCAACCCCCAGGTTTTGAAGATCCAAAACATCCTGACAAAGTCTTCAGACTTAACAAGGCCCTCTATGGCCTCAAGCAGGCCCCACGGGCGTGGTATGATACATTGAAGGAATTCTTCATGAAGAAAGGCTTCACACCCGGTTCACTCGATCCCACTCTCTTTACTAAATCTTATGATGGTGAACTGTTTGTGTGCCAAATATATGTTGATGATATCATCTTTGGCTGTACTGACCAACGTTATAGTGATGAATTTGCCTATATGATGAGTGAAGAATATCAAATGTCTATGATGGGAGAGTTGAAATTCTTCTTAGGTCTTCAAATTCGTCAACAGCGCAATGGCATATTCATATCTCAGGAGAAATACCTCAAGGTCCTGAAGAAATTCGGCATGCAAGATTGCAAAGGCATCAAAATTCCTATGCCCACAAATGGTCATCTATGCACTGATGAAAATGGTATTGACTTCGGTCATAAGGTATACCGCTCCATGATTGGCTCTTTATTGTACTTATGTGCATCTAGGCCAGATATAACGCTTAGTGTTTGCATGTGTGCCCGATTTCAAGCTGCACCGAAGGAATCACACCATAAGGCTGTGAAGCATATTCTTCGATATCTAGCTCACACACCAACACTAGGATTATGGTATCCCAAGGGCTCGGATTTTGATCTCATTGGATATTCTGACTCTGACTATGCTGGTGACTGTGTGGACCGCAAGTCAACATCTGGTACTTGTCATTTCCTCGGACGATCCTTGGTCTATTGGTCCTCGAAGAAACAGAACTGCGTATCACTGTCTACTGCTGAAGCTGAGTACATTGCTGCTGGTTCTTGCTGTGCTCAACTGCTATGCATGAAGCAAACACTCAAGTACTATGGCGTCAACGTGAAGAATGTGCCTCTCCTCTGTGACAATGAGAGTTCCATCAAGATTGCTCACAACCCAGTTCAGCACTCGAAGACAAAGCACATTCAGATTCGTCATCATTTTCTTCGTGACCATGTGTTGAAGGGCGACATTTCTATTGAGCATGTGAAGACTGAAGAACAGCTAGCTGATATCTTCACTAAGCCCTTGGATGAGAAGAGATTTAGCAAGTTGCGGTGTGAGCTAAATATCTTAGAGTCTTCGAATGTACTCTGAATAGGCACTCATCCTAACACTTATGCAAAATTGATGACTTAGATGTGCAACACATGAAGAAACATTTTTCTTCAATCAATGAAGAATAACACTCTAAATGTGAAGAAATTAATGAAGAATTTGATTCTCAGAACCCTACGACAATTGTAAGCGGTGTCTGAAATCATCATTCTTATACGGTGGGTCACGCCACCACAAAAGTTGAAAATCTTCAATTTGAGTTTTTCCTCAGTTTTGAAATTCCTCAGTTGTTCAAATTCTTCAACTTGCAAAATCTTCACTTGTGCCGTCGTTTTTCTTCATTGGATATATATATGAGTTTATGTCCTCTACATCATTCACTTATAGCTATTTCTTCAAGTTGGTTTTTCTGCTAAGTGAATGTGATCGGACCCTTCCCCTCTATGCTATACTCAATCCAATCTATTCACAAATTCTTCATGTGCGTTCTATTTTAAACTCGTTCAAAATCTTCACTGTGTCCTTGTCAGCTGAAGAAATTGCGAACGGAACATTAAAACTAATCTTATCCAAAATATTCGGTTTTGCTGCTCCAACCGTTCCGCATCCCACGATGCATTATTCTATTCACCCACGATCTTACACGATCTCCACTACACAGTACGTGGGTGACACATGTCGTGAGAAGGAGAAAGGTCAGGGGCACGTTCGTCCCAAATCTTCGGGGGAACAGTTTTTCACTGCCTCTATAAATACCCCTCGCCCCTTCCTCACTTCTTTTACTCCGCTCGATCTCTCTCTCCCGCTCGAGCTTCTCAAACCCTAGCGCCGCCGCTACTCCATCGTCGCCGGTGAGGAAGAGCTTCACTGCCTCGACCTCGTCGCCGTCGTACTCGCGCCGACCGCGGAAATCTTCACCTCCTCCGCCGCCGTAGACGTCTTCCTCCGCCGAGTTAGGGCGTGGAAGATCCACATCGACGAACTTCACTGTTTCACCTCTCTGTTCGTCGTGTTCTTCATTCAGGGTAATTAAAAGTTACTTTTACTGCCCTCTTTGATTCAAAAGTTTTCTACAAAATCTTCAAAGGTGTTTTATTTCTCAAATCCTCACACACAAAACACCTCACAAATCTTCTGTTCTTGATTCATTTTTCTAAGCATCATTTTCTTCAAGATTCCTCAATTGTGTGGATCTTCGGTCTATACAACTCTGGAACCTAAGACAAAACACTTAGTGAAATTCCTCAAGACTCATCTGGTTAAATTCCTCAAACTTGTTCTTTTTGAAAAACCTTCTGAGAACGCATATGACCTCTCCAAATTCCTCGCAACTATATTTTGTTCACAGGTACACATGTCCGCTGCTGAATCTTTAGGTTCTCATCAAGTTAACTCGTTTGCAGCGTTCCTCGAAGAAAAACTGCATACTTCTTCAGAGAATTCAATTGTTCAAATTCCTCAGCTGAAGAAAATGGCTGACGGTAAAAGGCCACAGAAATGAGGAAAGAAGCTGGGTACTGCACACCTCCTGAGGAAGATAAAAATCAGCGCAAGGTGCGCATTCAGAAGATTGAACGGAGATGGGCACGTGAATGGAGGGAATACAGATATGTAACCCCAAAGTATATGAAGAAATTCGCACTGAATCCTCCATGCCCAAGAGCCCCATTGGCACCTGGCGAAGTGGCTGATCCCACTAGCGTCAAACGCGGTGAGGATTTTCCTGAGGAATGGGCAAAGCGTCAAGCCAAATTGGCAAGACAAGCCAGAGAAACAATGAAGAAATTCAATGAAGATTCTGCTGCTGCTGCTGCCACTGAGGCCTCTGTCAAGCCGAGGAAATCAATGGCAAAGAAGCCCTCTCGAAAGCCAAGTGCTTCACCCTGAGCTGCGCCCTCATGGCCAGGAACTTCAAAATCTTCAATGGAAATTCCTCAAGCTGCTCCTGCTCCACCAAAGTCCTCAGCTGTTCCGACTAAGTCCTCAGCACCTGTGCACCTGGCCTCGTGCCAAAGGACTGTAGGCATCTCTATTGCCTCTGGTGTCTCAGCAAGTTCCTCAGCTACGCCAAATTCTTCATCTGGCCCAACTCTGCTAAAGACTAAAGCAACTGCTAGACGAGGTCCTCGGCCAAGTCCTAAGAAGAAACATGTCGCCTTCCAAGAGCCACCTGAAGATGATGAGGCTGATGATGATGAACTTGCAGAAATCATCAGAGACCGACAAGTTAGGGCCGCTAGAGCCAAAGGCACACCTGTGCCACTGCTGCTGGATCCAAGGGCGATCCTCGATTATATTGATCTCTGGCATAAGGATCGAAACACACCTATGCCTGACTTCAAGTTGACACCTGGCCAAAGTCACATGCTGACTCATTTCATCCAAGAGGAGAAATGGAAATATGATAGGGCCAGAGAGATCAAGAAATCACAGTACAGAAAAGAGAAACTGCTGAAGAAAAATGTTGTCAAGATGACAACTGAAGAACTTGTCAAGATGTAGGCTGACATCAAAGCCCTCAGGGACAAATTTGACTCCTACTATGCTGATTGGAAGGGAGCCAAAGTCAGGTTTGTGAAACTGACTGAAAAGTTCACAAATGTTGCAGCCCCATTGCAACAAGAAGTTCCTCAAGCTGAAGCTTCTGCTCAGCCAACTGAAGAACATGCCAGCACCGCTGATGATTTTCAGGCTGCTGAAGAAAATGCTAGTTCCAGGGCTGATGACTCCATTCCAGCCGCTGAAGAAATTGCCAGGGCATCCACTAGTGGTGCGCCTGAAGAAACTGAAGAAGTCAGGGCAAGTGCATCAGTTGCGCCTGAGGAAATTCAAACAGATTCCTCAGCTCCTCCTGCGCCTATACCAACTCCTATCCTTCCATCTGCATCAGATGTGAAGAAGACCAAGGCTGCAGAGCAAGCTGCAGTGAAGAAAAGGAAAGCATAAAATGCTTCAGAATCTTCAGCTACAAAGAAGATGAAGCCTATGACTAGCTCATATGAAAATCCGATCGATGCTGTTCCGATTTCCACCATGCCATCAAAGGACCTTGTTCCTTTTGATGAAGAATATGTGATCCCAAGCGGATCTGATGAAGAAACTCAATCTGCTGCTTCTTCAGAGCAGATTGATGAAGAAATTGAGGTGGATGCAATTCCTTCAACCCCAGTGGTTTCATCACCAATGCCTCAGTTTACTACTGAAGAGGTTGGTGTTGAAGAAATTAATGACGAAGATGTGGACATTGGAAGCACAAGTCCAGTGATGAATGGCGACTTTTGGGGAAGCCAACATCCCAATTCTCCACTCTTCACCCCACTGCAGCAAATCCCTCACTCCCCTGCACCAACAGTTCAATTGGGCTCTGAAGAAACTCATCCAACCTCACCTGTCCGTGAAGATATTCCAGCCACTAGTGCTGAAGAAACTGCTGCGGCTGAAAATGTGACTGCACCTGAGGAGGAACCTGAAATTCCTTAGCCTGAAGAACCTGAGCTCGCGATTCCTGAGGTAGTGATGCAACTCACTGACACTCCTCTGCCAAAGCCAAAGGATCCATTCTCAAGGAAGCAAAAGTTCAAGGCGTAAGACTTCTTTGGTGAGCATGTCTTCTTCACAGATTACAACCCCTATGACTCTGCTCGCATACGGAAGAGGCGTTTCTGGACAGCTAGTCAAGCCAACTTCTGTTCCTCAGTGCTATTCAACAAAGACAAAGTCTTCGACCATGCACACATTCCTCATGTAGACATGGAGTCTTTGCCGTGCTTCACGCCAGTCCTCAGTGTTCTCTATGACGCTGGGCTGCTCAATTTCTGCACTGACATCTGTGATTGGAATGAAGAACTCATTCTTCAGTTCTACGCAACGCTGCACATCACCGGCAGCTCTGAGGATGTGAATTCATGGGTTCTGGACTGGATGACAGAGAACACTCATTACAAGGCACCAGCGTCTGAATTGCTTCATGCCCTTCCTCTAAGTCCTCCCCTTGAAGATGCACGTTGTGTTTACAACGAACCTGAACTCTCAAATCACTATATGCAAGTGCTGATGAAGCCTTTGAAGCCAGGGCAGGCCCCTCGAACCAAATTCCTCGTCAAGGAATTGTTGTATGTGCCTCGGACTGTCTATCGCATTCTGTCGAAGACAATGAGTCCTATCAAAGGTCACAACTCTAATGATGAAGAAGTCATGGGTATCATGAAGAATATGCTTTTCAACATCATTCATGGCGTTCCCGTCAACTTCCATGATTTCTTCATGAGGACTCTAGCAAATATTGCTATGTCACCATTTGAGCTGAAGCCTTATGCGCCATGGATTATGAGATTCATCAGGACAAGGTCTTCACTCAATTACAAAGCTTACACTCTGAACCACTACAACTACTTGCCTCCTATTGAAGTCCTCAAAAGGACATTTTCCTCAGCTGAAGAAAAGGGCAAGGCAACTGCTGTGATAGATGAAGGCATTCGTCCATTGGATGGTCAATTTCGCAAGGCTGCATCCTACTCCACCAATGATGACTCTGCCACACATGACTCTGCCGCCAACAATGCCAAGCCAAATCCTCAAGCCACAACACCCAGGGTGATGACTGATCGTGAGTTACTCCTCAGTCTTCATCAGAAGGTTGATCGCAATCACAAATGGGTCAAACGTCAGTTTGGTTCAATTCTTCACAACATGACTTCAACACACAATGCAGTGAAGAAAAACCACTACTACCTTCATGAAACCCTCAACCGCACCTGGGCTATTCTGTCTCAAGTTTACAACGCTGATGATTTGAAGAAAATGGGTCTCAAAGAAGAGTTTGACTGGTCTGCACCTCCTCCGAAGAAATACAAGAAGGTCAAGGTTCCTTCTTTGGTGGCCAGCTACTATTCTTCATCACGTGAGACTGATGAAAATGAAGACTTGGATGACACTGCGGCAGGCCCCACTTCAACAACCGACCCCAACAACGCTGGCGCTCCTTCATCATCATGATTATCTTCAGGAGCGTTAGTCCTCAGTTTCGATCCTTTTGGTCATTTGATGACAAAGGGGGAGAAATTTGAGTTAGTCTTCAAGCGGGTCTATTTTAACGCCCTTATACATCGTTTTTTTGCTAAGTTACAACTCCCGTTCTTCTGAAACTTTATTGGATCGAGTTGTAATCTTAAACCCGATGGTGCTCTGATACTTTTGATGCACTGTGCTCTGATACTTTTGATGCACTATTCTGCATGCTTATTCCTCGCTAATATTATTGCACGCATGCTGAATTACATCAGGCACCATATTTCATCATGCATTTCAAATTCTTCATATTATATATCAAATGCGTGTATGAATTACAAGATATAGGAGGAGATCTCCATGATTCAATTCTTCAAGTGTGCATTGCTTCAAAAGCAAATTCCTCACTATGCACATCTTCAGGGGGAGTCCTTCTATATCTTGTAATCAAATTCCTCAATATCAGTATTTACACTTCATATATTTATCCCCGTTGAAAACTTAACCTATATTGTCATCAATCACCAAAAAGGGGGAGATTGTAAGTGCATCTAGTGCCCCTTAGTGATTTTGGTGTATTGAAGACTTATAGGTTAAGGATCTAATGTGTTTATGAGTGTACACAGGTCTATAAGTCTATGAGGAGTTTGATATTTACATAGAAATTTGACCCCTAAAAATGAAGTTCTTCGACTGAAGACTTTGGTATTCTGAAGAATTTCTGAAGACTTTGAAAGTGAATAAATTGGTGTGACCATGAAGACTTGGTATTCATTCGAGGAACATGAAGCATGAAGACTTTTGTTTTCGTAGTTTCATTTTATCTTTCTTGAGTCATAGGAAAGACCGTACTGTTAAAGGGGGTCGAGGAAATACTAAGGAGAAAATTTCCAAGTGATGCTCAACTCAAATCCTACACCTACCAATCCCTTCAAGTGAAGCCATTGGAAATGTCATACAGTTCAGTCAATTTCTTCAGTGACAGAGACGCAGTTCTTATGGTCACTGAGGACTTTGCCCTGACTGAGGAGTTAGGAATTCGCCAGTGCGAATTGCCTACACTGTGAGGAACATGATAGCCCTGAGGAATTTGAATCTCAATTTTCCGACCGTTGCTGTGCTACGCGCCAGCTGTCCCAAAATATCCTGTCCATCCAACGGTCATATCATTGAAGGGCATTTATGTCTTATCATGTCGGGCTGCTCCCTAGGCTATAAATAGCCGCCCCCTACAACCACTAGCTGGTTGGCTGCTCCGCGAAAAATTGACACTTGTCATTTGAGAGCAACCCATCCTCCGAGGACTTTGAGCGAAAATCATCAAGTGAGGAAAATCCAAACCCAAACCCAAACACCTACAAACCCAAAGTGATTGAGCATCACTGAAGAGATTGATCCTGTGTGGATCCGACGCTTGTTACCTTTGAAGATTGTGCTTCTTCCAGACGGTTAGGCGTCATGGTCTAGAGCATCCAAGAGGAATTGTGGATCGCCGAGTGACCGAGTTTGTCAAGGTTCGAAAGTCACCTGAAGACTTACCATGAGTGATTGGACGAGGACTGTGTGTCCTTAGTTCAAGGAGAATACGGTGAGGACTGGGTGTCCCGAGCTGCATGCTCAGGACTGGGTGTCCGGGACTGTGTGTTCTCGAGTTTAAATACTCAGCCGCTCCAACCAGATGTACAACTGAGACAGCAGTTGGAACTAGTCTACCAAATCATTGTCTTGACCAAGCTTACTGGTTCCATTTCCTCAACTCTTTCATTTCCTCAGTATTGTGCTGCTTGTTTATCATATCTGTCTTTGAAGACTTTGACTGAAGACTTTCTCAATTTCCTCAGTTCAATTTCTTAAGTCTGTTTGTCTTCATCTTGTGCTATCCTGTGTTTACGCTTTCTGTACTCTGTGTTTGTCTTCATTTCATCATGATGACCATGCATGTGTTCTGCTATGTTTACTTCTGAGTACTTATTCCGCTGCTAGTAGTTCTTCGCTAAGGAATTTCCTCACTAGCAAATTTCTCAGTGAAGAATTTCATAAAAATCGCCTATTCACCCCCCTCTAGTCGATATAACGCACTTTCATGTCTTCAGTTGTGATGTGAATATTGGCGCTGATCTGCGAACCATTGAGATGCATTAGCAGCCATGGTAGTTTCATTTGTATTTGATGGAATGTTGTAACGAGATAATCTTGAGGCAAGAGGACACATGAATCCTAAGTTGAAACCTTTTTTTCCTGCGGGAACCAAAGTTGAAACCTTCATAGCATCACAGTACAATTTCATTAAAATTATGCGTACATATAAACAAATCCTGAAGGATTGATAGAAATGCCAGAAACAATTCAACTTCATTTCGCCGACATGTGGGACATCCTTCATCCGGCTCCACCTGCCATGCAACAATATTGAGTGCACAACTGTATGGAAAGATTCACCCCGGTCATTGCGCCGCAGTAGTAATGACTAGTGAGCAGTCAAATCACAGAGGCCCACCTTCACCACAGTAAGTTGCTCGGACAAAGCAACCATCATTTCTCTGTTCGTTGAATCCGCTGGTACTCCCATATTCCTAGAGTAATAAGTTGCTCGGGCGAAGCAACCATCACTTCACCTTTCCCACAGTAAGTACTAGCACCTCCTTTTTTACTCTAGAAACAACCACACGCGAATATTGGAGGGTAGCGACACAGCAACAGAATCAAAAATCCAAACCAACCAATGAACTACTACTAATGGTGAGCGTTTGCTAGTATCATATACTCCGTCTGTCCATGTATATAGGGCTTAATGCATTTTTCGAGACTAACTTTGGCCTTGTTTGGATCCATGGATTAGAGTTAGTTTGAGCTTGTTGGGGCTCAAATAGCCCTAAAGCATCCAAGCACGAGGGTTAAATTGGAGCAAGTTGCACCAAACCCACCCAAAAAAGTATCCCACCCAAGAGGTGCTAATTGGAGATAGTTCTCATTGGGCTCACTGAAAAATCACTTTTCTCTCTCCATCAAGTGCATGCATTTATTGTCAATCTAACCCTGTCACCCAAACACCTCTTTGGCTACAGTTAGTTTAGGGTTAGTCATGAGTTAGTCTAACCTCTAGCTAAGTTAGAGTATCCAAACAGGAGCAGTATAGGACATGCAAGTTGCTCAAAGCATATAGTCAAACTCGTATGTGAAAGAATCTTTTTTCTTGAAAACGGAACGTGAAAGGATATTTGAATGATATAATTTTCAAATTATATAAAATCTTATCAATAGTCAAAGGCATCCTCAAAGAATACATTAGGCCCTATATAAAATCTTATCAATAGTCAAAATCAAGTGTTACTACTACACCAAACAAGTTCAAAACGAGAAACTGGACCCACTCACAGCACGGCACGCCTGTCTCGTTTGGTCCGTCGGTCAAAGTGCTCCCTCTTCTTGGCATAACAATAGAGTATAGTAATTTTTTTAGAATGCTATTGGCATGTCGCTAACATGTGATGAGTTAACCGACCTCAATAGACGCCAAAAATGCCAGCCCGATGCACTTTGAGAGAGATGAGGAGCGAGAAGCGATACGGGCTGCTGGATTACTAGAGCTAGGTGTCACACAGAGGCCAAATATGGTGATAGCGTGGGTTAGCCATGTAGTATGATGTAACTACACTGGGCTGCCGTCTTTTGTATTCTTCCGGTCTACTGTGGAGATGATTGGTTGATTTTATATCGCTGAATAATATAAAATATTATGAGTGCATACACTGCACCACGAGGTTCCTTGCTCCTTCTCGGTCGTCGGTCATGCATGTAATGCTATTAATTAGCAAATAAACATTCTTGTTTCTTGACATATCGACCAATAAGAGATGTGGGCGTGTATGTTTTCAATGACTCGAGACTACCAAACACGACATGCAGTGGTTAGTTCATTGCATGCAAAGCTATTAATTAGCAAATAAACATTAAGTTCTCTTGTTATTCCCTCCTTCTTGGTCACAATGCACAACCAAAGATGACTTATTCACCTGGATGGAGGGAGCAATATAAAATATTATGAGTGTAGACGCTCTACCGCGAGGTTCCCTGCTCCTTCTCGATCCTCGGGAATCTATGAGGATAGAATCTATGAAGTGAGTGTTTGGTTCAAGCCACACCTTAGTCAAGCCACACTTGGACCCCACATGGCATACACACAAAAAATAAGGCAAGGTTCCCTTAGGCTTGCCAACTTGTGGCTCTCATTTTGATGAACTAACCTTAGGCAATCTTGGCAAAAATGTGTGGCAAAGTGTGGCAATGCTAGGCCTAGAACCAAACAACCCCTTTGCTAGAACTAACCTTAGGCAAAGTGTGGCTGCCACAAAAAGTGTGGCAAGATTTGGCAAAAAATTGAGGCTATGACATGTGGACCATATAACTCGAGAAGTGTGGCAAGCCACAAGTGTGGCAATGAACCAAACACATGTCTAAGATGTTGTGGCATGACTAAGGTTAGACATGTCAACCTTAGGCTGGGAACCAAACATGCCCTATGTTCTTCCACTTTTTTACATGAGCTTTGTTCATCCTTTTGCCAACACGCGGGACATCTAGCATCAAGGTGCACGTGTCATGCAAGAAAATAGTGATAAGCAGTGCGTAAGTGAGTCGTGCACTTCGATGGCACCTAGTACTACGCAATATTTTTTCTCCTCGATGGCACGTGAATAGTGCACGTACTCAATGACGGAGCACGGGATGGTAGCCATGGACATGGTCGGCCCTTTTTGGAGAGAATACTAAATAACTTTGATGTGTCTCGTCAACTCGCAGAACGACGAGCTCCCTCGCCAACGCGTGCGCGGTGGCTCGCAACACGAGGAGAAACTTTTGCTTACAAGCGATGGACATGCAACAATTCATTTGGTGTCAGATTGCCAAAAGTACTACTGTAGTACCATCATTATTGTTCGAATTCCAAAAGAGTAGAAGAGCCAAGCGCAAGGTTACCTACTAACCTAGTACTACTAAATGAACTGATGCACAGTTAATTAATATAGGCGGCTCTTGCAGCGGCACATCATTAACATAGTGCTCTTGCAGTAGCAAGTACTCTCTTCATAAAAAGGATTGGAGTGGCATGTCCACTTGAATCCCATAGCATTAACACAGTGTTCCCCTAAAAAACAGAGTGTTTGACATAGGAAAAACAAAGGAAGTGAAAAAAAGTTGGGTGGATGCTAGATTGCCAATCAACACATGATTACATGGGAAAAAATCTTATAGCATTCTATCCTATGAATCAAACGACCAATGTAGGTAGCACGGTGCTACCTCTCATCGACCTCCTCTGCAGGAGTTTTCTTGTAGTGGTGGAGCTTAGGCCAAGGACACAATTGATTTTCAAGTAGGGCTTGATTAACTCAACTATGTCTCCTAGCTAGCAGCGCCCACCTGCAAATGAGTGCCACCGTGAGCTGCGCGACAATGATAGAGGCTCTGGGAGGACCAGAGGTAGGCGGGCGACGAGCCGACGAGGTAGCCCGACGACCCCTGGAGCATGAAAGGCACCCACATGATCTCTTATCCTCGTAGGGAAGGTCAGGGTCCATTGGGTACATCTCCAATGACATTCGCGGCTTCCGACGGTGTCGTTGCCATTTCATTAGTGTAAATAATTAGTCAATTCCTAGTCAACAATCAAAACCGCCTAAACTCTAACTTGTGAACACTAAAACCGCTCAAGGGGGTGATATACCCGGTTTTAGAGATTTGAGGGTAAAAATCATACCAAAATTGACTTTGGGGGGTTATTTGTCCATCGACTTACATTTGAGGGTGAAAAATATACTTCTTTCAATGGTCCACTGGTCAGAGTATTATTTTTAGATTTATAACATGTGGGACCGAGTGTGAGTGATCCGACCTCAATCGATGGCAAAATCGCCTGCCGGACGCATTTTGAGAGAGACGAGGAGCAAGAAGCGATATGGGCTGGTCGTGTCATGCAAGAAAATGGTCGGTCTCATGTTTAAAACTTGTTGTACTATAGTAGAGGTAGATGTAGATGTAGATGTAGTGTAGACGTAGATGCAGATGTAGATGTAGATGCACATGTTGAGATGTAGAGATAAGTGAGACTCACCAACGGTCACCAATGTAGGCCGAGTACGTGCATGAATCACCCACAAAAAAAGGAGTATGTGCACGAAGAGAAACATTGCACGCACGGATGCACATACTCTGTGCCTCATTCCCTAACACACGCGCGCGGGTACAAGGTGGAGCTCATTTCTGGATGAAGAGGCAGCTCACGTGATAATTTGACGCGTTTGGTAGTTGTTCACTTAGTGGAGGGTCGGGAACCACGCGTGGACGAATGAAAGTTCAACCATGACGTGGTGGCGTGTTTGCTTTTATTTTTTTTCTTCAATGGAACACACACAGTTTTTTTCTTGAATGTCACATGAATCGTGCACATACTCAATGACGGAGCACGGGATGGGATGGTAGCCATGGACATGGTTGACCCTTTTTGGAGACTACTACACCGGTACTTTGATGTACATTTTGAAAAAAAACTACTACTTCGATGTGTCATGTCAACTCGCAGAATGATGAGAAGCTTGCTTACTACGCCCTCTACATAGTCCACACTTTGTACGGCTAGTTAGGCTGGTCATAGTGGGAGTAACATAGCAAGTAACATAACACATCCCAAGAAAAGTTTGCTTACATGGCATGTATTTAATGAGGAGATAGATGGTTGGAGTAACATAATATGTTACTGTAACATAACACATCCCAAGGCAAAATGAGTCTACATCTTAATAAATGATGGCCTGCATGATACTACATACATGTTACTCCCCACTATGAAGGTGGTAACATAGACTAGTAACATATGCATGTTACTAGTCTAAGTTACTCCTCACTATGAGCAGCCTTATAGTGGGAGTAACTTAGCGCACTCCAAGAAAATTTTGGTTATGTGGCAAGTAATTAATGAGAAGTGGTAACATATAATATGTTACTGTAACATAGCGTTTTCCAAGACAAGATGAGTCTACAAGCTAATAAATGAAGCTATCATAACATTACTGTACTACTCCCTCCTTTCCGGTTTATAGGGCTCCCTCCTTTCCGGTTTATAGGGCTCAATTTGAAAATCTCACCAACCAAGGTAGATGATGAGTGGTGGAATACTTTTTGTAATTTGCAAAAGCACCCAATTAATGCTCTTGTTTTCCTCAAAAATTTATGCTTACCATTGTATTAATTGCAATGCATGCATGCATAAAGTACATGCATTGGTCAATTTTCTCTTAATACTTGCATGCAATTATTTAATGCACCTTGAAATCTAAACTTGTGATGGGAAACAACCAAATTGATCCTTATAAAATGGAAAAACTAAGATTTTGAGATAAGCCCTATAAACCGGAAAGGAGAGAGTAGTAACATAGACTAGTGTCATATGCATGAAACTAGTGAGTATGGGAGCACATGATATTTCCCGGTCCGGACCGATCCCAAGTTGGCTTCTCACCTTCTTGGCACACCAAAAATGTTGGGGAACGTAGTAATTTCAAAAAATTTCCTACGCACACGCAAGATCATGGTGATGCATAGCAACGAGAGGGGAGAGTGTTGTCTACGTACCCTCGTAGACCGAAGCGGAAGCGTTGACGCAACATAGAGGAAGTAGTCATACGTCTTCCCGATCCGACCGATCCAAGCGCCGTTACTCCGGCGCCTCCGAGTTCTTAGCACACGTACAACTCGATGACGTTCCCCGGGCTCCGATCCAGCAAAGCTTCGGGGATGAGTTTCGTCAGCACGACGACGTGATGACGATGATGATGTTCTACCAACGCAGGGCTTCGCCTAAACACTGCAACGATATGACTGAGGAGGAATATGGTGGAGGGGGGCACCGCACACGGCTAAGGAACGATCGCAATGATCAACTTGTATGTTCTAGGGTGCCCCCTGCCCCCGTATATAAAGGAGGGGAGGGGAAGGCGCGACCGGCCCCCAAGGGGTGCGCCAGGAGGAGTCCTACTCACACCGGGAGTAGGACTCCTCTCCCTTGCCTTGTAGGAGAAGGAAGGAGAGAGGGGGAAAGGAAAAAGGGGGGCGCCCCCTCCTTGTCCTATTCGGACTAGGGGGGGAGGGGGCGCGCGGCCTGCCCTGGCCGCCCCTCCTCTTTTCCCTTAAGGCCCATATGGGCCCATTAACCCCCGGGGGGGTTCCGGTAATCCCCCGATACTCCAGTAAAATGCCGATTTCACTCGGAACCATTCCGATGTCCAAATATAGGTTTCCAATATATCGATCTTTATGTCTTGACCATTTCGAGACTCCTCGTCATGTCCGTGATCACATCTGGGACTCCGAACTAACTTCGGTACATCAAAATGCAAAAACTCATAATAACTGTCATCGTAACTTTAAGCGTGCGGACCCTACGGTTCGAGAACAATGTAGACATGACTGAGACAAATCTCTGGTCAATAATCAACAGTGGGACCTGGATGCCCATATTGGCTCCTACATATTCTACGAAGATCTTTATCGGTCAGACCGCATAACAACATACGTTGTTCCCTTTGTCATCGGTATGTTACTTGCCCGAGATTCGATCGTCGGTATCCAATACCTAGTTCAATCTCGTTACCGGCAAGTCTCTTTACTCGTTCTGTAATACATCATCTCGCAACTAACTTATTAGTTGCAATGCTTGCAAGGCTTATGTGATGTGCATTACCGAGAAGGCCCTGAGATACCTCTCCGACATTCGGAGTGACAAATCCTAATCTCGAAATACACCAACCCAACAAATACTTTCGGAGACACCTGTAGAGCACCTTTATAATCACCCAGTTACGTTGTGACGTTTGGTGGCACACAAAGTGTTCCTACGGTAAACGGGAGTTGCATAATCTCATAGTCATAGGAACATGTATGAGTAATGAAGAAAGCAATAGCAACATACTAAACGATCGGGTGCTAAGCTAATGGAATGGGTCATGTCAATCAGATCATTCAACTAATGATGTGATCTTGTTAATCAAATAACAACTCCTTGTCTATGGTTAGGAAACTTAACCATCTTTGATTAACAAGCTAGTCAAGTAGAGGCATACTAGTGACACTCTGTTTGTCTATATATCCACACATGTATTATGTTTCCAGTTAATATAATTCTAGCATGAATAATAAAAATTTATCATGATATATAAGGAAATAAATCATAACTTTATTATTGCCTCTAGGGCATATTTCCTTCAGTCTCCCACTTGCACTAGAGTCAATAATCTAGATTACACAGTAATGACTCTAACACCCGTGGAGTCTTCGTGCTGATCATGTTTTGCTCGTGGAAGAGGCTTAGTCAACGGGTCTGCTACATTCAGATCCGTATGTATCTTGCAAATCTCTATGTCTCCCACCTGGACTAGATCCCAGATGGAATTGAAGCGTCTCTTGATGTGCTTGGTTCTCTTGTGAAATCTGGATTCCTTTGCCAAGGCAATTGCACCAGTATTGTCACAAAAGATTTTCATTGGACCTGATGCACTAGGTATGACACCTAGATCGGATATGAATTCCTTCATCCAGACTCCTTCATTTGCTGCTTCCGAAGCAGCTATGTACTCCGCTTCACATGTAGATCCCGCCACGACGCTTTGTTTAGAACTGCACCAACTGACAGCTCCACCGTTTAATGTAAATACGTATCCGGTTTGCGATTTAGAATCGTCCGGATCAGTGTCAAAGCTTGCATCAACGTAACCGTTTACGACGAGCTCTTTGACACCTCCATACACGAGAAACATTTCCTTAGTCCTTTTCAGGTATTTCAGGATGTTCTTGACCGCTGTCCAGTGATCCACTCCTGGATTACTTTGGTACCTCCCTGCCAAACTTATAGCAAGGCACACATCAGGTCTGGTACACAACATTGTATACATGATAGAGCCTATGGCTGAAGCATAGGGAACATCTTTCATCTTTTCTCTATCTTCTGCAGTGGTCGGGCATTGAGTCTTACTCAACTTCACACCTTGTAACATAGGCAAGAACCCTTTCTTTGCTTGATCCATTTTGAACTTTTTCAAAACTTTGTCAAGGTATGTGCTTTGTGAAAGTCCAATTAAGCGTCTTGATCTATCTCTATAGATCTTAATGCCCAATATGTAAGCAACTTCACCGAGGTCTTTCATTGAAAAACTCATATTCAAGTATCCCTTTATGCTATCCAGAAATTCTATATCATTTCCAATTAGTAATATGTCATCTACATATAATATCAGAAATGCTACAGAGCTCCCACTCACTTTCTTGTAAATACAGGCTTCTCCAAAAGTCTGTACAAACCCAAATGCTTTGATCACACTATCAAAGCATTTATTCCAACTCCGAGAGGCTTGCACCGGTCCATAAATGGATCGCTGGAGCTTGCACACTTTGTTAGCTCCCTTTGGATCGATAAAACCTTCTGGTTGCATCATATACAACTCTTCTTCCAGAAATCCATTCAGGAATGCAGTCTTTACATCCATTTGCCAAATTTCATAATCATAAATGCGGCAATTGCTAACATGATTCGGACAGACTTAAGCATCGCTACGGGTGAGAAGGTCTCATCGTAGTCAATCCCTTGAACTTGTCGAAAACCTTTTGCGACAAGTCGAGCTTTGTAGACAGTAACATTACCATCAGCGTCAGTCTTCTTCTTGAAGATCCATTTATTCTCTATTGCTTGCCGACCATCGGGCAAGTCAACCAAAGTCCATACTTTGTTGTCATACATGGATCCCATCTCAGATTTCATGGCTTCTAGCCATTTTGCGGAATCTGGGCTCACCATCGCTTCTTCATAGTTCGTAGGTTCATCATGATCTAGTAGCATGACTTCCAGAACAGGACTGCCGTACCACTCTGGTGCGGATCTTACTCTGGTTGATCTACCAGGTTCTGTAGTAACTTGATCTGAAGTTTCATGATCATTATCATTAGCTTCCTCACTAATTGGTGTAGGTGTCATAGAAACAGATTTCTGTGATGCACTACTTTCCAATAAGGGAGCAGGTACAGTTACCTCATCAAGTTCTACTTTCCTCCCACTCACTTCTTTCGAGAGAAACTCCTTCTCTAGAAAGGACCCATTCTTAGCAACAAATATCTTGCCTTCGGATCTGTGATAGAAGGTGTACCCAACAGTCTCCTTTGGGTATCCTATGAAGACACATTTCTCCGATTTGGGTTCGAGCTTATCAGGTTGAAGCTTTTTCACATAAGCATTGCAGCCCCAAACTTTAAGAAACGACAACTTTGGTTTCTTGCCAAACCATAGTTCATAAGGCGTCGTCTCAACGGATTTTGATGGTGTCCTATTCAATGTGAATGCGGCCGTCTCTAGAGCATAACCCCAAAATGATAGCGGTAAATCTGTAAGAGACATCATAGATCGCACCATATCAAGTAAAGTGCGATTACGACGTTCGGACACACCATTGCGTTATGGTGTTCCGGGTGGCGTGAGTTGCGAAACTATTCCGCATTGTTTCAAATGTAGACCAAACTCGTAACTCAAATATTCTCCTCCACGATCAGATCGTAGAAACTTTATTTTCTTGTTACGATGATTTTCAACTTCACTCTGAAATTCTTTGAACTTTTCAAATGTTTCAGACTTATGTTTCATTAAGAAGATATACCCATATCTTCTTAAATCATCTGTGAAGGTGAGAAAATAATGATATCCGCCACGAGCCTCAACATTCATCGGACCACATACATCTGTATGTATGATTTCCAACAAACCTGTTGCTCTCTCCATAGTACCGGAGAATGGTGTTTTAGTCATCTTGCCCATGAGGCACGGTTCGCAAGTACCAAGTGATTCATAATCAAGTGGTTCCAAAAGTCCATCAGTATGGAGTTTCTTCATGCGCTTTACACCGATATGACCTAAACGGCAGTGCCACAAATAAGTTGCACTATCATTATCAACTCTGCATCTTTTGGCTTCAACACTATGAATATGTGTATCACTACTATCGAGATTCATCAAAAATAGACCACTCTTCAAGGGTGCATGACCATAAAAGATATTACTCATATAAATAGAACAACCATTATTCTCTGATTTAAATGAATAACCGTCTCACATCAAACAAGATCCAGATATAATGTTCATGCTCAACGCTGGCACCAAATAATAATTATTCGGGTCTAATACTAATCCCGAAGGTAGATGTAGAGGTAGCGTGCCGACTGCGATCACATCGACTTTGGAACCATTTCCCACGCGCATCGTCACCTCGTCCTTTGCCAGTGTTCGCTTAATCCATAGTCCCTGTTTTGAGTTGCAAATATTAGCAACAGAACCAGTATCAAATACCCAGGTGCTACTGCGAGCTCTAGTAAGGTACACATCAATAACATGTATATCACATATACCTTTGTTCACCTTGCCATCCTTCTTATCCGCCAAATACTTGGGGCAGTTCCGCTTCCAGTGACCAGTCTGCTTGCAGTAGAAGCACTCAGTTTCAGGCTTAGGTCCAGACTTGGGTTTCTTCTCTTGAGCAGCAACTTGTTTGCTGTTCTTCTTGAAGTTCCCCTTCTTCTTCCCTTTGCCCTTTTTCTTGAAACTAGTGGTTTTGTTAACCATCAACACTTGATGCTCCTTCTTGATTTCTACCTCCGCAGCCTTTAGCATTGCGAAGAGCTCGGGAATTGTCTTATCCATCCCTTGCATATTATAGTTCATCACGAAGCCTTTGTAGCTTGGTGGAAGTGATTGGAGAATTCTGTCGATGACACAATCATCCGGAAAATTAACTCCCAGTTGAATCAAGTGATTATAATACCCAGACATTTTGAGTATATGCTCACTGACAGAACCATTCTCCTCCATCTTGCAGCTATAGAACTTATTGGAGACTTCATATCTCTCAATCCGGGCATTCTGTTGGAATATTAACTTCAACTCCTGGAACATCTCATATGCTCCATGGTGTTCAAAACGTCGTTGAAGTCCCGGTTCTAAGCCGTAAAGCATGGCACACTGAACTATCGAGTAGTCATCAGCTTTGCTCTGCCAGACGTTCATAACATCTGGTGTTGCTCCTGCAGCAGGCCTGGCACCCAGCGGTGCTTCCAGGACATAATTCTTCTGTGCAGCAATGAGGATAATCCTCAAGTTACGGACCCAGTCCGTGTAATTGCTACCATCATCTTTCAACTTTGCTTTCTCAAGGAACGCATTAAATTTCAACGGAACAACAACACGGGCCATCTATCTACAATCAACATAAACAAGCAAGATACTATCAGGGACTAAGTTCATGATAAATTTAAGTTCAATTAATCATATTACTTAAGAACTCCCACTTACATAGACATCCCTCCAATCTTCTAAGTGATCACGTGATCCAAATCAAACTAAACCATAACCGATCATCACGTGAAATGGATTAGTTCTCAATGGTGAACATCATTATGTTGATCATATCTACTATATGATTCACGCTCGACCTTTCGGTCTCCGTGTTCCGAGGCCATATCTACATATGCTAGGCTCGTCAAGTATAACCCGAGTATTCTGCGTGTGCAAAAACTGACTTGCACCCGTTGTAGATGGACGTAGAGCTTATCACACCCGATCATCATGTGGTGTCTGGGCACGACGAACTTTGGCAACGGTGCATACTCGGGGAGAACACTTCTTGATAATTTAGTGAGAGATCATCTTATAATGCTACCGTCAATCAAAGCAAGATAAGATGCATAAAAAGATAAACATCACATGCAATCAATATAAGTGATATGATATGGCCATCATCATCTTGTGCTTGTGATCTCCATCTCCGCAGCACCGTCATGATCACCATCGTCACCGGCGCGACACCTTGATCTCCATTGTAGCATCGTTGTCGTCTCGCCAATCTTATGCTTCTACGACTATCGCTACCGCTTAGTGACAAAGTAAAGCATTACAGGGCGATTGCATTGCATACAATAAAGCGACAACCATACGGCTCCTGCCGGTTGCCGATAACTCGGTTACAAAACATGATCATCTCATACAATAAAATTTAGCATCATGTCTTGACCATATCACATCACAACATGCCCTGCAAAAACAAGTTAGACGTCCTCTACTTTGTTTGTTGCAAGTTTTACGTGGCTGCTACGGGCTTAAGCAAGAACCAATCTCACCTACGCATCAAAACCACAACGATAGTTTGTCAAGTTGATGCCATTTTAACCTTCGCAAGGACCGGGCGTAGCCACACTCGGTTCAACTAAAGTTGGAGAAACTGACACCCGCCAGCCACCTGTGTGCAAAGCACGGCGGTAGAACCAATCTCGCATAAGCGTACGCGTAATGTCGGTCCGGGCCGCTTCATCCAACAATACCGCCGAACCAAAGTATGACATGCTGGTAGGCAGTATGACTTATATCGCCCACAACTCACTTGTGTTCTACTCGTGCATAACATCAAACCATAAAAACCTAAGCTCGGATGCCACTGTTGGGGAACGTAGTAATTTCAAAATTTTTCCTACGCACACGCAAGATCATGGTGATGCATAGCAACGAGAGGGGAGAGTGTTGTCTACGTACCCTCGTAGACCGAAGCGGAAGCGTTGACGCAACATAGAGGAAGTAGTCATACGTCTTCCCGATCCGACCGATCCAAGCGCCGTTACTCCGGCACCTCCGAGTTCTTAGCACACGTACAGCTCGATGACGTTCCCCGGGCTCCGATCCAGCAAAGCTTCGGGGATGAGTTTCGTCAGCACGACGGCGTGATGACGATGATGATATTCTACCGACGCAGGGCTTCGCCTAAACACTGCAACGATATGACTGAGGTGGAATATGGTGGAGGGGGCACCGCACACGGCTAAGGAACGATCGCAATGATCAACTTGTATGTTCTAGGGTGCCCCCTGCCCCCGTATATAAAGGAGGGGAGGGGAAGGCGCGGCCGGCCCCCAAGGGGTGCGCCAGGAGGAGTCCTACTCCCACCGGGAGTAGGACTCCTCTCCCTTGCCTTGTAGGAGAAGGAAGGAGAGAGGGGGAAAGGAAAAAGGGGGGCGCCGCCCCCCCTTCCTTGTCCTATTCGGACTAGGGGGGGAGGGGGCGTGCGGCCTGCCCTGGCCGCCCCTCCTCTTTTCCCTTAAGGCCCATATGGGCCCATTAACCCCGGGGGGTTCCGGTAACCCCCCGGTACTCCACTAAAATGCCGATTTCACTCGGAACCATTCCGATGTCCAAATATAGGCTTCCAATATATCGATCTTTATGTCTCGACCATTTCGAGACTCCTCGTCATGTCCGTGATTACATCCGGGACTCCGAACTAACTTCGATACATCAAAATGCATAAACTAATAATAACTGTCATCGTAACTTTAAGCGTGCGGACCCTACGGTTCGAGAACAATGTAGACATGACTGAGACAAATCTCTGGTCAATAACCAACAGCGGGACCTGGATGCCCATATTGGATCCTACATATTCTACGAAGATCTTTATCGGTCAGACCGCATAACAACATACGTTGTTCCCTTTGTCATCGGTATGTTACTTGCCCGAGATTCGATCGTCGGTATCCAATACCTAGTTCAATCTCGTTACCGGCAAGTCTCTTTACTCGTTCTGTAATACATCATCTCGCAACTAACTTATTAGTTGCAATGCTTGCAAGGCTTATGTGATGTGCATTACCGAGAAGGCCCTGAGATACCTCTCCGACATTCGGAGTGACAAATCCTAATCTCGAAATACACCAACCCAACAAATACTTTCGGAGACACCTGTAGAGCACCTTTATAATCACCCAGTTACGTTGTTACGTTCGGTGGCACACAAAGTGTTCCTAAGGTAAACGGGAGTTGCATAATCTCATAGTCATAGGAACATGTATGAGTCATGAAGAAAGCAATAGCAACATACTAAACGATCGGGTGCTAAGCTAATGGAATGGGTCATGTCAATCAGATCATTCAACTAATGATGTGATCTTGTTAATCAAATAACAACTCCTTGTCTATGGTTAGGAAACTTAACCATCTTTGATTAACAAGCTAGTCAAGTAGAGGCATACTAGTGACACTCTGTTTGTCTATATATCCACACATGTATTATGTTTCCAGTTAATATAATTCTAGCATGAATAATAAACATTTATCATGATATATAAGGAAATAAATAATAACTTTATTATTGCCTCTAGGGCATATTTCCTTCAAAAAACCCCTCTCCCCTTCCGCGCGCACTTCCCGCCCGGCGCCAGCTGAGCCCGCCGCTCCACATTGATGGCAAGTCAGGGCGACGCGACCTCTCACTGCTTCCGCTGTTGAATCGGCGCGCCGACCGAGAGCACCGCTCGCTGCACGTACTGCATTTCAGACTACACAGTGGAGAGTAACTTTGGAGCAAGTACTACAATTAGATGACATAAGCAGGCTATAAGGATTTCAATATAGTATTTGTGCTTAGTTGAAGGAGATAGAAGAGGAGAGATAAGAGAAGCAGGTTGTAAACTTGTAGCCGGTTGTAGCAGGAGCTCCAAGATACTTTGGGAAACAAAAGGTGGGGCCATTATTAATGATATAGTAATATACTAAAGGGACTAACTATTGTACTACCAGGCTATTAGGTTGGTTCTAGATGATGTGTCAACTTCATATAGCCGGATGTTGGCTATACTATTAACCATGCTCTAAGTGTGGTGTGAGTGGGACTAAAGTTTAGTCCTATACTGCTACTCCCTCCTTCCATCTATATAGGGCCTAATGCGTTTTTCAAAACCGCCTTTGACTATTGACAAGATTAATATTACATGAGATGTATAATGTGAAAATTATATCATTGGAAGGTCCTTTCACATACGAATTTGACCGTATGCTTTGTGTAAGTTGCATGTCATATATTATTGCTCTAATATTTGGCCAAAGTTAGCCTCAAAAAACACATTAGGCCCTATATAGATGGAACGAGGGAGTAGGTGAGTGTGAGTTACACCACTTTATAATGTGATCTATTCTAGCATTTGCATGAGCATGATAACAGGAAACCTACATGCGCGCTCTTCGGGAATGAGCCTATCCAAGGACAAAAGTTATGCATGTGGTCTATATTTTTGTTGGTCGGAAAATATATTAAGTCATTAAATAATAATTAATGGATGCCTTAATTACTCAGCCGTTTCTGATTCTTTTGGATAGTGGGGCTATTATTGACTTGGATGTGGGGTTTGGGCCAAAGGCCTACTCCCTCCGTCTCAGTTTAGAGGGTGTGCGCGTAGTTCCAGATCATCCATTTGACTAACTAAATATGAGTTATATGTCACCAAAATTACATCATTGGATTCTTAAGCGGATGTAGTTTCTAAACATATACTTTTCATCACATATAATACATATATAGCTAGTTAAATTCTCAACCTAGAACAACGTGCATGCCCTGTAAACCGAGACGGAGGGAGTACTATTATACTTGGTCTTACTCGCACGACCGACATGACATGCTCTACCCTAGCCGCCGCTGTATCATATGGTTTCGCATTGTTCCAGATCTTAGCGCCGCCACACAATTCTTCTCCATCCCTCCTTCCGGCGTGCACCTCGAGAAGGGACATCAGCCCTCCGAACCCTGCCTTTCGTGATCCTGTACGGGAGAGGGGTGATCAGGTTTTTGGGGAGCACACTCCTGTGACTGCTGCCAGCGATGACTTCCTCAACGACAGCCTTCTTCCCCGACCTTGGTAACCTCTTCATCAACAGCATGAGTGACAACATCAACCACATCGGTTCTGCTCCCGCTGTACAGTACATGATTCTGTCCTCCTGGTTTAGTCCGCATCATTACTTTGATCTTTGCAATTGTCATCATGATCTATTTACTGTTGATTCGGATTAAATCTTATAGTAAATTGCTCATATATTCAACAATCCAATCCAAAAACCTGATTATAGGCAATTTATTCCGAGTGGTTTTGCAGCGCTTTTGAAGCCGCCTACTTTTAGGGGGTGCAATATAAAAGGTGGCGCACAAGAGTAGTATATTGGTTTTAGATCATATACTGCTATGACGCCACTAAGGGTAAGCCTGAGGGTGATCTTAATCCTACACAGCAGGAAGCTTTTGAGAACATGGATACCCTCTTCAAAGCTGCCCTGCTGAGTGTTCTTGACAATTCCATTGTGGATTCATATATGTCGTTTGACAGCGGCAAAGACATGTCGGCTGTGCTCGAGGCCATGTTTGGGGCCTCGGGCACTGGCAACGAGTTGTACGTCATGGAGCAATTCTTTGACTACAAGATGACTGATGAGCGCTCTGTTGTTCAGCAGACTCATGAGATACAACACTCGCTAAGGAACTTGAGTACTTTAAGTGTGTGTTGCCGGACAAATTTGTTGCTGGGACCATCATTGCCAAGCTTCCACCTTCGTGGAACAGTTTTGGTACTTCTCTGAAAAACAAGAGACATGAGTTTTCTGTTTCAGACCTCATTAGCACTCTTGATTTTGAAGAGAAGGCGAGAGCAAAAGACACACGTGCTCGGGTCGCTGAGGGAGCTTCTAGTGACCACATGGTACACGAGAAGAACTTCCAGCCCAACCAGCCCCAAAACAACAAGAACAAATCTCAGGGGAAAGGCAAGTTTGATGCAAAGAACAAGCCATCACATTCTACCAACTTCAAGAAGAATTCTCATAACGGGAAGGGATACAAACCTCAATTTTGGTAGCACCGCACAAAATTTATAAGGCTGCATCTACCTGCTGTCAGCTAACCTCATGGTGCTCCAGCTATTCCTACATCCGTAACTAGGTACAATGACCACTGCAAGATGAAATAAGCTTATTCGTACGTTGACTTGCTGATTGCAGTGCGGAATGATCCTGTCATGTGTGGAGGAGCAAACAAGCAGTGCAACCGAAGGTGGAAATCAACTAAGGACTTATGAAATTTTATATAATCTTCCTCAGGCAGGTCAGTATCCCCTTCATCCAGATGATCGTGTTTTGTCATGCCGAGCTATTGATATGTTCTACTGTTTTGCAACACCGTTTAAGTATAGCTATTGTTTTCCTATCTTTTCAGATTCAGGACAATGAAGATGATTTTAGGGGAACTGCACAATATGGACTCATGTTGAGTCATCTCTATTGCCTCATGTGTTTACTGCAAATATGTCAGCATCAATTGCAAGATGAGGCCGCTAGCTAGCTGTGGAGTTGCCAACATGCTCAAAGTGCTTGCAACATTGAGAAGAAACAATCATGCCCAGGAAATTAATGCGTGCACAGGGAGGCCCTTTGCTCAGAGAAGCATCGACCGATTTTCTTTATTTCCACACCTTCTCACTGCTTTGAATTGGTTATAGTATGGTGAATCATTGAGATGCATAAACATGCTGAACTTTTGTTCTTCTGAATGTTAGTATGCATACCGTATCTTTTGAAGCTTAGTTTAATGTGAATGTTGACTAGCCTGTGAACCTTCACAATATAGTAAGTATATTGTAGGCCCGTTATTTGACACCTCACTTTGCCGCGCTATGCGACCAGTGTGAGTGTCTGCATCCAGTACCGCATCCTCTAATTTGGTGGATGCCAAGTTGAAAAAGGTTACTGAGGGAGTCCTGGATTAGGGGGTGTTTGGATAGCCGGACTATACCTTCAGCCAGACTCCAGGATTATGAAGATACAAGATTGAAGACTTCGTCCCGTGTCCGGATGAGACTTTCCTTGGCGTGGAAGACAAGCTTGGCGATGCGGATATTCAAGATCTCCTACCATTGTAACCAACTCTGTGTAACCCTAATCCTATCCGGTGTCTATATAAACCGGAGGGTTCTAGTCCGTGGGACAACTCCATCATACAACAATCATACCATAGGCTAGCTTCTAGGGTTTAGCCTCCTTGATCTCGTGGTAGATCTACTCTTGTACTACCCATATCATCAATATTAATCAAGCAGGAGTAGGGTTTTACCTCCATCGAGAGGGCCCGAACCTGGGTAAAAACATCGTGTCCCTTGTCTCCTGTTACCATCTGCCTAGACGCACAGTTCGGGACCCCCTACCCGAGATCCACCGGTTTTGACACCGACATTGGTGCTTTCATTGAGAGTTCCTCTGTGTCGTCACTTCTAGGCCCGATGGCTCCTTCGATCATCAATGACGAGGCGGTCCAGGGTGAGGCTTTTCTCCCTAGACAGATCTTCGTCTTCGGCGGCTTCGCACTGCGGGCCAATTCGCTTGGCCACCTGGAGCAGACCAAAAGCTACGCCCCTGGCCATCAGGTCAGGTTTGGAAGCTTAAACTACATGGCAGATATCCGCGGGGACATGATCTTCGATGGATTCGAGCCACAACCAGGCGCGCCGCACTGTCTCGAGGGGCATGATCTAGCTCTGCCGCCGAACAGTGCCCTGGAGGCCGCACACGCACCGGTTCCGACCCTTAATTCGGAGCCTATTGCGCCAATCGAGGATAAGCGGTTGGACGTCACCTCGAGGGCTGCGATCTCAAAGGCAATCAAGCCAAACGCCAGCCCCGCATTCGGCATTACCCGTGACTCCGAGGATCCGGATTCCACTCCGGACTCCGAACCCCCTGCGCCCCTGCCAATTGAATCCGATTGGGCGCCGATAATGGAGTTCACCACCGCGGACATATTTCAGCACTCGCCCTTCGGCGACATCCTGAATTCTCTAAAGTCTCTCTCTTTATTAGGAGAGCCCTGGCCAGACTACGGTCAGCGAGGATGGGATACGGACGATGAAGAAATTTAAAGCCCAGCCACCACCCACTTGGTAGCCACTGTCGACAATTTAAACGACATGCTCAACTTCGACTCCGAAGACATCAACAGTATGGACGACGATGCAGGAGACACATATGAACCAATGCCTATAGGGCATTGGACGGCACCTCACCTCATGATGTGTACATGGTGGATACCCCTAACGGTAGTGACCACGAGGAAAACGGGGATAGAACGAAGGATCAATCCCTCGAAAAACAATCAAAGCGTCGGCGCAAACGCCGACCCAAGCCCCGCCTCGACACAGACCCAGCCATAGAGCAGGATGAGCCAACAGGCGACGAGCATGCCCTAGAGCAACCGTCCGAACAGGGCAGCCCGGATGAAGAAACCAAGCATCCCTCCTCTGGCGAAAATGGCATTCTGGACAACCTTACGCCGGATAAACCCACGGAGAAGAAGAACCTCCACAAGAGGCTCGAAGCAACCACACGCAGCCTGAAAAAACAAAAGCGGAAGCTCAAGACTGCAGAAGATGCACTCAGGATCAGATGGAGTAAAGTAATCAACAACGCAGACAAATACGGTGATATTCGCCGCACTAAAAGCTATCCGAAGCGAAAGCTACTGCCTGAATTCGACGAAGAGGCCTTAGAGTCCTCGCACTCAAAAAGCAAGAAAGCCACACGGTCGGATAGACGACCCCATAGCCAGCATAAAACGGCAAATGGCACCGCACTTAAGCCGGCACGCGACCCACTTACGGATTCACATCAAAAAGATGGCCCAGCCAGGTCCATTTATGGGCCAAGAAAGCAAGCTGTCGTAAGCAATGCAATAAAACCATCATTAGAATCCGGCACACCCAAATACAGGGGCGCCGCACATCCCCTATGCTTCACCGATGAGGTCCTAGATTATGAATTTCCAGCGGGATTCAAACCCGTAAACATAGAGGCATATGATGGAACAACAGACCCTGGAGTCTGGATAGAGGATTATATCCTCCACATACACATGGCTAGAGGAGATGATCTCCACGCCATCAAATATTACATTGGCTCAAAAGCCTTCCTGAAAACACAATTGGAAGCTGGGAAGAGCTCGAGGACGCTTTCCGAGCAAATTTTCAAGGGACTTATGTCCGTCCTCCGGATGCTGACGACCTCAGTCACATAACACAACAGCCCGGAGAATCAGCTCGACAATTCTGGAATAGATTCCTCACTAAAAAGAATCAGATAGTCGACTGTCAGGACGCTCAAGACTTAGCAGCTTTCAGGCATAACGTCCGAGATGAATGGCTCGCCAGACACCTCGGCCAAGAAAAGCCAAGAACGATGGCCGCACTGACAAGCCTCATGACCTGCTTTTGTGCGGGAGAGGACAGTTGGTTGGCAAGATGCAGCACCAGCAGCCCAAATACATCCGAAACTAGGGATGGAAACGGAAAACCGCGACGCAATAAGGACCATCGCCGGACTAAGGAAAAAAGTCCGAAGAGCACGACAGTCAACGCTGGATTCAAAAGCTCACGACAGAATCAGACAAAGCCGCCCCTCCAGGATAACAGGGATGATCCATCCAACTTAAACAAAATCCTGGACAGGATATGTCAAATACACAGTACTCCCGGGAGGCCTGCTAACCATACCCACAGAGATTGTTGGGTTTTCAAACAATCCGGCAGACTCAACGCCGAACACAAGGGGCTCGAAACACCAAGTGAGGATGAAGACGAACCCCAAAAGCAGAGCACCAGGAAACAAAAGAACTTCCCACAAGAAGTAAAAACAGTAAACTTACTTCACATAACAAAACATGCGGCGCCCATAAAGGTACGCACCACACGACCTATCCCAAAGGGGTCCCGCCACTGGTTGTCAAAACCAATCATCTTCGATCAGCTGGACTATTCTAGAAGTATCAGGAACGCAGGTTGGTCTGCCTTGGTACTCGATCCAATAATCGGCGGACTCAAGTTTTCAAATGTCCTTATGGACGGCGGCAGTGGACTAAACCTGATATATCAGGACACAATCCGTCGCATGGGGATAGACCCAACAAGAATCCGTCACAGCAAAACCTCCTTTCAAGGGGTAACGCCAGGTCCGGACACCCGGTGCATGGGTTTTCTCCGGCTTGAAGTTACATTCGGCTACCCCGATAACTTCCGTTGCGAAAAGCTAATTTTCCACATCGTCCCATTCTCAAGTCGCTATCAAGCACTACTAGGACGCGAAGCTTTCGCCCGCTTTAATGCAATACCGCATTATGCATCTCTAATGCTTAAAATGCCCAGTCCACGAGGCATCATCTCTTTAAAGGGGAAGCATTGAGGTGCGCCTCCCCCAAGCAGAGGACTGTGCGGCCGCTTTGACAGCCCCACAGTAAAATGGCTTCACCGGCCAAAAACTTTGGAATAGGTCCTTAAAGACCACGAACGCGGATAGACGAGTTCGGTACAAAATTATCATTGATGCAGGCTTAGTGGCCATATACCTCCGCACTAGGTGCTCCGTACATATACAATAAGAGACAATAAAGCTCAATTTTATATATTTTACTTTATACTTTGTTTATTTTAAAATCTTGTTCGGCACGACCCATTTTCAACTCAGCTCCTCTCTTTTACAGATGAACGTCGTGCGGCGCCCGTCCAGGATACGGCACAACAGAGACACAGGCGCAGACGTGCAGTAGGGACCCGTCCTCAGGATTCTTTTTAGATTATGACCCTGCGTAAACCTTTTTTACTGTCTCTTGTTGCTACATATCCCCTGGTTTTCTCTGCTATAACCAAGGAGGAGGCTGGCGTCTTGGCATGTGGCCACGTCAGTTGCGCGTACCTGGACACTAGGGGCTTTTTAATAAAGAGTGCTGTTTTGCCCGCACTTATAAAGACCGAACACCTTAGGGAGTGTTCGGCGTCGCGAGTTTTGGCATTATATGCATCAGCTCCGAATCATGTCTTTGGTCAAATGTTGGGTTGCCCGGCTCCTGAGTTCGGCTACCTTACGTTCCGCTCTATCGGCTAAGGTAGCACCAGGAGAACTACTGCGATTGTGCCCCGGTTAGGCCGGGCGAGCACCTCAGTAGAGAAAGCTGAAAACTGACTGTCATGATGTAGCGTGAGAGTGGTCAGCCACTCGATGACCTACCGGAATCTATAGGATTCCTCCGCTTTAACGGACGGCCGTTTCCCAGCCAGGCACATACGTGCCCCGAACTCAGGCGAGCGCAGTCGCCACCAAGGGGCTACCTAAATATCCCCCTGTCAAGCTCCTATGGCTAAGTGAAAGTGTTAAAGCATTATAGTTCGGTTGCCTGGCCCGCTGCGCTATCACCTCCTTTGTAGGACCAAGACGTTGGATTAAGTGTGAAAATGCGTCTTCTGTGAGCACCCCCGCACTATGTGCGTGGGGGCTGAAGCCAACGACTGCCATCTTTCAGATTTTGTATATATATATCTTAAAACGGCCGCACATGAGGTGTTCCCAATACTTGAAGGCACAAGTATAAAATGCCACTACAATTTATCAAAATATTGCTTTATAATTACATATGCTATCATAACATAGCATCCTTCGAGCACTGCGTCTCTATTACACGAGCGCCCTCAAGGACTTCCTGAAAATAGTGCTCGGAGGGTACTCGGCTTTTGTCCGAATCTCGGGACGCAACAACGGTGGTCTCCATCTCCGACCAGTATGTCTTGACACGAGCAAGAGCCATCCGTGCGCCCTCTATGCATGCTAACCTCTTCATCGCATTGATACGCGGCACTGCGTCAAGGAATTGCTGCACCAAGCTGAAATAACTCTTCGGCTCCGATCTCCGCGGCCACAGATGACCCATGACGTACTTCATGGCGAGTGCAGACAACCTATTCAATTCGGCCCATTGAGCCAGGCGATCGTCCACTGCCAGTGGACGCTCTGGATTGTGGAACTGCGACTAGAAAAGCTTTTCCACTTCGCGATCTTTTAGATCTCGAAAGTGTTCGGTCGCATCAGCAGCACTTGTTGCCAAATCCAGATAGGTGTCCTCCACACTCCACATCCGGTCTAACGGAGCAAACTTCGGATCACAAAACTTCCTCCGCAACATAAAGGTCTTTCCAACCGCAATTTGTTCGGCCTGACGCAGCTCCTCCTTCGCAGCTCTCATTGCAGAGCAAGCGTCCTTGGCATCAGCAATGGCCTTCTCCAAGTCCGTCTGCCTTGCTCGGTCTTCTTCTTCAAGAAGCTTGCAACGGTCAGCAGCGCGCTTTAACTTCACGGTCATCTCGGCCATCTCCTCCTTGCTTCGGCAGTGAGCAGCCTGTTCGGCTCTCAGCTCTTCGAGAGCTTTCTGGGCAGCCGCATCGCTCTTTCGGGCTTGTTCCTTAGCTCAGGCAAGTTCTGCCCTAAGATTCTCCATGGCGGCCGCACCATTTGCGTCAAGCACACACACTGTAAGACAATGGCATAAAGCTCCTCTTACCTGATGCCGCCCGAGGAATTACATACCTTGAGCCTCATCAAGCCGCTTGTTGACAAGCGCGATGTCGGCATCTGCCACGTCCAGTTGTCGCTTTAGTTCGGCAAAATCATCAGTTCGGCTCAATTCCGGACACCTCGCCACCTACATTCAAAGGCGACACCTTAGACATGGGATTATGATCCTCCGCGTGCCGTCATTTCTTGATGACGCGCAGAGTCTCAGGGGCTACTATCTACACAGGGCGCAACTTACTTATGCGCAACTGACAAAAGTGTACATTATCTAACGTACCTCAAAACCCGTCAGTAAACTTTTGACGGCTTCATGCAATCCGCTTTCTGCGGATGAAATCCTTTCAATAACCGTGCCCATCAATGCACGGCGCTCCTCTGAGATAGAAGCTCGTCCCAGCAGAATCTTTAGCTCCTCCGGCCGAGCACCAGACGGTGCCGGACTTGTCCTATGGCCTCTTTCGAAGGCCGGACGCGGAGAACCTTGGGGGGCCATATGGCTATCTTCCGCCCCTGCCAGATTTGGAGGAACCCTCCGCGACGACACCTCAACGTCGCCCGCCTCGCTAGGCGGTACGGCAGGGGGGAGGCGTCCCGCTCTCCATCATCTCCGGAAGAACATACCCCGAAGACGAGCTCTGCTGAGAAGGGCTGAGGTCCGAGCTACAAGGTAAAATTTCGGTTAATGTTCTCAGATATAAATCAAGGATTTCTCTCATCCCTCAAAAGGGAAACCTTTCTCTACTTACGGCTCGCTGGAGGGCTGATCCCTTTGAGGGCGTAGTTCGGCCGAGGAACTCCCCGGCGTCGGACCCTCTGACGAGGATTTTTTCCTCGAGGCCATGGTCTCCGGGTCGTCAGAGGCGGCCCTCTTCTTCCCCTTAGGAGAGGAATTGTCGGTTCCTCCCTCCGAAGCAGCCTCCTTCGAGGAGGCCATAGTTCCCTTGTTCTTCCCCTTACGTCCCTCCAAAGGCATTATCTTCAACATCCTGACAAGCACGGGATCCGGCCTGGTTTCGGGAAGGGGAGCCGGACACCTGATCAGCTTTGCCTTCTCTATCCACTCCTGTTTAAAAGGACATCTCTTTTAGGGGCAAGTTTGTGACAATTATACAGATAGCATGTCCGGGCACAAGGTTACTTACTTGAGTATCCGGGCGATTGCAGCTTAGGCCCGCGTCCTCGATCAAATCCGGACACATCGCTTGTGATCCGAAGAACAGTTTATACATCTCCGCGGGTGTTGTGCCCATGAAATTCTGGAGAGCCCGCGGTCCCTCTAGATTAAACTACCACAGGCGAAGGGAGCGACGTTTGCCGGGCAATATCCGACGAATCAACATGACCCGCGTCACCTTGACCAGGCTGAGGTCTCCTTCTAAGAGACCCCTAATGCGGCCCTGCAACAAGGGCACGTCTTTGGGTAACCCCCAATCTAACCCTCTACTGACCCATGACGTTAGCCGTGGCGGGGGACCCGAGCGAAAGGCAGGAGGCACCACCCACTTGGTGCCCTTGGGAGCGGTGATATAGAACCACTCTCGTTGCCACAAACCAAGCTCCTCTTGAAAAGAGCCCTCGGGCCATGGAGCATCAGCATTCTTGCTTATAACAGCGCCTCCGCACTCTGCGTGCCGTCCCTCGATCATCTTCGGCTCCACTTTAAAAGTCTTGAGCCATAATCCGAAGTGAGGGGTAACACGGAGGAACGCTTCACACATGACGATGAATGAGGAAATATGGAGGATGGACTCCGGAGCTAAGTCATGGAATTCCAGCCCGTAATAAAACAGCAGCCCCCTCACAAAGGGATCCATTGGGAAGCCTAACCCTCGAAGGAAGTGAGACATGAACACCACACTCTCACCGGGCTGGGGACTGGGAATGGCCTGCCCTTGAACAGGCAACCTATGCGAAATTTCGCCGGTCAGGAACTTAGCCTCTCTCAACTTTAGCACGTCCTCTTCCGTGACGGAGGAGGGCGTCCATCGGCCTTGAAGGTCAGAACCGGACATGGTCGAAGGTCCGAAGCGCCTGGAATCTGGAGCCTAGGGTGTTGGAACTCGAGGCGACGGGCGAACTCGTTTGAGGTTGGAAAAAGGAGTAAGGCCTTGGTCTCTTTATAAGAGGTTGAATACCAAGAGACCCCCCCGTAACCGTTTGGGACTCGCCTTTAATCGAGGAAACGTGCTAACGGGCACGATTGGGTTACCCACGTCCATATTGATGAGAATCCCGTAAAAAGGGGCACACGATCTCTGCTTTGACAATACGTGCCAAGGAAACCGCCTTGCAAAACGTGCTGAGGTGGAAAAGTAAAAACGATTCGAGTAAAAGACTTGGCCGTAGTGTGATGTCACACTGCGGAATACGTCAGCAGATTAGATTTGTGTTAATATTATTCTCTCTATGGCAATATGTGGAAACTTATTTTGCAGAGCCGGACACTATCCTTGGTGTTTAAAATCTTCTTGAAGAACTTGGAGGAGGAACCCGCCTTGCAATGCCGAAGACAATTTGCGCGCCGGACTCGTCGTCATTGAAGCCTGGTTCAGGGGCTACTAAGGGAGTCCTGGATTAGGGGGTGTTCGGATAGCCGGACTATACCTTCAGTCGGACTCCAGGATTATGAAGATACAAGATTGAAGACTTTGTCCCGTGTCCGGATGGGACTTTCCTTGGCGTGGAAGGCAAGCTTGGCGATGCGGATATTCAAGATCTCCTACCATTGTAACCGACTCTGTGTAACCCTAACCCTATCCGGTGTCTATATAAACCAGAGGGTTCTAGTCCGTGGGACAACTCCATCATACAACAATCATACCATAGGCTAGCTTCTAGGGTTTAGCCTCCTTGATCTCGTGGTAGATCTACTCTTGTACTACCCATATCATCGATATTAATCAAGCAGGAGTAGGGTTTTACCTCCATCGAGAGGGCCCAAATCTGGGTAAAAACATCGTGTCCCTTGTCTCCTGTTACCATCCGCCTAGACGCACAGTTTGGGACCCCCTACTCGAGATCCGCCGGTTTTGACACCGACAGTTACCGGTGAGTAGCCATAAGCTGGAGGCATCTTTTTTCTTCTTTCGAATGGGTAATAAGCTAGCGAGTGTCTCAGGCTGCCTCTAGCACAAGGCGCTCAAGTACGAAACACGAGCAGCCAACTGGGCCGATAGAAAAGCCTATCCATCTTAAAGCCCATTTGTTTTCATTTTTTGCGAGGAGAAGCCCATATTTCTTGAAGATGGGGCGATCCTAGAAAAACCCTCCTTCCTCCTCGCTTCCACTTATACCGCAGCTCGCTCTCCCGCTTCCGTCTCCCCACAATTCCCCCTGCTCCCCATCTTCCTCACTCGTCTAGAAAACCCCCGCTCACCTTCTTCCTCACTCGTATAAAAAACGCCTACTCCTCTTCTTCCATTCCTACAGAAAACCCCAGCCCTCCTTCCTCCCCACTCGCACTGCCACTAGGCTCGTCTCTGGCTACTCTGTTGAAACCTGCGAGCTCGGCGCGACGCCCGCAAGGAAAATGGAGTCGGCTGGCCCCAACGCCAAGAAGATGAGGCTCCCGCCAGCGGAGACACCCGTTGTAGATCCCGCATGTAGCGACCCGACCTCAGACGGTCAAGTCTCTATGCTTTAGTGTCAGCCCTGGATCGGTATGCTGACACACGCAGTACTCGAGGATTTATAACAGAGGTAAATCAAATGCATAAAGTAATGTAAATACTATTACCTCAATCCATATAGCGGAAGTAACAACAAGGTTGTAGATTCCCATCAACACCAACGACAAAGTTGAGTGTAGAAGCCGTAACCCTAACGTATCACTTACTCGTCGTAAGAATCCTGCAACATGAGACGTTGCAGCCACGTAGGTCAGTACATTGAATGTACTGGCAATTTCACACTGTAGAGCAATGCTGAATAATGACTATCACTACATGCATATTTGGCTGGTGGAGGCTCTAGCTTTAATTTTGCATAAAGCTATTTTTTCCTACAACAAAGGAATATGTTTTATTTAACTACAAAGTTTGTTGAAAACATTGAGAAGTTAACCCAAACTCAATCCCAAATTAACATCAATAACCCAACAAATTATTTAAGTAACGTGATGAGATCGACATGATAATTCAAGAACCAGATACTCAAGATGTCCATAACCGGGGACACGGCTAATCATGATTAGTTTGTACACTCTGCAGAGGTTTGCACACTTTTCCCCACAAGACTCGATCTCCTCCATTGGATTTCTCGCACTACATGGCGTTTGAGAAACGGATGACCGAGACACAGTCTTTCAGAAGCATTAACTCTTTACTCTGGGTAGACAGTACCAACCTACATCCCCTACATCTACTAGTCTACCACTGAAAGAGGTCATGAAACATACTCAACTATGCTAGAGCCCATAATAGCTTGTGGCTGCACACGGAAGTTTATAGCATGAAAAATCTTATGATCCCTTTGAGCCTGGGTGGCATTCCATAGGATGATCACACGGGTTCCCCGGGATCTCCTAAGACAACACTGGTATATCCCCAAGTGTCCAGGCAAGCCACTGGTATATCCCCAGGGTGCCCCAACCAATCCACCCAGATGTGTATTAAAGTAGCCACCTTAAGTTAACCATTAAATAAATTACTCTCACAACTTTCATGAATTCTCTCAAACCAATCCACGTCTAATAGCATAGCATAGCAGTATAAGCATAACGTAGAAGTAACTTCCGGGGGTTTGATATAAAGGACAACAGGTTCTACCTTATCAACTACTTCCCAAGACCCACATATTAATCAGATCCTACTCATGCAATGTTTGAGGGTGAAACTAATGCATAAATACTGGGTATGAAAGGGACATGATCAAGGTGTGAACTTGCCTCGTACTGTTGATGAAGATGATTCGCACTCATAACTCCTGATAGTTCTACTCGTCACACTCCGGTCAATCTATTGTGAGCAAGCAATTGCATACATAAGCACTCATGCAAAAGAATCGAAGAAAAGATCTCGGAAAACTTCGAAAACAAGCAATTAACTCTCACAACGTAAAACAATTTCTAACAGTACCAAAATTAAGTGAATTTGGCCTTATCAAAAAGTTTAGGTCAAGAGCTTCGATTTGCAAGAAGAATCAATTAAATCAGAGTTACGGAACTCAAGTTATGATCAAAATAAGTTTGAATATGAATCTGAACAAATTTCGAAATTTGTTCATTTCAAAAAGTTGATGTGACAGGTTCACTGGATAGGTGAAAACAAGACGAAACAATAGACGCTGGTTTCATCTAATTTGGATGAACGAGTAAAAAGTTATGGCTATTTGAAAAATCAGGGCCAAGCCGTTTTACGAAAAAAATAGCTACAGTTAAAAGAATTCTAGGTCTAATGTATAAATACAGAGACTAATTGATAATCTAATTATTGTATAAATACAGAGACTAATTGATAATCTAATTAATAAATTACGGAAGTAAAAAAAACGAAGAAAGATACCTTTATAAGGCAGAGAAAAGATGACTTCGGAGAGAGGAGATAACTTTTAAAAGTCCCACCGGAGAGGAGAAAAATATTTTTCTTTAGTGAATCAATGAATCTAGTCAAACCAAAATATTGATTTAACCCAAATCGGATGATTTTTGGAGGCTCTATGGGCCTATATTTATAGGTGGAAAAGAGGTTTAGAGATCAAAGGCCTAGGAAATGTGGGCTAAACGTAGACGAAAGAAAAGAAAAAGAGACGAAAGGAGAGGCGCTCGCATGGGCCTGAAAGGTTTCCGCCGGCCGGCCACGCGCGTACACTGCGGCTGCATTTTTTATGATTTGGTCGATTGAAAGAAAAAACATTTGTGAAAAGAAATCTGGGAAAAGAATATGGCCGGTTGGGCCTGGCCCATATAGGAAAAGAATTGAAAATGATGAGGCGCCCGCTGGTACTATGATGCGCACATGGGCAACAATTAGGTATGGGCCGCAAGTGCACCTTTTCTTTAAATAGACACAAAAGGTAAACTTAATAATGAAAATAAAAACAAAATCTACATAGGCATATTATATATCAAAACTGCAGAAAAATATCTTCCACAACATGAACATTTTGCAAGCATCAAACAAAATCCGCAAAAGTTTAAATAAAACAAAGAGTGCTACTGTTGCAATAAAACCCAATAAAAATCATTTTAAAAATACCAAAATGATTTTAAATTTACTTCTCTCCAATTTTCTGATGTAGGGAATCATTTTACCCTATTTTCCATATATTTTATTTTGAAGAAAAATAATTTGAATAAAACTCAAATAACTCCAAATTTAAAATAATTTTCAAATAACTACAAAGGACTTTTAATTTGATTCTTTTAAACTCACAACTCACATTTCATATGTTTTGAAGAAGTCATTTTATCTTCTCTCACGAAAATCATTGAGTTGCATATAGTTTCTGAATTTGAAATATTTCCAAATGAAATTCAAATATTTTCAAGAACCCTTTTCATTTATTTAAATGGAAGAAGTCATATCATCTTCACTCCAGGGTTTTGTGATGAAATGAATTTGAATTCATGGAGATCATAAATGCGAGATGAAAGTTTGGGAAAGTCCTTTTATTCCCTCTCATTTAACTTTCAAAAAGTTTCAAATCTCACTCAATTTCACACAAGCAACCACACCACAATCAAACAATCAATCAAAACTGTTTATTTAATATAACATTCCAACATTTAGAATTTTGGGATGTTACACCGCACCCAGCAGCACGGGGAGAACCGACGAGCCCCCCCACCCGGATGTGAGGAACCGGTAGAATCTCCAGTAGACCGCATTAGCGATCTCCCACACGTCATCCTTGAGGAGATCATCTCGCTTCTCCCCACCAAGGATTGCTGCCTCACACAAGTCCTCTCAACTCGGTGGCACCCTCTATGGCGCACCATGCCCCTCAATCTCGACTATCGTCAGATATCTGTCGTTCCTGAATTTGATCTTCTTAGAGCCATCTTCTCCTCTCACCAGCAGGGCCTCGTTTAACGCCTCTGCATCCCGACACGCTACCTGCTATCCATACCCGCCCTGGTGGACGCTTGGCTGACATCCCCTGAATTCGGAAAACTCCAGCAGTTTGAGTTCTATCATTACCACGAACACAACAAGAATTCGTGCCCACACCATCGTTGTCCATCTCGCGGTTTTCCTCCTCTCTCCATACCGCCACCTTCGCCCGATGCCATCTACCAGACGATCTGGTACAAATGCTTCGACTCCCACTGCTAAAAAAACTTTCGCTTGTGGTGGTTTATGTGTCGAAGGCCTCACTGCACATCATCATCCACTCCAGTTGCCCTGCCCTGGAGCGCTTGCTGATTGTTTTGGGAATAAAATCCCTACCAGTTCTCTCCAAATAAAGTTGTCTCACCTTAAAAGCATTGGAATTTGTTTTGAAGTACAACAACTCATCATCGAAGATGCCCCTTCACTTCAAAGGTTGCTCCTTGATGATTGTTATAAACCTTCGCAAATAATTTCCGTCTCTACGCCCAAACTGGAGACCTTGGGTCTAATTAGTGCTCCGTTTGATGATCACAACAAGTTGGTGTTTGGCTCCTCACTTTTTCAGGTACTGTATATTATCATCTACACATTTGTAATCATAAGATGCATTTTTCATTTATGCGCATAAGTTTTATATCATCTTGGAGTACACTTTGGATACTAATATTATGTTATATGCTCAATGAAGAGTTTGTCCATGGATAGCCTATCAATGCTGCTGGATTCTGTCAAGATCTTATATATCGAAATGTTTAGTTATGATTTGAACATAGTTATTGGCTTGCTGCGATGCTTTCGGTCTTTGGAGAATTTATATATAAAGGTGATGATTTCATGCACATTGAAAGACTGTATATATTGTACTAGAATTAACCATTCAGCTGTTGCTCTTTCGACATACTCTTTTTTTAGACCTTAACTGTTTTCAAATCTTCATGTCTACTTAGGTACGACAACCACATGGAGAAAAACGTATAACCGATCGGTGGCGTAATAAGCACCAGGATTTTCTCAGTTCTCATGACATTCGTTTGAGGACAATAACGATGGAAGGATATGCATCCAACCAGGCAAACATAAGCTTTGTCACATTCTTCCTATTGAATGCGAGGTTACTATTGTCCATGAGGCTTAAGTTTTACCGCAAGAGATTTCTCACAGACGGACACATTGAACAGCAAAAAAAGAAGTTTCAGGTGGAAAAATGGGTTTTTAAACGTGCTCGGCTTCTATTTACAACAAGTTGTAGTCATCCTAAAATAATGTTTTTGCACGGAATGTTGATTTTATGGATCAGGCCGATCCATTTGTTTGTGACTGCAAAAAAGAGTGGTTGGGATAGATGTTACTGCCATGTTCAATCTGGGTTTTGTCTAAAATTTTGATGAACAATTAATCCATGGGCTTTTTGTATCGTTTGTAAGCTTGAGTTGCATGTTGTTGCCCTCGTACTCCTCTCCACCAGCCACTACACTACCACAAATTCCACGACTGCTATCCGTTCCCGTCCGAGGCCTCACCATTGTTCTGCGCCTTGGTCCACTTGCTGTGCCCGTTGCCGTCTGGCGTTGTCAACATGGTCAACAACCAAGAGGAATCAGGAGATGACTGTACGTGGAGAGGCTGACAGTAGGGACCCACCAGGATCATTACATTATGCAAGCAGGTGCCTCATTATTACAAGCCAAAAACATACTTCCTCCTAATTGTTTGACAACTAGGTCCCACGCCATTGTCAATGTAGTCAATAAACGAGAAAATTACACAACGAGCGGATAACACCAGGACCCAGCAGCTCGCCTAGTTGTTTTTAGTTTCATAGACGGAGCTCAACTGCATGCTATGCGGGGGCTGTGGCCCGTCTAGCCCACGCTTACGCTTTTATTTAAGCACATGACGAGCCTAGTTGATATCTTTTTTCTTTCTGAAAATGGCTAGCCCAATTCTTTTTTTGGAGAATACCAAAACCGAGGCCTACTTGCTTTTCTCAGCCCTATTGGGCTGCAAATCTTTCAAGACGAGGAGGGATGTAAGTGTAAGAAATGGGCTTCCCCAGAAAATGGGCTATAAGTTGTAAGAAATGGGCTGTAAATTTTTAAACCAAAGCCAACCGACAATTATATTAAAATATCATTTTTTTTCTGGATTTCTCTACTCTCTACTCTTATAAAAACCAAAGCCAACTGGCAATTACATTAAAATATCATCTTCTCTCCCACAAGATAAACTACTCATACAAATGCATCTTCTTGTTCCGTGCAACGCACGAGCATCTTGCTAGTTAAGATTTTAAATTTCATTCATTTTTTTGCAGAGAATTGTTTTTTGAATTTCATTTTGATATAATTTTTAAAAATTATTTTTAACGTTACTCAAAATTTCTTGATTAAAAGAGTTCGGACCCCACCAAATATGAAAATTTTCGTTGAATTTTTTCGCAGTGCCCAGAATATATGGTCTGTAATGCTAATAAAAAGAATACGGGCTTCAAATATCCTGAATAATTAGCAAATGGGCTGTAAATTATTGAAAATAATGGCTAATGGGATGTATGCTGTTTTCCACAGATTTGGAGGCTGACTTCTGGGCCTACTAGGTTCATGATGACGCTGCCCTAATTTTTTTGACGCGTACGCAATGCTTTGTCAACTTAGTCAACACAGAGCAGTGGTTGTTGGATGTCCATCTAATGGCCGTCGTGCTTCTTCAATCTCTGATCTGCCTGCTCCAGCCACCTAAACCAGCGCTGGCGGGATTGCTTGCTCCCTCCTCCCGTGGACAGCTGTGCTGCCGCCAGGCCATCCCTATACCCATCTGCACATCATGTTTTTTTCCGATGATGTCAGCCTCACCCCGTAGCCGAGCAGTCAACGCTCGTACTCCCCTCAGCATGGGCATCCATTGTCGCGTCTTCCCCGGCTCCATGTCGTTCCCTTCCTAGGCCTCGCCGTCATCCATCGCTCCGGTGCTCTCGGCGCGACATGGTCAACGTGGTCAATGAATGACATCCATCAAAAGTGGACGGTACGTGGAGAGGCTGAAAGCTGGGTCCACGGCCGTACACAAGGAAATGCCTCCTTATTACGCGTAAAATAATGATTCCTCCACCTCACAGCTGGGACCCACCAGAAGGGCCTCTGTATTTCGCAAAAAAAACGTTCCCCGCGCTGATAGCTCGGACCCGCTAGCTATATCTTCGCACGCAAGGATGTGCCTCCTTATTACGCACAAAGAAATGAATACTCCCCCTGCTAGCTGGGACCCAGCATAGGGGGAGGCTGACTTGTGGACCTACTAAGTTGACAGGGACGGAGGGCTTTGTCAACTTAGTCAATATGAATGATTCTAGCTCCAATGACCGTACGATGTCCATCCAACAACCGTAGTTCTTCTTCAACCTCTGGTCTTCTTGTTGCAGCCGCCCAAAGCAGCGCCGGTCGTGCCTCCTGCTCCTACCTCCCGTGGCCGGCTGTGCTGCCGTGGAGGCCTCACCACCCCCTACTACACCCACCACTGGCCAGGCCATCCCTCCACTCACACACACCCCCTGTTATTCTACGGCGACAACAACCTCACACCGCAGCCGAACCAGTGAACCCTCGTACTCCTCTACGCGTGGGCATCCACTGCCGCGTCTTCCCCGGCTCCATGTCGTCCCCTTCCTAGGCCTCGCCGTCGTCCACCGCCTTGGTGCTCTCAGCACGGCGTGGTCAATGTGGTCAACGAATGACTTCCATCGAAAGAGTACTGTACGTGGAGAGGCAGACAGCTGGGTCCATGGCTGCAGTAAGGAAGTGCTCCTTATTACGTGGAAAATAATGATTCCTCCACCTGACAACAGGGAACCACCGGACGGGCCACCGTATTTCGCGAAAAAAATGTTTCCCCCTGACTGTTGGGACCCACCAGCTACATCTTCGCACGCAAGGAAGTGTGTCCATATTACGGGCAAAAAAATGATTCGCCCCCTGACTGCTGGGACCCACCAGCTACATCTTCGCACGCAAGAAAGTGCCTAACAGTCGGGACCCACCTGGTCGAAGCGTATGTAGCGTTGTCATTCTGGTCGCGAACGTGTACGTACATACTGGTCGATCGGTCTGTCTGTAGGCTGCAGCGATGAACCGCGGTCGTGTAAGGAAGGGCACGTGTCGTAGTAGAGGCGCACACGTAGCATGTCACGCAGTCGCGTTAATATCGTGTACACATACGTACAACGGCCAGGGTGCAAGAAAGTAAATACGGCAACGTACGTACATATGGGCGGGGTCCCGAACACCTACTCGTGCATACGTACGGTCAGGACTGGTGTACATGGCTGGGTAAGAACGGAGAAACTGCGTCGTCATCGTGTTCATCGGGAGCCAACCGGCTTGGATGGAAAAACCGATCGAAACGAGGCCTGGCGTACCATAGAACAGAGGAAACGGCCTTGTGTTTGACCGACCACGGTCGAAACGGGATCCTGTTCATCGGGAGGGGTCTGGCGTACCGCAAAATGGAGGAAACGGACTTCTCTTGGACCTCCTACGGTCGAAACGGGGTCCTGTTGATAGGGAGGGGTATGGCGTACTGCAAAACAGAGGATAGTTGTGTTGAAGCGCTACGGTCGAAACGGGGGTCCTGTTCATCGGGAGGGTGTGGCGTAGCACAAAAACGGGACTCCACGGGATACTATTAATCTCCACCGTCGACTGCCTCCACGGGCTACTGTTCATCCATCGTCGACCTCCTCCAGCCTCCACCTACGACTATTCATCCACAGCTCCTGTTCATCCAGCCTCCACCTCTCCTCCATCGTCTACTGTTCAACCAACCCTCTCCACGGGGTCCTGTTCAACCACCCCTCCCCAGGCTACTATTCATCCAGCCCTCAACCGGCTACTGTTCAACCAGCCCTCCACGGGGGCCTGTTCATCCAGCCCTCCACGGGGTCCTGTTCATCCACCCCCAACCAGCTCGATCAGGGTCCTGTTCATCCAGCGGCAATGGCCTCTACTACCACGGGATCCTGTTCATCCAACCCCCCACCGGGAACTATTCATCCAAACCCCCCAACAACGCTCACTGTTCATCCAGAGACAGCCTTGATCGGCTTCAGTTAGCAGCAGTAGCGAAGGAATCACTTGGGTTCAGTTAACAGCAAGGGATCGATCGGGGTTCAGTAACGTAGCTAGTGCAATCGCTCGGGTTCAGTTAGAGCCCAACACCTCTCTCGGGTTCAGTTAGAGAGCAACGCCTCGCACACACATGTGTACGTGTACGAGTGAAACGCGCAAACCTCCGTGCATCGCTCGGCTTTGACCACCCACCGTAACCGGGAACTCCCCGATATTTTCCTCGCCCTCGCTTCTACCATGGGTTTTTCCGTCATGGACGTCCCAAAGAATGTCATGCAGCTGCGTCTCCAGCCCGCCCAGGACGAAAAGCCCATTTTCTGTCATGATTTTTTGTCATAGAAGTAGGAGCCCACCACATCTATGATGATATCGGGGTTTTTCACAATTATCATCACAGAAGTGTCATAAGCATGACAGAAAATTTTTCGTTCGGCCAAAATGTCACAGATGTGTATTGTTTTTGTAGTGCACGCCACGACCTTTGCCCAGCCTGAGGTACATGTCAATAAATTTCCAGTTAAAACTAAAGCTATGACTGAAAAGATCAGGGAGATCGATGTGGCCTTGTCCGTCAAGACCTGTGAGGCTCTTGACACGAGCTTGAGAATCACCGGCAACCAAGATGCAACTCTCCGCATGTACCGCTCTCGCATCAAGGACCTGGAGGTTGCCAATAAACTCATGATTGATGTCCTCACCAGTGTCACTCCTGCACCTTCATAAGAGAACACTAGTGTCGGTGTCAAAACCGGCGGATCTCGGATAGGGGGTCCCGAACTGTGCGTCTAGGCGGATGGTAACAGGAGACGAGGGACACAATGTTTTACCCAGGTCCGGGCCCTCTTGATGGAGGTAAAACCCTACGTCCTGCTTGATTAATATTGATGATATGGGTAGTACAAGAGTAGATCTACCACGAGATCAAGGAGGCTAAACCCTAGAAGCTAGCCTATGGTATGATTGTTGTATGTTGAAGTTCTGTCCTACGGACTAAAACCCTCCAGTTTATATAGACACCGGAGAGGGTTAGGGTTACACAAAGTCGGTTACAATGGTAGGAGATCTGAATACCCGCATCGCCAAGCTTGCCTTCCACGCCAAGGAAAGTCCCCTCCGGACATGGGATGAAGTCTTCAATCTTGTATCTTCATAGTCCAGGAGTCCGGCTGAAGGTATAGTCCGGCTATCCGGACACCCCCTAATCCAGGACTCCCTCAGTAGCCCCGGAACCAGGCTTCAATGACGACGAGTCCGGCGCGCAGATTGTCTTCAGCATTGCAAGGTGGGTTCCTCCTCCAAGTTCTTCATAAAAGTTTGTAAACACTAAGGGTAGTGTCCGGCTTTTCAAAATAAGTTTCCACATATTGCCATAGAGAGAATAATATTAACACAAATCTAATCTGCTGACGTATTCCGTGGCGTGACATCACGCTACGGCCAAGTCCTTTACTCGAATCGTTTTTACTTCCCCACCTCAGCGTATTTTGCGAGGCGGTTTCCTTGGCACGTCTTGTCAAAGCAGAGATCGTGTCCCCTTTATTTACGGGATTCTCATCAATATGGACGTGGGTAACCCAATCGTGCCCGTTAGTATGTTTTCTCGATTAAAGGCGAGTCCCAAACGGTTATGGGGAGGGCCCTTGGTATTCAACCTCTTATAAAGAGACCAAGGCCTTACTCCTTTTCAATCTCAAACGAGTTCGCCCGTCGCCTCGAGTTCCAACACCCTAGGCTCCAGATTCCAGGCGCTTCGGACCTTCGACAATGTCCGGTTTCGACCTTCGAGGCCGATGGATGCCCTCCTCCGTCACGAAGGAGGACGTGCTAAAGTTGAGAGAGGCCAAGTTCTTGACCGGCGAAATTTCGCACAGGTTGCCTGCTCAAGGGCAGGCCATTCCCAGTCCCCAGCCTGGTGAGAGCGTGGTGTTCGTGTCTCACTTCCTTCGGGGGTTAGGCTTCCCAATGGATCCCTTCGTGAGGGGGCTGATGTTCTATTATGGGCTGGAATTCCACGATTTAGCTCCGGAGTCCTTCCTCCATGTTTCCTCATTCATCGTCGTGTGTGAAGCGTTCCTCCATGTTACTCCTCACTTCGGATTATGGCTCAAGACCTTTAAGGTAGAGCCGAAGATGATTGAGGGACGGGCGCAGAGTGCGGAGCCGCTGTTATAAGCAAGAAGGCTGGTGCTCCATGGCCCGAGGGCCCTTTTCAAGAGGAGCTCGACTTGTGGCAACGAGAGTGGTTCTACATTACCGTTCCCAGGGGCACCTAGTGGGTGGCGCTGCCCGCCTTTCGCTCGGGCCCCCCAAAGCAGCTAGGGTCGTGGGTCAATAAAGGCCTAGATTGGGGGCCACCCCAGGACGTGCCTTTGTTGCGGGGCCGCATCAAGGATCTCTTAGAAAGAGGTCTAAGCTTGGTTAAAGTGACGCAAGTCATGCTGCTCCGCCGAACACTGCCCGGCAAACGCCGCTCCCTTCGTCTATGGGAGTTTAATCCAGAGGGACCGCGAGCTCTTCAGCATTTTATGGGAGCAACGCCCGCGGAGATGTATAAACTGTTCTTCGGATCACAAGCAATGTGTCCGGATTTGACCGAGGACGCAGGTCTGAGCTGCAATCGCCCAGATACTCAAGTAAGTAGCCTTGTGCCCGGACTCGTTATCCGTATATTTGTCATAAACTTGCCTTTGAAAGAGCTGTCCCTTTAAACAGGAGTGGATAGCGAAAGCAAAACTGATCAGGTGTCCGGCTCCCCTCCCCGAGACCAGGCCGGATCCCAGGATGCTGAAGATTGTTCCTTTGGGGGAAAGTGAGGGAGGGGACAAGGAAACTACGGCCTTCTCTAAGGAGGCTGTTCGGAAGGGAGGAACCGAAAATTCCTCTCCTCAGGGGAAGAAGAGGACTGCCTCTGAAAACCCGGAGGCTATGGCCTCCAAGTGGGGGGGAGGGAATCCTCGTCAGAGGGTCCTACGCCGGGGGATACCTCGGCTGAACTATGCCCTCAAGGGGACCAGCCCTCCAGCGAGCCGTAAGTAGAGAAAGGTTATATTTTTGAGAGAGAAATCCTTGCTTTAAATCTGAGAAGATTAACCAAAATTTTACCTTGTAGCTCGGACCTCAGCCCTTCTCAGCAGAGCTCGTCTTTGGGGGACCTTCTTCCAGAGATGATGGAGAGCGGGACGCCTCCCCCTGCCGTACCACCTAGCGAGGCGGGCGACCCTGAGGTGTCGTCGCGGAGGGCTTCTCCGAATCCGGCAAGGGCGGAAGGTAGCCATATGGCCCCCCAAGGTTCTCCGCGTCCGGCCTTCGAAAGGGGCCATAGGACGAATCCGGCACCGTCCGGTGCTCGGTCGGAGGAGCTGAAGAATCTGCTAGGGCGAGCTTCTATCTCAGAGGAGCACCATGGTTGATGGGCATGGTGATTAAAAAGATTTCGTCCGCAGAAAGCGGATTGCACGAGGCTGTCAAAAGCTTACTGACAGGTTTTGAGGTACGTGAAATAATGTACATTTTCTGACAGTTGCGCATAAATAAGATGCACCCTGTGTAGATAGTAGCCCCTGAGACTCTGTGCGTTGTCAGAAGTGACGGCGCGCAGAGGATCATAATCCCAGGTCTAAAATGTCGCCTTTGAATGCAGGTGGCGAACTGTCCGGAATCCAGTCGGACTGATGATTTTGCCGAGCTAAAGCGGCAACTTGACATGGCAGATGCCAACATAGCGCTTGTCAATAAGCGGATTGATGAGGCTCAGGGTATGTAATTCCTCGGGTGGCACCTGTTAAGAGGAGCTTTATGCCAGTATCTTACAATGTGTGTGCTTGACGCAGATGGTGCGGCCGCCGTGGAGAGTCTTCGGGCGGAACTTGCCCGAGCTAAGGAAAAAGCCAGAAAAAGTGATGCGGCTGCCGAGAAGGCCCTTGAAGAGCTGAGAGCCGAACAGGCTGCTCACTGCCGAAGCAAGAAAGAGATGGCCGAGATGGCCGTGAAGCTAAAGAGCGCTGCTGACCGTTGCAAGCTTCTGGAAAAAGAAGATCGGGCGGAACAGACGGGCTTGAACAAGGCCGTTGCTGATGCCAAAGATGCTCGCTCTCTATGAGAGCTGTGAGGGAGGAGCTTCGTGAACCTGGAGAGATCGCGACTGGAAAGCCTTTATGCTGCGGAGGAAGTTTTGTGATCCTAAGCATGCTCCGTTGGACCGGCTATGGAGTACGACGGACACTTATCTGGATTTGGCGGCAAGTGCTGCTGATGCGACCGAACACTTTCGAGATCAAGGAGATCGCGAAGTGGAGAAACTCTTTTGGTCGCAGTTCCACAATCCAGTGCGTCCACTATCAGTGGACAATCGTCTGGCCGAATGGGCCGAGCTGAATAGGTTGTCCGGACTCGCCATGAAGTGCGTCATGAGTCATCTGTGGCCGGGGAGATCGGAGCCAAAGAGTTACTTCAGCTTGGTGCAGCAATTCCTTGGTGCGGTGCCACATATCAACGCAATGAAGAGGTCAGCATGCATAGAGGGCACACGGATGGCTCTTGCCCGTGTCAAGACATACTAGGCGGAGATGGAGACCACCGTTGTTGCATCCCGAGATTCGGACAAAAGCCGAGTACCCTCCGAGCACTATTTTCAGGAAGTCCTTGAAGGCGCTCATGTAATAAAGACGCAGTGCTTGAAGGATGCTATGTTCTAATAGCATATTTAATTGTAAAGCAATATTTTGATAAATTGCAGTAGCCTTTTATACTTGTGCCTTCAAGTATTTGAAACACCTCCTGTGCGGCTGTTTTAAGATAAAATCTGAAAGATGGCAGTCGTTGGCTTCAGCCCCCACGCACATAGTGCGGGGGTGCCCGCAGAAGGCGCATTTTCACACTTAATCCAACGTGTTGGTCATACAAAGGAGGTGATAGCGCAGCGAGCTAGGCAACCGGACTATAATGCTTTAACACTTTCACTTAGCCATAGGAGCTTGACAGTGAGGCTACTTAAATAGCCCCTGGTGGCGCCTGCGCTCGCCCGAAGTCGGGGCGCATATGTGCCTGGCCGAGAAACGACCCTTCGTTAATGCGGAGGAATCCTATAGATTCCGGAGAGTCATCGAGTGGTTGACCAGTCTCACGCTATATCATGACAGTCAGTTTTCGGCTTTCTCTACTAAGGTGCTCGCCCGGCCGAACCAGGGCACAATCGCAGTAGTTCTCCTGGTGCCGCCTTAGCCGATAGAGCGGAACGTAAGGCAACCGAACACAGGAGCCGGGCAACCCAACATTTGACCAAAGACATGATTCGGAGCTGATGCATATAAGGCCAAACTCGCGACGCCGAACACTCCCTAAGGTATTCGGTCTTTATGAGAGCGGGCGAGGCAACGCTCTTAGGTATAAGCCCCTAGTGTCCAGGTACGCGCAGAAATTCTGACGTGGCCACATGCCAAGACGCCAGCCTCCTCCTTGGTTATACTACAGAGAACCAGGGGATGTGTATCAACAAGAGACAGTAAAAAAGGTTTACGCAGGGTCTTAATCTGAAAAGAATCCTTGTAACGGGTCCCTGCTGCACGTCTGCGCCTGTGTCTCCGTTGTGCCGTATCCTGGACGGGCGCAGCACGATATTCATCTGTAAAAGAGAGGAACTAAGTTGGAAAAAGGTCGTGCCGAACAAAAGTTATATTAAATAAACAAAGTATAAAGTAAAATATGGAAAATTGAGCTTTATTGTCTCTTATTTTATAAGTGCGGAGCCCCTAGGGCAGGGGTACATGGCCACCAAGCCTTTATCAATGATACTGTTGTGCCAGACTCGTCTATCCGTGTCCATGGTCTTAATGACCTGTTCAGATGTTTTGGCTGGTGAAGCCATTTTATTGTGGGGCTGTTGAAGCGGCCACACAATCCTCCGCTCGGGGAGGCGCACTCAATGCTTCCCCTTCAAAGAGATGACGCCTTGTGGACCGGGCATCTTAAGCGTAAGAGATGCATAGTGCGGTATTGCGTTAAAGCGGGCGAAAGCTTCGTCCCAGCAGTGCTTGATAGCGACTTGAGAATGGGACAATGTGGAAAGTCAGCTTTTCGCGGCGGAAGTTATCAGTAGAGCCGAATATAACTTCGAGCCAGAGAAAACCCATGCAATGGGTGTCCGGACCTGGCATTACCCCTTGAAAGGAGGTTTTGCTGTGGCGAATTCTTGTTGGGTCTATCCCCATGTGGCGGATTGTGTCCTGATATATCAGGTTTAAACCACTGCCACCGTCCATCAAGACATTTGTAAACTGGAGTCCGTCAATTATTGGATCGAGTACCAAGGCAGTCCAGCCCACGTTCCTGATACTTCTAGAATAGTTCAGATGATCGAAGATGATTGGTTTTGACAACCAGTGGCGAGACTCCTTTGGGATAGGCCGTATGGCGCGTACCTTTATAGGTGCCGCATGTTTTGTAATGTGAAGTAAGTTTACTGTTTTTACTTCTTGTGGAAAATTCTTTTGTTTCCTGGTGCTCTGCTTTTGGGGTTCGTCATCGTCTTCGCTTGGTGTGTCGAGCCCCTTGTGTTCGGCGTTGAGTCTGCCGGATTGTTTGAAGACCCAACAATCTCTGTGGGTATGGTTAGCAAGCTTCCCGGGAGAACAGTGTATTTGACATATCCTGTCCAAGATTTTGTTTAGGTTGGATAAATCATCTCTGTTATCCTGGAGGGGCGGCTTTTTCTGATTCTGCCGTGAGCTTGTGAATCCGGCGTTGACTGTCGTGCTCTTCGGACTGTTTTCCTTAGTCCGGCGACAATCCTTGTTGCGTCGCGGTTTTCCGTTTCCATCCCTAGTTTCAGATGTACTTGGGTCGCTTGTGCTGCATCTTGCCAACCAGCTGTTCTCTCCTGCGCAAAATCGAGTCATGAGGCTTGTCAATGCGGCCATTGTTCTTGGCTTTTCTTGGCCGAGGTGTCTGGCGAGCCATTCGTCTCGGACATTGTGCCTAAAAGCTGCTAGGGCTTCGGCGTCCGGACAGTCGACTATCTGATTCTTTTTAGTAAGAAATATGTTCCAGAATTGCCAAGCTGACTCTCCGGACTGTTGAGTTATGTGACTGAGATCGTCTGCGTTCGGAGGGCGGACATAGGTCCCTTGAAAATTTGCTCGGAAAGCGTCCTCGAGCTCTTCCCAACTTCCAATTGTGTTTTCAGGAATGCTTTTAAGCCAATGCCGGGCTGGCCCTTTAAGCTTGAGGGGTAAGTATTTTATGGCGTGGAGGTCATCTCCTCTAGCCATATGTATGTGGAGGATATAATCCTCGATCCAGACTCCGGGGTCTGTTGTTCCGTCGTATGCCTCTATGTTTATGGGTTTGAATCCCGCTAGAAATTCATAATCCAGGACCTCATCGGTGAAACATAGGGGGTGTGCGGCGCCCCTGTATTTGGGTGTGCCGGATTCGGATACTGGATTTATTGCATTGCTTACGAGAGCTTGCTTTCTTGGCCCATAAATAGACCTGGCTGGGCCATCTTTTTGATGTGAATCCTTAAGTGGGTCGCATGCCGGCTTAAGTGCGGCGCCGCTTGCCGCTTTATGCTGGCCATGGGGTCGTCTATCCGACCGGGTGGCTTGCTTACTTTTTGAATGCGAGGGCTCTAAGGCCTCTTCATCGAATTCAGGCAGTAGCTTTCGCTTCGGATAGCATTTAGTGCGGCGACTGTCGCCGTATTTGTCTGCGGTATTGATTACTTTGCTCCATCTGATTCTAAGTGCATCTTCCGCAGTTTTTAGCTTCCGCTTCTGCTTTTTCAGGCTACGTGCGGTTGCAACGAGCCTTTTGTGGAGGTTCTCCTGCTCCGTGGCCTTATCCGGCGTAAGGTCGTCCGGAATGCCATTTTTGCCGGGGACGGGCTGTTCGGTTTCTTTATCTGTGTTGCCCTGTTCGGACGGTTGCTCTAAGGCATGCTCGTCGTCTGCCAGCTCATCATGCTCTATGGCTGGGTCTGTATCGAGGCGGGGCTTGGAGCGTCATTTACGCCGACGCTTTGATTGTTTTCCGAGAGATCGATCCCTCGTTCCATCCCCGTGTTCCTCGTTGTCGCTTCCTTTAGGTGTATCCACCATGTACACATCGTGAGATGGGGTGGTTGTCCAATGCCCTATAGGCATTGGTTCATATGCGTCTCCTGCATCGTCGTCCATGCCGTCGATGTCTTCGGAGTCGAAGTTGAGCACGTCGTTTAAATTATCGACGGTGGCTACCAAATGGGTGGTGGGTGGGTTTTGAATTTCTTCATCGTTCGTATCCCAACCTTGCTGACCGTAGTCCGACCAGGGCTCTCCTGATAAAGAGACAGACTTTAGTGACTTCAGGATGTCGCCAAAGGGCGAGTGCTGAAAGATGTCCGCGGCGATAAACTCCATGGTCGGCACCCAATCGGATTCGATCGGCGGGCGCGCGGAGGGCTCGGAGTCCGGAGAGGAATCCGGCCCCTCGGAGTCACAGGCCTTGCGGGGTGCGGGGTTGGCGTTCGGCTCGATCGCCCTTGAGATCGCAGCCCCCGAGGCGGCGTCCAACCACTCATCCTCGATCGGCGCCGTCGGCTCCGAATTAAGGGTCGGAACCCATGCGCGCGCGGCCTCCAGGACACTGTTCGGCGGCAGAGCTAGATCGTGCCCATCGAGACAGTGCGGCGCGCTTGGCTGTGGCTCGAATCCGTCGAAGATCAAGTCCCCGCGGATGTCAGCCGTGTAGTTTAAACTTCCAAATCTGACCTGATGTCCAGGGGCGTAGCTTTCGATCTGCTCCAGGTGGCCAAGCGAATTGGCCCGCAGTGCGAAGCCGCTGAAGACGAAGATTTGTCCGAGGAGAAAAGTCTCACCCTAGACCGCATCGTTGTTGATGATCGAAGGAGCCATCAGGCCTAAAAGCGACGACACAGAGGAACTCTCAATGAAAGCACCAATGTCGGTGTCAAAACCAGCGGATCTCGGGTAGGGGGTCCTGAACCGTGCGTCTAGGCGGATGGTAACAGGAGACGAGGGACACAATGTTTTACCCAGGTTCGGGCCCTCTTGATGGAGGTAAAACCCTATGTCATGCTTGATTAATATTGATGATATGGGTAGTACAAGAGTAGATCTAGCACGAGATCAAGGAGGCTAAACCCTAGAAGCTAGCCTATGGTATGATTGTTGTATGTTGAAGTTCTGTCCTACGGACTAAAACCCTCCGTTTTATGTAGACACCGGAGAGGGTTAGGGTTACACAAAGTCGGTTAAAATGGTAGGAGATCTGAATATCCGCATCGCCAAGCTTGCCTTCCATGCCAAGGAAAGTCCCCTCCGGACACGGGACGAAGTCTTCAATCTTGTATCTTCATAGTCCAGGAGTCCGACTGAAGGTATAGTCCGGCTATCCGGACACCCCCTAATCCAGGACTCCCTCAACTAGTATCAATAAAAAAGAGACTTAATGAATCTAGCCGGCTTAGCATGTTAAGCTTGGGGGGATTTTGTATCCCCTATTATTATTTTCAGTTAAACTCCGTTCACAAGTTTTCATTTAGTTTGAATAAGTAAGGACAATCATGCTTCCTAGATAAGAGGGATGAGTTTTACCCAATCAGTCAGGGATGATTTAATGAATGATCAATCATGATTATTTTGGATTTTCCTAGTATGATCTTGCATCTTCGTGTGCTAGATATTTTTGTTCTTAGATGATGATTATAAGTCTTCCACCTCTTTAGTATCAATCAGGAAAGAGAAGTTAACAACTTAATGTGATGAACCAACCTTCATTTCAATCTATTTCATGATTACTTGGTGAAGTCTTTAAAGTAATTAGTCGGGTATGAAAAGAGGACATGTTTTCTTTAAGGTGATAAAAAAATTGAAGGACTGGATTGGTTTTTGTAAATCCCCAATAGTAAAACCTGGGCAATAAAGCTTACCCTTCATGTCACATCTTGAAGAGAGAAAAGAAATATAATATTCTAGTGATATGGGGTAGGCTTGGTAATTCAAGACATAAAAGGGGAAAAGGAAAAATAACTCTCGTGAAAACACTAAGCCATAAGAGCTTGTCCAGCTGAAGGTGGGAAACCATCATCACGAAGAGTTGCTAGCATATTTTTAGTGATTGCTAGTAAGGTGTGTAAGCCTTCATATTCATTCAAAGAAAACCAAGATATTGTGATGCCCTATAGATCACATTATATGATGCAAATCCTGAGTTTATGATGGTCTCATTCATTTTCGATGTATCCGCATCTCATAAATAAGATGACCTCTTTCTTACATGTTGCAACATTTGCTTAGGGACGAGCAAACCTTTAAGATTGGGGGAGTTGATGAGTCCAAATTATGTGATTATTTTGTTAATATTTTTGTGCCCACTCGGTAGGCTTCATGGAATTTAACGTGTTTGAGCACTTCCTTTTGTCGTTTTCCTCAGATAAAGCTTTTTGGACCAAATATTGTTATACAGAAGAAATCTCATAAAATTGTAGTGGAATCACATAATTAAAGTGATAATCACCTACCATAAGAGAAATAAGTAAAACGGGCAAAGAGGCAGTCGCCGCAGGAGATCCAAAGCAAAAGACGGTGTTCCATACGACCGCGCCCGCCCATATGAGGTGTCGTATGGAGTGCCATTATCGCTGCTAGATCAACTATATTCGCCTTGTGAACACGGATCGTGGAGGATATTCCCAGAGACACTAGAAACTCGTCCAGAAGCAGGAACCCTAGCCGCCGGAGTGATCCGGAGGGAGGACCCGGCAAGAGGAGGCCGCTGCCTCCCCCATCCTCGTCAACAAGTGTCCAACATCATCCCACTATCATCATCATCATCATCTACCTTCTCCCCTATTGTAATATCAAGAACCCTAGAGGAAGAACTTGTGTATTACATGTGCGATTCATTCATGATTTCCATCTTCGGTGGTGTGATGTTCTTTGCCTTCATGTGTGAGTAGTCCCTTTAGTTCTTGGGGACATTTATGAACTCTAGTGTGTGATAGATTGATTGGTATTAGGATTTCATATCCTCTTTGCATGTTTATGTTAATAATATTCTTGACGTTGGGTGAAGTCGACCATCCAACATATGCCAGTTTTGGGTGGAAGGTTATTACTATTGGGGAACTGTGTGGTTGGCGAGGTGGGTGTGTGACAAACCCCATTTTCCTTCATAGAAGATCATTGCAACAGGGGGTAAAACGGAGACCGCCTTGTCTACGTTCACAAGGACATCTTTCCCCTTAATTACCGTTTAATAACCGGAGTGGGGAAGAACGGTGGTGGCGTATGTGATACAGAGCTGCCGCGTGTATGCACGTATCTGAACCGGCTCTGCCCACAAAGAGAAACATGTAAAGTACGGCTTAATCCAAAGTAGCATTGTGTTTAGTCACCGCTATAGATGCACACCAGTGGGGATACCAGACTCGTTGGGAATGCTTTGATCCTATCTGTCTCCAAGCCTTTCAATCGCTATTCTAGTTAGTTGCTTTTACTTATTTACCTTTGCACCTTCAACATTATTTTTTCCTATATATTATTACTGCTTTGGAGAACTAAAAACTTGTAGACACTCTATTCACATCATTTTAGAGATGAAAAGATTGATTCCTATGCTCCCTATGGGATCGATAAATCTTACTTCGAAAATGCTACAACTAAACCCTGTGCACTTGCAGGATATCAAATAGCGAAACAAACCATAGCAAGGCAGGCGCTCTAACCCTTATTAGTGTACTAAACTTATTTGGTATATAGACCATATATATTGGCAATACTTGTGGGCAATAGAAATTAGACGCTATTTGGATAACTGATCATGTAGAGCGCACAAACTTGCATTGAAAGAAGAGGTATTTTATTGCCTAAGAGTGAGTAGAAAACCTACACTTCTTGCTTCCTTGCTAGTTGATCGAGTGAGCTTGTCCTTAGTTAGCACAAATTCCCTCTGAATATATCACATGAAAATCTTAACTTTAAATGCATCTTTGATTTCCATATTTGTTTATTATTTTCCACTGGAATCTTCGTGTGCGAGAGTGCATGGTATCTAGAGTTGACTGTGAATGACCTAGATGTAGTCAGATTCCAACAAAACACATTCCTTCCTTATGTCAGTTTGACTGAATTCAAACAGATAGAAGATGTTGCCATGACACAAGGCGGGGGCCAATAAAATCCGGCCTCAATGATAAATCTGACAGGGAGGAGTTGAGCACATGTGAAGAGTATCATTCTTCTCATGTACAATGCAGTACAAGGTAGGATATTGTTTCCAAAGAGTGAAGTTTCCTAGTCACTTGTCCTCCCAGGAACTATCTTATAGCCGTCCTTTATCGCAGAAGTTCCAAAGCAGGAAAATGTTTCTTTGACTTCATCAGACCAACCCAATATTGAGAATCTTCGGGCTTCCAATATGCTTGGGGCACACATTTTGGCCTAGATACTTACTGCGCAATAGTGTTTTCACACACCATCCTTAGTAAGTAGCTTGAACAACCATTTACTATGTAAGACATCATTCTTGACTTGGAGGTCCTGAATACCTAAACCTCCTTGGTCTTTCGGCCGAGAAACCACAATGCATTTGGTTGGTTTATACCTTTTTATTTCACTTCTCCTTGCCAAAAGAATCTGAATTTGAAATAATCCAGTCTTTGCAGGACCCCTTTGGGAAGTTAAAAAAATGGGTTTTTATCATTTATGCCACTAATTGTGTCCCACTACTCAGTTTTGCCATTAGAAGTTACAACTGCTCAAAAATGCCATCGATCCGTGAGATGCTTGCTCAAAAATGCATTAGATATCTCAAAAATGCCATCATCTCGTTAGATGTTTGCTCAAAAATGCCATTAGACAATGTTATTTTCACGTCAAACCCGTTGACCATTTTATATGACAAAAATAAGCTTAGGCCCACATGTCAGTTCCCTCTATCTCACAATTATAAGTGTGGCCCTACTTGTCAGGAGTAACCAAGCGAATAATTTTACAGGAAAATAAGAACGCTGTTGGGATCAAGTGGTCCCCACACTTTATTGTAGTGAGATAGAGGGAGAGCTGGCATGTTGGTTCATAGGTATTTATGTCATTATAACATGGAAAAATAGATTTTAGATCACAATATGGGTATCCATTGGCATTTTTGAGCATGTATCTAACGAAGCGATGGCATTTTTGAGCAGTTGAAATTCCTAGTGGCAAAATTGAGTAGCGGGACACAACCGGTGGCATAACTGATAAAAACCCCAAAAAAATTGATAGCATGTAGAAGCATGTTTGTAAGAATATAATTGATTAGAACTAGTCATCCTCCAATAGAGAGCAACTTGCCTTTCCAACTGCTCAACCATTTCTTGAAGCGCTCTTCAACGTGCTTCCATTCCACATTAGTGAGGCGCCAATTATGAATCCAAATTTCCAAATATTTAATCAAGATTTAGCCTTGTGCACAACCAAACAAGTTAGCGTATTGTGCAACCAACTCTTTTACTTCTCAAAAACAAAATAATTAACTGTTATGGAAGTTAATTTTAAGATGTGACATTTTCTCAAAAGTTGAAAGCAAAAGTTGCAGAGTTGTAATCTTATCCAAGTCATGTTCCATAAAATAATCATAGCATTGACATATTGCAAAACTGAGAGCCCCCATCCACATGATGTGGCACTACTAGTGCAATTTGGTTGTCCTGTTTGGCACATTCGATCAAACTAGGCAAAATGTCACCGACAATATTAAATAACGTTGGAGTTAGGGGGTCGCCCTGATGTAATCCCTTTTTTGTCTGGAAGTAATGGCCTACGTTATAGTTGACTTTGATAGCCACACAGACTCCAATAACAAAATTTTGGATCCATTCATACCGTCTATCAGAGAAACCTTTCATTCTCAGGGTCCATTGGAGAAACGACAATTTGAGTTTGTCGTATGCATTTCAAAATCAATTTTGAATATAGCTCCCACTCATATTCTTTTGGTTTATCTCGTGAATGGTCTCATGAAGGATAACTATTCCATCAAGTATATTTCTTCCTTGAATGAAAAGCGTTTAGGATGGTCGAACAATATGGCAGTAACCTACACAAAAGTTGCTACAACTGCTCGTGGATACAAGAGGTGCTACAACTACTTGTGGATACAACTGCTCATGGATCCGGCTGGTGCAACTCCAAGTTTAGCGCAACCTTACATGGTGAATGTGGAATCAATGATCAAATAAATAAATGCAGCGAGATAATTTCTAGATCCGGATGGGACTAGGTGTCTAATAGTACCTTTTCTAACTGATGTTAGCCATGCTACTAAAATCATCAATAGAGCAAAGCATGGATTGTGATAGATATCTAAAATGGCCGTCTTTGTTTCCGAAGTGGTTATATTGCTTATGTATATGCTAGCTGAAATAGATGATGATAGTGCATTGCAACTTTGGCCAAGGTATAGTCCCAAGATTAGATTTACAGAGTGGCGCATCGCTTTTTGCAAACCCTATCCATTGTCATTGGTGGAAACACGTTGAGGCCTCGCTCGGCACTAGAGTATTTGCACGTTTTAAAGAGTATTTTAGCGCTCGGTATAGAAATCCTCGAAATTCCCCACAGCCTGTTCGGTACCCTGGTATTGGGTCGGCCCATCCCCCAAAATTACACGGGGAAAGCCTCAATACCCGTGTGAGAGTAGACGCGAGCCTCCCCTCGCGAAATTCACCGTGACGGCGCCGCACCCTCCGCCGTCTGCCCCCTCCGCCATTTGCTGTCCGCTGTACGGCCCCTCCGCCCTTCGTCGACTCCACCCAAGCCAAGCCAGACCATCCGCCGGTCTTGCCGCCGTCTTCGTCCATGTCACTGCCGCCGCCGTACACGCTGCCTCAGCCCCTGCCGCCTCCAACGTCCAGAACTCCATATCCTTCCGATAACCTGCATTTTCGCTGGCAAGGACTGGTTCCACCTCATCCCTCCCCTCTCCTCCCCTTTGTCTAGGGTTGCTTTATGCTTACTTGGTGCTATGAGGATGTGATTTGTTTACTGGACAGCTTACTGGATTACAAGATTTGATCTGTAGCTTGTAGGCTAAGACAGTTGTGCACTGGATGTGAAAGTGTAGGTTGTAAGGTTAATATGCTTGCTTGGGGCTAGCTTTGATCTACAACTTCTATTCTAAGATGTACAATTTTTTTCCTGATGTGGATATGGTTTTTATCTTACCAAGTAGTCTGAGTAATTTAGAGTAAAATATGAATATAGTTTTCCGTATATGCAGCTCACTCCTTTTCCCCGTGGGCGAAGCTCTCTTTCACGCTTTTACCAAGTAGTCTGAATAATTTAGAGTAAAATGTGAATATAATTTAGATTGATGTAGTATTGTCCAAGTAAATCAATATGTAAATGAAGATGATGCTTGCATCTAGTAATCTGTTCATACCATTTTCTGCACTGTCCAATATTGCGAAACATCGATCACTGAATGATTTTCTGGCTTTTTGGTCATGTATAGAAATGTGTGTAGTTTTGTTTTCGAAACATCAATTATTGTCAATCAATATGTATAGAAATCCAGAAACTAATTTGTAACTGTAAGTACTTACATCAAGATCATCATTATTATCTGTTGTTTCGGTACATAGAATATATTTGATTGCTTCTTGCTTTTTGTCCATACTGCTAAGTGACATCTTTACCACAGAGGAAAAACTGATCTATTTGCAAGTTGAGTCATGTCCATGAAACTGTAATGATTTGATATTGCAAAAGAGTGTTATACTATTTTCTTAGTAAAGAGTTACTTTGATTTATTGTGAATTAACATTTTCCAATTTGTAGATGTCCTTGGATAGCTGTCCTTGGGTCATCTAACCCTTAGACCAACTGATTTGTTTTTATAGGTACTCGAGCCTTCGTCTATAGTGGGAGTAGACGAGCCGCCGCCTTCGTGGGATCCCATTAAGACGCCAAAGTTTGGTATGACTTGTATTTACTACGACTTGTTAGCTCTCTAATTCTTGGCGTTGTTCCTTGATTGCTTCGGTATTAGTTTTGAAATGAAGTCACGGGGTCTAGATCATATTAGGAAGAGAAGATAGGAAGACGATCATGAGATGGTCCTTTTCATTCTTCCATTATTGCACTCGTACTTAATGGACAGTAGAGGACAGGGTGAAAAAATACAAAGGCATAGCTCGATCCTTTACGGCAAGGAGCATGTTGACAACTTCTTGAAGGACACGTGAAGAATTGCTTGGTAGCTTCTAGGATGGAACCATACATCTTTAAGTCTCTAGCATCATATCTTAGAAGGAAAGAATTGATAAAAGACACAAGGCTTAAGGTGGAGGAGAAGTTAGCATTCTTCCTGTACATGTTGTCACATAATTCATCATATGAAGATTTGCAACTGGAATTCAGACATAGTGGATCCTCCTTTCATGAGTACATCAACGAGTTCTTTGATATCATCCCTGCCCTATGTACTCACTTTGTGGAGCCTCCATGCATTGGTGAACCTCATCCAATATTTGCTACCGATGAACGATTCTATCCATACTTCAAGGTTCTTATCTTGACACTTAAAAGAATCCCTTATATTTCTTCATTAAAATTTCAAAAATTAATTCATAGTCTATTTTTTCCAGAATTGTATAGGTGCTATTAATGGATCCCATGTTCCTATTACCATTACACCCGAGAGTATTTCGGAATAGAAAGGGCACCCTGAGCCAAAACATAATGATTTCATGTGACTTTGACTTGAAGATCACATTTATATCATGTGGCTGGGAGGGGTCGGCAACAAATGCTAGGGGTTCTTCGGTCCGCCGTTAACTCTAGATTTAATGTACCTAATAGGAAGTTTTACCTCGTCGATGGTGGTTACACAAACACCACATCCTTCCTTGCACCGTATCAGGGCATGGGGTATCACTTGAATGAATTTGGGCATGGCCATCATCGTCCACAGAACCACAAAGAATTATACAATCTTCAACATGCTATGTTGCGAAATCATGTGGAAAGGACACTAGGAGTTATTAAGAAGTGATTCCCGATTCTCAATGTTGGGACACTACATTAATTAGGAACCAAGCAAGGATTCCAACAGCTACCGCAATCTTCCATAACATCATCAAAAAGCATGCTAGTGATGAGGAATGGCTTGACAACCAACCAGATAACATACCCCTGGCTGATTTTGTCAATGTACCTAATGGCGATGATAACTACCAAGGGAACAACACCCAAGGCAACGCTTTGAGTGTAGCGACCAGACCTCAACCAGTCTGATCTCTGTGCATCAGTGTCATCCCTGGATCAGTAATGCTGACACACACAGTACTTGAAGGATTTATAACAGAGTAGCAATCACACACTTATTACATCGAATGTCTCAAAAGAGAACTTATTACAATAAATATGGCTTAAGGCCATCTAATAACGGTAACAACGGAAGGCTTGGAAGATAAGCGAGTCCATCAACTCCAACTGCATCACTGAGTATAGAACCACGACCTAAAGGCACCTTACTCGTCATCTGAAAAGTCTGCAACATGAACGTTGCAGCCCGAAAACGGGTCAGCACATGGAATATGCTGACAATGTATCACATAGAGAGTAATGAAATAATAAAGCTATACTACATGCATGTATGGCTGGTGGAAAGCTCTATGGTTATAGTTTTTGCATAAAGCCAATTTTTCCCTACTGCAAAGGAATAAATTTTATTTAACTATCATGGTGGTTGTTAAACATTGAGAGTGTAGACACCCTCTCAATCCCAATTAAGCATCAACATTAAAACCCAACAAATTAATTAAAGTAACATGATGAGATTCACATGATAATCCAAGTACTAGATACTCAAGACGTCCATAACCGGGGACACGGCTAACCATGATTAGTTTATACACTCTGCAGAGGTTTACGCACTTTTCCCCACAAGACTCGATCTCCTCCGTTGGGATTCTCGCACTGCATGATGTTTGTGAAACGGATGACCGAGACATAGTCTTTCAGAAGCGCTAGCACCTTACGATCGGGTAGACAGTACCAACCTACATCCCCTACATCTGCTAGTCTACCACTGTAAGAGTTCGCACGACTTAGTCAACTATGCTAGAGCCCATAGTAGCTTGTGGCTGCACACGGAAGTTTCTAGTATGAATAATCTCATGATCCCTTTGAGCCTGGGTGGCGGTCCATAAAGAAAAACAGGCAATCGCTGGAATACGCATGTGCCTCAATCCACCCACATGTGTGTTTAAATTGCCACCTTAAATAAACCATTAATTTAACAATCTCACATCTGTCATGGATACACTCACCCAATCCACGTCTACTAGCATAGCATAGCCTAATAAGCAAACGTAGAAGTAACTCCCAAAGGTTTGATAATAAAACAGGAAATAGGTACTACCTCATCTACTTCTCAAAACCCACAATTTAATTAGATCCTAATCATGCAATGTTTGAGGATTGATCTAATGCAATAAAAACTGGATAGTAAAGAGATATGATCAAAGTGTTACCTGCCTTGCTGATGATCCGCGAAACCTAGAGATTCAAAGTAGCAAGCGGCGCACTCCGGGTACTCTATTGCAAACAAACAAGCATACAATAAGTACTCATCTAATACACGGGTAAAACTCAAATAAGAGAACTAACCAGAAAGTTCAACTTAAGAACTCCGGTTTGCAAAAAGAATCAAATCAAACGAAGCAACAAAAGTCAAACAGCGAAAGAAACAAACTTCGTTTACTAATCTGGAACTAAATCAAATTTTTACAGAAGAAAAAACTTGTTTGAGTTGGTTAAACGGAAAGAGGGTTTCGAGACGAAACCCCAGGCGCTTGAATCGCCTGATTCCGATAAGCGAGCGAAAAGTTATTCTAGAACGAAAATCGGATCAGAAATCGCAATCAGAAATAATCGCGGAAAATCCGAGAAAAAAGAAAAACAACGAACAAATTAACGAACGAACGTTCGTTTTCTGGAACTAAACGGTGAACGCGCCCGCTAAAACGAATGAACGAACGAACACTCGCTAAATAAACTAAATCGGAAATAAACCGATCTAAATAAAAAAAACGGATCTAAAAAAACCTAACGAAAACCAAACGGAAACCGAACGGTTTTCTTGAGGAAAACCGCCGGCGGCGGGGCGGTGGTCAACCTCGGCGGGGCGGCAGCGCCTCCGGCGGGGCGGCGGGGTCGGTGGGCGGCGGGGTCGGCGGGACGGGGCGGCGGGTCCGGCGGGTCGGCGGCGGCGGCTCTGGCGTCGGGCGGTGGGACGGCGGGCGGCGGCGGCTCGGGCGGCGGGGCCCGGCGGCGGCGGCGGATCGGGGCTAGGGTTAGGGTTTTTGGCGCGGCGCGGCTTGGGCTGACGGGCTCGGGGGTGGCGCCTTATAAAGGCCCGGCCGGACGGAGTCCTGGCCGAACACGGCCCAAGGTCGGTTCGCGTTTTTTTAAATAATTACGCACAGAAAAATAAATAAAAGAAATACTAAGTGGACTCCAAAAATCCCAAAATAAAATTTTCCCCGACTTCTAAAATCAAGCTGGACAAGATGAACATTTATTTGGGGCCTAATGCAATTTTGAAAAACGCGCATTTTTCCTAAATTCAAATAAAATAGCAATAACTCCAAAATAAAATCTTATTTGATTTTATTATTAAATCCTCAATATTTCTTTATTTTGGGAAAGTCATTTTATTCCCTCTCTCGTATTTTTATAATAGAAATAATTGAAGATAAAATAATTAAAATCAAATGATCCTATTTTCAAAATGTGAGAAAACTCAAATATGAAAATAATGAAATCCCCAACTCTCTCCGAGGGTCCTTGAGTTGCGTAGAATTTCTAGGATCAAACCAAAATCAAATAAAATATGATATGCAGCGATGATCTAATGTATAATATTCCAAATTGAAAATTTGGGATGTTACATTGAGAGATGAAATTTGAATGCAAATGTGGAATAATTTCCAGCATAATTAACTCTTTGTAAGTTTGTGGACGTGATTGACTCTTTCTAATTCAACCAATTAATTGTCTTTATTTTGTGTGTTAATTTGTTTCATCTAAATAGTATGTATGCAAAAGGATCACCCAAATTCAACTTGGCGCAAGTTGCTGCTTTATTAAAAAAAGAAAGGTGTTCTTGGTGCTAGAAAGGATTCACCAAAGGTTACCAAAAAGAGTTCACCAAAAGGTATTCTTGTTTTTCATATTCGACTTGTTTTTCACTACAAGAAAAGTAGCATTGTTGTACTAGCTATCATGTTAGATGATCTTGTTTCTCACTACTTAACAATTTCTTCATGTCACAAGTATTATTATGCGCGTAGCCATTTGATCTGAATCAGAATTTGTTGAACACCATTCTTATCCTTGTAGTTTACTTGACTTGTGTAGTTGTGAAACAAAGAGCACAATGGAGTTTAGGAGTTGAAAAAGGTTTGGTGGAGATACTCTAGGAGCAAGATACTCCTTACCACCGAGGTCAAAATGGATGGAGCAAGGAAACTTGGAACTTGATGGTGGCAAAATTCCAGGCAAAACGCAAACATGCGAAGTTCTCGAAGCTACAAATTCAAGATAAGGAGAAGGAGCTCAAAAGGGAATGCAAAATGTTAAAACAAGCTCGAAAGCAAAGCGGTGTCGGCTGGGACAACAAAAGATGCGTGATAGAAGCCGACACCGACCTTTGGTACAATCTGCTGATCGTAAGTTATTTAATTCCACCCTTTGATATGGCTACAATTTGTACCATGTTAATACTCATCTGTTACTGGTTCTTTGTAGTCTTATCCAAATATCTGGAAATTAAAAAATAATTTTTTCCTCACTTTGACTTGCTAGGAGAACTGCACGATGGTAAGTTTGCCAACTTATGTTGCTACCTCTCACTCGGTTGCCTCTTGCTTGATTACTTACATGCATTTTGCAAGGCATACAATCGAGGGTACCTATAATTTCACATCCATTGCACAACCATCACAAATTGGTGAAGGCTTTGAAGATGAAAGAGAGTTCGAGGAAGTAAAAGAAATCGATGAGTTGGAGATGATAAATCAAGTGCAAAATGATGACGACGACTTGAAAATTCTGAATCAAATGGATGCTGCTATAGGAAGGAGGATGTCGATCCAATCGAAGAAGGGGGTCGTACCATGGCTGGTTCGGGAAAGATGCCCGAAAAGAAGCCCAAGAAGGAGAAGCCCAAGAACAGTGGAGATGTGATTGCTGGAGCATGGGAGATGTATATAGAGCTGAAGAACAAGCAAGTAGATGATGAAGCTACATACTTGGCCAATGAAAGGGCAGAGGCAATGATGTCTACTATGCAACCTTCTTCTTGTAGACTCTTGTTGGCCTCCAAGCGTAGAGTTTTGTAGGATAGTAGCAATTTCCCCTCAAATGGATGACCTAAGGTTTATCAATCCGTGGGAGGCGTAGGATGAAGATGGTCTCTCTCAAACAACCCTGCAACCAAATAAGAAAGAGTCTCTTGTGTCCCCAACACATCCAATTCAATGGTAAATTGTATAGATGCACTAGTTCGGTGAAAAGATGGTGATACAAGTGTAATATGTATAGTAGATATAGGTTCTTGTAATCTGAAAATATAAAAACAGCAAGGTAGCAAATAGTAAAAGTGAGCAAAAACGGTATTGCAATGCTTGAAAACAAGGCCTAGGGTTCATACTTTCACTAGTGCAAAGTCTCTCAACAATGATAACATAATTAAATCATATGGCAATCCCTCAACGTGTGACGAAGACTCACTCCAAAGTTTCTATCGGAGAATGTAGGACAAAAACGTGCATCAACCCCTATGCATAGATTACCCCAGTGTCACCTCTGGAGTTGAGTGACAAAACATACATCAAGTGAATCAATAGAACACCCCATTTTCATCACGGGTATCCACATGCAAGACATACATCAAGTGTTCTCAAACCCAGTACTCAATCCAACGTAACGAAACCTCAAAGAGCAAGACTCGATTCATCACAAGAAGGTAGAGGGGGAGAAACACCATATGATCCAACTATAGTAACAAGGCTCGCGATACATCAAGATGGTGCCAAATCAAGAACACGAGAGAGAGAGAGAGAGAGAGAGAGAGAGAGAGAGAGAGAGAGATCAAACACATAGCTACTGGTACATACCCTCGGCCCCGAGGGTGAACTACTCCCTCCTCATCATGGAGACCGCCGGGATGATGAAGATGGCCTCCAGTGATGATTTCCCCCTCCAACAGGCTGCCGGAACGGGGCCCTGATTGTTTTTTCGTGGCTATAGAGGCTTGTGGCGGCAGAACTTCTCATCTAGAGTTCTTTTTGGGTTTTTTCTATTTATAAGAATTTTTGGCGTCGATCTCACGACAAGGGGGTGCCCGAGGGGCCCAAAGCCGGGGCGCCCTAGGGGGGTGGGCGCGCCCCTAGGCTTGTGGCCTCCTCGGTCACCTCCTGGCCCATCTCTGGTGCTTCGGGGGTCTCTTTTGGTCCATACAAATCACCGTAAAATTCCAGCCCATTCCGAGAACTTCTATTTCTGCACAAAAAATGACACCATGGTAGTTCTGCTGAAAACAACGTCAGTCCGGGTCAGTTCTAATGAAATCATACCAAAACCATATAAAATTGTTGTAGACATGGCATGAATACTTCATAAATTATAGATACGTTGGAGACGTATCAGGCAACAAAATTAGATGAATTCTAAACAATGGAGGATGTCACTTGCGCAGAAAAGATCAAGGCATTGAATGTCTTCAAGGATGCTGCAAACTGTGAAATTTTCATAAATGCCGCTGACGATGATAAAGAGATCGCTGTTATGTGGCTCCGGAGTCAGATGTTCCCATGAGGTTTGTTCAAGATTTGAGCTCTCAAGTTTTGACTATAATAGTTGTTCCCACTTTGTTTGAGTTAGCTGGTAAGCTAGTGTTCAATGTGATATCTCGTTGCAACTTGAAGCACTGCAAAGTAGAACTAAATAATGCTTTTGCCCCTTTTTCTTAGAAACTTCTATGGATTATATCTCAGATAATTGTTTCTTTCATATCCATAGAAATTGAATATGTAATATGTAATATGCATCCATATGACATATACTTTTAGATGACTATAAACTTGTATCTAGTCATCCATGTGTAGTATCTCAGATAATTTTTTGTTTCTAGATGACTTTCTGTTATATGTTATATGATTTGGAACATATGAAGCTATTTTTTATCTTTGAATTCTCTCTCTGTCATATGTAATATGTGCCGGAACATGTTTGTTTCCCAAATATGCTACTGTACATTAGAAACACTTGAGTTTACCTTCTCATATGTGAAGAATAATCATGCCTTTTAGTTCTAGAAATATACTTTTTTTATTTCTGTATGGTCACCAGGTCTATGAAACTATTAGGTACAAGGATGGAATTGAACCTTTAAACTCTATGCATGTACCAACTGTAATAAACAAGATCAGTCTACTTTTTGTGTATAATGTTTCCTTAGAAATCCTCACGAGAAGTATAGTGTTTATAATCTCCATCTTATAAATACTCATTACTTCCTGAGCCTTGGAGATCATATTCTTGTCAGTATGTATGTTGTTATTACACGATCCATTCTTTTCTAGTCTAGGCACAAAGAGACGACGGACAAGTATCGCATATATCACTATAGTCTCCTGGTTGTTTTTGTGCTACCACATATCACTATGACCATCCAAATGTTTCTGGTGGCTAGTTGTACTGTCCATCTCTACATTATGCATATGTTTCGGTCTTCGTATATACACTGAAGTTCTTATGGTCCGTAACACTTGTAGTAGTATTTTTGCCTTTTTTTCATGTGGGCTCAAGATCACTGCTTTCTTGCAGAGTTATTTTCAGTATTGCATGCCACCTTCAAGAATCAGATAGTAGCAAAGAAAAGAGTTGCCACCTGGAGAAGGTAGTTGTGATGGAACTATTGAAGGACCTGCTACTCTGTTCATGAAGAGCATGCAATTCTTGATATATTTGCACTATTTTGTAATATTCATATTCTGCACTATTGTCCATTTGATAGCAAGATGCTACTTGTGATGGATTGTGTATGGGTTTTAGCAAGTTTTTCTTGCTATGATGTTGTTTAAGTTGAAAAGATTGGATTTTTATTTTGCACCATCTTATCTGTTGTGCTACTGCTAGTACGCATCTTGTTTGTTGTTGCTTCTGTCCCAGCCTACTAGATGTTAAAAGATTGAATTTTTATTTTTCATCATCTTATCCGAATGTTGCATAGCTGTTGTAATTTGTGTTGTGTTGCTGTTGTACCAAACACAAGTAATTATGGGGGTGGGAGATTTTTGGGGAATTGAGGGGATTCGGTAGAGAGGAGGGGATCACCAAATCCCCACCAATCCCCAAGCCCCTTGGGGGTGAAAAAACACCAGTGCCAAATGAGGCTTGATGCTAGTTTTCTCCCTTTGGCTATAGTCCAAACTAATTTGGGACCTAGGGAAAAGTAAAATAAGTATTCTTATAGCAAACTTTTATACTTACTTAATCTCATTTTATGCCATACTATAATTTAAGGAGTATAATTTTTATTATTTAGTTGGTATAATAACCACATAATTTAGTTGGTATAATTAACCCTTGTTCTTTATTACTAGGAGTAGTGTCTATACTCATCATTTTATTCAGGCTAAATTTAAATTAAGTGATGTAAAAATATATTTTTGTGCCAATTTAATAAACTATATAGTGCATAAATGCATATTTATATGTATGCGCACATGTCGTGTATATTTTAGTTTCATTAAATACCATGTTAGTAATATCATAATAGTGCTTTTTAGTGTATTATTAGATGGACGTATATATAGACCCTTCTAGAGTATAATTGTCCATTTGCAAATGTGTTTCAAGTTGGATTCCGTAATAACTCCAACTTTCAATGTATCCGACTTATCTCCATACCTTGGACCATCAGAGTTGAGGACGACTCATTTTCAAGAGGGGGAGGATGATTAGGACATTGCAACCATCAATATGGGTCCAACAATCACATATCTAATCACAAGAAGTCATGCCAACCAAATACATGATCAGGTGAACGATAACCTAAGTTTATACCATGACCTTGAATACATACCTGCACCTTCACCCTTCTTGTTATTGATTGAACTCAGGTGCAACATCAAAGAATGCCAATAACTTCTAGTTCGCGCAAAACAATGTTTTCAAGACGAAGAAACAGAGTTAGGAGCTCATGGAGAAACAAGTCTGTTGTCGGAGAAAACAATGTTACGACTCTGGCAAAACATTGTTTTACTCAAGTTTAGCCATCCACATTTTGCGAAAGAATTCCCGAAGGTTAAGCCCACTAGTGGAGAAAACAATGTTCAGACTCGGATGAAACGATGTTTGATCGGGTCAAGTGCTCGCATCTTCACGAAGATCTCCAGAAGCTACCCCATTAAGTCTTGAAGCTGGTACATTTTCACACCTACCCTGGTTCCCAAAGCTAGCTTCCTTCGCACCTATCCATGGGGGTTGTCCCTGGTTATATAACTCCATCTTCCCCATCCTCTAGGAACTTTTCAGCCAAAAACCACCTTAGCTACAAGCTTGTAGACTACTAAGATCCGAGAAGTCTTGCTACTATTGCTCTTGTGGATTCACCAGATTTGCAAGAAGGAGCCTTTGGTCCCCTGATAACCCACAAGTATAGGGGATCACAACCGTTTTCGAGGGTAGAGTATTCAACCCAAATTTATTGATTCGACACAAGGGGAGCCAAAGAATATTCTCAAGTATTAGCAACTGAGTTGTCAATTCAGCCACACCTGGATAACTTAATATCTGCAGCAAAGTATTTAGTAGCAAAGTAATATGATAGTAGTGGTAATGGTAACAAAAGTAACGGAAGCAAAAGTAATATTTTTGGTGTTTTGTAGTGATTGTAACAGCAACAACGGAAAAGTAAATAAGCGAGAACCAATATAGGAAAAGCTCGTAGGCATTGGATCGGTGATGGAGAATTATGCCGGATGCGGTTCATCATGTAACAATCATAACATAGGGTGACACAGAACTAGCTCCAATTCATCAATGTAATGTAGGCATGTATTCCGAATATAGTCATACGTGCTTATGGAAAAGAACTTGCATGACATCTTTTGTCCTACCCTCCCGTGGCAGCGGGGTCCTAATGGAAACTAAGGGATATTAAGGCCTCCTTTTAATAGAGAACCGGAACAAAGCATTAGCACATAGTGAATACATGAACTCCTCAAACTATGGTCATCACCGGGAGTGGTCCCGATTATTGTCACTTCGGGGTTGCCGGATCATAACACATAGTACGTGACTATAGACTTGCAAGATAGGATCAAGAACTCACATATATTCATGAAAACATAATAGGTACAGATCTGAAATCATGGCACTCGGGCCCTAGTGACAAGCATTAAGCATAGCAAAGTCATAGCAACATCAATCTCAAAACATAGTGGATACTAGGGATCAAACCCTAACAAAAATAACTCGATTACATGATAGATCTCATCCAACTCATCACCGTCCAGCAAGCCTACGATGGAATTACTCACGCACGGCGGTGAGCATCATGAAATTGGTGATGGAGGATGGTTGGTGATGACGACGGCGACGAATCCCCCTCTCCGGAGCCCCGAACGGACTCCAGATCAGCCCCCCCGAGAGGTTTTAGGGCTTGGCGGCGGCTCCGTATTGTAAAACGCGATGATTTCTTCTCCTTGATTTTTTCTCCCCGAAAGCAAATATATAGAGTTGGAGTTGGCGTCGTAGGAGCTCCAGGGGGCCCATGAGGTAGGGGGCGCGCCCTAGGGGGGAGGGCGCGCCCCCACCCTCGTGGACAGGGTGTGGGCCCCCTGGTCTTCATCTTTTGCAACGATTTTTTTATTATTTCCAAATACACGTTCCGTGGAGTTTCAGGTCATTCCGAGAACTTTTGTTTCTGCACATAAATAACACCATGGCAATTCTGCTGAAAACAGCGTCAGTCCGGGTTAGTTCCATTCAAATCATGCAAGTTAGAGTCCAACACAAGGGCAAAAGTGTTTGGAAAAGTAGATACGACGGAGACGTATCAACTCCCCCAAGCTTAAACCTTTGCTTGTCCTCAAGCAATTCAGTTGATAAACTGAAAGTGATAAAGAAAAACTTTTACAAACTCTATTTGCTCTTGTTGTTATAAATATGTAAAGCCAACATTCAAGTTTTCAGCAAAGATTATGACTAACCACATTTGCAATAACTCTCGGGTCTCATGTTTACTCATATCAATGGCATAATCAACTAGCGAGCGATAATAATAAATCTCGGATGACAACACTTTCTCAAAACAATCATAATATGATATAACAAGATGGTATCTCGCTAGCCCTTTCTGAGACCGCAAAACATAAATGCAGAGCACCTTTAAAGAGCAAGGACTGACTAGACATTGTAATTCATGGTAAAAGAGATCCAATCATAGTCATACCCAATATAAATTAATAGTAATTAATGCAAATGACAGTTGTGCTCTCCAGCTAGTGCTTTTTAATAAGAGGGTGATGACTCAACATAAAAGTAAATAGATAGGCCCTTCGCAGAGGGAAGCAGGGATTTGTAGAGGTGCCAGAGCTTGGTTTTGAAATAGAGATAAATAATATTTTGAGTGGCATACTTTCATTGTCAACATAACAACTAAGAGAAGGCGATATCTTCCATGCTACACACATTATAGGCGGTTCCCAAACAGAATGGTAAAGTTTATACTCCCCCTCCACCAACAAGCATCAATCCATGACTTTCTCGAAACAACGAGTGTCTCCAACTAGCAACAGTCCCAAGGGGAGTTTTGTTTGCAGTTATTTTGATTTAGTTTGCATAAAGCATGGGACTGGGCATCCCGGTGACCAGCCATTTTCTCGTGAGTGAGGAGCAGAGTCCACTCCTCTTGAGAATAACCCGCCTAACATGGAAGATAAGGGCATCCCTAGTTGATACATGAGCTATTCGAGCATACAAAACAAAATGTTTATTTGAAGGTTTAGAGTTTGGCACATACAAATTTACTTGGAACGGCAGGTAGATACCGCATATAGGAAGGTGTAGTGGACTCATATGGAATAACTTTGGGGTTTAAGGGATTGGATGCACAAGCAGTATTCCCGCTTAGTACAAGTGAAGGCTAGCAAAAGACTGGGAAGCGACCAACTAGAGAGCGACAACAGTCATGAACATGCATTAAAACTAATAAACATTGAATGCAAGCATGAGTAGGATATAATCCACCATGAACATAAATATCGTGAAGGCTATGTTGATTTCTTTCAACTACATGTGTGAACATGTGCCAAGTCAAGTCACTTAAATCATTCAAAGGAGGATACCACCCCATCATACCGCATCACAACCATTTTAATAGCATGTTGGCACACAAGGTAAACCATTATAACTCATAGCTAATCAAGCATGGCACGAGCAACTATGATCTCTAATTGTCATTGCAAACATGTTTATTCATAATAGGCTGAATCAGGAACGGTGAACTCATCATATTAAAAAAACAGGAGAGGTCGAGTTCATACCAGCTTTTCTCATCTCAGTCAGTCCATCATATATCATCATAATTGCCTTTCACTTGCACGACTGAACGATATGAATAATAATAAGAGTGCACGTGCATTGGACTAAGCTGGAATTTGCGAGCATTCAATAAACAGGAGAAGGCATGGCAATATGGGCTCTTGGTTAGATCAACAATAATGCATATAAGAGCCACTTTAACAATTTAATCATGGTCTTCTCCTATCGACCCCCAAAGAAAAGAAAAGAAATAAAAACTATTTACACGGGAAAGCTCCCAACAAGCAAAGGAAGAACGGGAAATATTTTTGGGTTTTATTTTTAATTATTACTACTACAGCAAGAAAAATAAACTAACTAGAAGCTACTTCTAATTTTTTTGGTTTTTCTTAAAGTTTATTAAACACACAAGAAGAAAGCGGGAAAAAGAAAATAAACTAGCATGGATATTACAGTGAAAGAGTATGAGCACCGACATCTAGCAATGAGTGTGTGAACATAAATGTAATGTCAGTGAGAAATACGTACTCCCCCCCAGCTTAGGCTTTTGGCCTAAGTTGGTTCATTGCCAAGGATGGCCTAGCGGATACCCGTAGGTGTAGCTGGGGTCGTACTGAGATGCAGCGGTTATCGCCTCCTGAGCTGCAGCGTGGCGGCGAGCTGCCTCCGCCCTCCTCTCGTACTTATCTGCCTCCTCTCTGGTAATAACATATCTTCCTTTTGCCTGATAATCAAAGAAGGCAAGAGCAGGGAGGGTAATATGGACAACACACCATTTGTCAAAGATTAGTCGATACTGGAGAGGTGATTCATTCCTCTCGACAAACTGGTGATAGACCATAGAATTATAATCTAAATAAGTAGGAGGCAACTCCATATCATCCTCACGAACGTCCACATCAAGAAAATCATCTAAGCGGGTTGCATAAATTCCTCGAAAAAAATCTCCATTAAATCTATTATGATGCAACCTACGTGCAACAATGGCTCCCAAATTATAAGATTGGTCTCCTAACACAGCACTCCTAAGAATACTGAGGTCAGACACACACATATGACATGCTTCATCCTTACCATTTATGCACCTACCTATGAAGAGAGAAAAATAATGTACAGCAGGAAAGTGAATGCTCCCTATGGTAGCTTGTGCTATATCTCTAGATTCCCCTACAGCTATACCGATAAGAAAGTCTCTAAATTCAGATTTACGGGGATCACTAACACTACCCCATTGTGGAAGTTTGCAAGCAGAAGTAAAATCCTCTAAGTCCATGGTATAAGATTTTTCATAAAAATCAAACATGACAGTTGGAGAATTATGTGAAGATGAAAATTCAAACCTCCTCACAAATGAACTAGTGAGATGAGGGTACTGGGGGCATTTGTCTGCCTCAAAGCTCACAAGATCGGCGTTACGCAAATATGCATTAAATTCTTCCTTGATTCCCGCTCGACCCATAAAATTTTCTGAAGGCCATTCACAGGGCCGCACTGGAGCGTCCCTTGGTGGCCCATCATTAGCATCACGCATTGCAAGCCTGGGTCCTTGCTTCCTTGAAGAACCACCTTGGAACATTTTCCTAAACATATTTCTTCCTCTGAAAAAATTTCTGAATTTTTAGTAACGTCAAACAAAAGTGAACCAACCTCAACAAAATTGATAGCAACTACTCCTACAAGTGCCTAGAGCCTATATCAAGCATTAGAACTACTTGGAACCATATAACTTGGACATGCAAGCTCAAGAACATGGTCACCTAGGCAGCACAAATTTGCAATGAATAAAGCACTAGAGCAAAAACTAATTGGACCAATGGAGGAGTCACATACCAAGGAACAATCTCCCCAAGCAGTTTTGTGAGAGGTGCTTTGAGCAAGCAGATCGAAAATCGCAGCAAAATGAGCTAGAATTCGTGCTTGAGCTGGATATTGGTGTTTGCGGGAGGAAGAAGGAGTGTGTGGGTGCAAGAATAAGTGGAGGAGGGCCACCGTGGGCCCACGAGGCAGGGGGCGCGCCCTGGGGGTAAGGCACGCCCTCCACCCTCGTGGCCAGGTGGTTGACCCCCCTGCTGTGTTCTCAGTCCAGAAATTCTCAAATATTCTAGAAAAAATCATATTCCATTTTCAGGGCATTTGGAGAACTTTTATTTTCGGGGTATTTTTATATTGCACGGATAAATCAGAAAACAGACATAAAAATACTATTTTTACTTTATTTCAACTAAATAACATAAATTAGAAAGAGGGTACACAAGGTTATGCCTTCTAGTTTCATCCATCTCATGCTCATCAAAAGGAATCAACTAACAAGGTTGATCAGGTCTTGTTAACAACTCATTCCGAATAACATGGAACCAGAGAAATTTCGAAAAACACTATGTTACCCCAACGGGGATATGCACATCCCCAATAATAAGAATATCATATTTCTTCTTGACAGTAGGAAGAGGAAATTCAAAACCTCCAAATATAATCGATGGAATTTTTCCAATAGAGTTGATACTATGAACTTGAGGTTGTTTCCTCGGAAAGTGTACCGTATGCTCATTAAAATTAACATGAAAAGTGACATTGCCTTTGTTGCAATCAATAACAGCCCCTGCAGTATTCAAACAAGGTCTTCCAAGAATAATAGACATACTATCGTCCTCAGGAATATCAAGAATAACGAAGTCCGTTAAAATAGTAACGTTTGCAACCACAACAGGCACATCCTCACAAATACCGACAGGTATAGCAGTTGATTTATCAGCCATTTGTAAAGATATTTAAGTAGGTGTCAACTTATTCAAATCAAGTCTACGAAATAAAGGGAGAGGCATAACACTAACATCGGCTCCAAGATCACATAAAGCAGTTTTAACATAATTTCTTTTAATGGAGCATGGTATAGTGGGTACTCCTGGATCTGCAAGTTTCTTTGGTATTCCACCCTTAAAAGTGTAATTAGCAAGCATGGTGGAAATCTCAGCTTTCGGTATCTTTCTTTTATTTGTAACGATATCCTTCATATACTTAGCATAAGGATTCATTTTGAGCATATCAGTTAATCGCATACGCAAAAAGATAGGTCTAATCATTTCAGCAAAGCGCTCAAAATCCTCATCATCCTTTTTCTTGGATGTTTTGGGAGGAAAAGGCATGGGTTTCTGAACCCAAGGTTCCCTTTCTTTACCATGTTTCCTAGCAACAAAGTCTCTCTTATCACAACGTTGATTCTTTGATTGTGGGTTATCAAGATCAACAGCAGGTTCAATTTCTACATCATTATCATTACTAGGTTGAGCATCATCATGAACATCATCATTAACATTTTCACTAGGTTCATGTTCATTACCGGATTGTGTTTCAGCATCAGAAATAGAGATATCATTTGGGTTATCAGGTGGTTCAGCAATAGGTTCACTAGAAGCATGCAAAGTCCTATCATTTTTCTTTTTCTTCTTTTTAGAAGAACTAGGTGCATCAATATTATTTCTCTGAGAATCTTGTTCAATTCTCTTAGGGTGGCCTTCAGGATACAAAGGTTCCTGAGTCATTCTACCAGTTCTAGTAGCCACTATAACAGCATAATCATTTTTCTTACTATTCATTTCATTGAGCAAATCATTTTGAGCCGTAAGTACTTGTTCTACTTGAGTGGTAACCATAGAAGCATGTTTAGTAACGAGTTTAAGTTCATCTCTAACATCAGCCATGTAATTACCCAAGTGTTTAAGCATATCGGAATTGTATTTCAATTGTCTACCAAAATAAGCATTGAAGTCTTCTTGCTTAACCATAAAATTATCAAACTCATCTAAGCATTGGCTAGCAAACTTAGTAAGATGGATATCACCTTCATCAAATCTATAGAGAGAATTTACCTTTACTACCTATGTCGGGTTATCAAGACAATGAGGTTCTTCAATAGGTAATGGATTAAGATCATATGTTTCTTCAACAGGCGGTAAATTAAGACCATGTATTCTTCAATAGGAGGTAAATTCTTAACATCTTCAGCTTTAATACCTTTTTCTTTCATAGATTTCTTTGCCTCTTGCATATCTTCAGGACTGAGAAATAGAACACATCTCTTCTTCGGAGTTGGTTTAGGGATAGTCTCAGTAATTGGCTCAGGAGCTGGCTCAGAAAGTGTCCAATTATTTTCATTTGTCAACATATTATTCAATAGAATTTTAGCTTCATCCGGTGTTCTTTCCCTGAAAACAGAACCAGCACAACTATCTAGGTAATCTCTGGAAGCATCGATTAGTCCATTATAAAAGATATCAAGTATTTCATTTTTCTTAAGAGGATGATCAGGCAAAGCATTAAGTAACTTGAGAAGCCTCCCCCAAGCTTGTGGGAGACTCTCTTCTTCAATTTGCACAAAGTTGTATATTTCCCTCAAAGCAGCTTGTTTCTTATGAGCAGGGAAATATTTAGCAGAGAAGTAATAAATCTTATCCTGGGGACTATGCACACAACCAGGATCAAGGGAATTAAACCATATCTTAGCATCACCCTTTAATGAGAACGGAAATATTTTAAGGATATAAAAGTAGCGAGATCTCTCATCATTAGTGAACAAGGTGGTTATATCATTTAATTTAGTAAGATGTGCCACAACAGTTTCAGATTCATAGCCATGAAAAGGATCAATTCAACCAAAGTAATTATATCATGATCAACAGAAAATTCATAATCCTTATCGGCAACACAGATAGGTGAAGTTGCAAAAGCAGGGTCAGGTCTCATTCTATCATTAAGAGATTGCTTATTCCATTTAGCTAATAACCTCTTGAGTTCATGATTATCTTTGCAAGCTAGAATAGCTGCAGAAGCTTCTATATCAAAAACATAACCCTCAGGAATAATAGGCATATCTTCATCATCAATTTCATCAATATACTTAGTTTCAATAATTTCTTTCTCTCTAGCCCTAGCAATTTGTTCATCAAGAAATTCACTAAGGGGCATAGTAGTATCAAGCATAGAAGTAGTTTCATCATAAGTATCATGCATAGCAGAAGTGGCATCATCAATAACATGCGACATATCAGAACGAATAGCAGAAGCAGGTTTAGGTGCCGCAAGCTTACTCAAAACAGAAGGTGAATCAAGTGCAGAGCTAGATGGCAGTTCCTTACCTCCCCTCGTAGTTGAGGGATAAATTGTTGTCTTAGCGTCTTTCAAGTTCTTCATAGTGACCAGCAAATATAAATCCCAAGTGACTCAAAGAGTAGAGTTATGCTCCTCGGCAACGGCGCCAGAAAATAGTCTTGATAACCCACAAATATAGGGGATCACAACCATTTTCGAGGGTAGAGTATTCAACCCAAATTTATTGATTCGACACAAGGGGAGCCAAAGAATATTCTCAAGTATTAGCAACTGAGTTGTCAATTAAGCCACACCTGGATAACTTAATATCTGCAGCAAAGTATTTAGTAGCAAAGTAATATGATAGTAGTGGTAATGGTAACAAAAGTAACGGAAGCAAAAGTAATATTTTTGGTGTTTTGTAGTGATTGTAACAGCAACAACGGAAAAGTAAATAAGCGAGAACTAATATAGGAAAAGCTCATAGGCATTGGATCGGTGATGGAGAATTATGCCGGATGCGGTTCATCATGTAACAATCATAACATAGGGTGACACAGAACTAGCTCCAATTCATCAATGTAATGTAGGCATGTATTCCGAATATAGTCATACGTGCTTATGGAAAAGAACTTGCATGACATCTTTTGTCCTACCCTCCCGTGGCAGCGGGGTCCTAATGGAAACTAAGGGATATTAAGGCCTCCTTTTAATAGAGAACCGGAACAAAGCATTAGCACATAGTGAATACATGAACTCCTCAAACTATGGTCATCACCGGGAGTGGTCCCGATTATTGTCACTTCGGGGTTGTCGGATCATAACACATATTAGGTGACTATAGACTTGCAAGATAGGATCAAGAACTCACATATATTCATGAAAACATAATAGGTTCAGATATGAAATCATGGCACTCGGGCCCTAGTGACAAGCATTAAGCATAGCAAAGTCATAGCAACATCAATCTCAGAACATAGTGGATACTAGGGATCAAACCCTAACAAAACTAACTCAATTACATGATAGATCTCATCCAACCCATCACCGTCCAGCAAGCCTACGATGGAATTACTCACGCACGGCGGTGAGCATCATGAAATTGGTGATGGAGGATGGTTGGTGATGACGACGACGACGAATCCCCCTCTTCGGAGCCCCGAACGGACTCTAGATCAGCCCTCCCGAGAGGTTTTAGGGCTTGGCGGCGGCTCCGTATCGTAAAACGCGATGATTTCTTCTCCTTGGTTTTTTCTCCCCGAAAGCAAATATATAGAGTTGGAGTTGGCATCGGAGGAGCTCCAGGGGGCCCATGAGGTAGGGGGCGCGCCCTAGGGGGGAGGGCGCGCCCCCACCCTCATGGACAGGGTGTGGGCCCCCTGGTATTCATCTTTTGCAACGATTTTTTATTATTTCCAAATACACGTTCTGTGGAGTTTCAGGTCATTCCGAGAACTTTTGTTTCTGCACATAAATAACACCATGGCAATTCTGCTGAAAACAGCGTTAGTCCGGGTTAGTTCCATTCAAATCGTGCAAGTTAGAGTCCAAAACAAGGGCAAACGTGTTTGGAAAAGTAGATACGACGGAGACGTATCACCCCCCCCCTAATTCGTGCTCTACGGTTCCGACCGTTTTGGCTGGGTTAGTCCTGGTTTGTAGTTCTGCGATTGTTCCGACATCGGGTTGGAGTTCTTGTAGCTCCGCCGGCCATCCCCAACATACGGGTTGCATCCAACCTTGGCAGGTATAAAGCTAGTTATCATGGCTGCTTGCAGCTATTTATCCTGGCTGCTTGTAGCGAGTTATCCTTCGTGATTCAATCCTACAACGTGAAGACCGGGCCACCCTCGGGCGTGAACTCGTTCATCGGGTTTGCACATATCAGGCCCCCCTCTGCCTAAGTCCACAACATGGATGATCGGAGGTTTGGCGATTCCTTTGAGGAGAACACACAATGAAGAGGTAGAAAGTAGGGACGCAATACAATCCCAGAAGCGGACAGTGAAAACCTTTCGGATGTCCAACTTGAGAAGCAAGCAAGGGGTTTTGTTCCTATGGAGTCGCCTCGCGAGATTTCGGACATACATGAATTTGTTGTGGATGCTCCTTCTCTTGATAAAAGCACTTTGCGCATTGGAGACGAGGTTATTCATGAAAGGACCAAGGCATCTAGTTAGCACCTTGGCGGTGATCTTGGTAATCCCCAATCTCTTCCGCTCCATTCGTCTTCGCTAGCAGAACAATGTTGGATGAATTGAGCCAGTGAAGGTTCACCGTTTGGAGGCCACTAAACTGGTGAATAACACACATTACATCCTATTTGACAATATGCCAGCATTTCTTGAAGAAGTTTCCCATGAGTCCAACCGTTCTTGGTGCCTTGTCGCCAGGTATGAGGGTAATGGCGGCTTTTACCTCATCCTCCGATATGGCGGCATCTATGCCAAGATCAACCGCCCTGAAATTGAGGTTATCCCAGTTGAAATCTCTTGGTCTGGGTTGACCTCTACCCAAGCTGCCGACGAAGTTGTCATGAATGATCTCCTCTTTGGTTTTACTAGCAAACATATTCATGCATTGCAACGGGAGATCAAACAATAACACACGTCTGTAATGTGATAAGCATTCTCATGACCCTTCACAAGTCCACGCCCTCTACTTTAACATCACAACCAATGGTCATTCGGCATGAACAGTGGCCTTCAAAAACAACGAACAACATGTCAAACAATGAATTGATTGAGGGTAGGGTTTTTCAGGATGTCAATTTGGAACATGAGATGTGGTCCCGAGTCAACTTAATTCGGCTTATTAGTACATTCTTGATTTTAAAGTAAAAATTCTTAGGAATAACATCATTAATAAATTTTGATATGATGTCATGAGCTAAATTTAATAGTAAAACGGAAAGAAATAATATTATTAACAAATTTAAAAGTAACAGTAACATCAAGTAGATTAATCTCGAGTATAGTGGCAGCAAGAAAATCATGCTTGTTTGTGTTAGGCGAGATAGGGATAGATATATGGTCGAGACCTCCTTCCCTTCCAATCGCCGCCAGATGTCGCGACTTGTGTGAACTCTAAACCCTAGCTCCGTTGCCCTCCAAATCCAACATTGCTCATTTTTTGTCCATGTCATTTGTTGCCGACCATCAATGCTTCACATTGGTGGGCGCTAGGATGTAACGGCAGCGGCCAACCCACTGTACACAATGACATGTAGACATATGTTTCTACATGTACATATATAGCACTAAGTTAGCTAGTAGTTTTTCTTTGAAAAGGAACAAAAGCTGGCAAGTAGTTTTTTCTTTAAAAGGGAGCAAAAGCTAGCGAGGGATTCTAAATGGATAGAAATGAACATTCCCTATTGTACCAATATTAGATTCTCCGAGATCATCAAACTATCCTATCTAGTCAATTTAAATGGGTAGGAAACATACATAATAGTCATTTTCAAAATACCCCATATAAGGAAAAGTATTATTTTTTAGAAATGATTAACACGCAAGATAATAACATATTTGGATTCTACACATTTTCTGAGCCATTTCCATATATAACATGTTAAATTTTCTGTTAATGTTTGAAAGATATGAATATTTTAAATAGTACTTTAATCTGCCAAAAATTAAAAAATAAATAGAGAGTAGCTGGGCCGAATTACAACACAGTGCAGCCAATCTGCTAAACGACCCTTGGGCAAGACAGTTCTATCTTACGCCAACCGGAATTCGGAGAATAAAAGGCAGGAAAATGGAGCAGTAGAAATCGAACCTCCGACCAGTCGGGTTATTGTTCACTTGTGATTTGTGAGGGCATTGCTGTATATGAACTAAACGCGACGGGCGGTGACTTAAGTAAAAACCAAATTGTTTTTGCCCCTTACGGGTGGCATGGGTGGGTAATTCTTATCGGCTTCAAGGGTAATTTGATGATGTACAGAAAGAAGCACTAATGATTTTATTATTAGGTAAAGATGGTTTGTGGCGTTGTTCCTATTAAGCCCGAGAATGTGGTTATTTCTACGTCTCCCGTTGACTGTGAGGTGGAATAATTTGGTATTGACGTCACTCTCCTTAATGTTTGCAATGCAAGTGCATTGCTTCTTGCGCGCACGCTCAACCACAGCAAGGCTGATGACACGACATGACGAGAATCTTGAGCAATGTCCATGTGGAGGATGACGGGGAGGGTGGCATGAAGATGCAACTTTGCCTGGGAGAAGATCCCCTTGCTCCATCTCCCAAGTTGCCACCCCGTATGCTTGAGCTTACGAAATAGCCGTTGATAAGGCGCTGTGATCGCAAGGCTCCCCCGAGGCCTTTGAAACAATGCCAGAGAAGCGTGGGAGACACGACCAAAAGTTCTCAAATTTGAAGCATCTGTCCCTTGGGCCCTTTGTCATCGGCAAGGACGAGAGGGCAATGATCCAATAGCGTTGAAGACAAAGCCAGAAGCACATGGGACCCAAAATGCATGTCCATCAGCGTTATAGAAGACCGGGTCAAGTTTGCACAAGGTGGGGTTAAGCCCGTCGTTGCTCCAAGTGAAGCGTCCGTTCTGAAGGTGAATCTCTTTGAGTTCACAGGAGTAAGGGTAGCCCGAAAGCGGTTGATGCGGCTGCGGTTAACACTTCGTTTGTTCTTATCATGATCTCGGTAAATTTGGTTGCAGTCATTGATGGCGATCCATTTAGTTCCAGTAGGAGGCTTTTGCGCGATCAACTTGTTGAGAAGTCGTCCTTCCTATTGGCGGTCGTGGGTTCGTAGACACTAGTGATCTTGAAGGACGAATCAGAAAGAAGGACATGGACCGTCATTGAAAGACATAATTTGGAAGCATGGATGTCAGATACACGAACAACTCCATCAACCCTGCCTCATGGAGTTGCCGCCGCACCGCTACCCGAAACCATCATCTCAGCTTACAACAGGGATCCTGGAGCCGCTACCCCGTTGTACACCGCCCATGACGGTGGAAGAACTAATCATCACCTCAATTTAATGAATCCAGTAGGAGAACCAAGCAACACTATATACCTACACACAAAGAACAAATCCTTGCAAACCCAACGCGTAAGAGGGGTTGTCAATCCCTCCTCGGTAAAAAGATAGATTAAATTGTATGATTTTGGATAAATAGATCTGAATAAAACATGAAATAAAATAAGTAAAAAAAGTGCAGCAAGGTATTTTTGGGTTTTTGGAATAATAGATCTGAAAGCAATATGATAAAAGATAGACCCAGGGGCCATAGATTTCACTAGTGGCTTCTCTCGAGAAAATAGCATACGGCGTGTAAACAAATTACTGTTGGGCAATTGATAGAAGATTAAATAATCATGACAATATTCAAGGTAATGATCGTGTATATAGGCATCACGTCCAAGATTAGTAGACCGAAACGATTCTGCATCTACTACTATTACTGCACACATCGACCGCTATCCAGCATGCATCTAGAGTATTAAGTTCATGGAGAAACGGAGTAGTGCGATAAGAACGATGACATGATGTAGACAAGATCTATTCATGTAGAAATAGACCACATCTTGTTATCCTTAATAGCAACAATACATGCGTGCCTTGCTACCCCTTCTGTCACTGGGTGAGGACACCGCAAGATCGAACCCATCACAAAGCACCTCTTCCCATTGCAAGAAAAATCAATCTAGTTGGCCTAACTAAACTAAAGATTTGGAGAAGAAATACGAGGCTATAAAAATCATGCATATAAGAGATCAAAGAAGACTCAAATAATATTCATGGATAGAACTGATCATAAACTCGAAATTCATTGGATTGCAACAAACACACCGCAAAAGAGTTACATCAAATAGATCTCATCGAGGAGACCATTGTATTGAAGATCAAAGAAAGAAGAAACCATCTAGCTACTGCCTACGGACCTGTAGGTCTATTGTGAACTAGTCACGCATCATCGGAGGGGCACCAATGAAGATGATGAACCCCTCTGTGATCGTGTTCCCCTCCGGTGGAGTGTTAGAATAGGGCTCTAGATTGGATCTTGTGGTTCTGGAACTTGCGGCGGCTGGAATTGTGTTCCGTCGACTCCCCTAGGGTTTCTGGAATATTTGGGTATTTGTAGAGCGAAGAGGCGGTGGAGGAGACCTCCATGGGCCCTACCACCCATCAGGGCACGCCGGGGGCCTCTAGCGCACCCTGGTGGGTGGTGGGCCCCATGGGCCTCCCCCTAGGTGCTTCCTTGGCTCCCAAGTTGTCTTCTGGTCCAAAAAAATCTCCAAAAAGTTTCGTGGCATTTGGACTCCGTTTGGTACTGATATCATGTGAAGTAAAAAACAAGCAAAAACAACAACTGGAACTGGGCACTACGTCAATAGGTTAGTTCCAAAAATGATATAAAGTTGCTATAAAATGATTATAAAACATCCAAGAATGATAATATAACAACATGGAACAATCAAAAATTATAGATACGTTGGAGATGTATCACCAAGCTAGACTCATCCATGACAATCAACTTCATGAGAGGGATTATTTTCCGATTAGGCATACCCCATGACATCATCACGAATAATGGGATGAACTTCGCGTCGGAAGAGTTTAAGGAATTCTATTGGACCCAAGGCATTCGAGTGCACTTTGCTTTTGTAGCATATCCTTAGTCGAATGTGTAGGTGGAGCATCCCAATGGCATGATACTCTAGGGGTTAAGGCTATGCTTGTCCCGTTTGAGAGAGCAGCCAGAGCATGGGTCAAAAAACTCCCCTCGGTGTTATGGAGCCTGCGGACAACGCCGAAGAAATCCACTTAGTTCACACCTTTCTTCATGGTGGATGGAGCGGAGGCAATTATGCCGACTGATGTCCTCCATGATTCACCCCGAGTGCTGGCGTACACATGAGCCAAAGCAGAGGAAGTGTGCCAAGGTGGGATCGATCCATCTTCTGGAGGAAGCTCGAGAGCTTGCTCTTGCTCGCTCCGCTGTTTATCAAAAGACGTTGCGAAGGTATCACAGTCAGCATGTGCGTCAACGAATTTTTGCCATCGGAGACCTAGTACTCTGTTCGTGACAAAAGAAATCCCACAAGCTCACTCCGCCTTGGGAAGGACCATTCATAATCTCTGAAGTTTTGAGCGACAATACTTTAAAACTGTATGACATCCTAAAAAACGAAGCGACGAAGGCTACATGGAATGGATCACTCTTGCGCCAATTTTACACATGAGTTTCCTTACTCTTGTCATTAAGTTTTCTTCTTTGCTTTGTAGCATACTAACAGTTTTGAGTCTAACTCGATGAAATAAAATTTGCTTTCCCAGTAACTACTTTGAATGTTTCTGACTCCTCTAACTTGGCAGAAAGCTGTCGCGAACTTAGTGGCTTCGTCACACTCTGGGGCTACACCACACTCAAGGGCTAATAATAGATTGTCTTATACTAATAATGGTGGAGCACCTAATAGTTTTAATGGTATGAACAATGGCAATAGAAGAATTTCTAGCAACCACCCTATGCTTGTAGTGCTGATACTCTCCACAAAGCTAACATCAACATTAATCTAATATAATTAGAGGGGGGGAGCTGCCACACTTCAATGATGCTCCTAGTAGTATTGATTGGGTTTAACCCAGCCTCCACTACCTTGCCTTTGACGTTAGGAATCAACTCAGTATTTGAAAGGCATGACGAGAAAGACCACCAATAGTTATCCACTAAAATAGCATAGGTAGAGATAGACTCCTTTCCCTTCCCAAAAATCAAGTCATTTCTTAAGTGTTAGGCTCTCCAAAAGATGAATATGATTTGCTCACGCACCGGAGAACTCAACTGATCTAGCAAAATAAGGAAGTAGAAAACCTCTTCCCCAAGAATATTTCAAACTTCTCTCTGCGCCATGTGAAGATCCTTCGCCTTAGGGCACCTCACCAGGGCATGACAAATATTTTGAGCGTCCACCCTAAAAATAGAACACATACCAGAAGTAACCTGATGATGCTTAGCTCTATTAACTCGGTCTGCCAGGCAAAAATTCTGACCAGCTCGCGCGAACGAGGCAGCTAGCCTGACAACGTGCAACTGAAACGCATGACCAGTCGGGTAGTAGCGTGCGACGGATGCGTGCGCCAAACCGGCCATGCCAGTACGTTGCGCACCCCGCCTGTCACGACCGAACCAACTCGGCGCAGGGTAAGGACACCAATAGGCGGGTCCGAATGACTCATCGCATGGGCCAGCGTGCACGACACCATTCGACACGAAGCAGACCATTGCATGACGGTGGCCGTGCCCGCCTATGGTCCACCCTCATGCACATCCGAGATGGGTCGCCCGGGTGCGCATCGTCCGGGCAGATCAGACGACATGGAGAGCCCCCGAGAGTCCCGTGCGGCACGCCATCGTGAAACGGACGGCACGGAGTTCCTCCTTGCCCTCAAAGCCCCACAAAAGGAGGGTACTCCAGCATCCTTCATAGGAGTAATGCTATGCTATAGTACGATAGCGAAGTAAACAAGTCGAATAATACTTTGAGATCGTTTGCATATTTGCTATATTTTTGGCGGAACTGGGAGATATAATCATTAGTGATCACGCTCCTCCATGGAGTAACTTTTGTTTTGAGTAGAAGACGCACTAGCACAAATAATTACCTACAGAAATATGAAAAACGGCCATCGGTGATCACACTCCTTCATGGGGTACCTTTTGTTTTTAGTAGAAGACGCACTAGCACAAATAGTTACCTACAGAAATATGAAAAACGGCCAATCACGCTCCCCCATGGGGTACCTTTTGTTTTGAATAGGAGATGCACTAGCACAAACAGTTACCTACAGAAATATGAGAAACGGCCAATCGCGCTCCTCCATGGGGTACCTTTTGTTTTGAGGAGAAGATGCACTAGCACAAATAGTTACCTACAAAAATATGAAAAACGACCATCAGGGGTCTTTTACGGGTTTTCGGCGACGCCTCCAGCCTCCAGCCTCCACACCAACTTCCCCAAAAATTTTGCGTCCCTGATTCGCTGCTCCACCGACCAGGTGAACTCCGTTGAGACATCGCTCTCTTGCCCGCTTGCAGGATTCCCCATCAAGTACCTTCATCTACCACTCTCCGTCCGCAAAGCCTCGGCATCCGAGCTGCTTTCACTGGTTGACAAACTCATCAAGAAGCTAGCTACTTGGAAGGCATCCTTGCTTTCTCACGGGGACCGCCTGCCCTCGTTCGCCATGCCCTTACGGTGATGCCAGTGCACATCATGCTTGCTATGGTGATCAATCCACCAATCCTTAAGAAAATCACCAAGCTGGTCCGCGACTTCCTCAGGATTGGGTGCAAGGGCGCCTGTTGCCCGGTCTCCTGGCCCAGAGTTTGTTGGCCTTTGGAGTGTGACGGCCTACCCATCCGAGACCTCGAGCGCACCAGCGTCGCGCTGCACACAGGGTGGATGTGGCTACAGGCCACCGACACGATCGCCCGTGGATGCACTTGCACTTGCCCGGCAATCGTGATACTAGCAAGTTCTTCCGGGTCTCTACTTATTGGACCCTTGGCGATGGCAAGTCTTGCCGATTCTGGCGCGACCATTGGCTGCAGGGGCAGTCCATCCCCGAGATTGCACCCACTCTATCCCTCCTCATGGCGCTCGCCAATGACGGAAGCGGCGCCTCGTGAGCGAAGCCCTAATGCATGGATCACCGACATCCATGGCACTCTTAACCCGGTGACTATTGTTGAGTACGTCGAGTTATGGATGAATATCCAAGGGGTCATGCACTTTCAAGACCCGAAAAAGCTGTCCTGAAAATGGACCACAAACGGTATCTATACTACCAGCTCTTGTTACAGGGCGCTCTTCCACAGATCGACCATCACACCCTACTGGCAACTCATCTGGAAGAGTTGGGGCCAGACGAACGCGAAGATCTTACTTTGGCTGGCCTCACTCAGCCATCGCAAAGTTGTTTCCTAGCCCGAGCTACCTGGTACCTCATATCTAGACCGTCAGTCTTTTGTTGTGATCTGTGCTGTTCATAGGATCTGTCCTCCCTGGTGAATAGTAATACAGATATAGGGCCCGAATCCTACTCTATAGGGGTCCACCCCTAGCTGGCGTCGTCACTGTTTGCCTCGTGACCCAGGCTGGCCGGGAAAATATCTGGTGCTCCCGTGCGCGCTCAGCCGTTGGATCTCAAATCCAACAGCTCCTGTGAGATGATGAACATTTTTGCACAAAAGCCCTCATAGAATCTAAAAAAAGCGCGCATGTACAACAGCTACAACAGCTTCTCATACGCCGTTGGATCTGATATCCGATGACCCAAAAGCCCGTATCATGGGAGCACCTAAGCTCCCGTATCACAGGATACTCTCCCCAGGCCGGCCAGCGGGCGGCCCGTGCGTTTTCTATCACGTCTTTTCAGCTCTGGCAGCGCGCGTGCGAATAATACTTGCCCCCCAGCTCGCTTAATCACGTGAACCATGGCCACTTTCAGTTTCTAGTGCATACGAAAGATTGATGTGACAACACGTTTAAGTTTTAACCATGGTGAGCCCCACTTGTCACTTAAAGGTGGTTTCCTGGCTCACCCAATAACCATTGAACCATGACAACGCTGGCAGTATAGTTACTCGACTAATTGGTAACGAAGAGGATTAGCATAGTACGTACTTTTTTTTTGCATGTTCAGCTTCAGATCATTTTTTTTTTGAAACAAGTTTCAGATCATTCTGTCCGAGTTGAGAATGTCCAGATCCAAGCAAATCACCTGAACCGGGTTGCACTCCAACGATGTGTCAGGCCTACGGACAGCTTAAACTAAGTTTGATTTAGCTAAACTTTTATAGTATCAATCTCGAGTTTTGCCAGGCTTTATTCCAAAACTATGCTCATGGCGGAAGGGAAGACGGGGAAGACCTGAGTGAGCTGTCTGAATGGAACGTACGTCAAGTCTTGTCATGAACAGTGGCCTACTGGGCCCATTCAATTTTCGAATCTGATAGGCTTCGCGGCAGATAATTAAGGTATAAGCGCCTGGGGCGAGCAGCAGTGTGCACACGTCCACATCAAACAGAGAAAAGAGTGGATGGCTGTGATAATAGGTACCATGTAGTCCCAGCTATGAAAAACCGCTCCTCAGCCATTGCTGGATGGCTGGTCGCCGTGCACGCCACAATCTCCCCCAAGACCCAATCTGCAAGATGTGCAACTAGGCGGACGAGAACCAGCACCACCTGTTTGTGGGCTGCGTGTTCTCTCGCATTGCTTGGCATGACGCGATGGCGTGGTGCCGCCTACCCGCTCCCCCTCCGTACGGCATGACGGGATTCTTTGACTGGTGGTCCACCACTTCTGCTGCTGCCCTAGCGAGCCCGTGTAAGGGGATACCCACTCTTCATTTTAACGGCATGGGTTATCTGGAAGCACCGGAAATGCCGTGATCTTCGACAGTGCTTGACCCTCCTCCACCTAGCTCTCCAATACCATCAAGCAAGAGGCACAACTATGGGCAAAGAGCCGGCGCCAAAGGCCTAGATAGACTATTGCATGTAACCTGAATGTATCTAGCTGAGGCTGAGCAACCTCCCTCTCTGCTCAATATGCACTTTTGTTGCCGCCACACGTGTGTACGGCAACAAGAGTTGCAGCCCTTGTAACTTTCTTTTCCCACCTATCAATGGAATGATAGGCATCCTTGCGTATTTGCCAAGAAAAATATGAAAAAGAAAAGGACAGCTATTTATAGCAACCAATGGCATATAGACCCACACATAGCCTATACGAGTACTACTTTGTACAGTTCAGAAAATAGTAGCATGCATCTATATAACTTGTGATAGTACAGTACGTGCCAGTGATTTCATCTTCACCTATGGTGCGTTTGACCATACAGATTCCATTTCCCTGAGAAAATCATATTCAGATTTCTCAGGTAGGTCAGCCTCGACCTGAACTCAGCACGAGAATACAACTTTTCCTCATCTTTGCTTTGCAACACCAAGGGCTTCCCCTAAGTTTCATCCCGTTGATGCAATGTGTCTCACTATCCTCTACCCCCTCTTGGACCTCTGATTCACTTACAGTTCTCGGTTCTGCAAATTGCAGTTAACTACTTCTGTCATAAATGAATGATGTACTTGCGGAGTCCTTTATAATTTACCGATGCTGATCTTGGTTGTCACTTGTCAGGCGGCTAGTACTGGTAAGGCCATTGCACATCTTCGGGCTGAGTAGTTGAAGTTCCCTGTGCCATATAGCAGAAACAGTTATAAAGATGTGCGCCTAAACTGAAGACAAGTGCCACAATGTCGAAATGGATTGAAAGATCATGAGTTCAGTGGCGATAGGGATATTGCAATACAAAGACTTTGCAAATATTGTGCCCTTTGAAATATACACATGTGTACTTATTAGTACCTACCAACAAATGCAAGTTCCATATTAGAACATGATTAGTCGTCCTAAAATAAATGGCATGATTAAGGTTAAGTACAGTGGTTCTGCGGTTTTAAAATAAAATGAATATTTGTTCTGTTAACTCTCTCCACACTTGAAAGCTTCAACTGGACAGTTCTGGACAGTTTCAGAGAAATATGAGCAAACAAGCAAAATAACATATGTTGTGTACAATGGTTGCGTTGTCAACAAGACAATCCACTAATCCCGCACATAATTGATCAGAATAACAAAATAGTTTCTTATTCCCTTTCCCAGGACAGAATAAAATTACAATTATCAATATTATCTAGAAGGGGTTAATTGGGGAGTGAAGCAACAATATAAATAAAAAGCCCATGCTCATATTGTTTTGAATTGAATACTAACTTCTTTTGTTTATAAATAAAATGGGATGTTGGTCCTTTGGACATTGTGATACAATTTCTCTTCCTCCCTCTCGACATCCTGATATAATAGTATCTACAAGGTTCATGCACAAACAATCGAGCAAATGCCGCTTTCAAAATTTCACAAGACCTTTGATCAGAAAATTCACTTCTTTTGTGTCAAAAAAAAAGAAAACTCACTTCTTTTGTACTTGCTGATTTGCAGGCCATTATTAGTCCTTCCAAGCCAGCAGGCCTGTGGTCAAATTTCTGCTGCTGTTGGTCCTGCCCCTCCTTTCCCTTGTTTATCTTGAAACAAAATCACAGAATTATACTTTATAAAGAGAAAGATAAGGCAATTTTTTTAAAGGAGGACAACCGTTGGCCTCTGCATTATTGAGATGCACACAACCATATTTATTTATCGACAAGCATGGCAATAAGAACGATAAAGAGAAATATTACATCATTTCATTTAAACTACACAAAAGTGACATTGCCACGTACTGCATCATTTACTGTTTAGATGTACAACAGTTTATACTGCATCATTTACTGTTTAGATTAACAACAGTTTAAGTACTACTCCCTCCGTCCCATAATATAAGAATGTTTTTGACACTAGTGTAGTGTTTAAAACGTTCTTATATTTTGGGACAGAGGGAGTACTAAAGAATCAGGGTTCTTTGATAAGTAAGGCTATGTGCCTATGTTTGGGTACTTAGGAATTAACCAGCAAATGTCTACTTTGCATAAACTTCAAGGGGTGAAAATATATACCTTTCTCTATAACTAACTGCTCAATTAATTATCAGGATTTGAGTATAGCTACCTAGGTATGTTACCTCATCACCTTGCTTCAGCATTTGCTGCTGCTGTCGCTGCATCTGGATGGCAGCCGCGGTGGTAACCGCATAATCAGTGAGCCCAATCTTCATTGACTTTGGCGTCTTTACCTCCATATCCCCGTTAGTCGAAGGCTCATGCAATACTGTCGATGTCGTGGCAGCGGCACTCTGCCGTGGCTGTGTCTGATAGAAGACCTTTGACACGATCAACTCCCCTTCCTTCTCGTCCTCTAGGTCGCCGAGGTGGTACTGGTGCATCACCCAATTAGTCTTCTCTGGCTTTCGTGCCTTGCCAAAGTTGCTGTACAACACTAGGATCTTCTTGCACCCCTTGTGCCTTCCGTCCATCATCAGCGGCCGTGTCTTGCCAGTCTTGTGCCACCGCGTCTCGGCACCATTTTTACTGTTGGACAGCTCACTCTCTGCGTGGATCTTTCTCCTCTTCCTCGTGCCTGTGGTGTAGGCCTTTGATGGTCTGTGGAAAAAGTGTTTGCTCTGGCCATTTCTTGTCACACCTGGTGAACAAGTACACATAGTTTGTTTCGATAAAGAAATATACAAAGAGTTTGGGTGATCATAATTCAAGTTATAGGAGAATAGGTACTCGTAGTTATTGATTCAACCGAAACATGAATGGATCTTTTTTTTGTACGTACTGTATCTGTATGTCTATGGATCTCGATTCTCACCTGGGAGTTTCTCTGGATGGGTGTAGCAAATGCCATCTTCTCCCTCAATGGTGGGTATGAAGTCGTCGATGAGGGAGTGAGCTCTCTTCATCACCTTGGACTCCAGGTGCTCAATCAGCTCCTGGTCCGTCGGATCAAACTTGACACCAGCAGGAAACCCAACCATGTCCTTCTTGCGATAGCGGCAACATGACATTCACCCCAGAAACAAACATCACATCAGAGATTCAGTTTAATTTATTTGTGCACACATGCACCAAAGAGCTGAACAAGATAAGCTGTACATAATTAATATATATATACCGGCTTGTAGTCGAGCTCATGGCCGCAGTTGGCGCAATGCTGGGAAGCAAAGAACCCCTGCTCCTGGAGCTTAGCGTCGATCATGGACTTGAAGTACCCTGGGTAGCCCTTGTCCATGAGTTGCTATATATGGATGATACGCTAATTGATATCAGTAACGAATTAATCTCAATTCAATAAACATGCATCAGAAATTAAGAACTTGAGAAGTAACAAATAGAAGGCCCGAGATAGGAGGAGATCAAGCAACCTAAATGAGAGATCAGCTCAGATAAAGCCAGCAGAAGTACGTGAAGATAACAACAATTCAAAGGCAGGCATTTTCCACCATTTAATTAGTTATTTGATACTACAGGAGATGGTCAGATGGACCATACCTCAACTCAAGTCCTCATCTCTGAAAGGATTATCACAACAATTCTATAAATCTACTTCTTTTTAATCTTCTGAATGCGTCCAAAATTGAACAGTGGAGTACAAAACTTCCATGAACTGCTGCCCCTGCTTGCCCATAAATCCACAAATAATACAAAATTCCAACTAAATTAACCCCTGGGTGCTAGGAACTTTATGCACCTGAGCCTGGTTATTTTGTTTCTTATACATAAAGTCAGATGCACTAGAGGACCAGCAGGGAGGAAAATTAAATACAGCAGCAATCCCTTCTAATAAAAATCAAAGCCTGCGAGGAGGAAAGATATTTCTCCTTCACCGAAGGTCCAAGGGCAACTATTTTTCATGGCATTTGGAGCAAATAGATATTTGAACTTCCCCAGATTATTTTTCTCTGGGGAATTTTCGGGTGAATCAGAAGACAAACCATCCGTCAGCACCGCACTATCGAAGATCGAAACTGTACCGAAAGGCCAAGGCTAAGTTCGTTGTAATTAACAAGCTCGACGGAACTAATGGCGCACGGCCATGAGATCTGCCGCGAATCAATCTTAGCAAGGGAACGGAAAATAGAAGAGGCGGCTGGGCGAACTGCGGAGTGAGAGGAGCTCACATGGAGGGTGGAGAGTCTGATTTTCGGAGGCGCCTCGGCGGTCTGCGCTGCTCCGCGGGGAGCCGCCGGTGGGTCGATCCAGGCAGCCGACGGGGTGGGAAAGAGCCGAAGCGGGGGAGCAGCCTAGGAGAGGAAGAGCGGCCGATCGAGATGATGATGGATATCAGTGCGGGGAACTGCTCTTCCTTGCAACGCAAGGCAGCACGGGCTGGTTGGAGACTTGGCGTGCTGGGGCGGAGCGTCCACGAGAGGGAGGAACGGGCTAGACTGGGAAGCCAGGTGGGAACTGGGAATCCCATTTTCTTTTTCTTTTTCATTTTCTATTTTCCTTTAACAGAAGGGAAGGGCGCTGTTGTGTTTTAGTACTCCCTCCTTTCCTTTTTTTAGTCTTCATATAAATTTTCTCTGATGTTAAACTTTTAAAAGTTTAATCAACTTTACAGAAAAAGATATCAGCGTTTAAAATACAAAATTAATATCACTAGATGCACCAAAAATTAGTTTTTGTACTATATAACTTTAATATTATGGATATTGATAATTTATTATATGAGTTGGATCAAACTTTGTGTGGTTTGACTTCAGATAAATCTTATAGACAACGTAAAAGAAACAGAGGAAGTATCTATTACGACCCCCTTCAGAAGCTTCCCGAAATCGCTGGCTCCTGCTCCGCATTCACGCAACTAGCTTCTCGAAGGAGTAGCGAATCGTTCGGCTGGTTGCAGCCTCACACATGCATGGGCTAATAACATGGGAGGTCTGTTCGTTCACTGCTTAGGCCAGGTTTTATTGGCCCAGTTTGGTATGGGTTAGCGAGACGCGTGGTCGCTCAGTTGCTCGGGCAGGTTTCTAGCTGCAATTTCGAGGAAACTCCCACTTATGGTTTTTGTGAAGCTGGGTTGGCGCTGCTCCCCGTCTCCGGGAAATTTGCACTCCAAGATTCACGTCTCCGAGAAGGGGGCTTCTGGAAGCAGGAGCGTTCGGGCTGGCTTCACGCAACAATTTTAGAAAGCTGGCTCATGGAGAGATTTTAAATGGGCCCTAAGTTCCTATAAGCTCCCCCAAAATGGAGCGTTCTAGTGCGTGGGGTTGGTGGAACCACTCTGCCAGCCTCTGTATGTTGTTTGCCATCCAAGTTGGCCCATTTGCCAGTAACACGCTTCCATGCCCTTTTGTGTCACATGTGGTTATGCCCAATCTCCTTGCGGAAGGGGCGATGAGTGATGTGGCCGCCGAGTTTACGACCGAGGCGGCGACGTGTGGAATTCTCCATGGAAAAGGGCAATCTCATATCTTCCTCACTTCCGGTTCCTAAGTTTTCATCATCTCTCCTCCACAAATCTCTCACATCAGGCGATGGTTCAAAAAGAAGATCACATATTTGCGGTGGTCCTTAGGTGAGGGATGGAGGTGGAGGATGTGTAGGGAAGTTGTGTGTTTTGAGTTGGGGAACACCTGGGCGGTTACTGGAGAACGTGACCTTGTTGCGGGGTGTACAAGTTGAAGTTGGCCGACAGGCAAGGGCACCTGTTGGGGAATGCAGCATTTCAAAAAATTTACCTACGATCACACAATATCCATCTAGGAGATGCATAGCAACGAGCGGGGAAGAGTGTGTCCACGTACCCTCGTAGACCGAAAGCGGAAGTGTTTAGTAACGCGGTTGATGTAGTCGAACGTCTTCGCGATCCAACCGATCAAAGTACCGAATGTACGGCACCTCCGCAATATGCACACGTTCAGCTCGATGACGTCCCTCGAACTCTTGATCCAGTTGAGGCCGAGAGAGAGAGTTCCGTCAGCACGACGGCGTGGTGAGGGTGATTGAGGGAGTCCTGGATTAGGGGGTGTCCGGATAGCCGGACTATACCTTCAGCCGGACTTCTGGACTATGAAGATACAAGATTGAAGACTTCGTCCTGTGTCCGGATGGGACTTTCCTTGGCGTGGAAGGCAAGCTTGGCGATACGGATGTTTAGATCTCCTACCATTGTAACCGACTTTGTGTAACCCTAACCCTCTCCGGTGTCTACATAAATCAGAGGGTTTTAGTCCGTAGGACAAGACAGAACATTCAACAATCATACCATAGGCTAGCTTCTAGGGTTTAGCCTCCTTGATCTCGTGGTAGATCTACTCTTGTACTACCCGTATCAATATTAATCAAGCATGACGTAGGGTTTTACCTCCATCGAGAGGGCCCGAACCTGGGTAAAACTTCATGTCCCTTGTCTCCTGTTACCATCCGCCTAGACGCACAGTTCGGGACCCCTTACCGGAGATCCGCCGGTTTTGACACCGACATTGGTGCTTTCATTGAGAGTTCCTCTGTGCTGTCGCAATCAGGAAGGATGCCTCTTCCCGTCTTTAAAGACGGCGCCGTTACTAAGGGAGCCTTGGATGTCGGCCAAACTCTCCGGCTAGGTGGTTTTCTTATGACCGCCTGTTCGGCTGTTGCGCCGACGGTGACCTCTCGGGTCATCAAAAGCAATCTTCACGTCAGCTCGGAACTCGTCGAGCAGTTAGATCCAATGGAGCTCTCTTCCGTAAACGAGCTTTTGGATCGCATCGCCGCCCTGGGGGTCGCTACAGATTACGACCAAGTTGGGCTTAAACCCGATCTAAGAGAAATTAACTCTCCCCAAGCCACCCATCACGTTGCCGTGGTCGAGGCGCAGTGCGGCGATCCTTCATCTATCCTAAGGACTAGCTACGTCCGGATTCCCAATCCCTCCAAGACGGATACCCGCGGAGGGGAGGACGTAACTCAAGACCTGAACTTACAATCAGGTAGCGGGCTAGATTCATTGGACAACTTCCAAGAATCCAAACTTCAGAGTTCGTAAACTCCTTGGCCTTTGAGTCTCAGATTGGGAGAGGTTTCAGATTTAATTCCACCCACCCACCCGAACATAAGCGATCTATCCCAAATCAGGCAGAAGCCCGAAGAAACAGTACATCTTTACTGGGTCAGATTCCTCCTGGTTATGAACAGGATAAAGGACTGTCGTGAGGAAGACGCAATTTCAATATTCTGCAATAATTGCACGGACAAAGGAATCCTCAACGCCATAAGTCATCGCGATATTACACGCTTCGCTGACTTGGCGTCCATAGTACAAAAAGTATTGTGCGACGGAAAGCGCCTGGAAAACCGAAACAAAATTTTGGGACAATCCGGCCCTGAATAGAAACCCCGTCCGAAATAAAAGGGTGTATCATCGTCAAACACCCGAGTTAAACACCAAAAAACCAAAACCCTCTACAGGGCATGGAACCGTACTGGAAGGATGGCTTAATGGACCCTGTAAAATTCATAGTACAGAGGACGCCACACCAACTCACAGCCTTAGAGCATGTTGGACACTCCGGCAGGTGGCCAAAATTGGCGAAGATCTCCTAATTCCGGAGGCCGCAGAAAGCCACCTCAGGGACACCAGTACAGTCTTAACAGTCTTTGAGACTTTCGCATCAAATAATATGCGAAAAAGAACACTCCGCAGTCTTGCCGAAGTTTATCAAGTAGCTATTACTTTTAATGCCAGTGATGAACCTAAATTCCGAACAGCTCGAGCACCAGCCGCATTGGTCCTCAGTCCAATAGTGGACGGCTTTCGCCTCACCAAGGTACTCATGGATGGAGGCAGCGGATTGAACCTCATTTATGAGGAAACCCTTCAAAAAATGGAAATAGACTGGAACCGCATCGAGCAAAGCAGCACAACCTTTCGAGGAATAATCCCCAGTCGGGAAGCGCGCTGTACAGGAAAAATCACACTAGATGTGGTGTTCGGCACGCCGGATAATTACAGGTCCGAAGAGGTCACGTTCTAGGTGGCCCCGTTCAGTAGAGGATACCACGCTCTGCTAGGGCGGGAAGCGTTTACAATCTTCCAAGAAATACCCCATTACGGGTACATGAAGCTCAAGATGCCTGGGCCGAACGGAATTATCACTCTCGCTAGTGATCCGGACATAGCGCTCCGCGCCGAAAACAAGACAGCCGCATTGGCCCTCGAGGCACTATCCGAAGCCCTAGCGGCTGAGGAACTAACTACGCTGCGCTCCACGGTAAACAGGGACGATGTGATACTCGACAAAAGATCCAACTCCACATCCTTTAAACCAGCGGACAAAATAGTCAAATTCCAGGTCAATCCAACGGACCCCAATAAAACAGCTTCCATCGGGGCACAGTTAAACCCTGATGTAGACGCCGCATTGCGAGAATTCCTACGTGAAAATTGGGACATCTTCGCCTGGCACCCTTCAGACATGCCAGGAATCCCACGCAGGCTGGCCGAACATAGCTTAAATATCCTAAAAGGATTCAAACCTGTCAAACAAGCCCTTCGGCGTTTCTCCGAACCCAAGAGACAGGCCATGGGAGAGGAGCTAGCTAAGCTATTGGAGGCCGGATTCATCAGAGATATAAAACATCCGGACTGGCTAGCAAACTTGGTGATGGTACCAAAGAAGGACAAATCCTGGCGCCTGTGCGTTGATTTCAAAGACCTTAACAAGGCTTGCCCAAAGGATCCCTTCCCCCTCCCCGCATCGATCAAATTATCGACGCCACTGCAGGACACGATTCGTTGTGTTTCCTCGACGCATACTCCGGCTACCATCAAATCAAGATGGCAGAGTCAGACCAAGCCGCAACGGCATTCATCACACCATACGGCTCATTCTGCTTCAACACAATGCCCTTCGGGCTCAAAAACGCCGGCGCAACATATCAGCGCATGATTCAGACATGTCTGGCAAACCAGATCGGCAAAACAGTGGAGGCATACATGGATGATGTGGTCGTAAAAACAAGACATGTCGAATCTCTAGTAGATGGCTCGAGGCTTACATTTGATAACCTCCGAACATACGACATCAAGCTCAACCCGGAAAAATGCGTTTTCGGCGTTCCAGCCGGAAAGCTCTTGGGCTTCATCGTATCCGGCAGAGGAATTGAAGCAAATCAAGCCAAAATTCGAGCCTTGTCGCAATTGGATATCCCAAAGGACCTCAAACAAATACAAAAATTGACCGGATGCGTGGTGGCTCTAAGCCGCTTCATCTCCCGCCTGGGGGAAAAGGCACTACCCCTCTATCGCCTCCCTCGGTGCACCGAACACTTCGAGTGGACGGATGCCGCCACGGCCGGACTCGACGAAATAAAAGCCATATTGGCAACAAACCCAGTCCTGGCCGCGCCAAATATCGGCGAACCAATGCTATTGTACATTGCAGCAACACACCAGGTTGTTAGCGCAGTGCTCGTCGTCGAACGAGAAACGGACGGACACAAATTCCCCCTTCAAAAGCCGGTCTACTATGTGTCCACTGTCCTCACTCCATGCAAATCACGGTACCCGCATTATCAAAAGATTACATACGCGGTATTCATGGCATCCCGGAAGCTGCGACACTACTTTCAAGAGTATTCGATAACAGTAGCCTCCGAAGTACCACTTAATGATATTATAAACAACCGCGAAGCAACGGGCCGGATTGCAAATTGGGCCATTGAGCTCCTCCCATTTGACATAACTTATAAGCCATAGCGAGCTATTAAGTCACAAGTTTTGGCCGACTTCGTCGCAGAATGGACAGAGGCCGAACTCCCTAAAGAGTACGACACATATTCAAACTGGATCATGCATTTCGACGACTCTAAAATGTTGGCCGGTCTAGGGGCTGGTGTCGTTTTGACGTCCCCCACGGGAGACACAGTTCAATACGTACTCCAGATTATGTACACAGACTCCAATAATGCAGCCGAATATGAGGCCCTTTTACATGGTCTCCGGATGGCAGTATCCATGGGCATTCAACGCCTAGAAGTGCGAGGGGATTCGAACCTCGCAATATCCCAAATAAATGGAGACTTCGATGCCAAAGATCCAAAAATGGCAGCTTATCACAACGCCATCCTAAAAATGTCAGCTCGGTTCGAAGGGCTCGAATTTCATCATATAGCCCGGGAGAACAATCAGGCGGCAGACATCCTGGCACACATCGGCGCAAAACGCGACGCAGTCCCCCAAAACATCTTCTTGGAATGGCTGTTCAAGCCATCCGTAGTATGGGAAGGGGAATCCGGCAATAACATGCCGGACTCAACCGCACTGCCCGATGACGAACAATTTGACACAATCGGAGGCTCCGCCAATGAAGTCACACCTTCAGCCCACGTAATAATGGTCGTTATCGCCCCGTGGACAGAACCGTTCCTATCTTACCTTACTAGGCACGAACTCCCAGAGGACCAAAACGAGGCATGCTGCATAGTGCGGAGATCTAAAGCCTACAAAGTCCATGAGGGAGAGCTTTATAAGAAAAGCACTACCGGAGTCCTTCAAAGGTGCATCTCCGAAGAGGAAGGGCGGAACTTGCTCGCTGAAATTCACGCCGGACTCGGTGGTCATCACGCTGCAGCTCGGTCCCTTGTAAGCAAGGCTTTCCGTACAGGCTTGTATTGGCCAACAGCCCGAGCAGACGCTCAGGACTTAGTCCAACGATGCGTCGGTTGCCAGCTTTTTGCAAACCAAAGCCATATGCCACCCACCGCCCTCCAAACCATCCCCATAACATGGCCCTTTGCGGTCTGGGGACTTGACATGGTGGGACCCCTTAAAGGTGGAACCCACAAGAAAAAATACTTACTGGTCATGGTGGATAAGTTCACCAAATGGATAGAAGCCAAGCCTGTTAAGACGGCCGAATCCGGACCAGTGATAGACTTCATATCCGGGGTCGTACACCGTTACGGCGTCCCCCATAGCATCGTCACTGATAACGACACGAACTTTACGGTCGACGAGGTAAAACTCTGGTGCAAAAACATGGGCATCAAACTCGATTATGCCTCCGTCTATCACCCACAAACTAACGGCCAGGTCGAACATGCAAATGGTCTTATTATGGGCGGCATCAAACCCAGATTAGTGCGGTCCCTCAAGGAATCCAACATGCACTGGGTAGAGGAGCTCGACTCCGTACTCTGGGGGCTGCGGACCACGCCGAATCGCACCACCGGATACACACCATTCTTCATGGTGTACGGCGCAGAGGCTGTTTTGCCTTGCGACATAATTCATGACTCACCTCGAGTGCACATGTACGAAGAAAGAGAAGCCGAACTCGATCGGCAGGACAGTTTGGACACCTTGGAGGAGGAGCGTGACGTGGCAAAAGGCCGTTCCGCATTCTATCAACAGCAGGCTCGAAGATATCAAAGCAGAGAAGTACGGGCCAAAAATTACAATATTGGCAAACTTGTTCTACGCCTGCCGGACAAGAAAAAGGATAAACTAAAGCCTAAGTGGGAAGGTCCCTTCATAATCAACCAGGTCCTAACTGGTGGAGCGTACCGCCTGTGAGATGCATCGGATAACCGACTCGAGCCGAACCCATGGAACGCAGCCCGTCTCCGAAGATTCTATGCCTAGCGCCGGACTATGTGTTCGTCTCCTTCCTCTGTCCATTTTTTACATTTTCTGTCTTACATTTCTCTCCTTCCCCCCTTTTTTCTCTCTTATATAGCCATTAAAGGCTCATCAAGTGACGCGCTACCCGCGCTCACTAAAACCTGGGGGCTTCTTTAAATAGAAGCTTATTTATACGGGCTTCATGCCCAACACATGTGTCAAACTTCCGCATGTACCTTTTATTCACCATTATATGCATCGATATGACTTAAGTTTTGGCCAAGCTGGGTTGCCTGGCTCCTGTGCTTACCCCTACGTTCCCGATTGTTCGGCTAGGTGGTAAAGGGAGCACCTCTGCGATTGTTACTGCCGGGTCAGCCGGATGTGTACCTCAGACTGGGTGAAGCCGAAAGCTAGCGTTCTTAAGGGAATATTCGGTCGGTGAACTAAAGATGACCTTTTTACTTATTTACTCATGTGCCCCCAGATGCTTTTTCTGCGTTCGCAGTCCTGACATGCACTTTAGGCCATGCCTCCCAGAGAAAGGAACCCCTAATGGAACTATTCTCCCTGGAAGATGTTTCTTACTAACCATGTAATATAACATAACTAGTTGGGCACTTGTCTGATAAAGCACTAATGAACCCTACGCCTGGTCTCCATGCATACCCCAGTTCTTATATAACCGCAAGGGTATTCGGACACACTCCGGACCGTCAGGTCCCGAGGTCGAAGCGAAAAGGTCGGCAACGACAAACGATCTACAATCCGGCTAGAAGGCATTACACATGTCAATTACAATTACATAGTCACTCTGACTGATTGTATTCCTCTTCAATACCATCTAACAGGCTGTCTAATTTACAGTCCTGCTGGGAATACTTTGCGGCCAATTCTACTTGGCCGTATACTAAGCTTACAGGGATCTCCTTCCCATCAGGCCCCACAGGTCCGACCTCGGCCATGTGGTTTGGGTCAGCCTTTGTGTACCGCGTCTTCACCATGGCCCAGGCCTCCCTAGCGCCTTGACGGCAGGCCAATATCTTCCACAATCGGAAGCGCCGCCGCGCTCCCTTCAGCTTCTCTGCAAGCTCTCCAAGGCCCTCGGGCATGGAGAGGGATGGCCATAAGGCTTGGGCAACGCCTTGCATCGCCCGCCGAACTCGCTCGTGCAGTTGCGAGAGCTCGGGAAGAAGGTCACCCGTAGAACCGGGCATCTCCTCTGCAGGACGACCTGTTAGCATACCTACAGACATCACTCTGTTAGTCGGCTTCCTCGCCGAATCTTTTTTTCAAAAGTTCGTTCAAGCACTTACTAAATATGCCACGTCGAAGCCGCTGATTCTCCTTAACGGAGTCCAACAGCTGGGCACGAACATCTTTCAATTCAACACCCAGCTTGGTGTTGGCATCCTGAAGATCAATCTTCTCCCGCCTCACCTTTGTTAGCACGCTCTCGCCAGCCTTTAGCCTGTGTAGAAGTTGTTGCTTGTCCGGATCTAGTCCGGCGCCACCTGCAATTTCATTTGTCAGATCGGCACATATGCCACATTTCACACTTATCTTTTTGAAGCATATATTACCAGAGGGGGTCTCCTTGGGCTCCCCCGTCGCGGCTAGTGCGGCCTCAAGTTGGGCTTTGCACTCTTCTAGCTCCTGGGACAGTTGGGTATTCTTCTCCGAAAGAACCTGCGTATTACACGATCCTTAAATCATTTATTCTAACTGTTTCAAGTCTCGGGGGCTACTGATATATATAACCATTAAATTTTCTCACTCGTATGTCTTCTACATATTGCTCAGTGGCTCTGGCTAGACCATTTTGAGCGGCACGGAGATACGCATCTCCCGAATTGAAGGCATCAGACGCCTCTTGGGAGAAACAAGCGTCGCGAAGAACAGTCCGGCGACGCCTGTGGTTCATGGCACTCTCAACCTCGGAATGGGTGGCAGACAGCCTGTCCGCATCCTCTGTCGGAGGAGCGTCCGGTACGCGCCTCGTGTTCGCCTCCGCCTCCGGGCCAGGCTGTGGAGCCTGGCTGGTGGAGGCGCGATTGGCAGCCTCTCCGGATATAGTCCGGTGAGGTCTCTTTGTCCTGAACAGAGCACGGGTGTTAATATGCCTTGAAGGAATAACACCGGGAAATAAAAAAGGTGTGCTATACCTCTGCGCCGGTACCTCGGTCCGGACTACATTTCTTTTTATCCCTCGGGGCCCTGCAGCCCCTCATGGGCTGGCCACCGTAAGCTCGGCCTCCCGCCTCAAGGACCTCCTCTATGAAACACGGTTGTTATACGGTCATCAAAAACACGCGAGGATGGGTCCCCTTTCAAAGTACTGGGATTTCGGTCTCAGTTACCTGGGAGGCGGGGATTAGCCCTGGGTAGTCGTCCGTAATGGCCACCAAGGCATTGTCCTTACTTAATTGATAGAATACCCCATCAATTAGCTCCATAGATATGTCCGGATCCTCTTGGGAGGCCGGGTCGAGGGACCATCCCGGATCCTCGGGTTGTGGAGGGGGGCTGTTTATCTTTTTAATAGCCTGGCGCAGTTCCTGCGTCGAAGTCGTTAGACCATATATTTAATAGTAAGAATACAAAATGGATGGACTGGTGAAAGCGTTCGCTTACCCAGTTCGGAGGATTATATATGGTAAAACCACCCCGAGGGTTGACGCGGAGAAATTCCTCCTCTTCTCCCTTGTACAAAGTGGACAAGATCTTTATCAGAGCGGCAGCCGAGTCCGGCCCCTTACGGCCGTGACGGGTGGCGTCGTCCTCCCCGTTGAAATACCACATAGGGTGACTTCTATATTGAAGCGGCTGCACCCCCCGCATGATGCATATGGCCATGACTCCAATCATGGTTAGTCCGGAATGAGCCAATAATCTTATCCGGCCCATTAGGTAAAGGACATCCTTGTCACTTTCTCTCCGAGGGCTCCGTGGGCGCCATCTTAGGCGCTTCTTCGGGGGAGCACTGTTGAATTCAGGGAGGCCGATCCGAACAAGATCCGGCAGCGGGACATCCTCTATATAGAACCATTTCGAAGGCCAGTCCTCGGACACCTTATTTGGGGTTCCGGGTAGATATCCGGTCCCGGCGATGCGCCACACTTCGGCTCCGCCCACTTCATATATTAACCCCTCTTGAGAACGGGGCACCAGGCAGAACAGCCTCTTCCACAACGCGAAATGAGCATCAACACCCAAGAACAGCTCGCAAAGGGCAACGAAGCCCGCGATATGCAATATAGAGGCAGGTGTGAGGTTGTGCAGCTGGACGCCATAGAACTCCAGAGGCCCTCGGAGAAACAGATGAATTGGAAATCCGAGGCCCCTTATTAGATAAGGGACAAGGCATACCCACTCTCCTTTGGAGGGAGTGGGGGCGCTCTCCGCTTGCTCTCCGCCATTATAGGCGGCGAGTCCGGCTCGAACCGGGACCATGTAGGCCGGAGGGAGGAATCCCTTGGTCCGAAGCGACACTAGCTCGCTATGCGGGATGGATCACCTCTCCCAGTCTCTGGGCTTAGGACTGGAAGGGCGAGAGGAGGAGTTGCAATGGCTGGCCATGGTGGAATGGACCTTTTCTGGATGCGCTCTGATGACTACTCGCGGAGGGGAGAAGGTGTGGTTTGGATCTAAATCCCCATTCCTTTAAATAGGCGGCTCATTTACGCGGCTAGGGGTGTGAATGTAAAAACACCCAGACTTTTCGTATTCGTTTGACACATGGAAGACGACCATTATTGGGTGTAGAAGCCAAGGAGCGCTGCATTTATAAAGAACAGGACGTTATTCAACAGGTACACGAAATCCGGAAGGGGAACCCGCCTTGCAATGCCGAAGACAATCTGCGTGCCGGACTCGTCGTCATTGAAGCCTGGTTCGGGGGCTACTGAGGGAGTCCTGGATTAGGGGGTGTCCGGATAGCCGGACTATACCTTCAGCCGGACTCCTGGACTATGAAGATACAAGATTGAAGACTTTGTCCCGTGTCTGGATGGGACTTTCCTTGGCGTGGAAGGCAAGCTTGGCGATACAGATGTTTAGATCTCCTACCATTGTAACCGACTTTGTGTAACCCTAACCCTCTCCGGTGTCTATATAAACCGGAGGGTTTTAGTCCGTAGGACAAGACAGAACATTCAATAATCATACCATAGGCTAGCTTCTAGGGTTTAGCCTCCTTAATCTCGTGGTAAATCTACTCTTGTACTACCCATATCAATATTAATCAAGCAGGACGTAGGGTTTTACCTCCATTGAGAGGGACCGAACCTGGGTAAAACTTCGTTTCCCTTGTCTCCTGTTACCATCCGCCTAGACGCAGAGTTCGGGACCCCCTACCCGAGATCCGCCGGTTTTGACACCGACAGTGATGATGAAGTTTACCGGCGCAGGGCTTCGCCTAAGCACTACGACGATATGACCGAGGTGTGTAACTGTGGAGGGGGGCACCACACACGGCTAAGAGAAACTTCGGTGTGTCTTTTGGGTGCCCTCCTCCCACGTATATAAAGTGGGGAGGAGGAGGAGGGCGGCCCTAGAGGGGGCGCGCCAAGGGGGGAGTCCTACTTGGACTCCTAGTCCAAGTAGGATTCGCCCCCCCTCCTTCCTTCAACCGGAGAGGGAAAAGGGGAAGGGAGAGAGAGGGAGAAGGAAAGGGGGGCGCCCCCCTCCCTAGTCCAATTCGGACCCCCTATAGGGAGGGGGCACGGCTGCCCCTTGTGGGCTGCCTCCCCTCTTCCCTATGGCCCATGTAGGCCCAATCTTCCCCCGGGTGGTTCCGGTAACCCCCCGGTACTCCGGATAAATGCCCGAATCACTCGAAACCATTCTGATGTCCGAATGCAACCTTCCAACATATGAATCTTTACCTCTCGACCATTTCGAGACTCCTCATCATGTCCGTAATCTCATCCGGGACTCCGAAGAAACTTCGATTCATCAAAACACGAAACTCATAATACAAATCATCATCGAACGTTAAGCGTGCGGACCCTACGGGTTCGAGAACTATGTAGACATGACCGAGACACATCTCTGGTCAATAACCAATAGTGGAACCTGGATGCTCATATTGGCTCCTACATATTTTACGAAGATCTTTATCGGTCAAACCGCATAACAACATACGTTGTTCCCTTTGTCATCGGTATGTTACTTGCCCGAGATTCGATCGTCGGTATCATCATACCAAGTTGAATCTCATTACCGGCAAGTCTCTTTACTCATTCCGTAATGCATCATCCCGCAATTAACTCATTAGTCACATTGCTTGCAAGGCTTATAGTGATGTGCATTACCGAGAGGGCCCAGAGATACCTCTCCGATACACGGAGTGACAAATCCTAATCTCGATCTATGCCAACTCAACACACACCATCAGAGACACCTGTAGAGCATCTTTATAATTACCCAGTTACGTTGTGACGTTTGATAGCACACAAGGTGTTCCTCCAGTATTCGGGAGTTGCATAATCTCATAGTCTGAGCAACATGTATAAGTCATGAAGAAAGCAATAGCAGAAAAACTAAACGGTCATTATGCTAAGCTAACGGATGGGTCTTGTCCATCACATCATTATCTAATGATGTGATCCCGTTCATCAAATGACAACACATGTCTATGGCTAGGAAACTTAACCATCTTTGATTAACGAGCTAGTCAAGTAGAGGCATACTAGGGACACTCTGTTTGTCTATGTATTCACACATGTACTAGGTTTCCAGTTAATACAATTCTAGCATGAATAATAAACTTTTATCATGAAATAAGGAAATATAAATAACAACTTTATTATTGCCTCTAGGGCATATTTCCTTCAGTCTCCCACTTGCACTAGAGTCAATAATATAGATTACATAGTAATGATTCTAACACCCATGGAGTCTTGGTGTTGATCATGTTTTACTCGTGAGAGAGGCTTAATCAATGGGTCTACAACATTCATATCCGTATGTATCTTGCAAATCTCTGTGTATCCCTCCTTGACTTGATCGCGGATGGAATTGAAGCGTCTCTTGATGTGCTTGGTTCTCTTGTGGAATCTGGATTCCTTTGCCAAGGCAATTGCACCAGTATTGTTGCAAAAGATTTTCATTGGACCCGATGCGCTAGGTATGACACCTAGATCGGATATGAACTCCTTCATCCAGACTCCTTCATTTACTGCTTCCGAAGCAGCTATGTATTCCGCTTCACACATAGATCCCACCACGACGCTTTGCTTGGAACTGCACCAACTAACAGCTCCACCATTCAATATAAATACGTATCCGGTTTGTGACTTAGAGTCATCCGGATCAGTGTCAAAGCTTGCATCGACGTAACCGTTTACGACGAGCTCTTTGTCACCTCCATAAACGAGAAACATATGCTTAGTCCTTTTCAGGTATTTCAGGACGTTCTTGACCGTTGTCCAGTGATCCACTCCTGGATTACTTGGTACCTCCCTGCTAAACTAATCGCAAGGCACACATCACGTTTGGTACACATCATTGCATACATGATAGAACCTATGGCTGAAGCATATGGAATGATTTTCATTTTCTCTCTATCTTCTGCAGTGGTTGAACATTGAGTCTGACTCAACTTCACACCTTGTAACACAGGCAAGAACCCTTTATTTGCTTGATCCATTTCAAACTTCTTCAAAACTTTATCAAGGTATGTGCTTTGTGAAAGTCCAATTAAGCATCTTGATCCATCTCCATAGATCTTGATGAAGGAAATATGCCCTAGAGGCAATAATAAAGTTGTTATTTATATTTCCTTATATCATGATAAATGTTTATTATTCATGCTAGAATTGTATTAACCAGAAACTTAGTACATGTGTGAATACATAGACAAACAGAGTGTCACTAGTATGCCTCTACTTAACTAGCTCGTTAATCAAAGATGGTTAAGTTTCCTAGCCATAGACATGAGTTGCCATGTGATGAACGGGATCACATCATTAGAGAATGATGTGATTGACTTGACCCATTCTGTTAGCTTAGCATTTGATTGTTTAGTATGTTGCTATTGCTTTCTTCATGACTTACACATGTTCCTATGACTATGAGATTATGCAACTCCCGAATAATGGAGGAACACTTTGTGTGCTATCAAACGTCACAACGTAACTGGGTGATTATAAATATGCTCTACAGGTGTCTCCGATGGTGTTTGTTGAGTTGGCATAGATCGAGATTAGGATTTGTCACTCCGATTGTCGGAGAGGTATATCTATAGGCCCTCTCGGTAATGCACATCATTATAAGCCTTGCAAGCCATGTGACTAATGAGTTAGTCACGGGATGATGCATTACGGAACGAGTAAAGAAACTTGCCGGTAACGAGATTGAACTAGGTATTGAGATACCGACGATCGAATCTAGGGTAAGTAACGTACCAAAGGGAACAACATATGTTGTTATGCGGTTTGACCGATAAAGATCTTCGTAGAATATGTGGGAGCCAATATGAGCATCCAGGTTCCGCTATTGGTTATTGACCGGAGACGTGTCTCGGTCATGTCTACATAGTTCTCAAACCCATAGGGTCCGCATGCTTTACATTCGATGACGATCGATATTATGAGTTTATGTGTTTTGATGTACCGAAGGTAGTTCGGAGTCCCGGATGTGATCATGGACATGCGAGGAGTCTCGAAATGGTCGAGACATAAAGATTGATATATTGGACGGCTATATACGGACACCGGAAGTGTTCCGGTGATTTCGGATAAAACCGGAGTGCCGGAGGGTTACCGGACCCCCCGGGGGAACTAGTGGGCCTAGATGGGCCTTAGTGGAAAGAGAGAGGGGCGGCCAGGAGGGGGTGGCGCCCCCCCTTTCCTTCCCCTCTCCCACTCCTTCCTTCCCCCTCCTAGTAGGACTAGGAAAGGAGGAATCCTACTCCTACTAGGAGGAGGATACCTCCCCTCCTCGGCGCGCCCTAGGGCCGGCGGGCCTCCCCCTTGCTCCTTTACAAACGGGGGAAGGGGGCACCCTAGAACACACAAGTTGACATTGTTTAGCCGTGTGCGGTGCCCCCCTCCACAGATTTCCACCTTGGTCATATCGTTGTAGTGCTTAGGCGAAGCCCTGCATCGGTAACTTCATCAACACCGTCACCACGCCATCGTGCTGACGGAACTCTCCCTCGACCTCAGCTGGATCAAGAGTTCGAGGGACATCACCGAGCTGAACGTGTGCAGATTGCGGAGGTGTCGTACTTTCGGTACTAGGATCGGTTGGATCGTGAAGACGCTCGACTACATCAACCGCGTCACTTGACGCTTCCTCTTATGGTCTACGAGGGTACATGGACAACACTCTCCTGCTCGTTGCTATGCATCACATAGATCTTGCATGTGCGTAGGAATTTCTTTTGAAACTACTGTGTTCCCTAACAGTGGCATCCGAGCCAGGTTTATGCGTAGATGTTATTTGCATGAGTAGAACACAAATGAGTTGTGGGCGATAATAGTCATACTGCTTACCAGCATGTCATACTTTGATTCGGCGGTATTGTTGGATGAAGAGGCCCGGACCGACATTACGCTTACGCGAGACTGGTTCTACCGACGTGCTTCGCACACAGGTGGCTGGTGGGTGACAGTTTCTCCAACTTTAGTTGAATCGAGTGTGGATACACCCGGTCCTTGTTGAAGGTTAAAACAACACACTTGATGAAAAATCATTGTGGTTTTGATGCCTAGGTAAGAACGGGTCTTGCTCAGCCCGTAGCAGCCACGTAAAACATGCAACAACAAAGTAGAGGACGTCTAACTTGTTTTTGCAGGGCATGTTGTGATGTGATATGGTCAAGACATGATGCTAAATTTTATTGTATGAGATGATCATGTTTTGTAACAGAGTTATCGGCAACTGGCAGGAGCCATATGGTTGTCACTTTATTGTATGCAATGCAATCACCCTGTAATTGTTTTTACTTTATCACTAAGCGGTAGCGATAGTCATAGAACAATAGTTGGCGAGACGACAATGATGCTATGATGGAGATCAAGGTGTCGCGCTGGTGACGATGGTGACCATGACGGTGCTTTGGAGATGGAGATCAAAGGCACAAGATGATGATGGCCATATCATATCACTTATATTGATTGCATGTGATGCTTATCCTTTATGCATCTTATTTTGCTTTGATTGACGGTAGCATTATAAGATGATCTCTCACTAAATTTCAAGGTACAAGTGTTCTCCCTGAGTATGCACCTTGCGAAAAGTTCGTCGTGACGAGACACCGCGTGATGATCGGGTGTGATAAGCTCTACGTTCACATACAACGTGAGCAAGCCAGTTTTGCACACGCAAAATACTCAGGTTAAACTTGACGAGCCTAGCATATGCAGATATGGCCTCGGAACACTGAGTCTGAAAGGTCGAGCGTGAATCATATAGTAGATATGATCAACATAGTGAAGTTCACCATTGAAAACTACTCCATCTCACGTGATGATCGGACATAGTTTAGTTGATTTGGATCACGTGATCACTTAGATGATTAGAGGGATGTCTATCTAAGTAGGAGTTCTTAAGTAATATGATTAATTGAACTTTAATTTATCATGAACTTAGTACCTGATAGTATTTTGCATGTCTATGTTGTTGTATATCAATGGCCCGTGCTACTGTTCCTTTGAATTTCAATGCGTTCCTTGAGAAAGCTAAGTTGAAAGATGATGGTAGCAATTACACGGACTGGGTCCGTAACTTGAGGATTATCCTCATTGCTGCACAGAAGAACTACGTCCTGGAAGCACCGCCAGGTGCAAGACCCGCTGCAGGAGCAACACCGGACGTTGTGAACGCCTGGTAGAGCAAAGCTGATGACTACTCGATAGTTCAGTATGCCATGCTTTACGGCTTAGAACCGGGACTTCAACGACATTTTGAACTCATGGAGCATATGAGATGTTCCAGGAGTTAAAGTTAATATTTTAAGCAAATGCCCGGATTGAGAGATATGATGTCTCCAATAAGTTCTGTAGCTGTAAGATGGAGGAGAATAGTTTTGTCAGTGAACATATACTCAAAATGTCTGGGTATAACAACCACTTGATTCAGCTGGGAGTTAATCTTCCTGATGATAGTGTCATTGACAGAATTCTTCAATCACTTCCACCAAGCTACAAGAGCTTCCCGATGAACCATAATATGCAAGGGATGAACAAGACAATTCCCTAGCTCTTCGCGATGCTAAAGGCTGCGGAGGTAGAAATCAAGAAGGAGCATCAAGTGTTGATGGTCAACAAGACCACCAGTTTCAAGAAAAAGGGTAAAGGGAAGAAGGGGAACTTCAAGAAGAACAGCAAGCAAGTTGTTGCTCAAGTGAAGAAGCCCAAGTCTGGACCTAAGCCTGAGACTGAGTGCTTCTACTGCAAAGGGACTGGTCACTGGAAGCGGAACTGCCCCAAGTATTTGGCGGATAAGAAGGATGGCAAGGTGAACAAAGGTATATGTGATATACATGTTACTGATATGTACCTTACTAATGCTTGCAGTAGTGCCTGGGTATTTGATACTGGTTCTGTTGCTAATATTTGCAACTCGAAACAGGGACTACGGATTAAGCGAAGATTGGCTAAGGACGAGGTAACGATGTGCGTGGGAAATGGTTCCAAAGTCGATGTGATCGCCGTCAGCACGCTACCTCAACATCTACCTTCGGGATTAGTTTTAGACCTGAATAATTGTTATTTGATGCCAGCGTTAAGCATGAACATTATATCTGTATCTTGTTTGATGCGAGACGATTATTCAGTTAAATCCGAGAATAATGGTTGTTCTATTTATATGAATAATATCTTTTATGGTCATGCACCCTTGAAGAGTGTTCTATTTTTGTTGAATCTCGATAGTAGTGACACACATATTCATAATATTGAAGCCAAAAGATGCAGAGTTGATAATGATAGTGCGACTTATTTGTGGCATTGGTGTTTGGGTCATATTGATGTAAAGCGCATGAAGAAACTCCATTCTGATGGACTTTTGGAATCACTTGATTATGAATCGCTTGGTACTTGTGAACCATGCCTCATGGGCAAGATGACTAAAACTCCGTTCTCCGGAACAATGGAGCGAGCAACAAATTTGTTGGAAATCATACATACTGATGTATCTGGTCCGACGAATATTGAGGATCGCGGTGGGTATCGTTATTTTCTCACCTTCAAAAATGATTTGAGCAGATATGGGTATATCTACTTGATGAAACATAAGTCTGAAACATTTGAAAAGTTCAAAGAATTTCAGAGTGAAGTGGAAAATCATCGTAACAAGAAAATAAAGTTTCTACGATCTGATCGTGGAGGAGAATATTTGAGTTATGAGTTTGGTCTTCATTTGAAACAATGCGGAATAGTTTCGCAACTCACGCCACCCGGAACACCACAACGTAATGGTGTGTCCGAACACCGTAACCGCACTTTATTAGATATGGTGCGATCTATGACGTCTCTTACTGATTTACCGCTATCGTTTTGGCGTTATGCTTTAGAGACGGCTGCATTCACGTTAAATAGGGCACCATCTAAATCCATTGAGACGACACCTTATGAACTGTGGTTTGGCAAGAAACCCAAGTTGTCGTTTCTTAAAGTTTGGGGCTGCGACGCTTATGTGAAAAAACTTCAACCTGGTAAGCTTGAACCCAAATCGGAGAAATGTGTCTTCATAGGATACCCAAAGGAGACTATTGGGTACACCTTCTATCACAGATCCGAAGGCAAGACATTCGTTGCTAAGAATGGATCCTTTGTAGAGAAGGAGTTTCTCTCGAAAGAAGTGAGTGGGAGGAAAGTATAACTTGATGAGGTAACTGTACCTGCTCCCTTACTGGAAAGTAGTTTATCACAAAAATCAGTTCATGTGATCCCTACACCAATTAGTGAGGAAGCTAATGATAATGATCATGAAACTTCAGATCAAGTTACTACCGAACCTCGTAGGTCAACCAGAGTAAGATCCGCACCAGAGTGGTACGGTAATCCTGTTCTGGAGGTCATGTTACTTGACCATGAAGAACCTACGAACTATGAGGAAGCAAGGATGAGCCCAGATTCCGCGAAATGGCTTGAGGCCATGAAATCTGAGATGGGATCCATGTATGAGAACAAAGTGTGGACTTTGGTTGACTTGCCCGATGATCGGCAAGCCATCAAGAATAAATGGATTTTCAAGAAGAAGACTGACGCTGACGGTAATGTTACTGTCTACAAAGCTCGACTTGTTGCGAAAGGTTTTTGACAAGTTCAAGGAGTTGACTACGATGAGACCTTCTCTCCTGTAGCGATGCTTAAGTCTGTCTGAATCATGTTAGTGATACGTATCCAACGTATCTATAATTTATGAAGTATTCATGCCATGTTTACACTAGTTTTATATGATTTTGGTATGATTTGATTAGAACTAACCCGGACTGACGCTGTTTTCAGCAGAACTACCGTGGTATTGTTTTTGTGCAGAAATAAAAGTTCTCGGAATGCGTTGAAAATCAACGGAGAATTTTTCTGGAAAATATGAAGAATACTGGAACAAAAATCTACCGGAGGGGAGTCTCGTGGGCCTCACGAGGGTGGGGGCGCGCCCACCCCCCTAGGCGCGCCCCTGTGCCTCGTGGACTACTCGTGGGCCCCCCTGACTTGTTCTCGACGCCATCCTCTCCTATAAATATAGAAACCTCCAGAAATTAACCTAGATCGGAAGTTCCGCCGCAGCAAGCCTCTGTAGCCACAAGAAATCAATCTAGGCCCTCTCTGGCGCCCTACCGGAGGGGGCCATCATCACCGGAGGCCATGGGGAAGGATCTCGGAGGGGCCATCATCGCCATGAAGGCCCACGACCAGAGGGGGAACGTCTCCCCATCCAGGGGGAGGCCATGGAGGAGGAAGCACAAGGGGGAAGAACCTCTCCTCCTCTCTCTCGGTGGCGCCGAAGTGCCATCGGGAGGGGAATCATCACCGCGGTGATCGTCTTCATCAACATCACCATAATCATCGCCATCCTCATCTCTTTTACGCGGTCCACTCTCCCGCACCCCGCTGTAATCCCTACTTGAACATGGTGCTTTATGCCACATATTATGATCCATTGATGTGTTGCCATCCTATGATGTTTTGAGTAGATATCCTTTATCTTTGGGTTGATTGAGGATCTAGATTGGTATGAGTTGTATGTTTTATTTTGGTGTTGTCCTATTGTGCCCTCCGTGTCGTGCAAGCATGAGGGATTCCCGCTGTAGGGTGTTGCAATATGTCCATGGTTTACTTATTGTCTGCGTTGCTTGAGCGACAGAAGCATAAACACGGATAAGTGGGTCACGGTGTATGGGATAAAGGGGACTTGATACTTTAATGCTATGGTTGGGTTTTACCTTAATGATCTTTAGTAGTTGCGGATGCTTGCTAGAGTTCCAATCATAAGTGCATATGATCCAAGAAGAGAAAGTATGTTAGCTTATGCCTCTCCCTCATATGAAATTGCAATAGTGATTACTGGTCTTGTTAACAATTGCCTAGGATAATTCCACACACCGATCCATCATTATTCCACACTTGCTATTTATAATCACTACAAAAAAAAAGACACATCCGTGACATTTTGGGCTGAACGAATTTTTTTCTGTCATACATATGACACTTCTATGACGATAATTGTGACAAAACCCGGTATCATAATAGATGTGGTGGGCTCCTACTTCTATGACAAAAAATCATGACAGAAAATGGGCTTTTCGTCCTGGGCGGGCCGGAGACGCAGCTGGATGACATTCTTTGGGCCGTCCATGACGGAAAAAACCGTGGTAGAAGCGAGGGGGAGGAAAATTTCGGGGAGTTCCCGGTTACGGTGGGAGGTCGGGGGCTGAGCGATGCGCGTTTGTCTCGTACACGTACGCGCGTGTGTGCGAGGCGTTGGCTCTAACTGAACCCGAGCGAGGCGTTGGGCTCTAACTGAACCCGAGCGATTGCACTGCAGGCTACGCGTTACTGAACCCGAGCGATCGATCGGTGGCTGTTAACTGAACCCGATCGAGCGATTCCTTCGCTACTGCTGGTAACTGAAGCCGATCGATGCTGCCTCTGGGATGAACAGTGAGCGTTGCGGGGGGGGGGGGGTGGGGGGGTTGGATGAATAGTGAGCGGTGGCGTTGCCTCTGGATGAACAGGACCCCGTGGTGTGGTGGAGGGCTGGATGAACAGTAGACGGTCGAGGGTGCCCGTGGAGGGGTTGATGAACAGGACCCCGTGGTGTGGAGGGCTGGATGAATAGTAGACGATGGAGGGGTGCCCGTGGAGGGGTGGTTGAACAGGACCCTGTGGTGTGGATGGCTGGATGAATAATAGGCGGTGGAGGGGTGGTTGAACAGTAGCCGGTGGAGTAGCGTGCGGTGGAGGCTGGATGAACAGGACCCGTGGAGGCTGGAGGAGGTCGACGGTAGCCCGTGGAGGCTAGAGGAGGTCGACGGTGGAGATGAACAGTATCCCGTGGAGTCCCGTTTTGCGGTACGCCACACCCCTCCCGATGAACATGACCCCCGTTTCGACCGTAGCACTCCAACACAAGTCCGTTTCGTCCGTCTTGCGGTACGCCACACCCGTCCCGATCAAAAGGACCCCCATTTCGACCGTAGGAGGTCCGTTTCATCCGTTTTGCGGTACGCCACACCCCTCCCGATCAACAGGACCCCCGTTTTGACCGTAGGAGGTCCGTTTCGTCCGTTTTGCGGTACGCCACACCCCTCTCGATCAACAGGACCCCCGTTTCGACCATAGGAGGTCCGTTTTCTCCGTTTTGCGGTATGCCGCACCCCTCCCGATCAACAGGACCCGTTCCGAATGTAGGAGGTCTGTTTCCTCCGTTGTGCGGTACGCCAGGCCTCGTTTCCATCGCCTGTTCCGTCCAAGCCCTCCCGATGAAAACGACGCATTCCGTTGCCTCCCCATGAACACGACGTATTCCGTTGCCTCACCATGAACACGACGACGACGCTGTTTCTCCGTTCCGACCCAGCCATGTACACGAGCCCTCGCCGTACGTATGCGCGAGTAGGCATTCGAGACTCCGCCCGTATGTACACATACATGGCCGTATTTTCTTTCTTAAACCCTGGCCGCTGTTCGTACGTGTACATGCTACGTGCGCGCCTCTACTACGACACGTGCGCGCCTCTACATCCACCAGTATATATGTACGTACATGTTCGCGACCAGAATGACAACGCTATGTACGCTTCGACCAGGTGGGTCCCGACTGTCAGGCACTTCCTTGCGTGCGAAGATGTAGCTGGTGGGTCCCAACAGTTAGGGGGGCGAATCGTTTTGCTTCTTTGCCCGGACGCACTTCCTTGCGTGCGAAGGTGTAGCTGGTGGGTCCCAGCAGTCAGGGGGAAATGTTTTTTTCACGAAATACGGTGGCCCGTCTGGTGGGTCCCCGCTGTCAGGTGGAGGAATAATTATTTTGCGCGTAATAAGGAGGCACTTCCTTGCTGTGGCCGTGGACCCAGCTGTCAGCGTCTCCACGCATAGTACTCTTCCGATGGAAGTCGGTCGTTGACCACATTGACCACGCCGCACCGAGAGCACCACGGCGGTGGACGACGGAGAGGCCTAGGAAGGGGACGACACAGAGGCAGGGAAGACTCGGCAGTTGTTTCCCATGCGGAGGGGAGTACGACTGTACGAGGGTTTACTGGTTCGTCTGCCGTCGCCGGAGAATAATAGCAGGTGTGTGTGAGTAGAGGGATGGCTAGGCCAAAAATGGGAGTACGGCGGGGCGGTGAGGCCTGCGCAGCAGCACAGCCGGCCGCGGGGAGGAGGGAGCAGGCAGTCCCGCCGGCGCTTGTTTGAGCAGCTGGAGCAGGAAGAGCAGAGATTGAAGAAGCACGACGGCCGTTGGATGGACATCCAATAGTCAGTGCTTGTGCGTCAACCTTTTCTTTAGGAAAGCCTCAAATCTGTGGAAAATAGCATACAACCCATCTGCCATTATTTCTAATAATTTACAGCCCATTTGCTAATTCTTAAGGTTTTTTGGAGCCCATATTCTTTTTGTTAGCATTACAACCCATATTGTGGCCACGGTTAAAAAATTATACGAAATTTTGCATATTTCGGTGCGGTCTGAACTGTTTTTAATCTCGAAAGACTCACATTCAAACTGATTTTAAAAATAAATGTATATCAATATAAAATCCAACAAATTCTCCACGCATAAAAATTAATGTAATTTAAAATCTTGAAATGAAAAAAAAGATATTTGAAACTAATTGCCGGTTTGATGTGTTTTAAAAATGTACAACCCATTTCCCATTACCGATGAGCCATTTTCTCGGCCAGCCAAATGAAAGCTCTCCTCGTCTTGAAAGATTTGCAGCCCAACAGGCCTGACAAAGCGACTTACTTGGCAAATCACAAAAAAACTGGGCTGTGGCTGTGGACCCAGCTGTCAACCTCTCCACGTACAGTACTCTTCCGTTGGAAGTCGTTCCTTGACCACGTTGACCACGCCGCGCGGAGAGCACCACGGCGGTGGACGACGGAGAGGCCTAGGAAGGGGACGACACAGAGGCAGGGAAGACTCGGCAGTTGTTTCCCATGCGGAGGGGAGTACGACTGTACGAGGGTTTACTGGTTCGTCTGCCGTCGCCGGAGAATAATAGCAGGTGTGTGTGAGTAGAGGGATGGCTAGGCCAAAAATGGGAGTACGGCGGGGCGGTGAGGCCTGCGCAGCAGCACAGCCGGCCGCGGGGAGGAGGGAGCAGGCAGTCCCGCCGGCGCTTGTTTGAGCAGCTGGAGCAGGAAGAGCAGAGATTGAAGAAGCACGACGGCCGTTGGATGGACATCCAATAGTCAGTGCTTGTGCGTCAACCTTTTCTTTAGGAAAGCCTCAAATCTGTGGAAAATAGCATACAACCCATCTGCCATTATTTCTAATAATTTACAGCCCATTTGCTAATTCTTAAGGTTTTTTGGAGCCCATATTCTTTTTGTTAGCATTACAACCCATATTGTGGCCACGGTTAAAAAATTATACGAAATTTTGCATATTTCGGTGCGGTCTGAACTGTTTTTAATCTCGAAAGACTCACATTCAAACTGATTTTAAAAATAAATGTATATCAATATAAAATCCAACAAATTCTCCACGCATAAAAATTAATGTAATTTAAAATCTTGAAATGAAAAAAAAAGATATTTGAAACTAATTGCCGGTTTGATGTGTTTTAAAAATGTACAACCCATTTCCCATTACCGATGAGCCATTTTCTCGGCCAGCCAAATGAAAGCTCTCCTCGTCTTGAAAGATTTGCAGCCCAACAGGCCTGACAAAGCGACTTACTTGGCAAATCACAAAAAAACTGGGCTGTGGCTGTGGACCCAGCTGTCAACCTCTCCACGTACAGTACTCTTCCGTTGGAAGTCGTTCCTTGACCACGTTGACCACGCCGCGCGGAGAGCACCACGGCGGTGGACGACGGCGAGGCCTAGGAAGGGGACGACGCGGCAGTGGAAGCCCGCACGGAGAGGACTACGAGGATTCACTGGTTCGGCTGCGGTGTGAGGCTGCCGTCGCCGCAGGGCCTGGCCAGCGGTGGGAATAGTAGGGGGCGGTGAGGCCTCTGCGGCAGCACAGCCGGCCATGGGAGGCAGGAGCATGCGGCACGACCGGCGCTGCTTTGGGCGGCTAGAGCAAGAAGACCAGAGGTTGAAGAAGCACTACGGCCGTTGGATGGACATCGTACGGTCACTGGAGCTAGAATCGTTCATATTGACTAAGTTGACAAAGCCCTTCATCCCCGTCAACTTAGTAGGCCCACAAGTCAGCCTCCCACCAAGGTGGGTCCCAACTAGCCAGGGGAGTATTCATTTTTTGTGCGTAATAAGGAGGCACTTCCGGTGGGTCCGAGCTGACAGCGGGGTGAATGTTTTTTTCACGAAATACGGTGGCCCGTCCGATGGGTCCCAGCAGTCAGGGGGAAACGATTTTTTTCGCAAAATACTGGTGGCCCGTCCGGTGGGTCCCCGCTGTCAGGTGGAGGAATAATTATTTTCCGCGTAATAAGGAGGCACTTCCTTGCGGCTGCCGTGGACCCAGCTGTCAGCCGCTCCATGCACAGTACTCTTCCGATGGAAGTCGGTCGTTGACCACATTGACCACGCCGCGCCGAGAGCACCATGGCGGTGGACAATGGCGAGGCCTAGGAAGGGGACGATGCGGAGCCGTGCAAGACGCGGCAGTGGATGCCCACGCGGAGAGGAGTACGAGCGCTCACTGGTTCGGCTGCGGTGTGAGGCTGCCGCCGCCGCAGAATAATAGGGGGTGTGGGTGAGTGGAGGGATGGCCTGACCAGTGGTGGGAGTAGTATGGGGGCGGTGAGGCCTCCGCGGTAGCACAGCCGACCACGGAAGGCAGGAGCTGGCGATACGACCGGCGTTGCTTTGGGCGGCTGGAGCAAGAAGACCAGAGGTTGAAGAAGCACTATGGCCGTTGGATGGACATCATACGGTCACTGGAGTATTGACTAAGTTGACAAAGCTCTCCGTCCCCGTCAACTTAGTAGGCCCACAAGTCAGCCCAACAATATGGTGGGTCCCAGCTACCAGGGGGTATTCATTTTTTTGGGCGTAATAAGGAGGCACTTCCTTGCGTGCGAAGATATAGCTGGTGGGTCCGACCTATCAGCGGGGGGAACGTTTTTTTCGCGAAATACAGCGGGGGGTCCGACCTGTCAGGTGGAGGAATCATTATTTTGCACGTAATAAGGAGGCATTTCCTTGCGTGCGGCCATGGACCCAGCTGTCAGCCTCTCCACGTACAGTCCACTTCCGATGGATGTCGTTCATTGACCACGTTGACCAGGCCGCGCCGAGAGCACCAGGGCGGTGGACGACGGCGAGGCCTAGGAAGGGAACGACATGGACCAGGGAATAATCGGCAGTTGTTTCCCACGCGGAGGAGTACGAGGGTTTACTGGTTCGTCTGCTGTCGCCGAAGAATAACAACATGTGTGGGTGAGTAGAGGGATGGCTAGGCCAGTGATGGGAGTACGGTGGGGCCGTGAGGCCTGTGCGGCAGCATAGCCGGCCGCGTGAGGAGGGACCAGGTAGTCCCGCCGGCGCTTGTTTGAGCGGCTTGAGCATGAAGAGCAGAGATTGAAGAAGCACGACAGCCGTTGGATGGACATCCAACAGTCACTGCTCTCGTATGTTGACTAAGTTGACAGGGTGTTGCGTGCGCGTCAACCTTTTTTTATGAAAGCATACGCGTCAACCTGTAGTAGGCGCACAAGTCAGCCTCAAATCTGTGGAAAACAACATACAACCCATCTGCCATTATTTCTAATAATGTACAACCCATTTGCTAATTCTTAAGAATTTTTTTGGAGCCCATCTTCTTTTTGTTAGCATCACACCCCATATTGTGGCCATGGTTAAAAGGTATACAAAATTTTGCATATTTCGGTGTGGTCAACTGTTTTTAATCCAGAAATATCGATTCACATTCAAACTATTTTGAAAAATAATTTATGTAAATATAAAATCCAAATAATTGTCCACACATAAAAATCAATGAAGTTTAAGATCTTGTAATGAAAAAAAATTGAAACTAATTCCCGGTTTGATGTGTTTTAAAAATGTACAACCCATTTCTGGGGAAACCGAATGAAACTCTCCTCGTCTTGAAAGATTTGCAGCCCAGCAGGGCCAATAAAGCAAGTAGGCCTTGTTTGGGTATTTCTTTAAAAAAATAGAACTGGGCTATCCATTTTCAGCAAGAAAAAAACACAACTGGGCTCATGATGTGGTAAACATAAATAAAACCCTGGCTAGACGGGCCACAGCCCCCGCACAGCCCCGTTGTTACCCTGATCCGTCGCTAAAACTATTATAAATAACAACTGCTTGTTCCTAAATAAAAAACTGCGCGACTTGCTGGGTCCCTGGTGTCAGCTGCTCGTAGTGTAATTCTCTCGTTTATTGACTACGTTGACAATGGCGTGAGACCCAGATGTCCAACCATTAGGAGGAACCATATTTTTGGGCTTGTACTATAGAGGCATTTGCTTGCGTACTGCCATGACGCTGGTGGGTCCCTATTGTCATCCTCTCCACGTACAGTCATCTCCTTGTTCCTCTCGGTTGTTGACGACGTTGACAACGCAAGAGGGCGGCGCACTGCGCACGGCGAGCAAACCAAGGCTGCAAGGCGGAGGACGACGGCGAGGCCTCGGACGGAACGAACAGGAGCCGTTGAAGATGCGCCGGTCCAGTCGCAGGCGGAGGGGAGTACTGATACGTCTCCAACGTATCTATAATTTTTGATTGCTCCATGCTATATTATCTACTGTTTTGGACTATATTGGGCTTTATTTTCCACTTTTATATTACTTTTGGGACTAACCTATTAATCGGAGGCCCAGCCCAGAATTTCTGTTTTTTGCCTATTTCAGTGTTTCGAAGAAACAGAATATCAAACGGAGTCCAAACGGAATGAAACCTTCGGGAACGTGATTTTCTCATCAGATAAGATCCAGGAGACTTGGACCCTCCGTCAGGAAAGCCACAAGGCAGTCACGAGGGTGGGGGGCGCCCCCTAGGGCGCCCCCTGCTTCGTGGGCCCCTCGAAGCTCCACCGACGTACTCCTTCCTCCTATATATACCTACGTACCCCCAAACGATCAGATACGGAGCCAAAAACCTAATTCCACCACCGCAACCTTCTGTACCCACGAGATCCCATCTTGGGGCCTGTTCCGGAGCTCCGCCGGAGGGGGCGTCCATCATGGAGGGCTTCTACATCATCATCATAGCCTCTCCGATGAAGTGTGAGTAGTTTACCTCAGACCTTCGGGTCCATAGTTAGTAGCTAGATGGCTTCTTCTCTCTTTTTGGATCTCAATACAATGTTCTCCCCCTCTCTCGTGGAGATCTATTCGATGTAATCTTCTTTTTGCGGTGTGTTTGTTGAGACCGATGAATTGTGGGTTTATGATCAAGATTATCTATGAACAATATTTGAATCTTCTCTGAATTATTTTATGTATGATTGGCTATCTTTGCAAGTCTCTTCGAATTATCAGTTTGGTTTGGCCTACTAGATTGGTTTTTCTTGCAATGGGAGAAGTGCTTAGCTTTGGGTTTAGTTTTGCGGTGTCCTTACTCAGTGACAGAAGGGGCAGCAAGGCACGTATTGTATTATTGCCATCAAGGATAACAAGATGGGGTTTTTATCATATTGCATGAATTTATTCCTCTACATCATGTCATCTTGCTTAAGGCGTTACTCTATTTTCTTGAACTTAATACTCTAGATGCATGCTGGATAGCGGTCGATGAGTGGAGTAATAGTAGTAGATGCAGGCAGGAGTCGGTCTACTTGTCTCGGGCGTGATGCCTATATACATGATCATACCTAGATATTCTCATAACTATGCTCAATTCTGTCAATTGCTCAACAGTAATTTGTTCACCCACCGTAGAAATACTTATGCTCTTGAGAGAAGCCACTAGTGAAACCTATGGCCCCCGGGTCTATTCTCAACATATCAATCTCCAACCACTTTATTATTGCTTTGCTTTTTTACTTTGCCTTTTATTTTACCTTGCATCTTTATACCAAAAAAAATACCAAAATATTATCTATCATCTCTATCAGATCTCACTCTCGTAATGTCGGATTTCGGGTTCCGGCAGACCCTTGAGGTTCGAACTCTGGGGTGCGCACGGAGATTATGCTTCCTACCTACCTGTACCCCTCCGCCTCGCAAGGATCTAAACTATGAGAAGAACAACACAAGAGACACAGGGTTTATACTGGTTCGGGCCACCGATGTGGTGTAATACCCTACTCAAGTGCGGTGGTGTGGTGGATTGCCTCTTGGGCTGATGATGATGAACAATACAAAGAAGAACAGCCTCGCGAGGGTCTGTTCTTGGCTGGGGCGATGAACTGCTAGGAAGGGTTCAGTCGCCCTTCTCTCTCTCTGATCTGATTGCCAATCGATCTGTCCTCCGAATTCTGCCTCTACCCTGGGGGTGGCTAGTCCTATTTATAGCCAAAGGCCGTGGGCCTCTTCCCAAATATTGAGCGGGAAGGGCGCCAACAATTGGCCATTTTGAAGGGGAACATCTGGTACACTTATCCTGACTAAAGTTGGTCCTCGCCTGCCAAAGGCTCTGGTGGTGACGCTGGCTTGGGCTCCATGATGACTTCCTTCCTTCCGTTGGACTGGTCTTGGTCTCGTTGCACCGAAACGGATGCCTTTGCTTGATCCTCCCACCTGCGCTTGCTCCCTTTGCACCAAAGAGGAAAGGGAGGACACTGCGCGGGCTGGCGCCCGCCTGGCGCCCTTGGTCGTCATGGCTTGCATCATGGACACCTCGTGAGGTACCCCGCCTTGATCTCTCCGCCTCCTCGCGAGCCAGCCTGATGAGGCCGTGCCTGAGGAAGCTCCGTGTCGTCCGCCCCGTGAGGCTTGGCCCCTCGCGAGGGTCTTGGTTCTGTGTTGATGAAGATGGGCTGTGCTGGGCCCCCTTTGAGCCACGCCGCAGGCCGCAGGCAGGCAAGTCTGGGGACCCCCGTTCCCAGAACGCCGACAGTAGCCCCCGGGCCCAAGGCGCGCCGGGACTTGGCCGTGCAGGGAGGCGAAAGGGCAAGGGCGAAGCACCGCGGGCCCTTACAGCCTGCGGCCTTGGGCGCCGCGTGGCGGTTTATTGGACGTGGGCGTATCCACTCCCCCACGATGCCTCGGCGTCTGCATGGATTGGACAAGTCCCTGCATGCAAAACGGGTCATGATTACCTGAGATCATGGAGGTCGACGGTTGGCCTTCGCCGGCTATAAGTACGAAATGGCACGCGCCCTTCCAGTCCATCCCCCTTGCTTCTCCTTCTTCATGGCGCCGTCGAGGAGGTTCTCGGCTGCGGAGAAAGGGAAGGCTCGCCAGGTTGAGCCTGCCTCTCCCCCGCCCAAGCGCGGCTGAGGGCGCCCTCGCAAACATCCCGTGGCCACTATGACAGCCCTCCACGGCCGTGGAGGTGATTTCCAGCACGGTGACGGGCGGGCAGTGGCGACCGGGGGGCACGCCTTGGTCGCGCGCGCCCCTAGGCCACGGTCTCGTGCGGCAGAGGTGCTGCCAGAGTTCGTTGTGTGGTCGGCGGAGCCGACTAGCACCCAGCTTCATCTTCCTCGCTTCCTCCTCGGCGAGCTCCCGGCCGGTGCCCCGGGCAGCCTCTGGCTTCAAGCAGATGGCTGCTGCAGCCGGGCCTCATGGGCTTCACTGGAGGTCTCCGCAGCTGGGAGCCTGGCCTTGGCCCGCGGTTGGCAGACATTTGCCCACGCGTAGGGCCTGAGCCGTCGGTGCACCCTGCACTTCAAGTTTGATGGCGATGCCACCCTCTTCGTGAGGGTGTTCGAGGAACATGGTCGCCGTGCAGGGTGCTTCCCTGAGGACGACGGCCGCGGTCGGGAACCCAGCCCCAGCGACGATGGAGAGGACAGCGCTCGTGTGATCGACGGTGCTCAAGGTTCCCCAAGCTTCACCGGGTCTTCCTCAGGCGGCGACTCTTTTAGCGGTGGCCGCAGCCAGCCTCCACGCCGCCGTACCTGCCTGGGAGGTGGTGGCGCGTCTACCCACCGTCGCGCTTTGGCGAAGCACGAGAGGGAGTCTGCCTGAGTCCTGGAGCCGGCTCGAGTCTTCCCCGCAGGCCGGTGTGAGGCGAGCTGCGCCCAATTTGTTCTTTCTTTTCCTTTGTCCTGCATAAAAAGACAGTAGTGTGGGGCCCCGCGGGGGCGTGTTTGGGTTATTGCTGTTAATCATCGCTTTGCTTTCACTATTGTGCCTTCCGGCTATGTGCCCATGTGTAGATAGTTTCCGACCCCAGCCGTGAGGGGGGGGGGGGCGACCAACCCAGGCCCTGTGTTCGTGTCGCGGTGCCCGTGGGGCACGGACTGGAGGGGTGCTCCTGTAATGGACCCAGGTTGCGAAACCTTTGAACGGCTAGGACAGAAATACTCGCGAGGGCGCCCGGCTGCCCCTTCCCCTCGCGAGGCCTTGCATAAGATAAATCGAGGCAGGAGAGTGAAAAAGTCGAAGAACCATAAGTCAAAGGTGGCAATAGCTCCAATAAAACTTCGAATGAGAAGGAACAAGCCAACTGCAGAAAGCAAATGAAAAAGTCGCGTCCGGCACCTAATCTAGTCTTCGACGTCTTCTCACCAGCGCGAAGCTAAGTGCTGCCACTGGGCGTGGGAGGGAGCCCCAGGGCCTGAGGCCGGCGCTCCTGAGACTCTGGGGCGTGTACAGCCCCAACTCATTATTAAGTGAGAGTGTCACGGGCGGCGAGCTTCACAGGCGTTGGCCTTCTTCACAGACTCCGGGCCTTTCTTAGGGGGAACGAGCTTCACGGGCATTTGCTCTCTTCACAGGCTCTGGGCCTTTTCCAAAACGCGACAGCTTCACAGGCATTCGCCTTCTTCATAGGCTCTGGGCCTTTTCCAAAAAGGATAATCTTCACAGGCGTTCGCCTTCTTCACAGGCTCTGGGCCTTTTCCAAAAAGGATAGTCTTCACAGGCGTTCGCCTTCTTCACAGGCTCTGGGCCTTTTCCAAAAAGGATGGTCTTCACAGGTGTTCGCCTTCTTCACAGGCTCTGGGCCTTTTCCAAAAAGAATGGTCTTCACAGGCGTTCGCCTTCTGCACAGGCTCTGGGCCTTTTCCAAAAAGGATGGTCTTCACAGGCGTTCGCCTTCTTCATAGAGCCCCCGGGGCGTGTACAGCCCCGCCCTGACACGTGGCTGGCACGATAGGGCCTGGCGAGGTGTATCTGGGCACCCGTGAGCCAGCGCGGGACTCACGGGGCCCTACCTCTAGGCGGGTTGCGCCTGGCACTGGGCCTTATCTTGTGATGTGTTCCTGCAAATTTGGTTAGATGCCGACACTCTACGTCCTCGGGTCCTGGCCCTCGAGCTGGTCTCAGCCGTCGCTGGTATGCCAGGTCGCGATGCCATGGACAAGGCCAGAGGGTGAGGGCTGGAGAGCCAGTAAGAGCCCTGAGTCGCGATGCTCAGGCACCCCCCTTTAACATGCAAGTGGTCGACATGGAGAAGAAGAGGTGCCGTGGACCAGCATCAAATAATCAAGCATGGTGGGTTGAATGCATATCCGGAAATAAATGCGAAAGGGATACATGCCGCTGGGTCTGGCCCGAGCGACTTGGGGATGATGCAGCCCGAGGGGCGCCCCCAACAAAGTAAGTTAACGACATGAAATAAAAGGGATACATGCCGCTGGGACGGACCCACGCGGCCTGGGAATAATGCAACCCTAGGGGCGCTCCCAGCTGGAAATGAAACTTGAAAGATGTCACCTGATGATATTAAGGATGAAGCAGTGTTGGTGTAGCAGACTCGGTGGGATGCGGAAGCCGATCCTCACGAGCCCCCAGGCCCTGGGGCCTCGGGAGGCTCCGGAGGCGCTGGTGGCTCCTCGCGGACCATCTCCATCTCCGCCAGGGCTGCGGAACGCCTGGCCTCTTGAGCTTCCATGATTCCCCTCATGAGGTGCTAGTACGTGGCAGCCACGTTCGGCAAGCCGTAAGGCATGCGAACGTAGTTGTGGGGTGGACATTTGCAGCGCCCCACTCGCGAGGGCCAGAGGCGCCCCAGAGTGGCGACTCGATTGAGCCCTGGTATGTCGATGTAGACGCGTAGCCCACCATCCTCGCCTGGATGGGGAGCCACAGCTGGTAGGCGGCAGCCACCTCTCATGACTCTTGACTCCTATAGCTCTTGAATGACCTTGCTGACGAACTCCTGAGGGTCTGGCTCCCCTTGCCTTACTCCTTCTTGAGGGAAACGTGCTTCGAAACACGCCTCCACGTGGTGCCCAAGCGCCTCCCTTGTGACCTTAGCCAGGTTGGTGGCCCTCCAGGGGAGAGCCCCCGAGCCTTGCCTGAGGAGGGCGCCGGGCGCACTTTCCTATGCGATGGAAGGAGGTTCCCCCTGGGCAGGCATGGGCCCTAAGGGACCTGCCTCCTGAGGGATCGGGCCGGACGATGTCTTCTTCTTCTTGGGGGTGGTCTCGGGAGGCCTCCTGCTTCCGCGATCCGGGTCTTCCAGTGATGCGGCCTGAAAGGCTCGTTCCAGGGAACAAACCGCGTCCTTCTCTTCATAGGACACCGTGATGACTCCGCCGCTCCCTGGCATCTTGAGGACGTTGTACCCGTGGTGAGTCACGGCCATGAACTTGGCCAACGCCGGGTACCCAAGGATGGCATTGTACGGCAGGCGAATGTGAGCGACGTCGAAGTCGATGAGCTCGGTGCGGTAGTTGTCGCGTGCTCCGAAGGTGACAGGGAGGCGGACCTGCCCGATCGGGACCGTGGAGCCGTCAGTGACTCCGGAGAAGGGCTTGGTTGGCTGAAGCTGGTTGTAGGGCACTTGGAGATTGTTGAATGTTTCCATGGACAGGACGTTGATCCATGCCCCGCCATCGATGAGGGTCCTGGTGGCCACCACGTTGCTGATGATTGGGGAACAAGGCATCGGGAGGACTCCGGCTGTGGCTGCATGTTGGGGAACGTTGCAGAAAATTAAAATTTTTCCTACGGTTTCACCAAGATCCATCTATGAGTTCATCTAGCAACGAGTATTCAGATTAGATAGCATCTACATACCACTTTGTAGATCGCAACGGAAGCGTTCGAGTGAACGTGGATGAGGTAGTCGTACTTGCCGTGATCCAATTCACCGATGATCTAGTACCGAACGGACGGCACCTCCGCGTTCAACACACGTACGGGACGGGAGACGTCTCCTCCTTCTTGATCCAGCAAGGGGGAAGGAGAGGTTGAGGAAGATCCAGCACGACGGTGTGGTGGTGGATGCAGCAGAACTCCGGCAGGGCTTCGCTAAGCAACTACGGGAGGAGGAGGAGGTGTTGCAGGGAGGAGGGGGCGCCAGGGCATTAGGGTTGGTTTGCTCCTCCTTTTCCCCACTATATATAGGTCCAAGGGAGAGGGGGAGGCGCAGCCCTTGCCCCTTCCTCCAAGGAAGGGTGCGGCCAAGGGTGGGGAGGAGTCCATCCTCCCCAAGGCACCTCGGAGGTGCCTTACCCTTGTAGGACTCTCCCCTTTTTTTTCTCTCTTGGCGCATGGGCCTCTTGGGGCTGGTGCCCTTGGCCCAAGTGGTCCAAGGCACACCCCCTAAGGCCCATGTGGCCCCCCGAGGCAGGTGGCCCCACCTGGTGGACCCCCGGGACCCCTCCGGTGGTCCCGGTACAATACCGATAACACCGAAACTTGTCCCGATGGCCGAAATAGCACTTCCTATATATAATTCTTTACCTCCGGACCATTCCGGAACTCCTCGTGACGTCCGGGATCTCATCCGGGACTCCGAACAACATTCGGGTTACTGCACATACATATCTTCACAACCCTAGCATCACCGAACCTTAAGTGTGTAGACCCTACGGGTTCGGGAGACATGCAGACATGACCGAGACGGCTCTCGGGCAATAACCAACAGCGGGATCTGGATACCCATGTTGGCTCCCACATGCTCCACGATGATCTCATCGGATGAACCACGATGTCAAGGATTCAATTAATCCCGTATACGATTCCCTTTGTCAATCGGTATTTTACTTGCCCGAGATTCGATCGTCGGTATCCCAGTACCTCGTTCAATCTCGTTACCGGCAAGTCACTTTTCTCGTACCGTAATGCATGATCCCGTGATCAAACACTTTGATCACCTTGAGCTCATTGTGATGATGCATTACCGAGAGGGCCCGGTGATACCTCTCCGTCAAGCGGAGTGACAAATCCCAGTCTCGATCTATGTCAACCCAACAGACACTTTCAGAGATACCCGTAGCATACCTTTATAGTCACCCAGTTACGTTGTGACGTTTGGCACACCCAAAGCTCTCCTACGGTATCTGGGAGTTACATGATCTCATGGTCTAAGGAAAGGATACTTGACATTGGAAAACTCTAGCAAACGAACTATGCGATCTTATGCTATGTTTAGGATTGGGTCTTGTCCATCACATCATTCTCCTAAAGATGTGATCCCGTTATCGATGACATCCAATGTCCATAGTCAGGAAACCATGACTATCTGTCGATCAACGAGCTAGTCAACTAGAGGCTCACTAGGGACATGTTTGTTGTCTGTTATTCACACATGTATTACGATTTCCGCTTAACACAATTATAGCACGAATAAAGACAATTATCATGAATAAGGAAATATAATAATAATGCTTTTATTATTGCCTCTAGGGCATATTTCCAACAGTCTCCCACTTGCACTAGAGTCAATAATCTAGTTACATTGTGATGAATCGAACACCCATAGAGTTCTGGTGCTGATCATGTTTTGCCTTAGGGAGAGGTTTAGTCAACGGATCTGCGACATTCAGATCCGTGTGCACTTTACAAATTTCTATGTCTCCATCTTGAACTTTTTCACGAATGGAGTTGAAGCGACGCTTGATGTGCCTAGTCTTCTTGTGAAACCTGGGCTCCTTTGCAAGTGCAATAGCTCCAGTGTTGTCACAGAAGAGCTTGATTGGCCCCGACGCATTGGGTATGACTCCGAGGTCGGTGATGAACTCCTTCACCCAAATTGCTTCATGTGCTGCCTCCGAGGCTGCTATGTACTCCGCTTCACATGTAGATCCCACCACGACGCTTTGCTTGCAACTGCACCAGCTTACTGCCCCACCATTCAAAATATACACGTATCCGGTTTGTGACTTAGAGTCATCCAGATCTGTGTCGAAGCTAGCGTCAACGTAACCTTTTACGACGAGCTCTTCGTCACCTCCATAAACGAGAAACATTTCCTTAGTCCTTTTCAGGTACTTCAGGATATTCTTCACCGCTGTCCAGTGTTCCTTGCCGGGATTACTTTGGTACCTACCTACCAAACTTACGGCAAGGTTTACATCAGGTCTGGTACACAGCATGGCATACATAATAGAACCTATGGCTGAGGCATAGGGGATGACACTCATCTCTTCTATATCTTCCGCCGTGGTCGGACATTGAGCTGAGCTCAATTTCACACCTTGTAACACAGGTAAGAACCCTTTCTTAGATTGATCCATATTGAACTTCTTCAATATTTTATCAAGGTATGTGCTTTGTGAAAGACCTATGAGGCGTCTCGATCTATCTCTATAGATCTTGATGCCTAATATATAAGCAGCTTCTCCAAGGTCCTTCATTGAAAAACTCTTATTCAAGTAGGCCTTAATGCTGTCCAAGAGTTCTATATCATTTCCCATCAAAAGTATGTCGTCTACATATAATATGAGAAATGCTACAGAGCTCCCACTCACTTTCTTGTAAACACAGGCTTCTCCATAAGTCTGTGTAAACCCAAACGCTTTGATCATCTCATCAAAGCGAATGTTCCAACTCCGAGATGCTTGCACCAGCCCATAAATCGAGCGTTGGAGCTTGCACACCTTGTCAGCATTCTTAGGATCGACAAAACCTTCCGGCTGCATCATATACAATTCTTCCTTAAGGAAACCATTAAGGAATGCCGTTTTGACGTCCATTTGCCATATCTCATAATCATAGTATGCGGCAATTGCTAACATGATTCGGACGGACTTCAGCTTCGCTACCGGTGAGAAAGTCTCATCATAGTCAATTCCTTGAACTTGTCGATAACCCTTAGCGACAAGCCGAGCTTTATAGATGGTCACATTACCATCCGCGTCTGTCTTCTTCTTAAAGATCCATTTATTTTCTATGGCTCGCCGTTCAACGGGCAAGTCAGTCAAAGTCCATACTTCATTTTCATACATGGATCCTATCTCGGATTTCATGGCTTCCAGCCATTTGTCGGAATCCGGGCCCGCCATTGCTTCCTCATAGTTCGAAGGTTCACCGTTGTCTAACAACATGATTTCCAAGACAGGGTTCCCGTACCACTCTGGTGCGGAACGTGTCCTTGTGGACCTTCGAATTTCAGTAGCAGCTTGATCAGAAGCATCTTGATCATCATCATTAATTTCCTCTCTAGTCGGTGCAGGCACCTCAGGAACGATTTCTTGAGTTTCGCCATTTTCCGGTTCAAGAGGCAACACTTCATCAAGTTCTACTTTCCTCCCACTTACTTCTTTCGAGAGAAACTCTTTCTCCAGAAAGGATCCATTCTTGGCAACAAAGATCTTGCCTTCGGATCTGTGGTAGAAGGTATACCCAACAGTTTCTTTCGGGTATCCTATGAAGACGCATTTTTCCGATTTGGGTTCGAGTTTTTCAGGTTGAAGTTTCTTGACATAAGCATCGCATCCCCAAACTTTTAGAAACGACAGCTTAGGTTTCTTCCCAAACCATAATTCATACGGTGTCGTCTCAACGGATTTCGACGGAGCCCTATTTAAAGTGAATGCGGCAGTCTCTAAAGCATAGCCCCAAAAAGATAGCGGTAAGTCGGTAAGAGACATCATAGATCGCACCATATCTAATAGAGTGCGATTACGACGTTCGGACACACCATTACGCTGAGGTGTTCCAGGCGGCGTGAGTTGTGAAACTATTCCACATTTTCTTAAGTGTGTGCCAAATTCGTGACTCAAGTATTCTCCTCCACGATCTGATCGTAGAAACTTGATCTTTCTTTCATGTTGATTTTCAACCTCACTCTGAAATTCCTTGAACTTTTCAAAGGTCTCAGACTTGTGTTTCATTAAGTAGATATACCCATATCTACTCAAGTCATCAGTGAGGGTGAGAACATAACGATAGCCACCGCGAGCCTCAACACTCATTGGACCACACACATCGGTATGTATGATTTCCAATAAGTTGGTTGCTCGCTCATTGTTCCTGAGAACGGAGTCTTGGTCATTTTTACCCATGAGGCATGGTTCGCACGTGTCAAATGATTCATAATCAAGAGACTCTAAAAGTCCATCTGCATGGAGCTTCTTCATGCGTTTGACACCTATGTGACCAAGGCGGCAGTGCCACAAATATGTGGGACTATTCTTATCAACTTTAACTCTTTTGGTACTCACACTATGAATATGTGTATCATCACGTACGAGATTCATTAAGAATAAACCATTAACCATCGGAGCATGACCATAAAACATATCTCTCATATAAATGGAACAACCATTATTCTCTGATTTAAATGAGTAGCCATCTCGAATTAAGCGAGATCCAGATACAATGTTCATGCTCAAACTTGGCACTAAATAACAATTATTGAGGTTTAAAGCTAATCCCGTAGGTAAATGTAGAGGCAGCGTGCCGACGGCGATCACATCGACCTTGGAACCATTCCCGACGCGCATCGTCACCTCGTCCTTTGCCAGTCTCTGTTTATTCCGCAGCTCCTGCTTTGAGTTACAAATGTGAGCAACTGCACCGGTATCAAATACCCAAGAGCTACTACGAGTACTGGTAAGGTACACATCAATTACATGTATATCACATATACCTTTGGTTTTGCCGGCCTTCTTGTCCGCTAAGTATTTGGGGCAGTTCCGCTTCCAGTGACCACTTCCCTTGCAATAAAAGCACTCAGTTTCGGGCTTGGGTCCATTCTTTGGCTTCTTCCCGGCAACTTGCTTACCGGGCGCGGCAACTTACTTGCCGTCCTTCTTGAAGTTCTTTTTACCCTTGCCCTTCTTGAACTTAGTGGTTTTATTCACCATCAACACTTCATGCTCCTTCTTGATTTCTACCTCTGCTGATTTCAGCATCGCATATACTTCAGGAATGGTCTTTACCATCCCCTGCATATTGTAGTTCATCACAAAGCTCTTGTAGCTAGGTGGAAGCGACTGGAGGATTCTGTCAATGACCGCTTCATCCGGGAGATTAACTTCCAGTTGAGTCAAGCGGTTGTGCAACCCAGACATTTTGAGTATGTGCTCACTGACAGAGCCATTTTCCTCCATCTTACAGCTAAAGAATTTGTCGGAGACTTCATATCTCTCGACCCGGGCATGAGCTTGGAAAACCATTTTCAGCTCTTCGAACATATCATATGCTCCATGTCTCTCAAAACGCTTTTGGAGTCCCGGCTCTAAGCTGTAAAGCATGCCGCACTGAACGAGGGAGTAATCATCGCAGCGTGACTGCCAAGCGTTCATAACGTCTTGTTCTGCAGGGAGAATAGGTGCGTCACCCAGCGGTGCTCTTAGGACATAATCTTTCTTGTCAGCTATGAGGATAATCCTCAGGTTCCGGACCCAGTCCGTATAGTTGCTACCATCGTCTTTCAGCTTGGTTTTCTCTAGGAACGCGTTGAAATTGAGGACTACGTTGGCCATTTGATCTACAAGACATATTGTAAATATTTAGACTAAGTTCATGATAATAAAGTTCATTTAATCAAATTATTTAATGAACTCCCACTTAGATAGACATCCCTCTATTAGTCATCTAAGTATTACATGATCCGAGTCAACTAGGCCGTGTCCGATCATCACGTGAGACGGACTAGTCAACATCGGTGAACATCTTCATGTTGATCGTATCTTCTATACGACTCATGCTCGACCTTTCGGTCTGCTGTGTTCCGAGGCCATGTCTGTACATGCTAGGCTCGTCAAGTCAACCTAAGTGTTTTGCGTGTGTAAATCTGGCTTACACCCGTTGTATGCGAACGTAAGGACCTATCACACCCGATCATCACGTGGTGCTTCGGAACGACGAACCTTAGCAACGGTGCACAGTTAGGGTGAACACTTTCTTGAAATTATTATGAGGGATCATCTTATTTACTACCGTCGTTCTAAGTAAACAAGATGCAAAACATGATAAACATCACATGCAATCAAATAATAAACGTGACATGATATGGCCAATATCACATAGCTCCTTTGATCTTCATCTTGGGGCTCCATGATCATCTTGTCACCGGCTTGACACCATGATCTTCATCATCATGATCTTCATCATCGTGTCTCCATGAAGTTGCTCGCCAACTATTACTTCTACTACTATGGCTAACGCGTTTAGCAATAAAGTAAAGTAATTTACATGGCGATTCTCAATGACACGCAGGTCATACAAAAATAAAGACAACTCCTATGGCTCCTGCCGGTTGTCATACTCATCGACATGCAAGTCATGATTCCTATTACAATAGCATGAACATCTCATACATCACATATAGATCATTCATCATTCATCACAACTTTGGCCATATCATATCACATAGCACTTGCTGCAAAAACAAGTTAGACGTCCTCTAATTGTTGTTGCAAGTTTTACGTGGCTGAATTAGGGTTCTAGCAAGAACGTTTTCTTACCTACGTTAAAACCACAACGTGATTTGTCAACTTCTATTTACCTTTCATAAGGACCCTTTTCATCGAATTCGCTCCAACTAAAGTAGGAGAGACAGACACCCGCCAGCCACCTTATGCAACTAGTGCATGTTAGTCGGTGGAACCGGTCTCACGTAAGCGTACGTGTAAGGTTGGTCCGGGCCGCTTCATCCCACAATACCGCTGAAGCAAGATAAGACTAGTAGCGGCAAGAAAAGTTGACAACATCTACGCCCACAACAAATTGTGTTCTACTCGCGCAAGAAGAACTACGCATAGACCTAGCTCATGATGCCACTGTTGGGGAACGTTGCAGAAAATTAAAATTTTTCCTACGGTTTCACCAAGATCCATCTATGAGTTCATCTAGCAACGAGTATTCAGATTATATAGCATCTACATACCACTTTGTAGATCGCAACGGAAGCGTTCGAGTGAACGTGGATGAGGTAGTCGTACTTGCCGTGATCCAATTCACCGATGATCTAGTACCGAACGGACGGCACCTCCGCGTTCAACACACGTACGGGACGGGAGACGTCTCCTCCTTCTTGATCCAGCAAGGGGGAAGGAGAGGTTGAGGAAGATCCAGCACGACGGTGTGGGGGTGGATGCAGCAGAACTCCGGTAGGGCTTCGCTAAGCAACTACGGGAGGAGGAGGAGGTGTTGCAGGGAGGAGGGGGCGCCAGGGCATTAGGGTTGGTTTGCTCCTCCTTTTCCCCACTATATATAGGGCCAAGGGAGAGGGGGAGGCGCAACCCTTGCCCCTTCCTCCAAGGAAGGGTGCGGCCAAGGGTGGGGAGGAGTCCATCCTCCCCAAGGCACCTCGGAGGTGCCTTCCCCTTGTAGGACTCTCCCCTTTTTTTTCTCTCTTGGCGCATGGGCCTCTTGGGGCTGGTGCCCTTGGCCCAAGTGGGCCAAGGCGCACCCCCTAAGGCCCATGTGTCCCCCCGAGGCAGGTGGCCCCACCTGGTGGACCCCCGGGACCCCTCCGGTGGTCCCGGTACAATACCGATAACACCGAAACTTGTCCCGATGGCCGAAATAGCACTTCCTATATATAATTCTTTACCTCCGGACCATTCCGGAACTCCTCGTGACGTCCGAGATCTCATCCGGGACTCCGAACAACATTCGGGTTACTGCACATACATATCTTCACAACCCTAGCGTCACCGAACCTTAAGTGTGTAGACCCTACGGGTTCGGGAGACATGCAGACATGACCGAGACGGCTCTCGGGCAATAACCAACAGCGGGATCTGGATACCCATGTTGGCTCCCACATGCTCCACGATGATCTCATCGGATGAACCATGATGTCAAGGATTCAATTAATCCCGTATACGATTCCCTTTGTCAATCGGTATTTTACTTGCCCGAGATTCGATCGTCGGTATCCCAGTACCTCGTTCAATCTCGTTACCGGCAAGTCACTTTTCTCGTACCGTAATGCATGATCCCGTGATCAAACACTTTGATCACCTTGAGCTCATTGTGATGATGCATTACCGAGAGGGCCCGGTGATACCTCTCCGTCAAGCGGAGTGACAAATCCTAGTCTCGATCTATGTCAACCCAACAGACACTTTCAGAGATACCCGTAGCATACCTTTATAGTCACCCAGTTACGTTGTGACGTTTGGCACACCCAAAGCACTCCTACGGTATCCGGGAGTTACATGATCTCATGGTCTAAGGAAAGGATACTTGACATTGGAAAACTCTTGCAAACGAACTATGCGATCTTATGCTATGTTTAGGATTGGGTCTTGTCCATCACATCATTCTCCTAAAGATGTGATCCCGTTATCGATGACATCCAATGTCCATAGTCAGGAAACCATGACTATCTGTCGATCAACGAGCTAGTCAACTAGAGGCTCACTAGGGACATGTTTGTTGTCTGTTATTCACACATGTATTAGTACGAAATGTGTACTCCAAGATGATATATAAATTATGCACAGAAATTTAAAATGAAGCTTATGGTTACAAGTGTAGATGATAATATAAAGTACCTAAAGAACTGTGGAGCCAAACACCATATTGAAATGAGCACAGAGATCATGTATTACACCCAAGGTCTCCAGTTTAGGCGCAGAGAGGACGGTTATTTGCAACGGTGAATAACTAGAATCAAGGATCAACGTTTAAAGTGAAGGGGCATCTTGGATGATGAGCTGCCTTCCGTCAAAAGAAATTCCAATTCTTACAAGGTTAGGCGACTTTATTTGGAGACAACCGATTCTAACTGTGAAAACAAGCACCAAGCACTCCAGCGCAGGGCAACTGGAGTGGATGATGCTGTGCAATGAGGCCTCCGATATATGAACCCGCACAAGTGAAAGTTTCTTGAGAAATGGGAGTCGAAGGTTTAGTACCAGATTGTCTGGTAGGTAGCACTGCGCAAAGGTGGCGGTGTGGAGAGAGGACGAAAACCGTGAGATGGACATCGGTGACGAGGGCACAAGTTCATGGCGTTCGGTATGTGGTATGTGATTTCCAGGGGAATAGTAGAACTCAAGCAGATGTAGTTCTATGAATTCAGGGGATTCCAGCCAGGCGTCCACCGTGCAGGGCATGGTATGCTTGCTCAGGTAGCATGACGGGATGCAGAGGCTTTGAACGGAGCCCTGGTGGGAGGAGATGATGGCTCTGGGGATTTCAAAATCATTGAAGAGAGATAGCTGACGACAGTCGAGATTAAGGGAAACGACATGCCATAGAGGGCGCCACCGAATTGAGAGGACTTGGGTGCGGCAGCAATCCTTGGTGGGGAGAAGCGAGATGATCTCGCCAAGGATGGCGTCCGAGAGATCGCTGATGCAGTCCACCCGAGATTCTACGTGTTCCTAGGATCCGGTGGGGGCGGGGTCACCGCTTCTCCATGCGCTGCCGGGTGCAGGATCTACAACAAGCGTCGCCGCTGGCGGGAGCCTCATCTTCTTGGTGCTGGGTCAGTCGACTCCATTTTCCTCGAGGGCGTCGCGTCGCGCTCACGGATTTGAGCAGAGTAACGAATGACGAGCCTAGTTGTAGTGCGAGCGAAGAAGAAGGGGAGCTGGGGGTTTTCTGTAGGAGTGAGGAAGAAGGGGAGCTGGGGTTTCTGTAGGAGTGAGGTGAGGAATTTGGGGGTACGAGTGGAGCGAGCTGACGTGAGGTGGGTGGGAGCGAGGAGGAAGAAGAGCACTCAGGTTTTTTGGGGGGGGGGGTGTTGGGTGTGGGTAGCGCCTCTCATTCAGTAAATATATGGGCTTTTGAATTGATTTTACTATTTACTAGTGTGGATGGGCTGTTTTGTCTTGGGCCCCGAGAAACAATTACTACTAGTACAATGGAGACACTCTACAGCTACCCAGAAAAATAATTACTACTAGTACAGTGGAGACACTCTACCACTTCTGGCTCCTCCTAAGTCACTGAAACATCTCCCTCTACTGAATGATGTTATACTTTTGTTCACCGAGATGCGGTCCATGCAACGCGCGGGCCCAAATGCCATCCACCAAATTAGAAGGCAGTATGCAGGCGGAGAGTCACCCCGGTCATAGCGCGGCAGTAACGAGCCGTCATATCACAAAACCCCACCTCCCCGCAGTCTAAGTTTGACGGACGAAGCAACCATCATTTCACTCTTCGCTGAATCCCCTTCTCCCTCACCGTCTTCAAGAAAGGCAACACTTGCATCTGCCACTGTTCTTCTCTCCGAACGAAGGGAAGGTAAGCGGATCCGTGATGTTGGTATATTTTCGTCCAGAGAAAAAAAAAGAACTTTTGCAAAGCAGTAACCGATCCTCACTCACTTTTTTGTTTCATTGTCATTGCGATTGTGTTTTCCTTTCAGTGGTCTCCTAGTATTCGTCAGTTTCATGATGGACCAAGGAGAACCAGGCAAAGATCTGTCGATATTGGAGCAGACGCGGGAGGCTGATCCCCATGAGACAGAGAGCTCCAAGAAGATGGAGGCAACCACCAAGGCGACCCCAGATACTGAGATGGTCAACGCCCCGTTTGAGGTTACAGCCCCCGTGGCACTGCAGGAGCAGTTTTTCCCCTTCGAGGATGTGTCCCCCCCCCCCCCCCCCGCTGAGCTGCCCAAGGTGATTTCCTTTGCCGATCTCGATTGTGTTTTTCATCTAAGTATGTGGTGATATTTTTAGAAAAGGAAGTATGTGGTGATTAACAATGCAAAATTTTATTAGCTTCAATGCCATGCTATACATAGTGGTTTAAATAACTTGTGTTTCTTATACTGAAAAGTAATTCAGAATTTGTTTCTGTTTCAATTAGAGCCCTGATGCAGACAAGGATTGTGTGGTTGTACATGTCACTCGCTATGAGGCGGACGGCGTGAATATACGCACTGGGAAAACAGAGTTCTTAGGTTGTTGGATCCTGGAAGCCATTTGCGGTTATACCAATGAAGAGTTGTATTCCAGCCTCACTGTTGTCAGGCGTGTTGTCCAGGGTGTACTAAAGCACAAGAAGTTCAAAGCTACTCCTTCGTTCGTGAGGAATACTGTTCTTGTCAAGCTTACGCAGGAAGATGACGTGGCATGCCTCCAATAACAAGTTTATCAGTGGCAAGGCCACAAGGTTGTCTTCATGATGGTTCACAGGATTGAGCTGCTGCGGGACGTCCTCGATGATGTTCATGGCAAGGTCCGTCTTGTGTCCAGCCCAAATTAGATCGAGGCATGAAATAGTTGCCCCAGCTAGTGTTTAATAGTAGTTTAAATTGTGTCTAATTATCCAAACCTTGCCTGTTATCTACCCCTCTGGGGCTAGTATTCTGTTTGAATCCGTCTATGGGAACTGCTGCTACTTTTGTGTGCCCATGAATCATGTGAGAACCATCGTAATTTTTGCTGAAACAGATGCGTCCTCACTAGTTTTTTCATGAATATGGCATGGTAAGACATAAGTTGTCACGGTTTATCATACGAGTAGTGTGTGTTTTGATGAAATAGAGCACTCGTTCGAGAACCATGCGCCGACGTATAAATAAGTACTTGTAAACACTGTTGGTGCTACCCCACTTGTAAGCAGTTGTGCAAAACACGGCACATTGGCTCAGCTCGCTTCAACACTAGGCTATCGACCAGCTAACAATCAACAATCTGTTGTCTGACATATAAGCAACTATGTATCTTGTTACAGTGGTTCATGCAGTTAATTGAGGCCACAATGTAATAAATTCCAAACCTTCACACGCTAGTCCAACGCTCATGTGGAACACTCACATTAAACTCGTCTTCATAAAAAACTTGAAAAGCATAAGTTAAGCAATTTTATACATCTCAATGATTCATAGAACATAACAAACATATACTAGTTCACAGCAAAAGACAAAGTTGTGAGAAGGTTTACAAATCAGGGAAAAACAAGCAAGGCTTCTCTCTGAGCAAAGGGCCTCCCGGCAGGCTTAAATTTCCTGGAGTTCACTCTGGTTTTTTCTTGTTGCCACTGTCGGTGTCAAAACCGGCGGATCTCGGGTAGGGGGTCCCGAACTGTGCGTCTAGGCGGATAGTAACAGGATACGGGGGACACGATGGTTTTACCCAGGTTCGGGTCCTCTCGATGGAGGTAAAATCCTACTCCTGCTTGATTGATCTTGATGATATGAGTATTACAAGAGTTGATCTACCACGAGATCGAAGAGGCTAAACCCTAGAAGCTAGCCTATGGTATGATTGTTGTTCTTGGTCCTACGGACTAAACCCTCCAGTTTATATAGACACCGGAGGGGGCTAGGGTTACACAGAGTCGGTTACAAGGAAGGAGATCTACATATCCGTATTGCCAAGCTTCCCTTCCACACCAAGGAGAGTCCCATCCGGACACGGGACGAAGTCTTCAATCTTGTATCTTCATAGTCCAACAGTCCGGCTGTTCGGATACCCCCTAATCCAGGACTCCCTCAGTAGCCCCTGAACCAGGCTTCAATGACGATGAGTCCGACGCGCAGATTGTCTACGACATTGCAAGGCGGGTTCCTCCTCCGAATACTTCATAGAAGATTTTGAACACGAGGATCGTGTCCGGCTCTGCAAAACAAGTTCCACATACCACCGTAGAGTGAATAATATTTCCACATATCTAATCTGCTGACATACCCCGTAGTGTGACATCACACCACAGCCAGGACTTTATTCGAATCGTTTTTCATAACCAATCTTAGTGTGTTTCGCGAGGCGGTTTCCTTGGCACGTCTTGTCGGAGCAGAGATCATGTCCCCTTTATTACAGGATTCTCATCAACACGGACGTGGGTAACCCAATCGTGCCCGTTGGTATGACCCTCGATTGAAGACAAGTCCCAAACGGTTACGAGGAGGGTGCTTGATATTCAACCTCTGTCACAGCCCTAGCATTGGCCTTGCTTGTCTTTGCATCATCATCTTGCATCATGTTTAAATTTCTCAGAAACTTGAAATGGGGACTGACCAAACCCTAGCACCAAATGAATTAAAATAGGCTCAAATAAAATCACTTCCAATAAACCCAAAGTGACTTCAGGAAAAGTCCATCATTTTTTGAAATTGGTGAAAACCTCTGACAAAAATTGGTGCATATTTTCCCCAGGTCATTTCAGGTTTTTGGATTAAATCATAAGTATTTGAATTGGAGCATTTAATGGCTATAAATATTTTAAATGCTTCAATAATTCTGAAAACATTTGAGGGCTATTAGTAAACATTATAAAAGTGCCCACAAATTTTCTCAGGAGTTTTAAAAATGGTTTAGTATTATTACTAAATCAAAACAAATAGCAAAAACTAGAAAAACAGAACAGAATTAGAAAGAACAGGAAAGGACAGAAACCTTACCTGTCCAGCCCAGCCCGCCCAACACTGTAGTTGGCCCAGCCCAGCCGCCGCACCGTCTTCAACCTCCTGCCAGTAGGCAGGAGGGCGTGTGCTCGCCGCGCGCGTGCCACCTCCACCCTTCCTGGCTGCCCCCTTGTCGCCCTGGACGCCTCCCGCGACGCCACGCAGCCCTCTCGGCCCTCTCCCACTCTCCCCGACCTTGTCCCCTCCTCTGTCCCGCTCCTCTCTCCACCGAACGGAGCCGTCTCCACCGTCGCCATTCGTCGTGGCCACCGTGCTCCCCTCGCCTCGCCGACGCGCCAAGAAGCCCCACCTCGTCCCCCTCTTCCTCCTCACCAAGACGGAAGGCGCCGGAAACCCTGGATGCCGCCAGCTCCACCGTTCCCCTCCTCGGCCACCAAGGATCGCCGTCGTCGATTTGCCGCCGACTCCGCCTCCCCGGGCTTGCTGAGACCGTCTCCGCCCCCGCTGTGAGCTCCACCTTCTTCTCCCCTGCTCCCTGTGCCCGTACGCACCCGCTAGCCGCCCGAGTCACCGGAGCTTTGAGCTCCCCGCCGCCGGCCATGTCGCCACCGCAGTCACACCTACGGAAACCCGCAACCGAGCACGCCGCCATGGTCAGTGCGTCCCCAGGAGAAGAACACGACCAACCCCGACCTCTACCGTGCACCACAGCCCCCTAGCCGCTCGAGGCCGAGCTCCGGTCGCCGCCTCACTCGCCGTCCCCGACCCGACCACCTTCCACTGCCACAGTTCGAAGCGCCGCAACAACAGCTCTCCAACGCACCCACCCGCGCAAGCTCTAGCTGCCGAAAACGGCCGGCCGGTGGTCGCCGCCATGCACTGCTTAGCGCCGGCGATTAGTCGCCGGCTAAACCCCGTTGTTAGCACTAATTAACCCCCCTCTCATTGACATTGGGCCCCCAGTGCCTAAATTAATTAGTTTAACTTCTCTGTTAGATTAGTACTAATCTCAGGGGGCCCCGCCTGTCAGCGTTGACTTGGCCACGTCAGCATTGACCGGACCCACACATCAGCCTCTGTAGTTGACACTGTGTCACTGACCAGTGGACCCCACTGGTCAGGTTTGACCTAGACGGCGCCTGTTGACTTGCTGACGTCAGCATGACCTCTTGCTGACGTCAGCATGACCTCATGCTGACGCAGTAATACATTTTCTGGTTTTTTATTATTCAGGAAATTCCGGAAAATAGCCAAAACTTCTAAAAATCATATAAAATCAACCGTAACTCCAAATGAAATAATTTATATATGAAAAATTATCAGAAAAATGCAATCTATCCATATGTACCTTTTTCATGCATGTTGGAACAACTTATAGTTGCTGAATAGGGAAAATCATATGTTTGGCATTTGAATAATCACATATGGAGTTTGAATTTGAACCTTTGGTTCAAACCAACTTCATTTAACTTTGTTGCTAGTTGCATTAGCTCAAAACACCAGCATGTTGCCATGTCATGATCATGCATCATATTGTTGCATTGCATTGATTGTGTTTCCTCTCTGTTGCTGGTAATTGTTCCCCCTCAGTAGACGACGTTTCAGCGATGAGTTCGATGACAACGATGAAGAACTGTACTATCTTCAGAAGTGCCAGGCAAGCAAAACCCCCTTGTTCATTCCGATACAATCCCACTCTCTCGCTCCTGCTCTCTTTTACTGCATTAGGACAACAACGATTCAACTGTTACATGCTGTGGTAGTTGAACCCCTTTCCTCTGCATGACATGTCATTGCCACAGTAAATAGATGAAACCCACTAGCATGAGTAGGAGTTGTTGGAGCCCTGATGTGCCTACTCATTCATGCTTGTTTGTCATGCCTTCTACTGCTTAGATTTGAGTCAGGTCTGGTTCATCGGGGATGAATTGGAATGTGGTGAACATGTCCTACTGTTGAGAGCTAAGTGTGTCAACATGATTAGGTAAAGGTAGCGGTGAGAGGCCATGTAGGAGTACATGGTGGGTTGTCTCATTGCAGCCGTCCTTAGGAACTGAGTTCTGTGTTTGTGATCCATGAACAGTTACTATCACTCAAATTGGGTTCCGGTAACTCGGCCCCTCTCGGCTTATTAACCAAATCGATCTCTGACCAGGAGTTGCAACTAGTTTCTGGTGTTTGTAGGTAGTGTTAGTAGTCTACCAAGTGGCACCCGTTACAGGTGGGCTTGGGACAGACTAGGCACAGTGGCACCCGTATGGTGGGCTTGGGAACCCTGCTCACATCGTTTGGGTCCGTGAGCGACACCCCGGCTGGATCTCCTTGCGGATGGAACCCGAATAGGCGATAAACCTGGACTAGAGACTTGTGTGGTTAGTCGGGTCGTGGCCGACTCCCTCGCCAGGGTTCCGCTTGAAGGTTGCCGAGGTACATGACGTGTACATGGTGGTAAGTGGCGAGAGCGTGTGTGAAGAAGTACACCCCTGCAGGGTTATCATTATCTATTCGAATAGCCGGATTCCTCGGATATGGAAACTTGGACCCCTTGCATAGTTCATAGACAAGTGAAAGTGGGTACTCTAAAATGCGCAAGATAAGCGTGAGTGCTACGGATGGCGTTCTCGTAGGGAGACGGGAGCGGATCGATAGTGGTGTATTGAAATGGTGAATATGTGGGCTCGTGTGCGCCACCTCAAAAGAGTTACTTGCAGTTGTAGTTCAGGATAGTCACCGAGTCAAAGCTGGCTTGCTGTAGTTAAACTCCACCACCCCCTTTGTTGATACCGATGCATATGTAGCTAGTTCTGATGTAAGTCTTGCTGGGTACATTTGTACTCATGTTTGGTTATTTTATGTTTTGTAGAGAGACGTCAGTCTCGCTAGTAGTTCCGTGTGGACTTCGACGTTTAGCTTGATACCTCAGCTACGATCTTGTGCCCTCGGCAGGATCTGGTAGATAGTCAGGCTTCTCAGCCTTTTTCATTTGTGGATGTCTGTACTCAGACATGTTAAGCTTCCGCATGTGCTTTGACTTGTATGCTCTGAATGTTGGGTCATGAGACCCATGTTTGTATATCTCGCTCCTCGGAGCCTAATGAATAAATACTTGAGTCGTATAGTTATGTTGTGATGCCATGTTGTATTTACACATATCGAGCATATTGTGTGTATGATTGAAATGCTTGGTATGTGTGGGATCCGACAACCTAGTTGTTTATCCTTGGTAGCCTCTCTTATGGGGAAGTGTAGTCTTGTGCTTCCATGAGCCATAGTAGTCGGCTACAACCCGGTTCACCGGAGTCCTGCTAGCCCAGCACTACTGCTCCGGAACATTTGACTGGACGGTATGTGATTCACTTTGTTCCTGTGTCTGTCCCTTCGGGGAAATGTCACGCGGTGACATCCGGAGTCCTGCCTAGCCTGCTACAGCCTGGGTTCCCGGAGTCCTATTAGCCCAGTGCTACTGCCCGGATTCACACGCTGCTGACCGACATGTTCGATGTTGATTCATGTATGCCTGTCCCCGTAAGTTAGTGCCACTTTGGGTTCATGACTAGTCATGTCGGCCCGGGTTCTCTGTCATATGGATGCTAGCGACACTATCATATACGTGAGCCAAAAGGCGCAAACAGTCCCGGGCCATGGTAAGGCGACACCCGTGGGAATACCGTGCATGAGGCCACAAAGTGATATGAGGTGTTACCGGCTAGATCGATGTAGCTTGGAATCACGGTCCTGACAACTTTGGTATCAGAGCCTGACTGCCTGTAGGATTACCAAGCCAAACTGGTCAAAGTTGAGTCTACAAATGCTTTAGTTATATAAGGGAATTGATTGTGGATGGGAACATAAGGCTCTTTTTACTCCTTATACCCTATGTCCTTCTGATCTGAGTCATCCTCTTCTCTTCTACGGGGATTAAGAACTAGGCCTTCTCATCTATCCATCAGGATGACGTGTTACTAATCCATAGACTTAAGATTGTTGGATTCAAGTCTCAGTTCAGTTTCTATTACTTCCTTATGTTCATAGCTGGCCTCGGAACCTTGATATTGTGATGTTCAGTGGTCATGCCACTATTTTGCAGGATGTCTCAAATCCTTTGAGCATTTACAGCCGTTATGCTGTCCGAGTCATCCCAGGTTTCTAAACAGTCTGATGCATTTGCAAATCCCTTCTTTTCGTTCCCGATGTCCCTTTGGGCCAGTTCAACCACACTAATCGGTGAGTTGAGGTACTCTATTGGCTCGACATATATGTTGGAGCTATTATTATGACCCTGGGTGTCTTAGGGAGTCACCTAGTAATCTAGCCATGTTTTGTGTTCCCGGTGTGATGATTCTGTCCACCATTCTCGAAAGCATCCCGTGATGCCATTTAGTTAGCAGGCATTCTATTTCTGGGTTCTTGAACCCAAGATTCACTCTACTTACTTCTTGTTGGTAGTGTTGCTCGTTCCTTAGGATATTAGTAACCTTTGCAATAGTCCTCAAGGTCCGTCGTAAATCCTTCTTCCAATACCATGAACCGCTTATGGCAGAAGTTCTTTGAACCAAAAGATCACAACAAGAGTGCTCTCGATGAGTCCCACATTCTATATTGTGACTCTACCAGTTCTACCTTTCTGCATGGGTAATCCGGAAGAAATATGTTGAACTCGTTCGACATACTAATCTATGCATCCACAACTCAGAAAGTTATATGTTCCTTTGGGTTGTCCCCCTTCAGTTATATTCCGACCTTCATCTATCAATTGATAGTCAAGGGTATGTGTGCGATCGTGTTCATCGCTGCCTCCTATTCTTGTGGTCCGTCAAGCCGTTCTATTTCAGAACGAATAGGAGAAACAAACTCTAGTACCTCATCCATTTTTAGGATTGGGTCAAAGTAGTTGTATTCCACAGATCAAAATGTCAATCCAGCTTTTGTTCTGTTCTACCTTGGAGTGTTACCATCTTTATATCAAGACTGTCGTGGAAATTGCACACCATCCTATGAATTCTTGATGCAGGGATACTTCTCTCCATCATCATTTATTTCCTCGGTCTCCGTGTTGTTGTAACCGGAATGCCGACAAGTGAACTGTGATGTGTGAAATCAATACTCCTAGAAATTCCGCTGCTTGGTAGTTAATGGACAATATTCTCATTCTTAGCATGTTGGTTATCAAATCATCATCCTAAGATTGATCGTGCTACCTAGTCCTTATTTCTGGTGCACTCCACGATCAATGAGTTAGGATTATGTCAATTCCTCACTCTTTTGATCATATCATCTTGCCCTAAAAAGCAAGGTTGTTCTCGAGCTTAGTAACATATCGGTGGTTCGTGATTTTCCGAATGTCTTCTCGGAAGTGTTACCAGGTTGTCACCTGACCGCTATGTTGAGTTCGTGATCAAGTTGGTTTCTTGCAACCACTCCTTCTCCAAGAATCTGTGTTGAATACCCTGAGCTAGTTGGTTAAGCTGAACAACAACTTGGAGAGTTGGAAGATAAAAGCTTGCCTAACTTAGTTCGCTCCAAAGGGATATTCTTGTGTAGTGTGTGTTGAAGAAAGATGATATCTTCATCGATTGGTCCCTGTGATCAGTTGTTGGACCTATTGTCTTATCAATCCTTTGATTTGAGTGTGGGCTATCGTCAAATCAAATCAGTACCAACGATGTTCGTAATGTTGTCTTACTCATGGTTGATCCCTCGAGCATACACCATTACATCTTTTGGTCTGACCAATGCTATCACCGTGTTCACATGATGGTGGAAGTCCAGTGATATGGAAATTCCGATGAGTTGTTGTTGAGCCCATCAGCAGCATTTTGTCTCCTCCATGATTCGTGTTGAACATCCAGCTAGTGTTGGTAACTTGTGTAAGCATTTTCTTCATGCCCGTTCATGAAGTATATGTATGGATGAAAGTAGTGACTTCCTCTAAGCTCACGTGCAATCGATGCAAGTTGCCGCCGTGAATTCAAGAAAGTTCTTTTTGCCTCCTCTGGAACCATCCCAAGTTAGTCATGCACATGCAAAGTGCTCTATGGTTTGGTAAGTTGGCCGCCTCCACTCCATATGTGTTCCTAGCATACCAAGCCACTGACTGGTTTGTTTGAGGAAAAGGAGTTGCTGTGCGAATACTAGTTCATGCACAAGATTCCAATATCCTTGAAGATGGTTCCCCACCTGAACTCGGTAGTGTTTTATTATAAGACTACTACGTGATCATGCTTGTCTGGGACAGTGTGTTCACATGTACGTAGCAGAACCAGCTCATGTTTTGGAGCTTTCTATCGTAGTTCATTTCCCGAGAATCTAGCAACGTCATCTCGTCGGTTTGTGTTGCAAACTTTCCTCTCCGGACATGTTGTCTGAAATATTCCGTTACCCACCAGATCTGAATCTCAGGCAGATATGATGGTTGGGTCATTCCCAGTATTTGCATTTTGTTCCCAGCTTGCACCCATCATTGTGTCAGTCTGCCATGGGTCCCTTCCATTTTCGATGATAAGCAGAAACCATCCCTTGCGTTGTCTTCAACAAGGTAGTCCACATCTTCCATTCTAGTCCGAGTATATCATCCCTTAGTACGCCGTCAAACGATTATTGCGTTTTGCCTTAGGCTGGTATGAAGAGTTTCAATGATCTCAGGATCAAAAGTAATTCTTTTTGCCACTTAAGGGAATGTTTCTGCGAGTCACCTTCCTTAAGATGTCTCGTATGATATCATGGCAACTCAACTCCTCGCTACATCGTGATCGAGCGTGGATTTGTTTCCTACCAAATCGAGCCACCGCCTTCTATTTCCTGTCACCCCGATGAGTGTCTCGTGTCTTAGCTCAAGAGATATTCCATCGTCTCTTTCCGTGAGTTGATCGTCAGTTGTCCGATCTTCAAGAAGATCAAAATTTTGTAGAGTTTTCCTCCCCTCCGTCGCCATAGCTGGATGAAGATCCCGAAGGCAAGACGTCAATACCATGTGGTAGAACGAATCAACATCTTCGATGGGGGCACTTGAATCATGAAGATCATGCTAGCTTTGTATCTGAAGGAAATATGCCCTAGAGGCAATAATAAAGTTATTATTTATTTCCTTACATATCATGATAAATGTTTATTATTCATGCTAGAATTGTATTAACTGGAAACATAATACATGTGTGAATACATAGACAAACAGAGTGTCACTAGTATGCCTCTACTTGACTAGCTCATTAATCAAAGATGGTTATGTTTCCTGACCATGAACAAAGAGTTGTTATTTGATTAACGAGATCACATCATTAGTTGAATGATCTGATTGACATGACCCATTCCATTAGCATAGCACCCGATCGTTTAGTATGTTGCTATTGCTTTTATCCATGACTTATACATGTTCCTTTAACTATGAGATTATGCAACTCCCGTTTACCGTAGGAACACTTTGTGTGCTACCAAACGTCACAACGTAACTGAGTGATTATAAAGGTGCTCTACAGGTGTCTCCGAAAGTATTTGTTGGGTTGGCGTATTTCGAGATTAGGATTTGTCACTCCGAATGTCGGAGAGGTATCTCAGGGCCTTCTCGGTAATGCACATCACATAAGCCTTGCAAGCATTGCAACCAATGAGTTAGTTGCGAGATGATGTATTACGGAACGATTAAAGAGACTTGACGGTAACGAGATTGAACTAGGTATTGGATACCGACGATCGAATCTCGGGAAAGTAACATACCGATGACAAAGGGAACAACGTATGTTGTTATGCGGTCTGACCGATAAAGATCTTCGCAGAATATGTAGGAGCCAATATGGGCATCCAGGTCCCGCTATTGGTTATTGACCGGAGACGTGTCTCGGTCATGTCTACATTGTTCTCGAACCGTAGGGTCCGCACGCTTAAGGTTTCGATGACAGTTATATAATGAGTTTATGAGTTTTGATGTACCGAAGGAGTTCGGAGTCCCGGATGTGATCACAGACATGACGAGGAGTCTCGAAATGGTCGAGACGTAAAGAATGATATATTGGAAGCCTATGTTTGGACATCGGATGTGTTCCAGGTGAAATCAGGATTTTACCGGAATACCGGGAGGGTTACCGGAACCCCCCGGGAGCATAATGGGCCAACATGGGCCTTGGTGGAGAGGTGAGAGGGCTGCCCTCATGGGCTGCGCGCCTCCCCCCTCCCCTAGTCCTATTAGGACTAGGAGAGGTGGCCGGCCCCCTCTCTCTCTCTCTCCCCCTTGGAGAATCCTAGTCCAACTAGGATTGGGGGGGGGGGAATCCTACTCCCGGAGGGAGTAGGACTCACCTGGCGCGCCAAGGCTTGGCCAGCCAGCCCCTCCCCCTTGGCTCCTTTATATACGGGGGCAGGGGGCACCCCATAGACACACAATTGATCATTGAGATCTTTCCTTAGCCGTGTGCGGTGCCCCCTGCCACCAAATTCCACCTCGGTCATATTGTCGCAGTGCTTAGGCGAAGCCCTGCGTCAGTATTACAACAAGATCGTCACCACGCCGTCGTGCTAACGGAACTCTTCCCCGAAGCTTTGCTGGATCGGAGCCCGGAGAACGTCATCGAGCTGAACGTGTGCCAAGAACTCGGAGGTGCCGGAGTAACGGTGCTTGGATCGGTCGGATCGTGAAGACGTACGACTACATCAACCGCGTTGATATAACGCTTCCGCTTTCGGTCTACGAGGGTGCGTAGACAACACTCTCCCCTCTCGTTGCTATGCATCACCATGATCTTGCGTGTGCGTAGGAATTTTTTTGAAATTACTACGTTTCCCAACAGTGGCATCCGAGCCTAGGTTTTTATGGTTTGATGTTATTTGCACGAGTAGAACACAAGTGAGTTGTGGACGATACAAGTCATACTGCCTACCAGCATGTCATACTTTGGTTCAGCGGTATTGTTGGACGAGACGATCCGGACCAACCTTACGCGTACTCTTACGCGAGACCGATTCCCTCGACGTGCTTTGCACATAGATGGCTTGCGGAAGACTGTCTCTCCAACTTTAGTTGAACCGAGTGTGGCTACGCCCGGTCCTTGAGAAGGTTAAAACAGAGTCTATTTGACAAACTATCGTTGTGGTTTTGATGCGTAGGTAAGATGAGTTCTTACTTAAACCCGTAGCAGCCACGTAAAACTTGCAACAACAAAGTAGAGGACGTCTAACTTGTTTTTGCAGGGCATGTTGTGATGTGATATGGTCAAGACATGATGCTAAATTTTATTGTATGAGATGATCATGTTTTGTAACCGAGTTATCGGCAACTGGCAGGAGCCATATGGTTGTCGCTTTATTGTATGCAATGCAATCGCGATGTAATGCTTTACTTTATTACTAAGCGGTAGTGATAGTCGTGGAAGCATAAGATTGGCGGGATGACAACGATGCTACGATGGAGATCAAGGTGTCGCGCCGGTGACGATGGTGATCATGACGGTGCTTCGAAGATGGAGATCACAAGCACGAGATGATGATGGCCATATCATATCACTTATATTGATTGCATGTGATGTTTATCTTTTATGCATCTTATCTTGCTTTGATTGACGGTAACATTATAAGATGATCTCTCACTAATTATCAAGAAGTGTTCTCCCTGAGTATGCACCGTTGCGAAAGTTCTTCGTGCTGAGACACCACGTGATGATCGGGTGTGATAGGCTCTACGTTCAAATACAACGGGTGCAAAACAGTTGCACACGCGGAATATTCAGGTTTAACTTGACGAGCCTAGCATATAACAGATATGGCCTCGGAACATGGAGACCGAAAGGTCGAGCGTGAATCATATAGTAGATATGATCAACATAGTGATGTTCACCATTGAAACTACTCCATCTCACGTGATGATCGGACATGGTTTAGTTGATTTGGATCACGTGATCACTTAGAGGATTAGAGGGATGTCTATCTAAGTGGGAGTTCTTAAGTAATATGATTAATTGAACTTAAATTTATCATGAACTTAGTACCTGATAGTATCTTGCTTGTCTATGTTGTGTAGATAGATGGCTCGTGTTGTTGTTCCGTTGAATTTTAATGCGTTCCTTGAGAAAGCAAAGTTGAAAGATGATGGTAGCAATTACACGGATTGGGTCCGTAACTTGAGGATTATCCTCATTGCTGCACAGAAGAATTACGTCCTGGAAGCACCGCTAGGTGCCAGGCCTGGTGCAAGAGCTACGCCAGATGTTGTGAACGTCTAGCAAAGCAAAGCTGATGACTACTCTATAGTTCAGTGTGCCATGCTTTACGGCTTAGAACCGGGACTTCAACGACGTTTTGAACACCATGGAGCATATGAGATGTTCCAGGAGTTAAAGTTAATATTTCAAGCAAATGCCCGGATTGAGAGATATGAAGTCTCCAATAAGTTCTATAGCTGTAAGATGGAGGAGAACGGTTCTGTCAGTGAGCATATACTCAGAATGTCTGGGTATAACAATCACTTGATTCAACTGGGAGTTAATCTTCCGGATGATTGCGTCATTGACAGAATTCTCCAATCACTGCCACCAAGCTACAAGAGCTTCGTGATGAACTATAATATGCAAGGGATGACCAAAACTATGCCCGAGCTCTTCACGATGCTGAAAGCCGCGGAGGTAGAAATCAAAAAGGAGCATCAAGTGTTGATGGTTAACAAAACCACTAGTTTCAAGAAAAAGGGCAAAGGGAAGAAAAAGGGGAACTTCAAAAAGAACAGCAAGCAAGTTGCTAATCAAGAGAAGAAACCCAAGTCTGGACCTAAGCCTGAAACTGAGTGCTTCTATTGCAAGCAGACTGGTCACTGGAAGCGGAACTGCCCCAAGTATTGGGCGGATAAGAAGGATGGCAAGGTTAACAAAGGTATATATGATATACATGTTATTGATGTATACCTTACTAATTCTCGCAGTAACACCTGGGTATTTGATACTGGTTCTGTTGCTATTATTTGCAACTCAAAACAGGGACTACGGATTAAGCGAAGATTGGCTAAGGACGAGGTGACGATGCGCGTGGGAAATGGTTCCAAAGTCGATGTGATCACGGTCGGCACGCTACCTCTACATCTACCTTCGGGATTAATATTAGATCTAAATAATTGTTATTTAGTACCAGCGTTGAGCATGAACATTATATCTGGATCTTGTTTGATGCGAGACGGTTATTCATTTAAATCAGAGAATAATGGTTGTTCTATTTATATGAGTAATATCTTTTATGGTCATGCACCATTAAAGAATGGTTTGTTCTTACTTAATCTCGATAGTAGTGATACACATATTCATAATGTTGAAGCCAAAAGATGCAGAGTTGATAATGATAGTGCAACTTATTTGTGGCACTGCCGTTTAGGTCATATCGGTGTAAAATGCATGAAGAAACTCCATACTGATGGACTTTTGGAGTCACTTGATTATGAATCACTTGGCACTTGCGAACCGTGCCTTATGGGCAAGATGACTAAAACACCGTTCTCCGGTACTATGGAGAGAGCAACAGATTTATTGGAAATCATACATACTGATGTATGTGGTCCAATGAATGTTGAGGCTCGTGGCGGATATCGTTATTTTCTCACCTTCACTGATGATTTAAGCAGATATGGGTATATCTACTTAATGAAACACAAGTCTGAAACATTTGAAAAGTTCAAAGAATTTCAGAGTGAAGTGGAAAATCATCGTAACAAGAAAATAAAGTTTCTATGATCTGATCGTGGAGGAGAATATTTGAGTTACGAGTTTGGTCTACATTTGAAACAATGCGGAATAGTTTCGCATCTCACGCCACCCGGAACACCATAACGTAATGGTGTGTCCGAACGTCGTAATCGTACTTTACTGGATATGGTGCGATCTATGATGTCTCTTACCGATTTACCGCTATCGTTTTGGGGTTATACTTTAGAGACGGCCGCATTCACGTTAAATAGGGCACCATCGAAATCCGTTGAGACGACGCCTTATGAACTGTGGTTTGGCAAGAAACCAAAGTTGTCGTTTCTTAAAGTTTGGGGCTGCGATGCTTATGTGAAAAAGCTTCAACCTGATAAGCTCGAACCCAAATCGGAAAAATGTGTCTTCATAGGATACCCAAAGGAGACTGTTGGGCACACCTTCTATCACAGATCCGAAGGCAAGATTTTTGTTGCTAAATTCGGAAACTTTCTAGAGAAGGAGTTTCTCTCGAAAGAAGTGAGTGGGAGGAAAGTAGAACTTGATGAGATAAATGTATCTACTCCCTTATTGAGAAGTAGTACGTCACAGAAATCAGTTTCTGTGACACCTACACCAAATAGGGAGGAAGCTAATGATAATGATCATGAAACTTCAGATCAAGTTTCTACTGAACCTCGTAGATCAACCAGAGTAAGATCCGCACCAGAGTGGTATGGTAATCCTATTTTGGAAGTCATGTTACTAGACCATGATGAACCTACGAACTATGAAGAAGCGATGGTGAGCCCAGATTCCGCAAAATGGCTTGAGGCCATGAAATCTGAGATGGGAACCATGTATGAGAACAAAGTGTGGACTTTGGTTGACTTGCCTGATGATCGGCAAGCAATTGAAAATAAATGGATTTTTAAGAAGAAGACTGACGCTGATGGTAATGTTACTGTCTATAAAGCTCGACTTGTTGCAAAAGGTTTTCGACAAGTTCAAGGGATTGACTACGATGAGACTTTCTCACCCGTAGCGATGCTTAAGTCTGTCCGAATCATGTTAGCAGTTGCCGCATTTTATGATTATGAAATTTGGCAAATGGATGTCAAAACTGCATTCCTGAATGGATTTCTGGAAGAAGAGTTGTATATGATGCAACCAGAAGGTTTTGTCGATCCAAAGGGAGCTAACAAAGTGTGCAAGCTCCAGCGATCCATTTATGGACTGGTGCAAGCCTCTCGGAGTTGGAATAAACGCTTTGATAGTGTGATCAAAGCATTTGGTTTTATACAGACTTTTGGAGAAGCCTGTATTTACAAGAAAGTGAGTGGGAGCTCTGTAGCATTTCTGATATTATATGTGGATGACATATTACTGATCGGAAATAATATAGAATTTCTGGATAGCATAAAGGGATACTTGAATAAGAGTTTTTCGATGAAAGACCTCGGTGAAGCTGCTTACATATTGGGCATTAAGATCTATAGAGATAGATCAAGACGCTTAATAGGACTTTCACAAAGCACATACCTTGACAAAGTTTTGAAGAAGTTCAAAATGGATCAGGCAAAGAAAGGGTTCTTGCCTGTGTTACAAGGTGTGAAGTTGAGTAAGACTCAATGCCCGACCACCGCAGAAGATAGAGAGAAAATGAAAAATGTTCCCTATGCTTCAGCCATAGGCTCTATCATGTATGCAATGCTGTGTACCAGACCTGATGTGTGCCTCGCTGTAAGCTTAGCAGGCAGGTACCAAAGTAATCCAGGAGTGGATCACTGGACAGCGGTCAAGAACATCCTTAAGTACTTGAGAAGGACTAAGGATATGTTTCTCATTTATGGAGGTGACAAAGAGCTTGTCGTAAACGGTTACGTCGATGCAAGCTTTGACACTGATCCGGACGATTCTAAATCGCAAACCGGATACGTATTTACATTAAACGGTGGAGCTGTCAGTTGGTGCAGTTCTAAACAAAGCGTCGTGGCGGGATCTACATGTGAAGCTGAGTACATAGCTGCTTCGGAAGCAGCTAATGAAGAAGTCTGGATGAAGGAGTTCATATCCGATCTAGGTGTTGTACCTAGCGTATCGGGTCCAATGAAAATCTTTTGTGACAATACTGGTGAAATTGCCTTGGCAAAGGAATCCAGATTTCACAAAAGAACCAAACACATCAAAAGACGCTTCAACTCCATCCGGGATTTAGTCCAGGTGGGAGACATAGAGATATGCAAGATACATACGGATCTGAATGTTGCAGACCCGTTGACTAAGCCTCTTCCACGAGCAAAACATGATCAGCACCAAGACTCCATGGGTGTTAGAATCATTACTTTGTAATCTAGATTATTGACTCTAGTGCAAGTGGGAGACTGAAGGAAATATGCCGTAGAGGCAATAATAAAGTTATTATTTATTTCCTTACATATCATGATAAATGTTTATTATTCATGCTAGAATTGTATTAACTGGAAACATAATACATGTGTGAATACATAGACAAACAGAGTGTCACTAGTATGCCTCTACTTGACTAGCTCATTAATCAAAGATGGTTATGTTTCCTGACCATGAACAAAGAGTTGTTATTTGATTAACGAGATCACATCATTAGTTGAATGATCTGATTGACATGACCCATTCCATTAGCATAGCACCCGATCGTTTAGTATGTTGCTATTGCTTTTATCCATGACTTATACATGTTCCTTTAACTATGAGATTATGCAACTCCCGTTTACCGTAGGAACACTTTGTGTGCTACCAAACGTCACAACGTAACTGAGTGATTATAAAGGTGCTCTACAGGTGTCTCCAAAAGTATTTGTTGGGTTGGCGTATTTCGATATCAGGATTTGTCACTCCGAATGTCGGAGAGGTATCTCAGGGCCTTCTCGGTAATGCACATCACATAAGCCTTGCAAGCATTGCAACCAATGAGTTAGTTGCGAGATGATGTATTACGGAACGAGTAAAGAGACTTGCCGGTAACGAGATTGAACTAGGTATTGGATACCGACGATCGAATCTCGGGCAAGTAACATACCGATGACAAAGGGAACAACGTATGTTGTTATGCGGTCTGACCGATAAAGATCTTCGCAGAATATGTAGGAGCCAATATGGGCATCCAGGTCCCGCTATTGTTTATTGACCGGATACGTGTCTCGGTCATGTCTACATTGTTCTCGAACCGTAGGGTCCGCACGCTTAAGGTTTCGATGACAGTTATATAATGAGATTATGAGTTTTGATGTACCGAAGGAGTTCGGAGTCCCGGATGTGATCACGGACATGACAAGGAGTCTCGAAATGGTCGAGACAGAAAGAATGATATATTGGAAGCCTATGTTTGGACATCGGATGTGTTCCAGGTGAAATCAGGATTTTACCGGAATACCGGGAGGGTTACCGGAACCCCCCGGGAGCATAATGGGCCAACATGGGCCTTGGTGGAGAGGTGAGAGGGCTGCCCTCATGGGCTGCGCGCCTCCCCCCTCCCCTAGTCCTATTAGGACTAGGAGAGGTGGCCGGCCCCCTCTCTCTCTCTCTCCCCCTTGGAGAATCCTAGTCCAACTAGGATTGGGGGGGGGGGAATCCTACTCCCGGAGGGAGTAGGACTCACCTGGCGCGCCAAGGCTTGGCCGGCCAGCCCCTCCCCCTTGACTCCTTTATATACGGGGGCAGGGGGCACCCCATAGACACACAATTGATCATTGAGATCTTTCCTTAGCCGTGTGCGGTGCCCCCTGCCACCAAATTCCACCTCGGTCATATTGTCGCAGTGCTTAGGCGAAGCCCTGCGTCAGTAGTACATCAAGATCGTCACCACGCTGTCGTGCTGACGGAACTCTTCCCCGAAGCTTTGCTGGATCGGAGCCCGGAGAATGTCATCGAGCTGAACGTGTGCCAAGAACTCGGAGGTGCCGGAGTAACGGTGCTTGGATCGGTCGGATCGTGAAGACGTACGACTACATCAACCGCGTTGATATAACGCTTCCGCTTTCGGTCTACGAGGGTGCGTAGACAACACTCTCCCCTCTCGTTGCTATGCATCACCATGATCTTGCGTGTGCATAAGAAATTTTTTGAAATTACTACGTTTCCCAACAGTATCCCCTCTATCTTCTTACCTCACATCTTGAATCTCGGGACGAGATTCTTGTTTAGTGGGGGTGAGTTGTCACAGCCCTAGCATTGGCCTTGCTTGTCTTTGCATCATCATCTTGCATCATGTTTAAATTTCTCAGAAACTTGAAATGGGGACTGACCAAACCCTAGCACCAAATGAATTCAAATAGGCTCAAATAAAATCACTTCCAATAAACCCAAAGTGACTTCAGGAAAAGTCCATCATTTTTTGAAATTGGTGAAAACCTCTGACAAAAATTGGTGCATATTTTCCCCAGGTCATTTCAGGTTTTGGATTAAATCATAAGTATTTGAATTGGAGCATTTAATGGCTATAAATATTTAAATGCTTCAATAATTCTGAAAACATTTGAGGGCTCTTAGTAAACATTTTAAAAGTGCCCACAAATTTTCTCAGGAGTTTTAAAAATGGTTTAGTATTATTACTAAATCAAAACAAATAGCAAAAACTAGAAAAACAGAACAGAATTAGAAAGAACAGGAAAGGACAGAAACCTTACCTGTCCAGCCCAGCCAGCCCAACACTGTCCTTGGCCCAGCCCAGCCGCCGCACCGTCTTCAACCTCCTGCCAGTAGGCAGGAGGGCGTGTGCTCGCCGCGTGCGTGCCACCTCCACCCTGCCTGGCTGCCCCCTTGTCGCCCTGGACGCCTCCCGCGACGCCACGCAGCCCTCTCGACCCTCTCCCACTCTCCCCCAACCTCGTCCCCTCCTCTGTCCCGCTCCTCTCTCCACCGAACGGAGCCGTCGCCACCGTCACCGTTCGTCGTGGCCACCGTGCTCCCCTCGCCTCGCCGACGTGCCAAGAAGCCCCGCCTCATCCCCCTCTTCCTCCTCACCAAGACGGAAGGCGCCGGAAGCCCTGGATGCCGCCAGCTCCGCCGTTCCCCTCCTCGGCCACTGAGGATCGCCGCCGTCGATTTGCCGCCGTCTCCGCCTCCCCGAGCTTGCTGAGACTGTCTCCGACCACGCTGTGAGCTCCACCTTCTTCTCCCCTGCTCCCCGTGCCCGTACGCACCCGCTAGCCGCCCGAGTCACCAGAGCTTTGAGCTCCCCGCCGCCGGCCATGTCGCCACCGCAGCCACACCTACGGAAACCCGCAACCGAGCACGCCGCCGTGGTCAGTGCGTCCCCAGGAGAAGAACACGACCAACCCCGACCTCTACCGTGCACCGCAGGCCCCTAGCCGCTCGAGGCCGAGCTCCGGTCGCCTCCTCGCTCGCCGCCGCCGCCGCCACAGCCCACCCGAGCACCTGCCACTGCCACCGTTCGAAGCGCCGCAACAGCAGCTCTCCAACACACCCACCCGCGCAAGCTCTAGCTGCCGAAAACGGTCGGCCGGTGATCGCCGCCGTGCACTACTTTAGCGCCGGCGATTAGTCGCCGGCTAAACCCCGTTGTTAGCACTAATTAACCCCCCTCTCATTGACATGTGGGCCCCCAGTGCCTAAATTAATTAGTTTAACTTCTCTATTAGATTAGTACTAATCTCAGGGGGGCCCCGCCTGTCAGCGTTGACTTGGCCACGTCAGCATTGACCGGACCCACACGTCAGCCTCTGTAGTTGACACTGTGTCACGGACCAGTGGACCCCACTGATCAGGTTTGACCTGGACGGCACCTATTGACTTGCTGACGTCAGCATGACCTCATGCGGACGCAGTAATACATTTTCTGGGTTTTTAATTATTCAGGATATTCCAGAAAATAGCCAAAACTTCTAAAAATTATATAAAATCAACCGTAACTCCAAATGAAATAATTTATATATGAAAAATTATCAGAAAAATGCAATCTATCCATATGTACCATTTTCATGCATGTTGGAACAACTTATAGTTGCTGAATAGGGCAAATCATATGCTTGGCATTTGAATAATCACATATGGAGTTTGAATTTGAACCTTTGGTTCAAACCAACTTCATTTAACTTTGTTGCTAGTTGCATTAGCTCAAAACACCAGCATGTTGCAATGTCATGATGATGCATCATATTGTTGCATTTCATTGATTGTGTTTCCTCTCTGTTGCTGGTAATTGTTCCCCCTCAGTAGACAACGTTTCAACGATGAGTTCGATGACACCGATGAAGAACTATACTATCTTCAGAAGTGCCAGGCAAGCAAAACCCCCTTGTTCATTCCGATACAATCCCACTCTCTCGCTCCTGCTTTCTTTTACTGCATTAGGACAACAACGATTCAACTGTTACATGCTACGGTAGTTGAACCCGTTTCCTCTGCATGACCTGTCATTGCCACAGTAAATAGATGAAACCCACTAGCATGAGTAGGAGTTGTTTGAGCTCTGATGTGCCTACTCATTCATGCTTGTTTGTCATGCCTGCTACTGCTTAGAGTTGAGTCAGGTCTGGTTCATCGGGGATGAATTGGAATGTGGTGAACGTGTCCTACTGTTGAGAGCTAAGTGTGTCAAGACGATTTGGTAAAGGTAGCGGTGAGAGGCCATGTAGGAGTACATGGTGGGTTGTCTTATTGCAGCCATCCTTAGGAACTGACTTTTGTGTTTGTGATCCATGAACAGTTACTATCACACATTGGGTTCCGGTAACTTGGCCCCTCTCGGCTTATTAACCAACTCGATCTCTGTCCAGGAGTTGCAACTAGTTTCTGGTGTTTGTAGGTAGTGTTAGTAGTCTACCAAGTGGCACCCGGTACAGGTGGGCTTGGGCCAGACTAGGCACAATGGCATGGTGTACCAAGTGGCACCCGGATGGTGGGCTTGGGAACCCTGCTCACATCGTTTGGGGTCATGAGCGACACCCCGGCCGGATCTCCTTGCGGACGGAACCCGAATAGGTGATAAACCTGGACTAGAGACTTGTGTGGTTAGTCAGGTCGTGGCCGACTCCCTCGCCAGGCTTCTGCTTGAAGGTTGCCGAGGTACATGACGTGTACATGGTGGTAAGTGGCGAGAGCGTGTGTGAAGAAGTACACCCCTGCAGGGTTATCATTATCTATTCGAATAGCCGGATTCCTCCGATATGGAAACTTGGACCCCATGCATAGTTCATAGACAAGTGAAAGTGGATACTCTAAAATGCGCAAGATAAGCGTGAGTGCTAGGCGTTCTCGTAGGGAGAGGGGAGCGGATCCATAGTGGTGTATTGAAATGGTGAATATGTGGGCTCGTGTGCGCCACCTCAAAAGAGTTACTTGCAGTCGTAGTTCAGGACAGTCACCGAGTCAAAGCTGGCTTGCTGCAGTTAAACTCCACCACCCCCTTTGTTGATACCGATGCATATGTAGCTAGTTCTGATGTAAGTCTTGCTGGGTACATTTGTACTCACGTTTGCTTATTTTATGTTTTCAGAGAGACGTCAGTCTCGCTAGTAGTTCCGTGTGGATTTCGACGTTTAGCTTGATACCTCAGCTACGATCTTGTGCCCTCGGCAGGATCTGGTAGATAGTCAGGCTTCTCAGCCTTTTTCATTTGTAGATGTCTGTACTCAGACATGTTAAGCTTCTGCATGTGCTTTGACTTGTATGCTCTGAATGTTGGGTCATGAGACCCATGTTTGTAATATCTCGCTCCTCGGAGCCTAATGAATAAATACTTGAGTCGTAGAGTTATGTTGTGATGCCATGTTGTATTTACACATATCGAGCATATTGTGTGTATGATTGAAATGCTTGGTATGTGTGGGATCCGACAACCTAGTTGTTTATCCTTGGTAGCCTCTCTTATGGGGAAATGTAGTCTTGTGCTTCCATGAGCCATAGTAGTCCGCTACAACCCGGTTCACCGGAGTCCTGCTAGCCCAGCACTACTGCTCCGGAACACTTGACTGGCCGTCATGTGATTCACTTCGTTCCTGTGTCTGTCCCTTCGGGGAAATGTCACGCGGTGACATCCGAAGTCCTGCCTAGCCTGCTACAGCCCGGGTTCCCGGAGTCCTGTTAGCCTAGTGCTATAGCCCGGATTCACACGCTGCTGACCGACATGCTCGATGTTGATTCATGTATGCCTGTCCCCGTAAGTTAGTGCCACTTTGGGTTCATGACTAGTCATGTCGGCCCGGGTTCTCTGTCATATGGATGCTAGCGACACTATCATATACGTGAGCCAAAAGGTGCAAATGGTCCCGGGCCATGGTAAGGCGACACCCGTGGGAATACCGTGCGTGAGGCCGCAAAGTGATATGAGGTGTTACCGGCTAGATAGATGTGGCTTGGAATCGGGGTCCTGACAACCTCTTCATAAAGAGACCAAGGCCTATTCTTTTTCCTCTCGAGCTTAATCGAATCCACCTCCCGCCTCGAGTTACAACACCCAAAGCTCACGTTTAGGCACTTCGGACCTCCGATTATGTCCGGATCCAACCTTCAAGGTCGGTGGATGCCTTCCTCCGTCACAGAGGAAGATGTAATAAAGCTAAGGGAGGCCAGATACCTGACCGGCGAAATCCCGCATAGGCTACCTGCTCAAGGGCAGGTTATTCCCACTCCCAAGCCCGGTGAGAGTGTCGTGTTCGTATCTCACTTCCTCCGAGGGCTAGGCTTTGCGCCAGATCCCTTCGTGAGGGGGCTTATGTTCTATTATGGGCTGGATTTCCACGATTTAGCTCCGGAGTCTATCCTCCACATCTCATCGTTCATCGTCGTGTGCGAATCTTTCCTCCGTATTACCCCTCATTATGGACTATGGCTCAAGACCTTCACAGTGGAGCCGAAGATGATCGAGGGGCAGCACGCAGAGTGCGGAGGCGCCGTAATAAGCAAAAATGCCGACGCCCCATGGCCCGAGGGCTCTTTCCACGAGGTGTCCAGCTTATGGCAACAAGAGTGGTTTTATATCACAGCTCCCAGGGGTACCAAGTGGGTGGCCCCTCTGTCTTTCGCTCGGGTTCCGCGCCACGACTAACGTCATGGGTCAACAAGGGTCTGGACTAGGGATCAGTAAAGGATGTGCCCACGTTGTAGAGCCGCATCCGAGATATCCTTGAGAGAGATATCAGTCTGATCATGGTAATGCAAGTCATGTTAATTCGCCGAGTCCTGCCCTGCAAACGTCGTCCGCTCCGCATGTGGGAGTTCAACTCGGAGGGACCGTGAGCTATTCAACACTTCCTCGGCATGACGCCCGAGGAGATGTACAAATTGTTCTTCAGACCACAAATAACGTGTTCGGACATCACCGAGGATGCATGTCTGAGCTGCAATCGCCCGGATACCCAAGTAAGTAGCTCCGCGTCTGAACACTGTCCGTTTATTTATCACAATGTCGCTCTAAAAAAGCCGCTCTTTGACCAGGATTGGATAGCGAAGGCAAAGTTGATCAGGTGTCCGGCCCACCTCCCTGAGATCTCACCAAATCCCGTGCTAACCAGGATGCTGGGGATCGCGCCTTATCAAGCACCCTCAGGAGAAGATAAAGGGGGGAACAAGGAGGCTAGCGCCTCCACGAAGGAGGTTAACCGGGGAGGAGGAACCGAAACTTCCTCTCCCCGGGGAAGGAAGAGGACCACCTGTGAGGACCCGGAGACAATGGTCTCCAAACGGGGGAAGAAATCTTCGCCGGAGGGTCCTGCCCTGGGGGATACCCCGGTCGCACTATGACCTCAAGGGGATCAGCCCTCCGCCGAGCTGTGAGTAAAAGGGTACTTAATAATGAAAATACCTCGCTTTACTTCTGAGGAAAATAACCGAAGCATTTATCTTGCAGTTCGGATCTTAGCCCTTCTTAGCAGAGCTCGTCTTCAGGGGATCTTCTTCCAGAGATGATGGAGAGCGAAACGCCTCCCCCTGCCATACCACCTCATGAGGCGGGCGACCCCGAGGTGTCGTCACAGAGGGTTTCTTCTGATCCGGCAAGGCCAAAAGGTAATCATATGGCCACCTGAAGTCCTCAGTATCCGGCTCTTGAAGAGAGCAATTAAAAGAGTCCGGCACCGTCTGGTGTGCGGTCGGACGTACTGAGGGATCTGCTAGAGCGAGCGGTTATCTCAGAAGAGCACCGCACATTGATGGGTGCGGTGATTCAAAGGATTTCATCCACCAAAAGCGGGTTGCATGAAGCCATTATGAGTCTACTGACGGGTTTTGAGGTACGCAAAGTGATGTACATTTTTTACAGTACCGCACATTTTTAGATGTGCCCTGTGTAGATAGTAGCCCCTGAGACTCTGGGTGGCGTCAAAGACGACGGCGCACAGAGGATCATAATCCCAGGAATAATCGTGCCGCCTTAATATGCAGGTGGCAGAGGGTCCGTGGCCAGCCGGACTGATTAGTTTGCCGAGCTAAAGCGGCAGCTTGACGTGACAGATGCCGACATCGTACTTGTCAACAAACGGCTTGACGAGGCACATGGTATGTGATTCCTCCGGTGACACATGGGAAGAGGAGCATGATGCCAGTATCTATAACATGTGTGTGAATGCAGATGGAGCTACGGTCATGGAGAACCTTCGGGCGGAACTTGCCCGAGCCAAAAAACAAGCCAGGAAAAGCGAAGCGGCTGCCCTAAAGGCAATCGAGGAGCTGAAAGCGGAACAGGCTGCTCACTGCCAAAGCAAGGAGGAAATAGCTAGGATGGCTGTGGAATTGAAGAATGCTGCTGACCATTATGAGCTTCTTGAAAAGGAAGATCGAGCGGAGAGGACAGACTTGGAGAAGGCCACGATGGCGACCAAAGACACCCGCTCTGCAATGAGAGCGATGAAGGAGGAGCTGCGTCAAGCCGGGGATATCGCGGCTGGGAATCCCTTTATGCTGCGGATGAAGTTCGGAGATCCTAGGTATGCCCCTTTGGACCGGCTGTGGAGTTCTGCGAACGCATATCTGGACTTAGCGGCGAGTGCTGCCGATGTGGCCGAATACTTCCGAGATCAAAAAGATCGCGAAGTGGAAAAGCTGTTGTGGTCACAATTTAACATTCCAGAGCGTCTGCTTCCATTGACTGATCGTTTGGCCGAATGGGCCGAGCTGAATAGATTGTCCGGACTCGCCATGAGGTCTGTTGTGGATCATCTGTGGCCGGAAAGGCCAAAGCCGAACAGTTATTTTAGTTTGGTGAAGCAGTTCCTTGGTGCAGTGCCGCACATCAACGCAATGAAGAGGTTGGCGTGCGTCGAGGGTGCGCGGATGGCCCTTGCCCGTGTGAAGACATACTGGGCGGAGATGGAGGCCACCACCATTGTAGCCCAAGATTCGGACGAGAGCCGAGTACCTGCCGAGCACTACTTTTGAGAAGTTCTTGAGGGTGCTCGTTCAATAGAAGCGCAGTGCTCGAAGAATATTATGTTCTAATGACATGTATTCCCATTGAAAAACAATTTTTTACTGAATTGTAAAGGCTATTTTATACTTGTGCCTGAAAGAATTATAATACCTTCTATGCGGCCATTTATGTATATATGTATATAACCTGAAAGATGGCAGTCGTCGGCTTCAGCCCCCACGCATATAATGCGGGGGTGCTCGCAGAAGACGCATGTTCACACTTGATCCAGCGTCTTGGTCCATTAAGGAGGTGATAGCGTAGCGAACTAGGCAATCGGACTATAATGCTTTAACACTTTCACTTAGCCAGAGGAGTTTGACAGTGGGGCTACTATATATCCCCTGGTGGCTCCGCGCTCATCCGAATTCGGGGCGCGTACATGCCTGGCTGGGAAACGGCCATTCGTTAAGGTGGAGGAATCCCGAAGATTCCGCTAGGTCATCGAGTGGTTGACAAGTCTCACGCTATATCATGACAGTCAGTTTTTGGCTTTCTCTACTGAGGTGCTCGTCCGGATGAACCAGGGCACAATCACAGTAGTTCTCCTGGTGCCGCCTTAGCCGACAGAGCGGAACGTAAAGCAGCAAAACACAGGAGCCGGGCAAACCCAACATTTGACCAAATACATGATTTGGAGCTGATGCATATAAGGCCAAACTCGCTACGCCGAACACTCCCTAAGGTATTCGGTCTTTATGATGTAAACCGGGCTAAACAGTGCCCTTTGTAATAAGCCTCTGGTGTCCAGGTACGTGCAATATTCTGACGTGGCCACATGCCAATACGTCAGCATCCTTCTCAGTTGTACTAAGAATCCGGGGGATGTGTATCAACAAGAGACAGTAAAAAAGGTTTACGTAGGGTCTTAATCTAAAAAGAATCCTTGGAACGGGTCCCTGCTACACGTCTGCGCCTGTGTCTCCGTTGTGCCATATCCTAGACGGGTGTAGCACGATGGTCATCTGTAAAAGAGAGGAACTTAGTTGAAAAGTTGTCGTGCAAAAGGTAGGTTATACTAAATAAACCATGTACAGTTCAAGATGAGTAAAGTTGAGCCTAATTGTCACTTGTTTACACGTGTTGATCCCCTTGTATTGTTATAGGGGTATAGCCATCAAACCTGCATCAATTATATATAGCTACACCAGACTCGTCTAACCGTGTCCGTGGTCTTAACGACTTGTCAGATGCTCTAGTTGGTGAGGCCGTTTAGTGTGCGGCTGCCAAGGCAGCCGCACAGTCTTCCGCGCAAGGAGCGCTCAATATTTCCATTTACTGTAATGATGCCACGTGGACCGGGCATCTTAAGCATGAGAGAAGCGTAATGCGGTACTGCGTGGACGGGAGCGAAAGCTTCGCGTCCGAGTAGTGCTTGATAGCCACTTTGGAATGGAGCGATGTGGAAGGTTAATTTTTCGCTGCGGAAGTTATCAGGAAAGCCGAATATAACTTCTAGTAGCAGGGAGCCCGTGCAATGGGCTTCTGGGCCTGGCGTTACTCCTTTAAAGGTAGTGTTGCTATGGCTGATTTTTGTTTGGTCTATCCCCATTTTGCGGACTGTGTCCTGATATATCAGGTTTAAACTACTGCCGTCGTCCATCAGGACTCGTGTGAAGTGGTATCCATCAATTATCGGGTCTAAGACCAAGGCAACCCATCCCGCATGTTGGATACTTGCCGAGTAATCCCGATGGTCGAAGGTGATCGGTTGGGACGACTAGTGGCAGAACTCCGCGGTGATAGGCCCTGGGGCATGTGTCTCTAGGAGTGCCGCTTTGTTTCTCCCCTTCATCACGTGTAACACATTTACTGTTTTGACTTCTGGTAGGAATTTCTTCTGTTCCCCAGTGCTTTGCTTGTGAGGCTCGTCCTCATCTTCGCTTGGTGTATCCTGCCCCTTGTGTTCGGCGTTGAGCTTGCCGGACTGCTTGAAGACCCAACATTCTCTATGGGTATGATTTGCAGGTTTATCGGGGGTGCTGTGGATCTGACATAGTTTGTCCAGAATCTTGTTTCGGCTGGATAGTTCGTCTCTGTTGCCTTTGGAGGGCAGCTTTTGCTGACCTGGCTGAGAGCTTCTGAATCCGACGTTTACCGTCGCGCTCGTCGGGCTGTCTTCTTTATTCCGGCGCTTGTTTTTGCTGCGTCGTGGCTTCCCGTTTCCGTCCCTGACTTCGGATGTACTTGGGTCGCTGGTGCTACATCGGGCTAACCAGTTGTCCTCGCCCACGCAAAAGCGGGCCATGAGGCTTGTTAATGCTGCCATTGTTCTCGGCTTTTCTTGGCCGAGGTGTCTGGCAAGCCATTCGTTTCAAGCGTTGTGCTTGAAAGCTGCTAAGGCTTCGGCGTCCGGACAGTCGACTATTTGGTTCTTTTTAGTGAGAAACCTGTTCCAAAGCTTTCGGGCTGACTCCCCGGGCTGTTGAGTTATATGACTTAAATCGTCTGCATCTGGTGGTCAGACATAGGTCCCTTGAAAATTTGCCCGAAAAGCGTCCTCGAGCTCTTCCTAGCTTCCAATGGAGTTTTCGGGGAGGCTTTTAAGCCAGTGCCGAGCTGCCCCTTTGAGCTTTAGGGGTAAGTACTTGATGACATGGAGTTCGTCTCCTTGAGCCATGTCGATATGGAGGATGTAGTCCTCAATCCAGACCCCAGGGTCTGTCGTTTCGTCATACGCCTCTATGTTTACGGGTTTGAATCCTTCTGGAAATCCATGGTCCAACACCTCATCGGTGAAACATAAGGGGTGTGCGGCACCCTTGTATTTGGGTGTACCGTGGTGTTCGGGTTTTTGTTGTGTTGCATTGTGTGTTGGAGCGCGCATGCTTGGCCCGTAGATGGATCTAGTTGCGCCGTCCTTTTGATGCGAGCCCACACGTGGATCGCGTACTGGCTTGTGTGCGGCGTCGTTTGCCGCTCTATGTTGGCCTCGAGGTCGTCTATTCGACCCGATGGCTGTTTTGTTTTTTGATTGCGGGGGCTCTATGGCCTCATCATTGAATTCAGGTAGTAGCTTTCGCTTCGGGTAGCTCTTTGTGTGGCAACTACCGCCGTACTTTGCTGCAGTGTTGAGTAGTTTACTCCATCTAATTCTGAGTGTGTCTTGTGCAGCCCTGAGCTTTGCTTCTGCTTTTTCAGACTCCTCGCAGTGGCGACAAGCTTTTGATGGGTATTCTGTTGCTCCGGGTGCCTGTCCGGTGTGATGTCATCCGGACTGTTATCTTCGCCGGAGACGGGTTCTTTGGTTTGATTCTCCGTGTTGCCATGGTCGGACGGTGGTTCAATGCCGTGTTTGTCGTCCGCTGGCTCACGCTGCTCTATCGCTGGGTCTATATGATCATTGTTTCTGCCGTGGTGGGATTTGGAGCGGCGCTTACGCCGCCGCTTTGACTGCTTCTCGAGGGAACGATCCTTCGCTACGTCCTTCCGTTCCTCGTCGTCGTTTTCTTTGGGTGTGTCCACCATGGATACATCATATGATGAAGTGGGTGTCCAGTGCCCTGTGGGCAGTGGCTCCTGTTTGTCTCCTGCATCGTCATCCATACCGTCGATATCTTCGGAGTCGAAGTCGAGCATGTCGGTCAAATCGTCGATAGTGGCTACTAAGTGGGTGGTGGGTGGTGGGTGGGCGGCGAATTTCTTTGTCGTCTGCATCCCAATCTGGCCAGCCATAGTTCGGCCAGGGCTCTCCTGACAAGGAGAGAGACCTTAATGATTTCAGTATGTCGCCAAAGGGCGAGTGCTGAAAGATATCCGTGGAGGTGATCTACATGATCGGCGCCCAGTCGGATTCGATAGGCACGGGCGCAGGCGGTTCGGAGTCCGCGGCCGGGGAAGAATCCGGCAGTTTGGCGTCACGGCTCTCGTGAAGGGTAAGGTCGATACTCGGCTCGATCGTCGCTGAGAATGCGGCCTGCATGGCGGGTCTATCCACCTGTCCATGTATGGCACAATTGGCTCCGAATTGAGGGTCGGAACGATTGCCGGTGCGGTCTCCTGAACATTGTTCGATGGTAGAGCTAAATCATGCTCATCGTGATCGTGCGATGCACTCGGCAGGGGCTCGAATCCGTTGAAGATCAAGTCTCCGCAGATGTCAGTCGTGTAGTTTAAGCTTCCAAACCTGACCTGGTGGCCAGGGGCGTAACTCTCAATCTGCTCCAGATGGCCAGGCGAGTTGGCCCGCAGTGCGAAGCCGCCGAATACAAAGATCTGTCCGGGGAGAAAAGTCTCACCCTGGGCTGCATCACTATCGATGATCGAAAGATCCATCAAGCCTAACAATGATGACACAGAGGAAGTCTCAATGAAAGCACCAATGTCGGTGTCAAAACCGGCGGATCTCGGGTAGGGGGTCCCGAACTGTTCGTCTAGGCGGATGGTAACAGGAGACGGGGGACACGATATTTTTACCCAGGTTCGGGTCCTCTCGATGGAGGTAAAACCCTACTCCTGCTTGATTGATCTTGATGATATGAGTACTACAAGAGTTGATCTACCACGAGATCGAAGAGGCTAAACCCTAGAAGCTAGCCTATGGTATGATTGTTGTTCTTGGTCCTACAGACTAAACCCTCCGGTTTATATAGACACCGGAGGGGGCTAGGGTTACACAGAGTTGGTTACAAGGAAGGAGATCTACATATCCGTATTGCCAAGCTTGCCTTCCACGCCAAGGAGAGTCCCATACGGACACGGGACGAAGTCTTCAATCTTGTATCTTCATAGTCCAATAGTCCGGCCAAAGGATATAGTCCGGCTGTCCGGATACCCCCTAATCTAGGACTCCCTCAACCACCATTCAGGGTTAGGTTCTTTCGTTCCAAAATAACCAATTATAATTGTGGTCTCAGCTGGAATGCTGAACTGAACCATGCAGTGTACTGAGCAGCTGAAAGTCTTGTGCATTCCATTAAAATTTAAACACCGCTTTTTGCAGAAATAAGCAGACCACAATGCCTCTTGTCCGTGCACCTGTCCAAAAAACCGCCGTGCAGCCATGCCAGCTAGTCCTTGGTCCATGGATGAACTGGTAGGAAGTGCATTCTGGACTAGGATGCAGTTTTTTTCGCTCGTCCCAGCACTACAATCAGGAAGTAAAACGTACGAATCAGCTTCTTTTAGATTGTGTTGGTCATTCTACCTTAGTTACTACCAATGTAGGGATACCTTGAAGACGGGAGGTTAGACGATGGCAGCGAGGGATAGCCATCTCATTTTGCGCAGTTGTACTAAAACTGAGGTGTGTGCTTTTGATTGCACGGATAGAAATGATACGGAGACAGACATCCCGATACGATATGGAGACAGACATCCCTGTTTGCGCAAATAAGAAATACGGTTATTTAAATAGTGACAGATATTACTACTTCCCCCCGTTTCCTCTTAGAACCAAGTCCTAGATTCATGCTGCAGCTTTCCCACTTTCTTCCCTGTTTGAACCAACGCTTTGAGTCGACTGTATGAACTAGCTTTACTTCTAATAATAGTAGAAGTCTAGGTGGCTTTGGAATAGCGGACGGAAGTAGAAAAGGATCCACACGAAGGGAGCTGGGGCAGTAGAGCAAGGCAGGTTTCGAAGGAATATATACCCGAGGGTCGTCGGCATGTGGCAAAGACGGCGTCGGGAGGCCGCATCTTGGCCACAATACCGCAGGGAGGAAGAAGGGGTCGGAGGCCCTCCCGAACCGGCTCTCTCGGAGAGAACGGCACGACCGCCGATCGGGACGCGCGGGCAGCCGTTGGTCTCCTCCCTCGCCGCCGACGACAGCGTGAACGATGCACCTACACCCCTGCCCCGGTCGAGGTTGTCCGGCCGGATTTGTGACCAGCCGTGAGCTGAGAGAGAGTGTGGCCACCTATGTGTTGCTTAGATCTGGAGAGCATGAGAGAGTGAACGAGAGGAACCCTAGTAAAGCAAGCGCTAAGGCTCCTGCTTTTATATATAGTGGAGTGATTTTGTTGTACCAGCTTGAAAAAATGCGCTCCTACGTGTACCCGCAAGTGGGTGTGAGAGAACTAGTGCGTGCGTGCATCGCTTCTCTTCGTGAGAGTACAATATACTATGCCCAAAGAACGTTCGCCGCAAGAGTAATAGTATAAGTGTGTGACGTGTGAGCTAAAATAAAATGTGCGCGCCGTCTTTTGTTTTTTAGAAGTTCTAATGGTAGGGTGTGAAGAGCACATATGTGCGTGACGTCTACCTGCAGATAGATGGTGGGTGCGACGTGCGAGTCTGCGAGAGGACTCGGGAGAGTCGTGACTCGTGAGGGTGCGTGTGCGTGAGAGAGAGGGGGGCACGTATCAATGCAATGCATGTGTCCCTAAATCATTATCCGACAAACGTTCGCCACAAGCCTTTTCCTGACAAACGCCGTAAGAACCGTTAGATCGGCATCCGACAGTGTCAGTTTTGCCATGTCATTTAACAGAACAACCACTCTTCCTACACACAAATCTTCCACGTGAGTGTTAGCAACTGCCGTATGCTCCCTCCGTTCCGAAATGCAGTGCATATCGATTTATTGAAAATTCGAACCTCGCAAACTTTTACCAAGTTTTCGTGTACCAAATTGCACATGTAGAATACCATGTATATATCATTTCATTCATCTTCGAGAGGTAACTATAAAGTTGGGTGAGGAGTCTACAAAGAAGACCATCGTATCACCCGCAGCAATTTCAAGCATCCTTTAGTGTCGAGGAATATCATAGGAACTCTATATGATATGATTTTTATAGGATTTTTTCCTTTAGAGCCAATTGGTTCATAGGAATAGATTCATATACTCCACATTTCAAAGGAAATAAACATGATATCATTTCTATAGGTTTAGAGCCACTTGGTTCATATGAATGGATTCCTATACTCCCTTAATTTCAAAGGAAAATAAACATTAGCATATATTCAATAGAAAAGTTCCTATGGTATGAACCAAATTACATCTCTTTTCTAATCCCTCCTCATAGGAATTGAGATACATGTCATCTCTAGATTCAATAGAAAAGTTCCTATGATGTGAACCAAATGACATCTTTTCCAATCCCTACTCATAGGAATTGAGATGCTCCATGTCATCTCTTTCCCTACAACTTCCATGTATACATCTTCTATTCCTAAATAGATAGTACAACCCAATAGTAGCTTTTTTCCAAAACATGCAACTATGGCACAAGAACTATATAGTGTGACAATAACTTTGAAAGATGGTCGCTGGATGAAGCTAACCCGGCAGTGCAGATATAGGCAAATCCGAGCACTACTGGCCGTTGGATATCATCAACATTCCACCAGATCTGCCACATGTACAATTTAGAAGACTCCATGGTTGAACTTAAGCATAATGCACAAACCTAAAAACACAAGCACTTCTCCTTTGTTCTAGAATCTTCTGTATCATAAATGATTATTTTTTTCTAAATGAATTGCCATTATTTGTTTTGTTACTTTATGATTTACTCCCTCCGTTCCAAAATAGATGACCCAACTTTGCACTAACTTTGTACTAGATGACCCAATTTTGGAATGGAGGGAGAACAATGCACAACCCCATGAATCTTAACATTTTTATAAAACTAATTGATTTTGAATGAGATGAACTATAAGAACTAAACAAACATCTACATCATGCATATATGACTCAAAGCTTTACATGCTATAGTGTGTATTTATTCATAATTTGGTTTCGAAATCTCATGCGTTCAATACATGTGTACCTTAGTAGTTTTGAGTAGAGTAGCAAATTTCACGCGGCCCCGGGTATATCAAAATGCAGGGCCCATGCACCATTGCCTTTCGGTCGAACCTACATCCACAAATTTTTGTACATACTATATCTCCACTGGTCCCCGAACCCAAAATGCTGCCTTGTTCCCGTAAAACCAAGTGGCCCACACATATTTAAGGCGTCGACTCGAACCGTTTACTACGACGTGGCCCCGCACGCCGTAGTACTCCTACAAACCCTACTGCCGCACTCATCATCGGTTTTCTTCAAGAGGACGAGGGAGAAGCCGATTTGTAGTGGAGGCGCTTTAAAAAAAAGGATCTATAGTGGAGACCCCTACCCTAGGGTGCCCTAGGTAGCTGCCGCACGCATCATTGTTTTCTCTTTTCTTTATGCTCTTGCGCCCTAGTGTGAAATGATGGTTGCTTCGTCCGTCAAGCTTAATGCGGGAAAGGTGGGGCTTTGTGATTTGACCCCTCATCGCTCATTTTCTACTACTACGGCGCTACGACCGGGGTGCCTCCAATTCCAACCGCTGCTCCGAACTGTAATTTGGTGCATCGCACATGGAACAAGACGGTGGATGAGCCACATGTCGGCCAAAGGGGTCCTGTTAAGTGTGTCGCCATTTCATGTGCGGACTGACCCTGCTTGAGTTGCTACACCAACACAACAGGAGCAGCCTACCACTTGGTTTTGCTCCTTGGTGAATCCCGACTATATTGATCTAAAAAGATACGTGCTGAACTACCCTCTTCGTCTCGGTTTTTTTATTTTTAGGCATCTCAGTTTATAGGGCCTACACGTAGTTCTAGGTCATCCATTTGACTAACTAAATATGAGTTACTATGTCACAAAAAGTATATCATTGGATTCTTAAGCGGATGTAGTTGTATTTAAAAGTCGAGGGCGGGGCTTTTCTTGCACCGTAGGCGGGGCAGTTCCGCCTAGTCGGTTCGACAGAGACGCGAGAAGACAAGGGAGTAGGCTGCTGCAAACGTAGGGCTGTGTGATTTGATAGCGAGTTACTGCTGGACTGGTGGGGCCCCGTGATTTGACTTGCCATTATCATTTTAACTGCGGCGCTACGACCAGCGTGAGTCTCCCAGATTCCTGACCACCTCCATACAGGTGCCTCTCCCAATGCTCCACCATGTAGTAGAGGCTGGCTCTTGCATGAGAGCCCACTTCTCCACTTTTTCCTTGCCTCTCTTTCCTCCACTTATGCAAAAATGCCATGTAAGGCACACTATTTTACTTACTTTTACTTGCTCCTACAGGTGCTTAAGCTTGCCACATAGGCATAAAGTCTGATGTGGCAAGTTAATCAAGAAGAGAGAGACTAGTTTGGTGACCCAAGGAAGAAACGGTGATAAGCGCGTGTACCTAGGTGAAAAGACATTTTTTAGTCTATAGCTAATTAAATGAAGCAAACTTAGCAACGCCATTTCATTGGAAGAGGTCACTCCTTGGCAAATGCAATAAATACTAGTACTCCCAGTGTCCCATAATATAAGAACGTTTTTGGCACTACACTAGTGTCAAAAACATTCTTATATTATGGGACGGAGGGAGTACAAAGAAAGAGATAGAGAGAAGTAAGATAAATAAATACACTTCTAGCCAACCTTATAGCCAAAACCTTGTCGTAGTATGAGTGACTAAGTGATGACTATGTATGACATGCCAACATCAGATAGCCTAACGCACCGTGTTAAATCTCCAAGGGCGCGACCGCACGAGCGACGCGACGGTCATGGTAGGCGCGACCATGATACGCGCTGTTGGCAGACCTTGGATCTGAGATCAAACGGTCGCATGCTAAGTTGCTAGAAATTTGCAGAATAACCCTCCAGGATAGGATATTCACCCATAGGTCTAGAATCACGCCATGCAACCGTTCGATCTCAGATCCAAGGGCTCTCGGAAGCCCGTATCATGGGAGAATGGAAAGCCACTACCCTGCCGTTCGCACACTGGCAGTTCGCTCCTACTCGTCCCCACACGTCCTTCAATACTACGGCGGTTCGCTCCTAGTCGTCCCGTCCATTCACATTACGACAGTTCCACTAATCCTAACCCTCCTCCCAAATCCATGGCGTCCCAAATCTCCCCAATCGGCGGTGAGTACAAGGTTAGAACCATCACCGGCGATGGGTTCGACGTCATCTACACCCGTTCTTCCGCGACGGTGAAAGGATGCCTTTCTCGCTTCAGACGCATGTTCGAAAACTCAGATGATGAGTGGGTCGCTGGACTAGATGTTGAGTACACCACAGTCCTGGGACGAGAGAAGGATCTAAAGGACGAAGAGAGGAAGAAGCCCGTCGTGATCCAGGTTTGCGTACATAACGTTTGCTTGGTCTACCACATATGCCATGCCGACGTTGAGTGCCAGGATTTTAAGAACTTCCTCAAGGACAAAACAGTGAAATTTGTTACTGTAGACAATAAGAACGACGAAGAAGTCCTGGGTCGGATCGGCCTCGTTGTAGGCAACCCCTTCGACCTCCAGAAGAATCGGCTGGTGCCCTCTCGTCAGCCTTCAGTGCTGACCCTAGAAGGAGCCATGGTTCATCCTTCGTATGGTAAACTGGAGAAACCTCATTACACGTTTCATCGTCAAGCATGGCAGCGGAATGTACTAGATATAGACCACATCCACTATGCTGCAATGGATGGCTACCTTTGTTTCAATATCTACAAGGGTTGGATGAAGAGCAACAGCCAAGTGTGCGGTTCAAGCAAAGAAGTATCGGCCAAGAGGAATAGGGACAAGGACGAAGTTGAGGACGTGGACGAGGACTCCGAGTAAGGTGGCAGTGTCGTTGCTCATGGTGGTTCTAAACTTCTAATGCAATGTCTACCGGATTAGTTGCATAGTTTAATTTCAGGTGTGCTTAGTTTAATTTGAGGGGTGTGTTGTGCTGAGCCCCCAGCAGAACTATGTTATGTTTCTTCTCGTTACGTTAACTCTTCAGTATGTACATACTACTAGTATTTCCTTAATAGAATTTAGCACCCTAATTAAGCACGTACTAGCTTTTTTTAATAGTACTATATGCATAATTTGGCGACGAGCGCTCTCTATATGTACCACCTTTTTTAAATTTCAATTTTTGCTCCATGGCGCAATCCATCGATAGTACTACTGTACAAAAGTATACATTTTTTAAAAGGCTAGAGTACTGTTCATCACATATATAGCCAGTTAAATTCTCAACCTAGAACGACGTGCATGCCATGTAGTAAACCGATACAGAGGAAGTATAGTAAAAATGAGGTGATTTTACCGAGCGATCGGCGAGGGAGCATGGCATGTCATGTGGTCCCACGTGTCATGATGTACCAAGGCAATGCGTGTGTCCCTCTTGAGGCAGAAGCAATACTAGTACGTGGTTTGAGATGATGGCGAACCGAAGTGTGAAATAATGGTTGCTTCGTCCGTCTGGGAAGGTGCGGCATTGTGATTTGACGTCTCATTGCCCATTACTACTACTGGGCCGGTACGAGTGGGGTGCGTCCCCCCTGCTGTTCTGCACTGTTATTTGGTGCTTGACACGTCGACCCGGTTGCTATATGTCCCACATGTCGGCGACCGGAAGTACAGAATTCATGAAAGGGAGCGTCGACGGAGGAGTGTACTACAGAATTCATGAAAGGGAGCGACTTAGTTTTGGAAAAATCTGTTTTTACGGAGTACATATCCACTAGGGTTTATAGGGCTCATATAGAAATCATTCGTTTTTCCGTTTGATAAGTCTCAATTCTACTATACTAGTAGTAGTGCCATTACATGTTAGATTTCGAGGTGCGTTAGGTCACCCGACGCAAGCAGTGTCAAGAGGAAACTAACCAATGCATGTACAAGTTCATGGAAATTTAGTGGTCATTCATGCATTCGTTCTATTTAATGCCTCGGTAAACATAACTTCTTGAGAAAAATGAGCGTACTAATTACTTATGCAAACTACGAAATTAATTCGACCACTCACCGTCTACCTTGGTTGGAGAGATTTTGAAATTGAGCCATAAACTGGAAAGGAGGGAGTAGTAACTTTTGTCTCGATTACTATTTGTGGCCTTGTATAGATGCAAAATGTATTTTTTATAGTGGCCTTGTATAAGTAAATGGAGGGAGTAATAACCAAAGTACGTAGTAGGTACGATGAGTAAACGGAGGGAGTAGTAAAATTTTCTCCTCGTGCTGCGAGCCACCACGCGCGTGGGCGAGGGAGCGGGCGTAAAGGCGTACAGTAGTAGTAGTAGTAGTAGTAGTAGTAGTAGTAGTAGTAGTAGTAGTAGTAGTAGTAGTAGTAGTAGTAGTAGTAGTAGTAGTAGTAGTAGTAGTAGTAGTAGTAGTAGTAGTAGTAGTAGTAGTAGTAGTAGTAGTAGTAGTAGTAGTAGTAGTAGTAGTAGTAGTAGTAGTAGTAGTAGTAGTAGTAGTAGTAGTAGTAGTAGTAGTAGTCGTAAGCGAGCTTCACCTCATCCTGCGAGCCACCACGCCCGTGGGCGGGAGAGACGGCGTACTAAGCAAGCTTCTCCTCGTTCTGTGAGTTGACGGGACACATCAAAAGTACTCCAGTGTATAGAGCCTTGCCTCTAAGGTAGGCCCCACATGGTTTGCGTCTTTTTTTAATTTAACATAACGCGTCAAGTCGCAATTTGTTTGTTCACCCGTGGTAGACGATCCTCCCTCCACCAAGTGGACAACCAGTACACGTGCCAAATTACCATGTGGGCTGCCTTTTTCATACAGAAATGAGCTCCACCATGTACCCACGCGGGTGTGGTTGGGAAAGAGACGGGAGTACGTGCGCCGTGCGTGCACCTCTTCTCTTTGTGCACGTCCTCCACCTACGTGGGTGTGTGTGAGAGAGATACAAACCTAGACATAATGTGCCGTCCATCCCCATGCCTCCGCCCAGTCCGACCATCAGTCACCACCACGCCCCACTCCTCCTCACCTTATCTCTCATCTTTGTCCCTCCATTTTTATATACAAGGGGCCACTATCAAAATTACAATTTGAAGATATACAAGGCCCCTAACACTAATCAATGCAATATTAATGGTGTTTGCCTCGTGGTACTAGCAAAGGAGGACATTAATTATCCCTTGCATGCATGCGAGAGTTTGTAAAAAAAATGCATCTTGATGTTCCGTGCAATACACGGGCATCTTGCTAGTCCATGAAAACAACACATGGCAAAATTCCACGGCGAACGAGGGATTTGAATCTGTTGGGAGGGGCTGTTTGGATCTTGCCCGAGGTAGCCAAAATATTGGTGACCCTTTTGTCCGCTGGTGCCTTTGCCACCGATGAACGAGGAATGGCTCGGGTGCTCATGCTGTCATGCATCCTCCAGTGCGCACGTTGGAGACGAGCTCGCACGAGCTGTGTTTTTTGTCCCACAACACCGCACAAGCCGCTCGCAGACCGACCGGCGACCCGCAAATTACGCCATCCAACCGTAGCCGCACACATTATGACAGCAACTCAACCAACTGGACGAAATTCACGCAAACACGTAGACAAACTGATATTTCATATAAACAACGACGAAAATCATATAAAATACCGGATTTTCATACAAACATGACTGATTTCATTACATTCAAATGAACTACGCGGTGCTAGTTCTGGACAACACAGGTATATAATACCTGGCCTAAATGGTCGCTCGCCGATCGATTTGTATTCCTCATGTCCAGCAGCATGATCACCGTATGCCGGGAGCCCCGGAGGTATATGCTTCAGCGCAAAGTACGGCACAATTCCCCACTGCCCAACTGATATCATTGGCTGGTGCCGAAGATGATGGTGGTCGGCACCGGTTTGAGTTCAGCACCGGCCACTACTTCGCCATGGCCGGCACCGGCTCGAGTTCATCCTAACATTCCCCTCTTCCATGGAGCCCATGCGGGGTCGATGAAGGTCCTTGCAACAAAAGGATCCGGCAAGACACCTGCTGTGTACACCGGCGTCGCCTCCGTGGTGACCTTCATGGGACCCAAGCGGCGTCGACCTCCCGTGTTCTACCTCTCCTCGATGATGGCGGCGGACGCGGAGGCGCTGGCCACCGACTCGTCGCTCTCCGCGCACCCGGCTTCTATCGCTGCTTGCATGGCGCGGCCGCCGGCATGGGAGGCTTGGCCACAGAAACGGGAGACGCGGTACGAGGCGGTGGCGTGGACAGCAGCAACGACGCCCGTGCGCCGCTCCTCGTCAAGCTGGCCTGGAGCGGCGAGTTGCTGAACCGCGCGCCGGCTTGGGGCGACAACTGGCTGCGTCGGGCGAGGGAAGGGAGGTGGATCAGCGAGCTGCATAGCTCGTATCCGGCGGGCTACCCAGCCAGCTTGGATGCGGAATAACTACTCTTCGTAAGCCATTGTAAGAGTGGACAAAATGGTGGAGGAGATAGGGGAACGGCAGAGGTGTGCGATTCTTGGGCGGCGTTTGGCCTCGTTTAAATAGGAGATTAAATAGACGGCGGACGGGAGGAGCTCGGCCGGCATTGCGTTTAACGCCGGCCTGGTCATGAACGGACGTGTGTCTAGAGTGGGTTTCTCGGCTTCCACACGGGCGGGTTTCATGGAGGCGTTTGAATGCTGCACAGAGGCGTGTTCAGCCGGGCGTGCCTCGAGTGGCGCCCTCGACTCTAACCTAGGACACCGCACCGCTCTTCCACTGACGTGTGGGCTCTTTGGGTGCATGGCCTGCATACCAGTGACCCAACGCAGGCAACGCACAGTAGAGGAACCTTTGGTGGGCCAGGGCGGTCAGAAGCGGGCATTTCATAAACCGATGATTGTTCATTGAGTGTGACATCATCTTTTTCATGTAGATAAGCCTACTATGTTGATAGCCCGTTCGATACGTTGTGATTCATAAAGACCGCTGCAAATATAAATGTTCTGCTTATCACATATAAGATTGATTAATACCCGTAACAATCCATGTCCTTAACAAAGGGTGCATGCACATATAGGTTGAGCGTGTGTCTTGTGTCGTGTGCTGTGTGCATGCAGGCGTGTGAGTGTTGCGTGCGTGCAAGGGTACGTTTTAGTGTTGCATGCATGGGTGCGTACGTACGTGTGTTCGTGAGTGCATGTGTACGTGTCAGTGTTGCACGCCATCATGCGTGTGTGTGTACGTGTCAGTGTTGCATGCCTACATGCGTGCGTGTCTTGCGAGCGTGCATGCGTACGTGCAGGGTGAGGCTACACGTCAGTCAACTGACTTTTTCGTCTCTGGTCATTAGATTTTCCAGCCGTTGGATAGGAAATCAAGGGCCTCTAGTTTATCATCAAACTCCACCCCCCAAGCCACCAGGCACCACCGGCCAAACCGCCAGCCCCCGCCGCCCGCGGCCGGCCCGCCGTCCCCGAAACCACTCCCCACCGTCGGTCCGCCGCTGCACCGACCATCCCTCTAGCCCCCCTGCCGAGCTTTTTCTCCGGGGATCCCCACCCCACCGCCCAATGAACGCCCCCAACCACCGATGACTGCCAACCAGAGGTCTCACTGTCGGCGTTCTGGGAACGGGGGTCCCCAGACTTGCTTGCCTGCGGCTACGGCGTGGCCCAAGTGGGGGACCAGCGTGGCCCATTGAGGGAGTCCTGGATTAGGGGGTGTTCGGATAGCCAAACTATATCTTCAGCCGAACTCCAGGACTATGAAGATACAAGATTGAAGACTTCGTCCCGTGTCCGGAAGGTTCTTTCCTTGGCGTGGAAGGCAAGCTAGGCGTGCGGATATTCAAGATCTCCTACCAATGTACCCGACTCTGTGTAACCCTAACCCTATCCGGTGCCTATATAAACCGGAGGGTTGTAGTCCGTAGGACGAACACATCATAACCATCATCATACCCATAGGCTAGCTTCTAGGGTTTAGCCTCCTTGATCGCGTGGTAGATCTACTATTGTACTACCCATATCATCAATATTAATCTAGCAGGAGTAGGGTTTTACCTCCATCGAGAGGGCCCGAACCTGGGTAAAATAAAGTGTCCCTTGTCTCCTGTTACCATCCGACCTTGACGCACAGATCGGGACCCCCTACCCGAGATCCGCCGGTTTTGACACCGACATTGGTGCTTTCACTGAGAGTTCCTCTGTGCCATCGCGATCAGGAAGGATGCTTTTTCCCGTCTTTAAAGATGGCGCCGTCACTGAGGGAGCTTTGGCTATCGGCCAACCCCTCCGGCTGGGTGGTTTTCTCATGACCGCCCGTTCGGCCATTACGCCGACGGTGACCTCCCGGGTCATCGAAAACAATCTCCGCGTCAGCTCGGAATTGGCCGAGCAGCTAGATCCGGTGGAGCTCTCCTCCATAAACGAGCTCCTGGATCGCATCGCCGCCTTGGGGGTCGCTACAAACTACGACCAGGTTGGGCCTAAACCCGATCTAAGGGAAATCAACTCTCCCCAAGCCACCCATCATGTTGTTGTGGTGGAAACACAATGCGGTGACCCTTCATCAATCTTAAGGACCAGTTACGTCCGAATTCCGGAACCCTCCATGCCGGATGTCCACGGAGGGGAGGATACAACCCAAGACCTGGGCTTGGAACCAGGCAAACCGGAAAACATACAGGACTCCGGATCTCGGAATCCGGAGGTCGTTCGGCCTCCGAACAGCAAACCGGGCGAAGTATCAGATCTAATGAATTCCGCCCGTCCGATCTTAAGCGATCTCTCCCAAATCAAGCAGATGCCCGAAGAAACAATACATCATTACTGGGCCAGATTCCTCCTGCTTATGAACAGGATAAAGGACTGCCACGAGGGAGACGCAATTTCAATCTTCTGCAGTAACTGCACGGACAAGGGGATACTCAACGCCATAAGTCGTCGTAATATTACGCGCTTTGCTGACTTGGCGTCCATAGTACAAAAATATTGTGCGATGGAAAGTGCTCGGAAAACCGAAATTAAATTTTGGGATAATCCGGCCTTGAATAGCAATCCCGTCCGAATCAAAAGGGCGCACTACAACAAAGCGCCCGGATTAAATAAAAAATCAAAACCCTACAGGGGGCACGGAACCGTGCTAGAAAGGTGGCTCGATGGACCCTGCAAGATTCATAGTACAGAGGATGCCACCCCAACTCACAGCCTCAGGGCATGTTGGATACTCCGGCAGGTGGCCAAAATTGGCGAGGACCTCCTAAATCCAGAGGTCGAAGGAAACCAGCCCGAGAATTTCAGTACCGTTCTCACAATCTCCGAGACTTTCGCATCAAATAACATGCGAAAAAGAACACTTCGCAGCCTCGCCGAAGTCTACCAAGTAGCGACCATAAATCCATGGAGCAATACTGCCATCACCTTCAATGCGAGCGACGAACCTAAATTCCGAACAGCCAGAGCGCCAGCCGCATTGGTTCTCAGTCCCATAGTGGACGGCTGTCGCCTCACAAAGGTACTTATGGACGGAGGCAGTGGATTGAACCTCATCTACGAGGAAACCCTCCAAAAGATGGAAATAGACTAGAACCGCATTGAGCGAAGCAGCACAACCTTTAGAGGAATAATCCCCAGTCAGGAAGCGCGCTGCACCGGAAAGATCACACTAGATGTGGTATTCGGCACGCCGGATAATTACAGGTCCGAACAAATCACGTTCCAGGTGGCCCTGTTCAGAAGCGGATATCACGCTATATTAGGACGAGAGGCATTCATAGTTTTCCAAGCCATACCCCATTACTGTTGGAAATATGCACTAGAGGCAATAATAAATTGATTATTATTATATTTCCTTGTTCATGATAATCGTTTATTATCCATGCTAGAATTGTATTGATAGGAAACTCAGATACATGTGTGGATACATAGACAACACCATGTCCCTAGTAAGCCTCTAGTTGACTAGCTCGTTGATCAATAGATGGTTACGGTTTGCTGACCATGGACATTGGATGTCATTGATAACGGGATCACATCATTAGAAGAATGATGTGATGGACAAGACCCAATCCTAAGCCTAGCACAAGATCATGTAGTTCGTATGCTAAAGCTTTTCTAATGTCAAGTATCGTTTCCTTAGACCATGAGATTGTGCAACTCCCGGATACCGTAGGAGTGCTTTGGGTGTGTCAAACGTCACAACGTAACTGGGTGGCTATAAAGGTACACTACGGGTATCTCCGAAAGTATCTGTTGGGTGGCACGAATCGAGACTGGGATTTGTCACTCCGTGTAAACGGAGAGGTATCTCTGGGCCCACTCGGTAGGACATCATCATAATGTGCACAATGTGATCAAGGAGTTGATCACGGGATGATGTGTTGCGGAACGAGTAAAAGAGACTTGCCGGTAACGAGATTGAACAAGGTATTGGGATACCGACGATCGAATCTCGGGCAAGTATCGTACCGATAGACAAAGGGAATTGTATACGGGATTGATTAAGTCCTTGACATCGTGGTTCATCCGATGAGATCATCGTGGAACATGTGGGAGCCAACATGGGTATCCAGATCCCGCTGTTGGTTATTGACCGGAGAACATCTCGGTCATGTCTGCATGTCTCCCGAACCCGTAGGGTCTACACACTTAAGGTTCGATGACGCTAGGGTTATAAAGGAAGCTTGTATGTGGTTACCGAATGTTGTTAGGAGTCCCGGATGAGATCCCGGACGTCACGAGGAGTTCCGGAATGGTCCGGAGGTAAAGATTTATATATAGGAAGTCCTATTTCGGCCATCGGGACAAGTTTCGGGGTCATCGGTATTGTACCGGGACCACCGGGGGGGTCCCGGGGGCCCACCGGGTGGGGCCACCTATCCCGGAGGGTCCCATGGGCTGAAGTGGGAAGGGATCCAGCCCAAAGTGGGCTAGGGCGCCACTTCCCCTAAGGCCCATGCGCCTAGGGTGAAGGGGGAAACCCTAAGGAGGAGTCCCAAGGAGGGAAGGCACCTCCTAGGTGCCTTGGGGGGGAGGGAAACCTCCCCTGGCCGCCGCCCCTAGGAGATTGGATCTCCTAGGGCTGGCGCACCCCCCCCCCTTGGGATCCCTATATATAGTGGGGGTAAAGGGCCTCTTGAGACATACCTTTTTGCCTTTGGTGCAGCCCCTCCCTCTCCCAAGTTCTTCTCCTCTCTTGCGGTGCTTGGCGAAGCCCTGCTGGATTGCCACGCTCCTCCATCATCACCACGCCGTTGTGCTGCTGCTGGATGGAGTCTTCCTCAACCTCTCCCTCTCTCCTTGCTGGATCAAGGCATGGGAGACGTCACCGGGCTATACGTGTGTTGAACGTGGAGGTGCTGTCCGTTCGGCACTAGGATCATCGGTGATTTGAATCACGACGAGTACGACTCCATCAACCCCGTTCATTTGAACGCTTCCGCTTAGCGATCTACAAGGGTATGTAGATGCACTCTCCTTCCCCTCGTTGCTGGTCTCTCCATAGATAGATCTTGGTGTCACGTAGGAAAATTTTGAATTTCTGCTACGTTCCCCAACAGTGGCATCATGAGCTAGGCCTATTGCGTAGATTCTTTGCACGAGTAGAACACAAAGTAGTTGTGGGCGTTGATTTTGTTCAATATGCTTACCGTTACTAGTCAATCTTGATTCGGCGGCATTGTGGGATGAAGCGGCCCGGACCAACCTTACACGTACTCTTACGTGAGACCGGTTCCACCGACTGACATGCACTAGATGCATAAGGTGGCTGGCGGGTGTCTGTCTCTCCTACTTTAGTCGGATCGGATTCGATGAAAAGGGTCCTTATGAAGGGTAAATAGCAATTGGCATATCACGTTGTGGTTTTGCGTAGGTAAGAAACGTTCTTGCTAGAAACCCATAGCAGCCACGTAAAACATGCAAACAACAATTAGAGGACGTCTAACTTGTTTTTGCAGGGTATGCCTTGTGATGTGATATGGACAAAGGATGTGATGTATGATATATGTGATGTATGAGATGATCATGTTCTTGTAATAGGAATCACGACTTGCATGTCGATGAGTATGACAACCGGCAAGAGCCATAGGAGTTGTCTTTAATTTATTTATGACCTGCGTGTCAACATAAACGTCATGTAATTACTTTACTTTATTGCTAAAGCGTTAGCCATAGTAGTAGAAGTAATAGTTGACGTGACAACTTCATGAAGACACGATGATGGAGATCATGATGATGGAGATCATGGTGTCATGTCGGTGACGACGATGATCATGGAGCCCCGAAGATGGAGATCAAAAGGAGCAAAATAATATTGGCCGTATCATGTCACCTTTTGATTGCATGTGATGTTTATCATGTTTATGCATCTTGTTTACTTAGAACGACGGTAGTAAATAAGATGATCCCTCATAAACAATTTCAAGAATGTGTTCTCCCCTAACTGTGCACCGTTGCTACAGTTCGTCGTTTCGAAGCACCACGTGATGATCGGGTGTGATAGATCCTTACGTTCACATACAACGGGTGTAAGACAGTTTTACACATGCAAAACACTTAGGGTTAACTTGACGAACCTAGCATGTACAAACATGGCCTCGGAACACAGAAGACCGAAAGGTCGAGCATGAGTCGTATAGAAGATACGATCAACATGAAGATGTTCACCGATGTTGACTAGTCCGTCTCACGTGATGATCGGACACGGCCTAGTTGACTCGGATCATGTAATCACTTGGATGACTAGAGGGATGTCTATCTGAGTGGGAGTTCATAAGATGAACTTAATTATCCTGAACATAGTCAAAAAGATTTTGCAAATTATGTCGTAGCTCGCGCTTTAGTTCTACTGTTTTAGATATGTTCCTAGAGAAACTATAGTTGAAAGTTGATAGTAGCAATTATGCGGACAGTACAAGGCTTACGTCCTTAATGCACTGCTCGGTGTGCTGGACCTCGAACGTGGTCTGTGGATGTTGCGAACATCCGACATACACGTGTTGATGACTACATGATAGTTCGGTAATGTTAAATGGTTTAGAGTTGAGGCACCAAAGACGGTTTTGAAATGTCACGGAACATGTGAGATGTTTCAAGGGCTGAAATTGGGATTTCAGGCTCGTGCCCACGTCAAGAGGTATAAGACCTCCGACGATTTTCTTGGCCTGCAAACTAAGGGAGAAAAGCTCAATCGTTGAGCTTGTGCTCAGATTGTCTGAGTACAACAATCACTTGAATCGAGTGGGAGTTAATCTTCCAGATAAGATAGTGATGTTTTCCAAAGTTATTGCCACCAAGCTACTAGAGCTTCGTGATGAACTATAACATATCAGGGATAGATATGATGATCCTTGAAATATTCGCGATGTTTGACACCGCGAAAGTAGAAATCAAGAAGGAGCATCAATTGTTGATGGTTAGTGAAACCACTAGTTTCAAGAAGGGCAAGGGCAAGAAGGGACGCTTCATGAAACGGCAAATCAGCTGCTGCTCTAGTGGAGAAACCCAAGGATGAACCCAAACCCGAGACTGAGTGCTTCTGTAATAAGGGGAACAGCCACTAGAGCAGAATTACCTTAGATACTTGGTAGATGAGAAGGCTGTCGATAGAAGTATATTGGATATACATTATGTGAATGTGTACTTTACTAGTACTCCTAGTAGCATCAGGGTATTAGATACCGGTTCGGTTGCTAAGTATTAGTAACTCGAAATAAAAGCTACGGAATAAACGGAGACTAGATAAAGGTGAGCTGACGAGATGTGTTGGAAGTTCTTCCAAGGTTGATATGATCAAGCATCACACGCTCCCTCTACTATCAAGATTGGTGTTAAACCTAAATAATTGTTGTTTGGTGTTTGCGTTGAGCGTAGACATGATTGGATTATGTCTATCGCAATACGGTTATTCATTTAAGGAGAATAATGGTTACTCTATTTATTTGAATAATACCTTCAATGGTCTTGCACCTAAAATGAATGGTTTATTGAATCTCGATCATAGTGATACACATGTTCATGCCAAAAGATATAAGATAATGATGATATTACCACATGCTTGTGGCACTGAAATTTGAGTCATATTGGTATAAAATGCATGAAGAAGCTCCATGTTGATGGATCTTTGGACTCACTCATTTTTGAAAAAAAAAAGGATTGAGTAATGTGAACCATGTCTACTGGTATATACGCATGAAGAAACTCCATGCAGATGGACCGTCTGGACTCACTTGATTTTGAATCACTTGAGATATGCAAATCATACCACATGGGCAAGATGACTGAAAGCTTCGGTTTCAGTAAAATGGAACACGAAAGCAACTTGTTGGAAGTAACACATTTTGATGTGTGCAGTCCAATGAGTGCTGAAGCACGCAGTGGATATCGTTATGCTCTTACTTCACTGATGATTTGAGTAGATACGGAGAATATTTACTTGATGAAACATAAGTATGAATTATTGAACGGTTCAAGTAATTTCAGAGTGAAGTTGAATATCGTCGTGACAAGAGGATAAAATATCTATGATATGATCATAGAGATGAATATCTGAGTTGCAAGTTTGGCACAGAATTAAGACATTATGGAAATTATTTCACAACTGATACAGCCTGGAACACCATAGTGTGATGGTGTGTCCGAACATCATAACTGCACCCTATTGGATATGGTGCGTACCATGATGTCTCTTATCAAATTACCACTATCGTTCATGGGTTAGGCATTGGAGACAACCGCACTCACTTTCAATAGGGCACCACGTAATTCTGATGAGATGACACCGTATGAACTATGGTTTAGAGAAACCTAAGCTGTCGTTTCTTAAAAGTTTGGGGCTGCGACGCTTATATGAAAAAGGTTTCAGGCTGATAAGCTCGAACCCAAAGTGGATAACTGCATCTTCATAGGATACCCAAAACAGTTGAGTATACCTCCTGTCTCAGATCCGAAAGCAATAAGGATTGTTTCTCAAATCGGGTCCTTTCTCGAGGAAAAGTTTCTCTCGAAAGAATTGAGTGGGAGGATGGTGGAGACTTGATGAGGTTATTGAACCGTCACTTCAACTAGTGTGTAGCAGGGCACAGGAGTTGTTCCTATGGCACCTACACCAATTGAAGTGGAAGCTTATGATAGTGATCATGAGACTTCGAATCAAGTCACTCCCAAACCTCATAGGATGACAAGGATGCGTACTACTTCAGAGTGGTACGTAATCCTGTCTTGGAAGTCATGTTGCTAGACAACAATGAACCTACGAGTTATGGAGAAGCGATGGTGGTCCCGGATTCCGATGAATGGCTCGAGGCCATAAAATCCGAGAGAGGATCCATGTATGAAAACAAAGTGTAGACTTTGGCAGAACGGCTCGATGGTCGTGAGGCTGTTGAGTACAGATGGATTTTAAAAGGAAGACGAACAATGATGGTAAATGTCACCATTAAGAAAGCTCGACTTGTCGTTAAGATGTTTCCCGACAAGTTCAAGGAGTTGACTACGATGAGACTTTCTCACTCGTAGCGATGCTAAGAGTCTGTTGGAATTATATTAGCAGGTACTGCATTATTTATGAAATCTTGCAGATAGGATGTCAAAACATTGTTTCCTTGATTTTCTTGAGGAAAGGTTGTATGTGATACAACCAGAAGATTTTGTCAATCCTGAAAGATGCTAATAAGTATGCAAAGCACCAGCAATCCTCCTGAGGACTGGAGTAAGCATCTCGGAGTTGGAATGTACACTTTGATGAGTTGATCAAAGATTTTAGGTTTATACAAAGTTTATGAGAAACTTGTATTTCCAAAGAAGTGAGTGGGAGCACTATAGAATTTCTGATGAGTATATGTTGTTGACATATTGTTCATCAGAAATGATGTAGAATTTCTGGAAAGCATATAGGGTTATTTGAAGAGTGTTTTCAATGGAAAACCTGGATTAAGCTACTTGAACATTGAGCATCAAGATCTATAAGGATAGATCAAAATCGCTTAATAGTACTTTCAAATTGAATACATACCGTGACAAGATTTTGAAGGAATTCAAAATAGATCAGCAAAGAAGGAGTTCTTGGCTGTATTACACGTGTGAGTATTGAGTAAGACTCAAGACCTGACCACGGCAGAAGAAAGAGAAAGGACGAAGGTCGTCCCCTATGCTTAGACATAGGCTCTACAGTATGCTATGTTGTGTACCGCACCTGAAGTGTGCCAAACCATGAGTCAGTCAAGGGGTACAAGTGTGATCCAGGATTGGATCACAGGACAACGGTCAAGGTTATCCTTAGTAACTAGTGGACTAAGGAATTTTCTCGATTATGGAAGTGGAAAAGAGTTCGTCGTAAAAGGTTACGCCGATGCAAACTTTGACACTGATCCAGATTATACTAGGTAGTAAATTGGATTCGTATAGTAGAACAGTTATTTGGAATAGTTCCAAATAGAGCGTGGTAACTGCATCTAGGAGATGACATAGAGATTTGTAAAGCACACACGGATCTGAAAGGTTCAGACCCGTTGACTATAACATCTCTCACAAGCATAACATGATCGAACCAAAAACTCATTGAGTGTTAATCACATAGTAATGTGAACTAGATTATTGACTCTAGTAAACTCTTTGGGTGTTAGTCACATGGGGATGTGACCTTGAGTGTTAATCACATAGCGATGTGAACTGGATTATTGACTCTAGTGCAAGTGGGAGACTGTTGGAAATATGCCCTAGAGGCAATAATAAATTGATTATTATTATATTTCCTTGTTCATGATAATTGTTTATTATCCATGCTAGAATTGTATTGATAGGAAACTCAGATACATGTGTGGATACATAGACAACACCATGTCCCTAGTAAGCCTCTAGTTGACTAGCTCGTTGATCAATAGATGGTTACGGTTTCCTGACCATGGACACTGGATGTCATTGATAACGGGATCACATCATTAGAAGAATGATGTGATGGACAAGACCCAATCCTAAGCCTAGCACAAGATCATGTAGTTCGTATGCTAAAGCTTTTCTAATGTCAAGTATCGTTTTCCTTAGACCATGAGATTGTGCAACTCCCGGATACCGTAGGAGTGCTTTGGGTGTGCCAAACGTCACAACGTAACTGGGTGGCTATAAAGGTACACTACGGGTATCTCCAAAAGTATCTGTTGGGTGGCACGAATCGAGACTGGGATTTGTCACTCCGTGTAAACGGAGAGGTATCTCTGGGCCCACTCGGTAGGACATCATCATAATGTGCACAATGTGATCAAGGAGTTGATCACGGGATGATGTGTTGCGGAACGAGTAAAAGAGACTTGCCGGTAACAAGATTGAACAAGGTATTGGGATACCGACGATCGAATCTCGGGCAAGTATCGTACCGATAGACAAAGGGAATTGTATACGGGATTGATTAAGTCCTTGACATCGTGGTTCATCCGATGAGATCATCGTGGAACATGTGGGAGCCAACATGGGTATCCAGATCCCGCTGTTGGTTATTGACTGGAGAACATCTCGGTCATGTCTGCATGTCTCCCGAACCCGTAGGGTCTACACACTTAAGGTTCGATGACGCTAGGGTTATAAAGGAAGCTTGTATGTGGTTACCGAATGTTGTTCGGAGTCCCGGATGAGATCCCGGACGTCACGAGGAGTTCCGGAATGGTCCGGAGGTAAAGATTTATATATAGGAAGTCCTATTTCGGCCATCGGGACAGGTTTCGGGGTCATCGGTATTGTACCGGGACCACCGGAGGGGTCCCGGGGGCCCACCGGGTGGGGCCACCTATTCCGGAGGGTCCCATGGGCTGAAGTGGGAAGGGATCCAGCCCAAAGTGGGCTAGGGCGCCACTTCCCCTAAGGCCCATGCGCCTAGGGTGAAGGGGGAAACCCTCAGGAGGAGTCCCAAGGAGGGAAGGCACCTCCTAGGTGCCTTGGGGGGAGGGAAACCTCCCCTGGCCGCCGCCCCTAGGAGATTGGATCTCCTAGGGCTGGCGCACCCCCCCTTGGGATCCCTATATATAGTGGGGGTAGAGGGCCTCTTGAGACATACCTTTTTGCCTTTGGTGCAGCCCCTCCCTCTCCCAAGTTCTTCTCCTCTCTTGCGGTGCTTGGCGAAGCCCTGCTGGATTGCCACGCTCCTCCATCATAACCATGCCGTTGTGCTGCTGCTGGATGGAGTCTTCCTCAACCTCTCCCTCTATCCTTGCTGGATCAAGGCATGGGAGACGTCACCGGGTTGTACGTGTGTTGAACGCAGAGGTGCTGTCCGTTCGGCACTAGGATCATCGGTGATTTGAATCACGACGAGTACGACTCCATCAACCCCGTTCACTTGAATGCTTCCACTTAGCGATCTACAAGGGTATGTAGATGCACTCTCCTTCCCCTCGTTTCTGGTCTCTCCATAGATAGATCTTGGTGTCACGTAGGAAAATTTTGAATTTCTGCTACGTTCCCCAACAATTACGGGTACATGAAGCTTAATATGCCTGGGCCAAACGGAATTATCACTCTCGCTAGTGATCCAGACATAGCACTCCGCGCCAAAAACAAGACAGGCTCATTGGCCCTCGAGGCACTATATGAAGCCTTAGCGGCCGAAGAGCTGACGGCGCTGCGATCCACGGTTAGCAGGGATGATGTGATACTCGATAAGAGATCCAAATCCACATCCTTCAAACCAGCGGACGAAATAGTCAAATTCCAGGTCCACCCAACGGACCCGAATAAAATAGCCTCCATCGGGGCACAATTGAGCCCTGATGTAAACGCCGCACTGCGCGAGTTCCTACGAGAGAACTGGGATATTTTCGCTTGGCACCCCTCAGATATGCCAGGAATCCCACGCAGGCTGGCCGAGCACAGCTTAAATATCCAGAAAGGATTCAAACCTGTCAAACAAACCCTTCGGCGTTTCTCCGAACCAAAGAGACAGGCCATGTGAGAGGAGCTAGCCAAATTATTGGAGGCCGGATTCATTAGAGATATCAAACACCCGGACTGGCTAGCAAACCTGGTAATGGTACCAAAGAAGGACAAATCCTGGCGCCTGTGTGTCGACTTCGAAGACCTTAATAAGGCCTGCCCAAAGGATCCCTTTCCCCTCCCTCGAATTGATAAAATCATCGATGCCACCGCAGGACACGATTCCCTGTGTTTCCTCGACGCATACTCCGGTTACCATCAAACAAAGATGGCAGAATCCGACCAAGCTGCAACAGCATTCATCACGCCATGTGGCCCATTCTGCTTCAACACAATGCCCTTTGGGCTCAAAAACGCCGGCGCGACATATCAGCGCATGATTCAAACATGTTTGGCAAACCAGATCGGCAAAACAGTGGAGGCGTACGTAGATGATGTGGTCGTTAAATCAAGACACGTCGAATCTCTAGTAGACGACTTGAGACTTACATTCGACAACCTGCGAAAATACGACATCAAGCTCAATCCGGAAAAATGTGTTTTCGGTGTCCCAGCCGGAAAGCTCCTGGGCTTCATTGTATCCGGCAGAGGAATTGAAGCAAATCCAGCTAAAATCCGCGCTCTGTCACAATTGGATGTCCCAAAAGATCTGAAGCAAATTCAGAAACTCACCGGATGCGTGGCGGCCTTAAGCCGCTTCATCTCCCGCTTGGGAGAAAAGGCACTACCCCTTTACCGCCTCCTTAGGCGCACCGAACACTTCGAGTGGACGGACGCTGCCACGGCCGGACTCGAGGAAATAAAGGCCATCTTGGCAACAAACCCCGTCCTGGCCGCGCCGAATACCGGCGAACCCATGCTATTGTACATTGCCGCAACCCATCAAGTTGTTAGCGCAGTACTCGTCGTCGAACGGATAACGGACGGACATAAATTACCCCTTCAAAGGCCGGTTTACTACGTGTCCACTGTCCTCACACCATGCAAATCACGGTACCCGCATTATCAAAAAATCGCATACGCGGTATTCATGGCATCCCGGAAGCTACGACACTACTTTCAAGAGTGTTCTATTATAGTAGCCTCGGAAGTACCACTCAACGATATTATCAACAACCGCGATGCAACAGGCCGGATAGCAAAATGGGCTATAGAGCTCCTCCCGTTCGATATAACCTACAAGCCATGGCGAGTAATTAAATCGCAAGTCCTAGCCGACTTCGTCGCCGAATGGACAGAGGCCGAACTCCCTAAAGAGTACGGCACGTACTCAAACTGGATCATGCATTTCGACGGCTCCAAAATGCTGGGCGGACTAGGGGCTGGCGTCGTTTTGACGTCCCCTACAGGAGATACAGTCCAATATGTACTCCAAATTATGTACACGGACTCCAACAATGCAGCCGAATACGAGGCCCTTCTACATGGCTCCGGATGGCGGTATCCATGGGCATTCAACGCCTGGAAGTACGCGGGGACTCAAACCTCGCGATATCCCAAATAAATGGCGACTTCGACGCCAAAGACCCAAAAATGGCAGCTTATCGCAATGCCGTACTAAAAATGTCAGCTCGGTTCGAGGGACTGGAGTTCCATCACATAGCCCGAGAAAATAATCAGGCAGCGGACGTCCTGGCACGCATTGGAGCAAAACGAGATGCAGTCCCCCCAACATCTTCTTAGAAAGATTATTCAAACCATCCGTAACATGGGAGGGGGAACCCTTGGATAATAGCCCGGGCATAACCGCACAACCCAATGTCGAACAATCAGACATAATCGGCGGCCCCGCCGCCGAAATTACACCCTCAGCCCACGCAATAATGGCGGTCATCGCCCCGTGGACGGAACCATTCCTAGCCTACCTTACTAGGCAGGAACTCCCCGAGGACCAAAACGAGGCACGCTGCATAGTGCGGCGATCTAAAGCCTATAAAGTCCACGAGGCAGAGCTATATAAGAAAAGCACTACAGGAGTCCTTGAAAGGTGTATCTCCGAAGAGGAAGGGCGGAGTTTGTTGGCTGAAATTCATGCCGGACTCGATGGCCATCACGCCGCGGCTCGGTCCCTCGTAAGCAAGGCTTTCCGTACTGGCTTCTATTGGCCGACGGCTAGAGCATACGCTCAGGACCTAGTCAAACGGTGCGTCGGTTGCCAGCTCTTTGCCAACCAAAGCCATATGCCACCCAACGCCCTCTGAACTATCCCCATCACTTGGCCTTTCGCGATCTGGGGGCTCGATATGGTGGGACCCCTTAAAGGCGGAACCCACAAGAAAAAATACTTATTGGTCATGGTGGATAAATTCACCAAATGGATAGAAGCCAAGCCTGTCAAGATGGCTGAATTCGGACCTGTGATAGACTTCGTATCCGGGGTCGTACACCGTTATGGTGTCCCCCACAGCATCATCACCGATAACGCCACAAACTTCACCTCTGATGAAGTAAAGTTGTGGTGCAAAAACATGGGCATTAAGCTCGACTACGCTTTTGTCTATCACCCACAAACTAACGGTCAGGTCGAACGTGCAAATGGTCTCATCATGAGCAGCATCAAACCCAGACTAGTGCGGTCCCTCAAGGAATCTGATATGCACTGGGTAGAGGAGCTCGACTCCGTACTCTGGGGGCTGCGAACCACGCCAAATCGTACCACCGGATTCACGCCATTCTTTATGGTGTACGGCGCTAAGGCGATTCTGCCCTGCGACATAATTCATGACTCACCTCGAGTGCGCATGTACGAAGAAAGAGAAGCCGAGCTTGATCAGCAGGACAACCTGGACACCTTAGAGGAAGAGCGTGACGTGGCTAAGGCCCGTTCCGCATTCTATCAACATCAAGCTCGAAGATATCAAAGCAGAGAAGTACGGGCCAAAAATTACAACGTTGGTGAACTAGTTCTGCGCCTGCCGGATAAGCAAAAGAACAAACTCAAGCCCAAATGGGAAGGTCCATTCATAATCGACCAAGTCCTAACTGGTGGAGCGTACCGCCGGCGAGATGCGTCGGACAACCGACTCGAGCCGAACCCATGGAACGCCACACGTCTCCGAAGATTCTATGCCTAGCGCCGGACTCTGTGTTTGTCTCCTTCCTCTGTCCATTATTTACATTTATACCTTTTTTTAACTTTGTCTACTACTCTTTTCTTTTCTAGCCCGTAAAAGGCTCATTATATGACGCGCTATCCGCGCTCCTTAAACCTGGGGGCTTCTTTAACAGAAGCTTATCTATATGGGTTTCACACCCAACGCATGCGTCAGACTTCCGCATGCACCTTTTCTTCGCCATTATATGCATCGATATGACTTAAGTTTTGGCCAAGCTGGGTTGCCTGGCTCCTGTGCTTACCCCTACGTTCCCGATTGTTCGGCTAGGCGGTAAAGGGAGCACCTCTGCGATTGTTACTGCCGGATAAGCCGGATGTGTACCTTAGACTGGGTGAAGCCGAAAGCTAGCGTTCTTAAGGGAATATTCGGTCGGTGAACTAAAGATGAACCTTTTTATTTTATACATGCCCCCAGATGATCTTCTGCATTTGCAGCCGGACGTGCACTTTAGGGCACGCCACCCCAGCGAAAGGAATCCTTAACGGAACTATTCTCTCTGGAAGATGTTTCTTACTAACCATGTAATATAACATAACTAGTTGGGCACTTGTCTAATAAAGCACTAATGACCCCTACGCCTGGTCTCCATGCATACCCCGGCTTTTATATAGCCGTTATGGTATTCGGACACACTCCAGACCATCAGGTCCCGAGGTCGAAGCGAAAAGGTCGGCAACGACAAACGATCTACAATCCGGCTAGAAGGCATTACACATGTCAATTATAAATTACATAGTCATCTTGACTGATCGTATTCCTCCTCTATACCATCTAACAGGCTGTCTAATTTACAGTCCTGCTGGGAATACTTTGCAGCCAACTCTACCTGGCCATACACCAAGCTCACAGGGATCTCCTTCTCGTCAGGCCCCACTGGTCCGACCTCGGCCATGTGATTGGGGTCAGACTTCGTAAAGCGGGTCTTCACCATGGCCCAGGCCTCCCTTGCGCCTTGTCGGCAGGCTGATATCTTCCACAACCGGATGCGCCGCCGAGCTCCCATCAGCTTCTCCGCAAGCTCTCCAAGGCCCTCGGGCGTGGAGTGGGCAGGCCATAAGGCCTGGGCAACCCCTTGCATTGCCTTCCGAATTCGTTCGTGCAGTTGCAGGAGTTCGGGGAGAAGGTCACCCGTAGAACCGGGCATCTCCTCTACAGGACGAACTGTGAGCGTACCTACAGACATAATTCTGTTATTCGTCTTCCTCGCCGAACTCCTTTTTTTTTAAAAGGGTTCGCTCAAGCACTTACTAAATATGCCGCGTCGAAGACGCTGATTCTCCTTCGTGGAGTCAGATAGCTGGCCACGAACGTCTTTCAGTTCAACATCCAGCTTGGTTTTGGCATCCTGAAGATCATTCTTCTCTCGCCTCACCCTTGTCAACGTACTCTCGCCAGCCTTTAACTGGCGTAAGAGTTGTTGCCTCTCCGGATCTAGTCCGGTACCATCTGTAACATTAATTGTCAGATTTGCACATAAGACGCACAATACTAATCTCTCAAAGTATATCATACCTGAGGGGGTCCCTTTGGGCTACCCTGTTGCGGCTAGTGCGGCCTCTAGTTGGGCCTTGCACTTCTCCAGCTCCTGGGACAGCACGGTGTTCTTCTCAGTAAGAACCTACATATTATATGATCCTTAAATCAGTTAGTTTAACTGTTTCAAGTCTCGGGGGCTACTGGTATATATATATTTAAATTTTCTTACCCGTATGTCTTTCACAAACTGCTCCGTGGCTCTGGCTAAACCATCTTGAGCAGCACGAAGGTACGCATCTCCCGAATTGAAGGCGTCTAAGGCCTCTCAGGAGAAACAAGCGTCGCGTAGAACTGTCCGGCGACGCCTATGGTTCATGGCGCTCTCCACTTCTGAATTTGTGGCAGATAGCCGGTCCGCGTCCTCTGTTGGAGGAGCGTCCGACGCAAGCCTGGTGTTTTGTCCCCGCCTCCGGACCAGACATTGGGGCCTGGCTGGTAGAGGCGCGGTTGGCGGCCCCTCCAGATATAGTCCGGCGAGGCCTCTTCGTCCTGGAAACAGTACGGATGTTAACATGCCCTGACAAAATAACGCCAAGAAGACAGAGGGCGCGTTATACCTTTGTGCCGAACTCTTAGTCCGGACTTCATCCCTTTTTACCCCACGGGGCTGGCGGCTCCTCGTTGGCTAGCCGCCGCAGGTTCGGCCTCCCTCCTCGGAAATCTCCCCTGTAAAATACGGTTGTCGTCAGAAACAACGGAATATGTAAGGACGGAATCTCTCTTGCGGGAATAAACACTCCGGTTTCTGTCACCTGGGAGGCCGGGATTAACCCGGGATAATCAGCCGTAATGGCCACCAAGGTATTATCTTTGCTTAACTGGTGGAACACCCCGTCGATGAGCTCCACCGATATGTCCGGATCCTCTTCGGAGTTCGGATCGAGGGACCGTTCTGGGTCCTTAGGCTGTGGAGGGCAGCTATTGATATCCTTTACCTCCTGTCGAAGCTCCTGCATTGAAATCACCAGATTACGTATCTAGTCATGGGAGCATTAAATAAGCGGGCAAGTGCAATTGTTCACTTACCTAACTTGGAGGTTCATACATAGTGAATCCGGCCCGCGGGTTGACGCGGAGGAAGTCCTCCTTTTCTCCCTTGTACAAAGATGTTAGAATCTTTACTAGAGCGGCAGCTGTGTCTGGCCCCTTGCGGCCGTAACGGGTGGCGTCATCCTCCTCGTTGAAATCCCACATGGGGTGACTCCTATATTGAAGCGGCTGCATCCCCCGCATAATACATGCGGCCATGACTCCAATCATGGTTAGTCCGGAATGAGCCAACAGTCTTATCCGGCCCATCAGGTAAAGAACGTCTCTATTGCTTTCTCTCTGAGAGCTCCGCGGACGCCAACTTAAGCGTTTCTTTAAGGGAGCCATGCTGAACTCAGGGAGGCCGACCCGGACAGGGTCCGGCAGTGGGACGTCGTCTATGTAGAACCATTCTGAAGGCCAGTCCTCGGACGCCTTCTTTGGGGTTCCGGATAGGTATCCGGTCCCGGCGATGCGCCATATTTCGGCTCCGCCCACTTGGTATATAGACCCCTTCTGAGAACGGGGCACCAAGCAGAACAACCTCTTCCACAGCGCAAAATGAGCCTCGACGCCTAAAAATAGCTCGCAAAGGGCAACAAAGCCTGCAATATGTAGCACGGAGCCAGGCGTGAGGTTGTGCAGCTGGAGGCCGTAGAACTCCAGAAGCCCGCGAAGGAATGGATGAATTGGAAATCCCAGACCCCTTAATAAATAAGGGACAAGGCACACCCGCTCTCCTTTAGAAGGATTGGGGGTGCTCTCCGCTTGCTTGCCGCCGTTGTAGGTGGCGAGTCCGGCTCGGACTGGGACCATATATGCTTGGGGAAGGAATCCTTTGGCCTGCAGTGACACTAGCTCGCTGTGTGGGATGGTGCAACTCTCCCAGTCTCCGGATATGGGGCTGGAGGGGCGAGGGGAGGAGCTACGACGGCTGGCCATGTTGGAATGGACCTTTGCTGGAGACGCTCTGATGATAACTCGCGGGGAGAAGAAGATGTGGTTTGGATCTAGATCCCCATCCCGTTAAATAGGCGGCTCGTTTATATGACCAAGGGTGTGAATATAAAAACACCCCCGGGCTTTTCGCATTCGTTCAACACGTGGAAGACGACAATTATTGGGCACCGAGACCGAGGAGCGCTACGGACATTATTCATACAGGTACACATGATTCGGAGGGGGAACCCGCCTTGCAATGCCGAAGACAAATTTGCGCGCTGGACTCGACGTCATTGAAGCCTGGTTCGGGGGCTACTGAGGGAGTCCTGGATTAGGGGGTGTTCGGATAGCCGAACTATATCTTCAGCCGGAGTCCAGGACTATGAAGATACAAGATTGAAGACTTCGTCCCGTGTCCGGAAGGTTCTTTCCTTGGTGTGGAAGGCAAGCTAGGCGTGCGGATATTCAAGATCTCCTACCAATGTAACCGACTCTGTGTAACCCTAACCCTATCCGGTGCCTATATAAACCGGAGGGTTGTAGTCCGTAGGACGAACACATCATAACCATCATCATACCCATAGGCTAGCTTCTAGGGTTTAGCCTCCTTGATCTCGTGGTAGATCTACTCTTGTACTACCCATATCATCAATATTAATCTAGCAGGAGTAGGGTTTTACCTCCATCGAGAGGGCCCGAACCTGGGTAAAATAAAGTGTCCCTTGTCTCCTGTTACCATCCGACCTTGACGCACAGATCGGGACCCCCTACCCGAGATCCGCCGGTTTTGACACCGACACCCATCTTCATCAACACAAGCTCAAGACCCTCGCGAGGGTCCAAGCCTCACGGGGCGGATGACAGAGAGCTTCCTCAGGAGCGGCCTCATCAGGCAGGCTCGCGAGGAGGCGGAGAGATCAATGCAAGGGGACCTCGCGAGGATCCAGTGACGCAAGCCATGACGATCAAGGCCAGGCAGGCGCCGGCCTGCGCAGAGTCCTTGTTTCCCCTTTGGTGCAAAGGAGGCAAGCTCAGGCCAAGGTATCAGGCAAAGGTTACCATTCCAGTGCAACGAGACCAAGACCATCCGGGCGGCCGGACGGAGGTCACCGTGGAGCCCAAGACGGCGTCACCACTAGAGCTTTTGGCACCGAAGATCACCTTTGGTCAGGATAACTTGTACTAGATGTTCCCCTTCAAAATGGCCAATTGTTGGCGCCCTTCCCGCTCATCTTTCGGGGAGAGGCCCAGGGCCTCTATAAATAGAGATAGCCACCACAGAGTAGAAAAAAAGGAGGTCCATGGTAGAGAAATCTGGTAGAGCCCAAGTAGAGAGAGGCGACTGAACTCACTCAAGCAGTTCATCGCGCTAGCTCAAGAACACCTCTTGCGAGGTTGTTCTTCCTTTGTACTATTCATCATCAGCCCCTGAGGCAATCCACCACACCACACACTGGAGTAGGGTATTACACCACAACGGTGGCCCGAACCAGTATAAACCCCATGTCCCTTGTGTTGTTCATCATTTTCATCTCAGTTCGCACGAGAGGATCGGAAGTAGATAGATAGGGGAGAGATCTCCGCGCGCACCCCAGTGTTCAAACCTCAAGGGTCTGCCGGAAACCCGAAATCCGACATTTGGCGCGCCAGGTAGGGGTGTGCCGGAATCTTTCCTCCTCCGCATCGCGTTCCGCCGCTTCACCACCCAGATGTCAAGCAACCCGGCCGCTAACGCCGACCGCTGGGCGGCGTGGCCCGCCCACGCCATGTCACCAGCTCAGGGCGACCTCAACCTTGCACCTCAGGCATCTTGCACTCCACAGGGCGCTGCGGGGCGCGGGCGACGCGTCCAGACGCCACCTGCCCTCACGCCACGGCAGGTGCGAGCCGTAGCAAGGGCCTCGAACCATGCCGCTGCCACAGCGCCGTACACCCGACGGGAGCAGGCGAACTCCAGGGCCGCGCTCACGGTGGCCCGAGAGCTACTACGGTGCCGTTTGCTGGAAGGCGGCCAGGACGTGTTGCTGGAGCGAGTGGTCGAGCTCCTGGACGCCGCCGCCTTAGGAGCACCCCCTTTCTGCATCCAGCTGCCGCCCCAGGACCAGGACGGGTCGCACGGCGGCGTTGTGCATGCTCATGCCACTCCAAGCGGGCTCCCGAGCCAGTCCAGCGCCAACACCACAATCAGCACCGGGCGGCAGGTCGCGCCGGCCTTTCCTCAGGCCGGCGAAGGGAAGCGCGCCGCAGCCTTCGGCCTCAGCGGACCATCGCGCCATCACTGTCGGCGTTCTGGGAACGGGGGTCCCCAGACTTGCCTGCCTGCGGCTTGCGGCGTGGCTCAAAGGGGGCCCCAGCACGACCCATCTTCATCAACACAAGACCCAAGACCCTCGCGAGGGGACAAGCCTCGCGGGGCGGACGACACAACGCTTCCTCAGGCACGGCCTCGCCAGGCTGGCTCATGAGGAGGCGGAGAGATCAAGGAGGGGTACCTCGCGAGCTGCCCATGACGTGAGCCATGATGACCAAGGGCACCAGGCGGGCGCCAGCCCGCGCAGTGTACTCCCTTTCCTCTTTGGTGCAAAGGGGGCAAGCGCAGGGGAGAGGATCAAGCAAAGGCACCCATTTCGGTGCAACGAGACCAAGACCAGGCCAACGGTGGGAAGGAGGTCATCGTGGAGCCCAGAACGGCGTCACCACAGGGCCTTTGGCAGGCGAGGACCAACTTTAGTCAGGATAAGTGTACCAGATGTTCCCCTTCGAATTGGCCAATTGTTGGCGCCCATCCCGCTCAATATTTGGGAAGAGGCCCAGGGCCTTCGCCTATAAGTAGGACTAGCCACCCCCAGGGTAGAGGATCGAGAGATCATCCATCAGTCACTGGTTGAACTCCTCCTAGTAGTTCATCCCCCTAGCCAAGAACAGACCCCCGCGAGGTTGTTCTTCCCTGTATTGTTCATCATCACCAGCCCAAGAGGCAATCCACCACACCACACTGGAGTAGGGTATTACACCACATCGGTGGCCCGAACCAGTATAAACTCTGTGTCTCTTGTGTTGATTCTTTTGGTAGTTTAGATCTTTGCGAGACGGGGAGGTGGAGGGCATAACCTCCGTGTGCACCCCAGAGTTCGAACCTTAAGGGTCCGCCAGAACCCGAAATCCGATATTTGGCGCACCCGGTAGGGGTGCGCCAGAATTTGTCTTCCACCGCTTCATTCTCCTCCGACCGTCGCGTCCATGTCCGACGTCCGTCGAGCACGCGTCGCCCAGGCGGCCCCCGTCGGTGGGCGTCTTCGTCGTTCCCCGTCGCCCGCCACCAACGCCGCCACCGGCCCGGCGGGGAACGAGCATCAAGCATCATCCCAGCATCTGCCTGTGCGACGAGGTGACCGCACCGCTACATCAACACCCCCGGTCGTCGCGGCCCTCCTGGGCGACTCGCAGGCGCCGCCCACAAGTCGCCACGTCAATCCGTTTGTCCACCGGGTCGGCACCGTTTCTGCATGGCAGGGGGCTCCCACGGACCAGGTGGCGCGCGAGGTCGGTCTGACCTTCAGCTCGGAGGACCACCCCGCCAACTTGGCTGGCTCGGGTGAGCTCCCCATGTTGTGCACCCCCACCATCTGCCAGGTAGCCGTCACCAGAACCCTCGTCGACGGCGGCGCGGGCCTCAGTGTGCTCTCGGTTGAGACCTTCAATCTCCTCCGCATACCCCTGGAACGGCTGCAACCCAGCCGGTCCTTCTCGGGCGTTGGGGGCGGGTCATCCAGCTCCTTGGGACAGATCCGGCTCCCAGTAACCTTCGACACCTACGACAACTTTCGCACGGAGATGGTCTACTTCGACATCGCTCCCATCGGCCTCCCTTACAACGCCATCCTTGGTTACCCAGCGTTGGCCCAGTTCATGGCCGCCACGCACCCGGCGTACAATCTCATGAAGATGCCCGGAAGCAGTGGTGTCCTCACCGTGCACGGGGACACCGGGGATGCCCTGCGGGTACGCAAGCTCGCCTTCAAGACGGCGGCATCAGCACAGCCCGCCGACGCAGGGACCCCTGAGCCCAAGGGGGCTGCGCCAGCCAAGAAGAAGCAGTTGTTCACCCAGGACAAGGCAGAAACCAAGCAGATACCTGTCGATGAAGACGGGTCCTCCAGTGCCACTTTCACCATAGGCGCCAACCTCGAGCCTGAGGAGGAGGAAGATCTGATCAGGTTCCTGCGCGCAAACAAGAAGGTATTCGCTTGGGAGCCTGATCAGTTGGTAGGGATCCCCCGGAGCGTCATCGAGCATCACCTCAACGTGTGCCCGAACGTGCGCCCCGTGAAGCAGAAAGCCAGGCGGCAGTCCACAGAGAAGCAGGCCTTCATCGTCCAAGAAACCCGCAAGTTAGAAGCCGCCGGAGTCATTCACGAGGTCCGATACCCGGATTGGTTGGCCAACCCAATCGTTGTGCCCAAGAAGGGAGGAAAGGAGCGCATGTGTGTCAACTTCACCAACCTCAACAAGGCATGCCCGCAAGATCCGTTCCCGCTCCCCCGCATCGACCAGATCGTCGATTCCACCACGGAGTGCGACCTGCTCTGCTTCCTGGACGCCTTCTCTGGGTATCACCAGATCAAGATGGCAGTAGAAGACGTCGAGAAGACCGCCTTCTTAACCCCATGCGGGGTGTACTGCTATACCTGCATGCCATTTGGGCTGCGTAATGCAGGGGCGACCTTTCAGCGGCTGATGCACATCGCCTTGGGCCCGCAGCTCGGGAAGAATGTCGAAGCTTATGTTGACGACATTGTGGTGAAATCTCGTGAGGCCAAGACCCTGATACAAGACCTGGAGGAGACCTTCGCGAGCCTCGACGCAGTGAACCTGCGGCTCAACCCAGAGAAGTGTGTGTTCGGGGTCCCCTCAGGCAAGCTCCTGGGCTTCCTCGTGTCCCATCGAGGCATCGAGGCTAACCCGGAGAAGGTCAAGGCGGTCGAGGACATGAGCCCGCCGAAAACCCTCAGAGAAATGCAGAAGCTCACCGGGCGCGTGACCGCGCTAGGGCGCTTCATCTCCAAGCTGGGGGAGCGGGCACTGCCTTTCTTCCAGCTGATGAAGAAGAAGGGGCCTGTTGAATGGACTGAAGAGGCAGATAAGGCGTTTCAAGATCTCAAGAGGTACCTAACCAGTCCCCCAGTCATGGTGGCTCCGCGCCCTCGAGAGCCCCTGCTGCTTTACCTCGCTGCCACACCCTACTCTGCCAGCGCAGACCTGGTGGCGGTTAGGGAGGAGCGCCAAATCAGAGCCACATCAGCAGCTCAGGACAAGACGAAGCAGAAACAAGAAAGGCCCACAGGAGACGTAACTGTGGCTGAGGAAGATCAGCCGCCAAAGGGCGCACCAGAAGCAGGAGAGGCCACTCGCCAGGACGGGCCGCCTCCCGAAGTCGTGTCACCTCGCGAGGCGCCCTTGCCTCAGGAGGGTGCCACGGACACTGGTGCTCTCAGCTTGGTTGAACATCCAGTCTACTTTGTCAGCACGGTGTCACGGGACGCGAGGGCACGGTACCCAATGCCTCAGAAGTTCCTCCTCACGCAAGCTGCGTCATTACTTCCAGGGTCACCCCATCAAGGTCGTCTCGTCGTACCCCTTGGAGAGAGTGCTCAGGAGCCCCAACTCAGCCGGAAGGGTCGCCGAGTGGAACATAGAACTGCAGGTGTTTCAACTCGAGTTCAGCACGACCCGTGTCATCAAAGGAGCAGCGTTAGCGGATTTCGTGGCGGAATGGACGGGGGCACCAGGCCTCAAGGACAACGAGGATCGATCCCTCTCCCCAGGGAGTGAGGCGCAAGAAGGCTGGGTCATGTACTTCGATGGGGCGTTCTCCAGGCACGGCGGTGGGGCTGGTGCTGTGTTGATATCGCCCACTCAGGACAAACTCTACTACGCCGTACAGCTCTGTTTCCAGCAAGGTGAGAAGGTCTCCAACAACATAGCAGAATATGAGGGTCTGATAGCGGGGTTGAAGGCTGCAGCAGCTCTGGGGGTGAAGCGCCTCACTGTCAAGGGCGATTCACAGCTCCTTGTCAACTTCTCCAACAAGGTGTACGAGCCGAAGGATGAGCACATGGAGGCCTATCTAGCGGAGGTCCACAGGATGGAGAAGCAGTTTTGGGGGTTGGAATTGAAGCATGTGCCCCGTGGCACCAATCAGGAAGCCGATGACATCGCCGGACGGGCATCCAGGCGGTTACCTCAGGAGCCTGGCGTCTTTGAAGAGCGGCTCTTCAAGCCCTCGGCCCAGCCATCATTATCAAACACTGCGCAGCCTCGGGAGGAACTCCCCCAGCCGCCTGCCTCAGGAGCCCCGGCCTGCGGCCCTGCCTCAGGGGCACGCCTGCTCCTGACTATGGAACCTCAGGAGGAATGCTGGATCACGGAACTCCGGAGTTATTTAACACAAGGGGCCCTGCCGGAACAGGGGGAAGAAGCGGAGCGTGTGGCGCGGCAAGCCACGGCATACTGCATCAGGGACGGAGAGCTCTACCGGAAGCGGCCGAACAACGTATCCCTGCGCTGCATTTCCAGGGAGCAAGGGAAGGAACTGTTGGAGGACATACACGGCGGGGACTGTGGGCATCACTCGTCATCACGGACCCTCGTCGGCAAAGCATTCCGCAGTGGGTTCTATTGGCCCACCGCACTCAACAACGCTGTCGAGCTGGTGAAGGCTTGTGAGGCCTGCCAATTTCACACCAAATAGATCCATCAGCCGGCGGGGGGCTTGCAGACTATACCCCTTTCATGGCCATTTGCAGTTTGGGGGCTGGACATTCTGGGCCCGTTCCCTCGGGCGCCAGGGGGCTACCACTACCTCTACGTCGCCATTGACAAATTCACCAAGTGGGCAGAAGTGGAGGCTGTCTGCACCATCCCCACGGGTTTCGCGGTCAGGTTCATCAGGGGCATCGTGAGCCGGTTCGGGGTGCCGAACCGCATCATCACAGACAACGGTTCGCAGTTCACCAGTAACCTCTTCAAAACATACTGTGCTAACCTTGGAACGCAGATATGCTACGCTTCGGTGGCGCACCCGCGAAGCAACGGCTAGGCCGAACGAGCCAACGCGGAGGTCCTGAGGGGCCTCAAGACAAGGACATTCAAGAAGAAGCTGGAGGCCTGCGGCAGAGGTTGGTACGATGATCTCTAGTCCGTGTTGTGGTCCATCCGCACGACCGCGACCAAGCCAACCGGGGAGACCCCGTTCTTCCTGGTCTACGGAGCCGAAGCAGTCCTCCCTCACGAGGTTAGACATCGGTCCGCGCGGGTCCTAGCGTTCGATGAGGCGCAACAGGACGCCATGCGGGGGATGGACCTCGTGCTGGGGGAGGAACGCCGCCGAGAAGCCGCGCTGCGAGCGGCGAGGTACCAGCAGGCGCTGCGACGATATCACTGCCGCAGCATCCGCCCCAGGACCCTCGAGGTCGGAGATCTCGTACTCAGACGGGTTCTCTCCAGGGAAGGGCTACACAAGCTCTCTCCCACGTGGGAGGGCCCGTTCAAGGTTGTTCATGTTTCCAGGCCAGGCTCCGTGCGCTTGGAGACCCAGGAAGGGGAGCCGATCCAGAACGCGTGGAACATCCAACACCTCCGGAGGTTCTACCCCTAAAAGGCCCTGAGCCTGTGAAGAAGGCGAACGCCTGTGATGATCAACCCTTTTTGGAAAAGGCCCTGAGCCTGTGAAGAAGGCGAACGCCTGTGAGGATCAACCCTTTTTGGAAAAGGCCCTGAGCCTGTGAAGAAGGCGAACGCCTGTGAAGATCAACCCTTTTTGGAAAAGGCCCTGAGCCTGTGAAGAAGGCGAACGCCTGTGAAGATCAACCCTTTTTGGAAAAGGCCCTGAGCCTGTGAAGAAGGCGAACGCCTGTGAAGATCAACCCTTTTTGGAAAAGGCCCTGAGCCTGTGAAGAAGGCAAACGCCTGTGAAGATTAACCCTTTTTGGAAAAGGCCCAGATCCTGTGAAGAAGGCAAGTGCCTGTGAAGCTCATCACCCCAAGAAGAAAGGCCCGGAGCCTGTGAAGAAGGCCAACGCCTGTGAAGCTCGCCGCCCGTGACACTCTCACGTAATAATGAGTGGGGCTGTACACGCCCCGGAGTCTCAGGAGCGCCGGTCTCAGGCCCTGGGGCTCCCTCCCACGCCTAGTGGCAGCACTTAGCTCCGCGCTGGTGAGAAGACGTCGAAGACTAGATTAGGTGTCGGACGCGGCTTTTTCATTTGCTTTTCGCAGTTGGTTCGCTTTGTTCGCAGTTGAAGTTTTATTGAAATTATTGCCGTCATTGGTTTATATTTCGTCGATTTTCGCTCCCCCATTTTGATTCCTCTTGCAAAAAGTCTCGCGAGGGGGGCAGCCAAACGCCCTCGCGAGGGTTCCTGTCCTAATCGTTCTAAGGTTTCGCGACCCGGGTCTATTACGGGAGCACCCCTCCAGTCTGTGCCCCTCGGGCACCGCGACACACGCACAGGGCCTGGGTTGGTCGCCCCCCACGGTTGGGGCCAGGAACTATTTACATGCAGACACACAGCTGAAAAGCGCGAAAGCTAAATCAAGGGACTAGTCAAGTCACGCAGTTGCCAAGGCATCATGGGGAAGCGGAGACGCCCATGTCCAATCAACCGCCACGCGGCGCCCGAGGCCGCAGGCTGTTAGGGCCCGCGGCGCTTCGCCCTTGCCCTTTCTCCTCTCGGCACGGCCAAGTCCGGGCGCGCCTTGGGCCTAGGGGCTACTGTTGGCGTTCTGGGAACGGGGGTCCCCAGACTTTCCTGCCTGCGGCCTGCGGCGTGGCTCAAAGGGGGGCCCAGCACGGCCCATCTTCATCAACACAAGACCCAAGACCCTCGCGAGGGGCCAAGCCTCACAGGGCGGACGACACAGCGCTTCCTCAGGCACGGCCTCGCCAGGCTGGCTCACGAGGAGGCGGAGAGATCATGGCGGGGTACCTCGCGAGGTGCCCATGACGCAAGCCATGACGACCAAGGGCGCCAGGCGGGCGCCAGCCCGCGCAGTGTACTCCCTTTCCTCTTTGGTGCAAAGGGGGCAAGCGCAGGCGAGAGGATCAAGCAAAGGCACCCATTTCGGTGCAACGAGACCAAGACCAGTCCAACGGTGGGAAGGAGGTCATCGTGGAGCCCAGAACGGCGTCACCACAGGGCCTTTGGCAGGCGAGGACCAACTTTAGTCAGGATAAGTGTACCAGATGTTCCCCTTCGAATTGGCCAATTGTTGGCACCCTTCCCGCTCAATATTTGGGAAGAGGCCCAGGGCCTTCGCCTATAAGTAGGACTAGCCACCCCCAGGGTAGAGGGTCGAGAGATCATCCATCAGTCACTGGTTGAACTCCTCCTAGTAGTTCATCCCCCTAGCCAAGAACAGACCCTCGCGAGGTTGTTCTTCTTTGTATTATTCATCATCACCAGCCCAAGAGGCAATCCACCACACCACACTGGAGTAGGGTATTACACCACATCGGTGGCCCGAACTAGTATAAACTCTGTGTCTCTTGTGTTGATTCTTTTGGTAGTTTAGATCTTTGCGAGACGGAGAGGTGGAGGGCATAATCTCCGCGTGCACCCCAGAGTTCGAACCTTAAGGGTCTGCCGGAACCCGAAATCCGACAATCACCCCAAGGCGATGCTCCAAGCCAGACTGCGTGGCATGCGGGGCGCTACGGCGAGGTCCACGAGGTTGTAGCCCCGGAGGCTTATGTCCCCCGCATGGTGGATCAAGGACGCACACTAGAAGAAGATCACAGCTCGTTCCTCGGGCCCAGCTGGAACGAGGAGGCGCCGGAAGCCAAGCTCTTTCAGGGACCCCAGGAGAGCCTCGACAACCACGCCGACAGCAACAACTATCGGGTACCACTCATCCCTCAAGAGCAAGCTTACGCTAATCATGGGTCGCAGGAGGTACAGGTCGCCGCAGCAGATGGCTGCCCCAATGCTGCGGCCTCCTATCCCTCAGGAGGAGGGCGCAGGGGGCTGCAGGAGAGGGGCGGAGATCAGGGCTCGCCCTCGCGGCGGTCGGAGCAAGGTGTTCTCAGGCGGTAGGCCCTCTGCCGGGGAGGTGCCCCGTGGCCTGCCCCCGACAGAGGACCCGTGGTCGTCCGGGGAACCGATGGCGACCGCTCTACCCTGTTGGCGTCGTCCTTGGTTTCCGGTCGCCGCCAATGGTGGCAGAGTGTGGCGCTAGGCGGGTCCCTCGTCTGGCGATATGAAGCAAGGCCGGTAGCTGTGAAGAAGGCCAAGTGCCTGTGAAGCTCGCCGCCCCATGACACTCTCACGTAATAAGGAGTGGGGATGTACACGCCCCGGAGTCTCAGGGGTGCTGGCCTCAGGCCCTGGGGCTCCCGCCCACGCCCAGTGGCAGCACTTAGCTCCGCGCTGGTGAGAAGACGTCAAAGACTAGACTAGGTGTCGGACGCGCCCTTTCGCTTTTTAGCTTCTCCTTGGTTGACGAGTTCCTTCGGTTTGGATTTAAGTTGGATTTGAATTCAAAGCTTGTGTGCGTTGGGGAAGGGGTGTTTACTCTCGTTCGAGCAATCTCTCGAATTCTGATTTCGGCTTTACGCCCCAAGCTAGTGTCGGCTGCCTCCCGCCCCCCTCACGAGCCCCTCGTGAGCTGGGCCGGGGCGGGCACGCCCACGACCAGGACCACTGCCCCCGCTCCCTCTCCGGAAGTTCTCATCACAGGATCGGTGGGTTAATCGAAAGGCGCCCAAGGCGCGGCGTCCCCTTGCAGGCCCGTCCAGGGCTCGCCAGGGCTGAAAGGTAAACAAATCAACAGAACCGTCGCCAGGCTAGCGACTAAACTCACGCGCAACGTTGTACTCGCCAGGGTATCGATTACACATCTTTACATGAGGGGCCTTGAGGGAGTCCTGGATTAGGGGGTGTCCGAGTAGCCGGACTATACCTTCAGCCGGACTCCTGGACTATGAAGATACAAGACTTCGTCCCGTGTCCGGATGGGACTTTCCTTAGCGTGGAAGGCAAGCTTGGCGATGCGGATATTCAGATCTCCAACCATTGTAACCGACTTTGTGTAACCCTAACCCTCTCCGGTGCCTATATAAACCGGAGGGTTTTAGTCCGTAGGACAACCCCAACATACAACAATCAAACCATAGGCTAGCTTCTAGGGTTTGGCCTCCTTGATCTCGTGTTAGATCTACTCTTGTACTACCCATATCATCAATATTAATCAAGCAGGACGTAGGGTTTTACCTCCATCAAGAGGGCCCGAACCTGGGTAAAACATTGTGTCCCTTGTCTCCTGTTACCATCCGCCTAGACGCACAGTTCGGGACCCCCTACCCGAGATCCGCCGGATTTGACACCGACATTGGTTCTTTCATTGAGAGTTCCTCTGTGTCGTCGCAATCAGGAAGGATGCCTCTTCCCGTCTTTAAAGACGGCGCCGTTACTAAGGGAGCCTTGGCTGTCGGCCAAACTCACCGGCTAGGTGGTTTTCTTATGACCGCATGTTCGGCTGTTGCGCCGACGGTGACCTCTCGGGTCATCAAAAGCAATCTTCACGTCAGCTCAGAACTCGTCGAGCAGTTAGATCCAATGGAGCTCTCTTCCGTAAATGAGCTCTTGGATCGCATCGCCGCCCTAGGGGTCGCTACAGATTACGACCAAGTTGGGCTTAAACTTGATCTAAGAGAAATTAACTCTCCCCAAGCCACCCATCACGTTGCCATGGTCGAGGCGCAGTGCGGCGATCCTTCATCTATCCTAAGGACTAGCTACGTCCGGATTCCCGATCCCTCCAAGCCGGATACCCACGGAGGGGGGATGTAACTCAAGACCTGAACTTAGAATCAGGCAACGGGCTAGATTCATTGGACAACATCCAAGAATCCAAACTTCAGAGTTCGGAAATTCCTTGGCCTCTGAGTCTCAGATTGGGTGAGGTTTCGGATTTAACTCCACCCACCCACCCGAACATAAGCGATCTATCCCTAATCAGGAAAAAGCCTGAAGAAACTGTACATCATTACTGGGCGAGACTCCTCCTGGTTATGAACAGGATAAAGGACTGCCGCGAGGAAGACGCAATCTCAATCTTCTGCAATAATTGCACGAACAAGGGAATCCTCAACACCATAAGTCGTCATGATATTACACGCTTCGCTGACTTGGCGTCCATAGTACAAAAGTACTGTGCGCTGGAAAGCGCCTGGAAAACCGAAATAAAATTTTGGGACAATCTGGCCCTGAATAGAAACCTCGTCCGAAATAAAAGGGTGCATCATCGGCAGACACCCGGGTTAAAAACCAAAAAACCAAAACCCTCTACAGGGCACGGAACCGTATTGGAAGGATGGCTTAATGGACCCTCTACAGGGCAACTCACGGCCTTAGAGCATGTTGGATACTCCGGCAGGTGGCCAAAATTGGCGAAGACCTCCTAATCCCGGAGGCCGCAGAAAACCACCCCAGGGACACCAGTACAGTCTTAACAGTCTTAGAGACTTTCGCATCAAATAATATGCGAAAAAGAACACTCCGCAGTCTTGCCGAAGTTTATCAAGTAGCAACAATAAACCCATGGAGTGACACGGCTATTACTTTTAATGCCAGTGATGAACCTAAATTCCGAACAGCTCGAGCACCTGCCGCATTGGTCCTCAGTCCAATTGTGGACGGATTTTGTCTCACCAAGATACTCATGGATGGAGGCAGCAGATTGAACCTCATTTATGAGGAAACCCTTCAAAAAATGGAAATAGACTGGAACCGCATCGAGCGAAGCAGCACAACGTTTCAAGGAATAATCCCCAGTCGGGAAGCGCGCTGTACAGGAAAAATCACACTAGATGTGGTGGTCGGCACGTCGGATAATTACAGGTCCGAAGAGGTCATGTTCCAGGTGGCCCCGTTCAGTAGCGGATACCACGCTCTGTTAGGGCGGGAAGCATTTACAATCTTCCAAGCAATACCCCATTACGGGTAGATGAAGCTCAAGATGCCCGGGCCGAACGGAATTATCACTCTCGCTAGTGACCCGGACATAGCGCTCTGCGTCGAAAACAAGATAGCTGCATTGGCCCTCGAGGCACTATCCGAAGCCCTAGCGGCTGAGGAACTAACTATGCTTCGCTCCACGGTAAACAGGGACGATGTGATACTCGACAAAAGATCCAAGTCCACCTCCTTTAAACCAGCGGACGAAATAGTCAAATTCCAGGTCCATCCAACGGACCCCAATAAAACAGCTTCCATCGGGGCACAATTAAACCCTGATGTAGACGCCGCACTGCGAGAATTCCTACGTGAAAATTGGGACATCTTCGCCTGGCACCCTTCAGACATGCCAGGAATCCCACGCAGGCTGGCCGAACATAGCTTAAATATCCTAAAAGGATTCAAACCTGTCAAACAAGCCCTTCGGCGTTTCTCCGAACCCAAGAGACAAGCTATGGGAGAGGAGCTAGCCAAGCTATTGGAGGCCGGATTCATCAGAGATATAAAACATCCGGACTGGCTATCAAACTTGGTGATGGTACCAAAGAAGGACAAATCCTGGCGCCTTGTAAGATCCCAAATTTTCAATTTGGAATGTTATACATTAGATCATCATGCATATCATATTTTATTTGCTTTTGGTTTTGATCCTAGAAATTCTACGCAACTCAAGGACCCACGGAGAGAGTTGTGGGTTTCGTTATTTTCATATTTGAGTTTTCTCAAATTTTGAAAATAGGATCATTTGATTTTATTTATTTTATCATCAATTATTTCTATTACAAAAATATGAGAGAGGGAATAAAATGACTTTCCCAAAATAAAGAAATAATGATGATTTAATAATAAAATCAAATAAGATTTATTTCGGAGTTTTTTGATATTTTTATTTGAATTTAGGAAAAATATGCGTTTTCCAAAATTGCATTTAGGCCCCAAATAAATGTTTACTTTGTCGGGCTTGATTTAAGAAGCCCGGGGAAATTTATTTCGGGAAATTTGGAGTCCGTTTAGTATTTATTTTTATTTTTCTTCTGCGCGTAATGTTTAAAAAAACGCGCCGCGCGCCGACTGGGCCAAGGCCCAGCCGACGGCCCACTCCCCGCCGCCTGCCGTCTCCTTCCAGGAGACGAGCGCGCCGCCACCGCCGAGTCCGGCTCGGACACGCCGCCCCGCCGCCTTGCCCCCTCCCCAAGGCAACACCCCCCCTCCTTAAATATCGCCGCCCCGCCGCCCCTCACCTCACCCCACCCCGCCCCAAGCCGCCCGCCGCCCGTGCCGCCGCCGCCCGAGCCGCGCGCCGCCGCCCGCCGCCTCCCGCCGCCCTGCCGAGCCCCGCTGCACCCCCGCCGACCCGCCGGAGCCCCGCCCCGCCCGCCGGAGTGCCTCGCCGGAGGTATAGCCGTCGCCGTTCATTTTTTTTCTTCAAAAAACCGCTTCGGTTTATTATTTTTCGAAACCATAGATTTTTTTTTGATCGGTTTATTTCTTTTTTTTGTTTTATTTAGTTAGTGAATGTTCACCGATCAGTTCGTTTTAACGAACGTGTTCGTCGGTTTTTTGCTGTTAACGAACGTTCATTCGTTTAACCGTTCGTCCGTTTTCTTTTTCGTCGGATTTATTCCACGGTTTTTCTGATCGCGATTTCTGATCCGATTTTCGTTTTAGTATAACTTTTCGCTCGTTTATCAGAATCAGGCGATTCAAGCGCCTGGAGTTTCCTCTTGAATCCCTCTTTCCGATTAATCAACTTAAAAAAGTTTTTTCTACTGTAAAATTTGACTTAGGTCCAGATTAGTAGAACGAAGTTGTTTTTCTTTCGCCGTTTGACTTTCGTTGCTTCGTTCGATTTGGTTCTTTTTGCAAACCGGAGTTCTTAAGTTGAACTTTCTGGTTTGATCTCTTATTTGAGTTTTAGCTGTGCATTAGATGAGTACTTTTTGTATGCTTGTTTGTTTGTCTGCGATAGAACACCCGGAGTGCGCCGCCTGTTACTTCGAATCTCTAGGTTTCGCGGATCATCAGCAAGGCAAGTAACACTTTGATCATACCTCTTTTACTACCCAGTTTTATTGCATTAGATCAATCCTCAAACATTGCATGATTAGGATCTAATTAAATTGTGGGATGGGAACTAGATGAGGTAGTACCTATTACCTGTTTTATTATCAACCTTTGGGAGTTACTTCTACGTTTGCTTATTATGCTATGCTATGCCAGTAGACGTGGATTGGGTGAGTGATATCCATGACAGATGTGAGTTTGTTAATTAATGGTTTATCTAAGGTGGCAACTTAAACACGCATCTGGGTGGATTGAGGCACCTATGTACTCCAGGATTGCCTGTTTCTTTTTGGACCGCCACCAAGGCTCAAATGGATCATGAGATTATTCAAACTAGAAACTTCCTTGTGTAGCCACAAGCCATTATGGGCTCTGGCATAGTTGATTAAGTCGTGCGGACTCTTACAGGGTAGACTAGCAGATGTAGGGGAAAGTAGGTGTACCGGTCTATCCATCATAAGGTGCTAGCGCTTCTGAAAGACTGTGTCTCGATCATCTGTTTCTCAAACACCATGTAGTTCGAGAAATCAAACAGAGGCGATCGAGTCTTGTGGGGAAAAGTGCGCAAACCTCTGCAGAGTGTACAAACTAGTCATGGTTAGCCGTGTCCCCGGTTATGGACGTTTTGAGTATCTAGTATTTGCATATCATGTGAATCTCATCATGTTACTCTAAATTAATGTTGTTGGGTTTTATTTGATAATTACTCTAATTGGAATTGAGGATGCTGTCAACCATTCTCAATGTTTAACAACCACCATGATAGTTAAATAAATGTATTCCTTTGCAGTAGGGAAAAATTGGCTTTACGCAAAACTGTAACCATAGAGCTTTCCACCAGCCATATACGCATGTAGTATAGTTTATTCTTTCATTACTCTCTATGTGTTACATTGCCAGCATATTCCATGTGCTGACCCGTTTCGGGCTGGAACGTTTCATGTTGCAGACTTTTCAGACGACGAGTAAGGTGCCTTTTAGGTCATGGTTCTATACTCAGTGATGCCGTTGGAGTTGATGGACTCACTTATCTTCCAAGCCTTCCGCTGTTATCTTTATTAGATGGCCTTAAGCCATATTTATTGTAATAAGTTCTCTTTGAGACATCGATGTAATAAGTGTGTGATTGCTACTCTGCTATAAATCGTTCGAAGTACTGTGAGGTGTCAGCATTACTGATCCAGGGATGACACCTGAGCACAGAGGTCAGACTGTTTGAGGTCTGGTCGCTACAGAGATGGTATCAGAGCACACGCTGACTGTAGGACACGAGCACTAAGCTAAAGCCAGTTCACTACTCTCTTCTCATTTCTGACTCCTCATCTTTTCTACCCTTTTAGGATGACGGAAGCGAGGATCAAGTTCGCCCAGCCGGATGAAGATACACCATTTGGACGACACCTGAAGGAAGTCACCAAGTACCTAAACATTGGAATACCAAGCTTCACCGGGACCTACAATGCCACTTTACCCGAGGAGGAGCGTTGGAAGATTCAAGCTCTAGTTCCAGGAAGGACGTTCGCGCCAATCACGGAGCCCATAGAGTGTGTTTTCAATGCACCAACATGGAGTCTGGGAAAGAGCATGGCAGCTCACATCACCATGGGACGCATTGGAGAAGTTTACCAAGAAGACCTCAAGGACACTATTTACCAGATTTGCGGATGCCGAGATGAACAATGGGAGATAGTTAGCACCAAGAAGGATATATCCATTGCAGCTTTCATCTAGGAGTTAAACCAGCACATTCGACGCCAGGAGAACCAGATGTGCGCAGACATGACGGAGTTGAAGAAGGCAAAAGCCAAGATTATTGAGCTAGAGGGAGAACTGAAGGCCACTCGCAAGAACTCTAGTGAGACAAAACGGCGATCTTAAGGAGAAGATTGAAGAACTCATGAGGAATTCAGCACCCGGAGGAGAAGATGAAGATTGCACCTGTCCAGATAACTACATCATCATCGACAACACCGATTCCGATCCTAGTGATGATGATTTCGAAGACGAAACTGGAGCAGATATCATGGAGTCCTCATCGGAGCAGTTTTTCTAGTAGACTACCATAACAATAGTAGTATTTCCCCATGTACACATTATAGTCCACGCACTTTTTTCGATAGTTCTAGACCGATTGTATGCCCTTGTTTGATTGAATGAAGTGATTTTTGTGTGCAATTGTCTCATGTGCATTTGGATAGTGTTTTCTCTTTAGACCTCATTCTATTCTTAATTCTCATCTTTTCTAAACCTCAGATGCCTCCGAGACGTGACAATGGATTTGCTTTCCCACCGGAGCTCACTCAGTTGATCCAGTAGCAGAATGCTTTGATGCAGTTGTTAGTCCAGAACCAGAACAACAACAACAACAACAACAACAACAACAACAATAACAACCCACCGCCACCACCACCAGTTGATCACTTGACCCGTTTTCTTAGGCTGAATCCGTCGGTGTTTTCCAGTAGCACCGAGCCGATTGTAGCAGATGATTGGCTCCGCAAGATAGGGAGGGAGTTGACCACTGCAGGATGTACAGATGAGGAAAAGGTGAAGTTTGCCGCACATCAGCTTGAAGGACCCGCAACAGCATGGTGGGAGAATTTTACAACCACTTACCCTGTAGACACTGTCACATGGGATCAGTTTCAACAAGCTTTTCGTACAGCCCATGTTTCAGCAGGAGCTATGGCCATGAAGAAGCGTGAGTTTTGCAACTTGCGCCAAGGAGGATGGACAGTTGGCCAGTATGTGGATGACTTTTGTAAGCTAGCACGTTATGCCCTAGATGACGTTGCTACGGATGCAGCTAAGCAGGAGAAGTTTCTGGAAGGACTGAATGACGAGCTGAGTATGCAGTTGATGGTAGCAAGTTTCAACAACTACCAGGAGTTGGTAGATCATGCTCCTATGATTGAGGGGAAGCAGCAGCAGATTGAAAACCGCAAGAGGAAGTATGGACAGGGGAAGTATAACTCAGGAGCTCAGCAGAAGCCCCGCCTTACCCCTAAACCGGGAGTTCACTTTCAGCATACCCATGGAGGAGGTAGCTCGCACAACCATAATGGCTCCAAGAATGGTAATGGGAATGGAGGAAGCAACGGCCAGAACCGCACCACCCCATCAACCCCAGCCAAGAGAGATCTGAGCCAAGTCACCTGTTTCAAGTGTTCCAAGACCGGACATTATGCCAATGAATGTCCTGAAGGCCAGAATGGCATTGGAAGCTCTGGAAAGAAGATGAACCCTTTCAACAGGGGACAGGTGAACCACGTTGATGTGGAGGAGGTTGAAGCTCAGCCTGCTGTTGTAATTGGTAAGTTTTGGTTAAGTCATTTACTGCACTCGTTCTTTTTGCTATTGGTGCATCGCATTCATACATATCAAGGGGATTTGTGGAAAAGTATAGCCTACCCTCTAGGGTTCTTAAAACACCTATGCTAGTAAGCTCACCGGGAGCAGAGTACATGGCCAGACAAGGATGCTTTCAAGTGCCATTAAGTATAGGAAGGCATGTTTTCCCAACGGATTTAATTATTCTGGAATCCCAAGGTTTGGATGTAATACTCGGTATGGATTGGCTATCGATGTATGGAGGAAACATAGATTGCGCCAGTAAGACAATTTTGCTCACAACGCCAGAAGGAAGAAGGATCAAGTATGTATCCCGACATGCGCCAAACAGGACACAAGTAAATTCTTTATTAGGAGTTGTGCAGGAGGAAGTACAAGTGGTAAAGGATTTCCCCGACGTATTTCCAGAAGAGTTGCCAGGCATTCCACCGGATAGAGACATTGAGTTTTTTGATTGAGCTTTTGCCAGGCACAGGGCCAATATCGAAGAGACCATACAGGATGCCCGCACAAGATTTGGTAGAGATTAAGAAGCAGATTAAGGAGTTGCTGGATAAAGGTTACATTCGCCCAAGTTCTTCATCTTGGGGATCACCAGTACTTCTAGTGGAGAAGAAGGATGGATCGTTAAGAATGGTTGTTGATTACCGCGGATTGAACGAGGTAACGATCAAGAACAAGAACCCACTCCCAATGATCAATGATCTGTTTGACCGGTTGCAAGGAGCTAAGTGTTTTCCAAGATCGATTTGCGATCAGGGTACCATCAGTTGAAGATTCGGGAGCAGGACATACCTAAGACAACATTCACCACAAGATATGGACTGTATGAGTATACCATTATGTCATTTGGTCTGACTAACGCACCTGCCTATTTTATGAAAATGATGAAAAAAGTGTTTATGGAGTTTTTGGATAAGTTCGTCGTGGTATTCATTGATGATATTCTGGTTTATTCAAAGAATGAAGAGGAGCATAAAGAACATTTGCTGTTGGTAGTTGAGAAGCTCAGAGAACATCAGCTATATGCCAAGTTCAGCAAGTCTGAGTTTTGGTTGAAGGAAGTAGGATTCCTCGGACACGTTATATCCGGAGAAGGAGTAGCAGTTGACCCCACAAAGGTTATCACGGTGACCAATTGGGAAGCACCAACAACAGTTGGAGAGATCCGGGGTTTTATTGGACTCGCAGGATACTACCGGAGATTTATTGAGAACTTCTCAAAGATTGCAAAGCCTATGACGGAGTTGCTGAAGAAGGATACCAAGTTCATATGGACTGAGGAGTGTGAGGCTAGTTTCCAGGAATCAAAGAAACGCTTGGTTACCTCACCAGTGTTGATTTTGCCAGATCAGACCAAGGATTATGAGGTGTACTGCGACGCTTCACGTCGAGGACTTAGAGCTGTGCTTATGCAGGAGGGAAGAGTTGTTTCGTATGCTTCACGACAACTGAAGCCTCACGAATTGAATTATGCCACGCACGATTTGGAGTTAGTAGCCGTTTTGCATGCATTGAAGACATGGATACATTTCCTCATTGGAAATCATTGTGAGGTGTACACGGATCACAAGAGTTTGAAGTACATTTCACGCAAAAGGAGTTGAATCTCAGACAAAGGAGATGGTTGGAACTCATCAAGGATTATGATATGAGATTGCATTATCATCCCGGAAAGGCTAATGTAGTACCTGACGCATTGAGCCGTAAGAGCCATGTCAATACACTGATGACAGGAGAAATACCAAAGGAGTTAGCCGAGGATCTTCGTGAACTATGTTTGGAAATAGTTCCGAGAGGCTATGTAGCAGCATTGGAGATTCAGTCAACTTTGATGGATAGAATCAGAGAAGCTCAGAAGACTGACAAGGAGATTGCTTCTATAAAGGAGAAAATGAACGAAGGAAAAGCTAAGGGATTTCGTGAGGATGAGCACGATACCCTATGGTTTGAAGACCGTGTCTATGTGCCCAATGACCCGGAGATCAGGAAGTTGATTCTGCAAGAGGCACATGGCTCACCCTATTCGATTCACCCAGGAAATACCAAGATGTATTTGGATTTGAAGGATACTTTCTGGTGGACCGAAATGAAGAAGGATATTGCGGAGTATGTAGCAGTTTGTGATGTATGTAAGAGAGTAAAGGCAGAGCATCAGAAGCCAGCAGGACTATTGCAGCCATTGCCGATACCCGAATGGAAGTGGGATAAGCTAGGCATGGATTTTATCACGGGATTACAAAGGACTCGTTCCGTCTATGACTCAATCTGGGTTGTAGTTGATCGATTGACGAAGGTAGCTCATTTCATCCCAGTAAAGACCACCTACACCAGTGCTAAGTTGGCAAAGATATACATGACCAGGATCGTATGTCTGCATGGAGTTCCGAGGAGTATCGTATCAGATAGAGGAACCCAGTTGACCTCAGAGTTCTGGAAGCAGTTGCATGAGACTTTGGGTACCGGGCTGGAATTCTGTACAGCTTTTCATCCTCAGACAGATGGACAGACCGAGAGAGTCAATCAGATTTTGGAAGATATGCTGAGAGCTTGTGCACTAGATTATGGATCTAGTTGGGACGACAATTTGCCATATGCAGAGTTCTCTTACAACAACAGCTATCAAACCAGTTTGAAGATGGCCCCTTTCGAAGCCTTGTACAGAAGGAGGTGCAGGACACCATTATCATGGGACGAAGTTGGGGACCACCAGTTGTTTCGACCTGATTTGATTAAGGAGTCTGAACAGAAGGTGAAGTTGATTCGCGATAGGCTCAAGGTAGCCCAGTCCAGGTGGAAGAGCTACGCGGATTCTAAATGCAAGGACACAGTTTACGAAGTCGGAGACAGAGTTTATCTTCAAGTATCTCCACTTCGAGGAATTAAGCGTTTTCGAGTTAAGGGAAAGTTAGCGCCACGATTTGTAGGACCATATCGAGTTTTGGAGCGTATGGGAGAAGTGGCCTACAAGTTGGAATTGCCCGAAGGATTGTCAGGAGTTCATGACGTATTCCACATTTCTCAGTTGAAGAAGTGTCACGCGGAAATGGTTGACATACCTTTGAGAGATACAGTGCCATTGGAAGCAATTCGGTTGGATAACAATTTGACCTATGAGGAGAAACCAGTTAAGATTCTCGAGTTTGCCAGCCGAGTCACTCGCAGTAAGGTTATCGAGTTTTGCAAAGTTTAGTGGACCCACCACACGGAGGATGAAGCCACCTGGGAACGAGAGGAAGATTTGCTCAAGGACCACCCTCACCTATTTTCTAGCCAACCCGAATCTCGGGCGAGATTCATCTTAAGGGGGTAGGTTTGTAACATCCCAAATTTTCAATTTGGAATGTTATACATTAGATCATCATGCATATCATATTTTATTTGCTTTTGTTTTTGATCCTATAAATTCTACGCAACTCAAGGACCCACGGAGAGAGTTGGGGGTTTCGTTATTTTCATATTTGAGTTTTCTCAAATTTTGAAAATAGGATCATTTGATTTTATTTATTTTATCATCAATTATTTCTATTACAAAAATATGAGAGAGGGAATAAATTACTTTCCCAAAATAAAGAAATAATGAGGATTTAATAATAAAATCAAATAAGATTTATTTCGGAGTTTTTTGATATTTTTATTTGAATTTAGGAAAATATGCGTTTTCCAAAATTGCATTTAGGCCCCAAATAAATGTTCACTTTGTCGGGCTTGATTTAAGAAGCCCGGGAAAATTTATTTCGGGAAATTTGGAGTCCGTTTAGTATTTATTTTTATTTTTCTTCTGCGCGTAATGTTTTTTTAAACGCACCGCGCGCCGACTGGGCCAAGGCCCAGCCGACGGCCCACTCCCCGCCGCATGCCGTCTCCTTCCAGGAGACGAGCGCGCCGCCGCCGCCGAGTCTGGCTCGGACATGCCGCCCCGCCGCCTTGCCCCCTCCCCAAGGCAACACCCCCCTCATTAAATACCGCCGCCCCTCACCTCACCCCACCCTGCCCCGAGCCGCCCGCCGAGCCGCGCCGCCGCCCGCCGCCCGTGCCGCCGCCGCCCGCCGCCCGTGCCGCCGCCGCCCGCCGCCTCCCGCCTCCCCGCCGAGCCCCGCCGCACCCCCGCCGACCCGCCGGAGTGCCTCGCCGTAGGTATAGCCGCCGCCGTTCGCCGTTCGGTTTTTTTTCAAAAAACCGCTTCGGTTTATTTTTTTCGAAACCCTAGATTTTTTTTGATTGGTTTATTTCTTTTTTTTGGTTTATTTAGTTAGTGAACGTCCACCGATCTGTTCGTTTTAATGGACGTGTTCGTCATTTTTTCGCTGTTAACGAACATTCGTTCGTTTAACCGTTCGTCCGTTTTCTTTTTCGTCGGATTTATTCCGCGTTTTTTCTGATCGTGATTTCTGATCCGATTTTCATTTTAGTATAACTTTTCCCTCGTTTATCGGAATCAGGCGATTCAAGCGCCTGGAGTTTCGTCTCAAAACCCTCTTTCCGATTAATCAACTTCAACAAGTTTTTGCTACTGTAAAATTTGACTTAGGTCCAGATTAGTAGAATGAAGTTGTTTTTCTTTCGCCGTTTGACTTTCGTTGCTTCGTTCGATTTGATTCTTTTTGCAAACCGGAGTTCTTAAGTTGAACTTTCTGGTTTGATCTCTTATTTGAGTTTTACCTGTGCATTAGATGAGTACTTTTTGTATGCTTGTTTGTTTGTCTGCGATAGAACACCCGGAGTGCGCCGCCTGTTACTTCGAATCTCTAGGTTTCGCGGATCATCAGCAACGCAACTAACACTTTGATCATACCTCTTTTACTACCCAGTTTTATTGCATTAGATCAATCCTCAAACATTGCATGATTAGGATCTAATTAAATTGTGGGATGGGAACTAGATGAGGTAGTACCTATTACCTGTTTTATTATCAACCTTTGGGAGTTACTTCTACGTTTGCTTATTATGCTATGCTATGCCAGTAGACGTGGATTGGGTGAGTGATATCCATGACAGATGTGAGTTTGTTAATTAATGGTTTATCTAAGGTGGCAACTTAAACACACATCTGGGTGGATTGAGGCACCTGGGTACTCCAGGATTGCCTGTTTCTTTTTGGACCGCCACCCAGGATCTAAGGGATCATGAGGTTATTCAAACTAGAAACTTCCGTGTGCAGCCACAAGCCATTATGGGATCTAGCATAGTTGATTAAGTCGTGCGAACTCTTACAGGGTAGACTAGCAGATGTAGGGGAAAGTAGGTGTACCGGTCTATCCATCATAAGGTGCTAGCGCTTCTGAAAGACTGTGTCTCGATCATCTGTTTCTCAAACACCATGTAGTTCGAGAAATCAAATAGAGGCGATCGAGTCTTGTGGGGAAAAGTGCGCAAACCTCTGCAGAGTGTACAAACTAGTCATGGTTAGCCGTGTCCCCGGTTATGGACGTTTTGAGTATCTAGTATTTGCATATCATGTGAATCTCATCATGTTACTCTAAATTAATGTTGTTGGGTTTTATTTGATAATTACTCTAATTGGAATTGAGGATGCTTTCAACCATTCTCAATGTTTAACAACCACCATGATAGTTAAATAAATTTATTCCTTTGCAGTAGGGAAAAATTGGCTTTACGCAAAACTGTAACCATAGAGCTTTCCACCAGCCATATACGCATGTAGTATAGTTTATTCTTTCATTACTCTCTATGTGTTACATTGCCAGCATATTCCATGTGCTGACCCGTTTCGGGCTGCAACGTTTCATGTTGCAGACTTTTCAGACGACGAGTAAGGTGCCTTTTAGGTCATGGTTCTATACTCAGTGATGCCGATGGAGTTGATGGACTCACTTATCTTCCAAGCCTTCCGCTGTTATCTTTATTAGATGGCCTTAAGCCATATTTATTGTAATAACTTCTCTTTGAGACATCGATGTAATAAGTGTGTGATTGCTACTCTGCTATAAATCCTTCGAAGTACTGTGTGGTGTCAGCATTACTGATCCAGGGATGACACCTAAGCACAGAGGTCAGACTGTTTGAGGTCTGGTCGCTACACGCCTGTACGTCGATTTCAAAGACCTTAACAAGGCTTGCCCAAAGGATCCCTTCCCCCTCCCCCGCATCGATCAAATTATCGACGCCACTGCAGGACATGATTCGTTGTGTTTCTTCGACGCATACTCCGGCTACCATCAAATCAAGATGGCAGAGTCAGACCAAGCCGCAACGGCATTCATCACACCATACGGCCCATTCTGCTTCAACACAATGCCCTTCGGGCTCAAAAACGCCGGCGCAACATATCAGCGCATGATTCAGACATGTCTGGCAAACCAGATCGGCAAAATAGTGGAGGCATACATGGATGATATGGTCGTAAAAACAAGACATGTCGAATCTCCAGTAGACGACTTGAACTTACATTCGATAACCTCCGAACATACGACATCAAGCTCAACCCGGAAAAATGCGTTTTCGGCGTTCCAGCCGGAAAGCTCTTGGGCTTCATCGTATCCGGCAGAGGAATTGAAGCAAATCCAGCCAAGATCCGAGCTTTGGCACAATTGGATATCCCAAAGGACCTCAAACAAATACAAAAATTGACCGGATGCGTGGTGGCTCTAAGCCGCTTCATCTCCCGCCTGGGGGAAAAGGCACTACCCCTCTATCGCCTCCTTCGGCGCACCGAACACTTCGAGTGGACGGATGCCGCCGCAGCTGGACTCGACGAAATAAAAGCCATATTGGCAACAAACCCAGTCCTGGCCGCACCAAATATCGGCCAACCAATGCTATTGTACATTGCAGCAACACACTAGGTTGTTAGCGCAGTGCTCGTCGTCGAACGAGAAGCGAACGGACACAAATTCCCCCTTCAAAAGCCGGTCTGCTATGTGTCTGCTGTCCTCACTCCATGCAAATCACGGTAACTGCATTATCAAAAGATTGCATATGCGGTATTCATGGCATCCCGGAAGCTGCGACACTACTTTCAAGAGTGTTCGACAACAGTAGCCTCCGAAGTACCACTTAATGATATTATAAACAACCGCAAAGCAACGGGCCGGATTGCAAAATGGGACATCGAGCTCCTCCCATTCGACATAACTTATAACCCACGGCGAGCTATTAAGTCGCCAGTTTAGGCCGACTTCATCGCAGAATGGACGGAGGCCGAACTCCCTAAAGAGTACGACACATATTCAAAGTGGATCATGCATTTCGACGGCTCTAAAATGTTGGCAGGTCTGGGGGCTGGCGTCGTTTTAACGTCCCCCACAGGAGACACAGTTCAATACGTACTCCAGATTATGTACACAGACTCCAATAATGCAGCCGAATATGAGGCACTTTTACACGGTCTCCGGATGGCAGTGTCCATGGGCATTCAACGCCTAGAAGTGCGAGGGGATTCGACCCTCGCAATATCCCAAATAAATGGAGACTTCGATGCCAAAGATCCAAAAATGGCAGCTTATCGCAACGTCATCCTAAAAATGTCAGCTCGGTTCGAAGGGCTCGAATTTCATCATATAGCCCGGGAGAACAATCAGGCGGCAGACGTCCTGGCACGCATCGGCGCAAAACGCGACGCAGTCCCCCCCCCCCCCCCCCAACATCTTCTTGGAACGGCTGTTCAAGCCATCCGTAGTATGGGAAGGGGAATCCGGCAATAACATTCCGGACTCAACTGCACTGCCCAATGACGAACAATCTGACACAGTCGGAGGCTCTGCCAATGTAATTACAACTTCAGCCCACGTGATAATGGCCGTCATCGCCCCGTGGACAGAACCATTCCTAGCCTACCTTACTAGGCAGGAGCTCCCAGAGGACCAAATGGATAGAAGCCAAGCCTGTTAAGACGGCTGAATCCGGAACGGTGATAGACTTCATATCCGGGGTCGTACACCGTTACGGTGTCCCCCACAGCATCATCACTGATAACGGCACGAACTTTACGGCCGACGAGGTAAAACTCCGGTGCAAAAACATGGGCATCAAGCTCGATTATGCATCCGTCTATCACCTACAAACTAACGGCCAGGTCGAACGTGCAAACGGTCTTACTATGAGCGGCATCAAACCTAGATTAGTGCGGTCCCTCAAGGAATCCAACACGCACTGGGTAGAGGAGCTCGACTCCGTACTCTGGGGGCTGCGGACCACACCGAATAGCACCACCGGATACACACCATTCTTCATGGTGTACGGCGCAGAGGCTGTTTTGCCTTGCGACATCATTCATGACTCACCTCGAGTGCGCATGTACGAAGAAAGAGAAGCGAAACTCGATCGGCAGGACAGTTTGGACGCCTTGGAGGAGGAGCGTGACGTGGCAAAAGCCCGTTCCGCATTCTATCAACAGCAGGCTCGAAGATATCAAAGCAGAGAAGTACGGGCCAAAAATTACAACGTTGGCGAACTAGTTCTACGCCTGCCAGATAAGAAGAAGGACAAACTGAAGCCCAAGTGGGACGGTCCCTTCATAATCGACCAAGTCCTGACTGGCAGAGCGTACCGCCTGCGAGATGCGTCGGACAACCGACTTGAGCCAAACCCATGGAACGCAGCCCGTCTCCGAAGATTCTATGCCTAGCGCCGGACTCTGTGTTCGTCTCCTACCTCTGTCTATTTTTTATATTTTCTGTCTTACATTTCTCTCCTTCCCTTAAAGGCTCATCAAGAGACGCGCCACCCACGCTCACTAAACCTGGGGGCTTCTTTAAACAGAAGGTTATTTATACGGGCTTCATGCCCAACACATGTGTCAAACTTCCGCATGTACCTTTTATTCACCATTATATGCATCGATATGACTTAAGTTTTGGCCAAGCTGGGTTGCCTGGCTCCTGTGCTTACCCCTACGTTCCCGATTGTTCGGCTAGGTGGTAAAGGGAGCACCTCTGCGATTGTTACTGCCGGGTCAGCCGGATGTGTACCTCAGACTGGGTGAAGCCGAAAGCTAGCGTTCTTAAGGGAATATTCGGTCGGTGAACTAAAGATGACCTTTTTTTACTTACTTATGTGCCCCCAGATGCTTTTTCTGTGTTCGCAACCCGGACATGCACTTTAGGGCATGCCTCCCAGAGAAAGGAACCCTTAACGGAACTATTCTCTCTGGAAGATGTTTCTTACTAACCATGTAATATAACATAACTAGTTGGGCATTTGTCTGATAAAGCACCAATGACCCCTATGCCTGGTCTCCATGCATACCCCGGCTTTTATATAGCCGCAAGGGTATTCGGACACACTCCGGACCGTCAGGTCCCGAGGTCGAAGCGAAAAGGTCGGCAACGACAAACGATCTACAATCCGGCTAGAAGGCATTATACATGTCAATTAAAATTACATAGTCACTTTGACTGATTGTATTCCTCTTCAATACCATCTAACAGGCTGTCTAATTTATAGTCCTGCTGGGAATACTTTGCAGCCAATTCTACTTGGCCGTATACTAAGCTTACAGGGATCTCCTTCCCATCGGGCCCCACAGGTCCGACCTCGGCCATGTGGTTTGGGTCAGCCTTTGTGTACCGCGTCTTCACCATGGCCCAGGCCTCCCTAGCGCCTTGACGGCAGGCCGATATCTTCCACAATTAGAAGCGTCGCCGCGCTCCCTTCAGCTTCTCTACAAGCTCTCCAAGGCCCTCGGGCATGGAGAGGGATGGCCATAAGGCTTGGGCAACGCCTTGCGTCGCCTGCCGAACTCGCTCGTGCAGTTGTGAGAGCTCGGGAAGAAGGTCACCCGTAGAACCGGGCATCTCCTCTGCAGGACGACCTGTTAGCATACCTACAGACATCACTCTGTTAGTTGACTTCCTCGCCGAACCTTTTTTTTCAAAAGTTCATTCAAGCACTTACTAAATATGTCGCATCGAAGCCGCTGATTCTCCTTAACGGAGTCCGACAGCTAGGCAGGAACATCTTTCAGTTCAACACCCAGCTTGGTGTTGGCATCCTGAAGATCAATCTTCTCCCGCCTCACCTTTGTCAGCATGCTCTTGCCAGCCTTTAGCCGGCGTAGGAGTTGTTGCTTGTCCGGATCTAGTCCGGCGCCACCTGCAATTTCATTTGTCAGATCGTCACATATGCCGCACTTCACACTTATCTTTTTGAAGCATATATTACCAGAGGGGTCTCCTTGGGCTCCTCGTTCGCGGCTAGTGCGGCCTCAAGTTGGGCTTTGCACTCTTCTAGCTCCTGGGACAGTTGGGTATTCTTCTCTGAAAGAACCTGCATATTACACGATCCTTAAATCAGTTATTCTAACTGTTTCAAGTCTCGGGGGCTACTGATCCATATAACTGTCAAATTTTCTCACCCGTATGTCTTTTACATATTGCTCCGTGGCTCTGGCTAGACCACTTTAAGCGGCACGGAGATACGCATCTCTCGAATTAAAGGCATTCAACGCCTCTTGGGAGAAACAAGCGTCGCGGAGAACTGTCCGGCGGCGCCGGTGATTCATGGCACTCTCCACCTCGGAATGGGTGGCAGACAGCCTGTCCGCATCCTCTGTCGGAGGAGCGTCTGGCGCAGGTCTCGTGTTTGCCTCCACCTCTGGGCCGGGCTGTGGAGCCTGGTTGGTCGAGGCGCGATTGGCAGCCTCTCTGGATATAGTCCGGCGAGGCCTCTTTGTCCTGCACCGAGCACGAGCGTTAATATGCCTTGAAGGAATAACACCTGGACTAAACAGGCGCGCTATACCTTTGCACCGGCGCCTCAGTCCGGACTACATTCCTTTTTACGCCACGGGGGCCTGCGGCCCCTTGTTGGCTAGCCGCCGCAGGCTCGGTCTCCCGCCTCGGGAACCTCCCCTGCAAAACACGGTTGTTGTCAGGAAAACTGAAAACACGTGAGGGCGGATCCCTTCCCAAGGTGATAAGACTCCGGTCTCAGTTACCTGGGAGGCCGGAATTAACCCTGGGTAATCGGCCGTAATGGCCACCAAGGTATCGTCCTTGCTCAACTGATAAAACACCCCGTCAATCAGCTCCACCGATATGTCTGGATCCTCTTCGAAGGCCGGATCGAGGGACCATTTAGGATCCTCGGGCTGTGGAGGACGGCTGTTTATATCCTTTACTTCCTGACGCAGTTCCTGCATAGGAGTCGTTAGACTATCTATTTAATCATGGGAATATAAAATGGATGGGCAAGCAGGATTGTCCGCTTACCCAACTTGGAGGGTTGTACATAGTAAATCCACCCTGTGGGTTGACGCGGAGGAATTCCTCCTCTTCTCCCTTGTACAAAGAGGACAAGATCTTTACTAGAGCGGCAGCTGAGTCCGGCCCCTTACGGTCGTAAAGAGTGGCGTCATCCTCCCCGTTAAAATCCCACATAGGGTGGCTTCTATATTGAAGCGGCTGCACCCCCCGCATGATGCATATGGCCATGACTCCAACCATGGTTTGTCCGGAATGAGCCAACAGTCTTATCTGGCCCATCAGGTAAAGGACGTCCCTGTCACTTTCTCTTTGAGAGCTCCGTGGACGCCAGCTTAAGCGTTTCTTTAAGGGAGCACTGTTGAATTTGGGGAGGCCGATCCGGATAGGATCCGGCAGTGGGACATCCTCCATATAAAACCATTCTGAAGGCCAGTCCTCGGATTCCTTCCTTGGGGTTCTGGATAGATATCTGGTCCCGGCGATGCGCCACACTTCGGCTCCGCCCACTTCATATATTAACCCCTCTTGAGAACGGGGCACCAGGCAGAACAACCTCTTCCACACCGCGAAATGAGCCTCAACACCCAAGAACAGCTCGCAAAGGGCAACGAAGCCCGCGATATGCAATATAGAGGCAGGTGTGAGATTGTGCAGCTGGAGGCCACAGAACTCCAGAAGCCCTCGGAGAAACGGATGAATTGGAAATCCGAGTCCCCTAATTAGATAAGGGACAAGGCATACCCGCTCTCCTTTGGAGGGAGTGGGAGCGCTCTCCGCTTGCTCTCCGCCATTATAGGCGGCGTGTCCGGCTCGAACCGGGACCATGTAGGCCGGAGGGAGGAATCCCTTGGTCTGAAGCGATACTAGCTTGCTATGCAGGATGGAGCACCTCTCCCAGTCTCCGGGCTTAGGACTGGAAGGGCGAGAGGAGGAGTTGTGACGGCTGGCCATGGTGGAATGGACCTTTTTGGATGCGCTCTGATGGCTACTCGCGGAGGGGAGAAGGTGTGGTTTGGATCTAAATCCCCATTCCTTTAAATAGGCGGACCATCTACGCGGCTAGGGGTGTGAATGTAAAAACACCCAAACTTTTCGTATTCGTTTGACACGTGGAAGACGGCCATTATTGGGCGTGGAAGCCAAGGAGCACTGCATTTATAAAGAACAGGACATTATTCAACAGGTACACGAAATCTGAGAGGGGAACCCGCCTTGCAATGCCGAAGACAATCTGCGCGTCGGACTCGTCGTCATTGAAGCCTGGTTCGGGGGCTAGTGAGGGAGTCCTGGATTAGGGGGTGTCCGGGTAGCCGGACTATACCTTCAGCCGGACTCCTGGACTATGAAGATACAAGATTGAAGACTTCGTCCCGTGTCCGGATGGGACTTTCCTTGGCGTGGAAGGCAAGCTTGGCGATGTGGATATTCAGATGTCCTACCATCGTAACCGACTTTGTGTAACCCTAACCCTCTCCGGTGCCTATATAAACCGGAGGGTTTTAGTCCGTAGGACAACCCCAACATACAACAATCATACCATATGCTAGCTTCTAGGGTTTAGCCTCCTTGATCTCGTGGTAGATCTACTCTTGTACTACCCATATCATCAATATTAATCAAGCAGGACGTAGGGTTTTACCTCCATCAAGAGGGCCCGAACCTGGGTAAAACATTGTGTCCCTTGTCTCTTGTTACCATCCGCCTAGACGCACAGTTCGGGACCCCCTACCCGAGATCCGCCGGTTTTGACACCGACAGGCCTCCCCTCCCAAAATTCTCTTACACTCTTCAGGGCCAAGCCCGAGTCTTCTCTGTGCAGGATAAACCGCGGAGACATGCAGTCAGTCGGACATATCGCTCACCGCATCTTCTGGGGCATTCTCGGAAGCGTCGCTGGCATCGCTGGTGCCATCGCCCCTGCCACCTGCGTTCCCGTCAGCACCAGGCTCGTCTACAACGCCGCCTTCGTCAGCACCCACGACTACACCGTCGTCGTCGGACGTAAAGGCCTGGACAAGGGCATCCACGTTGTTCTCCACCCATTGCGCCAGGTCGCCCGGACAGCTATGGGCACAGGTGCTATGGCGGCATCGAAGTCGAAGTGGGGGTCCCTTTCCTGCAGATAGCTGAAGACACGGGAGAAGGCGCGCTTAAGCAAGGCTCGGCTCCTCTCTTCGACGAGCCAACGGGCCCTCTCGGAGCGGTTCTCCAGAAGCGTCACCATGTCGGTGAAGAACTGAAGGTTGCCGACATACTTGGTCTCATGCGGTTCCTTAGCGGAGGCCTCGCAAATCTCACCTAAGGCTGAGTTGGCCTTCTCCCTGAGGGTCTGAAGCATGGGAGCGTGCTCGTGCTCCAGGAGCCTCCGCTGGCGGATCTCGTCCTCATTTTGCCGTGCGGTGGCTTCGGCATCACCAACACTCTGTCGAAGAAGAAGCAGCTCAGCCCGGGAAGAGGAAAACTCCGCCCATGCCGCGTCAAGGGCGGCTGTGGAAGAATCCGCATGCCACGTCTCTTCAACCAACTTGGCCTTGATGGCCGCTGTCCTGCCCTGGGCATCGGCCCTGATCAGCATCAACTTCGCCTCGTGTTCATGCTCGAGGGCTGAGCGAGCACCCGCCACGCGGCGGTCGACCTCTTCCTGGATCCGGGCCTCGCGCGCCGCCACGTCGTCCTCCGCCTGGGCCGCCAGGCGCTCCCTCGTCTCCAACCGCCCCAAGTCAAGGCTGCGCTCGGCGGCCTCGAGCGTCAGACCTCCTCGCGCCTCTGGAGCTCTGCCCGGTCGACGGCGGCCTCCTGCATCGACCCAAGGGCCGCGTGGCGCAGCTCCACTTGCTGCTCCAGGGAGTTCCTCCGGGCTTGAAGCTCCCATACGTGCTCCTCCGCATCCCTGCGCTGCCGTTCTGCCTCCCGAGCCTCCTCGACGGCCTGGGAGCAGGCTTCCCGCGACGCCACTAGCAACGCTTCAACCTCCGCGTTGTCACGATCACGTTGGTGGCGCGCGAGGGTGATGGCAACCTTCAACTTGTGCCTCTCCTTAGCGAGGCACAGGCCTTCGGCCTCAAGGCGCGCATCTTCGGCGGCAAGCTCTGCCCCAACCCGGTTCATCGCATCCGCTGCCCCATGGAGGAGCCCCTCGCGAAGGGCGCGACGCTCCCGAGCGCGCCTGAGCACATCTTCTGCATCGCCTTCTTCCACCGAGGCATGCGAAGGACCCCGAGGTGGCGAGTCCCCTCTCGGTGTGGGGCTGGGGGCTGCCGCCCCAGCCATCGCTGAACAAACCCCTCTGAGAGTCCGGCCTCGCGTCAGTTTGTCCGTGGAGGAGGAGCCAAGGGCGGACTTCAACCACTCACCGTCTATGATCAGAGGAGGAGCATAGGGCAAACTCGATGTACCCCAAGAAGGCTCGTAAAGAGAGGGCGTCGGACGAGCCGGCTCGGAGTGTCCTATGCAGCGGATCACTCCCACAACCGGTCCAGCAGCCAGAGTGCGACCCGAGCTCGGCAGGCCCGGAGCCAGCAAAAGGGGCGAAGCTGTGGGGGCTGGCTCCCGGGTCGACTCGGCGGATTCAGCAAGATGGGACCTGAAGAGCCGCAATCAGCAACAAGGGCAACAGAACAAACGAGCAGGGAAAGAAGGAGGCTTACTCATCCATGGCAAAGTACTTCCTGCGCTTCAATAAGCGACAAGGGCGGTCGCTGCCACCTGAGGCCTCGTTCCTCTTGCGAAGGGCCTCGAAGTCTATGCGAAACCGACCCAAGCGCCTAAGACGGGGGTCGGCCCGGGGCAAAGGAGAAGCCTCAGGATTGTCGGTGTCGGAGGAGTCAGCTTTGGGGGCATCTTGGGGCCTCGCCTCGCGAGGAACGGCTGGGGGCTCGGAAGCCCCAGCCTTGGGAGCCGAAGACCTGGACCCTGCATCAAACGCCGCCCCGGGGCGGGCCTCGGGGGGCGTCGCCTCCGAAGCGTCACGCGGCGCCACCACCCCGACATCAGCCACCTCAGTTCCAGTTGGCTCTCTCCCCGCCCGGTCACCTGAGGAAGAACCGCTGTGGGTGACGGGGGGAACAACCACGGCAACTGGGTTCTCGCGTGGCCCCATGAGGCCAGCTGGGCGCAACCCCCACTCGTCGAAGCCGGGCATCTGCCTCACGAAATCAGCCCTGCCGAAACAAAGGTACAAAAGGACGCCACCGCTCCGTAGGCTGCCTGGGGAAGGATCACCAGCCAAGACCCGGAGCACCGTCCGAAGCACTTCGGGCGCCAAGTCCTCCTCCTGAAACCGCATGTGGTCTCTTCGCCCAGCAAAGTCCCACATCCGGCGAGAGTGGCACTGGAGAGGAGCAACGCGGCACAGAAGGAACTCCCTCACCACCTTGGGCGCTGTCACATTGAGCGCCCTCAAACCTTCAAAGCGACGTCAGACGAAAGCAAGCCGGGGGCTCGCAAGTGGTTCGTGACCCCAGCCTGGGTTGGGAACAGCAGGCAAGGTCGGGTGCGAGAGCAGGGGGCTGGGCACCCCGACGTCCACGTACAACCATCGCTCTCTGAACCCGGCCTGAGAAGGCGGAAGGCCAAAGTCAATCCCTAAAGCAGCCGTCTCAGGCACGGCGAAGAAGCTTACGCACCCTGAGCATTGAGTAGGATCGCTCAGGCGCAAAGAAAAGAAGTGGCGCAACAGGGCAACGGAAGGGGGGATGCCTTTCATCTCCTCGCACACGAAAGCAAAGACAGCCAAAAGGGTAATGGATTCTGGCCCGAGATGCATCATGTGGATCTGAATAATGGGAGAGCACAGCATTGAAGAAAGCAGAAAAGGGCGGAACCAGACCCGCCCACAGGGCATCGGCGAAGAATCGGACCTTCGTGATGGTCCTAGCGAGAAAGGTGCGGGATGCGGGCCAAACTGTGGTCCGGCCACACTCATTGAAGATGGAAGCAAGGGCGGAGTGAACCTTGTCCAAGGCTTCCAGGCTGAGTATGATTGACCGATCGACGATGGAGGAGGCCGAGAGATCAATGCAAGGGGACCTCGCGAGGATCCAGTGACGCAAGCCATGACGATCAAGGCCAGGCGGGCGCCAGGCGGGCGCCGGCCTGCGCAGAGTCCTTGTTTACCCTTTGGTGCAAAGGAGGCAAGCTCAGGCCAAGGTATCAGGCAAAGGTTACCATTCCAGTGCAACGAGACCAAGACCAGCCGGGCGGCCGGACGAAGGTCACCGTGGAGCCCAAGACGGCGTCACCACCAGAGCTTTTGGCAGCCGAAGACAACCTTTGGTCAGGATAACTTGTACTAGATGTTCCCCTTCAAAATGGCCAATTGTTGGCGCCCTTCCCGCTCATTCTTTCGGGGAGAGGCCCAGGGCCTCTATAAATAGAGCTAGCCACCACAGAGTAGAAAAAAAGGCGGTCCATGGTAGAGAAATCTAGTAGAGCCCAAGTAGAGAGAGGCGACTGAACTCACTCAAGCAGTTCATCGCGCTAGCTCAAGAACACCTCTCGCGAGGTTGTTCTTCCTTTGTACTGTTCATCATCAGCCCCTGAGGCAATCCACCACACCACACACTGGAGTAGGGTATTACACCACAACGGTGGCCCGAACCAGTATAAACCCCGTGTCCCTTGTGTTGTTCATCATTTTCATCTCAGTTCGCACGAGAGGATCGGACGTAGATCGATAGGGGAGAGATCTCCGCGCGCACCCCAGTGTTCGAACCTCAAGGGTCTGCCGGAACCCGAAATCCGACACTCATGACTTCGAATACCCACCGACCACTAATTTATTACCATTTCTGTCCTTCATATACGCGCTGACGGGTGGGCCCTATGGTAATGTGTGCTGCTGAATGTGGACCGTTTGACTGGTCAATTGATCGTGTTATCAACAAATTACAGAGTTGTATGGTGAGCCAGTGACCGTATGATCACCCTAAAATGTACTCCTATTATATTAACACAGTAAAGACTCAAACTACCATTTCTTTCTTTCATATACAGGCTGACAGGTGGGCCCCACGGTTACGCGCCCCGATGGTGCAACACTAGTTGTGCCGCGTGGAACGTTTGACTGGTCAATTGATTGTGTCATCAACAAAATACGGAGTTCTATGGGTGAGCCAGTGACCGTATAATCATGATATGTATTTGTTTAACACGGTATAGACGCAAGGGCTCATATATACGCGCAAGCACTCACTGCTATAAGCGCACACACGCGAACCATACCCCTATGAGCACCTTCGAGAGAGTGGGCCAACATATATGATCTTGAGATTTTACGAAGTCACCATAGGTGCCTCGTAGTCGAGTGGAACGTCTCCTCCCACTGAACGTACATTGCCAGAAAATACTGAAATTAACACAAGATAAATGCGAGCACCGGGACTTTAACCTTGGTGGGCTCGAGAAACCATTGTCCTCTAACCATCCAACCACATGTTGGTTAGCATGACAAAATGTATGTGGTGACCGTGATGAGCTTATTCTGAAGTCCAGTGACCATATCGTGCTTTCGCTTCAAATACAATGGCCATAAGTGTCATCAACAAAATATGGAGCACGCATTAAATGCAAAGTCCGTCAGTGTCATCAACAAAATATGGAGACATATCGTGAGCTAGATACCGTTGTACTATTGTATATGCTTATTTTCTTAGTGGTCGATTGCGTGTGTGGTGTGGTGGGCACATCATTTCTAGTTGTGGTGGGTCAACATGAAGACTCATGGGTCGGTTCCATCCTGCGCCACATATAGGTTGGACCGAGACGTGTTATACGAAGACCCATGTGGAGGACTCGGCGTACAACACGAAGCTACCAGAGTCGCGGAGGACTCTATCCCCACTGGTGATAAGCCGACTATATATGATTTGTAACCCTAGCCCCTTAGTATGTTATACAAGCTTGGGGGCTAGTTCTTCGATAGTATACACACACGCACAATGCCTGGTATTCACGTGTACTTTGTACACACCCCTATCACTAATATACAGTACCAGGAGTAGGCTCTTTCTTCAACTGCAATTGAATTCTAGCATGTGCATGTGTTTATTTCATATTATCGATCCATAGAGTGAGAGCGGTTTGGAATACAGGCAATGGATGCTTTTGCAATTCATATACAAACATTAATTAGTGCACTCCATGTTGTTAGTGTGAAGCACTTTATACATTTGTCACTTGCATGGATACATTCCAAATTGCTAGCTACGAAATAGAATACATGTCGAATTCAACATAAAGGGGGTTTCGAAGATTAGAATTCATAGGAAGTGCATTCATCTATTTGAACCCGAGATAATGGCATTTGTAAATCAGATGTAAAAGGGGGCATCAATCTTTGTTGTGAGTTTGAACATGCTATATATATTCATACGCATATCTAACTTTTTTTTTGCAACCAAGGAGATTATATCTGGAACCATGCATGAACTGAGGTAAGTTGCATCTTTTTTAATATATACTCGTGTACAATGTATATTCAAATGTACCCCTTCCATTCCAAAATAATCGTAGCTTTAGGATTTTCAAGAGTAAAGATTTGTGAAGTTTGACAAATACTGAAAGTTCAATTCAAGAGAAACGAAAACGTTAATGCTTCTGCTCCCAAATATTGAACGAAGTGCCAAATAGGCCTCTGGTCACCCGAAACCGCGCGAGACTAATGTTTTGGTGGTAGGAAATTAATGTCCTAACTCTGGCCTGTGTGGCCTATCGGCCCGATGTCCAAAGGTCTAAACCGGGGTAGGTTTGTAACTTCACCAAGATGCCAGAGAAGCATTCATACGCCATGGGCGCCTACCCATGCACTCGGCCGAAATCTATCCCGCCCACATTTGGGACACCTGACATGACTGTCCTACCCCCAACCCGCAATATGTCTGAAATTTTAGATGGGGGCAAAGTTTGTAACTTTCACCAAATTTCAAACAAGTGCGTCTCAAACCAAAACATTGTTCCCCCTTAGTTCCCCGCCTCCCTCCGTTTCCCCATTCGTACTCCGTGGGCGCGAAAACGCCCTCTCCACAAACCGCGAAACCCCAGCCTCCTCCGTCCTCCACCCCATAGCGGCCAATCCACCACCGCCCTCCTCCATCACGCCGGAGCCGGTACCCTGACATCATCGTCCAACGCAACCGCAACCGCAACGCCCTCAAGGACTTAGCAGCTGAAGCCGAGGCAGAGCTACCTCCACGACACCGACGCTGACGTGCGCGGTACCAGAACCACTGCTCACTGCTACGGCTCCACTGTCGCAACCGTCTACCGCACTGGAGTTGTTCCCGCTACACCGTCATTCGCCGCCTCGGATCTGCTTCCCCGCCGCCGACAGACGGCCACCGCACCACACTCAACAACTTGGCCATGGGGTTCGTCCAAGGCTGCACCGTCCTCCACAACTTCTGGTTTCCGGTGAACAACAAGAAGATCATCGGAAAAACAGAAGGAGGACACAGCACTGCCAGCAGAAAGAGGTACTCCTCTTCCCTTATTCGTGCAAATCTTACGTCTCCGCTCACACCGTATTCATCCCACGAAAGAAACTAGTTGAGCGCTTCTTACTGCATCTTCTTCGTGATACTAAATGCACAAGGTTTCCTCCCTTTTACTATTTCACCTTTGCTAGAGGTCAGTAGCCCGCCTGGATTTCAATTCAGGGTCAGTCGAACCGCAATTAAAAGAAGCAGCACCCGCTTAGGCGCACGGAGCACCTAGTCCGCCTGTTCCCCGGGGAAGCGGCGCATCGGTGTCTATCATAGGGGTGTGGGGCGCAGGAGCTGCTTGCGCCCGATCTGGAGGTCGGCAGGGCTTGAATGGATGGCCGGGGGGGCGGTGTCAAGCACGGCGGTGCGGTGAGGTCGAGGGGAGGGCGCAGGCAGGGGAGGAATACTGGGCCGGTGGTCGCTGGCGTTTCGAGGAAGATCGTCAACACTGACTGGCTGGAGGTAGATGAAGGCGATCTGCCCATTCTTTGTACATCGGACGGTGCAGAAAAAATGGACTGACCTATTTACTTTCAGTCGACTGTTATTTTCATAGAATACTGTAGTAATTTAGTGTTCCATGCATGTTGTATAGCTATCATATGTCTCCCGTCATTTATTTCTCACCGACCTGCTATCTGCTACCTTTACACTGTACTAATTGTGCGCACACTTCACCCATACTCACACTATTGTTTTTTATGCATGGGTATTTCAGAATCTGACGCAGTGTTGATGAATGCAGAAAAGAAAAGACAGAAGTCGCTCCAGTGTAATTCGAAGATAAGCACTAAGCGTTTCAGCGCTCTAACGGGTGCAGTGTCAGCAGTTGAAGACAGTAAACGTAGCTCTGCAGTTGATGATCTCAATTGCCACACACAACCATCCCAAGTGCTTGCTTTAACTTCGTGCTGTCAAATGTGGTTGCATGTTGCATATGGTGTCTAGCTTGTATTGCTTCCAATTTGGTTAAATTGCATCTGCTTACTTTACACATTATACCTTTGATAATGACATGCCTTCCTGTTTTTGATACATACTACATATGTTTATGAACCATGTTCGTACATCAAACTAATGCTCTTTTGTATCCCTCGTCAATCACTTATGATGAGACAGTCACACGGGTGGGTTACTGTGAGACGCCATACTCGTTTAAAGAGTGCAGTGTCATCCTCCCCACATGATTCTCAAGAAACAGCAAGGCTAAATGAAGATAGTCAACGTAGCTTTCTTGTTGATCACCGCAATTCCCCCACACCACCATCGCAGATGCTTGCTCTTACTTGGCAGTGTGATATGTGGTTGCATGTTGCATATGGTGTCTACCTTGTAATGCTTCTAATTAGGATAAATTGCATCTGCTTAGTTAACACATTATACCTGTGAATATGACATGCCTTCCTGTTTTTGGTACATACTACGTCTTTCTATTAACCATGTTATTACATCAAACTACTTTTCTTGTGTATCCCTCATCAATGCTCCTAATTTGTTAAATTGCATCTCCTTAGCTTACACATTATACATGTGAATATGACACGCCTTCCTGTTTTTGGTACATACTACATCTGCCTATCACACTATGTTCTTACATCAAACTACTGTTCTTGTGTATCCTGCGTCTATCGCTTATGATGAGACAGTCACGCGCGTTGGTTAATATGAGACGCAATACTCTTATAAAGAATGCAATTTCATCCTCTCCACATGATTCTCAAGAAACAGCAAGCCTAAATGAAGATATTGAACGTAGCTCTGTACCTGAAGACCGCACTTCCCCTACACCACCATCACAGGTGCTTGCTCTAACTTCGCAGTGTGATATGTCGTTGCATGTTGCATACGGTGTCTAGCTTGTAATGCTTCTAATTAGGCTAAATTGCATCTGCTTAGTTTACACGCTATACCTGTGAATATGACATGCCTTCCTATTTTTGGTACACACTACATCTATGTGTTAACCTTGTTCTTACATGAAACTACCTCTCTTCTGTATCCTGCATCAATCACTTACGATGAGTCACCTTTATTCGTTGCATATTGCATATTATTTCTATCCTGTTGCCATGTATTGCTTCTAATTTGGTCAAATACACCTGTTAGGGCACCCTTTTAATTTGGCAGAGTGATATTGGTTTCATCTTTCATATGGTTTCTAGCTTGCATCGATTCTAACAAGTTCAAGCACCTTGTGCTTAGTTTACACTTTATACATCATACATGTCAATATGTCACGCCATCCTGTTTTTCATACATATTCCATCCTCCTATCATGCGGCTGCCTTACATGAAAGTAGTGTTCGTCAGTATCATGCATCAATGAGTTCTGAAGAGCAAATTTTATTCCTTTTTCTTGTGGGTTTGACTTGACAAGGCAAAATCAAGAAAGAGGAAGGAAAAGAGTAAGGAAGGCGATGATGGTGGTCCTCTGCAGCAACGTAAATGGAGCATCTGTACCGATTCTCCTTGTATTGATAGTGCATTAAAAGGTCCAAGTCTCCGCTCCCCTACTCCACCATCCAAGGTGCTTGCTCTAACTTGGCAGTGTGATATCTGGTTGCATGTTGCATATAGTGTCTAGCTCGTATTGCTCCTAATTAGTGTAAACTGCATCTGCTTAGCTTACACATGATACATGTGAATATGACACGCTTTCCTGTTTTTGGTACATACTATATCTTATGATAAGGCACCTTTAAGTCACCACTATGATATTGGTTGTGTCTTGCATATGATTTCTAGCATGTAGTGCTTCTAATTTGTTGAAACGCCATACAGTTTGAACTTGGCAGAGTGATATTGGTTGCATCTTTCATATGGTGTCTAGCTTGCAGTGCTTCTAATTTGTTGAAATGCCTTCTGCTTAGATACCACATCATAGGTCTGAATATGTCACACCATCCTGTTTTTCATACATATTCCATCCTCGCATCATTTGTTTGCCTTTCATCCGAGTAGTGCTCATCAGTATCATGCATGAATGAGTTCTGAAGAGCGAATTTTGTTCCTTTTTCTTATTGGTTTGACTTCACAATGCAAAATCATTACAGCTGAAGGAAATTAGTCCAGCAGTGGATGATGGTGGTCCTTCGGAGCAACTCAAACAGGGGGTCTCTACATATTCTACTCCGCCATCCTCCCAACAAGATTCGCAAGACAACACAAGGTTGGACAGTCAACGTAGCTGTGTAGATGATGAGCACATCTCCCCTACTCCACCATCACAGGTGCTTGCTCTAACTTGACACTATTATATTTGGTTGCATGTTGCGTATGATGTCTAGCTTGTATTGCTTATAACTTGAATTGCATCTGCTTACTTTACACATAATGCCTGTGAATATGACCCGTGTTCCTGTTTCTAGAAGATACGTGTACATGATGAGCACATCTCCCCTACTCCACCATCACAGGTGCTTTGCTCTTACTTGGAACTGTTATACGTGGTTGCTTTTTCCTTATGATGTCTAGTTTGTATTGCTTCTAATTATGTTGAATTGCATCTGCGTAGCTTACAACTTATACCTGCAACGATCACTTACCCATAAGACACATTTAACTTGGGACTGTGATGTAGGTTGCATCTTGCATTGTCTTCTAGCTTGTACTGCTTCTAATTTCTTGAAATGGCACTTATGACGAGACACTTTTTACCTGATAGAGTGATATTGGTTGCATGTTCATATGGTGCCTAGCTTTCATTTCTTCTAATTTTGTTGAAATGCCTTCCGCTTACTGTTTTTTCATACATATTCCATCCTCCTATCGTACGTGTGAATATGAAACATTGTCTTTACTTGTATATATTCCATCCTCCTATCCCGTGCTTGCCTTACATCAAAGTAGTGTTCGTCTGTATCATGCATCAACCAGTTATGCAGAGCTAATTTTATTCATATTCTTGTGGTTTTGACTTATTAAGGCAATATCAGGAAATAGGAAGGAAAAGAGTAAGTTAGGGGATGTTGGTGGTCCTCCGCACCGATGCAAACAGAGACTCTCTAGATTTGCCACTGCTACTGCTAATGAAGTTGAAGTCCCAAGTCTACATGATGAGTTCATCTCCCGTACTCCACCATCGCAGGTGCTTGCTCTAAGTTGACAGTGTGATAATTGGTTTCATGTTGCATATGTTGTCTAGCCTGTATTTCTTCTATTTTGATTAAATTGTACCTGCTGAGTTTATACGTTATACATGTGCATATGACATGGCTTTCTATGTCTAGAATACACTGCATCTATCTATCATATCATGTTCTTACATCAAAGTACTGTTGTTGTGTGTCCCGCATCAGTCACTCATGATTGGACGCTTTTAACATGGCAGTTTGATAGTGGTTGCATCTTGCATTGATTTCTACGTTGTACTGCTTCTAATTTTTCAAATTGCCACTTATGACAAGACACTTTTAACTTGGCAGAGTAATATTGGTTGCATCTTTCATATGGTGTCTAGCTTGCATTACTTCTATTTTCTTGAAAATCATTTTGCTTAGTTTGCACATCGTAGCTGTGAATATGTCATGCCGTCATGTTTTTCTTACATATTCCATCCTCATACGGTTGTCTTACATCAAAGTACTGCTTGTCTGTATCATGCATCAATGAGTTCTGAAGAGTGATTTTATTCTTTTGTGTTGTGGGTACAACTTGACATGGCAAAGTCAAAAAAGAGCAAGGAAAATAATATAGTAGGGAGTGCTGTTACTCGTCGGATGAAACGGAAAATGTTCTGCCGTCGAGATTCTGCTGGTACTTATAGTGCAGTTGAAGGTCCAAGTCCACCGGCTAAATCTACAAACACATTATCACCTGCTCCACCAGCTGCAGGATCCGCTTCAACTGTACCAGCATCTCAACCAGTTACTTGTTCGTTTGCTCCGGAACCGGCCAGTTCCCAAGCTGCCTTCACACCTAACACTACTTCCGAAGCACTGCTAACACAACAGGACTTGGCAAGATCAGATGAACCTCATGAGCATCAACACCAAGACGGTACCTGACCGAGTCAAGTTGCAGTTGCATGCTCCTTTATATGTACTCTCACAGTTTGATGTACACTAACACTTTCCATATTCGTTGTTGAACTAGCACCACTGCGCAAGCGGAAACAGACATCAGGGATAATGCTTGATAGATTAACAAAATCTAAAAGAGGAAGAATGGAGATCCATTTTGAGGCAGGTTTAAAAAGGCCACGTGATGCTACAGAGTCAGCCAAGTTAGTATCAGAGGCAGCCGTTGCCGTTAGGTGTCATGCACGTATCCTCCCAACGTGGATCCAGTACAGGAATGAGAAAGACAATACCCAGTTTAACACCTTCCTTGACCATTTATCCGTAAGTAATGTTATTCATCGCAATTAGTAATATTGTCTTGCTCTGTCCCATACTTTCTAGCTTCCTCCTAATAAGACTCACATTCTTTTTTCAACAGATGAGGTTCAAGTTGGATCCGAAAGATGATGCAACTAGACAAGCATGCACTCATGTTTTTCAGTCTGCTCTGCGATAGTATCGGTACCACCTTTGAAAATCTCACTTTGAAGGCAAGGCTAACAATGAAATCGCCCAAACATCTCCAGTGGAATATATTACAGATGAAGACTGGACAGCCCTCGTTAAACACCGGTCTGATCCAAAGTATCAGGTAGGCTATATGTATTTGATCTGACCACATATTGAACTTGTATTTATGTATGTGCCTTACAAGTGTATCTTCTTCTAGGCTAACTGTTTGAAGAACAAAACCAACCGTTCTAAAGTGAAATTCCAACAGACAACAGGATCTCGTAGCTATATTGCACACTGCGAGGCTCTTGTAAATAGCTGCTACTTCCTTCTTTTTTTGTGCCATATTATCGTATCTATATTGACTTGTTCCAAATACAGAGGAAAATCCCGTGCGGACCAAAAAGAACCTGAACCGAATGCAGTGCAAATCTTCAAGGATTGCCACACCAGCAAGATGAAGGGCATGAGCACACCAGTTCAAGCCGCTGTTGTAAGTCCTTACTCCTCCTGCCTTGAACTGATTGGTACTGTGATGTGTTCATTTAACTACTTGGTTTGTAGCCAGTGTCAGTTACTCTGTTCACTTTTATTCACAGTTGTCTTAACGTATCATTTCACCTTACATGGTTTAAAAGAGATGAAGGATATTCTTTTGGTCTTGATCTGTAATCTAGTTGTTATGTTCACGTGCGCACACAATGATAAAATAGCCTGTTTATTTTATATCTGTTTGCCCATGATATGAACGATGTCATACTATGTTCATCCTACTTTAAACCATGTCTCTTTATCCTTAGATGTCAACGAATGTGAGGAAATAGACAATACAGTAGGCATGCTACATGGACATATGTTCCGAAAGTGATTTTATTATGTAGTTGGCACTACAATACATGCTAATGTATTACAATAGTTCACCAAAATAAGTTATGTATAAACGTTTAACCTACTTTGTTTGTTTTTGTCTCATTAGTAACTTATCTGGAACACTAATCTACAAGTTCAAACTTTCAGGAAGCTATGGAACAAATGATTGAACAACCACAACCACCTGAAGGTGACGAGGCTACTACAGGCACAATATCACCTCTTGTTGCAGTGCGTCAGTATCTCTCCACTAACAGTGCAAAAAGCACCTTCCTGCGTAATTCTGGGTTGGTTGTCAAGGTAACCTCGTCCAAATCGCCTACTGAACAAAATCTTCCTGCTAGACAGAGTGATATATCTGTGCTCCAGACACAAGTCCAATCCCTAATGGACGTTGTTTCGGAAACAAGAATAGTGGTTGAGAAATGTCGTCAAGATATGAATGGTTTTGAAACCAGACTATCAGACTGTAAAAACCCTCAAAATTAGATAACGATATTTTTGACGGCGTCAGAATACATCAGTCTCACAAGGCATAATCAGTTGAATGATTACAACTAACGACAACACAATTGTCAAAAAAAAATATGCATCCGAAAATTTAGTATGTAGCCTTCTACAATGTTTCTTCCCCAAACCTTCTTATAGTTTGCAAATTTAGAGTTGAACTGTTGTCTCATTTTACACACAGAAGAAGCAATGTAAAAACCCTCAAACAAATATAACTGTCTTTTTGACGATAGTAGGATACATCCATATTGCTAATATACATATTAGAATCGCCACGAACAACATCCAGGATATTGATCTTAATTTGGATCACAACCAATCTTTGATGTGTTTTTTTACAATGTTTCTTGAGCCCAATGTAAAATTAAAATTTTACAAACAACTAATAGGCCATATACTTAGGCATGAATAAAATGCCAACTAATGTCCAACCAAGCACTACACACTTGTCCATTGTACAGCTCACATGATTACAAGTGGAGCCTTGCATGCGCATGCAACCATGCATGCCAGCCACCTGCTCCATTTTACCAAACCGACATAGCATCCTCCACTACTATAAATAGCAGCCTGCACCTTTCATCTTTCACTTCCTCTACTTCACACAACACGCACAAGAGAGAGAACCAAGCTCTTCCCACCATCCCCATCCACTCTTTTGGTCGAATGCTGAGTTGCGATCAGGTACTATTCAAGTACCTTGCTTTTGCAGCTCTGTTTGCTTGATGCTTGGCACCTTGATCCATCTTTACCTTTGCTTAGAACATGAACACCTGATCTTCTGGACTCTAGTTACCTTGCTGTAAAAAGAGAAACAATAGTTAGTAAAAAAACATAAAGTAGATGGAGGAAAACAAAGACATTGCAGTTCTGTGACTCATGTGTAGCTGTAAAAGAAAATCTATGTGTGTGTTCATCTCTACCCTGTATAAGATCTGACATGCTAAGAATTAGATCTTAGAAATTAACCCATTATTAAGATTGCATGTGTAGCTTTGGGGCCAAACAATCTGTGTATGCTACTTGACCACTGTCATTTTCAGTAAACATTGGTTGGTTAATATTCTGTTAAGAAATAAATCTCAAGATGGTATGTCTCACTTGCACATACCCTGTACCGGAAAATAACCCATTTAACTTTTGCACAAATGAAATCTTGCTAGAATATCTCACTCACTTTTTTCCGGTTTCGCTTAGTATAATTTGAGTCTATCAATGTTGCTGTTCACTTGGTTGTTTGTGGGGTTCAGAGAGGAGTGTGCGCGCACACACAGTAGGAATACTTAGATTTAATTTGTGGCAGCACCTAACCATCACAAGCAATTAACTTGCCACTCATATATTTGTAGTAAGCCTTTAACAGTGGGGATTCACTGGTTAATTCCTAGTTTTGAGCTTAATAAAAAGAATCATAGTAGTGCAGGGCTAGCATAGTAGAGCCAAAAATAATGATAAACAATATGGAGCAAATCTGCAGACCACGTCCACACCACAAGAGTAAAGCTTGATTAATTCCTTGGTCTTGAGATTAACAAGAAGCATGGCAGTAAGGGGAGTCACGGCACAAACACTTGCAGTGGAAGCAAGAACACTGCACAGAGAGGAATTTGGACTGGCACTTACACTAGTAGTAGTAGACAAAGGCAAGCCGGGCGCTGGTAGCGGCCATGTTGCCGGAGCCGCGCCGGTGAAGCCGCTCGCACCTGACGGCCGTAGTTGCACGCCTCATGCGTGCAGCTCTGCTGGAGGAAGTTGTAGGCAGGGAGATGCCGTTGCTGCTGCGGCCGGTGGTGAACCCATCGGACCCGATACAGACAGCGCTGGGGTTAGATGGTGGCGACGATTTAGGCGGCGGTGGATCAAATAAATGGGGGGAATTGGTAGAGGGAGACGAGGGGAATCCGTTGGTGTCCGCGGCGTCGCCGAAGATGGCCGGAAGTGGCAGATCGAGCCGGCGGCGGCCTGCTCTGTAGTTGGGGGGAGAGAGATGGGGTTAGTTCTGTACGTGGCTGAGCGGACCAGTGACAGTGAGGGAGAGGAAGAGAGTTGGGGAACATGACTAGTTCAAGAAAAGAATATTTCTCCTGGGGTTGGGTTCGACCAGCTTTGGTATACACTACCAAACACGTTTTTCCTTTTGAGCTTGCTTATTTGCTCTTTGTGATGTGCACGTGCGTACTACCTCTTGATGTGATGTATGCATTTTGCTTCTAACTACACACTAGCACGTATCATTACCTCTTTAATTAAAATGGATTGCACCGTATGGAAGTGTTGCTTGATGCTTGGATCTTGATTAAGGAAAATATAGATTTCTTTGTGAAATAATTATCAGGAGTCGATCTCGGACTCATAGGACCCACATCTGGTGGTTCCGAGTTGGTCGAAGCGCTACCCGGCAAGTCGTCATCTCCTTGACCATGTCTTGATAAATTTTTTCCGGGCTATGGGTCATTTCTAAAATTTTGCATAAGAATTAAAAATAAATATTTTTCATAAATGAAATGAGATTTGGATCAGGTGGATCCACTGATTTGGCAATTGGATCAGATCAGGTGAAGTATCTGTATTAAGTAGTTGTGACCCGGGCAGGGTTACATTATAAATAAATATTTGGTGGGTAGGGGAGCTCATGTTGGTGATGACAACCCGGGTAGGGTTGGCTTGGATGGCGGGCTCCTCTACATAGGGTATCACATTAGGACACAACCAACTGGCGCTTACTTCAAAAGCGGCGCAAACCGTACTGACCATAGACCTGGAATGGGACGGGCTGAACCGCCTACCCTTGCCAAGTAGCTGCCTCTGCATGGGTGAGGAGGTGGCTGTAGCCGGGTAGTTACAGTCACCCTAGGGCGGGACCGCCGGTCAGGGGTCTCGACCTGCGGGCCTTTAGTAAGGCAAGGTGAAAAAGCAGAGGTAGTGTATGGGCTGGTTAAAGGTTTTGGTTCCTTGGTCTAGTCGTGCGCACGGGTGGCGCATGGACGACTTGGACCAAGTGATGCTATGGGCAAAGCAGTACACCTCTGATCAGAGTAAATGTGATATCACTCCCAGCTTCCGGGTTTGGAAGTGCGTCGTGTGGGTTTTCCTCTAACACAGGATGTAAGATCCCACGTCGCTCTGCCGCCAGTAGTTTTTATGAATAAAAAAATTGGTTTTTAACAAAATGGATTAAGGGAAAATATTTTTACCTACATAGTTTTTTGAGATAATGGCTCGGTGGTGGTAGCCATGGCCGATAAAGTTTTTCCTCTTTAAAAAAACTCATGCATCCACTTTTCCCGGCGACTTGCGGAGTATGTATTTTATACATACTTAGCTGCACTTATGTTGTTTTTGAGAGCAAGTGAGTTATGAGAACTCCGAGGCGATAGAGAATGGTACTTATGATGAGTATGGTCATCTTGACGACTTCGGTTATTCTGAGGTGGAGTATGATTATGAGGAAGTCGACAATCAAGGCTATGAAGAGTAGATGCCCTCCATGGTTGGTCTAAAAGGCTCGTACTAGAGGTGGGTGACGATATATCGTCATGGCCGCTTAGGCTTAGTCGACACTTGAGGTGTCTATGTAATAAAAGCTTGCCTACTCATGGCAGCCGCTCCGTCTTGTACATGATACTGTTCTCCTTAACTGATCCTAGCGCAACTCTGAAGTGACGACTTCCGTTACGCCTGACTCTGTTGGACGTAACGTGGCGTCACACAGACATTCGCTTCGTTGTTCAAGAGCAATGGCGGAAAAAAGGTGGAGATCATGCTGCTCCATCAGATTCTACAGCCTGAAACGTTAGCACTCAGGTCAAATGATCTGTGCTTCTATACATCTGATGGTGCTTTTATCTAGAAGGACTGTAAACTTTATGCCAACAGGCCTTTTGTTGTATGGTTGGAATTTATTTTGTTGTGATACAACATTTATGATGCTGCCTCAGGCTGCAGTAATTACGACGCTATTTTTGTATAGTGTAGGTTTATCTTAGTAATGTATTCGGCCGAAAGCTTCGTAGGAGCCCAACATGCCAACATTCGTCGGGCCCATTCCAATTGGGCTAAAAACGATTACGGGCCGAAATTGGCATGTAGCCCACTAAAAATATCTGGGCCTAAATCAGCATAAGCTTTCATATTTTTCTGATAGGCATGTGCCCATAGTGGGCCTTTAACAGGCATAAACATAATTTGGGCCCTCAGTAAAAATAGGCTATTTACAGCTGTAAATATCTTGAGCCCATAAAAAACATGGGCCTTTAATAGACCGAAAGTGAGATTGGGCCCTGATTGTGCCAAATAACCCACTGGACTTAGCAGGCCGAAATGGTGGCCCATTTACGATGCGGATCTTTGACAGGCCAAAATTCGGACGGGCCTTAAATGCGCCGACCTAATACACGGGCCGTTAACAGGCCGGAACTTCGGTCGGGCTAGATTATCGTCATTTTTATATGGGCCATTAATGGGCCCAATATGACGTTGGGCCACATATGGCCCATGGTTTACGTCCGGCGTTAACAGGACGAAAATGACAATAGGCCAAAAGTGGCCCAAAGCTATAGTGGGCCTCCAACAGGCCGAATGTCAGACATGGCCGAATATGACCCAAATCATTCACGGTCGTTTATGGGCCGAAAGTTTTGATGGCCTGTAAATGGGCCCAAATGAAGCCGGACCTTTAACAGGCCGGAAATACACCGGGCCATAATTCGGCCCAATTACTTAGCGGATTGTTAACGGGCCAGAAGTGACCATGGGCCGCGTTGATGACAAGTTTAGGACATGCCGTTGACGGGCCGATTTGACAAAGAATGTTGGGCCTTTAGTTGGGCCGGCCCATTAGGGTCGGCAGAATCTTGTGGGCCTTTAGCTGGGCCGGCCCACTGTGATCCGCAAAATCTTGTGGGCCTTTAGCTGGGTCGGCCCATTATGGTCCGCAAAATCGTGTGGGCCTTTAGCTGGGCCGGCCCATTATGGTCTGCTAAATTTTGTGGGCCTTTAGCTGGGCCGACCCATTATGGTCCGCTAAATCTTATGGGCCTTCGGTTGGGCTGGCCCATTTAAACTTTGTGGGCCACTTTTGGGCCGGTCCACGTGTCAACATATCATAGGCCCATCTCAATCATTGGATGAGTGACACCTGTGCCAACGCGGAGCTGACGCGTGGATCCGTCAGCCAATGAGAGTTTTACACGTGGAAAATCGGCATTGGTCGTGGCTGTTAACGGGTTATCGGATCCAAAATCCGACCCGATAGCTTAACGGCGTTCCGTTACGGTGGATGCCACGTGTCGGTCACCCTTGACGAAAGCACTTCTGTGACGCGCGATTTATCGTCATGGAAGTGGACACTTCCGTGATGATAATTTTGGCAATGTCATGGAACACTTCTACGACAGCACAGGTATGACTATCTTGATTTTGTCATAAATTTGTCGCGACCTACTGTGACAAACACGTATCATCACGGAAGTGTATTTTTTTGTAGTGAATATTTAGTAATATATTCTAACTTTATGATAACAGCACCTACTTTTCTATTTTAGCTCTCCGATATCATGCAAAGTTATCCTCTTCATACCCACAACGTAGTTTTATTTCTCGTTTCTAGTTGGAAGCAAACGCTCGGTGTACGTAGAGTCGTATGAGTGGCAGATAGGACTTGAGAGAATATTGATCTTACCTTTAGCTCCTTGTGGGCTCGACACTCCATACTTATCACTTCCACCTTTAGAAATTGCTACGATGATTCCCTGCACTTGGGGATTATCAAGCTCTTTTCTGGCGCCGTTGCCGGGGAGCAATAGCGTGGGGTTGATATTCTCGTGTGTGCTTGTTTGCTTTCTTCACTAAGTAGATTTTGTTTTTCCTTTTTGTTTCTGTTTAGTTTTGGCTGAAACATAAAAAAAATATAAAAGGAATGAAAATACAAAAAAATACTTGCCTCTTATGCCTAAAAAGTTTTTCAAAAAGAGAAGTGATTGGAAAGTTATGCATTGAAGAAGTGAGGGTCGACCTTGAGCACTTGTGTTCATGCTCATGGAAACAATGTAGAATTTTTCATGGAAGTTTCTCCATAAATAATTATCCCCTTGTATATTTCCATTGTATTATGAAAATAATGTGCCAAGCTTTGGTTTTAGGGTGATTAGATTGCTTGTTTACTATGTGCAGAACAAAAACAGAAACTTTGGCTGTAGCGCGTGATTTTACATTTTTTACTGGAAAGTCAAATGGGTATGAAACTTTTTCACATTACTTCTGTACAAATTTTTTAAATGTTCATATTTGTTTAGATTTTTTTGGAGTTACAGAAGTTTACTAAATTTCCAGATTACTATAGACTGTCCTGTTTTTTACAGATTCTGTTTTCTATGTGTTGTTTGCTTATTTTGACGAATCCATGGGTAGTATCGGGGGGTATGAACCATGGTGAAGTTGGAATACAGTAGATAAAGTGCTAATATGAAATTGGAATGAGTCTGCAATAGTACCTAAAGGTAGTGATTTGCTTTAGTATACTGACGGATCTCACAAAGTTTTTGTTAAGTTTTTGTGGATGAAGTGTTCGAAGAACGAGGAGTTACCGATGTGAGAAGAATAAAGAGAGGCAAGAGTTCAAGCTTGGGGATGCCCAAGGCACCCCAAGTAAATATTTCAAGGATACTCAAGCATCTAAGCATGGGGATGCCCCGGTTGGCATCCCATCTTTCTTCCTCAACAATTAACGGTATACCTCGGTTTTTGTTCTGTTCACATGATTGGTGTCCTTTGTATTTTTCTTTTTCTTTAAGAACCATGCTAGTATGAGATAGCCCTTCCTTGATTTATATAAGGCTTCATATGATTCACTTATATCTTTTGAGTATGATCTTATAGAATGATCTTTGTGCTTCACTTAAATCTTTTGAGTACGGTTTTATAGAATGCTTCGTGTGCTTCACTTATATATTTTGAGCTTGGATATTTGCTAGTCGATATTAATCCTAGAATACTCCATGAACTTCACTTACATCTTTTGGAGTATGAATAATACTATCATCTAAAGTGGATTTGGAAGAGTGTCGACTTTAGTTAGTAATGATTCCACTATTTCAGGTTTGCTCCCACTATTTCGAATGAGAAGAATTTTGCTTATGTGGAGATTAGTAAAATTTCTATGCTTGTAGATCATGAAAAGAATTCTTTATGTGATGGTCATATTGTTGAACTCATTCATAATGCTACTGAAATTTTTTATGAGGGAGGAATACATGCTTGTAGAAGTTGCAATAATATCAAGTTTACTCTCTATGTGCTTACAGTTTTGAAGTTATACTTGCTTTGCCTTCCTATGCTAGTTGATTCTTGTTCCTATAAATATTGTGCTCACAAAATCCCTAGGCATAGGAAGTGGGTTAGATTTAAATATGCTAGTCATATTCTTCATGATAGTATCTTTATGTTTCAATTCTTATCTTTTATGTGAGCATCATTGAAATCATCATGCCTAGCTAAAAGGCACTAAAGAAAAGCGCTTGTTGGGAGACAACTGATAACCCACAAGTATAGGGGATCCCAACAGTTTTCGAGGGTAGAGTATTCAACCCAAATTTATTGATTCGACATAAGGGGAGCCAAAGAATATTCTCAAGTATTAGCAACTGAGTTGTCAATTCGGTCACACCTGGATAACTTAGTATCTGCAGCAAAGTATTTAGTAACAAAGTAATATGGAAGTAACGATAACCGTGGCAAAAGTAATAGTTTTGGGTTTTGTAGTGATTGTAACAGTAGCAACGGAAAAGTAAATAAGCGAAGAACAATATTTGAAAGTCTCGTAGGCATTGGATCAGTGATGGAGAATTATGCCGGATGCGGTTCATAATGTAACAGTCATAACATAGGGTGACACAGAACTAGCTCCTATTCATCAATGTAATGTAGGCATGTATTCCGAATATAGTCATACGTGCTTATGGAAAAGAACTTGCATGACACCTTTTGTCCTACCCTCCCGTGGCAGCGGGGTCCTAATGGAAACTAAGGGATATTAAGGCCTCCTTTTAATAGAGTACCGGACCAAAGCATTAACACATGGTGAATACTTGAACTCCTCAAACTATGGTCATCACCGGGAGTGGTCCCGATTATTATCACTTCGGGGTTGCCGGATCATAACACATAGTAGGTGACTATAGACTTGCAAGATAGGATCAAGAACTCAAATATATTCATGAAAACATAACAGGTTCAGATCTGAAATCATGGCACTCGGGCCCTAGTGACAAGCATTAAGCATAACAAAGTCATAGCAACATCAATCTCAGAACATAGTGGATACTAGGGATCAAACCCTAACAAAACTAACTCGATTACATGAAATATCTCATCCAACCCATCACCATCTAGCAAGCCTACGATGGAATTACTCACGCACGGCGGTGAGCATCACGAAATTGGTGATGGAGGATGGTTGATGATGACAATGGCGACGGATTCCCCTCTTCGGAGCCCCGAACGGACTCCAGATCAGCCCTCCCGAGAGGTTTTAGGGCTTGGCGGCGGCTCCGTATCATAAAACGCGATGAATCCTTCTCTCCGATTTTTCTCTCCCCGATAGTGAATATATGGAGTTGGAGTTGAGGTCGATGGAGCGTCAGGGGGCCCACGAGGCAGGGGGCGCGCCCAGGGGGGCAGGCGCGCCCCCACCCTCGTGGACAGGGTGTGGGCCCCCTGACGTGGATTCTTCTTCCAGTATTTTTAATATTTTCCAAAAATATGTTCGGTGAAGTTTCAGGTCATTCTGAGAACTTTTGTTTCTGCACATAAATAACACCATGGAAAGTCTGCTGAAAACAGCGTCAGTCCAGGTTAGTTCCATTCAAATCATGCAAGTTAGAGTCCAAAACAAGGGCAAAAGTGTTTGGAAAAGTAGATATGACAGAGACGTATCAACTCCCCCAAGCTTAAACCTTTGCTTGTCCTCAAGCAATTGAGTTGATAAACTGAAAATGATAAAGAAAAACTTTTACAAACTCTGTTTGCTCTTGTTGTTGCAAATATGTAAAGCCAGCATTCAAGTTTTCAGCAAAGATTATGACTAACCACATTCACAATAACTCTTAGGTCTCATGTTTACTCATATCAATGGCATAATCAACTAGCAAGCAATAATAATAAATCTCGGATGACAACACTTTCTCAAAACAATCATAATATGATATAACAGGATGGTATCTCACTAGCCCTTTCTGAGACCGCAAAACATAAATGCAGAGCACCTTTAAAGATCAAGGACTGACTAGACATTGTAATTCATGGTATAAGAGATCCAGTCATAGTCATACCCAATATAAATTAATAGTAATGAATGCAAATGACAGCGGTGCTCTCCAGCTAGTGCTTTTTAATAAGAGGGTGATGACTCAACATGAAAGTAAATAGATAGGCCCTTCGCAGAGGGAAGCAGGGATTTGTAGAGGTGCCAGAGCTCGGTTTTAAAGCAGAGATAAATAATATTTTGAGCGGCATACTTTCATTGTCAACATAACAACCAAGAGATGGCAATATCTTCCATGCTACACAGATTATAGGCGGTTCCCAAACAGACTGGTAAAGTTTATACTCCCCCTCCACCAACAAGCATCAATCCATGGCTTGCTCGAAACAACGAGTGCCTCCAACTAACAATAGTCCCAGGGGGAGTTTTGTTTGCAATTATTTTTATTTTATTTGCATAAAGCATGGGACTGGGCATCCCGGTGACCAGCCATTTTCTCGTGAGTGAGGAGTGGAGTCCACTCCTCTTGAGAATAACCCGCCTAGCATGGAAGATACGGACATCCCTAGTTGATACATGAGCTATTCAAGCATACAAAACAGAATTTCATTTGAAGGTTTAGAGTTTGGCACATACAAATTTACTTGGAACGGCAGGTAGATACCGCATATAGGAAGGTATAGTGGACTCATATGGCATAACTTTGGGGTTTAAGGGATTGGATGCACAAGCAGTATTCCCGCTTAGCACAAGTGAAGGCTAGCAAAAGACTGGGAAGCGACCAACTAGAGAGCGACAATAGTCATGAACATGCATTAAAATTAATAAACATTGAGTGCAAGCATGAGTAGGATATAATCCACCATGAACATAAATATCGTGAAGGCTATGTTGATTTGTTTCAACTACATGTGTGAACATGTGCCAAGTCGAGTCACTTAAATCATTCAAAGGAGGACACCCCACTATACCACATCACAACCATTTTAATAGCATGTTGGCACGCAAGGTAAACCATTATAACTTATAGCTAATCAAGCATGGCATAAGCAACTATGATCTCTAATTGTCATTGCAAACATGTTTATTCATAATAGGCTGAATCGGGAACGATGAACTAATCATATTTACAAAAACAAGAGAGGTCGAGTTCATACCAGCTTCTCTTATCTCAGTCAGTCCACCATATATCATCATAATTGCCTTTCACTTGCACGACTGAACGATGTGAAAATAATAAGAGTACACGTGCATTGGACTAAGCTGGAATCTGTGAGCATTCAATAAACTGGAGAAGACAAGGCAATATGGGCTCTTGGTTAAATCAACAATAATGCATATAAGAGCCACTTCAACAATTTAATCATGGTCTTCTCCTATCGACCCCCCCCCCCCCCAAAAAAAGAAAAGAAATAAAACTATTTACACATGAAAGCTCCCAACAAGCAAAAGAAGAACGGGAAATGTTTTTGGGTTTTCTTTTTAATTATTACTACTACAGCAAGAAAAGTAAACTAACTAAAAGCTACACTATTTTTTTGGTTTTTCTTAAGGTTTATTAAACACACAAGAAGAAAGCAAGAAAAAAGGAAAAATAAACTAGCATGGATAGTACAGTGAAAGAGTATGAGCACCGACATCTAGCAATGATTGTGTGAACATAAATGTAATGTCAGTGGGAATACGTACTCCCCCAAGCTTAGGCTTTTGGCCTAAGTTGGTCTATTGCCATGGGTGGCATGGCGGATATCCATAGTGGTAGCCGGGGTCGTACTGAGATGCAGCGGCTATCGCCTCCTGAGCTGCAGCGTGGCGGCGAGCTGCCGCCGCCCTCCTCTCGTACTCATCTTCCTCCTCTCTGGTAATAAAATGTCTTCCTTTTGCCTGATAATCAAAGAAGGCAGGAGCAGGGAGAGTAATACGGACAACACGACGTCTGTTAAAGATTAAATGATACTGGAGAGGCGATTCATTCCTCTCGACAAACTGATGGTGAACCATAGCATTAAAGTCTAGGTAAGTAGGAGGCAATTCAATATCATCATTACGTATGGTTACGCCAAGAAAATCTGCTAAGCGAGTTGCATAAATTTCTCCATAGAAATCTCCATTAAATCTATTATGATGCAACCTACGTGCAACAATGGCTCCCAAATTATAAGATTTGTCTCCTAACACAGCACTCCTAAGAATAGTGAGGTCAGGGACACACATATGACAGGCTTCATCTTTACCATTTATGCACCTACCTATGAATAGAGCAAAGTAATGTATAGCAGGAAAATGAATGCTCCCTATGGTAGCTTGTGCTATATTTCTAGATTCCCCCACAGTTATACTAGCAAGAAAATTTCTAAATTCAGATTTGCGAGGTTCACTAGCACTACCCCATTGTGGAAGTTTGCAAGCAGTGGTAAAATCCTCTAAGTCCATCGTATAAGATTTCTCATAAAGATCAAACAGGACAGTTGGAGAATTGCGTGAAGATGAAAATTCAAACCTCCTCATAAAGGAACTAGTGAGATAGTGGTACTGGCGGCACTTTTCCTCCACGAAGCTCACAAGATCGCCGTTACGCAAATATGCATTAAATTCTTCCTTGATTCCTGCTCGATCCATAAAGCCCTCTGAAGGCCATTCACAAGGCCGCACTGGAGCGTTCCTTGGTGGCTCATCGTCAGCATCACGCATTTCAAGCCTGGGTCCTTGCTTCCTTGAAGAACCACCTTGGTACATTTTCCAAAGCATATTTCTTCCTCTGAGAAATTTCTGAAACTTTTAGTAACTTCAAATAAAAGTGAGACAAGCTCAACAAAATTGATAGCAACTACTCCTACAAGTGCCTAGAGCCTATATCATGCATTAGAACTACTTGGAACCATATAAATTTGACATGCAAGCTCAAGAACATGGTCACCTAGGCAGCACAAATTTGCAATGAATAAAGCACTAGAACAAAACTAATTGGACCAATGGAGGAGTCACATACCAAGGAACAATCTCCCCAAGCAGTTTTGTGAGAGGTGCTTTGAGCAAGGAGATCAAAAATCGCAACAAAATGAGCTAAAACTCGTGCTTGAGTTGGATGGTGATTTTTTGGGAGGAAGAAGAAGTGTGTGGGTGCAGGAATAAGTGGAGGGGAGCCACCGTGGGCCCACGAGGCAGGGGCGCGCCCTGTAGGGGTGGGCGCGCCCTGGACCCTCGTGACAGGTGCTTTCTCCCCCTGCTGTGTTCTCAGTGCCAGATATTCTCAAATATTCCAGAAAAAATCATATCCCATTTTCAGGGAATTTGGAGAACTTTTATTTTTGGGGTATTTTTATATTGCACTGATAATTCAGGGAACAGACAGGAAAATGCTATTTTTTACTTTATCCCAACTAAATAACAGAAAGTAGAGAGAGGGTACAGAAGGTTGTGCTTTCTAGTTTCATCCATCTCATGCAGTTTTAACATAGTTTCTTTTAATGGAGCATGGTATAGTTGGTACTCCTGGATCTCCTAGTTTCTTAGGTATTCCATCCTTAAAAGTGTAATTAGCAAGCATGGTGGAAATTTCAGCTTCCATTATCTTTCTTTTATTAGTAACAATTTCTTTCATATACTTAGCATGAGGATTCATTTTGAGCATGTCAGTCAAACGCATACGCAAAAAGATAGGTCTAATCATTTCAGCAAAGCGCTCAAAATCCTCATCATCCTTTTTCTTGGATGGTTTAGGAGGAAAAGGCATGGGTTTCCAAACCCATGGTTCTCTTTCCTTACCGTGCTTCCTAGGAACAAAGTCTCTCTTATCATAACATTGATTCTTTGATTGGGGGTTATCAAGACCAACAACAGGTTCAGTCTCTACATCATTATCATTGCTAGGTTGAGCATCAACAGGAACATCATCATTAACATTATCACTAGGTTCATGTTCATTACCAGATTGTGTTTCAGCATCGGAAATAGAAATATCATTTGGATTCCCAGGTGTTTCAGCAATAGGTTCATTAGAAGCATGCAAAGTCCTATCATTTTTCTTTTTCTTCTTTTTAGAAGGACTAGGTGCATCAATATTATTTCTCCGAGAATCTTGATCAATGCTCTTAGGGTGGCCTTCAGGATACAAAGGTTCCCGAGTCATTTTACCAGTTCTAGTGGCCACTCTAACAGCATAGTCATTATTCTTACTATTTAATTCATTGAGCAAATCATTTTGAGCTTTAAGTACTTGTTCTACTTGAGTGGTAATGTCACGCCCAAGATGCGACCCTATCCTAAAGGAACTTGAAGGTCCCACCAAGGATAGAAGCGCATCTTGAAGACGCTTTTGCAAGGTGGATATCATTACATCAACATTACATAATAATGGGGATACAACCAAGAGATACAATGTCAAATGAATACATCAATACATCACATACAAGATCAACATCCGACTACGGATGAATCATAAACAGAAACTCAAATGACATCCACCCTGCTAGCCAGGGCTGCCGACCTGGAACCTATCCCCTGATCGAAGAAGCAGCAGCAGAAGAAGAACTCCAAAACAAGTAAACATCGCTCTCGCGTCATGATATCGCAAAACCTGTACCTGCAACTGGTGTTGTAGTAATCTGTGAGCCACGAGGACTCAGCAATCCCATTACCATGGGTATCAAGACTAAAGCTTAATGGGTAAGGAAGGGGTAAAGTGGTGAGGTTGCAGCAGTGACTAAGCATGTATGGTGGCTAACATACGCAAATAAGAGCGAGAAGAGAGGCAAAGCAAGCGGTCGTCACTAGTAATGATCAAGAAGTGATCCTGAACTCCTACTTACGTCAGATATAACCCAGAAACCGTGTTCTCCTCTCGATCAACCCCGAAAAGAGACACTCACGGTTACACACACGGTTGGTGTATTTTAGAAGAGTTTACTTCAAGTTTACTACAACCGGATATCAACAAATTCCCATCTGCCACATAACCGCGGGCACGGCTTTCGAAAGTTCAAACCCTACAGGGGTGTCCCAACTTAGCCCATGATAAGCTCTCGTGATCAACGAAGGATATTCCTTCTCCCAGGAAGACCCGATCAAACTCGGAATCCTGATAACAAGACATTTCGACAATGGTAAAACAAGACCAGCAAAGCCGCCCGGATGTGCCGACAAATCCCGATAGGAGCTGCACATATCTCGTTCTGAGGGCACACCAGATGAGCAAGACATCGGGTTGGCATAGACCCTGATTGCCCAGGGGGCGCCGGACATCGCTCGGTTTGGACCAGCACTTAGAGAAGCACTGGCCCGGGGGGGCTAAAATAAAGATGACCCTCGGGTTGGCCGACCCAAGGGAAAGGTATAGGTGGTGGTGAGGCAAAAGTTAAAACCAAGGTTGGGCCTTGCTGGAGGAGTTTTATTCAAAGCGAACTGTCAAGGGGGTCCCATAAATCACCCAACCGCGTTAGGGACGCAAAATCCGGGAGCATAATATCGATATGATGGAAACTAGGGCAGCAAGAGTGGAACAAAACACCAGGCATAAGGCCGAGCCTTCCACCCTTTACCAAGTATATAGATGCATTAATAATATAAGAGATATTGTGATATCCGAACATAAACATAATCCAACATGGAGGAATCTTCATCTTTACCTGCAACTAGCAACGCTATAAGAGGGGCTGAGCAAAGCGGTAACATAGCCAAACAACGATTTGCTAGGAAGGGTAACAAAGGTCAGAGGTTCATGGCAATTTGGGAGGCTTGAGCAGCAAGTGGTAGGTAACGCAGCATAGCGATAGCATCAAGGCAACTAGCATAGCAATGATAGTAATGAGATCCAAGGTGATGGTCATCTTGCCTGAAATCCCGCTAGGAAGAAGACCGAATCCATGAAGTAGATGAACCAACGTAGTCGAACGGATCCTCACAATCGCAACGTTACTGGAACTATCAAGAAGAAGCAATACCGGAAATAAGCAAACAACATAGTAAACAAACAAGCATAACATGACATGATGCACAACCAAGAATGATGCATGTCAAGATTAAATGTTGTTAACATGGCAAGAGGTGAAGCATATGCAAACTACCTATTTAGGCAAGTTTAAATGAGGCCGGAAACACAAACAACAATTCCGGAAAATCCTCATATGCATATTTCGAATTTGGATTGTTCTGCCCTATACACAATTTCAATGTTGTTAAACAGCAAAATAAAGTGCACCATGTCAATCTATGCATTTTCTACCCCATTTACATATAAAGTTTATTTAAAACGGAGCTACGGTTATTTAGATATGAATTAAACCATTTTAGCAAGTCATTTATGCAAATTAAATCAATCAGCAAGTTAAACATGGATGAAAACAACATATTATGAAAGTACATGAAAAACTGAGCAATTAACATATATGACATGATCTATTATGATACATGGATATTTAGATATGAGCAATGCAAATTAATGGCATTTCAGTAAATAAGAATGCATTGGAAAAAGCTAAAATACACAGACTGGGAAAAAAAGGCACGGGCCGGATTGCAGCAACCTGCAGCGGCCCAGGAAGATTTGGCCCGAGTGAGCGCTGAGTGTGTGTGTGCGCGGGGTAAGCGGGAGAGGGTTGAGCCACTGGGCTAGGCTCTGATGATTCGCTAAATAGTGAGGCCGGGCTGGTTTTAACCAGTCCAAGGCCCTGGCTTGGCTTCTTCTATGGAGACAGAGGAGATGGCGTCGTCGCCGGCGATCAACGGCGGCACGACAGGGCTCCGTAGGCGGCGGCGGGCGTGCGGGAACAACATGTGAGCGCGGGAGCAAGCGGCTGCTGCTTGTTCGTGCAAAACAAGGGCGTGACTGAACTTGAAACGAATCAAAGGCCAGGCCTTCTTCGTGGAACACAGAACTGGGCGACGACGCCGGCGAGTAAGACGGCGACCGTCGCGATCACATGCCGACGGCGGGGGTGCGGAAATAGGTGAGTGTGCAGCTACAGGATGTGCGCGTGCATGTGGGGAGCAGAAGAAAGAGGCCGGAGCTCGAGCGTCGAGCTGGAGCTCGTCTCGGCTGCGGCGCTCGGCGATGCATGGACGAGCATGGCACAGCGAGCGAGCGGCATGCAGGCAGGTTGTGCGTGCGGGTGCAGATGCATGCGGGGGCTACGGGCGCGTGTGGTGGAGCAACGATGGGTGTGCGTGCACAAGGGGCCGAGCAGAGGAGCTGACAAAGCTGCTACCATGGCCCTCATGGAGATCAAACTCCTGCTTGCGTCGATCAGGACCTAGAGGACGAAAACGAGCGATAGGTAAGCCCGGGAGGGTGAAGAGCTCACGGTGGGTAGGATGGTGTAGTCGATCGTGCTCGGGGACGAACGGAGGCGACGAGGGAAGGCGATGAAGGAGCTCGCTGAACTTGGCGTTCCTCTGATCCGTGAAGAAGACGAAGCAGAGGAAGAAGGGGACGTCGTGGAAGAAGACGATCGGGTCTCAGGGAGTCGCTTGGAGACGTTTCGGGAGTCGCGGTACTTGCCGCGGGGAAGACGACGACCAGGCGAAGCTGGCTACGCCGGGCTCGAGCTCAGCTCGGCTGGTCATGGCGATGGTGACGGCAGGGGCGTGGGGAGCTTACCTCGGCGGCGGTGTTAAATTGTGATCCAAATTCTAGTACCGTATTGGACTAGACGTAGTACATACGGTGTGGGCGTTTTGCGTTGGTACCGACGCGTACGAGTACAACTCGTTTACTTGTCCTACAAGGACTCCTATGTGTTGCCCCTCATTTATACCCCATGTAGTCGCACCTCAGACGGCCTGTCGTCTCGTGCTTGTATTACTCCTCCTCATAGTGATCGCGCCTTCGTGCGTCCGTGGTTTTCTCCCGCAAGGGTTTCCACGTAAAAATCCATATCTCTTTGTCTCGTTTATTTCTCGTTATTATCTAACAAGTGGTATCAGAGCCAAGTTACAGATATGAGATTTAAGACGAGAGATTAGGGTTACGGCCGCCGCGTGCGTCCGGCCGATCCGTCGAATCCGACTGGAGTTTCTGCAGCCGCACGTCATCGAGTCCGACAGGCGTTCCAATCGGTACGTACAGGTTCATCTGATTTATCAGCCGATTGAGCTAGAGCGGCGTCACATCTTCCGACACAAAGATCAATCGTACTAGTAGTACGAGTTGGAGGCAGCCATGTGAAGAGATTGATTTGTTTTCTCCTGCTATGCGTCAAATCTACCGAAGCTCTGCTGCTACTTGCTCACGTGAAGGCTAGTACAATTGAGTACTAGTAAATCAGATTTGTTTCTCTCTACCAATTGCTACAGCCACCGAGAGTTTCCAGGTGCTATTTTTTCAAATTCATTGCTCCGCATTAATTAAATTCTATCAAGAATTTTTTTCTACGACTTGTACTACTTTGTAAATAGTTTGGCATCCATGAAGTACGATTTTCCGCTGCTGGATCGTGACACAAGGTTTACCCTATGGCAAGTCAAGATGTGGGCATTGTTGGCACAGGCCGACTATGATGTAGCACTGGATAGTTTTGGGAAGAACCGAATTGAGGACTGGACTGCTGAGGAGAAAAGAATTGATTGTAAGGCTTTATCACAAATTCAACTCCATTTGCATAATAATATTCTGCAGGAAGTTTTGAGCGAGAAAACTGCCGCTGCTCTATGGTTAAAGCTGGAAGGGATTTGCATGACTAAAGATCTCACCAGCAAGATGCATCTGAAGCAAAAATTATTCCTGCACAGGTTACCCGAGGGAGGTAATGTTTTGAATCATATTTCAGAATTTAAAGAGATCATATCTGATCTAGCTGCAATGGAGGTTAAGTATGAAGAGGAAGATACTGCTTTAATGTTACTTTGTTCATTGCCAAGTTCTTAAATCAATTTTACAGACACCATATTATACAGTCGTGATACTCTCACGCTTAATGAAGTTTATGAAGCTTTGAACTCTAAAGAGAAGATGAAATTAATGGTGCCTCATGATGGTTCAAGTTCATCCCAAGCAGAGGGATTATTTGTTCGTGGCAGGACAAAGGAGAAGAACTCACACAATGGAAACAGAGGCAAAAGTAAAAACGGCTACAGGGGCCGGTCACAATCCAGAGACAAGAAATATTGCAGATATTGCAAGAGAGACGGGCATGACATCTCAGAGTGTTTCAAGTTGCAGAATGAAGAAAAGAGGAAAGGTAACAAACAAGGTGAAAATTCTGCTAACGTTGCTCGTGATGATAGTTCCAATGATGCTCTTGTCGTTATTGCTGGATGTGCTGAGACCAATGATGAGTGGGTACTTGATACTGCATGTACTTTTCATATGTGCCCGCATAGAGATTGGTTTAATACTTTTGATTCCACTACTTCTGCTGGTTCCGTTTTGGTTTTTGATAATTCACCATGCAAGATTGAAGGTATAGGTTCTATTCGAATCAAGATGTTTGATGGCATAATCAGAACTTTGACAGATGTTCGGTATATTCTGAAGATGAAGAGAAATCTTATTTCTATGAGTGCCCTTGATGCAAAGGGGTACAAATATTCAGGTGGAGATAGTGTTTTGAAGGTCACCAAAGGTTCCCTTGTTGCGATGAAAGGTGACTTAAGTTCGACCAATGGCCTTTATTACCTTCGAGGTTCTACAGTTTCAGGTAACGCTACTCCAGTTGTTTCAAAGAATTCTGATTGTGATGCTGCTAACCTTTGGCATATGCGTCTTGGACATATGAGTGAACTTGGTTTGGCAGAGTTAAATAAGAGAGGTCTTCTTGATGTATATGAACCTTGTAAATTGAAATTTTGTGAGCATTGTATCTTCGGCAAACACAAGAGGGTGAAGTTCAACACTTCGACTCATACAACTGAAGGTATTCTTGATTATGTGCATTCTGATTTATGGGGACCATCTCGCAAGAAGTCACTAGGTGGTGCTAGTTACATGCTGACTATTATTGATGATTATTGAGAAAAGTTTGGCCTTATTTCTTGAAGCATAAATATGAAGCATTCTCAGCATTTAAGGAGTGGAAGATTATGATTGAAAGACAAACTGAAGAAGGTAAAAATACTTCGCACTGATAATGGTATGGAATTCTGTTCTAAGCAATTTAAGAATTATTGCAAGTCTGAAGGCATTGTGAGACATTACACCGTTCCTTATACTCCTCAACAAAACGGTGTTGCTGAGCGTATGAACAGGACCATTATTTCCAGAGCCCGTTGCATGTTGTCCAATGCAGGTTTGCATAGGCGTTTTTGGGCTGAGGCCGCTTCCACTGCTTGTTATCTCATTAACCGTTCACCATCTATTGCTCTTAATAAGAAAAATCCAATTGAGGTATGGTCTGGTTCACCTGCTGATTATTCACAATTGAGAGTTTTTGGTTGCACTGCTTATGCTCATGTTGATAACGGAAAATTGGAGCCTAGGGCTGTTAAGTGCATCTTTCTTGGTTATAAGTCTGGTGTTAAAGGTTTTAAATTGTGGAATCCTGAAACCCAGAAGATTATTATTAGCAGAAATGTTATCTTTAATGAATCTGCTATGTTACATGATGTTTCATCTACTAATGTTCATGTTGAGAGTGAACAACAACCTACTATTCAGCAGCCTACTATTCAGGTGGAGCATGTTATTGACTCAGGTGATACATCTAGTAATGATGATCATGTCACTCCCACTCCAAATCAGCCTATTGTTCCGCCCAGTTGGAATCTCGCACGTGACAGCGTTAGACGGGGTATTAATAAACCCGACAGGTTAATTGAAGAGTGCAATATTGTTTCTTTTGCTTTATCTGTTGCAGAAGAAATTGAAGGTAATGCTGAACCTTCTTCATATTCTGAGGCTATTATTTCTGGTGATAGTAATAAGTGGATGACTGCTATGCATGATGAGATGGAATCACTTGAAAAGAATGGCACTTGGGATTTAGTAAGATTACCTAGAGAGAAGAAACCTATTCGTTGCAAGTGGGTTTTCAAGAGGAAAGAAGGTTTTTCTCCTAACGATGAGACAAGATATAAAGCAAGGTTAGTTGCTAAAGGTTATAGTCAGATTCCAGGTATTGACTATAACGAAGTCTTTTCTCCTGTTGTGAAGCATAGCTCTATTCGCACTTTACTCAGTATTGTTGCCATGCATGATCTTGAGCTTGAACAATTGGATGTTAAAACTGCATTTTTACATGGAGAATTAGAAGAGGATATTTATATGGAACAACCTGAAGGTTTTGTTATTCCTGGAAAATAAAAGCTTGTCTGTAAGTTAAAGAAATCTCTTTATGGATTGAAGCAATCCCTTAGACAGTGGTACAAGAGATTTGACACCTTTATGCTCTCTCAAGGTTTCAAAAGGTCTAATTATGATAGTTGTGTTTATTTGAAAACTGTCAAAAGTTCAACTATTTATTTGCTCCTTTATGTTGATGATATGCTTATTGCTGCAAAGAGTATGTCAGATATTGATGAACTAAAGAAGCAATTGAGTAATGAATTTGAGATGAAGGATTTGGGTGCAGCAAAGAAAATACTTGGCATGGAAATATCTAGAGATAGACCATCTGGAAAAGTATATCTAAGTCAGAAAGGATATATTGATAAAGTTCTTCGTTGTTTTAATATGCATAATGCCAAGCTAGTAAGTACTCCGTTAGCTGCACACTTCAAATTATCATCAGCTTTATGTCCTAAGTCAGATGCCGATATTGAGTACATGTCTAGAGTTCCCTATTCAAGTGCAGTTGGTTCACTTATGTATGCCATGGTTTGTTCTCGTCCGGATTTATCATATGCATTGAGTGTTGTCAGTAGATACATGGCTAATCCTGGAAAAGAGCATTGGAGAGCAGTTCAGTGGATTTTCAGATACCTGCGTGGTACTTCTAATGCTTATTTACAGTTTGGGAAATCTAGAGATGGACTTGTTGGTTTTGTTGATTCTGATTTTTCTGGTGATTTGGATAAGAGAAGATCACTCACAGGTTATGTTTTCACCATTGGTGGTTGTGCTGTGAGTTGGAGAGCAACTTTGCAGTCTATTGTGGCTTGTTCCACTACTGATGCCGAGTATATGGCTATTTCTGAGGCATGCAAAGAAGCTATCTGGTTGAGAGGTTTGTACACTGAGATTTGTGGAGACTCATCTTGCCCTACCATACTTAGTGACAGTCAAAGTGCTATATATCTTACAAAGAATCCAATGTATCATGAGAGAACAAAGCACATTGATGCCAGATATCACTATATTCGAGATGTTGTTGCTGAAGGTGATTTGAAGGTATGCAAGATAATTACTCATGATAATCCTGCTGATATGATGAAAAACTCAGTTCCGACCAATAAGTTTGAGCTTTGCTCAGGCTTAGTTGGTGGAGATTGTTAAATTGTGACCCAAATTCTAGTACCGTATTGGACTAGACGTAGTACATACGGTGTGGGTGTTTTGCGTTGGTACCAACGCGTACGAGTACAACTCGTTTACTTGTCCTACAAGGACTCCTATGTGTTGCCCCTCATATATACCCCATGTAGTCGCACCTCAGACGGCCTGTCGTCTCGTGCTTGTATTACTCCTCCTCATAGTGATCGCGCCTTCGTGCGTCCGTGGTTTTCTCCCGCAAGGGTTTCCACGTAAAAATCCGTGTCTCTTTGTCTCGTTTATTTCTCGTTATTATCTAACAGGCGGGAGGAGGGAGAAGAGGGGAAAATGGAGCGAGGAAGAAACCCTAGGGTTGGGGCAGGATTATATAGGAGGGAGCAGCTGCGGCCGTCAAATCGACCGGACTACCGACGTGCAGGCTCTGGATGTCCTGCCGTACAGGGAGAAGACGATGAACAGATGAGAGGTGCTGGTGGGCTGGATTCGAAGAGGTAAGTGAGGTGGCTTGCTGTAGGTGGGCTGGGGAGATGGGCTGCTACTGCGCTACTGCTTCTTCTTTCTTTTAGTTTTCTTCAGACAGAAAAATAAAGATCGAAAACCACAGTAATATAGGAGAGGGTTGAGAGAGATATGAGAATATCCCTGGAGTCCTGAATTTGTGCAGTATTTGAATAAATTGTTTTGGTAACTTTTTAGAGGTAGAAAAATAATCCAAGTTTGAATTAAATTCAAATTGAGACATTTTAGAACCCAACCAAAACAACTCCAAAAAAGATGAGATTTTACAGAGGGGTTAAAGGCAAGGTGCAGGATTCATAGGAAAAAAAGGAACATTTTTCTGGACAGGAAAAATGCCGCATAAAAATAAATGGAATAAAGAAGAAAGGAGAAGTTTTGATGGGATAGAAACTTGGGTGAACTTGACGAATGGTTGCTGGTATGTGCATGATGCAAAGCAATAAAATGACAAGAGGCACATCAAAATCATGAAGCATATAACAAAGAAAGACCATCATGGCAACAACAAGGATGGCATACTATAATCAATAATGAACATGATGGATGCAAATGCACAAAATGAGAATAAAAGATAACACACGCCTGATGATGCAACAATTTATTATGACAATCATGGCAATCCATACATGGCAACAACAAAATAAATGGAAGGCAACTAGAGCATCGGTCTCAGGGCGTTACAACTCTCCTCCACTAACAAGAGATCTCGTCCCGAGATCTTAGGACCGAGACGGAAGGGAAAAAGGGATGAGGTGAAAGAAGAACAAAAGAGTGAGGATGAACAAAGTTGAGAGCACTGGGTAGAAAAGAAAACGACAACGACGATGGGAATCAACGGCTCAATGAATAAGATAGACTCTGAAACCACTCTGGTTAGAACTAGATAGAAAAGGAATAATAACGAAGTAATTTATGCAGCACTCCGGCCGAACAAGGAAAGAATAGAAAATGAACTTGAGAAGATGGAATGATACTTGACGAGAGGAACAACACAATGCCTCCGGAAGACTGGAAAGAGTTGAAAGAAAAAGAATGGAGAAGAAGACGACATCTTCTACCACGAATGAAATAGAAAGCAACCTTAGAAGAAAGGATTGAACGAAGTTGTTGAGAAAATCAAAAACGAAAAGAATAAGCTTGTCGTGGACTTATGGATAACATCTCAAAAATTATGGGGTGATAACCAACCGCAAGCGGAAAGAGATTGAATAGCTGAGAGAGAACGAAGAAATGCAAAACACCATTTCAAAAGAATACGGAGAATTAATTACACTTCGAGATGTAAGAATAAAAGATACTTGAGCTTCGCCTACAAGAATCTTGATGAACACTTGAAAAAAATGAATTAAATACTGACGAACCACCGTGAAATACTCTGGTAACAAAGGATGATGAGATTCAATTGAGGGATGGAAAGAATAAGATAAAAGTCTTCCGATGATTTAGATGGGGCTTCGCGACGGAACAAGCGAGAAACTTGGAACTCCGGAAAAGAAAAGACGAACAACTTAGAACCGAGAAATTATTCGACATGAACAATCTCCGAAGAAAAGAATTAATCAACTTGACCACGATGAAATGAGAATAGGAATTATGTTATGCTTATCCTCCACCAATTAAATTGATGAGAAGCAATGGATTGCATACAACTTATTCACATTGAGAAAAATTAAGGGGAGATATATCGCAACACTTGTGAAAATCTTCATGAACCACCGGTAGGATTGAAAAGAATGAATGAATTGATATGATGAGAATGGAAAAGGAATCTTCAACGAACCACCGTGAAAAAGTAAATGAACGAAGAGAAGAGAACGAATCGCTGGAAAGAATTAGAAAAACACGAAGACACTTGAGGGAATTTGATACCACGGAATGAAGAGGTCGCGAACTGATTGAGGAATACTTGAACGAAGTACCGGAAAAATATTGAGATGAACGAAGGGGCACAGATATAGAATAATTGGAGAACAAATTTGAATCCTGGAACGAAGAAATATTCCGAAATGATGGCCTTCGGATGATCGAGAGAGAAGGAAACTCCTGAAATACTCCGGATGATTGAAGAGAATTGCACGATTTGAAATAATTTGAGAGAATAACATCAAGCTAGCACCACGAATCTCCGATAGAACAGACAAGATTTAGAGGAAAACTCTTCTTCGGTCTTCAAATATTTAGAATGACGACGGGGAACACCAGAAAAATTGTTGAGTTACTCCGGGAGAATGAAAAGAGAAAAGATTGACCCAAACATGAAAGAATTTGGAAGCAATCTTGGAGAAGGCATCTGACTGATGGAATCCATACTTACGTCATACTTGGAAAAGAATTTGAGAATAACTTCAGGAAAATCAGAAGAGTTCGGTAAGATCCTAGGAAAAGACCTGTGGGTTATGGCCCACTGAAAAGAAACACCGTAGGAAAGGATTGTCGAATGAGAAATGATGCACCAGAGCGATTGAAAGATTTGAATGAGGTGACAACCTCGAAATAATTGAATGCAAACACGAATCTTCTGAGATGTCTTCATCACTCCGGAATGATAAAATGGCGAGAGGCGAACGAGCAAGGGAAACACTTGAGTCGAGGAAAAGAATATGACTGAACCGAGAAAATTGAGTTGAAATCCACCGGAAAGAAAGCAAGAAGAACATTGATGAACTAGACAGGAATTCACCGATTGAGACAATTGAGGAAAGACTGAAGATACTCCGAATGAATGAAATTATGCTCGAATAGAGGCTCAGACTCCGGAATAAAATGGGTGGGAGGGCGGGAAAAACAAAGGCAACTTGGAACGGGGAGCCGACGAATAACTAGAAGAGAAAGCACAGGTTGAAATAATTGAGGAGAAAAAGCAAAGGCTTCGCACGAGTAGGATGGATACTCGATTTCGGACTCCGGTTCCTAGAAGAAGAAGGGGTGGCGGGTGGGGAAAAAAAGGACAATTTCGGTCAGGGAAACACCATCGATTGAAAAGAGTTGAGGATTGATCTCCCAAAAGACAAAGATGGTCGAATCCACTCAAAGAGAAGTGCGCCGGATTGAAAAGAGGATGGCCAACGAACAAAAACTAGCCGTGTGATCCTAAAGAAAAATTTGAAGGGCAAGAGGAGTAGTTCAAAACACCTACGTCAAGATTTCTCACCAAAGCGACGAAGGGGCTGAGGAGTAAAAAGAAATCCTACTCTCCGATATAACTAGACTCTAAAAAAAGTTTTCTTCTAGACTCGACAACGGCCAAACTATACGATCAATCAAGGGGGCTCCTAGGGTCAGTCGAGGCTCTGATACCAACTTGTCACGCCCAAGATGCGGCCCTATCCTAAAGGAACTCGAAGGTCCCACCAAGGATAGAAGCGCATCTTGGGCGTGACAGGTAACCATAGAAGCATGTTTACTAATGAGTTTAAGTTCTCCTTTAACTCTGGACATATAATCACCCAAGTGTTCAATCATATAAGCATTTTGTTTTAATTTTCTACCAAAATAAGCATTGAAGTCTTCTTGCTTAACCATAAAGTTATCAAACAACAATCTTGTTGCTAGTGGGTGATGGCGTCTCCCACCTCCCACCTCCCACCTCACCTCCGGCGATCTCTTCCCCCCACCACTAAAACCCTAATCCTTCCCTACCAAACTCTCCGGCATCTCCCCCTCACCCAGGGGTGATGGTTTACTCATCGGGATCAACCCTTGGCTTGGACTTCTCCAAGGGTTTGGAGTTTGCGGATAAAGTTTTCAGATCTACTGGTTTTTCGGTCCACCCTACGGAGGACACGGGCCACTTCACGTTGGTGGTGTCCTTTAGCCGTCATGTTTTCAGACTTGATGATCATTCTGTGGCGGCGGCTCTGGAGGCTGCTGTTGGTGGATCTACGATCGAGTTGGGTGTCTCATGTTTACGTGACAAGGTTTATTCCTTCAACGTTTCCTCCAAGCAAGTTGGTTTCTATATTGTTGATCTTTGATCTTTTGCTTGCCCGCAATTCAAATGTTATTTTATCCTTTGGGGCCGTGGAGGACCAAACTGGGTTCGTGAATTTAAACTATGGAAGTTACAAAGTGATGCGGAATGGATCTTAGTTAGTCCATCTAAGAGACGGGCGGCGCTCGGGATGATCGCTATGCATAAACCACCGTCTAAGTCCTCTTTTAGATCTTCTGGTTCGGTGCAAAAGAAACTTTCTTTTGCAACCTTCCACAATTATGATGTATGCAAGGGTTATAGATATCCGGCCACGCAAGCTTGTATTGATACAGTTTCTGATGCTGGATATGTAGTCTCGGCAAATGAGCGTTTGATCATTCGACCCTCGCCGCCGGCGAACCTCCAGTGGACTGTTGCTTCTCCGCCGATTGTTTTCGGTTCTGTTGGCTCGCCGCGGATTCAACGGCCTACTTCTCCGGCTGAGATCTCTCACTTGCCTTGCGATCCACCTGAGGATGTTAGTTTGGTTACATCCGCCCTCGATTCTCCTGCATCCCATGTTGGGCCAGTCCTCCATGATGGGCTACAGCCCACCACCCAACCAATGGATATCCCATCTACTCAGGAAGCTGCTGATTTGTTTGATGAGATGGTCAATGACATGGTGGACCGTGTTCTAACTTGTTCCAACTGTCACCAGCGGGGCCACTTGTCGGTCTCTTGCCCTGTCTGCCTGGCTTGCTCTCGCTATGGTCATCGTCGTCAGGATTGCATTAATTGGGCAGAGGATAATGGTTATGTTTGGAGAGTTAAACAAACGAAACAAAATCCAGAAAAATCTACACTGTTGATTCCCACGCCCGCCACGAGTCGGCCTCCTACTGCCTCGTCTAGGGACTCCTCGGGTATAGAGACGACCCACGCGCCGGTGCAGACGAGTCCCATCACGTCTTCACCTCTTCCCGTGCACCACCAACCTGCTCCACCTCCACCAGAGCAAGACAAGGCAAAATTTCCCCTGGATCCTCTTGAGTTCCTTCCGCCAGGGTTCGAGATCATCGATTGAGGTCCAACCCGCGTGCCTCGGACCTTCTACTCTCCAGCCATTGCACCAGAGCGTCGCCATGAGCAGTTCGCCATTGGCTTTGTCGAGCCTCCGCCGCCACCTGGACAGATTCATCACTTCCGCCAACTAGTTAGTGATTTTGTGATGACTCAGCTTCACCGTGACGTTCTTAGTGATCAGCAATGGATTGAGGGTGTTGGTTTGTTTGAGTTCCGATCTCCTGCATCTAGGCATGCCATTATAAATCATCCTCCTTATGATCTTGGCAATGGTCACTTTGTTCGGTTTGTTCCGCATGATCAAGGCATCAATCACAGAGCTATTCTGGGTTTTCGTAGGGGCTGGATTATGATGTTAGGTGTTCCTTTGGATTACTGCACGACACATCATATTTCTGAGGCAGTTAGCACTTTTGGTCGCTTTCATATCTGGCATCAAGATGATCTGCGGCTAGTCAGAACTCTTGTTTATGTTTCTTTCCCAAGCCCTCAGCAAGTGCCTAGAGATGTTGTCTATCGTGAGTATGCAGACTTTGGACCTACACGTCTTTCTTGGACAACACCTATCTATGTTCTCTCTACAGAATTTGCTGACATTATGCCAGCTGATGAAGATCCAATGCCTTTTAATGGAAACCCTCATCCGCTGCCCGGGAACATGCCTTTTGTTGATGTTAATTTTGTCCTGCCAGAGTTCCCTGAGCTAGGTTGGAATGAGGACCCTCATGCTCACAATAATGATCCATTGCCTCATAACCAGCATGATAACGTCATTATTGAGGAGATTCATGAGGATGAAGCACAACCTGCTTCTCAAGAGTCAGTGGTTTTGGAGAACTCAGGGCCTGTTGATTCTGCTGAGGGATCCATCAATGACCAGCAAGGTGTTGTCGCAGCTTATGTGCCTCCTCTGATTCAGCCTCCTGTTGTTATTGGTCAAGTACTGACAGTTTTCAGACCAGAGCTTCCTCCGATAATGCAATGGACAAGATCTTTCCAGCGTATGATGCCAATCTTTGATATAATGCACATTCCTCGAGGGTTGCAGTTCTTCAATCCGTTTAAACCAGTCTTATTGTCTAAGCGCTCTTGGGAAGTGTCGTTCTCTTACTCTGCTATGAAGAACAACCTGGTTTTTCTTCCTTCACCTGTTCGTCGGACGATGAATGTTCCTCCAAGGAAGCCGCCTGTTGCTCGTGCACTTCGTTTTGACACTGTTGCTGAGGATTGTGCTATGGTTGATCCAGCCTTGTCTGCTGTTGAGATGTCTGCTTTCAACTTCTCTACAGCTCCAAGTCAGCGTCAAGCTCGTGCTCGTAAACCAAAGCCTGTGATTGTTGAGTCTGAAGTTAGGCGCAGTGCCAGGCTCTCAGCCCTACGCGATGGCTTCAGGCATTCTACTCCAGCCAAGTCCCCTCTGAAGAAACCTGCAGCAAAGCCTCAGAAGAAACGCAAGGTTACTGTGGATGGTCAGTTGCCGCGGGCTCCTCCTCAAGATGCAGATCAACTTGCTGTGCCGCCACCCACGCCAATCAATGTGCTACAGCAGGTTGCCCTTCGCCTCGGCATTGGACCGGAGAAGCTCACTAAGGAGAAGCTTGAGGCTTCTTCTAGCAAGCACTCTGCTTCTACTAGTTCCAATGATAGCTGATCATTTCAACTGGTGGGGTTTATGGTTAACCCTTGTGAAAACCATTTATCTACTTTTATTTCTTAGGCTTTGTTTGAACTTCTATGCCACCCCTTGGCTGAACTGGTACTGTCATTATGTGACAGTCTTTTGCTGTTACTTTATTATGGTCTGTAATGAATCAGTATGATGTTAGAGACTGGAAAGTCCTTTGTTGGAATGTGCGAGGTCTGAATTCAGATGACAGAAAGCGTGCAGTTCGTCAGAAAATCGATGAAAGTGCTTGTTCCATTGCTTGTCTCCAAGAAACAAAATGTGAGATCATTGATCAGCGTTTCATCCGTAAGTGTTGTCCACGACGTTTTGATCAGTTTATCCATGTGCATTCGTCCGGAGCTTCGGGTGGGTTGTTAGTTGTATGGAATACTGCTTTGTTTGCTGGAAAGCTAATTGAGTCCAATAGCTTTGGTATTGTGGTGGAGTTCACGTCTGTTCATAACTCACAAACCTGGACTCTAGTTTCAGTCTATGGGCCTTGTCAAAACCCAGCTAGAGATAATTTTATTAATTGGTTACATGATATAATTATCCCTGATGATGCTAACTGGCTGTTACTGGGTGATTTCAATTTCATGCGATCGATGGAAAATAGGAATAAACCAGGTGGTGATACTAATGACATGTTTATCTTTAATGAGGTTATTGGGCACCTCGGCTTAATTGAATTACCTCTCAAGGGCAGAAAGTATACATGGACAAATATGCAAACTGCTCCTTTGCTTGAATAGATTGATTGGTTTTTTACAACCCCTTCATGGACATGCTCTTATCCTAACACTATGGTCCTACCTCTGGCTAGAACCGCTTCAGATCATGTGCCATGTGTGGTGCAAATCAAAACATCTATTCCCAAGGCCAAAGTTTTTATATTTGAAAATTACTGGACTAATTTGCCTGGTTTTCTTGATTGTGTCAGTGAATCTTGGAGTAGGCCAGTTCATAAGAGATCTTCTGCTGCTATAATATCTGCAAAGTTCAAAGCTCTCAGGCAGGCACTCAAACAATGGCACATTAGTCTTTCTACAATCAAGGCTCTAATTTCCAACTGCAATAAAGTAATTCTTTGTCTGGATGGTCTTGAGGAATTAAGGCCTTTGTCTGGGCCTGAGGAAATTTTCAGGAAAATTGTAAAGTTGCATTTGGAGGAAACCCTAAGGTTGCAATTTATTTACTGGAAGCAGAGATATTAGAAGCATTAAAGTGGGAGAGGAAAATACCAAATTTTTCCATGCCATGGCCACTGAGAGATACAGGAATAACTCTATTTCTAGTATAACTTCTGATGATGGGCAAGTGACCTCTGATCATGCATCAATTGTTGGGCTATTTTTGCAGGAGTTCAAGCAGAGGATGGGATGCACAAATCATACACAGATGGGTTTTGATATGCCAAATATTATCAACAAGGTTCAAGGACTAGATGACTTGACCAAGCCCTTTTCTGAGCAATAAATTGATTGTGTTATTAAGGAAATGCCTCCTGACAGAGCACCTGGGCCAGATGGTTTCACTGGCCTTTTTCTTAAGAAGTGTTGGCATATAATTAAGGATGACTTTCATCAACTGGTCAAAGAGTTTTCTGAGGGGCAACTTGATTTGGAGTGTATCAACAGTTCCCTCATAACCTTGATTTGAAAAAAGCTTTCACCTGAAGGTTTGAATGATTACAGGCCAATATCTTTGACAAATACCTGTTTGAAATTCCTCACTAAACTTCTAGCAAACAGGTTGCAGAAAGTTATTCTTTCCTGTATTCATAAAAACCAGTATGGATTTATTAAATCCAGGTCTATTCAGGATTGTCTAGCTTGGTGCTTTGAGTACATCCACCAGTGTAATGCTTCAAAAAGACCAATAGTACTGCTGAAATTGGATTTTACTAAAGCCTTTGACACTATTGAGCATGATGCAATTCTTAGAATTTTAAGATACAAGGGCTTTAATGACAAATGGATTTCCTGGATGCAAGCTATTTTGTCTTCTGGTTCTTCTTCTGTGCTTCTTAATGGTGTTCCTGGTAACCATTTTAAATGTAAGAGGGGAGTCAGGCAAGGAGACCCAATGTCACCTCTTCTTTTTGTCATTGCTGCTGACCTGCTTCAGTCTGTTGTGAATGATATGTGCAGTAAAGGAATTCTGACTTTGCCAATCCCTTCTAACAGCCAGGATTATCCCATAGTTCAGTATGCTGATGATACACTAATAGTGTTGCCTGCTATTGATCACCAACTGCTTGCTCTTAAAGACATGCTTGATGTTTTTGCTGCCACAACAGGATTATCTGTGAATTTTGCAAAATCACTTATGGTGCCTATAAACATGTCATCTGATGAAGCTAACAGGTTGGCTTCAATTCTTGGATGCAGTATAGGAACCATGCCTTTTACATACTTGGGGCTGCCCATGGGGACTACAAGGCCCTCAATCCAAGACCTCATGCCTCTTGTGCATAGGATTGAAAGAAGATTGTCTGCCACTTCATGTTTTCTGAATCAAGGTAGCAGGTTGCAGTTGCTTCAGTCTGTTTTAACATCAATGCCCATATATTTCCTGTGCACACTTGTCATCCCACCTGGAATTTTGAAGCAAATAGAAAGGATTCAAAGACAATGTCTATGGAGAGGAAATTCTGATACCCCAAGACAATCTCTGGCTGCTTGGGATTTGGTATGCCTACCAAAAAACAAAGGGGGCCTTGGTGTGCTTAATCTCAGGGTGCAGAATGAGGCCTTGCTTATGAAGTTCTTGCATAAATTTTATAATCATCATGACATCCCTTGGGTTGGCCTTATTTGGAATGCCTACTATGCCAACTCTGTCCCCCATACTACCACACTCTGTGGATCCTTTTGGTGGCGTGATGTGTTTAAATTGGCTAACAAATATTGTCAGATGGCTACTCCAATGTTGGGTGATGGTAGGTCCATTCTCTTTTGGTCTGACAGATGGTTGGTTGAGCTTAAGGGTTCCTGTCTCAGTGAAAAAATTCCCAGGCTCTTCTCCTTTGTTATTGATGAGCAGCTTTCAGTGTCTGATGTGCTTTCCCAGGAGCTTTTGTCAAATTTGCATTTGCCCCTCTCTACACAAGCCTTTGCTGAGCTTCAATGTCTGCAGCAGCTGACACATGCTTATTCTTGCTCTGAAAATCATGACACATGGATTTGGCCTTTTAATAAGGGTTGTTTCAGACCCAAATCCTTTTATGTGTATGAGCATCAACATATTGTTGTAGATCCAATCTTCCAATGGATTTGGAAATCTTCATGTACATTGAAAATCAAAATGTTTGGATGGTTACTGCTGAGGGATCGTTTAAACACCAGAGACATGCTACTCAGGAGGCATTGGCATGTGGAAGATCACACTTGTGTACTATGTCCATATCTGATCCATGAAGATTGTGCACATTTGTTCTTCTCTTGTAATTTTAGCATTAGAGTCTGGAATTACTTGCAGATTATCTGGGACCCACAGCCTGGGATGACTACATACAACATGGCAGTTAAGGCTAGGAAGGATTTTGGGCATCCTTTCTTCACTGAAGTGGTCTTTACAGCAGCTTGGAACATTTGGATAGTGAGGAATGGCAAGGTTTTCAGGAATGAGACACCTTCTTTCAGAGCCTGGAGGCACAACTTTATCCATGACATAACACTTCTCTCTCATAGGGTAAAATGTAAATACAAGGATAGCTTTCTAACTTGGATCTCTAACCTCCCTTAGGCAGGGTTTTTTCTTTTACCCTGCTTGGGTTGTAAATTTGTAAGTATTTCTGTTTTCTTTTCTGTACTTGTTTGGACTTGTAACAGAACTTTGCTACTTTGTGGTTTTCAATAAAGAGCTGTGAGGCTGTTGCCTTGCAGTACATATTCAAAAAAAAAGTTAGCAAACTCTTCTAAGCATTGTCTAGCAGACTTATAGTGAGGAATATCACCTTCATCAAATCTATATAGAGAATTTACCTTTACTACCCGTGTCGGGTTATCAAGACCATGAGTTTCTTCAATAGGTGATGGATTAAGATCATATGTTTCTTCAACAGGCGATAAATTAAGACCATGTATTTCTTCAATAGGAGGTAAATTCTTAACATCTTCAGCTTTAATACCTTTTTCTTTCATAGATTTCTTTGCCTCTTGCATATCTTCAGGACTGAGAAATAGAATACCTCTCTTCTTCGGAGTAGGTTTAGGAATAGGCTCAGGAGTTGACTCAGGAAGCGTCCAATTATTTTCATTTGTCAACATATTATTCAATAAAATTTCAGCTTCATCCGGTGTTCTTTCCCTGAAAACAGAACCAGCACAGCTATCCAGGTAATCTCTCGAAGCATCGGTTAGTCCATTATAAAAGATATCAAGTATTTCATTTTTCTTCAGAGGATGATCAGGCAAAGCATTAAGTAATTGGAGAAGCCTCCCTTAAGGTTGTGGGAGACTCTCTTCTTCAATTTGCACAAAATTATATATATATCCCTTAAAGCAGCTTGTTTCTTATGAGCAGGGAAATATTTAGCAGAGAAGTAATAAATCATATCCTGGGGACTACACACACAACCAGGATCAAGAGAATTAAACCATATCTTAGCATCACCCTTTAATGAGAACGGAAATATTTTAAGGATATAAAGGTAGCGGGTTCTCTCATCATTAGTGAACAGGGTGGCTATATCATTTAATTTAGTAAGATGTGCCACAACATTTTCAGATTCATAGCCATACAAAGGATCAGATTCAACCAAAGTAATTATATCAGGATCAACAAAGAATTCATAATCCTTATCAGTAACACAGATAGGTGAAGTAGCAAAAGCAGGGCCAGGTTTCATTCTAGCATTAAGAGATCGCTGCTTCCATTTAGCTAATAATTTCTTAAGATCACTTCTATCATTGCAAGCAAGAATAGCTCTATCAGATTCTTCATCCAAAACATAACCCTCAGGCACAACAGGTAATTCATATTTATTAGGGGAGAGTCTTCACCATCACTATCTTCAATATTATCAGTTTCAATAATTTCATTCTCTCTAACCCTAGCAAGTTGTTCATCAAGAAATTCACCAAGTGGCACTGTAGTATCAAGCATAGAAGTAGTTTCATCATAAGTATCATGCATAGCAGAAGTGGCATCATCAATAACATGCGATATATCAGAATGAATAGCAGAAGCATGTTTAGGTGTCGCAAGCTTACTCAAAACAGAAGGTGAATCAAGTGTAGAGCTAGATGGCAGTTCCTTACCTCCCCTCGTAGTTGAGGGATAAATTTTTGTCTTAATGTCTTACAAGTTCTTCATAGTGACCAGGAGATATAAATCCCAAGTGACTCAAAGAATAGAGCTATGCTCCCCCGCAACGGCGCCAGAAAATAGTCTTGGGTGAAGGTTAATGTGATCTTGCTGTAAAAAACAGAAACTTTGCGCTCACGGGATTAGCTGCCATTTTTTAAGAAGAGTGGTTTTGAGTTGATTCTTTTTGCATAAGATTAATAGACAAATTACTCATGTCCACCAATTTATTTCATAATTTTTGGAGTAGCAGAAGTATGGTTGTTGTTCAGATCATTACAGATTGTTCTGTTTCTGATAGATTATGTTTTCATTGCATAGTTTGCTTGTTTTCTAGTTTCTATGGCTTATATTTGTCAATATAAATTGTAGAAATGATACGGTACAGTAGGCATTGTGTGAGAACAATTATGAACCTTGTCTTTGACAGTACCAAAGTGAATGGTTTACTCTTTATCATACTAACCTATCTCACGAAGTTCCATTAAGTTTTGTGTGGTTGAAGTTTTCAAGCTTTGGGTGAGATATTGATATGAGGAGAATAAGGAGTAGAAAGACCCTAAACTTGGGGATGCCCAAGGCACCCCAAGGTAATATAAAAGGAAGACTCAAGCGCCTAAGCTTGGGGATGCCCCGGGAGGCATCCCCTCTTTCGTCTTCAAAACTATCGGTATACCTTACTCGGAGCTATATTTTTATTCATCACATGATATGTGTTTTGCTTGGAGCGTATTTTCAATTTTACTTGCTGTTTGAATAAAATCATTGGATCTAAAATCTTGAATGAAAAAGAATCCTCCCATGGATAGTTAATTATTTGACTACTCGGTGTTCTTCACTTATATCTTTTTGGAGTAGTTTGTCATTTACTCACGTGCTTCACGTATATCCTATGAGTAATTGGTTGAATGAATCGAATATCATAAATCTGAATTTATATATGTTTCATATGCCTATAACATGGGGAGTAATGACTTCACACATAATAAGTATAGGTGGTAAATTTATTGAAAGTTAGCAAACACAGAATTGGTCACTTGGACAATTCATGAAAGAATATTGAAGGAAGAGAGATTTCACATATAAATACACTATATTGGACATCTTTTGTAATTGTGAGCACTCATTAAAATATGACATGCTAAAAGGTTGATATTGGATAAGGAATACAACTTAATGGGTTATGTTTTCCTATATCCGAAACATTATATTGTCTTGGATCACCCAACATGTTGAGCTTGCCTTTCCCTCTCATGCTAGCCAAATTCTTTGCACCAAGTAGAAATACTACTTGTGCTTCCAAACATCCCTTAAACCAGTTTTGCCATGAGAGTCCACCATACCTACCTATGGATTGAGTAAGATCCTTCAAGTAAGTTGTCATCGATGCATGCAATAAAAATTGCTCTCTAAATATGTATGATCTATTAGTGCGAAGAAAATAAGCTTTATACTAACTTGTGATAGGGAAGAAATAAAAGCGACGGAGTGCATAATAAAGGTATCTATCACAAGAGGCAATATAAAGTGACGTTCTTTTGCATTAAGATTTTGTGCATCCAACCTTAAAATCGCATGACAACCTCTGCTTCCCTCTGCGAAGGGCCTATCTTATACTTTTATCTTATACCCTTATACAAGAATCGTGGTGATCATCACCTTTCCTTTTTACATGTTTTCCTTTGGCAAGCACATTGTGTTGGAGCGATCTGGATATATATATATATCACTTGGGTCTAGGTTCTCATAAATTATTATTGTTGACATTACCCTTGAGGTAAAAGGTTGAGAGGCGAAACTATAAGCCCCTATCTTTCTCTGTGTCCGATTAAAACTTTGAACCCATAAATATCACATGAGTGTCAGCAATTGTGAAAGATTAAATGGTAGTTGAGTATGTGGAGTTTGCTGAATCAAAGCGCCGAAAATAAGATGAATTGCAATTGTTTGATGACTAAGAGAACGGTTCGTTAGTTTTCAAGAAAGTTTATGATCTATACTTTAATATGTGAATAGCTTGTTACTTGATCATGAGAAGTTTTATGAGTTGAGCTACTGTTATGATATATAATGATGCTAGAAAAAGTGATTGGAACTATATTGATCAAAATTATGCACTTGCTAGCATTCACACTTCATAAATTATTTCTTTTATCATTTACCTACTCGAGGACGAGCAAGAATTAAGCTTGGGGACGCTGATACGTCTCCAACGTATCTATAATTTATGAAGTATGCATGCCATGTTTACACTAATTTTATATGCTTTTGGAGTTATTTGTTTAGAACTAACCCGGACTGACGTTGTTTTCAGCAGAACTGTCGTGGTGCTGTTTTTGTGCAGAAATAAAAGTTCTCAGAATGCGTTGAAAATCAACGGAGAATTTTTCTGGAAAATATGAAAAATACTGGAATAAAAATCTACCGGAGGGGAGTCCCATGGGCCCCACGAGGGTGGGGGTGCGCCCACCCCCTGGGCGCGCCCCTGTGCCTCGTGGACTACCCGTGGGTACCCCTGACTTGTTCTCGACGCCATCCTCTCCTATAAATACAGAAACCTCCAGAAATTAACCTAGATTGGAAGTTCCGCCGCTGCAAGCCCCTATAGCCACGAGAAATCAATCTAGGCCCTCTCTGGCGCCCTGCCGGAGGGGGCCATCATCACCGGAGGCCATGGGGAAGGATCTCGGAGGGGCCATCATCGCCATGAAGGCCAAGGACCAGAAGGGGAACCTCTCCCCATCTAGGGGAGGCCATGGAGGAGGAAGCACAAGGGGGAGAACCTATCCTCCTCTCTTTCGGTGGCACCGGAGTGCCATCGGGAGGGGAATCATCGCCGCGGTGATCGTCTTCATCAACATCACCATCATCATCACTATCCTCATCTCTTTTACGCAGTCCACTCTCCCGCACCCCGCTGTAATACCTACTTGAACATGGTGCTTTATGCCACATATTATGATCCAATGATGTGTTGCCATCCTATGATGTTTTGAGTAGATATCATTTGTCTTTGGGTTGATTGATGATCTAGATTGGTATGAGTTGTATGTTTTATTTTGGTGCTGTCCTATTGTGCCCTCCGTGTCATGCAAGCGTGAGGGATTCCTGCTGTAGGGTGTTGCAATATGTCCATGGTTTACTTATTGTCTGCGTTGCTTGAGTGACAGAAGCATAAACACGGATAAGTGGGTCACGACATATGGGATAAAGGGGACTTGATACTTTAATGCTATGGTTGGGTTTTACCTTAATGATCTTTAGTAGTTGCGGATGCTTGCTAGAGTTCCAATCATAAGTGCATATGATCCAAGAAGAGAAAGTATGTTAGCTTATGCCTCTCCCTCATATGAAATTGCAATAGTGATTACCGGTCTTGTTAACAATTTCCTAGGATAATTCCGCACACCGATCCATCATTATTCCACACTCGCTATTTATAATATTTAGTAATATATTCTAACTTTATGATAACAATACCTACTTTTATATTTTAGCTCTCCGATATCATGCAAAGTTATCCTCTTCATACCCACAACGTAGTTTTATTTCTCGTTTCTAGTTGGAAGCAAACACTTGGTGTACGTAGAGTCGTATCAGTGGTAGATAGGACTTGAGAGAATATTGATCTTACCTTTAGCTCCTTGTGGGTTCGACACTCCATACTTATCACTTCCACCTTTGGAAATTGCTACGATGATTCCCTGCACTTGGGGATTATCAGTTAGCAATTGCTGCATTTTATGATTATGAAATTTGGTAAATGGATGTAAAGACTGCATTCCTGAATGGATTTCTGGAAGAAGAGTTGTATATGATGCAACCTGAAGCTTTTATCAATCCAAAGGATGCTAACAAAGTGTGCAAGATCCAGCGATCCATTTATGGACTGGTGCAAGCATCTCGGAGTTGGAATAAACGCTTTGATAGTGTGATCAAAGCATATGGTTTTATACAGACTTTTGGAGAAGCCTGTATTTACAAGAAAGTGAGTGGAATCTCTGTAGCATTTCTAATATTATATGTGGATGACATATTGTTGATTGGAAATGATATAGAATTTCTGGATAGCATAAAAGGATACTTAAACAAGAGTTTTTCAATGAAAGACCTCGGTGAAGCTGCTTATATATTGGGCATCAAGATCCGTAGAGATAGATCAAGACGCTTAATTGGACTTTCACAAAGCACATACCTAGATAAAGTTTTGAAGAAGTTCAAAATGGGTCAAGCAAAGAAAGGGTTCTTGCCTGTGTTACAAGGTGTGAAGGTGAGTCAGACTCAATGCCCGACCACTACAGAAGATAGAGAGAAAATGAAAGTTGTTCCCTATGCTTCACCCATAGGCTCTATCATGTATGCGATGTTGTCTACCGGGCCTGATGTGTGCCTTTCTATTAGTTCAGCAGGGAGGTACCAAAGTAATCAAGGAGTGGATCACTGGACTGCGGTCAAGAACATCCTGAAATACCTGAAAAGGACTAAGGATATGTTTCTTGTTTATGGAGGTGAAAAAGAGCTCGTCGTAAATGGTTACGTCGATGCAAGCTTTGACACTGATCCGGATGACTCTAAGTCACAAACCGGGTACGTATTTATATTGAACGGTGGAGCTGTCAATTGGTGCAGTTCTAAGCAAAGCGTCGTGGCGGGATCTACGTGTGAAGCGGAGTACATAGCTGCTTCCGAAGTAGCAAATGAAGGAGTCAGGATGAAGGAGAACCAAGCACATTGATAACCCACAAGTATAGGGGATCAATTGTAGCCTCTTTCGATAAGTAAGAGTGTCGAACCCAACGAGGAGCTAAAGGTAGAACAAATATTCCCTCAAGTTCTATCGACCACTGATACAACTCTACGCACGCTTGACGTTCGCTTTACCTAGAACAAGTATAAAACTAGAAGTACTTTGTAGGTGTTTTTGGATAGGTTTGCAAGAATATAAAGAGTGCGTAAATAAAAACTAGGGGCTGTTTAGATAAAGACACAATAAAGTAAATATAGCGAGTGTGTAAAAGTGGTGGTAGGAGTTGCAAAATTGTCCCTAAGCAATTGACTACATTACTAGACCGATAGCAAGTTTTATGTGGGAGAGGCCACTGCTAGCATGTCATCCCTGACTTGGAATTCTATGCACTTACGATTGGAACTATTAGCAAGCATCCGCAACTACTAACGTTCATGAAGGTAAAACCCAACCATAGCATTAAGATATATTGGTCCCCCTTCAATCCCGTATGCATCAATTTCTATGCTAGGCTGAATCTTTTGTCACCCTTGCCCTCCAATACATAGTCCTATCAACATACAACTAACCCTATCGTATGATCCACGCGCGCGCTCATATGATGGGCACCAAAGGACAACAACATAACCACAAGCAAATTAAATCAATCATAGCAATTCATCAACCACCGATACGACAACGAAAATCTACTCAAACATCATAGGATGGCAACACATCATTGGATAATAATATGAAGCATAAAGCACCATGTTCAAGTAGAGGGTACAGCGGGTTGCGGGAGAGTGGACCGCTGTAGATAGAGGGGGGAAGGTGATGGATATGTTGGTGAATATGGCAGAGGTGTTGGTGAAGATCGCGGTGATGATGATGGTGGCCACGACAGCGTTTCAGCGCCACCGGAGGAGAGGGGGAGAGGGGCCCCCTTCTTCCTATTCTTCCTTGACCTCCTCCCTAGATGGGAGAAGGTTTTCCCCTCTGGTCCTTGTCCTCCATGGCATGGGAGGGGCGAGAGCCCCTCCGAGATTGGATCTATCTCTCTGTCTCTCTCTGTTTCTGCGTTCTCGTCCGCTGCCCTTTCACTGTTTTGTGTATATATGGAGATCCGTAACTCCAATTGGGCTGAAACCTTCGCCGTGATTTTTTACCAAAAATTAGCTTTCTTGCGGCCGAAGGAGGGCATCAACCACCTTACGGGTGGCCCGCAAGGGTCAGGGGCGTGCCTAGGGGGGCAGGCGTGCCCCCTGCCTCGTGGCCACCTCGGGCACTGTCTCGCGTTGGTTCTTCTTCCGGAATTTTCCAAATATTCCAGAAATAAGCTCCGTCCGTTTTTATCCAGTTTGGATTCCGTTTGATATGGATATTCTGCGAAACCAAAAACATGCAACAAACAGGAACTGGCACTAGGCACTAGGTCAATATGTTAGTCCCAAAAATAGTATAAAAAGTTGCCAAAAAGTATATGAAAGTTGTATAATATTGGCATGGAACAATCAAAAATTATAGATACAACGGAGACGTATCAGCATCCCCAAGCTTAATTCCTGCTCGTCCTCGAGTAGGTAAATGATAAAAAAAGATAATTTTTGATGTGGAATGCTTCCTAGCATAATCTTGATCATGTATCTAATCATGGCATGAATATTAAGACACGAGTGATTCAAAGCAATAGTCTATCATTTGACATAAAGACAATAATACTTCAAGCTTACTAATAAAGCAATCATGTCTTTTCAAAATAACATGGCCAAAGAAAGTTATCCCTACAAAATCATATAGTATGGCTATGCTCCATCTTCACCACACAAAATATTCAAATCATGCACAAACCCGATGACAAGCCAAGCAATTGTTTCATACTTTTGACGTTCTCAAACCTTTTCAACTTTCACGCAATACATGAGCGTGAGCCATGGACATAGCACTATAGGTGGAATAGAATGGCGGTTGTGGAGAAGACACAAAGGAGAAGATAGTCTCACATCAACTAGGCGTATCAACGGGCTATGGAGATGCCCATCAACAGATATCAATGTGAGTGAGTAGGGATTGCCATGCAACGGATGCACTAAGAGCTATAAGTGTATGAAAGCTCAAACTGGAAACTAAGTGGGTGTGCATCCAACTTGCTTGCTCATGAAGACCTCGGGCGTTTGAGGAAGCCCATCATCGGAATATACAAGCCAAGTTCTATAATGGAAATTCCCACTAGTATATGAAAGTGAAAGCATAGGATACTCTCTCTATGAAGAACATGGTGCTACTCTGAAGCACAAGTGTGGTAAAAGGATAGTAACATTGCCCCTTCTCTCTTTTTCTCTAATTTTTTTATTTTCCCTCTTTTTTGGTGGGCTTCTTTGGCCTCTTTTTTTATTTGGGCTTCTTTGGCCTCTTTTATTTTTTTGTAAAGTCCGGAGTCTCATCCCGACTTGTGGGGGAATCATAGTCTCCATCATCCTTTACTCAGTAGGGCAATGCTCTAATAATTATGATCATCACACTTTTATGTACTTACAACTCAATATTACAACTCGATACTAGAACAAAGATATGACTCTATATGAATGCCTCCGGCGGTGTACCGGGATGTGCAACGATCTAGCGTATCAATGACATCAAAAAACGGACAAGCCATGAAAACATCATGCTAGCTATCTTACGATCATTCAAAGCAATATGACAATAAATGCTCAAGTCATGTATATGATGCTGATGGAAGTTGCATAGCAATATATCTCGGAATGGCTATGTAAATGCCATGATATGTAGGTATGGTGGCTGTTTTTAGGAAGATATAATGAGGTTTATGTGTGGTAGAGCATTTCGTATCACGGGGTTTGGATGCACCGCCGAAGTTTGCACCAACTCTCGAGGTGAGAAAGGGCAATGCACGGTACCGAAGAGGCTAGCAATGATGGAAGGGTGAGAGTGCGTATAATCCATGGACTCACATTAGTCATAAAGAACTCATATACTTATTGCAAAAGTTTGTTAGCCCTCGAAGCAAAGTACTACTATGCATGCCCCTAGGGGGATAGATTGGTAGGAAAAGACCATCGCTCGTCCCTGACCGCCACTCATAAGGAAGACAATCAATAAATAAATCATGCTCCAACTTCGTTACATAACGGTTCACCATACGTGCTTGCTACGGGACTTGCAAACCTCAACACAAGTACTTCTCAATTTCACAATTACTCAACTAGCACGACTCTAATATCACCACATTTATATTGCAAAACTATTGCAAGGAATCAAACATATCATATTCAGTGATCTACAAGTTTTATGTAGGATTTTATGACTAACCATGTGAATGACCAGTTCCTGTCATCTCTCTAAATATATATAAGTGAAGCAAGAGAGTTTAATTCTTTCTACAAAATATATGCCCACGCTCTAACAAATATAAGTGAACCTAAAGAGCATTCTACAAATGGCGGTCTTCTAAAAGATATAAGTGAAGCACATGAAGCATTCTATAAAGCCATACTCAAAAGATATAGGTGAAGTGCAATGAGCATTCTATAAAGAAACCAAGGACTATCTCATACCAGCATGGTGCATAAAAGAAAAGTGAAAACTAAATGCAAAAGACGCTCCAAGATTTGCACATATCGCATGAACGAAACGAATCCGAAAACATACCGATACTTGTTGAAGAAAGAGGGGATGCCTTCCGGGGCATCCCCAAGCTTAGACGCTTGAGTCTCCTTGAATATTTACTTGGGGTGGCTTGGGCATCCCCAAGCTTGAGCTCTTGCCTCTCTTCCTTCTTCTCACATCGAGACCTCCTCGATCATCGAACACTTCATCCACACAAAACTTCAAGAGAAAACTCGGTAAGATCCGTTAGTATAATAAAGCAAATCACTACTCTGAGTACTGTTGCAAACCAATTCATATTTTGTTTTTGCATTGTGTCTAATGTAATATAACCTTTTCATGGCTTAATCCACTGATATAAATCGATAGTTTCATCAAAACAAGCTAACTATGGATCAAAAACAGAATCTGTCTAAAACAGAACAGTCTGTCATAATCTGAACATTCACCATACTTCTTGCTGGGGTTTTCTGGCTCCTCGAGCACCTATGGGGACGGAGCCCCTTCTTGGTTCGGCGGGGGGCGGAGGTCGCGCGAAGAGCGGATCGAGGCGAAGCACACGGGGGGATTTTACCCAGCTTCAGAGCTCTCTGGAGAGATAACACTCCTACTGTTGCTTTGTGGATTGTATTGAGTTCTTGCTCGGGAGCGCTGAGTGCTACAGTACACTCAAGCAGCTAACGAGACCGAGCGTTCTTCTGTTTTCCTCTCAGAGATCGCTCTCCGGGGGCCGATCCCCCTCTACCTTGTGCATGGGCCTCCTTTTATATGTTCAAGGGCTCTCCAACAGGTGGCAACGTAGGTAAGGGCAAAAATGGAAAGACACTGTGGTAGGTACAGCTACCTACACAGTGTATCATACCTAACCCTGACGGCAGGGGACAAAGGCATTAAATGCCTATCTACGTCACCCAGACGGTGCAGAAAAGGGACCGTCAGGGGCACCACCGCTTGCCACGATGGCGATCTTGTCAGCGCTGCATGCCATAGTGTACCCCTGGCTGCACAGCCTCCCACCACGCACGCCTGGAAGGGTCCCGGAGCAACACGTAGGTGGGTGAGCTGGAGCGCAGGTACATAGTGGTTGCTTGCCGCGGCAAATGCCTTGCCGCGGCCGTTGTCTTGCCGCGTCCGGGAGCTTGTCGCTCGCCGAGTCCTGCCGGGACGCGTGGCGCGTCGCGACAAGTTCTTTGAGATGCTCTGGTTGGCCTTCCCGGCAAGCTCCTCTTGCCGGGGTCTTGTGCCTCGAGTGGCCTTCCCGGCAAGCTCCTCTTGCGGGGGACTTGTCTCCTTGGCCTAAATACTTTTTTCTCGAATGGCTCCAAAGGAACCATAGAGAGCCTTGGCGATCACCTGGCAGGCCTTGCCGCGGGGTGCTGCGACTACCCGTGCACATGTTCGGGATACTAGGGTACCCCTACTTTAGTACACCGACAGGAGCCCCCGGGCCTGGGCCAGACACGGTGCCGAGCGCTGTTGGGCCAGGCCCAAAACAGGGCACGGGCACGCGCGGCCTGGGTCACGTCGCACCTTGCTCCGTATCCACCGCGTCCTCCCCGAACGGCACGCGTCGATTGCGGCGTCGTGGGAGAGGTTGTGGGTGGTTCCTTTATTCAGAAAGGAGAAACGTCCGCCCCCTCCCTCCTTATAAGCAGGGGGGACAGGGGTAGTTCGCCCATCTGCCCGTTGCTATTCCCTCCTCGAGAATCTCCGCCACTCCCCTTCTTCTCAAAGCCGAAGGAGAGCAGCGCCTCGCCCCCATCGCCACCAGCACCACCAACGTCGCCGTCCTCACTCTCCATTCCCGCCATGGCTCCGAAAGCCGAGAAGGCGAAGTCGGCCGAGGCGCAGCGGCTCGCGGCACTGCGGAAGGAGCGGGCGATCTTCCCTCCGATGCTTGAGGCGGCGGAGCTGAAGGAGGACTTCTACCTCTTGTGGTCGACGGGGACGCGAGCGCATCCGCGCACGAAGGTACTCCCAGCCACTGCTTGGGATAAGTATCCCACTGGGTATCCCTTCTTTGCCTTGTTCTTCTACTGCGGGCTCTGCCCGCCCTTCTCAGAATTCTTTTGCGATGTCATGAACACCTACGGGCTCCACCTTCTTGATTTCACCCCCAATGCTGTCCAGACCATGGCAGTTTTCGCACATCTCTGCGAAAACTTTGTCGGGATCCATCCAAACGTAGCTCTTTTCCGCCATTTCTTTTCGACTCGGGTTGAGAAAGGAGAGCCTTTATCCGGCGGAATCGCCTGGATCTCGAAAGCTGGCAAGAAGGATGCTTATCTGGAGGGAGAGCTCCGCAACAAGTGGGAGGAGTGGAGGGCAGACTGGTGTCTGATCGTTGAGGAGAACCCACAGCCGTTTACTGCTCTGCGCGAAACCCCAGTAGTGCGCGGCAGTGATTGGAGTAGCCTGGCCCCGGAAGATGACAGACTAAGGATCGCCGTCACCTGGATCCTACGCCTCAGGCTTGCCGGGCTTATTGTAGGAGCGGTTGGCGCAGATTTCCTCCGCCGCCGCATCGCCCCCCTGCAGGAGAGGGGGAGACCCACCTGGGAGTTTCAGAATGCGGCGGATATCATGAGGTTGCGGCCGGGCCTCAACTTCAACTTCACTATCCTGGAGCTCAATGCGATGCTCGAGGAGCTGTTCAAGCATGACCCACAACATGCCAAAGTGTTCTGGTTGCCGAGGGGCGTCGTCCCGCTATGCAACAACTCCGCGCTCGACCGTATCCGTGCAATAATGCCGCTGTGCGACTCGCATGGAATTGATCCAGCCTGGATAGAGCCTGCAGATGATGTCGTGTAGGCGTTCTTTGACAACTTGATAGAAGTGCCGGTCGACGCCGACGAGAAAAAAGGCCTCACCTGGGACACCACCGACGATGAGCTCAAGCGCATCGCCACCAGGATGGAAGAGGCGGCGGCAGCTGCCGCTGCGGGCGAGTTTGGGTTCACCGTGGAGGAGGCAGAGGCAGCAGAGGCGGCAATCCTTGCCGACCGAGAGGAGCTTGCCAGCGAGAAGAGGTCCGCCGAACACGACGTCGGGCCAAGCGGGCCCGCCGAGGACACGAGCGGCTCGCTGGAGATCGGCTCCTCTTCCTCTTCGTCTTCGGACAGCTTGCCGCAAGCAGAGCCCCTGACTCCACGAGCAGAGCCCCCGGCTCCACAAGCAGAGCCCCCGGCTCCATCAAGAAGGCGTCTTCGCAAGGCCGGGGATGTAGCGGAGCGGCGGGCGAGTCAACCCCCGCCGCGCCGCACGACACGTTCCACCGCAGCAAGTTTTGTTGCCGCGGAAACACCTCACGCTGCAGCGGCAACTGGGGCGGGGTCCTCTCGGCCTGCCGCTCCATCTCCCGCCAAGCGGCCAAGAGATCCTACTCCTCCGCCTCCTCGCGCCGGAGGTGGGCCAGGCTTTGACTTCTCCGCGCTCAGCTCCGACGAGGAAGAAGAAGAGTAAGATTCTTTTTGTACTTGCATGTCTTCAATACTTGCCGTCTTGTCTGGTATCTCATTTGCTTTACTCTGAACTTATTCCTTTTTAGGACGCTGGCCCAGAGAATGGCAAAGAGAGCCAAGGTCCCGGTGATTGTCATCGAGGATGATCCCACCGTGGCAGCAGGGGGTGCGCCTGAGACAATCTTGCCGGACCCGACAGCTATTCCTCAGAGCAGCCCCCAGCGCAGCCCCCAGCGTAAGTATATGGTTTACTTCCAGCTGTTAGGCGCGCATGGATACAATTTGCTTGCTAATATCTGACCGTTGGCTTGTGTAGGAGCAGAGCAGCTCCACCAGGAGCGCCCGGAGGCCACCCCTGACGTGCCACCTGCTTCGACTACGTCGCCAAGGGAGAGTTCTCCGGCAAGGGAGAATCCCCCGACAAGGGAGAGCTCCCCGGCAAGGGACAGTACCAGCGACCCCCGGCAGCGGAGATCCCAACTACCAAGCCTGGTACAAGTACTCCTTGCTTCTAAACTTCCCTTGGGTTCTTCTTTTTGGATATTTGCTTGACTTTTCTTCCTTTTCCGGTCGTCAGATCCATGCACTGTGGAGCCGATGGAGACCGAGGTTGTTATTGATGACGCCGCTGCCACCGAAGAAACGGCCGGCGCTGATGATCCCGCCGGTGAAGAGGCCGCCAAGGCTGCCGCCGCAGCAGCTGACGAGGGGTCCGGCGATCGTACTGACGAACCTGGGGCCGCAGGAGCGACAGGCGCTACACCGACCGCCGATCATCCCGCCGCTGCCGCAGCATCAGGCTCCGAAGAACCCCAGCCAGGCGTCTACTTGAAGGCTGGCGCTGGCATCTTCATCAACCTCCCCTGGGCGTCAACGTCCAGGGCGCCAATCGAAGGAGAAAGCTTTGACGTGGAGGTGCTTGCCTCCGCTGGGCTGACGTTGGTCGACGCACCAAGCAGCAGCAGCGACGAGCCTGAAGAGGAGCAACTGCTGCGGAAGTTGGTGTCGCTCTACCGCGCCCGCCAGGCCAAACTGGAGTCCCGCGAAGCGCTTGTTGCGAAGGCGGGGGTGGACGTGGAGAAGCGCGCGGAGTAGCTCCGAGGCCTCAACCAGACAGCTCTCCAGTCGCTAGCGGCGGAGCAGGTGCAGCTCGATGAGGCGCAGAAGGCTTTCATCCTCAAGAAGGCAGAGATTGCAGAGCAACAGCGGCTTGCCGCCGAGGAGTTATCTGCGCGGGACGGTGAGTTGGTGCAGCTGAAGGCCAGCCTGGATAGCCACGAAGAGGAGCTAGCTGCGCGCGAGCAAGCACTCAGCGAAGCCCTCAAGGAGGCAAAGGACGCTGCCGTAGCTGCCGAGGCCGCCAAGAAGGAGCTGGAGGCGAAAGTGGCGCAGCTGGAGACTGATCTCAAGGCGAGCGGTGAAGCGCTTGCCGCGCTCAAGCATGAGCGCGAGAAGGACGCCTACACCTTTGGCGAACTGTAGGGTCGTCTCGCCGATAAGGTCAAGGAGCTTGACGCCGCCAAGGAATCCAAGGTTGATCCTGAGCTGAAGCTGGCTGCCTTGACCAAGACGCTGGACGGCACCAGGGAGCAGGAGGCGGCCTTGAAGAAGGAGATCAAGGCCGACAAGGCGCTGCTGGAGAGCATCGCCGCCACCCAGAACGATTTCAGGGGAACTGTGGAGCGGTGGACGGAGGGCCTTGTGAATGCTGCCGCAGACATCGACAAGGAGTTGGCGCTGCTGGGAGTGGAGGATCTCGGGTATTCCTCTGACGGGAGCCTCCCATCCAGCGCCAAGCTCACCTTGTTCTTCAAAGGCGTGGCGACGGCCCTCCAGCAACTCCGGGAGAGGATCCCAAAGCAGCTAGCTAACGAGTCGCGCGAGATCTGCGCGGGAGCTCTCAAAAAGGTGCTGATGAAGGTGGCCTTCCGCAACCCGGGCCTCCGCCTCACTAACATCCTCAGGTCCCTGCCGCTGGAAGCTGATCTGGAGGAGCTCGAGACCCTCATCGCACCCATTGTGGACAAGGTGAGCGGGATCAAGAGGGTTGAGGGCGACCGCGCGGACTAGGCCGCCTATTTTCTTCTTTTCTTGTCGTCGCTGGTCAAGTTATGAAAACAATCTATTAGAGCCGTGACAAGCTATCTTGTAATATAACTCTGTTTCAGGTCATGATTGCAATGCTATTCCCTTTACTCGATTCCTTCCTTTGTATGTTTTTGCCCTACGCTTTTAGGGAACTTGCCGGCGTAGGCACCTTTGCCGCGAGCGCTGAGTGCGGGATGTCAGCAGCCTGCTGGCGGTGCCGTTACCAACAAGAAACCTTGTCGTGACTAGTCGCAGCTCGCTTAAGTTGCTGAGTGAACTCGAAACAAAGTAAGGGTGCGACTCTAGTCGCAGCACACTTAAACTGTTGAGCGAACTCGAAACTAAGTAAGGGCGCAACTAGCCACGAGCTGGTTCCTCCGCGCACAGGTTTTCCATACAAAGCATGGTCGTTCAAGGAAAATAACTTAAAGTTAAAAAAAACTGATTGCTCAAACTTTGGCACTTAGCTTTTCTGTCGTTTGCTTCCCGGCAAGGCGAAATTTTTCCTGAACAACGCCGGGTCCATACCATTATCTTCCCCTCCCCCCCCCCCCCCCCCCGGTCAACTTGTGGGCGAAGGATCCTTACTTTCCTTGAAAGATAAAAGAAAGAAAGTAGAGAAAATAATGATATGGAGCCTTATGGCTCGTTATTGCTTACCGAGGGTGCTTGCTGCACAAAGTGTCAGATAATTCATGCAGAAAGGCATGAAATTGAAAAGGTGTGCGGAGCACGTGAGTTTTATTTATGCACAGGGTCTGCGCCTGGCTTTGTACAAAGGATTACATGCAACAGCGGCAAGACTTGTACAAAATGGTGGTTGCCGGACAGGGTCCGACAACCGCGCCTTACGGGTAAAACTTACGAAGATGCTCGATGTTCCAGGAGTTGCTCACCGAAAGCCATCCTCGGTCTCAAGGCGGACAACGCCAGGCCTAGTGACTCGTTTCACCCGGTAAGGGCCTTCCCACTTCGGCATCAACTTGTTGGAATTCTTGGCGGAATGAACGCGCCGAAGAACAAGGTCGCCTTCCTCGAGACTTCTAGCTTTAACTTTGCGGCTATGGTAGCGGCGCAAAGCTTGCTGGTATCGAGCAGCTCGTACAGCAGCCTGAAGACGGTCTTCCTCAAGGAGCAGCGCGTCATCTTGTCGCAGCTGCTCTTGCTCAAGCTCATCATAAGCGAGCACTCGAGGTGACTCGTATACGAGTTCCGTGGGGATAACTGCCTCTGCTCCATAGACTACAGCGAAAGGTGTCTGTCCGGTGGCTCGATTTGGCGTCGTCCTGATCGACCAAAGAACCACTGGCAGCTCCTCGATCCAGTTTCTTCCGCACTTGTGCAGCCTGTCGAAAGTCCGGGTCTTGAGTCCACGCAGCACTTCAGCATTTTCCCTCTCTGCTTGACCGTTGCTCCTGGGGTGAGCAACAGAAGCGAAGTAGACCTTGGCGCCAAGGTCTTGGACGTACTGCATGAAGGTGCGACTCGTGAATTGTGTACCGTTGTCGGTGATGATCCTGTTAGGGATTCCGAAGCGGCAAACAATCGACCTGAAGAACTTGACTGCTGACTGTGCTGTCACCTTCCTCACTGGTTCCACTTCCGGCCACTTTGTGAACTTGTCGCCAAAGATGCCGGGGTTTTCTGGCTCCTCGAGCACCTATGGGGACGGAGCCCCTTCTCGGTTTGGCGGGGGGCGGAGGTCGTGCGAAGAGCGGATCGAGGCGAAGCACACGGGGGTTTTTTACCCAGCTTCGGAGCTCTCTGGAGAGATAACACTCCTACTGTTGCTTTGTGGATCGTATTGAGTTCTTGCTCGGGAGCGCTGAGTGCTACAGTACACTCAAGCAGCTAACGAGACCGAGCGTTCTTCTGTTTTCCTCTCAGAGATTGCTCTCCGGGGGCCGATCCCCCTCTACGTTGCGCATGGGCCTCCTTTTATATGTTCAAGGGGTCTCCAACAGGTGGCAACGTAGGTAAGGGCAAAAATGGAAAGACGCTGTGGTAGGTACAGCTACCTACATAGTGTATCATACCTAACCCTGACGGCAGGGGACAAAGGCATTAAATGCCTATCTACGTCGCCCAGACGGTGCAGAAAAGGGACCATCAGGGGCGCCACCGCTTGCCACGATGGCGATCTTGTCAGCGCTGCATGCCACAGTGTACCCCTGGCTGCACAGCCTCCCGCCACGCACGCCTGGAAGGGTCCCGGAGCGACACGTAGGTGGGTGAGCTGGAGCGCAGGTACATAGTGGTTGCTTGCCGCGGCAAATGCCTTGCCGCAGCCGTTGTCTTGCTGCGTCCGGGAGCTTCTCGCTCGCCGAGTCCTGCCGGGACGCGTGGCGCGTCGCGGCAAGTTCTTTGAGATGCTCTGGTTGGCCTTCCCGGCAAGCTCCTCTTGCCGGGGTCTTGTGCCTCGAGCGGCCTTCCCGGCAAGATCCTCTTGCCAGGGACTTGTCTCCTTGGCCTAAATACTTTGTTCTCGAATGGCTCCAAAGGAACAATAGAGAGCCTTGGCGATCACCTGGCAGGCCTTGCCGCGGGGTGCTGCGACTGCCCGTGCACAAGTTTGGGATACTAGGGTACCCCTACTTTAGTACACCGACACTTCTGATACTTGAAAAATTCTGCAAAAAATAGGAAAATAAAAAATTTGTATAGAAAGACAGTGCAAAAAGAATCAGAACCGTTTGACATTCCAGTAAAAAAAAATGAAAAATCGCGCACTGCAGCCAAAGTTTCTGTCCTGCAACGTACAAACCAACAAGCATTGTAAACATCCTAAAGGCAAACCTTGGCACATTATTTTTATAATACAATGGAATTGTACAAGGGGATAATTATTTTTGTTTAAAATTTTCTATAATCAAGATTCACAAAGTCTCTGTGAGCATGAACAAAGTTCAAGGCTAGCTCCCACTTCAACAATGCTCGTCTTTCTCACTTTCGCTTTCTTTTTCGAAAAAGTTTTGGGTTCCCCTCTTTATTTTTGTTATTTTTAAACTAAATGAAAGCACTCAACAGAAATAAATGACTCTCTGAAACTTCCGGGTTGTCTCCCTGGCAGCGTTTTCTTTAAATCCATTAAGCTAGGCATATAGTGCTCAAGTAGTGAATCCACCCGGATCCCAAGGTATATCAAAGCCAATTTTAATTGGCAATGATTTGTAATTTAGTAGTGAGCACAAAGTAGCATATATCATGTAATGACGAAGTCTAACTCTCTTCGTATGCATCGGCATGTCATAAAAGAACAATTCATGCGCACCTAGTAAAGGCCAATGCATAGTATAAGCAGTTTCTTGCAATTTTAGCGTGTGGGAAACATAGAGAGGTGGAGATATAGTTCCTCTCTCATAATAATTGCAAGTAGGAGCAGCAAGCACATGCACATTATATCTATTAAAATCATCATGTGTAACGGTAAAAGGCAACCCATCAATGTAATCCTTAATAAGTGCAAACTTCTTCGATATAGTGTAGTCGGGAGAATTCAAAAAGATAATAGGACTATCATGTGTGGGTGCAATAGCAAAAATTTCATGTTTAACATAAGGAACTATAGCAAGTTCATCTCAATGAGCATAATTCATATTGGCATCTTGGCCACAAGCATAGCAAGCATCATCAAAAAGGCATATTTCAAGAGAATCAACGGGATCATAACAATCATCATAGCAATCATCCTTCGGTAAGCACGAAGGGAAATTAAACAATGTATGAGTTGAAGAGTTACTCTCATTAGAAGGTGGGCACGGGTAGCTAATCCGCTCTTCCTCATTTTGTTCTTCGCTCTCCTCATCATCTTTTTCATCCAATGGGCTCACAGTTTCATCAATTTCTTCTTCCATAGACTCCTGCAAAATATTAGTCTCTTCTTGGACAGCGGGGGAGTCCTCAATATATGGTTTAACATAGGCATTAGAAGCATAATTATCATAGCAATATTTTAGTATGGCAAAATTTTCAGATTTGTAAAGAGTAGCACCATACTTTTCAATCAAAGAAGCAATTTCATAAGCACCCTTAAAAGCAACAAATTCTTCAATTTGTTGAACATCATAGTAATTATAAACACCCTTAGCATACGAAGATACGATTCCATTATCACTAAACTCACATTGGTAGGGAAGGTGTTTCTTAGGGTTTTCAGAACAACAAGTAAAATCATATATTTCACATAAATTCCAAGCATAGCATTGCAAACGATGAATTTGACCCAATAGAATTTTCCATTTTTCGAATATACGGTGTCGCACATAACAAGCATGCTCATCTAAAGATTTTCCCTCAACTATGCTAGTTGGGGTATCAGCACGAGCATATATGGATCGAAGATGATCCAAGTAATAAGCTTCAGCAGTGTGATAGATTTTGAGTGGTTCTTCAACCATTGGTTCAGTAGGTACAACTATTTTTTTTGGTATTTTGTGTTTCCTACCCATAACTAAAGATACAAAACAACTAACAACAGCAAATAAAAATTACTTAGTGATAAAGCAAACAAGCACACACGAGAATATTCACCCCACGCTATTGCTGCCCGGCAAGGGCGCTAGAAAAAGGTCTTGATAACCCACAAGTATAGGGGATCAATTGTAGCCTCTTTCGATAAGTAAGAGTGTCGAACCCAACGAGGAGCTAAATGTAGAAAAAATATTCCCTCAAGTTCTATCGACGACCGATACAACTCTACGCACGCTTGACGTTCGCTTTACCTAGAACAAGTATAAAACTAGAAGTACTTTGTAGGTGTTTTTGGATAGGTTTGCAAGAATATAAAGAGCGCGTAAATAAAAACTAGGGGTTGTTTAGATAAAGACACAATAAAGTAAATATAGCGAGTGTGGAAAAGTGGTGGTAGGAGTTGCGAAATTGTCCCTAAGCAATTGACTACTTTACTAGACCGATAGCAAGTTTTATGTGGGAGAGGCCACTGCTAGCATGTCATCCCTGACTTGGAATTGTATGCACTTATGGTTGGAACTATTAGCAAGCATCCGCAACTACTAGCGTTCATTAAGGTAAGACCCAACCATAGCATTAAGATATATTGGTCCCCCTTCAATCCCGTATGCATCAATTTCTATGCTAGGCTGAAGCTTCTGTCACCCTTGCCCTCCAATACATAGTCCTATCAACATACAACTAACGCTATGGTGTGATTCACGCACGCGCTCATATGATGGGCACCAAAGGACAGCAACATAACCACAACCAAATTAAATCAATCATAGCAATTCATCAACCACCCATAGGACAATGAAAATCTACTCAGACATCATAGGATGGCAACACATCATTGGATAATAATATGAAGCATAAAGCACCATGTTCAAGTAGAGGGTACAGCGGATTGTAGGAGAGTGGACCGCTGTAGATAGAGGGGGGAAGGTGATGGATATGTTTGTAACGCCCCGGATCTGATGCGCCAGGTGTCCGCCAGTTATTTGTCGCCGTTGCCATGTCATGTGCTTGCGTGTTGCACTTTGCCATGTCATCATCTGCATTTCATATCATGTCATCTTGTGCATCGCATTTGCATACGTATTCGTCTCATGCATCCGAGCATTTTCCCCGTTGTCCGTTTCGCAATCCGACACTCCTATGTCCCCCGGCGCCCCCTTTTGCCTCTTTTCGTGTGCGGGTGTTAAACTTTCTCGGAATGGACCGAGGTTTGCCAAGCGTCCTTGGTATAGCACCGGTAGACCGCCTGTCAAGTTTCGGGTCAATCGGAGGTCGTTTGATGCTCCAATGGTTAACCCGGTATCCGCAAAGGCCTCTTTTGTGTGCAGCCCAACAACCCCTTCAAAGTGGCCCATAGCTCATCCTAACCCCCTCCTTCCTCTTGGCCGTTCGATCACGATCGCGTGGCCGCAAACTGCACTCCATTTGAAGCCTCCTAGCTCTCTCTACCTATATATATGCCCTCTCCCCCGAAATTCTCGGTCTAACCCTAGCCTCCTTCTACCTCGCGCCGCCGGACCAAATTCCCCCATCGCCGGACATGTCCGCGCCGCCGCCCCTCTTCGAATCAGGAGCCGCCACGTCACCCCGCGCCTCTCCACCGCCGCCTCCCACCGCGCGGCCCGGGGAAGCCCATCGTTGGCCCGCCCGGGCCCGAACCGCCGCCGCCGCAGGCCCGCGCGCGCCCCGCGCGTCCCCGCCGCCTGGCGCCCGCGCCTCCCGAGCTCCGCCGCCGGCCGCCTCCTCTGCCGCGCCGCCCGCGCGCCGTCCTCGCCCCGAGCGCCCGCTCGCCGGCCCCCGCCTCGCCACACGTCTCCACCGCTGCCGCCGCCTCCGCGCGCAAGGCGCTGCGCCCCGCCGCCGTTCGCCGGTCCCGCCGCCGCTCGCCGGGCTCCGCGCGACCTCGCCCTCGCCTCCTCCGGCGCCGGATCCGGCGAGATCCGGCCCGGGCCCGCCTCCTCCGGTCTTCCCCGTCCCTCCTCCGGTCGCTGCCTCCCCATCTCCGGCGAGCACCTCCGGCCGCGCCTCGGTTTCCGTGCGATCTAGATCTGGAGAGGTTGACTTCTCCCCTCCCTCGTTTTTCTCCCAAGTCCCGTAATATTTTGCATTCTGTTGTCCTGTTCATCGCATCATAACTTCGTGTGCGCTGCTCCGTTTTGCATGTATGATATGTCAAAATGTTCATCTGGGTGTGCTCTTCATTTTGTTCCATTGCATCATTTTCATTTGAGTTCATCTTGATGCCCGAAATGCTGTTGGAAGAGTGCTAGTTTCTGTTAGTTTCAGTTTCTTATCAGAACATGCACTTTTGTCATTTTTGCCATGATTGATGTGTGCATCCTATGATATTGAGCTCTACATGTGTATTGTAATATGCCATGCCATCTTTACAGGAGTGTATGCCATGTATTTTTGTGATATATGTGGTGACTATAACAAGCATGCAAATTAGCCTCCATGATGTTGCTGATTTCAGGACTTAGTAATTTCACCGTCACTTCCTGCTGTTATTTTTATGCCATGTGTTCATGTTGTTTCAGAGAGATCTATGCCTTTTTTGAGCATGATCAGTGAGGATATTTTGAACATATGGATGTTCTATTTCCATCCATGCCTTTTGTTGCAATTATGGAGTGCCATAGCTTGACTCAATCAAGCTCTACTTTTGCTATAAAATGTTCCTGGCAGATTGTTTACATGTTATTCAATTTTGCCAAGGTTGTTGTAGTTGATTCGTGCATTCTATGTTGTTGTTCTTGCCATTTCTAGCTTCTATGCCATGTCTAGTTGCTGGGTGTATGCTTATTTTATCATGCAATGCCTCGTAGTGAGTGCATCGAGCTCGTAAACATGCCTACTTGTTATCTGTTTTGGCCATGCTCCAGTTTTTCACTAAGTCTGAATCTGTTTATGTTTTTGCTATGTTCACATGCTTGCAATTGTATTCTCTGATCCCTTTTGGCTTATGGTCAGTAAGGGACTTTTGTTATATGGAATTAGTAGATTCATTCCATGCCTCTTGTTGCCATGATAAGTTCCTGTAGCATGTTGGTTGATAGCTCTAAGCATTCCAACCTGATGTTATTTCTGCCATGTCCTGAAATTCTGCTAAGTCTGTGAACCTGTTATTGTTTGCAATCTTGCCATGTCCTTTTGAGCTTGTTCTAGTGATTTCTGGAGATAGCTCAGTGTTCATGTTTTGTCATGCTTTACCTGTACATCATGTCCGTGCCTTTTTTTTCATGTTGAGATCCTGTAGCATGTTGTTTTGATGCTTGCTAGATGCCTACTTGATGTTTTGGACAGATTGTTGTTATAACTTGTATAGGGTGTATGTGTTGAACCGTTGCTCCGTTTTGAGCATGCTATATATGAAACTTGCTTAGTTTTGCATGTAGCTTCATATTATCATGTTGCATCCTTATTTTGAGGTGTTTGCTTGATGTTTGTATGCATTTTGCACCGATGCCATGTTATCTTGTTTTGCTCATATCTTCTAGGTCGTAGCTCCGAATCTATTGATCTTTATATGTAGCTTGACTAGAATTTCGTGTAGATCATATTGGTGCTTCTTAACTTGATGTTTAACAAACTTGAACATAAGGTTTATTCAGATCTGGACCAATTTTGAAATTTGCATATGAGGACTTACCGGAATTGTTATATATTGTTTCCGGCCTCATTTAAACTTGCTTTGATGTGTTGTTCTTGTATGCATCACCTCTTGCCATGAGTAGCTTCATGTAGCCTTGTCATGCATCATACTTGGTTGAGCATCATGCCTTGTTCATGTGTGGTGTGTTTACCTTGTTGTGTGCTTCTTCTCGCTAGTTCCCGGTTCGTTGCGATCGTGAGGATTCGTTCGTCTACGCTTGGTTCGTCTGCGTGGCTTCAACTTCTTCATGGACTCGTTCTTCTTCCTAGCGGGATTTCTGGCAAGATGACCGTCACCTTGGATCTCATTACTATCATTGCTATGCTAGTTGCTTCGATCTATTGCTATGCTGCGTTACCTACCACTTGCTGCTTAAGCCTCCCAAATTGCCATGAACCTCTAACCTTTGTTACCCTTCCTAGCAAACCGTTGTTTGGCTATGTTACCGCTTTTGCTCAGCCCCTCTTATAGCGTTGCTAGTTGCAGGTGAAGATGAAGATTGCTCCATGTTGGATTATATTTATGTTTATTGTTGGGATATCACAATATCTCTTATATTATTAATGCATCTATATACTTGGTAAAGGGTGGAAGGCTCGGCCTTATGCCTGGTGTTTTGTTCCACTCTTGCCGCCCTAGTTTCCGTCATATCGGTATTATGTTCCCTGATTTTGCGTCCCTAATGCGGTCGGGTGATTTATGGGACCCCCTTGACAGTTCGCTTTGAAAGACTCCTCCAGCAAGGCCCAACATTGGTTTTACCATTTGCCTACCACCTATCCCTTTCCCTTGGGTCGGCCAGCCCGAGGGTCATCTTTATTTAGCCCCCCGGGCCAATGCTTGTCTAAGTGTTGGTCCAAACTAGAGCCCTTTGCAGCGCCACCTCGGGGAAACTTGTGGTCTGGTTTTAGTTGTACGGACTGCTCATCCGGTCATGGCCTGAGACGAGATACGCGCGGCTACTATCAGGGTGTCGACACGCCGGGAGGTCTTGCTGGTCTTGTTTTATTACTGTCGAAATGTCTTGTAGCCGGGATTCCGAGACTGATCGGGTCTTCCCGGGGAGAAGGAATATCCTTCGTTGATCGTGAGAGCTTATCATGGGCTAAGTTGGGACACCCCTGCAGGGTTTGAACTTTTGAAAGCCGTGCCCGCGGTTATGTGGCAGATGGGAATTTGTTAATGTCCGGTTGTAGTAAACTTAAAGTAAACTCTTCTAAAATACACCAACCGTGTGCGTAATCGTGAGTGTCTCTTTTCGGGGTTGATCGAGAGGAGGACACGGTTTCTGGGTTATGTTTGGCGTAAGTAGGAGTTCAGGATCACTTCTTGATCATTACTAGTTGACGACCGCTTGCCTTGCTTCTCTTCTCGCTCTTATTTGCGTAAGTTAGCCACCATACATGCTTAGTCGCTGCTGCAACCTCACCACTTTACCCCTTCCTTACCCTTTAAGCTTTGCTAGTCTTGATACCCATGGTAATGGGATTGCTGAGTCCTCGTGGCTCACAGATTACTACAACACTAGTTGGAGGTACAGGTTACGCGATGATCATGACATGAGAGCGATGTTTATTTGTGTTGGAGTTCTTCTTCTGCTTCTTCTTCAATTGAGGGATAGGTTCCTGGTCGGCAGCCTGGGTTAGCAGGGTGGATATAGTTGAGTTTCTGTTTATGTTTCATCCGTAATCGGATGTTGATCTTGTATATGATGTGTTGTTGTATTCATGTGACATTGTATGTATTGGATGTATCCCTTTACTTATGTAATGTTGATGTAATGATATCCACCTTGCAAAAGCGTCTTCAAGATGCGCTTCTATCCTTGGTGGGACCTTCGAGTTCCTTTAGGATAGGGTCGCATCTTGGGCGTGACAATGTTGGTGAAGATGGTGGAGGTGTTGGTGAAGATCGCGATGATGATGATGATGGTGGCCACGGCAGCGTTTTGGCACAACCGAAGGAGAGGGGGAGAGGGGCCCCCTTCTTCCTCTTCTTCCTTGACCTCCTCCCTAGATGGGAGAAGGTTTTCCCCTCTAGTCCTTCGCCTCCATGGCATGGGAGGGGCGAGAGCCCCTCCGAGATTGGATCTATCTCTCTGTCTCTCTCTGTTTCTGCGTTCTCGTCCGCTGCCCTTTCACCGTTTCGTGTATATATGGAGATCCGTAACTCCGATTGGGCTGAAACCTTCGCCGTGATTTTTTTAACCAAAAATTAGCTTTCTTGCGGCCGAAGGAGGGCATCAACCGCCTTACAGGTGGCCCACGAGGGTTAGGGGCGTGCCCAGGGGGGCAGGCACGCGCCCCTGCCTCGTGGCCACCTCAGGCACCGTCTCGCGTTGATTCTTCTTCCGAAATTTTCCAATTATTCCAAAAATAAGCTCTGTCCGTTTTTATCCCGTTTGGATTCCGTTTGATATGGATATTCCGCGAAACCAAAAACATGCAACAAACGGGAACTGGCACTGGGCACTGGGTCAATATGTTAGTCCCAAAAATAGTATAAAAAGTTGCCAAAAAGTATATGAAAGTTGTATAATATTGGCATGGAACAAGCAAAAATTATAGATACGATGGAGACGTATCACACATCAAGAGACGCTTCAATTCCATCCGCGATCAAGTCAAGGAGGGAGACATAGAGATTTGCAAGATACATATGGATCTGAATGTTGCAGACCTATTGACGAAGCCTCTCTCACGAGCAAAACATGATCAGCACCAAGACTCCATGGGTGTTAGAATCATTACTGTGTAATCTGGATTGTTGACTCTATTTCAAGTGGGAGACTGAAGGAAATATGCCCTAGAGGCAATAATAAAGTTGTTATTTATATTTCCTTATATCATGATAAATGTTTATTATTCATGCTAGAATTGTATTAACTGGAAACTTAGTACATGTGTGAATACATAGACAAACAGAGTGTCACTAGTATGCCTCTACTTAACTAGCTCGTTAATCAAAGATGGTTAAGTCTCCAAGCCATAGACATGAGTTGTCATTTGATGAACCGGATCACATCATTAGAGAATGATGTGATTGACTTGACCCATTCCGTTAGCTTAGCACTTGATCGTTTAGTATGTTGCTATTGCTTTCTTCATGAATTATACATGTTCCTATGACTACGAGATTATGCAACTCCCGAATACCGGAGGAACACTTTGTGTGCTACCAAACATCACAACGTAACTGGGTGATTATAAATATGCTATATAGGTGTCTCCGATGGTGTTTGTTGAGTTGGCATAGATCGAGATTAGGATTTGTCACTCTGTTTGTCGGAGAGGTATGTCTGGGCCCTCTCGGTAATGCACATAACTATAAACCTTGCAAGCAATGTGACTAATGAGTTAGTCATGGGATGATGCATTACGGAACGAGTAAAGAAACTTGCCGGTAACGAGATGGAACTAGGTATTGAGATACCGACAATCGAATCTCGGGCAAGTAACATACCGATGACAAAGGGAACAACTTATGTTGTTATGCGATTTGACCGATAAAGATCTTCGTAGAATATGTGGGAGCCAATATGAGCATCCAGGTTCCGCTATTGGTTATTGACCATAGACATGTCTCAGTCATGTCTACATAGTTCTCGAACCTGTAGGGTTCACACGCTTAAGGTTCGATGACGATCGGTATTATGAGTTTATGTGTTTTGATGTACCGAAGGTAGTTCGGAGTCTCGGATGTGATCACGGACATAACGAGGAGTCTCAAAATGGTCGAGACATAAAAATTTCTATATTGGACGTCTATATTCGGACACCGGAAGTGTTCCGGGCGATTTCGGATAAAACCGGAGTGCCGGAGGGTTACCGGAACCCCCCGGGGGAACTAGTGGGCCTAGATGGGCCTTAGTGGAGAGAGAGAGAGGGGCGCCCAGGGCAGGCCGCACGCCCCCTCCCCCTTGAATCCGAATTGGACTAGGCGGGGGCATGGTGCCCCCCCTTTCCTTCCCCTCTCCCACTCCTTCCTTTCCCCTCCTAGTAGGACTACGAAAGGAGGAATCCTATGTCGGTCTTCTGGGAACGGGGGTCCCCAGACTTTCCTGCCTGCGGCCTACGGCGTGGCTTAAAGGGGGCCCAGCACGGCCCATCTTCATCAACACAAGACTCAAGACCCTCGCGAGGGGCCAAGCCTCGCGGGGCGGACGGCACGGAGCTTCCTCAGGCGCGGCCTCACCGGGCTGGCTCACGAGGAGGCGGAGAGATCAAGGCGGCGTACCTCATGAGGTGCCCATGACGCAAGCCATGACGACCAAGGGTGCCAGGCGGGCGCCAGCCCGCGCAGCGTCTCCCTTTCCTCTTTGGTGAAAAGGGGGCAAGCGCGGGCGAGAGGATCCAGCAAAGGCATCCATTTCGGTGCAACGAGACCAAGACCAGTCCAACGGTGGGAAGGAGGTCATCGTGGAGCCCAGAACGGCGTCACCACAGAGCCTTTGGCAGGCGAGGACCAACTTTAGTCAGGATAAGTGTACCAGATGTTCCCCTTCAAAATGGCCAATTGTTGGCGCCCTTCCCACTCAATATTTGGGAAGAGGCCCAGGGCCTTTGCCTATAAATAGGACTAGCCACCCCCAGGGCAAAGGGGACGAGATCATCAGATCATCACGCAGCAGAGAGAGAGAGAGAGAGAGAGAGAGAGAGAGAGAGAGAGAGAGAGAGAAGGGCGGCTGAACTCCTTCTAGCAGTTCATCGCCTTTGCTAAGAGTAGACCCTCGCTAGGCTGTTCTTCCTTGTATTGTTCATCTTCATCAGCCCAAGAGGCAATCCACCCACCACAAACTAGAGTAGGGTATTACACCACAACGGTGGCCCAAACTAGTATAAACCTCGTGTCTCTTGTGTTGTTCTTTCGGTAGTTTAGATCTTTGCGAGACGGAGAGGTAGAGGGTGAAGCCTCCGCGCGCACCCCAGAGTTCGAACCTCAAGGGTCTGCCGGAACCCGAAATCCGACATTTGGCGCGCCAGGTAGGGGTGCGCCGGAATTTGTCTTCCACCGCTCCGCTCTCCTCCGACCGTCGCGTCCATGTCCGACGCACGTCGGGCCCGCGCCGACCGCCGGGCCGCCATCGTTTCCCGCGTTGCCCAGACGGCCCCCGTCGGCGTGTGCCTTCGTCGTTTCCCGTCGCCCGCCAACGACGCCACCCCCGGCCCGGCGTGGAGCGAGCAGCAGGCGTCATCTCAGCGCCCGTTAATGCGGCAAGACGGCCGCACAGCTACGCCAACACCCCCGGTCATCACGGCCCTCCTGGGCGGCTCGCAGGCGCCGCCCACAAGTCGCCACGTCAAGCCGTTTGTTCGCCGGGTCAGCGCCGTTTCCGCGCGGTAGGGGGCTCACCCGGACCAGGCGGCACTCAAGGCTGGCCTGACCTTCGGCTCGGAGGACCACCCCTCCAACTCGGCCAGCTCGGGCGCACTCCCCATGTTATGCACCCCCACCATATGCAGGTGGCCGTCACCAGAACCCTCATCGATGGTGGCGCGGGCCTCAGCGTGCTTTCGGTTGAGGCCTTCGATCTCCTCCGCATACCCCTGGAACGGCTGCAACCCAGCCAGCCCTTCTCAAGCATTGGGGGCGGGTAATCCAGCTCCTTGGGACAGATCCGGCTCCCAGTAACCTTCGGCACCTACGACAACTTCCGCACGGAGATGGTCGACTTCGACATCACCCCCATCGGCCTCCCCTACAACGCCATCCTCGGCTACCCAGCGCTGGCCCAGTTCATGGCCGCCACGCACCCGGCGTACAACCTTATGAAGATGCCTGGGAGCAGCGGTGTCCTCATCGTGCACGGGGACACCGGGGACGCACTGCGGGTGCTCAAGCTTGCCTTCAAGGCGGCGGCATCGGCACATCCCACCGACCCAGGGATCCCCGAGCCCAAGGGGGTTGCGCCTGCCAAGAAGAAGCAGTTGTTCACCCAGGACAAGGCAGAAACCAAGTAGATACCTGTCGACGAGGACGGGTCCTCAAGTGCCACTTTCACCATAGGCTCCAACCTCGAGCCCGAGCAGGAGGAGGCCCTAATCAGGTTCCTGTGCGCAAACAAGAAGGTATTCGCTTGGGAACCTGACCAGTTGGCAGGGATCCCCAAGAGCGTAGTCGAGCATCACCTCAACGTGTGCCCAAACGCGCGCCCCGTGAAGCAAAATGCGAGGCGGCAGTCCTCGGAGAAGCAGGCCTTCATCGTCCAAGAAACCCGCAAGCTAGAAGCCGCTGGGGTCATTCGCGAGGTCCGATACCCGGATTGGTTGGCCAACCATGTCGTTGTGCCCAAGAAGGGAGGAAAGGAATGCATGTGTGTCGACTTCACCAACCTCAACAAGGCATGCCCACAAGATCCATTCCCGCTCCCCTGCATCGATCAGATCGTTGATTCCACTGCAGAGTGCGACCTGCTATGCTTCCTGGATGCCTTCTCTGGGTATCACCAGATCAAGATGGCGGTACAAGACGTCGAGAAGACCACCTTCCTGACCCCCTGCGGGGTGTACTGCTACACATGCATGCCGTTTGGGCTGCGTAACGCAGGAACAACCTTTCAGCGGCTGATGCACATCACTTTGGGCCCGCAGCTCGGGAAGAATGTCGAAGCTTACGTTGACGACATTGTGGTGAAGTCTCGGGAGGCCAAGACCCTGATACAAGACCTGGAGGAAACCTTCGCGAGCCTCGACGCAGTGAACCTGTGGCTCAACCCAGAGTAGTGTGTGTTCGGGGTCCCCTCAGGCAAGCTTTTGGGCTTCCTCGTGTCCCATCGAGGCATTGAGGCTAACCAGAAAAGGTCAAGGCGGTCGAGGACATGAGCCCGCCGAAGACCCTCAGAGAAATGCAGAAGCTCACTGGACGCGTGACCGCGCTAGGGCGCTTCATCTCCAAGCTGGGGGAGCGAGCGCTGCCTTTCTTCCAGCTGATAAAGAAAAAGGGGCCCTTTGAATGGATTGAAGAGGCAGACAAGGCATTTCAAGGTCTCAAGAAATACCTGACCAGTCCCCCGGTCATGGTGGCTCCGCGTCCTCAAGAGCCCCTGGTGATCTACCTCTCTGCCACTCCTTACTCCGCCAGCGCAGCCCTGGTGGCGGTTAGGAAGGAGCGCCAAATCAGAACCACGGCAGCAGCTCGAGACAAGGCAAAACAGGAACAAAGAAGGCCCACAGAAGCCGTAACCGCGGTTGAGGATCAGCTGCCAAAGAGTGCGCCGGAAGCAGGAGAGGCCACTCATCGGGATGGCCCGCTTCCTCAGGCCCGGTCGCCTCGCGAGGCGCCCTCGCCTCCGGAGGGCGCCGCGAGCACTAATGCACTCAGCCTTGTTGAGCACCCAGTATACTTCGTCAGCACGGTGTTACCGGATGCGAGGACACGGTATCCCATGCCTCAGAAGCTCCTCCTCGCGTTACTGGTGGCCTCGCGTATGTTGCGTCATTATTTCCAGGGTCACCCCATCAAGGTCGTCTCATCATACCCCCTGGAGAGAGTGTTAAGGAGCCCCAACTCAGCCGGAAGGGTCGCTGAATGGAACATAGAACGGTAGGCATTTCAACTCGAGTTCAGCATGACCAGGGTCATCAAGGGAGCGGCGTTAGCAGATTTCGTGGCAGAATGGATGGAGCCACCGGACCTCAAGGGTGACGAGGATCGGTCCCTCCTCCCGGGGAGCGAGGCGCCGGAAGGCTGGGTCATGTACTTCGATGGGACATTCTCCAGGCACGGCGCCGGGGCTGGCGCGGTACTGATATGACCCACTCAGGACAAGCTCTACTACGTTGTGCAGCTCTGTTTCCTGCAAGGTGAAAAAGTCTCCAACAACATAGCAGAGTATGAAGGTATAATAGCGGGCTTGAAGGCCGCAGCAGCCCTGTGGGTGAAGCGCCTCACCGTCAAGGGCGATTCGCAGCTCCTTGTCAACTTCTCCAACAAGGTGTATGAGCCGAAGGACGAGCACATGGAAGCCTACCTGGCGGAAGTACGCAGGATGGAGAAGCAATTCTGGGGACTGGAGTTGAAGCATGTGCCCCGTGGCACCAATCAGGAGGCCGATGACATCGCCGGACGGGCGTCCAGGCGGTTACCTCAGAAACCTGGCGTCTTTAAAGAGCGGCTCTTCGAGCCCTCAGCCCAGCCATCATTATCGAACACTGCTCAGCCTTGGGAGGAACTTCCCCGGCCACCTGCCTTAGGAGCCCTGGTCTACGGCCCGACCTCAGGGGCACGCCTGCTCCTGACAATGGAACCTCAGGAGGAGTGCTGGATCACGGAACTCCGGAGTTATTTAACACAAGGGACCCTGCCGGAGAAGGAGGAGGAAGCGGAGCGCGTGGCGCGGCAGGCCACGGCATACTGCATCAGGGATGGAGAGCTCTACAGGAGGCGACCAAACGACGTATCCCTGCGCTGCATCCCCAGGGAGCAAGGAAAGGAACTGCTGGAAGACATACACGGCGGGGACTGTGGGCATCATTCATCATCACGAACCCTCGTTGGCTAGGCATTCCACAGTGGGTTCTATTGGCCCACCGCACTCAGCGACGCTGTCGAGCTGGTGAAGGCTTGTGAAGCCTGCCAATTTCACACCAAGCAGATACATCAGCCGGTGGGAGGCCTGCAGACCATACCCCTTTGATGGCCGTTCGCGGTCTGGGGGCTGGACATTCTGGGCCCGTTTCCTCGGGCGCCAGGGGGCTACCGCTACCTCTACGTCGCCGTTGACAAGTTCACCAAGTGGGAAGAAGTAGAGGTTGTCCGCACCATCCTCACGGGTTCCGCGGACAAGTTCATCAGGGGCATCGTGAGCCGGTTTGGGGTGCCAAACTTCATCATCACGGACAACGGTTCATAGTTCACCAGTAACCTTTTCAGAACATACTGTGCTAACCTTGGAACGCAGATATGCTATGCCTCGGTGGCGCATCCACGAAGCAACGGCCAGGCCGAAAGATCCAACGCGGAGGTCCTGAGGGGCCTCAAGACCAGGACGTTCAGGAAGAAGCTGGAGGCCTGCGGCAGAGGTTGGTACAATGAGCTCCAGTCCGTGTTGTGGTCCATCCGCACAACTGCGACCAAGCCGACTGGAGAGACCCCGTTCTTCCTGGTCTATGGAGCTGAAGCAGTCCTCCCTCACGAGGTCAGACGTTGCTCCGCGCGGGTCCTAGCGTTCGACGAGGCGCAGCAGGATGCCATGCGGGGGATGGACCTCGTGCTGGGGGAGGAACGCCGCCGAGAAGCCTCGTTACGAGCGGCGAGGTACCAACAGGCGCTACGACGATATCACTGCCGCAACATCCGCCCCAGGACTCTCGAGGTAGGAGACCTCGTACTCAGGCGGGTTCTCTCCAGGGAGGGGCTGCACAAGCTCTCTCCCATGTGGGAGGGCCCGTTCAAGGTTGTTCATGTTTCCAGGCCAGGCTCCGTGCGCTTGGAGACTCGGGAGGGGGAGCCGGTTCAGAACGCATGGAACATCCAGCACATCCGGAGGTTCTACCCCTAGAAGGCGAACGCCTGTGAAGATTATCCTTTTTGGAGAAGGCCCAGAGCCTGTGAAGAAAGCGAACGCCTGTGAAGATTATCCTTTTTGGAGAAGGCCCAGAGCCTGTGAAGAAGGCGAACGCCTGTGAAGATTATTCTTTTTGGAGAAGGCCCAGAGCTTGTGAAGAAGGCGAACGCCTGTGAAGATTATCCTTTTTTGGAAAAGGCCCAGAACCTGTGAAGAAGGCGAACGCCTGTGAAGATTATCCTTTTTTGGAAAAGGCCCAGAGCCTGTGAAGAAAGCGAACGCCTGTGAAGATTATCCTTTTTTGGAAAAGGCCCAGAGCCTGTGAAGAAGGCGAACGTCTGTGAAGATTATCCTTTTTGGAGAAGGCCCAGAGCCTGTGAAGAAGGCGAGCGCCTGTGAAGATTGTCGCGTTTTGGAAAAGGCCCAGAGCCTGTGAAGAGGGCAAATGCCTGTGAAGCTCGTTTCCCCTAAGAAGAAAGGCCCGGAGCCTATGAAGAAGGCCAATGCCTATGAAGCTCACCGCCTGTGACACTCTCACGTAATAATGAGTGGGGCTGTACATGCCCCGGAGTCTCAGGAGCGCCGGCCTCAGGCCCTGGGGCTCCCTCCCACGCCCAGTGGCAGCACTTAGCTCCGCGCTGGTGAGAAGACGTCGAAGACTAGATTAGGTGCCGGACGCGGCTTTTTCATTCGCTTTCCGCAGTTGGCTTGTTTGTTCACAGTTGAAATTTTATTGAGATTATTACCGTTGTTGGTTTATGGTTCGTCGATTTTTGCTCCCCCGCTTTGATTCTTCTTATGAAAGGCCTCACGAGGGAGGACAGCCGAGCGCCCTCGCGAGAGTTCCTGTTCTAGTGGTTCAAAGGTTTCGCGACCTGGGCCCATTACGGGAGCATCCCTCCAGTCTGTGCCCCTCGGGCACCGTGACACACACACAGGGCCTGGGTCGGTCGCCCCCCCACGGCTGGGGCCGGGAACTATCTACGCTCAAACACATAGCTGAAAGGCACGAAAAACGGAATCAAGGTAACGGTTAAGAGCAGTAACCCCGAACACGCCCCCGCGGGGCTCCACATAGATGTTTTCTTTACGCAGGAAACAAAAGGGAAAGAAGGGACAAGCCTGGCGCAGCTCGCTTCACACCGGCCTGCAGAGGAGGCTCGGGCTGCCTCCGGAGCTCAAGCAGACTCCCTCTCGCGCTTCACCGGGGCGCGACGGCGGGCGGACGTACTGACGCCCCCAAGCAGGCGCGACGGCGAGGGGGCTGACTGCGGCCACCGCTGGAAGAGTCGCTTGAAGAGGAGTCGATGAAGCTTGGGGAACCACGAGCGCCGCCAACCACGCGGGCGCTGTCTCCTCCATCGTCATCGGGGCTGGGTCCCCGGCCGCGGACGTCGTCCTCAGGACAACACCCTGCGCGGCGACCATCTTCCCCGAACACCCTCACGTAGAGGGTGGCATCACCGTCAAATCTGAAGTGCAGGGTGCACCGGCGCTCGAGGCCGCGAGCACGGGCGAACGCCTGCCAACCACGAGTCAAGGCCAAGCTCCCAGCGGCGGAGACCTCCAGTGCAGCCCATGAGGCCCGGCTACAGCAGCCATCCGCCTGAAGCCAGAGGCCGCCCAGGGCACCGGTCAGGAGCTCACCAAGGAGGAAGCGAGGAAGTTGGAGCCAGGCGCTAGTCGGCTCCGCCGACCATACGACGAACTCCGGCAGCACCTCCGCAACGCGGCCTAGGGGAGCGGGCGACGAGAGCACGTCCCCCGGCCGCAACAGCTCGCCCGCCACCACGCTGGGAACCATCCCCGCGACCGCGGGACGCTGCCGAGGCAGCCACGGGATGCTTCCGGGGGCGCCCTCGACCGCGCTTGGGCGGGGAAGAGGCAGGCTCAACCTGGCGGGCCTTCCCTTTCTCTGCAGCCGAGAACCTCCTTGACGGAGCCATGGAGAAGAAGGAGAAGCAAGGGGAGATGGACTGGGAGGGCACGCGTAGTGCCGTACTTATAGCCAGCGAAGGCGAACCATCGACCTCCATGATCGCAGGTAATCATGACACGATCTGCATGCAGGGACTTGTCCGATCCACGCGACCACCGAGGCGTCATGGGGAAGCGGAGTGTGGGGACCCCGACTCATAAGTCGTGATCACCAAATGCACGTGTACAGTGATCCCAGAGATCAATGCTCACTGAACACACAGAAGCTGAATAACAAGAGTCTTACATCCATACATATCGTATTACACAAGTAGGACCATTATGGTCAAGTCTTCAGTATAGCATCACAGCGGAAATCTTCGTCGATAACTTGGACCCATGCCATCTGCCTTAACCCTACAGCCATTCTGACTGGGAAGCGTCCTAGCTCGCATGTTCGTCACCAAAGTATTCTTCTTCGAACTCCTGTTCTTCCAAGCCTGGCCAATTAAATAACCAGTGGCAAGCCAATGAGTACTTTGAATGTACTCGCAAGCAACCCATGTTCTGGTTCAAGGTACAATAATGCATGATATAGGTAAAATTTTGCGGAAATCTAGTTTTGAGTGCAATGACATGTTCAACAACTTGTAAGGCATGCATCAGGAGAATTCAAGTAACCAAGAGGACAAGTAACAGATATCAATATAACGGGAGTGGGCTCCACCCAACTCATCTATGTCAAGTCCTTTGACTTAATCGAAGTAGTTCTTCCCACACACACACACTGGTTGAAAACAAGTGGACGTAGCCCAAGAGCAGTTACCCAACTGTCCTTGACCGTGGACATGGCTATTCGAATAGTTTTACACTCTGCAGAGGTTGCACACTTTACCCACAAGATCCGGGGAACTTCGGTGTCATCCACGACCCGCAATACCTCAAGTACCCGGGGTAAGCACACGATCACTATCTTCCCTAGACGACACTAACATGGAGTCCACTCGATTGGTAGTAACCCCCGTGCCCAACATTTCACAACTTAAAATTGTGGAGCCTCGCTCCTATATTCATCACATACCACTGGCACGGGGTACCAATGGTGTGTCCGGTGCCCCATAAAAATGTTCTTGGCCGCCCTACCTGGCACGACCCCGTCCCGAGAGAGAGCACCAACTCTCCCCGTCACTAGTAATGCGGGCTCCAAGCTAGTATCGGCCTAGGTAATCAATAATGCCCTTTCCCATATAAGGGTAGAGTGGTTGCGCATGTAAGGTTGGAATAACGGTCGCAACTTAAACCAATCCGTTTTTTAAAGCAACACACACACACTTGCCTCGGTACACCACTTCGTCATCAAGTGGTTACCCATCTCATTATCTCCCTCGGGCATAAGTGGCACCCGACGGGGTTTTTGAAAAGTCCTTTGAAAATACTTTGTCTCCATCACCATGCATATTCCCGTCCCTTTTTGCATAGCAACTACTTTAGCATCCTATCTACTCCCACCGGCATAACCCTCATAAGAAGGTAGGGTCATGCACAATGCAAGTATCAACGGGGAAGAAATGAAGGCAACCCACCAAAGTGGCTACCATCTCATCATGTTTCCGATGCAACAGTAATGAAGTGCTAAATGAGATGCATAAAAAAGGGGTTTCATAGACATGGTCAAAGGGTTGCTTCCCTGTTTTAACAAAGTCTTCGAGGTCTTCAAATATCTCTGGTCCAACTCCAAGCATTTCGTCTACTTCGTCAACTATCGTCGAAAGCAACCATAATAAGCAACACAACAAGGCAGGAAATAAAAGTGCTCTAAAAATGAGAGTTGGACTTTTCTAGGATACCTCTGGTCATATGAGGAATGACCAAGGTGATTTCATTGGAAGTGGATCAATGGATATTTCTAAACATTTTGATATGATGGAATTAAGGGGTTTATGGATTTGCAAGAAGTGTACAGAAACATATTTTTGAAAAATGATCAAAGGCATCCATTTAACAAAGGATGATTTTAGAAGCATCTAGGAATTGGTTTCACTGGATTTGGAGTTCAAATGAATTTCCTATGAATTTGCAAAGTTGATAAATATGAAGAAATGGCTCATTAATTTATGTGGTACAGAAAGTATTAAGAAAAATGTTCATAAACTAAGTTATGAATTTAGAAACATCTAGGAATTTGAATCATGGCATTTGGATCAAATTTGAGCTCTCTGTGATTTTCTAAAGTTTATGACAGAAATGGAAAAGTAAGATTTCATAAACATTTGTGAAGGAAATGTTTCTGGAAAAATGTGCAAATTGCACCCTGCGATAGAGAATGAATTTATGAACTAGTAGAAATTTGAATCATCAAATTTGGGCATGAAATGAATGAACTATGGATTTTAGAAACTCACTGGAAAAGAATAAAAAGAAATATAAGGCATTACCCTTATCCTGCGCACCGGCGAGAGATAGCCGTGGGCCGGCCCAGCCGCTCGGCCGCGTGGGTGACAGGGGCAACGTCGAAGGCGGCTTTGCGCGGGTGCGCCTTCGCGCAGGGGAGGCGGATCCGGCCGAAGCCGTTTCCACTTAAACGGACGGGCCCGTCCGCTGGGTCGCTGACGTGCAGGCCCCAGCGGCAGGTCATCTTCCTCCTCCCGCGCGCGCTCTGGTCGCAAGGAGGAGCGGCTCCCGCCGACGATTGCCGGGGCTACACAGCACCCCCGGCGATGTTCTGCCCACCGGCGTGACCAGCGCAGAGAGGCGCTTCCAGCCACTGGTCGCACGCATGCCGGGGAGGACCTGGTCAAGGAGAGCGCCGTCCGTGGCGGATGTGGCTTCGGGCGAGGTTGGCCACGGCGCTATGGTGCGCCCTCGGATGAGGGGAAAAGCGTGAGAGCTCCGCCTTGCTCAGGGGAGCCTGCTGGTGGAGAGAGGAGAGGGAGAAGAGCTCGGGCTCGGCTGAATTTAGGTGGAGGCCGACGGCGGCTCTCCGGCCATGGAGGGCTATGGAGGGTGCGAGAGGAGAGGAGTGGGTTGGTCCAGGGGATGCACGGGAGGGAGAGAGGGCCAAAGGAGTAGAGGGGGGCTCGGGGGTGGCCTTAAGTAGCTGACCCGCGGCTCACCGTGGACGCGGCGCACGGGTGGCCGCGGCAACGGCTCGGGAGGCCAGGGGAGAGGGCGAGGGGCTGTCTACGGCGTTCGTGGGAGTTGAGTGGGGCGCCAGGAAGAGAGAGGAGGAGCGGGGCGAGCTCCGGGTGGAGCCACGAGCTTGCATGCGCATTGGCGGGCTCGGGCGGTTCTGGGCACGCGCGGCACGGGCAGGACAGAGAGGGAAATCACTACAAGAAATATGTCAACTTATGACCTTCTGTCAGTGACCCTTGAAGAATTGGTCATAAATTTATGACCATTTCAGACCAATTGGGCAAAAGCTGTTCGGGGGGCTGCAAACCCTAAACCATTGCGACCATTTTGGTCAGAAAGGTCGTAATTTCCTCACACGAAAAGGTCATAAAGCAAACAGCGCTAGTCCGCTGCCTTATTTCTAGTTGTTAACGACCAATATAGATGGTCATAGCCTTGTAAATTGTGGTGGGTTGCTATGACTAGGCACCACCTCATCAGTTTTGCCTATGTGGCATGTCCATGTGGCAGTTTTTGCCCTAGGTTGTGAAGCAACCTATATTTCTGTCATTCCCAAAATTCCCAAAAAAATCTCATAAATTCTTTGGGTCATATCTTCGTCAAATATGTAAAAACCTTCCTTGCCTAGTTCAAAAATAATTCAAAAATATTCATTTTCCTATTCTGTTCAGAGTAACAGTTTGTGAAGGAAGTACCACTTTGGCATGTCCAAATAGTATCCATTTTCTACAGTGCTTTCCTATGCCCAAATAACCATCCTCCACCAAATGCCAGCTCAATCCATTCATTATTTTGAGCCGAGCTTCAACATTCGTATTTATGTCCAGTGTGGTGGTTTGCAAAGCAAGTACCAGCTAGGCTCCTCCTTTTGAGCTGAAAATTTGTGAAGACGGTCTTCTTAGTAACTGATCATCCTCAGCCAAAACTCACGCCCATTAGCCATGTACATTTCCTGTACCACTAATCAAACACTTGGCTGCTAATTCATGTTTGAGCACCGATCGATCTCCTCGTGAGAATCTTATGTTGTAATTTTCTTCCTAGCACCTATATGGGGAGTGCCCAACCCACTAGACATGTCTAGGCCACCCAGAACACATGGCAACGCCACGGTCACGCGGTGACCACACGGCGGGCATGCGAGCTTACACGCTCTAGAGTTGGGGCCCTCGGCCACCGCCCAAACCTCGACTTATCGCCACCAAACCATGTATTTATGATTAAATAGGTCCTTATGTAACTAGAAATGATTTTTGGAAAAAATAAATAGCAAACTATGAGGTAGCTGCAGTTCAAATTTGACCCGCTTTCAGCTGAATCGGCGGGAATTTGTCTTTTTCACGAGAGGTGGATCGAAACTTTTTGCACCCAACCATTTTGTCAATTGTGCATTAAATATGGCCTAGTATTTTATAAAAATGATTTGGTCCAATTTTGCAACAATTAGTTGGTAGTTCCTTCACAAAAAAAAACCTCCTTTCGGGCACTTGAAAAATGGAAAATGGTTTTTTTGTCCAACGAAAATGAAAACTTCCTTAGACAACATTATTTGCCATTCCAATATACACTCTTGTGCACAATATGAGATCATTTGAACAAACTATGCCATGGATGTGGCCATAAGATTGATCATTTGGCTTGAAAGCCATTGATCTCCACACATGATAGCTCGTTTCTGAGAACACTTTTTTATAATAATTGCCGTATTACAAGTTTGTTATTTTTCCTGGGAACTTGGCCACATATGATGACACAATGCGAAGGTTTCCCAATTTTTTGATTTTTTTTGAAATTTTTATGCCCGTTTCAAAATGCGGTCAAAACGGCGGGAATGACCGTTCCTAGCTAGTGGTTGAATCTTGGAATTTTTTTGGTGTTTCTATGATTAAATAGGTCCTTATGTACCTAGAAATGATTTTTGGAAAAAATAAATAGCAAACTATGAGGCAGCTGCAGTTCAAATTTGACCCGCTTCCAGCTGAATCGGCGGGAATTTGTCTTTTTCACGAGAGGTGGATCGAAACTTTTTGCACCCAAACATTTGGTCAATTGTGCATTAAATATGGCCTATTATTTTATAAAAATGATTTGGTCCAATTTTGCAACAATTAGTTGGTAGTTCCTTCACAAAAAACCTCCTTTCGGGCACTTGAAAAATGGAAAATGGTTTTTTCGTCCAACGAAAATGAAAACTTCCTTAGACAACATTGTTTTCCATTCCAATATACACTCTTGTGCACAATATGAGATCATTTGAACAAACTATGCCATGGATGTGGCCATAAGATTGATCATTTGGCTTGAAAGCCATTGATCTCCACACATGATGGCTCGTTTCTGAGAACACTTTTTTTATAATAATTGCCGTATTACAAGTTTGTTATTTTTCCTGGGAACTTGGCCACATATGATGACACAATGCGAAGGTTTACCAATTTTTTGATATTTTTTTGAATTTTTTATGCCCGTTTCAAAATGCGGTCAAAACGGCGGGAATGACCGTTCCTAGCTAGTGGTTGAATCTTGGAATTTTTTTGGTGTTTCTCTGATTAAATAGGTCCTTATGTACCTAGAAATGATTTTTGGAAAAAATAAATAGCAAACTATGAGGCAGCTGCAGTTCAAATTTGACCCGCTTCCAGCTGAATCGGCGGGAATTTGTCTTTTTCGCGAGAGGTGGATCGAAACTCTTTGCACCCAACCATTTGGTAAATTGTGCATTAAATATGGCCTATTATTTTATAAAAATGATTTGGTACAATTTTGCAACAATTAGTTGGTAGTTCCTTCACAAAAAAACCTCCTTTCGGGCACTTGAAAAATGGAAAATGGTTTTTTCGTCCAACGAAAATGAAAACTTCCTTAGACAAAATTGTTTGCCATTCCAATATACACTCTTGTGCACAATATGAGATCATTTGAACAAACTATGCCATGGATGTGGCCATAAGATTGATCATTTGGCTTGAAAGCCATTGATCTCCACACATGATAGCTCGTTTCTGAGAACACTTTTTTTATAATAATTGCCGTATTACAAGTTTGTTATTTTTCCTGGGAACTTGGCCACATATGATGACACAATGCGAAGGTTTACCAATTTTTTGATATTTTTTTGAATTTTTTATGCCCGTTTCAAAATGCGGTCAAAACGGCGGGAATGACCGTTCCTAGCTAGTGGTTGAATCTTGGAATTTTTTTGGTGTTTCTCTGATTAAATAGGTCCTTATGTACCTAGAAATGATTTTTGGAAAAAATAAATAGCAAACTATGAGGCAGCTGCAGTTCAAATTTGACCCGCTTCCAGCTGAATCGGCGGGAATTTGTCTTTTTCGCGAGAGGTGGATCGAAACTCTTTGCACCCAACCATTTGGTAAATTGTGCATTAAATATGGCCTATTATTTTATAAAAATGATTTGGTACAATTTTGCAACAATTAGTTGGTAGTTCCTTCACAAAAAAACCTCCTTTCGGGCACTTGAAAAATGGAAAATGGTTTTTTCGTCCAACGAAAATGAAAACTTCCTTAGACAAAATTGTTTGCCATTCCAATATACACTCTTGTGCACAATATGAGATCATTTGAACAAACTATGCCATGGATGTGGCCATAAGATTGATCATTTGGCTTGAAAGCCATTGATCTCCACACATGATAGCTCGTTTCTGAGAACACTTTTTTATAATAATTGCCGTATTACAAGTTTGTTATTTTTCCTGGGAACTTGGCCACATATGATGACACAATGCGAAGGTTTCCCAATTTTTTGAATTTTTTTTGAATTTTTTATGCCCGTTTCAAAATGCGGTCAAAACGGCGGGAATGACCGTTCCTAGCTAGTGGTTGAATCTTGGAATTTTTTTGGTGTTTCTCTGATTAAATAGGTCCTTATGTACCTAGAAATGATTTTTGGAAAAAATAAATAGCAAACTATGAGGCAGCTGCAGTTCAAATTTGACCCGCTTCCAGCTGAATCGGCGAAAATTTGTCTTTTTCATGAGAGGTGGATCAAAGCTTCTCACACCCAACCATTTGGTCAATTGTGCATTAATATGTCCTAGTATTTTAGAAAATTGAGGTGGTACAATTTTGCAATAAATATTTGGTAGGTCCTTCACAAAAAAGCTCATTTCGAACACTCAAAAAATGAAAAAATAATTTAAAAGAACACATTTCTCATAACTCTTTAAAAAATATTTATATTATTTCAATTTATGATTATTCCTGAAAACAATAGTCGAATTTGCTGACACAATAAAACGTTTTTTTTTTTCAAATTTTCAGGTCATAATAAAATAGCTAACACGATTTAGCACATAATTTTAGTCGATTATGACCAATTTAAATGGTCAAAATATCATACCTGTATACTGTGTTCTGATTGGTCCAGGGGCCTCTCACGCGGATCATGGGTAAATCACCGTCGGATCCTCTGGATCCAACGGCCCGCACCAAACATGGATGTGTCCCCAAAACACTAGCTCTTTCCCGTGGTCATTTTCCATCCACCCCCCCGCCTCCTTTCTTTCACTCGCTCCTCCTCTCCACTTCCAGATCCGGCGAAGCTCCTCTCGATCCCCTCCCCTTCCAGATCCAGCCGCCGCACCCATTCTCTCCAGATCCTATCCAAGCCCCCCCGTCCATCGTCCCCTTCCTCCGCCGTCGACGTTCACGCTCAAGGCCTCTTCCTCACCCGCCCTCGCCATTGCCTCCTCGGCGGGGTTGCCCTTCTTGGCGTCCGCTTCCGCGGCGTCGAGGGCCGCGCCGCCGCGGCCAGGAGGGTCTCGCTCCGCGGGGCCACACCCGCGACCTGCTACCCCGCGCCCGCACCAACTCCGGCGCGGCTCCACCCGCCGCTCCCGCCCCGGCACCGGCGCCAAGGCCGTCCCCGCCCACCAGGTCTGGGATCCCGCCGCGGGGTTCGTCGTCAAGGTCCCCGCCGTCTCTGAATTCTTCGTCAAGGTCCCTGCACATCCTCTCCTCACCCCCCTAGATCGGAATCGGCGCCTCCCTCCGCCGTCGGCCGCCATGTCACCGTCTCTGCTTGAGGTCAGCTCCCCTCCCTCCCCCCTCTCTCCTCTCTTTCTCGTTGCGCGGCGCAGGTGGAGGTAACACTCCAATCTGGTTCGTGTGTATTCTGCTATTGCGCGGCGCGGTTCAGTAACTCTGAGACACTCTAGTTGCACATTCTATTCATGTCTACACTGGGTTCATGCCGTTACTTTTCCTATGTATTGTGGGAGCACTTGTGCTCAAGAGGTGTGGAATGGAATGTGTAAAAAATGTTGTGCCATACTTGCTGCTCAGGTGCTGAATTGGCTAACTAGAAGCCACTGTTTGATACAAGAACATCTCTGTTCTTCTGATGGTTCTCACTCTGTTTGGTAACAGACTCTGCTTTAGGAAAGTCTCACAGTACAGTACTACTAGTAGATAAGATACTCCTTAAACTTTGGATCAAGTAAACTGTCTCATATATTTTATGCTCCTCAAACTTCACGGCACAGTACTACATTGTTATGATCCTCGAACTTCACAGTACAACACTACATTGTTATGCTCCTGTTATCTCAACTCTTATAGTATGATGAATCAAGTAAACTAAAAGCACCACCCTGTTCTGTCTGTGCAGACTGACCTCCGCTTCCAGAGCCATGCGGTGCTGGCCCTTCAGGAGGCTGCAGAGGCCTACCTGGTGGGTCTCTTCGAGGACACCAACCTGTGCGCCATCCATGCCAAGCGCGTGACCATCATGCCCAAGGACATTCAGCTGGCTAGGAGGATCCTTGGCAAGAGGGCTTAAGGTGCAATCAACATACAATTTTGCTCAAATAGTCAAATGTTTCCTTGATTCTGTAGGATTAGTGTGTCCTGTTGCTTGTTGCTATCTGTAGGATCTGAATTTTGGTTGTTGTTTTGGTGATGTAGTCCAAGGGAAATAACTACCATTCCAGGGTCTCTAGTCTGGAAGCTCGTGAAGAAGAACAACTGCTTCTTGATAAAACAGTTCGGCAACAGCAACGCCAAGGTGCGGTTCAGCAAGGAGCCCAACAACCTCTACAATGTCCACTCCTACAAGTTCTCAAGTCCGTAGCTCTTTGTAGTATTTTTAACCCTTTTGTTTGCAAGTGTCTCTGCAAGGAGCTAACGTGCTGTGGGGCTGATGTGGTTTCAGGCTTGGCGAACAGCAAGACCATGGCGGTCCAGCCATCAGCGGGAGAGGACAAGGCAGTTGTCCTGTCCACGACCAAGACCATGAAACAGAACACCCCTGCCAAGCTCCAGCACAAGACTCTGATGCGCAAGGAGTTCCGCAAGATGGTCAAGTCTGTCAAGAATCAGGTATTAACTCCAGAGTTTTGTACTTGAATTTCCCTTATGCTTGGTTTCTAAGCTACAACTGTAAGTCACGGCTTGTCTCTGCTTCCTCCTTGAGTCCAGAGTTGTGGCATGGCATGCTTGATTTTGTGGTGGACTTGTGGCACTAATGATGCACCGTTGTTGCACTGCCTTGTCTTGACTGAATGAATCTTGTCAGGTCATCCTAAGTTCAAGGATGTATTCTCTGGTTAGGAAATGATAGGCGCATATGCAGTTATTATGCTTCCCAGTTTGTTGACGAACTATTTGTTTCAACCATGGAAATATATTTATAGTGTAATCAATCTCTTGTCATGCCATCTTCTGAAGTGACCAGTAGATGTGTAGCTCATCTCTATAAAAATTGTCCAGTACTCATAGGTGTATGTTTAATACATTTTGGAGGCCATTCTCTAATTGTAGTTCAACAATGTTTTCCCTCAATCATTGCAACTTGTTGTTTTGAGAAGTCACTTTGTTCTGCAAGTCGGACATAACTTCAGAAAAGTCTGATGCTTGCTGGGGCTGTTCCCTTAATTATGCAAAGTTTGAAAAGCTTGAGACTGATCTTCTAGTGCTAAGTTTTGAACGCTGACTTTAATTTATGTTCCTGTAGGAAATGGACTGATTCCTTTGAAATTCCCATGTTGTAAATAGTCCCTTACTCCACTCAGGTAACTCTATAATCTGTCCCGATTCTACGTTTCCAGCACTCGAATCTTTCGTTAGGAGAGTTTGAAGTTGTTGGTGTATTCTCAACCATTGAGCGATTTTAGTCACCCTCTTCACTGGAGTAACAATGGTCAAAACAACTCTTGTCTAGTCTTCAGGATAATAAATCTGTTGGGGAACGTAGTAATTTCAAAAAAATTCCTACGCACACGCAAGATCATGGTGATGCATAGCAACGAGAGGAGAGTATGATCTACGTACCCTTGTAGATCGCAACGGAAGCGTTTGACACAACGTAGAGGAAGTAGTCGAACGTCTTCTTCCCGGTCCGACCGATCCAAGCACCGCTACTCCGGCACCTCCGAGTTCTTAGCACACGTTCAGCTCGATGACGATCCCCGGGCTCCGATCTAGCAAAGCGTCAGGGAAGAGTTCCGTCAGCACGACGACGTGGTGATGATCTTGATGTACTACTGACGCAGGGCTTCGCCTAAGCACTGCGACAATATGACCGAGGTGGAATTTGGTGGCAGGGGGCACCGCACACGGCTAAGGAAAGATCTCAATGATCAATTGTGTGTCTATGGGGTGCCCCCTGCCTCCGTATATAAAGGATCCAAGGGGGAGGGGCTGGCCGGCCAAGGGTGGCGCGCCAGGAGAGTCCTACTCCCTCCGGGAGTAGGATTCCCCCCCCCCCCAATCCTAGTTGGAATAGGATTCCTCAAAGGGGGAGAAAGAGAGAGGGGGCCGGCCACCTCTCCTAGGCCTAATAGGACTAGGGGAAGGGGGAGGCGCACAGCCCATGAGGGCAGCCCTTTCACCTTTCCACCAAGGCCCATGTTGGCCCATTTGGCTCCCGGGGGGTTCCGGTAACCCTCCCGGTATTCCGGTAAAATCACTATTTCATCCGGAACACATCTGATGTCCAAACATAGGCTTCCAATATATCAATCTTTACGTCTCGACCATTTCGAGACTCCTCGTCATGTCCGTGATCACATCCGGGACTCCTAACAACATTCGGTACATCAAAATGCATAAACTCATAATAACTATCATCGTAACGTTAAGCGTGCGGACCCTACGGTTCGAGAACAATGTAGACATGACCGAGACACGTCTCCGGTCAATAACCAATAGCGGGACCTGGATGCCCATATTGTCTCCTACATATTCTACGAAGATCTTTATCGGTCAGACCGCATAACAACATATGTTGTTCCCTTTGTCATCGGTATGTTACTTGCCCGAGATTCGATCGTCAGTATCCAATACTTAGTTCAATCTCGTTACCGGCAAGTCTCTTTACTCGTTCCGTAATACATCATCCCGCAACTAATTCATTAGTTGCAATGCTTGCAAGGCTTAAGTGATGTGCATTACCGAGAGGGCCCAGAGATACCTCTCCGACGATCGGAGTGACAAATCCTAATCTCGAAATACGCCAACCCAACATCTACCATTGGAGACACCTGTAGTACTCCTTTATAATCACCCAGTTACGTTGTGACGTTTGGTAGTACCCAAAGTGTTCCTCCGGCAAACGGGAGTTGCATAATCTCATAGTCATAGGAACATGTATAAGTCATGGATAAAGCAATAGCAACATACTAAACGATCGGGTGCTAAGCTAATATAATGGGTCATGTCAATCAGATCATTCAACTAATGATGTGACCTTGTTAATCAAATAACAACTCTTTGTTCATGGTTAGGAAACATAACCATCTTTGATTAACGAGCTAGTCTAGTAGAGGCATACTAGTGACACTCTGTTTGTCTATGTATTCACACATGTATTATGTTTCCGGTTAATACAATTCTAGCATGAATAATAAACCTTTATCATGATATAAGGAAATAAATAATAACTTTATTATTGCCTCTAGGGCATATTTCCTTCAGTCTCCCACTTGCACTAGAGTCAATAATCTAGATTACACTGTAATGATCCTAACACCCATGGAGTCTTGGTGATGATCATGTTGTGCTCGTGGAAGAGGCTTAGTCAACGGGTCTGCAACATTCAGATCCGTATGTATCTTGCAAATCTCTATGTCTCCCACCTGGACTAGATCCCGGATGGAGTTGAAGCGTCTCTTGATGTGTTTGGTCCTTTTGTGAAATCTGGATTCCTTTGCAAAGGCAATTGCACCAGTATTGTCACAAAAGATTTTCATTGGACCCGATGCACTAGGTATGACACCTAGATCGGATATGAACTCCTTCATCCAGACTCCTTCGTTTGCTGCTTCCGAAGCAGCTATGTACTCCGCTTCACATGTAGATCCCGCTACGACGCTTTGTTTAGAACTGCACCAACTGACAGCTCCACTGTTTAATGTAAACACGTATCTGGTTTGCGAATTAGAATCGTCCGGATCAGTGTCAAAGCTTGCATCAACGTAACCTCTTACGTTGAGCTCTTTGTCACCTCCATATATGAGAAACATATCCTTAGTCCTTTTCAGGTATTTCAGGATGTTCTTGACTGCTGTCCAGTGATCCACTCCTGGATTACTTTGGTACCTCCCTGCTAAACTTATAGCAAGGCACACATCAGGTCTGGTACACAGCATTGCATACATGATAGAGCCTATGGCTGAAGCATAGGGAACATCTTTCATTTTCTCTCTATCTTCTGCAGTGGTCGGGCTTTGAGTCTTACTCAATCTCACACCTTGTAACACAGGCAAGAACCCTTTCTTTGCTTGATCCATTTTGAACTTCTTCAAAATCTTGTCAAGGTATGTGCTTTGTGAAAGTCCAATTAAGCGTCTTGATCTATCTCTATAGATCTTTATGCCTAATATGTAAGCAGCTTCTCCGAGGTCTTTCATTGAAAAACTTTTATTCAAGTATCCCTTTATGCTATCCAGAAATTCTATATCATTTCCAATCAGTAATATGTCATCCACATATAATATTAGAAATGCTACAGAGCTCCCACTCACTTTATTGTAAATACAGGCTTCTCCGAAAGTCTGCATAAAACAAAATGCTTTGATCACACTATCAAAGCGTTTGTTCCAACTCCGAGAGGCTTGCACCAGTCCATAAATGGATCGCTGGAGCTTGCACACTTTGTCAGCTCCCTTTGGATCGACAAAACCTTCCGGTTGCATCATATACAACTCTTCTTCCAGAAATCCATTCAGGAATGCAGTTTTGACATCCATCTGCCAAATTTCATAATCATAAATGCGGCAATTGCTAACATGATTCGGACAGACTTAAGCATCGCTACGGGTGAGAAAGTCTCATCGTAGTCAATCCCTTGAACTTGTCGAAAACCTTTTGCGACAAGTCGAGCTTTGTAGACAGTAACATTACCATCAGCGTCAATCTTCTTCTTAAAGATCCATTTGTTCTCAATTGCTTGCCGATCATCGGGCAAGTCAACCAAAGTCCATACTTTGTTCTCATATATGGATCCCATCTCAGATTTCATGGCTTCAAGCCACTTTGCGGAATCTGGGCTCACCATCGCTTCTTCATAACTCGTAGGTTCATCATGATCTAATATCATGACCTCCAGAACAGGATTACCGTACCACTCTGGTGCGGATCTCACTCTGGTTGATCTACGAGGTTCAGTAGTATCTTGATCTAAAGTTTCATGATCATCATCATTAGCTTCCTCACTTATTGGTGTAGGTGTCGCAGAAACAGTTTTCTGTGATGTACTACTTCTCAATAAAGGAGTAGGTACAGTTACCTCATCAAGTTCTACTTTCCTCCCACTCACTTCTTTCGAAAGAAACTCCTTCTCTAGAAAGTTTCCGAACTTAGCAACAAAAGTCTTGCCTTCGCATCTATGATAGAAGGTGTATCCAACAGTTTCCTTTGGATATCCTATGAAGACACATTTCTCCGATTTGGGTTCGAGCTTATTAGGTTGAAGCTTTTTCACATAAGCATCGCAGCCCCAAACTTTAAGAAACGACAACTTTGGTTTCTTGCCAAACCATAGTTCATAAGGCGTTGTCTCAACGGATTTAGATGGTGCCCTATTTAACGTGAATGCGGCTGTCTCTAGAGCGTATCCCCAAAACGATAGCGGTAAATCAGTAAGAGACATCATAGATCGCACCATATCTAGTAAAGTACGATTATGATGTTCGGACACACCATTACGCTGTGGTGTTCCGGGTGGCGTGAGTTGCGAAGCTATTCCACAATTTTTCAAATGTACACCAAACTCGTAACTCAAATATTCTCCTCCATGATCAGATCGTAGAAACTTTATTTTCTTGTTACGATGATTTTCAACCTCACTCTGAAATTCTTTGAACTTTTCAAATGTTTCAGACTTGTGTTTCATTAAGTAGATATACCCATATCTGCTTAAGTCATCTGTGAAGGTGAGAAAATAACGATATCCGCCACGAGCCTCAATATTCATCGGTCCACATACATCGGTATGTATGATTTCCAACAAATCTGTTGCTCTCTCCATAGTACCGGAGAACGGTGTTTTAGTCATCTTGCCCATGAGGCACGGTTCGCAAGTACCAAGTGATTCATAATCAAGTAGTTCCAAAAGTCCATCAGTATGGAGTTTCTTCATGCGCTTTACACCGATATGACCTAAACGACAGTGCCACAAATAAGTTGCACTTTCATTATCAACTCTGCATCTTTTGGCTTCAACATTATGAATATGTGTATCACTACTATCGAGATTCATCAAAAATAGACCACTCTTCAAAGGTGCATGACCATAAAAGATATTACTCATATAAATAGAACAACCATTATTCTCTGATTTAAATGAATAACCGTCTCGCATTAAACAAGATCCAGATATAATGTTCATGCTCAACGCTGGCACCAAATAACAATTATTTAGGTCTAATATTAATCCCGAAGGTAGATGTAGAGGTAGCGTGCCGACCGCGATCACATCGACTTTGGAACCGTTTCCCACGCGCATCGTCACCTCGTCCTTTGCTAGTGTCCGCTTATTCTGTAGTCCCTGTTTCGAGTTGCAAATATTAGCAACAGAACCAGTATCAAATACCCAGGTGCTACTGCGAGCATTAGTAAGGTACACATCAATAACATGTATATCACATATACCTTTGTTCACCTTGCCATCCTTCTTATCCGCCAAATACTTGGGGCAGTTCCGCTTCCAGTGACCAGTCTGCTTGCGGTAGAAGCACTCAGTTTCAGGCTTAGGTCCAGACTTGGGTTTCTTCTCTTGAGCAGCAACTCGCTTGCCGTTCTTCTTGAAGTTCCCCTTTTTCTTCCCTTTGCCCTTTTTCTTGAAACTAGTGGTTTTGTTAACCATCAACACTTGATGCTCCTTCTTGATTTCTACCTCCGCAGCTTTTAGCATTGCGAAGAGCTCGGGAATAGTCTTGTTCATCCCTTGCATATTATAGTTCATCACGAAGCTCTTGTAGCTTGGTGGCCGTGATTGGAGAATTCTGTCAATGACGCAATCATATGGAAGAGTAACTCCCAATTGAATCAAGTGATTATTATACCCAGACATTTTGAGTATATGCTCACTGACAGAACTGTTCTCCTCCATCTTGCAGCTATAGAACTTATTGGAGACTTCATATCTCTCAATCCGAGCATTTGCTTGAAATATTAACTTCAACTCCTGGAACATCTCATATGCTCCATGACGTTCAAAACGTCGTTGAAGTCCCGGTTCTAAGCCGTAAAGCATGGCACACTGAACTATCGAGTAGTCATCAACTTTGCTCTGCCAGACGTTCATAACTTCTGGTGTTGCTCTAGCAGCAGGCCTGGCACCTAGCGGTGCTTCCAGGACGTAATTCTTCTGTGCAGCAATGAGGATAATCCTCAAGTTACGGACCTAGTCCGTGTAATTGGTACCATCATCTTTCAACTTTGCTTTCTCAAGGAACGCATTAAAATTTAACGGAACAACAGCACGAGCCATCTATCTACAATCAACATAAACAAGCAAGATACTATCAGGTACTAAGTTCATGATAAGTTTATGTTCAGTTAATCAAATTAATTAAGAACTCCCACTTAGATAGACATCCCTCTAATCCTCTAAGTGATCACGTGATCCAAATCAACTAAACCATAACCGATCATCACGTGATATGGAGTAGTTTTCAATGGTGAACATCGTTATGTTGATCATATCTACTATATGATTCACGCTCGACCTTTCGGTCTCTGTGTTCCGAGGCCATATCTTATATGCATAGCTCATCAAGTATAACCTGAGTATTCCGCGTGTGCAACTGTTTTGCACCCGTTGTATTTGAACGTAGAGCCTATCACACCCGATCATCACGTGGGTCTCAGCACGAAGAACTTTTGCAACGGTGCATACTCAGGGAGAACACTTCTTGATAATTTAGTGAGAGATCATCTTATAATGCTACCGTCAATCAAAGCAAGATAAGATGCATAAAAAGATAAACATCACATGCAATCAATATAAGTGATATGATATGGTCATCATCATCTTGTGCTTGTGATCTCCATCTCCGAAGCACCGTCATGATCACCATCGTCACCGGCGCGACACCTTGATCTCCATCATAGCATCGTTGTCGTCTCGCCAATCTTATGCTTCCACGACTATCACTACCGCTTAGTAATAAAGCAAAGCATTACATCGCGATTGCATTGCATACAATAAAGCGACAACCATATGGCTCCTGCCAGTTGCCGATAACTCAGTTACAAAACATGATCATCTCATACAATAAAATTTAGCATCATGTATTGACCATATCACATCACAACATGCCCTGCAAAAACAAGTTAGACGTCTTCTACTTTGTTGTTGCAAGTTTTACGTGGCTGCTACGGGCTCAAGCAAGAACTCATCTTACCTACGCATCAAAACCACAACGATAGTTTGTCAAATAGACTCCGTTTTAACCTTCTCAAGGACCGGGCATAGCCACACTTGGTTCAACTAAAGTTGGAGAGACAGTCTTCCGCAAGCCATCTATGTGCAAAGCACGTCGAGGGAACCGGTCTCGCGTAAGAGTACGCGTAAGGTTGGTCCGGATCGTCTCGTCCAACAATACCGCCGAACCAAAGTATGACATGCTGGTAGGCAGTATGACTTGTATCGTCCACAACTCACTTGTGTTCTACTCGTGCAAATAACATCAAACCATAAAAACCTAGGCTCTGATGCCACTGTTGGGGAACGTAGTAATTTCAAAAAATTTCCTACGCACACGCAAGATCATGGTGATGCATAGCAACGAGAGGAGAGTATGATCTACGTGCCCTTGTAGATCGCAACGGAAGCGTTTGCACAACGTAGAGGAAGTAGTCGTACGTCTTCTTCCCGGTCCGACCGATCCAAGCACCGTTACTCCGGCACCTCCGAGTTCTTAGCACACGTTCAGCTCGATGACGATCCCCGGGCTCCGATCCTGCAAAGCGTCGGGGAAGAGTTCCGTCAGCACGATGGTGTGGTGACGATCTTGATGTACTACTGACGCAGGGCTTCGCCTAAGCACTGCGACAATATGACCGAGGTGGAATTTGGTGGCAGGGGGCACCGCACACGGCTAAGGAAAGATCTCAATGATCAATTGTGTGTCTATGGGGTGCCCCCTGCCTCCGTATATAAAGGATCCAAGGGTGAGGGGCTGGCCGGCCAAGGGTGGCGCGCCAGGAGAGTCCTACTCCCTCCGGGAGTAGGATTCCCCCCCCCCAATCCTAGTTGGAATAGGATTCCTCAAAGGGGGAGAGAGAGAGAGGGGGACGGCCACCTCTCCTAGTCCTAATAGGACTAGGGGAAGGGGGAGGCGCACAGCCCATGAGGGCAGCCCTTTCACCTTTCCACCAAGGCCCATGTTGGCCCATTTGGCTCCCGGGGGGTTCCGGTAACCCTCCCGGTATTCCGGTAAAATCACTATTTCATCCGGAACACATCTGATGTCCAAACATAGGCTTCCAATATATCAATCTTTACGTCTCGACCATTTCGAGACTCCTCGTCATGTCCGTGATCACATCCGGGACTCCGAACAACCTTCGGTACATCAAAATGCATAAACTCATAATAACTGTCATCGTAACGTTAAGCGTGCGGACCCTACGGTTCGAGAACAATGTAGACATGACCGAGACACGTCTGGACCTGGATGCCCATATTGGCTCCTACATATTCTACGAAGATCTTTATCGGTCAGACCGCATAACAACATACGTTGTTCCCTTTGTCATCGGTATGTTACTTGCCCGAGATTCGATCGTCAGTATCCAATACTTAGTTCAATCTCGTTACCGGCAAGTCTCTTTACTCGTTCCGTAATACATCATCCCGCAACTAATTCATTAGTTGCAATGCTTGCAAGGCTTAAGTGATGTGCATTACCGAGAGGGCCCAGAGATACCTCTCCGACGATCGGAGTGACAAATCCTAATCTCAAAATACGCCAACCCAACATCTACCATTGGAGACACCTGTAGTACTCCTTTATAATCACCCAGTTACGTTGTGACGTTTGGTAGTACCCAAAGTGTTCCTCCGGCAAATGGGAGTTGCATAATCTCATAGTCATAGGAACATGTATAAGTCATGGATAAAGCAATAGCAACATACTAAACGATCGGGTGCTAAGCTAATATAATGGGTCATGTCAATCAGATCATTCAACTAATGATGTGACCTCGCTAATCAAATAACAACTCTTTGTTCATGGTTAGGAAACATAACCATCTTTGATTAACGAGCTAGTCTAGTAGAGGCATACTAGTGACACTCTGTTTGTCTATGTATTCACACATGTATTATGTTTCCGGTTAATACAATTCTAGCATGAATAATAAACCTTTATCATGATATAAGGAAATAAATAATAACTTTATTATTGCCTCTAGGGCATATTTCCTTCAAAATCATGTTCTTCCATGTTTCCAGAAAACAGCAGCAACACACACGTGTCCAAAAATACTAGAATAAATTAGCTATGGTCTGAATAAACAGCAGAAAATAGCAGCAACACACATATATTAGGATCTGGTTGGGTCTCTATGATGTTCTCTCTTAGTGTCATGTCATGTCATGAGTTTTGAGTCGTGAATATATAACCGAGTTGTATAATCCTTTCCAGGTGAGGACTTTGACCACAAAAGTACAACCATGACAACCGTGCTGTTGGTGGTAGCTCCCAAGGTCCAAGGACGACTACATACTTTGACAGCAAAGAGCCAAGCAAGGGTGTGAACCATAGTTTCGGTTGATATTTGCCACCATGTTTTGGATTGCACGTACACTTCTTAGATATAAACTGTAATTAGGCTTGTTCAAGCTATGTTACCGCAGGCGTGCGGTCTTGTATGTTTTTGTGAATGTTGATCATATGAGTTCTGGATTTGATCATTTAATAAGAGAATTACTGATTGTTTGATTTTTAAATGTGTATAAATTGGAATCTGTGAATTAAAAAGACCAAATATTCTACTGGACCAAACAATATTTGGGCTCTAAGAAGGCTATGGCCCAAACAAATCACATCGTGCATTTCTTAGAAGCCAGAACAAAAAGGATAAATGAAATGGACATAAAAATGTTGGGCTTGGCCCATGAAGCCGTTCAAAAATTGATAAAAAAATATAGTAAAAAGGCCTAATTAATGGGCTCGGCCCATGTAGAAAACCGAATTGGACCGGGATGAATCTTGTGCCACATCAGCTTGCCATGCTGGATGCCTACGTGGCTTGGGGAGGTTGCTATTGACCAAAACGCCACAGTAGGAATATTTTGGTCGTAAACGTCTTTGACCATTCTAGAAGAAAGGTCGCTATAGTCAGTTTACGACGGCCAGCTTTTGACCTTCTGTTTTTGGTCACAAAAAGGTCGTAAATGGAAATTTGTGACCTTTACGTGACCAATAGTGGTGGTCACAAGTTGACATATTTCTTGTAGTGAATGAGGGGGCCAGCGCGGTGGCGTGTTGTGGATGTCGAGGTGACCTCGGGGGACACGAGGGGGAGGCCCTAGGTGGCCGGAGGACGCGGCCTCATCGGTCGAACGCCCTGCCAGGCGCTCCAGAGCGCGCCTTTGGCCAGCATCTGTGGCTTTTCCGCGCGCACTCACGCGTCCACTTGTGTCTAGTGGCTGCAGGTGGGAGTAAACAATGGGGAGGGAGGCTTTGGATACTCTGGAACTTGCTAGGAGTGAGAGAGAGATGAGAAAGGGAGGGAAAAGTGGCTGTCCAGAGAAGAAAAATGGGTCTCTGCCCCCCTTAATCATTGCCCATTGGGCAGCAAGGCATGCAGGAGGTAGAGGAGGAGCAGTTGAGGCCGTGGGAAGAAGTTCAACTCATGGAGATTAGTGGAAATAGCCAAAACATGTATTTTAAGTTTCTGCCAGAAGGTGTTTGATGTAGGTTTGGGCAAGCAAATGAACTTCATTTGGCATGATACCCCACAGGATGAAATGACACAAATAATTAGGGCCTTCCACCAATTTGGAGCTTATTTGGGCAAAGTTGCCAATGCAACTTTTGTAAACCCTAGAAATTAGCAAAAATAAACTTGTGTAGATCTAGTTGAGAAAATCACTTCTCCTTGATGCACCACTTAGTGTAGTCGCCTCATTTGGTCATGTGAACATGCTCACAAAAGATGGGTCAAGGAGAGAAAGTTGGTAGTACAAACTTGTTCAAATTTGATTCTGGTCAGAGAGGGTTTTGGGGCACTTTTGTGAACCAAACTTGTTTTGATTGATATGAAACTTTGCAAGGTCATCACATTATGCATATGTGACTTTCTAGAATTTTCCTGGATTGTTATAAAAATATTTCCTGTAGAAGTATTTCAAATCCTTGAAATGGGCAGAGATGGTTTTGAGGGGATTTCAATGGGTTATACTATTCCCCATGACATGATACTTGTCAAGATCATCAAACATGTCATATGTGACATGCTAGAATTTCTTGGAATTTTTGGAGAATATTTCCTTTGTAAATATTTCAAAAGCTTGAAATATGCAGAAATGGTTTTGGGATGTTTTGTCCAATATTTTGATCATGACCATATGTTGAAACTCATATATATGGACAATATATGTCCACTGAGTTTCCCTGATTTTTCTCAAATATTTTTTAAGCTTTAAAATAATTTTAACCTATTAAAGACCATTTCTGGCCTTAAGAAAAAGCCTTTAAATAAAATAGTAAAATAACATTTTAAATTATATTTTTGTGGTTTCTGGGTATCCTATATCTAATAGGAGTCAAAGATATTTTTAGAAAGATTTTTACTGCCCTTAATTAAGTACTTGCAGTGCAAACCTCAATTCAGGGGTTTTTGTAAGAAAATATTTTTATGTCCTATACACATGGCATGATCATTGATTCAAGAGTTTGTAGCAAGGAGATGAAGTATAGGAGTTGGAGGATTTATTTGATTTTTAGAGCACTTGCAAACAACAGACAAAATCCAAACAAGGCAAGGTCCAAAACACTCAAAAGTTTTTGTCAAACCACATTTTATCTTGATTTATTAGCTTAAGTGTTGTGGCATGAAAATCAGGGTGTGACAGACCTTACCCCCTTACAAGAATCTCGTCCCCGAGATTCCCAGACTAGGCGCGGAAAGGAATACGGAAACTTGGATTTGGGGTAGTCTTCACGTCCTCATACTGCTTCTGCTTCCGTTTGGTGCTCCATTGAACCTTGAAGTACTCGATGGCGTGGCTTTGTGTTTGTCGTCCTGCTTGATCCATATTGCAATTGGGGCTCTCGCGTAGGTCATATTGGGCTGGAGGTCGATGGCTCAGTGATCGATGTTCTTGTAGAGGTCGGGCTAGTTAGGAAGTTGGAAACGTTTCTGGAGTGGTGTCGTGTGGAAAAACATTGTGCATAGTGGGTGACTCAGGTGATAACTCTAGCTGGTAGCCATCTATTCTTCGTCTTGCGGTGATCTTGGAGAGGGCCAATAAATCTTGGTGTGGGTTTCCTTGTCATGGAAATGTTTGGTTCCTTAGAGAGGAGTGGTTTGCAGATATGCCTGGTCTTCGATGCGGAGGTTTACTTCTTGACGATGGTGGTTGATGTAGTTCTTCCTCCTGGACATGGCGATCTTTAGATGTTCCTTAACCATCTCAGTGATTCTTCTTCCATCTTTGGGTAGACAAGTACATTACCAAAATAAAGATGACAACCAACTTGCCCAAGTACTCCATGAAGACTTTATCCATGAGGTACATAAAGTAGGATGGGGGTATTGGTGGTGGGCACGGTTGAGTATGGTCCAAGGTGTTCTCGATCTAGAGTCAAGACCCACGGTCATGGTCCGACCATGTCGTGGCTTGGTGGGGCTTAAGGGTTTCAAGGATTCTAGTGTGCGAGCGAACGTTTATCATCCCATCCTTGAGCACAGTTTCTAAGATGCCAATCGTTCTATCTAGTCTTCCAAACAATCACATCATGTTACCGAAAGAATCATCCCGTATAGGTCAACTCCAATCATCACTCATGTTATTCATATCCTCATGACTCCCAAGAGGAGGTCTAACAAAATCATATATGTCTACGATCCCCAAACTCATATGTATGGCTACCCCTAAAAATCCATGGGTAGAGCATATAAGCTGCTAAGCTTGAATTTAATCACCACAATCCAAGTGCTCAGTCTATTGATCCAAGGTCCACGATAAAGCATCTCTATCCTAAGGAAATACGTCGTAAGCCACTCCAAGATCTTGTTTCCTTCCGATGAATCAACTCCAATAGCCCATTAACTTCCATTAATCGCTACATAATCCAATGTCTATGGTGTCTCACACGAATCTTCTAACGTCCTATAGTCCCCAAATACTTGAAATGGCTACCTTACTATAGTCAGTACACCAATTTCCATTATCATGGTCAAGTAAACTCCAAGGTCAAGCTCATACAGATCCCTAAGTAAACCTCGACAATTAGTCCAATCTCCTAGTTTATTGTCCACCGAGAAACATGGTATCACGATCGAGGTCATCGGTCTAAATCCAATTCACTCCGAACCATGTAGACTTACTCAGCATCTATATTCAACTAGAATCACCTGCTTAAATCCAAGTCTCATGTCCAACGAGAATTCCTACATGCTTCCCCAAAGTCATTATCGTAATATCAACTATCTCCTATCAATATCCCATGGCTAAGTCAAATCCTTATACTTCCAAGAATTTCATCTCACGATTATAATTGTCCTACAAAATCCAATTTACTCATGGGGTAATGAAAGTTATGCTACTCTATCAACATGATCCCACCAAGTTCATCTACCAACATGAAAATCCTCATGATCCACCAAAGTCTCAGATAATTCCTCAAGGTCACTGATATAAACTCATCAAGTCATTTGTCCTCTATTCCCATATCCTCAAATTGGTGTTCCCTATGGCATCGTCAGTTTTGGTGCTATCTTAGGATGATAATGTGCTCGTTCACTATGTCCACTAGTTCCATAATGAACCCAGTGATGTGCAAGGTTTACAGAGGCTTAACTGGTTCTCTTGCAATACTGTGGGTTAAGCACATGGTTAAGGATTCGAGCTGGGGTATCTCATGAAGTCTTGAAGGGTCTAGGAATGGGTTCTAGTCTAGAGGGTTAAACATAATTCTACGGGGTTTCACTTGGTCGAGGAGGCTGCAACAAAAAGTCTTCAGTGCTAGTCGGTCACTGAAGTAGACTCCTTGGTGCATCTTATCTTGCTGGTCTTCAGTTGAGGAGAGAGATGAGGGGGATAAGTAGCATAGAGGGGGATGCCTAAAGGGGGTTCTATAGTGCAGGTGCAAACAAACGGCGCCAAAAAGGGTCAAACAAAAGAAGTAAGGTAAGGAAGGTGATATAGTCGCGTACTTGTTGCCTAGGGAAAAAGTGCGACCTATATCAAAACACAAACAAATAAATACAAGCAACACACACTCATGGTTTTATTCGAACCATCATACAGACTCGACTGCGCATAGGGGGTACACGACTCATCCTACCCTAGGGGTTCTCGGACTCAGTAGTCGTGCCTTGTGCCTCATGCAGTCTTCTGAGATTTCCTCAGGTGTTGCTACGTCTCTTGTAGTTGTTCGTTGAAACGATCTGGGTTGAGCCTGAAGAGTTTTCAACAACTTCTTTCTTGTTGAAGTGATGGGGTGAAGGTGGCTCCTCGTAGCTAGCATTGACTCAGTCTTCTGTTGTCTTCTTAATCATGACGATCCCTTTTGCCTTTAAGGCGTCAAGGGTTTCGGGTAAGCAATCATTTATGCAATGACATTAACAAGGCATAGTAGAGGTCCAACCTATCAGTTACGTTGATGACAACATCGATACCAAGAGCGGGGGACGAAGAGAACCGTTTTCCTGCTCACTATAGTGAGGCGGACCAAATGGCGAGGTTCTCATCCACCGGTGGTTGCCGATACAACAATGGTAGAGACAGGGTTGCTCTAATAGCGATGTATATCATGGTCTTGCATATCTTATCCCCTGATCATAGTAGGGCAAGGTTGCATCATCCTGGGGCAAATTCGAAGGTGTCACCACCCTCTGGGTCTTCATGTCCTCATTCTTCAAAAGCGTATCTTCTGTTGGCATCGTCCTGTTGTGATGTCGCCAATCTTGTGTTCAGGACATGTGGGTGAATGTCTAGCAAGGCATCTCCCTTCTAGATTATCCACGAGGATTTCAAGGAACCAAGTGGTCAGGGGCATAAGGGTTCTAGCGACCAAAGGTTTTGAAGGGGAAGAGATCAATAAGGAAAGTATACCTTAGTTTTTGAAAAACTGAGAAGGGAAGAGAAGTATAGATAGTTTTGAAAACTAGTAGTACTTTTGGAAATAGTTTTACCCTAACTAACGACCATGCTAACTAAGGCTTCCTACAGTCAGGATGGCTCTGATACCAGCTCTGTGGGGACCCCGACTCATAAGTCGTGATCACCGAATGCACGTGTACAGTGATCCCAGAGATCAATGCTCACTGAACACACAGAAGCTGAATAACAAGAGTCTTACATCCATACATACCGTATTACACAAGTAGGACCATTATGGTCAAGTCTTGAGTATAGCATCGCAGCAGAAATCTTCGTCGATAACTTGGACCCATGCCATCTGCCTTAACCCTACAGGCATTCTGACTGGGAAGCGTCCTAGATCGCATGTTCGTCACCAAAGTATTCTTCTTCGAACTCCTGTTCTTCCAAGCCTGGCCAATTAAATAACCAGTGGCAATCCAATGAGTACTTTGAATGTACTCGCAAGCAACCCATGTTTTGGTTCAAGGTACAATAATGCATGATATAGGTAAATTTTTGCGGAAAGCTACTTTTGAGTGCAATGACATGTTCGACAACTTGTAATGCATGCATCAGGAGAATTCAAGTAACCAAGAGGACAGGTAACAGATATCAACATAAAGGGAGTGGGCTCCACCCAACTCATCTATGTCAAGTCCTTTGACTTGACCCAAGTAGTTCTTCCCACACACACACTGGTTGAAAACAAGTGGATGTAGCCCAAGAGCGGTTACCCAACTGTCCTTGACCGTGGACACGGCTATTCGAATAGTTTTACACTCTGCAGAGGTTGCACACTTTACCCACAAGATCCGGGGAACTTCCGTGTCATCCACGACCCGCGATACCTCAAGTACCCGGGGTAAGCACCCGATCACTATCTTTCCCTAGACGACACTAACATGGAGTCCACTCGATTGGTAGTAACCCCCGTGCCCAACATTTCACAACTTAAAATTGTGGAGCCTCGCTCCTATATTCATCACATACCACTGGCATGGGGTACCAACGGTGTGTCCGGTGCCCCATAAAAATGTTCTTGGCCGCCCTACCTGGCACGACCCCGTCCCGAGAGAGAGCACCAACTCTCCCCCGTCACTAGTAATGCGGGCTCCAAGCTAGTATCGGCCTAGGTAATCAATAATGCCCTTTCCCATATAAGGGTAGAGTGGTTGCGCATGTAAGGTTGGAATAACGGTCGCAACTTAAACCAATCCGTTTTTGAAAGCAACACACACACTTGCCTCGGTACACAACTTCGTCATCAAGTGGTTACCCATCTCATTATCTCCCTCGGGCATAAGTGTCACCCGACTGGGTTTTCGAAAAGTCCTTTGAAAATACTTTGTCTCCATCACCATGCATATTCCCGTCCCTTTTTGCATAGCAACTACTTTAGTATCCTATCTACTGCCACCGGCATAACCCTCATAAGAAGGTAGGGTCATGCACAATGCAAGTATCAACGAGGAAGAAATGAAGGCAACCACCAAAGTGGCTACCATCTCATCATGTTTCCGATGCAACAGTAATGAAGTGCTAAATGAGATGCATAAAAAAGGGGTTTCATACACATGGTCAAAGGGCTGCTTGCCTGTTTTAACAAAGTCTTCAAGGTCTTCAAATATCTCTGGTCCAACTCCAAGCATTTCGTCTACTTCGTCAACTATCGTCGAAAGCAACCATAATAAGCAACACAACAAGGCAGGAAATAAAAGTGCTCTAAAAATGAGAGTTGGACTTTTCTAGGATACCTCTGGTCATATGAGGAATGACCAAGGTGATTTCATTGGAAGTGGATCAATGGATATTTCTAAACATTTTGATATGATGGAATCAAGGGGTTTATGGATTTGAAAGAAGTGTACAGAAACATATTTTTGAAAAATGATCAAAGGCACCCATTTAACAAAGGATGATTTTAGAAGCATCTAGGAATTGGTTTCACTGGATTTGGAGTTCAAATGAATTTCCTATGAATTTGCAAAGTTGATAAATATGAAGAAATGGCTCATTAATTTATGTGGTACAGAAAGTATTAAGAAAAATGGCTCATTAATTTATGTGATTTTCTAAAGTTTATGACAGAAATGGAAAAGTAAGATTTCATAAACATTTGTGAAGGAAATGTTTCTGGAAAAATGTGCAAATTGCACCCTACGATAGAGAATGAATTTATGAACTAGTAGAAATTTGAATCATCAAATTTGGGCATGAAATGAATGAACTATGGATTTTAGAAACTCACTGGAAAAGAATAAAAAGAAATATAAGGCATTACCCTTATCCTGCGCATCGGCGAGAGATAGCCGTGGGCCGGCCCAGCCGCTCGGCCGCGCGAGTGACAGGGGCAACGTTGAAGGCGGCTTTGCGCGGGTCCGCCTTCGCGCAGGGGAGGCGGATCCGGCCGAAGCCGTTTCCACTTAAACGGACGGGCCCGCCCGCTGGGTCGCTGACGTGCGGGCCCTAGCGGCAGGTCGTCTTCCTCCTCCCGCGCGCGCTCTGGTCGCGAGGAGGAGCGGCTCCCACCGGCGATTGCCCGGTCTACACAGCGCCCCCGGCGATGTTCTGCCCACCGGCGTGACCAGCGCAGAGAGGCGCTTCCAGCCACTGGTCGCACGCATGCCGGGGAGGACCTGGTCAAGGAGAGCGCCGTCTGTGGCGGACGTGGCTTCGGGCGAGGTTGGCCACGACGCTACGGTGCGCCCTCGGATGAGGGGAAAAGGGTGAGAGCTCCGCCTTGCTCAGGGGAGCCTGCTGGTGGAGAGAGGAGAGGGAGAAGAGCTCGGGCTCGGCTGAATTTAGGTGGAGGCCGGCGGCGGCTCTCCGGCCATGGAGGGATATGGAGGGCGCGAGGAGAGGAGTGGGTTGGTCCAGGGGATGCACGGGAGGGAGAGAGGGCCAAGGGAGTAGAGAGGGGGCTTGGGGTGGCCTTAAGTAGCTGACCCGCGGCTCACCGTGGACGCGACGCACGGGTGGCCGCGGCAACGGCTCGGGAGGCCAGGGGAGAGGGCGAGGGGCTGTTTACGGCGTCCGTGGGAGTTGAGTGGGGCGCCAGGAAGAGAGAGGAGGAGCGGGGCGAGCTCCGGGTGGAGCCACGAGCTTGCACACGCATTGACGGGCTCGGGCAGTTCTGGGCACGCGCGGCACGGGCAGGACAGAGAGGGAAAGGAGGGGGCCAGCGCGGTGGCGTGCTGCGGACGTCGAGGTGACCTCGGGGGACACGAGGGGGAGGCCCTAGGTAGCCGGAGGACGCGGCGTCATCGGTCGAACACCCTGCCAGGCGCTCCAGAGCGCGCCTTTGGCCGGCATCCGCGGCTTTTTCACGCACACTCGCGCGTCCACTTGTGTCTAGTGGCTGGAGGTGGGAGTAAACAATGGGGAGGGAGGCTTTGGATACTGTGGAACTTGCCAGGAGTGAGAGAGAGATGAGAAAGGGAGGGAAAAGTGGCTGTCCAGAGAATAAAAATGGGTGTCTGCCCCCCTTAATCATTGCCCCTTGGGCAGCAAGGCATGCAGGAGGTAGAGGAGGAGCAGTTGAGGCCGTGGGAAGAAGATCAGCTCATGGAGATTAGTGGAAATGGCCAAAACATGCATTTTAAGTTTCTGCCAGAAAGTGTTTGATGTAGGTTTGGGCAAGCAAATGAACTTCATTTGGCATGAGACTCCACAGGATGAAATGACACATATAATTAGGGCCTTCCACCAATTTGGAGCTTATTTGGGCAAAGTTGCCAATGCAACTTTTGTAAACCCTAGAAATTAGCAGAAATAAACTTGAGTAGATCTAGTTGAGCAAATCACTTCTCCTTGATGCACCACTTAGTGTAGTGTCCTCATTTGGTCATGTGAACATGCTCACAAAATTTGGGGTCAAGGAGAGAAAGTTGGTAGTACAAACTTGTTCAAATTTGATTCTGGTCAGAGAGGGTTTTGGGGCACTTTTGTGAACCAAACTTGTTTTGATTGATATGAAACTTTGCAAGGTCATCACATTATGCATATGTGACTTTCTAGAATTTTCCTGGATTTTTATGAAAATATTTCCTGTAGAAGTATTTCAAATCCTTGAAATGGGCAGAGATGGTTTTGAGGGGATTTCATGGGGTTATACTATTCCCCATGACATGATACTTATCAAGATCAGCAAACATGTCATATGTGACATGCTAGAATTTTCTTGGAATTTTTGGAGAATATTTCCTTTGTAAATATTTCAAAAGCTTGAAATATGCAGAAATGGTTTTGGGATGTTTTGTCCAATATTTTGATCATGACCATATGTTGAAACTCATATATATGGACAAGATATGTCCACTGAGTTTCCCTGACAAATATTTTTCAAGCTTTAAAATAATTTTAACCTATTAAAGACCATTTCTGGCCTTAAGAAAAAGCCTTTAAATAAAATAGTAAAATAACATTTAAAATTATATTTTTGTGGTTTATGGGTATCCTATATCTAATAGGATTCAAAGATATTTTTAGAAAGATTTTTACTGCCCTTAATTAAGTACTTGCAGTGCAAACCTCAATTCAGGGGTTTTTGGAAAACTAATTTTTGAAAATACTATTTGGCCAAATTATTTTTGTAAGAAAATATTTTTATGTCCTATACATATGGCATGATCATTGGTTCAAGAGTTTGGAGCAAGGAGATGAAGTATATGAGTTGGAGAATTTATTTGATTTTTAGAGCACTTGCAAACAACAGACAAAATCCAAACAAGGCAAGGTCCAAAACACTCAAAAGTTTTTGTCAAACCACATTTTATCTTGATTTATTAGCTTAAGTGTTGTGGCATGAAAATCAGGGTGTGACACGGAGACGCCCCCGTCCAATCAAACGCCATGCGGCACCCAAGGCCGCAGGCTGTTAGGGCCCTCGGCGCTTCGCCCTTGCCCTTTCGCCTCTCGGCACGGCCAAGTCCGGGCGCGCCTTGGGCCCGGGGGCTACTGTCGGCGTTCTGGGAACGGGGGTCCCGAGACTTGCCTGCCTGCGTCCTGCGGCGTGGCTTAAAGGGGGCCCAGCACGGCCCATCTTCATCAACACAAGACACAAGACCCTCGCGAGGGGCCAAGCATCGCGGGGCGGACGGCACGGAGCTTCCTCAGGCGCGGCCTCACCGGGCTGGCTCATGAGAAGGCGGAGAGATCAAGGCGGGGTACCTCACGAGGTGCCCATGACGCAAGCCATGACGACCAAGGGTGCCAGGCGGGCGCCAGCCCGCGCAGCGTCTCCCTTTCCTCTTTGGTGCAAAGGGGGCAAGCGCGGGCGAGAGGATCCAACAAAGGCATCCATTTCGGTGCAACGAGACCAAGACCAGTCCAACGGTGGGAAGGAGGTCATCATGGAGCCTAGAACGGCGTCACCACAGAGCCTTTGGCAGGCGAGGACCAACTTTAGTCAAGATAAGTGTACCAGATGTTCCCCTTCAAAATGGCCAATTGTTAGCGCCCTTCCCGCTCAATATTTGGGAAGAGGCCCAGGGCCTTTGCCTATAAATAGGACTAGCCACCCCCAGGGCAAAGGGGACGAGATCATCAGATCATCACGCAGAGAGAGAGAGAGCGAGAGAGAGAGAGAGAGAGAGAGAGAGAGAGAGAGAGAGAGAGAGAAGGGCGGCTAAACTCCTTCTAGCAGTTCATCGCCCTTGCTAAGAGCAGACCCTCGTGAGGCTGTTCTTCCTTGTATTGTTCATCTTCATCAGCCCAAGAGGCAATCCACCCACCACAAACTAGAGTAGGGTATTACACCACAACGGTGGCCCGAACTAGTATAAACCTCGTGTCTCTTGTGCTGTTCTTTCGGTAGTTTAGATCTTTGCGAGACGGAGAGGTAGAGGGCGAAGCCTCCGCACGCATCCCAGAGTTCGAACCTCAAGGGTCTGCCGGAACTCGAAATCCGACATCCTACTCCTACTAGGAGGAGGATTCCTCCCCTCCTTGGCGTGCCCTAGGGCCGACCGGCCTCCCCCCTTGCTCTTTATATACGGGGGCAGGGGCACCCTAGAACACACGAGTTGACATTGTTTAGCCGTGTGCGGTGCCCCCCTCCATAGATTTCCACCTCGGTCATATCTTTGTAGTGCTTAGGCGAAGCCATGCGTCGGTAACTTCATCAACACCGTCACCACACCGTCGTGCTGACGGAAATCTCCCTCGACCTCAGCTGGATCAAGAGTTCGAGGGACATCACCGAGCTGAACGTGTGCAGATCGCGGAGGTGCCGTACATTCGGTACTAGGATCGGTTGGATCGCGAAGACGTTCGACTACATCAACTGCGTCACTTGACGCTTCCGCTTACGGCCTACGAGGGTACATGGACAACACTCTCCCGCTCGTTGCTATGCATCACATATATCTTGCGTGTGCGTAGGATTTTTTTTTAAATTACTGTGTTCCCTAACACTTGATGCCCAATATATAAGCAGCTTTACCAAGGTCTTTCATTGAAAAATTCTTATTCAAGTATCTTTTATGCTATTCAGATATTCAGTACCATTTCCGATCAACAATATGTCATCCACATATAATGACAGAGCTCCCACGCAGTTTCTTGTAAATACAGGCTTCTCCAAAAGTCTGTATAAAACCATATGCTTTGATCACACTATCAAAGCGCATATTCCAACTCCGAGAGGCTTGCACCAGTCCATAAATTGATCGCTGGAGCTTGCACACTTTGTTAGTACCTTTTGGATCGACAAAACCTTCTGGTTGCATCATATACAACTCTTCTTTATAATATCCATTAAGGAATGCTTTTTTGACATCCATTTGCCAAATTTCATAATCATAAAATGCGGCAATTGCTAACATGTGAGAAAGTCTCATCGTAGTCAAGTCCTTGAACTTGTCGAAAACCTTTCACAACAAGTCGAACTTTGTAGACAGTAATATTACCGTCAGCATCAGTCTTCTTCTTGAAGATCCATTTATTCTCTATGGCTTGCCGATCATCGGGCAAGTCAACCAAAGTCCACACTTTGTTCTCATACGTGGAGCCCATCTCAGATTTCATGGCCTCAAGCCATTTTGCGGAATCTGGGCTCATCATCGCTTCCTCATAGTTCATAGGTTTGTCATGGTCAAGTAACATGACTTCCAGAATAGGATTGCCGTACCACTCTGGTGCGGATCTTACTCTGGTTGACCTACGAGGTTCAGTAGTAACTTGATCCAATTTTCATGATCATTATCATTAGCTTCCTCACTAATTGGTGTAGGAATCACTGGAACTAATTTCTGTGATGGACTACTTTCCAATTCGGGAGAAGGTACAATTACCTCGTCAAGTTCTACTTTCCTCCCACTCACTTCTTTCGAGAGAAACTCCTCTAGAAAGGATCCATTCTTAGCAAAGAATATCTTGCCTTCAGATCTATGATAGAAGGTGTACGCAACAGTTTCTTTTGGGTATCCTATGAACACACATTTCTCCGATTTGGGTTCGAGTTTATCAGGTTGAAGCTTTTTCACATAAGCATCGTAGCCCCAAACTTTAAGAAACGACAACTTGGGTTTCTTGCCAAACCACAATTCATATGGTGTCGTCTCAACGGATTTAGATGGTGCCCAATTTAATGTGAATGCAGACATCTCTAAGCATAACCCCAAAATGATAGCGGTAAATCAGTAAGAGACATCATAGATCGCACCATATCAAATAAAGTTTGGTTAGGACGTTCGGACACACTATTACACTGTGGTGTTCCAGGTGGCGTGAGTTGCGAAACTATTCCGCATTGTTTCAAATGAAGACCAAACTCATTACTCAAATATTCACCTCCAAAATCAGATCATAGAAACTTTATTTTCTTGTTACGATGATTTTCCACTTCACTCTGAAATTCTTTGAACTTTTCAAATGTTTCAGACTTATGTTTCATCAAGTAGATATACCCATATCTGCTCAAATCATCTATGAAGGTCAGAAAATAACGATACCCGCCGCGAGCATCAACACTCATCGGACCGCATACATCAGTATGTATTATTTCCAATAAGTCTGTTGCTCGCTCCATTGTTTCAGAGAACGGAGTCTTAGTCATCTTACCCATGAGGCATGGTTCGGAAGCATCAAGTGATTCCAAAAGCCCATCAACATGGATTTTCTTCATGTGCTTTACACCAATATGACCTAAACGGCAGTGCCACAAATAAGTTGCACTATCATTATTAAACTTGTATCTTTTGGCTTCAATACTATGAATATGTGTATCACTACTATCGAGATTCAATAAAAATAGACCACTCATCAAGGGTGCATGACCATAAAAGATATTACTCATATAAATAGAACAACCATTATTCTCTGATTTAAATGAATAATCGTCTTGCATCAAACAAGATCCTGATATAATGTTCATGCTTAACGTTGGCACCAAATAACAATTATTCAGGTCTAAAATTAATCCTGAAGGTACATGTAGAGGTAGCGTGCCGACCGCGATCACATCGACTTTGGAACCATTTCCCACGTGCATCGTCACCTCGTCCTTAGCCGATCTTCACTTAATCCATAGCCCCTGTTTCGAGTTGCAAATATGAGCAACAGAACCAATATCAAATACCTAGGCGCTACTACGAGCATTAGTAAGGTACACATCAATAACATGTATATCAAATATACCTTTCACTTTGCCATCCTTCTTATCCACCTAATACTTGGGGCAGTTCCGCTTCCAGTGACCAGTCCCTTTGCAGTAGAAGCACTCAGTCTCAGGCTTAGGTCCAGACTTGGGCTTCTTCACTTGAGCAGCAACTTGCTTGCCGTTCTTCTTGAAGTTCCCCTTCTTCCCTTTGCGCTTCTTCTTTAAACTAGTGGTCTTGTTAACCTTCAACACCTGATGCTCCTTCTTGATTTCTACCTCTGCAGCCTTTAGCATCGCAAAGAGCTCGGGAATTGTCTTATCCATCCCTTGCATATTATAGTTCATCTGAAGCTTTTATAGCTTGGTGGCAGTGATTCAAGAACTCTGTCAATGACACTATCAACAGGAAGATTAACTCCCAGTTGAGTCAAGTGGTTGTGGTTCCCAGACATTCATAGTATATGTTCACTGATAGAACTATTCTCCTCCATTTTGCAGCTGTAGAACTTATTGGAGACTTCATATCTCTCAATCCGGGCATTTGCTTGAAATATTAACTTCAACTCCTGGAACATCTCATATGCTCCATGACATTCAAAACGTCGTTGAAGTCCATGTTCTAAGCCATAAAGCATGTGTGACGCCCGGATGTTTAAGCTACATTGAACCTCTGCTAATGATGCCACGTCACCCGATCACTGTTGCTAATGTCGCGTTAGTTCGAAACCGATTCGGGTTCAAATTCAAAATCAAGCAAACAATAAAAGTTTTTAAATATTAAAACTAAAATGTCCGGATTGTGGCAAATAATCCATACTAGATATTGGTGAAGAAACCACACTTCTGTAAAGTATGTAAATGCACTATAGTAAGTGAAACAACGGCAAAACTATTATTTAAAATGCTCTTAGAATAATAAACAATTATAAACTACTTTCATTAATGTGCCAAAATATTTGTGGCAGTGGCATAACTACTAATACTAAATTAGGTACAACTTTTGTAATTTACAAAACAAAATTTAACCGGTAAATAAAAGAAAACAGAAACAAAAAATAAGTAAAAAAAGAAAAGTGAAAATAAAACAAAACCTAGAAACCCTCCTCCCCTGCTGGGCTATGGCCCAGCTGGCCATTGCAAGCCAGACCGGCCCATCTGGCCACCACCCCCTTCCTCCTGTTCACAGGGGGGATCGTGGCAGAGATCTCCCGGCTGTGGCCGAGGCATGTCGCCGTGGCGACCATCCTCCCTCCCCCACCATGCCTACTTGACACCCCCGAGCCCCCTCGTCAAACCCTAGCGCCCCCAGATTCCATCCCCTCGCTCGACTCCCCTCGGTCCAGGAAAACCCGAGAGCAACCGCCGCCGTGCCATCTTCGATCATGTGGCCGCCGTGCTCCCCGAGCCATGCGGAAACGTCTAGCAGCTCCGCCACACTCATCTCCGGTGTCAGCTATCATCGGTTCGAACTGGAGCACTCCGCATCGCCGTCATCGTCTTCGTCTTCACCGTCGGTCGCCGAAGGGAGCCGTCGTTGATTCGTCGTCACCACACCTCCCCCGAGTTGGCTGAGCTGCTCATCGGAATCTCTGTGAGCACCTGAGCACTTCCCCTCTCCCGCCCCTATCAATCACGCACTCTAGTTTGCTTCCCCACTGTGACTGTAGCTCACCGTTGCCATAGCCGTCGGGGCTCTGAGTCCGCCACCGTGCTCATGCGCCCCCCCACCCGCGGTCCAAGGTCACCCCCTACCTGTCTGCATCTCTACAAGCGCTCACCCCCTCGTGCGGGCCGTCGACACTTTGCCCGCTCTCGCCCAGACTGCACGCCCGGCCGCCGCCGCTTGCGGCCTCAGCCGTCTGATACGTCTCCAACGTATCTATAATTTTTGATTGCTCCATGCTATATTATCTACTGTTTTGGACCATATTGGGCTTTATTTTCCACTTTTATATTACTTTTGGGACTAACCTATTAACTGGAGGCCCAGCCCAGAATTGTTGTTTTTTGCCTATTTCAGTGTTTCGAAGAAACGGAATATCAAACGGAGTCCAAACGGAATGAAACCTTCGGGAACGTGATTTTCTCAACAAATATGACCCAGGAGACTCGGACCCTCCGTCAAGAAAGGAGGGAGGCGGTCACGAGGGTGGAGGGACCCCCCTAGGGCGCGCCCCTACCTCGTGGCCCCCCTGAAGCTCCACCGATGTACTCCTTCCTCCTATATATACCTACGTACCCCCAAACGACCAGATACGGAGCCAAAACCCTAATTCCACCGCCGCAAATTTCTGTATCCACGAGATCCCATCTTGGGGCCTGTTTCGGAGCTCCGCCGGAAGGGGAATCCACCATGGAGGCCTTCTACATCATCATAGCCTCTTCGATGAAGTGTGAGTAGTTTACCTTAGACCTTCAGATCCATAGTTAGTAGCTAGATGGCTTTTTCTCTCTTTTTGGATCTCAATACGATGTTCTCCCCCTCTCTCGTGGAGATATATTCGATGTAATCTTCTTTTTGTGGTGTGTTTGTTGAGACCGATGAATTGTGGGTTTATGATCAAGATTATCTATGAGCAATATTTGAATCTTCTCTGAATTCTTTTATGTATGATTGGTTATCTTTGCAAGTCTCTTCGAATTATCAGTTTGGTTTGGCCTACTAGATTGGTTTTTCTTGCAATGGGAGAAGTGCTTAGCTTTGGGTTCAATCTTGCGGTGTCCTTTCCCAGTGACAGTAGGGGCAGCAAGGCACGTATTGTATTGTTGCTATCGAGGATAACAAGATGGGGTATTTATCATATTGCATGAATTTATTCCTCTACATCATGTCATCTTGCTTAAGGTGTTACTCTGTTTTCTTGAACTTAATACTCTAGATGCATGCTGGATAGCGGTCGATGAGTGGAGTAATAGTAGTAGATGCAGGCAGGAGTCGGTCTACTTGTCTCGGACGTGATGCCTATATACATGATCATACCTAGATACTCTCATAACTATGCTCAATTCTGTCAATTGCTCAACAGTAATTTGTTCACCCACCATAGAATACTTATGCTCTTGAGAGAAGCCACTAGTGAAATCTATGGCCCCGAGTCTATTCTCATCATATCAATCTTCAATTACTTTATTATTGCTTTGCTTTTTTACTTTGCCTTTTATTCTACTTTGCATCTTTATATAAAAAATACCAAAAATATTGTCTATCATCACTATCAGATATCACTCTCGTAAGTGACCGTGAAGGGATTGACAACCCCTAATCGCGTTGGTTGCGTTGAGCTATTTGTTTTGTGTAGGTACGAGGGACTCGCGCGTAGCCTCCTACTGGATTGATACCTTGGTTCTCAAAAACTGAGGGAAATACTTACTCTACTCTGCTGCATCACCCTTTCCTCTTCAAGGAAATCCAACGCAGTGCTCAAGAGGTAGCAGGAAGATTCTGGCACCGTTGCCGGGGAGTCTATGCAAAAGTCAACATACCAAGTACCCATCACAATCCCTTATCTCTCGCATTACATTATTTGCCATTTGCCTCTCGTTTTCCTCTCCCCCGCTTCACCCTTGCCGTTTTATTCGCCCTCTCTTTTCCGTTTGCCTTTTTCTCGCTTGCTTGTCATTATGGCTAGTCTTATATCTTCTCCGTTGTCTCCCGAGAATTTTAAACAAAGGGAGGGAGAAATTCTAAAAGACGCTTGGTATAGAATTTGCAATGCTCAAAATAGATCTACCAGGAAGCAATCTACTTCAGTTCTTCTCCGCAATTTTTATGTAGGTGCTAATCCTTGGTATAGATATATCCTCGATACCATTACCGGAGGGAATTTCTTAGGTAGCCATACTTTTGATTCTTATAATGCTATGATAGATTTATTTGGCTCACCTCCTCTTTTGGTTAATGGAACTATGTTAACTTTGGAGCATGTAATGCAAAGACTTGAAATTATTGAAAATAAAGTTGCTGCCATTGAATTAATTGAAAATCTAGATAAAAAGATCCACAATCAAATCACCCAATATGGATCTAAGGTAGGAGTAACTTTGAAAAATATTAAGGAGAAGGAACCCATAGTTAATGAGAGAATAAATCAATATTCCACTAGAATCGATAAACTTGAGGGTATCATTACTAATTTGGGAACCGCTTTTTCTTCCGTAAAGAATACTCCAAGTCCACCTACTAAAATTGCCAAGCTTATGTACGTTCCTAAAAATAAGGGTGAATCCTCTAGTAAGGAAACGTCGGATCTTAAATCTATAAGTATTCATCCCAATCTTTTTGCTATCATTAAGGAACCATTTGCTACGGATGATTTTTTCGATCTTGTGCCTAAAAGTTTAATAATTACTAGAAAGAAATAAATTTCTAAGGAAGGTAGATGTCTCATTGAAGAATTGCCTACCAAGGACGGCAATACCTAGATCTATCCTTTCTTTTATGCCTAGCTACAGGCGTTAAACGATAGCGCTTATTGGTAGGCAACCCAATTTTATTTTAGTTTTTTTGCTTTTGTTTTTGTTTAGGAATAAATAATCCATCTACCTTCTGTTTAGATGTGGTTTTATCTTTTAATTAGTGTTTGTGCCAAGTTAAACCTATAGGATCTTCTTGGATGATAGTTATTTGATCTTGCTGTAATTTCCAGAAAATTTCTGTTCACGAAAACAATTATTAAAAATCACCAGAACGTGATAAAATAGTGATTCCAATTTCTGCTGATCAATAAATAAATTTACTAGGTCGTACTATTTTGGCTGATTTTTTGGAGTTCCAGAAGTTTGCGTTAGTTACAGATTACTATAGACTGTTCTGTTTTTGATAGATTCTTTTTTTCGTGTGTTGTTTGCTTATTTTGATGAATCTATGGCTAGTAAAATAGTTTATAAACCATAGAGAAGTTGGAATATAGTAGGTCTAACACCAATATAAATAAAGAATGAGTTCATTACAGTACCTTGAAGTGGTCTTTTGTTTTCTTTCGCTAACAGAGCTCACGAGAATTCTGTTGAGTTTTGTGTTGTGAAGTTTTCAAGTTTTGGGTGAAATCTTTGATGGATTATGGAACAAGGAGAGGCAAGAGCCTAAGCTTGGGTATGCCCATGGCACCCCCAAGATAATCCAAGGACACCAAAAAGTCAAAACTTGGGGATGCCCCCGAAGGCATCCCCTCTTTCGTCTACTTCCATCGGTAACTTTACTTGGAGCTATATTTTTATTCACCACATGATATGTGTTTTGCTTGGAGCGTCTTGTATGATTTGAGTCTTTGCTTTTTAGTTTACCACAATCATCCTTGATGTACACACCTTTTGAGAGAGCCATACATGAATTGGAATTTGTTAGAATACTCTATGTGCTTCACTTATACCTTTTGAGCTTTATAGTTTTGCTCTAGTGCTTCACTTATATCTTTTAGAGCACGGTGGTGGATTTGTTTTAAAGAAACTATTGATATCTCATGCTTCACTTAGATTATTTTTAGAGTCTTAAATAGCATGATAATTTGCTTAATAATAATATGCTTGGTATTCAAGATTTATAAAACTTTCTTTTGAGTGCGTTGAATACTAAGAAAAGTTTGATGCTTAATAATTGTTTTGAGATATGAAGATGGTGATATTAGAGTCATGCTAGTTGAGTAGTTGTGAATTTGAGAAATACTTGTGTTAAAGTTTGTGATTCCCGTAGCATGCACGTATGGTGAACCTTTATGTGGTGAAGTCGGAGCATGATTTATTTATTTATTGTCTTCCTTATGAGTGGCGGTCGGGGACGAGCGATGGTCTTTCCCTACCAATCTATCCCCCTAGGAGCATGCGCGTAATACTTTGCTTTGATAACTTCCAAATTTTTGCAATAAGTATATATGAGTTCTTTATGACTAATGTTGAGTCCATGGATTATACGCACTTTTCCCATCCTTCCACCATTGCTAGCCTCTCTAATACCGCGCACTATTCGCCGGTATCATACACCCACTGAGGGAGTCCTGGATTAGGGGGTGTCCGGATGGCCAGACTATACCTTCAGCCGGACTCCTGGACTATGAAGATACAAGATTGAGGACTTCGTCCCGTGTCCGGATGGGACTTTCCTTGGCGTGGAAGGCAAGCTTGGCGATGCGGATATTTAGATCTCCTACCATTGTAACTGACTTTGTGTAACCCTAACCCTCTCTGGTGTCTATATAAACCGGAGGGTTTTAGTCCGTAGGACAACACAACATACAACAATCATACCATAGGCTAGCTTCTAGGGTTTAGCCTCCTTGATCTCGTGGTAGATCTACTCTTGTACTACCCATATCATCAATATTAATCAAGCAGGACGTAGGGTTTTACCTCCATTGAGAGGGCCCGAACCTGGGTAAAACTTCGTGTCCCTTGTCTCCTGTTACCATCCGCCTAGACGCATAGTTCGGGACCCCCTACCCGAGATCCGCCGGTTTTGACACCGACATTGGTGCTTTCATTGAGATTTCCTCTGTGTCGTCGCTTCTAGGCCCGATGGCTCCTTCGATCGTCAACCACGATGCGGTCCAGGGTGATACCTTTCTCCGCGGACAGATCTTCGTCTTCGGCGGCTTCGCACTACGGGCCAAATCGCTTGGCCATCTGGAGCAGATCGAAAGCTACGCCCCTGGCCATCAGGTCAGATTTGGAAGTTTAAACTACACGTCTGACATCCGCGTGGACTTGATCTTCGACGGATTCGAGCGACAGCCGAGCATGCCGCACTGTCTCGATGGGCATGATCTAGCTCTGCCGCCGAACAGTGCCCTGGAGGCCGCACACGCTTCGGTTCCGACCCTTAATTCGGAGCCGGCTGCGCCGATCGAGGATGAGCGGTTGGACGCCGCCTCGGGGCTGCAATCTCAAAGGCGATTGAGCCAAACACCAGCCCCGCACTCCGCAAGGCCCGTGACTCCGAGGGGCCGGATTCCTCTCCAGACTCCAAGCCCTCCGCGCGCCTGCCGATCGAATCCGATTGGGCGCCGATCATGGAGTTCACCACTGCGAACATCTTCCAGCACTCGCCCTTCGGCGACATCCTGAAGTCACTAAAGTCTCTCTCTTTATCAGGAGAGCCCTGGCCGGACTACGGTCAGCAAGGTTGGGATACGGACGATGAAGAAATTCAAAGCCCACCCACCACCCACTTCGTAGCCACTGTCGATGACTTAACCGACATGCTCGACTTCGACTCCGAACACATCGACGGTATGGACGACGATGCAGGAGACGACCAAGAACCAGCACATGTAGGGCACTGGAAGGCCACCTCGTCGTACGACATATATATGGTGGACACTCCAAAAGATGGAGATGGCGATGGAACAGTGGGGGATGACACCTCCAAGAAACAACCCAAGCGCTTGCGTCAGCGGCGCCGCTCTAAATCCCGCCAGAGCAAAAACGGTAATTCCGGCACGGGAGATAATAATACTCCGGATAGCGCCGAAGAACACCCCCTCCAGCAAGATTCAGCACAGGAGGATGGAGAAGCCAGCCCTCACGAGAGAGCGGCAGACAGAGAGGTTGAGGATGATAATTATATGCCTCCCTCCGAAGACGAGGCAAGCCTCGACGACGACCAATTCGTCGTGTCAGAGGATCCAGCCGAACAAGAGCGTTTTAAACGCAGGCTTATGGCCACGGCAAGCAGCCTCAAGAAAAAGCAGCAAAAGCTTAGAGCTGATCAAGATTTGCTAGCCGATAGATGGACTGAAGTCCTTGCGGCAGAAGAGTATGAACTCGAACGCCCCTCCAAGAGTTACCCAAAGCGCAGGCTGCTACCCCGATTAAAGGAGGAAGCACCTAAACCTACATCACCAGCCCATGACATGGCCGACCGGCCACCTCGTGGCCGTGACAGAGAGGCCTCTCGGCCCTCCACTCAAGCCGTGCCCCAGCACCGCTCAAAAAATACTAAGGCACGGGAAAATGCACCAGACCTGTGAGAGATACTGGAGGACAAGGCAAGACAAACAAGATCGATCTACGGATCGCGTGGGCGCCCCACGACACGTGACGGGGATCATCACTCCGGACATAATAAATCCGGCCGGGCCGAACACAATAGACAAAGCTCATTCGAGCTGCGTCGTGATATAGCCCAATACAGAGGCGCCGCACACCCATTATGCTTCACAGATGAAGTGATGGATCATAAAATCCCTGAGGGTTTCAAACCCGTGAACATCGAATCATATGATGGCACAACAGATCCTGCGGTATGGATCGAGGATTATCTCCTTCATATCCACATGGCCCGCGGAGATGATCTACACGCCATCAAATACCTCCCAATCAAACTTAAGGGACCGGCCCGACATTGGCTTAACAGCTTGCCAGTAGATTCAATCGGTTCTTGGGAGGACCTGGAAGCCGCATTCCTCGACAATTTCCAGGGTACCTATGTGCGACCACCAGATGCCGATGACCTAAGCCAAATAATTCAGCAGCCAGAGGAATCGGCCAGGCAATTCTGGACACGGTTCCTAACAAAGAAAAACCAAATAGTTGACTGTCCGGACGCAGAGGCCCTAGCAGCCTTCAAGCATAACATCCGCGACGAGTGGCTTGCCCGGCACCTTGGACAGGAAAAGCCGAAATCTATGGCAGCCCTCACGACACTCATGACCCACTTCTGCGCGGGAGAAGACAGCTGGCTAGCTCGCAGCAACAACTTATCCAAGAACCTTGGTAATTCGGATACCAAGGACAAAAGTGGCAGGTCGCGTCGGAACAAGCAAAAGCGCCGCGTTAACAGCGACAGCAACGAGGATACGGCAGTCAATGCCGGATTCAGAGGCTACAAATCTGGTCAGCGGAAAAAGCCATTCAAAAGAAATACTCAGGGGTCGTCCAGTTTGGACCAAATACTCGACTGCTTGTGACAGATACATGGCACCCCCGAAAAGCCAGCCAATCACACCAACAGGGATTGTTGGGTGTTCAAGCAGGCAGGCAAGTTAAACGCCGAAAATAGAGACAAGGGGCTACGTAGCGACGAAGAGGAGGAGCCCAGGCCGCCGAACAACAGTGGACAAAAGGGTTTTCCCCCACAAGTGCGGACGGTGAACATGATATACGCAACCCACATCCCCAAGAGGGAACAGAAGCGTGCGTTACGGGACGTATACGCGATAGAGCCAGTCGCCCCAAAGTTCAACCCATGGTCCTCCTGCCCGATCACTTTTGATCGAAGGGACCACCCCACTAGCATCCATCATGGCGGGTTCGCCGTATTGGTTCTAGACCCAATTATCGACGGATTTCATCTCACAAGAGTCCTTATGGACGGCGGCAGCAGCCTGAACCTGCTTTACCAGGACACAGTGCGGAAAATGGGCATATATCCCTTGAGGATTAAGCCCACCAAAAGGACCTTTAAAGGCGTCATACCAGGTGTAGAGGCCAACTGCACAGGCTTAGTCACACTTGAAGTGGTCTTTGGATCTCCGGATAATTTCCTAAGCGAAGAGTTAATCTTCGACATAGTCCCGTTCCGCAGTGGCTATCACGCACTGCTCGGGCGAACCGCATTTGCAAAGTTCAATGCGGTACCGCACTACGCATACCTCAAGCTCAAGATGCCAGGCCCTCGAGGAGTAATCACGGTCAATGGAAACACCGAGCGCTCCCTCCGAACGGAGGAGCACACGGCGGCCCTCGCAGCGGAAGTACAAAGCAGCCTCTCTAGGCAGTTCTCCAATCCGGCCGTTAAAAGGCCGAACACTGTCAAGCATGCCCGTAGTAACCTACAACAAGACCGCCTGGCACGTTCTGAGCTGGCGTAGCAATGCGGCCCCAACCCCAGCCCTCGCGAAATAGCAAAATCAGTGCTTCGCGTACATAACTACGCTCTCAAAATACCATGGGCGTAGGGGAAGGGGCACCATCACGGCACGCCCAAAACACGGCTTAAACCGTACTAGGGGCTGCCGAATCCTTTCTTTATCTTCTCTTACTTTCAGGACTCCATACTTCGGACGACCTATTCGGCAATTCAACTGCCGCACAAACGATGCATGAACCGGGGGAGCAGACAAGCCATGCCGCATTATGGACTCCCAGGTGGTCTCTATCACGAGCAGTATAACTGTTTTGCATATAAGTTCCGCGGCCCACCACTGGACCGGACATGTTAAATAGTCCAACTTTTTGCTTATCGCACTATTTGTATCGTTCTACTTTGATCGCAGCCCTTTTAAACAATACACAGTCTTTAACTATTTTCTGCATTACCTTTTTTATAAATATATGTTCATTAATGAGATGTTGCACCCGTCCACTATGGTACGACAAATACGCCAGGGGCTTCAGTACCCCTCAATATGGTGTGAGAAGTCCGAACACTTTAACAAGTGCGGCACCCCGAACTTATAGCATTATATGCATCGGCTCCGAATCATGTCTTGGGTCAATAGTTGGGTTTGCCCGGCTCCTATGTTTTGGTGCCTTACGTTCCGCTATATCGGCTAAGTTAGCACTAGGAGAACTACTGCGATTGTGCCCCAGTTGAGCTGGGCTGAGCAGCTCAGTAGAGAAAGCTAAAACCGACTGTCATGATGAAGCGAGAGACCGGTCGCTGTTCGAGAGGTTTTTCGAGTCCCTAAAGACTTATGCCTCTTAGAGCGAGGAACCAGCTTTGTCCGGCCAAGGCGTGGATAGCGCCCCGAACTCGGTCTTCCGAATTCTAGGGGCTTCGCCGAAATTTAAAATTATAGAGTTCTATGGCTAAGTGAGAGTGTTCAAGCATTATAGTCTGATTGCCTTGTTCGTTGTGCTAAGCGCCTCCCTCGAAGGACCCAAACATGGGAAAAAGAGCGCTCAGGTTTATCCCGAACACCCCAGCACTAGTGGCATGGGGGCAGAAGCCGACGACTGGCCATCTCTCAATTTTTGATAAACGGCCGCACAGAAAGTAATTTTTTAAATTCAAAAAGCATTGCTTAGCGCACATGAACAAGTTTTCAGCGCACAGGACAACACAAGCGAGTTCACTCAAAAATTACATCCTTGGTACATTCATCCGCCATAAGGCGGGCACCCTTCAGAACATCCTTATAATAGTTCTCGGGTTTGCGATGCTCCTTCCCCGGCGGTGTCCCGTCCTTCACAAGCTTCTCACCGTCCAGCTTGCCCCAGTGCACCTTAGCGCGGGCAAGGGCCCTCCGGGCATATTCGATGCAGACGGAGCGCTTGATGACTTCAAGCCTTGGACAGGCCGCCACCGGCCGCTGAACCGGTCCGAAATAGCTCCCAGGCAGGGCCTCTCCAGGCCACAGCCAAACTATGGGGCCCTTCATGGCCTGTTCGGCCGCCTTGTGGAGCTCGACCAACTGCTTCAGCTGGTCGCTCAAGGGCACAGGGTGTCCGGCCTCAGCATACTGAGACCAGAACACCTTCTCCGTCGAGTTGCCCTCCTCGGCTCGGTAGAATGCGGCGGCATCGGATACGCTACAGGGAAGATCTGCGAATGCCCTTGGAGAGCTCCGGATTCAGGTAAGTAACAAGTAGCTTACTTTTATATGTCTGCCTTGCATAAAGAATGCCTTACCCACTGCTATCTTTTTCACCGCATCCAACTCCTGGAGGGCCTTCTGGGATTCGGCCTTGGCAGACTTGGTAGCTTCGATGGCTGCCGCGAGCTCGGACGCTTGCGTCTTCGAGTCAAGCTCCAAACTCTCATGCTCCAAATTTCTCTCGCTCGATGCGCTCCGAGGCCGCTCTCTTCTCGACCTCGGACAGCGCCTGCTTGAGGGTAGCCACCTCAGTTGTGGCCCCTGCAATAAGCAGCACAATCCTATCATTTTTGCAATTGCATATTTTTATATATTTTTCTATAAGGTATCTCTTACCTTCTTTCTCCTCGAGCTGCCACTTAGCAAGGCCGAGCTCTTGCTCGGACCGCTCAAGACCCTGCTTTAGGGTGCCTAACTCCACAGTCAGTGTGGCAGTCACAAGCAGCGAAGCCTGCATACGCATATTGACTCATTTTTTGTTAGACTCCTGCGAAATTTATTAGATCCTCTATTCGGCTTTTCTTTCCGAACGCCAAACAGAGCATCAGGGGCTACTGTCTATGCGGTAATACTTTTACATATTTTTTACTTACCTTGAAGCCTGTTAGAAGGCTGGCACAAGCTTCAGTCAGTCCGCTCTTGGTGGACTGAACCTTCTGGATCACCGTACTCATAATAGTACGGTGCTCCTCGTCGATGGAGGCGTCGTTAAGCACCTCTAGCAGATTGTCCGGCACCTCCGGTTGGACGGGGGCCGCCGGCTCAGAAGGCTTGCTCCTCTTGGAAGGAGTTCGCCTACCGCAGTCCGGAACCGTTGAAGATTCCGGCACGGTGTCCGGCTCAAAGCCGGACTTGGAGCCCTAGGGGGTCTTGTCCCCTTTACTCCCGGAGTCCGGGAGGTCGCCTCGCGGCTCCTCCAGGACCACCTCCTCTTGGCCCGGAGCTTGTCGCGACGCCACTTCGGCGTCGTCCGCAGTGCGGGGGGAGGCAGCGGGCGGAACTCAATTCACGTCCGATGAATCTAGGGAGCCGCTCGACGACTCGTCGAGCCCGGCCTTCGGTGGACTGCATAATTATATTCGACATAAGGAAAGGTTGTGCAACAAAGGAATGCTATGAGTTACTCTAGTGTCCGAATACTTACGATGTCGCCGGGCGCCTGGCCCTGTGCGGCCACTCCTCTTCGCCCTCGTCGGCGTCGGTGGAGTAGTCCGGAGGGAGGGTCTTCCCCTTCTTGGACCCTTCGGCCTCCCCTGTTGGGGCGGCCTTCCTCTTCTTTCCTCCCCCCGCTGGAGGGGGAGAGGTTTCTTCTTCCTCCTCCTCATTTTCACGGGAGGAGCGCGTCTCGGATTCGTCGGATGAAGAATCTGACACCTCCTGGCGCCGGGAACTCTTTCGAGTCCCCGTGGCCCTCTTCTTGGCCTTCTTCTCCGGCACCATGTAAGGTGCCGGAACCAGCAGCTTCGCTAAGCGAGCGTCGGCTGGGTCTTCAGGCAAAGGGGCCGGACAGTCGATCTGTCCGAAGTTTGCCAGCCAATCCTGTCAAAGGAAAGGGAGTTTAGATTCCGCATAGAGTCAAACTATGGAAAACCAACATCCTGTAAAAGGTAAAAATAGGTTACCGTACTAGCGGGAAGCTGCGTGCTGAATCCGCGGTCCTCGGAAGCGGATGCGGGAGCCTCGGCGCCTTTGAATAACACCTTCCAGGCGTATTCGTATGTTGTGTCAAAGAGCCTGCTCAGGGTTGGGTGCTGCGCCGGGTCGAACTCCCACAAATTGAAGCCCCATTGCTGACACGGGAGGATCCGGCGGACGAGCATAACCTGGACTACGTTAACAAGCTTAAGCTGCTTGTTCACCAAGGCTTAGATGCATTTTTGCAGTCCGGTTACCTCTCCTTTATTGCCCAACGACAGGCCCGTCTCTTTCCAAGACGTGAGCCACGTAGGGGGTCCGGACCGGAACTCAGGGGCTGCGACCCATCTGGGATCGCGCGGCTCGGTGATGTAAAACCACCCCGATTGCCACCCCTTCAGGGTCTCCACAAAGGAGCCCTCGAGCCATAGGACGTTGGCTATCTTGCCCGCCATGGCACCTCCGCACTCCACCTGGTTGCCGCGCACCACCTTGGGCTTGACATTGAAAGTCTTGAGCCATAGGCCGAAATGGGGGCGGACGCAGAGGAAAGCCTCACACACGATGATAAACGCCGAGATGTTGAGGATGAAGTTCGGGCCAGATCATGGAAATCTAGGCCATAGTAGAACATGAGCCCCCGGACGAATGGGTGGAGAGGAAAGCCCAGTCCGCGGAGGAAATGGGGAAGGAATACTAACCTCTCATGGGGCCTTGGGGTGGGGAGGAGCTGCCCCTCTTCGGGAAGCCGGTGCGCGATGTCGTTAGACAAGTATCCGGCCTTCCTCAGCTTTTTGATATGGCCCTCCGTGACGGAGGAGACCATCCACTTGCCTCCCGCTCCGGACAAGGCTGGAGAAGGTTGAGGTGGGAAGTGCGGGCTTGGGCGCTGGAGCTCGAGTGCGCGGAAGATGGATAGGCAAAGGAGGAAGAAGGCGTAGGTAAAAAGGTGGATCCTTATCCTCTTATATGGGCGGATGCGACTGTGCGTCCCCACCAGCCTGGTAAAACTCGCTTATCTCCCAAGCGCCGTGATAAATGGCGCGGTTGGGTTACCCACATCCGTATTGATGAGAATCCTGTAAATAAAGGGGACACGATCTCTGCTTTGGCAAGACGTGCCAAGGAAACCGCCTCGCAAAATGCGCTGAGGTGGGGAAGTGAAAACGATTAGAATAGAGGCTTGGCTGTAGTATGATGTCACGCTACGGAATACGTCAGCAGATTAGATTTGTGTAAATATTATTCTCTCTATGGCAATATGTGGAAACTTATTTTGCAGAGCCGGACACTATCCTTAGTGTTAACAATCTTTTATGAAGTACTTGGAGGAGGAACCCGCCTTGCAATGCCGAAGACAATCTGCGCACTGGACTCGTCGTCATTGAAGCCTGGTTCAGGGGCTACCGAGGGAGTCCTGGATTAGGGGGTGTCCGGATGGCCGGACTATACCTTCAGCCGGACTCCTGGACTATGAAGATACAAGATTGAGGACTTTGTCCCGTGTCAGGATGGGACTTTCCTTGGCGTGGAAGGCAAGCTTGGCGATGCGGATATTTAGATCTCCTACCATTGTAACCGACTTTGTGTAACCCTAACCCTCTCCGGTGTCTATATAAATCGGAGGGTTTTAGTCCGTAGGACAACACAACATACAACAATCATACCATAGGCTAGCTTCTAGGGTTTAGCCTCCTTGATCTCGTGGTAGATCTACTCTTGTACTACCCATATCATCAATATTAATCAAGCAGGATGTAGGGTTTTACCTCCATCGAGAGGGCCCGAACCTGGGTAAAACTTCGTGTCCCTTGTCTCCTGTTACCATCCGCCTAGACGCACAGTTCGGGACCCCCTACCCGAGATCTGCCGGTTTTGACACCGACACCCACCATGTACCTTCCTCAAAACAACCACCATACCTACCTATCATGGAATTTCCATAGCCATTCCGAGATATATTGCCATGCAACTTTCCACCGTTCCATTTATTATGACACGCTCCATTATTGTCATATGGCTAGCATGATCATGTAGTTGACATTGTATTTGTGGCAAAGCCACCGTTCATAATTCTTTCATACATGTCACTCTTGATTCATTGCATATCCCGGTACACCGCCGGAGGCATTCACATAGAGTCATATTTTGTTCTAAGTATCGAGTTGTAAATGTTGAGTTGTAAGAAAAATAAAAGTGTGATGATCATCATTTTTAGAGCATTGTCTTAAGTGAGGAAAGTCGGGATGAGACCGGACGAAAAATGAAAAAAATTGAAAAAAAGAGGCCATAAAAAAGAGAAAGGCCCAAATAAAAAATGAGAGAAAAAGAGAGAAGGTACAATGTTACTATCCTTTTACCACACCTGTGCATCAAAGTAGCATCATGATCTTCATGATAGAAAGTCTCTCATTTTATCACTTTCATATACTAGTGGGAATTTTACATTATAGAACTTGGCTTGTATATTCCAATGATGGGCTTCCTCAAAATGCCCTAGGTCTTCTTGAGCAAGCGAGTTGGATGCACACCCACTTAGTTTCTTTTGATGAGCTTTCATATACTTATAGCTCTAGTGCATCCGTTGCATGGCAATCCCTACTCACTCACATTGATATCTATTGATGGGCATCTCCATAGCCCGTTGATATGCCTAGTTGATGTCAGACTATCTTCCCCCCTTTTTATCTTCTCCACAACCACCATTCTATTCCACATATAGTGCTATATCCATGGCTCACGCTCATGTATTCGTGAAGATTGAAAAGGTTTTGAAAATGTAAAAAGTATGAAACAATTGCTTGGCTTGTCATCGGGGTTGTGCATGATTTAAATACTTTGTGTGGTGAAGATAGAGCATAGCCAGACTATATGATTTTGTAGGGATAACTTTCTTTGGCCATGTTATTTTGAGAAGACATAATTGCTTTGTTAGTATGCTTGAAGTATTGTTATTTCTATGGCAATATGAACTTTTATCTTGAATCTTTCGGATCTGAATATTCATACCACAATTAAGAAGAGTTACATTGAAATTATGCCAAGTACCACTCCGCATCAAAAATTCTTTTTTATCATTTACCTACTCGAGGACGAGCAGGAGTTAAGCTTGGGGATGCCTGGTACGTCTCCAACGTATCTATAATTTTTGATTGCTCCATGCTATATTATCTACTGTTTTGGACCATATTGGGCTTTATTATCCACTTCTATATTACTTTTGGGACTAACCTATTAGCCGGAGGCCCAGCCCAGAATTGCTGCTTTTGCCTATTTCAGTGTTTCGAAGAAACGGAATATCAAACGGAATGAAACCTTCGGGAACGTGATTTTCTCAACAATTATGATCCAGGAGACTCGGACCCTCCGTCAAGAAAGGAGGGAGGTGGTCACGAGGGTGGAGGGCGCCCCCCTGCCTCGTGGCCCCCCCGAAGATCCAACGACGTACTCCTTCCTGCTATATATACCTACGTACCCCCAAATGATCAGATACGGAGCCAAAACCCTAATTCCACCGCCGCAATTTTTTGTATCCACGAGATCCCATCTTTGGGCCTGTTCCGGAGCTCTGCCGGAAGGGGAATCCACCACGGGGGCCTTCTACATCATCATAGCCTCTCTGATGAAGTGTGAGTAGTTTACCTCAGACCTTCGGGTCCATAATTAGTAGCTAGATGACTTATTCTCTCTTTTTGGATCTCAATACAATGTTCTCCCCCTCTCTCGTGGAGATCTATTCGATGTAATCTTCTTTTTGCGGTGTGTTTGTTGAGATCGATGAATTGTGGGTTTATGATCAAGATTATCTATGAGCAATATTTGAATCTTCTCTGAATTCTTTTATGTATGATTGGTTATCTTTGCAAGTCTCTTCGAATTATCAGTTTGTTTTGGCCTACTAGATTGGTTTTTCTTGCAATGAGAGAAGTGCTTAGCTTTGGGTTCAATCTTGCAGTGTCCTTTCCCAGTGACAGTAGGGGCAGCAAGGCACGTATTGTATTGTTGCTATCGAGGATAACAAGATGGGGTATTTATCATATTGCATGAATTTATTCCTCTACATCATCTCATCTTGCTTAAGGCGTTACTCTGTTTTCTTGAACTTAATAATCTAGATGCATGCTGGATAGCGGTCGATGAGTGGAGTAATAGTAGTAGATGCAGGCAGGAGTGGGTCTACTTTTCTCGGACGTGATGCCTATATACATGATCATACCTAGATACTCTCATGACTATGCTCAATTTTGTCAATTGCTCAACAGTAATTTGTTCACCCACCGTAGAATACTTATGCTCTTGAGAGAAGCCACTAGTGAAATCTATGGCCCCCGGGTCTATTCTCATCGTATCAATCTTCAATTACTTTATTATTGCTTTGCTTTTTACTTTGCCTTTTATTTTACTTTGCATCTTTATATAAAAAATACCAAAAATATTATCTATCATCTCTATCAGATCTCACTCTCGTAAGTGACCGTGAAGGGATTGACAACCCCTAATAGCGTTGGTTCCGTTGAGCTATTTATTTTGTGTAGGTACGAGGGACTCGCGCGTAGCCTCCTACTGGATTGATACCTTGGTTCTCAAAAACTGAGGGAAATACTTACTCTACTCTGCTGCATCACCCTTTTCTCTTCAAGGAAATCCAACACAGTGCTCAAGAGGTAGCACCGTCCACCCCGGCCTCTCCCCCTGCAGCCCAGTCTCGCCCCGCTCGGCGCCTCCACTCGGGACCGTCCGCGGCCACCGCAGCCACTTGCGCCTGCCTCCGACGCGCCGCCTCCTGCTCGTCCCTGCAGCCGTCGCCCTGCCGTTGCCTCGCCATGCCGCCCGGATCTGCGCTTGGTCGCGCCCACGCCCCACTGCTCCCGCTGCCCCGCCGCACCGCCCCGCTCCGGCCACGGTCGCCGGCGTTGGGCCACGCGTCGGCCCCGTCCTCCCTGGCCGCGCGCTCACGCACCCGGGGCATGCGCCCGCACCACCGGGGTGAAGCCCGGGTTAGCCCGCGCCCACACCTGTTAAGTAGCGCCCGATGGGCCCCTATGCCTATGGCACGTGGGGCCCGCCCTGGAACGTTTTTATATAAAAAATATATAAATAAATAAATAAATAAAATATCAATTAATTAACTAATTAATTAACTTAATTAATCTAGTTTAATTAAACATAATCAATCCTTCTTAATTAAAACCTAATTTACATGTTTAGTCTATGACAGGTGGGTCCCACTGGACCCACAGGTCAGGTTAGACTCCAGTCAACCACACTGTTGATTGCTGACGTCACGCCTACATCATGTTGACGTCATCCCATACTATTATGAATAATGTTGATTTAAATTAAATAAATAAATTCTAGAAAATGATTTAGAACTTTAAAAATTAATAGAAAATAAACCGTAGCTCAGATGAAAATGTTTTCTACATGAAAGTTGCTCAGAACGACGAGACGAATCCGGATACGCAACCCGTTCATCTGCCACACAACCCTAGCATAGCGAACACGCAACTTTCCCCCTCTGGCCCGTTTGTCCGAAAATGCCAAACACCAGGGATACTTTCCCGGCTGTTTCCCCCCTTTGCAGGTATCGCCTACTACTGCGTTAGGTCACCCCTAGCACTGCGTATTTCCATGTTATGCTTTATGTTGCTTTGATTGCTCTATTATTTATTTGTGTTCCCCCCTCCGTTACTTCTTTTCGGTAGACCCCGAGACCGCTGCCGGTACCCCTGTGATCGACTACATCGACAACGAACCCTTCTTGCCAGAGCAACCAGGCAAGCTCCCCCCCCCTTGATCACCAGATATCGCCTATTCTTCTCTATACTGCTTGCATTAGAGTAGTGTAGCATGTTACTGCTTTCGGTTAATCCTATCCTGATGCATAGGCTGTCATTGTTGCTACAGTTGTTACCCTTACATGTTATCCTACTGCTTAGTATAGGATGCTAGTGTTCAATCAGTGGCCCTACACTCTTCCATGCTATACTACTGGGTCGTGATCACTTCGGGATGTGATCACGGGCATATGCTATACACTTTATACTGTTACATTACTTATGCTACTGTTCGGAGATGGGGGCTGAAGGGGCAGGTGGTTCCATCCCGGTAGAGGTGGGCCTGGGTTCCCGACGGCCCCTGACTGTTGCTTTGTGGCGGAGCGACAGGGCAGGTTGAGACCACCTAGGAGAGAGGTGGGTCTGGCCCTGGTCGGCGTCCGTGGTTACATCAATTAACACGCTTAACGAGATCTTGGTATTTGATCTGAGTCTGGCCACTGGCCTATACACACTAAGCAACTACGCGGGAACAGTTATGGGCACTCGACGTCCTGGTATCAGCCCAAGCCTTCTTGACGTCAACGACTGAGCGGTGCGTGCCGGATTGGAACGTAAGCCTGCTCTTGTATTAAGGGGGCTAGTTCTGCTTCCGGCCGCCCTCGCAACGTGCAGGTGTGCAATGGGCGATGGGCCTAGACCCCTGCGCCATAGGATTTAGACCGGCGTGTTGACCTCTCTGTTGTGACTATGTAGGGCTGCGACGTGTTGATCTTCCAAGGCCGGGCATAACCCAGGAAAGTGTGTCCGGCCAAATGGGATCGAGCGTGTTGGGTAATGTGGTGCACCCCTGCAGGGAAGTTTATCTATTCGAATATCTGTGATCTTCGGTAACAGGATGACTTGGAGTTGTACCTTGACCTTATGACAACTAGAACTGGATACTTAATAAAACACACCCTTCCAAGTGCCAGATATAACCCGGTGATCGCTCTCTAACAGGGCAACGAGGGGAGGATCGCCGGGTAGGATTATGCTATGCGATGATACTTGGTGAAGTTACCATCTACTCTCTTCTACATGCTGCAAGATGGAGGTGGCCTGAAGCGTAGTCTTCGACAGGATTAGCTATCCCCCTCTTATTCTGGCTTTCTGCAGTTCAGTCCACCGATATGGCCCTTTACACATATACCCATGCATATGTAGTGTAGCTCCTTGCTTGCGAGTACTTTGGATGAGTACTCACGGTTGCTTTTCTCCCTCTTTTCCCCCTTACCATTCTACCTGGTTGTCGCAACCAGATGCTGGAGCCTATGAGCCAGACGCCACCGACGACGATGACTCCTACTACACCGGAGGTGCCTACTACTACGTGCAGGCCGCTGACGACAGCCAGGAGTAGTTTAGGAGGATCCCGGGCAGGAGGCCTGCGCCTCTTTCGATCTGTATCCTAGTTTGTGCTAGCCTTCTTAAGGCAAACTTGTTTAACTTATGTCTGTACTCAGATATTGTTGCTTCCGTTGACTCGTCTATGATCGAGCACTTGTATTTGAGCCCTCGAGGCCCCTGGCTTGTATTATGATGCTTGTATGACTTATTTTTATTTTTAGAGTTGTGTTGTGATATCTTCCCGTGAGTCCCTGATTTTGATCGTACACGTTTGCATGTATGATTAGTGTACGGTTGAATCGGGGACGTCACAAGTTGGTATCAGAGCCGACTGCCAGTAGGAATCCCCCTTCCACACTCCTTGGACGAAGTCGAGTCTAGACTTTACAAAACTTTTACTAACATGGTTGTGCAGCCCATGGGCCCACGTTGCCATTGGGTGGTATTAGCATCTTTTACTCCTCAATCTTTACTCCGGGACTCTGAACTCTCTTCTACTCGGGTTAAACAAATTTTGCTAACTCTGACTATAGGTTCTCGTAACTACTTCCTTCCGGAGAGCCCCTCACTCCAGATGATTGCTTGGTGCACCAGAAGATTCCAAAGATACTCTCTAATGTTCTCTGGAGACTTAGTGCCATCGCTATTGCAATTCCCTTCCATCGATAAACCCCTATGGATAACCACGTGCACTTGCCATTGGTACAATCATTCCCCATTGATCTTGTTATTGCAAGATACCTTGAAATTCTCGCTATTGTTTCGAGAATACTTTATGCCTACTGCCTTGCAGTTCTTGCCACATGAATACCCTACGGATAATTCATCGCACTTACCGAGTATCCATTCTTTCCCCGTTATTCATATGATTCACAAGATACATGGAAATACTATTTGATCTTCCGATAATCCTCTGCCTGATATTGCTCTGCAAATACTTGTCTACTAACATTATGGATGCTTCCCATATTTCTAGCTATATTCATTAGTCTCCTTTGACGCCGTATTTTTGATACTATTGATTCAACATGAGCGCGAATGCCCGCAATCATCGGTTGATCCTTTTAAATTATCTTTCCGGCTCAGATGTCATTTTGAACATGAGCTGGATCTCGACCAATCAAATTACCATCCTCAATCAGAGCGTTTGCTTCTGATCCCTTGTCTGGAATTCATAATTCCTTTGCAATTGAGCTTTGAGTTAGTCAGTTGTTTCTGTAATCTGATCTCCTTGCATTCTTTCTTCTTATAGTTGAGTACCGACGCCCACATCAGATCCCTTCTGGATCACCAGACCCTTTTTGTCGGATTTTAACCGACAACGTCCTTCATATTCAATAAGCTTGTGAGCCTTTCCTCGGATACATAATGCCTTTGGTAAATTATATTCTCTGCTTTCTCAAGCATGCTCTACTATCGAGTTTGTGTTATTTATTCTTGAAATTCGTGGTATATGTTCTAAGAAGCCCCGATGGGTTGAACCTATGGCTTCCTTAATCTGTGTGAACTCGAAAGTTTTCACGGGTCATACTCCTCTGGTAATTCACCAGGTAGGTTTTGACATTAAAATCATTTTTATCTAGAGAAGTGGATGAAAGTTTATGCATTGAAGAAGTGCGAGTCGACATTGAACTTTGTGTTCATGCCCATGGACATGATGTAGATCGTATCATTAAAGCTTCTCTTAAATTAATTATTCCCTTGGTATAAGTTCTTATATCTGGGATTTGGCCTTTTGCAAGTGTCACTACAAAAAAAGACACATCCGTGACATTTTGGGCCGACGAAAAAAAATTATGTCATACATATGACACTTCTTTGACGATAATTGTGACAAAACCCGGTATCATCATAGATGTGGTGGGCTCCTACTTCTATGACAAAAAAATCATGACAGAAAATGGTCTTTTCGTCCTGGGCGGGCCGGAGACGCAGCTGCATGACATTCTTCGGGCCGTCCATCACGGAAAAAACCATGGTAGAAGCGAGGGGGAGGAAAATTTCGGGGAGTTCCCGGTTACGGTGGGAGGTCGGGGGCCGAGCGATGCGCGTTTCTCTCGTACACGTACGCGCGTGTGTGTGAGGCGTTGGCTCTAACTGAACCCGAGCGGGGCGATGGGCTCTAACTGAACCCGAGCGATTGCATTGCAGGCTACGCGTTACTGAACCCGAGCGATCGATCGATGGCTGTTAACTGAACCCGATCGAGCGATTCCTTCGCTACTGCTGCTAACTGAAGCCGATCGATGATGCCTCTGGATGAACAGTGAGCGTTGCGGGGGGGGGTTTGGATGAACAGTTCCCGGTGGGGGTGGATGAACAGGACCCCGTGGTGTTGCCTCTGGATGAATAGGACCCCGATCGATCGAGCCGGTTGGGGCTGGATGAACAGGACCCCGTGGAGGGCTGGATGAACAGGACCACCCCATGGAGGGCAGGATAAACAGTAGACGGTGGAGGGCTGGATGAATAGTAGCCCGTGGAGGGGTGGTTGAACAGGAGCCCGTGGAGAGGGCTGGTTGAACAGTAGCCGGTGGAGTAGCGCGCGGTGGAGGCTAGATGAACAGGAGCCCGTGGATGAACAGTCGCACGTGGAGGCTGGAGGAGGTCGACGGTGGATGAACAGTAGCTCGTGGAGGCTGGAGGGGGTCGACGGTGGAGATGAACAGTATCCCGTGGAGTCCCGTTTTGCGGTATGCCACACCCCTCCCAATCAACGGGACCCCCGTTTCGACCGTATGAGGTTCTTTTGTCTGTTTTGCGGTACGCCACACCCCTCCCGATCAACAGGACCCCCGTTTCGACCGTAGGAGGTATGTTTCCTCCGTTCTGCGGTACGCCAGGCCTCGTTTCCATCGCATGTTCCGTCCAAGCCCTCCCGATGAACATGACCACGCATTCCGTTCTGACCCAGCCGGTTGGCTCCCACGCGTTTCGTTGCCTCCCGATGAACACGACGCATTCCGTTGCCTCCCCATGAACACGACGCATTCTGTTGCCTCCCCATGAACACGACGACGACGACGTTGTTTCTCCGTTCCGACCCAGCCATGTCAACGAGCCCTCGCCGTACGTATGCGCGAGTAGGCGTTCGAGACCCCGCCCATATGTACACATACGTGGCCGTATTTTCTTTCTTGCACCCTGGTCGCCTTTACTACGACACGTGCGCGCCTCTACATCCACCAGTATATATGTACGTACACGTTCGCGACCAGAATGACAATGCTACGTACGCTTCGACTAGGTGGGTGCCGACTGTCAGGCACTTCCTTGCATGTAAAGATGTAGCTGGTGGGTCCCAGCAGTTAGGGGGCGAATCGTTTTTTTTGCTCGGACGCACTTCCTTGCCTGCGAAGGTGTAGCTAGTGGGTCCCAGCAGTCAGGGCGAAACGTTTTTTTCACGAAATACGGTGGCCCGTCTGGTGGGTCCCCGCTGTCAGGTGGAGGAATAATTATTTTGCATGTAATAAGGAGGCACTTCCTTGCTGCGGCCGTGGACCCAGCTGTCAGCCTCTCCACGTACAGTCCACGTCCGATGGAAGTCGTCCCTAGACCACGTTGACCACGCCGTGCCGAGAGTACCAGGGCGGTGGACGACGGCGAGGCCTAGGAAGGGGACGACAGGGAGCCGGGGAAGACACGACAGTGGAAGCCCGCGCGGAGAGGAGTACGAGGGTTCACTGGTTCGGCTGCGGTGTGACGCTGCCGTCGCCGCAGGGCCTGGCCAGTGGTGGGAATAGTAGGGGGCGGTGAGGCCTCCGCGGCAGCACAGCCGACCACGGGAGGCAGGAGCATGTGGCACGACCGGCGCTGCTTTGGGCGGCTAGAGCAAGAAGACCAGAGGTTGAAGAAGCACTACGGCCGTTGGATGGATATCGTACGATCACTGGAGCTAGAATCGTTCATATTGACTAAAGTTGACAAAGGACCCCGTCCCAGTCAACTTAGTAGGCCCACAAGTCAGCCTCCCACCATGGTGGGTCCCTGCTAGCAGGGGGAGTATTCATTTTTTGTGCATAATAAGGAGGCACTTCTGGTGGGTCTGAGCTGACAGCGGGGGGGGACGTTTTTTTCGCGAAATACGCTGGCCCGTCCGGTGGGTCCGAGCAGTCGGGGGGGGAAATTTTTCTCGCGAAATAAGGTGGCCCGTCCGGTGGGTCCCTGCTGTCAGGTGGAGGAATAATTATTTTGCGAGTAATAAGGAGGCACTTCCTTGCGGCCGCCTGGACCCAGCTGTCAGCCTCTCCACATATAGTACTCTTCCGATGGAAGTCGGACGTTGACCATGTTGACCACGCCGCGCCGAGAGCACCAGGGCGGTGGTCTGGACGACGGCGAGGCCTAGGAAGGGGACGACACGGAGTCGAGGAAGACGCAGCAGTGGAAGCCCTCGCGGAGAGGAGGACGAGGGTTCACAGGTTCGGCTGCGGTGTGAGGCTGCCGTCACCGCAGAATAACAGGGGGTGTGGGTGAGTGGAGGGATGGCCTGGCCAGCGGTGGGAGTAGTATGGGGGCGGTGAGGCCTCCGCGGCAGCACAGCCGGCCACGACAGGCAGGAGCAGGCGGCACGATCGGCGCTGCTTTGGGCGGCTGGACCAAGAATCCCAGAGGTTGAAGAAGCACTACGGTCGTTGGATGGACATCGTACGGTCACTGAAGCTAGAATCGTTTATATTGATTATGTTGACAAAGCCCTTGGTACGCTCCAACTTAGTAGACCCACAGGTCAGCTTCCAAAATGGTGCGCCCCAGATGTCAGGGGGAGGAATCATTTTTTGGGCGGCCGAAGCTAAGAATATCCGAGATTGAAGAAGAAGCACGACATCCGTTGGATAGACATCCAATGGCCACTGCTGCTAGAACCATGTGTTGACTATAATAAGTTGGCAAAGCCTTGCATACGCGTCAACTTAATTTTTAGGGGACACGTCACTTAGTAGGCCCACAAGTGTGTGGCAGAGAACTTATAGCCCATTTGCGTTTTGTAAGAATGTACAACCCATTTTGGAATTCTAATGGAATTTACAACAGCCCATTTACAGTTTGTTAAAAGTACATCCCATTTTCTAGCTAGGACAATGATTAATAATTTCAACCAACCGTTGAAGACAGAATTCAATAAAATTTCCCACATTTTGATGGGCTCCGAAATATTTTTATCCCGAGATTTCTAGTCAGATTAAATATAAATTTGTATTACGTAAAAATCCAACGAAACATTGCGCGTGCAACAATGAAAATTTAATATTTTCAAAATCCATAAATAATATTTTATAAACTAATTTCGTGTTTGCTGCATTTTCTTTTATAGTTACTGCCCAGTTTTTATAATTACATCCCATTTATTATTTTTTAAAGCCCATTTTCCTGTCAAGGCTACTGCATCCCTCCTAGGAAAGATTTGCAGCCTAGCGGGGCGGAGAATAACAAGTTGACCTTGCCTAGGTATTCCTCAAAAAGACGTATAGCTGGGCTAGCCATTTTCATCTTGAAAAAAATTAGTATCTGGGCTGGATATCTGGCCTGGGCTAGATGGGCCACAGCCCGCCCAGTTAATACCCTGCTCTCCTCTGAACAACAACGAAATCATCGCCAAGAAAAACTCTGCAGTGCTCACGCCTCAAAAACACAAATACTGCTCGAGCTGCTTGGTCCCAGTTGTCGGCCGCACCTTGTGCAATTCTCTCGTTTATTTTGACTACATAGGTTGACAATGGTGTGGGACCGTGATGTCAGGAAACCAAGAGAAAGCAAAAAAATATAGTTGTACATAATAAGGAGGCACTTGTGTACGTACGGCTATGGCCCTAGTGGGTCCCTAGTGTCATCCAGTCAAATTAAAGTCATCTCCTGAATCCTCATGTTCGTTGACGATGTTAACAATGCTCGGCGCCACGGCGAGCGCAACAACTCGAAGGACAACGGAGAGGGCCTCGCGAGCCCTATGGATGGTCTGATACAGCGCCCGCTGCTCATTCAGGAAGCCAGGATCATCGGACACCTATGAGCACCTTCGAGAAACTGAGACGGCATGAAACGGTAAGGCCGCGCTTGGGAGCTCTGGTTTATTTCAAACCTGTATTAAAATACAAGTGTAATTTACTCGTCATCGGAAACAACGTGTAAAATACAGGCATAATGAAACCGAGGGCCCGAGGTCTGTAAGTAAAACCGGCGGGTTACGCGTGTAATTTGAGAGACCAGTGTATATTTTACGAGCACTGTCGGATTCACGGGTTCCGGCAGACCCTTAAGGTTCGAACTCTGGGGTGCATGCGAAGATCGAGCCCTCTACCTCTCCGTCTCGCAAGGATCTAAACTACTTCAAGAACAACACAAGAGACACAGGGTTTATACTAGTTCGGGCCACCATTGTGGTGTAATACCCTACTCTAGTTTGTGGTGGGTGGATTGCCTCTTGGGCTGATGATGAAGAACAGTACAAGGAAGAACAGCCTCGCGAGGGTCTGTTCTTGGCTAGGGGATGAATTGCTAGGGGGAGTTCGATCGCCCTTCTCTTTCTCTCTCTCTCTGCTTGCCCTAGATCCTGAATCAGGTCCCCTACCCTGTGGGTGGCTAGTCCTATTTATAGGCAAAGGCCCTGGGCCTCTTCCCAAATATTGAGCGGGAAGGGCGCCAACAATTGGCCAATTTGAAGGGGAACATCTGGTACACTTATCCTGACTAAAGTTGGTCTTCGCCTGCCAAAGGCCCTGTGGTGACGTCGTCCTGGGCTCCATGGTGACCTCCTTCCCACCGTTGGACTGGTCTAATCTCGTTGCACAAAAATGGGTGCCTTTGCTTGATCCTCTCGCCTGCGCTTGCCCCCTTTGCACCAAAGAGGAAAGGGAGACGCTGCGCGGGCTGGCGCCCACCTGGCACCCTTGGTTGTCATGGCTTGCGTCATGGGCACCTCGTGAGGTACCCGCCTTGATCTCTCCGCCTCCTCGCGAGCCAGCCTAAGGAGGCCGTGCTTGAGGAAGCGCCGTGTCGTCCGCCTCGCGAGGCTTGGCCCCTCGCGAGGGTCTTGAACCTTGTGTTGATAAAGATGGGCCACGCTGGGCCCCCATTTGAGCCACGCCGCAGGCCACAAGCAGGCAAGTCTGGGGACCCCCGTTCCCAGAACGCCGACAGTAGCCCCCGGGCCCAAGGCGCGCACGGACTTGGCCGTGCCGAGAGGCGAAAGGGCAAGGGCGAAGCGCCGCGGGCCCTAACAGCCTGCGGCCTTGGGCGCCGCGTGGCAGTCGATTGGACATGGGCGTCTCCACTTCCCCATGACGCCTTGGCAACTGCGTGACTTGACTAGTCCCTGCGTGCATAGATACGGGTCATTATTACCTGCGATCGTGGTGCCCGACGGTTGGTCTCTTCCGGCTATAAGTGCGAGGACGCACAAGCTCCGCCAGTCCATCCCTTCCCGCTTCTTTTCTTCCTCTCCTTCGCCGCCGCCGCTCGCATGGCTCCGAAGAGGTTCTCAGCCGCGGAGAAGGGGAAGGCTAGTCGGGCGGGGCCCGACTCCCCTCCGGCCAAGCGCGGCCGGGGTCGTCCCCGCAAGCATCCCGCGGTCCCCGATGTGGCTCCCCATGGGCACAGGGGTGACTCTCCGCGTGGTGGTGAGCGCTCGGCTGCCATGGGGTGGCAGGCTGTGGTTGCACAGCCTCCTAGGCCGCGCTTTCGCTCGGCGGAGGTGCTGCCGGAGTTCGTCGTGTGGTCGGCGGACCCGACCAGCACCTGGCTCCAGCTCCCTCGCTTCTTCATCAGCGAGCTGCCGGCCAGCGCCCAGTGCGGCTTCTGGCTCCAGGCTGACGGCTGCTGCAGCAGGGCCTCTTGGGTTTCGCTCGAGGTCTCCCCTTCTGGGAACGGGGCCCTGACCCGCGGCTGGCAAACGTTTGCCCGCGCGCGTGGCCTGGGCCAGCGGTGCACCCTGCACTTCAAGATCAACGGCGACGGCACCCTCTACGTGAGGGTGTTTGGGGAAGATGGTCGCCACGCAGGATGCTGCCCTGAGGATGACGATGGAGGAGACAGCGCCCACTCTGCTGGGGGCGCCTGAGGCCCCCCAAGCTTCGCCAACTCCTCTTCAGGCGGCTCATCCAGCGGTGGCCGCAGCCAGCCCCCTTGCCTCCGTGCTTGCTTGGGGGGTGGCTGTTCATCCGCCCGTCGTCGCGCTCCGGTGAAGCGCGAGAGGGAGTCCGCCTGAGCTCCGGAGGCATCCGGTGTCGCCTCAGTAGGCCGATGTGGGGCGGGCCGCGCCGGGCTCGCCCTTTCCTTTTCCTTTTGCTCCCTGTGTAAGATAAGACAGCTGCATGGAGCCCCGTGGGGGAGTGTTGAGAATCATTGCCGTTGTAGCCATTACCTTGATTTTGTTGTTGCGCTTCCCAACTGTTTACCCTCGCGTAGGTAGTTTGCGGTCCCAGCTGGGGGGCGACCGACCCAGGCCCTGTGTGCATGTCGTGGTGCCCGAGGGGCACGGACCAGAGGGATGCTCCTGTAGAGAGCCCGGGCCGTGAAACCTTTAAGCGGCTAGAGCAGAAACGCTCGCGAGGGCGTTCGAGCCCCATCCCTCGCGAGGCCTTTCATGAGAGAAAATCAAAACAAGGAGCGAAAATCGACAAACCATAAACCAACAATGGCGATAGTTTCGATAAGACTTCAAATGCAAGTAAAACACGCCAAATGCGGAAAACAAATGAAAAAGCCGCGTCCGGCACCTAGTCTAGTCTTCGACGTCTTCTCACCAGCGCGGAGCTAAGTGCTGCCACTGGGCGTGGGAGGGAGCCCCAGGGCCTGAGGCCGGCGCTCCTGAGACTCCGGGGCGTGTACAGCCCCACTCACTATTACGTGAGAGTGTCACGGGGCGGCGAGCTTCACAGGCATTGGCCTTCTTCACAGGCTCCGGGCCTTTCTCCTTAGAGGTAATAAGCTTCACAGGCATTTGCCTTCTTCACAGGCTCTGGGCCTTTTCCCTTAGAGGTAATAAGCTTCACAGGCATTCGCCTTCTTCACAAGCTCTGGGCCTTTTCCCTTAGAGGTAATAAGCTTCACATGCATTCTCCTTCTTCACAGGCTCTGGGCCTTTTCCCTTAGAGGTAATAAGCTTCACAGGCTCAGGGCCTTTTGCAAAAAGGGACGATCTTCACAGGCGTTCGCCTTCTTCACAGGCTCAGGGCCTTTTAGGGGTAGAACCTCCGGAGGTGCTGGATGTTCCACGCGTTCTGGATCGGCTCCCCCTCTTGAGTCTCCAAGTGCACCGAGCCAGGCCTGGAAACATGAACAACCTTGAACGGGCCCTCCCACATGGGAGAGAGCTTGTGCAGCCCTTCCCTGGAGAGGACCCGCCTGAGTACGAGGTCTCCTACCTCGAGGGTCCTGGGGCGGATGTTGCGGCAGTGATATCGTCGTAGCGCCTGTTGGTACCTTGCCGCTCGCAGCGCGGCTTCCCGGCGGCGTTCCTCCTCCAGCACGAGGTCCGTCCCCTGCATGGCGTCCTGCTGCGCCTCGTCGAACGCCAGGACCCGCACGGAGCGACGCCTGACCTCGTGAGGAAGGACTGCTTCCGCTCCATAGACCAGGAAGAACGGGGTTTCCCCGGTTGGTTTGGTTGCGGTTGTGTGGATGGACCACCGCACGGATTGGAGCTCATCGTACCAACCCCTGTCGCAGGCCTCCAGCTTCTTCTTGAACGTCCTGGTCTTGAGGCCTCTCAGGACCTCCGCATTGACTCATTCGGCTTGCCCATTGCTTCGCGGGTGTGCCACCGAAGCGTAGCATATCTGCGTTCCAAGGTTAGCACAGTATGTTTTGAAGAGATTACTGGTGAACTGCGAACCGTTGTCTGTGATGATGCGGTTCGGCACCCCGAACCGGCTCATGATACCCCTGATGAACTTGACCACAGAGCCTGCGGGGATGGTACGGACAGCCTCCACCTCTGCCCACTTGGTGAACTTGTCAATGGCGACGTAGAGGTAACGGTAGGCCCCTGGCGCCCGAGGGAACGGGCCCAGAATATCCAACCCCCAAACTGCGAATGGCCACGAGAGGGGTATAGTCTGCAGGCTCCCCGCTGGTTGATGGATCTGCTTGGAATGGAACTGGCAGGCCTCACAAGCCTTTACCAATTCGATCACGTCGTTGAGCGTGGTGGGCCAATAGAACCCACTATGGAATGCTTTGCCGACGAGGGTTCATGATGATGAGTGGTGTCCGCAGTCTCCGCCGTGTATGTCCCCCAGTAGTTCCCTTCCTTGCTCCCTGGAGATGCAGCGCAGAGATATGTCGTTGGGTCGCTTCCGGTAGAGTTCTCCATCTTTGATGCAGTATGCCGTGGCCTGCCGCGCCACACATTCTGCTTCCTCTTCCTTCTCTGGCAGGGCCCCATGTGTCAGGTAATTCCGGAGCTCGGTGATCCAGCGTTCCTCCTGAGGTTCCATCGACAGGAGCAAACGTGCTCCTGAGGGCGGTCCGCAGGCCGGGGCTCCCGAGGCTGGCGGCTGAGGGAGCTCCTCTTGAGGCTGAGCTGTGCTTGATAGTGTTGGCTGCGCTGAAGGCTTGAAGAGCCGTTCTTCGAAGACGCCTGGCTCCTGCGGCAGCCGCCTGGACGCCCGTCCGGCTATGTCGTCAGCTTCTTGGTTGGTGCCATGGGGCACGTGCTTCAGCTCCAGCCCCCAGAACTGCTTTTCCATCCTGCGGACCTCTGCTAGGTAGGCCTCCATGTGTTCATCCTTCGGCTCGTACACCTTATTGGAGAAGTTGACTAGGAGCTGTGAGTCGCCTTTGATGGTGAGGCGCTTCACTCCCAGGGCCACTGCGGCCTTCAACCCGGCTATCAATCCCTCATATTCGGCTATGCTGTTGGAGACCTTTTCTCCGTGCTGGAAACAGAGTTGTACTGCGTAGTAGAGCTTATCCTGAGTGGGTGATATCAGCACAGCACCAGCCCCCGCGCCGTGCCTGGAGAATGCCCCGTCGAAGTACATGACCCAGCCTTCTGGCGCCTCGCTCCCTGGGGAGAGGGAACGATCCTCGTTGTCCTTGAGGCCTGGCGCCTCTGTCCACTCCGCCACGAAATCTGCCAATGCGGCTCCTTTGATGACCCTAGTTGTGCTGAACTCGAGCTGAAACGCTTGCAACTCTGTGTTCCACTCAGCGACCCTTCCGGCTGAGTTAGGGCTCCTGAGCACCCTCTCCAGGGGGTACGATGAGACGACCTTGATCGGGTGAGCTTGGAAGTAGTGCCGCAGCTTGCGCGAGGCCACCAGCAGCGCGAGGAGGAGCTTCTGAGGCATCGGGTATCATGCCCTCGCGTCCCGTAGCACCGTGCTAACGAAGTAGACCGGGTGCTCAACAAGGCTGAGAGCAGCTCGGGTCGCGGCGCCCTCGGGAGGTGAGGGCACCTCACGAGATGCTGTGGCCTCGGGAGGTGGATCATCCGGGCATGCTGCCTCTCCTGTCTCTGGTGCGTCCCTCGGCAGCTGACTCTCTTCATCTGTAGTTTTGGCTTCCTCAAGCTTTCCCTGTTCCCTCTTTACCTTGCCTCGGGCTGCCGCTGCGGTCTTGACCTGGCGCTCCTCCCTAACCGCCACCAAGGCCGCGCTGGCGGAGTAGGGGGTGGCAGCGAGGTAGAGCAGTAGGGGCTCTTGAGGACGCGGAGCCACCATGACTGGGGGACTGGTTAGGTACCTCTTGAGATCCCGAAACGCCTTATCTGCCTCTTCAGTCCATTCAAAGGGCCTCTTTTTCTTCATCAGCTGAAAGAAAGGCAGCGCTCGTTCCCCCAACATGGAGATGAAGCGCCCTAGTGCGGTCACACGCCAAGTGAGCTTCTGCATTTCTCTGAGGGTCTTTGGCGGACTCATGTCCTCGACCGCCTTGACCTTCTCAGGGTTGGCCTCGATGCCACGGTGAGACACGAGGAATCCCAAAAGCTTGCCCGAGGGAACGCCAAACACACATTTCTCCGGGTTGAGCCGCAGGTTCACTGCGTCGAGGCAAGCGAAGGTCTCCTCCAGGTCTTGTATCAGGGTCCTGGCCTCTCGAGATTTCACCACAATGTCATCGACGTATGCTTCAACATTCTTCCCGAGCTGCGGGCCCAAGGTGATGTGCATCAGCTGCTGAAAGGTTGCCCCTGCGTTGCGTAGTCCAAATGGCATGCATGTATAACAGTATACCCCGCACGGGGTCAAGAAGGCGGTCTTCTCAATGTCTTCTATCGCCATCTTGATCTGGTGATATCCGGAGAAGGCATCCAAAAAGCACAACAGGTCGCACTTGGCGGTGGAATCGACGATCTGGTCGATGCGAGGGAGCGGGAACGGATCTTGCGGGCATGCCTTGTTGAGGTTGGTGAAGTCGACACACATGCGTTCCTTCCCCCCTTTCTTGGGCACAACGACAGGGTTGGCCAACCAATCTGGGTACCGGACCTCGCGAATGACTCCAGCGGCTTCTAACTTGCGGGTCTCTTGGACGATGAAGGCCTGCTTCTCTGCGGACTGCCGCCTGGCCTTCTGCTTCACGGGGCGCACATTTGGGCACATGTTGAGGTGGTGCTCGATGACGTCCCTGGGGATCCCTGCCAACTGATCGGGCTCCCAAGCAAACACTTTCTTGTTTGCACGCAGGAACTTGACCAGGGCCTCCTCCTGCTCAGGCCCCAAGTTGGCGCCAATGGTGAAAGTGGCGCTGGAGGACCCGTCCTCGTCGATGGGTATCTGCTTGGTTTCTGCCTTGTCCTGGGTGAACAACTGCTTCTTCTTGGTAGGCGCAGCCCCCTTGGGCTCAGGGGTCCCCGCGTCGGCGGGCTATGCCGATGCCGCCGTCCTGAAGGCGAGCTTGAGTACTCGCAGGGCGTCCCCGGTGTCTCCGTGCACGGTGAGGGTACCGCTGCTCCCGGGCATCTTCACGAGGTTGTACGCCGGGTGCCTGGTGGCCATGAACTGGGCCAGCGCCGGGTAGCCGAGGATGGCGTTGTAAGGGAGGCCGATGGGGGCGATGTCGAAGGCGACCATCTCCGTGCAGAAGTTGTCGTAGGTGCCGAAGGTTACCGGGAGCCGGATCTGTCCCAAGGAGTCGGACGACCCGCCCCCGACGCCTGAGAAGGATCGGCTAGGTTGCAGCCGCTCCCGGGGTATGCCGAGGAAGTTGAAGGTCTCGACCGAGAGCACGCTGAGGCCCGCGCCGCCATCGAGGGTTCTGGTGACGGCCACCTGGCAGATGGTGGGGGTGCACAACAGGGGGAGGGCGCCCGAGCCGGCCAAGTTAGCGGGGTGGTCCTCCGAGCTGAAGGTCAGACCAACCTCGCGTGCCGCCCGGTCCGGGGGAGCCCCCTGCCGCGCGGACACAGCGCCGATCTGGCGGGTAAACGGCTTGACGTGGCGGCTCGTCGGTGGCTCCTGCGAGCCGCCCAGGAGGGCCGCGACGACCGGGAGCGTCGACGTCGTGGTGCAGCCGCCCGGTCGCATAGACAGGCGCCGGGGTGGTGCTTGTTGCTCGCCTCCCGTCGGGCCGGTGGCGGTGTTGACGGCGGGCGACGGGGAATGGCAAGGACGTCCACCAGCGAGGGCTGCTGGCGTGGCGCGAGCTCGACGCGCGCCGTACGTGGATGCGGTAGCCGGGGGAGGACGGAGCGGTGGAAGGCAGATTCCGGCGCACCCCTACCTGGCGCGCCAAATGTCGGATTCACGGGTTCCGGCAGACCCTTAAGGTTCGAACTCTGGGGTGCACGCGGAGATCGAGCCCTCTACCTCTCTGTCTCGCAAGGATCTAAACTACTGCAAGAACAACACAAGAGACACAGGGTTTATACTAGTTCGGGCCACCATTGTGGTGTAATACCCTACTCTAGTTTGTGGTGGGTGGATTGCCTCTTGGGCTGATGATGAAGAACAGTACAAGGAAGAACAGCCTCGCGAGGGTCTGTTCTTGGCTAGGGGATGAACTGCTAGGGGGAGTTCGATCGCCCTTCTCTTGCTCTCTCTCTCTCTCTCTCTCTCTCTCTCTCTCTCTCTGCTTGCCCTAGATCCTCAATCAGGTCCCCTACCCTGTGGGTGGCTAGTCCTATTTATAGGCAAAGGCCCTGGGCCTCTTCCCAAATATTGAGCGGGAAGGGCGCCAACAATTGGCCAATTTGAAGGGGAACATCTGGTACACTTATCCTGACTAAAGTTGGTCTTCGCCTGCCAAAGGCCCTATGGTGACGCCGTCCTAGGCTCCATGGTGACCTCCTTCCCACCGTTGGACTGGTCTTGGTCTCGTTGCACCAAAATGGGTGCCTTTGCTTGATCCTCTCGCCTGCGCTTGCCCCCTTTGCACCAAAGAGGAAAGGGAGACGCTACGCGGGCTGGCGCCCGCCTGGCACCCTTGGTCGTCATGGCTTGCGTCATGGGCACCTCGTGAGGTATCCGCCTTGATCTCTCCGCCTCCTCGCGAGCCAGCCTAAGGAGGCCGTGCTTGAGAAAGCGCCGTGTCGTCCGCCTCGCGAGGCTTGGCCCCTCGCGAGGGTCTTGAACCTTGTGTTGATGAAGATGGGCCATGCTGGGCCCCCATTTGAGCCACGCCGCAGGCCACAGGCAGGCAAGTCTAGGGACCCCCGTTCCCAGAACGCCGACAAGCACTGCTATATGGACAACATTACCAGACGATACATGCATGACGTGTGTCTCATGCCATCCATGGGCAAGGCTGAAACAGTAGCTAACGGCTGGATTAGCAATCGTCCAAGTGTCATTCAGCGTTTTTATCGTGTGTCAAGTACTTCCGATATTTTACTAGTCGAAATCGACCAACCAAGCGCCTTCGCCCGAGACCATCTGCTTTAATTTACAAGCGTCAGTTTTACAAGCGGTTTTGGTTGGAAAACGACGATCCAATCACGGCCTAATATCATGAGTTGGTCGGAAGATCATATGGTTTCACGTCTAACCTACCCGACTTGTCGTATAGGATATGAATGAAACATCAGATGATGAACTTCTTAAGCACAGAAACAATAGAAGAGGATGATCTTCTTAACAAGCAAATCACTGGCATTAAATCGACATGCAAAACAATACGAAGCATTATTCTCCGGACGCACGGTGAACAGCTCGTGATGCCACATGCCACAACGTTCCAAGCTCAACTTTGCAATCAAACACAAGGCCTGGCATTACATAGACAATATTCAAAACAAACTCTTAACACGGGAATATCTCAGCAAAGTAACTATTTACTTCTAAACTGATCACAGGAATAGGAAAAAACACTCGACGCTACTCACAGCAAGGGCGTCCCACTCAAAAATATCAAATGCATGTCTTCTGGCTAACATCAATGAGCAAATTTTGACAAGGTTTTCCAATTCCAATATATTAAACTAACATCTTCTTGCTAACATCAATGTAAACTTTGACAAGCTTTTCCCATTCAAAATATGTAATGATTATGATCGTGGAGTCCTGTCGCTTCTTGCTAACATCAATGATTAAACTTTGACAAGCTTTTCCCATTCAAAATATGTAATGCCTATGATTGTGGAGTCCTGTCTCTTCTTGTACTTGTTTGGGCAGTTTTTGCCCAGGGCACTCCACATGTTGTTAAATTGCCAATGGTCTCTGCAGACTAGTCATGTCATCGGTGTCTAATATTTATGGCACCGGCTGTAGCAATGGAGGGATTCGGTGCCAAACTAAGAAAAGGTGAAATTGTCACCTCTTTTGGCCTACATAGTGGAAGGCCTAATACTCTGTAAAGCTTCTCGGTCATTCCTTCTGTAATGTAGCGCAAACAGTGACTGCTTCTTTCTGCAAAGTGGAGCGACCAACTGGACCCATTAATGCAGTAGTTTTCCTTGGACACATTGGCTCCTTTTGTGCAGTTGAACTAAAATCGAAGTCGGAATAAAACCGAGCTTTAATTTTGATATCCTTGTAAGCAACAAAAGGTATAAGGGAACCAATTATTGAGAACTAATGGTTGATGACTTGTACTCCCAGAAGAAAAACATCTACTGATCTACCTTATCTTAATGGGAAACAAAGCAGGAGAGTAGCAATTCTCAATCAGTGTGATTCATTCATATTAACTGAGACATTATCTTAACAATGCCTTGTTTCAACATGTATAAAGAACGAAAAAGCAGAAAAGTATCATTCCTAAAGCAATGCGACTGATTCATTTTAACAGAGACATTATCTTAACAATATACTGGTTAAACATGTAGAAAGAACTACAAAGCAGGATAGTACCATTTGTAAAACACTGTAAGTCTGTAACTAATATATAATAATAGAGACATTATCTGAACAATACATTTCTTAAACGTGTACTCCGGCCGATCCCTAACAGAAATGGTACTCCTGCCGATCCCTAACAAGTGTTTGCAGTTTTGAACTAAGATTCAGTAGTTAATTCTGAGGAAGGTCGGTACTGACCATTCAAGATCAAGATTTGAAATAACTCGTGAGGAAGATCTCAAAGAGATCTCAACACATATATGGAAATCCGGTCTCATTTTGTGCAGTTCCACCAAAATTAAGCGAAGCAAAATGTCGCAATAGCAACAAGTTGAATAGATATCCCTGTTTTAACACAGGCAAAAAAGGAATCAATTAATGGAGAATAAAGGAGGATGAAACATGCAGCCACAAAAATGGTAATCCCGCCAATCCCTAACAAGTGCTGCAGTTTTGAACTAAGATTCAGTAGTTAATTAATTCTGAGAGTGGCATTGCTTAATTTTACCAGCGGCATTAGATTAACGAAAAGCATAAACAGTTCCAGGGAGAGTGGGCGCAACAATAGTATGTGCTTCCATCTACTTATAAAGGGGGTGATGCAGAGTTTGTTGTAACAAAGCAACAAGCATCATGTCTGGGTTGGTCCCATTTTTGTTCACTACTTAATGGGAAAAGACAGCAATACAATAGCTTCAATTCAACATTTATTTAAAACAATACCAATACAAGTAGCACAACATCTCAAAGCACACTGCACAATCATGTGGATGAAGGCCTGTATTGACCTTTCATGAGACGGACAATGATAAAATACGAATCTGCCAACACGAATAGGAAATCCAATCTTGTTTTGTGCAGTTGCACTAAAATCAAGCAAAGTGTTTCGCGTAGCGAAGCAAAATGTCGCAATAGCAACAAGTTGAATAGATATCCCTGTTTAAACAGAGGCAAAAAGGAATCAATTACTGGCTAATAAAGGATGATGAAACATGCGGCCACAAAAATGGTAATCCCGCCAATCCCTAACAAGTGTTGCAGTTTTGAAATAAGATCCTGTAGTTAATTCTAAGAGTGGCATCAATTACTGGCTTATAAAGGGGGTGATGCTGAATTTGTTGTAACAAAGCAACAAGCATCATGTCTGGGTTGGTCCCATTTTTGTTCACTACTTAATGGGAAAAGACAGCAATACAATAGCTTCAATTCATCATTTATTTAAAACAATACCAATACAAGTAGCATAGCATCTCAAAGCACACTACACAATCATGTGGATGAAGGCCTATACTGACCTTTCATGAGACGACCAACATAAAATACGAATCTACCAACACGAATAGGAAATCCAATCAAGTTTTGTGCAGTTGCACTGAAATCAAGCAAAGTTGCCGGTGTGACATTTAAGTTTTCTATAGCAACAAGTTGAATAGATATCCCTGTTTTAAGAGGCAAAAAAAGAAAACAATTACTAGCCAATAAAGGAGGATGAAACATGCGGCCACAAAAAGAAGCATCTACCTAATCTTGATGGAAAACAAAGTATAGGACAGTAGCATTTCTAAAACGGTTGCATTGATTCATATTAACAGAGAAATTCTCTTAAAACAGATCAGTAGTTAATTCTGAGAGTGGCATCAATTACTGGCTTATAAAGGGGGTGATGCTGAATTTGTTGTAACAAAGCAACAAGCATCATGTCTGGGTTGGTCCCATTTTTGTTCACTACTTAATGGGAAAAAACAGTACCAAAACAAGTAGCACAACATCTCAAAGCACACTGCACATCATGTGGTTGAGACCAAGATTTGAAACAACTCGCCACGAAGACTGGAAAGAAATCTCGATCTCCTTTTGTGCAGTTCCACAAAAATTAAGCAAAGTCACCGGTGTGACATTCAAGTTGAACTGCACAAAACACACTTAAAACATAAGTGTTTCGAGTAGCGAAGCAAAATGTCGCAATAGCAACAAGTTGAATCGATACCCCTGTTTTAACAGAGGCAAAAAAGGAAACAATTACTTACCGATAAAGGAGGATGAAACAAACCGTGACAGAAAGAAGCATCTAACTTATCTTGGATGGAAAACAAAGTAGGACGGTAGCATTTCTAAAACGGTTGCATTGATTCATATTAACAGAGACATTCTCTTGAAACAACATTCGTTAAAAAATGTAATTTAGTTTTAACAGTGGCATTGCTTCAATTTTCCGGCGGCATTCTTAGATTAACAATAGCAAAATAGCTGCATGGGACATGCCAGCACCATGTGCGTCCACACGTATAAATGGGTGATGCAGAGTATGTAGCCAAGCAGCATATATGCGCTGGTCCCATATTTGTTCTCTTTGAACCTTCTTCCTATGTGAGGGCAGCAAATCTAGTCGTGCACAAACTACTCGACCCCCCAATTTCTTTCCCTTTTCAACAAAGAGATCGGTTCCTTACAGATGTGTGTGCTGGGTTACCCCCTTTTTCCCTTTTCGACCTACAAAGCGATTGGATAGCCAATCTATACTACTTTTCGCCCCTCCTTTCCTCATTGAACCACGTCCTAGATTCTTGCTCCAGCCCACCGCACCCTTCTTTCCTCTTTGAACCAAGACCTAGATTCGACTACAGATCGAAAAAGATCCACATGCAGCTAGAGCAACGATGGTTTCAAAGAAACTTATACCTTAGGGTCGTCGGGATGTGGCAAGGCGTGCGGCGGGAGGCCGGATCTGCCCATACTACGTACGACAGCGAGGAAGAAGGGGTCGGTGGCCCTCCCGCACAGGCGCTGGGTGAAAGAGAACAGCGTAGCCAGCAGTGGATTGCCTCCCTCGCCGAAGGCGATAGAGTGAACGCTGCACCTCCTCCCTTTCCCGGTGCGACGGGATACAGACGCCTCCTTCACCAGCTATGAGGGGGAGAGAGACAAGAGGCCAACGTCGCCTTGTTTAGATCTGGTGAAGAGAGGGTGAGAGACTGTGAATATAGCAAACCCTAGCAAATGAATGCTGAGCCTCCAGCGTGTAACATATATGTAGTGCGGCGAGCGTGTGGAGAGTGCAAACCCTAGCGAACAAGCGCTGAGGCTCCCGCTTATATATATATATATACTACTGTAGTATGGACTGAGCTCCGTTGCCTTCACTACACCTGCTTTTGGCTGTATGACAGGTGAGCCAGCCACATTTTGGGCCCACCTGTCATAAATCCAAAGGCAGGTGCACTAAGTCAATGAAGCTGCGTCCATATAGTACTCTCGTGTATACGACTAATATATAGTGGAGTGGTTTTCTTATTCTCTCCATAACAATCATTTTAAATTGTGTAAGTATGAAACGAAACTCTTTATTTATTGTACAGTGAAGAAAACTAGTACTACTTCCGATGAACTAACGATCCACGCCCACGCGTCCTGGTCACACTTCCTGTCCTTCACGTGTGGTACACTACCCTCCCTTAAGTGAACAACCACACATGCGCCAAATTATCGGAAACGTGTGAGAGTGTGTACAAATAAAGAAATTTAATTTCAATTATCGGAAAGGTTTGAGAGTATTACAAAGTTTGACTTCAGTCAAATCTAATATGCGGAGTAAATAAAAATGGAGGGCTACTACGTCCATCCGGGTTTTTAGTCCACACCATTTTTTAAATCAAAGTTAATAGCTGGACAAATAAAATTACAGGGGAGCTGGAGACAAAGTTGTGAGAAGGCTAAGAAATCAATACAAAACTTATGCTCTTAGTACCAACGTCGATCCTTCTTTGACGAAACACTTGGTTCATAGCCAATTGTGTGATAAAATTAAACCAACGTGAAAGACAACTGTGTCTCCAACGCAACCAAGGTGAACTGATGAAGGATATCATCTTTGTGCGTAACAAGCAAAGAGCACTGATGGAAGACAGCTTGTTTTTCGTCGAAAATCGATCAGCTTCACCAGCCGACGCAACCATGAGGCGCAACCATGAGCATCGATAGGTCATCGTGGTGATGCATCATCCATTTGGCATCAAGTTTGGGTGAGGCACCTATGAAGTTCGACAAATCCTCACTGTGGTCTGTTTCTTCTCAGTAATCAAGCTCGAGGAAGGAAGAACCACGTGGCAAGGACAGTGAGGTGGAACAACAATGGCCATCCAATTTTGTGCAGTTCCACTAAAATTGAGGAAGACATGCCCGGGTATGGAGACACGAATCGTTGTTTCCAAAAATATAAAAAAGGGTTAGCAACGACATCTCAATTGTCAATAAGAATTAATGAAAAGTACACCAACAAACAGAAGCATCATAATTATCTTGATGGGAACTAAACCAGGATACCCGAGAAAAAAAGCATTTCTTCATTTAAGCAGTGATAGTACTACCACCATATGGACAATGACCGCACAACCAGCATGTACTTTTTGTCGAAACAACATGTATACCTCCACCGAGGCATAAATCAGGACAACTTTTCGAGTGGCATTTCCTCTATAATAGTAGTACTAGTAGGTGATGTTGGACCAGCCGACGAACCCAAGCTACTATGCATGGGGAGCTGGGGAGTAATCGCATAGAAGAAAACCCGCACGCAGCGACCTGGGGAGCTGGACCAGTACAAGAAGTTATACCTCAGGTGGGCGAGATGTCGTTTAGGCGGGCGGGCGGGATCTGCCCACACGACGGCAGCGAACAAGGGCGTGGAGGATCTTCGTCCGCGCCAGCGCCGGCTCCGAGAGGACGGTGCGCATCGGCTTCCTCCGTCACCGACGGCGACAATGTCAACGCTGCACCTCCTCACCTCCCGCAGCGGACGGGATTCAGCCGGATCTATGACCACCGGTGAGAAGAGAGATAGAGTGGACACTGTCATCTTGTTTTGATATGGAGAGGGTGAGAGAGCGAGACGCGAGAAAATCTGTCAAACAAGAGGCTACAATGGAGTAAAAAATCTCTCCATAGCAGTGGTTTTAAATAGAATACGCATGTTCCCGGAAAAAAGAAACGAAAACTGGCGGACAATTTTTTAAGGGTCTGTCTAGGACACATCTAGATGTGACATAGTTATGTCACATCTAAGTTGATGTCCACCCTGTTTGTGCTCTATTTTTTTCCTAGTTTTTTTTCTTGTTGCTACATTATATACGTGTGGGAGCTTAGATGTGATATCCTTAAATAACATATAGATGTGAATTAGACAAACTGATTTTCTAACGTACCAAGAAAGAAAACTCGATCAAAAACACGCCCCCGCTTCCAGGTCGCGAGAGTCATCGCGCACACACACATAGACATAGACATGCATATCCGTGTTTACATAAAATTCCATTTCCATCTCCATCTCCAATCATATTTGTCCAACTGGCACATTATTTACGTTGTTAATTATATACGCACCAATATTAACGTACATCATCTCTTGTTTGCACACGTCCAGACCGCTGCCACGGCCGGTCCTGACCAACCCGAACCCTCTTCATAACCCGCGCATGCTTCCAGCCCGAAACGGTCAGTGCCGGATTCATGCCCGGCCAGAGTGGACGCGACCTCTCACTGGCGCCGGCATTGAAGAGGCACGCCGGCCGAGAGAGCGTCGCCCGCGCCGCTTCCGGGTGCACGCGGCTGCTCCGCGTTCAAAGGTCGCAATAGCCGGCTACAACATGCATGTAAAAAGTTCTTGGGAGTCCGTGCTATAGCTAGCTGTCCTCCCCCAACTCGTCAATCTCTTCCAGTAGTGCTAGTACTCCATGGCGCGATCCATCCACAAGCAGGCGGGAAAGTTATGGTATACTACTCAGTTTGCGGTGAGTGGCATGCCGAGCGACCTAAGCTACGGGATCAGGCCCGTCATTCTATGCTTGTGAAGAGAGCAACCTAAGCAAGCAGGCTTGTAGCTTAGGCTCCTACTAGTGTATACATATTGGTTTTCTTTTTCTCTCCATATCAACCATTTTATATTGCGTACGTGTCATTCAAGAGTGAAATGATGGTTGCTTCTTCCGACTAACTTACTGTGTGATTTGATTGCTCCTTAGTGGCCCCTACACGTACTCCCCCTACGTGTATGCAACAGTCACACGTACACATAGATGCAAAAACGCGCGCGACGCCCTAATGCATGCATGTCCGAGCACACGACGGAACACACACGGTCACGCTCAAGTGCTCAACCTACACGTGCATGCACACACATACTCAGTCAGGGTGAGCTAGTGACCGTATGAACACCGGAAAAAATATATATTGAGCACAATGAGCGTATTATGAAGTTCACTGACCATATTTTTACAAATATACAGTGACAGACAGTGTATTTATCTCGTTTGAAATTAAGCCATATTAACCGGAGAGGAGGCAGTATGGACTAGCATTACTTTGATGTGTCCCGTCAACTTGACGAACGAGGAGAAGGTTGCAGGACGGGAGAAGCTTGCGCGTGGTGGCTCGTAGGACAAGGAGAAACTTTTGACTAATGCAAGCTCTCCCTCGCTCAGGCGGTGGACGTGCAACAATTAATTTGGTGTCAGATTGCCAGAAGCATACACTATACTACTAGTGCTATTATTGTTCAACTTCACGAACAGCCAAGCGCAAAGTTTACTAGTACTACTACTATAGTCCATAAAGGTACATACTATACTAGTACTAGGAACCGGATGGAGGAGCGTCTGCACTCTTATTATAATTTTAAAATGTGATAAAGCAATCTTCAACACATTTGGTTCTCTTCGAGGGTTCTCGCATGTGATAATGGAAGTTGATTGCATGGAACACTCGCCACAATTCTCGCTTAATTCTGGCCCATATCATGTTACAAATAGTAGCGCTCAGTGATATTTCCTCTTTTTTTGTTATTCAACATGTAAACAGGTCAGCAAACCTTGCGGCGCATCTTCGTGCGAACCGTGCTTGCTACACTTTGAATGTGGCCGGGAGCTAGCTTGATGAAACACCTTGCTTCCTACTTCTTTTTTTGCGGGGTACCTCGCTTCCTAGTGACCAGTGTCTTGGCTGCTCGTCCTAAGAATGCTTATATATAAATAAAGATCTCTCATTTACCCGCAAAAAAGATTAAGCCATATTAACCGAAAAGGAGGGAGTATGGACCAGCACTACTTTTTGGTGTGTCCAGTTAACTCGCAGAACGAGAGAAGCTTGCAGGACAAGGTGAAGCTCGCTTACGCCTTTTGACTAATGCAACCTACCCTCGGTGGACATGCATCAGTCCATTTGGTGTCAGATTGTCAGAGGCATACACTATAGTACCCAACATGCGGAGTACCATCATTGTTCGACTTCACGAAGAGGCGAAGAGCCAAGCGCAGTAGTACGCGTACTTGGTTTTGCACCTTCATACTACTCCTCCCTCCGTCACAGTTTACAGGGCGCACTTCATTATGATGCATTTCTCTCAATGCATTTCCACCACCAGAGAGACTTTAGACGTGTTTGGTTTAATGCTCAATTAATTAGGGCGTGGTAACCGCAATCAAGTCCACAATTTTCTCTCCATGTACTGTACTACTACGGAGTGGAGTAAGTGCATGCATGTGTGTACCCGGGGTGGAAGCACTGCATGCATGTGTGTATGCATTATTCCCTCTAGTAATAGACGTCGTGCTATAACTACCAATGCTATTTTCAGGCCGATCGCTAGTCGCCTTGGTCCCACAGATTTTTTTCTTTTTTTTGAAGCGCGTTGTATAAACAGTGACGGATGGAGTAGTATGAGCGGATTCAAAGAAGAGCGTATTGATGGTTGCTTATTCAGAGCAACTTACAGTGGGAAAGGTGGGGCTTATGATTTGACTGCTCATTACTCACTATTAATGCGGCGCAACGACCGGGCTGAGTCTTCCATGCGGTTGTGCACTACCCCCTCGGTTCTTAAATATACTCCGGAGTATTTGTCTTTCTAGAGATTTCAACGAGTGACTACTCAAATATTTGTGAGATTTCAAATGGACTGGCACATACGGATGTATATAGACATATTTTAGAGTGTGGATTCACTCATTTTGCTCCGTATGCAGTCACTTGTTGAAATCTCTGGAAAGACGAATAGAATATTTAGGAACGGAGGGAGTACACATACGAAGCAAAATGAGTGAATCTACAATCTAAAATATGCCCGTTTGAAATTTGTAAAAAGACAAATATTTAGGAACGAAGGAGTATAATTTTGTGCATGGTACATGGACCCGGATGATGAAGAGGCTTCTGGCAATGCTATCAAGCTTCCATCATTTGTTTACATAATTGATGTACTATACAAATAATTTTCCAGCGACATGAAATTGTACAATGGTGTGAGCTTTCGGCTTTTGTTTTGCGTGTCCTTCCATCGATGCTCTTTCGGAAACAATAAAAAACTAACTTCCTTGCTAATGCATGTCAATTCTTAGCAGATCAGAGCTAATAATTACATCACAACTGAAGACAAAGTTGTGAGAAGGTGTTAAATTAAAATTGATCCATGCAGTCATTGGCAGCAACGTCCCCCCAGCTCTGTCTAAATCAACAAGGCATGTTGGGAAAAAAGTAGTTGTCTGGAGCATGCAACATTCCGATCATTTTGTGTAGTCCACTAAAATAGAGCTGAGCGTCCCTGTTCCAAAGATATCAAGTGTGATTATGATAATAGAGGACTGCTGATGAAACAATAAACACACAAATAGAAGCCGGTCACCTTTGCGGACTCTCTTAAGACTAACTAGTTGGAGAAGATTAGGCTCGGAGTTGGATGAGGAGGATAGAGCAAAACCAATCTCCCTTTATGCAGTTGCACTGAAATGTAGAGACGTTGCCCGTGTGACATTTTAGTACAACTGCACAAAACACTCTTAAGAAAAAAGTGATTTGTGCAGTTCACCAAAAGGCAATAGCAACGAGGTGAAATGGATAGCCCTGTTTGCAAAAAAGAGGTAGAAAGGAAACAATTACTGGCCAATAACAAATGATGACACATGCGACGACAAAAAAGAAGCATATTCCTTGTCCTAAGGGAAGATAACAACACAGTTGTATTTGTCTAAAACGGTGTGAGGACGAGAATGCAATATGGAAAGTACGCCGAATGAGCTACGTTTTGGGCAAAGAACTATGGAAGATCCACATGCAGCGTGGGAAAACGGGCGGTGGAGGAAGGCCGGAGGGGATACTTGGAGGTCGTCGGGATGTAACTAGGTGAGCGGCGGCAGGCGGAATCTGCGAGCAGGTGGCGTAGGCCCTGCCGTGCCGGAGCTTGGTCAAAGAGAACGGCGTGTACCGCAGATCGAGACGTGCTGCCTCGGCACCGTCGAACGGAGAAACGATGCACTTCCTCCCTTTCCCCCGGCGGACGGGATGCGGTCGGATCAGTGACCAACGGTGAGGGAGAGAGAGGCCACCGCACTCCCTTTCCCCCGGCGGACGGGATGGGACCGGATCAGTGACCAACGGTGAGAGAGAGAGAGAGGCCACCGGAGCCTTGTGTGAGATACTCTGAAGAGGGACAAACCAGGCAGGCAGGCTCCATTGTGTATAGTGAGCGGACTACCTTTTTCTCCATAAAAATCGTTTTATATTCTGTGTACGTGCCATTGAGCGCTATAACTTTATTTAAAAATAACGCGGCAACGCGTCAAGTCGAACTTTGTTTCGTGCACGCATGGTACATGACCTCCCTAGGTAAACAACCGCTACAGGCGTTCAAATTAGCACGTGGGCTGCCATTTCGTAAAGAAATGAGCTCCACCGTGTACCCGCGCGGGTGTGGCTGGACACGAAGCATGAGTATGTGCATGGTGCACCTATGCTCTTCTTGTATACGTACACCACCTACGTCGGGTTGTGTGAGAGAGATACAAACCTACAGAGATATAGTGTGTGGGTTCTTGAGAGTTTTTTTGGGGGGTCAATCAAAAAATGTAACATATGCAATGTGTGTGAAATAGAGTCCTGGATATAACATATATATAGAGGGGGCGATCCATGAGAAGAGAGTGGAGGTATCATCGGCTTGAGGTGTCCATAGAATCGAAGAGAGGGATGATGTGTCCACGTCAAAGATATAGAGTGGCTGGCCTACTGGAACATGAGATGGGACATGTGCAGTTTGTCTCTGTGGCATGGATACCTACCTGCAGCGCTCGACTATCGGTGTGTGGTGGGGGAAGAGGGAGGCCCAATTAACTATAGAGGTACAATGGCTGGTATATGTGTGGAGGAGGAGAGAGGCCTACCTCATGTATTAAGGAGATCGATCTGCCTCATGTATTAAGGGAGATCGATCGGCATCCATGCATATGTGCAAGAGATGAATAAGGTTGGGAGAGAGACAGAGCTAGAGTGTTGGAGGGGGTGGTAGTGGAGTTGCTTCTAACAAATGGTGGGATAGGCTTGCTAGACAAACGGAGGGCACACCCGCAATATCAATCAGAGAGGAGATGGCTGCTTGTTGCCTGTGCACGTGCGTGTGAGAGGCGGGTCAGGAGGCATGCACGAATGATGAGGGGGGACGATGTGGCTGTTGTAAGCAAACGTAACTACATAGGAAGATCAATCGCCCATTGTAAGAGAAAGGAGAGACATAACTTGTGAGGTACGTCGATCGATGGGGGGTAGTTAAAGTCGATCTAGGTATATGTTGGGAGATCGATCGGTATACATGCATGTGTGTGTTAGAAGCAAATGAGGCACAAGGAGAAGGATAGAGAGAGAGGGATGCATGTATGAGGTGGTACGAGAGGCATACTATATCGAGGGGGAGGAGTGTGCGAGTACGAGAACGATGAAAAGAGTGGTGGGAGTGAGGCATGGAAGGTGACAAGAGAAGAGGGGAAGGTTGTGTTTGTGCTAGGCACACCTGGCTAGAGAGGCATATCAATCGATGTGTGCCATAAAGAAGGAGCTGGGGGGCCTACACACACCGTGGGTGAACGACCTAAAGTGAAAAGACGAATTTGTGTGATGGAGCTAGAGAATGCTGAGGGAGGGTGAGAGGGATGCGGGCGTGTGCATGCACAAGAGAAAGTTAGCGCTAGCTACAAAGATAAGAGGGTTGTGTGGGTGTAAAAGACGAATAGAGATCATATATACTTCATTATAAAAAGCAAATTCGGATATTTGAAGAATTTATCATAGTGTTTCAAACCGACGCATGTGTGAATATATATAACGGTGATACACATGGTGTGGTTATGAACATGGTATACTACATTTAATATATTTTATCTCTACTCTTATAAAAAACGAAGTTGTTGATGATGGTGTGCCTGCCATCCTGCATTATAGGTCATCTGATTTATATCTGGCGGATAGCAAGGAAACTATGATGGTTGAAGTTGGCAACAATCATGATTGTAGATTCTTATTGAAATAGAGAAACGAATTCAAATTTAGTTCGAATTGCAGTGGTAGTATAGACATTTGGAATGCACTAAAATGTTGGTATGAGTAGGTTACATGCATTATACAGCAAGCTAAAAACTTTAATCGGACATAACATGGATTCATACTCCCTCCTTCCATCTATATAGGGCGAAATGATATTTTTAAGACCGCCTTTGACTATTGACAAGATTAATAGTACATGACATGCACAATGTGAAAATTATATCATTGAAAGAACCTTTCACAGACAAATTTAACGGTGTGCTTTGTGTAAGTTGCATGTCATATATCATTGCTCTAATATTTGGTCAAAGTTAGCATCGAAAAACGCATTAGACCCTATATAGATGGAAGGAGGGAGTAGCTTTGAATAGCATTTGTATAGTAAAACAGGGCAAGACTCTCTCTTTGTGTGGTGTGAATAGTATTTTTTTCGTTTTCTTTTTGGTTGAGGGAAGTGCGAATTGATTTGGTACGTACAAGTACAATATTACTACATGTTAGGCTTGTCCCTAAAATTCAACCCCCGTCTTGTTATATCCCGAAAATTCAGATATCATGCTCCCAAAACTAGCGCCTTCACAACATGCGCCTTGCTATCCCGAAATTACAACGCGCGTGAAAACTCCCTCCAGCTGCCAAATCCCGACACGCGAAATCCCCCTTCTAACCCTGAGCCGAAAGGGCCGCTAGTTCAAATCGGTGGGGGGTACTTTTATAACACACCCTACATTTTGGACAAGCGTGTTCCTAAGTCATGCTTCACCCCCTCCCATCACCCCTTTTTCGCCATTCGAAATCCCAGGACGCCATAACCTCTCCGCTCCATCCGCGAAACCCCACCCTCCTCCGTCCGTCACGTCACCGTTGCCCAGTCGGAGCCTCTTCCCCGACGACGTCGTCCACCGCAACAGCTCGACGTCCCTCATCCACCTCCCCGGATGAGGATCCGTTGTCGTGGTTTTGTCACGGCAGATGTCCTCTTGAAAGGACTTAGTCGTGGAGCCATTGCTACGGGTTAGCTTGAAGGGGTTAAAGCGGACAAAGGGACGCAAGAGAGTTTATACTAGTTTGGCCCCTTCGATGAAGGTAAAAGCCTACGTCTAGTTGTGATGGAATTGATGGGGTTTCGATGACCAGGGAGCGAATAAGCTTTGCCTAAGTCTCGAGTTGTTGTCTGTTGTCCTGAACCGCCGTCGGGTCATCCCTTATATACATGGGTGACACCCATCGGTTTACAGAGTCCCGAGACCGGCTCATAAACGTGTCTGGTTCGGTCTCTTCTCTTTCTATCTTACCATACAAGTTTCATACCAATGTCGGTTCACGGTTACAGGCCTTAAACCGGTTCTGGGCCTTGGGCCCCTATCTAACATTCATATCCGCCTTCATGGGCTTCAAGCATACTCAACTACTGATGAAGCTAACCCGGCCTGTCCTGGCCGGTTTACGCCTAGTAGTAATATCCCCAACATTAGGCCCCAGATTCATTTGAACTGGTTCATGTCAATCCTTAATAGAAACTTCGTCTTCAACATCTTCTCATAATTTGGTAAACTGTCGTGACGTCGTCTTCTTGGATCTTGGCCAACCGTCGTAACGTCATATGTTATAAAGAAAGTGGATATGATATATCCTCATTAATAGGTCTCCAACAATCGAGGCGACAGTTGCGCCTCACTTCCAAATTCGCAACCCCTTGATTTTCGCGCCTGACACTTATCTCCTGCCTTTATAAGCAGGACCGAAGGGTCATTTTCTTTTTTCCCCTCGTGCCTCTTCGCGTCGTCCTCCTTGCGCCGCTCAGCTTCTGGAGCTCCGCCGCCACCGTCGACCATCGACCGTCGTCTCTGCTCCAACCCTGGCCGCTGCATCACCCTGAACGCATCAGAACATTGCGGCGCTCTTCCGCTTCTTCCTCAGCTCCAGTAAGCTCTCTGCCCTTTCCGCCACAGATTTTTTCTAGGGTTCCCAAGTTCTTCGGTGTTCATCAATGGAGATCTTTGTTCATATGATAATTCTAGTAAACTCCTGAATATCTGCTCTGTATAGTGGTAGCCTTTAGCCTCTGTTTCCATTTATGCATCTTAAAATAGTAGATCTTATCCGAACCTTCGTTCATTGGTCCGGTACTGCTTCTTAGGTTTTGAATATATTCCCCTTTTCTGACATGCCTCAGATCCAAAACCACAAAATAATCTTGTGAAACATGTTTTCATTCACTTACTCATCTGTAGTCTTGACTCTTCGATGCTTAGACTAGGGGGTTTAACTATATGGAAAAAATGACAATCCGATATATACCATTAGTCCCCTTGTTGAACCGCCAAACCCTTTACTAGGGTGTTACTGTATTGTTGAATTCCGGTTTGTAGATAGCTGACCCCGATTGAGCAAATATGCATCATTATAGATCTGTCCAACGTATTCTTGAACCGGCAAATATTGTATTGTAGATACTGCCATGGCCAAACAAGCGTATGAGTGCAATTGGGTCCCTTCTCGAGTGACTGAGCACCAGTTGGACAATTTGGTCAAAACGGGCGCTTTAAGCGAGAAAACGCCATTCACTGGAGGGTCCCCGGCACGGAATGTCCTCCTACTCCCAAAGAAGGAGAAGTCATTGTTTTGCTAATCATTTAAGCCGGGGCTTCAACCCTCCCGGTTCAAAGTTTTTCCGGGATGTCTTAGCCAATTTTCAACTGCGCCCACAAGATATCGGTCCTAACTCCGTAACCAATATCTGCCACTTACAAGTCTTCATTGAGGCTTACCTTCAGTAGGAACCTTCAGTAGAGCTATTCAGGGACTGCTTTCACCTGAACCGTCGTACAGGGTTCAAAGACGGACCCAACACAGAACTGGGCGGTATGGCGATTCAAAAGAGGAAAGAAGTAACCTTCCCTCATGCCAATCTTCACAGGGACCCCAAAGAATGGAACCAGACATGGTTTTACTGCAAGGACACCTCTCCTTCTGAAGAAAATCTCCTGCCGGGTTACCGTCCGGAACGTCTGAGCAATACACACCCTTTTCCTCAAAGGCTGACTGCCAAGGAGAGACTCAAATATGCTTCTCAACTATCCAAGCTTAGGGCCTTCATGGCAAACGGGTTGACAGGAGTTGATTTTTCTCGCTGCTGGATCTCTTGGAGTATACTACCCTTAAGCCAGCGCCCCGGTTTGATGTGCGAGTATACAGGAAATGTAAAGGATGCTCTGCGGCACATTGATATCCAGCTGACAGACGACGAAGTTACTGAAGGTGTCAAAAAGATGTTGAATGAACCGGAACAGACCTGTGCTCAAACCGGCCTACTTCCCTTTTGCGTCATCAACAAAGCGCTAGCGGTAAAAATCATACCATCTGCATATCTGAAATTACTTCTGTCCAAATGTTATCTGAAAATGTTATTATTTTTGACAGGGCGATGATCCTTTCTGGAACAAGAAACCTCCACAAGATAAACCGGTGAAGCCAACCCGGCAAAAGACTAGAGTTGTGAAGAAACCTGCTAACAGGAAGAAAACCACTGCATCCTCCGATCCACTGGCTGACGATGATGTGGGTAACCCAGACCTTGAGGTAGAACTTGATTCACTTGGTTTATTTTTCATGCACCTCATTGATGATGATTATTGCCAAGACGATGCTGAAGTCAGTCACGCCGATGTTGTAGAGGTAATCGTTCTTTCCTCCGATTCAAACCCTTTGCCTGCACTAAAAATCCGTCGGGCAAACCGTGAAGTTAAATTTTCTCATCCTCTTGCTTATTTGGATCCAAACTTTCTTGTGAAGACACAACAGCACGAGGCTCGCCGCACAACTCGGCACAGCGGCCAGGTAGTTACCTCCGCCGGTTTACCAAACAGTCCGGTTCGGAAACGCCGTTCAGAGGTCTGTAATTCTCTTGCCACTTCACGCCCTAAAGCGAGTTTTTTCGTCAACCTCTTAATCCGTCTGATTCCAATTATCAGGGCACTTCTCATTCATCCTCTGGCGAGTCATTAGCCACCAAGCTTCCACCCCTCAAAACAGTGCTTGGGTTAGATCATATTCCATTTTATATCTTTGACATATTATTTTAACATATGTTGTACTGATCCTTCTTAATTTTTCACAGAGCCAAACCCAGACCCAGCAAAAAGGCTCGTCTGAGTAAACCAACAGAGGAGAACATAGCTGCTGAACCGGAGAGAACTATAGATCCTGAAGAGGCCAACCTTGACGATATATTGAATCATCCACCGCCTCAAGATCAGGTCTTCATTGCCGAGCAGACAGAAATTGATGGAATAGGCCATGCTGATCAGCCAACAAGCCCCATCCAGACTGACAATCCGGTCAGTCCATCAAAAAATGCTAACAAACCGGCGACTCCGGCACGAGCTGCTGAGGAGAAGGACAATGATGTTTTGATTACTGGCATTGGCCATACAGACCCAGGAAATCCTGTCGCTTTTTCAAGGCACACGGCCAAAGCAGAATTCTCTGTGGTTGATAAAGGCAAATGGAGTGCTGATATGTCAACATATGCCGCTCTGAATGCTCAAGATCTCCATTCTGGCTATCTGAACTGGTTGTACACCAGCAGTGATTATGAAGCCGGTCTAGTCAATATGATGAAGGAAAAATATGAGGTAACTTCATATATGCTTCTCTTCTTGTATTATTCCATAGCTTATCAACTCCAATAGCCCCCAAGTGACGGTTTAAGATGTCAACTTAAACCGGGACTTGTAGTAAGCATTTAATGTGAACCTCAATTGCATCTTTAGCCTTGCTGATGTAGCCCCCAAGGGCCGGTTTAACTTTATAAAGATAAACCGGGACTTTATTAAAAAAATCTGTATCAGTAAACTTTGAACAAATAGCCATTAGCCCCCAAGTGCCAAGTTGAATACTTGTATTGAACTGGGACTTTGTAGAAACTGTACGGTGAAGAGCAAATATGCATTAGCCCCCAAGTACCAAGGGCATAACTTGTTATGTGGTTGGTATTTCAAATTTGTACTGTCATTTCATCATATAACCATCTCTATACATGCTGAGCTGAGCAAGAGAGAAAATCAGATCGCCGACCTGCAGGAGAACCTTAAGTCGCAACAGGCAGAAACCTCCAAGGCCAAGGAAGAACTGACCAGCGCTTTGAGTGCCATGGAAAAGCTTAAAGAGGGCTTAAACAAAGAGCGGGTGGATTGGGTGACTAAAAAATCCGCTTTAGCATAAAGGGCTGAAAAAGAAGAAGCCGCTCTCAAACCGGTGGTTGATGAATTGACCAGCGTGAAGCGATAGATTCATGCCATGACTGTGGTTGTATTTGGTAAGTATCCTTATTTTCCGATTTAAGCAATCCTTGTCATATAGTTGCCGGTTTACTAACCCTTGCGATGATACAGGTACTCGTATTGGTCACTTGGGATCAGATGTGTGGAAGAAGTTAAAAGCGGCCTACACTTTGATCGAGCAACTGTACTCTGGTGCACAACAGATCATCTCCACTGCTTCCCACAACAATCCGCCGCCCACCTTGATCAAAGATACCATTGAAAGGTCATCTATGCTCCCTGCCCGGGTTGAAGAGCTGAAGAAATCTGCTACTAGAACGGGTGCTTTGACCGCCCTAATCCGGGCAAAAGCATGGGTGCCTGACTTTGATCCTGTTGAAGCGTCCCAAGGCTATCCCAGCTTGAAAGAAGACGGGACAGAATTTGACGAAGATGATCTCCGAACCATAAACCGGGAAGTGTGCCCTCTGGCTTGTCAACTGGTTGAAGAAGCGGATCTCTCCCATTGTCAAGCCAACTATGATGACAACAACAAGCAGGTTGCTGCACCAATTCCTAAAGCGGAGAATCTTATCCCTCCAATCCGTAAGCACACTTACGCTCCTGACGTTGAACCGTCCCTGCTGATAAGTGATGAAGCTGTATTTCAAGCCTTAACTGGGATCGACTGGGCAACTGTTGATTTCCAGCCACTGGGTAGGGAGGAAGAAGCTGAATCGGCGCGAGATGATCCGCAACCGTCAGGTCAAGCCGGTAACCAAGCGTGAACCGGAAGCCGGTTTAAGTTACTGCATGTTGTGACATGCATTTGATGAAAACAATGTTCTTTTTGGGCACTGGAACGCCTTGTAATAGGCTAGCTAATATACTTGGTCTGGTATGCCTTCGTGCACATTTATCTTCAACTGATGCTTGTTTGATTCATATTATCCAAACTTGTTTCTGTAGTCAAAGAGCTTAAAACGCCCTGGCGGTTTACCACCGGGCGGGTCATGATACCCATGTATATAAAACCAAATATGATAACTTAGGTTAGAATATATAAACAAATATGGAAATATACAATACCTGCCACCGTCGGGCATGATGTTGGCTGGCCAACCTTGTAGCTGGGCTGATAACCCAAACTTTGGAGGAGAAAACAGCTCATGTTAATATAAGGCAAGTTTACAATGTAAACCGTTCCGGGTTATGATAAACACCGGTTTACTCCATCATAAGATGGTAACAGAAAATCAGACCAGGCAGATAGTCTCCAGATTAAGATTTGACCGTGTTTCGTCAATTTGTAATTGACAGTCGAACCGGATTAACAACGTCGGTTTGAAAAGCAACTAAAGAAACCTTTATCAAAAAAACAAAATTAAGCAAAGGCAAAGATAAAACCATTGCAAATGAGGCTTTGAGCCGATCAAGAGGCATTACCATGGTCTGACACGACCAAGCCTCCAAAAGGCATAGCTATGGTTCGAGTCAGCCAGGTCCCCAAATGATGCTTTGGCATTACACCGATCAAGAGGTGTAGCTATGGTTCGGGTTCGACCAAGCCCCCAAGTGATGATGTGGCACTAGGCCGATCAAGAGGCGTGACTATGGTTCAGACGTGACAAAGTCCCCAAGTGATGTTGTGGCTTTGCGCCTATCAAAAGGTGTTGCTATGGTTCGGACACGACCAAGCCCCCAAGTGATATAATATAAAGCTTTTGATAAGCTAACTCAAGGGGTAAACCGAGCGACGTTTTAAAGACAGAAGCTCCGTGTAACCACGCATGATGTAAAAATAACAGAGACCCCGCTTTAGCTGAGGTTCCAGTTTATTGTATTGAGCACAATATATACATTGTCATAATATGTACATAAGTAGAGCCTATAACTCAAGTATAGTAAGGCCGAAGATGAACAATATTCCACGGCCGGTTGGTCTCCTCCTCCGATTTACGTGAGTCTTTGTGCTCTCGAACATCGATTAGATAGTATGACCCGTTGTGTAGATTCTTGCTGACCACAAAAGGTCCTTCCCAAGGTGGGGATAACTTGTGCATATCCGTCTGATCCTGGATGAGCCGAAGCACCAAATCTCCTTCTTGAAAGATTATGGTTCTAACCCGGCGACTATGATAGCGACGTAGATCTTGATGATAAATCGCCGAACGGGCAGCTGCTATGTCACGCTCCTCATCCAACAGGTCAAGAGCGTCTTGTCGTGCTTTCTCGTTGTCCGCTTCAACATATGCCGCTACATGTGGTGAGTCATGATGGATGTCGCTGGGAAGAACCGCCTCCGCTCCATAAACCATGAAGAACGATGTGTACCCTGTCGACCTGTTGGGTGTGGTGTTGATGCTCCATAACACTGAAGGTAGCTCCTCAACCCAACAACCTGGCGTCCGCTGCAAAGGAACCATAAGCCGGGGTTTGATGCCTCGCAAGATCTCTTGAGTAGCCCTCTTTGCTTGACCATTGGATTGTGGGTGAGCCACTGATGATACGTCAAGCCGGATATGCTCACGTTGACAGAACTCCTCATGGAACCCTTGGACAGGTTGGTACCATTGTCAATGATAATGCTATGTGGAAAGCCAAACCGGAAAGTCACCTTTTTGATGAATTGAACCGCCGTGGCCGCATCACACTTGCTAACGGGCTCGGCCTCTACCCACTTTGTGAACTTGTCAACGGCCACCAGAAGGTGGGTCTTCTTGTCTTTGGATCTCTTGAAAGGCCCAACCATATCCAGACCCCAAGTTGCAAATGGCCAAGTAATTGGAATCATCCTCAATTCTTGATCCGACACATGAGCATGTCTTGAGATCTTCTGACAGCCATCACATCATCTGACCAAGTCCTCCGCATCAGCATGAGCAGTTAACCAATAGAAACCGTGACGAAACGCCTTGGCCACCAAAGATTTTGAACCGGCGTGGTGACCACAATCTCCTTCGTGGATTTCATGCAAAATTTCACAGCCTTCCTCAGGAGCCACACAGCGTTGAAATGCCCCTGACACACTGCAATGATGCAACTCTCCATTGATAATAGTCATGGAATTGGACCGCCGGATTATCTGCCTGGCTAGAGTCTCATCCTCTGGTAACTCTCCCTGCTTCATGTACGCGAGATAAGGAACCGTCCAATCCGGGATGACATGAAGGGCTGCCACCAATTGAGCTTCCGGATCAAGAATAGCCAAATCCTCTTCACCAGGGAGCTTGACGGACGGATTATGCAGAACATCCAAGAAGACATTAGGCGGGACCGGTTTACATTGAGAACCCAATCGGCTCAAAGCGTCCGCCGCTTCGTTCTTCCGTCGGTCCACGTGATCCACCTGATAACCTTTAAAGTGACCTGCAACAATATCCACCTCACGACGATATGCTGCCATGAGCGAATCCTTGTAATCCCAAGTGCCAGACACTTGTTGAGCCACTAGGTCCGAGTCACCGAAGCACTTAACTCGGCTTAAATTCATATCCTTAGCCATCTGAAGACCATGGAGTAAAGCTTCGTACTCAGCTGCATTGTTAGTACAAGGGAACATTAAGCGGAGAACATAACAGAACTTATCACCTCGTGGGGAAGTTAATACGACTCCAGCCCCCGAGCCTTCCAATTGCCTGGACCCATCAAAATGAATAGTCCAATAGGTGTGATCCGGCTTCTCTTTAGGTGCTTGCAGTTCTGTCCAATCATTGATGAAATCCACAAGTGCTTGAGATTTGACCGTCGTCTGAGGTATGTATTTCAACCCATGAGGCCCAAGTTCTATAGCCCACTTGGCAATCCGGCCAGTTGCTTCCCTGTTCTGGATTATATCTCCCAAAGGAGCAGAGCTGACCACCGTGATGGGATGACCTTGGAAGTACTGTTTAAGCTTCCGGCTAGCCATGAAAACTCCATACACCAGCTTCTGCCAATGCGGGTACCTTTGCTTGGACTCAATAAGTACCTCACTGATATAGTAAACTGGACGTTGAACCAGATATTCCTTGCCTGCCTCCTTGCGCTCCACCACAATAGCCACGCTGACTGCTCAAGCATTAGCTGCCACATATAACAGCAATGGTTCCTTGTCAACCGGAGCAGCAAGAACAGGCGGATTAGCTAGCTGCCGCTTTAAGTCCTCAAATGCTTCATCAGCGGCAGAACTCCAGACGAAGTTATCCGTTTTCTTCAGCATCTGATACAAAGGAATCGCCTTCTCACCGAGGCGGCTGATAAACCGACTCAACGCGGCAATCCGGTCTGCCAAGCGTTGAACGTCATTGATACACTTTGGTTTAGCCAAGGAAGTGATAATTGTGATCTTTTCCGGATTAGCCTCAATGCCTCTGTTAGATACCAGAAAGCCCAATAACTTGTCTGCCGGTACACCAAAAACGCACTTGGCCGGATTGAGCATCATCTTGTAAGTCCACAGGTTATCAAAGGTTTCCTTCAAATCGTCAACCAGAGTCTCCTTCTTCCTTGACTTGACCACAATATCATCCACATAGGCATGAACATTACGGCCGATTTGTTTATGTAGACAATTATGCACACGTCGTTGATAAGTCGCCTGGGCACTCTTGAGCCCAAAGGGCATAGACACGTAGCAGAAGGCTCCAAAGGGAGTTATAAAGGCCATCTTCTCCTGGTCCTTAACTGCCATTTTGATCTGATGATAACCAGAGTACGCATCCAAAAAACTCAAACACTCACAACCCGCCGTAGCATCAATAATTTGATCAATACGGGGGAGGGCAAAAGGATCTGCTGGACAAGCTTTGTTGAGATCTGTGTAATCCACACACATATGCCATGTGCCATTTTTCTTAAGGACCAGCACCGGATTAGCCAACCATTCAGGATGGAAAACTTCAACGATAAATCCAGCCGCTAAGAGCCTGGCTACTTCTTCTCCAATAGCTTTGCGTATTTCCTCATTGAACCGGCGGAGAAACTGCTTCACCGGTTTGTACTTAGGATCTATATTAAGAGTGTGCTCAGCGAGTTCTCTCGGTACACCTGGCATGTCCGAAGGCTTCCACGCAAAGATGTCCCGATTCTCACGGATGAACTCCATGAGCGCGCTTTCCTATTTCGGATCCAAGTTTGCACTGATGCTGAACTGCTTGGACGAATCGCCAGGTACGAAGTCAACAAGCTTAGTCTCAGTAGCCGATTTAAACTTCAGGGCCGGATCATGCTCCGTAGTTGGCTTTTTCAACGGAGCCATGTCTGCCGGATCAACATTATCCTTGTAAAATTTTAACTCCTCCGTGGCACAAACCGACTCAGCATAGGCCGCATCACCTTCTTCGCACTCCAAAGCAATCTTGCGGCTTCCATGGACAGTTATTGTTCCCTTGTGACCCGGCATCTTGAGCTGCAAATAGACATAGCAGGGCCGTGCCATAAATTTGGCATAAGCCGGCCATCCAAACAGGGCGTGATATGGACTCTGGATCTTCACCACCTCAAAGGTCAATATTTCTAATCTGGAGTCATGATCATCTCCAAAGGCCACCTCCAGAGCTATCTTGCCAACAGGATACGCTGACTTACCAGGGACCACGTCGTGGAACACCTTATTGGACGGTTTAAGATTTTTATCTGTTAACCCCATACGACGGAAGGTTTCATAATAGAGGATGTTAATACTGCTTCATCCATCCATGAGTACCTTGGTGAATTTATAACCTCCCACCTGAGGCGCCACCACCAACGCCAGTTGGCCCAGATTGTCAACCCGGGGCGGATGATCCTATCTACTCCACACAATTGGCTGCTCCGACCAACGCAAGTAACGGGGCACTGCCGGTTCAACAGAATTCACGGCCCTCTTATGAAGCTTTTGGTCACGCTTGTCTAAACTAGTGGTGAAAACATGATACTGCCCACTGTTTAACTGCTTCGGGTTGCTCTGATAACCCGATTGCTGCTGCTGCTGCTGATTGTAGCCACCCTGATTACCTTGATTGTTGTGTCCGCCCTGATTACCATTGAAACCTGAACCGGAATTTCCTCCACCATAACTCGGCCCATGATATCCGGAGCCTGAACCGCCACCTGGTCCGTGATCATACCGGAAAACATTAGAATTTTTGAACTCCTGCATGATGTAGCAGTCCTTCGAGAGGTGTGTGGCCGGCATCTCCTTCGTCCCGTGTTTTGGGCAGGGCTGGTTCAACAGGTAAGATAGGCGGTCCGGGTTAGGATTAGGCGCTCCGCTGCGATTCGGCGATTTACCCTTGCGTCGCTGGCCCTTGTCCTGTGTGCTGGTATTAGCCACAAAGTCCACGTTGTTATCCGCTTTACGCTTGCCGCCGTTTCCATGACCCGCCGTGTTGTAGTGTTGCGCTTTGGTGTTGCCACTCTTTTTTTCCTTCCCTGTCTTATCATCATCAGACTCGGGATCCTTGGTACTATCAGAATCGGCTTACTTCACTAATGCAGTCATGAGGGTTCCCATATCATTGCAATGGCGTTTTAGCCGTCCCAATTTTAACTTCAGAGGTTCAAACCGGCAGTTGCCTTCCAAGGTTATAACTGTAGAATCAGCGTTGATACGGTCTGAGGAATGCAAAATTTTCGAGACCCGGCGCACCCAATGGGTTGTCGACTCTCCTTCCTCCTGGACACAGGCAGCCAAGTCACCTATCGACATAGGCTGCTTGCATGTATCCTTAAAATTCTAGATAAACCGGGTTCTCAACTCAGCCCATGAACTGATAGAGTTAGTCGGTAGACTTTTTAACCAAGTATGGGCCGTCCCTTCTAGCATCATGGTGAAATATTTTGCACACGCCGCATCATCCACATCAAGCATCTCCATGGCCATCTCATAGCTCTCCACCCATGTCTCTGGAGATAAATCGGCAGTGTAATTTGGCACCTTACGCGGGCCCTTGAAATCCTTGGGCAAGCGCACGTTGCGTAATGCTGGAACAAGACACGGCACCCCCAAAGAACTAGAGGTAACTCCTGGCTCGACTGATGTGGTTGGACGAATCAGAGTAAGCTAACGAGCTTCATACTGCGCCACTAACTCGGCCTCCCTGCGCGCTCAGGCCCAGTCTACCACCTCCTGAGCATCACCAGCTCCACCTGCCGGGTTGTTGCCACGGGGCGCTTCACGGTTCCGTGCATTGCTCGACACGGCCGGTTCATCCATACGCCTGCTGTAACTCCGGCCTGGACAAGGGGTGGAATGAATTCGATCACGGCTGTATGAATATGCTTCCTACTGAACCAGGGCTGTCCGAAGAAGCTCCTTAACCCGGCACGTCTCTACCGCCGCTGGAGAATCACCTTCAACTGGGATGGCCTCCAGTCGTGAAGCGGCAGCAACGAGATTATCCATTGGAGTAGAATAATGACCCGGTGGTGTCAGGACGGGCTGAGACGCAATGTTGTTCTGTCGAGGTGGATCCATCAAACGTGGCTGAACCGGCGCACCCGCTCCAGGTGCCTCTGGCCGGTTTGCTACCGGCGAGTTACTAGTCCCTGCTCCTGGGGTGTTAAAGAGGTTCCTAGCATCGTAAACCGGAGATAGGCGAGACCGGTGCCTCCTCTTTAGGACTTCATGCGATGCATTCTGATCTAGCATAAGCCGGTAAGCCTGTGTGTCCAAAGCGGCCCGCTCCGCGGTTATCCTGGCATCCTCAGCTGCCAAATCGGCCTTGGCCTGGGTGATCTGATCCTTTATCTTTGCAATTTCCACGTTGCGGGCATCCTGATCCGCTGGGCTATCCTCCGCCACGAGCGTAGCCAACGCATCAAATAGATCAGATAAAACTTGAGCCGGCGGCCGCACAAGGCCTCCTGCCCCGGCTGCTGTCGCCACTGCTAACCCGGAGATCATTGCTGTTGCGGTCGAAGAGTGGATCGCCGCCTGTGTACCGGCCATGAATATTCCAACCCTATTTGGCGGATCAGAGGGGTCCGGAATACTGTCGCCATCGGAACAGCCCCCAATCCGGCCATCTTGTAATTGATATAACGACTCGGTCTCTCCGGTCGATGACTCGTCGCCGGAATAAACGACGGTATCACCACCAGATTTTGATCTATCCTCGTATTCCCCTCCATGGATGACTCCCACGAAGGCACGCTTCATGGCTGGTTTGACCCGGACAGATCGTGCACGCTGAGCCGTTTCGACGAGGTCGGTGCAGATGTCCGGCTAAGGGCCCGGTTCACCAATCTTGCCAATGAAGACATGTATGCCACCGAAGGGGACCCGGTACCCGTACTCAATTGAGCCAGCCTCGGGGCCCCATCCTGCATTGTCGATGTAGAGCTTGCCGCGATGACTCTTGGTCATCCGGCCCATGGCGTAACCCTTGAGTCCTTCGAAGTTGGCCTCCAAGAACTTGAAACCATCGTGCGATAGCCCCACGGTGGGGGCCAACTATCGTGGTTTTGTCATGGCAGATGTCCTCTTGAAAGGACTTAGTCGTGGAGCCATTGCTACGGGTTAGCTTGAAGGGGTTAAAGCGGACAAAGGGACGCAAGAGAGTTTATACTAGTTCGGCCCCTTCGATGAAGGTAAAAGCCTACGTCTAGTTGTGATGGAATTGATGGGGTTTCGATGACCAGGGAGCGAATAAGCTTCTCCTAAGTCTCGAGTTGTTGTCTGTTGTCCTAAACCGCCGTCGGGTCATCGCCTTATACACATGGGTGACACTCTTCGGTTTACAGAGTCCCGAGACCGGCTCATAAACGTGTCTGGTTTGGTCTCTGCTCTTTCTATCTTACCATACAAGTTTCATACCAATGCCGGTTCACGGTTACAGGCCTTAAACCGGTTCTGGGCCTTGGGCTCCTCTCTAACATTCCTATCCGCCTTCATGGGCTTCAAGCATACTCAACTACTGATGAAGCTAACCCGGCCTGTCCTGGCCGGTTTACGCCCAGTAGTAATATCCCCAACATCTCCGTCTCGTCATCCCGCCTGTTCAGCCGCCCCGTCCTCCACCTCCAAGGAGTTGCTCCGACGATCGCCTCGTCTATCGCGGCTGCTCCATCCCCACAGCGCCGCCTTAACCTGCTCCACCGGAACCGCGGCATCCTCACCGACTCCTCGGACGAAGCCGAGGCCTACTCAGCGCCACCAAAGAGGTTGTACACTCATCACATCGCACCTTCTCCTTAAATCAACCTCCCGGCGCTGACGGTGCTCCATCCTGCACCCCCATGGAGCGGCTACCTTGAAGCCGGCGCCGCGGGTGACATCTCCATGGCGGCTCTCCCCCAGTGCGAGGCCCCTTCGGCGGCGGCGTCCATACCAGCCGGATCTGCTGCTGCTGCTCCGGCTCTCGCTCGCCCAGTTGCTGCTGCTACTCCCCCCTCCCTCGCTCGTGCTGCTGCTCTGCTCCGATTAAGCCACACTTCAGTCAACTGAATCGACTTTTGGGTCAGTTGATTTTCAGGGGTTGGGGGGCTCACCGGAGTTAAGGAAGAACCACCCGCAGCGGGGACAGGGGCTCGCCGGGGAGGTACCCCACTATCTATCTTAGGGTTCAGGGTGGGGGCGGGGGGCCTAGAGGGATGGCCAGGGCGGCGGTGGCGAGTTGTTTCGGGGCGGCGAGGCGGCGCTGGGGCCGGCGATTCGGTCTGTGGTGGCTGGCGGCTCAGGGGGGTGCAGGTTGAAGATGAACTGCAGGCCCTCCCTAAACTACATGTCAAGTGCCTCTCTGCTACCATTGCGTTCAGTTTCGACAGTAGCATTCAGATTCCACAGTAAATTTCAGTTTCGACAGTTAAGTTCAGAGTCAACAGTTTTTACCTCATCTGTTGTAGTGAGGTGGTTTTTTGTGATGTTAATTTTACATCCATTTTACATCATCTATTGGAGATGCTATTAGAATCCCACTTGAGATTGACGATGTCGGTCTTGTGCCGCTTCAGCCTTGACGTCTTACGGCTCACCGGAGCTGCTCCAACGACAGAATGATCCATCACAACAGAGCAGTGCCCTGGACGCCATCTACAGATTCCTCAGATCTTCCTCCACACCTCCGACAGCCACCTCTGCCTCAACTGCTTCAGCGACCAACCCAATGATGCTGAGGTCGACACGGCTACGGCAAAGAGGTTGTACACTTGTTGCATCACTTATTACTATACATTCACGTCGATCCATTAGGGCTATTTTGGTTCAACGAAAAACATCGATCCACTGGTTGTTACCATCACTCTAAATCTTTGCATGCTCTCCTTACATAATCTCACCATATTTTTTTCGTATGCATGTCAGATATTGTACACAGTCATGCTGAACATGTAGAGAAAAAGAGAAGAGTTTTGCGCGGCAATACAATGTCATGCAGACATCGCTCCATGGTGGGTTCAATGGCAAACCCTCCCCACCCCTCTCCAGATTGTAATCCAGAGGAAGATATCTGTTCTGAGGCGGATTCAGACGCAGCTGTCCACTCCTATTTACCCCCCAAGGTGTTTGCTCTACCTTGGCATGATGATGTTAGTCATATCATGCATATGTTGCCTTGCAGTGCCTACTTTTGACATCGTACATGTCATCTGCTTAGTTTAGACATGTTCTGTAATGCCACCGGTTTAGTTTCTATATCATATATGGAAATTATGCAGTCTCATGTCTTTTAGCCAGCCATAATATATGTGAAATGTGCAATGCCATCCTGTTTAACCAGGCATCATATATTTGAATGATATCTTACCCATCCTTTTCTTCATTACATTTCCATTTGTCGACAATGTTTGTACATTAAACTACTCTTCCTGTGAATCAGCGATTTGGGTTGGAGATGGAAAAATCTGGAGTGAAACAAGGCCTTCAGAGCAGACAGTGCTACCTGTCGAGGCAGATCTCTTGTTGGGTCCCGATAGCTCCTCAGAGATGGACAGAGACAGATGACCAGTCCTATTCCCCCACTGAGGTGTATGCTCTAACTTGGCACGGTTATACTGCTCATATCATGCATATGGTGTCTTGCATTGCATAGTTTAGACATCATATACACAATATTCAACACCATATTCTTAGTTCAAACATCATATCGAATGCCCTCTGTTTAGCATATAAATCACATATGTGAATTAAATGATGTGATCCTGATTACTTAGATAACATGTAGGCGAATTATGCGATCCTGTTTAGTTATTCATCATATCTTTGAATTATGTTATGCTATGCTATCCAGTTTAGATAGACATCATATATGTGAAATTATGTCATGCTATCCATTTTAGTTAAACAATATACATGTCAATTATTTCATGCCCTCTTTTTTCCACACTATCTGTTGCATCTGTCTCTCATACAATGTATGTACATTCAACTATGTTTCATGTTTATCAGCCATTTGAATTGGAGCGGGTGATGCCAATATCTAGCGGACTAAAAACACGGTCTTCAAATAAAACAGTGCTACCTCTTGGTGGAGATAGCACCCCGGTTGTACATGCACAAGAACCAGCCCTACCACACATAACCCAAACTCTCACAGATTGTACCCCTACTGCGATGGACAGAGAACCAGCTTCACCCAATCTAACCCCAACCCCAGCCGATAGTAACCCATTTCCTGTTGACACAGCACCATCTCCACCACAGAGCTCCCAAACAAGAGCAGTTAGTAAGGCAACTCCAGTGCCCAAAGGGCCAGTGTCGGTGTCAAAACCGGCGGATCTCGGGTAGGGGGTCCCGAATTGTGCGTCAAGGTCGGATGGTAACAGGAGACAAGGGACACTTTATTTTACCCAGGTTCAGGCCCTCTCGATGGAGGTAAAACCCTACTCCTGCTAGATTAATATTGATGATATGGGTAGTACAAGAGTAGATCTACCACGAGATCAAGGAGGCTAAACCCTAGAAGCTAGCCTATGGTATGATTGTGTATGATGATGATTGTCCTACGGACTACAACCCTCCGGTTTATATAGACACCGGATAGGGTTAGGGTTACACAGAGTCGGTTACAATGGTAGGAGATCTCGAATATCCGCACACCTAGCTTGCCTTCTACGCCAAGAAAAGATCCTTCCGGACACGGGACGAAGTCTTCAACTTTATATCTTCATAGTCCTGGAGTCCGGCTGAAGGTATAGTTCGGCTATCCGAACACCCCCTAATCCAGGACTCCCTCAGTAGCCCCTGAACCAGGCTTCAATGACGACGAGTCCGGCGCGTAGATTGTCTTCGGCATTGCAAGGCGGGTTCCTCCTCCAAGTTCTTCAAGAAGATTATAAACACCACAGAATAGTGTCCGGCTCTGCAAAATAAGTTTCCACATATTGCCATACAGAGAATAATATTAACACAAATCAAATCTGCTAACGTATCCCACAGTGCGTCATAACACTGCGGCCAAGCCTTCTATAAATTGTTTTCATCGTTCCACCTCAGCCCGTATAGCGAGGCGGTTTCCTTGGCACGTCTTGTCGAAGCAGAGATCGTGTGCCCCCCTCTAACGAGATTCTCATTAATACGGATGTGGGTAACCCAACCGCGCTATTTACCGCGGCGCTTGGGAGGCAAGTGAGTTTTATTAGGTAGGTGAGGACGCCTAACCGTACCTGCTTATATAAAGGGATAAGGATTCACCCTTTTAACCTACACCTTCTTCCTCCTTCGCCAATCCATCTCTCGCGCACTCAAGATCCAGCGCCCAAGTCCGCTCTTCTTCCTCAACCTTCTCCAACAATGTCCGGAGCGGGAGGCAAGTGGATGGTCTCCTCCGTTACGGAGGCTCAAGTAAAAAGGCTAAGGAAAGCCGGATACTTATCCAAGGATATCCCGCATTGGCTTCCTGATAAGGGGCAGCTTCTTCCTACCCCAAGGCCCCATGAGAGGGTGGTTTTTCTCCCCCACTTCCTCCGCGGACTGGGCTTTCCACTTCACCCATTTGTCCGGGGGCTCATGTTCTACTACGGCCTAGATTTTCATGATCTGGCCCCGAACTTCGTCCTCAACATCTCGGCGTTTATCGTCGTGTGTGAGGCCTTTCTCCGCGTCCGCCCCCACTTCGGCCTCTGGCACAAGACCTCCAACGTCAAGCCCAAGGTGGTGTCCGGCACCCAGGCGGAGTGCGGAGGTGCTATGGTTAGCAAGATAGCCAACGTCCTCTGGTTTGATGGCTCCCTCGTGGAGTCCCTAAAGGGACGGCAGGCAGGGTGGTTTTACATCACCGAGCCCCGCGATCCGAAATGGATCGCGGCCCCTGAGTTCAGATCCGGACCCCCCACGCGGCTCATGTCCTGGAAAGAGACAGGCATGTCGTGGGGCAACGAGGAAGAAGTGACTGGGTTGCAAACATGCATCCAGTCCCTGGTGGACAAGCCAATCCGGCTTGCCAACATAGTCCAGGTCATGCTCGTTCACCTGATCCTCCCGTGCCAAGAACGGGATTTTACATTGTGGGAATTCGACCCGGCGCAGCACCTGACCCTCGGTAGGCTCTTTGACACGACGTATGAAGACGTCTGGAAGGTGCTAACCAAAGGCGCCGAGTCCCCCACATCCGCCTCCGAGGACCGCGGATACAGCTCGCAGCGTATCGCCGGCGAGGTGAGCTATCTATACCTTTGATAGGTTCGTTAGGCTCTTCTTCATAGATTATCTCTATGCGGGATCTAAACCCCCTTTTACCTTTGACAGGCTTGGCTGGAGATAGCCGGACCAATCAACTGTCCGGCCCCTCTGCCCGAAGACCCAGCCCCAGCTCTCTTGGTGAAGCTAATGGCTCTGGCACCTTACGTGGTGCCGGAGAGGAAGGCCAAGAAGAAGAAAACCACCGGGACTCGAAAGAGTTCCCGCAACATGGTGGTGTCGGACTCGTCATCCAACGAGTCCGCAACGCCCTCCTCTCGTGAAAACGAGGAGGAGGAACAAGGAAGCTCTCCCCCTCCAGCGAGGGGAGCAAAGAAGAAGAAGGCCGCCCCAACAGGGGAGGCCGAGGGGTCAAGGAAAAGGAAGACCCCTCCGCCGGACTACTCCCACGACGCCGAAGAGGGCGGAGAGGAGTGGCCGGACAGGACCAAGCGTCCGGCGAAATCGTAAGTATTTATATACCAGAGTAACTCATGATACCCCTTTTCTTTGTGTGTGTGTGTGCGGCTTTCCCTGATATCGCACGCATTTTATGCAGCCCGCCCCGGGCCGAACTCGACGACTCGTCGAGCGGCTCCTTGGATTCGTCGGACGTGAACTCTGTTCCGCCCGCGTTCTCCCCCCGCGGGGCGGACGACGCCGAAGTGGCGCCCTGCCAAGCTTCAGGGCAGGAGGAGATGGTCCTGGAGGAGCCACAAGGCAATCCTCCGGACCCCAGGAGTGAAGGGGATGAAACCCTCCAGGGCTCCAAGTCCGGCGTTGTGCCGGACACCGTGCCGCACTCGACAGTCCCGGTCCGCGGCGGGTGAACTCCTTCCAAGAGGAGTAAGCCTTCCAAGCCGGCGGCCTCCGTCCAACCGGAGGCGCCGGACAATTTGCTTGGGGTGCTTGAGGGCGCCGCCATCGACGAGGAGCACCGTACTGTTATGAGTACGGTGATCCAAAGGATTCAGTCCGCCAAGAGCGGACTAAATGAAGCTTGTGCTAGCCTTCTAACAGGCTTCGAGGTAAGTAAAAATGTGCCAATTTATTTACCGCATAGACAGTAGCCCTTGATGCTCTGTTCGGTGTTCGGGAAGAAAGGCCGAATAGAGGATCTAATAATTTTCGCAGGAGTCTAATAAAAAGGTCAAATATGCGTATGCAGGCTTCGCTGCATTCCACCGCCGCACTGACTGCGCAGGTGGGAGTCCTTACAAAGGACCTCGGGCGGTCCGAGCAAGAGCTCGGCCTTGCCAAACGGCAGCTTGAGGAGAGAGAAGGTAAGAAATACCCTAAAGGAAAGGTGCCTATAGAGAGGCTTGATTGCAGAAAGAAATAGCAGGATTGTGCTGCTTATTGTAGGGGCCACAGCCGAGGTGAAGCAGGCGCTGGCTGAGGCCGAGAAGAAAACGGCCGAGGAGCGCACCGAGCGAGAGAAGCTTGGGGTCCAAGTCGGTGAGGTGCAGCAAGAGCTGCAAGCTCTCATGAAAAAACATGAGGGTTTGGAGCTTGAGGCGAGAACGCAAGCATCCGAGCTCGCCTCGGCCGTCGAGACCGCCAAGAATGCCAAGGCCGAAGCCCAGAAGGCCCTCCAAGAGTTGGAGGATGCGAGAAAGATAGCAGCGGGTAAGGCATTCTCGATGCAAAGTAGGAATATAAAAGTAAATTACCTATTACTTACCCGAATCCGGAGTTCTCCAGGAGCGTTCTTCGATCTTCCCCGCAGCGCATCCGACGCCACCGCGTTCTACCGAGCTGAAGGGGGCAGCTCGACGGAGAGTGTGTTCTAGTCTCAATATTCTGAGGCCGGACACCCTGTGCCCTTGAGAGACTAGCTGAAACAGCTGGCCGAGCTCCATAAGGCGGCCGAACAGGCCATGAAGGGCTTACTAGTTCGGCTGTGGCCTGGAGAGGCCCTGCCTGGGAGCTATTTCGGGCTGGTGCGACGGCTGGTGGAGGCCTGTCCTCGGCTTAAAGTCATCAAGCGCTCCGTCTGTATTGAAGGTGCCCGGAGGGCCCTTGCCCGTGTAAGGGTACACTGGGGTAAGCTGGACGGAGAGAAGCTGGTGAAGGACAAGCCGCCACAGGGGAAGGAGCATCGCAAGCCCGAGAACTACTACAAGGACGTTCTTGCCGGAGCCCGCCTTGTCACGGATGAGTGTACTAAAGATGTAGTATTTGAATGAACTTGCTCGTTTGTATCCTGTGTGCTGAAAACTTGTTCATATGCGCTAAGCAATGCTTGTTTAATTTAAAATATTATTTTCTGTGCGGACATTTATCAAAAAATTGAGAGATGGCGAGTCGTCGGCTTCTGCCCCCATGCCACTAGTGCTGGGGTGTTCGGGATAAACCTGAGGGCTCTTGTTCCCATAGTTGGGTCCTTCGAGGGAGGCGCTCAGCACAGCGAACCAGGCAATCGGACTATAATGCTTGAACACTCTCACTTAGCCATAGAATGTTATAATTTTATATTTCGACGAAGCCCCTAGTTCGGAAGGCCGAATTCGGGGCGCTATCCACGCCTTTGGCCGGACATAGCCAGCTCCTCGCTCAAAGCGGCATAAGCCTTTAAGGACTCGAAAAACCTCTCGAACAGCGACCGGTCTCGCGCCTTATCATGACAATCTGTTTTAGCTTTCTCCACTGAGGTGCTCAACCCACCTGATTTGGGGCACAATCGCAGTGGTTCTCCTACTGCTACCTTAGCTGATAGAGCGGAACGTAAGGTACCAAAACATATGAGCCGGGCAAACCCAACATGTGACCAAAATCATGACTCGGAGCCGATGCATATAGTGCTATAAGTTCGGGGTGCCGCACTTGTGAAAGTGTACGGACTTCTCACAACCAGATAGAAGGGTAATGAAGCCCCTGGTGTGGTTTGGCGTACCATGGTGTACGGGTGCAATCATGTTATTTAATAAACATATATATATATATAAAAGAGGATAATGCAAAAGATAGAAAAAAAGCTATGCATTGTTTATAAGGAGGCTATTTATCAAGGCAAAACGATACAAGTAGTGCGATAGGCAAAAAAGATATTAGACTATTTAACATGTCCTGACCAGGCGTAGGCCGCGAAGTTTAGAAACAGATATATCGCTCGAAATAGAGACCACCTGAGAATTCCGGAGTGCGGCGTAGCTTTGTCTGCTTTCCTGGGTCTTGCATCGTTTGTGCGGCAACACTGCCGTACAGGTATCCAGAGTATGGAGTCCTGAAAGTAAAAGAAGTGCGGCAGCCCCTAGTACGTTTGACGCCGTATCTTAGGCATGCCGTTTAATTTGCCCCTCCCCCTGTGCCCATGGAATTTTAAGGGCATAATTGTGTACTCTAGGTACTGGCTACGTTATGGTGCGATGGCTGGGGTTGGGGCCGAATTGCTACGCTTGCTCCGAACGTGCCAAACGGTCTTGTTGCAGGTTACTCCGGGCGCGCTTTGCATTGTCTGGTTTTTTAACGGCCAGACCGGAGTGTTACCTTGAGAGGCTGCTTTGTACTTCCGCAGCGAGGGCCGCCGTGTGCTCCTCCGTACGGATGGAGCGTTCGGTGTTTCCGCTGACCGTGATTACTCCTCGAGGGCCTGGCATCTTGAGCTTGAGATATGCGTAGTGGGGCACCGCATTAAATTTAGCGAATGCGGTTCGTCCAAGCAGGGCATGATAGCCACTGCGGAACGGGACTACATCGAAGATTAACTCTTCGCTTCGGAAGTTATCCGGAGATCCAAAGACCACATCAAGTGTTATCGAGCCTGTGCAATTGGCCTCTACACCTGGGATGACGCCTTTAAAGGTCGTCCTTGTGGGCTTGATCCTTGAAGGATCTATGCCCATTTTCCGCACTGTATCCTGATAAAGCAGGTTCAGGCTACTGCCGCCGTCCATGTGGACTCTTGTGAGGTGAAATCCGTCCACGATTGGGTCAAGAACCAATGCGGCGAAACCGCCGTGACGGATGCTAGTGGTGTGGTCCCGCTGATCGAAGGTGATCGGGCAGGAGGACAATGGGTTGAACTTTGGGGCGACTGGATCCATCGCGTATATGTCCCGTAGCGCACGCTTCCTCTCCCGCTTGGGAATGTGTGTTGCGTATATCATGTTCACCGTCCGCATTTGTGGGGGAAACCCTTTCTGTCCATTGTTGTTCGGCGGCCTGGGCTCCTCCTCGCCATCGCTATTCAGCCCCTTGTCTTTGCATTCGGCTCTTAACTTGCCTGCCTGCTTGAACACCCAACAGTCCCTGTTGGTGTGATTGGCTGGTCTTTCGGGGGTGCCGTGAATCTGGCACGAGCGATCGAGTATCCGGTCCAAACTGGACGGGCCCTGGGTATTCTTTTTAAACGGCTTTTTCCGCTGACCGGATTTATAGCCTCTGAATCCAGCATTTACTGCCGTATCCTCATTGCTGTCGCTGCTGACGCGACGCTTTTGCTTATTCCGGCATGCCCTACCACTTTTATCCTTGGTATCCGAATTATCATGCTTCTTCGATAAGTTGTTGTTGCGAGCCAGCCAGCTGTCTTCGCCCGCGCAAAAGCGGGTCATGAGTTTCGTGAGGGCTGCCATGGATTTCGGCTTTTCCTGTCCCAGGTGCCGGGCAAGCCATTCGTCGCGGATGTTATGTTTGAAAGCTGCTAGGGCCTCTGCATCCGGACAATCGACTATCTGATTTTTCTTTGTTAGGAACCGTGTCCAGAATTGCCTGGCCGATTCTTCTGGCTGCTGGATTATGTGGCTTAGGTCGTCAGCGTCCGGTGGCCGCACATAGGTCCCCTGGAAGTTGTCGAGGAATGCGGCCTCCAGGTCCTCCCAAGAACCGATTGAGTCTGCTGGGAGGCTATTGAGCCAGTGCCGGGCTGGTCCCTTGAGCTTAAGGGGCAAATATTTGATGGCGTGCAAGTCATCGCCACGTGCCATGTGGATGTGAAGGAGATAGTCCTCAATCCATACTGCCGGATCTGTCGTACCATCGTACGACTCGATATGGACGGGTTTGAAACCCTCTGGGATTCAATGATCCATTACTTCGTCTGTGAAGCATAGTGGGTGTGCGGCGCCTCTGTACTGGGCGATGTCACGACGCAGTTCGGAAGATCTGTGCCTGTTGTGTTCGGCCCGGCCGGATTTACTGTGTCCGGAGTGAAGGTCATCACGTGTCGTCGGGTGTCCGCGTGATCCGTAGATCGATCTTGTTTGCCTTGCTTTATCCTCCAATACGTCTTGCAGGTCTGGCTCATTTTCCCGTGCCTTATTTGAACGGTGCCGGGCCATGGCTTGTTTAGAGGTTCGACAGGCCTCTCTGTCGCAGCCGCGAGGTGGCCGGTCTGCCATGTCATGAGTTTCCTCCTCTGATTGGGGTAGCGGCCTGCGCTTGGGATAATTTTTGGAGGGGCGCTCGAGTTCATGCTCTTCGGCCGCAAGGACTTCGTTCCATCTGTCAGCTAGCAAATCTTGATCAGCTCTAAGCTGTTGCTGCTTTTTCTTTAGGCTGTTCGCCGTGGCTAGAAGCCTGCGTTGAAAGCGCTCTTGTTCAGCGGGGTCTGACGGTACGACGAATTCATCGTCGCCGAGGCTTGCCTCGTCTTCGGAGGGAGGCATGTAATTATCATCCTCAACCTCCTGCTCTGCCGCTCTCTCGTGAGGGATGGCTTTTTCATCTTCCTGCGCCGAATCTTGCTGGTTTTGGTGTTCGTCGGCGCTGTCCAGGGTAGTATTATCTCCCGTGCCGGAATCACCGTTTCTGTTGTGGTGGGATTTAGAGCGGCGCCGTTGGCGCCGGCGTTTTGGCGGCTTTTTCGAGGTGTCGTCCTCCGCAGTTCCCTCGCCATCTCCATCCTTTGGAGCATCCACCATGTATATATCATATGACGAGGTGGCGGTCCAGCGCCCTATAGGTGCTGGTTCTTGTTCGTCTCCTCCTTCGTCGTCCATACCGTCGAAGTCTTCGGAGCCGAAGTCAAGCATGTCGGTTAAGTCATCGACAGTGGCTATTAAGTGGGTGGTGGGTGGGTTTTGAATTTCTTCGTCGTCCGAATCCCAACCTCGCAGGCCATAGTCCGGCCTGGGCTCTCCTGATAAAGAGAGAGACATGAGAGAATTCAGAATATCACCAAAAGGTGAGCACTGAAAGATGTCCGCGGCGGTGAACTCCATTACAGGTGCCCAATCAGACTCGATCGGCAGGGGCACAGAAGGCCCGGAGTTCGGAGAGGAGTCCGACTCCTTGGAGTTGTGAGCCATGCGGAGTGCAGGGCTGGCATTCGGCTCGATCGCCTTTGAGATCGCAGCCCCTGAGGTGACGTCCAACCGTTCATCCTCGGAGAACGCGGCGGGCTCCGAGTCAGGGATCGGGGCCGGAGCGTGTGCGGCCTCCAGGGCACTTTTCGGAGGCAGAGCTATATCATGCCCCTCGAGATAGTGCGGCGCGCTTGGCTGTGGCTCGAATCCGTCGAAGATCAAGTCTCCGCGGATATCCGCCGTGTAGTTTAAGCTTCCAAACCTGACTTGATGACCAGGGGCGTAGCTTTCGATCTGCTCCAAATGACCAAGCGAATTGGCCCGCAGAGCGAAGCCGCCGAAGACGAAGATCTGTCCGGGGAGGAAAGTCTCACCCTGGACCTCATCGTTGTTGATGATCAAAGGAGCCATCGGGCCTAAAAGCGACGACACAGAGGAACTCTTAATGAAAGCGCCAATGTCGGTGTCAAAACTGGCGGATCTCGGGTAGGGGGTCCCGAACTGTGCGTCAAGGTCGGATGGTAACAGGAGACAAGGGACACTTTATTTTACCCAGGTTCAGGCCCTCTCGATGGAGGTAAAACCCTACTCCTTCTAGATTAATATTGATGATATGGGTAGTACAAGATAGATCTACCACGAGATAAAGGAGGCTAAACCCTAGAAGCTAGCCTATGGTATGATTGTGTATGATGATGATTGTCCTACGGACTACAACCCTCCAGTTTATATAGACACCGGATAGGGTTAGGGTTACACAGAGTCGGTTACAATGGTAGGAGATCTCGAATATCCGCACACCTAGCTTGCCTTCTACGCCAAGAAAAGATCCTTCCGGACACGGGACGAAGTCTTCAACTTTATATCTTCATAGTCCTGGAGTCCGGCTGAAGGTATAGTTCGGCTATCCGAACACCCCCTAATCCAGGACTCCCTCAGCCAGTACTATCACGGCGAACCCCAACTCCACCAGTTAGTACGCCTATTCCTGTGAAGGAAGAACAACCAGCTAGTCGTAGTTTAGCATCTATCACATTTGATGTTGTTAAATCGTATGTGCGTATCTTCCCATCTTGGAAATATTATACTGAAGATGAAGGAAAATGCCAGTTGCAGGTGTTTGTCCAGGAGTTATGTGTAAGTAATGTTATTCATGGCAATTACTTTGCTTCGTCCCATACATCCTACCTCCATGATGGTTATAATACAGCAAATTTTCCCATTTTTCTCTATAGAGAATGACCGATTTGGAAACTCGGGATGAGGTAACCTGTGCTAATACCTCTGCTATCTTCAAGAATGCTTGGTGGCAGTATCGGAATTACCTGAAGAAAACGTACTTCACCGGCAAAGAAACTCATCAAATTACCTTACGTTCTCCTGAGACACATTTACTGGACGATGATTGGGAACGCCTTGTTCTGTATTGGTCCCGAACCAAGAATGTGGTAAGGTCTATGAGCTCATTTTCTATTTTTAAGTATTATGTTCTTGTGTTTTACTGTATGATACCTCTTGAGCTTGCGTTGGTTTTCCCCGAAGAGGAGAGGATGATGCAGCAGAGTAGCGTAAGTATTTCCCTCAGTTTTTGAGAACCAAGTTATCAATCCAGTAGGAGGCCACGCTCAAGTCCCTCGTACCTACACAACACAAAGAGCTCAACGCAACCAACGCGATTAGGGGTTGTCAATCCCTTAACAGTCACTTACGAAAGTGAGATCCGATAGATAATATTTTTGGTATTTTTGATATAAAGATGCAAAGTGAAAAGTAAAAGGCAAAGTAAAAACAAAGCAAGATTAAAGTGATGGAGATTGATATGGCGAGAATAGACCCGGGGGCCATAGGTTTCACTAGTGGCTTCTCTCAAGAGCATAAGTTTTCTACGGTGGGTGAACAAATTACTGTTGAGCAATTGACAGAATTGAGCATGGTTATGAGAATATCTAGGCATGATCATGTATATAGGAATCACGTCCGTGACAAGTAGATCGAAACGATTCTGCGTCTACTACTATTACTCCACTCATCGACCGCTATCCAGCATGCATCTAGAGTATTAAGTTAAAAACAGAGTAACACTTTAAGCAAGATGACATGATGTAGAGAGATAAATTCATGCCATATGAAATAAACCCCATCTTGTTATCCTCGATGGCAACGATACAATACATGTCTTGCTGCCCCTTCTGTCACTGGGAAAGAACACCGCAAGATCGAACCCAAAGCTAAGCACTTCTCCCATGGCAAGAACTACCAATCTAGTTGGCCCAACCAAACGGATAATTCGAAGAGACTTGCAAAGATAACCAATCATACATAAAAGAATTCAGAGAAGATTCAAATATTATTCATAGATAGACTTGATCATAAACCACAATTCATCGGTCTCAACAAACACACCGCAAAAGAAGATTACATCAAATAGATCTCCACAAGAGAGGGGGAGAACATTGTATTGAGATCCAAAAAGAGAGAAGAAGCCATCTAGCTAATAACTATGGACCCGAAGGTCTGAGGTAAACTACTCACACTCATCGGAGAGGCTATGATGATGTAGAAGCCCTCCGTGATGACGGCCCTCTCCGGCGGAGCTCCAGAACAGGCCCCAAGATGGATCTCGTGGATACAGAAAGTTGCGGTGGTGGAATTAAGTTTTTGGCTCATGTTCTGATCGTTTGGGGGTACGTGGATATATATAGGAGGAAGGAGTACGTCGGTGGAGCACCGAGGGGCCCACGAGGCAGGGGGCGCGCCCCCCACCCTCGTGACCGCCTCCGGTACTTCTTGGAGTAGGGTCCAAGTCTCCTGTGTCATAGTCGGGAAGAAAATCACGTTCCAAAAAGGATTTTTCTGTTTGGACTCTGTTTGATATTCTGTTTCTTCGAAACACTGAAATAGGCAAAAAAACAGCAATTCTGGGCTGGGCCTCCGGTTAATAGGTTAGTCCAAAAAATAATATAAAAGTGGAAAATAAAGCCCAATGTAGTCCAAAACAGTAGATAATATAGCATGGAGCAATCAAAAATTATAGATACGTAAGCAGACGTATCACTGTACTCTGTTCATGTAGAACAAGTGCCTAAACCTGAAGAACAACTGTTCTAATTTAAGATTACATTGCTACCATAGGACATAGATATATGTTTGTTTGATGCTTTTATTATGTACTAGTACTTGGCAATATAAGACTTGGTAGTTTAATCCTGTCCACCTTACTAATGAACTGGTTCACCGAAATGAGTTTCATATACTAGTACATGCTAAACTTGTTATGTGTCTGCTTGTTTCTTCTTTTAGAATGCTGACAGAATATTGGGGAAGAGTGCCTTATTAAGCAACGATAAAGGAAGTAATGCAGATAAGGTTTAGGATAGTGACACATCCTGTCTTGGTTTAGTGCTGGAGTTACTGGCCACTACCGCTTGCACAAGCTATTCAAACTCACTGTCTGGATCAGTTTGGTTTCTTGAGTCTCAACTACAAGCTGAAAGACATCGATCAGTTGTGCTATGACAAGAAGCGGAAGGACTGCGGAAGTCCCTGGAGCATTCAGATGCATACTTTCTGGTGCAACAGCAAGCGTTGGAGGATTTTAGCGCCAAACAGGACAAAGCTAATCAGCTTGCTAAGCTTATTGCCAGCATGGTGGATACCCAGGATAACGTTTCTTGAGCTCTTCTGAAGTAGTTTCAGTTATGCTCTTGTTTTGCTACCGCGTTTATTTGCACTGGTGGCCAACTTTGATGGCCAGTGTATATGATATGCTGCTTTGTTCCCTATATTTGCACTGGTGGCGAACTTTGATGCCCAGTGAATGTAATATGTGTAATAGCCGTGATAGCCTAGCGTTAGTTGCTTGCTTATTTATTTCCTTGTTCTCTTGTTTATTTGTTTGCTTGTAGTCATTGCAGTTCTTTTTCCGCGGTTAGCTAGTGGTTGCAATAACCTATTATTTAAAACTAGGCCACAATAACCATGGGCTAATATTTACTGTAGTGACATTGGGTCTCCTACGGGCCATAGAAACAGTGGGCCTTCTACGGGCCGTAGAAACAGTAGGCCTTCTACGGGCCGTAGAAACAATGGGCCTTCTACGGGCCGTATCATCAATGGGCCTTATATGGGCCGTATGATCGATTGGCCAAACATGGGCCAATAACAGGCCGCATTATGGTTGTAAACGGGCTAGAGTTGGAATCGTCCGTTCATGGGCCGACCGTAACGTGCCATCATTAATAGGCCGTATTTGATGATGCTATGAAAACGGCCCAACATATTAACGGACCACAAATGGGCCTATTGTAACCACGGGCTGAATTTGGCCCACAAGCAGAAAATGATAGTAACGGGCCGTAAGTAAACGAATGCTGGAAATGAGCCCAAGAATAAATGGGCTCTGAGAAGGCCGAAAGATAACATGGGCTGGAAACGGCCCAATGGAATAACGGGTCGTTAATGGGTATAAAGTGATACACTGTTCATTACGGGCCAGTTTCACCACGGTCCGTTAATGGGTGTAAAGTGATACACTGTTCATTACGGGCTAGTTTCACCACGGGCCGTTAATAGGCGAAGAGTTACATACGGCCTCATATGGCCCGAAAGACGTCATGGGCCATACATGGGCCAGAAGTGAAAACAGGCTGGAATCATATTGGATGGCCCAGATGACGCTACTGGGCCTAATTCGGATAGGGCGTAACGGGCCTTGGGTTAGCGGGCTGTAAATGGGCTATATGCGAACAGGCCGTTAACAGACTTTCCATGGGCCGGCCCGCCACCTTTTGACCAAGTCAAACGGGCCGGCCTTTTCACAGGAATGGGCCTCTGTTGGGCCGTGCCACTTGTCGACGTATCATAGGCGCCTATCTGACCCACTGACGAGCTCACACGTGTTTTGTCCGGCCAATAAGAATTTTACATGTGGAAATTTCCCATTGGTCGGGGCTGTTAACGGGTTATCGGATCCAAAACCCGACCCGATAGCTTAACGGCGTTCCGTTACGGTGGATGCCATGTGTCGGTCACCCTTGATGAAAGCACTTCTGTGTCGCGCGATTTATCGTCATGGAAGTGGACACTTCCGTGATGATAATTTTGGTAGTGTCATGGAACACTTCTACGACAGCACAGGTATGACTATCTTGATTCTGTCATAAATTTGTCATGGATGTACATGCATGACAAAAAACGTGACCTACTATGACAAACACGTATCATCACGTAAGTGTATTTTTTTGTAGTGTGTGGTTCCGACCATGTTCTCCTTTAAATACCATTTCTCGTGCAAGTTTAAGCACTTGTCTTCTGCAGAGCAATACCCCAGTCCAACCTCTACTTTGATCTGTCGTCGAGTATTACCCCTTGGTATCTCGAGATTATCACGGAACTGCATAACTTCTGATGAGCTCTTCATCAAGTACTACATTCTCACTGAGTCCATTTTTCACGGGCTCTGAGTTATTAAACACTCAAAGACACCGATAACTGAACCGAGTCCGCACTACGGTTCAACAACTCTTAGTAATCTTCTTTGCATACGAGTTTGTACCCGATCACGTCATTCCTAGCCTGTTTGGCTATGTCATTGTCGTGGTGATTTTAACTGTGCTACCTGGCCCTTATTCCTGGAGCACCACTTTCGACGATGAGCTAGGCTTACATCGATTTTCCTCGTCATGTCATTTCTCCTTGAATAGCATGCTTGATTTCAAGTTTGTGTCGTATCCATGGTTCCAATAACCCTTTGCTTCATCATTCCATTGACTTGATGTCATCGCCGATCGATTACACCTTCATGAAATCTCTCGACAATTGTGTCATGACCATCATCAACATTTTGAGCTCTTCCCCAGATATCAATCGAATTCATGATGGGAAATACCATCCTTGCACCTCGATAATTTGTGTTATCCTCGACAACATTCTTGCCTTCCCCCAACACAAACTTGTTCATGTTTTGTGTTGTATCTTGATTTCCTTGCTATCCAGCATTTGTTCTTTACCTTGGAGTATTACCATATTTTTGTCAAGAATGTTGTGAGAATTTCACCACCTCTTAAGAATTCTTGATATAGTAATACTTCTCACCATCACCATTCTTTCTTGGTCCCCGTGTTGTTTCAAACCGGAATACCGACAATTAAACTATGATGTGTGAACTCAAAACTTCTATCGACCCTATTGCTTTGAAGTTAATGGTCAACCGTTCGTTCTTAGACTTGGTTATTGGATCACCATTCTAACTTGATCATACTACCTAAGCCCATATTTCGGGTGCACCTATCAACCAATGTTTAATTGTGGATGTTTCCATCGAAGATGCGTCATTATATCATTTGATCTGACAATTCTTATCTCCTTGTTCACATAATTGTGGATATCCATCTTTTGTTAAGTTTATCCTGATGGATCCTTTGTGTATCCAAAGTCTGATCTTTTCTTGAAGACCATGTCAATGCTATCCCGAAGCATGTCTGTGGTACTCCGATTTTCAATAAGAGCATTTGAAGCAAAATGCTAAATTCTCTTTATCAATTATTCAAACACCGTTGTTTGGGTAATGTCATGAACTTCCTCTTCCCTAACCTAAATGGTTTTCTACGTTATATCCTGTCATGGATATCATGCTCTGCTTGTCCTTGGGAAGGATATACCCCTGAAATATGTGTTTAAACACATTTTTCTTTCCATTGTTTTGATTAAATCTTATAGACATTTTTCCCTTTCCATTGGTTTGTTTAAACCGTTTCTATGATCTATAAGTTCTAAGCAGTAATATTCTTCTGCTTATGTAAACACCTTGGTGTACAACTGTGTCAGTAGGAACCTGTTACTACTATTGATGACATTTCGGTAGCCAACGATGGACGAGAACTTTGCCTAATGGTCCGCCTCATTCGACGAGCAGGAAAATGGTTCTCTTCGTCCCTCGCCCTTGTTATCGACATTGTTGCCAACATAACTGATAGGCTACCCTCTGACATGTCTTGCTATCATGACCGTGCAAGATGTCAACGCTTTTCCTACTTTTAACCACATGGTGGGCCCATAACCCACAGTTCCACAGGATCGAAACCTGACTTTCCTGTACCCCCTGCTTCCCAGGTTGTTCGTTGCGCATGGCCTCGTAAGTAATTCATGAGTCACCTTCCGAGAGATCATCAATTCTGGTATCAGACATAATACTTATTCCTGCTGCTTCGAACCCCCTTTTCACGCCCTGTTTCAGGCATCAAACGATTACCCGCCCACTCGAAACTTCCCATGATACCTCCTTACTTTGCTCTTGATATTTCCTTAAGTTTCTATTTGAGAGTTACTTCCGCTACCTTCCCCGATGTTATCGACCAGATAGTCGACCTTACAGAGGTCTGTTCTCCCGGAATACCCACCCTTTATTCTTTCGTAAGTACGATGGAGTTCCCGAAGAAAGGATGACGACTTCATCATGATGACCTGAAGTAGAGAAATGAAGACATCAACGTAATGGATCGACCCCTTCGAGAAGAGAAACCAAGACCGAGAAGACTCATCAGAATTCCGTAACCAGAACCTCCCCACCTTACGCCTCTTAAATCTCGGGACGAGATTTCTTGTAGTGAAGGAGAACTGTGACGCCCGGATATTTAAGCTATAGTGAACCTCTGCTAATGATGCCATGTCACCCCGATTACTGTTGCTAATGTCGCGTTAGTTCGAAACCGATTCGGGTTCAAATTCAAAATCAAGCAAACAATAAAAGTTTTTAAATATTAAAACTAAAATGTCCGGATTGTGGCAAATAATCCATACTAGATACTGGTGAAGAAACCACACTTCTATAGAGTATGTAAATGCACTATAGTAAGTGAAACAACGGCAAAACTATTATTTAAAATGCTCTTAGAATAATAAACAGTTATAAACTATGTGCCAAAATATTTGTGGCAGTGGCATAACTACTAATACTAAATTAGGTACAACATTTGTAATTTACAAAACAAAATTTAACCGGTAAATAAAAGAAAAAAGAAACAAAAAATAAGTAAAAAAGAAATTTGAAAATAAAACAAAACCTAGAAACCCTCCTCCCCTGTTGGGCTATGGCCCAGCTGGCCACTGCCAGCCAGACCGGCCCATCTGGCCACCACCCCCTTCCTCCTGTTCACAGGGGGGATCGTGGCAGAGATCCCCCGGCTGTGGCCGAGGCATGTCACCATGGCGACCATCCTCCCTCCCCCACGACGCCTACTTGACACCCCCGAGCCCCCTCGTCGAACCCTAGCGCCCCCAGATTCCATCCCCTTGCTCGACTCCCCTCGGTCCAGGCAAACCCGAGAGCAACCGCCGCCGTGCCATCTTCGATCCTGTGGCCGCCGTGCTCCCCGAGCCACGCGAAATGTCTAGCAGCTCCGCCACGCTCATCTTCGTCGTCTGCTATCATCGGTTCAAACTGGAGCACTCTGCATCGCCGTCATCGTCTTCGTCTTCACCATCGGTCACCAAAGGGAGCCGTTGTTGATTCGTCGTCACCACACTTCCCCCGAGCCGGCTGAGTTGCTCATCGGAATCTCTGTGAGCACCTGAGCACTTCCGCTCTCCCGCCCCTCTCAATCACGCACTCTAGTTTGCTTCCCCACTGTGACTGTAGCTCACCATCGCCATAGCCGCCGGGGCTCTGAGTCTGCCACCGCGCTCGTGCCCCCCCCCCCCGCTGTCCAAGGTCACCCCCTGCCCGTCTGCATCTGTGTGCGCGCTCACCCCCTCGCGCGGGTTGCCGACACTTTGCCCGCTCCCGCCCAGACTGCACGCCCGGCCGCAACCTCACTTGCGCCCGCTCGCGGCCTCAGCCGTCCACCCCGGCCTCTCCCCCTGCAGCCCAGTCTCGCCCCGCTCGGCGCCTCCACTCAGGACTGTCCGCGGCCACCGCGGCCGGCCACCGCAGCCACTTGCGCCTGCCTCCGACGCGCCGCCTCCCGCTCGTCCCTGCAGCCGCCGCCCCGTTGTTGCCTCGCCACACCGCCCGCATCCGCGCTTGGTCGCGCCCACGCCCCACTGCTCCCGCTGCCCCGCCGCGCTGCCCCGCTCCGGCCACGGTCACCGGCGTTGGGCCACGCGCCGGCCCCATCCTCCCTGGCCGCGCGCTCACGCACCCGGCGCACGTGCCCACACCACCGGGGCGAAGCCTTGGTTAGCCCCGCGCCCACACCCGCTAAGGAGCGCCCGATGGGCCCTTGTGCCTATGGCACGTGGGGCCCTCCCTGGAACGTTTTTATATAAAAATAAATAAATAAATATCAATTAATTAACTTAACTTAATTAATCTAGTTTAATTAAACATAATCAATCCTGCTTAATTAAAACCTAATTAACATGTTTAGTCTATGACAGGTGGGTCCCACTGGACCCACAGGTCAAGTTAGACTCCAGTCAACCACACTGTTGACTGTTGACGTCACGCCTACATCATGCTGACGTCATCCCATACTATTCTGGATAATGTTGGTTTAAATTCAATAAATAAATTCTAGAAAATGATTTAAAACTTTAAAAATTAATAGGAAATAAACCGTAGCTCAGATGAAAATGTTTTCTACATGAAAGTTGCTCAGAACGACGAGACGAATCCGGATACACAACCCATTCGTCCACCACACATCCCTAGCATAGCGAACACGCAACTTTCCCCCTCCAGTCCGTTTGTCCGAAAATGCCAAACACCAGGGATACTTTCCCGGTTGTTTCCCCCCTTTGTCGGTATCGCCTACTACTGTGTTAGGTCACCCCTAGCACTGCGTATTTACATGTTATGCTTTATGTTGCTTTGATTGCTCTATTAATTATTTGTGTTCCCCCTCTGTTACTTCTTTTCGGTAGACCCCGAGACCGCTGCCGGTACCCCTGTGATCGACTACATCGATGAAAAACCCTTCTTGCCAGAGGAACCAGGCAAGCCCCCCCCCCCTTGATCACCAGATATCGCCTATTCTTCTCTATACTGCTTGCATTAGAGTAGTGTAGCAAGTTACTGCTTTCGGTTAATCCTATCCTGATGCATAGCCTGTCGTTGTTGCTACAGTTGTTACCCTTACCTGCTATCCTACTGCTTAGTATAGGATGCTAGTGTTCAATCAGTGGCCCTACACTCTTGTCCGTCTGCCATGCTATACTACTGGGTCATGATCACTTCGGGATGTGATCACGGGCATATGCTATATACTTTATACTGTTACATTACTTATGCTACTGTTTGGAGATGGGGGCTGAAGGGGCAGGTGGCTCCATCCCGGTAGAGGTGGGCATGGGTTCCCGATGGCCCCCGACTGTTACTTTGTGGCGGAGCGACAGGGCAGGTTGACACCACCTAGGAGAGAGGTAGGCCTGGCCCTGGTCGGCGTCCGTGGTTACATCAATTAACACGCTTAACGAGATCTTGGTATTTGATCTGAGTCTGGCCACTGGCCTACACGCACTAACCAACTACGCGGGAACAGTTATGGGCACTCGACGTCGTGGTATCAGCCCAAGCCTTCTTGACGTCAGCGACTGAGCGGCGCGCGCCGGATTGGAACGTACGCCTGCTCTTGTATTAAGGGGGCTAGTTCTGCTTCCGACCGCCCTCGCAACGTGCAGGTGTGCAATGGGCGATGGGCCCAGACCCCTGCGCCATAGGATTTAGACCGGCGTGCTGACCTCTCTGTTGTGCCTAGGTAGGGCTGCGACGTGTTGATCTTCCGAGGCCGGGCATGACCCAGAAAGTGTGTCCGGCCAAATGGGATCGAGCGTGTTGGGTAATGTGGTGCACCCCTGCAGGGAAGTTTATCTATTCGAATAGTCGTGATCTTCGGTAACAGGACGACTTGGAGTTGTACCTTGACCTTATGACAACTAGAACTGGATACTTAATAAAACACACCCTTCCAAGTGCCAGATATAACCCGATGATCGCTCTCTAACAGGGCAACGAGGGGAGGATCGCCGGGTAGGATTATGCTATGCGATGATACTTGGTGAATTTACCATCTACTCTCTTCTACATGCTGCAAGATGAGGTGGCCTGAAGCGTAGTCTTCGACAGGATTAGCTATCCCCCTCTTATTCTGGCTTTCTGAAGTTCAGTCCACCGATATGGCCCTTTACACATATACCCATGCATATGTAGTGTAGCTCCTTGCTTGCAAGTACTTTGGATGAGTACTCACGGTTGCTTTTCTCCCTCTTTTCCCCCTTTACATTCTACCTGGTTGTCGCAACCAGATGCCGGAGCCTAGGAGCCAGACGCCACCGACGACGACGACTCCTACTACACCGGAGGTGCCTACTACTACGTGCAGGCCGCTGACGACAGCTAGGAGTAGTTTAGGAGGATCTCAGGCAGGAGGCCTGTGCCTCTTTTGATCTGTATCCCAGTTTGTGCTAGTCTTCTTAAGGCAAACTTGTTTAACTTATGTCTGTACTCAGATATTGTTGCTTCCGCTGACTCGTCTATGATCGAGCACTTGTATTCGAGCCCTCAAGGCCCCTGGCTTATATTATGATGCTTGTATGACTTATTTTTATTTTTAGAGTTGTGTTGTGATATCTTCCCGTGAGTCCCTGATTTTGACCGTACACGTTTGCGTGTATGATTAGTGTACGGTTCAATCGGGAACGTCACAGCATGGCACACTGAACTATCGAGTAGTCATCAGCTTTGCTCTGCCAGGCGTTCATAATGTTCAGTGTTGCTCCTGCAGCGGGTCTTGCACCTAGCGGTGCTTCCAAGACGTAATTCTTCTGTGCAGCAATGAGGATAATCCTCAAGTTACGGACCCAGTCCGTGTAGTTGCTACCATCATCTTTCAACTTAGCTTTCTCTAGGAACGCATTAAAATTCAAAGGAATAGCGGGCCATTTATCTACAACAACATAGACATGCAAAATACTATCAGGTACTAAGTTCATGATAAATTAAAGTTCAATTAATCATATTACTTAAGAACTCCCACTTAGATAGACATCCCTCAAGTCATCTAAATGATCACGTGATCCATATCAACTAAACCATGTCCGATCATCACGTGATATGGAGTAGTTTTCAATGGTGAACATCACTATGTTGATCATATCTGCTATATGATTCATGCTCGACCTTTCGGTCTCAGTGTTCCGAGGCCATATCTCATATGCTAGGCTCGTCAAGTTTAACCCGAGTATTCTGCGTGTGCAAAACTGGCTTGCACCCGTTGTATGTGAACGTAGAGCTTATCACACCCGATCATCACATGGTGTCTCGACACGATGAACTCTAGCAATGGTGCATACTCAGGGAGAACACTTATACCTTGAAATTTAGTGAGAGATCATCTTATAATGCTACCGTCGTACTAAGCAAAATAAGATGCATAAAGGATAAACATCAGATGCAATCAATATAAGTGATATGATATGGCCATCATCATCTTGTGCCTTTGATCTTCATCTCCAAAGCACCGTCATGATCACCATCGTCACCGGCTTGACACCTTGATCTCCATCGTAGCATCGTTGTCATCTCGCCAACTATTGCTTCTACGACTATCGCTACCGCTTAGTGATAAAGTAAAGCAATTACATGGCGATCGCATTTCATACAATAAAGCGACAACCATATGGCTCCCGACAGTTGCCGATAACTGTTACAAAACATGATCATCTCATACAACAATTTATATATCATCACGTCTTGACCATATCACATCACAACAAGCCCTGCAAAAATAAGTTAGACCTCCTCTACTTTGTTGTTGCAAGTTTTACGTGGCTGCTACGGGCTTCTAGCAAGAACCGTTCTTACCTACACATCAAAACCACAATGACTTTTTGTCAAGTGTGCTGTTTTAACCTTCAACAAGGACCGGGCGTAGTCAAACTCGATTCAACTAAAGTTGGACAAACAGACACCTGCGAGCCACCTGTGTGCGAAGCACGTTGGTAGAACTAGTCTCATGAACGCGGTCATGTAATGTCGGTCCGGGCCGCTTCATCCAACAATACCGCCGAATCAAAGTAAGACGTTGCCGGTAAGCCGTATGACTATTATAGCCCACAACTCATTGTGTTCTACTCATGCATATATCATCTACGCATATACCTGGCTCTGATACCACTGTTGGGAAATGCAGTATTTCATTTTTACCTACGATCACGCAAGATCCATCTAGGAGATGCATAGCAACGAGCGGAGAAGATTGTGTCCATGTACCCTCGTAGAACGAAAGCGGAAGCGTCTAGTAACGTTGTTGATGTAGTCGAACGTCTTCGCGATCCAGCCAATCCAAGTACCGAACGTACGGCACCTCCGCAATCTGCACACGTTCAGCTCGGTGACGTCCCTCGAACTCTTGATCCAGTTGAGGACGAGAGAAAGTTTCGACAACACGATGGCGTGGTGACGGCGATGATGAAGTTTACCAGCGCAGGGCTTCGCCTAAGCACTACGATGATATGACCGAGGTGTGTAACTGTGGAGGGGGGCACCGCACACGGCTAAGAGAAACTTTGGTGTGTCTTTGGGGTGCCCCCTCCCACGTATATAAAGGGGGAGGAGGAGGAGGCCGGCCCTCGAGGGGGCGCGCCAAGGGGGGAGTCCTACTTGGACTCCTAGTCCAAGTAGGATTCGGCCCCCCTCCTTCCTTCAACGGGAGAGGGAAAGGGGGAAGGGAGAGAGAGGGAGAAGAAAATGGGGGCGCGCCCCCCTCCCTAGTCCACTTCGGACTCCCTATAGGGAGGGGGCACGGCTGCCCCTTGTGGGCTGCGTCCCCTCTTCCCTATGGCCCATGTAGGCCCAATCATCCCCCGGGGGGGTTCCGGTAACCCCCCGGTACTCCGGATAAATGCCTGAATCACTTGGAACCATTCCGATGTCTGAATGCAACCTTTCAATATATGAATCTTTACGTCTCGACCATTTTGAGACTCCTCGTCATGTCCGTGATCTCATCCGGGACTCCAAACAAACTTCGGTTCATCAAAACACGAAACTCATAATACAAATCGTCATCGAACGTTAAGCGTGCGGACCCTACGGGTTCGAGAACTATGTAGACATGAACGACACACATATCCGTTAATAACCAATAGCGGAACCTAGATGCTCATATTGGCTCCTACATATTCTACGAAGATCTTTATCGGTCAAATCGCATAACAACATACGTTGATCCCTTTGTCATCGGTATGTTACTTGCCCGAGATTCGATCGTCGGTATCATCATACTAAGTTGAATCTCGTTACCGACAAGTATCTTTACTCGTTCCGTAATGCATCATCTCGCAACTAACTCATTAGTCACATTGCTTGCAAGGCTTATAGTGATGTGCATTACCGAGAGGGCCCATAGATACCTCTCTGATACACGGAGTGACAAATCCTAATCTCGATCTATGCCAACTCAACAAACACCATCGGAGACACTTGTAGAGCATCTTTATAATCACCTAGTTACGTTCTGACGTTTGATAGCACACAAGGTGTTCCTCCAGTATTCGGGAGTTGCATAATCTCATTGTATGAGGAACATGCATAAGTCATGAAGAAAGCAATAGAAAAAAACAATCATTATGCTAAGCTAACGGATGGGTCTTGTCCATCACATCATTCTCTAATGATGTGATCCTGTTCATCAAATGATAACATATGTATATGTCTATGGCTAGGAAACTTAACCATCTTTGATTAATGAGCTAGTCAAGTGGAGGCATACTAGGGACACTCTGTTTGTCTGTGTATCCACACATGCACTAAGTTTCTGGTTAATACAATTCTAGCATGAATAATAAACATTTATCATGATATAAGGAAATATAAATAACAACTTTATTATTGTCTCTAGGGCATATTTCCTTCAGCACCAACATCAAATTACTGTTGTTGCGCAGTGGAAATACAAAGACCTATCGTGCAATGCATCAAGGTTTAGGGCGAGCAACACGAGAATTGGTGCCTCTCCAAGCCTTCAATCAGGGCTGGGGCAAAGAGAAGATGACTCGACTACAACCTACGTCAAACACTCCATGACAATGTTCAGTCGTAGGTCGTTGTTTCTCACTTCTTGGTCTTTCTTTGATTTTCATTTTTAATCCTTCTACAAGTGTTTTATTTAAAATTAATTTTGGGACTGCCTATCCATCAGGTACCTCAAATATTTTTTTATATAAATCACTTTTACTCAAAGCTGTTGGATTGGGAAAGAGCGGCCAGATCTCCTTCTTCCTGCTCCAACTGTTTCCTGTTCATCTTCCTCCTCATGCAGCCATCGACTGACCCAACCCTAACCGCCTACCTCCGCCCCGTGGCCGGCGGGTACCGCCGCCTTGCAATCCCGATTACTATAGAGTTCACTAGGAAGGGTGTCATAATGGGCCGATATAAATGCGAGCGTTAACGGCCATGCACGAGCGACTGTTCATGGCCTTAACTAGGTAGTAATGGGCGTAGTTAATTAGATATTGCACTATTCGATAACGGTTGCATTCAATGCATGTGAAGACCATGGACGGCATATCTATTGGCCGACTGACTGCTGGCCTGCCGGCGACCGACTAGAGATCTTCATCCAGGCTTGGCATTGACTGGAGGATGACTCACTGGGCTTGGTTCCCATGGGATGTACACTTCACAGGACTAGGCCTTTAGCTGGGTGGCTGATATCTACTATGCAACCTTCTTCTTGTAGATGTTGTTGGGCCTCCAAGTGCAGAGGTTTGTAGGACAGTAGCAAATTTCCCTCAAGTGGATGACCTAAGGTTTATCAATCCATGGGAGGCGTAGGATGAAGATGGTCTCTCTCAAGCAACCCTGCAACCAAATAACAAAGAGTCTCTTATGTCCCCAACACACCCACTACAATGGTAAATTGTATAGGTGCACTAGTTCGGCGAAGAGATGGTGATACAAGTGCAATATGGATGGTACGTACAGGTTTTTGTAAACTAAAAATATAAAAACAGCAAGGTAGCGAGCGGTAAAGGTGATCGTAAACGGTATTGCAATGATAGTGAACAAGGCCTAGGGTTCATACTTTCACTAGTGCAAGTTCTCTCAACAATAATAACATAGTTGGATCATATAACTATCCCTCAATATGCAACAAAGAGTCACTCCAAAGTCACTAATAGCGAAGAACGAACGAAGAGATTATGGTAGGGTACGAAACCACCTCAAAGTTATTCTTTCCAATCAATCCGTTGGGCTATTCCTATTAGTGTCACAAACAGCCCTAGAGTTCGTACTAGAATAACACCTTCAGACACAAATCAACCAAAACCCTAATGTCACCTAGATACTCCAATGTCACCTCAAGTATCCGTGGGTATGATTATACGATATGCATCACACAATCTCAGATTCATCTATTCAACCAACACATAGAACCTCAAAGAGTGCCCCAAAGTTTCTACCGGAGAATCACGACGAAAACGTGTGCCAACCCCTATGCATAGGTTCCCACTATCACGAAACCCGCAAGTTGATCACCAAAACATACATCAAGTGGATCAATAGAATAACCCATTGTCACCACGGTTATCCCACACAAGACATACATGAAGTGTTCTCAAATCTTTAAAGACTCAATCTGATAACATAACTTCAAAGGGGAAACTCAATCCATCACAAGAGAGTAGAGGGGGAGAAGAAACATAAGATCCAACTATAATAGCTAAGCTTGCGATACATCAAGATCGTGCCAAATCAAGAACACGAGAGAGAGAGAGAGAGAGAGAGACAGAGATCAAATACATAGCTACTGGTACATACCTTCAGCCCCGAGGGTGAACTACTCCCTCCTCGTCATGCAGAGCGCTGGGATGATGAAGATGGCCACCAGTGAAGGTCCCCCCCCCCTCCGGCAGGGTGCCGGAACAGGGTCCCGAGAGGTTTTTGGTGGCTACAGAGGCTTGCGGCGGCGGAACTCCCGATCTAATCTCTGTTCTGGAAGTTTCAGGGTACGTGGAGTTATATAGGCAGAAGAAGTACGTCAGGGGAGCCATGAGGGGTCATGTGGAGTTATATAGCCCCCCAACCTCGTGGCTTCCTTGTTCCTTCCTTGACGTGGGGTCCAAGTCCATCGGGTGGCTTTCGTTCCAAAAATAACTTCTCTAGTTGATTTTGTTCCGTTTCGAATCCGTCGGATATTCCTTTTCTTCAAAACTCTAAAATAGGCAAAAAAAACAACAAATCTGGGCTGGGCATCCGGTTAATAGGTTAGTCCCAAAAATAATATAAAAGTGGATAATAAAGCCTAGTATTGCCCAAAACAGTAGATAATATAGCATGGAGCAATCAAATATTATAGATACGTTGGAGACGTATCAAGCATCCCCAAGCTTAATTCCTGCTCGTCCTCAAGTAGGTAAATGATAAAAAAAGATAATTTTTGATGTGGAATGCTAGTTGGCATAATTTCATTGTAATTCTTCTTAATTGTGATATGAATATTCAGATCCGAAAGATTCAAGACAGAAGTTCATATTGACATAAAAATAATAATACTTCAGGCATACTAACTAAGCAATTATGTCTTCTCAAAATAACGTGGCCAAAGAAAGTTATCCCTACAAAATCATATAGTCTGGCTATGCTCTATCTTCACCACACAAAGTATTTAAATCATGCACAACCCCGATGACAAGCCAAGCAATTGTTTCATACTTTTGACATTTTCAAAACTTTTTCAATCTTCACGCAATACATGAGCGTGAGCCATGGACATAACACTATATGTGGAATAGAATGGTGGTTGTGGAGAAGACAAAAAGAGGGGAAGATAGTCTCACATCAACTAGGCGTATCAACAGGCCATGGAGATGCCCATCAATAGATATCAATGTGAGTGAGTAGGGATTGCCATGCAACGGATGCACTAGAGCTATAAGTATATGAAAGTTCAACAAAACAAACTAAGTGGGTGTGCATCCAACTCGCTTGCTCACGAAGACCTAGGGCTTTTTGAGGAAGCCCATCATTGGAATATACAGGCCAAGTTCTATAATGAAAGATTCCCACTAGTATATGAAAGTGACAACATAGGAGACTCTCTATCATGAAGATCATGGTGCTACTTTGAAGCACATGTGTGGTAAAAGGATAGTAACATTGTCCCTTCTCTCTTTTTCTCTCATTTTTTTATTTTTTTATTTTAGTTTTTGTTTGGCCTTTTCTCTTTTTTTATGGCCTCTTTTTTTTCTTTTTTTTTCTTTTTTGTCCGGAGTCTCATCCCGACTTGTGGGGGAATCATAGTCTCCATCATCCTTTCCTCACTGGGACAATGCTCTAATAATGATGATCATCACACTTTTATTCTCTTACAACTCAACAATTACAACTCGATACTTAGAACAAGATATGACTCTATATGAATGCCTCCGGCGGTGTACCGGGATGTGCAATGACTCATGAGTGACATGTATGAAAGAATTATGAACGGTGGCTTTGCCACAAATACGATGTCAACTACATGATCATGCAAAGCAATATGACAATGATGGAGCGTGTCATAATAAACGGAACGGTGGAAAGTTGCATGGCAATATATCTCGGAATGGCTATGGAAATGCCATGATAGGTAGGTATGGTGGCTGTTTTGAGGAAGGTATATGGTGGGTGTATGATACCGGCGAAAAGTGCACGGTATTAGAGAGGCTAGCAATGGTGGAAGGAAGGAAAAAGTGCATATAATCCATGGACTCATCATTAGTCATAAAGAACTCATATACTTATTGCAAAAATTTATAAGTTATCAAAGCAAAGTATTACGCGCATGCTCCTAGGGGGATAGATTGGTAGGAAAAGACCATCGCTCGTCCCCGACCGCCACTCATAAGGAAGACAATCAATAAATAAATCATGCTCCGACTTCATCACATAACGGTTCACCATACGTGCATGCTACGGGAATCACAAACTTCAACGCAAGTATTCTTTAAATTCATAACTACTCAACTAGCATGACTCTAATATCCCCATCTTCATATCTCAAAACATTTATCATGCTTCAATCTTTTCTTAGTATTCAATACACTCAAAAGAAAGTTTCACATATCTTGAATACCAAGCATATTAATATTAAGCAAATTACCATGCTATTAAGACTCTCAAAATAATCTAAGTGAAGCATGAGAGATCAATAGTTTCTTTAAAACAAATCCACCGCTGTGCTCTAAAAGATCTAAGTGAAGCACAAGAGCAAACGACAAACTACTCCGAAAGATATAAGTGAAGATCAATGAGTAGTCGAATAATTATGCAACCATGTGAAGACTCTCTAACATTTAAGAATTTCAGATCTTGGTACTTTATTCAAACAGCAAGCAAAGCTAAAGAAAATAAAATGACGCACCAAGCAAAAACACATATCATGTGGTGAATAAAAATATAGCTCCAAGTAAAGTTACCGATGAACGAAGACGAAAGAGGGGATGCCTTCCGGGGCATCCCCAAGCTTAGATGCTTGGTTGTCCTTGAATATTACCTTGGGGTTCCTTGGGCATCCCCAAGCTTTGGCTCTTGCCACTCCTTATTCCATAGTCCATCGAATCTTTACCCAAAACTTGAAAACTTCACAACACATAACTTAACAGAAAACTCGTGAGCTCCGTTAGCGAAAGAAAACAAAACACCACTTCAAGGTACTGTAATGAACTCATTATTTATTTATATTGGTGTTAAACCTACTGTATTCCAACTTCTATATGATTTATAAACTATTTTACTAGCCATAGATTCATGAAAATAAGCAAACAACAATGATAAACAGAATCTATCAAAAAAGAACAGTCTGTAGTAATATGTAACTAACACAAACTTCTGGAACTCCAAAAATTCTAAAATAAATTGGTGGACCTGAGGAATTTGTCTAGTAATCATATGCAAAAATAATCAACTAAATAGCAGTCTCCAGTAAAAAGTTCTAGCTAATCTCGTGAGCGCTGAAGTTTCTGTCTTTTACAGCATGATCATAAAGACTTCACCCAAGTCTTCCCAAAGGTTCTACTTGGCACAAACACTAACTAAAACACAAAACCACATCTAAACATAAGCTAGATGGATTATTTATTCCTAAACAGAACCAAAAAGCAAGAAACTAAAATAAAATTGGGTTGCCTCCCAACAAGCGCTATCGTTTAATGCCCCTAGCTAGGCATGATGATTTCAATGATGCTCACATAAAAGATAAGAATTGAAACATAAAGAGAGCATCATGAAGAATATGACTATCACATTTAAGTCTAACCCACTTCCTATGCATAGGAATTTTTTGAGCAAACAACTTATGGGAACAATAATCAGCTTGCATAGGAAGGTAAAACAAGCATAACTTCAAAACTTTAAGCACATAGAGAGGAAACTTGATACTATTGCAATTCCTACAAGCATATATTCCTCCCTCATAATAATTTTCAGTAGAATCATGAATGAATTCAACAATATAACCAGCACCTAAAACATTCTTTTCATGATCTACTAGCATAGAAATTTTATTACTCACCACGTAAGCAAAATTCTTCTCATGAATAGTAGTGGGAGCAAACTCAACAAAATAACTATCATATGATTGAAAATTAAGATCAAGATGAAAAGTTTCATGGTTATCATTATTCTTTAAAGCATACGTGTCATCATAATAATCATCATAGATAGGAGGCATGCTTTCATCATAGTAAATTTGCTCATCAAAGCTTGGGGGACAAAAAATATCATCTTCATCAAACATAGCTTCCCCAAGCTTGTGGCTTTGCATATCATTAGCATCATGGATATTCAAGGAATTCATACTAACAACATTGCAATCATGCTCATCATACAAAGATTTAGTGCCAAACAATTTAATGCATTCTTATTCTAACACTTTGGCACAATTTTCTTTTCCATCATACTCACGAAAGATATTAAAAAGATGAAGCGTATGAGCTAAACTCAATTCCATTTTTTTAGTTTTCTTTTATAAACTAGACTAGTGCTAAAACAAGAAACAAAAAGATTCGATTGCAAGATCTAAAGATATACCTTCACTTACCTAGCCTCCCCGGCAACGGCGCCAGAAAATAGCTTGATGTCTACTACGCAACCTTCTTCTTGTAAACGTTGTTGGGCCTCCAAGTGCAGAGGTTTGTAGGACAGTAGCAATTTTCCCTCAAGTGGATGACCTAAGGTTTATCAATCCGTGGGAGGCATAGGATGAAGATGGTCTCTCTCAAGCAACCCTGCAACCAAATAACAAAGAGTCTCTTGTGTCCCCAACAGACCCAATACAATGGTAAATTGTATAGGTGCACTAGTTCGGCGAAGAGATGGTGATACAAGTGCAATATGGATGGTAGATATAGGTTTTTGTAAACTGAAATATAAAAACAACAAGGTAGCGAGCGGTAAAAGTGAGTGTAAACGGTATTGCAATGATAGTGAACAAGGCCTAGGGTTCATACTTTCACTAGTGCAAGTTCTCACAACAATAATAACATAGTTGGATCATATAACTATCCCTCAACATGCAACAAAGAGTCACTCCAAAGTCACTAATAGCGGAGAACAAACGAATAGATTATGGTAGGTTACGAAACCACCTCAAAGTTATTCTTTCCAATCAATCCGTTGGGCTATTCCTATAAGTGTCACAAACAGCCCTAGAGTTCCTACTAGAATAACACCTTAAGACACAAATCAACCAAAACCCTAATGTCACCTATATACTCCAATGTCAACTAAAGTATCTGTTGGTATGATTATACGATATGCATTACACAATCTCAGATTCATCTATTCAACCAACACTAGAAACTCAAAGAGTGCCCCAAAGTTTCTACCGGAGAATCACGACGAAAACGTGTGCCAACCCCTATGCATAGGTTCCCAATGTCACGAAACCCGCAAGTTGATCACCAAAACATACATCAAGTGGATCAATAGAATAACCCATTGTCACCACGGTTATCCCACGCAAGACATACATCAAGTGTTCTCAAATCTTTAAAGACTCAATCTGATAACATAACTTCAAAGGGGAAACTCAATCCATCACAAGAGAGTAGAGGCGGGGAAGAAACATAAGATCCAACTATAATAGCAAAGCTCGCGATACATCAAGATCGTGCCAAATCAAGAACACGAGAGAGAGAGAGAGAGAGAGAGAGAGATCAAACACATAGCTACTGGTACATACCCTCAGCCCCGAGGGTGAACTACTCCCTCCTCGTCATGGAGAGCGCCGAGATGATGAAGATGGCCACCGGTGAAGGTTCCCCCCCTCCGGCAGGGTGCCGGAACAAGGTCCCGAGAGGTTTTTGGTGGCTACAGAGGCTTGCGGCAGCGGAACTCCCGATCTAATCTCTGTTCTGGAGGTTTTAGGGTACGTGGAGTTATATAGGCGGAAGAAGTACGTCAGGGGAGCCACGAGGGCCCCACGAGGCAGGGGGCGCCCTAGGGGGTGGGCGCGCCCCCCCACCCTCGTGGCTTCTTCGTTCCTTCCTTGACGTGGGGTCCAAGTCCATCGGGTGGCTTTCGTTCCAAAAGTAACTTCTCTAGTTGATTTCGTTCCGTTTCGACTCCGTCGGATATTCCTTTTCTTCAAAACACTGAAATAGGCAAAAAAAACAGCAAATCTGGGTTGGGCCTCTGATTAATAGTTAGTCCCAAAAATAATATAAAAGTGGATAATAAAGCCCAATATTGCCCAATACAGTAGATAATATAGCATGGAGCAATCAAAAATTATAGATACGTTGGAGACGTATCAGTGGCATGTTGTCGTGGGCCTACCCCTCGGATATTTCCTTGTCAGTATTCAAGTTTTGTCCTTTACACTTCCCATGGAGCTATTCAATCCCAACATGAACTCATAACCATTTTTATTTCTATTTCTTAGGAAGTGGAAACCTTTCCTCATTAGGAATTGAACTTTTATAGTTCCTTCTTTCATATCAATGATTGCCCCTATGGTTTTCAGAAAAGGTCTTCCCAATATATTTGGACATACATGATTAGGATCCATATAGATAACAAAAAATTCTTCAGGGGAATAATTCATATTAGCAACCACAAAATTATATTAAACTCTTCCAATAGGTTTCTTAATGGTGTTATCTACCAAGTGAACATTAAGCTCACATTTTGTAAGAGGTTCTAATTAATCCAAGTGCGTCATATAGAATCTTAGGAATTGTGGATACACTTACTCCTAGATCACATAAAGCATCACAAGTAAAGTTATTAATGCTAATCTTAATGGATGGTTCCCATCCATTTTCCAACTTCCTAGGGATCAAAGTTTCTTTACAATATTTCTCTTCTCTAACAAGTAAAACAACTTCATCAATATATTTGGTAAATTGATTTCTTTGCTCCAAAGACATAGGTTCTCTAGCCATATTTTGTAAGACATTAATAACACCAGAGAGCTTACAATCGTTACAATCAAATTCAACACCCTCAGAATCAGTAGGATCATCCATGCCTAAAGTTTTAACCTCTTCAAACCCATTTTTCTCAACAATAAAAAAAGATTCAAGGGCTTTTTCTTATCTAGCCCATCTAGCTTGTAGCATGCATAAAGTCTCATTACTTTTATCAATTTTGGCTTGTGCCCTTTTAAGAGACTCTTCAGTACCATATTTAGGTGGGGGATACCTCATCTTTGAAGGTGTACATCATTTTTCCACCCTAACAAACAAAACTCCCAATCTATCAAAACTTTCTGCAGAAGTTTTGTTCAATTCGTTTTTGAGAAGTGATACACTCTTTAACTATTGCCTTTAGACCAGTGTATTCGTTTTGTTTATATAAGCATTGTTATTGAAATTATTTCTAGCAATAAAATTAACATCAACATTATCTTTATTTTACTCAACCATGTCACCAATAGAAACATCATTTAAACTAAAAGCATTAGTTTTCATCGATAGCAAAGACATAAGCATATCAATTTTCTCATTTAAGCTACCAACTTCCTCTGTAGAATTTACCTTCTCTGCCGCAACCCTTTCAGTATGCCATTGGTCATAGTTTGTCACCATGTTGTCCAATAGGGATTTAGCATTTGCTTGAGCCATGTTCATAAAGGTTCCATCTACAGAAAAATCCAAGAGATTTCTTGTAATAACATTAATCCTAGCATAAAAGGTATGAAGAATAGTTAATCATCTAGTCCATGATTTGGGCATTTTTTAAGCATGCTTTCAATTCTTTCCCATGATTGTGCTGAATGTTCATTATTATTTTGTCTAAATTTCATGATATCATTTCTAAGTTACATTATTTCTAGGAGGTTAATACGTTCTAGTAAAAAGTTATTTGCATTTATTCTAAGAATCAATGTTGCCTCTAGTTAAAAATTGTAGTCATTTTTTAGCCCTTGCTCTTAGTGAAAAAGGAAACAAATTTTAGTTTCACACAATCAGCCTCTCCCACTTTATATTTTTTGCATGTCAAGGAATTCAACAAAGTTGAATAAATAAGAGGTATCATCTTCACTAAAAGAGATAGAAGATTGTTCTTTCATAACAAGTTAAGCCCAGCAGAGCTAATATCATAATATTCAACAATAATAGTGGGTGGTGTGATAGGTGTGATCCAAAAAATTATTATTATTATTTGGTGGTAGAGAAGTCTTTCAACTATCCATTTGCACCTACGGAACCCAGTACAACTACTAAACAAAATGTAACTAGAGGTTGAAATTGTAAATCTTTATGGAGTTTGTGATAACTTTGCAAAACTAAAGGCACTAACAAAGATAAGAAACTACAACTAGACAAGATATAAAATAACTAAGATAATAAAAATGATAAGCAATGAAGCCAGAAAGAGGCCTGCTGTTGCTGGAGATAGTAACAATGTTGGGCTCCCTAGTGAGGGGGTTTGTAGCAAACAGTACTTTCCCTCAGTGAGAAACAAAGGTATCAATCCTTGGAGGTACCGGTATCCTTCTGTCGGTGTACAAAAAGGGGGGTACACTTTTTGTACCCCTATAACTGTGCACGGGCAGTTTGAGCCACGGGTGCCGCCACACCGAGCACGGCAAGGGAGGTAAGCCAAGGTAAGGCCGAAGCTGAAGAGAAGCAGAACGACGCCAAGACCAAGACCACAAAGAGCAAAGGGGACAGAGCAGCCCCCCCCCCCCCCCGACAAGATCCTTGCTGGGGGGCAGCTTTAACTAACCCGGCAAGACCCTTGACGTGGCAGCTCGCCCCACACCTACGGAGCGAAGCCACCCTTGAGTCCACTGCCCCCATGGGGCAAGGATTCGAGAAATATCCCTGTGGTGGCATGCAGATCTTTGTGAAGACATTCAAGATCAGATACCCACTTAAGAAGGAGATGAGCCTTGGCAGGATCCCAGCCAAGGAGTGAAGGAAATATGCCCTAGAGGCAATAATAAAGTTATTATTTATTTCCTTATATATCATGATAAATGTTTATTATTCATGCTTGAATTGTATTAACTCGAAACATAATACATGTGTGGATATATAGACAAACAGAGTGTCACTAGTATGCCTCTACTTGACTAGCTTGTTAATCAAAGCTGGTTAAGTTTCCTAACCATAGACAAGGAGTTGTTATTTGATTAACAAGATCACATCATTAGTTGAATGATCTGATTGACATGACCCATTCCATTAGCTTAGCACCCGATCGTTTTGTATGTTGCTATTGCTTTCTTCATGACTTATACATGTTCCTATGACTATGAGATTATGCAACTCCCGTTTACCGTAGGAACACTTTGTGTGCCACCAAACGTCACAACGTAACTGGGTGATTATAAAGGTGCTCTACAGGTGTCTCCGAAAGTATTTGTTGGGTTGGTGTATTTCGAGATTAGGATTTGTCACTTCGAATGTCGGAGAGGTATCTCAGGGCCTTCTCGGTAATGCACATCACATAAGCCTTGCAAGCATTGCAACTAATAAGTTAGTTGCAAGATGATGTATTATAGAACGAGTAAAGAGACTTGCCGGTAACGAGATTGAACTAGGTATTGGATACCGGCGATCAAATCTCGGGCAAGTAACATACCGATGACAAAGGGAACAACGTATGTTGTTATGTGGTCTGACCGATAAAGATCTTCGTAGAATATGTAGGAGCCAATATGGGCATCCAGGTCCCATTGTTTGTTATTGACCAGAGATTTGTCTCAGTCATGTCTACATTGTTCTCGAACCGTAGGGTCCACATGCTTAAAGTTACGATGACAGTTATTATGAGTTTATGCATTTTGATGTACCGAAGTTAGTTCGGAGTCTCGGATGTGATCACGGACATGACGAGGAGTCTCGAAATGGTCGAGACATAAAGATCGATATATTGGAAGCCTATATTTGGACATCGGAATGGTTCCGAGTGAAATCGGCATTTTACTAGAGTACCGGGGGGTTGCCGGAACCGCCCCGGGGGTTAATGGGCCCATATGGGCCTTAAGGGAAAAGAGGAGGGGCGGCCAGGGCAGGCCGCGCGCCCCCTCCCCCCCTAGTCCGAATAGGACAAGGAAGGGGGGGCGGCGCCCCCCTTTTTTCCTTTCCCCCTCTCTCCTTCCTTCTCCTACAAGGCAAGGGAGAGGAGTCCTCCCGGTGGGAGTAGGACTCCTCCTGGCGCACCCCTTGGGGGCCGGCCGCGCCTTCCCCTCCCCTCCTTTATATACGGGGGCAGGGGGCACCCTAGAACACACAAGTTGATCATTGCGATCGTTCCTTAGCCGTGTGCGGTGCCCCCCTCCACCATATTCCACCTCGGTCATATCGTTGCAGTGTCTAGGCAAAGCCCTGCGGCGGTAGAACATCATCATCGTCATCACGCCGTCGTGCTGACGAAACTCATCCCCGAAGCTTTGCTGGATCGGAGCCCGGGGAACGTCATCGAGTTGTACGTGTGCTAAGAACTCGGAGGCGCCGGAGTAACGGCGCTTGGATCGGTCGGATCGGGAAGACGTATGACTACTTCCTCTACATTGCGTCAATGCTTCCGCTTCGGTCTACGAGGGTACGTAGACAACACTCTCCCCTCTCGTTGCTATGCATCACCATGATCTTGCGCGTGCGTAGGAAATTTTTTGAAATTACTACGTTCCCCAACAGTGGCATCCGAGCCTAGGTTTTTATGGTTTGATGTTATGCACGAGTAGAACACAAGTGAGTTGTGGGCGATATAAGTCATACTGCCTACCAGCATGTCATACTTTGGTTCGGCGGTATTGCTGGATGAAGCGGCCCGGACCGACATTACGCGTACACTTACGCGAGACTGGTTCTACCGCCGTGCTTTGCACACAGGTGGCTGGCGGGTGTCAGTTTCTCCAACTTTAGTTGAACCGAGTGTGGCTACGCCCGGTCCTTGCGAAGGTTAAAACGGCATCAACTTGACAAACTATCGTTGTGGTTTTGATACGTAGGTGAGATTGGTTCTTGCTTAAGCCCGTAGCAGCCACATAAAACTTGCAACAATCAAAGTAGAGGACGTCTAACTTGTTTTTGCCAGGCATGTTGTGATGTGATATGGTCAAGACATGATGCTAAATTTTATTGTATGAGATGATCATGTTTTGTAACCGAGTTATCGGCAACCGGCAGGAGCCGTATGGTTGTCGCTTTATTGTATGCAATACAATCGCCCTGTAATGCTTTACTTTATCACTAAGCGGTAGCGATAGTCGTAGAAGCATAAGATTGGCGAGACGACAATGATGCTACGATGGAGATCAAGGTGTCGCGCCGGTGACGATGGTGATCATGACGGTGCTGCGGAGATGGAGATCACAAGCACAATATGATGATGGCCATATCATATCACTTATATTGATTGCATGTGATGTTTATCTTTTTATGCATCTTATCTTGCTTTGATTGACAGTAGCATTATAAGATGATCTCTCACTAAATTATCAAGAAGTGTTCTCCCCGAGTATGCACCGTTGCCAAAGTTCGTCGTGCCCAGACACCACGTGATGATCGGGTGTGATAAGCTCTACGTCCATCTACAACGGGTGCAAGCCAGTTTTTGCACACGCAGAATACTCGGGTTATACTTGACGAGCCTAGCATATGCAGATATGGCCTCGGAACACGGAGACCGAAAGGTCGAGCGTGAATCATATAGTAGATATGATCAACATAATGATGTTCACCATTGAGAACTAATCCATTTCACGTGATGATCGGTTATGGTTTAGTTTGATTTGGATCACGTGATCACTTAGAAGATTGGAGGGATGTCTATCTAAGTGGGAGTTCTTAAGTAATATGATTAATTTAACTTAAATTTATCATGAACTTAGTCCCTGATAGTATCTTGCTTGTTTATGTTGATTGTAGATAGATGGCCCGTGCTGTTGTTCTGTTGAATTTTAATGCGTTCCTTGAGAAAGCAAAGTTGAAAGATGATGGTAGCAATTACACGGACTGGGTTCGTAACTTGAGGATTATCCTCATTGCTGCACATAAGAATTACGTCCTGGAAGCACCGCTAGGTGCCAGGCCTGCTGCAGGAGCAACGCCAGATGTTATGAACGTCTGGCAGAGCAAAGCTGATGACTACTCGATAGTTCAGTGTGCCATGCTTTACGGCTTAGAACCGGGACTTCAACGACGTTTTGAACACCATGGAGCATATGAGATGTTCCAGGAGTTGAAGTTAATATTCTAACAGAATGCCCGGATTGAGAGATATGAAGTCTCCAATAAGTTCTATAGCTGCAAGATGGAGGAGAATGGTTCTGTCAGTGAGCATATACTCAAAATGTCTGGGTATTATAATCACTTGATTCAACTAGGAGTTAATCTTCCGGATGATTGTGTCATCAACAGAATTCTCCAATCACTTCCACCAAGCTACAAAGGCTTCGTGATGAACTATAATAGGCAAGGGATGGATAAGACAATTCCCGAGCTCTTCGCGATGCTAAAGGCTGCAGAGGTAGAAATCAAGAAGGAGCATCAAGTGTTGATGGTTAACAAAACCACTAGTTTCAAGAAAAAGGGCAAAGGGAAGAAGAAGGGGAACTTCAAGAAGAACAGCAAACAAGTTGCTGCTCAAGAGAAGAAACCCAAGTCTAGACCTAAGCCTGAAACTGAGTGCTTCTACTGCAAGCAGACTGGTCACTGGAAGCGGAACTGCCCCAAGTATTTGGCGGATAAGAAGGATGGCAAGGTGAACAAAGGTATATGTGATATACATGTTATTGATGTGTACCTTACTAGAGCTCGCAGTAGCACCTGGGTATTTGATACTGGTTCTGTTGCTAATATTTGCAACTCAAAACAGGGACTACGGATTAAGCGAACACTGGCAAAGGACGAGGTGACGATGCGCGTGGGAAATGGTTCCAAAGTCGATGTGATCGCAGTCGACACGCTACCTCTACATCTACCTTCGGGATTAGTATTAGACCTGAATAATTGTTATTTGGTGCCAGCGTTGAGCATGAACATTATATCTGGATCTTGTTTGATGCGAGACGGTTATTCATTTAAATCAGAGAATAATGGTTGTTCTATTTATATGAGTAATATCTTTTATGGTCATGCACCCTTAAAGAGTGGTCTATTTTTGATGAATCTCGATAGTAGTGATACACATATTCATAGTGTTGAAGCAAAAAGATGCAGAGTTGATAATGATAGTGCAACTTATTTGTGGCACTGCCGTTTAGGTCATATCGGTGTAAAGCGCATGAAGAAACTCCATACTGATGGACTTTTGGAACCACTTGATTATGAATCACTTGGTACTTGCGAACCGTGCCTCATGGGAAAGATGACTAAAACACCGTTCTCCGGTACTATGGAGAGAGCAACAGATTTGTTGGAAATCATACATACAGATGTATGTGGTCTGATGAATGTTGAGGCTCGTGGCGGATATCGTTATTTTCTCACCTTCACAGATGATTTAAGCAGATATGGGTATATCTTCTTAATGAAACATAAGTCTGAAACATTTGAAAAGTTCAAAGAATTTCAGAGTGAAGTTGAAAATCATCGTAACAAGAAAATAAAGTTTCTACGATCTGATCGTGGAGGAGAATATTTGAGTTACGAGTTTGGTCTACATTTGAAACAATGCGGAATAGTTTCGCAACTCACGCCACCCGGAACACCACAACGCAATGGTGTGTCCGAACGTCGTAATCGCACTTTACTTGATATGGTGTGATCTATGATGTCTCTTACAGATTTACCGCTATCGTTTTGGGGTTATGCTCTAGAGACGGCCGCATTCACATTGAATAGGACACCATCAAAATCTGTTGAGACGACGCCTTATGAACTATGGTTTGGCAAGAAACCAAAGTTGTCGTTTCTTAAAGTTTGGGGCTGCGATGCTTATGTGAAAAAGCTTCAACCTGATAAGCTCGAACCCAAATCGGAGAAATGTGTCTTCATAGGATACCCAAAGAAGACTGTTGGGTACACCTTCTATCACAGATCCGAAGGCAAGATATTTGTTGCTAAGAATGGATCCTTTCTAGAGAAGGAGTTTCTCTCGAAAGAAGTGAGTGGGAGGAAAGTAGAACTTGATGAGGTAACTGTACCTGCTCCCTTATTGGAAAGTAGTGCATCACAGAAATCTGTTTCTATGACACCTACACCAATTAGTGAGGAAGCTAATGATAATGATCATGAAACTTCAGATCAAGTTACTACAGAACCTCGTAGATCAACCAGAGTAAGATCCGCACCAGAGTGGTACGGCAATCTTGTTCTGGAAGTCATGCTACTAGATCATGATGAACCTACAAACTATGAAGAAGCGATGGTGAGCCCAGATTCCGCAAAATGGCTAGAAGCCATGAAATCTGAGATGGGATCCATGTATGACAACAAAGTATGGACTTTGGTTGACTTGCCCGATGGTCGGCAAGCAATAGAGAATAAATGGATCTTCAAGAAGAAGACTGACGCTGATGGTAATGTTACTGTCTACAAAGCTCGACTTGTCGCAAAAGGTTTTCGACAAGTTCAAGGGATTGACTACGATGAGACCTTCTCACCCGTAGCGATGCTTAAGTCTGTCCGAATCATGTTAGCAATTGCCGCATTTTATGATTATGAAATTTGGCAAATGGATGTAAAGACTGCATTCCTGAATGGATTTCTGGAAGAAGAGTTGTATATGATGCAACCAGAAGGTTTTATCGATCCAAAGGGAGCTAACAAAGTGTGCAAGCTCCAGCGATCCATTTATGGACTGGTGCAAGCCTCTCGGAGTTGGAATAAATGCTTTGATAGTGTGATCAAAGCATTTGGGTTTGTACAGACTTTTGGAGAAGCCTGTATTTACAAGAAAGTGAGTGGGAGCTCTGTAGCATTTCTGATATTATATGTAGATGACATATTACTAATTGGAAATGATATAGAATTCCTGGATAGCATAAAGGGATACTTGAATAAGAGTTTTTCAATGAAAGACCTCGGTGAAGCTGCTTACATATTGGGCATTAAGATCTATAGAGATAGATCAAGACGCTTAATTGGACTTTCACAAAGCACATACCTTGACAAAGTTTTGAAAAAGTTCAAAATGGATCAAGCAAAGAAAGGGTTCTTGCCTGTGTTACAAGGTGTGAAGTTGAGTAAGACTCAATGCCCGACAACTGCAGAAGATAGAGAAAAGATGAAAGATGTTCCCTATGCTTCAGCCATAGGCTCTATCATGTATGCAATGTTGTGTACCAGACCTGATGTGTGCCTTGCTATAAGTTTGGCAGGGAGGTACCAAAGTAATCCAGGAGTGGATCACTGGACAGCGGTCAAGAACATCCTGAAATACCTGAAAAGGACTAAGGAAATGTTTCTCGTGTATGGAGGTGTCAAAGAGCTCGTCGTAAATGGGTGCGTTGATGCAAGCTTTGACACTGATCCGGACGATTCTAAATCGCAAACCGGATACGTATTTACATTAAACGGTGGAGCTGTCAGTTGGTGCAGTTCTAAACAAAGCGTCGTGGCGGATCTACATGTGAAGCGGAGTACATAGCTGCTTCGGAAGCAGCAAATGAAGGAGTCTGGATGAAGGAATTCATATCCGATCTAGGTGTCATACCTAGTGCATCGGGTCCAATGAAAATCTTTTGTGACAATACTGGTGCAATTGCCTTGGCAAAGGAATCCAGATTTCACAAGAGAACCAAGCACATCAAGAGACGCTTCAATTCCATCCGGGATCTAGTCCAGGTGGGAGACATAGAGATTTGCAAGATACATACGGATCTGAATGTAGCAGACCCGTTGACTAAGCCTCTTCCACGAGCAAAACATGATCAGCACCAAGACTCCATGGGTGTTAGAATCATTACTGTGTAATCTAGATTATTGACTCTAGTGCAAGTGGGAGACTGAAGGAAATATGCCCTAGAGGCAATAATAAAGTTATTATTTATTTCCTTATATATCATGATAAATGTTTATTATTCATGCTTGAATTGTATTAACTCGAAACATAATACATGTGTGGATATATAGACAAACAGAGTGTCACTAGTATGCCTCTACTTGACTAGCTTGTTAATCAAAGATGGTTAAGTTTCCTAACCATAGACAAGGAGTTGTTATTTGATTAACAAGATCACATCATTAGTTGAATGATCTGATTGACATGACCCATTCCATTAGCTTAGCACCCGATCGTTTTGTATGTTGCTATTGCTTTCTTCATGACTTATACATGTTCCTATGACTATGAGATTATGCAACTCCCGTTTACCGTAGGAACACTTTGTGTGCCACCAAACGTCACAACGTAACTGGGTGATTATAAAGGTGCTCTACAGGTGTCTCCGAAAGTATTTGTTGGGTTGGTGTATTTCGAGATTAGGATTTGTCACTTCGAATGTCGGGGAGGTATCTCAGGGCCTTCTCGGTAATGCACATCACATAAGCCTTGCAAGCATTGCAACTAATAAGTTAGTTGCGAGATGATGTATTAGAGAACGAGTAAAGAGACCTGCCGGTAACGAGATTGAACTAGGTATTGGATACCGGCGATCAAATCTCGGGCAAGTAACATACCGATGACAAAGGGAACAACGTATGTTGTTATGTGGTCTGACCGATAAAGATCTTCGTAGAATATGTAGGAGCCAATATGGGCATCCAGGTCCCGTTGTTGGTTATTGACCAGAGATTTGTCTCAGTCATGTCTACATTGTTCTCGAACCGTAGGGTCCGCACGCTTAAAGTTACGATGACAGTTATTATGAGTTTATGCATTTTGATGTACCGAAGTTCGTTCGGAGTCCCGGATGTGATCACGGACATGACGAGGAGTCTCGAAATGGTCGAGACATAAAGATCGATATATTGGAAGCCTATATTTGGACATCGGAATGGTTCCAAGTGAAATCGGCATTTTACTGGAGTACCGGGGGGTAACCGGAAACCCCCCCCCCCCACCGGGGGGGTTAACGGGCCCATATGGGCCTTAAGGGAAAAGAGGAGGGGCGGCCAGGGCAGGCCGCACGCCCCCTCCCCCCCTAGTCCGAATAGGACAAGGAAGGGGGGGCGGCGCCCCCCTTTTTTCCTTTCCCCCTCTCTCCTTCCTTCTCCTACAAGGCAAGGGAGAGGAGTCCTACTCCCGATGGGAGTAGGACTCCTCCTGGCGCACCCTTGGGGGCTGGCCGCGCCTTCCCCTCCCCTCCTTTATATACGGGGGCAGGGGGCAGCCTAGAACACACAAGTTGATCATTGCGATCGTTCCTTAGCCGTGTGCGGTGCCCCCCTCCACCATATTCCACCTCGGTCATATCGTTGCAGTGTTTAGGCGAAGCCCTGCGTCGGTAGAACATCATCATCATCATCACGCCGTCGTGCTGACGAAACTCATCCCCGAAGCTTCGCTGGATCGGAGCCCGGGGAACGTCATCGAGTTGTACGTGTGCTAAGAACTCGGAGGCGCCGGAGTAACGGCGCTTGGATCGGTCGGATCGGGAAGACATACGACTACTTCCTCTACGTTGCGTCAACGCTTCCGCTTCGGTCTATGAGGGTACATAGTCAACACTCTCCCCTCTCGTTGCTATGCATCACCATGATCTTGCGTGTGCGTAGGAAAATTTTTGAAATTACTACGTTCCCCAACAAGGAGGACCACAACTCTTGCCGGGGATGACAGCGGGCGCCACGGCAAGACCCTTGCCGGGGCCCCGGTAAGGCCCTTGTCAAGGACGCCCGTGGGGCCACCATCAGGCCCGCACCAGTCGCACCCCCACCGCCGTTCGCATGCAGCTGCCGACCCAACCATTTGGGCAGGCACCTGCGTGGCGGCGTACAGATCTTCGTGGAGACCCACCACTGCGCCACCTCAGCTGCCTGCCTGCCTACATGGCACCACAAGCACCGCTGGCCAGGGCGTGTGTTGACGCAAGGGGGAGTGGCGACGGACGAGACAGGGGCTCTCCACCGTCCCCGATAAAGCAAGGACACCTAAGCAAGGTGCATTAAATGCACCTTGTCATGTAATGCAAGGGATAACCTCGCATGACTGTACCCTTTCCACCTCCTGTGTGCCACTGTGGCAACCCCTTTCCTATAAAAGGAGGCCCGAGGCGACCAGGAGGAGGATTCGCCTTTTTGGAGCTCTTCACGCCCATTGCTAGCTCAAGAACACAGATAAACAATCCACCAAAGCAGGAGTAGGGTTTTACGCATCTTCGCGGCCCGGACCTGGATAAAGGAACCGCGTGCTATCTGTTTGATCCGCTCTTCTCGCGACCCCGCGCCCCGCAACCGTAGTAGGGATTCTTGTGATCCCATAGGTGTCATTTCCCACCGACATCTTTGGCGCGCCAGGCAGGGGGCAGCGCAGTTGTGAGAATCGGCTTTAGCAGTTAGTTTGACGCTCCTTCATCGTCATGGCGCCCAAGAAGAAGACGACGGTGGCGGTTGGCCCGTCGGAAGCCAGACATCCCGTCCCGACGCGGGCGAGCAGCGGACCGGTCGCGGAAAGGACTGGGGGCGCCGTTCGCGAACACCAACACCGTCCCAGCAGCCGGAGTTTGGGAGGCGGCGATGTTCGTGCGCCTGGTAACGGGCTGCACGCCGCCAAATCCAAAGACGGAGCCAGGCCCTCCGCGGGTGGCGTGGGGCCTTCCAAGATCGCTGCCACCCCGCCCGAAGGTGACGCGAGGGCTTCCCAGACTCCCACGCCAGCACCGACGGCGCTCCTCTCAAGCGGCGCGCGACGAACGGCGTAATCACACCGAAGACCCCGGGCGTCGCCGCGGGAAGAGCCCCGAGCGCCCCTCCCGGGATGTAGAAGACATGCCCGCTCGCCGAGGCGATGGCGAAGATGGCATGCGACCGCAGGGTCGTGATAGAGCTCCTTCTGACATGGTCAGAAGTCGAAGCGCGTCGCGATCCGTGTAGGTTTCGCTGCCACCAACGCCAGCAGAAGCCCTGGCGCGCACACAGTTCCTCCTCGATTTCCCTCCCACTACGGGGAAACTCGACGAATGGAGAGCCACTATCCGAAGCCTTGTTGCGGTGGCCAACAAAGACGAACCGAGTCCGGTGGAGCCCCCGGGTCGACGCTCTGATGGAGTCCCACGCACCAATGGCAGGAGAGCCGGCAGTGCCGCGACCACGGTGCACTCGCCCCCTCCTTGCCCGGTGCCGCGGACGCCAGCCCGTCATGACTTCATGGGCGACGAAATCTCCATAGTGTCGTCCGACCCGCGGACCCACTGTGACCAGCGCCAAGTCCTTCGGGAACGAGAACATGAAGACGCTCGAACCACTATCGAGCGCTGGCGCGGAGCGCGCCACCAATCAGACAGGCGAGCAGGGCCTGCTATGAACCACCCGGCACCGGAGAGCCCTGGAGGCCTACCTTACGAGGTAGGTTGTCCAGCTATTACCCGTGAGCTGCGGCAGTTCCGGTGGCCCACTCACCGCACTTTCAAACCTGACGTGGGCGAAAAGTACAGCCGCAAGACCCACCCGTCCGAGTTCCTCAGCATTTACACCATCGCGATGCAAGCTGTCGGAGCCCACGACGATAAGGTGCTTGTGAATTACTTTCCGTTGGCTCTTAAACCCAACGCCATGTCATGGTTGATGCACTTGCCGGTAGACTCCATTTCCTCCTGGTCAGATTTGTGCCATGAGTTCGTGGGCCCTTTACTGGAGGCCACCAAGCCCATGGCCAGGCGAGCGACCTGCACATCATTCCCCAGAAGGGAGGCGAGAGTCTCCGCAAGTATATACAAAGGTTCAGCCGGATACAATACAATATCCCTGATGTTCACCCTGCCGCCATCATCAGCGCGTTCCATCAGAACGTGCGTAACCGCAAGATGCGCGAAGAGCTGGCGATGAACAAGGTGAAAGATGTAGCAGAACTCTATGTTCTTGCTAACAGATGTGCCCGGGCTGAAGAGGGAAGGAAGTACCCCGGCGAGGATGCCGGCGCGGAAACCGACTCCTCAGATGAGGATACTGCCGCCCCGGCGAAGAAAGGTCGGCGCCGCAATAGGAAGCGCAAAGGAAAAGCCGTGCTTGCCGTCGAGGGATCTGATGACACCGGCTCCACCAAGAAAACCAAGGCAGATGACCCCAGCAAGGAAATTGTCGGATGTGTCACCTGCCGGGCCTTGGCGGCTGCCGAGAAGTCAGGAAACTCCAAAAAGCGGTACTGCAAGATCCATCGCATCAAAGGCCATGCTCTCCAAGACTGCCGACAGGTTGAGCTCCTCGCTGAGAAGCAGAGGGCTGAATATGAGAGGCGGGACAAGGAGAAGGGCCAAGACGGTGCTGAGGGGTCCGGCAAGAAGCGTGACGGCCAGGCGGGCCGTCGCGGCAAGGATAAACAACAGGAGAGGCCCGCCCGGGGCCGTGACATAAAGCCAGAAGACGACGATCACGAAGAGGATGACGAGTCCGGCGACCAAGAGTTTCAGAAAGCTACAGAGGCCATGTGCGTCGACGGCGGCGCCTCGCTGCATACTTCTCGCCGCCGACTTAAACAATGGGTGCGAGAGATTACAGCGGCAGAGCCGTCGTTTGATGCCCAAAGGCCGCTGAAGTGGTCCAGCACACCTATCATTTTTTACATTGAGGATCACCCTGATCGCACTACTGCGGTCGGGTGCTTGCCGTTGTTGGTTTCGCCAACGATACGCAACCTCAAGGTGACAAAGATGCTAGTCGATGGCGGGGCCGGTCTGAACTTGGTCTCGCCTGCCGTGATCGAGAAACTGCAGATTCCTGATGGAGACCTCGAAGAGACGAGCACGTTTCAAGGGGTCAACCCGGGAAGAAGCCAACCCAAGGGAAAGGTCACGCTGCCCGTGACTTTTGGAAGCGACCTAAACTACAGGACGGAGAGGATCGTGTTTGATGTTGCCAAGATCCCCTTGCCCTACAACGGGATCCTTGGCCGCCCAGCGCTGGCCAAGTTCATGGCGGCGTCACACTACGCCTACAACACCCTGAAGATGCCAGGACCTGTGACGATCATCACCATCCCCTCCGATAAGAAAGATGCGCTGATTTGCGCTGACCAACTATACCAGCAAGCAGTTGCAGCACCTGCCGCCACTAGGGCACTTGCTCCTGCCGCTGGGGCCCCGGGAGGGAAGAAGAAGAAGAAGACCGATGAGACCTCGGACACCCACTCCGGAAAGCGCACCTCTTCGGAGTGTAGCACTGCCGTCGAGGACGTGCCAGAGAGCTCCGCCGGCGGGAACAAGAAGTCCAGGGCCATACCGCCGGGAACCAAGAAGGTTTCCTTCAATGAGGACGGCGCGGGAGGAGCTTTCACCATAAGCTCCACCCTTGACAACAAATAGGAAGACGCGCTCGTCACCTTCCTGCGGGCCAATGTTGATGTGTTTGCATGGCAAGCATCCGACATCCCCGGTGTCGGTGTCAAAACCGGCGGATCTCGGGTAGGGGGTCCCAATCTGTGCGTCAAGGCCGGATGGTAACAGGAGACAAGGGACACGATGTTTTTACCCAGGTTCGGGCCCTCTCGATGGAGGTAATACCCTCCTCCTGCTTGATTAATATTGATGATATGGGTAGTACAAGAGTAGATCTACCACGAGATCAAGGAGGCTAAACCCTAGAAGCTAGCCTATGGTATGATTGTGTATGAATATGATTGTCCTACGGACTACAACCCTCCGGTTTATATAGACACCGGATAGGGTTAGGGTTACACAGAGTCGGTTACATAGGTAGGAGATCTTGAATATCCGCATCGCCAAGCTTGCCTTCCACGCCAAGGAAAGTCCCATCCGGACACGGGACGAAGTCTTCAATCTTGTATCTTCATAGTCCTGGAGTCCGGCGAAGGTATAGTCCGGCTACCCGAACACCCCCTAATCCAGGACTCCCTCAGTAGCCCCTGAACTAGGCTTCAATGACGACGAGTCCGGCGCGCAGATTGTCTTCGGCATTGCAAGGCGGGTTCCTCCTCCAAGTCCTTCATAGAAGATTGTAGACACCAAAAATAGTGTCCGGCTCTGCAAAATAAGTTTCCACATAGTGCCATAGAGAGAATAATATTAACACAAATCAAATCTGCTGACGTATTCCGCAGTGCATCATCACACTACGGCCAAGTTCTTTACAAATCGTTTTCACTTTTCCACCTCGGCACGTTTTGCGAGGCGGTTTCCTTGGCACGTCATGTCGAAGCAGAGATCGTGTGCCCCTTTTATGGGATTCTCATCAATACGGACGTGGGTAACCCAACCGCGCCATTTACCACGGCGGTTGGGAGGCAAGCGAGTTTTATTAGGCAGGTGGGGACGCATAACCTCATCCGCCCATATAAGGGGGTAAGGATTCACCTTTTTACCTACGCCTTCTTCCTCCTTTGCCAATCCCTCTCTTGCGCACTCGAGCTCCAGCGCCCAAGCCCGCTCTTTTCACCTCAACCTTCTCCAACAATGTCCGGAGCAGGAGGCAAGTGGATGGTCTCCTCCGTCACGGAGGCCCAAGTAAAAAAGTTGAGGAAGGCCGGATACCTGTCCAAGGACATCCCGCACCGGCTTCCCGAGAAGGGGCAGCTTCTCCCCACCCCAAGGCCCCATGAGAGGGTAGTTTTCCTTCCCCACTTCCTCCGCGGACTGGGTTTACCACTCCACCCATTCGTCCGAGGACTCATGTTCTACTACGGCCTGGATTTCCACGATATGGCCCCAAACTTCAACCTCAACATCTCGACGTTTATCGTCGTGTGCGAGGCCTTCCTCCGCGTTCGCCCCCATTTCGGCCTCTGGCTTAAGACTTTCAACGTCAAGCCCAAGGTGGTGCACGGCAGCCAAGCGGAGTGCGGAGGCGCCATGGCGGGCAAGATGGCCAACGTCCTATGGTTCGAGGGCTCCTTTGTGGAGACCCTGTAACGCCCCAGATGTAACTTGCCATATTTGTATTCCAACTCTTGCCATTTTCGGCTATGTGTTATGATATCCCCTCCGTGGTTGGGTTTCCCTTCGTTTTGTATTTTGTTCATGTCATGCATTTCATATCATGTCATCATGTGCATCGCATTTGCATACGTGTTCGTCTCATAAATCCGAGCTTTTTCCCCGTTGTCCGTTTTGCAATCTGGCGCTCCTATGTCCCCCGGCGTCCCCTTTTACATTTCTTCGTGAGAGGGTATTAAACTTTCTCGGATTGGACCGAGGTTTGCCATGCGGCCTTGGTATAGCACCGGTAAACCGCCTGTCAAGTTTCGGGTCAATCGGAGTTCGTTTGGTACTCCAACGGTTAACCGGGTAACCGTGAAGGCCTCGTGTGTGTTGCAGCCCAACACCCCTTCATAACAGACCAATAACTCATCTAAGACACTCCCATGTCCTCCGCCGTTCGATCATGATTGCGTGGCCGAAAACCGCTCTCCATTTGGAGCCTCCTAGCTCCCTCTACCTACAAATAGGCCTCCCCCTCCTCCAAATCCGGGCAAAATCGCCCTAACCCTAGCTCCCCTAGCTCCCCGTCGCGCCGGACGTGTCCGGGCGCGCCGGACGAAAGCCGCCGCCGCCCCGCACCTGTCCCGCGCCGCCACGTGTCGACCGCGCCGCCCCGGCGCCGCCGGCCCGCGAGCCCGCGGCCGGCCCTCCCCGGCTCGCGCCCGCGCGCCGTCCCCGCGCCCGCCGCCTCCGCCTGCACCCGCGTGCACCGCTGCCCTCCAGCCCGCGCCGCCTCGTCCCCGCCTCAGGCCGCCGCCCGCCGCCGCCCGGCGACCTCCGCCTCCTCGCCGCGCCTGGCCGCGCGCCGCCCCGCGCCCGAGCGAGCTCCGGCGACCTCCCGCGCCCAGATCCGGGCCGGCGCCGCCCGGATCCGGTCGTCCCCGCCTCCTCCGGCCGCTCCCCCGCCTTCTCCGGCCGAGCTCCGGCGAGCCGCGCCGGCGAGCCTCGGAATCCGCGCCGGAACGGGTGACTCTCGTTCCCCCCGATTTTTGCTAAGTCCCAAGTTTTTTCACATCATCGCCACCTGTTCATCGTGCCGTTACTTTGCATCCGTAGCTCCGTTTCGCGCGTATAATATGTCAAATTGTTCGCCTCGAAGAGTACATCATTTCTTTCCATTGCCTCATTTTCGTTTGGGGTCATCTTGATGACCGAAATGCTGTTAGAAGAGGGCTAGTTGATGTTAGTTGCTGGATCTTATCTGAACTTGCACTTTTGTTATTTTTGCCATGATTGATGTCTACCTCCAATGAAGTTGAGTCCTACATGAGTTTTGTAATATGCCATGTTACCTTTCCAGAGAATTATGCCATGTATTTTTGTGATCTTTGTGGTGACTAGCACAAGCATGCGAACTAGGGTACTTGATGTTGCTGATTTCAGAGACTTAGTATTTTTAATAAGTCCCTGACTGCTGTTATTTTCATGCCATGTATTCATGTTGTTTCCGAGAGATCTATGCCTCTTTTTAGTATGATCAGTAAGAGTGTTTTGAGCATATGGATTTTCTCTATCCATCCATGCCTTTGTTTGTATTTATGGGGTGCCATAGCTTGAGTCAATCGAGCTCTACTTTTGCTATAAAATGTTGCTGGCAGATTGTTTACATGTTATTCGATTTTGCCAAGCTTGTTGTAGTTGATCCTTGCATGCTATGATGTTGTTCTTGCCATGTATAGCTTCTATGACATGTCTTCTTGATGGATGTATGCTTAGTTTATCATGCATTGCTCTGTAGTGAGTGCATCGAGCTCGTAAACATGCCTACTTGTTATCTGTTTTTGACATGTCCAGTTTTCTGCCAAGTCTGAAACCTGTAACGAAACTTGCTTAATTGACATGGGTGTAATCATATTTTCTGATCCTTTTTTACTTATGGTCAGTAAGGGACTTTTGTTAAGTGATTTGAGTAGATTCACGCCATGCCTTACTTTGCTATGTTCTGATCCTGTAGCATGTTGTTTCATTGCTCTGAACATGTCATCCTGATGTTAATTTCTGCTATGTTGATATTTTCACAAAGTCTGAGAACCTGTTATCTTTTGCACTTTTGCCATGCTTATTTGAACATGTTACGATGTGATTTAGCCGTAGCTCAGTGTTCATCTTTTGTCAAGCATCTTGAGTAGATTACTGTCATATGCCTTGTTGATATGTTTGGGTGCAGTAGCTTAATTTCTTGTTGCTTGCAATGTAGCATCATGCTGTTAATGGCAGAGTCTTGTCATTCTTGTTTTGCTTGTCATTTGCAAACCGGGCATCCGATTCCGGTGATCTTTATATCGATGTCAACCGAAATCACCTCACCTATCTAGTGGCATACTTGGTTCGCCAAGATCATGCCTTGTTCATCCTTGTCCTCCCGGAGCATGCATATGCATTGCATATCACTTCTCGCATATCATGCCAAGTTTTGCATCATGTTGTTTGTGCATTGCATCGTGATTGATGTTTGTCCCCTTTGCTTGTGTTCTTGTTGTGGGTAGAGCCGGGAGACGAGTACGTGAACGAGGAACCTGTTGAGAACGCTTTCGAGGACCAAGCTTTCGACAACTCTGAGAACCTTGCAGGCAAGATGACCATACCCTCGAAATCACTTCTATCTTTGCTTGCTAGATGCTCGCTCTTTTGCTATGCCTATGCTGCGATACCTACCACTTGCTATATCATGCCTCCTATATTGCCATGTCAGCCCCTAACCATCCATGTCCTAGCAAACCGTTGTTTGGCTATGTTACCGCTTTGCTCAGCCCCTCTTATAGCGTTGCTAGTTGCAGGTGAAGATGAAGTTTGTTCCTTGTTGGAACATGGACTTGTTGTTCCTTGTTGGAACATGTTTACTTGTTGGGATATCACAATACCTCTTATTTAATTAATGCATCTATATACTTGGTAAAGGGTGGAAGGCTCGGCCTTATGCCTGGTGTTTTGTTCCACTCTTGCCACCCTAGTTTCCGACATACCGGTGTTATGTTCCCGGATTTTGCGTTCCTTACACGGTTGGGTGATTTATGGGACCCCCTTGACAGTTCGCTTTGAATAAGACTCTTCCAGCAAGGCCCAACATTGGTTTTACCATTTGCCACCACCTACTCCTTTTTCCCCCGGGTTTTTGCGAGCCCGAGGGTCATCTTTATTTTAGCCCCCCCGGGCCAGTGCTTCTCTAAGTGCTGGTTCGAACCGAGCAGCCTGCGGGGCCCCCTCGAGGAAACTCGAGGCCTGGTTTTACTCGTAGCTTGACTTATCCGGATGTGCCCTGAGACCGAGATATGTGCAGCTCCTATCAGGATTTGTCGGCACAATCGGGCGGCTTTGCTGGACTTGTTTTATTGCTGACGAAATGTCTTGTAGTCCGGGATTCCGAGACTGATCGGGTCTTCCCGGTAGAAGGAATATCCTTCGTTGACCGTGAGAGCTTATAATGGGCTAAGTTGGGACACCCCTGCAGGGTATTATCTTTCGAAAGCCGTGCCCGCGGTTATGAGGCAGATGGGAATTTGTTGATGTCCGGTTGTAGAATAACCGAAGTTGACCTTAATTAAAACACATCAACTGCGTGTGTAACCGTGATGGTCTCTTCTCGGCGGGGTCCGGGAAGTGAACACGGTTGTTGGAGTTATGTCTGACGTAGGTCGTTTCAGGATCACTTCTTGATCACTACTAGTTTTACGACCGTGCTTTGCCTTCTCTTCTCGCTCTCTTTTGCGCTGTAGCCACCATATGCTAGTCGCTTGCTGCAGCTCCACCTCGCAAACCCCTTTCCCACCTTTAAGCTTAAATAGTCTTGATCTCGCGGGTGTGAGATTGCTGAGTCCCCGTGACTCACAGATATTACCACAACAGTTACAGGTACCAATGATGCCAGTGCAGATGACGCGTCCGAGCTCACTTGGGAGTTCGACGAGGAACGAGGCCGTTACTATGTTTCCTTTCCAGATGATCAGTAGTGGAGCCCAGTTGGGGAGATCCGGGGATCTATGTAGCATTTGGGGTAGTCTTCTTTCATTTTGGTACCGTAGTCGGACCTTGAGTGTAATTTGAATGATGTATGTTTATTTATGTATTGTGTGAAGTGGCAACTGTAAGCCAACTATGTATCTTTCCCTTTATTTATTACATGGATTGTGTGAAGATTACCTCACTTGCGACATTGCTTTCAATGCGGTTATGCCTCTAAGTCGTGCCTCGACACGTGGGAGATATAGCCGCATCGAGGGCGTTACAGACCCTAAAGGGGTGGCAAGCAGGGTGGTTTTACATCACCGAGCCACGCGATCCGAAATGGGTCGCAGCCCCCGAGTTCCGATCCGGACCCCCCACGCGGCTAATGTCTTGGAAAGAGACGGGCCTGTCGTGGGGCAACGAAGAAGAGGTGACCGGATTGCAAACTTGCATCCAGTCCCTGGTGAACAAGCCAATCCGGCTTGTTAATATAGTCCAGGTTATGCTCGTCCGCCGGATCCTCCCGTGCCAACAACGGGGCTTCAATTTGTGGGAGTTCGACCCGGCACAGCACCAAACCCTCAATAGGCTCTTCGACACGACGTACGAAGATGCTTGGAAGGTGCTTTTGAAGGGCGCCGAGGCTCCCGCATCCGCCTCCGAGGATCGCGGATGCAGCTCGCAGCGTCACGCTAGCAAGGTAAGCTATCTTCACCTTTTACAGGATATTAAGCTCTGTTTTCCTTTCACAGTTTGACTCTGTGCGGGATCTAAACTCCCTTACCTTTGACAGGCTTGGCAGGCGATATCCGGACCAATTAACTGTCCGGCTCCCCTGCACGAGGACCCAGCCCCTGCGCTCCTAGTGAAGCTGCTGATTTGGGCACCTTATGTGGTGCCGGAGAAGAAGGTCAAGAAGAAGAAGACCACGGGGACTCAAAAGAGTGCCCGTAACATGGTGATGTCGGACTCGTCATATGACGAGTCCGAGGCCCCCTCCTCCCGTGAAAATGATGAGGAGGAAGAAGAAAGCTCTCCCCCCCCCCCAGCGGAGGGAGGAGAGAAGAAGAAGGCCGCCCCAGCCGGGGAGGCTGAGGGGTCTAGGAAAAGGAAGACCCCTCCGCCGGACTAACCCCATGACGCCGAAGAGAGCGAAGAGGAGTGGCCGAACAGGGCCAAGTGTCCGGCGAAATCGTAAGTTCGGACATCAAAGTAACTCATGATGTTCCTTTGTTGCACAGCTTTCCTTAATGTCGAGTGTAATTATGCAGCCCGCCCCAGGCCGAATACAACGAATCATCGGGCGGCTCCCTGGACTCATCGGACGTGAACTCCGTTCCGCCCGCTGTCTCCCCCCGCACTGCGGATGACGCTGAAGTGGCGTCGTGACAAGCTCCGGGGCAGGAGGAGGTGGTCCCGGAGGAGCCGCAAGGCAACCTCCCGGACTCCAGGAGTGAAGGGGACAAGACCCCCAGGGCTCCAAGTCCGGCTTTGAACCGGACACCGTGCCGGAATCTTCAACAGTTCCGAGCCGCGGTAGGCGAACTCCTTCCAAAAGGAGCAAGCCTTCTAAGCCAGCGACTTCCATCCAACCGGAGTCGCTGGACCATCTGCTGGAGGTGCTTGACGGCGCCTCCATCGACAAGGAGCACCGTACTATTATGAGTACGGTGATCCAGAGGGTTCAGTCCGCCAAGAGCAGACTGACTGAAGCTTGCGCTAGCCTTCTGACAGGCTTCGAGGTAAGCAAAAATATATCAAAATATTACCACATAGACAGTAGCCCCTGATGCTCTGTTTGGCGTTCGGAAGGAAAAGCCGAATAGAGGATCTAATAAATTCCGCAGGAGTCTAACAATAAAGAGTCAATATGCGTATGCAGGCTTCGCTGCTATCCACCGCCACACTGACTGCAGAGGTGGACGTCCTAAAAAAGGACCTCGCGCGGACCGAGCAAGAGCTCGGCCTTGCCAAGCGGTAGCTCGAGGAGAAAGAAGGTAAGAAATACCCTACAGAGAAAGGTGCCTATAGAGAGGCGTGATTGCAAAAAATAACAGGATCATACTGCTTATTATAGGGGCCACAACTGAGGTGGCGACCCTGAAGCAGACGCTATCTGAGGCCGAAAAGAAAACGACCGAGGAGCGCACCGAGCGAGAGAGACTTGGGGCTCAGGTCGGCAAGGTGCAGCAAGAGCTGCAGGCTCTCATGAAAAAACATGAGAGCTTGGAGCTTGAGTCAAAGGCGCAAGCATCCGAGCTCGCGTCGGCCCTTGAGACCGCCAAGGGTGCCAAGGCCGAAGCCCAAAAGGCCCTCCAAGAGTTGGAGGAGATGAAAAAGATAGCAGCGGGTAAGGCATTCTCAATGCAAAGTAGAAATATAAAAGTAAACTACTTGTCACTTACCCGAATCCGGAGTTCTCCAGGGGCGTTCGCAGATCTTCCCCGCGGCGTATCCGACGCCTCCGCATTCTACCGAGCTGGAGAGGGCAGCTCGACGGAGAGTGTGTTCTAGTCTCAGTATTCTGAGGCCGGACACCCTGTACCCCTGAGCGACCAGCTGAAACAGCTGGTCGAGCTCCACAAGGCAGCCGAACAGGCCATGAAGGGCTTCATAGTTCGGCTGTAGCCCGAAGAGGCCCTGCCTGGGAGCTATTTTGGGCTGGTGCGGCGGCTGGTGGAGGCCTGTCCAAGGCTCGAGGTCATCAAGTGCTCCGTCTGCATCGAAGGTGCCCGTCGGGCCCTTGCCCGTGCGAAGGTGCACTGGGGTAAGCTGGATGGAGAGAGGCTCGTGAAGGACGGGCTGCCGGTGGGGAAGGAGCACCGCAAGCCCGAGAACTACTACAAGGATGTTCTTGCAGGTGCCCGCCTTGTGGCGGATGAATGCACCAAAGTTGTAATTTTTGAATGAACTCGCTCGTGTTTATCCTGTGCGCTGAAAACTTGTTCATATGCGCTAAGCAATGCTTATTGAATTTAAAATATTATTTTCTGTGCGGCCGTTTATCAAAAATTGAGAGATGGCCAGTCGTCGGCATCTGCCCCCGTGCCACTAGTGCTGGGGTGTTCGGGATAAACCTGAGCACTCTTTTCCCATGGTTGGGTCCTTCGAGGGAGGCGCTCAGCACAACGAACAAGGCAATCGGACTATAATGCTTGAACACTCTCACTTAGCCATAGAACTTTATAATTTTAAATTTTGGCGAAGCCCCTAGTTCAGAAGACCGAGTTCGGGGCGCTATCCACGCCTTTGGCCGGACAAAGCCAGCTCCCCGCTCGAAGCGGCATAAGTCTTTAGGGACTCGAAAAACCTCTCGAACAGCGACCGGTCTCTCGCCTCATCATGACAGTCAATTTTAGCTTTCTCCACTGAGGTGCTTAACCCAGCTGAACCGGGGCACAATCGCAGTGGTTCTCCTAGTGCTACGTTAGCAGATATAGCGGAACGTAAGGCACCAAAACATAGGAGCCGGGCAAACCCAACTATTGACCCAAATCATGATTCGGAGCCGATGCATATAGTGCTATAAGTTCGGGGTGCCGCACTTGTGAAAGTGGACGGACTTCTCACACCATAATAAGGGGTACTGAAGCCCCTAGCGTATTTGTCGTACCATGATGTACGGGTGCGATCATGTCAAAACATATATATGAAAATAGGATAATGCAAAAGATAGACAAAAAGCTATGCATTGTTTATAGAGGGGCTATTTATCAAAGCCGAACAATACAAGTAGTGCAATAAGCAAAAATATACTGGACTATTTAACATGTCCTGACCAAGGGCAGGCCGTGGAGTTGTATTTGAAACAGGTATACCGCTCGTAACAGAGACCACCTGGGAGTTCCATAATGTGGCATGGCTTTGTCTGCTTCCCTGGATCTTGCATCGTTTGTTCGGCAGTCGAATTGCCGAACAGGTTTTCCGAAATGTGGAGTCCTGAAAGTAAGAAAAAAGAATCCGGCAGCCCCTAGTACGTTTTAAGCCGTATTTTGGGTGTGCCGTTATTGTGCCCCTTCCCCTGTGCCCATGGTATTTCAAGGGCGTATTTATGTACGCGAGGCACTAGTTTTGCTATATCGCGAGGGCCGGAGTTGGGGCCGCATTGCTACGCCTGCTCAGAGCGTGCTAGGCGTTCTTGTTGTAGGTTACTCCGGGCGCGCTTGGCAGTGTCCGACTTTTTAACGGCCGGACTGGGGAATTGCCTAAGAAGGCTGCTTTGTACTTCTGCTGCGAGAGCCGCCGTGTGCTCCTCCGTACGGAGGGAGCGTTCGATGTTTTCGTTGACCGTGATCACTCCTCGAGGGCCTGGCATCTTGAGCTTGAGGTATGCATAGTGCGGCACCGCATTGAACTTTGCAAATGCGGTTCGTCCGAGCAGGGCGTGATAGCCACTGCGGAACGGGACTATATCGAAGATTAACTCTTCGCTTTGGAAATTATCCGGAGATCCGAAGACCACGTCAAGTGTTACCGAGGCTGTACAATTGGCCTCTACACCTGGTATAACGCCTTTAAAGGTCGTCTTTGTGGGCTTAATCCTTGAGGGATCTATGCCCATTTTCCGCACTGTATCCTGGTAAAGCAGGTTCAGGCTACTGCTACCGTCAATGAGGACTCTTGTGAGATGAAATCCGTCGATGATTGGGTCGAGAACCAATGCGGCAAAGCCGCCATGACGGATGATAGTGGGGTGGTCCCTTCGATAAAAAGTGATCGGGCAGGAGGACCATGGGTGGAACTTTGGGGCGACTGGCTCCATCGCGTATACGTCCCGTAGCGCACGCTTCCGCTCCCTCTTGGGAATGTGGGTTGCGTATATCATGTTCACCGTCCGCACTTGTGGGGGAAACTGTAGGATCGGAAGTATGTCTAGAGGGGGGTGATTAGACTACTTGACCAAATAAAAACTTAACCTTTTCCCAATTTTAGTTCTTGGCAGATTTTAGCAACTTTAGGACAAGTCAAGCAATCATCACACAATTCAAGCAAGCATGCAAAGAGTATATAGGCAGCGGAAAGTAAAGCATGCAACTTGCAAGAATGTAAAGGGAAGGGTTTGGAGATTTCAAACGCTATTGGATACACGGATGTTTTTCCCGTGGTTTGAATAGGTGGTGCTATCCTACATCCACGTTAGTGGAGACTTCAACCCATGAAGGGTAACGGTTGCACGAGTCCACGGAGGGCTCCACCCACGGAGGGTCCACGAAGAAGCAACCTTGTCTATCCCACCATGGCCATCGCCCATGAACGACTTGCCTCACTAGCGGTAGATCTTCACGAAGTAGGCGATCTCCTTGCCCTTACAAACTCCTTGGTTCAACTCCACAATCTTGTCAGAGGCTCCCAAGTGACACCTAGCCAATCTAGGAGACACCACTCTCCAAGAAGTAACAAATGGTGTGTTGATGATGAACTCCTTGCTCTTGTGCTTCAAATGATAGTCTCCCCAACACTCAACTCTCTCTCACAGGATTTGGATTTGGTGGAAAGAAGATTGGAGTGGAAAGCAACTTGGGGAAGGCTAGAGATCAAGATTCATATGGTAGGAATGGAATATCTTGGCCTCAACACAAGGGTAGGTGGTTCTCTCTCAGAACATATGAGTTGGAAGTGTAGATGTGTTCTGATGGCTCTCTCCACGAATGAAGAGGAGGTGGAGGGGTATATATAGCCTCCACTTAAAATCCAACCGTTACACACAATTTACCAATCTCGGTGGGACCGAATCAACAAACTCGGTCGGACCGAAAAGGTAAACCTAGTGACCGTTAGAGTTTTTCGGTGGGACTGACATGCATCTCGGTAGGACCGATATGGTTAGGGTTTGGGCATAACGTAATCTCGGTGAGACCGATTACACAAACTCGGTGAGACCGATTTGGTAATTAGCTAACCAGAGAGTTGGTCAGGCAAACTCGGTGGGACCGATTTGCTCTTGTGAGACCGAAAAGTTACAAAAGGGAAACAGAGAGTTTGCATTGCAATCTCGGTGGGACCGATCCGCTCTTTCGATGAGACCGAAAAGTTACGAAAAGGAAACAGAGAGATTGCAATCCCATCTCGGTGAGACCGAGATCCCTATCGGTGAAACCGATTTGCTAGGGTTTTGGCAGTGGCTTATGGCATATGAAGACTCGGTGGCGCCGGATAGAAAGAATCGGTATGACCGAGTTTGGCTTAGGGTTTAGGTCATATGTGGATATGGGAAAGTAGTTGAGGATTTTGGAGCATATCATTAAGCACATAAGGCAAAGAGCTCATTAAGCAACACCTCATCCCTCCTTGATAGTATTGGATTTTCCTATGGACTCAATGTGATCTTGGATCACTAAAATGTAAAATGAAGAGTCTTGAGCTTTTGAGCTTGAGCCAATCCTTTGTCCTTAGTATTTTGAGGGTTCCACTTTCACCATTCATGCCATGCCAATCATTGAGCTTTCCTGAAATAGTTATCTTGGAATATCATTAGCTCAATGAGCTATATGTTGTTATGAATTACCAAAACCACCTAGGGATAGTTGCACTTTCAATCTCCCCCTTTTTGGTAATTGATGACAACATATAGATCAAAGCTTCGACAAATGATAATAAGAATGAATTACATCGTCGCTTTGAGAAGTATGTGATAAGTAAGAGCTCCCCCTAAATTTGTGCATATTTAAAATTTGCTTTGGACTGCAAATGCACAAGAAGTTAGAATTATGGGTTACTCTTCCATGTCACATACATCTTGGTGGAGCGCTCAAAATGATTAATAATGAAATACATGCACTCATCACCAAGGAAAAGTGAATGACCACATAAGATAGATAAGATATATCAAGCATGCATAAGTGTAGCTTATGATCAAACACATGATCATCAATGTCTCACAGGCATATCAAAGTAACTCAACCAAAAGCAAACAATGTTTTAAGGACCACCAAATAAAAGCAAGAGAGAATAAAAGCAACACTCTCTCTCGAAGCCTATGATCTATACATTTTTCTCCCCCTTTGGCAACAAGTTACCAAAAAGTTCCTAGAAAATGCATAGTGCTAGATCGACACTCAGGCTTGATCTTCAGGTGGTGGTGGAGTCTGGATCACTCCAAGGACGAAGGCTTCCGTAGATGCTGTTGGAGTTGGAGCTGAAGTGGATGCTGGAGCAGGTTGGGTTGGTGTTGCGGCTGGTGCTGAGGCAGTTGCTCTTGTGTCAGGAACTGGCACTTCAGACGACCTTGGACCTCGTGGCACTCTGGAAAATGCATATGTGGTTGTCTTCCCTCTCCTCTCCTGCATGTCATCTTGGAGTTGCTCCACTGCAGTCTGAATCTCTGTCACCTTGATATCCAAGTCATAGAACTTCTGTACTATGATTCTCTCTAAGCTTGCCTGGTTCTGAGTTAGGTTGGCCAAACCTTTCTCAATCCGCAGGGTGGATGCAATCAGGTAACTAAGCTGCTCTTGCTTGGTTTTCAAGAAGTATTCAGATGCCTCCTCTTGAGTTGGCATCCTTGCAGCTTTCTCCTTCCTTGCCTTCTCCTTCTGTGCTTGTGCATGGGCTGAAGATGGTTCATCTTTGTTCATCACAACCTCATTGTCTTCAAAATCAGGATGAATAGGCAGATGTTCCTTATCCAAAAGATATATGCCAGTGCCCATCTTGGAGTTGATCAGTTCCTGGATCTGAGGGGCATATCCACAGCTCCTCTTCTGGTCTGCTGCAGTCCTCTTGATTGTTTCTATCATAAGGCTCATGACTTTGAACTTCTGAGGCACATCAAAGATATGAAGCAAATTGATTGCATGGCCTCTGATCATCTTGTGATCACCTGACTTGGGCAACAGAGTGTGCCTTAAGATCCAATTGATGGTTGGCAATCCTGACAAAAGATAGTGTACAGATCCATACTTGAAAGTTTCAAGTGCCTTGTCAGGGATCTCTTTGTACATGTTGATCATGGAGTTGTGGTCCATCTTCTTTTTGGAATAGACATCCAAGTCATCTTCATTTTCCTCTGGGGCATTGATCAACTTTGCCCATTCCTCAATAGTTGAGTGGTACCTTGTACCTTCAGACATCCATGTGATCCTTCCATCTGGGTAAAAGTGTGTTGTGGAGTAGAACTGCATGATAAGTTCCTCATTCCACTTTGTGAGCTTTTGCCCAACAAAGTCTGGTACTCCACACGCCTTAAAGTTGTCCTGCACTCCAGGGTAGTGCTCTTCGTTGTCCTTGATGTATTGCCAATCGACCCATCTCATGTCACATACAATGGGCTTCTTGTCTAACAAGACTGTATCATAGAAGTCCTGTTGTTCCTTAGTATGGAACCTGTAGTCTACAGCAGTCCTTCTCCTGGTAGCATAGGGATCCTCTGCTCTCCATTTTCTCAATCCAGAGTCTCTCCTGATTTTCATATCCTCAGCCACAGGATGAGCATCATTGTGGTCTGGGATCTTGGGCTTCAACTTTCTCAGCACTTGGCCTTCCTCTTCTTCTGCAGGTTCAGGCACTGGGGCCTTGTTTTTCTCAGCAGCTGGGATGGTCCTAGTATTCCTCTTTGGTTTTGGCTTTGGAGCTGGCTTGGCCTTGGAAGCAGACTTGGGGGCTTCCTTTGGCTTAGATGCAGCTGCTCCTGATCTAATGGCATCACCCATCAGCTTGGGTGCCTTAGGTGCTGGTGCAGCACCTTCCTCTTCTTCTTCTTCTTCTTCATCAGAAGAATGTTGTTCAAATTCAGCCATGGGATCTACTTTCTTGCACCATCTGCCTCTTTTCCTTTCTTTCTTTGTTTCAGCTGCAACTGGCTCTTTGGGTGCAGGCTTCTCAGGAATCTTTGTTGAGGCTCTGGCCTTTGGCATGGGCTGCCTGCCTGCTGGCCTTTTGACCTTTAAGCCTGGCTTGATGGCTGCAGCTGAGCCATATTCTTTCTTCAGCACAACTCTCTTGGAAGTTGCCTCTTCCTCTGCCACATAATCTTCATCCTCTGAGTTTGAAGTTCTCTTCTTTCTTTGTCTTGTGGCAGCTTTTGGCAGATTGCTAGGGGTGCTCCTGCTGCCATCATCTGAGGAACTGGAGGGACTAGTGCCCTCACTCATGTGCACAAGCTGCTCTGACTGATTCTGACTATCACTTTGATCTGACATGATGAACAAGCTGACTGCTGACTGCTGACCCCTGTGAATAGTTTATAGATGAGGTAGAGTGGATGAGCATCACAAAATGCAGAGATTTTTGCAAAAAGAATGATTCAAAAACTTAGTTTTAGTTTCCCACAGAAAGCATCTTGGATCTACCGATGTTTAAACTCGGTGATACCGAAGCAGTTTTTGGAACCTAAACTAGTGAACTCGGTCAGACCGAGTCACAGTTCGGTGGCACCGAGACTGCTAGGGTTTCACAAAGTTCAAAAATCGGTCACACCGATTAGTTACACTCGGTCAGACCGAGTTTCACTTGTGCAATGGCATAGGCCAAATCGGTGGGACCGAGTTTTTCAACTCGGTGGGTCCGAGATGGTTTCGGCGGAAACCTAACCCTAAAATTTTCGAATCAAACCTAATCTAAGAGTTCATTGACTGGATAGGAGTTTATCAAACGTGGCAAGAATCATTATGATCACAATGTGCTAGGAATCGGATTGGGGAATAGCACAAAGATCGAGTCCGTACCGTAGTTCGGCGGAGACTCGCTACGACGGCAACGGCGGGGTTGATTCCCGTTGACGGCGACGGAGACCAGCGACTAGAGGCTGCTGGCGGCGAGGAGACGATCCGGAGACCACGTCGGCAGAGCGAGCTATGGCGCGGGCGAAGAGGTTCGGAGAAATTTCCAAAATTTTGCCCGTGTCTATATATAGCCCGACCCCGTCGGTGTGACCGAGTGGAACAACTCGGTGGCACCGAGATGCAAAACTGTGTACAGTTATTGCAACTCGGTGTGACCGAATAGTTCAAATCGGTTGCACCGAGATTAAAAACTTAGATCAACTTGATGATCTCGGTAGGACCGAAAGTGGGGTATCGGTCAGACCGAAAATCACAAAGAGGTTTTGGAAGTTTAAGTCTATGACGAATCGGGGACTCCGAGTGCTCCTCACACAGAGTGGTTCGAATCTGACTTGATCAATTTTGTGATGTAGCATGAATAGAGTTTGAGACGAGAAAAGCATAGATAGCTAGAGGAGGTTCTTAGGCATTCTTGTCCATCCACTTGGCAAATGAAAAATAAAGCAAAACAATCAAAACAACAAGTGGATGTCCTCGACTAAGTAAAACATGCAACCAACATGCTCACACAATAAAATGGCAATTGAAATATGTGACAAAACATGCACAGCCAATTCTAGCATCTATCAAGCAATTTGCGATGACTAGGTCATCTATATATGAGTATATTGACTTAGGAGTCAAATGAGAACATTTGATCATAGGTCATACTCATCGTTTAAGCTCACGTGGGGTTACCACTTTTACATAAAGCATTGTTGTGTTCACATCATTAGAGTCGCTTTAGCTCAAGTCTTAGAGTAAAGCTCCCCCTAGATGTGATATCCCCCCGAAGAGGGATGAATTAACCTTGGGTTTTATCGATGATGACTTCATGTAGATGTTGAAGATGTGGATGCTCAATGTTGATGTAGATCACTTGGAGCTATCCTTTTGAGTGAATTGCACTTTCAATACCTACATGGGTTAGTCCCATAAGGAACAAGCAAGTTTATCCATAGACATAGAGTGATGCACACACAAGATGATGTCTATGAAAGCTTTTAGGTTACCTTGTCCCTTGACTTACCAACAAGAGGGTTTGTGACTCCTTGAACTAGTGCAAGATGTGGAAGTTGATTGCACTTGTTCTTGCCAAAATGATAAGAGTGAAGTTTGTTGGCGGAGTCACCCTCAAGAACTCTCTAGTTCTTCTTCTTTTGGATCCACACCATCTTGATGGGAATCCTTGGAGTTGTAGTCGTACTTGATGAAGTGGAACTTGAAGTAGTCTTGGGAATCCACTTGACTAAAGTCTTAGGAGCTTCTTTAAATGCATCAATTTCCTCTTGAAGCTTGTCCTTGCCTTTTTGCTTGTAGTCTTGTGGTGGAAGATCATCTTGAGTTTGTGTCCCCTTGAAAGAAGTTGGGTCATACTTCTCTTGTTGAGGAACAAACTTTGTCTTGGGGTATTGATCTTCTTCCCACTCAACTCCATTGGCATTGAACTTTCGTTCAAAACCAACACCTTGATTCTTCCGGTGCCTTCCTTGCTTGCGTACAATCTCCTCGAATTGCTTACTTCCGGCAAGGCTTTTGTACACTCCTTTCTCTATGATTTCCTTCAATATGCTATTTTCTTGCTCAAGTGTAACTTGGCTAAGAGAACCATTAGTGGAATCAAGAGAACTACTAGAAGCAACAATATTGGATTTAACATGATCATTGTTACTACTAGAAGAAGAATCTTTCTTGTTCTTGTTACTAGACTTGACTTGAGGCATGTAAGTGGATAAGAGTAAACGTTTGGCAATGTAAGAAGAACTTTTCTTGCGGAGATCATCATTGATTGCCTTTAAAAGCTCATGCTCTTGCTCAAGATTGAGCTTTTCAAAGCGTAACTTCTCATGAGCCCTTAAAAGTTCTCGATGATCTTCGAAGATAGTTTCATGAGCTAACTTAAGAGTGTTTAGTTCTTTAGTTAGAGCCTCAATTTTCTCCTTATCATTGTCATCCGTTTTAGCATGATTAATTGACGTTTCATCATAGGATTTATCACTAGAGTTGTCAACAAGTAAATCATCATCGCCTAACAAGTCATCTTCATCACTACTAAAATCTACATACTCAGGATGAGTTACCTTAGGACCTTTGGCCATGAAACATCTTCCAATTCCTTCATTTTGTGAATCAAATATGTCGTAGGAGTTGGTTGACACAAGTGCTAGACCGGCAACACCTTCATCTTGAGTATATTCGGAGTCGGAGTGATAACTTCTCTCGGAGTGGTTGTCGGAGTCGGATCCGGATACCCATTCACCAACATGAGCTTGATGTCTTCGTTTTGTGTAGCTCATTGATGTTTTTTCCTTCCTTTCCGAATCCTTGCTTCTCCATGAGTATCTTTGTTCATAACGATCATCTCTACTCTTTCTCTCTCGTGATGGTGATTCCTCTCTTTTGCTTCTTCTTTTTGGAGAATCTTCTCTTCTTTTGTAGGGAGCGGTACACTCATTGGAATAGTGTCCGGGTCTTCCACAATTGTAGCAGTTTCGCTCTCGACTAGAAGATCTTTTGTCATTGTTGGACCTTGACTTGGAGCTTCTATCTTTGCTTCTACTCTTGTAGAACTTGTTGAAGTTCTTCACCATTAAGCTCAGTTCTTCATTGAACTTTTGTTTCTCACTTGATGATGTGGGGGCTTCACATGAGGCTTTGTAAGCACCACTTGATTTGTTGTGAAGTTCCTCTTTATCCTTGAGTGACATCTCATGAGCAACAATTCTTCCAATGACTTCCGTTGGCTTGAGATCTTTGTAATTGGGCATCATTTGGATCAATGTGCACACGGTATCATATTTTCCATCCAAGGCTCTTAGGATCTTCTTGATGATGAATCTGTCGGTCATCTCTTCACTCCCTAAGCCGGCAATCTCATTTGTGATGAGAGCAAGCCTAGAGTACATTTCAGCGACACCTTCACCATCCTTCATTTTGAACTTGTCAAGTTGACTTTGAAGCACATCCAATTTGGATTCCTTGACGGAGTCGGTACCCTCGTGCATATCAATCAAAGTATCCCAAATTTCCTTTGCATTCTCAAGACGGCTGATTTTGTTGAATTCTTCGGGGCACAATCCGTTGAAGAGAATATCACAAGCTTGAGTGTTGTATTGTAGCATCTTCAACTCATCCGCGGTAGCTTCACGGTTTGGTTCCTTCCCGTCGAAGAAGTCACCTTGCAAACCAACACACACAATAGCCCAAACGGCGGGGTTATCTCCAAGAACATGCATTTTCATTTTATGCTTCCAACTAGCAAAGTTAGTGCCATCAAAGTAAGGACCTCTATGGTGATAATTTCCCTCACTAGACGCCATACTCTCCTAGGTTGTGAAACCAAGGCTATGACCACCAAAAGCTATGGAAATCAAAGCAAATGGAGACCAAGGCTCTGATACCACTTGTAGGATCGGAAGTATGTCTAGAGGGGGGGTGATTAGACTACTTGACCAAATAAAAACTTAGCCTTTTCCCAATTTTAGTTCTTGGCAGATTTTAGCAACTTTAGGACAAGTCAAGCAATCACCACACAATTTAAGCAAGCATGCAAAGAGTATATAGCAGTGGAAAGTAAAGCATGCAACTTGCAAGAATGTAAAGGGAAGGGCTTGGAGAATTCAAACGCAATTGGAGACACAGATGTTTTTCCCGTGGTTCGGATAGGTGGTGCTATCCTACATCCACGTTGATGGAGACTTCAACCCATGAAGGGTAACGGTTGCGCGAGTCCACGGAGGGCTCCACCCACGAAGGGTCCACGAAGAAGCAACCTTGTCTATCCCACCATGGCCATCGCCCACGAAGGACTTGCCTCACTAGCGGTAGATCTTCATGAAGTAGGCGATCTCCTTGCCCTTACAAACTCCTTGGTTCAACTCCACAATCTTGTCGGAGGCTCCCAAGTGACACCTAGCCAATCTAGGAGACACCACTCTCCAAGAAGTAACAAATGGTGTGTTGATGATGAACTCCTTGCTCTTGTGCTTCAAATGATAGTCTCCCCAACACTCAACTCTCTCTCACAGGATTTGGATTTGGTGGAAAGAAGATTTGAGTGGAAAGCAACTTGGGGAAGGCTAGAGATCAAGATTCATATGGTAGGAATGGAATATCTTGGCCTCAATACAAGGGTAGGTGGTTCTCTCTCAGAACATATGAGTTGGAAGTGTAGATGTGTTATGATGGCTCTCTCCCTGCATGAAGAGGAGGTGGAGGGGTATATATAGCCTCCACACAAAATCCAACCGTTACACACAATTTACCAATCTCGGTGGGACCAAATCAACAAACTCGGTCGGACCGAAAAGGTTAACCTAGTGACCGTTAGAGATTTTCGGTGGGACTGACATGCAACTCGGTAGGACCGATATGGTTAGGGTTAGGGCATAATGTAATCTCGGTGAGACCGATTACACAAACTCGGTGAGACCGATTTGGTAATTAGCTAACCAGAGAGTTGGTCAGGCAAACTCGGTGGGACCGATTTGCTCTTTCGGTGAGACCGAAAAGTTACAAAAGGGAAATAGAGAGTTTGCATTGCAATCTCGGTGGGACCGATCCGCTCTTTCGGTGAGACCGAAAAGTTACGAAAAGGAAACAGAGAGATTGCAATCCCATCTCGGTGAGACCGAGATCCCTATCGGTGAAACCGATTTGCTAGGGTTTTGGCAGTGGCTTATGACATATGAAGACTCGGTGGCGCCGGATAGAAAGAATCGGTATGACCGAGTTTGGCTTAGGGTTTAGGTCATATGTGGATATGGGAAAGTAGTTGAGGATTTTGGAGCATATCATTAAGCACATAAGGCAAAGAGCTCATTAAGCAACACCTCATCCCTCCTTGATAGTATTGGCTTTTCCTATGGACTCAATGTGATCTTGGATCACTAAAATGTAAAATGAAGAGTCTTGAGCTTTTGAGCTTGAGCCAATCCTCTGTCCTTAGTATTTTGAGGGTTCCACTTTCACCATTCATGCCATGCCAATCATTGAGCTTTCCTGAAATAGTTATCCTAGAATATCATTAGCTCAATGAGCTATATGTTGTTATGAATTACCAAAACCACCTAGGGATAGTTGCACTTTCAGAAACCCCTTCTGTCCATTGTTGTTCGGCGGCCTGGGATCCTCCTCGTCATCGCTATGCAGCCCCTTGTCTTTGTTTTCGGCTCTTAACTTGCCTGCCTGCTTGAACACCCAACAATCCCTGTTGGTGTGATTGGCTGGCCTTTCAGGGGTGCCATGGATCTGGCACAAGCGGTCGAGTATTCGGTCCAAACTGGACGGGCCCTAAGTATTCTTTTTGAATGGCTTTTTCCGCTGACCGGATTTATAGCCTCTGAATCTAGCATTAACTGCCGTATCTTCATTGCTGTCGCTGCTAACGCGGCGCTTTTGCTTGTTTCGACGTGTCCTGCCACTTTTGTCCTTGGTATCCGAATTACCAGGGTTCTTTGATAAGTTGTTGCTGCGAGCTAGCCAGCTATCTTCTCCCACGCAAAAGCGGGTCATGAGTGTCGTGAGGGCTGCCATAGATTTCAGCTTTTCCTGTCCCAGGTGCCGGGCAAGCCACTCGTCGCAGATGTTATGCTTGAAGGCTGCTAGGGCCTCTGTGTCTAGACAGTCAACTATCTAGTTTTTCTTTGTTAGGAACCGTGTCCAGAATTGTCTAGCCGATTCTTCTGGCTGCTGAATTATGTGGCTTAAGTCGTCGGCATCCGGTGGTCGCACGTAGGTGCCCTGGAAGTTGTCGAGGAATGCGGCTTCCAGGTCCTCCCAAGAACCGATTGAGTCTGCTGGCAAGCTGTTAAGCCAATGCTGGGCCGGTCCTTTAAGTTTGAGCGGGAGGTATTTGATGGCGTGTAGATCATCGCCACGTGCCATGTGGATGTGAAGGAGATAATCCTCGATCCATACCGCCGGGTCTGTGGTGCCATCGTATGATTCGATGTTCACGGGTTTGAAACCCTCTGGGATTTTATGATCCATTACTTCGTCTGTGAAGCATAGTGGGTGTGCGGCGCCCCTGTACTGGGCTATGTCATGACGCAGCTTGGAAGAGCTATGTCTGTTGTGTTCGGCCCGGCCGGATTTGTTGTATCCGGAGTGAGGATCATCGTCACGTGCCGTGGGGCGCCTACGCGATCCGTAGATCGATCTTGTTTGTCTTGCTTTATCCTCCAGTACGTCTCGCAGGTCTGGCGCATTTTCCCGTGCCTTGGTTGAGCGGCGTCGGGGCATGGCTTGGGTGGAGGACCGACAGGCCTCTCTGCCGCGGCCGTGAGGTGGCCGGTCTGCCATGTCGTGCGCTGGTGATGTAGGCGCTTCCTCCTCTGATCGGGGTAGCGCCCTGCGCTTTGGGTAACTCTTGGAGGGGCGCTCGAGTTCATACTCTTCGGCCGCAAGGACTTCAGTCCATCTATCAGCTAGCAAATCTTGATCAGCTCTAAGCTGTTGCTACTTTTTCTTTAGGTTGTTTGTCGTCTTCGGAGGGAGGCATATAGTTATCATCCTCAACCTCTCGTTCTGCCGCTCTCTCATGAGGGTTGGTGTCGGTGTCAAAACCGGCGGATCTCGGGTAGGGGGTCCCGAACTGTGCGTCAAGGCCGGATGGTAACATGAGACAAGGGACACGATGTTTTTACCCAGGTTCGGGCCCTCTCGATGGAGGTAATACCTTACTCCTGCTTGATTAATATTGATGATATGGGTAGTACAAGAGTAGATCTACCACGAGATCAAGGAGGCTAAACCCTAGAAGCTAGCCTATGGTATGATTGTGTATGATGATGGTTCGTCCTACGGACTACAACCCTCCGGTTTATATAGACACCGGATAGGGTTAGGGTTACACAGAGTCGGTTACAATGGTAGGAGATCTTGAGTATCCGCATTGCCTAGCTTGCCTTCCACGCCAAGGAAAGTCCCATCCAGACACGGGACGAAGTCTTCAATCTTGTATCTTCATAGTCCAGGAGTCCGGCTGAAGGTATAGTCCGGCTACCCGAACACCCCCTAATCCAGGACTCCCTCAGTTGGCTTCTCCATCTTCCTGCGTCGAATCTTGCTGGGTTGGGTGTTCTTTGGCGCTATCCGGGGTAGTATTATCTCCCGTGCCGGAATCACCATTTTTGCTTTGGCGGGATTTAGAGCGGCGACGCTGACGCCGGCGCTTTGGCTGTTTCTTGGAGGTGTCATCCCCCATTGTTCCATCGCCATCTCCATCTTTTGGAGTATCCACCATATATATGTCATATGACGAGGTGGCCTTCCAGCGCCCTACAGGTGCTGGTTCCTGTTCGTCTCCTACCTCGTCGTCCATACCGTCGAAGTCTTCGGATCCGAAGTCAAGCATGTCGGTTAAATCGTCGACAGTGGCTACAAAGTGGGTGGTGGGTGGTCTTTGAATTTCTTCATCGTCTGAATCCCATCCTCGCTGACCATAATCCGGCCAGGGCTCTCCTGATAAAGAGAGAGACTTGAGAGAATTCAAGATGTTGCCAAAAGGTGAGTGCTGAAAGATGTCTACGGCGGTGAACTCCATTATGGGTGCCCAATCGGATTTGATTGGTAGGGGCACGGGGGGTTCGGAGTCCGGAGAAGAGTCCGGACCCTCAGAGTCACGGGTAGCGCGGAGTGCGGGGCTGGCGTTCGGCTCGATCGCCTTTGAGATCGCAGCCCCCGAGGCGACATCCAACCGCTCATCCTCGATTGACGCAATAGGCTCCGAATTAAGGGTCGGAACCGGTGCGTGTGCGGCCTCCAGGACACTATTCGGAGGCAGAGCTAGATCGTGCCCCTCGAGATAGTGCGGTGCGCTTGGCTGTGGCTCGAACCCGTCGAAGATCAAGTCTCCGCGGATATCAGCCGTGTAGTTTAAGCTTCCAAACCTGACTTGATGGCCAGGGGCGTGGCTTTCGATCTGCTCCAGGTGACCAAGCGAGTTGGCCCGCAGCGCGAAGCCGCCGAAGACGAAGATCTGCCCGGGGAGAAAAGTCTCACCCTGGACCTCATCGTTGTTGATGATCAAAGGAGCCATCGGGCCTAAAGGCGACGACACAGAGGAACTCTCAATTAAAGCACCAATGTCGGTGTCAAAACCGGCGGATCTCGGGTAGGGGGTCCCGATCTGTGCGTCAAGGCCGGATGGTAACAGGAGACAAGGGACACGATGTTTTTACCCAGGTTCGGGCCCTCTCGATGGAGGTAATACCCTACTCCTGCTTGATTAATATTGATGATATGGGTAGTACAAGAGTAGATCTACCATGAGATCAAGGAGGCTAAACCCTAGAAGCTAGCCTATGGTATGATTGTGTATGAAGATGATTGTCCTACGGACTACAACCCTCCGGTTTATATAGACACCGGATAGGGTTAGGGTTACACAGAGTCGGTTACATAGGTAGGAGATCTTGAATATCCGCATCGCCAAGCTTGCCTTCCACGCCAAGGAAAGTCCCATCCAGACACGGGACGAAGTCTTCAATCTTGTATCTTCATAGTCCTGGAGTCCGGCGAAGGTATAGTCCGGCTACCCGAACACCCCCTAATCCAGGACTCCCTCACCCGGCGTTCCCAGGGAGGTGATTGAGCACCACCTTGCTGTATGTCCTCATGCGTGGCCCGTCAAGCAGAAGGTCAGGAAGCAAGCTTTGGAACGACAAGAGTTCATCACAGAAGAGATCCGGAAACTAGAGGCAGCGGGTTTGGTAAGAGGAGTGCTCCATCCAACGTGGTTGGCCAATCCGGTCGTAGTGCGCAAGGCAAACGGGAAGTGGAGGCTGTGTATTGATTACACAGATATCAATAAGGCTTGTCCTAAAGACCCTTTCCCGTTGCTGCGCATCGACCAGATTGTTGACTCCACAGCTGGGTGTGATCTGTTGTCATTCCTCGATGCCTACTCCGGCTACCACCAGATCTTCATGACGAGAGAAGACGAAGAGAAAACGGCATTCATCACCCCATGTGGTACGTATTGTTTCATGCGGATGCCTTTCGGGTTGAAGAGTGCTAGTTCGACATTTGCGAGGGCGGTCCAGATTGGTTTTGAACCCCAGCTCCATAGAAATATGGAAGCTTATATGGACGACATAGTGGTCAAAACCAAGGACAGGGCAACCCTCATACCAGATTTGCAAGAGACATTTGCAAACCTGCGCAAGATCAATCTCAAGCTGAACCCTGAGAAGTGCGTCTTTGGCGTCCCGTCCGGCAAGCTTCTCGGGTTCTTTGTGTCACAGCGTGGGATAGAGGCCAATCCGGACAAGATCAAAGCTATAGAGCAGATTGAGGCACCCAAGCGAATCAAGGATGTGCGTCGGCTTGCTGGTTGCGTTGCCGCCATGGGCAGATTCATTTCCAAGTCTGCCGAGCGCACCCTTCCCTTTTTCAAGATCCTAAAAAGGTGGGCCCGATGGAGTGGACGCCAGAAGCCGAGGCAGCATTGCAAGATTTGAAGAAGTACCTCTCCTTTGCGCCAATACTAGTTGCGCCTAGGCCACAGGAGCCGTTGCTGCTGTACCTGGCGGCAACGAACCAGGTGGTCAGCGCCGCACTAGTGGCCCAGAGAGAGGTTGACGACGAGGTGATGGCAGCGACAGAGCCCGACACCACCAATGCGGAGACGACACAGCCAGTCGAAGTGTCGTCGAAGAAGAAAATGACGCAGCACCCGGTCTACTTTGTTAGCTCCCTCCTGCAGGGGGCTAGATCAAGGTACTCCGGTGTGCAGAAACTGCTCTTTGGCCTTCTTATGGCCTCGAGGAAGTTGTGTCACTACTTCCAGGCACACGAGATCACTGTCGTCACCCGCCTCCCTCTGCAACGGATATTGCACAATCCAGATGCGATTGGGAGGATTGTGGAATGGGCACTGGAGCTGTCCAGCTTTGGCCTCAAGTTTGAAAGTACTTCGACGATCCAGAGCCGAGTCCTGGCGGAGTTCATTGCAGTGGACCGCAACACCTGATGAAGAAGCCCAAGGGACTGCTCTCCCCGGCAAGAAGGCAAGTTGCAATTGGATCATGTACTTTGATGGAGCTTTCTCCCTACAAGGTACCGGGGCTGGCGTACTGCTTGTCGCCCCCACCGGAGAGCACCTCAAGTACGTGATCCAGATGCACTTCCCCAGGGAGGTGTCAACAAACAATACGGCAGAGTACGAAGGGCTGCTTGCTGGTCTTAGGATCGCGGCGGACCTCGGAATCAAGAAGCTCATCGTCAGGGGCGACTCGCAGCTTGTCGTCAAGCAAGTCAACAAGGATTACCAGAGCCCGTTGATGAAGGCCTACGTTGATGAAGTGAGAAAGCTGGAAGAGCGTTTCGACGGTATACAGGCTGAATACGTTCCCCGAGCGGAGAACGATATCGCCGATTACCTGTGAAAACGCGCTGCCCTCAAGCTACCTGTGGAACCAGGTACCTTTGTGCTTCAGCTAACTCAGCCATCCGTTGATCCATCAACAGAGCAGAACAAGAGGAGGAAATCAGGGCCCGGCAAGTACTTTCCCGCCGAGCTCCCCGGAGCTGCCGGCAAGGATGTTGCCGGGGACGCTGAGCCCGCCATGGGACGGCTAGCTCCGGCGGAGCATCAAGCTCTTGCCGTCGAGACAGCCGCCCCTATAGCGGAGGAAATGCCTTTAGTCCTCGCCGTCGAGCCCCAGGCTCCAGCGTGGGCACAGCATACCGTCTGATTCCTCCAAACAGGGGAACTTCCTGAGGAGCAGGAAGAAGCGGAAAAAGTAGCTCGTCGCTCTACCATGTACCAGTTCGTCGATGACGTCCTGTACAGGAAGAGGCCGAACGGTGTGAAATTGAAGTGTATCCCTCGAGAGGAAGGACTGGAGCTGTTGGCGGAGATACACTGAGGCATATGTGGATCCCACATCGGGTCAAGGGCCCTTGCCGGCAAGGCATTCCGACAAGGTTTCTTCTGGCCCACCGCCCTCCAGGATGCGACGACACTAGTCACCAGGTGTGAAGCGTGTCAGTTCCATTCAAAGAAGCTTCATCAGCCAGCTCAAGCCCTTCAAACCATTCCTCTCTCTTGGCCCTTCTCGGTCTGGGGGCTCGACATACTGGGCCCTTTCCCCCGCGATGTCGGGGGCTTTGAGTACTTGTACGTTGCAGTCGACAAGTTCACAAAGTGGCCGGAGGTGGAAGCAGTGAGGAAGGTCACAACTCAGTCAGCCGTCAAGTTCTTCAAGGGGCTAGCGTGCCGTTTCGGTGTACCCAACAGGGTCATCACCGACAACGGCACACAGTTCACAAGCCGCACCTTCATGCAATATACTCAAGACCTCGGCAGCAAAGTCTGTTTCGCTTCCGTTGCCCACCCACGAAGCAACGGTCAAGCTGAGAGGGCAAATGCTGAAGTACTGCGGGGCGTAAGGACAAAGACCTTTGACAGGCTGCACAAGAGCGGAAGGCGCTGCATCGATGAGTTGCCGACGGTTCTTTGGTCGATCAGAATGACGCCAAATCGAGCCACCGGCCAGACACCCTTTACCCTAGTATACGGGGCAGAAGCAGTTCTCCCCACTGAACTCATACACGGATCACCTCGAGTGCTCGCTTATGATGAGCTTGAGCAAGAGCAACTGCAGCAAGATGACGCAATGCTCATTGAGGAAGATCGTCTTCGGGCGGTTGTGAGAGCAGCATGCTACCAGCAAGCCTTGCGCTACTACCATAGCCGCAAGGTTCATGCCCGAAGCCTTGAGGAAGGCGACCTTGTCCTTCGGCGTGTTCAATCGGCCAAGAACTCCAACAAGTTGACGCCAAAGTGGGAAGGCCCTTACCGGGTAATACGAGTCACCAGGCCCGGCGCAGTCCGCCTGGAGAGCGAAGATGCCGTTCCAGTGAGTAACTCCTGGAACATTGAGCATCTTCGCAAGTTTTACCCGTGAGGCGCGGCTTGCCGGGCCCCCCGGCAAGCCACCTTTTGTACAAGCATTGCCGATGATGCATGTAACCCTTTGTACAAAGCCAGGCGCAGACCCTGAGCATAAATAAATGAAGCGCTGGCGCCCTAAGTTATAGCATGCATGCTAGGTCGAGTCTCGTCCTTGATTAGGGTTGATAGTGCTTAGCGGCGACTAACCCCTAGCTTAGAGGTCGAGTGTGCGTCCCTTTGCCGTTCTTTCGTCTTCTTTGGTTCGCGGGACTCACAGATATCCTTGCCGAATCACTTAAGGACGAAAGAGAGAAGGAGGACAGACCAGCATCTAGACCCCGGCAAGCCAGTATTATCGGGGGCTGCAAGAGCAAAGATTCACCCACGGCAAACCAAAGTTGCCGGGGGCTACAGTTTCAGATAAGTTCTTCATCCCTTATCATGCATTCCCTTATGGACTGAGGTATGTGAAACCTCGTTTTTCCTAAAAGCTACCGTGCTCCCCTAACTCTAGGCCCTAGGACTCGTTCCTGGGGCCAGGTTTGGTCGTAGTCGCGGCAGCAAAAGGATGAAACAAGGAGCCTGAACCCGCCTCATCCCTGCCTCCGCCAAAGGCGTGAGAAAGGTCGAGTGAAGTGGGGAGACGGCAAGGCCTGTTGCCGGGCAAGGAAATGTTTATCTTAAAGATATCAAGGATTTACTCCTTATCGTGGGTTCTACCCACAAACAAATGACCCGGCAAGCATCCCTTTTTCATTAAAAACATTCCACTCAGGTACAGTCCATAGGGAATGAAAAACATGAATGATGGGATTACAAGTTTTAAATTCAGCTAAGGCCCGAAGGCTTACAAACTAAAAAGAGATAAGGTGCCCGTAATCCCTTTCTTGTCCCTCTCCTCAGGAGGCAGGTTAAGGAGGCGAAAAGGGCAAAAGAGGTGTCTAGGCGAGCTACGGGTGGCAGAAGACACCAAGAGAACATCTCGGTGGCCGTCCGAAGGCTGGATGGTGATGGCGACGCCGGGAGCAGAGCTCGAAGACGAGGCGGCGGGATGTCAGCACGCATTGAAGGCATCGGTGCCCGCGTACTCCGAGTTGACAGCCTTGCCGCCCGCCCTCTTCCTCTTCCGCAGCCTCCCAACGCCAGCCGCCCAAGGAGACGACCCCGAGAAGTTCAGGGAGCCGGCGACATGGATGATGGGGTCGCCAGTGCCGCACGGGGCGGCGCCCGACACCTAGTCGGACCCGTCATCCTGCCGCCTGCTACCCTCGTCGTCGCTGCCGCTATCCTCCTCGTCACTCCCGTCCAAGGAGGGGTCTTCGCTATTAGAAGAGCTCTCCACGCAGCACCTTGCCCGGGTCCCGAAGCACCCGAAGACCTTGACGGAGAGGAGGCCGCATTCCATCAGCTTGAAATAGAGAGTGAGCCCCTCCGTCAAGCGGTGGATATGAGCGAATGTCTTCCATCCCCGACGAAGATACATCACGTGAGGGGCTGGGAAGTCGACGCGAACCTGCGTACCGCTGATCCCACAGCCCCTCATGTGCAGCCACAATGATTCCGGTGGATCCAGCTCCATCTCCCGCGCGAATGGGGTCGGGAGACGAAGGCGACGGCGAGGCGGCCGGCGCAGCCTGACGAAGAACTCACAAGGGTCGTCCCCAACATGGCCCTCCATGGGGGGAGGAACTGCTGGCGGAGGCAAGGCCGGCGCGCCGCCCCGTCCTCCTCTTCCCCGAGCGCCTCGGCCTCGCCCACGGCCTTGCCCCCTTCCCCTTCCCCTTGCGGCTGGCTCCGCCACCGCGGGTGTAGGAGAAGGAGGGACGCGTTGTCGAGCGGCGACCCGCGCCGCCACCGTTGAAGGACCAGGGTTCCCTCTCTTCATGGCGGATGGAAGGGGGGAGCAGAAGCTGAAGGAAGAAGGAGATGAAGGAATGCGGGACGCCATCCCCCCCCCCCTCCCGCTCTTTATAAAGGAACGGGGTGGGGGCTCGGCCGCCCCGCTCCGCCAATCAAGACGCGGAAGGCGCAGGGAACTGGGACCGACCCGCTGCCCCAGCCCGCGGCGGCCTAGTTTCCCGCCTCCACCGATCGCCACCCCAAGCGCATGGGAGCCACGTGGCAGGCGTGCAGGACCGAGGCGACGGGTGAGGCGACCTCTCCCCACCCCGTGATTGCAGGGAGTGGACGCCTTGAAGACCACGCCTCGGCCCCGTTCAGTAAATGGGTCGTGCCTCCACACCTCCCTCCGTTTATGGGGAAGGCGCGAACCGACCCATTTACTACGACGTGACGCATGCGTGTAGAGCTCAGCCACACGCATGCCGCCCACGTCACACACGCCTCCCCACGCCGCGCCACGCGCGGGACGCGTGGGAAGCGCAGCGCGCGAAGGAACTTACCGCGGTAAAAACCGCCCCGCCTGCCCGCGCACCGTTTTTGGGCCTAGCCCAACAATGCGTTGCGCTTATGTGTGGCCCAGGCCCGGGGGCTCCTGTCGGTGTACAAAAAGGGGGGTACACTTTTTGTACCCCTATAACTGTGCACGGGCAGTCTGAGCCACGGGCGCCGCCACACCGAGCACGGCAAGGGAGGTAAGCCAAGGTAAGGCCGAAGCTGAAGAGAAGCAGAACGACGCCAAGACCAAGACCACAAAAAGCAAAGGGGACAGAGCAGCCCCCCCCCCCCCCCCGCGCGCGCGCAAGATCCTTGCCGGGGGGCAGCTTTAGCTAACCCGGCAAGACCCTTGCCGTGGCAGCTCGTCCCACACCTACGGAGCGAAGCCACCCTTGAGTCCACTGCCCCCATGGGGCAAGGATTCGGGAGACATCCCCGTGGTGGCATGCAGATCCTTATGAAGACATTCAAGATCAGATACCCAATTAAGAAGGAGATGATCCTTGGCGGGATCCCAGCCAAGGAGGACCACAAGGCCCCCGGCAAGAGCCTTGCCGGGGATGACAGGGGGCGCCACGGCAAGACCCTTGCCGGGGCCCCGGCAAGGCCCTTGCCAAGGACGCCCGTGGGGCCACCATCAGGCCCGCACCAGTCGCACCCCCACCGTCGTTCGCATGCAGCTGCCGACCCAACCAGTTGGGCAGGCACCTGCGTGGCGGCGTACAGATCTTCGTGGAGACCCACCACTGCGCCACCTCAGCTGCCTGCCTGCCTACATGGCACCACAAACACCACTGGCCAGGGCGCGTGTCGACGCAAGGGGGAGCGGCGACGGACGAGACAGGGGCTCTCCCCCGTCCCCGATAAAGCAAGGACACCTAAGCAAGGTGCATTAAATGTGCCTTGTCATATAATGCGAGGGATAACCTCGCATTATTGTACCCTTTCCACCTCCTGTGTGCCACTGCGGCAACCCCTTTCCTATAAAAGGAGGCCCGAGGCGACCAGGAGGAGGATTCGGCTTTTTGGAGCTCTTCACGCCCATTGCTAGCTCAAGAACACAGATAAACAATCCACCAAAGCAGGAGTAGGGTTTTACGCATCTTCGCGGCCCGAACCTGGATAAAGGAACCGTGTGCTATCTGTTTGATCCGCTCTTCTCGCGACCCCGCGCCCCGCAACCGTAGTAGGGATTCTTGTGATCCCATAGGTGTTGTTTCCCACCGACACCTTCAATAGTTGAATGATGTCCAACACAAATAAAACTTAACTTATGTGTCTAACCGTTCTAACGAGGGTCGTCAATCCTGGTTAGTCTTGCTAGTTGCACAAGGTACTTAAAAGATAGTGAGGTAGATATTATTTTTCCTTTTTTGGAATAAAAAATCCAGAAGTAAAAGTGTGTGAAAAAGTTGTTGGAAGGTGATTCTTATGATAAAAAACTAGACCGGGTTCATAGGTTCACTGAATGTAACTCTCCAATACATAAAAGTGTGGTAAGTAATATTACCATGTTCAAAAGTACATAATTAAATATTTCATGCTCATGCAAAACATATGAATGTGTTGATTCTACATAGACAACACGTCTATAATACTATTAGACCGACATGCCATCTGTATCTTGTAGCTAAATAGTGTGTCCATAGATCAAGATCCATCTACACCATCTGGACATTAAGTGTGAACACAGGTAATAGCTTTGAGCAATATGACATACTATTGTGTGTTTATGGGATTCCAATGAGCCCTCTAATAAACCTTAACCCCACAACAATTCTATACAACCCTTTTCCACTTTCTACCACTACGGTGGAATACTTGCAAGGCTAAACCCAACTAATGCACGCCTCTCCCACTAGTGATTACTGATCTAAACTGGGCAAGAGTAAACAAGTAACTAGAGATAAAAATACATCTATAGATCAAACAAATTGGCATACATAAATCTGAACATAAAGAAATAAGTCATTACATGATCAACATCACCGCTACGGATGGATCAGATTAACCATAATCATGTAAGGCAACTCATATGCCTGTTGTATTGTCATCTAAACACATCAAGTTGGAGAGATTGCAAGTTTTGTTACTGCCATGGACCCGTAGTCCAGGGGTAGGCTACTCACAATTCATCATGAGCATGAGGATCGAGGTTGATGATGATGGAGATGACTTTCCTCACACAGAGTTCTGAATCAAGGCTGGAAACAAAGATCGCCTCGGAAATATGATGTGGCGATGGCGAAAAAATACTCGATAATTTGGGTGAAGTTTTCGGGGAATATATAGATCATCGGACACCAGAGCCACTTAGGGGTGCTCCTCAGGCCGTAGGCAGCCATCCTAGTCGTTCTAGGCCCCAATGCACCTTGTCTAGGCGCCAGACACTACGGGTGGTCCAGGTGATGGGCCTTGGCTGCTTGGTCCTCTTCCAGCTTGAAACCTTTTGAATTATTTTTATTTGTTTTTTCTTTGACTTTTTCTATGGTGTTTTTCTCAAATACCAAAAAGGCAAAAATAAGAAGTGACAATGGGCATTGAATTAATATGTTAGTCCAATAAAAATTGAAACAAGGTATGCCCAAAGTGTATGGAGTTGATAGCAACATAGCATGAATCATACGAAAAAATACACATATGTTTGAGATGTATCATTTTTGTACCTTTTTCAATAAATGTCAAGATTCAAAATCAACTTTCAAAAAACTACGATCCTAATGGAGTTCAATCATAACTTGGTTCATAACCAAAATATCCCCTCTTTCGTCTATCCCCACAAAGAAAGAAACCCTCACCCACACTCTACATCCGGTACACCAAACCCCAATCGGCAGTTGACCAATCCCGCCGGGGACGACATGGCCCGCCGCATCCGCCGCCAACCTTCCTCGCCGTCCACGGTAACGCCGCCTCCGCTGGAGGACGACGATCTCCTCCACGAGATCCTCCTCCGCCTCCCCCCGCAGCCGCCCTACATCCTGCGCGCCTCCCTCGTCTCTAAGCGCTGGCGACGCCTCGCCACCGACCCCAAGTTCCTCCGCCGCTTCCGCGTCCGCCACCGGAGGCCTCCTCTCCTCGGCGTCTTCGCATCAGATTATTACAAAGGAAACATTTCGTTCAGATCCACTCTGGACCGGCCGTACCGCATCCCTCCCGAGCGCTTCTCTCTGCCACTCGACGGCCGCAAGATGCTCGACTGCCGACACGGACGCGCACTCTTCGCTGAGGAGAGGCGGCATCAGCTCGTTGTGTGGGACCCTATCACTGACCACTGCTGCTTCGTTGCCGATCCGCCGCGGTTCAAGATTGGGGTCCTCGGCGGGGCAATTCTCTGCGCTGCCGCCGACCAGGGACACGTTCATGGCGACTGCCACTCGAGCCCTTTTAAAGTGGTCGCGCTGGGCTATGCCAAACACGGTTATCAAGAGGCGGGATACGTTGCAAGTGTTTACTTCTCGGAGACTGGCATATGGGGCGATCTCATTTCAACAATGCTTCCATGGAGGACTGTTGCTTATGAGTACAGCACAATTGTTGGTAATGCCGTTTACTGGATGCTTATGGATAGCGAGGAATTGAGTGAGGGCATACTTCAGTTGGATTTGGATCAGCAGAGGCTAGCTGTGATCAATACGCCTCCTGGTGTTCATTACAGCCTTTACAGTGTTCAGGTCATCCAGACAAAGGATGGCGGCCTTGGCTTCACCACTTTGTTGGGCCCCCACTACCACCCCCGCTTCCTAATGTGGGAGAGGAAGGTGAATTCTTACGGTGTTGCCAGATGGGTGTTGCAGAAATCTGTTGAATTGCAGAAGATTCTTGGATTGGGATTTAGGATTGAGAAGGGGTCGTCATCTTTAGTGCAATATACTGAGGAGGCTCATGCAATCTTCTTTTGGGTGCACTCATTTGTCTATATGGTTCAGCTTGAGTCAATGCAGTCCAAGAGACTTTTTAGAAGTGACGACCGGTTTTGCACCTATCGTCCTTTCTCAAGTTTTTATACTGAAGGTAACTGCTGAAATCCAATTTATTTTCCATACTTGGTTGCTGGAATAACTTACTGTACTGCTGAAGTGTTCACTGTCAACTTAAATTTCCCGAAAAACTTATATGTTGTTTTCTATGTGTTTTTTAAGTATGTTATTTTCTATGTTAGTGACGAGCATTAGCTCTTTATGGAACCACCGTGACTTACTGAGATTTTGAGGGAAGAGTGAGGGAGAGCGTTTTTTTTTTTTTGAGGGAAGAGTGAGGAAGAGCTTTGGAATAGTTATATGTGGTAGGAAGGAGTCAACTGATTACATGCCTTAAAGTGCACACTAACCACTGTTTTGCATTTTAAGTTCTTCAGTCCAGTGTGGTTACTGAGATTTTTGCATATTATGTATGTGTGGGTTTTAAAAAGCTGTCTTCATATATGTGAGTTGCCGATTCTGGAAGCAAGGCATCTTATAGGAGATGGAATAATATTTCTGTTGTTAGCTTTTTTTTACGACATTCTTTTTGCTAGTTGGATGCACAAATTTATATGTTCGGTTATCTTTGATATTCTGCTTTTTTTTCCCTGTACTTGTGCACAATACAGTCGGGTAATATCAGACTATATAGGAGGGGAACTAGTAAATAATATGCAAGGCCAATTGATTTCTGCACTGGATCGATGCCTTTCATGCTTGCTAACTAGTAGCATTAGATTCAAACTGTATTATTTCCTTCTTTGACAGATAGATGCACACTTTGACACTAGAAATGTTATCTTTTGGCCATGAATTTTGTGGTTGCCGTCAGATTTAGTAAACTACTTCATGAAGTTATGAATGCCTAATAGATATAAAATGGTGATGCTCATACTGGGGATTTTTCAGTAAGTAGTATAATAAGAAAGTAAAAAAAAATCCAAGCTATTGTATGGTTGATTTGTGTGCATATTGCTACATTACTGATCTTATAGCATGGGCTATGTTTGGAAGCGACAATAGACACTGAAAAGTTAGGTTGAAGCATACAAGGGCAGCCACAGCATAGGCCAAATACCATGGTCAAATTTGCTTTTGAGGCTTTGCCATCTATGCCGCACGCCGTGAGATGGTGGCCAAACCAAAATTTGTGGGAACCAGAGCAAGTAGCTGCTCCGGTGCTATATTTGGCCAAGCAATAAAATATCCATCTCCAAACTGTCTTCCAGATCCCTTTCTTTCTTCCTGTGTGAAGAGTGATGCTTAGTTGTCTGCCGCTGCATTCAGGGATGAGATATTTTATGTTTTGCTTATTACAGTGTTGGTCCTGCTCTAGAAGTAATTGGCATTCACCACACTGGAGAGAGATATCAAATTTGGCACCAGTGACAAATGATAATGACATACTCCCTCTGTCCCATAATATAAGAACGTTTTTAGCATTAGTATAGTGCCAAAAATGTTCTTATATTATGGGACGGAGGGAGTAGTAAATTTGGCATCACTTACACTGTGGCTGCCCTGTCAAATCTGTGACCTGACTTTCACATTGAAGCTTAAAGCTGGTTAGACATTTGCATCTAAAGAATCTGACGTTGTTCCAATGTTGTTTTGTATTTGATGTAGATTGTGTGCTAATAATTACGTTCTTCTTTCCTGCTAATTTCTCATTTTCTAATTATGTTTTACCAAGTCATGCTGAAATGATCTGGCATAAAATATTTACAGTTTTGATAAGTCTGAAGTTAACACTGTTGATTTACCTAATGAGCTGGATTTGTTCTCTATGCACAGGTATCAGTGGTTTGAAGCAGAAGTAGTTTACTGGTGTACTGCAACATGGAATGCCGCCGACTCTTGTGTAGTGACTATGACCATCTATCGTACTTGTCAGCTTGCTTGACTTGTAGTAGAAACTATCCAGTGCTGGTGTGTTATTTTCAGCTATCCTATATGTAATCGTCAAATGAACTCTGAAATGCCTGGATAAATTCAGCAGTGTTGGGTTTCATTGGAATCTCTTCCAGTTTGATGCCAAATTTATGTTCATTTTAGGGTGATGTAGAGCGAGAAAATCTTCTACATTGGTTTTGTTTTATTGCATCAGGCTGCTTCCATGGTCATGGCTGATGATAGGGTCTGGCCATGCAAGGCGTTTACTTTGCCAGAATAGTTGGGATCTGCGGAGTATTAAGGCTTGTCATTGGTAGATAATTCCTTCGTGTAGGTACGGATTTTAGCAAAGTTATCTACTTATCCGAATCAAATTGACAAAGTGTAGTTTATAGCTAGTCATGGAAGATTCTTCTTTTAACATAAGAGGGACCTCCCCCTCCGATTTCTATTGAAGAAACCATCTGATTCGACCTAAGAACAAACTACAGCAGAAACAAAAAAGAAAAACCAGCAAAGAACACCATGCCAGCCATTACATCAAACAGGCCATAAACTAGCGCAAAAGCCTCGAGGACCCAGAGACAAAAGGGCACCACATGTGACTAAGTTCACAAGTTTAATGCAACCACTACAGATACTAGGAAGACTACACCAAAAGACTACACCAAAAGTCGCAAAAACAACAGCAAAGCCAACTAGTACCAATTTCTTTTTTTTTTCTTAGGGAAGCTTTTGATCCAGCTTCCAAAACAATTGATCAAAGATAAACGAACAAAATTTGGGTTAAAAGTACATTTTAAAAGACTCCACACCAAAGAAGCAGAACATCTGAAGAACAAGTGATATATATGTTCATCTTGTCCACATAAGACACATTATTTACTGCCTTTGCATCCTCTCTTGAGCAATTTATCTTTAGTCAATATGCTTTTTCTAGCTACTAACCATAAAAAACCTTAATTTTGCAGGAACTTTGACCTTCCACGGAAACTTCTGGGGAAAGCTACAATATATTTCCTATCAACCTCCTATATAGAGATTTTACAGTAATTTTTTTATCTATTGTCAGAGTCCATTCCACTGAATCTCTACCGGTACATATCTCTACCTCCTCACACCTTAATCTGAGGTTATTCCACAAATCTAAAGTCTGCCCATATAAAGTTCTACAAAATTTAAAGCCCTGCCACCCTTTATGAAGTGCCTTAACAACAGTAATATTATGATCAAAGCTTAGAAATTAAAGCCTGGGATAAGCATCTTTCAAAGGTTTTTCATCAACCCAGACATCTTCCCAGAACCTAGTGTTTCTGTCATCCCCCAATTTCTTCCTGCAAACCTTGTAGAAGATTTCTTTAATTTTCAGGATGCTAGTCCAAAACTGGGAGTCGCCAACCTTAGGTTTAACCCTAGACAAACAACCATCTAACACATATTTACTTAAAAGGATAGTTTGACATAGGCCATTTTCATTTTCCAACTTCCAAAACCATTTAGCAAGCAGAGCAATGTTTATAAATTCGAAATTAAGGTACCCCAACCCCCAAGATCCCTAGGTTTGCAGCAGGTCCTCCAATTACTAAAGGATATTTCTTTTTTATCTTCATCTTCCCGCCAGACCAATCTGGCCCTAAAGAAATCAGTTTTTTTTTTTCAAAATACCAACAAGGATGGGCTAAAGGACATCATGAAAAAACAAATATCGGTCAAACAGTCATGCACTAAAGAGATTCTCCGGCTATTGACCTCAGGAGTTTCTCGTGCCAACAACTACACCTTTTTTCAATTTGTTCAACCACACAAGACCAATGTTTATTTCTACTTCTAGTATCAGAAACTTGCATTCCCGAATATTTCATGGGTAAACTTCCAATTTTATATGTAAACATTTCCTGATAAATCTCTCTTTTATTATTAGCCTCCCCAAAAAGGAGGAGCTCATTTTTATGGAAATTAGTTATAAGTCCAGTCATTTGTTCAAAGTCACTCAATATGAATTTCAAGTTCTTAGCACTGTCGACATCATCCTGCAACGAGAAAAATGTGTCGTCGGCATATTGAAACATGTTTACTCCCAAATTTTGATGATTATTAAGTACACCTTTCACAAAACCATGTTCTTTTGCTTTTTCCATAATTAGAGCTAAAGCATCAGCAGCCAAATCAAACCGGAGAGGGGACATGGCATCTCCCTGTCCAAGCCTCTTAAAGGTTTTAAAGTATGGTCCAATCCTATCATTAATTTCACCCCTACATCCCCCCCCCCCCCCCCGCGTCATGGTCATCATTACCCAATCACGCTGTTTATCAGGAAAACCTTTCATTTTCAACATTTATATTACGAAAGACCATTTTATTTTATCACATGATTTTTCAAAATCTACCTTGAATATCAGAGCATTCTGGTTTTTTTAAGTGGATGGAATTGAGTGCTTCATGTAGTATCACTACTCCCTCCATAAGGTATCCCCCCTTGACAAATGTTGTCTGGGTAGAAGAAATGACAGGAGAGCCAATCTTGCTCAATCTATTCATTAGCACTTCAATAATAATATTGAAACTAACATTTAGCAAACAAATTGTTTGAAACTTTTGGGTTTGCTTGGCATCAATAATTTTAGGGACTAGAGTGATGATTCCATAGTTTAGGTTGTGTTCTGAACCACTCTAGCTTCTCAAAACTCCACAAATCCAGCTTCTCGCTTCACCTAACGATTCCGATGCGTTTGGCTCGCTTGGCAGCTTCTCCCAGCACATGTACAATAGCATCATCATGATCGCCATAGGGAAGAAGCAAAGGCGAGCTCACCTTGGGTTGGTGTGAGGGGGCGAGGGCGAGGAGGCTGGCTCCGAGGACGACATGGTGAGTATCGGCATCAATGGTGTCAAGGTGGGCGTCTCCTGCCGGTGGGTTTGCTGCTCCTGGTTGGTGGCGGGGGAAGTGCTCCTTCGGGATGGGATCCGACAGGAGCGGGGCTAGAATGGTCGGATCTACCGGCGGAGAGGCTCGCCGACCAGTGAAAGGGTGGAATTGGGCGTGGCGGCGAAGACCGGCATCGTTGGGTAGGTTACGAGCGGAAGAGATGTCGAGGGATAGAGGGTTTGTTGCGTGCCGATTCATGGAACATGCGTCATGGGAGAGTCGTGCGAATCGTTTTTTTTTACTTGGCAGTGGCATCCCCTTGTAATTATGCCGAACTCCTCGCTTCTCAATTTCATGAAGTTGAGCTTAGCAGCTTCGGCATTTTGCACTATAGGATCGCAACGCTTCGCGAAGCTCACTCTGCGGAGCTCAGACGTTCGGTCCGACTCCGCACCTGGAGTTGGAGAAACATAGAGCAGGAGGAAATCCGAACCGATCCTTAATCTGGCAATATCCAATTTTCCAGAGGCAAAATCATTCACTAAATCATTAAGTCCCACTCCACCAAATCCCAAAACTCTTGAAATGGTAGAGTTTCTCGGAAAAAGAAAATATACCCATGGAAGGGTTTCTGGAAAAAAAGAATCTACTCAGCTCAGGCGACCATTCCCCACTGTCTACTCTCCTCCCTCCGCCGCCAAGACCCCAACACAATCAATAGACCGCGGGCAACATGAGCAGCAGCCGCCGCCGCCAACCCTCCTCGCCGTCGCCGGAGGCGGAGCATCCGCTGGAAGACAACGACCTGCTACGCGAGATCCTCCTCCGCCTACCCCCACAGCCGCCCTACCTCCTGCGCGCCTCCCTCGTCGCCAAGCGCTGGGGACACATCGCCATCGACCCCAAGTTCCTCCGCCGCTTCCGCACCCACCACCGGAAGCCTCCCCTCCTCGGAGACTTCTCCTATGAGGACGGAAAACTCTCGTTCAGATCCACGCTGGATCTGCCCTACCGCATCCCTCCCGACCGCTTCTCCCTGCGACTCGACTTACACCAGGGCTGGTGGTTGGTCGACTGCCGCCACGGACGGGTACTTCTCATGAACAATGAGAGGCGTCAGGTCATTGTGTGGGACCCCGTCACTGGCGACCGCTCCCTCCTGTCCGCTCCGTCGGCGTTTGACGGCATGCACACCGCGGCGGTGCTCTGCGCTGCCGGCGAGCATGGCCACGCGCATGGTGCCTGCCACCCGAGCCCTTTTAAAGTGGTCGTGGTGGACAGCTATGAGCACGGCGATGAAACCGTCGTCTTCGTGAGTGTTTACTCATCGGAGACTGGCGTATGGAGTGATCTCCTCTCGACAAAGCTTGCATCTAGGGTTATTGGTGTTGGTAATCGCAGCACACTTGTTGGTAACACCCTTCACTGGTTGCTTCTGATGGATGGCGGCATACTTGAGTTTGATTTGGATAAACATACGCTAGCTGTGTTAAATAGGCCACCCAATGTTCGTTTCGATGACAATGCTCAGATCATCCAGGTAGATGATGGCGGTGTTGGCTTCTGTGCTTTGTCGTGCACCTGCTGCCAGTATGCCTGCCGCTACCAGCAAGTCTCCTTACAAATGTGGGATAGGAAGGTCAATTGCTATGGTGTTGCCGTATGGGTGTTGAGGAAATCCATTGAACTGCAGAAGCTACTTGGTTTGGGGTTTAAGATTGACATGAAGGGGGCACGTATAGTGCGTTATGCAGAGGATGTTCATGCATTATTTTTATGGGTGCACTCATCTCTCTTCATGGTTCAGCTTGAGTCAATGCAGCCCAAGGAGCTTTTTAAAAGCGATGATATGTACACCTATTATCCTTTCACAAGTTTCTATGATGAAGGTAACTGTTGGAATTCGATTTATTTTCCATATATGGTTGATGGAATAAACTTTACTGTACTTCTGAAGTGTTCAAAATCTCCCAATGAACTTATAGCCATGTTCCTTTCTATGTTAGCGACTTGAGCATTAGCTCTCTGTGAAACTACCATGGTAGCGTACTGTTGTTCTTTTATACCGCTACATGTGAATTGCCGAGTCAGGAAACAAGGCATCTTATAGGAGATGGAATAATACTTCTGTTGTTAGTTTTTTTTACAACATTTGTGTTATTAGCTGGACCCTGCAATTTATATTTCTGATTTTCTTTGATGCTCTGCTTTTCTTTTCTTGTGCTTGTGTACAGTACAGTCAGGTCATATCGAACTATAAAAGAGAGAAATTAGTAAGATAATATAGGACCAATTGATTTCTGCACCTGCTTGAGGCCTTTCTCACTTGCTAAAGTAGCATTTACATTTTAACTCTATAATTTCCTTGTTTGATAGATCAATTCACTTTTGACATTAGCAGTGTTATTTTTGTGTGGCCATGAATTCTGTGGTTGCCGCCAGATTTAATAAACTACTTAATGCCTAATACATGTAAAACGGTGATGCTCATACTGGTGAGTTTCAGTCAGCAATAATACAAGAAAAGATTGCTTTTGTCCTCCATGTAATTATTCTATGATAGATCGGTAGTTTCTATGTGTATATTGCTACATTACTGATCTGATAACATACTTAGGTTGAAGCATGATATGACCAATTTGTAATCGGCAACATGATACACTGAATACTTAGGTTGAAGCATGATATGGCCAATTTGTAATCTGACTAGTCCTTTCAAGCTTAAAACTAGTTACACGGTTGCATATAAAGAATCTACGTCGTTTTCAAGATAGTTTTGTATTTCAGGTAGTTAATATTTACCTAACTCTTTCATGCTTATTTTCCATTTTCTAGTTGTAATTTACCTAGTTATGGTGAAATGATCTGGTTTGAAATATTTACATGTTATGCAAGTCTGAAGTTAGTACTGTTGATTTAACTAATGAGCTGGATTTGTCATCTATGCACAGGTATCAGTAGTTTGAAGCAGAAGTAGTTTACTGGTGTACTGCAACATGGAATGCCGACTCTTGCGGAGTCACTATGACCATCTATGGTAGTTATCGGCTTCCTTAACTTGTATAGTAGAAACTATCTAGTGCTGGTGTGTTATTTTCAGCTATCCTATATGCAATCGTCAAATGAACTCTGAAATGCCTAGTTCTATTCGGCAGTTTTTAGTATTTATTTTTCCAATCGATTGGAGTCTCTTCCAGTTTGATGCAATATTTTGGCTTGAGCCTCATTCATGTAGAGAGAGAAAATTTCCTTCTTCTGAAACCGCTCCTGCACTTTGCAAATCCTCTCTCTCACCTGTGACTGCCCGCCTGTTGGAGCACGGAGGCTCGAAAGACGGGTGTGCAGGGGCGCATCAGCCCGCCCTTGCCAGCCGGGCTATGCCTCGGTCCACTGTTTGCAATACTATGAAATCCGATGTCCAGATGACCGCCGGTTTATCTCATTTTTGCCCAGGATGATAACGCTTCTTTCTGCAATATACCCCTCCGATCCATATTACTTGTCGCTTAAACGGATGTATCTAGGAGGGAGTACTATACAACTCTGTTCGTGACTTATATCTTGTGCTGTTTAACCAAGTTGGTTATTGAGAAACACAACATTATCTTAATCTCCAATATCTTTGACAAAAGTTATTCCATGAAACAACTTCTCTTTGGAAGATAATAATGGGAAACCACGTCTTTACAATACCAGTTGCTAAAGGAGCCACTACATCTGTATTACAATTTACAAGACAAACTTGCAGTAGATGTAGACTACAAATTGCTAAAACAGACCATCGAGGTCTTGCATTGCACGATCGACAATGTCAAGGCCAGCTTCGAGGTGTGCGAGCACGCGTTTGTCGGCGAGCAGCTCCGGCGTGAACAGCGTCTTCCAGCCGGTGCACCACGCGGTGGCCTCCCCAAACGAGGGCTTTGCCGCCCCTGCCTGCAACCAGTGTTGCAGCGCGCCTTCCCATTTATCAAAAAACTGCTCGGCTTCCAAGATCGACACGACGTCTTGAGCGTGCACGAGAGGCGCCCACATCATCACGGCCCGGAACGAAGAGTCGGTCTGCTTGGGCGGCGTGATCCTCATCCCCCGTACTAACCGTGCCAGCTCCGGCAGGATGTGACGCTCGCTGAAGGTGTCCCACTGCGCCGGGCTAAGGTACTCCTTCCATGGCGAGACGACCTCGTAGTCGCCGCCGCCGATCTTGCTCTCCACGGCGCCGTAGAGGCTCTCCGGCAGGTGGCCGATAAGGGGGATCAACGGGCGTAGCCAGTCGTGGCAGTCCGGGTCCCATGACGGGATCCACTCTTGCACGTCGACGGCCATCCTCGGCATGATCACCTGCTCAACTATGTAGCGCGTAGCGGAGGAAGGCAACCGGGATTTCAGCGTCCCTGGCATGCGCTTCCCATGGCGCCCCTTCTTCTTGGACCGGACGACGGCCGCCAGCGCATCCGCCATCTCCGCGTTGCTGTCGGCCTCTTGAAGCCTCGTGTCACGTAGCAGCACGAGGATCTTCTCGCGGCACTCCGCTTCAAGTCGGAGAGCCCGTAAAGCATCCTCCAACTCACGCAACTCTTCCACGGGCGGCGGCGGCGGCACGTCGAGGCCATTGTCGTAGGGTTTCTCGCGATAGCCGAGCCCAGCCTTTGTACGGCGCCGCACCCGCCCGCCGCCGGCTTGTATGGGCACGACGATCCCTTGCCCCTGCGCGCCGAGACCTGAGCCCTCCCGGTAGTTCCACCGCCGCATCATGTTCGCCACCGCCCGGCTGGGGAACACGAAGCCGCCGGACAGATCGGATGGCCTGTTTTCGCCGGAGTCGCTCCCGTCGAGCAGCAGCGTAGGGACGTGGATGGTGGGCTCTAGCATCGCCATGCAGAGTGCCGAGCAAGCGGAAGGAAAGCGCCTGGTGCGGCCGCCGAAGAACATGGTGCGTGCGCGTCTATATATGGCCTGGACGCGCGCCTGGTGCAGCCCAAAATCCGACTCGGACAGGGACAGAAGGCGAACCTAAGCTAAATCCTGTTCTGTTTCGAAAGCGGTTCGAGCCGAACTTCTAATGAAACCCGAAGTTGCTCTACGTACGATCAAATTGCATATGATCTTCGAACGAACTTATCCCAACCCCAGTGAACCCAGCGGAACTACTGCACGACGACTCTGGTGCTACGATTTGGGTACGACGGCTGATCGGACGGTGTGCTGCATCTTGCATGAAAACAAGAACGGTTACATCTGCTCTGTTGCAGAGTTCATCGTACCGATGGCAGCGCAACGTCGCATGTCGTATGCATATCGTATAGTAATCATCGTATATGTGCAGCAGCACTTAATCAAACAGATTCCCTATTCGCTGTGAAGCTGCTTCTGGCGAACGGGTGTAAATCCCGAGGCGAGTTTTTTGTTTTAGCGCACAGCGCCACTGGGCTGCGAGGCCCTTTTATGAATCTTTTGGTTTAAACTGCCACATATTTTTTCAGTCCTGAAAATTCCATGGCAGTTCTTTCTTTTTGCAGCATGGCATTTTCTAAGGGGATGGCATGTTTAAATTCGAGATATGGCATTTATTAATTTCAATGGTGTGGAAGTTTCTATTACTAGGTGCACGGCATTTTTTTTGTTAATAATATCATGGGATTTTTATTATAAGAGATGTCATTTTCTACAAAGTGGATGACATTTTTAATTTTGAGATATGACATTTTTTATATTCTTAGTGGCGCGGCAGTTTTGTTTTTTGTAGCATATATATTTTTTTAAGAGGTGACATTTTTTATTTTGAGAGATGGCATTTTTTATTTTTTTAATGGCATGGCAGCTTTTATCACTAGGCGCATGACATTTTTATATTAACAATATGATGACATTTTATTATAAGAGAAGGCATTTTTTTATAAAGAGGATGGCATTTTCTATAAAGATGATGGTATCTTTTTTTTATAATAAAATGGCATTTTTTATTATAAGAAGATGGCATTTTTTATCATGGTATTTTTTATAAATTTATCATGCATGATTTATATAAGATGGCAGCTTTTTCTTTTATCGTGCATGTTTTCTTTTTGATATGTGGTAGTTTATATGTATAAGATGGCATTTCTTTTCCTATGTAATGGGCTGCAAGGCCTAGTAAAGAAGGTTATCTATACTGGGCTAGTGTAGGTGCTAAAACCGGCATATCTCAGTTAGGGGGTCCCAAGCTTGATAATCTGAGCTACATGGTAACATGAGACAGGGACACAATGGTTAACTAGGCTCAAGCCCTCTTGTTGAGGTCAAACCCTACGTCCTGCTTCTGATAAATTGATTGTGACGGGGTACAATGTACAGATTGATCTACCTTGATATCATATGAAAGGGTTCTAAACTCTAGACCTTGTATTCGCGTCTCTGTAGACTAAACCCCACGACTTATGCGGGCATCGGGGGTGTTTAGGGTTCACATGGTCGGTTACAATCTAATCTAGGGATAAGCATGTCATTCGTTCACATATGCTTGAAGTGTACGCCAAGTCTTCAGAAGATCTTCATCTTGATTATGCCAAGGGTCGGGGCCTCTGTGGCCCATTCATCAGTCCTCGGTGGGTCCTCGGCCCGGCCCATACCGGGCGGACCGACGTGGCAAGTCCCCCTAATCCAAAACACCAACAGTGGCCCCTGAACTAGTCTTCAAGCTGAGGACACTGGGCACCCTCGAGTCTTCGGCTTGGTAGGCGAGTTTCATCCTACATGTCGGCTCCCGATTCTAAGGAAATGCTCGGCTCCGATGTCTTCTTGGCCTTCCCGATCGTGACCACGTGTTCAAAAATAACAGGGAACGTTATTTAATAAGCCCTTCACCCTCTCAGCCAAATACGACCAGCGGGGCCGAGGTATTTTTTAACTTAACCACGAAGGTTGGCCACGGGAGGTTTGACCAGGTCCAACGCTAACAGCTTTTTCAGTTGAGAACCGAAGCGTTATCCCTCATAGCAGAGTCAAATTGTCTTGTCAATATCATCATTTAGAGCATTGTGGCCGAGGGTCGTTTCCATTAGCACGTCATGTCAAAAAAGAGATCATACTATTGTATTTCTTTTTTTAGACACATGCTGCTATATTTCTAGCGGTATCATCAAAGTCCCTACCTTAATCTCTGTGAGCACAAACTGCATGAAACATTAGAAAATGGTGATTCGTTCCTTATGGCCAAGCAACCCCAGGCCTTTAATTGCCCTATAAAGGAGGGGAACTGGTAAATCAATCCTCCTACCTTCATAGCCCTTGCTCCGATGATAAGAATCCATCGCGACCATGACCGTGGCAAACCTCAACTTCGTCGTGGAGCAGTGTACGATCTACGAGGCCATCCATGCTCAAGCCGCTGCTTGACAGAAAGCGTCCACCGCAGAGGCGCGACTGCAAGTGATCGCGGACGAGAACAACGCCAGCTATGCCTCCTACACGCCGCCGACGAACTATCGGGCGGGCCAGTTCGACGACGACAACGCCGTCGCCACCATTTCTATCGTGGACCTCACATCCACTTGAGACGGACCGGTTGTAGACTCCTTCGAGGATGAGTAGGGCACGGGAGGCGGTTGGACCTTGTGTCCCATGTGGGTCGGTCCATCTCCCGTGTTCTACTCTTACTCGCCGTAGACCACACCTTCACTTCACGGGTCTTACCGCCGCCGTTCATGAAGACGACAGATGAGGAAGGTGGTCGTCGATGTGGAATAGAAAGGAAGTTGGGTAGGTTTCTTTTGTTTGTTCTAAATGTTTGAAATGTAACTAAAATTCGGCGTGTTTGCATGAATCTCATCCTGTTTATATGAAAATCAGCCGTGTTTGGACGAATTTTGTTCAATTTATAAAAAAGTGTTTGAAATGTATGCGGGCAGCTTCCCGCATCCGTGTCCACGGACTGATACCCCTGTCCGTAGACAGATGCGAGAGAAAATTTGCAGGTCGTCGTTGGAGATGACCTTAGCCAAAGAAGCAAGGTTAAAACAATGAATATCGCGAAATCTTGTTCCTCTCCTTCTTATTAGCATACACATTTTCTAAATCACACATTTCACATTCCTATTTTTTTCTTCCGTATAGTAGAAAATAGACACTTTTGTCTGAAAAGAATGTGCTACTCCTTTGTTCACTTTTGTAAATCGTTTAAGACAGCTAAAATTGAACTGTTTTAGATGCTGTCTTAGAGCATCTCCAGCCGTTGGCCCCCCAGGACGCGTAAAAATCGCCCCCTGGGGGCGAGACGGCGATACAATCGGCGCTGGGGGCGGTTTTGCGTCCAGTCGTCGCCCCCAGCTCGCCCCCAGGCGCCGAAATTGGCCCACTTTGCAGCCTCATTTCGGCGAATAAAGGGCCCATATGGGCGAGAATAGGCCCATATTCGACGTGGTTTCGCCGTGTCTCGGCGTTCAATTATCAACACAATTATTTCTTATCACATATTTCATCACAGAAAAATCAAATACTTCAACAAAATAGTACAACAACAAATAGTTCAATACAAATTATATAGTTCAACAAACAAAAACTCGTATTTCATCACACGGCGTCCCCCTTGAGCCTGCATAGGTGCTCAATCAGATCTTTCTGCAGTTGATGATGCACCTGTGGGTCTCGGATCTCCTGACGCATACTGAGATAGGCAGTCCAAGTTGTCGGTAGCTGGTGATCAACTTCGGCTAGAGGACCCTGCCTGTAGTATGGTTCAGTGTCAAACACTGGGTCTTCTTGCTCGCTCTCGATGATCATGTTGTGCAAGATGACACAGCAAGTCATAATCTCCCACATTTGATCTTTGGACCAGGTCTGAGCGGGGTACCGAACAACAGCAAATCGAGATTGGAGCACACCAAATGTCCGCTCGACATCCTTCCTGCAAGCCTCCTGAAGTTTCGCAAACCAGGCGTTCTTACCTCCTGCCACAGGGTTTGAGACCGTCTTCACAAATGTCGACCATCTCGGATAGATGCCGTCAGCTAGATAGTACCCCTTGTTGTAGTGCCGCCTGTCGTGGTTCTAAGTCTGACAGTAGTGTAGCGGGGTAGGTATGGAGAGGCAAGATCCTAGCTATGGAGTAGTTGTAGACACACGAGATTTACGAGTTCAGGCCCTTCTCGGAGGAAGTAATAGCCCTACGTCTCGGAGCCCGGAGGCGGTCGACTGGATTATGTGTGTATGAATTACAAGGGTGCAAACCCTTTACACTGAGGAGGGGGGTGGCTTATATAGAGTTCTCCAGACCCCTCCGGTCCTCAGTTATGCAGGGTTTAAGGTACATTAAGGTCGGGCGTTACTGGTAATGTCACTAATAAAGTGTTATGATGACCATAAAGGCCACTTAATGCTCGTCCGTTAGCATGCGGAGTGTCTTTAGATCTCCTGGCCGTCGAGTGGTTGGCTTTATGGTCGAGTGTCTTCGAGTCCGTCGAGTGGATCACCTCCAAGTCGATTGAAAGGTGATTTCTTCTAAGGATGTCCTTGGGGAGGGTAGTTTGGACAGGTCCATGACCCTACCCTAGGTACATAGCTTCATCATTAGCCCCCGAATGGATCGAGGTTTGAGTGGGGAAGGAGTTGAGCACTCTTTTGACCCATTCTTCGTGTCATGAGTATATCTTGTTTCGAATCAATGAACCTGGGCATCGTCACCAACTTCTTTTCCGGTCGCCTTGATCCATTCATAATTTTCTTTAGTCGAGTGAATTTTTTTACTTGTACATTCCCGAGTGACCGCGTGGAGGAGATCCTTCGTCTGACGAGTTGTTCTGCTGCCCGCGAATTTCGCGGGATTCAAATTTTGGGAAGCGCGCGGGATGGGGGAGGCCGCAGTAATCGGATGGGATAGGACGGAGCCGCCTCAATCTCCGCACCACCTTTTTTGCCACGTATCGCGTGCGCGACTGTTGCGGGATTTGACAGGATCGCCTGGGCCTACAGGTCAGCCACTCAGAAGCGACCCCATATAAGCTGCCGGCCCAGGGCTTTTGAACAGTGCGCCTTCACTTTTCCCCTTTCCTCTCGAATTCTTCTGCCACCTCTGCTCTCGTCTCAGCGCCGCCGACCTGTTCGAGCTTCGTCTGCGGCGATGGTGAAGGAGAAGACGGCGGCTCTGGAGCGTGCGAAGAAAGCGACGGCGCAAGCGAAGGCGAGGAAGTCCGGTCGGGGCGGATCTTTTTCGAGGTCCACTCTGCCGAAGGGCTGGATCCAGGGCGATTGGATGCCTTCGGCGATTCGGCAAGATGACATCGATGATCTGATCGATGGGGGATTCATTCCTCACCAATCTGCGCATCTCCCGGGGAACGAGATCGAACCGCAGCCTCGCGAGGATGAGTGTGTCCTCATCGCCACTCACGTCGACCGCGGATTTTCTCTGCCTCCTCATTCTTTTTTTCGAAGCTTCTTGAACTTTTTCGGAGCGCAGCTCCATCACTTTACTCCAAATTCCATCGTGTATCTTGCTGTCTTTGTATCTTTGTGCGAGAATTTCTTGGGTTGCCGCCCCCATTGGGGCCTCTTCAAGCACATTTTCACTTGTCGTTCTTAGTCGGTTAAGAAAGCCAAGTCGAGTGACGATAGGATGCAAGTGATTCAGATGTGCGGGGGTCTTGGGATCCAAATGAGAAGTAAAAGTTCTTTTTCATCTATGACTCTTCCCGAGTCAGTCCGCGGGTGGCAGTCGACCTGGTTCTACTGCAAAGACCAGGCGACTCCAGGACAGGTGACGGGCCTTCCTCCTTTCTCCCTGAACCGAGCAGAAAAACCTTCCTCTCTGAAAGTGACACCGGAAGAAAAGGCGCAAGTCAAAGTGCTGGTCGGTCGAGTGGTTCAGCTCATCCGCGACGGGGTGACTGGTATGGATTTATTAGAGGTATTCCTCCGGAGGCGCATCCAACCACTCCAAGCTCGTGACCATCCGATGTGGATGTACTCGGGCCTCGATGACACCACTCGGATTCATCCGGAGGAGGTCGACGATGCGACGTTAGAAGGGTGGTTGTCGAGTATCACGAGGAACAAGGACAACCCCCGAGGAGCCAGGAGGATTCCTCCACTCGACCAGATGTACGAAGTAGACCAGGTCCAATTCTGCATCTCTGACTGCGACCTTGCTTTCTTCATTCCGTTCGCTCAAAAACAGTCGATTGACTTTTGTCTTGTTTGTTGTCCTCCAGACCATTACTGATATGTACTCAATGCCCAACGGGGTGCAAGAGCAGTCCGAGGAGGGGGAGGCGATCGGAGGCGAAAGTGGGGAGGAGTGGCAATCTCACGAAGAAGGGGAGGAGGATGATGACGACGACTCCAGTGGAGAGGAGGAGGAAGAAGTCGATCCTCCCCGCACGGAAAGGCGATCCAAGCTCACCCACGACCCTGCGCGCGAATGTGGCAAGGCGACTGTGCCTGTTGGGCAGTCGTCCAAACGCCCTCAGACGTCTTCTCCAGCGCCGACTGAAAAAGCGCCAAAGCATCCGCGAGCGGCGTCGTCAAAGCCACCGAAGGCCCTGCCCAAGATGAAGATGACCGTTCCCACCATTTTCGGGTATTAGCAGAACTTGCGTTTTTTCGTTGAGTATGGATAGACTCTTGGTCGACTCATCGACTAAACTGACTGGTTTCTGAAATCTGCAGTGCTGCTACCTCTGAGATCTCTGCCAAGAATGATGACCAGGAAATGGAAGACGCTGTTACCTCCAACCTTGGTACGATTTCTGATGTTTCACCCTTGGTCGATTGACGGTCTCTTCTGGTCGATTGGATTTTCATCTTTAACTTTGGATTTTTCTTATAGCTCCTCCTCGTGTCATTGATCTCCCTGATGATGATGACAAAGTGCCGCTGAGGGCGAGGAAGAATAGGAAGGCGTCAACTAGCAAGACACCACAAATTGCATCAGCACCTGAGACAGTAGTTCAGGAGGGTGGTAATACCACTCAGACTTCTGTGTCCTTTGCTGTGCCGCTGACAAGTGTTCGGCCTTCATCGTCGACTGCTGATCCGCCCTCCCTTTTCGCCACACACCACGTCCCAGAGGACCAAGTGGGTGCTGCTAAGGAGGCTATACGCCAGGCGGGGATCATGATGGAGCAGGTGAAGCTGGTCCGGGAAGCCAGCCAAGCAGCCTATGATGCAAGTTCAGCTCTTCAGAGTAATGTCCAGGTTAGTTGATCATCGCTTGTTCTGTTAGGATATGCTATCTGAAGACTCTTTTTCCGAAGGCTTTTACATTTGTACACCCACTGGGTGTGTCGATTGAATGTTTTGTACTGGTGGGGGCACGCTGAGTGCACCCACTGGGTGTAGTCCCCGAGACTATGGTGGACTGCTGGCAGTCGACCTTAGTCTTTATATTCTAAGTTGCTTCGCTTTAACTTTTTCACTCGGTCTGGCCGAGCCATATCGAATGGAATCTTGGAACCAGTGGGGGCACGCTGAGTGCACCCACTGGGTGTAGTCCCTGAGACCATGGTAGACTGCTGGCAGTCGACTAAGGTCTGAAGAACCTTGTTTTTTTATCATGATGAAACCGTGGCTGACTGCTGGCAGTTAGCTGTGGTCTAGGATCATAACCTCTTTGTCTCTTTCGGTCGACTGATCGAGCCGAGTCGGTCAAACCAGTGGGGGCACGCTGAGTGCACCCACTGGGTGTAGTCCCCGAGACTACTGTCAGATATTTTTGATTCGGTTGTAGTCTTAGGAATGTTATGATTTTACTCTTAGTCACTCGGAAGCAACCTATCTTTGATGTCTGTCGACTGACTCTTTGCAGAAATCCTGCGAGCTTGTGGCTCGATATACTGAATTGGAAAACAAACAGATCCAGCTCAACCTTGACTTGAAACTTGCTCAGGAGAACTTGCAGAAGGCGAGAGACGAGGCAGAAGGTATGGTTGGTAAGAACTTGACGACTGTCTTTATCTTTCTGCCCATTCTTGATTCTGATCTCATCGTCACTTTGCAGGTAAAATGGAGGAAGCTCTGAAGAATAAGGAGCTTGACCTTGCTAAGGCGAAGAAGGCGGCCTCGGACAAAAGAAGCTCGCGGAAGAAAACTTGACTTCAGTCGGTAAACTGGAAGAAGAGAACGCCAAATTGAAAGCTGCTCTCGACGCGGCCAGCAAGGAGGTCAGCCGTCTGAAGAATGATAAGATAGCTCTGCACGACAAGGCTAGTGAACTGGTGGGAAAGAGAAACGGTCTGGAGGCTTATCTGGGCTGGCTCGCCAAGAAGTTATTCGTCATGCTTGAGGGTAATCACTCCTACCCGACTGACTTGTTGTCATCAATCCAATGTAGAGCCACTGACTTATCCTTGAATTGTGTTTACAGAATTCTGTCAGAACTTCAAGGAGGAGACTAGCCGAGTAGAGACAAGCTTGGACCCCATTAATTCCCCGGTGAAGGATGAGGCTGCTATGAACATGCTCCGACTGGAGTCTCGTGTTGCTGGTGTGGTTGACTACCTCGCTCGACTGAAGGTTGCGGCGTCGCGAATCGACACGGTGCTTTGGCCTGGAATGACGCTTCAAAATGACCTCGAGTCTCTAATGACTCGACTGAATGAAGTTCCGGATCGAGTGCAGGAATGGAAGAAGTCTTCTGCTAGGTGTGGTGCTGATGTCGCTCTGTTCTTGGTCTGTGTTCACTGCAAGGAGGTGCGAGAGGAAAAGCTGGCGGATATCCAAGTTGCCAATACCAGGAAGCACAACTTTCAGTCTTTCATTGAGACCTTCATTGCAGCTGCCACTCGGATCGCTGATGGGATTGACTTGGACCAGTTTGTCGCGCCCTCCAGCCCTCCACCTGAGGAGTAAAACTTCCATGCTTTGCTTTAAATTTGCCTCGGAATGCCGAGTGATGGTGTAACCGTTAAACTTCCTCGGGCTTGATGCTCGAATACTTTTGATCTGCCGTTTGGAAACTTGGGATTTATCCGAACTTGGTTTGTTTCTGAATATGCTGGTGTTTCCTTCCGACTGGAATTTGTTTTCACTTGGAATACTCTTTGTGCTTGGAATGCAGCTCTGAGGTGTAGAAAGCTTAGGCGAGTACTGGGACTGCAGCTAAGCCCCCGAGTGGAGGATTGCTCACCACCCGGTAGGATTTTTTAAACTTAGGCGAGTACTGGGACTGCAGCTAAGCCCCCGAGTGGGAGGATTGCTCACCACTTGGTAGGATTTTTCAAACTTAGACGAGCACTTGGGCTGCAGCTAAGCCCCCGAGTGGGAGGATTGCTCGCCATTCGGTAGGATTTTTAAACTTAGGCGAGTACTGGGACTGCAGCTAAGCCCCCGAGTGGGAGGATTGCTCACCACTCGGTAGGATTTTTAAACTTAGGCGAGTATTGGGACTGCAGCTAAGCCCCCGAGTGGGAGGATTGCTCACCACTCGGTAGGATTTTTCAAACTTAGGCGAGTACTGGGACTGCAGCTAAGCCCCCGAGTGGGAGGATTGCTCACCACTCGGTGGGATTTTTTTGAACTTAGGCGAGTACTTGGACTGCAGCTAAGCCCCCGAGTGAGAGGCTGGCTCACCACTCGGTGGGATTTTTTGAACTTAGGCGAAACAGATTCGTAGCTAGGCCCCCGAGTGGAAGGCTGGCTTGCCACTCGGTGGGATTTTTGAACTTAGGCGAGTACTGGGACTGTAGCTAAGCCCCCGAGTGGGAGGATTGCTCGCCACTCGGTGGGATTTTTTTTGAACTTAGGCGAGTACTTGGACTGCAGCTAAGCCCCCGAGTGAGAGGCTGGCTCTCCACTCGGTGGGATTTTTTTGAACTTAGGCGAGTACTTGGACTGCAGCTAAGCCCCCGAGTGAGAGGCTGGCTCACCACTCGGTAGGATTTTTCAAACTTAGGCGAGCACATGGGCTGCAGCTAAGCCCCCGAGTGGGAGGATTGCTCGCCATTCGGTAGGATTTTTAAACTTAGGCAAGTACTGGGACTGCAGCTAAGCCCCCGAGTGGGAGGATTGCTCGCCATTCGGTAGGATTTTTAAACTTAGGCGAGTACTGGGACTGCAGCTAAGCCCCTGAGTGGGAGGATTGCTCGCCACTCGGTGGGATTTTTTTTTGAACTTAGGCGAGTACTTGGACTGCAGCTAAGCCCCCGAGTGATAGGCTGGCTCACCACTCGGTGGGATTTTTTTTGAACTTAGGCGAGTACTTGGATTGTAGCTAAGCCCCCGAGTGAGAGGCTGGCTCACCACTCGATGGTATTTTTTTGAACTTAGGCGAGTACTTGGACTGCAGCTAAGCCCCCAAGTGAGAGGCTGGTTCACCATTCGGCGGGATTTTTTTGCACTTAGGCGAAACAGATTCGCAGCTAAGCCCCTGAGTGGAAGGCTGGCTCGCCACTCGGTGGGATTTTTGAGCTTAGGCGAAACGGATTCGCCACTAAGCCCCCGAGTGGAAGGCTGGCTTGCCACTCGGTGGGATTTTTGAACTTAGGCGAAACAGATTCGTAGCTAAGCCCCCAAGTGGAAGGCTGGCTTGCCACTCGGTGGGATTTTTGAGCTTAGGCGAAACGGATTCGCCACTAAGCCCCCGAGTGGAAGGCTGGCTTGCCACTCGGTGGGATTTTTGAACTTAGGCGAAACGGATTCGCAACTAAGCCACCCACTGGGGGATTTCTCATGTAAACAAAAGCAACAACAAACACTGGGAAAATTATAACACTTTTGTCTTTGATAAATAAACTATAGAGGTATCTCTTATTACATCTCATCCGAGTGAGTACTTAAGTGTAAAAGGGGCGGAGCAGCTCCGCATTCCATGCTCGTGGCTCGTCGATCTGGCGATCAACATTGTAAAGGTGGTACGCTCCATTGTGGAGTACTCTGGTGATGATGAAGGGACCTTGCCAAGTAGGAGCGAGCTTGTGTGGTTTCTGTTGATCCACTCCGAGGACCAAGTCTCCTTCTTGGAAGGCTCGACTCTTCACATTTCTGGCATGGAATCGACGCAAGGCTTGCTGATAGGTAGTTGATCGGATCATGGCCATCTCTCTTTCTTCTTCCAGGAGGTCGACTGCATCCTGTCGGGCTTGTTCCGCTTCATCTTCAGAGTAGAGCTCGACTCAGGGTGCATTGTGAAGCAAGTCACTCGGCAAAACTGCTTCAGCCCCATAGACCAGAAAGAACGGAGTTCGTCCAGTCGACCGGTTCGGGGTGGTCCTCAATCCCCAAAGAACTGATGGAAGCTCGTCGACCCACGCGCCAGCAGCGTGTTTGAGGTCGCGCATCAGCCGGGGTTTCAGTCCTTTGAGGATCAAGCCATTTGCTCTTTTTGCTTGTCCATTCGACTGGGGATGGGCGACTGAAGCATAGTCGACTCGTGTGCCTTGGGAGGCGCAAAAGGCTCTGAACTTGTCAGAATAGAAGTTTGACCCATTGTCAGTGATGATGCTATGTGGAACTCCATATCTGAATATCAACTCTCTGATGAAACTGATAGCAGTGCAGGCATCAAGATTCTTGATAGGCTTAGCTTCAATCCATTTGGTAAACTTGTCGACTGCCACTAGCACATGAGTGAAGCCGCTCCTGCCCGTTCTCAGAGGTCCAACCATATCCAATCCCCAAACAGCAAAGGGCCAGACGAGTGGGATGGTCTTCAGGGCTGACGCGGGCTTGTGCGACATATTGGAGTAAAACTGGCATCCTTCACATTTGTCAACTATCTCTTTCGCCATTTCATTTGCTCTTGGCCAGTAAAATCCCGCTCGGTATGCTTTAGCCACGATGGTCCAAGAGGACGAATGATGGCCACAGGTCCCCGAGTGGATATCATCAAGAATTATTTGACCTTCTTCTGGCGTTATACACTTCTGGCTGACTCCAGTCGTGCTTTCTCTATACAACTGTCCCTTTATGACGGTAAAGGCCTTGGATCGACGGACGATCTGTCGAGCCTCTTCTTCGTCTTCCGGGAGCTCTTTCCTTAGGATGTACGCGATGTACGGCACCGTCCAGTCGGGAGTGATGACCAAAACCTCCATGATCAGGTCGACCACTGCTAGAATCTCAACTTCAGTCGGATCCGTGGCACTTTTTGGCTGCGGGGCTTCTTCAGTGAAAGGATCCTCTTGAACCGATGGTGTGTGGATGTGTTCCAAAAACACATTGCTGCGAATGGCTTCTCTCTTGGAACCTATTTTTGCCAAGTCATCAGCTGCTTGATTTTTCAGTCGAGGTATGTGATGAAGCTCTAACCCCTCGAATTTCTTCTCTACTTTTCTCACTGCATTGCAATAGCCAGTCATGGCTGGATTTCTGACGTCCCACTCCTTCATCACTTGATTAACCGCCAAATCTGAGTCACCGTAGACCATGAGGCGACGGACGCCGAGTGAAATGGCCATGCGCAACCCATACAAAAGTGCTTCATATTCTGCTTTGTTATTGGAGGAATCAAAGTGGATTTGGAGAACATATATGAGCTTATCTCCTCAGGGGGAAACCAATACTACCCCAGCACCAAAACCATTCAGCATCTTGGAACCGTCGAAGAACATGGTCCAGTGCTCCGAGTGAACTTGAGTCGGCAGTTGCTGTTCAATCCACTCGGCGACGAAATCTGCTATTGCTTGGGACTTGATAGCTTTCTTTGCCTCAAACTTGATATCTAGGGGAAGGAGTTCAATCGGCCATTTTGCCACTCGACCAGTTGCATCTCTGTTGTGCAGAATCTCTGACAATGGAGCGTCGCTGACGACTGTAATGGAATGATCAGAGAAGTAGTGAGCAACCTTCTTTGTGGTCATGTAAATCCCATATACAAGCTTCTGATAATGGGGATATCTTTGCTTTGATGGAGTCAAAACTTCAGAAATATAATATACTGGGCGCTGAACTTTAAAGGCCTTTCCTTCTTCTTCCCGTTCAACCGTAAGTATTGTACTGACAACTTGTCCTGTGGCTGCAATGTAAAGCAGTAAAGGCTCTTTGCTGATTGGAGCAGCAAGCACCGGCTGGGTGGAGAGTAGAGCTTTTAGCTCTGCAAACGCTGCATCAGCTTCAGGAGTCCACTCGAACTTGTCTGACTTCTTCATCAGTCAGTAAAGAGGCAATGCCTTTTCACCGAGGCGAGAAATGAATCGACTTAAAGTGGCCAAGCAACCAGTAAGCTTCTGTACATTTTGCACATGCACAGGACGTTTCATTCGAAGTATAGTACCAACCTTCTCTGGATTGGCGTCGATTCCTCGTTCGGAAACAAGAAAACCGAGTAACTTTCCGCCAGGAACTCCGAGTGTGCACTTTGATGGATTGAGCTTGATATCATACCTCCTGAGGTTGGCAAAGGTTTTAGCAAGGTCAGTCAGCAGGTCGGAACCCTTCCGTGACTTGACCACAATATCATCCATGTATGCTTCCACATTCTGACTGATTTGAGTGAGCAAACACTTCTGAATCATCCTCATGAACGTGGCTCCGGCATTTTTGAGGCCGAATGGCATAGTAACATAACAGAAGCACCCGAATGGAGTGATGAAAGATGTCTTGATCTCGTCGGGACCATACAGACGGATCTGATGGTAGCCGGAATAGACGTCTAAAAAAGACAGGCGCTCACATCCCACGGTCGAGTCGACTATCTGGTCGATGCGGGGGAGAGGAAAATGATCTTTCGGGCAGGCCCGATTGATATGTTTAAAGTCAATGCACATGCGAAGCGACTTGTCTTTCTTGGGGACCATGACAACATTGGCGAGCCACTCGGAGTGGTAAATTTCTCGGATAAACTCCGCCGCTAAGAGCCGAGCCACCTCTTCGCCAATAGCCTTTCTCTTCTGGACGGCGGACCATCGAAGATGCTCTTTAACAGGTTTCATTTTTGGTTCGACTCGTAGACGGTGCTCAGCCAGCCCCCTGGGAACACCTGGCATGTCAGAAGGTTTCCATGCGAAGATGTCCCAGTTCTCACGGAGGAACTGGATGAGCGCTTCTTCCTATTTGGAGTCGAGCGTTGTTGAAATATGAGTCGGAGCAGCACTAGGATCGGTCGAGTGAATGTGAATCGGCTTTGTCTCACCAGACGACTGAAATGATGAATCCGTTACAGGCTTCTTAGCTCGCAACAAGTCACTCGGATATGCAGTTTTCTGATATTCCTGCAATTCTACCACTGCCATCTGAGCATCAACGATCTTTGAGCCTTTCTGAAAGCACTCTTCCGCCTTCTTCCGATTGCCAGTTATAGTGATCACACCTCTGGGACGAGGCATCTTCAATTTGAGGTACACATAGCATGGTCGAGCCATGAAACGCGCATAAGCTGGCCTGCCCAGAATAGCGTGATAAGCACTCTGGAAATCCACAACTTCAAATGTCAACTTTTCTTTGCGGTAATTCTTGGAATCACCGAAAACCACATCAAGAGCAATTTGGCCGAGTGACTCAGCCTTCTTTCCAGGAATGACTCCATGGAAACTCATGTTGCTGGTGCTGAGTCTGGACATTAGAATGCCCATCCCTTTCAATGTCTCTGCATACAGTATATTCAGGCCGCTGCCTCCATCCATCAAAACCTTGGTCAGCCGAGTGCCCTCGACAACCGGGTCGACCACCAGCGCTTGCCTCCCAGGGGTGGCTATGTGCGTCGGGTGATCGAACTGGTCGAATGTGATAGCAGTCTGAGACCATTTCAAATAACTGGGTGTCACCGGGGCGACCATATTCACCTCTCTGTTGATTACTTTCAGTCGACTTCTGCTACATCAGCAAAAATCATCAGGGTGGAATTGACCTGGGGATAACCATCATCACTATCCTCTTTGTCCTCAACTTTGTCCGACTCCTTTTCCTTATCTTTGGGTTGTTTTCCTTGGAACTGCTGGATCAAGAGTCGACATTGTCGGGTGGTATGTTTCGGGTAAATGAGTTTACCCTCTTCATCTTTCTTTGTGTGAATGTGGCATGGCAAATCCAACACATCATTTCCGTCTTGGTCCTTCACTTTATTAGGGTTCCAAGGCCCTTTGGGCTTCCCCTTAAACTTTCGTTGAGTCACAGCCAAGGCTTCTCCCGGAGCAGCTGGCTCGGCTTTCTGCTTCTGCTTCCGACTGGAATTTCCTCCTCCGATTTCGTGGGCGACTGCCTTGTGCTTGCCACTCCGAAGTCGATCCTCTTCTTCACCATTGGCATACTTGGTGGCAATTTCCATCATTCGACTCAGAGACATGTCTCCGGTTCGACCGAATTTCAGGTTCAGCTCTCTGTACTTAACGCCTTCCTTGAAGGCACAGACTGCTTGGTGATCAGACACATTCTCTACCGTGTGATGCAACGTAATCCATCTCTGGATGTAATCCCTCAGAGTTTCATTCGACTTCTGCATGCAAGATTGCAGCTCTGTCAATCCTGCAAGTCGCTTGCAAGTTCCTTCAAACGTTCTGACAAACACTCGGGCAAGATCCTCCCAAGTGTAAATGCTGCTAGGTGCTAACTGATTCAACCATGCTCTGGTCGAACCCTCCAACTGTTGAAAATATGCCCTAGAGGCAATAATAAATAGGTTATTATTATATTTCCTTGTTCATGATAATCGTTTATTATCCATGCTAGAATTGTATTGATAGGAAACTCAGATACATGTGTGGATACATAGACAACACCATGTCCCTAGTAAGCCTCCAGTTGACTAGCTCGTTGATCAATAGATGGTTACGGTTTCCTGACCATGGACATTGGATGTCATTGATAACGGGATCACATCATTAGACGAATTTCTAATGATGTGATGGACAAGACCCAATCCTAAGCATAGCACAAGATCTTGTAGTTCGTATGCTAAAGCTTTTCTAATGTCAAGTATCATTTCCTTAGACCATGAGATTGTGCAACTCCCAGATACCGTAGGAATACTTTGGGTGTGCCAAACGTCACAACGTAACTGGGTGGCTATAAAGGTGCACTACGGGTATCTCCTAAAGTGTCTGTTGGGTTGGCACGAATTGAGACTGGGATTTGTCACTCCGTGTGACGGAGAGGTATCTCTGGGCCCACTCGGTAGGACATCATCATAATGTGCACAATGTGATCAAGGAGTTAATCACGGGATGATGTGTTACGGAACGAGTAAAGAGACTTGCCGGTAATGAGATTGAACAAGGTATCGGGATACCGACGATCGAATCTCGGGCAAGTACAATACCGCTAGACAAAGGGAATTGTATACGGGATTGATCGAATCCTCGACATCGTGGTTCATCCGATGAGATCATCGTGGAACATGTGGGAACCAACATGGGTATCCAGATCCCGCTGTTTGTTATTGACTGGAGAACGTCTCTGTCATGTCTGCATGGTTCCCGAACCCGTAGGGTCTACACACTTAAGGTTCGATGCCGCTAGGGTTATAAAGGAAGTTCGTATGTGGTTACCTAATGTTGTTCGGAGTCCCGTATGAGATCCCGGACGTCACGAGGAGTTCCGGAATGGTCCGGAGGTAAAGATTTATATATGGGAAGTCCTGTTTTGGTCACCGGAAGAGTTTCGGGTTTTATCGGTAACGTACCGGGACCACCAGGAGGGTCCCGGGGGTCCACCAAGTGGGACCACTGGCCCCGGAGGGCTGCATGGGCCAAGTGTGGGAGGGTACCAGCCCCAGGTGGGCTGGTGCGCCCCCCACAAGGGCCCAAGGCGCCTAGGGTTTGGGGAGGGGCGCCCCACCTAGCTTGGGGGGCAAGTTTCCCCTCTCCCCCCCTTGGCCGCCACCCTAGATGGGTTTGGGGCTGCCGCACCCCTTGGGGTGGAAACCCTAAAGGGGGCGCACTCCCTCCCTCTCCCCTATATATACTTGAGGGTTTTGGGGCTGCCAACACATGAGTTCTGACCTCTCCATGGCGCAGCCCTGCTTCTCTCCCTCCTCCTCTCCCGCGGTGCTTGGCGAAGCCCTGCAGGATTGCCACGCTCCTCCACCACCACCACGCCATTGTGTTGCTGCTGGACGGAGTCTTCCTCAACCTCTCCCTCTCTCCTTGATGGATCAAGGCATGGGAGACGTCACTGGGCTGTACGTGTGTTGAACGCGGAGGTGTCGTCCGTTCAGCACTTGGTCATCGGTGATTTGGATCACGGCGAGTACGACTCCATCAACCCCGTTCACTTGAACGCTTCCGCTTAGCGATCTACAAGGGTATGTAGATGAACTCTTCTTCCCCTCGTTGCTGGTTTCTCCATAGATAGATGTTGGTGACACGTAGGAAAATTTTGAATTTCTGCTACGTTCCCCAATAGTGGCATCATGAGCTAGGTCTATTGCGTAGATTCTTTGCACGAGTAGAACACAAAGTAGTTGTGGGCGTTGATTTTGTTCAGTATGCTTACCGTTACTAGTCCAATCTTGATTCGGCGGCATTGTGGGATGAAGCGGCCCGGACCGACCTTACACGTACACTTACGTGAGACAGGTTCCACCGACTGACATGCACTAGTTGCATAAGGTGGCTAGCTGGTGCCAGTCTCTCCCACTTTAGTCGGATCGGATTCGATGAAAAGGGTCCTTATGAAGGGTAAATAGCAATTGACATATCACGTTGTGGTTTTGCGTAGGTAAGAAACGTTCTTGCTAGAAACCCATAGCAGCCACGTAAAACATGCAAACAACAATTAGAGGACGTCTAACTTGTTTTTGCAGGGTATGCCATGTGATGTGATATGGCCAAAAGGATGTGATGAATGATATATGTGATGTATGAGATGATCATGTTCTTGTAATAGGAATCATGACTTGCATGTCGATGAATATGACAACCGGCAGGAGCCATAGGAGTTGTCTTACTTTATTTATGACCTGCGTGTCAAACGTAAACGTCATGTAATTACTTTACTTTATTGCTAACCGTTAGTTGTAGTAGTAGAAGTAATAGTTGGCGAGACAACTTCATGAAGACACGATGATGGAGATCATAATGATGGAGATCATGGTGTCATGCCGGTGACGATGATGATCATGGAGCCCCGAAGATGGAGATCAAAAGGAGCAAAGTGATGATGGCCATATCATGTCACTATTTGATTGCATGTGATGTTTATCATGTTTTTGCATCTTATTTGCTTAGAACGACGGTAGTAAATAAGATGATCCCTCATTAAAATTTCAAGAAAGTGTTCTCCCTAACTGTGCACCGTTGCGAAGGTTCGTCGTTTCGAAGCACCACGTGATGATCGGGTGTGATAGATTCTTTCGTTCGAATACAACGGGTGTTGACGAGCCTAGCATGTACAGACATGGCCTCGGAACACATGCGAAACACTTAGGTTAATTTGACGAGCCTAGCATGTACAGACATGGCCTCGGAACACGGAGGACCGAAAGGTCGAACATGAGTCGTATAGAAGATGCGATCAACATGAGATGTTCATCGATGATGACTAGTCCGTCTCACGTGATGATCGGACACGGCCTAGTTGACTCGGATCATGTAATCACTTAGATGACGAGAGGGATGTCTATCTGAGTGGGAGTTCATAAGATGAACTTAATTATCCTGAACATGGTCAAAAGATCTTTGCAAATTATGTCGTAAGCTCGCGGTTTAGTTCCACTGTTTTAGATATGTTCCTAGAGAAAATATAGTTGAAAGTTGATAGTAGCAATTATGCGGACAATAGAAGGCTTATGTCCTTAATGCAACGCTCGGTGTGCTGGACCTCGAACGTGGTCTGTGGATGTTGCGAACATCTGACATACACATTTTGATGACTACATGATAGTTCGGTAATGTTAAATGGTTTAGAATTGAGGCACCGTAGACAATTTTGAAATGTCGTGGAACATATGAGATGTTTCGAGGGCTGAAATTGAGATTTTAGGCTCGTGCCCACGTCAAGAGGTATAAGACCTCCGACGAATTTTCTTAGCCTGCAAACTAAGGGAGAAAAGCTCAATCGTTGAGCTTGTGCTCAGATTGTCTGAGTACAACAATCACTTGAATCGAGTGGGAGTTGATCTTCTAGATAAGATAGTGATGTTTCTCCAAAGTCATTGCCACCAAGCTGCTAGAGCTTCGTAATGAACTATAACATATCAGGGATAGATATGATGATCCTTGAAATATTCGCGATGTTTGACACCGCGAAAGTAGAAATCAAGAAGGAGCATCAATTGTTGATGGTTAGTGAAACCACTAGTTTCAAGAAGGGCAAGGGCAAGAAGGGATACTTCATGAAACGGCAAATCAGCTGCTGCTCTAGTGGAGAAACCCAAGGTTGAACCCAAACCCGAGACTGAGTGCTTCTGTAATAAGGGGAACAGCCACTGGAGCAGAATTACCCTAGATACTTGGTAGATGAGAAGGCTGTCGATAGAAGTATATTGGATATACATTATGTGGATGTGTACTTTACTAGTACTCCTAGTAGCATCAGGGTATTAGATACCGGTTCGGTTGCTAAGTGTTAGTAACTCGAAATAAAAGCTACGGAATAAACGGAGACTAGCTAAAGGTGAGCTGACGAGATGTGTTGGAAGTGTTTCCAAGGTTGATATGATCAAGCATCGCACGCTCCCTCTACCATCGAGATTGGTGTTAAACCTAAATAATTGTTATTTGGTGTTTGCGTTGAGCATAGACATGATTGGATTATGTCTATCGCAATACGGTTATTCATTTAAGGAGAATAATGGTTACTCTATTTATTTGAATAATACCTTCAATGGTCTTGCACCTAAAATGAATGGTTTATTGAATCTCGATCATAGTGATACACATGTTCATGCCAAAAGATATAAGATAGTAATGATAGTACCACCTACTTGTGGCACTGCCATGTAAGTCATATTGGTATAAAACGCATGAAGAAGCTCCATGTTGATGGATCTTTGGACTCACTCATTTTTTAAAAGGATTGAGACATGTGAACCATGTCTATTGGTATATACGCATGAAGAAACTCCATGCAGATGGACCGTTTGGACTCACTTGATTTTGAATCGCTTGAGACATGCAAATCATACCACATGGGCAAGATGACTGAAAGCTTCGGTTTCAGTAAAATGGAACAAGAAAGCAACTTGTTGGAAGTAACACATTTTGATGTGTGCAGTCCAATGAGTGCTGAGGCACGCAGTGGATATCGTTATGCTCTTACTTCACAGATGATTTGATTAGATACTGAGCATATTTACTTGATGAAACACAAGTTTGAATTATTGAATGGTTCAAGTAATTTCAGAATGAAGTTGAAGATCGTCGTGACAAGAGGATAAAATATCTATGATATGATCATAGAGATGAATATCTGAGTTGCGAGTTTGGTTGAGACTTTGTGGAAATTGTTTCACGACTAGTACCGCCTGGAACACCATAGTGTGATGGTGTGTCTGAACATCATAATTGCACCCTATTGGATATGATGCATACCATGATGTCTCTTATTGAATTACCACTATCGTTCATGGGTTAGGCATTAGAGACAGCCGCACTCACTTTAAATAGGGCACCACGTAATTCCGATGAGATGACATCGTATGAACTATGGTTTAGAGAAACCTGAGCTGTCATTTCTTAAAAGTTTGGGGCTGCGACGCTTATGTGAAAAAGTTTCAGGCTGATAAGCTCGAACCTAAAGCGGATAAATGCATCTTCATAGGACACCCAAAACAGTTGGGTATACCTCCTGTCTCAGATCCGAAAGCAATAGGGATTGTTTCTCAAATCGGGTCCTTTCTCGAGGAAAAGTTTCTCTCGAAAGAATTGAGTGGGAGGATGGTGGAAACTTGATGAGGTTATTGAACCGTCATTTCAACTAGTGTGTAGCAGGGCACAGGAGTTGTTCCTATGGCACCTACACCAATTGAAGTGGAAGCTTATGATAGTGATCATGAGACTTCGGATCAAGTCACTCCCAAACCTCGTAGGACGACAAGGATGTGTACTACTTCAGAGTGGTACGTAATCCTGTCTTGGAAGTCATGTTGCTAGACAACAATGAACCTACGAGCTATGGAGAAGCGATGGTGGGCCCGGATTCCGATGAATGGCTCGAGGCCATAAAATCCGAGAGAGGATCCATGTATGAAAACAAAGTGTAGACTTTGGCAGAACGGCTCGATGGTCGTGAGGCTGTTGAGTACAGATGGATTTTAAAAGGAAGACGGACAATGATGGTAAATGTCACCATTAAGAAAGCTCGACTTGTCGTTAAGATGTTTCCCGACAAGTTCAAGGATTTGACTACGATGAGACTTTCTCACTCGTAGCGATGCTAAGAGTCTGTTGGAATTAGCAGGTACTGCATTATTTATGAAATCTTGCAGATAGGATGTCAAAATATTGTTTCCTTGTTCTTGAGGAAAGGTTGTATGTGATACAACCAGAAGATTTTGTCGATCCTGAAAGATGCTAACAAGTATGCAAAGCCCCAGCAATCCTTCTAAGGATTGGAGTAAGCATCTCGGAGTTGGAATGTACACTTTGATGAGATGATCAAAGATTTTGGGTTTATACAAAGTTTATGAGAAACTTGTATTTCCAAAGAAGTGAGTGGGAGCACTATAGAATTTCTGATGAGTATATGTTGTTGACATATTGTTGATCAGAAATGATGTAGGATTTCTGGAAAGCATATAGGGTTATTTGAAAAGTGTTTTTCAATGGAAAACCTGGATTAAGCTACTTGAACATTGAGCATCAAGATCTATAAGGATAGATCAAAACGCTTAATGGTACTTTTCAAATGAGCACATACCTTAACATGATCTTGAAGGTGTTCAAGATGGATCAGTCAAAGAAGGAGTTCTTGCCTGAATTGTAAGGTATGAAGTTAAGACTTAAAGCTCGACCACGGCAGAAGAAAGAGGAAGGATGAAGGTCGTCCCCTATGCTTTTGTCATAGGCTCTATACAGTATGCCATGCTGAGTACCGCACCTGATGTGTGCCTTGCTACATGTCTGGCAAGAGGGTATGAAGGTGATCTAGGAGTAGGTCACCAGATAGCGGTCAAAATTATCCTTAGAGGAATAAGGATATGGTTCTCGATTATGGAGGTGATAAAGAGTTCGACGTAAAGAGTTACATCGATGCAAGCTTAACACCTATCCGGATAGCTCTGAGTAGAGTAAACCGGATTCGTATAGTAGAACAGTTGTTTGAAATATAGCGTAGTAGCGACATCTACAAGATGACATAGAGATTTGCAAAGTACATACGGATCTGAATGTTGCAGACCCGTTGACTAAAACCTCTCTCACAGACATAACATGATCAAACCAAGAACTCATTGAGTGTTAATCACATAGTGATGTGAACTAGATTATTGACTCTAGAAAACTCTTTGGCTGTTGGTCACATGGCGATGTGACCTGTGAGTGTTAATCACATGGCGATGTGAACTAGATTATTGACTCTAGTGCAAGTGGGAGACTGTTGGAAATATGCCCTAGAGGCAATAATAAATAGGTTATTATTATATTTCCTTGTTCATGATAATCGTTTATTATCCATGCTAGAATTGTATTGATAGGAAACTCAGATACATGTGTGGATACATAGACAACACCATGTCCCTAGTAAGCCTCCAGTTGACTAGCTCGTTGATCAATAGATGGTTACGGTTTCCTGACCATGGACATTGGATGTCATTGATAACGGGATCACATCATTAGAAGAATGATGTGATGGACAAGACCCAATCCTAAGCATAGCACAAGATCTTGTAGTTCGTATGCTAAAGCTTTTCTAATGTCAAGTATCATTTCCTTAGACCATGAGATTGTGCAACTCCCGGATACCGTAGGAATACTTTGGGTGTGCCAAACGTCACAACGTAACTGGGTGGCTATAAAGGTGCACTACGGGTATCTCCGAAAGTGTCTGTTGGGTTGGCACGAATTGAGACTGGGATTTGTCACTCCGTGTGACGGAGAGGTATCTCTGGGCCCACTCGGTAGGACATCATCATAATGTGCACAATGTGATCAAGGAGTTAATCATGGGATGATGTGTTACGGAACGAGTAAAGAGACTTGTCGGTAACGAGATTGAACAAGGTATCGGGATACCGACGATCGAATCTCGGGCAAGTACAATACCGCTAGACAAAGGGAATTGTATACGGGATTGATCGAATCCTCGACATCGTGGTTCATCCGATGAGATCATCGTGGAACATGTGGGAACCAACATGGGTATCCAGATCCCGCTGTTGGTTATTGACTGGAGAACGTCTCTGTCATGTCTGCATGGTTCCCGAACCCGTAGGGTCTACACACTTAAGGTTCGATGCCGCTAGGGTTATAAAGGAAGTTCGTATGTGGTTACCGAATGTTGTTCGGAGTCCCGGATGAGATCCCGGATGTCACGAGGAGTTCCGGAATGTTCCGGAGGTAAAGATTTATATATGGGAAGTCCTGTTTTGGTCACCGGAAGAGTTTCGGGTTTTATCGGTAACGTACCGGGACCACCAGGAGGGTCCCGGGGGTCCAGCAAGTGGGACCACCGGCCCCGGAGGGATGCATGGGCCAAGTGTGGGAGGGGACCAGCCCCAGGTGGGCTGGTGCGCCCCCCCACAAGGGCCCAAGGCGCCTAGGGTTTGGGGAGGGGCGCCCCACCTAGCTTGGGGGGCAAGTTTCCCCTCTCCCCCCCCCCTTGGCCGCCACCCTAGATGGGTTTGGGGCTGCCGCACCCCTTGGGGTGGAAACCCTAAAGGGGGCGCACCCCCTCCCTCTCCCCTATATATACTTGAGGGTTTTGGGGCTGCCAACACATGAGTTCTGACCTCTCCATGGCGCAGCCCTGCTTCTCTCCCTCCTCCTCTCCCGCGGTGCTTGGCGAAGCCCTGCAGGATTGCCACGCTCCTCCACCACCACCACGCCGTTGTGTTGCTGCTGGACGGAGTCTTCCTCAACCTCTCCCTCTCTCCTTGCTGGATCAAGGCATGGGAGACGTCACCGGGTTGTACGTGTGTTGAACGCGGAGGTGCCGTCCATTCGGCACTTGGTCATCGGTGATTTGGATCACGGCGAGTACGACTCCATCAACCCCGTTCACTTGAACGCTTCCGCTTAGCGATCTACAAGGGTATGTAGATGAACTCTTCTTCCCCTCGTTGCTGGTTTCTCCATAGATAGATGTTGGTGACACGTAGGAAAATTTTGAATTTCTGCTACGTTCCCCAACACCAACATAAGAGGCATGTGTTTCATGGCCACTGTTGGAAATATGCCCTAGAGGCAATAATAAAAGCATTATTATTATATTTCCTTGTTCATGATAATTGTCTTTATTCGTGCTATAATTGTGTTAACCGGAAATCGTAATACATGTGTGAATAACAGACAACAACATGTCCCTAGTGAGCCTCTAGTTGACTAGCTCGTTGATCGACAGATAGTCATGGTTTCCTGACTATGGACATTGGATGTCATCGATAACGGGATCACATCATTAGGAGAATGATGTGATGGACAAGACCCAATCCTAAACATAGCATAAGATCACTTAGTTCGTTTGCTAGAGTTTTCCAATGTCAAGTATCCTTTCCTTAGACCATGAGATCGTGTAACTCCCGGACACCGTAGGAGTGCTTTGGGTGTGCCAAACGTCACAACGTAACTGGGTGACTATAAAGGTATGCTACGGGTATCTCTGAAAGTGTCTGTTGGGTTGACATGGATCGAGACTGGGATTTGTCACTCCGCTTGACGGAGAGGTATCACCGGGCCCTCTCGGTAATGCATCATCACAATGAGCTCAATGTGGTCAAAGTGTTTTGATCACGGGATCATGCATTACGGTAACGAGAAAAGTGACTTGCCGGTAACGAGATTGAACGAGGTATTGGTATACCGACGATCGAATCTCGGGCAAGTAAAATACCGATTGACAAAGGGAATCGTATACGGGATTAATTGAATCCTTGACATCGTGGTTCATCCGATGAGATCATCGTGGAGCATGTGGGAGCCAACATGGGTATCCAGATCCCGCTGTTGGTTATTGCCCGAGAGCCATCTCGGTCATGTCTGCGTGTCTCCCGAACCCGTAGGGTCTACACACTTAAGGTTCGGTGACGCTAGGGTTATAGGGATATGTATGTGCAGTAACCCGAATGTTGTTCGGAGTCCCGGATGAGATCCCGGACGTCACGAGGAGTTTCGGAATGGTCCGGAGGTAAAGATTTATATATGGAAAGTCATCATACGGACACCGGGACAAGTTTCGGGGTTATCGGTATTGTACCGGGACCACCGGAAGGTCCCGGGGGGTCCACCGGGTGGGGCCACCTATCCCGGAGGGCCCCATGGGCTGTATAAGGGAGGGAACCAGCCCATAGGGGGCTGGTGCGCCTCCCCCCCATGGGCCCATGCGCCTAGGGTTTGGGGGGAGGGAAACCCTAAAGGGGGCGCCCCCCTTGCTTGGGGGGCAAGCCCCCCTTCCCTGGCCGCCGCCCCCCCTAGGAGATCTCTTCTCCTAGGGCAGGCGCCCCCCCTTGGGGGTTATATAAAGGGGGGGGAGAGGGGGCTGATCACCCATTGCCCTGGCGCCTCCCTCTCCCTCTCCAACACCTCCTCCTCCTCCATTGAGCACGGCGAAGCCCTGCCGGAGTACTGCAGTTCCACCATCACCACGCCGTCGTGCTGTTGCTGGAGCCTTCATCCCCAACCTCTCCTTCCCCTTTCTGGATCAAGAAGGAGGAGACGTCTCCCGTCCCGTACGTGTGTTGAACGCGGAGGTGCCGTCCGTTCGGCACTAGATCATCGGTGAATTGGATCGCGGCAAGTACGACTACCTCATCCACGTTCACTCGAACGCTTCCGTTGCGATCTACAAAGTGGTATGTAGATGCTATCTAATCTGAATACTCGTTGCTTGATGAACTCCTAGATGGATCTTGGTGAAATCGTAGGAAAAATTTTAATTTTCTGCAACGTTCCCCAACAGTGGCATCATGAGCTAGGTCTATGCGTAGTTCTTCTTGCGCGAGTAGAACACAATTTGTTGTGGGCGTAGATGTTGTCAACTCTTCTTGCCGCTACTAGTCTTATCTTGCTTCAACGGTATTGTGGGATGAAGCGGCCCGGACCAACCTTACACGTACGCTTACGTGAGACCGGTTCCACCGACGAACATGCACTAGTTGCATAAGGTGGCTGGCGGGTGTCTGTCTCTCCTACTTTAGTTGGAGCGGATTCGATGAAAAGGGTCCTTATGAAGGGTAAATAGAAGTTGACAAATCACGTTGTGGTGGTTTTAACGTAGGTAAGAAAACGTTCTTGCTAGAACCCTAATTCAGCCACGTAAAACTTGCAACAACAATTAGAGGACGTCTAACTTGTTTTTGCAGCAAGTGCTTTGTGATATGATATGGCCAAAGTTGTGATGTATGATGAATGATCTATATGTGATGTATGAGATGTTCATGCTATTGTAATAGGAATCACGACTTGCATGTCGATGAGTATGACAACCGGCAGGAGCCATAGGAGTTGTCTTTAATTTTGTATGACCTGCGTGTCATTGAGAATCGCCATGTAAATTACTTTACTTTATTGCTAAACACGTTAGCCATAGTAGTAGAAGTAATAGTTGGCGAGCAACTTCATGGAGACACGATGATGAAGATCATGATGATGAAGATCATGGTGTCAAGCCGGTGACAAGATGATCATGGAGCCCCAAGATGGAGATCGAAGGAGCTATGTGATATTGGCCATATCATGTCACGTTTATTATTTGATTGCATGTGATGTTTATCATGTTTTGCATCTTGTTTACTTAGAACGACGGTAGTAAATAAGATGATCCCTCATAATAATTTCAAGAAAGTGTTCACCCTAACTGTGCACCGTTGCGACAGTTCGTTGTTTCGAAGCACCACGTGATGATCGGGTGTGATAGATTCTAACGTTCACATACAACGGGTGTAAGACAGATTTACACACGCAAAACACTTAGGTTGACTTGACGAGCCTAGCATGTACAGACATGGCCTCGGAACACGGAAGACCGAAAGGTCGAGCATGAGTCGTATAGAAGATACGATCAACATGAAGATGTTCACCGATGTTGACTAGTCCGTCTCACGTGATGATCGGACACGGCCTAGTTGACTCGGATCATGTAATGCTTAGATGACTGGAAGAGGGATGTCTATCTAAGTGGGAGTTCATTATATAATTTGATTGAATGAACTTTATTATCATGAACTTAGTCTAAATATTTAGAATATGTCTTGTAGATCAAATGGCCAACGTAGTCCTCAACTTCAACGCGTTCCTAGAGAAAACCAAGCTGAAAGACGATGGTAGCAACTATACGGACTGGGTCCGGAACCTGAGGATCATCCTCATAGCTGCCAAGAAAGATTATGTCCTACGAGCACCGCTGGGTGACTCACCTGTTCTCCCTGCACAACAAGACGTTATGAACGCTTGGCAGTCGCGATGCGATGATTACTCCCTCGTTCAGTGCGGCATGCTTTACAGCTTAGAGCCGGGGCTCCAAAAGCGTTTTGAGAGACATGGAGCATATGAGATGTTCGAAGAGCTGAAAATGGTTTTCCAAGCTCATGCCCGGGTTGAGAGATATGAGATCTCCAACAAATTCTTTGGCTGTAAGATGGAGGAAAATAGTTCTGTCAGTGAGCACATACTCAGAATGTCTGGATTGCACAACCGCTTGACTCAACTGGAAGTTAATCTTCCGGAAGAAGTGGTCATTGACAGAATCCTCCAGTCGCTTCCACCTAGCTACAAGAGCTTTGTGATGAACTACAATATGCAGGGGATGGTAAAGACCATTCCTGAGGTGTATGCTATGCTGAAATCAGCAGAGGTAGAAATCAAGAAGGAGCATCAAGTGCTGATGGTGAATAAAACCACTAAGTTCAAAAGGAGCAAGGGTAAAAAGAACTTCAAGAAGGACGGCAAGGAAGTTGCCGCGCCCGGTAAGCAAGTTGCCGGGAAGAAGCCAAAGAATGGACCCAAGCCCGAGACTGAGTGCTTTTATTGCAAGGGAAGTGGTCACTGGAAGCGGAACTGCCCCAAATACTTAGCGGACAAGAAGGCCGGCAAAACCAAAGGTATATGTGATATACATGTAATTGATGTGTACCTTACCAGTACTCGTAGTAGCTCTTGGGTATTTGATACCGGTGCAGTTGCTCACATTTGTAACTCAAAGCAGGAGCTGCGGAATAAACGGAGACTGGCGAAGGACGAGGTGACGATGCGCGTTGGGAATGGTTCCAAGGTCGATGTGATCGTCGTCGGCACGCTGCCTCTACATTTACCTACGGGATTAGTTTTAAACCTCAATAATTGTTATTTAGTACCAAGTTTGAGCATGAACATTGTATCCGGATCTCGCTTAATTCGAGATGGCTACTCATTTAAATCCGAGAATAATGGTTGTTCTATTTATATGAGAGATATGTTTTATGGTCATGCTCCGATGGTTAATGGTTTATTCTTGATGAATCTCGTACGTGATGATACACATATTCATAGTGTGAGTACCAAAAGAGTTAAAGTTGATAACAATAGTCCCACATATTTGTGGCACTGCCGCCTTGGTCACATAGGTGTCAAACGCATGAAGAAGCTCCATGCAGATGGACTTTTAGAGTCTCTTGATTATGAATCATTTGACACGTGCGAACCATGCCTTATGGGTAAAATGACCAAGACTCCGTTCTCAGGAACAATGGAGCGAGCAACCAACTTATTGGAAATCATACATACCGATGTGTGCGGTCCAATGAGTGTTGAGGCTCGCGGTGGCTATCGTTATGTTCTCACCCTCACTGATGACTTGAGTAGATATGGGTATATCTACTTAATGAAACACAAGTCTGAAACCTTTGAAAAGTTCAAGGAATTTCAGAGTGAGGTTGAAAATCAACGTGATAGAAAGATCAAGTTTCTACGATCAGATCGTGGAGGAGAATAATTGAGTCACGAATTTGGCACACACTTAAGAAAATGTGGAATAGTTTCACAACTCACGCCGCCTGGAACACCTCAGCGTAATGGTGTGTCCGAACGTCGTAATCGCACTCTATTAGATATGGTGCGATCTATGATGTCTCTTACCGATTTACCGCTATCTTTTTGGGGCTATGCTTTAGAGACTGCCGCATTCACTTTAAATAGGGCTCCGTCGAAATCCGTTGAGACGACACCGTATGAATTATGGTTTGGGAAGAAACCTAAGCTGTCGTTTCTAAAAGTTTGGGGATGCGATGCTTATGTGAAGAAACTTCAACCTGAGAAGCTCGAACCCAAGTCGGAAAAATGCGTCTTCATAGGATACCCGAAAGAAACTGTTGGGTATACCTTCTACCTCAGATCCGAAGGCAAGATCTTTGTTGCCAAGAATGGATCCTTTCTAGAGAAAGAGTTTCTCTCGAAAGAAGTAAGTGGGAGGAAAGTAGAACTTGATGAAGTGTTACCTCTTGAACCGGAAAATGGCGAAACTCAAGAAATCGTTCCTGAGGTGCCTACACCGACTAGAGAGGAAATTAATGATTATGATCAAGATACTTCTGATCAAGCTCCTACTGAAATTCGAAGGTCCACAAGGACACGTTCCGCACCAGAGTGGTACGGCAACCCTGTCTTGGAAATCATGTTGTTAGACAACGGTGAACCTTCGAACTATGAGGAAGCAATGGCGGGCCCGGATTCCGACAAATGGCTGGAAGCCATGAAATCCGAGATAGGATCCATGTATGAAAACGAAGTATGGACTTTGACTGACTTGCCCGTTGAACGGCAAGCCATAGAAAATAAATGGATCTTTAAGAAGAAGACAGACGCGGATGGTAATGTGACCATCTATAAAGCTCGGCTTGTCGCTAAGGGTTATCGACAAGTTCAAGGAATTGACTACGATGAGACTTTCTCACCGGTAGCGAAGCTGAAGTCCGTCCGAATCATGTTAGCAATTGCCGCATACTATGATTATGAGATATGGCAAATGGACGTCAAAACGGCATTCCTTAATGGTTTCCTTAAGGAAGAATTGTATATGATGCAGCCGGAAGGTTTTGTCGATCCTAAGAATGCTGACAAAGTATGCAAGCTCCAGCGCTCGATTTATGGGCTGGTGCAAGCATCTCGGAGTTGGAACATTCGCTTTGATGAGATGATCAAAGCGTTTGGGTTTACACAGACTTATGGAGAAGCCTGTGTTTACAAGAAAGTGAGTGGGAGCTCTGTAGCATTTCTCATATTATATGTAGACGACATACTTTTGATGGGAAATGATATAGAACTCTTGGACAGCATTAAGGCCTATTTGAATAAGAGTTTTTCAATGAAGGACCTTGGAGAAGCTGCTTATATATTAGGCATCAAGATCTATAGAGATAGATCGAGACGCCTCATAGGTCTTTCACAAAGCACATACCTTGATAAGATATTGAAGAAATTCAATATGGATCAATCTAAGAAAGGGTTCTTACCTGTGTTACAAGGTGTGAAATTGAGCTCAGCTCAATGTCCGACCACGGCAGAAGATATAGAAGAGATGAGCGTCATCCCCTATGCCTCAGCCATAGGTTCTATTATGTATGCCATGCTGTGTACCAGACCTGATGTAAACCTTGCCGTAAGTTTGGTAGGAAGGTACCAAAGTAATCCCGGCAAGGAACACTGGATAGTGGTCAAGAATATCCTGAAGTACCTGAAAAGGACTAAGGAAATGTTTCTCATTTATGGAGGTGACGAAGAGCTCGTCGTGAAAGGTTACGTCGACGCTAGCTTCGACACAGATCTGGATGACTCTAAGTCACAAACCGGATACGTGTATATTTTGAATGGTGGGGCAGTAAGCTGGTGCAGTTGCAAGCAAAGCGTCGTGGCGGGATCTACATGTGAAGCGGAGTACATGGCAGCCTCGGAGGAAGCACATGAAGCAATTTGGGTGAAGGAGTTCATCACCGACCTCGGAGTCATACCCAATGCGTCGGGGCCAATCAAGCTCTTCTGTGACAACACTGGAGCTATTGCACTTGCAAAGGAGCCCAGGTTTCACAAGAAGACCAGGCACATCAAGCGTCGCTTCAACTCCATTCGTGAAAATGTTCAAGATGGAGACATAGAGATTTGTAAAGTGCACACGGATCTGAATGTTGCAGATCCGTTGACTAAACCTCTCCCTAAGGCAAAACATGATCAGCACCAGAACTCTATGGGTGTTCGATTCATCACAATGTAACTAGATTATTGACTCTAGTGCAAGTGGGAGACTGTTGGAAATATGCCCTAGAGGCAATAATAAAAGCATTATTATTATATTTCCTTGTTCATGATAATTGTCTTTATTCGTGCTATAATTGTGTTAACCGGAAATCGTAATACATGTGTGAATAACAGACAACAACATGTCCCTAGTGAGCCTCTAGTTGACTAGCTCGTTGATCGACAGATAGTCATGGTTTCCTGACTATGGACATTGGATGTCATCGATAACGGGATCACATCATTAGGAGAATGATGTGATGGACAAGACCCAATCCTAAACATAGCATAAGATCACTTAGTTCGTTTGCTAGAGTTTTCCAATGTCAAGTATCCTTTCCTTAGACCATGAGATCGTGTAACTCCCGGACACCGTAGGAGTGCTTTGGGTGTGCCAAACGTCACAACGTAACTGGGTGACTATAAAGGTATGCTACGGGTATCTCTGAAAGTGTCTGTTGGGTTGACATGGATCGAGACTGGGATTTGTCACTCCGCTTGACGGAGAGGTATCACCGGGCCCTCTCGGTAATGCATCATCACAATGAGCTCAATGTGGTCAAAGTGTTTTGATCACGGGATCATGCATTACAGTAACGAGAAAAGTGACTTGCCGGTAACGAGATTGAACGAGGTATTGGTATACCGACGATCGAATCTCGGGCAAGTAAAATACCGATTGACAAAGGGAATCGTATACGGGATTAATTGAATCCTTGACATCGTGGTTCATCCGATGAGATCATCGTGGAGCATGTGGGAGCCAACATGGGTATCCAGATCCCGCTGTTGGTTATTGCCCGAGAGCCATCTCGGTCATGTCTGCATGTCTCCCGAACCCGTAGGGTCTACACACTTAAGGTTCGGTGACGCTAGGGTTATAGGGATATGTATGTGCAGTAACCCGAATGTTGTTCGGAGTCCCGGATGAGATCCCGGACGTCACGAGGAGTTTCGGAATGGTCCGGAGGTAAAGATTTATATATGGAAAGTCATCATACGGACACCGGGACAAGTTTCGGGGTTATCGGTATTGTACCGGGACCACCGGAAGGTCCCGGGGGGTCCACCGGGTGGGGCCACCTATCCCGGAGGGCCCCATGGGCTGTATAAGGGAGGGAACCAGCCCATAGGGGGCTGGTGCGCCTCCCCCCCCATGGGCCCATGCGCCTAGGGTTTGGGGGGAGGGAAACCCTAAAGGGGGCGCCCCCCTTGCTTGGGGGGCAAGCCCCCCTTCCCTGGCCGCCGCCCCCTCTAGGAGATCTCTTCTCCTAGGGCAGGCGCCCCCCCTTGGGGGTTATATAAAGGGGGTGGGGAGAGAGGGGGCTGATCACCCATTGCCCTGGCGCCTCCCTCTCCCTCTCCAACACCTCCTCCTCCTCCATTGAGCACGGCGAAGCCCTGCCGGAGTACTGCAGTTCCACCATCACCACGCCGTCGTGCTGTTGCTGGAGCCTTCATCCCCAACCTCTCCTTCCCCTTGCTGGATCAAGAAGGAGGAGACGTCTCCCGTCCCGTACGTGTGTTGAACGCGGAGGTGCCGTCCGTTCGGCACTAGATCATCGGTGAATTGGATCGCGGCAAGTACGACTACCTCATCCACGTTCACTCGAACGCTTCCGTTGCGATCTACAAAGTGGTATGTAGATGCTATCTAATCTGAATACTCGTTGCTTGATGAACTCCTAGATGGATCTTGGTGAAACCGTAGGAAAAATTTTAATTTTCTGCAACGTTCCCCAACAGCCACTTCATCGTTGCTGCCACCAATCTGAACAGCCACTCGGTAGTCCTCAAGCCAAGTATCGGGCTTGGACTCGCCAGTGAACTTACTAACCCCAGTCGCCAACCTGAAGTTGGGAGGGATCACCGCGACCCTGATGGCCCTGCTGGAGCACTCTGGTCCTGAGACGTGTACTCTGCTGCTGGTGGGTACATCTCTATCATGACCTTCTCGGTGAGCTCTGTTCCTGTCGATCAAGCCCTGAACGAGAATGGATCTCGCGTCAAAGCCTGGTTCCCTGGGGCCGACTGGAATCCTTCGCCCAACACTGTGAGGGCGTCTGTCATCCTGCTGCCGAGGCACGTACGATCCACTCCTCGGGGGAGGGGTGGGTACTCGACGTCGATCATCACGATCGAGTCGGTGATCATGCTGCTCACGGTTCCTGTACTGATCACGCCGGTCTCCACGTCCTTCACGCCTCGGGGGCGATCTTGGGCTGTGGGCCGACTGGACTGTATCTGCAGCGACGGATCTGTTGTGGATCCTATTCCGCGACCGTGGTACTGCTGAGTTTTGATCTCCTGCTGCCCGGAGTAAATCTCTGATTTGCAACAAGCCTCTGCCAGCCTCCGACTGGGAAGGCTGAATCGACTCTGCAATACGGGCCGCAGCTGCTAAATTCTGAATTGGAGTTCGATATACCTGATTCGGTGGTGGGAAGAGCTGACGTCGACTGGATTCTGGAATCCACTGTCGAGCACGCTCGTCGAGGGCTCGCTGGAGGTTCTCCAGTCGAGTGCGCTCAGCCAGGTTGGCCAAGCGCGCGTCTTCTAAGGCACGGGCCTCGGGGGTTTCTCCAACGATAGGAGTGTGAAGCGCATCCATGTTCCGGCGGCGAAGTTCTTCTTTCTGCAGCGATGTGAGGGGCTCGGGGTGATACCCTTCATGGGTATGCGACGGATCGCCTCCGCCGGCGCCTCCGTTGCTGCGGGGAAAACCGGGAGGACTGCGTGGTCCATCGACCATCAGAACCTCTGCCGCGGGATCACTACTGTCGCACTCGGATGCAGTCTCTGCGGAGCCAGTCGACAGGTCAAACAGGCCGTAGAGATATTCGTCTGGCTCGATCGCCACGACTTGAGGAGTGGCCGATTGACGAGCAACCGCGTGCCTCACCCACCGCTGAAGCCTCGACCGACCGGAGCGCTTGCGCCGACGGGAGACCGGCAGGGAGCACTGCACCGGAGCTGACCGATACTGGGTCGACGGTTGCCGTAGGAGGACGCCGCAGACGCACGCACGAAAGTGTGTTGCCCCGCGGACAGGGAGCGCGTCAACGTCGAGCGGAGCCTCCTAAAGCCAAGCGGAGTTGTCGGCGATGAACGTGAGCGTGCCGAGACGGATCTCGCGGCCTCAACTAAAACTCCGCCTGAAACCATGATGAAGGGAATCGGAAAAATAGCAACTTCTCCAACAAGTCGCTAAGACACCTGCCCCACGGTGGGCGCCAACTGTCGTGGTTCTAAGTCTGACAGTAGTGTAGGTGGGTAGGTATGGAGAGGCAAGATCCTAGCTATGGAGTAGTTGTAGACACACGAGATTTACGAGTTTAGGCCCTTCTCGGAGGAAGTAATAGCCCTACGTCTTGGAGCCCGGAGGAGGTCGACTGGATTATGTGTGTATGAATTACAAGGGTGCGAACCCTTTACACTGAGGAGGGGGTGGCTTATATAGGGTTCGCCAGACCCCTCCGGTCCTCAGTTATGAAGGGTTTAAGGTACATTAAGGTCGGGCGTTACTGGTACGCCACTAATAAAGTGTTATGATGACCATAAAGGCCACTTAATGCCCGTCCGTTAGCGTGCGGAGTGTCTTTAGATCTCCTGGTCGTCGAGTGGTTGGCTTTATGGTCGAGTATCTTCGAGTCCGTCGAGTGGATCACCTCCAAGTCGATTGAAAGGTGATTTCTTCTAAGGATGTCCTTGGGGAGGGTAGTTTGGACAGGTCCATGACCCTACCCTAGGTACATAGCTTCATCACCGCCCATTGATCTCGAAGTTCACCGGAGGAGAATGACCTTCAACAAGCTTGGCAAAGACAGGAGAGCACTGCAGCACGTTGATGTCATTGTGAGTTCCTGGCATACCAAAGAAGGAGTGCCAAATCCAGAGGTCCTGTGTGGCCACCGCCTCAAGCACCACACTGCAACCGCCTTTGTACATCCCCTGCCAAGCAAATGGGCAATTCTTCCATTTCCAATGCATGCAGTCGATGCTTCCAAGCATCCCAGGAAATCCTCTTGCTGTATTCTGTGCTAGGATCCGAGCAGTGCCTTCCGCATTGGGTGTTCTCAAGTATTGTGGTCCAAGCACTGCCACCACTGCCCGGCAGAACTTGTAGAAACACTCTATGCCGGTGGACTCGGCCATGCGCCCATAGTCGTCGAGTGAATCACCGGGAGCTCCATATGCAAGCATCCTCATCTCTGTCGTGCACTTCTGGATGGAGGTGAATCCAAGAGCGCCGGTGCAATCCATCTTGCACTTGAAGTAGTTGTCGAACTCCCGGATGGAATTCACAATCCTGAGGAAGAGCTTTCGGCTCATCCGATAACGGCGCCGAAATGTTTTCTCGCCGTGAAGTGGAGCATCGGCAAAGTAGTCGGAGTAGAGCATGCAGTAGCCTTCGAGATGATGCCGGTTCTTTGCTTTCACCCGCCCAGGCGCCGAGCCACAGAGCTTTCATTGCTCGCCAGCAGCTGGGCGAGGGCGGCGAGCACCATGAGATGCTCTTCTTCCTGGACGTCGGCCTCGGCTTCCTCCTCCAGCAGCGCGGCGAGCGCTTCCTCGTCATCCGAGTCCATCGCCGAGGCAGGCAAATCGTCGAACACCTTGCGCTCGGTGGGAGTGTACCCGCCGCTAAACCACGCCTCCACGGCCGAAAACGGCGGCCGGAAACGCCCAGCTGCTGTTGGAGGGGCTGCCGCGGCGAAGCGCTGCTATTTTTCCGGCGGGGAATGGCTATCTAGCGGAGTAGGGCGGCGGGCGGCGCCGGGATATAACTAGTGGTGGTCGAGGGCGCGGGGAGTGGGAGGCGAGTCGGGGAAGAAAACCTTGACTTTTCCCCTGACGGTGTGGGCCAGCCGCGCTTTTCCCTTGCGCCGGAGCCCCCAACTGCTCCCCAGCGCGCCGGGTTCGGCCTGTGACCGCCGGGCGAAAAAAAGGGCCGAACCGGCGATTTTCGGCGTCCTGAGGACGCGACTGGGCCGTTTTTTCGACGCCAGCGCCGAAAAAGTGGCCTGGGAGGGCCTGTTGGGGGCGCGGCTGGAGATGCTCTTATAAATGTCTAAAACGTCTTACAAAGGTGAACGGAGGGAGTTACATTATTCACAAGATATAAGCTCATAGGCTCATAGCTGAGGCGACCAATGTTTTTTTTTCTAAATCACACATTTCACACTCCCCCATCAGCCCTTCACCACTCTCCGAAACCCCACCCAAATCCGTAGACGGCGAACATGGATCGCCGCCGCCGCCAACCCTCCTCGCCGTCGCCGGCGGCGGAGCATCCGCTGGAAGACGACGACCTACTGCGGGAGATCTTTCTCCGTCTACCCCCACAGCCGCCCTACCTCCTGCGCGCCTCCCTCGTCGCCAGGCGCTGGCGACACATCGCCACCGACCCCAAATTCCTCCGCCGCTTCCGCACCCACCACCGGAAGCCTCCCCTCCTCGGGGACTTCTCCTATGAGGACGGAAAACTCTCATTCAGATCCACCCTGGACCTGCCCTACCGCATCCCTCCCAACCACTTCTCCCTGCAACTACAACACCACGGTCGCGAGCCATGGACGTTGGTCGACTGCCGCCACGGGCGCGTGCTCCTCATCAACAGCGAGATGCGTCAGGTCATTGTGTTCGACCCCTTGACTGGCGACCGCTCCCTCTTGTCCCCTCCGCCGGCGTTTGACGACATGCACACTGCGGCGGTGCTCTGCGCTGCCGGCGAGCAGGGCCACGCGCATGGTGCCTGCCACTCGAGCCCTTTTAAAGTGGTCGTGGTGGACAGCTGCGAGCACGGGTATGAAACCGTCGTCTTCGTGAGTGTTTACTCATCAGAGACTGGCGTATGGAGTGATCTCCTCTCAACAACGCTTGCATCTATGGGCATTGCTGTTGGTAATCGCAGCACACTTGTTGGTAACACGCTTCACTGGTTGCTTCTGAGTAACAACATACTTGAGTTTGATATGGATAGACAGACCCTAGCTGTGATCAATAGGCCACCTGGTGTTCGTTCGGATGACAGTGCTTGGATCATCCAGGCAGACGAGGGCGGTGTTGGCTTCTCTGCTTTGTCGTGCCCCCACTGCCTGTATGTCTGCTGCTACCACCAGCCCTGTTTCCGAATGTGGGATAGGAAGGTCAATTGCTATGGTGTTGCCGTATGGGTGTTGAGGAAATCCATTGAACTGCAGAAGCTACTTGGGCTGGGGTTTAAGACTGAGATGAACAGGTCACATATAGTGCGTTATGCCGAGGATGTCCATGCATTATTTTTATGGGTGCACTCATCTCTCTTCATCGTTCAGCTTGAGTCAATGCAGCCCAAGGAGCTTTTTAAAAGCAATCATGTGTACACCTATTATCCTTTCACAAGTTTCTATGATGATTGATGAAGGTAACTGTTGGAATTCAATTTATTTTCCATATATGGTTGATGGAATGACTTTACTGTACTTCTGAAGTGTTCAAAATCTCTCAATGAACTTATTAGTCATGTTCTTTTCTATGTTAGCGACTTGAGCATTAGCTCTCTGCGAAACTACGATGGTAGTGTACTGTTGTTCTTTTATAATGCTACATGTGAATTGCCGAGTCAGGAAACAAGGCATTTTGTAGGAGATGGGATAGTATTTTTGTTGTTAGCTGGACGCTGCAATTTCATATGCTTGATTTTCTTTGATGTTTTAGTTTTCTTCTCCTGTACTTGTGTACAATACTTACCATCAGGTCATATCGGACTTTTTAAGGGAGAAGCTAGTAAGATAATATACCGGCTTGAGGCCTTTCTTACTTGCTAAGCTAGCATTTACATTTAAACTCTATAATTCCTTAATTGACAGATCGATACACTTTTGACACTAGAAATGTTATTTTTTGTGTGGCCTTTAATTTCGTGGCTGCCATCAGATTTAGTAAACTAATTAATGCCTAATATATAGTATAAAATGGTGATGCCTGTACTGGGGAGTTTCAGTCAGCGATAATACAAGAAAAGATTATTAGACGATAGATCGGTAGTGTCAATGTGTATATTGCCACATTACTGATCTTATAGCATGGGCCAGGTTTGAAATTTACAACAGATACACTGAAAACTTAGGCTGAAGCATAATATGGCCAATTTATAACTTGACTAGTACATTAAAGCTTAAATTATTGTTTTGTATTTCAGGTAGATCATGTGTTCATATTTACCTGCAGACTGTAGTGGGGCTGTTGGATAAAAAAATCTGTTAATATTTACCTTGCTCTTTCGTGCTCATTTCACTTTTTCTAATTATAGTTTACCTAGTGATGCTGAAATGATCTGGTTTAAATATTTACAAGTTTCATAAGTCTGAAGTTAATACTGTTGATGTTACAAGTGAGCTGCTTCGTCCTTTGTGCACAGGTATCAGCAGTTTGAAGCAGAAGTAGCTTACTGGTATACTGCAACATGGAATGCTGACTCTTGCAGGAGTGGCTATGACCGTCGATCATAGTTGTCAACTTGCTTGACTTGTAGAAACTATGTAATGCTCTGGTACTATTTTCAGCATTCCTATATGTAATCGTCAACAGAACTCTGAAATGCCTGGATCCACTCAGCAGTACTGAGTGATGACTTTTCTGTTTTCAATCGGTTGGAACCCCTTCCAGTTTGATGCCAAATTTCTGTTTGAGCCATATTCATGTTGAAATATCCTCTCGCTGTGGCATAGAGCAAGAAAATTTTGTATTGTTGCATCTGGCTGCTGCCATGGGCATAGCTGACGATATGCCCTTTGCTGAACACCAGCCGGCTCGTTTGGTCTGGCCATATGCGCTCTGTGCAGCGTGGCGGTGAGCCATGGCAGCAATCAGCCACCATGAATGTGAGTTCTGCAAAGGGGCTTCGATGTTTTGTGTACCAGTTAAATTGTGTCATTGGCTTAATTGGCAAAGCCCAGTCGCAAGCCCTGCAAGGGCTTATTTTTTATAGACAATTCCTTCGTATAAGTAGGGATTTCAGAGGGCAATTCCTATATTGAAATTCTGGAGAACAAATGTTCACCCAAGAACCCTTCCAGTGTGACCACGACTGGTCCTTGGCCGCCGTACCAGTAACCCACCAGTATAGGCATGTCATGCTATTCAAAGTTCAATGGCTGAAACAGAGTACGTGCTTGATTTCAGATGCCTTGGAATTACGTCAATCTAACCGACAGCACGAACCTCAGACACTTGTAGGCTGTCATCGGAACCCTAAATAACAGCTAGTATGCCAGACAGCAAAGAGAAACAAACCAATTTGCAGCAATGAAAGCCATCGCATTCAACAGAAGCAAATCGACCAAAGAAGAAACTAAACTGCAAACCGCGTATATGTAGGAGTATGACACAACTCAGGAACATGTCGCCACACAATCTCAGGCCAACACAGTTTAGAGCAGAAGCGCTGAATCATCACAATCACAATCACATAGACAAAATGCAGCAAAATCTTATCAGCCAGGCATGGCACCACTGCAAAGTCTCGATTCCGCAGACGCATCTTGCTAAATTATTCATTCAAGCAGAGAGTACTGGTGTGATGCGAGTTCCTAACATCCAACGGCGCTGTGATTTCGGTACATTTGCTTCCTTCGGAGGGAGCGAGTCAGGCCTGCTGCGCCTTGTCGGCGGCGGCGGCGGCGGCCGGCTGGGGCTGGGCCTGGGCCGGGGTGAGCGCCTTGATGGAGACGGCGTGGATCTCGGCCATGAGCGGCGCCAGCGCGGTGTTGACCATCCGGTGGCGCTCCAGCAGCCGCTTCCCCTCGAACTTGTCCGACACCACCTCGATCTCGTAGCTCGCGCCGCACCTTCGCACCAATCGACCACATCAAATCAAGACTACCAATCAATCGGAAAAAGAGTAGACGTTTCGGGAGGTTGTGTGGGCTGCTTACCCGCCGGATGTATCGGTGACCACCTGAAATCGCAGGAACAACGCACGGGTTAGGTTAGGGTTTAAGGCGGAGACGGGCCATGGACGGACTTGCGGAGGGGGTTTGGAGAGAGAGGGGAGGGAGGCTTACGAGGTGGCTGGGGCTGAGCGCGGCGGCGACGGCGGCCTCCACGTCCTCCTTGGTCACGCCCATGGCTGGTCTGTTCGCGATTGCCTCCTGCTCTCCTCTCCTCTTCGCCCTCTCTTCTCGGTCTGTTCTGCCAAGGCAAACAGGAAGGCGACTTTGAACTTGCCTGTGCCTTCCTCCGGACTATCAATTTATCCCACTTGCCCAGGAGAATATTTGGGATGCTGTGGTCTCCGAGTCACGAATTTGCCCGTCACCAATGTTCTTCCTGTAGTCGTAGTGGGCTGGGAATCGAATATTTGGTGGTTTTTCTTTCCTATGGCTGGGGATGAGATGAGATGCATCTCTCTCTGTGCAGCAGTTTCCTATGCCCGTAAGATGAGATGAAAGTAGATACATTTCAAGTTTCTGCAGAGATTGATAGCCACCCTTAGGCCATGTTCGGTTGACAGGGTTGTGGAGGGGTTTTGACAGGGATTGAGGTGGATTAAATCCTCTACAGGTCGAATCCCCTCCAATCCTCTTAGGGCAGGGTGTAACCGAACAAAGCCTTAAGCATTGAGGCACATTAAGGCACAGAGATTGACAGGCTTGGTGCAGAGGTTTGCAACAACATACTACATACATTTCAAGTCTATTTTCTTCTAATGATAATGCACTCGTACACCAAGTCACATAAGTGCACTTCGATTTGCTGGGAAATAGGATTCAGAGCACTCGTAACTGCGTGAGACCACGCATTAATCCAGAACAATATTAGTTTGACATGGAGTAGAAGTAACTGGCACCACAGTCAAGTGAATTCAAACACAAGGAGTTGTTGGTACACAATTGCATCATGACTGGCTAAAACCCTGCAGTCCAACAGTGATACTGCAACAGATGACAACTGACCAAACGCACACTACTCATAGTCCACAATCAGCAGGATACCCCCATCAAACTCCATGGCTCACGCAGTTCGCAGAGGCGGAGAGACCAATATGACGCCATCGCCTCTGACAAAAAGGAAGGGGATGGTACGCCTGGTTGTCTGCAGAAGATTCAATATTTGCAAGAGTAAGAATATCAACATCTCCCTGATGCATTTCACAGATAAGCTTTTCTTGTAGAATTAAATAGATTCCTCCAGAAACAAGTCATTATGTTGCAGAACCGAATGTTCAAAATAACATCACACTAGATCAGAATCATAAAGCTCCCACAAGTATAAATGATTCAAATATGTCTGTCTTATGAGGACCAATGGATAAGAATGGCAGAAATCCTGACAATCCATGAGAAATATGTGCGAAAGGATGTTTTAGCGTTAGGCAGCCAGCCCCTCACTGCCCAAGGGACTCCATACATTCCCAACACAAACATACACAGTTACACACACACACATTGAACAAGGTAATAAGTCTTACATTAGCATGCAACGATTACTATGATTCATCAATGGTCAACTGTGTTGGAAACAACCACAGCATCACCTCCAAAAATATTGGTCGACAAAGTATACATCAACATTAAGAGCATAATAAGGTCAAATAACTTACTCGCACAATTTCTTCATATGTTTCATCATCGATCTCAACAGTTGTTACAATCTCCTCAACATCTCCAAGGATCATGTTTAAGTGCTGATCATATGCCTGTGTAACAAGGTACAAGGAAAACATCTTAGGCCTCAGTAACTACCATCCCAGCATCATTAACATGTTAATCATATATATGGACCTCTGCAATCCACATGATTAGAAGGTGGATAAAAAACGCCATATCAATTCTAGTGCAGACTAAAAACAAGCCATTGCAAAGCAGCATACAATTGACACGAAAAGCAAATCATAACATTGTGTTTACCAATAATACGGAGCTCCACAATCCACATGATTAGGAGGATGCAAATATGACAATAATTGTATTGCAGACTGAAAACAAGTCACTGCAGCGCAGAATACAGTTGAAGTCGCACATCAGAACATTTGAGATTTATAAATAAAATTCTCAATAAACTACTTCCTCCGTTCCATAATTCTTGTTGTGGTTTTAGCATACCCCGTTGCCAAGTCATACTTATAAGCACACACACCAGAAGAAATTCATGCCGTGCTACCAACGAACCTGTTAAATAGCCTCAAAGTTCAATGCTATCGAGGTGCTTGTCCTTATCTATCTCAAATCGCTAGCAAGGCATTTTTCTGTTATTGCATATAAACCTCCTAGACAGCATTACACATAAACTGAGACATCTAGTGCCGGTCGCTTCGTGTATCAAGCACAGTGAGGATATTTACAGAACAAATAAATGGGGATACAGCTTAAGCAGACAAAGGGGAGACGAAATTTGGAGCTCCAAATCTCGTCTCATCGCGCTTAACAAATCGTTGCAGGGCAATGGTAACCAGGAATTTGTTCCACATCCATCCAACCACGGACAGGGCACAGGCTACAGCAAAAAATTCGAAAGGGGATCCCGGGCGCTTACATGGAGCTTGCCGCGGAGCTCGCGGTCGGACCGGAGCTTGACGTAGATGCGCTCGTCGAGGCTGAGCCTAATCAGATCCAGCGGCTCCTTCACCGCGATCTCCTCGTCGGCCGACGCCATCGCCTCCGCCTCCGCCTACGCCTCTATGCCGCTGCCGCTGCCGCTCCGCCGAACTAAACCCTAGCTTCCGCCTACCCAATCGAACTCGCCAAGCCGCGGTAAGCGTCGGCACCGGAGAGATGCTCGCGGTTTTGGGTGGGTGGTGGATGCCGTGCTGGCCTGCTGGATCTCTGGTTTGCCGGGCCTTCCAGGGCCAGACAAGGGGCCACGGCGCAAATATTATCACCCGGGCCTAGTAGGATTATTTGAAGCCCAGATTGGACGTCCCCATCCGCGCGGGAATCACCAGCTCGGGCATGGACCGGCCCATTCTGGGTCTCGGCCGTTTTTGTTTTTCCTTTTATTTTCGTTTTCCTTTTTCATTTTCTGTTTCTTTGATTCCCAGCAGTTTCCTGTCTTTTCCGCTGGTTTTATGTATACGTAAACGTTTTGTGAAAGTTATTTCATAACACATGATTTTTTTGCAAACATGAACTTTTCCCCAATTACCCGAACGTTTTCTTGAAAAATAAATACTTTTAAAAGCACGTGAACATTTGTTTATTACTGACCATTTTTAAACATGCATTTTATTTTTTTACTGGTATATATGAACACAGTTTCCATGTTTTTTATTTTTCAATAAATTTCTCTTGTTTTTTAAAATCTATTAAAACATTAGCAAGCTTATTGGGCTGGCCTGTGTTGAAACCATGTGGGTATTAGGAAAAACAGTGGACAAGGCGTACAATAGAAGCTCCACACTTTTTTCGTAAACGAGAAAAGGGTCCCGAAGGACCCAAAAACTGCATTAAACATAGAGCGGAGTTACATAGCAGTTTACAACATGACCCAAAAGAAAAGAAAAATAAATACAAACTAGTCCCTAACTTTATAAGGAAGACCCCAGACAGAGAAAGGGAGTCACAAATGCGTCCAAGTCAGCTCCCGCACAATTCCAAACTCGTAATTGTTGGGGACGAGTGCATTTTGGCGCGGGGATCTTCACAGCTCTGACTCTAGCAACCAAGCACACGATAAGAATAATTCATCAACACCAAACAGAAGGTGTACTACCTCTTCTCTGGCATTCGCGCGCGGGGGCAGGGGGTTGATTCACAAGTTGCCCAGAAGAGTCAAAGGCGGAGCAATGGAGGTCCACAATCAAACCATTGCAACATGTGTTGTAGCTTCACCGCAAGCACCCTTGATTAAAACCCGCAAAAAAGCACCATTGATTAAAACCTAGCAAAAGAGCACCCTTGATTAATGTACTGTTTACGGCTTATGATCTTTTCTATAAGATCTTGATCATGATATATTGTGTATATTTGGACTTGGGAAACTTGGTGGAAATTCGCAACCAAATACGTCCTTTATAGGTAGTATCGTTTGTCGATAATTTATTCGACGCTTATGATATACTAGTTTGTTCTTTTAAAATGCTGGGTATCGTATTTCGTGTGATTTGGGCTTGCAATTTGGTAGAAAATTACAATCAAATGTGTCTTGTACTAAGAATATTGGTTTTAAGTCTTTTCAAGCTCATGTCACCACCCACTCCAACAACAACAACGAAAACCTTATCACGAATTGCACACGTCCTTCTCTTCACCGTCGGCCATTCAAACTGCCCAATATGATAATCGATCTGTTCTTGAGGTGTCCTGGTTCTCTATCTCGCACAGAAGAAAACAACCTGTCAGGCTGATCTCCGTTCCATTTTGCCACCCTCTTTGTCCCCCTCTCCGTGTCGCTTCCCTCGTGTCCTCTAGTAGACTAGTACCTTGCTTCTCGACCCTTCAAAAGTGAAACGAAAATCGAACTGCCGCTGTCCGCCGGAGTTGTTTTATGCGCGCATGTAACGTCTCGAATAGACGGGATAGCCAAAGCCATGTTGACGATCCATCCACCGCGATCGCATCCACACGGCCTTTTTATAAGCGAACGACCGCTGGGCGGCAGGCACAGACGTCCTCAGCCGGAGCAGTTAGCTGTACCTCATCGACAAGCGACAGATATATACAGATATACTCCTTACATGATGTAATTTGCCCCTGCCCGTTGACAATCCACTCCATTAGTTTCCCTGCGTTTCCTCTAAACGACCCGTTCCTCTCATCTTCTCACCCGAAAGTTTTAAGCTTTTTCTCAGCCCTCTCGCCCTCGTGGTGCATGCCGACGTTTTGGTTAGCACTCGATGCCGCCGTTGAACGGGGCGGAAAGACGGTGGCCGGCAGCGCCGGTTGCGTCAAATCTGCCCGTCGCGTCTCGGCACGAACGACACGAACGGACGAACGTATCGCTGCAGAGGCAGAAGAGTGGCGCAAAGAAACGGCTAGCAGAGGGAAGCAGGCAGGACGAGACCAACGCGTCTTTCCTTCGCTCTGACCGACGGACGGCCAGATTTGACGCGACGAGGTAAAGTTAATGGACTAATTATGACGGCTGAGCCGGTCTAGATCGGGCAAACCACATGCCCGTTCAAAAACAAGAGGCCGTTTTAGCTAGACTAGAGAGGCCTGGTGATTAAAGTAAGCAGACGTCGAGTGGTTTCTGACATTTTCTCGTCGATCTCTAGTCGCTGACGGTCGAGGGCGTGGACTATTATGCGGGAGTGGCAGCGCCACAATTTCACCGCCTGCGCCAGCGGTTAGATCACGCATGATTCGTGTTTATATTAGGTAGCTACAGGTAGTCACGTACGTAGGCAGACGGCAGAGAAAATGTTTTAGATGGTGCAGTGGTTGGGGATGATAACGCTAATGATATCACGTGTGTCCTTGCTGGTGCTTAATCCGTTCGCCGCCAAATGCTAGCTGCTGCACAAGCCGAGCTGTGCCATTATTTCTCACAAGTCATATCAAAACACAGACACGTACGGGGCTGTTTGGTTCTAGGCTTAAGAGTGCCACACTTTGCCATACAATATTGCCAAACTTGCCTAAGGTTAGTTCTTCAAAATGAGAGCCACAAGTTGGCAAGCCTAAGGGAATCTTGCCACACTTTTTGTGTGTATGTGATGTGGGACCATAGTGTGGCTTGCCTAAGATATGGCTTGAACCAAACACGCACCTAAGTTGGTCAAACTTGCCTAACCTTAGGTGTGGCAAACTTTGGCAAACTTAGTCTCAAACCAAACAGCCCCGTAGTAGTACGAGTTTATATCAGGAGGAACTCGAGTGCTCAGCCGTGATCTGGCCTTGTTTATGCAATCATTTGCAGGTCACTGACAGGAACTCATCACCGGATATATATGATGGATAGCTTCCATTATAGCCTGCCCGTGCTCCGTTGCGGCAGCCGAGCCTGATAAAGTACTATAGTGGTGGTGCTGCCGCTAATAATGAGAAGAAACACGGGCGAGAATGTGAGATTAATTAAGGAAAGCTGATTGGGGGTTGGCTGCTGATGGAATAAATGCGTTTGGTAGTACTTCCTGAAGTGCAGTGTGGTACTAATCAGTGATCGTTCATGCGGCTTGGCTACCAAACGGAATGAACGGATTTGGGGAACAATTTTTTGAAATAAAACGAACGAATCCCGCCCGCGCGCGCGTAGGGACAAGCATGGCCGGGCTGGCCGGTCGGCGTGGCCCGCGGTGACGTCGCCGGAACCTTCCCGCTGGCGGTGACCTCGACGTCGACGGCGACGGAGCCCGTGCCCCCGCCGGATTAACTGACGGCACGGGAGCGCCTGGCCGCACCGACCGGGGCGCGCGACCACCCTAGCAGCTAGCTAGCTCCCAGGCAATGCTCCGTCCGGCGGCTAGGCACCTGCTTCCTGTCGCCGTACGTTACGAGGTTCAGAATATTTGTTACAGTGCGTCTCTCTCGCTCGCTCGTTCTGTCACTGGCTGGAAAGCCAAAAGTTTTTCTCTTCTTTTCTGTTTATTTACTGATCACTTCCTCTTTTGAAAGCCTTTTTTTTCTACCGCGTTTGATTGAGGCGGCCTCTTTTACGCTTTTGCAGAGCTTTGTCCGTGCTTCGCCTCTGCACGCCAGGCATTTTAACTGATGATGGCCTCGCCGGCCGGAGAACGGAACGTGAGCGCACGTGATCCAGACGGCAGGGTCAGCTGAGAGCTCCAGATGTTTTTTCACTGTTGCCTCTTCGCTCCCGATGCGATCTTGGCCAATGAGTCAGTGCGCGTACAACGCGATAATAGGATAGGGTGTACGTGTGTGTGTTTGCAGGGATGAGTGTATGCGCAAGTATATGAGCGCTTGCGTCTGTAATGTGTTTAAGAAAAAAAACTTCACTTTGAGTTCCACGCGCGTCTACGAGCTCTCAGCTTTTTTTATTCTATAAAAGTGATAACCTAGAAAGCAAGAATCTGCTGGTAGGCATAGTTTCGAAATGATTATAGATAGAATCAGCGAGACGTAGTTTGGAAATAATTACGGGTAGAATCCCACAGGCATTGTTCGTTTCGAAATAATGACAAATCAGAACCTGCTATCCACCGTTCATTCTGCATTCCACGACTGGTAGTACTGCTTCGGTCAAAGCACCATTGAGTGTCATGGTACTCCTGCTGGGATAGGATAATGGCAGGGTACGGGGCAATCGATTGACCCAAGACCGCACTTGGTTAGGCCTCCTTTGGTTTGGAGGAATCCCATAAAAATTCTAGAGGATAGGATTCTTATAGGATTTTTTTCGTTAGAGCCCTTTGGTTCATAAGAATGGATTTCTATTCCTACATAGGATTGGTTCCTATCCTTCACATTTCATAGAAAAATAAAAATGAGCCTAGACTCAATGAAAAAATTCATTTGGTGTCAACCAAATGACATCTTGTTTCCTATTACTACTCATAGAATTTGAGATACATGTCATCTCATTTCCTACAAAATTTCTATTCCTACGATAATCTTATCCTATGAACCAAAAGAGGCCTTAGTGTGAGCGCCGGTTTTTAGTGCCAGGGTTCCCTATGGTATGGTTGGCCCAAAAAGGGAAAAGAAAACAAGTAGGAGTACGTACTATACGGTCCCATACTTCCATGATCTGACCGGTGATAATGTACTCTTGGTTCGCCACTCTATCTATCCAGAAGATTCACCTTCACGTAATGTTTTGTAATGTCTACCTCCATGGGCATGATTTTTCAAGAATGGCCGTGGTGCGTTATTTAGCAAAATTTGCTAGAGCATAATGAATGTGTTGCATGCACTTATCTATAGGCAAAGTTCTTTTATAGACACGACAAATGTAAATCAAAAATTCATTTTTAGTCAGGAGCTCTTTTTATGGTACCCGTGAATTATATCGGACCGTCAACTCCGGGAACGATGTTTTGGAACCTTCAATAACAAAATTCAACTTCTAAAGTAAAAAATGAGAAAAAAAATCTGCATGCACGTATGGATCTATTGTAAATTTGTAGAAATAGTTTGTATAAAGGTTGCATGATCCACATCTTCGATAAACTAGGTCGGGATCCTTGTGGAGTTGAACCAACACGTGTTTACAAAGAAGCAATGCATCCATGATAACTTCATGATGGTGCCGCAGAGGGCTAGCTACCTTCACATGCCCAATGAAACCCACTTGATGCTTAAGCTCGACATCATGCACGAGATGACTAGCGCACCTTGAAAAGGTGCTCCGGTTTGGTAGGGTTCAGCTTGCGTTTTCGTACTGGACCGCCATCCTACTATCAACGAGCAACACATGAGTGCTATTGAATGGGGATCGGTCCCGATGACGTGGTATCAAGGGCTTCGGGCAAGGCGACCCGCCAATCCCCATGCTCTTTGTGTTGATAATATACATGTTAAACCAACTCTTGGCTTAGGCAAGCGAGCTCAGAGTGTTGTAGCGTCTAACCCCATGGACTTGTCGGGTAGTGTCTCGCTTTACACGGATGATGTCGTCCTATTTTTTCACCCAGATAGGATGGATACATGCAATCTACAACCTCATTGCATTATTCGTTAGGTATTGCTAAGAGCTTGGTGACTCCCATCGGTTGCTCTTGAGATGACAATGGTTATTGGCTGCCACCTCGCTTCCTTCCCAATCAAATACCTTGGAATCCTTCTCGCCGCATGAAAGTCGTCCCACGAGGCCCTCTAGTTCCTCGCCAGTCGGATCCCAGACCGACTTCCTACTTGGAGGGCGGCCATGATGACCAAGGTTGACTTTGGTCAAGTTGGTCCTCGTGATCGTCCCATGTTGTGTGTTAAGAAATGGGCCATGACGCAAATTGATAAGGTCCCTTGAGGGTTCCTCTAGACAGTCAGAGCATCTACTTTGAGCTACCATTGCCACAACTCTAGACGGGCAGAGCGCCTACTTGGGGCAACCACTGCCGCATCAATTGGTCAAGGGTTTGCCACCCTCTCAAGCTTGGCGTGCCTCCCGACCTCGCGAATACCGCGGTGCGTCTCAGGGTTTGGTGGCTCTACAAGATGCAGAACGACCCGTTGCACCCTTGGCAGGGCCTCGATAAGCAGTTCTCTAGAGATGAGTGTGAGGGGTTCACTGCTTCCACCAAGATGATGGTAGGTGACAGAACCTCTACACTCTTCTGGGAGGACCGATGGATCGAGGGTAGGTCGATCTCCGCGCTTGAGCTACTTCTCCTAGTCTCGAGGCGCATTCGGAAGCGTCGTACCATCCGTGAGGCTATCACTGATAGGCGGTGGATCGCGGACCCGTGGCACACTTAAATCCCTTGGGATGCGGCAGTACATCCGGGTCTACTGGGTCATTCGCCTTGCGCAACACTCTGACTCGCGGGATGTTCTGACTTGACATCGAACTACCGGTGGCATGTACTCCTCCAAGTCATGCTACGACACCCTCTTCAGGGTTTCAGCTTCATGGAAGACTTGGGCCCCCACACTTGAATTTCACTCGCTTGCCATGGGAGATGCTGGATGGCGAAGAGACTTGCCACACGTTGTCTCCCTCACCCCCTGCGCGGTGTGTAATGTGTGACTAAGAGGATGAGTCGATGGACCACCCGCTCACTTGCCACCCCGCCTCCGGCGAACCCTTTGGGGGTACGAGGTCATTTTCTGGATCTGATTGACTGCTTATCCCCCGGTCCATGGAGTTAGGTTTGCAGATTGGTGGCACAAGGCCACCCACTGTGCCCCCTACCGCTACGCGCAAAGGCGCATCCACGATGATCATGTTGACACCCTGATGGATTTGGAAGCATCGCAATGCAGACGTCTTCAAAGCAACACACCCTAACATTGCCAGCCTCCTCGACACGGACGAGGTGGAGGCTAAGGCTATGGGTGCATGCGGACGCTACGGGGCTCGCAGATCTACCGCCTCAACACTCAGGGGCATGACCTTTTCTCGATATATAAGATAAAGTTGTATCATGAGATAATTTTATTACACTAGTCAATGTGTACGTGCAATGCACGTTAATTTGAAAAAATATTAAGTGCATGCGGATATTAAGTAGTATATTATTTACGTGCTATTATGTGATTGAACTATATTTGACATGAAATTAACTGCACGCTAAACGTGTGGAACGCTCGACATTAAAACAGTATAGGTCGTTGGATTAATTAAATCTGCCTCTTTGGTTTTTTTTATATTGGTATAGATATAGATGTAAGCTAAATTCCCTGGTTCAGTGAACGGTGCACGTTTCAAACCCACAAGCTCGGCGTGTGCTTGTACCGTCTTCGGTGTCTGTAAAGAAAGTTGGTCACGCAGCGGATACCGTCCCGTTTCTGGTGGCGTGGGCTCGGCGGTGCACGCTGCACGCACACACCGCACCAGACACCACCCTCACCTGCACGCCGCATGCCCTCCCCTCCGCTTTTGGTGCCGTGGACGCCGGGGCAAGGCAGCTCAGCTCAGCTCGCCGGGCCCGGCCCGACCCGACGGCGTTAGAATAGCATAGGCATAGCAGGGACGGGGACGGCCCCCCGACGGAACGGAAAAGGCGCGGTCAACTCGACCCACCCCACCACCGCCACACCGGATAAACAAACCAAATCCCCGCCCCGCTCCTTTCCTCATTCATCCCTCTCCCCTCCCTCCTCGCCTTCTTCACACAGCCCCCACCCCGTCCCCTCCTCCCCCCGCAGCGCGCACGCGGCGCAGCCGAGAGAGCACGGGAGGAGGAGACGAACCCGGCGCGCGGAGCTCCCAGGACTCACCCGAGCGGGAGCGGCCTGCCCTGGCCTGGTCTGGCCCTGGCGCGTGCGCGTCCTGCGCGTCCGGGAGCTGTGGCGCTCCGTCTCGGCTGAATGCGATGTGAGCTCCTGTCGCCCCTTCTCTCCCAGCCAGTTCTGGGTCGATTTGGCCTGGTTTCCGTGGGTTTTGCGGGGTTCGGTTTTCGCGCGGGTTGTGTTCCGTGAGTGGCGGCGCGGTGATGGCGTGGCCTCCGGACGGGAGCGGACCCCTGGCCGGATCGGTAGATCGTACCCCTCTGGTTCCGTAGATGTGCGCGTTCTCCGGGACAAATTCTCGCGGAGGAGCGTGGACTTTCGGGCTGTCTCCCTCAGAGTTTGTTTTGTTTTCCTCACATTGCAGGGGTTGAACAGAGGAACCAGTTGTGCTTTTTATATGTTTTTCAAAACTGGGCTGGTTTATTATGTTATCTCTCCACAGTAAAATATGCTTTAGGATGGATGCGTATACCCTATATTAAACTTGCTACTACTTCCCTCCGTTCCTAAATATATCTCTTCATAGATATTCCACTATAAACTACATACGGATAAAATGAGTAAATCTACACTCTAAAATGCATTTATATACATCCGTATGTGGTCCATAGTGAAATGTCTACAAAGACTTATATTTAGGAACGGAGGAAGTACTAGTTTATGCAAGTATTTGCGTGGAGAAAAAAAATTGGGCTATGGTTGGTTCTGTATGGCACAGAATTTCATTTCATCTTCAAAATGCGATAGAAATTGGCGGCAACTAATTGAGATGTGATGTTCTTGGTGCTACGTTCCCCCCACGGCTTCCACGGGAAGTTAACTCTCACACAGAAAACATGTGACGTGCCCTCCGGTAGCCAAACTGTCATTTCTCAGCACTGTGCATGCATATGGAGGCATTTTTCCGAAACTTCCAGCTGTCTTGCGCTTACAGTGACGTCCGGTTTATATGTAACCCAAAAGTGTATTCTTGCGCCATGAGCAATTTGTGGGTTCAGGGGTTCCTCTTTGATTGCTAGTTAGGCCTACCTAGTTGTTACACAGTCACTGTGAGCCTATCTCAATCAAATCCCTCAGTGTTAGCAATCCTGCCTTGTTTGCTCATGGAGAATTTTTGTTCTCACAGCTCGTAGCGGCTGCATCAGTCATGCACTTTCTGGCAGTCTAATCTTTCCGAGGAGGCGCGGTAATCTACTTGTTCATCCATCTACTTGTTCATTCTTCTATTGACCGGAGCAGCTAAAAGTTTGTTGGTAACCTTGTTTATTTCCAATTGCAGGCAATATCGCATGCCTTGCTATCTGGCATTGGCTGGCTTAGATGTCGTTTCGTAGCATAGCTCGCGATGTTAGGGATGGTTTCGGCAGCTTGTCGAGGCGGAGCTTTGATGTGACAATCGCAAGCATTTATGGTCTTACTGGGCACCACAAGGGGAAGGCTCAGAGTTCATTAGATGACTTCCTCGATCCGGCTCCTGTGATTCAAGAGAGTCGGTGGGCAAGTCTTCCTCCTGAACTCCTCCAAGATATCATAAGGAGACTGGAGGCTGATGAGAGCACCTGGCCATCCAGGAAGCATGTCGTCTGCTTCGCGGCTGTTTGTAAGACATGGAGGGAAATGTGCAAAGAGATTGTGCTGAGCCCTGAGTTCTCTGGGAAGCTTACGTTCCGAGTCTCTCTAAAGCAGGTAAAGGGAAAAAAGAAAGAGATGTCTACATCCTTTGCTGAAAGTACCTACTATTATTATGCTAAACCGCGAGCAATGGACATCTTTCCTTGTGCTTCATACGCTACAACTTTTGTTGTCTTGACAGCCTGGTCCTCGAGATGGAATGATTCAATGTTTCATAAAGAGGAATAAATCAAAATCCACCTATCAGCTCTACCTGTGCCTTACCAATGGTATGTTATGCTTCTCTCATTTGCACTAGCAATGCTCATCAGTTGTACATTTTTTTTCTGTGTATGCTGGTTTATTATCTCACTGAGATATAGCCGAGGATGAAAACATAACCAGTCTTAAATATTTCATCATGTTTGAGTGCTTAAATTGACTGTTCCGACTCGTTTCATGTAAACCTCTCTAGTTCTAACTTGTGACATGGGAATTCTGTATGAAGTGATCAAATGCCTGAATTATCTCCTCCCACTTAATCAAATATGCTGAATCTTTTTCTTTTGAGCAGTTGTTACTGCAGAAACTGGGAAGTTCCTCTTATCTGCTAAACGGAACCGCAAGACATCTTGCACAGAGTATGCCATCTCAATGGACTCTGCCAACACCTCAAGATCGAACAGAACCTACATTGGAAAGCTGAGGTAATTAACACTTAAGTTTATGGAAGAAAAACTTTCGACATTCTGCTTGTTTGGGAGTGTGACACCAAGCTTACCATTTTTCCAGGTCAAACTTCCTCGGCACAAAGTTTTTAATCTACGACACGCAGCCCCCGTACAATGGGGCCGTAGTGCCACCCGTTGGAAGGAGCAGCAGAAGGTTCAACTCAACAAGGGTCTCTCCGAAGGTGCCTGCCGTCAGTTACAACATAGCCCAGGTGACGTACGAGCTGAATGTTCTTGGCACGAGAGGGCCTAGGCGGATGCGGTGCATCATGCACTCCATACCGGCCTCCTCGGTCGAGCCCGGCGGCGTCGTCCCCGGCCAGCCGGAGCAGATCGTGCCTCGGGCCCTGGGGGACTCGTTCCGCAGCATCACGTCCTTCTCACAGTCGTTCCGCAGCAGCGCCACCTTCTCCAGGTCCATCATGGACCAGTCCATGGACTTCAACAGCGCGCGCTTCTCGGAGATCAGCGGCGGCGGGATGACGGACGGCGAGGGCGAGGTCAAGGAGAGGCCGCTGGTGCTCCGCAACAAGCCCCCGAGGTGGCACGAGCAGCTGCAGTGCTGGTGCCTCAACTTCCGCGGCCGCGTGACCATCGCCTCGGTGAAGAACTTCCAGCTCACCGCCGCGTCGAACCCGCCGCCCGCCGGCGCCCCGACGCCCTCGCAGCCCGGCCCGGTCGACCCCGAGAAGGTGATCCTGCAGTTTGGGAAGGTCGCGAGGGACATGTTCACCATGGACTACCGCTACCCTCTGTCGGCGTTCCAGGCGTTCGCCATCTGCCTCAGTAGCTTCGACACGAAACTGGCCTGTGAATAATTCGTGACACCAAAGACCGGAGCGAAAGCGAAGAAGAAGGGGGCGCCGGCGCAGATGATCAGACGACGGCGCCCTGGTTCGTTAGGTTGTTGTAGATCGTGTTTGCGTTTTGTCGTCGTGTTTTTCCTGGTTGTAATTGTGGTTGCTGCTGTAGTAATTTGAACTGGACGTATCATACATGGAAAGCATGTGATTCTTGGCCTGCCTGCCCTCTCTCTTCCATCCATGATACAAACTGCACCTGGTCCACGCAGGCATCCACCGATCCATCATCCATGGTGCAATGTAACATGCCCTGGCAGTGCCACACAACAATACTAAGAAAGTTACGTACCATTGACCAACTGTCCTGTGCACTTCACATGATTTCTGAAACAATGCAGGAAACAAAAGCTGGTGTGGGCTCTCGTTCTGCGCCCCCTGCGTCGCCCGAATTGTGCGAGTCCCTGTCGCCCTCGCTGGCCCCGAGGCGGAAGGAGGAAGGCTCGGCAGGGCGTGCCGCTTTTATTAGTGGCCATGGTCAGTCACGGAGACGGAGGGCCGGTGACCACGCCTGAGCTGTGCTATGCTATGCAAGTGCGGGTTAATCATTGCCTGCGCGATGTCGACGCCCCTTCCGATGGCGCGCTGGTCACACAGGACAAAACAGTGCCTGCCGTGCTGCGCGCCCGACGGGGGCAACGGCATCGTCTCACATGGGGGGCTGCCTGCCTTTTCCCGTCTCTTTGAGTTAGTGTGCATGCCGTGCCAACGTCTTTTAATCACGTTCGGGTTTCTTTCATCAATCAGTGGCATGCACGCAGGGAGCTCGTTGAGGAGGCAGGATAAAGGAGAAAAGATCGAAAGGGCGAGCAAACAGGGACCTACTCCGGCGAGAGGTGTGTCGCTGTTTCTTCGAGCTGGAACGCACGCAGGCGCCGCGGCGCGTAGCACCTCGACCCGTCGCCTTTCTGGCTCGCCCGCCCGCGAGTAGTGCTCCACCAGCGCGCGAGAGGGATGGAGCTGGTGCCAGTGCCGGTGGCGGTGCCCGGGGCGTGGTTTCATGTACTCCCTCCGTTCGGAATTACTTGTCGCAGAAATGAATGTATCTAGATGTATACATCTATTTTTAAGACAAGTAATTTCGAATGGAGGGAGTAGTACGTTTGGAATCCAGGACCAGGAGGACGACAGGAGAAGCGACGGCGACGGCGACGGCATGTGCGAGGGCGGGGAGGCACGCACGGCGGCACGCGCAACAGCGACATTGCTCTCGAGAATGGCTGATGTGGGTACTTGGCGCCACTAATGCGTTCAGCGATCGATCGACCGGTTGCACGACGGGTGAAGCAAGGCTTTTGACCTGGGCATCGGCGTGTTACGTGTCGCTCGTGCTTTAATATTGCGGTGGAGATGTGGTGTTGTGATGGGGATGTAGTTTTCAGATAACTGTTTTGTGCTCGAACGGATAAGGATGGCAGCGAGATCTCCTGGTAGGACCGGAAGGGCCGGTGCTCGGTGCTGGTTTGCTTAGCTTTAGTGAACTGCACTCTGTTTTGGTTTCCTATTTGTGTTTCATTCCAGGGAGAGTGGTCAATAAAAAATTTCAAGAGGTTCTAAGAGCAACTCCAACGGGGCGACCCAAATGAACGGCGTTTTTGTCTTTTTTTTATTCGTTTGGACCGCCCGCCCGCCTGTTGTCGGCCCTGTTTTAGATTTGGGTCGACAATGCGTCCAATGCGCCGACGCATTTCATGTCCGCACGTAATTTCTTTAAAATGCTCGCGGTCATAAATCATGCCAGCGGCCATGTCTCATGCCGGCACCATGCCAGCGCCGGCATACAATGCCGGCTTCAAAATAACACCATACAGTTCATGCCGGCGCACTCGCCAGTAGCCGACACACGAGAAGGGGGGGGGAGGGGACTTGGGTTCGACCACGCCATCGCGGCCCCGTGGTCATGCCAGCACACCTGCCGGCATACGAAAAAAGGATGACGCTCGCCGTCATAGATGACTCATCGTTGAACTTGAGCATGTCGGCCTGCATCTTCTCGAACCACGACCTCTTCCTTGGCGGCACGGTGTTGAGATCCATCTTCATGATCTCCACCCCGGTCATCATGCTCGCGAGAGCCACTTCTTTCGCCTTGCTCTTGTCGTTGGCGGCCTCGATCTCTAGCATCTTGGCTTGCTTCTCCGCCTCCATCTCAAGCATCTTGACTTGCTTCTCCGCGTCCATCTCAAGCCTCCTCCTTTGGATCTCCATGAAGGCGTTCATTTGCTCTTCTTTGTAACACTGGCGCTCCTCCTCCCTTGAGTCTTTCTTGCTCACCATGCCCTCCATGTTTGTGATCAAGGCGTTCGACGTCGCATCCTGCTTGTCCTCCTTCTTGGAGTTGGTCTTCCCCTGCGGTTGTGCCTTCTCCCCGTCCCCAACCTTCTTGATGGCTTGCTTCCCCCCACGCGACTTGAGGGCGACATATTGCGTCTTCAACTTCTCCTCGTCTTTGATGATCGTAAAGCAAAAGCACTTGCCTTTGTGTTGGACCTTGAATGCCTCCAAAGCTTGAAATGCCTACAAATGTATTTCATGCAAGCATATTGGCAAATGGTATGCAAATGAACACGCAAGCATAAACGGAATGACACAAAAGAGGGCGGCTTGCTAGCATACCATGTCTTGCATGTTGATGTAGCTCACGGGGCGGGCCTTGACGCTCTCAAGAGTGGCACAAAACTTGTTGCACTCTTGTTGGATCACCCTCCATCACTTCAAAATGGACACCCATCCGCGCGTGCTTACTATTTGGTATGGCGGAAACTTCTTGCGCTCATGGGACTCACGGTGGACACGAATCCAAAAGGTTGATGCCTTTTGTCCCGTCTTGGGGTCTTGCCCAATGTCTCTCCAACACTCACAAAGAAGCTTGTCCTCGGTCGTCGTGTATGCCTTGGTCCGCTTGCTCTTGTGCTTCGGCTTCGCCCCAGCGACTTGGTTGGCGAGATCGTCCTCGAACAAAGGCTCCCCTTCGATGTCGCAGTCGTCCTCTTCCTCTTGCCCGTAGTCCTCCGGAAACTCATGGTCGAGTGGGAAGCCGTCCAGGTCCAGGCCGACCTGATCATGCATGAAGGCCACCTGATATTGACCAAAGGTGGACGACGTGAACGCCCCTCGGCCGTCCTGGCTTTGTGTCTCGTCGGGATCGTAGCCGGTGGCACCGCCAGCGGCCGGCACACCACCCTCGAAGATGATGTTCTGCATGCAGTCGTCGTCGTCGTCGCTGGTGGCCGACATTCCGTCGAACAGGTTGCGTGCGCCCTGTAGCACGTCGGCTGGCATGTGCTGCGCGTGTTTCCTTGCGCCTCCAGATGACGAGCCACCGGCCACCGGTGTGACGTTGAGGTCGATGGGCGCGGAAGGCGCCACCACACTCACCTCGGGCGAGCACTTCCTGGAGAGGCGGGAGGTCTGCGGGTAGACGTGGAAGCCGGGCATCGGGGTGTAAGCCGACGTGCGGGGCAAGTCGGGCAACACCATCTGAGGGAGCGTGGATGAGCCGGTGCTGGCCGCAGCCATGGCGGCGTTGACGAGGTCGTGCTAGCTAGGGTTTAACCCTAGCATATAGAGCGCCTCCCTCGTTGCCGCTGCGACGCGGGCGTTGGTGACCTCCTGCTGCGCGGCGACGGCAACGGCGGCCGCCGTGATGGCTTCATCCCTCGCGTGCGCCGCGTGCCTCCGGCCCTTCCTCTTGGCCGACTCCCTTGCCTGCTGTTCGGGCGTCAATGTCTTCTTCGACTTGGGGGCGGCGGCGGTCTTGCGGGGGGCGCGTGGCTTGCCATTGCCGGAGGGGGCGGTCATCATGCCAGACGAGGCGAGGGAGGCGAGGCCGGCGGCGGCATCGAGGTCGTCGTCCATGGCAGGGGGTGGGAGCGCGCGCGGGCGGGAGGGTTTTTGGGGGGAAATGGAGGAAAATGGTGAAGGCTGCCACCGACCAGCGGGTCCGGAAGAAGAAGAAGGCGAGCGCGCGCGTCCGTCGTGTCCGCGCCGACGCAAATCTGGCTAAAAAATGGGCCGAGAATGGGTCGGCACGCGGACGAAAAGCGGACGCGCACCCATTTGGGTCGGCGTGTTGGGCCGACTTTTCTGTCCGCGCCGACCCAAACGTACGCCCGCGAACGAAATGGGTCGCCCGTTGGAGTTGCTCTAAAGGACTTGCTTTTTAGCATATAAATGATTTTTTAAGAATTAAAGACTGTTTTAGCAGAACATGGTTCTTTATTCATTCAAAACATTCATTTGTAGTTAGGTAGCTACGCTACAAGAGGAATTCCGGTTTTGGGAACTTTTTGGAAGCTTCCTGGTCGATTTCTATCTATAGCTTTTTTATAGTTTTTATATAGCGTTTTTGTTTTTCCTTTTCTGATAATGTTTCTAAATTCGAAAATTTCTTTGAATTACTAAAAAAATGTTCAGAAAATTCTTCGAACTTGTAAAAATGTTTCAGATATTTATAATTCATTGTATTTTTTTGTAAAATGTTTGAAATATTTTTTCAAAAATTGTTCGCAATTAAGAAAAATGCTGGAAAATAGAAAATATTCAGAATTTTGAATAATGATTGGTAATTATTTAAGAAAAAAATTGGAACTTCAAAAAACGTTCTCCTTTTAAAAACTTCCAAAACAAAACAAAAAGCTCCATGCGAACGCCCAACATCTTGACGCACAAAGCATCATATAGGGAGTCCTGTCCCAGAGGCGCCCTATGCAGTGCTGCCACTGATCCAAAGCATCGCACAACGGGCTGGACCGGCGTAAGGGGCGAGCACATGCGTCAAGCCACGTGTCAAGCCACCGGGCTGCACTCTCGAAGAAGAACCAATGATTTTGCCTTTGGGAAAGCTCGCTGGAGTCCACCATGACTACCGGCAGAATTGACAAATTTGACCTGAAAGCAAAAGTATTTCACAAACTAAACTGTTTTCGAAAATATTTCATACAGCTAACCTTTTTGTGCAGCTCCCAACAGTAAGGCGCTGCACTCTACTGTGCAACTCTTTACAGTTAGGCGCTGCACAGTGTAGTGCAACTCCTTACAGCTAGGCGCTGCACGGTGTGGCGCCTGTGTGTTAGGCGCTGCACAGTAAGAGTGTAGCGCCTTACTGTTGGGCGCTGCACATTAGAGGTCAGCTGGGTGAAATATTTTCAAACATAGTTTAGTTTGTGAAATAGTTTCGTCCTGAGGTTAAATTTATGTTTTTTGCCATGACTACCAGATCAGGGTATTGATTGGAACCAAGCCAATGACCGTTGATCGCGAGGTTGGAAACTTGGCCTCCGAGTCGCAGCATACAAACACGCAATCGAGCACACTTCTAGTTGGGGTCTTGGGGCCGCGGGGGCTATATCTTGCTTACAGCGAGCTATATGCTCCCCTCGCCTAAAGCTTTGCCTGCACCGAATAGTACAGGGCCAATCCATTTTGTATCATTCGCTCGCTCGCTCGCATTCACTCTATACATTTTTTTTACTTTTGCTTTACTCGATTTATTAGTTTCCTCTATCTTTTTGGTTTCTCCAATTTTCTCTTTTTATCGATTTTCATTGGTTTTTTCTTGGTTTTCACAGGTTTCTTTTCTTTTCTTTCTTTTTTTCTTCAGATTACTTTCTTGGGTTTCATCGTTTCTCTTTATTTCTTTCCCGGTTTCACTATTTTCCATCTTTTGCACTGGTTATCTTCGGTTTTCCGTTTTCTTTGGTTTCCTTTGTTTCTTTTTTGGTTTTCCTTTGTTTCATTTTCGGTTTTATTTTCTTTTTCTTTTCGTATAGAACTAGACTTTTTATAAAAGTTTAACATTTATTCAAATACAGGAAACATTTTTTGCATACATCTGAAAAAACATTGTGTACCCGTTGAACATTTTTTGAAATACATGATTAACATTTCTTTTCGAAAATATATTTTTGATGTCAATTTTTTTCATACACATTCTAAATTTTCCGCATACATCTGAAACATTTTTTGTGTAGATGTTTAATATTTCTCAAATAAGTTTTTAGGATTCCTTTTATTTCTATTCTTTCGCATAAACATTCTACCTTTTTCTCTACCCTAGGAACTTTTTTTCTGTACAGTTTTAACATTTTTCAAGTATATTTACATTTTTTTAAACATATATTTTTTAATATCTATTTTTTGCATACACATTCTATATTTTTTTTGTATACATTAGGAACAATTTTGATATACATGTTTAACATTTGTAAAATACATGACTAGTATTTTTTAAAGCATATAATTGTGTCTAATTTTTTCCATACCCATTGTAATTTTTGTGTATACATCAGGAATATTTTTTATACATGTTTAATATTTTCTAAATACATAATTAACATGTTTTCCATATACATGTTTTCATTTCTATTTTTTCCACACACATTGTAAATTATTTGTATATATCAGTAACATTTTTATACACATTTTAGATTTTTTAAATACATGATTAACATTTTTTCATATAAATGTTTTGATGTTTAATTTTCATCATACATATTGTACAATTTTCGTATACCCACCGTTCCTAGATGTAAGTCTTTTTAGAGATTTCAAATGAACTACCACATACGGATGTATATAGACATATTTTAGAGTTTAGATTCACTTAGTTTGCTTCATATGTAGTCACTTGTTGAAATATCTAAAAAGGCCTATATTTACGAACGGAGGGAGTACATTAGAAACATTTTTCTATACATGTTTAATATTTTTCTAAATGCATGATTAACATTTTTCAATTGTGTATGTAAAGTAATTTTTATAATAGATATATTTAAAATATTTTGGAATGTAGATGTGAAAAAAAGCTGAAGGCCTGTGGTTCCTGCAGGGCTCACACGTCTGGCTGTTAGCGAGACATAGTTGTGCTCGGTCGGGGCGAGCCACCGTCATCGCCCTCCCTCGTCGGAGCCGGGCACAACTTTTTGTAGTAGACAGTCGAAAAGTCATCGTGCTAAGGCCCCATAGGACCAACGCATCAGAATAGCAACCGCTGTCGATGAAGAGAAGTTTTGATTAGAAGGATACAACCTAAAGACACATGAACAAAGCCCGGATCTGAGCGGATCCACCAAAGACAACCACCGACCGAATCCTATGAGATCCGGCGAAGACACACCTTCACACGCCCTAGACGCACCACCGGGACAGGGGCTAGACGGGGAAAACCTTATTCCATCTTCAAGAAACCGCCACCGCCTCGTCTTCCTGAGTAGGACAAAGACTCCAACAAAACTTGAATAAGCACATAAAAACGAAGCCCTCCCACCGGCAAGGATTGGAATTCACGCTCACCCATGACACTAAGGCCACAGGAGACGTGGCAGATCGGCAACACCATCGACGGGAGGCAGAAACCCTAGCCGCATATTACAAAAGGGGCCGCTGCTCTGTGGCTTCTTCCGCTTAGGGCGAGTTCATTGTTCGTCCATGTGAATCTGGCACCAGATCGAATTTATCCCTTGACCTTCACCTGATCTTTTTGTGTGTGTTGTTTGTTGTTCTTTGTTGTTCGCAATTACTTCCTTTTGGAAATACAAGCAACTTTGGTTTCTCCGATGAAAATACTCGCAACTGTGGGCCCGCATGCCCCAGTTGCAAGTATTTTACTCGAAGCCACTTGCAACTCGACCCTGGACTTGCAACTGGTATGTTGTATTTTTTGTCTCGTAATTTCCCCAGTTGCAAGTCCACTATCGACTCGCAACTACGAGGGCCCGTGTGTTGGGGAACGTTGCAGAAAATTAAAATTTTTCCTACGGTTTCACCAAGATCCATCTATGAGTTCATCTAAGCAACGAGTCATGGGAGAGAGATTGCATCTACATACCACTTTGTAGATCGCGAGCGGAAGCGTTCAACGAACGGGGATGAGGTAGTCGTACACGACGTGATCCAAATCACCGGAGATCCTAGCACCGAACGGACGTCACCTCCGCGTTCAACACACGTACGGTCAGCGTAACGTCTCCTTCTTCTTGATCCAGCAAGGCAAAGGAGAGGTTGAGGAAGATGGCTCCAGCAGCAGCACGACGGCATGGTGATGGTGGAGCTGCAGTACTCCGGCAGGGCTTCGCCGAGCTCTATGGAGGAGGAGGAGGTGTTGGAGAGGGAGAGGGAGGCGCCAGGGCAAGGGGTGCGGCTGCCCCCCTCCCCTCCCCCCTTTATATAGGCCCCTGGGGGGGCGCCGGCCCTGGGAGATTGAATCTCCCAAGGGGGCGGCGGCCAAGGGGGGTGGAGTGCCCCCCAAGGCAAGTGGGCGCCCCCCCACCCTAGGGTTCCAACCCTAGGCGCAGGGGGTGGGCCTTGGGGGGCGCACCAGCCCACTAAGGGCTGGTCCCCCTCCCACTTCAGCCCATGGGGCCCTCCGGGATGGGTGGCCCCACCCGATGGACCCCCGGGACCCATCTGGTGGTCCCGGTACAATACCGGTGACCCCCAGATCATTCCTGATGGACGAAACGGCACTTCCTATATATAATTCTTCACCTCTGGACCAATCCGGAACTCCTCGTGACGTCCGGGATCTCATCCGGGACTCCGAACAACATTCGGGTTACTGCATATACATATCTTCACAACCCTAGCGCCACCGAACCTTAAGTGTGTAGACCCTACGGGTTCGGGAGACATGCAGACATGACCGAGACGGCTCTCGGGCAATAACCAACAGCGGGATCTGGATACCCATGTTGGCTCCCACATGCTCCACGATGATCTCATCGGATGAACCACGATGTCGAGGATTCAATTAATCCCGTATACGATTCCCTTTGTCAATCGGTATTTTACTTGCCCGAGATTCGATCGTCGGTATCCCAATACCTCGTTCAATCTCGTTACCGGCAAGTCACTTTACTCGTACCGTAATGCATGATCCCGTGATCAAACACTTTGATCACATTGAGCTCATTATGATGATGCATTACCGAGAGGGCCCGGTGATACCTCTCCGTCAAGCGGAGTGACAAATCCCAGTCTCGATCCGTGTCAACCCAACAGATACTTTCGGAGATACCCGTAGTATACCTTTATAGTCATCCAGTTACGTTGTGACGTTTGGCACACCCAAAGCACTCCTACGGTGTCCGGGAGTTACACGATCTCATGGTCTAAGGAAAGGATACTTGACATTGGAAAACTCTAGCAAACGAACTATGCGATCTTATGCTATGTTTAGGATTGGGTCTCGTCCATCACATCATTCTCCTAATGATGTGATCTCGTTATCATTGACATCCAATGCCCATAGTCAGGAAACCGTGACTATCTATTGATCAATGAGCTAGTCAACTAGAGGCTTACTAGGGACACGTTGTTGTCTGTTATTCACACATGTATTACGATTTCCGGATAACACAATTATAGCACAAATAAAGACAATTATCATGAATAAGGAAATATAATAATAATGCTTTTATTATTGCCTCTAGGGCATATTTCCAACAGTCTCCCACTTGCACTAGAGTCAATAATCTAGTTACATTGTGATGAATCGAACACCCATAGAGTTCTGGTGCTGATCATGTTTTGCCTTAGGGAGAGGTTTAGTCAATGGATCTGCGACATTCAGATCCGTGTGCACTTTACAAATTTCTATGTCTCCATCTTGAACATTTTCACGAATGGAGTTGAAGCGACGCTTGATGTGCCTAGTCTTCTTGTGAAACCTGGGCTCCTTGGCAAGTGCAATAGCTCCAGTGTTGTCACAGAAGAGTTTGATTGGCCCCGACGCATTGGGTATGACTCCGAGGTCGGTGATGAACTCCTTCACCCAAATTGCTTCATGTGCTGCCTCCGAGGCTCCCATGTACTCCGCTTCACATGTAGATCCTGCCACGACGCTTTGCTTGCAACTGCACCAGCTTACTGCCCCACCATTCAAAATATACACGTATCCGGTTTGTGACTTAGAGTCATCCAGATCTGTGTCGTAGCTAGCGTCGACGTAACCCTTTACGACGAGCTCTTAGTCACCTCCATAAACGAGAAACATTTCCTTAGTCCTTTTCAGGTACTTCAGGATATTCTTGACCGCTGTCCAGTGTTCCTTGCCGGGATTACTTTGGTACCTTCCTACCAAACTTACGGCAAGGTTTACATCAGGTCTGGTACACAACATGGCATACATAATAGAACCTATGGCTGAGGCATAGGGGATGACACTCATCTCTTCTATATCTTCTGCCGTGGTCGGACATTGAGCTGAGCTCAATTTCACACCTTGTAACACAGGTAAGAACCCCTTCTTAGATTGATCCATATTGAACTTCTTCAATATCTTATCAAGGTATGTGCTTTGTGAAAGACCTATGAGGCGTCTTGATCTATCTCTATAGATCTTGATGCCTAATATATAAGCAGCTTCTCCAAGGTCCTTCATTGAAAAACTCTTATTCAAGTAGGCCTTAATGCTGTCCAAGAGTTCTATATCATTTCCCATCAAAAGTATGTCATCTACATATAGTATGAGAAATGCTACAGAGCTCCCACTCACTTTCTTGTAAACGCAGGCTTCTCCATAAGTCTGCGTAAACCCAAATGCTTTGATCATCTCATCAAAGCGATTGTTCCAACTCCGAGATGCTTGCACCAGCCCATAAATCGAGCGTTGGAACTTGCACACCTTGTCAGCATTCTTAGGATTGACAAAACCTTCCGGCTGCATCATATACAATTCTTCCTTAAGGAAACCATTAAGGAATGCCGTTTTGACGTCCATTTGCCATATTTCATAATCGTAGAATGCGGCAATTGCTAACATGATTCGGACGGACTTCAGCTTCGCTACCGGTGAGAAAGTCTCATCGTAGTCAATTCCTTGAACTTGTCGATAACCCTTAGCGACAAGCCGAGCTTTATAGATGGTCACATTACCATCCGCGTCTGTCTTCTTCTTAAAGATTCATTATTTTCTATGGCTCGCCGCTCAACGGGCAAGTCAGTCAAAGTCCATACTTCGTTTTCATACATGGATCCTATCTCGGATTTCATGGCTTCCAGCCATTTGTCGTTATCCGGGCCCGCCATTGCTTCCTCATAGTTCGAAGGTTCACCGTTGTCTAACAACATGATTTCCAAGACAGGGTTGCCGTACCACTCTGGTGCGGAACTTGTCCTTGTGGACCTTCGAATTTCGGTAGGAGCTTGATTATAAGTATCTTGATCATCATCATTAATTTCCTCTCTAGTCGGTGCAGGCACCTCAGGAACGTTTTCTTGAGTTTCGCCATTTTCCGGTTCAAGATGTAACACTTCATCAAGTTCTACTTTCCTCCCACTTACTTCTTTCGAGAGAAACTCTTTCTCTAGAAAGGATCCATTCTTGGCAACAAAGATCTTGCCTTCGGATCTGAGGTAGAAGGTATACCCAATAGTTTCTTTAGGGTATCCTATGAAGACGCATTTTTCCGACTTGGGTTCGAGCTTTTCAGGTTGAAGTTTCTTGACATAAGCATCGCATCCCCAAACTTTTAGAAACGACAGCTTAGGTCTCTTCCCAAACCATAATTCATACGGTGTCGTCTCAACGGATTTCGACGGAGCCCTATTTAAAGTGAATGCGGCAGTCTCTAAAGCATGGCCCCAAAAAGATAGCGGTAAATCGGTAAGAGACATCATAGATCGTACCATATCTAATAGAGTGCGATTACGACGTTCGGACACACCATTACGCTGAGGTGTTCCAGGCGGCGTGAGTTGTGAAACTATTCCACATTTCCTTAAGTGTGTGCCAAATTCGTGACTCAAGTATTCTCCTCCACGATCTGATCGTAGAAACTTGATCTTTCTATCACGTTGATTTTCAACCTCACTCTGAAATTCCTTGAACCTTTCAAAGGTCTCAGACTTGTGTTTCATTAAGTAGATATACCCATATCTACTCAAGTCATCAGTGAGGGTGAGAACATAACGATAGCCACTGCGAGCCTCAACACTTATTGGACCGCACACATCGGTATGTATGATTTCCAATAAGTTGGTTGCTCGCTCCATTGTTCCTGAGAACGGAGTCTTGGTCATTTTACCCATGAGGCATGGTTCGCACGTGTCAAATGATTCATAATCAAGAGACTCTAAAAGTCCATCTGCATGGAGCTTCTTCATGCGTTTGACACCTATGTGACCAAGGCGGCAGTGCCACAAATATGTGGGACTATTGTTATCAACTTTAACTCTTTTGGTATTCACACTATGAATATGTGTATCATCACGTACGAGATTCATTAAGAACAAACCATTAACCATCGGAGCATGACCATAAAACATATCTCTCATATAAATAGAACAACCATTATTCTCGAATTTAAATGAGTAGCCATCTCGAATTAAACGAGATCCAAACACAATGTTCATGCTCAAACTTGGCACTAAATAACAATTATTGAGGTTTAAAACTAATCCCGTAGGTAAATGTAGAGGTAGCATGCCGACGGCGATCACATCGACCTTGGAACCATTCCCGACGCGCATCGTCACCTCGTCCTTCGCCAGTCTCCGTTTATTCCGCAACTCCTGCTTTGAGTTACAAATGTGAGCAACTGCACCGGTATCAAATACCCAAGAGCTACTACGAGTACTGGTAAGGTACACATCAATTACATGTATATCACATATACCTTTTGTTTTGCCGGCCTTCTTGTCCGCTAAGTATTTGGGGCAGTTCCGCTTCCAGTGACCACTTCCCTTGCAATAAAAGCACTCAGTCTCGGGCTTGGGTCCATTCTTTGGCTTCTTCCCGGCAACTTGCTTACCGGGCGCGGCAACTTCCTTGCCGTCCTTCTTGAAGTTCTTTTTACCCTTGCCCTTCTTGAACTTAGTGGTTTTATTCACCATCAACACTTGATGTTCCTTCTTGATTTCTACCTCTGCTGATTTCAGCATAGCATATACCTCAGGAATGGTCTTTACCATCCCCTGCATGTTGTAGTTCATCACAAAGCTCTTGTAGCTAGGTGGAAGCGACTGGAGGATTCTGTCAATGACCGCTTCATCCGGGAGATTAACTTCCAGTTGAGTCAAGCGGTTGTGCAACCCAGACATCTTGAGTATGTGTTCACTGACAGAGCTATTTTCCTCCATCTTACAGCTAAAGAATTTGTCGGAGACTTCATATCTCTCGACCCGGGCATGAGCTTGGAAAACCATTTTCAGCTCTTCGAACATCTCATATGCTCCATGTCTCTCAAAACGCTTTTGGAGCCCCGGCTCTAAGCTATAAAGCATGCCGCACTGAACGAGGGAGTAATCATCGGAGCATGACTGCCAAGCGTTCATAACGTCTTGTTCTGCAGGGAGAACAGGTGCGTCACCCAGCGGTGCTCGTAGGACATAATCTTTCTTGGCAGCTATGAGGATGATCCTCAGGTTCCGGACCCAGTCCGTATAGTTGCTGCCATCGTCTTTCAGCTTGGTTTTCTCTAGGAACGCGTTGAAGTTGAGGACTATGTTGGCCATTTGATCTACAAGACATATTGTAAATATTTTAGACTAAGTTCATGATAATAAAGTTCATTTAATCAAATTATTTAATGAACTCCCACTTAGATGGACATCCCTCTTCTAGTCATCTAAGTATAACATGATCCGAGTCAACTAGGCCGTGTCCGATCATCACGTGAGACGGACTAGTCAACATAGGTGAACATCTTATGTTGATCGTATCTTCTATACGACTCATGCTCGACCTTTCGGTCTTCTGTGTTTCGAGGCCATGTCTGTACATGCTAGGCTCGTCAAGTCAACCTAAGTGTTTGCATGTGTAAATCTGTCTTACACCCGTTGTCTGTGAACGTTAGAATCTATCACACCCGATCATCACGTGGTGCTTCGAAACAAAGAACTGTCGCAACGGTGCACAGTTAGGGGGAACACTTCTTGAAATTATTATGAGGGATCATCTTATTTACTACCGTCGTTCTAAGTAAACAAGATGCAAAACATGATAAACATCACATGCAATCAAATAATAAACGTGACATGATATGGCCAATATCACATAGCTCCTTTGATCTCCATCTTGGGGCTCCCTGATCATCTATGTCACCGGCTTGACACCATGATCTCCATCATCATGATCTCCATCATCGTGTTTCCATGAAGTTGCTCGCCAACTATTACTTCTACTACTATGGCTAACGCGTTTAGCAATAAAGTAAAGTAATTTACATGGCGTTTTCAATGACACGCAGGTCATACAAAAATAAAGACAACTCCTATGGCTCCTGCCGGTTGTCATACTCATCGACATGCAAGTCGTGATTCCTATTACAATAGCATGAACATCTCATACATCACATATAGATCATTCATCATTCATCACAACTTTGACCATATCATATCACAAAGCACTTGCTGCAAAAACAAGTTAGACGTCCTCTAATTGTTGTTGCAAGTTTTACGTGGCTGAATTAGGGTTCTAGCAAGAACGTTTTCTTACCTACGTTCAAACCACAACGTGATTTGTCAACTTCTATTTACCCTTCATAAGGATCCTCATCGAATCCGCTCCAACTAAAGTAGAAGAGACAGACACCCGTCAGCCACCTTATGCAACTAGTGCATGTTAGTCGGTGGAACCGGTCTCACGTAAGCGTACGTGTAAGGTTGGTCCGGGCCGCTTCATCCCACAATACCGCTGAAGCAAGATAAGACTAGTAGCGGCAAGAAGAGTTGACAACATCTACGCCCACAACAAATTGTGTTCTACTCGCGCAAGAAGAACTACGCATAGACCTAGCTCATGATGCCACTGTTGGGGAACGTTGCAGAAAATTAAAATTTTTCCTACGGTTTCACCAAGATCCATCTATAAGTTCATCTAAGCAACGAGTCATGGGAGAGAGATTGCATCTACATACCACTTTGTAGATCGCGAGCGGAAGCGTTCAACGAACGGGGATGAGGTAGTCGTACACGACGTGATCCAAATCACCGGAGATCCTAGCACCGAACGGACGGCACCTCCGCGTTCAACACACGTACGGTCAGTGTAACGTCTCCTTCTTCTTGATCCAGCAAGGCAAAGGAGAGGTTGAGGAAGATGGCTCCAGCAGCAGAACGACGGCGTGGTGATGGTGGAGCTGCAGTACTCCGGCAGGGCTTCGCCGAGCTCTATGGAGGAGGAGGAGGTGTTGGAGAGGGAGAGGGAGGCGCCAGGGCAAGGGGTGCGGCTGCCCCCCTCCCCTCCCCCTTTATATAGGCCCCTGGGGGGGCGCCGGCCCTGGGAGATTGAATCTCCCAAGGGGGCGGCGGCCAAGGGGGGTGGAGTGCCCCCCAAGGCAAGTGGGCGCCCCCCACCCTAGGGTTCCAACCCTAGGCGCAGGGGGTGGGCCTTGGGGGGCGCACCAGCCCACTAAGGGCTGGTCCCCCCTCCCACTTCAGCCCATGGGGCCCTCCGGGATGGGTGGCCCCACCCGGTGGACCCCTGGGACCCATCTGGTGGTCCCGGTACAATACCGGTGACCCCCAGATCATTCCCGATGGCCGAAACTGCACTTCCTATATATAATTCTTCACCTCCGGACCAATCTGGAACTCCCCGTGACGTCCAGGATCTCATCCGAGACTCCGAACAACATTCGGGTTACTGCATATACATATCTTCACAACCCTAGGGTCACCGAACCTTAAGTGTGTAGACCCTACGGGTTCGGGAGACATGCAGACATGACCGAGACGGCTCTCGGGCAATAACCAACAGCGGGATCTGGATACCCATGTTGGCTCCCACATGCTCCACGATGATCTCATCGGATGAACCACGATGTCGAGGATTCAATTAATCCCGTATACGATTCCCTTTGTTAATCGGTATTTTACTTGCCCGAGATTCGATCGTCGGTATCCCAATACCTCATTCAATCTCGTTACCGACAAGTCACTTTACTCGTACCGTAATGCATGATCCCGTGATCAAACACTTTGATCACATTGAGCTCATTATGATGATGCATTACCGAGAGGGCCCGGTGATACCTCTCCGTCAAGCGGAGTGACAAATCCCAGTCTCGATCCGTGTCAACCCAACAGATACTTTCGGAGATACCCGTAGTATACCTTTATAGTCATCCAGTTACGTTGTGACGTTTGGCACACCCAAAGCACTCCTACGGTGTCCGGGAGTTACACGATCTCATGGTCTAAGGAAAGGATACTTGACATTGGAAAACTCTAGCAAACGAACTATGCGATCTTATGCTATGTTTAGGATTGGGTCTCGTCCATCACATCATTCTCCTAATGATGTGATCTCGTTATCATTGACATCCAATGCCCATAGTCAGGAAACCATGACTATCTATTGATCAACGAGCTAGTCAACTAGAGGCTTACTAGGGACACATTGTTGTCTGTTATTCACACATGTATTACGATTGCCGGATAACACAATTATAGCACGAATAAAGACAATTATCATGAATAAGGAAATATAATAATAATGCTTTTATTATTGCCTCTAGGGCATATTTCCAACACCGTGTGCCCTAGTTGCAACTCCACCATCGACTCGCAACTGGCTGGTGTTTACTCGATGCCACTTGCAACTCGACCCTGGACTCGCAACTAGTCTGTTTTTGTCCTTTTCTTTGCCATAATTGCCCCAGTTGTGAGTCCACCATTGACTCGCAACTATGAGGGCCCGCATGCCCCAGTTGCAACTCAACCATCGACTCGCAACTCGACCTTTGACTCGCAACTGGTCTGATTTTGTGTCTCTTCTTTATTGCCTTTATTGCCTAAGGGTCCCTAGTTGCATGTTGACCATCAACTCGCAACTAGGAGGTGTGTGTTTGTTGAGGATCCCTAGTTGCAAGTTGACCAACGACTCATAATTAGGTGTGTATGTGTGCGTGTGTGCGTGTGTGTGTGCGTTGTTGTGGCCTCCAGTTGCAAGTCGCACATCAACTAGTCCCCAGTTGCAAGCTGCCCATCGACTGGCAATTGAGTGTATGCATGTGTGTGTGTGTCTTTATGTCGAGGGTCCCCAGTTGCATTTCAACCATCGACTCGCAACTAGGAGGTGTGTATTTGTTGAGGACCCCTAGTTGCAAGTTGACCATCGACTCATAATTAGGTGTGTGTGTGTGTGTGTGTGTGTGTGTGTTGTCATGGCCTCCAGTTGCAAGCCACGCATCAACTCGTCCCCAGTTGCAAGCCGCCCATCGACTCGCAACTAAGTGTGTGTGTGTGTGTGCTTTGTCGAGGGTCCCAAGTTGCATGCTGATAACCGACTCGCAACTAGCGCGCACGCGTGTGTGTCTTTATGTCAAGGGTCCCTAGTTGCATGTCAACTATCGACTCGCAACTAGGGGGTGTTTGTTTGTTGAAGGGTTCCCAATTGCATGTCGTTAACCGACTCCGTAACTAGAGATGTGTGTGTGTGTGTGTCTTTTTGTCAAGGGGTCCCTAGTTGCATGTTAACCATTGAGTCGCAACTAGGGAGTGTTTGTTTGTTGAGCCCCCCCCCCCCAATTGCAAGTTGACCATCGACTCACAACTAGGGGGTTGTGTGTGTGTTTTTGTCAACCATCTACTCGCAACTAGTGTGTGTGTGTGTGTTTTGTCGTGGCCCCTAGTTGCAAGCCGCTCATCGAACTCGCAACTAAGGATGATGATGATGATGATGTGTGTGTGTGTGTGTGTGTTCGTCGAGGGTCCCTAGTTGCATGTTGATAACCGTCTCACAACTAGGATGTGTGTGTTTTGTTGAGGACCCCCAGTTTGCAAGTTGACAATCAACTCAAAACTAGAGGTGTGTGTGTGTGTTTGTCAAGGGTCCTCATCTGCATGTCAACCATCGACTCGCAACTATGGAGGGTGTGTGTTTGTCAAGGACCCCAATTGCAAGTTGACCATCGACTCGCAACTGGGAGGTAGGTGTGTGTGTGTGTGTGTGTTTTGTCGTGGCCCCCAGTTGCAAGGCACTCATCGACTCGCAACTAAGGATGTGTGTGTGTGTGTGTGTGTGTGTGTAGAGGGTCCCTAGTTGCACGTCGATAACCGACTCACAACTAGGTGTGTCTGTGTCTTTTTTTTGTCAAGGGTCCCCGGTTGCATGTTGAGCATGAACTTGCAAGTAGGAGGTGTGTGTTTGTTGAGGACCCCCAATTACAAGTTAGCCATCGACTCATAATTATGTGTCTGTGTGTGTGTGTTGTCGTGGCCTCCAGTTGTAAGCCGACCATCAACTCGCAACTAACAATGTGTGTGTATGTGTGTGTGTGTGTGGGTCCCTAGTTGCAAGTCGATAAGCAACTTGCAACTAGGGGTGTGTGTGTGTCTTTTTGTTGAGGGTCCCCAGTTACAAGTTGCCCATGGACTTGCAACTAGGGGGGTGTTTGTTGAGGACCCCCAGTTGCAAGTTGACCATAGACTTGCAACTAGGGGGTCTCTATGTGTGTGTGTTTATTCGTGGCCCCCAGTTTACAAGTTGACCATCGACTCACAACTAGCGTGTGTGTGTGTGTGTGTGTGTGTGTCAAGGGGTCCCCAGTTGCAAGCCGCTCATCGACTCACAACTAAGGATGTGTGTGTGTGTGTGTCTTTTTGTTAAGGGGTCCCTAGTTGCATCTCAACCATTGACTCACAACCAAGGGGTCCCAAGTTTAGCGGAGTGCGTGTTTGTCAAGGGTCCCCAGTTGCAAGCCGACCATCGACTCGCAACAAGGAGCAGGACAGGGTGGTGTATATTGTGTGTTTGTCAAGGTCCCTAGTTTTTGCGAGTCTACCATCGAGCTGCAACCGAGGAGGAGGGGGAGAAGTTTGTTTGTACAAGCCCTGGTTGCTAGCCGAGCATCGACTTGCAACTTGGGGGAGGGGGAGGGGAAATTTTGTTTCTGTACAAACCCTTATTTTTTTGCAAGTCAACCATTAAAATCGTGATTGAGAGGTGCCGGTGTCTGTGTGCTTGTTGAGGACCGATTTCAACCAGTTCCAAGTTGATGCTCGACTCGCATTTTTTTTACAACTATTTCCATTTTTTGATAGATTTTTTTCCTTTTATGATGGAACAAAACAAAGGATTTTCTACTTTGTTTTTAATATAACAACATTTTGTTAAAAAAAATCTAATCCCTAGTTTTTACTATGATCAATATTGTATAATAATTATTTTTTATTAAAATATTTTTTTTGAATCAAATATTCTTAGATGGTATGATCTCGTGTATGTTTTTTTTACACAAACAACCTTTTGTGTAGGAGCATAAAGGCCAATTTTTGAACTCAAATGTATTATTATTTTTTCGGAGGTTTTTTTTGCAAGATGTCCAAAGTTTGCAACGGATAACACCAGGCTGTGCGGCTCTGCTTCTATCTCTTTTTGGCTGGCACTGTTTGAATCGGTGGGAGAGAGAGCTGGGCAGAGACGGGGGTGAGTACATCAAAGACGATGGCCTGCGATGTCGCCGCCGCCGAGCCACCCGCCATCCTACCCGTACTGGAGCTTCGCGCGCTCGACAAGGCCCCCGCCGTCTGCCCCGTCCAGGAGCCCCGCACGCCCGACAAGGCTCCCGCCGTCTGCACCGTCCGGGAGCTCCGCACGGGCGCCGCGCCGTCCGCCATGGGCAGGGCCCCCGATCTCTGCGCCGACGACACAGAGCACGCGGCACAAGACCAAGTCCACATCACGCTGATTCTGTTTTTTCCGTTTGTATGCGGAGTTCCACTTTGGCTCCGCTCTGTTCAACTCAGCGCCGCGAATTGAACTGTAGAATGCATCGGCTCGCTGGTAAATTTTGTGTAGGTCACGTTGGAGTAGGGGGTTGGGCAGCACGGGTATGAGAATTTTGATTCATTGAGCCAGGAATTTCTATTTGATAGAAGTTTGTATCTGCTAGAGATATTGTGCAGTAAGTCTGAATTTGTTAGATTCATAGTACCATAGCATTTCTGAACATTTTTTGAGTGTGGTTATGTGGCAAGGGGGGGGGGATGATTTTAGGTGTTTCTCCCTAGGAGGGGCTTTTTATGGTGATCAAAGCGTTTGAACAGACTAGCCGTTCGGCCATCTCAATGCCATTGCAGCACAAACACCAGCACCAAAGCTACCTGTATGTGCAGCTGTCCCAGTTGTCCTTGTTTTGATTGGCTTATTTTATGGAACATCATTCTCTGTGTAGATGACATCACAATTCAAAACTAGGTTCTACTTAGTACAGCCGGGATGGTCACCGGATTATTGACAGGGGGCACAGATAGATGAGTAACTGCCAATCTGATCTGATTGCCTCATGGCTTTCCAAGCAACACGGAAGCGAAATGACCCTGCGCTCCAGACTGTATATTTCCTTTTTTTCAAGAAGATAGACTATATTTCCTAAACACTCAAAGCCACGGCACACAGAAAGGCCCAACAGTGACAACCAAAACAAACAACGACAAAAAATAACTCACAAGCCAAAAAGTGAGAATTAAAGAGGCCCGTTATTGTGTTTTTTACCAAGGATAAGGATAGTCCGCCAGGGAACGGGCTGGGACAAGAAAATGGGATGTCATGCATATGTCATCTGAATGAGACCATTTTATGTCTCATTCGAATGAGTTCCAGGCGCTCCCTATATAGATGGAAGGAGGGAGTAGCGCTTTTATTTTTTCCCTATATAGATGGAAGGAGGGAGTAGCGCTTTTATTTTTTCCCTTTTATGATAATGTTTGTAAATTCCAAAATTTCTTTGAATTACTCAAAAAATGTTCAGAAAATTGTTAAAAAATGTAAAAATGTTTCGGATATTTATAATTCATTTGTAGTTTTCTGTAAAATGTTTGAAATTCTCAAAAATTGTTCGCAATTACAAAAAATGCTGGAAAATAGAAAATATTCAGAATTTTGAATAATGATTGGTAATTATTTAAGAAAAAACAATTTAAAATTTCAAAAAACGTTCTCCTTTTAAAAACTTCCAAAACAAAACAAAAAGTTCTGAAATTTGGTTGTAATCATCGCATCTGTGCGAACGCCCAACATCTTGATGCACAAAGCATCATATAGGGAGTCCCGTCCCAGAGGCGCCGTATGCAGTGCTGCCACTGATCCAAAGCATCGCACAATGGGCTGGACCGGCGTGAGGGGCGAGCACACGCCTCAAGCCACCGGGCTGCAACCATGGCCCGAAAACCATCAGTTCTCAAAGAAGAATCAAGGATTTTCGAAAACCATTGGTTCTCGAAGAAGAACCAAGGATTTTGCCATTGGGAAAGCTCGCCCGAGTCCACCATGACCACCAGATCGGGGTATTGATTAGAACCAAGCCAATGACCGTTGATCACGAGGTTGGAAACTTGGCCTCCGAGTCGCAGAATACAAACACGCAATCGAGCACACTTCTAGTTGGGGTTTTGGGGCCGCAGAGGCTATATCTTGCTTATGGAGAGCTTTATGCTCCCCTCGCCTAAATCTTTGCCTGCACGGAATAGTACAGGGCCAATCCATTTTGTATCGTTCCTTCGCTCGCTCGCATTCACTGTCTTCATTTTTTTTTTCATTTCTGTTTTATTTGATTTATTAGTTCCCTCTATTTTTTTGGTTTCTGCATTTTTCTTTTTTTTTCATTTCTTTTATTTCTATTCTTTCGCATAAACATTCTACATTTTTGTATACCCTAGGAACATTTTTTGTGTACAGTTTTAACATTTTCAAGTATAATTACATCTTTTAAAACATATATTTTTTACTTTTTTTCCGCATACACACTCTATATTTTTGTATACATCAGGAACACTTTTGATATACATGTTTAACATTTTAAAAATAAATGATTAGTGTTTTTAAAGCATATAATTTTTGTGTATAATTTTTTCAATACCCATTTTAATTTTTGTGTATACACCAGGAATATTTGTTTATACATGTTTAATACTTTCTAAATACAATACTAATTAACATTCTTTCATATATATGTTTTATTTCCATTTTTCCCACACTTATTGTACATTATTTGTATATATCAGTAACATTTTTATACACCTGTGAGATTTTTAAAATACATGATTAACTTTTTTTCATATAAATGTTTTGATGTTTAATTTTCATCATACATATTGTACAATTTTCGTATGCATTAGAAACATTTTTCTAAATGCACGAACATTTTTCAATTGAGTATGGAAAGTGATTTTTGTAAGAGATATATTTAAAATATTTCGGAATATAGATGTAAAAATAAAAGCCGAAGGCCTGCGGTTCCTGCAGGGCTCACATGTCTGGCTGTTAGCGAGACATAGTTGTGCTCGGTCGGGGCGAGTTTTTTTTGTTATTGAAATCCCCACTTAGGGCAAGGTTTTTTTTCCGGGAAACTTTTTATCTATTCATCTTCAATCATGACAGTACAACGAATATAAAAAATAATAAAAATTACATTCAGATTTGTAGACCATCTAGCGACGACTATAAGCACTGAAGCGAGCCGAAGACACGTCGCCGCCATCGCCTTCCTCGCCGGAGCCGGGCACAAACTTTTGTAGTAGACAGTCGGGAAGTCGTCGTGCTAAGGCCCCATAGAACTAACACACCAGAATAGCAACCGATGCCGATGAAGAGAAGTTCAGATCAGAAGGATCCAAGTTGAAGACACATGAACAAAGTCTGGATCCGAGCGGGTCCATCAAAGACAACCACCAACTGAATCCTATGAGATCCGGCGAAGACACACCTCCACACGCCCTAAACGTACCACCGGAATGGGGCTAGGCGGGAAGAACCTTATTCCATTTTCAAGAAACCGCCACCGCCTTGTTTCCCTAAGCAGGACAGAGACTCCAACAAAACTTGAATAAGCATATAAAAATGAAGCCCTCCCACCGACAAGGATTGGAATTCACGCTCTCCCATGACACTAAGGCCACATGAGACGTGGCAGATCAGCAGCGCCGCCGACGGGAGGCAGAACCCTAGCCGCAGATTACAAAAGGGGCCGCTGCTCTGTGGCTTCTTCCGCTTAGGGCGAGTTCATTGTTCTTCCATGTGAATCTGGCACCAGATCGGATTTATCCCTAGCCCCTCGCAGCAGGTTAAAATCCCCTCCTACCAGCACCCATTCCTTGTACTCATTCGAGTAGTTGTAGAAAAAAAAGGGACAGGATGGTGTCCATTCCGTCCCCATTCCTTGTGCCGCCGTTGATCGTTCAAACGGAACCCGAGGGAATATTAAGCGTACGTACGTCGGTACGTGTACAAATCAGAACGCGGCGGAGCGGCGCTAGAAGCAACCTCGCACGTCACCGGCAGCGAGCAACGACGACCTGGCACTTCTCCTCGGCCCGCACGCATGCTGCGCTACCACATACATATATACCACCTACCTCAGATGGACGCCAAGCGAGAGACCAAGCTGCAGTTTCCATCGCAGCCCTACCGGTTGATAATTCAGCAGCGTCGATGTCGGTAGGCAAGAAGCCGTCGCCGTCGACATCGCGGCACGACGCGGAGGAGGCCGTCCAAGAAGCAGAGGGAGGAGACAGCGGCGGCGGGGACGTCGCCGTGATGCAGCGGAAGGAGAGCGGCAACAGAAGCGGCGGGAAGAAGGCGGCAGATCAGCGGCGGTACAGCCGGTGCTTCTCGGGGCTGGAGATCAGCATCGGTCCGGGCCCGCTCAAGGACGTCGACGCCGGGAAGCTCAAAGGCCAGATCAGGAAGTGGGCCAAGGCCGTCGTGGGCTACGCGCGCCAGCTCAGCTTCGGCTCGCCGAGGTCCTCCCCACGCAAGTCCGGCGACGGCGCCACGCCGAAGTCGGCGACGGCGACCGTCCGGTCCAAGTCCGGCCTCGGCGGCGCCAGGAGCGACCCTCCCTCGGCCGAGCTGCCACCGTGAAAGCTTTGGTAGCTTACAAGAGTACTCCTTGACCGGTCGGTTGCGTGTGACCACGTAGAGTTATGCAGCTTCTTCCTTTCTTCCTCCCATCTTATAACAGTAAAAATTTATTTGATTTGTTTTCCCATGCTTGGCTTGATTACCTCTTTCGGTTGAGTCAGATTCTTTGATTTAATTAATTGTTCGTGCGTAGACACCAGATATGTACATGTTTAATAATAATGATTTACTCCTACTACGGATGCTTCAGTTGCAGCATAACTAAATCCACACGGAGCAGTCCCAATCGCTTTGTAAACTTAATTATTTGTCTACCATTGATGGTGTGGTGATATTCTACCACCTTTCAGTATGAGGAGTATCATAAACTAGTATTATGGGCATGATACTATTTAATTATGTGCATAATACTAATTTATGATTAAAACTCCACAATGCATAGTATACACACTATAATCATATTATCATTATTTTATCATTTGTAGAATGTAATATAAAGTTGTGGTTGCGATTTAGTTTTTAATATATTTTCTCATTTGTTGTATTACGATATTGCATTATGATACAATATTACAATCATCTTTCACATTATTAAATGCAATGTCATGTCATATTTTTCACTTAGATGCCAATGCTTATGATACTCTCATTGATGCTCTATCCATTCCTTTTTTCTTTGCTCGTAACTTTAATAACGCAGACCAAGGAAAGCAAAAGATAACTTAGAATCAAATTGGATGGACAATTAGATCCCTCAGTTCTCAACCGATCTCTCTCCCCGATGGCCTTCAGCAATAACTGTTGTTGCATGATCGGGCAACCCTCGAGGCTCAGAATATTTTTGTTACATACCGTCTCCAAACTCCCATGCATGCATACCCGATGTCGTTAGCCGCCACGTGTCTAACTGAATCATCGTACAACCTGCTTTCCTAAGAGCAAGCATAATAAAGTGATGTAAACAAGCTATAAAGATCAAAATATTATATTTTCGCTAAGTTGGATGAGAGTGAGGATAAGACAGAATGAAAACGAGTTGTAGAATAAGAGCCAGCTCCAGCACGGACTCCAAGAAACATTGTGAGAGTGTAAGATGAGTCATGTACTAACAAAGCAATACTTCTTTATATCCAACTACCATACATGTTGGCTATTAGGTCGACTATAGATGACATGGCAACAATGTATGTCTGTAACTTGGCTCTACTATTAACCAATGCTCTATGCTCATGATACTTCTCCCTTTGGATCATATCGAGACGCTCATAGCTTCTCCTAGCTCTGTCCCATGCAGTATCGAGTAGGAAGGCCATGACCTATCTCCTACAAGAAAGGAGTGATGCACCTGGCTGAGGTGCAGTCAGAGGACAACCATGGCCGAGCGTCACTTCGCCAAACAGAGTGTTGGTAGCAACACTCTCCTCCATCCTCCATGTCTACACCCGCGGCTCGTGGCCTCCATTACCAAAGCGGCATCCTCGCTGAAGTGCAATCAAGATCGGCGCCAACCTTGTGCAACATAGCCGAATCAAACATATTAATATATCCATCATCATTTTCTCCGAGATCATGTTTCACATGAAGACATTGAGATATTTCATGTTGGTGCTAAGAAGCAATTTATCGATGTTTTCACCAAGCTGCTTGATGAGCAAGGTTATGTGAGTTAAGGCACGAGCTAAATATCATCAAATCGAGTAACATGGGTTGCTAATCTTGCATACACACATGAGCTCAATTAGTATGTTGTTCAGATGTAGGATGATACCTCTTTTTATTAATCCGGTAATGAAATAGAAAAGTGTATCCCGCACCTGTTTCCCTAGAGGTGACCCTGGGTTATTGAACCCACGAGAGGAAGATTCACTTGAAAACGATGGTCTCTAGCAAGATTTTGTCAAAGTGTCAAATTCAGCTTTTGACCGGGTCAAGCAAGCAAATAGTGATTCAAACACTTATAATAAAAAGTGGTACGAGTATGAGGTCTTAATGCTTACAACCATGTATTTCTGTTGGGATCAGATATGATCTTAATTTGTGCGCTAGAAGTCACCTGTCGAGATGTTCTTCTTACGGATCGAAGTCGGGGATGTGTCCAAATAAGATCTTGACCGGCACGAGTCCTTGGTCAAGAATCACTTGTCCTACCACAGGCCCTACCCGTTGCGCGGTGGTTGCCTTCATAATTAAGATAATAAATTAGATAAGAGCTTTGGGCGTTTAATGACTACACCTCGTATATCCTCAAGGATATGATCCCCAACTGAACCTTACTGTCACCAGTGTTCGGTATAACACTTCATGGTCTCCTCGCTCCTAGCATCACCGGTGCTCGATCTCCATGATCCTGGGTACCTGCGGGGATGAAGATTGTGGACAAGACAAGAGACATCTACGGAACAATTTTATTTCACACATACGGGACCTTATTTCAAAGCCCTTGATCCCCGTAAGAAATACAGAGGGTTGCACGGTTCATGCCTCAACCCATACCTTACCGAACTACTCACACATGGAGATCAAATCACGAGAAGAAAACATTGAAGAACACATCTTGAAGATTGATTGATTGCAAATATGTATTACAATGGATGCCTTATGCGATGCACGATTACAAGTATGAACTAGATGAGGAAGCACTATGGTGGTGAGGGTGGCTATGGAGATGGAAATGGTAGCGGCTAGGGTTTATAGATGGACATGATGATGAAGGTGTTTTAACTGCTGATGACGCTCTCCCCGTGCTTGTTCTATTGACGTTTCGATGGGCTCCCCTTTATAAAAGTTGTACGGGTGGATGATCTGCCTCGGTTTCCATGCCATACGGGCGCTCATACGGGTGCGCCCGCCTGTATGGAACGTCATCTTTTGCTCTGTTTCTGCAGATATGCCTCCCGTTGATTCCTTCTTCTTCCATTCTCCTTTCTTTCCATTCCCACACGTGATTTCTTCTCTTTTATCCCATTTCTAGTGGAAACACATCAAAGAGAGGATTTGTGGAATCTTTTGCATTCATTAGTCATAGTAGCAATATCTGAGCGAATATCTCTTTTTAAATGAAATATCTCGGTTTAAACAAAGGTGAGTGAGTGTAAAAATATCACTCATCACAGGCACATAAGTAGTGTGTGTGGGAGGGGGGGGGGTAGCTTAATTCGTGATCATACCTAGTAGTGCATAAATGAATTATATCTTTCACACCAGTCATTTATCGTGACACATGTGCTTAAAGATGATATTGGTCTTGAGCCCAAGGTTCTTTCCTACGCGATGCCAAACCTAATTACTCTGACATGCTGCCGTCGGCCACCGTCCTACTCGGAGGTTGGATCTTAACTGGTTCTTATTTGAGTATTTTGGACCCATATGCCACTATATGTCTATATGCCAAGTATGATAGTTACACTCATCATTTGTTTTTTTTGGTTTCTTCCTACAAATATGAGTGTATAAGATCTCATACTCCAATTTAGTGCGTTTCTGTCCAAAGCCCATGTTTCTATCTAAGACATGATTTCACCCTTTCAAGATTTCCTCTTTGGCCATACCACATGGTATTGGGTATATTTTCAGCATGTGCCCCCTCCTCACAAGGTCCTTCAAATTACCTCTTTGGAAGCTCGGAATTTTTTGGTCACTCGAGAGCCTTCCCCTAAAGTGGCTTCTCGAGCCTCTAGGCACCCCTGTGCACGAGGTTTGTACTTTGTGCACGGAGCTTCGTGCACACGGGGTCTTTAGCTCATGCACACAGGGTAGCAATTTTCGGCTTGGTAAGAAGTGGTCTGCTAGAGGGTTAGGGTTCCCACTCCTCACCAACCCCACCCCCTTTCATCATGTGACGCTTTTGCAGCCGCTGTTGTCGCCTCGGCCTTCTCCACATGAACCCATGCCCATAGATTCCTTCCTCGATGTCATTTCATCACTATGTTGGGCTCCTTAGGTTTGTGGTCACTTCTGTTGGGGAACGTAGTAATTTCAAAAAATTTCCTACGCACACGCAAGATCATGGTGATGCATAGCAACGAGAGGGGAGAGTGTTGTCTACGTACCCTCGTAGACCGAAGCGGAAGCGTTGACACAACATAGAGGAAGTAGTCGTACGTTCTCCTCGCGATCCAACCGATCACAGCATCGTTACTCCGGCACCTCCGAGTTCTTGGCACACGTTCAGCTCGATGACGATCCCCGGGCTCCGATCCAGCAAAGCGTCGAGGAAGAGTTCCGTCAGCACGACGGCGTGGTGACGATCTTGATGTGTTACCGGCGCAGGGCTTCGCCTAAGCACTGCAACGATATGATCGAGGTGGAATTTGGTGGAAGGGGGCACTGCACACGGCTAAGGAACGATCCGTAGATCAACTTGTGTGTCTTTGGGGTGCCCCCTGCCCCCGTATATAAAGGAGCCAAGGGGGAGGGGCTGGCCGGCCAAGCCTGGCGCGCCAGGAGAGTCCTACTCCCTCTGGGAGTAGGATTCCCCCCCAATCCTAGTTGGACTAGGATTCTCCAAGGGGGGGGGGGAGAGAGAGGGGGCGCCCACCTCTCCTAGTCCTAATAGGACTAGGGGAAGGGGGGAGGCGCGCAGCCCATGAGGGCAGCCCTCTCACCTCTCCTCCAAGGCCCATGTTGGCCCATTATGCTCCTAGGGGGTTCCGGTAACCCTCCCGGTATTCCGGTAAAATCCTGATTTCACCTGGAATGCATCCGATGTCCAAACATAGGCTTCCAATATATCATTCTTTATGTCTCGACCATTTCGAGACTCCTCGTCATGTCCGTGATCACATCCGGGACTCCGAACTCCTTCGGTACATCAAAATGTATAAACTCATAATAACTGTCATCGTAACGTTAAGCGTGCGGACCCTACGGTTCGAGAACAATGTAGACATGACCGAGACACGTCTCCGGTCAATAACCAATAGCGGGACCTGGATGCCCATATTGGCTCCTACATATTCTACGAAGATCTTTATCGGTCAGACCGCATAACAACATACGTTGTTCCCTTTGTCATCGGTATGTTACTTGCCCGAGATTCGATCGTCGGTATCCAATACCTAGTTCAATCTCGTTACCGGCAAGTCTCTTTACTCGTTCCGTAATACATCATCTCGCAACTAACTCATTGGTTGCAATGCTTGCAAGGCTTTATGTGATGTGCATTACCGAGAAGGCCCTGAGATACCTCTCCGACAATCGGAGTGACAAATCCTAATCTCGAAATACGCCAACCCAATATGTACCTTCGGAGACACCTGTAGAGCACCTTTATAATCACCCAGTTACGTTGTGACGTTTGGTAGCACACAAAGTGTTCCTACGGTAAACGGGAGTTGCATAATCTCATAGTTAAAGGAACATGTATAAGTCATGGATAAAAGCAATAGCAACATACTAAACGATCGGGTGCTATGCTAATGGAATGGGTCATGTCAATCAGATCATTCAACTAATGATGTGATCTCGTTAATCAAATAACAACTCTTTGTTCATGGCTAGGAAACATAACCATCTTTGATTAATGAGCTAGTCAAGTAGAGGCATACTAGTGACACTCTGTTTGTCTATGTATTCACACATGTATTATGTTTCCAGTTAATACAATTCTAGCATGAATAATAAACATTTATCATGATATAAGGAAATAAATAATAACTTTATTATTGCCTCTAGGGCATATTTCCTTCAGTCTCCCACTTGCACTAGAGTCAATAATCTAGATTACAAAGTAATGATTCTAACACCCATGGAGTCTTGGTGCTGATCATGTTTTGCTCGTGGAAGAGGCTTAGTCAACGGGTCTGCAACATTCAGATCCGTATGTATCTTGCATATCTCTATGTCTCCCACCTGGACCAAATCCCGGATGGAGTCGAAGCGTCTTTTGATGTGTTTGGTTCTTTTGTGAAATCTGGATTCCTTTGCCAAGGCAATTGCACCAGTATTGTCACAAAAGATTTTCATTGGACCCGATACGCTAGGTACAACACCTAGATCGGATATGAACTCTTTCATCCAGACTCCTTCATTAGCTGCTTCCGAAGCGGCTATGTACTCAGCTTCACATGTAGATCCCGCCACGACGCTTTGTTTAGAACTGCACCAACTGACAGCTCCACCGTTTAATGTAAATACGTATCCGGTTTGCGATTTAGAATCGTCCGGATCAGTGTCAAAGCTCGCATCGACGTAACCGTTTACGACGAGCTCTTTGTCACCTCCATAAATGAGAAACATATCCTTAGTCCTTCTCAAGTATTTAAGGATGTTCTTGACCGCTGTCCAGTGATCCACTCCTGGATTACTTTGGTACCTGCCTGCTAAACTTACAGCAAGGCACACATCAGGTCTGGTACACAGCATTGCATACATGATAGAGCCTATGGCTGAAGCATAGGGAACATTTTTCATTTTCTCTCTATCTTCTGCGGTGGTCGGGCATTGAGTCTTACTCAACTTCACACCTTGTGCCACAGGCAAGAACCCTTTCTTTGCCTGATCCATTTTGAACTTTTTCAAAACTTTGTCAAGGTATGTACTTTGTGAAAGTCCTATCAAGCGTCTTGATCTATCTCTATAGATCTTACTGCCCAATATGTAAGCAGCTTCACCGAGGTCTTTCATTGAAAAACTCTTATTCAAGTATCCCTTTATGCTATCTAGAAATTCTATATTATTTCCGATCAGTAATATGTCATCCACATATAATATCAGAAATGCTACAGAGCTCCCACTCACTTTCTTGTAAATACAGGCTTCTCCAAAAGTCTGTATAAAACCAAATGCTTTGATCACACTATCAAAGCGTTTATTCCAACTCCGAGAGGCTTGCACCAGTCCATAAATGGATCGCTGGAGCTTGCACACTTTGTTAGCTCCCTTTGGATCGACAAAACCTTCTGGTTGCATCATATACAACTCTTCTTCCAGAAAGCCATTCAGGAATGCAGTTTTGACATCCATTTGCCAAATTTCATAATCATAAAATGCGGCAACTGCTAACATGATTCGGACAGACTTAAGCATCGCTACGGGTGAGAAAGTCTCATCGTAGTCAATCCCTTGAACTTGTCGAAAACCTTTTGCAACAAGTCGAGCTTTATAGACAGTAACATTACCATCAGCGTCAGTCTTCTTCTTAAAAATCCATTTATTCTCAATTGCTTGCCGATCATCGGGCAAGTCAACCAAAGTCCACACTTTGTTCTCATACATGGATCCCATCTCAGATTTCATGGCCTCAAGCCACTTTGCGGAATCTGGGCTCACCATCGCTTCTTCATAGCTCGTAGGTTCATCATGGTTTAGTAACATGACTTCCAAAATAGGATTACCGTACCACTCTGGTGCGGATCTTACTCTGGTTGATCTACGAAGTTCAGTAGAAACTTGATCTGAAGTTTCATGATCATTATCATTAGCTTCCTCTCTATTTGATGTAGGTGTCACAGAAACAGATTTCTGTGATGTACTACTTCTCAATAATGTAGTAGATACTGTTATCTCATCAAGTTCTACTTTCCTCCCACTCACTTCTTTCGAGAGAAACTCCTTCTCTAGAAAGTTTCCGACTTTAGCAACAAAAATTTTGCCTTCGGATCTGTGATAGAAGGTATACCCAATAGTCTCCTTTGGGTATCCTATGAAGACACATTTTTCCGATTTGGGTTCGAGCTTATCAGGTTGAAGCTTTTTCACATAAGCATCGCAGCCCCAAACTTTAAGAAACGACAACTTTGGTTTCTTGCCAAAGCACAGTTCATAAGGCGTCGTCTCAACGGATTTTGATGGTGCCCTATTTAACGTGAATGCGGCCGTCTCTAAAGCATAACCCCAAAAAGATAGCGGTAAATCGGTAAGAGACATCATAGATCGTACCATATCCAGTAAAGTACGATTACGACGTTCGGACACACCATTACGTTGTGGTGTTCCGGGTGGCGTGAGTTGCGAAACTATTCCGCATTGTTTCAAATGTAGACCAAACTCGTAACTCAAATATTCTCCTCCACGATCAGATCGTAGAAACTTTATTTTCTTGTTACGATGATTTTCTACTTCACTCTGAAATTCTTTGAACTTTTCAAATGTTTCAGACTTGTGTTTCATTAAGTAGATATACCCATATATGCTTAAATCATCAGTGAAGGTGAGAAAATAACGATATCCGCCACGAGCCTCAACATTCATTGGACCACATACATCAGTATGTATGATTTCCAATAAATCTGTTGCTCCCTCCACAGTACCGGAGAACGGTGTTTTAGTCATCTTGCCCATAAGGCACGGTTCGCAAGTGCCAAGTGATTCATAATCAAGTGACTCCAAAAGTCCATCAGTATGGAGTTTCTTCATGCGTTTTACACCGATATGACCTAAACCGCAGTGCCACAAATAAGTTGCACTATCATTATCAACTCTGCATCTTTTGGCTTCAACATTATGAATATGTGTATTACTACTATCGAGATTAAGTAAGAACAAACCATTCTTTAATGGTGCATGACCATAAAAGATATTACTCATATAAATAGAACAACCATTATTCTCTGATTTAAATGAATAACCGTCTCGCATCAAACAAGATCCAGATATAATGTTCATGCTCAACGCTGGTACTAAATAACAATTATTTAGATCTAATGTTAATCCCGAAGGTAGATGTAGAGGTAGCGTGCCGACCGCGATCACATCGACTTTGGAACCATTTCCCACGCGCATCGTCACCTCGTCCTTAGCCAATCTTCGCTTAATCCGTAGCCCCTGTTTTGAGTTGCAAATATTAGCAACAGAACCAGTATCAAATACCCAGGTGCTACTGCGAGAATTAGTAAGGTACACATCAATAACATGTATATCATATATACCTTTGTTAACCTTGCCATCCTTCTTATCCGCCAAATACTTGGGGCAGTTCCGCTTCCAGTGACCAGTCTGCTTGCAATAGAAGCACTCAGTTTCAGGCTTAGGTCCAGACTTGGGTTTCTTCTCTTGATTAGCAACTTGCTTGCTGTTCTTTTTGAAGTTCCCCTTTTTCTTCCCTTTGCCCTTTTTCTTGAAACTAGTGGTTTTGTTAACCATCAACACTTGATGCTCCTTTTTGATTTCTACCTCCGCGGCTTTCAGCATCGCGAAGAGCTCGGGCATAGTTTTGGTCATCCCTTGCATATTATAGTTCATCACGAAGCTCTTGTAGCTTGGTGGCAGTGATTGGAGAATTCTGTCAATGACGCAATCATCCGGAAGATTAACTCCCAGTTGAATCAAGTGATTGTTATACCCAGACATTCTGAGTATATGCTCACTGACAGAACCGTTCTCCTCCATTTTACAGCTATAGAATTTATTGGAGACTTCATATCTCTCAATCCGGGCATTTGCTTGAAATATTAACTTCAACTCCTGGAACATCTCATATGCTCCATGGTGTTCAAAACGTCGTTGAAGTCCCGGTTCTAAGCCGTAAAGCATGGCACACTGAACTATAGAGTAGTCATCAGCTTTGCTTTGCCAGACGTTCACAACATCTGGCGTAGCTCTTGCACCAGGCCTGGCACCTAGCGGTGCTTCCAGGATGTAATTCTTCTGTGCAGCAATGAGGATAATCCTCAAGTTACGGACCCAGTCCGTGTAATTGCTACCATCATCTTTCAACTTTGCTTTCTCAAGGAACGCATTAAAATTCAACGGAACAACAGCACGAGCCATCTATCTACACAACATAGACAAGCAAGATACTATCAGGTACTAAGTTCATGATAAATTTAAGTTCAATTAATCATATTACTTAAGAACTCCCACTTAGATAGACATCCCTCTAATCCTCTAAGTGATCACGTGATCCAAATCAACTAAACCATGTCCGATCATCACGTGAGATGGAGTAGTTTCAATGGTGAACATCACTATGTTGATCATATCTACTATATGATTCACGCTCGACCTTTCGGTCTCCGTGTTCCGAGGCCATATCTGTTATATGCTAGGCTCGTCAAGTTAAACCTGAGTATTCCGCGTGTGCAACTGTTTTGCACCCGTTGTATTTGAACGTAGAGCCTATCACACCCGATCATCACGTGGTGTCTCAGCACGAAGAACTTTCGCAACGGTGCATACTCAGGGAGAACACTTCTTGATAATTTAGTGAGAGATCATCTTATAATGCTACCGTCAAACAAAGCAAGATAAGATGCATAAAAGATAAACATCACATGCAATCAATATAAGTGATATGATATGGCCATCATCATCTTGTGCTTGTGATCTCCATCTCTGCAGCACCGTCATGATCACCATCGTCACCGGCGCGACACCTTGATCTCCATCGTAGCATCGTTGTCTTCTCGCCAATCTTATGCTTCCACGACTATCACTACCGCTTAGTAATAAAGTAAAGCATTACATCGCGATTGCGTTGCATACAATAAAGCGACAACCATATGGCTCCTGCCAGTTGCCGATAACTCGGTTACAAAACATGATCATCTCATACAATAAAATTTAGCATCATGTCTTGACCATATCACATCACAACATGCCCTGCAAAAACAAGTTAGACGTCCTCTACTTTGTTGTTGCAAGTTTTACGTGGCTGCTACGGGCTTAAGCAAGAACTCATCTTACCTACGCATCAAAACCACAACGATAGTTTGTCAAATAGACTCCGTTTTAACCTTCTCAAGGACCGGGCGTAGCCACACTCGGTTCAACTAAAGTTGGAGAGACAGTCTTCCGCAAGCCATCTATGTGCAAAGCACGTCGAGGGAACCGGTCTCGCGTAAGCGTACGCGTAAGGTTGGTCCGGATCGTCTCATCCAAAAATACCGCTGAACCAAAGTATGACATGCTGGTAGGCAGTATGACTTGTATCGTCCACAACTCACTTGTGTTCTACTCGTGCAAATAACATCATACCATAAAAACCTAGGCTCGGATGCCACTGTTGGGGAACGTAGTAATTTCAAAAAAATTCCTACGCACACGCAAGATCATGGTGATGCATAGCAACGAGAGGGGAGAGTGTTGTCTACGTACCCTCGTAGACCGAAGCGGAAGCGTTGACACAACGTAGAGGAAGTAGTCGTACGTTCTCCTCGCGATCCAACCGATCACAGCACCGTTACTCCGGCACCTCCGAGTTCTTGGCACACGTTCAGCTCGATGACGATCCCCGGGCTCCGATCCAGCAAAGCGTCGAGGAAGAGTTCCGTCAGCACGACGGCGTGGTGACGATCTTGATGTGTTACCGGCGCAGGGCTTCGCCTAAGCACTGCAACGATATGATCGAGGTGGAATTTGGTGGAAGGGGGCACTGCACACGGCTAAGGAACGATCCGTAGATCAACTTGTGTGTCTTTGGGGTGCCCCCTGCCCCCGTATATAAAGGAGCCAAGGGGGAGGGGCTGGCCGGCCAAGCCTGGCGCGCCAGGAGAGTCCTACTCCCTCTGGGAGTAGGATTCCCCCCCCAATCCTAGTTGGACTAGGATTCTCCAAGGGGGAGAGAGAGAGGGGGCGCCCACCTCTCCTAGTCCTAATAGGACTAGGGGAAGGGGGGAGGCGCGCAGCCCATGAGGGCATCCCTCTCACCTCTCCTCCAAGGCCCATGTTGGCCCATTATGCTCCTAGGGGGTTCCGGTAACCCTCCCGGTATTCCGGTAAAATCCTGATTTCACCTGGAATGCATCCGATGTCCAAACATAGGCTTCCAATATATCATTCTTTATGTCTCGACCATTTCGAGACTCCTCGTCATGTCCGTGATCACATCCGGGACTCCGGACTCCTTCGGTACATCAAAATGTATAAACTCATAATAACTGTCATCGTAACGTTAAGCGTGCGGACCCTACGGTTCGAGAACAATGTAGACATGACCGAGACACGTCTCCGGTCAATAACCAATAGCGGGACCTGGATGCCCATATTGGCTCCTACATATTCTACGAAGATCTTTATCGGTCAGACCGCATAACAACATAGGTTGTTCCCTTTGTCATCGGTATGTTACTTGCCCGAGATTCGATCGTCGGTATCCAATACCTAGTTCAATCTCGTTACCGGCAAGTCTCTTTACTCGTTCCGTAATACATCATCTCGCAACTAACTCATTGGTTGCAATGCTTGCAAGGCTTTATGTGATGTGCATTACCGAGAAGGCCCTGAGATACCTCTCCGACAATCGGAGTGACAAATCCTAATCTCGAAATACGCCAACCCAATATGTACCTTCGGAGACACCTGTAGAGCACCTTTATAATCACCCAGTTACGTTGTGACGTTTGGTAGCACACAAAGTGTTCCTACGGTAAACGGGAGTTGCATAATCTCATAGTTAAAGGAACATGTATAAGTCATGGATAAAAGCAATAGCAACATACTAAACGATCGGGTGCTATGCTAATGGAATGGGTCATGTCAATCAGATCATTCAACTAATGATGTGATCTCGTTAATCAAATAACAACTCTTTGTTCATGGCTAGGAAACATAACCATCTTTGATTAATGAGCTAGTCAAGTAGAGGCATACTAGTGACACTCTGTTTGTCTATGTATTCACACATGTATTATGTTTCCAGTTAATACAATTCTAGCATGAATAATAAACATTTATCATGATATAAGGAAATAAATAATAACTTTATTATTGCCTCTAGGGCATATTTCCTTCACTTCCATCCAATTAGATTCACGAATCCTCTCCAAAAATTCTTCGAAATTTCTATAGTTTCATCAAATTGCATGAGTACTTCATCTTTTATATATTTAGTTGGTTAGAAATGGTCTAATCCACTCGGGATGGTAGTATGGCATCTCTCTCTTTCTGGATCCGTGCAGGAAGACACCGCCACCACACTATGCAGTGTGCATGGGGTTTAACCCCCTTGCCCATGGGACCCGGTGCCTATGAGGTCGGCACCGTCCGCATGGGACTCCGTGAACATGAGGTATCTAGAGGGGATTTGGCTACTTCTTTTCAACTTTGTCATATATCCGCTTAACCAAACTCATATAATTGTCCATTCTGCTTATCTAAATCTATTCTTAGATTCATTCACTAGGGAGATCAGGCACTCTCGTAGAAAGAAGGCCAAGGGCTTGTCAAGCTCCTCACAGTTCATGTCATAGTCTTGCAAGTATTTCAAGGGCCAAGGTACTTCTAAAGCACCTTAGACCAGCAGGGCTCATCGGGCAGCATCGAAGAAGCATGTTGTTGAGTAGTCTGAGTCCGAGGATAACTATGACTTGCAAGAGGATGAAACATATGTGTCAGATGGAGTCCACGAAGATGATGATAATCATTTGTCTAATGAGGTTGATATTCAGGGGGGTGATGAGGATGTAGAGAACTTGGCTATGGATGATTGGCATAAGCTTGACTATTGGGCTTATCACAATGAGAATGTGTACATCTGAGGCATGTATCCGTGTGTAGATCCCCAGTTCAAGAAATTCTAATAAATGCGGGTTGACAATGAGATTCTCTCAGTAAAGAACGACAAGTTGGCACACCACAAGTATATCAATGTGGAATATGTGCGAAACAATTCACATTTATAACCAGAAATATACAATATTCTTGATGACACGGGGACCATCTCATTTCTGAGATTCAATCAGATGTTCAGTGAGGAGCTTGGCTATAATTCTCTGCCACTGCGTGGTTTGGCAATGATAATGCTAGAACCTTGCATTGGATCTGACGTGATAGGCACTGTTGTGCTCCTATGACATGATATCGTTCATTCTAGAGGAGAATCCTGAGTATATGGCCATGTGAGGGAGCCTAGGCAATGTGAAGGTGCAACTAATCCCTGGGTGGTTTTGGTAATTCTTAACAACATATATCTCATTGAACTAATATTCTTTCAAGATAATCATTTCAGAAAGTTAAATGATTGGCATGGCATGGACTAAGGGATGTGGACCCCTAAAAGTGCTAAGGACAAATATTGGCAAAAGGTCAAGACTCTTCATTTATATTTTAGTGATCCAAGATCACATTGAGTCCATAGGAAAGCCAATACTATTAAAAGGGGATGAGGTGTTGCTTAATGGCTTGCTTGCTCAAAATGCTTAGTGATATGCTCCAAAACCCTCAACCACTTTCCCATATCCAAATATGTCCCAAACCTAAAGTCAAAATCGGCCCCACCGATTTGATCTATCCGGCGCCACCGAGTTCACTTGACATAGCCACTGCCAGAAACCCTAATCAATTTGGTCTCACCGAGATGGGATTGCAAACTCTCTATTTCCCATCTTAACATTTCAGTCTAACCGAGATGAGCGATCGGTCCGACCAAGTTGGCAATGCAAACTCTCTGTTTCCTTTTCATAACATTTCGGTCTCACCGAAATGAGCAATCGGTCCCATCGAGTTTGCCTGGCCAAGTCTCTGTTTGCTTATTACTGAAATAGGTCTCACCGAGTTCATGTGATTGGTCTCACCGATATGAGGTTTCCCCCTAACCCTAGCGCATCGGTCTCACCGAGTTAATATCGTCGGTCCCACCGAAACATCCAACATTCAGATTTTAAACCAAGTCAGTCTCACTGAGTTTGGTGAATTGTGTGTAACGGTTAGATTTTCTGTGTGGAGGCTATATATACCCCTCCACCCCTCTCCATTTGTGAGAGAGCCATCAGAACGTGCCTACACTTCCAGCATTCATTTTCTGAGAGAGAACCACCTACTCATGTGTTGAGACCAAGACATTCCAATCCAACCACAAGAATCTTGATCTCTAGCCTTCCCCAAGTTGCTTTCCACTTAAATCATCTTTCCACCATAGCCAATTCTGTGAGAGAGAGTTGAGTGTTGGGGAGACTATCATTTGAAGCACAATATCAAGGAGTTCATAATCAACACACCATCTATTACCTTTTGGAGAGTGGTGTCTCCTAGATTGGTTAGGTGTCACTTGGGAGCCTCCGTCAAGATTGTGGAGTTGAACCAAGGAGTTTGAAAGGGCAAGGAGATCGCCTACTTCGTGAAGATCTACCCAAGTGAGGCAAGTCCTTCGTGGGCGATGGCCATGGTGGGATAGACAAGGTTTCTTCTTCGTGGGTGGAGCCCTCCGTGGACTCGCGCAACCGTTACCCTTCGTGGGTTGAAGTCTCCATCAACGTGGATGTACGATAGCACCACCTATCAGAACCACACCAAAAATCTCCGTGTCTACATTGCATTTGATCCCTCCAAACTCCTCACCTTACCTTCATATGCAATTTCCACTGCTATACTCTTAGAATTGCATGTGTAGGTTGATTGCTTGACTTGTGTTAAGTTGCTAAAATCTGCCAAGACTTAAAATTGGGAAAAGGCTAGGTTTTTATTTGGTCAAGTAGTCTAATCACCCCCCTATAGACATACTTTCGATCCTACAAGTGGTATCAGAGCTTTGGTCTCCATTTGCCTTGATTTCTATAGCTTTGGTGATCATAGCCTTGGTTTCACAACCTAGGAGAGTATGGCGTCTAGCGAGGGAAATTACCACCGTAGAGGTCCTTACTTTGATGGTACTAATTTTGCTAGTTGGAAGCATAAGATGAAAATGCATATTCTTGGACATAACCCCGCCGTTTGGGCTATTGTGTGTATTGGCTTGCAAGGTGAATTATTCGATGGAAGGGAACCAAATCGTGAAGCAACCACTGAAGAATTGAAGATGTTGCAATACAATGCTCAAGCTTGCGATATCCTCTTCAACAGATTATGCCCCGAAGAATTCGACAAAATCAGCCGTCTTGAGAATGCAAAGGAAATTTGGGATACTTTGATTGATATGCATGAAGGTACCGACTCCGTCAAGGAATCCAAATTGGATGTGCTTCAAAGTCAACTTGACAAGTTCAAAATGAAGGATGGTGAAGGTGTCGCTAAAATGTACTCTAGGCTTGCTCTCATCACAAATGAGATTGTCGGCTTAGGAAGTGAAGAGATGACCGACAGATTCATCATCAAGAAGATCCTAAGAACCTTGGATGGAAAATATGACACTGTGTGTACATTGATCCAAATGATGCACGATTACAAAGATCTCAAGCCAACAGAAGTCATTGGAGAATTGTTGCTCATGAGATGTCACTCAATGACAAAGAAGAGCTTCACAACAAGTCTAGTGGTGCCTACAAAGCTTCATGTGATTCTCCTACATCATCAAGTGAGAAATAAGTCTTCAATGAGGAATTGAGCCTAATGGTGAAGAACTTCAACAAGTTCTACAAGAGTAGAAGCAAAGAAAGAAGTTCCAAGTCAAGGTCCTACAATGACAAAAGATCTTGTAGTCGTGATTGCAATTGCTACAATTGTGGAAGACTCGGACACTACTCAAGTGAGTGTACGGCTCCCTACAAAGGAAAAGAAGACTCACCTAAAAGAAGAAGTAGAAGAGAAGAATCACCTCTAAGAGAGAGAAGTAGTAGAGGTGATCGTTACGAACGAAGATCCTCTCGCAGAAGCAAGGATTCGGAAAGGAAGGACAAGTCCTCAAAGAGCTACACAAGATGAAGACATCAAGCTCAGGTTCGTGAATGGGTATCCGGTTCTGACTCCGACAACCACTCCGAGAGAAGCTATCACTCCGACTCTGAATATACTCAAGATGAAGGTGTTACCGGTCTCGCACTTGTGTCATCCAACTCCTACGACATATTTGATTCACAAAATGAAGGGATTGGAAGATGCTTCATGGCTAAAGGCCCAAAGGTATCACACCCCGAGAATGTTGATTTCAATAGTGATGAGGATGATTTTCTAGGTGATGATGATTTACTTGTTGATGCTACCTCTTGAGCACTGCGTTGGATTTCCTTAAAGAGGAAAGGATGATGCAGTAGAGTAGAGTAAGTATCTCCCTTAGTTTTTGAGAACCAAGGTAACAATCCAGTAGGAGGCTACGCGCGAGTCCCTCGTACCTACACAAAACAAATAGCTCAACGCAACCAACCCGATTAGGGGTTGTCAATCCCTTCACGGTAACTTACGAGAGTGAGATCTGATAGAGATGATAGATAATATTTTTGGTATTTTTGGTATAAAGATGCAAAGTAAAATAAAAGGCAAAGTAAAAAAGCAAAGCAATAATAAAGTGATGGAATATTGATATGATGAGAATAGACCCGGGGGCCAAGATTTCACTAGTGGCTTCTCTCAAGAGCATAAATATTCTACGGTGGGTGAACAAATTACTGTTGAGCAATTGACAGAATTGAGCATAGTTATGAGAATATCTAGGTATGATCATGTATATAGGCATCACGTCCGAGACAAGTAGACCAACTCCTGCCTGCATCTACTACTATTACTCCACTCATCGACCGCTATCCAGCATGCATCTAGAGTATTAAGTTAAAAACAGAGTAATGCCTTAAGCAAGATGACATGATGTAGAGGGATAGTTTCATGCAATATGATAAAAACCCCATCTTGTTATCCTCGATGGCAACAATACACTACATGCCTTGCTGCCCCTGCTGTCACTGGGAAAGTACACCACAAGATTGAACCCAAAGCTAAACACTTCTCCCATTGCAAGAAAAACCAATCTAGTAGGCCAAACCAAACTGATAATTCGAAGAGACTTGCAAAGATAACCAATCATACATAAAAGAATTCAGAGAAGATTCAAATATTCTTCATAGATAGACTTGATCGTAAACCCACAATTCATCGGTCTCAACAAACACACCGCAAAAAGAAGATTACATCAAATAGATCTCCACGAGAGAGGGGGAGAACATTGTATTGAGATCCAAAAAGAGAGAAGAAGCCATCTAGCTACTAACTATGGACCCGAAGGTCTGAGGTAAACTACTCACACTTCATCGGAGGGGCTATGATGATGTAGAAGCCCTCCGTGATGGATGCCCCCTCCGGCGGAGCTCCGGAACAGACCCCAAGATGGGATCTCATGGATACTGAAGGTTGCGGCGGTGGAATTAGGTTTTTGGCTCCGTATCTGGTCGTTTGGGGGTACGTAGGTATATATAGGAGGAAGGAGTACGTCGGTGGAGCAAAGGGGGGCCCACGAGGCAGGGGCGCGCCCTAGGGGGGCGCCCTCCACCCTTGTGGCCGCCTCCTTTCTTTCTTGACGTGGGGTCCAAGTCCCCTGGATCATATTCGGTGAGAAAATCACGTTCCCGAAAGTTTCATTCCTTTTGGACTCCATTTGATATTCCGTTTCTTCGAAACACTGAAATAGGCAAAAAAAAGTAGATAATATAGCATGGAGCAATCAAAAATTATAGATACGTTGGAGACGTATCAGGCATCCCCAAGCTTAATTCCTGCTCGTCCTCGAGTAGGTAAATGATAAAAAAAGATTTTTTGATGCGGAGTGCTACTTGGCATAATTTCAATGTAATTAATCTTAATTGTGGTATGAATATTTAGATCTGAAAGATTCAAGACAAAAGTTTATATTGACATAAAAATAATAATACTTCAAGCATACTAACTAAGCAATTATGTTTTCTCAAAATAACATGGCCAAAGAAAGTTTATCCCTACAAAATCATATAGTTTAGTCATGCTCCATTTTTGTCACACAAGAATGCTCTCATCATGCACAACCCCGATGACAAGCCAAGCAATTGTTTCATACTTTAATAATCTCAAACTTTATAAACTTTCACGCAAAGCAATACATGAGCGTGAGCCATGGATATAGCACTATGGGTGGAGTAGAATATGATGACGGGGGTTATGTGGAGAAGACAAAAAAGAAGAAGGTCTCACTTCAATGAGGCTAATCAATGAGCTATGGAGATGCCCATCGATTGATGTTAATGCAAGGAGTAGGGATTGCCATGCAACAGATGCACTAGAGCTATAAATGTATGAAAGCTCAACAAAAGAAACTAAGTAGGTGTGCATCCAACTTGCTTGCTCACGAAGACCTAGGGCATTTGAGGAAGCCCATCGTTGGAATATACAAGCCAAATTCTATAATGAAAAATTCCCACTAGTATATGAAAATGACAAAACAAGAGACTCTCTATCATGAGGATTATGGTTCTACTCTGAAGCACAAGTGTAGAAAAAGGATAGTAGCATTGCCCTTTTTTTTCTTTGGGCCTTGTTTTTTTTCTTTGGCCTTTCTATTTTTTATTGGGACAATGCTCTATTAAATGATGATCATCACACTTCTATTTATTTACAACTCAATGATTACAACTCGATACTAGAACAAAGTATGACTCTATATAAATGCCTCCGGCGGTGTACCGGGATATGCAATGAATCAAGAGTGACATGTATGAAAGAAATATGAATGGTGGCTTTGCCACGAATACTATGTCAACTACATGATCATGCTAGCAATATGACAATGATGAAAGTGTCATGATGAATGGAATGGTGGAAGTTGCATGGCAATATATCTCGGAATGGCTATGGAAATGCGATAATAGGTAGGTATGGTGGCTGTTTTGAGGAAGATATAAGGAGGTTTATGTGTGAAAGAGCGTATCGTATCACGGGGTTTGGATGCACCGGCGAAGTTTGCACCAACTCTCAATGTGAGAAAGGGCAATGCACAGTACCGAAGAGGCTAGCAATGATGGAAGGGTGAAAATGAGTATAATCCATGGACTCAACATCAGTCATAAAGAACTCATATACTTATTGCAAAAATCTACAAGCCATCAAAAAGCAAAGCACTACGCGCATGCTCCTAGGGGGATAGATTGGTAGGAAAAGACCATCGCTCGTCCCCGACCGCCACTCATAAGGAGGACAATCAAATAACACCTCATGTTTCAAATTTGTTACATAACGTTTACCATACGTGCATGCTATGGGACTTTCAAACTTCAACACAAGCATTTCTCAAATTCACAACTACTTAACTAACACGACTTTGATATTATCACCTCCATATCTCAAAACAATTATCAAGTATCAAACTTTTCTTAGTATCCAACACACTCAAAAGAAAGTTATACAAATCTTGAATACCAAGAACATTAGGATTTTTAAGCAAACTACCATGCTATTTAAGACTCTCAAAATAATCTAAGTGAAGTATGAGAGATCAATAGTTTCTATAAAACAAATCCACCACCATGCTCTAAAAGATATAAGTGAAGCACTAGAGCAAAACTATATAGCTCAAAAGATATAAGTGAAGCACATAGAGTATTCTATCAAATTCCAATTCATGTTTGGCTCTCTAAAAAGGTGTGTACAGCAAGGATGATTGTGTTAAACTAGAAAACAAAGACTCAAATCATACAAGATGCTCCAAGCAAAACACATATTATGTGGTGAATAAAAATATAGCTCCAAGTAAAGTTACCGATGGAAGTAGATGAAAGAGGGGATGCCTTCCGGGGGCATCCCTAAGCTTTGAATTTTTTGTGTCCTTAGATTATATTGGGGGTGCCATGGGCATACCCAAGCTTAGGCTCTTGCCACTCCTTGTTCCATAATCCATCAAAAGATTTCACCCAAAACTTGAAAACTTCACAACACAAAACTCAACAGAAATTTCGTGAGCTCCGTTAGCGGAAGAAAACAAAAGACCACTTCAAGGCACTGTAATGAATTCATTCTTTATTTATATTGGTGTTAAACCTACTGTATTCCAACTTATTTATGGTTTATAAACTATTTTACTAGCCATAGACTCATCAAAATAAGCAAACAACACACGAAAAACAGAATCTGCCAAAAACAAAACAGTCTGTAGTAATCTGTAACTAACGCAAATTTCTGGAACTCCAAAAAATCTACCAAAATAGGACGATCTAGACAATTTGTTTATTGATCAGAAGCAATTGGAATCAGTATTTTATCACGTTCTGGTGATTTTTAACAATTGTTTTCGTGAACAGAAAGATTCTGGAAATTACAGCAAGATCAAATAACTATCACCCAAGAAGATTCTATAGGTTTAACTTGGCACAAACACTAATTAAAACATAAAACCACATCTAAACAGAAGGTAGATGGATTATTTATTCCTAAACAGAAGCAAAAACAAAAAAACTAAAAATAAAATTGGTTTGCCTCCCAACAAGCGCTATCGTTTAACGCCCTAGCTAGGCATAAAAGCAAGGATAGATCTAGGTATTGCCATCTTTATTCTTAATTCTTTTAGCGGAGTCATGTTTGAATCCGGGACGTTCTTTATGTTTCCCTTCATATTCAGAAATCTTGAGATCTAAAGAGTCCAACCGCTTATTGCAAAGGGTAATCAACATATTCATGCGGTGGAGATTCCCGCTAACGCTCTTAAGAGGTTCAAGAGACTTTTGTAAAATCTTAGTTACTTCGCAAAATGTCTCAAAAACTTGCGTTTCCTCTTGGGTATGATGAGACCCTTTTGTTGAGGTAGAGTTCCCACTATACCTTCTATAATTTCATGAGCAATACTGGGATCAATTTCAATAAAATTGCCTTTAGCAACGCAATCCAAAAGTTGTCTATGAGACATATTTAGTCCAACATAAAAGTTGCGAAGCAAAATTCTAAAATTCACCTCTAGGGTACAATTACGGTAAGATTCCATAATTCTGAACCAAGCATCTTTAAAATTTTCTCCTTGTCTTTGTTTGAAGTGAAGAACCTCAAACTCGGGAGACAAAGGAGCAGAAAGAGGACTAGCCATAACGACAAGCAAGCGAGAAAGAGGCAAACGAAAAAGAGAGGGCGAATAAAACGGCAAGGGTGAAGTGGGGGAGAGGAAAACAAGAGGCCAATGGAAAATAATGTAGTGTGAGAGATAAGGGATTGTGATGGGTACTTGGTATGTTGACTTTTGCGTAGACTCCCCGGCAACGGCGCCAGAAATCTTCCTGCTACCTCTTGAGCACTGCGTTGGATTTTCTTGAAGAGGAAAGGGTGATGCAGCAGAGTAGAGTAAGTATTTCCCTCAGTTTTTGAGGACCAAGGTATCAATCCAGTAGGAGGCTATGCGCGAGTCCCTCGTACCTACACAAAACAAATATCCCTTCACAGTCACTTACGAGAGTCAGATCTGATAGAGATGATAGATAATATTTTTGGTATAAAGATGCAAAGTAAAATAAAAGGCAAAGTAAAAATCAAAGCAATAATAAAGTGATGGAAGATTGGTATGATGAGAATAGACCCGGGGCCATAGATTTCACTAGTGGCTTCTCTCAAGAGCATAAGTATTCTACGGTGGGTGAACAAATTACTGTTGAGCAATTGACAGAATTGAGCATAGTTATGAGAATATCTAGGTATGATCATGTATATAGGCATCACATCCGAGACAAGTAGACTGACTCCTGCCTGCATCTACTACTATTACTCCACTCATCGACCGCTATCCAGCATGCATCTAGAGTATTAAGTTAAAAAAAGAGTAACGCCTTAAGCAAGATGACATGATGTAGAGGGATAGTTTCATGCAATATGATAAAAACCCCATCTTGTTATCCTCGATGGCAACAATACAATACGTCCCTTGCTGCCCCTGCTGTCACTGGGAAAGGACACCGCAAGATTGAACCCAAAGCTAAGCACTTCTCCCATTGCAAGAAAAACCAATCTAGTAGGCCAAACCAAACTGATAATTCGAAGAGACTTGCAAAGATAACCAATCATACATAAAAGAATTCAGAGAAGATTCAAATATTGTTCATAGATAGACTTGATCATAAACCCACAATTCATCGGTCTCAACAAACACACCGCAAAAAGAAGATTACATCAAATAGATCTCCATGAGAGAGGTAGAGAACATTGTATTGAGATCCAAAAAGAGAGAAGAAGCCATCTAGCTACTAACTATGGACCCGAAGGTCTGAGGTAAACTACTCACACTTCATCGGAGGGGCTATGATGATGTAGGAGCCCTCCGTGATGGATGCCCCCTCCTTTGGAGCTCCGGAACATGCCCCAAGATGAGATCTCGTGGATACACAAGGTTGCAGCGGTGGAATTAGGTTTTTGGCTCCGTATTTGGTCCTTTGGGGGTACGTAGGCATATATAGGAGGAAGGAGTACGTCGGTGGAGCAACAGGGGGCCCACGAGGCAGGGGGCGCTCCCTCCACCCTCGTGGCCGCCTCCTTTCTTTCTTGTCATGGGGTCCAAGTCCCCTGGATCATATTCGGTGAGAAAATCATGTTCCCGAAGGTTTCATTCCGTTTGGACTCCGTTTGATATTCCGTTTCTTCGAAACACTGAAATAGGCAAAAAACAGCAATTCTGGGCTGGGCCTCCAGTTAATAGGTTAGTCCCAAAAGTAATATAAAAGTGGAAAATAAAGCCCAATATGGTTCAAAATAGTAGATAATATAGCATGGAGCAATCAAAAATTATAGATACGTTGGAGACGTATCAGTTGACAACTCTAGTGATGAAAACTATGATGAAATTGCTATTAATCATGCTAATCAAGATAAAATGAATGACGATGATAAGAAGGAGATTGAGCGTCTAACTAAAGAACTAAACACTCTTAAGTTAGCTCATGAAACTACCTTAGAAGATCATCGAGACCTTTTAAAGACTTATGAGAAGCTACGCTTTGAAAAGCTCAATCTAGAGCAAGAGCATGGGTTCTAAAAAGCAATCAATGATGATCTTCCGAAGAAAAGTTCTTCTTACATTGCCAAGCGTTTACTCTTGTCTACTTACATGCCACAAGTTAAATCTAGCAACAAGAGTAAGAAAGATTCTTCTTCTAGTAGTAACAATAATCATGCTAAATCCAATATTGTTGCTTCTAGTAGTTGTGTTGATTCCACTAATGATTCTCTTAGCCAAGTTACACTACAGCAAGAAAATAGCTTATTGAAGGGAATTATAGAGAAAGGTGTTTACAAGAGCCTTGTCGAAAGTAAGCAATTTGAGGAAATTGTTATTGAGGAACGTAGTATTTCATAAAAATTGCCTATGATCATGCAAGATCTATCTAGGAGAAGCATAGCAACGAGCGGGGAGAGTGTGTCCATGTACCCTCGTAGACCAAAAGCGGAAGCGTTTAGTAACGCGGTTGATGTAGTCGAACGTCTTCGCGATCCAACCGATCAAGTACCAAACGCACGACACCGCCGTGATCTGCACACATTCAACTCGGTGACGTTCCTCAAACTCTTGATCCAGTTGAGGCCGAGGGAGAGTTTCATCAGTACGACGGCGTGGTGACGGTGATGATGAATTTACTGGCGCAGGGCTTTGCCTAAGCACTACGACAATATGACCGAGGTGTAAAACTGTGGAGGGGGGCACTGCACACGCTAAAGATCAACTTGTGTGTCTATGGGGTGTCCCCCTCCCCCGTATATAAAGGAGGGAAGGAGGAGGCCGGTCGGCCCTAGGGGGCGCGCCCAAGGAGTGGAGTCCTACTAGGACTCCAAGTCCTAGTAGGATTCCACCAAGAGGGAGAGAGGGGAAAGGAAGGAGAGGGAGAAGGAAAGGGGGCGCCACCCCCCTTCCCTTGTCCAATTCGTACTGCAGGGGGGGCTGCCCTGGCTGCCCTCCTCCCTCTCCACTAAGGCCCATGGTGGCCCATTAGTTCCCCTGGGGTTTCCGGTAACCCCTCCGGCACTCCGGTTTTACCCGAAACCATCCAGAACACTTTTCGTATCCGAATAACATGGTCCAATATATCAATCTTTATGTCTCGACCATTTCGAGACTCCTCGTCATGTCCGTGATCTCACCCGGGACTACGAACAACCTTCGGTACATCAAATCACATAACTCATAATACAAATTGTCATCGAACATTAAGCGTGCGGACCCTACGGGTTCGAGAACTATGTAGACATGACCGAGACAATTCTTCGGTTAATAACCAATAGCGGAACCTGGATGCTCATATTGGCTCCTACATATTCTACGAAGATCTTTATCAGTCAAACCGCATAATAATATACTTTGTTCCCTTTGTCATCGGTATGTTAATTGCCCGAGATTCGATCGTCGGTATCATCATACCTACTTCAATCTCGTTACTCACAAGTCTATTTACTCGTTCCGTAATGCATCATCCCGCAACTAACTCATTAGTCACATTGCCTGCAAGGCTTATAGTGATGTGCATTACCGAGAGGGCCCAGAGATACCTCTCCGATAATCGGAGTGAGAAATCCTAATCTCGATCTATGCCAACTCAAAAAACACCATTGGAGACACCTGTAGAGCATCTTTATAATCACCCAGTTACGTTGTGACGTTTGATAGCACACTAAGTGTTCCTCCGGTATTCGGGAGTTGCATAATCTCATAGTCATAGGAACATGTATAAGTCATGAAGAAAGCAATAGCAATAAACTAAATGATCATAGTGCTAAGCTAACAAATGGGTCTTGTCCATCACATCATTCTCTAATGATGTGATCTCGTTCATCAAATGACAACACATGTCTATGGTTAGGAAACTTAACCATCTTTGATTAATGAGCTAGTCTAGTAGAGGCATACCAGGGACACTCTGTTTGTCTATGTATTCACACATGTACTAAGTTTCCGGTTAATACAATTCTAGCATGAATAATAAACATTTATCATGATGTAAGGAAATATAAATAACAACTTTATTATTGCCTCTAGGGCATATTTTCTTCAATTGTACATAAGCAAGGAAGGCACCTGGTCGGAAGAATCAAGGTGTTGGTCTTGAACGAAAGTTCAATGCCAATGGAGTTGAGTGGGAAGAAGGTCAATACCCCACGACGAAGTTTGTTCCTCAACAAGAGAAGTATGATCCTACTTCCTTCAAGGGGACACAAGCTCAAGATGATCTTCCACCACAAGACCACAAGCTAATAGGCAAGGACAAGCTTCAAGAGGAGATTGATGCATTTGAAGAAGCTCCAAAGGCCTTGGTCAAGTGGGTTCCCAAGACTACATCAAGTTCTACTTCATCATGTACGAGTACAACTCCAAGGATTCCCATCAAGATGATGTGGATCCCGAAGAAGAAGAACTAGAGAGTTCTTGAAGGTGACTCCGCCAACATACTTCACTCATATTCATATTGGCAAGGACAAGTGCAATCAACTTCCACATCTTGCACTAGTTCAAGGAGTCACAAACCCTCTTGTTGGTAAGTCAAGGGACAAGGTAAACTAATGCTTTCATGGACATCATCTTGTGTGTACTTCACTCTATGTCTATGGATATCCTTGTTTGTTCCTTGTAGGACTAACCCATGTAGGTATTGAAAGTACAACTCACTCAAATGGATTGCTCCAAATGATCAGCATCTACATCTTCAACATCTACATGAAGTCATCATCGACAAAACCCAAGGTTAGTTCATCCCTCTAAAAAGGGGATATCACATCTAGGGGGAGCTTTATTTGCTCTAAATAATTGAGCTAAAGCAACTCTAATGGTGTGAACACAACAACGCTTTATGTAAAAGTGGTAACCCCACTTGTGCTTAAACGATGAGTATGACCTATGAACAAATGTTCTCATTTGACTCCTAAGTCAATATACTCATATATAGATGACCTAGTCATCGCCAATTGCTTGATAGATGCTAGAGTGTTTGTGCATGCTTTGCCACATATTATTTGCTATCTTATTGTGTGAGCATGCTGGATGCATAATTTTCTTCATTCAAGGACATCCATTTGTTGTTTTGATTGTTTGGTTTTTCTCTTGCCAAATGGATGGACAAGAATGCCTAAGCACTCCCTCTAGCTATCTATTCTTTTCTCGTCTCAAACTCTATTCACTCTACATCACAAAGTTTGACCAAGTCAGATTCGAACTGGGTGAGGAGCACTCAGAGCCACCGATTCGCCATAGACTTAAACTTCCAAAACCTCTTAATGCACTTCGGTCCGACCGATTCATTCCTTACGGTCATACCGAGTTCATTGAGTTGATCTAGGTTTCAATCTTGGTGCAACCGATTTGAACAGTTCGGTCTCACCGAGTTGTACCAACTGCTTGCGATTCTGCATCTCGGTGCCACCGAGTTGTTCCACTCTGTTACACCGACAGGGTCTAGATATATATTCCCACGGGTCTTTGGAATTTTCTCCGAAACCCTTCGCCGGCGCCTATCCAACCCTGCTGACTCGAGGTCTACGGGTCGTCTCCTCCGTCGCCAGCAACCTCCTGCCGCTGGTCTCCGCCACCGTCAACGGAATCTTCGCTGTCGTTGTCGCTGTAGCGAGTTCACCACCGAGATAGGGTATGAACTCGACCCCTATGTGCAATCTTTACCTCTGATTCCTGCACTTAGGTCAATGCCATGAATCTTACCACATTTGAGATACTTATATCCAATCAAAAACTCCTTTATATTAGTTTTGATTCGAACACTTAGGGTTAGGTTTCCCCCGAATTCATCTCGGACCGACCAAGTTGTAGAAAACGGTCTCACCGATTTGGCCCTGGCCATTGTACTTGTGATTTTCGGTCTGACCGAAACTTATAAATTGGTGTGACTGAGTTCGATTTTCAGTGAAAGCCTAGCAATCTCGGAGTCACCGAATCGTTCTGACCGATTTCACTGGTTTAGACTATAATATTGCTTCAATGTCACCGAGTTTAACAAATTAGTAGCTCTGAAATGACTTCTGTAGAAAACTAGAACTAAGTTTTTGTCTCATTTGTTTTGCAAAATCTCTGCACTTTGTGATGCAAATCCACTCTGTCTCAACTATATCTATTCATAGGGTCAGCTTTCAGCTTTCAGCCATGTCAGACAACAGTGACAGACAAAACAGGTCTGAGGAACAGGTTAACTTGAGTGAGGGCACTAGTCCCTCTAATAGCTATGATGATGGGAGCATAAGTACTCCTAGCAACCTGCCTAAGGCTGCTACTAGGCAGAGGAAGAAGAGAACCTTAGATTCTGAAGATGAGGACTTTGTTTTTGATGAGGAGGTCACCTCAAAGAAGAAGAAGGCGTTGAAGAAAGTATATGGTACTGCTGCAACTGTCAAGCCAGGTATGGAAAATAAATCTCCTGCCAGAAGGATTCCCATGTCCAAGCCAAGGAAAGTCCCAACAGAAGAAACCATGAAGTTCACCATTGAACAATCTAGTGATGATGAGGCAGCTGGAGATGGGAAGAAGAAAAGAAAGAAAGCTAGAACCACCACTGCCAAAGTGCTTGGATATCCTTCTATGCAAAGAAATGATGATGAAGCTGAAGAAGAAGAAGACGTTGCACCTCCTCCTAAGTCAAAAAAGCTCATGGGTGATGCAATAAGGTCTGGGGCAGCTCCCCCAAAGCTAGTAGCTCAAGCCACAAAGCAAGCTCCTCAAGCTCAAACTTCGAAGCCAACAACACCCAAGAGGTCTACAATGAATGTTTCAGCTACAGAGAAGAACAAGGCCCCAGTGCTTGAAGTTGAAGAAGATGAAGAAGCCCAAGTGCTTAGAAAGTTCAAGACCAAAATTCTAGATCATGATGATACACATCCAGTTGCTGAGAACATGAAGATAAGAAAGGATGCAGGTCTCAGGCTATGGAGGCAGACATGCCCATATGCCACCAGAAGGAGGACTGCTGTAGACTACATGTTTCATACTAAGGATAGTAGGATTTCTATGATACTATCCTCCTGGACAAGAAGCCAATCGTTTGTGACATGAAATGGGTAGATTGGAAGTACATTGACAACAATGAAGACCATTCTCCTAGATTTCATGAGAGCTTCAGAATGAATGGAGTTGACAAGTTTGTGGGTCAGAAGCTAACAAAATGGAATGATCAGTTGATCATGCAGTTCTATTCCACGACACACTTCTACCCAGATGGCAAGATTGTCTGGATGACTGAGGGTACTAGGTACCAATCTTCCATTGCTGAGTGGGCAAAGCTGATAAATGCTCTAGAAGAGGCAGATGATGATACTGATGTGTACGCCAAGCCCAGAAAAGATCACAACTCTATGGCACACATGTACAAGGAAATTCCAATGATGCCTTGGAAACACACAAGTTTGGTTCAGTGTATTACCTTCTGCCAGGGCTGCCAACAATCAACACCATCCTCAGACACACTCTATTGCCCAAATCTGGAGATCACAGGATGATCAAAGGGCGCTCCATCAACTTGCTACACATGTTTGATGTGCTAGAGAAATTCAAAGAAATGAGTTTGATTGTTGAGACTGTTAAGACACTAGTACGCGTCGGTCCTAAACAAACGGTTTTTAACCCCTTTCCGTGACGGCATCTGGAACCGTCGCCAAGTGGGTGTGGGCGATAGGGGGGTCCTTCCCACACGACCCAGAAACCATCGGGGATATGCCCTCCTGGCACACATGTTCGGCAAAATGAGGTCGTGTGTGACCGGCGAGCGCTCAAATATGGAAATACATACAGTAGAACTAAAAAAATACAATTATACGGCGAAAGTGTTTCCGGTCGCAGGTACATCCCACACAGTCAGTCCCCGCTAAACGTTTCCGTTCGTATGTACATCCCACACAGTCGCTCCAAGGAAAACGTTTCCGTTCACAGGTACATCACACACAATTTTTCCCGTTAAATCGTTTGTGATAGCGTTGCCATTGCACACGATATTAATAATTTTATCGTTTGCGTTATTGAATGCATCACACACAGTGCGTAGAAAGAAACTGTGTGGCAAAGGTTGTCCATCACACACACTTTTTATGTGATAAACGTTTGCGCAAGGTGGCCTAACGCAAACAATTTTCAAGAGAAAGTCGCGTGTGCAGTGGAGATTGATCGCACACGTAGTGGTCCTAGAAACGTTTCTGATCTCCACGCATATCGCAGTCGTTTCGCTTTCGCACACTGTGCAGTGTAATCCCTATTTAATCCATAATTAATCCAATTAATCCTTAATTTTAAAATCACATGTTATGAATTTGAAAGTAGGCAATCACTCATTTCATATCCAACCATGTTTATTACAAATATAGGTTCAACCACGAATCCATAATTCAATGCACATGTACATACACTAAAGAACTACAGAAGCACCAAGTAAAGAATGATGAACCACAGTTGTACTAAAGACTGTAAAGAGAGAGGCGAAATACATTCTGGTTGCTGGAGAAGGTGAAGCGGAATGCCCATATTGTGCCCTCCTCCATGCGTAAGGCGCGCTTGACTCTAGGCCAACCCCTTGTGATGGCTGCCCGTCCATCCTTCACTGTCTTCATTAGGACTTCTCTATGCTCATTGTAGTTTGGATGAAATACTTTAACCTTCATTGCGTGTCCACCAATCATGTACTTTGCGAGGTAATCTTGAGTGAACTGCTTCGGGAACCACTGGGAACGAAAAAGATTCAGACATTGTTGTCTAACAACTCATTATGGGCAGTAGAAAGAGAAGGCTGTAGAGTTTGTAGTTACCATCCTATAGCTCACTATTGTGTTGGATAGAGCATAAACAGATAATTTGCTTGCCACCATTCGTATCTTTTTGCTAGAATCCTTATCCCCCATCGTTCCATAATGTAGTGCATATAGATCCAGGCCTAGACACTAGTTAGCTTCTAATATTGACTTGTTGCTTGTAGGTACATATGCCCTTGCCAAGGATCCATGCATCGACCCTTTTTGCGTATGGGGCAATGAAATATTGATGAACAAGCATCAAGTAAGGAAACTGAGTACAAGCCGAGGGATGAAGCTAACCTCGGCGGAAAATGTTGGCCACTCCCGTTGTTGTCCTGCATAAGTAGTGGAAAGGCATGATAAGTACAACAATCTTAACATCTGACAAATATACCAAAGGTAAACAACATCATATCCAAATGATAGCTTGAATGTGTTGGTTTTAGCATGCTGTTAAAGCAGATATAAAATGGAAGGCAATGTTACCGACAACAGGCTTAACATCCATCAAATATTGCAATTCAAACTGGTATTGTTGAAAATGAATAGAACGTAGGTAATGCTTAAACATCACACTGGATAAATGTGTAAAACTGAAAATAAAGGGCATGTGTTAACTACACCAGGAATAACTGAAACCAAATATAGCTGTTCAAACTGGTATTGTTGTAGTCGAGCGGCACAGTTCCGACTTGCACAAAATGAACCACACATTGTGAATGACTGAAACAAACAAGGCATAAATGACCATTATAACAACCAAATATAGCCATTGAAAATTGGACAGAGTCTCACTGCAACCAACCTAACAAGCAAATATAGATAAACATGGCATATGCTTGAAAACTGGACAAATGCTCACTGCAACCAACCTAACAAGCAGATAAAGATAACAAGGCATCTGCTTGATAACTAGAGAAATGCTAAAAAAGCAACCTAACAACCAAATACTGATAAACAAGGCATCTGCTTGATAACTGGACAAATGCTAAAAAAGCAACCTATCAACCAAATACAGATAAACAAGGCATCTGCTTGATAACTGGACAAATACTCACTGCAACCAAACTAAGAACCAAATACAGATAAACAAGGCATCTGCTCGATAACTGAAAAAATGCTCACTCCAACCAACCTAATAACCAAATACATATAAACAAGGCATCTACTCACTATAAACAACCAAATATAGCCATTCGCGAAACTAAAGTGGACAATTCATACTTAAACATCACGTAGACCTATTGAACGATACATTTTTGCATAACTGAAATAATTAAACACGACACAGTTAAAGCACCGCACGGAAAATGCTACTACAACAAAGGGTATGAGTTGGCAAGCTAGAAAAGGTAGTATTTGCTGATAGAATGTTGCCTCACATTTCATGGACGTGATCCTTCCAGTTGGAAGAGCACAGACCCATGGTGCGCTCTCTAATGTCACAGATGGGCTGTTTCACCTTGGAAGAACCTTCGTGGGTGCCCTCCTCGTGGTTGTGGTCGTGGTCGATGGGATCTGACTTGGCAATTGAGGATCCCAAGCCGCCGCCGTAGAACGTGTCCTTCAGAAGTGACAAAATGGGCTCGATGGCGTATAAAGCTCGCAAATCCTTGACCGCTTGGCGGAGGAGATCAGCGGCAGGGTCGTCGAAGAGATCGACGGCGGTTGAACCAGAGGGGTTGGGGATGGACCACTTAACCTGTGACATGACCCGCGCGAAGCCGTCTGTGTGGACGAGCTTGATGTCGTAGCCAGCTTTCCCGAGATACAGTAATACGATAGCCCGCTGACATGAAGCCTTCGGCATGGCAACGTAGGCAACGTCTTCATCGGCTTCCGCGGCGACGTGTTGCTCCGGGATCGACAGGTCGGGGCGAAAGGCGGCCACCTCGCCAACGTCTGCCGGAGAGGCCATGATAAACGTCTTCTTGGCCGAACGCTCGTCGGGCTCCCCGGGATACGTGGTCGAGCTTAGGCTGCGACATTCTGGAGCAGGGGATGTGGATCTGGTGGGGAGGGACACCGCAGGCCTCATCTAAAAACTCAGGGGAGTGGGGCGATGGTATGGGAATCGTTGGATAACCTGAACTTTATTATCTAAGCTAGGAGGAATGGGCAGACTGGCAGGGTTGGCGGCGGCGCCGGTGGCGGCCGCGAGCTAGGGTACGAAGGGGGGGAGGGGGCGGGTGGGGGACTGTGGAGGGGGGTTGTGTTTGAGGATGCACCACGGCTAGTGAAAATTTTAGTAATGGTGGGTGGAGATGGTGGTGGACAAGGGAGGGCGACGGTTCAAATGCCTCGGCTGCTAAAATTTTACTATAAAGTCGGTGCTGGAGGAGTGTGGGCGATGGTTGAAGTACGACGGCTACTAAAATTTGGGTAAAGGATTGTGGGGCGGGAGTGCCCAAGATCGCGCACGGTCCAATAACAATATGGGCGTATCATAATAACGAAAAGTGGCGCGGATCCGCCGATTTTTACAACGCTCAAGGCGGGTAGTTTGTTTTTTATATTTCTAGCTAGTTAGCCTATCGCACACGGTTCGTCCTAATTTCCAAATAAACTTACCCGCCTTTAGCTTCCACAGGTGGTGGTTTTGCAGCGCACTTGCATCACACACGGTTAAGCCAGTACCTCCACCCTTTGCTCGCGCTTGCGCGGTCGTGGTGATTTCAGCGCACTTGCATCGCACACGGTTGAGCCAGTACCTCCACCTTAATTTGCTCGCGCTTGCGCGGTCATGGTGATTCACATCGCACTTGTATCGCACACGGTTTAGATATTATACCCCGTGTCCGTTGATGATCATCAGAGTCTTTGCAGCAAAATATCATGTTAGGGAGGGTCAAAAGACAGCCACACCAGCATGTGGCCCAAATATATATGAGTGAAAAGGGTGGTATGTGATGTTCAAAATTCCAATGCACACTTTGACCCCGCGGGCCCACGGTTGGGCGCATCGTTGCAGATCGATGAGAGGGGCCAGAAGTCAAGAACCACCTGGAAGTGGCCAAATATATGTACGAATATTGGGGATGTTTAAAACTTTAAATACACAATGCATAACTTTGGTGGCACCTGCCTCGCAAACCCGAAAGCACCCTAACAACCACCTAGCTAGGATATATATAATGACATAATGTTGTACCTAGCTAGGATGCTTGCCCCACCACCTCCCACTTCGTGTCAGCGGGCGGATGCACGTAATGATCGATACTTTGGTCATACATGCATGTCAACATGACCTACCATAAGATGGACCAATGAATCTTTTGTTTGGTCAAATGACATTTCTTGTTGTCGATAAACCGCTTGGGCCAATAGATTGAACCATCATAAACATTGCACGAGAGGCACCACAAAACCAGCACCTCTTGCATGCAGCCCAAAATGATGTACGTTGGGAAGGGGTGATGTGTGTTTTCAATATAGAATAATGTACAATTTATATGTGGTGCCTACCTCTCGATACAAACAACAACCATGAAGGCAAGGTAGTTAAGGACGATATACGTATGCAGGGTTTGATGTAGGTCGAACCCAGCAATCCGAGCATTTGGGAGGGAATCCTGACAACGCATGAGCTCGAGTTTTGGTTGACCGACATTTGACGGTGACCGGCACTAACATGAACTAAGAGGAATCCATTCATGGCAAACACATACCCCTCATCATCGGTCAAAGGGATGATATATATACACTTGAGGAGCCCACATATATCTGTGTCGTCACAAAAAACCGCACAGGGGAGACATGGTCGATCAGAAGACCTTGTATTCACTGCATGCGGCCCGAAAATATGTATGGGTACGATGGTGTATGATGTGTTTAAATCCCAAATGCACAACTTTGATGGACCACGCACTACTAGAATCTGGCATTTTGCCATCCGCCACGTCTTTGCCGTCTGCCAGCTGATGGCAAAGAGGCACTTTGTCGTCCGCTTCCACAATGGAGCCGGCAAAGAAAGTGCAGATGGCAAAAATGATGTTTGTCGTCAGCTGCTTCTTTATCGTCGGCCAACTGACGGCAAAGAGCTAGAAGGCAGACGGAAAAGAGCCAGGTGGGCCCCACATAGCACGGCGTGGCTAGGTCAGATTCTTTGTCGTTCGCTAGAGAACGGCAAAAGAGGTGATTACTTTGCCGTCTGCTGGCGGACGGCAATGTTAGTCCTTTGTCGTCTGCTTGCGGACGGCAAAGAGGAGACATGGGCCAGCCCTAACTTAACGGGATGAGCAGTCTCCCCCTCTATCTCTTTCTTTCTCTCCCTCCCGTGCGCCTGCCACTCTCCTCTATCGCCGCCGCCGGCCATCCCCGCCCCGTCGCCCCGCCGCCCCGTCGCCCCGCTGCGCCCCGTCGCCCCGCCGTGCCCCGTCGCCCCGCCGCGCCCCGTCGCCTCGCCGCGCCCCGTCGCCCTGCCGCCCCGCCGCGCCCCGCCCCGTCGCCGGAGTGGCCTGCATCGGGCCGCCCCAGTGCCGGACCCCTCCCCGAGGTCCCTGCGCCGCCCCACCCCGCTGTCGTCCTCCTCCCCGAGGTAATTTTTTTCTGTTTTTTTCCTGATTTTTTGTTCTCTATTTTCTTGATTTGCTTTAGGTTAGTGCTAGGTTTAATTAGGTGTAGTTTTGAGTTTTTAGGTTTAGGTTAGTGCTAGGTTTAGGTTAGTGCTAGGTTTAGGTGTAGTTTTGAGTTTTTAGGTTTAGGTTAGAGCTAGGTTTAGGTGTAGTTTTTTCCTATTTTGTTTTAGGTTAGTGCTAGGTTTAAGAAGAGGAAAAAGGAGAAGAAGAAGAAGAAGAAGAAGAAGAAGAAGAAGGAGAAGAAGAAGAAGAAGAAGAAGAAGAAGAAGAAGAAGAAGAAGAAGAAGAAGAAGAAGAAGAAGAAGAAGAAGAAGAAGAAGAAGAAGAAGAAGAAGAAGAAGAAGAAGAAGAAGAAGAAGAAGAAGAAGAAGAAGAAGAAGAAGAAGAAGAAGAAGAAGAAGAAGAAGAAGAAGAAGAAGAAGAAGAAGAAGAAGAAGAAGAAGAAGAAGAAGAAGAAGAAGAAGAAGAAGAAGAAGAAGAAGAAGAAGAAGAAGAAGAAGAAGAAGAAGAAGAAGAAGAAGAAGAAGAAGAAGAAGAAGAAGAAGAAGAAGAAGAAGAAGAAGAAGAAGAAGAAGAAGAAGAAGAAGAAGAAGAAGAAGAAGAAGAAGAAGAAGAAGAAGAAGAAGAAGAAGAAGAAGAAGAAGAAGAAGAAGAAGAAGAAGAAAAGAAGAAAAAGAAGTAGAAGAAGAAGAAGAAGAAGAAAAACAAAAAAAAGGAAAAAAGAAGAGGGGAAGAAGAAGAAAAAGACACGTTTTTATACTTTCTTATTTAGGGTTCCACCATGTTTTGCAGTTTCTTTCTTTTCTTTAGTTGAATGTTTTTATACTGCTAGCTAGTTGCCTAGTTTGCTGACTGAAAGAAGTTAAAATAGTTATTATATGATTCAACTAAAGTAAGCATTTTTTACGACTAGTGCTACTAATAAATTAAACTAGAGCCATCATATGTCCACAAGTGCATTGTTTTTTGAATGAGAAATGATAACTTGGTGTAGTTGATTACCTTCTGCTCAAAATTTCTTTTGTTATAATGTTGTACGATAATGTTGTAAGGGTATTAATTGGTCTCTTCTGCCGCTTATCAAAGATGGGGGGAAGCCGCCACCGCAGACTCCGCTCTGCCACATTGGAGTACGAGCTGGATGCTTTCGAGTTGTTCAGTATCATACTTGGGACTTCGGTATCATCCATGAGGCAGGTATATAAAAGGAGAGATCTCCCCTTCACCCATCTCATTATGATAACTCTGTTGTTTGCTACTTCACTCATTGTCCCAAACTGCAGAGGCTGCCTGATGCTATTATGAAAATGGTGGGTGAAGATCCGCCAAATAATGTGAAGCTGCGACAGGCCGGCAGCGGGTTTCGCAGGCTGTGGGACGTGGAGTTGGTGATCAAGGAGGGCCACATGTACCTGTGTCGTGGCTGGGAGAAGTTCTACCGTGCGTACGACTTGCGGCAGGGGTACTTCCTTCTCTTCAGGTACGACGCCGCCGCCACCATGCTCATCGTGAAGGTGTTCAATGCGACTATGTGTCGCATGCGGTACGCTGACGACGATGATGCCAGTATGTTCTGCCTCTTCTTATTTCCTCTACATTTGGCTTTGTCTAGCATCGATTGTTAACGGTCATTGTTTCATTTGGACAGGCAATGGGAGCAGCAGCGGTGACACTGGCTACAGCCAAAGCAGCAGTGATTCTGGCTATAGCAAAAGCAACAGCGATTCTGGCTGTAGCAAAAGTAGCAGCGATTCCGGCTGCATCAAAGACAACAAGGAGGATGATCCGAACTGGACTGGGGAAGAAGAGGAGCAGAGTGGGCATCAGGCTAAGGATGACCTAGCGATGGTGGTGGCTGACCAAGGGCAAGCGATGGTGGTGGCTGACCATGGGCAAGAGATGGTGGTGGCTCAGGATGACCTAGCGATGGTCGTGCCTGTCCTGCCTGAAGATGGCCTGATGTCTACTACACAACCTTCTTCTTGTAGACGTTGTTGGGCCTCCAAGTGCAGAGGTTTGTAGGACAGTAGCAAATTTCCCTCAAGTGGATGACCTAAGGTTTATCAATCCATGGGAGGCATAGGATGAAGATGGTATCCCTCAAACAACCCTGCATCCAAATAACAAAGAGTCTCTTGTGTCCCCAACACACCCAATACAATGGTAAGTTGTATAGGTGCACTAGTTCAGCGAAGAGATGGTGATACAAGTGCAATATGGATGGTAGATATAGGTTTTTGTGAACTGAAAATATAAAAACAGCAAGGTAGCAAGCGGTAATAGTGAGCGTAAACAGTATTGCAATGATAGGAAACAAGGCCTAAGGTTCATACTTTCACTAGTGTAAGCCCTCTCAACAATAATAACATAGTTGGATCATATAACTATCCCTCAACATGCAACAAAGAGTCACTCCAAAGTCACTAATAGCAGAGAACAAACGAAGAGATTATGGTAGGGTATGAAACCACCTCAAAGTTATTCTTTCCAATCAATCCGTTGGGCTATTCCTATAAGTGTCACAAACAGTCCTAGAGTTCGTACTAGAATAACACCTTAAGATACAAATCAACCAAAACCCTAATGTCACCTAGATACTCCAATGTCACCTCAAGTATCCGTGGGTATGATTATACGATATGCATCACGCAATCTCAATTCATCTATTCAAACCAACACATAGAACCTCAAAGAGTGCCCAAAGTTTCTACCGGAGAATCACGACGAAAACGTGTGCCAACCCCTATGCATAGGTTCATGGGCGGAACCCGCAAGTTGATCACCAAAACATACATCAAGTGGCACGTGATATCCCATTGTCACCACAGATACGCACGGCAAGACATACATCAAGTCTTCTCAAATCTTTAAAGACTCAATCCGATAAGATAACTTCAAAGGGAAAAATCAATCCATTACAAGAGAGAAGAGGGGGAGATGAAACATAAGATCCAACTATAATAGCAAAGCTCGCGATACATCAAGATCGTGCCAAATCAAGAACACGAGAGAGAGAGAGAGAGATCAAACACATAGCTACTGGTACATACCCTCAGCCCCGAGGGTGAACTACACCCTCCTCGTCATGGAGATCGCCGGGATGATGAAGATGGCCACCGGTGAGGGTTCCCCCCTCCGGCAGGGTGCCGGAACAGGGTCCCGAGAGGTTTTTGGTGGCTATAGAGGCTTGCGGCGGCGGAACTCCCGATCTAATCTCTGTTCTGGAAGTTTTGCGATACGTAGGTATATATGGGTGAAAGGGGAATGTCGGTGGACCGAAGGGGGGCCACGAGGCAGGGGGCGTGCCCCAGGGGGGCGGGCGCGCCCCCCACCCTCGTGGGCACCTCCCTTCTTCCCTGACGTGCACTCCAAGCCCATCCTGTAGGTTTCGTTCCAAAAATAACTTCTCCAGTTGATTTCGTTCCGTTTCGACTCTGTTTGATATTCCTTTTCTTCGAAACACTGAAATAGGCATAAAACAGCAAATCTGGGTTGGGCCTCCAGTTAATAGGTTAGTCCCAAAAATAATATAAAAGTGGATAATAAAGCCCAATATTGCCTAAAGCAGTAGATAATATAGCATGGAGCAATCAAAAATTATAGATACGTTGGAGACGTATCAAGCATCCCCAAGCTTAATTCTTGCTCGTCCTCGAGTAGGTAAATGATAAAAAAAAGATAATTTTTGATGTGGAATGCTAGTTGGCATAAATTCATTGTAATTTTTCTCAATTGTGATATGAATATTCAGATCCAAAAGATTCAAGACAAAAGTTCATATTGACATAAAAGTAATAATACTTTAAGCATACTAATAAAGCAATCATGTCTTCTCAAAATAACATGGCCAAAGAAAGTTATCCCTACAAAATCATATAGTCTGGCTATGCTCCATCTTCACCACACAAAGTATTTAAATCATGTACAGCCCCGATGACAAGCCAAGCAATTGTTTCATACTTTAACATTTTCAAAACTTTTTCAATCTTCACGCAATACATGAGCGTGAGCCATGGATATAGCACTATATGTGGAATAGAATGGTGGTTGTGGAGAAGACAAAAAGAGGGAAAGATAGTCTCACATCAACTAGGCGTATCAACGGGCTATGGAGATGCCCATTAATAGATATCAATGTGGTGAGTAGGGATTGCCATGCAACGGATGCACTAGAGCTATAAGTATATGAAAGCTCAACAAAAGAAACTAAGTGGGTGTGCATCCAACTCGCTTGCTCACGAAGACCTAGGGCATTTGAGGAAGCCCATCATTGGAATATACAAGCCAAGTTCTATAATGAAAAATTCCCACTAGTATATGAAAGTGACAACATAGGAGACTCTCTATCATGAGGATCATGGTGCTACTTTGAAGCACAAGTGTGGTAAAAGGATAGTAGCATTGCCCCTTCTCTCTTTTTATCTCATTTTTTATATATATAATTTTTTTTGTTTGGGCCTTTTCTCTTTTTTATGGCCTCTTTTTTTTATTTTTTTATTTTTCGTCCGGAGTCTCATCCCGACTTGTGGGGGAATCATAGTCTCCATCATCCTTTTCCTCACATGGGACAATGCTCTAATAATGATGATCATCACACTTTTATTTTCTTACAACTCATGAATTACAACTCGATACTTAGAACAAAATATGACTCTATATGAATGCCTCCAGTGGTGTACCGGGATGTTCAATGAATCAAGAGTGACATGTATGAAAGAATTATGAACGGTGGCTTTGCCACAAATACAATGTCAACTACATGATCATGCTAGCAATATGACAATGATGGAGCGTGTCATAATAAACGGAACGGTGGAAAGTTGCATGGCAATATATCTCGGAATGGCTATGGAAATGCCATGATAGGTAGGTATGGTGGCTGTTTTGAGGAAGATATATGGTGGGTGTTTGATACTGGCGAAAAGTGCGCGGTATTAGAGAGGCTAGCAATGGTGGAAGGATGGCAAAAAGTGCATATAATCTATGGACTCAACATTAGTCATAAAGAACTCATATACTTATTGCAAAAATCTAGAAGTTATCAAAGCAAAGTATTACACGCATGCTCCTAGGGGGGTAGATTGGTAGGAAAAGACCATCGCTCGTCCCCGACCGCCACTCATAAGGTGGACAATCAATAAACACCTCATGCTCCGACTTCGTTACATAACGGTTCACCATACGTGCATGCTACGGGAATCACAAACTTCAACGCAAGTATTCTTTAAATTCACAACTACTAAACTAGCATGACTCTAATATTATCACCTCCATATCTCAAAACAATTATCATGCTTCAAACTTTTCTTAGTATTCAACACACTCATAAGAATTTTTCTTTTATTAGTCTTGTATGCCTAGCATATTAGAATTAAGCACATTACCATGCTATTTAAGACTCTCAAAATGATATAAGTGAAGCATGAGAGTTCATCTATTTCTTCAAAATACAACTACCACCATGCTCTAAAATATATAAGTGAAGCACTAGAGCAAACAACAAACTACTCCGAAAGATATAAGTGAAGATCAATGAGTAGTCGAATAATTATGCAACTATGTGAAGACTCTCTCATTTAAAAATTTCAGATCTTGGTATTTTATTCAAACAGAAAGCAAAGCTAAATAAAATAAAATGAAGCTCCAAGCAAATCACATATCATGTGGTAAATAAAAATATAGCTCCAAGTAAAGTTACCGATGAACGAAGACGAAAGAGGGGATGCCTTCCGGGGCATCCCCAAGCTTAGACGCTTGGTTGTACTTGAATATTACCTTGGGGTGCCTTGGGCATCCCCAAGCTTAGGCTCTTCCACTCCTTATTCCATAGTCCATCGAATCTTTACCCAAAACTTGAGAACTTCACAACACAAAACTTAACAGAAAACTCGTGAGCTCCGTTAGCGAAAGAAAACAAAACACCACATCAAGGTACTGTAATGAACTCATTTTTTATTTATATTGGTGTTAAACCTACTGTATTCGAACTTCTCTATGGTTTATAAACTATTTTACTAGCCATAGATTCATCAAAATAAGCAAACAACACACGAAAAACAGAATCTGTCAAAAACAGAACAGTCTGTAGTAATCTGTACCTAACGCAAACTTCTGGAACTCCAAAAATTCTAAAATAAATTGGTGTACCTGAGGAATTTGTCTAGTAATCATCTGCAAAAAGAATCAACTAAATATCACTCTCCAGTAAAACGTTCTAGCTAATCTTGTGAGCGCTAAAGTTTCTGTTTTTACAGCATGATCATAAAGACTTCACCCAAGTCTTCCCAAAGGTTCTACTTGGCACAAACACTAATTAAAACGTAAAACCACATCTAAACAGAAGCTAGATGGATTATTTATTCCTATACAGAACCAAAAAGCAAGAAACTAAAATAAAATTGGGTTGCCTCCCAACAAGCGCTATCGTTTAATTCCCCTAGCTAGGCATGATAATTTCAATGATGCTCACATAAAAGATAGGAATTGAAACATAAAGAGAGAATCATGAAGAATATGACTAGCATTTAAGTCTAACCCACTTCCTATGCATTGGGATTTTGTGAGCAAACAACTTATGGGAACAAGAATCAACTTGCATAGGAAGGTAAAACAAGCATAACTTCAAGATTTTAAGCACATAGAGAGGAAACTTGATATTATTGCAATTCCTACAAGAATATATTCCTCCCTCACAATAATGTTCAGTAGCATCATGAATGAATTCAACATTATAACCAGCACCTAAAGCATTCTTTTCATGATATACTTTCATAGAAATTTTACTACTCTCCACATAAGCAAAATTCTTCTCTTCAATAGTAGTGGGAGCAAACTCAACAAAATAACTGTCATATGATTGAAAATTAAGATCAAGATGACAAGTTTCATGGTTATCATTATTCTTTATAGCATATGTCTCATCACAATAATCATCATCGATAGGAGGCATGCTTTCATCATAGTAAATTTGCTCATCAAAGCTTGGGGGACAAAAAATATCATCTTCATCAAACATAGCTTCCCCAAGCTTGTGGCTTTGCATATCATTAGCATCATGGATATTCAAGGAATTCATACTAACAACATTGCAATCATGCTCATCATTCAAAGATTTAGTGCCAAACATTTTAATGCATTCTTCTTCTAACACTTTGGCACAATTTTCTTTTCCATCATACTCACGAAAGATATTAAAAAGGTGAAGCGTATGAGACAAACTCAACTCCATTTTTTTGTAGTTTTATTTTATAAACTAGACTAGTGCTAAAACAAGAAACAAAAAGATTTGATTGCAAGATCTAAAGATATACCTTCACTTACGTAGCCTCCCCGGCAACGGCGCCAGAAAAGAGCTTGATGTCTACTACACAACCTTCTTCTTGTAGACGCTGTTGGGCCTCCAAGTGCAGAGGTTTGTAGGACAGTAGCAAATTTCTCTCAAGTGGATGACCTAAGGTTTATCAATCCATGGGAGGCGTTGGATGAACATGGTCTCTCTCAAACAACCCTGCAACCAAATAACAAAGAGTCTCTTGTGTCCCCAACACACCCAATACAATGGTAAATTGTATAGGTGCACTAGTTCGGCGAAGAGATGGTGATACAAGTGCAATATGGATGGTAGATATAGGTTTTTGTGAACTGAAAATATAAAAACAGAAAGGTAGCAAGCGGTAAAAGTGAGCGTAAACGGTATTGCAATGATAGGAAACAAGTCCTAAGGTTCATACTTTCACTAGTGTAAGCCCTCTCAACAATAATAACTTAGTTGGATCATATAACTATCCCTCAACATCCAACAAAGACTCACTCCAAAGTCACAAATAGCGGAGAACAAACGAAGAGATTATGGTAGGGTACGAAACCACCTCAAAGTTATTCTTTCCAATAAATCCGTTGGGCTATTCCTATAAGTGTCACAAACAGCCCTAGAGTTCGTACTAGAATAACACCTTAAGATACAAATCAACCAAAACCCTAATGTCACCTAGATACTCCAATGTCACCTCAAGTATCCGTGGGTATGATTATACGATATGCATCACACAATCTCAATTCATCTATTCAACCCAACACATAGAACCTCAAAGAGTGCCCAAAGTTTCTACCAGGGAATCGCGACGAAAACGTGTGCCAAGCCCTATGCATAGGTTCATGGGCTGAGCCCGCAAGTTGATCACCAAAACATACATCAAGTGGCACCTGATATCCCATTGTCACCATAGATACGCACGGCAAGACATACATCAAGTGTTCTCAAATCTTTAAAGACTCAATCCGATAAGATAACTTCAAAGGGAAAACTCAATCCATTACAAGAGAGAAGAGGGGGAGATGAAACATAAGATCCAACTATAATAGCAAAGCTCGCGATGCATCAAGATCGTGCCAAATCAAGAACACGAGAGAGAGAGATCAAACACATAGCTACCGGTACATACCCTCAGCCCCGAGGGTGAACTACTCCCTCCTCGTCATGGAGAGCGCCGGGATGACGAAGATGGCCACCGGTGAGGGTTCCCCCCTCCGGCAGGGTGCTGGAACAGGGTCCCGAGAGGTTTTTGGTGGCTACAGAGGCTTGCGGCGGCGGAACTCCCGATCTAATCTCTGTTCTGGAAGTTTTGGGATACGTAGGTATATGTGGGTGAAAGGGGAACGTCGGTGGACCGAAGGGGGGCCACGAGGTAGGGGGCACGCCCCCACCCTAGTGGGCACCTCCCTTCTTCCCTGACGTGCACTCCAAGCCCATCCGGTAGGATTCCTTCCAAAAATAACTTCTCCAGTTGATTTCGTTCCGTTTCGACTCCGTTTGATATTCCTTTTCTTCGAAACACTGAAATAGGCATAAAACAACAAATCTGGGCTGGGCCGCCGGTTAATAGGTTAGTCCCAAAAATAATATAAAAGTGGATAATAAAGCCCAATATTGCCTAAAACAGTAGATAATATAGCATGGAGAAATAAAAAATTATAGATACGTTGGAGACGTATCATGGCCTCGCGATGGTGGTGGTGCCTGACAATGACCTCGCCGCCGGCGAGCCCATAGCTAGGCGACATGACCACACCAATTGTGGTAGAAGACTACATCCCACTGCCTCCACCGCCTCGCCGCTCTTGGCGCATCAGGCTGAGGAAGGAGAAGGAGAAGAGCAATGAGAACTGAACTATGTCAGGTATGTCAAATCTCCAAAATGATCTATATATACTTAGCTTTGTTTCCTCCGAAATGACATAAGTTAGCTCTAATATGCTTAGTTACCTATGTTAGCTCTAATATGCTTAGTTACCTATGTTAGCTCTAATATGCTAAGTTATCTCTACTATGCTTAGTTTCCTATAGGTTAGCTCCAAAATTACTTATGTTAGCACAAAATGACCAAGTTTACATAATAAGCTTATAGTCTTCTTCTTCTTCTTCTTCTCCAAAATGACATAAGTTAGCTCTAATATGCTTAGTTCACTCAAAGATGCATAATTAGCTAGGTTGGCTCCATTTTACCTAAGTTGGCTCTAATATGCTAAGTTATCTCTAATATGCTTAGTTTCCTATAGGTTAGCTCCAAAATTACTTATGTTAGCACAAACTGACCAAGTTTACATAATAAGCTTATAGTCTTCTTCTTCTTCTTCTACAAAATGACATAAGTTAGCTCTAATATACTTAGTTTCCTATAGGTTAACTCCAAAATTACTTATGTTAGCACAAAATGACCAAGTTTACATAATAAGCTTATAGTCTTCTTCTTCTTCTTCTAGTCTTCTTCTAGTCTTCTTCTTCTAGTCTTCTTCTTCTTCTTCTTCTTCTTCTTCTTCTTCTTCTTCTTCTTCTTCTTCTTCTTCTTCTTCTTCTTCTTCTTCTTCTTCTTCTTCTTCTTCTTCTTCTTCTTCTTCTTCTTCTTCTTCTTCTTCTTCTTCTTCTTCTTCTTCTTCTTCTTCTTCTTCTTCTTCTTCTTCTTCTTCTTCTTCTTCTTCATTTTCTTCTAGGTTAGCTCCATTTTACTTAAGTATGCTTACTTCTTATAGTCTTCTTCTTCTTCTTAATTTTCTTCTTCTTCTTCTTAATTTTCTTCTTCTTCTTCTTAATTTTCTTCTTCTTCTTCTAACATCTTGTTTATCATTTTGCAGATTTGATTTAATTCACGGAAGCTTGCATGGATGGAGTGCTTCTTTTCTATTTGTGCTTTTATTTTGTATCAATGAACTTGCATGGTTGGAACTTGTTATATGGATGGATGGATAACGGTGTTGGATAAACAATGTGAAACTTTTGTAATATGTAAGGATGGAACTATATATGTGTTGGTTATGTATGTATATATGATGAAACTTGTGTGTTGGATATGCTTGTTGTGTATATATGTGAATTGTTGTGTATATCTGTGTATATCTGTGAATTGTTGTCAAATTGAATGAATTAAATTAAAAACATGGTTGTACAGGCTCTTTGCCGTCAGCTAGCTGACGGCAAACATGCCACGTGGCAGCTACCTGTGATTCCTGGGACTGGCATGTTTGAGCACTTTGCCGTCTGCCGGCGGATGGAAAAGACCTTAGCCTCTTTGCCATCCGCTGGCTAACAACAAAACACGTCGTTAACCCCTAACAGCTCTCACCCACCTCACTGTCGTCCACGGTCTTTGCCGTCTGCTGGCCACCAACGGCGGACGGCGCAATCCTTTGTCGTCCCTTTCCAGGAAGCATACGACAAAGAAGGCCTTCGCTGGCACGTGTTCAGACGGACAGTTTGCCGTCTGCTGGCGGACGGCAAAGAAGTTTGCCGTTCGTGATCCATGCCTTTGCCATCCGCCACGGCGGATGGCAAAGAAGCTGATTCCAGTAGTGACGCCAAGTACATTACAAACCGAACACCGTACCCGACTCCAAGCCTGGTTCAATACCTATGATGTCAGTTTCCCAACTTCAAGGCGGCAGCGGGGGGGGGGGGGGTCGTCCCACGCATGCGCTCGAACCTTATTTTTTCTAGCATGGGACACATCTATATATATCTATACATCTATACATCTATATATACATCTATACATCTATACACATATATAGTGTGCGAATAACTATGAAAGTTGCTCGTTGGATGAAGCCAATACGACGGTACAGAGATGGCAAATCCGAGCACTACTGGCCATTGGATATCATCTACATTCCACCAGATTCTGCCACATATACAATCTAGAAGACTCCATGGTTGAACTTAAGCATAATGCACAAACCTCTAAACACAAGCATTCTCCTTTGTTCTCTAGAATCTTCCATATCTTAATTGCCCAAACCTTTTTTTCCAAATGAATTGTCACTATTTGTTTTTACCTTTACAATGCACAATTACATGAATCTTAAAATAGTTTTTTTAGAAAACTAATTGATTTTGGATGAGATGAACTATAAGAATTAAACGAACATCTACATTATGCATATCTGGGAGAAGAGGCGGGAAACCAATGAGAGGAGTGGCGAGAAACGGTAGCCTGTTTTGAGTGAAAACCTAGTAGAGAAGGAAGCGTAAGCTACACGATGCATGCGCACAGTGCTTACCCATGTACTGCATGTGCTGTCAAAAGGGCTCAGGGTTGCCGTTCGATCTAGGAGCATCCAACGGTGCACACGTACGATCCGTGGGGTTTGGGTTCTGGCCAGTCAGAACGCAGGACTCAGAATGCACGCGCGGCATGGGGGTATCATACGGAAACCAACATTCGATGGAAACCAGTGAAAACCACGAGAAAAAGATGTCTTGAAGTTTAAAAAAATCAAAAAAATGCGGGATGTTAAGATGATGATGTTTTATTGGCACACAACATTTCAACTTGAAACACATTAAGAGATGTGAGCTATGAAAAAGACAAAATCAGTGTTTAATAGTGCCGAATAGTAATGTCACTATTCAGGGTGGAATTTGTCTTTTTCATAGCTCACATCTCGTAATGTTTTTCAACTTCAAATTTTGTGTCGCAATAAAACATCACCTTCTTAACATCCCACATTTTTTTTCTTCAGATTTTTATGAAACTTTAAAATATGGTTTCCACGAAGTTTTCATTGAATATCGGCTTTCGTGAGTGAACCGTGTGCTATTTTAAAACGTTTCGTGAGAAGAATATCGGTTTTTAAATCCCTGTAAATTCAAAACTGAGCTGAAAATCGTGAAACCTGCCATGGTGTCACGACATCGCACTTATATGTCGAGGAATTTTTTTTCGTCCATTGTGGCGCAAGTTTTATTACAAGCCTCTTACAAACCGGAGCTTCTCTCAAAGAAGTCTCGTGGTTCCGATAGGGAAACATGTCCCCCTTGTGGGCGAAACGTAATCACTGCCTCTTTTCAGCTTGTATTTTTCTTCTACGGGCAACATGGAACGACAGGATATCCGTGCTGAAATTTAAACTTATTCAGGGTTCGTTTGGCCTTTTTATACATTAATTGAGTTTCCTAGGCATTTAACGTCCATAATTCAAATCTGAACTACAAATAAATGCTCCAGTTCACCAAAATGGCTAGAAAAATTATACATGTGTCCTTGGGTGCATGTTTAGGTCCCATGCCAGGAATGGGAACGAATTACAACCGTACTGGTGTCATGGCTCATACTCAAACATTTCGAATCTCGGTTTTTAAGTCCCCATAAATCCTAAACTCTCCAAAAAGTCATCAAAGGTGGCATGGTGTCACGGTATGGCACATATATGTCGTGGTAAAAACATTGTCCAATTTGGGCCAAACTTTATTACAAACCTCTTACAAAAACTGGAGCTTATCTCAAAGAAGCCTCGTGGTTCTGATGGGGAAACGTGCTCCCCTTGTGGGCGAAACATAATCACTGCCTCTTTTCGCCTTGTATTTTCTTCCACGGGCAACATGGAACCACAGGATATCCATGCTGAAATTTAAACTTATTCAGGGTTCGTTTAGCCTTTTTATACACTAATTTAGTTTCCTAGGCATTTAATGTCCATAATTCAAATCTAAACTACAAATACATGCTCCAGTTCACCAAAATGGCTAGAAAAATTATACATGTGTCCTTGGGTGCATGTTTAGGTCTCATGCCAGGAATGGGAACGAATTACAACCGTACCGGTGTCCTGACTCTTCCTCAAACATTTCGAATCTTGGTTTTTAAGTCCCCATAAATCCTAAACTCACTAGAAAGTCATCAAAGGTGGCAAGGTATCATGTCATGGCACATATATGTCGTGGTAAAAACATTGCCAACTTGGGCCAAGCTTTATTACAAACCTCTTACAAACCGGAGCCTGTCGCAAGAACCCTCGTGGTTTCGATAGGGAAACATGTCCCCTTATGGGCCAAATGATAATCACTCCTACTTCTAGCCTTGTATTTTCTTCTACACGTTACACGGAACAACTGGAGATTCGGGCTGGACTTTGAAATTATTCAGGGTTCGTTTGACCTTTTTTATTCATTAATTGAGTTTTCTAGTCATTTAATGTCCATCATTCAAATCCGAACTACAAATACATGCTCCAGTGCACCAAAATGGCTAGAAAAAACGTACATGTTTCCTTGGGGTGCATGTTTAGGTCCCATGGAACGAATGGGAACGAATTCAACCGTCTCGCCGTCCTGGCCTGGCCACAAACATTGCGACTCTCGGTTTTTAAATGTCTGTAAATCCAAAACTCACCAGGAAATCATGAAACTTGGTATGGTGTCACTACATGGTATATATAATTGTCCAATTTGGGCGAAGCTATATTACAAGCCTTTTGCAAACCGGAGCCTGTCGCAACCCTCATGGTTCCGGCAGGGAAACATGCCCCTCTTGTGGGTGAAACAATAATCGATGCCTCTTCTCGCCTTGAACTTTGTTTTCTACAGGCAACATAGAATAACAGGAGTGTCGGACTGAAATTTGAAACTGTTCAGGGTTCGTTTGGCCATTGTATATATATTTACTAAGTTTGTTTTATACATTTAATGTAGTCCTTAATTCGAATTTGAACTACAACCACATGCTCCAGTGAAGCAAAATGGGTGGGAAATCATACATGTGTCATTGGGTGCATGTTTAGGGTCTCGTTTAAGGAATGAGAATGAATTACAAACTTGTCGTCGTCCTGAAACAATGAGAATCTTGGTTTTTAAATCCCAGTAAATAAAAAAGTCACCCAAAAAACATGAAACTTGGCATGGTTTCATGACATGGCACATATATGGCGTGGTAAGAAAAATCATCCAGTTTGAGAAGAGGCACACACATTAGTAGCCAATGAAGTCCTTTTCGAAAAAAGCTGCCACATTAATATTAAAAACGGTTGTATTATATTTACCGTGTCGAAATTTAACCATACTCGGTGGCGTGCGTGCAGCTGTTTGATTAGACGGGACGAGCGCGAGAAGTCTGCCGTGCAGCTTCGATGGGACGCGTGTGAGCAGTCCGCCGCACAGGCTCGACGGGACGCGTGCATCCTGTCCACCTCGCAGGCTCGACGGGACACGCGCGAGCAGCAAGGCCGCCGATGCTCACTGGGAAGCGAGCTCTTTGACCTCCATGCACCAGCCGCCGCCCGCCTTGCTCACAACTTCTCATTAATGGGTTAATTAAAGCACCTGGACGGAGGGTGTTTGCTTGTGATCCCATGGCAGCATTTGCTTTGTTCGTGTTTTCATCTAGTATTCTGCCCTAATTTAAATTGCCACATAGGGCAACGGATAATACGAACACAAATAAAATGGCAACGGCTAATACGACGACAAATTTACAATGGCGCACATAATAATTGTCTTACATACTCCGGATAATTTAAAATGCCACATGCGACAAAGCCCGGAAGACATGGGGGCAAGAGAAGAAGGAAATTGCAGACAACGATCTAGGTCGCTACTGTCTCTACTCATCGATGGATCGCCGGGCGGCGAAATCTTCCAGCTCCTTCTTCAATTCCTCACGACTTTGCTTGAAAGCAGCCATGGATTCCTCCACCTCCTGCTCGCGCTCGATCCAGAGCTTCCTCAAGCCACCCATCAGTTCCTCGACGACCGCTTTCAGCGTCATCTACGAGGCACTGCTCTGCTCATGCAGCATCTTCCATCCGGCGGCCTCCTCCTCCTTCTCGGCGACCAACTAGAGGAGCTTCGCATTGTCATCCATGAGTTGCTCGACGAGGCCGGTCGCCTTGTCAACCGAGGCATCACTGATCTTGATCAGCTTCATCAAGCCATCGACCAGCTCCTGCTGCGTAGTGACGCCAGTGAGAATGTCGTCGTCGCCGGCGAAGGACTTCAGGAATGCTGGCTCGTCGCGATGGCTGACGCCACGAATGCACTTGTGAGAGCCCTCGCGTGCCCGTGAGAGCTCGTTTGAGGGCTCCGCGGAGCGCCCAGACATCTCTGTTGCAGCTGCGGCTTCACGGCGGGACCTCTCTAGTGCTTCCGCGGCCTTGGTCTTTGCTGCCTGGTTATATGTCCACCCTAAACTCCTCCTACCGGTCATGGTGGGACAACTTGACAGAGAAAACCAACTTTGTGGGTGATGAGGAGAGGAACTGTGAAGTAATTTTCAAGTGGGTAGTTTTTATAGCCCGGTGCTAAGTGTGAACACATATTAGTTTGAGAGGTGTGAACAGATCTGCAACTACTTATTGCGTTGTAATCAGCAATGTGACGAGAAACAAGGTCAAAATTTATTGATGGCAGAAGGTTGACCACGTGGTTGCTCGCCGTTGAGGCGGCCACGGCGCGCTCCGCTCTGGCGTCCCTGTGCACGCTCTGCTCGCCGTTGAGGCAAAGTTACAATGGCAACTGTTAATAATTCTTAATAATTGTCTTACATATTCAGGATAATTTAAAATGCCAAACGCGGCAAGGCCCAGAACACTCACGACCTACATATGCATACAATTATAATAAAATATAAGCTAAAAGGCTGAGTTGGCGGCCTTCCGACGATGGTCTTCTCGGACTCCATGATCAGCATAGCACCCTTGAGGCCGTTCAATCCAAGTGTCCCGACCCGCCTCCGCCTACGGAGCTGCTGGCGCTGATGGGAGGCTCTTGGGGCTGCTGGGCCTCTTCCAGAAGAGCTTGACAGCATGCAATCGCGTGCATGACAACTCCACAGAACCGTTCCATTTCCATGCCTCTGGCCTGGTAGCAAATTCCATCGATCACCTGCATCCTCAAGATATCACGTTGGCGATGTTCTACTTCCTCGGGGACGTCACCTCAGCCAAGGATGCGCTCGAGCCTGGCCACCAGATCATCAGGATCGAGGTTGACACGGCCTCCGCGGGCAATAATGAAGCCGCAGGCTGCCTTTGTCTTCACTGAATCGCAGAGGTCCTGTGCCCATTCTGAAAGTGCAACTATCCCTAGGTGGTTTTGGTAATTCATAACAACATATAGCTCATTGAGCTAATGCTATTCCAAGATAATTATTTCATGAAAGCTCAATGATTGGCATGGCATGGATGGTGAAAGTGGAACCCTCAAAATGCTAAGGACAAAGGATTGACTCAAGCTCAAAAGCTCAAGACTCTTCATTTTACATTTTAGTGACCCAAGATCACATTAAGTCCATAGGAAAAGCCAATACTATCAAGGAGGGATGAGGTGTTGCTTAATGAGCCTTTTGCTTCATGTGCTTAATGATATGCTCCAAAATCCTTAGCTACTTTCCCATATCCACAAATGACCTAAACTCCAAGCCAAACTCGGTCCTACCGATTCTTTCCATCCGGCGCCACCGAGTTTCACATGTCATAAGCCACTGCCAAACCCTAGCAATTCGGTTCTACCGATAGGGATCTCGGTCTCACCGAGATGGGATTGCAATTTATTTGTTTCCTTTTCGTAACTTTTCGGTCTCACCGAAAGAGCGGATCGGTCCCACCGAGATTACAATGTAAACTCTCTGTTTACCCTTTGTAACTTTTCGGTCTCACCGAAAGAGCAAATCGGTCCCACCGAGTTTACCTGACCAACTCTCTGGTTAGCTAATTACCAAATCGGTCTCACCGAGTTTGTGTAATCGGTCTCACCGAGATTACATTATGCCCTAACCCTAACCATATCGGTCCTACCGAGTTGCATGTCAGTCCCATCGAAAATCTTTAACGGTCACTAGGTTTACTATTGCGGTCCGACCGAGTTTGTTGATTTGGTCCCAACGAGATTGGTAAATTGTGTGTAACGGTTGGATTTTGTGTGGAGGCTATATATACCCCTCCACCTCCTCTTCATTCGGGGAGAGAGCCATCATAACACATCTACACTTCCAACTCATATGTTCTGAGAGAGAACCACCTACCCTTGTATTGAGGCCAAGATATTCCATTCCTACCATATGAATCTTGATCTCTAGCCTTCCCCAAGTTGCTTTCCACTCAAATCTTCTTTCCACCAAATCCAAATCCTGTGAGAGAGAGTTGAGTGTTGGGGAGACTATCATTTGAAGCACAAGAGCAAGGAGTTCATCATCAACACACCATTTGTTACTTCTTGGAGAGTGGTGTCTCCTAGATTGGCTAGGTGTCACTTGGGAGCCTCCGACAAGATTGTGGAGTTGAACCAAGGAGTTTGTAAGGCCAAGGAGATCGCCTACTTCATGAAGATCTACCGCTAGTGAGGCAAGTCCTTCGTGGGCGATGGCCATGGTGGGATAGACAAGGTTGCTTCTTCGTGGACCCTTCATGGGTGGAGCCCTCCGTGGACTCGCGCAACCGTTACCCTTCATGGGTTGAAGTCTCCATCAACGTGGATGTAGGATAGCACCACCTATCCGAACCACGGGAAAAACATCCGTGTCTCCAATTGCGTTTGAATTCTCCAAACCCTTCCCTTTACATTCTTGCAAGTTGCATGCTTTACTTTCCGCTGCTATATACTCTTTGCATGCTTGCTTAAATTGTGTGGTGATTGCTTGACTTGTCCTAAAGTTGCTAAAATCTGCCAAGAACTAAAATTGGGAAAAGGCTAAGTTTTTATTTGGTCAAGTAGTCTAATCACCCCCCCCCTCTAGACATACTTCCGATCCTACAAGTGGTATCAGAGCTTTGGTCTCCATTTGCTTTGATTTCCATAGCTTTTGGTGGTCATAGCCTTGGTTTCACAACCTAGGAGAGTATGGCGTCTAGCGAGGGAAATTATCACCGTAGAGGTCCTTACTTTGATGGTACTAATTTTGCCAGTTGGAAGCATAAAATGAAAATGCATATTCTTGGACATAACCCCGCCGTTTGGGCTATTGTGTGTGTTGGTTTGCAAGGTGACTTCTTCGACGGGAAAGAACCAAACCGTGAAGCTACTGCGGATGAGTTGAAGATGCTACAATACAACGCTCAAGCTTGTGATATTCTCTTCAACGGATTGTGCCCCGAAGAATTCAACAAAATCAGTCGTCTTGAGAATGCAAAGGAAATTTGGGATACTTTGATTGATATGCACAAAGGTACCGACTCCGTCAAGGAATCAAAATTGGATGTGCTTCAAAGTCAACTTGACAAGTTCAAAATGAAGGATGGTGAAGGTGTCGCTGAAATGTACTCTAGGCTTGCTCTCATCACAAACGAGATTGCCGGCTTAGGGAGTGAAGAGATGACCGACAGATTCATCATCAAGAAGATCCTAAGAGCCTTGGATGGAAAATATGATACCGTGTGCACATTGATCCAAATGATGCCCAATTACAAAGATCTCAAGCCAACGAAGGTCATTGTAAGAATTGTTTCTCATGAGATGTCGCTCAAGGATAAAAAGGAACTTCACAACAAATCAAGTGGTGCCTAGAAAGCCTCATGTGAAGTCCCCACATCATCAAGTGAGAAACAAAACTTCAACGAAGAATTGAGCCTAATGGTGAAGAACTTCAACAAGTTCTACAAGAGTAGAAGCAAAGATAGAAGCTCCAAGTCAAGGTCCTACAATGACAAAAGATCTTCTAGTCGAGAGCGAAACTGGTACAATTGTGGAAGACCCGGACACTATTCCAATGAGTGTACGACTCCCTACAAAAGAAGAGAAGATTCTCCAAAAAGAAGAGGCAAAAGAGAAGAATCACCATCAAGAGAGAGAAGGAGTAGAGATGAACGTTATGAACAAAGATACTCACGGAGGAGCAAGGATTCGGAAAGAAAGGAAAAATCATCAAGGAGCTACACAAAGCGAAGACGTCAAGCTCATGTTGGTGAATGGGTATCCGGCTCCGACTCCGACAACCACTCCGAGAGAAGTTATCACTCCGATTCCGAATATACTCAAGATGAAGGTGTTGCCGGTCTAGCACTTGTGTCAAGCAACTCCTACGACATATTTGACTCACCAAATGAAGGAATTGGAAGATGCTTCATGGCCAAAGGTCCTAAGGTAACTCACCCTGAGTATGTTGATTTCAATAGTGATGAAGATGACTTGTTAGGTGATGATGATTTACTTGTTGACAACTCTAGTGATGAATACTATGATGAAACGTCAATTAATCATGCTAATCAAGATAAAACGAATGACAATAATAAGGAGAAAATTGAGGCTCTAACTAAAGAACTAAACACTCTTAAGTTAGCTCATGAAACTATCTTCGAAGATCATCGAGAACTTTTAAGAGCTCATGAGAAGTCACGCTTTGAAAAGCTCAATCTTGAGCAAGAACATGAGTTTTTAAAGGCAATCAATGATGATCTCCGCAAGAAAAGTTCTTCTTACATTGCCAAGCGTTTACTCTTATCCACTTACATGCCTCAAGTCAAGTCTAATAACAAGAACAAGAAAGACTCTTCCTCTAGTAGTAACAATGATCATGTTAAATCCAATATTGTTGCTTCTAGTAGTTCTCTTGATTCCACTAACGATTCTCTTAGCCAAGTTACACTTGAGCAAGAAAATAGCTTATTGAAGGGAATCATAGAGAAAGGAGTGTACAAAAGCCTTGCTGAAAGTAAGCAATTCGAGGAGATTGTACGCAAGCAAGGAAGGCACCGGAAGAATCAAGGTGTTGGTTTTGAACGAAAGTTCAATGCCAATGGAGTTGAGTGGGAAGAAGATCAATACCCCAAGACAAAGTTTGTTCCTCAACAAGAGAAGTATGATCCTACTTCTTTCAAGGGGACACAAACTCAAGATGATCTTCCACCACAAGACTACAAGCAAAAAGGCAAGGACAAGCTTCAAGAGGAAATTGATGCATTTGAAGAAGCTCCTAAGACCTTAGTCAAGTGGATTCCCAAGACTACTTCAAGTTCCACTTCATCAAGTACGACTACAACTCCAAGAATTCCCATCAAGATGGTGTGGATCCAAAAGAAGAAGAACTAGAAAGTTCTTGAGGGTGACTCCGCCAACATACTTCACTCTTATCATTTTGGCAAGAACAAGTGCAATCAACTTCCACATCTTGCACTAGTTCAAGGAGTCACAAACCCTCTTGTTGGTAAGACAAGGGACAAGGTAACCTAAAAGCCTTCATAGACATCATCTTGTGTGTGCATCACTCTATGTCTATGGATATCCTTGTTTGTTCCTTGTGGGACTAACCCATGTAGGTATTGAAAGTGCAATTCACTCAAAAGGATAGCTCCAAGTGATCTACATTGAGCATCCACATCTTCAACATCTACATGAAGTCATCATCGACAAAACCCAAGGTTAGTTCATCCCTCTTAGGGGGGATATCACATCTAGGGGAGCTTTACTCTAAGACTTGAGTTAAAGCAACTCTAATGATGTGAACACAACAATGCTTTATGTAAAAGTGGTAACCCCACTTGAGCTTAAACGATGAGTATGACCTATGATCAAATGTTTTCATTTGACTCCTATGTCAATATACTCATATATAGATGACCTAGTCATCACCAATTGCTTGATAGATGCTAGAATTGGTTGTGCATGCTTTGTCACATATTTCAATTGCCATTTTATTGTGTGAGCATGTTGGTTGCATATTTTACTCATTCGAGGACATCCACTTGTTGTTTTGATTGTTTGGCTTTATTTTTCTTTTGCCAAGTGGATGGACAAGAATGCCTAAGAACCTTCTCTATCTATCTATGCTTTTCTCGTCTCAAACTCTATTCATGCTACATCACAAAATTGATCAAGTCAGATTCGAACCACTCTGTGTGAGGAGCACTCGGAGTCCCCGATTCGTCATAGACTTAAACTTCCAAAACCTCTTTGTGATTCTTGGTCTGACCGATACCCCACTTTCGGTCTTACCGAGATCATTAAGTTGATCTATGTTTTCGATCTCAGTGCAACTGATTTGAACCATTCGGACACACCGAGTTGCAATAATTGTACACAGTTTTGCATCTCGGTGCCACCGAGTTGTTCCACTCGGTCACACCGACAGGGTCGGGCTATATATAGACACGGGCAAAAATTTGGAAATTTCTCCGAACCCCTTCGCCTGCGCGATAGCTCACTCTGCCAACATGGTCTCCGGATCGTCTTATCGCCGCCAGCCGCCTCCAGTCGCTGGTCTCCGTCGCCGTCAACGGGAATCAACCCCGCCGTTGCCGCCGTAGCGAGTCTCCGCCGAACTAGGGTATGGACTCGATCTTTGTGCTATTCCCCAATCCGATTCCTAGCACATTGTGATCATATTGATTCTTGCCATGTTTGATAAACTCCTATCCAGTCAATGAACTCATAGAATAGGCTTGATCCGAAAATTTTAGGGTTAGGTTTCCGCCGAAACCATCTCGGACCCACCGAGTTGAAAAACTCGGTCCCACCAATTTGGCCTATGCCATTGCGCAAGTAAGACTCGGTCTGACCGAGTATTGCTAATCGGTGTGACCGATTTTGGAACTTTGTGAAACCCTAGCAGTCTCGGTGCCACCGAACTGTGACTCGGTCTGACCGAGTTCACTAGTTTAGGTTCCAAAAGCTGCTTCAGTATCACCGAGTTTAAAAATCGGTAGATCCGAAATGTTTTCTGTGGGAAACTAAAACTAAGTTTTTGAATCATTCTTTTGCAAAAATCTCTGCATTTTGTGATGCTCATCCACTCTACCTCATATATAAACTATTCACAGGGTCAGCAGTCAGCTTGTTCATCATGTCAGACCAGAGTGATAGCCAGAACATATCAGAACAACCAGTGCAGATGAGTGAGGGCACCAGTCCCTCCAGCTCTTCAGATGAAGGCAGCAGGAGCACCCCCAGCAACCTGCCAAAAGCTGCCACAAGACAAAGGAAGAAGAGAACCTCAGAATCAGAGGATGAGGACTATGTGGCAGAGGAGGAAGCAACTTCCAAGAAAGTTGAACTCAAGAAAGAGCATGGCTCAAGACAGAGCACCAAGCCAGGCTTAAAGGTCAAAAGGCCAGCAGGCAGGCAGCCCATGCCAAAGGCCAGAGCCTCAACAAAGATTCCTGAGAAGCCTGCACCCAAAGAGCCAGTTGCAGCCGAAACAAAGAAGGAAAGGAAAAGAGGCAGATGGTGCAAGAAAGTTGATCCCATGGCTGAATTTGAACAGCATTCTTCTGATGAAGAAGAGGAAGAAGAAGAGGTTGCTGCACCAGCACCTAAGGCACCCAAGCTGATGGGTGATGCTATAAGATCAGGGGCAACTGCATCTAAGCCCAAGGAAGCCCCCAAGGCTGCATCCAAAGCCAAGCCAGCTCCAAAGCCAAAACCAAAGAGAAATACAAGGAGCATACCAGCTGCTGAGAAGAACAAGGCCCCAGTGCCTGAAACTGTTGCAGAAGAAGAGGAAGGCCAAGTGCTGAGAAAGTTGAAGCCCAAGATCCCAGACCACAATGATGCTCATCCTGTGGCTGAGGATATGAAGATCAGAAGAGACTCTGGGCTAAGAAAGTGGAGAGCAGAGGATACATATGCTACCAGGAGGAGGACTGTTGTTGACTACAGGTTCCACACTAAGGAACAACAGGACTTCTATGAGACAGTCTTGTTAGACAAGAAGCCAGTTGTGTGTGATATGAGATGGGTTGATTGGGAGTACATCAAGGAAAATGAAGAGCACTACCCTGGAGTGCAAGACAGCTTCAGAGCTTGTGGAGTAGCTGACTTTGTTGGGCAGAAGCTCACAAAGTGGAATGAGGAGCTGATTATGCAATTCTACTCCACAGCACACTTCTATCCAGATGGAAGGATCACATGGATGTCTGAAGGTACAAGGTACCAATCAACTATTGAGGAATGGGCAAGGTTGATCAATGCCCCAGAAGAAAATGAAGATGACTTGGATGTCTATGCCAAGAAAAAGATGGATCATAACACTATGGCAAATATGTACAAGGAGATTCCAGCAGAAGATCTTGATACTCACCAATTCGGGTCTATGAAACACCTGTTGTCAGGAATGCCTACGATCAACTGGATCCTTAGGCACACAGTTTTGCCCAAGTCTGGAGATCACAGGATGATCAGAGGTCATGCCATTAACCTGGTACATATATTTGATGTGCCTCAGAAATTTAAGGTCATGAGCCTCATAGTAGAGACTATCAAGAGGACTGCAGCAGATCAGAAGAGGAGTTGTGGTTATGCCCCTCTGATCCAGATGTTGATTAACTCAAGAATGGGCACAGACACATACTTGTTGGACAAGGAACATTTGCCTATCCATCCAGATTTCGAGGACAACCAAGTTGTGATGAATGAAAATGAGCCATCATCAGTCCAAGCACAAGCTAAGAAGGAGAAGGCAAGGAAGGAGAAAGCTGCCAAGATGCCAACTCAAGAGGAGGCATCTGAGTACTTCTTGAAAAACAAGCAAGAGCAGCTCAGTTACCTGATTGCATCCACCCTGAGGATTGAGAAAGGTCTGGCCACCCTCACTCAGAACGAGGAGAGCTTAGAGAGAATTGTAGAACAAAAGTTCTATGACTTGGATGTCAAGGTGACAGAGATTCAAACAGCAGTGGAGCAACTTCAAGATGACATGCAGGAGAGGAAAGGGAAGACTACCACTGATGCATTTGCCAGAGTGCCACAAGGTCTGAGGTCGTCTGCAGTGCCAGTTCCTGACACAAGAGCCACCGCCTCAGCTCCAGCCACAGCACCAGCCCAACCAACTCCAGCATCTACTTCAGCTCCAACTCCAAACACGCCTATGGAAGCCTTCGTCCTTGGAGTCATCCGGACTCCACCACCACCAGAAGATCAAGCCTGAGTGTCGATCTAGCACTGTGCATTTTCTAGGAACTTTTTGGTAACTTGTTGGCAAAGGGGGAGAAAAATGTATAGATCATAGGCTTCGAGAGAGAGAGAGAGTGTTGTTTTTTCTCTCTTGCTTTATTTGGTGGTTTTTCAAACATTGTTTGCTTTTGGTCGAGATACTTTGTTATGCCTGTGAGACTTTGATGATCATGTGTTTGATCATAAGCTACACTTATGCATGCTTGATATATCTTATCTATCTTATGTGGTCATTCACTTTTCCTTGGTGATGAGTGCATGTATTTCATTATTATCATTTTGAGCGCTCCACCAAGATGTATGTGACATGGAAGAGTAACCCATAATTCTAACTCTTTGTGCATTTGCAGTCCAAAGCAAATTTTAAATATGCACAAATTTAGGGGGAGCTCTTACTTATCACATACCTCTCAAAGCGACGATATAATTCATTCTTATTATCATTTGTCGAAGCTTTGATCTATATGTTGTCATCAATTACCAAAAAGGGGGAGATTGAAAGTGCAACTATCCCTAGGTGGTTTTGGTAATTCATAACAACATATAGCTCATTGAGCTAATGCTATTCCAAGATAATTATTTCAGGAAAGCTCAATGATTGGCATGGCATGGATGGTGAAAGTGGAACCCTCAAAATGCTAAGGACAAAGGATTGGCTCAAGCTCAAAAGCTCAAGACTCTTCATTTTACATTTTAGTGATCCAAGATCACATTGAGTCCATAGGAAAAGCCAATACTATCAAGGAGGGATGAGGTGTTGCTTAATGAGCCTTTTGCTTCATGTGCTTAATGATATGCTCCAAAATCCTCAGCTACTTTCCCATATCCACAAATGACCTAAACTCCAAGCCAAACTCGGTCCTACCGATTCTTTCCATTCGGCGCCACCGAGTTTCACATGTCATAAGCCACTGCCAAACCCTAGCAATTCGGTTCTACCGATAGGGATCTCGGTCTCACCGAGATGGGATTGCAATTTCTCTATTTCCTTTTCGTAACTTTTCGGTCTCACCGAAAGAGCGGATCGGTCCCACCGAGATTACAATGTAAACTCTATGTTTCCCCTTTGTAACTTTTCGGTCTCACCGAAAGAGCAAATCGGTCCCACCGAGTTTACCTGACCAACTCTCTGGTTAGCTAATTACCAAATCGGTCTCACCGAGTTTGTGTAATCAGCCTCACCGAGATTACATTATGCCCTAACCCTAACCATATCGGTCCTACCGAGTTGCATGTCAGTCCCACCGAAAATCTCTAACGGTCACTAGGTTTACTATTTCGGTCCGACCGAGTTTGTTGATTCGGTCCCACCGAGATTGGTAAATTGTGTGTAACGGTTGGATTTTGTGTGGAGGCTATATATACCCCTCCACCTCCTCTTCATTCGGGGAGAGAGCCATCAGAACACATCTACACTTCCAACTCATATGTTCTGAGAGAGAACCACCTACCCTTGTGTTGAGGCCAAGATATTCCATTCCTACCATATGAATCTTGATCTCTAGCCTTCCCCAAGTTGCTTTCCACTCAAATCTTCTTTCCACCAAATCCAAATCCTGTGAGAGAGAGTTGAGTGTTGGGGAGACTATCATTTGAAGCACAAGAGCAAGGAGTTCATCATCAACACACCATTTGTTACTTCTTGGAGAGTGGTGTCTCCTAGATTGGCTAGGTGTCACTTGGGAGCCTCCGACAAGATTGTGGAGTTGAACCAAGGAGTTTGTAAGGGCAAGGAGATCGCCTACTTTGTGAAGATCTACCGCTAGTGAGGCAAGTCCTTCATGGGCGATGGCCATGGTGGGATAGACAAGGTTGCTTCTTCGTGGACCCTTCGTGGGTGGAGCCCTCCGTGGACTCGCGCAACCGTTACCCTTCGTGGGTTGAAGTCTCCATCAACGTGGATGTAGGATAGCACCACCTATCCGAACCACGGGAAAAACATCCGTGTCTCCAATTGTGTTTGAATTCTCCAAACCCTTCCCTTTACATTCTTGCAAGTTGCATGCTTTACTTTCCGCTTCTATATACTCTTTGCATGCTTGCTTAAATTGTGTGATGATTGCTTGACTTGTCCTAAAGTTGCTAAAATCTGCCAAGAACTAAAATTGGTAAAAGGCTAAGTTTTTATTTGGTCAAGTAGTCTAATCACCCCCCCCCCTCTAGACATACTTCCGATCCTACACATTCCTTGTAGGGCATCAGGCTCTCGATGAGCACTGGTAATGGCGGTTCTTCAGGTGGGTCGTCAATCATGCCGCCGAGCAGCTCTGGATCTTTTATAAGGTGGATGGCAAACTTCTCGTCACACCTCCTCTGCAATATGTCGATTGTGCTCCCAAGGACTGTGACGCCGATATCGCTACCGATGGGCCATGGTGCCTGCACCGGCCGATGAAGCTCTTGCTCCCCGACCTGCTCCGGCTCATTCTCCTTGCCAAAGATGTAACGCAGGTAGGCGTCGACGTTGAAGCTTTGGTCGTTGCCTGGCATGCTTGGAATAACTAATGGTAGATGGGTGAGGACTAGATCTTCGCAGAGTGTCGCGGCGGTGTGTTTCCACCTGGGTTATATGCAGCAAGCTGTTAGATGGTGGCGGGAAACCGATGAGGGAATAGGCATGGATTTTACAATTCACCCATGTGGAGCGCGGGAAGCATTCCCTGGAGCGCGGGAAGCATTCGCTAGAGCGCGAGAAGACTAAGTGGAGCACACACACAACCTGAATATCGTAGTCGGTGCCACGTGTTATTTATCACACATCGCACACGAGTACTCGCAGATGCATCGTGTGCGATACTTCCTAGCCACCACAAGCAACTAGTTTGCATTTTTCAAAGTTTTTTGTACACAAAAAATCACACAAGAAGTAACCGTATTAACCGTCTGTGTTGTAAATTCTCATCGCAAACAGTTCATCCGAGTCGGCTGTTTGCCACGTATCACACACATCTTGTTAAGTTGAACCGTTTCTGTTGCGTTCGCTAATCGAAAACAGTTCGTCCGAGTGAACCGTATGCCCTATATCACACACACCTTGATGTGGATAACCGTTTATGTTGCACTCCCTAATGGCAAATGGTTCATCAGAGCGAACTGTATGCCATATATCGCACCGACATTGATATGGCTGCCCGTTTCTGTTATTCTGCCTCATCGCAAACAGTTCGAACGGGTTAAGCGTGTGGCCTGAATTGCACACGCAACTAAAATCTGAACCGTGTTTGATGCATCCTCCATCGCAAACGTTTTGCACCTTTTTGACGGTTTTCATACACCACCGTTTGCGGTCATTGCATCGCACACAGTTTCTCAAAGGGTCTCTGATCGTAGTGTCGCGTTAGCAGCATCCTGCAGTAGTGAGAGGACTACAGCTAACCAGAAGAGATCATGTGGCTATGCTCCACATATTCAGTTGCTCATAAATTCTAAGATGGGCACAAGCACATATCTGTTGAATAAAGAGCGCCTTCCCTTGAGGCCTGATTTTGAGGATAACACTGTTGTGATGGATCCTTCACATCCAACTTCTGTTGAGGCTCAAGAGAAGAGAGCAAAGGCACGGGCTGAAAAAGCTTCAAAGATCACAGACCCTTCAGCAGTCAATATCAAGACCAAGCAGGACCAACTCAACTATCTGCTTGAGGCCACTGTGAGAATAGAGAAAGGACTAGCTACCCTGACTGGAAATAAAGAGAGCCTTGAGAGAATCTTTGAGACAAAGCTACATGACTTGGATGTCAAAGTCACAGAGATTCAAACTTCAGTTGAGAAGATAGAAGAAGACCTTGAGGACAGGAGTGACAGGACAACCATAGATGCTTATCAGAGGGTGCCTAGAGCACAAATGTCTGCAGCAGTGTCAGTGATTGACACTAGGGCCACAACTTCAGCTCCTGCAGCCATAGCGTTAGTTGCCCCTCAAGTGGCAACTCCTCCAGTTCCTTAGACGTCAGCGGAAGTCTTCGCAGATGTTGTTCTCTCCACGCCATCTTCGCGCTCCGGAGCTCCCGGAGATCATGCTTAGAGTGTCGTATAGCACTATGCATTTTCGAGCTTTTTGGTAACTTGTTGCCAGAAGGGGAGAAAGTGTATAGATCATAGGCTTAGAGAGAGAGTGTGTTTTGTTGTTTTTTGGTCTCTCTTTGTCGGGTGGTTGGTGCGACATATGCCAGCGGGTGGCTTATCTGTGTGGGAGCCAGTAAGGCATCGCCGGTGCCTGGAAGCGGGATAAGGCGAAGACATGCACGCCGGCGAATCTTACCTAGCTTCGGGGCTCTTCGTGGAGATAATACCCCTACTGCTGCTCTGCGGGGTCTCCGCATGATCACTCAGTGAACAGGTAACTACAAAGCGCTCCTTGAGCTGTTTGGCGAGAGGAAGAAGAAGGGCAAGGCTAGCTCTACTCCTCTCTCTGTGTATGTGATAACCTAGATGAGATTAACCCTTTGCATGGGTGCCCCGGGGGGTTTATATAGGCCTACCCCCCGGGGGTACAATGGTAATCCGGCCGGGAGCGGGTCCCAGCCGTCAGCGTCTACGCTCGCCGACTTCTGCGCCGGCTGCCGGGGCCCGCCGGCTGGTGGGTCCCGTCGGCTGCTGGCATCTTGGCCGACAGGCAGGCCCTACTGCCTAGGGCCCTGTCGGCGGCCGATTACTGTTGCCTCAATCATGATGATGAGGGCTTTATCGAGGTAAGCGTGGCTACAGTACCGCCGCCTGGCGGGCGATCACTGTAGCCTCACGTCGTCTTGTCTTCTTAATGGGGCGCCTCCTTCGAGGGAAGAAGCAAGCCGGCTTTGGGGAAGCCGGCCATGTCTTGGCCGACTGGGGGAGGCCTGGCCGCCTTCGGGTGTCTCTCTGCCCAAAGGAGCCCACCGCCCGCGGGCTGCGCTGACAGCCCGCCGCGGATGGCGCCGTAGGCATCATGGCAACAGTGCCGCGCCGGACGGGTCAGGGCTACCCCGTACGGCGCACTGTGCCAGGCGTGCTCCGGGTTTCGGGGGTGGCAGGCTTCACTGTAGCCACGCCCCGTCCCATCGCCGTTATGTGGTTGCGGGCCTCGAGGGTACGATCTTGACCGTGCCGCGGGAGCCGGCTTCTTGGAGTCGGCCTTCTCGAGGCCGGCTCCTCAGAGCCGGCCCTCCCGCGGCTTTCTTCATGAAGGTGAAGGCCGGGCCGCCTTCCGACAGTCGGCCTGAGGGGCAGTCGGCAAAGGGAAGGCGGCCCAACGTCTTGGTTCCTTGGAGGCCGGATTGGCTTGTAATTTTTTCTGAAGTGCCAAAGGGAGCCGGCTAGGCTACCCGTGGTCATTTACCCCGACACTCTTGCTACTTATTTGCTTGCTTTGCTTGTGTTTGCTACAATATTTTTGCTTGTGTGTGAGATACTTCTATGATCATGTGGTGGATCATACTTTGCTTTATTATGCTATGCTTGAATGATGATATCTCTTATATCTTGTGTATGATCTATCATATTTGTCTTGGTGATGAGTGCATGTTATGTATATTCTATCATTTTGAGCGCGCCACCAAGCTTTATGTGACATGGAAGAGTAACCCATGATCCTAATCGATTGTGCATTTGCATTCAAAAGCAAATCACAAATAATGCACAAATTTAGGGGGAGCTCTTGCTTATCACATACTTCTCAAAGCGACGATATATTTCATTCTTATTATCATTTGTCAAAGCTTTGATCTATATGTTGTCATCAATTACCCAAAAGGGGGAGATTGAAAGTGCAACTAATCCCTGGGTGGTTTTGGTAATTCTTAACAATATATAGCTCATTGAACTAATATTCTTTCAATATAATCATTTCAGAAAGTTCAATGATTGGCATGGCATGCACTAAGGGATGTGGACCCCTGAAAATGCTAAGGACAAATATTGGCAAAAGCTCAAGACTCTTCATTTCTATTTTAGTGATCCAAGATCACATTGAGTCCATAGGAAAGCCAATACTATTAAAAGGGGATGAGATATAATGGCTTGCTTGCTCAAAATGCTTAGTGATATGCTCCAAAACCCTCAACCACTTTCCCATATCCAAATATGTCCCAAACCTAAAGTCAAACTCGGCCCCACCGATTTGATCTATCTGGCGCCACCAAGTTCACTTGACATAGCCACTGCCAGAAACCCTAATTAGTTCGGTCTCACCAAGATGGGATTGCAAACTCTCTGTTTCCCTTCGTAACGTTTCGGTCTAACCGAGATGAGTGATCGGTCCCACCGAGTTGGCAATGCAAACTCTCTGTTTCCTTTTCGTAACGTTTCAGTCTCACCGAAATGAGCGATCGGTCCCATCGAGTTTGCCTGGCCAAGTCTCTATTTGCTTATTACTGAAATCGGTCTCACCGATTTCATGTAATCAGTCTCACCGAGATGAGGTTTCGCCCTAACCCTAGCGCATCGGTCTCACCGAGTTGATATCGTCGGTCCCACCGAAACATCTAACGTTCACATTTTAAACCAAGTCAGTCTCACCGAGTTTCACTATTCGGTCCCACCGAGTTTGGTGAATTGTGTGCAACGGTTATATTTTGTGTGGGAGGCTATATATACCCCTCCACCCCCTCTCCATTTGTGAGAGAGCCATCAGAACGTGCCTACACTTTCAGCATTCATTTTATGAGAGAGAACCACCTACTCATGTGTTGAGACCAAGACATTCCAATGCAACCACAAGAATCTTGATCTCTAGCCTTCCCCAAGCTGCTTTCCACTCAAATCATCTTTCCACCATAGCCAAATCTATGAGAGATAGTTGAGTGTTGGGGAGACTATCATTTGAAGCACAAGAGCAAGAAGTTCATCATCAACACACCATCTATTACCTTTTGGAGAGTGGTGTCTCCTAGATTGGTTAGGTGTCACTTGGGAGCCTCCATCAAGATTGTGGAGTTGAACCAAGGAGTTTGTAAGGGCAAGGAGATCGCCTACTTCGTGAAGATCTACCCAAGTGAGGCAAGTCCTTCGTGGGCGATGGCCATGGTGGGATAGACAAGGTTGCTTCTTCGTGGACCCTTCGTGGGTGGAGCCCTCCGTGGACTCGCGCAACAGTTACCCTTCGTGGGTTGAAGTCTCCATCAACGTGGATGTACGATAGCACCACCTATTGGAACCAAGCCAAAAATCTTCGTGTCTACATTGCGTTTGGAGGAAATATGCCCTAGAGGCAATAATAAAGTTGTTATTTACATTTCCTTATATCATGATAAATGTTTATTATTCATGCTAGAATTGTATTAACCAGAAACTTAGTACATGTGTGAATATATAGACGAACAGAGTGTCACTAGTATGCCTCTACTTGACTAGCTCGTTGAATCAAAGATGGTTAAGTTTCCTAGCCATAGACATGAGTTGTCATTTGATTAACGGGATCACATCATTAGAGAATGATGTGATTGACTTGACCCATTCCGTTAGCTTAGCACTTGATCATTTAGTATGTTGATATTGCTTTCTTCATGACGTATACATGTTCCTATTACTATGAGATTATGCAACTCCCGAATACCAGAGGAACACTTTGTGTGCTACCAAATGTCACAACGTAACTGGGTGATTATAAAGGTGCTCTACAGGTGTCTCCGATGGTACTTGTTGAGTTGGCATAGATCAAGATTAGGATTTGTCACTCCGATTGTCAAAGAGGTATCTCTGGGCCCTCTCGGTAATGCACATCACTATAAGCCTTGGAAGCAATGTGACTAATGAGTTAGTTGCAGGATGATGCATTACGAAGCGAGTAAAGAGACTTGCCGGTAACGAGATTGAACTAGGTATTGAGATACCGATGATCGAATCTCGGGCAAGTAACATACCGATGACAAAGGGAACAATGTATGTTGTTATGCGGTTTGACCGATAAAGATCTTCGTAGAATATGTAGGAACCAATATGAGCATCCAGGTTCCACTATTGGTTATTGACCGGAAGTGAGTCTCGGTTATGTCTACATAGTTCTCGAACCCGTAGGGTCCGCACGCTTAACGTTCGGTGACGATCGGTATTATGAGTTTATGTGTTTTGATGTACCGAAGGTTGTTCGGAGTCCCGGATGAGATCAGGGACATGACGAGGAGTTAATCTTCCGGATGATAGTGTCATTGACAGAATTCTTCAATCACTGCCACCAAGCTACAAGAGCTTCGTGATGAACTATAATATGCAAGGGATGGATAAGACAATTCCTGAGCTCTTCGTGATGCTAAAGGCTGTGGAGGTAGAAATCAAGAAAAGCATCAAGTGTTGATGGTTAACAAGACCACTAGTTTCAAGAAAAGGGCAAGTGAAAGAAAGGAAACTTCAAGAAGAATGGCAGGCAAGTTGCCACTCCCATGAAGAGGCCCAAATCTAGACCCAAGCCTGAAATTGAGTGCTTTTACTGCAAAGGAAATGGTCACTAGAAGTGGAACTTCCCTAGATACTTGGCGGATAAGAAGGATGGCAAAGTGAACAAAGGTATATTTGATATACAAGTTATTGATGTGTACTTTACTAGTGTTCATAGCAACCCCTCGGCATTTGATACTGGTTCAGTTGCTAAGAGTAGTAACTCGAAAACAGGAGTTGCAAGATAAACAAAGACTAGTTAAGGACAAGGTGACGATGTGTATTTGAAATGATTCCAAGGTTGATAAGATCACCATCGCACACTCCTTTTACCTTAGGGATTAGCGTGGAACCTAAAATAAATGTTATTTGGTGTTTGCGTTGAGCATGAATATGATTAGATAATGTTTATTGCAATACGGTTATTCATTTAAGTCAAAGAATAATTGTTGTTCTGTTACTACATGGACTAGGGAGAGGGGCGGCGCCCCCTCCTTCCTTCTCTTCTCTCTTCCAATTCCTTCTCTCCTACTCCTACTACATGGAAAGGGGGGAATCCTACTCCCGGTGGGAGTAGGACTCCTTAGGGCGCGCCATAGTAGAGGGCCGGACCTCCCCCTCCTTCACTCCTTTATATACGGGGGAGGGGGCACCCCATAGACACACAAGTTGATTAGTTGATCTTTTAGCCGTGTGCGGTGCCCCCCTCCACCATAATCCACCTTGGTCATATCATAGTGGTGCTTAGGCGAAGCCCTGCGTCGGTAGCATCATCATCATCGTCATCACGCTGTCGCGCTGACGTAACTCTCCCTCGAAACTCTGCTGGATCAGAGTTCGTGGGACGTCACTGAGCTGAACGTGTGCTGAACTCGGAGGTGCCGTGCATTCGGTACTTGGATCGGTCGGATCGTGAAGACGTACGACTACATCAACCGCGTTCTCATAACGCTTCCGCTTATGGTCTACGAGGGTACGTCGACGACACTCTCCCCTCTCGTTGTTATGCATCACCATGATCTTGCGTGTGCGTAGATTTTTTTTGAAATTACTGTGTTCCCCAACAGCGTTTGCTCTCTCCAAACTCCTCCCCTTTACCTTCATATGCAATGATTTACATTCCGCTGCTATACTCTTAGAATTGCATGTGTAGGTTGATTGCTTGACATGTGTTAAGTTGCTAAAATCTGCCAAGACTTAAAATTGGGAAAAGGCTAGGTTTTTATTTGGTCAAGTAGTCTAATCACCCCCCCCCCATCTATACATACTTTCAATCCTACACAATGCCACTGACATGATATTCCACTTGCTTACATGCCGGAGACCTTGTTTGTCATAGGATCTATCCAGAACTTGAAGATGTTCTAGGCCGCATTCTCCACTGCACTCTTGCTCCTAAGGTGGGATATGCTCATAAATTTAGAAGCACCACCATTGATCTATTTGTCTATGCTCAATAGAGGAAGAAGGTGGATGTACCGGACTTCATGTTTGTGGAGATTTGGCAGTATGTTATGGAGAAGAGGTTATGTATCTATGCCTGTGTTTATCCAGGCCTTGATAGAGTTTGTTGCACTGACTGTTACTATTGCTAGATACCATGCCAACCTTCCTAAGTGTAACCAAGCATGAAAAGCTCGTGTGCTTGGGACGCAATCCGTGGCCAGGGGATAGTGCCACATATGTTGAGGATGACTTCTAGCATCCGCATTAATCCCAATGCACAATCCATGGATGTTCCCGCAATGAACAAGAAGGAGAAAAATTACTAACTACAACAACTTGTTCAAGATGTGGAGGTGTCAGATTCATGATATCAACAAGGGGAAGATGTACATTCACAAGAAGAAGGCTGAGTTAGCTGCTCATGGTGAGGAGGTTCTGCCTAGGCTAGAGGCTCATGAGTTCATGACAGTGTTGATACGTCTACGACGTATCTATGTTTTTTACTTGTTTCATGTTACTTTCGTATCATTATTGCATAACGTTGGCACCAATTTTTTTATCAATTTTATTTGACTAGCAGATAGATCTAGTGCCCAATGTCAGTTTCTGTTTTTTCGGGTTTTTATACTTTTTAGGAAATCACCGCTTTTGGGGAGAAAAAATTTCAAAAACATATCAACGGAAGTTTTAGAGCAAGATGGAGCTAGAGGGACCAAAGCCTAGCTAGGAGGCCACCCGCGGGGTCCACGTCATGTGGCCTAGCCTAGGTTGCAACAATTTAAAGAAATGGTTTAGATTATGAAGAAGAAATAAAATGGTTGATCGAGGTTGAAAGCAATAATGACGAATGGACTTGGATCCATTACTTCACTAATGGCATCTCTCATCAAACATAGCATAGAAACGGTGAACAAATTGCAGTTGTGTATCGATTAGATGGTAGTGTTTATGACTATGATTAAACATGACATGATTTCATATAGGCATTACATCATAGGGTGACTGGGTTAAATTAGTAGGGTTGTTAGCAATGGGGCCCAAGGGTTAATAGGGGTTAGTTAACAGGGGGTAATATTTAATGGAGTAACGAGTTATTAGGCCTACTTAATTAAGGGGTTGAGACCCACATGGCAATGTCCTAGTTGGCTCACCTGTCAATGGTGGTGGTAAGGTGGGGACTAGGAGGTGGCTGGGGAGGGGCCAACGACATTGCTAGCGGTGGAGACGATGGCCTACAATGTAGCTGGTGGAGACGAGGCCAGTCGAGCGGCTAGACATGGCTGGTGTCGGACCAGTGAGGAGTAACCAGTGGGCTTGCCCAATAGCTATGAACCAATTTTTATGATTTAATTCTTGTTATAAAATGGCAGCTCACAGTTAATGAATAATTAGGGTATTAAATATCCTTCAAAAAATATTAAAAAATTATGCACCCTATGTGGTCCATGACAAAGCCCCACAAAAATATTCAATATTTTTGGAATTAGATTTATATTTTATATAGAAATAAGTCCATTTAAAATATTAAATGAGTTTGAACTATAAATGTGTTATGGATAATTCCAAAAATCTTGGAATAATTATTTTGACTCCCTAACAATATTGTTGGGCTAAATATGAGTTTTCAAGAGAATCCACCAAGTGAATGTCACACCCTACATTTTGTAACATGGCATTTGCATTAATACAACATGGAAAATTTGGACCAACAAAAACTTTTGCATTATTTGGCTTTTATTTTTGGAGTTGGTTTCTCTATGTGGTTTTCCAAGTGCTCTCTAAAGTCAACTACTCCACCTTATATAATTCATCTCCCTGCCCCAAAACTTCTGCCCAATGATCATACCATGTGTATAGTGCAATATAGTATGTTCTTACAAAAATAATTTGGCCAAATAGTATTTAAAAAATTAGTTTTCCAAAAACCCCTGGATTGAGGTTTGCACTACAAGTACTTGATTTGGGGTATGAAAAATATTTCAGAGAGTATACTTGAAACCTATTATATATAGGACTCCCATAAACCACAAAAATAATTTTAAAAGTAATTTTCCTATTTTATTTAAAGGCTTTTTCTTTAGTCCAGAAATGGTCTTTAATAGGTTAAAATTATTTAAAAGCTTTAGAAATATTTGAGAAAAATCAGGGAAACTCAATGGACATATATTTTCCATATATAAGAGTTTCAACACATGGTCATGTTCAAAATATTGGACAAAACCTCCCAAAACCATTTCTGCCCATTTCAAGGATTTGAAATATTTCTACAGGAAATACTTTCATAAAACTCCAAGGAAACTCCAGGAAGTCACAAATGAATATTGTGATCACCTTGCAAAGCCTCGCCTCAATTAAGGTCATTTTGGTTCACCAAAATGCCCCAAAACCCTGTGTGGCCTGAATCAAATTTGAACAACTTTGTACTACCAACTTTCTCTCCTTGACCCCAGCTTTCGTGATCATGCTCACATGACCAAATGTGGCCACTACACCAAGTGGTGCATCAAGGGGAAGTGATTTGCTCAACTAGATCTGCACAAGTTCATTTCTGCTAATTTCTAGGGTTTACAAAAGTTGCATTGGCAGCTTTGCCCAAATGAACTAAAAATTGGTGGAATGCCATAATTATATGTGCCATTTCACCCTGTGAAGTCTCATGAAAAATGGAAATCATCTAATTGCCCAAACCACCATCAAACACCTGCTGGCAGAATTTCGAAATGCTTGTTTCAACCCCTTCCACTAATTTCCATGAGCTGATATCTTTACCACAACCCCTCCTAGTCCCCATCTAGCCCCTGTGTGCTTCTCTGCCCGAGGAAGCAATATGGAGGGGGGAGAACCCCATTTTTCTTCTCTGGACAGTGGATTCCTCCCTCTCTCTCTCAGCCTCCTTCTCTCCCCTCAGCTTTCCAGAGCATCCAAGGCTCTCCCCAGCTTTTGCCCACGCCCCCTACAGCTGCCAGACGCAAGTGGACGCGCGCGGATGCGGGAAAGCCGCGGATGCCGGCCAAAGTCGGGCTCTGGAGCGCCTGGCAGGGCATCCGACCATTGACACCGCGTTCCCCGACCACCTCGAGCCACCCCCGCATGCCAGTTGATGGCCCTCGACGTCCGCTCCACGCCAGCAGGCCGCCCACTTGCTCCCGCGCCCTCCTCTCTCTCCTGCACCTCACGCTAGAGCGTCGCCCCGCTCGGCCAATGGTTGCACCACTACTGTGGCCCGCCCGCATCTCGTCCCGCTCCTCATCTCTCTCCCTGGCACCCTAGACCACTCCCACGAACACCCCCGAGCCCTTCATTCCCTCTCTAACAGCCACCCGAGCCGATCCCGCGGGCACCCGTAGGTTGCGCCTACGGTGGACCTCGACCAACCTTTATAAGGCGACCCCGAGCCTCTCTCTCACTCCCTGTCGCTCCTTTGACCAAGTTTGAGGAACCCTTTTTATGCATGTCATATAACACTTTTATTGCTTGCATCGGAGTCGATGATGAGGTGACCACTTGGGGTGGTTTGCCTCCGCTACTTCCTTGTTGATACTTGCATTATGCATGACCCTACCTTCTTATGAGGGTTATGTCGGTGGGAGTAGATAGGATGCTAAAGTAGTTGCTACGCAAAAAGGGACGGGGATATGCATGGTGATGGAGACAAAGTATTTCCAAAAGGCTTTTCGAAAACCCCATCGGGTGCCACTTATGCCCGGGGGAGATGATGAGTTGGGTAGCCACTTGACGACGAAGTGGTGTACCGAGGCAAGTGTGTGTGTTGTTTTTCAAAACGGATTGGTTTAAGTTGCGACCGTTATTCCAACCTTACATGCGCAACCACTCTACCCTTATATGGGAAAGGGCACTATTGATTACCTAGGCCGATACTAGCATGGTGCCCGTATTACTAGTGACGGGGGTGATTTGTGGTCACTCTCGGGACGGGGTCGTGTCAGGTAGGGCGGCCATTACTGTTTTTACACGGCATCGGACACGCCTTTGGTACCCCGTGCTTGTGGTATGTGATGAATATGGGAGCGAGGCTCCACAATTTTAAGATGTGAAATGTTGGGCACGGGGGTTACTACCAATCGAGTGGACTCTATGTTAGTGTCATCTAGGGAAAGATAGTGATCGGGTGCTTACCCCGGGTACTTGAGGTACCGGGGGTCGTGGATGACCCAGAAGTTCCCCGAATCTTGTGGGTAAAGTGTGCAACCTCTGCAGAGTGTAAAACTATTCGAATAGCCGTGTCCACTGTCAAGGATAGTTGGGTAACCGCTCTTGGGCTACGTCCACATGTTTACAAACCAATGTGTGTGTTTGGATAAGTGGGAAGAACTACTTGGGTCAAGTCAAAGGACTTGACATGATTGAGTTGGGTTGATGCCCACTCCATTTATGTTGATATCTGTAACTAGTCCCTATGGCTACTTGAATTTGTATGATGCATGCTTTACCAGTTGCTGAACATGTCATAGCACAACAAAACTAGCTTTCTGCAAAATTTACCTATATCATGCATTGTTGCATCTTGGCCCAAAACATGGGTTGCTTGCGAGTACATTCAAAGTACTCATTGGCTTGCCACTGGTTATTTAATTGGCCAGGCATGGAAGAACAGGAGTTTGAAGAAGAGTTCTTTGGAGAAGAACATGCGAACTAGGACGTTTCCCAGTCAGAATGCCTGTAGGGTTAAGGCAGATGGCATGGGTTCTACTTATCGACGAAGATTTCCGCTGCTTAAATTTATTTGGTATTCAGCCCTTGTGGCTTTATCTATGTAAGACTTGACCATAATGGTCATAATTTGTGTATGACGGTATGTATGGATGTAAGACTCTTGTTATTTGGCTTCTGTGTGTTCGGTGAGCATTGATCTCTGGGATCACTGTACACGTGCATTCGGTGATCACGACTTGTGAGTCGGGGTCCCCACAGAGCTGGTATCAGAGCCATCCTGACTGTAGGAAGCCGTAGTTAGCAAGGACGTTAGTTAGAGTGAGACTATCTACAAAATTACCTATATACCTACTTGTTCGAAAAATGTCCCAAACATAGGTCACATTTCCTCTATTAACCCTTCCCCTTCCACTTTTGTAGATGGCTGTCGTACCCGACGACTTCCTGACCACCGGATTTCCTGTGCTTCTCGAGGACAGCCTCAAGAAGTGTCAGTTCACTCAAGCCCCCACCTTCTCCTACCACGAGCACTGGATCAACAGCACTAAGAAGGAGTATCACGTGGAGGTAGTCGTGAGGGCGAACGACTCCCCGACGAGCTGGTTCTTTGAGGGACCCCAGATGGCGACCCTGCTTCTCGCCGTTGTGACTGCTGCACTCAAGGCGCTGACTCGCCTTCGGGATCTTCTGCTAGAGATGGCAAGCGAGCCAGCCACCCGTTACCTTCCTTATCGGAAGGAGGGTGATGAAGAGAGCAGCGCACCAGCCCCACCCATGGATGAAGGACTTCCCCTCCGTTTCCAAACCTACTTCAGCTTGTGTGCTGATAGCCTGGCACATCATCTGGCCTCGGAGTCGATGGAGCTTCGGAAGGAACTCCACGAGACCAAGGAACTTCTCCGCCTAGCTCAGACAAAGGCAGACAGGATCGAGAAGGATGGTGCACCCCCTGGACAGCCCGTGGTTGCCTATCGAGTCGGGCGACCCCCACAGGTTACGCATGCCAAGGGATCATCTCAGCCACGCCGTATGACGGCGAAGGACTATGGCTACCTCTTCACGGTGCCACCAGCGAAGCAGCGCCGTGTTCAGCTCCTCCACTCCCCCACTCCCTCAAGTGACGAAGAAACTGAGACGGATGAAGATGAGGAGGAAGAACCAGAGGAGCCGGAATACGCGACCGAGCATTTCACCACTTAGACACTGTTTAGGACTAGGATAGGCCAGTCCGTAACCCTTGAGGTAGGATAGGACGTTTACCCCTTATGCGAAGTCGAGTCCATGTAATGGTTCAAATGAAACCATGTTGTGTTGTGTTTGCTTTCGACTTGTTTTGATGGAAGTCGTACTTTCCCTTCGGGAACTTGTAAACGACTACACCACCCATTTGGTTTTAATGCATGAGTTTGGCCCTTCTGGCCCTTGCTTAACTTCAAATTGTGTCACGCCCACCCCCTTACTAGGCATACCATCTATATTGCTTTCCCTCATCTTTCCCAATCATGAGACCTTGACCGCTCCAACAGGATGCATGTTGTAACACGTATTGGTACCTCTACTCAGCAGCAAGAAGCCGGAGCAGGAGCCAGTTAGGACCAAACCCAAGGACAAGCTCCACCACCGCCACCACCTCCAAACATGGACATGGCTCAGCTTCTCCAAGCCTTCCGAGAGGAACGCCAAGCCAACACTGCAGCCCTCCAGATGATTGCTCAGGCTGTCAATCGCCAGCCGGCGGGGAACAGCAATGGACGTTCCACGTTGGCAGAGTTCAAGAAGCATGCACCACCCACCTTCATCGAGACTGCCAAACCCCTGGATGCAGACGACTTGGTCCGCACCATTGAGGATCTGTTGGAACTAGTTGGCTGCACTAAAGACCGTGAGAGGGTGGCATATGCTGCCCACTGTCTTGGGGGAACTGCCAGAGCTTGGTGGGATGGATTCAAGGTCATGCATGCTGGGCAAAACATCACTTGGAATGACTTCAAGACAGAGTTCCGCATGGCCCATATTCCTTCCGAAATCATGGCCATCAAGAAGCGTGAGTTCCGAGCCCTGAAGCAAGGAAGTAGCACTGTCAAGGAGTACATGCAGAAGTTCAGTGTTTTGTCAAGGTATGCTCCTGAGGATGTCAGCACTGATGCTGCCAAAAGAGAGCGCTTCACGGAAGGCCTTAACCAGACTCTGCAGTACTCGCTTGTTGTGTGTGACTGCCCAACCTTTCCTGATTTGGTGAACAAGGCACTCATGCTTGAGGACAAGCGACGTGCTTTGGATGATACCCGTAAGCGCAAGATGATCAGCAAGGGTAGCTCCAGCAACCAGAAGCCTCGCCCGTGGCAGCCAGCCCCGGTCAAGCCAACCTATCAGCAGCCGAGAGGCCTTGCGCCCCGCACCAACTATCAGCCACAGCAGTATGCCAACCCCATGCCAGCTTACAACAACCCCAATAACAATGCCGGCAAGAGCAACAACCCCAATCAAGTCACTTGCTTTGGATGTGGTCAGCCAAGACACTATTCCAAGTATTGCCCCCACAAGAAGCCCGATGCCCCGCGCCCCAATGCGTAGAACCCCAGGACAAGGCCGCGGAATGCCACCAAGGAACCAAGCTCCCTGCAACTCGCCCAACAATGGCAAGGGTCGTGTGAATCATGTCATTGCAGAAGAAGCCCAGGAATACTCGGATGTCGTGCTGGGTACGTTCCTTGTTAACTCAGCACATGCAACTGTCTTGTTTGATTCTGGAGCCACGCATTCCTTTGTCACCCAAGAGTTTGCATTAAAAAGTGGCATGACCCCTACGCCCCTGAATAACCCTATGGTGGTACAAACCCACGGAGCTGAGATGAGAGCCAAGGTAGGTTGTAAGGGAGTCGGGATCGTCATTAACGGGGTAGACTTCCTAGCAGACCTTATCGTCTTAAGATCACAAGGCTTGGATGTGATCTTAGGAATGAATTGGCTCATCAAGCACCAAGGCTTGTTAGATTGTGCCAACCAGACTCTCACTGTGACCAATGACCAAGGAGTCAAAGTTAAGTTTGCTCCCAACCTCTCCTCTGCTCAAGGCGCCCAAGTCAAATGTCTGCCAGAAGTTGGATTGGAGCAAGTGTCGGTAGTATGCGAATACCCCGATGTCTTTCCTGATGAGCTACCGGGAATGCCTCCTGACCGAGACATTCAGTTCATAATCGAGCTCATACCCGGAGCAGGACCCATCTATAAGAAGCCTTATAGAATGGGATCGGAAGAGTTAGCAGAGTTGAAGAAGCAACTGGAGGAGCAGTTGAGGAAGGGATTTATCCGCCCTAGTGCCTCCCCTTGGGGATCACCTGTTTTGTTTGTGGCAAAGAAGGACGGTACCATCCGTTTGTGCATTGACTATCACTCCCTCAATGAAGTTACAATCAAGAACAAGTATCCACTTCCCAAGATTGAAGATCTGTTTCATCAACTCAATGGGGCCAAGGTGTTCTCCAAGATCGACCTCAGATCTGGGTACTACCAGCTGAAAATCATACCCCAAGATATTCCAAAGATGGCATTTGTAACCAGATATGGCATGTATGAATGCACGGTCATGTCCTTTGGATTGACCAATGCCCCAGATTACTTCATGTATCTCATGAATAAGGTCTTCATGGAATATTTGGACAAGTTTGTTGTCGTCTTCATTGATGGCATTCTTGTCTTCTCGAAGATGGAAGAAGAGCACGAGCAACACTTGAGGATGGTCCTAGACAAGCTTCGAGAGCACCAACTGTACGCCAAGTTCAGCAAGTGCGAATTTTGGCTGCATGAGGTTGGATTCTTGGGTCATAAATTGACTGCCGAAGGATTGTTAGTGGATCCCACCAAGATCCAAGCCGTGACTGAATGGCAAACTCCGAGCAATCTGAAGGAAGTTAGAAGCTTCCTCGGACTCACGGGATATTACCGTAAGTTCGTTGAAGGATTCTCAAGCACTGCCTGACCCATGACCCAGCTCTTGAAGAAGGACAAAAAGTTTGAATGGACGCCAAAGTGCGAAGGAAGCTTCCAGGAACTGAAGAAGAGATTGACCACTGCCCCAGTTCTGGCCACACCAGATATACACAAGGAATTTGTGATATATTGTGATGCGTTGAGAACCGGACTGGGAAGTGTTCTGATGCAAGAGGGCAGAGTCGTAGCTTACCTTTCAAGACAACTATGACCTCATGAGGATAACTATGCTACTCATGATCTTGAGTTAGAAGTAGTGGTTCATTCCCTGAAGACATGGCGACATTACCTCCTAGGGAAGCGGTGTGAGATGTACACGGATCACAAAAGTCTGAAGTATATTTTCACTCAGAAGGAATTGAACATGAGGCAAAGAAGATGGCTAGAGTTGATCAAGGATTATGACCTCAGTGTTCAATACCACCCTCGGAAGGCTAATATGGTAGCAGATGCGTTAAGAAGAAAGGCTTGTTCCTTGAACGCTATGATTAAGGAAAGGCTACCCGCCTTGTATGAAGAACTTGAAAGCTTCGGGTTGGAACTGGTTGTACCAGGATTCTTGGCCAACCTCGAAGTCAGGCCTACCTTGATGGATGATATTAACGAAACACGGAAAGGACACGTAAGCATCGAAGGCATCAAGAAGAAGATGAAGCAGGGAAAGGCCCCAAGGTTCTTAGAAGATGAGCAAGGAATTGTGTGGTTTGGGAATCGCATTTGCGTACCCAACAAGGTTGAGCTGAAGAATTTGATCTTGCAAGAAGCTCATGAAACCCCGTATTCCATCCACCCCGGAGGAACCAAGATGCATCAAGACCTGAAGGAAAGATTCTGGTGGCATGGCATGAAGAGAGAGATAGCCACTTTTGTCGCTAAGTGTAATGTATGCGAGAGAGTCAAAGCTGAACATCAGCGACCCGCTGGATTGTTGCAGCCTCTCAAGGTGCCTGAATGGAAGTGGGACAAAGTCGGGATGGACTTCATCACCGGATTACCCAGGTCAAGCAAGGGACATGACTCCATTTGGGTCATAGTCGACCATTTAACCAAAGTTGCCCACTTCATTCCTGTCAGGACGACCTACAAGGGGACCAGTTAGCCAGTCTCTACATCAACCGAGTCGTAAGCCTTCATGGTGTTCCCAAGGAGATTGTGTCTGATCGAGGAACCTAGTTTACCTCGAGTTTCTGGAAGAAGTTCCAAGAGGCCATAGGGACCAAGTTGTCCTTCAGCACTGCTTTCCACCCCCAGACCGGAGGACAGACAGAACGAGTAAACCAGATACTCGAAGACATGCTTCGTGCATGTGTGTTAGCATATGGAGGCAAGTGGGAAGATTGCCTACCCTTCGCTGAGTTCTCCTACAACAACAGTTACCAGTCCAGTCTTCAGATGGCACCGTTTTAGGTGCAATACGGACGAAAGTGCCGCACCCCCCTCAACTGGTCCGAGACCGGAGAAGGACTAGTATTTGGGCTCGATATCCTCCGTGAAGCAGAAGAGCAAGTCCAACTTGTTAGAGAGCGTTTGAACATTGCCGAGTCAAGACAGAAGAGCTACACTGACTCACGTCGTCGAGACGTGGCCTTCCGAGTGGGAGACCATGTCTATCTTCGGGTCACACCTCCCAAGGGAACCCAACGATTCCATGTCAAAGGAAAGCTCGCACCAAGATACATCAGCCCCTTCAAGATCACTGACCGACGAGGAGAAGTTGCATACCAGTTGGAACTACCACCTAAACTATCCCATGTGCACAACGTATTCCACGTGTCGCAACTCCGGAAATGTCTCCAAGTTCCAGACAAGCCCAATCTCTACAAGGATGTTGATCACCAAGCCATTGACCTTCAGCCTGATTTGACCTACCGTGAGAGGCCCATCTGCATATTGGACGAGGCAGAACGACGTACCCGAAGCTGCACCATCAAGTACATCAAGGTCCAGTGGAGCAACCACACTGAAGCTGAAGCAACCTGGGAACGTGAAGACTACCTTAGATCCGAGTTTCCCGATCTCTTTTAAAGCCTAGTTTAGGAATCTCGGAAATGAGATTCTTGTAAGGAGGGTAGGTCTATCACACCCTGTATTTTGTAACATGGCATTTGCATTAATAAAGCATGAAAAATTTGGACCAACAAAAACTTTTGCATTATTTGGCTTTTATTTTTGGAGTTGGTTTTCTCTGTGTGGTTTTCCAAGTGCTCTCTAAAGTCAACTACTCCACCTTATATACTTCATTTCCCTGCCCCAAAACTTCTGCCCAATGATCATGCCATGTGTATAGTGCAATATAGTATTTTCTTACAAAGATAATTTGGCCAAATAGTATTTTCAAAATATAGTTTTCTAAAACCCCCTGGATGGAGGTTTGCACTACAAGTACTTAATTTGGGGTATGAAAAATATTTCAAAGAGTATATTTGAAACCTATTATATATATGACTCCAATAAACCACAAAAATATATTTTTTAAAGTAATTTTCCTATTTTATTTAAAGGCTTTTTCTTTAGGCTAGAAATGGTCTTTAATAGGTTAAAATTATTTAAAAGCTTCAGAAATATTTGCGAAAAATCAAGGAAACTCAGTGGACATATATCTTCCATATATAAGAGTTTCAACACATGGTCATGTTCAAAATATTGGACAAAACCTCCCAAAAACATTTCTGCCCATTTCAAGGATTTGAAATATTTCTACAGGAAATATTTTCATAAAAATCTAAGGAAACTCCAGCAAGTCAAAAATGGATATTGTGATCACCTTGCAAAGCCTCACCTAAATTAAGGTCATTTTGGTTCACCAAAATGCCCCAAAAACCTCTCTGGCCAGAATCAAATTTGAACAACTTTGTACTACCAACTTTCTCTCCTTGACCCCAACTTTTGTCATCATGTTCACATGAACAAATGAGGCCACTACACCAAGTGGTGCATCAAGGGGAAGTGATTTGCTCAACTAGATCTGCACAAGTCCATTTCTGCTAATTTATAGGGTTTACAAAAGTTGCATTGCCAACTTTGCCCAAATGAGCTCAAAATTGGTGGAAGGCCCTAATTATATGTGCCATTTTGCCCTGTGAAGTCTTATGATAAATGAAAATAATCTACTTGCCCAAACCACCATCAAACACCTGCTGGCAGAATTTCGAAATGCTTGTTTCAACCCCTTCCACTAATCTCCATGAGCTGATATATTTACCACGACCCCTCCTAGTCCCCCTCTAGCACCTGTGTGCTTCTCTGCCCAAGGAAGCAATGATGGAGGGGGGAGAACCCCATTTTTCTTCTCTAGACAGTGGATTCCTCCCTCTCTCTCAGCCTCCTTCTCTCCCCTCAGCTTTCCAGAACATCCAAGGCTCTCCCCAGCTTTTGCCCACGCCCCCAACAGCTGCCAGATGCAAGTGGACGCGCGCGGACGCGGGAAAGCCGCGGATGCCGGCCAAAGTCACGCTCTGGAGCGCCTGGCAGGGCACCCGACCGTTGACGCTACGTTCCCCGACCACCTCGAGCCTCCCCAGCAGGCCACCCACTTGCTCCCGCACCCTCCTCTCTCTCCTGCAGCTCGCGCTAGAGCGCCGTCCCGCTCGGCCAATGGTTGCGCCGCTCCTGTGGCCCGCCCGCAGCTCGTCCCGCTCCTCCTCTCTCTCCCTGGCACCCTAGACCACTCCCACGAACACCCCCGAGCCCTTCATTCCCTCTCTAACGGCCACCCGAGCCGATCCCGCGGGCACCCGTAGGTTTTGCCTACAGTGGACCTCGGCCAGCCTTTATAAGGCGACCCCGAGCCTCTCTCTCTCACTCCCTGTCGCTCCCCCGCACTCCTAGTCAACCTCCCACACCACCCATTTGTCTCTAGAGCCGCTCGATTTTGAGATCGAGCTCGAGCTCCGCCGCCTCGGCTCATCGGCGTTCGCACGGTACAGGCCTCCTCTGCCCCCGTTCTCTCTTGATATAGAACCGCGCCGCATCACTGACCCTTGCCCTCGCTTTCCCCACCCTTTTTGCAGTCGGGAACGGCCGGAACCACCGACGCCCGAAGCACCTTCGCCACGTGACCTCGTCGCCGGCGAACCAGGCTGCTCCGGCGACCACCCCCACCACCACCCGAACGACGACATCCCCCTGAGTCCAACGGTGCCACCCACTCGACCTGTTGTGCCCTGTAGCATCGCCGGTGAGCTCATCGACCCCTCTGGTCGCGAGGTTGGAGATGACAGGCGGGCCCTGCCTGTCATCCTCACCTCTTCCTCGCCCCCCTCTCTCTCTCTCTCGCTGACGCCCGGGCCCGCCCGTTAGGTTTGAAAACCTAGCGCGCGCACCGGCTCGCCTAGGCGACATCCCCTCCGGGCCTGCTGCATTGTGGCTTTTCTGGCCCAGTGGCATAGTGCCCTCTTGCTTTTTCTTTTTCTGTGCAAACTTGCAAAAATTCCACATAATTAAATAAATATCCAAATGCAATAATTCCAGTTCCTAAATTCTTGTAAAAATCTCACCTATTTAATGGTGTAACCTTCATGCATGCCCAACCAACTTTTCTGTGCTGTTCAAATTTAAATTCAAATTTGAGCAATTAAATCCTTGTTTAAAAATCCATTGCTCTGTCCCTGTAGCTCCAAATCCAAAACTAAGAATTTCCCCCTTCTTAGTTTTCACCCTAGTATTTAACAACAATGAGTTGACATTTTTCTGAGCACTTTGGATTTTTTATTTTACTATTGCCTTATTTTTCTCGTTGTTTCGTTGCGACGAATAGATCCCGTGTTTGACAAGGTAGTTGGAGAAGAAGAAGGAGAAGGACTTGAAGACTTTGAAGACCAAGCCAACCAAGGCAAGCAGCCCTTTGACCAAGTTTGAGAAACCCTTTTTATGCATGTCATATAACACTTTTATTGCTTACATCGGAGTCATGATGATGAGGTGACCACTTGGGGTGGTTTGCCTCCGCTACTTCCTTGTTGATACTTGCATTGTGCATGACCCTACCTTCTTATGAGGGTTATGCCGGTGGGAGTAGATAGGATGCTAAAGTAGTTGCTACGCAAAAAGGAAAGGGGATATGCATGGTGATGGAGACAAAGTATTTCCAAAAGACTTTTCGAAAACCCCATCGGGTGCCACTTATGCCCGGGGGAGATGATGAGTTGGGTAGCCACTTGAGGACGAAGTGGTGTACCGAGGCAAGTGTGTGTGTTGTTTTTCAAAACGGATTGGTTTAAGTTGCGACCATTATTCCAACCTTACATGCGCAGCCACTCAACCCTTATATGGGAAAGGGCATTATTGATTACCTAGGACGATACTAGCATGGTGTCCGCATTACTAGTGACGGGGGTGATTTGTGGTTACTCTCAGGACGGGCTCGTGCCAGGTAGGGCGTCCATGACTGTTTTACAGGGCACCGGACACACCGTTGGTACCCCGTGCTTGTGGTATGTGATGAATATGGGAGCGAGGCTCCACAATTTTAAGATGTGAAATGTTGGGCACGGGGGTTACTACCAATCGAGTGGACTCTATGTTAGTGTCGTCTAGGGAAAGATAGTGATCGGGTGCTTACCCCGGGTACTTGAGGTACCGCGGGTCGTGGATGACACGGAAGTTCCCCGGATCTTGTGGGTAAAGTGTGGAACCTCTGGAGAGTGTAAAACTATTTGAATAGTCGTGTCCACGGTCAAGGACAGTTGGGTAACCGCTCTTGGGCTACGTCCACATGTTTACAAACCAGTGTGTGTTTGGATAAGTGGGAAAAACTACTTGGGTCAAGTCAAAGGACTTGACATGATTGAGTTGGGTTGATGCCCACTCCATTTATGTTGATATTTGTAACCAGTCCCTATGGTTACTTGAATTCGAATGATGCATACTTTACCAGTTGTTGAACATGTCATAGCACAACAAAACTAGCTTTCTGCAAAATTTACCTATATCATGCATTGTTGTATCTTGAGCCAAAACATGGGTTGCTTGCGAGTACATTCAAAGTACTCATTGGCTTATCACTGGTTATTTAATTGGCCAGACATGGAAGAATAGGAGTTCGAAGAAGAGTTCTTTGGAGACGAACATGCGAACTAGGACGTTTCCCAGTCAGAATGCCTGTAGGGTTAAGGCAGATGGCATGGGTTCTACTTATCAACGAAGATTTCCGCTGCTTAAGTTTATTTGGTATTCAGCCCTTGTGGCTTTATCTATGTAAGACTTGACCATAATGGTCATAATTTGTGTAAGACGATGTGTATGGATGTAAGACTCTTGTTATTCAGCTTCTGTGTGTTCGGTGAGCATTGATCTCTGGGATCACTGTACACGTGCATTCGGTAATCACGACTTGTGAGTCGGGGTCCCCACAGTGAAATCCCTCAATTTAAATAGATAACAAATACTCCCTCTATTCCTAAATATAAGTCTTTGAGAGATTTCACTAGATGGACTACATACGGAGCAAAATGAATGAATCTACACTTAATATGCATCTATATACATCCGTATGTGGTTCATAGTGAAGTCTCTACAAAGACTTACATCTAGGAACGAAGGGAGTACATTCAATTTATTAAATAGTTTTCCATTTGGGTTTGATGATTTAAACCATTCTAAAACCATGTAATTTTTGGGGTGAGTCCATATGCATATATAGGAATTCCATGCCCAAAATTTTAGGGTTGAGACGAGCATTTGTTCATTGGTCTAGTTTTAGGGTTTTTTGCCCTAATAAAAAGGCGAGGGTTGCAATTATCCTCATTTTGCATATTAACATTAAATAAATATAATGCTAATGAGATGGTCATGATGCAAAATATTTCTAATAAAATGTGCTACCCCTGGGTTGTTACATTTCTCTACCTCGACAATACAAAGAGAGTGAAAAAGGGGATTGATCCTACCACCAATTCTGGTGACTCCGCGAGCTTATTGAGGGAGAAGCCTTGAATGGATCTTCCTCCGCCTTTGTCTCTCCCACCTCAAGAGCACCCGCCTCAGCCAACGGAGCTCGCGTTCACTAATAGCACTCTCTAGACTTGTATAGCGCCAACTCCACAAGAACAAACTTCTAAGCCTAATCTACTATGTTTAGAAGTTGCCCGCGCTCTTCTCCCATACCTCCTCCAGACGATGATGTCGTGGAGGGGGGGAGGGCTGAGTCGGGATCTCAACACTCAACTCTCGAGAACTAGTGTCGGGGGCGAGGGAGGAAACTACAGGAAGGAGAGCTAGAAGTCTCCAGTTTCTTTGAGATCACATTCACAAACAACTTTGTGACTTGTGACGACTTCCAAACCCCACACGCATCGTCTTACAAAGCACCGACCTCAAGGGAACCGTGCGTCACGCCTGTACCTGGGCATATCTCGGGCTCGAACGGGCCAAAAAATGCCCAGTGCTAAACACCCAAGCCCGAGCCCGACCATCGGGCCTACTAAATCGGGCCCAAGCCCGAGAAAGCCCGACCCGACTATGGCTAAAATCACGTTTTCTACATGCCCGAGCCCGGCCTGATCTGCCCTCGGGCTCAATTTTTAGGCCTGAGCCCGGCCCAATGGCACACTCGGGCATAACCCGGCCCGTCGGGTCGGGCAGTCCGGGCCGGGCTGCCCATGGCAAGATAATAGTCACGCCCAGTCGCCCACGCGTGCGCGGACAGGTACCCAATCCCGGCGGCGCGCCTGCTCTCTTCCCTTCCCCGTGGGGGCAAAAGAGGGTCATCAGCAGCAAAGCGGAGCAAAGGCTCGCGTATCTCGCCTGCGGAAAGAGGGGCGACAGGGAGACACACGCGGCCGCCGGCGATGCTGTCGGCGCGGAGCCTGCGGAAGGCGTCCGTCCCGCCGTCCCTTCTCTCCGACCCCTCGCCCGGCTGCCTCCAGCCCACGCGCCTCGCCGTTCACGTGCGTACGCCGCCGCACCTTATCCGTCGCGCGCACCTCTCCTCGCGCACGTCTCCAGAACCCTAAACCCTCGGCTCTAATCCCTGCCCTCTCCTGCCTGTCCCAGGTCAATGGCGACGGCGGCTCCTGCTCCGCCTACTTCGCCTCCGGTTGCCGCGTCTACAAGCTCGAGGTCCCTCCCTCTCTCCCCTCCCCCGGACTGTAGCGCGGAACCGCACTGTGGTCCTATGTTCTATTACCATCAGAACGTCGGAAGCTTAATTAGTGGATTGGGTAGATTTAATTAGTTGCTGAGTGCTTCGAAGAATTTCGGAAGTCCTGTAGCTCATTTGAATCATGAATGCTGCTTTCGAACCGGGCAGCAGCACACAAGCTGTTGCTCTCAGTTGCTCTTGCTGGTCAGAGTGCATTTTAGTAATCAGGAATGCAGCTATGTAAGCACATAGTGCTCTAGTTCTTTTCGGTTCTGCCATTGCCCATTAGCTATGCTCCATGAAAATAGTACAATTTGTAACATATGAGGTCAAAATTGTTTGTGACTTTGTATTTCGGTGGTGTCATATCTGCGATGCATGGGTTTTTAAGTTGATATCCCTTTTTATTCACTTGGAGCTTAAAGATATCCATGGAAGAAGAGATGCTGTCCAGAGGAAAAGAGAGCCTGTTGATTCCTATCAACGCGCAGGTAATACTCTCGCTTTTCTAGAGCTTATCAATTTTGGGTGCTTATTTACCGCGAAGTCCATTCTTATTAAAGGTCATAAGCTCATCAGTTGTGGACCGCTGCCCGCATCGTTCGGAGATTCAGAGTGTAGTTCTGGCTGAAGGTGAAGGTGCGATCTTCAACATTTCATAATAATGTGGTGCCACATAGTATTTCCCAGAAAAACATGCTGTAGTTGGGCTCTTGACATATCATAGGATGAAATAGCCAGCAAATTTATAACCAGTACTATATTACAATCTGCTGCTCCTTCGAGTTGGCGTATCCAGCTTTTTTTCGATAAAAGGGGCCACACAGCCCCCATTTTCATTACGAAAATGGCGTATCCAGCTTTATCTTCTGTAACTATAGCATACTGGGAGCATGCATGACCATACCATATTATACGTGAAGGACACTATCTTAGACATTGTCTCTGCTTCAACATTTTGCTTGACCACCAGTAGTCATAATTTCCACCAACCATCACCCGCAGGTGCACTTTGATTTTCAGCAATGCACTTTAAGACTTGGCTATTTAGTTGTTTTTACCTTAGGTTTGTAAGCTGAGTTCACAGTTACAGGGTATTTAAGAGGTTAGAAGCATATGCAGAATGCTAGGTTACTAAGCGGTGGTACTAACAATATATGTTTCTTCTTAAAATATAACCATGTTTATCCTAGAATATATTTCATATTCAATGTTTTGTGACCTTCCAGGTGATAGCTGCTTGATTTTGGGAACTGTCGACGCTTACGGTCACCTCATTGTATCCCGTTTGGACACTGTGGCAGAGGGTAACTTTACTACCTTGTATTTTGAGTCGATATCATGGTTTAAATCTGTAAGCATATGTGAACTTTTTCAGTTTTATTTATATATGCCATTCTTAATGCAATAAGCTTCTTGAAACTGCTTCAGATTTGCATAATATAATCCATTTTATGCCATGTTGTAGCTTCCTTATTCCATCTGATCCTGGTGGATAATACCATAAACTTTAAACCGTGACGCACAAGCTTCATGAAGGGAAGCTTAATGAGTCATTTCTCTGACAATAGCTTTTCAGGCAATTGAGTGGTTCCGTTTTTAAGATGATCTTATTCTTGAATTAGCAACACCTACAAAAAGTCATTGATAGTATAAAAACTGAGGTGCAACATATGAATATGTCATTACTAAACTTGCTCAGACATCGACAGGGCGTCCTATTCAGTACCACCTCGTGATAGTGGTGTCGGAGAAGGAAGTTGGGCTGGGTTGTGTTTTAGTCCAACACACCAATCCACGGTATATTTGTTGACTTTGACATTACCAACCAAATTCACTCATTGTCCTTGTTCAAACTTAATGTGGTGCATTTCCCACTGACTTCTTATATTTAGTGTAGCATAAAAATCAATACCATTGCACTTTGGATGCCACAAAATCCAAACAATCTGATATTCTTTTCAGGTAGCTGTTGCCCGTGAATTGTGTAAGAGCATTGATATCTATGATCAAGATATTCACATTCGGAGTTTACGTACGTAAGTTTTCCTTTGACTAGAATATTACCTTCATGATAATTTTTGTTGTCCGAGTGATCTGTTTTGCTCTAAAAGTTAGATTCCCTCTACATGTGCTGCTACAGTAACATGAATCTTTCCACACGATTCTGTTTTCCCATTTGTGCTTTCTTCTCGTACGACCTTTACATAATTAGGTTAAGGAGGCCTTGCGGTTGAAACGCAAAAACCCGCTTTAGCATCCAAGTTATGATCATTTATAATGTCCCTTAGGATATCTGAGCTGAACTTTATTTTGTAAAACTAAAACTGTAGGTTATGGTACCCATCTTCAGTAAGGTTTGCTCAAGGGAGTGAAAGTAGTTCGATATTGACAATTACTGAAGGTCCTCAGGTTAGACACCAGGCAGCTCCTCCCCCCCCCCCCCCCTGTGGTTAAATTTACATTCCTCTACAGTCTTTTCACATGGTGGTTAATTGCAGCTGAGCATCTGGGACTTCAGAATGCATAACAACGGTGGATGTGTACAACGCATTTCTGGTCCTACTGGAGGCATATTATACTCAGTCTGTACCTCTCCTTCAGGACTGATTGCTGTCGGTGGAACTGATCGTGCTGTCACAATCTATGATCCTCGCAGGTCGGGTTGCTTGTTTTCTTCTTTTAGTTCAAGGATCTGACATGCAGTTGCATGTTTACTGCAGTACCAGAGTGATTGAAAGTTCAGTATGTTTTGTGTATAGGTGGTCGGCCTTATCAAGATGGGTGGGCTGCTCCAAGTATGAGGTTGGTGTACCTTCTTCTGATGTTACTTTCCGTAGCTGGTACAGTGAATTAAAATCAAACTACCTGAACATTTATTATTAAATGTATCATAACGTGCGAAATGAAGATTCGATGTTTCATGAAGCAATGGAGTTCTCAGCTAGTGTATTTGCCTTCCAGATTACTGGTCTTTCGTTTTCGTCAGTGGACCAATCCTTCATATACGTCCAAGGTGTTGATTATGAGGTGTGCATCCAACTAATTTCCCTTGGACCTTGCTTTGTGTATCTCATACTTCTCTAGCTCCGAGTGCTGCTTAGTACTTGTTGTCTATCTGTTACATATGGTGTGATTTTTGTTTATGGTTGCCTAATTAGGATGATAGAAACTCAGGTTATTTTGTGACATCTTTGCTACTCCCTCCGTTCCTAAATATAAGTCTTTTTAGAGACTTTTCTATATGAACTACATACAGTTGTATATAGACGTATTTTAGAGTGTAGATTCACTCATTTTGCTCCGTATGTAGTCCATATTGGAATCTCTAAAAAGACATATATAGGAACGAAGGGAGTATTTTCTAGAATTTCGGTAGCTCAGGCAACTGTAGCAAATTCTTCTTCTGGACATGACATTATTGATTTGTATTTTCTGGAAAAAGATGGAAATGGCAGCAGTGAACTTCTCTTCTTTGACAGTTGTAATCTAGTGAAGAACTTCATCATGGTTCAGCTTAAGCAATGAGCTCCGATGATACTTTTGCACGTCTGCTAAAATTGTAGCTACTCTTAACATGTAATCTCACTGCAGATTACTTGTGGACGCTGGAGAGAAAGTAAGCGCGCATTCTCATTTCGAGGTGATTCGAACTGGCTGGGCTTTTCAAAGGTAGCCCCCAGCCCCCACCCCAGTGGGAGGAAAAGTAGCATCAGACAAAAAAATTATACATGCATACAAGTGCAACAAATGCACTGTTGAAGTCCCTAATGCGGCAATGTGTTTCTGATCTGCAGTGTGCGAACACAGATGTGGTTGCTGGGTGGTGCGAGTCTGGAAGTATCTTCGTTGCCGATGTTAGGCAGGATCTTCTCTCGGTAATTGGGGTTTAAGGCGGCGAGAGTGCGCGAGCATCCTTTGATCATACATCCAAGAACCATTGTGTATTCTCCCCCATTCTTATAGACCATGTTGAGCACTATGAATGATGTGTGCACTCTAATTTGCAGGCACAACCTGTAATTAGTAACAGTAGCCTCGGGGGCGGAAGTTTCTTTTTGGTTCTTGTATTATCAGAGTTTTGCTAATAAGCTTTGCTGGCTTACGATACAATGCTAAATTTGAGTGTGACTATGGTTCGCTTAGTTATTTTGTTTCATGCCTTGCATGTGATTCTGTTCGCTAAATGTCTCTAGCTTTCTGTTTGCACATTATTTTGATGTTCTGTTTGTATTGTGCTCTACATGGCCATACATACTGGCTGCAACGCAAATAAAAAGAAAAGGCAGGTCAGACAGAATATAAGCTGCTGACAAGATTCCTTTTTGCTCAAATGCAGCCTTTGGCTCCACACATTATGAATCCATATAAGATGTTTGTGCTATTTCTACTAGGTTACAACAACTAAGTTAACTCCAATAAACAGAGGAATGACAGACAAACAAATCAAAATCTATATATAGCTGTAAGAGGGGATGGCTACTGAGCTTGGCTCATGTCTACCACTCCATTGAGTTTGTTCTTCTAAGATCATGTGCTGATGTTTTCACAACGATGACTGGAGTCACCTTTTCCTTGAGCTGCGTGAAGTAGATAAATTTATTCAGATAATAAGCATCTAAAATTAATTAAAAACGCAAAGTCAGGATCGTTTTTTCTGGAATACGAGTTAGGGGAGTCACATACTGACTCAATAGTTTAAAAGTCTTTTAGGCAACTATGGTGCCTAAAAGAACTTTCTTCTTTGAAGGCAATTAGTCTGAAAAATCAACTGGATGTGAACTACTCCCTCAGTTCTAAAATATAAGAACGTTTTTTACACTAGCATAGTATCAAAAATGTTCTTATATTTGGGACGGAGGGAGTATTTCTAAGCTGAGATGATTCCCCATCCACATGAACATGGCGTGAAATTAAACCACTCTCCCTCAAACCTTAGTGCTAGAAAAAAAATACATACGACACACACAATGCCTGATTGACAAGTGGGTCAGGAAAAAAAATATGAGACCAGGTCTCATAGAATTCGGGTGAGACCCACCTTGATGGATGACACGTGGCATTCACAAATCACAAAGCATCTAATCTCTGCCCCCTGATTTCAGGTGGGGGGTGGGGTAGATGCTTTGTGATTTCTGAATGCCACGTGTCATCCATCAGGATGGGTCTCACCTACTAACCCGTGAGACCTGGTCTCATAGAATTCTTTTCCGGGTCATGTCACGGAAAAGTGCTAAGCAAAATAAAATAAAATGCAGGCTGTGATCATTTTAATAACACGGCCTATGAAACGTACCCATGTTGAGTTGGAAAGGGTCCAAACTCCAAAGTAAAGAAAATGACATGGAACTATAGATGATCTCACGCTTGGCATGTGGCTCGTGTTGTGTGGACGCGGCCGAACGCTGTCGACGTCGCATCTTACTTAATAGACAAGCCACTTAGTGGACAGCCAGTTAGGGGCCTTAAGCACGTTAGCTCATTGGAGTGCCAAATTGGCGAAGGACAGCACATCATACAGTCCAGAGTAGAGAAACCATAGAGCATGCTTATCTGATGCATTAATGTGCATACAGTGAGCATGGATATGTTCTGGAACGTGTATTCCCACACAAGATCAAAGCACCGTTAGGCAATATTTTAAGTATGTTGAAGAATGTTGGTACACCAAAATGGAGGCTGACTTAAGCTTTTTGAAAGTATATTTGATAGTAGAACATTGCGAAGCACTGACCCAACAAGTGGTAGAAAATCCACAAATGTTGAGAAGGTTGTGATTTCTAGAGTAAAGGAGGTTATGGGATTCAAAACCAGGGCTATTGAGGGGAGAAGGTCAGTTTAGCTACTTCAACAAGATAGATTGTGTTTTGTGTTAGCAGGCTGATCTTAAACACTACGGAGTAGTTAATTAGCAAATGAAATCATAATAACTTTTGAATTGTGTGGCATATTATGTGGTGAAGGAAGAAGTATTTTCTACACTCAGAATCATGATGATCGAATTTAAAGCAATAAACATACCTCTTTAAGCCGTCTCTGGTTTGCCTCCTCCTGGAACACACCAAAGACATATCACCATGAGAGTTTGCTAAAACTGTAGCTAATGGAACACACATGCACTGAAACGAACATGCAATGCGAGATCTAGCCATGGAAAGTCGGCTTATTTTCTCTTAGAAAAGAAAGAAGAAAGGGCACGGTCACATTCTATACCTGCTCTTTGGACAGGTGGGCGTTCTCCTCTTCGAGCTGCGTGACCAACGACTCGAGCTCGGCGATGTAGGCCTGGAGTGGACGAACCAAAATATTTACCGCCAAACCACTCCGTCAAATTCGCATGGCCAGGAGGAGCTTTCAATCTTTGTGTAGAAGTAAGTAATAGCAGTACTACGTAACGAGTTTGTACCGCCCACCTGCTTCCTCTCCCGCGACCTCGCGGCGGACTCGCGGTTCTTGATCATCCGCTTCTGCCGCTGCATCGCGGCGCGGTCCATGGGGTCCATGAGCTGCCGCTTCCTCCCCCTCCCGCCGCCCCGCGCGCCCTCCGCCCCGCCCAGAAGCGCCATCGTCGCTACCGCCGCATGCTCCTCCTGCGCCGCGGAAGGGCCGGGGGCCCGGACGACGGCGCCCTCCTCCCTCGCCAGGAAGTCCTCCAGCGTCATCTCCCCGGCCCCGCCAGCGGAGGCCGGGGCCGCCGCCTCCTCCTCCCCGCCGCTGCCGCCGGTGATCTCCCTCCACACCTCGTCCGCCGTCCGCCGCGCGGCGGTCGCCTGCTGCCGCGGCGCCGCAGGGGGCGGGACGGGGGGCGACGCCGGCCGGTCGGGCGCCGGCGTGGGCGCGTCGCCGTAGATGCCGCGGAGCAGCTCCTCCACGTTCATGGACCCCAGCCCGCTGCCGCCCCCGCCGCCGGGCCTCCCTGCGGCCTGCGCGAAGCGCGCGAGATCCGACGCCGTGTGCGACGGCGGCTTAGACGACGACGACGACGACGCCATCACCCTCGACGACGCCATGCGCTCGCCGCTGCCCCGCCTAGGCCCGCCTCCCGGCCATCGCCGCTCCGTCCCCGTCCTCGTCGGAGGCTTCCGGACCGGTGCGGGGCGGTGGTGGTTGGTTTGGCTGGCAGGTGAGAGCAGAGGGGGCCCGGCGAGCGCCCTGGAAACGTGGGGGAGGCGCGCTGGTTGGCGTCGCGTGCGCGCGCGCGTGCTCTCGGCTTCTCGTGGCTTCCGCTCCGCGCCTCGCACGAGTGTTACGGAGGGTGCGTGCGATTACGGCGCGAGTGACCACTGACCGGCGCGACGTGATGTGAGGGTGATCGGCGGGGAAGATGGGGCGGGGGGTTTATAGCCGTCGGTTGGCCAATGATTGACCGTGCTTTCGCGCGGGTTCGGGGTTTGATTTGATCTCCCGTCGGATCGGGCGCGCCGGCAGCCCGTTGGATTGCTTCCTCTTGCCTTTTTCTGACCTGGCCCCGCTGGGCAGGTGACGTATACTGTGGGTGCCAGGGTAAACAGGATGAAGATAAGGTGGGATCGACTGCGGCCTCGTCTCCCCCGTGACGTGCTGTGGCTCATTTGTGTGATTTTTTTTTTGAGGGTTTTTTGACGGGTGTGGCTCATTTGTGTGATTGGCGCCATTAGGGTATGAGATTCCAGTAAAAAAATATGATACCATGAGATTGTAGTATTTCTGTTCATATTGTAAACCCCTCCCACATCCCCCCCACCCCCATCCCTCCACCGCCGAAAGGATCTCTCGCCTTTTGTTCTCTCTATGGTAGCATCTCTTTGGTTAGCTTTTGTTGTCGTGATGATGGTAATGAAGATGTTGTGTCGAATAAAAGTTCTCCGATTTAGATCCCATCTCGATGTTGGTTGATCCGGCATTGCTGAGAGGAGCTTGAGCATTTTCGTCCCTTTGGTGTGGTTCCATCGACTCGACATCTTCTTCGATAGTCCTTTTTTTCATGCCTTTACGAGCGGGTCGTCATTTTTTTATGGCGATATTGGTGGGTTGGCTTATGTAGATCAGGGTGGTGATCCACTGATATGCTTCATATGATTATCATCCGCCATCATACACGGCGGTATGTTGTGGTGATTCAACGAGGTTTGGTCATTTACAAGTCTTCGATATACTCTCGATGTTGTCCATCGCTGACGAGAGAAATAGTGGTGCAACGACTTTCAACTACATTTTGCTTTCCAAGCATGTCGTCGGCATGTTCTTGCGATATTGGTGCGGTGGCCTGTCTAGATAAAGGTCCTGCCCCACCGATATGCTTCACGGGATCGTCAATCGCCATCATATACGTCGACCCGTTGTTGAGTCCAATCAATGAGGTTTGATCCTCTATAAATCTTTGCATATACTTGAGTTGTTCAATCTCTCGATGGTATCAATTGTTGGCAAGAGCAATGGTAGCACAATGGTGTTGAACTTCAGATGTCGCTTTGGCAAGAATTTTGAGGCATACAGTCTTAATTGAAACCTCCCATTTATTTAATACCTTTTTTTGCGTCTACTATGTGCTAGTTTTGAGAAAAATATATTGTAGAATCTGTTGCGTTCCTTTTATGATTTGTTGTGTCTACCACAGGTAGTGCTTCATTTTCACATATTGATAGGCTCAAATGGTTAGGTTTTCTGTGGTAGAATAAGCCCATCAGGGTTCACATCCTAGACTTGGCACTAGTTCTCGCATTTCTCTGGATTATTTCAGTCCTTCCAATGATGTTCATTCAGTGGTGTATATAAGGATAAAATGTGCGTGTGTGCATTTATAGAGATGAATGTTTGTATGTGTATGTAAATATCCGCGATTGGAATGTGATAAGAAAAATAGAGTTGTTGTAATGCTCAACATGGACAAGTGAATGTAATAAAATATGGGGCACACAGTTTAGCATCAAATAAACACACTTATAAACGGCGGTACCTATACGAACGCTCATTTAGTAAAAAGAAAAACCGGATGAACATAGTGTATGGCTCACAAGTGAGACACGCCTCATTTTCTTACTTTAGTGTTCCATTAGATATAGGTGATATTCATAGACCAATAAATAATAATAATAATGTGTATGTTGCTTCTTTGAATTATTGGATTTATTTTACAAAAAATAACATCAGTACAGACATAAGCGCATACACTCACTCCTATGGCATATCACTGAAATAAATTCAGGAAAAATGCGAGCACCAGGACTTGAACCCTGATGGGCTGGGAATGCCACTGCCCATCTTAATATCCAACCACAGGTTGGTTCACAAATTTATTCCAAATTCATTTATTTATTAAACTGATAATACAAATCAACACTGACCGTTCCCTGGGACTGTTCCAATAGTTCTAAGCCACACGCCACACGCCACACGCCACACAACATGTTTATGTCATCATGCAGCCTAACTTACATAGACTAAAAAAAAATGCAGCCTAGCTTACTTTGCGCTACACGTTAGGCGGTTTTCTCGCCACATCATCATACATGATATATTCCCAATTCCATGAAAAGATTTTATGCTGTACGATAGCGCTTGTCTTCTTCCGCTGGATACTTAATCTAAAAGATAAGTAGCATCGCAGCATCGGTGTCAGTCTACCCCGAGGTCTGGTTGCCGGCGAGTGCCGCACTAGCCAGACGCGGTCGCTGTGCCGGCGGCCAGCCACACACGATCCGGCCTCCCACTGGCTGGCCCGATCGGTACGGCGAGGGGGCGAGGTCGTGGTCGCCGCGCGCACCTGGACGGCCGCTAGAAGCGTCGCTCGCTCGCTCGCTCCACGCGGCGCGCGCTCCTCCGGCCCGTGCGCGCCGTGACCTGGCGCCCGACACCCGGCAGCTTTTCCCGCCGGTATCGCCTCGCGGCAGCGGCCGTCGCTGTCGTGACGGGTGGACGCTTGCCTGTGGCTGTGTGCCGTGCCTGCTGGGGAGTGGCCGATCCCTGAATTTTCTTTCGTAAACAGAGCGTCTCCAGGTGTAAACCGGGCTGTTTATACTCCTCATTTCATAATGGTACGCCCACGTTTTTTAAGATTTAATTTGGGCAGTACTGGGCGCCGGTGCGCCGGCCCAAAGTTTGGTCCGGTCGCCTAGCAGCCGTACGATGCGGGCGTCCTAACCGCACGATTAAGCCGCTGCAGTCTTCTTCTATCTCGTGCCAGTCTTCTCCCTCCCCCGTCGCCCCTGTTTCCCCGCTCAGGCCGCCGGCACTCGCCGGAGAACCGCGCTCGCCGCTCTTCGCCCACACTTGTCGGAGAACTGCGCTCGCCGGCTGCCTGCTCTGGCCACCCACACTCGCCGAAGAACCCCGCTCACCTATCTGGCCGCCCGTGCTCGCCACTCTGGCTGCCTGCAGAACCGCGCTTGTCGGCCGCCCGCGCTCGCCGGCCTCCCACATTCGCCGGAGATCCACGCTCGCCGGCCGCCTGCGCACGCCATGGATGCAGCTCCGCCTCGCTGACGACTGGTTCCAGCAAACAGAAAATGCCCCATTGCAGCAAAAAAGTCCATCGATGGTTTGCAGCCCCCTCTGTTGCAACTCTGGTCGCCAACAGTAGAAGCCCTCCCGCTACCAACGTTTTCCGGCATGACCTCCGTTGCAAAACCAGAAGACGGTTGTAGCAAAAAACTAGGCTGCTTCCAGCAAAATTAAAATACGGTTGTAGCAAAATTTGGTCTGGTCCAGCAAATCAAAAAGTGATGGTAGCAAAAATGTGTCTGGTTCCAGCAAAAAAAGACACTGGTTCTAGCAAAAAAAATAGAGAGGGGAAAACGCAGTGCATGCGCCGCGGTCACCGCGGTCACCATGGTCACCATCGAGGGAGGAAAAGCCGGTTCCAGCAAACCGTGACAATGGTTCCAGCAAATTACCAGGATGGTTGCAGCATTTCATCAATCTTGCGACGGTCGCTTCCAGCAAACGTGGTCTCCGGTTTTGGCAAATCGCAACACCGGTTGCAACAAATCCGTCGGTTGCTGGTAGCTTATTCCATTGCTGGTTGTAGAAAAAAAACTACATCATCGGCGGCGGCAGCCGCGACCTCCCCGTCGCCGGATGCAGCATATCCGATGGCCGGTTGTAGCATGACTGGTCGGCGGTTGTAGCACACCAGGCGGGAAGGATCTAGGCGGGCGCCATGGCCACGACGAGAGGAGGACTAGGCGGATGTGGTGCACGGCCATGGCGTGGAGGAGGATTTGGAGGGTGGGGGTGGGGGTGGGGGAGGGGGGAGGAGAGAAGATAGGCAGTTAAAGGAGGGGCCATGGCGAATGCCCTCGCCGGAATCGAGTGGTACGCGGCGCACTAGCTCCACTAGTTACGCCGGCGTACTGGGCTCGCTGGAGAAAAAGGAGGTTGAGGCAGGGGATAAGGCACATGGTCAGAGAGAAGAAAGAAAGGGAGGGGAAGGAAAACTAGCTTCGTGGGCCACCATGCCACGTGGCTGCCTAAACGAGAGGATAACGCTTCGTGCGTGGACGCGACCGGCGCGTCGTTCGGCCGGCGCACCGGCTGCCAACGTTTTCCATTTAATTTTGACCATAAAAACAAATGCGGCGGGAGCATGACCGATACCTTTGAATTAGTATTCGAAAAAATAAATTCAGAGGTATAATTTTTCAGTAAAATGATTTATGTATTATTGATCTAATTTACGGTCAAAGTTGAATCTTGCAAAGCATGGCCACACTACATTATGATATGAAGGAGTATGAACGAAGCCATTTGTCTTTTGTGTTGTTTTATTTATTTATTTAGCGCAATGAACACGTCATGGCTTTGTTTTCTTTCCTCTGGCACCGGCGGTGGATGTACAATGAGCAGAGAGTAAGGTATGTGTGCTTTCAATCTTAGATATGCACACACGTGTGATCGCAAGAGTAAAAAAGCTGTTGCTTAGTCCATACCAGTATTCGCAATTATAGTAAGCAAAGCCCACAACAAATATTCTTAAGGGGACCACAAATGTGCTATTGCAGGTTATTGCTTTTTTTAGGGACTTTGCACGTTATTGCTGGGGAGATGATCAAAATAATACCAAGATGCATTGTAATGATCCCTCTTGGTTTTGATTTTGTGCTATGTACCTATATGACTATATTTAATAATTAATTAAGTGCACCACGTCGCTTTCCCTCATAAAAAGAGAGTGAAAGAGTTGAGGAGGCTCCTGTGCAATAGGTCCGTTGTGCGCGTAATGGTCCCACATGCCTGTGCATTCTAGATCCCTACAACATCTATACAATATGCATAGTAAATAGACATGGTAGTACTACTACCTTTCATCATTTAAAATTATACATGTTTATAGAGAATCACCTTCCTATATACTATAATGTTACTGCGGGGAATTGCCCTAAAAATGTTATTGCTGGAATTTAGAAGCTTCTAAACACAATTCAAATGTGGTTTGTAGTTGTTTTCTTAGCGTTAGGTAAACTACAATTAGCAGGATAAGTAGAAAATGAAAAAATCTTGAGCGCTCGTGTCTTTCTATATGCATAGAAATTCCAAAATTGAGGAGATTGATTGGATGGTAGAATTTATGTTTTTTTCTTCTGTAGAACGAAAATCGAACATATAAACCCCTCTAGGCAACCCGCCCATACGAGGCCATTGCGTTCTGCTTTCAATCTGATTTATCCAATTAGCATTGCTGTAAAGTTTTCTGTACTTTTTGACTAGCTGTTAAAGATCCGGCCGTCAGTTCTAGCTTACTCTGTATTTTTGCGGTTTAGTGGATGACACATGGGCCAGGCATCCGCGTGGGCCATCGGTGCAGTGTGCGTTGCATGCGTGCGTGCGGGTGAGAAAAAGAGCGGTCTGCGGTAAAAGGGGGAGGTGGACTGGAGCGCTTGGCGACCGGGCGTCTCCCCCCGCGACCCTCATCCTCTCTTGCCCCACCGGCTCCTCTGCTCTCCCCGTCGGCGCGAGTGCGCGGCTCACGGGCGTGAGGAGAGGGAGGGGGCAGATGCGTGAGGAGGAGGAGGCCCTGGCCGTCGCCTCCTCTCCTCTCCCCGTCGGCGCCAGCGTGCGGGTCGCGCGGCGTGAGGAGAGCGAGGAGAGGGAGGGGGCAGATGCGTGAGGAGGAGAAGGACCAGGCGGTGGCGCGCCCGCCGGATCCAAGGCGCGCGAGCGCGGAGGCAAGCTTCTCCTGTAGATCCCCGCCGGCCAGGTATATGCTCACAGAGTACTAATCTTCCAATTCTTTGATATTTTGAGTGTGGCCTCAATCTGGAAGAGGGGAGTAGCAGCCGCTGTGGGCTCCGACCTCTTCTTCACGCACGGCGGCAGGAGCAGCTCCCCCCCCCCACCCCCACCCCCACCCCCACACCCACACCCACCCACCCACCCACCCACGCGAGATCCCCCCACAACCCCACGCCCACGCCGAGGCGGCGTCCAGAGGCGGTCGGCGGCGGCGCAGGTGAGCTCCCTCCCACGCCCTCCTCCTTCCTCTCCCCGACGGCGCTGGTGAGATCCATCCGGTGCCTTCCCTCCCGTCGCCGCGTCCCCCTCCCCCACAGCGGCCCTCTTTGGAATCCATCTCTTTTGTCCTCTTCTTCCTCCCCTTTCCTGGCTCCCCGGCTCTCCCTGATACCATCTATTTGTACATACTAAACTAGCTCAACCACACAGGCAGCTTGATTGATTCCTATACTACCAGCAGTACGTTTGTGTCTAGGCAGAACCTCCTGTGCGTGTGATTTTGTGGAGCCCTCTAGCTCTAGATAGATGCCACTGGACTCCCAGGTTCTTTCCTGTGTAGGAGCATGATTAAATTTTGTAGTTTGCAATGACTGTTTGGGTGACATCTCAGGTTCCCTTTGAGGTCTAGTATGCACCTTGTTCAACTATGGTTCATTTTCATATCATAGTTGGTCCTGCTGCATGATGAAACAGATACGGTGTTGTTGTTTGCTACCGAATGGGCCGTAATCTTTTAAACCTTTTCGTTTCCAGGTTTTGATAGATGAGTGATGACTAATGGTTGATGCAACGGAGAAGGCGTACTGATGGAAGTTGGTAGCAAATCAGGCGAGACTGGATAGCCCGTCCCAAGTGTGCAGGTGAGTCCCTCCCCCCCTTCTCTCCCAAATATCTCATCTTTGTTTGTTTTATGCCTACAAGGTGTTTGATAAAAGTTCAACTAGGTTGTAGGGAAATATTAATGTTGATGATCTATGTATGATAATCCATGTAATATTTATCCTTGGGTCTCTTTCAGTAATTTCCTTTTTCTGAAATTTATATGCAAATTTATGACTTGGCTGTATAGTATATTACATTCTGATTATGTGTCTGGCATGTATATGGCCTCTGTTATCACCTTTTCTTGTCTTATTCATCACACTAACCGGAATGTATGTAAATTATCTTCTAAGTGATGCTGATGGAAAAGAAAGTTCATCCATAATGCAAAGTTCCTATTTTTCTGTTCTAAAAAGGGAACATTGGTATGACAAATATTTTTACTTCTCCAAAAAGAAATAAAGGTGTTCCATCGCGGGAAGGTGAAGGAGTCGTACAACCTCTGCAAGTGTAGCCTTAAACTGGTGGGACATGTAAGAGTCATGCATTCTTTATTCCTTTCCTTTCTAGATATGGTTGTCGACTTAGCTCATTTGGCTGTGCAGTTAATCCATGCTGTGGAGCAGAGCCATGGTAAGGGAGTTTGCCATGATGATAAGGTTTTCTCTGAAGTTATATGGGCAGTAGTGTTTTTATTTCATTTATGTTTACACTGATGTTCTCCTCCAAATAACTAAATATTTACATTGTTGTTTCTGTTAGGTGACATAAAATGTGAGAATGTATTCATTACCTCATGGTATTGGCTATACCTCACGGACTTCGTATCTTTTAAACCAACTTACATCCCGGAAGATGGTCCCTCTGATTTTTTGTTGTTCTTCGACACTGGAGGAAGATGAAGATGCCATCTAGCACCTGAAGTTAGTACCTTTTCACCAAAATTATATTCGAAACAGCTATGCTCTTTTATCCACTTTATCTCAGCTTGCTTGCTCTCATTGCTGTAATTGTTACTCCCTCCGTCCGGAAATACTTGTCTTAGACATGGTTGTATCTAGACTTATTTTAGTTATAGATACATCCATTTTCAACCATTTTTAGGACAAGTATTTCCGGACGGAGGGAGTACATGTTGCTGATAGTTTACTAATAGATTCTCTTCACTGAAATGCTTGCTCTCACTGCATCTCCACCATTCAAAACAAGGGAGGATAAAATGGGAAAATCCTGTAATTTATATATGTTTTATTTAGAGCATAAGCCTTGCAACGAGAAACTGAACCAAAAAACAATGGGACCTCCGATATGAAATGGAAGGAGTAGAAAAATCTAGCAGTAGAAGGACCTGTTTAACTATTCCTTAAGAAGGTACTCGTTTCTAAATATAAGCCCTTTCAGAGATTTCAATGCGAACTACATACTGATGTATATAGACGTATTTTAGTGTGTACATTCATTCATTTTGCTCTGTATGTTGTTCATAGTGGAATCTCTAAAAAGGCTTATATTTAGGAACGGAGGGAGTATATTCCTATTTCCATGTGTGGAAGCACTCACTATTTTGAGCATTTCATTCGTTGAGCCTCACATTGTTATTTGAAGATGGAATAGCATAGATAGCATAGCATGGTCTTCGATGCGCTGATGTATAAGGAAAACACGACACATTGTTTTTGAAGGCAGTCCTTGTATTTTGTGATGCGCTGTACTTTTATGCTATATATCTTTGATAGCGTGTCACTTCTTTTTGATGGCACATTTTTATTTGTACCATGAAATATAAACTAAACTCCATTTTTGCTCCAGAGATTCCACGAACATGGTGGGGAGTCCCAAGTTTCAGCATATGCACCTCTGCAACCATCTATGGACATATTCTCTCGGGTATGTAGTGTTGTCTTGTATTGAGAAAGAACCCATTGTTTGTGACATTTATTTTGGATGCTTTCTATACAACGCTCTTGATTCTTTACGTTCAGTGTCCTTGATATTTTGTTCCTCATTGTTTCTTTCCGACAGGTACAAGGGGCTCATTGGTCGCTTGGCCTCCTTTCGGTATATCAATGAGGATATCCCTGATATAAATTGGTTTAGTGACAGGTAATTCCGCACATCAGCTGTTCTGTGTGCCTGCTATTGTTTGCTTGGCTTGGTAATTGTCTTCATGCCTTTCGTTCTTTTCAACAGTTTTGGAGAGCAATTTACTACTGTCGATGCATACACTCATTAGGGGTAGAATCTGATCTCGAGCAAGCATTGTGCTCCACCATAAAAAAAACTATGGAGCGTCTGGATGTCTTAATCCTAATGTTCGGTAGGTTGCCGAGTGTTTGCCTGGCTGTAATTGAAAATTTGAAAACAGAAGATGTAATGGCTTGGGTAGTCAATCATATTGATGCTTATTTATTTTAGACCCTTTAATTAAAGGAATAAGGGTTCATGGCATATTTTTGTTTCAACTATTTGTCTGTGCAGATGTTTCCATAAAAACGATACAATTTATTATGTTACAGTTAAGAATCTATTCAGAATTGCACTTTATCTTCCACAGATCAAACTCTATTAAGCCACAAGGTTCACTTAGCTATCATTTCTCCCCATTTCCCAGTAAGAGCCAGCAATAGGTAGGTCTAATTTTGTCTCTGTGAGCTGTCTGATTAAATGTTGGGTTTGTGGTGACAGTAACTATCGATGTGCAATTCTTTCTATTTTACATGTTTCTTTGTTTTTTTTATAACAGCTTTGCAATTTGGGTGGCATGTTTCAAGAAATATATTTTCGGGTAGCATTTGACACTGAAATATCTTCCTCGGAAGTCAGTAAGATGTCTCCTTTTCCGGTCTTTTGCTTGATTTCACTGCTAAATTACATGTTCCCAAATCTGGCGTTAATACTTTTACAACTAGACTCAGCGAGTACAGTATTGAAACTGAGCCTATTCGCCAAAATATTTGTTATTTTTCTTATCTTCCTAAGGGCAAAAGTTTTCGCCAAGTGGCTGAATGACAATATTATGCGATTGGGTCTCGCATTCAGTAAAATAACATAGTAATTCTACACCTGAGTAATCATATATTAGAACATCCAACTCCGTTTGTGGTTTGCTCCTCTTGATGATAGGATGAGGCTGGTAATATTCATCTAATCGTCCATCAATGGTGTGCATCTGTTAATCATGTTTTATACAGCAGGACAGGAGTGCTTCAGTTATCTATTTTGTTGACAGAATGGTATGATATCTGTTTTCTTATATGCAGGTTTTAGAACCATTTATTTACCAGGTTTTAGAATCTGTTATGTAAAGAACATAGGGCACACTTTCCAGTTGGTAGACGATTTTCCCCTATATTCTATAGATATGGCGTTTTGGTTAGCTTGCATTTATTGGTTACTCAATGACCTACTGGTTAGTGTATTATTGGTTTGGTTATGTGGCACCTGCAATATGCAGGAAAAATGAAATATGTAACCAGAAGTGTGATCATACTTCTTCAGTGATGTTATGGGCCCTGCTTTCGATACTTCAGTTATTTCAAATACTTGTCGCCTTTAGCGTTGTTCAGTTCCATGCATAAATTCAAGTTTGAGTTTGTGTATAATAATTTGATGCCTCGTATGTTCATATCATTTAGTCATCTCAACTTCGACTTTGAAAGTAGTATGTATGTAGTGAATACGAAGTAGACACATGTGGTCTAAATCAAGATCACAGTGAGATGGCGCAGCTTGATAGCTGCTCGGATTAGAAGTACAGGGAAGACTGGTTATAATTACAGCTAGCACCATCGACTTGATTGTCGTGGGTGTCACACAAGCAAGGGACGAAAAGGTCTGCTTGTGTCCAATCACATTTTTCCATGCATGATGCTTTAATTGCAAGATTACATTTTCGTCGCATTATGTGAGCTTGTTTTCCCATGTGATTATCTTCCAAGTTGTGTTGTTACCTCATAAAATTATTTCTCATCATAGATTGTTTATTTTGTAACTGTTCTCTCAGCATGCTTTGGGTAGTTATTTGTTCTATAAACTGCAACTTGTCTTCTCTTTCCACTAAACCTTATACTAAAACCAAGTTCTATGTTCTGATGCACTACAACAGTATGTGATTGTTGAGGAGTTGATACTCAGCTACTACTTTGCTTCCTGTGATTGTGGTGCAGCTATTGCATATGTGCCTTTTACACTCTTATTATATGACATGTTGTTTTGTTTTGTGCTTATGAACTTCTTTATGGATATGAATGATCGTATATAGATTTATGCAGGAAAGAATAATGGACTCAATGATCTGGAGTGAGAAAGATGAATTACCGTAGTGAGCAAAAACACATCCTGAACTTATAAGGAACCCTTTCTAAAGAGTAGCAGTAGAAAAGCATGAAGGACCTTCTACTGGTCAATCTAAGAGGAAATCTTCAAATTCTTGTGCAGATAATTCTGCAGAGTTTCCTTATATAACTATCTGTTCCCACCACTCCTTTTTTTTTCTTCATTCTAATTATCTGTAAACTTGTAGCATGTCTGCAGCTTCAGGTGTCTTCTAAAAAAAGATTACGCTGAGCAGCTTGGACCTATTTGAAAATTTTAAATCATATGAACGCTTTTACTTCTTAGGTCCTATTTGAGCTCAAGGTAGTTAGTCTTGACGCATATATGTCTCAATTGGAAATTTCTTATTGTGTCATCACACGTTAATATTTGATTTCGCCACATGCAACAGTGAGGATCCAGATATCCATCTTTTTTCCGAAACGGAGGCAAAGATTGCCTCATCTATTAATTAAGCAGAAGAGAATTGCCCACTTAATTCCGGAAAACCGGGTAAAAACCGGAATAACAAGGGCATATTAATTAAGCAGAAGAGAATTGCCCAGTTAATTACGGAAAATCGGGCAAAAATCAGAAAATCGGGCAAAAACCAGAAAAACAAGGGCCAAGACCACTACCAAAGACAGATACACACAGGGCAAAGCCCACCCTTATCGACAACATGTCGACCTGTGGCCAGACAACGCAGCTTCAACTCTGACGGAGAACTCAGAAGAACAAAACCAGGTGAAAGCTGGCACCACGGAATATCGCCGAACGGGCCACTTGCAGCCAGTCATCATAAACCACAGGGCCCCACCACTGCAGCTTCGACTCCACAGCAACAAACAAACCGAGGAAAAACCATGGACACGCCGAAGAAGAGTCGACTATCGCAATCATTGCCGCGTCGCCAACATTGCTCCCACCATCATCGTTGGCACAGAAGCCTGGTCGCCACAGAGATCCTCTCGAGGCCGCCGCCCCGACATCCACCGCTCCGTCGCGCCCAGCGCATTCCACCGGCATCGCCTTTCGGGGCCGCCGCCCCGACATACCACCGCTTCCCTCGAACAGCAACGCCGCACATCACACGCTGCATAGGGCAACCGCTCACAGACTATGAATGTCGCACCACATCCGGGGCCGCCGCCCCAACATAAAGTCAGACTGCCCCCTCTGGGGCGCATCGACCGAGCCGACACCCCCATCGCCCAAGCGGGACAAGAATGCCACCCTACCAATGTTGAGATAGAGCCCCACCTCATAGAGCTGCCACTCGCATTGTTCCCCGAGATCGCCATCTCGGCGCACAAACAGAAACCACCCGGAGCCGTCGCCCCGACGTCCACTGTCCCCGCCGATGAAGAGATCCGTGCAAACCGCAAAATGCTGACTCTCCAAGGCGATGCCTCAAAGAAGGACACGACATAGCCACCGTCATCGTCCGCTTCGACCATCCGAAGCTAGAGATTTCTCCCGGAGAGTCGTGTAATGGAGCTCCACGGCAACACCTTCAAGAAGGGGGTGAACACCATGGCCATGGCGCCGCTATTGCCGGCACCGACCCAAAGTCAGTGCTGGACTTTCGCCCGGAGCTCCTCAACACCTCCAAATTCGAGCAGATCCGAGCACTACACAGCACACAATCCCCTCGTCGATGTCCACCGGCTCCACCTTGTGCGCGCGGAACCGTCAGATCCGTGGCCTCCCTGTTGCAGTCGTGCTGCGTGCGCCTCCCCGTTCTCGAACGCGGCCGCACAACGCCAGATCCGCCGCGCCTGCTCGCACACATCCGACCGCCCCTGGGCCAACGCCCGACGCTGCGTGACCCCACACCCGGCCACGCCAGCCCGCGCAACGAGCGTCGCCGCCCAGCCGCCACGCCACGCCGCCTTGTCGCATCGCCGCGTTGCTCGCAGCGACCACGAGCCCGAGCTCCCCCCGATGTGACGGCCCGCGCCACGCGACCAGAAGAAGAAAGAGGGCTCCACCGCCGCCGAGCCGTGCGGGCTTCACCCGACGACCCCTGCCGGCGGCAACGAGGGGAGGGAAAGCGGTGAGAGGCGCTGGCGGCGGGGTAGGGTTCGCTCCCTGGTCGCCCGCGGGAGCGACCGAGGGAGCCTATCCTCAGATATCCATTTCAAATACATAGAACCAGTTGCAAGGATTGGACAGATCAAAGAAGTTAAGCGAGTCAGCAGAGAGTCTAATTTTTTATGATACTGATAAACTCATCCTTTCATTGTAATCATCTATAGAGCTGTGTTCAGTTCCAAATCTGTTTTATTATATTATCAAATATAAAATCCTGCCCATGTTTTCCCATTGTAACTCCTAGATAAAGCCACACATAATTAGATAAACTTTATAATCTTATTGTTTATTTGCAGATGCTCCCAGTCAAACAGGAGGAACTCGACGGTACCAATGATGTTGACATCAACCATATGACTTAGGCTCATGCCAATAGTTATCGCTATGATAACTGTGTTATTCCAATTCTAGACAATTCACATTGTTCCACCCAAGCTTGATACCCCTCTTACTTGTCATTTATAGAACCGTTGCGCTGTCGCAAGCACAAGCAGCCCCTAGAATATATTCATCGCCCACGCAAGGCCTGGTCAGTCCCAAAGTTCAAAGGGAAAAAAATCATTTGAAAGCTGGAAAATACATTACTCGCGCTAAAAACTCTATTACGTTCCTGTTTGCAGCATCTCCTCCGACAAATACTGAATACTATAGTTCTGTGTAAATTGACAGGCAAGCTCGTGAGCAATATTTAGATGAGTTTGCTGCCCACCGTGTGTGGGGAAATACAGTTAAGTTGTATAACAAAAATGTTTGCAATCTACAAAATATCATCAAAGACAAGACAACACCCGACCATTAGTACGTATTCCACATGACAGAAACATTTGCTACTGATGGCAAAAGAATGGTAATCTTAAACAAATGCATTCTTGTGTTTCCTACAATAACATGCTGACAAACCATATACTGAATAACCTTTATCCTCATTTGCAGTACTTTAGCACACACTTTTCTAAGAGAAGCCTCATCCCGCACATGGATGTTGATCATGATGAGCTACCAATCAGTACAGGAGACGGGACCACCAATGTCATGACCCGCTTTATCAATGGCGTCGACAACAGGGCTACACTCACAAAGAACTGGAGCAGCTTCTTCCATAAGGCAAACATGAAGAAAGGGTGTGCAAATGCTTTCGCCTTCAATTGCACGCCCAAGGGCCTCTGCATGATTGTCTATCCAATCTAAGAAGATCATAATAGTTCTTTGCTACGTAACTTGGTATTACTATAAGTACCTATCGAGACTTTTATATCTGGCATCATTTTGGATCTTATGTAAAAAAATTATGACAATCCTGTCTGTATGACTATCATCAATCCATACTTATTTTCATATGTTTTCTTCCGTGTCTACATATTTTGATGCACACTCTTTCAATAATTGGCTTGCTATCGGCCTTTGCGCCATGGGCGCAACGGGTCATCTAGTAAGAGGAAAGAAACATTGAAATCAATGAAGTCAGCACTATCGCCTCTGTACCAAGCATACATGCACATAATACATATTATAAATAATGAAGATAAATCCGACTTGGCACAGGATTACGCGAAAAAATGCACCTCTCTATTCTTTTCTGCCCTTCCTTCATTTGTGAAGCTAGTGATCACATACATACTAAAGAGCCACCTAACCCCCTCCTCCCTTCTTGAGAACTAAATTAGTAAAGCTCAGCCACCTATGCCCACCCACAACGATTTGTTGTCCCGCCCCACCCGATAGCACCTACCAATGGTCCAGATCTCTCGGACCATTCCACCACTCGCGTCTCCACATTTTTCAAGCGTCATCCACACTCGGCCGACCATAGATGGGTTGCTGCTCTGCGGGTTGATTTGGGCACTCTTTCCTTGATATGGCCAACCAACCATGAAAACTGTAGATATGCCCAAAAATGGTAAACGAGGCTAGTCCCATGCTCTCTCTCTCTCTCTCTCTCTCTCTCTCTCTCTCTCTCTCTCTCAAATTTGTCCCGATGTTTTGTGTGCTCATCCATACTGCAAAGGTAAAGGTGCTATAATGGTGAGGTATATTGGTCGACTCTCCATTATTGTTGCTTGGAGTGGAGGTGTGTTACTATTGTTGCAGTGCTGGTGCGTTACTCCCTGTTTACCTCTGTTTTTTTTGCTTCATTACTCTATATATGGGTTAGGGTTCCATTTCTTTTCTCCTTGCATCTCCCAAGGTTGGTTCTTCATTCTTACAGATATCCCAATTTTGTTTAGTTCCTCGTCCTAGATAACAACTTGTCCCTAGTGCAATTTCAATTTGGTCATTGTTGTAGAAATTGTTTGGAAATTGTTGGATGCAAAACTACCTAGAAGGGTATAGGGTGGTGATGGCGTTCCTCCTTCTCATCGCCTAATCGTAAGTGGGCAAATCTTGTATAGATTTCCACCACTCTCCCCTTGTGATTGTTCTAACTTGTTCTACATTTTCTTCAACATAATCATTTTTATTGATGAAACTTGATGGAATAATGAGTTCGGTTTTGAATCCCGCATGAGAAGATCCTTGTGAGGAAGGCCAAGAACAAGCACTGAAATTGCAAATATGTGTAGCTATGTGGTTTTATGTTGGATTCGTGGAAATCATATGCATTTTTAATCTCATGTTACCCTGAAATTGTGCAAGTGAGAATGGGATTTGATTCCGACAGTTGGATTTAAATTTAGGCAATCTTGTCATGAATATTGCGCTGATCAAGTAATAAATTGCTCATCAAGTTAGTTGTCTGCTATTAGAAATAACTTGTTTTTATCCTTGATCGACTCTGACAGATGAGAAGTTCGCTTGTAGAGTGAGTTCCCTTTGTTTACACTTATTACTAATCAAGGTTTGATTCCTATATTTCCCCCCGGTTTTTGTGTTGTTAAGCCAATACTCCTGAAAATTTTACGTGGTTTGTGGAGTGCAGGGCGAGTGACCATGCCTTAGAATCTTGTTTTCCTTTTTCAAGATTTAGGATTTAATTTGGTTACAAAAACTCAGCTGAAGTACAATGTATCAACACTGCTTGATCTAAGGTTGTAAAGCTTTTGGGACCTAGATCCTGTGTGTGGCAAGCATTGTACGCAACTGGTGAAGCTGAAGTTGTTTGTGCTTTAATAATCCATCAAGTATGTGTGGTGTTTTTATGAGAGGTTGTAATTTTTAGCGGAACAAGTTGCCCAGGAAGATTAAACATCTAAACTTGGTAAATGTATCTATCCATTCCCAGAAGGATTCGACAAGGCCCATGTTGACGATCTATGCCACCATCACCATCTACCTACATGCTGGCTATAAAAAAAGAGTTCATCGGTTGTAAGATCAGTGGCGGAGCCAGGGCGAGGGGGATCCATGCCACCCCACTCCCAGGTTGAATTTTTTGCAAACATACACTTCTAATTTCCTGGAAATATTGCATAGGTACCCTTAAAATGTGTGTTTGCCCCCTTCCGGAAGTTTGATAATTTGTGTTTGCCCCCCCCCCCCCCCCCCCCATGGTCCCTGGCTTCGTCCCAGTGTGAGATATCTCACTACTCAAAATGGCGGTCACCCTGGCATAAATAAAATACATAGTATGACATTTGAATTGGTTTTTGTGTGTGACTTATGCACCATGAGGCTCTAAGTTGTGCTCGAGTCAACTCAAAATATTGTTTAAAGTTGATCTATATTGTTTACTAGATGGTAGAGTTAAAACCAAAAGTCTTTGTACATAAATATAGATTCTTTACTATAGAAGAAAATAGATAATTCAGGAACAAGGCTAGTTCTTCTGACTTCTGACGACTTGTCCCTTATATGTGCACAATTCTACTGTCGGTTTGATCAAGGTACTGCAGGGTTTTTTCAGGGGTAGTACAGCAGGCTGTGCAAGGCCTTTTTCTTAGGGTATATGGTTGTGCAAGGGTTGCGGACGTTTCGTTCCTGGGTGTATATACACCCAGGAATTGGAAAAATAATTAGAAGAAAAGTAAAAAAAAAGTTCAGAAGTATTTTTTGGAATAAACTTGACTTTCTTTGACACCAGTATGTAATTCTTCATCAACCAAAACCAAGTGTTGACTTCTGGGCAAAAATATTTTTACTGGTATATAGAAGACACTATTCACATTATTTTGGCAAAAAAATGCTTTTTTCATCCTGATGTCAACGTTGGGTTTGGTTGACGGAAAATTACATACTAGTGTAAAAGAAAGTCAAGTTTATTCTAGAAAAACATGTGAACTTTTTTGGATTTTTTTAAATTCTTCGGTGTATATACACCCAGGAACCAAAGAGTATTTCCTGTTTTGCATGACCTTTTTTTAGCGGTTGCAAGGCCTTTTTTGTGCAAGGCCTAAAGGACATACTGGGCCATCCAGTTGAAAGGCCTAAGCAGCCTCATCCCTCTTCAGAGTCCAACACCGATAATCCTGGACTCTTTTTTTTTAACATGGATAATCCTGGACTCAAAACAAACTGCAGCAGCGCGGCGTATTCTTTCAACAAAACCAAACCGACATCCCTCGACCCTTAGGCTAGTCATAGTGGGAGTAACTTAGCTAGTAACATAGCGCATCTCGAGAAAATTCTGCTTATGTGGCAAGTAATTAATGAGAGGTGGTAACATAATATGTTACTGTAACATAACGCTTTTCAAGACAAGATGAGTCTATGAGCTAATAAATGAAGTCATTTATAATACTACTAGTATGTTACTTTGCATTATGAAGATAATAACTTAGAGTAGTGTCATGCATATGTTACTCCCAGCCTTAAAAAAACAACGATATCCCTCGATCTCCTTTTCAGAACCGAACCGACTCCATGCGCGCACAGAAATATCGACGGCCACGCATATTATTACCTCGAAAAAGAAATTTTGACGGCCAAGCACATCCATCTAGACGCACCATGGCCGGATCTCAAAAGAAAATTAGACGCACCATCGCCGCCGACCGCCTCTCCTAGTTAGGCGACGATCTCCTGGAGCACATCCTCTCCTTCGCGCCGGCCAAGGAGGCCGCGGCCAGTGCCGCCCTCTCGCGCCGATGGCGTCCGCTGTGGCGCCGCGCGAGCGCCCTCAACCTCGACAGCAGGCCCTACTCATCTGGCGCTGGCGGGTTTCACTATCCCGACGCCCGCTTCGACGCCTTCTTCCGCGACGGCAAGGCCGCCCTCGCCAGCCGCCGCCGCGGAACGGCGCTCAGGCTGCTCACGGTCTTCCTCAAGGAAGGCGCCTACCACCCCCGCCGCGGCTCGTACTACAGGGTGCACGACGTGGAACCGGAGTGCGACGCCCGGGTCGCCGGCCTCCTCGCCGACCCCGCGGCCGCCGCGCTGGAGGAGCTCCGCATCGCCGGCGAGCATGCCTACAGTGGATTGTACGTCTCGCCGCTGGCCTCCCTGCCTTGCGCCGCCGCCACGCTCCGGGTTCTGGAGCTCCACCTCTGCAGCCTCCAGACAGCATCGCCGCCGTCGTCCGCGCGCCTCGCTTTCCCGGCTTCCCGCGGCTCACGGATCTGTCGCTGCGCGACTGCACTTACCTGGAGGGGTATCTCCAGGCAGCGATCGACGCCGCGCCGGCGCTAACCAGACTTGCGCTGGTGAACGTCACTAAGAAGCCCCCGAAGCCGACGGGTTCCGCCGAAGGTTCCTACTCCAGGCCCAAGCCTTCCAATCTGCTCCTCCGCCTCCGCTGCCGGACGGTCACCGCCTTGGTGCTCGTGGTCAGTGTCTCCTTGGAGGAGCTCAAAGATTCCCGCGACATCGGCATATAGCTCGACATGCCGAGCCTGCGCTCCTTCCGCTACAAGGGGTTCCCCCTCAATCTCTCGCTGACATCGCCGGCGCCGGGGCTGGCACGAGTCGACCTCGACACCAATCGCCGCGAGCGGGACTTCTATAAGCCCGAGCCTGCGGCGCGCATGCTCGCGAGCTTCTCCAGCACGAGGGCCCTGAAGCTGCACCTGAACAGCATCGAGGAAATCGTCTCCGACGACGAGGTCATCCTCCCGACCTTCCCGAACCTGAAGCTCCTCGAGATAGACGCGAACTTCAAGTACATGGATATTAACGCGGACTATGCAGTGGCGACGCTGCTCCGCGCCTGCCCGGCGATGCCGGAGCTCCGGCTGAGGCTAAACATGGCATACGACTACGACTACGATCGACAGATGCAGGGACCGCCCGGGGGGGGGGGGGGGGGGGGGGCTTCGCCCAGTCCGTGGAGAGATTCAACAGGCTCGCGTCCATGTGCTCCGAGCATCGCGACGACGTGGAGTTCGGCGGGGTCTCGGAGCTCGCGGACGTCTTCACCGACAACTGCGAGTTCAGCTGCCTTACGACGAGCCTGCGGAAGGCGACGCTGCAGTTCAAGTCCAAGGAGCTCAACTGCTTCCAGGTGCAGCTGGCCAAGTTCCTGGTGGAGAACGCCATGGTGCTCAAGGAGATGCATGTCGAGGATGGGAGCCAATTCTGGCCGGACCACCTCTGCCACAAGGTCGCTAGATGGAGAGCCGATGCGCTCCGGAGGAGGAACCTGCCGGATACGCCCGGCTTTCGCGTGTACCAGCTCGCTAATCCCGCTGTAGATCCTTAAAGCAAGGCCAATGTATCAGTGCAAGCCAAAAACAAAATCGCTGCAATGTACCAGAAATGCCTTTTTTTTTAGTTCAAACAAGTCTTTATTTAATCATACAAGGCAGGGATTGGGATCACCCACCCAGACCTTACTCAAGTTATTAGCTAGCCCCTCCTTTGCTAGTTTATGTGCGGCTCCATTCGCCGACCTCTGAACTCAAGATACCTTCCACTCCCGCAGCTCTAGCAGGTTTTTCACATCCTTGATCATTGGTCCCAGAGTAGATAGATCAGCTTCTGTGCTTTGCAACTTGCGTACCACTTCTTGGCAGTCCAACTCAAGATGCAATTTGGTGAAGTTGAAGTCCCCCGCCAGTTGCACCGCTCTCTTGCACGCCTGAAGCTCCACCAGAGCTGGATCACCACCCACAGGGAAGCACTTGCATTCTGCCGCTATGAAGGCTCCGTCCGCATTTCTGAAAACCACCCCCCGCCCCCCTTTCCTCCTCCTGTAGCAGTTGCTCAATCTACGTTCGCTTTGATCCACCCTTCACCTGGAGCACTCCAGTTTTGAATCGGGGGTGCACGGGGAATCTTGCTCTCCCTTCCATTCACCTGCTGCCACTCCTCCATGAGCCTCCTGACCATTATAGCCATGTCACCCGGCTCCTCAAATCTCGTCCCTTCGCGTGTGTTATTCCTTGCCATCCAAAGCGCATATAGTCCCTGCACCATTATAGCTCGTTGATCATCCGAAGCATCTGCAAACCAAGTCATGAGCCATTGAGTTAGCGCACTCTGAGAGCAAACTGACTCCGGCGGGTTCGCCGCCGGTACTCCCAATTCCGAGTACACCATTTTCCAGAACTTTGCCGAGTGAGGACAGCGCCAAAACCTGTGTAAGTTGGTCTCCTCCCTTCCACAGGCTACACAAAACACTCCAGGTTTGATTTTGCGCCTATGTAGCTCTGATCCCACAGCTAGTCCGTTTTGGATAAGACGCCAGGTGTGAACTTTCATTCTTCCCAGCGCCACCATGTCCCACAGGTTCGTCCATGCTTTGTGGTTGGCGACCGAAGATGACGACCCCTGATTCCCTGTCTTTGCCCTTTTTTGCGCCATACCGAGGTGGTAGGCCGATCTAACTGTGAACACACCATCTTTTGTGTAATTCCATGCGATATAGTCCTCCACCCCCCCCCCCCCCACAGTAATTTGCATGATATCGCATGCTTCGCCGGGGGGAAACATATTCTGCACCTTCTCTCTGTCCCATTCAGTGTTGGTTTCATTAAGCAGATCGCCAACTCTAGTGATGCCCGAGACAAACACCTGGCACTGTGGCTTCAGGCTGCCTTTACGCGGGATCCAATTATCATGATGAATGCGCACTCTGGATCCATCTCCAATACGCCAAATCAGCCCCTCCCGTAGTAGTTCCCGACCATGAATGATGCTCCTGAACGTGAAGGATCCCCCGTCCGAACAGGTTGCATTGAGAATGGAGTTGTTTGGGTAGTACCTCGCTTTGAGCACTCGCGCACACAACGAGTTTGGCACCTGTAGCAGTCTCCAAGCTTGCTTAGCAGCAGAGCTTGGTTGAAAACTTCCGTGTCCCTAAACCCAAGTCCTTCTTCTTGCTTTCTCGAACACATTTTATCCCAAGCAATCCAGTGTACTATTTTTTCACCATTAGCTTCACCCCACCAGAAATTTGAAGAGATAGATGACAGATTCCCGCACATTTTTTTGGTGAGTTGAAAGCAACTCATAGTGAAAGTAGGAGTAGACTGTAGCCCTGATTTGATCAATACCTCTCTGGCCATCTTGGATAGGCCTGCCCCTTTCATCCGGAAACTTTCCCTTTTGCACTCTCCTCTACATATTTAAAAGCTCCGTCCTTAGATTTTCCAACCACCGTTGGTAGGCCCAAGTATCGCTCACTAAGAGCCTCCGAAGAAATGCCCATAGTTTGCTTAAGAGCCACCTTCTCCTCCTCCGCACAACCATTTCCAAAGAATATAGCCGATTTCTCCAGGTTTACTTTTTGTCCAGAGGCCACCTCATAATCCTGCAAGATAGTACGAAGACATAGGAAGTTGTCATGCGACCCTTCCAAAAAAACAATACTGTCGTCAGCGAATAGCAAATGAGTGACCATGGGGCCAGTGCTCCCGAACGATACACCCTTGATCTTCTTCTCCTCTTGTGCATGCTTCAACAAAGTTGAGAATCCATCCACACAGAATAGAAACAGATATGGTGACAACGGGTCCCCCTGCCGGAGACCCCGAGACAGGAGAAAACTGTGTGAAAAGCCGCCATTTAACTTAAACGAAAACCTTGCTGTCCTAACACACCTCGTGATCATCTCTCTCCAGTGAGAAGAGAAGTTGTACTTTGTCATCACTTGGTCTAAGAAGATCCACTCCACCCTGTCATAGGCCTTCATCATATCCAGCTTAATCGCACATAGAGGTTTCCTCCTCTTCCTTTTCCTGATTGCATGAACACACTCATACGCCACCAATACATTATCCGTGATTAATCTCCCTTGGACGAACGCGCTCTGCTCCTCCGCAATCAACATCGCTAGCACCTCCTTAAGTCGGTTTGCTAATGTTTTTGACGCAATCTTGTACAAAACGTTGCACAGACTAATCAGTCGGAACAGAGTGAGAATCTCCGGTGAGGCCACCTTAGGGATCATCACGATAACTGTACCGTTAAATCCTTCCGGCGTCGTCCTCCCCGCCAAGAAATCCCATATAGCCGCACACACCTCCTCTTTTACCAACGACCAGTGTCGTTGGTAAAACATCGCCGGAAAACCGTCTGGTCCCGGGGCTTTCGTTGGTCCCATCTGAAACAGTGCTTTCTCAATCTCCACATCTGTGAAAGGAGCTGACAGCTTGTCGTTCATCTCGTCCGTCACTGTTATATCAATGTGTTGTAAAATCCTTCCTCCATCGCGCGACCCCTCAGATGTGAACAACACCTCATAAAAATTTGCAGCCATCGCTCGCATGCCCTCATCATCCGTGCACTTCGTTCCATCATCCCTTCGTAAAGCCTTGACAGTATTTTTCCTCTTCCGATGCGAAGCTCTATTATGAAAATACTGAGTATTTTGATCCCCATATTGCAGCCAATCCACTCTTGATCTCTGCTTATAATAAATCTCCTCCCTCTCGTACAAATCATGTTGCTGATCTTCTATGTCTTTTATTTCCTTCCTATACCCAGACCGTAGAGCCCGTTCCTTCGCATCTTTCAATTGCCATTTTAGGTGCCCGATCTGCTTTTTGATAGACCCAAAAACCTCCCTGCTCCAGGTCTGCATCGCCTTGGCCATCAAGTCAAGTTGCTTGCATACCGCCCCAGCTCCAGGCTGCATGTGATTGGCTACATGTGCCGCTTCCCATGCATTGGCCACCATGGCTTCGTAGTCCGCATGCTTAGCCCATGCCGCCTCATATAAAATGCCTCGACGCCTTCGCAGATTGATCGACCACTGTCGATGCAACCCGCACCAAAAGCGCCTGATGATCTGACTCCTCCGTTAAGATATGCTGCACCTCCGACGCCGGAAACATCTGCATAAAGGAGGCCGAGCACGTAGCCTGATCTAGCCTAACTTGGATGTTCTCCGCCGCTTGCCTCTTATTATCCCAAGTGAAAGGGTATCCCGAAAACCCCATGTCCGCAAGCCCACAGTCAGCCAAACAATCTCGAAAATCATCCATCTGTCTAATGCACCTGGGCTTGCCTCCAATCTGTTCCTTCTGCACCATGGCTTCGTTGTAATCTCCAATGCGCAACCACGACAGATTATACTGAGTCCTCAAATACCGCAATACTTCCCACGTTTTCGCCCTCTTCTCCACACATGGCTCCCCATAGATTCCAGTGAATCTATAGGTTTTCCCATCCATCTCCACTTGTGTATCTATGTAGTACTGACACCACGGTCTAACCGTTACATTGACATAATCTCTCCACCATAGAGCCAGCCCACCACACTTGCCCACACAATTCACCGCCACTCCTTGACTGAACCCTAAACTCCACTTGAGCCTCTCCATAGCTTTTGCTAATTTTTTTGTCTCTGATAAGAACACCACCGCTGGGTTGTAGGACCGTATCAGGTCTCGAAGTTCGCCTACTGTCGAGCCCAACCCCAGTCCCCGACAGTTCCAGGCAAGAAAACTCATTGTGACCGGCGGCCCTGCTTCGCAGGGTCTGCCGATGTATCATTGCGTTCCTCTATATGATCAAACACTGACGACGTCTTCTGCCTTATTTCACGAACAAAGACATCATTCCCCACCTGCCTCTCGGCATCACCTTTTACAACCCAATACTGTTTAGGCCTCCTCTTCCTCTCTTCCCTAGCTTCATATCTAGGGCTGTCCGGGTTGCGCTGTTCTGGCCTGTATTCTGGTCTCGGTTTTCTCACATAATATCCTTGTCTCCTTTCATGACCCCAATGTTGACTTGACGAACCAGCCCCATCATACCTCCCCTGCCCATACTGTCTATAGTTGGTTCTGATCTCTTCTTGTCTTTCTTGTTGCCTCTGTCTCGATTTTGACCGCAGTTCCCTTTCTCTCTTTTGCTCTAAGTCATCTCTTAGGTCCCTTTCTTTCAACGGAGACTCACCCTACTTCTGCTTATTTTCGTCATGTCCTCCTCCATATGCACCCCGGCCATCCCCGCCAGTGCGTGAGACAGCCGGAGCCATGAACTCCCTCTGCAGGTTACGTTTTGTCGGGAGGTCCCTGACAGACCCTGCCTTCTTACTGTGCTTATCTCCCTCGCTGGATCTTACGCTTCCAAAACTGCTAGCACTTCCTGATGGACCCCGTGCAGGCCCATCCTTCTGCCCCCATGAGCGGCCTGGCGATGCTCGAAGCCAACCTCCCCATTGCTGATCCGGATCCTCGCCGGTACACATCCTTTCTCACCATGAACTAGACATCCACAATCAAAGCAAAAGTGCGGGATCTTCTCATATTTAAAATCAAACCACGTTTTCTCCACATCATCTTCAGATTTCTTCAAGTAAAAGCCCCTCACCGGTGGCTCTACTATAGGCAGCTTCACCCTGAATCTTAGCTCAGAACCTTTTGCAAAACCATCCTTTTCCACATCTACCCTAACAATCTTGCCCAACCAATTGCCCAGACCCTCACCGAAGGCCTTGGATCACTTATCCAGTGGAAGATCGTCCACCCGGACCCAAACATCGACATATTCAAACGTCATCTCAGATGGCCTCGTTACTCCATCGTAATCCTTAAGCACTAACACATTGAAGTCAAATTGCCAAGGACCGTTATTAAGGGCGTGTTTCCAATCTTCTTCACTGCCAAACGTCACAACGAACAGATTCTTGCCAATGATTTTAAATTGCGCTTCTCTGTGAAGGCCCCAAGCCCTTGTCATGGATTTCTCAAGCGCGCTCTTGTTCATCGGTCTTGGAGTGAAAGCTTTGCCAATCGCCGACCACCTCGGAGGCTGCCCTTGCTCCTGATCAGTTTCCTTGAATATGAACCCTTTTGCCTCTTTCTCTGTCAGCACTAACCCCCCCAGACGAGCCGTCAGGCCTGGGGATAGGGATGCGTTCCTGCTATGGGAGCCCAGTGGCGTCCTCATCGCTGGGTCGGTCGCATCCTTCTGTGCCGCCGGACGCGGCGTAGGGGCTGCTCTTGGATTGTTCGCCCCGGTGTCCGCTGCCGTTCCAGATGCAGCCGTGGCGCCGCTCGCCATCGCAACACCTTCCTTCTTCTTCTTCACCGCCCGCTTGGAGACACCGTCGCCCCCTTGCGTGCCGCCGAGATCCTCACCACCACACTCGGAAGACCCCTAACCCTAGCTATTGAGGCAATCGCCACGCAATCGCCTCAATCGCCTCTCCGTGTTTTCCGAACGAGGTGGACCTGCTTTTTCTGTTCGGCGGCTCCAGAAATGCCTTATTGGTGCTCGAGACATGGAGCTCGTTTTTTTTGTTTGAGAATTGACATGGAGCTCGTTTTTTTTGTTTGAGAATTTTTTCTAAAATGTTTTAATGACTAAAAAATTCTGAATTTTTTTTCACAGTATCATACGGATGTATACTCCATGTATGCAAATTTTCATGACGAAATACATTGACACACGAGTTACACAAAAAGACAAATTAGTGATTTTGAACACAGTGAACTGTGTGTATAGCTTGCAAATCAATGTATTTTCACTACTTCATATAAAACCAACGATTTTCACTTTTTTGTGTAGCTCGCAAATCAATGTATTTTCTCGTGAAATTTTACACACATGTACTCCCTCTGTTCCTAATTATTTGTCTTTCTAGAGATTTCAAATAAACTATTACATACGGATGTATATAGACATATTCTAGAGTGTAGATTCACTCATTTTGCTTCGTATGTAGACACTTGTTAAAATCTCTAGAAAGACAAATATTTAGGAACGGAGGGAGTAGTATACATCCATATGCCAAATTCAGATTTATTTTCCTAATATCTTGAAATTTTGAAATGTGAATTTTTTGAATGTTTTAAAAAATGGTTCCATGTAGCCTCAGCGCCAAAACGCTGCACTCTCAATGTACACATTTCATAGCACCGAGTCGAGGCCCCACACGTAAGAATAGTTTCTCTGCTCGTTCTACTTTTCCACCGAATCCACCCTTTATCCCGGTGGAATTCGAGGCCGCCGGGCAAAGGTGGCATCAAGGTGTGTGGTCACTAGCCGGCAGAGGCGTCGATGCGCGTTTACCATCGAGCAAGGACCAAGGAGGCACGTAGTCTCCGGACAGGCGCACGAGTCACGACCACCAAACAAGGGAAGGAAGTGCGGTGGCCTGGAGAGATCCCATCATGACTAAGTCGTGCACCTCCACCGCTGATCTCCCCCTACTTTCGTGATGGCGCCACCGACAAAGATGCATCTAGCTTTATACTCCCTCCATTCCATAGTACTCGTCGTTGATTTAGTACAACTTTGTACTAAATCAACGACGAGTAATATGGAACGGAGGGAGTAGTATTCTTCTACTTTGATGTGGGGAGGAGGTGCGTCTAGCTTTAACCATAGGACCCTACTCTAGACTCAGCTCCTGGGTTGGAACCGATTCTTGAGATTTTTCATCTACCACCGGCCTCTACAACGTTTAGCACCGGCCTTAATGGGTGCTAAAAATCCTTAGCACCCAGTCTTGACCCGACTTTGGTCTTGCTCTCAGGATGCTCTTGTAACTGGAAGGGTAGGTGCGCTCCGCCACACCAGTAGCGGGTGCCCGCAGTCTTTGAATTGTTGTGGGTTTTGGGCTTCCCTGCCGGGCTGGTGAGGGTGATTGCCAGCGCAATGGGAACCAGGGTATCCCGAGAACGTCCCATAGGTCAGCCAAAGGCCACATCAAAATGATAGATAAAGTTAACCTGAGGCAAACGCCCAAAAGACAGAACGATGGTACATATACAGACAGAAATACATCCCACACTGGCCTGACTTCTAGATCTGAATAGTAGGCATGACCTTCAACAGTTGTAGTATCTAGACTTGGACTTTGATATGGATCGTTTTATGTCAAGAGTACATAGAATTAAATAAGTAGTGAGCATGAATCGTTATTTCCTGGTGAAAAAGGGAACAAATGCAAATCATTGATCTCACCAAAGAAACGACTAATATATTTCGTTCACTATAAAACATCTCTTCAATTTGATGTAACCAACCATTTCATCCACCACCACATACTAATGACTAACCAAGTGGCTCTAACCGAGCTCTCCGAGGCCGGTTTTGAGGTCACCACCGACATGACCGATGCTGCCACGACTAGCCATGGATGAAGGGGCATAAGGAATCTACATAGGAGGGCTACACTAGGGAGGTGGCGGACGAGATAGCGGAACCAGACGCTGATTTGGTATATGAAGCAATGACATGGACGGAACAGACGCGAGGCGACGGTGGTCGAATGAGATAGGATAACAAAGCAAACTATATGGGGGTGGAGGGGCTGAGAGAGGAAGAAGAACTACACGGTGCCTTCTTTTCATTGGTGGGACATATATACTCTTTCACCTCGAAGTTGTCCCAGAGTAAGGCGGACCCTGTGGTAGCGAACGTTAGACTCAATCTAGAGTGAGATAGAGCAAGTCCACCAGTCAAAATCGAACAGGCTCGATGTTCCCCAACCGTAATTCATTGACATAGATTGTCTCACATGGGAGTGCTTGAGAACTCGGGTAGCCAACCCGTCTTACATGTTTGTACATACCATAATTTATGAGCAGAGATAACTACGAAATTGATTTAGATTGTTGTTGTCCCCTTAATATCTCCTCTGATTTTTGTTACAGGACCACCCCTGGATTAAGCACGGGCTTCCACCCAGACCATAGCTATCTTCGTAAAAACACCCTATAGGTGTAGCATTACTCTTGTCCATATTATGCAAGCTGCGAATAACGCTGATATGCATTTCTTATTCAAGAGACAACTCATGGTCTATAGTCTTGAAGGGCTATTTGTATCGTAGTACTCCCTCCATTCCCAAATATGAGATGTTCTAATGTATTTCTGAATCAAATGTATACATGCATGTTTTAGTGTGTTTGTTCACTTATTTCAGTTTGTATATAGTCCATGTTGAAATATGCAAAAGACAAATCATCTCCTATGGTGCTGAATCTATGTTCATATTTACTATGGCGTTGTTTGCACCACATGACATGTTTAGCATACTTTCTACTTTACCGGAAATGATCAGCTACTGCCATCTATAGCCAGAGTCACCATCTGTTCTCTGGTGGCATGCCCACATACTTATGTAGATGGTAAAATCAGAATTCTAAAAATTGAGAAAGAACCAAATGATGATAATGAAAAGAACAAGATTGCAAAATCTAAAAAAAAAGCAGAAACTCAAGGATATGAAAAATTTATTGTTGTATAGATGTGCCTCACAAGACATTTATAGGAATTTGAAGAGAAAAATGCTCTGGCCAATGTAGAGCGAAAGAGAATCAGTGCTACTAGGCATCACCCCGTTTAGGTGCTACGTGCTATCAACCCACGGGAGCACCACCGAGAGGTTTTTTCAAAAAAAATAAATTAGTACCCCCCCGAATCTTTGGGGCCATTTCAACAAATTATCTTCTATCTGGGTATAGTTTTTTTATATAAACAATTCTAGATTGGAACTAAACAATCGAATCTCTTCTTTACCCTCTCAAAACATCTCAATTCTCCTCTTAATTATGCCAACCCTTCTGGTTTTAATGCCTAGAGGAATGATCAACAAACTAGATAGAGCGAGATGCCCATACGGCTTACAAGTCAATTAATGGCAGTATGTGTTGCTCTTATTCAAAACTTCTATTTTGTTGGCACGCTCTTATAGAAAATATTGGATGTGGTAGTTTGCGGTTGTGTGCGTGCGCGCATGTTGTTTTAAGAGGTGTGTGTTAAATTGTATGTGGGTTGCGTTGAGGTTTTCTCAGCCGAAAATAAGAACACTATTAGTAGGTATAAAGAACATAAATGCCATGATATTGGCGTATAAAAAATTAGCTCGCCAACACTAACTTACCAAAAAAAAATGTCATTTATCACCCGTATCATTTAGAAATAGTTGCCAACCGTATGATAGGTAACTATGTATACTATGATGTATCTAGTTATACAATGTACACACTAACAAAAACATAATAGGGAAAATAATCATAAATTCTATTTGTTTTTGTGAGAGCCATAATGTAGGGAAGTGATCCACAAAAATTCTATTCAAGAGTACCAAAATAAATAAAAATATAAATTTTAGTGAACCTCTTCTTATTTTATTGTAGTTACAGAAATTCACACGGGCATGCGTGCATGCGACCACACATTTTATTTAAGATTGGTGAAGTTGTTTATGTCATTAGCCCTTAATTGTTGCGCTGGTTCCATGCATGCCAACTTTTCACAAAGTTGCATGCGTCATCCACCCCACCTCCCATACTTTTTCATTTTATCTCCAAATTTGAATTTATTGTATCTTTTGAATGAAAGTCCAAATTAGGTTCCATTTGCAATTTTTGTTTCTTTTTTTTGAACACAGTACAAACGCAAACGCTTATATACACGCGCATACACTCACCCCTATGAACGCACGCACGCACACCCTATCCCCATTAGCATCTCTGAAAGATTGAGCCGACAGAAATTCTAAAATAAATCCAAAAATAAATGCAAGTATCAGGATTTGAACCCTAGTGGGCTAGGGATACCACAGTCCCTCTAACCATCGAACCACATGTTGGTTCGGAGCAATTCCTGTTCCTTGCAACTACAACCTTTCAAACAAGACTAACTATAAATACACTTTGACAACTTTATTTCTTTTACCAAGCTTCAAATATTAAAACTTGATAGTCGTAATATTAAGTTTTTACAAAGTTTCACCAACTTTATCAAGTTTCATTTGTTTTTAGGGCTTATGGCTTAGTTTTTTAAACTTGCTGAATTTATCTTTTGTTCCTTCAAATTTTATTAGTTGAAACTTGGTGAAGTTTCTAAAACTTATGAGACAATATTCAAGAGTGGGCTTATTTCAGACTACTCGTCATAAGCAATGAGAATATGCAAATGAAATATAAATTAGACTTTTGGTTCAAAAGATATAATAGATTCAACTTTTAGAAGTCAAAAAGAAAATCATGAGAGGTAAAAAAAGGTGGGTGGGGCATGACGCACTATGTGCCAAAAGTTGTATCAAAAGCTGAATGCATAGAGTAATTAAGCTCTAATCACTAAACAACACATGAGTGCTACTAATCCTCATCTCTTGTAGTTATGTTTTTTCTACATATCTTGTTTTAATTTGTAGACTACCCCCTCGAGTCTCAATAAAGGTGGTGCTTGACACATAACACGATATATATAAATTGCAGTTTACTACTCTGATGTAATTATAAAATTGATAAATTCATCAGATGACCAAACCATTATCCAAATGCTTCACACATCCAATCCACATAATTCTGAAAATGTTGATGGTGAAAGCTCAAACTTTTGACCAAAGCCATATCAATCAAAATTCAAAAGTATTGTCTCATCACCTCGAACGTGGTCATAGGGTGTGCGTGCATGCGCTCATAGTAATGAGTGTATTGCAAGCATCTTCGACTGTACCGTGTTAACGAAAAAGTCAAAACGTCACAAATGTTTTGTGGACCATGGTAAAAGTTTTTTTTCAAGAATACGCCAGTGACGTACCGTATTTTTATAGAAGAGAGAGAAATAATGTATGAGAGTGGGGCCTAGCGATGCGAACAGCGCTATCCAAACACCACACCCACTTGAAGGAAAACCGCACAAGTTACTCTCTCACAAAAAAGATGCAATCTACCAACACGGACAACATGCCAATGTTTGATCTCATCAAGCACATGCTCCGACAAATTGCCTTGGGTTCTTGTGCTCAACCGATCTCCCGAAGACTCTCGCATTGTGTTGTTTCCATAACGACCCGATGATAACGATGGCAAAAGTGTCGAATCCTCTTTTGTTGGCCGCGTTGGCAGTCTCCCACCACTCGGTGAGTGTGAGGTTAATGTCCGGGCCGAAGATGTGAATGTTAAATGTCAAACGATAGCGGTACCAGACCTCTCTCGTTGTCGGGGGTTGGGTATGACATATGCCAAAGGATGGCTTATCATGGTGGGAGCGAGTAGAACGTCACTGGTGCCCGGAAGCGGGATGAGGCGTAGACACGAACGCCGGCGTACTTTACCCAGGTTCGGGGCTCTCCTAGGAGATAACACCCCTAGTCCTGCTCTGCGGGGTCTTCGCATGATCACTAAGGCACAAGTGAATACAAAGGTGCTCCTTGAGCTGTTTGCTAGAGGTAGGAGAAGGCAAGGCTAGCTCTCTCCTTCCTCTATATCTGGTCTAGTTCTAACAGGTTGGGAACCCTTTACATGAATGCACTGGGGGGTTTATATAGGCCGAAAGAACTCCTTCGCGTGCGGCCGCTGCAACGCGCGCGCGAATCAATCCACCGCGGAGTTGCTAGTCACTTTCCCAAATCGCCGCTCCGACAGGATTCTACAGGCCCACCACGTCCGACTTCTGAGCTGCAAACGCTAGTTAAGGAAATTGGGCCCACCCAAAACAACCACTAATCGCCACCCTGATTTTCAAGGGGCCCACGCTAATTAATCCTCCTAAACCTCCGACGTAGTTGCTACACATTTTCCATATCGGTTATGTCCGAAAGTGGCCGCTCCAACGCGCGCGCGGAATAGCCACACCCTATATAGGCCTACCCTCCAGGGGTACAATGGTAATCCAGCCGGGTGTAGGACCCGGCTGTCAGTGTCTCCGGCCTCCGACTTCTCCGCTGGCTGTTGGGGCCCGCCGACTCATGGGCCCCGCCGGCTGGTCTGGTACGGAGCCGACAGGCCGCTCCGCCGCTTACGGGTGTTGCCGGCTGCTGATCACTGTTGCCGTGTCTCTAATGACGCGGGCTTGGTCAGGGAGTCATGGCTACCGCCCCGCCGCCTGGCGGGTGTTCACTGTAGCCTTTCCGTGTCTCGTCCGGTTAATGGCGCGTGGGGCCAGTGGGAGCGGTAGGCCGATTCCTAGGGGCCGACTCCCATCGGATCCGACTGGTAGGGCTCTTGCCGTCCTCTGGACTCTCGCTGGCTGCTGGGGTCCATCGTCCTTGGGCCATACCGACAGGCCGTCGTGGAAACAGGGCTCCGCCTGCTGGCGATGATGTCAGGGGTGGCATGGTAACAATGGCGCGCCGGGCGGAGATCTCCGCTGTATGGCGCATTGTGGCAACGCCAGCCCCTGGAAAAGGGAGGGGATGGGCTGCACCGTAGCCATCCCATGTCCCGTCCCCCATGACGAGGGCACGGGCTTCGCAGGTGCCGCGGGATGACTCCTCGGGGCCGGCTTCTCTAGAAGCCGCCTGGTAGGAGTCATCTCGACTTGGCCTCGCCTTCAGGATTCGGCCGTCTACGGACAGCAGGCTGTTCCTCCAGCCGGCCTCCAGAAGGCGGCTCTTCATCCCGGTGTCTTGAGGGGCGCAGTCAGCCTCGATTTCTTGAAAGGTTCTGGGCTCTGGGTTAGCCTACCCGTGACCCATTACTCCGACACTCATGAATACACATTGGATGAGGACGTGATCCACCGTATCTTCCTCTTGTAGGCAAAGGTAACACAAAGAATGATCTTGCAACCCATGACGAGCACGGCGGTCAGAAGTCCACTAAAATAAATTTAGAAATAAATGCGTGCATGAGGATTTGAACCCTGATGGGCTGGGGATACTACAGTCCCTCTAACCATCCAATCACAGGTTGATTCGCTTGCGAAGATTTTTAGCCCAAGTTGGATATTTAGGCCATCTCCACCGCGCGACCCTATCTTGTCCGTCGGACACAGATAGGGTAAAAGCGGACACATGCAACGACCCAACGGCAGACCCTATCTTGCTTTTTCGTCCGCTTCGTGTCCGTTTCACCCCATCTCTGGACCAAAGTTGGTCTCGTTTTGGGGCCAAAGCGGACACAGACGGACACTCTCTGGCCACTCCTCGTCCGCCTCGGTCCGCTTGCATATGCAGTGTGGCCCGCCTGTCATACAAATAAAAAGGGCCCATCTGTCCATCCATCCCCTCTCTCTCCTCCTTTTTCTCTTTTTCCCCGGCCATGGACGCCGGCTTCGTGCTGCCACTACCCTCCACGACGAGCTCCGGCAAGGCAGGAGCAGCGGGCGAGCCCGGAGCGGCTCGGGCGGGGCGAGCAGGGCCCCGGCGACGGCGAGGCTGCACCCGGCGAGTGCGCAGGGGCGCTGGTGGTCGCGGCACCGGCCGGGCACGAGGGCGCGGGGGGCGGGCGGGGCCCCGGCGAGTGCGCACGGGTGCTCGTGGTGGGCGCGAGGGCGCAGTGGGGGAGGGTGTCGGGGAGCACAGTGTGGGCGAGGGCGAGCGCGGCGGCCCCGGCGAGCGTGTCGGGCGGGCTGGCGGGGCACGGGGACTAGCGCGGGCGAGCGGCAGAGCGCGGGCGAGCGCGCGTGGCGGCAGGGCGCGAGCTCGGGCGCGGCGGGCGCTGGCGAGCGCGCGGGGCGGAGGCAGGGCGCGGGCGCTGGCGGCGCGGCGTTGCGAGGCGAAGGGCGCGGTGGTGCGAGGCGAAGGGGGTGGCGGCCGCTGGCGAGCGCGCGTGCGCAGCGGCTGCCGGGCGAGCGGGCGTGCGCGGGGGCTGCTGCCGGGCGAGCGGGCGCGCGCGGCGCGCTGGCGGCGGCGAGCGTGGCGCGAAGGCGCGGCTCCCGTGCACGCCTCGGTGGCGGTCGCGGCGGCGGCGGTGGCCGCCTTGTCGCCGCGCTCCGGCACGGAGGCGTCCACGGCGACCACAACCACGTCGCGAAGGGCCAGCAGGACGCACCCCTCGCGTCCACGTCCACGGGCATGCTCACCGAGCTCAGCTGCATCGCATGTACATGCAGTACTACCGCGTACAAACAAGGCGGCGGAGGGCGCGGCGCGGCGGGTGGCCGAGCTTGCGGTGGTCGGGGCCGGGAGGCGGCGCGACGGGGCTCGTGGACGGGCGGGGCGCATGTACGCCGGCGCTCGAGGCCATGGCCAGTGCTCCCGCGTACGCATACCGCTGCGTGCTAGCTAGCTAGCAAGTAAGTAGCCCACCCGTGAACTTGCTAGCTAGCCCGCGCTGGGCCGTTTGGCCATGCGGCCAGGACGAGCGACGGGACAAGCGCGGGCGATGTGAGGCGCGGCGAGCGGCGGCGGTGCGCGGGCGGGTGATGCGAGGAGCGGCGACGGCTGCTGGCGCGACTGCAGCCACGCGGGCGCAGCGGCAGGACCGGAGCAGGGCGCGCACGGGCGGCCACGGCGAGCGAGCGCGAACGGCCATGGCGGGCGCGGTGCGGCGACGAGATGTAGGGGGGCGGACGTTTTGGGTCGCTCCACCGCGCTGGGCGCCTCGAACAGATGCCGGACACGCATGTTCGTTTTTGTCCCCATTCCACCTTAAACGGACGAAATCCGGACAAAGCGGACGATCCGTGTGGGGTCTTGCGGTGGAGCTGGCCTTATGTCCGAACGAAGCCCAAGTTGCTCTGTTTTTTGTTTTTTGAGGTGAACCAAGTTGCTCTTTTTTGATCGTACGGTCTGCTCGGTCCCGCGAGCACGTTGCCAGCTTCCAGTCGGCCAGAGTCCATTGACTCCCCCACGCCAGCGGAAACGGCATCTGGACGGGCTCCACCCGCCCGTCGTCGCTCCCGCACCAAACGCCAGCGAGTCCACCTCCACCTAGCCCTTCTCGGCAGCGAGCCGGCAGCCTCGTAGCTGCACGTCCCTCTCCGCTCCCCCACCTCGCGCCGCGCCCACACTCCCCGAGGGCCTCGAAGCTCCCGCCTCCACGCGGCGCGGCCCGGCCAATGCGAACGCGGCGTCGCGGGCGCCAGTAGCAGTAGCACAGCATCTCCCCCGGCCGGCCCGGTCAACCCGGTCCTCGTCGTCCACGCGGGGGGCATGGGGTGCAACGGCGAAGCATCGGTGGCCGGAGAGGGGAGCGGGAGCGGCGACCTTCGGAGGAGGAGAGGGGGCCGGGACGGGGCGGGCGCCTCGTCCTCCTCCTCCTTCGCCGAGGGGACGAGGGAGTTCGTGCTGAGCTCCATGGACGAGCGGTTCTCCGGATCGGTCGACGCCGATGGGTTCCCCTCCTCGCGTCGGGAAGGTCCGCTTCGAGATTTTGTTTTTTGCTCTGTGCCCAGTTGGGCGTGTGATTTGGTTAGGAGTCAGCATACATCAGGGGTTTACAGTCAGAAAGTCAAACCTTGCCTTGTGGTCACCAAGTTCAGTATCACTGACAACGTAAATGTCTGGCGGATCGGGTGGTTTACTTTATGAAAAAAGGGGGCTGCCTTTATGCTTTAGCCAAGGTAACCTCCAAATATTGAAGGCAGTTCGAGCCAAGGTGTAAATTGTAGTGTTCAGTGTAGCAGGTTGCTGCTTTCGGTTTTCCAATTTCGCTCCTGCTGTAGAGAACCAGCGGACTGGTTATCATTACAATTTTTTATTTTGATTTCTGTGGTTTACTAGTTATGTTCTCTCTTTATAATTAGTATGTGCATCAATCTATTGTACTTTCAGTTCCCCTTAAGGAACAATGATGTTTTCAATGGAACTGTACGGAACACCATGTAGAAATCACCTGTCCCAAACTCTCAATATTAGCATTGCAAAAAATTCAGTTCCCAATTGTATCAGGTGGGTCGACTGATAACACCACTTTGCACTCTATTCAGAATTAAGTCATTTTCTCTTGTTAAAAAATATCTGGAAAATCGACTAATAGAACAACAGAAATGTCAACGCGCACAGTAGAACTGACTTATTCTGTACATGTGTATTTTTTGCTCTGAAACATCATTGTTCATAGCGCTCTTCTGGTTTTCTACAGGATTCGGGCATAGTAAATCCACAACTGCAACTTCTAGTCGTTTTAGAGGGCAAGATCACGCTTTTGTAAGATCATACTCTGATAGGTTGCTTAAGTGTGACCTCACGTTGGATATGCTATCAGAAAATGAGAAGGTAAGCCTGGTAGCACTTACTTTGATTGATACCTTTGCACATTTAGTATACCATGTGTCATTTTTCCTCAAAAACTGTTAACACACTGTGAAATTGTTAGTCAGTCTGTACTTTTACCAGTGATGTAGTAGTTTTGTTGACCTTCTAATATTAAGAGTTGGTGCTAGTGCATACTAGTCTCCTGTGTAGCGATATATAGCCGCAGTTATGACTCTGTCTGCTTGGTTATGCTGGTCCCGAAAATAGATTGATGTTTGGTCTGCTGTTTACCACAATCTTGGCGGACTAGAGCTTGGTTTTAGTTGAGAAGAATTTGTGAACATCCAGTTTCGTCATACTATTTGTTATAACTATTCTTTGTTTGGTATTTCAGATGAAGATAATTGAGAAATTGGTAAAGATCCAGAAAGATGGTACACTGGAGGTAGATGTGACCCGTAGTGCCCTTGTCGCATCAGAACTCTCAGAGATTGATGCTTTTGGTTCTGTGCCACGTGATGTTGAAGAAGTTAAATCTGGATTTAGCAAGTCTGTCCCGAAGTTGAAGATTGCTATGCTTGTCGTTGGAACACGAGGGGATGTTCAGCCGTTTATAGCATTAGCTAAAAGACTTCAGGCAAGTGAACCTGCAACTGCCTATTTTTTTTTATTTTTTTTTCGAGAAAATGCAAAGAGCTTTGCGTTTCATTGCATTGAAGAGAAGGGATATTACAAACCTCCTAGGAGGCTGGGGCTACAAAAGACTGTGTACTCGGTCAGTGGACGTCCCAGGACGTGGGCAGGACTACCCTGAGCCCCTTTGCCCCGGCTTGTGCCCAGCATTTGGCTTCCGTTTTAATCCTATCCACTAATGCTTCTATCGATGGCCGTGTGTTTTCGAAAACACATTCATTGCGCTGCTTCCAGATCATCCAAGGGACTAGCATGGCTATGGACTGCAATCCTTTGCGCAGCGCGTGCGGTGTCCCTCCCTTCGTTCGCTGCCACCAGTCCTATTAGATACCCCAAATAACAAATGGGCATTCTTGAATATATATATGATACCTCTGTACTTTATTGGTATGCACTCAAATAAATAGGAGTTAACTTCACATAATTTCTCTGGAATTTCTAGATGATGGGATTGTTACTGCCTGTCCCACAGTTGACATTATCAGCGAGCTGATGCCTGTTTCGTTATTCTTTGAAATCACAACTATGTTGATTGTTTACTTATCTGCTGCACTACCGAAAATTTGATATATCCAACATTTGTGTAGCACTAGTTTTACATTATCATTGAGCTGATGCCTGCTTCGTCATCGACCGTTAATTAACGGAAGAAAAACTCAGTAGGTGTCTACCTTGGAGGTGCTTGAACCCCCTCGAGCTGTTCACAGAAAAGAAAGACATCTGCATTGTTGTTTAAGTTTTCAAGTATAACAATAATCATGATGTCCTACAGAAATCTTCGGTCTTCGCAAAGACGAAGAAATATATCTTACAATGTTGTTCCAGTTTCACGTGTAACTGTCAGAAACTAACATACTGATTTTAGCCTACCTTATATGTACATATGTCAGTATATGCTCTTCCTCTTAACAGAAATAATGGTATTTTCTGCAGGAATTTGGTCACCATGTTAGATTGGCATCTCATGTCAACTTCCGTACTTTTGTGAAGTCAGCTGGTGTTGACTTCTACCCATTGGGTGGTGATCCACGAATTATGGCCCAGTGTATGTTTTGCCATCTATTGCCCTTATATATGCATTTGGCTATCTTTTCTTGACTAGATTGTTCTACTTTTGAGAATGTTTTGCATGTGATAGTCAACTTATTATTATTATTATTATTATTATTATTATTATTATTATTATGATAAGACATCACAACTTTTACATTGTTCTCTAAGAAATAGATGACATCTACTCACTCCGTCCCAGAATGTAAGACGTTTTTTGGTCTAGATTTAGACGTCTTACATGTTGGGATGGACGGAGTAATTCTTAAGCAAATTAAATGTGTAAATGTGCACATAGTCACACGCGATTAGTAAGGTATATGCACTTTCAACTGCAGACATGACAAAAAACAAAGGGTTTTTAATGGCCGCGCCCACAGAGATTTCTGTTCAAAGAAAGCAGGTGAAGGAAATCATTTTCTCTCTTCTACCTGCATGCACGGAACCTGATTTGGATACTGGAATACCTTTCAGAGCTCAGGCAATAATAGCAAATCCTCCTGCTTTAGGTTTGTCTATCAATCACTATACTTCTCATTGGCCTCATGTTATAAGATTTTTGCAACCTTTGTTGATTTAATTAACATGTTCCCGACTTCTTGTACCAAACTACCTGTATGTCCTCTGTAATTGTGTGGCTAGTTGCCACAGTAAATACCTTTAACCTGAGAATGGTTTGAAAACTGCACCATACCTCAACCATACCCGCACGAATAAACTTGGGAACCCAATCTCAATTAAACCCATTTGACAATTCCGTCAGTCCAACCAAAACCAAATCAGTTCGATATTTCCACCCAAACTGAACTGAACCGAGGGCCAATCTGGATTGAAAACGTTTGCTAACATTGGTTGAGAACCGTTCGCTCAAATGGGTTGAAGCCTATACATTGCTGGGCTGCGCTCTGTCAGCTGCACTAGCTCTCACGGGTGTCGAACATAGCAAAGACACAGAAGTTCAGAGAGCAAGAAGCTAGTTAAATACATAGATTGACTAGAAGCTACAGCTAAGCTAGTGCACTGCCGACGTGCGTGTAGGATTAGGTACTTACTAAGCAAAATATTATCTTGCGTGTAGGATTAGGTACATGCTATCTCAAAGTTGTTGCTGTCCTACTACATTCTTCATGGCCGCGTGAGCACTGACCGCTGCCGCCTCTGTCGCTGGTCGCCTGGTGGGCTAGTCAGACCAGGTCGCCAGAGTGCGCCAGCTACAGCGGCGGATGACCGCTAAGGGTAGCCGTGGAGCCTCAGCTTGCTGCTATAGGTGCTGCTGTGGAGGCGGGATCAGCGAGCCGTGAGCACCCGCGGCTGAGCGGGAAGAAGAGGCCAGCAGTCATCCAATCTCACCCACCGGGTGTGACCTATGGGTCTAACCTGTTTGGAACTGGAACAGTTAAAACCAATACCTAACCACACCCAGTTATTTTCTACACGAAACCAAACTAAACCAACCTGTAGTCAGACTCAACCCGTTAATAACCAAACTATACAAGCACAACAGGGGAAACTGACCCAAAACACCTGATAAAGAAAACCATTCTCAGATTTACCTTTATATATGTGGCCTAAGCCCCATATCGGATCTTAATCTCTACTTTATCTTTTCCATTTCACTGAAGACTGAACTAATTTTAGCTTCAAAGTTCTACCAACTTGAAGAGTAACTCAAACTTTGAAGATATAAATGGTTCATTGACCCAATATCATAGTGTAACCGATTACCTTTCTCCCATGTGTTGTCTTGTGCATTCATACAACATTTACATAGTGTGACTCTTAAAGTGTTGTGTCCTCCTAACAAAAAATCGTATTATTCCAGGACATCTTCATATTGCCGAGGCACTTGGGGTACCTCTGCACATCTTCTTTACTTTTCCATGGACGTAAGTCTGTACTGTTCACTGCCAGCTTGAAAACGTTTCACAATTTTAAATATGTCGTCATGTTTATCCTGTGAAGACAGCAGATCACTTTTTTTTCTGCATCTCTTAGTTACTGTTGATTGCATTATAATATTATGTCTTGTACAGAAACCTCTGGAACTGCTCAGTATAATACTGCACAAAGAACAACTGAGCTTATACTCTTTCTACTGTTTACTCACCTAATCGAGAATATTTTGCCCTTTCCTTAAGAGTACTTCCAACAGCTATCACAGTTGACTCCCAGGGAAGGTCCAGTGAGTAGTGAGGACTATCCTTTGTAAAGTATAACGCCAGTCCAGAACCTGAATGAGTTGCTATGCCTTAAATTTGCACCTTTTGATCTAAATATCTTAACTTGTAGTGAAAAGTCCCAAATGTGCTAACCTTTAGCTTTGTACAGGATATTAGGCATTTCTCATGCATGCTAGCTTATCTCTTTTGGCTACAGTGCTAACAGGGTCATGAAACATGTAATCTTTGGAAATTGTAGTGACTCAATGATACTGTAAAAAATAGAACAACTCTCTGCTTACTAATAAATATTTGTGATGTACTACTATTTAAGTGAGGTTGCTATATATGTTTCCTAATTGTTAATGTTTGTAGGCAGGCCAACTAATGAGTTCCCTCATCCATTGGCTCGAACTCCTCAGAGTGCAACCTACAGGGTACATCCTTAACCTTTTCACTATTGTGCACATGCCTTTTAAACATGTGAATTAGTCCATTTCTGTATATATTGTGAAATTGTTCTGTCTCAGTTTTCCTCCAAAATGTGGATATTCCGATTCTGACATCTTTACCCCTTGGCTTCAGCTATCCTATCTTATTGTGGATTTAATAATTTGGTGGGGCACAAGAGGATTCATAAATGATTTCAGAAAGAAGTTAAACCTGCCCCCTATTGCTTACTTCAGCACGTACCATGGATCCATATCACACTTACCTACAGGATACATGTGGAGTCCTCACCTTATGCCGAAGCCAAATGGTATCCTGATATTACTAAAGTTAACTTTGTGATCTTCAGTATTTATCAGTTAATAAATTTGAAATTGGTTATCACATGTGTACCCATTACGAAACAAGCTTCCACATGCATACGGCATAATATCTATTCTTTCCTATGTATGCTCATTTCTTGGAGTTATGTTGAGTGTAAACACATGCCTCTACTATCTTTATTCCGATAGATTCCTTTCTGGTTTATAAATTTTGGTTAGCTGTATCTTACCCATGAACTTTTCGAGGAGACACAAGTTGAAACTTTATGTTGGGTCTAGGAAAGGTTAATTATCCAAGGTTTCACTGAATAAGCATCATTTGGAAGATTATTACGAACTGAACTGGAATGGCTGAACGCTAGAATGTCCAAGCAGATGACTGAACTCCGTCTAATTGGATAGATTAATTGCATCTAATGAAGGTTATGCACTTTGTGTAGGAAGAGGAGGATTAGTTGGTTGTGTTTTAAGAACAAACTTCATACGAAGTTTATCCTGTTTCCTAGCTGGACCAGATTGACTTGCCATGTGTTTGTAGCTTTTTTTTTTTGGATCCTTGGCTCTTATGGTCGTACATTATTAGTAAATATATTTCTGTAGGGCCCTACCCTTCCATTTACATGAAAATAGAAGTTTTTTTTAGATTAGTCATTTGTTAAGTTTTAGCTGATAGAAACCTCATGTTGTTGCAAAGTTTATGCTTTAGTAATTGGATTTATGTTGGCCGCACTAACTATATTCTTGTCTGCAGATTGGGGTTCTCTTGTGGATGTCGTGGGTTATTGCTTCTTAAATCTTGGCACAAAGTATCAACCGCCGCCAGAGCTCTCACAGTGGCTTCAACAAGGTTCCAAACCGATATACATCGGTTTTGGTAGCATGGTATGTACTTGATGTGAAAAGGTCTTATGATGATTATAAAGGCCTTTCTTTGCTTTATTTGTACATAAATTTATGAGAAAAATTATAAAAATGCACTGTAGAAACCGGGTAAAAAAAAAGAAATTCTGACTGTAATGCATCTCCTTTTTGCTACATGCAGTTACACCGCTGTTTCTTTGGTTCCTTGAACTGTAACTATCTTTCATAAGCATGATTTCACCATTCATGATCACAATCCATAAATATTTTATATTTTCCCCCATGATGAATGTACTAGCTATGAAATATATTTTTTCTAATCTTTTACTTAGATTCTTTTATCTAGGAAGTAAGACCTGGAAATCATGCCAACGGTGGTCATTACTTGATATACTAATCATGTCATGAACTTATTATGATGTTAATGTCTCTGTTGCTACTTAACAATGTATAACCTACATAGATTGTAAGATCAGATGTCTTCAGATTTAATATGGAAGTAGTGGAATTGTTGATTCATCCCTTCATGCGCATCTCGATCTCTATCCTTTAGTTCCATACCGTTAGGATTCTGTTTACTTTGCAAGTTAGCCAAGATTATCTGATAAATAAAGGGAGATAGATTGCACGAGGAAATCATAAGTCATATAAAAGTTGCCAACTCATAGTCCCACTCAGGGTCTTGCGCACCATACTGGGTAGGAAGTCCACCGTGCGCTCTAGGTCGAGCCATGCCTCCATCTTCATCCCCCCCCCCCCTTCAGTGGTGGAGCCAGGATTCTGAGGAAAGGTATCAGAAGTTGAAACCAGTTACAACTAAAAAAATGTGTCTAAGCACCCCAGTGCTGGAAAAGAAATTTCAAGAGTTGGATCATCTGGCTACCTTTTTTTATCTACTTTCAATCTAAATTTTTTTCATCTTAAAACCTGCTATAATAACTAGAATGTACTAAAAGCTGAGTTATCAATGTTATGTCTGGAGTACAAACAAGATGAATTCGCCAAAAGTTTCTGCAAGACACAAAAAGAAGAAGCAAGAATACTATGCAGTAGAATTTACCTAGAACTAAAATGGGTTAAAATATTAGCATACAATTTTCCCCTACTTCTGTTTTGTTGATACAAGAGTAACTATCTAATTCTTATCATGTGCTGTATTTTATGTTTGAAGCCTCTTGATGATGAAAAAAAGGTCACTGCTATCATTTTGGATGCACTAAGAGAAACGGGACAGAGAGGAATCATTAGCCGTGGTTGGGGAGATCTTGGAAGCTGTAAGTAACCTATTCATCATTTTTAAATTGCAGGGCCAACTAGCGGAGAGGGGAAACCCTTTTAGATAGGGCGATAGCCCGGTTGTTCTTAAATATTCTGTCCAGTGCTTGTCTTGTATTGAGGAATCTTTATATTGTACTCGAACATGTGGGCACTCTTCTATAGCATTGTTGTAGCAGATTGATGTTTCATTCATCTTGTAGAAACTTAAACAGGTGGTTAGAAAAGATTTATCATTAGTACTCCCCCCATTCCAAGAATTATGGAACGGAGGAAAGACATAGTTTGCCCCTCTGCCTTGTTATTTATCTATGCAACATGCATCTGCAGTTTCAGAAGTTCCAGCTGACGTCTTCATTTTGGAGGATTGTCCTCATGACTGGTTGTTTCCTCGCTGTACGGCAGTAGTGAGTTTACTATTTCAACACCACTATTTGTTGACTTCAGTAATTTTCATAAAGTGGTTCAGCATGATGATAATAAATTTTGTGCATTTTTGTAATGTCAAAGAGAAATTAAAAAGTTGTGGAAGAAAATTTCTCTGTCAAAAGTCATTAATATCATGTCAGCAGCTTATTCATTTAAGCATGTCAAAAATGAATTTCTTCATGGCTCTGTCTTGCTTACAATAGTTTTGGGCTGCTGGGGAGTGTCTAATAGATGAAAGCATGAAGTAAAATGAAAAGTTGTCTTCTTCTCTATAACCATTACCTTTCTGCTCCCATTATGTGCTATACTTTCATGGCACCGACTTCTATAAAAAAGCATACTAAAATTATTTAATACAAACCTCCAATTAGCAGCAATATATTCGTTGAACCGGTACTTTCAGTTAAAATCTTGCTTCGGACTGATATTGTAACACACCCAGTAGTAATAATGTAGTGCTTCCGTTTCTGGATACAGTTACTAATCAGGTTGTTTGCTTGTTTATAAGGTGCATCATGGTGGAGCAGGTACCACAGCTGCAGGCCTGATAGCTGGGGTAAGCTACTAGTCTGCACTACTGATAGAAACTGAACGAGTGAAGTAAACTGTAGGTCCCTGAACTGTTTTAGTGGTGTCATGTACTCCTCGAACTATGAAAAATTGTCATCCAAGTCCTCAGTGCAATAAGCGTGTCATGCTAGGCAAAATATAGGTCCTCAGACTATTCTAGTGCTGAACTAGTTTGGACCCGGATGGCACACTTATTGCACCTCTAGAACCTTGATGACGATTTTCATAGTTAGAGGGTCTACATGACGCCCCTGAAATAGTTCAGGGACCTAGTTCACTTCACTCAAACTGAATGAACATAAGATGTTTCTGGACATGATACCTTCAAACTTTTTTACACAAAACATGGCACTCACCAGCCACCACTGGAACAAAACACGAAAGGTTCAGCTGACAATATTATCTGCAATGTTTTTAAAATAAAAAAACTCATTATCTCATGCTTGTTATGCACGTCCTCGATGTATAAGACCTCTTGTAGTTAGAACTGAGAAACCTACATTTGTTTTTCATTTACTATCACCATTCTTTTGTGAATGTACTTGACTGCTCTTTGTGCTGTTAACAGTGTCCAACCACCGTAGTGCCTTTTTTTGGCGATCAGTTCTTCTGGGGTGAGATAGTTCATGCACGTGGTGTGGGTCCTGCACCTATCCGTGTAACAGAGCTTACTACCGAGGCACTTTCAAATGCAATCAGATTTATGCTTGATCCTGAGGTATCACTACTTTTCTTGCTCTTTATATAATCTGTGTTTCTAGGCATTTATGATGTGGTCATTTCCATCTTCACTACACAGGGAAGTATGCTGTTAATGTTATGATGCTCAAACACATTCCTTGGTTATGAGCAGATGCAATGTTGTGCTAACTGATCCTGCTACTTTGCTGAAGGTAAAATCACGATCATTGGAACTGGCAATAGCAATAGGGAATGAAGATGGTGTCGCAGCCGCTGTAGACTCGTTTCACCGACACCTGCCTTCAGAACTCCCACTTACTCCACCGCCTGCGCCTGCAGAAGAAGAGCGGCTAGACCTGCTTCAATTGCTTTCTCGATATCTTGAGAAGTGTTGTCTCCCGTTTAATTCTTAGTTGTCCATAGCGTAGATATGGGTTCAATTTATTTATTTATTTATGTGGTTAGTAAACAGAAATGGTTGTCTTGTAAAATTTGAGGGAGTGAAACAAACTCTAGTTAATCATCCAGGCCAATCGTCCAATTTCCCTTTTCCAATGTGAATATCGGTAATAAGGGCGTGTTGTAGCTTTGGCGAATTTTTTGGTGTATCACAAATAAGCAGCTTTCCTGTACATGAAAATTCTGATCGCAAAGAATTATTGTACACATTCACCTTTCCCGCCTTTGTGTATCTTGGGGTCTTGGGGAGTCAAATATACTCCATATCTTTGACATTGATACTTCCAAAATGTAAGTCGGAGATAAAGATCCTATACTTTCCAGCCCTGTTCTATTTAAAAATGAGGGCATATGTTTCCTCTTATTTTGACAACTATATCATCCCTCGGAAACTTGGCTATATCTGCGTCATTCTTGGCAATCCACTTTTGTTGCAATCAATCAATCATTAATAATTTCTTATATGTGCGGTTTGATTTGTTTATTAGCTTAGCACAGATACCCACCTAAGAGCATCTCTAGCCCTTCTTCTCCTATCCTTTAATCCCCTAAACTCACCCTTATCCTTTAATCTCCAATATATAAGGCACTGAACTTTTGGCGCACCTAGCCCTTCCCCTAAAAGATTTACTGTTGGGGCAATTGGTCGAACATCTTGTGTGTGGAGGAGCTCCTAGCTGTGACGGCCGATGATGGAGCTCAGGCGGCGACCGTGCGATGTGGAGGCACGGGAATCTCCTAGTAGCCCGCAACACCAATTCCCGAGATCGCCGGCGACGCACGCGAGCTAGAGGAAGCGGTGGCGAGCTCGATGATGGCGCCGGTGAACTCGGTCGCTTCCGGCGCCGCTGGCTAGTGTGGGTTTACGCTCGGGTAGCGTACGACATTACAGTGCTTCGACGGTTTCATTCCTACCGAATTGGGGCTCCGCGACAGCAATGCAACGAAAATCACGTTTTCGACAGATTTTGACTTCGGCAAGGATATAGACAATGGGGAGGGAGGCAGAGAAGGGGAGGGAACTGAGATAGATGAACGTGGAAGAGCGAAGTTTGCTGAGGGTTGCTCTTTTCAAAGCAAATTTAGTCCAGTGGGGATAAGTTTTTAGGGATCAAAAGCTATATTTTTGAGGAATTAAATGTAGTCCATATTGAAATATCTGAAACATCTGATAATAGTGAACGGAGGGAGTAGTTTGCAAAACAGCTCAAAGGCCGTCATCCAAAAAAATATCATCTCTCACCATGCATGGCGCTCAGTAGAGGAGTTAGTACTGATTCGGTGTGCGGGATATCAGTCGGAATGGTAGCGGGGAGCAATCTCGGCTCCTCCGCAATAATAGAGAGGTGGCACCGAACAATGAGGCGGCCGTCCATGGTCGGCGTGCTCGGCTCAAGCTGGTACGGGAAGCAGTGTTGGGGTTGGCACAGTCAAACATGTGGGTCATCTTCTGCGTCTCGAAGTTCACCGCCCCATCAACCTCAAAGCTGAACTCCGCCGTCGTCGGCGCCTCATCGGCGCCAGTGCGGACAAGGCACAAGAATGTGAACATACAACACACATAGGGATTAGGGCATAACTTGAGGAACCATCTGCTCTCTCCTACGGAGAAGTGTGTGGAGTGGGTGCACTCTCCGGAGCGCCGTCTTAAGCTCGGAGAAGCTGCCGACGGCGAGCGTGTGGGACCCGGCCATGGCGACGGCCTACGGCTGCTCCAAGGCCTCCGGCTTGCGGAGTGGATGTTCAGTTCCTTTGGAATAGGAACATTAGACTCAATACCTATGGTTTTGTTGCAACCTTTGTACCGCCTCTAAAGGAAAAAAAAACCACAGAAAGAAAACCTCCACATTTTCTGTGAAATTCCTTCATCCCAAACACAGCCTGACCCTTAGTTTGCCGAGTTCTCATTTTTTGCACTCGGCAACGATTCGACTCTGACATACTTGCCTTTGCCGACTAGTGGTCAGTTGAGTCATGTTTGCCGAGTGTGGAAGATCCGATGTGGTAAACTAAACAAAGACAATGCAAATATTCTGGGTACCCTCACAATGCCTAAAACTACGTGAAATTTCTTGATCTTGTTGAATTTTGCCATGCTTAATATTTGTGGAAGGATCAAGTGTTAGAACCAGTTTGACCATGTATAAACCGTGAATAGTTCAAGGTTATAGTGCGACTATGTAAAGTTTACTTGTTCTCAAGAACATGTCATTCGAGCATTAGGTTTTGTTTTTAATACATGACATTCTGCCATTTGGAGGCAGTTTGCACTTTCGTATAAAAAAATATCTTCACAAAGTCACACGCATTCCCCTTGCTATTTTTAGCCTCTTTACTCTCTTTGAGGAGAAAAGAGACCGTGTGAAGAATTTGATGCCTTTTTCTATGCGGGTAGTTTCGCTTTTCTACGCAAAGCGTGTAGAGAAAACATAAAACTGAAGGATGGGGTTTGTTAATTTTTCAATGATCTTGCTAGCTATATGTAGGCGTATTATAGGCCAGCGTGTGGAAGCAATCTTCTAGGCATATCGAACACAGCAGCGACATTTCACTTGCTCTGCCTTCTGGCAATGAACTCGCTCGTAAAAAAAAAAATGCTAGCTCGTTACGGTTATACTACTTAGTTATAATAACATCTTATATTGACGGAGGCAGTACCATGAATTGATTCATGGCAGGGGTTAAGATCTCGTCAATTTTTTTGTCATGCTAACTTTGTCTCAACTCGACCACGGACTTTTCCCGTACGCCCCGTGCCTAGGGTTTCCTTCCTCTCGGGCGATCTATTCGCCCTTGAGTCCTACCACCCACCGCAAGGCTTGATCGATGCCCTCGTCGATCGCACAGCGCCCCAACCCGCATCCGGATGGCTTTCCCCTTGGACGCCAACTCTGCCACGAGCGGAGGCGCTTTGGCGGCCGCAAACCCCGCTCTGGAAGATTTCTTTGATCAATTGGATCTGAACGACGAGGAGTTCAATGATGTGGAGATTGATGAAGAGGATCCTGAAATCAAAGAGAGCGTTCGGTGGCTAGCCCTAGGTAGGGTTCACACCGATAAGAATTTCTTGCAGGCAGCCTTCTACAAGGATATGAGGGCGGCCTGGAATCCGGCGCAGCGGGTGAGATTTCGCCCGGTCGGACCCAACAGATTTGTTGTCCAAGCTTCATGCCTGGGCGACTGGGAGCGGATGATGATGCAAGGCCCATGGCTCTTCCGCAACATGGCGGTCCTGATGTGTTCGTACGATGGTTTCACCAAAGCGGACGATGTGGTTTTTGATCATATGCCCGTCTGGTTACAAATACATAAACTTCCTAATCCATACTGCAAGCAGGGAATTGTGGAGAGGCTCCTAAAGGGGGCGGGCGAAATCTTGGAGATGCGATTGAACGACAATACCCGTGGGGACTATGTTAGGGTTAGGGTGAACCATGACATCAAGCAGCCACTTACAAAGTTTGTGAGCATTGTTCGGGCGCAGGAGAGACATGTTTGTCTGGTTCGTTATGAGAAGTTAGCCCGTTTTTGTAGTCTCTGTGGTCTGATCGGACATGAGCATAAGGAGTGCGGCTCCGGTGTTCATGATCAGCAGAAACTCAAGTTTGTCCACTGGTTGTACGCCGATGGCCCTAGCCATTCGCGACCTGAGCAAAACCCTAGCAGGGCTAATAAACCCCGGCAACGAAGGAAGAATGGCAGCCCTAGTGCTCCATTGGATCCTGGCCTCAAGGCTACGGATCCCGAGACTCTTGACACAACCACAAGCCCGGTGAAGAATTCGGGTGCAATTATGGAGGTTGATAGAGATGCAAGGAAGAGATTGAACATGGACAGTGCTGGGGATGATGCTTTGATCAAACCCAACAGTAAGGATGCTGATTTGGCCATTACGGATGGCAGCGGTCAGGACCTAGGGAAGAATGCCTTGCCAACGAGCAACTCCTCTAGTAGTAAACGTGTCAAGCTCACCAAGGATCATGTTACCAATGAGATATCGGCGGTTTCCCGCGAGGAAGACCGCCGGACGCAATGAATACCCTATTTTGGAACTGTCGGGGGGGGGGGGGGGGGGGCGCCGGACAGTTCGTGAGGTCTTGGCCCTCTCAAAAGCCAATAACCCCAAGCTTGTCGTCCTGTGTGAAACTAGGCAAGCAACAGTGAAAGTAGAAAAAATGCGATGGAGACTCGGTCTGAAAGGTTTTCATGGAGTGAGTGGTGATGGGAGGAGTGGGGGCTTAGCACTTTTCTGGGATGAGTCCATGTCTGTAACGGTTATAGATTCATGCAATCGTTTTATTGATGTCAGTGTGGTCAACGGAGGGCCGGGCACGTCTTGGTGGGGCACCTTTGTCTATGGGAAGCCTCGGGTGGAAAATCGTCATCGCATGTGGGAGCACCTATGCAGGCTCCGAGCTCGCGTGAGCCGTGGTTGGTGTGTGTCGATTTCAATGAAGCTTTGTGGCAGCATGAGCATCTGTCAAGGACTGAGCGCTCGGATGCTCAGATGGTTGCTTTCAGAGACTGTCTGGAGGTTTGCGAGCTCGAGGACCTTGGCTTCTTTGGTATTCCGTTCACTTACAATAATGGCCAGGATTCAGACCGCAATGTTCAGGTCCGCTTGGACCGTGCTTGTGCTGATGAAGCTTAGCGGGATACATTCCCGTTTGCAAAGGTGGTACACTTAGCCACCTCATGCTTGGATCATTGCCCCGTGTTGATTCCGATGGAGGGGATGCAAGACCAGCGGCGTCGGGCTCCCTGCCCGCGCTATGAAATCATGTGGGAATGTGACAGTACCCTACCCAACGTAATTGCTGAGGCGTGGAATAAACACAAGTCCTCTTGCGGCTTGGGATCGATGGCCAGATCCTTGGGGGAGGTCTTAAAGGAATTGAAGGAATGGAGTAGAATGAATTTTGGCAACGTATTGAAAGATATTTAGAGGCTCCGTTCGCAACGGGCAGACCAGTAATTGTCGGGAGCGGACCGTGCTCAAGTCCGGAACAAAATGAACCAGCTCGACGAGCTTTTATATAGGGAGGAGATGCTATGGCTCCAGCGATCACGCATTACCTGGCTAAAGGAAGGTGAGCGCAACACCAAATATTTACATCGGAGAGCGGTATGGCATGCCCGAAGGAACCTGATACAACGCTTACGGAAATAGGATGGAACTTGGCCTAGTGTTCCTTATGATATGGAGAGAATGGCTCACTCCTACTTTAAGGAGATCTTCACAAAAGATCCAACGCTCTCTCCGGACGAGGTGCTGGACTGTATAGTCCCGAAAGTTACTGAGGAGATGAATATCTCGCTACGCAGGCCTTATTCAGAAGAGGAGATCTCCAATGCCTTATTTCAGATTGGGCCGCTGAAAGCCCTGGGCTGTGATGGACTACCTGCTAGGTTCTTTCAACGGAATTGGGCGCTGCTGAAAACTAAGATTGTTGCTGCGGTCCACGAGTTCTTTGCGACTGGTGTTATGCCTGAAGGAGTAAATAACACGACTATTGTGCTAATTCACAAGGTCCCCCATCCTAAGGACCTGAAAGATTTTAGGCCAATAAGCTTGTGTAACCTTATATACAAAATTATCTCAAAATGTATGGTAAACAGACTGCGGCCCATTCTGACTGATCTTATATCTGAAAATCAGAGCGCCTTCATCCCTGGGAGGCTGATCTATGACAATTCTATAATTGCGTTTGAATGTCTCCACCATATTCAGACGGTAAGAAACAATGCAACATGTCTATGTGCCTATAAGCTTGATCTTTCTAAGGCCTACGACAGGGTGGATTGGATTTTCTTGGAGAAGGCCTTGGCTAAATGGGGCTTCTCGCCCATCTGGATTGCTCGTGTTATGGCATGTGTCTCGTCGTTGAAGTACTCGGTAAAATTTAATGGGAAGCTACTGGAGTCTTTCTCTCCTTCAAGGTGACTCCGTCAAGGTGATCCACTATCTCCATTCCTTTTCTTATTTGTAGCCGATGCTCTATCTTCGTTGATTGATAAGGATGCAAGGGAAGATGGTCTCAGTGGAGTCAAGATAAGCAGAGGTGCTCCGGAGCTAACACGCCTCTTGTTTGCGGATGACTCACTCCTATTTTTCCATGCAACAAATTAGCACGCGTTGTTAGTGAAAGGGGTGTTGAACACGTTTGCGACGGCGACTGGACAGCTTATAAACCCGTCGAAGTGTCCCATTCTATACTCAAATCAGTGTCAACCTGATGTGGTACAAGAGGTAAAAAACATGTTGGATATCACCCAGGAGGCTTTCGAGCCAAAGTATTTGGGCTTGCCAGTTCCTGAGGGGAGGATACATAAGGGGAACTTTGAGTCTACACAGGAGCGTTTGAGGAAAATACTCGTTGACTGGAGCGAGCAGTACATGCCCTCTAGGAATAAAGAGTTCCTTATCAAATCAATGGCACATGCCATACCAGCATATGTTATGAGTGTTTTCAAAATCCCGGCCTCGGTTTGTGATGATCTCACCCGGATGATACACCAGTATTGGTGGGGTGTGGAGAACGAGAAGAAGAAGATGGCCTAGATGAGCTGGGATGAATTGCGATTGCCTAAATCCATGGGGGGTATGGGTTTTAGGGACATGAGGGCATTTAACCAGGCGCTGCTAGCTAAACAGGCCTGGAGGCTCCTGGACAGGCCGGATAGCCTATGTGCGCGTCTGCTGAAGGCAAAATACTATCCCTCTGGTTAGCTCTTGGATACGGTGTTTCTGGGCTCTGGCTAAGAGGTGTGGAAAGAAATCCTGCATGGCCTTGAGTTGGTCAAGAAGGGTGTCATTTGGCGAGTAGGTAATGGTACGAAGATCCATACTTGGCGAGACCCTTGGCTGCCACGGCCTAACTCCTTTCGTCCGGTCACTCCGAAGGGGAACTGTCGTTTCAATAGGGTCTCTGACTTCTTGGATGGCAATGGAGCGTGGAGGCAAGACTGGTCGAGGGAGTTTTTTTGGCCCATGGATGTTGATCATATTCTGAAGATTAGAACCTCGCCTCGTCAAAGAGATGATTTCCTGGCGTGGTATCCGGAAAAGAGTGGTGGGTTCACGGTGAGAAGTGCCTACAAATTGGCTACACATGATCACAATGTTGCCGCCGCCAATGGTGCGTCTAGTAGTGCCCCAGAGGGGAACCGAGCTGGGTGGAACTACATATGGAAAGCTGGGGTGCCTCAAAAAATGAAGATTAATGCATGGAGATGTGTAATGGGGACGATGGCAACCCAGCGATGCAAGGTCTTCAGACATTTAGCGACGCGCTCCACCTGTCAGCTATGCGGGGTGGAGGAGGAGGACTCGTTTCATGCACTGGTAACCTGCACACATGCGAGAACTCTCCGGACAAATATGCGTCGCCTTGGCCACTTCCTGGTGATGATCTTCTTATCCATGATGGAAAGGAATGGCTGACTTCATTGCTGGCGAAGTGTTCGATCGATGTCCGAGATATGCTCATCATGCTCATTTGGCGGATTTGGCAGCTCCGCAATGATATGACCCACGGGAAGGAAGTGCCCCCTGTGCCAGCCACTGTCGAATTCTTGGACAATTACTACAAGTCCATCAAGCTCGCTGGGCGTTACACAACGGAGGAGATTATCAAAGAGAAAATGTCAACTTCGACATTGCTAGTTCCAACCCGTGGAGACAAGCCCCCTGCGGCTCCCTGGCCGGCACCGCTGCATGGCAGGGTGGCGCTGTCAGTTGATGGTTCATTCCTTCACGAGGATGGCTCAGCTGCCGTCGGTATGGTGCTTCGGAATGACAAGGGCGAGATCGTAATGGTAGCTCACCGTTTCATCTTCTACTGCAATGACCCACTCGAGGCAGAATTGCATGCGATTATGCTGGGGATGGCCCTAGCAATACAACACTCTGGTCTGCCGGTGGTGGTGCAAACAGACTCCTCTGAAGCGCTGTCTAGCTTGACAAATGGTGCACTCCTTCGTTCGGCATATGGACAAATTGTCCTGGAGATCAAGGCCCTTTTAGGTACTAGGGAGTTTTTTTCCTCAAAAGATTAGTAGATTTCAAAATAGAGTTGCCAATCGGTTGGCTAAGTATAGCCACTCCGAGTGAGCCACGGCTGTTTGGCTTGGCTCGGTTCCACCATGTATCGAGGATTTATGGCCTCTCGACTGTAACTCTATAGCTATGCAATAAACTCCCTTTACCCCCGTAAAAAAACCTTTGTCTCAACTCGCGGGCGCACACAGCACACATGATCATCAGTACCCTAAAGAAAAGCACACGTGATCATTAGCAGACGCATGCACAGTGCACCCGTTCACAGCGACGCATGCGGCCTACTGATAAATTCAGATTTCAGATTGGACACATACTTTGGTCCCTTTGTTCGTTCCTAGTGCAGTAGTGTTGTTAATTATGTGGAAAATCATAACGGAACCGGTTGTCGTTCATGGTATCATTCGATTTCACAGCAAGGCTAAAGGCGGGGACGGCATGCATGAGGAACGAGACGATGAGGCCGATCCAGTACCTCGCCGGAGATGGGGATGACGCTGCAAGCGGGAGGGAGCTGTGACGTTGTTCCAGGGCAAGGGCGAGGAAGCATTGCGGCGAGGATGGTATATGCAGTAGTACAATCGTTTGTATCCTCCTTGTTTTCTATTGCTTGCATGCGTATATCATTATTATTACGAATACCAGTATTGCATGTCTACAAGTGTACATCTTCAAGAAAATGAAAATTGTTGCATGCATCACTTTATTATTCCAAATACAGGACATTATAACAACATTGCTTTGCAGTCACACATGTACTACCCAGTATACACAAAGAATTCCGTAGCTCGGAGAGAATTGAGCAAACAAATAACCAAAGAGAAAACGACAATTAAGAAAAGGAGCACAGTGAAAGAATTGCCAAATTTTACAACATGAACTCGCTTGCAGGTTAGAGCAAAGAATGAACCGAGATTGAGGGTATCTTTCACCATGCATGCACACACGTACGTGCGCAGCTGTACCACTCCACTTAGTAATGGTTGATTGCGCGGCAGTTCTTCCTGATCTGGCCCTGGTAGCCGGTCTTGACCTCGATGCCGGCCATCTTCACCATGGCCTTCTCGAACCTGTCCTCCCACCACCCGGGGATGTTGGCGTTGTCGACCACCATTCTCGCCGTCTCCGCCGACGTCATGAGCGCCGCGTCGGAGGTGAAGAGCACCGTGTGCGACAGCACGTTCTTGTAGTACTGCCTGTCCAGTTTGTTGGGCGTCACCACGTCCTGCATCACCGTCGGGTCGTTGCCGCCCGGGGTCGCGTCGGCTGGGCACTGCCTCCTCAGGAACGCGGCGAGGCCGCCGTTGATGTCGGAGGGGGCGTTGAGGCGGTCGGGGACGAAGGAAGAGCAGTGGGAGCGCCCGATGGTGTGCGCGCCAGAGAGGATGACCAGGTCTTCCGTGTTGAGGCCCTTGACGATGAAGCTATCGACGAGGTCGCTGAGGTTGGACGCCGGTGGGACCAGGAACTTGAGCGGCTCGGAGGCGTTGGAGAAGGTGCCGTCGCGGCGGCCGGACGGCATTTCGAAGTTTACCTTGCCCCTGCTGAGGATGCAGGACGCATCACGGGCCGCGAAGGCGACGATGTCTGCGCAGGAGACGACCCCCGGGCAGGCCGCCTCGACGGCGTCCTTGATCGCGTCAATCAGCTCGAAGCCCCGCAGGGAAGGATCGTTCGGCGGGCTGAGCTTCTCCGGCGTCGGGCTGAACGGGGTCGGGTCGAGGAGGACGGACGCATCACATCCCTATATATTCATCAACAACTCAACAAAATTAATCAATGCTGGCTAATCGGTTGTATACATGCATACGTTTGCAAATTCGTTTCTAAGTTTCTTGCAGTACCTCAACGAAGCAGTCGTGGAAGAGCATGCGGATCATGGCGGCGCCATTGCCGGGGTTCTGGGAGATGGCCTTCTCCATGACGCCCTTGACAATGGCTTCCGCTTGGGGGCACTTGTCGTGGTAGAACCCGACCTCCAGTGGCCAGAAAGGGCTGGCCTGGCACCCCACAGCGAGGAGCAGCAATGCACAAACCATCAGATTTGCAGGAATAGCCGCCATTTTTTGGAAGCTAGCTTGCTTGCTCGACTAAGATTGGATGGGAAGAGGGAAGTATCAAGTGGTCGATCGGTGGAGAATGCGTGTTGCCATAACTCGAGCATGAATCTACTTATATAGCAGGCACTCCAAGACCTAGCCTTGGCCGAGAATGCATCTGTTGCCGCGTGCTTAAAATTAACAACGATTATTTTGGCTTCGTTGGAACGTTACTATACACCGGTGGTTGCCACCAATCTTAAGCGTCATTGAATTCGCCCAATGTACTCTTTTTCTTCCCAGTGGCTCCGAAAACTAATCAAAGGGCGTTGGTAGTGATATGATACAGAAATAGTAGTAACAAACTAATAGCCTGATGGTTACATGGGTTGACTCGACTGATATGTGAACCGGTCATGTACATAAGCTGGAGAGCAATACTAGCTAGATCGAGCAGCTGATTGGTGTGACCAGCTCCGTGTCTCTTTCCTTCCGGTTCTGCATACGATATGATCCGCCAGTGGCAGATGGGGACGCTTGTTTTTCCGGTTGTTGAGAGGTGAGGTTAATTAAGAACGTTTCTTTTGTGCTTCGTCTCCTTCAAATCTGTTGGGGCTTCTAGCCAGAATTCGAATGAATATACATGCATGCAGTGCGATAAATTCCTGATGAGGCCAGTTTGTTTAGGGGCACGCGGGAGTCAACTAATACTAATTCCATGGTAGGAGCACATCCTCAACATGAGGTCAATAGCAAAGTTTCTCACCACCCCACGATATTGGAAATCAGACAAGTAGACACTTGAACAAGAACTCATGCTTGCGCTTCAGGCAAGAAGCGGTGTTGGGGGTTGCACCAACGGAAACCCTACCACCAATGAAGAGTGGCAAGAGAGCAATGGGGCTCATCGACTTGTTAGCGTATGTATTTTCTCATGTATTATGTACTTGTATGTAACCATTCTTTGTACTTGTACGACTCGGTCTACGCCACGCCTGGCCTGCGTGCCACCATTGTAGGGGCGTCGGGCAGACCCCTCTCTATATCTGTTGTAATCTGTAACACCTGTGAATCAATCAAGGAAGATACTTTCCAACTTGGTATCAGATATCCAGGTTCATGGCGGACGACTCCTCCCCCTCCTCCGCCGCCCTCAGCTCGGGCACCTCGCCGCCTTCCCTCTCCTCCACGGCGCCTACTGCCCCCAGCGCTTCGGCCTCCTCCATGGCGACCTCACCACCCTTCGTCTTCGGGACCAGCCCCTCCCTCTTCCACGGTACCACCGGCTCTTCTGCCTCTCAATTCGCCCCTGTTTTCACCTGGCTCCGCCGGCACCGCCACCACCTGCTCCCCGCAACCCCATCTTTCAAGATCACATCACCAACCACATTAAGTTCCGCCTCAATCCCGCTGATCACAACTACCACAAGTGGAAGTCCTTCTTCCTCATGGTCCTGGTTCGCTATGGCTCTCTTCCTCATCGAGCACCCACTTCCCCCCAATGCCGATGCATCCTACCACGAGCTCGATGCCCATGTTGCCCTTTGGATCTACGCCACTCTTGCGGATCCCATGGTCGATCACGTCGTCGGCGCCACCACCACCTACGCCCTTTGGAAGAAGATCCGCGATTTCTTTCTCGCCAATCGCGCTGCTCGGTACATGATCCTCAACCGGCAGTATCGCAATCTCAAGCAGGGCGATCTTCCCGTGGTTGAGTACGCACGCCGCATGAAGCTCCTCACTGACGGCCTCGCGGACATCGATCACGCCGTCTCGGAGACCGACCTCACCACCCAGTTTCTCCATGGCCTCGACAAGCGCCTCGACACTATCCGCGTCGTCCTTGGTGACCAGGGCCTCCCGTTCGACACCGTCCTCTCACGGGTGGTCCTGGCCGAGGAATCCCAGGCACAGCGTGCCGCCGAAGAGAGCGCCTCCGCCTTCGCTCTCCCCGGCGGCGACCACGGCTCCACCAGTGGCGCTGGCTCCGGCTCCCGTGGCACCGGGGACCGCGGCCCGAGCAGCTCCTCCGACAGGCTGCCCACCGACCGCGCCCAGGCTCCTCCACCGCCGCCCCATTCTGATCGTGGTCGCGGTGACCGTGGCCGCGGACGCGGCCGTGGACGCGGCCGTGGGCGTGGTGACTCCACTGGACGCGGCCATCCGGCGCCTCCGTTCTCGCCGTTCACCGGGTACTTTGCCCCGTATGGCATGGCCCTTCCGGCGCCGCGCTCTGGTTGGGTCCCTCCCAATGCCGCCGGCGTCCTTGGCCCTCGTCCGGGCGCCCATGCTCAGGCCTACACCATGTACCCGCCGACGCCTCCACCGCGCACTACCCGCCTCAGCAACCCTCGTGGGATCACCTCGCCATGCTGAACGCTGCTTCCAGCAACTCCGGCTACCCCACCACTCCTCACCCCGAGTGGTACATGGACAGTGGCGCCTCCTCGCACGTCACCGGCAACCAAGGTACCTTGACCACGTCTTGTTCTTCCTTAAAGCATGTTCCTTCTCATATTCTTGTCGGCAATGGGCATCACCTTCCCGTCACGGCCACTGGATCCACCACACTTCCCCCTCATGATTTTTGTCTCACTGATATTCTTGTTTCTCCAAATGTCGTTACTAGTCTTATCTCCGTTCGCAAGTTCACTACTGATAACTCTTGCTCTGTGGAATTTTTTCCCTGTGGTTTTCTTGTGAAGGATCTATGCACTCGGAAGGTTCTCATGATCTCCGCTAGCACCGGCGACCTCTACCCCTTTATTGGCACCGCCCCGGCACGGGCATCGGCATCGGCCCTCCTCGCTACTTCCCCGAATGTGTGACATCGTCGCCTTGGACACCCCGGCGCTCATAGCTTTTCTTCCATCACTCATGATTTTCTTGTTGATTGTAATTAAGTGCCCCACACTCCATGTAGTGCTTGCCAATTAGGACGTCAACCACGTCTCCCCTTTCCTTCCTCTACTAGCCGCACATTTGCTCCCTTTGATTTAATTCATTGCGATTTATGGACCTCGCCAGTTGTAAGCTTTTCGGGTTTTCAATACTATCTTATTGTGTTGGATGATTACACCCATTACTCATGGACATTTCCATTGCGCCACAAATCCGATACATCCACCATCTTACAACGGTTCTTTACGGTTGTGCACACACAATTTCATGTTATCATCAAAAGCATGCAATGCGACAACGGCGGTGAATTCATCAACACCTCCCTCCGCTCGTTCTTCTCATCGAACGGCATCACTTACCACTTCTCCTACCCTCACACCTCTCCACAAAACGGCAAGGCCGAGCGTCTCATTCGCACCACCAATGACATCGTCCGCACACTTCTCATGCAAGCCCGTCTCACCCCTCCGTTTTGGGTAGAAGCCCTGCACACGACCACTTACCTACTAAACCGGCGTCCCTCTCGTGCCATTGCCTCCTATACTCCCTATTTCCTCCTACATGGTGCCCACCCCACCTACGATCACCTTTGGGTCTTTGGGTGTTTATGCTACCCCAATTCCTATGCCACATCGGACCACAAGCTTGCCCCTCGTTCCTCTCGCTGTATTTTTCTCGGTTATCCCCTCGAGCACAAAGGGTACCGATGCTATGACCTCGCCTCCCGTCGAGTGATCGTCTCTCGTCACGTCATTTTTGATGAGACAGAATTCCCCTACCAGCCGCCCACATCCTGGCACGAGCACCACCCCTCCATAGAAAATCCCCATGCAGCGCCCAACAACCCCGTGCATGCCTCGAATCCAGTGCCGCTTCCACCTGCGCCCCCATCCTCGCCCCCTGATTTGCGCACACCTCCCCACCACGGCCCCCACCAAATCTCACCTACCCCCACTCAATCAGCCAAACCTCCTGATTCGCGAGCGGCGACTCGCTCGTCGCCCACCCACCCGACCGCTTCCTCCGCGGGCCCCACCTCCTCCCACGTGCCCACCTCCCACGCAGCTCGCTCGCCCGTATCGCCTGCTGGGTCCGCCTCGTGCTCCGCGCCCGTCCCCCGCACGCCCGAATCCTCCTCGCCTGCCGCATGCACTGCCACTCGATCCTCATCACATCTATCGCCCAGCCCTGTCCCTGGTCCCACCGAATCCCCCTCTCCTTCCGCGCCAACCACTCCAGCTGAGCCACGTCTATCGTGCCATGCAATTCCCGTACAGCCACCCCACAACGCACACCGCATGTCTACACGCGCCAAATCCGGTTATCTCATGCCTAAACGTCTTTTTCTCGCACACACCACCTCTTCTCCCATCTCTCCCATTCCTCCCACATACAAATCCGCCCTCAAAGACCCTCATTGGCGACAAGCTATGCTAGAAGAATACAATGCTTTAATGAACAACTTTACTTGGTCTTTGGTGCCTAAACTTGCAGGTGTCAACGTGGTTACGGGGAAATGGATTTTCCGTCACAAGTTCCACTCTGACGGATCTTTGGCTCGCTACAAGGCACGATGGGTTGTTCGCGGGTTCACTCAGCAAGAAGGCATTGACTATGGGGAAACTTTCAGTCCAGTTGTCAAACCGGCCACCATTCATGTCGTCTTGAGTCTCGCCACATCCCACTCTTGGCCCGTTCATCAACTTGACGTGAAGAACGCGTTCCTCCATGGCGATCTTCACGAGACGGTCTATTGCCTCAACCCGTGGGGTTTGTGGATCCTTCCCGACCGGACCACGTTTGCCACCTCCGCAAGTCCCTCTACGGCATCAAACAGGCTCCACGCACTTGGTTCCTTCGGTTCCAAGCCTATCTCTTATCTCTCATGTTTCGCGCCTCCAAGAGTGATTCTTCTCTCTTCATTCTTCACCATGGTGTCTCCATCGCATACTTGTTGGTCTCTGTAGATGACATTATTCTTATGGCCAACACTCCCACTACACTTCACTCCATCATCACCTCGCTCAAGAACGAGTTCTCCATGACCGATCTCGGTGCTCTCCACCACTTCTTAGGCGTCAACGTCACCCCCAACACGTCCGGCGTGTTCCTCTGCCAGCAACAGTACACTCTTGAGATCTTGGAGCGGGCCAAGATGCTTAACTGCAAACCGGTTTCCACGCCGGTTGACACCAGCTCCAAGCTTTCCTCACACGATGGCATGCCTCTCTCCAACCCGACGCTCTACCGTAGTCTTGCTGGTGCCTTGCAATATCTCACTCTCACGCGGCCCGACATTGCCTATGCCGTCCAACAGGCTTGTCTCTTCATGCATGCTCCTCGTGATTCTCATATGCAGCTTGTGAAGCGGATTCTTCGCTACTTGCGCGGCACCTCTCACTATGGCCTTCAGCTCTACAAGTCCTCCACCGCCGGATCTCATTGCCTATTCCGACGAGGATTGGGCAGGGTGCCCGGACACTCGGAAATCCACTTCCGGGTTTTGTGTGTACCTCGGCTCCAACCTTGTCTGGTGGTCTTCTAAGAGGCAAGCCACCATCTCCCGCTCCAGTGCTGAAGCGGAATACCGCGGTGTTGCCAACTGTGTGGCCGAATCATGTTGGCTACGTCAGCTTCTCTTCGAACTCAAGCATCCACCTCCTCGCGCCACAATCGTCTACTGTGATAACATCAGTGCATCATATCTCGCTTGTAACCCCGTCCAGCATCAACGCACCAAACACATCGAGATTGACTTGCACTTTGTACGCGACAAGGTGGCCCTCGGTGAGGCACGAGTTCTTCACGTTCCATCCAGCTCTCAGTTTGCGGATGTGTTCACAAAGGGGTTACCATCACAGGTGTTCTTCGATTTTCGGTCCAGCCTGAACATCCTACCCAACGGAGTTCCGGCTGAGGGGGGGTGTTAGCGTATGTATTTTCTCATGTATTATGTACTTGTATGTAGCCATTCTTTGTACTTGTACGACTCGGTCTAAGCCACGCCTGGCCTGCGTGCCACCATTGTAGGGGCGTCGGGCAGACCCCTCTCTATATCTGTTGTAATCTGTAACACCTGTGAATCAATCAAGGAAGATACTTTCCAACTCGATTCACCGGGAGGATGGCTATGAATCTTTAAATGAGGGCATGCATTTCGAGGCAACCCTAGCGAAAAGATTTTCTAGCGGAACCGGCTTCTACTGTGTACCGCACGGTCCTTTGATGGCGTTGCGATTGGTGCGTAGACGGTGTGAGGAGTACCGTAGTCAAACTTCAAACGGTGGACGCTCGATTTTCTTAGAGCATCTCCAACAGCCGCCGAACACGCCGCGCGCTAAAAACTACTTTGCCGCGCGCCCATCGTCTGATTTGGCGCGGCGGGCAGCGTTGGCTCCAGCAGCGCGCGCGCAGCTTCAGCAGTGCGCAAAAATGCAGTGTGCGCGACTCTCGCATAAACAACATATGCATTTCAAAACAGAAGCAAAAAGATCAAACACAAACAAAAATAAATCAAAATAAATAGTTCAATTTCGTTATTACAACTCAAACAAACAGTTTATCATTCAATAAAACAAATAATGCAATAAACAGAACAAATAGTTCAAGAATACAATATCGAACGCACAAATCATGATGCTCTTTGTCGTCCATTTCATGCCCACCACTCCTCAATGAGATCCTTCTGAAGATCATTATATGCTGCGGGACGTCGAATGGCACGATAGGAGGCAACAAAACGGGCCACCCTTTCAGCCCTCCGTCGCACTCGCACGGGATGTCCCAAGAGCTCATACTGAGAGTAGTCTACATCTTGACCACGCTCATTTTCGATGATCATGTTATGCATGATCACACAAGCGTGCATGATGTACCAAAGCATTTTTTGATCCCAAAATCTAGCCGGTCCTCTCACAATAGCAAATTGGGCTTGCAAAATCCCAAAAGCTCTCTCCACATCTTTTCTAGCCGCCGCCTGAGCATTGTGGAAATCAAGATTTTTCTTACCTTCCGGCTTTTTCAACGGCTTCACAAAGGTTTGTCACTTTGGATAGATGCCATCCGCTAGATAATAGCCATAGTTGTATATACGGCCATTTGCTACAAACTGCACCGGTGGCAAATCACCATTTGCAATCTTATTCATCAGTGGTGACCGATTGACAACATTGATGTCATTCAAAGATCCAGGCATTCCAAAGAATGCATGCCAAATCCAAGTCTCTTGATCGGCCACCGCTTCAAGGATTATAGTGGAACCTTTTTTTTGGCCGTGGAATTGTGCATGCCATGCCTTTGAACAATTCTTCCAACTCCAATGCATGCAATCTATTGAGCCAAGCATACCAGGAAAGCCGCGAGCTTTGTTCATCTCCAATAGCTTTGCGACGTCTTCAGCATTGGGAGATCTCAAATACTCCTAGCCAAACACTTGCACAATTTCGACTGCAAAGCGCTTGACACACATGATGGCTTGGCTCTCACCCATAGCCAAGTGATCATCAACTAAATCAGCCGGGATACCGTATGCCAACATACGCAAAGCGGCTGTCACCATCTGAAAGGTGCTATGCCCGAGCTCTCCGGCCGCATTCCTCCTTTGTTGAAAAAATCGGTCATGGCTCGCTAGTTTCTCTGCAATGCGCCTGAACAACTCGGTACTCATCCTAAACCGGCGATGAAAATATGACTCGGGGTATGTGGGATTCTCCGGAAAATAATGCCTGATCAATCTGTTGTGGGCATCAATCCTATCCCTCCAAATTTTATGCCGACCCATAACCGAACCACCGTGCTTCGGTTTTTTATTGATGTGCATAGCTAGGATCATTGCAAGATCCTCCTCCTCTTCCATACCAAATTCTTCTTCGGAAGAATCATACGACGAACTCATCTACAATGTTCAATACTATGCTATAAAAGCTACAATCAACATGCACCAAATTCATGAAGTTTGAGCAATACATAACTTGCAGGCATTTTGTCGAACACCTTGCGGGCGCCGAGCGGCAGCGAGCGCCCGACGCTGTTCGTCGGAGGACGGACGCGCGCGAGGGGCGGCGGTGACTAGTGGGGGGCATACGAAGCCGCCGCGGTGCGGGGATAGGCCGGGGAAGCGCCGGAACGATCGCCGGATGGCGCGGGCGGCGGCGGTGCCGCGGCTGGAAGGGGGTGAGTTGCGAGCGAGCGAGCGGGAGCGGGCGCAGCAAATAAGCGGCGCGCGATGGAGTTTCAGCCCGCGCGCTGAACTAGATATGCCGCGCGCGCGGTTTTTGCGCGCTTGCTGGATCCATTATACCGGTTGCGCGCGTGCTAAAATGGGCAATTTTGCGACGCGACGCTAGTTTGGCGCGGCTGTTGGAGATGCTCTTATTGCGTATATTCGAACACAATAGATACAGTGAAGCCTAGCAGGTGCATTTAATACCGCACTGAGTTCACTAGAAGCCCTCACAACTACTTCCTCCGTAAATTAATATAAGAGTGTTTAGATCACTTACAGAGGGAGTAGCAGTTAACGACCTCGGCCTCTCCTCCTATGCTCCACTGCAGTTCTACCGCTCTGTCCCGCCGCACCCCACCCCCTCCCCCCACCGTCGATCCATTTGTGAGAAGATCAAGTAACAGATTCGACGTGGCTAGCTTTTTCTACCGCTGGACTTGTCAGCCGAGCATCTAAAATCAGATCTATGCCCCCTATTTCTCTGTAGCGGCACAATTCCAAGGGTTAGTAGTCCCTGCTCCGAGGACGCATGCTGGACTGATGAAACAAATGCCATATTGTCGGTTCACATGTTCAGTACAGATCTTATTGGAATGGCATATTCTTCTAGGAGTTGTCATAGTTGTATTTGCCCCACCTGTCCACACTTGTTTAGGGCAACTCCAACCGACCGACCCAAACGTACATGAAATTTGTCCTTTTTTTGTCCATTTGGGTCACTAGGAGGGAAGAAGTCCGCCCCCTGTCAGTGCTTTTCTGGGCAGTGCGCCCAACGGGGCGACCCATTTGGTCCGCCCCATCCGTTTTTCCATCAAACATAGGAAGTAGATTTAGCAATAATAAATCTAGCATTTTTTGGATAGTACCATATGTCATGACGGCATACCACTTTGCACCAAAATAAAATCGCACGAGCCCCGCAAGTGCCACAACCATAGTTCATGCATCTCGACCATGATCACGCATCTCAATCCATCATGAAATTGCTTCCTCTCAAACCAAGCCCACTTTTTGGGGGTGATGTTGCTCAAGTCGGCTGCCATGATCTCCACTTCCTTGGGGATTAGCGCGAGCTCCAACTCCTTTTGGTTCACCTTCATTTCCTTGGCTCTTGACCGGGCATTAGCGTCATCGATCTCAAGCTTATTCTTTTATAGGTCAAATAAGTTCTTCATGGCCTCCTGTTTCTCTTGGCACTTCCTCTCTTCCCTCTTCTCACTTGACACCTCCTTTTGGGCTATGAACCCATTCAAAGTTTCTTGCAAGGCAGGTCTCGAAGCGTCACACTTTGTATCCACCTTGGAGTTGGTCTTCCCGCTCAGCCTCTTCTCACTTGGGTCGACGACCAATGGCCCCCACCCCCACCTTTCTTGGGCCGCATATCAGTCCTTCCACTTTGGGCACTCGTTGATTTTCATCCAACAATTGGTCAAGGTAAATGGCTTGACCCCATGTTCACCCTTCAAGGTTTCCAAAACGTGAAACACCTACATATATAGATGAAACCAACAAGATATATTTTTATGCATAGGAGGATGGTATGTGCTCATATGAAGAGGGGAACGAATAATATACCAAGTCCTTGACGCCAACGCCACTCACGGATCGCGCAACGACATGATCATAGGAGCCACAAAAATTGTTGCACTCCAACTGGATGAAGTCCCATCTCTTTTTAAGTGACACGTCACTCCGGTCACTCTCAACTTCGCATGGCTCAAACTTCCTATGTTCATGAAAGAAATCATGGACCCTATTCCAAAATGTTGAACCATTTTGCTCGGCGCTAGTTTTGGGATATTGTCCAATTTCCATCCAAGCCTGGCAAAACAATTTGTCCTCATCCTCCATGTATGCTTCAGTTCTCATGCTTTGCCGCCTCTTTTGTGACCAGGCTTGATGACATAGCTCCTCCTTAAACAATGGCTCTTCCTCGAAGTCGACACTCTCTTGGCGTTCGGTCACTTGGCCTTGAGTGTCTTCTCCACCGTCCCCTTGGCCACTCTCATTGATCATCTACTACATGAGATCATCAAAGTAATTCGGTTTGTCCGGCGTTGGGGTCGGAATTCCATCAAACAACTTGTGGGCCTCGGGTAAGTTGGTCGGGGAGACCACTCGTCGGGCGCTTCCTCTACATCCCGATGGACAGGCCGATAATGGCGTGGCGTTGAAATCAATCGGAGGAACCACAGAGACGGCCGGCATGGAATCATCCATTTCCGGTGATCCGTCCCGAGGTGAGGTGGAGAAGCGGCCCCGAAAACCCTAAATATATCGGAGTTCTTCTGTTTCCACTGCCAAACCTCTCTATTCCATGATGGTCCCATCTAGAGCCTTTTCCAGTACTCTGCCAGGGGGTGAAATCATCACGGTGTCCATCTCCATCAACTTGAAGGTCATCATGCTCGCTCATGAGTAGTTCCTTTTGACTATGGGTTTGTAGCAGTAGCTTGTTGGTTTTCTCTCCCATGTTCTCAATACAAAGATCGCATGAGCTACCCTACATGATTGTGATCCATCTGATGTAACTTATTGGTGTGTTTGTAGGGATATGATGAATTGTCACTTTATGATCGGATTTCTCCATGAATTTTTGCGAAATATATTTGGTTTCTTTGTTGCATAATTATTATTCATATATATGCTCTTCGATCTATTCTTCTTTCTCTGGACAAGTATGGGGTTTGATCTTCAAGAGGGAGTTGTATACGATAGTTGGGTTCAATCTTGTAAGTAAGCTACCACAGTGATAGAAAGTGGAAAAGACTTGCATTGTGTTGTTGCCGCTAGGGATAAAATGATGGTTGCGTAGTTTTCCTTTGAACACATGGTGAAGGCAATTAATATATCATTCACTTCATGTCATCATACTTACTACAATATTATGTTTTACTTAATACTATGAGATGCATACTGGATGGTGGTCTTGGGGTGGAGTATTAGCTATAGATGCAGTTGGATAACAGTTTATAGATATTGATATGTGAAACTCATATGTTTATTATGCCATGTATACTCATACTCATAAATATTGCAATTTAATCGATGTTTAATTGTATTTTGTTCGCCATACCATGCTATCTTTTGGATAGAAAACACTAGTGAACCTATGGACCCCGACCCATCTTCTTCTTATAATCTTTCCATTGCAGTTTACTCTTTATTTTACTTTATTGTTGCAATCAACTTCCATGCACTTGTACTTTTAATTCCTTATAACTAGCAAAGCGAGTGATACTGACAATGTCGCTAGTTTCGTTGGGGCCAAGGTAGTATTCTATCTGCATGTGCAGGTGTTGGTCATTAGTTGTGTACTAAAACTCCTATTGGTTCGATAAATCTTGAGATCACTTGAGGAAAACTAATGCATGCTGCAAACCCTTGCACTTGTGGGCGCAACACCTTCCTAGTCGAGAGGTAACACTCATCAGTAGAGGAGATCATGGTGGAGTGGCGGCGCCCGTAGATGGCAGAGGTTCTTCACTAACCTTCCTCTATTTTTGCCGATCAAAAGGTGACCAAACCCTATTCCTCCCGGCATGTCTCTCCAAATGGAGGAATATCGAGCTTTTGTTTGGAGGCCATGGCGTGTAAGTGCTACAACCCTAGTGATTTTTTTTGCTCAAGTGGTTCGTCCAGGTGATGGCAAGGTTCAATCCAGGTAGACGCTGCCAAGGACCCGATTGTGTTTCTATCCCTTTGTTTGGGACCGTCCTTGTAAGAATCAATGAGTTGTCTTAATTTCATGTTTCCTTTGGGTTCTGTTGTAAGCTGTATCGCCCCACCACTTTATTAGTTGAGGGGCTTTCTAGGCCCTTCTAATGGTACAAAAATGTACCAAGACAAAATCGAAGGTTAAGTGCAGGTGGCTCCATGGCTGGGAAGGGTTGATGCGCTACAGCCAAGCCAACGCGTGCGCAAGGCCATCCCATCGTGATACCGATCTTGGATGACGAGGCCGGTGAGGAAGGTGGGTCGTTAGACTCGAACCGCAAATCTTTAGGCTCTCGACTTTGTGGTTTCTGCGGGACGACGATACCTACCGCTTCTGAAATGAACCTTGGTGAAAGGATCGATATAGTTGACTAGAGGGGGGATGAATAGGCAACTAAATTTTTTTAGCTTTTCTTTACCAAATTAAAATTTGCATTAAAGTAGGTTGTCTAGATATGCAACTAAGTGAGCAACCTATATGATGCAACTAAGGATGGCAATGGGTCGGGTTTGGATAGGGTTGAACAATATCAAATCCATATCCATATCCATGAAGACAGTCTTTGCCCACCCATGAAAAAATCCACGGGTGAAAAATTGTGTCCATGTCCAAACCCGATGGATATCCATACCCACTGGATATCCATTGGATCCTCTCTAGACATATAAATAAGACATAACACAATGTTAACATAAGCTCTTCCATTCTTCACTTCGTGGCATGCTAGGCTTCACCTATGGTAAATCAACCTCCACTAACAACATAAGATCATTTAGTATTTTTCTAACATATGAGAATGACAAGTCAGTTAACAAGGAGATAAAAATAAGGGAAGGGCGTTGGGGTATGTTACAGAGGGTATTGAATGTCAACTAATAAAAGTTATGAAGGGGATTGTGTAATTTATTTTGCATGTTTTGGATAACAAAGTGTAAAATTGCACTGGGACATGTAACTGTGGGGTAGGGATAGCCGATTTTTGCCCATTAAGTCATACTATTGGGTCGGGTTTGGATATACCCACGGGTACAAGCTAATATCCATGCCCTACCCATGAGCAATCGGGTCGGGTTTGGGCGCTTCCCATGGACAGAAAAGCATATCCAAACCCTATCCATTTGGGTCGGATATCCATGGATATCCATGTCCATGGATAAAATTGCCATCCTTAGATGCAACAACAACAAGTACACAAGCAATCAAGGAATGCAACACAATATAAGCTTGCACGAGTAAAGGTACGAGATAACCAAGAGTGGAGTCGGTGAAGACGAGGATGTGTTACCGAAGTTCCTTCCCTTTGAGAGGTAGTACGTCTCTGTTGGAGCGGTGTGGAGGCACAATGCTCCCCAAGAAGCCACTAGGGCCACCGTATTCTCCTCACGCCCTCACACAATGCGAGATGTCGTGATTCCACTATTGGTGCCCTTGAAGGCGGCAACCGAACATTTACAAACAAGGTTGGGGCTCTCTCCACAACTTAATTGGAGGCTCCCAACGAAACCCCGGAGCTTCACCACAATGGAATGTGGCTCCGAAGTGACCTCTTCCATCTAGGGAGCCCAAGAACCGAAGAGTAACAAAATCCACACAAGAAAGTACGGGGGAATCAAATATCCTTTGGTGAAAGTGTAGATGTAGGTATCCTCCTTCAATCCCTAGCAAATCAACAAGTTTGAGTGGCTAGAGAGAGAGATCGGGCAAGAAAGCTTCAAGGGAATTAATGGAGGAGAGAGAGAGAGAGGTAAGAGATAGGTGGGAGGTGGGAGAAGCACCTCCTTAAATAGGGCCCCCTCAGATCCAACCGTTATGCGCAGAAATGCATAGGAGCTGTACTTCCGCAATAGACACCGGTACAACCGGTGAATGCGGGAAACCCCTGCTAGGGCACCAGGGCAGTACTTCCGGTGAGGCAACCGGTAGTACCGGTATATCCGAACATACCGAAACTACCGTCCCACCACCGCCCGACTACCGCTTCACAATCAGAAGGAAATCACCCAGGCCGGTAGTTAGAGCGGTGGTTGGGCCGGAGCTACCGCTGGGCCAGCGGTCCCTGGGTGGTGGAGTCTGAGGCGGTAGTACCGTCCTGAACACCGGTAGTACCAGTTTGTCAAGACAAACCGGAACTTCCGTTCCACCACCGGTCTACCACCGTACCCGGTACAGAAGGGAGTCACCCCTGAGCGGTACTTGGAGAGGTGGTAAGACCGAAACTACCGGCCAGCGGTACAACCGCTCAATGGAGAGGTACTACTGCCATGGGCAGGACTGCACAGTGACAGAGGACTTTAGGGAACCTCTCTATCCTCGAACGGAGGGTATATGGTGGGTGCAGAGAATGTGTACGTGAAGTGATTCACCCAATACCTTTCGATGTGGATTCCCTCTTAATAGTACGGATATCGTACAACCAAAGGAATAAAAATGTCGGAAACTCCGTCTTCGATCTTTTCCGCATAGAGGGAGAGCCTAACCGTCTTGCGCCACATAATGTGTACCTGAGAGAACTAGAACACACGATTAGTCCACACGTGTGTTGTCATCATCACCAAAACTCTAAGGCAGAAGATGCCCTTACAATCTCCCCCTTTTTGGTGGATGATGACAACCACACGGAAAGCATGGGAGTTCTAAAAAATATAGACGGGGCTCTGATACGTCTCCAACATATCTATAATTTTTGATTGCTCCATGCTATATTATCTACTGTTTTGGACCATATTGGGCTTTATTTTCCACTTTTATATTATTTTTGGGACTAACCTATTAACCGGAGGCCCAGCCCAGAATTGCTGTTTTTTTTGCCTATTTTAGAGTTTCAAAGAAACGGAATATCAAACGGAGTCCAAACGGAATGAAACCTTCGAGAACGTGATTTTCTCACTGAATATGACCCAGGAGACTTGGACCCTACGTCAAGAAAGCCAGGAGGTGGGCACGAGGTAGGGGGCGCGCCCCCCACCCTCGTGGGCCCCACCTTGCTCCACCGACGTACTTCTTCCTCCTATATATACCTACGTACCCCCAAACGATCAGATACGGAGCCAAAAACCTAATTCCACCGCCGCAACTTTCTGTACCCACGAGATCCCATCTTGGGGCATGTTTCGGAGCTCCGCGGGAGAGGGCATCCACCACAGAGGGCTTCTACATCATAATATCCCCTCCGATGAAGTGTGAGTAGTTTACCTCAGACCTTTGGGTCCATAGTTAGTAGCTAGATGGCTTCTTCTCTCTTTTTGGATCTCAATACAATGTTCTCCCCCTCTCTCGTGGAGATCTATTCGATGTAATCTTCTTTTTGCGGTGTGTTTGTTGAGACCGATGAATTGTGGGTTTATGATCAAGATTATCTATGAACAATATTTGAATCTTCTCTGAATTCTTTTATGTATGATTGGTTATCTTTGCAAGTCTCTTCGAATTATCAGTTTGATTTGTCCTACTAGATTGGTTTTTCTTGCAATGGGAGAAGTGCTTAGCTTTGGGTTCAATCTTGTGGTGTCCTTTCCCAGTGACAGTAGGGGCAGCAAGGCACGTATTGTATTGTTGCCATCGAGGATAACAAGATGGGGTTTTTATCATATTTCATGAATTTATCCCTCTACATCATGTCATCTTGCTTAAGGCGTTACTCTGTTTTCTTGAACTTAATACTCTAGATGCATGCTGGATAGCGGTCGATGAGTGGAGTAATAGTAGTAGATGCAGGCAGGAGTTGGTCTACTTGTCTCGGACGTGATGCCTATATACATGATCATACCTAGATATTCTCATAACTATGCTCAATTCTGTCAATTGCTCAACAGTAATTCGTTCACCCACCGTAAAATACTTATGCTCTTGAGAGAAGCCACTAGTGATATCTATGGCCCCCGGGTCTATCTTCATCATATCAATCCTCCATCACTTTATTATTGCTTTGCCTTTTATTTTACTTTGCATCTTTATACCAAAAATATTATCTATCATCTCTATCAGATCTCACTCTTGTAAGTGACCGTGAAGGGATTGACAACCCCTATTCGCGTTGGTTGCGAGGAGTTATTTGCTTTGTGTAGGTTAGAGGGACTCGCGCGTAGCCTCCTACTGGATTGATACCTTGGTTCTCAAAAACTGAGGGAAATACTTACGCTACTTTGCTGCATCATCAGAAGTGTGAGTCAATTGAATTTCCCTGGCAGCACAATCAAGCTGAGCCTTGTGCTTAGAAAGCCAGTCCATCCTGAGAATAAGATCAATATCAGAGTCACCAAGAACCATTGGAGAAGATAGAAATTTGTAGTCGCCCATCTTGATAGAGACATTAGGAACTATCGAGTTTGCTCTCATTGACTTCCCCGGAGAAATAACACCCAAAGGTTTATCCAGGTAAGACCAAGAAAAATCATTCTTTGCAAAGAACAATCTTGACATGAAACAATGCGATGCACCAGTATCAAATAAGACTTTAGCAGGAATATCATTAACTGCGAGATTACCCATGATCACTTCAGAAGAATCTTCTGCCTGAACCGCGTTCATCATGTTCACCTTGGCATGCTTAGGATTATGCTTGACCACTGCATTGCTGGAAGATTTCACAGGAGGAGGAGGCGGAAGGCGCCTTTGGTTGAAGCACTTGTTCGCATAGTGACCCTTTTGCTGACATTTGTTGCAAGTCACCTCTGAGAGCGGACGATGATACGGAGCATTTGGCCTTGGAGCTTGGTTCTGAGACTTGTTCTGATAGCCAGGGTTGGTTGGGTGGGAAGATCCACGACCACCTGAGTTCTTCTGCTGATAAGGTTGACGGAACGGAGGAGGAGGAGGCAACCAGAACTTCTGTTGCTTAGCTGCCACCAGTGAGGAAGAAGAAGATTGAACTGCGTCTCTGACTCTCTTCTTAGAAGCCTCACACTTGAGGTGAGCAGCTTCTTGTTTCAGTGCCATGTTGTAGAATTCATCATACTTTAATGGCTCAAAAAGCACGAGAGCTAGTTGCAGATCTTCTCTGAGGCCACGCCTGAATTGGTAAATCATACTCTTCTCATCAGGGATGTCTTGCTTAGCAAAATGAGAGAGCTTCTGGAACTGAGTGTTGTATTGATACACAAACATGTTGCCTTGCTTGAGATTGCGGAATTCCTCACGCTTAGTCTCCACAACACTTTCTGGAATGTGATGAGCTTTGAAGTCACGGCGGAAATCATCCCAGGTAATCACACGACCTCCTCTGGAATCTTTATATTGTTGGAACCACTCAGCAGCTTGATCCTTGAGTTGAAAAGAGGCAAACTTGACAAAGTCCTCAGGTCTGACATTGCTACATTTGAAGTGCTTGTTGATGTCCACGAGCCAATCATCGGCGTCTGTGGCCTCGACACAGTAGCTGAAAGTCTTTGGCTGATTTGCAAGGAACTGATTGAGGGTAGCAAAATGCGGCTGATTGTTGTCTTGGCCTTGATTTCCTTGATTACCTTGCCCTTGGTTGCGATCTTGCAAGAGCTGAATCAGAATCTGAGCGTTGGCATTGGTGGCTGTCATCAAGGCTTGCCATGCCTCCGGAGGCGGAGGTGGTGGCGGAGGGTTAGCCTGACTTCCTTCATTGCGTTCCGGATTCTGACGCGTTGGCGGAGCCATCCTGAAGAGGGTGACATCCATTAGCATCTTGAAAGACATATATTCAAGCTGAATCAAAGGATCGAAATTGCAACATATAGTCTTCACAATAAACATTCGAACGAGAATGAACGAATGAATTCCAAAGTAAACCATCACACTTCCATAAGTTGAGAAGCCATTTAGATAAAGGTATGGAATAAAATCAACAAGGTACGAATGTGAACAAATACTTGGTAAGGATTACCCAATCACGAACCAAATATCTGCGGGAAGAAATACTAGAGCTACATGAATTCCCACTTATAAACTCCCGAAACTTTCTGGTTATGTAATCAGGTGTTGGGGATACAGGGGACACAAAATATATCACCCAAACTAACAATACCTAGATCCAGCTGTATTCATCCTTCAACACATAACCAAGAAACCTTCGGAAATCGTCTACCTCAACCTTCGAAAAGCATCCGTTATACGAGTTATGGCAATACTCCCACACTCGCCTCAGTACTGGGCTATCAGGGTTATCTCACCAATAACTGTACAAAAGAGATTTTCGATGTCGGCGTACTAAACTCAGGTATTCCAGAACTGCAACGATAAGATTTTGACGACAACACCTCGGAGCTCAACTCCCCGGGACACCTCCACTAAACCCCTGCTGACAGGAGGCACCAAGACAATGTTGTCATCATAAAACCATTGGAACGATTCTAAGATACCCGCGTGATTCTAAATTTTTTTTAGTGAAATTTGAGAAGAGAAGAGTCAAAACTCTACGTCAGGATGCCTTACCAGAGCGATGAGGAGACTGAGAAGTAAAAAGAATTTCTAAACTCTTCGATATATAATTCCTAAATGACTCAAAACATTTTTCTAGACACAACTCGGCCGCTAAAAACAATCAATCAGTGGGGGCTCCTAAGGTCGGGGAAGCCTCTAATACCAACTTGTAACGCCCTCGATGCGGCTATATCTCCCACGTGTCGAGGCACGACTTAGAGGCATAACCGCATTGAAAGCAATGTCGCAAGTGAGGTAATCTTCACACAACCCATGTAATACATAAGGGAAAGAGATACATAGTTGGCTTACAGTCGCCACTTCACACAATACATAAATAAACATTCATCATCCAGATTACACTCAAGGTCCGACTACGGAACCAAAAATGAAAGAAGACTACCCCAAATGCTACACAGATCCCCGAATCACCCCAACTGGGCTCCACTACTGATCATCAGGAAAAGACACATAGTAACGACCACGTTCCTTGTCGAACTCCCACTTGAGCTCGGTTGAATCATCTGCACTGGCATCGTCGGCACCTGCAACTGTTTTGGTAGAATCTGTGAGTCACGGGGACTCAGCAATCTCACACCCGCGAGATCAAGACTATTTAAGCTTAAAGGTAGGATAGGGTTGTGAGGTGGAGCTGCAGCAAGCGACTAGCATATATGGTGGCTAACAACGCAAAGAGAGCGAGAAGAGAAGCAAAGCACGGTCGTGAAGCTAGGAGTGATCAAGAAGTGATCCTAGAACAACCTACGTCAAACATAACTCCAACACCGTGTTCACTTCCCGGACCCCACCGAGAAGAGACCATCACGGTTACACACGCGGTTGATGTGTTTTAACTAAGATCAACTTCGGGTTTTCTACAACCGGACATTAACAAATTCCCATCTGCCGCATAACCGCGGGCACGGCTTTCGAAAGACACTACCCTGCAGGGGTGTCCCAACTTAGCCCATTATAAGCTCTCATGGTCAACGAAGGATATTCCTTCTACCGGGAAGACCCGATCAGTCTCGGAGTCCCGGACTACAAGACATTTCGACCGTAATAAAACAAGACCAGCAAAGCCGCCCGATTGTGCTGACAAATCCTGATAGGAGCTGCACATATCTCGGTCTTAGGGCACATCCGGATAAGCGAAGCGTACATGTACCAACGTGACCCAAGTTGCCTAGGGACGGTCCCGCACGGTGCTCTAGTTTGGACCAGCAATCGAAGGAGAACTGGCCCGGGGGGGTTAAAATAAAGATGACCCTCGGGCTCGCGAAAACCCGGGGAAAAAAGGCTTAGGTGGCAAATGGTAAAACCAAGGTTGGGCCTTGCTGGAGGAGTCTTATTCAAAGCGAACTGTCAAGGGGGTCACATAAATCACCCAACCGTGTAAGGAACGCAAAATCAAGGAACATAACACCGGTATGACGGAAACTAGGGTGGCAAGAGTGGAACAAAATACCAGGCATAAGGCCGAGCCTTCCACCCTTTACCAAGTATATAGATGCATTAATTAAAATAAGAGATATTGTGATACCCCAAAATAATCATCTTGCAGACTAAGGCATAGCCTAGTGGTGGGAAGGGACTGATGCCTTCCCACCCACCCAGGTTCAAGGCATGGTACTTGCAATTTGGGGTTGTTGCACCAATTATACTGTAGGGGGTTCCCTTACAGTCTTTCAGTCAAAAAAAAAACAAACTTCATCTTCACCTGCAGCTAACAACGCTATAAGAGGGGCTGAGCAAAGCGGTAACATAGCCAATCAACGGTTTGTTAGGACAAGGATGGTAGAGGCTGACATGGCGATATGGGTGGCATGATATAGCAAGTGGTAGGTATCGCAACATAGGCATAGCAAAAGAGCGAGCAACTAGCAAGCTAAGATAGAAGTGATTTCGAGGGTATGGTCATCTTGCCTGCAAGGTTCTCAGAGTTGTCGAAAGCTTGATCCTCGTAAGCGTTCTCAATAGGTTCCTAGTTCACGTACTCGTATTCCGGCTCTACCCAAAACAAGAACACAAGCAAAGTAACAACTATCAACCACGATGCAATGCGCAAGCAACATGATGCAAGACATGGCATGATATGCGAGATGTGGTATGCAATGCATATGCGTGCGCGGGAAGGGAAAAGATGAACAAGGCATAATCTTGGCAAACCAAGTATGCCACTGGAAAGGTGAGGTGATTTCGGTTGAAATCGATATAAAGATCACCGGAATCGGATGCACGGTTTGCAAATGGCAAGCAAAACAAGAATGGCAAGATTCTGCCATTAACAGCATGATGCTACTTAGCAAGCAACAAGAAATTAAGCTACTGCACCCAAACGTACCAACAAAGCATGTTAAAGTGATCTACTCAAGATGCTTGACAAGAGATGAACAGTGAGATACGGCTAAATCACACCACAACAGGTTCAAACAAGCATGGCAAAAGTGCAAAAGATAACAGGTTCACAGACTTAGTGAAAATAACAACATGCCAGAAATTAACATCAGGATGACATGTTTAGAGCAAGCAAACAACATGCTACAGGAACAGGACATAGCAAAATATGGCATGTCATGAATCTACTCAAAGCATAGAACAAAAGTCCCTTACTGACCATGAGCCAAAAGGGATCATAAAATATAATAGCACCCATGTCAATTAAGCAAGTTTCGTTACAGGTTTCAGACTTAGCAGAAAACTGGACATGTCAAAAACAGATAGCAAGTAGGCATGTTTACGAGCACGATGCACTCACTACAGAGCACCTCTTGATAAACTAAGCATACATACATCAATAAGACATGGCATAGAAGCTAGACATGGCAAGAATAACATCATATCATGCAAGGTTCAACTACAACAAGCTTGGCAAAATCGAATAACATGTAAATAATCTGTCAGTAACATTGTATAGCAAAAGTAGAGCTCGATTGACTCAAGCTATGGCACTCCATAATTACAAACAAAGGCATGGATGGATAGAGAAAATCCATATGTCCAAAACACCCTTACTGATCATGCTCAAAAGAGGCATAGATCTCTCTGAAACAACATGAACACATGGCATAAAAATAACAGCACAACATGACAGTAAAATGACTAAGTCTCTGGAATCAGCAACATTATGTACCCTAGTTTGCATGCTTGTGCTAGTCACCACAAAGATCACAAAAATACATGGCATACACCCCTGTAAAGATGGCATGGCATATTTAAAAACACATGTAGAGCTTAACATCATAGGATGCACACATCAATCATGGCAAAAATGACAAAAGTGCATGTTCAGAAACAGATCTGAAACTAACATCACATAGCCCTCTTCTAACAGCATTTCGGGCATCAAGATGAACACAAATGAAAATGATGAAATGTAATGAAATGATGTACTCATCGGTACGAACAATTTGACATGCTACACGCACGAAACGGAGCAGTATGCAGCAAGTTATGATGCGTTTAACATGGCAAGATATAATGACAGAAAAAAAGACAGAGGATATTTCGGGGGGGGGGGGGGGAAGAGAAGTCAACCCTCGGGTTCGTCGGCGTGGGAACCGAGGCAGGCGGCGGACCTCACCGGATCTCTGCCGGAGAGGACGAGGGAGACCGTCCCCGACCGGATCCGACCGGATCCGGGCCGGAGGAGGGGCGCGGCGGCGAGGGGCGGCGCGGCAGGGGGCGGCGGCTCCCGCGGTGGAAGGCGAGGTGAGGCGGCGGCGGCGCACGGCTCTCGGGCGGCGCGGGCGGAGGGGAACGGGCGCTGGCGGCGGCGGCTCCCGCGGGCTCGCGCGGGCCTGCTTCGGGCCCCACGGGCCGCGGTGGAGGGAGGCGGCGAAGTGGGCACGGGTGCCCACGTGGCACGCCGCGGTTGGTCAGGCGGCGGCGGGCGGACGTGTACGGCCGTCGCGGACGCGTCCGGCGGCGGCGGGGGAGGAGTTTGCTAGGGTTTCGCCCGAAAATGTAGAGGGAGGCACTTATTTATAGGTAGAGGGAGCTAGGAAGCTCCAAATGGAGAGCGGTTTTCGGCCACGCGATCGTGATCGAACGGCGGTGGACATGGGAGTGTCTTAGATGGGTTATTGGGATGTTTTGAAGGGGTTTTGGGCTGCAACATACACGAGGCCTTCACGGTTACCCGGTTAACCGTTGGAGTATCAAACGACCTCCGAATGACCCGAAACTTGACAGGCGGTCTACCGGTGCTATACCAAGGCCGCTTGACAAACCTCGGTCCATTCCGAGAAGGTTTAATACCCGCTCACGGAAAAAGGTAAAAGGGGACGCCGGGGAACATAGGAGCGCCGGATTGCAAAACGGACAACGGGGAAAATGCTCGGATTCATGAAACGAACACGTATGCGAATGTGATGCACATGATGACATGATATGAAATGCAAGACAAGGACAAAATGCAAATTGAAGGAAAACCCAACCACGGAGGGAATATCATATCACATAGCCGGAAATGGCAAGAGTTGGAGTTACAAATATGGCAAGTTACATCCGGGGTGTTATAACACTCCACCACTACGAGAGGATCTCGTCCCGAGATCTAGGACTGAAATAACTCCGGATATTCGGAACAGAGGTGGTCCTCGCGCTCCCAGGTGGCTTCTCGGTCTGAATGGTGAGACCACTTCACTTTCAGGAATTTGATGGACTTGTTGCGAGTCTTGCGCTCAGTTTCTTCAAGAATAGCAACGGTATGCTCATGATAGGACAAATCTTCTTGAAGATCAATCTCTTCGAAGTTGATGGTGCGCTCAGGCGTCTTGAAGCACTTGCGAAGCTGTGACACGTGGAACACATCGTGCACATTTGCAAAGTTGGGGGGAAGCTCAAGTTGATAGGCGAGATCGCCTCGTTTGCCGATGATCTTGAAAGGACCGACGTATCTAGGGGAAAGTTTCCCTTTGATACCAAAGCGACGAGTGCCTTTCATTGGAGAGACGCGGAGGTAGACATGGTCTCCGATCTCGAAAGCCACATCACGATGTTTGCTATCGTAATAGCTCTTCTGGCGCGATTGAGCGGCTTTGAGATTCTCGCGAATGACCTTGCACATTGCCTCAGCCTCTGAGATCAAATCGTTGCCAAGAAGTTGACGTTCGCCCGTCTCAGACCAATTGAGAGGAGTACATCACTTTCTGCCATAGAGAATCTCGAATGGGGCTTTGCCCGAGCTGGCTTGAAAGCTGTTGTTGTAAGAGAACTCAGCATATGGAAGACAATCCTCCCACTTCATGCCGAAAGAGATAACACAAGCCCTGAGCATATCTTCAAGATTTTGGTTGACACGCTCGACTTGTCCACTAGTTTGAGGATGGAAAGCTGTGCTGAAGTGAATGTTTGTGCCCATGGCCTTCTGAAAAGAATCCCAAAACTTGGAGGTAAAGATGCTGCCACGGTCTGAAGAAATCAATTGTGGAATGCCATGCAAGGAGACAATTCTGGATGTGTAGAGCTCTGCCAGCTGCGCTGCTGTGATAGACTCTTTGATAGGAAGAAAATGAGCCACTTTAGTGAGCTTGTCGATGACGACGAAGATAGCATCATTTCCACGCTTGGACTTAGGAAAACCAGTCACGAAGTCCATTTCGATATGATCAAACTTCCATTCTGGAATGGCAAGAGGTTGGAGTAGACCAGCTGGTCGTTGATGTTCTGCTTTTACCCTTCTGCAGACATCACATTCATTCACGAATTGAGCAATTTCTCGATTCATTCGAGTCCACCAATACGACTGCTTGAGGTCATGGTACATCTTTGTACTTCCAGGATGAATTGACAGAAGAGAATTGTGCGCCTCGTTCATAATGACTTTACGAAGATCACCCTTTGGAACCACGATCCGGTCCTCGAAGAAAAGAGTATCTCTGTCATCAACGCGATAGCACTTGTATTTGGAAATGCCCTTGTCAATACCACGTTTCACCTTCTTCACCATGGTATCCATCAGTTGTGCCTCACGAATTTGATCTTCCAAAGTAGGAGAGACTATGAGGTTGGCCAGAAAACCTTGAGGAACAACTTGGAGATTCAACTTGCGGAAAGCTTCACAAAGATCCGGTTGAAAGGGCTTGAGGATTAAGCTGTTGCAATAAGCCTTCTTGCTCAAAGCGTCTGCAATCACATTAGCCTTGCCTGGAGTATATTCAATACTCGGATTATACTCTTGAATCATTTCGACCCATCGAGTTTGCCTGAGGTTGAGGTTGGGCTGAGTGAAGATGTACTTGAGACTCTTGTGATCGGTGAAAATGTCCACTTTCCTTCCCAACAAGAGATGTCTCCATGTTATTAGAGCTTGGACAACTGCCGCCAACTCAAGATCGTGAGTGGGGTAGTTCTTTTCGTTGGGCTTCAACTGACGAGAGGTATAGGCCACAACCTTCTTCTCTTGCATTAACACAGCACCGAGACCTTGAAGAGAAGCATCACAGAAAACTTCATAAGGCTTGGATTCGTCAGGAGGAGTCAAAACTGGAGCAGTGACGAGTTTCTCTTTGATAGCGTTGAAAGCAACGTCACACTCAGGAGACCAGACATACTTCACATGCTTCTGTAGGAGGTTGGAAAGAGGCTTTGCAATCTTTGAGAAATTCTCAACGAATCTTCGGCAATAGCTTGCAAGTCCAAGAAAACTGCGAAGCTGCTTGACATTCTGAGGAGGTTCCCAATACAAAACTGCAGACACTCTCTCAGGATTAATAGCAATGCCCTTGGCAGAGATGATATGCCCAAGGTAAAGAACTTCATCAAGCCAGAATTCACACTTAGAGAACTTCGCATAGAATTTATATTCTCTGAGCTTGTCGAGCACCAATCGCAAATGTTTGGCATGATCCTTCTTATTCTTGGAGAAGACCAATATATCATCGAGATAGACCAAGACGAATTCATTGGTGTAGGGGTTGAAGATGAAGTTCATCATTCGAGAGAAAGTTGGAGGAGCATTGACAAGGCCGAATGACATGACAGTATATTCATAAGAACCAAAGCTTGTTCTGAATGCTGTCTTGGGAATATCTTCTTCACGAATGCGAATCTGATGATAACCCATACGAAGGTCAAGCTTGGAGAACACTTTAGCACCTTTAAGTTGCTCGAATAGCTCATTGATGTTGGGAAGTGGGTACTTGTTCTTGATAGTCTTCTTGTTCAATGGACGGTAATCGACGCAAAGTCGGTCCGTGCCATCCTTCTTCTGGACAAAAAGAACACCACAACCCCAAGGAGAAGAACTCGGTCTGATCAGACCTAGACGCTCTTGTTCATCGAGTTGTTTCTTCAATTCCTTCAACTCTTTTGGCCCAAGCTTGTATGGACGCTTGCAAACGGGTTCCGTGCCAGGCTCAAGATCAATAACGAATTCAACTGGCCGGTGAGGAGGCATACCCGGAAGCTCTTCTGGAAAGACATCTTGGTACTCACAAACGACTGGAATCTGAGAGATAGCATCCAATTCGCCCTTCTCATTGAGAGAAAACAACCGAATGGTATCATCACGAGCGGCATAGATGATCACGTCGTCAGAAGTGTGAGTCAATTGAATTTCCCTGGCAGCACAATCAAGCTGAGCCTTGTGCTTAGAAAGCCAGTCCATCCCGAGAATAAGATCAATATCAGAGTCACCAAGAACCATTGGAGAAGATATAAATTTGTAGTCGCCCATCTTGATAGAGACATTAGGAACTATCGAGTTTGCTCTCATTGACTTCCCCGGAGAAATAACACCCAAAGGTTTATCCAGGTAAGACCAAGAAAAATCATTCTTTGCAAAGAACAATCTTGACACGAAACAATGCGATGCACCAGTATCAAATAAGACTTTAGCAGGAATATCATTAACTGCGAGATTACCCATGATCACTTCAGAAGAATCTTCTGCCTGAACCGCGTTCATCATGTTCACCTTGGCATGCTTAGGATTATGCTTGACCACTGCATTGCTGGAAGATTTCACAGGAGGAGGAGGCGGAAGGCGCCTTTGGTTGAAGCACTTGTTCGCATAGTGACCCTTTTGCTGACATTTGTTGCAAGTCACCTCTGAGAGCGGACGATGATAAGGAGCATTTGGCCTTGGAGCTTGGTTCTGAGACTTGTTCTGATAGCCAAGGTTGGGTGGGTGGGAAGATCCATGACCACCTGAGTTCTTCTGCTGATAAGGCTGACAGAACGGAGGAGGAGGAGGCAACCAGAACTTCTGTTGCTTAGCTACCACCAGTGAGGAAGAAGAAGATTGAACTGCGTCTCTGACTCTCTTCGTAGAAGCCTCACACTTGAGGTGAGCAGCTTCTTGTTTCAGTGCCATGTTGTAGAATTCATCATACTTTAATGGCTCAAAAAGCACGAGAGCTAGTTGCAGATCTTCTCTGAGGCCACGCCTGAATTGGTAAATCATACTCTTCTCATCAGGGATGTCTTTCTTAGCAAAACGAGAGAGCTTCTGGAACTGAGTGTTGTATTGATACACAGACATGTTGCCTTGCTTGAGATTGCGGAATTCCTCACGCTTAGTCTCCACAACACTTTCTGGAATGTGATGAGCTTTGATGTCATGGCGGAAATCATCCCAGGTAATCGCACGACCTCCTCTGGAATCTTTGTATTGTTGGAACCACTCAGCAGCTTGATCCTTGAGTTGAAAAGAGGCAAACTTGACAAAGTCCTCAGGTCTGACATTGCTACATTTGAAGTGCTTGTTGATGTCCACGAGCCAATCATCGGCGTCTGTGGCCTCGACACAATAGCTGAAAGTCTTTGGCTGATTTGCAAGGAACTGATTGAGGGTAGCAAAATGCGGCTGATTGTTGTCTTGGCCTTGATTTCCTTGATTACCTTGCCCTTGGTTGCGATCTTGCAAGAGCTGACTCAGAATCTGAGCGTTGGCATTGGTGGCTGTCATCAAGGCTTGCCATGCCTCCGGAGGCGGAGGTGGTGGCGGAGGGTTAGCCTGACTTCCTTCATTGCGTTCCGGATTCTGACGCGTTGGCGGAGCCATCCTGAAGAGGGTGACATCCATTAGCATCTTGAAAGACATATATTCAAGCTGAATCAAAGGATCGAAATTGCAACATATAGTCTTCACAATAAACATTCGAACGAGAATGAACGAATGAATTCCAAAGTAAACCATCACACTTCCATAAGTTGAGAAGCCATTTAGATAAAGGTATGGAATAAAATCAACAAGGTACGAATGTGAACAAATACTTGGTAAGGATTACCCAATCACGAACCAAATATCTACGGGAAGAAATACTAGAGCTACATGAATTCCCACTTATAAACTCCCGAAACTTTCTGGTTATGTAATCAGGTGTTGGGGATACAGGGGACACAAAATATATCACCCAAACTAACAATACCTAGATCCAGCTGTATCCATCCTTCAACACATAACCAAGAAACCTTCGGAAATCGTCTACCTCAACCTTCGAAAAGCATCCGTTATAGGAGTTATGGCAATACTCCCGCACTCGCCTCAGTACTGGGCTATCAGGGTTATCTCACCAACAACTGTACAAAAGAGATTTTCGATGTCGGCGTACTAAACTCAGGTATTCCAGAACTGCAACGATAAGATTATGACGACAACACCTCGGAGCTCAACTCCCCGGGACACCTCCACTAAATCCCTGCTGACAGGAGGCACCAAGACAATGTTGTCATCATAAAACCATCGGAACAATTCTAAGATACCCGCGTGATTCTAATTTTTTTTAGTGAAATTTGAGAAGAGAAGAGTCAAAACTCTACGTCAGGATGCCTTACCAGAGCGATGAGGAGACTGGGAAGTAAAAAGAATTCCTAAACTCTCCGATATATAATTCCTAAATGACTCAAAACATTTTTCTAGACACAACTCGGCCGCTAAAAACGATCAATCAGTGGGGGCTCCTAAGGTCGGGGAAGGCTCTGATACCAACTTGTAACGCCCTCGATGCGGCTATATCTCCCACGTGTCGAGGCACGACTTAGAGGCATAACCGCATTGAAAGCAATGTCGCAAGTGAGGTAATCTTCACACAACCCATGTAATACATAAGGGAAAGAGATACATAGTTGGCTTATAGTCGCCACTTCACACAATACATAAATAAACATTCATCATCCAGATTACACTCAAGGTCCGACTACGGAACCAAAAATGAAAGAAGACTACCCCAAATGCTACACAGATCCCCGAATCACCCCAACTGGGCTCCACTACTGATCATCAGGAAAAGACACATAGTAACGACCACGTTCCTCGTCGAACTCCCACTTGAGCTCGGTTGAATCATCTGCACTGGCATCGTCGGCACCTGCAACTGTTTTGGTAGAATCTGTGAGTCATGGGGACTCACCAATCTCACACCCGCGAGATCAAGACTATTTAAGCTTAAAGGTAGGATAGGGTTGTGAGGTGGAGCTGCAGCAAGCGACTAGCATATATGGTGGCTAACAACGCAAAGAGAGCGAGAAGAGAAGCAAAGCACGGTCGTGAAGTTAGGAGTGATCAAGAAGTGATCCCAGAACAACCTACATCAAACATAACTCCAACACCGTGTTCACTTCCCGGACCCCGCCGAGAAGAGACCATCACGGTTACACACGCGGTTGATGTGTTTTAATTAAGATCAACTTCGGGTTTTCTACAACCGGACATTAACAAATTCCCATCTGCCGCATAACCACGGGCACGGCTTTCGAAAGATACTACCCTGCAGGGGTGTCCCAACTTAGCCCATTATAAGCTCTCACGGTCAACGAAGGATATTCCTTCTACCGGGAAGACCCGATCAGTCTCGGAGTCCCGGACTACAAGACATTTCGACCGTAATAAAACAAGACCAGCAAAGCCGCCCGATTGTGCCGACAAATCCTGATAGGAGCTGCACATATCTCGGTCTCAGGGCACATCCGGATAAGCGAAGCGTACAGGTACCAATGTGACCCAAGTTGCCTAGGGGCGGTCCCGCACGGTGCTCTAGTTTGGACCAGCAATCGAAGGAGAACTGGCCCGGGAGGGTTAAAATAAAGATGACCCTCGGGCTCGCGAAAACCCGGGGAAAAAAGGCTTAGGTGGCAAATGGTAAAACCAAGGTTGGGCCTTGCTGGAGGAGTCTTATTCAAAGCAAACTGTCAAGGGGGTCCCATAAATCACCGAACCGTGTAAGGAACGCAAAATCAAGGAACATAACACCGGTATGATGGAAACTAGGGTGGCAAGAGTGGAACAAAACACCAGGCATAAGGCCGAGCCTTCCATCCTTTACCAAGTATATCGATGCATTAATTAAAATAAGAGATATTGTGATATCCCAAAATAATCATGTTCCAACAAGGAACAAACTTCATCTTCACCTGCAGCTAACAACGCTATAAGAGGGGCTGAGCAAAGCGGTAACATAGCCATTCAACGGTTTGCTAGGACAAGGATGGTTAGAGGCTGACATGGCGATATGGGTGGCATGATATAGCAAGTGGTAGGTATCGCAGCATAGGCATAGCAAAAGAGCGAGCAACTAGCAAGCAAAGATAGAAGTGATTTCGAGGGTATGGTCATCTTGCCTGCAAGGTTCTCAGAGTTGTCGAAAGCTTGATCCTCGTAAGCGTTCTCAATAAGTTCCTCGTTCACGTACTCGTCTCCCGGCTCTACCCAAAACAAGAACACAAGCAATGGAACAACTATCAACCACGATGCAATGCACAAGCAACATGATGCAAGACATGGCATGCTATGCGAGATGTGGTATGCAATGCATATGCGTGCGCGGGAAGGGAAAATATGAACAAGGCATAATCTTGGCAAACCAAGTATGCCACTGGAAAGGTGAGGTGATTTCGGTTGAAATCGATATAAAGATTACCGGAATCGGATGCACGGTTTGCAAATGGCAAGCAAAACAAGAATGACAAGATTCTGCCATTAACAGCATGATGCTACTTAGCAAGCAACAAGAAATTAAGCTACTGCACCCAAACGTACCAACAAAGCATATGACAGTGATCTACCCAAGATGCTTGACAAAAGATGAACACTGAGCTACTGCTAAATCACACCACAACAGGTTCAAACAAGCATGGCAAAAGTGCAAAAGATAACAGGTTCACAGACTTAGTGAAAATAACAACATGCCAGAAATTAACATCAGGATGACATGTTTAGAGAAAGCAAACAACATGCTACAGGAACAGGACATAGCAAAATATGGCTTGGCGTGAATCTACTCAAAGCATAGAACAAAAGTCCCTTACTGACCATGAGCCAAAAGGGATCAGAAAATATAATAGCACCCATGTCAATTAAGCAAGTTTCGTTACAGGTTTCAGACTTAGCAGAAAACTGGACATGTCAAAAACAGATAGCAAGTAGGCATGTTTACGAGCTCGATGCACTCACTACAGAGCACCTCTTGATAAACTAAGCATACATCCATCAAGAATACATGGCATAGAAGCTAGACATGGCAAGAATAACATCATATCATGCAAGGTTCAACTACAACAAGCTTGGCAAAATCGAATAACATGTAAATAATCTGCCAGTAACATTGTATAGCAAAAGTAGAGCTCGATTGACTCAAGCTATGGCACTCCATAATTACAAACAAAGGCATGGATGGATAGAGAAAATCCATATGTCCAAAACACCCTTACTGATCATGGTCAAAAGAGGCATTATGTACCCTAGTTTGCATGCTTGTGCTAGTCACCACAAAGATCACAAAAATACATGGCATACACCCCTGTAAAGATGGCATGACATATTTAAAAACACATGTAGAGCTCAACATCATAGGATGCACACATCAATCATGGCAAAAATGACAAAAGTGCATGTTCTGAAACAGATCTGAATCTAACATCACATAGCCCTCTTCTAACAGCATTTCGGGCATCAAGATGAACTCAAATGAAAATGATGAAATGGAATGAAATGATGTACTCATCGGTACGAACAATTTGACATGCTACAGGCACGAAACGGAGCAGTATGCAGCAAGTTATGATGCGTTTAACATGGCAAGATATAATGACAGAAAAAAAGACTTAGAGGATATTTCGCGGGGGGGGGGGGGGGGGGGGGAAGAGAAGTCAACCCTCGGGTTGGTCGGCGCGGGAACCGAGGCAGGCGGCGGACCTCGCCGGATCTCCGCCAGAGAGGACGAGGGAGACCGTCCCCGACCGGATCCGACCGGATCCGGGCCGGAGGAGGGGCGCGGCGGCGAGGGGCGGCGAGGCAGGGGGCGGCGGCTCCCGCGGTGGAAGGCGAGGTGCAGCGGCGGCGGCGCACGGCTCTCGCACGAAACGGAGCAGTATGCAGCAAGTTATGATGCGTTTAACATGGCAAGATATAATGACAGAAAAAAAAGACTTAGAGGATATTTCGGGGGGGGGGGAGAGAAGTCAACCCTCGGGTTCGTCGGCGCGGGAACCGAGGCAGGCGGCGGACCTCGCCGGATCTCCGCCGGAGAGGACGAGGGAGACCGTCCCCGACCGGATCCGACCGGATCCGGGCCGGAGGAGGAGCGCGGCGGCGAGGGGCGGCGTGGCAGGGGGCGGCGGCTCCCGCGGTGGAAGGCGAGGTGCGGCGGCGGCGGCGCACGGCTCTCGGGCGGCGCGGGCGGAGGGGAACGGGCGCTGGCGGCGGCGGCTCCCGCGGGCCTGCTTCGGGCCCCGCGGGCCGCGGTGGAGGGAGGCGGCGAAGTGGGCACGGGTGCCCACGTGGCACGCCGCGGTTGGTCAGGCGGCGGCGGGCGGACGTGTCCGGCCATCGCGGACGCGTCCGGCGGCGGCGGGGGAGGAGTTTGCTAGGGTTTCGCCCGAAAATGTAGAGGGAGGCACTTATTTATAGGTAGAGGGAGCTAGGAAGCTCGAAATGGAGAGCGGTTTTCGGCCACGCGATCGTGATCGAACGGCGGTGGACATGGGAGTGTCTTAGATGGGTTATTGGGCTGTTTTGAAGGGGTTTTGGGCTGCAACACACACGAGGCTTTCACGGTTACCCGGTTAACCGTTGGAGTATCAAACGACCTCCGAATGACCCGAAACTTGACAGGCGGTCTATCGGTGCTATACCAAGGCCGCTTGACAAACCTCGGTCCATTCCGAGAAGGTTTAATACCCGCCCACGGAAAAAGGTAAAAGGGGACGCCGGGGAACATAGGAGCGCCGGATTGCAAAACGGACAACGGGGAAAATGCTCGGATTCATGAAACGAACACGTATGCGAATGCGATGCACATGATGACATGATATGAAATGCAAGACAAGGACAAAATGCAAATTGAAGGAAAACCCAACCACGGAGGGAATATCATATCTCATAGCCGGAAATGGCAAGAGTTGGAGTTACAAATATGGCAAGTTACATCCGGGGTGTTACAATGGCGCCGTTGTCGGGGAGTCTATGCAGAAGTCAACATATCAAGTGCCCATCACAATCCCTTATCTCTCGCATTACATTATTTGCCATTTGCCTCTCGTTTTCCTCTCCCCCACCTCACCCTTGCCGTTGTATTCGCCCTCTCTTTTTCCGTTTGCCTTTTTCTCGCTCGCTTTTTGTTTGCTTGTGTGTTGGATTGCTTGCTTGTCACGATGGCTCAAGATAAAACCAAATTGTGTGACTTTACCAATACCAACAATAATGATTTCCTTAGCACTCCGATTGCTCCCCTTACCAACACTGAATCTTGTGAAATCAATACTGCTTTGTTGAATCTTGTTATGAAAGATCAATTCGCCGGCCTTCCTAGTGAAGATGCCGCTACTCATCTAAATAGCTTCGTGGATTTGTGTGATATGCAAAAGAAGAAAGATGTTGAAAATGATATTGTTAAATTGAAGCTATTTCCTTTTTCGCTTAGAGATCGTGCTAAAGCTTGGTTTTCATCTTTGCCTAAAAATAGTATTGATTCTTGGAACAAGTGCGAAGATGCTTTTATCTATAAGTATTCCCCTCCCGCTAAGATCATCTCTCTTAGAAACGATATTATGAATTTTAAGCAACTTGATCATGAACATGTTGCACAAGCTTGGGAGAGAATGAAATTAATGAGACGTAATTGCCCTACTCATGGTTTGAACTTGTGGATGATTATACAAAAAATTTATGCCGGATTAAATTTTGCTTCTAGAAATCCTTTAGATTCGGCCGCAGGAGGCACTTTTATGGAAATCACTTTAGGAGATGCTACTAAACTCCTAGATAATATTATGGTTAATTATTCTCAATGGCACACTGAAAGATCTACTAATAAAAAAGTGCATGTGATAGAAGAAATTAATGTTTTGAGTGGAAAGATGGATGAACTTATGAAATTATTTGCTACTAAGAGTGTTTCTTCTGATCCTAATGATATGCCTTTGTCTACTTTGATTGAGAATAATAATGAATCTATGGATGTGAATTTTTTTGGTAGGAATAATTTTGGTAACAACGCGTATAGAGGGAACTTCAATCCTAGGCCTTATCCTAGTAACCCTTCTAATAATTATGGAAATTCCTACAACAACTCTTATGGAAATTTTAATAAGATGCCCTCTGAATTTTAGACTAGTGTTAAAGAGTTTATTAATTCGCAAAAGAATTCCAATGCTTTGCTTGAAGAGAAATTACTTAAAGTTGATGAATTAGCTAGGAACATTGATAGAATTTCTCTTGATGTTGATTCTTTCAATCTTAGATCTATTCCTCCTAAGCATGATATCAATGAGTCTCTCAAAGCCATGAGAATTTCCATTGATGAGTGCAAGGAAAACCCGCTAGGATGCGTGCTACGAAAGATGCCTTTATTAAAGCGTGTTCTTCCAATTCCTATGAAAATCAAGATGAAGATCTAAAAGTTATTGATGTGTCCCCTATTAAATCTTTGTTTTGTAATATGAATCTTGATAATGATGGGACTGAATATGATCCACCTTTACCTAGAAGGCGTTCCAAGAATTCAGAGTTTTTAGATCTTGATGATGAAATTGATAAAAGTGGGATTAAAGAAAGCAAAACCCTAGATGTTGCTAAACCCACTATCTTGGACTTCAAGGAATTTAATTATGAAAGTTGCTCTTTAACTAATTGTGTTTCCTTGTTACAATCCATGCTAAATTCTCCTCATGCTTATAGTCAAAATAAAGCCTTTATCAAACTTATCATTGATGCCTTGATGCAATCTTATGAAGAAAAACTTGAGTTGGAAGTTTCTATCCCTATAAAACTTTATGATGAGTGGGAACCAACTATTAGAATTAAGATTAAGGATCATGAATTTTATGCTTTATGTGATTTGGGTGCGTGTTTCCACTATTCCCAAAACTTTGTGTGATTTGCTAGATTTGCATGATTTTGATGATTACTCTCTAAACTTGCACCTTGCGAACTCCACTATTAAGAAACCTATGGGAAGAATTAATGATGTTCTTATTGTTGGAAATAGGAATTATGTGCCCGTAGATTTTATCGTTCTTGATATAGATTGCAATCCTTCATGTCCTATTATTCTTGGTAGACCTTTCCTTAGAACGATTGGTGCAATTATTGATATGAAGAAAGGGAATATTAGATTCCAATTTCCATTAAAGAAAGGCATGGAACACTTTCCTAGAAATAAAATAAAATTACCATATGAATCTATCATGAGAGGCACTTATGGATTGCCTACCAAAGATGGCAATACCTAGATCTATCCTTGCTTTTATGCCTAGCTAGGGGCGTTAAACGATAGCGCTTGTTGGGAGGCAACCCAATTTTATTTTTTAGTTTTTTTTGCTTTTGCTTCTGTTTAGGAATAAATCTTTGATCTAGCCTCTGGTTAGATGTGTTTTATGTTTTAATTAGTGTTTGTGCCAAGTTAAACCTATAGGATCTTCTTGGATGATAGTTATTTGATCTTGCTGTGATTTCCAGAAACTTTCTGTTCACGAAAACAATTGTTAAAAATCACTGGAACGTGATAAATAGTGATTCCAATTGTTGATGATCAATAAACAAATTGCCTAGGTCATCCTATTTTGGCTGATTTTTTGGAGTTCTAGAAGTTTGCGTTAGTTACAATACTCCCCCTATGTCCATGCCTACACCTAGAACAAGATAACAAGATGAGTATGGTGGAGTGTGCAAGGGTTCAAGCAACATTGCTCGAATCAATGATATTTAGCTCATGCCTTAACTCGCGAAATCTTGCTTCATCCAAGGGCTTCGTGAAGATATCTGCAAGGTTATCATGAGTGTTGACATAGTTGAGCTCGATCTCCCCTCGCCTAATCTGATCCCGGATGAAGTGATATCGAATCTCAATATGCTTCGTTTTGAAGTGTTGTACCGGATTGAGAGAAATATTGATGGCACTTTCATTGTCACACCAAAGAGGCACTTTGTCACAAATGACACTGTAATCCTTTAAAGTTTGCCTCATCCATAGAAGTTGTGCACAACAACTACATGCGGCTACATACTCTGCTTCGGTGAACGAGAGAGACACACAACTTTGCTTCTTAGAAGACCAACTCACCAAAGAGCAACCAAGAAATTGGCACCCTCCAGAAGTGGACTTCCTATCCACTTTTTCTCCCGCCCAATCAAAGTCCAAATAGCCTACAAGCTTGAAGTTTGCTCCTCTTGGGTACCATAGGCCAAAGTTTGGGGTATGAGCCAAATATCGAAAGATTCGCTTGACCGCCACAAAGTGGCTTTCCTTAGGTGCGGCTTGAAACCGTGCATAAATTCCCACACTCAACATGATATTTGGTCTAGATGCACAAAGGTAAAGCAAGGAACCAATCATGGAGCGATATACCTTTTGATCCACCGCTTTACCATTCGGATCTATGTCAAGTTGGCATTTGACGGGCATTGGGGTGGAAGCCGGCTTGACATCACTTAGCTTGAATCTGTTGAGCATGTCTTGAGTGTATTTGGCTTGGTTGATGAAGGTTCCTTCTCTTTGTTGCTTAAATTCGAACCCGAGAAAGAACTTCAACTCTCCCATCATGGACATCTTGAACTTTGACGTCATGAGAGCGGCAAATTCCTCATTGAAAGCTTTGTTGGGAGAACCAAAAATAATGTCATCAACATATAGTTGGCACACAAACAACTCCCCTTTGACCTTCTTAGTAAAAAGAGTGGGGTTGATTTTCCCAATTTCAAACCCACGATCTTGCAACAACTCGGTAAGGTGGTCATACCACGCACGTGGGGCTTGTTTAAGGCCATAGAGTGCCTTATTGAGTTGGTACACATGATCGGGGAAATAGGGATCCTCGAACCCGGGGTGTTGTTTGACATACACCAACTCATTAATAGGACCATTAATAAAAGCACTCTTCACATTCATTTGTTGCAACTTGAAGTTATGATGAGAAGCATAAGAAATCAACAAACGAATAGATTCAAGGCGAGCAACGGGAGCAAAGGTTTCACCGTAGTTGATACCCTCGACTTGGGAGTAGCCTTGTGCTACCAAGCGAGCCTTGTTGCGGACAATAATTCCATGAGCATCTTGCTTGTTCTTGAATATCCACTTGCTTCCAATGACATTATGGTTCCCCGTTGGCCTTGGCACCAATCTCCACACCTTGTTGTGCTCGAAGTTGTTGAGTTCTTCATGCATGGAATTAAGCCAATCGGGATCTTCGAGCGCCTCATAGACCTTTTGGGGTTCAACACAAGAGACAAACGTGTGATGTTCACAATAGTTTGCCAATTGTCTACAAGTGCTTACCCCCTTTCGAATGCTTCCAAGCACATTTGTCATTAGATGACACTTGGTAGAGAGCTTGGATGCAATCTTGGCGGCACGACGCTCCAATTCCTCCTCAGGAGTGAGTTGAGGAGCGGTTAGTTGATCATCTTGAGCGTCGTCTTGAACTTTCTCGGAGGAGAGAACTTGACCTTGGGCATCACTTGGTGTTTCAACACCATCTTGAGGTTGACCTTTCCCTTGGTCTTGTTCATGAGGTTGAGGGCCTTCACTTTGTTCTTCGGAAGCGTGTGGGCCTTGGGTCGGTGATGGTTCCACTTGAGTGGACCATTGTCCTTCTCCTTCGGCCACAAGGGGTTCCTCAATGGGTAGGATAAAACCAACACCCATTATTCTTATGGCTTGGGGAGGAATTTCATCACCTACATCACAAGTGCCACTTTGCTCCACTTGGGAGCCGTTATTCTCATCAAACTCCACGTTACACGTCTCCTCAATAAGTCCCATGGACTTATTGAGGACACGGTAAGCATGAGAGTTTGTAGCATAACCAACAAATATGCCCTCTTGAGCTCTAGCCTCAAATTTAGACAAATGAACACCTTTCTTGAGAATGAAACACTTACACCCGAACACCCGGAAGTACTTGAGGTTGGGCTTGTTACCGGTGAGAATCTCATAAGGAGTTTTGTTCAAGCCTTTGCGGAGATATAGCCGATTGGATGCATGACACGTGGTGTTGATGGATTCAGCCCAAAAGTTGTATGGAGACTTGAACTCCGCCATCATGGTTCTTTCCGCATCCATCAACGTCCGATTCTTCCTCTCCTCTACACCATTTTGTTGAGGGGTGTAAGGTGCGGAATATTCATGCTTGATCCCCTCATCACTATGAAACTCATCCAAGGTGTAGTTCTTGAACTCGGTGCCGTTGTCACTTCTTATCGTCAAGATCTTTGCATTGTGTTGGCGTTGAGCTTCATTTGCAAAATCAATGATGGTTTGTTGGGTCTCACTCTTCCTCTTGAAGAAGTACACCCAAGTGTATCTTGAATAATCATCCACAATCACCAAGCAATAATTTCTACCCCTAAGACTATCAAAGGCTGGAGGCCCAAAGAGATCCAAGTGAAGGAGCTCCAAAGGCCTCTTAGAGTAAATGATAGTCGTGAGAGGGTGAGCCTTGTCATGTAGCTTTCCTTCGATACAAGCACTGCAAGCACGATCTTTAGCAAAACTAACATTTGTTAGTCCACGGACATGGTCCCCCTTGAGAAGATTTTGCAAAGATCTCATATTGACATGGGCTAAACGGCAATGCCAAAGCCATCCCACATCAACTTTAGCCATTAGGCATGTCGTGGTCTTAGTGGGTCGCTCCGAAAAGCTAATCACATAAAGACTGTTCTCGACATTCCCAATAAAGGCTACTTTAAGAGTCTTGCTCCACAAGAGGGCCGCGGTATCAATATCAAAGAAAGTAGCAAAGCCCATGAGTGCAAGTTGATGAACAGAAAGTAAATTGTATGCAAGGGACTCAACAAGCATGACTTTCTCGATCGTGAGATCATGAGAAATGACTACCTTGCCAAGACCCAATACCTTAGAAGATGAGGCATCACCCCACTCGACATTGGTGGGCATAGATGGAAACTTGTGCACGTCCACCACCAAGTCCTTGCTTCCGGTCATATGATTAGTGGCTCCACTATCGAGCAACCATGATCCCCCACCGGAAGCAAACACCTACAAGAGGTCAATGCTTGGTTTTAGGTACCCATTTTGTGATGGGTCCTTTGATGTTAGTAACAAGGGTATTAGGAACCCAAATAGACCATTCAATATACTCATAAGAAGAACCAACAAATTTGGCATAGACATGCCCATCACTAGCACAACACAACACATAAGAAGGGTTAAAGTCACCGGCTTTGTTGGAAGGAGTGGCATTGCCCTTCTTGACACCACCACCCTTCACATTGTTCTTCTTCTCCTTGGAAGCACCCTCTCCCTCCTTCACAAAAGTTTGCTTGAGAGGAGGAGGTCGGTTGGCCTTGTCATTCTTCTTCTTGTTCTTGGACTTGGGTGCGAACCCAATTCCCTCCTTGGCCACAACTTCCGTTTGATTGCTCAAAAGGTCATTGAGGTTTTTCTCACCTTGTATGCATGACACAAGACCTTTCTCAAGTTGCTTCTTCAACTTAGCATTCTCCTCCACAAGATGCACATGCTCACAACATGGGTTAGTAGCATTTGCATTATCAATTAAAACCATATTAGGAAAAGTGGCTTTCTCCTTGGTTAGCTTCACTTGGAGTTGATCATGAGACTCTTTAAAGCTAGCATGAGTACCCTTCAAAGCCTTGTGAGCCTTGTCAAGTATATCAAACTCTTCCTTGAGTCTAGCAAGATCAATCCCAAGTTTAGCCTTCTCAGAATTTAGCACACGAGATACAACAAGTGCATGATCAAGATCTTTCTTTAATTTGGCATGCTCATCGTTGTGTGACTCCTCAAGAGCCAAACGATGACCACGCTCTTCTTCAAGAGCATTAGAGAGATCCGATATCTCATCGCCATAGTCACGACTATGTCCCTCCATCTTAGAGATGGTGTCTTCGTGAGCCTCGATCATGTCATTGGCTTCACCAAGTTGTTCCAAGAGAGCAACAATGTGCTTCTTGGATTTACCCTTGAGCTTACTCATAAAAGACTCAAATTCATTTTCTTCTTCATTAGACCCCTCACTCTCATCAATGCAATCCGTCAAAGAGGGATTAGTAGTGATGGTGTTTTGATGTTGGGGGTTACCTTGTTGGTGGCTTTGCCCATGAGGCACTTGGCGGTGATGTTCTCATTGGGTGAGTCGAAGAGGGACTCCAGTGGAGTTGTTGTAATGGCGACGGAGGCCATGGCAACCGTCTCACCGTCTTCATCATCATCATCATCATCCTCATTGTACTCTTCTTGTGCCACCAACCCCTTGGGAGGAGTCTTCTTGGTGAAGTTGCTCTTGTTGGGGAAGGGCTTGGCCTTGTCTTTTCGGATGAGCTTGCCACCATTGTCTTCCCTCTTCTCATATGGGCATTCCGCAAAAAAGTGGATCACATTGCCACAATTATAGCAAGTCCTTACTCGTTGCTTGCCCTTCGTGCCACTTGAGTTGTTCTTGTTGAAGTTGTGCCTTGTGTTCTTCTTGCTCCAAAATTGCCTTGAAGCAAGAGCCATGTGCTCATGATAAGCATACTTTGTATCTTCGGGATTGCTCTCCTCTTCTTCCTCTTCGTCCTCTTCTTCCACACTCGCCTTGGCCTTCAAAGAAAGTTTGGGCTTATTTGCTCTTTGAGAACGCAACACGGCATTGTCGGCGGCCTTGTCCAAGATACTCATTGCCACAAACTCATCCAACACTTCACTTGAGGACAAGGTGTGGAAGTCCGGCCTCTGACGGATGACATGGCCTTATGGTAAGGCATCATGGCTTTGAGAAACTTCTGCTTGATCCAATTGTCATTTGTATCCTTGCTCCCATGATCTCAGAGTGAGACCGCGAGAGTGGTTAATCTCCGGTAAAGCTCATGAGGTTCTTCACCTTCATTCATTGCAAATTCATCGGCTTCATCTTGCACCACTTCATAGTTGGAGCGTTGAATGCTTGCGCTGCCCTTGTAAAGAGAAACAACATGGTGCCAAGCTTCCTTTGCGACGGTGAAAGGTCGGAGATGCGCAATATCTTCGGAAGATGAACAGAGCATTCTCGTGAATTGATGATCCGCGGATTCTCGAGGGGTGAAGTTGCTTGGGTCATGTGGATAGAAACCTTGCTCAATGATTCTTCAAAGATTAGTATTGACATGATTTAAATGACATTTAAAACGATAGACCCAAGAGTCAAAGTCCTCATTTTTCACAATCTTAGGAGGAGCCGGCATGATTTAAATGAGTGGAGGGAACCGGTACTCCATAAGTAAGAGGTGGTTCAACATGGGCATAGGTGCCGTTTCCACTTTTACCACTTGACAAAGGAACTTTCTCACTAGTAGCTTCCCCCTTGTCGGAGTTAGCATACGTCACCTTGTTAGTGGGATCAACCACTTCCAAAGGTGCGGTGGATAATTTAAGACCATCAAGAAAGTTCTTAAGCATGCCTTTGACCTCGGCCGTCATGGAGGTTTTCAATGTGTCCAAAGCCACATTGAACTCCTCACGTGAGACTGAGGTTCCCCCATCGGCTGTAGACGAGGACGGAATCACACCGGGGTGCTCCTCCCCACCATCTACGGTGTCAACCATACTCTTCGGACGGAAAAGTCCTTAAGAAAGAGACAAGGCTCTGATACCAATTGAAAGGATCGATATACTTGACTACAGGGGGGTGAATAGGCAACTAACAATTTTATCTTTTCTTTACCAAATTAAAATTTGCATCAAAGTAGGTTGTCTAGATATGCAACTAAGTGAGCAACCTATATGATGCAACAACAACAAGTACACAAGCAATCAAGGAATGCAACACAATATAAGCTTGCACGAGTAAAGGTACGAGATAACCAAGAGTGGAGTCGGTGAAGACGAGGATGTGTTACCGAAGTTCCTTCCCTTTGAGAGGAAGTACGTCTCTGTTGGAGCGGTGTGGAGGCACAATGCTCCCCAAGAAGCCACTAGGGCCACCGTATTCTCCTCACGCCCTCACACAATGTGAGATGCCGTGATTCCACTATTGGTGCCCTTGAAGGCGGCAGCCGGACATTTACAAACAAGGTTGGGGCTCTCTCCACAACTTAATTGGAGGCTCCCAACGAAACCCCGGAGCTTCACCACAATGGAATGTGGCTCCGAAGTGACCTCTTCCATCTAGGGCACCCAAGAACCGAAGAGTAACAAAATCCACACAAGAAAGTATGGGGGAATCAAATATCCTTTGGTGAAAGTGTAGATCTCGGTATCCTCCTTCAATCCCTAGCAAATCAACAAATTTGAGTGGCTAGAGAGAGAGATCGGGCAAGAAAGCTTCAAGGGCATTAATGGAGGAGAGAGAGGTAAGAGATAGGTGGGAGGTGGGAGAAGCACCTCCTTAAATAGGCCCCCCTCAGATCCAACCATTATGCGTAGAAATGCATAGGAGCGGTACTTCCGCAATAGACACCTGTACAACCGAATGCGGGAAACCCCTGCTAGGGCACTAGGGCGGTAATTCCACAATAGACGCCGGTATATCGGAACATACCGGAACTACTGTCCCACCACCGCCCGACTACCGCTTCACAATCAGAAGGAAATCACCCAGGCCGGTAGTTAGAGCGGTGGTTGGGCCGGAGCTACCGCTGGGCCAGCAGTCCCTGGGTGGTGGAGTCCGAGGCGGTAGTATCGCCCTGAACACCGGTAGTACCTGTTTGTCAAGACAATCTGGAACTTCCGTTCCACCATCGGTCTACCACAATACCCGGTACATAAGGGAGTCGCCCCTGAGCGGTACTTGGAGCGGTGGTAAGACCGGAACTACCGGCCAGCGATACAACCGCTCAATGGAGCGGTACTACCGCCATGGGCAGAACTGCACAGTGACAGAGGACTTTGGGGAACCTCTCTCTCCTTGAACGGAGGGTATATGGTGGGTGCAGAGAATGTGTACGTGAAGTGATTCACCCAATACCTTCCTATGTGGATTCCCTCTTAATAGTACGGATATCCTACGACCAAAGGAATAAAAACGTCGGAAACTCCCTCTTCGATCTTTTCCGTAGAGAGGGAGGGCCTAACCGTATTGCGCCACACAATGTGTACCTGACAGAACTAGAACGCACGATTAGTCCACACGTGTGTTGTCATCATAACCAAAACTCTAAGGCAGAAGATGCCCTTACAATCTCCCCCTTTTTGGTGGATGATGACAACCACACAAAAAGCACGTGAGTTCTAAAAAATATAGACGGGGCTCCCCCTGAGTTGAGCACTATTTAGAGTTTGCTTTTGGACTGCAAAATGTTGAGACTAGGATCAATGCTCCCCCTAGATTTTATAGACCAACCAGTGACAGCAAAACAAAATACCATACATCAAGCAGTAGAGCCAAGGATAAGGGCATCATCAACACACAAGCTCTACTGATAGATGAGTGCATAGATAAATAGGAAAAGGATGCATGTCTTACACCATGCACAAGGTCACAACACAGGACAAGTTCACAAGACACTAGAAAGAGCAACTCCAAATGAACTCACAAGACCAACTGCAAATGAACCCCCCATGCAACTCCCGTGACCTAATGGAGCTCTCTCCCCCTTTGGCATCAAGACACCAAAAAGGAAAAGAGCAAAGCTAACACCCCGGGGCTCAGTGGATCTCCTCGCCAGTTGTCGCAGAGCTGTCAGAAGCATCATCATCATCAGCGTCGTCAGGCTCCTCAGCCTCCTCAGACCCCGCTGTAGTCGCCTCAGGACCACGGACAGAAGAGGTAGCATGCGCTTTATCAGACCACTGACAGTTCTCCAAGCACCACGTATCCTCAGGAGTGATGGTCTTCTCGGAGCCACTCTTCACATTTGGCACATTGAGGTGCCACATCAACTGAATCTGCCTGCGACGCGCCATCTCTCAGCAACATGGGCCTTGTAGAGATTCTTCTGAATATGAGTCTGCAAGCAAAAGGTCTTCTTGATCTTGGAAGTCAGCTTCTCAACCCACGTGGGCTAGGTCCCAGGCTCCAACTCAAAGTCCTCGTCGCCCGAGGTAGCAAACACATCCTCCTGATTGCCCGTTGAAAAACGAGGATGTTATGCTTCTTCTTCCTCAACACCTTAACCTCATGCTCCGTGAGATTAGCCGGAGTGGTGAGAGGTTCTCCTGGCCTATGGACTGCCCAAACGGAGTGCAGAAACTGCATCACAAAAGGAGCATAGATCGGTACCTTGTGGTACCACACCATATTGTACATCTCCTCCCACATCCACTTGCAGACATCAAACGTGGCACCGGAACCCCTCTTGGTCTTCATGGCCACAAGCAAATTCACAAGATAACCATAAATATTGTCTTGATTCCCAACCTTGGGTAGTAGCACATAGCGGAACACACGATGCAGAATATCATAGACTGGCAGAAGGTCGTTGGACTTACCCACGATACCATGACCCGGGATGTACAGAGGGGCAAGCTTCTCCTTGTCCATGGGGTGGGCTCGGTCGTGAGGACGGAGACCACCTTGGCCCTCCAACCAGTACCCTCATAGCCAAGAGCATTGTATAAAGCTCTTCAAGGGACATGAAAGAACTGATCACGACACATAAAGGACAGGTGACGCGCATCATCGGTGCCGAAGTGGACAGTAGCATAGAACTGATGAATGAGCTGCACATCGAAATCACAATTCACACTCATGAGCTTGATCAAATCAAACTCCTCATAGATCTCCAGAGCCTCTCCAAAGTAACCAGGGTTGCTCCTCCAGTGATCGGTGTCAATGGACCACATCCAGGTGAACTTGTTCTTGTGGTGCTCAAAAATTTCTGACACAATCCTGATCTGCAACTCATTCCGGAACTGAGGGTTGTTCCAACGAGGATGCGGTGCCACAGAGTAGGGATCCTGGAAACGGAACTTTTCGCAGTCCGTAAGCTTCCATTTGTGCATGGGCATCGTAGCATGCAGCTTGGTAGCCGTAGACTTCTCCTGACGAGTGGCTTTGGTAGGGATCACCACCTCGTGAGTATCCTCAATGTCATCCGAAGGCTTGCCCCTACGGGCCCTCTTCTTGGTGTGCTGAGGCTTCCGAGCAGCACGAGAGCTAGAGCCACCTGCAAACGCACACAAGGAGCACACAGAAACCCTAGCAAAGATGAGAGGAATGTACACAAGATCAGAAGAATACATCTCATGTTTGTAAATAGAAGAAGAACAGTGCAGATGGGTTCAGAGAAAGCGGTTGTTCCGGTTGTTCGACCGGTAGAGCCATCCAAGCGGTAGTACCGCTGGCAAGGAGCGGTAATACCGCTGAGAGTGGATCTCCCGAGTGGAAGAATAGGGACAACCCTATCTCGAATCTAGATGCAATATTCCTACTTCTAACTAAGCACAGGAAACAGGAGGAGTTTATACGCATCTCTCCCACCAAATATTTGGCCAAAAATGCGGGAGTACAAGCAATACCCTAGAGAAAGGATTCAACAAGAAGAACCCTTAGAACGGGAAGATATAGGGCATTATCGGTATCCATGGGAGGAGATCGAAGAGGAGGCAACCTCAACGGAGCGGATCCGATGAAGGGCCGACCGATCTAGAGGGCCTGAGGGCGCTCCAAGGCAATGGGCGGAGCAACCGGCGGCTAGGGTTCAGATGAGGGACAGGCGCGAAGGGGAAAAAGAAAACCCCTTCAGCCCGCGCCCTTTATATATGCGCCCAGATGTCAGCCGGTAGTACCGCTCTAAAGAGCGGTAGTACTGCTCCTGAAGCTAGCCGGTATTTGAGAGCGGTACTTCCGCTCCGGAAGTAGTGGTAGTACCGCTTCCAAATGCCGGTAGTATCTGTTGGGGAACGTTGCAGAAAATTAAAAATTTTCCTACGGTTTCACCAAGATCCATCTATGAGTTCATCTAGCAACGAGTCATGGGAGAGAGAGATTGCATCTACATACCACTTTGTAGATCGCGAGCGGAAGCGTTCAACGAACGGGGATGAAGTAGTCGTACACACCGTGATCCAAATCACCGGAGATCCTAGCACCAAAAACACGGCACCTCCGCGTTCAACACACGTAGGTCAGCATAACGTATCCTTCTTCTTGATCCAGCAAGGCAAAGGAGAGGTTGGGGAAGAAGGCTCCAGCATCAGCACGACGGCGTGGTGATGGTGGAACTACAGTACTCTGGCAGGGCTTCGCCATGCTCAACGGAGGAGGAGGAGGTGTTGGGGAGGGAGAGGGAGGCGCCAATGACCAGGGGTTGCGGCTGCCCCCTCCCCTCCCCCCTTTATATAGGAGTGCCAAGGGGGGGCGCCGGCCCTAGGAGATCCAATCTCCTTGGGGCGGCGGCCAAGGGGAGGTTTCCCTCCCCCCCAAGGCACCTAGGAGGTGCCTTCCCCTTGTGGGACTCCTTCCCTTTGTAACCCTAGGCGCATGGGCCTCTTGGGGCTGGTTCCCCTTGGCCCATGTAGGCCAAGGCGCACCCCCTAGAGCCCATGTGGCCCCCGAGGCAGGTGGCCCCACCCGGTGGACCCCCCGGGACCCTCCGGTGGTCCCGGTACAATACCGATAACCCCGAAACTTGTCCCGATGGCCAAAACAACACTTCCTATATATAATTCTTTACCTCCGGACCATTCCGAAACTCCTCGTGACGTCCGGGATCTTATCCGGGACTCCGAACAACATTCAGGTTACTGCATATACATATCTTCACAACCCTAGCATCACCGAACCTTAAGTGTGTAGACCCTACGGGTTCGGGAGACATGCAGACATGACCGAGACGGCTCTCGGGCAATAACCAACAGCGGGATCTGGATACCCATGTTGGCTCCCACATGCTCCACGATGATCTCATCGGATGAACCACGATGTCGAGGATTCAATTAATCCGTATACGATTCCCTTTGTCAATCGGTATTTTACTTGCCCGAGATTCGATCGTCGGTATCCTAATACCTCGTTCAATCTCGTTATCGGCAAGTCACTTTTCTTGTACCGTAATGCATGATCCCGTGATCAAACACTTTGATCACATTGAGCTCATTATGATGATGCATTACCGAGAGGGCCCGGTGATACCTCTCCGTCAAGCGGAGTGACAAATCCCAGTCTCGATCCATGTCAACCCAACAGACACTTTCAGAGATACCCGTAGTATGCCTTTATAGTCACCCAGTTACGTTGTGACGTTTGGCACACCCAAAGCACTCCTACGGTATCCGGGAGTTACACGATCTCATGGTCTAAGGAAAGGATACTTGACATTGGAAAACTCTAGCAAACGAACTATGCGATCTTATGCTATGTTTAGGATTGGGTCTTGTCCATCACATCATTCTCCTAATGATGTGATCTCGTTATCAGTGACATCCAATGTCCATAGTCAGGAAACCATGACTATCTGTCGATCAACGAGCTAGTCAACTAGAGGCTCACTAGGGACATATTGTTGTCTGTTATTCACACATGTATTACGATTTCCGGATAACACAATTATAGCACGAATAAAGACAATTATCATGAATAAGGAAATATAATAATAATGCTTTTATTATTGCCTCTAGGGCATATTTCCAACAGTCTCCCACTTGCACTAGAGTCAATAATCTAGTTACATTGTGATGAATCAAACACCCATAGAGTTCTGGTGCTGATCATGTTTTGCCTTAGGGAGAGGTTTAGTCAACGGATCTGCGACATTCAGATCCGTGTGCACTTTACAAATTTCTATGTCTCCATCTTGAACATTTTCACGAATGGAGTTGAAGCGACGCTTGATGTGCCTGGTCTTCTTGTGAAACCTGGGCTCCTTTGCAAGTGCAATAGCTCCAGTGTTGTCACAGAAGAGTTTGATTGGCCCCGACGCATTGGGTATGACTCCGAGGTCGATGATGAACTCCTTCACCCAAATTGCTTCATGTGCTGCCTCCGAGGCTGCCATGTACTCCGCTTCACATGTAGATCCCGCCACGACGCTTTTCTTCCAACTGCACCAGCTTACTGCCCCACCATTCAAAATATACACGTATCCGGTTTGTGACTTAGAGTCATCCAGATCTGTGTCGAAGCTAGCGTCGACGTAACCTTTTACGACGAGCTCTTCGTCACCTCCATAAACGAGAAACATTTCCTTAGTCCTTTTCAGGTACTTCAGGATATTCTTGACCGCTGTCCAGTGTTCCTTGCCGGGATTACTTTGGTACCTTCCTACCAAACTTACAGCAAGGTTTACATCAGGTCTGGTACACAGCATGGCATACATAATAGAACCTATGGCTGAGGCATAGGGGATGACACTCATCTCTTCTATATCTTCTGCCGTGGTCGGACATTGAGCTGAGCTCAATTTCACACCTTGTAACACAGGTAAGAACCCTTTCTTAGATTGATCCATATTGAACTTCTTCAATATTTTATCAAGGTATGTGCTTTGCGAAAGACCTATGAGCCGTCTCGATCTATCTCTATAGATCTTGATGCCTAATATATAAGCAGCTTCTCCAAGGTCCTTCATTGAAAATCTCTTATTCAAGTAGGCCTTAATGTTGTCCAAGAGTTCTATATCATTTCCCATCAAAAGTATGTCGTCTACATATAATATGAGAAATGCTACGGCGCTCCCACTCACTTTCTTGTAAACGCAGGCTTCTCCATAAGTCTGCGTAAACCCAAACGCTTTGATCATCTCATCAAAGCGAATGTTCCAACTCCGAGATGCTTGCACCAACCCATAAATCGAGCGTTGGAGCTTGCACACCTTGTCAGCATTCTTAGGATCGACAAAACCTTCCGGCTGCATCATATACAATTCTTCCTTAAGGTAACCATTAAGCAATGACGTTTTGACGTCCATTTGCCATATTTCATAATCGTAGAATGCGGCAATTGCTAACATGATTCGGACGGACTTCAGCTTCGCTACCGGTGAGGAAGTCTCATCGTAGTCAATTCCTTGAACTTGTCGATAACCCTTAGCGACAAGCCGAGCTTTATAGATGGTCACATTACCATCCGCGTATGTCTTCTTCTTAAAGATCCATTTATTTTCTATGGCTCGCCGGTCAACGGGCAAGTTAGTCAAAGTCCATACTTCGTTTTCATACATGGATCCTATCTCGGATTTCATGGCTTCCAGCCATTTGTCGGAATCCAGGCCCGCCATTGCTTCCTCATAGTTCGAAGGTTCACCGTTGTCTAACAACATGATTTCCAAGACAGGGTTGCCGTACCACTCTGGTGCGGAACGTGTCCTTGTGGACCTTCGAATTTCAGTAGGAGCTTGGTTGGAAGTATCTTGATCATCATCATTAATTTCCTCTCTAGTCGGTGCAGGCACCTCAGGAACGTTTTCTTGAGTTTCGCCATTTTCCGGTTCAAGAGGTAACACTTCATCAAGTTCTACTTTCCTCCCACTTACTTCTTTCGAGAGAAACTCTTTCTCTAGAAAGGATCCATTTTTGGCAACAAAGATCCTGCCTTCGGATCTGAGGTAGAAGGTATACCCAACAGTTTCTTTAGGGTATCCTATGAAGACGCATTTTTCCGACTTGGGTTTGAGCTTTTCAGGTTGAAGTTTCTTGACATAAGCATCGCATCCCCAAACTTTTAGAAACGACAGCTTAGGTTTCTTCCCAAACCATAATTCATACGGTGTCGTCTCAACGGATTTCGACGGAGCCCTATTTAAAGTGAATGCGGTAGTCTCTAAAGCATAGCCCCAAAAAGATAGCGGTAAATCGGTAAGAGACATCATAGATCGCACCATATCTAATAGAGTGCGATTACGACGTTCGGACACACCATTACGCTGAGGTGTTCCAGGCGGCGTGAGTTGTGAAACTATTCCACATTTTCTTAAGTGCGTGCCAAATTCGTGACTCAAGTATTCTCCTCCACGATCTGATCGTAGAAACTTGATCTTTCTATCACGTTGATTTTCAACCTCACTCTGAAATTCCTTGAACTTTTCAAAGGTCTCAGACTTGTGTTTCATCAAGTAGATATACCCATATCTACTCAAGTCATCAGTTAGGGTGAGAACATAACGATAGCCACCGCGAGCCTCAACACTCATTGGACCGCACACATCGGTATGTATGATTTCCAATAAGTTGGTTGCTCGCTCCATTGTTCCTGAGAACGGAGTCTTGGTCATTTTACCCATGAGGCATGGTTCGCACGTGTCAAATGATTCATAATCAAGAGACTCTAAAAGTCCATCTGCATGGAGCTTCTTCATGCGTTTGACACCTATGTGACCAAGACGGCAGTGCCACAAATATGTGTGACTATTGTTATCAACTTTAACTCTTTTGGTATTCACACTATGAATATGTGTATCATCACGTACGAGATTCATTAAGAATAAACCATTAACCATCAGAGCATGACCATAAAACATATCTCTCATATAAATAGAACAACCATTATTCTCGGATTTAAATGAGTAGCCATCTTGAATTAAACGAGATCCAGATACAATGTTCATGCTCAAACTTGGCACTAAATAACAATTATTGAGGTTTAAAACTAATCCCGTAGGTAAATGTAGAGGTAGCGTGCCGACGGCGATCACATCGACCTTGGAACCATTCCCGATGCGCATCGTCACCTCGTCCTTTGCCAGTCTCCGTTTATTCCACAGCTCCTGCTTTGAGTTACAAATGTGAGCAACTGCACCGGTATCAAATACCCAAGAGCTACTACGAGTACTGGTAAGGTACACATCAATTACATGTATATCACATATACCTTTGGTTTTGCCGGCCTTCTTGTCCGCTAAGTATTTGGGGCAGTTCCACTTCCAGTGACCACTTCCCTTGCAATAAAAACACTCAGTCTCGGGCTTGGGTCCATTCTTTGGCTTCTTCCCGGCAACTTGCTTACCGGGCGCGGCAACTTCCTTGCCGTCCTTCTTGAAGTTCTTTTTACCCTTGCCCTTCTTGAACTTAGTGGTTTTATTCACCATCAACACTTGATGCTCCTTCTTGATTTCTACCTCTGCTGATTTCAGCATAGCATATACCTCGGGAATGGTCTTTACCATCCCCTGCATATTGTAGTTCATCACAAAGCTCTTGTAGCTAGGTGGAAGCGACTGGAGGATTCTGTCAATGACCGCTTCATCCAGGAGATTAACTTCCAGTTGAGTCAAGCGGTTGTGCAACCCAGACATTTTGAGTATGTGTTCACTGACAGAGCTATTTTCCTCCATCTTACAGCTAAAGAATTTGTCGGAGACTTCATATCTCTCGACCCGGGCATGAGCTTGGAAAACCATTTTCAGCTCTTCGAACATCTCATATGCTCCATGTCTCTCAAAACGCTTTTGGAGCCCCGGCTCTAAGCTGTAAAGCATGCCGCACTGAACGAGGGAGTAATCATCGCAGCGTGACTGCCAAGCGTTCATAACGTCTTGTTCTGCAGGGAGAATAGGTGCGTCACCCAGCGGTGCTCGTAGGACATAATCTTTCTTGGCAGCTATGAGGATGATCCTCAGGTTCCGGACCCAGTCCGTATAGTTGCTGCCATCGTCTTTCAGCTTGGTTTTCTCTAGGAATGCGTTGAAGTTGAGGACTACGTTGGCCATTTCATCTACAAGACATATTGTAAAAAATTTAGACTAAGTTCATGATAATAAAGTTCATTTAATCAAATTATTTAATGAACTCCCACTTAGATAGACATCCCTCTTCTAGTCATCTAAGTATTACATGATCCGAGTCAACTAGGCCGTGTCCAATCATCACGTGAGACGGACTAGTCAACATCGATGAACATCTTCATGTTGATCGTATCTTGTATACGACTCATGCTCGACCTTTCGGTCTTCTGTGTTCCGAGGCCATGTCTGTACATGCTAGGCTCGTCAAGTCAACCTAAGTGTTTTGCGTGTGTAAATATGTCTTACACCCGTTGTATGTGAACGTTAGAATCTATCACACCCGATCATCACGTGGTGCTTCGAAACAACGAACTGTCGCAACGGTGCCCAGTTGGGGGGAACACTTTCTTGAAATTATTATGAGGGATCATCTTATTTACTACCGTCGTTCTAAGTAAACAAGATGCAAAACATGATAAACATCACATGCAATCAAATAATAAACGTGACATGATATGGCCAATATCACATAGCTCCTTTGATCTCCATCTTGGGGCTCCATGATCATCTTGTCACCGGCTTGACACCATGATCTCCATCATCATGATCTCCATCATCGTGTCTCCATGAAGTTGCTCGCCAACTATTACTTCTAATACTATGGCTAACGCGTTTAGCAATAAAGTAAAGTAATTTACATGGCGTTTCTCAATGACACGCATGTCATACAAAAAATAAAGACAACTCCTATGGCTCCTGCCGGTTGTCATACTCATCGACATGCAAGTCGTGATTCCTATTACAATAGCATGAACATCTCATACATCACATATAGATCATTCATCATTCATCACAACTTTGGCCATATCATATCACAAAGCACTTGCTGCAAAAACAAGTTAGACGTCCTCTAATTGTTGTTGCAAGTTTTTACGTGGCTGAAGAAGGGTTCTAGCAAGAACGTTTTCTTACCTACGTGAAAACCACAACGTGATTTGTCAACTTCTATTTACCCTTCATAAGGACCCTTTTCATCGAATCCGCTCCAACTAAAGTGGGAGATACAGACACCCGCCAGCCACCTTATGCAACTAGTGCATGTTAGTCGGTGGAACCGGTCTCACGTAAGAGTACGTGTAAGGTTGGTCCGGGCCGCTTCATCCCACAATACCGTCGAAGCAAGATAAGACTAGTAGCGGCAAGAAAGTTGACAACATCTACGCCCACAACAAATTGTGTTCTACTCGTGCAATAGAGAACTACGCATAGACCTAGCTCATGATGCCACTGTTGGGGAATGTTGCAGAAAATTAAAATTTTTCCTACGGTTTCACCAAGATCCATCTATGAGTTCATCTAGCAACGAGTCATGGGAGAGAGAGATTGCATCTACATACCACTTTGTAGATCGCGAGTGGAAGCGTTCAACGAACGGGGATGAAGTAGTCGTACACACCGTGATCCAAATCACCGGAGATCCTAGCACCGAAAACACGGCACCTCCGCGTTCAACACACGTACGGTCAGCGTAACGTCTCCTTCTTCTTGATCCAGCAAGGCAAAGGAGAGGTTGGGGAAGAAGGCTCCAGCAGCAGCACGACGGCGTGGTGATGGTGGAACTACAGTACTCCGGCAGGGCTTCGCCGTGCTCAACAGAGGAGGAGGAGGTGTTGGGGAGGGAGAGGGAGGCGCCAGTGACCAGGGGTTGCGGCTGCCCCCTCCTCTCCCCCCTTTATATAGGAGTGCCAGGGGGGCGCCGGCCCTAGGAGATCCAATCTCCTTGGGGCGGCGGCCAAGGGGAGGTTTCCCTCCCCCCCCCCCCCCCCCCAAGGCACCTAGGAGGTGCCTTCCCCTTGTGGGACTCCTTCCCTTTGTAACCCTAGGCGCATGGGCCTCTTGGGGCTGGTTCCCCTTGGCCCATGTAGGCCAAGGCGCACCCCCTAGAGCCCATGTGGCCCCCGAGGCAGGTGGCCCCACCCGGTGGACCCCCCGGGACCCTCCGGTGGTCCCGGTACAATACCGATAACCCCGAAACTTGTCCCGATGGCCAAAACAGCACTTCCTATATATAATTCTTTACCTCCGGACCATTCCGAAACTCCTCGTGATGTCCGGGATCTCATCCGGGACTCCAAACAACATTCGGGTTACTGCATATACATATCTTCACAACCCTAGCGTCACCGAACCTTAAGTGTGTAGACCCTACGGGTTCGGGAGACATGCAGACATGACCGAGACGGCTCTCGGGCCATAACCAACAGCGGGATCTGGATACCCGTGTTGGCTCCCACATGCTCCACGATGATCTCATCGGATGAACCACGATGTCGAGGATTCAATTAATCCGTATACGATTCCCTTTGTCAATCGGTATTTTACTTGCCCGAGATTCGATCGTCGGTATCCTAATACCTCGTTCAATCTCGTTATCGGCAAGTCACTTTTCTTGTACCGTAATGCATGATCCCGTGATCAAACACTTTGATCACATTGAGCTCATTATGATGATGCATTACCGAGAGGGCCCGGTGATACCTCTCCGTCAAGCGGAGTGACAAATCCCAGTCTCGATCCATGTCAACCCAACAGACACTTTCAGAGATACCCGTAGTATACCTTTATAGTCACCCAGTTACGTTGTGACGTTTGGCACACCCAAAGCACTCCTACGGTATCCGGGAGTTACACAATCTCATGGTCTAAGGAAAGGATACTTGACATTGGAAAACTCTAGCAAACGAACTATGCGATCTTATGCTATGTTTAGGATTGGGTCTTGTCCATCACATCATTCTCCTAATGATGTGATCTCGTTATCAGTGACATCCAATGTCCATAGTCAGGAAACCATGACTATCTGTCGATCAACGAGCTAGTCAACTAGAGGCTCACTAGGGACATATTGTTGTCTGTTATTCACACATGTATTACGATTTCCGGATAACACAATTATAGCACGAATAAAGACAATTATCATGAATAAGGAAATATAATAATAATGCTTTTATTATTGCCTCTAGGGCATATTTCCAACAAGAAAATGTTCTTGATGACCCACTACCTATTGATGATAGCTTTCCTGATGAACAATTAAATGTCATAAATACTTCTCGTAGTACTCCATGGTATGCTGATTATGCTAATTACATCGTTGCTAAATTTATACCACCTAGTTTCACTTACCAGCAAAAGAAAAAGTTTTTCTATGATTTGAGACATTACTTCTGGGATGACCCACATCTTTATAAAGAAGGAGTAGATGGTGTTATTAGACGTTGTGTACTTGAGCATGAACAGGAACAGATCCTACGCAAGTGTCACTCCGAAGCTTATGGAGGACACCACGTTGGAGATAGAACTGCACATAAGGTATTGCAATCTGATTTTTATTGGCCTACTCTCTTCAAGGATGCCCGTAAGTTTGTCTTATCTTGTGATGAATGCCAAAGAATTGGTAATATTAGTAGACATCAAGAAATGCCTATGAATTATTCACTTGTTATTGAACCATTTGATGTTTGGGGCTTTGATTATATGGGACCTTTTCCTGCCTCTAATGGATATACACATATTTTAGTTGCTGTTGATTACGCTACTAAGTGGGTAGAAGCTATTCCAACTAGTAGTGCTGATCATAACACTTCTATTAAAATGCTTAAAGAAGTTATTTTCCTGAGGTTTGGAGTCCCTAGATATTTAATGACTGATGGTGGTTCACATTTTATTCATTGTGCTTTCCGTAAAATGCTTGCTAAGTATGATGTTAATCATAGAATTGCATCTCCTTATCACCCACAGTCTAGTGGTCAAGTAGAATTGAGCAATAGAGAGCTCAAATTAATTTTGCAAAAGACTGTCAATAGGTCTAGAAAGAATTGGTCCAAGAAACTTGATGATGCATTATGGGCCTATAGAACTGCATATAAAAATCCTATGGGTATGTCTCCATATAAAATGGTTTATGGAAAAGCATGTCACTTACCTCTCGAACTAGAACATAAGGCATATTGGGCTATTAAAGAGCTCAACTATGATTTCAAACTTGTCGGTGAGAAGAGGTTATTTGATATTAGCTCACTTGATGAATGGAGAACCCAAGCTTATGAAAATGCCAAGTTGTTTAAAGAAAAAGTTAAAAGATGGCATGACAAAAGGATACAAAAGCGTGAGTTTAATGTAGGTGATTATGTATTGCTATACAACTCTCGTTTAAGATTTTTTGCAGGAAAACTTCTCTCTAAATGGGAAGGGCCCTACGTTATCGAGGAGGTCTATCATTCCGGTGCCATAAAAATCAACAACTTCGAAGGCACAAATCCGAAGGTGGTGAACGGTCAAACAATTAAACATTATATCTCAGGTAATCCCATAAATGTTGAAACCAATGTTATTGAAACCGTAACCCCGGAGGAATACATAAGGGACACTTTCCAGAACGTTCCAGACTCCGAAAAGGAATAGGTATGTGGTACGGTAAGTAAACCGACTCCAAAACAGTTTTTAAGGCAATATTTCTCCGTTTTGGAATATTTAGAAAAATAGAAAAATAAGAAGCAGCCCGGGAAGGACACGAGGGCTCCACGAGGGTGGAGCACCTATCTCATGGGCACCTCGTGTGCCTTCGGACTCTGTTTTCTTGCACGCTACATATTTTGGTCGGTAAAAATTCATTATATATTCTCCCGAAGGTTTTGACTCGTGTAGCACGCAATTATCCTCTGTTTTCGTTTAGAGCTGTCCTACTGCAGATTATATCAACATGTCGTCCCAGGATTCAGAAGGAGAAAGCTATGTGGATGATTACCTAGCAAATCCTAATGTCTATGGAAATTTGGAGCATGATGGTTGGACTAAGGAGGAAGAAGAGGACTATGAACCCAAGGGGAAGGAGGAGAGGAGCTCAGATGAAGATGAAGCCCCATTACCTCAACCTGGGGATATGCATGTGGAGGTCAAAAAGTCAAGTCTCCCTGATAGGGCAAAGAAACCAAAGATCGAGTTCATCCCTTTTCGTCTCTTGTAGGAAAATAAGCAGGACCTATGCAAAAAGATATTAACCCTGGAGCGGGAGATTGATGATTTGAGGGACCAAAATTCTGTCCTCAAGCGCAAATTAAGGGAGAAGCCTATGCCGTCAACTAAATCAACATCACCTCCACCTTCTTCATCAGCAAAGGAGATATAATCACATGGGTATGGGCACTCCCCTTGGCAACTGCCAAGCTTGGGGGAGGTGTCCCGGTATCGTATCACAATCACACTCCTATCTTTACCATTTTTCTTAGTTCGATCCTATTAGTAGTACCTTGATCTAGTAGAATAAAGTTTATGGCATGATCTAGTTTTGAGTTTTGCTTTATGATCTCTCTATGTAATCGAGTCCGCGAGCTATATATAATAAAGATTAGTGTTGAGTCAAGGGCTTGATTATTTTGCCATGATTTTGAGTGAATAAAAGAAAAGAGAAAAAGAATAAAAAGAAATAAAGAGTTCATATTGATCTTATCAATGACTTCACATAGGAAGAGTATGATGATTAAAAGTTGTTGGGAGTTGGCAAACATAGCTTTGGTGATCATTGCAATTAATAGGAAGTAATAAAGGAAGAGAGGTTTCACATATAAATATACTATCTTGACATCTTTTATGATTGGGAGCACTCATTAAAATATGACATGCTAAAGAGTTGATGTTGGAAAAGGAAGACAACATAATGGGTTATGTTTTCTTATATCTGAGATAAAGTATATTGTCATGGATCATCCAAAATTTTGAGCTTGCCTTTCCCCCTCATGCTAGCCAAATTCTTAGCACCAAGTAGAGATACTACTTGTGCTTCCAAAAACCCTTAAACTAGTTTTGCCATGAGAATCCACCATATCTACCTATGGATTGAGTAAGATCCTTCAAGTAAGTTGTCATTGGTGTAAGCAATAAAAATTGCTCTCTAAATATGTATGATTGATTGGTGTGGAGGAAATAAGCTTTATACGATCTTATGATATGGAAGAAATAAAAGCGATGGACTGCATAATAAAGGTTCATATCACAAGGGGAAATATAAAGTGACGTTCTTTCGCATTAAGATTTTGTGCATCCAACCATAAAAGCGCATGGCAGCCTCTGCTTCCCTCTGCAAAGGGCCTATCTTTTATTATTATCTTCTACCATATGCAAGAGTCATGGTGATCTTCACCTTTCCTTTTTCATTTTATCCTTTGGCAAGCACACTGTGTTGGAAAGATCCTGATAGGTATATCTAATTAGATGTAGGGGAGCATGAGTTATTATTGTTGACATTACCCTTGAGGTAAAAGGTTGGGAGGCGAAACTATAAGCCCCTATCTTTCTCTGTGTCTGATTGAAACTCCGTAACCACAAGTATTCTGTGGGTGTTAGCAATTATGAAAGACTAAATGATAGTTGAGTATGTGGACTTGCTATTAAGCTATGACATAGACTCTTTCTGATGTTATGATAAATTGCAATTGCTTCAATGAATGAGATTATAGTTTGTTAGTTCTCAATAAAGTTTATGATTCGTACTTTGCATTGTGAAAAGATTATTACTTGAGTATAAGAAATCATATGACAATATCTATATATGTTGCTGTTATAAGAAAAATCATGATGCCTTCATGTCCGTATTTTATTTTTATCGACACCTCTACCTCTAAACATGGGGACATATTTATCTTTATCGGCTTCCGCTCGAGGACAAGCGAGGTTTAAGCTTGGGGGAGTTGATACGTCCATTTTGCATCATGCTTTTATATCGATATTTATTGCATTATGGGCTGTTATTACACATTTTGTCACAATACTTATGCCTATTCTCTCTTATTTTACAAGGTTTACATAAGGAGGGAGAATGCCGGCAGCTAGAAAAGGAGCAAATATTAGAAACCTATTCTGCACAACTCCGAAAGTCATGAAACTCCACGAAAGTCATTTTTGGAAATAATAAAAAATATTGAGCGGAAGAAGTTCACCCGAGGGGGGCCCACCTGGCCACGAGGGTGGGGGCGCGCCCTACCCCCCAGGGCACGCCCCCTGCCTCGTGGGCCCCCTGTTGGCTCTCCGATGGCCATCTTCTGCTATATGTGGTCTTTCGTTGAGGAAAAAATCATAAGCAACCTTTCGGGACGAAACTCCACCGCCACGAGGCGGAACCAATCTAGGGCTCCGGCAGAGCTGTTCTGCCGGGGACACTTCCCTCCGGGAGAGGGAACTCATCACCATCGTCATCACCAACGCTCCTCTCATCAGGAGAGGGCAATCTCCATCAACATCTTCACCAGCACCATCTCCTCTCAAAACCCTAGTTCATCTCTTGTATCCAATTCTTGTCTCTAAGTCTGGGATTGGTACTAGTAGGTTGCTAGTAGTGTTGATTACTCCTTGTAGTTGATGCTAGTGGGTTTATTTGGTGGAAGATCATATTTTCAGATCCTTTATGCATATTAATATCCCTCTGATTATGAACATGAATATGCTTTGTGAGTAGTTACGTTTGTTCCTGAGGACATGGGAGAAGTCTTGCTATTAGTAGTCATGTAAATTTGGTATTCGTTCGATATTTTGATGAGATGTATGTTGTCTAGAGGAAGGCATTGGGAAGTAATAAGTAGATGATGGGTTGCTAGAGTGACAGAAGCTTAAACCCTAGTTTATGCATTGCTTCGTAAGGGGCTGATTTGGATCCATATGTTTCATGCTATGGTTTGGCTTACCTTAATACTTTTGTTGTAGTTGCGGATGCTTGCAATAGAGGTTAATCATAAGTGGGATGCTTGTTCAAGTAAGAACATCACCCAAGCACCGGTCCACCCACATATCAAATTATCAACGTACCGAACACAAATTATATGAACATGATGAAAACTAGCTTGACAATATTCCCATGTGTCCACGGGAGCGCTTTTCCTTATATAAGAGTTTGTCCAGGATTGTCCTTTGCTACAAAAAGGATTGGGCCACCTTGCTGCACTTTATTTACTTTTGGTACTTGTTTCTCATTACAAATTATCTTATCACAAAACTATCTGTTACCACTTATTTCAGTACTTGCAGAGTATACCTTGCTGAAAACCGCTTATCATTTCCTTCTGCTCCTCGTTGGGTTCGACACTCTTACTTATCGAAAGGACTACGATATATCCCCTATACTTGTGGGTCATCATGTACCGCCAAGTTGCATCAACCCATGCACAAAGAGATCAAACTTGTGTACATTTGGAAAATATGGCTTGAGATAAGAAGGCTTAGGATGGAAGCAAGACACTGTATTATGATGATGAAGCCCCCAAGAGTGCAAGAAGCAAACAGTAAAAGCCACTCCTTGGAGAATTCAAGCATCTAGGAGAACCGAAGGAACAAGGCAAAAAGGAAACACACAACCAAGGAAAAAACACCCTAGCACAAGGGTGGTGACCGGAGCCACCTATGTTTGAGTCAAATGGTATGGTGCCGCGAAGAATTATCCTTGGACCCATTACCAAAACTCGTCTTTGCTAGCGTTCCGTATAAGAAACGCCATAGTTGGCGCCCTCGGAGTCTTGAGGAGGATGATAGTGCGAAAGTTCGTCAACTCATGAGCAAGATAAAGGTGCTCGCCCAGTCTGGATTAACAATAGTCGAGGTAATGGCGACCTCCATAGTACGAGGGGTTCAGCCACTCCAATACAGAGGGATTCCAATGCGGCACTATAACGGGGAGGATGACGCCTCCCGCTGCGGCCGGAAAGGTCCGGACACTCCCGCCGCTCTGGCCAAGATATTGGCCGAGCTGTTTAAACGGGAGGAAGAGGAATTCCTCAAGCGCAGAGATGGGTATTCTATGTACGATCCTCCTAGCTGGGTAAGTCCCAACCCCTCCGCTTTACTCATTCCACTCCCCAAGTCATCTTTAATGAATTCTTAATCCGCCTGTTTATAACAGCACTAGCGAAAGGTCTCCGAGGGGCTTCACAGTCCTCCCCCACAGCCCGAGGACCACACATGGGACCTTGAACCTGGATACGAAGAGGATTTGGATATATTCATGGTGCTCGCAGACGAGGTGTTTTACCAGGCGAGCTATGACGGCACGGAAGTGGCCATCACCGCCGACTATCCCGGTCTTCTACCTGCCTCACACGTAAGTAATCAGGAGACATTTTCCCCGAAAGAGTTCCCTCGTTCTGCCTCACCCACCGCACTGTCTCGTGCTCCAAAGGGGAGACTTTCGACGTGCCGTGCTACTCCAGGAGCGACTCCGAAGAGAGCGGCTCGCGCACCGGGCAAGCCTTCAAAGAGGAAGGCAAACGAAGACACGGTCGGGCCCTCATCGAAGAGGTACGGGTTTGCAAATATGTTTTTTAGCAGTCGCATCCAACTGTGACTTTCATGTTCGTCCTGTATCAGGAAAAGAGTTCGCCGGACTCTGTCCGGGGATCCGTCCAGTTATACTCCCAACAGCCGGGATCCGGCCCCAGCCGAGGATGATGGAGACTATGATTCCCCCATAAGTCGGGATGAGACTCTGGACTAAAAAAGAGAGTCCATAAAAAAAAGAGAAAAGGCCATATATAAAAAAGAGAGAAAAAGAGAGAAGGGACAATGCTACTATCCTTTTACCACAGTTGTGCTCCAAAGTAGCACCATGATCTTCATGATAGAGAGTCTCTTATGTTGTCACTTTCGTATACTAGTGGGAAATTTTCATTATAGAACTTGGCTTGTATATTCCAATGATGGGCTTCCTCAAAATGCCCTAGGTCTTCGTGAGCAAGCGAGTTGGATGCACACCCACTTAGTTTCTTTTGTTGATCTTTCATATACTTATAGCTCTAGTGCATCCGTTGCATGGCGATCCCTACTCATTCACATTGATATCTATTGATGGGCATCTCCATAGCCCGTTGATACGCCTAGTTGATGTGAGACTATCTTCTCCCTTTTTTGTCTTCTCCACAACCACCATTCTATTCCACATATAGTGCTATATCCATGGCTCACGCTCATGTATTGCGTGAAGATTGAAAAAGTTTGAGAACACCAAAAGTATGAAACAATTGCTTGGCTTGTCATCGGGGTTGTGCATGATTTAAATACTTTGTGTGGTGAAGATAGAGCATAGCCATACTATATGATTTTGTAGGGATAACTTTCTTTGGCCATGTTATTTTGAGAAGACATAATTGCTTAGTTAGTATGCTTGAAGTATTATTTATCTCAATATTAAACTTTTGTCTTGAATCTTTCGGATCTGAACATTCATACCACAATTAAGAGAATCACATTGAAATTATGCCAAGTAGCATTCCACATCAAAAATTTTGTTTTTATCATTTACCTACTCGAGGACGAGTAGGAATTAAGCTTGGGGATGCTTGATACGTCTCCAACGTATCTATAATTTTTTATTGTTCCATGCTATATTATATTCTGTTTTGGATGTTTAACAGGATTTATTATACACTTTTATATTATTTTTGGGACTAACCTATTAACCGGAGGCCCAGCGCAAATTGTTTTTTTTTGCTTATTTTAGTGTTTCGCAGAAAAAGAATATCAAACAGAGTCCAAACGGAATGAAACCTTCGAGAACATGATTTTCGAAACGAACGTGATCCAGAGGACTTGGAGTCCACGTCAAGAAAGCAACCAGGAGAGCACGAGGCAGGGGGTGCGCCTACCCCCTGGGCGCGCCCTCCACCCTCGTGGGGCCCACGTTGCTCCACCGACATACTTCTTCCTCCTATATATACCTACGTACCCCCAAACCAACAGAGGCATCCACGAAAGACTAATTCCACCGCCGCAACCTTCTGTACCCGTGAGATCCCATCTTGGGGCCTTTTCCGGCGTCCTGCAGGAGGGGGCATTGATCATGGAGGGTTTCTACATCAACACCATAGCATCTCCGATGATGTGTGAGTAGTTTACCTCAGACCTTCGGGTCCATAGTTATTAGCTAGATGGCTTCTTCTCTCTCTTTGGATCTCAATACAAAGTTCTCCATGATTCTCGTGGAGATCTATTCGATGTAATCTTCTTTTGCGGTGTGTTTGTTGAGACCGATGAATTGTGGGTTTATGATCAAATTTATCTATGAACAATATTTGAATCTTCTCTGAATTCTTTTATGTACGATTGGTTATCTTTGCAAGTCTCTTCGAATTATCAGTTTGGTTTGGCCTACTAGATTGATCTTTCTTGCAATGGTAGAAGTGCTTAGCTTTGGGTTCAATCTTGCGGTGTCCTTTCCCAGTGATAGCAGGGGCAGCAAGGCACGTATTGTATTGTTGCCATCGAGGATAACAAGATGGGGTTTATATCATATTGCATGAGTTTATCCCTCTACATCATGTCATCTTGCTTAAAGCGTTACTCCGTTCTTATGAACTTAATACTCTAGATGCATGCTAGATAGCGGTCGATGTGTGGAGTAATAGTAGTAGATGCGGGCAGGAGTCGGTCTACTTGTCACGGACGTGATGCCTGTATACATGATCATACCTAGATATTCTCATAACTATGCTCAATTCTATCAATTGCTCAACAGTAATTTGTTCACCCACCGTAATAATTATGCTCTTGAGAAAAGCCACTAGTGAAACCTATGGCCCCCGGGTCAACTTTCCATCATATTACTCTTCCAACACTTAGTTATTTCTTTTGCCTTTTATTTTACTTTGCATATTTATCATAAAAATACCAAAAATATTATCTTACCATATCTATCAGATCTCACTCTCGTAAATAACCGTTGAGGGATTGACAGCCCCTTTACCGCGTTGGTTGTGAGGTTCCTATTTGTTTGTGTAGGTGCGAGGGACTCGTGCGTGATCTCCTACTGGATTGATACCTCGGTTCTCAAAAACTGAGGGAAATACTTACGCTACTTTACTGCATCATCCTTTCCTCTTCAAGGGAAAACCAACGCAGTGCTCAAGAGGTAGCAACTGGCGGCCATGACGAAGCCGCCCAGCCGGAGGGTTTGGCATGGGGCCAGGGCTCCTCCGGAGGTGATATTTTCCTTGACGACAAGGCGAGCCATCAACCCCCTCGACAATGGCACAGTGGAACTCTCAATGAAAGCACCAATGTCGGTGTCAAAACCGGCGGATCTCGGGTAGGGGGTCCCGAACTGTGCGTCTAAGATCGATGGTAACAGGAGACGGGGGACACAATGTTTACCCAGGTTCGGGCCCTCTCTATGGAGGTAATACCCTACTTCCTTCTTGGTTCATCTTGATGAATATGACTGTTACAAGAGTTGATCTACCACGAGATCGTAATGGCTAAACCCTAGAAGTCTAGCCTGTATGATTATGGTTTTTCCTCTACGGACTAAGCCCTCGGTTTATATAGACACTGGAGGGGTCTAGGGTTACATAAGGTCGGTTGCAGAGAAAGGAATCTACATATTTAATCGCCAAGCTTGCCTTCCATGCCAAGGAGAGTCCCATCCGAACACGGGTGGAGTCTTCGGTTTTCGTATCTTCATAGCCCATCAGTCCAGCCCATGGCTAACAGGCCGGACGCCCGAGGACCCCTTAGTCCAAGACTCCCTCAGTGGCCTTGTCCAAGGTACTCATTGCCACAAACTCATCCAACACTTCACTTGAGGACAAGGTGTGGAAGTCCAGCCTCTGACGGATGACATGGCCTTATGGTAAGGCATCATGGCTTTGAGAAACTTCTGCTTGATCCAATTGTCATTTGTATCCTTGCTCCCATGATCTCGGAGTGAGACCGCGAGATTGGTTAATCTCCGGTAAAGCTCATGAGGTTCTTCACCTTCATTCATTGCAAATTCATCGGCTTCATCTTGCACCACTTCATAGTTGGAGCGTTGAATGCTTGCGCTACCCTTGTAAAGAGAAACAACATGGTGCCAAGCTTCCTTTGCCACGGTGAAATGTCGGAGATGCGCAATATCTTCAGAAGGGATTGCATCTTGGATGATGAACAGAGCATTCTCATTGAATTGATGATCCGCGGCTTCTCGAGGGGTGAAGTTGCTTGGGTCATGTGGATAGAAATCTTGCTCAATGATTCTTCAAAGATTAGTATTGACATGATTTAAATGACATTTAAAACGATAGACCCAAGAGTCAAAGTCCTCATTTTTCGCAATCTTAGGAGGAGAGCCGGCGTGATTTAAATGAGTGGAGGGAACCGGTCCTCCATAAGTAAGAGGTGGTTCAACATGGGCATAGGTGCCGTTTCCACTTTTATCACTTGACAAAGGAACTTTCTCACTAGTAGCTTCCCCCTTGTCGGAGTTAGCATCCGTCACCTTGTTAGTGGGATCAACCACTTCCAAAGGTGCGGTGGATAATTTAAGACCATCAAGAAAGTTCTTAAGCATGCCTTTGACCTCGGCCGTCATGGAGGTTTTCAATGTGTCCAAAGCCACATTGAACTCCTCACGTGAGATCAAGGTTCCCCCATCGGCCGTAGACGAGGACGGAATCACACCGGGGTGCTCCTCCCCACCGTCTACGGTGTCAACCATACTCTTCGGACGGAAAAGTCCTTAAGAAAGAGACGAGGCTATGATACCAATTGAAAGGATCGATATACTTGACTAGAGGGGGGGTGAATAGGCAACTAACAATTTTTAGCTTTTCTTTACCAAATTAAACTTTGCATCAAAGTAGGTTGTCTAGATATGCAACTAAGTGAGCAACCTATATGATGCAACAACAACAAGTACACAAGCAAGCAAGGAATGCAACACAATATAAGCTTGCACGAGTAAAGGTACGATATAACCAAGAGTGGAGCCGGTGAAGACGAGGATGTGTTACCGAAGTTCCTTCCCTTTGAGAGGAAGTATGTCTCCGTTGGAGAGGTGTGGAGGCACAATGCTCCCCAAGAAGACACTAGGGCCACCGTATTCTCCTCACGCTCTCACACAATGCGAGATGTTGTGATTCTACTATTGGTGCCCTTGAAGGCGGCAACTGGACCTTTACAAACAAGGTTGGGGCTCTCTCCACAACTTAATTGGAGGCTACCAACGAAACCCCGGAGCTTCACCATAATGGAATGTGGCTCCGAAGTGACCTCTTCCGTTTAGGGCGCCCAAGCACCCAAGAGTAACAAAATCCACACAAGAAAGTATGGGGGAATCAAATATCCTTTGGTGGAAGTGTAGATCTAGGTCTCCTCCTTCAACCCCTAGCAAATCAACAATTTTGAGTGGCTAGAGAGAGAGATCAGGCAAGAAAGCTTCAAGGGCATTAATGGAGGAGAGAGAGAGGTAAGAGATAGGTGGGAGGTGGGAGAAGCACCCCCTTAAATAGGGTCCCCTCAGATCCAACTGTTATGCGCAGAAATGCATAGGAGCGGTACTTCCGCAATAGACACCGGTACAACCGAATGCGAGAAACCCCTGCTAGGGCACCAGGGCGGTACTTCCGCAATAGACATCGGTATATCGGAACATACCAGAACTACCATCCCACCACCGTACGACTACCGCTTCACAATCAGAAGGAAATCACCCAGGCCGGTAGTTAGAGCGGTGGTTGGGCCGGAGCTATCGCTGGGCCAGCAGTCCCTGGGTGGTGGAGTCCGAGGCGGTAGTATCGCCCTGAACACCGGTATTACCGGTTTGTCAAGACAAACCGGAACTTCTGTTCCACCACCGGTCTACCACAGTACCCGGTACATAAGGGAGTCACCCCTGAGCGGTACTTGGAGCGGTGGTAATGAAGGAAATATGCCCTAGAGGCAATAATAAAGTTATTATTTATTTCCTTATTTCATGATAAATGTTTATTATTCATGCTAGAATTGTATTAACCGGAAACATGATACATGTGTGAATACATAGACAAACAGAGTGTCACTAGTATGCCTCTACTTGACTAGCTCGTTGATCAAAGATGGTTATGTTTCCTAGCCATAGACATGAGTTGTCATTTGATTAACGGGATCACATCATTAGGAGAATGATGTGATTGACTTGACCCATTCCGTTAGCTTAGCACTCGATCGTTTAGTGTGTTGCTATTGCTTTCTTCATGACTTATACATGTTCCTATGACTATGAGATTATGCAACTCCCGTTTGCCGGAGGAACACTTTGTGTGCTACCAAACGTCACAACGTAACTGGGTGATTATAAAGGAGCTCTACAGGTGTCTCCAAAGGTAGATGTTGGGTTGGCGTATTTCGAGATTAGGATTTGTCACTCCGATTGTCGGAGAGGTATCTCTGGGCCCTCTCGGTAATGCACATCACATAAGCCTTGCAAGCATTGCAACTAATGAGTTAGTTGCGAGATGATGTATTACGGAACGAGTAAAGAGACTTGCCGGTAACGATATTGAACTAGGTATTGGATACCGACGATCGAATCTCGGGCAAGTAACATACCGATGACAAAGGGAACAACGTATGTTGTTATGCGGTCTGACCGATAAAGATCTTCGTAGAATATGTAGGAGCCAATATGGGCATCCAGGTCCCGCTATTGGTTATTGACAAGAGAGGTGTCTCGGTCATGTCTACATAGTTCTCGAACCCGTAGGGTCCGCACGCTTAACGTTCGTTGACGATATAGTACTATGAGTTATGTATGTTGGTGACCGAATGTTGTTCGGAGTTTCGGATGAGATCACGGATATGACGAGGAACTCCGGAATGGTCCGGAAGTAAAGATTGATATGTGGATAGTAGTGTTTGATCTCCAGAAGGGTTCTGGAATCCATCGGAAGGGGTTCCGGATGTTTCCCGAAATGTTTGGGCACGAGAACACTTTATCTGGGCCAAAGGGGAAAGCCCACGAGGCTTTTGGAAGGTGCAAAAGGAAGTTTTGCGGAGACCAGAGGCTAGACGCCAGGAACCCTGGCGTCTAGGGGGTAGACGCCGGGAACCCTGGCGTCTAGCCCTGGAGTCCGAGAAGGACTCTTGCCTTTCGGGTGAAACCAACTTTGAGGAGGTTTTTGCTCCAAGTTTCGACCCCAGGGCTCAACATATAAATAGAGGGGTAGGGCTAGCACCCAAGACAGATCAAGAAACACCAAGCCGTGTGCCGGCAACCCCATTTCCTCTAGTTTATCCTCTGTCATAGTTTTCGTAGTGCTTAGGCGAAGCCCTGCGAAGATTGTTCTTCACCAACACCGTCACCACGCCGTCGTGCTACCGGAACTCATCTACTACTTCGCCCCTCTTGCTGGATCGAGAAGGCGAGGACGTCACCGAGCCGAACGTGTGCAGAACTCGGAGGTGCCGTGCTTTTGGTGCTTGGATCGGTCAGATCGTGAAGACGAACGACTACATCAACCGCGTTCATATAACGCTTCCGCTTACGGTCTACAAGGGTACGTAGACAACACTCTCCCCTCTCGTTGCTATGCATCACCATGATCTTGCGTGTGCGTAGGAATTTTTTTGAAATTACTACGTTCCCCAACAGTGGCATCCGAGCCTAGGTTTTTATGGTTTGATGTTATATGCACGAGTAGAACACAAGTGAGTTGTGGGCGATATAAGTCATACTGCTTACCAGCATGTCATACTTTGGTTCGGCGGTATTGTTGGATGAAGCGGCCCGGACCGACATTACGCATACGCTTACGCGAGACTGGTTTTACAGCCGTGCTACGCACACAGGTGACTAGCGGGTGTCAGTTTCTCCAACTTTAGTTGAATCGAGTGTGGCTACGCCCGGTCCTTGCGAAGGTTAAAACAGCACCAACTTGACAAACTATCGTTGTGGTTTTGATGCGTAGGTAAGAACGGTTTTTGCTAAGCCCAGTAGCAGCCACGTAAAAACTTGCAACAACAAAGTAGAGGACGTCTAACTTGTTTTGCAGGGGCATGTTGTGATGTGATATGGTCAAGACATGATGAGCTATAAGTTGTTGTATAAGATGATCATGTTTTGTTGAAGTTATCGGCAACTGGCAAATGCCTTATGGTTGTCTCTCTATTGCATAAGATGCAAGCGCCAAATAATTGCTTTACTTTGTCGCTATGTGATAGCAATAGTTGCAAGAGCAATTGTTGGCGAGACAACCATGTGACGACATATTGATATAGATCAAGATGATGGAGATCATGGTGTCATGCCGGTGACGATAGAGATCATGATGGTGCTTTGGAGATGGAGATCAAAGGCACAAGATGATGATGGCCATATCATGTCACATATTATGATTGCATGTGATGTTTATCTTTTATACATCTTATTTTGCTTGGTTCGACGGTAGCTTTATAAGATGATCTCTCACTAAATTATCATAGTAAAAGTGTTCTCCCTGAGTATGCACCGTTGCGAAAGTTCTTCGTGCTGAGACACCACGTGATGATCGGGTGTGATAGGCTCTACGTTCAAATACAACAGGTGCAAAACAGTTGCACACGCGGAATACTCAGGTTTAACTTGACGAGCCTAGCATATAACAGATATGGCCTTGGAACACGGAGACCGAAAGGTCGAGCGTGAATCATATAGTAGATATGATCAACATAGTGATGTTCACCAATGAAACTACTCCATCTCACGTGATGATCGGACATGGTTTAGTTGATTTGGATCACGTGATCACTTAGAGGATTAGAGGGATGTCTTTCTAAGTGGGAGTTCTTAAGTAATATGATTAATTGAACTTTAATTTATCATGAACTTAGTCCTGGTAGTATTAGCATATCTATGTTGTAGATCAATAGCTCGCATTGTTGCTTTCATATGTTTATTTTGATATGTTCCTAGAGAAAATTGTGTTGAAAGATGTTAGTAGCAATGATGCGGATTGGATCCGTGATCTGAGGTTTATCCTCATTGTTGCACAGAAGAATTATGTCCTTGATGCACCGCTAGGTGACAGACCTATTGCAGGAGCAGATGCAGACGTTATGAACGTTTGGCTAGCTCAATATGATGACTACTTGATAGTTTAGTGCACCATGCTTAACGGCTTAGAATCGGGACTTCAAAGACGTTTTTGAACGTCATGGTGTTGGGGAACGTTGCAGAAAATTAAAATTTTTCCTACGGTTTCACCAAGATCCATCTATGAGTTCATCTAGCAACGAGCCATGGGAGAGAGAGATTGCATCTACACACCACTTTGTAGATCGCGAGCGGAAGCGTTCAATGAACGGGGATGAAGTAGTCGTACACACCGTGATCCAAATCACCGGAGATCCTAGCACCGAAAGCACGGCACCTCCGCGTTCAACACACGTACGGTCAGCGTAACGTCTCCTTCTTCTTGATCCAGCAAGGTAAAGGAGAGGTTGGGGAAGATGGCTCCAGCAACAGCACGACGGCGTGGTGATGGTGGAACTACAGTACTCCGGCAGGGCTTCACCGTGCTCAACGGAGGAGGAGGAGGTGTTGGGGAGGGAGAGGGAGGCGCCAGGGCAAGGGGTGCACAGAACTCCCCTCACCCCTCTATTTATAGGGGAAGGGGCAAGGGGGGCCGGCCCCTCTAGATGGGATCTAGAGGGGGCCGGCGGCCTAGGGGAGGAGGCTTGCCCCCCAAGCAAGGGGGGGGCGCCCCCCTCAGGGTTTCCCCCAACCCTAGGCGCATGGGCCCTTGGGGGGGAGGCGCACCAGCCCACTTTGGGCTGGTTCCCTTCCTCATACAGCCCATGAGGCCCTCCGGGAGAGGTGGTCCCTCCCGGTGGACCCCCAGAACCCCTTCGGTGGCCCCGGTACAATGCCGATATGCCCCCGAAACTTCCCGGTGTCCGTATGATGACTTCCCATATATAAATCTTTACCTACGGACCATTCCGAAACTCCTCGTGACGTCCGGGATCTCATCCGGGACTCCGAACAACATTCGGGTTACTGCATATACATATCTTCACAACCCTAGCATCACCGAACCTTAAGTGTGTAGACCCTACGGGTTCGGGAGACATGCAGACATGACCGAGACGACTCTCGAGCAATAACCAACAGCGGGATCTGGATACCCATGTTGGCTCCCACATGCTCGACGATGATCTCATCGGATGAACCACGATGTCGAGGATTCAATTAATCCCGTATACGATTCCCTTTGTCAATCGGTATTTTACTTGCCCGAGATTCGATCGTCGGTATCCCAATACCTCGTTCAATCTCGTTATCGGCAAGTCACTTTTCTCGTACCGTAATGCATGATCCCGTGATCAAACACTTTGATCACATTGAGCTCATTATGATGATGCATTACCGAGAGGGCCCGGTGATACCTCTCCGTCAAGCGGAGTGACAAATCCCAGTCTCGATCTGTGTCAACCCAACAGACACTTTCAGAGATACCCGTAGTATACCTTTATAGTCACCCAGTTACGTTGTGACGTTTGGCACACCCAAAGCACTCTTACGGTATCCGGGAGTTACACGATCTCATGGTCTAAGGAAAGGATACTTGACATTGGAAAACTCTAGCAAACGAACTATGCGATCTTATGCTATGTTTAGGATTGGGTCTTGTCCATCACATCATTCTCCTAATGATGTGATCTCGTTATCAATGACATCCAATGTCCATAGTCAGGAAACCATGACTATCTATCGATCAACGAACTAGTCAACTAGAGGCTTACTAGGGACATGTTGTTGTCTGTTATTCACACATGTATTACGATTTCCGGATAACACAATTATAGCACGAATAAAGACAATTATCATGAATAAGGAAATATAATAATAATGCTTTTATTATTGCCTCTAGGGCATATTTCCAACAGTCTCCCACTTGCACTAGAGTCAATAATCTAGTTACATTGTAATGAATCGAACACCCATAGAGTTCTGGTGCTGATCATGTTTTGTCTTAGGGAGAGGTTTAGTCAACGGATCTGCGACATTCAGATCCGTGTGCACTTTACAAATTTCTATGTCTCCATCTTGAACATTTTCACGAATGGAGTTGAAGCGACGCTTGATGTGCCTGGTCTTCTTGTGAAACCTGGGCTCCTTGGCAAGTGCAATAGCTCCAGTGTTGTCACAGAAGAGTTTGATTGGCCCCGACGCATTGGGTATGACTCCGAGGTCGGTGATGAACTCCTTCACCCAAATTGCTTCATGTGCTGCCTCCGAGGCTGCCATGTACTCCGCTTCACATGTAGATCCCGCCACGACGCTTTGCTTGCAACTGCACCAGCTTACTGCCCCACCATTCAAAATATACACGTATCCGGTTTGCGACTTAGAGTCATCCAGATCTGTGTCGAAGCTAGCGTCGACGTAACCTTTTACGACGAGCTCTTCGTCACCTCCATAAACGAGAAACATTTCCTTAGTCCTTTTCAGGTACTTCAGGATATTCTTGACCGCTGTCCAGTGTTCCTTGCCGGGATTACTTTGGTACCTTCCTACCAAACTTACGGCAAGCTTTACATCAGGTCTGGTACACAGCATGGCATACATAATAGAACCTATGGCTGAGGCATAGGGGATGACACTCATCTCTTCTATATCTTCTGCCGTGGTCGGACATTGAGCTGAGCTCAATTTCACACCTTGTAACACAGGTAAGAACCCTTTCTTAGATTGATCCATATTGAACTTCTTCAATATCTTATCAAGGTATGTGCTTTGTGAAAGACCTATGAGGCGTCTTGATCTATCTCCATAGATCTTGATGCCTAATATATAAGCAGCTTCTCCAAGGTCCTTCATTGAAAAACTTTTATTCAAGTAGGCCTTAATGCTGTCCAAGAGTTCTACATCATTTCCCATCAAAAGTATGTCGTCTACATATAATATGAGAAATGCTACAGAGCTCCCACTCACTTTCTTGTAAACACAGACTTCTCCATAAGTCTGTGTAAACCCAAACGCTTTGATCATCTCATCAAAGCGAATGTTCCAACTCCGAGATGCTTGCACCAGCCCATAAATTGAGCGTTGGAGCTTGCACACCTTGTCAGCATTCTTAGGATCGACAAAACCTTCCGGCTGCATCATATACATTCTTCCTTAAGGAAACCATTAAGGAATGCCGTTTTGACGTCCATTTGCCATATTTCATAATCGTAGAATGCGGCAATTGCTAACATGATTCGGATGGACTTCAGCTTCGCTACCGGTGAGAAAGTCTCATCGTAGTCAATTCCTTGAACTTGTCGATAACCCTTAGCGACAAGCCGAGCTTTATAGATGGTCACATTACCATCCGCGTCTGTCTTCTTCTTAAAGATCCATTTATTTTCTATCGCTCGCCGATCATCGGGCAAGTCTGTCAAAGTCCATACTTTGTTTTCATACATGGATCCTATCTCGGATTTCATGGCTTCTAGCCATTTGTCGGAATCCGGTCCCGCCATTGCTTCCTCATAGTTCGAAGGTTCACCGTTGTCTAACAACATGATTTCCAAGACAGGGTTGCTGTACCACTCTGGTGCGGAACGTGTCCTTGTGGACCTTCGAATTTCAGTAGGAGCTTGATTAGAAGTATCTTGATCATCATCATTTATTTCCTCTCTAGTCGGTGCAGGCACCTCAGAAACGTTTTCCTGAGCTTCGCCATTTTCCGGTTCAAGAGGTAACACTTCATCAAGTTCTACTTTCCTCCCACTTACTTCTTTCGAGAGAAACTCTTTCTCTAGAAAGGATCCATTTTTGGCAACAAAGATCTTGCCTTCGGATCTGAGGTAGAAGGTATACCCAACAGTTTCTTTAGGGTATCCTATGAAGACGCATTTTTCCGACTTGGGTTCGAGCTTTTCAGGTTGAAGTTTCTTGACATAAGCATCGCATCCCCAAACTTTTAGAAACGATAGCTTAGGTTTCTCCCCAAACCATAACTCATACGGTGTCGTCTCAACGGATTTAGACGGAGCCCTATTTAAAGTGAATGCGGCAGTCTCTAAAGCATAGCCCCAAAAAGATAGCGGTAAGTCGGTAAGAGACATCATAGATCACACCATATCTAATAGAGTGCGATTACGACGTTCGGACACACCATTACGCTGAGGTGTTCCAGGCGGCGTGAGTTGTGAAACTATTCCACATTTTCTTAAGTGCGTGCCAAATTCGTGACTCAAGTATTCTCCTCCATGATCTGATCGTAGAAACTTGATCTTTCTATCACGTTGATTTTCAACCTCACTCTGAAATTCCTTGAACTTTTCAAAGGTCTCAGACTTGTGTTTCATTAAGTAGACATACCCATATCTACTCAAGTCATCAGTGAGGGTGAGAACATAACGATAGCCACCGCGAGCCTCAACACTCATTGGACCGCACACATCGGTATGTATGATTTCCAATAAGTTGGTTGCTCGCTCCATTGTTCCTGAGAACGGAGTCTTGGTCATTTTACCCATGAGGCATGGTTCGCACGTGTCAAATGATTCATAATCAAGAGACTCTAAAAGTCCATCTGCATGGAGCTTCTTCATGCGTTTGACACCTATGTGACCAAGGCGGCAGTGCCACAAATATGTGGGACTATTGTTATCAACTTTAACTCTTTTGGTATTCACACTATGAATATGTGTATCATCACGTACGAGATTCATTAAGAATAAACCATTAACCATCGGAGCATGACCATAAAACATATCTCTCATATAAATAGAACAACCATTATTCTCGGATTTAAATGAGTAGCCATCTCGAATTAAACGAGATCCAGATACAATGTTCATGCTCAAACTTGGCACTAAATAACAATTATTGAGGTTTAAAACTAATCCCGTAGGTAAATGTAGAGGTAGCGTGCCGACGGTGATCACATCGACCTTGGAACCATTCCCGATGCGCATCGTCACCTCGTCCTTCGCCAGTCTCCGTTTATTCCGCAGCTCCTGCTTTGAGTTACAAATGTGAGCAACTGCACCGGTATCAAATACCCAAGAGCTACTACGAGTACTGGTAAGGTACACATCAATTACATGTATATCACATATACCTTTGGTTTTGCCGGCCTTCTTGTCCGCTAAGTATTTGGGGCAGTTCCGCTTCCAGTGACCACTTCCCTTGCAATAAAAACACTCAGTCTCGGGCTTAGGTCCATTCTTTGGCTTCTTCCCGGCAACTTGCTTACCGGGCGCGGCAACTTTCTTGCCGTCCTTCTTGAAGTTCTTTTTACCCTTGCCCTTCTTGAACTTAGTGGTTTTATTCACCATCAACACTTGATGCTCCTTCTTGATTTCTACCTCTGCTGATTTCAGCATAGCATATACCTCAGGAATGGTCTTTACCATCCCCTGCTATTGTAGTTCATCACAAAGCTCTTGTAGCTAGGTGGAAGCGACTGGAGGATTCTGTCAATGACCGCTTCATCCGGGAGATTAACTTCCAGTTGAGTCAAGCGGTTGTGCAACCCAGACATTTTGAGTATGTGTTCACTGACAGAGCTATTTTCCTCCATCTTACAGCTAAAGAATTTGTCGGAGACTTCATATCTCTCGACCCGGGCATGAGCTTGGAAAACCATTTTCAGCTCTTCGAACATCTCATATGCTCCATGTCTCTCAAAACGCTTTTGGAGCCCCGGCTCTAAGCTGTAAAGCATGCCACACTGAACGAGGGAGTAATCATCGCAGCGTGACTGCCAAGCGTTCATAACGTCTTGTTCTGCAGGGAGAATAGGTGCGTCACCCAGCGGTGCTCGTAGGACATAATCTTTCTTGGCAGCTATGAGGATGATCCTCAGGTTCTGGACCCAGTCCGTATAGTTGCTGCCATCGTCTTTCAGCTTGGTTTTCTCTAGGAACGCGTTGAAGTTGAGGACTACGTTGGCCATTTGATCTACAAGACATATTGTAAAATTTTTAGACTAAGTTCATGATAATAAAGTTCATTTAATCAAATTATTTAATGAACTCCCACTTAGATAGACATCCCTCTTCTAGTCATCTAAGTATTACATGATCCGAGTCAACTAGGCCGTGTCCGATCATCACGTGAGACGGACTAGTCAACATCGGTGAACATCTTCATGTTGATCGTGTCTTCTATACGACTCATGCTCGACCTTTCGGTCTTCTGTGTTCCGAGGCCATGTCTGTACATGCTAGGCTCGTCAAGTCAACCTAAGTGTTTGCATGTGTAAATCTGTCTTACACCCGTTGTATGTGAACGTTAGAATCTATCACACCCGATCATCACGTGGTGCTTCGAAACAACGAACTGTCGCAACGGTGCACAGTTAGGGGGAACACTTTCTTGAAATTATTATGAGGGATCATCTTATTTACTACCGTCGTTCTAAGTAAACAAGATGCAAAACATGATAAACATCACATGCAATCAAATAATAAACGTGACATGATATGGCCAATATCACATAGCTCCTTTGATCTCCATCTTGGGGCTCCATGATCATCTTGTCACCGGCTTGACACCATGATCTCCATCATCATGATCTCCATCATCGTGTCTCCATGAAGTTGCTCGCCAACTATTACTTCTATTACTATGGCTAACGCGTTTAGCAATAAAGTAAAGTAATTTACATGGCGTTTCTCAATGACACACAGGTCATACAAAAAATAAAGAGAACTCCTATGGCTCCTGCCGGTTGTCATACTCATCAACATGCAAGTCGTGATTCCTATTACAATAGCATGAACATCTCATACATCACATATAGATCATTCATCATTCATCACAACTTTGGCCATATCATATCACAAAGCACTTGCTGCAAAAACAAGTTAGACGTCCTCTAATTGTTGTTGCAAGTTTTTACGTGGCTGAATTAGGGTTCTAGCAAGAACGTTTTCTTACCTACGTGAAAACCACAACGTGATTTGTCAACTTCTATTTACCCTTCATAAGGACCCTTTTCATCGAATCCGCTCCAACTAAAGTGGGAGAGACAGACACCCGCCAGCCACCTTATGCAACTAGTGCATGTTAGTCGGTGAAACCGGTCTCACGTAAGAGTACGTGTAAGGTTGGACCGGGCCGCTTCATCCCACAATATCGCTGAAGCAAGATAAGACTAGTGGCGGCAAGAAAGTTGACAACATCTACGCCCACAACAAATTGTGTTCTACTCGTGCAATAGAGAACTACGCATAGACCTAGCTCATGATGCCACTGTTGGGGAACGTTGCAGAAAATTAAAATTTTTCCTACGGTTTCACCAAGATCCATCTATGAGTTCATCTAGCAACGAGCCATGGGAGAGAGAGATTGCATCTACATACCACTTTGTAGATCGCGAGCGGAAGCGTTCAACGAACGGGGATGAAGTAGTCGTACACACCGTGATCCAAATCACCGGAGATCCTAGCACCGAAAGCACGGCACCTCCGCGTTCAACACATGTACGGTCAGCGTAACGTCTCCTTCTTCTTGATCCAGCAAGGTAAAGGAGAGGTTGGGGAAGATGGCTCCAGCAGCAGCACGACGGCGTGGTGATGGTGGAACTACAGTACTCCGGCAGGGCTTCGCCGTGCTCAACGGAGGAGGAGGAGGTGTTGGGGAGGGAGAGGGAGGCGCCAGGGCAAGGGGTGCGCAGCCCTCCCCTCACCCCTCTATTTATAGGGGAAGGGGCAAGGGGGGCCGGCCCCTCTAGATGGGATCTAGAGGGGGCCGGCGGCCTAGGGGAGGAGGCTTGCCCCCCAAGCAAGGGGGGGCGCCCCCCTCAGGGTTTCCCCCAACCCTAGGCGCATGGGCCCTTGGGGGGGAGGCGCACCAGCCCACTTTGGGCTGGTTCCCTTCCTCATACAGCCCATGAGGCCCTCCGGGAGAGGTGGCCCCTCCCGGTGGACCCCCAGAACCCCTTCGGTGGCCCCGGTACAATACCGATATGCCCCCGAAACTTCCCGGTGTCCGTATGATGACTTCCCATATATAAATCTTTACCTCCGGACCATTCCGAAACTCCTCGTGACGTCCGGGATCTCATCCGGGACTCCGAACAACATTCGGGTTACTGCATATACATATCTTCACAACCCTAGCGTCATCGAACCTTAAGTGTGTAGACCCTACGGGTTCGGGAGACATGCAGACATGACCGAGACGGCTCTCGGGCAATAACCAACAGCGGGATCTGGATACCCATGTTGGCTCCCACATGCTCCACGATGATCTCATCGGATGAACCACGATGTCGAGGATTCAATTAATCCCGTATACGATTCCCTTTGTCAATCGGTATTTTACTTGCCCGAGATTCGATCGTCGGTATCCCAATACCTCGTTCAATCTCGTTATCGGCAAGTCACTTTTCTCGTACCGTAATGCATGATCCCGTGATCAAACGCTTTGATCACATTGAGCTCATTATGATGATGCATTACCGAGAGGGCCCGGTGATATCTCTCCGTCAAGCGGAGTGACAAATCCGAGTCTCGATCTGTGTCAACCCAACAGACACTTTCAGAGATACCCGTAGTTTACCTTTATAGTCACCCAGTTACGTTGTGACGTTTGGCACACCCAAAGCACTCTTACGGTATCCGGGAGTTACACGATCTCATGGTCTAAGGAAAGGATACTTGACATTGGAAAACTCTAGCAAACGAACTATGCGATCTTATGCTATGTTTAGGATTGGGTCTTGTCCATCACATCATTCTCCTAATGATGTGATCTCGTTATCAATGACATCCAATGTCCATAGTCAGGAAACCATGACTATCTATCGATCAACGAGCTAGTCAACTAGAGGCTTACTAGGGACATGTTGTTGTCTGTTATTCACACATGTATTACGATTTCCGGATAACACAATTATAGCACGAATAAAGACAATTATCATGAATAAGGAAATATAATAATATTGCTTTTATTATTGCCTCTAGGGCATATTTCCAACACATGGACCATATGAGATGTTCCAGGAGTTGAAGTTAATATTTCAAGCAAATACCCGAGTTGAGAGATATGAAATCCCCAACAAGTTCTATAGCTAAAAGATGGAGGAGAATCGCTCAACTAGTGAGCATATGCTCAGATTGTCTGGGTACTACAATCGCTTGAATCAAGTGGGAGTTAATCTTCCAGATAAGATAGTGATTGACAGAATTCTCTAGTCACCATCACCAAGTTAGTAGAACTTTGTGATGAACTATGATATGCAAAGGATAACGGAAACGATTCCCAAGCTCTTCGTAATGCTGAAATTGACGAAGGTAGAAATCGAGAAAAACATCAAGTGTTGATGGTTGACAAGATCACTAGTTTCAAGAAAAGGGCAAAGGAAAAAAGGGGGAACTTCAAGAAGAACAACAAGCAAGTTGCTGCTCAAGTGAAGAAGCCCAAGTCTTGTCCTAATCCTGAGACTAAGTACTTCTACTGCAAAGGGACTGATCACTGGAAGCGGAACTACCCCAAGTGATTGACGGATAAGAAGGATGGCAAAGTGAACAAAAGTATATTTGATATATAGATTATTGATGTGTATTTTACTAGTGTTCGTAGCAACCCCTTGGTATTTGATACTGGTTCAGTTGCTAAGAGTAGTAAATCGAAACGGGAGTTGCAGAATGAACAGAAACTAGTTAAGGGTGAAGTGACGATGTGTGTTGGAAATAGTTCCAAGATTGATATGATCATCATCGCACACTCCCTATACTTTCGGGATTAGTGTTAAACCTAAATAAGTGTTATTTGGTGTTTGCGTTGAGCATGAATATGATTTGATCATGTTTATTGCAATACGGTTATTCATGTAAGTTAGAGAATAATTGTTGTTCTGTTTACATGAATAAAACCTTCTATAGTCATACACCCAACGAAAATGGTTTGTTGGATCTCGATCGTAGTGATACACATATTCATAATATTGAAGCCAAAAAGATACAAAGTTAATAATGATAGTACAACTTATTTGTGGCACTGCCGTTTAGGTCATATTGGTGTATAGCGCATGAAGAAACTCCATGCTGATGGGATTTTGGAATCACTTGATTATGAATCACTTGATGCTTGCGAACCATGCCTCATGGGCAAGATGACTAAGACTCCGTTCTCCGGAACAATGGAGCGAGCAACAGATTTGTTGGAAATCATACATACTGATGTATGTGGTCCGATGAGTGTTAAGGCTCGCGACAAGTATCATTATTTTCTGACCTTCACAGATGATTTGAGCAGATATGGGTATATCTACTTGATGAAACACTAGTCTGAAACATTTGAAAAGTTCAAAGAATTTCAGAGTGAAGTGGAGAATCATCGTAACAAAAATAAAAGTTTCTACGATATGATCGCAGAGGTAAAATATTTGAGTTACGAGTTTGGCCTTCAATTAAAACAATGTGGAATAGTTTCACAAACTCATGCCACCTGGAACACCACAGCATAATGGTGTGTCCGAACGTCATAACCGTACTTTATTGGATATAGTGCAATCTATGATGTTTCTTACTGATTTACCACTATCGTTTTGGGATTATGCATTAGAGACAGCTGCACTCACGTTAAATAGGGCACCATCTAAATCCATTGAGATGACACTATATGAACTGTGGTTTAGCAAGAAACCAAAGTTGTCGTTTCTTAAAGTTTGGGGTTGTGATGCTTATGTGAAAAAGTTTCATCCTGATAAGCTCAAACCCAAATCGGAGAAATATGTCTTCATAGGATACCCAAAGGAGACAGTTGGGTACACCTTCTATCACAGATCCAAAGGCAAGACATTCGTTGCTGAGAATGGATACTTTCTAGAGAAGGAGTTTCTCTCGAAAGAAGTGAGTGGGAGGAAAGTAGAACTTGATAAGGTAATTGTACCTTCTCCTTATTGGAAAGTAGTTCATCACAGAAATTTGTTCCTGTGACTACTACGCCAATTAGTGAGGAAGATAATGATGATGATCATGTAACTTCGGATCAAGTTACTACCGAACCTCGTAGGCCAACCAGAGTGAGATCCGCACCAGAGTGGTACGGTAATCCTATTCTGGAGGTCATGTTACTTGACCATGACGAACCTACGAACTATGAGGAAGCGATGGTGAGCCCAGATTCCGCAAAATGGCTTGAAGCCATGAAATCTGAGAGGGGATCCATGTATGAGAACAAAGTGTGGACTTTGGTTGACTTGCCCGATGATCGGCAAGCAATTGAGAATAAATGGATCTTCAAGAAGAAGACTGACGCTGACGGTAATGTTACTGTCTACAAAGCTCGACTTGTTGCAAAAGGTTTTTGACAAGTTCAAGGGATTGACTACGATGAGACCTTCTCACCCGTAGCGATGCTTAAGTCTGTCCGAATCATGTTAGCAATTGCCGCATTTTATGATTATGAAATTTGGCAAATGGATGTCAAAACTGCGTTCCTGAATGGATTTCTGGAAGAAGAGTTGTATATGATGCAACCAGAGGGTTTTGTTGATCCAAAGGGAGCTAACAAAGTGTGCAAGCTCCAGCGATCCATCTATGGACTGGTGCAAGCATCTCGGAGTTGGAATATACGCTTTGATAAGTTGATCAAAGCATATAGTTTTATGCAGACTTGCGGTGAAGCATGTATTTACAAGAAAGTGAGTGGGAGCACTACAGCATTTCTGATAAGTATATGTGAGTGACATATTGTTGATCCGAAATAATGTAGAATTATTCTGCAAAGCATAAAGGAGTGTTTGAAAGGAGTTTTTCGAAGAAGAACCTCGGTGAAGCTGCTTACATATTGAGCATCAAGATCTATAGAGATAGATCAAGACGCTTGATAAGTTTTTTCAATGAGTACATACCTTGACAAGACTTTGAAGTAGTTCAAAACGGAACAGTCAAAGAAAGAGTTCTTGCCTGTGTAACAAGGTGTGAAATTGAGTAAGACTCAAAGCCCGACCACGGCAGAAGATAGAAAAAGAATGAAAGTCATTCCCTATGCCTTGGCCATAGGTTCTATAAAGTATGTCATGCTGTGTACCAGATCTATTGTATACCCTACCACTGAGTTTGGCAAGGAAGTACAATAGTGATCTAGGAGTAGATCATTGGACTGCGGTCAAAATTATCCTTAGTGGAATAAAGGATATGTTTCTCGATTATGGAGGTGACAAAAAGGTTCGTCGTAAAGGGTTACGTCGATGCAAGTTTTTGACACTGATCCAGATGACTCTAAATCTCAATCTGGATACATATTGAAAGTGGGAGCAATTAGCTAGAGTAGCTCCATGCAGAGTATTGTTGACATAGAAATTTGCAAAATACATACGGATCTGAATGTAGCAGACCCGTTGACTAAACTTCTCTCACAAGCAAAACATTATCACACCTTAGTACTCTTTGGGTGTTAATCACATAGCGATGTGAACTAGATTACTGACTCTAGTAAACCCTTTGGGTGTTAATCGCATATCGATGTAAACTATGGGTGTTAATCACATGGTGATGTGAACTATTGCTGGTAAATCACATGGCGATGTGAACTAGATTATTGACTCTAGTGCAAGTGGGAGACTGAAGGAAATATGCCCTAGAGGCAATAATAAAGTTATTTCTTATTTCCTTATTTCATGATAAATGTTTATTATTCATGCTAGAATTGTATTAACCGGAAACATGATACATGTGTGAATACATAGACAAACAGAGTGTCACTAGTATGCCTCTACTTGACTAGCTCGTTGATCAAAGATGGTTATGTTTCCTAGCCATAGACATGAGTTGTCATTTGATTAACGGGATCACATCATTAGGAGAATGATGTGATTGACTTGACCCATTCCGTTAGCTTAGCACTCGATCGTTTAGTGTGTTGCTATTGCTTTCTTCATGACTTATACATGTTCCTATGACTATGAGATTATGCAACTCCCGTTTGCCGGAGGAACACTTTGTGTGCTACCAAACGTCACAACGTAACTGGGTGATTATAAAGGAGCTCTACAGGTGTCTCCAAAGGTAGATGTTGGGTTGGCGTATTTCGAGATTAGGATTTGTCACTCCGATTGTCGGAGAGGTATCTCTGGGCCCTCTCGGTAATGCACATCACATAAGCCTTGCAAGCATTGCAACTAATGAGTTAGTTGCGAGATGATGTATTACGGAACGAGTAAAGAGACTTGCCGTTTACGAGATTGAACTAGGTATTGGATACCGACGATCGAATCTCGGGCAAGTAACATACCGATGACAAAGGGAACAACGTTTGTTGTTATGCGGTCTGACCGATAAAGATCTTCGTAGAATATGTAGGAGCCAATATGGGCATCCAGGTCCCGCTATTGGTTATTGACAAGAGAGGTGTCTCGGTCATGTCTACATAGTTCTCGAACCCGTAGGGTCCGCACGCTTAACGTTCATTGACGATATAGTACTATGAGTTATGTATGTTGGTGACCGAATGTTGTTCGGAGTTTCGGATGAGATCACGGATATGACGAGGAACTCCGGAATGGTCCGGAAGTAAAGATTGATATGTGGATAGTAGTGTTTGATCTCCAGAAGGGTTCTGGAATCCATCGGAAGGGGTTCCGGATGTTTCCCGAAATGTTTGGGCACGAGAACACTTTATCTGGGCCAAAGGGGAAAGCCCACGAGGCTTTTGGAAGGTGCAAAAGGAAGTTTTGCGGAGACCAGAGGCTAGACGCCAGGAACCCTGGCGTCTAGGGGGTAGACGCCGGGAACCCTGGCGTCTAGCCCTGGAGTCCGAGAAGGACTCTTGCCTTTCGGGTGAAACCAACTTTGAGGAGGTTTTTGCTCCAAGTTTCGACCCCATGGCTCAACATATAAATAGAGGGGTAGGGCTAGCACCCAAGACAGATCAAGAAACACCAAGCCGTGTGCCGGCAACCCCGTTTCCTCTAGTTTATCCTCTGTCATAGTTTTCGTAGTGCTTAGGCGAAGCCCTGCGAAGATTGTTCTTCACCAACACCGTCACCACGCCGTCGTGCTGCCGGAACTCATCTACTACTTCGCCCCTCTTGCTGGATCGAGAAGGCGAGGACGTCACCGAGCCGAACGTGTGCAGAACTCGGAGGTGCCGTGCTTTCGGTGCTTGGATCGGTCGGATCGTGAAGACGTACAACTACATCAACCGCGTTCATATAACGCTTCCGCTTACGGTCTACAAGGGTACGTAGACAACACTCTCCCATCTCGTTGCTATGCATCACCATGATCTTGCGTGTGCGTAGGAATTTTTTTGAAATTACTACGTTCCCCAGCAGGTAAGACCGGAACTACCGGCCAGCGGTACAACCGCTCAATGGAGCGGTACTATCGCCATGGGCAGAATTGCACAGTGACAGAGGACTTTGGAGAACCTCTCTCTCCTCGAACGGAGGGTATATGGTGGGTGCAGAGAATGTGTACGTGAAGTGATTCACCCAATACCTTCCTATGTGGATTCCCTCTTTATAGTAGGGATATCCTACGACCAAAGGAATAAAAACGTCGGAAACTCCGTCTTCGATCTTTTCCGCATAGAGGGAGGGCCTAACCGTCTTGCGCCACACAGTGTGTACCTGAGAGAACTAGAACGCACGATTAGTCCACACGTGTGTTGTCATCATCACCAAAACTCTAAGGCAGAAGATGCCCTTACACTTGGGTTGATGGGAGGTCCGTTGCGGAGCTCTCTCCGTTGATCTTCGCCGATGTTTGCAAGTGGAGGCACTGAGGCCGTATTGTATGACAGGGACTGCCAGATCGTGCTTGGGTGCAGGATATCCATTGTGCACTCGGGCCCACCGCCTTGATGCAATACATTGAGATTTGGTGACGTCTTCGCCACATACCACGGAACGACGAGTCGAACGTGCTTACATGGAGTTGGACGAAACCCAGAATTTACACTGCCAAGTCATGCTACCTTACCCTCTTTCAAGGCTCGATCCCGGACCCACACTGGCAGCTCTTTTTGAAGACCTGGGCGCCACTCCACATCGAAGTGTTCAGTTGGCCTGCCCTCCAAAACCGTCGTTGGATGACAGACCGTCTTGCTCATCATGGGCTTCCCCATGAGGAGTGGTGTGTTCTTTGCATCCCAGTCCCTAAGGACATGGAGCGACTCCTCGCGGGTTGTTCTTTCTCGCGTGAGGTATGGCGCGAAGTGCTTTCCTGGTGCCGATCCACGACGACGCTGCCTTGCCCGGCGATGTGCTTCTCTGAGTGGTGGGTGTCCTCCTGCTAGCATACCCCCATCATGCACCGCCAAGATTGATCCTCCTTCATCATGCTCACGGCCTGGTCCATCTGGAGATATCGCAATGGGCGCATCTTCGACGGGCAGCGACCCTCCGTCTCGCGTCTCGTGCATGATATCCAGGACGAGGCACACCTATGAGCCAAGGCCGACACCAAAGGGATGGTCAACCTCCTTCCAGATACGTAGTTTTCTTGTAAGTTGGGGCTGAGCAACCCTGGTCTTCCTGCTCTGTTCATCGTATACACACCATCGAGCGTATGTGTCGCATGATGCATCACCCACTGTATTTTTCACTTTCCTTCTAACAATGGAAAGACACAGTAGCTTCGCGTATTCGCGAAAAAAAATATCAAAGGTTGCTCGATTGTGCCAAATGCAGTTCAACTCTGGAGTGTCTTTTGCTTATCCTCCACTCGATCTAGACCGTCCATTTTCCGAACCGGCGACGCGTCAAGCGCGCAGCCGGTCGTCGCCGGCCTTGCATCCGAAGGCAGCACGATAGTCACGTGCCATCCCGCGTCTCCCTCCCTCTAGTCCCTCCGCAGCAAGCAAAGCAGGCCGGCACGCACCCGCAAGTCCTCACCTCCCAACCCCCACTCCCGCGAGGGCGCGAGATCTCCCTCCCTCAGATCCGCCCCGCCGCCGCCGCCGCCGCCGCCGCCGCCGCCATGTCGCACAACTACGGGGACACGATCCCGCTGCACCCGTCGTCGGCGCAGTCCGATATGGACGAGATCGAGAGCCTCATGTACGACGCGCCCTCCGCCACCGTCCTCCCCGCGCGGCCGCCCTCCCCGCCGCGCGCCTCCATCCCCATCTCTACCTCGCCTCCGCCGCCTTCCTCCAAGCCGCCGCTCCCCGCCTCCTCCGTCCCCATCTTCGTGCCCCAGGGGCCCACCCCCGCCCCGCCCGCGTCCGTCTCCGTCGCCATCGCCTCCGACGGCTTCGGCCCCCCGCCCAACACGCTCACCGAGCCCGTCTGGGACACCGTCAAGCGCGACCTCGCCCGCATCGTCAGCAACCTCAAGCTCGTCGTCTTCCCCAACCCCAACCGCGAGGACCCCGGCAAGGCGCTCAGGGACTGGGACCTCTGGGGCCCCTTCTTCTTCATCGTCTTCCTCGGCCTCACGCTGTCCTGGTCCGCCTCTGTTAAGAAGGTACCTGGCATCCCTTCCGCGACCAGATCTCGTGGTAGCTTTTGCGTCGATTCGTGAGATTTAGCTCTTGCGTGTTTAGTGCTCGACTTCATGATATGTCTATAAGGTACTCGTATATCAGATTATACATTATTGAATTGTATGTTGCGATTCATGGTTACTCCTTGGAGGCAAGCGTCACAGTTATTTTTCCCTTGCAAGCTCGATGTTGCCTAGGGGATAACTGAATCTGGTGTTGTACGACTGTATACTAGGTCTGCGGGGTTGGGATTAGAACCATCAATCATAGTGCTGTATCCAATTAATTCCGTTATGTTATTTCTATGACTAAATATAGACGAGGTGTGAAACATGCTCTTATTCTGCTGTGGGTTTTTCTGTGCCCATTTTAGCTCATTATTCAGGTATGTCTTGTGTTCAATATTAGAGAATGCACTATGTTCTTGGTTCAAAATTGGTTTGGAGGCATCACAACGCTGAAACTTCATGTCCATGTGTACTAGTGGTGAATGACGAGCCTACATAATTTCATATTTGTTCCAACCATTTGTGTTCTAGAATTATCTAATGGACCAGTTGTGGACTTGTCCTGAGCTGCAAGGTTTGTAGGTGCCATTTCGACAAACTAGGTGGCAATACTGGTTATTTTTATTACATAATATGGTATAACCATACTGGATATCTGCGCCTAAAAAATCATGTTCTCTTAGTGTCTATGCGAATCCGAATGCTTCTAAGATTGGTTTTTACTGTGCAACAATGTGGTGTAGCCTTACTGGATTGCTTTTGGAACCTGGAGAGTGACTGTATTATGGAGTACTGATTAGTGACAAAACAAATTACTAAAAATGCCCTTGTGCAATATGTGATCTCAATTGCTAATAATCTGAAAGACCGCGCTAATTCTGTATAGCTAAGTACATAATCTGCTCTTGAATTTGCAGTAAATTTTTATGGCATTGACACCTAGGAGAAACCAAAAAATTTCATCAATATTTTCTCTTGCAGAAGAGTGCTGTGCTGCTTTTGCTTGAAAGAAATGTAATCACATTTGCGAGTAGCTGGGTTTAGGTGGTTTTCCTGAATGAGCAGAAAGTATGCCAAAACACAGTAATCTTTCTCTGCTGTTTTTACCATGTTCAAATGTAACCATGCAAGGCATGTCATCGAATGTTGTGGGTATGGTGATTACATTATATGGAAGAAAGCATGGTGTTTCAGTTATTTATTCATATATTTCTCTTTTAAATTGAACATTATAGCTACAGACTTATGGAATATTCACTTTTGTACCTTTTCTGATTTGATTTCTCTATGCTGGCATATTAGCATTGTTATGTAATTTTCTTCTAGCGGCCAACATACTTATATGCATCGTGTATAGTTGTCCTCTTCTCTTTGTAGTTTACAAATTTGTCTTTGCTTCCTTCCATGCAAAATGCTGATCTATATGTCGTTTGTGTTTGTAGTCCGAGGTATTTGCTGTCGCATTCGCTGTGCTGGCAGCTGGGGCTATAATCTTAACACTAAATGTTCTGCTTCTGGTAAGCGCTGTCTCTCACACACAAAGCACGTTTGCTTGATCCAAACTATACCTACTGTGAATTTTGTAATGATTTATTGCTGTCTCACTGCAGGGTGGGCACATCATCTTCTTCCAAAGCCTCAGTCTCCTTGGCTATTGTTTGTTTCCTCTGGATGTTGGAGCCCTAATTTGCTTGCTGAAGGACAATGTCATACTAAAGATCATCGTGGTGACAGTCACACTGGCGTGGAGCTCCTGGGCTGCCTACCCATTCATGAGCGCTGCTGTGAACCCAAGGAGAAAGGCTCTGGCCATCTATCCCGTATTCCTCATGTACATCTCAGTGGGGTTCCTCATAATTGCCATAGATTAGCCCCTGGGGTGAGCAATGTAGTAACATCTGAAATGTTGAAATTTTCCCCGTTGTACCGGTGGAACGTATACATGCTTGAATATACTCTGTCCCCCCTATGGAGCCCTTTTGGATTGTTCTGTTGAGAACCTGGCCTTCACATGAGCAAGAGACATAAGGCTGTAAAATTAGTTGAAAATTATATATGTTGGTCTACTGTTGTAAAGGGCATCTCGTGCTTTGGACCACGTAATTGACTATATCAAACTTTCCGACTTCTTCAACTGCTGATATATGATGTTGGAGGGAATTAAATGCCAAGAAAAATATTCTAAGGCAACTAGATAATTCATCTGGCTGCCCTTGGAATCTGCTTATGGTGATATGCCCGTTTTTATTTTGAAACTATTTTTACCCAACTTGTTTGGGACTGGAAGATTTTGTTGTTGTTGGTGGTGTGTTACTTGGGCTGTATGTGACTGAAAAGTTTTGTTGTTGTTTGCTTTTGTTGCGTGCTGGTATTGTCTAACTTCTGTCATATGTGTTGTGGTCTGGTATTCTCTATTGTAGTTAGTGATGCCTGTTCTGGCCGTGTCCTAGCGTTGCTCACCAGCCTTATTACCAGGAGCCTAAACGGATTTGGTTGCATGTGGTCGCGAGGAAATCATGTGCCGGGCAGGTACATTTCCTGGCATTTGGATTGATGGTGCCATCAGTGCGAACTTTCGGCCGAAAAAGGCGAACGTGCTCGCCGCGGATTTGGGACGGGAGAGGCGCGCGAGAAGGAAACTCCGGATGGCGTGCTGCCTTCTTCAGTCCAGCCCGTGCAAGTGGAAGCGGCAGTCTGCATCGGTACGCGGCGAGTGCGGACACAGCTTATCGCTTTCCCGCTGGTGCGACGCGCGCGTGGACCGTCGCGGCAAAGGGAGCACTTTGCGCCAGTGGAGGCTTTTCTTCTGACAACGGCCATCGCAAGAGCCGAGTATCGTTGCCTTTCAATTTCAGAAATGCTAAAAATCTCGCGTCAGATTTTTAAGCATGGCAAATCAAACGTTTTTTTATGGCAAATTATGTAGTCCTAAGCATGACAACTTCTGGCAAAAAAACTGAACATGGCAAGGATTAGTCATACTTGCTAAAGGAAATTGCCATCCTAGCGACAACATAATTTGCCATCCCAGAAGTTTGATTTGCCATGTAAAAAATCTGATGTTCGATTCTGTTTTGTCTGCGTACTGCATAAGCCGGACCGCACCGCATCTGCCCAAGAAAAAACCCAGGTAAAATCTCATGAACTGCAGATACCGGCACTTTCTGAACCTCTGATGAACTGAACAAGGCAAAGAGAAGAACATGCACAGCGATTCAGACAGACCGGTCTTTGCCCCTCTAGTAGAAACCCAAATCACCAGTTAATCCCATGAACAAAGCAGAGAAAACAACGCGCACAGCAATCCGAATAAGGCGTTCTACAGCGCATGGGCTCGGTTTATTCATTCTTGCACGCCGGTGGGTGCGTGGGGTCAGTCAGATCAGGCGACCGAGGGGAGGATCCACACGGGCTCCACCTCCACGGAGTGCCCGCCCGCGATGGCCACCACCGCCGTCTCCCGGTCCCCCAGCGAGTACACGCCGATGGCGTGCGGCACCATCAGCTCCACGTCCCGCCGCGCGAAGTAGACGCAGTTCTCCCGGACCCCCGCCGTCGCCGGCGCCGCCGCCGACGCCACCGACCCCAGGAACACCGCCCTCCCGGGGAGCTCCGTCACCGGCTCCCACTTGCACCCCTCCGGCCGGAACCGGCTCACCTCCACCTCCACGTCCGCCGAGTCCCGCACCACGCTGTACAGCTTCTTCACCAGCAGGAGCTCCCCGCCGGACTCCAGCAGGTACCGCGCCCGCCGCTCCAGCCGGTTCAGAGGGTTGGCGTCCTTCCCGCGCAGCTCCGACACGGCCGCCACGCGCGCGCGGAGGTCGACACGGTACGCCAGGACCGTGCCGTCGTCGCCCAGCACGCACAGCCGCCCCCGCCACAGCGCCACGTCCCGGAACCCGCCGTGCGGCCCCCCCGCGGCGATCGTGATCCAGGCGCCGCCGGACACGTCCGGCTGGAGCAGCGCCACCGTGCCCGCGCGGCCCAGCACGGCGGCCACCCAGCCGAGCGAGGTGGGCGGCGCGGACAGCACGATCTTGGCCACCGGGAACACGGGGGACCGCGGCATGGCCACGGATTGGCCGGAGAAGAGGTTGCGGAGCTCTATCGCCCGCTCCTCGTCGAAGGCCATGGCGAGCCAGCCGCCGATCTGGCCGCAGCACCGGCCGGAGCTGAGGCGGTCGGGGAGGGCGAAAGGCAGGATCTCCCGGCGGTGGAGGCTGAAGAAGGCGAGGCCACCGCAGGAGCCGGGGCGCCGGAGCAGGAGGCGCGGGGCCTCGAAGGGGAGGTCAGCCGAGATCGAAGCTCGCGCGCACGAGCGCCACGAGGAGCAGACGAGGCGGACGGCGACACGGTCGAGCGGGGCGAGCCGCCCTAGGACGCTCTCCAGGAGCTCCGGCGGGAGATCCGGCCAGGCGGACTGCCCCCCGCCCAGCTGCCGTCGGTGGGGATTGTACGGGGAGGCCATCACACTTTCACACCCTCTTCCGTCCGGCAGGAGATTTCCTCCCACCCTTGTCCGTTTTCTGGTTTTCTCCCGACAGAAGTGCACATTGCCCCCTCGGCCCTTTTTTCCCTTGGTTCTGTTCAGGGCACATCTAAACAACCCAATCAAACTAGAAATAAAAATAAAAATAAATGTTTGCACGAATCTTAGCTTAATGTCAATGATATATGATTAGATGTGTAATACTTAGAGCACATCTAGATGTGCTTTAGCAAAACTATTTCTTCTCTATATCAACGAATTTAGTAAGTTATTACACATCTAAGTGACACAATCAAACATAAAAATAAAGAAATATACCCACATGAATCTCCGCAAAGATCAACGGCATGACTTAAATGCATAATACTTATGGCTATATCTGGCCATGGGCAACCCGACCCGGACAGACCGACCGACCCGAAAATCCCGGGCCGGGCTGAGCCCGAGTGTGCCATCGGGCTAGGCTCGGGCCTGGAAATTGAGCCCGACGGGCAAACCGGGCCAGGCTCAGTCATGTAGAAAACGCAATTTTAGCCATAATCGGGCCAGGCCGTGTCGGGCTTTCTCGGGCTGGTCCGGGCTTGAACCTGGATTTTTAGCACCAGTTTTTTTGGCCCGGCCGGCCCGAGATATGCTCAGGTATACTTATGGCACATTTAGATGCGCTTTAATAAAGCTGAATTCGATACAAACGTGTGATTTCTAACATCCTTTTTTGTCCCGGCCACGTCACCCCGACTTCTCTCCAGCCTTCGGTGAAAAAGGTATAGAAGGCAAAATCTGCGCAAACCGAAGCAACCTCATAGTATTTGAAAAGTGCGGCGTTCAGCAAATGTAAATTGCGAACCTCTAAAATTAAAAAAATCATAACAAATAAACCTCCCATTCGAAAAATATGTATAATATTTATTTTAGGAAAATGCATTATTTCTGTTTATATCATGTTCATGCATGCCAGTACTCCATTCGGTAACTAAACATATGATGTTTTGTGATATTATAGTTGGCTACAAAAAACAAACTTGACTATGACAAGTTGTTGCATAGAAGGATGCCCGCCCTTGCGTCGCCCAAGCCGGGCGACACAGGGGCTACCCTAGCCGCTGTCCCGCACTCCAACCTCTGACCACCCCCGTTGATGAAGTTGCGCCAGGCCCTAGGATGGCGGCGACGGGGCCGTTTTGTCCTTCTCTAACTCCCCCTGCCCACACCCCACCCCACCCCGAGATCCGATCCCCGACGGCGCAAGCGGCCTCGTCGGCAGCCTCTTCTCCGATGCGCTGGGCGGTGTGGGCGCCCCCACCCCCAGTTGCTGCTGCTCTCCTGTTCGATGACTTTGATTTGGCCCGGCCCGATGCGATCTGGTGGCTTCGCCAACCAACTGTGGTGCTCTTCGGCCAGCCAATCGAGGTGGTCGGGCGCACCTTCCATGCTGCGGATCACCCCACCCCGACCTACCCCCCCTGTTCGAGCTTCGGGTCGGCCACCTCAGGAGGAGGTCATGGAAGCGGCTTGATTGTGACCTGCAGCGGCTGCTCCTTGCAACGCGCCGGCCGGGAAGTTGGCTATATGCGAGTTCTCCATCACCCCCACACACCCCCACAGGGGCAGCTTTACCCCAGCAAACATGGACCTACATCCCCTCCCGCGTCCATGGCCAGTCAACGCAACTACGGATCTGGTGCACCCTGGGAGTTGCGCTCTTTCCGGCTCCTTTGGTTCGCTGGCTCCTCGGCATCTCTGCACCACCACCACCCTTGTCGGGGGTTGGGTGCGACATATGCCAATGGATGGCTTATCATGGTGGGGGCGAGTAGAACGTCGCCGGTGCCTGGAAACGGGATGAGGCGTAGACATGCACGCCGGCGGATCTTACCCAGCTTCAGGGCTCTCCGAGGAGATAACACCCCTACTGCTACTCTGCGGGGTCTCCGCATGATCACTATGGCAAAGTGGGTACAAGGTTGCTCCTTGAGCTGTTTCCTGGAGGTAGGAGAGGGCAAGGCTAGCTCCCTCCCTGTATTCTGTGGTCTAGTGCTAATGGGGTCGAACCCTTTGCATGGGTGCTTCGGGGGGTTTATATAGGCCTACCCTCCGGGGGTACAATGGTAAACCGGCTGGGCGCGGGTCCCAGCCGTCTGTCTCTCAGGCCGCCGTCTTCTCCACCGACTACTGGGGCCCGCCGACTGGTGGGCCCCGCCAACTAGTCCGGTACGGAGCCGACAGGACTTGTCCGCCGCGGGCGGGTCTTGCCGGCTGCCGATTACTGTAGCCGTGCTTCTAATGACGCTGTCCTGGTCGTGGGATCATGGCAACAGTACCGTCGCCTGGCGGGCGATCACTGTTGCCACTACCTGTCTCATCTGGTTAATGGCATGCGGGGCCCATGGGAGGGGCCGGCCGACTCTTGGAGGCCGACTCCCACGGGGTCCGTCTTGTGGCGCTCTCGCCGTCTTCTGTCCCTCCCGCTGCCCAGCGGGGCCCGCCGTCTCTGGGTCATACAAACAGGCCGACGTGGGCACAGGACTCCGCCACCGGAGCCGGTGTCAGGGCTAGCATGGCAACAGTGCCGCATCGGACGGAGATCTCCTATTGGTACGGCGCACTGTGGCCATGCCTGCCCTTGGTAATCGGGGTGGGGGCAGGCCTTACTGCGGCCGTTCCCCGCCCCGTCCCTTCTTAAGAAGGCAGATGGTGGTTGAAGTCGCGGGCCGACTCCCATAGCCGGCTTCTCTGGAAGCCGCTAGTTAAGAGTCGGCCCATCTTGTAGCTGTCCCCAAGACTCGGTCGTGAGTGCGGAGTCGGCAGCGCCGCTGCCGACTCCCAGAAGCGGCTTTCCGTCCTGGGGTTCCCGAGGGGCGTAGCCTGCCCCGATGTCTTGAAAGGTTCTGGGCTTCGGGTTAGCCTACCCGTGGCCCATTACTCCGACAGTAGTCCCCGAAGCTGGTGAGGCGCCGAGGGAGACATGTCGAGGAGCCTCAACAGTTTCTTCCTTCCTGTGGTTGGATTTAGGCTTCCCCCGCCGTCTTCCTTCAAGCCGACTATCGGGAGCCGGACTCGTCGAGGCCGTCTTGCCTCTTAAAGAGTTTGAAAGTCGAAGCGGGGTCCAGACGGCGTGCCTGATAAGCTTCCTGGTTGCCGCCCGTTGCGGACCCACCGTGGGGCGCCACGTGGCCGGGCCAATCTGCCCGCCCACGCGCGCGACGGGACAGGCCCGCAGGTGGGGCCCGCCACTACCGCACCTCGGTCTTCGAACGGATCCGTTGCGGCCGTGCGGACGGTTGGGATCCCTGCGCAGTAACTGCGCGCAGTAACTTCGTGCGATAAATCGTGGGGGTCGTGGGGTCCTGGGCGCAGTTAATCCCACGACGCCCCATCGGCTTCTCGGCCTAGGAGCCTATAAGTAGGCGGAGGGAGCGGGGAGGCGAAGCACGCGCACCCACACTTCCTCTTTCCCCCTGCTTCCTCTTGCTGCTTCTTGCTTCTTCTTTCCTTCGCCGTCGCCGCGCCGGACCTCATCACGCCCGCAGCGATGAGCCCTTCCTCCGCCGCCACGCCTGCCGTCGTGCGCTCCGGCGTGTGGGATGGCTCCGAAGTTGACGACAACCACAGCGAGTTTCTTCGCAAGACACGTCGCCTCCCCGGCAAGGACCTGGTGCAGGCCCGCGCCGCGCCGGCGAGGGAGGTATTGCCGGCGCCGAAGGAGGGCGAGCGGGTCATATTCTGCTCGCACCTCATGTGCGGCCTAGGGCTGCTGGCGAGCGGCTTCTTCCGCTCCTTCCTGGAGTTCCACGGGCTCTAGCCGCACCACCTCACGCCAAACACGGTGGTGCTGCTGGCCGCCTTCGCCACCCTGTGCGAAGGCTTCCTCGACGTTCTCCCCACCATCGAGCTGTGGGGCGAATTCTTCATCTCCAAGCTCGGCACTCACGTTGCCGGCATGCCGGCTCAGTGCGGCGCCTTCATCGGTCTGCGGAGGTCGGTGGCCGACAACCCGTTTCCCTCTATCTCGCTGATCAAATCTGTGAAGATGTGGCAGCGATCTTATTTCTATGTGAAGAACATCGCCCCGGAAGGCGACTGGGTCAACCTGCCGCCTTACAAGGCCGGCGCGCGGGCCGGAAGGCTCCCCAGCTGGTCCCACCGGGCCAAGACGCTGACTCCTGCTGGTGCCGCCGCCGTCGCGCGACTCCGAGTTCTAACGCAGTCGGAGGGTCTGACCGGGGCCGACCTGCTGGCCGCCTTTGTGGCGCGCCGAGTCCTCCCACTTCAAAGCCGACCTCATATGATATGTCAGATGAGCGGCCACAGGGACCCATGTCGGATGTGCTCCAAGGACATGCCCCACTCGGAGGTGGCGGGCATGGTGAACTACATCGCGAACTGTGGTCTCTCGGAGGATTGGCAGTTCGGTAAGGAGCCGTACTCGCGCGCCAACCCCCCGCCTGTTGTAAGTTGTTTCTCTTCTTACTCTGTTTTCTTTCTTCAGCCGAATCCGGCTTCTAATCTTCTTCAGTACTTAAAACAGAACCCTCTCGTTCAGCCTTCGGCCGGCACTGCGGGACCGGCCCGCCAGTTCGCCCCCGACCGAGCGGAGAGCGACGTCGACGACCCCGACCTTGGGGCGGCGGCGATGGAGGCCGACGCCGAAGGAGGAGGCGAAGGAGGGGAAGGCGGCCTAAGGCCTTCGGCCACCTTCGCCGACTGGCCTAAGGACGACGATGAAGGGGAAGTCGCCTCGCGCCACCAACCGAAGGCCGGCCGCCCCGGCGCGAGTTCGTCCGCCGCCCTGGACGGTCTAGGCGGCGCGAGGAAGCGCCGGGCCGGGCCGGGCCGAGTTCTCTTGGCGGCTGGGTGAAGAAGTTCAAGGGGGCAGCCGCCGCGACCAGGCGGGAAGAGGCGATCGCCCAGGCCAACCGCTTCTGCAAGGAAGTGAAGAAACCGCCGCTGGTCTCTGCGTAAGCGCCGCCGCCCTTCGTCTTGTTTTTGTTGGTTGATTTTGTCTTAGTCTTTTCATGCTTCCCCTGTTCCAGGGCTCCCCTCACCCTTGAGAGGGTCACTGCCGCCTCCATGATGGGGTCGGCAGAGACATCCGCCACCACCCGGCGGATTGACCCTGCCGCGGATCTCCGGGAGGCGACGGAGCGGAACGCGCAGGAGAAGCGCGACGAGGAGGAGGCCGAGCGCTGGGAGAAGGCGGAGGCCAAGAAGGCGGCCGCCTCCGCCCAGAAGAAAATGGACGATGCCGAAGCCGCCGTCGCGGCAAAGCAGCGGGCTGAGGATGCCGCGCGCCGCCAGTCGGCGTTATTCGTCCTCCCGCTGAACTCGGCGCGACCTTCCCCGGATTTCACGGAGCAGACTGGGGAAGCCGGCGACGAGTACCCCATCGTGGAGAGGGAAAGCAGCGAGGCTTCCATGTCGGACATGGCCGCGCCGCCGCCACCGCCTCCGCCGTCGTCTGGGAACGTGCGAGGCGAGCAGCCGGCGGGCCCGCCGGTGCCGCCGACCAAAGACGAGGCCGTGGCGAAGCTGCTCCTTCAAGTCGCCTCACCAACGCGCCGCCGTCTTGAGAAGGCGACTTCGGCGCCACGCCCCCTGGAGATCGGCGGCGCCAGCTCGGCCACCCCTGACGTCGAGGCGACGAGCGCCGCGCCCGTTGGGTGGGCGCGGGGAGGCGTCACAGGCCCGCTGAACCAGGCGCTTCTGGACGTCCAGGCGAAGCTGCGGGCTGAGGGCGACGCCCTCCAAAACTGCACGAAAGCGCATCTGGCGTCGCGAGTAGCCATCCGGGTATGTTTTTTCTTCTGACTTTGTTTTACCTGCTTCTCTCTGTGGGGGCGCGCCAGCGCACCGACTGGGTGTAGTCCCCGAGTTCCGGGCCGGCTGCTGAGCAGGCGGCTCGGAACTCCATTGGCGAGTTCTAAGTCCTTACTCTTGTTTGAAATATTTATCACAGGATTATCACAACCTCTGGGTCACCGCCTTCAACCGCAACGTTGAAGAGCTGGGCAAGCGGACTGCCGACTTGACGGAGAGCCGGAGTGAGTTTTCCTTCCTCTTCGCGGGGGCGCGCTGGCGCACCCGCGGGCTGTAGTCCCCGAGATTCGGGCCGACTGCCGAGCAGTCGGGCCGGATCTTCCCAGCGACCTTCTTTGATGACGACTTAGCGCCTTCTTCTTTTTTCTTCAGAGGCCAATGCCGTTCTTCAGCAGCAGCTGGGCGAAGCCAACAACGCCTTGCGTGCCAAGGGGGAGGAGTGTGGCAAGCTCGTCACCGAGCGTGACCTGCTGGCTACGCAGCTGGCGGAGCAGAAGGAGATGCTCAAGAAGGCGCAGGAGGAGGCGGAGAAGAAAGAGGCTGCACTCCTGGCCGAGTTCGAGGTCGAGCGCTCCTCCTGGACCGACAAGGAGGAAATGTTGACCTCCGGCTTTCATGAGATTGAGGATATCGTCGATGGTTAGTTTCTTTACTCTCTTTCTTTGAGTTGCCGACAGCAAGTCGGGGCGACTCCTGGTTTTTGACTTGCTTCTTTTTCGTCTTTGGCAGACTTCTTCCCTGGCCACACGCAAGCTGCCACCCAAGCCATCGAGGCTGATCGCGAGGCGCGGAGGGAAAATGGCGAGGAGATTGCCGCTAATGCCCCCCGGACCCTTGACGAGCAGCTTCTGAGCATCGAGGCTCGTCTGCGGCCGGCCCATCGGATGTTGCGCCGGCTTCAACGTGTCGGCGCCCAGGCGATTGCTACCCTGTGGCCGGGCATGCCGGTTCTGCGCTCCCAGTCGGACTGCCGACTGGCTGGAGGTCGCAGCCGGCCGTCTTGAAGCTTGGAAGGGTTCCTCGGCCCGGGCTGGAGCGCTCCAGGCCTTGGAATTCGTCAAGGCGTGGTATCCGGGGCTGGATCTGGACCGGCTGGCCACGCTCCAGGCAGAGGCCCAGCCAGAGCTGGCAGCCGTGGAAGACGCCCTTGTCAAGCGCGCCGTGGCGATCGCCGAGTACGCCGATACCAGCGTCTTCATTCCTGAGAGGGCTGAAGATGGCGAGGAGGCACCGCCGGAGTGGTTTGGGATGAACCCGGACTACGACGAGGACTCGGCGGAGGTGATTGGCTCCAGCGCCGAAGAGGAAGGCGAGGCGGAGGACGGAGGGGCCAGGAAGCGGGGTGGACGATCAGCCTCAGCTCGATCGCGCCTCCAGCAACGAGCCGCGCCCAACCGAGCCGGCTGCCGCTGGAGGTGATCAAGCCGAGACTGCCCAGCCGGCCGCCCCAACGTCCGACACCGCCATCTCCTCCGAGCCTCCGAACCCGTCTGCTGCTTCCTAGGCCGCTGCCTTGTCATTATTTTATCTGTTTTGGTAGTCTTTGAAGAACTTGTCAATTCGCACAATTCCACCCGCGGGGTGTATATTGAACTTCTGTTCGAAGATTCGGCCAAGGGCCTAAGTTATGTAAATATCTATCCGAGTTCTATCATTTCTTGCTCATTGCTCTCTTGGCTTTTTCCTTTACCGCCTTCCCTTAGTTGCCGTCTTTGCCAGTCGGACAGCCGCTCCGCGGACTGCCGCTGGATCAAGTGCTTGGCTACTTTGGGAAGGCAAGTACTTGGCCGTTTCTAGAGTTTCTTAGCAAGTTAAATAGAAGGCGGCGGGCCGACTACTTGGGAGTCGGTTTCGCGAAAGCGGCTGGAAAGCCGGTTTTAAGCTATGTTTATGCTTTGAGTCCTTAGCCATTTTTCATGTGGGCGCCCGTTCTTCCTTGCTCCTGCCCACCAGACAGTCGCTCTGCGAGCTGTGGCTTCTGACAGGAGACGGCTTAGGCGCCACACACTACTTGTCCGACTGCAGGAAGCATTTTGTCGGATCACGGGTTCCGGCAGACCCTTAAGGTTCGAACTCTGGGGTGCGCGTGGAGATAGTGCCCTCTACCTCTCCGTCTCGTAAGGATCTAAACTACCAAAAGAACAGCACAAGAGACACAGAGTTTATACTGGTTCGGGCCACCGATGTGGTGTAATACCCTACTCCAGTGTGGTGTGTGGATTGCCTCTTGGGTTGATGATGATGATGAACAATACAAGGGAGAACGGCCTCGCGAGGGCCAGTTCTTGGCTAGGATGATGAACTGCTAGAAGGAGTTCAGCCGCCCTTCTCTCTCTCTCTTTCTCTTCTTGTTCTCTCGATGCTAGCTTGCTAGATTGATCGATTTCTAGATGCCTCTACCCTAGGGGTGGCTAGTCCTATTTATAGGCAAAGGCCCTGGGCCTCTTCCCAAATATTGAGCGGGAAGGGCGCCAACAATTGGCCAATTCGAAGGGGAACATCTGGTACACTTATCCTGACTAAAGTTGGTCCTCGCCTGCCAAAAGCCCTGTGGTGACGCCGTTCTGGGCTCCATGGTGACCTCCTTCCCACCGTTGGACTGGTCTTGGTCTCGTTACACCGAAATGGATGCCTTTGCTTGATCCTCTCGCCTGTGCTTGCCCCCTTTGCACCAAAGAGGAAAGGGAGGACACTGCGAGGTCTGGCGCCCGCCTGGCACCCTTGGTCGTCATGGCTTGCGTCATGGGCACCTCGCGAGGTACCCCGCCTTGATCTCTCCGCCTCCTCGTGAGCCAGCCTGAGGAGGCCACGCTTGAGGAGGCGCCGTGTCGTCCGCCCCGCGAGGCTTGGCCCCTCGCGAGGGTCTTGAGTCTTATGTTGATGAAGATGGGCCACGCTAGGCCCCCATTTGAGCCACGCCGCAGGCCGCAGGCAGGCAAGTCTGGGGACCCCCGTTCCCAGAACGCCGACAGTAGCCCCCGGGCCCAAGGCGCGCATGGACTTGGCCGTGCCGAGAGGCGAAAGGGCAAGGGCGAAGCGCCGCGGGCCCTAACAGCCTGCGGCCTTGGGTGCCGCGTGGCGGTTGATTGGGCGTGGGTGCTTCTGCAACTGCGCTGGTTACTAAAGGTGCAGCGCCCGCCCAGGCTTTGCTCTTCTCTTTCTCCGGTTGCCGCTCAGATCCCCTTTCTCGCGCCTCTCCTTCCTTCCTCCTAACTCCCAGATCTGCTCTTCCCGTGTGACCTAGGAAGTCATGGCGCCTCGTCATCCCCCGGCCGAAGCTTGGTTTTCGCCCGCCCTGGATTCGCCAAACGTGTCGGAGGTGAGCCTTGCCCAGCTGCACCGGATGGCGGCGGCGCGAGGCATCGACGGGGCGCGGGTGTTCAAGGTCAGCTCCGCCACCCCTGAGGGCCGAGGAAGCACCTTCTACCCTCTCTTCGTAAGCTCCATTGCTGCGGGTCTGGTGCCCCCTTTCTCTGAGTTCTTCCTCTCCGTCCTCCGCCATTACGACTTGCAAGCTCTGTATCTCCACCCCAACTCCATCCTTCTTCTGGCGATCTTCGCCTATTACTGCGAGGCTCATGTGGGGGTGCAACCCTCAGTGGCCTTGCTGCGCCACTACTTCTACCTCCGGGTCACCCGTGGCTCCCCTTCCGCATGCGCGAGCTTCGTCGCGTGCGGCGGTGCCATTGCTATCTCGAATCCCGGGAAGAGGATTGAGGGCTTCAGGAGCAAGTGGGTCTTGGTGGACGCCGGGCGCATCCACCCTCGGCTGATCCTACCCACGGAGCAGCCCGTGAGTTCCGGCGACTGGTCCCGGGCGGAGCTTACTGACCCCCGCGCGAAGCCTGTACTGGAGAAGATGGATGCGGACCTGAAGCCTGCCAGCACGGCGGCGATGAAGCTAACCGGCGCGTCGCTGCTGAGGGAGTTCCTGGAGCACCAACTAGCTCCGCTTCGGCAGTACTCATCTCCGATGTGGAGGCCTCATCCGAGCCCCGCGGCTGTGGGCGACGAGGATTTGACCGCAGTTCTCCAATCCCTGGTTGGCGGCGAGGTGGCAAGGTTGGAGGGTGCACCCACGCCCTTGTTTCTGTGCGACGACTGGAAGCAAGTGGTGGATTCCATGCCCGTGTTCAACGGGGACGGGCCCGTGCCCGTGGTGGCTCCCGAGGGACTGGTGGACGTGTCCTCCGGCGACTCCAGCGGAGAGGGGGGCGAGGAGGAGCAGGGAGAGGGCCATGACTCTGAGGCAACCGACGGAGAGTCTAGGGCTCCCCTTCCCCGGCGCAAGTCCCGCACTCTCCGCCTCTCGTTGAGCGATGATGATGAGGGTGACAACGTGCTGGGTAGCGGGAGCTCGCCCCCGATCCCGAAGAAGGACATGACCGGGCTGATCCTCCGCGGGTCCGCCCCGGCTCCAGGGCGATCCACGGACGCGCCTTCTGCTTCTGAGGTTGACCCCTCCAGCCGGCTCTCAGGCTTCAAGTACGGCCGGAGGCTGCTCGAGCCCTCCAACGGCGACCTGTAAGTGCTTGATCCCTCATCTTTTGTTCCTTGTTCCGCCGGCGAGGCTTGATGTTCGCTCCTCTTGGATAGGCTGGCGCCCACGGCGAAAAAACCGAAGGGGGCTCCCGAGGCCCCATCCGCGGCAACGCCTCCGCCTGCAGGTGGGGGCGATCGTGAGGCACGGGCTTCTCCTGCCCGCTCATCCTTGCGAGGCTTGGCTGAGCTGGCTGGGGAGAGCCCAGCCCCCATGGCCCAAGTGACTCCCGAGGTGCTCCTGCCTGCTGCCGCCGCCACGGCCGTCGAGGCGCAGCAGACTCCGCCTCAGGACACTGTGGTCTCGCCGCCGCTACCTTCTCCTCCCGCTCCACCGACCGCTGCTTCCCCGACTCCTCCTGCCGCCTTGGAGCACGCCGATGCTTCTCCGTCTTCTTCTGCCGTCCTGGAGCGTGCCGTTGCTGAGTTGGACCTGCTGCGGCAGGATCTTCTTGGCGCCGACCCTCGCCTGGTGGCCGGGCACCTGGAGCTGGCTTCGGGGTGGATTCGCTCTGATGCCTCGATTCGGGCGGCGTTGATTCAAGCCTCAACGACCTGTGACGGAGAGAGGGAGGCCTCCCTCGAGGCAAAGGCCACCCAAGACGCGGCCCTGGGAGAGGTGGTTGGAGTCCGTGGTCGCTGCAAGGAGCTGGAGGGCGAACTGCAAGGCCTGCGAGACCAGCTCGTGAAGGAGGTCCTCCTCCGCCGAGAGCAGGAAGAAGGCATGAAGGCCCGTGAGGCGGCCCTCGGGGACCGGGAGGCCAAGCTCAAGAAACGCCGCGACCACCGTGCTGAAGAAGGAGCTGGGGGTGACGAAGGCCGAGCTGGACGCCAAGGCCCGGGTCCTTGCCGAGGATCGCGTGGCCTTCGCGGACATGGAGAAGGATGCCCGCGCTTCGCTGAAGACGCTTTATGAGAGCGGCCTGTAGGGCCCGCTGGCCGGTGACGAGGACGGCCCCGCCAAGCTGCTTCCCTTCCTGGTTAAGGCCCTTGGAGATGTTGCCCTTGGCCTCGGCCCCACGGCTGAGGCCGAGGTGCGTGTCCTGCCTTCTGCTGCACTGACGCGGGTCTTCGCCCACATCTATCTTCGCGATCCCAGCGCCGACCTCGATAGCCTGCTAGAGCCGGTGAGGGGCGAGGGTGCTGCCGCCGCTATCGAAGCCGTGAAGGGGGGCGCGGAGGCGCTGCTGGGGAAGTTCCGGGCCTTCAGCACCATGCCAAAGTAAGGCGCTGCCGGCCCTGCTACTCCACGAGGCGAAGCCACTCCACGCAGCTCCGCCGCCGACAAGTGACTCCATTTCCATCCCTGTTCTTCTTTCAATTCCTGCACATGCATCACGCCTCGGGGAGGCATTTAAACTTGCGTTTGGTACTAAGACAACAGTATGGGTTGTAATATTTGCTTTTAAATTCCTTGAGTTTTATGCTTTTCTTCCCTACTTGCTTGTGTTCTACGCCGGCAGAGCCCAGTCCCGCGCGTGCCTCACCCAGCATTAGCCCCGACCGGAAACCTGGACGGGACCAAAGGAGTGAGGGGCTACGTGACAAGTTAGGCTCCTGAGTCGCGATGCTCAGGAGTCCCCCTTGGCGCACGAACTACAAGTAGGGGAGTGTGATGTAGGTGTATCTTCCGTTCTACGTCTGCAGAGCCCGACTCCGCGCGTACCTCACCTAGCGTAGCCTTTCGTAACTAAGGAGTGAGGGGCTACGAAGCCAGTTAGGCTCCTGAGTCGCGATGCTCAGGAGTCCCACTTGACGCGCAAACAGGGAGTGACGAGGTGAGATGTAAGCGAGACTACCATTCTACGTCTGCAGAGCCCGGCCCCGCGTGTACCTCACCCAGCATAGCCTTTCGGAACTAAGGAGTGAGGGGCTACGGGACCAGTTAGGCCCCTCAGTCGCGATGCTCAGGGGTCCCCCTTGACGCTCAAATGGCCTTCATACCTTGGCTCCGCTCGGGGAGATACGCACGACGAGCCAGGCCCGAGGGGCCTGGCTGGGCGGCGTACGTCTGGGTGTGACCCAGGCGTAGCCCCCATGAAGGAAATATGCCCTAGAGGCAATAATAAAGTTATTATTTATTTCCTTATTTCATGATAAATGTTTATTATTCATGCTAGAATTGTATCAACCGGAAACATGATACATGTGTGAATACATAGACAAACAGAGTGTCACTAGTATGCCTCTACTTGACTAGCTCGTTGATCAAAGATGGTTATGTTTCCTAGCCATAGACATGAGTTGTCATTTGATTAACGGGATCACATCATTAGGAGAATGATGTTAGGAGAATGATGTGATTGACATGACCCATTCCGTTAGCTTAGCACTCGATCGTTTAGTGTGTTGCTATTGCTTTCTTCATGACTTATACATGTTCCTATGACTATGAGATTATGCAACTCCCGTTTGCCGGAGGAACACTTTGTGTGCTACCAAACGTCACAACGTAACTGGGTGATTATAAAGGAGCTCTACAGGTGTCTCCAAAGGTAGATGTTGGGTTGGCGTATTTCGAGATTAGGATTTGTCACTCCGATTGTCGGAGAGGTATCTCTGGGCCCTCTCAGTAATGCACATCACTTAAGCCTTGCAAGCATTGCAACTAATGAGTTAGTTGCGAGATGATGTATTACGGAACGAGTAAAGAGACTTGCCGGTAACGAGATTGAACTAGGTATTGGATACCGACGATCGAATCTCGGGCAAGTAACATACCGATGACAAAGGGAACAACGTATGTTGTTATGCGATCTGACCGATAAAGATCTTCGTAGAATATGTAGGAGCCAATATGGGCATCCAAGTCCCGCTATTGATTATTGACCGGAGACGTGTCTCGGTCATGTCTACATTGTTCTCGAACCGTAGGGTCCGCACGCTTAAGGTTTCGATGACAGCTATATAATGAGTTTATGAGTTTTGATGTACCGAAGGAGTTCGGAGTCCCGGATGAGATCGGGGACATGACGAGGAGTCTCGACATGGTCGAGACGTAAAGATCGATATATTGGACGACTATATTCGGACATCGGAATGGTTCCGAGTGGTTTCGGATAAAACCGGAGTGCCGGAGGGGTTACCGGAACCCCCCGGGGAAGTAATGGGCCTTATTGGGCCCGAGGGGAGAGAGAGGGCTGCGGCCAGGAGGTGGCGCGCGCCCCCCCATGGGGAGTACGAATTGGACAAGGAGGGGGGGCGTGGCCCCCCTTTCCCTCTCCCTCTCCCTCTCTTTCCTTCCCCCTCTCTCTTCCTAGTTGGACTAGGAAAGGGGAGTCCTACTCCCACTAGGAGGAGGACTCCCCCTCCCTTTGGCGCGCCCCATAGGGTCGGCCGGCCTCCCCCTTGCTCCTTTATATACAGGGGCAGGGGGGCACCCTAGAACACACAAGTTGATCTTCGTGATCGTTCCTTAGCCGTGTGCGGTGCCCCCCTCCACGATATTACACCTCGGTCATATTGTAGCGGTGCTTATGCGAAGCCCTGCGACAGTTGAACATCAAGATCGTCACCACGCCGTCGTGCTGACGGAACTCCTCCCCGAAGCTTTGCTGGATCGGAGCCCGGGGTGCGTCATCGAGTTGTACGTGTGTCAAGAACTCGGAGGTGCCGGAGTAACGGTGCTTGGATCGGTTGGACCGGGAAGACGTACGACTACTTCCTCTACGTTGCGTCAATGCTTCCGCTTCGGTCTACGAGGGTACGTAGACAACACTCTCCCCTCTTGTTGCTATGCATCGCCATGATCTTGCGTGTGCGTAGGAAATTTTTGAAATTACTACGTTTCCCAACAGTGGCATCCGAGCCAGGTTTTTATGGTTTGATGTTATGCACGAGTAGAACACAAGTGAGTTGTGGACGATATAAGTCATACTGCCTACCAGCATGTCATACTTTGGTTCGGCGGTATTGTTGGATGAAGCGGCCCGGACCGACATTACGCGTACGCTTACGCGAGACTGGTTCTACCGCCGTGCTTTGCACACAGGTGGCTGGCGGGTGTCAGTTTCTCCAACTTTAGTTGTACCGAGTATGGCTACGCCCTGTCCTTGAGAAGGTTAAAACGAAGTCTATTTGACAAACTATTGTTGTGGTTTTGATGCGTAGGTGAGATTGGTTCTTGCTTAAGCCCATAGCAGCCACGTAAAATTTGCAACAAACAAAGTAGAGGACGTCTAACTTGTTTTTGCAGGGCATGTTGTGATGTGATATGGTCAAGATGTGATGAGATATAAGTCGTTGTATGAGATGATCATGTTTTGTTGAAGTTATCGGCAACTGGCAGAAGCCTTACGGTTGTCTCATTATTGCATAAGATGCAAGTGCCAAATAATTGCTTTACTTTATCGCTATGCGATAGCAATAGTTGCAAGAGAAATAGTTGGCGAGACGACCACGTGACGACACATTGATATAGATCAAGATGATGGAGATCATGGTGTCGGGCCGGTGACGATAGAGATCATGACGGTACTTTGGAGATGGAGATCAAAGGCGCAAGATGATCATGGCCATATCATGTCACATATATTGATTGCATGTGATGTTTATCTTTTATACATCTTATCTTGCTTTGATTGACGGTAGCATTATAAGATGATCTCTCACTAAATTATCATAGTAATAGTGTTCTCCCTGAGTATGCACCGTTGCGAAAGTTCTTCGTGCTGAGACACCACGTGATGATCGGGTGTGATAGGCTCTACATTCAAATACAACGGGTGCAAAACAGTTGCACACGCGGAATACTCAGGTTTAACTTGACGAGCCTAGCATATAACAGATATGGCCTCGGAACACGGAGACTGAAAGGTCGAGCGTGAATCATATAGTAGATATGATCAACATATTGATGTTCACCATTGAAACTACTCCATCTCACGTGATGATCGGACATGGTTTAGTTGATATGGATCACGTGATCACTTAGAGGATTAGAGGGATGTCTATCTAAGTGGGAGTTCTTAAGTAATATGATTAATTGAACTTAAATTTATCATGAACTTAGTCCTGGTAGTATTAGCATATCTATGTTGTAGATCAATAGCTCGCGTTGTTGCTTCCCTATGTTTATTTTGATATGTTCCTAGAGAAAAACTATGTTGAACAATGTTAGTAGCAATGATGCAGATTGGATCCGTGATCTGAGGTTTATCCTCATTGCTGCACAGAAGAATTATGTCCTTGATGCACCGCTAGGTGACGGACCTATTGCAGGAGCAGATGCAGACGTTATGAACGTTCGGCTAGCTCACTATGATGACTACTCGATAGTTTAAGTGCACCATGCTTAACGGCTTAGAATCGGGACTTCAAAGATGTTTTGAACATCATGGACCATATGAGATGTTCCAGGAGTTGAAGTTAATATTTCAAGCAAATACCCGAGTTGAGAGATATGAAGTCTCCAACAAGTTCTATAGCTAAAAGATGGAGGAGAATCGCTCAACTAGTGAGCATGTGCTCAGATTGTCTGGGTATTACAATCGCTTGAATCAAGTGGGAGTTAATCTTCCAGATAAAATAGTGATTAACAAAATTCTCTAGTGACCATCACCAAGTTAGTAGAACTTCGTGATGAACTATAATATGCAAGGGATAACGGAAACGATTCCCAAGCTCTTCGTGATGCTAAAATCAACGAAGGTAGAAATCAAGAAAAAACATCAAGTGTTGATGGTTAACAAGACCACTAGTTTCAAGAAAAGGGCAAAGGGAAGAAGGGGAACTTCAAGAAGAACGACAAGCAAGTTGCTGCTCGAGTGAAGAAGCCCAAGTCTGGACCTAAGCCTGAGACTGAGTGCTTCTACTGCAAAGGGACTGGTCACTGGAAGCGAAACTAACCCAAGTGATTGGCGGATAAGCAGGATGGCAAAGTGAACATAAGTATATTTGATATACATGTTATTGATGTGTACTTTACTAGTATTTATAGCAACCCCTCAGTATTTGATACTGGTTCAGTTACTAAGAGTAGTAACTCGAAACAGGAGTTGCAGAATAAACAGAGACTAGTTAAGGGTGAAGTAACAATATGTGTTGGAAGTAGTTCCAAGATTGATATGATCATCATCACACACTTCCCTATACTTTCGAGATTAGTGTTGAACCTAAATAAGTGTTATTTGGTTTTTGCGTTGAGCATGAATATGATTTGATCATGTTTATTGCAATACGATTATTCATTTAAGTAAGAGAATAAATTGTTGTTCTGTTTACATGAATAAAACCTTATATGGTTACACACCCAATGAAAATGGTTCATTGGATCTCGATCGTAGTGATACACATATTCATAATATTGAAGCCAAAAGATGCAAAGTTAATAATGATAGTGCAACTTATTTGTGGCACTGCCGTTTAAGTCATATTGGTGTAAAGCGCATGAAGAAACTCCATGCTGATGGGATTTTGGAATCACTTGATTATGAATCACTTGATACTTGCGAACCATGTCTCTTGGTCAAGATGACTAAAACGCCGTTCTCCGGAACAATGGAGCAAGCAACAGATTTGTTGGAAATGATACATACTGATGTATGTGGTCCGATGAATATTAAAGCTCGCGACAAGTATGATTATTTTCTGACCTTCAAAGATGATTTAAGCAGATATGAGTATATCTACTCAATGAAATAAGAAGTCTGAAACTTTTGAAAAGTTTATATAATTTCAGAGTGAAGTGGAAATCATAGTAACAAGAAAATAAAGTTTCTACGATCTGATCGTGGAGAAGAGTATTTGAGTTACGAGTTTGGTCTTCAGTTAAAACAATGTGAAATAGTTTCACTACTCACGCCACCTGGAACACCACAGCATAATGGTGTGTCTAAACGTCATAACCGTACTTTATTGGATATAGTACAATCTATGATGTTTCTTACCGATTTACCAATATCGTTTTGGGATTATGCATTAGAGACAGCTGCATTCACGTTAAATAGGGCACCATCTAAATCCATTGAGACGACACTATATGAACCGTGGTTTAGCAAGAAACCAAAGTTGTCGTTTCTTAAAGTTTGGGGTTGTGATGCTTATGTGAAAAAGTTTCAACCTGATAAGCTCAAACCCAAATCGGAGAAATATGTCTTCATAGGATACCCAAAGGAGACAGTTGGGTACACCTTCTATCACAGATCCGAAGGCAACACATTCGTTGCTGAGAATGGATACTTTCCAGAGAAGGAGTTTCTCTCGAAAGGAGTGAGTGGGAGGAAAGTAGAACTTGATAAGTAACTGTACCTGCTCCCTTATTGGAAAGTAGTTCATCACAGAAATCTGTTCTTGTGACTTCTACACCAATTAGTGAAGAAGCTAATGATGATGATCATGTAACTTCAGATCAAGTTACTACCGAATCTCGTAGGTAAACCAGAGTGAGATCCGCACCATAGTAGTACGGTAATCCTGTTCTGGAGGTCATGTTACTTGACCATGACGAACCTACGAACTATGAGGAAGCGATGATGAGCCCAGATTCCGCGAAATGGTTTGAGACCATGAAATCTGTGATATGATCCATGTATGAGAACAAAGTATGGACTTTGATGGATTTGCCCGATGATCGGCAAGCCATAGAAAATAAATGGATCTTCAAGAGGAAGACGGACGCTGATAGTAGTGTTACTATCTACAAAGCTAGAATTGTCGCAAAAGGTTTTTGACAAGTTCAAGGTGTTGACTGCGATGAGAGTTTCTCACTCGTATCTATGCTTAAGTCTGTCCGAATCATGTTAGCAATTGCCGCATTTTATGAAATATGGCAAATGGATAAACAAAACTGCATTCCTCAATGGATTTGTTAAAGAAGAGTTGTATACGATGCAACCAGAAGGTTTTGTCAATCCTAAAGGTGTTAACAAAATATGCAAGCTCCAGCGATCCATCTATGGACTGGTGCAAGCATCTCGGAGTTGGAATATACGCTTTGATAAGATGATCAAAGCATATAGTTTTATACAGACTTGCGGTGAAGCCTGTATTTACAAGAAAGTGAGTGGGAGCACTACAACATTTCTGATAAGTATATGTGTATGACATATTGTTGATCGGAAATAATGTAGAATTATTCTGCAAAGCATAAATGAGTATTTGAAAGGAGTTTTTTCGAAGAAAGACCTCGGTGAAGCTGCTTACATATTGAGTATCAAGATCTATAGAGATAGATCAAGACACTTGATAAGTTTTTCAACGAGTATATACCTTGACAAGATTTTGAAGTAGTTCAAAATGGAACAGTCAAAGAAAGAGTTCTTGCCTGTGTTACAAGGTGTGAAATTGAGTAAGACTCAAAACCCGACCTCGGCAGAAGATAGAAAGAGAATGAAAGTCATTCCCTATGCCTTGGCCATAGGTTCTATAAAGTATGCCATGCTGTGTACCAGATCTATTGTATATCCTACATTGATTTTGGCATGGGAGTACAATAGTGATCTAGGAGTAGATCACTGGACAGCGGTCAAAATTATCCTTAGTGGAATAAGGATATGTTTCTCGATTATGGAGGTGACAAAAAGGTTCGCCGTAAAGGGTTACGTCGATGCAAGTTTTGACACCAATCTGGATGACTCTAAGTCTCGATCTAGATACATATTGAAAGTGGGAGCAATTAGCTAGAGTAGCTCCGAGCAGAGTATCATTGACATAGAAATTTGCAAAATACATACGGATCTGAATGTGGCAGACCCGTTGACTAAGATTCTCTCACAAGCAAAACATGATCACACCTTAGTACTCTTTGGGTGTTAATCACATATATAGCGATGTGAACTAGATTATTGACTCTAGTAAACCATTTGGGTGTTGGTCACATGATGATGTGAACTATGGGTATTAATCACATGGTGATGTGAACTATTGCTGTTAAATCACATGCTGATGTGAACTAGATTATTGACTCTAGTGCAAGTGGGAGACTGAAGGAAATATGCTCTAGAGGCAATAATAAAGTTATTATTTATTTCCTTATTTCATGATAAATGTTTATTATTCATGCTAGAATAGTATCAACCGGAAACATGATACATGTGCGAATACATAGACAAACAGAGTGTCACTAGTATGCCTCTACTTGACTAGCTCGTTGATCAAAGATGGTTATGTTTCCTAGCCATAGACATGAGTTGTCATTTGATTAACGGGATCACATCATTAGGAGAATGATGTGATTGACATGACCCATTCCGTTAGCTTAGCACTCGATCGTTTAGTGTGTTGCTATTGCTTTCTTCATGACTTATACATGTTCCTATGACTATGAGATTATGCAACTCCCGTTTGCCGGAGGAACACTTTGTGTGCTACCAAACGTCACAACGTAACTGGGTGATTATAAAGGAGCTCTACAGGTGTCTCCAAAGGTAGATGTTGGGTTGGCGTATTTCGAGATTAGGATTTGTCACTCCGATTGTAGGAGAGGTATCTCTGGGCCCTCTCGGTAATGCACATCACTTAAGCCTTGCAAGCATTGCAACTAATGAGTTAGTTGCGAGATGATGTATTACGGAACGAGTAAAGAGACTTGCCGGTAATGAGATTGAACTAGGTATTGGATACCGATGATCGAATCTCGGGCAAGTAACATACCGATGACAAAGGGAACAACGTATGTTGTTATGCGGTCTAACCGATAAAGATCTTCGTAGAATATGTAGGAGCCAATATGGGCATCCAGGTCCCGCTATTGGTTATTGACTGGAGACGTGTCTCGGTCATGTCTACATTGTTCTCGAACCGTAGGGTCCGCACGCTTAAGGTTTCGATGACAGTTATATAATGAGTTTATGAGTTTTGATGTACCGAAGGAGTTCGGAGTCCCGGATGAGATCGGGGACATGATGAGGAGTCTCGAAATGGTCGAGACATAAAGATCGATATATTGGACGACTATATTTGGACATCGGAATGGTTCCGAGTGGTTTCGGATAAAACCGGAGTGCCGGAGGGGTTACCGGAACCCCCCCGGGGAAGTAATGGGCCTTATTGGGCCCGAGGGGAGAGAGAGGGCTGCGGCCAGGAGGTGGCGCGCGCCCCCCCATGGGGAGTCCGAATTGGACAAGGAGGGGGGGCGTGGCCCCCCTTTCCCTCTCCCTCTCCCTCTCTTTCCTTCCCCCTCTCTCTTCCTAGTTGGACTAGGAAAGGGGAGTCCTACTCCCACTAGGAGGAGGACTCCCCCTCCCTTTGGCGCGCCCCATAGGGTCGGCCGGCCTCCCCCCTTGCTCCTTTATATACAGGGGCAGGGGGCACCCTAGAACACACAAGTTGATCTTCGTGATCGTTCCTTAGCCGTGTGCGGTGCCCCCCTCCACGATATTACACCTCGGTCATATTGTAGCGGTGCTTAGGCGAAGCCCTGCGACAGTTGAACATCAAGATCGTCACCACGCCGTCGTGCTGACTGAACTCCTCCCCGAAGCTTTGCTGGATCGGAGCCCGGGGTGCATCATCGAGCTGTACGTGTGTCAAGAACTCGGAGGTGCCGGAGTAACGGTGCTTGGATCGGTTGGACCGGGAAGACGTACGACTACTTCCTCTATGTTGCGTCAACGCTTCCGCTTCGGTCTACGAGGGTACGTAGACAACACTCTCCCCTCTCGTTGCTATGCATCGCCATGATCTTGCGTGTGCATAGGAAAATTTTGAAATTACTACGTTTCCCAACACCCCATGCCTAGCCCCCTCGCGCGGCGCTCCCGAGGGGAGGCGTTGCGATGAGGCTAGCCACTGAGCTCTGGGCTCCCTGAGGTTAGCGCAGCCCGGAGGCCACCCTCAGTTGTTTATCACCAGCGCGGAGCATAGCGCTTCCGTATGTGTACGGGCATAGCCGCTCCTCGGCAGTGTCGTCAGCCAGCGCGGAGCATGGTGCTTCCACTGGTACGTGGGAGGGGGCTCCCCTCTGGGAGGAGCCCCCGGGGTGTGTACAACCCTGCCCTGACACATGGCCGGCATGGAAGGGCTAGGTGAGGTGTATCTGGGCACCCGTGAGCCAGCGCGGGACTCACGGGGCCCTACCTCTAGGCGGGTTGCGCCTGGCACTGGGCCGTATCTTGAGACTTGTTCCTGCAAGTTGGGTTAGATGCCGTCACTCTACGTCCTCGGGTCCCGGCCCTCGAGCTTGTCTCAGCCGTCGCTGGTATGCCAGGTCGCGATGCCTTGGACAAGGCCAGAGGGTGAGGGCTGGAGAGCCAGTAAGAGCCCTGAGTCACGATGCTCAGGTACCCCCCTTTAACGTGCAAGTGGTCGACATGGAGAAGGAGAGGTGCCGTGGACAGGCATCAAGTAATCAAGCATGATAGACGAAAACATAGCTGGAAATAAACGCAAGGGAGATACACGCCACTGGGCCTGGCCCGAGCGGCTTGGGAATGATGCAGCCCGAGGGGCGCCCCCAACAAGGCAAACTAACGACCGAAAAATAAAAAGGGATACATGCCGCAGGGACGGACCCACGCGGCCTGGGAGTGATGCAACCCTGGGAGGGCGCTCCCAGCTGGGAATGAAGCTTGAAAGATGTCACCTGAAGATGTCGACGGCGAAGTGTCGTTGGCGCGGCAGACTCGGTGGGCTGCGGAAGCCGATCCTCACGAGCCCCCAGGCCCTGGGGCCTCGTGAGGCTCCTAAGGCATTGGTGGTTCCTCGCGAGCTGTCTCCATCTCCGCCAGGGCCGCGGAACGCCTGCCTTCCTGAGCCTCCATGATGCTCCTCATGAGGCGCTAGTTCGCCGCAGCTATGTTCGGCAAGCCGTAAGGTATGCGAACATAGCTGTGGGGTGGACCCCCGCAGCGCCCCACTTGCGAGGGCCAGAGGCGCTCTGTGGTGGCGATCTGATTGAGCCCTGGTATGTCGACGCAGACGCGCAGCCCTCCATCCTCGCCTGGATGTGGAGCCACAGCTGGTGGACGACGACAACCTCTCATGATCCTTGACTCCTGTAGCTCTTGAGTGACCTTGTTAACGAACTCCTGCTGGTCTGACCTTCCTTGCCTGGCTCCTTGTCGAGGGAAACGTGCTTCGAAACACACCTCCACATGGTGCCCAAGCGCCTCCCTCGTGACCCTGGCTAGGTCGGTGGCCCTCAAGGTGAGAGCCCCCGAGCCCTGCGTGAGGAGGGCGCCGGGCGCGCTTTCCTATGCGATGGAAGGAGGTTCCCCCTGGGCAGGCACGGGCCCTGAGGGGCCTGCCTCCTGAGGGGCTGAGCCTGACGACGTCTTCTTCTTCTTGGGGGTGGTCTCGGGAAGCGTCCTGCTTCCGTGATCTGGGTCTTCTAGCGACGCAGCCTGAAAGGCTCGCTCCAGGGAACACACTACATCCTTCTCTTCACATGGCACCGTGATGACACCGCCACTCCTTGGCATCTTGAGGACATTGTAGCCGTGGTGAGTCACGGCCATGAATTTGGCCAGCGCTGGGTACCCGAGGATGGCGTTGTACGGCAGGAGGATGTGGGCGACGTCAAAGTCGATGTGCTCGGTGCGGTAGTTGCTATGGGCCCCCAAGGTGACAGGGAGGCGGACCTGCCCGATCGGGATTGTGGAACCGTCGGTGACTCCGGAGAAAGGCTTGGTTGGCTGAAGCTGGTCATAGGGCACCTGGAGGTTGTTGAATGTTTCCACGGACAGGACGTTGAGCCCTGCCCCACCATCGATGTGGGTCCTGGTGACCAGTACGTTGCTAATGACTGGGGAGCAAAGCATCGGGAGGACCCCGGCCATGGCCGCGCACTTGAGCTGATCTGCTGAGCTGAACGTGATGGCGCATGCCGACCACCTGAGGGGGCGCGTTGCTTTGAGCTTGGGGAGGACTGCGTTCACTTCACGGGCAAACTGCTTGAAGATGCATTGAGAGGCTGGGTCTTGAGCTCCGCCCAGGATGTAGGCGATTGCGCGAGGCTCTTGGAAGCCCCCGGCCCGCTCGTCCTGATGGCGGTCTTCGTTCCTCCTTGGCTGAGGCGCAGCGGAGGGAGGCCTGCGTTGCCATGAGGGCGATCCTCACGAGGCTGATCCCTCCAGTCCCCCTCGCGAGGCAGGTCTCGCCAGCGGTCCTCACGAGGTTGGTCGCGCCACCCTTGGCGCGGGCCGCGATCTTCCCAGCGTCCTGGGTTTCTTCCTCCTCCTTGGCCGTAGCCCCAGTCAGCGCGGTCAGGGCGACGGCCGATCCTTCCTTCTCGCACGGCGTGGAGTTCTTGACATTCGTTGGTGTTGTGAGTGTGGAGGTCGTGGTACACACAGTACCGGCTGCCCCTGGAGGATTCAGGCAGATCCTTGCCCCGCTTGGTGTCCGGTTCTGCTGCGAGTACGGCAGCCCCCTTGTGCTTCACGTCCTTGGCCTTGGGCTTCTTCTCTTCTGGGTCTGCGGCGGGCAGCTCGAGGAGGGAGAGACGTCCCTCCTCAGCCCTGGCACACTTGGTCGCCAAGTTGAACAACTCCAGGGAGGTGCAGAGGTCTTCATACATTGCCAACTCCTCCTTCATCTTGACGTCGCGCACGCCATCGAAGAAGGCCGAGATGATGGCTTCCTCGGACACCTTGGGGATCTTGAGGCCCGCACTATTGAAGCGCTGGATGTACTTTTGCAGGGTCTCCCCAGGTTGCTGCTTGATGCGGCGCATGTTGCTCACGGCGGGTGGCCGGTCGCGAGTACCTTGGAAGTTGGCGATGAAGCGGGTGCGCATCTGGTCCTAGGAGGAGATCGTGCCTGGGGCCAGATTCAGGAGCCAGGTGCGAGCTCCTTCCTTCAGCGCCATGGGGAACCAGTTCGCCATGACCTTTTCATCCCCACTGGCAGCTTCAATGCCCAGCTCGTAGAGCTGGAGGAACTCTGCGGGATCAGTTGTGCCGTCGTAGCGGGGAGGCAGGTCTGGCTTGAACTTGTCGGGCCACGCGACACTACGCAGCTCGGTGGTGTAGGCGCGGCAGCCTGCGGTGGCCACGGGAGGCTTCGGTTGAGGGAGAGCTTGGCCTTGCGGATCCCCTTGCGCTGCAGCTGGGAGTAGCGCGGGGTCCTGACATGCCGGAGCTGGAGCAGGTTCACAGCGAGCCGGTGCAGGAAGCGCCCGGGCAGCCTCTTGCGGCCGAGGGACTTCTTGGCAGCTCCAATCTTGCCGGGCTGGCGCCTGACGGAGCGGGTTCCGCCCAGGGGCCGCGCGCCTTGGAGCCGTGGCGTCTTCTTGGAGAGGAGGCGGTTGGTACGCCCCCGGAGCTTCATTGCCCGCGCGGGGCGGGGTGCGGCGCAGCAGAGCGGACGGCGCAGGAGAACCCCCTGCGGCGTGGACAAGCTCGGCGACGCGGTCGAGCCACTCTTCGTAGACGTCGTCGATGGGACGGTAGCGCAGGAGCTCGTTTGCTGCGATGAGAGCAGCTCGAGCCTCCAAGGGTGCGCGGAGCGCGTGGGACGAAGAGCCGACGGGGGTAAGCGATGGAGTAGCGGTGCGGCCGTCTTGCCGCACGGACGGGTGCTGAGACGATGCCTGCTGCTCGTTCCTCGTCGGGCCGGTGGCGGCGTTGATGGCGGGCGACGGGGAACGACGAGGACGCCCACCGACGGGAGCCGTCTGGGCGACGCGGGAAGCGATGGCGGCCCGGCGCTCGGCGCAGGCCCGACGAGCGTCAGACATGGATGCGACGCTCGGAGGAGAGCGGAGGGTGGAAGACAGATTCCGGCGCACCCCTACCTGGCGCGCCAAATGTCGGATCACGGGTTCCGGCAGACCCTTAAGGTTCGAACTCTGGGGTGCGCGCGGAGATAGTGCCCTATACCTCTCCGTCTCGTAAGGATCTAGACTACCGAAAGAACAGCACAAGAGACACAGAGTTTATACTGGTTCGGGCCACCGATGTGGTGTAATACCCTACTCCAGTGTGGTGTGTGGATTGCCTCTTGGGCTGATGACGATGATGAACAGTACAAGGGAGAACGGCCTCGCGAGGGCCAGTTCTTGGCTAGGACGATGAACTGCTAGAAGGAGTTCAGCCGCCCTTCTCTCTCTCTCTCTCTCTCTCTCTCTCTCTCTCTCTCTTCTTGTTCTCTCGATGCTAGCTTGCTAGATTGATCGATTTCTAGATGCCTCTACCCTGGGGGTGGCTAGTCCTATTTATAGGCAAAGGCCCTGGGCCTCTTCCCAAATATTGAGCGGGAAGGGCGCCAACAATTGGCCAATTCGAAGGGGAACATCTGGTACACTTATCCTGACTAAAGTTGGTCCTCGCCTGCCAAAAGCCCTGTGGTGACGCCGTTCTGGGCTCCATGGTGACCTCCTTCCCACCGTTGGACCGGTCTTGGTCTCATTGCACCGAAATGGATGCCTTTGCTTGATCCTCTCGCCTGTGCTTGCCCCCTTTGCACCAAAGAGGAAAGGGAGGACACTGCGAGGTCTGGCGCCCGCCTGGCACCCTTGGTCGTCATGGCTAGCGTCATGGGCACCTCGCGAGGTACCCCGCCTTGATCTCTCCGCCTCCTCGTGAGCCAGCCTGAGGAGGCCGCGCCTGAGGAGGCGCCGTGTCGTCCGCCCCGCGAGGCTTGGCCCCTCACGAGGGTCTTGAGTCTTATGTTGATGAAGATGGGCAGCGCTGGGCCCCCATTTGAGCCATGTCGCAGGCCACAGGCAGGCAAGTCTGGGGACCCCCGTTCCCAGAACGCCGACACATTTCATAGCGCAAGACGGCTAGTCCCCGGGCCGACTAGTCGGACTCGGTGCCAAGCGGCATAAAAAAGAATGGCATACTCAAAGATATGATACTTATCATACAGATGACAAAAAAGGGCAGTCCCCGAGCTCGTCTCGGGGGCCCGAAGTCTTGGTACTTAAATACAAAGGGCAGCGTGGTATATACTGCTTTTAACTGTAAAATCTTCGGAGAAGATTTGCGTTCCATGGCCGTTCCGTCTCTTTGCCGGAGTCGTCCCTCTTGCGTGCTCGGGGCTTCTGAGCGTCGATTAGATAGTAGGAGTCGTTGCCCAGTACCTTGCTGATGATGAAAGGGCCTTCCCAAGGTGCCGACAACTTGTGTTGGCCGGCTGTCCGCTGGATTAGTCGGAGCACAAGGTCGCCTTCTTGGAAAGATCTCGGCCTGACCTTCCTGTTGTAGTATCGGCGCAGGCTCTGCTGGTAGATGCTGGACCGGCTGAGTGCCAATAGCCGGCCCTCTTCCAGCAGATCGACGCCGTCTTGACGTGCTTCTTCTACTTCCTCCTTGGTGTACATGGTGACTCGCGGGGAGTCGAACTCTATGTCCGTTGGGATGACGGCTTCAGCACCATAGACAAGGAATAAGGGCGTGAAGCCGGTCGACTTGTTTGGAGTCGTGCGCAGACTCCAGAGGACGGCTGGCAACTCGTCAAGCCAACAGCCGGCCGAACGCTCCAGTGGTTTGACCAGTCGAGGCTTGATGCCGGATAGGATGAGGCCGTTTGCCCGCTCCACCTGGCCGTTTGACTGCGGATGGGCAATGGACGCTAAGTCCAGTTGGATGCCATGTGTCGCGTAGAAACGGGCCAAGGTGCCTTTGGCAAAATTTGTGCCGTTGTCGGTGATGATGCTATGCGGTATGCCGTACCGAATCGTGATGTCGGCGATGAAAGTCACGGCAGTCGGGCCATTCAACTTCTTGATGGGTTTTGCTTCTATCCACTTGGTGAACTTGTCCACCGCGACAAGTAGGTGAGTTAGGCCTCCCCGCGCCGTCTTGAATGGTCCCACCATGTCCAAGCCCCAAACTGCAAAGGGCCAGGCGATGGGAATGGTCTTGAGTGCAGAAGCCGGCTGATGAGGCTTGGAACGGAACTTCTGGCACCCCTTGCATTTCTGGACCAGATCCTTGGCTTCTTCTAGGGCAGTCGGCCAAAAGAAACCGTGTTGAAAGGCTTTGGCAACGAGTGCTCTTGAGGCCGCATGGTGGCCGCACTCGCCTTGATGGATGTCTCTGAGAATTGCTTGGCCTTGCTTCGGCTCGACGCAACGCTGGTAGACACCAGTAACGCTGCGCCTGACCAGCTCTCTATTGACTATGGTGTAGGCTGCCGCTCGGCGTTGTACTTGCCGAGCCAAGGTTTCGTCGGTTGGCAGCTCTTTGTTCACTAGGAACTTGAGAATGGGTTGTGCCCATGAGGGCGCTGCTACTTGTTCGACTTCCAGAACTGCGACTTGGACAAGGGCGGCTGGGCTGGGAGGCGGCGAGGTGGAGTCCGCGGCCGCTTGCTGGGTTGATGAAGTCCCCGGGCCGAGCTCTGGAGTCTTTGTTCTGGCCGCCGCAGTCCCCGGGCCGGGTTCTGAAGTCCCCGGGCCGGCTTCGACTGCGACGTTCTTGGAGCCGTCTGCGAGAGTTCTTGTGCTGTCTGCTGGGGCTCTTGAGTCGGATCCGGCTTCTTCGGGGGGAGACGGCACAAAGATGGAGTCTGACTCCGGTGAAGGCTTGACAGATGGTTTGAGGAGGCACTGAAGGGCGACACCGGATGGTATTGCCTGGCGGGTGGAGCCGATTCGCGCCAGGGTATCCGCTTGGTTGTTATCATTTCTTGGCACGTGAAGGAACTCGCACCCCTTGAAATATCCACTGATTTGCTGCACGAGGAAGCGGTAGCTTGCCATGTTTGCATCCTTGGCGTCCCAGTCGCCAGACGACTGCTGGACCACCAAGTCGGAGTCGCCATAGCACAGGGTCCGGCGAATGCCAAGTTCTTTGGCAAGCCGGAGCCCATGAATGAGCGCCTCGTATTCGGCGACATTGTTGGAGGCGGCGAAATGGATCTGCAGCGCATACTTGAGCTTGTCGCCTTTGGGAGAAGTGAGGACAACGCCGGCACCTAAACCGGTGCGCATCTTCGAGCCATCAAAATGCATCCGCCAATGGGTGGAGTCGGGCACTGGCGGCAGATACCGGGTCTCGGCCCAGTCGACAAGGAAGTCGGCCAGCGCTTGTGACTTGATGGCGGTGCGGGGCTGGTAGTAGATTGTGTAGGGGGCCAACTCTATGGCCCATTTGGCCACTCGGCCGGAGGTGTCTCGGCTCCCGATGATCTCGGCTAGTGGGGCTGTGCAAACCACAGTGATTGGATGCCCTTGAAAGTAAGGCTTCAGCTTCTTGGCGGCAAAGTGCACGCCATAGCACATCTTCTGGTAGTGGGGGTAGTTCTGCTTGGAGGTTGACAGTACTTCACTTAGATAATATACCGATCTCTGGACAGGTAGTGCCTTGCCTTCCTCCTTGCGTTCAACTACGATGACCGTGCTGACCACCCGGCTGGTGGCGGCGATGTACAGGAGCATGGGCTCCTTAGGAGTCGGAGCCGCCAGCACAGGGGGGTGACCAACATCTTCTTCAGCTAGAGAAAGGCCTCGTCCGCCTTGTGGTTCCACTCGAAAAAAGTGGTCTTCTTCATGAGCTGGTATAGGGGGAGAGCTTTCTCGCCCAGCCGACTGATGAATCGGCTGATGGACGCCAAGCAGCCAGTGAACTTTTGCACGTCCAGCAGTCGGCTGGGTACCTCCATCCTCTTGATGGTCTTGATCTTCACAGGGTTGCACTCTATGTCGCGTTCAGAGACCAGGAAGCCAAGGAGTTCGCCGGCTGGTACTCCGAAAACACACTTCTCAGGGTTGAGCTTGATCTGGAATCGGCGCAGGTTTTCAAAGGTCTCCTTGAGGTCCTCCAGCAGCGTTCCGCGCTTTTCCGTCTTCACCACTACATCATCCATGTAGACGTGGGCGTTTCTGCCGAGTTGCTTGAGGAGGCACTTCTACATGCAACGCTGAAAGGTGGCGCCGGCATTCCTCAAGCCGAACATCATGGTCAGGTAGCAGAAGGCTCTGAACGGCGTGATGAAGGCGGTCTTCAATCTGTCTGCCGGGTTCAGCTTGATCCGGTGATATCCTGAATATGCATCTAAGAAGCTCAACAGCTCGCATCCGGCTGTGGAGTCTATCACCTGATCAATCCTTGGCAGAGCAAATGGGTCCTTCGGGCATGCATTGTTGAGGCTTGTGTAGTCGATACACATCCGCCACTGCTTGTTCTTCTTCAGCACCAGGACCGGGTTTGCTAGCCATTCCGAGAAAAACACTTCCATAATAAAGCCGACTGCAAGGAGTCGGGCTATCTCTTCTCCAACAACTCTTCTCTTCTCTTCTGACAGGTGGCGCAAGGGCTGCCAGACGGGCTTCGCATCAGATCGGACATGTAACTTGTGCTCGACGAATTCCGTCGGTACACCTGGCATGTCCTTGGGGGACCATGCGAAGATGTCCCGATTCTCATGGAGGAAATCGACAAGCTTGCCTTCCTATTTGCTATCAAGGTTTGCACCTATGACAGCGTACCTCTCTGGGTGCTCTGGGTCCAAGGGTATCTTCTTAGTCTCTTTGGCCGGCTTGAACGAACCTTCAGCTTCCGACTGCTTGGGGTTGGGCGACATCTCTGGCCGCTTGTCTGCCATCGCCACAACCCGATCAAGGAGCTGCTTCTCGGCCGCGATCAGCAGGGACTCGGCCAGCCGACTGCTTTCGGCCACACATGCGGATGACTTTCCGTAGTCACCGGCTACGGTCAGAATCCCCTTGGAACTCGGCATCTTCATCTTGAGGTAGGCGTAGTGGGGGACCGCCATGAATTTGGCTAGAGCAGGCCGGCCAAGTAATGCGTGGTATGGACTTTCAAGGTCCACCACTTCAAACCAGACTGGCTCTCGGCGGAAATGATCCTTGTCTCCAAAGAGGACATCTATCAGAATCTTGCCGATTGGTGAGCAGGAAAGGCCAGGGACAATGCCGTGGAATACAGTCCGACTGTTCTGAAGCTGTCTTCGCTTGATTCCTAGCTTCTCCATGGTATCTTTGTACAGGATGTTGATGCTGCTGCCTCCGTCTATCAGCACTCATGAGAAACGAGCGGCTCTCTTGTCTGTGGCAAAGGTGGCCTCCAAGACCAGGGCGTAGGAGACCGGATTCGGCATCACTTCTGGATGATCAGCTCTGCTCCAGCTGATAGGCTTCTCGGACCAGTGCATGAACTCTGGGGCATCTGATGCCACTGCATTCACCTCCTGCTGCTGCAGCCGCCTGCTGCGTTTGTCGTCAGCCACGCTGGTGAACACCACATAGGCCCCATGCTCTTCGGGGTACTCATCTTGTACTGCGCCGACTGGCCTGACAACCGGCTGCTGGGGTGGAGGCGGAGGCGGCTGCCCAACAGGCGAGGGAGGCAGGAGGTCGTCTCCCTTGGCGATCCTAGTGAGCCAGTGGCACTTCCGGGTGGTGTGATTCGACGGCTTCGCGCCACTGTGGAACTTGCAAGGACCATCGAGAGTCTGCTCGTAAGAGAAGGCCGGCAACCAGTTGGACTTGCCGCCTTTCTGTCGCTTGGGCGGGGGCTGCCCCTCCGTCTACTGGTCTTCGACTGTCGCCACCTGCCGACTGCTGGAAGCCGGCTGTGGGGCCTTGCGCTTGTGGTCATTCTGCTGTTGTCGCCGACTGGCGTCTCCAGCCGGAGTTCTGGGAGCCTGAGGGGCCACTTTGCCAGCCGCACTAACTTGAATCTCCGCCTTCATGGAGGACTCGGCTGTGGCATATTTGTCTGCTATGATTAGCAGCTCGTCAAGGATTTCTGGCTTGTCGCAGAGGAGCTTGTGCTTGAGGAGGGTGCCTTCTCTGCACCCGGCGGTGAAGTACTCAATGGTCTGCACCTCGTGCACGCCCTCGCAGGAGTTCCGAAGCTCGGCCCAGCGCGTGAGGTAGTCGCGATTTGATTCAGTGGGCCCCTGCACGCACAAGGAGAGCTAACGGGGCTTGGGAGGCCGCTTGTACGTGCTCGTGAAATTGCGGATGAAGGCTTCGGTGAAGTCGACCCAGCTGTTGATGTTGCGAGGCTTCAGACTGTTCAGCCACATCCGGGCCATGCCCTGGAGCATGAGCGGGACATATTTCATGGCAAGGCGCTTATTGCCGCTCGCTATGTTGACGACCGTTGAGTAGTCAACCAGCCAGTCTTCCAGCTTCACGGAGCCGGTGTATTTGGGCGTATCTCGGGGGAGCGTGAACCCTTTGGGAAAGGGCTCATCTCGGATGCGGGGCCCGAAACAGGGCGGGCCCAACTCATCTTCTTCTTCTAGCGCCAGGGATCGGTGAAGTCGGTCGATCCGGTGGCGGGCGTCGTTTACTCCGACTCCCTCCCGGCGGCCAAGGCGGTCACCGAGAGTCGGATGGTCAACAGGCGGCGGGGAGACTCGCCTTTCCTTGCGAGGAGGAGGAGGTGGACAGTCGTCCCGTCGTTCCACTGCTCTCGGGCGGCCGTCTTGGTCGCGCTCGATGGTGATGCGAGTCCGACTGTGGATGACAACCGGATCCTTGTCCTTTCTTCCGCGGACACCGCCAGTCGCTGTCCGAGACGTCGCGCCTTGATCCCGGCGGGGAGGTAGATCGTCGTTCTGCCGTTGCGGCGCCTCGGTGCGGCAGCCGAGTTCGTTCTACGCGGTAGCCGCGTCGAGGAGTCGCTGGACTCGCTCCGTCATCAGGCGGCGCTCTTCACCTTTGAAGTTGTCCAGCTCGTCCGCCACTGCCTGGGCGGCTCGGATGTTCTCCGCGGGCGTGGCGTACATGGGGCGATTAGCCCCGAACAGGTTGGCGATCTCCACACCGCGCTGTCGGACCGCACCTAGGCGGCTAGGCCCTATCGGAGCCGGCAAGCCGCCCACAGCGCGATCCATCTCTCGCTGGTATGCTTCTGACAAGCATCTCATGCTTGCCACCTTCTTTGCGCCTTCGACGAGCTGAAGGCGGCGTGCCTCCAGTGTCTCGGCGTCAGCGCCTTCTGGAATGGGCGCGGTTAGGTCTTGCAGCGCCGCATCGAGCGGGTCATGAGCTCCTCCGCCGGAGCGCTTGCCATGATCGATGACGAGCACTTCTGTGACGGTGGTTCCGCCACTCTCCGCGCGAGGGAGCGGCTCATCGTAGACCACCAAGTTAGTGGGAAATGCGTCGAGCGACGCCGTGTCAGAGTCGACCAGCATCGGGTCGGTGGAGCCTACAGACTCCAGGTCCACGACAGGCTCGCTGGCGACGTGGAGTTGGTCGAGGAGGCCCGCGAGGAGGCTGTCGGGGCCGCCTGTGCCTGCGTCGGACGCAGGCTCGTCGGAGAGGCGAACCTCGCCGACAAGTTCGGTGAAGCAGCTGGCTGCACAGGCGATCTCAGCATCGTGCAGCGCATCGGCGCAAAGTCCATCTGGCGTGCCAGGCTGGCTGTGCTTGCCAGGGAGGAAGAGAGTTCCCGTCCAGAGCAGGTCTCCGGACGACGGTGCACCTCGCCCCACGGTGGGCGCCAAATGTCGGGGGTTGGGTGCGACATATGCCAATGGATGGCTTATCATGGTGGGGGCAAGTAGAACGTCGCCGGTGCCTGGAAACGGGATGAGGCGTAGACATGCACGCCGGCGGATCTTACCCAGCTTCAGGGCTCTCCAAGGAGATAACACCCCTACTGCTGCTCTGCGGGGTCTCCGCATGATCACTATGGCAAAGTGGGTACAAGGTTGCTCCTTGAGCTATTTCCCGGAGGTAGGAGAGGGTAAGGCTAGCTCCCTCCTTCCTGTATTCTGTGGTCTAGTGCTAATGGGGTCGAACCCTTTGCATGGGTGCTCCGGGGGGTTTATATAGGCCTACCCCCCGGGGGTACAATGGTAAACCGGCTGGGCGCGGGTCCCAGCCGTTTGTCTCTCAGGCTGCCATCTTCTCCACCGACTACTGGGGCCCGCCGACTGGTGGGCCCCGTTGACTAGTCCGGTACGGAGCCGACAGGCCTTGTCCGCCGCGGGCGGGTGTTGCCGGCTGCCGATTACTGTAGTCGTGCTTCTAATGACGCTGTCCTGGTCGTGGGATCATGGCAACAGTACCGTCGCCTAGCGAGCGATCAGTGTTGCCACTCCCTGTCTCATCTGGTTAATGGCACGCGGGGCCCATGGGAGGGGCCAGCCGACTCCTGGAGGCCGACTCCCACGGGGTCTGTCTTGTGGCGTTCTCGCCGTCTTCTGTCCCTCCCGTTGCCCAGCGGGGCCCGCCGTCTCTGGGCCGTACAGACAGGCCGACGTGGGCACAAGACTCCACCACCGGAGCCGATGTCAGGGCTAGCATGGCAACAGTGCCGTGCCGAACGGAGATCTCCTATTGGTACAGCGCACTATGGCCATGCCTGCCCTTGGTAATCGGGGTGGGGGCAGGCCTTACTGCGGCCGTTCCCCGCCCCGTCCTTTCTTATGAAGGCAGAGCGTGGTTGAAGTCGCGGGCCGACTCCCATAGCCGGCTTCTGTGGAAGCCGCTAGTTAAGATTCGGCCCATCTTTTAGCCGTCCCCAAGACTCGGCCGTGAGTGATGAGTCGGCAGCGCCGCTGCCGACTCCCAAAAGCGGCTTTCCGTCCTAGGGTTCCTGAGGGGCGTAGCCTGCCCCGATGTCTTGAAAGGTTCTAGGCTTCGGGTTAGTCTACCCGTGGCCCATTACTCCGACAACCCTGCTGGTGCCCCTGATTGGCCGTCCATCCCGCCACATCTTTGATTTTGGCAAAATTCGGGAGTGGCGTCTCCTTACAGCTCCTTGTGCTCTCCGATATCCCCGTTGCTTCAGTCTCGGTGACCTTGATGTGCGCTCATTTCCAGATCCTGACATGTCCAGGTCTCCGGCCACCGTCACATCCCAGTTGTCTCTCGTTTTGCTCAGCCACCCAACCTTGCCTTCCTTCGGAGCTCGCACGTCCAGTAGCGCCCAGTGCCTCCTTTGGTGACGGGTGTGACTTCCCATCCTTCAGTCATGGTTCTGGCCTATGCCCGACTTCCTCCTCTTCGATTCGTGCTCCAACGGCTTGGGATTGGTCGAAATCTGGCTAGGGTGAAATCCCTGCATCCTATGCTGGAAGCTGTGTGACACCCTCGGGTGTTGTTCCCTTCTTGAAGGCGCCGCCATGGTCGTTATCTGTGCCCCTCTTCGAGCATCAGGGGAAACCCTGCTACTTCTTGAGCTTGCGTTGATTTTTCCCTTGAAGAGGAAAGGGTGATGCAGCAAAGTAGAGATAAGTATTTCCCTCAGTTAAGAACCAAGGTATCAATCCAGTAGGAGGCACAAGAAAGTCCCAAATAGATGCACATGCACAAACTAACAAACACTTGTACACAACGCGAAAAGGGGTTGTCAATCCCTTCATGGTCACTTGCAAGAGTGAGATCTAATCGGGATAGATATAAAAGATAAGTAAAAGGCAAAATAAAGTAAATATAAATAAATTTCAGCAAGGTATTTTGGGTTTTTGGTTTTATAGATCTGAAAATAATATGATGGAAAATAGACCCGGGGACATAGGTTTCACTAGAGGCTTATCTCTTAAAGAAAGCAGACGATGGGTAAAGAAATTATTGTTGAGCAATTGATAGAAAAGCGCAAAGTTATGACGATATCTAAGGCAGTGATCATGAATATAGGCATCACGTCCCTGACAAGTAGACCGACTCCTGCCTGCATTTACTACTATTACTCCACACATCGACCGCTATCCAACATGCATTAGAGTATTAAGTTCAAAAGAATAGAGTAACGCCTTAAGCAAGATGACATGATGTAGAGGGATAGATCCAATCAATATGGTAAAAAACCATCTGTTTATCCTTAATGGCAACAATACAAATACGTGCCTCGCTACCCCTACTGTCAACGGGTGAGGACACTGCAAGATTGAACCCATCACAAAGCACCTCTTCCATTGCAAGAAAAACCAATCTAGTTGGCCAAGCCAAATCGATAGATCGGAGAGAAATAAAAAGCTATCTTAATCATGCATAAAAGAGTTCAGGGAAGAGTCAAATAATATTCATAGATAATCTGATTATAAATCCACAATTCATCGGATCTCAACAAACGCACCGCAAAAGAAGATTACATCAAATAGATCTCCAAGAACATCGAGGAGAACATTGTATTGAAGATCAAAGAGAGAGAATAAGCCATCTAGATACTAGATATGGACCCGTAGGTCTGTGGTAAACTACTCACACATCATCGGAAGGGCAGCAAGGTCGATGTAGAGGCTCTTCGTGATCAAACCCCCCTCCGGCGGAGTGCCGGAAAAGGTCCCAAGATGGGATCTCACGAGAACAGAAGCTTGCGGCGGCGGAAAAGTAATTTCATTGTGCCCTCTGACGTAAGGGGAATATTTGGGTATTTATAGAGCCGAGATTAGGGTTAGGAGGGCTAGGAGAGGCCCACAAGACATGAGGGCGCGCCCACCCCCTAGGGCGCAGCCAAGAGGCTTGTGGGCGCATCTAGCTGTGCTTTAGCAAAACTATTTTTTCTTTATATAAACGAATTAAATAAGTTATTGCACATCTAAGTGACTCAATCAAACATAAAAATAAAGAAATTTACCCACACAATCTCCGCGAAGATTAGTGACATATGACTTAAATGCATAATACTTATGGCTACACCTAGCCATGGGCAGCCTGGCCCGGACGACTCGAAAATCTCGGGTCAGGCTCGGGCCTGGAAATTGAGCCCGACGGGCAGATTGGGTTGGGCTTGGGCTTGCAGAAAACACGATTTTAGCCATAGTCGGGTTGGGCCGACCGAGCCGTGTCGGGCTTTCTCGGGCCTAGCTCGTGCCCGATTTAGTAGGCCTGATGGTCGGGCCGGACCGGGCTCGGACCTGGGTTTTTAGCATTGAGTTTTTTTGGCCCGGCTTGAAGCCCGGCCCGAGATATGCCTGGGTATACTTATGGCACATTTAGATGCGCTTCATCAAAATTGAACTCAATACAAATACATGATTTCCAACATCCTTTTTTGTCCTGACCACGTCACCCCGACTTCTCTCTAAGCCTCCGGTGAAAAAGGTAGAGAAGGTAAAATCTGCGCAAACCTATTTAAAAAGCGTGGCGTTCAGCAAACGTGAATTGGGAATATTTAAAATTGAAAAAATCATAACAAATAAACCTCACATTTGAAAAATGTATATAATATTTATTTTAGAAAATGCATTATTTCTGTTGATGTCATGTTCATGTATATCAATACTCCATTCCGTAACTAAATATATGACGTTTTGTGATATTATAGTTGGCTACAAAAAACAAACTTGACCACAGGAAGTTGTCGCATAGAAGGACGCCTGCCCTTGCATCGCCCGAGCCATGCGACACGTGGGCTATCCTAGCCGCCCTCCCGCACTCCAACCACTGGCCAACCCCACGTTGCCGCCACCGGAGGGTTGGCGGTGGGGCCATTTTTTCCTTCTCCAAATCCCCCCTGCCCACACCTCACCCCGACCCACCCGAGATCCGAGCGACCTTCCCGGCAGCCTCTCCTCCGGCACGCTGGGTGGTGTGGGCGCCCCCCACGCCCTGTTGCTACTGCTCTCCCCTGCGACGGCTCTGGTTTGGCCCAGCCCGATGCGATCTGGTGGCTTCGCTAACCGACCGTGGTGCCCTCCGGCCGGACAGTCGTGGCGACCGGGCTCACCTTCCACACTATGGATCACCCCACCCCGACCTACCCCCTGGTTCAAGCTTCGGGTCGGCCTTCTCGGGAGGAGGTCATGGAAGCGGCTTGGTTGTGACCGGCGACGACTGCTCCTTGCAACGCGCCGGCCGGGAAGTTGGTTGTACGCGAGTTCTCCATCACCACCACACACCAATGCAAGGACGGCTTCAACCCGGCAAACATGGACCTATGTCCCCTCACGCGTCCATGGCCGGCCGGCGTGGCTACGGATCCGGCGCACCCTAGGAGTTGTGCTCTTTCCGGCTCCTTTGGTTCGCTGGCTCCTCGGCATCTCTGCACCACCACCACCCTGCTGGTGCCCTTGGTTGGCCGTCCATCATAGCACATCTTCGATTTCGGCACAATTCAAGAGCCGCGTCTCCTTCCAGCTCCTTATGCTCTCTAACATCCCTACTGCTTCAGTCTCGACGACCTTAATGTGCGCTCATTTCTATATCCAAACATGTCCAGGTCTCGGCCACCGTCAAATCCCCGTTGTCTCTCATTTTGCTCAGCCACCCAACCTTGCCTTCCTCCGGAGCTTGCACATCCAGCGGTGCCCAGTACCTCCTTTGGCGAGGGGTGTGGCTTCCCTTCCTTTAGTCGCGGTTCTGGTCTATGCCCGACTTCCTCGTCTTCGATTAGTGCTCCGACGACTTGAAATTGCTCGAAATCTGGCTAGGGTGAAATCCATGCATCCTATGCTGGCAACGGCGACACCCGTGGGTGTCGTTCCCTTCTTGAAGGCGCTGCCATGGCCGTTATCTGTGTCCCTCTTCGAGCATCAAGAGAAACCCTCGGTCCGGTTATCCAGATCGGACGATGATGACGTCTTGGGATCGTTCTCTTTCGTGAAGGCGTTGTCTTCGTTTGCTCGCGGCGTCCTTGGTTCTAAATTTGAAGATGTTGGTTGTCTTGTTGTTTGTTTGGGTTGCTTCTTAGGACAACGAGTTTAGCTGTGTTTTCCTACGTTTTGGCCGAGCATCCCATGTCTCTCTACCCGGGCACCATGTTCATGTCTCTTGCGTCTGTGTCATGTGTTGTACAACTTCTTGTGATCACTCTTACTTCTATCTATGGAATGATACACAAGATTTGTGTATTCGCGAAAAACAAAGAACATCCTACATTTTATTACAGAGGGATTAGCATTTAAAATTGTTTTTTAGATAAAAGAATATTTAAGAACTTTCTTTATTATTATTTTTTGAAAAGGAGGATTACCCCCGGCCTCTGCATCATCATGATGCACACACCCATCTTTATTAATTATTCACCAAAGTCTAGATTCTGACAAAATGAATACAAGGATCAACCCGAAGCCCCCTTCTAGGTGAACAAAGTCGCTAGACCTACAAGTATACAGATTTGCCATGTCCGCATAACAGACACAATCTAATCCAAAGGCCTTAAGAGCATCCGCTCTAGGCATCCCATAATGTGCACCACCTGTGCATGCTCAAGGATCCATCACCGCCATCTTCCACCATCTCGTCCTCAGGAAGAATTACTGCATAGATCTTGCTAGTTCCATCGACCGTCGACGTCACCATGACACAGACGGCGCCACCAGCCTACGCGTGTCGATCAAACCACGTCTAATTCAAAGACTCCACTGCTCCATGCCGCCGAGACCCACCATCTTCAATGCGGTCGATGTAACACCGCTCCACCTGTTGGCCTCTCGTGTGAACCACTACTCTAAGACGATGACCCAAGAGAGAGAACGACACTAAAGTCTTCGGCGTCATCCGATCCAGGAGACCCGGATCTAGGGCTTCCCTCGAAACAGCTACCACCTGGAGGAAGAGGGGCACGCCATCTGCAACTGCCGAAGCGCCCAAGCGGTGCCCACCGCCACATTGTTCTCACGACGACGCCTTCAAGAAGGACACAAAGCCAAGAGCGTCATCGCCGCCCTAGGGTTTTCACTCGAGAGACCGTGAGGTGGGAAAAGGTAGGGCAGACCAGAACGACGTCTCCAGGAAGAAAAACGACACCCTCTAGTGTCATCGCCCGCGGCCGGCATGAGCTGACCTGGGAATTATCCCAATCCAGATCCACACCTCCCACTATGTTCTAACCCGGTAACCAGCTAGTAGCACGGCCATGTCCGGTACGACTAAGTGCACACAACATGGGTTTGAGGAAGAAGCAGCTGGGTGTTTTTGGTCGCCAGGGCAGCAAGTTGCGTCACCAACCCGCCAGTGAATCGTCAAGCATCCGGTCCGATTCCCGGCAGCTTACCCACCCGCTGTGCCACTAGACAGGGAGGCCATCCCAAGGTCCGCCACCCCTGATCCAGGGCCCTCCGCCCTAGATCAGGAAGGGCAGCACCAGGCCACCGTTGGGACGCCAGCCGCCCTCCACACGCCATCGCTGTCCAACCGGGAGCCTTGGTCCAAATCGGTGCCGCCACGATCCACATAGGTATCACACCCTCGAGACAGGGCGTTCCGCGCCACCCAAAGACCCGAGAGGGGAGGCAGTACCTTCACCGCCGTCGTCAGCCGCACGGACTTTGCTCGGCGCCGACCATCAGCGGCGGTGGAGGGGTGGCAGGGGAAGGCGGGCAGGACCGGCGATTGGGGCTAGGGTCCCTTGATACGTCTCCGTCGTATCTACTTTTCCGAACACTTTTGCCCTTGTTTTGGACTCTAACTTGCATCATTTGAATGGAACTAACCCGGACTGACGCTGTTTTTAGCTGAATTGCCATGGTGTTATTTATGTGCAGAAACAAAAGTTCTCAGAATGACGTAAAACTTCATGGAGATTAGTTTTGGAAATAATAAAAAATACTGGCGAAAGAATCAAGGCCAGGGGCCCACGCCCTTTCCATGAGGGTGGGGGGTGCGCTTGCCCCCTGCCTCGTGGGCCCCCTGGAGCTCCACCGACCTCAACTCCAACTCCATATATTCGTGTTCGGGGAGAAAAAAATAAAAAAAGATTCATCGTGTTTTATGATACGGAGCCGCCGCCAAGCCCTAAACTCTCTCGGCAGGGCTAATCTGGAGTCCGTTCAGGGCTCCGGAGAGAGGAATCCATCGCTGTCGTCATCATCAACCATCCTCCATCACCAATTTCATGATGCTCACCACCGTGCGTGAGTAATTCCATCGTAGGCTTGTTGGACGGTGATGGGTTGGATGAGATTTATCATGTTATCGAGTTAGTTTTGTTAGGGTTTGATCCCTAGTATCCACTATGTTCTGAGATTGATGTTGCTATGACTTTGCTATGCTTAATGCTTGTCACTAGGGCCCGAGTGCCATGATTTCAGATCTGAACCTATTATGTTTCCATGAATATATGTGAGTTCTTGATCCTATCTTGCAAGTCTATAGTCACCTACTATGTGTTATGATCCGGCAACCCCGAAGTGACAATAATCGGGACCACTCCCGGTGATGACCGTAGTTTGAGGAGTTCATGTATTCACTATGTGTTAATGCTTTGGTCCGGTACTCTATTAAAAGGAGGCCTTAATATCCCTTAGTTTCTGCTAGGACCCCGCTGCCACAGGAGGGTAGGACAAAAGATGTCATGCAAGTTCTTTTCCATAAGCACGTATGACTATATTCAGAATATATGCCTACATTACATTGATGAATTGGAGCTAGTTCTGTGTCACCCTATGTTATGACTGTTACATGATGAACCGCATCTAGCATAATTCTCCATCACCGATCCAATGCCTATGAGCTTTTCACATATTGTTCTTTGCTTATTTACTTTTTCGTTGCTACTATTACAATCACTACAAAACCCAAAAATATTACTTTTGCTACCACTACCGTCACTTCCATACTACTTTGCTACTAAATACTTTCCTGCAGATATTAAGTCATCCAGGTGTGGTTGAATTGACAACTCAACTGCTAATACTTGAGAATATTCTTTGGCTCCCCTTGTGTCGAATCAATAAATTTGGGTTGAATACTCTACCCTCGAAAACTGTTGCGATCCCCTATACTTGTGGGTTATCAAGACTATTTTCTAGCGCCGTTGCCGGGGAGCATAGCTCTATTCTTTGAGTCACTTGGGATTTATATCTACTGGTCACTATGTGGAACTTGAAAGACGAGAAAACAAAAAATTATCCCTCAACTATGAGGGGAGGTAAGGAACTGCCATCTAGCTCTGCACTTGATTCACCTTCTGTTTTGAGTAAGCTTGCGACACCTAAACCTGCTTCTGCTATTAATTCTGATATGTCACATGTTATTGATGATGCCACTTCTACTATGCATGATAGTTATGATGAAACTACTTCTATGCTTGATACTACTGTGCCACTTGGCGAACCCTCGAAAACTGCTGCGATCCCCTATACTTGTGGGTTATCAAGACTATTTTCTGGCGCCGTTGCCGGGGAGCATAGCTCTATTCTTTGAGTCACTTGGGATTTATATCTACTGGTCACTATGTGGAACTTGAAAGACGAGAAAACAAAAAATTATCCCTCAACTACGAGGGGAGGTAAGGAACTGCCATCTAGCTCTGCACTTGATTCACCTTCTGTTTTGAGTAAGCTTGCGACACCTAAACCTGCTTCTGCTATTAATTCTGATATGTCGCATGTTATTGATGATGCCACTTCTACTATGCATGATACTTATGATGAAACTACTTCTATGCTTGATACTACTGTGCCACTTGGCGAATTTCTTGATGAACAACTTGCTAGGGCTAGAGAGAATGAAATTATTGAAACTGATAATATTGATGAAAGTGATGATGAAGACTCTCCCAATAAATATGAATTGCCTGTTGTGCCTGAGGGCTATGTTATGGATGAAGAAACTACTAGAGACTTTCTTGCTTGCAATGATAGAAGTGATCTTAAGAAATTATTAGCTAAGCTGAAACAAAAAACTCTGAATGCTAGAATGAAATATGATCCTGCTTATGCTACTTCACCTATCTTTGTTACTGATAAGGATTATGAATTCTCTGTCGACCCTGATATAATTACTTTGGTTGAATCTGATCCTTTTTATGGCTATGAATCTGAAACTGTTGTGGCACATCTTACTAAATTAAATGATATAGCCACCCTGTTCACTAATGATGAGAAAACCTGCTATTACTATATCCTTAAAATATTTCCATTCTCATTAAAGGGTGATGCTAAGATATGGTTTAATTCTCTTGATCCTGGTTGTGTGCATAGTCCCCAGGATATGATTTATTACTTCTCTGCTAAATATTTCCCTGCTCATAAGAAACAAGCTGCTTTAAGGGAAATATATAATTTTGTGCAAATTGAAGAAGAGAGTCTCCCACAAGCTTGGGGAGGCTTCTCCAATTACTTAATGCTTTGCCTGATCATCCCCTCAAGAAAAATGTAATACTTGATATCTTTTATAATGGACTAACCGATGCTTCTAGAGACCACCTGGATAGTTGTGCTGGTTCTGTTTTCAGGGAAAGAACAGCAGATGAAGCTGAAATTCTATTGAATAATATGTTGACTAATGAAAATAATTGGACACTTCCTGAGCCAACTCCTGAGCCTATTCCTAAACAAACTCCGAAGAAGAGGGGTGTTCTATTTCTCAGTCCTGAAGATATGTGTCGGATCACGGGTTCCGGCAGACCCTTAAGGTTCGAACTCTGGGGTGCGCGCGGAGATAGTGCCCTCTACCTCTCCGTCTCGTAAGGATCTAAATTACCGAAAGAACAGCACAAGAGACACAGAGTTTATACTGGTTCGGGCCACCGATGTGGTGTAATACCCTACTCCAGTGTGGTGTGTGGATTGCCTCTTGGGCTGATGATGATGATGGATAGTACAAGGGAGAACGGCCTTGCGAGGGCCAGTTCTTGGCTAGGACGATGAACTGCTAGAAGGAGTTCAGCCGCCCTTCTCTCTCTCTCTCTCTCTCTCTCTCTCTCTCTCTCTCTCTCTCTTCTTGTTCTCTCGATGCTAGCTTGCTAGATTGATCGATTTCTAGATGCCTCTACCCTGGGGGTGGCTAGTCCTATTTATAGGCAAAGGCCCTGGGCCTCTTCCCAAATATTCAGCGGGAAGGGCGCCAACAATTGGCCAATTCGAAGGGGAACATCTGTTACACTTATCCTGACTAAAGTTGGTCCTCGCCTGCCAAAAGCCCTATGGTGACGCCGTTCTGGGCTCCATGGTGACCTCCTTCCCACCGTTGGACTGGTCTTGGTCTCGTTGCACCGAAATGGATGCCTTTGCTTGATCCTCTCGCCTGCGCTTGCCCCCTTTGCACCAAAGAGGAAAGGGAGGACACTGCGCGGTCTGGCGCCCGCCTGGCACCCTTGGTCGTCATGGCTTGCGTCATGGGCACCTCGCGAGGTACCCCGCCTTGATCTCACCGCCTCCTCGTGAGCCAGCCTGAGGAGGCCGCGCCTGAGGAAGCGCCGTGTCGTCCGCCCCGCGAGGCTTGGCCCCTCGCGAGGGTCTTGAGTCTTATGTTGATGAAGATGGGCCGCGCTGGGCCCCCATTTGAGCCACGCCGCAGGCCGCAGGCAGGCAAGTCTGGGGACCCCCGTTCCCAGAACGCCGAAGGTAGCCCCCGGGCCCAAGGCGCGCATGGACTTGGCCGTGCCGAGAGGCGAAAGGGCAAGGGCGAAGCGCCGCGGGCCCTAACAGCCTGCGGCCTTGGGCGCCGCGTGGCGGTTGATTGGGCGTGGGTGCTTCTGCAACTGCGCTGGTTACTAAAGGTGCAGCGCCCGCCCAGGCTTTGCTCTTCTCTTTCTCCGGTTGCAGCTCAGATCCCCTTTCTTGCGCCTCTCCTTCCTTCCTCCTAACTCCCAGATCTGCTCTTCCCATGTGACCTAGGAAGTCATGGCGCCTTGTCAGCCCCCGGCCGAAGCTTGGTTTTTGCCCGCCCTGGATTCGCCAAACGTGTCGGAGGCGAGCCTTGCCCAGCTGCGCCGGATGGCGGCGGCGCGAGGCATCGACGGGGCGCGGGTGTTCAAGGTCGGCTCCGCCACCCCTGAGGGCCAAGGAAGCACCTTCTACCCTCTCTTCGTAAGCTCCATTGCTGCGGGTCTGGTGCCCCCTTTCTCTGAGTTCTTCCTCTCTGTCCTCCGCCATTACGACTTGCAAGCTCTGCATCTCCACCCCAACTCCATCCTTCTTCTGGCGATCTTCGCCTATTACTGCGAGGCTCATGTGGGGGTGCAACCCTCAGTGGCCTTGCTGCGCCACTACTTCTACCTTCGGGTCACCCGTGGCTCCCCTTCCGCATGCGCGAGCTTCGTCGCGTGCGGCGGCGCCATTGCTATCTCGAATCCCGGGAAGAGGATTGAGGGATTCAGGAGCAAGTGGGTCTTGGTGGACGCCGGGCGCATCGACCCTCAGCTGATCCTACCCATGGAGCAGCCCGTGAGTTCCGGCGACTGGTCCCGGCGGAGCTTACTGACCCCCGCGCGAAGCCGGTACTAGAGAAGATGGACGCGGACCTGAAGCCTGCCAGCACTGCGGCGACGAAGCTGACCGGTGCGTCGCTGCTGAGGGAGTTCCTGGAGCACCAACTGGCTCCGCTTCGGCAGTACTCATCTCCGATGTGGAGGCCTCATCCGAGCCCCGCGGCTGTGGGCGACGAGGATTTGACCACGGTTCTCCAATCCCTGGTTGGGGGCGAGGTGGCAAGGTTGGAGGGTGCACCCACACCCTTGTTTCTGTGCGACGACTAGAAGCAAGTGGTGGATTCCATGCCCGTGTTCAACGGGGACGGGCCCGTGCCCGTGGTGGCTCCCGAGGGACTGGTGGACGTGTCCTCCGGCGACTCCAGTGGAGAGGGGGACGAGGAGGAGCGGGGAGAGGGCCCTGACTCTGAGGCAACCGACGGAGAGTCTAGGGCTCCCCTTCCCCGGCGCAAGTCCCGCACTCTCCGCCTCTCGTTGAGCGATGATGATGAGGGTGATGACGTGCTGGGTAGCGGGAGCTCGCCCCCGATCCCGAAGAAGGACAGGACCGGGCTTATCCTCCGCGGGTCTGCCCCGGCTCCGGGGCGATCCGCGGACGCGCCTTCTGCTTCTGAGGTTGACCCCTCCAGCCGGCTCTCAGGCTTCAAGTACGGCGGGAGGCTGCTCGAGCCCTCCAGCGACGACCTGTAAGTGCTTGATCTCTCATCTTTTGTTCCTTGTTCTGCCGCCGAGGCTTGATGTTCGCTCCTCTTGGATAGGCTGGCGCCCACGGCGAAAAAACCGAAGGGGGCTCCTGAGGGAGTCCTGGATTAGGGGGTGTTTGGATGGCTGAACTATACCTTCAGCCGGACTCCAGGACTATGAAGATACCAAGTTGTAGACTTCGTCCCGTGTCCGGAAGGATCTTTTCTTGGCGTGGAAGGCAAGCTAGGTGTGTGGATATTCAAGATCTCCTACCAATGTTACCGACTCTGTGTAACCCTAACCCTATCCGATGTCTATATAAACCGGAGGGTTGTAGTCCGTAGCACAACCATCATCATACACAATCATACCGTAGGCTAGCTTCTAGGGTTTAGCCTCCTTGATCTCGTGGTAGATCTACTCTTGTACTACCCATATCATCAATATTAATCTAGCAGGAGTAGGGTTTTACCTTCATCGAGAGGGCCCGAACCTGGGTAAAATAAAGTGTCCCTTGTCTCCTGTTACCATCCGACCTTGACGCACAGTTCGGGACCCCCTACCCGAGATCCGCCGGTTTTGACACCGACATTGGTGCTTTCATTGAGAGTTCCTCTGTGTCGTCGCGATCAGGAAGGATGCCTCTTCCCATCTTTAAAGACGGTGCCATTATGAAAGGAGCCTTGGCTATCGGCCAAACTCTCCGGCTAGGCGGTTTTCTCGCAACCGCCTGTTCGGCTGTTGCGCCGACGGTGACCTCCCGGGTTATCGAAAGCAACCTCCACATCAGCTCAGAACTCGCCGAGCAATTGGATCCGATGGATCTCTCTTCGGTTAACGAGCTCCTGGATCGTATCGCCGCACTGGGCGTCGCCACAAATTACGACCAGGTTGGGCTTAAACCCGATCTAAGAGAAATTAACTCTCCCCAGGTCACCCACCACGTTGCAGTGGTGGAGACACAATGCGGCGACCCTACATCTATCTTAAGGACTAGCTACGTACGAATCCTCGAACCCTCCATGCCGGATATCCGCGGAAGGGAATATACAATCCAAGACCTGAGCATAAAATCAGGCAACGGGCTAGACTCATCGGATAACATCCAAGACCCCGGATCTCAGGATTCGGATGTTCTTCGGCCTCCGAACAGTGGGTGAGGTCTCAAACTCGACGACACCCGCCCGCCCGATCATAAGCGATCTCTCCCAAATCAGGCAAATGCCCGAAGAAACAGTACATCATTACTGGGCCAGATTCCTCCTGGTTATGAACAGGATAAAGGACTGCCGCGAGGGAGACGCAATCTCAATCTTTTGCAGTAACTGCACGGACGAGGGAATACTTAACACCGTAAGTCGTCGCAATATTACACGCTTCGCTGACTTGGCGTCCATAGTACAAAAATACTGTGCGATGGAAAGTGCTCGGAAAACCGAAATAAAATTTTGGGACAATCCGGCCCTGAATAGCAATCCCGTCCGAACTAAGAGGGTGCACCACAGTAAAGCACTCGGACTAAATACCAAAAAGTCAAAACCATCCAGAGGGCATGGAACCGTACTGGAAAAGTGGCTAGATGGACCCTGCAAGATTCATAGTGCAGAGGACGCCACCCCAACTCACAGCCTCAGGGCATGTTGGATAATCCGGCAGGTGGCCAAAATTGGCGAGGACCTCCTAATTCCAGAGGTCAAAGGAAACCAGCCCGAGAATTTCAGTTCCGTTCTCACAGTCTTTGAGACTTTCGCATCGAATAACATGCGAAAAAGAACACTCCGCAGCCTCACAGAAGTCTACCACGTGGCGACAATAAACCCATGGAGTAATACTGCTATCACCTTCAACGCGAGTGACGAACCTAAATTTCGAACAGCCAGAGCACCAGCCGCATTGGTCCTCAATCCCATAGTGGACGGCTGTCGTCTCGCAAAGGTACCCATGGATGGAGGCAGCGGACTAAACCTCATTTATGAGGAAACCCTTCAAAAGATGGAAATAGACTGGAACCGCGTGGAGCGAAGCAGCACAACCTTTAGAGGAATAATTCCCAGTCAGGAAGTGCGCTGCACCGGAAAAATCACACTAGATGTGGTATTCGGCACGCCGGATAATTATAGGTCCGAACAAATCACCTTTCAGGTGGCCCCGTTCAAAAGCGGATATCACGCTATATTAGGACGGGAGGCATTCACAGTTTTCCAAGCTATACCCCATTATGGGTACATGAAGCTCAAGATGCCTGGGCCAAACGGAATTATCACTCTCGCTAGTGATCCGGACATAGCACTCCGCGCCGAAAACAAGACAGCCGCATTGGCCCTCGAGGCACTATCCGAAACCTTAGCGGCAGAAGAACTGACCGCGCTGCGATCCACGGTCAATAGGGATGATGTAATACTCGATAAGAGATCCAAATCCACATCCTTCAAACCAGCGGACGAAATAGTCAAATTCGAGGTCCACCCAACGGACCCCAGTAAAACAGCCTCCATCGGGGCACGACTGAACCCTGACGTAGACGCCGCACTGCGAGAGTTCCTACGAGAGAACTGGACATCTTCGCTTGGCACCCCTCAGATATGCCAGGAATCCCACGCAGGCTGGCCGAACACAGCTTAAACAAGGATTCAAACCTGTCAAACAAGCCCTTCGGCGTTTCTCCGAACCAAAGTGACAGGCCATGGGAGAGGAGCTAGCCAAATTATTGGAGGCCGGATTCATCAGAGACATAAAACATCCGGACTGGCTAGCAAACCTAGTGATGGTACCAAAGAAGGACAAATCTTGGCGCCTGTGTGTCGATTTCAAAGACCTTAATAAGGTTTGCCCAAAGGATCCATTTCCCCTCCCTCGAATAGATCAAATTATCGATGCCACTGCAGGACACGACTCACTGTGCTTCCTCGACGCATACTCCAGTTACCATCAAATAAAGATGGCAGAGTCAGACCAAGCCGCAACGGCATTCATCACACCATACGGCCCATTCTGCTTCAACACAATGCCCTTCGGGCTAAAAAACGCCGGCGCAACAAATCAGCGCATGATTCAAACATGTCTGGCAAACCAGATCGGCAAAACAGTGGAGGCTTACGTAGATGATGTGGTCGTCAAATCAAGACATGTCGAATCCCTAGTAGACGACTTGAGGCTTACATTCGACAACCTCCGAAAATACGACATTAAGCTCAATCCGGAAAAATGTGTTTTCGGCGTTCCAGCCGGAAAGCTCGTGGGCTTCATTGTATCCGGTAGAGGAATTGAAGCAAATCCAGCTAAAATCCGAGCTTTGTCGCAATTGGACATCCCAAAAGACCTCAAACAAATACAGAAACTCACTGGATGCGTGGCGGCTTTAAGCCGCTTTATCTCCCGTTTGGGAGAGAAGGCATTGCCCCTTTATCGCCTCCTTAGGCGCACCGAACACTTCGAGTGGACGGACGCTGCAACAGCCGGACTCGAGGAAATAAAGGCCATCTTGGCAACAAATCCCGTCCTGGCCGCGCCGAATACTGGCGAACCCATGCTATTGTACATTGCCGCAACTCATCAAGTTGTTAGCGCAGTACTCGTCATCGAACGGATAACGGACGGACACAAACTCCCCCTTCAAAGGCCGGTTTACTACCTGTCCACTGTCCTCACACCATGCAAATCACGGTACCCGTATTACCAAAAGATTGCATACGCGGTGTTCATGGCATCCCGGAAGCTACGACACTACTTTCAAGAGTGTTCTATAATAGTAGCTTCGGAAGTACCACTCAATGATATTATCAACAACCGCGACGCAATGGGCCGGATAGCAAAATGGGCCATAGAGCTCCTACCGTTCGACATAACATACAAACCTCGACGAGCCATCAAATCGCAAGTCCTAGCCGACTTCATCGCCGAATGGACAGAAGCCGAACTCCCCAAAGAGTACGACACATACTCAAACTGGATCATGCATTTCGACGGCTCCAAAATGTTGGCCGGACTGGGGGCTGGCGTCGTTTTGACGTCCCCTATAGGAGACACAGTCCAATATGTACTCCAAATTACGTACACGGACTCCAACAATGCAGCCGAACATGAGGCCCTTCTACACGGTCTCCGGATGGCAGTATCCATGGGCATTCAACGCCTGGAAGTACGTGGGGATTCAAACCTCGCGATATCCTAGATAAATGGCGACTTCGACGCCAAAGACCCAAAAATGGCAGCCTATCGCAACACCGTACTAAAAATGTCAGCTCGATTCGAGGGACTAGAGTTTCACCACATAGCCCGAGAAAATAATCATGCAGCGGACGTCCTGGCACGCATCGGAGCAAAACAAGACGCCGTCCCCCCGAACATCTTCTTAGAAAGATTATTCAAACCATCTGTAGCATGGGAGGGGGAACCCTCGGATAACAGTCCGGACACAACCGCACAACCAGACGCCGAGCAATCTGACATAATCGGAGGCCCCGCCACCGAAATCACGCCTTCAGCCCACGTAATAATGGCGGTCATCGCCCCGTGGACAGAACCATTCCTAGCCTACCTCACTAGGCAGGAACTCCCTGAGGACCAAAATGAAGCACGCTGCATAGTGCGGCGATCTAAAGCCTACAAAATCCACGAGGGAGAGCTATATAAGAGAAGCACTACCGGAGTCCTTCAAAGATGTATCTCCGAAGAGGAAGGGCGGGGTCTGTTGGCCGAAATTCATGCCGGACTCGGTGGCCACCACACTGGAGCTCGGTCCCTCGTAAGCAAGGCTTTCCGTACAGGCTTTTATTGGCCGACGGCCCGAGCAGACGCCCATGACCTAGTCAAACGATGCGTCGGTTGCCAGCTTTTTGCCAACCAAAGTCATATGCCACCCAACGCCCTCCGAACTATCCCCATCACTTGGCCTTTTGCGGTCTGGGGACTAGATATGGTGGGATCCCTTAAAGGCGGAACCCACAAGAAAAAATACCTACTGGTCATGGTGGATAAATTCACCAAATGGATAGAAGCCAAGCCTGTCAAAACGGCCGAATCCGGACCTGTGATAGACTTCATATCCGGGGTCGTACACCGTTACGGTGTCCCCCACAGCATTATCACCGATAACGGCACAAACTTCACCTCGGAGGAAGTAAAGCTGTGGTGCAAAAGCATGGGCATTAAGCTCGATTATGCTTCTGTCTATCACCCACAAACTAACGGTCAGGTCGAACGCGCAAATGGTCTCATCATGAGCGGCATCAAACCCAAACTAGTGCGGTCCCTCAAGGAATCTAATACACACTGGGTAGAGGAGCTCGACTCCGTACTCTGGGGGCTGCGAACCACGCCAAATCGTACCACCGGATTCACACCATTCTTTATGGTCTACGGCGCAGAGGCAGTCCTGCCCTGCGACATAATTCATGACTCACCTCGAGTGCGCATGTACGAAGAAAGAGAGGCCGATCTTGATCGGCAGGACAACCTGGACGCTTTAGAGGAGGAACGCGACGTGGCTAAAGCCTGTTCCGCATTTTATCAACAGCAGGCTCGAAGATATCAAAGCAGAGAAGTACGGGCCAAAAATTACAACGTTGGCGAACTAGTTCTACGCCTGCCGGATAAGAAAAAGGACAAACTCAAGTCCAGATGGGAATGTCCCTTTTTTATTGACCAAGTCCTGACTGGTGGAGCATACCGCCTGCGAGATGCGTCGGATAACCGACTTGAGCCGAACCCATGGAACGCCACACGTCTCCGAAGATTCTATGCCTAGCGCCGAACTCGGGGTTTGTCTCCTTCCTCTATCCATTCTTACATATTTTTCTGTTTTTATTTTTGTCTCCTCCCACTCTTTCCTCTCATAGCCCTTAAAGGCTCATCATACGACGCGCTACCCGCGCTCCGTAAACCTGGGGGCTTCTTTAACAGAAGCTTGTTTATATGGGTTTCACGCCCAACGTATGCGTCAGACTTCCGCATGCACCTTTTCTTCACCATTATATGCATCAATATGACTTAAGTTTTGGCCAAGCTGGGTTGCCTGGCTCCTGTGCTTACCCCTACGTTCCTGATTGTTCGGCTAGGCGGTAAAGGGAGCACCTCTGCAATTGTTACTGCCGGATAAGCCGGATGTGTACCTAAGACTGGGTGAAGCCGAAAGCTAGCGTTCTTAAGGGAATATTCGGTCGGTGAACTAAAGATGAACCTTTTTTTATTTTTACATGCCCCCAGATGTTCTCCGACACTTGCAGTCCGGACGTGCACTTCAGGGCACGCCACCCCAGCGAAAGGAACCCTTAATGGAATTATTCTTTCTGGAAGATGTTTCTTACTAACCATGTAATATAACATAACTAGTTGGGCACTTGTCTGATAAAGCACTAATGACCCCTACGCCTGGTCTCCACGCATACCTCGGTTTTTATATAACCATTATGGTATTCGGACACACTCCGGACCGTCAGGTCCCGAGGTCGAAGCGAAAAGGTCCGCAACGACAAACGATCTACAATCCGGCTAGAAGGCATTTCACATGTCAATTATAAATTACATAGTCATCTTGACTGATTGTATTCCTCCTCTATACCATCTAACAGGCTGTCTAATTTACAGTCCTGCTAAGAATACTTTGCGGCCAATTCTACCTGGCCATATACTAAGCTCACAGGGATCTCCTTCCCGTCAGGCCCCACTGGTCCGACCTCGGCCATGTGATTGGGGTCAGACTTCGTAAAACGGGTCTTCACCATGGCCCAGGCCTCCCTAGCGCCTTGTCGGCAGGCCGATATCTTCCATAATAGGAAGCGCCGCCGAACTCCCTTCAGCTTCTCCGCAAGCTCTCCAAGGCCCTCGGGCGTGGGGTGGGCAGGCCATAAGGCTTGGGCAACACCTCGCATCACCTGCCGAATTCGATCGTGCAGTTGCAGGAGTTCGGGAAGTAGGTCACCCGTAGAACTGGGCATCTCCTCTGCAGGACGACCTGTGAGCATACCTACAGACAATACTCTGTTATTCGACTTCCTTGCCGAACTCTTTCTTCAAAGTTCGTTCAAGCACTTACTAAATATGCCGCGTCGAAGCCGCCGATTCTCCTTCATGGAGTCCGACAGCTGGCCACGAACGTCCTTCAGTTCAACATCCAGCTTGGTGTTGGCATCCTGAAGATCATTCTTCTCTTGCTTCACCCTTGTCAACATACTCTCAGCGGCCTTTAGCCGGCGTAAGAGTTGTTGCCTCTCCGGATCAAATCCGGCGTCACCTGCAACATGAATTGTCAGATTTGCACCCGTGCCGCACAATACTAATATTTCGAAGTGTATCTTACCTGCGGGGGTCTCTTTGGGCTCCCCTGTTGCGGCTAGTGCGGCTTCTAGTTGGGCCTTGCACTTTTCCAGCTCCTGGGATAGTACGGTGTTCTTCTCAGAAAGAACCTACAGGTTATATGATCCTTAAATCAGCTACTTTAACTGTTTCAAGTCTCGGGGGCTACTGGTATATACATATATTTAACCAAAATTTTCTTACCCGTATGTCTTTCACATACTGCTCCGTGGCCTTGGCTAAACCATCTTGAGCGGCACGAAGGTACGCATCTCCCGAATTAAAGGCATTTAAAGCCTCTCGGGAGAAACAAGCGTCGCGCAGAACTGTTCGGCGATGCCTGTGGTTCATGGCACTCTCCACTTCTGAATTAGTGGCAGACAGCCGGTCTGCATCCTCTGTTGGAGGGGCGTCCGGTACGCGCCTGGTGCTCGTCCCCGCTTTTGGACCAGACGTTGGAGCCTGGCTGGTGGAGGCGCGGTTGGCAGCTTCTTCGGATACAGTCCGGCGAGGCCTCTTCGTCCTGGAAACGGCGCGGATGTTAACATGTCTTGACAGAATAACACCAGGGAAACAAAGGGCGCGTTATACCTTTGTGCCGAAGTCTCAGCCTGGACTACATTTCTTTTCGCCCCACGGGGCCCTACGGCCCCTAGTTGGCTGGCCGCTGCAGGTTCGGCCTCCCGCCTCGGAAATCTCCCCTGCAAAATATGGTTGTCGTTTGAAATGCCGGAATATGTGAATGTGGAATCTCTCTTGAGGGAATAAACATTCCGGTTTCTGTCACCTGGGAGGCCAGGATTAACCCGGGGTAATCGGCCGTAATGGCCACCAAGGTATTGTCCTTGCTTAACTGGTGGAACACCCCGTCGATGAGCTCCACCGATATGTCCGGATCCTCTTCGGAGTCCGGATCGAGGGACCGTTCTGGGTCCTCAGGCTGTGGAGGGCAGCTGTTGATATCCTTCACCTCCTGTCGCAGCTCCTGCATTGAAATCGTCAGATTACGTATCTAGTCATGGGAGCATCGAAAAAACAGGCAAGTGCAATTGTTCACTTACCCAACTTGGAGGTTCATACATAGTGAATCCGGCCCGCGGGTTGACGCGGAGGAAGTCCTCCTTTTATCCCTTGAACAAAGATGTTAAAATCTTTACTAGAGCGGCAGCTGTGGCTGGCCCCTTACGGCCGTAACGGGTGGCGTCATCCTCCCCGTTGAAATCCCACATGGGATGGCCTCTATATTGAAGCGGTTGCACCCCCCGCATAATGCATGTGGCCAAGACTCCTATCATGGTTAGTCCGGAATGAGCCAACAGTCTTATCCGACCCATCAAGTAAAGGACGTCTCTGTCGTTTTCTTTTCGAGAGCTCCGCGGATGCCAGCTTAACCGTTTCTTCAATGGAGCGCTGCTAAACTCGGGGAGACCAACCCGGATAGGGTCCGGCAGCGGGACATCATCTATGTAAAACCATTCCGAGGGACAGTCCTCGGACGCCTCTTTTGGGGTTTCGGATGGGTATCTGGTCCCGGCGATGCGCCATACCTTGGCTCTGCCTACTTGATATATGGACCCCTTTTGAGAACGGGGCACCAAGCAGAACAACCTCTTCCACAGCGCAAAATGAGCCTCGACGCCTAGAAATAGCTCGCAAAGGACAACGAAGCCCGCAATATGTAGCACTGAGCCGGGCGTGAGATTGTGCAGCTGGAGGCCGTAGAACCCCAGAAGCCCGCGAAGGAATGGATGAATTGGAAATCCCAGTCCCCTTAATAAATAAGGGACGAGGCACACCCGCTCTCCTTTAGAAGGATTGGGGATGCTCTCCGCTTGCTTTCCGCCATTATAGGTGGCGAGTCCGGCTCGGACCGGGACCATACATGCCTGGGGAAGGAATCCCTTGGCCTGCAGCGACACTAACTCGCTGTGTGGGATGGTGCAACTCTCCCAGTCTCCGGATTTAGGACTGGAGGGGCGAGAGGAGGAGATGCGACGGCTGGCCATGTTGGAATGTCCCTTGTCTCCTGTTACCATCCGACCTTGACGCACAGTTCGGGACCCCCTACCCGAGATCCGCCGGTTTTGACACCGACAGCTCCCGAGGCCCCATCGGCGGCAACGCCTCCGCCTGCAGGTGGGGGCGATCGTGAGGCACAGGCTTCTCCTGCCCACTCATCCTTGCGAGGCTAGGCTGAGCTAGGGAGAGCCTAGCCCCCATGGCCCAAGTGACTCCCGAGGTGCTCCTGCCTGCTGCCGCCGCCACGGCCGTCGAGGCGCAGCAGACTCCGCCTCAGGAGACTGTGGTCTCGCCGCCGCTACCTTCTCCTCCCGCTCCACCGACCGCTGCTTGCCCGACTCCTCCTGCCGCCTTGGAGCGCACCGATGCTTGTCCGTCTTCTTCTGCCGTCCTGGAGCGTGCCGTTGCTGAGTTGGACCGGCTGCGGCAGGATCTTCTTGGCGCCGACCCTCGCCTGGTGGCCGGGCGCGTGGAGCTGGCTTCGAGGTGGATTCGCTCTGACGCCTCGATTCGGGCAGCGTTGATTCAGGCCTCAACGGCCTGTGACAGAGAGAGGGAGGCCACCCTCGAGGCGAAGGCCGCCCGAGACGCTGCCCTGGGAGAGGTGGTTGGAGTCCGTGGTCGCTGCAAGGAGCTGGAGGGCGAATTGCAAGGCCTGCGAGACCAGCTCGCGAAGGAGGTCCTCCTCCGCCGAGAGCAGGAAGAAGGCATGAAGGCCCGTGAGGCGGCCCTCGGGGACCGGTAGGCCAAGCTCAAGAAACACCGCGACCACCTGAACGCGCTGAAGAAGGAGCTGGGGGTGACAAAGGCCGAGCTGGACGCCAAGGCCTGGGTCCTTGCCGAGGATCGCGTGGCCTTCGCGGACATGGAGAAGGATGCCCGCGCTTCGCTGAAGACGCTTTATGAGAGCGGCCTGGAGGGCCCGCTGGCCGGTGACGAGGACGGCCCCGCCAAGCTGCTTCCCTTCCTGGTTAAGGCCCTTGGAGATGTCGCCCTTGGCCTCGGCCCCACGGCTGAGGCCGAGGCGCGTGTCCTGTCTTCTGCTGCACTGACGCAGGTCTTCGCCCACATCTATCTTCGCGATCCCAGTGTCGACCTCGACAGCCTGCTGGAGCCGGTGAGCGGCGAGGGTGCAACCGCCGCTGTCGAAGCCGTGAAGGGGCGCGCGGAGGCGCTGCTGGGGAAGTTCCGGGCCTTCAGCACCAGGCCAAAGCAAGGCGCTGCCGGCCCCGCTACTCCACGAGGCGAAGCCACTCCACGCAGCTCCGCCGCCGACAAGTGACTCCGTTTCCATCCCAGTTCTTCTTTCAATTCCTGCACATGCATCACGCCTCGGGGAGGCATTTAAACTTGCGATTGGTACTAAGACGACAGTATGGGTTGTAATATTTGCTTTTAAATTCCTTGAGTTTTATGCTTTTCTTCCCTACTTGCTTGTGTTCTACGCCGGCAGAGCCCGGTCCCGCGCGTGCCTCATCCAGCATTAGCCCCGACCGGAAACCAGGACGGGGCCAAAGGAGTGAGGGGCTACGTGACAAGTTAGGCCCCTGAGTCGCGATGCTCAGGAGTCCCCCTTGGCACACGAACTACAAGTAGGGGAGCGTGATGTAGGTGTATCTTCTGTTCTACGTCTGCAGAGCCCGACTCCGCGCGTACCTCACCCAGCATAGCCTTTCGGAACTAAGGAGTGAGGGGCTACGGAGCCAGTTAGGCTCCTGAGTCGCGATGCTCAGGAGTCCCCCTTGACGCGCAAACAGCGAGTGACGAGGTGAGATGTAAGCGAGACTACCGTTCTACGTCTGCAGAGCCCGGCCCCACGCGTACCTCACCCAGCATAGCCTTTCGGAACTAAGGAGTGAGGGGCTACGGGATCAGTTAGGCCCCTGAGTCGCGATGCTCAGGGGTCCCCCTTGACGCTCAAACGGCCTTCATACCTTGGCTCCGCTCGGGGAGAGACGCGCGACGAGCCAGGCCCGAGGGGCTGGCTGGGCGGCGTACGTCTGGGCATGACCCAGGCGTAGCCCCCGTGCCTAGCCCCGTCGCGCGGCGCTCCCGAGGGGAGGCGTTGCGATGAGGCTAGCCACTGAGCTTTGGGCTCCCTGAGGTTAGCGCGGCCCGGAGGCCACCCTCAGTTGTTTATCACCAGCGCGGAGCATAGCGCTTCCGTATGTGTACGGGCATAGCCGCTCCTCGGCAGTGTCGTCAGCCAGCGCGGAGCATGGTGCTTCCACTGGTACGTGGGAGGGGGATCCCCTCCGGGAGGAGCCCCCGGGGCGTGTACAACCCCGCCCTGACACGTGGCCGGCACGGTAGGGCTAGGTGAGGTGTATCTGGGCACCCGTGAGCCAGCGCGGGACTCACAGGGCCCTACTTCTAGGCGGGTTGCGCCTGGCACTGGGCCGTATCTTGAGACTTGTTCCTGCAAGTTGGGTTAGATGCCGGCACTCTACGTCCTCGGGTCCCGGCCCTCGAGCTTGTCTCAGCCGTCGCTGGTATGCCAGGTCGTGATGCCATGGACAAGGCCAGAGGGTGAGGGCTGGAGAGCCAGTAAGAGCCCTGAGTCGTGATGCTCAGGTACCCCCTTTAACGTGCAAGTGGTCGACATGGAGAAGGAGAGGTGCCGTGGACAGGCATCAAGTAATCAAGCATGATAGACGAAAACATAGCTGGAAATAAACGCAAGGGAGATACACGCCACTGGGCCTGGCCCGAGCGGCTTGGGGATGATGCAGCCCGAGGGGCGCCCCCAACAAGGCAAACTAACGACCGAAAAATAAAAAGGGATACATGCCGCAGGGACGGACCCACGCGGCCTGGGAGTGATGCAACCCTGGGAGGGCGCTCCCAGCTGGGAATAAAGCTTGAAAGATGTCACCTGAGATGTCGACGGCGAAGTGTCGTTGGTGCGGTAGACTCGGTGGGTTGCGGAAGCCGATCCTCATGAGCCCCCAGGCCCTGGGGCCTCGTGAGGCTCTTGAGGCACTGGTGGTTCCTCGTGAGCTGTCTCCATCTCCGCCAGGGCCGCGGAACACCTGTCTTCCTGAGCCTCCATGATGCTCCTCATGAGGCGCTGGTACGCCGCAGCTATGTTCGGCAAGCCGTAAGGCATGCGAACATAGCTATGGGGTGGACCCCCGTAGCGCCCCACTTGCAAGGGCCAGAGGCGCTCTGTCGTGGCGATCTGATTGAGCCCTGGTATGTCGATGCAGACGCGCAGCCCTCCATCCTCGCCTGGATGTGGAGCCACAGCTGGTGGACGACGGCAACCTCTCATGATCCTTGACTCCTGTAGCTCTTGAGTGACCTTGTTAACGAACTCCTGCTGGTCTGACCTTCCTTGCCTGGCTCCATCTTGAGGGAAACGTGCTTCGAAACACGCCTCCACATGGTGCCCAAGCGCCTCCCTCGTGACCCTGGCTAGGTCGGTGGCCCTCAAGGTGAGAGCCCCCGAGCCCTGCCTGAGGAGGGCGCCGGCCGCGCTTTCCTATGCGATGGAAGGAGGGTCCCCCTGGGCAGGCACGGGCCCTGAGGGGCCTGCCTCCTGAGGGGCTGAGCCTGACGACGTCTTCTTCTTCTTGGGGGTGGTCTCGGGAAGCCTCCTGCTTCCGCGATCTGGGTCTTCTAGCGACGCGGCCTGAAAGGCTCGCTCCAGGGAACACACCGCATCCTTCTCTTCACATGGCACCGTGATGACGCCGCCACTCCCTGGCATCTTGAGGACATTGTAGCCGTGATGAGTCACGACCATGAAGTTGGCCAGCGCAGGGTACCCGGGGATGGCGTTGTACGGCAGGCGGATGTGGGCGACGTCAAAGTCGATGAGCTCGGTGCGGTAGTTGCTGCGGGCCCCAAAGGTGACAGGGAGGCGGACCTGCCCGATCGGGATTGTGGAACCGTCGGTGACTCCGGAGAAAGGCTTGGTTGGCTGAAGCTGGTCATAGGGCACCTGGAGGTTGTTGAATGTTTCCACGGACAGGACGTTGAGCCCTGCCCCACCATCGATGAGGGTCCTGGTGACCAGTACATTGCTAATGACTGGGGAGCAAAGCATCGGGAGGACCCCGGCCGTGGCCGCGCACTTGAGCTGATCTGCTGAGCTGAACGTGATGGCGCACGCCGACCACCTGAGGGGGCGCGTTTCTTCGAGCTTGGGGAGGACTGCATTCACTTCACGGGCAAACTGCTTGAAGATGCGTTGAGAGGCTGGGGCTTGAGCTCCGCCCAGGATGCAGGCGATTGCATGAGGCTCTTGGAAGCCCCCAGCCCCCTCGTCTTGATGGCGGTCTTCGTTCCTCCTTGGCTGAGGCGGCAGCGGAGGGAGGCCTGCGTTGCCATGAGGGCGATCCTCACGAGGCTGATCCCTCCAGTCCCCCTCGCGAGGCAGGTCTCGCTAGCGGTCCTCGCGAGGCAGGTCTCGCCAGCGGTCCTCGCGAGGTTGGTCGCGCCACCCTTGGCGCGGGCCGTGATCTTCCCAGCGTCCTGGGTTTCTTCCTCCTCCTCGGCCGTAGCCCCGGTCAGCGCGGTCAGGGCGACGGCCGATCCTTCCTTCTCGCACGGCGCGGAGTTCTTGACATTCGTTGGTGTTGTGAGTGTGGAGGTCGTGGTACACACAGTACCGGCTGCCTCTGGAGGATTCGGGCAGATCCTTGCCCCGCTCGGTGTCCGGTTCTGCTGCGAGTACGGCAGCCCCCTTGCGCTTCACGTCCTTGGCCTTGGGCTTCTTCTCTTCTGGGTCTGCGGCGGGCAGCTCGAGGAGGGAGATACATCCCTCCTCAGCTCTGGCGCACTTGGTCGCCAAGTTGAACAGCTCCAGGGAGGTGCAGAGGTCTTCATGCATCGCCAGCTCCTCCTTCATCTTGACGTCGCGCACGCCATCGGAGAAGGCCGAGATGATGGCTTCCTCGGACACCTTGGGGATCTTGAGGCGTGCACTATTGAAGCGCTGGATGTACTTTTGCAGGGTCTCCCCAGGTTGCTGCTTGATGCGGCGCATGTCGCTCACGGCGGGTGGCCGGTCGCGAGTACCTTGGAAGTTGGCAATGAAGCGGGTGCGCATCTGGTCCCAGGAGGAGATCGTGCCTGGGGCCAGATTCAGGAGCCAGCTGCGAGGTCCTTCCTTCAGCGCCATGGGGAACCAGTTCGCCATGACATTCTCATCCCCGCTGGCAGCTTCGATGCCCAGCTCGTAGAGCTGGAGGAACTCTGCGGGATCAGTTGTGCCTTCGTAGCGGGGAGGCAGGTCTGGCTTGAACTTGCCGGGCCACGCGACGCTACGCAGCTCGGTGGTGTAGGCGCGGCAGCCTGCGGTGGCCACGGGAGGCTTCGGTTGAGGGAGAGCTTGGCCTTGCGTGTCCCCTTGCGCTGCAGCTGGGAGGAGCGCGGGGTCTTGACGTGCCGGAGCTGGAGTAGGGTCACGGCGAGCCGATGCAGGAAGCGCCCGGGCAGCCTCTTGCGGCCGAGGGACTTCTTGGCAGCTCCGATCTTGCCGGGCTGGTGCCTGACGGAGCGGGTTCCGCCCAGGGGCCGCGCGCCTTGGAGCCATGGCGTCTTCCTGGAGAGGAGGCGGTCGGTACGCCCCCGGAGCTTCATTGCCCGCGCGGGGCGGGGTGCGGCGCAGCAGAGCGGACGGCGCAGGAGAGCCCCCTGCAGCGCGGACGAGCTCGGCGACGCGGTCGAGCCACTCTTCGTAGACGTCGTCGACGGGACGGTAGCGCAGGAGCTCGTTTGCTGCGATGAGAGCAGCTCGAGCCTCCAAGGGTGCGCGAAGCGCGTGGGACGAAGAGTCGGCGGGGGTGAGCGATGGAGTAGCGGTGCGGCCGTCTTGCCGCACGGACGGGTGCTGAGACAATGCTTGCTGCTCGTTCCCCGCCGGGCCGGTGGCGGCGTTGACGGCGGGCGACGGGGAACGACGAGGACGCCCACCGATGGGAGCCATCTGGGCGACGCAAGAAGCGATGGCGGCCCGGCGCTCGGCGCGGGCCCGACGAGCGTCAGACATGGACACGACGATCAGAGGAGAGCGGAGCGGTGGAAGACAGATTCTGGCGCACCCCTACCTGGCGCGCCAAATGTCGGATCACGGGTTCCGGCAGACCCTTAAGGTTCGAACTCTGGGGTGCGCGCGGAGATACTGCCCTCTACCTCTCCGTCTCGTAAGGATCTAAACTACCGAAAGAACAGCACAAGAGACACAGAGTTTATACTAGTTCGGGCCACCGATGTGGTGTAATACCCTACTCCAGTGTGGTGTGTGGATTGCCTCTTGGGCTGATGATGATGATGAACAGTACAAGGGAGAACGGCCTCGCGAGGGCCAGTTCTTGGCTAGGACGATGAACTGCTAGAAGGAGTTCAGCCGCCCTTCTCTCTCTCTCTCTTCTTGTTCTCTCGATGCTAGCTTGCTAGATTGATCGATTTCTAGATGCCTCTACCCTGGGGGTGGCTAGTCCTATTTATAGGCAAAGGCCCTGGGCCTCTTCCCAAATATTGAGTGGGAAGGGCGCCAACAATTGGCCAATTCGAAGGGGAACATCTGGTACACTTATCCTGACTAAAGTTGGTCTTCGCCTGGCAAAAGCCCTGTGGTGACGCCGTTCTGGGCTCCATGGTGACCTCCTTCCCACCGTTGGACTGGTCTTGGTCTCGTTGCACCGAAATGGATGCCTTTGCTTGATCCTCTCACCTTCGCTTGCCCCCTTTGCACCAAAGAGGAAAGGGAGGACACTGCACGGTTTGGCGCCCGCCTGGCACCCTTGGTCGTCATGGCTTGCGTCATGGGCACCTCGCGAGGTACCCCGCCTTGATCTCTCCGCCTCCTCGTGAGCCAGCCTGAGGAGGCCGCGCTTGAGGAAGCGCCGTGTCGTCCGCCCCACGAGGCTTGGCCCCTCGCGAGGGTCTTGAGTCTTATGTTGATGAAGATGGGCCGCGCTGGGCCCCCATTTGAGCCACGCCGCAGGCCGCAGGGAAGCAAGTCTGGGGACCCCCGTGCCCAGAACACCGACAATATGCAAGAGGCAAAGAAATATATGAAGGAAAAAGGTATTAAAGCTGAAGATGTTAAGAATTTACCTCCTGTTGAAGAAATACATGGTCTTAATTTACCGCCTGTTGAAGAAATATATGATCTTAATTCATCACCTATTAAAGAAACTCATGGTCTTGATAACCCGCACAGGTAGTAAAGGTAAATTCTCTCTATAGATATGATAAAGCTGAAATCCCTCCTACCAAGATTGCTAGCCAATGCTTAGATGAGTTTGATAACTTTATGGTTAAGCAAGAAGATTTTAATGCTTATTTTGGTAGACAATTAAAACAAAATGCTTATATGATTGAACACTTGGGTGATTATATGTCTAGAGTTAAAGGTGAACTTAAATTCATTAGTAAACATGCTTCTATGGTTACCACTCAAGTAGAACAAGTACTTAAGGCTCAGAATGATTTGCTCAATGAATTGAATAATAAGAATAATGATTTTGCTGTTAGAGTGGCTACTAGAACTGGTAAAATGACTCAGGAACCTTTGTATCCTGAAGGTCACCCTAAGAGAATTGAGCAGGATTCTCAGAGAAATAATTTAGATGCACCTAGTCCTTCTAAAAAGAAGAAAAAGAAAAATGATAGGACTTTGCATGCTTCTAGTGAACCTATTGCTGAAACACCTGAGAATCCAAATGATATTTCTATTTCTGATGTTGAAACACAATCTGGTAATGAACATGAACCTGATAATGTTAATGATGATGTTCATGTTGATGCTCAACCTAGCAATAACAATGATGTAGAAGCTGAACCTGCTGTTGATCTTGATAACCCACAATCAAAGAATCTACGTTATGATAAGAGAGACTTTGTTGCTAGGAAACACGGTAAGGAAAGAGAGCCATGGGTTCAGAAACCCATGCCTTTTCCTCCTAAACCATCCAAGAAAAAGGATGATGAGGATTTTGAGCGCTTTGCTGAAATGATTAGACCTATCTTCTTGCGTATGCGTTTAACTGATATGCTCAAAATGAATCCTTATGCTAAGTATATGAAAGAAATTGTTACTAATAAAAGAAAGATACATGGAGCTGAAATTTCCACCATGCTTGCTAATTACACTTTCAAGGGTGGAATACCAAAGAAACTTGGAGATCCAGGAGTACCAACTATACCATGCTCTATTAAAAGAAATTATGTTAGAACTGCTTTATGTGATCTTGGACCTGGTGTTAGTGTTATGCCTCTCTCTTTATATCGTAGACTTGATTTGAATAAGTTGACACCTACTGAAATATCTTTGCAAATGGCTGATAAATCAACTGCTATACCTGTCGGCATTTGTGAGGATGTGCTTGTTGTGGTTGAAAACATTACTATTTTAACAGACCTTGTTATTCTTTCTATTCCCGAGGACGATAGTATGTCTATTATTCTTGGAAGACCCTTTTTGAATACTGCAGGGACCGTTATTGATTGCAAGAAAGGCAATGTCCCTTTTCATGTTAATGGTAATGAGCATACGGTACACTTTTCGAGGAAACAACCTCAAGTTTATAGTATAAACTCCATTGGAAAAATTCCATCGATTATTTTTGGAGGTTTTGAATTTCCTCTTCCTACTGTCAAAAAGAGATATGATATTTTTATTATTGGGGATGTGCATATCCCTGTTGAGGTAACTTAGTGTTATTCGAAATTTCTCCAGTTCCATGTTATTCGGAATGAGTTTGTTAACAAGACTTGATCAACCTTGTTAGTGGATTCCTTTTGATGAGCATGAGATGGATGAAGTTAGAAAGCACAACCTTCTGTACCCTCCTTTTACTTTCTATTATTTAGTTGAAATAAGGTAAAATTAGTATTTTCTGTTAGTTTTCTGAATTATCCGTGCAATATAAAAATACCCCAAAAATAAAAGTTCTCCAAATGCCCCGAAATTGAAATATGATTTTTTGTGGAATACTTGAGAATATCTGGCACTAAGAACACAACAGGGGGAGCAAGCACCTGGGCACGAGGGTCCAGGGCGCGCCGACCCCCTAGGCACACCCCCTACCTCATGGGCCCATGGTGGCTCCCCTCCACTTATTCCTGCACCCACACACTCCTTCCTCCCAAAAAAATCACCAACTAGCTCAAGCACGAGTTCTATCTCATTTTGCTGCGATTTTCGATCTCCTTACTCAAAGCACCTCTCACAAAACTGCTTTGGGGGATTGTTCCTTGGTATGTGACTCCTCCAATGGTCCAGTTAGTTTTTGTTCTAGTGATTTATTCATTGCAAATTTGTGCTGCCTAGGCGACCATGTTCTTGAGCTTGCATGTCAAATTTATATGGTTCCAAGTAGTTCTAATGCATGATATAGTCTTTAGGCACTTGTAGGAGTAGTTGCTATCAATTTTGTTGAGCTTGGTTCACTTTTATTTGAAGTTACTAAAAATTTCAGAAATTTTCAGAAAATGATGAAGAGATTTTTGAGGGGCTCTTCGAGCCGAAGCTCGAAGGATAAGCAAAGTGAAGAAGAAGAGAGGCCCAAATATAATCTGCCTCGTACCACGGAGGGTCGGCCGTGTGAATGGCCTTGCAATGATTTCTTGAGAGCAGCCGGGATTTATGATGATTTTTATGAGTTGGTTGAGAATGCAGGCATCACCGACTTCCTCCGCGACCAACGCGAATAGTATCTCTTACTCACCAATACCTTTGTGCAAAAATTTTATTTCCATTCTGGGAGGTCACCACCTACAGTGGATTTTTATTTATATGATGAGTATAAGGAGACGACCCTTCGTGAATTCTGTAGAGTTTGCAAGTTACCTTTTCCTGGTATCATATAGGAACCACATAGTAACGATGTGGAAGGGTTTATTGATACAATTGCTGTAGGGGAAACGAGGAAGGTTTCCGATAAATGAATCACTAGCATACACTTTCCTGTTCTACGTTACTTTGCTATATTTTCTAGTAGATGCTTAATTGGTCGCGGAAACTGTGGAAACTTGAGTGTTCCTGATATTATTATTTTGTTCCATGCCTTGTTTTGGGATGACACATTTAGTATGGGCGCTATTGTTGCAAGGCGGTTAAATCTTAACCGTACTAAGGGCCCCATCTTGGGAGGTCTCTTCGCCTCGCACCTCGCTGCACACTATAACATACCTATTAGGCATTATGAGAAAGAAGAAAAAATGTTGCCTACTGTTTTTCTAGACTATAAGAGTATGGCAGCGCATGATTTTATTATTAAGAATAGGGAAAGGGCGCTTAAATACAAACTGATATTTGATAAGAGTCACCCTGAGACTATTACCTTGCCTGCTCCTTCCTTGTTTGATTTATTTGAAGGCAAGTATCTCGTTCCGCTGGTGGCCAACCGCGCCTACCGGAACCCTACATCAGCCACAGAGCCAGAGCCGGAACCACAATTTGATCCTCCACGACATTCTAATTACCAGTGGGATCCGGAGGCGATTGCCAACCAATGGAAATCCGAGGCTTCTCCACAGTACGAACCCAGCTAAAGCTTTGGATATCCGCCAGGCTAGCCGTGGCAATAGACCAACTTAGGCCAAAAGCCTAAGCTTGGGGGGGGGGGTACGTATCTCTCACCGACATTACATTTATGTTTACACACTCAATGCTAGATGTCGGTGCTCATACTTTTTCACTGTAATATCCATGCTAGTTTATTTTCCTTTCTATGTTTTCTTCTTGTGTGTTTGAAAAACCTTAAGAAAACCAAAAAAATTAGTAGTAACTTTTAGATAGTCTATTTTCTTGTTGTAGTAGTAGTAATTAAAAAAAGGAAAACCCAAAAAGATTTCCTATTCTTCTTTTGCTTGTTGGGAGCTTTCCCGTGTAAATAGTTTTATTTCTTTTCTTTTCTTTGGGGGTCGATAGGAGAAGACCATGATTAAATTGTTGAAGTGGCTCTTATATGCATTATTGTTGATTTAACCGAGAGCCCATATTGCCTTGTCTTCTCCTGTTTATTGAATGCTCGCAGATTCCAGCTTAGTCCAATGCACGCGCACTATTATTATTCACATCGTTCAGTCGTGCAAGTGAAAGGCAATAATGACGATATATGATGGACTGATTAAGATGAGAGAAGCTGGTATGAACTCGACCTCTCTTGTTTTTGTAAATATGATTAGTTCATCGTTCCTGATTTAGCCTATTATGAATAAACATGTTTGCAATGACAATTAGAGATTAGAGTTGCTTATGCCATGCTTAATTAGCTAGGAGTTTATAATGGTTTACCTTGTGTGCCAACATGCTATTAAAATGGTTGTGATGTGGTATGATAGGGTGGTATCCTCCTTTGAATGATTCAAGTGACTTGACTTGGCACATGTTCACACATGTAGTTGAAACAAATCAACATAGCCTTCACGATATTTATGTTCATGGTGGATTATATCCTACTCATGCTTGCACTCAATGTTCATTAATTTTAATGCATATTCATTACTGTTGTCACTCTCTAGTTGGTCGCTTCCCAGTCTTTTGCTAGCCTTCACTTGTACTAAGCGGGAATACTGCTTGTGCATCCAATTCCTTAAACCCCAAAGTTATGCCATACGAGTCCACTATACCTTCCTATATGCGGTATCTACCTGCCGTTCCAAGTAAATTTGTATGTGCCAAACTCTAAACCTTCAAATGAAATTCTGTTTTGTATGCTCGAATAGCTCATGTATCAACTAGGGCTGTCCGTATCTTCCATGTTAGGCGGGTTATTCTCAAGAGGAGTGGACTCCGCTCCTCACTCACGAGAAAATGGCTGGTCACCGAGATGCCCAAACCCATGCTTTATGCAAATCAAATCAAAATAATTGCAAACAAAATTCCCCCGGGATTGTTGTTAGTTGGAGGCACTCATTGTTTCGAGCAAGCCATGGATTGATGCTTGTTGGTGGAGGCGAGTATAAACTTTACCATTCTGTTTGGGAACCGCCTATAATGTGTGTAGCATGGAAGATATCGTCATCTCTTGGTTGTTATGTCGACAATGAAAGTATGTCCCTCAAAATATTATTAATCTCTATTTAAAAATTGAGCTTTAGCACCTCTACAAATCCCTGCTTCCCTCTGCAAAGGGCATATCTATTTACTTTTATGTTGAGTCATCACCCTCTTATTAAAAAGCACCAGCTGGAGAGCACCGCTGTCATTTGCATCCATTACTATTAATTTATATTGGGTATGACTATGATTGGATCTCTTTTACCATGAATTACAATGTTCAGTCAGTCCTTGATCTTTAAAGGTGCTCTGCATTTATGTTTTGCAGTCTCGGAAAGGGCTAGCGAGATACCATCTTGTTATATCATATCATGATTGTTTTGAGAAAGTGTTGTCATCCGAGATTTATTATTATTGCTCGCTAGTTGATTATGCCATTGATATGAGTAAACATGAGACCTAAGAGTTATTGTGAATATGGTTAGCTCATAATCTTTGCTGAAAACTTGAATGCTGGCTTTACATATTTACAACAACAAGAGCAAACAGAGTTTGTAAAAGTTTTTCTTTATCACTTTCAGTTTATCAATTGAATTGCTTGAGGACAAGCAAAGGTTTAAGCTTGGGGGAGTTGATACATCTCCGTCGTATCTACTTTTCCAAACACTCTTGCCCTTGTTTTGGACTCTAACTTGCAGGATTTGAATGGAACTAGCCCGGACTGATGCTGTTTTCAGCAGAATTGCCATGGTGTTATTTATGTGCAAAAACAAAAGTTCTTGGAATGACCTGAAACTTCACGGAGATTATTTTTGGAAATAATAAAAAACACTGGTGAAAGAATCAAGGCTAGGGGGCCCACACCCTTTCCACGAGGGTGGGGGGTGTGCCTGCCCCCTGGGCGCCCCTTGCCTCGTGGGCCCCCTGGAGCTCCACCGACCTCAACTCCAACTCCATATATTCGTGTTCAGGGAGAAAAAAATAAAAAAGATTCATTGCGTTTTACGATACGGAGCCGCCGCCAAGCCCTAAACTCTCTCGGGAGGGCTGAGCTGGAGTCCGTTGGGGGCTCCAGAGAGGGCAATCCGTCGCCGTCGTCATCATCAACCATCCTCCATCACCAATTTCATGATGCTCACCGTCGTGCGTGAGTAATTCCGTCGTAGGCTTGCTGGACGGTGATGGGTTGGATGAGATTTATCATGTAATCGAGTTAGTTTTGTTAGGGTTTGATCCCTAGTATCCACTATGTTCTGAGATTGATGTTGCTATATATGACTTTGCTATGCTTAATGCTTGTCACTAGGGCCGGAGTGCCATGTTCAGATCTGAACCTATTATGTTTCCATGAATATATGTGAGTTCTTGATCCTATCTTGCAAGTTTATAGTCACCTATTATGTGTTATGATCCGGCAACCCCGAAGTGACAATAATCGGGACCACTCCCGGTGATGATCGTAGTTTGAGGAGTTCATGTATTCACTCTGTGTTAATGCTTTGGTCCGGTACTCTATTAAAAGGAGGCCTTAATATCCCTTAGTTTCTGCTAGGACCCCGCTGCCACGGGAGGGTAGGACAAAAGATGTCATGCAAGTTCTTTTCCATAAGCATGTATGACTATATTCGGAATATATACCTACATTACATTGATGAATTGGAGCTAGTTCTGTGTCACCCTATGTTATGACTGTTACATGATGAACCGCATCTGGCATAATTCTCCATTATCGATCCAATGCCTACGAGCTTTTCACATACTGTTCTTTGCCTATTTACTTTTCTGTTGCTACTGTTACAATCACTACAAAACCCAAAAATATTACTTTTGCTACCGTTAGCGTTACTTCCATACTACTTTGCTACTAAATACTTTGCTGCGGATATTAAGTTATCCAGGTGTGGTTGAACTAACAACTCAACTGCTAATACTTGAGAATATTCTTTTGCTCCCCTTGTCTCGAATCAATAAATTTGGGTTGAATACTCTACCCTCGAAAACTGTTGCGATCCCCTATACTTGTGGGTTATCATCCCTCCGTCGCCCGCGCAAGGGCGATGGAGGGGAGGGGAGGGGTGGCCACAACCTAGTGGCAACGGCAATGACAGAGGGGCAGCTCGCGAGGGTAACAGAGGGGAGGTTTTCTCACTTTATTATGTGAAGCTTAAATAAGTGCTATTTAAATGACATTACACCTTCACTTAAATTGTTGTGAGATGTATTAGATTATTTTTGCAGAAACCTTTGCCATGTCAGGCATTGCACATGCATTCTAGAGTCGCCTGTCAGGAGACACGGGAGCGACCCAGCCCTAGTAACCACCCCACTCTTCCCTCCGTTCCTACCACTCCAGGAGTCCGCCGTCATTGTTGCGCGTTAGCCGGTGAAGGTGACAGCGAGGATCTGCTGCCTCACGTTGGTGTGAGGGGCTTTGCAAGCCAGGGTGGCAATGTTGACTTGAGATGGCGGCATTGATCTCTCCGGTGGATGGCACGCGCAGGTGTTGCCTGTTCCTTTCGATTGGAACAATCGCTGACAATTGTTTGTTGGGAAACGTTGCATGAAAAAAAAACAAAAAATTTACGCACACACAATGATCTATCCATGGAGATGCATAGCAACGAGGGGGAGAGTGCATCTACGTACCCTCGTAGACCGTAAGCGGAAGCGTTTAGTAACGCAGTTGATGTAGTCGAACTTCTTCGCGCTCCAACCGATCAAGTACCTAAGTACGACACCTCTGAGTTCTGCACACGTTCAGCTCGGTGACGTCCTCCGCCTTCTTGATCCAGCAAGATAGCGAGGTAGTGGATAAGTTCAGGTAGCATGACGGCAGCATGACAGTGTGGTGACGGTGATGGCGAAGTGATCTCCACAGGGCTTCACCTAAGTACTACGAAAATATGACTGGGTGTAAATGGTGGAGGGGGACGCGTGCCGCACACGGCTAAGACAATCATGTCTATTGTGCTAGGCGCCCTCTCCCACATATATATAGGTGGGGGTGGAGGGAGCAGCCAGGAGGCGCCCCCAAGTAGGCCGAATCCTACTTGGAGTCCTCCCGAAAATGGTGCCCCCTTTCCTTTATAAGTGCGGGAGGAAGGAAGGAGGAGGTGGCGCCCCCCTTTCCTTTCTCCCCTGAGGAGGGAAAGGCAGGAGGGCCCCCCCTCCCCTTTCCTTCACCTAGGGACATGTAACGCCCCAGATGTAACTTGCCATATTTGTAATCCAACTCTTGCCATTTCCGGCTATGTGTTATGTTATTTCCTCCATGGTTGGGTTCTCTCCGTTTTGCATTTTGGTCATGTCATGCATTTCATATCATGTCATCATGTGCATCGCATTCGCATACGTGTTCGTCTCATAAATCCGAGCATCTTTCCCGTTGTCTGTTTTGCAATCCGGCGCTCCTATGTCTCCCGGCGTCCCCTTTTACATTTCTTCGTGAGCAGGTATTAAACATTCTCGGAATGGACCGAGGTTTGACATGTGGCCTCGGTATAGCACCGGAAGACCGCCTGTCAAGTTTCGGGTCAATCGGAGTTCGTTTGGTACTCCAACGGTTAACCGGGTAACTGTGAAGGCCTCGTGTGTGTTGCAGCCCAACACCCCTTCAAGGCAGCCCAATAACCCATCTAAGTCACTCCCATGTCCTCCGCCGTTCGATCACGATCGCGTGGCCGAAAACCGCTCTCCATTTGGAGCTCCCTAGCTCCTTCTAGCTATAACAAGGCCTCCCCTCCTCCATTTGCGGATCAAATCCACCCTAAACCTAGCCCCGCTCTCCTCCGCGCCGCCGGACGCGTCCGTCCGCGCCGGACACGTCCGCCGGCCACCTCACCGCGACCAATAGGAGCGTGCCACGTCGCCCAGCCGCCCGCCGCCGCCAACCGCGGGACGCCACGCGGCAACCGCGGCCCACTTCGCCGCCGCCTCCTCCCCCGCGGGCCCGCGAGCCCGAGGCCGGCCATCCCGGCCCGCGCGCGGCCGCCGCCCGCCCGACGTCGCCCCGCGCATCGCGTCGCCCGCGTCCGCCGCGGCTCCCGCCGGCGCCGCCTCGCCCCGCCGCTGCCGGCGCCGCCGCCGGCCGCCTCGCTCCGCCCGCGCCGCCGCCGGCTCCGCTCGCCACCGCGCCGGCGCGCGCCGCCTCCGCCGCCGAGTTCCCGCGCCGCTCCTCCGGCGCCTCCCGCCTTCTTCCTCCGCCCCGGTGTCGCCGGCCGTCGCCGGATCCGACCTCGGTTCGCGTGCGCGCAAGGGTTGACTTCCCCGAGCCCAATTTTTCTCCAAGTCTTTTATTTTCATCATTATCTTGCCATGTTCGACATGCCATAACTTTGAATCCGTAGCTCCGCTTCGCGCATATAATATGTCAAATTGTTGGCCTCGAAGAGTACATCATTTTGTTGCATTGCATCATTTTCATTTGAAGTCATCTTGATGCCCGAAATGCTGTTAGAAGAGGGCTAGTTGATGTTAGTGGCTGGATCTTATCTGAACATGCACTTTTGTCATTTTTGCCATGATTGATGTGCACCTCCTATGAAGTTGAGTCCTACATGAGTTTTGTAATATGCCATGTTAAATATCCAGGGAATTTTACCATGTGTTTTTTTGATCTATGTGGTGACTAGCACAAGCATGCAAACTAGGTCACCTGATGTTGCTGATTTCAGAGACTCAGCGATTTCAGTCCCTGACTGCTGTTATTTTTATGCCATGTGTTCATGTTGTTTCCGTGAGATCTATGCATAATTTGAGCATGATCAGTAAGGGTGTTTTGAACTTGAGTATTTGCCTAATCCATAAATGCCTTTGTTTGAAATTATGGAGTGCCATAGCTTGAGTCAATCGAGCTCTACTTTTGCTTCAAAATGTTGCTGGCAGATTGTTTACATGTTATTCGATTTTGCCAAGCTTGGTGTAGTTGATCCTTGCATGATATGATGTTATTATTGCCATGTCTAGTTACTATGCCATATCTTATTGATGTATGTATGCTTAGTTTATCATGAGTTTCTCTGTAGTGAGTGCATCGAGCTCACGAACATGCCTAGTCGTTATCAGTTTTCTGCCATGTCCAGTTTTCTGCTAAGTCTGAAACCTGTAACGAAACTTGCTTAATTGTCATGGGTGTAATCATATTCTCTGATCCTTTTTGGCTTATGGTCAGTAAGGGACTTTTGTCAAGTGATATGAGTATATTCGTTCCATGCCTTTCTTTGCTATGTTGTGAACCTGTAGCATGTTGTTTCGTTGCTCCGAACATGTCATCCTGATGTTAGTTTCTGCTTGTTGATATTTTCACCAAGTCTGAGAACTTGTTATCGTTTGCACTTTTGCCATGCTTGTTTGGACCTGTTATGTTGTGATTTAGCCGTAGCTCAGTGTTCATCTTTTGTCGTGCATCTTGTGTAGATTACTTTCGTATGCTTTGTTGTCATGTTTGGGTGCAGTAGCTTAATTATTTGTTGCTTGCTAAGTAGCATCATGCTGTTAATGGCAGATTGGTGTCATTCTTGTATTGCTTGCCATTTGCAAACCGTGCATCCGATTCCGGTGATCTTTATATCGATTTCAACCGAAATCACCTCATATATCCAGTGGCATGCTTGGTTTGCCAAGATTATGCCCTGTTCATCCTTGCCCTTCCGGAGCATGCATACGCATTGCATATCACCTCTCGCATATCATGCCATGTTTTGCATCATGTTCCTTGCGCATTGCATCGTGGTTGATATTGGTTCCTTTGCTTGTTCTCTTGTCTTGGGTAGAGCCGGGAGACGAGTACGTGAACGAGGTTTCCGTTGAGAACGCTTTCGAGGACCAAGCTTTCGACAACTCTGAGAACCTTGCAGGCAAGATGACCATACCCTCGAAATCACTTCTATCTTTGCTTGCTAGATTGCTCGCTCTTTTGCTATGCCTATGCTGCGATACCTACCACTTGCTATATCATGCCTCCTATATTGCCATGTCAGCCCCTAACCATCCTTGTCCTAGCAAACCGTTGTTTGGCTATGTTACTGCTTTGCTCAGCCCCTCTTATAGCGTTGCTAGTTGCAGGTGAAGATGAAGTTTGTTCCTTGTTGGAACATGATCTTGTTGTTCCTTGTTGGAACATGTTTACTTGTTGGGATATCACAATACCTCTTATTTAATTAATGCATCTATATACTTGGTAAAGGGTGGAAGGCTCGGCCTTATGCCTGGTGTTTTGTTCCACTCTTGCCACCCTAGTTTCCGTCATACCGGTGTTATGTTCCCGGAGTTTGCGTTCCTTACACGGTGGGGTGATTTATGGGACCCCCTTGACAGTTCGCTTTGAATAAGACTTTTCCAGCAAGGCCCAACATTGGTTTTACCATTTGCCACCTAAGCCTTTTTCCCTTGGGTTCTGCAGACTCAAGGGTCATCTTTATTTTAACCCCGGGCCAGTTTTCCTTCGATTGCTGGTCCAAACTAGAGCACCGTGCGGGGCCGTCCCTTGGCAACTTGGGTTATGTTGGCTCCTGTACGCTTCGCTTATCCGGATGTGCCCTGAGACCGAGATATGTGCAGCTCCTATCAGGATTTGTCGGCACAATCGGGCGGCTTTGCTGGACTTGTTTTGTTGCTGCCGAGATGTCTTGTAGTCCGGGATTCCGAGATTGATCGGGTCTTCCCGGTAGAAGGAATATCCTTCGTTGACCGTGAGAGCTTATCATGGGCTAAGTTGGGACACCCCTGCAGGGTATTATCTTTCGAAAGCCGTGCCCGCGGTTATGAGGCAGATGGGAATTTGTTGATGTCCGGTTGTAGAAAACCCGAAGTTGACCTTAACTAAAACACATCAACCGCGTCTGTAACCGTGATGGTCTCTTCTCGGCGGGGTCCGGGAAGTGAACACGGTTGTTGGAGTTATGCCTGACGTAGGTAGTTTCAGGATCACTTCTTGATCACTTCTAGCTTCACGACTGTGCTTTGCCTTCTCTTCTCGCTCTCTTTTGCGCTAAAGCCACCATATGCTGGTCGCTTGCTGCAGCTCCACCTCACAAAGCCCTTTCCCACCTTTAAGCTTAAATAGTCTTGATCTCGCGGGTGTGAGATTGTTGAGTCCCCGTGACTCACAGATATTATCACCTCAGTTGCAGGTACCAATGATGTCAGTGCTGATGACGCGACCGAGCTCACTTGGGAGTTCGATGAGGAACGTGGCCGTTACTATGTTTCTTTTCCAGATGATCAGTAGTGGAGCCCAGTTGGGTGATCCGGGGATCTGTTTAGCATTTGGGGTAGTCTTCTTTCATTTTGGTACCGTAGTCGGACCTTGAGTGTAATCTGCATGATGGATGTTATTTATGTACTTGTGTGAAGTGGCGATTGTAAGCCAACTATGTATCTTTTCCCCTATTTATTACATGGATTGTGTGAAGATTACCTCACTTGCGACATTGCTTTCAATGCGGTTATGCCTCTAAGTCGTGCCTCGACACGTGGGAGATATAGCCGCATCGAGGGCGTTATAAGTTGGTATCAGAGCCTTTCCCCGACCTTAGGAGCCCCCACTGTTTGATCGTCTTTAGTGGCCGAGTTGTGTCTAGAAAAATGTTTTGAGTCATTTAGGAATTATATATCGGAGAGTTTATGAACTCTTTTTACTCCCCAGTCCCTTCGACCTTCTGGTAAGGCTTCCTGACGTAGAGTTTTGACTCTTCTCTTCTCAAATTTCACTAAAAAAAATTTAGGATCACGCGGGTATATTACAATCGTTCCGATGGTTTTATGATGACAACATTGTCTTGGTTGCCTCCTGACATTTAGGGGTTGTGGCAGTGTCCCGGGGAGTTGAGCTCCGAGGTGTTGTCGTCATAATTTTATCGTTGCGGTTTTGGAATACCTGAGTCTAGTACGACCGACATCGAAAATCTCTTTTGTACAGTTGTTGGTGAGATAACCCTGATAGCCCAGTACTGTGGCGAGTGCAGGGGTATTGCCATGACTGGTATAACGGATGTGTTTTCGAAGGTTGAGGTAGACGATTTCCGAAGGTTTCTTGGTTATGTGTTGAAGGATGGATACAGCTGGTTGTAGGATTTGCTAGTTTGGGTGAGATATTATGCTTCCCCTGTATCCCCAACACCTGATTGCATAACCAGAAAGTTTCGGGAGTTTATAAGTGGGAATTCTTGTAGCTTTAGTATTTCTTCCGCAGATATTTGGTTTGTGATTGGGTAATCCTTACCAAGTATTTGTTCACTTCCGTACCTTGTTGATTTTATTCCTTACCATGTTCTAAGTGGCTTCTCAATTTTGGAAGTGTGATGATTTACATTGGAATTCATTCGTTCATTCTCGTTCGAATGTTAATTGTGAAGACTATATGTTGCAATTTCGTTCCTTTGATTCAGCCTCAATATATCTCTGTCAAGATGCTAATGGATGTCACCCTCTTCAGGATGGCTCCACCAACGCGTCAGAATCCGGAACGCAATGACGGGAATCAGGCTAACCCTCTGCCACCACCTCCGCCTCCGGAAGCTTGGCAAGCCTTGATGACTGCCACAAATGCCAATGCTCAGATTCTGATTCAGCTCTTGCAAGATCGCAACCAAGGGCAAGCTAATCAAGAGAATCAAGGCCAAGGCAACAATCAGCCGCATTTCGCTTCACTGAACCAGTTCCTTGCTAATCAGCCAAAGACTTTCAGCTACTGTGTCGAGGCCACAGACGCAGATGATTGGCTCGTGGACATCAGCAAGCATTTCGAGTGCAGCAATGTCAGACCTGAGGACTTTGTCAAGTTTGCCTCTTTTCAACTCAAAGATCAAGCTGTTGAGTGGTTCCAGCAATACAAAGATTCTAGAGGAGGTCGTGTGATAACCTGGGATGATTTCCGTCGTGATTTCAAAGTGCACCACATTCCAGAAAGTGTTGTTGAGCTTAAGCGTGAGGAATTCCGCAATCTCAAGCAAGGCAACATGACTGTCTATCAATACAACACTCAGTTCCAGAAGCTCTCTCGTTTTGCTAGGCAAGACATCCCTGATGAGAAGAGTATGATCTACCAATTCAGGCGTGGTCTCAGAGAAGATCTGCAACTTGCTCTCGTGCTTTTCGAGCCATTAAAGTATGATGAATTCTACAACATGGCGCTGAAACAAGAAGCTGCTCAGCTCAAGTGTGAGGCATCTAAGAAGAGAGTCAGAGACGCGGTTCAGTCTTCTTCTTCCTCACTTGTGGCAGCTAAGCAACAGAAGTTCTGGTTGCCTCCTCCTCCTCCGTTCCGTCAGCCTTATCAGCAGAAGAATTCAAGTGGTCGTGGATCTTCCCACCCACCCAACCCTGGCTTTCAGAACAAGTCTCAGAACCAAGCTCCAAGGCCAAGTGCTCCTTACCATCGTCCGCTCTCAGAAGTGACTTGTAACAAATGTCAGCAGAAGGGTCACTATGCGAACAAGTGCTTCAACCAGAGGCGCCTTCCGCCTCCTCCTCCTGTGAAATCTTCCAGCAATGCAGTGGTCAAGCATAATCCTAAGCACGTCAAGGTGAACATGTTGAATGCAGCTCAAGCAGAGGATTCTTCTGAAGTGATCATGGGTAATCTTCCTGTTAATGATATTCCTGCCAAAGTGTTATTTGATACTGGTGCATCGCATTGTTTCATGTCAAGATCGTTCTTTGCAAAGAATGATTTTCCTTGGACTTACCTGGATAAACCGTTGGGTGTTATTTCTCCGGCGAAATCAATGAGAGCAAACTCTTTAGTTCCTGATGTCTCTATCAAGATGGGCGACTACAAATTTCTTTCTTCTCCAATGGTGCTTGGTGACTCTGATATTGATCTTATTCTCGGGATGGACTGGCTTTCTAAGCACAAGGCTCAGCTCGAGTGTGCTGCCAGGGAAATCAAATTGACTCACTCTTCTAACGATGTGATCATCTATGCTTCTCGTGATGATAACATTCGGTTGTTTTCTCTCAATGAGATGGGTGAAATGGAGGCTATCTCTCAGATTCCAGTCGTTTGTGAGTACCAAGATGTTTTTCCAGAAGAGCTTCCGGGTATGCCTCCCCGTCGGCCAGTTGAATTCGTTATTGATCTTGAGCCTGGCACGGAACCCGTTTGCAAGCGTCCTTACAAGCTTGGACCAGATGAGCTCAAGGAATTGAAGATTCAACTCGATAAACAAGAGCGTCTGGGTCTGATCAGACCGAGTTCTTCTCCTTGGGGTTGTGGTGTTCTTTTTGTCAAGAAGAAGGATGGCACGGACCGACTTTGCGTCGATTACCGTCCATTGAACAAGAAGACTATCAAGAACAAGTACCCACTTCCCAACATCAATGAGCTTTTTGAGCAACTTAAAGGTGCTAAGGTGTTCTCCAAGCTTGACCTTCGTATGGGTTATCATCAGATTCGCATTCGTGAAGAAGATATTCCCAAGACAGCATTCAGAACAAGCTTTGGTTCTTTTGAATATACTGTCATGTCTTTCGGCCTTGTCAATGCTCCTCCATATTTCACTCGGTTGATGAATTTCATCTTCAACCCCTACATCAACGAATTTGTCTTGGTCTATCTTGATGATATTTTGGTCTTCTCCAAGAATAAGAAGGATCATGCAGAACATTTGCGATTGGTACTCGACAAGCTCAGAGAGTATCAATTATATGCGAAGTTCTCCAAATGTGAATTCTGGCTTGATGAAGTTCTTTATCTTGGTCATATCATCTCTGCCAAGGGCATCGCTGTTAATCCAGAGAGGGTGTCTGCAGTTTTGAATTGGAATCCTCCTCAGAATGTCAAGCAGCTTCGCAGTTTTCTTGGACTTGCAAGCTATTGCCGAAGATTCGTTGAGAATTTCTCCAAGATTGCTAAGCCTCTTTCCAACCTCCTCCAGAAGCATGTGAAATATGTCTGGTCTCCTGAGTGTGACGTTGCTTTCAACACTCTCAAAGAGAAACTTGTCACTGCTCCAGTTTTGACTCCTCCTGATGAATCCAAGCCTTATGAAGTATTCTGTGATGCTTCTCTTTAGGGCCTCGGTGCTGTGTTAATGCAAGAGAAGAAGGTTGTTGCCTATACCTCTCGCCAGTTGAAGCCCAATGAAAGGAACTACCCCACTCACGATCTTGAGTTGGCGGCAGTTGTCCACGCACTAATAACATGGAGACATCTCCTGTTGGGAAGGAAAGTGGACATATTCACCGATCACAAGAGCCTCAAGTATATCTTCACTCAGCCTCATCTCAACCTCAGGCAAACTCGATGGGTCGAAATGATTCAAGAGTATAATCCGAGTATTGAATACACTCCAGGCAAGGCTAATGTGATTGCAGACGCTTTGAGCAGAAAGGCTTACTGTAACAGCTTAATCCTCAAGCCATTTCAACCGGATCTCTGTGAGGCTTTCCGCAAGTTGAATCTCCAAGTTGTCCCTCAAGGTGTTCTTGCCAACCTCATTGTCTCTCCTACTTTGGAAGATCAGATTCGTGAGGCACAATTGTTGGATACCATGGTGAAGAAGGTGAAACGTGGTATTGAAAAGAGGATCCCCAAATACAAGTGCTATCGAGTTGATGACAGAGATACTCTTTTCTTCGAGGACCGGATCGTGGTTCCAAAGGGTGATCTTCGTAAAGTCATTATGAATGAAGCGCACAACTCTCTCCTGTCTATTCATCCTGGAAGTTCGAAGATGTTCCATGACCTCAAGCAGTCGTATTGGTGGACTCGAATGAAGCGTGAGATCGCTCAATTCGTGAATGAGTGTGATGTCTGCAGAAGGGTGAAAGCAGAACACCAACGACCAGCTGGACTTCTCCAACCTCTTGCTATTCCAGAATGGAAGTTCGATCATATCGAAATGGACTTCGTGACTGGTTTTCCTAAGTCCAAGCGTGGAAATGATGCTATCTTCGTCGTCATCGACAAGCTCACCAAAGTGGCTCATTTTCTTCCTATCAAAGAGTCTATCACAGCAGCGCAGCTGGCAGAGCTCTACACCTCCAGAATTGTCTCGTTGCACGGCATTCCACAATTGATCTCTTCAGACCGTGGCAGCATCTTTACCTCCAAATTTTGGGATTCTTTTCAGACGGTCATGGGCACCAACATCCGCTTCAGCACAGCGTTCCACCCTCAGACTAGTGGACAAGTCGAGCGTGTCAACCAAATTCTTGAAGATATGCTCAGAGCCTGTGTTATCTCTTTCGGCATGAAGTGGGAGGATTGTCTTCCTTATGCTGAGTTCTCTTACAACAACAGTTTTCAAGCCAGCTCGGGCAAAGCCCCATTCGAGATCCTCTATGGCAGGAAGTGCCGTACTCCTCTCAACTGGTCTGAAACCGGTGAACGTCAATTGCTCGGCAATGATTTGATCTCAGAGGCTGAGGCTATGTGCAAGGTGATTCGTGAGAACCTCAAAGCCGCGCAGTCGCGCCAGAAGAGCTATTACGATAGCAAACATCGTGATGTGGCATTCGAGATCGGAGACCATGTTTACCTCCGTGTCTCGCCAATGAAAGGAACTCGTCGCTTCGGTATCAAGGGGAAACTTGCTCCCAGATACGTCGGCCCCTTCAAGATCATCGGGAAACGAGGCGATCTCGCCTATCAACTTGAGCTTCCCTCCAACTTTGCAAATGTGCACGATGTCTTCCACGTGTCACAGCTTCGCAAGTGCTTCAAGACGCCTGAGCGCACCATCAACTTCGAAGAGATTGATCTTCAAGAAGATTTGTCCTATCATGAGCACCCAGTTGCTATTCTTGAAACAACTGAGCGCAAGACTCGCAACAAGTCAATCAAATTCCTCAAAGTGAAATGGTCACATCATTCAGACCGAGAGGCCACCTGGGAGCGTGAAGACCACCTACGTTCCAAGTATCCGGAGTTCTTTCAGTCCTAGATCTCGGGACGAGATCCTCTCGTAGTGGTGGTGTGTTGTAACGCCCCAGATGTAACTTGCCATATTTGTAATCCAACTCTTGCCATTTCCGGCTATGTGTTATGTTATTTCCTCCATGGTTGGGTTCTCTCCGTTTTGCATTTTGGTCATGTCATGCATTTCATATCATGTCATCATGTGCATCGCATTCGCATACGTGTTCGTCTCATAAATCCGAGCATCTTTCCCGTTGTCCGTTTTGCAATCCGGCGCTCCTATGTCTCCCGGCGTCCCCTTTTACATTTCTTCGTGAGCGGGTATTAAACATTCTCGGAATGGACCAAGGTTTGACATGTGGCCTCGGTATAGCACCGGAAGACCGCCTGTCAAGTTTCGGGTCAATCGGAGTTCGTTTGGTACTCCAACGGTTAACCGGGTAACTGTGAAGGCCTCGTGTGTGTTGCAGCCCAACACCCCTTCAAGGCAGCCCAATAACCCATTTAAGTCACTCCCATGTCCTCCGCCGTTCGATCACGATCGCGTGGCCGAAAACCGCTCTCCATTTGGAGCTCCCTAGCTCCTTCTAGCTATAACAAGGCCTCCCCTCCTCCATTTGCGGATCAAATCCACCCTAAACCTGGCCGCGCTCTCCTCCGCGCCGCCGGACGCGTCCGTCCGCGCCGGACACGTCCGCCGGCCACCTCACCGCGACCAATAGGAGCGTGCCACATCGCCCAGCCGCCCGCCGCCGCCAACCGCGGGACGCCACGCGGCAACCGCGGCCCACTTCGCCGCCGCCTCCTCCCCCGCGGGCCCGCGAGCCCGAGGCCGGCCATCCCGGCCCGCGCGCGGCCGCCGCCCGCCCGACGTCGCCCCGCGCATCGCGTCGCCCGCGTCCGCCGCGGCTCCCGCCGGCACCGCCTCGCCCCGCCGCTGCCGGCGCCGCCGCCGGCCGCCTCGCTCCGCCCGCGCCGCCGCCGGCTCCGCTCGCCACCGCGCCGGCGCGCGCCGCCTCCGCCGCCGAGTTCCCGCGCCGCTCCTCCGGCGCCGCCCGCCTTCTTCCTCCGCCCCGGTGTCGCCGGCCGTCGCCGGATCCGACCTCGGTTCGCGTGCGCGCAAGGGTTGACTTCCCCGAGCCCAATTTTTCTCCAAGTCTTTTATTTTCATCATTATCTTGCCATGTTCGACATGCCATAACTTTGAATCCGTAGCTCCGCTTCGCGCATATAATATGTCATATTGTTCGCCTCGAAGAGTACATCATTTTGTTGCATTGCATCATTTTCATTTGAAGTCATCTTGATGCCCGAAATGCTGTTATAAGAGGGCTAGTTGATGTTAGTGGCTGGATCTTATCTGAACATGCACTTTTGTCATTTTTGCCATGATTGATGTGCACCTCCTATGAAGTTGAGTCCTACATGAGTTTTGTAATATGCCATGTTAAATATCCAGGGAATTTTACCATGTGTTTTTTTGATCTATGTGGTGACTAGCACAAGCATGCAAACTAGGTCACCTGATGTTGCTGATTTCAGAGACAGCGATTTCAGTCCCTGACTGCTGTTATTTTTATGCCATGTGTTCATGTTGTTTCCGTGAGATCTATGCATAATTTGAGCATGATCAGTAAGGGTGTTTTGAACTTGAGTATTTGCCTAATCCATCCATGCCTTTGTTTGCAATTATGGAGTGCCATAGCTTGAGTCAATCGAGCTCTACTTTTGCTTCAAAATGTTGCTGGCAGATTGTTTACATGTTATTCGATTTTGCCAAGCTTGGTGTAGTTGATACTTGCATGATATGATGTTATTCTTGCCATGTCTAGTTACTATGCCATATCTTATTGATGTATGTATGCTTAGTTTATCATGAGTTTCTCTTTAGTGAGTGCATCGAGCTCACGAACATGCCTAGTCGTTATCAGTTTTCTGCCATGTCCAGTTTTCTGCTAAGTCTGAAACCTGTAACGAAACTTGCTTAATTGTCATGGGTGTAATCATATTCTCTGATCCTTTTTGGCTTATGGTCAGTAAGGGACTTTTGTCAAGTGATATGAGTATATTCGTTCCATGCCTTTCTTTGCTATGTTGTGAACCTGTAGCATGTTGTTTCGTTGCTCCGAACATGTCATCCTGATGTTAGTTTCTGCTTGTTGATATTTTCACCAAGTCTGAGAACTTGTTATCGTTTGCACTTTTGCCATGCTTGTTTGGACCTGTTATGTTGTGATTTAGCCGTAGCTCAGTGTTCATCTTTTGTCGTGCATCTTGTGTAGATTACTTTCGTATGCTTTGTTGTCATGTTTGGGTGCAGTAGCTTAATTATTTGTTGCTTGCTAAGTAGCATCATGCTGTTAATGGCAGATTGGTGTCATTCTTGTATTGCTTGCCATTTGCAAACCGTGCATCCGATTCCGGTGATCTTTATATCGATTTCAACCGAAATCACCTCATATATCCAGTGGCATGCTTGGTTTGCCAAGATTATGCCCTGTTCATCCTTGTCCTTCCGGAGCATGCATACGCATTGCATATCACCTCTCGCATATCATGCCATGTTTTGCATCATGTTGCTTGCGCATTGCATCGTGGTTGATATTGGTTCCTTTGCTTGTTCTCTTGTCTTGGGTAGAGCCGGGAGACGAGTACGTGAACGAGGTTTCCGTTGAGAACGCTTTCGAGGACCAAGCTTTCGACAACTCTGAGAACCTTGCAGGCAAGATGACCATACCCTCGAAATCACTTCTATCTTTGCTTGCTAGATTGCTCGCTCTTTTGCTATGCCTATGCTGCGATACCTACCACTTGCTATATCATGCCTCCTATATTGCCATGTCAGCCCCTAACCATCCTTGTCCTAGCAAACCGTTGTTTGGCTATGTTACTGCTTTGCTCAGCCCCTCTTATAGCGTTGCTAGTTGCAGGTGAAGATGAAGTTTGTTCCTTGTTGGAACATGATCTTGTTGTTCCTTGTTGGAACATGTTTACTTGTTGGGATATCACAATACCTCTTATTTAATTAATGCATCTATATACTTGGTAAAGGGTGGAAGGCTCGGCCTTATGTCTGGTGTTCTGTTCCACTCTTGCCACCCTAGTTTCCGTCATACCGGTGTTATGTTCCCGGAGTTTGCGTTCCTTACACGGTTGGGTGATTTATGGGACCCCCTTGACAGTTCGCTTTGAATAAGACTTTTCCAGCAAGGCCCAACATTGGTTTTACCATTTGCCACCTAAGCCTTTTTCCCTTGGGTTCTGCAGACTCAAGGGTCATCTTTATTTTAACCCCGGGCCAGTTTTCCTTCGATTGCTGGTCCAAACTAGAGCACCGTGCGGGGCCGTCCCTTGGCAACTTGGGTTATGTTGGCTCCTGTACGCTTCGCTTATCCGGATGTGCCCTGAGACCGAGATATGTGCAGCTCCTATCAGGATTTGTCGGCACAATCGGGCGGCTTTGCTGGACTTGTTTTGTTGCTGCCGAGATGTCTTGTAGTCCGGGATTCCGAGATTGATCGGGTCTTCCCGGTAGAAGGAATATCCTTCGTTGACCGTGAGAGCTTATCATGGGCTAAGTTGGGACACCCCTGCAGGGTATTATCTTTCGAAAGCCGTGCCCGCGGTTATGAGGCAGATGGGAATTTGTTGATGTCCGGTTGTAGAAAACCCGAAGTTGACCTTAACTAAAACACATCAACCGCGTCTGTAACCGTGATGGTCTCTTCTCGGCGGGGTCCGGGAAGTGAACACGGTTGTTGGAGTTATGCCTGACGTAGGTAGTTTCAGGATCACTTCTTGATCACTTCTAGCTTCACGACCGTGCTTTGCCTTCTCTTCTCGCTCTCTTTTGCGCTAAAGCCACCATATGCTGGTCGCTTGCTGCAGCTCCACCTCACAAAGCCCTTTCCCACCTTTAAGCTTAAATAGTCTTGATCTCGCGGGTGTGAGATTGTTGAGTCCCCGTGACTCACAGATATTATCACCTCAGTTGCAGGTACCAATGATGTCAGTGCTGATGACGCGACCGAGCTCACTTGGGAGTTCGATGAGGAACATGGCCGTTACTATGTTTCTTTTCCAGATGATCAGTAGTGGAGCCCAGTTGGGTGATCCGGGGATCTGTTTAGCATTTGGGGTAGTCTTCTTTCATTTTGGTACCGTAGTCGGACCTTGAGTGTAATCTGCATGATGGATGTTATTTATGTACTTGTGTGAAGTGGCGATTGTAAGCCAACTATGTATCTTTTCCCCTATTTATTACATGGATTGTGTGAAGATTACCTCACTTGCGACATTGCTTTCAATGCGGTTATGCCTCTAAGTCGTGCCTCGACACGTGGGAGATATAACCGCATCAAGGGCGTTATAAGTTGGTATCAGAGCCTTTCCCCGACCTTAGGAGCCCCCACTGTTTGATCGTCTTTAGTGGCCGAGTTGTGTCTAGAAAAATGTTTTGAGTCATTTAGGAATTATATATCGGAGAGTTTATGAACTCTTTTTACTCCCCAGTCCCTTCGACCTTCTGGTAAGGCTTCCTGACGTAGAGTTTTGACTCTTCTCTTCTCAAATTTCACTAAAAAAAATTTAGGATCACGCGGGTATATTACAATCGTTCCGATGGTTTTATGATGACAACATTGTCTTGGTTGCCTCCTGACATTTAGGGGTTGTGGCAGTGTCCCGGGGAGTTGAGCTCCGAGGTGTTGTCGTCATAATTTATCGTTGCGGTTTTGGAATACCTGAGTCTAGTACGACCGACATCGAAAATCTCTTTTGTACAGTTGTTGGTGAGATAACCCTGATAGCCCAGTACTGTGGCGAGTGCAGGGGTATTGCCATGACTGGTATAACGGATGTGTTTTCGAAGGTTGAGGTAGACGATTTCCGAAGGTTTCTTGGTTATGTGTTGAAGGATGGATACAGCTGGTTGTAGGATTTGCTAGTTTGGGTGAGATATTATGCTTCCCCTGTATCCCCAACACCTGATTGCATAACCAGAAAGTTTCGGGAGTTTATAAGTGGGAATTCTTGTAGCTTTAGTATTTCTTCCGCAGATATTTGGTTTGTGATTGGGTAATCCTTACCAAGTATTTGTTCACTTCCGTACCTTGTTGATTTTATTCCTTACCATGTTCTAAGTGGCTTCTCAATTTTGGAAGTGTGATGATTTACATTGGAATTCATTCGTTCATTCTCGTTCGAATGTTAATTGTGAAGACTATATGTTGCAATTTCGTTCCTTTGATTCAGCCTCAATATATCTCTGTCAAGATGCTAATGGATGTCACCCTCTTCAGGATGGCTCCACCAACGCGTCAGAATCCGGAACGCAATGACGGGAATCAGGCTAACCCTCTGCCACCACCTCCGCCTCCGGAAGCTTGGCAAGCCTTGATGACTGCCACAAATGCCAATGCTCAGATTCTGATTCAGCTCTTGCAAGATCGCAACCAAGGGCAAGCTAATCAAGAGAATCAAGGCCAAGGCAACAATCAGCCGCATTTCGCTTCACTGAACCAGTTCCTTGCTAATCAGCCAAAGACTTTCAGCTACTGTGTCGAGGCCACAGACGCAGATGATTGGCTCGTGGACATCAGCAAGCATTTCGAGTGCAGCAATGTCAGACCTGAGGACTTTGTCAAGTTTGCCTCTTTTCAACTCAAAGATCAAGCTGTTGAGTGGTTCCAGCAATACAAAGATTCTAGAGGAGGTCGTGTGATAACCTGGGATGATTTCCGTCGTGATTTCAAAGTGCACCACATTCCAGAAAGTGTTGTTGAGCTTAAGCGTGAGGAATTCCGCAATCTCAAGCAAGGCAACATGACTGTCTATCAATACAACACTCAGTTCCAGAAGCTCTCTCGTTTTGCTAGGCAAGACATCCCTGATGAGAAGAGTATGATCTACCAATTCAGGCGTGGTCTCAGAGAAGATCTGCAACTTGCTCTCGTGCTTTTCGAGCCATTAAAGTATGATGAATTCTACAACATGGCGCTGAAACAAGAAGCTGCTCAGCTCAAGTGTGAGGCATCTAAGAAGAGAGTCAGAGACGCGGTTCAGTCTTCTTCTTCCTCACTTGTGGCAGCTAAGCAACAGAAGTTCTGGTTGCCTCCTCCTCCTCCGTTCCGTCAGCCTTATCAGCAGAAGAATTCAAGTGGTCGTGGATCTTCCCACCCACCCAACCCTGGCTTTCAGAACAAGTCTCAGAACCAAGCTCCAAGGCCAAGTGCTCCTTACCATCGTCCGCTCTCAGAAGTGACTTGTAACAAATGTCAGCAGAAGGGTCACTATGCGAACAAGTGCTTCAACCAGAGGCGCCTTCCGCCTCCTCCTCCTGTGAAATCTTCCAGCAATGCAGTGGTCAAGCATAATCCTAAGCACGTCAAGGTGAACATGTTGAATGCAGCTCAAGCAGAGGATTCTTCTGAAGTGATCATGGGTAATCTTCCTGTTAATGATATTCCTGCCAAAGTCTTATTTGATACTGGTGCATCGCATTGTTTCATGTCAAGATCGTTCTTTGCAAAGAATGATTTTCCTTGGACTTACCTGGATAAACCGTTGGGTGTTATTTCTCCGGCGAAATCAATGAGAGCAAACTCTTTAGTTCCTGATGTCTCTATCAAGATGGGCGACTACAAATTTCTTTCTTCTCCAATGGTGCTTGGTGACTCTGATATTGATCTTATTCTCGGGATGGACTGGCTTTCTAAGCACAAGGCTCAGCTCGAGTGTGCTGCCAGGGAAATCAAATTGACTCACTCTTCTAACGATGTGATCATCTATGCTTCTCGTGATGATACCATTCGGTTGTTTTCTCTCAATGAGATGGGTGAAATGGAGGCTATCTCTCAGATTCCAGTCGTTTGTGAGTACCAAGATGTTTTTCCAGAAGAGCTTCCGGGTATGCCTCCCCGTCGGCCAGTTGAATTCGTTATTGATCTTGAGCCTGGCACGGAACCCGTTTGCAAGCGTCCTTACAAGCTTGGACCAGATGAGCTCAAGGAATTGAAGATTCAACTCGATAAACAAGAGCGTCTGGGTCTGATCAGACCGAGTTCTTCTCCTTGGGGTTGTGGTGTTCTTTTTGTCAAGAAGAAGGATGGCACGGACCGACTTTGCGTCGATTACCGTCCATTGAACAAGAAGACTATCAAGAACAAGTACCCACTTCCCAACATCAATGAGCTTTTTGAGCAACTTAAAGGTGCTAAGGTGTTCTCCAAGCTTGACCTTCGTATGGGTTATCATCAGATTCGCATTCGTGAAGAAGATATTCCCAAGACAGCATTCAGAACAAGCTTTGGTTCTTATGAATATACTGTCATGTCTTTCGGCCTTGTCAATGCTCCTCCATATTTCACTCACTTGATGAATTTCATCTTCAACCCCTACATCAACGAATTTGTCTTGGTCTATCTTGATGATATTTTGGTCTTCTCCAAGAATAAGAAGGATCATGCCGAACATTTGCGATTGGTACTCGACAAGCTCAGAGAGTATCAATTATATGCGAAGTTCTCCAAATGTGAATTCTGGCTTGATGAAGTTCTTTATCTTGGTCATATCATCTCTGCCAAGGGCATCACTGTTAATCCAGAGAGGGTGTCTGCAGTTTTGAATTGGAATCCTCCTCAGAATGTCAAGCAGCTTCGCAGTTTTCTTGGACTTGCAAGCTATTGCCGAAGATTCGTTGAGAATTTCTCCAAGATTGCTAAGCCTCTTTCCAACCTCCTCCAGAAGCATGTGAAATATGTCTGGTCTCCTGAGTGTGACGTTGCTTTCAACACTCTCAAAGAGAAACTTGTCACTGCTCCAGTTTTGACTCCTCCTGATGAATCCAAGCCTTATGAAGTATTCTGTGATGCTTCTCTTCAGGGCCTCGGTGCTGTGTTAATGCAAGAGAAGAAGGTTGTTGCCTATACCTCTCGCCAGTTGAAGCCCAATGAAAGGAACTACCCCACTCACGATCTTGAGTTGGCGGCAGTTGTCCACGCACTAATAACATGGAGACATCTCCTGTTGGGAAGGAAAGTGGACATATTCACCGATCACAAGAGCCTCAAGTATATCTTCACTCAGCCTCATCTCAACCTCAGGCAAACTCGATGGGTCGAAATGATTCAAGAGTATAATCCGAGTATTGAATACACTCCAGGCAAGGCTAATGTGATTGCAGACGCTTTGAGCAGAAAGGCTTACTGTAACAGCTTAATCCTCAAGCCATTTCAACCGGATCTCTGTGAGGCTTTCCGCAAGTTGAATCTCCAAGTTGTCCCTCAAGGTGTTCTTGCCAACCTCATTGTCTCTCCTACTTTGGAAGATCAGATTCGTGAGGCACAATTGTTGGATACCATGGTGAAGAAGGTGAAACGTGGTATTGAAAAGAGGATCCCCAAATACAAGTGCTATCGAGTTGATGACAGAGATACTCTTTTCTTCGAGGACCGGATCGTGGTTCCAAAGGGTGATCTTCGTAAAGTCATTATGAATGAAGCGCACAACTCTCTCCTGTCTATTCATCCTGGAAGTTCGAAGATGTTCCATGACCTCAAGCAGTCGTATTGGTGGACTCGAATGAAGCGTGAGATCGCTCAATTCGTGAATGAGTGTGATGTCTGCAGAAGGGTGAAAGCAGAACACCAACGACCAGCTGGACTTCTCCAACCTCTTGCTATTCCAGAATGGAAGTTCGATCATATCGAAATGGACTTCGTGACTGGTTTTCCTAAGTCCAAGCGTGGAAATGATGCTATCTTCGTCGTCATCGACAAGCTCACCAAAGTGGCTCATTTTCTTCCTATCAAAGAGTCTATCACAGCAGCGCAGCTGGCAGAGCTCTACACCTCCAGAATTGTCTCGTTGCACGGCATTCCACAATTGATCTCTTCAGACCGTGGCAGCATCTTTACCTCCAAATTTTGGGATTCTTTTCAGACGGTCATGGGCACCAACATCCGCTTCAGCACAGCGTTCCACCCTCAGACTAGTGGACAAGTCGAGCGTGTCAACCAAATTCTTGAAGATATGCTCAGAGCCTGTGTTATCTCTTTCGGCATGAAGTGGGAGGATTGTCTTCCTTATGCTGAGTTCTCTTACAACAACAGTTTTCAAGCCAGCTCGGGCAAAGCCCCATTCGAGATCCTCTATGGCAGGAAGTGCCGTACTCCTCTCAACTGGTCTGAAACCGGTGAACGTCAATTGCTCGGCAATGATTTGATCTCAGAGGCTGAGGCTATGTGCAAGGTGATTCGTGAGAACCTCAAAGCCGCGCAGTCGCGCCAGAAGAGCTATTACGATAGCAAACATCGTGATGTGGCATTCGAGATCGGAGACCATGTTTACCTCCGTGTCTCGCCAATGAAAGGAACTCGTCGCTTCGGTATCAAGGGGAAACTTGCTCCCAGATACGTCGGCCCCTTCAAGATCATCGGGAAACGAGGCGATCTCGCCTATCAACTTGAGCTTCCCTCCAACTTTGCAAATGTGCACGATGTCTTCCACGTGTCACAGCTTCGCAAGTGCTTCAAGACGCCTGAGCGCACCATCAACTTCGAAGAGATTGATCTTCAAGAAGATTTGTCCTATCATGAGCACCCAGTTGCTATTCTTGAAACAACTGAGCGCAAGACTCGCAACAAGTCAATCAAATTCCTCAAAGTGAAATGGTCACATCATTCAGACCGAGAGGCCACCTGGGAGCGTGAAGACCACCTACGTTCCAAGTATCCGGAGTTCTTTCAGTCCTAGATCTCGGGACGAGATCCTCTCGTAGTGGTGGTGTGTTGTAACGCCCCAGATGTAACTTGCCATATTTGTAATCCAACTCTTGCCATTTCCGGCTATGTGTTATGTTATTTCCTCCATGGTTGGGTTCTCTCCGTTTTGCATTTTGGTCATGTCATGCATTTCATATCATGTCATCATGTGCATCGCATTCGCATACGTGTTCGTCTCATAAATCCGAGCATCTTTCCCGTTGTCCGTTTTGCAATCCGGCGCTCCTATGTCTCCCGGCGTCCCCTTTTACATTTCTTCGTGAGCGGGTATTAAACATTCTCGGAATGGACCAAGGTTTGACATGTGGCCTCGGTATAGCACCGGAAGACCGCCTGTCAAGTTTCGGGTCAATCGGAGTTCGTTTGGTACTCCAACGGTTAACCGGGTAACTGTGAAGGCCTCGTGTGTGTTGCAGCCCAACACCCCTTCAAGGCAGCCCAATAACCCATTTAAGTCACTCCCATGTCCTCCGCCGTTCGATCACGATCGCGTGGCCGAAAACCGCTCTCCATTTGGAGCTCCCTAGCTCCTTCTAGCTATAACAAGGCCTCCCCTCCTCCATTTGCGGATCAAATCCACCCTAAACCTGGCCGCGCTCTCCTCCGCGCCGCCGGACGCGTCCGTCCGCGCCGGACACGTCCGCCGGCCACCTCACCGCGACCAATAGGAGCGTGCCACATCGCCCAGCCGCCCGCCGCCGCCAACCGCGGGACGCCACGCGGCAACCGCGGCCCACTTCGCCGCCGCCTCCTCCCCCGCGGGCCCGCGAGCCCGAGGCCGGCCATCCCGGCCCGCGCGCGGCCGCCGCCCGCCCGACGTCGCCCCGCGCATCGCGTCGCCCGCGTCCGCCGCGGCTCCCGCCGGCACCGCCTCGCCCCGCCGCTGCCGGCGCCGCCGCCGGCCGCCTCGCTCCGCCCGCGCCGCCGCCGGCTCCGCTCGCCACCGCGCCGGCGCGCGCCGCCTCCGCCGCCGAGTTCCCGCGCCGCTCCTCCGGCGCCGCCCGCCTTCTTCCTCCGCCCCGGTGTCGCCGGCCGTCGCCGGATCCGACCTCGGTTCGCGTGCGCGCAAGGGTTGACTTCCCCGAGCCCAATTTTTCTCCAAGTCTTTTATTTTCATCATTATCTTGCCATGTTCGACATGCCATAACTTTGAATCCGTAGCTCCGCTTCGCGCATATAATATGTCAAATTGTTCGCCTCGAAGAGTACATCATTTTGTTGCATTGCATCATTTTCATTTGAAGTCATCTTGATGCCCGAAATGCTGTTATAAGAGGGCTAGTTGATGTTAGTGGCTGGATCTTATCTGAACATGCACTTTTGTCATTTTTGCCATGATTGATGTGCACCTCCTATGAAGTTGAGTCCTACATGAGTTTTGTAATATGCCATGTTAAATATCCAGGGAATTTTACCATGTGTTTTTTTGATCTATGTGGTGACTAGCACAAGCATGCAAACTAGGTCACCTGATGTTGCTGATTTCAGAGACAGCGATTTCAGTCCCTGACTGCTGTTATTTTTATGCCATGTGTTCATGTTGTTTCCGTGAGATCTATGCATAATTTGAGCATGATCAGTAAGGGTGTTTTGAACTTGAGTATTTGCCTAATCCATCCATGCCTTTGTTTGCAATTATGGAGTGCCATAGCTTGAGTCAATCGAGCTCTACTTTTGCTTCAAAATGTTGCTGGCAGATTGTTTACATGTTATTCGATTTTGCCAAGCTTGGTGTAGTTGATACTTGCATGATATGATGTTATTCTTGCCATGTCTAGTTACTATGCCATATCTTATTGATGTATGTATGCTTAGTTTATCATGAGTTTCTCTTTAGTGAGTGCATCGAGCTCACGAACATGCCTAGTCGTTATCAGTTTTCTGCCATGTCCAGTTTTCTGCTAAGTCTGAAACCTGTAACGAAACTTGCTTAATTGTCATGGGTGTAATCATATTCTCTGATCCTTTTTGGCTTATGGTCAGTAAGGGACTTTTGTCAAGTGATATGAGTATATTCGTTCCATGCCTTTCTTTGCTATGTTGTGAACCTGTAGCATGTTGTTTCGTTGCTCCGAACATGTCATCCTGATGTTAGTTTCTGCTTGTTGATATTTTCACCAAGTCTGAGAACTTGTTATCGTTTGCACTTTTGCCATGCTTGTTTGGACCTGTTATGTTGTGATTTAGCCGTAGCTCAGTGTTCATCTTTTGTCGTGCATCTTGTGTAGATTACTTTCGTATGCTTTGTTGTCATGTTTGGGTGCAGTAGCTTAATTATTTGTTGCTTGCTAAGTAGCATCATGCTGTTAATGGCAGATTGGTGTCATTCTTGTATTGCTTGCCATTTGCAAACCGTGCGTCCGATTCCGGTGATCTTTATATCGATTTCAACCGAAATCACCTCATATATCCAGTGGCATGCTTGGTTTGCCAAGATTATGCCCTGTTCATCCTTGTCCTTCCGGAGCATGCATACGCATTGCATATCACCTCTCGCATATCATGCCATGTTTTGCATCATGTTGCTTGCGCATTGCATCGTGGTTGATATTGGTTCCTTTGCTTGTTCTCTTGTCTTGGGTAGAGCCGGGAGACGAGTACGTGAACGAGGTTTCCGTTGAGAACGCTTTCGAGGACCAAGCTTTCGACAACTCTGAGAACCTTGCAGGCAAGATGACCATACCCTCGAAATCACTTCTATCTTTGCTTGCTAGATTGCTCGCTCTTTTGCTATGCCTATGCTGCGATACCTACCACTTGCTATATCATGCCTCCTATATTGCCATGTCAGCCCCTAACCATCCTTGTCCTAGCAAACCGTTGTTTGGCTATGTTACTGCTTTGCTCAGCCCCTCTTATAGCGTTGCTAGTTGCAGGTGAAGATGAAGTTTGTTCCTTGTTGGAACATGATCTTGTTGTTCCTTGTTGGAACATGTTTACTTGTTGGGATATCACAATACCTCTTATTTAATTAATGCATCTATATACTTGGTAAAGGGTGGAAGGCTCGGCCTTATGTCTGGTGTTCTGTTCCACTCTTGCCACCCTAGTTTCCGTCATACCGGTGTTATGTTCCCGGAGTTTGTGTTCCTTACACGGTTGGGTGATTTATGGGACCCCCTTGACAGTTCGCTTTGAATAAGACTTTTCCAGCAAGGCCCAACATTGGTTTTACCATTTGCCACCTAAGCCTTTTTCCCTTGGGTTCTGCAGACTCAAGGGTCATCTTTATTTTAACCCCGGGCCAGTTTTCCTTCGATTGCTGGTCCAAACTAGAGCACCGTGCGGGGCCGTCCCTTGGCAACTTGGGTTATGTTGGCTCCTGTACGCTTCGCTTATCCGGATGTGCCCTGAGACCGAGATATGTGCAGCTCCTATCAGGATTTGTCGGCACAATCGGGCGGCTTTGCTGGACTTGTTTTGTTGCTGCCGAGATGTCTTGTAGTCCGGGATTCCGAGATTGATCGGGTCTTCCCGGTAGAAGGAATATCCTTCGTTGACCGTGAGAGCTTATCATGGGCTAAGTTGGGACACCCCTGCAGGGTATTATCTTTCGAAAGCCGTGCCCGCGGTTATGAGGCAGATGGGAATTTGTTGATGTCCGGTTGTAGAAAACCCGAAGTTGACCTTAACTAAAACACATCAACCGCGTCTGTAACCGTGATGGTCTCTTCTCGGCGGGGTCCGGGAAGTGAACACGGTTGTTGGAGTTATGCCTGACGTAGGTAGTTTCAGGATCACTTCTTGATCACTTCTAGCTTCACGACCGTGCTTTGCCTTCTCTTCTCGCTCTCTTTTGCGCTAAAGCCACCATATGCTGGTCGCTTGCTGCAGCTCCACCTCACAAAGCCCTTTCCCACCTTTAAGCTTAAATAGTCTTGATCTCGCGGGTGTGAGATTGTTGAGTCCCCGTGACTCACAGATATTATCACCTCAGTTGCAGGTACCAATGATGTCAGTGCTGATGACGCGACCGAGCTCACTTGGGAGTTCGATGAGGAACATGGCCGTTACTATGTTTCTTTTCCAGATGATCAGTAGTGGAGCCCAGTTGGGTGATCCGGGGATCTGTTTAGCATTTGGGGTAGTCTTCTTTCATTTTGGTACCGTAGTCGGACCTTGAGTGTAATCTGCATGATGGATGTTATTTATGTACTTGTGTGAAGTGGCGATTGTAAGCCAACTATGTATCTTTTCCCCTATTTATTACATGGATTGTGTGAAGATTACCTCACTTGCGACATTGCTTTCAATGCGGTTATGCCTCTAAGTCGTGCCTCGACACGTGGGAGATATAACCGCATCAAGGGCGTTATAAGTTGGTATCAGAGCCTTTCCCCGACCTTAGGAGCCCCCACTGTTTGATCGTCTTTAGTGGCCGAGTTGTGTCTAGAAAAATGTTTTGAGTCATTTAGGAATTATATATCGGAGAGTTTATGAACTCTTTTTACTCCCCAGTCCCTTCGACCTTCTGGTAAGGCTTCCTGACGTAGAGTTTTGACTCTTCTCTTCTCAAATTTCACTAAAAAAAATTTAGGATCACGCGGGTATATTACAATCGTTCCGATGGTTTTATGATGACAACATTGTCTTGGTTGCCTCCTGACATTTAGGGGTTGTGGCAGTGTCCCGGGGAGTTGAGCTCCGAGGTGTTGTCGTCATAATTTATCGTTGCGGTTTTGGAATACCTGAGTCTAGTACGACCGACATCGAAAATCTCTTTTGTACAGTTGTTGGTGAGATAACCCTGATAGCCCAGTACTGTGGCGAGTGCAGGGGTATTGCCATGACTGGTATAACGGATGTGTTTTCGAAGGTTGAGGTAGACGATTTCCGAAGGTTTCTTGGTTATGTGTTGAAGGATGGATACAGCTGGTTGTAGGATTTGCTAGTTTGGGTGAGATATTATGCTTCCCCTGTATCCCCAACACCTGATTGCATAACCAGAAAGTTTCGGGAGTTTATAAGTGGGAATTCTTGTAGCTTTAGTATTTCTTCCGCAGATATTTGGTTTGTGATTGGGTAATCCTTACCAAGTATTTGTTCACTTCCGTACCTTGTTGATTTTATTCCTTACCATGTTCTAAGTGGCTTCTCAATTTTGGAAGTGTGATGATTTACATTGGAATTCATTCGTTCATTCTCGTTCGAATGTTAATTGTGAAGACTATATGTTGCAATTTCGTTCCTTTGATTCAGCCTCAATATATCTCTGTCAAGATGCTAATGGATGTCACCCTCTTCAGGATGGCTCCACCAACGCGTCAGAATCCGGAACGCAATGACGGGAATCAGGCTAACCCTCTGCCACCACCTCCGCCTCCGGAAGCTTGGCAAGCCTTGATGACTGCCACAAATGCCAATGCTCAGATTCTGATTCAGCTCTTGCAAGATCGCAACCAAGGGCAAGCTAATCAAGAGAATCAAGGCCAAGGCAACAATCAGCCGCATTTCGCTTCACTGAACCAGTTCCTTGCTAATCAGCCAAAGACTTTCAGCTACTGTGTCGAGGCCACAGACGCAGATGATTGGCTCGTGGACATCAGCAAGCATTTCGAGTGCAGCAATGTCAGACCTGAGGACTTTGTCAAGTTTGCCTCTTTTCAACTCAAAGATCAAGCTGTTGAGTGGTTCCAGCAATACAAAGATTCTAGAGGAGGTCGTGTGATAACCTGGGATGATTTCCGTCGTGATTTCAAAGTGCACCACATTCCAGAAAGTGTTGTTGAGCTTAAGCGTGAGGAATTCCGCAATCTCAAGCAAGGCAACATGACTGTCTATCAATACAACACTCAGTTCCAGAAGCTCTCTCGTTTTGCTAGGCAAGACATCCCTGATGAGAAGAGTATGATCTACCAATTCAGGCGTGGTCTCAGAGAAGATCTGCAACTTGCTCTCGTGCTTTTCGAGCCATTAAAGTATGATGAATTCTACAACATGGCGCTGAAACAAGAAGCTGCTCAGCTCAAGTGTGAGGCATCTAAGAAGAGAGTCAGAGACGCGGTTCAGTCTTCTTCTTCCTCACTTGTGGCAGCTAAGCAACAGAAGTTCTGGTTGCCTCCTCCTCCTCCGTTCCGTCAGCCTTATCAGCAGAAGAATTCAAGTGGTCGTGGATCTTCCCACCCACCCAACCCTGGCTTTCAGAACAAGTCTCAGAACCAAGCTCCAAGGCCAAGTGCTCCTTACCATCGTCCGCTCTCAGAAGTGACTTGTAACAAATGTCAGCAGAAGGGTCACTATGCGAACAAGTGCTTCAACCAGAGGCGCCTTCCGCCTCCTCCTCCTGTGAAATCTTCCAGCAATGCAGTGGTCAAGCATAATCCTAAGCACGTCAAGGTGAACATGTTGAATGCAGCTCAAGCAGAGGATTCTTCTGAAGTGATCATGGGTAATCTTCCTGTTAATGATATTCCTGCCAAAGTGTTATTTGATACTGGTGCATCGCATTGTTTCATGTCAAGATCGTTCTTTGCAAAGAATGATTTTCCTTGGACTTACCTGGATAAACCGTTGGGTGTTATTTCTCCGGCGAAATCAATGAGAGCAAACTCTTTAGTTCCTGATGTCTCTATCAAGATGGGCGACTACAAATTTCTTTCTTCTCCAATGGTGCTTGGTGACTCTGATATTGATCTTATTCTCGGGATGGACTGGCTTTCTAAGCACAAGGCTCAGCTCGAGTGTGCTGCCAGGGAAATCAAATTGACTCACTCTTCTAACGATGTGATCATCTATGCTTCTCGTGATGATAACATTCGGTTGTTTTCTCTCAATGAGATGGGTGAAATGGAGGCTATCTCTCAGATTCCAGTCGTTTGTGAGTACCAAGATGTTTTTCCAGAAGAGCTTCCGGGTATGCCTCCCCGTCGGCCAGTTGAATTCGTTATTGATCTTGAGCCTGGCACGGAACCCGTTTGCAAGCGTCCTTACAAGCTTGGACCAGATGAGCTCAAGGAATTGAAGATTCAACTCGATAAACAAGAGCGTCTGGGTCTGATCAGACCGAGTTCTTCTCCTTGGGGTTGTGGTGTTCTTTTTGTCAAGAAGAAGGATGGCACGGACCGACTTTGCGTCGATTACCGTCCATTGAACAAGAAGACTATCAAGAACAAGTACCCACTTCCCAACATCAATGAGCTTTTTGAGCAACTTAAAGGTGCTAAGGTGTTCTCCAAGCTTGACCTTCGTATGGGTTATCATCAGATTCGCATTCGTGAAGAAGATATTCCCAAGACAGCATTCAGAACAAGCTTTGGTTCTTATGAATATACTGTCATGTCTTTCGGCCTTGTCAATGCTCCTCCATATTTCACTCACTTGATGAATTTCATCTTCAACCCCTACATCAACGAATTTGTCTTGGTCTATCTTGATGATATTTTGGTCTTCTCCAAGAATAAGAAGGATCATGCCGAACATTTGCGATTGGTACTCGACAAGCTCAGAGAGTATCAATTATATGCGAAGTTCTCCAAATGTGAATTCTGGCTTGATGAAGTTCTTTATCTTGGTCATATCATCTCTGCCAAGGGCATCACTGTTAATCCAGAGAGGGTGTCTGCAGTTTTGAATTGGAATCCTCCTCAGAATGTCAAGCAGCTTCGCAGTTTTCTTGGACTTGCAAGCTATTGCCGAAGATTCGTTGAGAATTTCTCCAAGATTGCTAAGCCTCTTTCCAACCTCCTCCAGAAGCATGTGAAATATGTCTGGTCTCCTGAGTGTGACGTTGCTTTCAACACTCTCAAAGAGAAACTTGTCACTGCTCCAGTTTTGACTCCTCCTGATGAATCCAAGCCTTATGAAGTATTCTGTGATGCTTCTCTTCAGGGCCTCGGTGCTGTGTTAATGCAAGAGAAGAAGGTTGTTGCCTATACCTCTCGCCAGTTGAAGCCCAATGAAAGGAACTACCCCACTCACGATCTTGAGTTGGCGGCAGTTGTCCACGCACTAATAACATGGAGACATCTCCTGTTGGGAAGGAAAGTGGACATATTCACCGATCACAAGAGCCTCAAGTATATCTTCACTCAGCCTCATCTCAACCTCAGGCAAACTCGATGGGTCGAAATGATTCAAGAGTATAATCCGAGTATTGAATACACTCCAGGCAAGGCTAATGTGATTGCAGACGCTTTGAGCAGAAAGGCTTACTGTAACAGCTTAATCCTCAAGCCATTTCAACCGGATCTCTGTGAGGCTTTCCGCAAGTTGAATCTCCAAGTTGTCCCTCAAGGTGTTCTTGCCAACCTCATTGTCTCTCCTACTTTGGAAGATCAGATTCGTGAGGCACAATTGTTGGATACCATGGTGAAGAAGGTGAAACGTGGTATTGAAAAGAGGATCCCCAAATACAAGTGCTATCGAGTTGATGACAGAGATACTCTTTTCTTCGAGGACCGGATCGTGGTTCCAAAGGGTGATCTTCGTAAAGTCATTATGAATGAAGCGCACAACTCTCTCCTGTCTATTCATCCTGGAAGTTCGAAGATGTTCCATGACCTCAAGCAGTCGTATTGGTGGACTCGAATGAAGCGTGAGATCGCTCAATTCGTGAATGAGTGTGATGTCTGCAGAAGGGTGAAAGCAGAACACCAACGACCAGCTGGACTTCTCCAACCTCTTGCTATTCCAGAATGGAAGTTCGATCATATCGAAATGGACTTCGTGACTGGTTTTCCTAAGTCCAAGCGTGGAAATGATGCTATCTTCGTCGTCATCGACAAGCTCACCAAAGTGGCTCATTTTCTTCCTATCAAAGAGTCTATCACAGCAGCGCAGCTGGCAGAGCTCTACACCTCCAGAATTGTCTCGTTGCACGGCATTCCACAATTGATCTCTTCAGACCGTGGCAGCATCTTTACCTCCAAATTTTGGGATTCTTTTCAGACGGTCATGGGCACCAACATCCGCTTCAGCACAGCGTTCCACCCTCAGACTAGTGGACAAGTCGAGCGTGTCAACCAAATTCTTGAAGATATGCTCAGAGCCTGTGTTATCTCTTTCGGCATGAAGTGGGAGGATTGTCTTCCTTATGCTGAGTTCTCTTACAACAACAGTTTTCAAGCCAGCTCGGGCAAAGCCCCATTCGAGATCCTCTATGGCAGGAAGTGCCGTACTCCTCTCAACTGGTCTGAAACCGGTGAACGTCAATTGCTCGGCAATGATTTGATCTCAGAGGCTGAGGCTATGTGCAAGGTGATTCGTGAGAAGCTCAAAGCCGCGCAGTCGCGCCAGAAGAGCTATTACGATAGCAAACATCGTGATGTGGCATTCGAGATCGGAGACCATGTTTACCTCCGTGTCTCGCCAATGAAAGGAACTCGTCGCTTCGGTATCAAGGGGAAACTTGCTCCCAGATACGTCGGTCCCTTCAAGATCATCGGGAAACGAGGCGATCTCGCCTATCAACTTGAGCTTCCCTCCAACTTTGCAAATGTGCACGATGTCTTCCACGTGTCACAGCTTCGCAAGTGCTTCAAGACGCCTGAGCGCACCATCAACTTCGAAGAGATTGATCTTCAAGAAGATTTGTCCTATCATGAGCACCCAGTTGCTATTCTTGAAACAACTGAGCGCAAGACTCGCAACAAGTCAATCAAATTCCTCAAAGTGAAATGGTCACATCATTCAGACCGAGAGGCCACCTGGGAGCGTGAAGACCACCTACGTTCCAAGTATCCGGAGTTCTTTCAGTCCTAGATCTCGGGACGAGATCCTCTCGTAGTGGTGGTGTGTTGTAACGCCCCAGATGTAACTTGCCATATTTGTAATCCAACTCTTGCCATTTCCGGCTATGTGTTATGTTATTTCCTCCATGGTTGGGTTCTCTCCGTTTTGCATTTTGGTCATGTCATGCATTTCATATCATGTCATCATGTGCATCGCATTCGCATACGTGTTCGTCTCATAAATCCGAGCATCTTTCCCGTTGTCCGTTTTGCAATCCGGCGCTCCTATGTCTCCCGGCGTCCCCTTTTACATTTCTTCGTGAGCGGGTATTAAACATTCTCGGAATGGACCGAGGTTTGACATGTGGCCTCGGTATAGCACCGGAAGACCGCCTGTCAAGTTTCGGGTCAATCGGATTTCGTTTGGTACTCCAACGGTTAACCGGGTAACTGTGAAGGCCTCGTGTGTGTTGCAGCCCAACACCCCTTCAAGGCAGCCCAATAACCCATCTAAGTCACTCCCATGTCCTCCGCCGTTCGATCACGATCGCGTGGCCGAAAACCGCTCTCCATTTGGAGCTCCCTAGCTCCTTCTAGCTATAAAAAGGCCTCCCCTCCTCCATTTGCGGATCAAATCCACCCTAAACCTAGCCCCGCTCTCCTCCGCGCCGCCGGACGCGTCCGTCCGCGCCGGACACGTCCGCCGGCCACCTCACCGCGACCAATAGGAGCGTGCCACGTCGCCCAGCCGCCCGCCGCCGCCAACCGCGGGACGCCACGCGGCAACCGCGGCCCACTTCGCCGCCGCCTCCTCCCCCGCGGGCCCGCGAGCCCGAGGCCGGCCATCCCGGCCCGCGCGCGGCCGCCGCCCGCCCGACGTCGCCCCGCGCATCGCGTCGCTCGCGTCCGCCGCGGCTCCCGCCGGCGCCGCCTCGCCCCGCCGCTGCCGGCCGCCTCGCTCCGCCCGCGCCGCCGCCGGCTCCGCTCGCCACCGCGCCGGCGCGCGCCGCCTCCGCCGCCGAGTTCCCGCGCCGCTCCTCCGGCGCCGCCCGCCTTCTTCCTCCACCCCGGTGTCGCCGGCCGTCGCCGGATCCGACCGCGGTTCGCGTGCGCGCAAGGGTTGACTTCCCCGAGCCCAATTTTTCTCTAAGTCTTTTATTTGCATCATTATCTTGCCATGTTCGACATGCCATAACTTTGAATCCATAGCTCCGCTTCGCACATACAATATGTCAAATTGTTCGCCTCGAAGAGTAAATCATTTTGTTCCATTGCATCATTTTCATTTGAAGTCATCTTGATGCCCGAAATGCTGTTAGAAGAGGGCTAGTTGATGTTAGTGGCTGGATCTTATCTGAACATGCACTTTTGTCATTTTTGCCATGATTGATGTGCACCTCCTATGAAGTTGAGTCCTACATGAGTTTTGTAATATGCCATGTTGCTGATTTCAGAGACTTAGCGATTTCACAAAGTCCCTGACTGCTGTTATTTTTATGCCATGTGTTCATGTTGTTTCCGTGAGATCTATGCATAATTTGATCATGATCAGTAAGGGTGTTTTGAACTTGAGTATTTGCCTAATCCATCCATGCCTTTGTTTGCAATTATGGAGTGCCATAGCTTGAGTCAATCGAGCTCTACTTTTGCTTCAAAATGTTGCTGGCAGATTGTTTACATGTTATTCGATTTTGCCAAGCTTGGTGTAGTCGATCCTTGCATGATATGATGTTATTCTTGCCATTTCTAGTTACTATGCCATGTCTTATTGATGTATGTATGCTTAGTTTATCATGAGTTGCTCTGTAGTGAGTGCATCGAGCTCACAAACATGCCTAGTCGTTATCAGTTTTCTGCCATGTCCAGTTTTCTGCCAAGTCTGAAACCTGTAACGAAACTTGCTTAATTGTCATGGGTGTAATCATATTCTCTGATTCTTTTTGGCTTATGGTCAGTAAGGGACTTTTGTCAAGTGCTATGAGTAGATTCATTCCAGGCCTTTCTTTGCTATGTTCTGAACCTGTAGCATGTTGTTTCGTTGCTCCGAACATGTCATCCTGATGTTAGTTTCTGAGAACTTGTTATCGTTTGCACTTTTGCCATGCTTGTTTGGACCTGTTATGTTGTGATTTAGCCGTAGCTCAGTGTTCATCTTTTGTCGTGCATCTTGTGTAGATTACTTTCGTATGCTTTGTTGTCATGTTTGGGTGCAGTAGCTTAATTATTTGTTGCTTGCTAAGTAGCATCATGCTGTTAATGGCAGATTGGTGTCATTCTTGTATTGCTTGCCATTTGCAAACCGTGCATCCGATTCCGGTGATCTTTATATCGATTTCAACCGAAATCACCTCATCTATCCAGTGGCATGCTTGGTTTGCCAAGATTATGCCCTGTTCATCCTTGTCCTTCCGGAGCATGCATACGCATTGCATATCACCTCTCGCATATCATGCTATGTTTTGCATCATGTTGCTTGCGCATTGCATCGTGGTTGATATTGGTTCCTTTGCTTGTTCTCTTGTCTTGGGTAGAGCCGGGAGACGAGTACGTGAACGAGGTTTCCGTTGAGAACGCTTTCGAGGACCAAGCTTTCGACAACTCTGAGAACCTTGCAGGCAAGATGACCATACCCTCGAAATCACTTCTATCTTTGCTTGCTAGATTGCTCGCTCTTTTGCTATGCCTATGCTGCGATACCTACCACTTGCTATATCATGCCTCCTATATTGCCATGTCAGCCCCTAACCATCCTTGTCCTAGCAAACCGTTGTTTGGCTATGTTACTGCTTTGCTCAGCCCCTCTTATAGCGTTGCTAGTTGCAGGTGAAGATGAAGTTTGTTCCTTGTTGGAACATGATCTTGTTGTTCCTTGTTGGAACATGTTTACTTGTTGGGATATCACAATACCTCTTATTTAATTAATGCATCTATATACTTGGTAAAGGGTGGAAGGCTCGGCCTTATGCCTGGTGTTTTGTTCCACTCTTGCCACCCTAGTTTCCGTCATACCGGTGTTATGTTCCCGGAGTTTGCGTTCCTTACACGGTTGGGTGATTTATGGGACCCCCTTGACAGTTCGCTTTGAATAAGACTTTTCCAGCAAGGCCCAACATTGGTTTTACCATTTGCCACCTAAGCCTTTTTCCCTTGGGTTCTGCAGACTCAAGGGTCATCTTTATTTTAACCCCCGGGCCAGTTTTCCTTCGATTGCTGGTCCAAACTAGAGCACCGTGCGGGGCCGTCCCTTGGCAACTTGGGTTATGTTGGCTCCTGTACGCTTCGCTTATCCGGATGTGCCCTGAGACCGAGATATGTGCAGCTCCTATCAGGATTTGTCGGCACAATCGGGCGGCTTTGCTGGACTTGTTTTGTTGCTGCCGAGATGTCTTGTAGTCCGGGATTCCGAGATTGATCGGGTCTTCCCGGTAGAAGGAATATCCTTCGTTGACCGTGAGAGCTTATCATGGGCTAAGTTGGGACACCCCTGCAGGGTATTATCTTTCGAAAGCCGTGCCCGCGGTTATGAGGCAGATGGGAATTTGTTGATGTCCGGTTGTAGAAAACCCGAAGTTGACCTTAACTAAAACACATCAACCGCGTCTGTAACCGTGATGGTCTCTTCTCGGCGGGGTCCGGGAAGTGAACACGGTTGTTGGAGTTATGCCTGACGTAGGTAGTTTCAGGATCACTTCTTGATCACTTCTAGCTTCACGACCGTGCTTTGCCTTCTCTTCTCGCTCTCTTTTGCGCTAAAGCCACCATATGCTAGTCGCTTGCTGCAGCTCCACCTCACAAAGCCCTTTCCCACCTTTAAGCTTAAATAGTCTTGATCTCGCGGGTGTGAGATTGTTGAGTCCCCGTGACTCACAGATATTATCACCTCAGTTGCAGGTACCAATGATGTCAGTGCTGATGACGCGACCGAGCTCACTTGGGAGTTCGATGAGGAACGTGGCCGTTACTATGTTTCTTTTCCAGATGATCAGTAGTGGAGCCCAGTTGGGTGATCCGGGGATCTGTTTAGCATTTGGGGTAGTCTTCTTTCATTTTAGTACCGTAGTCAGACCTTGAGTGTAATCTGCATGATGGATGTTATTTATGTACTTGTGTGAAGTGGCGATTGTAAGCCAACTATGTATCTTTTCCCCTATTTATTACATGGATTGTATGAAGATTACCTCACTTGCGACATTGCTTTCAATGCGGTTATGCCTCTAAGTCGTGCCTCGACACGTGGGAGATATAGCCGCATCGAGGGCGTTACAGGACAACCAACCAAGGGGCTCACTAGCCCCCTTGTGGGCTGGTCTGTCCCCTCCTTTGGCCCATAAGGCATATACACTTGCCGGGGGTGCCCGGAACCCCTTCCAGTGACCCGATGAGTACCGGGTGCACTCCGAAACACTTCCGATGTCCGAATACCATCGTCCTATATATCAATATTTACATCTCGACCATTTCGAGACTCCTCGTCATGTCCGTGATCTCATTCGGGACGCCGAACAACATTCGGTCACCAAATCATATAACTCATATAACACTATATCATCAACGGACGTTAAGCGTGCGGACCTACGGGTTCAAGAACTATGTAGACATGACCGAGACACCTCTCTGGTCAACAACGAATAGTGGAACCTGGATGCCCATATTGGTTCCTACATATTCTATGGAGATCTTTATCGGTCGAACCGTTATGACAACATACGTAATTCCCTTTGTCTATCGGTATGTTACTTGCCCGAGATTCGATAGTCGATATATCCATACCTAGTTCAATCTCGTTACCAGCAAGTCTATTTACTCGTTTTGTAATACATCACCTCGTGACTAACTCCTTAGTCATTTGCTTGCAAGCTTATGATGTGTATTACCGAGAGGGCCCAGAAATACCTCTTTGATACTTGGAGTGACAAATCCTAATCTCGATCTATGCACCCTCAACAAACACCTTCGGAGATACTTGTAGAGCATCTTTATGATCACCCAGTTATGTTGTGACGTTTGATAGCACACAAGGTATTCCTCCGGTATCCGGGAGTTGCATAATCTCATAGTCGAAGGAATATGTATTTGACATGAAGAAAGCAGTAGCAATAAACTAAATGATCAATATGCTAAGCTAACGGATGGTCTGGTCCATCACATCATTCTCCTAATGATGTGATCCCGTTATCAAATGACAACTCATGTCTATGGTTAGGAAACCCTAACCATCTTTGATCACCGAGCTAGTCTAGTAGAGGCTCACTAGGGACATGGTATTTGTTTATGTATCCACACATGTATTTAAGTTTCCAGTTAATACAATTCTAGCATGAATAATAAACCTTTATCATGATTAAGGAAATATAATTATAACCATTTTATTATTGCCTCTAGGGCATATTTCCATCATTGTTTACTAGCAATCGTTTGCCCACAACACACAGCTGATTAGCGCAAATCAATTGTGTTATTTTCAGTCTTCCCACGCAGTTTTGATAACTAACCTATATATCGTGTATTATACACATCCTGTTGTGGGAATCGTTTGTGTTATTTTGGCTCATCGCAAACAGTTCACTCGAAAGACCTGTATGCCGTATCACACACATCTGGTTGTGGGTTATCGTTTGTGTTATTTTGGATCATCGTAAACAGATCATCTTGGTGAACTATATGTCGCATACCACACACAACTCATTTCTGAATCGTGCTTGATGGATTAGCCATCGCACACGTTTCATTTCTTAAAGATGGTTTTATTTTCATACGGTTTGCAATGCATGCATCACACACAATTCAGTCGAATGGTGTGTGATACATGTGTCGTCTTAGGACGCATCTGCACTAGTGTCTTCTTCAGCAACTCACTGTGTTGTTCTGGCTTCCCCTGAACCAGCGAATGCATCCTTCAACAAATCCTGTGCGGTCTAGAATCCCCAAATCCCTGATCTTAATAAAGAGAGAAGTTTATCATCAACCAGTAGTATCATACTTCGAATGATTCATTAAAATGGTTCAGCTCATGAATTTTTTTTCCAATCAAAACCCTCCATAGGAATTGCATTACAAAATGGTCCAAGGGTGGGGGCAGCGCCCCCCTTTCCCCGAGCTAGGCATTGTTCAGCCAATGTACATAAGATATGATCCATGAATACGCATTCTGATCGTGATATCAAGCATGATATACTAGGTGCTTACTTACCCTCTTAATTAACAATATTTCAAAGTGAACAAATAATTTTCATTAATGTAGTGGGGCTTTGAAATGGCACAATGCACATCGACCTGTTTCTTTACCTGGTCCTGACGCAACTGGGGTGGAAGAGGTGGGTGCAAGGCAACATCACCACCTCCTCCTCAGTAGCAAAATCCTCCACACAGACCACGCAAGTCGAATAGGCACTGTCCACCTCAGTAGCCACACCTCTCGATAAGTATAGCATCGTGGAAAGCTTTAGGCTAAGTGAAGTGATCCATGTGCGCAGAAATACAAAGAACCTTCGTATGAGGATGCACACTACCACTATCAAGATCAAACTGCCATGGATAGCCGCGACGATGGTAAACTTCTTCATTAGGTCACCGTCTTGTTTCGACATACCCTGAGCCTGTGAAGGCATCCTGTAGCGAATCCTGGGCGGGCCAAAATCCCCAAATCCCTAAAGAGATGAGAATTTTATCATCAGTTAGAAGTATCATACTTCGAATGATTCATCAAAACGGTTCAGCTCACGAAAAAGGTTTCCAATCTAAGCCATCCATAAGAAATGCATTACAAAATGGTCCAAGGCTGGGGGGCAGTGCCCCCCCAACTAGTCATTACTCCACCAATGTACATAAAAGATGATCCATTGCATTCTCATCGATTGATTTTATCCCAATACTAAAGATGATGTTAGATTTTCTTACCCGTTGATGGGTTCAAATCAATCAACTCATCATAATTTCTAATCTTAAAAGATGACAAGTTTATCGTTAGCAATTAGTATCATACCTCGCATGATTCAATAAAATAGTTCAACTCATGAAAAATTTGACTGCAACAAATTATCCTACACGCTACATGTAAATAAAAATGTTTTCACTGAAGAATGATGTAACTAGCCATGATACTACCAGGTGACCCAAACTGAACACAACAGGTTCAATACTCACTTCCTGGTATCCTCGCAGATGTGCGCTTGAAGGAGTGGATAATGAGTGTCATGCATTTTTTGGGAGGGTAATGAGGAAATCCACAGAGCAAAATGTCTGGTGCCATGGCATAGAGTTTGTAGACCGAGAAGTCTGGGCAGGCGGGGAGTAGTGGATATCCGTTTGCATGGCTTAACTTTGAGATTGAGATGGGAGTGTCTTAACCATACCGATCCGTCGAGGCCATGGAAGGGCTTCCGATGGCGGTAGACTCACAGGTGAAGGACCTGTTCCACATTTTGGTGCACTGTCATGCGGGTGCATGGGACAAAGTGTTGTTTTCTAAAGATCGTTGGCTTCAAGTGTCGTGTCGCAAAAATCTCCTCAATGGTGACAACTCGTGTTAATTTTTATTATAGGGCGCTCAGGGATGGGTTGTTGTTGCATCACTGAGCTACTGACATTAAGGGTAGCTGCTCTCTGAGGGCTTGGTTGAGTTTATTCGCCTATGGGAAATTATCTTGGAGGTACAATTGAACCCTCGGGCCATGACTTTGCTATTTGGAAGTGGAACAACAAGGTTGCCTACTTAGTTGCTTCGACCTATCGCCTTCTCGCCGAGGGAACTGTGAGATTTTCCTGTGCAAATGCTATCTGGAAGAGCTGGGCACTACTCAACTGCAACATTTTTAGCTGGTTGGCCATATTGTATCGTGTCTGGACCTCAGACCTCTATGTTAGGCAAGATCGTCAAGTTCAGATTTCGCCCTTCTACCTCTGGGATCAAGAGGAAGATAATGATACATCCATTTTGCATCATGTTTACCTACTATTATTTATATTGTTTTTATCCATAATACTGCTTTTTGGAGTAATTATAATGCCTTTTCTCTCATAATATGCAAGGTACACACAAAGAGGGAGAATTCTGGCTGCTGGAAATCTGGACCTGAAAATGCTACGTCAGGCTACCTATTCTGCACAACTTCAAAAGAGATGAAACTTCAAGGAGATTTTTTATGGAATATATAAGAAATACTGGAGCGAATAACTATCGGAGGGGGACCACCGAGTGAGAACAAGACACCTGGGCGTGCCAGGCCCCCCAGGCGCGCCCTGGTGGGTTGTGCTCAGCCCAGCCCACCCCCGGTGCCCCTCTTCTGGTATATAAGTCATTTTGACCTGTAAAAAAATAAGCAGAGGACTTTTGGGACGAAGCGCCACCGTCTTGAGGTGGAACTTCGGCAGGAGCACTTTTACCCTCCGGCGGAGCGATTCTGCCGGGGGAACTTCCCTCCCGGAGGGGGAAATCATCGTCATTATCATCACCAAGAACTCTCCCATATTGGGGAGGGCAATCTCCATCAACATCTTCAACAACACCATCTCCTCTCAAACCCTAGTTCATATCTTGTGTTCAATGTTTGTACCGGAACTATAGATTGGTACTTGTGGTTGACTAGTAGTGTTGATTACATCTTGTAGTTGATTACTATATGGTTTATTTGGTGGAAGATTATATGTTCAAATCCAATATGCTATTTAATACCCCTATGATCTTGAGCATGATTATCAATTGTGAGTAGTTACTTTTGTTCTTGAGGTCACAGGAGAAATTTTGTTGCAAGTAATCATGTGAACTTGATATGTGTTAGATATTTTGATGGTATGTATGTTGTGATTCCCTGGTTGTCGGTGTCAAAACCGACGGATCTCGGGTAGGGGGTCCCGAACTATGCGTCTAGGCGGATGGTAACAGGAGACAAGGGACACGATGTTTTTACCCAGGTTCAGGCCCTCTCGATGGAGGTAAAACCCTACTCCTGCTTGATTAATATTGATGATATGGTAGTACAAGAGTAGATCTACCACGAGATCAGAGAGGCTAAACCCTAGAAGCTAGCCTATGGTATGATTGTTGTTGTCCTACGGACTAAACCCTCCGGTTTATATAGACACCGGAGGGGGCTAGGGTTACACAGAGTCGGTTACAATGGGAGGAGATCTACATATCCGTATTGCCAAGCTTGCCTTCCACGCCAAGGAAAGTCCCATCCGGATACGGGACGAAGTCTTCAATCTTGTATCTTCATAGTCCAACAGTCCGGCCGTTCGGACACCCCCTAATCCAGGACTCCCTCAGTAGCCCCCGAACCAGGCTTCAATGACGATGAGTCCGGTGCGCAGATTGTCTTCGGCATTGCAAGGCGGGCTCTCCTCCAAATTCCGTATACCTGTTAAATAGTGTCCGGCTTCGCGTGAATGTTGCGCTCCTCGGCTTCCACACCTAATAATGGCCACTTTCCACGTGTCAAGCGAATGTGAAGAGCCAGGGTGTTTTTACATTTATCCCCCTAGCTATGTGAATGAGCTGCCTATTAAAGAGAAGAGGATTCAGATCCAAATCACACCATCCTCCCTTAGCGAGCATTCATCGGAGCACATCCGACTGAGATCCATTCCATCATGGCCGGTCTACGCGGCTCCTCCTCTCGCTCCCCCAGCCCCAAGCCTGGAGATTGGGAGAGATGCTCCGTCCCGCATAGTAAACTAGTGACACTTCATACCAAGGGATTTCTTCCTCCAGCATACATGGTCTCGGTTCAAGCCGGGCTCGCCACCTATAATGGCGGAGAGCTTTCCCAATCCCTCCAAGGGAGAGCGGGTATGCCTTGTCCCTCATTTGATAAGAGGGCTCGGATTTCCAATTCATCTGTTTCTCCGGGGGCTCCTAGAGTTCTATGGCCTCCAGTTGCACAGTTTTACACATGCCTCCATACTGCATATTGCGGGCTTCGTAGCCCTCTGCGAGCTGTTTTTGGGATGCGAGGATCATTTCGCGCTGTGGAAGAAGCTGTTCTGCCTTGTGCCCCGTTCCTAGAAGGGGTCAGTATATCAAGTGGGCGGAGCCGAAGTGTGGCGCATTGCCGGGACTGGATATGTATCCGGAACCCCAAAGAAGACGTCCGAAGACTGGCCTTCAGAATGGTTTTATATAGAAGACGTCCCCCTCCCGGATCCTATTCCGATCGGCCTTCCTGAGTTCGACAATGCTTCTTTGAAGAAGCGCCTGAGCTGGCATCCACGGAGCCCTCAGGAGGAAGACGACAAGGACGTTTTTTACCTGATGAGCCGGATAAGGTCGCTAGCTCAATCCGGATTGACCATGATCGAAGTCATGGCCATATGCATTATGCAAGGGGTGCAGCCGCTTCAATATAGAGGCCACCCCATGTGGGATTTCAACGGGGAGGATGACGCCACCCGTTGCGGCCGTAAGGGGCCAGAATCGGTTGCCGCTCTAGCAAAGATCTTGTCCACTTTGTACAAGGGAGAAGAGGAGGAATTCCTCCGTGTCAATCCATAGGGCGGATTTTCTATGTACAATCCTCCAAGCTGGGTAAGTTGATACTTTTCCTTGCCCATCCGTTCCACATTCCCACAGTTTAAGTATTTCATCTTGCAATTCCAACGCAGGAGTTGCGTAAGGCTGTAAGGGAGATAAACAGCCCTCCTCCACAGCCCGAGGATCCGGGATGATCCCTCGACCCGGCCTCCCAAGAGGATTCGGACATATCTGTGGAGCTAATCGACAGGGTATTTTACCAATTGGGCAACGACAATGCCTTGGTGGACATTAACGGCCGATTACCCTGGGCTACTTCCAGCCTCACAGGTAACTGAAACCGAAGTCCCAGCACTTTGAAAAGGATCCGTCCTTGCATATTTTTGATTTCCGTATACCAATGGTGTTTTGCAGGGGAGGCCCTCGAGGCGGAATACCGAGCCTGCGGCGACTAGCCAACAAGGGGCCGCGAGGCCAGGCGGGCTGAAAAGACACGTAGTCCAGATTGAGACACCGGTGCAGCGGTATGGCGCGCCGTCTTATTTCAAGATATTATTCCCAGAGGCATGCTAACGCCCGTGCTTTCTTTTAGGAGAAAGAACGCTCGTCGGACTATATCCGGAGAGGTTGCCAATCGTGTCTCCACCGGCCAGGCTCCAAGGCCGGATCCGGAAGCGGAAGCGAGTACGAGGCACGCGCCGGACGCTCCTCCGACAGAGGATGCGGACAGACTGTCCGCCACAAATTCCGAGGTGGAGAGTGCCATGAACCACAGGCATCGTCGGACTGTTCTCCGCGACGCTCGTTTCTCACAAGAGGCATTCAATGCCTTCAACTCGGGAGATGCGTACCTCCGTGTTGCTCAAAATGGTCTAGCCAAAGCCACGGAGCAGTATGTAAAGGACATACGGGTGAGAAAATTTGGTGATTATATATATCAGTAGCCCCTGAGACTTAAAACAGTTAGAATAACTGAGTTAAGGATCATTTGTTATGTAGGTTCTTAGAGAAAAGAATACCCAGCTGTCCCAGGAGCTGGAAGAGTGCAAAGCCCAACTTCAGGCCGCACTAGCCGCAACAGGGGAGCCCAAGGAGACCCCCTCTGGTAATATATGCTTCAAATGATAAGTATGATGAAAAGTGCGGCGTATATGCAAATCTGACAATAAAATTGCAGATGATGCCGGAGTAAATCCGGATGAGCAACATCTCCTATGCCAGCTAAAGGCCGGTGAGAGCGTGCTGATAAGGGTGAGGCAGGAGAAGAATGATCTCCTGGATGCCAACACCCAGCTGGGCGTGGAACTAAAGGATGTTCGTGCCCAACTGTCGGACTCTGTTAAGGAGAATCGGCGACTTCAATGCGGCATTTTTAGTAAGTGCTTAAACGAACTTTGAAAAAGAGTTCGGCGAGGAAGTTGGCTGACAGAGTTATGTCTGTAGGTATGCTAACAGGTCGTCCTGCAGAGGAGATGCCCTGTTCTACGGGTGACCTTCTTCCCGAGCTCTCACAACTGCACGAACGAGTTCGGCAGGTGATGCAAGGCGTCGCCCAGGCCTTGTGGCCATCCGTCTCCATGCACGAAGGCCTTGGAGAGCTTGCGGAGAAGCTGAAGGGAGCGCGGCGGCGCTTCCGATTATGGAAGATATCGGCCTGCCGTCAAGGTGCCAGGGAAGCCTGGGACATGGTGAAGACGCGGTACATGAAGGCTGACCCAAATCACATGGCGGAGGTCGGACCTGTAGGGCCTGATGGGAAGGAGATCCCTGTGAGCTTAGTGTATGGCCAAGTAGAATTGGCCGCAAAGTATTCCCAACAGGACTGTAGACTAGACAACCTATTGGATGGTATTGAAGAGGAATTTAACCAGTCAAATTGACTATGTAATTTAAAGTGACATGTATAATGCTGTCTAGCCGGATTGTAGATCGTTTGTCATGGTAGACCTTTTCGCTTCATCCTCGGGACCCGACAGTCCGGAGTGTATCCGAATACCCTCTCGGTTATGTAAGAACCGGGGCATGCGTGGAGACCAGGCGTAGGGGTCATTAGTACTTGAACAGACAAGTGCCCAACTAGTTATGTTATATTACATGCTTAGTAAGAATCATCTTCCAGGGAGAATAGTTCCGTTAGGGGTTCCTTTCCTTGGGAGGCATGCCCTAAAGTGCATGTCCGGACTGCAAAAAGAGACGCAGAAGATACATCTGGGGCGCATAAGTAAATAAGTGAAAAGTCATCTTTAGTTCATCGACCGAATATTCCCTTAAGAACGCTAGCTTTCGGCTTCACCCAGTATGAGGTACACATCCGGCTGACCCGACAGTAACAATCGCAGAGGTGCTCCCCTTATGCCCTAGCCGAATTAACGGGAACGTAGGGCATAAATACAAGAGCCAGGTAACCCAGCTTGGCCAAAACTTAAGTCATATCGATGCATATAATGGTGAATAAAAGGTACATGCGTAAGAATAACACACGTGTTGGGCATGAAGCCCGTATGAATAAGCTTCTGTTAAAGAAGCCCTCAGGTAGAATGGGCACGGATAGCGCGTCGGTTTTGTGCAAACAAGGCACAAATGGGCCCTTAAAGGCTGTGAGAGAAAAGAAGGGGGGAAGGAGAGAAATATAATACAGATAATGTGTAAAAAATGAACAGAGGAAGGAGACGAACACAAAGTCCGGCGCTAGGCGTAGAATCTTCAGAGTCGGGCTGCGTTCCATGGGTTCGGCTCGAGTCGATTATCCGATGCATCCCGCAGACGGTACGCTCCACCAGTCAGGACTTGGTCAATAATGAATTGACCCTCCCATTTGGGCTTGAGTTTGTCCTTTTTCTTATCCGGTAGGCGCAGAACTAACTCGCCAACATTGTAAGTTTTGGCACGTACTTCTCTGCTTTGGTATCTTCGAGCCTGCTGTTGATAGAATGCGGGACGGGCTTTTGCCACATCACGCTCCTCCTCTAAGGCGTCCAAACTTTCCTGCCGATCGAGCTCGGCTTCTCTTTCTTCGTACATGCGCACTCGAGGTGAGTCATGAATTATGTCGCAGGGCAGAACCGCCTCTGCACCGTATACCATGAAGAATGGTGTGTATCCGGTAGTGCGATTCGGCGTGGTCCGCAGCCCCCAGAGTACGGAGTCGAGCTCCTCTACCCAGTGCGTGTTAGATTCCTTAAGGGACCGCACTAATCTGGGTTTTATGCCGCTCATGATAAGACCATTTGCTCGCTCGACCTGACCGTTAGTTTGTGGGTGATAGACTGAAGCATAATCGAGCTTGATCCCCATGTTTTTGCACCGAAGTTTTACCTCATCGGCCGTAAAGTTCGTGCCGTCATCGGTGATGATGCTGTGGGGGACGCCGTAATGGTGTACGACCCCCGATATGAAGTCTATCACTGGTCCGGATTCAACCGTCTTAAAGGGCTTGGCTTCTATCCATTTGGTGAACTTATCCACCATGACCAGCAAGTATTTTTTCTTGTGGGTTCCTCCCTTAAGGGGTCCAACCATGTTAAGCCCCCAGACCACGAAGGGCCAGGTGATGGGGATAGTGTGGAGGGTGGTGGGTGGCATATGGCTTTGGTTTGCAAAAAGCTGGCAACCAACGCAGCGTTGGACTAAGTCCTGAGCGTCTGCCCGGGCCGTCGGCCAATAAAAGCCTGTACGGAAGGCCATGCTTACAAGGGCCCGGGCTGCCGCATGGTGGCCGCCGAGTCCGACATGAATTTCTGCCAGAAGATTTTGCCCTTCCTCTTCGGAGATGCACCTTTGAAGGACTCCGTTGGTGCTTTTCTTATAAAGCTCCCCCTCATGGACTTTGTAGGCTTTAGATCGCCGCACTATGCGGCGTGCCTCGTTTTGGTCCTTGGGGAGTTCCTCCCTAGTTAGGTAGGCTAGGAATGGTTCTGTCCACGGGGCGATGACGGCCATTATTACGTGGGCTGAAGATGTTATTTCGTTGGCGGAGCCTCCAATTATGTCAGAGTGTTCGGTATCGGGCAGTGTGGTTGGGTCCGGGCTGTTATTGCCGGGTTCCCCTTCCCATACTACAGATGGCTTGAAAAGCCTCTCCAAAAAGATGTTGGGGGGACTGCATCGCGTTTTGCGCCGATGCGTGCCAAGACATCTGCCGCCTGATTGTTTTCCCGGGCTATATGGTGAAATTCGAGCCCCTCGAACCGAGCTGAATTTTTTAGTACGGCATTGCGATAAGCTGCCATTTTCGGATCCTTGGCATCAAAGTCTCCTTTTATTTGGGATATCGCAAGGTTCAAGTCCCCGCGCACCTCTAGGCGTTGAATTGTTGGGAACGTTGCAGAAAATAAAAATTTTCCTACGGTTTCACCAAGATCCATCTATGAGTTCATCTAGCAACGAGTGATCGGATGCATCTACATACCTTTTTAGATCGCGAGCGGAAGCGTTCACTAGAACGTGGATGGTGGAGTCGTACTCGCCGTGATCCAAATCACCGATGACCAAGTGCCGAACGGACGGCACCTCCACGTTCAACACACGTACGGAGCGGATGACGTCTCCTCCTTCTTGATCCAGCAAGGGGGAAGGAGAGGTTGATGGAGATCCAGCAGCACGACGGCATGGTGGTGGATGCAGCAGTCACCGCAGCAAGGCTCCGCCGAGCTTCTACGAGAGAGAGAGAGAGAGAGAGAGAGAGAGAGAGAGAGAGAGAGAGGTGTAGCAGGGAGAGGGAGGCGCCAAAGCATCAGGGTGCGGCTGCCCCTCCCTCCCCCCTTTATATAGGCCCCCTGGGGGGCGCCGGCCCTGGAGATCCAATCTCCAAGGGGGGCGGTGGCCAGGGGGGTGGAGTACCCCCCAAGGCAAGTGGGGCGCCCACCCACCCTAGGGTTTCAACCCTAGGCGCAGGGGGTGGGCCAAGGGGGGCGCACCAGCCCACCATGGGCTGGTTCCCCTCCCCACTTTAGCCCATGGGGCCCTCCGGGATGGGTGGCCCCACCCGGTGGACCCCCGGGACCCATCCGGTGGTCCCGGTACAATACCGATGACCCCGAATTCTCCCGATGGCCGAAACTGCACTTCCTATATATTATTCTTCACCTCCGGACCATTCTGAAACTCCTCGTGACGTCCAGGATCTTATCCGGGACTCCGAACAACTTTCGGATTACTGCATACTTATCTCTATACAAACCTAGCGTCACCGAACCTTAAGTGTGTAGACCCTACAGGTTCAGGAGACACGTAGACATGACCGAGACAACTCTCCGGCCAATAACCAATAGCGGGATCTGGATACCCATGTTGGCTCCCACATGCTCCTCGATGATCTCATCGGATGAACCACGATGTCGAGGATGCAAGCAACCCCGTATACAATTCCCTTTGTCAATCGGTATTTTACTTGCCCGAGATTCGATCGTCGGTATCCCAATACCTCGTTCAATCTCGTTACCGGCAAGTCACTTTACTCGTACCGTAATGCATGATCCCATGATCAAACACTTTGATTACATTGAGCTCATTATGATGATGCATTACCGAGTGGGCCCCGTGATACCTCTCCGTCATACGGAGTGACAAATCCCAGTCTCAATCCGTGTCAACCCAACAGTCACTTTTGGAGATACCCGTAGTATACCTTTATAGTCACCCAGTTACGTTGTGATGTTTGGCACACCCAAAGCACTCCTACGGTATCCGGGAGTTACACGATCTCATGGTCTAAGGAAAAGATACTTCACATTGTAAAAGCTCTAGCAAACGAATTATACGATCTTGTGCTATGCTTAGGATTGGGTCTTGTCCATCACATCATTCTCCTAATGATGTGATCTCGTTACCAATGACATCCAATGTCCATAGTCAGGAAACCATGACTATCTATTGATCAACGAGCTAGTCAACTAGAGGCTTACTAGGGACTTGTTGGTGTCTATGTATTCACACATGTATTACGATTTTCGGATAACACAATTATAGCATGAATAAAAGACAATTATCATGGACATGGAAATATAATAATAATCCTTTTATTATTGCCTCTAGGGCATATTTCCAACAGTCTCCCACTTGCACTAGAGTCAATAATCTAGTTACATTGTGATGAATCGAACACCCATAGAGTTCTGGTGTTGATCATGTTTTGCTCTAGGGAGAGGTTTAGTCAATGGATGTGCGACATTCAGATCCGTATGCACTTTGCAAATTTCTATGTCTCCATCTTGAACATTTTCACGAATGGAGTTGAAGCGACGCTTGATGTGCCTGGTCTTCTTGTGAAACCTGGGCTCCTTGGCAAGTGCAATAGCTCCAGTGTTGTCACAGAAGAGTTTGATCGGCCCCGACGCATTGGGTATGACTCCTAGGTCGGTGATGAACTCCTTCACCCAAATTGCTTCATGCGCTGCCTCCGAGGCTGGCATGTACTCCGCTTCACATGTAGATCCCGCCACGACGCTCTGCTTGCAGCTGCACCAGCTTACTGCTCCACCATTCAATATATACACGTATCTGGTTTGTGACTTAGAGTCATCCAGATCTGTGTCGAAGCTAGCGTCGACGTAACCCTTTACGACGAGCTCTTCGTCACCTCCATAAACGAGAAACATGTCCTTAGTCCTTTTCAGGTACTTCAGAATATTCTTGACCGCTGTCCAGTGTTCCTTGCCGGGATTACTTTGGTACCTTCCTACCAAACTTACGGCAAGGTTTACATCAGGTCTGGTACACAGCATGGCATACATAATAGACCCTATGGCTGAGGCATAGGGAATGACACTCATCTCTTCTGTATCTTCTGCCGTGGTCGGACATTGAGCTGAGCTCAATTTCACACCTTGCAACACAGGCAAGAACCCCTTCTTAGACTGATCCATATTGAACTTCTTCAATATCTTATCAAGGTATGTGCTTTGTGAAAGACCTATGAGGCATCTTGATCTATCTCTATAGATCTTGATGCCTAATATATAAGCAGCTTCTCCAAGGTCCTTCATTGAAAAACTCTTATTCAAGTAGGCCTTAATGTTGTCCAAAAGTTCTATATCATTTCCCATCAAAAGTATGTCATCTACATATAAGATGAGAAATGCTACAGAGCTCCCACTCACTTTCTTGTAAACGCAGGCTTCACCATAAGTCTGCATAAACCCAAACGCTTTGATCATCTCATCAAAGCGAATGTTCCAACTCCGAGATGCTTGCACCAGCCCATAAATGGATCGCTGGAGCTTGCATACCTTGTTAGTATTCTTAGGGTCGACAAAACCTTCCGGTTGCATCATATACAGTTCTTCCTTAAGATAACCGTTAAGGAATGCCGTTTTGACGTCCATTTGCCATATCTCATAATCATAGTATGCGGCAATTGCTAACATGATTCGGACGGACTTCAGCTTCACTACGGGAGAGAAGGTCTCATCGTAGTCAACCCCTTGAACTTGCCGATAACCCTTAGCGACAAGTCGAGCTTTATAGATGGTAACATTACCATCCGCGTCCGTCTTCTTCTTAAAGATCCATTTGTTTTCTATCGCTCGCCAATCATCGGGCAAGTCTGTCAAAGTCCAAACTTTGTTTTCATACATGGATCCTATCTCGGATTGCATGGCTTCAAGCCATTTGTTGGAATCTGGGCCCGCCATCGCTTCTTCATAGTTCGAAGGTTCACCGTTGTCTAACAACATGATTTCCAAGACAGGGTTGCCGTACCACTCTGGTGCGGAACGTGTCCTAGTGGACCTACGAAGTTCAGTAGCAACTTGATCCGAAGTACCTTGATCATCATCATTAATTTCCTCTTCAGTGGATGTAGGCACCACAGGAACATTTTCCTGAGCTGCACTGCTTTCCGGTTCAAGAGGTAGTACTTCATGAAGTTCTACTTTCCTCCCACTTACTCCTTTCGAGAGAAACTCTTTTTCCAGAAAGGATCCGTTCTTGGCAACGAAGATCTTGCCTTCGGATCTAAGGTAGAAGGTATACCCAATGGTTTCCTTAGGGTATCCTATGAAGACGCATTTTTCCGACTTGGGTTCGAGCTTTTCAGGTTGAAGTTTCTTGACATAAGCATCGCATCCCCAAACTTTTAGAAACGACAGCTAAGGTTTCTTCCCAAACCATAATTCATACGGTGTCGTCTCAACGGATTTAGACGGTGCCCTATTTAAAGTGAATGTAGCTGTCTCTAGAGCGTATCCCCAAAATGATAGCGGTAAATCAGTAAGAGACATCATAGATCGCACCATATCCAGTAGAGTGTGATTACGATGTTCGGACACACTGTTACGTTGAGGTATTCCAGGCGGCGTGAGTTGTGAAACGATTCCACATTTCCTTAAGTGTGTGCCAAATTCATGACTTAAATATTCTCCTCCACGATCTAATCGTAAGAACTTTACCTTTCGGTCACGTTGATTCTCTACCTCATTCTGAAATTCCTTGAACTTTTTGAAGGTCTCAGACTTGTGTTTCATCAAGTAGACATACCCATATCTACTCAAGTCATCAATAAGAGTGAGAACATAACGATATCCTCCGCGAGCCTCAACACTCATTGGACCGCACACATCAGTATGTATGATTTCCAATAAGTTGGTTGCTCGCTCAATTGTTCCAGAGAACGGAGTCTTGGTCATTTTGCCCATGAGGCATGGTTCGCATGTGTCAAATGACTCATAATCGAGAGACTCTAAAAGTCCATCAGCATGGAGCTTCTTCATGCGCTTGACACCAATGTGACCAAGGCGGCAGTGCCACAAGTATGTGGGACTATCGTTATCAACTTTACATCTTTTGCTATTCACACTTTGAATATGTGTAACATCACGTACGAGATTCATTAAGAATAAGCCATTGACCATCGGAGCATGACCATAAAACATATCACTCATATAAATAGAACAACCATTATTCTCGGATTTAAATGAGTAGCCATCTCGTATTAAACGAGATCCAGATACAATGTTCATGCTCAAACTTGGCACTAAATAACAATTATTGAGGTTTAAAACTAATCCCGTAGGTAAATGTAGAGGTAGCGTGCCGACGGCGATCACATCGACCTTGGAACCATTCCCGACGCGTATCGTCACCTCGTCCTTCGCCAGTCTCCGCTTATTCCGCAGCTCCTGCTTTGAGTTACAAATATGAGCAACGACACCGGAATCAAATACCCAGGAGCTACTACGAGCACTGGTAAGGTACACATCAATTACATGTATATCACATATACCTTTAGTGTTGCCGGCCTTCTTGTCCGCTAAGTATTTGGGGCAGTTACGCTTCCAGTGACCCTTCCCTTTGCAATAAAAGCACTCAGTCTCAGGCTTGGGTCCATGCTTTGACTTCTTCCCGGCAACTGGCTTACCGGGCGCGGCAACATCCTTGCCGTCCTTCTTGAAGTTCTTCTTACCCTTGCCTTTCTTGAACTTGGTGGTTTTATTGACCATCAACACTTGATGTTCCTTTTTGATTTCTTCCTCCGCTGATTTCAGCATAGCAAATACCTCAGGAATGGTCTTTTCTAACCCCTGCATATTGTAGTTCATCACAAAGCTTTTGTAGCTAGGTGGGAGCGACTGAAGGATTCTGTCAATGACCGCCTCGTCTGGGAGGTTAATCTCCAGCTGAGTCAAGCGGTTATGCAACCCAGACATCTTTAGTATGTGTTCACTGACAGAACTATTTTCCTCCATCTTACAACTGTAGAACTTGTCAGAGACTTCATATCTCTCGACCCGGGCATGAGCTTGGAAAACAATTTTCAGCTCTTCGAACATCTCATATGCTCCGTGTTGCTCAAAACGCTTTTGGAGCCCCGGTTCTAAGCTGTAAAGCATGCCGCACTGAACGAGGGAGTAATCATCAGCACGCTACTGCCAAGCGTTCATAACATCTTGGTTCTCTGGGACGGGTGCATCACCTAGCGGTGCTTATAGGACATATTGTTTCCTGGCAGCTAGGAGGATGATCCTCAGGTTCCGGACCCAGTCCGTATAGTTGCTGCCATCGTCTTTCAGCTTGGTTTTCTCTAGGAACGCGTTGAAGTTCAGGTTGACATTAGCGTTGGCCATTTGATCTACAAGACATTTATGCAAAGTTTATTTAGACTAAGTTCATGATAATTTAAGTTCATCTAATCAAATTATATAATGAACTCCCACTCAGATTAGGCATCCCTCTAGTCATGTAAGTGAAACATGATCTGACTCGACTAGGCCGTGTCCGATCATCACGTGAGACGGACTAGTCATCATCGGTGAACATCTCCATGTTGATCGTATCTTTCATACGACTCATGTTCGACCTTTCGGTCTCTTGTGTTCCGAGGCCATGTCTGTACATGCTAGGCTCGTCAAGTTAACCTAAGTGTTTGCATGTGTAAATCTGTCTTACACCCGTTGTATGTGAACGTTGGAATCTATCACACCCGATCATCACGTGGTGCTTCGAAACAACGAACTGTCGCAACGGCGCACAGTTAGGGGGAACACTTTCTTGAAATTGTTATGAGGGATCATCTTATTTACTACCGTCGTTCTAAGTAAACAAGATGTAAAAACATGATAAACATCACATGCAATCAAATAATAATAGTGACATGATATGGCCAATATCATATAGCTCCTTGATCTCCATCTTGGGGCTCCATGATCATCTTGTCACCGGCATGACACCATAATCTCCATCATCATGATCTCCATCATCGTGTCTCCATGAAGTTGCTCGCCAACTATTACTTCTACTACTATGGCTAACACGTTTAGCAATAAAGTAAAGTAATTTACATGGCGTTTCTCAATGACACGCATGTCATACAAAAATTGAAGACAACTCCTATGGCTCCTGCCGGTTGTCATACTCATCGACATGCAAGTCGTGATTCCTATTACAAGAACATGATCTCATACATCACATATATCATTCGTCATTCATCACAACTTTGGCCATGTCACATCACAAAACACTTGCTGCAAAAACAAGTTAGACGTCCTCTAATTGTTGTTGCAAGTTTTACGTGGCTGCAATAGGGTTCTAGCAAGAAAGTTTTCTTACCTACGTTAAAGACACAAAGTGATTTGTCAACTTCTATTTACCCTTCATAAGGACCCTTTTCGTCGAATCCGCTCCAACTAAAGTGGGAGAGACAGACACCCGCCAGCCACCTTATGCAACTAGTGCATGTTAGTCGGTGGAATCGGTCTCACGTAAGCGTACCTGAAAGGTTGGTCTGGGCCGCTTCATCCCACAATACTGCTGAAGCAAAATAAGACTAGTAGCGGCAAGAAAGTTGACAACATCTACACCCACAACAAATTGTGTTCTACTCGTGCACAGAGAACTACGCATAGACCTAGCTCATGATGCCACCGTTGGGGAACGTTGCAGAAAATAAAATTTTTCCTACGGTTTCACCAAGATCCATCTATGAGTTCATCTAGCAACGAGTGATCGGATGCATCTACATACCTTTGTAGATCGCGAGCGGAAGCGTTCACTAGAACGTGGATGATGGAGTCGTACTCGCCGTGATCCAAATCACCGATGACCAAGTGCCAAACGTACGGAACCTCCGCGTTCGACACACGTACGGAGCGGATGACGTCTCCTCCTTCTTGATCTAGCAAGGGGGAAGGAGAGGTTGATGGAGATCCAGCAGCACGACGGCGTGGTGGTGGATGCAGCAGTCACCGCAGCAGGGCTCCGCCGAGCTTCTACGAGAGAGAGGTGTAGCAGGGAGAGGGAGGCGCCAAAGCATCAGGGTACGGCTGACCCTCCCTCACCCCTTTATATAGGCCCCCTGGGGGGGCGCCGGCCCTGGAGATCCAATCTCCAAGGGGGCGGCGGCCAGGGGGGTGGAGTACCCCCCAAGGCAAGTGGGGCGCCCCCCCCCACCCTAGGGTTTCAACCCTAGGCGCAGGGGGTGGGCCAAGGGGGGCGCACCAGCCCACTATGGGCTGGTTCCCCTCCCCACTTCAGCCCATGGGGCCCTCCGGGATGGGTGGCCCCACCCGGTGGACCCCCGGGACCCATCCGGTGGTCCCGGTACAATACCGATGACCCCGAATCCTCCTGATGGCCGAAACTGCACTTCCTATATATTATTCTTCACCTCTAGACCATTCTGAAACTCCTCGTGACGTCCAGGATCTTATCCGGGACTCTGAACAACTTTCGGATTACTGCATACTTATCTCTATACAACCCTAGCGTCACTGAACCTTAAGTGTGTAGACCCTACAGGTTCGGGAGACACGTAGACATGACCGAGACAGCTCTCCGGCCAATAACCAACAGCGGGATCTGGATACCCATGTTGTCTCCCACATGCTCCTCGATGATCTCATCGGATGAACCACGATGTCGAGAATTCAAGCAACCCCGTATACAATTCCCTTTGTCAATCGGTATTTTACTTGCCCGAGATTCGATTGTCGGTATCCCAATACCTCGTTCAATCTCGTTACCGGCAAGTCACTTTACTCGTACCGTAATGCATGATCCCGTGATCAAACACTTTGATTACATTGAGCTCATTATGGTGATGCATTACCGAGTGGGCCCCGTGATACCTCTTCGTCATACGGAGTGACAAATCCCAGTCTCGATCCGTGTCAACCCAACAGACACTTTTGGAGATACCCGTAGTATACCTTTATAGTCACCCAGTTACGTTGTGACGTTTGGCACACCCAAAGCACTCCTATGGTATCCGGGAGTTACCCGATCTCATGGTCTAAGGAAAAGATACTTGACATTGTAAAAGCTCTAGCAAACGAATTATACGATCTTGTGCTATGCTTAGGATTGGGTCTTGTCCATCACATCATTCTCCTAATGATGTGATCTCATTACCAATGACATCCAATGTCCATAGTCAGGAAACCATGACTATCTATTGATCAACGAGCTAGTCAACTAGAGGCTTACTAGGGACTTGTTGGTGTCTATGTATTCACACATGTATTACGATTTCTGGATAACACAATTATAACATGAATAAAAGACAATTATCATGAACATGGAAATATAATAATAATCCTTTTATTATTGCCTCTAGGGCATATTTCCAACATGAATGCCCATGCATATTGCTATCCGGAGACCGTGGAGAAGGGGCTCATATTCGGCTGAGTTGTTGGAGTTCGTATACATTATCTGGAGTACGTATTGAACTGTATCTCCTGTTGGGGACGTCAAAACGATGCCAGCCCCCAGACCAGACAACATTTTGGAGCCGTCGAAGTGCATGATCCAGTTGGAATATGTGCCGTACTCTTTAGGGAGTTCGGCTTCCGTCCATTCGGTGAAGAAATCGGCCAATACTTGTGACTTAATAGCTCGCCGTGGCTTGTAAGTTATGTCGAACGGGAGGATCTCAATGGCCCATTTGGCAATCCGGCCCGTCGCGTCACGGTTGTTTAGAATATCATTAAGTGGCACTTGCGAGGCTACCGTTATTGAACACTCTTGAAAGTAGTGTCTCAGCTTCCGGGATGCCATGAATACCGCGTACGCTATCTTTTGATAATGCGGGTACCGTGACTTGCATGGAGTAAGGATAGTGGATACATGGTAGACCGCCTTTTGGAGGGGGAATTTATGTCCCTCCGTTTCTCGTTCGACGACGAGAACTGCGCTCACAACTTGATGAGTTGCCGCAATGTACAATAGCATTGGTTCGCCGATGTTTGGCGCGACCAGGACTGGGTTGGTTGCCAATATGGCTTTTATTTCTTCTAGTCCGGCCGTGGCGACATCCGTCCACTCGAAGTGTTCGGTTCGCCGAAGGAGGCGATAAAGGGGTAATGCCTTTTCTCCCAGGCGGGAGATAAAGCGGCTTAGAGCCGCCACACATCCATTCAATTTTTTATTTTTTTAGGTCCTTTGGGATATCCAATTGTGACAGAGCTCGGATATTGGCCGGATTAGCTTCAATTCCTCTGCCGGATACAATGAAGCCCAAGAGCTTTCCGGCTGGTACGCCAAAAACGCATTTTTCCGGATTGAGCTTGATGTCATATGTTCGGAGGTTATCGAATGTGAGCCTCAAGTCATCTACTAGAGTTTCGACATGTTTGGTTTTGACGACCACGTCATCTACGTATGCCTCCACTGTCTTGCCGATCTGGTTTGCCAGACATGTCTGAATCATGTGCTGATATGTTGCACCAGCCTTGTTGAGGTCCTTAAAATCGACGCACAGGCGCAAGGATTTGTCCTTCTTTGGTACCATCACTAGGTTTGCTAGCTAGTCCGAATCTTCTATTTCTCTGACGAATCCGGCCTCCAATAACTTGGCTAGTTCCTCTCCCATGGCATGTCTCTTAGGTTCGGAGAAACGCCGCAGAGCCTGCTTGACTGGCTTGAATCCTTTTAGGATATTTAGGCTGTGCTCGGCCAGCCTGCGTGGGATTCCTAGCATGTCTGAAGGGTGCCAGGCAAAAATGTCCCAATTCTCGCGTAGGAATTCTCGTAGTGCGGCGTCTACATCAGGTTTTAATTGTGCCCCGATGGAAGCTGTTTTTGTAGGGTCCGTTGGATGGACTTGGAATTTGACTATTTCATCCGCCGGTTTAAAGGAGGTGGACTTGGATCTTTTATCGAGTATCACATCGTCCCTGTTCACCGTGGAGCGCAGCGCAGCCAGTTCCTCGGCCGCTAGGGCTTCGGATAGTGCCTCGAGGGCCAGTGCAGCAGTCTTATTTTCGGCGCGGAGTGCTATGTCTGGATCACTAGTAAGAGTGATGATTCCATTGGGCCCGGGCATTTTGAGCTTCATGTACCCGTAATGGGGTATGGCTTGGAAGATTGTAAACACCTCCCGCCCTAACAGAGCGTGGTATCCGCTACTGACGGGGCCACTTGGAACGTAACCTCTTCGGACCTATAATTATCCGGCGTGCCGAACACCACATCGAGTGTGATTTTTCCTGTACAGCGCGCTTCCCGACTGGGGATTATTCCTCTAAAGGTTGTGCTGCTTCGCTCAATGCGGTTCCAGTTTATTTCCATTTTTTGAAGGGTTTCCTCATAGATGAGGTTCAATTCGCTGCCACCGTCCATGCGTACCTTGGTGAGTCGAAAGCCGTCCACTATCGGACTGAGGACCAATGCGGCTGGTGCTCGGGTTGTTTGGAATTTAGGTTTGTCACTGGCATTAAAATTAATAGCCATGTCACTCCATGGGTTTATTGTTGCCACGTGGTAGACTTCGGCAAGGCTGCGGAGTGTTCGTTTTCGCATTTGATGCGAAAGCCTCGAAGACTGTTAATACCGTGCTGGTATCCATGGGATGGTGCTCTGTGGCTTCTGGAATTAGAAGATCTTCGCCACTTTTGGCCACCTGCCGGAGTATCCAACATGCTCTAAGGCTATGAGTTGGTATGGCGCCCTCTGTACTGTGAATTTTACAGGGTCCATCAAGCCATCCCTCCAGTACGGTTCCATGCCCTGTAGAGGGTTTTTGCTTTTTGGTGTTTAACCCGAGTGTCTGGCGATAATGCACCCTTTTATTTTGGACTGGGTTTGTATTCGGGGTCAGATTGTCCCAAAATTTTACTTCGGTTTTCCAGGCGCTTTCCATCGCACAGTACTTTCGTACTATGGACGCTAAGTCGGCGAAGCGTGTGATTTAACGGCGACTTATGGAGTTAAGGATTCACTTGTCCGTGCAATTATTGCAGAAGAATGAGATTGTGTCTTCCTCGCGGCAGTCCTTGATCATGTTCATTACCAGGAGGAATCTGGCCCAATAATGGTGTACCGTTTCTTGGAGCTCTTGCCTAATTTGGGATAGATCGCTTATGTTTGGGTGGGTGGGTGGAATTGAATCCCAAACCTCACCCAATCTGAGACTCAGGGGCTAGGGTGTTTCCGAACTCGGAATTTTGGATTCTTGGATGTTGTCAAATGAATCTGGCCCGCTGCCTGACTCTAGGTTCAACGATTGAGTGACTTCCTCCCCTCCGCGGGTATCCGGCCTGGAGGGTTTGGGAATCCGGACATAACTAGTCCTTAAGATAGATGAAGGGTCGCTGCATTGTTCCTCCACCACTGCAACGTGATGTGTGACCTGGGGAGAGTTAATCTCTCTCAGATCGGGTTTAGGCCCAATCTGGTCGTAGTCTGTAGCGACTCCCAGGGCGGCGATGCGATCCAAGAGCTCGTTTAGGGAAGAGAGCTCCATTGGATCTAACTGCTCGGCGAATTCCGATTTGACGTGAAGAGTGCTTTTGATGACCCGAGAAGTCATCGTCGGCGCAGCGGCCGAACAGGCGGTCATAAGAAAACCACCTAACCGGAGAGTTCGGCCGACAGCCAAAGCTCCCCTAGTAACAGTGCCGTCTTTGAAGACGGGACGAGGCATCCTTCCTGATGGCAACAACACAGCGGAACTCTCAATGAAAGCACCAATGTCGGTGTCAAAACCGGCGTATCTCGGGTAGGGGGTCCCGAACTGTGCGTCTAGGCGGATGGTAACAGGAGACAAGGGATACGATGTTTTTACCCAGGTTCGGGCCCTCTCGATGGAGGTAAAACCCTACTCCTGCTTGATTAATATTGATGATATGGGTAGTACAAGAGTAGATCTACCATGAGATCAGAGAGGCTAAACCCTAGAAGCTAGCCTATGGTATGATTGTTGTTGTCCTATGGACTAAACCCTCCGGTTTATATAGAAACCGGAGGGGGCTAGGGTTACACAGAGTCGGTTACAATGGGAGGAGATCTACATATCCGTATTGCCAAGCTTGCCTTCCATGCCAAGGAAAGTCCCATCCGGATACGGGATGAAGTCTTCAATCTTGTATCTTCATAGTCCAACAGTCCGGCCAACGGTCATAGTCCGGCCGTCCGGACACCCCCTAATCCAGGACTCCCTCAGTGGTGTCATGTGAACGTAAACTACATGGAACTTCACCAGATTTAGGCCTAAGGGAATGCATTGTGGAGTAATTATTAGATGAGAGAATCCTTATTTAACACTGTGCTTAAATTTTATGCCCTATTTGATATTGACAAATAATTTCTTCCCTATCTAACAACGAGTCTAAATTTTATGCCTTTTATGACACTTCTGTCCATTTTGAGCCTAAATGACACATAAAAAGACCATTTTGCCCCCTCATGTGTTATGTTTGTGCGTGTCTGCTGTTAGATGATTTTTTATCATCTTTATCTCTACTCTTATAAGAGACCGAGTTGGTGATGATGGTGTGCCTGCCATCGTGTAATATAGACCGACCGATCTATATCTGACGGATCAAAAGCAAACTATGACAATTTTGTAAAAAGATACCCGCACCTCTTTCCACACTTGCAGATAAGGACTTCCCCCGTTCATCCTTTTTTCTCACAAGATAAACTACTCATACAAATGCATCTTGATGTTCCATGCAATGCACGAGCATCTTGCTAGTTAATAATTACTATATTATTATTTGTTGGATTTTCTTATGGAGCTCATATAATCTATTTTGAATGTCTGAGTTTTTTTAATGCAGGAACTTCATGGGAGAATATATGTACGTGTAGATACATACACTAATGGTCTATCGTTAGCTTTGTACGTGGTGCATGGCAAAATTGCCCACGTACAATTGCATGCATGCATAGAAGGTCATGCACACGGCAGTAGCATGTACATGGCTTATGGCTCTAGCGGTGTACGCATACACTTCTGAATACCCACACATCTCTGCTGCATGTACACAATACACATAGCCATGTATGTATATTTGTTCGGGTATTCATGTCCCGGCTGCCGCACGGACATACATATTTAAATACCCACGTACCCGGGCTAGCTAGCTATATGTTCTCTTACAATGGGATCAACAAAATACTTGTTCGGGTATTCGTGTACCGGTTGCCATGCGTACGTGCGTGTTTGTGCTGCTACTACGTGATTGTGTGCTGCTGCTGCGTGCGTGTGCGATGCATACGTGTGTGCTGCGTGCGTGTGCGCTGCGTGCGTGTGTGCTACAGTGTGTGTGCGTGTGTGCATGTGCTGATGCATGTTTGCTACTATACCATTTATAGGCTTAAAATGAACGAAAATGTCATATAGGGCATAAAATTTTAGAGTCGTTGTTAGATAGGGAAAAAGTGGTTTTCAGTGTTAAATAAGGAAACGAAATTTAAGATAATATTAAATAAGGAATTTTTTCTTATTAGACGATGGGTTGCGAGAGTGACAAAAGTTTAAACTCAGAGGGTGTTTGTTTTCAGGGACTTACTGGTTTAGAGACTTAAAAAAGTCCCTATAAGTCCCATCTAAACCAAACAGGAGGGACTTATAGGGACTTAAAGTGGGCATTTGGGACTTATGGAATAAGACTCTTAAGGAGAGTGTTATAGGGACTTATAGTTGTAATATGGTCTTATAGGAACGTATAAGTCCCATGAACCAAACAGGTACAGACTTTTTGGGGACTTGAGACTTATAAGTTGGGACTAAAAAAAGTCCTACGACTTATGAACCAAACAGGGCCTCAGTTTATGCGCAAGCTGCACCGGCCGCTCAAGCCGGTTCAAAGAGTTGGCGTCCTTCCCGCGCAGCTCCGACATGGCCGTCACGCACGCGCGGAGGTCCACCCGGTACGCCAGGACCGTGCCGTCGTCGCCCAGCACGCACAGCCGCCCCCGCCAGAGCGCCACTTCCCGGAACCCTCCGTGCGGCCCCTCGCGGAGATCGTGATCCAGGTGCCGCCGGACACGTCCGGCTGGAGCAGCGCCACCGTGCCCGCGTGCCCAGCACGGCGGCCACCCAGCCGAGCGAAGTGGGCGGTGCGGACATCATGATCTTGGCCACCGGGAACACGGGGCACCGTGGCATGGGCACGGATTGGCCGGAGAAGAGGTTGCGGAGCTCGATCGCCCGCTCCTCGTCGAAGGCCATGGCGAGCCAGCCGCCGATCTGGCCGCAGCACCGGCCGGAGCTGAGGCGGCTGGGGAGGGCGAAAGGCAGGATCTCGCGGCAGTGGAGGCTGAAGAAGGCGAGGCTACCGCAGGAGCCGGGGCGCCGGAGCAGGAGGCGCGGGGCCTCGAAGGGGAGGTCAGCCGAGATCGAAGCTCGTGCGCACGAGCGCCACGAGGAGCAGACGAGGCGGATGACGACATGGTCGAGCGGGGCGAGCCACCCTAGGACGCTCTCCAGGAGCTCCGGCGGGAGATCCGGCCAGGCGGACTGCCCCCCGCCCAGCTGCCGTCGGTGGGGATTGTACGGGGAGGCCATCACACTTTCACACCCTCTTCCGTCCGGTAGGAGATTTCCTCCCACCCTTGTCTGTTTCATGGTTTTCTCCCGACAGAAGTGCACATTGGACCCTCCGCCTTTTTTTTCCTTGGTCTATTCAGGGCACATCTAAACAACCCAATCAAACTAGAAATAAAAATAAAAATAAATGTTTGCACGAATCTTAGCTTAATATCAATGATACATGATTAGATGTGCAATACTTAGAGCACATCTAGATGTGCTTTAGAAAAACTATTTCTTCTGTATATCAACGAATTTAGTAAGTTATTACACATCTAAGTGACCCAATCAAACATAAAAATAAAGAAATATACCCACACGAATCTCTGCGAAGATCAACGACATGACTTAAATGAATAATACTTATGGCTATATCTGGCCATGGGCAACCCGGCACGGACGGACCGACCCGACCCAAAAATCCCGGGCTGGGCTGAGCTCGAGTGTGCCATCGGGCCGGGCTCGGGCGTGGAAATTGAGCCCGACGGGCAGATCAGGCCAGGCTCAGTCCTGTAGAAAACACAATTTTAGCCATAATCAGGCCAGGTCGTGTCGGGCTTTCTCAGGCTCGGGTCGGGCTCGTAACTGATTTAGTAGGTCCGATGGTTGGGCTGGGCCGGGCTCGAACCTGGATTTTTAGCATCGATTTTTTTGGCCCGGCCGGCCCGAGATATGCTCAGGTATACTTATGGCACATTTAGATGCGCTTTAACAAAACTGAATTCGATACAAACGTGTGATTTCTAACATCCTTTTTTGTCCCGACCACGTCACTCTGACTTCTCTCCAGCCTCCGGTGAAAAAGTTATAGAAGGAAAAATCCGCGCAAACCGGAGCAACCTCACAGTATTTGAAAAGTGCGGCATACAGCAAATGTAAATTGTGAATCTCTAAAATTAAAAAATCATAACAAATAAACCTCCCATTTGAAAAATATGTATAATATTTATTTTAGGAAAATGCATTATTTCTGTTTATATCATGTTCATGCATGTCAGTGCTCCATTCGGTAACTAAACATATGATGTTTTGTGATATTATAGTTGGCTACAAAAAACAAACTTGACTACGGCAAGTTCTTGCATAGAAGGATGCCCGCCCTTGCGTCGACCGAGCTGGGCGACACACGGGCTACCCTAGCCGTTGTCCCGCACTCCAACCTCTGACCACTGCCGTTGATGAAGTTGCGCCAGGCCCTAGGATGGCGGTGGCGGGGCCGTTTCTTCCTTCTCTAACTCCCCCTGCCCACACCCCACCCCACCCCAAGATCCGATCCCCGATGACGCAAGCGGCCTCGTCGGCAGCCTCTTCTCTGGCACGCTGGGCGGTGTGGCGCCCCCACCCCCCAGTTGCTGCTGCTCTCCTGTTCGACAACTTTGATTTGGCCCGGCCCGATGCGATCTGGTGGCTTCGCCAACAAATTGTGGTGCTCTTCGGCCAGCCAATTGAGGTGGTCGGGCGCACCTTCCATGCTGCGGATCACCCCACCCTGACCTACCCCCTGTTCGAGCTTTGGGCCGGCCACCTCAGGAGGAGGTCATGGAAGCGGCTTGATTGTGACCTGCAGCGGCTGCTCCTTGCAACGCGCCGGCCGGGAAGTTGGCTATGCGCGAGTTCTCCATCACCACCACACACCCCCACAGGGGCAGCTTTAACCCAGCAAACATGGACCTACATCCCCTCCCGCGTCCATGGCCAGTCAACGCAACTACGGATCTGGTGCACCCTGGGAGTTGCGCTCTTTCCGGCTCCTTTGGTTCGCTGGCTCCTCGGCATCTCTGCACCACCACCACCCTGCTGGTGACCTTGATTGGCCGTCCATCCTGCCGCATCTTCGATTTCGGCACAATTCGGGAGTGGAGTCTCCTTCCAGCTCCTAGTGCTCTCCGATATCCCCGTTGCTTCAGTCTCGGTGACCTTGATGTGCGCTCATTTCCAGATCCTGACATGTCCAGGTCTCCGGCCACTGTCACATCCCAGTTGTCTCTCGTTTTGCTCAGCCACCCAACCTTGTCTTCCTTCGGAGCTCGCACGTCCAGCAGTGCCCAGTGCCTCCTTTATTGACGGGTGTGACTTCCCATCCTTCAGTCATGGTTCTGGCCTATGCCCGACTTCCTCCTCTTCATTTCGTGCTCCAATGGCTTGGGATTGGTCGAAACCTGGCTAGGGTGAAATCCCTGCATCCTATGCTGGAAGCGGTGACACCCTCAGGTGTTGTTCCCTTCTTGAAGGCGCCGCCATGGTCGTTATCTGTGCCTCTCTTCGAGCATCAGGGAAAACCCTGTTACTTCTTGAGCTTGCGTTGATTTTTCCCTTGAAGAGGAAAGGGTGATGCAGCAAAGTAGAGATAAGTATTTCCCTCAGTTAAGAACCAAGGTATCAATCCAGTAGGAGGCACAAGAAAGTCCCCAATAGATGCACATGCACAAAGTAACAAACACTTGTACACAACGCGAAAAGGGCTTGTCAATCCCTTCACGGTCACTTGCAAGAGTGAGATCTAATCGAGATAGATATAAAAGATAAGTAAAAGGCAAAATAAAGTAAATATAAATAAATTGCAGCAAGGTATTTTGGGTTTTTGGTTTTATAGATCTGAAAATGATATGATGGAAAATAGACCCGGGGACATAGGTTTCACTAGAGGCTTCTCTCTTAAAGAAAGCATACTATGGGTAAAGAAATTATCGTTGAGCAATTGATAGAAAAGCGCAAAGTTATGACGATATCTAAGGCAATGATCATGAATATAGGCATCACGTCCGTGACAAGTAGACCGACTCCTGCCTGCATCTACTACTATTACTCCACACATAGACCGCTATCCAACATGCATTAGAGTATTAAGTTTAAAAGAATAGAGTAACACCTTAAGCAAGATGACATGATGTAGAGGGATAGATCCAATCAATATGGTAAAACACCATCTGTTTATCCTTAATGGCAACAATACAAATATGTGCCTCGCTACCCCTACTGTCAACGGGTGAGGACATCGCAATATTGAACCCATCACAAAGCACCTCTCCCATTGCAAGAAAAACCAATCTAGTTGGCCAAGCCAAATCGACAGATCGGAGAGAAATAAAAATCTATCTTAATCATGCATAAAAGAGTTCAGGGAAGACTCAAATAATATTCATAGATAATCTGATTATAAATCCACAATTCATCGGATCTCAGCAAACGCACCGCAAAAGAAGATTACATCAAATAGATCTTCAAGAACATCGAGGAGACCATTGTATTGAAGATCAAAGAGAGAGAATAAGCCATCTAGATACTAGATATGGACCCGTAGGTCTGTGGTAAACTACTCACACATCATCGGAAGGGCAGCAAGGTCGGTGTAGAGGCCCTCCGTGATCAAACCCCCCTCCGGCGGAGTGCCGGAAAAGTTCCCAAGATGGGATGTCACGAGAACAGAAGCTTGCGGCGGCGGAAAAGTATTTTCATTGCGCCCTCTGGCGTAAGGGGAATATTTGGGTATTTATAGAGCTGAGATTAGGGTTAGGAGGGCTACGAGAGGCCCACAAGCCATGAGGGCACGCCCACACCCCTAGGGCGCAGCCAAGAGGCTTGTGGGCGCATCTAGATGTGCTTTAGCAAAACTATTTTTTCTTTATATCAACGAATTAAATAAGTTATTGCACATCTAAGTGACTCAATCAAACATAAACATAAAGAAATTTACCCACATAATCTCCGCGAGGATTAATGACATATGACTTAAATGCATAATACTTATGGCTACACCTAGCCATGGGCAGCCTGGCCCAGACGGCTCGAAAATCTCGGGTCGGGCTCAGGCCTGGAAATTGAGCCCGACGGGCAGATTGGGTCGGGCTCTGGCTTGGGCGTGCAGAAAATGTGATTTTAGCCATAGTCGGGTTGGGCCGACGTAGCCGTGTCGGCCTTTCTCGGGCCTAGCTCGTGCCCGATTTAGTAGGCCTGATGGTCGGGCCGGACCGGGCTCGGACCTGGGTTTTTAGCATCGAGTTTTTTTGGCCTGACTTGAAGCCCAGCCCAAGATATGCCTGGGTATACTTATGGCACATTTAGATGCGCTTCAGCTAAATTGAATTCAATACAAATACGTGATTTCCAACATCCTTTTTTGTCCCGACCACGTCACCCCGACTTCTCTCTAAGCCTCCGGTGAACAAGGTAGAGAAGGTAAAATCTGCGCAAACCTATTTAAAAAGCATGGTGCCCTTGGTTGGCCATCCATCATAGCACATCTTCGATTTCGGCACAATTCAGGAGCCGCGTCTCCTTCCAGCTCCTTATGCTCTCTAACATCCCTACTGCTTCAGTCTCGACAACCTTAATGTGCGCTCATTTCTGGATCCAAACATGTCCAGGTCTCGGCCACCGTCACATCCCCGTTGTCTCTCATTTTGCTCAGCCACCCAACCTTGCATTCCTCCGGAGCTCGCATGTCCAGCAGTGCCCATTACCTCCTTTGGCGACAGGTGTGGCTTCCCTTCCTTTAGTCGTGGTTCTGGTCTATGCCCGACTTCCTCGTCTTCGATTCGTGCTCCGACGGCTTGAAATTGCTCGAAATCTGGCTAGGGTGAAATCCATGCATCCTATGCTGGCAACGGCGACACCCGCGGGTGTCGTTCCCTTCTTGAAGGCGCTGCCATGGCCGTTATCTGTGTCCCTCTTCGAGCATCAAGAGAAACCCTCGGTCCGGTTATCCAGATCGGACGATGATGACGTCTTGGGATTGTTCTCTTTCGTGAAGGCATTGTCTTTGTTTGCTCACGGCGTCCTCGGTTCTAAATTTGAAGATGTTGGTTGCCTTGTTTTTGTTTGGGTTGCTTCCTAGGACGACGAGTTTAGCTGTGTTTTCCTACGTTTTGGTCGAGCATCCCATGTCTCTCTACCCGGGCGCCATGTTCATGTCTCTTACGTCTGTGTCATGTGTTGTACAACTTCTTGTGATCACTCTTACTTCTATCAATGGAATGATACACAAGATTTGTGTATTCGCGAAAAAACAAAGAACATTCTACATTTTGTTACGGAGGGATTAGCATTTAAAATTGTTTTTAGATAAAAGAATATTTAAGAACTTTCTTTATTATTATTTTTTGAAAAGGAGGAGTACCTCCGGCCTCTGCATCATCATGATGCACACACCCATCTTTATTAATTATTCACCAAAGTCTAGATTCTGACAAAATGAATACAAGGATCAACCCGAAGCCCCCTTCTAGGTGAACAAAGTCGCTAGACCTACAAGTATACAGATTTGCCATGTCCGCATAACAAACACAATATAATCCAAAGGCCTTAAGAGCATCCGGTCTAGGCATCCCATAAAGTGCACCACCTGCACATGCCCAAGGATCCATCACCGCCATCTTCCACCATCTCGTCTTCTGGAAGAATCACCGCATAGATCTTGCTAGTTCATCGACCGTCGACGTCACCACAACACAGACGGCGCCACCAGCCTACGTGTGTCGATCAAACCGTATCCAATTCAAAGACTTCACTGCTCCATGCCGCCGAGACCCATCGTCTTCAATGCAGTCGATGTAACACCGCTCCACCTGTTGGCCTCTCGTGTGAACCACTACTCTAAGACGATGCCCCCAGGAGAGAGAACGACACTAAAGTCTTCGGCGTCATCCGATCCGGGAGACCCGGATCTAGGGCTTCCCTCGAAACAGATACCACCTAGAGGAAGAGGGGCACGCCATCTACAACTGCCGAAACACCCAAGCGATGCCCACCGCCACATAGTTCTCACGACGACGCCTTCAAGAAGGACACAAAGCCAAGAGCATCGTCACCGCCCTAGGGTTTTCACCCGAGAGACCGTGAGGTGGGAAAAGGTAGGGCAGACCAGAACGACATCTCCAGGAAGAAAAACGACACCCTCTAGTGTCGTCACCCGTGGCCGGCATGAGCTGACCTGGGAATTATCCCAATCCAGATCCATACCTCCCACTCCGTTCTAACCCGGTAACCAGCTAGCAGCATGGCCATGTCCGGTACGACTAAGTGCACACAACATGGGTTTGAGGAAGGAGCAGCTGGGTGTTTTTGGCCGCCAGGGCAGCAAGTTGCGTCACCAACCCGCCAGTGAATCGTCAAGCATCCGGTCCGATCCCCGGCAGCTTACCCACCCGTTGTGCCACCAGACAGGGAGGCCATCCCAAGGTCCGCCACCCCTGATCTAGGGCCCTTCGCCCTAGATTAGGAAGGGCTGCGCCAACCCTGCGACCAAGGCTACCGTTGGGACGCTAGCCGCCTGCCACACCGTCGCTGTCCAACAGGGCGCCTTGGTCCAAATCGGTGCCGCCACGATCCACATAGGGATCACACCCTCGAGCCGGGGTGTTCCGCGCCACCCAAAGACCCAAGAGGGAAGGCAGTACCTTCACCACCGTCGTCAGACGCACGGACCTTGCTCGGCGCCGACCATCAGCGGTGATGGAGGGGTGGCAGGGGAAGGTGTGCAGGACCGGCGACTGAGGCTAGGGTCCCTTGATACGTCTCCATCGTATCTACTTTTCCAAACACTTTTGCCCTTGTTTTGGACTCTAACTTGCATGATTTGAGTGGAACTAACCCGGACTGACGCTGTTTTTAGCAGAATTGCCATGGTGTTATTTATGTGCAGAAACATAAGTTCTCGGAATGACCTGAAACTTCACGGAGATTATTTTTGGAAATAATAAAAAATACTTGCGAAAGAATCAAGGCTAGGGGCCCACACCCTTTCCATGTGGGTGGGGGGTGCGCCTGCCCCCCTGGGCACGCCCCCTGCCTCATGGCCCCCCTGGAGCTCCACCGACCTCAACTCCAACTCCATATATTCGTGTTCGGGGAGAAAAAATAAAAAAAGATTCATCGCTGTTTATGATACGGAGCCGCCGCCAAGCCCTAAACTCTATCGGGAGGGCTGATCTGGAGTCCGTTCGAGGCTCCGGAGAGGGGAATCCGTCGCTGTCGTCATCATCAACCATCCTCCATCACCAATTTCATGATGCTCACCGCCGTGCGTGAGTAATTCCATCGTAGGCTTTCTGGACGGTGATGGGTTGGATGAGATTTATCATGTAATTGAGTTAGTTTTGTTAGGGTTTGATCCCTAGTATCCACTATGTTCTGAGATTGATGTCGCTATATATGACTTTGCTATGCTTAATGCTTGTCACTAGGGCCCAAGTGCCATGATTTCAGATCTGAACCTATTATGTTTCCATGAATATATGTGAGTTCTTGATCCTATCTTGCAAGTTTATAGTCACCTATTATGTGTTATGATCCGGCGACCCCGAAGTGACAATAATCGGGACCACTCCCGGTGTTGACCGTAGTTTGAGGAGTTCATGTATTCACTATGTGTTAATGCTTTGGTCCGGTACTCTATTAAAAGGAGGCCTTAATATCCCTTAGTTTCCGCTAGGACCCCGCTGCCACGGGAGGGTAGGACAAAAGATGTCATGCAAGTTCTTTTCCATAAGCATGTATGACTATATTCGGAATATATGCCTACATTACATTGATGAATTGGAGCTTACATTATAAGTTCTGTGTCACCCTATGTTATGATTGTTACATGATGAACCGCATCCGGCATAATTATCCATCACCGGTCCAATGCCTACGAGCTTTCGATCTACTGGTTTACGCTTATTTACTTTTCCGTTGCTACTGTTACAATCACTACAAAATACCAAAAATATTACTTTGCTTTCTTTGCTCTTTTGTTACTACTACCAACACTATCATATTACTTTGCTACTAAACACTTTGCTGCAGATATTAAGTTTCCAAGTGTGGTTGAATTTACAACTTAGCTGCTAATACTTGAGAATATTCTTTGTCTCCCCTTGTGTCGAATCAATAAATTTGGGTTGAATACTCTACCCTCGAAAACTGTTGCGATCCCCTATACTTGTGGGTTATCATCCCTCCGTCGCCCGCGCAAGGGCGATGGAGGGGAGGGGAGGGGTGGACACAACCTGGTGGCAACGACAATGACAGAGGGGCGGCTCGCGAGGGGAACGGAGGGGAGGTTTTCTCACTTTATTATGTGAAGCTTAAATAAGGGCTATTTAAATGACATTACACCTTCACTTAACTTGTTGTGAGATGTATTAGATTATTTTTGCATAAACCTTTGCCAGGTCAGCCATTGCACATGCATTGTAGGGGCGCCTGTCAGGAGACACGGGAGTGGCCTAGCCCTAGTAACCACCCCACTCTTCCCTCCCTTCCTACCACTCCAGGAGTCCGCCGACGTTGTTGCGCGTTAGCCGGTGAAGGTGACAGCGAGGATCTGCTGCCTCACGTTGGTGTGAGGGGCTTTGGAAGCCAGGGTGGCAACATTGACTTGAGATGGCGGCATCGATCTCTCTAGTGGATGGCACACGCAGATGTTGCCTGTTCCTTTTGATTGGAACAATCGCTGACAATTGTTTGTTGGGAAACATTGCATGGAAAACAAAACAAAAATTCTACGCACACACAATGATCTGTCCATGGAGATGCATATCAATGAGGGGGAGAGTGCATCTACGTACCCTCGTAGACCGTAAGCGGAAGCGTTTAGTAACACAGTTGATGTAGTCGAACTTCTTCGCGCTCCAACCGATCAAGTACCAAAGTACGACACCTCTGAGTTATGCACATGTTCAGCTCGGTGACGTCCTCCGCCTTCTTGATCCAGCAAGACAGCGAGGTAGTGTATAAGTTCCGGCAGCACGACGACAGCATGACAGTGTGGTGACGGTGATGGTGAAGTGATCTCCACATGGCTTCACCTAAGTACTACGAAAATATGACTGGGTGTAAATGGTGGAGGGGGACGCCGCACACGGCTAAGACAATCATGTCTATTGTGCTAGGCGCCCCCTCCCACATATATATAGGTGGGGGTGGAGGGAGCATCCAGGAGGCGCCCCCAAGTAGGCCGAATCCTACTTGGAGTCCTCCCGAAAATGGTGCCCCCCTTTCCTTGTATAAGTGCGGGAGGAAGGAAGGAGGAGGTGGCGCCCCCCTTCCCTTTCTCCCCTGAGGAGGGAAAGGCAGGAGGGCCCCCCCTCTCCTTTACTTCCCCTAGGGACAGCGAACCAAGGGGCGCACTAGCCCCCTTGTGGGCTGGTATGTCCCCTCCTTTGGCCCATAAGGCACATACACTTGCCGGGGGTGCCCAGAACCCCTTCCGGTGACCTGATGAGTACCGGGTGCACTCCGAAACACTTCCGGTGTCCGAATACCATCATCCTATATATCAATATTTACATCTCGACCATTTAGAGACTCCTCGTCATGTCCGTGATCTCATCCGGGACTCCGAACAACATTCGGTTAGCAAATCATATAACTCATATAACACTATATCATCAACGAACGTTAATCATGGGGACCTACGGGTTCAAGAACTGTGTAGACATGACCGAGACACCTCTCTGGTCAACAACAAATAGTGGAACATGGATGCCCATATTGGTTCCTACATATTCTACGGAGATCTTTATCGGTCGAACCGTTATGACAACATACGTAATTCCCTTTGTCTATCGGTACGTTACTTGCCCGAGATTCGATAGTCGATATATCCATACCTAGTTCAATCTCGTTACCGGCAAGTCTATTTACTCGTTTCGTAATACATCACCTCGTGACTAACTCCACAGTCATTTGCTTGCAAGCTTATGATGTGTATTACCGAGAGGGCCAGAAAATACCTCTTTGATACTCGGAGTGAGAAATCCTAATCTCGAACTATGCACCCTCAACAAACACCTTCGGAGATACCTGTAGAGCATCTTTATGATCACCCAGTTATGTTGTGACGTTTGATAGCACACAAGGTATTCCTCCGGTATCCGGGAGTTGCATAATCTCATAGTCGAAGGAATATGTTTTTGACATGAAGAAAGCAGTAGCAATAAACTAAATGATCAATATGCTAAGCTAACGGATGGGTCTGGTCCATCACATCATTCTCCTAATGATGTGATCCCGTTATCAAATGACAACTCATGTCTATGGTTAGGAAACCCTAACCATCTTTGATCACCGAGCTAGTCTAGTAGAGGCTCACTAGGGACACGGTATTTGTTTATGTATCCACACATGTATTTAAGTTTCCGGTTAATACAATTCTAGCATGAATAATAAACCTTTATCATGATTAAGGAAATATAATTATAACCATTTTATTATTGCCTCTAGGGAATATTTCCATCATTGTTTACTAGCAATCGTTTGCCCACAACACACAACTGATTAGCGCAAATCAATTGTGTTATTTTCAGTCTTCCCACGCAGTTCTGATAACTAACCTATATATCGTGTATTATACACATCTTGTTGTGGTGAATCGTTTGTGTTATTTTGGCTCATCGCAAACAGTTCACTCGAAAGACCTGTATGCCGTATCACACACATCTGGTTGTGGGTTATCGTTTGTGTTATTTTGGATCATCGTAAATAGATCATCTTGGTGAACTATATGTCGCATACCACACACAACTCATTTCTGAATCGTGCTTGATGGATTAGCCATCGCACACGTTTCATTTCTTAAAGATGGTTTTATTTTCATACGGTTTGCAATGCATGCATCACACACAATTCAGTCGAATGGTGTGTGATACATGTGTCGTCTTAGGACGCATCTGCACTAGTGTCTTCTTCAGCAACTCACTGTCTTGTTACGGCTTCCCCTGAACCAGCGAATGCATCCTTCAATAAATCTTTGGCGGTCTAGAATCCCCAAATCCCTGATCGTAATAAAGAGAGAAGTTTATCATCAACCAGTAGTATCATACTTCGAATGATTCATTAAAATGGTTCAGCTCATGAATTTTTTTCCAATCAAAACCCTCCATAGGAAATGCATTACAAAATGGTCCAAGGGTGGGGGCAGCGCCCCCCTTTCCCCGAGCTAGGCATTGTTCGGCCAATGTACATAAAATATGATCCATGAATACGCATTCTGATCGTGATATCAAGCATGATCTACTAGCTGCTTACTTACCCTCTTAATTAACAATATTTCAAAGTGAACAAATAATTTTCACTAATGTAGTGGGGCTTTGAAATGGCACAATGCACATCGACCTGTTTCTTTACCTGGTCCTGACGCAACTGGGGTGGAAGAGGTGGGTGCAAGGCAACATCATCACCTCCTCCTCAGTAGCAAAATCCTCCACACAGACCACATAACTCGAGTAGGCACTGTCCACCTTAGTAGCCACACCTCTCGATAAGTATAGCATCGTGGAAAGCTTTAGGCTGAGTGAAGTGATCCATGTGCGCAGAAATACGAAGAACCTTCGTATGAGGATGCACACTACCACTATCAAGATCAAACTGCCATGGATAGCCGCGATGATGGAAACTTCTTCATTAGGTCACTGTCTTGTTCCGACATACCCTGAGCCTGTGAAGGCATCCTGTAGCGAATCGTGGGCGGGCCAAAATCCCCAAATCCCTAAAGAGATGAGAATTTTATCATCAGTCAGAAGTATCATACTTCGAATGATTCATCAAAATGGTTCAGCTCACGAAAAAGGTTTCCAATCTAAGCCATCCATAAGAAATGCATTACAAAATGTTCCAAGGCTGGGGGGCAGTGCCCCCCAACTAGTCGTTACTCCACCAATGTACATAAAAGATGACCCATTGCATTCTCATCGATTGATTTTATCCCAATAGTAAAGATGATGTTAGATTTTCTTACCTGTTGAAGGGTTCAAATCAATCAACTCATCATAATTTCTAATCTTAAAAAAAGATGACAAGTTTATCATTAGCAATTAGTATCATACCTCGCATGATTCAATAAAACAGTTCATCTCATGAAAAATTTGACTGCAACAAATTATCCTACACGCTACTTGTAAATAAAAATGTTTTCACTAAAGAATGATGTAACTAGCCACGATACTACCAGGTGACCCAAACTGAACACAACAGGTTCAATACTCACTTCCTGGTATCCTCGCAGATGTGAACTCGAAGGAGTGGATAATGAGTGTCATGCATTTTTTGGGAGGGTTATGAGGAAATCCACAGAGCAAAATGTCTGGTGCCATGGCATAGAGTTTGCAGACCGAGAAGTCTAGGGAGGCGGGGAGTAGTGGATATCCGTTTGCATGGCTTAACTTTGAGATTGAGATGGGAGTGTCTTAACCATACCGATCCGTCGAGGCCATGGAAGGGCTTCCGATGGCGGTAGACTCACAGGTGAAGGACCTGTTCCACATTTTGGTGCACTGTCATGAGGGTGCATGGGACAAAGTGTTGTTTTCTAAAGATCGTTGGCTTCAAGTGTTGTGTCACAAAAATCTCCTCAATGGTGACAACTCGTGTTAATTTGTATTATAGGGCGGTCAGGGATGGGTTGTTGTTGCATCACTGAGCTACTGACATTAAGGGTAGCTGCTCTCTGAGGGCTTGGTTGAGTTTATTCGCCTATGGGAAATTATCTTGGAGGTACAATTGAACCCTCAGGCCATGACTTTGCTATTTGGAAGTGGAACAACAAGGTTTCCTACTCAGTTGCTTCGACCTATCGCCTTCTCGCTGAGGGAACTGTGAGATTTTCCTGTGCAAATGCTATCTGGAAGAGCTGGGAACTACTCAATTGCAACATTTTTAGCTGGTTGGCCATATTGTATCGTGTCTGGACCTCAGACCTCTATGTTAGGCAAGATCGTCAAGTTCAGATTTCGCCCTTCTACCTCTGGGATCAAGAGGAAGATAATGATACGTCCATTTTGCATCATGTTTACCTACTATTATTTATATTTGTTTATCCATAATACTGCTTTTTGGAGTAATTCTAATGCCTTTTCTCTCATAATATGCAAGGTACACACAAAGAGGGAAAATTCTGGCAGCTGGAAATCTGGACCTGAAAAAGCTACGTCAGGCTACCTATTCTGCACAACTTCAAATGAGATGAAACTTCAAGGAGATTTTTTATGGAATATATAAGAAATACTGGAGCAAATAACTACCGGAGGGGCCCACCTGGTGAGAACAAGACACCAGGGCGTGCCAGGCCCCCCAGGCGCGCCCTGGTGGGTTGTGCTTAGCCCAGCCACCCCCGGTGCCCCTCTTCTGGTATATAAGTCATTTTGACCTATAAAAAAAAGAAGGGGACTTTTGGGACGAAGCGCCGCCGTCTCGAGGTGGAACTTGGGCAGGAGCACGCCCTTCGGCGGAGCGATTCCGCCGGGGGAACTTCCCTCCCGGAGGGGGAAATCATCGTCATTATCATCACCAAAAACTCTCCCATCTTAGGAAGGGCAATCTCCATCAACATCTTCAACAACACCATCTCCTCTCAAACCCTAGTTCATATCTTGTGTTCAATGTTTGTACCAGAACTATAGATTGGTACTTGTGGTTGACTAGTAGTCTTGATTACATCTTGTAGTTGATTACTATATGGTTTATTTGGTGGAAAATTATATGTTCAGATCCAATATGCTATTTAATACCCCTATGATCTTGAGCATGATTATCAATTGTGAGTAGTTACTTTTGTTCTTGAGGTCACAAGAGAAAATTTGTTGCAAGTAATCATGCGAACTTGATATGTGTTCGATATTTTGATGGTATGTATGTTGTGATTCCCTTATGCCCTGTTTGATAGCTCTGTATTTTCTAAGTATTCTAGAAATACTACAGTTTTGGGGATTACCACGGTTTTAATTACTTTGAGGTGTTTGACAACCACTAAAAACTATGGTAATAATACTATAATTTTTTCAATACTATGGTATTTTCTCTGTTTTAAAAAAAGAACCTCAGACCTCTTTTTTTTAAACTGAGCATACTAAAAGAACGAGCTCATCGTTGTCTTTGATCGCTCCCAAGCCGCTGTCCAATTGTCCGACGAGGTCGTCTTGATCCAGCGGACATGGACAGATCAAGGAACGACAGTACAATGCGGTGCGAAACTGCCATGGTCGATGGGGGCGGAGCAAGCTGCCAGACTTGTCTCTGTCCACTGCGACAACTACCTCAACGGCAATGCGGATGAAGGCCAAGCTATTTCAGTTCACGAGCAGCTTTGCGGCATGATCCATTACCGACACCGCCATCTTGTGGAGCTTTAGGTCGTGCCTGCATGCGCAGCTCCTGGTGATCTTAACGCAGAAGAAAACCAAGCTGCTCCGAGCAACATGCAGCTCTGTCGTTGACTGCCCTGCTACGTATTTGTTATTTTGGAAGTGTAACACCGAGATTGTGTATGGCGCATTTAGCTTGCCATTAGTTAGTGCATGATTGTACGTTTGTGCTCTGTGCATGGCCGTTCATGAGTTTGCAGGTGTCATCTAGATCTAGATCAATGCACAGTTGCGAACAACTTCAAACGACTGTTGTCAAACAGGTCCACAATATTCTAAATACTTCAAAATACTCTATTATGGCAAAACCGTGGTATTGTGTACCTACAGACTAAATTACTTTAGTTTTCAATACTTTGGTTTTTATAATGATTTGTTATCAAACGGGGCCTTAGTGGTGTCATGTGAACGTCAACTACATGAAACTTCACCAGATTTAGGCCTAAGGGAATGCATTGTGGAGTAGTTATTAGATGACAGAATTCCTTAATTAACACTGTGCCAAAAGTTTATGCCGTATTTGACATTGACAAATAATTTCTTCCCTATCTAACGACGACTCTAAATTTTATGCCTTTTATGACACTTCTGTCCATTTTGAGCCTAAATGACACTTAAAAAGACCATTTTGCCCCTCATGTGTTATGTTTGTGCGTGTGTGCTGTTAGATGATTTTTTATCATCTTTATCTCTACTCTTATAAGAGACCGAGTTGGTGATGATGGTGTGCCTGCCATCGTGTAATATAGACCGCCCGATCTATATCTGACGGATCAAAAGCAAACTCTGACAATTTTGCAAAAAGATACTCGCACCTCTCTCCACACTTGCAGATAAGGACTTCCCCCGTTCATCCTTTTTTCTCACAAGATAAACTACTCATACAAATGCATCTTGATGTTCCGTGCAATGCACGGGCATCTTGCTAGTTAATAATTATTATATTATTATTTGTTGGATTTTCTTATGGAGCTCACATAATCTATTTTGAATGTCTGAGTTTTTTTAATGCAGGAACTTCATGGGAGAATATATGTACGTGTAGATACATACACTAATGGTCTATCATTAGCTTTGTATGTGGTGCATGGCAAAATTGCACACGTACAATTGCATGCATGCATAGAAGGCCTATGCACACGGCAGTAGCATGTACATGGCTTATGGCTCTAGCGGTGTACGCATACACTTCTGAATACCCACATGTCTTAGCTACATGTACACAATACACATAGCCATGTATGTATATTTGTTCGGGTATTCATGTCCCGGCTGCCGTGCGGACATACATATTTAAATACCCACGTACCCGGGCTAGCTAGCTATATGTGCTCTTACAATAGGATCAACAAAATACTTGTTCGGGTATTCGTGTACCGGTTGCCATGCATACGTGCGTGTTTGTGTGTTGCTACTACGTGATTGTGTGCTGCTGCTGCGTGCGTGTGTGATGCGTACGTGTGTGCTGCGTGCGTGTGTGATGCGTACGTGTGCGCTCCGTGCGTGTGTGCTATAGTGTGTGTGCGTGTGTGTATGTGCTGCTGCGTGTTTGCTACTATAACATTTATAGGCTTAAAATGAATGAAAATGTCATATAGGGCATAAAATTTTAGACTCGTTGTTAGATAGGGAAAAAGTGGTTTTCAGTGTTAAATAAGAAAACGAAATTTAAGATAATATTAAATAAGGAATTGTTTCTTATGAGACGATGGGTTACGAGAGTGACAAAAGTTTAAACTCAGAGGGTGTTTGTTTTCAGGGACTTATAGGGACTTAAAGTGGGCATTTGGGACTTATGAAATAAGACTCTTAAGGAGAGTCTTATAGGGACTTATAGTTGTAATATGGTCTTATAGGAACTTATAAGTCCCATGAACCAAACATGTAGAGACTTCTTAGGGACTTGAGACTTATAAGTTGGGACTAAAAAAAGTCCTATGACTTATGAACCAAACAGGGCTTCAGTTTATGCGCAAGCCGCACCGGCCGCTCCAGCCGGTTCAGAGAGTTGGCGTCCTTCCCGCGCAGCTCCGACATGGCCGCCACACGCGCGCGGAGGTCCACTCAGTACACCAGGACCGTGCCATCGTCGCCCAGCACGCACAGCCGCCCCCGCAGCGATCGTGAGCGCCACGTCATGAGCGCCACGTCCCGGAACCCTCCGTGCGCCCCCCCCCCCCCCCCGCAGCGATCGTGATCCAGGCGCCGCCGGACACGTCCGGCTGGAGCAGCGCCACCGTGCCCGCGCGGCCCAGCACGGCGGCCACCCAGCCGAGCAAGGTGGGCGGCGCGGATAGCATGATGTTGGCCACCGAGAACACGGGGCACCGTGGCATGGGCACGGATTAGACGGAGAAGAGGTTGCGGAGCTCGATCGCCCATTCCTCGTCGAAGGCCATGGCGAGCCAGCCGCTGATCTGGCCGCAACACCGACCGGAGCTGAGGCGGTCGGGGAGGGCGAAAGGCAGGATCTCACGGCGGTGGAGGCTGAAGAAGGCGAGGCCGCCGCAGGAGCCGGGGCGCCGGAGCAGGAGGCATGGGGCCTCGAAGGGGAGGTCAGCCGAGATCGAAGCTCGCGCGCACGAGCGCCACGAGGAGCAGACGAGGTGGACAGTGACACGGTCGAGCGGGGCGAGCCACCCTAGGACGCTCTCCAGGAGCTCCGGCGGGAGATCCGGCCAGGCGGACCGCCCCCCGCCCAGCTGTCGTCGTTAGGGATTGTACAGGGAGGCCATCACACTTTCACACCCTCTTCCGTCTGGTAGGAGATTTCCTCCCACCCTTGTCCGTTTCATGGCCCCCTCGGCCTTTTTTCCTTGGTTCTGTTCAGGGCACATCTAAACAACCCAATCAAACTAGAAATAAAAATAAAAAATATATTTGCATGAATCTTAGCTTAATATCAACGATATATGATTAGATGTTAAATACTTAGAGCACATCTAGATGTGCTTTAGCAAAACTATTTCTTCTCTATATCAACGAATTTAGTAAGTTATTACACATCTATGTGACACAATCAAACATAAAAATAAAGAAATGTACCCACACGAATCTCCGCGAAGATCAATGGCATGACTTAAATGCATAATACTTATGGCTATATCTGGCCATGGGCAACCCGGCCCGGACGGACCGACCCGACCCAAAAATCCGGGGCCGGGCTGAACCCGAGTGTGCCATCGGGCCGGGCTCGGGCGTGGAAATTGAGCCCGACGGGCAGATCGGGCCAGGCTCAGTCCTGCAGAAAACACAATTTTAGCCATAATCGGGCCAGGTCGTGTCGGGCTTTCTCAAGCTCGGGTCAGGCTCGTAATTGATTTAGTAGGCCCGATGGTTGGGCTGGGCCGGGCTCGAACCTGGATTTTTAGCACCGATTTTTTTTTGGTCCGGCCTGTCCGAGATATGCTCAGGTATACTTATGGCGCATTTAGATGCGCTTTAACAAAACTGAATTCGATACAAATGTGTGATTTCTAACATCCTTTTTTGTCCCGACCACGTGACCCCGACTTCTCTCCAGCCTCCGGTGAAAAAGGTATAGAAGGCAAAATCTGCGCAAACCGAAGCAACCTCACAATATTTGAAAAGTGCGGCGTTCAGCAAATCTCTAAAATTAAAAAAATCATAGCAAATAAACCTCCCATTTGAAAAATATGTATAATATTTATTTTAGGAAAATGCATTATTTCTGTTTATATCATGTTCATGCATGTCAGTGCTCCATTTGGTAACTAAACATATGATGTTTTGTGATATTATAGTTGGCTCCAAAAAACAAACTTGACTACGGCAAGGTGTTGCATAGAAGGATGCCCGCCCTTGCGTCGCCCGAGCCGGGCGACACAGGGGCTACCCTAGCCGCTGTCCCGCACTCCAAACTCTGACCACCCCCGTTGATGAAGTTGCGCCAGGCCCTAGGATGGCGGCGGCGGGGCCGTTTTTTCCGTCTCTAACTCCCCCTGCCCACACCCCACCCCACCCCGAGATCCGATCCCCGACGGCGCAAGCGGCCTCGTCGACAGCCTCTTCTCCGGCGCGCTGGGCGATGTGGGCGCCCCCAACCCCCAGTTGCTGCTGCTCTCCTGTTCGACGACTTTGATTTGGCCCGACCCGATGCGATTTGGTGGCTTCGCCAACAAATTGTGGTGCTCTTCGGCTAGCCAATGGAGGTGGTCGGGCGCACCTTCCACGCTGCGGATCACCCCACCCCGACCTACCCCCCTGTTCGAGCTTCGGGTCGGCCACCTTAGGAGGAGGTCATGGAAGCGGCTTGATTGTGACCTGCAGCGGTTGCTCCTTGCAACACACTGACCGGGAAGTTGGCTATACGCGAGTTCTCCATCACCACCACACACCCCCACAGGGGCAGCTTTAACCCAGCAAACATGGACCTACATCCCCTCCCGCGTCCATGGCCAGTCAACGCAACTACGGATCTGGTGCACCCTGGGAGTTGCGATCTTTCCGGCTCCTTTGGTTCGCTGGCTCCTCGGCATCTCTGCACCACCACCACCCTGCTGGTGCCCTTGGTTGGCCGTCCATCCCGCCGCATCTTCGATTTCGACACAATTAGGGAGTGGCGTCTCCTTCCAGCTCCTTGTGCTCTCCGATATCCCCGTTGCTTCAGTTTCGGTGACCTTGATGGGCGCTCATTTCTAGATCCTGACATGTCTAGGTCTCCGGCCACTATCACATCCCAGTTGTCTCTCGTTTTGCTCAGCCACCCAACCTTGCTTTCCTTCGGAGCTCGCACGTCCAGCAGCGCCCAGTGCCTCCTTTGGTGACGGGTGTTAATTCCCATCCTTCAGTCATGGTTCTGGCCTATGCCCGACATCCTCCTCTTCGATTCGTGCTCCAACGGCTTGGGATTGGTCGAAATCTGGCTAGGGTGAAATCCATGCATCCTATGCTGGAAGCAGTGACACCCTCGGGTGTTGTTCCCTTCTTGAAGGCGCTGCCATGGTCGTTATCTGTGCCCCTCTTCGAGCATCAAGGGAAACCCTGCTACTTCTTGAGCTTGCGTTGATTTTTCCCTTGAAGAGGAAAGGGTGATGCAAAAGAGTAGATCTAAGTATTTCCCTCAGTTAAGAACCAAGGTATTAATCCAGTAGGAGGCACAAGAATGTCCCCAATAGATGCACATGCACAAACTAACAAACACTTGTACACACCGCGAAAAGGGGTTGTCAATCCCTTCATGGTCACTTGCAAGAGTGAGATCTAATCGAGATAGATCTAAAAGATAAGTAAAAGGAAAAATAAGGTAAATATAAATAAATTGCAGCAAGGTATTTTGGGTTTTTGGTTTTATGGATCTGAAAATAATATGATGGAAAATAGACCCGGGGACATAGGTTTCACTAGAGGCTTCTCTATTAAAGAAAGCATACGATGGGTAAAGAAACTATTGTTGAGCAATTGATAGAAAAGCGCAAAGTTATGACGATATCTAAGGCAATGATCATGAATATAGGCATCACATCCGTGACAAGTAGACCGACTCCTGCCTGCATCTACTACTATTACTCCACACATCGACCGCTATCCAACATGCATTAGAGTATTAAGTTCAAAAGAACAAGCAAGATGACATGATGTAGAGGGATAAATCCAATCAATATGGTAAAAAACCATCTGTTTGTCCTTAATGGCAAAAATAAAATACGTGCCTCGCTACCCCTATTGTCAACGGGTGAGGACACCGCAAGATTGAACCCATCACGAAGCACCTCTCCCATTGCAAGAAAAACCAATCTAGTTGGCCAAGCCAAATCGATAGATCGGAGAGAAATAAAAAGCTATCTTAATCATGCATAAAAGAGTTCAGGGAAGACTCAAATAATATTCATAGATAATCTGATTATAAATCCACAATTCATCGGATCTCAACAAACGCACCGCAAAAGATGATTACATCAAATAGATCTCTAAGAACATCGAGGAGAACATTGTATTGAAGATCAAAGAGAGAGAATAAGCCATCTAGATACTAGATATGGACCCGTAGGTCTGTGGTAAACTACTCACACATCATCGGAAGGGCAGCAAGGTCAGTGTAGAGGCCCTCCGTGATCAAATCCCCCTCCGGCAGAGTGCCGGAAAAGGTCCCAAGATGGGATCTCACGAGAACAGAAGCTTGCGGCGGCGGAAAAGTATTTTCGTTGTGCCCTCTAACGTAAGGGGGATATTTGGGTATTTAAAGAGCTGAGATTAGGGTTAGGAGGGCTACGAGAGACCCACAAGCCATGAGGGCGCGCCCACCCCCCTAGGGCGCAGCCAAGAGGCTTGTGGCCTCCTCGTGTCTCTTCTAGCCTCCTCCCGAAGCTTCGTGGTTGTATCCTGGTCCAAGAAAAATCCTCAAAAAGTTTCGTTCCGTTTGGTATTAACTTTTTGTAAAAGGCAAAAACAAGGAAAAAACAACAACTGTCACTGGGCACTAGGTTAATAGGTTAGTCCTAGAAAATGATATAAAATAGCATATTAATGCATATAAAACATCCAAGATAGATAATATAATAGCATGGAACAATAAAAAATTATAGATACGTTGGAGACGTATCAAACCCTCGGTCCGGTTATCCAGATCGGACGACGACGACGTCTTGGCGTCATTCTCCTTCGTGAAGGCTTGTCTTCGTTTGCTCATGGCGTCCTCGGTTCTGGATTTCGAGATGTTGGTTGTCTTGTTGTTGGTTTGGGATGCTTCTTAGGACGACGAGTTTACCCGTGTTTTCCTATCTTTGGGTCGAGAATCCCATGTCTCTCTACTCCGGGCACCATGTTCATGTCTCTTGCGTCTGTGTCATGTGTTGTATAACTTCTTGTACCCACTCTTACTTCTATCGATGGAATGATACGCAAGCTTTGTGTATTTATGAAAAAACAGAAAACATACTACATTTTGTTACGGAGGGAGTAGTGGTAAAAAATAGATAAAATAATATTTAATTTTTTTCTTTATTATTATTATTTTGAAATGAAGGATTACCCCCGGTCTCTGCATCACCATGATGCACACAACCATCTTTATTAATTATTCACCAGAGTCTAGAGTCTGACAAAATGAATACAAGGATCAACTTGAAGCCCCCTTCTACGCGAACAAAGTCTCCACACCTACAAGTATACAGATGTGCCATGTCTGCATAACAGACACAATCTAATCTAGAGGCCTTATGAGCATCTGGTATAGGCATCCCATAACGTGCACCGCCATCCGTCGTCGCCATGTTCCACCATATCGTCTTCAGAAAGAATCACTACATAGATCTTGCCAGTCCCATTTGTCGTTGATGTCACCACAACACCAGACGGTGCCACCAGCCTACGGGCGTTAATTAAACAGTGTCCAATTTTGAGACTCCACTGCTCCATGCCGCCGAGACCCACCGTCTTCAATGCGGTCGATGTAACACCGCTCCACCTGTTGGCCTCTCCTGTGAATCACAGCTCCAAGACAATGCCCCCAGGAGAGAGAACGACGACAAAGTCTCCATCGTCATACGATTCGGGAGACCCGGATCTAGGGTTTCCCTCGAAACAACTACCACCTGGAGGAAGAGGGACATGCCATCTGCAACTGCCGACGCACCCAAGCGGTGCCATCTCCACATAGTTCTCACGATGATGCCTTCAAGAAGGACACAACACCAAGAGCGTCGTTGCCACCCTAAGGTTTTAACCCGAGAGACCGTGAGGTGGGAAAAGGTAGAGCAGACCAGACCGACGTCTCCAAGAAGAAAAACGACACCCTCTAGTGTCGTCTTGTCGTGGCCGACATGAGCCGACCCGGGGATTATCCCAATCCGGATCCCCACCTCCCGCTCTATCCCAACCCGGTAACCGGCTAGCAGCATGGCCATGTCTGGTACGACTAAGTGCACACAACATGGGTTTGAGGAAGAAGCAGTTGGGCATTGTCAGCCGCCGGGGCAGCAAGTTGCGGCACCAACCCGCCAGTGAATTGCCAGCCATCCGGTCCGATCCATGGCAGCTCACCCACCCCGCTGCGCCACCGGAAAGGGAGGCCATCCAGGGGCTACCACCCCTGATCCAGGGCCCTTCGCACCAGATCAGGAAGGGCTACGCCAGCGCTGCCTCTAAGGCCACTGCTGGGATGCCAACCGGCCGCCATGTCGTCGTTGTCCAACAAGGGGCCTTGGTCCAGATCCACGCCGCCACGATGCACATCGGGATCACACCCTCGAGACAGTGCGTTCCGCACCACCCAAAGACCCGAGAGGGGAGGCAGTACCTTAGTCGCCGTCGTCAGACGCACGGGCTTTGCTCGGCACCAACCACCAGTGGCAGCGGAGCAGAGGTAGAAGGCGGGGAGGACCAGCGGCCAAGGCTAGGGCCGCTTGAGTGCCCACGCAGGGGTGACGGAGGGGAAGGGGGTGGCAGCCGCGATCTGGTGGCAGGGACAGCGACGGAGGGGCGGCCCGTGATACATCCATTTTGCATCATGCTTTTATATTGATATTTATTGCATTATGGGCTGTTATTACACATTATAGCACAACACTTATGCCTTTTCTCTCTTATTTTACAAGGTTTACATGAAGAGGGAGAATGCCGGCAGCTGGAATTCTAGACTAGAAAAGGAGCAAATCTGAGAGACCTATTCTGCACAACTCCTAAAGTCCTGAAACTTCACGGTGAATTATTTTGGAATATACACAAAATATTGGGCGAAGAAAGAACCCGAGGGGACCCACCAGCCATCCACAAGGGTGGGGGGCGCGTCCTACCCCCTAGGTGTGCCCCTTGCCTTGTGGGCCACCTGGTAGGCCCCCGATGCCCATGTTCTGCTATATGGTGTGTTTTGACCTGGAAAAAAAATCAAGAGGAAGCTTTCAGGACGAAGCGCCGCCGTCTCGAGGTGGAACTTGGGCAGAACCAATCTACGGCTCCGGCGGAGCTGTTCTGCCGGGGAAACTTCCCTCCCAGAGGGGGAAATCGAAGCCATCGTCATCACCAACGATCCTCTCATCGAGAGGGGGTCAATCGCCATCAACATCTTCACCAGCACCATCTCCTCTCAAACCCTAGTTCATCTCTTGTATCCGATCTTTGTCTCAAAACCTCAGATTGTTACCTGTGGGTTGCTAGTAGTGTTGATTACTCCTCGTAGTTGATGCCATTTGGTTTATTCAGTGGAAGATCATATGTTTAGATCCTTAATGATAATTATTACTCCTATGATTATGAACATGTATATGCTTTGTGAGTAGTTACGTTTGTTTCTGAGGACATGGGAGAAGTCTTGTTATAAGTAATCATGTGAATTTGGTATTCGTTCAATATTTTGATGAGATGTATGTTGTCTCTCCTCTAGTGGTTATATGTGAACGTCGACTACATGACACTTCACCATGATTTGGGCCTAGGGGAAGGCATTGGGAAGTAATAAGTAGATGATGGGTTGCTAGAGTGATAGAAGTTTAAACCCAAGTTTATGCGTTGCTTTGCAAGGGGCTGATTTGGATCCATATGTTTCATGCTATGGTTAGATTTATCTTAATTCTTCTTTCATATTTGCGGATGCTTGCGAGAGGGGTTAATCATAAGTGGGAGTCTTGTTCAAGGAAGGGCAGCACCCAAGAACTGGTCCACCCACATATCAAATTATCAAAGTAACGAATGCGAATCATATGAGCATGATGAAAACTAGCTTCACAACAATTCCCATGTGTCCTCGGGAGCGATTTGCTTTGTATAAGAGTTCGTCCAGGCTTTTTCTTTGCTAAATAAAGGAACACTGAGCACATCCTGGTCTAGTGTGTTTATGCCCGTCAGGTTTGGTTGAGATGCCTCTTTGCCACCGACCTCATGGATGCTTTGGTGCCTTCTGTGCTTGGTATACATTTGAACTCATGGTGTGTTGCGCGTAAAAATATTTAGCTCATGAAAAGAATGCCTGAAAAAGTATCTAATATGGTAAGAATTCCTCTAAGATATGAATGCCATACCAGGTGGTGCTCTTAACTCAAACAGATAGCTGATAGATGTTTCTTCTTCCTCTAAGGCACAATAGGAAAATAAAGAGCTACACTATGCATAATTAAGGGAAGAAATAATGTGGAGTTAAGTAAGCTAGTTACAATTATTGGACACATGAAGAATATCTTATGCTAAGAACTTTGTGATTGAACAACCATATCAATGTGAAAAGGAAGTCAATATACAGTGGAAACATTTTCAGCGCGGCCCCTAAAGTTGAAATGTTCAATAGACAACTCAAATCATTATAACAGAATCAGATGAACTGATGGTTAAAGAGAAAATGCAAAAATGGAAGGAATTAAAAGTGAATGAAATGTTTTCATGAGAAACCACCCTGGATGGTGAAGAAACTAAACTCACCCAAGTATTAGGTGATGTTGCCTGATAACCCACAAGTACAGGGGATCGCAACAGTTTTCGAGGGTAGAGTATTCAACCCAAATTTATTGATGCGACACAAAAGGAGCCGAGGAATATTTGCAAGTATTAGCATCTGAGTTGTCAATTCAACCACACCTGGATATTAATTATCTAGGGCAATATGATCAGTAGGAAAGTAATATGATAGCTTTGATAGTAGTAGCAACAACAATAGTAACGGTAACAGTGATAGCAATGATTTTGTAGCAAGTGTAATGGTAACAACAGCAGTAGTAACTTAGCAAGAACAATATAAGAGAAATTCGTAGGCATTGGACCGGTGAATTCGTTGGATGATATTCATCATATAACAGTCATAACCTAGGGCGATACGGCACTAGCTCCAGTTCATAAATATAATGTAGGCATGTATTCCGTAAATTATCATACGTGCTTATGGAAAGAACTTGCATGACATATTTTGTCGTACCCTCCCGTGGTAGCGGGGTCCATATGGAAACTAAGGGATTTAAGGCCTCCTTTTAATAGAGAACCGGAACAACACATTAGCACATAATGAATACATGAACTCCTCAAACTACGATCATCACCGGAAAGTATCCCGACTACTGTCACTTTGGGGTTTATGGATCATAACACGTAATAGGTGACTATAAGTTGCAAGATCGGATCTAGAACATAGATATAATGGTGATAACATAAATGGTTCAGATATGAAATCATGGCACCTAGGCCCAAAGCGACAAGCATTAAGCATGGCAAAGTCATAGCAACATCAATCTCAGAACATAATGGATACTAGGGATCAGGCCCTAACAAAACTAACTCGATTACATGATGAATCTCATCCAACTCCTCACTGACCAGCGAGCCTACAAAGGAATTACTCACTCCTGGTGGGGAGCATCATGGAATTGGCGATGGAGAAGGGTTGGTGATGACGAAGATCGAAGATCCCCCTCTCCGGAGCCCCAAACGGACTCCAGATCTGGCCTCCCAATGAAAAAAAGGAGGTGGCAGCTGCTCCGTCTTGTGATACGCGATAATTATTTCTCCCTGATTTTTTCTCTGAAAATAGGATTTTATAGAGTTGGAATCAGGGTATGCGGGGCCACCAGGTGGGCACAACCCACCTGGGCGCGCCAGGAGGGGCACACGCCTTGTTTGGTTGTGCTCACCCAGTGAGGGAGTCCTGGATTAGGGGGTCATCGAGTGTCCGGGCTATGTGATATGGGCCGGACTGATGGGCCGTGAAGATGCAAGGCAGAAGACCTCCCCCCATGTCCGGGTAGGACTCTCTTATGCGTGGATGGCAAGATTGATGTCCGGATATATAATTTCCTTCCTCTACAAACCGACTCTGTACAACCCTAGGCCCCTCCGTTGTGTATATAAACCGGAGGGTTTTAGCCTGTAGAGGCTATCAGAATTCATACAGGCTAGACATCTAGGGTTTAGCCACTACGATCTCGAGGTAGATCAACTCTTGTAACCCCTATACTCATCAAATACAATCAAGCAGGACATAGGGTTTTACCTCCATTAAGAGGGCCCGGACCTGGGTAAAACACCGTGTTCCCTGTGTCCCTCCATTAAGAGGGCCCGACGCACAATTCGGGACCCCCTACTCGAGATCGGCCGGTTTTGACACCGACATTGGTGCTTTCATTGAGAGTTCCACTGTGTCGTCGGCAGAAGGATCGATGGCTCGTTCGATCATCAACAACGATGATGTTTCCGGGGAAACTTTCCAACCTGGTCAACTTTTTGTGTTTGGCGGCTTTGCTCTGCGTGCCAATTCAGTTGGTCACCTGGAACAGATCGGTAGCTACGCCCCTAGTCATCAGATCAGGTTCGGAAGCCTGAATTATATTGCTGATATCCGAGGAGACTTGATCTTCGAAGGGTTCTCGGCCTCGACCGAAACCCGTCGGATCCACCATCAGGTTCCGTTCAAGGATCAACTATTGTTCCTGCCCTGGCCTTAGATCCAGAATGGACCACCTTGTCCGAAGACGGGAGCACGAACACCCCTGACCCTCTCCTGCTACGGAGCTCCCTGCCGGAGACCTAGAGGTGACCATATTATCGGCAGGCCTGCAATCAAACAGGACTCTCCCGGTCACCGGGAAGCCGGACTCACCTCCGTATGCTAGCTCTGAACTCTCGAGGTTGGTGTCCATTGAGCACAGTCAGGTGGCGGTCACCATACCCAGCTCCGCGGGGCCTCGGTCACCCGTCCGGCCTTCGCTCCTAAATGAGGCTCTGGACTTAAAGCGATCTCTCGCCATTACGGAAGTATCACCTCCGAACTACACCCAACCCGAACTAGGGGCCGAGAGCGGGGATTTTTTCTTCCCACCCACCACCCACTAAATAGCCACTGTCAAGGACTTGACCGACATGCTAGACTACACCTTCGAAGACATCGACGGTATGGACGACGATGCCGGAGCCGAATCAGGCCAAAACCCACCCATCCCTAGGCGTTGGATGGCCACTTCTACTTATGATGTGTACATGGTGGATACGCCCGAAAAGAAGGACGACGATGGCACTCAAGATCCAATAAAGGACAAGCCTGTCGAGGCACCACCCAAGTGCCAACATCAGCGGCGTGATACGTCTCCAACTTATCTATAATTTTTGATTGCTCCATGCTATATTATCTACTGGGTTGGACTATATTGGGCTTTATTTTTTATTTTTATATTATTTTTGGACTAACCTATTAACCGAAGGCCCAGCCTAGAATTGCTGTTTTTTTTGCCTATTTTAGAGTTTCAGAGAAATAGAATATCAAACGGAGTCCAAACGGAATGAAACCTTCGGGAACATGATTTTCTCATCAGATAAGACCCAGGAGACTTGGACCCTCCGTCAAGAAAGCCACGAGGCGGTCATGAGGGTGGGGGCGCGCCCACCCCCTAGGGCGCTCCCCCTGCCTCGTGGGCCCCTCGGAGCTCCACCGACGTACTTCTTACTCCTATATATACCTACGTACCCCCAAACGATCAGATACGGAGCCAAAAACCTAATTCCACCGCCGCAACCTTCTGTACCCACAAGATCCCATCTTGGGGCCTGTTTTGGAGCTCCGCTAGAGGGGGCCATCATCACGGAGGGCTTCTACATCATCCTAGCCCCTCCGATGAAGTGTGAGTAGTTCACCTCAGACCTTCGGGTCCATAGTTAGTAGCTAGATGGCTTCTTCTCTCTTTTTGGATCTCAATACAATGTTCTCCCCCTCTCTTGTGGAGATCTATTCGATGTAATCTTCTTTTTATGGTGTGTTTGTTGAGACTGATGAATTGTGGGTTTATGATCAAGTCTATCTATGAATAATATTTGAATATTCTCTAAATTCTTTTATGTATGATTGGTTATCTTTGCAAGTCTCTTCGAATTATCAATTTGGTTTGGCCTACTAGATTGGTCTTTCTTGCAATGGGAGAAGTGCTTGGCTTTGGGTTCAATCTTGCGGTGTCCTTTCCCAGTGACAGCAGGGGCAGCAAGGCACGTATTGTATTGTTGCCATCGAGGATAACAAGATGGGTTTTTTATCATATTGCATGAAACTATCCCTCTACATCATGTCATCTTGCTTAAGGCATTACTCTGTTTTTAACTTAATACTCTAGATGCATGCTGGATAGCGGTCGATGAGTGGAGTAATAGTAGTAGATGCAGGCAGGAGTCGGTCTACTTGTCTCGGACATGATGCCTATATACATGATCATACCTAGATATTCTCATAACTATGCTCAATTCTGTCAATTGCTCAACAGTAATTTGTTCACCCATCGTAGAATACTTATGCTCTTGAGAGAAGCCACTAGTGAAACCTATGGCCCCCGGGTCTATTGTCATCATATCAATCTCCATCACTTTAATATTGCTTAGCTTTTTTACTTTGCCTTTTATTTTTCACTTTGCATCTCTATATCAAAAATACCAAAAATATTATCTATCATCTCTATTAGATCTCACTCCCGTAAGTGATCGTGAAGGGATTGACAACCCCTAATCGTGTTGGTTGCGTTGAGCTATTGTTTTTGTGTAGGTACGAGGGGCTCGAGCGTAGCCTCCTACTGGATTGATACCTTGGTTCTCAAAAACTGAGGGAAATACTTACGCTACTTTGCTGCATCATCCTCTCCTCTTCGGGGAAATCCAACGCAGTGCTCAAGAGGTAGCACAGTGCCACTCACGATCTCGTTGTGAAAAAGATAGTAATACCAGCACCAGAGATAACAACACTCTGGATGACGCCGAAGACCCCGAAGACCCCGTCGAGCCTGCGTTCGAGCAGGATGAATGGGAGGAGGGACAAGTTAACCCCGATGAACCTGTCGAGAATGAGGATACGGAAGATAGTACCTATCTACTGGTCGCCGAGCAGGATGTTAGCCTTGGCAACGAAGATTTCATCGTGCCAGAGGAACCCCTCGAGCAAGAGCGCTTCAAGTGACAGCTAATCGCCACTACGAGGAGCCTTAAAAATAAATAGCAACAACTTCAAGCCGAACAAGATACACTCAAAGACAGATGGACTAAGGTCCTGGCCGCCGAAGAATACGGCCTCGAGTGCCCGACAAAGAGTTATCTGAAACGTAGGCTACCACCAAAATTTGATGACGAGGCCCTTGAGCCAATACCGTCAATATACAACCATGCTGACGAGCCAGACTGTCCACCACGTGGACAGGACAAAGCGGATGCTTATACCGAACACCAGCCCGCGCCACCTCACCATCGAGGCAAAGAGGTAGCGGCTCCGAGCTACACCTACGACTTATGTCAGGACCTGGACAATAGAGCCGGTCAGACCAGATCAATCTACGGATCAAGGGGAGGTGCTCCAACAAGAGATGACGACCATAAATCTTGGCGCGATAAGCATAACCAAACTCGGGCTGAAAACTGAACACGGATGTCATTTGAACTCCGTCGTGACGTTGCCTGATACAGAGGCGCCGCACACCCCTTGTGCTTTACCGATGAGGTAATGGAGCACTAGTTTTCAAAAGGGTTTAAACCGGTAAACAGTGAAGCATACGATGGAACGACAGATCCCGATGTATGGATTGAAGATTTTCTTCTCCTTATTCACATGGCTCGCGGCAATGATCTCCACGCCATTAAATACCTCCCCCTAAAACTAAAGGGACCATCACGACACTGGTTGAATAGCCTCCGAGAGAACTCTATTGACAGTTGGGAAGACTTGGAGGATGCTTTTGGAGGCAACTTCCAAGGTACTTATGTCCGGCCACCGAACACCGATGACCTTAGTCATGTACTCTAGCAACCCGGAGAGTCAGCCGGCAAACTCTGGACTCGGTTCTTAATTAAAAAACCAAATTGTCGACTGTCCGGACGCCGAAGCCCTAGCGGCCTTTAAACATAGCGTCCGCAACGAATGGCTCACCTGACACCTCGGTCAGGAAAAGCCGAAGACTATGGCAGGTCTTACCGCACTCATGACCCGCTTCTGCGTGGGAGAAGATAGCTGGTTAGCTCGTAGAAGCAACAGTACTAGCAACCCTGGCACCTCTGAAGCCAGGGATGGCAACGAAACGCCATGATGGAACAAACATAAGCATCGGAACAACAACAGAGAAACTATAGATACGTCAGTCAACACATGATTCAGTGGCTCTAAACCTGGTCAGCGGAAGAAGCCATTCAAAGGAAATAGGGATGATCCATCTAATTTGGACAAAATACTCGACAGGCCTTGCGAGATTCATGGCACCCCTGACAAGCCTGCCAACCATTCGAACAGAAACTGTTGGGGTTTTAAACATGTCGGTAAACCGAACATAAGGGGAAAGGGTCGCCAAGCAAGGACGATGATGAGCCTCGCCCACAGAACACAGTGGGAGTGAAGAAATTTCCCCCTGAGGTGAAAAAAGTGAATATGGTATATGTCACACATATCACCAAGAGGGAGCGCAAGCGCGCACTAAGGGACGTCTACACCGTAGAGCCTGTCGCCCCAAAATTTAACCCATGGTCGGTTTTTCCGATCACCTTCGATCACAGGGACCACCCGACTAGTATCCCTCATGGAGGTTCGGCAGCCCTAGTACTCGATCCAATCATTGATGGATACCATCTCACTCAAATCCTGATCTATCAAGACACTGTCCGTAAAATGGGTATTGACCCGTCAAGAATTAAGCCTAGTAACACCACCTTTAAAGGAGTGATACCCGGTGTAGAGGCCCGTTGCACGGGTTCATTAACATTGGAAGTAGTCTTCGGTTCACCGGATAACTTCCAAAGCGAAGACATGATCTTCAACATTGTCCCCTTTCGTAGTGGTTATCACGCACTGCTCGGGCGAACTGCCTTTGCCCGTTTTAATGCAGTCCTGCACTATGCTTACTTAAAGCTCAAAATGCCCAGACCTAAATGCCGAGGGCACTGTTCGTTATTGGTTTATTTTACCATCTGTATTCCCTCCTTGCTTCAGATTGCCACATATACTTTGGTCCGGCCTAAATGTCGGGGGCTCTATTCGGCCACGTATATGTTCAAAAGTCTGAATACTTTTAGGGTATACTTCGGCATCCAGAATATTGCACTATATGCATCAGCTCTGAATCATGCCTTTGGTCTATAGTTGGGTTGCGCGGCTCCTGTGATTACCACCTTGCATTCCACTAGTTCGGCTAAGGTAGTAAAGGGAGAACTACAACGATTGTGTTTCTGTTTTGTCCGGTCAGACACCTCAGTAGAGAAAGCCGAAAACTGACTGTCATGATATGGCGAGAGCTGGTCGGCGATTCGGTGACTTACTACAAATCTTTCGTGATTTACTCCATGTTATACGAAGGGCTAGTCTTCACCCAGTCATGCGACAAAGGCATCCTAGTTCGGACGGCCGCATACGCACCAGGGGCTAGTACTTAGCCCCTCCGTCAAACTCCTATGGCTAATTGAAAGTAATAAAGCCGCATAGTCTGATTGCCTGGTTCGCTGCGCAGACACCTCCTTTACGGACCAAGATGTTGGGTCAAGTGTGATCACGCACTATACCGAACACCCCCGTAGCATCTACGTGGGGGCTGAAGCCGACGACTGGCAAACTTTCAGAATTGAAACGGCCGCACAGGAGGAAAATAATTCCAGATAAAGGCATAAGTATATTACAAGCCTTGTTTCATAAAACAAAGTTTGGACAGCCCTGATACATTCACTCAAACATAACATCCTTTGAGCATTGGCCCTCTACTATTCAGGCACCCGCTATGACATCTTCAAAGTACCTCTCCGGCTTGCGGTGGTCCTTGCCTTCAGGCGGGCCTGCGGTTGCCATGACGGTGGCCTTCATCTTCGCCTAGTGCATCTTGACATGCGCAAAGGCCATCCACGCACCCTCTATGCACATCGAGCACTTCACAACTTCAACTCGGGGCAGCGCATTGACGAGTTGCCTCACCAAGCCGAAGTAGCTGCTAGGAATTGGTTCGGCTGGCCAAAGCCCGACTATGATAACCTTCATGGCCAAGCCGGACATCCTATGTAGCTCCGACAGTTGCTTCCTCTGGTTGTTCGACAACATTGGGTGCTCCGCCGCCAGGAACTGTGACCAGAACAGCTTCTCTATCGAGTTCCCCTCCTGGGCTCGGAAGAACTGCGAAGCGTCGGCGGCACTCCTCGGAAGATCCGCAAAGGCATTTGGAGAACTCCACAGTCGAGTGAGCAAGGCATATCTTTGACCCCCAAATGTACTCTGCAAGAAAAAGGGCTTACCAGCCGCTATCTGTTCGCCCTACCAGATCTCTTCACGATCACTCCGGGACTCGGTCTGCGCCTCTTTGCCCCCCTGGAGGGCTTCTGCGAGTTTGGCCGCTTAGGTCAAAGTCTTCTCCTCCAAGGCCTCAAACTTTCCAACGGCGTCTTTCAGCTCTTGCTCCACTTCGGCCACCCTCTCCTCGTTTTGGTGGTAGGCGACCTGTTCGGTGTTTAGTTCTGGAGCCGCTTTGTTAGCGGCTGCTTTATTTGCCTTCGCCTCCTCCTTGGCCTGGGCAAAAGCGCTCTTGAGGGTCTCGACCTCGACCGCGCCAACTTCAATCATAATCACAACAATACATGAGTTACACTCTGAATTTGCATATCACTTCAGATATATGATCAAACTCTTTAAAGTACACACATACCTTGCGCCTTGTCAAATCGCTTGTTGACGCGATCTATTTCATTGTCAGCCAGCTTCAGTTTCTGATTGAGTTCGGAGACTTCACCTGCCTGGGCAGTTGCCGCCAATAGGAAAGCCTGTTATACAATAGAAAAGCATATTACCTCTTTGTCTGGCTTTTTCAAAGCCGGACAAAGTCTTAGGGGCTACTATCTATATACAGGTATATTTCCTTCGTATGAAAAAAGCGTCTAGAGCATTACGTCGCATGCCTCGAAGCCTACCAGTAGGCTGATGAAGGCTTCATTCAGCCCGCTCTTGGCGGACTGAACCTTCTCTACCACCACACCCATTAGGGTGCGTTGCTCCTCCATGATGGAAGCACGTCGTAGTTCTTCCACCAGAGTATTAGATGCCTCCGGATTAGTGGAGGTCGACGACGGAGCTGATAATCCCCCCCTCCTCCAAAGGGGGCTGCTTGCCCGATTCTGGAGCCACATGGGTCTCCAGAATGATGTCCGGCTGGGGGCCGGACTAACCAGGGCCCCCCACCATGAGTCACCATGGGGTCGCACCCCCCATATCTTCGGCAGCTGAGGTATCACCCTCGGGCGACGTCTCGACAGCCTCGCTCAACCCTCCCCGGCCTGGAGAGGTCCTTCGGGACAACACCTCGGTGTCATCCGCGATGATTGGCAAAGAGGCTTGCGGAGGCGTCTAGCTCTCTACCATCTCGGGCGATAGAGAACTCCCCTCAGATAGCGAAGGGTTGGGGAGGTCGTGAGCAGGGCTAAAAGACACACGGTGCAATATGTTATACTATAAAAACATAGAAAACCAAAGATATATGATAAACCCTTTGGTACTTATGATTCGGCCAGGGGCTTCACTCGGAGAGGGACATCTTCCCCCTCTTGGGCGCCTCCTCCTCCGGGTCTGTGGAGGCTACCCTCTTATTCTTCCTCCCCTTAAGAGGGGAGTCGCTTTTCGCTTCCTCCTTCTCTTCGTCTTCATCTCCCTTGTGGGAGGAGGGGATTTCGGTCTCTCCGGACACTACGTCTGAAGTACCCTTGTGGCGGAGGCCGCTTTCGGCCTCCTTGCTCTTCTTCTTCTTCTTGGCATTCTTCTACGGCGCCTGATAGGACGTCGGGACCAGCATCTTTGTCAGCTGGGGTGTGGCCGGGTCCTCAGGCAGCAGTGCCAGACACTTAATTTGCTCCGCCTTTGCTATCCAACCCTGTACGAGCAATAGAAAATTCATTATGTCTAAGAAGCTTATTGATCGAATATATATTCAGGAAAACCATACTTACTGGTGTGGCCGGATTCTCACTGTCAAGACCGATGTCTTCGATCTTCTTCAGCCACGCTTTTTGGGCCTTGAAGAGCAGCTTCCAGATGTCTTCGTGCATTGTGCCGAAGAAGTGCTTCAAGGTCCGTGGGTCTTCCGGATTAAACTCCCACATGTGGGAGGGCCGGATTGGTAGGGAAGAATCCGGCAGAAGAGCATCACTTGATTCATGTTAGTGAGAATGGTGTTCTTGCCTATCATGTTTGTGATACACTTTTGCAGCATCAACACTTCCGTTGTGGATCCCCAGTTGATACGTCTCCAACGCATCTATAATTTTTTATTGTTCCATGATGTTATGTTATCAACCTTGGATGTTTTATAATCATTTTATAGTCATTTTACATCATTTTTGTACTAACCTATTGACATAGTACCAAGTGCCACTTGATGTTTTCTGCATGTTTTTTACATTGCAGGAAATCAATACCAAACGGGGTCCAAATGCAACGAAACTTTATGGAGATTTTTTATGGACTAGAAGACACCCAATGGGCCAAGGCAGCGCCTGGGGGGGTGCTCCGAGCGGAGCACAACCCACCAGGGCGCGCCAGGAGGCCCAGGCGCGCCCTGGTGGGTTGTGCCCACCTCGGGTGCCCCCCGGACTGCCTCTGTGCTCTATAAATACCCCAATATTCCAGAAACCCTAGGGGAGTCGACAAAAATCAATTCCAGCCGCCGCAGAGTCCAGAACCACCAGATCTAATCTAGATGCCATCACGGAGGGGTTCACCACCTCCATTGGTGCCTCTCCGATGATGCGTGAGTAGTTCTTTGTAGACCTTCGAGTCCGTAGTTAGGAGCTAGATGGGTTCCTCTCTCTCGCTGAATTCTCAATACAGTGGTCTCTTGGAGATCCATATGATGTAACTCTTTTTGGGATGTGTTTGTTGGGATCAAATGATCTTTGAGTTTATGATCGAATCTATCTTTTTATATCCATGAAAGTTATTTGAGTTTCTTTGATCTCTTATATGCATGATTGCTTATAGCCTCGTATTTCTTCTCCAATATTTGGGTTTTGTTTGGCCAACTTGAGCTATTTATCTTGCAATGGGAAGAGGTGCTTTGTAGTGGGTTTGATCTTACGATGCTTGATCCCAGTGACAGAAGGGGAACCGACACGTATGCATCGTTGCTCCTAAGGATAAAACGATGGGGTCTATCTCTACATAGATAGATCTTGTCTACATCATGTCATCATTCTTATTGCATTACTCCGTTTCTCCATGAACTTAATACACTAGATGCATGCTGGATAGCGGTCGACGTGTGTAGTAATAGTAGTAGACGCAGGCAGGAGTCAGTCTACTAATCTTGGGCGTGATGCCTATGTAATGATCATTGCCAGGATATCACCATGATTATTTGAAGTTCTATCAGTTGCCCAACAGTAATCTGTTTACCCATCGTTTGCTATTTTTCTCGAGAGAAGCCACTAGTGAAACCTACGGGCCCCAGATCTCTTTCTCATATTATTTGCCTTTGCGATCTACTTTTTCTTTGCTTTTATTTTCAGATCTATTAAACCAAAAATACAAAAATACCTTGCTGCATTTTATTCTTATTATTTTATTTGGCGTTCGATCTATCAATCTACTACAATTTTATTCATGTCTGTTTGCCTATCTTGGGGCACCGCTACCCAAAAGGGATTGACAACCCCATTAACACGTCGGGTTGCAAGTATTTATTATTTGTGTGCAGGGGCTGTTTACGTTGTTTTGCTTGGTTCTCCTACTGGTTCGATAACCTTGGTTTCATCACTGAGGGAAATACCTACCACTGTTGTGTTGCATCAGCCCTTGCTCTTTGGGGAAATACCGATGTAGCTTCAAGCCGCAATCAAAAGGAATTTTTGGCGCCGTTGCCGGGGAGGATCTTCAACGTATACCAGGTTCCTAATCACAAATCTCATCTCCTCACAATTTACATTATTTGCCATTTGCCTCTTGTTTTCCTCTCCCCCACTTCATAAAAATTGGCCATTTTATACTCCCTCTTTCTCGTTTGCCGTTTTCTTGTCAGATCTATCCTTTGCTTGCAATCATGAGTGATTTAGGTATGGCACCAACAGATGATGGCCTAACTCCTAAGATGGGATGTACGGGCAATCTGGATGCTAAAACTTTTATCTTGGGGCAAGGGAATGTTATGGTAAAAGAACGTATCCAAGAATTTTTCAACTCTGTGGGAAATCTAAGTCTTGATGATGTCACGAAAACAATTCTTTTTTTACCATAGCATGATAAAATGCCAATTCTTTTTGCAGAAGATTAATGTACAAATTGCTCAGGTCTTCCTAATTTTTCAGAAATTTTGGAGTTTCAGAAGTATTCGAAATATTTAGATTACTACAGACTATTCTGTTTTTGACAGATTCTGTTTTCTTTGTGTTGTGTGCTTGTTTTGATGGCTCTATGGTTTTCTTTGATGAGTTTTTGCCATAGAAAAGTTGGAATATAGTAGATATAATGCAAGAACAAATTATGAATTGGTTTGCTATAGTACTTGTAGTAGTGATTTGCTTTCTTATACTAACGTATCTCATGAAGGTTTTATTGAGTTTTGTGTGATTGAAGATTTCAAGTTTTGGGTTATCTTACGATGGATGAAGGAATAAGGAGTAACAAGAGCCTAATCTTGGGGATGCCCCGGCTTACCAAGCTATTATCCAAAAGGTAGCAAGTACCTAAGCTTGGGGATGCCCCGAGTGGCATCCCCTCTTTCTTCTAACGACCATCGGTATTTTACTCGAAGCTATATTTTTATTCGTCACATACTATGTGTTTTGCTTGGAGCATCTTGTATGATAAGATTCTTTGCTTGTTTCATTTTATGTTTTAAGTATTGATTCCTTGCTGGACACACCTATTCGAGAGAGCCAAAATTATGTCATGACTTGTTAGAATTGCTCTCTATGCTTCACTTAAAAATTTTTATGAGCTATGGACTTGCTCTAGTGCTTCACTTATATCTTCTTGAGCACGGTGTGCTTTAGTATTTTTGAAGAAATTCTCTCTTGCTTCTTAGTTAAATTTTCAAGAAGTTCTCTCTTGCTTCACTTAAATTAATTTGAGAGAAAGAAATATTATGCTCATGATCTTCACTTATATTTGTTTGAGCTTATCAAAAGCAACATATGAAAATTAGTTCCAAAGTGATAGATATCCAAGAAGGATATAATAAAATCTTTCATGAAGATCATTGGACAAAATAAACTTGATTCTTAGTAATAGTTTTGAGATATGATGATGTGATATGTGAGTCATGTTGATGAGTAATTATGCTTTAGTAAGAATATTGGTGTTAAGGTTTATGATTCCCTATGCAAGCACGAAAGTCAACAATTATGCAATGAAATTATATCCTAATTGTGGTGCATTATTCAGTGTTAATTATGCTTAATGCTCGCTTATGAGATTATTCGTTTCTTGGTTGGTCGCTTCTTAATCTTTTGCTAGCCTTCATTTTGCACTAAGTATGATCACTACTTGTGCATCCAAAATCTTTTAAACCAGTTTTGCCACACGAGTCCACTATATCTACCTATATGCGATATTCTTTTGTCGTTCTAAGCAAATTTGTATGTGCCATCTCTAATTTTCAAAATAAACTTCTCTTTGGTGTGTTCGTACCGCTCGCGGAGCGGTTGGGGGTGGCTAATATTTTCCATGCTAGGCGTGTTATTCTCACGATGAGTGTTTATTCACTTGTCATTGCACGAGAGTAAGGCAAAGGTATTAGGGATGCCCAGTCCCGAAATGAAAAATGAATTTACTTTGTTGTCAAATAATAAATTCCTTGGAAAGTGTTGGTATGGAAGGCACCCGTTGATACGGTTAGCCATGGAAAGTGAAAGTATGGTGGAAAAAGGAATAAATTTATTTTCTATTTGGGAACCGCCTACGATATATCTAGCATGGAAAGTGTTGGGAACTCTAAGTCGTTTTCGCTAGTGGGAAAGGCACACCTCCCAAAATGATTTTATCTCTCAATTTTCGCTTTGAGCTCTGGCACCTCTACAAATCCCTACTTCCCTCTGCGAAGGGCCTTTCTTTTACTTTATGGAATTTTTATTTTGAATTTGAGTCTCCTTCTTCTCTTATAAAAGCACCAACTAGGAGGCAATATGATCGTACTTGAGTATTGGGTGTAGCTAATATGTGAGTGTGTTTCATGAATGGATCAATGACTGAGCATGATGGGCTAGGGATAACTTATTTTAGCGTTGATATTTTGAAAGACATGCTTGCTTGTTGATATGCTTGAGTATTTAAGTTATCATGTCAAAACTAGACTATTGCTTTGAACCACATAAAAGTCCAGACGTCCATGCTATAAAGAAAAGAATATGAGATGACATGTTAGGCATCATTCCACATCAAATTTTTTGTTTTTATCACTTACCTACTCAAGGACAAGTAGGAGTTAAGATTGGGGGTGCTGATACGTCTCCAACGTATCTATATTTTTTTGATTGTTCCATGATGTCATGTTATCAATCTTGGATGTTTTATAATCATTTTATAGTCATTTTTGGTACTAACCTATTGACATAGTGCCAAGTGCCAGTTGATGTTTTCTGTATGTTTTTTACACCACGGGAAATCAATACCAAACGGAGTCCAAATGCAATGAAACTTTACGGAGATTTTTTATGGACCAAAAGACACCCAATGGGCCAAGGCAGCGCCTGGGGGGGTGCTCCGAGCGGAGCACAACCCACCAGGGCGCGCCAGGAGGCCCAGGCGCGCCCTGGTGGGTTGTGCCCACCTCGGGTGCCCCCCGAACCGCCTATTTGCTCTATAAATACCCCAATATTCCATAAACCCTAGTGGAGTCGACGAAAATCAGTTCTAGACGCTGCAGAGTCCAGAACCACCAGATCCAATCTAGACACCATCACGGAGGGGTTCACCACCTCCATTGGTGCCTCTGCAATGATGCGTGAGTAGTTCTTTGTAGACCTTCAGGTCCGTAGTTAGTAGCTAAATGGCTTCCTCTCTATCGATGAATTCTCAATACAAGGTCTCTTGGAGATCCATATGATGTAACTCTTTTTGCGGTGTGTTTGTTGGGATCAGATGAACTTTGAGTTTATGATCAGATCTATCTTTTTATATCCATGAAAGTTATTTGAGTTTCTTTGATCTCTTATATGCATGATTTCTTATAGCCTCGTATTTCTTCTTTGATATTTGGGTTTTGTTTGCCAACTTGATCTATTTATCTTGGAATGGGAAGAGGTGCTTTGTAGTGGGTTCGATCTTACGGTGCTTGATCCCAGTGACAGAAGGGGAACCGACACGTATGTATCGTTGCTACTAAGGATAAAACGATGGGGTATATCTCTACATAGATAGATCTTGTCTACATCATGTCATCATTCTTATTGCATTACTCCGTTTTTCCATGAACTTAATACACTAGATGCATGTTGGATAGCGGTCGATGTGGGGAGTAATAGTAGTAGATGCAGGCAGGAGTCAGTCTACTAATCTTGGATGTGATGCCTATGTAATGATCATTGCCTGGATATCTTCATGATTATTTGGAGTTCTATCAATTGCCAACAGTAATTTGTTTACCCACCATTTGCTATTTTTCTCGAGAGAAGCCACTAGTGAAACCTACGGCCCCCGGGTCTCTTTATCATATTATTTGCCTTTGCGATCTACTTTTTCTTTGATTTTATTTTCAGATCTATTAAACCAAAAATACAAAAATACATTGCTGCGTTTTATTCTTATTTAATTTATTTGGTGTTCGATCTATCAATCTACTACAATTTTATTCACGTCCGTTTGCCTATCTTGGGGCGCCGCTACCCGAAATGGATTGACAACCCCTTTAACATGTCGGGTTGCGAGTATTTGTTATTTGTGTGCAAGGGCTATTTATGTTGTGTTGCGTGTGTAACGCCCTCGATGCGGCTATATCTCCCACGTGTCGAAGCACGACTTAGAGGCATAACCGCATTGAAAGCAATGTCGCAAGTGAGGTAATCTTTCACACAACCCATGTAATACATAAGGGAAAAAGATACATAGTTGGCTTACAATCGCCACTTCACACAAATACATGAATAAAACATTACATCATACAGTTACAATCAGGGCCCGACTACGGAGCCAAAATAAAAGAAGAAACCCCAAAAGCGACAAAGGTCCCCGATCGACCCCAACTGGGCCCCACTACTGAACAACTGTAACGAAGCAACACAATGAACAAGGTCTTCAACGGGCTCCTCCTTGAGCTCGGGTGTGTCACCTGCACGGTCTCATCGACACCTGCAAACTGGTTTTGGAAGTATCTATGAGTCACGGGGACTCAGCAATCTCACACCCGCGAGATCAAGACTATTTAAGCTTAAAGGTAGGACAGGGTAGTGAGGTGGAGCTGCAGCAAGCGACTAGCATATATGGTGGCTAACATACGCAAATGAGAGCGAGAAGAGAAGGCAAAGCACGGTCGAACAACTATGATCAATAAGTGACCCTGAACTACTTACGTCAAACATAACTCCAACAACCGTGTTCACTTCCCGGACCCCGCCGAGAAGAGACCATCACGGTTACACACGCGGTTGGTGTATTTTAATTAAGATCAACTTCGGGTTTTCTACAACCGTACATTAACAAATTCCCATCTGCCCATAACCGTGGGCACGGCTTTCGAAAGTTCAAACCCTGCAGGGGTGTCCCAACTTAGCCCATGATAAGCTCTCGCGATCAACGAAGGATATTCCTTCTCCTCGGGAAGACCCGATCAGTCTCAGAATCCCGGCTACAAGACATTTCGACAGTAACAAAACAAGTCCAGCAAAGCCGCCCAATGCGCCGACATCCTGATAGGAGCTGCACATATCTCGTTCTCAGGGCAACACCGGATAAGTCAAGCTACGAGTAAAACCAGGCCTCGAGTTTCCACGAGGGGGCCCCGCAGGCTGCTCGGTTCAGACCAACACTTAGACAAGCATTGGCCCGGGGGGGCTAAATAAAGATGACCCTTGGGTTAATTACTCCCAAGGGAAAAGTAGGTGGTGGTGAGGCAAATGGTAAAACCAAGGTTGGGCCTCGCTGGAAAAGTCTTATTCAAAGCGAACTGTCAAGGGGGTCCCATAAATCACCCGACCGCGTTAGGGACGCAAAATCCGGGAACATAAGACCGATATGACGGAAACTAAGGCGGCAAGAGTGGAACAAAACACCAGGCATAAGGCCGAGCCTTCCACCCTTTACCAAGTATATAGATGCATTAATTAAGTAAGAGGTATTGTGATATCCCAACAAGTAAACATGTTCCAATAAGGAACAACATCTCCATGTTCCAACAAGGAACAAACTTCATCTTCACCTGCAACTAACAACGCTATAAGAGGGGCTGAGCAAGCGGTAACATAGCCAAACAACGGTTTGCTAGGACAAGGTGGGTTAGAGGCTTGGTTTGACAATATGGGAGGCATGATAAGCAAGTGGTAGGTATCGCAGCATAGGCATAGCAAAAGAGCGAGCAACTAGCAAGCAAAGATAGAAGTGATTTCGAGGGTATGGTCATCTTGCCTGAGATCCCGCTAGGAAGAAGAACGAGTCCATGAAGAAGACAAGCGGACGTAGTCGAACGAATCTTCACAACTCCGGAACGAAACCGGAGCTAACGAGAGAAGCAACCCGGAAGCAAATGAGAGCGAGAAGAGAAGGCAAAGCACGGTCGAACAACTATGATCAATAAGTGATCCTGAACTGCTTACATCAAACATAACTCTAACAACCGTGTTCACTTCCCGGACCCCGCCGAGAAGAGACCATCACGGTTACACACGCGGCTGGTGTATTTTAGTTAAGATCCACTTCGGGTTTTCTACAACCGGAGATTAACAAATTCCCATCTGCCACATAACCGCAGGCACGGCTTTCGAAAGTTCAAAACCCTGCAGGGGTGTCCCAACTTAGCCCATGATAAGCTCTCGCGATCAACGAAGGATATTCCTTCTCCCCGGGAAGACCCGATCAGTCTCGGAATCCCGGCTACAAGACATTTCGACAGCAATAAAACAAGTCCAGCAAAGCCGCCCGATGCGCCGACATCCTGATAGGAGCTGCACATATCTCGTTCTCAGGGCAACACCGGATAAGTCAAGCTACGAGTAAAACCAAGCCGCAAGTTTCCTTGAGGGGGCCCCGCAGGCTGCTCGGTTCGGACCAACACTTAGACAAGCATTGGCCCGGGGGGGCTAAATAAAGATGACCCTCGGGTTGATCAGACCCAAGGGAAAGGGATAGGTGGTAGTCAAATGGTAAAACCAAGGTTGGGCCTTGCTGGAAAAGTCTTATTCAAAGCGAACTGTCAAGGGGGTCCCATAAATCACCCGACCGCGTTAGGGACGCAAAATCCGGGAACATAACACCGATATGATGGAAACTAAGGCGGCAAGAGTGGAACAAAACACCAGGCATAAGGCCGAGCCTTCCACCCTTTACCAAGTATATAGATGCATTAATTAAGTAAGAGGTATTGTGATATCCCAACAAGTAAACATGTTCCAACAAGGAACAACATCTCCATGTTCCAACAAGGAACAAACTTCATCTTCACCTGCAACTAACAATGCTATAAGAGGGGCTGAGCAAGCGGTAACATAGCCAAATAACGGTTTGCTAGGACAAGGTGGGTTAGAGGCTTGGTTTGACAATATGGGAGGCATGATAAGCAAGTGGTAGGTATCGCAGCATAGGCATAGCAAAAGAGCGAGCAACTAGCAAGCAAAGATAGAAGTGATTTCGAGGGTATGGTCATCTTGCCTGAGATCCCGCTAGGAAGAAGAACGAGTCCATGAAAAAGACAAGCGGACGTAGTCGAACGGATCCTCACAACTCCGGAACGAAACCGGAGCTAACGAGAGAAGCAACCCGGAAAGAAACAAACAACATAGTAAACAACCATCACATACACATGGCATGATGCACAATCAAGGATGATGCATGTCCGGTTTAAATGAGGCATGGCATGGCAAAGTGCAACAAACAACACTACAAGTTAAGTGGAGCTCAATATGCCACGAGTTGCATATTGATGAAACACCACAACAATTATTTAGTTCTCCCTCGTTTAGGTACCCATCAATATTAAATGTTTTTTAACATGGCAAGGGGTGAAGCATAAGTAAACTAGCTATCTAGGCAAGGTTAAATGAGGCCGGAAATAACAACCACAATTCCGGAAAATCCTCATGTGCGTATTTTAGATTTGGTACTGTTCTGTCCTAAAGCATATTTTAATGTTGTTAAGCAGCAAAATAAAGTGCACCATGTTAATCTATGCATTTTTCTACCCCATTTACATATAAAGTTTATCAAATTCCGAGTTACGGTTATTTAGTTATGGAACAAATCATTTTAACATGGCATTTAGCAAAATAAATGCAAACAACAATTTTAAGCATTTTAAATGTTGTTATCATGATGCGGATGACAATTTCAAGTTTTATGCAATTATTATGAAAATGTTGATAAGAGCATTAAGAAGCATTTGTCATCGTGGCGGAAAGAAAGTGTGCCACGGCAACGAATCCGAAAATGGTGCCACGGCAACATATCGGTTCCGGTACTCATGAAGATACCGGTGCAAAAGGAAACGTGGCGAGAGCATGATACGTGATAGAAGGTGGGGTGATCCGGGTTACCGGGTTTCCCACGAGTCGGTGGCATGGCAAAAGAACGGCATCGCAACGAACAACCGCAAACGGTGCAAACACGCGGTTCATCTCATACATCACACAACATTCGTTCTCGGAAGGACTTCTCGGGGTTATACCTTAGACGCGTGCATTTCGGAGCGGTTCGGGTTCGGTACGATGTAGAGGAAGTAGTCGTTCACGGGTCGTCGTGGGAAGTAGTTGTTCACGTGGCGACGGTAGTCGTTCATGTTCATGTTTCATGGTTTTTCGGCGACGGTCGTCGTACATGGTTCGGAGTGGTACTTGCACCTACGGACTTGACGAATCCGAGGGCTTCAGGGTTCACCGTTGAACTTGACGAAATCCACAAACGGGTCTTCGGTGACGGTACATGTACAAGGCAAACGTAGAGGTACTATGCTTCGGTCGTCGTGGTACTTGGCGAATCCGTGGAGCTCGCGGTCTGTCGTGGTACTTGACGGTCTCGCACGGGGCAGCGACATGGCAGTCTTGGCGTTCCTGGTTCGGTGGTTGTGGAAGCAGTGCGGACTTCGGGAGGAGTACGGGCGCGCGAGGAGGCACTGCCTCGTGGCTGTGGACGCGAGCAAGGAGGATGCTCGCAGAGAACTCCGGCGAGGAAGGAGAGGGCCCGCTGGACGAGGGGTCGCCGGACCTGGCGATTTCCGGTAGCGGTGATCTCCGGGGCTGATGCAGGGGACTCGGGCAGGGGGTGAAGAAGACGGCGCAAAGGCGACTCCGATGGCCGGCTGGTGAGGCCACGCGGCGACGGTCGCCGGAGGCGAGGACACGGGGCGGCGTCGGGCGCGCAGGGCGAGGAGGATGGAGGAGCTCTGGATCAGGAGGAGCTCGGCTCCCCTCGGGCGCTGCACGGCGCGGAAGGGGGGGAGACGCGCACGGGGGGGGCATGGGTCTTGGGGAGCGTGCTCGAGCTCGAGCAGCAGCGCTCCTCTTGCTCGGACGAGGGCGTTGCGAGGATGAAGGACGGCGAGGTGGCAGCGGCCTCCGGTGGCGCGGTGATGCGGGGCAGAGGGAGGCGCGCGGGAGGCTGCGAGGGGGGGCTCGGGCGCGATGCGGCGCTGGAGGGAAGGAGATGGGGATCGGGAGGATTGGGGCTAGGGTTAGAGCTGGTTAGGTGGGCCTAGGAGGCCGGCGGCTGGGCCTAGGTGGGCCTGCGCGGGAGGTTGGGAGGCCCAGGCTGCTGGGCTCCTTCTCTCACTCTCTCTAATAAAGAAAATAAAAAAACAGAGATAAAGAAAGAAAAAAAAGAGGGGTTAGAGGAAGAAGTTTGACACGCAGACAATTTTTACGGACTCGTAAAAATGTGCATGGTCCACGAAAAATAGGAGAGGCATGATTGCAAGAATTAAATTCAAATTCATTTGAATTTAATTCAAATGGTTTGAACAAGGACAAGGATTTAGAAGTGTTCAAAAATTGTTGAGAAATTAGGAAGAGCCTCGGAAAATGATGAAAGAAATTATGGGCAAGGTTAGAGGCCAAGAATTAAGATAACAAAGGCATGGGATATTTTGCAAGTGTGTTATGGTTAATTCCAAATAAATGGAATAATTTTATTATAGCTCCCTAATAATATTGAGAGGCTTTAATATGTTATAAAGAGAAATCACGAGTGAATTCCCTCGATTTAAATGGATCGAAGATCCATGCAATTTATTTAGTTGAGAAGCAAAAGATTTATGACATGATGCAATGCACATGATGCAAAGATATGAAATGCATCACACGCAAGCAAAAGACGAGGCAACAACAGCAACTAAGCGGAGGACACCTGGCACATCGGTCTCGGGGCGTTACAACACTCCACCACTACGAGAGGATCTCGTCCCGAGATCTAGAACGGCACCGTAGGGAAAAACTGAAGAGAAAGAGAAGAGGTAAAACTAAGTTGCTTCTTTGACAAACGAGTGAAACCAAAGAACCTTGAGAGGTCGCAAAGCTTGAAGAAAAGACACGACGGAGGTGAACAAAAACAAACACTCCGTTCAGCAAGAGGAACAAGGAACATGGAATACGGCGAGAAAGAAGAGCTTAAATGACATGATTGACATTGAAGCCACTCCGGCCAAAACGAAATATAGAAGGAATCAGAATGATATAATTTGACAGCACTTTGGTAGAAAAGAGAAGAAAACTTGATAAGATGAGACGATATTGAAGAGATGATACAACACTCCGGTTGGAAATGGAGTAATAGAATATGAACTTGACAAGATGAGAGGATACTTGATGAGATCAACAACACTGTGCCTCCGGAACTATTGAAAGAATGGCACAAAGGGTAAGAAAGATTTCATACGGCACTCCGGTTGAGAAGGGGGTCAAAACTTGATAAGATGAGAGAGCTCGAATGAAAACACGACACTCCGGTTAAATGGATAATGCAAGAAAAAGAACATGATCCTCACAATTCGAGATGATGAGTGAAGAGAGCAACATCACAATGCCTCTGGAAGAAGAAATAGAAGTTAGATCATTGGAATAAAGGAATGGAGAAGAAAAATACAACTTCTACCACCAATGAGTTTGGAAAGCACCCTTAAAAAGAAGGATAGAACGGAGTTGCTGGACAACTAATAACGAAAAGAATAAGCTTGTAGTGGGCTTATGGAAACAACTCCAAACTTAGAGGTGAATACATGGCACTCTGGAAAACAATAGATTGGATTGATATCAACAAGGGGACGAGAAACTATTTCACCGAGAGGACAAATGAAGAACTTGGGTCATTTAGGAATTATATATCGGAGGAATTGTGAGGATACTTGTAACGCCCTCGATGCGGCTATATCTCCCACGTGTCGAAGCACGACTTAGAGGCATAACCGCATTGAAAGCAATGTCGCAAGTGAGGTAATCTTTCACACAACCCATGTAATACATAAGGGAAAAAGATACATAGTTGGCTTACAATCGCCACTTCACACAAATACATGAATAAAACATTACATCATACAGTTACAATCAGGGCCCGACTATGGAGCCAAAATAAAAGAAGAAACCCCAAAAGCGACAAAGGTCCCCGATCGACCCCAACTGGGCCCCACTACTGAACAACTGTAACGAAGCAACACAATGAACAAGGTCTTCAACGGGCTCCTCCTTGAGCTCGGGTGTGTCACCTGCACGGTCTCATCGACACCTGCAAACTGGTTTTGGAAGTATCTATGAGTCACGGGGACTCAGCAATCTCACACCCGCGAGATCAAGACTATTTAAGCTTAAAGGTAGGACAGGGTAGTGAGGTGGAGTTGCAGCAAGCGACTAGCATATATGGTGGCTAACATACGCAAATGAGAGCGAGAAGAGAAGGCAAAGCACGGTCGAACAACTATGATCAATAAGTGACCCTGAACTACTTACGTCAAACATAACTCCAACAACCGTGTTCACTTCCCGGACCCCGCCGAGAAGAGACCATCACGGTTACACACGCGGTTGGTGTATTTTAATTAAGATCAACTTCGGGTTTTCTACAACCGTACATTAACAAATTCCCATCTGCCCATAACCGCGGGCACGGCTTTCGAAAGTTCAAACCCTGCAGGGGTGTCCCAACTTAGCCCATGATAAGCTCTCGCGATCAACGAAGGATATTCCTTCTCCTCGGGAAGACCCGATCAGTCTCAGAATCCCGGCTACAAGACATTTCGACAGTAACAAAACAAGTCCAGCAAAGCCGCCCGATGCGCCGACATCCTGATAGGAGCTGCACATATCTCGTTCTCAGGGCAACACCGGATAAGTCAAGCTACGAGTAAAACCAGGCCTCGAGTTTCCACGAGGGGGCCCCGCAGGCTGCTCGTTTCAGACCAACACTTAGACAAGCATTGGCCCGGGGGGGCTAAATAAAGATGACCCTTGGGTTAATTACTCCCAAGGGAAAAGTAGGTGGTGGTGAGGCAAATGGTAAAACCAAGGTTGGGCCTCGCTGGAAAAGTCTTATTCAAAGCGAACTGTCAAGGGGGTCCCATAAATCACCCGACCGCGTTAGGGACGCAAAATCCGGGAACATAAGACCGATATGACGGAAACTAAGGCGGCAAGAGTGGAACAAAACACCAGGCATAAGGCCGAGCCTTCCACCCTTTACCAAGTATATAGATGCATTAATTAAGTAAGAGGTATTGTGATATCCCAACAAGTAAACATGTTCCAACAAGGAACAACATCTCCATGTTCCAACAAGGAACAAACTTCATCTTCACCTGCAACTAACAACGCTATAAGAGGGGCTGAGCAAGCAGTAACATAGCCAAACAACGGTTTGCTAGGACAAGGTGGGTTAGAGGCTTGGTTTGACAATATGGGAGGCATGATAAGCAAGTGGTAGGTATCGCAGCATAGGCATAGCAAAAGAGCGAGCAACTAGCAAGCAAAGATAGAAGTGATTTCGAGGGTATGGTCATCTTGCCTGAGATCCCGCTAGGAAGAAGAACGAGTCCATGAAGAAGACAAGCGGACGTAGTCGAACGAATCCTCACAACTCCGGAACGAAACCGGAGCTAACGAGAGAAGCAACCCGGAAAGAAACAAACAACATAGTAAACAACCATCACATACACATGGCATGATGCACAATCAAGGATGATGCATGTCCGGTTTAAATGAGGCATGGCATGGCAAAGTGCAACAAACAACACTACAAGTTAAGTGGAGCTCAATATGCCACGAGTTGCATATTGATGAAACACCACAACAATTATTTAGTTCTCCCTCGTTTAGGTACCCATCAATATTAAATGTTTTTAACATGGCAAGGGGTGAAGCATAAGTAAACTAGCTATCTAGGCAAGGTTAAATGAGGCCGGAAATAACAACCACAATTCCGGAAAATCCTCATGTGCGTATTTTAGATTTGGTACTGTTCTGTCCTAAAGCATATTTTAATGTTGTTAAGCAGCAAAATAAAGTGCACCATGTTAATCTATGCATTTTTCTACCCCATTTACATATAAAGTTTATCAAATTCCGAGTTACGGTTATTTAGTTATGGAACAAATCATTTTAACATGGCATTTAGCAAAATAAATGCAAACAACAATTTTAAGCATTTTAAATGTTGTTATCATGATGCGGATGACAATTTCAAGTTTTATGCAATTATTATGAAAATGTTGATAAGAGCATTAAGAAGCATTTGTCATCGTGGCGGAAAGAAAGTGTGCCACGGCAACGAATCCGAAAATGGTGCCACGGCAACATATCGGCTCCGGTACTCATGAAGATACCGGTGCAAAAGGAAACGTGGCGAGAGCATGACACGTGATAGAAGGTGGGGTGATCCCGGTTACCGGGTTTCCCACGAGTCGGTGGCATGGCAAAAGAACGGCATCGCAACGAACAACCGCAAACGGTGCAAACACGCGGTTCATCTCATACATCACACAACATTCGTTCTCGGAAGGACTTCTCGGGGTTATACCTTCGACGCGTGCATTTCGGAGCGGTTCGGGTTCGGTACGATGTAGAGGAAGTAGTCGTTCACGGGTCGTCGTGGGAAGTAGTTGTTCACGTGGCGACGGTAGTCGTTCATGTTCACGTTTCACGGTTTTTCGGCGATGGTCGTCGTAAATGGTTCGGAGTGGTACTTGCACCTACGGACTTGACGAATCCGAGGGCTTCGGGGTTCACCGTTGAACTTGACGAAATCCACAAACGGGTCTTCGGTGACTGTCGTGGATTTGTCACGGCAGATGTCCTTAGTGTCAGGACTTAGTCGCGAGGCCAACGCATCTATGTGGTAGCTTGAGAGGGGTTGAGTGGGACGAGAGACGCAGGGCAGATCAACACTCAAGACGAGGATTTAGACAGCTTCGGGCCCCGGGAAACATCATCCGGAATAGCCCTACATGCTGTTTGAGGCTATGTCTCATTATCATCACGAGGAAGACGCCGTAAACCGGCTCTTTGTGTCTAGCCTTAGAGATTATTGATTGTTCTCTCCCCCTCTTTGGGGAGCCCTGCCCCTCCTTATATATGTTGAAGGGGCGGTTTACATGTGGAGTCCTATTAGAATTAGGACTAGTCTATCTCTAATACAAACCGGATACAAGTCCTGGCCTTAACTCCTTGTAAGGCAAATATTCCTTTCCTTTTAAACCGGCCCACCATAGTTGAACCGGCCTTCATGAACCGCCAGACGGGCCAACGGGTCTTGTCGCTCCTCTGACCCGTCCGTCGGGTTACCAGTGAGTTACAACGTCCCGACGGGTTGCTGGTAAACCGCCAGGTCTGGGCGGGTCACCAGACGAATATCGCCAAGTCCGGCCGGGTTAACTTCCGGCCGGTTTACACCGCGGGGTATATCCCCGACATTAGCCCCCAAGTTTAGCTTGGATTTATCCATGGTAAACTTATGCTGCAAATAAACATAAGAACAAATTTGACAGGTTGTACTCCGGGTTAAGAATTCTTGTAAACCGGCACCTGATCATCCTTAAGTCCTTGTCATTTCCTCCTTCTAGAAAATCCAGGTCAATAAGCCAGCGTCATACTCAATTTGCTGACATTGGTTTCTCACAGAAAAATATTGTGAATAAATAATCCACTTGAATCGGCTTCCAAAACGCCGGTTTAAGAAATATTGGTCTTGAACTATTCATCTGATATTCAGCCGGTTTGAAGATGATCCCGGTCCTGAAAACTTGCCGGTTTAACATTACCAAATGGCCGGGTTATAAAAACTGATGACCCCGGATTATGATTGTTGCCAACATCGGTTTATGATTGGTGACGCCGGGTCAATCTGATTTGCTCAACAGAGAATTTGAAAATCTTTCTTCGATAATAATATAATACCTGTAGCCCCCAAGTGCCGGGTTGTCATGCTTGCAGCAACCTGGTACTTGTCATTGACTGATGCCCATAAAACTTCAACCAATGTAGCCCCCAAGGGCCAGGTCATTATGTAATAATCAGCAGGGACTTTGTAAATATAATCTTGTAAACTTTGAACAGCAATGTGTAGCCCCCAAGGGACGGCTCAGTAAGGTAATATTGAGCTGGGACTTTGATATATATACCTCAATAAAAATAACATCATATGATGTAACCCCTCATCATGGGGCTTGAATCCACGTCCACAAGGTTAAGAGCCTTGTGCTTTACCAACTGAGCAGTAGACCCTTCAATATAATAGATAAAAAGCTTTGTACCTTGAATAGTTGACAGGAGCAATTGGTAGCCCCCAAGGGCCAGCTCATTACAATGTGATGAGTTGGGTCTTCAATAAGATGAGCAAAAATGACCTCGCATTAGCCCCCAAGTGTCATGGTGCATGCTTGCAGCAACATGAGACTTGCATATTTGATGTAATCTCAATTTTGAATAATGTAGCCCCCAAGTGCCGGGTTGTAAGCCTGTAGCGACTCGGGACTATTCCTTCAATTGTATAAAATGATAACCATTGCGCTAAAGCGACTTTGAAAACCTTAATCATAATATTAATAACCGTAATAAAAATCCAGCCATGTTGGCCATTCGAGATAATATAATCTCGTATGAAAACCTTTATTCATCCAATATCATAATGAAAATTCAGCCAAGTTTGGCTATTTGAATAATATAATCCAATAATTTATAAGCGCATGATTCCAATGGCGCAATCCAAATATATACTGGCGACTTATAGTCCAAAGCCAGACCGGTTTAATAAACACTGGATAATTTATCATCATACTGGCGACTTATTGTCTTAAAGCCAGGCCGGTTTAACAAACACCGGATAATTTATAATCATGCTTTATTCAACCTGTTTCTGCATACAACAAGTTTAAAGTATCCTGGCGGTTTACCGCCGGACGGGTCATAATGCTCAACATATAACCTGGGTTTATAACCAGGGCTGCACTTAAAAATATGAAATATATCATACCTGTGACATTGAATCACATCGTTGGTTTACCAACTTTTTGTAGTAAGAGTGATAACCCCAATCTTGAGTAATGATAACTCCTTCCATATTGCGCCGATTTATGATAAAACCATACCGGGTTGTGATGAACACCGGATTAACCATATATATACTGGTGACTTGTAGTCAAACCAGACCGGGCTGATAATCTCCGGATCATAATTTGATCATGCACTCACAACTTGTAGTTGAAAGCCGAGCCGGGTTGATAAACACCGGTTTACTCCATAATAGGATGGTAACAGAAAATCAAACCGGGCAGATAATCTCCGGTCTAAAAATGGACCGTGTTCCGCCAATTTAGCTGTTTGAACCGGTACAAAATACTGTCGGTTTAAAAACACAAATAAAATAGCAACTTCTCAAGAAAGGCTATTAAAGCAAAAGCAATGGCAACAATTTTTTGCAAAAGAAGAGCTCTACTGAGCTTGGTCAGATGGAATTACCATGGTCAGACGCAACCAAGCCCCCCGAAGGCGTAGCAATGGTGCCAGTCAGCCAGGACCCCAAAATGACGCGTGGCGTTACGCCGGCCAAGTGGCATTGCCTTGGTTCGGATTCGACCAAGCCCCCAAGTGACTCAGTGGCCTAGGGCCGATCAAGTGGCATTGCATTGGTTCGAACACGACCAAGCCCCCAAATGACTTATTGGCTGTTTAAAAGCCGATCAGAAGGCATTACCATCATCAAGACATGACCGAGCTCCCATAAGGTGTAACTACGGTTCAAGTCGATTAGGTCCCCAACTGACTTAGTGGCAAATGTGCCAGCCAGAAGGCATTACCGTCGTCAAGACATGACCAAGCTCCCAGGAGGTGTAGCTACGGTTCAAGTCGACTAGGTCCCCAACTGACTTTGTTGTTCTTCTGTGAAGCGACCTCAAGGGGTAAACCGGAGGTTGCCCTAAAGCGAATCCACTCCGTGTAACCACGCATGATATAAAGAATAGATACCCCGCTTTACAAAGCGGGAGCCCCCATGTGATAAATAATATGTCAAGCCAATAAGGCCGGATACCCATGTTTGAACCGCGCATCATGGCAGCAGGTCCTCTTCGGTAATTTTTAACTTTTTTTGCAAGAGGTAAATTCTTCTTGAACCGGGATCTTGAACCGGATATTGAAAGCTTCAAAGTTGTGGGAGACATCTTCCCCTTGAACCGGATTTTAAACCGGAATCTTCATTTTCAGCCGGAAATTTTCTGACGGCCTTTAAACTCGAACTTGCGAGAAGTTAATTCCTTTTTGAACCGGACATTGTTAAACCGGATCTGAGCGCTTCAGAACTTTGTGGGAGAATAGATTTCTCTTGAACCGGATTGTAAACCGGATATTTGAGAGCTTCAGTGATACTGACTTCCCTTCAGCCAGGTTTCAAACCGGAATCCTTTCTGATGATCCGAAACTTCTTCATTGAGTCGGGATTTTGTGACTGTCATATACTTTCTAAGCCGGAAATTTTCTAACGGCCTTTAAATTTTCATCAACATAACAGTAGCCTCCGGGATCGGGTTATCTTTCCCTCCATCGTCCTCGGGTTCTTAAACCGGCTGAAACTGGCAAGACTTGCTGCGTCATATCATCGTAGCCCCCAAGTCTCAAGGTGACTCGAGGAGTTGGCTTGAGATTCTCCATATTTGAGTGATATAAACCGGTATAACTTGTATATCATTAGCGTTGATAGCACGATGTGAATCCATAGAAGGTTGAGGTGACTGCGGCGGGTTATAAATGATCCCATATGAGCCGTGTCAGCAACTCGGCCAATGGTTTCTTCCAACTGGTGATTTGAAGTTAATCAAAACTGTAGTGGCGGCGACTTGTGCGCCTGCCCATTGAACCATCCCTTGCAAATGGCGGTTGATTATTATTTGTCTCCTACTTGAAAGAAAACCGGGCTACCCAAGCTGTGACTTGCTCATACCCAATAAACAGCTCATGCAGACAGGTGCGGCCCAGTGTGTTGATGTAGACCAGGCCGCGAGAGACGGACAGCAGAGACGACCGCAGCATCAGTGGCGGCTCCGACAGTTGAGTCGGTCGAGGCATTGTAAACCGGCATGGACGGGCGAATCAGCCACGTCATATTGATATAAATTGGGCCGAAGAAGCGGCGGTATGCACATATGTAGGTCTTGGACCATATGATAGCGCATCATAATAGTGGCAGAGCCATATCTTCATGATCCTTATTATTGCAGTGAATAATTGTCCTGCATACAATATTGCAGACCAAGGCAAAGATAAACTGCTCTTTGACAAAAATAATATGTGCCAATAAAATATATTGTAGATGGATATCACCTGATGTGCAAAGCTGAGATCAATCTCGGGTAAGTCAGAGTAGCTTCCACAGGGGCGGCGTCTTGCGCACATTCATTAAGCAACAATCAAGCGTGATCCCAGCCAGCTGATATAGACCAGGCCACAAGGGCAGCATCTTGCGCACGCCCGTCGGGCGTCATGGTGCAGTATAATTTCACCAGACGCAGCTCCACGTGACGTCTCCTCCTTTGTCCCTTTCTTTTTCTTTGTCTTCATATGATGAAGAAAACAACAATAGCTTTTGATCTCCTCGTATAAGTAATGCATGTTACTCATGTCCTCCACACCACATGGATGCAGACCACAATACGAGTCCCTCACCATCGTAGGAGCCTTTTGGATTTTTGTTTTTAAAACTAAACTGGGGTACGTGAACACATGGGAAGCAGCAGCAGCGTGCCCTCATAACGGCTGTACGTAGACTGGGGGAGAGCACTTTCAGGCAAACCGCATTAGAGAAGCGGAGGCGCGACAGACCACACACGGCCGTTTTCAAAGCGGGCACCTCAGCAGGAGAGGAGGCCACCGGTGGTTCAGCAGACAGCAACCGCGGCAGCAGCGACTTGGCTCAGCGTGGCAGCGGCTAAAAACAGGACCGCAACGGAGCAACGGAGGCGGGGCGACTCGGGGCCGCGGTGGTGACTTGCAGGTTGAGGTTGGCCTGTCGCGGGCGACGGCGGCTCAAGTTCAGAGGCAGCGGCAGCGACTCACCGCAGTAGGTTATAATCATGGTGGCAATGACTCGGCGCATGGCGGTTCAAGCAGAGGTGGCCGATGGAGGCCGGGCGGTTTAGAGGCAAGTCGCGGCGGTTCAGCATCGCAGGCTGGCGATGCAGTGTCATAACAGCTGTGGAGGTGACCCGGCCGGGGCGATTCGTAAACCGGCAGCGGGCAGCATGAGTCGGCCAGAGGTAAGGGCCGCAACAATAAAGGCGTCTGGCGGCTCAAGGCGCGGGCAACGAGTAAGGCCGCGGCAGCGGCAGCGGCTCGACACAGCGTCCCAAGGCGGCCATTTTGAAACGGAGGCAAGGCCAAACCGGGGTTAGCAGCTTCTGCACTTAATGTTTTCATGATGATAGTTGTAGTTTCCATCTCCAGTAGATTTGACTGATTCTCTGAGCTCGAACCTGAGGCATGGCCGCAATTTGCACTTGTCTTTTGTCTGATCTCAGAGAGCCATATCAATTTAACTCACGGCAAAGGAGAACCGCTGGCTTGGAGGTGGCAGCTCGGGGGCGCCGGTTTAAAGCAACGAGGCCGGTTTGTGGCTCACAGCGGTGAAGCGCCCAAAGGCGGGGGCGGCGACTTCAGGTGCTGCGCGAGAGGTAATCCGTCAGTGGCTCAGAGATGACTCGGTTTGGCGCGTAGCGGCCATTGATCCGGCGACAGAGGCAGGTTGAAGGCCGTGGCCAGTTAGATCAATCCATGTCCGAATCGTGACCGCAGTCCGGCTTAAATTAGTTTATTCTGCTGTGTATAGCAATCTTTGTAACCAGTAATATGCTCTGTACTCCTCCACACGTCCTCGGGATTTGGTTCCCTTGCTACGTACGGAGCAGCGGTTGCAAGGCGTCGGAAGAGCAAGGATGGCTGCAGCCCTTCGGGATTTTCCACCGGGTAAAACAGATAAAAACCTGTGGCTACAACAACTTAGCGGAACCTGCGGTCGGACGGATCGCCTGAATTTTCAGTCGGCCCGTGAGTAAAAACGCGGCAGATAAATCGCCTCCTGCAGAAAACTTTAACTCGGACTCGGCGGATTACCACGGTGCGTGAGGCAGCTGCACAACATGTAACCCCTAAACAATTTCAATCTCATATCCGTCGTTGCAGAATACTTCGTTCAATCTTGACTCATGAACTCATCATTGATGTGAATTTTTCCACGCCGGCCTTTGTTGAGCCGGAAAATTGCAAACTTCTCGAACCCTAAAAAAGATCCCTCCAAGAACTCATCACCACCGTGCGCCGGGCCCCACGGTGGGCGCCAACTGTCGTGGATTTGTCACGGCAGATGTCCTTAGTGTCAGGACTTAGTCGCGAGGCCAACGCATCTATGTGGTAGCTTGAGAGGGGTTGAGTGGGACGAGAGACGCAGGGCGGATCAACACGCAAGACGAGGATTTAGACAGCTTCGGGCCCCGGGAAACATCATCCGGAATAGCCCTACATGCTGTTTGAGGCTATGTCTCATTATCATCACGAGGAAGATGCCGTAAACCGGCTCTTTGTGTCTAGCCTTAGAGATTATTGATTGTTCTCTCCCCCTCTTTGGGGAGCCCTGCCCCTCCTTATATATGTTGAAGGGGCGGTTTACATGTGGAGTCCTATTAGAATTAGGACTAGTCTATCTCTAATACAAACCGGATACAAGTCCTGGCCTTAACTCCTTGTAAGGCAAATATTCCTTTCCTGTTAAACCGGCCCACCATAGTTGAACCGGCCTTCATGAACCGCCAGACGGGCCAACGGGTCTTGTCGCTCCTCTGACCCGTCCGTCGGGTTACCAGTGAGTTACAACGTCCCGACGGGTTGCTGGTAAACCGCCAGGTCTGGGCGGGTCACCAGACGAATATCGCCAAGTCCGGCCGGGTTAACTTCCGGCCGGTTTACACCGCGGGGTATATCCCCGACAGTGACGGTACATGTACAAGGCAAACGTAGAGGTACTATGCTTCGGTCGCCGTGGTACTTGGCAAATCCGTGGAGCTCGCGGTCTGTCGTGGTACTTGACGGTCTCGCACGGGGTAGCAACATGGCAGTCTTGGCGTTCCTGGTTCGGTGGTTGTGGAAGCAGTGCGGACTTCGGGAGGAGTACGGGCGCGCGAGGAGGCACTGCCTCGTGGCTATGGACGCGAGCGAGGAGGATGCTCGCAGAGAACTCCGGCGAGGAAGGAGAGGGCCCGCTGGACGAGGGGTCGCCGGACCTGGCGATTTCCGGCAGCGGTGATCTCCGGGGCTGATGCAGGGGACTCGGGCAGGGGGTGAAGAAGACAGCGCAAAGGCAACTCCGATGGCCGGCTGGTGAGGCCACGCGGCGACGGTCGCCGGAGGCGAGGACGCGGGGCGGCGTCGGGCGCGCAGGGCGAGGAGGATGGAGGAGCTCTGGATCGGGAGGAGCTCGGCTCCCCTCGGGCGCTGCACGGCGCGGAAGGGGGGGGGAGACGCGCACGGGGGGGGGGCGCCATGGGTCTTGGGGAGCGTGCTCGAGCTCGAGCAGCAGCGCTCCTCTTGCTCGGACGAGGGCGTTGCGAGGATGAAGGACGGCGAGGTGGCGGCGGGCTCCGGTGGCGCGGTGATGCGGGGCAGAGGGAGGCGCGCGGGAGGCTGCGAGGGGGGGCTCGGGCGCAATGCGGCGCTGGAGGGAAGGAGATGGGGATCGGGAGGATTGGGGCTAGGGTTAGAGCTGGTTAGGTGGGCCTAGGAGGCCGGCGGCTGGGCCTAGGTGGGCCTGCGCGGGAGGTTGGGAGGCCCAGGCTGCTGGGCTCCTTCTCTCACTCTCTCTAATAAAGAAAAAAAAACAGAGATAAAGAAAGAAAAGAAAGAGGGGTTAGAGGAAGAAGTTTGACACGCAGACAATTTTTACGGACTCGTAAAAATGTGCATGGTCCACGAAAAATAGGAGAGGCATGATTGCAAGAATTAAATTCAAATTCATTTGAATTTAATTCAAATGGTTTGAACAAGGACGAGGATTTAGAAGTGTTCAAAAATTGTTGAGAAATTAGGAAGAGCCTCGGAAAATGATGAAAGAAATTATGGGCAAGGTTAGAGGCCAAGAATTGAGATAACAAAGGCATGGGATATTTTGCAAGTGTGTTATGGTTAATTCCAAATAAATGGAATAATTTTATTATAGCTCCCTAATAATATTGAGAGGCTTTAATATGTTATAAAGAGAAATCACGAGTGAATTCCCTCGATTTAAATGGATCGAAGATCCATGCAATTTATTTAGTTGAGAAGCAAAAGATTTATGACATGATGCAATGCACATGATGCAAAGATATGAAATGCATGACACGCAAGCAAAAGACGAGGCAACAACAGCAACTAAGCGGAGGACACCTGGCACATCGGTCTCGGGGCGTTACAGCGTGGTTCTCCTACTGGTTCGATACCCTTGGTTTCATCACTGAGGGAAATACCTACCGCTTTTGTGTTGCATCATCCCTTCCTCTTTGGGGAAATACCGACGTAGCTTCAAGCCACAATCACCAGTCCAAAGCCTTAGTGGTCCATGAAGTGAGCCGCATAGGGGGTCTGGGTCTGAACTCAAGAGTGGCTGCCCACTTGGCGTCGCGGGGTTCGTTGATGTAGAACCACTCCTACTGCCACACCTTGACAGTCTCCACGAAGGCCCCCTTAGGCCAAACGGCGTTGGGGAGCTTGCTCACCATGGCGCCGCCACAGTCCGCATGCTGCCCGTCGACCACCTTCGGCTTCAGATTGAAGACCTTGAGCCATAGGGTGAAGTGTGGAGGGATGTGGAGTAGCGCCTCACACACGACGATGAACGCCGAGATGTGGAGGGATGTGGAGTAGCGCCTCACACACGACGATGAACGCCGAGATGTGGAGGAAAGAATTTGGAGCTAGATCATGTAAATCTAGCCCGAAGTAGAACATAAGGCCCCGGACTAAGGGGTGGAGGGGAAACCCTAGCCCACGGAGGAAGTGGGGGATGAATACAACCCTTTCACCGAGCTCGGGAGTGGGGATGACTTGTGTAACGCCCCGGATCCGATGCGCCAGGTGTCCGCCAGTTATTCGCCGTCGTTGCCATGCCATTTGCTTGCGTGTTGCATTTTGCCATGTCATCTTCCGCATTGCATCCTCATATTTTCAAAACTTGCATCCGGTCTTTTTCCCCGTTGTCCGTTTCGCGATCCGACACTCTCACACGCGCCCGTTGCCCCTCTCAGACCTCGTTTCGTGAGTGGAATTTAAATGTTCTCGGAATGGGTTGAAACCTGGCGTGCGGTCTTATTATAGTGTAGAGAGAGCGCCTGTCAAGTTCTGTCGCATTCGGAGCTCGTTTGATAGCCCTACCGTTAAAGCTATAGCGGCATCGTAGCCGGTCAAACATCGGATGTTTTCAGGCCCCGGAAACAGTTGTCGGGCTGCACTCCTTCCCTCTCATCTCAGCCCAATCCTATCTCTCCCAGCCCACCTAGTTCCCCTCCGCTCTGGACCGTCAGATCGAGATCCGAGGGTCCGTAAAGGCCTAAAAACAACAACCCTAACCCCTCCTTCTATAAATAGCATCCCCCCTTGCCATTTTTGTCACCCCTAACCTCCCTCCTTGATTTTCGTGCCTCCCCAATCATCAGCCGCCGCATCCTCCCACCTTCTCCTCCGAATCCGGTGCGCCCCAAGCCCCCTCCACCACTTGGCGCTGCCCTATAGGCCAGCCGCCACCCAACCCGCCGTCTGCAGCCTCCCAGGGGCTGCCACGTCTCCTCCCCGCCGCCAGGCTCCCACCTCCACCGCGCCAGGCCCGCGAGGCCCACCCGCGGCCCGCCCTGGGCCGGATCTGGGCCCGAGTCGCACCCCCGCCGCCCATGCTGCTCCTCCCCAAGACCCTGCTCGATCTGGACCAGCACGTCCCAAGCGCTCCCTTGTCGCCCCGCCGCCGTCTCTCGCCGGAGCCCTGTCGCCGACGACCACCTTCGTCCCGGCCCGTGCCTCGCGCCTTGCTCCTCCCTCTTCCTTCTCCCCTTCTCCTTCCTCTCTCTAATACCTCATCTCTCTCTGCCCGTGGACAGGAGCTTCTCCCGTTGGCCATGGAGCCCGCAGCCCCAAGCTCGTCGTTCGTCGCCGTCCGCCGCCGGATTCTCGACCCCGATTGTCGGATCCGGTTGCCCCGCGCCTGATCTATCCATTCCCAGCCTCCCCGACGCTCGCTGGAGTCCCATGCGTCCACGCCACCGGCGTTGACTTCCGTGGCCATGATTCTGTACGAGGAATGAAGCCAGCCAGATGTAGATCCCATTTTCGCGCTGGTATATTTTCACAGTCCCTAATTTTCAGCATTCTGGTGCCCTGTTCATCATGCCATAACCCTCTGATAGTAGATCCGTTTTGTGCATATAGTATATCAAAATGTTCATAATGAGATGATCTACATTTTGTTCCATTGGGTCATGTTCATTTGACTCCATCTTGATTCCCTTATCATCGTTGCAAGAGTGCTATATGATGTTGTCTGATGTAGGTTAACAGAACTTGCTCATTTGTCATTTTTATATCTTTTTGTGAGATTCTCTTTTGAGCATGAAGTCTACATGTGTTATGAGCTACAACATGCCATCTTTGCTACGGTGCAATCCAATCTTCATGATATGCCATTTATTGATTGTTTCAAGCTTGCAAAGTAGCCTCCGTGAAGTTGTTGATTTCATGCCATGTATTCATGTTGCTACAGTGAGATTAATGCCTCTTTTGAGTATGTTCAGTAAGGATGATTTTGACATTTGGTTATGCTCTATCGATCCTTGCCTCTGTTTGCATTTATGTAGTGCTCTAGCTTGTCTTAATCTTGCTCTACGTTTGCTATAAAATGTTCCTGGCAGATTGTTTACATGTTAATCAATTTTGCGAAGGTTGTTATAGTTGATCCAAGCATGCTATGAGCTTGCTCTTGCCATAGTTAGCTTCATGAACATGTCATCTTGCTGTAGGTATGCTTGTTTTGTCATTAAATGACTTGTGGTGAGTGATTCAAGCTCACCTATATGCCTACTTATCATTGTTCCTGCCACGTGCTGTTATTTTCACTAAGTCTGAATCTGCCATATCACTTGCTATGTTTGCATGGGTGCCATTATATCTTCTGATCCTTTTTGGCTCATGGTCAGTAAGGGACTTTTGTTCTATGCATTTAGTACATTCATGCCATGCTTTTTTTTGCCATGATATGTTCATGTAGCATGTTTTTTGACAGCTCTATACATTGCAACCTGATGTTATTTCTGCCATGTCCAATGATTTCCACTAAGTCTGTGAACCTGTTATTATTTGCAATCTAGCCATGTCCTTTTGAGCATGTTCTAGTAGTTTCTGGACATAGCTCATTGTTTATGTTTTGTTGTGCTTTACCTGTACATAATGTCCATGCCGTTTGTTATCATGTTGAGTGGCTGTAGCATATTGTTTTGATGCTTGCAATATGTCTAGTTGCTGTTTTGGACAGCTTGTCCTCTAAACTTGTATATAGTGTATGTGTTGAACCGTTGCTCCGTTTTGAGTGTGCTCTATATGAAACTTGATTAGTTTTTGTGTGTAGCTTCATGTTAGCTTGTTGCATCCATGTTTTGAGGTGTGTGCTTGATGTTTGAATGCATTTTGCATCAATGCCATGTTTAACTTGTTTTTGCTCATATCTTCTATGCCGTAGCTCCGAATATAATGAACTTTGTCGTGGAATTGTCATGGCAGATGTCCTTAGTGTGAGGACTTAGTCGCGAAGCCAACACATCTATGTCGTAGCTTGAGAGGGGTTGGGTGGAATCAAGAGACGCAACACAAAACAAAGGTTTAGATAGCTTCGGGCCCCGGGAAACATCATCCAGTAATAGCCCTACATGTTGTTTGTGCCTAGATCTCATTATGCTCATGAGAGAGTCGCCGGTAAGCCGGCTCTCCTCTAGTTGTGTCTAGCCCTAGAGATTATTGCTTCTTGCTTGTTCCTCTTTGGGGAGCCCTGCCCCTCCTTATATGAGTTTGGAGAGGCGGCTTACATGTAGAGCCCTAGTAGGACTAGGACTAGTCTATCTTCTCTTACAAGTTGAATACAAGTCCGGGTCTTACTTTCTTGTAAAGGAAATATTCGTCATCCCTTTTCTCTTAAGCCGACCCATCATAACGTGAGTCGGCCTTCTAGGCTTTGGGCCTTGTTGTCCATCTGACCCGCCCACCGGGTTACTAATGAGTCACCATCATCGGGCGGGTTATCTGTGAATCGCCAAGCTCCAGGCGGGTCACCACTGAGTCGCCATGCTCCAGCCGGGTCATACATCCGGCGGGTTACACCGCGGGGTATATCCCCTGACATTAGCCCCCAGTTTAATTTGGATTTATCCATGTTAAACTGATCATGTAAAACAAACACCAAAACAAATTTGAAAGATTGTGTTCCGGGTTAAAAAATCTTGTAAGCCGGCACCTGATCATCCTTAATTCCTTGTGCTCCGGGTTAAATATTCTCCTGAGCCGGGACCTGATTATCCTTAAGTCCAATTGTCATTTCCTTCATCTAGAAAATCCGGGTCAATAAGCTAGCTTCATACTCAATTTGCTGATGTTGGTTTCTCATAGAAAAATATTGTGAAGAATAATCCACTTGAGTCGGCTTCCAAGGCGTCGGCTTAATAAACATATTGGACTCAAGATTCATCTGGTGATCCGCTGGTTTAAAGATGTAGAGGCTGGCGAGCAAAATTTCCAGCTTGTAAATATTGATAACACCGGGTCATAACTGTTGCTGATGCCGGGTTAATCTTATGATGACGTCGGGTCATAAACTTTGCAGATTTCTCTGATAATAATATAATACCTGATTTGCTCAAAACTGATAATTTGAAGTTATTCCTCCCTTATGTGCATATCACCTGTAGCCCCCAAGTGCCGGGTTGTCATGCTTGCAGCAACCTGGGACTTGTAATTGCCTTATGCTCATAAAGATTTCAACCAGTGTAGCCCCCAAGGGCCGGGTCATTATGCAATAATGAGCAGGGACTTTGTAAATATGATCATGAAAACTTGAGCAACAACGTGTAGCCCCCAAGGGCCGGCTCAATAAGATATTACTGAGCTGGGACTTTGTATATGATTCATTGATAATACCATCAAATGATGTAATCTGCACCATGGGGCTTGAACCCACGTCCACAAGGTTAAGAGTTTTGTACTCTACCAACTGAATAATGGATCTTTCAATATAATGGATTAAGGCTTGTGTACCTTGAATTTCCGACAGGAGTAATTGGTAGCCCCCAAGGGCCGGCTCATTTAAAATGTGATGAGTCGGTTCTTCAATAAGTTGAGCAAAAAATGACTTTGCATTAGCCCCCAAGTGCCATGGTGCATGCTGGCTGTGACATGGGACTTGTATTTTCGATGTAATCTCGATTTGAACAATGTAACCCCCAAGTGCCGGGTCGTAAGCCTCCAGCGACTCGGGACTATTTCCTCCATTGTAAAATAAATCATGCCCATTGATAAAAATAATAGCCGTTGCGCTAAAGCGACTTTGAAAACCTCAATCATAACACTGGTTATTGGTAATCACAATAGAAATCCAGCCATGTTGGCTATTCAAGATTTGAATAATATAATCCGGTATGAAAACCTCAATCATTCAATATCATCATAAAAATCCAGCCAGTTTTGGCTATTAAAGATTTGAATACCTCATCGGTTGACAAGTAAATCCGGAGTTTAAATACCTGGCGGCTCTTGGCCGATGACGACTTAATACGCATTCATTGTAAACCAGAATTTTTGTAACCCGGTGGCCTATAGACCTTGAGAAAATCAATAATTGATAACCCTTTTGAGACACCAATTTCAGTGATGAGCTTGAACTGAAGCATTTATATAAGTCATAGTACTGCAAATCCTGCACAGAGTTTAAACAACATATGCCCTGGCGACTTAACGTCAAGAGCCAGGGCGGGTAATCACCCAAATGTAATCTTACCCTGCACACAAGTAGATCACAAGAACCCTTGGCGGTTTGCCGCAGGGCGGGTCATAATACCTCACATATAACCACTGTGATATTGAATTTGTACTGCCGGTTTACATGACCTGTGCAGTAAGGGTGATAATCCAATCCTTAGAAGCCAATGCTTCCACATAGATGATGATTGTCATAAGCTGGCGAATTATAGTCAAAAGTCAAGCCGGGTTAAGCATAAAACACTTATATACATTTGAGATATAATCCAAAAAAGGTCTCAAGTGAAACCCAAATTTGTTCGCAAAAAAGACTTAAAAAAATTTAAGGCTTCTGATTCGTATACGATCAGAAAACCGTTCCAAAGGGGTTGAGCTAAGATTCGAATACGATCATATAGCCCCCAGTGGCTTTGGCATTGCCGATCAAGAGGGTACCGACAGCTATGTTCTCTTTGGTTCGAATACGACCTATGTTTGAACAGGAAGCCCCCAAATGACCTTGAGAGTTGTTTAACGACGCCGATTCGAATACGATCCACGTCGGACCGAAAAGAGGTTAAGCTATGATTCAGATACGATCAAGAAGCCCCCTAGTGAGTTTGGCAGTGTGCCGATCAAAAGGGTTTTGACAGCTATGTTCTCTTTGGTTCGAATACGACCTATGCTTGAACAAGAAGCCCCCAAGTGACCATATATTAGCATTGCACCGATCAAGAGGGTACCGACAGCTATGCTCAATGAGCAGGAAGCCCCCAAGTGACCATAATAAGATAAGCCGTAAGGCAGGATACCTATGTTTGAACCGCGCATCATGGCAGCAAGTTCTTTTTGGCAACCTTTAATTTTTCTTAGAACTCAAACTTGCGGGAGATTAATTATTTTTGAACCGGAACTTTAAACCGGATTTGAAAGCTTCAAAAATTTGTGAGGGACAAATTTACCTTGAGCCGGATTTTGAACCGGATTTGAGAGCTTCAAAAATTTGTGAGGGACAAATTTACCTTGAGCCGGATTTTGAACCGGATTTGAGAGCTTCAAAAATTTGTGAGGGACAAATTTACCTTGGGACGGATTTTGAACCGGATTTGAGAGTTTCAGTGCTTTGTGGGAGAAATATGTCTCTTGAACCGGATTTTAAACCAGAGTCCTTATTTTGAGCTGGAAATCTTCTGACGTCCTTTAAATTTTCATCGATCTAGCAGTAATCTCCGGGGCCGGGTTATTTTTCCCTTCAATGACCAGGAGTTCTTGAATTTATTGAGACCGGCTAATTTTGCCGGGTCATACCATTGTAGCCGCCGAGTATCAAGACGACTCGAGGAGTTGGCTTGAGATTCTCCATATTTGACCATAGCAGAAGGTATTATTGGCGTTGATAGCACGATGTGAATCCATAGAAGGTTGAGGTGACTGCGGCGGGTTATAAATGATCCCGTATGAGTCGTGTCAGCAACTTAGCCAATGGTTCCTTCCAATTGGTTGTTTGAAGTTAACCAAACTGTAGTAGCGGCGACTTGTGCGCCTGCCCATTGAACCCTCCAGTGTAGACGGCGGCTGATAATATATGATAATTTGCTTCCAATTTGTTGGAAGAAAACCGGGCTTCCCAAGTAGTGACTTGCTCATACTCAATAAACAGCTCATCCAGACAAGTGCGGCCCAGTGCGTTGATGTAGACCAGGCCGCGAGAGACGGGTGGTAAAAACGACCGCAACATTTCAGGCGGCAGCATAGACAGATGAACCGGCCATGGCGTTGTAAGCCGGTGCGGACGGGCAAGTTGTCCTCCTTATTGTAAGCCGGTGTGGTCGCGAGAGACGGCCACGGCGTTGTAAGCCGGCGTGGTCGCGAGAGACGGCCGCGGAGTTGTAAGCCGGCGCGGTTGCGAGAGACGGCCACGGCGTTGTAAGCCGGTGCGGGAGTCCGTTGAGTAACGACGACCACCTGTGCCAAAAGATGTTGGCCTGCCTCCATCTCCGCGGTATAATATCATTTTTTGTCATAAATAATTGCCCTGCATAAATAATATTGCAGACCAAAGCAAAGATAAACTTGTTCTTTGATAAAAACAACATGTGCTAATAAAACAAACTTGGATGGATATCACCTGATTTGTTTGGACGACGGATGATCCGTTTATCGCGACAGAGGTTGCTCAAGCAGACCAGCGACTCAATATAGTTCCGGCAGCTCAGGCAGACCAGCGACTCAATATAGTTCCGGCGGCTCAGGCAGACCGGCGACTTAATATAACCCCGGCGGCTCAAAGCGGTAAGGGCGGCTCAACGCGGCTCCGGCGAGTTGATGTAGATTAAGGTATGTATCCATCAAGCATCACGACATGAACAAGTACTAATGCAAACGTGACGTTGGTGCGCACCCCCTATGCGACAGCTTTTTTGTAATGAATAATGGTCCTGTGGAAAATATTATAGACCAGAGTAATTGTTCTCAAACAATTTAATATGTGCTATTTAAAATAGTTTGGACGAATATCACCTGATGTATTTATGAACCTCAGCGGTGCCCGCAGTCAACCCGGCACATTGAATAGGCCGGACCGTAGGGCGGACAGTAAAATGGCCGCAGCATCAGAGGCGGCACAGACAGATGAGTCGGCCGCTATGTTGTAAGCCGGCTCGGGCGGGAGAGTCGGTCGCGACGTTGTAAGCCGGTGCGGATGCGTGAACCGCCACGAGGGCAGATGAGCGAGTCGTCCATGGCGTTGTAAGGCGGCGCGGACGGGTAAGCCGGCCATAACATTGTAAGCCGGTGCGGAAGTCCATTGAGTACGGACAACCACCTGTGCCGAATAATGTTGGCACGCCTCCATCCCCGTGGTATAATGCCACCTTGTAATGAATAATTGTCCTGCGTAAAATAAATACAGCAGGGTAGAGTAGTTGTTTGTATAAGGAAATCAACATGTACTTAACAAAATATATAGGATAAATATCACCTGATGTATTTTGACGACAGATGATTCAAACGCAGCATCATGAATCACCTAAGTAATTTGAACGACAATTCAACCACTCTCCCCTTCTCTTATAAACAGAAGAGGTCCAGTGGCGGCTTACGAGACCGCGGCGGAGATCGCGGGTCGTAACGGTAAAAACAACCCGAGGCGAAACCAAGGATTTTGAAACCCGACCGCAGCGGAACCGAGAACCGGGCAGTTCCGTACGGATCCTCCAAATCATGCTTAATTAATCCATGTCCCCTTCGACTTGTTTCTCTCTGAACTCTTGCAGAATAGACCACAGCTGAGGAAATTTACAGTTGGTTGAACTCTGTTGACCCGCCTGTCCTTGCGCGAACATGCTAGCTCACGTGAAGCAATTTTCTAGACAGGTTGCCTCCTCAAAATTTGAACTTTAGCATGCCATATATACCATTGCAATCTTGAATCCTCCTTGCTAAGTACTGTAAAGAACATCTGATCACACAATGCGCAAGAAACTGCAGTCACAGGTATCGCGGCAGCTGCGGACGCGACAATGGCGACCGGCGGCTCGGCGCAAAACCAAGCGAGGGGCAGCCTAAGGACGGCGGCGGCTTGTGGCGATAGGGCCGGCTCAACTTCGGCGGCGGAGGCAGTGACACCGGGCGGCTCGCGGTCGGGACGGCTCAAGGCTGTCGGGGCGAAACAAGTCGCAGTGGAGACGAGCGACTCGACATGTGATCTGTACCGAGGCGGCTTGACGCAAGGCACGGTGGCAGGGGCGGCCAAAACGGCTCGGCGGCGCATCCACGGGCTACATGGGTGCGCAGGAGACGGAGCCAGCGAGGGGCTTGGCGACTCTGGTGGCACAGCAGCGGCCTAAACCTTGGTCAGGGCATTGGTGGAGTAGGGCGGCTGAACGGGGTGTCTCCCACGGCGGCGAGGGAGGCCGACCGGAGGCGGAGCAGCACGAGGCCCAGGCGGTGGCGCGTTGCAGCAGTAGCGGGTCGACTCAGAGGCAGCCGGCAGACTGAAGCCGCACCCGTGACCACAATGGCAAAGGCAAAACGGGTCTGGTCAGCGTGAGATTGGAAACAGCTCGGAGTTGTCACGTGCGAGACTGAAAATCGCTCGGAGATCAAATCCTCCTCTGAGCTGCCGTTGGTTTGACTTTTCCTTGTGCTGATGGATCAATGGATGGGTCACTTTTGCCTTCACGTCTGGAACCAGTAGCTATGGTTGATTGAGTAGCAGCAGTGTCGCGACCGATCAATTTCCAAATTCGATCTCGGCAGCTAGCAACTTTTACAGGGCGGCGCAGCAGCAAAGACCAATCTTATGTTGACCTCGGAGTCAAAGCACCGTAGATACATCGCTCGTATAGTGAACCTTGTCTCAGACTCGACGTATTGAAACGACGGCGGACAGATCCCGTGCAGGGGCGGCAGCACAACATGTAACCCTAAAATAGTCTCGATCTCATACCTGCTGCCGCAGAACACCTTGTCAATCTTGACCGACGAACTTATAGTGGATATGATTTTTTCCACGACGGCTTTTGTTGAGCCGGAAAGTTGCAAACTTCTCGAACCCTAAAAAAGATCCTTGCAAGAACTCAACACCATCGTGCGCAGGCCCCACGGTGGCGCCAACCGTCGTGGAATTGTCACGGCAGATGTTCTTAGTGTGAGGACTTACTCGCGAGGCTAACGCATCTATGTGGTAGCTTGAGAGGGGTTAGGTGGAATCAAGAGACGCAACACAAAACAAGGATTTAGACAGCTTCGGGCCCCGGTAAACATCATCCGGTAATAGCCCTACATGTTGTTTGTGCCTAGATCTCATTATGCTCATGAGAGAGTCGCCGGTAAGCCGGCTCTCCTCTAGTTGTGTCTAGCCCTAGAGATTATTGCTTCTTGCTTGTCCCTCTTTGGGGAGCCCTGCCCCTCCTTATATAAGTTTGGAGAAGCGGCTTACATGTAGAGTCCTAGTAGGATTAGGACTAGTCTATCTTCTCTTACAAGTTGAATACATGTCTGGGTCTTACTTTCTTGTAAAGGAAATATTCGTCATCCCTTTTCTCTTAAGCTGGCCCATCATAACGTGAGTCGGCCTTCTGAGATTTGGGCCTTGTTGTCTATCTGACCCGTCCGCCGGGTTACTAATGAGTCACCATCATCGAGCGGGTTATCTGTGAATCGCCAAGCTCCAGGCAGGTCACCACTGAGTCGCTATGCTCCAGCCGGGTCATACATCCGGCGGGTTACACCGCGGGGTATATCCCCGACAAACTTTATATGTAACTTGACTAGAATTTCGTGTAGATCATCGTGGTGCATCTTAACTTGTTGTTTAACAACTTGAACATAAAGTTTATTCCGATCTGGGCCATTTTTCGAAATTTGCATATGAGGACTTACCAGAATTGTTATATGTTGTTTCCGGCCTCATTTAAACTTGCTTTGATGTGTTGTTCTTGTATGCATCATCTCTTGCCATGAGTAGCTCATGTAGCCTTGTCATGCATCATACTTGGTTGAGCATCATGCCTTGTTCATGTGTGGTGTGTTTACCATGTTGTGTGCTTCTTTTCGATAGTTCCCGTTTCGTTGCGATCGTGAAGATTCGTTCGTCTACGCTTGGTTCATCTTCGTGGCTTCATCTTCTTCATGGACTCATTCTTCTTCCTTACGGGATTTCAGGCAAGATGACCGTCACCTTGGATCTCACTACTATCATTGCTCTGCTAGTTGCTTCGTTTTATCGCTATGCTGCGTTACCTACCACTTGCTTATCAAGCCTCCCAAATAGCCATGAACCTCTAACCTTTGTCACCCTTCCTAGCAAACCGTTGTTTGGCTATGTTACCGCTTTTGCTCAGCCCCTCTTATAGCGTTGCTAGTTGCAGGTGAAGATGAAGATTGCTCCATGTTGGATTATGTTCATGTTGGGATATCACAATATCTCTTATATTATGAATGCATCTATATACTTGGTAAAGGGTGGAAGGCTCGGCCTTATGCCTGGTGTTTTGTTCCACTCTTACCGCCCTAGTTTTCGTCATATCGGTATTATGTTCCCGGATTTTGCGTCCCTAACGCGATTGGGTGATTTATGGGACCCCCTTGACAGTTCGGTTTGAATAAAACTCCTCCAGCAAGGCCCAACATTGGTTTTACCATTTGCCTACCACCCATACCTTTCCCTTGGGAGTAGCTAACCTGAGGGTCATCTTTATTTTAGCCCCCCCCCCGGGACAAAGCTTGTCTAAGTGTTGGCCCGAAACGAGTAGACTGCGGGGCCACCTCGGGCAAACTTGAGGGCTGGTTTTACTCGTAGGATGTCTCATACGATGTTGCCCTAAGAACGAGATATGTGCAGCTCCTATTGGGATTGTCGGCACATCAGGCGGCTTTGCTGGTCTTGTTTTACCATTGTCGAAATGTCTTGTAACCGGGATTCCGAGACTGATCGGGTCTTCCCGGGAGAAGGAATATCCTTCGTTGGTCGCGCGAGCTTATCATGGGCTAAGTCGGGACACCCCTGCAGGGTTTTGAACTTTCGAAAGCCGTGCCCGCGGTTATGTGGCAGATGGGAATTTGTTAATATCCGGTTGTAGTAAACTTGAAGTAAACTCTTCTAAAATACACCAACCGTGTGCATAACCGTGAGTGTCTCTTTTCGGGATTGATCGAGAGGAGAACACGGTTTCTGGTTATGTTTGATGTAAGCAGAAGTTCAGGATCACTTCTTGATCACTACTAGTTGACGACCGCTTGCTTTGCTTCTCTTCTCACTCTTATTTGCGTAAGTTAGCCACCATACATGCTTTGTCGCTGCTGCAACCTCACCACTTTACCCCTTCCTTACCCATTAAGCTTTGCTAGTCTTGATACCCATGGTAATGGGATTGCTGAGTCCTCGTGGCTCACAGATTACTACACCAACAGTTGCAGGTACAGGTTATGCGATGATCATGATGCGAGAGCGATGTTTATTTGTTTTGGAGTTCTTCTTCTACTTCTTCTTCGATTGAGGGAAAGGTTCCTGGTCGGCAGCCTGGGCTAGCAGGGTGGATATTGTTTGAGTTTCTGCTTATGTTTCATCCGTGGTTGGATGTGGATCCTGTATATGATGTATTGTAGTATTCATGTGACATTGTATGTCTTGGTTGTATCCCCACTATTATGTAATGTTGACGTAATGATATCCACCTTGCAACAACGTCTTCAAGATGCGCTTCTATCCTTGGTGGGACCTTCGAGTTCCTTTAGGATAGGGTCGCATCTTGGGCGTGACAACTTGGTCCTTGACAGGGAGCCTATGTGTGATATCCGCAGACAGATATCCCGCCTCCCAGAGCTCCTTGACGTCCTTCTCGGTGCGGAGGAGGCCTCCCACTTGCCCTTGGAACCATATCCTGACATGGCTGGGGAGGCTGGTGGAAGTGGGAGAGATTGAAGTTTGGGCGCTGGAGCTTGAAGATGGGAAATCAGGAGAAGGAAGAAGGCGTATGGAAAAGAGGAATCTTTATCCTCTTATATAGGCAGTGAATATCAAATGCCCCCTGTCGGTGTCAAAATCGGCGGATCTCGGGTAGGGGGTCCCGAACTATGCGTCTAGGCGGATGGTAACAGGAGACAAGGGACACGATGTTTTTACCCAGGTTCGGGCCCTCTCGATGGAGGTAAAACCCTACTCCTGCTTGATTAATATTGATGATATGGGTAGTACAAGAGTAGATCTACCACGAGATCAAGGAGGCTAAACCCTAGAAGCTAGCCTATGGTACGATTGTTGTTCTGTTGTTCGTCCTACGGACTAAAACCCTCCGGTTTATATAGACATCGGGGAGCGCTAGGGTTACACAGAGTCGGTTACAATGGTAGGAGATCTACATATCAGTATCGCCAAGCTTCCCTTCCACGCCAAGGAAAGTCCCTTCCGGACACGGGACGAAGTCTTCAATCTTGTATATTCATAGTCCAGGAGTCTGGCCGAAGGTATAGTCCGGCTATCCGAACACCCCCTAATCCAGGACCCCCTCGGTAGCCCCTGAACCAGGCTTCAATGACGACGAGTCCGGCGCGCAGATTGTCTTCGGCATTGCAAGGCGGGTTCCTCCTCCAAGTACTTCATAGAAGATTTCGAACACAAGGATAGTGTCCGTCTCTGCAAAATAAGTTTCCACATATTGCCATAGAGAGAATAATATTTACACCAATCTAATCTGCTGACGTATTCCGTAGCGTGACATCACACCACGGCCAAGCCTTTATTCGAATCGTTTTATTATCCCACCTCAGCGTGTTTTGCGAGGCGGTTTCCTTGGCATGTCTTGTCAAAGCAGAGATCGTGTCCCCTTATTCCAGGATTCTCATCAATAGGGGCGTGGGTAACCCAACCGGCCATTGATTACGGCGCTTGGGAGATAAGCGAGTTCTGCCAGGCGGGTGGGGACGCGTAGTTGCGTCCGCCCATATAAGGGGATAAGGATCCACCTTTCTCATCCACGCCTTCTTCCTCCCTTGCCTATCCATTTCCGCGCACTCGAGCTCCAGCGCCCAAGTCCGCACTCCCCACCTCAACCTTCTCCAACCATGTCCGGAGCGGGAGGCAAGTGGATGGTCTCCTCCGTCATGGAGGGACACATCAAAAAACTGAGGAAGGCCGGATACTTGTCTAACGACATCACGCACCGGCTTCCCGAAGAGGGGCAGCTCGTCCCCACCCCAAGGCCCCATGAGAGGGTGGTGTTCCTCCCCCATTTCCTCTATGGACTGGGTTTCCCTCTCCATCAATTTGTCCGGGGGCTCATGTTCTACTATGGCCTAGATTTCCACGATCTGGCCCCAAACTTTGTCCTCAATATCTCGGCGTTTATCGTCGTGTGCGAGGCCTTCCTCTGCATCCGCCCCCATTTCGGCCTATGGCTCAAGACTTTCAATGTGAAGCCAAAGGTGGTGCGTGGCAACCAGGCGGAGTGCGGAGGCGCCAGGGCGGGCAAGATGCCCAACGTCCTATGGCTCGAGGGCTTCTTCGTGGAGACCCTGAAGGGGTGGCAATTGGGGTGGTTCTACATCACCGAGCCGCCTGACCCTGAATGGGTCGCAGCCCCCGAGTTCCGATCCGGACCCCCTACGCGGCTCACGTCCTGGAAAGAGACGGGCCTGTCGTGGGGCAACAAAGGAGAGGTGACTGGACTGCAAACATGCATCCAAACCCTGGTTAACAAGAAGCTTAAACTTGTCAACGTAGTCCAGGTTATGCTCATCCGCCGGATCCTCCCGTGTCAACAAAGGGCCTTCAACCTGTGGGAGTTTGACCCGGCGCGGCACCCAACTCTAAGCAGGCTCTTCGACACGACGTACGAAGATGCCTGGAAGGTGCTATTCAAGGGCGCCGAGGCTCCCGCATCCACTACCAAGGATCGCGGATTCAGCACGCAGCGTCACGCTAGTGCGGTAAGCCGTTTTTACCTTTTACCGGGTATTTTAGCTTTTCATAGTTTTGACTTTATGCGGGATCTAAGCTCCCTTTCCTTTGACAGGATTGGCAGGCAAAGTCCGGACAGATCAACTGTTCGGCTCCTTTGCCCGAAGACCCAGCAGATGCTCTATTGGCAGGGCTGCTGGTTCTGGCACCCTATGTGGTGCCGGAGAAGAAGGCCACGGGGACTCGAAAGAGTGCCCGTCGTGTGGTGGTGTCGGATTCGTCGTCCGACGACTCCGAGACGCAATCCTCCCGTGAAGACGAGGAGGAGGAAGAAGAGACCTCTCCCCCTCCAACGGGGGAAGGAAAGAAAAGGAAGGCCGCCCCAACTGGGGAGGCCGGAGGGTCCAAGAAGGGGAAAACCCTTCTTCCGGACTACTCCACCAACGCCGACGACGGCGAAGAGGAGTGGCCGCACAGGGCTAAGCCCCTGGCAAAATCGTAAGTATCCGGATACCAGAGTAAGTCATAGTATTCCTTTACTGCACAACTTTTCGTTACGTCGAATATGATTATGCAGTCCACCCAAAGACCGGCTCGACGTGTCATCGAGCGGTTCCCTGGACTCGTCGGACATAAACTCTCTTCCGACGGCTAACTCCCCCTGCCCTACGGATGACACCGAGGTGGCGTCCCAGGAGGTTCCAAGCCAGGAGGTGGTGGTCCCGGAGGCGCCGCAAGGCGACCTTCTGGACCCCAGGCGCCAAGGGGATAGAACCCCTAAGGGCTCCAAGTCCGGCCCTAGGCCGGACACCACTCCGGAACCTTCAAAGGTTCCAGAGTCCGGCGGGCGACCTCCTTCCAAGAGGAGCAAGCCCACTGAGCCGGTGGCCCCCGTCCAACCGGAGGCGCCAAACAATCTACTGGAGGTGCTTAAAGGCGCCTCCATCGATGAGGAGCACCGCACCATTATGAGTGCGGTGATTCAAAAAGTTCAGTCCGCCAAGAGCGGGCTGACCGAAGCCTGTGCCGGCCTTTTGACAGGCTTTGAGGTATGTAAAAAATATGTAAAAATATTACCGCATTGACAGTAGCCCCTGATGCTCTGTTTGGCGTTTGGAAAGAAAAGCCAAATAGAGGATCTAATAAAATTCGCAGGAGTCTAACAAAAGTAAGTCAATATGCGTATGCAGGCTTCACTGCTGGCTTCCGCCGCACTGACTGCGGAGGTGGACACGTTAAAGCAGAACCTCGAGCGGTCTGAGCAAGAGCTCGGCCTTGCCAAGAAGTAGCTCGAGGACAAAGAAGGTAAGAAATACCTTATTTAAATATAAAAAGGTGCAATTGCAAAAAGTGACAGGACTAACGTGGCTATTGTAGGGGCCACAATGGAGGTGGCGACCCTTAAGCAAGCGATGTCCGAGGCCGAGAAGAGGGCGGCCACGGAGCGCACCGAGAGGGAGAAATATGAGGCGCAGGTTGATGAGGTGCGGCAAGAGCTCCAGGCTCTCATGAAAAAACATGAGAGTTTGGAGCTTGACTCAAAGACCCGAGAGTCAGAGCTCGCGGCGGCCATTGAGAATGCCATGTCTGCCAAGGCCGAAGCCCACAAGGCCCTCCCTAAGGTTGAGGCGATGAAGAAGATAGCGTCGGGTAAGGCTTTCTTTATGCAAAGCAAGCATGTGAAAGTCAATTACTTGTTACTTACCCAAATCCGGAGCTCTCCAGGAGCATTTGCAGATTTGCCCCGCAGCGTGTCCGATGCCGCCGCGTACTACCGAGCCGAGGAGGGTAGCTCGACGGAGAAGGTGTTCTGGTCTCAGTATGCTGAGGCCAGACTCCCTGTGCCCTTGAGCGACCAGCTGAAGCAACTGGTCGAGCTCCACAAGGTGGTCGAACAGGCCATGAAGGGCCTCATAGTTCGGCTGTGGCCTGAAGAGGCTCTGCCTGGGAGCTACTTTGGGCTGGTGAGGCGGCTGGTGGAGGCATGTCCAAGGCTCGAAGTCATCAAGTGCTCCGTCTGCATCGAAGGTGCCCGTAGGGCGCTTGCCCGTGCTAAGGTGCAGTGGGGCAAGCTAGATGCGGAGAAGCTTGTGAAGGACGGGCCGCCGTCGGGCAAGGAGCATCGCCACCCCGAGATGTACTATAAGGGCGTTCTGGAAGGCGCCCGCCTTATGGCGGACGAATGCTCGAAAGATGTAATTTTTGAGTAAAACTTGTTTATTTTGTCCTGTGCGCTGAAAACTTGTTCATGTGCGCTAAGCAATGCTTCTTGAATTTAAAATATTACCTTCTGTGCGGTCGTTTATCAAATTTTGAGAGATGGAGAGTTGTCGTCTTCTGCCCCCATGCCACGAGTGCTGGGGTGTTCAGGATAAACTTGAGCGCTCTTTTTCCCATTCTTGGGTCCTTCGAGGGAGGCGCTCAACACAACGAACAAGGCAATCGGACTATAATGCTTGAACACTCTCACTTAGCCATAGAATTCTATAATTTTAAATTTCGGCGAAGCCCCTAGTGTTCGGAAGACCGAGTTCGGGGCGCTATCCACGCCTGGGCCGGACAAAGCCGAATCCTCGCTCTAAGCGGCATAAGTCTTTAGGGACTCGAAAACCTCTCGAACAGCGACCAGCTCTCGCCTTATCATGACGGTCAGTTTTAGCTTTCTCTACTGAGGTGCTTTAGCCCAGCTCAACTGGGGCACAATCGCAGTAGTTCTCCTAGCGCAACCTTAGCCGATACAACGGAACGTAAGGTACCAAAACATAGGAGCTGGGCAAACCCAACATTTGACCCAAGACATGATTCGGAGCCGATGCATATAATGCTATAAGTTCGGGGTGCCGCACTTGTGAAAGTGTTCGGACTTCTCACACCGTATTGTGGGGTACTTAAGCCCCTGGTGTATTGGCCGTACCAAAGTGTACGGGTGCGACATGTCATTAATGAACATATATTCTTAAAAAAGAGTAATATTGTAATAGACAAAAGCTATGCATTGTTTATTTGAAGAAGCTGCGATCAAAGCAGAACGATACAAATGGTGCGATAAGCAAAATGTGGGACTATTTGACATGTCCTATCCAGGGGCGGACTGTGGAATGATATGCAAAACAAGTATACTGCTCGTTATAGAGACCACCTTAGAGTTCCATAGTGCGGCGTGGTTTTCTTCTTCCCTGGTTCTTGCATCGTTTGTGCGGCAATTGTGCTGCCGGCTTAGGCCTTCCGAAGAATGGAGTCCTGAAAGTAAGATAAAAGTGAGAAATCGGCAGCCCCTAGTGCGGTTTAAGCCGTGCTTTGGGCGTGCCGTGATGGTGCCCCTCCCCCTGTGCCCATGATATTTCCAGAGCGTAGTTATGTATGCGCAGTACTTGTTTCGTAATTTCGTGAGGGCTGGGGTTGGGGCCGCATTGCTACGCCTGCTCACAACGTGCCAAGCGGTCTTGCTGAAGGTTATTCCAGGCACGCTTGACGGTGTCCGGACATTTAGTGGCCGGACTGGAAAATTGCCTTGAGAGGCTGCTTTGTACTTCCGCTGCGAGAGCCACCGTATTCTCCTCCGTACGGAGAGAGCGTTCAGTGTTTCCATTGACCATAATGACTCCTCGAGGGCCTGGCATCTTGAGCTTGAGGTATGCGTAATGCGGTACCGCATTGAACTTGCTAAATGCGGTTCGCCCGAGCAGTGCGTGATAGCCGTTGCGGAACGGGACTATGTCGAAGATTAACTCGCTTCAGAAGTTATCCAGAGATCCGAAGACCACTTCAAGTGTGACTGAGCCTGTACAGTTGGCCTCTACACCTGGTATGACGCCTTTAAAGGTCGTCTTAGTGGGTTTAATCCTCGAAGGATCGATGCCCATTTTCCGCACTGCATCCTGATAAAGTAGGTTCAGGCTGCTGCCGCCGTCCATGAGGGCTCGAGTGAGGTGAAATCCATCAATGATTGGGTCAAGAACCAATGCGGCGAATCCGCCGTGACGGATGCTAGTGGGGTGGTCCCTTCGATCAAAAGTGATCAGGTAGGAGGACCATGGTTTGAACTTCGGGGCGACTGGCTCCATCGCGTATACGTCCCTTAACGCACGCTTCCGCTCCCTCTTGGAGATGTGGGTTGCGTATATCATGTTCACCGTCCGCACTTGTGGGGGGAATCCCTTCTGTCCACTACTGTTCGGCGGCTGGGGCTCCTCCTCATCATCGCTATGTAGCCCCTGATCTCTGTTTTTGGCATGTAACTTGCCTGCCTGCTTGAACATCCAACAATCCCCGTTAGTGTGATTGGCTGGCTTTTCGGGGGTGCCATGTATCTGGCACGAGCGGTCGAGTATTCGGTCCAAACTGGACGGGCCCGGGGTATTTCTCTTGAATGGCTTTTTCCGCTGACCAGGTTTAGAGCCTCTGAATCCGGCATTAACTGCCGTATCCTCAGCATTATCGCCGTTAATGCGGCGCTTGTGATTGTTGCGGCGCGACCTGGCACTGTTGTCCTTGGTATCCGAATTACTAGGGATCTTGGTTATATTAGCTACGAGCCAGCCAGCAGTCTTCTCCCGCACAAAAGCCGGTCATGAGCGTCGACGTGAGGGCTGCCATAGATTTCGGCTTCTCCTGTCCAAGGTGCCGGGCATGCCACTCGTCGCGGATATTATGCTTGAAGGCCGCTAGGGCCTCTGCGTCCGGACAGTCGACGATTTGATTTTTCTTGGTTAGGAACCGTGTCCAGAATTGCCTGGCCGATTCCTCTGGCTGCTGAATCATGTGGCTTAGGTCATCGGCGTCTGGTGGTCACACATAAGTGCCTTGGAAATTGTCGAGTAATGCGGCTTCCAGGTCCTCCCAACAACCAATTGATTCTGCTGGCAAGCTATTAAGCCAATGTCGAGCTGGTCCTTTAAGCTTGAGTGGGAGGTATTTGATGGCGTGTAGATCGTCGCCACGGGCCATGTGGATATGGAGGAGATAGTCCTCGATCCATACCGTAGGATCTGTTGTGCCATCATATGATTCAATGTTTACGGGTTTATAACCCTCTGGGATTTGATGATCCATTACTTCATCTGTGAAGCATAGTGGGTGTGCGGCACCTCTGTATTGAGCTATATCACGACGTAGCTCAAGCGAGCTTTGTCTACTGTGTTCGGCCCGGCCGGATATTCGGTGCGACGATTACCGTCTCGTGCTGTGGGGCGCTCACGCGATCCTTAGATCGACCTTGTTTGCTTTGCCTTGTCCTCCAATATATCTCGCAGGTCTGGCGCATTCCCCCGTGCCTTGGTATTTTTAAAGCGGCGCCGGGGTGCGGCTTGAGTGGAGGGGCGAGAGGCCTCTCTGTCACGGCCACGTGGTGGTCGGTCGGCCGCATCATGCGCTGATGATGTAGGTGCTTCTTCCTCTAATCGGGGTAGCAACCTGCGCTTTGGGTAGCTCTTGGAGGGGCATTCGAGTTCATACTCTTCGGCCACTAGGACTTCCGTCCATTTGTCGGCTAGCAAGTCTTGATCAGCTCTAAGCTGTAGCTGTTTTTTGTTGAGGCTGCTCGCCGTGGCTATAAGCCTGCGTTTGAAGCGCTCTTGTTCGACGGGATCCTCAGGCAAGACAAATTCATCGTCGTCGAGGCTTGCCTCGTCTTCGGAGGGAGGCATGTAATTATCATCCTAGACCTCTCTGTCTGCCGCTCTCTCACGAGGGCTGGCTTCTCCATCCTCCTGTGCTGAATTTTGCTGGAGGGGGTTTTCTTCGGAACTGTCTGGAGTGTTATTATCTACCGTCCCGGAATCGCCGTCTTTGCTTTGGCGGGATTTAGAGCAGCGCCGCTGACGCCGGCGCTTAGGCTGTTTCTTGGAGGGGTCATCCTCCGCTTTTCCATCACCATCGCCATCTTTTGGGGTATCCACCATGTATATGTCATATGACGAGGTGGCTTTCCAGTGCCCTATAGGCGCTGATTCCTGATGGTCTCCTGCATCGGCGTCCATACCGTCGATGTCTTCGGAGTCGTAGTCGAGCACGTCGGTTAAATCATCGACAGTGGTTACAAAGTGGGTGGTGGGTGGGTTTTGAATTTCTTCATCATCCGCATCCCAACCTTGCTGACCGTAGTCCGGCCAGGGCTCTCCTGATAAAGAGAGAGACTTTAGTGAATTCAGAATATCGCCGAAGGGCGAGTGCTGAAAGATGTCCGCAGCGGTGAACTCCATAATCGGCGCCCAATCAGATTCGATCGGCAGGGGCGCCGGGGGCTCGGAGTCCAGAGAGGAGCCCGGCACCTTGGAGTCACGGGCTTCGCAAAGGACAAAGCTGGTGTTCGGCTCGATCACCATAGAGATTTCGGCCTCCGAGGCGGCGTCCAACCACCCATCCTCGATCGGCGCGATTGGCTCTGAACTAAGGGTCGCGGCCGATGCGGGCGCGGCCTCCAAAGCACTGTTCGGCGGCAGAGCTAAATAGTGCCCTTCGTGATAGTGCGGCACGCTCGGCTGCGGCTCGAATCCGTCGAAGATCAAATCCCCGCGGATGTCAGCCGTGTAGTTCAGCCTTCCAAATCTGACCTGATGGCCAGGGGCGTAGCTTTCAATCTGCTCTAGATGGCCAAGCGAATTGGCCCGCAGTGCAAAGCCGCCGAATACGAAGATCTGTCCGGGGAGAAAAGCCTCACCCTGGACCACTTCGCTGCTGATGATCGGAGAAGCCATCGGGCCTAAAAGTGACGACACAGAGGAACTCTCAATGAAAGCACCAATGTCGGTGTCAAAACCGGCGGATCTCGGGTTGGGGGTCCCGAACTATGCGTCTAGGCGGATGGTAACAGGAGACAAGGGACACGATGTTTTTACCCAGGTTCGGGCCCTCTCGATGGAGGTAAAACCCTACTCCTGCTTGATTAATATTGATGATATGGGTAGTACAAGAGTAGATCTACCATGAGATCAAGGAGGCTACACCCTAGAAGCTAGCCTATGGTATGATTGTTGTTCTGTTTTACGTCCTACGGAATAAAACCCTCCAGTTTATATAGACACCGGAGAGGGCTAGGGTTACACAGAGTCGGTTACAATGGTAGGTGTCGTGGATTTGTCACGGCAGATGTCCTTAGTGTCAGGACTTAGTCGCGAGGCCAACGCATCTATTTGATAGCTTGAGAGGGGTTGAGTGGGACGAGGGACGCAGGGCGGATCAACACACAAGACAAGGATTTAGACAGCTTCGGGCCCCGGGAAACATCATCCGGTAATAACCCTACATGTTGTTTAAGGCTAGGTCTCATTATCATCACGAGGGAGTCGCCGTAAACCGGCTCTCCTCTTTGTGTCTAGCCCTAAGGTTGTTTCTTCTTGCCTGTCGCTTGTTCCTCTTTGGGAAGCCCTGCCCCTCCTTATATATGTTGAAGGGGCGGTTTACATGACTAGTACTAGTTGGATTAGGATTACTCTATTACAAGTGGAGTCCTAGTCTTGCTTCCTTTGTAAGGGAATATTCCTTGTGCTTTCCTCATAAACCGGCCCACCATTAAACGTGGACCGGCCTTCTGGGCCATGGGCCTCGTCATCCATCTGGCCCACCCAACGGGTTACTAATGGATCGCCAAGACCGGGCGGGTAGCCCGTGAACCGCCAAGCTCTGGGCGGGTTACCAGTGAGTCGTCCAGTCTGGCCGGGTTATACTTCCGACCGGTTTACGCCACGGGGTATATCCCCGACATTAGCCCCCAGTTTAATTTGGATTTATCCATGTTAAACTGATCTTGTAAAACAAATACAAGAACAAATTTGATAGATTATGCTCCGGGTTAAGAATTCTTGTAAACCGGCACGTGACCATCCTTAATTCCTTGTCATTTCCTTCTTCTAGAAATCCAGGTCAATAACCAGCTTCATACTCAAATTGCTGACATTGGTTTCTCATAAAAAATATTGTGAAGAATAATCCACTTGAGTCGGCTCCCAAAACGCCGGCTTAAGAAATATTGGTCTTGACATACTCATCTAATATTCAGCCGGTTTGAAGATGTAAAACTTGTCGGTTTAATATTACCAAAATTGCCGGATTGTAAATATGGATGGCACCGAGTCATAATTGTCACCAACACCGGGTCATAATTGTTGCAGACACCAGGTCAATCTGGTTTGCTCAGAACTGAGAATTTGAAGATTTTTCTCCCTTATATCTATATTACCTGTAGCCCCCAAGTCTTGAACAGAACAAAGTGATGATTTGAGACTTGTTTCCATATAATTACTGCCACTTTGAAGAAATCCATGTTCATCTCAGTCACTAGTAAAAATTGAATACTCCATATATGTAGCCCCCAAGTACCGGGTTGTCTTGCTTGCAGCAACCTGGGACTTGAAATTGTCTTATGCCCATAAAAACTTCAACCAGTGTAGCCCCCAAGGGCCGGGTTATTATGCAATAATGAGCAGGGACTTTGTAAATATAATCATGTAGACTTTGAGCAGTGATGTGTAGCCCACAAGGGCCGGCTCATTATGATATGATGAGTCGGGTCTTCAATAAGATGAGCAAAAAATGACTTTTGCATTAGCCCCCAAGTGTCATGGTGCATGCTTGCAGCGACATGAGACTTGCATATTTGATATAATCTCAATTTGAATAATGTAGCCCCCGAGTGCCGGGTCATAAGCCTGCAGCGACTCGGGACTATTCCTTCCATTGAAGAATAAATCATATCCTTTGATAAAATAATAGCCATTGCGCTAAAGCGACTTTGAAAACCTCAATAATATCGATTATTAAAAAATCCAGCCATGTTGGCTATTCAAGATAATATAATCCGGTATGAAAACCTTATTCATTCAATATCATAATGAAAATTCAGCCAAGTTTGGCTATTTGAATAATATAACCCAATCATTTATAAGCGCATGATTCCAATGGCGCAATCCAAATATATACTGGTGACTTATAGTCCAAAACAAGGCCGGTTTAATAAACACTGGATAATTTCTCATCACATACTGGCGACTTATCGTCTTAAAGCCGGGCCGGTTTAATAAACACCAGATAATTTATCATTATACTGGCGAAATATAAAAGACAGGCCGATTTAATAAACACCGGTGATTTATAATCATGCTTTATTCAACCTGTTTCTGCATACAACAAGTTTAAAGTGTCCTGGCGGTTTACCGCCGGACGGGTCATAATGCCCAACATATAACCTGGGTTTATAACCAAGGCTGCACTTAAGAATAATCAAATATGAAATATATCATACCTGTGACATTGAATCACATCGTTGGTTTACCAACTTTTTGTAGTAAGAGTGATAACCCCAATCTTGAGTAATGATAACTCCTTTCATACTGTGCCGGTTTATGATAAAACCGTACCGAGTTGTGATAGACATCGGATTATCCATATATAATACTGGCGACTTGTAGTAGAACCAGACCGGGTTAGTAATCGTTGGATTATAATTGGTCATGTACTGACCACTTGTAGTTGAAAGTCAAGCCGGGTTAATGAACACCGGTTTAGTCCATAATAAGATGGTAACATAAAATCAAACCGGGCAGATAGTCTCCGGATTAAGATTTGACCATGTTCCGCCAATTTGTAATTGACAGTCGAACCGGATTAACAATGTCGGTTTAAAAACGCAACAGAAGTAAAAGGTCTTTAGCAAAAAAGAACAGAATTCAAGCAAAGGCAAAGATAAAATCATTTGCAAATGAGGCTTTAAGCCGATCAAGAGGCATTACCATGGTAGGACACGACCAAGCCACACAGGCGTAGCTATGGTTTGAGTCAGCCAGGTCCCCAAATGATGCGTTGACATTACGCCGATCAAGAGGTGTAGCGATGGTTCGGGTTCGACCAAAGCCCCCAAGTGATGCTGTGGCACTAGGCTGATCAAGAGGTGTGACTATGGTTCAGACATGACCAAGTCCCCAAGTGATGTTGTGGCTTTTCGCCTACCAAATGGCGTTGCTATGGTTCGGACGCGACCAAGCCCCCAAGTGATATTGTGGCATTGCACCGATCAAGAGGTGTAGCTATGGTTCGGATACGACCAAGCCCCCAAGTGATCAATAATATGATAAGCCAATAAGGCATGATACCCATGTTTGAACCGCGCATCATGGTAGCAGGTCCTCTTTGGCACCCTTTAACTTTTTGCAAGAGATAAAATCTTTCTTGAACCGGGATTTTGAACCGGATATTGGGAGCTTCAAAGCTTTGTGGGAGACATCTTTCCCTTGAACCGGATTTTAAACCGGAATCTTGATTTTCAGCCGGAAATTTTTTGACGGCCTTTAAACTCGAACTTGCGAGAAGTTAATTCCTTTTTGAACCGAACATTTTTAAACCGGATTTGAGAGCTTCAGAACTTTGCAAGAGATAGTTTCCTCTTAAACCGGATTTGAACCAAATACTAAGGGCTTCAGCGCTGTGTGGGAGACAGATTCCCCTTAAACCGGACTATAAACTGGAAGCATCATTGTGAGCCGGAATATTTCTGACGGCCTTTAAATTTTCATCAATATAACAGTAGCCTCCGGGACCGAGTTATCTTTCTCTTAAACGTCCTGGGGCACTTGAATTTGCTGAAACTGGCAAGACTTGCTGAGTCATATCATCGTAGCCCCCGAGTCTCAAGGTGACTCGAGGAGTTGACTTGAGATTCTCCGGGTTTGACCATAGCATAATGTCTATATCATTGATGTTGATAACACGATGTGATTCCACAGAAAGTTGAGGTGACTGCGGCGGGTTATAAATGATCCCATACGAGCCGTGTCAGCAACTCGGCCAATGGTTCCTTCCAACTTGCGATTTGAAGTTTAACCAAAACTGTAGTGGCGGCGACTTGTGCGCCTGCCCATTGAGCCATCCAGTGCAAACGGCGGTTTATGATAATTTGCCTCCAATTTGAAAGAAAATCGGGCTACCCAAGCTGTGACTTGCTCATATCCAATAAACAACTAATGCAGACAGGTGCGACCCGGTATGCTGATGTAGACTAGGCCGCGAGAGACGGACGACAGGACGACCGCAACATCAGAGGCGGCATAGATAAATGAATCGGCCGCGACATTGTAAGCCAGTGCGGACGCGGAAAATCGGCACCGGTGTCGTAAACCGGCACGGAAGGGCGAGTTAATCGCGGGTGCGGTCCCGACAAGCTGATGTAAGCTAGGCCACAGGGACGGCGACTTGCTCACGTTCATTCACCGGGAGGTATGACACGGACGAAATGCCAGTGCAGAACGTTGCTAGCGCGTGCTCCGTGCCCGTAATATAACGCCTCATTTGTAATGAACAATTGTCCTGTGCCAAAAAACATCACATGCCAAAGTAATTGTTCACACAAAAATTAATATGTGCTATGAAAACAAATCGGACGGATATCACCTGATGTTTTTTTGTCCGGACAACAGATGATCCGTTCATCGCGACAGAGGCGGTTTAGGCTGGTCGGCGACTCAATATGATCCTGGCGGTTCAAGCAAAAACCCTCCGGGTTATTCTCCAGACCTTTAAGCACCCGATACGTGCGGTGCAGATGTATACGCCGCCTCCGACGCCGGCGCACGAGGACTGGATCATACCTTGGCCATGAGTCAATTGACCTGTGTATAACATACCATGAAAAAAGCTTTGGATGATACTTAATTATATTAGTAAAAGTTTAGAGAAATAGTACCTAATTTGTTCGGATGACAAATGATCCGTTTAAAAACAACCGAAACGACTTAGGCAGACCGGTAACTCAATGTAGCCCCGAAGTCCCAACACGGCAGAGGCGCCTCAATGCGGCCCCGGCGGCTCATCGCGCGGCAGGCGCAGCCCAAGCAAGGCAACGGCGAATCACGGCGGGTCAACGGTGCAGGGGCGGCTCACCCACAGCGAAAGTGAAGCGGCAACAGAACTTTGGAGGCGAGGCCACGTGGTGCTCGCTCAGAGGCGAGGCTCCTGTCCTGGTCACGGATTAGGACCGGTGGTGCTTGCATAATTTTTTTTAATACATCGTCCATGTTGTAGAAAATATTGACTTGGTCAAACGATGCATCCATTGCTTGATATTGGTCCTGCTATGTTGAACCGGGGCATGTACACACAGCGCCACAGATATATAGTCAGTCTATTCATCGTCAGCCATAGATCCGTGCCAGCGACTCAGAGGGAAAATAAGTAGCATAACAGCCCCGCTATATACGGTGGCAGAAACGGACGGGGACGGCGTCTCGTGCCGGAGTCGAAGGCGATTTAAAACAGTGGGGGCAGCGTGAAGCGGAGGCCGCCGGGTGGAGCTGAGCTGGCTCAAAGCGAGGCGACGGCGGCCGGCCGGCTCAACACGGGAAAAGAGGCCAGTCCGGCGACTCAGCGCAGGACGGCAGCGGTGGAGCAGTGGACTGGTCCGGCAACTCAGCAGGGGCTGCGGCGGCTTGTGGAGGCGTATTGCAGTGGAATCTTTCCGGCAGAGCAAGTACGGCCGGTGTGAAGCGGAGGCGGAGCGGAGCATGTACGGCCAGAGCGAGGTTTGGAAACGACTCGGAGTCGATATGCACCCATGACCAAATCCTCCTCCGATTTGTAGTTGATTTGATTTTTTCTCTCGTGCTGACGGATCATTGTTTTTAGCACTATCTCCTCGTGCTGATGGATCAATGGATGTACCACTTTTTGCCTTTGCATATTGACTGCTTGATGGATTGTCCTTTGTGAGAGCTTTCTTGAAAGTCTCGTTGGCAGCATACTCTCAACCAGGATTGCCTTCGTCTGTACTACTGTGCGTAGCACTTTGTTTCTTGGATTTAACTGATCTCCACATCAGGAAAAAGTAGCAGTAGCAGTAGATGTTGCCTCGGGACACTGGGAACAACAATGGCACCCTCATAGTATATCTGCGGCTCGGCGAGTTATGATCTGATGGTCTGCGAGGCAACCAGCCCGCCGTACTCCTGTCGGTCTCCGTGATTTGATCGATCTGTCTTCAGATCGCCCGATGGGAGCGGTGGTTTGACTTTTTGTTGACTGCCCTTCACATATGGAAGCAATTGCCATCGCCATCATCGAGATTTATTTTTCCATCAACTTACAACTTGACGGATCGCGAAAAGCTGCCACAACCAGAAATTTTGTCTCGGACTCAGCGGATCTCCATGGCGCTCGTAGCGGCCGCTTAGCCCGCAACCCTAAAATCTTCCGAATTTTAATTTCATATGTGCTGTTCCGACTGCTGGTTGACAACGTATATCCTTCTAAAACCGACTTTCTTCATCCGGAAAATCATGAACTTCTCGAACCTTGGGAAAAGTTCCCTTCAAGAACTAATCACCACCGTGCGCGGGCCCCACGGTGGGCGCCAACTGTCGTGGATTTGTCACGGCAGATGTCCTTAGTGTCAGGACTTAGTCGCGAGGCCAACGCATCTATGTGATAGCTTGAGAGGGGTTGAGTGGGACGAGAGACGCAGGGCGGATCAACACACAAGACAAGGATTTAGACAGCTTCGGGCCTCGGGAAACATCATCCGGTAATAACCCTACATGTTGTTTAAGGCTAGGTCTCATTATCATCACGAGGGAGTCGCCGTAAACCGGCTCTCCTCTTTGTGCCTAGCCCTAAGATTGTTTCTTCTTGCCTGTCGCTTGTCCCTCTTTGGGAAGCCCTGCCCCTCCTTATATATGTTGAAGGGGCGGTTTACATGACTAGTCCTAGTTGGATTAGGATTACTCTATTACAAGTGGAGTCCTAGTCTTGCTTCCTTTGTAAGGGAATATTCCTTGTGCTTTCCTCATAAACCGGCCCACCATTAAACGTGAACCGGCCTTCTGGGCCATGGGCCTCGTCATCCATCTGACCCGCCCGCCGGGTTACTAATGGACCGCCAAGACCGGGCGGGTAGCCCGTGAACCGCCAAGATCTAGGCGGGTTACCAGTGAGTCGTCCAGTCTGGCCGGGTTATACTTTCGGCCGGTTTACGCCACGGGGTATATCCCCGGCAGTAGGAGATCTACATATCCGTATCGCCAAGCTTGCCTTCCACGCCAAGGAAAGTCCCTTCCGGACACGGGACGAAGTCTTCAATCTTGTATCTTCATAGTCCAGGAGTCTGGCCGAAGGTATAGTCCGGCTATCCGAACACCCCCTAATCCAGGACTCCCTCACCCCCTCAAGCCTCAAAACTCGCCTGTTCCCAAGGGGTCATGCAAATGGCACGGTTGGATTAACCAAAACCGTATTGATGAGGATACCATAATGGGCGGACACGATCTCTGTTTCGACAAGACGTGTCAATAGAGGCTGTGCCTCGAAACGCGAAGCGGGAGGCATAAAAACGGTTCGAAATGTTAAGGGGCCAGATGTGACGTTTCGCCGAAAAAAGTTGTCAGTTGATAGACATTATTTTGATTAAATATCTCGCCTTCATGACTATGGGTTGTGAAAATGATACAGAGCCGGATATAGTTCTTTTGTTCAGAAGTTTGCTTTGAAGTACTCAGGAGGAGGAACCCGCCTTGCAATGACGAAGACAATCCGCGTGCCGAACATATCGTCATTGAAGACTGGTTCAGGGGCTACCAAGGGAGTCCTGGATTAGGGGTCCTTGGGTGTCCGGGCTATGTGATATAGGCCGGACTAATGAGCCATGAAGATACAAGGCAGAAGACCTTCCCCCGTGTCCGGGTAGGACTCTCTTATGCGTGGATGGCAAGATTGATGTCCGGATAAATAATTTCCTTCCTCTATAAACCGACTTTGTACAACCCTAGGCCCCTCCGATGTGTATATAAACCGGAGGGTTTTAGCCTGTAGAGGCTATCGGAATTCATACAGGCTAGACATCTAGTGTTTAGCCACTACGATCTCGAGGTAGATCAACTCTTGTAACCCCTATACTCATCAAATACAATCAAGCAGGACGTAGGGTTTTACCTCCATTAAGAGGGCCCGAACCTGGGTAAAACATTGCGTTCCCTGTGTCCCTTGTTACCTTCGATCCTCGGACGCGCAGTTCGGGACCCCCTACCCGAGATCGGTCGGTTTTGACACCGGCACCCAACCCCCCCCCCCCCTCCGCGTCCGGCGGTTCTTGGCTCCAGTATTTTTCTTTTATTCCATAAAAAATCTCCAAAAAAATTCGTGCCATTCCAATAGTTTTTATTTCTGCACCAAAACAACACCATGGTAGTTCTGCTGAAAACAACGTTAGTCCGGGTTAGTTTCATTTAAATCATGCAAATTATAGTCCAAAATAAGAGGAAAACCGTTAGGAAAAGTAGATACGACGGAGACGTATCATGCCTTAGTGGTAACTTCACTATGATTTGCTCTATGAAGAGCCAAGACCGTCCACTAAGTCCTGAATGATTCCTACATGGTAAATCTAAAGGAAATATGCTCTAGAGGCAATAATAAAGTTGTTATTTACATTTCCTTATATCATGATAAATGTTTATTATTGATACGTCTCCAATGTGTCTATATTTTTTGATTGTTACATGCTGTTATATTATCAATCTTGGATGTTTTATAATCATTTTATAGTCATTTTATATCATTTTTGGTACAAACCTATTGACATAGTGCCAGGTGCCAGTTGCTATTTTCTGCATGTTTTTTACATCGCAGGGAATCAATATCAGACGGAGTCCAAATGCAACGGAACTTCACGGAGATTTTCTTTGGACCAGAAGGAACATAATGGGCCCTGGTTGCGCCTGGGGGGTGCTCCGAGGAGAGCACAACCTACCAGGGCGCGCCAAGAGGCCCAGGCACGCCCTCGTGGGTTGTGCCCACCTTGGGTGCCCCCCGGACCGCCTCTTTGCTTTATAAATACCCCAATATTCCCAAAACCCTAGGGGAGTCAACGAAATATTCATCCAGCCGCCGCAGAGTCCAGAACCACCAGATCCAGTCTAGACACCATCTCGGATGGGTTTCACCACCTCTGTTGCTGCCTCTCCGATGATGCGTGAGTAGTTCTTTGTAGACCTTCGGGTTCGTAGTTAGTAGCTAGATGGCTTCATCTCTCTCTCTCTGTGGATTCTCAATACAATGGTCTCTTGGAGATCCATATGATGTAACACTTTTACGGTGTGTTTGTTGGGATCGATGAACTTTGTGTTTATGATCAGATCTATTTTATATCCATGAAAGTATTTGAGTTTCTTTGATCTCTTTTATGCATGATGTCACATCCCTAGTTCTGGTATGACCTAGACTAGCTATGTCATGTGTGCATCATGTTTAAATTTCAATGAATTTGAAATGGGGACATGTGAAAGCCTCAGAAATCATTTTGAAAATGACCAAGATAAAAATTGCTTCAAATAGGTCCAAGAAAATGTTCATGTTTCTCTCTGAAAATATTGGCCAGAGGTAAAATTCAAACCAATATTTTTAGGAGCTCACAAATATTTATTTTGGGCATTTGGAGTTAATGCAATAACTATTTGCATTGGATTTATATTTGCTATATATCTAATATATGTGTCCAATAATTCAGAGAAATTGTGAGGGGCATTGGAATAGTCCAACTAGTCCCTACAAAAATTCTCAGAAAAAATAAATTGGTTTGGTATTATTTACTAAATCAGAAACAAACTACAGAAAAGAAAAACAGAAAGAAATAAAAGAGAAGCAGTAACTTACCTGGCCTTACCTGGTGGCCCAGTGGAGCCGGCCCAGTCCACTGGCCAGCGCCAGTCGTCCTCAACCTCATGCCAGTGGACACGAGGGCATCTACCCGCCGCGCACCGGCACGCGGCGGCCACCTCCTGCTTACCTGCTCGCCACTGGAGGCACCCTAGGGCGCCACGCACTCCCCCTCGACCCGCTGCACCTCTCCCCTCTCTCCCAGGACCCCCTCCCCCTCCTCTGCTCTCTTCCCGCGGTACCATCGAGCGCGGTCGCCGCCGCCGCTCGACGCATCCACGGCCACCGCCTCTCCCTCGCCCCTGGAGCTGTCCAAGAGCTCCGCCTGGTCCCTCCTGTCCTCCTCACCGAGCCGATCGATGCCAGGAGCCCCTGGAACGCCGTCACCACTGACATCTTCAAGCCCGGAGGCCGGACATCGCCACCGTTGCTCCATCGACTCTGACGCCTCCCCCGAGCCGCCGAGCCCTCCATCCGACTCAAAGTGAGCTCCGCCGTCGTTTCCCCCCAACCCCGTGGCCTGTCGCTCGCTGTAGCCGCCGTTTCCATGACGTCCGAAGCACACTGCCGCAACTAAGCTCATTGCCGTCAACTCCGACGACCTCGGCACCGCCCACGGCCACCACCCGACGCGCCTCGTCGTGCCGCAGCCGTAGGGAAAAAAAATATATGAGACCAGGTCTCACGGCTAGCAGGTGAGACCCGCCCTAATGGATGACATGTGGCATTCACAAATCACAAAGCATCTAATCTCTCCCCCTGATTTCAGGTGGGGGTGGGGTAGAGGCTTTTTGATTTGTGAATGTCATGTGTCATCCATCAGGATGGGTCTCACCAGCTAACCCGTGAGACCTGGTCTCATATAATTATTTTCCCAACCGTAGAGCCCAACCCCGCCCCCTCCCGTTGCCGGAATCTCCGGAACGAGCGACGCCGCCGCGACTATGTGTCATCGGCGGTTAGCCGCCGACGTGGCTAGTTAATTAGGGCCTAAACACCCCGCTAATCACCCCCTAGAGCCACTGCCAAGTGGGTCCCTGTGCCTAAATTAATTAGTTTAACTTCTCTAATCTCAGAGGGCCCCGCCTGTCAACTTTGGCTTGGCCACGTCAGCATTGACCGGGTCCCACGTGTCAGCCTCTGTAGCTGACTCTGTGTCACTAACCAGTGGGCCCTACTGGTCAGGTTTGACCTGGACTAGCCCATTGACCTACTGACGTCATTGTTACCTCATGCTGACACAGTAAATATTTTTTGGGATTTTAGATAAATCAGAAATGATTTATTTATTCCAGAAAATAGTTAAAACTTCTAAAAATCATAGGAAATAATCTATAACTCAGATTGAAAAGATTTATATATGAAAAATTATAATAAAAATCCAAAGAATCTGTGTATGGCATTTTCATGCATGTTTGAACAATTTACAGCCACTATATATAACAATTTGAATAAATGGCATTTGAAATGTCTTATGTGGAGTTTGAATTTGAATCTTGTGTTCAAACCAACTCCATTTAAATTGCTGCTAGTTGCATTAGCTCAAATCACAGCATGTTGCCTTGTCATGATCATGCATCATATTGTTACATTGCATTGATTGTGTTCTTTCTCTGTTGCCGGTGTTGTTCCCCCTCAGTAGACGTTGTCCTGATGATGAGTTCGATGACACCGATGAAGAGCTATACTATCTTCAGAAGTGCCAGGCAAGCAAAAACCCCTTGTTCATTCCAATACAATCCCACTCTCTCGCTTCTACTCTCTTTTACTGCATTAGGACAACAACGCTTCAAGTGTTACATGCTGCGGTAGTTGAACCCCTTTCCTCTACACGACCTGTCATTGCCACAGTAAATAGATGAAACCCACTAGCATGAGTAGGAGTTGTTTGAGCCCTGATGTGCCTACTCATTCATGCTTGTTGTCATGCCTACTACTGCTTAGAGTTGAGTCAGGTCTGATTCATCGGGGATGAATTGGAATGTGGTGAACATGTCCTACTGTTGAGAGCTAAGTGTGTGAACACGATTTGGTAAAGGTAGCGGTGAGAGGCCATGTAGGAGTACATGGTGGGTTGTCTCATTGAAACTGTCCTCAGGAACTGAGTTCTGTGTTTGTGATCCATGAATATGTCGGGGAACGTAGTAATTTCAAAAAAAATTCCTACGCACACGCAAGATCATGGTGATGCATAGCAACGAGAGGGGAGAGTGTTGTCTACGTACCCTCGTAGACCGAAAGCGGAAGCGTTATATCAACGCGGTTGATGTAGTCGTACTTCTTCACGATCCAACCGATCTAAGCACCGAACGTACGGCACCTCCGAGTTCTGCACACGTTCAGCTCGATGACGTCCCTCGAACTCCGATCCAGCCGAGTGTCGAGGGAGAGTCCTGTCAGCATGATGGCGTGGTGACGATGATGATGTTCCACCGACGTAGGGCTTCGCCTAAGCACCGCTACGATATATTCGAGGTGTAATCTGGTGGAGGGGGGCACCGCACACGGCTAAGGAACGATCTCAATGATCAACTTGTGTGTCTTTGGGGTGCCCCCTGCCTCCGTATATAAAGGAGCCAAGGGGGAGGGGCTGGCCGGCCAAGCCTGGTGCGCCAGGAGAGTCCTACTCCCTACGGGAGTAGGATTCCCCCCCCCCCCCAATCCTAGTTGGACTAGCATTCCTCAAGGGGAAAGAGGGAGAGAGGGGGCCGGCCACCTCTCCTAATCCTAATAGGACTAGGGGAGGGGGGAGGCGCGCGGCCAGCCCTAGGGCAGCCCCTTTCTCCTTTTCCACTAAGGCCCAATATGGCCCATATGTTTCCCGGGGGGTTCCGGTAACCTCCTGGTACTCCGGTGAAATCCCGATTTCACCCGGAACACTTCCGATATCCAAATGTAGGCTTCCAATATATCAATCTTTACGTCTCGACCATTTCGAGACTCCTCGTCATGTCCGTGATCACATCCGGGACTCCGAACTACCTTCGGTACATCAACATCATATAAACTCATAACAACTGTCATCGAAACGTTAAGCGTGCGGACCCTACGGGTTCGAGAACAATGTAGACATGACCGAGACACCTCTCCGGTCAATAACCAATAGCGGGACCTGGATGCCCATATTGGCTCCTGCATATTCTACGAAGATCTTTATCGGTCAGACCGCATAACAATATACGTTGTTCCCTTTGTCATCGGTATGTTACTTGCCCGAGATTCGATCGTCGGTATCCAATACCTAGTTCAATCTCGTTACCGGCAAGTCTCTTTACTCGTTCCGTAATACATCATCTAACAACTAACACATTAGTTGTAATGCTTGCAAGGCTTATGTGATGTGCATTACCGAGAGGGCCCAGAGATACCTCTCCGACAATCGGAGTGACAAATCCTAATCTCGAAATACGCCAACCCAACATGTACCTTCGGAGACACCTGTAATGCTCCTTTATAATCACCCAGTTACGTTGTGACGTTTGGTAGCACCCAAAGTGTTCCTCCGGCAAACGGGAGTTGCATAATCTCATAGTCAAAGGAACATGTATAAGTCATGAACAAAAGCAATAGCAACATACTAAACGATCGGGTGCTAAGCTATTGGAATGGGTCATGTCAATCAGATCATTCAACTAATGATGTGACCTTGTTAATCAAATGACAACTCCTTTGTCTATGGTTAGGAAACTTAACCATCTTTGATTAACAAGCTAGTCAAGTAGAGGCATACTAGTGACACTCTGTTTGTCTATATATCCACACATGTATTATGTTTCCGGTTAATACAATTCTAGCATGAATAATAAACATTTATCATGATATGTAAGGAAATAAATAATAACTTTATTATTGCCTCTAGGGCATATTTCCTTCAGTCTCCCACTTGCACTAGAGTCAATAATCTAGATTACAAAGTAATGATTCTAACACCCATGGAGTCTTGGTGCTGATCATGTCTTGCTCGTGGAAGAGGCTTAGTCAACGGGTCTGCAACATTCAGATCCGTATGTATCTTGCATATCTCTATGTCTCCCACCTGGACTAAATCCCGGATGGAGTTGAAGCGTCTTATGATGTGTTTGGTTTTTTTTTGTAAAATCTGGATTCCTTTGCCAAGGCAATTGCACCAGTATTGTCACAAAAGATTTTCATTGGACCCGATACGCTAGGTACAACACCTAGATCGGATATGAACTCCTTCATCCAGACTCCTTCATTAGCTGCTTCCGAAGCAGCTATGTACTCAGCTTCACATGTAGATCCCGCCACGACGCTTTGTTTAGAACTGCACCAACTGACAGCTCCACCGTTTAATGTAAATATGTATCCGGTTTGCGATTTAGAATCGTCCGGATCAGTGTCAAAGCTTGCATCGACGTAACCGTTTACGACGAGCTCTTTGTCACCTCCATAAACGAGAAACATATCCCTAGTCCTTCTCAAGTACTTAAGGATGTTCTTGACCGCTGTCCAGTGATCCACTCCTGGATTACTTTGGTACCTGCCTGCTAAGCTTACAGCAAGGCACACATCAGGTCTGGTACACAGCATTGCATACATGATAGAGCCTATGGCTGAAGCATAGGGAACATCTTTCATTTTCTCTCTATCTTCTGCGGTGGTCGGGCATTGAGTCTTACTCAACTTCACACCTTGTAACACAGGCAAGAACCCTTTCTTTGCCTGATCCATTTTGAACTTCTTCAAAACTTTGTCAAGGTATGTGCTTTGTGAAAGTCCTATTAAGCGTCTTGATCTATCTCTATAGATCTTAATGCCCAATATGTAAGCAGCTTCACCGAGGTCTTTCATTGAAAAACTCTTATTCAAGTATCCCTTTATGCTATCCAGAAATTCTATATTATTTTCGATCAGTAATATGTCATCCACATATAATATCAGAAATGCTACAGAGCTCCCACTCACTTTCTTGTAAATACAGGCTTCTCCAAAAGTCTGTATAAAACCAAATGCTATGATCACACTATCAAAGCGTTTATTCCAACTCCGAGAGGCTTGCACCAGTCCATAAATGGATCGTTGGAGCTTGCACACTTTGTTAGCTCCCTTTGGATCGACAAAACCTTCTGGTTGCATCATATACAACTCTCCTTCCAGAAATCCATTCAGGAATGCAGTTTTTACATCCATCTGCCAAATTTCATAATCATAAAATGCGGCAATTGCTAACATGATTCGGACAGACTTAAGCATCGCTACGGGTGAGAAGGTCTCATCGTAGTCAATCCCTTGAACTTGTCGAAAACCTTTTGCAACAAGTCGAGCTTTATAGACAGTAACATTACCATCAGCGTCAGTCTTCTTCTTAAAGATCCATTTATTCTCAATTGCTTGCCGATCATCGGGCAAGTCAACCAAAGTCCACACTTTGTTCTCATACATGGATCCCATCTCAGATTTCATGGCCTCAAGCCATTTTGCGGAATCTGGGCTCACCATCGCTTCTTCATAGTTCGTAGGTTCATCATGGTCTAGTAACATGACTTCCAGAATAGGATTACCGTACCACTCTGGTGCGGATCTTACTCTGGTTGATCTACGAGGTTCGGTAGTTACTTGATCTGAAGTTACATGATCATCATCATTAGCTTCCTCACTAATTGGTGTAGTAGTCATAAGAACAGATTTCTGTGATGAACTACTTTCCAATAAGGGAGCAGGTACAATTACCTTGTCAAGTTCTACTTTCCTCCCACTCACTTCTTTCAAGAGAAACTCCTTCTCTAGAAAGTATCCATTCTCAGCAACGAATGTCATGCCTTCGGATCTGTGATAGAAGGTGTACCCAACTGTCTCGTTTGGGTATCCTATGAAGACATATTTCTCCGATTTGGTTTTGAGCTTATCAGGATGAAACTTTTTCACATAAGCATCACAACCCCAAACTTTAAGAAACGACAACTTTGGTTTCTTGCCAAACCATAGTTCATATTGTGTCGTCTCAACGGACTTTAGATGGTGCCCCTTTTTAACGTGAATGCAGCTGTCTCTAATGCATGATCCCAAAACGATATTGGTAAATCGGTAAGAAACATCATAGATTGTACTATATCCAATAGAGTACGGTTATGACGTTCGGACACACCATTATGTTGTGGTGTTCCAGTTGGCATGAGTAGTGAAACTATTTCACATTGTTTAAATGAAGGCCAAACTAGTAACTCAAATATTTTACCTCTACGATCATATCGTAGAAACTTTTATTTTCTTGTTACGATGATTCTCTACTTCACTCTGAAATTCTTTGAACTTTTCAAACATTTCAGACTTATGTTTCATCAAGTAGATATACCCATATCTTCTCAAATCATCTGTGAAGGTCAGAAAATAATGATACCTGCTGCAAGCCTTAATATTCATCGGACCACATACATCAGTATGTATGATTTCCAATAAATCTGTTGCTTGCTTCATTGTTTCGGAGAACGGCGTTTTTAGTCATCTTGCCCTTAAGGCATGGATCGCAAGCATCAAGTGATTCATAATCAAGAGATTCCAAAATTCCATCAGCATGGAGTTTCTTCATGCGCTTTACACCAATATGACCTAAACGGCAGTGCCACAAATAAGTTGCACTATCATTATTAACTTTGCATCTTTTGGCTTCAATATTATGAATATGTGTATCACTACGATCGAGATCCAACAAACCATTTTCGTTGGTGTGTATGACCATAGAAGGTTTTATTCATGTAAACAGAACAACAATTGTTCTCTAACTTAAATGAATAAATTTATTGCAATTAACATGATCAAATCATATTCATGCTCAACGCAAACACCAAATAACACTTATTTAGTTTCAACACTAATCCCGAAAGTATAGGGAGTGTGTGATGATGATCATATCAATCTTGGAACCACTTCCAGCACACATCGTCACCTTGCCCTTTAACTAGTCTTTGTTCATTCTGCAACTCCCGTTTCGAGTTACTAATCTTAGCAACTGAACTAGTACCAAATACTGAGGGGTTGCTATGAACACTAGTAAAGTACACATCAATAACATGTATATCAAATATACTTATGTTCACTTTGCCATCCTTCTTATCCACCAATCACTTGGGGTAGTTCCGTTTCCAGTGACCAGTCCCTTTGCAGTAGAAGCACTTAGTCTCAGGCTTAGGACCAGACTTGGGCTTTTTCACTTGAGCAGCAACTTGCTTGCCGTTCTTCTTGAAGTTCCCCTTCTTTCCCTTTGCCCTTTTCTTGAAACTAGTGATCTTGTCAACCATCAACACTTGATGTTTTTCTTTGATTTCTACCTTCGCCGATTTTAGCATCGCGAAGAGCTTGGGAATATTTTCCGTTATCCCTTGCATATTATAGTTCATCACGAAGTTCTACTAACTTGGTGATGGTGACTAGAGAATTCTGTCAATCACTATCTTATCTGGAAGATTAACTCCCACTTGATTCAAGCGATTGTAGTACCCAGACAATCTGAGCACATGCTCACTAGTTGAGCGATTCTCCTCCATCTTTTAGCTATAGAACTTGTTGGAGACTTCATATCTCTTAACTCGGGTATTTGCTTGAAATATTAACTTCAACTCCTGGAACATCTCATATGGTCCATGACGTTCAAAACGTCTTTGAAGTCCCGATTCTAAGCCGTTAAGCATGGTGCACTAAACTATTAAGTAGTCATCATATTGAGCTAGCAAAACGTTCATAACGTCTGCATGTGCTCCTGCAATAGGTCCGTCACCTAGCGGTGCATCAAGGACATAATTCTTCTGTGCAGCAATGAGGATAATCCTCAAGTTACGGACCCAGTCCGTGTAATTGCTACCATCTTCTTTCAACTTTGCTTTCTCAAGGAACGCATTAAAATTCAACGGAACAACAGCACGAGCCATCTATCTACACAACATAGACAAGCAAGATACTATCAGGTACTAAGTTTCATGATAAATTTAAGTTCAATTAATCATATTACTTAAGAACTCCCACTTAGAAAAACATCCCTCCAATTCTCTAAGTGATTACGTGATCCATATCAACTACACCATGACCGATCATCATGTGAGATGGAGTAGTTTCAATGGTGAACATCATTATGTTGATCATATCTACTATATGATTCACGCTCGACCTTTCGGTCTCCGTGTTCCGAGGTCATATCTTATATGTATAGCTCGTCAAGTATAACCTGAGTATTCCGCGTGTGCAACTGTTTTGCACCCGTTGTATTTGAACGTAGAGCCTATCACACCCGATCATCACGTGGTGTCTCAGCACGAAGAACTTTCGCAACGGTGCATACTCAGGGAGAACACTTCTTGATAATTAGTGAGAGATCATCTTATAATGCTACCGTCAATCAAAGCAAGATAAGATGCATAAAAGATAAACATCACATGCAATCAATATAAGTGATATGATATGGCCATCATCATCTTGTGCTTGTGATCTCCATCTCTACAGCACCGTCATGATCACCATCGTCACCGGCGCGACACCTTGATCTCCATCGTAGCATCGTTGTCATCTCGCCAATCTTATGCTTCTACGACTATCGCTACCGCTTAGTGATAAAGTAAAGCATTACAGGGCGATTGCATTGCATACAATAAAGCGACAACCATACGGCTCCTGCCGGTTGTCGATAACTCGGTTACAAAACATGATCATCTCATACAATAAAATATAGCATCATGTCTTGACCATATGACATCACAACATGCCCTGCAAAAACAAGTTAGACGTCCTCTACTTTGTTTGTTGCAAGTTTTACGTGGCTGCTACGGGCTTAAGCAAGAACCAATCTCACCTACGCATCAAAACCACAACGATAGTTTGTCAAATAGACTCCGTTTTAACCTTCTCAAGGACCGGGCGTAGCCACACTCGGTCCAACTAAAGTTGGAGAGACAGTCTTCCGCAAGCCATCTATGTGCAAAGCACGTCAAGGGAACCGGTCTCGCGTAAGAGTACGCGTAAGGTTGGTCCGGATCGTCTCGTCCAACAATACCGCCGAACCAAAGTATGACATGCTGGTAGGCAGTATGACTTATATCGCCCACAACTCACTTGTGTTCTACTCGTGCAAATAACATCAAACCATAAAACCAGGCTCGGATGCCACTGTCGGGGAACGTAGTAATTTCAAAAAAAAAATCCTACGCACACGCAAGATCATGGTGATGCATAGCAACGAGAGGGGAGAGTGTTGTCTACGTACCCTCGTAGACCAAAAGCGGAAGCGTTATATCAACGCGGTTGATGTAGTCGTACTTCTTCACGATCCAACCGATCTAAGCACCGAACGTACGGCACCTCCGAGTTCTGCACACGTTCAGCTCGATGACGTCCCTCGAACTCCGATCCAGCCGAGTGTCGAGGGAGAGTCCTGTCAGCACGACGGCGTGGTGATGATGATGATGTTCCACCGACGCAGGGCTTCGCCTAAGCACCGCTACGATATATTCGAGGTGTAATCTGGTGGAGGGGGGCACCGCACACGGCTAAGGAACGATCTCAATGATCAACTTGTGTGTCTTTGGGGTGCCCCTGCCTCCGTATATAAAGGAGCCAATGGGGAGGGGCTGGCCGGCCAAGCCTGGTGCGCCAGGAGAGTCCTACTCCCTCCGAGAGTAGGATCCCCCCCCCAATCCTAGTTGGACTAGGATTCCTCAAGGGGAAAGAGGGAGAGAGGGGGCCTGCCACCTCTCCTAATCCTAATAGGACTAGGGGAGGGGGGAGGCGCGCGGCCAGCCCTAGGGCAGCCCCTTTCTCCTTTTCCACTAAGGCCCAATATGGCCCATATGTTTCCCGGGAGGTTCCGGTAACCTCCTGGTACTCCGGTGAAATCCCGATTTCACCCGGAACACTTCCGATATCCAAATGTAGGCTTCCAATATATCAATCTTTATGTCTCGACCATTTCGAGACTCCTCGTCATGTCCGTGTTCACATCCGGGACTCCGAACTATCTTCGGTACATCAACATCATATAAACTCATAACAACTGTCATCGAAACGTTAAGCGTGCGGACCCTACGGGTTCGAGAACAATGTAGACATGACCGAGACACCTCTCTGGTCAATAACCAATAGCGGGACCTGGATGCCCATATTGGCTCCTACATATTCTACGAGGATCTTTATCGGTCAGACCGCATAACAACATACGTTGTTACCTTTGTCATCCGTATGTTACTTGCCCGAGATTCGATCGTCGGTATCCAATACCTAGTTCAATCTCGTTACCGGCAAGTCTCTTTACTCGTTCCGTAATACATCATCTAACAACTAACACATTAGTTGTAATGCTTGCAAGGCTTATGTGATGTGCATTACCGAGAGGGCCCAGAGATACCTCTCCGACAATCGGAGTGACAAATCCTAATCTCGAAATACGCCAACCCAACATGTACCTTCGGAGACACCTATAATGCTCCTTTATAATCACCCAGTTACGTTGTGACGTTTGGTAGCACCCAAAGTGTTCCTCCGGCAAACGGGAGTTGCATAATCTCATAGTCAAAGGAACATGTATAAGTCATGAACAAAAGCAATAGCAACATACTAAACGATCGGGTGCTAAGCTATTGGAATGGGTCATGTCAATCAGATCATTCAACTAATGATGTGACCTTGTTAATCAAATGACAACTCCTTTGTCTATGGTTAGGAAACTTAACCATCTTTGATTAACAAGCTAGTCAAGTAGAGGCATACTAGTGACACTCTGTTTGTCTATATATCCACACATGTATTATGTTTCCGGTTAATACAATTCTAGCATGAATAATAAACATTTATCATGATATGTAAGGAAATAAATAATAACTTTATTATTGCCTCTAGGGCATATTTCCTTCAGAATAGCTACTACCACGCATTGGAATGCTTAAGTGCCCCTCTCGACTTATTAATCGCCTTGATCTCTGTCCATGAGTTGCAACTAGTTTCTGGTGTTTGTAGGATATGTGTTGGGGGCCGTGTGTAGCTCTAACCCTAGGGGTGGGCCATGATGCGGTAGAGACACGAGGCACGGTGTACCAGGACGCCCATTTGGTGCCTCAGGAACCCTGCTCTCATCGTTTGGGGCCATGAGCGAAACCCCGGCCGGATCTCCTTGCGGATGGGACCCGAATAGGCGATAAACCTGGACTAGAGGCTTGTGTGGTTAGTCAGGTCGTGGACGACTCCCTCGCCAGGCTTCCGCTTGAAGGTTGCCGAGATACACGACGTGTACATGGTGGTAAGTGGCGGGAGCGTGTGTGAAGAAGTACACCCCTGCAGGGTTAACATGAACTATTCGAATAGCCGCATCCACGGTAAAGGACTTCTGGGTTGCATGTACAGTTCATAGATAACTTGAAGTGGATACTCTAAAATGCGCAAGATAAGCGTGAGTGCTATGGATGGCGTTCTCGTAGGGAGACGGGAGCGGATCCATAGTTGTGTATTGATTTGGTGAATATGTGGACTCGTGTGCACCACCTCAAAAGAGTTACTTGCAGTCGTAGTTCAGGATAGCCACTGAGTCAAAGCTGGCGTTCTGCTATTAAACTCCACCACCCCCTTTGTTGATGCTGATGCATATGTAGATAGTTCTGATGTAAGTCTTGCTGGGTACATTTGTACTCACGTTTGCTTAATTTATGTTTTTGCAGAGAGACTTCAGTCTCACTAGTAGTTCCGCTGGACTTCAACGTTTAGCTTGTTACCTCAGCTACGATCTTGTACCCTCGGCAGGATCTTGTAGAGAGTCAAGCTTCTCAGCCTTTTTCATTTGTAGTTGTTTGTAGTCAGACAAGTTAAGCTTCCGCATGTGCTTATTGCTTGTATGCTCTGTATGTTGGGTCATGAGACCCATGTTTGTAATACTTGGCTCCTCGGAGCCTAATGAATAAACACTTTGAGTCATAGAGTTATGTTGTGATGCCATGTTGTATTTGCACATATCGAGCATATTGTGTGTATGTTATTGAACTGCTTGGTATGTGTGGGATCCGAAAACCTAGTTGCTTATTCTTGGTAGCCTCTCTTGTGGGGGAAATGTCTCCTAGTGCTTCCGCTGAGCCATGGTAGCTTGCTACTGCTCCAGAACACTTAGGCTGGTCGGCATGTGTCCTTCTTCATTCCTGTGTCTGTCCCTTCGGGGAAATGTCACGCGGTTTCTACCGGAGTCCTATTAGCCTGCTACAGCCCGGATTCTCCGGAGTCCTGTTAGCCCAGCTGCTACAGCCTGGATTCACTCGCTGATGACTAACACGTTTGTTGTTGGGTCATGTATGCATGTCCCTGTAAGTTAGTGCCACTTTGGATTCACGACTAGTCATGTCGGCCCGGGTTCTTTGTCATATGGATGCTAGCGACACTATCATATACGTGAGCCAAAAGGCGCAAACGGTCCCGAGCCAGGTAAGGTGGCACCCATGGGAATACCGTGTGTGAGGCTGCAAAGTGATATGATGTGTTACATGCTAGATCGGTGTGACTTAGGATCGGGGTCCTGACACATGATTGCTTATAGCCTCGTATTTCTTCTCCGATATTTGGGTTTGGTTTGGCCAACTTGACCTATTTATCTTGCAATGGGAAGAGGTGCTTTGTAGTGGGTTCCATCTTACGGTGCTTGATCCCAGTGAAAGAAAGGGAACCGACATGTATGTATCGTTGCTACTAAGGATAAAACGATGGGGTCTATCTCTACATAGATAGATCTTGTCTACATCATGTCATCATTCTTATTGCATTACTCCATTCCTCCATGAACTTAATACACTAGTTGCATGCTGGATAGCAGTCGGTGTGTGGAGTAATAGTAGTAGATGCAGGCAGGAGTCGGTCTACTAATCTTGGACGTGATGCCTATATAATGAGCATTGCCTGGATATCATCATGAGTATTTGAAGTTCTATCAATTGCCCAACAGTAATTTCTTCACCCACCATTTGCTATTTTTCTTCAGAGAAGCCACTAGTGAAACCTATGGCCCCTGAAAGTGCAACTATCATTGGGTGGTTTTGGTAATTCCTAACAACATATATCTCATTGAACTAATGCTCTTTCAAGATTATCATTTCACAAAATTTAATGATTGCCATGGCATGTACTAGGAATGTGGACCCCTTAAAATGCTAAGGACACATATTGCCTCAAACTCAAGACTCTACATTTCCATTTTAGTGATCCAAGATCACATTGAGTCCATAGGAAAGCCAATACTATTAAAAGGGGGTGAGGTGTTGCTCAATGGCTTGCTTGACTTGTGCTAAGTTGCTAAAATCTGCCAAGACTTAAAATTGGGAAAAGGCTAGATTTTTATTTGGTCAAGTAGTCTAATCACCCCCTCTAGACAAACTTTCAATCCTACAAGTGGTATTAGAGCTTTGGTCTCCATTTACCTTGATTTCCATAGCTTTGGTGATCATATATAGCCTTGGTTTCACAACCTAGGAGAGTATGGCGTCTAGCGAGGGAAATTACCACCGTAGAGGTCCTTACTTTGATAGTACTAATTTTGCTAGTTGGAAGCATAAGATGAAAATGCATATTCTTGGACTTAACCCCGCCGTTTGGGCAATTGTGTGTATTGGCTTGCAAGGTGAATTCTTTGATGGGAGAGAACCGAACCGTGCAGCTACCACCGAAGAGTTGAAGATGCTGCAATACAATGCTCAAGCTTGCGGTATCCTCTTTAACGGATTGTGCCCCAAAGAATTCAACAAAATCATCCGTCTTGAGAATGCAAAGGAAATTTGGGATACTTTGATTGATATGCATGAAGGTATTGACTCCGTCAAGGAATCCAAATTGGATGTGCTTCAAAGTCATCTTGACAAGTTCAAAATGAAGAATGGTGAAGGTGTCGGTGAAATGTACTCTAGGCTTGCTCTCATCACAAATGAGATTGTCGGCTTAGGAAGTGAAGGGATGACCGATAGATTCATCATCAAGAAGATCCTAAGAGCCTTGGATGGAAAATAGGATACCGTGTGCACATTGATCCAAATGATGCCCAACTACAAAGATCTCAAGCCAAAGGAAGTCATTGGAAGAATTGTTGCTCATGAGATGTCACTCAAGGATAAAGAAGAACTTCACAACAAGTCAAGTGGTGCTTACAAAGCCTCATGTGATGCTCCTACATCATCAAGTGAGAAACAAGCCTTCAATGAGGAATTGAGCCTAATGGTGAAGAACTTCAACAAGTTCTACAAGAGTAGAAGCAAAGAAAGAAGTTCCAAGTCAAGGTCCTACAATGAGAAAGGATCTTCTAGTCATGAGTGTAATTGCTACAATTGTGGAAGGTACCCAAACACTACTCCAATGAGTGTATGGCTCCCTACAAAAGAAGAGAAGACTCACCCAAAAGTAGAAGTAGAAGAGAAGAATGACCTCCAAGAGAGAGAAGGAGTAGAGATGATCGTTATGAACAAAGAACCTCTCGTAGAAGCAAGGATTCGAAAAGGAAGGACAAGTCATCAAGGAGCTACACAAAATGAAGACATCAAGCTCACGTTGGTGAATGGGTATCCGGCTCCGACCATCACTCCAAGAGAAGTTATCACTCCGACTCTGAATATACTCAAGATGAAGGTGTTGCCGGTCTAGCACTTGTGTCGACCAACTCATACGACATATTTGACTCACCAAATGAAGGAATTGGAAGATGCTTCATGGCTAAAGGCACAAAGGTATCGCACCCCGAGTATGTTGATTTCAATAGTGATGAAGATGATTTGCTAGGTGATGATGATTTACTTGTTGAAAACTCTAGTGATGAAAACTATGATGAAATTGCTATTAATCATACTAATCAAGATAAAATGAATGACGATGATAAGAAGGAGATTGAGTGTTTAACTAAAGAACTAAACACTCTTAAGTTAGCTCATGAAACTACCTTGGAAGATCATCGAGGTCTTTTAAAGACTCATCAGAAGCTACGCTTTGAAAAAATCAACCTCGAGCAAGAGCATGGGTTCTTAAAGGCAATCACTGATGATCTTCGTAAGAAAATTTCTTCTTACATTGCCAAGCATTTACTCTTGTCTACTTACATGCCACAAGTAAAATCTAGTAACAAGAACAAGAAAGATTCTTCTTCTAGTAGTAACAACAATCATGTTAAATCCAATATTGTTGCTTCTAGTAGTTCTCTTGATTCCACTAATGATTCTCTTAGCCAAGTTACACTTGAGCAAGAAAATAGCTTATTGAAGGGAATTATAGAGAAAGGTGTTTACAAGAGCCTTGCCGACAGTAAGCAATTTGAGCAAACTGTACGCAAGCAAGGAAGGCACCGGAAGAATCAAGGTGTTGCTTTTGAACGAAAGTTTAATGCCAATGGAGTTGAGTGGGAAGAAGATCAATACCCCAAGACGAAGTTTGTTCCTCAACAAGAGAAGTATGATCCTACTCCTTTCAAAGGGACACAAGCTCAAGAAGATATTCCACCACAAGACCACAAGCAAAAAGGCAAGGACAAGCTTCAAGAGGAGATTGATGCATTTGAAGAAGCTCCCAAGGCCTTGGTCAACTGGGTTCCCAAGACTACATCAAGTTCTACTTCATCAAGTATGACTACAACTCCAAGGATTCCCATCAAGTTGATGTGGATCCCGAAGAAGAAGAATTATAGAGTTCTTGAGGGTGACTCCGCCAACATACTTCACTCATATCATCTTGGCAAGGACAAGTGCAAACAACTTCCATATCTTGCACTAGTTCAAGGAGTCACAAACCCTCTTATTTGTAAGACAAGGGACAAGGTAACCAAATGCTTTGATGGACATCAGCTTGTGTGAACTTCACTCTATGTCTACGGATATCCTTGTTTGTTCCTTGTGGAACTAACCCGTGTAGGCGTTGAAAGTGCAACTCACTCCAATGGATTGCTCCTAATGATCTACATCAACAATGAGCATCCACATCTTCAACATCTACATGAAGTCATCATCGACAAAACCCAAGGTTAGTTCATCCCTCTTAGGGGGATATATCACATCTAGGGGGAGCTTTACTCTAAACATTTAGCTAAAGAAACTGTAATGGTGTGAACACAACAATGCTTTATGTAAAAGTGGTAACCCCACTTGTGCTTAAACGATGAGTATGACCTATGATCAAATGTTCTCATTTGACTCCTAAGTCAATATACTCATATATAGATGACCTAGTCATTGCCAATTGCTTGATACATGCTAGAGTGTTTGTGCATGCTTTGTCACATGTTTTATTTGCCATTTTATTGTGTGAGCATGTTGGTTGCATACTTTCCTCATTCGAGGACATCCATTTGTTGCTTTGATTGTTTGGATCTTTTTCTTTTGCCAAATGGATGGACAAGAATGCCTAAGAACTTCCTCTAGCTATCTATGCCTTTCTCGTCTCAAACTCTATTCATGCTACATCACAAAGTTTGATCAAGTTAGATTCGAACCCTCTGTGTGAGGAGCACTCGGAGTCACTGATTCGTCATAGACTTAATCTTCCAAAACCTCTCTGTGCATTTCGGTCTGGCCGATTCATCCTTTTCGGTCTAACCGGGTTCACTGAGTTGATCTAGGTTTTCAATCTCAGTGCAACTAATTAGAACCTTTTGGTCACACCGAGTTGCAATAACCGCTTGCGATTCTACATATTGGTGCCACCGAGCTGTTCACTCGGTCACACCGACAAGGTCAGGATATAAATACTGACGGGTCAAATTTTGGAAATTCCTCCAAAACCTCTTTGCCCGCGCATGTCCTGCTCTGCTGTCTCAAGTCTCCGGATCGTCCTCTCGTCGCTAGCGACCTCTCCCCACTGGTCTCCGTCACCGTCAACGGAATTCAACTCCGTCGTTGCCGATGTAGCGTACTAGGGTATGAGTTCGAATCTTTGTGCTATTCTTACCTCCGATTCTTAAAACAAAGCAAATGCCATGTTTCTTGCCACGTATGAGATCGTCCTGTCCAGCAAAAACATCCTTTAGATTAGATTTGACTCAAAAATTTAGGGTTAGGTTTCCGCCGAACTCATCTCGGACCGACCGAGTTGTGGAAATCGGTCTCACCGATTTGGCTTAGGCCATTGCACTTGCACTTCTCGGTCTGACCAAAACTTGCAAATCGGTGTGACCGAGTTCAACTCTTAGTGAAACCCTAGCAATCTCGGAGTCACCGAACTGTGTCTCGGTCTGACCGATTTCACTAGTTTAAACTCCAAAAGTTGCTTCGTTGTCACCGAGTTTAACAAATCGGTAGCTCCGAAATGCTTTTTGTGGAAAACCAAAACTAAGTTTTTAACTCGTCTGTTTTGCAAAACGTCTGAACTTTGTGATGCTCATCCACTCTATCTCATCTATAACTATTCACATGGTCAGCTCTCAGCTTGCAGTACCAGAATGTCTGATCAGAGTGATAGCCAGAACAACTCAAAGGCAACAAAAGTACTCCTAGCAACCTGCCTAAGGCTGCTACTAGGCAGAGGAGGAAGAAAAATTCTGAGTCTGGAGATGAAGACTATGTAGCTACTGAGGAGGAGGTGAGCTCCAAGAAAGAGGTTGTCAAAAAGGAGTTTGGCACAACTGCATCCACCAAGCCTGGTATGCACAAGAAGGCTCCTGCAAAGAGGGTGCCCATGTCTAAAGCCAGAGCCTCCACACTTGAGACTTCCAAATCAACTGGTGGAGAGGCTGCTGGTGAAGGAAAGAAGAAGGAAATGAAGAGAGGAAGATGGTGCAAGAAAGTAGATCCCATGGCAGAATTTGAGAGGCATTCATCTGATGAGGATGAAGAAGCTAAGGAGAGGAAAGGGCAGGCTACCACAGATGCCTTTCAAAGAGTGCCAAGAGGACAAAGATCTACTGCAGCGCCAGTGACTGACACAAGAGCGACTACATAAGCACCTGCAGCCACAGCATCAGTAGCACCTCCAGTTGCCACTCCACCAGCTCCAACAACTTCAACACATGCATTCGTCCTTGGAGTCCTCTCAACACCTCCTCCCGAAGATCAAGCCTAGAGAGACGCATAGCACTACGCATTTTCGAGCTTTTTGGTAACTTGTTGCCAAAGGGGGAGAAAGTGTATAGATCATAGGCTTCAAGAGAGAGAGAGAGAGAGAGAGAGAGAGACAGACAGACAGACAGAGAGAGAGAGCTTTGCTTCTTTTTGCCTCTTTTGCTTCTGTTGATACTTATTTGTGTGCTTGCTTGGATGATACTCTATGTCTATGTGTGTGAGATACTTGTAGATCATGTGTTTGGTCATATCACCTTAATACTTATGCTTGAATGATGCTATTACTTATCTCTCATATATGATCATTCACTTTGTCTTGGTGATGAGTGCATATTTTTCTCTCTATCATTTTGAGTGCTCCACCAAGATGTATGTGACATGGAAGAGTAACCCATGATCCTAATCGATTGTGCATTTGCATCAAAAGAAAATTTTAAATAATGCACAAATTTAGGGGGAGCTCTTTCTTACCACATACTTCTCAAAGCGACGATGTATTTCATTCTTATTATCATATGTCGAAGCTTTGATCTATATGTTGTCATCAATTACCAAAAAGGGGGAGATTGAAAGTGCAACTATCCCTGGGTGGTTTTGGTAATTCCTAACAACATATAGCTCATTGAACTAATGCTCTTTCAAGATTATCATTTCAGAAAGTTCAATGATTGGCATGGCATGGACTAGGAATGTGGACCCCTCAAAATGCTAAGGACACATATTGACTCAAACTCAAGACTCAACATTTTCATTTTAGTGATCCAAGGTCACATTGAGTCCATAGGAAAGCCAATACTATTAAAAGGGGATGAGGTGTTGCTTAATGGCTTGCTTGACTTGTGTTAAGTTGCTAAAATTTGCCAAGACTTAAGATTGGGAAAATGCTAGATTTTTATTTGGTCAAGTAGTCTAATCACCCCCTCTAGACATACTTCCGATCCTACAAGTGGTATCAGAGCTCTGGTCTCCATTTGCCTTGATTTCTATAGCTTTGGTGATCATAGCCTTGGTTTCACAACCTAGGAGAGTATGGCGTCTAGTAAGGGAAATTACCATCGTAGAGGTCCTTACTTTGATGGTACTAATTTTGCTAGTTGGAAGCATAAGATGAAAATGCATATTCTTGGACATAACTCCGTTGTTTGGGCTATTGTGTGTATTGGCTTGCAAGGTGAATTCTTTGATGGGAGAGAACCAAACCGTGAAGCTACCACAGAAGAGTTGAAGATGCTGCAATACAATGCTCAAGCTTGCGATATCCTCTTCAACGGATTGTGCCCCAAAGAATTCAACAAAATCAGCCGTCTTGAGAATGCAAAGGAAATTTGGGATACTTTGATTGATATGCATGAAGGTACCGACTCCGTCAAGGAATCCAAATTGGATGTGCTTCAAAGTCAGCTTGACAAGTTCAAAATGAAGGATGGTGAAGGTGTCGCTGAAATGTACTCTAGGCTTGCTCTCATCACAAATGAGATTGCCAGCTTCGGAAGTGAAGAGATGACCGACAGATTCATCATCAAGAAGATCCTAAGAGCCTTGGATGGAAAATAGGATACCGTGTGCACATTGATCCAAATGATGCCCAACTACAAAGATCTCAAGACAACGGAAGTCATTGGAGGAATTGTTGCTCATCTCATGAGATGTCACTCAAGGATAAAGAAGAGGTTCACAACAAGCCAAGTGGTGCTTACAAAGCCTCATGTGATGCTCCTACATCATCAAGTGAGAAACAAGCCTTCAATGAGGAATTGGGCCTAAGGGTGAAGAACTTCAACAAGTTCTACAAGATTAGAAGCAAAGAAACAAGTTCCAAGTCAAGGTCCTACAATGACAAAAGATCTTCTAGTCATGAGTGTAACTGCTACAGTTGTGGAAGACCCGGACACTACTCCAGTGAGTGTCGGAGTAATCGACCACGGGTACCCCGAGGACGGCAAGACGATATTTCAAGACATCGGGGCTAGCAAAGCCCTTCAGTCCGACTGCGCCAGCCAGCTGGCTGCCGACTGCGCCAACCAGCCGGCTGCCGACTGCAGCCCGACCCGACACCGACAAGACCCCGACGAGACGGCCATACCGCGGACAAGACAACCATACCGCTACGTCATCTACAATGTACCGTGTCCCCTGGATACTGATTTATGAAGTACCCTAGGGGACAAGCATGACATGCACCATGCCTAGGCCATGCCACTACATAGCTTGGTTTGTAAGCTACCCAAGGTAGCTTACAACCAACGCTACCACCACCCATGCCTACCTCACACTATAAAAGCTAGCTCCATCCATCCATCAGGGGATGGACTCACACACACTCACGCATGAGCACTCATATGCTCACGGCCATGAGCATGGCCGGCCACTAGCATGCCTCACATAGGCATATACCAGATCAGATGCACTTGGCACTGATCCCAGATACAGCTCCAGGAGCACCTTGTACTGCCCGATTTACACCCCAGATAGATACACTCAGACATGCAGCAGTAGGAGTATTATCTCTCCGGAGAGCTCCGAAGCTGGGTAAACCACCGCGTGCTACTCGCATACCCACTCCCGGTCCTATCAGCAGCAGTCTTACCCTCACACTAAGCCCTTGTGGCATCTGTCGACTCGCAAAGCCCCCCGTGAGAAATACCATGACAGTTGGCGCCCACCGTGGGGCGGTACTACTATTATGCTACCACGCTGCTGCTGGTTTCGCTGTCCGGGCGGGACCATCTTCATCGCCTCCGCCGCGGCGTCGCGCCGTCTCTCCGGTAGCGCTCGGGGGCTCGACATCGACCCGCCCCCGGAGCGGCCACGAGGGGTGGCGCGTTTTCGCCGTCGGCCTCACCATCTTCATGATCACCACCGTAACACCGGCAGGCCGGACGCGCGCGCCGCCCGCGGGGCCTCGCTTCGGTCGACCGTGTCTATCCACGCGCTGCTCGCGTCTGTGCTGCGCCTTGCTCAGGCCGGAACGCGCATTCGCTCCTCCATTTATCATGTACGCAAGCTAGCTAGATGCAAGTCAACCGTGGTCAAACTACATCCCATACGCTAGCAAGCAAACACCCTAGCAGCTCGATGGATTTTGTAGCTAGCTAGCTACTTGCGTACGTACTGCTTCACGCGCGACTCTCGCCCGCGGCCGTACTCTGCTCCACCACCGCGTCGAGCTGCGCGTAGCTGTCCGGCCCGCCTCGGGCCACCCCAGCACTTCGCCTCACGCGCCTCGCGCAGTAGCCGCTCCGGCGCCCCTCCTCGCCCGGCTTGCGGCTCGGGCCGCCCCGCGCGTCACCTCGCCCGTGCCTGGCCTCGTCTTCTCCCGCGCCCTCGCACGGCTCGCCGTCTCCGCGCCGCAGCCGGCTCCTCCGCACGCAGCGCCGCGTCCCAGCCTGCTCCGCCAAGTACCCCGCTGCACTCGCCGGCCGCCAGGTCCGCGTTGCTCCTCCGTCTCACCGACCCGGCCGCCTGCCGGGTCGCCCGCGTCTCGTACCCGGCCTCCTCGGCGCTGGCTCCCGCCTGCCGGTTTGCTCTTCAGCCGGCTGCTGCCTCACGCCGTCTGCCGTCCGGCTTCCGCGACCTGGCCCGTTCGGCGTCCCGCTCCACCGGCTTCCACGACCCGGCGTCGCGCCGGCTCCACACGAGCTCGCCCCGCCCCGCCACTCCGGCCGCTCCCTCGTGCTGCGCCTCCAGGTCCGCGCGTGTGCGGCTCCAACCCGGACGGACCGGCTCCACCGCCTGCTTTCCCCGTCAACCCGAACGGCCGGCTCCGCCGCCAGCCGGCTCCTCCGCAACCCGGCCTGCCAGCTTCGCCCGCGCCGGCTCCCACGCTGGTTGGCTCCCCCCGCAACACGGCCGCCGGCTTCTGCCATGACCCGGCCGCCGGTTTGCGCCGCGTCCGGCTCCTGCCTGCTGCTCATGCAAAGAGAGAAAGAAAGTAAAAAAAAAGTACTGCAGAAAAGAAAAACCCGTCTGGACGACCCGGCATCTGCTTCGAGCCGCCTCCGCCAACAGGCCTGCGCCGGGCAGGCTCCGCTCGTGCCTCGGCCGTCTCCGCTCGGATCGCGCCCGCACCGGTCCTCTCCGCTCCTCCTAGCGCTGGCCCCGCCAACCGCCGCGCCCGGCTGCGACCCATGCGCTTTGTCCCATGCGCCCACGCCTGCGGCACTCAGGCTCGCGCTGTGCCTCCCGCGCCCCCGTCCACACCATAGTAGCCGGAAACGGGGAACGGTAGGCCGTCCCTCGATCCCGATTCATCGACCCGGAATCGGATTCGGGAACGAGGTCGGATTTGGTACGATACGATGAAGATTCGGCGCCCCCGCAGTCTGCTCCTCGATTCAGGTTCGAGGATCCAACGGCCAAAACATGAGGCATAATTTACTCACGCATCGTTTCTTTTTTCAAGGACTCCGCGTTCTTCCTCCAGTTCATTAATTGCAAGGGATCCATTAACAGCAAGAAATGTTGACCGTCAGGGAGTCGTCGTTCTTCAGGAACTGCATTCCTCGACCCATACCGTACCGGGTTCATCGTACCCAAATGGATTGGATCGCGTCCCCGCTATACAAAATTCGTACCAGAGATGTATACCCTCGTTGTACCCTATTTTTTTCAGCCACCGACTCTCGTCCCTCGTTCCCGTTCCTCGTTCCCACCGTACCGAAAACATGGCAACTATGGTCCGCACCCAGGCCGGCTCCGCGCGCGCCGGCCACCTGTTGGCTCCCGCCACTCAGCCGGCCCTCCGCCTACCGGCTCCAGCGCAACCGGTCGCCTGCCGGCTTCGCGCGTCCGCGCCGGCTCCCCCACCCGACCGTTGTGGTCGGCTGACAGTGAAAAGGGGCGAGGCGTGGTCCGGTTGGAGATAGAGAGAAAAAAGGAGAGAGAGAGAAAGAAGTAGGCTGGGACAAAGAGAAGAAAAGAAACACCTGTCCGGATGATTCGTCCGCCTGCTTCACCACTCGGACGGTCAGTCGCGACCTGCGCTGTCGGCAATGCCAAGCCGGCTGGTCTGCCTCCTGCTCTGACGGCACACCCAGCGGGTGCACTGACGTGCCCCCGCGAAGAAAGAAAAGACAAAGTAGTTGCCGGGAGATCCGGCCTGACTGCTCAGCAGTCGGCCCGAATCTCGGGGGCTACACCCAGCGGGTGCGCTGACGCGCCCCCGCAAGGAAGAAGACAAAGTAGTTGTCGGGAGATCCGGCCCGACTGCTCAGCAGCCGACCCGAATCTCGGGGGCTACACCCAGCGGGTGCGCTGACGCGCCCCCGCGAAGATTGCAGACAAGAGAAGAGTTTTGTCCTACAGCCAGCAGCCGGCAGAAAGAAAAAAGAAGAAGAAGGGTGTTGCAAGACGCCTCGCCGCCTGGCTAGTCGTGCCTGACCGGCCGGAACCCCCCTTCGAGCACCCGGGGGCTCGAAGGCTACACCCAGCGGGTGCGCCGACGTGCTCCGCGAGCGCCGAGTCGCGCCGGCTGTTTTCGACGACCACGAATACACAAAAATCAATGTGATCTCCTCGCCCGCATATTTTTTGCATCACGCAAGCATGGATAACCCTGAGCGATGCTCGGGTGCTATCTCCGCATTTTTTGTTACAGTTGCATCACTATTCGCCCCGGCGCCAGTCAGAGTTGGCCCGGGGGCTGGCCGCTTGGCCTGAGAAGTTAGTTCCCGCAGACGGCTTAGTAGTGTGCGCAGTACTAAAGGCTCACTCTTAGTCACAGACCGCAGAGCAACTGTCCGGCTAGCAAGGGTGAATGCTGGAGGCCACCCACGCGAAAAACGTCCGGGAAGAAAAACGGTTCGGGCAACCCGGCCGTTTTCCTTTACAAGTATCTACTCGGTTGAATCTGCTCCTAGACTCTGAGTATTGTACACTCCACTTCGCGGCCCACTCTTAGCCACAGACCGCAGAGCGGCTGTCCGGCAAGCAAGATGTAGGATCGGAAGTATGTCTAGAGGGGGGTGATTAGACTACTCGACCAAATAAAAGCTACGCCTTTTCCCAATTTTAGTTCTTGGCAGATTTTAGCTACTTTAGGACAAGTCAAGCAATCATCACACAATTCAAGCAAGCATGCAATGAGTATATAGGCAGAGGAAAGTAAAGCATGCAACTTGCAAGAATGTAAAGGGAAGGGTTTGGAGAATTCAAACGCTATTGGAGACACGGATGTTTTTCCCGTGGGGTCCATGAAGGGTCCATGAAGAAGCAACCTTGTCTATCCCACCATGGCCATCGCCCACGAAGGACTTGCCTCACTAGCGGTAGATCTTCACGAAGTAGGCGATCTCCTTGCCCTTACAAACTCCTTGGTTCAACTCCACAATCTTGTCGGAGGCTCCCAAGTGACACCTAGCCAATCTAGGAGACACCACTCTCCAAGAAGTAACAAATGGTGTGTTGATGATGAACTCCTTGCTCTTGTGCTTCAAATGATAGTCTCCCCAACACTCAACTCTCTCTCACAGGATTTGGATTTGGTGGAAAGAAGATTTGAGTGGAAAGCAACTTGGGGAAGGCTAGAGATCAAGATTCATATGGTAGGAATGGAATGTCTTGGTCTCAACACAAGGGTAGGTGGTTCTCTCTCAGATCATATGAGTTGGAAGTGTAGATGTGTTCTGATGGCTCTCTCCACGAATGAAGAGGAGGTGGAGGGGTATATATAGCCTCCACTTAAAATCCAACCGTTACACACAATCTACCAATCTCGGTGGGACCGAATCAACAAACTCGGTCGGACCGAAACGGTAAACCTAGTGACCGTTAGAGATTTTCGGTGGGACTGACATGCAACTCGGTAGGACCGATATGGTTAGGGTTTGGGCATAACGTAATCTCGGTGAGACCGATTACACAAACTCGGTGAGACCGATTTGGTAATTAGCTAACTAGAGAGTTGGTCAGGCAAACTCGGTGGGACCAATTTGCTCTTTCGGTGAGACCGAAAAGTTACAAAAGGGAAACAGAGAGTTTGCATTGCAATCTCGGTGGGACCGATCCGCTCTTTCGGTGAGACCGAAATGTTACGAAAAGGAAATAGAGAGGTTGCAATCCCATCTCGATGAGACCGAGATCCCTATCGGTAGAACCGATTTGCTAGGGTTTGGCAGTGGCTTATGACATATGAGAAACTCGGTGGTGCCGGATAGAAAGAATCGGTAGGACCGAGTTTGGCTTAGGGTTTAGGTCATATGTGGAAGTGGGAAAGTAGTTGAGGATTTTGGAGCATATCATTAAACACATAAGGCAAAGAGCTCATTAAGCAACACCTCATCCCTCCTTGATAGTATTGGCTTTTCCTATAGACTCAATGTGATCTTGGATCACTAAAATATAAAATGAAGAGTCTTGAGCTTTTGAGCTTGAGCCTATCCTTTGTCCTTAGCATTTTGAGGGTTCCACTTTCACCATCCATGCCATGCCAGTCATTGAGCTTTCCTGAAATAATTGTCTTGGAATTGCATTAGGTCAATGAGCTATATGTTGTTATGAATTACCAAAACCACCTAGGGATAGATGCACTTTCAATCTCCCCCTTTTTGGTAATTGATGACAACATATAGATCAAAGCTTCGACAAATGATAATAAGAATGAATTACATCGTCGCTTTGAGAAGTATGTGATAAGTAAGAGCTCCCCCTAAATTTGTGCATATTTAAAATTTGCTTTGGACTGCAAATGCACAAAGAGTTAGAATCATGGGTTACTCTTCCATGTCACATACATCTTGGTGGGGCGCTCAAAATGATAAATAATGAAATGCATGCACTCATCACCAAGGCAAAAGTGAATGACCACATAAGATAGATAAGATATATCAAGCATGCATAAGTGTAGCTTATGATCAAACACATGATCATCAATGTCTCAGAAGCATATCAAAGTATCTCAACCAAAAGCAAATAATGTACCAAAGACCACCAAATAAAACCAAATAAAACAAGAGAGAAAAGCAACACTCTCTCTCTCTCGAAGCCTATGATCTATACATCTTCTCCCCCTTTGGCAACAAGTTACCAAAAAGTTCCTAGAAAATGCATAGTGCTATATCGACGCTCAGGCTTGATCTTCAGGAGGTGGTGGAGTCTGAATCACTCCAAGGACGAAGGCTTCTGTTGATGTTGATGGAGTTGGAACTGAAGTGGATGCTGGAGCAGGTTGGGTTGATGCTGCGGCTGGAGCTGAGGCGGTTGCTCTTGTGTCAGGAACTGGCACTGCACTGGACCTCTGAGCTCGTGGAACTCTAGCAAATGCATCTGTAGTTGTCTTCCCTCTCCTCTCCTGCATGTCATCCTGGAGCTACTCCACTGCTATCTGTATCTCTGTCACCTTGATATCCAAGTCATAGAACTTCTGTTCTACGATCCTCTCTAAGCTCGCCTGGTTCTGAGTTAGGTTGGCCAAACCTTTCTCAATGCGCAGGGTGGATGCAATCAGGTAACTGAGCTGCTCTTGCTTGGTCTTCAAGAAGTATTCTGATGCCTCCTCTTGAGTTGGCATCCTAGCAGCTTTCTCCTTTCTAGCCTTCTCCTTTTGTGCTTGGGCATGGGCTGAAGATGGTTCATCCTTGTTCATCACAACTTCATTGTCTTCAAACTCAGGATGAATAGGAAGATGTTCCTTATCCAAAAGATATATGCCAGTGCCCATCTTGGAGTTGATCAGTTCTTGGATCTGAGGAGCATATCCACAGCTTCTCTTCTGGTCTGCTGTTGTCCTCTTGATTGTCTCTATCATCAGGCTCATGACCTTGAACTTCTGAGGCACATCAAAGATATGAAGCAGGTTGATAGCATGGCCTATGATCATCTTGTGATCTCCAGACTTGGGTAGCAGAGTGTGCCTTAAGATCCAGTTGATTGTTGGCAATCCTGACAGAAGATAATGTACAGATCCATACTTGAAAGTTACAAGTGCCTTGTCAGGGATCTCCTTGTACATGTTGATCATTGAGTTGTGATCCATCTTCTTCTTGGAATAGACATCCAGGTCATCTTCACTTTCTTCTGGGGCATTGATCAGTTGAGCCCATTCTGCAACAGTTGATTGCTACCTCGTACCTTCAGACATCCAGACAATCCTCCCATCGGGGTAAAAGTGTGCTGTGGAGTAGAACTGCATGATAAGTTCCTCGTTCCACTTTGTGAGCTTTTGCCCAACAAAGTGTGCTACTCCACAAGCCTTGAAGCTGTCCTGCACTCCTGGGAAGTGCTCTTCATTGTCCTTTATGTATTGCCAATCGACCCATTTCATGTCACAGACAATTGGCTTCTTGTCTAACAGGATTGTCTCATAGAAGTCCTGTTGTTCCTTAGTGTGGAACCTGTAGTCTACAACAATTCTTCTCCTGGTAGCATAGGGATCTTTTGCTCTCCATTTTCTCAATCCAGAGTCTCTCCTGATATTCATATCCTCAGCCACAGGATGAGCATCATTGTGGTCTGGGATCTTGGGCTTCAATTTCCTCAAAACTTGTCCTTCTTCTTCTTCAGCAACATCAGGCACTGGGACCTTGTTCTTCTCAGCAGCTGGAATATTTCTTGTATTCCTCTTGGGTTTTTGCTTTGGAGCTGTCTTAGGAGCTTCCTTGGGCTTGGATGCAGCTCCCCTTGATCTAATGGCATCACCCATCAGCTTGGGTGCCTTGGGTGCTGGTGCAGCACCTTCCTCTTCCTCTTCTTCTTCATCAGAAGAATGTTGTTCAAACTCAGCCATAGGATCTACTTTCTTGCACCATCTGCCTCTTTTCCTCTCTTTCTTCTCTACAGCAACAACTGGCTCCTTGGAAGTGGTTTTGTCAGGAATCTTGGTTGAGGCTCTGGCTTTTGGCATTGGCTTCCTGCCTGCTGGTCTTTTGACCTTCAAGCCTGGCTTGGTGCTCTGCCTTGAACCATGTTCTTTCTTGAGCTCAATTTTCTTGGAGGTTGCCTCCTCCTCTGCCACATAGTCTTCATCTTCTGAACCTGAAGTTCTTTTCTTTCTCTGTCTGGTGGCAGCCTTTGGCAGATTGCTTGGAGTGCTCCTGCTGCCATCATCTGAGGAACTTGAGGGACTAGTGCCCTCACTCATATGCACAAGCTGCTCTGACTGATTCTGACTGTCACTCTGGTCTGACATGTTGAACAAGCTGACTGCTGGCTGCTGACCCTGTGAATAGTTTATAGATGAGGTAGAATGGATGAGCATCACAAAAAGCAGAGATTTTTGCAAAAGAATGATACAAAAACTTAGTTTTAGTTTCCCACAGAAAGCATTTTGGATCTACCAATTTCTAAACTCGGTGATACCGAAGCAGCATTTGGAACCTAAACTAGTGATCTCGGTCAGACCGAGTCACAGTTCGGTGGCACCGAGACTGCTAGGGTTTCACAAGGTTCAAAAATCAGTCACACTGATTAGTTACACTCGGTCAAACCGAGTTTCACTTGTGCAATGGCATAGGCCAAATCGGCGGGACCGAGTTTTTCAACTCGGTGGGTCCGAGATGGTTTCGGCGAAAACCTAACCCTAAATTTTTCGAATCAAACCTAATCTACGAGTTCTTTGACTGGAAAATCATTATGATCACAATGTGCTAGGAATCGGATTGGGAATAGCACAAAGATCGAGTCCATACCCTAGTTCGGCGGAGACTCGCTACGGCGGCAACGGCGGAGGTGATTTCCGTTGACGGCGACGGAGACCAGCGACTGGAGGCTGCTGGCGGCGAGCAGACGATCCGGAGACCACGTCGGCAGAGCGAGCTATGGCGCGGGCGAAGGGGTTCAGAGAAATTTCCAAATTTTTGCCCGTGTCAATATATAGCCCGTCCCTGTCGGTGTGACCGAGTGGAACGACTCGGTGGCACCGAGATGCAAAACTGTATACAGTTATTGCAACTCGGTGTGACCGAATAGTTCAAGTCGGTTGCACCGAGATTGAAAACATAGATCAACTTGATGATCTCGGTAGGACCGAAAGTGGGGTATCGGTCAGACCGAGAATCACAAAGAGGTTTTGGAAGTTTAAGTCTATGACGAATCGGGGACTCCGAGTGCTCCTCACACAGAGTGGTTCGAATTTGACTTGATCAATTTTGTGATGTAGCATGAATAGAGTTTGAGACGAGAAAAGCATAGATAGCTAGAGGAGGTTCTTAGGCATTCTTGTCCATCCACTTGGCAAAAGAAAAGATAAAGCCAAACAATCAAAACAACAAGTGGATGTCCTCGAATGAGTAAAACATGCAACCAACATGCTCACACAATAAAATGGCAATAGAAATATGTGACAAAGCATGCACAATCAATTCTAGCATCTATCAAGCAATTGGCGATGACTAGGTCATCTATATATGAGTATATTGACTTAGGAGTCAAATGAGAACATTTGATCATAGGTCATACTCATCGTTTAAGCTCAAGTGGGGTTACCACTTTTACATAAAGCATTGTTGTGTTCACATCATTAGAGTTGCTTTAGCTCAAGTCTTAGAGTAAAGCTCCCCCTAGATGTGATATCCTCCCTAAGAGGGATGAACTAACCTTGGTTTTTGTCGATGATGACTTCATGTAGATGTTGAAGATGTGGATGCTCAATATTGATGTAGATCACTTGGAGCTATCCTTTTGAGTGAATTGCACTTTCAATACCTACATGGGTTAGTCCCACAAGGAACAAGCAAGTATATCCATAGACACAGAGTGATGCACATACAAGAAGATGTCTATGAAAGCTTTTATATTACCTTGTCCCTTGACTTACCAACAAGAGGGTTTGTGACTCCTTGAACTAGTGCAAGATGTGGAAGTTGATTGCACTTGTTCTTGCCGAAATGATAAGAGTGAAGTATGTTGGCGGAGTCACCCTCAAGAACTCTCTAGTTCTTCTTCTTTTGGATCCACACCATCTTGATGGGAATCCTTGGAGTTGTAGTCGTACTTGATGAAGTGGAACTTGAAGTAGTCTTGGGAATCCACTTGACTAAGGTCTTAGGAGCTTCTTCAAATGCATCTATTTCCTCTTGAAGCTTGTCCTTGCCTTTTTGCTTGCAGTCTTGTGGTGGAAGATCATATTGAGTTTGTGTCCCCTTGAAAGAAGTTGGATCATACTTTTCTTGTTGAGGAACAAACTTTGTCTTGGGGTATTGATCTTCTTCCCACTCAACTCCATTAGCATTGAACTTTCGTTCAAAACCAACACCTTGATTCTTCCGGTGCCTTCCTTGCTTGCGTACAATCTCCTCGAATTGCTTACTTCCGGCAAGGCTTTTGTACACTCCTTTATCTATGATTTCCTTCAATATGCTATTTTCTTGCTCAAGTGTAACTTGGCTAAGAGAATCATTAGTGGAATCAAGAGAACTACTAGAAGCAACAATATTGGATTTAACGTGATCATTGTTACTACTAGAGGAAGAATCTTTCTTGTTTTTGTTACTAGACTTGACTTGAGGCATGTAAGTGGATAAGAGTAAACGTTTGGCAATGTAAGAAGAACTTTTCTTGCGGAGATCATCATTGATTGCCTTTAAAAGCTCATGCTCTTGCTCAAGATTGAGCTTTTCAAAGCGTAACTTCTCATGAGCCCTTATAAGTTCTCGATGATCTTCGAAGATAGTTTCATGAGCTAACTTAAGAGTGTTTAGTTCTTTAGTTAGAGCCTAAATTTTCTCCTTATCATTGCCATTCGTTTTATCATGATTAATTGACGTTTCATCATAGGATTCATCACTAGAGTTGTCAACAAGTAAATCATCATCGCCTAACAAGTCATCTTCATCACTATTAAAATCAACATACTCAGGGTGAGTTACCTTAGGACCTTTGGCCATGAAGCATCTTCCAATTCCTTCATTGAGTGAATCAAATATGTCGTAGGAGTAGGTTGACACAAGTGCTAGTCCGGCAACAACTTCATCTTGAGTATATTCGGAGTCGGAGTGATAACTTCTCTCGGAGTGGTTGTCGGAGTCGGAGCCGGATACCCATTCACCAACATGAGCTTGATGTCTTCGTTTTGTGTAGCTCCTTGATGATTTTTCCTTCCTTTCCGAATCATTGCTTCTCCGTGAGTGTCTTCGTTCATAACGATCATCTCTACTCCTTCTCTCTCGTGATGGTGATTCCTCTCTTTTGCTTCTTCTTTTTGGAGAATCTTCTCTTCTTTTGTAGGGAGCCGTACACTCATTGGAATAGTGTCCGGGTCTTCCACAATTGTAGCAGTTTCGCTCTCGACTAGAAGCTCTTTTGTCATTGTAGGACCTTGACTTGGAGCTTCTATCTTTGCTTCTAATCTTGTAGAACTTGTTGAAGTTCTTCACCATTAAGCTCAATTCTTCATTGAAGTTTTGTTTCTCACTTGATGATGTGGGGGCTTCACATGAGGCTTTATAAGCACCACTTGATTTGTTGTGAAGTTCCTCTTTGTCCTTGAGCGACATCTCATGAGCAACAATTCTTCCAATGACTTCCGTTGGCTTGAGATTTTTGTAATTGGGCATCATTTGGATCAATGTACACACGGTATCATATTTTCCATCCAAGGCTCTTAGGATCTTCTTGATGATGAATCTGTTGGTCATCTCTTCACTCCCTAAGCCGGCAATCTCATTTGTGATGAGAGCAAGCCTAGAGTACATTTCAGCGACACCTTCACCATCCTTCATTTTGAACTTGTCAAGTTGACTTTGAAGCACATCCAATTTAGATTCCTTGACGGAGTCGGTACCTTCGTGCATATCAATCAAAGTATCCCAAATTTCCTTTGCATTCTCAAGCCGGCTGATTTTGTTGAATTCTTCGGGGCACAATCCGTTGAAGAGAATATTACAAGCTTGAGCGTTGTATTGTAGCATCTTCAACTCATCCGCGGTAGCTTCATGGTTTGGTTCTTTCCCTTCGAAGAAGTCACCTTGCAAACCAACACACACAATCGCCCAAACGGCAGGGTTATGTCCAAGAATATGCATTTTCATTTTATGCTTCCAACTAGCAAAGTTAGTGCCATCAAAGTAAGGACCTCTACGGTGATAATTTCCCTCACTAGACGCCATACTCTCCTAGGTTGTGAAACCAAGGCTATGACCACCAAAAGCTATGGGAATAAAAGCAAATGGAGACCAAAGCTCTAATACCACTTGTAGGATCGGAAGTATGTCTAGAGGGGGGGGTGATTAGACTACTCGACCAAATAAAAGCTACGCCTTTTCCCAATTTTAGTTCTTGGCAGATTTTAGCTACTTTAGGACAAGTGAAGCAATCATCACACAATTCAAGCAAGCATGCAAAGAGTATATAGGCAGAGGAAAGTAAAGCATGCAACTTGCAAGAATGTAAAGGGAAGGGTTTGGAGAATTCAAACGCTATTGGAGACACGGATGTTTTTCCCGTGGTTCAGATAGGTGGTGCTATCCTACATCCACGTTAGTGGAGACTTCAACCCACGAAGGGTAACGGTTGTGCGAGTCCACGGAGGGCTCCACCCACGAAGGGTCCAGGAAGAAGCAACCTTGTCTATCCCACCATGGCCATCGCCCACGAAGGACTTGCCTCACTAGCGGTAGATCTTCACGAAGTAGGCGATCTCCTTGCCCTTACAAACTCCTTGGTTCAACTCCACAATCTTGTCGGAGGCTCCCAAGTGACACCTAGCCAATCTAGGAGACACCACTCTCCAAGAAGTAACAAATGGTGTGTTGATGATGAACTCCTTGCTCTTGTGCTTCAAATGATAGTCTCCCCAACACTCAACTCTCTCTCACGGGATTTGGATTTGGTGGAAAGAAGATTTGAGTGGAAAGCAACTTGGGGAAGGCTAGAGATCAAGATTCATATGGTAGGAATGGAATGTCTTGGTCTCAACACAAGGTTAGGTGGTTCTCTCTCAGAACATATGAGTTGGAAGTGTAGATGTGGTCTGATGGCTCTCTCCACGAATGAAGAGGAGGTGGAGGGGTATATATATCCTCCACTTAAAATCCAACCGTTACACACAATCTACCAATCTCGGTGGGACCGAATCAACAAACTCGGTCGGACCAAAACGGTAAACCTAGTGACCGTTAGAGATTTTCGGTGGGACTGACATGCAACTCGGTAGGACCGATATGGTTAGGGTTTGGGCATAACGTAATCTCGGTGAGACCGATTACACAAACTCGGTGAGACCGATTTGGTAATTAGCTAACCAGAGAGTTGGTCAAGCAAACTCGGTGGGACCGATTTGCTCTTTCGGTGAGACCGAAAAGTTACAAAAGGGAAACAGAGAGTTTGCATTGCAATCTCGGTGGGACCGATCCGCTCTTTCGGTGAGACCGAAAAGTTATGAAAAGGAAACAGAGAGGTTGCAATCCCATCTCGGTGAGACCGAGATCCCTATCGGTAGAACCGATTTGCTAGGGTTTGGCAGTGGCTTATGACATATCAGAAACTCGGTGGCGCCGGATAGAAAGAATTGGTAGGACCGAGTTTGGCTTAGGGTTTAGGTCATATGTGGAAGTGGGAAAGTAGTTGAGGATTTTGGAGCATATCATTAAGCACATAAGGCAAAGAGCTCATTAAGCAACACCTCATCCCTCCTTGATAGTATAGGCTTTTCCTATAGACTCAATGTGATCTTGGATCACTAAAATATAAAATGAAGAGTCTTGAGCTTTTGAGCTTGAGCCAATCCTTTGTCCTTAGCATTTTGAGGGTTCCACTTTCACCATCCATGCCATGCCAGTCATTGAGCTTTCCTGAAATAATTGTCTTGGAATTGCATTAGCTCAATGAGCTATATGTTGTGATGAATTACCAAAACCACCTAGGGATAGATGTACTTTCACAAGAGCACAAGCCAAAAAGCGGAGGGAACACGAAAAAGATTAAGGGGGCTCGGACGAAACCGAGTCGGCACCCTCCGCATAAAACTTGCAATGCTAAAAGCAAACATTTGATATATCCGCATGGACTAACTTTGTCTTTTTTCATGATCATTTCCATGAACACTCGCCAAAAAAACCTCCGCCCAACTTTGCCAAGTTGCCCGGAGGCTTGGGGGCTACTGTCGGAGTAATCGACCACGGGTACCCCGAGGACGGCAAGACGATATTTCAAGACATCGGGGCTAGCAAAGCCCCTCAGTTCGACTGCGCCAGCCAGCCGGCTGCCGACTGCAGCCCGACCCGACACCGACAAGACCCCGATGAGACGGCCATACCGCGGACAAGACAACCATACCACGACGTCATCTACAATGTACCGTGTCCCCTGGATACTGATTTATAAAGTACCCTAGGGGATAAGCATGACATGCACCATGCCTAGGCCATGCCACTACATAGCTTGGTTTTTAAGCTACCCAAGGTAGCTTACAACCAACGCTACCACCACCCATGCCTACCTCACACTATAAAAGCTAGCTCCATCCATCCATCAGGGGATGGACTCACACACACTCACGCATGAGCACTCATATGCTCACGGCCATGAGCATGGCCGGCCACTAGCATGCCTCACATAGGCATATACCAGATCAGATGCACTTGGCACTGATCCCAGATACAGCTCCAGGAGCACTTTGTGCTGCCCGATGTACACCCCAGATAGATACACTCAGACATGCAGCAGTAGGAGTATTATCTCTCCGGAGAGCTCCGAAGCTGGGTAAACCACCGCGTGCTACTCGCATACCCGCTCCCGGTCCTATCAGCAGCAGTCTTACCCTCACACTAAGCCCTTGTGGCATCTGTCGACTCGCAAAGGCCCCCGTGAGAAATACCACGACAGTGAGTGTACGGATCCCTACAAAAGAAGAGAAGACTCACCCAAAAGGAGCAGTACAAGAGAAGAATGACCTCCAAGAGAGAGAAGGAGTAGAGATGATCGTTATGAACGAAGAACATCTTGCAGAAGCAAGGATCCGGAAAGGAAGGACAAGTCATCAAGGAGCTACACAAAACAAAGACATAAAGCTCATGTTGGTGAATGGGTATCCGGCTCCGACTCCGACTCTGACCATCACCCCGAGAGAGGTTATCACTTCGACTCCGAATATACTCAAGATGAAGGTTTTGCCGTTCTAGCACTTGTGTCGACCAACTCATATGACATATTTGACTCACCAAATGAAGGAATTGGAAGATTCTTCATGGCTAAAGGCACAAAGGTATCGCACCCCGAGTATGTTGATTTCAATAGTTATGAAGATGATTTCCTAGGTGATGATAATTTACTTGTTGACAACTCTAGTGATGAAAACTATGATGAAATTTCTATTAATCATACTAATCAAGATAAAACGAATGACGATGATAAGAAGGAGATTGAGCGTCTAACAAAAGAACTAAACACTCTTAAGTTAGCTCATGAAACTACCTTGGAAGATCATCGAGAGCTTTTAAAGACTCATGAGAAGCTACGCTTTGAAAAACTCAACCTTGAGCAAGAGCATGGGTTCTTAAAGTCAATCAATGATGATCTCGTAAGAAAAGTTCTTCTTACATTGCCAAGCGTTTGCTCTTGTCTACTTACATGCCACAAGTAAAATCTAGTAACAAGAACAAGAAAGATTCTTCTTCTAGTAGTAAGGACAATAATGTTAAATACAATATTGTTGCTTCTAGTAGTTCTCTTGATTCCACTAATGATTCTCTTAGCCAAGTTACACTTGAGCAAGAAAATAGCTTATTGAAGGGAATTATAGAGAAAGGTGTTTACAAGAGCCTTGTCGAAAGTAAGCAATTGGAGGAAATTGTACACAAGCAAGGAAGGCACTAGAAGAATCAAGGTGTTGGTTTTGAACGAAAGTTCAATGCCAATGGAGTTGAGTGGGAAGAAGATCAATACCCCAAGACAAAGTTTGTTCCTGAACAAGAGAAGTATGATCCTCTTCTTTCAATGGGACACAAGCTCAAGAAGATCTTCCACCACAAGACTGAGGGAGTCCTGTATTAAGGGGTCCTCGGGCGTCCGGGCTATGTGACGTGGGCCGGACTAACGGGCATGAAAATACAAGACAAAAGACTTCTTCCCGTGTTTCGATGGGACTCTCCTTTCCGTGGAAGGCAAGCTTGGCGTTCGGACATGAAGATTCCTTCCTCTATAAAACGACTCTGTACAACCCTAGGTCCCTCCGGTGTCTATATAAACCAGAGGGTTTCGTCCGTAGAGGCAATCATAATCATACGGGCTAGACATCTATGGTTTAGCCATTACGATCTCGAGGTAGATCAACTCTTGTAAACCCCATATTCATCCAAGATAATCAAGCAGGACATCATGTCCATTTCTCATGTCTCCTGTTACCTTCGATCCTCAGACGCACAGTTCGGGACCCCCTACCCGAGATCTACCGGTTTTGACACCGACATTGGTGATCTTGTTGAGAGTTTTGTTGTGTCGTCGTCAAAAGGATCCATGGCTCCATCAGTCATCTACAATAGCGCAGCCCTGAGGGAGGTCTTTCTCCCCGGCCAGATCTTTGTGTTCGGCGGCTTCGCACTACGGGCCAACTCGCTTGCCCATGTAGAGTAGATCGACAGCTACGCCCCAGGTCACCGGATTAGTTTTGGGAATCTGGATTATGTCACTGATATCCGAGGAGACTTGATCTTCCAAGGGTTCGCGACCCCAACCTCCGCTCTGGCCTTAGATCCGGAGCGCGTCACCAGGTCCGAAGACGGGATTCCCGAGCCCACCGGACTACCTGCGGCTATTAAGCCTAGTATGGGAGATCCGGAGGAAGTAGTGTCACCAGCAATCATCATGAAGCCGGACTCTTCTCCGAACACTGGCTCCGGACCCTCGGAGTCGGCATTGTGTGAGCTTGGTCGAGGAGTTTCCTTCCCGCCATACTCCACGGACTCTCTTCTCCCTGGCTAAACCTCGCCCTTAAGTGAGGCTCTGGACTTAATGCGATCCCTCGTCATTACAGAGGGGGAACGTCCGAACTATGTGATGTCTACTACACAAACTTCTTCTTGTAGACGTTGTTGGGCCTCCAAGTGCAGAGGTTTGTAGGACAGTAGCAAATTTTCCTCAAGTGGATGTCCTAAGGTTTATCAATCCGTGGGAGGCGTAGGATGAAGATGGTCTCTCACAAACAACCCTGCAACCAAATAAAAAAAAGAGTCTCTTGTGTCCCCAACACACCCAATCCAATGGTAAATTGTATAGGTGCACTAGTTAGGCGAAGAGATGGTGATACAAGTGCAATATGGATGATAGATATAGGTTTTTGTAATCTAAAAATATAAAAACAGCAAGGTAAATAATTATAGAAGTGAGCGTAAACGGTATTGCAATGCTAGGAAACAAGGCCTAGGGTTCATACTTTCACTAGTGCAAGTTCTCTCAACAATAATAACATAATTAGATAATATAACTGTCCCTCAACGTGCAACAAAGAGTCACTCCAAAGTCACTAATAGCGGAGAACAAACAAAGAGATTATTGTAGGGTACGAAACCACCTCAAAGTTATCCTTTCTGATCGATCTATTCAAGAGACTGTAGTAAAATAACACGAATATATTCTTTCCGTTCAATCTATCATAGAGTTCATACTAGAATAACACCTTAAGACACAAATCAACCAAAACCCTAATGTCACCTAGATACTCCAATGTCACCTCAAGTATCCATGGGTATGATTATACGATATGCATCACACAATCTCAAATTCATCTATTCAACCAACACATAGAACTTCAAAGAGTGGCCCAAAGTTTCTACCAGAGAGTCAAGACGAAAACGTGTGCCAACCCCTATGCATAAGTTCACAAGGTGACTGAACCCGCAAGTTGATCACCAAAACATACATCAAGTAGATCACTTGATATCCCATTGTCACCACAGATAAGCACATGCAAGACATACATCAAGTGTTCTCAAATCCTTAAAAACTCAACCCGAAAAGATAACTTCAATGGGAAAACTCAATCCATTACAAGAGAGTAGAGGGGGAGAAACATCATAAGATCCAACTATAATAGCAAATCTCGCGATACATCAAGATCGTACCACCTCAAGAACACGAGAGAGAGATATTAAACACATAGCTACTGGTACACACCCTTAGCCTCGAGGGTAAACTACTCCCTCCTCGTCATGGAGAGCGCTGGCATGATGAAGATGGCCACCGGTGATGGATCCCCCCTCCGGCAGGGTGCCGGAACAGGGTCCCGATTGGTTTTTGGTGGCTACAGAGGCTTGCGGTGGCGAAACTCCCGATCTATTCTGTTCCCCGATGTTTTTAGGGTATATGGATATATATAGGCGAAAGAAGTCGGTAAGGGGAGCCACGAGGGTGGGGGGTGCGCGCAGGGGGGTAGGGCGTGCCTCCCTGCCTCGTGGCTTGCTTGAAGCTTCCCTGACGTCTACTCCAAGTCTCCTGGATTGCTTCGGTTCCAAAAATAACTCTCCCGAAGGTTTCATTCCATTTGGACTCCGTTTGATATTCCTTTTCTTCGAAACACTAAAACACGGGAAAAAACAGAAACTGGCAGTGGGCTCTGGGTTAATAGGTTAGTCCCAAAAAATAATATAAAAGTGCATACTAAAGCCCATTAAACATCCAAGATGGATAATATAATAGCATGAATACTTCATAAATTATAGATACGTTGGAGACTTATCAGCATCCCCAAGCTTAATTCCTGCTCGTCCTCGAGTAGGTAAATGATAAAAGAAATAATTTATGAAGTGTGAATGCTAGCAGGTGCACAAGTTTGATCAATGATAATCTCAATCACCTTTTCTAGCATCATTATATGTCATAACAGTAGCTCATATTATAAAACTTTGCATGATCAAGTAACAAACTATTCACATGTTAACGTATAGATCATAAACTTTCTTGAAAACTAACAAACCGTGTTATTTGTCATCAAACAATTACAATTCATCTTATTTTCAGGAAGAGTCTATGTCAGAGCTTTGATTCAGCAAACTTCACATACTCAACTATCATTTAGTCTTCCATGATTGCTACCACTCAAAGCATATTTTTAGAACAAATAATATTTATCGAACACAGAGAAAGATAAGGGCTTAATATTTTGCCTCCCAACATTTTGCCTCAAGGGTAATGTCAACAATAATAATTCATGCTCAAATATATTTGAATGGCCATATATGCTTAGATCTTTCCATCACATGATGCTTGCCAACTAAAGAGTAGGTTGGAATGAGAAGGAATACTACTAACTCTTGCATAAAAGTAAAAGATAGGCCCTTCGTAGAGGGAAGCATGGATTTGCAGAGGTGCCAGAGCTCGAAGCAAAAACAAAGATGAAAATAATTTTGAGAGGTATGCTTTCATTGTCAACATAACGACCAAGAGTTCCCAATATCTTCCATACTAGATACATTATAGGCGGTTCCCATGCAGAAAGGTAAAGTTTTTACTCCCCCTCCACCAACATTCACACTCAAGGCTTGTCCGAAACAATGGGTGTCGTCAAACTATCAACTTTCCTGGGGGAGTTTTGTTTAAATTATTTGTGAATTTGTTTTTGATCTTTTGATCATAGGACTGGGCATCCCAGTTACCAGCCATTTTCTCGTGAATGATGAGCGGAGTCCACTCATCGTGAGAATAACCCACCTATCATGGAAGATACTGACAGCCCCTAGTCGCTACATGAGCGATTCAGGCATACAAAACAGATTATTATTTGAAGGTTTAGAGTTTGGCACATGCAAATTTACTTGGAACGGGAGGTAAATACCACATATAGGTAGATATGGTGGACACTTATGGAAGAAACTTGGTTCGAGGAGTTTGGATGCACAACCAGTATTCCCGCTTAGTACAGATATTTTGGCTAGTAAAGGATACTAAATAGCAAGCACCACATGTTAGAGGATCCATAACAATATAACTTATATACAAATATACCCAAGCATAACTCATTATGTTTTCTTCCTTGTCCAACTTGAACTATTTTGCTCTGGTTTGAAAATAATTAATGGGGTTCACAATCATAGAAGATGTCCAAGATAGTATATTTATATGTGAAATCTCTCTTCCTTCAATATTCTTTCATGAATTGTTCAAGTGACCAATACAATGTTTGCTAACCTTCAAAAAATTTACCACCTCTACTTCTTATATGTGAAGGCATTACTCCCCATGGGAAAGGCATATGAAACATATATAATTTCAGATTTATGACATTCAAGTCATTCAACCATTTACTCATAGGATATAAGTGAAGCACGCGAGTAAATGACAAACTACTCCAAAAAGATATAAGTGAAGATCAATGAGTAGTTAAATAATTCTGTAGCTATGTGAAGACTCTCTCTCATTTAAGAATTTCAGATCTTGGTATTTTATTCATACATCAAGCAAAACAAAAGAAAATAAAATGACGCTCCAAGCAAAACACATATCATGTGGTGAATAAAAATATAGCTCCAAGTAAAGTTACCGATGAACGAACACGAAATAGGGGATGCCATCCGGGGCATCCCCAAGCTTAGGCTTTTGGTTGTCCTTGAATATTACCTTGGGTGCCTTGGGCATCCCCAAGCTTAGGCTCTTTCCACTCCTTATTCCATAGCCCATCGATTATTTACCCAAAACTTGAAAACTTCACAACACAAAACTTAACAGAAAATCTCGTGAGCTCCGTTAGCGAAAGAAAACAAAACACCACTTCAAGGTACTGTAATGAACTCATTCTTTATTTGTATTGGTGTTAAATCTACTGTATTCCAACTTCTGTATGGTTTATAAACTATTTTACTAGCCATAGATTCATCAAAATAAGCAAACAACACACGAAAAACAGAATCTGTCAAAAACAGAACAGTCTGTAGTAATCTGTAACTAACGCAAACTTATGGAACTCGAAAAATTCTACCAAAATAGGACGACCTAGATAATTTGTTTATTGATCTACTGAAATTGGAATCATTATTTTATCACGTTCTGGTGATTTTAAACAATTGTTTTCATGTACAGAAAGTTTCTGGAATTTTCAGCAAGATCAAATACCTGCCATCCAAGAAGATCTTGTAGGTCTTACTTGGCACAAACACTAATTAAAACATAAAACTACATCTAACCAGAGGCTAGATCAAATATTTATTACTAAACAGAACCAAAAAGCAAGAAACAAAAATAAAATTGGGTTGCCTCCCAACAAGCGCTAACGTTTAACGCCCCTAGCGAGGCATGATGATTTCAATGATGTTCACATAAGAGATAAGAATTGAAAAATAAAGAGAGCATCGTGAAACACATGGCAAGCACATTGAAGTCTAAGCCACTTCCTATGCATAGGGATTTTGTGAGCAAACAACTTACAGGAACAATAATCAACTAGCATAGGAAGGCAAAACAAGCATAACTTTAAAACTTTAAGCACATAGAGAGGAAACTTGATATTATTGCAATTCCTACAAGCATATATTCCTCCCTCATAATAATTTTCAGTAGCATCATGAATAAATTCAACAATATAACCAACACCTAAAGCATTCTTTTCATGATCTACAAGCATATAAATTTTATTACTCTCCACATAAGCAAAATTCTTCTCATGAATAGTAGTGGGAGCAAACTCAACAAAATAACTATCATGTGAAGCATAATCCAATTGAAAATTAAAATCATGATGACAAGTTTCGTGGTTATCTTCATTCTTTATAGCATACTTGTCATCACAATAATCATCATAAATAGGAGGCATGCTTTCATCATAATAAATTTGCTCATCAAAACTTGGGGGACTAAACATATCATCTTCATCAAACATAGCATCCCCAAGCTTGTGGCTTTGCATATCATTAGCATCATGGGTATTCAAAGAATTCATACTAACAACATTGCAATTATGCTCATCATTCAAAGATTTAGTGCCAAACATTCTAATGCATTCTTCTTCTAGCACTTGGGCACAATTTTCCTTCCCATCATTTTCATGAAAGACATTAAAAAGATGAAGCATATGAGGCAACCTTAATTCCATTTTTTGTAGTTTTCTTTTATAGACTAAACTAGTGATAATGCAAGAAACTAAAAGATTCGATTGCAAGATCTAAAGATATACCTTCAAGTACTCACCTCCCCGGCAACGACGCCAGAAAAGAGTTTGATGTCTACTACACAACCTTCTTCTTATAGACGTTGTTGGGCCTCCAAGTGCAGAGGTTTGTAGGATAGTAGCGAATTCCCCTCAAGTGGATGACCTAAGGTTTATCAATCTGTGGGAGGCGTAGGATGAAGATGGTCTCTCTCAAATAACCCTGCAACCAAATAACAAAGAGTCTCTTGTGTCCCCAACACACCCAATACAATGGTAACTTGTATAGGTGCACTAGTTGGGCGAAGAGATGGTGATACAAGTGCAATATGGATGATAGATATAGGTTTTTGTAATCTGAAAATATAAAAAAAGCAAGGTAACTAATGATAAAAGTGAGAGTAAACGGTATTGCAATGCTAGGAAACAAGGCCTAGGGTTCATACTTTCACTAGTGCAAGTTCTCTCAACAATAATAACATAATTGGACCATATAACTATCCCTCAACATGCAACAAAGAGTCACTCCAAAGTCACTAATAGCGGAGAACAAACAAAGAGATTATTGTAGGGTACGAAACCACCTCAAAGTTATCCTTTCTGATCAATCTATTCGAGAGTCCGTAGTAAAATAACACGAAGCTATTCTTTCCATTCGATCTATCATAGAGTTCGTACTAGAATAACACCTTAAGACACAAATCAACCAAAACCCTAATGTCACCTAGATACTACAATGTCACCTCAAGTATCCATGGGTATGATTATACGATATGCATCACACAATCTCAAATTCATCTATTCAACCAACACATAGGACTTCAAAGAGTGCCCCAAAGTTTCTACCGGAGAGTCAAGACGAAAATGTGTGCCAACCCCTATGCATAAGTTCACAAGGTGACTGAACCCGCAAATTGATCACCAAAACATACATCAAGTAGATCACGTGATAACCCATTGTCACCACAGATAAGCACATGCAAGACATACATCAAGTGTTCTCAAATCCTTAAAGACTCAATCCGATAAGATAACTTCAAAGGGAAAACTCAATCCATTACAAGAGAGTAGAGGGGGAGAAACATCATAAGATCCAACTATAATAGCAAATCTCGCGATACATCAAGATCGTACCACCTCAAGAACACGAGAGAGAGATATTAAACACATAGCTACTGGTACATACCCTTAGCCTCGAGGGTAAACTACTCCCTCCTCGTCATGGAGAGCGCCGGGGTGATGAAGATGGCCACCGGTGATGGATCCCCCCTCCGGCAGGGTGCCGGAACAGGGTCTCGATTGGTTTTTGGTGGCTACAGAGGCTTGCGGCGGCGGAACTCCCGATCTATTCTGTTCCTCGATGTTTTTAGGGTATATATATATATATAGTAACACTATTCTGATCTTGGGATCAGAATAACTATTTGGATCACAATCAGCCCTATATAAGGCCTGATGGGACTTTCCTGATCCGTGAAAGCAAAAAACAGAGCAACCCGACCGGCCCACTATCACATCCAGGACCGGCGCATAATCTACCCACGACCTTCCTTGTCTTCTCCAATCTCTCGATTCCTCCCATCTCCGGAACACCAGCGCCGCCATTGGCCTCCTCCGGCAGACCCGCCGCCCGCCGCCGCGGGGCCTCCTCCCGCAGACCCCCCCGTCGCCGCCTGCCTCCTCCCGGAGAACCCGCCTCCACCGCGGGCCTCCTCCCGCAGACCCCGCCGCTGCCGCGTGCCTCCTCCCGCAGAACCCGCCACCGCTGCGGCCTCCTCCCGCAGACCCCACCGCCGCCGCGAGGTTCATCCCGCAAACCTGCCGCCACCGCGAGCTTCCTCCCGCAACCCCGCCGGCGGCCTCCTCCCGCAACCCCGTCGACGACCTCCTCCCGCATCCCCGTTGCCGACAACGCCAATGTGCGTCCCTGCTGGATCCACCTGATCCAGTGCCGCCGCCAGCCGCCATTAACCCCGCCAGGCTACGGCACCGGCGCCATCCACCCCGCTAGCCACTGTCCCCGCCTTCCACCCGTGACCCCGCGCTCGGCCAGCGCTGTTCCTCGTTTGCACACCTCTGACTCACCATGGACGGTTTCCCCTCCTCTGCTCGAACTTCTTCTCCAACTACCGTCGTGCCATCCTGATGTTCGTTGGTGAAGCCCCGCAGGCATCGTGCTCTGGATGTCATTGACGTTCATCACAAAAAGGTGACTGTTCCCTGTAGATTTTGCGAAACCACCATTTTCTTCTGTAATAAGTATGGCTGCAGTCCAATGTGTTGACTGTTAGCAGGCCAATTGTGTTCATTGATCGAAAATTGTAGAAATGGCAGGAGCTCGGATGCAATTCCTTGTGATGCGATCTCATACAACAAGGTGAGAACAGAACTAGGCCCAACGTGAAGAATTGACAGACTAACTCCAATGGCAAGCATCATTCTAGTATTGTTGTTGCGCTTTTCACTTCTCTTCTCGAATGGACTATACATCGGATAGAGACTCGAAGCTTAAAGCTTATGCATCTGACACTTATGCACTTCCTGAATGCTTGTCACTCACTCCTGTTTAGAATGCTTGTTCATGACACAAGTTTGACCAAAAAAATAAACAAAGAATATCTTCCTGAATGCTTGTGGCGGATTCTTGTTTGCCTATGTTTAAAAATTGTGTCTGCAGAGACCTATGTGCTGGTGGTGCTCGTTACCCGTGTGAATATAGGAATGAAGAAGGTCACTATCAGGAAGGGGAGAATATCACATGATGTGCAGAAAGAAGGCCGGAGTTCAGAATGATGTATGTGATCTTTGTGCTGTTTTTGGGGTGCATTTCCACATGGGGATGTGATCTCACTTCATCTTCCTCTGCGTGTGGTGGACGCCATGGCGAGCTCGCCGGATCCCTGCACAAAAATGTTGCAGTTCAAAAGAAATTAGGATACAAGTTCAAGGGCCATGGTGAGTTAGAATTTTGTGTTAGGTTTCTGTTCATTTTGAACCTAGCGTGCCTTCTTGCCACATCTAACAGAAGATTCCAATTTTCTGAACATGTAGCATTTGTTTCTTGGGAGGTTGTCAGGTTTCATGAACATGAATCTTCTGTCGCATGTGTTTAGCAGTTACCTGGGGTTACTCAGCTCCTTCTGTCGGTTCACAAAAACACATATCTTGCTTTCGTCCAACTTGTTGCAAGAAGTTGTTGCTTTTGTAAGGTTGCCTAGGAAAAGCTATTTGTCTCTGAATGCTAGCAGCAGCAGGCTGCACCACCCGGCGATGGAGTCGAACAAGCAGAAGTAGATCGTGAACGAACCCGTGGAGGTGGAGAGGCTGTTTTTTGGTCGTTTGATTTTCATCTAAGAGCACTAGTGTTGCTTGCTAGCTTCCCAATGGAGCTTTAAGGATTGCAGAGAACTCGAGTCCGATAAAAGAAGTATGATACTTGCAGGCAAGCTATAGTACATAAAAAATGTGTTTGTATTTATGCCTGAATAGACATAAGTGAATTGATGTCAGCCAAAAAAATGCGGATTTGTTGTGCGTGTGTGTGTGCGTACTACACTGCATTGAAAAAGACTATTTTCTGTCATGTAGATCAAAGGAAGAACATAGAAATTTAAAAAATGTGGATATACACATTTTCTATGTATGAGCAAAAAAAAAGAAAAATGCATAGTTTTTTCCTTCTTTATTTTCATCTTTTTGATTGTGTGCTCTCCATTTGATTTTAAAAAATGTCCACAACGAAAGAAAATGTGCCCTCTTCCCTGTGTGGTCTGCACATTTGGTTGCTCCAGAAAAAAACTGAGTGAAGTTCAAGTATTACTATTGCTGAAAAAAGTTCAAAAAAGAAAGAATGAGGTGTTCCCAAAGTCTGGTGCATTTGTCAACAGTAGAAGTTCATAAAATAATATGCTCAAGAGGAATGAAAAAAAAAAGATATTAGTTGATATGACAACCCCTTCGAGTCCAAAAATGAAAACCAGCGAAGTTCAACAAAAAACCCACTAATCCTAGAGTTCAAAAAATAAAATAAAAGGTTAAAACAAACTACAGAACATTCATGACATACGTATAGAAGTTCAGAGGGAGCTACGAGAGAAATTCAGAGAATAAAAAACTATGTAGGCACAAAAAGGAACAAACTTGTTTATTTCATGTAACAAATTCATTTGGATTTAAAAGTCGTGTCTCAAGAGACGGGATGTGCAGAGAAGAAAAATCCACGGTGTAGACTTGAGTAATTCATGGTGGAAAAACCAATAAAAACCAAGAAGTTTAAATTAACTTAACATACCAGTTCAAGAACTCCATAGAAAAGAATTTTCATGTTTCTAAATAAACTAGAAGTTCAAATTAAAATAATGGTGCGGTTCAATGTTTATAAAATAAAGAGGATTTTTCCCGTTCCTAACCAATAAAACTAGGAAGTTCAAATTTAAAAAATGGTGAAGTTCGACGTCTATAAATTTTTTGATTTTTTCACATTATTAAAAAATAAAACCAAGAAGTTCAAAATTTTAAAACAAAGTTCAAAAAAACTCGACTTTCCTCGTTACTTAACAATAAAACTAAGAAGTTCAAATTAAAAATAGGAAACACAATTTTTTTTAAAAAGATTTTCCCCATTTTTTTAGAAAAACTACAAGTTCAAACTTCGCGAGAAAAAGCTATCAACACGGGAAATTTGCATGTTTTCAACAGCTTTCCAGCGGTATATCATTTGCTCAATTCCGGTAAGTGGTTGGGGAGTTAGGGGCAAAAAACAACAGTGAAAAAAACAGACAGAAGTTCAACCTCTTCACGCAGTGCATTTTCAGAGACTTTGTTTTTGCGATGAAGGCAAAACGCATGATCTCAGAAGTTCAGATTGATAACCGCCAGAAGTTCACGTACTAGATGGTGTGCATTTTGGATTAAAAAAAGAATAAAAAAGCAAAGGCTAAAAGTTTTGTTGTTAGAAGTTCAAGTGCTCGGCCCGAGATAGTTCAAAAATTCTTATGAGAGAGGTTGAACAAAAATACGTGACAGAAATTCAAGGTGAAAACAATGAGAAGTTCAAGTACTGCAAGGAATGCATTTCAGGTGAGAATAAAAGTATAGAAAAATAAAAGCTTAAAAGGTTTGTTGAAAAGAAGTTCAAGTGCTCTGTCCGGAGAAGTTCAAAAATTCTTGCGAGAGAGGTTCCCTTGTATTTCCATGTTTGATTTTTTCGTATAAAAATCGAATACAATTCTTTACTATAAAAATATAAGAAGGTGAAGTTCAAATTGAAATAACAGAGAAGTTTGGTGTTTATTAGAACCTAGGATTTACCTGTTCAAAAAATAAAAAACACACCGCCATTTTTTGCACTTTTAAAAACAACTCATAAACGGAAAAAATGGTTGCTCGAAGTTCAAGTGCTCGGCGAGGAAAAGTTCAAAAAATTCTTGTGTTTTAGATGTCCAAAATACATAAAAAATGTTATTTTTTGTGTTTTAGAATAATTATCTCAAACCAGAGAGAAGTTCAAAGTGATAACAGCCAGAAGTTCACGTACTACATGGTGTGTATTTCATATAAGAAAAATGCAATAAAGTGAAACAGAGTGAAGTTCAGACAGACTTGCCCCAGATGTTCAACTACTTCACGCAGTGCAAAAAACAACACGTAAAAAACAAAGTGAAGTTCAAACAGACATGCCCGAGAAGTCCAATTACTTCACGCAGTGCTTTTCCATTCATGATGAAAGCACAAATCATGATCTCGTCATTTTATAATTTACTTCAAAACAATAGGAATATTATTGGTGTAATTTCAAGTCCTCGGTCGGAGAAAGTTAAAAAAAATTTATAGTGAGAGAGATTTCTACAAAAAGAATACCATTTGTGTAACTCTGACGAATGCATGAGAAAATTACAAACGAAAATACGTCACAGAAGTTCAACGTGAAAACAGCAGGAAGTTCGACTATTATAGTGAATGAATTTGAGATGAAAAACCTTTAAAATAGTCGCGAGTATGAAAAAATGATCAACACGGGAAAGTTGCGTGTTTACATCAGCTTTCCGCCGGTATATTATTTGCTCAATTCCGGTGAGTGGATGGAGAGCTACGAGCAGTGGATGTAGAGCTGCGGGCAAAAAAAGCACGTGAAAAAAAGAGTGAAGTTCAGGTACACATGCCGAGAAGGTCAGGTTCTTCACGCGGTGCATTTTCGAAGAATCTGTTTCGAAATAAAGGCAGAACGAGTGATCTCTCCGTTTTCGAAATTACACAAAAACGGCTAGGAATCAGAGAAAACTATCAACAGAAAAAAGTTTCGCATTTTCCGTAGCTTTTCAGCGGTATATTATTTGCCCCATTCCGATAAAGTTTGTACAAATTACGGCAAAAATATGGTTTTAGCCATTTTCAAAACTGACATAAAACAGTAATTAATTAGGAGAAATAATATATACAAAAAAGTTTTGCATTTCTTCAAGCTTTCCAATGCCATATCATTTGCTGCATTTGGCTGTACGGTTAAAAAATTAGCTCGAAAATATGAACTCGGTGGAACTTGTACCGTTTTATAAATTACTTTTAAACCGTTCAAAATTAGAAAAAACTTTTAACATGAAAAAGTAGCGCATTTTCGTAAGTTTTCCAACGCCATATTATTTGCCTCAATTGGATTTTGCGTTTAGAAATGACATCAAAAATACCAACTCGGGTGTTCCGTTTGCGAAATTCTATGATTTTCCAAATTACGCTTTAACCATAGAGAATTAGAGAAAACTTTCAACATATGGAAGGAGCGATTTTGCAGCAGCTTTCCAACACCATATTATTCGCCTCATTCCGATAAACGGTTTAAAAATGCGATCAAAAATACAATTCACGTTTTTTGAACGAAGAAAAAACGGTTTTCAAAACTGCTCTTAAACCGCTTACATTTTGCCAAAAAAATAACTTAGATCATGATACTGGTGTTCATAGCTTTCCAACGGTATATCGCAAGCCCCATTTGGACACCTTTTAGCTGAAGTTCAACCTAGTACTCGGGGAAGGTCAGGCGCGTTACTCGGGAAGTTCGGGTTGTGATCAGAATATTATTCTGATCCCGTGATCAGAATAGTGTTTTCGGGAAGTCGGTAAGGGGAGCCACGAGGGTGGAGGGCGCGCCCAGGGGGTAGGGCGCGCCTCCCTGCCTCGTGGCTTCCTCGAAGCTTCCCTGACGTCTACACCAAGTCTCCTGGATTGCTTCCATTCCAAAAGGAACTCTCCCGAAGGTTTCATTCCGTTTGGACTCTGTTTGATATTCCTTTTCTTCGAAACACTGAAACAAGGAAAAAAAAATAGAAACTGGCACTGGACTCTGGGTTAATAGGTTAGTCCCAAAAATAATATAAAGGTGCATAGTAAAGCCCATTAAACATCCAAGATGGATAGTATAATAGCATGAATACTTCATAAATTATAGATACGTTGGAGACGTATCACTATGCCCAGCCCGGACTAGGGGCTGAGAGCCGGGAATTTTATGTCCCACCCACCACCCACTTCATAGCCACTGTCGAGGACCTAACCGACATGCTTGACCATAACTCCTAAGATATCTATGGTATGGATGTCGATGCGAGAGACGGACAAAGCCAAAACCCGCCGAATACCAGACGATGGGCGGCCACCTCCACATGCGACGTATACATGGTGGATATGCCAAAAGTGGATGGCGATGAAGACAGTAAGGATCCAAGCAAGGACATTAACACTGATAAACCACTAAAGCGGCGGCATCAGCGGCGCCATTCAAAATCACGCCGCGACAAAGAAAGCAATACCAGCAATGGAGACGATAACACTCCGAAGAATGCCGAAGACCCAGACGCCCCTGTCGAACCAACATCCGAACAAGATGATAGGGAGGAGGGGCAGGGTAACTCTGACGAGCTAGTCGGGAACGAGGACTCGAAGGACAACAATTATATGCCACCCTCCGAAGATGAAATAAGCCTCGACAATGAAGGCTTCATCATGCCAGAGGAACCCCTCGAGCAAGAACGCTTTAAGGAACAACTCATCGCAACCGCGAGCAACCTGAAAAGGAAGCAGCAACGGCTTCAAGCCAAACAAGATCATTCAATGACAGATGGAGTAATGTCCTGGCAGCCGAGGAATACGGCCTCGCACGACCAACCAAAAGCTACCCAAAGCGCAAGTTGTTATGCCAATTCGACGCTGAGGCGCGGGAGCACCTAACATCAGCGCGTAACGCAGCCGATAAACCAGACCGGCCATCGCGTGGCCGAGACAGAACGGCTACCCAAGCCAAATACTAGCCCACATCCCCCCGCCATAAAGGCAGGGAGATAGTGGCCCAGGATTACACCTACGACCTATGGAAGGACCTAGACACTAGGGCAGGCCTAGCTAGATCAATCTATGGGTCAAGGGGACGTGCCTCAACATGAGAGGACGGTTATCAGGCCCGGCGTGATGAACACAACCTCACTCGGGGTGAAAACCGCATAGGGACGTCCGCCGAACTCCGTCAGGACGTCGCCTGCTATAGAGGCTCCGCACACCCCCTATGCTTCATCGAGGAAGTAATGGAGCACGAATTCCCAGAAGGGTTTAAACCAATGAATATCGAAGCATATGATGGAACAACCGACCCCGCAGTATGGATTGAGGATTTTCTTCTCCGTATCCACATGGCCCGCGGTGATGATCTCCATGCCATCAAATACCTCCCACTAAAATTAAAGGGACCAGCCCGGCACTGGCTAAAACAGCCTCCCAGAGAACTCCATTGGCAACTGGGAAGACTTGGAAGATGCCTTTCGCGACAACTTCCAAGGTATATATGTCCGGCCTCCGGACGCCGATGACCTCAGTCACATCATCCAGCAGCCGGAGAGTCAGCCAGGAAACTCTGGACTAGGTTCCTAATTAAAAAGAACCAAATTGTCGACTATCCGAAAGTTGAAGCCCTCGCGGCCTTTAAACATAGCATCCGAGATGAGTGGCTTGCCCGTCACCTCGGCCAAGAAAAACCTAAGTCCATGGCAGCTCTTACTGCACTGATGACCCGCTTTTGTGCGGGAGAAGCTAGCTGGCTTGCTCTTTGAAGCAATAGCACCAACGATCCTGGCACCTCCGAAGCCAGGGACAACAATGGCAAGCCACGATGCAATAAAAACAAGCGTCGAAACAATAACGCAGGAACCCAAGACACGACGGTCAATGCCGGATTGAGTGGCCCCAAATCCGTTCAACGGAAGAGGCCATTCAAGGCAAACAGAGATGGTCCATCCAGTTTAGACAAGATACTTGATCGGCCCTGTCAAATTCATGGCAGCCCTGACAAACCCGCCAACCATACCAACAAAAATTGTTGGGTTTTCAAACAAGCCGACAAGCTCAATGCCGAAGACAAAGGGAAGGGGCCGCCCAGTGACAGCGAAGACGAAGAGACTCGCCAACCGAACACCCGGGGGCAGAAGCAATTTCCCCCCGAAGTAAAAACAGTAAACATGATATATGTGACGCATATCCCTACAAGGGAGCGCAAGCGCGCACTACGAGACATCCACACCATAAAGCCGGTCGCCCCAAAATTTAACCCATGGGCGGCCTGCTCGATCACTTTTGTTCGCAAGGACCACCCAACCGGTATCCGTCACGCAGGTTCGGCAGCTCTGGTCCTTGATCCAATGATCAATGGGTTCCATCTCATGCGAGTCCTTATGGACTGCGGCAACAGTCTTAATTTACTCTGCCAAGACATTGTCCGCAAGATGGGCATTGATCCCTCAAGGATCAAGCCCACCACAACTACCTTCAAGGGAGTAATACCCGGCGTCAAAGCTCACTACACGGGCTCAATCACATTGTAAGTCATCTTCGGTTCGCCGGACAATGTTCGAAGCAAGGACTTGATCTTCAATATTGTCCCGTTCCGCAGTGGCTACCATACACTGCTTGGGCGGACCGCTTTTGCTTGTTTCAATGCGATCCCACACTACGCCAATCTAAAACTTAAGATGCCCGGTCCACGCGGCGTCATCATGATCAACAGAAACATGGAACGCTCCCTCCATACCGAGGAGCATACCGTGGCCATCGCACAAAGTGGCCCCATCAAGCCGCATATCTCATCGGCCATTAAGCCGCCGGCCTCTATTACACAGGACAGGCCAATTTTAAAGCTGGATTAACAGTTCCGCCCCCGTCGTTCGCCACATATACCCGCGAAGTTCGTATCGCGCATGCATAATTATGCACTTAAAATACCTTGGTCATCAGCGGAGGCACAATACGGATAGGCCTACAATACGGTTCGCCCTCCTACAACCTTTTTCTCTTTTCTAACTATATCTTGTCTTTTGCCACAGGTGAATCAAAAACGGTTCATTCTATGGACCTACAAGGACTCTTTCTGAGCCCGGTTTGGTAGAAATAACCAAAAATTACTCCTTTTAAGGAACACTTTTCGATGAGGCAACGGCAGCGCAGACATGTGACATGAGGTCCAAAAGATTTTATGTAGACCAAACACTCTATTTAAAACCTGTATAGAGCCTTTTTCTTCAGCCTTCGACCCCTGGCATGTAAAATGGCCTGGGTAGTGGTGTTATAATCTGTAAGATTGCGTTCGACGCATCAATCAGATCAAGTGAACATAATCCGTCCTCAGTATTTGCTTTTCCTCATAGAACTGTATTTTGCTTCTTCGATTGTTTCATGCACACACCTCGGCACAAATCGCCAGGGGCTCGATACAACAACGTATGGGTTGCAGAAAAGTCTGAACAGCTCTACAGCATACTTCGGCGTCACAAGTTTGGCATTATATGCATCAGCTCCGAATCATGTCTTGGGTCAATAGTTGGGTTGCCCGACTCCTGTGAGGAAAAGCAAATACTGAGGATCATCTTATCGGCTAGGGTAGTAAAGGGAGAACTACTGGGATTGTGTTTCCGGCTCACCTGGTTAAACACCTCAGTAGAGAAAGCCGAAAACTGACTGTCATGATGCAGCGAGAGCTGGTCAACCACTCAGCAACTTATTAGAATCTTTTGCGATTTCTTACATACTACATGAAGGACCGTTCTTTATTTTTTTGGTCACGTATGTAACGCAACTGTATTCGGATAACCGCGTACATACCAGGGGGTACATCATAGACCCACCATAAAACTCCTATGGCTAAGTGAAAGTGTTAAAGCCCTATAGTCCGATTGCCTAGTTCGCCGCACTGACACCTCCATTACGGACCAAGATGTTGGGTCAAGAGTGATCAGGTGCTATTCCGAACACCCCCGTATTATATGCGAGGGGGCCGAAGCCAACGATTGGCAAACTTTTAGATTATAAAAGACGGCCTCACAGGAGGAAATAACTTTCAGGCAAAGGTATGAATATAACACAACCATAATGTATCATAATATTGTTCTCACAATTCTGGTGCATTTATTCGAACATAATATCCTTCGAGCACTGGCCCTCTATCAAGCGGGCGCCCTCTAGGACGTCCTCCAAATAATGCTCCGGCGTGCGATGGTCCTTGCCTCCGGGCGGGCCCTTAGCTGCAACATCGGCGGCCTTCATCTTTGCCCAGTACATCTTGACGCAGGCGAAGGCCATCCGGGCACCTTCTATGCACGCTGACCGCTTGACGGCGTCGATACTCGGCACTGCATCGACAAGTCGCTGCACCAAACCGAAATAGCTGTTCGGAATGGGTTTAGCCGGCCATAGCTGGACCACAACGTCCTTCATGGCAGCTCCGGACATCTTGTGGAGCTCGGCCCACTGGGCCATTTGTTCATTCAGCAACGCCGGACGCCGTGGCACGTTGAATTGTGACTAGAAAAGTTTCTCCGCGGCATGTCCTTCTTGCGCTTGGAAGAACTGTGCCATGTCGGAGACACTCTTCGGCAGGTCCAAGAACGCGTCTGTAGAACTCCACAATTGATTAAGCAGAGCATACTTCGAGTCGCTGAACTTAATCTGTAAAAGAAAGGGCTTACCAGCCGCTATCTCCCCAGCTTGCCGGATCTCCTCCCGAGCCACTCTAGACTCGGACCGTGCTTCTCTCGCCAGGCCTTGTCGAGTTTGGCTGCCTTGGCTTTGTTATCCTCCTCGAGTGATTTGCATTTTCCAGTGGCATCCTTTAGCTCTCGCTCCATGGTAGATATTCTCTCCTCGCACTGGCGCCGAGTGGCCTGTTCGGCCTTTAAATTAGCAGCCGCCTTCTTGGCAGCCGCATTGCTCACCCTGGCCTGCTCCTTGGCCCGGGCAAGCTCGTCCCGAAGGGTCTCAACCGCGGTAGCACCATCTACAGTTATGCATGTCACAGTGTATAATTTTTAGCTTCGTGCTCATACTATTATACATGCATAAGCGGGCTGTCACAAAACATACCTTGTGCCTTGTCGAGCTGCCTGTTAATAAGAGTAATGTCCTCATCGGCTAACTCAAGTTTATGCTTAAAATCTGCAACTTCCGCAGCTTGGGCGGTCGTCATTGACATAACAACCTGTTTTCAAATTAATTATGTTACTTCCTGAGCATATCTTTTTGATCCTCTGATCGCCTCCCTGTGGAAACCGACCAGAGTCTCAGGAGCTACTATCTATACACAGGCGCATTTTTGCATGTAAAGAGTGGTTAAAGATATTACATTGCATACCTCAAAGCCTCTCAGCAGGCCCGTGAAGGCTTCATTCAATCCGCTTCTCGCGGACAAAATCCTCTCAACTATCATACCCATTAAGGTACGATGTTCCTCTGAGATGGATGCACTTTGAAATGTGCCCATTAGTGTATCCGGCACCTCCGGATTCCAGGAGGCTGCTGTGGGAGTACGGACTCCCTTCAAAGGGGTACGCTTACTCGACCCTGGAGTCGTGTTCGGCAGCAAAACGGATAGTTCGGGGCCCTCATTGTTGGTCCCCGTGGGGGTTGCCTGCCATGGACCCTTGACGGTCGAAGTATCACCTTCGGGTGCTGTCCTCATTGTCCCCCGCGCCGGTGGATGGCCAGGGGAGATCCTCCGGGACGACACCTCGAAGTCGTCCACCCTTAGGGGCGAGGAAGCTTGTGGAGGTGTCTCGCTTTCGATCATCTCCAGAGGCAAAGTCCCCCGATGAGGAGGACTATTGAGGTAGATAGTGGGCCGGATTGCAAACATATAGCTTAAATGTTACCCTTGCAAACCGAAAAGAACGGGACATGTCTAGAGCATCCTTGTTCACTTACGATTCAGCAAAGGGCTTGACCCTAGAGAGGAGCTCTACGTCAACATCGGCTTCCGAACCCGAACCATCTGACAGGGATATCTTCCCTCTCTTGGGTGCCTCCACCTCCAAGTATTCGGAGGCAGTCCTTTTCTTCCCGTGGGGGGAAGGGATATCCCCTTCCTCTTCCCCTTCGTCTTCATCTTCAGAAGAGGGAGCTTCAGTCTTCCCGGACGTAGTGTCCAGTATACCTTTGGAGTGGAGGCCACCTTCAACCCTTTTTCTCTTCTTCTTGTCCTCCTTCGCTGGCATTTGATACGGCGCCGGGCCCAACATCCTCATTAACACATGATCAGCTGAGTCTTCGGCAAGTGGAGCCGAACACCTAATTCGTTCCGCCTTCTTTATCCAGCCCTGGTCGAAGATAGGTTTCTCAGTACATCGCTATGGAATAATCAACCGAGTTGCGTTCAAAAGTTAGGTGCTTACCGAGGTATCCGGATGGTTGCAGTCGAGGCCGATGTCCTCGGATGTGTACGGCCACTCCTTTCGATTCTTGAAGAATAGTTTCCACATCCCTCTGTGCGTTGTGCCGAAGAATTGCTGAAGGGTCCGCGGTCCTTCCGGATTGAACTCCCACATGCGGAGAGGCCGTCTGAAAGATCGTGGCTGTCGCCTAGAGGGGGGGGGGGGTGAATGGGCGCTTTAAAATAATTACGGTTTAGGCTTGAACAAATGCGGAATAAACCTAGCGGTTAATTTGTCAATCACAAAACCTACAACAACTAGGCTCACTTATGTGCACCAACAACTTATGCTAAGCAAGATAAAGTACTAGGTGATAGCAAGATATATGACAAGAAACAATATGGCTATCACAAAGTAAAGTGCATAAGTAAAGAGCTCGGGTAAGAGATAACCGAGGCACGCGGAGACGACGATGTATCCTGAAGTTCACACCATTGCGGATGCTAATCTCCGTTTGGAGCGGTGTGGAGGCACAATGCTCCCCAAGAAGCCACTAGGGCCACCGTAATCTCCTCACGCCCTCGCACAATGCAAGATGCCGTGATTCCACTAAGGGACCCTTGAGGGCGGTCACTGAACCCATACAAATGGCAACCCTTGGGGGCGGTCACCGAACCCGTAAACTTTGGTAACCCTTGGGGGCGGTCACCGATTCCCGTCAAATTTCTCGGGGCAATCTCCACAACCTAATTGGACACCCCAACGCTTGCCCGGAGCTTTACACCACAATGATTGAGCTCTGAACACCACCAACCGTCTAGGGCGCCCAATCACCCAAGAGGAACAAGCTCAAGGGTACCAAGCACCCATGAGTAATAAGCTTCTCAACTTGTAACTTCCATGTATCACCATGGAGAACTCAAACTGATGCACCAAATGCAATGGCAAGGGCACACGGAGTTCCCGAGTCCTTCTCTCTCAAATCCCACCGAAGGACCTAATGCTAGGGAGGAAAATGAGAGGAAGAACAAGAAGGAGAACACCAAGAACTCCAAGATCTAGATCCATGGGGTTCCCCTCACATAGAGGAGAAAGTGATTGGTGGAAATGTGGATCTAGATCTCCTCTCTCTTTTCCCTAAAAAACTAGCAATAATCCATGGAGGGATTGAGAGTTAGCAAGCTCAAAGAAGGTCAACAATGGGGGAAGAACACGAGCTCAAAAGATTAGGTTCATTGGGGAAGAAGACCCCCTTTTATAGGTGGGGAAAAATCCAACCGTTACGCTCACAGCCCGCACAGAGCGGTACTATCGCTCGTCCTCACGGTACTACTGCTAGGGGTAGCGGTACTACCGCTAAGGGTAGTGGTACTACTGCTTGCGAGCGGTACTAAAAAAATACATTTGTGCCTACCACCGCTGGACTTGTGACGAGTTTTTGGTCCGAAGCGGAAGTAGCCATGGAAGTAGCCGCGGTAGTACCGCTCCCAAGAGCGGTAGTAAAAAATTGCATCCGCTCTTGTCCGCGGTAGTACCGCTGCAGCCTTTTCAGAACACCAAAACTACCACAACTTCTGCAAACGGACTCCGAATTCGACGAAACCAAGTTTGTTGGAAAGCTAGAGACAAGGGCTAACATAATCTTGATAGAAATATTAATAAGAAGCAAATGATAAAAGGCCCATAAGAAAATGGTGAGAACCCTTCCTCGGATAAGACCGGTAAAACCTCCAACACCAAAAACATCATAGAGGACGCATGCGAACTCCATTTTCGATGAACTCAAGCTTGGCATCAAGATGACCATAAGCTCTAAGACTCACAAAGAGAACCAAACAAGAACCAAGAAACATGATGCAAGGATGCAATGGTTTGAGCTCTCTACTAACGATACGATCAAGCTACCAACTTGAGAGCCCCCCTTGATAGTACGGCAAACGATCCTATAACCCGGTCTCGCAACTACCACCATGAGACTGGTAAAATAGAAAACCTATCAAGGGAAAACCTTTGCCTTGCACATGGTCCACTTGAGCTAGATGATGACGATCTTGACTCCCTCAAGTTGGACCACCTTTCTTGATTGCGTTGGCTCGATGAAGACTAGATGATTGCTCCCCCATAGTCCACTATGGGTGAGCCACTCTTCGGCACATCTTCACAAGTCCATTGACACCACAATGGACGACAAGCTCCAAGCACTTGATCTCTTCGTCATGCTTCACTTGAACTTGCACACGACAATCTTGATGACGATCACCACTTGATGTCATCCTCTCCATGGGTTGAGTGATATCTTCCTCTTGACCCAAGACCATGAACACGTACCTAACCCCACATAGAACTCTCACATAGACCATGGGTTAGTACACAAAGCACAATGGACAATGCTTACCATACCATGGGATCACTTCATCCCTCTCGGTACATCTTCTACGCTTTGTGACTTGATCAACTTGATTCACTGTTGACTTAGTCTTGATCAACCTTGAATCTTTCCAACTCTCTTCATTTGTATGATGTCTTGAAGGTAAACATGAATGATCACACAATCTCCGTCAAGACATGCTTGCAATAAGCTCAGCACTCACATGACCAATCTTTGGATATTTCCTTCATAGCACCATGGTCAACTCATAAACTCCTAGAAACCAACACATGGACTTCAAGAAAAGCCTATGGACAAATCCTTCAAATATAACTTAAGACAACCATTAGTCCATAGAGATTGTCATCAATTACCAAAACCAAACATGTGGGCACCGCATGTTCTTTCACCGTCGCTGACACGGGAGGATCCTGCGGACTAGCATCACCTGGATCGAGTTAATGAGGCCGGTGTCCTTTTTGAGGATGCTCTGGATACGACTTTGCAGCGTCTGCACTTCATCAGTTGATCCCCAGTCAAGCCCCTTATTAATCCATGATGCGAGTCCCAATGGAGGGCCAGATCCGAATGCAGGCGTGGCTGCCCATTTGGTACTGCGGGGTTCGATGATATAGAACCGCTCCTGCTGCCATAAGTTGGAGGTTTCCGTGAAGGTGCCTTTTTGCCAGATAGTATTGGTGAGCTTGCTCACCATAACACCGCCGCACTCTGCCTGCTCCCCGTCGACTATCTTCGGCTTCACATTGAAGCTCTTGAGCCATAGGCCGAAGTGTGGGGGATGCGGAGTAAAGCCTCACACATGACGATAAATGTCGAGATGTGGAGAATGGAGTCCGTAGCTAGATCGTGAAAATCTAGCCCATAATAGAACATAAGGCCACGAACGAAGGTGTGGATAGCGAACCCTAGCCCGCGGAGGAAGTGAGAGATGGATACAACCCTCTTGCCAGATTTTGGTGTGGGGGTTACCTGCCCCTTGGCAGGGAGCCTATGAGGGATTTCCGCAGTCAGGTACCTCGCCTCCCGGAGCTTCACGATATCTTCCTCGGTGACCGAGGAGGATGTCCACCTGCCTTGGGAGCAGGATCCGAACATAACTAGAAGGCTCGGTAGCAATGAAAGAAATCGAGACCTGGGCGCTGGAGCTTGAGGCTGGAAAGGCTGAGGAAGAGGTAGGCGTGAGGGAGACGACACAGTTGGATTACCCATGCCCATATTGATAAGAATCCCGTGATAAGGGGGCATGGTCTTTGCTTTGACAAGATGTGCCAATAAAGACCGCGTCTCGTAACATGGAGTGAGAGGCTGAAAGATGGTGTCGGTCTCAAAACCGGCGGATCTCGGGTAGGGGGTCCCGAACTGTGCGTCTAGGTCGGATGGTAACAGGAGACAAGGGACACGAAGTTTACCCAGGTTCGGGCCCTCTCGATGGAGGTAAAACCCTACTCCTGCTTGAATAATATTGATGATATGGGTAGTACAAGAGTAGATCCACCACGAGATCAAGGAGGCTAAACCCTAGAAGCTAGCCTATGGTATGATTGTTGTGTATGGAGTTGATTGTCCTATGGACTACAACCCTCCGGTTTATATAGACACTGGATAGGGTTAGGGTTACACAGAGTCGGTTACAATGGTAGGAGATCTTTAATATCCGTCTCGCCAAGCTTGCCTTCCACGCCAAGGAAAGTTCCATCCGGACACGGGACGAAGTCTTCAATCTTGTATCTCATAGTCCAGGAGTCCGGCGAAGGTATAGTCCGGCTACCCGAACACCCCCTAATCCAGGACTCCCTCAGTAGCCCCCGAACCAGGCTTCAATGACGACGAGTCCGGCGCGCAGATTGTCTTCGGCATTGCAAGGCGGGTTCCTCCTCCAAATCCTGTGTACCTGTAGGAATAACGCCCGATTTTTGTAATGTAGCGCTCCTCGGCTTCTACGCCCAATAATGACTGTCTTCCACGTGTCAAACGCATGCGAAGAGCCGGGGTGTTTTTACATTCACACCCCTGGCCGTACAAACGAGCCGCCTATTTAACGGGGTGAGGATTTAGATCCAAACCACATCTTCTCCTCTTTGCGAGTTATCATCAGAGTGCTCCCAGCAAAAGCTCCATTCCAACATGGCCAGCCATCACAGCTCCTCCCCTCGCCCCTCCGGTCCTAAACCCGGGGACTGGGAGAGTTGCACCATCCCGCATAGCGAGTTAGTGTCGCTTCAGGCCAAGGGATTTCTCCCTCAGGCATACATGGTCCCGGTCCGAGCCGGTATCGCCACCTACAATGGCGGAAAACAAACGGAGAGCACCCCCAGTCCCTCTAAAGGAGAGCGGGTGTGCCTTGTCCCCTATCTAATAAGGGGACTGGGATTTCCAATTCATCCATTTCTCTGCGGGCTCCTGGAGTTCTATGGCCTCCAGCTGCACAATCTCACGCCCGCCTCTGTATTGCATATTGCGGGTTTCGTCGCCCTTTGCGAGCTATTTTTAGGGGTTGAGGCTCATTTCGCGCTGTGGAAGAGGTTGTTCTGCCTTGTGCCCCGTTCCCAAGAGGGGTCTATATATCAAGTGGGCGGAGCCGAATATGGCGCATCGCCGGGACCGGATACCTATCCGGAACCCCAAAGAAGGCGTCCGAGGACTGGCCTTCGGAATGGTTTTACATAGATGACGTTCCGCTGCCGGACCCTATCCGGGTCGGTCTTCCTGAGTTCAACAGTGCTCCATTGAAGAAACGCTTGAGCTGGCGTCCGCGGAGCTCTCAGAGAGAAAGCGACAGGGACGTCCTCTACCTGATGGGCCGGATAAGGCTGTTAGCTCATTCCGAACTAACCATGATCGGAGTCATGGCCGCTTGCATTATGCGGGGGGTGCAGCCGCTTCAATATAGAGGCCACCCCATGTGGGATTTCAACGGGGAGGATGACGCCACTCGTTATGGTCGTAAGGGGCCAGCCTCGGCCGCCGCCCTAATAAAGATCTTGTCCTCCTTGTATAAGGGAGAAAAGGAGGAATTCCTCCGCGTCAACCCGCGGGCCGGATTTACAATGTACGATCCTCCAAGTTTGGTAAGTGAGCAATTGCGCTTGCCCGTTTGTTTTATACTCCCACGGTTAGATATGTAGTCTAACGACTTCAATGCAGGAACTGCGGCAGGAGGTAAAAGATATAAGCAGCCGCCCCCCACAGCCCGAGGACCCAAAACGGTCCCTCGATCCGGACTCCGAAGAGGATCCGGATATATCAGTGGAGCTTATCGACGGGGTGTTCCATCAGCTAAGCAAGGACAATACCTTGGTAGCCATTACAGCTGATTACCCCGGGTTAATCCCGGCCTCCCAGGTGACAGAAACCGGAGTTTTATTCCCTTGAGAGAGATTTCGTTCTCACGTATTCCGGTGTTTCTAACGACAACCGTGTTTTGCAGGGGAGATTTCTGAGGCGGGAGGCCGAACCTGCGGTGGCTAGCCAACGAGGGGCCGAAGGGCCCCATGGGGCAAAAAGGAATGTAGTCCGGACTGAGGTGCCGGCGCAAAGGTATAGCGCACCCTCTATTTCCCTGGTGTTAGTCTGTCAGGGCATATTAACGTTTGTGCTATCTTTAGGACGAAGAGAACTCGCCGGACTATATCCGGAGAGGTTGCCAATCGCGCCTCCACCAGCCAGGCTCCAACGTCTGGCCAGGAAGCGGAGGCGAGTACCAGGCGCACACCGGACGCTCCTCCAACGGAGGATGCGGACAGGCTGTCTGCCACAAATTCTGAAGTGAAGAGTGCCATGAACCACAGGCGTCGTCGGACAGTTCTACGCGACGCTTGTTTCTCCCAAGAGGCTTTAGACGCCTTTAATTCGGGAGATGCGTACCTCCGTGCCGCTCAAAATGGTTTAGCCAGAGCCACGGAGTAGTATGTAAAAGACATACGGGTAAGAAAATTTTGGTCAAATACATATATATACCAGTAGCCCCCAAGACTTGAAACAGTTAAAGTAACTGATTTAAGGATCATTTAATATGCAGGTTCTTACAGAGAAGAATACCGTACTGTCCCAGGAGCTTGAAAAGTGCAAGGCCCAACTAGAGGCCGCACTAGCCGCAACAGGGGAGCCTAAAGGGACCCCCTCAGGTAAGATATACTTCGAAAGATTAGTATTGTGCGGTTTGGGTGTAAATCTGACAAATCATATTGCAGATGGCGCCGGACTCGATCCGGAAAAGCAACAACTCTTACGCCGGCTAAAGGCCGGTGAGAGTATGTTGACAAAGGTGAGGCGAGAGAAGAATGACCTTCAGGACGCTAACACCAAGCTGGACGTCAAACTTAAAGACGTTCGTGGCCAGCTGTCGGACTCCTCGAAGGAGAATCAGCGGCTTCGACGCGACATATTTAGTAAGTGCTTGAACGAACCTTTGAAAAAAAGAGTTCGGTGAGGAAGCCGACTAACAGAGTAATGTCTGTAGGTATGCTCACAGGTCGTCCTGCAGAGGAGATGCCCGGTTCTACGAGTGACCTTCTTCCCGAACTCCTGCAAATGCACGAGCGAATTCGGCGGGCGATGCGAGGCGTTGCCCAAGCCTTATGGCCTGCCCACTCCATGCCCGAGGGCCTTGGAGAGCTTGCGAAGAAGCTGAAGGGAGCTCGGCGGCGCTTCCGGTTGTGGAAGATATCGGCCTGCCGACAAGGCGCTAGGGAGGCCTGGGCCATGGTGAAGACCCATTTTACAAAGTCTGACCCAAACCACATGGCCGAGGTCGTCCCAGTGGGGCCAGACGGGAAGGAGATCCCTGTGAGCTTAGTATACGGCCAAGTAGAGTTGGCCACGAAGTATTCCCAGCAGGACTGTAAATTAGACAGCCTGCTAGATGGTATAGAAGAGGAATACAATTACTCAGAATGACTATGTAATTTTGAATTGACATGTGTAATGCCTTCTAGCTGGATTGTAGATCATTTGTCGTTGCCGACCTTTTCGCTTCAACCTCGGGACCTGACGGTCTGGAGTGTGTCCGAATACCATAGCGGTTATATAAGAACCGGGGTATGCGTGGAGACCAGGCGTAGGGGTCATTAGTGCTTTATCAGAGAAGTGCCCAACTAGTTATGTTATATTACATGGTTAGTAAGAAACATCTTCCAGAGAGAATAGTTCCGTTAGGGGTTCCTTTTGCTGGGGAGGCATGCCCTAAAGTGCATGTCCGGACTGCGTAAAAAGACGCAGAAAAAGCATCTGGGGGCGCATAAAATTAGTAAAAAGATCATGTTTTATTTCACCGACTGAATATTCCCTTAAGAACGCTAGCTTTCGGCTTCACCCAGTCTGAGGTACACATCCGGCTGACCCGACAGTAACAATCGCAGAGGTGCTCCCTTTACCGCCTAGCCGAACAATTGGGAACGTAGGGGTAAGCACAGGAGCCAGGAAACCCAGCTTGGCCAAAACTTAAGTCATATCGATGCATATAGTGGTGAAGAAAAAGGTACATGCGGAAGTTTGACACATGTGTTGGGCGTGAAGCCCGTATAGGCTTCTGTTAAAGAAGCCCCCAGGTTTAATGAGCGCGAGTGGCGCATCACTTGGTGAGCCTTTAAGGGCTATAAAAGAAAAGAGGGGAAGGAGAGAAATGTAACACAGAAAAATGTAAAAAATGGACAGAGGAAGGAGACGAACACGGAGTCTGGCGCTAGGCATAGAATCTTCGAAGACGGGTGGCGTTCCATGGGTTCGGCTCGAGTCGGTTATCCGACGCATCTCGCAGGCGGTACGCTCCACCAGTCAGGACTTGGTCGATTATAAATGGACCTTCCCACTTGGGCTTGAGTTTGTCCTTTTTCTTATCCGGCAGGCGGAGAACTAGTTCGCCAACATTGTAATTTTTGGCCCGTACTTCTCTGCTTTGATATCTTCGAGCCTGCTGTTGATAGAATGCGGAACGGGCTTTTGCCACGTCACGCTCCTCCTCCAAGGCGTCCAAGTTGTCCTGCCGATCGAGCTCGGCTTCTCTTTCTTCGTACATGCGCGCTCGAGGTGAGTCATGAATTATGTCGCAGGGCAGAACTGCTTCTGCGCCGTACACCATAAAGAATGGTGTGTATTCGGTGGTTTCGGCGTGGTCCGCAGCCCCCAGAGTACGGGGTCGAGCTCCTCTACCCAGTGCGTGTTAGATTCCTTGAGGGATCGCACTAATCTGGTTTTAATGCCGCTCATGATAAGACCATTTGCACGTTCGACCTGGCCGTTAGTTTATGGGTGATAGACATAAGCATAGTCAAGCTTGATGCCCATGTTTTTGCACCAGAGCTTTACCTCGTCGGCGGTGAAGTTTGTGTCGTTATCAGTAATGATGCTATGGAGGACGCTGTAATGGTGTATGACCCCGGATATGAAGTCTATCACAGGTCCGTATTCGGCCGTTTTAACAGGCTTGGCTTCTATCCATTTGGAGAACTTGTCCACCATGACCAGTAAGTATTTTTTCTTATGGGTCCCACCTCTAAGGGGTCCGACCATGTCAAGCCCCCAGACCGCAAAGGGCCAGGTGATGGGGATAGTTTGGAGTGTGGTGGGTGGCATATGGCTTTGGTTGGCAAAAAGTTGGCAACCAACGCATCGTTGGACTAGGTCCTGAGCGTCTGCCCGGACCGTCGGCCAATAAAAGCCTGTACGGAAAGCCTTGCTAACAAGGGACCGAGCAGCAGCGTGATGACCACCGAGTCCGGCATGAATTTCAGCCAGAAGATTCTGCCCTTCCTCTTCGGAGATGCACCTTTGAAGGACTCCGGTAGTGCTTTTCTTATAAAGCTCTCCCTCGTGGACTTTATAGGCTTTAGATCGCCGCACTATGCAGCGGGCCTCGTTTTGGTCTTCTGGGAGTTCCTGCCTAGTAAGGTAGGCTAGGAATGGTTCTGTCCATGGGGCGATAACCGCCATTATTACGTGGGCTGAAGGTGTAATTTCATTGGCAGAACCTCCAATTATGTCAGGTTGTTCGGCATCGAGTGGTGCGGCTGAGTCCGGGCTGTTAATTGCGGTTCCCCCCTCCCATGCTATGGATGGCTTGAACAATCTTTCCAAAAAGATGTTGGGGGGGGGACTGCATCGCGTTTTGCTCTGATGCGTGCTAGGACGTCGGCCGCTTGATTGTTTTCTCGGGCAATATGGTGAAACTCCAGCCCTTCAAACCGGGCTGACATTTTTAGGACGGCATTGCGGTAAGCTGCCATTTTTGGATCCTTGGCGTCGAAGTCGCCATTTATTTGGGATATCGCGAGGTTCAAATCCCCGCGTACCTCTAGGCGTTAAATGCCCATGGATATTGCCATCCGGAGACCGTGTAGAAGGGCCTCATATTCGGTTGCATTGTTGGAGTCCGTGTACATAATTTGGAGTACATATTGGACTGTGTCTCCTGTGGGGGACGTTAAAATGACGCCGACCCCCAGTCCGGCCAACATTTTGGAGCCGTCGAAATGCATGATCCAGTTTGAGTATGTGCCGTACTCTTTAGGGAGTTCGGCCTCCGTCCATTCTGCGACGAAGTCGGCCAACACTTGCGATTTGACAGCTCGCCGTGGCTTATAGGTTATATCGAACGGGAGGAGCTCAATGGCCCATTTTTCGATCCGGCATGTTGCATCGCGGTTGTTGATAATGTCATTGAGTGGTACTTCCGAGGCTACTGTAATCGAACACTCTTGAAAGTAATGTCGTTGCTTCCGGGATGCCATGAATACCGTGTATGCAATCTTTTGATAATGCGGGTACCGTGATTTGCATCGAGTGAGGACAGTGGACACGTAGTAGACCGGCCTTTGGAGGAGGAATTTGTGTCCGTGCGTTTCCCGCTCGACGACGAGCACTGCGCTGACAACTTGATGGGTTGCCGCGATGTACAATAGCATTGGCTCACCGGTGTTTGGCGCGGCCAGGACTGGGTTTGTTGCCAGTATGGCTTTTATTTCATCGAGTCCGGCCGTGGCGGCGTCCGTCCACTCGAAGTGTTCGGTGCACCGAAGGAGGCGATAAAGGGGCAGTGCCTTTTCTCCTAAGCGGGAGATGAAGCGGCTTAGAGCCGCCACACATCCAGTTAATTTCTGTATTTGTTTGAGGTCCTTTGGGATATCCAATTGAGACAGAGCTCAGATCTTGGCTGGATTTGCTTCAATTCCTCTACCGGATACAATGAAGCCCAAGAGCTTTCCGGCTGGAACGCCGAAAACGCATTCCTCCGGGTTGAGCTTGATGTCGTATTTTCGGAGGTTATCGAATGTAAGCCTCAAGTCGTCTACTAGAGATTCAACATGTCTTGATTTGACGACCACATCATCCACATACGCCTCCACTGTTTTGCCGATCTGATTTGCTAGACATGTCTGGATCATGTGCTGATATGTTGCGCCGGCGTTTTTCAGCCCGAAGGGCATTGTGTTGAAGAAGAATGGGCCGTATGGTGTGATGAATGCTGTTGCGGCTTGATCTGATTCTACCATCTTGATTTGATGGTAACCGGAGTATGCGTCGAGGAAACACAACGAATCGTGTCCTGCGGTGGCATCGATAATTTGATCGATACGGGGGAGGGGGAAGGGATCCTTTGGGCAGGCCTTGTTAAGGTCTTTAAAATCGACACACAGGCGCCAAGATTTGTCCTTCTTTGGTACCATCACCAGGTTTCCTAGCCAGTCCAGATGTTTTATGTCTCTAATGAATCCGGCCTCCAATAACTTGGCTAACTCCTCTCCCATAGCCTGTCTCTTCGGTTCGGAAAAACGCCGAAGGGCTTGTTTGACAGGTTTGAATCCTTTCAGGATATTTAAGCCGTGTTCGGCCAGTCTGCGTGGGATTCCTGGCATGTCTGAAGGGTGCCAGGCGAAAATGTCCCAGTTCTCTTGTAGGAACTCTCGTAGTGCGGCGTCTACATCAGGGTTCAGTCGTGCCCCGATGGAAGCTGTTTTATTGGGGTCTGTTGGATGGACCTGGAATTTTACTATTTCGTCCGCTGGTTTGAAGGATGTGGACTTGGATCTCTTATCGAGTATCACATCATCCCTATTAACCGTGGAACGCAGCGCAGTCAGTTCCTCAGCCGCTAAGGCTTCGGATAGTGCCTCAAGGGCCAATGCGGCCGTCTTGTTTTCGGCGCGGAGTGCTATGTCCGGATCACTAGCGAGAGTGATAATTCCGTTCGGCTCGGGCATCTTGAGCTTCATGTACCCGTAATGGGGTATTGCTTGGAATATTGTAAATGCCTCCCGCCCTAGTATAGCATGGTATCCGCTCACCTGGAACATGACCTCTTCGGACCTGTAATTATCCGGCGTGCCGAACACCACATCTAGTGTGATTTTTCCTGTGCAGCGCGCTTCCCGACTGGGAATTATTCCTCTAAAGGTTGTGCTACTTCGCTCGATGCGGTTCCAGTCTATTTCCATTTTTTGAAGGGTTTCCTCATAAATGAGGTTCAATCCGCTGCCTCCATCCACGAGTACCTTTGTGAGGCGAAAGCCGTCCACTATGGGACTGAGGACCAATGCGGCTGGTGCTCGGGCTGTTCGGAATTTAGGTTCATCACTTGCGTTGAAGGTAATAGCCATGTGGCTCCATGGGTTTATTGTTGCTACTTGGTAGACTTCGGCAAGGCTGCGGAGTGTTCTTTTTCGCATATTATTTGATGCGAAAGTCTCGAAGACTGTGAGAACGGTACTGGTGTCCTCGGGCTGGCTTTTCTTGGCCTCCGTAATTAAGAGGTCTTCGCCAATTTTGGCCACCTGCCGGAGTATCCAACATGCTCTAAGGCTGTGAGTTGGCGTGGCGTCCTCTGTACTATGAATTCTACAGGGTCCATCAAGCCACCTTTCCAGTACGGTTCCATGCCCTGTAAAGGGTTTTGGCTTTTTGGTGTTTAACTCGGGTGTCTTACGATGTGCACCCTCTTAGTTCGGACGGGATTGCTATTTAAGGCCGGACTATCCCAAAATTTTATTTCGGTTTTCCGGGCACTTTCCATCGCACAGTATTTTAGTACTATGGACGCCAAGTCAGCGAAGCGTGTAATGTCACGATGACTTATGGTGTTAGGGATTCCCTCGTCCGTGCAATTACTACAGGAAATTGAGATCGCATCTCCCTCACGGCCATCCTTTATCATGTTCATAACCAGGAGGAATCTGGCCCAGTAATGATGTACTGTTTCCTTGGGCTTCTGCCTGATTTGGGAAAGATCGCTTATATTCGGGCGGGCGGGTGGCGTTGAATCTGAAACCTTACCCAATCCAAGATTCGGAGGCCGAAGAGTTTCCGAACTCTGAAGTTCGGATTCTTGGATGTTGTCCAATGAATCTAGCCCGTTGCCTGATTTTAAGCTCAGGTCTTGGGTTACATCCTCCCCTCCGTGGGTATCCGGCTTGGAGGGGTCGGGAATTCGAACGTAGCTAGTCCTTAAAATGGATGAAGGGTCACCGCACTGCGCCTCTACCACGGCGACGTGGTGGGTGGCCTGGGGAGAGTTAATTTCTCTCAGATCGGGTTTAAGCCCAACCTGGTCGTAGTCCGTGGCGGCCCCCAGGGCGGCGATGCGATCCAAGCGCTCATTTACGGAGGAGAGCTCCATCGGATCTAGCTGCTCGACAAGTTCCGAGGTGACGTGAAGGTTGCTTTTGATGACCCGAGAGGTCACCGTCGGCACAACGACCGAACAGGCGGTCATGAGAAAACCACCTAGCCAGATGGTTTGGCCGACAACCAAGGCTCCCTTAGCAACGGCGCCGTCTTTAAAGACGGGAAGAGGCATCCTTCCTGATTGCGAAGACACAAAGGAACTCTCAATGAAAGCACCAATGTCGGTGTCAAAACCGGCGGATCTCGGGTAGGGGGTCCCGAACTGTGCGTCTAGGTCGGATGGTAACAGGAGACAAGGGACACGAAGTTTACCCAGGTTCGGGCCCTCTCGATGGAGGTAAAACCCTACTCCTGCTTGATTAATATTGATGATATGGGTAGTACAAGAGTAGATCCACCACGAGATCAAGGAGGGTAAACCCTAGAAGCTAGCCTATGGTATGATTGTTGTGTATGGAGTTGATTGTCCTACGGACTACAACCCTCCGGTTTATATAGACACCGGATAGGGTTAGGGTTACACAGAGTTGGTTACAATGGTAGGAGATCTTGAATATCCGTCTCGCCAAGCTTGCCTTCTACGCCAAGGAAAGTTCCATCCGGACACGGGACGAAGTCTTCACTCTTGTATCTTCATAGTCCAGGAGTCCGGCGAAGGTATAGTCTAGCTACCCGAACACCCCCTAATCCAGGACTCCCTCAGATGGTTCAAAATAATAACCAGGCAAGGGACGTAACGTCTCACCACAAAAGTTGTCAATATATGGGACTTGGTAAATATTATACCCTGTTGTCGTTGTGTGTGGTGTCTGTTTTGTAGAGCTGGACACGTTTTCTGTGTTCGAGGACTACTTTGAAGTATTCGGAGGAGGAACCCGCCTTGCAATGCTGAAGACAATCTGTGCGCCGTGCACATCGTCATTCAAGCCTGGTTCAGGGGCTACATAGGGACGTCCTGGATTAAGGGGTCCTCGGGCATCCGGGCTATGAGACGTGGGCTGGACTAACGGGCCGTGAAGATACAAGACACAAGACTTCTTCCCGTGTCTGGATGGGACTCTCCTTTACGTGGAAGGCAAGCTTAGCGTTCGGATATGAAGATTCCTTCCTCTATAAACCGACTCTATACAACCCTAGGTCCCTTCGGTGTCTATATAAACTGGAGGGTTTCGTCCATAGAGGCAATCATAATCATACATGATAGACATCTAGGGTTTAGCCATTACGATCTTGAGGTAGATCAACTCTTGTAAACCCCATATTCATCCAAGATAATCAAGGAGGAAGTAGCGTACTACGTCCATAGAGAGGGCCCGAACCTAGATAAACATCGTGTCCCAGTCTCCTGTTACCTTCGATCCTCAGACGGACAGTTCGGGACCCCTACCCGAGATCTGCCGGTTTTGACACCGACAAAGACCACAAGCAAAAAGGCAAGGACAAGCTTCAAGAGGAGATTGATGCATTTGAAGAAGCTCCCAAGGCCTTGGTCAAGTGGGTTCCCAAGACTACATCAAGTTCTACTTCATCAAGTACGACTACAACTCCAAGGATTCCCATCAAGTTGATGTGGATCCCGAAGAAGAAGAACTAGAGAGTTCTTGAGGGTGACTCCACCAACATACTTCACTCATATCATCTTGGAAAGGATAAGTGCAAACAACTTCCATATCTTGCAAAAGTTCAAGGAGTCACAAACCCTCTTGTTGGTAAGACAAGGGACAATCTAACCAAATGCGTTTATGGACATCATCTTGTGTGAACTTCACTCTATGTCTATGGATATCCGTGTTTGTTCCTTGTGGGACTAACCCGTGTAGGTATTGAAAGTGCAACTCACTCCAATGGATTGCTCCTAATGATCTACATCAACAATGAGCTTCCACATCTTCAACATCTACATGAAGTCATCATCGACAAAACCCAAGGTTAGTTCATCCCTCTTAGGGGGGATATCACATCTAGGGGGAGCTTTACTCTAAACATTGAGCTAAAGCAACTCTAATGGTGTGAACACAACAATGCTTTATGTAAAAGTGGTAACCCCACTTGTGCTTAAACGATGAATATGACCTATGATCAAATGTTCTCATTTGACTCCTAAGTCAATATACTCATATATAGATGGCCTAGTCATCGCTAATTGCTTGATAGATGCTAGAGTGTTTGTGCATGCTTTGTCACATATTTCATTTGCCATTTTATTGTGTGAGCATGTTGGTTGCATACTTTTCTCATTCGAGGACATCCATTTGTTGATTTGATTGTTTGGCTCTTCTTCTTTTGCCAAATGGATGGACAAGAATGCCTAAGAACTTCCTCTAGCTATCTATGCTCTTATTGTCTCAAACTCTATTCATGCTACATCACAAAGTTTGATCAAGTCAGATTCGAACCCTCTATGTGAGGAGCACTCGGAGTCACTGATTCGTCATAGACTTACACTTCCAAAACCTCTCTATGCATTTCGGTCTGACCGATTCATCCTGTTCGGTCTGACCGGGTTCACTGAGTTGATCTAGGTTTTCAGAAATCGATTAGAACCTTTCGGTCACACCGAGTTGCAATAACCGTTTGCGATTCTGCATCTCAGTGCCACCGAGTTGTTCCACTCGGTCACACCGACAGGGTCAGGATATAAATACCGATGGGTCAAATTTTGGAAATTCCTCCAAAACCTCTTTGCCTGTGCGTGTCCTGCTCTGTCGTATCAGGTCTCCAGATCGTCCTCTCATCGCCAGCGACCTCTCGCCGCTGGTCTCCGTCGGCGTCAACGGAATTCAACTCCGCCGTTGCTGCCGTAGCGAGCTCATCACTGGACTAGGGTATGAGTTCGAATCTTTGTGCTATTCTTACCTATGATTCTTAGCACAAAGCAAATTCCATGTTTCTTACCACGTATGAGATCATCCTTTCCAGCAAAAACATCCTTTATATTAGATTTGATTCGAAAATTAAGGGTTAGGTTTCCGCCGAACTCATCTCGGACCAACCGAGTTGTGGAAATCGGTCTCACTGATTTGGCTTAGACCATTCCACTTGCACTTTTCGGTTTGACCGAAACTTGCAAATCGGTGTGACCGAGTTCAACTCTCAGTGAAACCCCAGCAATCTTGGAGTCACCGAACCGTGTCTCGGTCTGACCGATTTCACTAGTTTAAACTCCAAAAGTTGCTTCGGTGTCACCGAGTTTAACAAATCGGTAGCTCCAAAATGCTTTCTGTGGGAAACTAGAACTAAGTTTTTGACTCATCTGTTTTGCAAAACATCTGCACTTTGTGATGCTCATCCACTCTATCTCATCTATAACTATTTACAGGGTCAGCTGTCAGCTTGCAGCACCAGAATGTCTGATCAGAGTGATAGCCAGAACAAGTCAGAAGAGCAGGTGAACCTGAGTGAGGGCACTACTCCCTCTGGCAGTTATGATGAAGGCAGCAGAAGTACTCCTAGCAACCTACCTTAGGCTGCTACTAGGCAGAGGAGGAAGAGAGATCCTGAGTCTGAAGATGAAGACTATGTAGCTGTTGAGGAGGAGGTGAGCTCCAAGAAAAAGGTTGTCAAAAAGGAGTTTGGCACAGGTGCATCCACCAAGCCTGGTATGCATAAGAAGGCTTCCGCAAAGAGGGTGTCCATGTCTAAAGCTAGAGCTTCCACACTTGAGACTTCCAAATCAATTGGTGGAGAGGCTGCTGGTGAAGGAAAGAAGAAGGAAAGGAAGAGAGGAAGATGGTGGAAGAAAGTAGATCCCATGGCAGAATTTGAGAGGCACTCATCTGATGAGGATGAAGAAGGTGGGAGAGGAAAGGGCAGGCTACCACAGATGCCTTTCAAAGAGTGCCAAGAGGACAGAGATCTGCTGCTATGCTAGTGACTGAAACAAGAGTGACTACATCAGCACCTGCAGCCACATCATCAGTAGCACCTCTAGTTCCCACTCCACCAGCTCCAACAACTTCAACAGATGCATTCGTCCTTGGAGTCCTCTCAACGCCTCCTCTCGAAGATCAGGCCTAAAGAGACGCATAGCACTATGCATTTTCGAGCTTTTTGGTAACTTGTTGCCAAAGGGGGAGAAAGTTTATAGATCATAGGCTTCGAGAGAGAGAGCTTTGCTTCTTTTTGCCTCTTTTGCTTCTTGTTGATACTTATTTTTATGCTTGCTTGGATGATTCTCTATGTTTATGTGTGTGAGATACTTGTATGATCATGTGTTTGATCATATTACCTTAATACTTATGCTTGCATGATGCTATTACTTATTTATCATATATGATCATTCACTTTGTCTTGGTGATGAGTGCATATTTTACTCTCTATCGTTTTGAGCGCTCCACCAAGATGTATGTGACATGGAAGAGTAACCCATGATCCAAATCGACTGTGCATTTGCATCAAAAGCAAATTTTAAATAATGCACAAATTTAGGGGGATCTCTTGCTTATCACATACTTCTCAAAGCGACGATGTATTTCAATCTTATTATCATTTGTCGAAGCTTTGATCTATATGTTGTCATCAATTACCAAAAAGGGGGAGATTGAAAGTGCAACTATCCCTGGGTGGTTTTGGTAATTCCTAACAACATATAGCTCATTGAACTAATGCTGTTTCAAGATTATCATTTCAGAAAGTTCGATGATAGGCATGGCATGGACTAGGAATGTGGACCCCTCAAAAATGCTAAGGACACATATTGGCTCAAACTCAAGACTCTACATTTTCATTTTAGTGATCCAAGATCACATTGAGTCCATAGGAAAGCCAATACTATTAAAAGGGGATGAGGTGTTGTTTAATGGCTTGCTTGACTTGTGCTGAGTTGTTATAATCTGTCAAGACTTAAAATTTGGAAAAGGCTAGATTTTTATTTGGTCAAGTAGTCTAATCACCCCCCCTCAAGACATACTTTCGATCCTGCAGCCCCCGGGTCTCTTTCTCATATATTTGCCTTTGTGATCCACTCTTTTCTTGCATTTATTTTCAGATCTATTAAACCAAAAATACAAAAAAATATTTTGCTGCACTTTATTTTATTTGCGATCTATTATTTCTATCTATTACAACTTTTTCCCGTCCACGCACCAATTTCTGGCGCCGTTACTCGAAAGGGATTGACAACCCCTTTAACACGTATCGTTGCGAGGATTTTTTATCTGTGTGCAGGGGCTATTTACGTTGTGTTGCTTGGTTCTCCTACTGGTTCGATAACCTTGGTTTCATATCTGAGGGAAACGCCTACCCCCGCGGTGCTGCATCATCCCTTCCTCTTTGGAGAAATACCGACGTAGCTTCAAGCGACATCAAAAGGAATTTCTGGCACTGTTGCCGGGGAGGATCTTCAACATATACCAGGTTCTTAATCACAAATCTCATCTCCTCACAATTTACACTATTTCCCATTTGCCTCTCATTTTCCTCTCCCTCACATCACAAAATTTTTCTGTTTTATTCGCCTCTCTTTTTCGTTCGCCATTTTCTTGCCGAATCTGTTTTTGTGTGAAATCTTGTTTGTGTAGTCATGATGCCTCAAAGAAAATATTATGATGTTCCTTACCCAAATATTTTGCTTGAAATTGAGAAAAGTACTAAGGAATATATGACTACACAATTTTTACTGAAGAACTTAAGGAGCACCACGTTGTGCTAGATGCTATTACAAAACAACTTGATGATATTAGTAGAGAAGTTTGCAATCTCCAATCTAAGTATGCTTTTGCCGATAGTTTGCTAGGAAAAACAAATAATGCACAAGCTACCTTAGTAAATCAAATGGCCGCTAAACCAATCTCGTTAGAGGATAAAAGTGATGAAGATCTTAAAATGATTGGTGTTTCTTCTATTGATTCCTTGTTTATTAGAGTTAAGATTGATGAAAAAGGGACTGGAGAAGAGTCAACTTTAGGTAGAAGGCATCCCAATATTTCGGAGGGTGAAAATCTTATTGAGAAAATTGATGAATGTGGGTTTGAAGAGGTCAAAACTTTAGCTAGTGATGTGCCCACTCTTTTGGATTACAAAGACTTTAATTATGATAGTTTCTCTTTGATTTATTGTATTTATTTTTTGCAATCCATGATAAATTCACCCCATGCTTATGAATAAAATAAAGCTTTTACTAAACATACTGTTGATGCTATGACGAAAGCTTTTGAAGAGAAATTGGAATTAGAAGTTTCAATTCCTAGAAAATTTCATGATGAGTGGGAACCTACTATCAAAGTCAAGATTAAAAATTATGAGTGTTTTGCTTTATGTGACTTGGGTTCTAGTGTTTCTACAATTTCGAAATCTTTATGTGATGTGCTTGGTCTTACCGATCTTGAAGAATGTTCTTTAAATTTGCACTTGGTGGATTCTACTATTAAAAATCCTATGGGAAGAATTAATGATATTCTTATTCTTGAAAATAGGAATTATTTGCCCATAGATTTTATTGTTCTTGATATTGATTGCAATCCCCCCTGTCCAATTATTCTTGGTAGACCGTTTCGACGCACTATCGGTGTCATGATTGATATGAAAGAAGGCAATATTAAGTTCCAATTTCCTTTGAGGAAGGGTATGGAACACTCCCCTAGAACAAGAATTAGGCCACCATATGAATCCATCATGAGGGCATCTTATGGATCTCAAACCAGAGATGACAAAACATAGATCCTTGCTTTATGCCTAGCTAAGGGCGTAAAACTATAACGCTTGTTGGGAGGCAACCGAATGAATAAAATTTATTTTTGCTATTTGCTTTATGTTCTGGAGTGTTAGCACAATTATGCTAATGTTATGATTGTGTTTTTTGTGTTTTAATTAGTGTTTGTACCAAGTAGAACCGATAGGATGTTAGAATCATTATTATGTAATCTAGATTATTGACTCTAGTGCAAGTGGGGACTGAAGGAAATATGTTCTAGAGGCAATAATAAAGTTGTTATGTATGTTTCCTTATATCATGATAAACTAGTAGTGTGCCCCGCGCATTTGCGCGGCTAGATTTTTAGCATTTATTTTCATGCGTCATTTTAGATTTTGATAGGGTCTCCAGGTCATAAGTTTTTCCCATTATTTTCCTATGAATATGCTATATAAAATTTTAGTATTGTAAGTGAGCAGTTCAGAAATTGAAACTTTTTTCTTTTACAATAAAGATATCATTAATATATTAGCAAGTAACTTTAGAAATTTAGGCAGCACAAATTATTGCCGCTCTTGGTATACTTTTTCATTCATCATGGGTTGGCAACGACCGTAGAGAAGGCATAAGTCTATATGATATTTCAAACCGATAAAATAAACCTCAACCAAGAGCTAAATCTAAATATGACGTTCTTCCATCCAAACTTGTTTTTTTCGTCCTTTGTACGCCTCACCATTACCGGTATGGCAGCTCGTGCATTCATGCCCATAGATTTCTTACATATTGTCGAGCTCAATATATTTTTTCCCAGTAATTTGCCCTTATCAATAACATATTTATAAGTCCAATCTAGTCAATACTCCTCCTATTACTACCACATCTATCTTTTCACGATAGTGTCCCTGTCTTTTTCAAAGAAATCACAAGGTGTAATCAATGTGGATTATTTTATATATTTTCGACAATAAATTTGTTCATGACATATAGTAACATTTTCTGGGTCCTTACTCTCCAAGAAAATCTCCTAGATGTTGTTTTATGGCTATCTGATATGATTGATTCTCATAATTTATATAAAATAGATCTTACTGGTTAGTTGGTTAATTGGTGCCATCAGTAATGATGGTATTGCATGCACTTCATGTGATATAGATAGCTACAGATTGATTTAGTATCAAAGATGATGTGGCTAGTACTACATGTATACCTTTTATTTTAAGTTTTTAATCTCGTCTATCATAAATAGGATTCTTCATTTTGGTTTCTTGGTCATCGGCCCCATTAGCTCCTTAATATCATATGTTCTTGAAGTCACCACCCCACATCAACGTTATATACTTGTATTCCGTGGGTACGTCCCATGACATGTCTTAATGGCTATAGAATTTGCATTTTTCTTCTGCACATACATGCAAATATAAACATATGTCTCATTCCAACGTATTTACACAATCATATTGACCATTTTACCGCTACATCTTTTGCTGTGTTCTATTATCACCCTCCATTTTCCCAGGAATAAAATCTAACTCAATTTGTTTGCTCATCATTCCATTGGTCTGCTTTAATACAATTACAATTACCAATCAAATTGCTTAAACTTACATAACTAGGATATTATAAAGGAACTCGAGAGCCATCCAACTTCTCCATGATGGTTATGAGTATCGCTCTCGCATCTTCTTTATTTATTTACAAAGTAAATTGTGACTCAACTATTTCCTCGACAATCCATAAGTCTCTCAACACAATTACTGCTACAAACAAAACTCATAAGTATACATCATTGGGATATTCATAGGTTCTCCAAGAGTTGCGCGACTTTGGGTTGATGATTGGAAGTGGCCTACTCTTAATATAATAATATATTGCTCCATATGTTCCAAAATTTACTATTCACTAAATTATTTTTAGTTTCAAATCCACAATTTTATTTAATGATTCTAATTTAAGATAAATCAAAAAATAAATGACATTCGATATAAAAGTATTTTGTAATATGATGTCATTCTTGCATATCTAATCCATACACTTTGCTTATATTTTGTTAAGAATTTCAAACATTGATTGAGCATTTAGTTGTGGGCCTTATATTTTGAGATGGATGGAGTATTTTTCTTTTCCATGTACTTTTATTTTCTATGCTTTCATGTGTTCCTTCACATGACTATTTCTTATGAAAATTTCTTAATTTATACTATCAACCTTTGTAATTAGCATTCACAAAAAAACATTGTAATTACAACACACATCATGATTCATTTGAAAAGATATGTGAGAATAGAAATAAAAAGTTCACACTTAGATGTTCATGTCTTTAAGTATCAGCTTTCTGGTTTTGATTTATTGATGCTTACATCCTATTGTGGGCATACTTTATTATTAATAATGTATTTTGTTAAATGTGAAGCGCTAATGTAGATGTATATAGATTTTCGTTAACGCAAAAAAGTGTCTGGATTGATTAAGTTGCTGAAATCATATCCCAGTTTATTTTGTTGAAATTGTAGTTCACATTGGCAGTGATGCTTTCCTTCTTTTTAAGCCGTTGGCAGTTGTACACTTTGCAATGGCGAAGTACGTTCATGCCATGTTCTGTTTTAGCCGTTCTATTTTTCAATTTTGTTTATCTAATCTATTTTCTCAATCTTAGAGAAAGTTTGTTATCCCAATGTAGTGCACTAATTATTATTTTTAGCAGCATGTAGAGTACTAATGATATTTCCTGGCAAAAAATTAGCGTAAAAAAGTCAAAGCCCGGACTGATTTGCTGAAACAATAGAGCACATCAACCCACGTACTTATTCTGCTTGGACGCTTCTTCCTTTTTACCGGTGGGAGCGTTATGGTGGGACTCTTCCCTACTGTATTTTTCCTACTTGGGCCTCCTTTGGTTTGAAGGAATTTCATAGGAATTCTAGAGGATAGGATTCTTATAGGATTTGTTTTCCTTTAGAGCCCTTTGGTTCATAGGAATGGATTCATATTCCTACATAGGATTGGTTCCTATCCTCCACATTTCATAGGAAAATAAAAATGAGCGTAGACTCAATGGAAAAATTCCTTTGGTGTCAATCAAATGACATCTCGTTTCCTATTCCTACTCATAGGATTTGAGATACATGTCATCTCATTTCCTACAAAATTCCTATTCCTATGATAATCCTATCCTATGAACCAAAAGAGGCCTTGGACTATTACCTAGTTGGTGCGTTGGTGCACAGTTGGTGCATGGCTGCACCAACGTAAGGTGATCTCTTTTTTATGCACTAACGTAGGCTAGTCTGACTTGATTCGGACTAACTTTTTGATAGGAAGTCATCTGAGTTTTTTTACCAAAGCAAATACATGTTGAACTATTAGTACGTGACACGTGATGTGTCAAGTTGTCTGTAGACAAAAAAATATATGTTACGCTACTTCTTTTAAATCTTGACCATTAATATTAGAAATTTACGGTCGTGATAATACAATCTATGTGGACACACGTGATGCTTTGTTTGCCTCTTGTCTTAATTATATAATAGATGTTTATTTTTCATGCTAGAATTGTATAAACCGGAACTTACTACATGTGTGAATACATAGACAAACAGAGTGTCCCTAGTATGCCTATACTTGACTATCTCGTTAATCAAAGATGGTTATATTTCCTAACCATAAACATGTGTTGTAATTTGATCAACGGGATCACATCATTCTCTAATGATGAGATGGACAAGACCCATCCGTTAGCTTAGCATAATGATCGTTTAGTTTTATTGCTATTGCTTTCTTCATGACTTATACATATTCCTCTGACTATGAGATTATGCAAGTCCCGAATACCAGAGGAACACTTTGTGTGCTATCAAATGTCACAATGTAACTGGGTGATTATAAACATGTTCTACAGGTGTCTCCGAAGGTGTTTGTTGAGTTGGCATAGATCAAGATTAGGATTTGTCACTCCGTGTATCGGAGAGGTATCTCTAGGCCCTCTCGGTAATGCACATCACTATAAGCCTTGCAAGCAATGTGACCAATGAGTTAGTTATGGGATGATGCATTACGGAACTTGTAAAGAGACTTGCCGGTAACGAGATTGAACTAGGTATGATGATACCGACGATCGAATATGTTGGTGGAAACGACACCTATGGGATCACAAGAATCCCTACTACGGTTAGCGGGGTGCGGGGTTAAGAGAAGAGCGGATCAAACAGATAGCACGCGGTTCGTTTATCCAGGTTCGGGCCGCGAGGATGCGTAAAACCCTACTCCTGCTTTGGTGGATGTATATTTGTGTTCTTGAACTAGCTATGGGGCGTGAGGAGCTCCAAAAAGCCGAATCCCTCTCCTGGTCGCCTCGGGCCTCCTTTTATAGGGAAAAAGTTGTTGCCACAGTGGCACACAGAAGGTGGAAAGGGCACAGTGTTGCGAGGTTATCCCTCGCATTACATGACAAGGCACGCTTAATGTGTCTGCTTAGGTGTTCTCTTGCTTTATCGGGGACGGGGGCGAAGCCCGTCCCGTCCGTTGCCGCTCCTCGTGTTGACACACGCCCTGGCCAGCGGTGCGTGCGATGCCATGTAGGCAGGCAGGCAGCTGAGGTGGCGCGGTGGTGGAGTCTTTACGAAGATCTGCATGCTGCCACGCAGGTGCCTGCCCAGTTGGTTGGGTCGGCAGCTGCATGTGAACGGCGGTGGAGGCTTGGTCGGCGCGGGCCTGGCGATGGCCCTATAGACGTCCTCGGCAAGGGCCTTGCCGGGGCCTGACAAGGGTCTTGCCGTGGTGCCCGCTGTCATCCCCGACAAGGCGCTTGCCGGGGGTCTCGTGGTTTTCCTTGGCTGGGATCTCGCCAAGGGTCGTCGTCTTCTAGTGCTCATCTGATCTTGAATGTTTTTTCACAAAGATCTGCATGCCACCATAGAGGTGTCTCCCGAGCCCTTGCCCCAACATAGTGGACCATGGTGGGGGCCGTGGACTCAAGGGTGACTCGCTCCGTAGGCGCGGGGCGAGCTGCTGCGGCAAGGGTCTTGCTAGGGCTGCTAGGGCTGATCCCGGCAAGGATCTTGCCGGGGGGGAGCCCGCTTCGTCCCTTTGCTCTTCGTGGTCTTGGCCTTGGCGTTGTTCCAGCTACCTTGGGCTTCGGTCTTACCCTGGATCACCTCCCTTGCCCTGCTTGGTGTGGTTGCGTGCGTGGCTCTGACTGCCCGTGCATAGTCATAGGGGTACAAAAAGTGTACCCCTCTTTTTGTACACCGACAGGAGCCCCCGGGCCTGGGCCACACATAAGCGCAACGTGTTGTTGGGCTAGGCCCAGAACGGTGCGCGGGCAGGCGGGGCGGTTTTTACCGCGGTAAGATTCTTCGCGCGCTGTGCTTCTCGCGCGGCGGCGCAGCGTGGAGGGGTGTGCGTGACGTGGGCGGCATGCGTGAGGTTGGTTTCCGCACGCATGCGTCACGTCATAATAAAGGGGCGGCTCGCGCCTTCCCCGTAAAAGGAGGGAGGCGTGGAGGCGCGACCCATTTACTGAATGGGTCCGAGGCGCGGTCTTTAAGGCGTCCACTCCCCACAATCATGGGGTGGGGAGAGGTCGCCTCACCCATCCCCTCAGTTCTGCACGTCTGCCACACGTCTCCCATGCGCTTGGGGTGGCAAACGGTGGAGGCGGGAAACCGGGCCGTCGCTGGTTGGGGCAGCGGGTCGGTCCTGGTTCCCTGCGCCTCTCGTGTCTTGATTGGTCGAGCGAGGCGGCCGACCCCAACCCTGTTCCTTTGTAAAGAGCGGGAAGGGGGGGATGGCATCCCGCATTCTTCCATCTTCTTCTTCCTTTTGCTTCTGCTCCTTTCTTCCATTCGTCATGGAGAAAGGAAATCTCGGTCCTTCGACGGTGGCGGCGAGGGTCACCACTCGACAATGCATCCCTCCTCCTCCTGCGCCTGCGGTGGCAGAGCCGGCCACGAGGGGAAGGGGGAGGGGCGAGGCCGTGGGCAAGGCCGCAGCGCTCGGGGAAGAGGAGGACGGGGTGGCGCGCCGGCCTCACCCCTGCCAGCAGCTCTTCCTCCGATGGAGGGCCACGTTGGGGACGACCCCTGCGAGTTCTGCGTCAGGCTGCGCCGGCCGCCGCACTGTCGCCTTCGCCTCCCGACTCCATTTGCGTGGGAGATGGAGTTGGATCCGCCGCAGTCGTTGCGGCTGCACATGAGGGGCTGCGGGATCAGTGGCACACGGGTCCGCGTCGACTTCCCTGCTCCTCACGTGATGTATCTCCGTCGGGGATGGAAGACGTTTGCTCGTATCCACAACTTGACGGATGGGCTCACTCTCCACTTTAAGCTGATGGAGGGTGGCCTCCTTTTCGTCAAGGTCTTCGGGCACTTCGGGACTCACGCAAGGTGCTGCGTGGAGAGCTCTTCTAATGACGAAGATTCCTCCTCGAGCGAGAGTGGCGAGGAGAACAACGACAACGACGACGAGGGTGGTAGGCGGCAGGATGACGAGTCCGACTAGGTGTCGGGCGCCGCTCCGAGCGGCACCGGCGAACCCATCATCCGTGTTGCCGGCTCCTTGAACTTCTCGGGGTCGTCTCCTTGGGCGGCTGGCGTTGGGAGGCTGCGGAAGAGGAAGAGGGCGGGTGGCAAGGCCGTCAAGTCGGAGTACGCGGGCACCGACACCTTCGACGCGTATTGACGTCCTGCCGCCTCGTCTTCGAGCTCTGCCTCCGGCGCCGCCATCACCATCCAGCCCTTGGACGGCCACCAAGATGTTCTCTTGGTGTCTTCCGCCACCCATAGCTCGCCTAGGCGCCCCTTTTGCCCTTCTCGCCTCCTTGACCTGCCTCCTGAGGAGAGGGACAAGAAAGGGATTACGGGCACCTTACCTCTTTTTAGTTTGTAAGCCTTCGGGCCTTTGTTAAATTTAAAACTTGTAATCCCCTTGTTCATGTTTTTCATTCCCTACGGACTGTACCTGAGCGGGATGTTTTTTTAATGGAAAAGGGATGTTTGCCGGGCTTATTTGTTTGCGGGTGGAACCCACGAAAAGGAATAAATCCTTGATATCTCTAAGATAAACATTTTCTCGCCTGGCAACAGGCCTTGCTGTTCCCCCACTTCACTCGACCATTCTCATGCCCTTGGCGGAGGCAGGGATGAAGTGGGTTTAGGCTCCTTGTTTCACCCTTCCGCTGCCGCGACTACGACCAAACTCGGTCCCAGGAACGAGCCCTAGGGCCTAGAGTTAGGGGAGCACGATAGCCTAAGGATAAAACGAGGTTTCACATACCTCAGTCCATAAGGAAATGCATGATAAGGGATGGAAAATTTATCTGAATCTGCAGCCCCCGGCAACCTCGCTTTGCCGTGGGTGAACTTTTGCTCTTGCAGTCCCCGGTAATACTGGCTTGCCGGGGACCGGATGCTGGTCTGCCCCTTCTTCTTCCCAGGCGGCTCGGCAAGGATACTCGTCTGTCCTACGAACCAAAGAAGACAAAGAAGGACAAAGAGACGCACACTCGACCTCTAAGCTAGGGGTTAGCCGCGGCTAAGCACTATCAACCCTAACCAAGGACGAGACTCGACCTAGCATGCATGCTTTAACTTAGGGCGCCAGCGCTTCATTTATTTATGCTCAGGGTCTGCGCCTGGCTTTGTACAAAGGGTTACATGCCTCACCCGCAAGGCTTGTACAAAAGGTGGTTTGCCGGGGGGCCCGGCAAACCGCGCCTTATGGGTAAAACTTGCGAAGATGCTCAATGTTCCAGGAATTGCTCACTGGAATGGCATCTTCGGTCTCCAGGCGTACTGCGCCGGGCCTGGTGACTCGGATTACCCGATAAGGGCCTTCCCACTTTGGCGTCAACTTGTTGGTATTCTTGGCCGATCGAATGCGCCGAAGAACAAGGTCAGCTTCCTCAAAGCTTCGGGCATGGACCTTGCGGCTATGGTAGCGGCGCAAGGCTTGCTGGTAGCGTGCTGCTCTCACAGCCGCCCGAAGACGATCTTCCTCAAGGAGCGTTGCGTCATCTTGCCGCAGTCTCTCTTGCTCAAGCTCATCATAAGCGAGCACTCGATGTGACCCGTATATGAGTTCTGTGGGGAGAACTGCTTCTGCCCCGTATACCAGGGCAAAGGGTGTCTGGCCGATGGCTCAATTTGGTGTCATTCTGATTGACCAAAGAACCGTCGGCAACTCGTCAATCCAGCGCCTTCCACTCTTGTGCAGCCTGTCAAAGGTCTTTGTCCTCAGGCCTCGCAGGACTTCAGCATTTGCCCTCTCAGCTTGGCCATTGCTTCGTGCGTGAGCAATGGAAGCGAAACGGACCTTGTTGCCGAGGTCTTGGATGTATTGCATGAAGGCATGGCTTGTGAACTGTGTGCCGTTGTCGGTGATGACCCTGTTGGGTACACCGAAACGGCACACTAGCCCCTTGAGGAACTTGATGGCTGACTGGGTTGTAACTTTCCTCACTGCTTCCACCTCTGGCCACCTTGTGAACTTGTCGATTGCGACATACAAGTACTCAAAGCCCCCGGCAGCACGGGGGAAGGGGCCCAGTATGTCGAGCTCCCAGACCGAGAAGGGCCAGGAGAGAGGAATGGTTTGAAGGGCTTGAGCTGGCTGACGAAGCTTCTTTGAATGGAACTGACATGCTTCACACTTGGTGACTAGCGTCATCGCATCCTGGAGGGTAGTGGGCCAAAAGAAGCCCTGCCGAAATGCCTTGCCGGCAAGGGCTCTCGACCCTATGTGGGAACCACATATGCCTCCATGTATCTCCGCCAACAGCCCCAGTCCTTCCTCTTGAGGGATACACATCAATTTCACATAGTTCGGCCTTTTCCTGTACAGGACGTCATCGACGAACTGATACATAGCAGACCGGCGGGCTACTTTTTCCGCTTCTTCCTGCTCCTCAGGAAGTTCCCCTGTTTGGAGGAATCAGACGGTAGGTTGCGCCCATGCCGGAGCCTGAGACTCGACGGTGAGGACCAAAGGCATTTCTTCCATCATAAGGGCGACCGTCTCTACGGCAAGAGCTTGACGCTTTGCCGGAGCCGATCGCCCTACGACGGGCTTAGCATCTCCGGCAACATCGTCGGCGGCTCCGGGGAGCTCGGCGGAAAAGTACTTGTCGGGCCCTGATTTCCTTCTCTTGCTCTGCTCTTCTGATGGATCAACGGATGGCTGAGGTAGCTGGAGCATGAAGGTACCTGGTTCCACAGGCAGCTTGAGGGCAGTGCGCTTTGACAGGTAATCGGCGATGTTGTTCTCCGCTCGGGGAACGTGCTCTGCCTGTATACCGTCAAAGCGCTCTTCCATCTTTCTCACTTCATCTACGTATGCCTTCATCAACGGGCTCTGGTAGTCTTTGTTGACTTGCTTGACGACAAGTTGCGAGTCGTCCCTAACGATGAGTTTCTTGATTCCGAGGTCTGCCGCGATCCTGAGACCGGCAAGAAGCCCTTCGTACTCGGCAGTATTGTTTGTCGACGCCTCCCTGGGGAAGTGCATTTGGACCACGTACTTGAGGTGCTCTCCAGTGGGAGCGACAAGCATTACGCCAGCCCCTGCGCCCTTTAAGGAGAAAGCTCCATCAAAGTACATGACCCAGTTGCAACTTGGCTCCTTGCTGGGGAGGACGGTCTCCTGAGCTTCTTCATCAGGCGTCGCGGTCCACTCTGCAACAGACTCCGCCAGGACTCGACTTTGGATCGTTGAGGTACTCTCAAATTTGAGGCCAAAGCTGGATAGCTCCAGTGCCCACTCTACGATCCTTCCAGTCGCGTCTGGATTGTGCAATACTCGTTGAAGAGGGAGGCGAGTGACGACAGTGATTTTGTGCGCCTGGAAGTAGTGACGCAGCTTCCTCGAGGCCATAAGAAGGCCGTAGAGCAGTTTCTGCACACCGGAGTACCTTGATCTAGCCCCCTGCAGGAGGGAGCTAACAAAGTAGACCAGGTGCTGCATCGTTTTCCTCCTCGGCAGCACCCCAGCTGGCTGCGTCGTCTCTACACCAATGGCATCAGGCTCTGTTGCTGCTATCACCTCATCGTCGACTTCTCCGTGTGCCACTAGTGCGGCGCTGACAACCTGGTTCGTTGCCGCCAAGTACAGCAGCAACGGTTCCTGTGGTTTAGGCGCAACTAGTACTGGCGTAGAGGAGAGATACCTCTTCAAATCTTGTAATGCCGCTTCGGCTTCTGGGGTCCACTCCATCGGGCCCGCCTTTTTCAAAATCTTGAAAAAGCGAAGGGCGCGCTTGGCGGACTTGGAGATGAACCTGCTCATGGCGGCAACGCAACCAACAAGCCGACGCACATCCTTGACCCGCTTGGGCGCCTCAATCTGCTCTATAGCCTTGATCTTGTTCGGATTGGCCTCTATCCCACGCTCCGACACAAAGAACCCGAGAAGCTTGCCGGACGGGACGCCAAAGACGCACTTCTCAGGGTTCAACTTGAGGTTGATCTTGCGTAGGTTTGCAAATGTCTCTTGTAAATCTGGTATGAGGGTCGCCCTATTCTTGGTTTTGACCACTATATCATCCATATAAGCTTCCATATTTCTATGGAGCTGGGGTTCAAAACCAATCTAGATCGCCATTGCAAATGTTGAGCCAGCACTCTTCAACCCGAAAGGCACCCGTATGAAACAATACGTACCACATGGGGTGATGAACGCTGTCTTCTCTTCATCTTCTCTCGTCATAAAGATCTGGTGGTAGCCGGAGTAGGCATCGAGGAATGACAACAAGTCACACCTAGCCGTGGAGTCAACAATTTGGTCGATGCGCGGGAATGGGAAAGGGTCCTTGGGACAAGCTTTATTGATATCTGTGTAATCAATACACAGCCTCCACTTCCCATTTGCCTTGCGCACTACCACTAGATTGGCCAACCACGTTGGATGGAGCACTCCTCTTACCAAAACCGCTGCTTCCAGTTTTCGGATGTCCTCTGTAATGAACTCTTGCCATTCCAAAGCTTGCTTTCTGACCTTCTGCTTGACGGGCCGCGCATGAGGACAGACAGCAAGGTGGTGCTCAATCACCTCCCTGGGAACGCCGGGGATGTCGGATGCTTGCCATGCAAATACATCGACATTCGCCCGCATGAAGGTGACGAGCGCATCTTCCTATTTGTCATCAAGGGCGGAGCTTATGGTGAAAGCTCCGCCCGTGTCGTCCTCCTTGGCGGATACCTTCTTGATCTCCGGCGGCGTAGCCCTGGATTTCTTGTTCCTGCCGGTGGAGCTATCTGGCACGTCCTCGACGGGAGCACCACACTCCGAAGAGGTGCGCTTGCCGGAGTGGGTGTCCGAGGTCTCACCGGTCTTCTTCTTCTTCCCTCCCAGGGCTCCAGTGGCAGGAGCAACTGCCTTAGCGGCGGCGGCTACTGCAACTGCTTCTTGGTAGAGTTGATCAGCGCAAATCAGCGCATCTTTCTTGTCGGAGGGGACGGTGATGATCGTTACAGGCCCTGGCATCTTCAGGGTGTTGTAGGCGTAGTGTCACACTGCCATGAACTTGGCCAGCGCTGGGCGGCCAAGGATCCCGTTGTAGGGCAAGGGGATCCTGGCAACATCGAACACGATCCTTTCCGTCCTGTAGTTCAGATCACTTCCAAAGGTCACAGGCAGCGTGACCTTCCCCTTTGGTTGACTCCTTCCCGGGTTGATCCCCTGGAACGTGCCCGTTTCTTCGAGGTCTCCGTCGGGAATCTGCAGCTTCTTGATCACGGCGGGCGAGATTAAGTTCAGACCGGCCCCGCCATCGACTAGAATTTTCGTCACCTTGAGGTTGCGTATTGTCGGCGAAACCAACAACGGCAAGCACCCGACCACAGTGGTGCGATCAGGGTGATCCTCGGTGTCAAAAATGATAGGTGTGCTGGACCACTTTAGCGGCTTTTGGGCATTAAACGACGGCTCTGCTGCTGTAATCTCACGCGCCCACTATTTAAGCCGGCGGTGAGAGGTATGCAGCGAGGCGCCGCCATCGACGCACATGGCCTCCGTAGCTTTCTGAAACTCTTGGTCACTGGACTCGTCGTCCTCTTCGTGATCATCGCCTTCTGGCTTCTTGTCGCGGCCCCGGGCGGGCCTCTCTTGCTGTTTATCCTTACCGCGACGGCCTGCCTGGCCGTCACGCTTCTTGCCGGACCCCTCAGCAGCGTCCTGGCCCTTCTCCTTGTCCCGCCTCTCATATTCATCTTTTTGCTTCTTAGCAAGCAGCTCAACTTGTCGGTAGTTCTGGAGGTCATGGCTTTTGGTGCGATGGATCTTGCAGTATTGCTTGTCGGAGTTCCCTGGCTTATCGGCAGCCACCAAGGCCCGGCAGGCGGCACATCCGGCAATTTCCTTGCCGGGGTCATCTGCCTTGGTTTTCTTGGTGGAGCCGGCGTCATCAGATCCCTCGACGGCAAGCACAGCTTTACCCTTGCGCTTCCTATTGCGGCGCCGGCCTTTCTTTGCCGGGGCGGCAATATCCTCGTCTGAAGAGTCGGTTTCCACGCCCTTGCCCCAACATAGTGGACCATCGTGGGGGCCGTGGACTCAAGGGTGACTCGCTCTGTAGGCGCGGGGCGAGCTGCCGCGGCAAGGGTCTTGCCGGGGCTGCTAGGGCTGATCCCTGCAAGGATCTTGCCGGGGGGAGGCCGCTTAGTCCCTTTGCTCTTTGTGGTCTTGGCCTTGACGTTGTTCCAGCTACCTTGGGCTTCGGTCTTACCCTGGCTCACCTCCCTTGCCCTGCTTGGTGTGGTTGCGGGCGTGGCTCTGACTGCCCGTGCACAGTCATAGGGGTACAAAAAGTGTACCCCTCTTTTTGTACACCGACAGAATCTCGGGCAAGTAACATACCGATGACAAAGAAAATGACGTATGTTGTTATGCGGTTTGACTGATAAAGATCTTCGTAGAATATGTAGGATCCAATATGAGGATTCAGGTTCCGATGTTGGTTATTGACCAAAGATGTGTCTCGGTCATGTCTACATAGTTCTCTAACCCGTAGGGTCCGCACGCTTAATGTTTGATGACGGTTTGTGTTATGACTTATGTGTTTTGTTGGCCGAAGTTTGTTCGGAGTCCCGGATGAGATCATGGACATGACGAGGAGTCTTGAAATGGTCGAGAGGTAAAGATTCATATATTGGAAGGTTATATTCAGACATCGAAATGGTTCCGAGTGATTCGGGTATTTTACCGGAGTACCGAGGGGTTACCTAAACCCCCCGGGGAAGTGTTGGGCCAACATGGGCCTAAGGGAGAGAGAGGGAAGCCCACTGGGGGTGTTCGCGCACCCCCTCCTTGGGAGTCTGAATTGGACAAGGAGGACGGGCGGCGCCCCCCTTCCCTTTCCCTCTCCCTCTCCTTCCTATTCCCTATGGTGGAAGAAAGGGAAAGGGGGGCAAATCCTACTTGGACTAGGAGTCCAAGTAGGACTCCCCCCATGGTGCGCCCCTCCTGGCCGCCAGCCTCTCCCCCCTCCTTTATATACATGGGCACGGGCACCCCAAAGGCACACCAATAGTTCTCTTAGGCGTGTGCGGTGCCCCCCTCCATAGTTTACTCCTCCGGTCATAGCGTCGTAGTGCTTAGGCGAAGCCCTACGCGGATCACATCACCAACACCTTCGCCACGCCGTCGTGCTGACGGAACTCTCCCTCAGCCCTCTACTGGATCAAGAGCTTGAGGGATGTCATCGAGCTGAACGTGTGCTGAACACGGAGGTGCCGTACGTTCGATACTTGGATCGGTTGGATCGTGAAGACGTTCGACTACATCAACCGCATTAACATATATAACGCTTCCTCTTTCGGTCTACGTGGGTACATGGACACACTCTCCCCTTCTCGTTGCTATGCATCTCCTAGATAGATCTTGCGTGATCGTAGGAATTTTTTTGAATTACTACGTTCCCCAACAGTGGCATCCGAGCCAGGTCTATGCGTAGATGATATGCACGAGTAGAACACAATGAGTTGTGGGCGATAATAGTCATACTTGTCGTGGAATTGTCACGGCAGATGTCCTAGGGTGAGGACTTAGTCGTGGAGCCATCGCACTAGGTTAGCTTAGAGGGGTTAAACAGGACAAAGGACACAGGAATTTATACTGGTTCGGCCCCTTGCGGTGAAGGTAAAGGCCTAATCCAGTTTGAGGTGGTATTGCTTATGTCTCGATTACCAGGGAGCGAATACGCTTGACCTAGCTTTTGATCTCTTCTCCCCCTTTCTAAGTCGCCACCGGGTCGTCCCTTTATATACACAGGTCGACGCCCGGTGGCTTACAGAGTCCCGGCCGGCTCATAAACAATGTGTCTGACCCGGTAACTAATTGCACATGCCTTATAATACAAGTTACACATATATGACGGTTTACAATTGTTTGGGCCTTAAGTGGCCTTTGGTCTCCGGTCCCTTGAAGAGTCTGCGTAATGGACTACCGCCTTCAGCATCTTCATGGGCTTTGTCTTGATAAACTGCCAGGGACTTAACCCGACCCCTCCTGGGCGGGTTAACCCAATAGTTATATCCCCAACATTAGGCCCAGGTTGATTTGAACTTGTTCATATCAATCTTCAATACTTAGAAAAAATTCCTTCCTCATTACCTTTGCAAAAACCTTGTAACTCGCTGTGATGTCATCTTCTAGGTTCTTGGTAACCCGCCATGACGTCATCTGTCATTAATATCGCACAAAGCCCACATCTTAATAAATCTTCTTTTTAATTAATCTCCGAAAAATGCGGCATGTGCGCCTGTCACATTCATTTTTTGGCCTCCTCGATTCGCGCGCTTGTCACTTATCCATCTGCATTATAAATAGGGACGGGGGTCCCTTTTCACTTCCCCCCTTGCCTCTTCATCTCTGTCTTCTACCTCGCGACGCCCGAACAATCGAGCTCTGTCGTGACCATCGACCTTCACCTCTACATCGACAACGGCCACCGCATCAACCTGATCTTGTCCAGATTTCGTCCGCGCACCTCCGCTGTGCATCAGCCCTGGTACATCATCCTTTCCTCCTTTCTTATAGATCTCATTAGGGTTTCCCGATGTTCATCAAAGTTCATCCTCATTCTTGGCTATAGTTCTCCTTTTTTTATTTGAACTTGATGCTCCCCCTATGCCGCAACAGTCGTAGCAATCCTTTTTATTATTTAGAACATCTCCTCTGTATTAGGAAATCGATCTGGATCATGAACTGCTTGAGTACTAATATTTTAGGCCTAAATATTTTTGTATTAACTGAAGTGCGGTAGATCCGAAATCATAGCCTCAATCTGTCAAACCTGTTTTTCTCAGCACTTAGATTTTTCATCCCTGGATCCGTCCTTTCAATATCTGTATGGGCGGCTTAACTCAGAAATAGTAACCCGCCTGGTATCATTACTCCCCTTTTAAGCCGCCAATGGTTCCTTGTAACTCTGCAATGTCAATCTCCGGCTTAACGCCTATTGTCGGTGTCAAAACCGGCGGATCTCGGGTAGGGGGTCCCGAACTGTGCGTCAAGGTCGGGTGGTAACAGTAGACAAGGGACACTTTATTTTACCCAGGTTCGGGCCCTCTCGATGGAGGTAAAACCCTACTCCTGCTAGATTAATATTGATGATATGGGTAGTACAAGAGTAGATCTACCACGAGATCAAGGAGGCTAAACCCTAGAAGCTAGCCTATGGTATGGTTGTGTATGATGATGGTTGTCCTACGGACTACAACCCTCCGGTTTATATAGACACCGGATAGGGTTAGGGTTACACAGAGTCGGTTACAATGGTAGGAGATCTTGAATATCCGCACGCCTAGCTTGCATTCCACGCCAAGAAAAGATCCTTCCGGACACGGGACGAAGTCTTCAATCTTGTATCTTCATAGTCCTGGAGTCCGGCTGAAGGTATAGTCCGGCTATCCGAACACCACCTAATCCAGGACTCCCTCAGTAGCCCCTGAACCAGGCTTCAATGACGACGAGTCCGGCGCGCAGATTGTCTTCGGCATTCAAAGGTGGGTTCCTCCTCCAATTTCTTCAAGAAGATTGTAAACACGAAAGATAGTGTCCGGCTCTGCAAAATAAGTTTCCACATATTGCCATATAGAGACTAATATTAACACAAATCAAATCTGCTGACGTATTCCGCAGTGCGTCATAACACTACGGCCAAGCTCTTTATATAAATTGTTTTCATTGTTCCACCTCAGCGTGTTTTAGCGAGGCGGTTTCCTTGGCACGTCTTGTAAAAGCAGAGATCGTGTGCCCCTTTTAACGGGATTCTCATCAATACGGACGTGGGTAACCCAACCACGCCATTTACCACGGCACTTGGGAGGCAAGTGAGTTTTATTAGGTAGGTGGGGATGCCTAACCGCACCCGCTTGTATAAAGGGATAAGGATTCACCTTTTTAACCTACGCCTTCTTCCTCCTTTGCCAATCCATCTCTCGCGCACTCAAGCTCCAGCGCCCAAGTCCGCTCTTCCTTCCTCAACCTTCTCCAACAATGTCCGGAGCGGGAGGCAAGTGGATGGCCTCCTCCGTTACGGAGGCCCAAGTAAAAAAGCTAAGGAAAGCCGGATACTTGTCCAAGGACATCCCGCATCGGCTTCCTGAGAAGGGGCAGCTTCTTCCTACCCCAGGGCCCCATGAGAGGGTAGTTTTTCTTCCCCACTTCCTCCGCGGACTGGGCTTCCCACTTCACCCATTTGTCCGGGGGCTCATGTTCTACTACGGCCTGGATTTCCACGATCTGGCCCCGAACTTGGTCCTCAACATCTCGGCATTTATCGTCGTGTGTGAGGCCTTTCTCCGCGTCCGCCCCCACTTCGGCCTCTGGCTCAAGACCTTCAACGTCAAGCCCAAGGTGGTGTCCGGCACCCAGGCGGAGTGCGGAGGCGCTATGGCCGGCAAGATGGCCAACGTCCTCTGGTTCGATGGCTCCTATGTGGAGTCCCTAAAGGGGTGGCAGGCCGGGTGGTTTTACATTACCGAGCCACGCGATCCGAAATGGGTCGCAGCCCCCGAGTTCAGATCCGGACCCCCCACGCGGCTCATGTCCTGGAAAGAGACGGGCCTGTTGTGGGGCAACGAGGAAGAAGTGACTGGGTTGCAAACGTGCATCCAGTCCCTAGTGAACAGGCCAATCCGGCTGATCAATGTGATGCAGGTCATGCTCGTTCGCCGGATCCTCCCGTGCCAACAACGGGATTTTACTTTGTGGGAATTCGACCCGGCGCAGCACCAAACCCTCAGTAGGCTCTTCAACACGACGTATGAAGACGTCTGGAAGGTGCTGACCAAAGGCGCCGAATCCCCCACATCCGCTTCCGAGGACCGCGGATACAGCTCGCAGCATGATGCCAGCGAGGTGAGCTATCTATACCTTTGACAGGTTTGTTAAGCTCTTCTTCATAGATTAACTCTATGCGGGATCTAAACTCCCTTTACCTTTGACAGGCTTGGCGGGCTATAGCCGGACCAATTAACTGTCCGGATCCCCTGCCCGAAGACCCAGCCCTAGCTCTCTTGGTGAAGCTGATGGCTCCGGCACCTTATGTGGTGCCGGAGAAGAGTGACTCATGATATTATTTTAATGCGCGGCTTTCCCTAATATCGCTCGTAATTTATGCAGCCCGCCCCGGGCCGAACTCGAGGATTCGTCGAGCGGCTCCCTAGATTCGTCGGACGTGAACTCTATTCCGCCCGCTGTCTCCCTCTGCAGAGCGGATGACACCGAAGTGGCGTCCCGCCAAGCTCCAGGGCAGGAGGAGATAGTCCTGGAGGAGCCGCAAGGCAATCCTCTGGACCCCAGGTGTAAAGGGGATGAAACCCCCCAGGGCTCCAAGTCCGGCTTTGTGCCGGACACCGCGCCGGACTCGACAGTCCTGGTCCGTGGTGGGCGAACTCATTCCGAGAGGAGTAAGCCGTCTGAGCAGGCGACCTCCGTCCAACCATAGGCGCTGGACAATCTGCTGGAGGTGCTTGAGGGCGCCGCCATCGACGAGGAGCACCGTACTATTATGAGTACGGTGATCCAAAGGGTTCAGTCCGCCAAGAGCGGACTGACTGAAGCTTGCGCTAGCCTTCTAACAGGCTTCGAGGTAAGTAAAAATATGTCAAATTATTTACCGCATAGACAGTAGCCCCTGATGCTCTGTTCGGTGTTCGGAAAGAAAAGCCGAATAGAGGATCTAGTAATTTTCGCAGGAGTCTAACAACAAAAAGTCAAATATGCGTATGCAGGCTTCGCTGCTGTCCACCGCCGCGCTGACTGCGCAGGTGGATTTCCTCAAAAAGGACCTCGGGCGGACCGAGCAAGAGCTCGGCCTTGCCAAACGGCAGCTCGAGGAGAAAGAAGGTAAGAAATACCCAAAAAAGGAAAAAAAGGTGCCTATAGAGAGGCTTGATTGCAGAAAGAAATAACAGGATTGTACTGCTTATTGTAGGGGCCACAACCGAGGTGGCAACCCTGAAGCAGGCGCTGACTGAGGCCGGAAAGAAAACGACCGAGGAGCGCGCCGAGCGAGAAAGGCTTGGGGTTCAGGTCGGCGAGGTGCAGCAAGAGCTGCAAGCTCTTATGAAAAAACATGAGAGTTTGGAGCTTGAGTCAAAAGCGCAAGCATCCGAGCTCGCGTCGGCCCTTGAGACCGCCAAGCGTGCCAAGGCCGAAGCCCAAAAGGCCCTCCAAGAGTTGGAGGAGGTGAAAAAGATAGCAACGGGTAAGGCATTCTTAATGCAAAGTAGGAATATAAAAGTAAACTACCTGTTACTTACCCGAATCCGGAGTTCTCCAGGGGCGTTCGCCGATCTTCCCTGCAGCGTATCCGACGCCGCCGCGTTCTACCAAGCTGAAGAGGGCAGCTCGACGGAGAGTGTGTTCTGGTCTCAGTATTCTGAGGCCGGACACCCTGTGCCTTTGAGCGATCAGCTGAAACAGCTGGTCGAGCTCCACAAGGTGGCCGAACAGGCCATGAAGGGCTTACTAGTTCGGCTGTGGCCTGGAGAGGCCCTGCCTGGGAGCTATTTCGGGCTAGTGCGGTGGCTGGTGGAGGCCTGTCCACGGCTTGAGGTCATCAAGCGCTCCGCCTGAATTGAGGGTGCCCGGAGGGCCCTTGCCCGGGTAAGGGTACACTGGGGTAAGCTGGACGGAGAGAAGCTGGTGAAGGACGGGCCGCCACCGGGGAAGGAGCATCGCAAGCCCGAGAACTACTACAAGGAAGTTCTTGCCGGAGCCCGCCTTGTCGCGAATGAATGTACTAAAGATGTAGTATTTGAATGAACTCGCTCGTTTGTATCCTGTGCGCTGAAAACTTGTTCATATGCGCTAAGCAATGCTTATTGAATTTAAAATATTATTTTCTGTGCGGCCGTTTATCAAAAATTGAGAGATGGCCAGTCATTGGCTTCTGCCCCCATGCCACTAGTGCTGGGGTGTTCGGGATAAACCTGAGGGCTCTTTTTCCCATAGTTGGGTCCTTCGAGGGAGGCGCTCAGCAGAACGAACCAGGCAATCGGACTATAATGCTTGAACACTCTCACTTAGCCATAGAACGTTATAATTTTAAATTTCGGCGAAGCCCCTAGTTCGGAAGGCCGAATTCGGGGCGCTATCCATGCCTTTGGCCGGACATAGCCAGCTCCTCGCTCGAAGCGGCATAAGTCTTTAAGGACTCGAAAAACCTCTCGAACAGCGACCGGTCTCACGCCTTATCATGATAGTCTGTTTTAGCTTTCTCCACTGAGGTGCTTAACCCAGCTGAACTGGGGCACAATCGCAGTGGTTCTCCTAGTGCTACCTTAGCCGATATAGCGGAACGTAAGGCACCAAAACATAGGAGCCGGGCAAACCCAACATGTGACCAAAATCATGATTTGGAGCCGATGCATATAGTGCTATAAGTTCGGGGTGCCGCACTTGTGAAAGTGTACGGACTTCTCACACCAGATAGAAGGGTAATGAAGCCCCTGGTGTGTTTTGCCGTACCATGGTGTACGGTTGCGATCATGTTTTTTTAATGATCATATATATTAAAAGAGGACAACGCAAAAAATAGGCGAAAAGCTATGCATTGTTTATAGAGAGGCTATTTATCAAAGCCGAATGATACAAGTAGTGCCATAAGCAAAAAAGATATTAGACTATTTAACATGTCCTGACCAGGTGCAGGCCGCGGAATTTAGAAACAGATATATCGCTCAAAATAGAGACCACCTGAGAGTTCCGTAATGCGGTGTAGCTTTGTCTGCTTTCCTGGGTCTTGCATCGTCTGTGCGGCAACAAAGCCGAACAGGTTATCCAGAGTGTGGAGTCCTGAAAGTAAAAAAATCCAGCAGCCCCTAGTACGTTTGACGCCGTATTGTAAGCATGCCGTTAATGTGCCCCTCCCCCTGTGCCCATGGAATTTCGAGGGCGTAATTGTGTACTCGAGGTACTAGCTCCGCTATGTTGCGATGGCTGGGGTTGGGGCCGTATTGCTACGCTTGCTCCGAACGTGCCAGGCGGTCTTGTTGCAGGTTACTCCGGGCGCGCTTTGCATTGTCCGGCTTTTTAACGGCCGGACTGGAGAGTTTCCTTGAAAGGCTGCTTTGTACTTCCGCTGCGAGGACCGCCGTGTGCTCCTCCGTACGGATGGAGCGTTCTGTGTTTCCGTTGACCGTAATTACTCCTCGAGGGCCTGGCATCTTGAGCTTGAGATATGCATAGTGCGGCACCGCATTGAATTTAGCGAATGCGGTTCGTCCGAGCAGGGCGTGATAGCCACTGCGGAACGGGACTATATCGAAGATTAACTCTTCGCTTCGGAAGTTATCCGGAGATCCGAAGACCACATCAAGTGTTACCGAGCCTGTGCAATTGGCCTCTACACCTGGTATGACGCCTTTAAAGGTCGTCCTTGTGGGCTTGATCCTTGATGGATCTATCCCCATTTTCCGCACTGTATCCTGATAAAGAAGGTTCAGGCTACTGCCGCCGTCCATGAGGACTCTTGTGAGATGAAATCCGTCAATGATTGCGTCAAGGACCAATGCGGAAAAACCACCGTGGCGGATGCTAGTGGGGTGGTCCCTTCGATCAAAAGTGATCGGGCAGGAGGACCATGGGTTGAACTTTGGGGCGACTGGCTCCATCGCGTATACGTCCCGTAGCGCACGCTTCCGCTCCCTCTTGGGAATGTGGGTCGCGTATATCATGTTCACCGTCCGCACTTGTGGGGGAAACCCCTTCTGTCCATTGTTGTTCGGCGGCCTGGGCTCCACCTCGTCGTCGCTATGCAGCCCCTTGTCTTTGTGTTCGGCTCTTAACTTGCCTGCCTACTTGAACACCCAACAATCCCTGTTGGTGTGATTGGCTGGCCTTTTGGGGGTGACATGAATCTGGCACGAGCGGTCGAGTATCCGGTCCAAACTGGACAGGCCCTGGGTATTCTTTTTAAATGGCTTTTTCCGCTGACCGGATTTATAGCCTCTGAATCCGGAATTTACTGGCGTATCCTCATTGCTGTCGCTGCTAACACGGCACTTTTGCTTATTTCGACGTGTCCTGCCACTTTTGTCCTTGGTATCTGAATTACCAGGGTTCTTCAATAAGTTGTTGCTGCGAGCTAGCCAGCTATCTTCGCCCGCGCAAAAGCGGGTCATGAGTGTCGTGAGGGCTGCCATAGATTTCGGCTTTTCCTGTCCTAGGTGCCGGGCAAGCCACTCGTCGTGGATGTTATGTTTGAAGGCTGCTAGGGCCTCTGCGTCCGGACAATCGACTATTTGTTTTTTCTTTGTTAGGAACCGTGTCCAGAATTGCCTGGCCGATTCTTCTGGCTGCTGAATTATGTGGCTTAGGTCGTCGGCGTCCGTTGGCCGCACATAGGTCCCCTGGAAGTTGTCGAGGAATGCGGCTTCCAGGTCTTCCCAAGAACCGATTGAGTCTGCTGGTAGGTTGTTAAGCCAGTGCCGGGCTGGTCCCTTGAGCTTAAGGGGGAGATATTTGATGGCGTGTAGATCGTCGCCACATGCCATGTGGATGTGGAGGAGATAATCCTCAATCCATACTGCCGGATCTGTCGTACCATCGTACGACTCGATGTTGACGGGTTTGAAACCCTCTGGGATTTTATGATCCATTACTTCATCTGTGAAGCATAGTGGGTGTGCGGCGCCCCTGTACTGGGCTATGTCACGACGCAGCTCAGAAGAGCTATGCCTGTTGTGTTCGGCCCGGCCGGATTTATTGTGTCCGGAGTGAAGATCATCACGTGTCGTTGGGCGTCTGCGCGATCCATAGATCGATCTTGTTTGCCTAGCTTTATCCTCCAGTATGTCTCGCAGGTCTGGCTCATTTTCCCGTGCCTTAATTGAGTGCACCGGGGCATGGCTTGTTTAGAGGTTCGACAGGCCTCTCTGTCGCGGCCGCGAGGTGGCCGGTCTGCCATGTCATGCATTGGTAATGTAGGTGTTTCCCCCTCTGATTGGGGTAGCGGCCTGCGCTTAGGATAATTTTTGGAGGGGCGCTCGAGTTCATACTCTTCGGCCGCAAGGAGTTCAGTCCATCTATCAGCTAGCAAATCTTGATCAGCTCTAAGCTGTTGCTGCTTTTTCTTTAGGCTATTCGCCGTGGCTAGAAGCCTGCGTTTAAAACGCTCTTGTTCGGCGGGGTTTGATGGTACGACGAATTCGTCGTCGTCGAGGCTTGCCTCGTCTTCGGAGGGAGGCATGTAGTTATCATCCTCAACCTCTCGCTCTGCCGCTCTCTCATGAGGGCTGGCTTCTCCATCTTCCTGCGCCGAATCTTGCTGGATTTGGTGTTCTTCGGCGCTATCCGGGGTAGTATTATCTCCCGTGCCGGAATCACCGTTTCTGCTGTGGCGGGATTTAGAGCGGCGCCGTTGACGCCGGCGTTTTGGCTGTTTTTTCGAGGTGTCATCCTCCGCTGTTCCATCGCCATCTCCATCCTTTGGAGCGTCCACCATATATATGTCATATGACGAGGTGGCGGTCCAGCGCCCTACAGGTGCTGGTTCTTGTTCGTCTCCTCCTTCGTCGTCCATACCGTCGAAGTCTTCAGAGCCGAAGTCAAGTATGTCGGTTAAATCATCGACAGTGGCTATTAAGTGGGTGGTGGGTGGGCTTTGAATTTCTTCGCCGTCCGATTCCCAACCTCGTAGACCATAGTCCGGCCTGGGCTCTCCTGATAGAGAGAGAGAGACTTGAGAGAATTCAGGATATCACCGAAAGGTGAGTGCTGAAAGATGTCCGCGGCGGTGAACTCCATTATAGGCGCCCAATCGGATTCTATCGGTAGGGGCACGGGAGGCCTGGAGTTCGGAGAAGAATCCGACTCCTTGGAGTCATGGGCCGTGCGGAGTACGGGGCTGGCGTTCAGCTCGATCGCCTTCAAGATCGCAGCCCCCGAGGTGACGTCCAACCGTTCATCCTCAAAGAACACAGCGGGCTCCGAGTCGAGGATCGGGGCCGGTGCGTGTGCGGCCTCCAGGGCACTATTCGGAGGCACAGCTATATCATGCCCCTCGAGGTAGTGCGGCGCGCTTGGTTGTGGCTCGAACCCGTCGAAGATCAAGTCTCCGCGGATATCTGCCGTGTAGTTTAAGCTTCCAAACCTGACTTGATGGCCATGGGCGTAGCTTTCTTTCTGCTCCAGACGACCAAGCGAATTGGCCCGCAGAACGAAGCCGCCGAAGACGAAGATTTGTCCGGGGAGGAAAGTCTCACCCTGGACCTCATCGTTGTTCGTGATCAAAGGAGCCATCGGGCCTAAAAGTGACGACACAGAGGAACTCTCAATGAAAGCACCAATGTCGGTGTCAAAACCGGCGGATCTCGGGTAGGGGGTCCCGAACTGTGCGTCAAGGTCGGATGGTAACAGGAGACAAGGGACACTTTATTTTACCCAGGTTCGGGCCCTCTCGATGGAGGTAAAACCCTACTCCTGCTAGATTAATATTGATGATATGGGTAGTACAAGAGTAGATCTACCACGAGATCAAGGAGGCTAAACCCTAGAAGCTAGCCTATGGTATGGTTGTGTACGATGATGGTTGTCCTACGGACTACAACCCTCCGGTTTATATAGACACCGGATAGGGTTAGGGTTACACAGAGTCGGTTACAATGGTAGGAGATCTTGAATATCCGCACGCCTAGCTTGCCTTCCACGCCAAGAAAAGATCCTTCCGGACACGGGACGAAGTCTTCAATATTGTATCTTCATAGTCCTGGAGTCCGGCTGAAGGTATAGTCCGACTATCCGAACACCCCCTAATCCAGGACTCCCTCACCTGTGTTTGCTTCTTTATTGTTTCCCTGTTAACCATAGGCCGGCTTAATCATGTAACCTTGAACCGGCTTAACATTTCTTTCAGATCATTGATAAGGTGGTTAAGACATACACGTCTTGCAATTGGGTCAAATCCTGGGTTACCGAAGAAAATTTGAACAACTTTGTCGCTACTGGCGCTTTAGCCAAAAAAGAGATCATCCATTGGAGAGCTCCTGGTGGGGAAATTCCTCCTCAACCCAAAGATGGAGAAATAATTGTTTTTGCTGACCACTTGGGTCGAGGATTCACTTCACCCGGCTCAAAGTTTTTTCGTGATGTGCTGCATTTCCTTCAACTTCACCCTCAGGACATCGGACCCAACTCCGTGTCCAACATCTGCAACTTCCAAGTATTTTGCGAAGCTTAAGAGGATCCTACAATTGACTTATTCAGGGACTTCTATTACTTGAACCGCCAAACAGAGTTCGTCGATAGGACATGTCAAGAACTTGGTGGAGTCTCCATTCAAAAGAGGAAGGACGTCAGCTTTCCCCATGCTAAACTGCATAGTCACCCCAAAGACTGGAACCAAACTTGGTTTTATTGTCAAGATACATCTCCAGTCGGTGAGAATCCTCTGCCGGGTTACCGTGAACACCGACTTAGCAACACACATCCGCTCCCCCAATGGCTCAATTCGAGGGAAAGGGCCAAACACTCACCAACCTTTTCAAAGCACACAACCTTTATGGCCTACGGCTTAACTGGCGTCGACTTTTCCTGGTGCTGGCTATCTTGGAGTATCTTGCCATTAAGCCGCCACCCCGGCTTAATGTGCGAATATACTGGTGACGTAAGCGATCCTCAACGCCATTGTAACATTCAGCTGTCTTATGCGGAAATCACTGAAGCCACCAAGAAACTGCTGAATGAATCTGTGAAGGAGTGCAGCAAAACCGGACTTAGTCCGTTCTGTACTTTCAACAAGCCGCCAGCTGTAAGAATTGCACATTTTTATGCTTAATCCATATTTTGATGTCTACTTATGTTCTTTTCAATCTTCATAGGTTGATGATCCATTTTGGAAGAGGAGAACACAGGATAAACCAGCAAAACCGGCTCGTGTGAAAACCAAGGCCATCAAGAAAACCACCAAGAAGACTACCAAGTCTGCTGATGAAAACGAGGATAATGAGTCAGAGGTAGAACTTGACTCTCTTGGCTCCTTTTTTTATACATCTCATTGACAATGATTGTTATTAGGACAATGCGGAGGCCAGCCGTGTAGGGGACACAGAGGTAATTACTCTTTCTTTCGGCTCAGAACCTCTGCCAACTCAAAAAGCTCGACAAACAAGCCAGAAAGTAAGTTTTTCTCACCCTCTAGCTCACTTGGATCCCAACTTTCTTTTGAAGAAACAGCAACACGAAGCTCACCGGGTCACCCGTAATAGTGGTGGTCAGATCACTTCTTCTGGCTTACCAAACATGCCAGTTCGCAAACGCCGCCTAGAGGTCCTTCAAATTTCTGATATATTTTACCCCAAGGCAGGTCACTTCCGACAACCTCTTAACCCGTCTGATTCAAACTATCAGGGAACTTCTCATTCTTCCTCTGGCGAGTCATCAGGGACACAAATCCCGACTTTTAAAACTGTACCTGGGTAAGGATACCTTTTAACCATTCATACCTTATGTTCTGTTAATTATACTAACCTCTTGACACTTCTTATTCTCAGGGGCCAAGCCAAACCCAGCAAGAAAGCCAGGCTAGCTAAGGCGGCCGACGATCTTAATCTGTCTAAGTCGGAGAAACAACCAGAGTCTCCACATCCTCATCGAACTGCAGAAGCCATCATTCACAACTCACCTCCGAAGATCATGAAGCTTCCATGGACCATGTGGATGTTGAGCCGACTATCTCTAAGCCGCCAAGCCCAGTCAAACCTGTCGAGGAGAAGATTGATGATGTTGTTGTCACCGGCTTTGGATTCACAGCTCTGGGTCAACATAACGCCTTATCCAAGCATAGCGCTTAGGAAGAAATTTCTGCTGAAGATAAAGACAAGTGGAAACAGACTTGGCAAGCTATACTCATTTCAGCGCTCAAGATCTCCATTCGGGCTATTTAAATCGTCTATACACCAGCCATGACTTTGAAGCCGGCTTAGTGAACCTGATGAAGGAACGCTATGAGGTAAACACTGCAATTCCTTGTTACATGAATATCCTTCCCCTTAGCCGCCAAGTTTATTGGACATGACTAGTATAACATGTGCAGTAAACTTCAATAGCTGCATAGATCAATTCCCGTAGCCTCCAAGGGTCAGTTTATTCTTATAAGATAAATTGGAATTTTATAACAAAAGCGCCTCAACTCTGCATGTGCAGCCCCCAAGGGCCGATTTAACAAATATGTTGAGCCATGATATTTACTCAGCAAGATTTAACATTGCGTACGTAGCCACTAAGGGTCAGCTTAACATATATGTTAAGTCGAGACTAATCATCTTGTAGAAATCCATAATCCCAGTCATAGCCTTCGTAAGCCGGATCATCAGCATTTGTCCGGGTCAGCAAATGAAGCCTTGTTTTGAAGAGCAATATGCATTAGCCCCAAGTGCCAAGTAGAAAACTTGTATTGTACTTGGGACTTCACAAATATTTGAAGAAGCAATAGACATTAGCCCCCAAGTGCCAAGTATAATACTTGTATTGTGCTTGGGACTTCAATTAGATTTATTGCCATCTTATGTAGTGTGTATTTTTGTAGACTGAGCTTGACGGTGTCCTGGAGTAGGGGGTACTCACCACATCATCTCCCGACTAGGTTGATCGGGCCGAGGACCCCCATGGCGGTTCACTCATGGGCCACTTTGGGCAACTCATGCCGCATACAAGGAGTATTCCACAAGACTTGGTGATCAAGACGAGGACTCCTCTCCACCAGCGTATTCGGCCAGGACTCTTGTTATCCTAGGCCTCTGGTGCATTATATACACCAAGGCCAGACTAGTCGATAGATCATTATGACATTACTCATCATACCTCTAGGGTTTTAGACCACAACATATGATCTCGAGGTAGATCAACTCTTGTAACTATATATCCATCAAGATCAATCAAGTAGGAAGTAGGGTATTACCTCGATAGAGAGGGCCCGAACCTGGGTAAACATCGTGTCCCCTGTATCCTCTTACCCATTGATCCATGACACACAGCTTGGGACCCCCTACACGAGATCGGCCAGTTTTGACACCGACAATGGTGCTTTCATTGAGAGTTCCACTGTGTGGTCGGCAGAAGGATCAATGGCTCGCCTGTAGATCAATTGCGACGTCGGCGTCTTAGTTGCCGCCTCGACTGGTCACCTTGGCTTGACCGAGGACTGTGCCCTACCTCCAATCATCAAGTTCGGACGAGGGCCTTCATCAACATCAACTCCGATATATATCAAGATCTTGGAGGAATCATCCATGGAGCTCGGGGGCTCAACGTCAACATTGCCCTCGGGCGATCATGGTGTTTTTCTGGGCAGCGAGCTTGTATCCGCCGCCACCGGCTCCTCGAGTGTCTTTTTAACGATCGCTTCGGTGGAATTGTGTGTAATTAAGTCTACAACAACCATGCAAAATTTCATCGAGTTCCGATGGAGGAATCTCCGGCAATCTACGATATACCGGAGCCCTGTCAAATCTGGGCGGGAATCTGGACGAGTTTAGGGCATGGTCTCCAGAGCCAAACTTGGAAGTCCTTTGGAAGATCCAACCGTTCATCTACTGCGGAATTCCCATATCTACCACCCCTCAAAATTTCAGCTCGATCCGACGGTTCAAACTCCGGGAACCTTCCGATGAGTGGACCAATTTTCTGATCTGTTTTCTGCACGAATACGGATCCGTCCCAAATTCATGTTTCTTTATGAACGTGATATTGGAAAACCTTTTTAAAGGAATTTTCTTCTAGGGTATTGTGTGTTGTTCTTAACATGTGCCCATAAAATTTTAAGCCTCCTCTGAGGTACTCGTCATCATCATGCTGGTGTCAAACCAGTGCGGTAACATTGCTCCATGGCTGCCGACCTGCGCTAGACACATCGTCGCTTTGTTGAGCCGAGCTCATCTTCTTCAGATCATCATCTCGGTGAGCGAAAAAGATTTCAGCATCGTGAAGGATAAATCATCACCAACAACGCCGCCCCACGGATTACACGGAACGGGCACACCGACATCATCGTTCGGTCATTTCATCAATCCGGCTTTGACCGCGTCACAAGTCATGACCAGCGTCGGCATGACTGCACTGTTGCTTCTTCAAGCCGATGTCCATCACGCCGAACTGCTTCAACACCTTGGCTGACATGGCAGCTGCAACGTCTCCTTACCTACCCGCTCTGTTACCTCGGCTAGACTGGGGGCTTCACCATCTCTTCATCGACCTACTCCGGAGACTTTGACGTCACCCGCCGACCAGCTTCATCACATTAGCAGGACCGGGGGCTTTGCCTCGGCAAGCTAACCTTTGCTAGCATCGCCATGCCGCCGCTCCATCGCTCATCACGCAATGGATGTGCAGAACAAGTCTCAATTTTGGGAGTAACCTTTTTTTCAGATTGCTACAACAGATAAACTAGGTGCTATTAATCCTAGTAATTTTTTCTTGCTTGGGTTTATTTTTCCTAAAAATCATTACTCTTGTTTGTTCCATCGTTTGTACACAGGTCTATCAAATGATGGCCGCATTAATGATGGTTGTGCGATGTTCAGTCCGTTTCACGTCCGCAGTTCGGCGAACGCCGCATCTAGAGCCCGGACCGTCCTGCAAATTTAGGCTTTGTCATGCCTTCACTATGTCATGCCGACGCCCTGCTTCAACATTGGCTTCGGCGCCAGGCCACATCTCTTTAAATAAATTATTTTTTTGAAAAGCAATTATGCAAGGATTCTATATATATTTATATATAATTATTTTTTGGACCGCACTGTTTTATCTGTGCAGGTAATGGATTTTGACTGTGTTACACGGTCACTTCGGCATCACCAGCCGACCTGCACGAGACTTGGGCATCCCCCGATAACAGCTTCGGTTGACTGGCGTGGGGGCTTCGTTGTCACCTTGCCGACCAACTTCGCCAGCTCGGCTAGACTGGGGGCTTAGCCTTATCACATCGGCCGAGCAGTGTCACTACTCTGGAGTGTCGAACTCCTTGCTCGGACACCTCGGGCTTGGGGGCTGGGACCTCGGCCATGCTGAGGACTGCGAACCTTCTCGGATCTATCACAGATCAATGGGCATCTTCATCCCGCCACAAACCCGAATCGCGTCATCAACACCGAGCACATTAACCAGCTAAGTCGCTTTCATGCTCAAATACTTTCAGTTTTAAATTTTGTTCGGTTCGACCAAGCATTATACTTTTTTGGCAAAAAGTTGTTTGTGAAAAACTTCCTTGTCAAAACTTTGTTTGTGACACACAAATTCAAATACCCCGTTTACTTGGGGGCTTCCTTTATGAAGCCTTTCCTCTTGCATATGATTATACTTGTATGGCTTCATTCCTTGTTCATGTATTACGCCACAATATGCACCATGTTGACTTAAGTGTCCCGCAAGTTGGGTTGCCTTGCTCCTGTGTTTACCCCTACATTCCCGATTGTTCGGCTAGGGAGTAAAGGGAGCACATCTGCGATTGTCACGATTGGGTCATCCGAGCTTGGACCTCAGACTGGGTGCAGTCAAAAGCTAGCGCTCTTATTGTTTTCAATCATGGTCGGCACACAACGGAACTCATGAGTACAAAAAATCTATTGCACAAGTCTCATAGTAACAATGAGCAACCAAAGAAAGGTATCGGTGGGGGTACTATTTTCTTCGAAGATGCTTCTTACACTTCGTCAATAATATAGCATAAGTTCCCTAAGCACGCTTTGTCTGTTACAGCCTTATGGCCTGATTGCTTGGTTATCGGAAACACCGTCGATATTTTGGACAGGTGGAGTACATAACACTTTTCGGCCCTTGACCGAAGAGGGAGAAGCCAACGGTCGGTTAAGACGCGTTTAAAGTTCGGGTGAACACAGATATGATATAAGTACTTCGGTACATACAAGCATTATACATAAAATTATTTTACCCAAGTCACTTGGAGGCTCTTAAATTTATATGTGTCGTTTTATAGTAAATGTGTTTTCTTCTTGGTCGTTGCAAAGTCTTTTTCTACTGCTCCTTTTTCGACTCGAGCGTATGGTCAATAGCCAGATAGTCTGTCTTCTTGTAAAAGCCGCTCGAGTTTAGTTCACCAAACTGGCCTCGGAGAAGTACCCCGCCTTCGGGATAAGGAGCTTGAAGCCGTAGGCTGGCCCGCTTGAAGTCTTGAGATCGGATGTGTCATGTTAAAGCACGACAGAAGCACCATTTTTTTTCCAATTTTCGGATTGGCACCGAACACTTGATCTAGTTCGAATTCAAGTTTTTACTAAAAAAATTTAGTTTTCCAAGCCTATGGCACTTTTAAACTATTTGTGTGTTTCCGGCATAAGTCTCATAGTGCAACGCCGGACACCTTTAGAGATTCGGCAAAAACATTCTCGGATATTGCTATATATGCATCGGTTTCGAATTGTGTCTTTGGTCAATGGTTGGGTGCCCGGCTCCTGTGCTTGCCTCCTATGTTCCGCTTTGTTTGGCTAGGTGTGCAAAGGGAGAACCGCTGCGATTATGCTTCCAGCTCGCATGGTTAAGCACCTTAGTGGATAAAGCCGAAAACTGACTGTCACAATACGCGTAAACTGGTCAGCGATCCGATGGCTATGTTAAATAACGGGCCGTTCATAACATTGGCCGAAGTGTTTATGGCTGGACCTCGGCTGTCGCCGGACACTAACCGAGGGCTCGTAGCTATCTTCCCTAGTTTAAAGCTCCTATGACTAAGTGAAAGTTATAAAGCCTGCATATCTGATTGCCTCATTTTCGCTAACACAACCGCCTTCGGGCACCGAGACGTCGGCTAAGGGTTGCCTTGTTATTTCGGAAACACCCTGCATAGTATCTACAAAGGGGTAGAAGCCGATGATGGGCCACTTTCAACTGATAAATGGTCGCAATGGAGTCAAAATAAGTATATAATATCAGTGTTCGTATTCATTATACAAGCATTTCCTTCTGTAATAATTGTTATATAAAGCCATAAATATGCAATCAATTTGACTTAAGATTTCGGCCAAGCTGGGTTGCCTGGCTCTTGTGATTACCCCTACGTTCCAGATTGTTCGGCTAGGCGGTAAAGGGAGCACCTCTGTGATTGTTACTACCGGGTCATCTGGGTTAGTACCTCAGACTGGGTGAAGCCGAAAGCTGACCATCTTAAAGGATATAATTGGTCGGCAACGACGAAAGTGAAAATTTGGGTTCGCTAGAGACCACATAGTTCGGGAACTTTCCCCAAACTAAATCCTCAATATTTTGCTCCCACATTGATCACAGCTGAGGTTTCATGATCATGCTTAGCATGGCAACCCAAAGAAAGGAACCGATAGCGGGACTGTTTTCTTTGGAAGACATTTCTTATGTTAAAAAATAACATAACATATCTCTCTACGTACCTTTGTTTATAAAACCGTATGGCCGGATTGCCTTGTTTGTCGTAAATCTTTGCCCTCATAAAGGCTTTATAAAGTAGGACAAACACTCCTCGGCTACTGGTCGAGGAGGTGGAAGCCGATGGTCGGTCAACAAAGTTTTGTACAATGGGGATCTGAGCATTAATGATGTAAAGTACTAGGGTACATAGAATTCTTACACATAAAAATTGCGAGTAAAATCCATTTACATCAATCCATCTTTTAAACCCCTTGGGGCCTACCTTGGCGAGCTCGGATTTTGACCAGCTCTAAGCTCCTTTAAGAGATCTTTATTCTCTTTCCGAGACGTTTGTATTAAACACAACAAAATTTTCTTTCAAACGGATATCGATCCTTAATCCGGCCACCCGTGCCCACATTAAGGCTCGGGGGCTACTGGGCTTCATGCTCATTATTTATAAATATTAACGGGGCACATCGATCCCCTGATCTGGTGTTGCCACCCGACTAGTGGCTCGGGGGCTACTGCGTTGCCTATTCAATGCAGAAAATTCAAAGTGCTCAGTGTTTGGCATAACCGAACTATGGAAAAGTGCGTCTTCGGACAACAATAAATACCATATGGGACTTATCCCGCATCAAGTTGATATATCACAGCGACTTCTCACGTACCTCTCTCAGGGGCCCGTCCGCCGATCACTATTACCTCTAATATATTACACTGCATTTCTATTCCTATGTATTATGTATGCTGCCTAGCTAGGAGTTGATCCTCGGGCCGATTTCACGACCTGAGTCTCAGAAGCTACTAGGATCAACGGTTTCATATTATCCTTTAGGTGCATCTTGGATTTTAGGCCGACAGACACCTTGAGGGCTAATGGCAATACATCTTGTCAGCAAATAAATTTATATGCATCGGAAATAAAATCCGCAGACAATCAACCCATGACCGAGGTGCTGAGCCACCTCGGAAGCAGTTCGGCATATAGCTCGGATGCGAGTGGCTGGCTCCTTAGAGGGCCTTTCCGGCATTAAGCTTGGCTAAAACATTTTGAACCAAGGTGATCTATGACACCTCGGATATAGTACGGCGTTGGAGCTCGGATACAGTCCGGCGTTGGAGCTCGGATACAATCCGGCATTGGTGCTCGGCTGCAAAAGATACCTCGAATGCAGTGTGGCGTTGGGGCTCGGATGCAAGAGGACACCGCTGCACGGGAACAACTTCAAACTCGAGGTGGGCATAAAAATAACATGGCATTGATAAAGGCCGATAACTTAAAGGGGCTCCTCGGATACCCGACGTGTAAACTCTTCGGATTTACTTCGGCGAACCTCAAGATCGAAGATGAGAAGATTTGTTGAACCAGTTTTCAAGACCGACGACTGAAGATGAAGAACAGTTCGGAAGGATCGAGGAGCGTCCCCAACTTGAAGACCGGTTTAGAGGGCTACTGACGGTGTCCTGGACTAGGTGGTACTCACCACATCATCTCCCGACTAGGTTGATCGGGCCGAGGACCCCCATGGCGGTTCACTCATGGGCCACTTCAGGCAGCCCATGCCGCATACAAGGAGTATTCCACAAGACTTGGTGATCAAGACGAGGACTCCTCTCCACCAATGTATTCGGCTAGGACTCTTGTTATCCTAGGCCTCTGGTGCATTATATAAACCAAGGCTAGGCTAGTCGATAGATCATTATGACATTACTCATCATACCTCTAGGGTTTTAGACCGCAACATATGATCTTGAGGTAGATCAACTCGTGTAACCCTTATTTATAAAGATCAATCAAGTAGGAAGTAGGGTATTACCTCGATAGAGAGGGCCCGAACCTGGGTAAACATCGTGTCCCCTGTCTCATGTTACCCATCGATCCATGACACACAACTTGGGACCCCCTACCCGAGATCTGCTGGTTTTGACACTGACAGATCTTAGCAGCAATGAATCTCAAATCGCCAACCTTCAAGAAAACATCAAGTCTCAACAAGCAGAAACCTCCAAGGCCAAGGATGAACTGACTAGTGCCTTAGCAGTAATGGAGAAATTGAAAGAAAGTTTAAAGGCGAAACAAGCCGGTTGGGATACAAAAGGGCAGCCCTGCTGAAGAGGGCTGAAGTTGTTGAAGCAACCCTTGAACCGGTATCAACAGAGCTTGCCGGCTTAAAGCAGCAAATTAACTCCATGACTACTGCCGTTTTTGGTAAAATAATTTCCTTTTACTCTTTGAACATATGTTTATCCATCATGCTCCCGGCTTACAAACATCCTTAATGACGTAGGATCCCGGGTTACCCATCTGCGCTCAGATATGCGGAAGAAGCTGAAAGCTGCTTACACACTCATAGAACAACTATACACTATCGCACAGCAAGTCATCTACACAGCTGCTCACAACAAACCGGCTCCAACCCTTATCAAAGATACGCTGGACAAACTATCTATGCTGCCTGCACGGATTGAGGAGTTGAAAAAATTTGCTACCAGAGCCGGTGCCCTTACTGCACTAACCCGGGCCAAAGCGTGGCTAGTTGATCTTGAATCGGCAGACTTGGCCAACGGTTGCCCGAGCATAGAAGAAGATGGGCCACCCTTTACTGCAAATGACTTTGCCGCTCTTACAAGGGAATGCGTACTTTGGTGAGCAAATTGGTTGAACAGACTGATATTACACATTATCAACTGGTTTATGATGCCAACAATAAGAAAGTGAAGGCGTCGACTCATGATGCTCCGGACCTGGCTCCTCCGATCCGTAAGCACACTTATGCCACTGATGTTGATCCATCCACACTTATAAGTGATGAAGCTGTATTTAGAGCATTAACTGGGATCGACTGGTCGACCACTAACTTCCAGCCATTGGGTGAAGAAGAGGCAAATGAACTGGAGCTGGATGAGCCGCAACCTTCAACACAACAAGGCCAAGAGTCATAAACCGTCGGCCGGCTTAAAATCTGCTTACTGTGAAAACTGCTAAGAAAATTATTCCTGTGGGGCACTCGATGCCTTTGTAATAGGCTTTAGTTAAACTCTTGATCTACCATGCATCGTGCATGTTTTGTTCTGTGTGATACTTTTAAGCCGCCAATATTTGAAGATTTGCCACATATGTTTATGATTGCATCAAGTGTGTACGTCAGACTTATTTATTGTACCTGCACACAAACACATGACAAAGATCCTATAATATGTGATTAAACTGTCGGCTTACCATACCAGAGCAGTTAGGGTGATAACCCAAAACTGTAGAAGACAATACTTCTAAGTAATTAATATCATTAGATGTTGTTGGTTCATCAGATACCTATGTTTGAGTTGTGCTGTGCAACAGACTCTCTTTGGTTTTTGAACCCCGATCATTAAGCCTCCAAGTAGGTGAGAGCTATACTCCTATGAAGTTATAATACTGGATTGATAGCCGAAATCCCAAAGTAATCAGAGCTGTGCTCTTATGAAGTTATCATATTGGCTTGATAGCCGAATTACGAAGGCAATCAGAGCCGTGCTCTTATGAAATTATCATATTGGCTTGATAGACGAATTACCAAGGTAATCAGAGCTGTGCTCTCATGGAATTATCATATTGGCTTGATAGCTGAATTGCCAAGGTAACCAGAGTTGTGCTCTTATGAAATCATCATATTGGCTTGATAGCCGAATTACCAGGGTAATTAGAGCTATGCTCTTATGAAATCATCATATTGGCTTGATAGCCGGATCACGAGGGTAGTAACGCTATGCTCTCTTTGGTGAACACACCTACGTTTGAACAGGAAGCCCCCAAGTGACATATTCGGTCAAGAGGGTAGTAATGCTATGTTCTCTTTGGTGAATACACCTATGTTTGAATAGGAAGCCCCCAAGTGACATATTCGGTCAAGAGGGTAGTAACGCTATGTTCTCTTTGGTGAATACACTTATGTTTGAACAGGAAGCCCCCAAGTGATCTTTATGTAATAAAAAGACTCATTTTTCTTGGAAATGAAATGACAGAGGCCCTGCTTTATCAGGGATGCCGACTTTATTGTAATCATCATAATATATACATTGTCAAAATATGTACACCGTAGGAGCCGGTGGAGCAAGTATAATAAGGCCGAAGATGAGCAATATTCCATGGCCGGTGGGTCTCCTCCTCTGACTTACGTGAATCCTTGTGTTCTCGAATGTCGATAAGGTAGTATGATCCATTGTTTAGATTTTTACTGACCACAAAGGCTCCTTCCCAAGGTGGGGATAACTTGTGCATGTCAGTTTGATCCTGGATGAGCCGCAGCACCTGGTCACCTTCTTGAAAGGTTCCGGTTTTAACCCGACGGCTATGATAACGGTGCAGATCTTGCTGGTAAACCGCCGAACGAGCCGCCGTGATATCACGCTCCTCATCTAACAGGTCAAGTGCATCTTGACGTGCCTTTTCATTGTCAGCTTCAACATAAGCCGCCACACGGGGTGAATCATGATGGATGTCACTAGGAAGAACCGCCTCTGCTCCGTAAACCATGAAGAAACACTACAAAAAAGACACATACGTGACATTTTGGGCCGAACGAATTTTTTTTCTGTCATACTTATGACACTTCTATGACAATAATTGTGACAAAACACGGTATCATCATAGATGTGGTGGGGTCCTACTTCTATGACAAATTTTTGTCCTGGGCGGGTCGGAGGCGCAGCTGCAGGACATTCTTTGGGCCGTCCATGATGAAAAAAAACCGTGGTAGAAGCGAGGGCGAGGAAAATGTCGGGGTGTTCCCGGTTACGGTGGGTGGTCGGGGCCGAGCGATGCGCGTTTCTCTCGTACACGCACGCGCGTGGGTGCGAGGCGTTGGGCTCTAATTGAACCCGAGCGATTGCACTGCAGGCTACGCGTTACTGAACCCGAGCGATCGATCGATCGCTGTTAACTAAACCCGATCGAGCGATTCCTTCGCTACTGCTGCTAACTGAAGCCGATCGATGGTGCCTCTGGATGAATAGTGAGTGTTGCTAGGGGGTTTTGGATGAACAGTTCCTGATGGGGGTGCATGAACAGGACCCCGTGGTGTTTCCTCTGGATGAACAGGACCCTGATCGATCGAGTCGGTTGGGGCTTGATGAACAGGACCCCGTGGAGGGCAGGATGAACAGGACCACCCCATGGAGGGCAGGATGAATAGTAGACGGTGGAGGGCTGGATGAACAGTAGCCCGTGGAGGGGTGGTTGAACAGGAGCCCATGGAGAGGGTTGGTTGAATAGTAGCCGGTGGAGTAGCGTGCGGTGGAGGCTGGATGAATAGGAGCCCGTGGATGAACCGTCGCAGGTGGAGGCTGGAGGAGGTCGACGGTGGATGAATAGTAGCCCGTGGAGGCTGGAGGGGGTCGACGGTGGAGATGAACAGTATCCTGTGGAGTCCCGTTTTGCGGTACGCCACACCCCTCCCGATGAACAGGACCTCCGTTTCGACCGTAGCACTTCAACACAAGTCTGTTTCCTCCGTTTGGCGGTACGCCACACCCCTCCCGATCAACAGGACCCCGTTTCGACCGTAGGAGGTCCGTTTCCTCCGTTTTGCGGTACGCCAGACCCCTCCCGATGAACAGGATCCTGTTTCGAACGTGGTCGGTCGAACACAAGGTCGTTTCCTCCATTTTGCGGTACGCCAGGCCTCGTTTCCATCGTCTATTCTGTCCAAGCCGGTTGGCTCCCATGCGTTCCGTTGCCTCCCGATGAACACTACGCATTCCGTTGCCTCCCCATGAACACGACGATGACGATGTTTCTCTGTTCCGACCCAGCCATGTACACGAGCCCTGGCCGTATGTACGCGCGAGTAGGCATTCGAGACCCCACTCATATCTTCTTACGTGGCCGCATTTACTTTTTTTGCACCCTGGCGGCTGTACATACGTGTACATGCTACGTGCGCGCCTCTACTACGACTCGTGTGCGCCTCTACATCGACCAGTATGTACGTACATGTTCGCGACCAGAATGACAAAGCTACGTGCGCTTCGACCAGGTGGGTCCCGACTGTCACGCACTTCCTTGCCTGTGAGGATGTAGCTGGTGGGTCCCAGCAGTCAGGGGGCGAATCGTTTTTTTTGCCCGGACGTAGTTCCTTGCATGCGAAGATATAGCTGGTGGGTCCCAACAGTCAGGGGAAATGTTTTCTCATGAAATACGGTGTCCCGTCCGGTGGGTCCCCGCTGTCAGGTGGAGGACTAATTATTTTGCGTGTAATAAGGAGGCACTTCCTTGCTGCGGCCGTGGACCCAGCTGTCAGCCTCTCCACGTACAGTCCATGTCCGATGGGAGTCGTTCCTTGACCACGTTGACCACGCTGCACCGAGAGCACCAGGGCGATGGACGACGGCGAGGCCTAGGAAGGGGACGACGCGGAGCCGGGGAAGACGCGACAGTGGAAGCCCGCGCGGAGAGGAGTACGAGGGTTCACTGGTTCGGCTGCAGTGTGAGGCTGCCATCGCCGCAGGGCCTGGCCAGCGGTGGGAATAGTAGGGGGCGGTGAGGCCTCCGCGGTAGCACAGCCGGCCACGGGAGGCAGGAGCATGCGGGACGACCGGCGCTTCTTTGGGCGGCAGGAGCAACAAGACCAGAGGTTGAAGAAGCACTATGGCCGTTGGATGGACATCGTACGGTCACTGGAGCTAGAATCGTTCATATTGACTAAGTTGACAAAACACTCCATCCCCGTCAACTTAGTAGGCCCACAAGTCAGCCTCCCACCAAGGTGGGTCCCAACAAGCAAGCGGAGTATTCATTTTTTGTGCGTAATAAGGAGGCACTTCCGGTGGGTCCGAGCTGACAGCGGGGGAACGTTTTTTCCGCGCAATACGGTGGCCTGTCCGGTGGGTCCTAACAGTCAAGGGGAAACGTTTTTTTCGCGAAATACAGTGGCCCGTCCAGTGGGTCCCTGCTGTCAGATGGAGGAATCATTATTTTCCGCGTAATAAGGAGGCACTTCCTTGCTGCCGTCATGGACCCAGCTATCAGCCTCTCCACATATAGTCCACGTCCGATGGAAGCCGTTCCTTGACCACGTTGACCATGCCGCGCCAAGAGCACCAGGGCGATGGACGACGATGAGGCCTAGGAAGGGGACGACGCGGAGCCGGGGAAGACGCGGCAGTGGAAGCCCGCGTGGAGAGGAGTACGAGGATTCCCTGGTTCGACTGCGGTGTGAGGCTGCCGTCGCCACGAAATAATAGGGGGTCTGGGTGAGTAGAGGGGTGGCCTGGCCAGCGGTGAGAGTAGTAGGGGGCGGTGAGGCTTCCGCGGAATCACAGCCGGCCACGGGAGGCAGGACCATGCGACACGACCGGCGCTGCTTTGGGCGGCTGGAGCAATAAGACCATAGGTTGAAGAAGCACTACGGTCGTTGGATGGACATCGTACGGTCACTGCAGCTAGACTCATTTATATTGACTAAGTTGACAAAGCCCTTGGTACGCGTCAACTTAGTAGGCCCACAGGTCAGCCTCTGAAACGGTGCGCCCCAGATGCTAGGGGGAGGAATCATTTTTTGGGCGGCTGAAGCAAGAATATCCGAGATTGAAGAAGAAGCACGACATCCGTTGGATGGATATCCAACGGCCACAGCTGCCAGAACCGTGTGTTGTTGACAAAGCCTTGCATACGCGTAAACTTAGTTTTTTTAGGGGACGCGTCAACTTAGAAGGCCCACAAGTATGTGGCAGAGAACATATAGCCCATTTGCAATTTGTAAGAATGTACAACCCATTTTTAAATTCTAATGGAATTTACTACAACCCATTTACAGTTTGTTAAAAGTACAGCCCATTTTCTAGCTAGGACAACGATAAATAATTTCAACCAACCGCTCAAAACAGAATTCAAAAAAAATTCCCACATTTAATGGGATCCGAAATATTTTCATCCGAAATTTCTAGTCAGATTAAATATAATTTCAAAATAAAGTTGTATTACATTAAAATCCAGCGAAATATTGCGCGCGCAACAAGTAATGAAACTAAAATTTTCAAATTCTGAAAATAATATATTTTTTAAACTAATTATGCGTTTGGTGCATTTTGTATAGTCACTGCCTAGTTATTATAATTACATCCCATTTATTATTTCTTAAAGTCCATTTTCTTGTTAAGCCTAATGCATACCTCCTAGGAAAGTTAGCAGCCCAGCGGGGCGGAGAATAACAAGTTGACCCGGATATTGTGTACAACTGTCGGCCCAGTTGCATTGCTGATGTTGAAAAAAAGGCCTGTGTAGTACAGTACAACCTAACATGGCTACTCAGCCCACATTCAGCGACGCCGGAAAGGCCCAAACAAGGCTTCTGTACAACTTTTTGAAGTCACTAAGCTCAATTAATAACTTAAGAAAAAAGTTAGACTACACTAGAACCTAATTAAAAGCCGTCACGAGCAAAGAAATAATTCAACGGGTCGCACTTGTGCGTGTGTACATGTGTGCGTGCGTGTGTGTGTGTGTGTGAGAGAGAGAGACCCATCGGTCAATGCTCGTAAATACATCTTTCAGCCATATGCATTGCTGATGCTAAGTAAAAACTTATATAGTTGGCACAATCATATAGAACATCATAGCACACTTAACTTGCATACAAAAATTTCACGCAGGCAACACAATCAGGATGGAAGCAGTGGATCACTACGGGTAGGGCTATGTTGAAACCAATGAACTCGTACATAACGGTTCATCTTCTTTATCAATGACAGGGAAATATCTTGAATGTTGTGCAAAGAAAACAAACAGACAACACAATAAGTTCTGCTAGCACATTAAGTTGACGTACAACCCTTTCTAACAAAAGTTCAGGTACAAAATTAGAACAGGTCACAGTCAAATGTACTGGCACATCAGGGCTTCACACCCATAGCTCGGATGTAACTAGTATCTGACAAGATTCAGTTATTACCTCAAATTAGAGCACATCCATGCAGCCACCCCTGCCTCTTCTCCCAAAGAAAGTAGTGGCCTCAAACGCGCGATGGAGTAGGCCCTATGCCATCCATCATTCCGAGCAACACGGGGAAAGTCTGACGTTGACTCCTATAATGGACATCACCGACGGACCCTGGCACCAGTGGCGGCGGCAGGATTTTGATTGATGGATTGACCACTTCTTTGACATGCACGGACACTCGATACAGGTACATCCCTAACGTGGTCCGCGGCGGCCTTGGTGGCGATGAATAGTACAACCCCGGTTCCTGCACCGGTATCTCAACATCAATCACCTTCGGTATGGTGGACGGCTTCTTCATCCATGCCATAACCGTCAGAGCCCAGCTGTCTGGAGGAACAAACATACTTATGAGCTCACCTCCAAGGTCGTTGATAAGCTCATTCATGGACTCGTTGTTCCAAGCACGTCGTGGCATGCCGTGGAAGGTAAGCTTTGTTAAAACCTCAAGCTCAGAGGGCACCGAGCCCCATCCTTGGTGCCACTGATCAAAGCTCACCAGCGCGCCATCGCAGAACAAACGCCGGGAAGGTTCGAACACACGACTGCAATCGAAAGTTGTCCGGAACTTGACAAAGAAATCAGCCGGTGGCGGACACACTTCGACAAGCAAGTCACTTATTTGGATGTCGTGCACAATGCTTAGAGCTTTGACAAGGTCGTCCGGCGAGACGGGAGGCCAGTCGCCGTTGATGGTTACCATCAGCACTTTGCCGGCAAACTGGTCGTCAAGCGCCGCCATGCCACTGTTGAGCGACAGCACGCAGCGACCGAAGGCAGGACGGACCTCAGGATCTCCGGCTCAGAGATCCGCGTTGACCGGCAACATGATAGTGAGCTTGAGTACAGGGAGTACCGGAGGGGGATTTGGGGGAACTGGAGTAGGAATCGAGATTCCAGAGGTGGGGGAGGGGCGGGAGATTGGGGGTGAAAAGGTAGCTTGAATTTCGAACACGCGCCAATATGTTCTCGGCGCGCAAGTGCACGAAAACACCGGTGGCGCCCACATGTCGGCCTAAGAGTCCTTATTCTTTCTTTTTTGGAGAGCGCGGCCTTTTTTTGGATCTTTTGAGAGCCCGGCCCGAGAGTCATAATTGACCTGTTTGGCATTGCGTTACTACTCGGCCCATATTCGACGACACCTCACTGGCCCAAACAAGTGTACATCATTGAAAAGACACTGAGCTCAAATTATATAACTTGAAAAAAGGAGATACACTCTGAACAATGGAGAATGGTGATGCCCTCATTTAGCCCACCAGTAGTTGAAACAACGATATATACAACATTCAAACACTGACTAGTGACTAGTGACTACTACTGACATAAACAGCAAGAAATGATAGTTCATAAGAAGTCTTGCTACACCACCAAAAAGCACCCATCTTCAGCGCTCAGACTCTCGTGATCTAGACGAGAATGACATTCTAAACAGAGCCAACTATTACATAGTAAGAGTGACATAGACGAGGATGACCAAATGACAAGGAATATGCATAACAAAAGAAAGAACTACCCATCTAGAACAAGCAGCAAAGACAACAAAGTCATTCGAAGAGATGATCCAACACCATCATAATTTGCAGCCCCGCTGTCGGTGTCAAAACCCGCTTATCTCGGGTAGGGGGTCCCGAACTGTGCGTCTAAGGCGGATGGTAACAGGAGGCGGGGGACACGATGTTTACCCAGGTTCGGGCCCTCTCTATGGAGGTAATACCCTACTTCCTGCTTGATTGATCTTGATGATATGAGTATTACAAGAGCTGATGTACCACGAGACCATAGAGGCTAAACCCTAGAAGCTAGCCTATTGTATGATTGTTGTTGTCCTACGGACTAAACCCTCCAGTTTATATAGACACTGGAGGGGGCTAGGGTTACACCGAGTCGGTTACAAGGAAGGAGACATACATATCCGTATTGCCAAGCTTGCCTTCCACGCCAAGGAGAGTCCCATCCGGACACGGGACAAAGTCTTCAATCTTCTATCTTCATAGTCCAACAGTCCGGCCAAAGGATATAGTCTGGCTGTCCGGATACCCCCTAATCCAGGACTCCCTCAGTAGCCCCCGAACCAGGCTTCAATGACGATGAGTCCGACGCGCAGATTGTTTTTGGCGTTGCAAGGCGGGTGCTTATCCAAATCCTGAATATCTATTGAATAGTGTCCGGCTTCCCATAAATGTTGCGCTTCTTGGCTTCCACATCCAATAATGGCTATCTTCCACGTGTCGAGCGAATGCGAGAAGCAGGGGCATTTTTACATTTGCCACCCTAGCTATGTGAGTAAACTGTCTATTAAAACGAGTACCCATCGGAGCGCGCTCAGAAAAATCCCTTCTAGCATGGCCGGCCATCGCAGCTCCTCCTCTCGCTCCCGTAGCCCTAAGCCCAGAGATTGGAAGAAGTGTTCCGTCCCGCATAGTCAATTAGTGGAGTTACAGACCTAGGGATTTCTCCCTCCAGCGTATATGGTCCTCGTTCGAGCCGGGCTCGCCACCTATAATGGCGGGGAGCAAGCGGAGAGCTTCCCCAACCCCTCCAAGGGGGAGCGGGTATGCCATTTCCCTTATTTACTAAGGGGACTCAGATTTCCAAGCCATCCGTTCCTCCGAGGGCTCCTGGAGTTTTACGGCCTCCAGTTACATAACTTCACCCCTAATTCCGTATTACACATCGCCGGTTATGTAGCCCTTTGTGAGATGTTTCTGGGTTGCGAAGCTCATTTCACGTTGTGGAAGAAGCTATTCTGCCTTGTGCCCCGTACATAGAGGGGGTCAATATATCAAGTGGGCGAAGCCGAAATATGGCGCATCGTCGGGACCGGATACCTGTCCGGTACCCCAAAGAAGACGTCCGAAGACTGGCCTTTAGAGTGGTTTTATATGGAGGACGTCCCCCTTCCGGATCCTATTCGGATTGGTCTTCCCGAGTTGTGCCCCTTTGAAGAAACGCCGAAGCTAGCGCCCACGGAGCCCTCAGGAGGAAGATCATAGAGACGTCCTTTACCTGATGGGCCGGATAAAGGTGTTGGCTCAATCAGGACTGACAATAACCGAGGTTATGTCAATATGCATTATGCGGGGGGTGCAGCTACTTCAATATCGAGGCCACCCCATGTGGCACTTCAATGGGGAAGATGATGCCACTCGCTGCGGGCGTAAGGAACCGGACTCAGTTGATGCTCTAGCAAAAATTCTATCCGATTTGTATAAGGGAGAGGAAGAGGAGTTCATCCGCGTTAAGCCACGGGATGGATTCTCCATGTACAACCCTCCAAGTTGGGTGAGTTGTCATTCTCTACTCCCATCCTTCCCGCATTCATTGTCATGTGTTTTTACCTTGCCGTTTCATGGCAGGAACTGCAAAAAGCTGTAAGGGAGGTCAACAGCCCACCTCCACAACTGGAGGATCCTAACAGGGCCCTCGACCCCGGCCTCGAAGAGGACCCGGACATATTTGTGGAGCTTATCGACAGGATATTTTATCAATTAAGCTGCGTTGATGCCATGGTGGCCATTATAGCTGACTATCCCGGGCTACTCCCCGCCTCGCATGTAAGTAAAACCAGAGTTCCGACCTCCGAGAAGGATCCCCTTTTATGCACTTCACCTACCGTACCTGTATGGTGTTTTACAGGGAAGGCCCTCGGGACGCCATGCCGAACCCGCGGTGACTCGCCAACAAGGGGCGCTGTCGGTGTCAAAACCGGCGGATCTCGGGTAGGGGGTCCCGAATTGTGCGTCTAGGCGGATGGTAACAGGAGACAAGGGACACGATGTTTTTTACCCAGGTTCGGGCCCTCTCGATGGAGGTAAAACCCTACTCCTGCTTGATTAATATTGATGATATGGGTAGTACAAGAGTAGATCTACCACGAGATCAAGGAGGCTAAACCCTAGAAGCTAGCCTATGGTATGATTGTTGTTCTGTTGTTCGTCCTACGGACTAAAACCCTCCGGTTTATATAGACACCGGAGAGGGCTAGGGTTACATAGAGTCGATTACAATGGTAGGAGATCGACATATCTGTATCGCCAAGCTTGCCTTCCACGCCAAGGGAAGTCCCTTCCGAACACGGGACGAAGTCTTCAATCTTGTATCTTCATAGTCCACGAGTCCGGCCGAAGGTATAGTCCGGCTATCCGAACACCCCCTAATCCAGGATTCCCTCAGGCGCCGAAGCCGGGCAGGCTAAAAAGGAAGGCGGTCCGGACGGAGATGTCGGTGAAGAGGTATGATACAAAATCTTGCTCCATGGTTGTCGTCTTTTAAAATATAATAACACCCATGTTTCCTAGAAGGAAAAACGCTCGCCGGACTATATCCGGAGAGACTGCCGATCACGCCTCCACCAGTCGGGCTCTAGGGCCGGACATAGAGGCGGAAGCTAACACGGGGTACGTGCCGGATGCTCCTCCTACAGAGGATGCGGATAAAATATCTGCTACAAATTCCGAAGTGGAGAGCGCCATGAATCACCGGCGTCGCCGGGCCGTACTCCGTGACGATTGTTTCTCCCAAGAGGTGTTTGATGCCTTCAACTCGGGAGACGCGTACATCCGTGCTGGTCCAAATGGTCTTGCTAGAGCCACGGACCAGTATGTAAAGGATATACGGGTAAGAAAGTTTGATGATTATATATATCAGTAGCCCCCGAGACTTGAAATAGTTGGCACAACTGATTTGAGGATTATTATTTGTGCAGGTTCTTACAGAGAAGAATACCCAATTGTCTCAAGAGCTGGAAGAGTGCAAGGCCCAGCTACGGGTCGTAGTTGCCGCATTGAAGGAGTCCGAGAAGGCCCCCTCCGGTAACACTTGTTTCAAAGAATGATAGGTACCATCTAGTATGCGGCATGCATGCAAATCTGACAATACATATTGCAGATGACTCTGGAGTGAATCCGTATGAGCAACATGCCATACGACAGCTAAAGGCTGGCGAGCGCGTGCTTACGCAAGTTAGGCGGGAGAAAAACGATCTCCAAGACGCCAATACCCAGCTAAGCGTGGAACTGAAGGATGTTCTAGCCCAGCTTGCGAACTCCGTGAAGAAGAATAAGCGGCTTCGACGCGGCATTTTCACTAAGTGCTTGAACGAACTTTTGAAAGAGTTCGGCAAAGAAGTCAGCTAATAGAGATATGTCTGTAGGTGTGCTGACGGGTCGTCCCGCGGAGGAGATGCCCGGGTCTGCGGGTGATCTTCTACCAGAGCTCTCACAACTGCACAAACAAGTTCGGCAGGTGATGCAGGGTATTGCCCAGGCCTTGTGGCCATCTGTCTCCCTGCCAGGAGGCATTGGAGAGCTTGCAGAGAAGCTCAAGGGAGGGCGGCGGCGCTTCCGATTATGGAAGATATCGGCCTGCCGTCAAGGTGCCTGGGAAGCCTGGTCCATGGTGAAGACGCGGTATACCAAGGCTGACCCAAACCACATGGCCGAGGTCGGACCTATGGGGCCTGATGGGAAAGAGATCCCCGTCAGTTTGGTGTATGACCAAGTAGAATTAGCCGCAAAGTATTCCCAATAGGATTGTAGGCTAGACATCCTGTTGGATGGGATAGAAGAAGAATTTAGTCAGTCTAAGTGACTGTGTAATTTAAGTGACATGTATAATGTCTCTAGCCGGATTGTAAATCATTTGTCATGGCGGACCTTTTCGCTTCGACCACGGGACCTGATAGTCCGGAGTGTATCCGAATACCCGCTCAGTTATGTAAAAATCGGGGTATGCGTGGAAACCAGGCGTCGGGGTCATAAGTGCTTGAACAGACAAGTACCCAACTAGCTATGTTATATTACATGGTGTAGTGACCAGACCTAGAACAGTCTGATCTATGTGCTCAGGTGTCATCCCTGGATCAGTAATGCTGACACCACACAGTACTTGAAGGATTTATAACAGAGTAGCAATCACACACTTATTACATCGAATGTCTCAAAAGAGAACTTTTTACAATAAATATGGCTTAAGGCCATCTAATAACGATAACAGTGGAAGGCTTGGAAGATAAGCGAGTCCATCAACACCAACAGCATCACTGAGTATAGAACCACATCCTAAAGGCACCTTACTCGTCGTCTGAAAAGTCTACAACATGAAACGTTGCAGCCCGAAAACGGGTTAGCACATGGAATATGCTGGCAATGTAACACATAGAGAGTAATGAAGGAATAAGCCTATATTACATGCATATATGACTGGTGGAAAGCTCTATGGTTACAGTTTTGCGTAAAGCCAATTTTTCCCTACTGCAAAGGAATAAATTTTATTTAACTATCATGGTGGTTGTTAAACATTGAGAATGGTTGACAGCATCCTCAATCCCAATTAGAATAATCATCATTAAAACCCAACAAAATTAATTAAAGTAACATGATGAGATTCACATGATAATCCATGAGCTAGATACTCAAAACGTCCATAACCGGGGATACGGCTAACCATGATTAGTTTGTACACTCTGCAGAGGTTTGCGCACTTTTCCCCAGAAGACTCGATCTCCTCCGTTGGATTTCTCGCACTACATGGTGTTTGAGAAACGGATGACCGAGACATAGTCTTTCAGAAGTGCTAGCACCTTACGATGGGTAGACCGTTACACCTACTTTCCCCTACATCTGCTAGTCTACCACTGTAAGAGTTCGCACGACTTAGTCAACTATGCTAGAGCCCATAATAGCTTGTGGCTGCACACGGAAGTTCCTAGTATGAACAATCTCATGATCCCTTTGGGCCTGGGTGGCGGTCCATAAAGAAAACTACAGGCAATCTTGGAATACCCAGGTACCTCAATCCAACCAGATGTGTGCTTAAGTTGCCACCTTAGTTAAACCATTAATTAACAATCTCACATCTGTCATGGATATCACTCACCCAAATCCAAGTCTACTAGCATAGCATGGCATAAATAGCAAACATAGAAGTAACTCCCAAAGGTTTGATAATAAACAGGTAATAGGTACTACCTCAACTACTTCCCATCCCACAATTTAATTAGATCCTAATCATGCAATGTTTGAGGATTGATCTAATGCAATAAAACTGGGTAGTAAAGAGGTATGATCAAAGTGTTACTTGCCTTGCTGATGATCCGCGAAACCTAGAGATTCGAAGTAACAGGCGGCGCACTCCGGATACTCTATCGCAAACAAACAAACAAACAAGCATACAATAAGTACTCATCTAATGCACATGTAAAAATCAAATAAGAGATCTAACCAGAAAGTTCAACTTAAGAACTCCGGTTTGCAAAAAAATCAAATCAAACGAAGCAACGAAAGTCAAACGGCGAAAGAAAACAACTTCGTTTTACTAATCTGGACCTAAGTCAAATTTTACAGAAGCAGAAACTTGTTTAAGTTGGTTAAATGGATAGAGGGTTTCGAGACGAAACTCCAGGCGCTTGAATCGCCTGATTCCGATAAACGAGCGAAAAGTTATACTAGAATGAAAATCGGATCAGAAATCACGATAAAAAATAATCGTGGAAAATCCGAGAAAAAGAAAAACGACGAACAGATTAACGAACGAACGTTTGTTATCTGGATCTAAACGACGAATACGTTCGTTAAAACGAACGAACGAGCGAACGCTCGCTAAATAATCTAACCGAAAAAAACGATCTAATAAAAAAACGAATCTAGGAAAAAATAAACCGCAGTTAATAAAAAAACCGGGCGGTTTTCTGAAGAAAACCGCCGTCGATGGCTACCACGGGCGGCGGCTCCGGCGACGGCACGGCGGCGGGGCGGCGGCGAGGCGGCGGGGGCGGCGGCGGCCTAGGGTTAGGGTTCGGGCGCGCGGGCGGGCTGCGGGGCTTGAGGCGCTACTGGGCTTCGGCGGCTCGGGCGGGCGGCTTATAAAGGCTGCCCCCAGGCGGAGTCCCGCTCGGATACGGCCCGGAGTCGGTTCGCGTTTTTTAAAAAAAATTACGCGCAGAAAAACAAATAAAAGAAATACTAAACGGACTCCAAAAATCTTGAAATAAATTTTCCCCGAATTCTAAAATCAAGCCGCACAAGGTGAACATTTATTTGGGGCCTAAATGCAATTTTGTAAAACGCATATTTTTCCTAAATTCAAATAAAATAGCGAAAAACTCCGAAATAAAAAACTTATTTGATTTTATTATTAAACCCTCCATATTTCTTTATTTTGGGAAAGTCATTTTATTCCCTCTCTCATATTTTTGTACTAGTAATAATTGAAGATAAAATAATTAAAATCAAATGATCCTATTCTCAAAATTTGAGAAAACTCAAATATGAAAATAATGAAATCCCCAACTCTCTCCGTGGGTCCTTGAGTTGCGTAGAATTTTCGAGGATCAATACCAAAAACAAATAAAATATGATAAGCAATGATGATCTAATGTATAACATTCCAAATTGAAAACTTGGGATGTTACAAACCTACCCCCCTTAAGATGAATGTCGCCCTCGAGATTCGGGTTGGCTAGCAAATAGGTGAGGGTGGTCTTTCAGCAAATCTTCCTCTCACTCCCAGGTGGCTTCGTCCTTCGTGTGGTGGCTCCACTGAACCTTGCAAAAGTTGATAACTTTGCTGCGGGTGACTTGGCTGGCAAACTCGAGAATCTTAACTGGTTTCTCCGCATAGGTCAAATCGTTGTCCAACTGAATCGCTTCCAACGGCACTGTATCTCTCAAAGGTATGTCAGCCATCTCCGCGTGGCACTTCTTCAACAGAGAAACGTGGAATACATCATGAACTCCTGACAATCCCTCGGGCAATTCCAACTTGTAAGCCACTTCTCCCATACGTTCCAAAACTCTGTATGGTCCTACAAAACGTGGCGCTAACTTTCCCTTAACTCCAAAACGCTTAATTCCTCGTAGTGGAGATACTCGAAGATAAACTCGGTCTCCGACTTCGTAAACTGTCTCCTTGCGTTTAGAATCTGCGTAGCTCTTCTGCCTGGACTGGGCTACCTTGAGCCTATCGCGAATCAACTTCACCTTCTGTTCAGACTCTTTAATCAGATCCGGTCCAAACAACTGGCGGTCTCCTACTTCGTCCCACGACAACGGTGTCCTGCACCTCCTTCCGTACAAGGCTTCAAAAGGGGTCATCTTCAAACTGGATTGATAGCTGTTGTTGTAAGAGAACTCTGCATATGGTAAATTGTCGTCCCAACTAGATCCATAATCTAGCGCACAAGCTCTCAGCATATCCTCCAAGATCTGATTGACTCTCTCGGTCTGTCCATCTATCTGTGGATGAAAAGTTGTGCTGAACTCTAGCCTGGTACCCAAAGTTTCTTGCAACTAATTCCAGAACTTTGAGGTAAACTGGGTTCCTCTATCTGATACGATACTCCTTGGAACTCCATGTAAGCATACGATCCTGGTCATGTATATTTTTGCCAACTTAGCACTGGTGTAAGTGGTCTTTACTGGGATGAAATGAGCTACTTTCGTCAACCGATCAACTACAACCCAAATCGAGTCATAGTCGGAACGAGTCCTGGGTAATCCCGTGATAAAATCCATGCCTAGCTTATCCCACTTCCATTCGGGTATCGGCAATGGCTGTAACAATCCTGCTGGCTTCTGATGCTCAGCCTTTACTCTCTGACATACATCACAAACTGCTACATACTCCACAATATCCTTCTTCATTCCGGTCCACCAGAAAGTATCCTTCAAATCCAAATACATCTTGGCATTTCCTGGGTGAATCGAATAGGGTGAATCGTGTGCCTCTTGCAGAATTAACTTTCTGATCTCCAGGTCATGGGCACATAAACACGGTCTTCAAACCATAGGGTATCGTGCTCATCCTCAAGAAATCCTTTAGCCTTTCCTTTGCTCATTTTCTCCTTTATAGAGGCAATCTCCTTGTCAGACTTCTGAGCTTCTCTGATTTTATCCATCAAAGTAGACTGAATCTCCAATGCTGCTACATAGCCTCTCGAAACTATCTCCAAATATAGCTCACGAAGATCCTCAGCTAACTCCTTTGGTAAATCTCCCGTCATTAGTGTATTGACATGGGTCTTACGGCTCAATGCGACGGCTACTACATTAGCCTTTCCGGGATGATAATGCAATCTCATATCATAATCCTTGATAAGTTCCAACCATCTCCTTTGTCTGAGGTTTAACTCCTTCTGTGTGAAGATGTACTTCAAACTCTTGTGATCCATGTACACCTCACATTGATTCCCAATGAGGAAATGTCTCCATGTTTTCAATGCATGCACTACAGCTGCTAACTCCAAATCAGGCGTGGCATAATTTAATTCGTGGGGTTTAAGTTGTCGTGAAGCGTACGAAACAACTCTTCCCTCCTGCATAAGTACTGCTCCAAGTCCTCAACGTGAAACGTCGCAATACACCTCATAATCCTTGGTCTGATCTGGCAAAATCAACACTGGTGAGGTAACCAAACATTTCTTCAACTCCTGGAAACTATCCTCACATCCCTCAGTCCATATGAACTTAGTATCCTTCTTCAACAACTCCATCATAGGCTTTGCAATCTTTGAGAAGTTCTCAATAAATCTCCGGTAGTATCCTGCGAGTCCAAGGAAACTCCGGATCTCTCCAACTGTTGTTGGTGCTTCCCAATTGGTCACAGTGATAACCTTTGTGGGATCAACTGCTATTCCTTCTCCGGATATAACGTGTCTGAGGAATCCTACTTCCTTCAACCAAAACCCACATTTGCTGAACTTGGCATATAACTGATGTTCTCTGAGCTTCTCAAGTACCAAATGCAAATGTTCTTTATGCTCCTCTTCATTCTTTGAGTAAACTAAAATGTCATCAATGAACACCACGACGAACTTATCCAAAAACTCCATAAACACTTTGTTCATCATGTTCATAAAATAGGCAGGTGCTTTAGTCAGACCAAATGACATAACGGTATACTCATACAGCCCATATCTTGTGGTGAAAGCTGTCTTAGGTATGTCCTGCTCTTGAATCTTCAACTGATGGTACCCTGATCGCAAATCAATCTTGGAAAACACTTTAGCTCCTTGCAATCGATAAAACAGATCATTGATCATCGGTAGTGGGTACTTGTTCTTGATTGTTACTTCATTCAGTCCACGATAGTCAACAACCATTCTTAGCGATCCATCCTTCTTTTCCACTAGAAGTACTGGCGATCCCCAAGGCGACGAACTTGGGCGAATATAACCTTTAACCAGTAACACCTTAATCTGCTTCTTAATCTCCTCCAAATCTTTTGCGGGCATCCTGTATGGTCTCTTCAATATTGGCCCTGTGCCTGGCAAAAGCACAATAAAAAACTCAATATCTCTATGCGGTGGCATGCCTGGAAACTCTTCTGGAAATACGTCAGGGAAATTCTTCACCACTGGTACTTCCTCCTGTACAACTCCTGATAAGGAATTTACCTGATTCCTCTTCGGCGCATGCCGGGATACATACTTGATCCTTATTCCTTCTTGCGTCGTAAGCCGAATTGCCTTACTGGCGCAATCGATGTTTCCCCCATACATCGACAGCCAATCCATACCGAGAATCATGTCCAAACCTTGTGATTCCAGAATAATTAAATCCGAAGGGAAAACATGCCTTCCTATACTTAAGGGCACTTGGAAACATCCTTGACTGGCCATATACTCCGCTCCTGGTGAGCTTACTAGCATAGGTGTTCTAAGAACCTTAGTGGGCAGGTTATACTTATCCACGAATCCCCTTGATATGTATGAATGCGATGCACCAGTATCAAAAAGAAGGAGTGCAGTAAATGACTTAACCAAAAACTTACCTATTACTGCCTTAGGCTGGGCTTCAACCTCCTCCATGTTAACGTGGTTCACCTGTCCCCCGTTGAAAAGGTTCGGCTTCTTCCTAGAGCTTCCATTGCCATTCTGGCCTTCAGGACATTCATTAGCATAATGTCCGGTCTTTTGACACTTAAAACAGGTGACTTGGCTCAGGTCTCTCTTGGCTGGGGTTGATGGGGGTGTACGGTTCTGGCCGTTGCTTCCTCCATTCCCGTTACCATTCTTGGGGCCATTATGGTTGTGCAAGCTACCTCCTCCATGGGTATGCTAAAAATGAACTCCCGGTTTAGGGGTAAGACGGGGCTTCTGTTGAGCTCCAGAATTGTACTTCCCCTGTCCATACTTCCTCTTGCGGTTTTCAATCTGCTGCTGCTTCCCTTCAATCATAAGAGCACGATCTACCAACTCCTGGTAGTTGTTGAAACTTGCTACCATCAACTGCATGCTCAGCTCATCATTCAGTCCTTCCAGAAACTTCTCCTGCTTAGCTGCATCCGTAGCAATGTCATCTGGGGCATAACGTGCTAGCTTACTAAAGTCATCCACATACTGGCCAACTGCCCGTCCTCCTTGGCGCAAATTACGAAACTCACGCTTCCTCATGGCCATAGCTCCTGCTGAAACATGGGCAGTGTCGGTGTTCTGGGAACGGGGGTCCCCAGACTTGCCTGCCTGCGGCCTGTGGCGTGGCTCAAATGGGGGCCCAGCGTGGCCCAACTTCATCAACACAAGACTCAAGACCCTCGCGAGGGGCCAAGCCTCGTGGGGAAGGCGACACAGCGCATCCTCAGGCGCAGCGAGGAGGCGGAGAGATCAAGGCGGGGTACCTCGCGAGGTGCCCATGACGCAAGCCATGACGACCAAGGGTGCCAGGCGGGCGCCAGACCGCGCAGTGTCCTCCCTTTTCCTCTTTGGTGCAAAGGGGGCAAGCGCAGGCGAGAGGATCAAGCAATGGCATCCATTTCGGTGCAACGAGACCAAGACCAGTCCAACGGTGGGAAGGAGGTCACCATGGAGCCCAGAACGGCGTCACCAGAGGGCCTTTGGCAGGCGAAGACCAACTTTAGTCAGGATAAGTGTACCAGATGTTCCCCTTTGAATTGGCCAATTGTTGGCACCCTTCCTGTTCTAATATTTGGGAAGAGGCCCAGGGCCTTTGCCTATAAGTAGGACTAGCCACCCCCAGGGTAGAGGCATCGAGCTAGCAGTCTGGAAGAGAGGTCTGATCAAGCCTTTAGAACAAGGAGAGAGAGAGAGAGAGAGAGAGGGAAGGGCGATCAAACTCCCCCCAGCAGTTCATCCCCCTAGCCAAGAACAGACCGTCGCGAGGCTATTCTCCCTTGTACTGTTCATCATCATCAGCCCAAGAGGCAATCCACCCACCACAAACTAGAGTATGGTATTACACCACAATGGTGGCCCGAACTAGTATAAACCCTGTGTCTCTTGTGCTATTCTTTCTGTAGTTTAGATCCTTGCGAGACGGAGAGGTAGAGGGCATCATTTCCGCGCGCACCCCAGAGTTCGAACCTTAAGGGTCTACTGGAACCCGAAATCCGACATTTGGCGCGCCAGGTAGGGGTGCGCCGGAATCTGTCTTCCACCGCTCCGTCCTTCTCCGGCCGCCGCACCCATGTACGGCGCCGGTCGGGCCCGCTTCGCCCCAGCAGCCCTCGCCGGTGGTCGTCCTCGTCGTCCCCCATCGCTCGCCGTCAGCACCGCCACCCGCTCGGTTGGAAGCGAGCAACAAGCACCACCCCAGCATCCGCCTACGCGACAAGGCGACTACGCCACAACATCGACACCTCCGGTCATTGCGGCCCTCCTGGGCGGCTCGCAAGCGCCACTCACGAGTCGCCATGTCAAGGCGTTTGCCCGCCGGGTCAGCACCGTTTCTGCACGGCAGGGGGCTTCCTCGGACTGGGGGGCACGCGAGGACGATCCGACCTTCAGCTCGGAGGACCACCCCACCAACTTGGCCGGCTCGGGCGCGCTCCCCCTGTTGTGCACCCCCACCATCTGCCAGGTGGCCGTCACCAGAACCCTCGTCGACGGCGGCGCAGGCCTGAGTGTGCCTTCGGACGATACCTTCAACCTCCTCTGCATACCCCGGGAGCGGCTGCGACCCAGTCGATCTTTCTCGGGCGTCAGGGGCGGATCGTCCGACTCCTTGGGACAGATCCGACTCCCGGTAACCTTCGGCACCTACGACAACTTCCGCACGGAGATGGTCAACTTCGACATCGCCCCCATCGGCCTGCCTTACAACGCCATCCTCGGTTACCCGGCGATGGCTCAGTTCATGGCCGCCACGCACCCGGCGTACAACCTCGTGAAGATGCCCGGGAGCAGCGGTACCCTCACCGTGCGCGGAGACACCGGGGACGCCCTGCGAGTACTCAAGCTCGCCTTCAAGATGGCGGCGTCGGCACGTCCCACCGACGCAGAGACCCCTGAGCCCAAGGGGTCTGCGCCCGCCAAGAAAAAGTAGTTGTTCACCCAGGACAAGGCAAAAACCAAGCAGATACCCGTCGACGAGGACGGGTCCTCCAGTGCCACTTTCACCATAGGCGCCAACCTTGAGCTTGAGCAAGAGGAGGCCTTGGTCAGGTTCCTGCGGGCGAATAAGAGGGTGTTCGCTTGGGAGCCCGATCAGTTGGCAGGGGTTCCGAGGAGTGTCATCGAGCATCACCTCAATGTGTGCCCAAATGTGCGCCCCGTGAAGCAGAAGGCCAGGCGGCAGTCCGTAGAGAAGCAGGCCTTCATTGTCCAAGAGACCCGCAAGCTAGAAGCCGCAGGGGTCATTCACGAGGTCCGATACCCGGATTGGTTGGCCAACCCCGTCGTTGTGCCTAAGAAGGGGGGGAAGGAACGCATGTGTGTCAACTTCACCAATCTCAACAAAGCATGCCCGCATGATCCGTTTCCGCTCCCCCGCATCGACCAGATCGTCGATTCCACCGCAGAGTGCGACCTGCTATGCTTCCTGGACGCCTTCTCCGGATATCACCAGATCAAGATGGCGGTAGAAGACGTTGAAAAGACCGCCTTCCTGACCCCGTGCGTGGTATACTGCTATACATGCATGCCGTTTGGATTGCGTAACGCAGGAGCTACCTTTCAGCGGTTGATGCACATCACCTTGGGCCCGCAACTCGGAAAGAACGTCGAAGCCTACGTCGATGACATTGTGGTAAAATCTCGGGAGGCCAAGACCCTGATACAAGACCTGGAGGAGACCTTCACGAACCTCGACGCAGTAAACCTGCGACTCAACCCGGAGAAATGTGTGTTTGGCGTCCCCTCGGGCAAGCTCTTGGGCTTCCTCGTATCTCATCGTGGCATCGAGGCCAACCCAGAGAAGGTCAAGGCGGTCGAGGACATGAGTCCGCCAAAGACCCTCAGAGAGATGCAGAAGCTCACTGGGTGCGTGACCGCGCTAGGGCGCTTTATCTCCAAACTGGAGGAGCGAGCATTGCCTTTCTTTCAGCTGATGAAGAAAAAGGGGCCCTTTGAATGGACTGAAGAGGCAGATAAGGCGTTTCAAGATCTCAAGAGGTACCTGACCAGTCCCCCAGTCATGGTGGCTCCGCGCCCTCAAGAGCCCCTGCTGCTCTACCTCGCCGCCACTCCCTACTCCGCCAGCGCAGCCCTGGTGGCGGTTAGGGAGGAGCACCAAGCCAAGACCGCAGCGGCAACCCGAGGCAAGGCAAAATGGGAGCAAGGAAAGCCTGCTGAAGCCACAACCACAGTTGAGGAGGGTCGGCTGCCGAAGAGTGCACCGGAGGCAGGAGAGGCCACACGCCCGGATGGTCCACCTACCGGGGCCGCGTCATCTCGTCATGCGCCCTTACCTCCCGAGGGCGCCGCAACCCCAGATGCTCTCGGCCTTGTTGAGCATCCAGTCTACTTTGTTAGCACGGTGCTACGGGACGCGAGGGCACGGTACCCAATGCCTCAGAAGCTCCTCCTCGCGCTACTAGTGGCCTCGCGCAAGCTGCATCACTACTTCCAGGCCCATCCCATTAAGGTCGTCTCATTGTACCCCCTAGAGAGAGTGCTCAGGAGCCCTAACTCAGCTGGAAGGGTCGCCGAGTGGAACATAGAGCTGTAGGCGTTTCAACTCGAGTTCAGCACAACTAGGGTCATCAAAGGAGCAGCATTAGCGGATTTCGTGGCTGAATGGGCAGAGGCACCAGGCCTCAAGGACAACGAGGATCGGTCCCTCTCTCCAGGGAGTGAGGCGCCGGAAGGCTGGGTCATGTATTTCGATGGGGCATTCTCCAGGCACGGCGCGGGGGCTGGCGCGGTGCTGAATCACCCGCTCAGGATAAACTCTACTATGTCGTACAGCTCTGTTTCCAGCAAGGTGAAAAGGTCTCCAACAACATAGCAGAGTATGAGGGTCTGATAGCCGGATTAAAGGCCGCAGTAGCTCTGGGGGTGAAGCGCCTCACCGTCAAGGGCGACTCGCAGCTCCTTGTCAACTTCTCCAACAAGGTATACGAGCCGAAGGACGAGCATATGGAGGCCTATTTAGCGGAAGTCCGTAGGATGGAAAACCAGTTATGGGGGTTGGAACTCAAGCACGTGCCCTGTGGCACCAATCAGGAAGCCGATGACATAGCCGGACGGGCATCCAGGCGGTTGCCACAGGAACCAGGCGTCTTCGAAGAGCGGCTCTTCAAATCCTCAGCACAGCCGACGTTATCAAACGTCGCTCAGCCTTGAGAGGTGCTCCCATGGCCGCCAGCCTCGGGAGCCCCGATATGTGGACCGACCTCGGGAGCACGTCTACTCCTGGTGATGGAACCTCGGGAGGAGTTCTGGATCACAGAACTCCGGAGATATTTAGCACAAGGGACCCTTCCAGAAAAGGAAGGGGAAGCGGAGCGTGTGACGCGGCAGGCCACAGCATACTGCATCAGAGATGGAGAGCTCTACCGGAAGCGACCAAATGATATATCTCTGCGCTGCATCTCCCGAGAGCAAGGAAAGGAACTACTGGAGGACATACACGGCGGAGACTGCGGGCATCACTCATCATCACGAACCCTCGTCGGCAAGGCATTCCGTAGCGGGTTCTATTGGCCCACCACGCTCAACGACGCAGTCGAATTAGTAAAGGCTTGTGAGGCCTGCCAGTTTCATTCCAAGCAGATCCATCAACCGGCGGGAGGCCTGCAGACTATACCCCTCTCGTGGCCATTCGCAGTTTGGGGGTTGGATATTCCAGGCCCATTCCCTCGGGCGCCAGGGGGGCACCGCTACCTCTACGTCGCCATTGACAAGTTCACCAAGTGGGCAGAAGTGGAGGCCGTCCGTACCATCCCCGCTGGTTCCGCGGTCAAGTTCATCAGGGGTATCGTGAGCCGGTTCGGGGTGCCAAACCGCATCATCACAGACAACGGTTCACAATTCACCAGTAATCTCTTCAAAACATATTGTGCTAACCTTGGGACGCAGATATGCTACGCTTCGGTGGCGCACCCGCGAAGCAATGTGCAGGCCGAACGGGCCAACGCGGAGGTCCTGAGAGGCCTCAAGACCAGGACGTTCAAGAAGAAGCTGGAGGCTTGCGGCCTAGGTTGGTACGACGAGCTACAGTCCGTGTTGTGGTCCATCCGCACGACCGCGACCAAACCAACTGGGAGACCCCGTTCTTCCTGGTCTATGGAGCTGAAGCAGTCCTCCCTCACGAGGCCAGGCGTCGCTCCGCACGGGTCCTAGCATTCGACGAAGCGCAGCAGGACGCCATGCGGGGGATGGACCTCGTTCTGGGGGAGGAACGCCGCCGGGAAGCCGCGTTGCGAGCGGCGAGGTACCAACAGGCGTTGCGATGATATCATTGCCGCAACATCCGCCCCAGGACCCTCGAGGTAGGAGACCTCGTGCTCAGACGGGTTCTCTCCAGGGAGAGGCTGCACAAGCTCTCTCCCATGTGGGAGGGCCCGTTCAAGGTTGTTCATGTTTCCAGGCTAGGCTCCGTGCGCTTGGAGACTTAAGAGGGGGAGCCGATACAGAACGCGTGGAACATCCAGCACCTCCGGAGGTTCTACCCCTAAAAGGCCCAGAGCCTGTGAAGAAGGCGAACGCCTGTGAAGACCTTCCCTTTTTGGAAAAGGCCCAGAGCCTGTGAAGAAGGCGAACGCCTGTGAAGACCTTCCCTTTTTGGAAAAGGACCAGAGCCTGTGAAGAAGGCGAACGCCTCTGAAGACCTTCCCTTTTAGGAAAAGGCCCAGAGCCTGTGAAGAAGGCGAACGCCTGTGAAGACCTTCCCTTTTTGGAAAAGGCCCAGAGCCTGTGAAGAAGGCGAACGCCTGTGAAGACCTTCCCTTTTTGGAAAAGGCCCAGAGCCTGTGAAGAAGGCGAACGCCTGTGAAGACCTTTGTCGGTGTCAAAACCGGCGGATCTCGGGTAGGGGGTCCCGAACTGTGCGTCAAGGTCGGATGGTAACAGGAGACAAGGGACACTTTATTTTACCCAGGTTCGGGCCCTCATGGTGGAGGTAAAACCCTACTCCTGCTAGATTAATATTGATGATATGGGTAGTACAAGAGTAGATCTACCACGAGATCAAGGAGGCTAAACCCTAGAAGCTAGCCTATGGTATAATTGCGTATGATGATGGTTGTCCTACGGACTACAACCCTCCGGTTTATATAGACACCGGATAGGGTTAGGGTTGCACAGAGTCGGTTACAATGGTAGGAGATCTCGAATATCCGCACACCTAGCTTGCCTTCCACGCCAAGAAAAGGATCCTTCCGGACACGGGACGAAGTCTTCAACTTTGTATCTTCATAGTCCTGGAGCCCGGCTGAAGGTATAGTTCGGCTATCCGAACACCCCCTAATCCAGGACTCCCTCAGTAGCCCCCGAACCAGGCTTCAATGACGACGAGTCCGGCGTGCAAATTTGTCTTCGGCATTGCAAGGCGGGTTCCTCCTTCGAATCCTGTGTACCTGTACGAATAATGTTCGATTTTTGTAGTGTAGCGCTCCTCGGCCTTAGTGCCCAATAATGGCCGTCTTCCACGTGTTGAACGAATGTGAAAAGCCTGGGGTGTTTTTACATCCACACCCTTAGTCACATAAACGAGCCGCCTATTTAACAGGATGGGGATTTAGATCCAAACCACATCTTCTCCCCTTCGTGAGTTATCATCGGAGCGTCTCCAGCAAAGGTCCATCCCAACATGGCCAGCCGTCGCAGCTCCTCCCCTCGCCCCTCTAGTCCTAAATCCGGAGACTGGGAGAGTTACACCATCCCACACAGCGAGTTAGTGTCGCTGCAGGGCAAGGGATTCCTTCCCCAGGCATGTATGGTCCCGGTCCGAGCCGGACTCGCCACCTATAATGGCGGAAAGCAAGCGGAGAGCATCCCCAATCCTTCTAAAGGAGAGCGGGTGTGCCTTGTCCCTTATTTATTAAGGGGACTGGGATTTCCAATTCATCCATTCCTCCGCGGGCTTCTGGAGTTCTACGGCCTCCAGCTGCACAATCTCACGCCCGGCTCCGTACTACATATTGCGGGCTTCGTTGCCCTTTGCGAGCTATTTTTAGGCGTCGAGGCTCATTTTGCTCTGTGGAAGAGGTTGTTCTGCTTGGTGCCCCGTTCTCAGAAGGGGTCCATATATCAAGTGGGCGGAGCCGAGGTATGGCGCATCGCCGGGACCGGATACCCATCCGGAACCCCAAAAGAGGCGTCCGAGGACTGGCCTTTGGAATGGTTTTACATAGACGACGTCCCGCTGCCGGACCCTATCCGGGTCGGTCTCCCCGAGTTTAATAGCGCTCCATTGAAGAAACGCTTGAGCTGGTGTCCGCGGAGCTCTCAGAGAGAAAGCGATAGAGACGTCCTTTATCTGATGGGCCGGATAAGACTGTTGGCTCATTCCGGACTAACCATGATTGGAGTCATGGCCACATGCATTATGCGGGGGGTGCAGCCGCTTCAATATAGAGGCCACCCCATGTGGGATTTCAACGGGGAGGATGACGCCACCCGTTACGACCGTAAGGGGCCAGCCACAGCTGCCGCTCTAGTAAAGATTTTAACATCTTTGTACAAGGGAGAAAAGGAGGACTTCCTCCGCGTCAACCCGGGGGACGGATTCACTATGTACGAACCTCCAAGTTGGGTAAGTGAACAATTGCACTTGCCTGTTTGTTTAAGGCTCCCACGACTAGATACGTAATCTGACGATTTCAATGCAGGAGCTGCGACACGAAGTAAAGGACATCAACAACCACCCTCCACAGCCTGAGGACCCGGAACGGTTCCTCGATCCGGACTTCGAAGAGGATCCGGACATATCGGTGGAGCTTATTGACGGGTTGTTCTACCAGTTAAGCAAGGACGATACCTTGGTGGCCATCACGGCCGATTATCCCGGGTTAATCCCGGCCTCCCAGGTGACAAAAACCGGAGTGTTTATTCCCTCAAGAGAGATTCCATTCTCACATATTCCGGTGTTTCAAGCGACAACCGTATTTCGCAGGGGAGATTTCCGAGGCGGGAGGCCGAACCTGCAGCGCCTAGCCAACGAGGGGCCGTAGGGCCCCGTGGGGCAAAAAGAAGTGTAGTCCGGACTGAGATTCCGGCACAAAGGTATAACGCGCCCTCTGTTTCCCTGGTGTTATTCTGTCAAGGCGTATTAACATTCGCGCTGTTTCTAGGACGATGAGGCCTCGCCGGACTATGTCCGGAGAGTTTGCCAATCATGCCTCCACTAGCCAGGCTCCAACGTCTGGTCCGGAAGCGGGGACAAGCACCAAGCACGCACCGGACGCTCCTCCAACAGAGGATGCGGACCGGCTGTCTGCCACAAATTCAGAAGTGGAGAGTGCTGTGAACCACAGGCGTCGCCGGATAGTTCTACGCGACGCTTGTTTCTTCCGAGAGGCTTTAGATGCCTTTAATTCGGGAGATGCGTACCTTCGTGCCGCTCAAGATGGTTTAGCCAAAGCCACGGAGCAGTATGTGAAAGACATACGGGTAAGAAAATTTTGGTTAAATATATATATATATATACCAGTAGCCCCCGAGACTTGAAACAGTTAAAGTAACCGATTTAAGGGTCATATAACATGCAGGTTCTTACTGAGAAGAACACCGTGTTGTCCCAGGAGTTGGAAAAGTGCAAGGCCCAATTAGAGGCCACACTAGCCGCAACAGGGGAGCCCAAAGGGACCCCCTCAGGTAAGATACACTTCGAAAGATTAGTATTATGCGGCATGGGTGCAAATCTGACAATTCATGTTGCAGATGACGCCGGACTTGATCTGGAGAAGCAACAACTATTGCACCGGTTAAAGGCCGGTGAGAGTATGTTGACAAGGGTGAGGCAAGAGAAGAATGATCTTCAGGATGCCAACACCAAGCTGGATGTTGAACTGAAGGACGTTCGTGGCCAGCTGTCGGACTCCATGAAGGAGAATCGGCGGCTTCGTCGCGGCATGTTTAGTAAGTGCTTGAACGAACTTTTAAAATGATTTCGGCGAGGAAGTCGAATAACAGAGTATTGTCTGTAGGTATGCTCACAGGTCGTCCTGCAGAGGAGATGCCCGGTTCTATGGGTGACCTACTTCCCGAACTCCTGCAACTGCATGAGCGAATCCGGCAGGCGATGCGAGGCGTTGCCCAAGCCTTATGGCCTTCCCATTCTACGCCCGAGGGCCTTGGAGAGCTTGCGGAGAAGCTGAAGGGAGCTCGGCGGCGCTTCCGGTTGTGGAAGATATCAGCCTGCCGACAAGGCGCTAGGGAGGCCTGGGCCATGGTGAAGACCCGCTTTACGAAGTCTGACCCCAATCACATGGCCGAGGTCGGACCGGTTGGGATAGACGGGAAGGAGATCCCTGTGAGCTTAGTGTATGGCCAGGTAGAATTGGCCGCAAAGTATTCCCAGCAGGACTGTAAATTAGACAGCCTGTTAGATGGTATAGAGGAGGAATACAATCAGTCAGGATGACTATGTAATTTATAATTGACATGTGAAATGCCTTCTAGCCGGATTGTAGATCGTTTGTCGTTGCCGACCTTTTCGCTTCGACCTCGGGACCTGACGGTCCGGAGTGTGTCCGAATACCATAACGGCTATATAAGAACCGAGGTATGCATGGCGACCAGGCGTAGCTTTATCAGACAAGTGCCCAACTAGTTATGTTATATTACATGGTTAGTAAGAAACATCTTCCAGAGAGAATAGTTCCGTTAAGGGTTCCTTTCGCTGGGGTGGCGTGCCCTGAAGTGCACGTCCGGACTGCAAATGCAGGAAAGCATCTGGGGGCATGTATAAGTAAAAAAAAGGTTCATCTTTAGTTCACCGACCGAATATTCCCTTAAGAACGCTAGCTTTCGGCTTCACCCAGTCTGAGGTACACATCCGGCTTATCCGGCAGTAGCAATCGCAGAGGTGCTCCCTTTACCGCCTAGCCGAACAATCGGGAACGTAGGGGTAAGCACAGGAGCCAGGCAACCCAGCTTGGCCAAAACTTAAGTCATATCGATGCATATAATGGTGAAGAAAAGGTGCATGCGGAAGTCTGACGCATGCGTTGGGTGTGAAACCCATATAAGCAAGCTTCTGTTAAAGAAACCCCCAGGTATAAGGAGCGCTGGCAGCGCGTCATATGATGAGCCTTTAAGGGCTATAAAAGGAAAGAGTAGGAGGAGACAAAAATAAAAACAGAAAGATATATGTAAAAATGGACAGAGGAAGGAGACAAACTCAGAGTTCGGTGCTAGGCATAGAATCTCCGGAGACGTGTTGCGTTCCATGGGTTCGGCTCGAGTCAGTTGTCCAACGCGTCTCGCAGGCGGTACGCTCCACCAGTGAGGACTTGGTCAATTATGAAGGTACCTTCCCATTTGGGCTTGAGTTTGTCCTATTTCTTATCCGGCAGGCGTAGAACTAGTTCGCCAACATTGTAATTTTTGGCCCGTACTTCTTTGCTTTGATATCTTCGAGCCTGCTGCTGATAAAATGCGGAACGGGCTTTAGCCACGTCGCGCTCCTCCTCTATGGCGTCCAGGTTGTCTTGTCGATCTAGCTCGGCTTCTCTTTCTTCGTACATGCGCACTCGAGGTGAGTCATGAATTATGTCGCAGGGCAGAACTGCCTCAGCGCCATACACCATAAAAAATGGTGTGAATCCGGTGGTACGATTTGGCGTGGTTCGCAGCCCCCAGAGTATGGAGTCGAGCTCCTCTACCCAGTGCGTATTAGATTCCTTTAGGGACCGCACTAGTCTGGGTTTGATACCGCTCATGATGAGACCATTTGCACGTTCGACCTGACCGTTAGTTTGTGGGTGATAGACAGAAGCATATTCGAGCTTAATGCCCATGTTTTTGCACCACAGCTTTACTTCGTCAGAGGTGAAGTTTGTGCCGTTATCGGTGATAATGCTGTGGGGGACACCGTAACGGTGTACGACCCCGGATATGAAGTCTATCACGGGTCCGGATTCGGCCATCTTAACAGGCTTGGCTTCTATCCATTTGGTGAATTTATCCACCATGACCAATAAGTATTTTTTCTTGTGGGTTCCACCCTTAAGGGGTCCCACCATATCAAGCCCCCAGACCGCGAAAGGCCAAGTGATGGGGATGGTTCGGAGGGCGTTGGGTGGCATATGGCTTTGATTTGCAAAGAGATGGCAACCGACGCATTGTTTGACCAAGTCATGAGCGTCTGCTCGGGCCGTCGGCCAATAAAAGCCCGTACGGAAGGACTTGCTGACAAGAGACCGAGCTGCAGTGTGGTAGCCACCGAGTCCGGCATGAATTTCGGCCAACAGACTCCGCCCTTCCTCTTCGGAGATACATCTTTGAAGGACTCCTGTAGTGCTTTTCTTATATAGCTCTCCCTTGTGGACTTTATAGGATTTAGATCGCCGCACTATGCTGCGTGCCTCGTTTTGGTCCTCTGGGAGTTCCTGCCTGGTAAGGTAGGCTAGGAATGGTTCTGTCCATGGGGCAATGACCGCCATTTTTACGTGGGCTGAAGGTGTGATTTCGGTGGCAGGGCCTCCGATTATGTCGGATTGTTCGGCGTCGGGTTGTGCGGTTATGTACAGACTATTATCCGAGGGTTCCCCCTCCCATGCTACAGATGGCTTGAATAATCTTTCTAAGAAGATGTTGTTGGGACCGCATCTCGTTTTTCTCCGATGCGTGCCAGGATGTCTGCTGCCTGATTGTTTTCTCGGGCTATATGGTGGAACTCTAGTCCCTCGAACCGAACTGACATTTTTAGGACGGCATTGCGATAAGCTGCCATTTTTGGGTCTTTGGCGTCAAAGTCGCCATTTATTTGGGATATCGCGAGGTTTGAGTCCCCACGTACTTCCAGGCGTTGAATGCCCATGGATACTGCCATCCGGAGACCATGTAGAAGGGCCTCGTATTCGACTGCATTGTTGGAGCCCGTGTACATAATTTGGAGTACATACTGGACTGTGTCCCCTGTGGGGGACGTCAAAACGACGCCAGCCCCTAGTCCGGCCAACATTTTGGAGCCGTCGAAATGCATGATCCAGTTTGAATATGTGCCGTACTCTTTAGGGAGTTCGGCCTTTGTCCATTCGGCGATGAAGTCGGCTAGGACTTGCGATTTAATGGCTCGCCGTGGTTTGTAGGTTATGTCAAACGGGAGGAGCTCTATGGCCCATTTTGCTATCCGGCCCGTTGCATCGCGGTTGTTGATAATATCGTTGAGTGGTACTTCCGAGGCTACTGTTATAGAACACTCTTGAAAGTAGTGCCGTAGCTTCCGGGATGCCATAAACACCGCGTATGCGATCTTTTGGTAATGCGGGTACCGTGATTTGCATGGTGTAAGGACAGTGTACACATAGTAAACCGGCCTTTGAAGGGGGAGTTTGTGTCCATCTGTTGCCCGCTCGACGACGAGTACTGCGCTAACAACTTGATGGGTTGCGGTGATGTACAATAACATGGGTTCGCCAGTGTTCGGCGCGGCCAGGACTGGGTTTGTTGCCAAGATGGCCTTTATTTCCTCGAGTCCGGCTGTGGCAGCGTCTGTCCACTCGAAGTGTTCGGTGCGCCTGAGGAGGCGGTAAAGGGGCAATGCCTTTTCTCCCAAACGGGTGATGAAGCGGCTTAAAGCCGCCACGCATCCGGTGAGTTTCTGTATTTGTTTGAGGTCTTTCGGGACATCCAATTGTGACAGAGCTCGGATTTTAGCTGGATTTGCTTAAATTCCTCTACCGGATACAATGAAGCCCAGGAGCTTTCCGGCTGGAACGCCGAAAACGCATTTTTCCGGGTTGAGCTTAATGTCGTATTTTCGGAGGTTGTCGAATGTGAGCCTCAAGTCGTCTACTAGAGATTCGACATGTCTTGATTTAACGACCACATCATCTACGTACGCCTCCACTGTTTTGCCGATCTGGTTTGCCAGACATGTTTGAATCATGCGCTGATATGTTGCGTCGGCGTTTTTAGCCCAATGGGCCGTATGGTGTGATGAATGCTGTTGCGGCTTGGTGTGATTCTGCCATCTTGATTTGATGGTAACCGGAGTATGCGTCGAGGAAGCACAACGAAACGTGTCCTGTAGTGGCATCGATGATTTGATCTATTCGAGGGAGGGGAAGGGATCCTTTGGGCAAGCCTTATTAAGGTCTTTGAAATCGACACACAGGCGCCAGGATTTGTCCTTCTCTGGTACCATCACCAGGTTTGCTAGCCAGTCCGGATGTTTTATGTCTCTAATGAATCCGACTTCTAATAACTTGGCTAGCTCCTCTCCCATGGACTGTCTCTTTGGTTCGGAGAAACACCGAAGAGCCTGTTTGACATGTTTGAATCCTTTCTGGATGTTTAGGCTGTGTTCGGCCAAACTGCGTGGGATTCCTGGCATGTCTGAGGGGTGCCAAGCAAAAATGTCCCAGTTCTCACGTAGGAACTCTCGCAGTGCGGCGTCTACATCAGGGTTCAGTCGTGCCCCGATGGAGGCCGTTTTATTAGGGTCCGTTGGGTGGACCTGGAATTTGACTATTTCGTCCGCTGGTTTGAAGGATGTGGATTTGGATCTCTTATCGAGTATCACGTCATCCCTATTGACCGTGGATCGCAGCGCAGTCAGTTCCTCGGCCGCTAAGGTTTCGGATAGTGCCTCGAGGGCCAATGCGGCTGTCTTGTTCTCGGTGCTATGTCCAGATCACTAGCAAGGGTGATAATTCCGTTTGGCCCAGGCATTTTAAGCTTCATGTACCCGTAATGGGGTATGGCTTGAAAAATTGTGAAAGTCTCCCGTCCTAGTATAGCGTGATATCCGCTTTTGAACGGGGCCACCTGGAACGTGATCTGTTCGGACCTGTAATTATCCGGCGTGCTGAATACCACATCTAGTGTGATCTTTCCGGTGCAGCGCGCTTCCTGACTGGGGATTATTCCTCTAAAGGTTGTGCTGCTTCGCTCAATGTGGTTCCAGTCTATTTCCATCTTTTGGAGGGTTTCCTCGTAAATAAGGTTCAATCCACTGCCTCCGTCCATGAGTACCTTTGCGAGGCGACAGCCGTCCACTATGGGACTGAGGACCAATGCGGCTGGTGCTCTGGCTGCTCGAATTTTAGGCTCATCACTCGCGTCGAAGGTGATAGCAGTATTACTCCATGGGTTTATTGTCGCTACTTGATAGACTTCAGTGAGGCTGCGGAGTGTTCTTTTTCGCATGTTATTTGATGCGAAAGTCTCAAAGACTGTGAGAACTGAACTGAAATTCTCTGGCTGGTTTCCTTTGACCTCTGGGAATAGGAGGTCCTCGCCAATTTTGGCCACCTGCCGGAGTATCCAACATGCCCTGAGGCTGTGAGTTGGGGTGGCGTCCTCTGCACTGTGAATCTTGCAGGGTCCATCTAGCCACTTTTCCAGTACGGTTCCATGCCCCCTAGAGGGTTTTGATTTTTTAGCGTTTAGTCCGGGCGCCTTACTGCGGTGCGCCCTCTTGGTTCGGACGAGATTGCTATTTAGGGACGGATTATCCCAAAATTCAATTTCGTTTTTCCGGGCACTTTCCATGGCATAGTATTTTTGTACTATGGACGCCAGGTCAGCAAAGCGTGTAATATTACGACGGCTGATGGCGTTGAGTATTCCCTTGTCCGTGCAGTTACTGCAAAAGATTGAGATTGCGTCTCCCTCGCTGCAGTCCTTTATCCTGTTCATAACCAGGAGGAATCTAGCCCAGTGATGATGTACTGATTCTTCGGGCATTTGCCTGATTTGGGAAAGATCGCTTAAGATTGGGTGGGTGGGTGTCGTTGAATCTGAGACCTCGCCCAATTTGTTGTTCGGAGGCCGAAGAACTTCCGGAGTCTGAGATCCGGAGTCTTGGATGTTATCCGATTTGCCTGATTTTAAGCTCAGGTCTTGGATTGTATCCTTCCCTCCGCGGATATCCGGTATGGAGGGTTCGGGGATTCGGACATAGCTAGTCCTTAAGATAGATGAAGGGTCGCCGCATAGTGTCTCCACCACTGCAACGTGGTGGGTGACCTGGGGAGAGTTAATTTCTCTCAGCTCGGGTTTAAGCCCCACCTGGTCGTAATTTGTGGCGACGCCCAGTGCGGCGATACGATCCAGGAGCTCGTTAACCGAAGAGAGCTCCATCGGATCCAATTGCTCGGCGAGTTCTGAGCCGACATGGAGGTTGATTTTGATGACCCGGGAGGTCACCGTCGGCGCAACAGCCGAACAGGCGGTTGCGAGAAAACCACCTAGCCGAAGAGTTTGGCCGGCAGCCAAAGCTCCTTTCGTAATGGCGCCGTCTTTAAAGACGGGAAGAGGCATCCTTCCTGATCGCGATGGCACAGAGGAACTCTCAATTAAAGCACCAATGTCGGTGTCAAAACCGGCGGATCTCGGGTAGGGGGTCCCGAACTATGCGTCAAGGTCGGATGGTAACAGGAGACAAGGGACACTTTATTTTACCCAGGTTCGGGCCCTCTCGGTGGAGGTAAAACCCTACTCCTGCTAGATTAATATTGATGATATGGGTAGTACAAGAGTAGATCTACCACGAGATCAAGGAGGCTAAACCCTAGAAGCTAGCCTATGGTATGATTGTGTATGATGATGGTTGTCCTACGGACTACAACCCTCCGGTTTATATAGACACCGGATAGGGTTATGGTTACACAGAGTCGGTTACAATGGTAGGAGATCTCGAATATCCGCACACCTAGCTTGCCTTCCATGCCAAGAAAAGGATCCTTCCGGACACGGGACAAAGTCTTCAACTTTGTATCTTCATAGTCCTGGAGTCCGGCTGAAGGTATAGTTCGGCTATCCGAACACCCCCTAATCCAGGACTCCCTCAACCTTCCCTTTTTTAAAAAGGCCCAGAGCCTGTGAAGAAGGCGAACGCCTGTGAAGACCTTCCCTTTTTGGAAAAGGCCCAGAGCCTGTGAAGAAGGCGAACGCCTGTGAAGACCTTCCCTTTTTGGAAAAGGCCCAGAGCCTGTGAAGAAGGCGAACGCCTGTGAAGACCTTCCCTTTTTGGAAAAGGCCCAGAGCCTATGAAGAAGGCGAACGCCTGTGAAGACCTTCCCTTTTTGGGAAAGGCCCAGAGCCTGTGAAGAAGGCGAACGCCTGTGATGACCTTCCCTTTTTGGAAAAGGCCCAGAGCGTGTGAAGAAGGCGAACGCCTGTGAAGACCTTCCCTTTTTGGAAAAGGCCCAGAGCCTGTGAAGAAGGCGAACGCCTGTGAAGACCTTCCCTTTTTGGAAAAGGCCCAGAGCCTGTGAAGAGGGCGAACGCCTGTGAAGACCTTCCCTTTTTGGAAAAGGCCCAGAGCCTGTGAAGAAGGCAAGTGCCTATGAAGCTGATCAGCTCTAGGGAGAAAGGCCCGGAGCCTGTGAAGAAGGCCAATGCCTGTGAATCTCGCTGCCCCGTGACACTCTCACGTAATAATGAGTGGGGCTGTACATGCCCCGGAGTCTCAAGAGCGCCGGCCTCAGGCCCTGGGGCTCCCTCCCACGCCCAGTGGCAGCACTTAGCTCCGCGCTGGTGAGAAGACGTTGAAGACTGATTAGGTGCCGGACGTGGCTTTTTTATTTGCTTTCTGCAGTTGGCGTGTTTATTTGCATCTAAAATATTATCGAAACTATCGCCATCGTCGATTTGTGGTTCGTTGATTTTCGCTCCTCGTTTTGATTTCTCTCATGAAAGGCCTCGTGAGAGATGGCTCGAACGCCCTCGCGAGCGTTTCCGCCCTAGCCGCTTAAAGGTTTCACGGCCCGGGCTCTCTTCAGGAGCACCCCTCTAGTCCGTGCCCCTCGGGCACCGCGACACGCACACAGGGCCTGGGTCGGTCGCCCCCCGGCTGGGGCCAAAAACTACCTACGCGAGGGCAAATAGTTGAGAAGCGCAACAACAAAGTCAAGGTAATGGCTACAACGGCAATGATTCTCAACACGCCCCCACGGGGCTCCATGCAGCTATTTTGTCTTACACAGGGAGCAAAAGAAAAAGGAAAAGGCGAGCCCGGCGCGGCCCGCCTCACATCGGCCTGCAGAGGCGACACGGGATGCCTCCGAAGCTCAGGCGGACTCCCTCTTGCGCTTCGTCGGGGCGCGGCGACAGGCAGATGAACAGCCACCCCCAAGCAAGCGCGACGGCGAGGGGGCTGGCTGCGGCCACCGCTGGAGGAGCCGCCCGAAGAAGAGCTGGTGGAGCTTGGGGAGCATCGGGCGCCGCCGTCAGAGCGGGCGCTGTCTCCTCCATCGTCGTCGGAGCGAGGCCCCTGGCCACGGTCGTCGCCCTCGGGGCAGCATCCTGCGCGGCGACCATCTTCCCCAAACACCCTCACATAGAGGGTGCCGTCGCCGTCGAACTTAAAGTGCAGGGTGCACCGCTAGCCCAGGCCGCGCGTGCGGGCAAACGTTTGCTAGCCGCGGGTTAGGGCCCCATTCCCAGAAGGGGAGACCTCCAGCGAAACCCAGGAGGCCCTGCTGCAGCAACCGTCAGCCTGAAGCCAGAAGCCGCATCGGGCGCTGGCCGGCAGCTCGCCGATGAAGAAGCGAGGGAGCTGGAGCCACGTGTTGGTCGGGTCCGCCGACCACACGACGAACTTCGGCAGCACCTCCGCCGAGCAAAAGCACGGCCTCGGGGGCCGCGCAGTCACAGCCTGCCTCCCCTTGGCAGCCGAGCACTCACCACCACGCGGAGAACCATCCCTGTGGCCACGGGGAGCCGCAGCGGGGACCGTGGGATGCTTGCGGGGACGACCCCGGCCGCGCTTGGCCGGAGGGGAGTCGGGCCCCGCCCGACTAGCCTTCCCCTTCTCCGCGGCTGAGAACCTCTTCGGAGCCATGCGAGCGGCGGGCGGCAAAAGAGAAGAAGAAGAAGAGAAGCGGGAAGGGGCGGACTGGCGGAGCTTATGCGGCCCCGTACTTATAGTCGGAAAAGGCCAACCATCGAGCACCACGATCGTAGGTAATAACGACCCGTATCTACGAATGCAGGGACTAGTCAAGTCACGCAGTTGCCGAGGCGTCGTGGGGAAGCGGAGACGCCCACGTCCTGTCAAACCACCACGCGGCGCCCAAGGCCGCAGGCTATTAGGGCCCGCGGCGCTTCGCCCTTGCCCTTTCGCCTCTCGGTGCGGCCAAGTCCGGGCGTGCCTTGGGCCCAGGGGCTACTGTCGATGTTCTGGGAACGGGGGTCCCCAGACTTGCCTGCCTGCGGCCTGCGACGTGGCTCAAATGGGGGCCCAGCGTGGCCCAACTTCATCAACACAAGACTCAAGACCCTCGCGAGGGGCCAAGCCTCGCGGGGCAGGCAACACGGCGCATCCTCAGGCGTAGCCTCCTCAGGCTGGCTCGCGAGGAGGCGGAGAGATCAAGGCGGGGTACCTCGCGAGGTGCCCATGACGCAAGCCATGACGACCAAGGGTGCCAGGCGGGCGCCAGACCACGCAGTGTCCTCCCTTTTCCTCTTTGGTGCAAAGGGGGCAAGCGCAGGCAAGAGGATCAAGCAAAGGCATCCATTTCGGTGCAACGAGACCAAGACCAGTCCAACGGTGGGAAGGAGGTCACCATGGAGCCCAGAACGGCGTCACCACATGGCCTTTGGCAGGCGAAGACCAACTTTAGTCAGGATAAGTGTACCAGATGTTCCCCTTCGAATTGGGCAATTGTTGGCGCCCTTCCCGCTCTAATATTTGGGAAGAGGCCCAGGGCCTTTGCCTATAGGTAGGACTAGCCACCCCCATGGTAGAGGCATCGAGCTAGCAGTCTGGAAGAGAGGTCTGATCAAGCCTTTAGAACAAGGAGAGAGAGAGAGGGAAGGGCGATCAAACTCCCCCCAGCAGTTCATCCCCCTAGCCAAGAACAGACCCTCGCGAGGCTATTCTCCCTTGTACTGTTCATCATCATCAGCCCAAGAGGCAATCCACCCACCACAAACTAGAGTAGGGTATTACACCACAATGGTGGCCCGAACTAGTATAAACCATGTGTCTCTTGTGCTGTTCTTTCTGTAGTTTAGATCCTTGCGAGACGGAGAGGTAGAGGGCATCATCTCCGCGCGCACCCCAGAGTTCGAACCTTAAGGGTCTGCCGGAACCCGAAATCTGACAGGTAGTACGGAAAGCTTGCTGAAACTGATCTCATGTGACAGTATCTATAGGGTAAGTGGCTGTAAAATTCTCCCACCATGCTGCTGTGGGTCCTTCAAGCTGATGAGTGGCAAATTTCACTTTTTCCCATCTGTACATCCTGCAGTGGTCAACTCCCTCCCTGTCTTGCGGAGCCAATCATCTGCCACTATCGGCTCGGTGCTACTGGAGAATACCGGCGGATTCAACCTAAGAAAATGGGTTAAGTGATCAACAGGTGGTGGCGGTGGTGGGTTGTTGTTGTTGTTGTTGTTGTTGTTGTTGTTGTTGTTGTTGTTGTTGTTGTTCTTGTTGTTGTTGTTGTTGTTGTTGTTGTTGTTGTTGTTGTTGTTGTTGTTGTTGTTGTTGTTGTTGTTGTTGTTGTTGTTGTTGTTGTTGTTGTTGTTGTTGTTGTTGTTGTTGTTGTTGTTTTTGTTGTTGTTGTTGTTGTTGTTGTTGTTGTTGTTCTGGTTCTGGACTACAACTGTATCAAATCATTCTGCTGCTAGATCAACTGAGTGAGCTCCGGTGGAAAAGCAAATCCGTTGTCACGTCTCGGAGGCATCTGAGGGTTTAGAAAAGATGAGAATTAAGAATAGAATGAGGTCTAAAGAGAAAACACTACCCATATGCACATGAGGCAAATGCACACAAAATCACTTCATTCAATCAAACAAGGCATACAATCGATCTAGAACTATCGCAAAAGTGCGTGGACTATGCTATATACATGGTGGAACACTACTACTGTTATGGTAGTCTACTAGAAAAACTGCTCTGATGAAGACTCCGTGATATCTGCTCCAGCTTCATCTTCAAAGTAACCATCACTAGGATCGGAATCGGTGTCGTCAATGATGATGTAGTTATCTGGACAAGTGCAATTGTCAGCTTCTCCTCCGGGTGCTGAATTCCCCATGAGTTCTTCAATCTTCTCCTTAAGGTCACCATTCTGTCTCACTAGAGCGACGATCTCCTCCATGTAGTCCTTGCGAGTGGCCTTCAGCTCTCCTCTTCGGCTAAAGTGGAATTGTAGGTCCCGGTGAAGCTTGGTATTCTGATGTTCAGGTACTTAGTGACTTTCTTCAGGTGTCGTCCAAAGGTTGTATCTTCATCCGGCTGTGTGAACTTGATCCTTGCTTCCGTCATCCTAAAAGAGTAGAAAAGATGAGGAGTCAGAAATGAGAAGAGTGTAGTGATCTAGGGCTTTAGCTTAGTGGTCGTGTCCTACAGTCAGCGTGTGCTCTGATACCATCTTGTAGCGACCAGACCTCAAACAGTCTGATCTCTGTGCTCAGGTGTCATCCCTGGATCAGTAATGCTGACACCACACAGTACTTGAAGGATTTATAACAGAGTAGCAATCACACACTTATTACATCGAATGTCTTAAAAGAGAACTTATTACAATAAATATGGCTTAAGGCCGTCTAATAAAGATAACAGCGGAAGGCTTGGAAGATAAGCGAGTCCATCAACACCAACAGCATCACTGAGTATAGAACCACATCCTAAAGGCACCTTACTCGTCGTCTGAAAAGTCTACAACATGAAACGTTGCAGCCCGAAAACGGGTTAGCACATGGAATATGCTGGCAATGTAACACATAGAGAGTAATGAAGGAATAAGCCTATATTACATGCATATATGACTGGTGGAAAGCTCTATGGTTACAGTTTTGCGTAAAGCCAATTTTTCCCTACTGCAAAGGAATAAATTTTATTTAACTATCATGGTGGTTGTTAAACATTGAGAATGGTTGACAGCATCCTCAATCCCAATTAGAATAATCATCATTAAAACCCAACAAAATTAATTAAAGTAACATGATGAGATTCACATGATAATCCATGAGCTAGATACTCAAAACGTCCATAACCGGGGATACGGCTAACCATGATTAGTTTGTACACTCTGCAGAGGTTTGCGCACTTTTCCCCAGAAGACTCGATCTCCTCCGTTGGATTTCTCGCACTACATGGTGTTTGAGAAACGGATGACCGAGACATAGTCTTTCAGAAGTGCTAGCACCTTACGATGGGTAGACCGTTACACCTACTTTCCCCTACATCTGCTAGTCTACCACTGTAAGAGTTCGCACGACTTAGTCAACTATGCTAGAGCCCATAATAGCTTGTGGCTGCACACGGAAGTTCCTAGTATGAACAATCTCATGATCCCTTTGGGCCTGGGTGGCGGTCCATAAAGAAAACTACAGGCAATCTTGGAATACCCAGGTACCTCAATCCAACCAGATGTGTGCTTAAGTTGCCACCTTAGTTAAACCATTAATTAACAATCTCACATCTGTCATGGATATCACTCACCCAAATCCAAGTCTACTAGCATAGCATGGCATAAATAGCAAACGTAGAAGTAACTCCCAAAGGTTTGATAATAAACAGGTAATAGGTACTACCTCAACTACTTCCCATCCCACAATTTAATTAGATCCTAATCATGCAATGTTTGAGGATTGATCTAATGCAATAAAACTGGGTAGTAAAGAGGTATGATCAAAGTGTTACTTGCCTTGCTGATGATCCGCGAAACCTAGAGATTCGAAGTAACAGGCGGCGCACTCCGGATACTCTATCGCAAACAAACAAACAAACAAGGATACAATAAGTACTCATCTAATGCACAGGTAAAAGTCAAATAAGAGATCTAACCAGAATGTTCAACTTAAGAACTCCGGTTTGCAAAAAAAATCAAATCAAACGAAGAACGGCAAAAGAAAACAACTTCGTTTTACTAATCTGGACCTAAGTCAAATTTTACAGAAGCAAAAACTTGTTTAAGTTGGTTAAACGGATAGAGGGTTTCGAGTCGAAACTCCACGCGCTTTCCGATAAACGAGCGAAAAGTTATACTAAAACGAAAATCGGATCAGAAATCGCGATCAGAAATAATCGCGGGAAATCCAAGAAAAAGAAAAACGATGAACAGATTAACGAACGAACGTTCGTTATCTAGACCTAAATGACGAATACGTTTGTTAAAACGAACGAACGAGTGAACGCTCGCTAAATAATCTAACCGAAAAAAAACCGATCTAATAAAAAACGAATCTAGAAAAAAATAAACCGCGGTTAATAAAAAACCAGAAAACCGCCGGCGACAGCTACCTCGGGCGGCGGGTCCGGCGGCAGCTCCGGCGACGGCGCGGCGGCCGGACGGCGGCGAGGCGGCGGCGAGGCGGCGGGGCGGCGCGGGCGGTGGCGGCCTAGGGTTAGGGCTCGGGCGTGCGGGCGGGCTGCGGGGCTTGAGGCGCTAGTGGGCTTCGGCGGCACGGGCGGGCGGCTTATAAAGGCTGCCCCCCGGCGGAGTCCCGCTCGGGTACGGCCCGGAGTCGGTTCGCTTTTTTTTAAAAAAAAATACTCGCAGGAAAACAAATAAAAGAAATACTAAACGGACTCCAAAAATCCCAAAATAAATTTTCCCCAACTTGTAAAATCAAGCCGGACTAGGTGAACATTTATTTGGGTCCGAAATGCAATTTTGAGAAACGCATATTTTTCCTAAATTCAAATAAAATAGCGAAAAACTCCGAAATCAAAAACTTATTTGATTTTATTATTAAACCCTCAATATTTCTTTATTTTGGGAAAGTCATTTTATTCCCTCTCTCATATTTTTGTATTTGTAATAACTGAAGATAAAATAATTAAAATCAAATGATCCTATTTCTCAAAATTTGAGAAAACTCAAATATGAAAATAACGAAATCCCCAACTCTCTCCGTAGGTCCTTGAGTTGCGTAGAATTTTCGAGGATCAAAACCAAAAACAAATAAAATATGATATGCAATGATGATCTAATGTATAACATTCCAAATTGAAAATTTGGGATGTTACACATGGATAGTAAGAAACATCTTCCAGGGAGAATAGTTCCGTTAGGGGTTCCTTTTCCTGGGTACGCATGCCCTAATGTGCATGTCCGGACTGCGAGAAGAGACGGAGGCAAAAAACATCTGGGGCATGTATCAAAATAAATAAAAGTCATCTTTTGTTCACCGACCGAATATTCCCTTAAGAACGCTAGCTTTCGGCTTCACCCAGTCTGAGGTACACATCCGGCTGACCCGGCAGTAACAATCGCAGAGGTGATCCCCTTATGCCCTAGCCGAATTACGGGAACGTAGGGCATAAATACAAGAGCGAGGCAACCCAGCTTGGCCAAAACTTAAGTCATATCGATGCATATAATGGTGAAAAAAGGTACATGCGGAAGAATAACACATGTGCGGGGCATGAAGCCCAGGAAAATAGTTATTTTATGCTTCTGTATAAGAAGCCCCCAGGTATAATGAGCGCGGCTAGCGCGTTAATATTGTGTAGTCAAGACACAAATTGGCCTTTTAAGGCCTTGAGGAGAAGGAAAAAGAAGAAAGAGAGAAAAGACAGATAATGTATATGCGAAAAATTGACAGGGATATGGAGACGAACATAGAGTCTGGCACTAGGCGTAGAATCTTCGGAGTCTGGCTGCGTTCCATGGGTTTGGCTCAAGTCGATTATCCGATGCATCCGGCAGACGGTACGCTCCGCCGGTCAAAACTTGGTCAATAATGAAGGGACTTTCCCATTTGGGCTTAAGCTTGTTCTTTTTCTTCTCCGGCAGGCGTAGAACTAGTTCGCCAATGTTATAAGTTTTGGCCCGTACTTCTCTGCTTTGGTATCTTTGAGCCTGTTGTTGATAGAATGCGGAAGGGGCTTTTGACACGTCGCGCTCCTCCTCTAGGGCGTCCAAACTGTCCTGGCGATCAAGCTCGGCCTCTTTTTCTTCATACATGCACACTCGAGGTGAGTCATGAATTATGTCACAGGGCAGAACCGCCTCTGCCCCGTACACCATAAAGAATGGTGTGTATCCGGTAGTGCGATTCAGCGTGGTCCGCAGCCCCCATAAGGCGGAGTCGAGCTCCTCTACCCAGTGCGTGTTAGACTCCTTTAAGGACCGCACTAATATGGGTTTTATGCCGCTCATGATAAGACCATTTGCTCGCTCGACTTGACCGTTAGTTTGCGGGTGATAGATAGAAGCATAATCGAGCTTGATGCCCATGTTGCTACAACAGAGTTTTACCTCGTCGGCTGTAAAGTTCGTGCCGTTGTCAGTGATGATGATGTGGGGGATGCCATATCGGTGTACAACCCCAGATATGAAGTCTATCACTGGTCCGGATTCGACCGTTTTAACTGGTTTGGCTTCTATCCATTTGGTAATTTGTCCACCATGACCAGTAAGTATTTTTTTTCTTATGGGTTCCCCCTTTAAGGGGTCCGACCATATCAAGCCCCCAAACCGCAAAGGGCCAGGTAACGGGGATTGTTTGGAGAGCGGTGGGCGGCATATGGCTTTGGTTTGCAAAAAGCTGGCAACCGATGCAGCGTTGGACCAAGTCCTGTGCATCTGCGCGGACCGACGGCCAATAGAAACCTGTACGGAAGGCCTTGCTTACAAGAGCCCGGGCTGCGGCGTGGTGGCCGCCGAGTCCAGCATGGATTTCTGCCAAAAGCTTATGCCCTTCCTCTTCGGAGATGCACCTTTGAAGGACTCCGGTAGTGCTTTTCTTGTAAAGCTCTCCCTCGTGGACCTTGTAGGCTTTAGATCGCCGCACTATGCAGCGTGCCTCATTTTGGTCCTCGGGAAGTTCCTGCCTGGTTAGGTAGGCCAGGAATGGTTCTGTCCACGGGGTGATGACGACCATTATTACGTGGGCTGAAGGTGTTATTTTGGTGGCAGAGCCTCCGATTGTGTCAGAGTGTTCGGTATCTGGCGTTGTGGCCGGGTCCGGACTATTGTTACCGGTGTCTCCTTCCCATACCACGGATGGCTTAAATAGCCTTTCCAAGAAGATGTTAGGTGGGACAGGGTCGCGCTTAGCGCCGATACGGGCGAGGATATCTGGCGCCTGATTGTTTTCCCGAGCCACATGGTGGAATTCGAGCCCCTCGAACCGAGCTGACATCTTGAGGACGGCGTTGTGATAAGCCACCATTTTCGGATCCTTGGCATCGAAGTCTCTATTTATTTGGGATATTGCGAGGTTCGAGTCCCCACGCACCTCCAGGCGTCGAATGCCCATGGAAACTGCCATCCGAAGACCATGTAACAGGGCCTCGTATCCGGCTGCGTTGTTGGAGTCTGTGTACAGTATTTGGAGTACGTATTGGACTGTATCTCCGGTGGGGGACATTAGGACGACGCCAGCCCCCAGACCAGCCAGCATTTTAGAGTCGTCGAAGTGCATGATCCAATTGGCGTACGCGCCGTATTCTTTAGGGGTTTGGCTTCTTCCATTCGGCGACAAAATCAGCCAATACTTGCGACTTAATGGCTCGCCGAGGTCTATATGTTATGTCGAATGGGAGGAGCTCAATGGCCCATTTGGCAATCCGGCCCGTGGCATCGCGGTTGTTTATTATGTCGTTGAGTGGTACTTCCGAGGCCACTGTGATTAAACACTCTTGAAAGTAGTGTCTTAGTTTCCGGGATGCCATGAATACCGCATATGCTATCTTTTGATAATGCGGGTAGCGTGATTTGCATGGAGTGAGGACAGTAGATACATAATATATCGGCTCTTGAAGTGGGAATTTATGTCCGTCCGTTTCTCGTTCGACGACGAGCACTGCGTTTACAACTTGATGAGTTGCTGCTATATATAGCAGCATTGGTTCACCGATGTTTGGCACGGCCAGGATTGGGTTGGCGTCCGTCCACTTGAAGTGTTCGGTGCGCCAAAGAAGGCGATAAAGGGGTAGTGCATTTTCTCCTAATCGGGAGATAAAGCAGTTTAAGGCCACCATGCATCCAGTCAATTTCTGGATATGCTTGAGGTCGGTTGGGATGGCCAACTATGACATGGCTCGGATTTTAGCAGGATTTGCTTCAATTCCTCTACTGGAGACGATGAAGCCCAGGAGCTTTCCGGCGGGCACGCCAAAAACGCATTTTTCCGGATTGGGCTTGATGTCGTACGTTCAGAGATTGTCGAATGTGAGCCTCAGGTCGTCTATTAGGGATTCGATGTGTCTGGTTTTAACGACCACATCGTCTACGTATGCCTCCACTGTTTTGCCGATCTGTTTTTTCAGGCATGTCTGAATCATGCGTTGATACATTGCACCGGCGTTCTTAAGCCCAAAAGGCATAGTGTTAAAACAGAAGGGGCCGTATGGGGTGATAAATGCCGTTGCAGCTTGGTCGGGCTCTGCCATCTTAATCTGATGGTATCCGGAGTATGCGTCAAGGAAACACAATGAGTCTTGTCCTGCAGTAGCATCGATAATTTGATCGATGCGGGGGAGGGGGAAGGGATCCTTGGGACAAGCCTTGTTCAGGTCTTTGAAATCCAAACATAGGCGCCAGGATTTATCCTTCTTTGGTACCATCACCAGGTTTGCTAGCCAGTCCGGATGTTTTATTTCTCTAATGAATCCGGCCTCCAGTAACTTGGCTAGCTCCTCTCCCATGGCTAGTATCTTAGGTTCATAGAAACGCCGAAGAGTTTGCTTGACCGGCTTGAATCCCTTTAGAAAGGCTATGCTCGGCCAGCCTCCGTGGGATTCCCGGCATATCTGAGGGATGCCAGGAAAATATGTCCCAATTCTCGCTCAGGAACTCCCGTAGTGCAGCGTCTATAGCAGGGTTTAACTGTGCCCCGATGGAGGCTATTTTTGTAGGGTCCGTTGGGTGGACTTGGAATTTGACTATTTCATCCGCTGGGTTAAAAGAGGTGGACTTGGATCTCTTGTCAAGTATCACGTTGTCCCTGTCCACTGTGGAGCGCAGCACAATTAATTCCTCGCCCGTGAGGGCTTCGGATAATGCCTCGAGGGCTAGTGCGGTTGTTTTGTTTTCGGCGCGGAGTGCTATGTCTGGATCACTAGCTAGAGTGATGATTCCATTGGGCCCGGGCATTTTGAGCTTCATGTACCCGTAATGGGGTATGGCTTGTAAGATCGTGAATGCCTCCCGCCCTAGAACGGCGTGCTATCCGCTACTGAACGGGGCCACTTGGAATGTAATTTCTTCAGACCTATAATTCTCCGGAGTGCCGAATACCACATCTAGTGTGATTTTCCTAGTGCAGCGTGCCTCCCGACTAGGGATGATTGCTCTGAAGGTCGTGCTGCTTTGCTCAATGCGGTTTCTGTCTATTTCCATTTTTTGAAGAGTCTCCTCATAAATGAGGTGTAATCCGATGCCGCCGTCCATGAGCACTTTAGTAAGCCGATAGCCGTCCACAATTGGACTGAGAACCAAGGCGGCTGGTGCCCGGGCTGTTCGGAATTTGGGTTCGTCACTGGCATTGAAGGTGATAGCCGTGTCGCTCCATGGATTTATTGTTGCCACATGGCAGACTTCGGCAAGGCTGCGGAGTGTCCGCTTGCGCCTATTATTTGAGGCGAATGTCTCGAAGACTGTAAATACTGTATTGTTATCTAGGGGATGGTGCTCTGCGGTGTTTTGAATGAGGAGATCCTCACCGCTCTTGGCCACCTGCCGGAGTACCCAACATGCTCTCAGGCTATGTGTTGGTATGGTATCCGCTGTACTATGGATTTTGCAGGGGCCGTTAAGCCATCCCTCCAATACGGTTCCACGCCCTGTAGTGGGCTTTTGCTTCTTTGTGATTGAATCGGGCGACTTATGAGAGTTCACCCTTTTAATTTGGACTGGGTGTTTAGTCAGAGCCAAATTATCCCAAAATTTTGTTTCGGTTTTCGCGGCACTTTCCATTGCACAGTACTTCCGTACTATGGCCGCCAAGTCAGCGAAGCATGCTATGTCACGGTGACTTATGGCGTTAAGTATTCCCTTGTCCATGCAATTATTGCAGAAAAATGAGATTGCGTCTTCCTCGTGACAGTCCTTGACCTTGTTCATTACAAGGAGGAATCTAGCCCAATAGTGATGTACTGTTTCCTGGGGCTCTTGCCTAATGTGGGAAAGATCGTTTATATCTGGGTGGGTGGGTGGATTTGAGTCCAAACCCTGACCTGATCTGAGACCCAGGGGCTGAGGAGTTTCCGATCTTGGAAGTTCGGGCTCCGTGATGTTGCCCAATAGGTTTGTTCCGCCGCCTGATTCTAGGTCCAGGGTTTGGGTGATGTCCTTTCGTAAACGGGTATCCGGCTCGGAGAGCTCGGGAATCTGGACACAGTTTTTCCTTAAGATAGAGGAAGAATCGCCGCATTGTTCCTTCACCACCGCTATCTGATGGGTGACCGGCGGAGAGTTAATCTCCCTTTGATCGGATTTAAGCCCAATCCGATCATAGTCCGTAGCGACTCCCAAAGCGGCGATGCGATCCAAGAGCTCGTTTAGGGAAGACAGCTCCATTGGATCCATCTGCTCGGCAAGTTCTGAGCCGACGTGGAGGCTGTTTTCAATGACCCGAGAAGTCATCATCGATGCAGCAGCCGAACGGGCGGTCATGACGAAGCCGCCTAGCCGGAGAGTTTGGCCGACATCTAGGACTACCCCAGAGGTGACGCTGTCCTTGACAACGAGATGAGGCATCCTTCCTTACGGTGACGGCATAGTGGAACTCTTAATGAAAGCACCAATGTCGGTGTCAAAACCGACGGATCTCGGGTAGGGGGTCCCGAACTGTGCATCTAAGGCGGATGGTAGCAGGAGGCGGGGGACACGATGTGTCGGATTTCGGGTTTCGGCAGACCCTTAAGGTTCGAACTCTGGGGTGCGCGCGGAGATTATGCCCTCTACCTCTCCGTCTCGCAAAGACCTAAACTACCAAAAGAACAACACAAGAGACACAGAGTTTATACTCGTTCGGGCCACCGATGCGGTGTAATACCCTACTCCAGTGTGGTGTGGTGGATTGCCTCTTGGGCTGGTGATGATGAACACTACAAGGTAGAACAACCTCGCGAGGGTCTGTTCTTGGCCTTGGGATGAACTGCTTGGAGGAGTTCAATCGCCCTTCTCTCTCTTTCTCTCCGATCCAATTACTAGATTGCTTGATGCTGGTTGCCAGATGCCTCTACCCTGGGGGTGGCTAGTCCTATTTATAGGCAAAGGCCCTGGGCCTCTTCCCAAATATTGAGCGGGAAGGGCGCCAATAATTGGCCAATTCAAAGGGGAGCATCTGGTACACTTATCCCGACTAAAGTTGGTCCTCGCCTGCCAAAGGCCCTGTGGTGACGCCGTTCTGGGCTCCATGATGACCTCCTTCCCACCGTTGGACTGGTCTTGGTCTCGTTGCACCGAAATGGATGCCTTTGCTTTATCCTCTCGCCTGAGCTTGCCCCCTTTGCACCAAAGAGGAAAGGGAGACGCTGCGCGGACTGGCGCCCGCCTGGCACCCTTGGTCGTGATGGCTTGCGTCATGGGCACCTCGCGAGGTACCCCGTCTTGATCTCTCCGCTTCCTCGTGAGCCAGCCTGATGAGGCCGTGTCTGAGGAAGCGCCGTGTCATCCGCCCCGCGAGGCTTGGCCCATCGCAAGGGTCTTGGGTTTTGTGTTGATGAAGATGGGCCGTGCTGGCCCCCCTTTGAGCCACGCCGCAGGCCGCAGGCAGGCAAGTCTGGGGACCCCCGTTCCCAGAACGCCGACAGTAGCCCCCGGGCCCAAGGCGCGCATGGACTTGGCCTTGCTGAGAGGCGAAAGGGCAAGGGCGAAGCGCCGCGGGCCCTAACAGCCTGCGGCCTTGGGCACCGCATGGCGGTTGATTGGACGTGGGCGACACTGTTCCCCCACGCTCCCTTATTTTGCGCCCTGCTAGGTGGACTCGCAGTTGTACACAGCCGCTCCCCTTCCTGTTGCTCGACCGTCCCCTATACTTCCTCCCTTCGAACTCCGAATCTTGTCTCCAATCCCATCTCACATCTTCCCCCTCTTGTCCATCGCCATGGCTCCGACGAAGAAGGAGAAAGGGAAGAAACCCATGCCTCCATCTCGCTCGCCGCCGTCGGTGGCCCCCGCCGTCGGCCGGTCGATCATACTCAATTGAGAGTGCCTGGATAAGCTCTGCCCGACTCTGGCCACCATCTTCAACGAGTGTGGGAGGATGACGGCCTGGTCTACGTCTCACTTCCCCACTGACAGGATAATCACTGAGGTTCATTATTTTGCCGACGCCTTGTGGGCGGGTCTGGTTCCCCCCTTTTCCGATTTCTTCAAGGCCGTCCTCTCTCATTACCAGATACATATGATGCATCTGGGTCCTGAATCCATCACCCTCCTTTCGGTCTTCGCTTTTGTTTGCGAGGCGATGATGGGCATCCCTCCTTCCGTTGCCTTCCTGCGCCACTTCTTCTCTTTGCGCCTTGCTAACCCCACTCAATGCTCAGCGTGTGTGAGCTTCGTCGCCGCGCTTGAGACTGCGGCCTCAGGGATCGACTTCAAGCTTCCTTCGCCTTCAGCTGGGTTCCACGAGCGATGGTTGTACGTTGATGTCGGGGTGCCCAGCCCCCTACTGGCGAAGCCAACTTCGCCTGCTGTACCCAACTCGGGCTGGGGCCAAGAGACGCTCGTGAGCCCCAGGCTCGCCTTCGTCTGGCGCTGCTTCACGTTCTTGAGATCGCTCGGCGTGACGGCGCCCAAGGTGGTGAAGGAGTTCCTGTTATGCCGCATTGCCCCTCTCCAACGCCACTCTCGCCGAATGTGGTCCTTCAGCGGGCATGATGATCGCATGAGGCTCCAGGAAGAAGACCTGACGCCTGGGGCGCTAAGGACAGTGCTCATGGTCCTGACTGGTGACCCCAACCCGGGCAGCATCCAGCGGGAAGGGGCCCTGTTGTATCTCTGCCAGAACAGGGACGACTTCATGAAGCAGATGCCCTCCTTTGATGAATGGGGGTTGCGCCCCGCTGGCTTCCAAGGGCCTCGCAAGAACCCTGTGGTGGTGACCGCCCTTCCGGTCGGTCAAGGTGAATCCTCTTCGAGTGGTGGAGCAGGGAGGCATGAGATGGCGGAGGCCAAGAAGGCTCCCGATGAGGTGACTGCGCCTGGCGATGCCCTCGAGGGAGCAGCTCCTGAGGCCCGTGCTGCTGAGGCTGTGGGTGGCAAGCAGCCGCTCTCAGCGCCTGGCGCCAAGGCTCCTGAGGCCCCGGCCGCGTCTTCTGGCGGGGTGATTGGCAGCACGCGTCAGGTAGGCGCCCCTGACGCGGATTGCTTTGTTGCTCCGTCTTCGTCGCAGGTTGATCCTTGCGGTCTTCTCTTGGGCCGCATCCGTGTGTACTTTGAGGCCCTCCGGAGGAAAAGGGAGGCCCTGGGTGATGACTTCTCTTGTCGCTTGCTGAAGCACCGGAAACACTTCGCTACTGACGAGTAAGCCTTCTCCTTTCATGGCTCCTGATCCCCTTGCTATGTCTACTGATCCTTACTCCACGGGCCTCTTCCAGCCGAGCTCGTGGGAGTCGCTGAGGCGCCGCCTCCTTTGGCTTCGCCTCCCCCGTCATCCCCAAGTGCTCCGAGCAGCACTGCTCTCGTGGTGAGGGCGAATGAAGGGGTGGACCGTCCCGAGGCGCACCGCAGCCCTTCTCTTCCTGCGATCTTCCTTCACGGGCCCTCTCTTGGCATAGCTAGCCTGCCGTGGGCTTCTTGCCTGGCCACGGGCTGCGATTGGCTGAGGCGCCCCCCGCACCCTTCTTCTGGAAACGGGCTGGCCCCAGGCCGGGCTTCTGGCACGGCGCGCCCGGCCGTCGTGAGGGCGCCAGCCCCCAGCCCCCTGCCCGGAGGGGTAGCGATGATTTGTGACCCACGACGCTCGCTTGGGGCAGATGATGGTGTGGAAGACGTGCTCGGGCTCGCTCGGGAGCGCCGTGCTCGTCGCCAAGAGTTCCTTCGAAGGGCGACTGACGCAGTGGACCTGCTTGGGGAGGAGCTCGCTGGTGAATACGCGCGCCTGGCCGCAGGGAGGCGCGAGCTGGAGGCCGCCATCGCCCTCGCGCGTCACCAGCGCGACCTTGAAGACGAAGAAGCGAAGGCGTCGCTGGAGGCCTCTCGGGTGACCCGATCCCAGGCCGCTGAGCAGGCCCTGGGAGCTGACCGACGGCGAGTAGCAGCGGAGGAGCGGGCTCGGGAGCTCCTGGCCCGATGCCACTCATTGGAGGAGCAAGTGGAACTACGCGAGGTGGCGCTTCCGTCGATGAAGGTGGCCTCTGGCGACCCAGCTGAGCTCGAGAAGCGTGAGGAAGCGTTGACGCTGGAAGCCACCGAACGCACCCGCGAGTAAGAGCGGCTGGAGACGAGGGAGCGCCTGGTGATGCAGGCGGAATATGAAGTTGCCGCACGGGAAGCACGTGTCCTGGAGGAGGTTGGTCGTCGGGTGGCGACGGCACGCCAAGGCCTTGAGCGCGAGTTCGTGGGGAAGCTGGAGTTGATCCGGGTCGAGGCCGAGGGGAGAACCGCAGCCCTGAGGGCCCAACCGGACGAGGCGACGCGGCGGGCCGACGCTTCCTGGGCCGCCCTTGAGGCAGCGCAGAAGGAGTCAGCTACCCTCTAGGTCGAGGTGTTCCGTCTTCGTCAGCGGGTGGAAGAGGCTGAGGTCGCCGAACGTCAGAACGCTGATGAGATACACCAGCGGCAGGTCCTGGAGAACATGCATGGCCCCATGCTGGCTACGCTCAGGGAGAGGGCTAACGCAGCCTTGGGCAACATCTGCGAGGCGGCTGTCGGCGAGCCGCGCACGATCAACTATGCCGGCAACCTGCAGTTCTTCACCGCCATGGTGACGCAGCTGGAGGCGCGGTCGGTCAGGGCCGACAGGTTGGTGGAGGAGAGGAGCCGCGCCCTGCTCGGGCGCGCCTTCTCTCGTGTCTTCAGCCATCTCCGGAACATGGATCCCCACTTCGACTTCGACGCCGGCATCGCCCCAGTCCCCCAGGCCGTCCGAGGCGACCTGGCGCACTGGGTGGAAGACAACATGGACGCTCTTGTCAGGGCCTTCACTTCGGATGACGACGACATGATCGTGGCTGCCGACGAGGGCGGTGTGGTGGATGGCCCTGATGCCGCTGGCGACGACGCAGGTAGCGATGGCGAGTTCAGTGATGCCAGCGGCGGCTCGGGAGGTGCTCCTGAGGACGCATTGGGGGATTTGTTCGAGTGAGTATGTATAGCTCGTGTCTTTTTACCCTGCACGAGTAGAACTCAGGTGTTTGGCCCGATGGCTGTGAGAGCATTTTGGGGAGGGGAAGCCCCTCATGTAAAACATGTATGCATCGTATTAGCAGCTATTATATTGCACGAGCACCCGCGCCTGGCGGCTGGCTGGTTTACCTTTGTTTCGCGCAGGCCCCGAGGTAGCTCGTGGGAGGACGTGGTGTCCTGAGTGTTCTCTAGTTGAAATCATAGGACGCGCAAGTGTCACCGGCGAGGGGCTTCACAGGCGCTGGCCTTCTTCACAGGCTCCGGGCCTTTTCCCGCATGTGATGGCTTCACAGGCATTTGCATTCTTCACAGGCTCTGGGCCTTTTCCTAAACGCGATAGCTTCACAGGCATTCGCCCTCTTCACAGGCTCCGGGCCTTTTCCTAAATGCGGTAGGTTCACAGGCATTCGCCCTCTTCACAGGCTCCGGGCCTTTTCCTAAACGCGATAGCTTCACAGGCATTCGCCCTCTTCACAGGCTCCGGGCCTTTTCCTAAACGCGATAGCTTCACAGGCATTCGCCCTCTATACAGGCTCTGGGCCTTTTCCTAAACGCGATAGCTTCACAGGCATTCGCCTTCTTCACAGGCTCTGGGCCTTTTCCTGAAAGGGCATCCTCCACAGGCACCAAAACGTCCTCCTGAGAAGGAGCAACAACGGCAGTCTGGGCTGCGCGCGAGCTAGGCCCAGCCCGGCTCGCGAGGGGCTCGCGAGGGGAGGCAGCTGTGGTGGAGCGGTAACCAGAACGCGAGAAATGGCTCGAACGAGACTAAGCACCCCTTCCCCGAACACACGCAAATCTCAAATTGGAATCCAACATAAATCCAGCAGGGGAAAAGTTACAACCAAAGAAGAAGTCAATGAAAACAGGCAAAAGGCCGCGTCCGGCACCTAATCTAGTCTTGGACGTCTTCTCACCAGCGCGGAGCTAAGTGCTGTCCACTGGGCATGGGAGGGAGCCCCAGGGCCTGAGGCTGGCACCCCTGAGACTCCGGGGCGTGTACAGCCCCACTCATTATTACGTGAGAGTGTCACGGGGCGGCGAGCTTCACAAGCACTGGGCCTTCTTCATAGGTACCGGCCTTGCTTCATATCGCCAGATGAGGGCCCCGCCTTGCGCCACACTCTAGTGCCACCAACGACGACCGGAAACCAGGACGCCGCCGATGGGGTAGAGCGGTCGCCAGCGGTTCCACCGATGACCACGGGTCCTCCGCCAGGGGCAGGCCCTCAGGCGCCTCCCCAGCGGAGGGCCTATCTCCTAAGGACGCCTTGCTCCGAATGCTGCGGTGGTGATGTGGGATCTCTGCCCCTCTCCTGCAGCCCCCTGCGCCCTCCTCCCGAGGGGTAGGAGACTGTGGGAGCGGGGCAGCTGCTCGCTGCGGCGACCTGCACCTCCTGCGATCCATAATTAGTGTACGCCTGCTCCTGAGGAATTAGTGGTACCCGATAATTGTCGCCTCCAGCGTGGCCGGTGGAGCCGTCCCGGGGCTCCTGGAAGAGCTCAGCTTCTGGTGTCTCGTCTCCCCAGCTTGGGCTGAGAAGCGAGCCTTGTTCACCCTCGTGAGCGTGCCCTTGGTCCATCATGTGGGGCACGTATTCTTCTGGCGCCGCCACCCCGAAGGCTGTGCTGTAGTGCTCCATGTGCCATGCGGCGCTGCTTGACGTGCCCATCGCGGGGTGGTAGCGCGGCTACCCGCTGGCGCCTTGGGCTGCGCCGAGCCCTTCTCCCTCACGCGCCGGGGACGGGGGTAGCGCCACCGCCAGTCCGGCACCGACGGATTCGCTGGTGTTGGGGTAGCCCTGAGGCACGCGGGAGCCGCCCTGGGCTTGAGACGGAAGCTGGATGCAGAAGGGGTGAGCCCCCGAAGCGGCAAAGCCCAGGAGTTCGGCGACCCGCTCCAGCAGCACGTCGCGACCGCCTTCCAGCAGCCTACACTGCAGCAGCTCTCGGGCCACCGTGAGCGCGGCCCTCGAGTTCTCTTGCTCCCGGTGGGTGTACGGTGTCGTGGTCGCGGAGTGATTGGAGGACCTTGCCGCCGACCGCGCTTGCCACGGCGTGAGGGTTGTGGAAGCCTGTCCGCGCCGCCCGCGGCCCACAGTGCCCTACGGACCACGAGCTGCCTGGGGTGCGGGATCGCCCGAGGCGGGCGGCTCTACGCGGGCGGGCCACGCCACCCATGGATCTTGGTTGCCAGCCTCGTCGCCGGACATGGTGATGACGATGCGACGGGAGGCGGAGCGGTAGAAAGGTGGATTCCGGCGCACCCCTACCTGGCGCGCCAAATGTCGGATTTCGGGTTCCGGTAGACCCTTAAGGTTCGAACTCTGGGGTGCGCGCGGAGATTATGCCCTCTACCTCTCCGTCTCGCAAAGACCTAAACTACCAAAAGGACAACACAAGAGACACAGAGTTTATACTGGTTCGGGCCATCGATGAGGTGTAATACCCTACTCCAGTGTGGTGTGGTGGATTGCCTCTTGGGCTGGTGATGATGGACACTACAAGGTAGAACAGCCTCGCGAGGGTCTGTTCTTGGCCTGGGGATGAACTGCTTGGAGGAGTTCAATCGCCCTTTTCTCTCTTTCTCTCCGATCTAATTGCTAGATTGCTTGATGCTGGTTGCCAGATGCCTCTACCCTGGGGGTGGCTAGTCCTATTTATAGGCAAAGGCCCTCGGCCTCTTCCCAAATATTGAGCGGGAAGGGCACCAACAATTGGCCAATTCAAAGGGGGACATCTGGTACACTTATCCTGACTAAAGTTGGTCCCCGCCTGCCAAAGGCCCTGTGGTGACGCCGTTCTGGGCTCCATGATGACCTCCTTCCCACCATTGGACTGGTCTTGGTCTCGTTGCACCGAAATGGATGCCTTTGCTTGATCCCCTCGCCTGCGCTTACCCACTTTGCACCAAAGAGGAAAGGGAGGCGCTGCGCGGACTGGCGCCCGCCTTGCACCCTTGGTCGTGATGGCTTGCGTCATGGGCACCTCGCGAGGTACCCCGTCTTGATCTCTCCGCCTCCTCGTGAGCCAGCCTGGTGAGGTCATGCCTGAGGAAGCGCCGTGTCGTCTGCCCCGCGAGGCTTGGCCCCTCGCGAGGGTCTTGGGTCTTGTGTTGATGAAGATGGGCCGTGTTGGGCCCCCTTTGAGCCACGCCGCAGGCCGCAGGCAGGCAAGTCTGGGGACCCTCGTTCCCAAAATGCCGACACGATGTTTACCCAGGTTCGGGCCCTCTCGATGGAGGTAATACCCTACTTCCTGCTTGATTGATCTTGATGATATGAGTATTGAGTTGATCTACCACGAGATCGTAGAGGCTAAACCCTAGAAGCTAGCCTATGGTATGATTGTTGTTGTCCTACGGACTAAACCCTCCGGTTTATATAGACACCGGAGGGGGCTAGGGTTACACAGAGTCGGTTACAAGGATGGAGATCTACATATCCATATTGCCAAGCTTGCCTTGCACGCCAAGGATAGTCCCATCCGAACACGGGACGAAGTCTTCAATCTTGTATCTTCATAGTCCAATAGTCTGGCCAAAGGATATAGTCAGGTTGTCCGGATACCCCCTAATCCAGGACTCCCTCACCCGCTTCAGCGACCAATGATCCCGAGACACCAGTACTCCACCCTTTCGACACAAGAGCCCAATTACCTATCAACCTGAAGGCTTGAACCACATCACTGCCTGTCGTAATTGAGACATCCAAGGATCAAAGTTAATCCGGATGCCTTTGTCATTCTCACCTTCTTTTGGCTGCAGGTTGTATCATTGACAATCAGGGGAGTTTGCTCCCGAACTCCTAGGGCTCGCCGTGTAGACACAGTTTTCCATAGCAAACAGAGCCTGTTTGCCATCAAGGTCCTTGCCAACGGTGATCTCCTGGTTAATCGGATAATTGAGTCCGAGAAACAGAGAGTGTGAACCAAGGCCGTTTACCCGCCTCCAACTAAAAAATCCTGAAGGCCCCAACAAGTTCGTATCCTGCTCATAGACGTAACAGCCACTGTCCGGATACTCACGTATTTCACGGTGCTTGTATACAGTGGGGTTTTTGCAATATAACTTTTCCGGCTCATGTGTCCGAATGATCATCAGTCTTTTGCCGTCGTCTGATCGAGCGAGGAACCAGTTGTGCTTCCCTGTTTCTGGCAAAGGTGGTGTGATTACAAAGGGCAGTAACTGTAGGGACACTGCATCATATCAAAAAGGACATGCATTGTTAATGTAAGGTCAGCATTGTTCAAAGTATGAGTAGGATAATGCAAGAAACAACAGTGATATGCCCCTGTTGGAACTGGGAGGAAAAGACAGGGAAATGTATACTGGGTTCGAAAATATAGAAGTGCCATGCATGGTTATACTCATGTAATCTCGCAATCGATTCTTCACAGGAAACTACCATGTCATGCATGTTATGAAATCATGTTCTGTCCTCACAAACAAATTCTTCAAGGTAACTAACAGACCATGCATTGTTATATACTCGTGTTCTGTGGGAAAAAATTTTGTGAGGATATTATTCTAGCCATTGATTGCTGAAGGGCGAATATAGGTATGTACACATAGTAAGCATTACAGGATTTCACTACTTCCAAATATAGAGTTCTCCATATGCACATTTACTTCCCTAATGTATGGTTAGATGAAACCAACAGTGTGTGCATGTTTCTACATCATGAAAATGAGGAAACTAACATGGCCATTGATACACACTCATATTTAGTAGTAGTACATAGATTACTGTAAAATAAGGAGAATATCCATATATTCCTAACCATTTGATTATTCAGGGGTACAAATTGGCTGTAATGACATGATCACAATCGCATGAATTAACTCATTCCAAATATAGCTGATTTACGGCGTCTCTAATACATTGTCATAGTTCTACTCAAATTCTGCTCAAACAGGGATATGCCAATTATCACAAAAAGTTCAAACATTGTCATGGCGTCATCATTAACATGAGATGGAAACAACTTACATGCACCGTCCCAGCAATACGTGGTGCCATCTGCTTTGTCGATCGCATAGATGATGCCATTGTGTTCAATAGCATCATAGAAGTGTGTATCAGCTTTGACGACGATCCACTTCGAGCTGAGTTGTCTCCATCTAAAGAAGGCATCATCGTAAAGATAGGCGAGTCCCTTGTTGAACAAGGCAATTAGCTTGAAGTCTGTGTAATCCGCATGTCGTGTGGGCACTTGGCAGATTACAATGTTCTGCAAAACAAGGTCCGTCCAACTAACACGGTAATTGTCGGATTTCGGGTTCCGGCAGACCCTTAAGGTTCGAACTCTGGGGTGCGCGCGGAGATTATGCCCTCTACCTCTCCGTCTCGCAAAGATCTAACTACTGAAGGAACAACACAAGAGACACAGAGTTTATACTGGTTCAGGCCACCGATGTGGTGTAATACCCTACTCCAGTGTGGTGTGGTGGATTGCCTCTTGGGCTGATGATGATGAACACTACAAGGTAGAACAGCCTCGCGAGGGTCTGTTCTCGGCCTGGGGGATGAACTGCTAGGAGGAGTTCAGCCGCCCTTCTCTCTCTGCTGCCTGAGTCTCTCTACTGGTTTCTCCCTAATGCGATTGCTAGATTGCTCGATGTTGGTTGCCAGATCTCTGGATGCCCGGTCTCTGGGGGTGGCTAGTCCTATTTATAGGCAAAGGCCCTGGGCCTCTTCCCAAATATTGAGCGGGAAGGACGCCAACAATTGGCCAATTCGAAGGGGAACATCTAGTACACTTATCCTGACTAAAGTTGGTCTTCGCCTGCCAAAGGCTCTGGTGATGACGCTGGCTTGGGCTCCACGGTGACTTCCTCCTTGTCGTGGAGCTAGTCTTGGTCTTGTTGCACCAAAATGGGTGCCTTTGCTTGATCCTCCCGCCTGCGCTTGCTCCCTTTGCACCAAAGAGGAAAGGGAGGACACTGCGCGGGCTGGCGCCCGCCTGGCGCCTTTGGTCGTCATGGCTTGCGTCATGGGCACCTCGCGAGGTACCCCGCCTTGATCTCTCCGCCTCCTCGTGAGCCAGCCTGACGAGGTCGTGCCTGAGGAAGCGTCGTGTCGTCCGCCCCGCGAGGCTTGGCCCCTCGCGAGGGTCTTGGGTCTCGTGTTGATGAAGATGGGCCGTGCTGGGCCCCCTTTGAGCCACGCCGCAGGCCGCAGGCAGGCAAGTCTGAGGACCCCCGTTCCCAGAACACCGACATTACCCCCCGGGCCCAAGGCGCGCATGGACTTGGCCGTGCCGAGAGGCGAAAGGGCAAGGGCGAAGCGCCGCGGGCCCTAACAGCCTGCGGCATTGGGCGTCGCATGGCGGTTGATTGGACGTGGGCGTCTCCGCTTCCCCACGACGCCTCGATGATCGCGTGGATTGGACAAGTCCCTGCATGCAATTCGTGTCATGATTACCTGGGATCGTGGAGGCCGACGGTTGGCCTTCGCCGGCTATAAGTACGGCACCGCGCGTGCCCTTCCAGTCCATCTCTCCTTGCTTTCTCCTTCGCCCCGATTCTTGCTCCGCCTTGCCATGATGGCTCCGATCTGCCGGTTCTCTGCAGCGGAGAAGGGAAAGGCTCCTCGAGAGGGACCAGACCCACTCCCGCCGAAGAAGTGGCCTGCCCTTCGCGGCCGAGACGAGGAAGACCGTCAGGTGATGTCGAGGCCTTGGTACGAGCGGCCTCCGCCGGGGTTCCCGCTTCCCTTGTATGCCCACGCCGAGGGCCTTGAAGGAGGAGATGCCGATCCCCGCGGCCAGCGCCGTCGCCGGCGCCGACGGGTCACGAAGGTGTGGGTCGTTCCTCCTGGAGTCCACGCCGAGGGCTCCTCCCGCGAGCTCGTGCTCCACGCCACCATGCCCCCTCGAACTTGGATTCGCTTTCCTCCCTTCTTCGCATCTGTCTTCCCGCAGGGAAGACTCCTGGAGCTATGGCTGCAGCACGCCGACTGCAGCACTCCCGCGACCGAGGCAGAGGTTGCGGTCACTGCCTCGAGCGAGGTCTTCATGACTCGCGGCTGGGGCGAGATTGCTCGGGGTTGCAGAGCAAGGGGCGCCCTCACGATCCACCTGGAGTACGATGGTGCTTCGGTGATGTTCTTCAAGGTCTTTGACGCGAATGGGCGCCGGCTGGAGTGCTGCCCCGGGGGAGGCGGCCAGGGCCTTGCCATGGTGAGGGCTAGGCCCGCCGACCGCTCCCTGGACAGCTCCACAAGTGACGGAAGTGCCGGAGGATCCAGCGACCCCAACGAGATCTTTGAGACCCCGGAGACGAGCGACGACAGCTATGAGCCCACGAGCCAGCGCCGCTCCCGGAGCAGGGCGGGCTCGCTTGGCCGTCGCCGACTCTGATCTGGATGGGGTTGGCGCCGGTGCTTGACGGCCCACTGTTGATGATGGCGTCTTTTGCAAGGGCACGCGTAGTTAGCATCCCTTAGGATCTGTTTCCTGCAAGGAATCATACTGCGCCCAATGGGGGCTTGTAAGGTGTCTGTGATCCTTTTTGTTAATATGTAACTCTTGCTACGGAACTGTGCGAGTCGTCAATTCCGTCGTAGCTTAGTTCTCCCTTTCAAACCTCGCGAGGGCTTGGTGCTCTGCGTCGACAGGTCCCAGTCCCAAGGCGGCGTCAGCCGTCGCTGGTATGCCAGGTCGTGATGCCGTGGTCAAGGCCAGGAGGTGAGCGACCCGGGGTCCGGTAAGAGCCCCTGAGTCACGATGCTCAGGAGGTCCCCTTTGGCGCCCAAGCAGCCGTCGCTCAGTGAGAAAGGGGAGCGACGTCGCTAGTACGGAATTGCGTTAGGGGCGGAGGTAGTGCCACGGTAGCCGGTGTTTTCGGGCGGTGACTTATCTTGTTAATCAGGGGTTACTCCTGGTGTAACGTCGGGTCCGTGCGGCAGCGGGAACGGAGTTGCTTGGCGAGGTCCTCGCGCGCCCCTTCTCCCTCGCCTTTGCTCCCCTTTCTGCTCTACGTCCTCGGGTCCCGGCCCTCGAGCTGGTCTCAGCCGTCGCTGGTATGCCAGGTTACGATGCCGTGGTCAAGGCCAGAGGGTGAGGGCTGGAGAGCCAGTAGGAGCCCTGAGTCGTGATGCTCAGGCACCCCCCCTTTAACGTGCAAGCGGTTCGCGCGGACGAGGGTGAAGGGAACTCTGTGAGGGCATCGACCGACGCAATTCCCTCAGGGGGTCCTGCAAGCTCATCATAGAAGGAAAAAAGGGTTGCCATGACAGCTATCAGTCGGTCGTTAGTTGCTCTGGTTGGCGCGGGTGAGGTGTACCTGGGCGCCCGCGAGCCAGCGCGGGACTCACGGGGCCCTACCTCTAGGCGGGTTGCGCCCGGCACTGGGCCTTAACTTGTGATGTGTTCCTGCATATCTGGTTAGATGCCGGCACTCTACGTCCTCGGGTCCTGACCCTCGAGCTTGTCTCAGCCGTCGCTGGTATGCCAGGTCACGATGCCGTGGACAAGGCCAGAGGGTGAGGTCTGGAGAGCTAGTAAGAGCCCTGAGTCGCGGTGCTCAGGTACCCTCCCTTTAACGTGCAAGTGGTCGACATGGAGAAGAAGAGGTGCCGTGAACAGGCATCAAGTAATCAAGCATGATAGGCGAATGCATAGCTAGAAATAAACGCAAGGGAGATACACGCCACCGGGCCTGGCCCAAGCGGCCTGGGGATGATGCAGCCCGAGGGGCGCCCCCAACAAAGCAAGCTAATGACTGAAAATATAAAGGGATACATGCCGCAGGGACGGACCCACGCGGCCTGGGAATGATGCAGCCCTGGGAGGGCGCTCCTAGCTGGAAATGAAGCTTGAAGGATGTCACCTGAAGATGTCGAAGATGAAGTGGTGTTGGTGCAGCAGACTCGGTGGGCTGCGGAAGCCGATCCTCATGAGTCCCCAGGCCCAGGGGCCTCAGGAGGCTCCGGAGGCGCTGGTGACTCCTTGCAAATCATCTCCATCTCCGCCAGGACTACGGAACGCCTGTCTTCCTAAGTCTTCATGATGCCCCTCATGAGGCGCTGGTACGCAGCAGCCACGCTCGGCAAGCCGTAAGGCATGCGAACATAGCTGTGGGGTGGACCTCCACAACGCCCCACCTGCGAGGGCCAGAGGCGCTCCATCGTGGCGACCTGATTGAGCCCTGGTACGTCGATGCAGACGCGCAGCCCACCATCCTCGCCTGGATGGGGAGCCATAGCCGGTAGACGGCGGCAACCTCTCATGATTCTTGACTCCTATAGTTCTTGAACGGCCTTGTTAACGAACTCCTGCTGGTCTGACCTTCCTTGCCTCACTCCTTCTTGAGGGAAACGTGCTTCGAAGCACGCCTCCGGGTGGTGCCCAAGCGCCTCCCTCACGACCTTGGCCAGGTCGGTGGCCCTCCAGGTGAGAGCCCCCGAGCCCTGCCTGAGGAGGGCGCCGAGCGCGCTTTCCTATGCGATGGAAGGAGGGTCCCCTTGGGCAGACGCGGGCCCTGAGGGGCCTGCCTCCTGAGGGGCTGAGCCTGACGATGCCTTATTCTTCTTGGGGGTGGTCTCGGGAAGCCTCCTGCTTCCGTGATCCGGGTCTTCTAGTTACGCGGCCTGAAAGGCTCGCTCCAGGGAACACACTGCATCCTTCTCTTCACATGGCACCGTGATGACTCCGCCACTTCCTGGCATCTTGAGGACGTTGTAGCCATGATGAGTTACGGCCATGAACTTGGCCAGTGCTGGGTACCCGAGGATGGCGTTGTACGGCAGGCAGATGTGGGCGACATCGAAGTCGATGAGCTCGGTGCGGTAGTTGCTGCGGGCCCCGAAGGTGACAGGGAGGCGGACCTGCCCGATTGGGATCGTGGAACCGCCGGTGACTCCGGAGAAAGGCTTGGTTGGCTGAAGCTGGTCATAGGGCACTTGGAGATTGCTGAATGTTTCCACGGATAGGACGTTGAGTCCTGCTCCACCATTGATGAGGGTCCTGGTGACCAGTACGTTGCTGATGACTGGGGAGCAAAGCATCGGGAGGACCCCGGCTGTGGCCACGCACTTGAGCTGATCTGCTGAGCTGAACGTGATGGCGCACGCCGACCACCTGAGAGGGCGCGTTGCTTCAAGCTTGGGGAGGACTGCATTCACTTCGCAGGCAAACTGCTTGAAGATGCGTTGGGAGGCTGGGGCTTGAGCTCCGCCCAGGATGCAGGCGATTGCGCGCGGTTCCTGGAAGCCCCCAGCCCCCTCGTCTTGGTTGCGGTCTTCGTTCCTCCTTGGCTGAGGCGACAGTGGAGGGAGGCATGCGTTGCCCTACAGGCGATCCTCACGAGGCTGATCCCGCCAATCCCCCTCGTGAGGCAGGTCTCGCCAGCGGTCCTCGCGAGGTTGATCACGCCATCTTTGGCGCGGGCCGCGGTCTTCCCAGCGTCCTGGGTTTCTTCCTCCTCCTCGGCCGTAGCCCCGGTCAGCGCGGTCGGGACGGCGGCCGATCCTTCCTTCTCGCACGGCGTGGAGCTCTTGGCATTCATTGGTGTTGTGGGTGTGGAGGTCGTGGTACACACAGTACCGGCTGCCCCTGGAGGATTGGGGCAGATTCTTGCCCTACTTGGTGTCCGGTTCCGCCACGAGCACGGCAGCCCCTTGCGCTTCACGTCCTTAGCCTTGGGCTTCTTCTCTTCTGGGTCTGCGGCAGGCAGCTCGAGGAGGGGGGGATGTCCCTCCTCAGCCCTGGCGCACTTGGTCGCCAAGTTGAACAGCTCCAGGGAGGTGCACAGGTCTTCATGCATCACCAGCTCCTCCCTCATCTTGACGTCGTGCACACCATCGGAGAAGGCCGATATGATGGCTTCCTCGGACACCTTGGGGATCTTGAGGCGCGCACTGTTGAAGCGCTGGATGTACTTTTGCAGGGTCTCTCCGGGTTGTTGCTTGATGCGGCGCATGTCGCTCAAGGCAGGCAGCCGGTCGCGAGTACCTTGGAAGTTGGCGATGAAGCGGGTGCGCATTTGGTCCCAGGAAGAGATCGTGCCTGGGGCCAGGTTCAGGAGCCAGGTGCGAGCTCCTTCCCTGAGCGCCATGGGGAACCAGTTCGCCATGACCTTTTCATCCCCGCTGGCAGCTTCGATGCCCAGCTCATAGAGCTGGAGGAATTCTGCAGGGTCGGTCGTGCCATCGTAGCGAGGAGGCTGGTCTGGCTTGAATTTGTCGGGCCATGCGATGCTGCGCAGCTCGGTGGTGTAGGCGCGACAGCCAGCAGTGGCCATGGGAGGCTTTGGTTGAGGGAGAGCTTGGCCTTGCGGGTCCCCATGCGCCGCAGCTGGAAGCAGCGCGGGGTCTTGACGTGCCGGAGCTGGAGCGGGGTCGCGACGAGCCGGAGCAGGAAGCGCCTGGGCAGCCTCTTGCGGTCGAGGGACTTCTTGGCAGATCCGTTCTTGCTGGGCTGGCGCCTGACGGAGCGGGTTCCGCCCAGGGGCCACGCGCCTTGGAGCCATGGCGTCTTCTTGGAGAGGAGGCGGCTGGTACGCCCCCGGAGCTTCATTGCCCGCGCGGGGCGGGGTGCGGCGCAGCGGAGCGGACGGCGCAGGAGAGCCCCCTGCGGCGCGGACGAGCTCGGCGACGCGGTCGAGCCACTCTTCGTAGACGTCATCGACGGGACGTTAACATAGGAGCTCGTTTACCGCGATGAGCACAGCTCGAGCCTCCAAGGGTGCGCGGAGCGCGCGGGACGAAGAGCTAGCTGGTGTGAGAGATGGAGTAGCGGTGCGGCCGTCTTGCCGCACGGACGGGTGCTGAGACGACGCTTGCTGCTCGTTCCCCGCCGGGCCGGTGGCGACGTTGATGGCGGGCGACAGGGAGCGACGAGGATGCCCACCGACGGGAGCCGTCTGGGCGACGCGGGAAGCGATGGCGGCCCGGCGCTCGGCACGGGCCCGACGAGCGTCAGACATGGACGCGACGGTCGGAGGAGAGCGGAGCGATGGAAGACAAATTCCAGCGCACCCCTACCTGGCGCGCCAAATGTCGGATTTCGGGTTCCGGCAGACCCTTAAGGTTCGAACTCTAGGGTGCGCGCGGAGATTATGCCCTCTACCTCTCCGTCTCACAAAGATCTAACTACTGAAGGAACAACACAAGAGACACAGAGTTTATACTGGTTCAGGCCACCGATGTGGTGTAATATCCTACTCCAGTGTGGTGGATTGCCTCTTGGGCTGATGATGATGAACACTACAAGGTAGAACAGCCTCGCGAGGGTCTGTTCTTGTCCTGGGGGGTGAACTGCTAGGAGGAGTTCAGCCGCCCTTCTCTCTCTCTGCTGCCTGAGTCTCTCTACTGGTTTCTCCCTGATGCGATTGCTAGATTGCTCGATGCTGGTTGCCAGATCTCCGGATGCCCGGTCTCTGGGGATGGCTAGTCCTATTTATAGGCAAAGGCCCTGAGCCTCTTCCCAAATATTGAGCGGGAAGGGCGCCAACAATTGGCCAATTCGAAGGGGAACATCTAGTACACTTATCCTGACTAAAGTTGGTCTTCGCCTGCCAAAGGCTCTGGTGATGACACTGGCTTGGGCTCCACGGTGACTTCCTCCTTGTCGTGGAGCTGGTCTTGGTCTCGTTGCACCGAAATGGGTGCCTTTGCTTGATCCTCCCGCCTGCGCTTGCTCCCTTTGTACCAAAGAGGAAAGGGAGGACACTGCGCGGGCTGGCGCCCACCTGGCGCCTTTGGTCGTCATGGCTTGCGTCATGGGCACCTCGCGAGGTATCCCGCCTTTATCTCTCCGCCCCCTCGTGAGCCAGCCTGATGAGGCCGTGCCTGAGGAAGCGTCGTGTCGTCCGCCCCGCGAGGCTTGGCCCCTCGCGAGGGTCTTGGGTCTCGTGTTGATGAAGATGGGCCATGCTGGGCCCCCTTTGAGCCACGCCGCAGGCCGCAGGCAGGCAAGTCTGGGGACCCCCGTTCCCAGAACGCCGACAGTAATCTAGATGACTAGGACTGCGATGGTAATACTCTATATAATCCAACGGAGGAAGGATAATCTCATGGGAGGTCTGGAAGTTCACGAGCACCAACTTTTTACCGTCTTCTCGGACGGCAGCCATCCAGTGGGAGTTCATGCCGACCCAGTACATACCTGCCAAGAAGTTTCGGGCAATGGTGATCGGATCGAAGTCGAGGGAAATGATGTACGGCGACCCACTACATACTTGCAAAGAAGTTTCAGCTAATGGAGATCGGATTGAAGTCGAGGGGCATCATGTACGCCTCCGTATCATGGTGAGCCAATCTCGCAAGACCAGATAGCAGCAAGCAAGGTGTCTTGAAAAGCTTAGGCCTCGCTTGAACGATGGCCGTGTGCATGCCCCTCGAGCATGCAGCCAGCCGCAGGGCGCTCAACATATCCATACACGAACAACAGAGGTCGAGGACGTCACTAGGGAGATAGCTCTAATCGCGGCTCATATGGATCCTGCGCAGTTCGCGTTCGGCCATGGTGGAGTTTGGAAGGTGGGGTTTTGGGGGGCTTGATTTACGGGGAAGAAGGCTGTCGGTGCTGGAGCGGCTAGCGAGGGAATAGGGGTACTAGGGGAGGCGAGCGAGGCGAGGGTATGCGGGGGCACAGTGAGATAATGAAGAGTGACCTCAGGATCTCTAGCGAGACAGAGATGGAGAAGGAGTGGTGCTAGGGAGAGGGAGACGAGGCGAGGCATGCTATACAGCAGCGGTGACAGTGACTGCACAGTGCACAAGGTGAGGCTGACTTTGGTAACCCGGACACGCCGCCTGGACTGGTGTCACCTCGGGCGCAGGGTCTTGTCACTTCACTGTGAGGACCGGATGAATAATAATATTTTGACTATCAAGTGTACCACAGTTGTACTACTACTAGTAGTAGGAGTAGTAGGAACATGAGTACACTCCCGTGCTAGCATGCCTCTGGGTTCACTTCATCCTCCAGCTATCATCCATATTGCGAGCAGAACCAAATTCCCGTGCATGCAGAAGCGCGAAGAAGGACTTTTCCTTTTTGAGGATAACCGCATATTCCTTAACCGTAGTAGGAACATGAGTACTACTCCCTCCGGTCCTCTTTTGTCTGCGCATAACTTTTTCAGTATTTCTCAAATTAGTCTGCGTATATACCCTTTTGCATGTGCCCATTTCCCTCCATGCCCGCATTCAAAGCATTAATTAGCGTACGCATGAGCAGCTGCAGCCTGACTCCAGCCAATAAACTGCAGCATGCAAGTGGGCCATTCTGTGCACGTGGGAGAGAGAAAAGGCAACCGAAGAGCCCATCCAATCCATTGCATGCAGCAATCAAACCACCGCAGCTCTCCTCATGCATGCGCATAACTTCTCCCATTTACTTCTCCATCGGGAACCGAGTTTCCTCGGCTTTTTCACTACTCCTTGATCTTCATTTGCATCCAAACCACACTGCATTCACATTTTTTTAACCTCTTCACATCCTCCTGGAGTAATTCTGAAGCCCCTATAAATAATCATCTTCTTCAGTTAGACTAGCCATCTAATCCTAATTCTCCAAACCATAGCCCTCCGGTCCAGCGGTTCCAAATGGCGAAAGAGATCGAGATGCAGGTTTTTAGCGTCCAACATGTCCTCGTCAAAGGCTCGTTGAGCATAGTTGCCACACTCACCGACCACCCAAGGGTTGTTCGGAAGTGGATCAACAATGTATCAAACTCCCTCCAAAAGGTGGAGATGAATGTCATCGGTCTCGACGCGGAGTACACGGAGCGTGCCATTGGGAAGATCCAATGCGCCGCTGTCCTTCAGATGTGCCTCGAAGATGATGTTTTGGTGTACCACAGCATACACGCGCCCTCCATACCAGGTGAGCTTCACGATTTCTTGTCTCGGGAGCACATATACTTCTGTGGGGCAGCCGTCGCATGGGACAAACAGAAGTTGGAGCTGTACAACCTTGATTTGAAAAGCATCGCTGACCTACAAACCAAAACAAAAATTCCTTTAGAAGATTGTGATAAACCGACACCATCCCTATTCAACGTAGAAATTTTGTGCTAGGAACGAATCTTCATAAGGGTGACTAGACGCTGGCATTAAGGTCATCTGGATGGGAGAATTATCCCTTGACTACGAGTGGATAAAATATGCTGCACTCGATGCCCGTATGAGTTTCAAGATAGCTGCAAGGTCCAAAGAGCTTGTTGCGAAGCCGTCTCCCACAGAAGAAGAAGAAGAAGCTACACCAGCAGCAGGGCATTATGGATGGATGAACTATTTCCTCTCTTGTAAAAAAAAATATTCCCACTCTATGTATATTGATATAGATGGACTATTTCGATGGTGTGCATGTCTTTGGAACAAGTAGTAGCGTGGGTCCGCTTGACTATAAGGAACTATTTATCCGCCTAGCTTTCTCTACTAGTCCTTCCAATGATCGGTATGCAATGCATGTGTCCGTAGACATGACATCTTGTCCATGGAAGTTCAACTATGGTGACCATCACGTTTCATCCACTGCCACTCGCGATTCCCATGACATCGCTCCAACCCATGTCACCATGTCCCCCGACGTGCGCCTCACCCCTCTCGGTCGCGCCGCCCCTCTGCCTTTGTGTGCATGACATGTGGCCCACCTTAAATGCGGCGAGCATCAAGTTTCTACCACAGTCTGATGTCTACTATGCAACCTTCTTCTTGTAGACGTTGTTGGGCCTCCAAGTGCAGAGGTTTGTAGGACAATAGAAAATTTCCCTCAAGTGGATGACCTAAGGTTTATCAATCCATGGGAGGCGTAGGTTGAAGATGGTCTCCCTCAGACAACCGTGCAACCAAATAAAAAAAAGAGTCTCTTGTGTCCCCAACACACCCAATACAATGGTAAATTGTATAGGTGCGCTAGTTCGGCGAAGAGATGGTGATACAAGTGCAATATGGATGATAGATATAAGTTTTTATAATCTGAAATTATAAAAACAGCAAGGTAACTAATGATAAAAGTGAGCACAAACGGTATTGCAATGCGTTGAAACAAGGCCTAGGGTTCATATTTTCACTAGTACAAGTTCTCTCAACAATAATAACATAATTGGATCATATAACTATCCCTCAACATGCAACAAAGAGTCACTCCAAAGTCACTAATAGCGGAGAACAAACGAAGAGATTCTTGTAGGGTACGAAACCACCTCAAAGTTATCCTTTCTGATTGATCGATTCAAGAGTCCGTACTAAAATAACACGAAGATATTCTTTCCGTTCGATCTATCATAGAGTCCGTACTAGAATAACACCTTAAGACACAAATCAACCAAAACCCTAATGTCACCTAGATACTCCAATGTCACCTCAAGTATTCGTGGGTATGATTATACGATATGCATCAACAATCTCAGATTCATCTATTCAACCAACACAAAGTGCTTCAAAGAGTGCCCCAAAGTTTCTATCGGAGAGTCAAGACGAAAATGTGTGCCAACCCCTATGCTTAAGTTCACGAGGTCACGAAACTCGTAAGTTGATCACCAAAACATACATCAGGTAGATCACGTGATATCCCATTGTCACCATAGATAAGCACATGCAAGTCATACATCAAGTATTCTCAAATCCTTAAAGACTCAATCCGATAAGATAACTTCAAAGAGAAAACTCAATCCATTACAAGAGATTAGAAGGGGAGAAACATCATAAGATCCAACTATAATAGCAAAGCTCACGATACATCAAGATCGTGCCAAATCAAGAACACGAGAGAGAGAGAGAGAGAGAGAGAGAGAGAGAGAGAGATCAAACACATAGCTATTGGTACATACCCTCAGCCCCGAGGGTGAACTACTCCCTCCTCGTCATGGAGAGCGCCGGGATGATGAAGATGGCCACCGGTGAGGGATTCCCCCTCCGGCAGGGTGCCAGAACAGGGTCCCGATTGGTTTTTGGTGGCTATAGAGGCTTGCGGCAGCGGAACTCCCGATCTAGGTTATTTTCTGGAGGTTTTAGTATTTATAGGAATTTTTTGTGTAGGTCTCACGTCAAGGAGGTTCATGAGTCATCCACGAGGCAAGGGCCCACGCCCAGGGGGGTGGGCGCACCCTCCACCCTCGTGGACAGCTCGGGACTCTTCTGGCCCAACTCTTTTGCTCCGGAGGCTTCTTTTGGTCCATAAAAAATGATCAAAAATTGGCACGTCAATTGGACTCCGTTTGGTATTCCTTTTCTATAGAACTCAAAAACAAGGAAAAAACAGAAACTGGCACTGGGCTCTAGGTTAATTGGTTAGTCCCAAAAGTCATATAAATGCATATAAAACAACCTACATGGATAATATAATAGCATGAATACTTCATAAATTATAGATACGTTGGAGACGTATCAGCATCCCCAAGCTTAATTCTTGCTCGTCCTCGAGTAGGTAAATGATAAAAGAAATAATTTATGAAGTGTGAATGCTAGCAGGTGCACAAGTTTGATCAATGATAATTTCAATCACCTTTTCTAGCATCATTATATGTCATAATAGTAGCTCAAATCATAAAGATTTTCATGATCAAGTAACAAGTTATTCACATGTTAAAGTATAGATCATAAACTTTCTTGAAAACTAACAAACAGTTCTCAGTCATCGAACAATTGTAATTCATCTTATTTTCAGGAAGGGTCTATGTAAGAGCTTTGATTTAGCAAATCCCACATACTCAACTATCATATAGTCTTCCATAATTGCTACCACTCAAAGCATATTTTTAGAACAAATAGCATCCATCGAACACAGAGAAAGATAGGGGCTTAATGTTTCGCCTCCCAACTTATTTATCATATAGATAATTGTCAACAATAATAATTCATGATCAAATATATTTGAATGGCCATCTATGCTTAGATATTTCTCCACCACATGATGCTTGCCAACTAAAAACTAGGTTGGAATGAGAAGGAATACTACTGACTCTTGCATAAAAGTAAAAGATAGGCCCTTCGCAGAGGGAAGCGGGGATTTGCAGAGGTGCTAGAGCTCGAAGCTAAAATAGAGATGAAAATAATTTTGAGAGGTATGCTTTCATTGTCAACATAACGACCAAGAGTTCCCAATATCTTCCATACTAGATACATTATAGGCGGTTCCCAAATAGGAAGGTAAAGATTTTACTCCCCCTCCACCAACAATCACACTCCACGGCTTGTCTGAAACAATGGGTGCCGTCCAACTTTCAACACTCCTGGGGGATTTTGTTTAAATTATTTGCGAATTTGTTTTTGATCTTTTGATCATAGGACTGGGCATCCCAGTTACCAGCCATTTTCTCGTGAATGATGAGCGGAGTCCACTCATCGTGAGAATAACCCACCTAGCATGGAAGATACTGACAGCCCCTAGTCGCTAGATGAGCGATTCGGGCATACAAAACAGATTATTATTTGAAGGTTTAGAGTTTGGCACATGCAAATTTACTTAGAACGGCAGGTAAATACCGCATATAGGTAGATATGATGGACACTCATGGAAGAAACTTGGTTCAAGGAATTTGGATGCACAAGCAGTATTCCCGCTTAGTACAGATATTTTGGCTAGCAAAGGATTCTAAATAGCAAGCACCACATGTTAGAGGATCCATAACAATATAACTTATACAAATATACCCAAGCATAACTCATTAAGTTGTCTTCCTTGTCCAACTTCAACTAATTTGATCAAGTTTGAAAATAATTAATGAGGATAACAATCATAGAAGATATCCAGGATAGTATATTTATATGTGAGATCTTTCTTCCTTCAATATTCTTTCATGAATTGTTCAAGTGACCAATACAATGTTTGCTAACCTTCAATAAATTTACCACCTCTACTTCTTATATGTGAAGGCATTACTCCCCATGGGAAAGGCATATGAAACATATATAATTTCAGATTTATGACATTCAAATCATTCAACCATTTACTCATAGGATATAAGTGAAGCACACGAGTAAATGACAAAATACTCCAAAAAGATATAACTAAAGATCAATGAGTAGTTAAATAGTTATGTAGCTATGTGAAGACTATCTCTCATTTAAGAATTTCAGATCTTGGGATATTATTCAAACATCAAGCAAAACAAAATAAAACGGCATTTCAAGGATAGCACTCATCATGTGAAGAAGCAAAAACTTAGGCTCAACCGATACTAAACGATAATTGTTGAAGAAGAAAGGTGGGATGCCTACCGGGGCATCCCCAAGCTTAGATGCTTGATACTTCTTGAAATATTATCTTGGGCTGCCTTGGGCATCCCCAAGATTGAGCATTTGTGTCTCCTTAATTCCCCTCATATCACGGTTTCCTAAATCTCGAAAGCTTCATCCACACCAAACTCAACAAGAACTCGTGAGATAAGTTAGTATAAACCAATGCAAAAACCTTATCATTTTCTACTGTAACAAATCACTAAAATTATTATTCAACATTGCATACTAAATTCCTCTGCATATTTAATACTCCTATCCTCAAATAGAATCATTAAACAAGCAAACCTATGCAAACAATGCAAACATAACAGCAATGTGCCAAAACAGTACAGTCTATAAAGAATGCAAGATTCATCATACTTACCTAACTCCAAACATTATGAAATTCTACCACACTGTAGAAAATTTATCAGAGCTCAAGATGCAAAAAGTTTCAACATTTTATCATATTCTGACTTTTCTAGGGAATTTTTGCAACAGCGGTAAACTTTCTGTTTTGAAACAGCAACAAGTATACTTGCAAAATAAGCATGGTAAAGGCTATCCTTGACATTTTTATTGAAAATAGAGATGCAAAGCATTATTATAAATAACATCAAGCAAATACTAACAAAATAAAATGACTCTCCAAGCAAAACACATATCATGTGGTGAATAAAAAGATAGCTCCAAGTAAAGTTACCGATGAACGAAGACGAAAGAGGGGATGCCATCCGGGGCATCCCCGAGCTTAGGCTCTTGGTTGTCCTTGAATATTACCTTGGGGTTCCTTGGGAATCCCCAAGATTAGGCTCTTGCCACTCCTTATTCCATAGTCCATCGAATCTTTACCCAAAACTTGAAAACTTCAGAACACAAAACTTAACAGAAAACTCGTAAGCTCCGTTAGTATAAGAAAATAAATCACCACTTAGGTACTGTTGTGAACTCATTCTAAATCCATATTGGTGTAATAGCTACTGTATTCCAACTTTTCTATGGTTCATACCCTCCGATACTACTCAGAGATTCATCAAAATAAGCAAACAACACATAGAAAATAGAATCTGTAAAAAATAGAACAGTCTGTAGTAATCTATATCAAACACAAACTTCTGGAACTCGGAAAAATCTGAAAAAATAGGAACACCTAGATAATTTGATTATTGATCTGCTTCAATTGGTATCAGTATTTTATCACTTTCTGGTGATTTTTAACAATTGTTTTCGTGAGCATAAAGTTTCTATCTTTTTTAGCAAGATCAAATAATTATCATCCAAGAAGATCCTATAGGTCTTACTTGGCACAAACACTAATTAAAACATAAGACCACATATAACCAGAGGCTAGATGATTTATTTATTACTAAACAGGAGCAAAAAGCAAAGAAAAAAATTAAAAATTGGGTTGCCTCCCAACAAGCGCTAACGTTTAACGCCCCTAGCTAGGCATGATGATTTCAATGATGCTCACACAAAAGATAAGAATTGAAACATAAAGAGAGCATAATGAAGCATATGAGTAAAAAATTTAAGTCTAACCCACTTCCTATGCATAGGGATTTTGTGAGCATATAATTTATGGGAACAAGAATCAACTAGCATAGGAAAGCAAAACAAGCATAACTTCAAGATTTTAAGCACATAGAGAGGAAACTTGATATTATTGCAATTCCTATAAACATATGGTCCTCCCTCATAATAATTTTCAGTAACATCATGAATGAATTCGACAATATAACCACCACATAAAGCATTCTTTTCATGATGTACAAGCATAGAATTTTTATTACTCTCCACATAAGCAAATTTCTTCTCATGAATAGTTGTGGGAGCAAACTCAACAAAATAACTATCATGGGAAGCATAATCCAATTGAAAATTAAAATCATGATGACAAGTTTTCATGGTTATCATTATTCTTTATATCATACATGTCATCACAATAATCATCATAGATAGCAACTTTGTTCTCATAATCAATTGGAACCTCTTCCGAAATAGTGGATTCATCACTAAATAAAGTCATGACCTCTCCAAATCCACTTTCATCAATATAATCATCATAAATAGGAGGCATGCTTTCATCATAATAAATTTTCACATCAAAACTTGGGGGACTAAACATATCATCTTCATCAAACATAGCATCCCCAAGCTTGTGGCTTTGCATACCATTAGCATCATGGGTATTCAAAGAATTCATACTAACAACATTGCAATCATATTCATCATTCACATATTTTATGCCAAGCATTCTATGTAATTCTTCTTCTAGTACTTGAGCACAATTTTCCTTCCCATCATTTTCAGGAAAGACATTAAAAAGATGAAGCATATGAGGCAACCTTAATTCCATTTTTTTGTAGTTTTATTTTATAGACTAAACTAGTGATAAAACAAGAAACTAAAAGATTCGATTGCAAGATTTAAAGATATACCTTCAAGCACTCACCTCCCCGGCAACGGCGCCAGAAAAGAGCTTGATGTCTACTACGCACCTTCTTCTTGTAGAAGTTGTTGGGCCTCCAAGTGCAGAGGTTTGTAGGACAGTAGCAAATTTCCCTCAAGTGGATGACCTAAGGTTTATCAATCCGTGGGAGGCGTAGGTTGAAGATGGTCTCTCTCAAACAACCCTGCAACCAAATAACAAAGAGTCTCTTGTGTCCCCAACACACCCAATACAATGGTAAATTGTATAGGTGCACTAGTTCGGCGAAGAGATGGTGATACAAGTGCAATATGGATGATAGATATAGGTTTTTATAATCTGAAATTATAAAAACAGCAAGGTAACTAATGATAAAAGTGAGCACAAACGGTATTGCAATGCGTTGAAACAAGGCCTAGGGTTCATACTTTCACTAGTGCAAGTTCTCTCAACAATAATAACATAATTGGATCATATAACTATCCCTCAACATGCAACAAAGAGTCACTCCAAAGTCACTAATAGCGGAGTAGGGTATGAAACCACCTCGAAGTTATCCTTTCTAATCGATCTATTCAAGAGTCCGCAGTAAAATAACACAAAGCTATTCTTTCCGTTTGATCTATCATAGAGTTCGTACTAGAATAACACCTTAAGACACGAATCAACCAAAACCCTAATGTCACCTAGATACTCCAATGTCACCTCAAGTATCCATGGGTATGATTATATGATATGCATCACACAATCTCAGATTCATCTATTCAACCAACACAAAGTGCTTCAAAGAGTGCCCCAAAGTTTCTACCGGAGAGTCAAGACGAAAACGTGTGCCAACCCCTATGCATAAGTTCACGAGGTCATGGAACCCGCAAGTTGATCACCAAAACATACATCAGGTAGATCACATGATATCCCATTGTCACCACAGATAAGCACATGCAAGACATACATCAAGTGTTCTCAAATCCTTAAAGACTCAATCCGATAAGATAACTTCAAAGGGAAAACTCAATCCATTACAAGAGAGTAGAGGGGGAGAAACATCGTAAGATCCAACTATAATAGCAAAGCTTGCGATACATCAAGATCGTGCCGAATCAAGAACACGAGAGAGAGAGAGAGAGATCAAACACATAGCTACTGGTACATACCCTCAGCTCCGAGGGTGAACTACTCCCTCCTCGTCATGGAGAGCGCCGGGATGATGAAGATGGCCACCGGTGAGGGATTCCCCCTCCGGCAGGGCGCCAGAACAGGGTCCCGATTGGTTTTTGGTGGCTACAGAGGCTTGAGGCGGCGGAACTCCCGATCTAGGTTATTTTCTGGAGGTTTCAGTATTTATAGGAATTTTTGGCGTAGGTCTCACGTCAAGGAGGTTCCCGAGTCGTCCACGAGGCAGGGGCCCATGCCCAGGGGTTGGGCGCACCCTCCACCCTCATGGACAGCTCGGGACTCTTCTGGCCCAACTCTTTTGCTTCAGAGGCTTCTTTTGGTCCATAAAAAATCATCAAAAATTGGCACGTCAATTGGACTCCATTTGGTATTCCTTTTCTGTAAAACTCAAAAACAAGGAAAAAACAGAAACTGGCACTGGGCTCTAGGTTAATAGGTTAGTCCCAAAAATCATATAAAATAGCATATAAATGCATATAAAACATCCTAGATGGATTATATAATAGCATGAATACTTCATAAATTATAGATACGTTGGAGACGTATCACAGCCACATGCGATTCCCACGACGCCGCATGAACCCATGACACCACACATCCCCCGACCTGTGGCTCACCCCTCTCAGACCCACTGCCCCTCTAAATTTGAATTTGAAACTTATAAAATGAAAAGATTCAAAACAAATAAACTGGGAGAGAGGGAGTATATCGTAGGATGTGTCCCATACGAAACAAGTCCCCTGGTTTGTCACCGCGAAGATGCGGTTAGAAAGGAGCACAGCGTCTTCGTACTCGTACAGCAACAAATCGGCCGCAGACAGCATGGTCCACCTTTGACCGCCATGTGCAAGGTTCGTGCTATCTTATTCAATCTCACCGTGGTTCTATCGTACCAATTCATGTGGTGGCCCGTTGCATGGCTGATCCCAATGTTGGACAAAGGTTCTACGGGAATGGTGTCACCGTTGTAAATGTTGTGCAAATTGATGTTGGTACCCGCCCGTACATATGCAAGACAATCTCCACTCGCACCGAGCCTAAACTCTGAAATAGTGGGCAGCGGGAGAATTAGAAAATGGACACGGAAGTAGTCTTTAGAATGCATTTACTACGTGATCAAACTCATCTTACCTGCTCATCGGAGGAAATCCAGGTGCCCCTCAACGTTGGCATCTCAAGGGGCGTCAACTTACAACTACGGCCACGCCGCGCTGGAGAGACCCTCAAGGAAACATCCTCGTGCGTTCCATGGAACATCAAGATGCATTTGTATGAGTAGTTTATCTTGTGAGAGAAAAGGATGAACGAGGGAAGGCCTCTAGAGATAGAGATAGGCACTAGTACTACCAATGTGCTGGCCCGTGCGTTGCAATGGATCCAAAGTAGTAGAATAATACTTTTTCACGTGCTTGAAATATAAACACTCTAGTTTTGATATACATGTGTTAGCAGACATGACAGCTTGTCCCTGGAAGTTGAACCACGACGACCGTCACGTTTCTTGTTTCTACCACTGCCACACCCACATGCGATTCCCACGACGCCGCTCCAACCCTACCTGTAACCACGACGTCCCCCGACATGGACATGGATCCTCTGATGTGGCTATCACTACCTTACCCTGCCGTTCCTTCGCTGACTGGTGGGACCCACACTTGTGGGTCCCACATGTCAGTGATAGTGGTAGGATTGTTCATGTCAGGGGATCCTCATCCCCCCTACGTGCGCCTCATCCCTCACGGCCCCACCGCTCCTCTGCCTTTGTGTGCATGACATGCGGGCCAGCTAAACTGCGGCGACCATCAACTTTCTACCACAGTGACACCCGAATGGACGGCTAGGGCGGGGTTATTTCCCGTTTTTTGTTCCTACGATGTTGTGTCGTGCACATACCTACTAGTTGTATAGTGGTAGTACTAGTTGTATAGTACTCCAAAATTGGTACTAGTAGGAGTAGAGTAGTACAGAATGCTCCTACTATATCAACGAGCCCCATCTGACACCAAATTTCTTGGCTTCCATGCTATAGCTAGATCTTCCCCTCGTTTCTGGTTTCCAACCCGGCGGCGGGCGGGGTGCGGTTTGCCAATAGTCGGTTTGCTCAACGGCGGTCCCACATGAAAGTGAAAATGCTATGCAACATGCCTTCCCTAAGCTATGTGTCGTGCCGGACGGGCCGTGGAGTACTCCCGATTCCCGGGCATGTGTGGGGGGAGTGCGACGCGAACGCGGCAGGCCTTTTCCTTTTACTAGCAATGTGCCCATGCGTTGCAACGGATCCAACGTAGTAGAATAGTAGTACTTGTTCACAAACTTGAAAGAAATCACTCTTGTTTTGATATACTCCTAATATATTACTCACTCCATTCCTAAATATTTGTCTTTTAGAGATTTCAAATGGACTATCACATACGTATTATATAGACATATTTTGAAGTGTAGATTCACTCATTTTGCTCCGTATGTAGTCACTTATTAAAATCTCTAGAAAGACAAATATTTAGGAATGGATGGAGTACTTTTCACTCAAAATATATTTCTCAGGCTGTTTTGATGAGGTGAGGGAGGGATGTGGTTGCTTTCAAGATAATAAGGGGTTTTCTGCAGATTGGATCAGAGAAGTGGGCTATTGTTGCACAAATGCCACAACTTACCTCACAGCCGTTAGATGCAAATCTAATGGTCAGAAACGATGGATGGGAGACACACCACCATCACCAACTGAGTCTTTAATAGGAGTAGGAGTAGAGAAACATGTATAAATTGTAACATTTTGGTTCTGCTCCTTGGCACGATCAATAGATAGAAATAATGATTGGAAACACTAGGGTGGGGCTATTTCCGCCAGATAAGCAGGGTACGTAGTAGCTTGGTTGGCGCATCGTCGGTTTGGTCACACGCGGTCCGACATGTTCTAGTGTTTCTAGCAAGATGCCCGCGTGTTGCACGAAGTTGATGGAAAAGGTAAGCACAACTTATAAATCGACGGATGGAGTACTAGTTACAGTGATGCATATAATTAAGCAAAAGGATCGCACATGTCAGTATTGACTGGATCGAGAATGCAACAGCACAATAAGAATTAAGGCCACGATGATGATTCGATCGAAGTGGTGATTACAGAAGGCAAGAAGAAAGGTGCATCCATCAACATACGACCTCCTACTCCCGAACTTAGTGCGCCGGGCCACCGACCGGCGGTTAAGGAACGGCGGCTTTTGTGGCGAGGTCGAGGTGCTTCTCAGCAAAGGCATCCAAGGCTTCCAGCCGGTTGAGGAAGGCCGATGTCGTACCGTCCTCACTGGCCTTGTAGATACCTACGTACACGATTTGCTCATACACGTGGATGTGTAGGTCGACGAATTCTTGCAAGGCGAGGTGCCTCGCGGCAAGCATGACCTCCAGGTGGACATTCTTCATGGCGTCGGCGGGCAGTCACAGGGCCACCAGTGCTTGAAAGAGGTTCTGGCCATGGAGGCCGATTAGGGTGGCAGGCAATGAGGAGCCCGGGCGCGTGGGTTGGAGGAGTACGGCGATGTCGTCCGCGAGCTTCTTCAGGACGGTGAACTTGGTGGTGGCAATGATCATCTGGTCCAGCTGAGAGTCGTAGTTGGCATCGACGGCGGCCATCCACCAGCCGGTCTCCAACACCGTCTAGAGACGATTCTCAGCGCCATGCCGCAGGCCGACGTCGTGGACCATCTGGCACAGCCATTGGCCGCTCGCGTGTATCGCCTCCATGGGTCTGGAGTGAGCTCTTTTGCGCTTAGTGTAGGTGCTTAGGCAGATGCTTAGGTGCGTACGATGTGGTAGATGCATTGGAATGGAGGGGCGCCTTTATATGAGGGCAAACTGCGTTGCATTCACATCGTGCAACCTCTTTTCCCGGTCCTCCTCCCATTACTTCCATCATGCATTAATTGAAGGAGGATGCATTGGCCGTTCAACATTTTGAGAACCGCTACTCCCTCCCTCGTCTGCATTAAAGCCATATCGGGAACTGGGTCGCCCGTTGTCAAATTGAATATTACTGCGTCGCCCGCTGCACCCCGGTTGAACACGCCTCCTCGCCCCCATTAAACCCGCATGCAAACCGAGAAACCTACTCCGGCCACACGTCCGTTCATGAGCGGGCCGGAATTAAACGCAACACTGGCCGAGCTCCTCCCGTCCGCCCTCAGTTTAAATGAGGCCAAACGCCAGCCAAGCTCCTACCATCCGCCCTCTATTTACACGAGGCCAGACAAATAGCGGGCAAGAATCGCACCCCTCCGCCACCCCCCATCTCCTCCTTCACCATTTTCTCCACTCTTCTGATGGCTTCCGAGGAGCCGTTCTCCGGCATATTACCCGGCTGGGTGGCCCGCCGAGCCCTCCGGATACGGGCGAGGCCACTCGGTGCTTCACCAACCTCGCTTGGCCTGACGAAGCCAGTTGTCGCCCCAAGCAGGCGCGTGGTTCAACAACTCGCCGCTCTAGTTCAGCTTGATGAGGAGTGGCGAGTTGCTCCACGCCGGCACGGCGATGAGCACACCGGTACAGGCGTTGTCACTGCCGCGTCGTACCGCGCCACCAGTGTCTGTGGTGCCGCGCCTCCCGTGTCTGTGGGTGCGCCTCCCGTGCCTGCGGCAGCGCCATGCAGGCAGAGACATAAGCCGGGTGCATGGAGAGCGACGAGTCGGTGGCCAACTTCTTCGTGTCCGCGCCATCATCGAGGAGAAGTAGAACACGGGATGTCGCCGCTACTTGGGTCCCATGAAGGCCACCGCCGAGGCGACGACTGCACATTCAGGTGGTTTCTTTGCTGCTTCGTCTCTTCCGAGGACCTTCGTCAACCCCACAAGTGTCTATCGGACATGAGGAAGACAAAGGGATCCCGCAGGCGGCCATTTAGATTATGTACTCCCTCTCCAGATGGCGGGAAATTTTTGTTCTAAGAATGGATAAATTGTGTGTATCTATAACTAAAATAAGTCTAGATACATGCATTTCTAGGACAAGTATTTCCGGACGGAGGGAGTATTAATTATACCAAGAGAGCCGGATTGGCACCGCTTAGTTCATGCAAATGTAATGAAATCCATCATGTTTGTATGAAGATCCGGCTTTTTATATGAAATCCTTCATGCTTATATGAAATCAGTCCGTATTTGCACAAATTTCATCAGGTTGGTTAGAGTTGTGAAAATGTATGACGCTGGCGTTTGATGTCGTCCTCCGCAAAAGGAAGCGGGAGGAAATTTGTCGGCTGCCGTTGGAGATGCTCTTATGCTGGAAATAATAGAGTGACATCCAATCCATTTGAGTTAATTGCGTGTATGATTGTCCCTCTATAAAAAGTTAATTGCATGTACAGTGTACATGTGACTTGCAGGGTGGACAACTTTGTACAGAAAGTTAAAAAGAAACAAGTCCATCCTTAATCTTGTATTCTAAGTACTCTGTGGGTACTGTCAGTACAGTAGCGAAAGAAGTATATATTAAATAAGTAATATATAATATAAAAAATCTAAAGTTAAAGACAGAATTCGAACTCATGTCAACGCGTTGCGAGCATCCGGCGCTAAACAGTCCAGCACATTTTCATTGTAGACCATGCTGGAGATATATCTCCATGTCTACTCTTATACTCCATCCGTTCCAAAATATTTGTCTTTTTCAGATTTCAAATGGACTACCACATACGGATGTGTGTGTAGACATATTTTAGAGTGTAGATTCACTCATTTTGCTCCATATGTAGTCACATGTTGAAATATCTAAAAAGACAAATATTTAGGAATGGAGGGGGTAGAAAACAGAGTTGGTGATGATGGTGTGCGTGCCATCCTGCAATATAGGCTGTCAGATTTATATCTAATGGATAGGAAGAAAACTATGGAAATTTTGCAAAAATACACCCACACCCCTCTCCACGTTCGCAAATACGGCCTTGTCTCGTTCATCCTTTTCTCTCACAAGATAAACTAATCATGCAAATGCATCTTGATGTTCCGTGCAACGCACAGGCATCTAGCTAGTTTCTTTTAAAATAGTTACTACGATAATTGGGATGAAATGATATACTTTATGTCTGCCCCGAATGATTTCGGATTCACTAGTAACAAAGAAAAGGTTGCCTTGTTAATTAACAAAAAACAGGGTGAAAACTACCACATGAGGCCGCTAAAAACGAGGCACACTGGGTTCAGCGTCATCGTCACTATAGCTGTGCGCGCGTGAGAAGTCTACATATCGAGGGGGCTAATGAGCGAGGCAATGTTCAAGAGAGAAACCAATTGACAGATTACGATCAGATCGAGTTGTCACCCTTCTGCTGTCATTGTTGGGGTGGGGGGAGGAGGGGGAGGGAGAGAAAGACGTATCGAGAGTGTGCACGGTAGGCACAGAGGCACAACTAGCGAGTGTGTGTGTATGTGTGTGTGTGTGTGTGTTTGAAAGAGGAGTAGATAGATTACTATCAAGATCGAGGTGCCGCCCTACTCCTTCGGTGCCGGGTAGTGTGTGTGCGCATGTGTGTGTTTGAGAGAGAAGCTAGTCGATAGATTAGTATCAAGATTGAGGTGTCACCCTACTCCTTTGGTGTTGGGAAGTGTGTGTGTGGTTGTGTGGGTGTGTGTGTCGGGGGGGCAGTGACACTTACATATCCCTACTCTTATAAAAACAGAGTTGGTGATGATGGTGTTCCTTCCATCCTGCAATATAAGCCATCCGATTTATACCCGACAGATAGGAAGGAAACTGTGGCAATTTTGCAAAAAGATACCCACACCCCTCTCCACATTTGCAAATAAGGCATTCCCTCATTCATCCTTTTCTCCCACAAGATAAACTACTCATACAAATGCATCTTGATGTTCGGTGCAACGCATGGGCATCTTGCTAGTAGGGAGAAGGATTTTGTGTGACACATATCTAGCTATATTAAGGGATAGGTAGATAGCATTTGTGCAAGGCATACTTAAAGCATCAGGAAGATAAGCAAAATTGTGTGCATGCAAGTGCCGAAAAAATGAAGCGAGAAACAATGTGGAGCGAGAGAGAGAGAGAGAGATCTCAAAACAAAAGGTGCTCTGTTGGAATCCCATTGTATGTATTCATATGGTTCCAGAACTCGAGTTAACCTTAGGCATATGTGTGAGAGACATTATTATACTTTGAGACATTAGTGGCTGTGGGTGGGCGGAATTAAAGGGGTGGGCGTGTTCGACAGAGAGAGCGTGTGTGTTTCTGTGTGAGAGACTTGTACGACGGGGTAGAAAGACGAATTCTAACCTTGACAGAGGGAGAGAAATACACGAAGTGCGCGTGTGTGATTCCGATGCCCACGGGGAAATGAGATATGTATGCGTGTGAGATAGATTGCACAATTCATTCATGTATCACTATCTAGCAATCGTGGACGTGCATCGCTTGAACATAAATCAATATCTACTTCGTATCATGGCCAAAGGTACAATATCGATTCAATACTATAAAGATTGGACACTCACATATCACATTGTTTCTATTTAAATAAACCTTTTCAGTTGTGCATGCCAAAGTTACAGTGATGTTTCTGTCGGATGTGGGGTTCTGGCAAACCCTTAAGGTTCGAACACTGGGCAGTGCGCGAAGTCTTTCCCTCCTACCGATCGACGCCCTAGCTTGCTAAGATCTCGCGGACGAACTCGACGAACTCGCAACACAGAAAGACACGAGATTTATACTGGTTCGGGCCACCGTTGTGGTGTAATACCCTACTCCAGTGTGGTGGTGGTGGATTGCCTCCTGGGCTAGTGAAGAACAGTACAAGGGAAGAATAGCCTCCTGAGGTTGAGGTGTTCTTGTGCTCGGTGTCTAAGCGGGTGAGAGTCGGTGAACTGCTCGATCCGATCTCCCTCCCCTCCTTCTGTGGTGGCTAGCTCTACTTATATAAGCCCTAGTACTCTTCCCAAATATCGAGCGGGAAGGGAGCCAACAACAGCGGGCAAATTTGAAGGGGGACAGCTAGTACAAGCTATCCTGACAAAAGCGGTCTTCGCCTGCGAAAAGCTCTGTGGTGACGCCGTCTTGGGCTCCATCATGACCTCTGCCTTGCCGTCTTGCTGGTCTTGGTCTTGTTGCACCAATCTGGCAACCTTTGCCTGATGCCTCGGTACTCCTCGCCTGCGCCGGCCTCCTTAGCACCAAAGAGGAAACAAGGACGTTGAGCGCGCTGGTGCCCGCCTGGTGTCGTTCGTCATGGCTCACATCACGAGAGCCTTGTGAGGTTTGCCTCGCCTTGATATCTCCTCTCCTCGTCAGCCTGCCTAGCTAGGCCACTCTCGAGGAGTTCTTGCGTCATCCGCCTCGCGAGGCTTGGCCCCTCGCGAGGGTCTTGGATGCTTTGTTGATGAAGATGGGTTGGACGGCCTGCTGGCTTAGCCACGCCGTGGGCCACAGGCAGGCAAGTCTGGGGACCCCCGTTCCCAGAACGCCGACAGTAGCCCCCGGGTCCAAGGTGCGCTTCGGGCTTGGCTTCGCGGCGAAGCAAGGGTTCAAGTACGGAGCACCGCGGTCCCCAAAAGCATGCGACCTCGGTTGACGTGCGGCGGTTGATTGGACGTGGGCGTCTCCGCTTCCCCACGCTTCCTTTGAATTCGCCCCGTTACGCGGCCCCCGCGGTCTACACAGTTATTCCTCCGCTGCCTGCGCCTCGCTTCCCCAATCTCCCTGCTTCCTCGAGACTCTGCTTCCCTTCTCCGATCTGGCCTGCCCTCCCCCTACTTTGCTGCCATGGCGCCAAAACAAGCGGACAAGGGGAAGAAGCCAATGTCTCCGTCAGGCACACCTCCAGCTGTCGAGCCGACACTAGGCCAATCCCGGGTGCTCAACGACGAGGCCATGGATAAGGTGCGTCCGATGCTTGCTTCCAGCTTCAACGTGTGGGGAGAGATGGTGGCTTGGCCTGCATCTCGCACTCGCATGGCTCGGGCAGCCACCAAGGTCCCAATCTTCATAGATGCCCTCTGGGCTGGCCTGATTCCTCCCTTCTCCGCCTTTCTCAACGCGGTGCTAGAGCATTACCAGATCCACATGCTGCATCTTGACCCCCAATTGGTGACTCTTGTTGCTGTCTTCGCTTTCGTGTGCGAAGCCATGGTGGGTATCGCTCCTTCGGTGGCCCTCCTCCGCCATTTCTTCTCACTGCACCTGACCGACCCTCAGCAATGCTCGGGGTGCATGAGCTTCTAGGCCGTGGCCGCGACTACGGGCGCGGGGATCGACTTCGAGCTCCCTTCATCCATGAGCGAGTTTCGTACGCGATGGGTGTTTGCTGATGCCGGTGTGCTCAGCCCCCTGCTTTGTCTCCCGGCCGGGCCTGCTGTTCCAAACCCCGGCTGGGGCCACCATAAGCTCTCGAGTCCCCGCCTCGCTCTCGTCTGGGCCAGGCTGAGGCAGCTGAAGGACCGCGGCGTGACCGTGCCGATGGTGGTGAAGGAGTTCGTCAAACACCGGGTTGCTCCGCTTCAGCGGCACTCTCGCCCAATGTGGACCTTGCTCAACAGTCAGGACCACATGAGGTTCCAAGAGTCTGGGCTCCCTCTCGGGACGCGGCAGACAGTGCTCGAGGTCTTGACGGGCGTCCCTTTGCCGGCCGAAATGCCTGGGAAGAATTGCCTGTTGTATCGCTGCAAGAACAAGGATGAGTTTGCAGCGAGCATGCCTTCCTTTGACGAATGGCGGTTGCGGCCGATCGGACTGGTGAGGCCCCACGAGAACCCCGTCGTCGTGGTTCCTTTCTTCGCCACCGGTGCCGATCCCGTCCTAGGTGAAGGTGCGGGAGGGCGAGCTCCAACGGGGGCCGGTGGCTCGAGTACTGAGGAGCACATGCCGGGTGGTGATCATGGGGCGTTGTCCTCGGGGGCCTGTGACCCCCCTCCTGAGGCGCCGATTATTGAGGAGGCGCTGCATGCGGCTCCCGAGGCCAAGGCTCTAGGGGCCTCAGGAGGTTGTGGTGAGACGGTGCCCGGCTGTTTGCCGCAACCGGCCACCCCTGAAGACATCCTTTCGGGCCCTTCTTTGGCCCCATCGTGCACCGGCCGTCACGTCCAGCGCTTCGGTCGTCTCTGTGTGGACTTTGAGGAGCTCCGCAAGAGGAAAGGATCCCCTACCGCCAACAATATCTTTGGGCCGTTGAAGCAGCGAAAGTACATTGCCATTGACGCGTAAGTATCTTGTTGTCATGGCTTCCTGTGTGTAGCCTCCTTATCCTGACGTAAGTTCTTCAGGGCTCCTTCCGTTGAAGATGTTGCGTCTCCCGAGAAGCGGCCTCCTCCTTCACCAACTCCCCCATCTGCCTAGAGCGTCCCCGGTCTGCCTACCGCCCTTGGAGCAGGGACGGTTGGGGGAGCATCTCTACCTTCGTGGCGTGCTGAGCCTGCAGCTTGGCCACCCCATGAAGCCCGCTCACGAGCCTTGGAAGAAGTTGGGGGAGCATCTCTACCTTCGTGGAGCTTGGCAGGCGTGCCCAAGACTCCTCCTATGCTCATGGGCAGCAGCTGGTTAGCTTCTATCTTTGGTTCCTCTTCAAGCAGCGAGCCCGGATTGGCTTGGGCTCCTCGCGATGACGGGCTGGCGTCAGGTGTGGCGTCAGCCCCCAGCCCCCTGCCGGGAGGTGGCGCGCCACTTGGCGCCCCGCCTGCAGCCCCCGAGGCAGAGGATGAGGTGGGTCGAGCGTTCGAGCTCGAGCGCGGGCGAAGCATAGTTCGCCACGAGCTCTTCCAGGAAGCAATGGGCGCGATGAGCCGACTTGGTGAGGAGCTCGCGGGTATCGACTCGCGCCTTGAGGCTGAAGGTCTCCGGCTGGTGGAGGAGTGGTGCAAGCTGAAGGTGGCCATCAACCTCGGTCGCTATCAGCGTGACCTTGAGAATGCGAAGGCCGAGGCGTCCCTCAAGATCGCCCATGAAGCCCGCTCGCGAGCCTTGGAAGAAGCTCGCGAGGCTGACCGCTGTCGCGAGGCCGCGGAGGAACGCGTGTGGGAGCTTCAGGCCTGGAGTGCGTCCCTTGAGCAGCAGGTGGAGGCGCACAGGGCCGATCTTGCATCGCTGAGGGGGATGCCCACGAAGGATGAGGAGGTCCGGAGGCGCGGTGAAGCACTGGCCCTGGAAGCCGTGGAGCGCAGCCTCGAGCTCGAGCAACTGGAGACGAGGGAGCGTCAATTTGCTCAAGCAGAAGATGTCGTTGGGGCTCGCGAGGCCGAAGTTGAGGAGGAGGTGAATCGTCGAGTGGCCGAAGTTCATGCGGACCTGGAGGGTAGGTACAACCTGAAGCTGAAGCTCGCAGGTACGGAGGACGTGGGCAGGGCCGCTGCCCTCAGGCCCAGGTTGGATGAGGCTGAGAGGCGCGCGGAGGCCACAGCCGCCACCCTGGTTATGACGCAGGCGGACTTGGCCACCGCCCGCGCCGAGCTGCGCTCCCTTCGTAGGCGGGTTGATGACGTTGAGGCCGTAGCATGGCAAAACACGGAGGAAGTGCTCTAATGATGAATGCTGGAGCGCGAGCATGCCCCTATGCTTCAGGATCTCCGGAACAGGGCCAATACCGCCCTGGGCCATATTTGCGATGTCAAGGTGCCAGCCCCTCACTCGGATGACTATGCCAGCCACCTGACGTTCTTCACTGAGGTGGTGATGCACCTGGAGGGTCGATCTGCTAGAGCTCACCAGCTTGTGGAGGAAAGGGGGCGTGGCCTGCTTGAGTGCGCTTTCTCCCGTGTCTTCAGCCACCTTCTGAATGTCGACCCCAACTTTGATTTCGACGCTGCCATCGCCCCCGTTCCCACGGCCGTCCGGGGCGATCTGGCGCATTGGGTTGAATACAGTGTGGACGCGTTGGTCAGGGCCTTCACTTTGGAAGATGACGCGGTGGTGGTCGCCGCTGACGAAGGCGACGTGGCTGATGACGACGACGGGGGAGTTGCCGATGGCGGCGACGATGCCGACGAAGACGATGACAACACGAGCGACGCGTCCGGGTGATGCAGCGAGCGACATTTCTGGCTGGTCCCATGTTCTCCTGTCGTCTCATCCTGTGCACAAAACTCGGGCGTGGCCCTTGGAGAACTTGTAAGAGCATTTTGAGAGGGGGAGCCCCTCATGTAAGCAAATTGGAGTTTTTACTTTCCTATGCGATGTGAGCTTGTATCCTCGTGAACTCATGAATCCAGGTGCGAGTTTTCTGTCATGGTTTACCTTAGCCAGCGTCAGCTTTGAGCTGGGTCGCGAGGCGTCGAGTTTCTGAGTATCCTGCGGAGCTTGTCGCCCCGTCAGAAGGGGCCCCACAAGAGGTGAGCACCAGTTGCACTTGGCGCGCGCCCGCTTCGCGTTGTCCCGCTCGCGAGGGGCTCGTGAGGGGAAGGCAAGAGACATGAGTCCCAGACTGAACGAAATCCAGAAAGCAAGAAACTGCTCGAACGAGAAAAGGCACCCCCACGCGCATCGATAAAATCTTGGTTTCAACTTAAATCCAGATCCATAAAGCAAAAGCCACAGAAAGAGAGATCCAAAGCAAAAGGCCGCGTCCGGCACCTAGTCTAGTCTTCTGGTCTTCAAGTCTTCTCACCAGCGCGGAGCTAAGTGCTGCCACTAGGCGTGGGAGGGAGCCCCAGGGCCTGAGGCCGGCGCTCCTGAGACTCCGACGCGTGTACAACCCCAACTCATTATTACATGAGAGTGTCACGGGCGGCGAGCTTCACATGCACTGGGCCTTCTTCACAGGTATCGTCCTTGCTTCATATTGCCAGACGAGGGCCCCGCCTTGCGCTAACCTCGACCTCCTTTGGCCCGACCGGTCACCAGGACGACACAAAAGAGGGAAAGAGGACGCCAGCGGTGCCCTCGGCGACCACAGGTCCTCTGCCGGGGGAAGGGTTGTCAAGGCCTCCCCAGCAGAGGGCCTACCTCCGGGCGTCGCGCGACGCGGGGAGGGGCCTTGCTCCTGGCTCCCTCCTGGCGGCCCCCAGCGTGTTTCCCTTGTTGGAAGGGGTGCTGCCGTGTCGGGGTCATCGATTGACGCTGCAACCTGGTTCATCTGTAGCCCATGGTTAGCGTAAGCCTGTTCCTGAGAGATTAGCGGTACCCTAGTTGTCGTTGCCGGCGCGATCGTCGTGGTTCTCCGTTGGCTCTTGGAAGGCTTCAGCTCCTAGCGCCCCATCTCCCCAATCTTCTCCGACGAATAAGCCGGAGTCGTCCTCCAGTGCGTACTCTTGGTCCACCATGCGGGGCACGTAGGCTTCCGGGGCCGTCACTCCGAACACCTCGCCGTAATGCCCCACACTCCATGTTGCTCGGCCCAGGGTGGCGTCCTGAGGATGGTAGCGCGGCATCCGGCCAGGACCATGGGGGGCGACGCTTGCGCCCATGCTTGTTGCGGGCGGCTTGAGGGCGGCGGAGCCCCCTACGATGCGGGCCGTGCCGATGTTGATGAAGCCCCCGGGCGTAGCTGATGGCAAGCGGTTGTGGTGAGACCTGCCGTGTGGCCCTACGGTGGCCTGAGGAGAAAGTCGATAGCAGAAAGGTGGTGCTCCCGATGCCGCTGCATCCAGCAGCTCGGCAACACGCTCCAGCAGTGCATCCCGGTCGCTCTCCATCAGCCTGCATCGTAGCAGCTCCCTCGCCACCGTGAGAGCTGCCTGCATGTTTGCTTGCTCCCGCCGTGAGTGCGGGGCCGTTGCTGCGGCATGGCTCGCTGCTCTTGCAGCGGCTCGTACTTGCCGCGGGGTGAGGGTGGACGACGCCTGGCCGCGCTGACCGCGCCCGGCGGAGTTTGGCGGCGCCCGCGCCACCTGGAGAGCGGGGTCGACGTCTTCATGGGCAGGCGGCGCTGCCCGGGCTGGCCAGGCTGCCGAGCGGTCGGAGCTGGCCCTTGGATCACCGGACATCGTTGCCGTGGAGCGTCGGCGAACTGATTGGCATGGAAGAAGCTCCGGCGCACCCCTACCTGGTGCGCCAAATGTCGGATGTGGGGTTTCGGCAAACCCTTAAGGTTCGAACACTGGGGTGCGCGCGAAGTCTTTCCCTCCTACCGATCGACGCCCTAGCTTGCTAAGATCTCGCGGACGAACTCGATGAACTCGCAACACAGAAAGACACGAGATTTATACTGGTTCGGGCCACCGTTGTGGTGTAATACCCTACTCCAGTGTGGTGGTGGTGGATTGCCTCTTGGGCTGGTGAAGAACAATACAAGGGAAGAATAGCCTCCTGAGGTCGAGGTGTTCTTGTGCTCGGTGTCTAAGCGGGTGAGAGCCGGGTGAACTGCTCGATCCGATCTCCCTCCCCTCCTTCTGTGGTGGCTAACTCTACTTATATAAGCCCTGGTCCTCTTCCCAAATATCGAGCGGGAAGGGAGCCAACAATGGCGGGCAAATTTGAAGGGGGACAGCTAGTACAAGCTATCCTGACAAAAGCAGTCTTCACCTGCGAAAAGCTCTGTGGTGACGCCGTATTGGGCTCCATGATGACCTCCGCCTTGTCGTCCTTCTGGTCTTGGTCTCGTTGCACCGATATGGCAACCTTTGCCTGATGCCTCGGTACTCCTCGCCTGCGCTGGCCTCCTTAGCACCAAAGAGGAAACAAGGACGCGGCGCGCGTTGGTGCCCTCCCGGTGTCGTTCGTCACGGCTCACGTCACGAGAGCCTCATGAGGTTTGCCTTGCCTTGATAACTCCGCTCCTCGTGAGCCTGCCTGGCTAGGCCACTCTCGAGGAGGTCTTGCATCATTCGCCTCGCGAGGCTTGGCCCCTCGCGAGGATCTTGGATGCTTTGTTGATGAAGATGGGTCGTACAGCCTGCTGGCTTAGCCACGCCGTGGGCTGCAGGCAGGCAAGTCTGGGGACCCCCGTTCCCAGAACGCTGACAGTTTCTTCAAACAACCAATGTAGCTATCATGTACATGCACCATTGTTATTTTTGCATTCAAAATCATTAGTCTTGGATGATTTAAGGTTCTATTATGAGGTAATATATGTAATATTCATATATGAATTCAACGGGTACGCAATTTATAAAATGGAGGCTACGTAATCATATGAGGTAACACTTTTATGTAGCGGACTTCTTTTTGTGCGCCTCTACACTAACACGTCAATGCATTATGTTTAAAGTAAATAACCAATTGCACTAAATTATCTATTTACACGAGAAATACATAGGTTGACGGTTTGATCCCTTTTTTGTGAACGCGCCACTACACCCGTACAATTGGCCGCACCCGTGTGAACGTCCAAGTTATCGGCGCATCATCCCGCGTTATTGTCTTTTTTCTGGGGTGGACACACCAGTTATTAACTGCTGACGTGTGCCCGGTGTACACAGTCTCGCACGACCTTCCCGCTAGCACGATCCAAAATTAGTTGAAACTGGATACGAACGATCCCACGGGCGGCAAAATCTCCCGCCTCCTTATAAAATTTCCGCCACCTTAGTCTTTAGCATGCGAAATTCCCCTTTTGTCATTGGTGCACGGAGACCAACATTTACAATACCGCCCTCATCTACATGATAGGTCGGGGCTGCTTTGGTAACTTCCGGTTCCCCCCACTACACGGCACCCCCATTTCCTCTCCCCCTCCCGCAAAAACGACTAACTCCACAGCACCAGAGCATCTCACATCACGCCGTCCGTACTTCATCGGCCTTTCTCCCCTCCCCTCTCGAAACCCTAGATTGCTCATCCACTGGCGTACAAGAGCCCATTCACTGCCAGCGGCGTCCACCTCGCCGGATCTGCTTCTGCGGCCGCATCTACCCCTCCCACCTCCCCTAGAAACAAGTAGACTCCTCATCCACCACTGTACCACAGCCCATTCTGTGTCGGCCTTGTCCACGGCGCCGGATTTGCTTTGCCGGTACTCTCGTCAACCGCAGTGCATCTGCAGCGGCTCATTCGTATTCCCCACCGGAGATGCTTCGTCCCCCCCCCCCCCGGAGCCGCCCCACCGACGCCCCCGTCGATGGCCTCTGATCCTCTTCGCTGACACCTTCCTCAACCCTACCGGAGCCGCTTCGTCGACACCATCGTCAACCCCACCGGAGTAGCTTCGCCTATACCATTTTCAACCCTACCGGGGCCGCTTTGCCAACTCACAAGTCCAAGGCCTCAGATCCGCTTCCTCGCACCCACATCCAACCTACCGGAGCAGCTTCTGACGCCCCGTCCACAGTCGTAGATCCGCATTGTCGACACCATCCTTACCCCAACCACCGGAGCAGCTTCACCTACGCCCTCATCCACGGCCACAGATCCGCTTTTGTCACATCCCAGTTAGACCATGCATTACAGTGTGCATCATGTCTACTTTTAACAGAAACTTGAAATGGGGAACGCAGAACCCCCAGCACCCCTTCTGAAATCAACTAGGGTTTACTAAAAGCATTTTCAATGAACCTGAAATGCCCTTCTAAAATGTTCACCCTCTTTGTCTTGGGTTAGAACCTCTGACAAAATAGGTGCACAATTTTCTAGGTCAACAAAAGGTCACTGAATTAAATCATATGTATGTTGATTTTGGACATTTAAATGCTAATAAATATTTTAAGTGTTCAAATAATTCTGGAAATAAGTCAGGGTTGTTAGGAATAATCCCAACAGAGCCCTCAATTATTTCCAGGATTTTAGAAAGTGCCTAAGCATTTTTAATAAAGCCACAAAGTTACAGAAAAATAGAAAAGGGAAAATAAAAGAAAAACTTACCTGGCGCCCCCCCCCCACCAGGCCCACCTGCCGGCCCAGCCCAGCCACCGCGCTAGCGAGCAGCTTGGCTTGGCCAGGCAGGCAGCCAGGTGCTCGACGGCGAGCCCAGCACGCGCCACGCAGTTGGCCGCCGCCCTGCTTCCTCCCCTCGCCGCTCCGCTGGCCTGGGCAGGCTCCACGTCGCGCTCCCGACACCCTGGACACGCCCATTCGCCCCCTGCCTCTCTCCCTCACACTCCCTCGCCATGGCCGACGCAGCCGTCGTCGTTCCGCCACCGTAGCCGCGGCCAACGTCGTTCCCGCGCTGCACCACCATGTCCATTCGCTCCGCCGTCGCCGATTGCTTCGAACAGGCCGAACCCCGATCGCTCGCACGCCCTGTATCACCTCCATCGACCTCGCCTTCGTCAGCCACCGCTGGAGATCCCTTTCGACGTCGCCGCCGCATCAGCTCGTCCCCGACCACGCCGGCTAGCTCTACGTGACCACCGTGAGCTCAGCTACCTTCCCATCCTCCCTGTTTGCTTCCTCGTGCACTACAGCGACTGCATGAAGCTCACCCGCACGCACCGCTGCGGAGCTCATCACCGACGTGGCTCCGGCCAAACTCCGGCCACGCCACCGTGTCCAAACACCCCACCGCATCACCAGGAACTCAACGCACCACTCCACGCACCTCGCCGTGCCCCGTAGCCTCGGGCTCACTTTCACCCGACTCCGGCGACCGCAAAGCTCGTCGTCGGCGCCGTTTCCAGCCACCCCGAGCCCAACCACTGCCACCGAACGCTGCGGCTTGCTCCCAGCTGCACGTAGATGCCCTCCGCCGCTCGTTTGGTCGCCGGAACGTGCAAATGCACTCCCTCCGCCGCGTCTGGCCTCACCGGCGGCTAGACGCCGGCGAGATTGACCTTTGACTTTGACCAGGTGGGCCCAGGTTGACTCCCCTGAGTCAATGACAAGTGGGACCCCCCTCTGCTAACTAACTGGATTAGTTTTAATCAAAATTAATTAGTTTAACTAATTACTGACATGCGGGACCCACTGGTCAGTTTGACCTAGACGACCCCGTTGACCTTTGACGTCATCCTGACGTAGTGCTGACACAGTAATTTACTTACTGGAATTATTTTTATACAGGAAATTCCAGAAATTAGTCCAAACTTCAAAAATTCATAGAAATAAATCTATAACTCCAAATGCAAAGATTTATATATGAAATTTGATCAGAAAAAATCAATCTATCCATTGGAACTGGTTTCATGCATGTCAGAACAAGTTAAACTTGCTGTTTATCCAATACAAGGTAATGCACCTAGATGGCTATGTTACATGATCTAACACTTGGATCTTTGGTTCAATTAAGCACTTTCCTCCCTGTTTGAGCTTGCATTAGGCCAAGACACTTTCATATTGCCATGTCATAGCATGTATCATAATGTTGCATATCGTCATGTGTTGGTTGTGTTCCCATGTGTTCTTCGTGGTAGGTTCTGCCTCCGAGGATATTCAAGAGTATCCAACTGAAGGGCAGTATCCCACTACCACTCCATCAAGCAAGCAACCCATTGATCATTCTGATACAAACCCATGTTCTCGCTTCTGCTCTTGTTTCACTGCATTAAGACAACGCGATTCAAACTACCGTGTGTCTCGGTAGTTGAACCCACTTCCTTTGCATGACCTGTCATTGCCACAGTAACTAGATGAAACCCACTAGCATGTGTAGGGGTTGACTGAGCCATATGTGTGTGTTTCCTACCATGCTATGCTTGCTATGCTTAGAGTTGTGTCAGGTCTGGCTCATCGGGGTGATGAACTAGAGTGAAAGGTTGTGTCGGTAACAAGGGTGAAGTGTTGAATACGATTTGGTAAAGGAATCGATGAGAGGCCATGTAGGAGTACATGGTGGGTTGTTTCATTGAGGCCGTCCTTAAGAACTGAGATCTGTGTGTGTGATTTAAGATTCAGCTACTACCACACATTGGGATCCTTAATTGACTCTCTCAACTTATTAACCACTCTTGTCCTCTGTCCGGGAGTTGCAAAGTAGTTTCTGGTGTTTGTAGTATGCTGGGGGCCGCACGCGGCGCTGACCATAGGGGTGGGTTGTGTTGCGGTAGGCACGTGGCACGGTGTATCGATTCGCCCATTTGGTGTCTCGAGAACCCTATTCACATCGTTCGTGGCCGTTAGTGGAAACTTCGGCCGGACTCCCTGCGGATGGAACCCGAATAGGCGATAAACCTGGACTAGGGACTTGTGTGTTTAGTCAGGTCGTGGCCGACACTCTCGCTGGGCTTCCGCTTGAAGGTTGCCGAGTACATGTCGTGTAATAGCGATAAGTGGTGGGAGCGTGTGTGAAGAAGTACACCCCTGCAGGGTATAAAACTATTCGAATAGCCACGTCCGCGGTAAAGGACTACTTGGTCACCTATACAATTCATAGACAAGTGAATGGATTCTACTAAAAATCTCAAGATAAGTGTGAGTACCGCGGATGGCCCTCTCGTAGGATAACGAGAGAGGATCCACGGTGGAGTATTGTGGTGGTGATAGTGGACTCGTGTGCGACAAATGATTTACCAGTTGTGTCTATAGTAGGATAGCCTAGCCAAGAGTCAAAGCTGGCTTGCTGCAATAACTCCACTACCTTCTTGAGAATGTGCATGTATAGTAGGATTCTGTTGTAAGACTTGCTAAGTACCTTCATACTCATGTTGCTTTAATTAATGTTTTCAGACGACTACGCCAACCCCTCCGATGGGTTCTATGTAGACCTCGACGTTGACGAGTGACTTACCACCCAGGTGGTGTTCCAAGGCTTGTGAAGGGTCGATGTAGATAGACAGGCTTCGTCAAGCCTTCTTTCTTTCTAGTGTCTGTACTCAGACTACTTTGCTTCTGCATGTGCTTGTATGTTTGTATGACTTGAGTGTCGGGTCATGTGACCCCTACCTGTATGGATGATATGTATGGCTCCTCGGAGCCTCTTAAATAAAGTACTTGAGTTGTAGAGTTTTGTTGTGATGCAATGTTGTATTTACTCATATCGGGCATATTGTGTGTATGATTGAAATGCTTGGTATGAGTGGGATCCGACTATCTAGTTGTTTATCCTTGGCAGCCTATCATATGGGGAAATGTAGTCTAGTGCTTCTGAGCGATAGTAGTCCGCTAGAGCCCGGTTCACCGGAGTCCTGCTAGCCCAGTACTACTGCTTGGGACACTTGACTGGCCGACATGTGTTTCACTTCGTTCCTGTGTCTGTCCCTTCGGGGAAATGTCACGCGCTGTTGTGCGGAGTCCTGCCTAGCCTGCTACAGCCCGGGTCACCGGAGTCCTGTTAGCCCAGTGCTACAGCCCGGATTTATACGTTGTTGACCGACATGCTCGTGGTGATTCATGTATGCCTGTCCTCATGGGTTAGTGCCGCCTTGGGTTCACGACTAGCCATGTCGGCCCGGGTTCTCTGTCATATGGATGCTAGCGACACTATCATATACGTGAGCCAAAAGGCGCAAACGGTCCCGGGCCAGGTAAGGTGGCACCCGTGGGAGTACCGTGCGTGAGGCCGCAAAGTGATATGATGTGTTACATGCTGGATCGATGTGGCTTAGGATCGGGGTCCTGGCAGCGTTGGCATCAGAGCCAGACTGCCTGTAGGTTCGCTAAGCCAAACTGGTCGATGTCGAGTCTAGAAATGCTTTAGTTATATGTAGGGGAATTGATTGTGGGAGGGAACGTAAGGCTCTTTTACTCCTTTACCTTATGCCCTCTGTTCTGAGTCATTCTCTTCTCATTCTACGTGGGTTAAGGACTAGGCTCTCTTCTCTCTATCAGGTTCACGTGTTACTAATCCGTAGTAACTTATAGGATTGTTGGTTACAACCCAGTTCAGCTTCTACTAGATTTTAGTATGTTGCTAGTTGAACAAGAACCTTGATATGATGTTGTTGAGTGGTTTTGCAAACTGTTGTGGATGTCTCATCTCCTTTTCTGAGCATTTACAGCCGTTATGCTGTCCAAATTCTCCTAGAAAATTCTAATGCCTTTGCATTATTTTTGTGCTTTCAAATGGCCACCCGTTCCCAGAACCAAGTGGTTCGTCTGACCCGTTGCATTGATGTATGTGGACACACAGCCATGTTGGTTCGAGTGATGGTCGAGTCAGGTTACCGGTGGTATCCTGAATATACCGTCGAGGAACAGTTTAGAGACTTTAATCAAAGTCAATATCTGTGCACGGTCAGGATATATCCATCTTATCCCAGAGCTACTGAATAGCTCCACTGTTCTTATGGACTTGGGATCACTATTGGGATGTCTGTGCAGGATGCAGCCTACTCGATGATGACTATTATTCGAGCCAGAACTGCCTTGCTGAGCAACACCGATTTCTGCTACATGCCAACATCCCTCCCTGGGGCGCATGGTTACCTTCAGGGTATGTATAGCGACGCATCCCATGAGGACTCGCTCCTCCGCACCACTACCGAGATGTTGGAAGACAAGGACCGTGAAAACCGAGCCTTACGTATGGAGCTCTTTAATGCTCGTTCTGATCACTGGGCCACTTGTACCCTGTGCGGGCCAGTCTGCCAGATTTCATGGAGTGGCGTGAGGTGGGAGGCATCACCCCTCCTCATGGACCTCGTCTGCCGCCGTATGTTGGACCAAGGCCACACCCAAGTCCCTATGGTCCGCAAGCTCCTCAGGACCGTCTGTTCCCAGATGATCATGTTCCGCTTCCAGGCTTGGGTGGTGACTTCTATGAGGATTACTACGGAGCTGTCTGAGCTAGTAGTAGTTCTCACTAGTATTGTAACAGTTGTATGTCCACCGTCCTGCGTGACTTGTGGAATATGACTTAGTGTGTATCCATTCCGTAGGTGTAGAAAAATAATGTATAGGAGCTTGGAATGCCTCCGATGAGATGTAACGTCTTTCATCATAGTTGTACCTTAGCTTGGGCTTGTACTAAACTATGTATGGTGTGTATGACTGTTGGTTAATATATGGCAGTTTCTAAACTACCATGTCATACGGATGAACATCTCTGCATTCCTTGTTATCCATTACATTCCGCACTTCCTTGCCCAGATTTCTTTCTGCCATCCTGGTCTAAATCGTTGTTTTGTTTTTCCTAGGATGGTCAACACCCGCAGCAACCCTGCTGCTCCGGAGAAGGGTGAAGCTAGCGCAACTAGGGATGAAAATCTGCCCCAACCACCATCTCTGGCCGAAGTGATGCTGGAGGCAGAACAAAACAAGCGTGAGACTAACCGCTTGCTGGAGCAGATTGAGCAGAATACTGCACGCCAGCAGAGAAACAATCCAGTGTCCATCAATGACTTTGTCAAGCTGTATCCACCAAAGTTTAACCATTCCATCGAACCTCTCGATGCGGATGACTGGCTTCGCAGCATCGCCCACAAGCTACGTTCTGCAGACGTAGCCGAATATGATAAAGTTACCTTTGCTGCTTATCACCTCGAAGGACCTGCTAGCCTTTGGTGGGAAAATTATGAGGCTATGCGCCCGGTCGGCCAAATCACTACTTGGGCTGATTTCAGTGCTGCTTTCCGTGAGCATCACATTCCGGAAGGTCTCATGGATCGCAAGAAGGAGGAGTTCTGTAACTTCACCCAGGGTAGACTGACTGTGGATGCATACAGTCGCGAGTTTGGAAAGTTAGCACGTTATGCTCCCGAAGAGGTATCCACCGACGCCAAGAAGCAGGCAAGGTTCTGCAAGGGACTTAGCCCCGAGCTTCGCCGTGACCTTCGTCTGCACGATTGCACCTCTTTTCTGAAGCTAGTCAACAAGGCCATCAGTGCTGAGACAGGACAGACTGACTTTGAAGCTTCACGCAAGCACTCCCGTGACTTTGGATCTTCATCCGGCTCTGGATCTCAGAAGTGCTGGGTCTGGATCCCAAACACTGTTGTGCCATCCAGGTTCACTCCGAGGCCATCCTTTGAGGCGCCTCGCCCCAACCAGCAGTATGTACCGCCCAAGACTTATGGTGGTCCCGCTGCTAATACTGCTCCACGCCCCAATATGATAACTTGCTTCAAGTGTGGAGAGCCGGGTCACTACATCCGCGAGTGTCCCCAGAACAACCCCAACCAGTTCGGAAAGTCTGTTGGCCATGGTAAGCCAACAGCAAAGGTGCTCGTCGCCAAACCAGCCACCACTGCTCGTGGCCATGTCAACTACGTCTCAGCTGAGGAGACTCAGGAGGACCCCAACGTTGTTCTCGGTACGCTCCTTGTTAATTGCCATCCGGCAACTGTTCTCGTTGATACTGGAGCTTCTCATTCATTTATTTCTGAGAGCTATGCTCGTTTGCACAACACCACATTTTGTGACATGCCCACCTCCATGGTAATTCAAACCCCTGGTTCTAAGTGGCAAACCTCTAGAATCAGCCATGGAAATGAAATTCTTGTCGACAGATTGGTCTTCCTCGCGTCACTAATAGCTCTCAAGTCCTCGGACATAAAAATCATCTTAGGTATGGACTGGATGTCAGCCCATTACGCTAAGATTGATTGCTCTACTAGAACCGTTCAACTCACCCATCCATCAGGCAAGACAGTCCATGTTTTGACCCGAGTGTCGGAGCGTCAGCTCTACTCTTGTAACGCCCTTGATGCGGCTATATCTCCCACGTGTCGAAGCACGACTTAGAGGCATAACCGCATAGAAAGCAATGTCGCAAGTGAGGTAATCTTCACACAACCCATGTAATACATAAGGAAAAGAGATACATAGTTGGCTTACAGTCGCCACTTCACACAATACATAAATAAACATCCATCATCCAGATTACACTCAAGTTCCGACTACGGAACCAAAATGAAAGAAGACTACTCCAAATGCTACACAGATCCCCGGTCCTTCCGACTGGGCTCCACTACTGATCATCAGGAAAAGACACATAGTAACGACCACGTTCCTCGTCGAACTCCCACTTGAGCTCGGATGCGTCATCTGCACTGGCATCGTTGGCACCTGCAACTGTTTTTGGTAGAATCTGTGAGTCACGGGGACTCAGCAATCTCACACGCGCGAGATCAAGACTATTTAAGCTTAAAGGTAGGATGGGGTTCTGAGGTGGAGCTGCAGCAAGCGACTTGCATATATGGTGGCTAACAACGCAAAAGAGAGCGAGAAGAGAACCAAGGCACGGTCGTGAAGCTAGAAATGATCAAGAAGTGATCCTAGAACAACCTACGTCAAACATAACTCCAACGCCGTGTTCACTTCCCGGACTCCGCCGAGAAGAGACCATCACGGTTACACACGCGGTTGATGTGTTTTAATTAAGGTCAACTTCGGGTTTTCTACAACTGGACATTAACAAATTCCCATCTGCCTCATAACCGCGGGCACGGCTTTCGAAAGATAATACCCTGCAGGGGTGTCCCAACTTAGCCCATTATAATCTCTCACGGTCAACGAAGGATATTCCTTCTACCGGGAAGACTCGATCAGTCTCGGAATCCCGGACTACAAGACATTTCGACAGTAATAAAACAAGACCAGCAAAGCCGCCCAATTGTGCCGACAAATCCTGATAGGAGCTGCACATATCTCGGTCTCAGGGCAAATCCGGATAAGTCAAGCAACGAGTGAAACCAAGCCTCGAGTTTCCGCAAGGTGGCCCCGCAGGCTGCTTGGTTCGGACCAACGCTCGAAGGAGCACTGGCCCGAGGGGGCTAAAATAAAGATGACCTCAGGCTCGCGAAAACCCAAGGGAAAAATATGGTGGTAGGTGGTCAAATGGTAAAACCAAAGTTGGGCCTTGCTGGAGGAGTCTTATTTAAAGCGAACTATCAAGGGGGTCCCATAAATCACCCAACCGTGTAAGGAACGCAAAATCAAGGAACATAACACCGGTATGACGGAAACTAGGGTGGCAAGAGTGGAACAAAACACCAGGCATAAGGCCGAGCCTTCCACTCTTTACCAAGTATATAGATGCATTAATTAAATAAGAGATATTGTGATATCCCAAAATAATCATGTTCCAACATGGAACCAACTTCATCTTCACCTGCAACTAGCAACGCTATAAGAGGGGTTGAGCAAAGCGGTAACATAGCCAATCAACGGTTTGCTAGGAAAGGATGGTTAGAGGTTTGACATGGCAATATGGGTGGCATGATATAGCAAGTGGTAGGTATCGTAGCATAGGCATAGCAAAAGAGCGGCATCTAGCAAGCAAAGATAGAAGTGATTTCGAGGGTATGGTCATCTTGCCTGCAAGGTTCTCAGAGTTGTCGAAAGCTTGGTCCTCGTAAGCGTTCTCAACAGGTTCCTCATTCACGTACTCGTCTACCGGCTCTACCCAAAACAAGAACACAAGCAAAGGAACAACTATCAACCACGATGCAATGCACAAACCACATGATGCAAAACATGGCATGATATGCGAGATGTGATATGCAATGCATATGCGTGCTCCGAAAGGAAAAAGATGAACAAGGCATAATCTTGGTAAACCAAGTATGCCACTAGAAAGGTGAGGTGATTTCGGTTGAAATCGATATAAAGATCACCGGAATCGGATGCACGGTTTGCAAATGACAAGCAAAAACAAGAATGACAAGATTCTGCCATTAACAGCATGATGCTACTTAGCAAGCAACAAGAAATTAAGCTACTGCACCCAAACGTACCAACAAAGCATATGAAAGTGAACTACTCAAGATGCTTGACAAAATATGAACACTGAGCTACGGTTAAATCATAACACAACAGGTTCAAACAAGCATGGCAAAAGTGCAAAATATATCAGCTTCACAGACTTGGTGAAACCAACAACATGCCAGAAACTAACATCAGGATGACATGTTTAGAGCAAGCAAACAACATGCTACAGGAACGCAATATAGCAAAACAAGGCATGACATGAATCTACTAGAAACATAGAACAAAAGTCCCTTACTTACCATAAGCCATAAAGGATCAGAAAATATGATAACACCCATGCCAAATAAGCAAGTTACGTTACAGTTTTCAGACTTTGCAGAAAACTGGACATGTCAAAAACAGATAACAAGTAGGCATGTTTACGAGCTCGATTCACTCACTACAGAGCATTGAATGATAAATTAAGCATACACCCATCAAGAAGACACGGCATAGAAGCTATACATGGCAAGAACAACATCATATCATGTAAGGATCAACTACAACAAGCTTGGCAAAATCGAATAACATGTAAACAATCTGCCAGGAAACATTTTATAGCAAAAGTAGAGCTCGATTGACTCAAGCCGTTGCACTCCATAATTACAAACAAAGCATTGATGGATAGAGCACATTCATATGTTCAAAACATCCTTACTGATCATGCTCAAAAGAGGCATAGATCTCTCTGAAACAACATGAACACATGGCATAAAAATAACAGCAGGGAATGACTTAGTGAAATTACCAAGTCCCTGAAATCAGCAACAATATGATCCCTAGTTTGCATGCTTGTGCTAGTCACCACAGAGATCACAAAAATACATGGCATATACCCCTGTAAAGATGGCATGGCATAAAACACATGTAGGACTCAAGTTCATAGGGTGCACACATCAATCATGGCAAAAAGGACAAAAGTGCATGTTCTGAAACAGATCTGAAACTAACATCACATAGCCCTCTTCTAACAGCATTTCGGGCGTCAAGATGTGCTCAAATGAAAACTATGCAATGATATGAAGTGATGAACTCATCGAGACGAACAATTCGATATGCTATACGCCCAAAACGGAGCCACGGGTGCAAAGTTATGATGCGACGAATTCGGGGGGGGGGGAGAGAAGTCAACCGAGCTCGATGGATCTGAGATCCGGCGGGGCCGAGCTCTCGCCGGATCTGGTGCCGGAGTTGGAGAGAAGGGCGAAGGAGGACCGGCGAGCCGGAGGCGGACTGGGCGGCGCGGCGCGGAGAAGGCGGGTCGGCGGGGCCGGCCGGCGAGCGGGGACGCGGCGGCGTGGGCGGCGGGATCCGCGCCAGCGGGCGGGGACGCGGCAGAGGTCGCTGGGCGGGCGGCGAGGAGGCGGAGACGGCGTGCGGGCGGGCGGGACGCGGCGGCGAATGGGCCCGCGGGGGCCGGGAGCGGGCCGGCGGCGGCGGGACGCGGCGGCGTGCCACGTGGCGGCCCCTGATTCGTCGAGCGGCGGCGGCGGACGTGTCCGGCGCCGTCCGAACGTGTCCGGCGCGGGGAGGGGAGCGGGGAGCTAGGGTTAGGGTGGATTTGACCCGAAATTTCTGGGGAGAGGGTATATTTATAGGTAGGAGGAGCTAGGAGGCTCCAAATTGAGCACGGTTTGCGGCCACACGATCGTGATCGAACGGCGATGGACATGGGAGTGACTTAGATGGGTTATTGGGCTGATTTGGAGGGGTTTTGGGCTGCAACCCGAAAGAGGCCTTCGCGGATAACCGGTTAACCGTTGGAGTATCAAACGAAGTCCAAATGACCCGAAACTTGACAGGCGGTCTACCGGTGCTATACCAAGGCCGCTTGACAAACCTCGGTCCATTCCGAGAAAGTTTAATACCCGCTCACGGAAAAGGTAAAAGGGGATGCCGGGGAACATAGGAGCGCCGGATTGCAAAACGGACAACGGGGAAAAAGCTCGGATTCATGAGACGAACACGTATGCAAATGCGGTGCACATAATGACATGATAAGAAATGCATGGCATGAACAAAATGCAAAAGAAGGAAAACCCAACCACGGAGGGAATATCATATCACATTGCCGAAAATGACAAGAGTTGGAGTTACAAATATGGCAAGTTACATCCGGGGTGTTACAACACTCCACCGCTACGAGAGGATCTCGTCCCGAGATCTAGGACTGAAAGAACTCCGGATATTCGGAACGGAGGTGGTCCTCGCGCTCCCAGGTGGCTTCTCGGTCTGAATGGTGTGACCACTTCACTTTCAGGAATTTGATAGACTTGTTGCGAGTCTTGCGCTCAGTTTCTTCAAGAATAGCAACGAGATGCTCATGATAAGACAAATCTTCTTGAAGATCAATCTCTTCGAAGTTGATGGTGCGCTTGGGCGTCTTGAAGCACTTGCGAAGCTGTGACACGTGGAAGACATCATGCACATTTGCAAAGTTGGGGGGAAGCTCAAGTTGATAGGCGAGATCGCCTCTTTTGTCAATGACCTTGAAAGGACCCACGTATCTAGGGGCAAGTTTCCCTTTGATACCGAAGCGATGAGTGCCTTTCATTGGAGAGACGCGGAGGTAGACATGATCTCCGATCTCGAATGCCAAATCACGGTGTTTGCTATCATAATAGATCTTCTTGTGCGATTGCACGGCTTTGAGATTCTCACGAATGACTTTGCACATTTCCTCAGCCTCTGAGATCAAATCGTTGCCAAGCAGTTGGCTTTCACCGGTTTCTGACCAATTGAGAGGAGTACGGCACTTTCTGCCATAGAGAATCTCGAATGGGGCTTTGCCCGAGCTGGCTTGTAAGCTGTTGTTGTAAGAGAACTCGGCATATGGAAGACAATCCTCCCACTTCATGCCGAAAGAGATAACACAAGCCCTGAGCATATCTTCAAGAATTTGGTTGACACGCTCGACTTGTCCACTAGTTTGAGGGTGGAAAGTTGTGCTAAAGCGAATATTGGTGCCCATGGCCTTCTGAAAAGAATCCCAAAACTTGGAGGTAAAGATGCTTCCACGATCTGAAGATATCAATTGTGGAATGCCATGCAAGGAGACAAATCCGGAGGTGTAAAGCTCTGCCAGCTGCGCTGCTGTGATAGACTCTTTGATAGGAAGAAAATGAGCCACTTTAGTGAGCTTGTCGATGACGACGAAGATAGCATCATTTCCACGCTTGGACTTTGGAAAACCAATCACGAAGTCCATTTCGATATGATCAAACTTCCATTCTGGAATAGCAAGAGGTTGGAGTAGACCAGCTGGTCATTGGTGTTCTGCTTTCACCCTTCGACAGATATCACATTCATTCACGAATTGAGCAATTTCTCACTTCATTCGAGTCCACCAATACGACTGCTTGAGGTCATGGTACATCTTGGTACTTCCAGGATGAATGGATAGGAGTGAATTGTGAGCCTCGTTCATAATGACTTTACGAAGATCACCCTTAGGAACCACAATCCGGTCCTCGAAGAAAAGAGTATCTCTGTCATCAACGCGATAGCACTTGTATTTGGAAATGCCCTTGTCAATACCACGTTTCACCTTCTTCACCATGGTATCCAGCAGTTGTGCCTCACGAATTTGATCTTCCAAAGTAGGAGAGACTATGAGGTTGGCAAGAAAGCCTTGAGGAACAACTTGGAGATTCAACTTGCGGAAATCTTCACAAAGGTCTGGTTGAAAGGGCTTGAGGATTAAGCTGTTGCAATAAGCCTTCCTGCTCAATGCATCTACAATCACATTAGCCTTGCCTGGAGTATATTCAATACTCGAATTATACTCTTGAATCATTTCGACCCATCGAGTCTGCCTGAGGTTGAGGTTGGGCTGAGTGAAGATGTACTTGAGACTCTTGTGATCGGTGAATATGTCCACTTTCCTTCCCAACAGGAGATGTCTCCATGTTATTAGAGCGTGGACAACTGCCGCCAACTCAAGGTCATGAGTGGGGTAGTTCTTTTCATTGGGCTTCAACTGACGAGAGGTATAGGCCACAACTTTCTTCTCTTGCATTAATACAGCACCGAGACCTTGAAGAGAAGCATCACAGAAAACTTCATAAGGCTTGGATTCATCAGGAGGAGTCAAAACTGGAGCAGTTACGAGTTTCTCTTTGATAGTGTTGAAAGCAACGTCACACTCAGGAGACCAGACATACTTCACATGCTTCTGGAGGAGGTTGGAAAGAGGCTTTGCAATCTTTGAGAAATTCTCAACGAATCTTCGGCAATAGCTTGCAAGTCCAAGAAAACTGCGAAGCTGCTTGACATTCTGAGGAGGTTCCCAATTCAAAACTGCAGACACCCTCTCAGGATTATTAGCAATGCCCTTGGCAGAGATGATATGTCCAAGGTAAAGAACTTCATCAAGCCAGAATTCACATTTGGAGAACTTCGCATAGAATTGATACTCTCTGAGCTTGTCGAGCACCAATCGCAAATGTTTGGCATGATCCTTCTTATTCTTGGAGAAGACCAATATATCATCGAGATAGACCAAGATGAATTCGTTGGTGTAGGGGTTGAAGATGAAGTTCATCATTTGAGAGAAAGTTGGAGGAGCATTGACAAGGCCGAAAGACATGACAGTATATTCATAAGAACCAAAGCTTGTTCTGAATGCTGTCTTGGAAATATCTTCTTCACGAATGCGAATTTGATGATAACCCATACGAAGGTCAAGCTTGGAGAACACTTTAGCACCTTTAAGTTGCTCGAATAGCTCATTGATGTTGGGAAGTGGGTACTTGTTCTTGATTGTCTTCTTGTTCAATGGACGGTAATCGACGCAAAGTCGGTCCGTGCCATCCTTCTTCTGGACAAAAAGAACACCACAACCCCAAGGAGATGAACTCGGTCTGATCAGACCCAGACGCTCTTGTTCATAGAGTTGTTTCTTCAATTCCTTCAACTCTTTTGGCCCAATCTTGTATGGACGCTTGCAAACGGGTTCCGTGCCAGGCTCAAGATCGATAACAAATTCAACTGGCCGGTGAGGAGGCATACCCGGAAGCTCTTCTGGAAAGACATCTTGGTACTCACAAACGACTAGAATTTGAGAGATAGCATCCAATTCACCCTTCTCATTGAGAGAAAACAACCGAATGGTTTCATCACGAGCGGCATAGATGATCACATCATCAGAAGAGTGAGTCAATTGAATTTCCCTGGCAGCACAATCAAGCTAAGCCTTGTGCTTAGAAAGCCAGTCCATCCCGAGAATAAGATCAATATCAGAGTCGCCAAGAACCATTGGTTTAGACAAGAATCTATAGTCTCCCATCTTGATGGAAACATCCGGAACCACCAAACTAGAGCTCAAACGCTTGCCCGGAGAAACGATATCCATGGGTTTACCCAAATTTGAAGAAGTGAACTCATGCTTGGCAAAAAATGGTCTTGACATGAAACAATGCGAAGCACCAGTATCAAATAAGACTTTTGCAGGAATATCATTAACAGGAAGGTTACCCATGATCACTTCAGAAGAATCCTCCGCTTGAGCTGCATTCATCATGTTCACCTTGGCATGCTTGGAATTATGCTTGACCACTGCATTGCTGGACGATCTCACAGGAGGAGGAGGCGGAAGGCGCCTTTGGTTGAAGCACTTGTTCGCATAGTGACCCTTCTGCTGACACTTGTTGCAAGTCACCTCTGAGAGCGGACGATGATAAGGAGCATTTGACCTTGGAGCTTGATTCTGAGACTTGTTTTGATAGCCAGGGTTGGGTGGGTGGGAAGATCCACGACCACCTGAGTTCTTCTGCTGGTAAGGCTGACGAAACGGAGGAGGAGGAGGCAACCAGAACTTCTGTTGCTTGGCCGCCACTAGTGAGGAAGAAGAGGACTGAACTGCGTCCCTGACTCTCTTCTTAGAGGACTCACACTTCAACTGAGCAGCTTCTTGTTTCAGTGCCATGTTGTAGAATTCATCATACTTTTTTGGCTCAAAAAGCACGAGAGCTAGTTGCAAATCTTCTCTGAGACCACACCTGAATTGGTAGATCATGCTCTTTTCATCAGGGATGTCCTGCTTAGCAAAGCGAGAGAGCTTCTGGAACTGAGTGTTGTATTGATACACAGACATGTTGCCTTGCTTGAGATTGTGGAACTCCTCACGCTTACTCTCAACAACACTTTCTAGAATGTGATGAGCTTTGAAGTCACGGCGGAAATCATCCCAGGTAATCACACGACCTCCTCTGGAATCTTTGTATTGTTGGAACCATTCAGCAGCTTGATCCTTGAGTTGAAAAGAGGCAAACTTGACAAAGTCCTCAGGTCTGACATTACTGCACTCGAAATGCTTGCTGATATCCACGAGCCAATCATCGGCGTCTGTGGCCTCGACACAGTAGCTGAAGGTCTTTGGCTGATTAGCAAGGAACTAATTGAGGGTAGCGAAGTGCAGCTGATTGTTGCCTTGGCCTTGATTTCCCTGATTACCTTGCCCTTGGTTGCGATCTTGCAAGAGCTGAATCAGAATCTGAGCGTTGGCATTGGTGGCTGTCATCAAGGCTTGCCATGCCTCCGGAGGCGGAGGTGGTGGCGGAGGGTTAGCCTGACTTCCTTCATTGCGTTCCGGATTCTGACGCGTTGGCGGAGCCATCCTGAAGAGGGTGACATCCATTAGCATCTTGAAAGACATATATTCAAGCTGAATCAAAGGATCGAAATTGCAACATATAGTCTTCACAATAAACATTCGAACAAGAATGAACGAATGGATTCCAAAGTAAAGCATCACACTTCCATAAGCTGAGAAGCCATTTAGATAAAGATATGGAAATCACCATCTGCCTTCGAAACAACTCGAATATCCCAACTGAAAACAAAACAAAAGATTGGCTTATAGAGTAAGCCGGAACAAACATATGATAGAGATTTTGCCCAAAGTGTTCGTGGTGGGGCCCACACGGGCACGACGTACAGCGGACGTCACGAATGACAAACAAGACGTCCCCGAATCAGCATAGCCAAGGATTCTTTAAGACGCCTCGCGACCACTGTAAATCGGTCGTGAATAGGCGGACCACTAGCACGTTAGGCCCCAATCTCAAATCATACATCTGTCGGAAAGATATCCTATAAGCTATTAGAATTCCCACTTATAAACTCCCGAAACTTTCTGGTTATGCAATCAGGTGTTGGGGATACAGGGGACACAAAATATATCACCCAAACTAACAATACCTAGATCCAGTTGTATCCATCCTTCAACACATAACCAAGAAACCTTCAGAAATTGTTTACCTCAACCTTCGAAAAGCATCCGTTATACGAGTTATGGCAATACTCCCGCACTCGCCTCAGTACTGGGTTATCGGGGTTATCTCACCAACAACTGTACAAAAGAGATTTTCGATGTCGGCGTACTAAACTCAGGTATTCCAGAACTGCAACGAAAAAATGATGACGACAACACCTCAGAGCTCAACTCCCCGGGACACTTCCACTAAACCCCTGACAGGAGGCACCAAGACAATGTTCTCATCACAAAACCATCGGAACGATTCTAAGATACCCGCGTGATCCTAAAAAAAATTTAGTGAAATTTGAGAAGAGAAGAGTCAAAACTCTACGTCAGGATGCCTTACCAGAGCGATGAGGAGACTGGGAAGTAAAAAGAATTCCTAAACTCTCCGATACATAATTCCTAAATGACTCAAAACATTTTTCTAGACACAACTCGGCCGCTAAAAACGATCAATCAGTGGGGGCTCCTAAGGTCGGGGAAGGCTCTGATTACCAACTTGTAACGCCCTCGATGCGGCTATATCTCCCACGTGTCGAAGCACGACTTAGAGGCATAACCGCATAGAAAGCAATGTCGCAAGTGAGGTAATCTTCACACAACCCATGTAATACATAAGGAAAAGAGATACATAGTTGGCTTACAGTCGCCACTTCACACAATACATAAATAAACATCCATCATCCAGATTACACTCAAGGTCCGACTATAGAACCAAAATGAAAGAAGACTACCCCAAATGCTACACAGATCCCCGATCGTTCCGACTGGGCTCCACTACTGATCATCAGGAAAAGAGACATAGTAACGACCACGTTCCTCGTCGAACTCCCACTTGAGCTCGGATGCGTCATCTGCACTGGCATCGTTGGCACCTGCAACTGTTTTTGGTAGAATCTGTGAGTCACGGGGACTCAGCAATCTCACACGCGCGAGATCAAGACTATTTAAGCTTAAAGGTAGGATGGGGTTGTGAGGTGGAGCTGCAGCAAGCGACTTGCATATATGGTGGCTAACAACGCAAAAGAGAGCGAGAAGAGAAGCAAGGCACGGTCGTGAAGCTAGAAATGATCAAGAAGTGATCCTAGAACAACCTACGTCAAACATAACTCCAACACCGTGTTCACTTCCCGGACTCCGCCGACAAGAGACCATCACAGTTACACACGCGGTTGATGTGTTTTAATTAAGGTCAACTTCGGGTTTTCTACAACCGGACATTAACAAATTCCCATCTGCCTCATAACCGCGGGCACGGCTTTCGAAAGATAATACCCTGCAGGGGTGTCCCAACTTAGCCCATTATAAGCTCTCACGGTCAACGAAGGATATTCCTTCTACCGGGAAGACCCGATCAGTCTCGGAATCCCGGACTACAAGACATTTCGACAGTAATAAAACAAGACCAGCAAAGCCGCCTGATTGTGCCGACAAATCCTGATAGGAGCTGCACATATCTCGGTCTCAGGGCACATCCGGATAAGTCAAGCTACAAGTAAAACCAAGCCTCGAGTTTCCGCAAGGTGGCCCCGCAGGCTGCTCGGTTCGGACCAACGCTCGAAGGAGCACTGGCCCGGGGGGGCTAAAATAAAGATGACCCTCGGGCTCGCGAAAACCCAAGGGAAAAATATGGTGGTAGGTGGTCAAATGGTAAAACCAAAGTTGGGCCTTGCTGGAGGAGTCTTATTTAAAGCAAACTGTCAAGGGGGTCCCATAAATCACCCAACCGTGTAAGGAACGCAAAATCAAGGAACATAACACCGGTATGACGGAAACTAGGGTGGCAAGAGTGGAACAAAACACCAGGCATAAGGCCGAGCCTTCCACTCTTTACCAAGTATATAGATGCATTAATTAAATAAGAGATATTGTGATATCCCAAAATAATCATGTTCCAACATGGAACCAACTTCATCTTCACCTGCAACTAGCAACGCTATAAGAGGGGCTGAGCAAAGCGGTAACATAGCCAATCAACGGTTTGCTAGGAAAGGATGGTTAGAGGTTTGACATGGCAATATGGGTGGCATGATATAGCAAGTGGTAGGTATCGCAGCATAGGCATAGCAAAAGAGCGAGCATCTAGCAAGCAAAGATAGAAGTGATTTCGAGGGTATGGTCATCTTGCCTGCAAGGTTCTCAGAGTTGTCGAAAGCTTGGTCCTCGTAAGCGTTCTCAACAGGTTCCTCGTTCACGTACTCGTCTCCCGGCTCTACCCAAAACAAGAACACAAGCAAAGGAACAACTATCAACCACGATGCAATGCACAAACCACATGATGCAAAACATGGCATGATATGCGAGATGTGATATGCAATGCATATGCGTGCTCCGGAAGGAAAAAGATGAACAAGGCATAATCTTGGTAAACCAAGTATGCCACTAGAAAGGTGAGGTGATTTCGGTTGAAACCGATATAAAGATCACCGGAATCGGATGCACGGTTTGCAAATGACAAGCAAAAACAAGAATGACAAGATTCTGCCATTAACAGCATGATGCTATTTAGCAAGCAACAAGAAGTTAAGCTACTGCACCCAAACGTACCAACAAAGCATATGACAGTGAACTACTCAAGATGCTTGACAAAAGATTAACACTGAGCTACGGCTAAATCATAACAAAATAGGTTCAAACAAGCATGGCAAAAGTGCAAAATATATCAGCTTCACAGACTTAGTGAAATCAACAACATGCCAGAAATTAACATCAGGATGACATGTTTAGAGCAAGAAAACAACATGCTACAGGAACACAATATAGCAAAACAAGGCATGACATGAATCTACTCAAAACATAGAACAAAAGTCCCTTACTTACCATAAGCCAGAAAGGATCCGAAAATATTATAACACCCATGTCAAATAAGCAAGTTACGTTACAGTTTTCAGACTTAGCAGAAAACTGGACATGTCAAAAACAGATAACAAGTAGGCATGTTTACGAGCTCGATGCACTCACTACAGAGCATTTCATGCTAAACTAAGCATACACCCATCACGAAGACATGGCATAGAAGCTATACATGGCAAGAACAACATCACAGCATGTAAGGATCAACTACAACAAGCTTGGCAAAATCAAATAACATGTAAACAATCTGCCAGGAAACATTTTATAGCAAAAGTAGAGCTCGATTGACTCAAGCCATTGCACTCCATAATTACAAACAAAGCATTGATGGATAGAGCACATTCATATATTCAAAACATCCTTACTGATCATGCTCAAAAGAGGCATAGATCTCTCTGAAACAACATGAACACATGGCATATAAATAACAGCAGGGAATGACTTAGTGAAATTACCAAGTCCCTGAAATCAGCAACAATATGATCCCTAGTTTGCATGCTTGTGCTAGTCACCACAGAGATCACAAAAATACATGGCGTATACCCCTGTAAAGATGGCATGGCATATTACAAAACACATGTAGGACTCAAGTTCATAGGGTGCACACATCAATCATGGCAAAAATGAAAAAAGTGCATGTTCTGAAACAGATCTGAAACTAACATCACATAGCCCTCTTCTAACAGCATTTCGGGCATCAAGATGAGCTCAAATGAAAATTATGCAATGAGATGAAGTGATGTACTCATCGAGGCAAACAATTCGATATGCTATACGCCCAAAACGGAACCACGGGTGCGAAGTTATGATGCGATGAACATGCAACAATTACGCAACAATATCAGGGACTTGGACGAATTCGGGGGGGGGGGGGGGAAGAAGTCAACCGAGCTCGATGGATCTGAGATCCGGCGGGGCCGAGCTCTCGCCGGATCTGGCGCCGGAGTTGGAGAGGAGGGCGGAGGAGGACCGGCGAGGCGGAGGCGGACCGGGCGGCGCGGCGCGGCGAAGGCGGGTCGGCGGGGCTGGCCGGCGAGCGGGGACGCGGCGGCGCGGGCGGCGGGATCCGCGCCGGCAGGCGGGGACGCGGCGGAGGTCGCCGGGCGGGCGGCGAGGAGGCAGAGACGGCGCGCGGGCGCTCGGGCGGCGGTGAATGGGCCCGCGGGGGCCGGGAGCGGGCCGGCGGGACGCGGCGGCGTGCCACGTGGCGGCCCCTGATTCGCCGGGCGGAGGCGGCGGACGCGTCCGGCGCCATCCGGACGTGTCCGGCGCGGGGAGAGGAGCGGGGAGCTAGGATTAGGGTGGATTTGACCCGAAATTTCGGGGGAGAGGGTATATTTATAGGTAGGAGGAGCTAGGAGGCTCCAAATTGAGCATGGTTTGCGGCCACACGATCGTGATCGAACGGCGATGGACATGGGAGTGACTTAGATGGGTTATTGGGCTGATTTGGAGGGGTTTTGGGCTGCAACCCGAAAGAGGCCTTCGCGGATAACCGGTCCGTTGGAGTATCAAACGAAGTCCAAATGACCCGAAACTTGACAGGCGGCTACCGGTGCTATACCAAGGCCGCTTGACAAACCTCGGTTCATTCCGAGAAAGTTTAATACCCGCTCACGGAAAAGGTAAAAGGGGACATCGGGGAACATAGGAGCGCCGGATTGCAAAACGGACAACAGGGAAAAAGCTCGGATTCATGAGACGAACACGTATGCAAATGCGATGCACATAATGACATGATAAGAAATGCATGGCATGAACACAATGCAAAAGAAGGAAAACCCAACCACGGAGGGAATATCATATCACATTGCCGAAAATGACAAGAGTTGGAGTTACAAATATGGCAAGTTACATCCGGGGTGTTACAACTCTCTAAATGCCAACCCCCTTCCAGACCTTGAAGATATTCCGGTAGTTCGTGACTTCCCGGATGTCTTTCCAGAGGAACTGCCAGGTGTTCCACCTGACAGAGATGTCGAGTTCGTGATAGACCTTGTTCCAAGAACCGTCCCAATCTCTAGAAGAACTTATAAGATGGCACCCCTGGAATTAGCAGAGCTCAAGAAACAACTCGATGAGTCCTTGCAAAAGGGTTTCATCCGTCCTAGTTCTTCTCCATGGGCTTGCCCCGTCCCCTTCGTCAAGAAGAAGGATGGAATGGATCGGATGGTTGTGGATTACCGACCTGTCAATTTGGTCACCATCAAGAACAAGTATCTGCTCCCCAGGATCAACGACCTGTATGACCAGCTCGCTGGATCCTCAGTCTTTTCCAAGATGGATTTGAGGTTGGGCTACCATCAAATCAAAATCAAGAACGGGGACATTCCCAAAACGGCCTTTGTTACTCGTTATGGCCAATACGAGTACACTGTCATGTCCTTCGGTTTAACCAATGCTCCATCCACCTTTTCTCGGTTGATGAACTCGATCTTCATGGAGTACCTGGATAAATTCGTCGTGGTTTACCTCGACGATATACTCATCTACTCCAAGAATGAGGAGGAACATGCCGAACATCTAAGGCTAGTATTGACGAAACTTCGAGAGCATCGCCTTTATGCCAAATTCTCCAAGTGCGAATTTTGGTTGCCAGAAGTGACCTATCTGGGCCATGTAATCTCTGGCAAGGGCATTGCTGTCAATCCCGAGCGAGTTCAAGCCGTCCTTGACTAGACTCCACCCGAAACGGTCAAGCAAGTTCAGAGTTTTCTTGGTTTAGCGAGCTATTGTCGCCGCTTCGTCGAGAACTTCTCCAAAGTTGCTAAGCCTCTAACTGAACTCCTCAAGAAAGATAAAAAGTTTGAGTGGACCCCACAGTGCGAGTTCAGCTTTCAGGAACTGAAAAGACGCCTGACGTCTGCTCCCGTATTGGTACCACCAGATTTTTCTAAGGACTTTGTTATCTATTGCGACGCCTCACGACAAGGACTAGGTTGCATTCTCATGCAAGATCGTCATGTGATTGCCTATGCTTCTCGACAGTTGCGTCCACATGAGGATAACTATCCCACACATGATCTAGAGCTTGCAGCGGTAGTCCATGCACTCAAAACCTGGCGACATTACCTTCTTGGTAATCGTTGCGAAATCTACACTGATCACCAAAGTTTGAAATACATCTTCACCCAACCGGATTTGAATCTCAGGCAAAGACGTTGGGTCGAGTTGATCACAGATTATGACTTAGGAATAAGTTACACCCCAGGCAAAGCCAATGTCATGGCTGATGCACTAAGTTGTAAGTCTTATTGTAACAACCTGATGTTACAACAAAGTCAACCACTTCTCCACGAGGAATTTCGTAAGCTTAACCTTCACATTGTTCCTCGAGGATTCCTATCCACCCTGGTGGCGAAACCCAAACTTACGAATCAAATCATAACCGCTCAGCGGTATGATAGAGAAATATCCCGGATTAAGGAAAACATTGCTAGCAGAGTTGCTAAATGTTTTTCCATGGATGAGCGAGGTGTTGTCTTCTTCGAGAACCGTTTGGTGGTCCCCAAGAAACAACATCTACGGCAATTGATCCTTAAGGAAGCTCATGAATCCCCTCTCACCATTCATCCTGGTAGTACCAAAATGTATCAAGACCTACGCCAGAGGTTTTGGTGGACTAGGATGAAGAGAGAAATCACTCAATACATTGCGAATTGCGACGTCTGTAGTCGCGTTAAAGCGGAGCATCAACGGCCTGCTGGCACCCTTCAACCATTGGAAATTCCTGAATGGAAATGGGATAAAACCGGTATGGATTTCATTACCGGGTTTCCCAGAACCAAAAGAGGGAATAATGCTATCTTCGTTGTTGTCGATCGTCTTTCCAAAGTAGCCCACTTCTTACCTGTTCGTGAGAGTATAACCGCTAGCCAGCTAGCTGATTTGTACATCTCTCGAATAGTGTCTCTCCATGGTGTCCCATTGGAAATTAGTTCAGACCGTGGAAGTCTTTTCACCTCGCGATTTTGGGAAAGTTTCCAAAATGCTATGGGAACTCGTCTCTCCTTTAGCACCGCCTTCCATCCTCAGTCAAGTGGTCAAGTAGAACGAGTCAATCAAATTCTAGAGGACATGCTTCGAGCTTCTGTCATCTCTTTCGGTATGGATTGGGAGAAGTGCCTACCATTCGCCGAGTTCGCCTATAACAACAGCTATCAAGCTAGCTTAGGCAAAGCTCCTTTCGAAGTTCTCTATGGACGAAAATGTCGAACGCCTCTTAACTGGTCAGAAACCGGTGAGAGACAACTCTTTGGCCCGGATATGATCCAGGATGCGGAAGAGCAGGTTCGCATTATTCGTGAGAAGTTGAAAACAGCCCAATCTCGACAAAAGAGTCAGTATGACCGCAAGCATAAGCCCATGGCTTACGAAATTGGCGAGAAGGCTTACCTTCGGGTTACACCTTTAAAGGGAACCCATCGATTTGGTATCAAAGGCAAATTGGATCCTCGTTACATTGGACCCTTTCGCATTCTTGCCAAACGAGGGGAGGTTGCCTACCAACTGGAACTACCTCCGCATCTCTCCAGAGTTCATGATGTCTTCCACGTTTCTCAACTCAGGCGTTGCTTCTCGGATCCTATCCGTGGAGTGGACCACGAAACGCTTGATCTCCAAGATAACCTCACATATCGAGAATATCCCGTTCGTATCCTTGATCAAGCCGAGCGTACCACTCGACGCCAGAATATCAAGTTTCTCAAAGTTCAGTGGTCACACCATTCCGAGCAGGAAGCTACTTGGGAAAGGGAGGATCGTCTTCGACTCGAGTACCCCACCTTCTTTCCGATGGGTCCTAAATCTCGGGACGAGATTCTTTCGAGTGGGGGTGAGTTGTCACATCCTAGTTAGACCATGCATTAGAGTGTGCATCATGTCTACTTTTAACAGAAACTTGAAATGGGGAAGGCAGAACCCCCAGCACCCCTTCTGAAATCAACTAGGGTTTACTAAAAGCATTTTCAATGAACCTGAAATGCCCTTCTAAAATGTTCACCCTCTTTGTCTTGAGTTAGAACCTCTGACAAAATAGGTGCACAATTTTCTAGGTCAAGAAAAGGTCACTGAATTAAATCATATGTATGCTGATTTTGGACATTTAAATGCTAATAAATATTTTAAGTGTTCAAATAATTCTGGAAATAAGTCAGGGCTGTTAGGAATAATCCCAACAGAGCCCTCAATTATTTCCAGGATTTTAGAAAGTGCCTAAGCATTTTTAATAAAGCCACAAAGTTACAGAAAAATAGAAAAGGGAAAATAAAAGAAAAACATACCTGGTGCCCCCCCCCACTAGGCCCACCTGCCGGCCCAGCCCAGCCAGCGCGCCAGCGAGCAGCTTGGCTTAGCCAGGCAGGCAGCCAGGTGCTCGAAGGCGAGCCCAGCGCGCGCCACGCAGCTGGCCGCCACCCTGCTTCCTCCCCTCGCCGCTCCACTGGCCTGGGCAGGCTCCACGTCGCGCTCCCGACCCCATGGACACGCCCATTCGCCCCCTGCCTCTCTCCCTCGCACTCCCTCGCCATGGCCGACGCATTCGTCGCCGTTCCGCCACCGTAGCCGCGTCCAACGCCGTTCCCGCGCTGCACCACCGTGTCCATTCGCTCCGCCGTCGCCGACTACTTCGAGCAGGCCGAGCCCCGAGCGCTCGCACGCCCTGCATCACCTCCATCGACCTCGCCTTTGTCAGCCACCGCCGGAGATCCCTTTCGACGTCGCCGCCGCATCAGCTCGTCCCCGACCACGCCGGCTAGCTCTACGTGACCACCGTGAGCTCAGCTACCTCCCCATCCTCCCCGTTTGCTTCCTCGTGCACTACAGCGACTGCATGAAGCTCACCCGCACGCACCGCCGCGGAGCTCGTCGCCGACATGGCTCCGGCCAAACTCCGGCCACGCCACCGTGTCCAAACACCCGACCGCATCACCAGGAGCTCAACGCACCACTCCACGCACCTCGCCGTGCCCCGTAGCCTCGGGCTCACTTTCACCCGACTCCGGCGACCACAAAGCTCATCGCCGGCGCCGTTTCCGGCCACCCCGAGCCCAACCACTGCCACCGAACGCTGCGGCTTGCTCCCAGCTGCACGTAGATGCCCTCCGCCGCTCGTTTGGTCGCCGGAACGTGCAAATGCACTCCCTCCGCCGCGTCTGGCCTCGCCGGCGGCTAGACGCCGGCGAGTTTGACCTTTGACTTTGACCAGGTAGGCCCAGGTTGACTCCCCTGAGTCAATGACAAGTGGGACCCCCCCTCTGCTAACTAACTGGATTAGTTTTAATCAAAATTAATTAGTTTAACTAATTACTGACATGCGAGACCCACTGGTCAGTTTGACCTGGACGACCCCGTTGACATCTGACGTCATCCTGACGTAGAGCTGACGCAGTAATTTAATTACTAGAATTATTTTTATACAGGAAATTCCAGAAATTAGTCCAAACTTCAAAAATTCATAGAAATTAATCTATAACTCCAAATGCAAAGATTTATATATGAAATTTGATCAGAAAAATTCAATCTATCCATTGGAACTGGTTTCATGCATGTCAGAACAAGTTAAACATGCTGTTTATCCAATACAAGGTAATGCACCTAGATGGCTATGTTACATGATCTAACACTTGGACCTTTTGTTCAATTAAGCACTTTCCTCCCTGTTTTAGCTTGCATTAGACCAAGACACTTTCATATTGCCATGTAATAGCATGCATCATAATGTTGCATATCGTCATGTGTTGATTGTGTTCCGATGTGTTCTTCGTGGTAGGTTCTGCCTCCGAGGATATTCAAGAGTATCCAACTGAAGGGCAGTATCCCACTACCACTCCATCAGGCAAGCAACCCATTGATCATTCCGATACAAACCCATGTTCTCGCTTCTGCTCTTGTTTCACTGCATTAAGACAACGCGATTCAAACTGTTGTGTGTCTCGTTAGTTGAACCCACTTCCTTTGCATGACCTGTCATTGCCACAGTAACTAGATGAAACCCACTAGCATGTGTAGGAGTTGATTGAGCCATATGTGTGTGTTTCCTACCATGCTATGCTTAGAGTTGTGTCAGGTCTGGCTCATCGGGGTGATGAACTAGAGTGAAAGGTTGTGTCGGTAACAAGGGTGAAGTGTTGAATACGATTTGGTAAAGGAATCGATGAGAGGCCATGTAGGAGTACGTGGTGGGTTGTTTCATTGAGGTCGTCCTTAAGAACTGAGATCTGTGTGTGTGATTTAAGATTCAGCTACTAACACACATTGGGATCCTTAATTGACTCTCTCGACTTATTAACCACTCTTGTCCTCTGTCCGGGAGTTGCAAAGTAGTTTCTGGTGTTTGTAGTATGCTGGGGGCCGCACGCGGCGCTGACCATAGGGGTGGGTTGTGTTGCGGTAGGCACGTGGCACGGTGTACCGATTCGCCCGTTTGGTGTCTCGGGAACCCTGTCACTTTGTTCGGGGCCGTTAGTGGAAACCTCGGCCGGACTCCCTGCGGATGGAACCCGAATAGGCGATAAACCTGGACTAGGGACTTGTGTGTTTAGCCAGGTCGTGGCCGACACCCTCTCTGGGCTTCCGCTTGAAGGTTGCCGAGTACACGTCATGTAACAGCGATAAGTGGTGGGAGCGTGTGTGAAGAAGTACACCCCTGCAGGGTATAAAACTATTCGAATAGCCGCGTCCGCGGTAAAGGACTACTTGGTCACCTATACAGTTCATAGACAAGTGAATGGATTCTACTAAAAATCTCAAGATAAGTGTGAGTACCGCGGATGGCCCTCTCGTAGGATAATGAGAGAGGATCCACGGTGGAGTATTGTGGTGGTGATAGTGGACTCATGTGCGACAAATGATTTACAAGTTGTGTCTATCGTAGGATAGCCTAGCCAAGAGTCAAAGCTGGCTTGCTGCAATAACTCCACTACCTTCTTGAGAATGTGCATGTATAGTAGGATTCTGTTGTAAGACTTGTTGAGTACCTTCGTACTCATGTTGCTTTAATTAATGTTTTCAGACGACTACGCCAACCCCTCCGATGGGTTCTATGTAGACCTCGACGTTGACGAGTGACTTACCACCCAGGTGGTGTTCCAAGGCTTGTGAAGGGTCGATGTAGATAGACAGGCTTCATCAAGCCTTCTTTCTTTCTAGTGTCTATACTCAGACTACTTTGCTTCCGCATGTGCTTGTATGTTTGTATGACTTGAGTGTCGGGTCATGTGACCCCTACCTGTATGGATGATATGTATGGCTCCTCGGAGCCTCTTAAATAAAGTACTTGAGTTGTAGAGTTTTGTTGTGATGCAATGTTGTATTTACTCATATCGGGCATATTGTGTGGATGATTGAAATGCTTGGTATGAGTGGGATCCGACTATCTAGTTGTTTATCCTTGGCAGCCTATCATATGGGGAAATGTAGTCTAGTGCTTCTGAGCGATAGTAGTCCGCTACAGCCCGGTTCACCGGAGTCCTGCTAGCCCAGTACTACTGCTTAGGACACTTGACTGGCCGGCATGTGTTTCACTTCGTTCCTGTGTCTGTCCCTTCGGGGAAATGTCACGCGGTGTTGTCTGGAGTCCTGCCTAGCCTGCTACAGCCCGGGTCACCGGAGTCCTGTTAGCCCAGTGCTACAGCCCGGATTTATACGTTGTTGACCGACATGCTCGAGGTGATTCATGTATGCCTGTCCTCATGGGTTAGTGCCACCTTGGGTTCACGACTAGCCATGTCGGCCCGGGTTCTCTGTCATATGGATGCTAGCGACACTATCATATACGTGAGCCAAAAGGCGCAAACGGTCCCGGGCCAGGTAAGGTGGCACCCGTGGGAGTACCGTGCGTGAGGCCGCAAAGTGATATGATGTGTTACATGCTGGATCGATGTGGCTTAGGATCGGGGTCCTGACAGCTTTGCCCACACCGTAGTCCACCCTACCGGAGCCGCTCCACAAACACCCTATTCGATGGTTCTAGATCTCCTTACCGGACCCCGACAGCCAGCGCAGTTTCATCACCCTTGACGTTTCTAACCTGATTCCCACCGTCTGGCAATATGCCAAGCACCCGCCACGGCCTAGGTACTTGTCACCTTTAAACCCGTCCAGCATCACCTGCCCGATGTACTTCAAATATACTAACAGGTCGCTGTTACCTGTTATGCAGCTGGCAAAAACTACAAGGACGATGTTTCTTCTGGATCTAACAGCTTGGCCAACCAAGATCCTGGACCGAGGCATTGTTATGATCTTGTAAGCGTGTCTCTCTCTCTTGTATTGTTCTGTGCCTGCCAGCGTGCTTTGCTAGGATTTTTGACCAGTAATCCCTTTGTGCACACAATGATTTCTACTACTGGCTGCTAAATTAGATATGTAGATGTCATACATGATACTACCTCGTACCTCCGCTCCTAAATATAAGTGTTTCTAGAGATTCCACTATAGTCTACATACGGAGCAAAATGAGTGAATCTACACTCGAAAATGCATCTACATACATTTGTATGTGGTCCATACTGGAATCTCTACATAGACATATATTTAGGAATAGAGGCAGTACATTACACAAAATCGTAGGTGGCATGTAGGAATTCCAGTACACTACAGTAGGCTCCCGTAGAGTGCCTGCTAGTCCAGCACACAGAGTCATGTCTAGTTTATGCTATGCACACAATCATTAATTGGTGGTTTAAATATGCGCAAGGGATATGCAATGTATTATCATGTAGAGATGTCTGAAATTAGCCGTGTCAACTTGCAGATAGGGTTACACAATGAAAAAGTACAAGATGTATGTGGCAATTTCATGGAACATCGCAAAAAAAGGAGAGCCAGCGGTGAGCCTATACAGTGTGCTATGGTACGTCACTCCTCCATTGCAATCATCGTGACATGTTATTTGTATGTCAGTTCTATTGGCCAAGTTTCTTAGGGATAGTTATTACGAGTTATCCTAAGAAAATAAGCACATGTGAATATAAGCTCCATGTAATAAGCCAACCAGTTCTTTTCATTGTGTTTTCATATTATCTTTGGTATGATCAGTGAAAAGTCTAGATTGCATTATATTTTTTCATTTTTCTGCCCATATGAAAATTAATTTGACTTGCAAACATCACAAGTTGAACCCAGTGCAGTAATTAATATGATAGGAAAACAGACCATCACTATTTTCTCAAAATGCAAATACAAAGATACCATCTACTTGGCACAATCTACTTTGGTCAATGTTTTCCATAGAGATCCCATTGCCTAATTTAAACGAAAAACGAATGACCCACATTTAAATGAAGAACAATTATTTATTGAAATTCGATGGTCCAAGTGGTTGGTTATTATCATATAGCAGCAGCACCTGAAAGTATCATATAGCAGTAGCAGCTCATAGCAACTCATCATACAGCAGTAGCAGTGTGCAATTCATCATATAGCAGCAGTAGGAGCAGCTGATAGCAATTCATCATATAGCAGCAGCAGGAGCAGCTCATAGCAATTCATCATATAGCATCAGCAGGAGCAGCTCATAGCAATTCATCATACAGCAGCAGTAGGAGCAGCTTATAGCAACCCATCATATAGCAGTAGCAGCAACTCATAGCAATTCATCATATAGCAGCAGCAGCTCATAGCAATTCATCATTTAGTAGCAGCAGCACATAGCAATTCATCATATAGCAGCAGCAGGAGCAGCTCATAGCAATGCATCCTATAGCAGCAGCAGAAGCAGCTCATAGCAATTCATCGTATAGTGCATTAGAATGAAAATTTGGCAAAAAAAATCAGAGGAGATACTCACCTTGTTGGATGAGCTCATCCTTAAACAGCACCTCAAGGCCACGGCCTAGGAGGTGGGGAGGGGGAATAAGGTGCCTTCTGCCGCAGTGTGGCATCAGCCATAGTTGTGCAGCGCCTACTGGAGTAGTGTGTTGGACGAACCGCAGTGGAGCAGCTGCTGGAGACCATGAGAATGAGGAGCGGCACTGATACGTCTCCAACGTATCTATAATTTTTTATTGCTCCATACTATATTATCTACTATTCTGGACTATATTAGGCTTTATTTTCCACTTTTATATTATTTTTGGGACTAACATATTAACCGGAGGCCCAGCCCAGAATTGTTGTTTTTTGCCTAGTTCAGTGTTTCGAAGAAACGGAATATCAAACGGAGTCCAAACGGAATGAAACCTTCGGGAACGTGATTTTCTCACCGAATATGATCCAGGAGACTTGGAACCTCCATCAAGAAAGCCACGAGGCGGTCATGAGGGTGGAGGGCGCGCCCCCTGCCTCATGGGCCCCTCGAAGTGTTGGAAATATGCCCTAGAGGCAATAATAAAAGCATTATTATTATATTTCCTTATTCATGATAATTGTCTTTATTCGTGCTATAATTGTGTTATCCGGAAATCGTAATACATGTGTGAATAACAGACAACAATATGTCCCTAGTGAGCCTCTAGTTGACTAGCTCGTTGATCGACAGATAGTCATGGTTTCCTGACTATGGACATTGGATGTCATCGATAATGGGATCACATCATTAGGAGAATGATGTGATGGACAAGACCCAATCCTAAACATAGCATAAGATCGCATAGTTCGTTTGCTAGAGTTTTCCAATGTCAAGTATCCTTTCCTTAGACCATGAGATCGTGTAACTCCCGGATACCGTAGGAGTGCTTTGGGTGTGCCAAACGTCACAACGTAACTGGGTGACTATAAAGGTATACTACGGGTATCTCTGAAAGTGTCTGTTGGGTTGACATGGATCGAGACTGGGATTTGTCACTCCGCTTGACGGAGAGGTATCACCGGGCCCTCTTGGTAATGCATCATCACAATGAGCTCAATGTGATCAAAGTGTTTGATCACGGGATCATGCATTATGGTACGAGAAAAGTGACTTGCCGATAACGATATTGAACGAGGTATTGGGATACCGACGATCGAATCTCGGACAAGTAAAATACCGATTGACAAAGGGAATCGTATACGGGATTAATTGAATCCTTGACATCGTGGTTCTTCCGATGAGATCATCGTGGAGCATGTGGGAGCCAACATGGGTATCCAGATCCCGCTGTTGGTTATTGCCCGAGAGCCGTCTCGGTCATGACTGCATGTCTCCCGAACCCGTAGGGTCTACACACTTAAGGTTCGGTGACGCTAGGGTTGTGAAGATATGTATGTGCAGTAACCCGAATGTTGTTCGGAGTCCCGGATGAGATCCCGGACGTCACGAGGAGTTCCGGAATGGTCCGGAGGTAAAGAATTATATATAGGAAGTGCTATTTTGGCCATCGGGACAAGTTTTGGTGTTATCGGTATTGTACCGGGACCACCGGAGGGGTCCCGGGGGTCCACCGGGGGGGTCCACCTGCCCCGGGGGGCCACATGGGCTATAGGGGGTGCACCCTGGCCTATATGGGCCAAGGGCACCAGCCCCAAGGGCCCATGCGCCAAGGAGACTTGGAGAGGGAAGAGTCCAAAGAGGGGAAGGCACCTCCGAGGTGCCTTGGGGAGGATGGACTCCTCCCCCCCTTTGGCCGCACCCCTTCCTTGGAGGAAGGGGCAAGGCTGCGCCCTCCCCCCCTCTCATGCGCCTATATAAAGGGAGGGGAGGGAGGGGTGGCCGCACCCTATGCCCTGGCGCCTCCCTCCTCTCTCCAACACCTCCTCCTCCGTAAGTGCACGGCGAAGCCCTGCCGGAGTACTGCAGTTCCACCATCACCACGCCGTCGTGCTGCTGCTGGAGTCTTCTTCCCCAACCTCTCCTTTGCCTTGCTGGATCAAGAAGGAGGAGACGTCACGCTTTTCGTACGTGTGTTGAACGCGGAGGTGCCATCCGTTCGGCACTAGATCATCGGTGAATTGGATCACGGCGAGTACGACTACCTCATCCACGTTCACTCGAACGCTTCCGTTGCGATCTACAAAGTGGTATGTAGATGCTATCTAATCTGAATACTCGTTGCTAGATGAACTCATAGATGGATCTTGGTGAAACCGTAGGAAAAATTTTAATTTTCTGCAACGTTCTCCAACAGTGGCATCATGAGCTAGGTCTATGCGTAGTTCTTCTTGCGCGAGTAGAACACAATTTGTTGTGGGCGTAGATGTTGTCAACTTTTCTTGCCGCTACTAGTCTTATCTTGCTTCAGTGGTATTGTGGGATGAAGCGGCCCGGACCAACCTTACACGTACGCTTACGTGAGACCGGTTCCACCGACTAACATGCACTAGTTGCATAAGGTGGCTGGCGGGTGTCTGTCTTTCCTACTTTAGTTGGAGCGGATTCGATGAAAAGGGTCCTTATGAAGGGTAAATAGAAGTTGACAAATCACGCTGTGGCTTTTACGTAGGTAAGAAAACGTTCTTGCTAGAACCCTAATTCAGCCACGTAAAACTTGCAACAACAATTAGAGGACGTCTAACTTGTTTTTGTAGCAAGTGCTTTGTGATATGATATGGCCAAAGTTGTGATGAATGATGAATGATCTATATGTGATGTATGAGATGTTCATGCTATTGTAATAGGAATCACGGCTTGCATGTCGATGAGTATGACAACCGGCAGGAGCCATAGGAGTTGTCTTTATTTTTGTATGACCTGCGTGTCATTGAGAATCGCCATGTAAGTTACTTTACTTTATTGCTAAACGCGTTAGCCATAGTAGTAGAAGTAATAGTTGGCGAGCAACTTCATGGAGACACGATGATGAAGATCATGATGATGAAGATCATGGTGTCAAGCCGGTGACAAGATGATCATGGAGCCCCAAGATGGAGATCGAAGGAGCTATGTGATATTGGCCATATCATGTCACGTTTATTATTTGATTGCATGTGATGTTTATCATGTTTTGCATCTTGTTTACTTAGAACGACGGTAGTAAATAAGATGATCCCTCATAATAATTTCAAGAAAGTGTTCCCCCTAACTGTGCACCGTTGCGACAGTTCGTTGTTTCGAAGCACCACGTGATGATTGGGTGTGATAGATTCTAACGTTCACATACAACGGGTGTAAGACAGATTTACACATGCAAAACACTTAGGTTGACTTGACGAGCCTAGCATGTACAGACATGGCCTCAGAACACAGAAGACCGAAAGGTCGAGCATGAGTCGTATAGAAGATACGATCAACATGAAGATGTTCACCGATGTTGACTAGTCCGTCTCACGTGATGATCGGACACGGCCTAGTTGACTCGGATCATGTAATACTTAGATGACTAGAAGAGGGATGTCTATCTAAGTGGGAGTTCATTAAATAATTTGATTAAATGAACTTTATTATCATGAACTTAGTCTAAATATTTGCAATATGTCTTGTAGATCAAATGGCCAACGTAGTCCTCAACTTCAATGCGTTCCTAGAGAAAACCAAGCTGAAAGACGATGGTAGCAACTATACGGACTGGGTCCGGAACCTGAGGATTATCCTCATAGCTGCCAAGAAAGATTATGTCCTAAGAGCACCGCTGGGTGACGCACCTATTCTCCCTGCAGAACAAGACGTTATGAACGCTTGGCAGTCACGCTGCGATGATTACTCCCTCGTTCAGTGCGGCATGCTTTACAGCTTAGAGCCGGGACTCCAAAAGCGTTTTGAGAGACATGGAGCATATGAGATGTTCGAAGAGCTGAAAATGGTTTTCCAAGCTCATGCCCGGGTCGAGAGATATGAAGTCTCCGACAAATTCTTTAGCTGTAAGATGGAGGAAAATGGCTCTGTTAGTGAACACATACTCAAAATGTCTGGGTTGCACAACCGCTTGACTCAACTGGAAGTTAATCTCCCGGATGAAGCAGTCATTGACAAAATCCTCCAGTCGCTTCCACCTAGCTACAAGAGCTTTGTGATGAACTACAATATGCAGGGGATGGTAAAGACCATTCCTGAAGTATAAGCTATGCTGAAATCAGCAGAGGTAGGAATCAAGAAGGAGCATCAAGTGTTGATGGTGAATAAAACCACTAAGTTCAAGAAGGGCAAGGGTAAAAAGAACTTCAAGAAGGACGGCAAGGAAGTTGCCGCGCCCGGTAAGCAAGTTGCCGGGGAGAAGCCAAAGAATGGACCCAAGCCCGAGACTGAGTGTTTTTATTGCAAGGGAAGTGGTCACTGGAAGCGGAACTGCCCCAAATACTTAGCGGACAAGAAGGCCGGCAAAACCAAAGGTATATGTGATATACATGTAATTGATGTGTACCTTACCAGTACTCGTAGTAGCTCTTGGGTATTTGATACCGGTGCAGTTGCTCACATTTGTAACTCAAAGCAGGAGCTGCGGAATAAACGGAGACTGGCGAAGGACGAGGTGGCGATGCGCGTCGGGAATGGTTCCAAGGTCTATGTGATCGCCGTCGGCACGCTGCCTCTACATTTACCTACGGGATTAGTTTTAAACCTCAATAATTGTTATTTAGTGCCAAGTTTGAGCATGAACATTGTATCTGGGTCTCGCTTAATTCGAGATGGCTACTCATTTAAATCCGAGAATAATGGTTGTTCTATTTATATGAGAGATATGTTTTATGGTCATGCTCCGATGGTTAATGGTTTATTCTTAATGAATCTCGTACGTGATGATACACATATTCATAGTGTGAATACCAAAAGAGTTAAAGTTGATAACAATAGTCCCACATATTTGTGGCACTGCCGCCTTGGTCACATAGGTGTCAAACGCATGAAGAAGCTCCATGCAGATGGACTTTTAGAGTCTCTTGATTATGAATCATTTGACACGTGCGAACCATGCCTCATGGGTAAAATGACCAAGACTCCGTTCTCAGGAACAATGGAGCGAGCAATCAACTTATTGGAAATCATACATACCGATGTGTGCGGTCCAATGAGTGTTGAGGCTCGCGGTGGCTATCGTTATGTTCTCACCCTCACTGATGACTTGAGTAGATATGGGTATGTCTACTTAATGAAACACAAGTCTGAAACCTTTGAAAAGTTCAAGGAATTTCAGAGTGAGGTTGAAAATCAACGTGATAAAAAGATCAAGTTTCTACGATCAGATCGTGGAGGAGAATACTTGAGTCATGAATTTGGCACACACTTAAGAAAATGTGGAATAGTTTCACAACTCACGCCGCCTGGAACACCTCAGCGTAATGGTGTGTCCGAACGTCATAATCGCACTCTATTAGATATGGTGCGATCTATGATGTCTCTTACCGACTTACCGCTATCTTTTTGGGGCTATGCTTTAGAGACTGCCGCATTCACTTTAAATAGGGCTCCGTCGAAATCCGTTGAGACGACACCGTATGAATTATGGTTTGGGAAGAAACCTAAGCTGTCGTTTCTAAAAGTTTGGGGATGCGATGCTTATGTCAAGAAACTTCAACCTGAGAAGCTCGAACCCAAGTCGGAAAAATGCGTCTTCATAGGATACCCGAAAGAAACTGTTGGGTATACCTTCTACCTCAGATCCGAAGGCAAGATCTTTGTTGCCAAGAATGGATCCTTTCTGGAGAAAGAGTTTCTCTCGAAAGAAGTAAGTGGGAGGAAAGTAGAACTTGATGAAGTGTTACCTCTTGAACCGGAAAATGGCGAAACTCAAGAAAACGTTTCTGAGGTGCCTGCACCGACTAGAGAGGAAAATAATGATGATGATCAAGATGCTTCTGATCAAGCTCCTACTGAAATTCGAAGGTCCACAAGGACACGTTCCGCACCAGAGTGGTACGGCAACCCTGTCTTGGAAATCATGTTGTTAGACAACGGTGAACCTTCGAACTATGAGGAAGCAATGGCGGGCCCGGATTCCGACAAATGGCTGGAAGCCATGAAATCCGAGATAGGATCCATGTATGAAAACGAAGTATGGACTTTGACTGACTTGCCCGTTGAACGGCGAGCCATAGAAAATAAATGGATCTTTAAGAAGAAGACAGACACGGATGGTAATGTGACCATCTATAAAGCTCGGCTTGTCGCTAAGGGTTATCGACAAGTTCAAGGAATTGACTACGATGAGACTTTCTCACCGGTAGCGAAGCTGAAGTCCGTCCGAATCATGTTAGCAATTGCCGCATACTATGATTATGAGATATGGAAAATGGACGTCAAAACGGCATTCCTTAATGGTTTCCTTAAGGAAGAATTGTATATGATGCAGCCGGAAGGTTTTATCGATCCTAAGAATGCTGACAAGGTGTGCAAGATCCAACGCTCGATTTATGGGCTGGTGTAAGCATCTCGGAGTTGGAACATTCGCTTTGATGAGATGATCAAAGCGTTTGGGTTTACACAGACTTATGGAGAAGCCTGTGTTTACAAGAAAGTGAGTGGGAGCTCTGTAGCATTTCTCATATTATATGTAGACGACATACTTTTGATGGGAAATGATATAGAACTCTTGGACAGCATTAAGGCCTACTTGAATAAGAGTTTTTCAATGAAGGACCTTGGAGAAGCTGCTTATATATTAGGCATCAAGATCTATAGAGATAGATCAAGACGCCTCATAGGTCTTTCACAAAGCACATACCTTGATAAAATATTGAAGAAGTTCAATATGGATCAATCTAAGAAAGGGTTCTTACCTGTGTTACAAGGTGTGAAATTGAGCTCAGCTCAATGTCCGACCACGGCAGAAGATATAGAAGAGATGAGTGTCATCCCCTATGCCTCAGCCATAGGTTCTATTATGTATGCCATGCTGTGTACCAGACCTGATGTAAACCTTGCCGTAAGTTTGGTAGGTAGGTACCAAAGTAATCCCGGCAAGGAACACTGGACAGCGGTCAAGAATATCCTGAAGTACCTGAAAAGGACTAAGGAAATGTTTCTCGTTTATGGAGGTGACGAAGAGCTCGTCGTAAAGGGTTACGTCGACGCTAGCTTCGACACAGATCTGGATGACTCTAAGTCACAAACCGGATACGTGTATATTTTGAATGGTGGGGCAGTAAGCTGGTGCAGTTGCAAGCAAAGCGTCGTGGCGGGATCTACATGTGAAGCGGAGTACATGGCAGCCTCGGAGGCAGCACATGAAGCAATTTGGGTGAAGGAGTTCATCACCGACCTCGGAGTCATACCCAATGCGTCGGGGCCAATCAAGCTCTTCTGTGACAACACTGGAGCTATTGCACTTGCAAAGGAGCCCAGGTTTCACAAGAAGACCAGGCACATCAAGCGTCGCTTCAACTCCATTCGTGAAAATGTTCAAGATGGAGACATAGAAATTTGTAAAGTGCACACGGATCTGAATGTCGCAGATCCGTTGACTAAACCTCTCCCTAAGGCAAAACATGATCAGCACCAGAACTCTATGGGTGTTCGATTCATCACAATGTAACTAGATTATTGACTCTAGTGCAAGTGGGAGACTGTTGGAAATATGCCCTAGAGGCAATAATAAAAGCATTATTATTATATTTCCTTATTCATGATAATTGTCTTTATTCGTGCTATAATTGTGTTATCCGGAAATCGTAATACATGTGTGAATAACAGACAACAATATGTCCCTAGTGAGCCTCTAGTTGACTAGCTCGTTGATCGACAGATACTCATGGTTTCCTGACTATGGACATTGGATGTCATCGATAATGGGATCACATCATTAGGAGAATGATGTGATGGACAAGACCCAATCCTAAACATAGCATAAGATCGCATAGTTCGTTTGCTAGAGTTTTCCAATGTCAAGTATCCTTTCCTTAGACCATGAGATTGTGTAACTCCCGGATACCGTAGGAGTGCTTTGGGTGTGCCAAACGTCACAACATAACTGGGTGACTATAAAGGTATACTACGGGTATCTCTGAAAGTGTCTGTTGGGTTGACATGGATCGAGACTGGGATTTGTCACTCCGCTTGACGGAGAGGTATCACCGGGCCCTCTCGGTAATGCATCATCACAATGAGCTCAATGTGATCAAAGTGTTTGATCACGGGATCATGCATTACGGTACGAGAAAAGTGACTTGCCGATAACGAGATTGAACGAGGTATTGGGATACCGACGATCGAATCTCGGACAAGTAAAATACCGATTGACAAAGGGAATCGTATACGGGATTAATTGAATCCTTGACATCGTGGTTCTTCCGATGAGATCATCATGGAACATGTGGGAGCCAACATGGGTATCCAGATCCCGCTGTTGGTTATTGCCCGAGAGCCGTCTCGGTCATGACTGCATGTCTCCCGAACCCGTAGGGTCTACACACTTAAGGTTCGGTGACGCTAGGGTTGTGAAGATATGTATGTGCAGTAACCCGAATGTTGTTCGGAGTTCCGTATGAGATCCCAGACATCACGAGGAGTTCCGGAATGGTCCGGAGGTAAAGAATTATATATAGGAAGTGCTATTTTGGCCATCGGGACAAGTTTCGGTGTTATCGGTATTGTACCGGGACCACCGGAGGGGTCCCGGGGGTCCACCGGGGGGGTCCACCTGCCCCGGGGGGCCACATGGGCTATAGGGGGTGCGCCCTGGCCTATATGGGCCAAGGGCACCAGCCCCAAGGGCCCATGCGCCAAGGAGACTTGGAGAGGGAAGAGTCCAAAGAGGGGAAGGCACCTCCAAGGTGCCTTGGGGAGGATGGACTCCTCCCCCCCTTTGGCCGCACCCCTTCCTTGGAGGAAGGGGCAAGGCTGCACCCTCCCCCCCTCTCATGCGCCTATATAAAGGGAGGGGAGGGAGGGGTGGCCGCACCCTATGCCCTGGCGCCTCCCTCCTCTCTCCAACACCTCCTCCTCCTCCGTAAGTGCACGGCGAAGCCCTGCCGGAGTACTGCAGTTCCACCATCACCACGCCGTCGTGCTGCAGCTGGAGTCTTCTTCCCCAACCTCTCCTTTGCCTTGCTGGATCAAGAAGGAGGAGACGTCACGCTTTCCGTACGTGTGTTGAACGCGGAGGTGCCGTCCGTTCGGCACTAGATCATCGGTGAATTGGATCACGGCGAGTACGACTACCTCATCCACGTTCACTCGAACGCTTCCGTTGCGATCTACAAAATGGTATGTAGATGCTATCTAATCTGAATACTCGTTGCTAGATGAACTCATAGATGGATCTTGGTGAAACCGTAGGAAAAATTTTAATTTTCTGCAACGTTCTCCAACACGAAGCTCCACCGACATAGTCCTTCCTCCTATATATACCTACGTATCCCCAAACGATCAGACACGGAGACAAAAACTTAATTCCACCACCGCAACCTTCTGTACCCACGAGATCCCATCTTGGGGCCTGTTCCGGAGCTCCGCCGGAAGGGGAATCCACCATGGAGGGCTTCTACATCATCACCATAGCCCCTCCGATGAAGTGTGAGTAGTTTACCTCAGACCTTCAGGTCCATAGTTAGTAGCTAGATGGCTTCTTGTCTCTTTTTGGATCTCAATACAATGTTCTCCCCCTCTCTCATGGAGATCTATTCGATGTAATCTTCTTTTTGCGGTGTTTTTGTTGAGACTGATGAATTGTGGGTTTATGATCAAGATTATCCATGAACAATATTTGAATCTTCTCTGAATTCTTTTATGTATGATTGGTTGTCTTTGCAAGTCTCTTCGAATTATCAGTTTGGTTTGGCCTACTAGATTGGTTTTTCTTGCAATGGGAGAAGTGCTTAGCTTTGGGTTCAATCTTGCGGTGTCCTTTCCCAGTGACAGTAGGGGCAGCAAGGCACGTATTGTATTGTTGCCATCGAGGATAACAAGATGGGGTATTTATCATATTGCATGAATTTATTCCTCTACATCATGTCATCTTGCTTAAGGCGTTACTCTGTTTTCATTAACTTAATACTCTAGATGCATGCTGGATAGCGATCGATGAGTGGAGTAACAGTAGTAGATGCAGGCAGGAGTCGGTCTACTTGTCTCGGACGTGATGCCTATATACATGATCATACCTAGATATTCTCATAACTATGCTCAATTCTGTCAATTGCTCAACAGTAATTTGTTCACCCACCGTAGAATACTTATGCTCTTGAGAGAAGCCACAAGTGAAATCTATGGCCCCCGGGTTTATTCTCATCATATCAATCTCCATCACTTTATTATTGCTTTGTTTTTTACTTTGCCTTTTTACTTTTACTATGCATCTCTATATCAAAAATACCAAAAATATTATCTATCATCTCTATCAGATCTCACTGTCGTAAGTGACCGTGAAGGGCTTGACAACCCCTAATCGTGTTGGTTGCGTTGAGATATTTGTTTTGTGTAGGTACGAGGGACTCGCGTGTAGCCTCCTACTGGATTGATACCTTGGTTCTCAAAAACTGAGGGAAATACTTACTCTACTCTGCTGCATCACCCTTTCCTCTTCAAGGAAATCCAACGCAATGCTCAAGAGGTAGCAGGAAGATTTCTGGCGTCGTTGCCGGGGAGGTCTACGCAAAAGTCAACATACCAAGTACCCATCACAAGTACTTATCTCTCGCATTACATTATTTTCCATTTGCCTCTCATTTTCCTCTCCCCCACTTCACCCTTGCCGTTTTATTCGCCCTCTTATTTTTGTTCGCCTTCTTTCTTGCTCTTCGCTCTCTCTGTCGCTATGGCTGAAATTGGGGAAATTATTGCCGATATGGGCGATAATAATATCATAGAAAATTCGGATGCTCATGCTGAAGAACCCCCTACCTTTCATACCAAAAGATTTTGAATCGGTAGTGGTAATATTATTGGAAAAGGAGTTATTCAAGATTTCTTTACTTGTGTTGGTGCTTTGCCCTCTATGGGCGGTTCTATTCTCCATAGAACTAGTAGTCTTGTGGATGCTATTGCCGTGCTTATCGTTGAACTTGAAGGCAATTTATGCATATGCACCCTTCTATACAAAGAATTTTCCTAGAATTTTCTAATATCGAGCATTCTTCTGTTAGGCGTGCCGCTACTATATTTTTGGCTCATGAATTCAGATTTATAATAAAAGAGGCAAAAGAAATCTTTGCACATTATAGGGTGGACGCTGGCCGTCCTCCCATAGAATCTACCCTCTTTGATCAAGAAGAAATAATGCATTTTCAATCTCTTGACTATGTTGCTTTCAATGAAAACCTTAGAAAAAAGGTACCTACCAATATTTTAATTGATATAATCTCTGAACTTAATGATGATTTGGCTATTCGAAATAATGAGCTAGGATGCTCTCTTGAGTATAGGCTCACGAGGTTCTGTCAAAAGAATGCTTATAATGATGAATTGGTTGTGCAATATGAAGGGCCGAAAGAGGAACCTATACCTCCTAAAATTGATCTTGGGGACTTTTGTCCTATTAAATTTAGCCCTTTTGATTACTTTTTCTTGCCTCAAAGAAAACTTGCTGCCGAACTTAGAGAATATGAAATGAGTTTCACCGATCTATCTTATTACTACGGCACTACCTAGATCTATCCTTGCTTTATGCCTAGCTAGGGGCGTTAAACTATAGCGCTTGTTGGGAGGCAACCCAATTTTATTTTTAGTTTTTTTGCTTTTGTTTCTGTTTAGGAATAAATAATCCATCTACCTTCTGTTTAGATGTGGTTTTATCTTTTAATTAGTGTTTGTGCCAAGTTAAACCAATAGGATCTTCTTGGATGATAGTTATATTATCTTGCTGTAATTTCCAGAAACTTTCTGTTCACGAAAACAATTGTTAAAAATCACCAGAACGTGATACAATAGTGATTCCAATTGCTGCTGATCAATAAACAAATTTCCTAGGTATTCCTATTTTGCACGATTTTTTGGAGTTCCATAAGTTTGCGTTAGTTACAGATTACTACAGACTGTTCTGTTTTTGACAGATTCTGTTTTTCGTGTGTTGTTTGCTTATTTTGATGAATCTATGGCTAGTAAAATAGTTTATAAACCATAGATAAGTTGGAATACAGTAGGTTTAACACCAATATAAATAAAGAATGAGTTCATTAAAGTACCTTGAAGTGGTCTTTTGTTTTTTTTCGCTAACGGAGCTCACGAGATTTCTGTTGAGTTTTGTGTTGTGATGTTTTCAAATTTTGGGTGAAATCTTTCGATGGATTATGGAACAAGGAGTGGAAAGATCCTAAGATTGGGGATGCCCATGGCACCCCCAAGATAATTCAAGGACACCAAAAAGCCAAAGCGTGGGGATGCCCCGGAAGGCATCCCCTCTTCCGTTTATTTCCATCGGTAATTTTACTTGGAGCTATATTTTTATTCACCACATGATATGTGTTTTTCTTGGAGCGTCTTGTATGATTTGAGTCTTTGCTTTTCAGTTTACCACAATCATCCTTGCTGTACACACCTTTTGCGAGAGCCATACATGAATTGGAATTTGATAGAATACTCTATGTGCTTCGATTATATCTTTTGAGCTTTATAGTTTTGCTCTAGTGCTTCACTTATATCTTTTAGAGCACGGTGGTGGATTTGTTTTAAAGAAACTATTGATCTCTCATGCTTCACTTAGCATGCTTCACTTAGATTATTTTGAGAGTCTTAAATAGCATGGTAATTTTCTTAATAATAATATGCTTGGTATTCAAGATCTGTAAAACTTTCTTTTGAGTGCGTTGAATACTAAAAAAAAAGTTTGATGCTTGATAATTATTTTGAGATATGAAGATGGTGATATTAGAGTCATGCTAGTTGAGTAGTTGTGAATTTGAGAAATACTTGCCGTAGCATGCACGTATGGTGAACCGTTATGTGATGAAGTCGGGGCATGATTTATTTATTGATTGTCTTCCTTATAAGTGGCGGTCGGGGACGAGCGATGGTCTTTTCCTACCAAACTATCCCCCTAGGAGCATGCGCGTAATACTTTGCTTTGATAACTTCTAGATTTTTGCAATAAGTATATGAGTTCTTTATGACTAATGTTGAGTCCATGGATTATACGCACTTTTCCCATCCTTCCACCATTGCTAGCCTCTCTAATACCGCGCACTTTTCGCTAGTATCATACACCCACCATATACCTTCCTCAAAACAGCCACCATACCTACCTATCATGACATTTCCATAGCCATTCCAAGATATATTGCCATGCAACTTTCCACCATTCCGTTTATTATGACATGCTCCATCATTGTCATATTGCTAGCATGATCATGTAGTTGACATCATATTTGTGGAAAAGCCATCGTTCATAATACTTTCATACATGTCACACTTGATTCATTGCATATCCTGGTACACCGCCGGAGGCATTCACATAGAGTCATATTTTGTTCTAAGTATCGAGTTGTAAATGTTGAGTTGTAAGAAAAATAAAAGTGTGATGATCATCATTTTTATAGCATTGTCCCAAGTGAGGAAAGGGTGATGGAGACTATGATTCCCCCACAAGTCGGGATGAGACTCCGGACAAAAAATAAAAAAAGGAAAAAAAAGAGGCCATAAAAAGAAAAAGAGAAAGGCCCAAATAAAAAAATGAGAGAAAAAGAGAGAAGGGACAATGTTACTATCCTTTTACCACACTTGTGCTTCAAAGTAGCACCTTGATCTTCATGATAGAGAGTCTCTCATTTTGTCACTTTCATATACTAGCGGGAATTTTTCATTATAGAACTTGGCTTGTATATTCCAATGATGGGCTTCCTCAAAATGCCCTAGGTCTTCATGAGCAAGCGAGTTGGATGCACACCCACTTAGTTTCTTTTGTTGAGCTTTCATATACTTATAGCTCTAGTGCATCCGTTGCATGGCAATCCCTACTCACTCACATTGATATCTATTGATGGGCATCTCCATAGCCCGTTGATACGCCTTTGATGTGAGACTATCTTCCCCTCTTTTTGTCTTCTCCACAACCACCATTCTATTCCACATATAGTGCTATATGCATGGCTCGCGCTCATGTATTGCGTGAAGATTGAAAAAGTTTTGAAAATGTCAAAAGTATGAAACAACTGCTTGGCTTGTCATCGGGGTTGTGCGTGATTTAAATACTTTGTGTGGTGAAGATAGAGCATAGCCAGACTATATGATTTTGTAGGGATAACTTTCTTTGGCCATGTTATTTTGAGAAGACATAATTGCTTTATTAGTATGCTTGAATTATTATTATTTTTATGTCAATATGAACTTTTGTCTTGAATCTTTCCGATCTGAATATTCATACCACAATTAAGAAGATTTACATTGAAATTATGCCTAGTAGCACTCCGCATCAAAAATTATCTTTTTATCATTTACCTACTCGAGGATGAGCAGGAATTAAGCTTGGGGATGCCTGATACGTCTCCAACGTATCTATAATTTTTTATTGCTCCGTGCTATATTATCTATTGTTTTGGACTATATTGGGCTTTATTTTCCACTTTTATATTATTTTTGGGACTAACCTATTAACCGGAGGCCCAGCCCAGAATTGTTGTTTTTTGCCCATTTCAATGTTTCGAAGAAACGGAATATCAAACGGAGTCCAAACATAATGAAACCTTCGGGAACGTGATTTTCTCACCGAATATGATCCAGGAGACTTGGACCCCCCCCCCCCGTCAAGAAAGCCACAAGGCGGTCACGAGGGTGGAGGGCGCGCCCCCTGCCTCATGTGCCCTCGAAGCTCCACCAACGTACTCCCTCCTCCTATATATACCTACGTATCCCCAAACGATCAGATACGGAGCCAAAAACTTAATTCCACCGCTGCAACCTTCTGTACCCACGAGATCCCATCTTGGGGCCTGTTCCGAAGCTTCGCCGGAAGGGGAATCCACCATGGAGGGCTTCTACATCATCACCATAGCCCCTCCGATGAAGTGTGAGTAGTTTACCTCAGACCTTCAGGTCCATAGTTAGTAGCTAGATGGCTTCTTCTCTCTTTTTGGATCACAATACAATGTTCTCCCCCTCTGTCGTTGAGATCTATTCGATGTAATCTTCTTTTTGCTGTGTTTTTGTTGAGACTGATGAATTGTGGGTTTATGATCAAGATTATCTATGAACAATATTTGAATCTTCTCTGAATTCTTTTATGTATGATTGGTTGTCTTTGCAAGTCTCTTCGAATTATCAGTTTGGTTTGGCCTACTAGATTGGTTTTTCTTGCAATGGGAGAAGTGCTTAGCTTTGGGTTCAATCTTGCGGTGTCCTTTCCCAGTGACAGTAGGGGCAGCAAGGCATGTATTGTATTGTTTCCATCGAGGATAACAAGATGGGGTATTTATCATATTGCATGAATTTATTCCTCTACATCATGTCATCTTGCTTAAGGCGTTACTCTGTTTTCATTAACTTAATACTCTAGATGCATGCTGGATAACGGTCGATGAGTGGAGTAATAGTAGTAGATGCAGGCAGGAGTCGGTCTACTTGTGGACGTGATGCCTATATACATGATCATACCTAGATATTCTCATAACTATGCTCAATTATGTCAATTGCTCAACAGTAATTTGTTCACCCACCGTAGAATACTTATGCTCTTGAGAGAAGCCACTAGTGAAATCTATGGCCCCCGGGTCTATTCTCATCATATCAATCTCCATCACTTTATTATTGCTTTGCTTCTTACTTTGCCTTTTTACTTTTACTTTGCATCTCTATATCAAAAATACCAAAAATATTATCTATCGTCTCTATCATATCTCACTCTCGTAAGTGACCGTGAAGGGCTTGACAACCCCTAATCGCGTTGGTTGCGTTGAGCTATTTGTTTTGTGTAGGTACGAGGGACTCGCGCGTAGCCTCCTACTGGATTAATACCTTGGTTCTCAAAAACTGAGGGAAATACTTACTCTACTCTGCTGCCTCACCCTTCCTTCTTCAAGGAAATCCAACGCAGTGCTCAAGAGGTTGCAGGCACCAGAGGGAGGAGCAGCCAAGGAGATTTGTCCCTACCCGTCGGCCATGTAGCCTAGCTGGACAGAGCATCATCAAGGACCAGGCCGGATGGGACCGGTGGTGACGGCTTGCTGGAGGAACCCTAGTGTTGCAGGCAGGGGATCGAGGTAGAGGGAAAGTGGAGAGGACATGCAAGCGGGCAGGGCAATGAATGCTTGCGTGTTTGGTTTTACTTGAGGGTGAGGTGTGACGCGGGCGTCACCAGTTGCATTTTGAGTGTAATATAGGCAGACAACAAAGTCATTTCACTATTCCCCTTCCCTTCAATTTTTAGTGAGGTTCTACCCGAAACACCCCCCTCCAAAGAGAAATTAGTTAAGCCCAAGCCCATAACTCAAAAATGACTTCTTTACATCTTTTATGGCTTATTTTGACAATAAGCCCTGAAAAGGCGGAATAGAACTGGCCCTTAACCTGCAATTCAATTGTGCGTGCAATAATGAATCACTCCTGCCTGCTATAGTGTATATTTAGGCATCATCATACATGGCATAACCTAATACATGTGCATTCCATTGTAGAATCTGGAATATGCAATGTTTATGTTAGTTCATACGTTGCACATGATGTTCAAATGCCCCTTAAATCTGGTCAGTCAAGTGATGGTCTTTAAGCCTCCTTCTTTGCTTCTTTTCTTGATATGTAAGATTTTCTCACACATCTGTTCAATTGCTTGTTTGCATCAGCCAGCCATACTAGGACTATTTGCTTTGATTACTTATTGTTCTTGACCTAAAACTTTAACAGAGCCTGTCAAGGATTTAAACACTAAGGGCTACCGTAGTGGGGCCTTGTCTAACTCATATGTGACATAAAGGTTTGGTTGTACACTAAAGTAAGCTCTCCCAGAGTACCTGGAGATCCAGTTCGAAGGTATGCCTAGTTTTTACATAGTGCAGACATAGTAAATGCTCATTTCATTGTGTGCAAGTGCAAGAGATGCGGCATGTTTTAGTATGTGTTGTTGTTTTGTTGTAATCTCATCCTTTTGTGTTCACAGACTGGAAAGTATGCATATTTATCTTCCAAGGAGACGAGTAACTAGTTTGTGTCACCTTGCAGAGGGGGTGCAATGAAGATAAGATTGAGGATTTCCAAGTACAAGATGTTAGGAAGGAGCCTTGCAAGAGAAGTAGGAGCTGCACTGAGCCTCTTCAACATGTTAAGGTAAGTCACTATATCCAACTCAATAGTTCAATTCCTTGTTTGTTTCAGGCATATTTAATTTGCTCTTTTCAATTGCTTTATTTGTCCTCAGTTAATGAGATGCCCAAAGAATGATGCCTGATGTTGGGTACTTGTATAACTATTAGTGGACATAATTAAAGGCCTTACCATTTAATTACTCTGCTGAAGTGTGCCTGAAGCTTTGAAGTCTATTAACCAACTATTATTGAATGAGGCTCACAATCTAGTTTATACTAGGCTAATGATTGCATAGTTTTGCTTGTTGTAGTATGTTTGTATGAAATCCTCTGATGTTCATTATGCTCCTTAAGACTTTAATTGAGCTACAGAATGGCCAACTGCATGCTTACTTCTACGCAACGTGTTGTCTAAATTTGTAAATTGTCTGTGTTTTGGATTGGGCCCCAACATGATGCTTCTCTGGTGAGCTAAGAGAGATTTCTGTATGCAGGTTGCACAGACTACCTTTTTTATAATTTTTAAAATATCACCTTCTTATGCTTCATGACGTGTAACATTATTGTTAGTCATGTTTTTCCATGTACAAAATAGTCTGTCTTGTTCGCTTCACTGTTGTAACTATATATTTGCCCTAGTCATGTGTACTTACAGAAACATTTTAGGATGAAGTGACATCAACACAAAGATCTGCGAGCAGCGTGGCATGGCGGTTACTGAATGATTATGGATTGGAATTGGAATGTGCTGATGTTCTTGAGCATCAACTAGAGGTGGCAAGACAAAGTGTACATGATTCTGAATGTACAATCAACAAGTTGATACTGGACATGCAGGTATTAGATGCAGGAGTAGAAAAATGAAACAAGACACTGAGGTGACAATGAAGGAATTGGAGATTTTGCAGACTGAAATTTGTGCTATCTAAATCCGGCCAATCCTATTTTCTGAAGAGATTATAGTTCAAATGGTAAGTTATGTTGATGCGCGTCCATGATGTATGAGTTGTATTTGCCCAGTATGTAATTTGCTATTTGTCTATGCTTTATTATCACTGGTGTCGAACCATAATGCCCAGTGGGTATAATCGGCTGTAATTTCCTTATTGTATAGTGTAGGATTATTCTACGTTTCTATGCCTTAGTACCTTAATTGTATAGTGTATGTTTTTCAGAGGTGATAGTATAGAGTAGGATAATTCTTTGAATATGCTATATCGTTCAAACGGGGGCCAACTCGCCCAAACGTTGTAGTGACCATGGCCCTCCACAGGCACGATGCATGGGCCATCTACGGGACGGACGATCCATGGCCTTCTATGGTCGTCGGATTCGTGGGCCTTCTATGGGTTGTCGGATCCGTGGGCCTTCTATCGGCTATCGGATCCATGGGCCTTCTATGGGCCAGTGGGTCCATGGGCCTTCTATGGGCCGTCGGATCAATGGGCCTTCATGGGCCATCGGGCAATGGGCCTTCTACGCCCCATAGGATCCACGGGCCTTCTACGGGTCGTCTCATCTATGAGCCTTCACGGGCCCTATAAGGGGCCGTAAACGGGCTAGAGTGGAAATCATACATTTTATGGGCTGACCATAACGGGCCATTAATAGGCCGTATTTGATGATGCTATGAAAATGGCCCAACATATTAACGGGCCACAAACGGGCCGACTGTATCCACGGGCTGAATTTGGCCCACAAGCAGAAAAGGCCAGTAACGGGCCATAAGTAACCGAATGCTGGAAATGAGCCCAAGAATAAATGGGCCCTCAGAAGGCCGAAAGGTAACACGGGCTAGAAACGACCCAATGGAATAATGGGTTGCTAATGGGTATAAAGCGATACACTGTTCATTACGGGCCGGTTTCACCACGGGCCGGTAGTGGGCCAAGAGTTATAAAGGGCTCATATGGGCCGAAATACGTCATGGGCCATACATGGGTCGGAAGTTAAAACGGGCTGGAGTTATATTGGACGGCCCAGATGACGCTACTGGGCCTAATTCGGATAGGCCGTAAACGGGCCCTGGGTTAGCGGGTTGTAAATGGGCTATATGCGAACAAGCCGTTAACAGGCTTGCCGTGGGCCGGCCCGCCACCTTTTGACTAAGTCAAACGGGTCGGCCTTTTCACAGGAATGGGCCTCTGTTGGGCCGTGCCATGTGTCGACGTATCATAGGCGCTTTGGGTCCAAGGAGTGGATGACATCTGTCCCAACGGTGAGCCAACACGTGTTTCCTCCAGCCAATGATGATTTTACACATGGAAAATCCCCATTGGTTGGGGCTGTTAATGGGTTATTGGATCCAAAACCGGACCCGATAGCTTAACAACGTTCCGTTACGGTGGATGCCACGTGTCGGTCACCCTTGGTGAAAGCACTTCTGTGACGCGTGATTTATCGTCATGGAAGTGGACACTTCCGTGATGATAATTTTGGTAATTTCATGGAACACTTCTACGACAGCACAGGTATGACTATCTTGAGTTTTTCATAAATTTGTCATGGATGTACATGCATGACAGAAAACGTGACCTACTGTGACAAACACGTATCATCACGGAAGTGTATTTTTTTGTAGTGAAAGGCGTGTAACTCGTAGATCTGTTGGGGGTAGTATTGATACTCCATAACACGGAAGGTAACTCCTCCACCCAACAACCCGGCGTCCTCTATAATGGAACCATAAGACGGGGTTTGATACCCTTCAGGATCTCTTGATTGGCTCACTCATCTTGACCATTAGACTGGGGGTGAGCCACTGATGATACATCAAGCCGGATATGCTCACGTTGACAAAATTCTTTCATAGCACCCTTGGATAGATTAGTGCCATTATCAGTTATGATACTGTGGGGAAAGCCAAAACGAAAAATCGCCTTTTTGATGAATTGAACCGCCGTTGTTGCATCACACTTCAAGGCCGGGTCATGCTTCGTGGTTGGCTTTTTCAAAGATGTCATGTCTGCTGGGTCAACATTGTCTTTATAAAACTTCAACTCCTCTGTTGCGCAGACAGATTCAGAGTAAGCAGCGTCACCTTCCTCACATTCCAAGGCTATCTTGCAACTCCCATGCACTATTATAGTGCCCTTGTGACCCGGCATCTTCAGCTGCAAATAAACATAACAAGGCCTTGCCATAAACTTAGCGTAAGCCGGCCATCCAAACAGAGCATGATATGGGCTCTTGATTTTAACCACTTCAAAGGTCAACGTCTCGGACCTGGAATCATGATCATCCCAAAATGCAACCTCCAGAGCTATTTTACCAACCGGGTATGCCGACTTACCAGGCACCACACCGTGAAAGACAGTGTTTGACGGCTTAAGATTTTTATCAGTCAACCCCATGCGATGGAAGGTTCCATAATAAAGGATATTGATTGTGCTACCTCCGTCCATGAGTACCTTAGTGAATTTATATCCTCCAACCTGAGGCGCCACCACCAAAGCCAAGTGACCCGGTTTGTCAACCCGGGGTGGGTGATCCTCACGACTCCACATAATGGGCTGCTCAGACCATCGCAAGTAACGGGGAACTACCGGCTCAACGGCGTTCACAACCCTTTTATGGAGCTTCTGATCCCGCTTGCATAAACTTGTGGTAAAGACATGGTACTGCCCACTATTCAATTGCTTCGGGTTACCTTGATATCCAAATTGTTGTTGCTGATTCCCCTGACCGGACTGTTGATGATAACCGCCCTGATTGCCTTGATTGCCCTGGTGACCCTGAAAACCGGAATTAGAACCACAACCACCGTGACCCGGTCCATAAGAGCCGGAACCTGAGCCGCCGCCTGGCCCATGATTGTTCTGGAACAAATCAGAATTCTTGAACTCCTTCATAATGTGGCAGTCCTTCCAAAGGTGCGTGGATGGCCTTTCTCATGAACCATGCTTTGGGCAAGGCTGATTCATCAGCTGCTCCAGATTTATACCTGACCCTCCTACCCGAGGAGGTGGCTTTCCTTTATGACGCTGACCATTGTTCTGCATGTTGGTATTGGCCACAAAATCTAGATTATTATCAGCCTTGCATTTACCGTTGCCCCCCTGACTCGTCAGGTTATGATGCTAGCCCTTAGTGTTGCCACTCTTCTTTCCCTTTCTCGGCTTTTACTCATCAGACTCGGGGTCCTTGGTACTATCAGAGTCGACATATTTAATTAGAGCCGCCATCAGTTCCCCCATATCATTGCAATGGCGCTTGAGCCGTCCTAACTTCTGTTTAACAGGCACAAAACAACAATTCTTCTCCAACATGAGGACCGCTGAGCCGGCATTGATGTTATCCGATGAGTGTAGGATGGCTTTGACCTGGCGCACCCGATGGGTCGTTGACTCGCCCTCTTCTTGGGCGCATGCATCCAAATCCACAATCGACATGGGCTGCTTGCATGTATCCTTAAAATTCTGGATAAATCGGGCTTTTAAATCGGCCCACGACCCGATGGAATTGGTGGGCAGTCCATTTAGCCAAGTACGAGCCGTCCCATCCAGCATCATGGTGAAATACTTAGCACACGCGGCACCGCTGGCCTCCAGTAGCTCCATGGCCATCTCGTAACTCTCAATCCATGCCTTAGGGGGTAAGTCGGTTGTGTGTTCGGCACCTTACGAGGTCCTTTGAAATCCTTGGGCAGACGCTCATTACGCAGAGCCGGCACCAAACATGGTACACCCGTGCTTCTAGAGGTCACACCTGCTTCCACCGAAATTGTCGGATAAATCGGAGATGGTTGATGAGCCGCGTACTGAGTCGCCAGCTCAGCCTCCCGACGTGCCCTATCCTGATCCATCAGGGCCTGAGTATTACGGGGCGGGTCATGTCCACGGGGCGGGTTACGGTGTTGCTCACTGCTTGACACCGCCGGGAAGTCCATGTGTCTGCTATAACTCCGGCTTGGGCGAGGGGTTGAATGTATCCTCTCACGGCTGTAAGAATAAGCCTCCTGCTGCACCAATGCCGTCTGAAGAAGCTCTCTTGCCCTCCGTGTTTCAACCGCAGCTGGAGATTCACATTCAATTGGGAGAGCTGCCAATCGCGACGCCGCAGCAATCATGTTATCCAAAGGATTAGAATAATGACCCGGTGGCGTTGGCACATGTTGTGGCAGGATATTATTCTGATGAGGCGGGTCCGTCGTGCGTGGTTGAGTCGATGCTCCAGTCCCAGGTGCAGCTGCCGCCCGGTTTACCCCTGGCGGGCCACTGGTCCCTACACCAGGTGTGTTGAAGAGGTTCCTCACCTCGTAAACCAGGGGAAGATGACTTCGGTACCTTATCCTCAAGACATCATTTCAAGCGTTCTGATCCAATGAGAGCCAGAAGGAATCAGCCTGGATCTGTTGTGCATGAGCATCCAGAGTGGCTCGCTCCGCAGTCATCCTTGCATCCTCAGCTACTAAATCTTCCTTGGCCTGAGCTATCTCATCCCGCAGCCTTGCAACCTCCGCGTTATGCTGAGCTTGATTTGCCGGGTTAACCTCTGCTGCCAACAACGTTGTCAACGTGTCCAATAAGTCGGACAGGACCTAAGCCGGCGGGCGCTGCCGTCGTTGCTGACCCGGAAACCATTGCCGCTGCCGTCGAAGAATTCTGCACCGACTGCGTACCGGCCATGAAAATCGCGACCCGGTTCAGCGGCTCATAGGGGTCCGGAATACTGTCACCATCGGAACAACCCCCAAGCTTGCCATCCTGCAGTTGATAAAATGAAGTAGTCTCACCCGTGGACGACTCACCATCAGAATAAATGGCCGTCTCACCAGCAGACATGGATCCTTCCTCAAATTCTCCTCCATGGATGAATCCAACGAAGGCACGCTTCCCAGCGGGTTGAACCCGGGCGGGTCGTGCATGCTGAGCCGTCTCGATGATGTCGGTGAAGGTGTCTGGCTCAGGGCCTGGTTCGTCTATCTTGCTAATGAAGACGTGAATTCCGCCGAAGGGGACCCGGTGCCCGTACTCGATTGAGCCGGCCTCGGGGCCCCAGCCTGCATCATCGATGTAGAGCTTGCCACGACGACTCTTGGTCATCCGGCCCACGGTGTATCCCTCGATCCCTTCAAAGTTGCCCAGTAAGAACTCGAAACCACCGTGCGCTGGCCCCATGGTGAGCGACAATTGTCGTGGAATTGTCACGACAGATGTCCTAGGGTGAGGACTTAGTCGTGGAGCCATCGCACTACGTTAGCTTAGAGGGGTTAAATGGGACAAAGGACACAGGAATTTATACTGGTTCGGCCCCTTACGGTGAAGGTAAAGGCCTAATCCAGTTTGAGGTGGTATTGCTTATGTCTCGATTACCAGGGAGCGAATACGCTTGACCTAGCTTTCGATCTCTTCTCCTCCTTTCTAAGTCGCCGCCGGGTCGTCCCTTTACATACACAGGTCGACGCCCGGCAGCTTACAGAGTCCCGGCCGACTCATAAACAATGTGTCCGACCCGGTAGCTAACTGCACATGCCTTATAATACAAGTTACACATATATGACGATTTACAATTGTTTGGGCCTTAAGTCGCCTTTGGGCTCCGGGCCCTTGAAGAGTCTGTGTAATGGACTACCGCCTTAAGAATCTTCATGGACTTTGTCTTGTTAAACCGTCAGCGACTTAACCCAGCCCCTCCTGGGCGGATTAACCCAATAGTTATATCCCCAACAATACTGCTTACCACCAACCTCTTACTTTGATTCAGCAGTATTGTTGGATGAAGCAGCCCGGACCGACATTACATGACCGTGTTCATGAGACTGGTTCTACTGGCGTGCTTCACACACATGTGGCTAGAGGGTGTCTTTCCAACTTTAGTTGAATTGAGTTTGACTGCGGTCGGTCCTTGTTGAAGGTTAAAACAACACACTTGATGAAATATCGTTGTGGTTTTGATGCGTAGGTAAGAACAGTTCTTGCTAGAAGCCCGTAGCAGCCACGTAAAACTTGCAAAAACAAAGTAGAGGACATCTAACTTGTTTTTCCAGGGCATGTTGTGATGTGATATGGTCAAGACATGATGAGATATAAATTGTTGTATGAGATGATCATGTTTTGTAAAAGTTGTCGGCAACTGGCAGGAGCCTTATGGTTGTTGCTTTATTGTATGAAATGCAATCGCCATGTAATTGCTTTACTTTATCACTAAGCGGTAGCGATAGTCATAGAAGCAATAGTTGGCGAGATGACAACGACGCTACAATGGAGATCAAGGTGTCAAGCCGGTGACGATGGAGATCATGACGGTGCTTTGGAGATGGAGATCAAAGGCACAAGATGATGATGGCCATATCATATCACTTATTTGATTGCATGTGATGTTTATCTTTTTTATGCATCTTATTTTTCTTAGTACGACGGTAGCATTATAAGATGATCCCTCACAAAATTTCAAGGTATAAGTGTTCTCCCTGAGTATGCACCGTTGCTACAGTTCTTCGTGCCGAGACACCACGTGATGATCGGGTGTGATAAGCTCTACATTCACATACAACAGGTGCAAGCCAGTTTTGCACACGCAGAATACCCGGGTTAAACTTGACGAGCCTAGCATATGCAGATATGGCCTCGGAACACTGACACCGAAAGGTTGAGCGTGAATCATATAGTAGATATGATCAACATAGTGATGTTCACCATTGAAAACTACTCCATCTCACGTGATGAACGGACATGGTTTAGTTGATATGGATCGCGTGATCATTTAGATGACTAGAGGGATGTCTATCTAAGTGGGAGTTCTTAAGTAATATGATTAATTGAACTTTAATTTATCATGAACTTAGTACCTGATAGTTTTTGCATATCTATGTTGTTGTAGATCAATGGCCCGTGCTACCATTCCCTTGAATTTTAATGTGTACCTAGAGAAAGCTAAGTTGAAAGATGGTGGTAGCAACTACACGGACTGGGTCCATAACTTGAGGATTATCCTCATTGCTGCACAGAAGAATTACGTCCTGGAAGCACCGCTAGGTGCAAGACCCGCTGCAGGAGCAACTTTGGACGTTATGAACGTCTGGCAGAGCAAAGCTGATGACTAATCGATAGTCCAGTGTGACATGCTTTACAGCTTAGAATCGGGACTTCAAAGACGTTTTGAACGTCATGGAGCATATGAGATGTTCCAAGAGTTGAAGTTAATATTTCAAGCAAATGCCTGAGTTGAGAGATATGAAGTCTCCAACAAGTTCTATAGCTGCAAAATGGAGGAGAATCGTTCTGTTAGTGAACATATACTCAAAATGTCTGGGTATCATAACCACTTCACTCAGCTGGGAGTTAATCTTCCTAATGATAGTGTCATTGACAGGGTTCTTCAATCACTGCCACCAAGCTATAAAGGCTTCGTGATGGACTATAATATGCAAGGGATGGAAAAGACAATTCCCGAGCTCTTCGCGATGCTAAAGGCTACGGAGGTAGAAATCAAGAAGGAGCATCAAGTGTTGATGGTTAACAAGACCACTAGTTTCAAGAAAAAGGGAAAAGGGAAGAAAGGAAACTTTAGGAAGAACGGCAAGCAAGTTGTTGCTCAAGGAAAGAAGCCCAAGTCTGTACCTAAGCCTGAAACTGAGTGCTTCTACTGCAAAGGTAGTGGTCACTGGAAGCGGAATTGCCCCAAGTATTTGGCGGATAAAAAGGATGGCAAAGTGAAAGGTATATTTGATATACATGTTATTGATGTGTACCTTACTAATGCTCGTAGTAGCACCTGGGTATTTGATATTGGTTCTGTTGCTCATATTTGCAACTCGAAACAGGGGCTATGGATTAAACGAAGGTTGGCTAAGGACGAGGTGACGATGTGCGTGGGAAATGGTTCCAAGGTTGATGCGATCGCCGTCGGCACGCTACCTCTACATCTACCGTCGGGATTAGTTTTAGACCTGAATAATTGTTATTTGGTGCCAGCGTTGAGCATGAACATTATATCTGGATATTGTTTGATGCGAGACGGGTATTCATTTAAATCAGAGAATAATGGTTGTTCTATTTATATGAGTAATATCTGTTATGGTCATGCACCCTAGAAGAGTGGTCTATTTTTGTTGAATCTCGATTGTAGTGATACACATATTCATAATATTGAAGCCAAAAGATGCAAAGTTAATAATGATAGTGCAACTTATTTGTGGCACTGCCATTTGGGTCATATTGGTGTAAAGCGCATGAAGAAACTCCATGCTGATGGGCTTTTGGAATCACTTGATGCTTGTGAACCATGCCTTATGGGAAAGATGACTAAGACTCCGTTCTCCAGAACAGTGGAGCGAGCAACTGACTTATTGGAAATAATACATACTGATGTATGCGGTTCGATGAGTGTTGAGCCTCACGGCGGGTATCGTTATTTTCGGACCTTCACAGATGATTTGAGCAGATATGGGTATATCTACTTAATCAAACATAAGTCTAAAACATTTGAAAAGTTCAAAGAGTTTCAGAGTGAAGTGGAAAATCATCGTAACAAGAAAATAAAGTTTCTATGATATGATCGTGGAGGTGAATATTTGAGTTATGAGTTTGGTCTTCATTTGAAACAATGTGGAATAATTTCGCAACTCACGCCACCTGGAACACCACAGCGTAATGGTGTGTCCGAACGTCGTAACCGTACTTTATTATATATGGTGCGATCTTTGATGTCTCTTACCAGTTTACTGCTATCATTTTGGGGTTATGCTTTAGAGACGGATGCATTCACGTTAAATAGGGCACCATCTGAATCCGTTGAGATGACACCATATGTACTGTGGCTTAGCAAGAAACGTAAGCTGTCATTTCTTAAAGTTTGGGGTTGCGATGCTTAGGTGAAAAAGCTTCAACCTCATTGTCGGTGTCAAAACCGGCGGATCACGGGTAGGGGGTCCCGAACTGTGCGTCTAGGCGGATGGTAACAGGAGACAAGGGACACGAAGTTTTACCCAGGTTCGGGCCCTCTCGATGGAGGTAAAACCCTACGTCCTGCTTGATTAATATTGATGATATGGGTAGTACAAGAGTAGATCTACCATGAGATCAAAGAGGCTAAACCCTAGAAGCTAGCCTATGGTATGATTGTCTGTTGTCCTACGGACTAAAACTCTCCGGTTTATATAGACACCAGAGAGGGTTAGGGTTACACAAAGTCGGTTACAATGGTAGGAGATCTGAATATCCGCATCGCCAAGCTTGCCTTCCACGCCAAGGAAAGTCCCATCCGGACACGGGATGAAGTCTTCAATCTTGTATCTTCATAGTCCAGGAGTCCGGCTGAAGGTATAGTCCGGCTACCCGGACACCCCCTAATCCGGAGTAGCCCCTGAACCAGGCTTCAATGATGATGAGTCCGGCGCGCAGATTGTCTTCGGCATTGCAAGCCGGGTTCCTCCTCCAAGTACTTCATAAAAGATTGTTAACACTAAGGATACTGTCCGGCTCTGCAAAATAAGTTTCCACATATTGCCATAGAGAGAATAATATTTACACAAATCTAATCTGCTGACGTATTCCGTAGCGTGACATCACACCACGGCCAAGCCTTTATTCGAATCGTTTTCACTTCCCCACCTTAGCGCATATTGCGAGGCGGTTTCCTTGGCACGTCTTGTTGAAGCAGGGATCGTGTCCATCATTTACGGGATTCTCATCAATACGGGCGTGGGTAACCCAACCGCGCCATTTATCACGGCGCTTGGGAGATAAGCGAGTTTTACCAGGCTGGTGGGGACGCATAGTCGCATCCGCCCATATAAGGGGATAAGGATCCACCTTTTTACCTACGCCTTCTTCCTCCTTTGTCTATCCATCTTCCGCGCACTCGAGCTCCAGCGCCCAAGCCCGCACTTCCCACCTCAACCTTCTCCAGCCATGCCCGGAGCGGGAGGCAAGTGGATGGTCTCCTCCGTCACAGAGGGCCATATCAAAAAGCTGAGGAAGGCCGGATACTTGTCTAACAACATCGCGCACCGGCTTCCCGAAGAGGGGCAGCTCCTCCCCACCCCAAGGCCCCATGAGAGGGTAGTATTCCTTCCCCATTTCCTCCACGGACTGGGTTTTCCTCTCCACCCGTTCGTCCGGGGGCTCATGTTCTACTATGGCCTGGATTTCCATTATCTAGCCCCAAACTTCGTCCTCAACATATCGGCGTTTGTCGTCGTGTGTGAGGCTTTCCTCCGTATCCGCCCCCATTTCGGCCTTTGATCAAGACCTTCAACGTCAAGCCGAAGGTGGTGCGCGGCAACCAGGCGGAGTGCGGAGGCGCCATGGCGGGCAAGATAGCCAACGTCCTATGGCTCGAGGGCTCCTTTGTGGAGACCCTGAAGGGGTGGCAATCGGGGTGGTTTTACATCACCGAGCCGCGCGACCTTGAGTGGGTCGTAGCCCCCGAGTTCTGATCCGGACCACCTACGCGGCTCACGTCCTGGAAAGAGATGGGCCTGTCGTGGGGCAACGAGGAAGAGGTGACCGGGCTGCAAACATGCATCCAATCCCTGGTGAACAAGCAGCTCAAGCTTGTCAATGTAGTCCAGGTTATGCTCGTCTGCCGGATCCTCCCATGTCAACAACGGGCCTTCAACTTGTGGGAGTTCGACCCGGCGCAGCACCAAACTTTGAGTAGGCTCTTCGACACGACGTATGAAGATGCCTGGAAGGTGCTATTCAAGGGCGCCGAGGCTCCCGCTTCCGCTTCCAAGGATCGCGGATTCAGCACACAGCATCAAGCTGGTGCGGTAAGTTATCTTTTACCTTTTACAGGACATTTGTTTCTCATAGTTTGACTCTATGCGGGATCTAAACTCCCTTACCTTTGACAGGAGTGGCAGGCGAAGTACGGACAGATCGACTGTCCGGCCCCTTTGCCCGAAGACCCAGCCGACGCTCGCTTAGCGAAGCTGCTGGCCCTGGCACCTTACGTGGTGCCGGAGAAGAAGGCCAAGAAGAGGTCCACGGGGACTCGAAAGAGTTCCCGGCGTCAGGAGGTGTCGGATTCTTCATCCGACAAATCCGAGACGCGCTCCTCCCGTGAAAACAAGGAGGAGGAAGAAGAAACCTCTCCCCCTCCAGCGGGGGGAGGAGAGAAGAGGAAGGCCGCCCCAACAGGGGAGGCTGAAGGGTCCAAGAAGGGAAAGACCCTCCCTCCGTACTACTCCACCGACGCCGACGAGGGCGAAGAGGAGTGGCCGCACAGGGCCAGGCGCCCAGTGGCATCGTAAGTATTCGGACACTAGAGTAACTCATAGCATTCCTTTGTCGCATAGCTTTTCCTTATGTCAAATATAATTATGCAGTCCGCCCAAGGCCGGGCTCGACGAGTCGTCAAGCGGCTCCCTGGACTCGTCGGACGTGAATTCAGTTCCGCCCGCTACCTCCCCCCGCACTGCGAACGACGCCGAAGTGGCGTCGCAACAAGCTCCGGGCCAAGAGGAGTTGGTCCTGGAGGAGCCGCGAGGCGACCTCCCGGACTCCAGGAGTGAAGGGGACAAGACCCCCCAGGGCTCCAAGTCCGGCTTTGAGCCGGACACCATGCCGGAATCTTCAACGATTCCGGACTGCGGTAGGCGAACTCCTTCCAAGAGGAGCAAGCCTTCTGTGCCGGCGGCCCCCGTCCAACCGGGGGGCACCGGACAATCTGCTGGAGGTGCTTAACGGCGCCTCCATCGACGAGGAGCACCGTACTATTATGAGTACGGTGATCCAGAAGGTTCAGTCCGCCAAGAGTGGATTGACTGAAGCTTGTGCCAGCCTTCTAACAGGCTTCGAGGTGAGTAAAAAATATGCAAAAGTATTACCGCATAGACAGTAGCCCCTGATGCTCTGTTTGGCGTTCGGAAAGAAAAGCCGAATAGAGGATCAAATAATTTCGAAGGAGTCTAACAAAAAATGAGTCAATATGTGTGTGCAGGCTTCGCTGATTGCTACCGCCGCACTGACTGCGGAGGTAGGCACCCTGAAGCAGGGTCTCGAGCGGTCCGAGCAAGAGCTCGGCCTTGCCAGGCGGCAGCTCGAGGAGAAAGAAGTTAAGAGATACCTTATAGAAAATATATAAAAATATGCAATTGCAAAAATGACAGGATTGTGCTGCTTATTGCAGGGGCCACAACTGAGGTGGCGACCCTCAAGCAGGCGCTGTCCGAGGCCGAGAAGAGAGCGTCCTCGGAGCGCATCAAGCAAGAGAAATTTGAGGCGCAGGTTGGCAAGGCGCGGCAAGAGCTTCAGGCTCTCATGAAAAAACATGAGAGTTTGGAGCTTGACTCGAAGACGCAAGCGTCCGAGCTCGCGACGGCCATCGAAACTGCCAAGTCTGCCAAGGCCGAATCCCAGAAGGCCCTTCAGGAGTTGGATGCGGTGAAAAAGATAGCGGCGGGTAAGGCATTCTTTATGCAAAGCAGACATATAAAAGTGAGCTACTTCTTACTTACCCGAATCCGGAGCTCTCCAGGGGCATTCACAGATCTACCCCATAGCGTATCCGATGCCGCCGCGTTCTACCGAGCTGAAGAGGGCAGCTCGACGGAGAAGGTGTTCTGGTCTCAGTATGCTGAGGCCGGACACCCTGTGCCCTTGAGCGACCAGCTGAAGCAGCTGGTTGAGCTCCACAAGGCGGCCAAACAGGCCATGAAGGGCCTCATAGTTCAGCTGTGGCCTGGAGAGGCCCTGCCTGGGAGCTACTTCAGACTGGTTCAGCGGCTGGTGGCGGCCTATCCAAGGCTTGAAGTCATCAAGCGCTTCGTCGCTAAGGTGCACTGGGGCAAGCTGGACGGTGAAAAGCTTGTGAGGGATGGGCCGCCGCCGGGGAAGGAGCATCGCAAACCCGAGAACTATTACAAGGATGTTTTGAAGGGCGCCCGCCTTATGGCGGATGATTGTACCAAGGATGTAATTTTTGAATGAACTCGCTCGTGTTGTCCTGTGCGCTGAAAACTTGTTCATGTGCGCTAGCAATGCTTTTGAATTTAAAATATTACTTTCTGTGCGGCCGTTTATCAAAAATTGAGAGATGGCCAATCGTCGGCTTCTGCCCCCATGCCACTAGTGCTGGGGTGTTCGGGATAAACCTGAGCGCTCTTTTCCCATGTTTGGGACCTTCGAGGGAGGCGCTCAGCACAACGAACAAGGCAATCGGACTATAATGCTTGAACACTCTCACTTAGCCATAGAACTCTATAATTTTAAATTTCGGCGAAGCCCCTAGAATTTGGAAGACCGAGTTCGAGGCGCTATCCACGCCTTGGCCGGACAAAGCCGGTTCCTCGCTCTAAGCGGCATAAGTCTTTAGGGACTCGAAAAACCTCTCGAACAGCGACCGGACTCTCGCTTCATCATGATAGTTAGTTTTAGCTTTCTCTACTGAGGTGCTCAGCCCAGCTCAACTGGGGCACAATCGCAGTAGTTCTCCTAGTGCTACCTTAGCCGATATAACGGAACGTAAGGCACCAAAACATAGGAGTTGGGCAAACCCAACTATTGACCCAAGACATGATTCGGAGCCGATGCATATAATGCTATAAGTTCGGGGTGCCGCACTTGTGAAAGTGTTCGGATTTCTCACACCATATTGGGGGGTACTGAAGCCCCTGGCGTATTTGCCGTACCACAGTGTACGGGTGCAACATGTCATTAATGAACATATATTTGGAAAAAAGGTAATGCAAAAAATAGATAAAGACTATGCATTGTTTAAAAGGGCTGTGATCAAAGCAGAACGATACAAATAGCGCGATAAGCAAAAAGTTGGACTATTTAACATGTCCGGTCCAGGGGCGGGCCACGGAACTTATATGCAAAACAGGTATACTGCTCGTGATAGAGACCACCTGGGAGTCCATAATGCGGCATGGCTTGTCTGCTTCCCTGGTTCTTGCATCGTTTGTGCGGCAGTTGAATTGCCGAACAGGTCGTCCGAAGTATGGAGTCCTGAAAGTAAGAGAAGACAAAGAAAGAATTCGGCAGCCCCTAGTACGGTTTAAGCCATGTTTTGGGCGTGCCGTGATGGTGCCCCTTCCCCTGTGCCCATGGTATTTCGAGAGCGTAGTTATGTACGCGAAGCACTGGTTTTGCTATGTCGCAAGGGCTGGGGTTGGGGCCGCATTGCTACGCCTTCTCAAAACGTGCCAGGCGGTCTTGTTGTAGGTTACTCCGGGCGCGCTTGACAGTGTCCGGCCTTTTAGCGGCCGGACTGGAGAACTTCCTAGAGAGGCTGCTTTGTACTTCCGCTGCGAGGGCCGCCGTGTGCTCCTCTGTTCGGAGGGAGCGTTCGATGTTTCCATTGACCGTGATTACTCCTCGAGGGCCTGGCATCTTGAGCTTGAGGTATGCGTAGTGCGGTACCGCATTGAACTTTGCAAATGCGGTTCGCCCGAGAAGTGCGTGATAGCCACTGCGAAACGGGACTATGTCGAAGATTAACTCTTCGCTTCGGAAATTATCCGGAGATCCGAAGACCACTTCAAGTGTGACTGAGCCTGTGCAGTTGGCCTCTACACCTGGTATGATGCCTTTAAAGGTCGTTTTGGTAGGCTTAATCCTCGAGGGATCTATGCCCATTTTCCGCACAGTGTCTTGGTAAAGCAGGTTCAGGCTGCTGCCGCCGTCCATAAGGACTCTTGTGAGATGAAATCCGTCAATAATTGGGTCTAGAACCAATGCGGCGAACCCGCCATGACGGATGCTAGTGGGGTGGTCCCTTCGATCAAAAGTGATCGAGTAGGAGGACCATGGGTTGAACTTTGGGGCGACTGGCTCTATCGCGTATACGTCCCGTAACGCACGCTTCTGTTCCCTCTTGGGGATGTGGGTTGCGTATATCATGTTCACCGTCCGCACTTGTGGGGGAAAACCCTTTTGTCCACTGCTGTTTGGCGGCCCGGGCTCCTCCTCATCGTCGCTACGTAGCCCCTTGTCTCTATTTTCGGCATTTAACTTGCCTGCCTGCTTGAACACCCAACAATCCATGTTGGTGTGATTGGCTGGCTTTTCGGGGGTGCCATGTATCTGGCACAAGCGGTCGAGTTTCGGTCCAAACTGGACGGGCCCTGGGTATTTCTTTTGAATGGCTTTTTCCGCTGACCGGATTTGTAGCCTCTGAATCCGGCATTTACTGTCGTATCCTCGTTGTTGTCGCTGTCAACGCGGCGCTTTTGCTTGTTCCGACGCGACCTGCCACTTTTGTCCTTGGTATCCGAATTACCAAGGTTCTTGGGTAAGTGTTGCTGCAAGCTAGCCAGCTGTCTTCTCCCGCGCAGAAGTGGGTCATGAGTGTCGTGAGGGCTGCCATAGATTACGGCTTTTCCTGTCCAAGGTGCCGGGCAAGCCACTCGTCGCGGATGTTATGCTTGAAGGCTGCTAGGGCCTTTGTGTCCGGACAGTCGACTATTTGGTTTTTCTTTGTTAGGAACCGTGTCCAGAATTGCCTGGCCGATTCCTCTGGCTGCTGAATTATGTGGCTTAGGTCATCGGCGTCTGGTGGTCTCACATAGGTACCCTGGAAATTGTCGAGGAATGTGGCTTCCAGGTCCTCCCAAGAACCGATTGAATCTGCTGGCAGGCTGTTAAGCCAATGCCGGGACGGTCCCTTAAATTTGAGCGGGAGGTATTTGATGGCATGTAGATCATCGTCGCAGGGCCATGTGGATATGAAGGAGATAATCCTCGATCCATACCGCAGGATCTGTTGTGCCGTCATATGATTCGATGTTCACGGGTTTGAAACCCTCAGGGATTTTATGATCCATCACTTCATCTGTGAAGCATAGTGGGTGTGCGGCGCCTCTGTATTGGGCTATATCACGACGCAGCTCGAATGAGCTTTGTCTATTGTGTTTGGCTCGGCCGGATTTATTATGTCCAGAGTGACGATCCCCGTCACGTGCCGTGGGGCGCCCACGCGATCCGTAGATCAATCTTGTTTGTCTTGCCTTGTCCTCCAGTATCTCTCACAGGTCTGGCGCATTTTCCCGTGCCTTAGTATATTTTGAGCGGCGCCGGGGCACGGCTTGAGTGGAGGGCCGAGAGGCCTCTCTGTCACGGCCACGAGGTGGCCGGTCGGCCATGTCATGCGCTGGTGATGTAGGTTTATGTGCTCCTCTAATCGGGATGGCAGCCTGCGCTTTGGGTAACTCTTGGAGGGGCGTTCGAGTTCATACTCTTCGGCCGCAAGGACTTCAGTCCATCTGTCGGCTAGCAAGTCATGATCAGCTCTAAGCTGTTGCTGCTTTTTCTTGAGGCTGCTTGCCGTGGCCATAAGCCTGCGTTTAAAATGCTCTTGTTCGGCTGGATCCTCTGGCATGACGAATTCGTCGTCGTCGAGGCTTGCCTCATCTTCGGAGGGAGGCATATAATTATCATCCTCAATCTCTCTGTCTGCCGCTCTCTCGTGAGGGCTGGCTTCTCCATCCTCCTGTGCTGAATCTTGCTGGAGGGGGTGTTCTTCGGTGCTATCCGGAGTATTATTATCTCTCGTGTCGGAATCACCGTTTTTGCTTTGGCGGGATTTAGAGCGGCGCCGCTGACGCCGGCACTTGGGTTGTTTCTTGGAGGTGTCATCCCCCGCTGTTCCATCGCCATCTCCATCTTTTGGAGTGTCCACCATATATATGTCGTACGACGAGGTGGCCTTCTAGTGCCCTATAGGTGCTGGTTCTTGGTCGTCTCCTGCATCGTCGTCCATACCGTCGATGTCTTCGGAGTCGAAGTCGAGCATGTCGGTTAAGTCATCGACAGTGGCTACGAAGTGGGTGGTGGGTGGGCTTTGAATTTCTTCATTGTTCGTATCCCAACCTTGCTGACCGTAGTCTGACCAGGGCTCTCCTGATAAAGAGAGAGACTTTAGTGACTTCAGGATGTCGCCGAAGGGCGAGTGCTGGAAGATGTCCGCAGCGGTGAACTCCATGATCGGCGCCCAATCGGATTCGATCGGCAGGCGCGCGGAGGGCTTGGAGTCCGGAGAGGAATCCGGCCCCACGGAGTCACGGGCCTTGCGGAGTGCGGGGCTAGTGTTCGGCTCAATCGCCTTTGAGATAGCAGCCCCCGAGGCAGCGTCTAACCGCTCATCCTCGATAGGTGCAGCCGGCTCCAAATTAAGGGTCGGAACCGAAGCGTGTGCGGCCTCCAAGGCACTGTTCGGCGGCAGAGCTAGATCATGCCCATCGAGACAGTGCGACGCGCTCGGCTGTGGCTCGAATCCGTCGAAGATCAAGTCCCCGCGGATGTCAGCCGTATAGTTTAAACTTCCAAATCTGACCTGATGGCCAGGGGCGTAGCTTTCGATCTGCTCCAGATGGCCAAGCGAATTGGCCCGCAGTGCGAAGCCGCCGAAAACGAAGATCTATCCGGGGAGAAAAGTCTCACCCTGGATTGCATCGTTGTTGATGATCGAAGGAGCCATTGGGCCTAAAAGCGACGACACAGAGGAACTCTTAATGAAAGCACCAATGTCGGTGTCAAAACCGGCGGATCTCGGGTAGGGGGTCCCGAACTGTGGGTCTAGGCGGATGGTAACAGGAGACAAGGGACACGAAGTTTTACCCAGGTTCGGGCCCTCTCGATGGAGGTAAAACCCTACGTCCTGCTTGATTAATATTGATGATATGGGTAGTACAAGAGTAGATCTACCACGAGATCAAGGAGGCTAAACCCTAGAAGGTAGCCTATGGTATGATTGTCTGTTGTCCTACGGACTAAAACTCTCCGATTTACATAGACACCGGAGAGGGTTAGGGTTACACAAAGTCGGTTACAATGGTAGGAGATCTGAATATCCGCATCGCCAAGCTTGCCTTCCACGCCAAGGAAAGTCCCATCCGGACACGGGACGAAGTCTGCAATCTTGTATCTTCATAGTCCAGGAGTCCGGCTGAAGGTATAGTCCGGCTACCCGGACACCCCCTAATCCAGGACTCCCTCACTCATAAGCTCGAACCCAAATCGGAGAAATGTGTCTTCATAGGATACCCAAAGGAGATTGTTGGGTACACCTTCTATCACAGATCCGAAGGCAAGATATTCATTGCTAAGAATGGATCCTTTCTAGAGAAGGAGTTTCTCTCGAAAGAAGTGAATGGGAGAAAAGTAGAACTTGATGAGGTAATTGTACCTTCTCCCGGATCGGAAAGTAGTTCATCACAGAAATCAGTTCCAGTGATTCCTACACCAATTAGTGAGGAAGCTAATGATGATGATCATAAAACTTCAGATCAAGTTACTACCAAACCTCGTAGGTCAACCAGAGTACGGTCCGCACCAGAGTGGTACGGTAATCCTGTTCTGGAGGTCAAGTTACTTGACCATGACGAACCTACGACCTATGAGGAAGCGATGATGAGCCCAGATTCCGCGAAATGGCTTGAGGCCATGAAATCTGAGATGGGATCCATGTATGAGAACAAAGTATGGACTTTAGTTGACTTGTCCGATGATAAGCAAGCCATGGAGAATAAATGGATCTTCAAGAAGAAAACTGACGCTAACTGTAATGTTAATGTCTACAAAGCTCGACTTGTTGCGAAAGGTTTTCGACAAGTTCAAGGAGTTGACTACGACGAGACCTTCTCACCTGTAGCGATGCTTAAGTCTGTCCGAATCATGTTAGCAATTGCCGCATTTTATGATTATAAAATTTGGCAAATGGATGTCAAAACTGCATTCCTTAAGGGATATCTTAAAGAAGAGTTGTATATGATGCAACCAGAAGGTTTTGTCGATCCTAAAGGTGCTAACAAAGTGTGCAAGCTCCAGCGATCCATTTATGGACTGGTGCAAGCCTCTCGGAGTTGGAATATACGCTTTGATAGTGTGATCAAAGCATATGGTTTTATACAGACTTTTGGAGAAGCCTGTATTTACAAGAAAGTGAGTGGGAGCTCTGTAGCATTTCTTATATTACATGTGAATGGCATATTGTTGATTGGAAATAATACAGAATTTCTGGATAGCATAAAAGGATACTTGAATAAGAATTTTTCAATAAAAGACCTCGGTGAAGCTGCTTATATATTGGGCATCAAGATCTATAGAGATAGATCAAGATGCTTAATTGGACTTTCACAAAGCACATACCTTGATAAAGTTTTGAAGAAGTTCAAAATGGATTAGTCGAAGAAAGGGTTCTTGTCTGTGTTACAAGGTGTGAAGTTGAGTCAGAGTCAATGCCCGACCATTGCAGAAGATAGAGAGAAAATGAAGGTCATTCCCTATGCCTCAGCCATAGGTTCTATCATGTATGCAATGATGTGTACCAGACCTGATGTGTGCCTTGCTATAAGTTTCAGGGAGGTACCAAAGTAATCCAGGAGTGGACCACTGGACAGCGGTCAAGAATATCCTGAAATACCTGAAAAGGACTAAGGATATGTTTCTCGTTTATGGAGGTGACAAAGAGCTTGTCGTAAATGGTTATGTCGATGCAAGCTTTAACACTAATCCAGATGACTCTAAGTCACAAACCGGATACGTATTTATATTGAATGGTGGAGCTGTAAGTTGGTGCAGTTCCAAGCACAGCGTCGTGGCGGGATCTACGTGTGAAGCAGAGTACATAGTTGCTTCGGAAGCAGTAAATGAAGGAGTCTGGATGAAGGAATTCATATTCGATCTAGGTGTAATACCTAGTGCATCGGGTCTAATGAAAATCTTCTGTGACAATACTGGAGCAATTGCCTTGGCGAAGGAATCCAGATTTCACAAGAGAACTAAACACATCATGAGACGCTTCAATTCCATCCATGATCAAGTCAAGGAGGGAGACATAGAGATTTGCAAAATACATACGGATCTGAATGTTGCAGACCCATTGACTAAGCCTCTTCCACGAGCAAAACATGATCAACACCAAGACTCCATGGGTGTTAGAATCATTACTATGTAATCTAGATTATTGACTAGTGCAAGTGGGAGACTGAAGGAAATATGCTCTAGAGGCAATAATAAAGTTGTTATTTATATTTCTTTATATCATGATAAATGTTTATTATTCATGCTAGAATTGTATTAACCAGAACTTAGTACATGTGTGAATACATAGACAAACAGAGTGTCCCTAGTATGCCTCTACTTGACTAGCTCGTTAATCAAAGATGGTTAAGTTTCCCAACCATAGACATGTGTTGTCATTTGATCAACGGGATCACATCATTAGAGAATGATGTGATAGACAAGACCCATCCGTGAGCTTAGCATAATGATCGTTTAGTTTCATTGCTATTGCTTTCTTCATGACTTATACATATTCCTCTGACTATGAGATTATGCAACTCCCGAATACTGGAGGAACACTTTGTGTGCTATCAAACGTCGCAACGTGACTGGGTGATTATAAAGATGCTCTATAGGTGTCTCCGAAGGTTTTTGTTGAGTTGGCATAGATCAAGATTATGATTTGTCACTCCGTGTATCGGAGAGCTATCTCTGGGCCCTCTTGGTAATGCACATCACTATAAGCCTTGCAAGCAATGTGACTAATGAGTTAGTTACGGGATGATGCATCACGGAACGAGTAAAGAGACTTGCCGGTAACGAGATTGAACTACGTATGATGATACCGACGATCGAATCTCGGGCAAGTAACATACCGATGACAAAGAGAATGACATATGTTCTTACGCGGTTTGACCGATAAATATCTTCGTAGAATATGTAGGAGCCAATATGAGCATCCAGATTCCGCTATTGGTTATTGACCGGAGATGTGTCTCGGTCATGTATACATAGTTCTCGAACCCGTAGGGTCCGCAAGCTTAACGTTCGATGACGATTTGTATTATGAGTTATGTGTTTTAGTGATCGAAGTTTGTTCAGAGTCCCGGATGAGATCACGGACATGACGAGGAGTCTATAAATGGTCGAGAGGTAAAGATTCATATATTGGAAGGTTATATTCGGACATCGAAATGGTTCCGAGTGATTCGGGTATTTTATCGGAGTACCGAGGGGTTACCGGAACCCCGCGGGGAAGTGTTGGGCCAACATGGGCCTAAGGGAGAGAGAGAGAGAGAGAGAGGGAAGCCCACGGGGGGTGGTCGCGCGCCCCCCTCCTTGGGAGTCCGAATTGGACAAGGAAGAGGGGGCGGCGCCCCCTCCCTTTCCCTCTCCCTCTCCTTCCTATTCCCTCCGGTGGAAGAAAGGAAAAGGGGGGTGAATCCTACTTGGACTAGGAGTCCAAGTAGGACTCCCCCATGGCGCGTCCCTCTTGGCCGTCGGCCTCTCTCCCCCCTCCTTTATATACGTGGGCAGGGGCACCCCAAAGGCACACGAATAGTTCTCTTAGCCGTGTGCGGTGCCCCCCTCCATAGTTTACTCCTCCGGTCATAGCGTCGTAGTGCTTAGGCGAAGCCCTACGCGGATCACATCACCAACAACGTTGCCACATCGTCATGCTGACGGAACTCTCACTCGACCCTCTACTGGATCAAGAGCTCGAGGGACGTCATCAAGTTGAACGTGTGCTGAACACGGAGGTGTCGTACGTTCGGTACTTGGATCGGTTGGATCATGAAGACGTTCGACTACATCAATCGCGTTAACATAACGTTTCCGCTTTCGGTCTACGAGGGTATGTGGACACACTCTCCCCGTCTCGTTGCTATGCATCTCCTAGATAGATCTCGCGTGCTCGTAGGAATTTTTTTGAATTACTACGTTCCCCAACAAAAATATGGTTGGGAGATTGTCAAGTTTTAATCGAAATTCATATATAGGCTAACCTCTAATGGATTGGAGCAGTGGCTCGTCACTGAGAGGCCCATAATGGCTCACCCCTTGTCAGGGAGACCCGGGGGTTGGGGGGCGGTAGACCCCCATGGTATGGATGAGTATAGAGTTAGAGTTAAGTTACTACTACTATATATATATATATATATATATATATATATATATATATATATATATATATATATCCTTTCTAAGACGTCGCACTTGATAAGATCATCGTTGAAAATCTCAGGCGTTTGTAACATCTCCTGATATAGTGAAGTTTCTCTGGCTGGTGCCCACAGCTTTTTCCCCTTCTCATTGGAGGGGTTTTCGACATTAAAATCTTTGTGTATCCTGTGTTGATTTGATCATCTTTGTTTTCTTGCCTATCTCTATAAGAGAGTTTTGTGTTGCTTGTATATGTACATCAAAGAGCAAGGCCCTGGTAATAATGAATTTATTTTCCTTTTGTGGTGAAGTGAATTGTATATTTTTCCCTCTTGCAATTTCCTGCAAAAACACAGAGGAAGAATTATTAGTTTGTTAATCCCTTCACCGCTGTGTGGAAAAATTAATGTTGACGTGGGGGTGGACATAGATGGTAATTTTAGCTCCCGTGATGCAGTTTGTCGCAATCAATCTGGTCATTACTTGGGATTGTCAACGGTGATTATAACAGGAATCGCTGACCTCTGACACTTGAGATATTGGCCTACAGAGAAGGCATTGCACTGGCTGAGGATTTGAATCTCCAAAATATTTGGGTAGGTCAGATTGTTGTAGTGCCATTAGCGGCGTCAAGAATGGAGCGAAGGGAGGAACTGGAGCTATAATCCGAGAGCTTGTTCCATGGAAACTTCATGTTAATAGGTGTGATTTCATGTGTGAGTCTAGGAGAACAAATGTTGATGCTCACAATCTTGCTAGGTTTTGTCTTTCGCTTAATCGTGGGCGTCACTTGTGGTTAGGTACTCCCCATACTGAAGTGCACATTCCTTAACTGTTTCTCATGATTAATAAAGCCTTGCGAGTTCTTGTGATATAGCCTTTGTGAAATTCACTACAATACACTTCTTTAGTTATATTTGCCAGGATTGCCATTTAATTTTTTTGATTGTTATCATTTCATTATATCCCATATCAGATTTCCTTTGGCTTGTGTACTCATAAAAGTGTGCAACAGATAGGCGTAGGGGCAAGAGCAACATGGCCAAGCAAGTCTTCAGTAAGAACCATGAGATTTTCCTCAGATGCAAATAGATAAATTCTCTTTTAGGTGCACATTTAATGTTCCGTGGACTGAGCACAAGTTGAGTTCTTTTTCTTACATTCTTTTAGTTAGAAGGGAACAATGGAGCAAGTGTCCTCGAGAAGCTAGTGACACTGTGAAGTTCACCCATGGTTAAGGGAATATGTCCAACGAGTTCAAGTGGACAGACAGCGCTAGGCCTGTACACATCAGACTTGACTTGCGCTAACAACCGATCTTGGATCTCAATAAGGATATAGGAGCAACATGTAGCTTTTCTAGGAGCTCCTCGTATGAGAGATAAGATGCTGAAACGAACTGAAATTCCACCACTTTCTTAAACTACGGTCGAAGAGGCCATATTGATGGCGGTTTTGCAGAAAAAAAAAGGATCTTTGACAACAACATGGAACATTTCAAGCAACCACGAAGAAGAACACGCTAGCTTGATTCAACTCCAACGAGAAAGTACCGCCGAAGGCGTGTTTGTTAACTCCCCACACCGACCAAATCCGCAACCTCTCAACCAGCAGCCCATCGCGGCATCGCCAGCCTAACATGAAAAAAGAGACCAGGAGCTAGCAATTCATTCGGCGAGGCAGCTTCTCAATCGTACCATAGGCGATAGCCCATGTATTTGGCCCGTAAGACTGGAGAGTAGCTGGCAGCCCAGGTCTGTGTGAAAGAAGCATATAGGCCTGGTCGTGTGGGTGGCTGTGGCCTGTGGACATTTTTTTGAGTTTAGTCTGCTTTACACCCTAAAGCATGAGGTTTAGGATGTTTTACTCCCTAACCTATTTTTTGGTACATCTACCCCCAATAATTAAACTGGCCAACTATCTTCCTGATATTCTTTGCCAGCCAGCTTATCTGATTAGGGACTCGTTCACCACGCCACATGACACGAATCCGATCATTATGATGTCCCCCGCCAAATTTCTCTGCAACTACCACCGATAGCTCCGTTCTCTTGTCACCGGGCTCCCATCGGGTCACCGGCTCGACCAGGGTACGTAGCCCAGACCTCGAAGGAGGCGGATCCCACCATGTGAGAGCATATGCTTCGACCTTCGAGTGCGGCTGCCCGAAGTTGAAGGAAACAGTTACGTGGAGGCGGTGAATTCCGGATGGCCGGCTTGTTGGAGGCTGTAGCGCACGATGTTGCTTGTGTAAGGGCAACTCCAATGAGCAGACCCAGTCGGACACAAAATTTGTCTGTTTTTTATTTGTTTGGGTGGCTAGGCAGAAACCAAAAGTCTACTCATGTTCGCCAGCCCGCCAGTGCACCCAACACGCGGGGCACATTTCATTTTTTTCATTGAAACTAAATATATTGGCTGCCGAAAATCCATTTATTATATTAATTAAACTAAAAAACATAAGTTAAAAATAAATAAACCCTATATCTACTTATCGTCGTCCTTGTCCTCATCACCGGCGAGGTCGGTGTAGACCGGAGACGACCATTGCCTATGGCCATGCTGGCGTTGGTAGTGCCAGTGACCCTACCGCTGGCGCGCATGGCGGCATAGATGGTGCCTTCCTGCACCTGCTCGGGCGTGCATGAGAATGTGGAAGTATTTTGCTTGAACGCTAATATTTGGATGTCGTTCCCCCGATGGCGATTTCCTATTTGACGCACTTTGCGTCGAACTGCCGGTGCTTCGCACACACGAGCGACTGATCGACGTGATGGGCCGGCCTAGTTTTGCATAGACAGTACATATACAACCGCATCCGGTTTTGGGAACCGACTTTTAGTTTCTTATACCGGTTTTTCTTTTCCTTTTTTGGTTTCATATTTTTGTTTTTATTTTTGCTTTTTGTTCTTTTTCTTTTTCTATTTCTTTTTTGCTTTCAGGTTTCTTTTTTAATGTTCACATATTCGATGGAAATTTCAGAAAAAAATTGGGATTTAAAAACGTGTTTTCGTAAAATTCTTCGGGGTATTTTGGTTCAAATTTCCACAACTTTTCAAAATGTTCAGAATTTCAAAGAATGTTCTATTTTTAAAAATTATTGTAAAAAATGTCATGTTTTCCAATTTTGTTTCTGTTTTCAAAATTTATTCAGAATGTTTTTGTTCAAAATTTTCTCAACTTTTCAGAAAATGTTCGGATTTTTTAAAAATCCTTTTAGAAAAATGTTCACGTTTCCACTTTTTTAGCAGTTTCAAAAATTATTCTTTTTTTTCAAATTTTGGTCGGGAGTTAAAAAAATGTTCGTATTTCCAAATTTTGTTCTGGAATTTCACAAAATTGTTTGTGTTTTTAAATTTTGTTCCTCTTTTAAATGAAAATTTTCAGAAATTTTTGTTCAAAACTTTCACAAGTCTTCAGTAAATGTGTGGAAATTTTAAACATATTTCCTTTTTTTTAAATTTCACGAAAACATGTTCACATTTCCACTTTTTTGGCAGTTTTAAATATTGTTTCAAATTGCAAAAAATGTTTTTGTTTTCAATTTTGTTCAAGAGTTTAAAAAATGTTAATGTTTCAATCTTCTTCAATAATTTTACAAAATTGTTCATGATTTTGGAAAATATTTCATTTTGTTTATTTTTCACATAAAAGATGATCCATGACTTTGCATTCCAATCAATTGATGTTATCCCAATATTAGAGATGATGTTAGATTTTCGTATCTCAGGAAGGGCTCAAATCAACCAACTCATCATAATTTCCCCCCAAGTAGATACGACAAATATCGGGTAGGGGGCCATGCCCCCTCCCCTCTATGATCTACTAAGCACTTACTTATCCTCTTAACAATCTTCCAAATTGAAGAGATAATGCATTAATGCAGTGGGGCTTTTCTTTACCTAGGTCCTACACAACTGGGCTGGAAGAGGTGGGTCCAAGGTAGCACTGCCAGCTCCTCCTCAGCTGCGAAGTTTTCGACGCAGATAACGCATGCTGAGTAGGCGTTGTCTGCCTCTGTAGCACCCCTCTCGGTGGGTATAGTGCCATGGGAAGCTTTAGGCTGGGTGTCATGATCCATGTGCGCTGAAATACAAAGGGCCTTCGTAGGAGTATGCACGCTACCACCATCAGTATCAGACCTGCAATCTTGTTCAACAAGTCATTGTCTTGTCCCGGCTTACCCTTAACCAACGAATGCCTTCTGCAGCAAATCCTGGCCGGGACAGAATCCCTAAATCCCTAATCTTAACAAAGAGATGAGAAGTTTATCATTAGCTAGTAGTATCATACTTCAAATGATTTAATAAAATGGTTCATCTCATGAAAAATGTCTACAAAGTTTCCAATCGTGGGAAGCTTTAGACGGAGTGATGCGATCCATTTTGCGCAGAAATACAAAGAGCATTCTGATCGCTCTCTGACTATAGCGCCAGTAAAGCTCCTGTCTGCTTGGACTACGTCGGTATTTCCCCAAAGAGGAAGGGATGATGTAGCACAGTGAAGGTAGGTATTTCCCTCAGTGAAGAAACCAAGGTTATCGAACCAGTAGGAGAACCAAGCAAAACAACGTAAACATCACCTACACACACATAACAACACCTCGCAACCCGATGTGTTAAAGGGGTTGTCAATCCCTTTCGGGTAACGATGCCAGAAAATTGTAGTAGATTGAAATAATAGATCGCAAATAAATAAAGTGCAGCAAAGTATTTTTGTATTTTTGGTTTAATAGATCTGAATAAAAATGCAAAGGAAAAATAGATCTTAAACAAATATATGAGTAAGAAGACCTGGGGGTCGTAGGTTTCACCAGTGGCTTCTCTCGAGAAAGATAGCAAACGGTGGGTAAACAAATTATTGTTGGGCAATTGATAGAGCCTCAAATAATTATGACGATATCCAGGCAATGATCATTACATAGGCATCATGTCCAAGATTAGTAGACCGACTCCTGCCTGCATCTACTACTATTACTCCACACACCGACCGCTATCCAGCATGCATCTAGTGTATTAAGTTCATGGAAAAACGGAGTAATGCAATAAGAACGATGACATGATGTAGACAAGATCCGTTTATCTTTTGCGTAGGTATAGATCTCATCTTTTCATCCTTAGTAGCAATGATACATACGTGTTGTTTCCCTTTCTGTCACTGGGATCGAGCACCGTAAGATCGAACCCACTACCGGGCACCTCTTCCCATTGCAAGATAAATAGATCAAGCTGGCCAAACAAAACCCGAATATCGGAGAAGAAATATGAGGCTATAAGCAATCATGCATATAAGAGATCAAAGAAACTCAAATAACTTTCATGGATATAAAAAGATATGACTGATCATAAACTCAAAGTTCATCATATCCCAACAAACACACCGCAAAAGAGTTACATTATATGATCTCCAAGAGACCATTGTATTGAGAATTCAGCGAGAGAGAGAGAGAGAGAGAGAGAGAGGAAGCCATCTAGCTACTAACTACGGACCCGAAGGTCTACAAAGAACTACTCACGCATCATCGGAGAGGCACCAATGGAGGTGGGGAACCCCATCCGAGATGGTGTCTAGATTGGATCTGGTGGTTCTGGACTCTGCGGCAGCTGGATGAATATTGCGTCGACTCCCCTAGGGTTCTAGGATTTTTGGGGTATTTATAGAGCAAAGAGGCGGGTCGGGGGGCACCCGAGGTGGGCACAACCCACCAGGGCGCGCCCTAGTGGGTTGTCCCCTCCTCGGGACTCCCCCCAGGTGCAACCAGGGCCTAACTTCTTTCTTTTGGTCCATAAAAATCATCGTGAAGTTTTGTTGCATTTGGACTCCGTCTGATATTGATTTCCTGTGATGTAAAAAACATGGAAAAAAAACAGCAACTGGCACTTGGCACTATGTCAATAGGTTAGTACCAAAAAATGATATAAAATGACTATAAAGTGGTTATAAAACATCCAGGATTGATAATAAAACAACATGGAACAATCGAAAATTATAGATACGTTGGAGAGGTATAAACATCCCCAAGCTTAACTCCTACTCGTCCTCGAGTAGGTAAGTGATAAAAACAGAATTTTTGATGTGGAGTGTTGTTCATCATGTCATATCATATTCTTTTCTTTATAGCATGGACATTTGGACTTTTATGTGATTCAAAGCAATAGTCTAGTTTTGACACAATAATTTAGATACTCAAGCATATCAACAAGCAACCATGTCTTTCAAAATATCAATGCTAAAATAAGTTATCCCTAACCCATCATGCTCAAACATTGATCCATTCATGAAACACACTCGAATATTAGCTACACCCAATACTTAAGTACGATCATATTGCCTCTTAGCTGGTGCTTTTATAAGAGAAGATGGAGACTCAAAATAAAAATTGCATAAAGTAAAAAAAACTTCGCAGAAGGAAGTAGGGATTTGTAGAGGTGCCAGAGCTCAAAGCGAAAAAAATTAGAGATATAAACATTTCGGGAGGTGTATCCATCCCACCAATGAAAACGACTTAGAGTTCCCAACACTTTCCATGCTAGATATGCCATAGGTCGTTCCCAAACAGAAAATAAAGTTTATTCCTTTTTTCCACCATTTTTTACTTTCCATGGCTAACCGTATCCACGGGTGCCCTCCATACCAACACTTTCCAAGGAATTTATTATTTGACAACATAAAGTAAATTCATTTTTGCATTTCGGGACTGGGAATCCCTAAAGCCTTTGTCTTACTCTCATGCAATGACAAGTGAATAAATACTCATCTTGAGAATAACACATCTAGCATGGAAAATATTAGCCACCCGTTACCATTCCGCGAGCAAAACAAACACACAAAAGAGAAGTTTATTTTGAAAATTAGAGATGGCGCATGCAAATTTGCTTAGAACAACAAAACAATACCGATATAGGTAGATATAGTGGACTCATGTGGCAAAACTGGTTTAAAGGATTTTGGATGCACAAGTAGAAATCATACTTGGTGCAAAATGAAAGCTAGCAAAAAGATTGAGAAGCGACCAACCAAGAAACAAATAATCTCATAAGCAAGCATTAAGCATAATTAACACCGAATAATGCACCACAAGTAGGATATAATTTTCATTGCATGACTATTGACTTGCGTGCATGCATAGGGAATCACAAACCTTAACACCAATATTCTTACTAAAGCATAATTACTCATCAACATAACTCACATATCACATCATCATATCTCAAAACTATTACTAAGAATCAAGTTTATTTTGTCCAATGATCTTCATGACATTTTATTTTTCTTTTTCTTTATCCTTCTTGGATATCTATCACTTTGGAGCTAATTTTCATGTGTTGCTTTTCATAAGCTCAAACAAATATAAGTGAAGATCATGAGCACATCAAATTTTCTTTCATTCAAAATAATTTAAGTAAAGCAAGAGAGAATTTCTTCAAAATTTTACTAAATCTCAAATAAATCTAAGTGAAGCAAGAGAGTATTTTTTTTTTCAAAAATAACAAAGCACACCGTGCTCAAAAAGATATAAGTGAAGCACCAGAGCAAGTCCTAGCTCATAAAAGAATTAAGTGAAACATAGAGAGCAATTCTAACAAGTCATGATCTAATTTTGGCTCTCTCAAATAGGTATGTCCAGCAAGGATTGATGACTTAAAACACAAAATAAAACAAGCAAAGACACATATCATATAAGACGCTAAAAGCAAAACACATATCATGTGACAAATAAAAATATAGCCTCGAGTAAAATACCGATGGTCGTTAGAAGATGGAGGGGATGCCACTCGGGGGCATCCCCAAGCTTAGATGGTTGCTCATTTTTGGATAATAGCTTGGGATGCCGGGGCATCCCCAAGCTTAGGATCTTCTATCCTTCTTTCATCCATCGTAAGATAACCCAAAACTTGAAATTTGCAATCACACGAAACTCAACAAAACCTTCGTGAGATCCGTTAGTGTAAGAAAAATAAATCACTACTATAAGTGTTGTATCAAACCAATTCTTATTTTGTTTTTGTATTATATCTACTGTATTCCAACCTTTCTATGGCAAAAACTCATCAAAGAAAACCATAGAGCCATCAAAATAAGCACACAACACAAAGAAAACAGAATCTGTCAAAACAGAACAGTCTGTACAAATCTGATTTGTTCGAATACTTATGGAACTCCAAAAATTATGAAAAACTAGGACAACCTGGATAATTTGTATACTGATCTTCTGCAAAAACAATTTGAATTTATCACGTTCTGGTCAATTTTAACAATTATTTTCGTGATCATAAAGTTTCTGGTTTTTTTCAGCAAGATCAAACAACTACCACCCAAGAAGATCCTATTGGTTCTACTTGGCACAAACACTAATTAAAACACAAAAAACACAATTATACCAGTAGCATAATTGTGTAAACACACAAGAACAAAAAGCAAAAAGCAAAAATAAATTTTATTCATTGGGTTGCCTCCCAACAAGCGCTATAGTTTTACGCCCTTAGCTACGCATAATATTTTGATGATGCTCACATAAAAGATAATGATTGAAACACAAAGAGAGCATCATGAATCATGTGACAAACACATTAAAGTCTAACTCTATTCCTATGCATAGACATTTTATAAGTGAACAAATTATCAAGACGAGCAATTTCTAGCATATGCAAGGAAGAAGAATAAAACATAGACAATCTCAACATGAAGAGAGGTAATTTAGCAAAATGAAAATTTCTACAACCATATTTTCCTCTCTCATAATAATTACATGTGTAAGGGCATATTTATCCCTAAGGTGTTTTGGTGATTGATGACAATGCTTTTGCGGACTAATCGTGTTGAGTTTCTCAGAATTTTCATCTCTAGGCACAAGACGGTTTGGTGCCCCTCGAAGACTATTGAAGACGGCGTTTTTCTACGTTTCTTTTTGGTGGATTTGAGTCGTAGGAAAGCCGTACTATTAAGAGGGGGTCCGCGTCGGAAAGGTTTGGGTGGAATCATCACGTACACGTTCCCTTCCTTGTCTCCACCTTTCCCTTGCACTTTGGAGCATCCCCGTTTATCCTCTTTGCGAGTGTCCTGGCTGCTGTTGCTAAGCCTACGGTAGTACTACTCCTGGGAGCGGTAGTACCGCAGGCACCCGCGGTAGTACCGTGCGAAGGCGCGGTAGTACCGCGGGAGCCCATGGTAGTACCGCTCTCCTGGAGCTGTAGTACCGTGGCCACCGGGCCTAGTGCCGCTGCATCGCGGTAGTAGGGGCAGATGTAATTTTTTACATCCGCGCCTCCACGGTAGTACCGCGCCTCGTGTGCGGTAGTACCGTGCACGGTCCGGTCCAGCTGCCATGCGGTAGTACCGCTCCCCAGCGGTAGTACCGTGTCGGATTTTTGCATCGATTTATTTCCAGCGGAAGTAGGCACGGATGTAATTTTATTGTTCCGCGCTCTTCCCAGGCTAGGACTTTCCTGCCTTGCGGTAGTACCACAAGGGGGAGCGGTAGTACCGCACTCGCGGTAGAACTGCTCCTAGTCAGGCTCGGTCTAGTCCCTGCAGCTGCCACGGTAGTACCCTGGTCCCTCACGGTAGTACCGCGCGGCCTTGCGGTAGTACCGCGTTTTCTGGGGCGGTAGTACTGCTTGTCGCGGGCTGGTTAAGTGGATAACGGTTGGATTTTGTCCACACCTATAAAAGGGGTGTCTCCTACCTCTAGTTAACCATCTCTTCCAACCCTAAGCTCCATTGTTGCTCCAAGATCCATTTTCGCCCGATCTCACTCCCTAGCCAACCAAACTTGTTGATTTGCTCGGGAGTGGTTGAGAAGGCCTCGATCTACACTTCCACCAAGAGAAATTTGATTCCCCCACTAATCCCTTGCGGATCTTGTTACTCTTGGGTGTTTGAGCACCCTAGACAGTTGAGGTCACCGCAGAGCCATAGTCCATAGTGGTGAAGCTTCGTGGTGTCGTTGGGAGCCTCCAATTAAGTTGTGGAGATTGTCCCAACCTTGTTTGTAAAGGTTCGGTCATCGCCTCCAAGGGCACCAATAGTGGAATCACGGCATCTTGCATCGTGTGAGGGCGTGAGGAGAATACTGTGGCCCTAGTGGCTTCTTGGGGAGCATTGTGCCTCCACACCGCTCCAACAGAGACGTACTTCCCCTCAAAGGGAAGGAACTTCGGCAACACATCCTCGTCTCCACCGGCTCCACTCTTGGTTATCTCGTGCCTTTACTTGTGCAAGCTTATTTGTGTTATATCTCTTGCTTGCGTGTGTGTTTATCATTTTGCATCATATAGGTTGCTCACTTAGTTGCATATCTAGACAACCTACTTTGATGCAAAGTTTAAATTGTTAAAGAAAAGCTAAAAATTGTTAGTTGCCTATTCACCCCCCCCCCCTCTAGTCAACTATATCGAACCTTTCAATTGGTATTAGAGCCTCGTCTCTTTATTAAGGACTTTACCGTTCGAAGAGTATGGTTGACACCGTAGATGGAGCGGAGGAGCACTCCGGTGTGAATCCTTTCTCGTCTACGGCCGATGGGGAAACCGCGGTCTCTCGTGAGGAATTCAATGTGGCTTTGGAAACATTGAAGACCTCAATGACGATCGAGGTCAAAGGCATGTTTCATGAATTCTTAGAAGGGCTTAAACTTTCCACCGCACCGTTGAAAGTGGGTAATCCCGCCAACAAGGTGACGGATGCTACCTCCGACAAGGGGGAGCTACTAGCGAGAAAGCCCTTCCTTCTAGTGGTAAAAGTGGCACCGGCATCTTTGCCCATGTGGATCCTCCACTTGTCTATGGTGGACCGATTCCTTCTACTTACTTGAATCATGCCGGTCCTCCCCCCAAGATTGATAAAAAGGAGGATTTTGATTCTTGGGTTTATCGTTTTAAGCGTCATTTAAATCATGTGAACACTAACCTTTGGAGAATCATTGAAGAAAGTTTTTACCCGCATGACCGGAGCAACTTCACTCCTAGAGAAGCCGTGGATGATCAATTCAATGAGAATGCTCTCTTCATCATCCAAGAAGCAATCCTTCCCGAAGACCTCCCTCATCTCCGGCCCTACTCATTGGCCAAAGATGCTTGGCACAAAGTGGTGTCCCTCTATCAGGGAAGCGCAAGCATTCAACATTCCAACTATGAAGTGGTACAAGATGAAGCCGATGAGTTTGCAATGAAAGAAGATGAAGAACCTCGTGAGCTCTGTTGGAGAGTCACCAAGCTCACGGTCTCTCTCCGGGATCATGGAAGTAAGGACACGGATGACAATTGGATCAAGCGCAAATTCCTCAAGGCAATGATGCCCTACCACAAAACCATGTCCTCCGTCATTCGTCAAAGGCCGGACTTCCACACCTTGTCCTCAAGTGAGGTGCTAGATGAGTTTGTGGCCATGAGCATATTGGAAAAGACCGCCGATAATGCGGTTCTTCACTCTCAAAGAGCAAAAAGGCCCAACCTTGCATTGAAGGCCAAGGTCTATGTCGAAGAAGAGGAAGAGGAGGAAGAAAAGGAGAGCAACATCGAAGATACAAAGTATGCCTATCATGAACACATGGCACTTGCTTCAAAGCAATTTTGGAGCAAGAAGAACTCAAGGCCCAACTTCAACAAGAACAATTCAAGTGGCGCAAAGGGCAAGCAACGACTGAGAACTTGCTTCAATTGTGGCAATGTGAGCCATTTTGTTGCGGAGTGCCCTTATGAGAAGAGGAAAGACAACGGTGGCAAGCTCATCCGTAAGGACAAGGCCAAGTCGTTCCCCAACAAGAGCAACTTCACCAAGAAGACCCCTCCCAAGGCATTGGTGGTACAAGAAGAGTACAATGAGGATGATGACGATGATGAAGATGGCGAGTCGGTTGCCATGGCCTCCGTTGCCATTGCGACGACTCCACGGGTGTCTCTCTTCGACTCACCCAATGAGAGCATCACCGCCAAGTGCCTCATGGCTAAAGCCACCAACAAGGTAACCCCCAACATCAAAACTACCATCATCAATCATCCTTCTTCGACGGATAGCACTGATGAACATGAGGGAACTAATGTGGAGGAAAATGAGTTTGAGGCCTTTATGGGTAAACTCAAGGGTAAATCCAAGAAGCACTTCGTTGCTCTTGGAACAACTTGGTGAAGCCAATGACATGGTCGAGGCTCACGAAGATACCATCTCTAAGATGGAGGGGCATAGTCGTGACTATGCCGATGAGATTTCGGATCTTTCCAATGCTCTTGAGGAAGAGCGTGGTCTTCGTTTGGCTCTTGAGGAGTCACACAACGATGATCATGCTAGATTAAAGAAAGATCTTGATCATGCTCTTGTTGTCTCGCGTGTGCTAAACTCCGAGATGTCAAAGCTTGGGGTTGATCTTGCTAGACTCAAAGAGGAGTTTGACATTCTCGACAAGGCTCACAAAGTCTTGAAGGGTGTTCATGCTAGCCTCAAGGAGTCTCATGATCAACTCCAAGTAAAGCTAACCAAGGAGAAAGCCACTTTTCCTCATATGGTGTTGATTGATAATGCAAATGCTACTAACCCGTGTTGTGAGCATGTGCATCTTGTTGAGGAGAATGCTAAGTTGAAGGAGCAACTTGAGAAAGGCCTTGTGACATGCATACAAGGTGAGAAGAACCTCAACGACCTTTTGAGAAATCAAAAGGAAGTTGTGGGCAAGGAGGGGATTGGGTTCGCACCCAACCCCAAGAACAAGAAGAAGAATGACAAGACCAAACGACCTCCTCCTCTCAAGCAAACTTTTGTGAAGGAGGAAGAGGGTGCTTCCAAGGAGAAGAAGAATAATGCGAAGGGTGGTGGTGTCAAGAAGGGCAATGCCACTCCTTCCAACAAAGCCGGTGACTTTAACCCTTCTTATGTGTTGTGTCGTGCTAGTGATGGGCATGTCTATGCCAAATTTGTTGGTTCTTCTTATGAGTATATTGAATGGTCTATTTGGGTTCCTAAGACCCTTGTTACTAACATCAAAGGACCCATTACAAAATGGGTACCTAAAACCAAGCATTGATCTCTTGTAGGTGTTTGCTTCCGGTGGGGGATCATGGTTGCTCAATAGTGGAGCTACAAATCATATGACCGGAAGCAAGGACTTGGTGGTGGACGTGCACAAGATTATATCTATGCCCACCAATGTTGAGTGGGGTGATGCCTCGTCTTCTAAGGTATTGGGACTCGGCAAGGTTGTCATTTCTCATGATCTCACGATCGAGAAGGTCATGCTATTAGAGTCCCTTGCATACAATTTACTTTTCATTCGTCAACTTGCAATCATGGGCTTTGCCACTTTCTTTGATATTGATACCATGGCCCTCTTGTGGAGCAAGACTCTTAAAGTAGCCTTTGTTGGGCATGTCGAGAACGGTCTATATGTGATTAACTTTTCGGAGTGACCCACTAAGACCGCGACATGCCTAATGGCTAAAGTTGACGTGGGATGGCTTTGGCATCGTCGTTTAGCCCACGTCAATATGAGATATTTGCAAAGTCTTCTCAAGGGGGACCATGTGCGTGGACTAACAAATGTTAGTTTTGCTAAAGATCGTGCTTGTAGTGCTTGTATCGAAGGAAAGCTTCATGAGAAGGCTCACCCTCCCACGACTATCATTTACTCGAAGAGGCCTTTGGATCTCCTTCACTTGGATATCTTTGGGCCTCCATTCTTTGATAGTCTTGGGGGTAGGAAGTATTGCTTGGTGATTGTGGATGACTACTCAAGATATACTTGGGTGTATTTCTTCAAGAGGAAGAGCGAGACCCAACAAACCATCATTGACTTTGCAAATGAAGCACAACGTCAACACAATGCAAAGATATTGACAATAAGAAGTGACAACGGCATCGAGTTCAAGAACTACACCTTGGATGAGTTTCTTAGTGATGAGGGGATCAAGCATGAATATTCTGCACCCTACACCCCTCAACAAAACGGTGTTGCGGAGAGGAAGAACCGGACGTTGATGGATGCGGCAAGGACCATGATGGCGGCGTTCAAGTCTCCATACAACTTTTGGGCCGAAGCCATCAACACCGCTCGTCATGCATCCAATCGGCTCTACCTCCGCAAGGGCTTGAACAAGACTCCATATGAGATACTCACCGGTAACAAGCCAAACCTCAAGTACTTTCGGGTGTTCGGGTGTAAGTGTTTCATTCTCAAGAAAGGTGTTCGGTTGTCTAAATTTGAGGCTAGAGCTTATGAGGGCATATTTGTTGGTTATGCTACAAACTCTCATGCTTACCGTGTCCTCAATAAATCCACGGGACTTATTGAGGAGACGTGTATCGTGGAGTTTGATGAGAATAACGGCTCCCAAGTGGAGCAAAGTGGCACTTGTGATGTAGGTGATGAAATTCCTCCTCAAGCCATAAGAAGAATGGGTGTTGGTTTTATCCTAACCATTGAGGAACCCCTTGTGGCCGAAGGAGAAGGACAATGCTCCACTCAAGTGGAGCCATCACCAACCCAAGGCCCACACGCTTCCGAAGAACAAAGTGAAGGCCCTCAACCTCATGAACAAGACCAAGGGCAAGATCATGATCAAGATGGTGTTGACACACCAAGTGATGCCCAAGGTCAAGTTCTCTCCCCCGAGCAAGTTCAAGATCAAGAACAAGCTCAAGACGGCGCTCAAGATGATCAAGTGACCGCTCCTCAACTCACCACCGAGGAGGAATTAGAGCGCCGTGCCGCCAAGATTGCTTCCAAGCTCTCCACCAAGGGTCATCTCATGAAGAATGTACTTGGAAGCATTCAAAAGGGGGTAAGCACTCGTAGGCAATTGGCAAACTATTGTGAACATCACGCGTTTGTCTCTTGTGTTGAATCCCAAAAGGTATATGAAGCACTCGAAGATCCGGATTGGCTTAATGCCATGCATGAAGAACTCAACAACTTCGAGTACAACAAGGTGTGGAGATTGGTGCCAAGGCCAACGGGGAACCACAATATCATTGGGACCAAGTGGATTTTCAAGAACAAGCAAGATGCTCATGGTACTATCATTCGCAACAAGGCAAGATTGGTGGCACAAGGCTACTCCCAAGTCGAGGGTATCGACTAAGGTGAAACCTTTGCTCCCGTTGCTCGTCTTGAGTCCATTCGTTTGTTGATTGCTTATGCTTCTCATCACAACTTTAAGTTGCAACAAATGGATGTGAAGAGTGCTTTTCTTAATGGTCCTATTAATGAGTTAGTTTACATCAAGCAACCCCCCGGGTTCGAGGATCCCTACTTTCCCGATAATGTGTATCAACTCGATAAGGCACTCTGTGGCCTTAAACAAGCCCCACGTGCGTGGTATGACCACCTTACCGAGTTGTTACAAGATCGCGGGTTTGAAGTTGGGCTAATCGATCCCACTCTTTTTACTAAGAAGGTCAAAGGGGAGTTGTTTGTGTGCCAACTATATGTTGATGACATTATCATTGGTTCCCCCAACAAATCTTTCAATGAGGAATTTGCCGCACTAATGACCTCAAAGTTCAAGATGTCTTCCATGGGAGAGTTGAAGTTCTTTCTCGGTTTCGAAGTGAAGCAAAGAAGAGAAGGTACCTTCATCAACCAAGCCAAATACACTCAAGACATGCTCAAGAGATTCAAGCTAAGTGATGTCAAGCCGGCTTCCACTCCAATGCCCACCAAATGCCAACTTGACATTGATCCCAATGGTAAAGCGGTGGATCAAAAGGTATATCGTTCCATGATTGGATCCTTGCTTTACCTTTGTGCATCTAGACCGGATATCATGTTGAGTGTGGGAATTTGTGCACGGTTTCAAGCCGCACCTAAGGAAAGCCACTTTGTGGCGGTCAAGCAAATCTTTCGATATTTGGCTCATACCCCAAACTTTGGCTTGTGGTACCCAAGAGGAGAAAACTTCAAGCTTGTAGGATATTCAGATTCCGATTGGGCGGGAGACAAAGTGGATAGGAAGTCCACTTCCGGAGGGTGCCAATTCCTTGGTTGCTCTTTGGTAAGTTGGTCTTCTAAAAAGCAAAGTTGTGTGTCTCTCTCGTCCACCGAAGCGGAGTATGTGGCGGCCGGTAGTTGTTGTGCACAACTCCTATGGATGAGGCAAACTTTAAAGGATTACGGTGTCATTTGTGACAAAGTGACTCTTTGGTGTGACAATGAAAGTGCCATCAAGATTTCTCTCAACCCGGTGCAACACTTCAAGATGAAGCATATTGAGATTCGGTATCACTTCATCCGGGACCACATTAGGCAAGGGGAGATCGAGCTCAACTACGTCAACACTCATGATAACCTTGCAGATATCTTCACGAAGCCTTTGGATGAAGCCAGATTTCGCGAGTTAAGGCATGAGCTAAATATCATTGATTCTAGCAGTGTTGCTTGAACCCTTGCACACCCCACCACACTCAACTTGTTGTCTTGTTTAGTTGTAGGCATGGACATAGGGGGAGTGTTGTTCTCTCAATGAACTCTCCCTCCCCCCATTATGCATAAATTTGTCAACTCTTTCACATTAGCCATTTTTTATGGTACTTGTGCTTCAAAGACGAGTTTTGGTCATGGGCCCAAGGATAATTCTTCGCGGTGCCATACCAATTGACTCAAACATAGGTGGCTCTGGCCACCGCCCTCTCTTTGGAGAGGTGGTGTCTCTCTCGTGGTTGTCTCTTGTTGTCTTTTGCCTTTCTGCCTCCGTGCGTCGCGTGTTCTTGTGGTCTCGTGTTGCCTCGAAGTTTTTGTGCAAAGACCTCTTTTTCTTGTGTTTGAAACATGCAACTTTGAGCCCACGGTACTACCGCGGCTAGCCATGGTACTACCGCGCATGGAGGGCACGGTACTACCGCACCTGCGCGGCAGGAATTTTTTACTACCACCCAGGAGAGCGGTACTACTGCTCAAGTGCGGTACTACCGCGATGACGCACGGTACTACCGCGCTGACGAGAGGGCGTGGGGGTTATGTCTCGGGCAGGGGAGTTCCAACTCCCCATACCCATTCACTTGTTTCTCTCCCACGTCTCTCTCTCTCTCTCTCTCGCTCGCTCAAGAACGGCGCCGGAGGTCCTCGCCGGATCTCCGTCTCCGGCCACTCTCCTCGGATTCCGACCGGTGCGATCGTTCCCCACCACATCCTCTTGCCATGGAACAAGGTTTTTCCCCAAATCCCTCTCTTTATTGGTTGTTCTTTTGCTTCTAGGAGTTTGGGGAGATGCATGTTGTTCTTGGGATTTTAGGCCAAATCTTTGCAAGAGTAGGATGTAGGAGAGTCGTGTTGCGTAGGAATTATACTTGATATCTTGTCATGTGATAGATTTGATCAACCGTAGTACCGTCGTGGTTTCGGTAGTAAGGTCTTAGTACCGCAACACCTGGCAGTACTACCGTTCGGGGCAAATCTCTCTCATGGCAATTACCATGTATGCTTCCTACGTGTTTCTTTCGCTTTGGCGTGGTCTTTGCATTGATCCTTTTTGCTTGTCGTGTGTGTTTTGCGTTTTGTGTCTCAGGTGGTGGTTCTCGCCGTTCCAATCCTAGTCGTGACACTGGATCCAAGCGTCTGCGCAATCAAGGTGAAGCACCAGAGGGCTCCAATGCCCCCAAGCGCAATGTCAAGACCACCGCTAGCAAGCACAAGGAACCCGCTAAGGGCATGGACAAGATTCCCCTTTCTGAGTTCATCCATCTCAGGCAGATCAACCCTTATGTGAATCCTCGGGCTACCATCAGAGGTTGTGAGTTGTTTTGGACCAAGCAGCAGACTCTCACCTATCTGGATGTCATCAAGAACAGGCAAAATACCTATGTGGATGTCAAGTGGATAGATATGCATCACCTGAGGAAGGACAAGTTTCGTGAGTACTTTGGAGAAGCTTTGGATTTGGTGGAGCAGTTTGGTATTGAACATGTCATCTCGTTCCACCTTGACTATGACCCTGAGCTTATCTGTCAGTTCTTTGCCTCAGTTTTCTTTCACATGGGGGAGGAGAGGAGGATGACCTGGATGACCAATGGCCGCCAGCTGACTGCTACCTGGAAGGAGTTCATGGATCTGCTCCAGGTTCCTGATGACGGGCTCAACACACCCGTGGGTGTTCGCCCCCATGCCAATCCTGAGTCTGCTAACAAGAACAAGATTCAGCCGTTCTATGTTGAGAAGGTGCTTCCCAATGGCAAGTCAACGTGGGTACTGAACTCCTTTCTGGATATCATGTATCGCATCTTCCGCAACTCTCTGTTCCCTCGCATTAGTGACAAGGACAAGGTTCATGCATATATGGTGGATATGATGCTCCTATGCGAGGAGGCACGTGTGTCTCAGACTCAGCCACTTGATGTCTCACACATCATGTGGTGTGAGCTTCGATTTGCGGTGTTCAACCGCAAGGTACCCATCTATGGACCATACCTGTTTCTGCTGATCTCCAAGACTTGGGAGAAGATGTACCCTGGTGATGACTTCCTTGCTCCAGACTGGATTCGGCATGAACCTATCAGTCTCCGTGTCAAGCCCAACTGGGCCAACACTACTACTCGTGCTGAGGCGTCTGCTGCTAGGAGGGCTGTTGGTGAGGAGGAGGCTGGCGTAGAGGATGTTGCTGAGGACCGGGCTGCTGGGTCTTCCCATAGCTCCGCTGAGCCCTCGTGGGCCAAGAAGCTGAAGGACAAGATGAAGACTCTTTTTTGCATGCAAGTCAAGGGGCAGTACAGGACTCACGTGGCATCCAAGGAGAGTTGCCGCCGCGACAAGAAGATTATGAAGGTCTTTGGAGAGGACGTCTCTGGCGGTTCTGAGGAGGTCATCACTCCGGAGGCTGAATGGATTGCGAAGCAAGGCTTCAAGTGGTCTGATTCTGACAAGAACATCGAGGAGGACGTCCCTGCTGCCGAGTCTGACGGGGAGCGTTGGGATGAGTTCCCATCTTGAGCCACCCCTTGTGTTTAGGTGTCCTCTCTGCCTTTTTGGCATCTCAATGCCAAAGGGGGAGAGAGTGTAGGGATTTGAGTGCTTGTGAGTTGTGTGTTGTGTTCGTTGTGTTTGCTTTCTCGTTTGAACCTTGTTTCGGTTGCTTCGGTTTGGTTTGAGACTTATCCTTCATATGGTGTAAGACATATGCACTTTATCCTATCTTAGTGAGCTTATGATATTTTGTGCTACCTATGTTTATGCTCTTGTTTAGTGTTAGTACTTCCATTGCAAGATATGCCTTGTCTCTAAAATATAGGGGGAGCGTTGATCCTAGTTTGTGTGTTGTGCAGTCCAAAGCATCCATTTAGATTGCACACATCTAGGGGGATCCCGTCTATATTTTAGAGAGAGGGGTTTGCCTCTGCTCAATATTATTTCCCTTTATGCAAATCCCGTGTTGTCATCAATCCACCAAAAAGGGGGAGATTGTAAGGGCATATTTATCCCTAAGGTGTTTTGGTGATTGATGACAATGCTTTTGCGGACTAATCGTGTGCCTTGAGTTTCTCAGACGTTTCATCTCTAGGCACAAGACGGTTTGGTGCCCCTCGAAGACTATTGAAGACGGCGTTTTTCTACGTTTCTTTTTGGTGGATTTGAGTCGTAGGAAAGCCATACTATTAAGAGGGGGTCCGCGTCGGAAAGGTTTGGGTGGAATCATCACGTACACCTTCCCTTCCTTGTCTCCACCTTTCCCTTGCACTTTGGAGCATCCCCCATTTATCCTCTTTGCGAGTGTCCTGGCTGCTGTTGTTAAGCATGTGGTAGTACTGCTCCTGGGAGTGGTAGTACCGCAGGCACCCGCGGTAGTTCCGTGCCAAGGCGCGGTAGTACCGTGGGAGCCCACGGTAGTACCGCTCTCCTGGAGCCGTAGTACCGTGGCCCCCGGGCCTAGTGCCGTTGCATCGCGGTAGTAGGGGCGGATGTAATTTTTTACATCCGCGCCTCCGCGGTAGTACCGCGCCTCGTGCGCGGTAATACCGTGCACGGTTCGGTCCAGCTGCCATGCGGTAGTACCGCTCCCCAGCGGTAGTACCGTGTCGGATTTTTGCATCGATTTGTTTCTAGTGGAAGTAGGCACGGATGTAATTTTATTCTTCCGCGCTCTTCCCAGGCTAGGACTTTCCTGCCTTGCGGTAGTACCGCAAGGGGGAGCGGTAGTACCGCGCTCGCGGTAGTACTACTCCTAGTCAGGCTCAGTCTAGTCCCTGTAGCTGCCACGGTAGTACCGTGGTCCCTCACGGTAGTACCGCGCGGCCTTGCGGTAGTATCGTGTTTTCTGGGGCGGTAGTACCGCTTGTCGCGAGCTGGTTATGTGGATAACAGTTGGATTTTGTCCACAGCTATAAAAGGGGTGTCTCCTACCTCTAGTTGACCATCTCTTCCAACCCTAAGCTCCATTGTTGCTCCAAGCTCCATTTTCGCCCGATCTCACTCCCTAGCCAACCAAACTTGTTGATTTGCTCGTGAGTGGTTGAGAAGGCCTCGATCTACACTTCCACCAAGATAAATTTGATTCCCCCACTAATCCCTTGCGGATCTTGTTACTCTTGGGTGTTTGAGCACCCTAGACGGTTGAGGTCACCGCGGAGCCATAGCCCATTGTGGTGAAGCTTCGTGGTGTCGTTGGGAGCCTCCAATTAAGTTGTGGAGATTGCCCCAACCTTGTTTGTAAAGGTTCGGTCACCGCCTCCAAGGGCACCAATAGTGGAATCACGGCATCTCGCATCGTGTGAGGGCGTGAGGAGAATACGGTGGCCCTAGTGGCTTCTTGGGGAGCATTGTGCCTCCACACCGCTCCAACGGAGACGTACTTCCCCTCAAAGGGAAGGAACTTCGGCAAGACATCCTCTTCTCCACTGGCTCCACTCTTGGTTATCTCGTGCCTTTACTTGTGCAAGCTTATTTCTGTTATATCTCTTGCTTGCGTGTGTGCTTATCATTGTTGCATCATATAGGTTGCTCACTTAGTTGCATATCTAGACAACCTACTTTGATGCATAGTTTAAATTGTTAAAGAAAAGCTAAAAATTGTTAGTTGCCTATTCACCCCCCCCCCTCTAGTCAACTATATCGATCCTTTCAACGTGTAGGATCATAATCAAATTCAACAATATAGCTATCATGTAAAATTTTCTCTTCATGATCCACATGCATAAAAGTTTTATAATCTTCCAAGATAGTGGGATTAACATCAACTAAAGTCATGACCTCTCCAAACTCACTTTCAATACTATTGCAAAAATTATTATCAATCTCATATTCATCATGAGGCATAAATAATTTTTCAAGATCATAAGAAGCATCATCACCCCAATCATGGTCATTGCAATGAGTATCGGACATATCAAAGTTAGCATCCCCAAGCTTTGGGGTTTGCATATTATTAGCACAATTGACATTAATAGAATTTATAGTAAAATCATTGCAACCATGCTTTTCATTCAAGGTGCTATCATGAATCACTTCATAAATTTCTTCATCACAATTTTCAGATTCATGAATTTCAAGCAAAACTTCATGGAGATAGTCAAGTGCACTCAAATCACTAGCAACTGGTTCAACATAATTAGATCTCTTAAAAATATTAGCTAGTGGATGAGGATCCATATCAATATATTTTTAGCAAGCGAAGATGCAAGCAAATAGAAGACACATGGTCACACAAGCAAACAAGAGATCCGACAAGAAAAAGGCGGAGGAAAAAGAAGGCGAATAAAACGACAAATTTTTGTGAAGTGGGGGAGAGGAAAACGAGAGGCAAAAGGCAAATAATGTAAATTGCGAGGAGATGAGATTTGTGATTAGGAACCTGGTATATGTTGAAGATCCTCCTCGGCAACGGCGCCAGAAATTCCTTTTGATCGCTCTCTGACTATAGCGCCAGAAAAGCTCTTGTCTGCTAGGACTGCGTCGGTATTTCCCCAAAGAGGAAGGGATGATGCATCACAGCGAAGGTAGGTATTTCCCTCAGTGAAGAAACCAAGGTTATCGAACCAGTAGGAGAACCAAGCAACACAACGTAAACAACACTTGCACACAAATAACAACACTTCGCAACCCGACGTGTTAAAGGCGTTGCCAATCCCTTTCGGGTAACGATGCCAGAAAATTGTAGTAGATTGAAATAATATATCACAAATAAATGAAGTGCAGCAAAGTATTTTTGTATTTTTGGTTTAATAGATCTGAATAAAAATGCAAAGGAAATGTAGATCGCTGGCAAATATATGAGGAAGAAGACCTCGGGGTCGTAGGTTTCACTAGTGGCTTCTCTCGAGAAAGACAACAAACGGTGGGTAAAAAAATTACCGTTGGGCAATTGGTAGAGCCTCAAATAATTATGACGATATCTAGGGAATGATCATTACATAGGCATCACGTCCAAGATTAGTAGACCGGCTCCTGCCTGCATCTACAACTATTACTCCACACATCGAACGCTATCCAGCATGCATCTAGTGTATTAAGTTCATGGAAAAACGGAGTAATGCAATAAGAACGATGACATGATCTAGACAAGATCCGTTTATCGATTGTGTAGTATAGATCTCGTCTTTTTATCCTTAGTAGCAACAATACATACGTGTCGTTTCCCTTTCTGTCACTGGGATCGGGCACCGTAAGATCGAACCCACTACCGGGCACCTCTTCCCATTGCAAGATAAATAGATCAAGTTGGCCAAACAAACCCATATCAAAGAAGAAATAAGAGGCTATAAGTAGTCATGCATATAAGAGATCAAAGAAACTCAAATAACTTTCATGGATATAAAAGGATATGACTGATCATAAACTCAAAGTTCATCAGATCCCAACAAACACACCGCAAAAGAGTTACATCATATGGATCTCCAAGAGACCATTGTATTGAGAATTTAGTGAGAGAGAGGAAGTCATATAGCTACTAACTATGGACCCAAAGGTCTACAAAGAACTACTCATGCATCATCGGAGAGGCACCAATGGAGGTGGTGAACCCCATCCGAGATGGTGTCTAGATTGGATCTGGTGGTTCTGGACTCTGCGGCGGCTGGATGAATATTTCATCGACTCCCCTAGGGTTCTGTGATTTTGGGGGTATTTATAGAGCAAAGAGGCGGTCCGGGGGCACCCAAGGTGGGCACAACCCACCAGGGCGCGCCTGGGCCTCCTGGCGCGCCCTGGTGGGTTGTCCCCTCCTCGGGACTCCCCCAGGTGCAACCAGGGCCCAACTTCTTTCTTTTGGTCCCTAAAAAATCATTGTGAAGTTTCATTGCATTTGGACTCCGTCTGATATTGATTTCCTGCGATGTAAAAAACATGGAAAAAAACAACAACTGGCACTTGGCACTATGTCAATAGGTTAGTACCAAAAGATGATATAAGATGACTATAAAATGATTATAAAACATCCAAGATTGATAATAAAACATCATGGAACAATAAAAAATTATAGATACGTTGGAGACATATCACATTCGTAGGAGGATGCACACTACCACTATGAATAATGGATTGCCTCAGATAGTCGTGATGATTGTAATCTTCTTCGGTGCGTCACTGTCTTGTTCTCGCTTACCCTGAACTAGTGAACGCATCCTGCAGCGAATCCTGGGCGGGCCAGAATCCCCAAATCCCTAATCTTAAAAAAGAGACGATAAATTTAACATTAGCCAGTAGTATCATACTTCAAAATATTCAATAAAACTGTTCAACTCATGAAAAAATTGACCGCAACAAATTATCTTACACGCTACATGTAAATAAAAATGTTTTCACTGAAGAATAATGCAACTAGCCATGTGTTTGCGAACGTAGTATTTCAAAAAAAATCCTACGATCACGCAAGATCTATCTAGGATAGCAACGAGCGGGGAGAGTGTGTCCACGTACCCTCGTAGACCAAAAGCGGAAGCGTTAAGTAACACGGTTGATGTAGTCGAACGTCTTCACGATCCAACCGATCAAGTACCGAACGCATGACACCTCCGCGGTCTGCACACGTTCAGCTCGGTGACTTCCCTCGAACTCTAGATCCAGTTGAGGCCGAGGGAGAGTTTCGTCATCACGACGGCATGGTGATGGTGATGATGAAGTTACTGACGCAGGGCTTCGCCTAAGCACTACAACAATATGACCGAGGTGGAAATCTGTGGAGGGGGCACCGCACACGGCTAAATCAACTTGTGTCTATGGGGTGCCCCCCTCCCCCGTATATACAGGAGTGGAGGAAGGGGAGGGCACTACAAAAAAAATACACTTCTGTGATGATACGTGTTTGTCACAGTAGGTCGCATTTTTTGTCATGCATGTACATCCATGACAAATTTATGACAGAATTAAGATAGTCATACCTGTGCTGTCGTAGAAGTGTTCCATGACATTACAAAAATTATCATCACGGAAGTGTCCACTTCCATGACGTTAAATCGCGCGTCACAGAAGTGCTTTCGTCAAGGGTGACCGACACGTGGCATCCATCGTAACGGAACGCCGTTAATCTATCGGGTCGGGTTTTGGATCCGATAACCCGTTAACAGCCCCGACCAATGGGGATTTTCCATGTGTAAAATCATCATTGGCTAGAGGAAACACGTGTCGGCTCATTGTTGGGACAGATGCCATCCACTCATTGGACAGGAGGCGCCTATGATAGGTCGACACGTGGCACGGCCCAACAGTGGCCCATTCCGGTGAAAAAGGCCGGCCCGGTAAAAATTAGCAGGTCGGCCCATATAAGGCCTACTTGTGTCAGGTCCATTTAAGCCCATGGCCCATACGAGATGTGCCAATTCGGCCCGTTAAAGATTTGACACCATTGCAGCCCATTGTCAGTTCGAGCCCGTTAACAGCCCGCTATATATTTGGGCTCAATATCGGCCCGATGAGATTTCGGCCTGTTAACGACCCATTTAATGGATGGGCCAATTTTCAGGATGTACATCTTTCGGCCTTTTAGCGACCCATTTAAATGTTGGGCTAATTTCCGGCCCGGTGTGTCTTTCAGCCTGTTGACGGCCCATAAATATGATGGGCCATTTGTAGTCAGACCTGAGTTTCGGCCTTTTAGCGGCCCATTTAAGTGTTGGGCCAATTTCTGGCCCGGTGTCACTTTCAGCCTGTTGATGGCCCATAAATCAGTTGGGCCAATTGTAGTCGGACCTGAGTTTTGGCCTTTTAGCGACCCATTTAAGTGTTGGGCCAATTCCCGGCCCTGTATGCCTTTCGGCCTTGAGGGAGTCCTGGATTAGGGGGTGTTCGGATAGCCGGACTATACCTTCAGCCGGACTCCAGGACTATGAAGATACAAGATTGAAGACTTCGTCCCATGTCCGGAAGGGACTTTCCTTGGCGTGGAAGGCAAGCTTGGCGATGCGGATATTCAAGATCTCCTACCATTGTAACCGACTTTGTGTAACCCTAACCCTATCCGGTGTCTATATAAACCGGAGGGTTCTAGTCCGTAGGACAACTTCATCATACAACAATCATACTATAGGCTAGCTTCTAGGGTTTAGCCTCCTTGATCTCGTGGTAGATCTACTCTTGTACTACCCATATCATCAATATTAATCAAGCAGGAGTAGGGTTTTACCTCCATCGAGAGGGCCCGAACCTGGGTAAACTTCGTGTCCCTTGTCTCCTGTTACCATCCGGCCTAGACGCACAGTTCGGGACCCCCTACCCGAGATCCGCCGGTTTTGACACCGACATTGGTGCTTTCATTGAGAGTTCCTCTGTGTCGTCGCTTTTAGGCCCGATGGCTCCTTTGATCATCAACAACGATGCAGTCCAGGGTGAGACTTTTCTCCCCGGACAGATTTTCGTCTTCGGCGGCTTTGCACTGCGGGCCAATTCGTTTGGCCGCCTGGAGCAGATCGAAAGCTACGCCCCTGGCCATCAGGTCAGGTTTGGAAGTTTGAACTACACGGCTGACCTCCGCGGGGACTGGATCTTCGACAGATTCGAGCCACAACCAAGCACGCCGCACTGTCTCGATGGGCATGATCTAGCTCTGCCGCCGAACAGTGCCCTGGAGCCCGCACGCGCGTCGGTTCCGACCCTTAATTCGGAACCTGCAGCGCTGATCGAAGGTGAGCGGTTGGACGTCACCCCGGGGGCTGCGATCTCAAAAGCGATCGAGCGGAACGCCAGCCCCGCACTCTGCATGACCCGTGACTCCGAGGATCTGGATTCCCCTCCGGACTCCGAACCTCTCACGCCCCTGCCAATCGAATCCGATTGGGCGCCGGTCATGGAGTTCACCGCCGCGGACATCTTTCAGCACTTGCCCCCGCCAAAGCAAAAAGGTGATACCGGCACGGGAGATAATACCACCCCGGATAGTGCCGAAGAACACCCCCTCCAGCAAGATTCGGCACAGGAAGATGGAGAAGCCAGCCCTCATGAGAGGGTGGCAGATTGAGAGGTTGAGGACGATAACTACATGCCTCCCTCCCTTTGGCGACATCATGAACTCACTAAAGTCTCTCTCTTTATCGGGAGAGCCCTGGCCGGACTATGGCCAGCAAGGATGGGATACGGACGATGAAGAAATTCAAACTCCACCCACCACCCACTTTGTAGCCGCTGTCAACGATTTAACCGACATGCTTGACTTCGACTCCGAAGACATCGACGGTATGGACGACGATGCAGGAGACGAACAGGAACCAACACCTGTAGCGCGCTGGAAGGCCACCTCGTAATATGATATATATATATATATATATATATATATATATATATATATATATATATATATATATATATATATATATATATATGGTGGATACTCCAAAAGATGGAGATGGCGGTGGAACAGCGGAGGATGATACCTCCAAGAAACAGCCAAAGCGTCGGCGTCAGCGGCGCCGCTCTAAATCCCGCCAAAGCAAAAAGGTGATACCGGCACGGGAGATAATACCACCCCGGATAGTGCCGAAGAACACCCCCTCCAGCAAGATTCGGCACAGGAAGATGGAGAAGCCAGCCCTCATGAGAGGGTGGCAGATCGAGAGGTTGAGGACGATAACTACATGCCTCCCTCCGAAGACAAGGCAAGCCTCGACGATGACGAATTCATCGTACCATCAGACCCTGCCGAACAAGAGCGTTTCAAGAACAGGCTTTTAGCCACGGCAAGCAGTTTCAAGAAAAAGCAACAACAGCTTAGAGCTGATCAAGATCTGCTAGCTAACAGATGGACTGAAGTCCTTGCGGCCGAAGAGTATGAACTCGAACGCCCCTCCAAGCGTTACCCAAAGCACAGGCTGCTACCCCGATTAGAGGAGGAGGCACCTACATCATCAGCGCATGACACGGCCGACCGGCCACTTCGTGGTCGCGACAGAGAGGCCTCTAAGCCCTCCACTTAAGACACGCCCCGATGCTGCTCAAAACATGCTAAGGCACGGGAAAACGCGCCGGACCTGCAAGATATACTGGAGGACAAGGCAAGGCAAACAAGGTCGATCTACAGATCGCGCAGGCGCCCCACGACACGTGAGGGTGATCGTCACTCCGGATACGATAAATCCGGCCGGGCCGAACACAATGGACGAAGCTCCTCCGAACTGCGTCGTGATATAGCCCAGTATAGAGGCGCCGCACACCCACTATGCTTCACAGATGAAGTAATGGATCATAAAATCCCTGAGGGCTTTAAACCCGTAAACATTGAATCATACGATGGCACAACAGATCCAGCGGTCTGGATCGAGGATTATCTCCTTCATATCCACATGGTGTTGCGGAACGTAGTAATTTCAAAATTTTCCTACGCACACGCAAGATCATGGTGATGCATAGCAACGAGAGGGGAGAGTGTTGTCTACGTACCCTCGTAGACCGAAAGTGGAAGCGTTATATCAACGCGGTTGATGTAGTCGTACGTCTTCACGATCCGACCGATCCAAGTACCGTTACTCCGGCACCTCCGAGTTCTTGGCACACGTTCAGCTCGATGACGATCCCCGGGCTCCGATCCAGCAAAGCATCGGGGAAGAGTTCCGTCAGCACGACGGCGTGGTGACGATCTTGATGTACTACTGCCGCAGGGCTTCGCCTAAGCACTGCGACAATATGACCGAGGTGGAATTTGGTGGCAGGGGCACTGCACACGGCTAAGGAAAGATCTCAATGATCAATTGTGTGTCTATGGGGTGCCCCCTGGCTCCGTATATAAAGGATCCAAGGGGGAGGGGCTGGCCGGCCAAGGGTGGCGCGCCAGGAGAGTCCTACTCCCTCCGGGAGTAGGATTCCCCCCCCCCCCCCCCCCAATCCTAGTTGGAATAGGATTCCTCAAAGGGGGAGAGAGAGAGGGGGGGCCGGCCACCTCTCCTAGTCCTAATAGGACTAGGGGAGGGGGGAGGCGTGCAGCCCATGAGGTCAGCCCTTTCACCTTTCCACCAAGGCCCATGTTGGCCCATTCGGCTCCCGAGGGGTTCCGGTAACCCTCCCGGTATTCCGGTAAAATCCTGATTTCACCTGGAACACTTCCGATGTCCAAACATAGGCTTCCAATATATCAATCTTTACGTCTCGACCATTTCGAGACTCCTCGTCATGTCCGTGATCACATCCGGGACTCCGAACAACCTTCGGTACATCAAAATGCATAAACTCATAATAACTGTCATCGTAACGTTAAGCGTGCGGACCCTACGGTTCGAGAACAATGTAGACATGACCGAGACACGTCTCCGGTCAATAACCAATAGCGGGACCTAGATGCCCATATTGGCTCCTACATATTCTATGAAGATCTTTATCGGTCAGACCGCATAACAACATACGTTGTTCCCTTTGTCATCGGTATGTTACTTGCCCGAGATTCGATCGTCGGTATCCAATACCTAGTTCAATCTCGTTACCGGCAAGTCTCTTTACTCGTTCCATAATACATCATCTCGCAACTAACTCATTAGTTGCAATGCTTGCAAGGCTTAAGTGATGTGCATTACCGAGAGGGCCCAGAGATACCTCTCCGACAATCGGAGTGACAAATCCTAATCTCGAAATACGCCAACCCAACATCAACCTTTGGTGACACCTGTAGTACTCCTTTATAATCACCCAGTTACGTTGTGACGTTTGGTAGCACCCAAAGTGTTCCTCCGGCAAACGCGAGTTGCATAATCTCATAGTCATAGGAACATGTATAAGTCATGGATAAAAGCAATAGCAACATACTAAACGATCGGGTGCTAAGCTAATGGAATGGGTCATGTCAATCAGATCATTCAACTAATGATGTGACCTCATTAATCAAATAACAACTCCTTGTTCATGGTTAGGAAACATAACCATCTTTGATTAATGAGCTAGTCAAGTAGAGGCATACTAGTGACACTCTGTTTGTCTATGTATTCACACATGTATTATGTTTCCTGTTAATACAATTCTAGCATGAATAATAAACATTTATCATGAATTAAGGAAATAAATAATAACTTTATTATTGCCTCTAGGGCATATTTCCTTCACATGGCCCGTGGTGATGATCTACACGCCATCAAATACCTCCCACTCAAACTCAAGGGACCGGCCCGGCATTGGCTCAACAGCTTGCCAGCAGACTCAATCGGTTCTTGGGAGGACCTGGAAGCCGCATTCCTCGACAACTTCCAGGGCACTTATGTGCGACCACCGGATGCCGATGACCTAAGCCACATAATCCAGCAGCCAGAGGAATCGGCCAGGCAATTCTGGACACGGTTCCTAACAAAGAAAAACCAGATAGTCGACTGTCCGGACGCTGAGGCCCTAGCAACCTTCAAGCATAATATCCGCGATGAGTGGCTTGCCCGGCACCTGGGACAGGAAAAGCCAAAATCTATGGCAGCCCTCACGACACTCATGACCCGCTTTTGCGCGGGAGAAGACAGCTGGCTAGCTCGCAGTAACAACTTAGCAAAGAACCCTGGTAATTCGTATACCAAGGACAAAAGTGGCAGGACACGCCAGAACAAGCAAAAGCGCCGTGTTAACAGCGACAGCAACGAGGATACGGCAGTAAATGCCGGATTCAGAGGCTATAAATCCGGTCAGCGGAAAAATCCATTCAAAAAGAATACTCAGGGCCCGTCCAGTTTGGACCGAATACTCAACCGCTTGTGACACATACATGGCACCCCCGAAAGGCCAGCAAATCACACCAACAGGGATTGTTGGGTGTTCAAGCAAGCAGGCAAGTTAAGATCCGAAAACAGAGACAAGGGGCTGCACAGCGATGACGAGGAGGAGCCCAGGCCGCCGAACAGGAGTGGACAGAAGGGTTTTCCCCCACAAGTGCGGACGGTGAACATGATATATGCAACCCACATTCCCAAGAGGGAGCGGAAGCGTGCGCTACGAGACGTATACGCGCTGGAGCCAGTCGCTCCAAAGTTCAACCCATGGTCCTCCTGCCCGATCACCTTTTATCAAAGGGACCATCCCACTAGCATCCGTCACGGCAGGTTTGCCGCATTGGTTCTTGACCCAATTATCGACGGATTTCATCTCATAAGAGTCCTCATGGACGGCGGCAGCAGCCTGAACCTGCTTTACCAGGATACAGTGCGGAAAATGGGCATCGATCCCTCGAGGATCAAGCCCACAAAAACGACCTTTAAAGGCATTATACCAGGTGTAGAGGCCAGCTGCACAGGCTCAGTAACACTTGAAGTGGTCTTCGGATCTCCGGACAATTTCCGAAGCGAAGAGTTAATCTTCGATATAGTCCCATTTCGCAGTGGCTATCACGCCCTGCTCGGGCGAACCGCATTTGCAAAGTTCAATGCGGTGCCGCACTATGCATATATCAAGCTCAAGATGCCAGGCCCTCGAGGAGTAATTACGGTCAATGGAAACACCGAGCGCTCCCTCCAAATGGAGGAACACACGGCGGCCCTCGCAGCAGAAGTACAAAGCAGCCTTCTTAGGCAATTCTCTAGTCCGGCCGTTAAAAAGCCAGACACCGCCAAGCGCGCCCGGAATAACCTACAACAAGGCCGCCTGGCACGTTCTGAGCAGGCATAGCAGTGCGACCCCAACCCCAGCCCTCGCGACATAGTGAAACCAGTGCTTCGCGTACATAACTACGCTCTTGAAATACCATGGGCGCAGGGGAAGGGGCACAATAATGGCAAACCCAAAATACAGCCTAAAACGTACTAGGGGCTGCCGAATTTTTTTTCTTTTCTCTTACTTTCAGGACTCCATACTTCGGACGACCTGTTCGGCAATTCAACCGCCGCACAAACGATGCAAGACCCAGGGAAGCAGAGAAGCCATGCCGCACTATGGAACCCCAAGGTGGTCTCTGTTACGAGCAGTATACCTGTTTTTGAAAACAATTCCGCGGCCTGCCCCTGGCAAGGACATGCTAAATAGTCCAATATCTTTTGCTTATCGCACTATTTGTGTCGTTCTGCTTTGATAGCAGCCTCTTTATAAACAATGCATAGCTTTTTGTCTGTTTTTTGCATTATCCCCTTTTTATATATATGTTCATTAATGACATGTGGCACCCATACACTGTGGTACGGCAAATACGCCAGGGGCTTCAGTACCCCTTAATATGGTGTAAGAAGTCCGAACACTTCATAAGTGCGGCACCCCGAGCTTATAGCACTATATGCATCGACTCCGAATCATGATTTGGGTCAATAGTTGGGTTTGCCTGGCTCCTAGGTTTTGGTGCCTTACGTTCCGCTATATCGGCTAAGGTAGCACTAGGAGAACCACTGCGATTGTGCCCCAGTTGAGCTGGGTTAAGCACCTCAGTGGAGAAAGCTAAAACTGACTGTCATGATGAGGCGAGAGACCGGTCGCTGTTCGAGAGGTTTTTCGAGTCCCTAAAGACTTATGCCGCTTCGAGCGAGGAGCCGGCTTTGTCCGGCCAAGGCGTGGATAGCGCCCTGAACTCGGTCTTCCGAACTAGGGGCTTCACCGAAATTTAAAATTATAAAGTTCTATGGCTAAGTGAGAGTGTTCAAGCATTATAGTCCGACTGTCTGGTTCGTTGTGCTGAGCGCCTCCCTCGAAGGACCCAAATATGGGAAAAAGAGCGCTCAGGTTTATCCCGAACACCCCAGCACTAGTGGCATGGGGGCGGAAGCCGACGAATCGCCATCTCTCAATTTTTTGATAAACGGACGCACAAAAAATAATATTTTAAATTCAACAAGCATTGTTTAGCGCATATGAACAAGTTTTCAGCGCACGGGATAAAGACGAGCGAGTTCATTCAAAAATTACATCCTTGGTACATTCATCCGCCACAAGGCGGGCACCCGCAAGAACATCCTTATAGTAGTTCTCGGGCTTGCGATGCTCCTTCCCCGGCGGCGGCCCGTCCCTCACAAGCTTCTCACCGTCTAGCTTACCCCAGTGCACCTTTGCACGGGCAAGGGCCCTGCGGGCACCTTCGATGCAGACGGAGCGCTTGATGACATCGAGCCTTGGACAGGCCTCCACCAGCCGCCGCACCAGCCCGAAGTAGCTCCCAGGCAGGGCCTCTCCGGGCCACAGCCGAACTATGAAGCCCTTCATGGCCTGTTCGGCCGCCTTGTGGAGCTCGACCAGCTGTTTCAGCTGGTCGCTCAAGGGCACAGGGTGTCCGGCCTCAGCATACTGAGACCAGAACACCTTCTCCGTCGAGCTGCCCTCTTCAGCTCGGTAGAATGCGGCGACGTCGGATACGCTGCGGGGAAGATCTGCGAATGCCCCTGGAGAGCTCCGGATTCGGGTAAGTAACAAGTAGTTTACTTTTATACTTCTGCTTTGCATAAATAATGCCTTACCCGCTGCTATATTTTTCATCTCCTCCAACTCTTGGAGGGCCTTTTGGGCTTCGGCCTTGGCGGACTTGGCAGTCTCAGAGGCCGCCGCGAGCTCGGACGCTTGCGTTTTTTACTCAAGCTCCAAACTCTCATGTTTTTTCATAAGAGCCTGAAGCTCTTGCCGCACCTCACCGACTTGGGCCTCAAGTTTCTCTCGCTCGGTGCGCTCCGCGGCCGCTTTCTTTTCGGCCTCGGACAACGCCTGCTTAAGGGTCGCCACTTCAGTCGTGGCCCCTACAATAAGTAGTACAATCCTGTTATTTTTTGCAATCACATCTTTTTATAGGCATTTTTTCTGTAAGGTATTTCTTACCTTCTTTCTCCTCGAGCTGCCGCTTGGCAAGGCCGAGCTCTTGCTTGGTCTGCTCGAGGCCCTGTTTCAGGGCACCCACCTCCGCAGTCAGTGCGGCAGTGGCTAGCAGCGAAGCCTGCATACGCATATTTGACTCTTTTTTGTTAGACTCCTGCGGAATTTAATAGATCCTCTATTCGGCTTTTCTTTCCGAACGCCAAACAGAGCATCAGGGGCTACTGTCTATGCGGTTATATTCTTACATATTTTTTACTTACCTCGAAGCCTGTTAAAAGGCTAGCGCAAGCTTCGTTCAGTCCGCTCTTGGCAGACTGAACCTTCCGGATCACCGTACTCATAATAGTACGATGCTCCTCGTCGACGTACTCATAATAGTACGGTGCTCCTCGTCGATGGAGGCGCCGTCAAGCACCTCCAGCAGACTTTCCGGCACCTCCGGTTGAACGGAGGCCGCTGGCTCAGAAGGCTTGCTCCTCTTGACAGGAGTTCGCCTGCCGTGGTCCGGAACCGTTGAAAATTCCGGCGCGGTGTCCGGCTCAAAGCCGGACTTGGGGCCCTGGGGGGTTTTATCCCCTTTACTCCTGGGGTCCGGGAGGTCGCCTTGCGGCTCCTCCAGGACCACCTCCTCCTGCCCCGGAGCTCGTTGCGACGCCACTTCGGCGTCATCCGCAGTGCGGGGGGAGACAGCGGGCGGAACTGAGTTCACGTCCGACGAATCCAGGGAGCCGCTCGACGACTCGTCGAGTTCGGCCCGGGGCGGGCTGCGCAATTATGTTCGGCATTAGGGAAAGCTGAGCGACAAAGGAATATCATGAGTTACTCTGGTATCCGAATACTTACGATTTCGCCGGGCGCTTGGCCCTGTCCGGCCACTCCTCGCCGTCCTCGTTGGCGTTGGGGGAGTAGTCCGGCGGAGGGGTCTTCCTCCTCTTGGACCCTTCGGCCTCCCCCGTTGGGGCGGCCTTCCTTTTCTTTCCTCCCCCCGCTGGAGGGGGAGAGGTTTCTTCTTCCTCCTCCTTGTTTTCACGGGAGGAGAGCGTCTCGGACTCGTCAGATGACGAGTCCGACACCACCATGTTACGGGCACTCTTTCGAGTCCCCGTGGCCTTCTTCTTCTTGGCCTTCTTCTCCGGCACCACATAAGGCGCCGGAGCCAGCAGCTTCACTAGGAGAGCAGGGGCTCGGTCTTCGGGCAAGGGAGCCGGACAGTTAATCGGTCCGGATATCACCTGCCAAGCCTGTCAAAGGAAAGGGAGTTTAGATCCCGCATGGAGTCAAACTATGAAAAAAACTTAAAACATCCTGTGAAAGGTGAAAATAGCTTACCTCGCTAGCGTGACGCTGCGAGCTGTATCCGCGGTCCTCGGAGGCGGATGTGGTAGCCTCGGCGCCTTTGGTTAGCACCTTCCAGACGTCTTCATACGTCACGTCAAAGAGCCTGTTGAGGGTTTGGTGCTACGCCGGGTTGAACTCCCACAGAGTAAAGTCCCGTTGTTGACACGGGAGGATCCGGCGGACGAGCATAACCTGGACCACATTGACAAGCTTGATCGGCTTGTTCACCAGGGACTGGATGCATGTTTGCAGTCCGATCACCTCTTTTTCGTCACCCCACGACAGGCCCGTCTCTTTCCAGGACATAAGCCGCGTGGGGGGTCCGGATCGGAACTCAGGGGCTGCGATCCATTTTGGATCGCGTGGCTCGGTGATGTAAAACCACCTGGATTGCCACCCCTTTAGGGTCTCCACGAAGGAGCCCTCGAGCCATAGGACATTGGCAACCTTGCCCGCCATGGCGCCTCCGCACTCCGCCTGGCTGCCGCGCACCACCTTGGGCTTGACGTTGAAGGTCTTGAGCCAGAGGCCGAAATGGACGCAGAGGAAAGCCTCGCACACGACGATAAACGCCGAGATGTTGAGGACGAAGTTCGGGGCCAGATCGTGGAAATCCAGGCCGTAGTAGAACATGAGCCCCTGGACGAATGGGTGGAGTGGAAAACCCAGTCCGCGGAGGAAGTGGGGAAGGAAAACTACCCTCTCATGGGGCCTTGGGGTGGGGAGAAGTTGCCCCTCCTCGGGAAGCCAGTGCGCGATGTCTTTGGATAAGTATCCGGTCTTCCTTAGCTTCTTGACATGGCCCTCCATGATGGAGGAGACCATCCACTTGCCTCCCGCTCCGGACATTGCTGGAGAAGGTTGAGGTGGGAAGTGCGGGCTTGGGCGCTGGAGCTCGGGTGCGCAGAAGATGGATAGGCAAAGGAGGAAGAAGGCATAGGTAAAAAGGTGGATCCTTATCCCCTTATATGGGCGGATGCGGCTATGCGTCCCCACCAGCCTAGTAAAACTCTCTTGCCTCCCAAGCGCCGTGATAAATGGCACGGTTGGGTTACGCACGTCCGTATTGATGAGGATCCCGTAAATGGGGGACACGATCTCTGCTTTGACAAGACGTGCCAAGGAAACCGCCTCGCAAAACACGCTGCGGTGGAAGAGTAAAAACGACTCGAGAAAAGGACTTGGTCGTAGTGTGATGACACGCTGCGAAATACGTCAGCAGATTAGATTTGTGTTCATATTATTCTCTCTATGGCAATATGTGGAAACTTATTTTGCAGAGCCGGACACTACTCTTGGTGTTTACAAATCTTTTATGAAGTACTTGGAGGAGGAACCCGCCTTGCAATGCCGAAGACAATTTGCGCGCCGGACTCGTCGTGATTGAAGCCTGGTTCAGGGGCTACTGAGGGAGTCCTGGATTAGGGGGTGTTCGGATAGCCGGACTATACCTTCAGCCGGACTCCAGGACTATGAAGATACAAGATTGAAGACTTCGTCCCGTGTCCGGAAGGGACTTTCCTTGGCGTGGAAGGCAAGCTTGGCGATGCGGATATTCAAGATCTCCTACCATTGTAACCGACTTTGTGTAACCCTAACCCTATCCGGTGTCTATATAAACCGGAGGGTTCTAGTCATAGGACAACTTCATCATACAACAATCATACCATAGGCTAGCTTCTAGGGTTTAACCTCCTTGATCTCGTGGTAGATCTACTCTTGTACTACCCATATCATCAATATTAATCAAGCAGGAGTAGGGTTTTACCTCCATCGAGAGGGCCCGAACTTGGGTAAACTTCGTGTCCCTTGTCTCCTGTTACCATCCGGCCTAGACGCACAGTTCGGGACTCCCTACCCGAGATCCGCCGGTTTTAACACCGACAGGCCTGTTAACGGACCATAAATGAGTTGGGCCATTTGTAGTCGGACCTTAGTTTTGGCCTCTTAACGGCCCATGCCCTTCATGGTCAAATACCAGCCCGGTTTCTCTTTCGGCCTGCTAAAGGCCCGCAACACAGTTGGGCCGTTTACAATACGACCTGACTTTCGACCTCTTAGCGGCCCATGCTCTTCATGGTCCAATACAAGCCCGTTGTCTCTTTCGGCCTGCTAAAGGCCTACAGTATAGTTGGGTCATATGTAGCCCAAACTTAGTAACGGCCTGTTAACGGCCCGTGAAATAAATTGGGGCCACCTGTTACCCGCTTCGATGTCAGCCTGTTAACGACCCGGGAGGTAAGAGGGCCGACCATTAACTTTTGGACTAGTAACGGCCCATTAATTTAATGGGCCCACTAAAGTTCGTTCATGTCTTTAGGCCAAATTAGAAATTTGAGCCCATTACGATGAGCAAAGGTACGACATACAGGGAATAACGTTGCACATCCAGAATATATTACAGGAAATTACATCCACTGGGCAATCAAAGATTGATGCCAGTTCAAATAATGAGGAGAACCTAACCATCTACAACGTCACAATCTGCAACCTCAGCACAAATGATGCGCATAAGCATGTGGGCAAGTTCTTGCTGCTTTGCCACACTGTCTCTAAAAACATTGATCAGTTGTTGTGTCGCACGACTCTGCACCTCTGTTTCATCCACCATTTCCATCATTGCTTCAGCCATTAATTGGTTCACAAACATACATTTATTTCGTTGCATTCGAGACAGAGGATACTGAACAGATTCATATGGCGATTTTGGCAGGCTTGTATTATTGATAGTGGAGAGTGTCTTGACCACTACATCATAACATAAATTAGGACGGGAACCAAACAGATTAATCATGAGTTATTGCCATATTACCTGGCCTAGATTTACTGGAAAGAAACAATGGGGTTGCCTTGCTGTTTTCAGAGTTTGTCTTCTTATCTTCAGCAGCCTGCACAAAATTAACACACTAGCATTGCTATCATTGGCCAGGTCAGATAATAGGAAAGCAACATTGACACAACAAACGTTTGGGCAACTAGCCAACACCAATTTAACACAATATGGCACAGCTATCATCAGCCAGGTAAGGTAATACGAAAGCAACATTGACACAATGAATGAATGGGCAACCAGAGAAGCACTACAATTCAGTAATGTGCGTGATATGAGATAACACATTCATGCAGCTCAATACGCAAAACTACCAGGTAGTTTTCCTTACAGAAATCAACATTGGCGCCTTTAACATTTTTCTATAACTAATTTTAGATCAGATAAAGGTTAGATTCACGCCGATTAACAAAATACATGCTGATGTAAAAATATAGTGATATACAACAGGTACTTACATCAGCACTGGAGCACAGAGAATTCCCGCAAGATATTTTCCTCGAATACGATCCCAACGGAGGAAGTCTTGTATCGTTTAACCTTATTTTCTAAAAGAGAGACGGGTAAGAAACATGTAGAAAATATGATCATAATGCTATAAAATTTCATGATGCGAGGATACGCACACGCTTCTTAGAATGGAGTTGACATTCTTTTGCTGGACTGGAGCGGACTAGTTCTTTGGCCACTGGAATCTGCTTATTATCAGTGGGAGTTGGGTTTCTCTGTGCTGGAGCAGTATCTATGAAAAATGGAGTTGGTTTGTTATCTCCTGGCATTTGGATCTTTTGCAAAGACCTGGTTTGTAACCCTTCAGATTCTAACATAGCCGTCTTCCCCTTGCATGCCTTATATAAAAGAATGGTGATTCAGTTATAAAACATGCTACAGCAGAGATGGAATAGGTACTAAAGAATAGAAAGGCATGACATATTGACATGTATTCACTCCATCCGGAAATAAATGGATGGGTCTACGCGTATTTCAGTTCTAGATACATCCAATTTTATCCATTTCTGCGACATTTAATCCGGACAGAGGGAGTATGATGTAAGAGCTAGGGATACGACAGGACAACACAGTAAAAAAACACTGAAAAACCCACTGCAGAACCAAAGTATTCAAACCCACTGATATGAGATAGTACACTCATGCAGCTCAGGATGCAAAACTACCAGGCAGTTTTCCTTGCAAAAATCAACATTGTGGCCTTTAATCATACATTTTGCCACAACTAAATTTAGATCAGATAAAGGTTGGATTCACGCCGATTAACAAAATACATGCTGATGTAAAAATATAGTGATATACAACAGGTACTTACATCTACATTGGAGCACAGAGAATTCCTGCAAGAATCTTTCCTCATAAACGATACCATTGCAGAAAATCTTCTATCTGTTAAGCTTATTTTCTAAAAGAGAGATGGGTAAGAAACATGTAGAAAATATGATCAGCATGCTATAAAATTTCATGATGCAAGGATATGCACACGCTTCTTTGAATTGAGTTGACATATTTTTGCTGGACTGGAGCGGACTAGTTCTTTGGCCACTGGAATCTGCTTATTATCAGTAGGAGTTGGGTTTCTCTGTGCTGGAGCAGTATATATATAAACTGGAGTTGGTTTATTATCTCGTGGCGTTTGGATCTTTTGCAAAGGCCTTGTTTGTAACCCTTCAGATTCTAACATAGTCGTCTTCCCCTTGCATGCCTTGTATAGAAGAATGGTGCTTTAATTATAAAACATGCGGCAGCAGAGAGATGGAATAGGTACTGGAGAATATAAAGGCATGACATATTGACATGTATTCCCTCCAACCTCCACGAGCTACTGTTCATCCACCGTCAACCTCCTCCAGCCTCCACCTGCGACTGTTCATCCACGGGCTCCTGTTCATCCAGCCTCCAACGCGCGCTACTCTACCGGCTACTGTGCAACCAGCCCTCTCCACGGGCTCCTGTTCAACCACCCCTCCACGGGCTACTGTTCATCCTGCCCTCCATCATCTATTGTTCATCCTACCCTCCACGGGGTGGTCCTGTTCATCCAGCCCTCCACGGGGTCCTGTTCATCCAACCCTCCACGGGGTCCTGTTCATCCAGCCCCAACCGGCTCGATCGATCGGGGTCCTGTTCATCTAGAGGCAACACCACGGGGCCCTGTTCATCCACCCCCACCGGGAACTGTTCATCCAACCCCCCCCCCCCCCCCCGCAATGCTCACTGTTCATCCAGAGGCAGCATCGATCGGCTTCAATTAGCAGCAGTAGCGAAGGAATCGCTCGACCGGGTTTAGTTAACAGCCATCGATCGATCGCTCGGGTTCAGTAACGCGTAGCCTGCAGTGCAATCGCTCGGGTTCAGTTAGAGCCCAACACCTCGGTCGGGTTCAGTTAGAGCCAACGCATCACACACACGCGCGTACGTGTACGAGAGAAACACGCATCGCTCGGCCCCCGACCTCCCACCATAATCGGGAACTCCCTGAAATTTTCCTCGCCCTCCCTTCCACCATGGTATTTTCCGTCATGGACGGCCCAAAGAATGTCATGCAGCTGCGTCTCCGGCCCGCCCATGACAAAAAAACCCATTTTCTGTCATGATTTTTTGTCATAGAAGTAGGAGCCCACCACATCTATGATGATACCGGGTTTTGTCACAATTATCGTCATAGAAGTGTCATATGTATGATAGAAAAAAAATCGTTCGGCCCAAAATGTCACAGATGTGTCTTTTTTTGTAGTGGGGCCGGCCTCCTAGGGCGCACCCCAAGGAGGGAGTCCTACTCCTACAGTCCAACTAGGAGGGGGGAGGAAGGGGGAGAAGGAGAGAAGGAAAGGGGGCCGACCCCCCTCCCCAATTCAGATTGGGCATGGGGGGGCTCCCCACCACTTGGCCGCCTCCTCCTCTCTTCCACCATGGCCCATGAAGGTCCATTAACCCCTTGGGGGGTTCCGGTAACCCCCCGGTACTCCGAAAAATGCCCGAACTCATCCAAAATCTTTCCGGTGTCCAAACATAACCTTCCAATGTATCAATCTTTATGTCTCGACCATTTCGAGACTCCTCGTCATGTCCGTGATCACATCCGGGGATCCGAATAACCTTCAGTATATCAAATCACAAAACTCATAATACATATCGTCATCGAACGTTAAGCGTGCGGACCCTACAGGTTCGAGAACTATGTAGACATGACCGAGACTCATCTCCGGTCAATAACCAATAGTGGAACCTGGATGCTCATATTGGCTCCTACATATTCTACGAAGATCTTTATCGGTCAAACTGCATAACAACATACGTTGTTCCCTTTGTCATCGGTATGTTACTTGCCCGAGATTCGATCATTGGTATCATCATACCTAGGTCAATCTCGTTACCGTCAAGTCTCTTTACTCGTTATGTAATACTTTATCCCGCAACTAACTCATTAGTCACATTTCTTGCAAGGCTTATAGTGATGAGCATTACTGAGAGGGCCCAGAGATACCTCTCCGATACACGGAGTGACAAATCCTAATCTCTATGCCAACCCAACAAACACCTTCGGAGACACCTGTAGAGAACCTTTATAATCACCCAGTTACGTTGTGATGTTTGATAGCACACAAGGTGTTCCTCCGGTATTCAGGAGTTGCATAATCTCATAGTCAGAGGAACATGTATAAGTCATGAAGAAAGCAATAGCAATAAAACTCAAGGATCATAATGCTAAGCTAACGGATGGGTCTTGTCCATCACATCATTCTCTAATGATGTGATCCTGTTCATCAAATGACAACACATGTCTATGGTTAGGAAACATAACCATCTTTGATTAACGAGCTAGTCAAGTATAGGCATACTAGGGACACTCTGTTTTGTCTATTTATTCACACACGTACTAAGTTTCCGGTTAATACAATTCTAGCATCAATAATAAACATTTATCATGATATAAGGAAATATAAATAACAACTTTATTATTGCCTCTAGGGCATATTTCCTTCAGTCTCCCACTTGCACTAGAGTTAATAATCTAGTTCACATTGCCATGTGATTTAACACCAATAGTTCACATTACCATGTGATTAGTTCACATCGCCATGTGACTAATATCCAAAGGGTTTTACTAGGGTCAATAATCTAGTTCACATCGCTATGTGATTAACACCCAAAGAGTACTAAGGTGTGATCATTTTTTGCTTGTGATAGAAGCTTAGTCAATGGGTCTATCACATTCAGAGTCGTATGTATTTTGCAAAAAAATATGTCTACAATGCTCTGCATGGAGCTACTCTAGCTAATTGCTCCCACTTTCAATATGTATCCAGATTGAGATTTAGAGTCTTCCGGATTGGTTAAAAGCTTGCATCAGCGTAACTCTTTACGACGAACTCTTTATCACCTCCATGACCGAGAAATTTCTCCTTAGTCTTCTAAGGATAATTTTGACCGCTGTCAAGTGATCCACTCCTGGATCACTATTGTACCCTCTTGCCAAACTCATGGTGAGGTCCACAATAGGTTTGGTACACATCATAGCATACTTCATAGAACCTATGACTGAGGCATAGGGAATGAATTTTCATTCTCTTTCTATTTTTTGTTGTGGTCGGGTTTTGAGTCTTTACTCAACTTCATGCCTTGCAACAGATGTAAGAACTCCTTCTTTGACTGTTCCATTTTGAACTACTTCAAAATCTTGTCAAGGTATGTACTCATTGAAAAGAAAAACTTATCAAGTGTCTTGTTCTATCTCCATAGATCTTGATGCTCAATATGTAAGCAGCTTCATCGAGGTCTTTCTTTGAAAAACTCCTTTCAAACACTCCTTTATACTCAATATGTAAGCAGCTTCACCGAGGTCTTTCTTTGAAAAACTTATCAAGCGTCTAGTTCTATCTCCATAGATCTTGATGCTCAATATGTAAGCAGCTTCACCGAGGTCTACATTATTTCTGATCAACAATATGTCATTTACATATACTTATCAGAAATGATGTAGTACTCCCACTCACTTTCTAGTAAATACAGGCTTCACCGCAAGTCTGTATAAAACCATATGCTTTGATCACCTTATCAAAGCGTATATTCCAACTCCGAGATGCTTGCACCAGTCCATAGATGGATCGGTGGAGCTTGCACACTTTGTTAGCACCTTTAGGATTGACAAAACCTTCTTGTTGCATCATATACAACTCTTCATTAAGAAATCCATTAAGGAATGTTGTTTTTGACATCCATTTGCCAGATTTCATGAAATGTGGCAATTGCTAACATGATTTGGACAAACTTTAAGCATCGATACGAGTAAGAAAATCTCATCATAGTCAGCATCTTGAACTTGTCAAAAACCCTTTTCGACAAGTCGAGCTTTGTAGATAGTAACACTACTATAAGCGTCTATCTTCCTCTTGAAGATCCATTTTATTCTCTATGGCTTGCAGATCATCGGGCAAGTAAACCAAAGTCCACACTTTGTTCTCATACATGGACCCCATCTCAGATTTCATGGCCTCATGTCATTTCGCGGAACCCGGGCTCATCATCGCTTCTTCATAGTTCGTAGGTTCGTCATGGTTAAGTAACATGACTTCCAGAACAGGATTACCATACCACTCTGGTGCGGATCTTACTCTGGTTGACCTACGAGGTTTGGTAGTAACTTGATCTGAAGTTTCATGATCATCATCATTAGCTTCCTCACTAATTGGTGTAGGCATCACCGGAACTGATTTCTGTGATGAACTACTTTCCAACTCAAGAGAAGGTACAATTACCTCATGAAGTTCTACTTTCCTCCCACTCACTTCTTTCGAGAGAAACTCCTTCTCTAGAAAGGATCCATTCTAAGCAACGAATATCTTGCCTTCGGATCTGCGATAGAAGGTGTACCCAACAGTCTCCTTTGGGTATCCTATGAAGACACATTTCTCCGATTTGGGTTCGAGCTTATCAGGTTGAAGTTTTTTCACATAAGCATCGCAGCCCCAAATTTTAAGAAATGATAATTTGGGTTTCTTGCCAAACCACAGTTCATATGGTGTCGTCTCAACGGATTTAGATGGTGTCCTATTTAAAGTGAATGCAGCTGTCTCTAATGCATAACCCCAAAACGATAGTGATAAATCGGTAAGAGACAACATAGAACATACCATATCTAATAAAGAACGGTTATGACGTTCGGACACACCATTACGCTATGGTGTTCCAGGTGGCGTGAGTTGCGAAACTATTCCACATTGTTTCAAATGAAGACCAAACTCATAACTCAAATATTCACCTCCACGATTAGATCGTAGAAACTTTATTTTCTTGTTACGATAATTTCCCACTTCACTCTAAAATTCTTTGAACTTTTCAAATGTTTCAGACTTATGTTTCATCAAGTAGATATACCCATATCTGCTCAAATCATTTGTGAAGGTCAGAAAATAACGATGCCCGCCGCGAGCATCAACACTCATCGGACCGCATACATCAGTATGTATTATTTCTAATAAGTCAGTTGCTCACTCATTGTTCCGGAGAACGAAGTCTTAGTCATCTTGCCCATGAGGCATGGTTCGCAAGCATCAAGTGATTCATAATCAAGTGTTTCCAAAATCCCATCGGCATGGAGTTTCTTCATGCGCTTTACACCAATATGACCTAAACGGCAGTGCCACAAATATGTTGCACTATCATTATCAACTTTGTATCTTTTGGCATCAGTATTATGAATATGTGTATCATTATGATCGAGATTCAATAAACCATTTATATTAAGTGTATGACCATAGAAGGTTTTATTCATGTAAACAGAACAACAATTATTCTTTGACTTAAATGAATAACCGTATTGCAATAAACATGATCCAATCATATTCATGCTCAACGCAAACACCAAATAACATTTATTTTGGTTCAACACTAATCTCGAAGGTAGAGGGAGTGTGCGATGGTGATCTTATCAAGCTTGGAATCATTTCCAACACACATCATCACTTCGCCCATAACTAGTCTATGTTCATTCTGCAACTCCTGTTTTTAGTTACTACTCTTAGCAACTAAACCGGTATCAAATAATGAGGGGTTGCTATAAACACTAGTAAACTACACATCAATAACATGTATATCAAATATACTTTTGTTCACTTTGCCATCCTTCTTATCCGCCAAGTATCTAGGGCAGTTCCACTTCCAGTGACCATTTCCTTTAAAGTAGAAGCACTCAGTTCCAGGCTTGGGTCTAGCTTTGGGCTTCTTCATGGGAGCAGCAACTTGCTTGTTATTCTTCTTTGAAGTTCCACTTTCTTTCCCTTGGCCCTTTTCTTGAAACTAGTGGTCTTGTTAACCATCAACACTTGATGCTATTTCTTGATTTCTACTGAAAGTGCGTTATATCGACTAGAGGGGGTGAATAGGCGATTTTTATGAAATTCTTCACTGAGGAATTTGCTAGTGAGGAAATTCCTTAGCGAAGAACTACTAGCAGCGGAATAAGTACTCGGAAGTAAACATAGCAGAATACATGCATGGTCATCATGATGAAATGAAGACAAACACAGAGTACAGAAAGCGTAAACACGGGATAACACAGGATGAAGACAAACAGACTGAAGAGATTGAACTGAGGAAATTGAGAAAGTCTTCAGTCAAAGTCTTCAAACACAGATATGATAAACAAACAGCACAATACTGAGGAAATGAAAGAGTTGAGGAAATGGAACCAGTAAGCTTGGTGAAGACAATGATTTGGTAGACCAGTTCCAACTACTGTCTCAGTTGTACATCTGGTTGGAGCGGCTGAGTATTCAAACTCGAGGACACACAGTCCCGGACACCCAGTCCTGAGCACGCAGCTCGGGACACCCAGTCCTCACCATATTCTCCTTGAACTAAGGACACACAGTCCTCGTCCAATCACTCATGGTAAGTCTTCAGGTGACTTCCGAACCTTGACAAACTCGGCCACTCGGCGATCCACAATTCCTCTTGGATGCTCTAGACCATGACGCCTAACCGTCTGGAAGAAGCACAGTCTTCAAAGGTAACAAGCGTCAGATCCACGCAGGATCAATCTCTTCAGTGATGCTCAATCACTTTGGGTTTGTAGGTGTTTGGGTTTGGGTTTTGGATTTTCCTCACTTGATGATTTTCGCTCAAAGTCCTCGGAGGATGGGTTGCTCTCAAATGACAAGTGTCAGTTTCTCGCGGAGCAGCCAACCAGCTAGTGGTTGTAGGGGGCGGCTATTTATAGCCTAGGGAGCAGCCCGACATGATAAGACATAAATGCCCTTCAATGATATGACCGTTGGATGGATAAGATATTTTGGGACAGCTGGCGCGTAGCACAGCAACGGTCGGAAATTTGAGGTACAAATTCCTCAGGGCTATCATGTTCCTCACTGTGTAGGCAATCCGCACTGGCAAATTCCTAACTCCTCAGTCAGAACAAAGTCCTCAATGACCAGAAGAACTGTGTCTCTGTCACTGAAGAGATTGACTGAACTGTATGAGATTTCCAATGGCTTCACTCGAAGGGATTGGTAGGTGTAGGATTTGAGTTGAGCATCAAATGGAAATTTTTCCTTAGTATTTCCTCGACCCCCTTTAACAGTACGGTGTTTCCTATGACTCAAGAAAGAGAAAATGAAACTACAAAAACAAAAGTCTTCACGCTTCATGTTCCTCGAATGATAACCAAGTCTTCAAGGTCACACCAATTTCTTCACTTTCAAAGTCTTCAGAAAGTCTTCAGTATATCAAAGTCTTCAGTCGAAGAACTTCATTTTTAGGGGTCGACTTTCTCTGTAATTATCAAACTCCTCATAGACTTATAGACCTGTGTACACTCATAAACACATTAGATTCTTAACCTATAAGTCTTCAATACACCAAAATCACTAAGGGGCACTAGATGCACTTACAATCTCCCCCTTTTGGTGATTGATGACAATATAGGTTAAGTTTCCAACGGGGATAAATATATGAAGTGTAAATACTAATATTGAGGAATTTGATTGCAAGATATAGAAGAACTCCCCCTGAATATGTGCATAGTGAGGAATTTGCTTTTGAAGCAATGCACACTTGAAGAGTTGAATCATGGAGATCTCCCCCTATATCTTGTAATTCATACACGCATTTGATATATAATATGAAGAATTTGAAATGCATGATGAAATATGGTGTCTGATGTAATTTAGCATGCTGCAATAATATTAACGAGGAATAAGCATGCAGAGTAGTGCATCAAAAGTATCAGAGCACAGTGCATCAAAGGTATCAGAGCACCATCGGGTTTAAGATTACAACTCGATCCAACAAAAGTTTCGAAAGAACGAGAGTTGTAACTTAGCAAAAAAATGCCCTTATAATAGAATAGACCCGCTTGAAGACTAACTCAGATTTCTCCCCCTTTGTCATCAAATGACCAAAAGGATCGAAACTGAGGACTAACGCCCCTGAAGATAATCAAGTTGATGAAGGAGCGCCAGCGTTGTTGGGGTCGGTAGTTGAAGTTGGGCCTGCCGCAGTGTCGTCCAAGTCTTCATTTTCATTAGTCTCACGCGATGAAGAATATGAGCTGGCCACCAAAGAAGGAACCTCGACCTTCTTGAATTTCTTCGGAGGAGGTGCAGACCAGTCAAACTCTTCGTTGAGACCCATTTTCTTCAGATCTTCGGGGCTGTAAACTTGAGACAGAACAGCCCAGGTGCGGCTGAGGGTTTCATGGAGGTAGTGGTGGTTTTTCTTTACTGCATTGTATGTTGAAGTCATGTTGTAAAGAATTGAACCAAACTGACGCTTGACCCATTTGTGATTGCGATCAACCTTTTGATGAAGACTGAGGAGTAACTCACGATCAGTCATCACCTTGGGTGTTGTGGCTTGAGGATTTGGCTTGGCATTGTTGGCGGCAGAGTCATGTGTGGCAGAGTCATCATTGGTGGAGTAGGATGCAGCCTTGCGAAATTGACCATCCAATGGACGAATGCCTTCATCTATCACAGCAGTTGCCTTGCCCTTTTCTTCAGCTGAGGAAAATGTCCTTTTGAGGACTTCAATAGGAGGCAAGTAGCTGCAGTGGTTCAGAGTATCAGTTTTGTAATTGAGTGAAGACCTTGTCCTGATGAATCTCATAATCCATGGCGCATAAGGCTTCAGCTCAAATGGTGACATAGCAATATTTGCCAGAGTCCTCATGAAGAAATCATGGAAGTTGACGGGAACGCCATGAATGATGTTGAAAAGCATATTCTTCGTGATACCAATGACTTCTTCATCATTAGAGTCGTGGCCTTTGATAGGACTCATTGTCTTTGACAAAATGCGATGGACAGTCCGAGGCACATACAACAATTCCTTGACGAGGAATTTGGTTCGAGGGGCCTGCCCTGGCTTCAAAGGCTTCATCAGCACTTGCATATAGTGATTTGAGAGTCCAGGTTCGTTGTAAACACAACGTGCATCTTCAAGGGGAGGACTTAGAGGAAGGACACGAAGCAATTCAGATGCTGGTGCCTTGTAGTGAGTGTTCTCTGTCATCCAGTCCAGGACCCATGAATTCACATCTTCAGAGTTTCCGGTGATGTTCAGCATTGCGTAGAACTAAAGAATGAGTTCTTCATTCCAATCACAGATGTCAGTGCAGAAATTGAGCAGCCCAGCGTCATAGAGAACACTGAGGACTGGTGTGAAGCACGGCAAAGACTCCATGTCTACATGAGGAATGTGTGCATGGTCGAAGACTTTGTCTTTGTTGAATAGCACTGAGGAATAGAAGTTGGCTTGACTAGCAGTCCAGAAACGCCACTTCCTTATGCGAGTAGAGTCATAGGGGTTGTAATCTGTGAAGAATACATGCTCACCAAAGAAGTCTTCAGCCTTGAACTTTTGCTTCCTTGAGAACGGATCCTTTGGCTTTGGCAGAGGAGTGTCAGTGAGTTGCATCACTACCTCAGGAATCGCGAGCTCAGGTTCTTCAGGCTGAGGAATTTTTGGTTCCTCCTCAGGTGCAGTCACATTATCAACAGCAGTTTCTTCAGCACTAGTGGCTGGAATTTCTTCATGGACAGATGAGGTGGGATGAGTTTCTTCAGAGCCCAATTGAACTGTTGGCGCAGGGGAGTGAGGGATTTGCTGCAGCGGGGTGAAGAGTGGAGAACTAGGATGCTGACTTTCCCAAAAGTCGTCATTCATCACTGGAGTTGTGCTTCCAATGTCCACATCTTCATCATCAATTTCTTTAACACCAGCCTCTTCAGCAGTAAACTGAGGCATTGGTGATGATACCACTAGGGTTGAAGGGATTGCATCCACTTCAATTTCCTCATCAATCTGCTCTGACGAAGCAGCAGATTGAGTTTCTTCATCAGATCCGCTTGGGATCACATATTCTTCACCAAAAGGAACAAGGTCCTTTGATGGCATGGTTGAAATTGGAATAGCATCAATGGGATTTTCAAATGGGCTGGTCATAGGCTTCATCTTCTTTGGAGCTAAAGATTCTGAAGCATTTAATGCTTTCCTTTTCTTCACTGCAACTCGCTCTGCAGCCTTGGTCTTCTTCACATCTGATGCAGATGGAAGGATAGGAGTTGGTGTAGGCGCAGGTGGAGCTGAGGAATCCGGTTGAATTTCTTCAGGCACAACTGATGCAGTTGCCCTGACTTCTTCATTTTCTTCAGGCGCACCACTAGTGGATGCCCTGGCAATTTCTTCAGCGGCTGGAATGGAGTCATCAGCCCTGGAACTAGCATTTTCTTCAGCAGCCTGAAAATCATCAGCGGTGCTGGCATGTTCTTCAGTTGGCTGAGCAGAAGCTTCAGCTTGAGGAACTTCTTGTTGCGATGGGGCTGCAACATTAGTGAAATTTTCAGTCAGTTTCACAAACCTGACTTTGGCTCCCTTCCAATCAGCGTAGTATGAGTCAAATTTGTCGCTGAGGGCTTTGATGTTAGCCTGCATCTTGACAAGTTCTTCAGTTGTCATCTTGACAACATTTTTCTTCAGTAGTTTCTCTTTTCTGTATTGTGATTTCTTGATCTCTCTGGCCCTATCATATTTCCATTTCTCCTCTTGGATGAAATGAGTCAGCATGTGACTTTGGCCAGGTGTCAACTTGAAGTCAAGAATAGGTGTAGTTGGATCCTTATGCCAGAGATCAATATAATCGAGGATCGCCCTTGGATCCAGCAGCAGTGGCACAGGTGTGCCTTTGGCTCTAGCGGCCCTTTCTTGTCTGTCCCTGATGATTTCTGCAAGTTCTTCTTCATCAGCCTCATCTTCTTCAGACGGCACATGAAAGACAACCTGCTTCTTCTTAGGGCTTGGGCGAGGGCCTCGTCCAGCAGTAGCTTTTTCTTCAGCAGAGAGGGTCCAGCTGAGGAACTTGGTGCAGCTGAGGAACTTGCTGAGACACCAGAGGCAATGGAGATGCATGTAGTCCTTTGGCACGAGGCCAGATGCACAGGTGTTGAGGACTTAGTCGGAACAGCTGAGGACTTTGGAGGAGGTGCTGAGGATTTCAGAGGAGCAGGGGCAGCTTGAGGAATTTGCCTTGAAGATTTTGAAGTTTCTGGCCGTGAGGGCGCAGCTGAGGAATTTGGCCGTGAGGGCACTGTTGGTGAAGCACTTGGCTTTTGAGCGGGCTTTTTCGCCATAGATTTCCGTGGCTTGACAAAGGCCTCAGTGGCAGCAGCAGCAGCAGAATCTTCATTGAATTTCTTCACTGCTTCTCTGGCTTGTCTTGCCAATTTGGCTTCATCAGGCGTGCAGTACTCAGCATAGATGTCCTTAGGGATTTCAAACGCAGTCATGACCTCAGGCTTCTTTCCTCCCTTCTGTGGCTTCTTACCATCTGCCATATTCTTCAGCTGAGGAATTTGAACAATCAAATTCTCTGAAGAAGTGTGCAACTTTTCTTCGAGGAACGCTGCAAATGAGTTAAGTTGATGAGAACCTAGTGATTCAGCAGCGGACATGTGTACCTATGAACAGAGTATAGTTGCGAGGAATTTGGAGAGGTCATATGCGTTCTCAGAGGGTTTTTCAAAAAAAAGAACAAGTTTGAGGAATTTGACCAGATGCGTCTTGAAGAATTTCACTAAGCGCTCTTTATCTTAGGTTCCAGAGTTGTATAGATCGTAGATCCACACAATTGAGGAATCTTGAAGAATGATGCTTAGGGAAATGAATCAAGAACAGATGACATGTGAGATGTTTTGTGTGTGAAGATTTGAAGAATAAAACACCTTTGAAGATTTTGTAGAAAAACTCCGAATCAAAGAGGGCAGTAAAAGTAACTTTTAATTACCCTGAATGAAGAACACGACGAACAAAGAGGTGAAACAGTGGAGTTCGTCGATGTAGATCTTCCACGCCCTAACTTGGCGGAGGAAGACGTCTACGGCGGCGGCGGAGGTGAAGATTTCCGCGGTCGGCTCGAGTATGACGGCGACGAGGTCGAGGCAGTGAAGCTCTTCCTCACCGGCGACGATGGAGTAGCGGCGGCGCTAGGGTTCGGGAAGCTCGAGCGGGAGAGAGAGATCGAGCGGAGTAAAAGAAGTGAGGAAGGGGTGAGGGGTATTTATAGAGGCAGTGAAAAACTGTTCGCCCGAAGATTTTGGACGAACGTGCCCCTGACCCTTCTCCTTCTCACGACATGTGTCACCCACGTACTGTGTAGTGGAGATCGTGTAAGATCGTGGGTGAATAAACAAATGCATCATGGTATGCGGAACGGTTTGAGCGGCAAAATCGAAAATTTTGGATAAGATTAGTTTAACGTTCCGTTCGCAATTTCTTCAGCTGACAAGGACACAGTGAAGATTTTAAACGAGTTTCAAATAGAACGCACATGAAGAATTTGTGAACAGATTGGATTGAGTATAGCATAGAGAGGGAAGGGTCCGATCACATTCACTTAGTATAAAAACCAACTTGAAGAAATAGCTATAAGTGAATGCTGTAGAGGACATAAACTCATATATATATATATATATATATATATATATATATATATATATATATATATATATATATATATATATATATATATATATATATATATATATATATATAGCCAATGAAGAAAAACGACGGCACAAGTGAAGATTTTGCAAGTTGAAGAATTTGAACAACAGAGGAATTTCAAAAATTGAGGAACAACTCAAATTGAAGATTTTCAACTTTTGTGGTGGTGTGACCCACCGTATAAGAATGATGATTTCAGACACCGCGTACAATTGTCGTAGGGTTCTGAGAATCAAATTCTTCATTAATTTCTTCACACTTAGAGTGTTATTCTTCATTGATTGAAGAAAAACATTTCTTCATGTGTTGCACATCTAAGTCATCAATTTTGCATAAGTGTTAGGATGAGTGCCTTTTCAAAGTACATTCGAAGACTCTAAGATATTTAGCTCACACCGCAACTTACTAAATCTCTTCTCATCCAAGGGCTTAGTGAAGATATCGGCTAGCTGTTCTTCAGTCTTCACATGTTCAATAGAAATGTCGCCCTTCAACACATGATCACGAAGAAAATGATGATGAATCTGAATGTGCTTTGTCTTCGAGTGCTGAACTGGGTTGTGAGCAATTTTGATGACACTCTCATTGTCACAGAGGAGAGGCACATTCTTCACGTTGATGCCATAGTCCTTGAGTGTTTGCTTCATCCATAGCAGTTGAGCACAGCAAGAACCAGCAGCAATGTACTCAGCTTCAGCAGTAGACAGTGATACGCAGTTCTGTTTCTTCGAGGACCAACAGACCAAGGATCGTCCGAGGAAATGACAAGTACCAGATGTTGACTTGCGGTCCACACGATCACCAGCATAGTCCGAGTCAGAATATCCAATGAGATCAAAATCCGAGCCCTTGGGATACCATAATCCTAGTGTTGGTGTGTGAGCTAGATATCAAAGAATATGCTTCACAGCCTTATGGTGTGATTCCTTCGGTGCAGCTTGAACTCGTGCACACATGCAAACACTAAGCATTATATCTGGCCTAGATGCACATAAGTACAATAAAGAGCCAATCATGGAGCGGTATACCTTATGATCGAAGTCAATACCATTTTCATCAGTGCACAGATGACCATTTGTGGGCATAGGAATTTTGATGCCTTTGCAGTCTTGCATGCCGAATTTCTTCACGACATCCTTGAGGTATTTCTCCTGAGATATGAATATGCCATTGCGCTGTTGACGAATTTGAAGACCTAAGAAGAATTTCAACTCTCCCATCATAGACATTTGATATTCTTCACTCATCATATAGGCAAATTCATCACTATAACGTTGGTCAGTACAGCCAAAGATGATATCATCAACATATATTTGACACACAAACAGTTCACCATCATAAGATTTAGTAAAGAGAGTAGGATCGAGTGAACCGGGTGTGAAGCCTTTCTTCATGAAGAATTCCTTCAATGTATCATACCACGCCCGTGGGGCCTGCTTGAGGCCATAGAGGGCCTTGTTAAGTTTGAAGACTTTGTCAGGATGTTTTGGATCTTCAAAACCTGGGGGTTGAGCAACATATACTTCTTCCTCAAGCTTACCATTGAGGAATGCACTTTTCACATCCATTTGATATAAGATGATATCATGATGGTTAGCATAAGCAAGCAATATGCGAATAGCCTCAAGTCTAGCAACAGGTGCAAAAGTTTCATCGAAATCAACTCCTTCAACCTGTGTGTAGCCTTGAGCTACTAGTCGTGCCTTATTCCTCACCACAACACCATTTTCATCTTGCTTGTTGCGATAGATCCACTTTGTGCCAATGATGTTATGCTTGCGAGGATCGGGACGATTGACCAATTCCCAGACGTTGTTGAGCTTGAACTGATGTAATTCTTCTTGCATGGCCTAAATCCACTCAGGCTCTAGAAATGCTTCATCTACCTTAGTGGGCTATGTGATAGAGACAAAAGCAAAAAGCCCACAAAAGTTAGATAGATGTGAAGCTTTTGAGCGGGTGAGAGGACCTGGTGCTCTAATGTCATCGATGATCTTCTCCACTTGCACTTCTTTTGCAACGCGAGGATGAGTTGGTTGTCGTTGAGGAAGTTGATCAGGACTTTCTTCAGCATCAATTTCCTCAGCATTTTTTTCAGGTGCGTCAGCTTGACGTTCTTCACGTTCTGGAATGAATTCTTCAGCAGATTCTTCAGTAGGAATGACATCTTCAGTAGCCTTGTGCTTGATAGAATCCTCAGGTGTTGGTTCATCTAACACAGAAGGTAGGTGCTCTCTTTGCGAGCCATTAGTCTCGTCGAACCGCACATCTACAGTTTCAACAATCTTGTGAAGAACATTGTTGAAGACTCTATAGGTGTGCGAGTCCTTTCCGTAACAAAGCATAAAACCTTCATGTGCTTTCGGTGCAAATTTAGAGTTGTGATGAGGATCTCTAATCCAGCATTTAGCACCGAAGACTTTGAAATAACTCACATTGGGTTTCTTGTCAGTGAGGAGTTCATAGGCAGTCTTCTTGAAGAATTTGTGAAGATATACTCTGTTGATGATGTGGCACGCAGTATCAATTGCATCAACCCAGAAACGACGAGGGGTTTTGTACTCATCAAGCATAGTGCGAGCCATCTCAGCAAGAGTCCTGTTCTTGCGCTCCACGACGCCATTCTGTTGAGGAGTATAAGGAGCAGATAACTCATGAGTAATACCAAGTTCATCAAGATATTCATTTAGACCCGAATTCTTGAACTCAGTGCCATTGTAACTTCTGATGTGCTTGATCTTCACACCAAAGTTGGTTGAAGCCCTCGAGGAAAATCGTTTGAAGACTTCCTGCACTTCATGTTTGTAAGAGACAAGGTGTACCCATGTGTAACGAGAGTAATCATCAACAATAACAAAGCCATATTGAGATGCTTCATTTGAAATAGAGGAGTAGTGATTAGGGCCGAAGAGATCCATGTGAAGCAATTCGAATGGTCGAGTAGTGGTCATGATGGTCTTTGCTGGATGCTTGGCCTTGGTCATCTTTCTAGCTTCACAGGCACCACATAAGTGATCCTTGAGGAATTTGACATTCTCAATGCCAATAACATGTTTCTTCTTCGCAAGCGTGTGCAAATTCCTCATGCCTGCATGACCAAGTCGTCGATGGCATAGCCATCCTTCTGAAGCTTTTGCAAGTAGGCACACGGCTGGTTGTGAATCTGCAGAGAAATCAACAATATACAAGTCTCCTCTCCTAAAGCCTTCGAAGACTTTGGAATTGTCAGCTTCCATAATCACAACACAACGATACTTGCCAAAGACAACAACCATATCAAGATCACAAAGCATTGAGACAGACATAAGGTTGTATCCTAAGGACTCAACAAGCATGACTTTGTCCATGTGTCGATCCTTTGTGATAGCAACTTTACCTAGACCCAATACCTGACTTTTGCTTTTATCAGCGAAGATGATATGCTTCAGATGTGATGACGATAAGGGAGCATCCATCAACAGATTCCTGTCACCAGTCATGTGATTTGTACATCCACTATCAAGTACCCACTCAGTGGCCTTGGGTTGATCATCCTGCAGATGAATTACGAACTCATATACTTTAGCAGTGAAGAATATGATATCACAATTCATCAGATCAACTTCATCAAGCAGTAAGACAGATAAAGCAGAGGGAGGACGTGTGAAATGAAGGTTCATTTCATCATGATTAGCCTGCGTCCTTTCAGGCAACTTTGTCAGGTCCCTAGCAAATTCTTCAGACGTTACAGTACGTCTGGAGACCTGACCCTGCATAAGAGATTAGTTCTTTTTCTTCACCACCCACATCTGAAGGGGTGGCAAAGAGTTCATCACTCTGCGAGCTCCATATGAGAATGGTGGCATAGCGGCCAAACCATTACGTTTCACATAAGAGGGGTTAGGGTAAGCATATGAATAAGCAGAGAAATTCTTCGAGGACTTATGAACATAATAATTTGAAGAATAATGCTCATATTCATAGCCCTTGACTCTTCCCTGCGAAACAGAGTTGTTAGCACGATGAAGTTCATATGAGGATTTTGATCCATGTGAGGAATTTGATCCACGTGAGGAATTTGGTCCGTATGAGGACTTGGATCCATATGAAGAATTTGGTCCATATGAAGAATTTGATCTGGAGTTCCTATTCTTCACAGGTGGTGTCATGAGGACATTCACCTGAAGACTTTCAAGACACTTTTTGGGAACCCAAATTTTCTTCATAGGGGAACCGTTCCTGCAGTTAGTGCCAACATATCTAGCAAATAATTCACCATTCTAATTTTTGAACAGTTTATAGTTGGAGTCAAATGACTCATCAAAAGAATGAGAAGATTCACATGTATAGCCAGATAAATTAGATGGGTCAACTGGAGGTCCCTTTGCAGCAACCCATGAGGTTTTGGGGTACTTCTCAGGCTTCCAATATGTACCATCAGCATTGAGTTTCCTCTCAAAGGAAATACCCTCTTTCCTAGGGTTCTTGTTGAGGATCTGCTTTTTAAGCACATCACAAAGAGTCTGATGCCCTTTGAGGCTTTTGTACATGCATGTCATGTACAATTCCTTCAGCCCTGCATCGTCAGTGATACTAGAAATGTCCTCAGATGAGGAATTAGTGATAGCATAGACAGGTGAAGAATTTGTAACATTAGAAGCATTTGAACATTCAGGTGAGGAATTAGCAGATTCTCATTCAATGCATTTCAAACATGGAGGAATAAATTCTTCCCGAGCAGCGCTGATTTGTTGAGCAAGTAATGAATCGCGCTCCTTTTGAAGATCTTCATAACTCACTCTTAGCTTCTCAAGATCTTGCTTCTTTTGAAGAAATTCATAAGAAAGCTTCTCATGATCAGACAAGAGAGAATTATGTTGATCTTGAAGTGAGTCATACTTAGAATGAAATCTCTGAAGACTTTCAGCTAAAGCTTTTGACTGATCCATTTCTTCACCCAACATATCATCGCTCTTACTAAGCATGTCATGAGCCTTTTCCAAGGCCTTTTGTTGTTTAGTGGCAAGGCAAACAAGCTTGGTATAACTAGGTCCAAAATCATCATCAGATTCATCATCACTAGACTCGGATGAGGAACATTCGGTTACATTGGCACCGTTTGCCATGAGGCATGGTGCAGAAGATGATGATTCTGGTTCGAAAGTCATCGTCTTGAGAGATTCCTTGAAATCTTCAAACTAGGGATCATGACAAGTACGATGACCTTCATAGACGTCAGAGATTCGGTCCCAGATAAGCTTCGCATTGCAAAGATGCATGACGCGCCTGAATTCATCTCTGGACAGGCAGGAACAGATGATATCCTTTGCCATGATGTCAAGTCGAGTGTACTTGCGAATATCATCAGCGTCCGCCATCTTGCATAGATCGATAAGACCAATCTCAGTGACGGTCCACAGCTCGCTGTTCATCGCCATGAGGCGCTTCTTCATCATAGCCTTCCACTTGGGATACTCGTGACCGTCAAAGATGGGGCATGTCACTTTCTTCATACCTGCGGTCGACATAACTAAAACTCCAGGCGGTTAAACCAAAATCACACAGAACAAGGGAGTACCTTGCTCTGATACCAATTGAAACTGCGTTATATCGACTAGAGGGGGGTGAATAGGCGATTTTTATGAAATTCTTCACTGAGGAATTTGCTAGTGAGGAAATTCCTTGGCGAAGAACTACTAGCAGCAGAATAAGTACTCAGAAGTAAACATAGCAGAATACATGCATGGTCATCATGATGAAATGAAGACAAACACGGAGTACAGAAAGCGTAAGCACAGGATAGCATAGGATGAAGACAAACAGACTGAAGAGATTGAACTGAGGAAATTGAGAAAGTCTTCAGTCAAAGTCTTCAAACATAGATATGATAAACAAACAGCACAATACTGAGGAAATGAAAGAGTTGAGGAAATGGAACCAGTAAGCTTGGTGAAGACAATGATTTGGTAGACCAGTTCCAACTGCTGTCTCAGTTGTACATCTGGTTGGAGCGGCTGAGTATTCAAACTCGAGGATACACAGTCCCGGACACCCAGTCCTGAGCACGCAGCTCGGGACACTCAGTCCTCACCATATTCTCCTTGAACTAAGGACACACAGTCCTCGTCCAATCACTCACGGTAAGTCTTCAGGTGTCTTCCGAACCTTGACAAACTCGGTCACTCGACGATCCACAATTCCTCTTGGATGCTCTAGACCATGATGCCTAACCGTCTGGAAGAAGCACAATCTTCAAAGGTAACAAGCGTCGGATCCACGCATGATCAATCTCTTCAGTGATGCTCAATCACTTTGGGTTTGTAGGTGTTTGGGTTTGGGTTTTGGATTTTCCTCACTTGATGATTTTCGCTCAAAGTCCTCGGAGGATGGGTTGCTCTCAAATGACAAGTGTCAGTTTCTCGCGGAGCAGCCAACCAGCTAGTGGTTGTAGGGGACGGCTATTTATAGCCTAGGGAGCAGCCCAACATGATAAGACATAAATGCTCTTCAATGATATGACCGTTGGATGGATAAGATATTTTGGGACAGCTGGAGTGTAGCACAGCAACGGTCGGAAATTTGAGGTACAAATTCCTCAGGGCTATCATGTTCCTCACTGTGTAGGCAATCCGCACTAGCGAATTCCTAACTCCTCAGTCAGAACAAAGTCCTCAGTGACCAGAAGAACTGCGTCTCTGTCACTGAAGAAATTGACTGAACTGTATGAGATTTCCAATGGCTTCACTCGAAGGGATTGGTAGGTGTAGGATTTGAGTTGAGCATCAAATGGAAATTTTTCCTTAGTATTTCCTCGACCCCCTTAAACAGTATGGTGTTTCCTATGACTCAAGAAAGAGAAAATGAAACTACAAAAACAAAATTCTTCATGCTTCATGTTCCTTGAATGATAACCAAGTCTTCAAGGTCACACCAATTTCTTCACTTTCAAAGTCTTCAGAAAGTCTTCAGTATATCAAAGTCTTCAGTCGAAGAACTTCATTTTTAGGGGTCGACTTTCTCTGTAATTATCAAACTCCTCATAGACTTATAGACCTGTGTACACTCATAAACACATTAGATTCTTAACCTATAAGTCTTCAATACACCAAAATCACTAAGGGGCACTAGATGCACTTACATCTACCTTCGCTGATTTCAGCATCGTGAAGAGCTTGGGAATTACTTGGTGATAGTGACTAGAGAACTTTGTCAATTACTATCTTATCTGGAAGATTAACTTCCACTAGATTCACGCAATTGTAGTACCCAGACAATCTGAGCACATGCTCACTGGTTGAGCTATTCTCCTCCATCTTGTAGGCAAAGTACTGTCAGAGGTCTCATACCTCTCAACACGGGCATGAGTATGAAATACCAATTTCAAGTCTTAGAACATATTCTATGCTCCATGGTGTTCAAAACATTTTTGAAATCCCGGTTCTAAGACGTAAAGCATGGTGCACTAAACTATTAAGTAGTCATCATACCGAGCTTTGTCAAACATTCATAACATGTGTATATGCTCGTGCAATAGGTCTGTCACCTAGCGGCGCATCAAGGACATAATTCTTCTATGCAGCAATGAGGATAATCCTCAGATCATGGACCAAGTCCGCATCATTGCTACTATCATCTTTCAACTTATTTTTCTCTAGGAACATATCAAGAATAAACTGGAAGCTACATTGCAAGCTATTGATCTACAACATAGATATGCAAATACTATCAAGACTAAGTTCATGATAAATTAAAGTTCAATTAATCATATTACTTAAGAACTCCCACTTAGATAGACATCCCTCGAGTCATCTAAATGATCACATGATCCATATCAACTAAACCATGTCCGATCATCACGTGAGATGGAGTAGCTTTCAATGGTGAACATCACTATGTTGATCATATCTACTATATGATTCACGCTCAACCTTTCGGTCTCAGTGTTCCGAGGCCATATCTGCATATGCTAGGCTCGTCAAGTTTAACCCGGGTATTCTGCGTGTGCAAAACTGGCTTGCACCTGTTGTATGTGAACATAGAGCTTATCACACCCAATCATCACGTGGTGTCTCGGCACGAAGAACTGTAGCAACGGTGCATACTCAGGGAGAACACTTATACCTTGAAATTTAGTGAGGGATCATCTTATAATGCTACCGTCGTAGTAAGCAAAATAAGATGCATAAAAAAGATAAACATCACATGCAATCAAATAAGTGATATGATATGGCCATCATCATCTTGTGCCTTTGATCTCCATCTCCAAAGCATCGTCATGATCACCATCGTCACCGGCTTGACACCTTGATCTCCATCGAAGCATCGTTGTCGTCTCACCAACTATTGCTTCTACGACTATCGCTACCGCTTAGTGATAAAGTAAAGCAATTACATGGCGATTGCATTTCATACAATAAAGTGAAAACCATATGGCTCCTGCCAGTTACCGATAACTGTTACAAAACATGATCATCTTATACAACAAATTATATATCATCACATCTTGACCATATCACATCACAGCAAGCCCTGCAAAAACAAGTTAGACGTCCTCTACTTTGTTGTTGCAAGTTTTACGTGGCTGCTACGGGCTTAGCAAGAACCGTTCTTACCTACGCATCAAAACCACAACAATTTTTCATCAAGTGTGTTGTTTTAACCTTCAACAAGGACCGGGCGTAGTCACACTCGATTCAACTAAAGTTGGAGAAACATACACCCACTAGCCACCTGTGTGCAAAGCACGGCGGTAGAACCAGTCTCATGAACGCGGTCATGTAATGTCGGTCTGGGCCGCTTCATCCAACAATACTGCCGAATCAAATTATGACATGCTAGTAAGCAGTATGACTATTATCGCCCATAACTCTTTGTGTTCTACTCGTGCATATAACATCTACACATAGACCTGGCTCGGATGCCACTGTTTGGGAACGTAGTATTTCAAAAAAATTCCTATGATCACGCAAGATCTATCTAGGAGATGCATAGCAACGAGCGGGGAGAGTGTTTCCACGTACCCTTGTAGACCGAAAGCGGGAGCATTAAGTAACGTGGTTGATGTAGTCCAATGTCTTCGCGATCCAACCGATCAAGTACCGAACGCAAGGCACCTCTGCGATCTGCACATGTTTAGCTCGGTGACCTCCCTCGAGCTCTAGATCCAGCTGAGGCCGAGGGAGAGTTTCGCCAGCACGACCGCGTGGTGACGGTGATGATAAATTTACCGACGCAGGACTTCACCTAAGCCCTACAACAATATGACCGAGGTGGAAATCTGTGGAGGGGGCACCGCACACAACTAAAATCAACTTGTGTCTATGGGGTTCCCCCCTCCCCCGTATATAAAGGAGTAGAGGAGGGGGAGGGCTGGCCTCCTAGGGCGCGCCCCAAGGGGGGAACCTACTCCTACCTACTAGGAGTAGGTTCCCCCCTTTCCTAGTCCAACTAGGAAGGGGAAGAGGGAGAGAAGGAAAGGGGGCCGGCCCCCCTCCCCAATTCGAATTGGGCTTGGGGGGGCCACCACTTGGCCGCCTCCTCCTCTCTTCCACCATGGCCCATGAAGGCCCATTAACCCCCTGGGGGGTTCCGGTAACCCCTCGGTACTCCGAAAAATGCCTGAACTCATCTGAAACCTTTCTGGTCTCCAAACATAACCTTTCAATATATCAATCTTTATGTCTCAACCATTTCAAGACTCCTCGTCATGTCTGTGATCACATCCGGGGCTCCGAACAACCTTCAGTACATCAAATCACATAACTCATAATACATATCGTCATCGAATGTTAAGCGTGCGGACCCTACGGGTTCGAGAACTATGTAGACATGACCGAGACTCGTCTCTGGTCAATAACCAATAGCGGAACCTAGATGCTCATATTGGCTTCTACATATTCTACGAAGATCTTTATCGGTCAAACCGCATAACAACATACATTGTTCCCTTTGTCATCGGTATGTTACTTGCCCGAGATTCAATCATCGGTATCATCATACCTAGTTCAATCTCGTTACCGGCAAGTCTCTTTACTCGTTCCGTAATCCTTCATCCCGCAACTAACTCATTAGTCACATTCCTTGCAAGGCTTATAGTGATGAGCATTACCGAGAGGGCCTAGAGATACCTCTCCGATACACGGAGTGACAAATCCTAATCTCGATCTATACCAAACCAACAAACACCTTCGGAGACACCTGTAGAGCATCTTTATAATCACCCAGTTACGTTGTGACGTTTGATAGCACACAAGGTGTTCCTCCGGTATTCGGGAGTTGCATAATCTCATAGTCAGAGGAACATGTATAAGTCATGAAGAAAGCAATAGCAATAAAATTCAACGATCATAATGCTAAGCTAACGGATGGGTCTTGTCCATCACATCATTCTCTAATGACATGATCTCATTCATCAAATGACAACACATGTCTATGGTCAGCAAACAAGACCATCTTTGATTAACGAGCTAGTCAAGTAGAGGCATACTAGGGACACTCTGTGTTGTCTATGTATTTACACATGTACTAAGTTTCCGGTTAATACAGTTCTAGCATGAATAATAAACATTTATCATGATATAAGGAAATATAAATAACAACTTTATTATTGCCTCTAGGGCATATTTCCTTCACCATGGTACTACCAGGTGAACCAAACTGAACAGAACAGGCTCAGTAGTCAGTACCCACTTCCTAGCATCCTCCCAGATGCACACTCAAAGGAGAGGTTAAAATATGTCACATGTTTTTTGGGAGGGTTCTGAGGAAATCCACACAGGAAAATATCTGGTGGCATGGCATAGAGTTTGCAGACCAAAAATTGTTGGCAGACGAGGAGTAGTGGATATCCGTTTGCATGGCTAAACGTTGAGATTGAGATGTGATGTCTGCTAGACTACGTCGGTATTTCCCCAAAGAGGAAGGGATGATGCACACAACGACGGTAGGTATTTCCCTCAGTGATGAGACCAAGGTTATCGAACCAGTAGGAGAACCAAGCAACACTACGTAAACAGCACATGCACACAAATAACAAATACTCGCAAGCCGACGTGTTAAAGGGGTTATCAATCCCTTTTGGGAACCGGCGCCAGAAATTGGCAAATGGACGTGATAAAAATATGATAGATTGGATAAATAGATCTCGAATAAAAGCAAATTAAAATAAAGTGCAGCAAGGTATTTTTGGGGTTTTGAAAATACTAGCAAAAGAGCCCGTGCGTTGCAACGGGACAGAAAAAACACACGCTCTTAACCCAATAACAACGACTCGAGACCCTGATAGGTAGACGTTCTTTATTTTAAAATGGCATCACATTCGTGTTCCCGACGGTGGTCTCAATGCTCACACAACGAAAACGCATTTGAATGTGGTCAGTCCTAAGGCGTCTCTCACACACACACACACACACGCGCGCGCTCGCACGCACACAATCGCTCAGAATAAGATGAGAAAAGTGTTGTTTTTTCCCGCGAGGTTTTTCAGAGTTGTGCATGCGTGGTTATCAATGTTTTTTCCCACTCAATCTGGTTTTAATGTGTGTTTATTTGCAATTTGTATTGCCGCCGATGCGAAAGAAAAACAGATCGTGCACTATAGATTAAGTTTGCACCCAAATTAATAGTTTAGAAATATTTAACAGCTAAAAGTAACAGCATATTTAGATTCTACACATTTTTCTAATCAAATTTCATATGTAATATGTTAAAATCGGAGTCACGGTTTAAAAGATATGGATAATTTTGTTTTAGATAAACTGCGGATTGATTAACCAAAAGGTTAGGGGGTTTTCTGTTAAAACACAAAAAAACGATTCATGTGACTTAAATATGGACGACGGGTTGATTACTTGAAACTTCAGGGGGTTTCTAAGAAAGTTAAAAAAATGGTTCGGTATGACTTATAGATGGACTGCGGGTTGATTTCAAAAAACTGCACGGACTTTTTTGCAAATAGGGATGATGGTCGGCCGAAACCCACCGTGCTTTATTATTAGGTAGAGATAAATCTAAAAATAAAAACAAATAAAATAGATTGCAAAGGCAAATATATTAAAGAAGAGACCCGGGGGCGTAGATTTCACTAGTGGCTTCTCTCGAGAAAAATAGCAAACGGAACGGTGGGTAAACAAATTATTGTTGGGCAATTGATTGAACTTCAAATAATCATGACAATATCCAGGCAATGATCATTATATAGGCATCACATCCAAGATTAATAAACCGACTCCTGCCTGCATCTACTACTATTACTCCACACATCGCCCGCTATCCAGCATGCATCTAGTGTATTAAGTTCATGGAAAAATAGAGTAATGCAATAAGAACGATGGCATGATGTAGACAAGATCTATTTATGTAAAATAGACCCCATCTTGTTATCCTTAATAGCAACGATACATACGTGTTGGTTCCCCTTCTGTCACTGGGATCAAGCACCGTAAGATCGAACCCATCACAAAGCACCTCTTCCCATTGCAAGATAAATAGATCAAGTTGGCCAAATAAAACCCAAATATCATAGAAGAAATACGAGGCTATAAGAATCATGCATATAAGATATCAAAGAAGACTCAAATAACTTCCATGGATAAAAAGATAGATCTGATAATAAACTCAAAGTTCATCCGATCCCAACAAACACACCACAAAAAGAATTACATCAAATAGATCTCCAAGAGACCATTGTATTGAGAATAAAAAAAGAGGAAGCCATCTAGCTACTAACTACGGACCCATAGGTCTACAAAGAACTACTCATGCATCATCGGAGAGGCACCAATGGACATGATGAACCCTTCCGTGACGGTGTCTAGATTGGATCTGGTGGTTCTGGAACTTGCGGCGGCTGGAATTGATTTTCATTGACTCCCCTAGGGTTTCTGGAATATTGGGGTATTTATAGAGTAAAGAGGCGGCTCGGGAGGCAACCGAGGTGGGCACAACCCACGAGGGCGCGCCTGGGCCTCCAGGCGCGCCCTGGTGTCTTGCGCTCACCTCGGGCTCCCTCTTCTATACTTATTTGGCCCACTGGATGTCTTCTGGTCCAAAAAATCCAAAAAAAAGTTTTGCTGCGTTTGGACTCCGTTTGGTATTGATTTCCTGCGATTTAAAAAACATGCAAAAAGCAACAACTGGCACTTGGCACTATGTCAATATGTTAGTACCAAAAAATATATAAAATGATTGTAAAACATCCAAGAATGATAATATAACAACATGGAACAATCAAAAATTATAGATACGTTGAAGACGTATCAGCATCCCCAAGGTTAATTCATGCTCGTCCTCGAGTAGGTAAATCATAAAAACAGAATTTTTGATGTGGAATGCTGCCTAACATGTCATCTCATATTCTTTTCTTTGTAGTATGGACATTTGGACTTTTATATGGTTCAAAGCAATAGTCTAGTTTTTACATGAGGACTTAAATACTCAAGCATAACAACAAGCAACCATGTCTTTCAAAATATCAATGCTAAAGTAAGTTATCCCTAGCCCATCATGCTCATTGATCCATTCATGAAACACACTCGCATATTAGCTACACCCAATGCTCAAGTACGATCATAGTGCCCCCTAGTTGGTGCTTTATAAGAGAAGATGGAGACTCAAAGTAAAAATAAAAATTGCATAAAGTAAAAGAAAGGCCCTTTGCGGAGGGAAGTAGGGATTTGTAGAGGTGCCAGAGCTCAAAGCGAAAAAGATAGATATAAAACATTTTGGGTGGCATGCTTTTCCTGTCAACGAGAACGATCGAGTAGTTCCCAATACTTTCCATGCTAGATATATCATAGGCGGTTCCCAAACAGAAATTAAAGTTTATTCCTTTTTCAACCATAATTTCACTTTCCATGGCTAGCCATATCCACGGTTGCCCTTCATACCAACACTTTACAAGGAATTTATTATTTGACAACATAAAGTAAATTCATTTTTCATTTCGGGACTGAGCATCATTAATACCTTTGCCTTACTCTCGTGCAATGACAAGTGAATAACATATCTAGCATGAAGATATATTATTCACCCCCTACCGGTTCATGAGCGGTACGAGCACACAGAAGAGAAGTTTATTTTGAAAATTAGAGATGGCACATGCAAATTTGCTTAGAACGGCAAAAGAATACCGCATATAGGTAGGTATGGTGGACTTGTGGCAAAACTGGTTTAAAGGATTTTTGGATGCACAAGTAGTGATCATACTTAGTGCAAAATGAAGGCCAACAAAAGATTGAGAAGCGACCAACCAAGAAACGAAAAATCTCATAAGCGAGCATTGAGCATAATTAACATTGAATAATGCACCACAAGTAGGATGTAATTTCATTGCACAACTATTGACTTTCGTGCTTGCATAGGGAATCACAAACTTAACACCAATATTCTTACTAAAGCATAATTACTCATCAACATGACTCACATATCACATCATCATATCTCAAAACTATAACAAGGAATCAAGTTTATTTTGTCCAATGATCTTCATGACAGTTTTTGTATATCCTTCTTGGATATCTATCACTTTGGAACTAATTTTCATGTGTTGCTTTTGATAAGCTCAAACAAATATAAGTGAAGATCATGAGCATAATATTTCTTTCTATCAAATTAATTTAAGTGAAGCAAGAGATGATTTCTTAAAAAAATTATTAACTCTCAGATAAATCTAAGTGAAGCAAGAGAGCATTTCTTAAAAAATACTAAAGCACACCGTGCTCAAAAAGATATAAGTGAAGCACTAGAGCAATTCCATAGCTCATAAAAATTAAGTGAAGCATAGAGAGCAATTCTAACAAGTTATGGCATAATTTCGGCTCTCTCAAATAGGTGTGTCCAGCAAGGAATCAAGACTAAAATACAAAGCAAAACAAACAAAGACTCATATCATACAAGACGCTCCAAGCAAAACTCATAATATGTGACGAATAAAAATATAGCTTCGAGTAAAATACCGATGGTCGTTAGAAGAAAGAGGGGATGCCACTCGGGGCATCCCCAAGCTTAGCTACTTGCTACTCTTTGGATAATGGCTTGGGGTGCCATGGGCATCCCAAGTTTAGGCTCTTCTTACTCCTTATTCCTTCATCCATCGCAACATCACCCAAAACTTGAAAACTTTAATCACACAAAACTCAACAAAACCTTCGTGAGATCCGTTAGTATAAGAAAATCAATCTTTACTTTAAGTATTGTAGAAAACTTATTCAAATTTTGTTATTGCTTTATGTCTACTATATTTTAACTTTTACATGGCAAAAACTCTTCAAAGAAAACCATAGAATCATCAAAATAAGCACATAACACAACGAAAACAGAATTTGTCAAAAACAGAGCAGTCTGTGAAGATGCGAATTGTTTTCATACTTCTGTAACTCCAAAAATTCTGAAAAATTAGGACAACAGAGGCAATTTGCATACCAATCTTGTGTAAACAATTCAGAGTTTTTCGTCGCTTCTGTAATTCTAAACAATTATTTTTCTGGACACAAAAGTTTCTGTTTTCTAACAAGATCAAATCAACTATCACCAAAGCTATCCCAAAGGATTTACTTGGCACAAACACTAACTAAAACACAAAAAGCACAATTATAACAGTTGCATAATTGTGTAAAACACTCAAGAACAGAAAGCAAAAGACAAAAATAAATTTTATTCATTGGGTTGCCTCCCAAGAAGCGCTATCGTTTTACGCCCCTAGCTAGGCATAAAGCAAGGATCTAAGTTTTGTCATCCTTCTCCAACTCTTCAATAAAAAACTTAGAATTCTTCAAAGATTTAGCATAAATATATTCAATGACAATACTCCTACGAACAAAATTAAAGATTCCATTCTTTCCCGAGGGATCTCTTGTAACTTCAACAAAATCCGAGTGAATACTAATCATGTTAAGATCCTCTTTACTGTTATTACTAGAAGTTGCATCTTTATTCTTAGTAACTTGAGTAGTCTTGCCAATCTTTATGGGAGTTTTTTCAATAGTTTTAGCGGAGGCAAAAGCCATGCTTAAATTACTAAAGATTTCTTCCAGTTTATCAATCCGAGACGGCCTTTCTTCAATTCTTTCATGAATTACGCCTCCCCTTTCTTTTAACATATTAAAAACTTCTCCCGCTTTTGACCCAATCTTAGTAGCAAAATTATGCGTCTTTCTATCCAAGTTTTCAATATGCGCTTCAGTAAGCATTTTCTTTTCAATAGCATCTAATCTTTCCATGACATGCTCGGGAGTCAAAGTTGTTTCATTAATCATAAGAGGTGGCGAGCCTACTAAATTTCCCATAGCATTAAAAGTATCAAGAGAGGGACACATCAAGAAATTTCCACCGGTAATCGTATCAAGGACGAATCTATACCAAGTGGTGATACCCACATAAAAACAGCGAAGAAGAACAATGGTAGATTGCTTACGGATAGATCTATTATTAGCGTTGCAAATCCTATACCAAGCATCTTTTAAATTCTCCCCTCCCCTTTGTTTAAAGTTGAGAACCTTGTTCTCAGGAGTGCATGCAATAGAGGAAGAACTAGCCATGACGACAATAACGGCAAACAAGACTGCACACAAAAACAGATCCGACAAGAAAATGGCGAATGAATAAGAGGGTGAATAAAACAGCTAATTTTTGTGAAGCGGGGGAGAGGCAAATGAGAGGCAAATGACAAATAATGTAAATTGCAAGGAATGAGATTTGTGATTAGGAACCTGGTAGATGTTGATGATGTCTCCCCGGCAATAGCGCCAGAAATTCCTTTTGATGTCTGCTAGACTACGTCGGTATTTCCCCAAAGAGAAAGGTATGATGCACACAACGACGGTAGGTATTTCCCTCAATGATGAGACCAAGATTATCGAACCAGTAGGAGAACCAAGCAACACTACATAAACATCACCTGCACACAAATAACAAATAATCGCAACCCGACGTGTTAAAGGGGTTGTCAATCCCTTTTGGGCAACGGCCAGAAATTGGCAAACGGACGTGATAAAAATATGATAGATTGGAGAAACAGATCTCGAATAAAAGCAAATTAAAATAAAGTGCATCAAGGGATTTTTGGGTTTTTGGAAATATCGATTTGAAAATAAAAGCAAATAAAATAGATCGCAAAGGCAAATATATCAAAGAAGAGACCCGGGGGCCGTAGGTTTCACTAGTGGCTTCTCTCGAGAAAAATAGCAAACGATGGGTAAACAAATTATTGTTGGGCAATTGATTGAACTTCAAATAATCATGACGATATCCAGGCAATGATCATTATATAGGCATCACGTCCAAGATTAATAAACCGACTCCTGCCTGCATCTACTACTATTACTCCATACATCGCCCGCTATCCAGCATGCATCTAGTGTATTAAGTTCATGGACAAACAGAGTAATGCAATAAGAACGCTGACATGATGTAGACAAGATCTATTTATGTAAAAATAGACCCCATCTTGTTATCCTTAAGAGCAACGATACATACGTGTCAGTTCCCCTTTTATCACTGGGATCAAGCACCGTAAGATCGTACCCATCACAAAGCACCTCTTCTCATTGCAAGATAAACAGATCAAGTTGCCAAACAAAATCCAAATATCGGAGAAGAAATACGAGGCTATAAGTAATCATGTATATAAGAGATCACAGAAGACTCAAATAACTTTCATGCATAAAAAGATAGATCTGATCATAAACTCAAAGTTCATTCGATCCCAATAAACACACAACAAAAAGAGTTACATCAAATAAATCTCCAAGAGACCATTGTATTGAGAATCAAAAAAGAGAAATGAAGCCATCTAGCTACTAACTACAGATCTGTAGGTTTACAAAGAACTACTCACGCATAATCGGAGAGGCACTAATGGACATGATGGACCCCTCGGTGACGGTGTTTAGATTGTATCTGGTGGTTCTGGAAATTGCAGCGGCTGGAATTGATTTTCATCGACTCCCCTAGGGTTTCCAGAATATTGGGGTATTTATAGAGTAAATAGGCTGTTCGGGAGGCAACCGAGGTGGGCACAACCCACCAGAACGCGGCTGGGTCTCCAGGGGTGCCCTCGTGTCTTGTGATCACCTCGGGCTCCCTCTTTTGTACTTATTTGGCCCACTGGATGTCTTCTGGTCCAAAAAAAATCCACAAAATTTTTTGCTGCGTTTGGACTCCGTTTGGTATTGATTCCCCACGATGTAAAAAATGCAAAAAAAACAACAACTGGCACTTGGCACTACGTCAATAGGTTAGTACCAAAAAATGATATAAAATGGCTATAAAATGATTGTAAATCATCCAAGAATGATAATATAACAACATGAAACAATCAAAATTATAGATACGTTGGAGACGTATCAAGATGTGAGTGTCTTAACCATACCGGTCCGTCGAGGCCATGGCAGGGCTTCCGATGGCGGTAGACTCACAGGTGAAGGACCCGTTTCACTTTTTGGTGCGCTGTCATGCGGGTGCAGGGGACAAAGTGTTGTTTTTGAAAGATTGTTGGCTTCAAGCGTCGCGTCACAAAAACCTCCCCAACGGTGACAACTGTTATTTCGTATTATTGGACGGTCAGGGATGGACTGTTGTTGCATCTCTGGGCTACTGACATGGAGGGGAGCTGCTCTTTGAGGGCTTGGTTTAGTTTATTCGCCTATGGCAGATTATCTTGGAGGTACAATTGAACCCTCGGGTAGTGACTTTGCTATTTGGAAAGGGTTGAAATATATACCACCAGTCGAGCTACCTGCAGTCCCATGATCGGTTGGATCATACCCCACGTGTCGCACATCCGCCATGGTTAGAGTCGTACCCGAGCTTGGGCCCGCTCCCAAGACCCCTAACTCAGCTGCATGCACCCTGCCGGCATGTACCATAGTCAATCTCTCCGTGTACCGCCCCCCCCCCCTCCCATGGCACACCTGAGACGATGCGCTGGACGACGAGGTCGAGACCTGCAACCGTTCCGAACCCTAGCAAAATGGCAAGGGAAGTTGACAATATCCCCGATGTCAACTAACTCCCCAACCGGAAGGAAACGTGTGTCCACCGTCACGCCCCTGGTGCCCTGGAGCACGAGACGAAGAGCATCCCGGCGAAATCAGAGCTTCCGTCGACGAGAGTCGCGGTGCGCGCCGCCGCGAAGTCGGGCACGATATTTGCTACCAAAATGCTCGTGAAAAATCACAAAATGCTCACCAAAATTTTCCCCATGGAACCAAAAGTCCGCGAAGGCACAGACCCTTGCTTCCACGAGCGCGTGCGTACAGCCGTCAAAGCCTGTCGGTCTCTCGGGCTCGCTCGCCCTCTGCCCCCGTCAAACAGAAACAGGCGTGCGCTCACCTAATCCCAAATCCAAACAAATCCGGCTCCTCTCAAATCTCCGGTTCTCCATCCGTCCATCCCCTCTCCCCTCCACCCTCCTCTCCTCTCCCCCGTCTTATTTTACCGAGCGATCCCCCCAGCGAGCTAAACCCTAGATCCTCCGCCCAACCGCTAAAACCCTAGCAGGCGAAGGTACGGCTCCTCCCCGCCCCCTCCCGCGCTCGCCTCCTCGGCCGTACGGATCGAGCCAGCTCGTTTCTCGAACCCTAGTGGACTAATCTGTTCTTCGTTGGATTGCTCTTGTTTTGCTGCCTGCGATTGCAGTTCGTGTGTCCGGGGCAAGGATGGCCGAGCCCTCCAGGGTGATCCACATCCGGAACGTCGGGCATGAGATCTCCGAGGTGAGTGAATCCTGGCCCCCCTTTTTCAGAGCTGCTATGCGGAATTCCTCGCCCGGATTGCTCTGTTGTCCGGTTCAAAGTTTGATCTTTTCGGTCTCCTCGTTGCGTGCAGACTGACCTGCTCCAGGTGGTGCAGCCGTTTGGCGCGGTCGCCAAGCTCGTCATGCTGCGGACCAAGAACCAGGTGCCCTCTCGGCCTCATCCGTTCGCACTAGTTTCATTGCTAGGTGGATGCGCGTTTGCAGTTTTGTATGACTGTAATGTGGCGTTTGTGCCGTTGCTACTGCAGGCCCTTGTCCAGATGGAGGACCTGTCTGCTTCAATTAGCGCCATCCAATACTACACCACAATTCAACCTAGCGTGAGGTAATCTTCTTCTTGGACCTGATGTGGGTGCATCCTAAGATTTTCCTCTTGGTGCTTCAGTGTCAGCCGTTTTCTGTCTGTAGAGTTACTTTTTGAGTTATGTTTCTGTGTGTTGCTATTATTATCCACAATAGCAGAGAGTTATGTCATTGTCATACTTAATGTTGTTATGCTTCCATTAATTTTTTACTTAACGTTGCTATGTTTCCATTATAATTTACAAAATCAGATAGTGATGTCAGTTTTCATGCCATATCAGGGGAAGAAACGTCTACTTGCAGTACTCATCTCACCAGGAACTGACTACTGATCAGAGCTCTCATGGACGGAATCCTGATCAGGTACATAATTATCGAGCTGCACTTTGAGTTCTACACTCTATTAGCATGATTGCTTTTCTATAGGTAATCGGCAGTTTTGTGCATTTCTGTAATCTATGATCTCTGCATGTAAACATATTGTCCTGTTTCATTCCTTCTATTTAGAGTGTGGGTTGCTCTTCTCTAATATAACGTTGTGGGTTCTTGCTTCACGGTATATACCAACCTAAATGACCAAGAGTTCAAAAATGAACAGCTGGCTTTTCAAAATATTATATGCGCAATGTAATGAGCTACTGATGCAAGAAAAAAATCATCATTTTGTTAGAAGAGATCATCACACATTAGAAAGTTAGGTGTCCCTCGTTCAGAACTTTGAAGCCTATGAGCTCTTACCAAACTGCATATGATGGTTTAGTTGCATCTATTTATCAGTTAGTAGTGTATCTTTTGGGCCTTGAATTGTTCGTTGTAATATACATTCTTGGACATAATGTGTATGTCTTCCCATGAAGTAGGTGCTAGGTTGCTCAAATCTATTTTTATTGTTCTGGCCTTTCATAGTGTGCTGCTAAAAAATATTCTTTTCTCGTGCCATCAACCATGTAATATTACTGTTACCGATTAATTAAGAAATTAAAAGAAAAGTAAAATAAGTCATTACATATAAAATGTATTAACTTCTCATACTGTTGTTATTTTCACCTACTCTTTTTCATCATTTGCTGTAGCTTACTGATTTAGTTTACATGCTCTCTCTACTCTCTTCTATTCCAACTAGATACCTATTCTTCTCTATTCATTCTTCTCTCTCTCTCCTCTATTCTTTCTCGGTACTCGTCTGCTGCTGGGCCTCAGGATGAACCCAACCGAATTCTCTTAGTTACCGTTCATCATATGCTCTATCCTATGACCGTCGAGGTGCTTCATCAAGTGTTTTCTCCTTATGGATTTGTGGAGAAGATTGTCACATTTCAAAAGACTGCTGGTCAGATTCTTCCCGTCTCTAATTCTCACTCTTCTTTTATTGCATGCATGCTTATTTTCTTCTTAGTATCACGCAATTGACGATGTGTTTTTCATGTTGCTTTCAACTGCATATATTTTTTAAAAATCTAGCCATTTCCTAGCACAGTAGAACATATCCTTTTCCACTAGAATTATCATTAATTTTCCACATGTTGAATAGAAGGACTCGTGTTTGCTATTACAGTACTCATTTTTGGTGATGTAGGTTTTCAAGCCCTTATACAGTTTCAGTCACGCCAGAGTGCAATACAAGCAGCTGGTGCTTTGCATGTAAGTCTCCTGTTGCATATACAACTTTCAGAACTTAATGTCCAGATGCTTTTGCTATGAATCTCTTGACATCCACCAAAATAAATAATTTCAGGGACGGAACATTTATGATGGTTGCTGCCAGCTAGATATTCAGTACTCAAAGTATGTCTTCAAGCAGTTCCCCTGTTTTCCTTTGTAACATTTAACTCCTGAGCCTGATCTTATTTTCTTGAATTCCCAGTCTCAGCGAGTTGCAAGTTCACTACAACAATGATAGATCTAGGTAAGATGACTTATTTTTTATAAGTTTGGTTTGGTTTATTTTTTATTAGTTTGGTTGAGCAGCTAGTAGAAGTTGCTTCCATCCATAATAGATTTCAGCACATTATGGTTTCTCAAGTGAATGTTGTATATAATTATACATTTATTTTATTCCTTGTTATATATAGATTCTGAAAGCCGCTTATTTCTGTTTTTCTTCCTCAGAGATTTCACAAATCCATCTTTGCCCACAGAGCAACGCCCAAGATCCTCGCAGGTAGTTATTTACTCCTTTGTGTTATCTTCTACTCCCTCTGTAAACTAATATAAGAGCATTTAGATTACTAAAGTAGTGTTCTAAACACTCATATTAGTTTACGGAGGGAGTATTATTGTTTCTACTATCTAATGTTTGTTGCATTTTTGTTTGGATCATTTGAGTGGGTAAGCTAAGTATTAAGCCTCTCTTTTGTCTATTACTTTGAACAGCTTGGTTATAATGATCCTAGCCTTTTTGGTTTCCAACAGCCTGGAGGTAAGGCATTGTAATTTTCCTTCACATTTTTCATTATTCACTCTTGTCATCTTATTAAAATGTTAACTTCTTTCCTTCAATCTTCTTTCCGGGCTACAGCTGCATATGGACAGGTTTGTATTCTTTCAAGTCGTCCCAATTCTGCACTGTCTGTTAGTTTTTACTGCTTCATTCTGTGCTTCGCTAAACGATATCATTATCTCACATAAAGCATTTGCTTTTGCTGCTGCTATCTGATGGGGCAGGCTGCAGTGATTGCTGCTGCATTTGGCGGAACATTGCCTCCTGGAGTGACTGGTACCAATGATCGTTGCACACTTATAGTTAGCAACTTGAACAGTGATGTAAGTAAGACATAACTTGCCATGCACTCTCCAAGTTGTTCAAATCATAATTATCTCGTTTATCTTACCTTTATCTGCAGAAAATCGATGCGGATAAGCTCTTCAATCTATTTTCTATTTATGGAAATATAGTGAGAATCAAGGTACTCCGCAACAAACCAGACCATGCCCTTGTCCAGATGGCTGATGGGCTTCAGGCTGAGCTTGCTATACACTATTTAAAGGTGCTTTGTGGTCACTCGACTCCTACCCTGGTTCATTCATTCGTCCTACCTCATTACGTGTTTGTGGTATATATCACCCTTGATACCATTGGAATTTATTTCCTACTACAGGGAGCAATGTTACTTGGACAGAAACTGGAAGTGAACTTCTCTAAGTACCCGAGCATTACCCCTGCTCCTGATGCACATGACTACTCAACCTCCAATCTTAACCGGTTCAACAGTAATGTGGCGAAGAACTACCGCCATTGCTGTGCTCCGACCAAGATCATCCACATCTCAGCGCTTTCACCAGAGATATCTGAGGACGCGATCCTTGAACACCTAGGTGAGCATGGCACCATCGTCAAGTCAAAGCTGTTTGAGGCGAGCGGCAAGACGCAGGCTCTCGTGCAGTTTGAGAGCGAGGAAGAGGCGACCGAAGCACTGGTCTGTAAGCATGCGAGCAAGCTCGAGGGATCCACAATTAGGATTTCTTTCTCCCAGATGCAGAATATATAGCTGTTCTTCCTGGAAAAAGTGTGATGGCCCCTCTTTCTTTCTAAACTTTTCAAGTTTGTTATGTGGACCTGTCTTTGTTTGCGCCATGACCGCTGTATCTTGTGTGATGGTTGTAAACTGCTGCCAGCTCATCTGTATCATTTTAGCCTGTTATGGTTTGCTTCCGGGTTACCTGTTCACTTGCAATCATGGATTCTTTTGCAATTATATGAGTCGATGCTTCTCTTCCTAGTAATGACTTTTTTAATAATAGTGCGTACTAATGTATTACTGAGACCATAAATATTTACACCATATTCCCTTCAGACCATAAATTAGACCAACCAAATTTGAATTGTATGGGAAAAATATGTTTTCATTATTATCAAAGTTTGATTTTGAAAAGCGTTGTGTATGTAGGGATTTTAACTGCCAAGCTTGTCACAGGAAGAAGCAGAAGATGGTAAGACGAGACAACGATGTTCAATCAACCTAAATGGACCTGTCACTAGTGAGAGTTTTATAATTAACAGTAATATTTTGAAAAAAATAAATACACAGTACTCGAACAAAATGTTGCTGAACCTAAAAAGCGCTCTCGTTGCAAAATGTGATGTTGTAGATTCATTTTAGTAAATCTCACTGATTCAATTTTGTTAAATAAACTTGATATCACTGGTAAAGAACTCCAAACCAAAACTGGAAGCAGCGCTCATGCTCTTTTACTGCTCCCTCCCATCCATAATAAGTGTCGTGGTTTTAATTCACCACGAGTGTCGTGGTTTTAATTCACCACGACACTTATTATGGATCGGAGGGAGTATATCACAGCAGACCATGAAACAAAGAGATGCTCACGAAGAAACCAGTCAGCATAGTATGTATACTATAGTAACGAAGTCGACATGGTATTACACGACACACTCTTACAAATGAATGTAATCAGGCACACTAGTTGTACACCACCAGTGCATCGAAGTTAACACTTTGGACCAGTCAGCAAACACAGAGAAAAACAACATGTGTCACATAACAGCATTCCAGGGCATCGGTACGATGCTTCCGTCCAGCTTGGTCATCACGTTCCCGTATCCAACCTTGACATTTTACACGTAAGAGACGAACAGCACAAACAGACCAGCACTGGAGTCCCATCCACCCATTCGCGACCTGCTTGATGGGCCAGCCAATATCAGTAAGCATGAAGCAGAATGGTTAGAGCAACTCAGCTCATGGTACTCACTACTCACCCGTTGCTTTGATGACTCACACATCCTCATGTCATTATTCTATTTAGGCGGATGCTCTGGCTCTTCCTTGGGATGGGATCTAGCGATGCAATTACTTGTGGCATGGTCATTCCTCCAGAAACGATAATTTCTGTACGATCAAATGATTTCAGGGAAGGTTCATTATCAGCTCACAGCTCTAGCCAGCAAGAAACAAAAAACGGGGAGAAGCCTGTAAAGTCAAATAGGATAGACATCATACCAATTCCTTCTCGAATGGATAAGTTTGGTCTGATGATCTCTTCAGAGTTCAGCAGGAATATATCACCAATATATAGATGATTTGTCGGCACATAAACACTACACAATTCCTCATCACCTTTGTCTGTCTGTAGCATAACACAAAACAGGAGACCGTAAAACAGCTGTAATTGCACCATATGAAACATATATTGCCCATATAGAATGGGGTGTCTCAATAACACATTGTTTATAACCAAACTATAGCAAGATCCTTGTGAAAAATAAATACCTGAAGAACAACAGTTGATGTTATAAATCCGAATGCGTATTCACCAACACGTGGATGCCGAATTATTGCAACCTCTTTAAATGCTGTCGTATTTTGATCTGTACAAAAAATTTGTAATAAGTCATCATGCGCAGTAGGTCCTGTGATACACTTTTAGCAAACAGAACAAAGTAAAGACAATATAACCCTGCTGTGAAACAGATGCACCAAAAGGACTACAAAGAACTGATCTATGACATAGTTAAAATGGGGGTACAACTTAGAAAAAGGACAAACCACTCAGATAGCTCACATGGTTTTTGCAGTAAAAGGCAAAGCTGTGTCGTGCTATTTACTAAGTTTGCAAACTTATATGTAATTCAAGCCATCTGAGGGGAGTATTAACCACTAGAAAAATGTCTGAAGAGCATTTGTAAGCATAGAACAAACAATCGGTCCAGTGCAGATGACAAGATATGTCAACTACTTAATGGCAATAAATCACATTAAAGGCAGTCTGTAAGACATGAGAGATAGATGATCAAGCATCACATATGATACAAAGAATAACCTGGTGAAATGGCAGTGCTGACTTGCTTTGATGCCGAATATATGTGCTTCACAAATGGCATTTTCTTTATAAACCATTCTCCAACCCAGAAGACAGTTGAACCCAACCACGAAGAAACAAATATTCCAGCCAGAAATATGAATGCCAGAGAAGTCAGAAAACCAAGACCTGCAAAGTGTGGGTGACAAAATAAGTACTTGCTACAAACATAAACATTGATTTAATGATAAAGAGAATTACTTGCATTCCATATAAGTGCACATTTAAGTGCTACAAAATCATTACTGCAGTAGAGGATCTAAGTTAAAATTGGCTATTGTTCAAGAATGCGGACACCAATACCATCAATATTAGCTTATGTAATATCCTACCAAAACATAAAGTTGGATATTATGATTGCTTGCCAAAGGCCCTAGAATACTTAGGTGTATGGTTGCATGATGCCAACCAGATATTCCTTTACAATCACACAATATACAACTAGAAGTTCCAATCTCCATAAGAGCATCTCTAGCAGACCCCGTAAAAGGCCGCCGGCCCAGAAAATTCCAGCCGACATGCAGGTTTGGGCATTTTGTGCTTTGAACAGATCCCGCATATCGGCCTGGCCCGTCAAAAAAATATAGGGTGACCTGGAAATTCGGCCCCTCCGCCGCTATATACACGGCACCGAGGGGCTTTTAGGGTTAGCCTCCTGGATCCCCTCTGCCGCAATTCGTCCTCTCCGCTGCAAGCCCTAGCCAACTCTAGCGAGAAATTCCCTCCGCCTCTTCTCTGTTTTTTCCCCTCCACGATGGCCGGCGGCGCTGGTGGAAGCCGTGGCGGCCACGTCGGGTTGCCTCCGAGCAAGCACGCATAGCACAACACGGAGGGCAGCAGCTCCGGCCGCGCCGTGGAGCCATGGCAGTCGAGGCAGGCGCGGGACCGTGGCCGGCTCTCCCGGAGCGGCGGGCGGAACGCTTGGGCCGGCTTTGATGTGCTCGACAAGCACGTCTTGCCGCACATCAAGAGGTGTCACGCCACCGATGAGGAGCTCGTCGCCACAGAGAAAGCGGTGGCGGGCAGAGAAGAAGGCGCCGCCGACCGCCAAGAGGAGCACGACCTCACCCACGCGCTCCACAAGTCGGCCGCCAAGTTCTACCTCGGCATCGACGAGTGAGGATGTCGCCAAACTAGGGTTAAATTTCTAGCACGAAGTATGTATTAGTATGTATGCACTATGGTGATGAACATGTTCTAGCGCGAAGTTTTTATTTAAATTTGCAGTACCATAGAAGTATGTTGTGGTATACCGCAAACGGTTTCTGCGAGAGGCCGCTTTGCGGGATCTGCTAGAGATGCTCTAGCCACGCCAATAATTATGGAACGGAGGGAGTAGTATTTGTAATTCTAAGTTAGTAAGTTCAGAACTGCCATAAACAGCATGATCATCAAAGTACAAGTACAAGAATTACCAAATATGTTGACTCCGAGTTTTGCATATAGTGGGCTGAAAAACCCATCAACAAACTGAACGAACCACCATGTGATGAAGAACGTGAAAGCCACAGGAAAAAGAACCACACTAGAAAAATATGACACAAAAAAAAGATCAGTAAGCATAGTATTGGTAACAAGTTTAACTTATTTCTGGTGAAGGATGTACCATCCAGTCATAAATTTTCTCGACACCCAACTCTGAAGAACAGCGCAGCATGCCTACACAAAATTTACCAACCATCAGCAAATTGAAATGAAAAAATGGCCTGCCTTGTGGATGCAGCTTCTTTTGGGTAAAACATTGAAAAGATCACGACACTGGAGAGCTGTGTCAGAGTTCTATACAATCCTAATAAGCGCTACAAATGCATGAATTGCAAATTACTCCGCACCACGTACTCGAATTAAGGGCATAAACAGAAATGCAGCAAGGACAAAAATGTTCAGCTTACCAAGTAACTGAACTTGAAATTTTTCATTCATAAACCTCTTTCCAGCGAAAGTATGCAATGCAAACCTATATTTGGGTTCTACCTTGGCACCTAAATAAGGGTATGATCCCAGACACCCACCATGTTTTCCATACACTAAATACAACACCACAGCCCTCAAATCACTACCGGGTGCATTTCTGCACAAATAGGTGACCAACATTTCTCAACTCTGGCTTCCCAGCACGAACATTGTACCACCAGTTCACAGCTCTTTCAGAAATGGAACACCAGCACGTCCAAATTCATTAATAGTAACTTGGACACTAAGGAGCTAAGACAAATTAACGGTATCCAAATAAGAGAACATGTTCTAAGCATATGACGCAAGTTAAGCCACCACAAGGCACAAATGGGCAAACAAAACCCAGGGCCGAACGGCCTGACTACTCTAACTATGAAGAAAGCTTCAAGTCAGCTCCAGTCTCCTGAACAGCATCCATATCCCCAATAATCTCCCGAACTAGTAAATTCGATCAAACCTAGCAAAACTCCTACTACTCTGGAAGCACAACATACTGAATTTACCAACCGCCCCACACGAGAGCGGGCACCGAAAACGTGCCCGCATACGCACAGATCCGACCATACGGAAGCACAACCACGCCCAAAACTCCCGAAATACTAGAACACGCAGCGGCGGACCCTACAGCAGCGGCACAGGCACGCGCGCGCGATTGGGCCGGCGGGGTAGCGGGGTTGGATGGATCCGGACCTTGCGGGTGGAGGTGGTGGGCGAGCTGGGGCGCGGCGGCGACTTGGCCGGGTCCTCGGGGTCGACGGCCTCCGCCGCCTGGCTGAGCGGGACCGACGTCGACTCCTTCTCCTCCGCCATGGCGTGCGCCCTCCCTCTCTAGAACCTTCCGGCGGGCGGTGCGGCGGGGGGCGGGGGAAGAGGGGGTCAGGTGAGGTGAGGCGTCGCTGGCTGCGGCTGCCTTTTCCCCGGCTGGCGGAAAGTAGCAGCAAGCGGTTGGTGGCGGAGTCCGCAACCGAGCGAAGGGAGGCGTCAAGCGGTGGCGTGGCGGAGCCACCAAGTCCGAAGTCCAAGCGAAGACCCCCCCTATGACAGGCTGGGCCCACCTGTCACGGCGCGAGCCAGCTCGCGTCGGCTGCCCCCTGCTCCGCCACGCGGCGGTCTGCGGCACATCGGCTATCCCTGCTGTGCGATGCAGGGCGGTAACGACAAGCCGTGACGGCGTCAGCGAGGCAGCGGCCGAGCGCGTCGTCCTGGGTGGCCTTGTGGGGTTTGGGTTCCGTTTGGGTAAGCTGGTGCCGTGTTGGACGCGCTGGCGTTGAGCTGGCCCGGGCGAGTGTGACGCGACGGAGGAGGAAGGGACGGACGTCGGCTCCATCGGGTCCGACCGGACGGAGGCTGGCCGGAGACCCGTCCGAGTCTGTTCGACGGTCGCTCTCCATGCGCCCACTGCGGCCACCACATCGTTATGGGGTGGGCCGAGGCAGGTCAGCTACTTCTCCCCGGCCTGTTAATCGCAGATTTTATAGTGTTTTTTTCGCGGGGAGCAACGCGCGATTTTGTGATCAAAATAGGCACAACTTTTTTAGAGTGCTGGTGAATGGATAGATAATTGTGGTTCGACCATTACTTACGAAGCTCTTTGCTAGTGCTCGTACAACCTTTTGCTTTCTGGAGAGTTGCTCAACGAAGATCAAGAAAAAGGAAACGAATACTTTCAAAAAAAAGGAAAGGAAGATACGGCCCAACGATATGAAGAGACTTGATGGTGGATCGATCCATCAGATCTCGTGGGCCGCTGAACATATCCCCGTAAGAGTAATATGGGCCGACACAGGGAACCTCCCAATTCTTTCTTTACCTGCGAAATAATTGAGCCCAATTCTTGCCCATAAAAGTCTATCTAGTAATGTTGCATTAGTATTTTTCTTTTCTTCTTTACGCCAAAAACAACTGTTGGCACATTTGATGGGGAGCTCCTACCTGGCGCTTTAAGCGCCGCCGAGGTAAACCGGCGCCCACGCGAGGAATCGAACCCGGCACCCATAGAGTAATACTCCGCCATGGCAGCCAGTAGACAAGACACCACTTTTTATCAGCTACCAGGAATCTGTACTATTTAACACTTTCAATACTGCAGATAACATATATTATATATGCTGTATAGATTTTTAAAATATAAATTCCGAAAAAGAACTCATAAATAGTGCAGATTGAAAAAAGTTCATTGATATGGAAAAAGGTTCATCCGTATAGAAAAAAGTTCACAAATGAAAAAAAAAGATCATCGATTTTGAAAATTTTCATCAAAATTGAAACTAGTTCATCGAATTTGAAAAAAGTTCATTGAATTTGAAAAAAGTTCTTAAAATTTAAAGAAAAAATTCATTGAATTTGAAAAAAGTTCATTGAATTTTAAAAAAAGTTCATTAAATTTGAACAAAAGTTCATTAAAATTCTAAAAAGTTCATTGATTCTGGAAAAAAGTTCATCGATTGTGAAAAAAGTTCACGAATTCAAAAAAGGTTCACAAAAGAAAGTTCATCAATTTGGAAAAAATTTGATCAATTTCAAAAAAAGTTCATCACATTTTGAAAGGAGTTCATTGATTTTCAAAAAAAGTTCATCGGATTTGAAAAAAGGTTCACAAAAAAAATGTCCGTGAACTCAAGAAAAGTTCGCGAAATCAAAAAAAGAAAAAAAAACAGAAGAAAACCGGTCCAAAAAAAACAGAACCACGTCAGTTAATTGAAGAAAAATAAAAGATGCTAGCGATCACAAAATGGACGCTGTCCCTGGTGGTTAGCGCGGCTGAACTATTGTTCGGAACCTGTTAGGTGGAGGGTTCGAATCTTCTCTTTGCACTATTTTTGAAACATTTTACAAAAAAATGAACAAAGGAGTAAGGCGGGCCGGCCCAGGTGCGAAACGTGGGTGTGCGCCCGATTGCACATACAACAGTAAGGGGCGCAGAGGGCGCTGTTTAGGAAATGCCCATTTGATGCATCAATTCCAAACAAATGAAAAATATGAGAGGTTATTCAACGAGGGGTGCATTTGATTGAGGCAAAAAAAGGTAAATCTATTGTCAAAAGAGAGTGAACCAGGCCTAGCATTCATAAAGTGAGAATCATCTCCTCCTAGGTGGCAGAATGGTGGATGCAAGATTTCACCCTTCAAGTTTTGAAGGGCCATTCTTATATCTTTGCATATGCGCTCTTTTTTGAAACAAAGCAAAAGATTTGCCATATTCAATAATTAAGTAGAGGAGTTTGTTATGCACGAGCCACGAAGCAGCGAAAACCTAAATGAATTACTCTCACAACATTACATTACTCAAATCCTTAGCCCCCACAATGGTTTAAAGAGAAACTTCATCTTTGATACCCCGCATAATGACAGCCACCGGCGCCCCCTTGTTCCTAAATACGCTTGTATTTCTTTCTCCCCAAATTCCCAGTCCAACAATAAGCAGCAAAGAACATAGTGCTTTCGTAGGTTAAACAATGCTAGTGAGGAACCCATTCCACCAAGATGTAACTGCGTCAAATCGATGCCAAAATAATGTTGAGATATGGAGATCAAGCCAGGAGAACAACCCATTCCAAACACGGATAGAGTACCAGCATTTGAAGAGAAGGTGAGCCGTGGATTATTCCACTTGGTTGCAGAGTAGGCATCGGTCGTAATTTGGCCATCCTCGACATTGCAGTCTATCCATCGTCCAGATCCTGTTTTAAGAGCGCCACCGCAAAAAAAAGTGACTAGGCAAGCGAAGAATTTGCACTTTGAAGGGGTGGGGGGCAAGCTTTCCAAACCATGGCTTGTTAGATGGATTAGGTGAGCCCGTAAACTAGGCCATGGAGGTGTCACTAATTAAGCGAAGTACTTTCCGCCCTTGGTGAACTTCCACACGATGTTATCCATGTCGCTCAGTTGGATGTGCTCAAGCATGACTCCTCTTTGGGTGTCAATCTGAGCTATCCAATCTACATCCCTCAAATCCATAGTAGGAGATCCTCCTTTCTTACGGGATATTGTAAATTTTAAGTGCAATGTATTTGGGTCCAAGACCCTCAAGTCAAGGGATCCGGCTTGCCTGCTCCCCCCGTATGTTTTTATCCGTGCTCCCACCTCATCCTACGGCTGTCTTTTTTCCTTTTTTCTTTTTAATCTAATCATCTCCTCCCTGATTTTAAGGGGATGGGGCCGGGCCTTATTTTATTCCAATCAAATCAAGTCACGTATACAGGAGCATGGATTGGCGCACGCGCGGGAAGCAGACAAGTCTTGTCCCAAGCCAAGAGGAGACTCAAAATTTTGCCTTGGTTCCATCACCGACGACCAGTCGAGCCAAAGCCATCGCAGGGGCAAACGTCCCTAGATTCAAAATGCCAAGGCCGCCATATTCCCTTTGGTTTGCAAACTTGCTCCCAATTGACTGCACTTGCATGTGCTATAATTGTCTTCGAGCTCTAAGGTGCGCCGAAAGACTGTATTGACGTGAGTTTTCGCATATAGTGGCGTAGATATGTAGTACATGTATTTTTATATTCAAACGTGAAACCCCCCATCAAATTAAACAGTACGAAGCGGTCAGTAGAAGGAAAACAATGGCATCACACACAAATGCAAAATAATAGGCATCAAAGCCGAGCATGACACCATCTCTTTCCATCAGCCGGCCGTGGAATGGATCGCGTCTGTATAGTAGTACGATCTCTTCTTGTTCGAACCTTGTGTAGAATCGATCGGAGTTGCTGATCGACGCCATGCTTACGAATCCAGGCAGCAGCATTATTTTCCCCCAATGACACGATTAAAGCTTCCCAAAAGACACCGATTAAACCTCCCCTGAAGTATCCAGACCTCCATTTCTTCGCTTAATTTGCAGTAATAACCAGAACAGAAAGTACTAAAAACGGGGCGACCCCGCACCACCGCCCAAACTAATAATCAACCAACGAACAAAATGAGCACCGTCCATAGCTGTCAATCAACACATGCCCCTCAGTGAGTGAGTGACGCCATCGTTCTTGATCCTCCGCTTGTTTTTTTCTCGATCTTCTGCTTGCTGCTGCTGCTGCTGCGCCCGTCTCCGTCGCCGTCCGTACACAACTTATTCTTTCTTCCAGAGACGGCGCAGAATCTTCTTGGCTTTGCGGCTGCGCTATTGGGTGTGCGGCGGGTGGTACGGCTGCTGGCTCGAGTCGGACCAGGAGGCCGCCGTCGTCGTCCCCGGGTACGGCGCCAGCGCGCTCTCCCAGCTCCACTCCGCCGCCGCGTCGCCCTGCTGCTGCTGCGAGTCGTGCGGCGACGAGTAGTAGTGGCCCGGCGCAGAGGAGGCCGAGGAGGAGGACGGCACGGTGGCCACCGAGACGGAGGAGGACGGGAACGAGTAGTATGAGCCCAGGAAACCACTCATGGTGCCGCCGCCGCCGTAAGAGCTGCTCATGCCGCCGCCATACGAGCTGGACATGGCGCCGCCACCGCCCCCGCCGTAGAACGAGAGAAGGTTGCCCTGGTTGGCGGCGGCGCCTCTGCCCTGCAGCAGCATCTGGTAGCGCAGGTAGTCGGAGGCCTGCCCGGCGCCGGCGTACACGGCAGGCGTCGAGGCCGTCGCCGCGGCGATCGGCGCACGGGCCGGCGCGGCGGCGGGGGCGACGGTGGCCGGGTGCAGGCGCGCGTCCTCGGGGAAGTTGAGCTTGGCGCGGCTGCCGCGGAAGCGCAGCGCGGCGTCGTCGTAGGCGCGCGCCGCGGCCTCGGCCGTCTCGAAGGTGCCGAGCCAGACGCGCGCCGCCTTGTGCGGGTCCCGGATCTCCGCCGCCCACTTGCCCCACGGCCGCTGCCGCACCCCGCGGTACCGCCGCCGCGGCGCCTCCTCCACCACGTTCGACGACGCCGGGGAGCGGGAGCGGTGTTCCTCCATGGTCGCGCTCGCGCTCTGGCTCTGGCTGTCCGAGCTCTGATCCGACCCTGCGCACGCACGCGGAAGCATATTTATACGGTGTCACGGGGGCGAGGCGCCAAAGCGAAAGAAAGCAGAGAGGATGCAAAGCGAGCCAGCGCAAGCGTGTTCCAAGTTGTGCACTCGCGCATGCAGTGTGTGTATGTGCATGCACCCGAACGCGATTTGCAAGGTGTTAATAAAGCGCGTCCGTCCCGATCGCCGAGGGGTTAATTTTAGGAATGTGAACTGGAAGGCAGTAGAGAAAAGATATCCATGCCCCAGCAAAGCGATAAGCACCAGCTCAAGAATTCGAACCGCTTTTCGTCGCAAAAGAAGAAGAAAATGAAGGAAAAAACTGCCTTTTCAGGAAAGAAATGAAGCCTCTCGACCGTATTCTCGGTGTTGTATGCGCGTCACGCAAGCTCATCCATGACATATTGGCATGTACTATGTACACGATACGAAGATGCACTGTATTTTATACTTCCTCCGTTCGGAAATACTTGTCATCAAAATAAATAAAAGGAATTATCTAGTATATTTTAGTTCTAGATACATCATTTTTTATCCATTTTGATGACAAGTATTTTCTGACGGAGGAAGTACGTATGTACGATGAAATGCTACTACCTGAAGACTTAGCTGTATCTTTGTTGCGTTGCAGAGGTGCAGTGGATTACAAGACTAGGTTCAATGGCGTACAACTGTGCAGATAGGGTTTGTTTCATTTTCCTTATGTCAGCTGCGAGGAATCCAGGCGCCTCGGTTCCGTCCAGCGTTTCGACTTTGAGCTACACGCCGTTCGTCCGTACGACCAGTTTGTTACACGCGCGCACGACGCTTGCATGTTCCGCACGCATTTTCCTCTATTATTTCCAAGAAATAACTCTTTTCGTAACACATTTTGTGCCTAGGGCTCAGCACTGACCAAAACTGGTACTACACGTGTTCACCGATTCTTTATGACCTGATCAGAGCTAGAAACGTAAAGGTTCGAACTTCGTCGATTGTCTTCTTGTTTAAGTTAAGTTATAAACCGAATGATGTACGCCCCGGGTGCTGATATTAGTTTTTTACCTCTAAAATATTCTTGTAAAATAGTATCACTATAACTTGTTGTTTTGCACCCATGGATATAGACATTTCCTCTAATTTACAAGCTTACTACTAGTAATAAACCTCTGAATGCATCGCATATAAAGAGATACTCGAAAAAGGAGATTTTGCCCATGCCTGACACGTTTCGAGCTGGAGTACTAGCATGCAAGAATGTGATCGGCCAAAAGCAGAGCGTGCGGAGAAGCTCGGTGGAGCAATATCAAATCCAAGGCAAAAGCAGAGCATGCAGACTCAGAAACTCTTCCCGGCCAAGCTAGCTTCAATAGCATGCGTGTGTTGACTGTTTGTTTACCTGCGAACTCTGACGACGGGAAGCTCCCCAGCTCGTGGACGTAGCCGCCGCCGCCGCCAGCGCCGGCGTGCATTGCCTGCTGCTCCTCCCAGCCCCACCCCTCCGCCCCGGCGCCGGAGCCGGACGCCGCCCACGGGTCGTCCTCCGCCACGACCCGCGACAGCGCCGACACCATCGTCGACATCTCCTGCGCCTGGTAGTACCCCGACATGAGGTCCGCCGGGCTCGCCATTGTCGTCATTCCCGACGCCGCCGCTCCAGCACCGCCCTCGCCCTTCACCGTCCGGCCGCCGCTGCCGTGCGGTCCACGTTGGTCTGCCAGCTCGAAGTCGAAGCACATCAAAGTCGCCCGCCGCCCGCCCAGCGCAGAAAAACAGCGCCTCCCTCCCTTGTTTTCAAATGGCAGAGCAGAGTAGGGTCGTCGTGAGGTTGGGAGCTAGTACGATCTCTCTCTCTCTCTCTCTCGTTTAATTTCGTTCAACGGTTCGAACATTTCTGGGGGACGACCTTGGCATATATAGCGCTCGCACCAGCCGCTCTACGTACGTGCCCCTAATAATCAGCAAGAAAGAAAGAAAGAAAGAAAGAAAGGGAGAGGGAAAAAAACGTGGCTAAATAGCCGTCATGAGATGTTCGTTTCAAACGGGGGAGGCAGAGAGGCCAGTTCAGCCGTAGCCTCCTCCCTCCTCTGCTCTCGTTTATTTTTTCTGAAGAAAAGCTTCATCTTCCTCCTGCCTCTCACGATCCGAGGCGGTGAAACAATGTGCGAGTTTTACCCCTCGGATTATAGATTTAATTAACGAAGGTCTCTTGGTAATTCACGTAGCTTCCAAGCAGTCCCCGGTGTGAACGGGAGGATTTGTACGGTGGCCAATGCGCATGATCGAACTGATACACAGTTTCATAGGTCGGCACCATTGGATCTGATCCATCCATTCGATGTCGCTCGAATACACAGCCTCGTGTTGGTCCGATTTACTTACTGCTCCACTACTTGCTCCGGTACCGATCGCTTTCGCCGACATGAGGGAGGAGGAGCGCGTACGTGGTTCACGCACCCTGGACGGCCGGTTGACGCGGTCAGCGGCGAGGAGGAGCAGTTCGTTATGTGGAGCGTGCTTATCTGATTTCGCTTCCTTTTTCCCCGTCACGGTTTTGATCATTTCCTTGGATAGTTTTCCTTCCAGCGAACTGTCTAGTAGTAGTGGTATAACTTTCTTCAGGTTGCCGGCGCGCGCGACGGTGGTGGATCGTTTCGTTGAGTTGCCACTGACGAGTGACCGGACTGCTTCATCGTAGGGATAACGGGATATGCTCGGGCGGGCCATGGGTCAATGTTTAGCGGGATCATGTTGCTCTCGCTCCTTGACTACTTCGCAAAATATTAGGCGTGGTTGGAACATGGTCTTTTCACTGCTAGTTTGATTGGGGTCTGGTGTTTCTTGAGGAGTTGCAGCATCTACAGCAGCAATTGGACTTGGTAAATCCGGCCCGCCATATGTCCGTCGGACGTGTCCAGACACGCTCATGGACGACGGACGTGTCCAGACACGGCCATGGACACAGCCGCACCCGCCTCTCCCGCTTTGCAGCCATATACCTTAAATCTGAACTCCCAAATACATGTAAATCGATGCAAGTCCATGATGCACGACAATGTCGCGTGTAAATAACAAATGTTGGCAGTCGAAATACATAGTTCTTGCATAAAATTCATATCAAGTGCACAACTTAAACATTGGCTTTTTAGTTTTCATTGTAGGTCCACATATGCTCCACGAGATCATTTCATGATCTCAAAAATTCTGATGCATCCGTAAAAAGTTCATAAGCTGGTTTGCATCTTGATTTTCCGAGATTTGAACTTGTTCTCTAGGCGCTTCAAAATCATTGGTTTGGGCTACCCCATCACCCTCATTCTCGGCAATCATATTGTGCAAAATAACACAACATGTCTCAGTTGCCACAAAGCTTCTGATTCCACATCATTGCAGCTCCATAGACAATTCCCTATCGAGCTTGAAGTACTCCTAGTGCCCTCTCCACATCCTCTGGAGCTGGTCCCTGCATTGTTGCAAAGTGACTTTGTTTGTTGCCTTGTGGTTCAAATATGGTCTTCACAAACGCCGCACATTGAGGATAGATGCCATCAGCAAGATAATATCTCAAGTTGGAGTCACGGCTGTTAACAGTGTAGTTGCACGACAATGATTCCCCATTACAAAGTTTTCTGGAGATGGGAGGTCATTGAAGCACATTGATGTCGTTGTGAGAACCTGTCATTCCAAAGAAAGCATGCCAAATCCATAAGTCATTATGCAAGCCATTCATTACAAGATATTGCAGCGGCAAAAGGATGAGTTGGAGAGGGTGGAGCAGGAGGAGATGGCAACGGCGGAGAAGGAGGCGGAGGCCAAGGCGGCGTACACGACAACGACGACATATTGAGCGTGGAGGCTCAGACTGACGGTCCCGCAGGGCAAAGATCCTATTCTTTGCATGGACTGCCGGACATATATCCTTTTATGATCGGGCATGTACAAAATAACCATACGTGCCTCTTTTTGGTTGTGATTCCGACGAGGTGATCCGGTGCTGGTGTGATCCGCCGCACTATGGATCAGACATATAGTGGCTAGATTTTATTTTGCGAATTGACACTTGCATTACTCAAACCCTACCAAGATTACAATCATAAGAAGCAAGTTCTAAAGCTCTAGGCTGGCCAGAGCCTAACCATGTGATAGTTCTACCTTTCTCTCGAGCAAAAATAGCTAAACAATTACTAACTTTATTCCAGGGTCTACGAATATGAGTAGCACCAGTCTCACGGATGCTCATCATATGCTTAACCTCTCTGACTAGATAAGCATAAATTGATCTATCATTATCACTGGACTGCGCAAGCTTGATCAACTCTAGGGAATCCACCTCCACTTCAAAAAGTAACTCGGTTCTCATCAAAGAAGATGACAATCCCTCCATACACACACATAATTCTGCTTCCAAGGCATCTCTACAGGAAAAGAAGGATCTGCATGCTGAAAAAATGATGGCTCCCGACTCATCTCGCAACACCATACCAGCACCCGCCATTCCATTCGACGCAAAGGACCCATATGATTTCAACTTGACCTTCCCGATAGGAGGAGGGATCCAAGTAGGATCAACTCCCGCTTGGTTAATACAGGGAACAACAACTTGTGACAACATTAATTACCGGCGTCTTTCCCTTGCAAGGGTCTGCAAAAGGTTCATTCCTTATAGCTAGCAAGGAGTCCAAAATAGTTACATAAAAATCTCTTGGAAATCTCTATTGGCGGCAGTTTTTTTCATGGACAATTTCATCCCGAACATACCAACTTCTCCACAACGTCATCAGTATCATGCTCCTTACTAATTCAAGCTTGATCAAGCAGAGACAACATCCATTCCTTTCCTGTATTATGAACTCCTTGTAACCTTGGTAGAGACCATACTGATGACATGCAGTGCCAAAGTTCCTGTGTCAAACGGCATCGACAAAATGGGTGATAGTTGTCCTCTTCTTCAATTTCACAAACTGGGCATACTGCAGCCACTTCCAGATTCCTTTTACATTTGTTCTTCCATGTCGGCAAGGAGTCTGTGGCTAGTCTCCAGGCAAAGTTGATGACCGTGGGAGGAACGTTGCACGACAACAACAATTTCCAATAGGCACGTCTTCCATCAGGTATGCTACTTGAGCCCAAAGTAGCCTCCGAAGAAGCTTTTCGAGTACCAAGTTATATGTGCTTTGCACTGAGAAAATGCCCATCTTCCCTGGACCCCACGACAAAGTATCATCCTCTAGGCGTGGAGAGGTTCTGATCCTAAGTATCTCCTACACATCACAGGGAATAAAATATTCTTGAAGATCCACCTTCCAAGCTCCAGCTTCATTTATAAGATCTAAAATAAATGTTGTTAGACAACGGTGAACCTTCGAACTATGAGGAAGCAATGGCGGGCCCGGATTCCGACAAATGGCTGGAAGCCATGAAATCCGAGTTAGGATCCATGTATGAAAACGAAGTATGGACTTTGACTGACTTGCCCGTTGAGCGGCGAGCCATAGAAAATAAATGGATCTTTAAGAAGAAGACAGACGCGGATGGTAATGTGACCATCTATAAAGCTCGGCTTGTCGCTAAGGGTTATCGACAAGTTCAAGGGGTTGACTACGATGAGACTTTCTCACCGGTAGCGAAGCTGAAGTCCGTCCGAATCATGTTAGCAATTGCCGCATACTATGATTATGAGATATGGCAAATGGACGTCAAAACGGCATTCCTTAATGGTTTCCTTAAGGAAGAATTATATATGATGCAGCCGGAAGGTTTTGTCGATCCTTAGAATGCTGACAAGGTATGCAAGCTCCAACGCTCGATTTATGGGCTGGTGCAAGCATCTCGGAGTTGGAACATTCGCTTTGATGAGATGATCAAAGCGTTTGGGTTTACACAGACTTATGGAGAAGCCTGTGTTTACAAGAAAGTGAGTGGGAGCTCTGTAGCATTTCTCATATTATATGTAGACGACATACTTTTGATGGGAAATGATATAGAACTCTTGGACAGCATTAAGGCCTACTTGAATAAAAGTTTTTCAATGAAGGACCTTGGAGAAGCTGCTTATATATTAGGCATCAAGATCTATAGAGATAGATCAAGACGCCTCATAGGTCTTTCACAAAGCACATACCTTGATAAGATATTGAAGAAGTTCAATATGGATCAATCTAAGAAGGGGTTCTTACCTGTGTTACAAGGTGTGAAATTGAGCTCAGCTCAATGCCCGACCACGGCAGAAGAAATAGAAGAGATGAGCGTCATCCCCTATGCCTCAGCCATAGGTTCTATTATGTATGCCATGCTGTGTACCAGACCTGATGTAAACCTTGCCGTAAGTTTGGTAGGTAGGTACCAAAGTAATCCCGGCAAGGAACACTGGACAGCGGTCAAGAACATCCTGAAGTACCTGAAAAGGACCAAGGAAATGTTTCTCGTTTATGGAGGTGACGAAGAGCTCGTCGTAAAAGGTTACGTCGACGCTAGCTTCGACACAGATCTGGATGACTCTAAGTCACAAACCGGATACGTGTATATTTTGAATGGTGGGGCAGTAAGCTGGTGCAGTTGCAAGCAGAGCGTCGTGGCGGGATCTACATGTGAAGCGGAGTACATGGCAGCCTCGGAGGCAGCACATGAAGCAATATGGGTGAAGGAGTTCATCACCGACCTCGGAGTCATACCCAATGCGTCGGGGCCAATCAAATTCTTCTGTGACAACACTGGAGCTATTGCACTTGCAAAGGAGCCCAGGTTTCACAAGAAGACCAGGCACATCAAGCATCGCTTCAACTCCATTCGTGAAAATGTTCAAGATGGAGACATAGAGATTTGTAAAGTGCACACGGATCTGAATGTCGCAGATCCGTTGACTAAACCTCTCCCTAAGGCAAAACATGATCAGCACCAGAACTCTATGGGTGTTCGATTCATCACAATGTAACTAGATTATTGACTCTAGTGCAAGTGGGAGACTGTTGGAAATATGCCCTAGAGGCAATAATAAAAGCATTATTATTATATTTCCTTATTCATGATAATTGTCTTTATTCGTGCTATAATTGTGTTATCCGGAAATCGTAATGCATGTGTGAATAACAGACAACAATATGTCCCTAGTGAGCCTCTAGTTGACTAGCTCGTTGATCGACAGATAGTCATGGTTTCCTGACTATGGACATTAGATGTCATTGATAACGAGATCACATCATTAGGAGAATGATGTGATGGACAAGACCCAATCCTAAACATAGCATAAGATCGCATAGTTCGTTTGCTAGAGTTTTCCAATGTCAAGTATCCCTTCCTTAGACCATGAGATCGTGTAACTCCCGGATACCGTAGGAGTGCTTTGGGTGTGCCAAACGTCACAACGTAACTGGGTGACTATAAAGGTATGCTACGGGTATCTCTGAAAGTGTCTGTTGGGTTGACATGGATCGAGACTGGGATTTGTCACTCCGCTTGACGGAGAGGTATCACCGGGCCCTCTCGGTAATGCATCATCATATGAGCTCAAGGTGATCAAAGTGTTTGATCACAAGGATCATGCATTACGGTACGAGAAAAGTGACTTGCCGGTAACGAGATTGAACGAGGTACTGGGATACCGACGATCGAATCTCGGGCAAGTAAAATACCGATTGACAAAGGGAATCGTATACGGGATTAATTGAATCCTTGACATCGTGGTTCATCCGATGAGATCATCGTGGAGCATGTGGGAGCCAACATGGGTATCCAGATCCCGCTGTTGGTTATTGCCCGAGAGCCGTCTCGGTCATGTCTGCATGTCTCCCGAACCCGTAGGGTCTACACACTTAAGGTTCGGTGACGCTAGGGTTGTAGGGATATGTATGTGCAGTAACCCGAATGTTGTTCGGAGTCCCGGATGAGATCCCGGACGTCACGAGGAGTTTCGGAATGGTCCGGAGGTAAAGAATTATATATAGGAAGTGCTGTTTCGGCCATCGGGACAAGTTTCGGGGTTATCGGTATTGTACCGGGACCACCGGAGGGGTCCCGGGGGTCCACCAGGTGGGGCCACCTGCCTTGGTGGGCCACATGGGCCTTAGGGGGTGCGCCTTGGCCTGCTTGGGCCAAGGGGAACCAGCCCCAAAGGGCCCATGCGCCTAGGGTTCCATCTAGGAGGAGTCCTAGTGGTGGAAGGCACCTCCTAGATGGCTTGGGGGGGAGGGAAACCTCCCTGGCCGCCGCCCCCTTGGGAGATTAGATCTCCCAGGGCCGGCGCCCCCCCAAGAGGCCTATATAAAGGGGGGCAGGGGAGGGGGGCAGCGCACCCATATGCCCTGGCGCCTCCCTCTCCCTCTCCAACACCTCCTCCTCCTCCGTAAGTGCACGGCGAAGCCCTGCCGGAGTACTGCAGTTCCACCATCACCACGCCGTCGTGCTGCTGCTGGAGCCTTCTTCCCCAACCTCTCCTTTGCCTTGCTGGATCAAGAAGGAGGAGACGTCACGCTTTCCGTACGTGTGTTGAACGCGGAGGTGCCGTCCGTTCGGCACTAGATCATCGGTGAATTGGATCACGGCGAGTATGACTACCTCATCCACGTTCACTCGAACGCTTCCGTTGCGATCTACAAAGTGGTATGTAGATGCTATCTAATCTGAATACTCGTTGCTAGATGAACTCATAGATGGATCTTGGTGAAACCGTAGGAAAAATTTTAATTTTCTGCAACGTTCCCCAACACTCCGGTAGAGCCGCATCATGTTCCCACAAAATTTCATACTACCTACATCTTGATCGGGCACATGAAGTTTCTGGCTCACCCTTTAACATCAAAGGAACATGGTCAGAACATGGAGTAGTCAGATGCTGAACCGAATGTGAAGCATACATGTTACGCCATCCATTGGTGGCCACGGCCGTGTCTAGCCCCACTTTGACATTTGCATTCCCCGCTCTCTTATTATCATATGTATGTGGCACACCCGTGAAGCCAACATCAACAAGTCCACAAATCTCTAGAACATCTCGGAAGGCAATCATATGTGCTTCCGGTCTTGATGTTGCCGAGAAGTGTTCAAAGTCCCACAAGGCTTCATTGAAGTCACCTATTACCAACCATGGCAGATCTGAAACAATACTTAAACTTTGAAGCTTCACCCACATTAGATGACGATTTTTCAACTCGAGGTTCGCCATACACACAAGTCAACCTCCACTGTTCACTTGATTCCGTAATGTGTACCACAATATCAATATAGCGGTCATCTTTATCTATAATATCAACCAAGCAAGGTTCGTGCTAGTGAAGCACTAACCCGCAGCTTAAACCTGTACTGTCAAGACCCTCAAAACCACGGAGGCCAAGCCGATCGCTTTTACCTTTCATTCTTTCCACCTTTTGTCTAGTTTCACACACACATAAAAAAACAATTTGTCACAAACTTCGCTAGCTCTCGAACTGTCCGGGTATTCCCCGCTCCCCGACAATTCCAACTGATGATATTCATTGGGTTTGGCGGTCCTCCTCTAGGGAGGCCGCCGTTATGGACACATCACCACCATCAGCTTGCCTTCTCCTTCTGATAATAGGCAATTTCCCTGGAGTACCCGCAGGTGGTAGCGACGCCCTAGGTTCCTCCTTTGCTCCATTCTCAAGCATAAAAATAGTACCAGCAACCTTCCCTACTAAGTTTGGCACCGGTTGCCCATTCACATTTATAGTGCCATCATCTCTAACCAGCCTCTTCCTAACTCCCCTACCCAACTCATTAACCATCCCTGGTGTATAATCCATGTTATCGAACATCTCTTTCTCACCTTCACCTCTACCCCTACCTCTCCCTCTAACTTCTCTCCCTCCCCTTTCTCCTCTACCTCCATCTCTCTGCCGTATGGGTTAACAAGAAAGAAAAAACTCGCAACGAAGGCGGCAAAGAAGGTGGGAAAACCACCCTTTACAGTGGTAGTAAATGAAGGGAAGATAAACCCATCAAGCTCACTTTGTGTAAGGGTTTTCGTCGATGTCAATCAACCCTTGGTGAGGTTTGTGTTGATTACTCTGAAAGAGAGGATAAAGTATCCAGTGTACTATGAGAAACTACCAGATTTCTCTTTCTTTTGTGGACGTATGGACCATGTGGTGGAGGAATGTAGCGACGACATACATGAGCCAAGTGCTTGTGAGTGGGAAGACGGGCTCTTATGGAGTAATGATCTGAATAGTAGTTCCAATGATGGTGGGATGGGGCGTGGTTTCGATGATGAATAATGTCTAGCTTTGGATGACCGGCTCCCACATCAGTGTCCGCGGACTGGTCCCCGTGTCTGTGGACGAATATAGTGCGCGGTTTGCGGGTCGGTGTTGAAGATGCCCTTATATACCTGCTTCCAAATGATTCATTATTATATTAAAACTGCAAATTATCGCTTTCGTAGACCATAGGCTAGGTTGAGCCAGGCTTGACATGTTTTTTTGACTAACTAGGCTTGACATGTTTAGCTTGAGCTATGCAAATCCTGACTAATACCTGACCTAGCCTAGGGTATGCTTGCATAAATTATGAACTGTTATGTTCTTTTACGCGAACTAGCTATTGTATAACCCTTCTAGGGTAGCTCATCAATGTCGAATTTGTTGCCAATTTCGCCGTCCACTCACATACCCACCACTCCACATAGTATTTCCTTTAAGTTTGGAGGCGAACCATGAACCATCGACACAATTATGTGAGACCAAACTTTTCAAAGGTACAAAACATGTTCAAAAATTCTGAAAATATTTATAGATACACATCCATGTTTGATGTACAACCTCAAAAGTTTCCAGCTTCTAATTTGAACTACACTTAAAGAATAAAAAAAAAGACAACATCAGATGTGAATAGTGTCAAATACTATTCACCCAGAGTTGACACTACTCATAGCTGAATTTGTCTCTTTTTTTTAGTTGTAGGCATACCCCACGGGTGTGTTGTCAATTTTTTTTTTGAATTTTCGAATTATCTAAATATAAAAATTTGGGGTTGATTCTACGATCTCACCTAAATGGCAGACCCCCCGTGTCGTCGTGTTTATGTAATTTCCTCGACTGTAAATGGTTGACATTTGCTTAATGCATAATATAATTCGGCTGAGGAATCTCTGCCCCCTTTATTATGCAAAAAGAACTCTGCATAATTCCCACGGAGCATTCCACATCGGCACAACATCTGATGCTCGTAGTACAACTAACCAATTGAAGAGGCACCACCAAGCAGCCGATAAGCTCTAAACGGCGGGTGCCGCATGGACCACGGTTCACTCATAAGACACATGCCATTTTCCGGCTACGTACGGCAATCCCCATGGCCTTTCCGATCCAGAGAACCGGAGCCCCGCCACGGACGGACAGCGACCGCACTCCCGCTCATCGCGCGCCGCGCGTGGCGCGATCACGATCGACGACGATGCCGCCACCCACCGCCACCGGTGCGTTCGGCTGTGTTGGGGCGGCGTACGTGGAGGCCCCCGCGGCCGTCGGTACGTTAGGTCCAGATCCCGCCGTTAACCCGCCTGGGGCCCTGCACGGAAGTCGGCTACCCGCCTTTTCGCCGGCTACCCCCTTCGTGTGCTCTATCCACTGCCGCCGCGAATCACGAGCTGTCGCCGACGCCGTGGGACGGGCGGAGCTCGTGTCTCGGATGCCCGGCATCGTTAGTTTCTTGAAAAGTTCCGTGGGATTCCTTCACTGCGAGCGAAGGCAACAGAGTACCTGGACTGCTTGAAAGATTCTAGAAGTTCTTTAACCTTGCAAGTTACGACAACCAAGTGGTACAGTAGCTGTCTAATCTAACCGGCCGCGCATGCATGAACTGCATGCAACTGGGTAGGTAACTACTCGTACTAGCCAACTGGACTAGTTGACGGCAGAGTTTAATTAAGTACTACAGTCTACGGATGACGAGCAACGAGTGAAATGGGCCGTCAGGGGTTCAGATTTTGGGAGGAAGAACCGAATCGTGTAATTAATTGGCATTTGCGATGGTGACGGGTGATTGCTGATTTAACCGATGGCTCGTGTCCATCGCTGTTTGGCCAACTTTGGCAGAAGGGGTGCTTTATTCTGTGATGGTTGATGCGATGGCCACTTGAGAAGTGGAGTCATATTACGCGTTGCTCGTGTCTGGCTTTACCATGTTAATAAAAAAAAGGGACAGTGTGTGTGACAACACTAGGGCTAAAGATACAAACGACGCTAGCCTTTGCACAAAGTAACACCAACCAAGAAGGAATCAAGACCGAAAAATCTCCTGAAGTTGACTGCCAGCCACGAATCGTTCCACCATCTTTCAGATGCCGGGGATGCAGACCACAATCTGCATCCGCTCCCAGATTATCTTTCAAAACTCCATGTCAGCGCTGGAGCAAACGTTCGTCGCAATGGCAAAACTCGAGGACACAAGTGGACCACGAGGATGCAGCTGTCGGCATGTCATCCTTGCTTGAACATACTAGTTTCAAAATCCATCCTCAGCCATAGGGTTGATCGTCTCATCGGGGAAGGATCTGAAGTTTCTTTATTCAACGTTATCATCACCATCGCCGAAGCCAGGACGATGAACGGGCCCAAAATCTAATCTAATAGGGCCTAAAACCTAAAGCTACACGATACACACACGTGGATCCGGCTATCGCCATTGCCACCGACGACCGAGGGGAGCGCAGGAGGACGACAGTTGAAGGAAAAGCTCTGGAGGGCGATCAGATTATCCTTGGAGTGGGGGGGGGGGTGATTTAGCTGGTGCCGGTGTGGAACAACCATTTATGGAGCCATCAAGCCTCTTGTGGTTCGGCTAGGGTGACACACAAGACGCAAAGAGCAAAAACAACAGAGGACGCGTGGATCTTTACCCAGGTTCGGGCCACCGAGAGGTGTAAAACCCTACTCCTGCTCGCTATATTGGGTGTATGTGTTGAAACACAAGTACAAGGAGCGCTCTCCCGGCAACATGGGAGGAGGGCAGCTATGCGTGTAGTTGTGCTAAAAGGTCGATCCTTGTAAACGTTGCCATGGCCCTCCTTTTATAGCTCAAGGGGTTACCATAGTGGCAAAATGGTCATTATCTAGTGATTAGATAGCAAACAGTGCTATCATACCTAACTCTGCTAGTCAGGACAAAGAGCATTAAATGCACGGTTAGGTGTCGTGAGCAGGAGGAGACCCAGCAAGGTTGTTGCATCGCTCGCCTAGCTAACTCCTATTAGCTTGACACGCCATTTGGGCGGGTGTCAATAAAGGTAGAAATCCTTCTGGCGTGCTGACACGTGTCCGACAAACCTCACCTAACTCCCCGCGGGCTCGACACTTCACTGATCAGCGACTGGCCGCTCGATGAGGTGGAGCGCTGGCAGCTGGCGGGAGCTTGCCGGCTACAGAGCTTGCCGGGCCTTCGTCTTGCTGGCTCGGCCTTGCCGTCAAAGGCTCTTCCTAGTATTGATCTTGTTCTTCTCCTTAGCCAAGTCAATCTACTTGGTCTTGGATCTTGTTCTTCTTGATGTGCTCCTTGATCACTCAAAGAGCGGCTCTCTCGGCTTGGGAATCTTTGGAAAACCTTGTTCGGCGGGGAACGCTGCTACTCGTATGTGCATAGGTCAGGGTATAAAATACCCATGTTTTATACACCGACAGGAGCCCCCGGGCCAAGGCCACACATGTTGCCGGGTGTCGTTGGGATAGGCCCAATCAATGCACAAATGTGCGACAAAGACTGATGTAACGTTTTGCCGCGGTGATGTCAGTCTTCTGAGATCTTGTTTGCTTCTTCATTAACCTTGGACTTGAGTTAGCCCCCGGTGGTCCCCTAGCAACCTTGCTGCACGGGCGGGTGCCTACTGCTTGTGATAAAAGTCAGGAGCGAGCGAGAGCTTGGGTCGTCGCTGGGCTCGGCCCGGGCAGGCCCACGATCAGGCATGGCCATGGATAACTGTCATTTTTGTCATCACTTCCTCCTTTACTGCAGCCTCCCCACGACGCGTGTTGTGCGCGGGACGTGGGATTGGTGCAGAGAGGCGGTCATGGTAGCAGTACTCCGAGCAGGGGAGTCAGGGCGCTGGATTGGTGCGACTGGGCAGTTGCTGGAGTAATGTGCCGGCCAGAAATGCAAGGCGCGAAATTGGTAGAAAGGGGCAGTTTCCCTAGGATGGTGAAGAGCCAGCCCCCCGTACCTCCTTTTATAAAAAGGGGGGTTGGGGAGGGTGATGCTCATCCACTTCCTCTCATCCTAATCTCCCTGCAACTGTTGTCTTCTTCTTACCTCTTCCCTTGTATCTGTCGCCGTCATGGAAAGGGGGAGAGGCCGAGCTCATGCTTCTGTTATCGCCACGAGGACTTCTTCCCGACACCATGCCTCCGCCTCGGCCGCAGCTACAAAGACTGGATCCAATGCTCGAGGAGGGGCTGCAGCTCGAAGTCGTGACGGCGCTCGGGGTCGGGGTGGCCATAGTAGAGCCCTTGTGGTCTCGCCTCCGAATGTTCCACTTCCAGTAGACGGTCATACGAAAGATACATCGCTCAAGTTCGCCGTGGAGCTGTGCGACCAGTCGCGAAGCCGGCTGCGGCTCCCTCATCCCTTCGCTAGGGTGATGGAGATCGACCAGCCACACGGCTTGTGGCTGCACGTAGATGGCTGCTGCAACGACTCCGTCTGGGTGAACGTTGAGTTCTCTGCCAATGGCATCATGTACTTCACGCGCAGGTGGAAATCCTTCATCCGCACCCGTTATCTGGGGGAGGGGCACCTTCGCCACTTCGAGCTAGTTGGATTTGACACACTCGCCGTGAAGTTCTTCGGCACTTCAGGAGCTCGCATAGAGTGCTGCGCAGAGATCTCGAGAAATAGCGAAAGCTCCTCCTTGAGTGAAAGCGACGAGGAGGACGATGGTGAAGACGACGAAGAGTCCCCGAGCGTCAAGACCGAAGACGATGGCTCGGACTCCAGCTGAACACCGGCAACACCATCATCTGGTTCGCTCCCGGCGAACCGGGCATCGCCTAGGCGCTCCTTTTGCCCTTCATTGCACTTGATGTAAACCCTGGGAAAGGGCTAGAAAAATGTTATTGAACATCCCTTAATAAATATTTGCTATTTATAATGCTCAAATGAATTCTTGTCATCCCCTTTGCTAGTTTGTGTCCTTGTATGGTTCCAACCCCTCACCCTACGTGGTTTGGAAACTTGCCGGTGCATGGTCTTGTCGCAAGCGCTTCGAGGAGCGGGTCCTTAGCAGCCTACTGGCAGTACTGCCACCGGCAAGATATCTTGTCGATCCCAATGCAGCTACAAGAACCTTGCATGGTGGACTCGTGGCGAGATCAAAGCGTGAATGGTCACGAAAAAATTCCTTCGCGTGCAGGTTTCTCATACGAACGTTGAACCGTGCAAAGGGAACTGCAACGTAACAAATAATTTTTTAGTTGAAACCTTTTCAACTTAGCTTTCTTTGCCGTGCTTCTTGTCGTTGAAACAAACACTAGCACCAACGCCATTTAAGTGGTACTACCTTCATCACTCTCCCCCGGGAAACTTGCACGCAGGGGATTCTTCTCTCTCTTAAGAAAAAGAAAGAAGAGAAAAAAGTGATTTGGGCACCTTGGCGGTTCTTTAGTGGTTTCCGTACAAGCCAAAACACAATCACCATGTTGCATGTATTAACACATAAGTAAATATGCATAAAAGGTTGTGAAACACTTCGCTTCATTGACATATGCACAGGGTCTGCGCCTGGCTTTGTACAAAGGGATACAAGTCTTGGAGACAAAGCTTGTACAAAAAGGGTTGCCGGTGACAGGACCCGGCAACTGCGCCTCATGGGTAGAACTTGCGAAGATGCTCAATATTCCACGAGTTTTGCATTCGGTTGCCATCTTCGGTCTCCAAACGGACTGCTCCTGGTCTGGTGACTCGTACTACCCAATAAGGGCCCTCCCACTTTCGTGTCAACTTGTTTGATACTTTGGAGGACTGAACGCGCCAAAGAACAAGGTCACCTTCCTCAAAACTTCGGGTATGAACTTTGCGGCTATGATAGCGGCGCAAAGCTTGCTGGTAGTGTGCAACTCGCACAGCCGCCCGAAGACGATCTTCCTCAAGGAGCGTTGTGTCAAGTTGCCACAAGTGCTTTTGCTCTGCATCATCATAGGTAAGCACTCGAGGTGACCCGTATGTGAGTTTCGTGGGGAGCACCGCTTCTGCACCATAAACAAGGGAGAAGGGTGTTTGGCCAGTAGCTCGATTTGGTGTCGTTCTGAATGACCAAATAACCACCGGCAACTCATCCATCGAGCGTCTTCCACACTTGTGCAGCCTATCGAACGTTCTTGTCTTGAGACCACACAACACTTCAGCATTTATCTGCTCTGCTTGCCCGTTGCTTCTAGGATGAGCAACTAAGGCGAAACAAACCTTTCTTCCAAGGCTTTGGATATACTGCATGAAGGTGCGGCTCGTGAGCTGGGTGCCGTTGTCGGTGATGATTTTGTTGGGAACCCCGAAACGGCAAATCAACTCTTCAAAGAACTTGACGGCTGACTGTGCTGCCACCTTTCTCACTGGCTTCACTTCAGGCCACTTTGTGAACTTGTCGATGGCAACATACAAGAACTCGAAGCCCCCGGTAGCATGAGGGAAAGGGCCCAAGATATCGAGCCCCCAGACCGAAAAAGGCCAGGAGAGAGGAATATTTTGGAGAGCTTGAGTTGGCTGATGTATATTCTTTGAACGGAACTGGCATGCTTCACATTTGGTTACTAGCTCAGTTGCATCTTGGAGAGCAGTGGGCCAATAGAAGCCTTGCCAAATTTTTTTTCCGACAAGCGCCTTTGATCCTATGTGAGAGCCACATATGCCTCCATGTATCTCTGCCAACAACATTAGCCCATCTTCCCGCCAGATACACTTAAATTTCACACCGTCCGGTCTTTTTTTGTACAGAATGTTATCCACAAACTGGTACATACTTGACTGGCGGGCTACTTTTTCAACTTCGTCTTGCTCATCGGGGAGCTCTCCTGTTTGGAGAAATTGGACTATACGTTGCGCCCATGCCGCAGCTTGTGGCTATGCGATAAGAGCCAAAGGCGTTTCCTCGGCCGCGGGAGCGCTTGCTTCAGCGGCAAGAACCTGAGGTTCTGCGTGACGCCGCTGCTCACCAACAGTTGTGTCATTGTTCCCAGCGAGGTTCTTGCCGATGGCTTGTGGGAGTTCTACTGAAAAATACTTGCCGGTATTTAACTTTCTCCTCTTGTTAGCCTGGGATGATGGAGCGACTGATGGTTGATCCAAATGGAGCACAAAAGTCCCTGGTTCCACAAGAAGCTTTTGAGCAGCACACTTTAACAGGTGATTAGCAATGTTGTTCTCTGCACGGGGATATGCTCCATTTATAATCCGTGAAAGTGTTCCTCCAGTTTCCTCACTTCCTCCACGTATGCTTCCATCAAAGGGCTTTGGTAGTATTTATGCACTTGCTTCACAACAAGCTACAGAATCTCTACAGATGATCAATTTTCTGATTCCCAACTCTACTGCATCCCTGAGGCCTACGAGAAGCCCTTCATATTATGAAGTGTTGTTGGTTGCTTTCTCCCTGGGAAAGTGCATTTGGACCACATACTTGAGGTGTTCTCTGGTGGGTGCGACAAGCAGCACTCCAGCATCGGCGCCTTGCAGCGAGAAGGCACCGTCAAAGTACATGATCCATTCCTTCTCAGTCTCGTTGCCGGGGAGACAGATTCCTGAACTTCTTCGTCTTGCGTTGGCGTCAACTCCGTGATGAACTCCACCAAGGCTCTGATTTGGATAGTTTAAGTGCTTTCAAACCTGAGTGCAAAGCTTGACAATTCCAATGCCACTCCACTATTCTTCCGGTTGCTTCTGGATTTCTCAAAATGTGTTGCAACGGGGAGTGAGTGACGATGATGATCTCCTGTGCTTGGAGTAGTGGCGCAGCTTTCTTAAGGCCATGAGGAGGCCGAAGAGCAATTCCTACACCCCAGAGTACCTTGACCTAGCCCCTTGTAGAAGGGAGCTGACAAAGTATACTGGTCGCTGCACCATCTTCTTCTTCGGCACTATCTGTTGATCGGTTTCATTTGTTGTTTTGACATGTTGACATCAGATCTTGCCAGAGAGGATTCAGGCTTGTCGAGGGACGGGCTTGCTGTCATTGCTTCTTCTTCGTCAGCTTCCATCTGTGCTACTAGCGCAACACTGACCACTTGGTTCATTGCTGCTAGGTATAGCAGCAACGGTTCCTGGGGTCTAAGCGCAGCTAGCGTTGGCGCGGAGGATAGGTACCTTTTCAGATCCTGCAGCGCAGCCTCTGCTTCCGGAGTCCATTTCCTTGGACCTGCGTTTTTCAATATTTTGAAAAAGGCAGGGCGCGCTCAGTGGATCTCGAAATGAACCTACTTAAAGCAGCAACACAACCGGCAAGACGCCGCACATCCTTGACGGTCTTAGGTGCTTGGATCTGCTCAATAGCCTTGATCTTGTCGGGGTTTGCCTCTATTCCATGCCGAGACACAAAGAACCCGAGAAGTTTGCCGGATGGAACACCAAACACACATTTCTCGGGGTTGAGCTTCGCATTGATTTTGCGTGATTTTGCAAATGTTTCTTCCATATGTTGAATGAGGGTTGACTTGTCCTTGGTTTTGACCACTATATCGTCCATATAAGCTTCTACATTTCTGTGCAATTGCGGTTCAAAACCAATTTCGAATGTTCTTGCAAATGTTGAACCAACACTCTTTAGTCCAAAAGGCATACACACGAAGCAGTATGTGCCACATGGAGTAATGAATGACGTTTTCTCTTCATCTTCCCCGACCATGAATATCTGATGGTACCCAGAATATGCATCAAGAAACGAGAGTAAATCACAACCATCAGTGGAGTCTACAATTTGATCAATGCGCGCTGATGAACCACAAGTATAGGGGATCAATTGTAGTCCTTTCGATAACTAAGAGCATCAAACCCAACGAGGAGCATAAGGAAATGACAAGCAGTTTTCAGCAAGGTATTTTCTGCAAGCACTGAAATTATCAGTAACAGATAGTTTGATAGCAAGATAATTTGTAACAAGTGTCAAGTAACAAAAGTAACAATAGGTGCAGCAAGGTAGCCCAATACTTTTTAGTGCAAATGACAGGCAAGAAAGATCTCTTATAATAGGTACAACATTCTTGAGGACACACGGGAACTTCATCTAGTCACTTTCATCATGTTTGTTTGATTCACGTTCGTTACTTTGATAATTTGATATGTGGGTGGACCGGTGCTTGGGTGTTGTTCTTACTTGAACAAGCCTCCCACTTATGATTAAACCTTCTTGCAAGCATCCGCAACTACAAAATAAGAATTAAGATAAAATCTAACCATAGCATTAAACATATGGATCCAAATCAGCCCCTTACGGAATAGCGCATAAACTAGGGTTTAAGCTTCTGTCACTCTAGCAACCCATCATCTAATAACTATTCCACAATGCATTCCCTTAGGCCCAAAGATGGTGAAGTGTCATGTAGTCGACGTTCACATAATACCACTAAGGGAATCACAACATACACATCATCAAAATATCGAACGAATACCAAATACACATGATTACTCATGACAAGACTTCTTCCATGTCCTCAAGAACAAAAGCTACTACTCACAAAACATATTCATGCTCAAGATCAGATGGTGCCGGAAAAGATGTTGATGAAGATTGATCCTCCCACGATGAGAGGGTCGTTGGTGATGACGACGACGTCAATTTCCCCCTCCCGAAGGGAAGTATCCCGGCGGAATCGCCCCGCCGGAGAGCAAAAAGTGCTCCTGCCCAAGTTCCCCATGAGACGACGGCGCTCCATCCCAAAAGTCCTCTCCTTATTTTTTTCTAGGGCAAATGGGCTTATATACCAGAAGATGGGCACCGGAGGCTGGCCAGGGGCCCCACTACCCACCAGGTGCGCCAAGGGGGTAGGGGTGCCCTGGTGTCTAGTGGGCACCTGGGTGGCTCCCTCTGGTATTTATTTTTCTCCCATAATTCTTATATATTCCAAAATAATTTTCCGTGAAATTTTAGCTCATTTCCAAAATAAACCTTGTTTGGCAGGGAAAGCTGCTACTCGCATAGGTCACAGTATAAAATACCCATGTTTTATACACCGACAGCTAGTTTTTGTTGTTGCATGTGGTCGTCTGGTCTTGCAGCTATAGCTAGTTGGGTAGTGCTCCAGTGCGCAGAAACCTTTTCCTCTTCTTTTCTTAAACTATGAATTTCATTTTGATTTAATCTATCACATCCTTGCAAAAACAACCATACAAAAAATTAAAAATAGATCTAGATGCCTAACGCGTCGAAGTGTTCTTCCTCCCGCATCCACAAGTGATGCGTCGTGAGGAGAACTTGTTACCACCTTTGGGCCTCCGTCTGAGCGGAGCAAACTGGTCGAAACTTAGAAGCTTGTAGAAGCAGTGGACAGAAAGATAATGATATATACCAAAATACGACGGCAGTCGTGAATGCGTAGCAAGTCGTCGCTCGAGGGAAGAAAACATCATAGAGGGTATGTAGAATGCCCCCGGTCCGGATAGACGAAGTCTGGAAGATAAATTTCACACACTCTCCAACAAGGCCGAGGCTAGCCAACCTTCGATTTTGTAACTAGAGTTAGAGGGTGAAAATGCAAAATCATGGTGTTCGATCCGCACGACAACGCCACCAAGATAAATCTACAGAAGAAAAAAGCCAGACCCGAAGAACCAAATCTAAAGACACATGATCCTACACCAACACCTAATAATAATAAGATGCACCACCAGAATGAGGGTGAAGCAGAGAAACCTTGCTCCACGACGTACAATGATGCCAACATTTTGTCACCGTGTTGATCGACGACAAATAAAAATTTATTCCTAATCCTACCACCACCATATCGAAGCCCTAGGTTCCCCGCTCCTTCCCATCACCTGAGCAAGACACGAAGGAGAGGAGGCCATTGTTGGTGTCAAAGCCGACCGATCTCGGGTATGGGGTCCCGAACTGTGTGTCTGAGGACCGATGGTAACAAGGGACAAGGGGGACACGGTGTTTACCCAGGTTCAGGCCCTCTTAATGGAGGTAAAACCCTACGTCCTGCTTGATTGTACTTGATGATTATGGGGGTTACAAGAGGTGATCTACCTCGAGATCGTAATGGCTAAACCCTAGATGTCTAGCCTATGAGAATTCTAATAGCCTCTACTAGGTTTGTACATAGTCGATTTGTGGAAGAAGGAAATTACATATTCGGACACCAATCTTGCCATCCATGCATAGGCAAGTCCTACCCGGACACGGGGGAAGGTCTTCCGCCTTGTGTCTTCATGGCCCATCAGTCCGGCCCATATCAAATAGCCCGGACACCCGAGGACCCCCTAATCCAGGACTCCCTCAGTAGCCCCCGAACTGGACTTCAAAATGATGATGCAGTATTCAGCTTATGTCTTCGGCTTTTGCAAGGTTGGTTCTTCACTATATATCGGGTGAAATAATAGTTCGGCCCTGGCTTCCTCGTTCCGCTTTTATGACTCCTTCCCTGTCGCCTTGATTTCCACACGCCGGGCGAATGTTAACTGCCCATTTTTTTATCAGAAAGAAAACGCCCAGCCACACAGAGATGGCGCCTATATAAAGAGGTTAGATCCCCCAAGTGCCATCCACATCATGCAGAAAAATGCCAAGATTAGCCACGAAAAAGCTTCAAAACATGGACAGCGCCCCATGCTCTTCTTCACGCCCCCGTGGCCCTCAAGAGGGTGATTGGCAGAGCTGCTCAGTGCCTCATCTTCAGTTGAGTCGACTCCAGACGCAGGGGTATCTCCCCCTCGCAGATCTAGTTTCTGTACGAGCGGGATTGGTCTCAATTGGCAACGATGTGCTGGCTGAAAATTTCCTCAACCCCAATAAGGGGTGAGGGTGTGCTTTGTTCCATTCCTTTTGCGGGGCCTAGGATTTCCGATCCATCCCTTTCTCAGGGGTCTATTGGAATTTTACGGCATCCAGCTGCACAATCTCACCCCAGGTTCGATTCTGCACATCTTAGGTTTCGCTGCCCTCTGCGAACTGTTCCTGGGCTGCGAGGCCCATTTTGAGCTATGGAGAAAGTTCTTTTGCCTCGCCCCCCGTAATCGAGGAGGTTCTATATTTGAAGTGGGTGGTGCCGAAGTATGGCGTATAGCCGGATCAGGCTACCCCGTTGGAACTCCCAAAGAGATATATCCTCAGTGGTCTTCGGAGTGGTTTTATATAGATGATGTCCCACTGTCGGATCCAGTTCGGCGTGGCCTCCCTGAATTTTCCAGCGCTCCTCTAAAAAAACGCCTCAACTGGCGTCCCCAAAGTCCCAAGGAGGAAGACAGTGTGGAAATAAAAAGGTTAGCAAGATCAGATAGCCCATACCTGGCTCTCGATAATCGAAGTCCTGGCTATTGCAATAAAAATATGTGTCCACCCTCTCCGGTCCAGAGTAACTCCCTTATGGTGCTACAACGGAGAAGACGACGCATGTCGTTACAGAAGAAAGGGTTCGGATACCCTGGCCGAACTGGCCATGATCTTGGCCGATCTGTACAAGGGTGAAAAACAAGACTTCCTCCGCTTAATCTGCCGGGAAGGTTATTCCATGTACAACCCCATTGAATGGGTAAGATTTTGATTCCCTGTGTTGCTTTACTGTTGTCACGGCATGGCAATCAAGTTGTTCTTTGTTGTCATAAACAGTCATGGAGGAAGATGATCGAGGACGTTCACTGTCCCGCCCCACAGCTAGAGGATCACAACCACGATGAAGATCCTGGCTTCTGCGAGGATCCGGATATATACATAGAGTTCGATGATCGGGTATTTTATCAGGTGAGCCTTGACGGCTCGGAAGTGGCTATTACATCCGACTACCCCCGCCCATATTCCTTCTCCATCGTAAGTATTCAAAGAGCTTTATCAAAAAGAGGTCCCTACTTGCATCTTTATCCATTATACTAAGCCGTACTTCATAGGATCGGTTCTCGGCAAGCCGTACCCCCTCGAGCGTGGCCCCTACACAGGTTAATCGTTCAAAACAAAAGGAGACCGGGAGCATCGTAGAGCCCCCACAGTCTTCAAAGAGGTATATCCATTTGATATGTGCCTGGGCACAAGTTCAGATTGTTAAAGTTCCCTTCTATCTTTGATTTAGGAGGAGCATGCGACAGACAGTGGGAAAACGCCCTGCTAGCTGAATGTCGGCCAATCCGGTGCCGGACTCGTCAACTAGGACGAGGGCTGATGCAATGCCAGTTCCGCCACTCATGAGGATTTGGATGACGTATCTGTCATGAATTCTGAGGTGGGGAGCGTAATGAATCACTGTTGACTGAAAGAGGCCATGCACGCTCTAGCCTTCTCTTAGCAGGAATTTACCGCACTCAGCTTGGTGGATGCATATATCCGAGCTGCTCGAGATGGACTTGCCGGAGTTACTCAATTATTCTCAAAGGATATACAGGTAAGAGTTTGTGCAATTTTAATAGAAATATGCCAGTAGCCCCTGAGACTTGAAGCGGTGAGGCCAACCGATTTAAGGATCGATATGACCTGCAAGTTCTCAAGGAGAAGAATGTTGCGCTATCCCAGGAGCTGAAAACAAACTAGACGCAGCTTAATGTCGTTACCGCCGAGCTTGCAGAAATGAAAAAGGCCGCAATGATCACTTCCGAGAATAAGAGACATCAAGAGGACAAAGACAAACATTTCGAAGAGATAGAGAGCTTAATGGCTCAGTTATCGGCCGCTCGAAAAGAGAATGAAAAGTTGAATGGCGGCATGTTCAGTATGACTTTGAAAACCATCAGAGAGACTCATATTAGTCTACAATTTGAAATGTCATAATTCTGTTGCTGTAGGTCTATTAACTGGTCGGTCGGAAAGAGAAGTATCCAGATTTTGAGGCGACGTGCTTAAGGAGTTGTCCGTGGTGCATGAGCGGGCCCGGAAAGCCATGAAGAATATGGCTAAGGCCTTATGGCCATCCGATACCCCTCCAAAAAGTATGGAGGGTTTGGCGAGCCTGTTCAAAGGTGCCCGGCACCGCTTTGAGCTATGGAAGACGTCCGTCTGCCGTGAGGGCGCACGAGAAGCCTGGGCGATGGTAAAAACACGCTTTACCAAGTTAGATCCAAATCATATGCCCCGAGTGGGACCACAGGGACCAGACAGGAAAGAAATTCCGTTGATTTTGGTGTATGACCAAGTAATGATAGCTGTGAAATACTCACAAGGAGACTATAGGTTAGACAGTCTTATAGATGGAATAGACAAGGAGTGGTCATATGATTCAATGTATCAATGTACTTTATGATCATCCTGTATCTTCAGACGAACATGTGGAAAAAAAAATTCATCGCAGGATTTCGGCTTTAACCTCCGAACCAATATTGTGGAGTGTTTCTGGATACTATTGTGGAATGTAAGGAACATTCACTATGTCCGAAACCAGGCAACCCAGTCATTGTGCTCGAACAAACAAAAGTTTAGTTCGGGAGGTATGTTATATTACATGTGTTAGAAACATCTTCCAAGGATAATAGTTCCGTTAAGGGTTCCTTTCCTTGGGTTGGCATGCTTTTAATTGTGCGTGCCTAGGCTTTGATCCGAATTATGGGGAAACGGTTCCGCATTTTTGTCGAAGAGTTACAAGAATGTAACAATCTGTCGTTTGATTGCCGACCAATTATTCTCCTAAGAACGCTATCTTTCGACTTCACCCGTCTGAGGTACTGGCCGGATTACCCGGTTGTAACAATCGCAGAGGTGCTCCCTTTACGCCCTAGCCGAACAATCGGGAATGTAGGGCATAAACACAGGAGTAAGGCAACCCAACTTGGCAAAAACTTAAATCATAGAGGTGCATATAATGGCAAAAGGGGATATATAAACAAACGACATAGACAATGTGGGCTCCAGGCTCTGAATAAAAATAAGCTTCATTTAGAGAAGCCCCCAGTCATGGTGGGTGTATACATTTAAAGATGTGTGGCCCTTAAGAGTTCGGTCTGTCCGAACATATCCTGGGAAATGTATAAAGACAAAAACAAATGAAGAGAAGAAAAAGGGAACAAAAAAGAGACATGGCTGAACTTATGCGTAGAATCTTCAAGGCCGAGCAACGTTCCATGGATTCGGCTCGAGGCGATTATCCGATGCATTACGAATGCGATAGGCTCCTCCTGTGAGAACTTCATCTATAATGAAGGCCCCCTCCCATTTTGGTTTGAGCTTGTCCTTCTTCTTCTCTAGGAGGCGTAAAACAAGTTCACCGACGTTATAAGTCTTGGCCCGCACCTGTCTACATTGGTATCTCCGAGCCTGTTGTTGATAAAATGCATAACGGGCTCGTGCAATATCACGCCCTTCCTCAAGGTCGTCTAGGTCGTCCTGCCGATCGAGCTCGGCTTCTCTCTCTTTGTACATGCGCACTCGAGGTGAGTCATGAATAATGTCGCAGGGCGAGACAGCCTCTACACCGTACACCATGAAAAAGGGTGTGTATCCGGTTGTATGATTGGGTGTAGTCTGCAGTCCCCAGAGCACGGAATCGAGTTCCTCAACCCAGTGCTTATCTGACTCCCGTAGGGAGCGCACTAGTATGGGCTTGATGCCGCTCATTATCAGGCCATTAGCCCATTCGACCTGACCATTTGTTTGAGGGTAGTATACGGATGCGTAATCGAGCTTAATGCCCATGTTAGCACACCAATTTTTCACCTCATCAGCTGTGAAATTGGAGCCGTTATCCATGATGCTGCTGTGCGGGACACCATAACGGTGTACCACGCCGAATATAAAGTCAATCAATGGCCCTGCTTCAGCCGTTTTTACTGGTTTTGCCTCTATCCACTTAGTGAATTTATCCACCATAACTAGTAAATATTTCTTCTTGTGGCTTCCACCTTTAAGGGGTCCGACCCTATCTAGCCCCAGACCGCAAAAGGCCAAGTGATGGGGATTGTTCTTAAGGCAGTGGGCGGCATATGACTTTGATTGGTGAAAAGCTGACATCCCACATAGCGTTGCACAAGGGCATGTGCGTCTACTCGGGCCGTTGGCCAAAAGACACCTGTACGGAAGGCCTTGCTTACGAGGGGCCGAGCTGCAGCGTGATGGCCACCTAGACCATCATGTATTTCAACCAAGAGCTACCGTCCCTCCTCTTCGGAGATGCACCTTTGAAGGACTCCAGTGGTACTTTTCTTGTATAGTTCACCTTCGTGAATTTTATAGGGTTTAGAGCGTCGAACTATGCGACGGGCCTCATTCTGATCATCACGAAGTGCCTGCCTATTAAGGTAGGCTAGGAAGGGTTTGGTCTACGGAGCAATAACGCCCATGATTACATGGGCGGAGGGTGTTGATACGTCCATTTTGCATCATGCTTTTATATCGATATTTATTGCATTATGGGCTGTTATTACACATTATGTCACAATACTTATGCCTTATCTCTCTTATTTTACAAGGTTTACATGAAGAGGGAGAATGCCGGCAGCTGGAATTCTGGGCTGGAAAAAGGAGCAAATATTAGAGACCTATTCTGCACAACTCCAAAAGTCCTGAAACTTCACGAAAGTCAGTTTTGGAATATATTAGAAATATTGGGCGAAGAAAGCACCAGAGGGGGGCCACCCACTATACACGAGGGTGGAGGGCGCGCCCTACCCCCTGGGCACGCCCCCTTGCCTCGTGGGCCACCTGGCAGCCCCCCGATGCCCATCTTCTGGTATAGGGTGTCTTTTGCCCTGGAAAAATCAGAAAGAACCTTTCGGGACGAAGCGCAGCCGTCTCGAGGCGGAACCTGGAGAAACCAATCTAGGGCTCCGGCGGAGCTGTTCTGCCGGGGAAATATCCCTCCGGGAGGGGGAATTCGTCACCATCGTCATCACCATCGATCCTCTCATCGAGAGGGGGCCAGTCTTCATCAACATCTTCATCAGTACCATCTCCTCTCAAACCCTAGTTCATCTCTTGTATCCGATCTTTGTCTCAAAACCTCATATTAGTACATGTGGGTTGCTAGTAGTGTTGATTACTCCTTGTAGTTGATGCTAGTTGGTTTATTCGGTGGAAGATCATATGTTCAGATCCTTTATGCATATTAATACCCCTCTGATTATGAATATGAATATGATTTGTGAGTAGTTACGCTTGTTCCTGAGGACATGGGAGAAGTCTTGTTATAAGTAGTCATGTGAATTTGGTATTCGTTCGATATTTTGATGAGATGTATGTTGTCTTTCCTCTAGTGGTGTTATGTGAACGTCGACTACATGACACTTCTCCATTGTTTGGGCCTAGGGGAAGGCATTGGGAAGTAATAAGTGTTGGGGAACGTAGTAATTTCAAAAAAATTCCTACGCACACGCAAGATCATGGTGATGCATAGCAACGAGAGGGGAGAGTGTTGTCCACGTACCCTCGTAGACCGAAAGCGGAAGCGTTATCACAACGCGGTTGATGTAGTCGTACGTCTTCACGATCCGACCGATCAAGTACCGAACGCACGACACCTCCGAGTTCAGCACACGTTCAGCTCGATGACGTCCCTCGAACTCCGATCCAGCCGAGCTTTGAGGGAGAGTTCCGTCAGCACGACGGTGTGGTGACGATGATGATGTTCTACCGACGCAGGGCTTCGCCTAAGCACCGCTACAATATTATCGAGGTGGATTATGGTGGAGGGGGGCACCGCACACGGCTAAGAGATCAAGAGATCAATTGTTGTGTCTCCAAGGGGTGCCCCCCCTCCCCGTATATAATGGAGTGGAGGAGGGGGAGGGCCGGCCCTCTCTATGGCGCGCCCTAGGAGGAGTCCTACTCCCACCGGGAGTAGGATTCCCCCCTTCCAAGTAGTAGGAGTAAGAGTCAAGAAAAGGGGAGAGAGAAGAGAAGGAAGGAGGGGGCACAACCCCTCCCCCTAGTCCAATTCGGACTAGGCCTTGGGGGGCGCCCAGCCTCTCCTCTCTCTTTCCCCTAAAGCCCAATAAGGCCCATATACTCCACGGCGAATTCCCGTAACTCTCCGGTACTCCGAAAAATACCCGAATCACCCGGAACCTTTCTGATGTCCGAATATAGTCGTCCAATATATCGATCTTTACGTCTCGACCATTTCGAGACTCCTCGTCATGTCCCCGATCTTATCCAGGACTCCGAACTACCTTCGGTACATCAAAACACATAAACTCATAATATAACTGTCATCGAACTTTAAGCGTGCGGACCCTACGGGTTCGAGAACAATGTAGACATGGCCGAGACACGTCTCCGGTCAATAACCAATAGCGGAACCTGGATGCTCATATTGGCTCCCACATATTCTACGAAGATCTTTATCGGTCAAACCGCATAACAACATACGTTGTTCCCTTTGTCATCGGTATGTTACTTGCCCGAGATTCGATCGTCGGTATCTCAATACCTAGTTCAATCTTGTTACCGGCAAGTCTCTTTAATCATTATGTAATATATCATCCCACAACTAACTCATTAGTTGCAATGCTTGCAAGGCTTATAGTGATGTGCATTACCAAGTGGGCCCAGAGATTACTCTCCGGCAATCGGAGTGACTCAAAATACGCCAACCCAACAAGTACCTTTGGAGACACCTGTAGAGCACCTTTATAATCACCCATTTACGTTGTGATGTTTGGTAGCACACAAAGTGTTCCTCTGGTAAACGGGAGTTGCATAATCTCATAGTCATAGGAACATGTATAAGTCATGAAGAAAGCAGTAGCAACATACTAAACGATTGAGTGCTAAGCTAACGGAATGGGTCAAGTCAATCACATCATTCTCCTAATGACGTGATCCCATTAATCAAATAACAACTCTTTGTCCATGGTTAGGAAACATAACCATCTTTGATTAACGAGCTAGTCAAGTAGAGGCATACTAGTGACACTCTGTTTGTCTATGTATTCACACATGTATTATGTTTCCGGTTAATACAATTCTAGCATGAATGATAAACATTTATCATGATATAAGGAAATAAATAATAACTTTATTATTTCCTCTAGGGCATATTTCCTTCAATAAGTACATCATGGGTTGCTAGAGTGACAGAATCTTAAACCCTAGTTTATGCATTGCTTCGTGAGGGGCTGATTTGGATCCACATGTTTCATGCTATGGTTAGGTTTACCTTAATTCTTCTTTCATAGTTGCGGATGCTTGCGAGAGGGGTTAATCATAAGTGAGATGCTTGTCCAAGGAAGGGCAGTACCCAATCAACGGTCCACCCACATATCAAATTATCAATGTAACGAACGCGAATCATATGAGCATGATGAAAACTAGCTTGACGATAATTCCCATGTGTCCACGTGAGCGCTTTCCTTTATATAAGAGTTTGTCCAGGCTTGTCCTTTGCTACAAAAAGGATTGGGCCACCTTGCTTCACCTTGTTTACTTTTGTTACTTGTTACCCGTTACGAATTACCTTATCATAAAACTATCTGTTACCGATAATTTCAGTGTTTGCAGAGAATACCTTACTGAAAACCGCTTCTCATTTCCTTCTGCTCCTCATTGGGTTCGACACTCTTAATTATCAAAAGGACTACGATATATCCCCTATACTTGTGGCTCATGAAGACTCTTTTCTGGCGCCCTTGCCAGGGAGTGAAGCGCCTTTGGTAGGTGGAATTTGGTAAGGAAAAATTTATACAGTGTGCTGAAATTTACTGTCACTTGTTACTATGGAAAATAATCCTTTGAGGGGCTTGTTCCGGGTATCTTCACCCTAACCAGTAGAGCAAAGAGTTACTCCTCAACCTACTGAACCTACTGAAAGTGTTTACTTTGAAATTCCTTCGGGTATGATAGAGAAACTACTAGCTAATCCTTTTACAGGAGATGGAACATTACATCCCAATATGCACCTAACCTATGTGGATGAAGTTTGTGGATCATTTAAGCTTGCAGGTATGCCCGAGGATGTTATGAAGAAGAAGGTCTTCCCTTTGTCTTTGAAGGGAAAGGCATTGACATGGTTTAGGCTCTGTGATGATATTGGATCATGGAACTACAACCGATTGGAATTGGAAGTTCATCAGAAGTTTTACCCTATGCATCTGGTTCATCGTGATCGTAATTATATATATAATTTTTGGCCTCGCGAAGGAGAAAGTATCGCTCAAACTTGGGGGAGGCTTAAGTCAACTTTATATTCATGCCCCAATCATGAGCTCTCAAGAGAAATTATTATTCAAAAAATTTATGCTCGACTTTCTCTCAATAATCGCACCATGCCCGATACTTCTTGTACTGGTTCTTTTATGATGAAGACTATTGAATTCAGATGGGATTTATTGGAAAGAATTAAATGCAACTCTGAAGATTTGGAACTCGACGAAGGTAAGGAGTCAGGTATAACACCTAAGTTTGATTGTGTTAAATCTTTTATGGATACCAATGTTTTTCGTGAATTTAGCACTAAATATGGACTTGACTCTGAGATAGTAGCTTCTTTCTGTGAATCATTTGCTACTAATGTTGATCTCCCTAAGGAGAAGTGGTTTAAATATCATCCTCCCATTGAAGTAAAAGTAATTGAACCTATTGAAGTTGAAGAAAAGACTATCACTTATAATGTTGATCCTATTGTTCCTACCGCTTATATTGAGAAACCACCTTTTCCTGTTAGAATAAAGGATCATGCTAAAGCTTCAACTGTGGTTCGTAAGAGTAATGCTAGAACATCTGCACCCTCTGAGCAAATTAAATTTGAACCTAGTATTGCTATGGTTAAGGATCTCTTGGTCGATAATATTGATGGGCAGGTTATTTACTTCTGTAATGAAGTTGCTAGAATTGGTAGACCGATACTAAAAATAAACATAGACCCGTTGTCGGCATGCCTATTGTTTTTGTTAAAATAGGAGATCATTATTATCATGGCTTATGTGATATGGGTGCTAGTGCGAGTGCAATACCTCATTCCCTATAAAAAGAAATTATGCATGATGTTGCACCTGCTAAGATAGAAGATATTGATGTTACAATTAAGCTTGCCAATAGAGATACTATTTCACCAGTTCGGATTGTTAGAGATGTTGAAGTGTTGTGTGGGGAAGTTAAATATCCTACTGATTTTCTTGTTCTTGGTTCCCCACAAGATGACTTTTGCCCCATTATATTTGGTAGACCCTTCTTGAATACTGTTAATGCTAGGATAGAATGCGAAAAGGATATTGTTACTGTTGGTTTAGGGGATATGTCTCATGATTTTAATTTTGCTAAATTTCGTAGACAACCCCATGATAAAGAATTGCCTAGTAAAGATGAAATTATTGGTCTTGCTTCTATTGTCGTGCCTCCTAATTATCCTTTTAGAACAATATTTGCTAGACCATGAAAATGATATGTTTATGAATGAAAGAAGGGAAATAGACGAAGTATTCTTTAAATAGGGACCTATTTTGAAACAGAAGTTGCCTACTGAAATTCTAGGGGATCCTCCTCCACCCAAGGGTGATCTTGTGTTTTAACTTAAACCATTACCTGATACTCTTAAATATGCTTATCTTGATGAAATGAAGATATATCCTGTTATTATCAGTGCTAACCTTTCAGAGCAGGAAGAAGAGAAATTATTGAAAACTCTGAAGAAGCACTGTGCTGCTATTGGATATACTCTTGATGATCTTAAGGGCATTAGTCCCACTCTATGCCAGCATGAAATAAAATTGGAGTAAAACGCTAAACCGGTTGTTGATCACCAACGACGGTTAAATCCTAAGATGAAAGAAGTGGTAAGAAATGAAATACTAAAGTTTCTGGAGGCAGGTATAATTTATCCGTTGCTGATAGTCAGTGGGTAAGTCATGTCCATTGTGTCCCTAAGAAGGGAGGTGTTACTGTTGTTCATAATGATAAAGATGAATTGATCCCACAAAGAATTGTCACAGGTTATAGAATGGTAATTGATTTCCGCAAATTAAATAAAGCTACTAGAAAGGAACATTACCCTTCACCTTTTATTAATCAAATGCTAGAAAGATTATCTAAACATACACATTTTTGCTTTCTAGATGGTTATTCTGGTTTCTCTCAAATACCTATGTCTAAAGAGGATCAGGATAAGACCACTTTTACCTGCCCTTTCGGTACCTTTGCTTATAGAAATATGCCTTTTGGTTTATGTAATGCACCTGCTACCTTTCAAAGATGTATGACTGCTATATTCTCTGACTTTTGTGAAAAGATTGTTGAGGTTTTCATGGATGATTTCTCCATGTATGGAACTTCATTTGATGATTGCTTAAGCAACCTTGACCGAGTCTTGCAGAGATGTGAAGAAACTAATATTGTCTTGAATTGGGAGAAGTGCCACTTTATGGTTAATGAAGGTATTGTCTTGGGGCATAAAATTTCTGAAAGAGGTATTGAAGTTGATAAAGCCAAAGTTGATGCTATTGAAAAGACGTCGTGTCCTAAGGACATCAAAGGTATAAGAAGTTTCCTTGGTCATGCCGGTTTTTATAGGAGGTTCATTAAAGAATTCTCTAAAATTTCTAGGCCTATGACTAATCTCTTACAAAAAGATGTTCCTTTCGTCTTTGATGATGATTGTGTAGAAGCATTTGAAATACTTAAGAAAGCCTTGATTTCTGCACCTATTGTTCAGCCACCTGATTGGAATTTACCCTTTGAAATTATGTGTGATGCTAGTGATTATGCTGTAGGTGCTGTTCTAGGACAAAGAGGTGATAAGAAATTAAATGTTATCCAATATGCTAGTAAAACTCTAGACAGTGCCCAAAGAAATTACGCTACTACTGAAAAAGATTTTTTGGCAGTTGTATTTGCTTGTGATAAGTTCAAACATTATACTGTTGATTCTAAAGTAACTGTTCACACTGATCATGCTGCTATTAAATATCTTATGGAAAAGAAAGATGCCAAACCTAGACTTCTTAGATGGGTTCTCTTGCTACAAGAATTTGATTTGCATATTATTGATAGAAAGGGAGCTGAGAACCCCATTGCAGACAACTTGTCTAGGTTAGAGAATGTTCTTGATGACCCACTACCTATTGATGATAGCTTCCCTGATGAACAATTAGATGTCATAAATGTTTCTCGTACCGCTCCATGGTATGCTGATTATGCCAATTACAGTGTTGCTAAATTTATACCACCTAGTTTCACATACCAGCAAAAGAAAAAGTTTTTCTATGATTTAAGACATTACTTCTGGGATGACCCACACCTTTATAAAGAAGGAGCAGATGGTGTTATTAGACATTGTGTACCTGAGCAAGAACAGATCCTATGCAAGTGTCACTCCGAGGCTTATGGAGGACACCATGCTGGAGATAGAACTGCGCATAAGGTATTGCAATCCGGTTTTATTGGCCTACTCTTTTTAAGGATGCCTGTAAGTTTGTCTTGTCTTGTCATGAATGTCAAAGAATTGGTAATATTGGTAGACGTCAAGAAATCTTATGAACTATTCACTTGTTATTGAACCATTTGATGTATGCGGCTTTGATTATATGGGACCGTTTCCTTCCTCTAATGGGTATACACATATTTTAGTTGTTGTTGATTATGTTACTAAGTGGGTGGAAGCTATTCCAACTAGTAGTGTTGATCATAACACCTCTATTAAGATGCTTCAAGAAGTTATTTTTCCGAGGTTTGGAGTCCCTAGATACTTAATGACTGATGGTGGTTCACATTTTATTCATGATGCCTTTCGTAAAATGCTTGCTAAGTATGATGCTAATCATAGAATTGCATCTCCATACCACCCACAATCTAGTGGTCAAGTAGAACTAAGTAATAGAGAAATTAAGTTAATTATGCAAAAGACTGTTAATAGATCTAGAAAGAATTGGTCCAAGAAACTTGATGATGCATTATGGGCCTATAGAACTACATATAAAATTCCTATGGGTATGTCTCCGTATAAAATGGTTTATGGAAAATCATGTCACTTACCTCTCGAAGTAGAACATAAGGCATATTGGGGCATTAAAGAGCTCAATTATGATTTCAAACTTCCCGGTGAGAAGAGACCATTTGACATTAGCTCACTTGATGAGTGGAGAACCCAGGCCTATGAGAATGCCAAACTGTTTAAAGAAAATGTTAAAAGATGGCATGACAAAAGGATACAAAAGCGTGAGTTTAATGTAGGTGATTATGTTTTGTTATACAACTCTCGTTTAAGATTTTTTGCAGGAAAACTTTTCTCTAAATGGGAAGGTCCTTACGTTATCGAGGAGGTCTATCGTTCCGGTGCCATAAAAATCAACAACTTCGAAGGCACAAATCCAAAGGTGGTGAACGGTCAAAGAATCAAACATTATATCTCAGGTAATCCCATAAATGTTGAAACTAATGTTATTGAAACCGTAACCCTGGAGGAATACATAAGGGACACTTTCCAGAATGTTTCAAACTCCGAAAAAGAATAGGTATGTGGTACGGTAAGTAAACCGACTCCAAAACAGTTATAATAGCAATTTTTCTACGTTTTGGAATATTTAAGAAAATAGGAAACTAATAAGTAGTCCGGGAAGGACACGAGGCGTCCACGAGGGTGGAGGGCGCGCCCTACCCCCTGGGCGCGCCCCTGCCTCGTGGGCACCTTGTGTGCCCTCTGGACTCCGTTTTCTTGCATGATACTTCTTTTGGTCGGTAAAAATTCATTATATAATCTCCCGAAGGTTTTTACCACCGCACCACGACACAATCCTCTCTTTTTGTTTTGAGTTGTTTCTACCGCAGATTAGAGCAAGATGTCTTCTCAAGACTCCGACGGAGAGAGCTATGTCTCACATCTCATTGCTGACCCAAAGACCTATGGGGACCTATCTCCTTATGGTCGAACTACGGATGATGAGGAGGATGCTTATTTGATGAGGATCGATGATTCAAGTTCGGAGGAGAAGGATGTTCCTCTACCTCAACCTTGGGATATGCACGTGAAGTTCAAGAAGTATAGCCTCCCTAAGAGGGCTAACCCGTCTAATAGCCGATCTATTCTTTCTCGTTTCCGGCAGAAAAGCCAAGGAGATTGATGTGACAAAATCTTGAAGCTGGAGTTGGAGGTCGATGATTTAAAGGAGGAGAACTGAGTATCGGGTATGGGCACTCCCCTTGGCAACTGCCAAGCTGGGGGGAGGTGCCCCAGTATCGTATCACCATCACACTCCTATCTTTATCGTTTCTCTTAGTTCGATCCTTTTGGTAATATCTTGATCTAGTAGAATAAGGTTTTAGTATGATCTAGTTTTGTGTTTTGCTTTATGATCCTTCTATGTAATCGAGTCCATGAGCTATATATAATAAATATTAGTTTTGAGTCGAGGGCTTTGCTGTCTTGATATGATCTTGAGGGAATAAAAGAAAGAACAAAAAGAAATAAAAAGATCATATTGATCTTATGGAGAGTAATGATTTCACATATAAAGAGTATGATGAATAAAAGTTGTTGAGAGTTAACAAACATAGTTTTGGTCATTGTTGCAATTAATAGGAAGTAATAAAGAAAGAGAGGTTTCCACATATAAATATACTATCTTGGACATCTTTTATGATTTTCAGCACTCATTAAAATATGACATGCTAAAAAGTTGATGTTGGACAAGGAAGACAACGTAATGGGTTATGTTTTCTCATATCCGAAATAAATTATATTGTCATGGATCATCCAACATGTTGAGCTTGCCTTTCCCCCTCATGCTAGCCAAATTCGTTGCACCAAGTAGAGATACTACTTGTGCTTCCAAATATCCTTAAACCCGGTTTTGCCATGAGAGTCCACCATATCTACCTATGGATTGAGTAAGATCCTCCAAGTAATTTGTCATTGCTGCAAGCAATAAAAATTGCTCTCTAAATATGTATGATCTATTAGTGTGGAGAAAATAAGCTTTATACAAGCTTGTGATATGGAAGAAATAAAAGCAACAGACTGCATAATAAAGGTCCCTATCACAAGTGGCAATATAAAGTGACATTCTTTTGCATTAATATTTTGCGCATCTAACCATAAAAGCACATGACAACCTCTGCTTCCCTCTGCGAAGGGCCTATCTTTTATTTTTGTCTTATACCTTATACAAGAGTCATGGTGATCTTCACCTTGCCTTTTTACACTTTATCTTTTGGCAAGCGCTATGTGTTGGAAAGATCCTGATATATATATCCAATTGGATGTGTGTTTTCATAAAGCATTATTGTTAACGTTACCCTTGAGGTAAAAGGTTGGGAGGCAAAACTATAAGCCCCTATTTTTCTCTGTGTCTAATTAAAACTTCATACCCATAAGTATTGCGTGAGTGTTAGCAATTGTGAAAGACTAAATGATAGTTGAGTAAATGGACTTGCTGAAAAGCTCTTATAGTGACTCTTCCGATGTTATGATAAATTGCAATTGCTTCAATGACTGAGATTATAGTTTGTTAGTTTTCAATGAAGTTTTTGATTCATACCTTACACTGTTAATAGATTGTTACCTTAGCATAAGAAATAATATGACTATATATATATATATATATATATATATATATATATATATATATATATATGTTGTTGTTTTAAGAATGATCATGATGCCATCATGTCCGTATTTTATTTTATCGACACCTCTATCTCTAAAAATGTGGACATATTTTTTGATATCGGCTTCCGCTTGAGGACAAGCGAGGTCTAAGCTTGGGGGAGTTGATACGTCCATTTCGCATCATGCTTTTATATCAATATTTATTGCATTATGGGCTGTTATTACACATTATGTCACAATACTTATGCCTTTTCTCTCTTTTTTACAAGGTTTACATGAAGAGGGAGAATGCCGGCAGCTGGAATTCTGGGCTGGAAAAAGGAGCAAATATTAGAGACCTATTCTGCACAACTCCAAAAGTCCTGAAACTTCAAGAAAGTCAGTTTTGGAATATATTAGAAATATTGGGCGAAGAAAGCACCAGAGGGGGGCCACCCACTGTCCACGAGGATGGAGGGCATACCCTACCCCCTGGGCGCGCCCCTTGCCTCGTGGGCCACCTGGCAGCCCCCCAATGCCCTTCTTCTGGTATAAGGTGTCTTTTGCCCTGGAAAAAATAAAAAAGAAGCTTTCAGGACGAAGCGCCGCCGTCTTGAGGCGGAACCTGGTGAAACCAATCTAGGGCTCCGGCGGAGCTGTTCTGCCGGGGAAACATCCCTCCGGGAGGGGGAAATCGTCACCATCATCATCACCATCGATCCTCTCATTGGGAGGGGGTCAGTCTTCATCAACATCTTCACCAGCACCATCTCTTCTCAAACCCTAGTTCATCTCTTGTATCCGATCTTTGTCTCAAAACCTCACATTGGTACATGTGGGTTGCTAGTAGTGTTGATTACTCCTTGTAGTTGATGCTAGTTGGTTTATTCGGTGGAAGACCATATGTTCAGATCCTTTATGCATATTAATGCCCCTTTGATTACGAACATTAATATGATTTGTGAGTAGTTACGTTTGTTCCTGAGGACATGGGAGAAGTCTTGTTATAAGTAGTCATGTGAATTTGGTATTCGTTTGATATTTTGATGAGATGTATGTTGTATTTCCTCTAGTGGTGTTATGTGAACATCGACTACATGACACTTCACCATTGTTTGGGCCTAGGGGAAGGCATTGGGAAGTAATAAGTAGATCATGGGTTGCTAGAGTGACAGAAGCTTAAACCCTAGTTTATGCATTGCTTCGTGAGGGGCTGATTTGGATCCACATGTTTCATGCTATGGTTAGGTTTACCTTAATTCTTCTTTCATAGGTGCGGATGCTTGCGAGAGGGGTTAATCATAAGTGAGATGCTTGTCCAAGGAAGGGCAGTACCCAATCAACGGTCCACCCACATATCAAATTATCAATGTAACGAACGCGAATCATATGAGCATGATGAAAACTAGCTTGACGATAATTCCCATGTGTCCACGTGAGCGCTTTCCTTTATATAAGAGTTTGTCCAGGCTTGTCCTTTGCTACAAAAAGGATTGGGCCACCTTTCTGCACCTTGTTTACTTTTGTTACTTGTTACCCGTTACGAATTACATTATCATAAAACTATCTGTTAACGATAATTTCAGTGCTTGCAGAGAATACCTTACTGAAAACCGCTTGTCATTTCCTTCTGCTCCTCGTTGGGTTAGACACTCTTACGTATCGAAAGGACTATGATAGATCCCCTATACTTGTGGGTCAGCAAGTGTTATTTCAGTGCTCAAGCCCCTGATGATATCTGAATTGTGTTTGGCTTCTGGGTATGATCGGCTCCGGACTAGTATTTCCGCTCTCGTCCTGCCATACCATTGATGGCTTAAAGAGCCTTTCCACAAAGGTGTTAGGCAGGACAGGGTCGCGTTTACCGCCCATTCGAGCGAGGATGTCCGCTGCCTGATTACTGTGTCGAGCAACGTGATGGAACTCGAGCCCCTCGAACTGAGCCGATATGTTGAGTACGACATTTCGGTATGCCGTCATTTTTGGGTCTTTTGCGTTGAATTCTCCATTTATTTGGGATATTGCGAGGTTTGAATCCCCACGCACCTATAGGTGTTGTATGCCCATGGAGATAGCCATTCAGAGACCATGTAGAAGTGCATCGTATTCGGCTGCATTATTGGAGTCTGTATACATGATTTGCAACACGTAGCAGACTATGTCCCCCGTTGGGGATGTCAAGATGACACCAGCCCCCAGTCTGGCTAACATTTTAGAGCCGTCAAAGTACATGATCTAGTTGGAGTATGTACTGTACTCTTTAGGGAGCTCGCTTCTGTCCACTCGTCGACAAAGTGGGCCAGCACCTGAGATTTAATAGCTCGGCGCGGCCTGTATGTTATTTCAAATGGTAAGAGATCGATGGCCCATTTGGCTATGGGGCTGGTGGCATCCCGATTATCTATGATGTCATTGAGTGGCACTTCAGATGCCACCGTGATCGAGCACTCTTGAAAATAATGTCGCAGCTTTCGGGATGCCATAAAGACCACATAAGCTATCTTTTGATAGTGAGGGTATTGGGATTTGCATGGTGTAAAGACCGCCGATACGTAGTATACTGGTTTCTGGATGGGGAATTTATGCCCCTCCTCCTCTCGCTCAACGACGAGCACAACGCTCACAACTTGGTGAGTCGCGGATATGTAGAGCAACATAGGCTCGCCAACTGATACATCTCCGTCGTATCTATAATTTTTTATTGTTCCATGCCAATATTATACAACTTTCATATACTTTTGGCAACTTTTTATACTATTTTTGGGACTAACGTATTGATCCAGTGCCCAGTGCCAGTTCGTGTTTGTTGCATGTTTTTTGTTTCGTAGAAAATCCATATCAAACGGAGTCCAAATGGGATAAAAACTGGCAGATATTTTTTTGGAATATATGTGAATTTTGGGAAGTGGAATCAACGCGAGACAATGCCCGAGGGGCCCACAAGGGTGAGGGGCGCGCCCCAGGGGGGTCAGGCGCGCCCTGGGACCTCGAGGCCACTCCATAAGGCGGTTGGTGCCCTTCTATCGCCGCAAGAAATCCAATATCCGGCTAATAATCGTGTCCAAATTTCAGCCCAATCGGAGTTACGGATCTCCGGGAATATAAGAAACGGTGAAAGGGCAGAATCTGGGAACGCAGAAACAGAGAGAGACAGAGAGACAAATCCAATCTCGGAGGGGCTCTCTGTTGGAAATATGCCCTGGAGGCAATAATAAAAGCATTATTATTATATTTCCTTATTCATGATAATTGTCTTTATTTGTGCTATAATTGTGTTATCCGGAAATCGTAATACATGTGTGAATAACAGACAACAACATGTCCCTAGTAAGCCTCTAGTTGACTAGCTCGTTGATCGATAGATAGTCATGGTTTCCTGACTATGGACATTGGATGTCATTGATAACGAGATCACATCATTAGGAGAATGATGTGATGGACAAGACCCAATCCTAAACATAGCATAAGATCGCATAGTTCGTTTGCTAGAGTTTTCCAATGTCAAGTATCCTTTCCTTAGACCATGAGATCGTGTAACTTCCAGATACCGTAGGAGTGCTTTGGGTGTACCAAACGTCACAACGTAACTGGGTGACTATAAAGGTATACTACGGGTATCTCTGAAAGTGTCTGTTGGGTTGACACAGATCGAGAATGGGATTTGTCACTCCGCTTGACGGAGAGGTATCACCGGGCCCTCTCGGTAATGCATCATCATAATGAGCTCAATGTGATCAAAGTGTTTGATCACGGGATCATGCATTACGGTACGAGAATAGTGACTTGCCGATAACGAGATTGAACGAGGTATTGGGATACCGACGATCGAATCTCGGGCAAGTAAAATACCGATTGACAAAGGGAATCGTATACGGGATTAATTGAATCCTCGACATCGTGGTTCATCCGATGAGATCATCGTGGAGCATGTGTGAGCCAACATGGGTATCCAGATCCCGCTGTTGGTTATTGCCCGAGAGCCGTCTCGGTCATGTCTGCATGTCTCCCGAACCCGTAGGGTCTACACACTTAAGGTTCGGTGACGCTAGGGTTGTGAATATTAGTATATGCAGTAACCCGAATGTTGTTCGGAGTCCCGGATGAGATCCCGGACGTCACGAGGAGTTTCGGAATGGTCCGGAGGTAAAGATTTATATATGGGAAGTCATCATACGGACATCGGGAAGTTTCGAGGGCATATCGGTATTGTACCGGGGCCACCGAAGGGGTTCTGGGGGTCCACCGGGAGGGGCCACCTCTCCCGGAGGGCCTCATGGGCTGTATGAGGAAGGGAACCAGCCCAAAGTGGGCTGGTGCGCCTCCCCCCAAGGGCCCATGCGCCTAGGGTTGGGGGAAACCCTGAGGGGGGCGCCCCCCTTGCTTGGGGGGCAAGCCTCCTCCCCTAGGCCGCCGCCCCCCCTTTAGATCCCATCTAGAGGGGCCGGCCCCCCTTTCCCTTTCCCCTATACATAGAGGGGTGAGGGGAGGGCTGCGCACCCCTTGCCCTGGCGCCTCCCTCTCCCTGCCCAACACCTCCTCCTCCTCCGTTGAGCACGGCGAAGCCCTGCCGGAGTACTGTAGTTCCACCATCACCACGCCGTCGTGCTGCTGCTGGAACCTTCTTCCCCAACCTCTCCTTTGCCTTGCTGGATCAAGAAGAAGGAGACGTTACGCTGACCGTACGTGTGTTGAACGCGGAGGTGCCGTCCTTTCGGTGCTAGGATCTCCGGTGATTTGGATCACGTCGTGTACGACTACCTCATCCCCGTTCGTTGAACGCTTCCGCTCACGATCTACAAAGTGGTATGTAGATGCAATCTCTCTCCCTTGACTCATTGCTTAGATGAACTCATAGATGGATCTTGGTGAAACCGTAGGAAATTTTTTAATTTTCTGCAACGTTCCCCAACGGTGGCATCATGAGCTAGGTCTATGCGTAGTTCTCTATTGCACGAGTAGAACACAATTTGTTGTGGGCGTAGATGTTGTCAACTTTCTTGCCGCTACTAGTCTTACCTTGCTTCAGCGGTATTGTGGGATGAAGCGGCCCGGACCAACCTTACACGTACTCTTACGTGAGACCGGTTCCACCGACTAACATGCACTAGTTGCATAAGGTGGCTGGCGGGTGTCTGTCTCTCCCACTTTAGTTGGAGCGGATTCGATGAAAAGGGTCCTTATGAAGGGTAAATAGAAGTTGACAAATCACGTTGTGGCTTTTACGTAGGTAAGAAAACGTTCTTGCTAGAACCCTAATTCAGCCACGTAAAACTTGCAACAATAATTAGAGGACGCCTAACTTGTTTTTGCAGCAAGTGCTTTGTGATATGATATGGCAAAAGTTGTGATGAATGATGAATGATCTATATGTGATGTATGAGATGTTCATGCTATTGTAATAGGAATCACGACTTGCATGTCGATGAGTATGACAACCGGCAGGAGCCATAGGAGTTGTCTTTATTTTTTGTATGACCTGCGTGTCATTGAGAAACGCCATGTAAATTACTTTACTTTATTGCTAAACGCGTTAGCCATAGTAGTAGAAGTAATAGTTGGCGAGCAACTTCATGGAGACACGATGATGGAGATCATGATGATGGAGATCATGGTGTCAAGCCGGTGACAAGATGATCATGGAGCCCCAAGATGGAGATCAAAGGAGCTATGTGATATTGGCCATATCATGTCACGTTTATTATTTGATTGCATGTGATGTTTATCATGTTTTGCATCTTGTTTACTTAGAACGACGGTAGTAAATAAGATGATCCCTCATAATAATTTCAAGAAGTGTTCCCCCTAACTGTGCACCATTGCGACAGTTCGTTGTTTCGAAGCACCACGTGATGATCGGGTGTGATAGATTCTAACGTTCACATACAACGGGTGTAAGACAGATTTACACACGCAAAACACTTAGGTTGACTTGACGAGCCTAGCATGTACAGACATGGCCTCGGAACATAGAAGACCGAAAGGTCGAGCATGAGTCGTATACAAGATACGATCAACATGAAGATGTTCACCGATGTTGACTAGTCTGTCTCACGTGATGATCGGACACGGCCTAGTTGACTCGGATCATGTAATACTTAGATGACTAGAAGAGGGATGTCTATCTAAGTGGGAGTTCATTAAATAATTTGATTAAATGAACTTTATTATCATGAACTTAGTCTAAAATATTTACAATATGTCTTGTAGATCAAATGGCCAACGTAGTCCTCAACTTCAACGCGTTCCTAGAGAAAACCAAGCTGAAAGACGATGGCAGCAACTATACGGACTGGGTCCGGAACCTGAGGATCATCCTCATAGCTGCCAAGAAAGATTATGTCCTACGAGCACCGCTGGGTGACGCACCTATTCTCCCTGCAGAACAAGACGTTATGAACGCTTGGCAGTCACGCTGCGATGATTACTCCCTCGTTCAGTGCGACATGCTTTACAGCTTAGAGCCGGGGCTCCAAAAGCGTTTTGAGAGACATGGAGCATATGAGATGTTCGAAGAGCTGAAAATGGTTTTCCAAGCTCATGCCCGGGTCGAGAGATATGAAGTCTCCGAAAAATTCTTTAGCTGTAAGATGGAGGAAAATAGCTCTGTCAGTGAACACATACTCAAAATGTCTGGGTTGCACAACCGCTTGACTCAACTGGAAGTTAATCTCCCGGATGAAGCGGTCATTGACAGAATCCTCCAGTCGCTTCCACCTAGCTACAAGAGCTTTGTGATGAACTACAATATGCAGGGGATGGTAAAGACCATTCCTGAGGTATATGCTATGCTGAAATCAGCAGAGGTAGAAATCAAGAAGGAGCATGAAGTGTTGATGGTGAATAAAACCACTAAGTTCAAGAAGGGCAAGGGTAAATAGAACTTCAAGAAGGACGGCAAGGAAGTTGCCGCGCCCGGTAAGCAAGTTGTCGGGAAGAAGCCAAAGAATGGACCCAAGCCCGAGACTGGGTGTTTTTATTGCAAGGGAAGTGGTCACTGGAAGCGGAACTGCCCCAAATACTTAGCGGACAAGAAGGCCGGCAAAACCAAAGGTATATGTGATATACATGTAATTGATGTGTACCTTACCAGTACTCGTAGTAGCTCTTGGGTATTTGATACCGGTGCACGCTGCCTCTACATTTACCTACGGGATTAGTTTTAAACCTCAATAATTGTTATTTAGTGCCAAGTTTGAGCATGAACATTGTATCTGGATCTCGTTTAATTCGAGATGGCTACTCATTTAAATCCGAGAATAATGGTTGTTCTATTTATATGAGAGATATGTTTTATGGTCATGCTCCGATGGTTAATGGTTTATTCTTAATGAATCTCGTACGTGATGATACACATATTCATAGTGTGAATACCAAAAGAGTTAAAGTTGATAACAATAGTCCCACATATTTGTGGCACTGCCGCCTTGGTCACATAGGTGTCAAACGCATGAAGAAGCTCCATGCAGATGGACTTTTAGAGTCTCTTGATTATGAATCATTTGACACGTGCGAACCATGCCTCATGGGTAAAATGACCAAGACTCCGTTCTCAGGAACAATGGAGCGAGCAACCAACTTATTGGAAATCATACATACCGATGTGTGCGGTCCAATGAGTGTTGAGGCTCGCGGTGGCTATCGTTATGTTCTCACCCTCACTGATGACTTGAGTAGATATGGGTATGTCTACTTAATGAAGCACAAGTCTGAGACCTTTGAAAAGTTCAAGGAATTTCAGAGTGAGGTTGAAAATCAACGTGATAGAAAGATCAAGTTTCTACGATCAGATCGTGGAGGAGAATACTTGAGTCATGAATTTGGCACGCACTTAAGAAAATGTGGAATAGTTTCACAACTCACGCCGCCTGGAACACCTCAGCGTAATGGTGTGTCCGAACATCGTAATCGCACTCTATTCGATATGGTGCGATCTATGATGTCTCTTACCGATTTACCGCTATCTTTTTGGGGCTATGCTTTAGAGACTGCCGCATTCACTTTAAATAGGGCTCCGTCGAAATCCGTTGAGACGACACCGTATGAATTATGGTTTGGGAAGAAACCTAAGCTGTCGTTTCTGAAAGTTTGGGGATGCGATGCTTATGTCAAGAAACTTCAACCTGAAAAGCTCGAACCCAAGTCGGAAAAATGTGTCTTCATAGGATACCCTAAAGAAACTGTTGGGTATACCTTCTACCTCAGATCCGAAGGCAAGATCTTTGTTGCCAAGAATGGATCCTTTCTAGAGAAAGAGTTTCTCTCGAAAGAAGTAAGTGGGAGGAAAGTAGAACTTGATGAAGTGTTACCTCTTGAACCGGAAAATGGCGAAGCTCAGGAAAACGTTTCTGAGGTGCCTGCACCGACTAGAGAGGAAATTAATGATGATGATCAAGATACTTCTAATCAAGCTCCTACTGAAATTCGAAGGTCCACAAGGACACGTTCCGCACCAGAGTGGTACGGCAACCCTGTCTTGGAAATCATGTTGTTAGACAACGGTGAACCTTCGAACTATGAGGAAGCAATGGCGGGCCTGGATTCCGACAAATGGCTAGAAGCCATGAAATCCGAGATAGGATCCATGTATGAAAACAAAGTATGGACTTTGACAGACTTGCCCGATGATCGGCGAGCGATAGAAAATAAATGGATCTTTAAGAAGAAGACAGACGCGGATGGTAATGTGACCATCTATAAAGCTCGGCTTGTCGCTAAGGGTTATCGACAAGTTCAAGCAATTGACTACGATGAGACTTTCTCACCGGTAGCGAAGCTGAAGTCCGTCCGAATCATGTTAGCAATTGCCGCATTCTACGATTATGAAATATGGCAAATGGACGTCAAAACGGCATTCCTTAATGGTTTCCTTAAGGAAGAATTGTATATGATGCAGCCGGAAGGTTTTGTCGATCCTAAGAATGCTGACAAGGTGTGCAGGCTCCAACGCTCGATTTATGGGCTGGTGCAAGCATCTCGGAGTTGGAACATTCGCTTTGATGAGATGATCAAAGCGTTTGGGTTTACACAGACTTATGGAGAAGCCTGTGTTTACAAGAAAGTGAGTGGGAGCTCTGTAGCATTTCTCATATTATATGTAGACGACATACTTTTGATGGGAAATGATATAGAACTCTTGGAGAGCATTAAGGCCTACTTGAATAAAAGTTTTTCAATGAAGGACCTTGGAGAAGCTGCTTATATATTAGGCATCAAGATCTATAGAGATAGATCAAGACGCCTCATAGGTCTTTCACAAAGCACATACCTTGATAAGATATTGAAGAAGTTCAATATGGATCAATCTAAGAAAGGGTTCTTACCTGTGTTACAAGGTGTGAAATTGAGCTCAGCTCAATGTCCGACCACGGCAGAAGATATAGAAGAGATGAGTGTCATCCCCTATGCCTCAGCCATAGGTTCTATTATGTATGCCATGCTGTGTACCAGACCTGATGTAAACCTTGCCGTAAGTTTGGTAGGAAGGTACCAAAGTAATCCCGGCAAGGAACACTGGACAGCGGTCAAGAATATCCTGAAGTACCTGAAAAGGACTAAGGAAATGTTTCTCGTTTATGGAGGTGACGAAGAGCTCGTCGTAAAAGGTTACGTCGACGCTAGCTTCGACACAGATCTGGATGACTCTAAGTCGCAAACCAGATACGTGTATATTTTGAATGGTGGGGCAGTAAGCTGGTGCAGTTGCAAGCAAAGCATCGTGGCGGGATCTACATGTGAAGCGGAGTACATGGCAGCCTCGGAGGCAGCACATGAAGCAATTTTGGTGAAGGAGTTCATCACCGACCTCGGAGTGTTGGGGAACGTTGCAGAAAATTAAAAAAATTTCCTATGGTTTCACCAAGATCCATCTATGAGTTCATCTAGCAACGAGTATTCAGATTGGATAGCATCTACATACCACTTTGTAGATCGCAACGGAAGCGTTCAAGTGAACGTGGATGAGGTAGTCGTACTTGCCGTGATCCATACCACTTTGTGATGGTGGAACTGCAGTACTCCGGCAGGGCTTCGCCGTGCACTTACGGAGGAGGAGGAGGTGTTGGAGGGGGAGAGGAAGGAGCCAGGGCATAGGGTGCGCAGCCCCCCTCCCCTGCCCCCCTTTATATAGGCCTCTTGGGGGGGCGCCGGTCCTGGGAGAGCCAATCTCCCAAGGGGGCGGCGGCCAGGGAGGTTTCCCTCCCCCCCAAGCCATCTAGGAGGTGCCTTCCACCACTAGGACTCCTCCTAGATGGAACCCTAGGCGCATGGGCTCTTTGGGGCTGGTTCCCCTTGTCCCAAGCAGGCCAAGGCGCACCCCCTAAGGCCCATGTGGCCCACCAGGGCAGGTGGCCCCACCTGGTGGACCCCCGGGACCCCTTCGGTGGTCCCGGTACAATACCGATAACCCCGAAACTTGTCCCGATGGCCGAAACAGCACTTCCTATATATAATTCTTTACCTCCAGACCATTCCGGAACTCCTCATGACGTCCGAGATCTCATCCGGGACTCCGAACAACATTCGGGTTACTGCACATACATATCCCTACAACCCTAGCGTCACCGAACCTTAAGTGTGTAGACCCTACGGGTTCGGGAAACATGCAGACATGACCGGGACGGCTCTCGGGCAATAACCAACAGCGGGATCTGGATACCCATGTTGGCTCCCACATGCTCCACGATGATCTCATCGGATGAACCACGATGTCAAGGATTCAATTAATCCCGTATAAGATTCCCTTTGTCAATCGGTATTTTACTTGCCCGAGATTCGATCGTCGGTATCCCAGTACCTCGTTCAATCTCGTTATCGGCAAGTCACTTTACTCGTTCCGTAATGCATGATCCCGTGATCAAACACTTTGATTACATTGAGCTCATTGTGATGATGCATTACCGAGAGGGCCCGGTGATACCTCTCCGTCAAGCGGAGTGACAAATCCCAGTCTCGATTCATGTCAACCCAACAGACACTTTCAGAGATACCCGTAGCATACCTTTATAGTCACCCAGTTACATTGTGACGTTTGGCACACCCAAAGCACTCCTACGGTATCCGGGAGTTACACGATCTCATGGTCCAAGGAAAGGATACTTGACATTGGAAAACTCTAGCAAACGAACTATGCGATCTTATGCTATGTTTAGGATTGGGTCTTGTCCATCACATCATTCTCCTAATGATGTGATCCCGTTATCGATGACATCTAATGTCCATAGTCAGGAAACCATGACTATCTGTCGATCAACGAGCTAGTCAACTAGAGGCTCACTAGGGACATGTTGTTGTCTGTTATTCACACATGTATTACGATTTCCGGTTAACACAATTATAGCACGAATAAAGACAATTATCATGAATAAGGAAATATAATAATAATGCTTTTATTATTGCCTCTAGGGCATATTTCCAACAGTCTCCCACTTGCACTAGAGTCAATAATCTAGTTACATTGTGATGAATCGAACACCCATAGAGTTCTGGTGCTGATCATGTTTTGCCTTAGGGAGAGGTTTAGTCAACGGATCTGCGATATTCAGATCCGTGTGCACTTTACAAATTTCTATGTCTCCATCTTGAACATTTTCACGAATGGAGTTGAAGCGACGCTTGATGTGCCTGGTCTTCTTGTGAAACCTGGGCTCCTTTGCAAGTGCAATAGCTCCAGTGTTGTCACAGAAGAGCTTGATTGGCCCCGACGCATTGGGTATGACTCCGAGGTCGGTGATGAACTCCTTCACCCAAATTGCTTCATGTGCTGCCTCCGAGGCTGCCATGTACTCCGCTTCACATGTAGATCCCGCCACGACTCTTTGCTTGCAACTGCACCAGCTTACTGCCCCACCATTCAAAATATACACGTATCCGGTTTGTGACTTAGAGTCATCCAGATCTGTGTCGAAGCTAGCGTCGACGTAACCTTTTACGACGAGCTCTTCGTCACCTCCATAAACGAGAAACATTTCCTTGGTCCTTTTCAGGTACTTCAGGATATTCTTGACCGCTGTCCAGTGTTCCTTGCCGGGATTACTTTGGTACCTTCCTACCAAACTTACGGCAAGGTTTACATCAGGTCTGGTACACAACATGGCATACATAATAGAACCTATGGCTGAGGCATAGGTGATGATGCTCATCTCTTCTATATCTTCTGTCGTGGTCGGACATTGAGCTGAGCTCAATTTCACACCTTGTAACACAGGTAAGAACCCCTTCTTAGATTGATCCATATTGAACTTCTTCAATATCTTATCAAGGTATGTGCTTTGTGAAAGACCTATGAGGCGTCTCGATCTATCTCTATAAATCTTGATGCCTAATATATAAGCAGCTTCTCCAAGGTCCTTCATTGAAAAACTTTTATTCAAATATGCCTTAATGCTGTCCAAGAGTTCTATATCATTTCCCATCAAAAGTATGTCGTCTACATATAATATGAGAAATGCTACAGAGCTCCCACTCACTTTCTTGTAAACACAGGCTTCTCCATAAGTCTGTGTAAACCCAAACACTTTGATCATCTCATCAAAGCGAATGTTCCAACTCCGAGATGCTTGCACCAGCCCATAAATCGAGCGTTGGAGCTTGCATACCTTGTCAGCATTCTTAGGATCGACAAAGCCTTCCGGCTGCATCATATACAATTCTTCCTTAAGGAAACCATTAAGGAATGCCGTTTTGACGTCCATTTGCCATATCTCATAATCATAGTATGCGGCAATTGCTAACATGATTCGGACGGACTTCAGCTTCGCTACCGGTGAGAAAGTCTCATCGTAGTCAACCCCTTGAACTTGTCGATAACCCTTAGCGACAAGCCGAGCTTTATAGATGGTCACATTACCATCCGCATCTGTCTTCTTCTTAAAGATCCATTTATTTTCTATGGCTCGCCGTTCAACGGGCAAGTCAGTCAAAGTCCACACTTCGTTTTCATACATGGATCCTATCTCGGATTTCATGGCTTCCAGCCATTTGTCGGAATCCGGGCCCGCCATTGCTTCCTCATAGTTCGAAGGTTCACCGTTGTCCAACAACATGATTTCCAAGACAGGGTTGTCGTACCACTCTGGTGCGGAACGTGTCCTTGTGGACCTTCGAATTTCAGTAGGAGCTTGATTAGAAGCATCTTGATCATCATCATTAATTTCCTCTCTAGTCGGTGTAGGCACCTCAGGAACGATTTCTTGAGTTTCGCCATTTTCCGGTTCAAGAGGCAACACTTCATCAAGTTCTACTTTCCTCCCACTTACTTCTTTCGAGAGAAACTCTTTCTCCAGAAAGGATCCATTCTTGGCAACAAAGATCTTGCCTTCGGATCTGAGGTAGAAGGTATACCCAACAGTTTCTTTAGGGTATCCTATGAAGACGCATTTTTCCGATTTGGGTTCGAGCTTTTCAGGTTGAAGTTTCTTGACATAAGCATCGCATCCCCAAACTTTTAGAAACGACAGCTTAGGTTTCTTCCCAAACCATAATTCATACGGTGTCATCTCAACGGATTTCGACGGAGCCCTATTTAAAGTGAATGCGGCAGTCTCTAAAGCATAGCCCCAAAAAGATAGCGGTAAATCGGTAAGAGACATCATAGATCGGACCATATCTAATAGAGTGCGATTACGACGTTCGGACACACCATTACGCTGAGGTGTTCCAGGCGGCGTGAGTTGTGAAACTATTCCACATTTTCTTAAGTGTGTGCCAAATTCGTGACTCAAGTATTCTCCTCCACGATCTGATCGTAGAAACTTGATCTTTCTATCACGTTGATTTTCAACCTCACTCTGAAATTCCTTGAACTTTTCAAAGGTCTCAGACTTGTGTTTCATCAAGTAGATATACCCATATCTACTCAAGTCATCAGTGAGGGTGAGAACATAACGATAGCCACCGCGAGCCTCAACACTCATTGGACCGCACACATCGGTATGTATGATTTCCAATAAGTTAGTTGCTCGCTCCATTGTTCCTGAGAACGGAGTCTTGGTCATTTTACCCATGAGGCATGGTTCGCACGTGTCAAATGATTCATAATCAAGAGACTCTAAAAGTCCATCTGCATGGAGCTTCTTCATGCGTTTGACACCTATGTGACCAAGGCGGCAGTGCCACAAATATGTGGGACTATTGTTATCAACTTTAACTCTTTTGGTATTCACACTATGAATATGTGTATCATCACGTACGAGATTCATTAAGAATAAACCATTAACCATCGGAGCATGACCATAAAACATATCTCTCATATAAATAGAACAACCATTATTCTCGGATTTAAATGAGTAGCCATCTCGAATTAAACGAGATCCAGACACAATGTTCATGCTCAAACTTGGCACTAAATAACAATTATTGAGGTTTAAAACTAATCCCGTAGGTAAATGTAGAGGCAGCGTGCCGACGGCGATCACATCGACCTTGGAACCATTCCCGACGCGCATCGTCACCTCGTCCTTCGCCAGTCTCCGTTTATTCCGCAGCTCCTGCTTTGAGTTACAAATGTGAGCAACTGCACCGGTATCAAATACCCAAGAGCTACTACGAGTACTGGTAAGGTACACATCAATCACATGTATATCACATATACCTTTGGTTTTGCCGGCCTTCTTGTCCGCTAAGTATTTGGGGCAGTTCCGCTTCCAGTGACCACTTCCCTTGCAATAAAAGCACTCAGTTTCGGGCTTGGGTCCATTCTTTGGCTTCTTCCCGGCAACTTGCTTACCGGGCGTGGCAACTTCCTTGCCGTCCTTCTTGAAGTTCTTTTTACCCTTGCCCTTCTTGAACTTAGTGGTTTTATTCACCATCAACACTTGATGCTCCTTCTTGATTTCTACCTCTGCTGATTTCAGCATAGCATATACCTCAGGAATGGTCTTTACCATCCCCTGCATATTGTAGTTCATCACAAAGCTCTTGTAGCTAGGTGGAAGCGACTGGAGGATTCTGTCAATGACCGCTTCATCCGGGAGGTTAACTTCCAGTTGAGTCAAGCGGTTGTGCAACCCAGACATTTTGAGTATGTGCTCACTGACAGAGCCATTTTCCTCCATCTTACAGCTAAAGAATTTATCGGAGACTTCATATCTCTCGACCCGGGCATGAGCTTGGAAAACCATTTTCAGCTCTTCGAACATCTCATATGCTCCATGTCTCTCAAAACGTTTTTGGAGCCCCGGCTCTAAGCTGTAAAGCATGCCGCACTGAACGAGGGAGTAATCATCGCAGCGTGACTGCCAAGCGTTCATAACGTCTTGTTCTGCAGGGAGAATAGGTGTGTCACCCAGCGGTGCTCATAGGACATAATCTTTCTTGGCAAATATGAGGATAATCCTCAGGTTCCGGACCCAGTCCGTATAGTTGCTACCATCGTCTTTCAGCTTGGTTTTCTCTAGGAACGCGTTGAAGTTGAGGACTACGTTGGCCATTTGATCTACAAGACATATTGTAAATATTTAGACTAAGTTCATGATAATAAAGTTCATTTAATCAAATTATTTAATGAACTCCCACTTAGATAAACATCCCTCTTCTAGTCATCTAAGTATTACATGATCCGAGTCAACTAGGCCGAGTCCGATCATCACGTGAGACGGACTAGCCAACATCGGTGAACATCTTCATGTTGATCGTATCTTCTATACGACTCATGCTCGACCTTTCGGTCTTCTGTGTTCCGAGGCCATGTCTGTACATTCTAGGCTCGTCAAGTCAACCTAAGTGTTTTGCGTGTGTAAATCTGGCTTACACCCGTTGTATGCGAACGTAAGGACCTATCACACCCGATCATCACGTGGTGCTTCGGAACGACGAACCTTAGCAACGGTGCACAGTTAGGGTGAACACTTTCTTGAAATTATTATGAGGGATCATCTTATTTACTACCGTCGTTCTAAGTAAACAAGATGCAAAACATGATAAACATCACATGCAATCAAATAATAAACGTGACATGATATGGCCAATATCACATAGCTCCTTTGATCTTCATCTTGGGGCTCCATGATCATCTTGTCACCGGCTTGACACCATGATCTTCATCATCATGATCTTCATCATCGTGTCTCCATGAAGTTGCTCGCCAACTATTACTTCTACTACTATGGCTAACGCGTTTAGCAATAAAGTAAAGTAATTTACATGGCGATTCTCAATGACACGCAGGTCATACAAAAAATAAAGACAACTCCTATGGCTCCTGCCGGTTGTCATACTCATCGACATGCAAGTCGTGATTCCTATTACAATAGCATGAACATCTCATACATCACATATAGATCATTCATCATACATCACAACTTTGGCCATATCATATCACAAAGCACTTGCTGCAAAAACAAGTTAGACGTCCTCTAATTGTTGTTGCAAGTTTTACGTGGCTGAATTAGGGTTCTAGCAAGAACGTTTTCTTACCTACGTAAAACCACAACGTGATTTTTCAACTTCTATTTACCCTTCATAAGGACCCTTTTCATCGAATCCGCTCCAACTAAAGTAGGAGAGACAGACACCCGCCAGCCACCTTATGCAACTAGTGCATGTTAGTCGGTGGAACCGGTCTCACGTAAGCGTACGTGTAAGGTTGGTCCGGGCCGCTTCATCCCACAATACCGTTGAAGCAAGATAAGACTAGTAGCGGCAAGAAGAGTTGACAACATCTACGCCCACAACAAATTGTGTTCTACTCGCGCAAGAAGAACTACGCATAGACCTAGCTCATGATGCCACTGTTGGGGAACGTTGCAGAAAATTAAAAAAATTTCCTACGGTTTCACCAAGATCCATCTATGAGTTCATCTAGCAACGAGTATTCAGATTGGATAGCATCTACATACCACTTTGTAGATCGCAACGGAAGCGTTCAAGTGAACGTGGATGAGGTAGTCGTACTTGCCGTGATCCAATTCACCGATGATCTAGTGCCGAACGGACGGCACCTCCGCGTTCAACACACGTACGGAAAGCGTGACGTCTCCTCCTTCTTGATCCAGCAAGGCAAAGGAGAGGTTGGGGAAGAAGGCTCCATCAGCAGCACGACGGCGTGGTGATGGTGGAACTGCAGTACTCCGGCAGGGCTTCGCCGTGCACTTACGGAGGAGGAGGAGGTGTTGGAGGGGGAGAGGAAGGAGCCAGGGCATAGGGTGCGCAGCCCCCCTCCCCTGCGCCCCTTTATATAGGCCTCTTGGGGGGGGCGCCGGCCCTGGGAGATCCAATCTCCCAAGGGGGCGGCGGCCAGGGAGGTTTCCCTCCCCCCCAAGCCATCTAGGAGGTGCCTTCCACCACTAAGACTCCTCATAGATGGAACCCTAGGCGCATGGGCTCTTTGGGGCTGGTTCCCCTTGGCCCAAGCAGGCCAAGGCGCACCCCCTAAGGCCCATGTGGCCCACCAGGGCAGGTGGCCCCACCTGGTGGACCCCCGGGACCCCTTCGGTGGTCCCGGTACAATACCGATAACCCCGAAACTTGTCCCGATGGCCGAAACAGCACTTCCTATATATAATTCTTTACCTCCGGACCATTCCGGAACTCCTCGTGACGTCCGGGATCTCATCCGGGACTCCGAACAACACTCGGGTCACTGCACATACATATCCCTACAACCCTAGCGTCACCGAACCAGTGTGTAGACCCTACGGGTTCGGGAAACATGCAGACATGACCGAGACGGCTCTCGGGCAATAACCAACAGCGGGATCTGGATACCCATGTAGGCCCCCACATGCTCCATGATGATCTCATCGGATGAACCACGATGTCAAGGATTCAATTAATCCCGTATACGATTCCCTTTGTCAATCGGTATTTTACTTGCCCGAGATTCGATCGTCGGTATCCCAGTACCTCGTTCAATCTCGTTATCGGCAAGTCACTTTACTCGTTCCGTAATGCATGATCCCGTGATCAAACACTTTGTTTACATTGAGCTCATTGTGATGATGCATTACCGAGAGGGCCCGGTGATACCTCTCCGTCAAGCGGAGTGACAAATCCCAGTCTCGATTCATGTGAACCCAACAGACACTTTCAGAGATACCCGTAGCATACCTTTATAGTCACCCAGTTACGTTGTGACGTTTGGCACACCCAAAGCACTCCTACGGTATCCGGGAGTTACACGATCTCATGGTCCAAGGAAAGGATACTTGACATTGGAAAACTCTAGCAAACGAACTATGCGATCTTATGCTATGTTTAGGATTGGGTCTTGTCCATCACATCATTCTCCTAATGATGTGATCCCGTTATCGATGACATCTAATGTCCATAGTCAGGAAACCATGACTATCTGTCGATCAACGAGCTAGTCAACTAGAGGCTCACTAGGGACATGTTGTTGTCTGTTATTCACACATGTATTACGATTTCCGGTTAACACAATTATAGCACGAATAAAGACAATTATCATGAATAAGGAAATATAATAATAATGCCTTTATTATTGCCTCTAGGGCATATTTCCAACACGGAGTCATACCCAATGCGTCGGGGCCAATCAAACTCTTCTATGACAACACTGGAGATATTGCACTTGCCAAGGAGCCCAGGTTTCACAAGAAGACCAGGCACATCAAGCGTCGCTTCAACTCCATTCGTGAAAATGTTCAAGATGGAGACATAGAAATTTGTAAAGTGCACACGGATCTGAATGTCGCAGATCCGTTGACTAAACCTCTCCCTAAGGCAAAACATGATCAACACCAGAACTCTATGGGTGTTCGATTCATTACAATGTAACTAGATTATTGACTCTAGTGCAAGTGGGAGACTGTTGGAAATATGCCCTAGAGGCAATAATAAAAGCATTATTATTATATTTCCTTATTCATGATAATTGTCTTTATTCATGCTATAATTGTGTTATCCGGAAATCGTAATACATGTGTGAATAACAGACAACAACATGTCCCTAGTAAGCCTCTAGTTGACTAGCTCGTTGATCGATAGATAGTCATGGTTTCCTGACTATGGACATTGGATGTCATTGATAACGAGATCACATCATTAGGAGAATGATGTGATGGACAAGACCCAATCCTAAACATAGCATAAGATCGCATAGTTCATTTGCTAGAGTTTTCCAATGTCAAGTATCCTTTCCTTAGACCATGAGATCGTGTAACTCCCGGATACTGTAGGAGTGCTTTGGGTGTACCAAACGTTACAACGTAACTGGGTGACTATAAAGGTATACTACGGGTATCTCTGAAAGTGTCTGTTGGGTTGACACAGATCGAGACTGGGATTTGTCACTCCGCTTGACGGATAGGTATCACCGGGCCCTCTCGGTAATGCATCATCATAATGAGCTCAATGTGATCAAAGTGTTTGATCACGGGATCATGCATTACGGTACGAGAAAAGTGACTTGCCGATAACGAGATTGAACGAGGTATTGGGATACCGACGATCGAATCTCGGGCAAGTAAAATACCGATTGACAAAGGGAATCGTATACGGGATTAATTGAATCCTCGACATCATGGTTTATCCGATGAGATCATCGTGGAGCATGTGTGAGCCAACATGGGTATCCAGATCCCGCTATTGGTTATTGCCCGAGAGCTGTCTCAGTCATGTCTGCATGTCTCCCGAACCCGTAGGGTCTACACACTTAAGGTTCGGTGACGCTAGGGTTGTGAAGATATGTATATGCAGTAACCCGAATGTTGTTCGGAGTCCCGGATGAGATCCTGGACGTCACGAGGAGTTTCGGAATGGTCCGGAGGTAAAGATTTATATATGGGAAGTCATCATACGGACACCGGGAAGTTTCGGGGGCATATCGGTATTGTACCGGGGCCACCGAAGGGGTTCTGGGGGTCCACCGGGAGGGGCCACCTCTCCCGGAGGGCCTCATGGGCTGTATGAGGAAGGGAACCAGCCCAAAGTGGGCTGGTGCGCCTCCCCCCCCCCAAGGGCCCATGCGCCTAGGGTTGGGGGAAACCCTAAGGGGGGTGCCCCCCTTGCTTGGGGGGCAAGCCTCCTCCCCTAGGCCGCCGCCCCCCTCTAGATCCCATCTAGAGGGGCCGGCCCCCCTTGCCCTTTCCCCTATAAATAGAGGGGTGAGGGGAGGGCTGCGCACCCCTTGCCCTGGCGCCTCCCTCTCCCTCCCCAATACCTCCTCCTCCTCCGTTGAGCACGGCGAAGCCCTGCCGGAGTACTGTAGTTCCACCATCACCACGCCGTCGTGCTGCTGCTGGAACCTTCTTCCCCAACCTCTCCTTTGCCTTGCTGGATCAAGAAGAAGGAGACGTTACGCTGACCGTACGTGTGTTGAACGCGGAGGTGCCGTCCTTTCGGTGCTAGGATCTCCGGTGATTTGGATCACGTCGTGTACGACTACCTCATCCCCGTTCGTTGAACGCTTCCGCTCGCGATCTACAAAGTGGTATGTAGATGCAATCTCTCTCCCTTGACTCGTTGCTTAGATGAACTCATAGATGGATCTTGGTGAAACCGTAGGAAAAATTTTAATTTTCTGCAACGTTCCCCAACACTCTCGCCCCTCCCATGCCATGGAGGCCAAGTACCAAAGGGGAAACCCTTCTTCCATCTAGGGAGAATGTCAAGGAAGAAGAACGGGGGCTCTCTCCCCCTCTCTCCCGGTTGCGCCGGAACGCCGCCGAGGCAATCATCATCACTGCGATCTACACCAACACCTCTGTCATCTTCACCAACATCTCCATCACCTTCCCCCATCTATCTACAGCGGTCCACTCTCCCGCAACCCGTTGAACCCTCTACTTGAACATGGTGCTTTATGCTTCATATTATTATCCAATGATGTGTTGCCATCCTATGATATCTGAGTAGATTTTCGTTGTCCTATCGGTAATTGGTGAATTGCTATGATTGGTTTAATTTGCTTGTGGTTATGTTGTTGTCCTTTGGTGCCCATCATATGAGCGCGCGCGTGGATCACACCATATGGTTAGTTGTATGCTGATAGGATTATGTATTGGAGGGCAAGAGTGACAGAAGCTTCAACCTGACATAGAAATTGATGCATACGGGATTGAAGGGGGACCAATATATCTTAATGCTATGTTTGGGTTTTACCTTAATGAATGTTAGTCGTTGCGGATGCTTGCTAATAGTTCCAATCATAAGTGCATAGAATTCCAAGTCAGGGATGAAATGCTAGCAGTGGCCTCTCCCACATAAAACTTGCTATCGGTCTAGTAAAGTAGTCAATTGCTTAGGGACAATTTCGCAACTCCTACCACCACTTTTCCACACTCGCTATACTAACTTTCTTGCTTATTTGTCTAAACAGCCCTTACTTTTTATTTACGTGCTCTTTATTATCTTGCAAACCTATCTAACAACACCTACAAAGTACTTCTAGTTTCATACCTATTCTAGGTAAAGCGAACGTTAAGCGTGCGTAGAGTTGTATCGGTGGTCGATAGAACTTGAGGGAATATTTGTTCTACCTTTAGCTCCTCGTTGGGTTCGACACTCTTACTTATCGAAAGAGGCTACAATTGATCCCCTATACTTGTGGGTTATCAAGACCTTTTTCTGGCGCCGTTGCGGGGAGCAATAGCGTGGGGTGAATATTCTCGTGTGTGCTTGTTTGATTTATCACTAAATAGTTTTTATTTTCTGTTCTAAGTTGTTTTTATCTTTAGTTATGGGTAGGACACGCAAAATACCAAAAAAAATAGTTGTACCTACTGCACCAATGGTTGAAGAACCACTCAAAATCTATCACACTCCTGAAGCTTTTTACTTGGATCATCTTCGATCCCTATGTGCTCGTGCTTAAACCCCAACTAGCTTAGTTGAGGGAAAATCTTTAGATGAGCATGCTTGTTATGTGCGACACCGCTTATCTCAAAAAGGGAAACTTTTACTAGATCAAATTCATTGTTTGCAATGCTATGCTTGGAATTTATGTGAAATATATGATCTTACTTGTTTTCCTGAAGACCCTAAGAAACACCTTCCCTACCAATGTGAGTTTAGTGATAATGGAATCCTATCTTCGTATGCTTAGGGTGTTTATAATTACTATGATGTTCAACAAATTGAATAATTTGTTGCTTTTAAGGGTGCATATGAAATTGCTTCTTTGATTGGAAAGTATGATGCTACTCTTTACAAATCTAAAAATTTTGCCATACTTAAATATTGTTATGATAATTATGCTTCTAATGCCTATGTTAAACCATATATTGAGGACTACTCCGCTATCCAACAAGAGACTAATATTTTGCAGGAGTCTATGGAAGAAGGAATTAATGAAACTGTGGGCTCATTGGATGAAAAAGATGATGAGGAGAGCGAAGAACAAAAGGAGGAAGAGTGGATTAGCAACCCGTGCCCACCTTCTAATGAGAGTAGCTCTTCAACTCATACATTGTTTAATTTCCCTTCGTGCTTACCGAAGGATGATTGCTATGATGATTCTTATGGTCCCGTTGATTCTTTTGAAATATCCCTTTTTGATGATGCTTGCTATGCTTGTGGCCAATATGCCAATATGAATTATGCTTATGGATATGAACTTGCTATAGTTCCTTATGTTAAACATGAAATTGTTGCTATTGCACCCACGCATGATAGTCCTATTATCTTTTTGAATTCTCCCGACTACACTATATCGGAGAAGTTTGCCCTTATTAAGGATTATATTGATGGGTTGCGTTTTACTACTACACATGATGATTTTGATAGATATAATATGCATGTGCATTCTGCTCCTACTTGCAATTATTATGAGAGAGGAACTACATCTCCGCCTCTCCATGTTTCCAATATGATGAAATTGCAAGAAACTGTTTATACTATGCATTGGCCTTTACTATGTGGGCATGAATTGTTCTTTTATGACATGCCGATGCATAGGAATAGAGCTAGACTTCGTTGTTGCATGATATATGTTACTTTGTGCTCACTACTAAATCACAAATCATTGTCAATTAAAATTGGCTTTGATATACCTTGGGATCCGGGTGGATCCATTACTTGAGCACTACATGCCTAGCTTAATGGCTTTAAAGAAAGTGCTGCTAGTGAGACAACCCAGAAGTTTTAAAGAGTCATTTATTTCTTTTGTGTGCTTTTATAAAGTTTTAAAAAATTAATGTGCCAAGATTTTCCTTTAGGATGTTTACATTGCTTGTTGGTTTGTGCGGTGCAAAACAGAAACTTTGGCTGTAGTGCGCGATTTTACATTTTTTACTGGAACGTCAAACGGTTCTGAAACTTTTTACAATGTCTTTCTATACAAATGTTTTATTGTTCCTAATTATTTAAGAAATTTTGGAGTACCAGAAGTATGGTGAATGTTCAGATTACTACAGACTATCCTGTTTAAGATAGATTCTGTTTTTGATGCATAGTTTGCTTGTTTTGATGAAACTATCGATTTCTATGAGTGGATTGAGCCATGGAAAAGTTATATTACAGTAGCTAAAATGCAAAAAACAAAATATGAATTAGTTTGCAACAGTACTTAGAGTAGTAATTTGCTTTAATATACTAACGGATCTTACCGAGCTTTCTGTTGAGTTTTGTGTGGATAAAGTGTTCGAAGATCCAGGATGTCTTGATGCGAGGAGAAGGAGGAGAGGCAAGAGATCAAGCTTGGGGATGACCAAGGCAACCCAAGTAAATATTCAAGGAGACTCAACGTCTAAGCTTGGGGATGCCCCGGAAGGCATCCCATCTTTCTTCAACAAGTATCGGTATGTTTCCGGATTCGTTTCGTTCATGCGATATGTGCAAATCTTGGAGCGTCTTTTGCATTTAGTTTTCACTTTTATTTGATGCACCATGCTGGTATGAGATAGTCCATGGTTGATTTATAGAATGCTCTTTGCACTTCACTTATATCTTTTGAGTATGGCTTTATAGAATGCTTCATGTGCTTTACTTATATCATTTGAAGTTTGGATTGCCTGTTTCTCATCACATAGAAAACCGCCATTTGTAGAATGCTCTTTTGCTTCACTTATATTTGTTAGAGCATGGGCATATCTTTTGTAGAAAGAATTAAACTCTCTTGCTTCACTTATATATATTTAGAGAGTTGACAGGAATTGGTCATTCACATGGTTAGTCATAAAATCCTACATAAAACTTGTAGATCACTGAATATGATATATTTGATTCCTTGCAATAGTTTTGCGATATAAAGATGGTGATATTAGAGTCATGCTAGTGGGTAGTTGTGGATTGTAGAAATACTTGTGTTGAGGTTTGTGATTCCCGTAGCATGCACGTATGGTGAACCGTTATGTAACGAAGTTGGAGCATGAGGTATTTATTGATTGTCTTCCTTATGAGTGGCAGTCGGGGACGAGCTATGGTCTTTTCCTACCAATCTATCCCCCTAGGAGCATGCGCGTAGTACTTTGTTTTGATGACTAATAGATTTTTGCAATAAGTATGTGAGATCTTTATGACTAATGTTGAGTCCATGGATTATACGCACTCTCACCCTTCCATCATTGCTAGCCTCTTCGGTGCCGTGCATTGCCCTTTCTCTCCTCGAGAGTTGGTGCAAATTTCGCCGGTGCATCCAAACCCCGTAATACGATACGCTTTATCACACATAAGCCTCCTTATATCTTCCTCAAAACAACCACCATACCTACCTATCATGGCATTTCCATAGCCATTCCGAGATATATTGCCATGCAACTTCCATCATCATCATATACATGACTTGTGCATTTATTGTCATATTGCTTTGCATGATCGTAAGATAGCTAGCATGATGTTTTCATGGCTTGTCCATTTTTTTATGTCATTGCTACGCTAGATCATTGCACATCCCGGTACACCGCCGGAGGCATTCATATAGAGTCATATCTTTGTTCTAGTATCGAGTTGTAATATTGAGTTGTAAGTAAATAAAAGTGTGATGATCATCATTATTAGAACATTGTCCCATGATCAAAATAAAAGTGGCCAAAGAAGTCCCCCAAAAAAGAGATAGAGGCCAAAGAAGCCTACAAAAAAAGAAAAAAAAGAAAAAAAGAAAGAAAGAAAGAAAAAGAGAAGGGACAATGTTACTATCCTTTTACCACACTTGTGCTTCAGAGTAGCACCATGTTCTTCATATAGAGAGTCTCTTGAGTTATCAGTTTCATATACTAGTGGGAATTTTCATAATATAACTTGGCTTGTATATTCCAACGATGGGCTTCCTCAAATGCCCTAGGTCTTCATGAGCAAGCAAGTTGGATGCACACCCACTTAGTTTCAGATTGAGCTTTCATACACTTATAGCTCTAGTGCATCTGTTGCATGGCAATCCCTACTCCTCGCATTGTCATCAATTGATGGGCATCTCCATAGCCCATTGATTAGCCGCGTCGATGTGAGACTTTCTCCCTTTTTGTCTTCTCCACACAATCTCCATCATCATATTCTATTCCACCTATAGTGCTATATTCGTGGCTCACGCTCATATATTGCGTGAAAGTTGAAAATGTTTGAGAACATCAAAAGTATGAAACAATTGCTTGGCTTGTCATCGGGGTTGTGCATGATTTGAATACTTTGTGTGGTGAAGATGGAGCATAGCCAGACCATATGATTTTGTAGGGATAACTTTCTTTGGCCATGTTATTTTGAAAAGACATGATTGCTTTATTAGTATGCTTGAAGTATTATTGTCTTAATGTCAAATGATAGACTATTGCTTTGAATCACTCGTGTCTTAATATTCATTCGATGATTAGATTATGTGATCAAGATTATGCTAGGTAGCATTCCACATCAAAAATTATCTTTTTTATCATTTACCTACTCGACGACGAGCAGGAATTAAGCTTGGGGATGCTAATACGTCTCCGTCGTATCTATAATTTTTGATAATCCCATGCCAATATTATACAACTTTCATATACTTTTGGCAACTTTTTATACTATTTTTGGGACTAACATATTGATCCAGTGCCCTGAAGGAAATATGCCCTAGAGGCAATAATAAAGTTATTATTTATTTCCTTATATCATGATAAATGTTTATTATTCATGCTAGAATTGTATTAACTGGAAACATAATACATGTGTGAATACATAGACAAACAGAGTGTCACTAGTATGCCTCTACTTGACTAGCTCATTAATCAAAGATGGTTATGTTTCCTAGCCATGAACAAAGAGTTGTTGTTTGATTAACGAGATCACATCATTAGTTGAATGATCTGATTGACATGACCCATTGCATTAGCATAGCACCCGATCGTTTAGTATATTGCTATTGCTTTTATCCATGACTTATACATGTTCCTTTAACTATAAGAATATGCAACTCCCATTTACCGTAGGAACACTTTGTGTGCTACCAAACGTCACAACGTAACTGGGTGATTATAAAGGTGCTCTACAAGTGTCTCCGAAGGTACATGTTGAGTTGGCATACTTCGAGATTAGGATTTGTCACTCCGATTGTCGGAGAGGTATCTCAGGGCCTTCTCGGTAATGCACATCACATAAAGCCTTGCAAGCATTGCAACCAATGAGTTAGTTGCGAGATGATGTATTACGGAACGAGAAAAGAGACTTGCCGGTAACGAGATTGAACTAGGTATTGGATACCGACGATCGAATCTCGGGTAAGTAACATACCGATGACAAAGGGAACGACGTATGTTGTTATGCGGTCTGACCGATAAAGATCTTCGTAGAATATGTAGGAGCCAATATGGGCATCCAGGTCCCGCTATTGGTTATTGACCGGAAACGTGTCTCGGTCATGTCTACATTGTTCTCGAACCGTAGGGTCCGCACGCTTAACGTTACGATGACAGTTATTATGAGTTTATGCATTTTGATGTACCGAAGGAGTTCGGAGTCCCAGATGTGATCACGGACGTGACGAGGAGTCTCGAAATGGTCGAGACATAAAGAATTATATATTGGAAGCCTATGTTTGGACATCGGATGCATTCCAGGTGAAAACAGGATTTTACCGGAATACCGGGAGGGTTACCGGAACCCCCCGGGAGCATAATGGGCCAACATGGGCCTTGGAGGAAAGGTGAGAGGGCAGCCCTAGGGGCTGCGCGCCTCCCCCCCTTCCCTAGTCCTATTAGGACTAGGAGAAGTGGGGCGCCCCCCTCTCTCTCTCTCCCCCTTGGAGAATCCTAGTCCAACTAGGATTGGGGGGGAGGAATCCTACTCCCAGAGGGAGTAGGACTCTCTGGCGCGCCCTAGCTTGGCCGGCCAGCCCCTCCCCCTTGACTCCTTTATATACGGGGGCAGGGGGCACCCCAAAGACACACAAGTTGATCTACGGATCGTTCCTTAGCCGTGTGCGGTGCCCCCTTCCACCAAATTCCACCTCGATTATATCGTTGCAGTGCTTAGGCGAAGCCCTGCGCCGGTAACACATCAAGATCGTCACCACGCCGTCGTGCTGACGGAACTCTTCCCCGACGCTTTGCTGGATCGGAGCCCGGGGATCGTCATCGAGCTGAACGTGTGCCAAGAACTCGGAGGTGCCGGAGTAACGGTGCTGTGATCGGTTGGATCGCGAGGAGAACGTACGACTACTTCCTCTACGTACGACTACTTCCTCTACGTTGTGTCAACGCTTCCGCTTCGGTCTACGAGGGTACGTAGACAAACACTCTCCCCTCTCGTTGCTATGCATCACCATGATCTTGCGTGTGCGTAGGAAAATTTTTGAATTTACTGCGTTCCCCAACAGTGGTATCAGAGCCTAGGTTTTATGGTTGATGTTATTTGCACGAGTAGAACACAAGTGAGTTGTGGACGATACAAGTCATACTGCCTACCAGCATGTCATACTTTGGTTCAGCGGTATTGTTGGATGAGACGATCCGGACCAACCTTACGCGTACGCTTACGCGAGACCGGTTCCCTCGACGTGCTTTGCACAGAGATGGCTTGCGGAAGACTGTCTCTCCAACTTTAGTTGAACCGAGTGTGGCTACGCCCGGTCCTTGAGAAGGTTAAAACGGAGTCTATTTGACATACTATCGTTGTGGTTTTGATGCGTAGGTAAGATGAGTTCTTGCTTAAAGCCCGTAGCAGCCACGTAAAACTTGCAACAACAAAGTAGAGAACGTCTAACTTGTTTTTGCAGGGCATGTTGTGATGTGATATGGTCAAGACGTGATGCTAAATTTTATTGTATGAGATGATCATGTTTTGTAACCGAGTTATCGGCAACTGGCAGGAGCCATATGGTTGTCGCTTTATTGTATGCAATGCAATCGCGATGTAATGCTTTACTTTATTGCTAAACGGTAGTGATAGTCGTAGAAGCATAAAATAAGCGAGACGACAACGATGCTGCGATGAAGATCAAGGTGTCGCGCCGGTGACGATGGTGATCATGACGGTGCTTCGAAGATGGAGATCACAAGCACAAGATGATGATGGCCATATCATATCACTTATATTGATTGCATGTGATGTTTATCCTTTTATGCATCTTATCTTGCTTTGATTGACGGTAGCATTATAAGATGATCTCTCGCTAAATTATCAAGAAGTGTTCTCCCTGAGTATGCACCGTTGCGAAAGTTCTTCGTGCTGAGACACCACGTGATGATCGGGTGTGATAGGCTCTACGTTCAAATACAACGGGTGCAAAACAGTTGCACACGCGGAATACTCAGGTTTAACTTGACGAGCCTAGCATATACAGATATGGCCTCGGAACACAGAGACCGAAAGGTCGAGCGTGAATCATATAGTAGATATGATCAACATAATGATGTTCACCATTGAAACTACTCCATCTCACGTGATGATCGGACATGGTTTAGTTGATTTGGATCACGTGATCACTTAGAGGATTAGAGAGATGTCTATCTAAGTGGGAGTTCTTAAGTAATATGATTAATTGAACTTTAATTTATCATGAACTTAGTACCTGATAGTATCTTGCTTGTCTATGTTGTGTAGATAGATGGCTCGTGCTGTTGTTCCGTTGAATTTTAATGCGTTCCTTGAGAAAGCAAAGTTGAAAGATGATGGTAGCAATTACACGGACTGGGTCCGTAACTTGAGGATTATCCTCATTGCTGCACAGAAGAATTACGTCCTGGAAGCACCGCTAGGTGCCAGGCCTGGTGCAAGAGCTACGCCAGATGTTATGAACGTCTGGCAAAGCAAAGCTGATGACTACTCTATAGTTCAGTGTGCCATGCTTTACGGCTTAGAACCGGGACTTCAACGACGTTTTGAACACCATGGAGCATATGAGATGTTCCAGGAGTTGAAGTTAATATTTCAAGCAAATGCCCGGATTGAGAGATATGAAGTCTCCAATAAGTTCTATAGCTGTAAAATGGAGGAGAATGGTTCTGTCAGTGAGCATATACTCAGAATGTCTGGGTATAACAATCACTTGATTCAACTGGGAGTTAATCTTCCGGATGATTGCGTCATTGACAGAATTCTCCAATCACTGCCACCAAGCTACAAGAGCTTCGTGATGAACTATAATATGCAAGGGATGACCAAAACTATGCCCGAGCTCTTCGCGATGCTAAAAGCCGCGGAGGTAGAAATCAAAAAGGAGCATCAAGTGTTGATGGTTAACAAAACCACTAGTTTCAAGAAAAAGGGCAAAGGGAAGAAAAAGGGGAACTTCAAAAAGAACAGCAAGCAAGTTGCTACTCAAGAGAAGAAACCCAAGTCTGGACCTAAGCCTGAAACTGAGTGCTTCTATTGCAAGCAGACTGGTCACTGGAAGCGGAACTGCCCCAAGTATTTGGCGGATAAGAAGGATGGCAAGGTTAACAAAGGTATATGTGATATACATGTTATTGATGTGTACCTTACTAATTCTCGCAGTAGCACCTGGGTATTTGATACTGGTTCTGTTGCTAACATTTGCAACTCAAAACAGGGGCTACGGATTAAGCGAAGATTGGCTAAGGACGAGGTGACGATGCGCGTGGGAAATGGTTCCAAAGTCGATGTGATCGCGGTCGGCACGCTACCTCTACATCTACCTTCGGGATTAATATTAGATCTAAATAATTGTTATTTAGTACCAGCGTTGAGCATGAACATTATATCTGGATCTTGTTTGATGCGAGACGGTTATTCATTTAAATCAGAGAATAATGGTTGTTCTATTTATATGAGTAATATCTTTTATGGTCATGCGCCATTAAAGAGTGGTTTGTTCTTACTTAATCTCGATAGTAGTAACACACATATTCATAATGTTGAAGCCAAAAGATGCAGAGTTAATAATGATAGTGCAACTTATTTGTGGCACTGCCGTTTAGGTCATATCGGCGTAAAGCGCATGAAGAAACTCCATACTGATGGACTTTTGGAGTCACTTGATTATGAATCACTTGGCACTTGCGAGCCGTGCCTTATGGGCAAGATGACTAAAACACCGTTCTCCGGTACTGTGGAGAGAGCAACAGATTTATTGGAAATCATACATACTGATGTATGTGGTCCAATGAATGTTGAGGCTCGTGGCGGATATCGTTATTTTCTCACCTTCACTGATGATTTAAGCAGATATGGGTATATCTACTTAATGAAACACAAGTCTGAAACATTTGAAAAGTTCAAAGAATTTCAGAGTGAAGTGGAAAATCATCGTAACAAGAAAATAAAGTTTCTACGATCTGATCGTGGAGGAGAATATTTGAGTTACGAGTTTGGTCTACATTTGAAACAATGCGGAATAGTTTCGCAACTCACGCCACCCGGAACACCACAACGTAATGGTGTGTCCGAACGTCGTAATCGTACTTTACTGGATATGGTGCGATCTATGATGTCTCTTACCGATTTACCGCTATCTTTTTGGGGTTATGCTCTAGAGACGGCCGCATTCACGTTAAATAGGGCACCATCAAAATCCGTTGAGACGACGCCTTATGAACTGTGGTTTGGCAAGAAACCAAAGTTGTCGTTTCTTAAAGTTTGGGGCTGCGATGCTTATGTGAAAAAGCTTCAACCTGATAAGCTCGAACCCAAATCGGAAAAATGTGTCTTCATAGGATACCCAAAGGAGACTATTGGGTATACCTTCTATCACAGATCCGAAGGCAAAATTTTTGTTGCCAAAGTCGGAAACTTTCTAGAGAAGGAGTTTCTCTCGAAAGAAGTGAGTGGGAGGAAAGTAGAACTTGATGAGATAACAGTATCTGCTCCTTTATTGAGAAGTAGTACATCACAGAAATCTGTTTCTGTGACACCTACATCAAATAGGGAGGAAGCTAATGATAATGATCATGAAACTTCAGATCAAGTTTCTACTGAACTTCGTAGATCGACCAGAGTAAGATCCGCACCAGAGTGGTACGGTAATCCTATTTTGGAAGTCATGTTACTAGACCATGATGAACCTACGAACTATGAAGAAGCAATGGTGAGCCCAGATTCCGCAAAATGGCTTGAGGCCATGAAATCTGAGATGGGATCCATGTATGATAACAAAGTGTGGACTTTGGTTGACTTGCCCGATGATCGGCAAGCAATAGAAAATAAATGGATTTTTAAGAAGAAGACTGACGCTGATGGTAATGTTACTGTCTATAAAGCTCGACTTGTTGCAAAAGGTTTTCGACAAGTTCAAGGGATTGACTACGATGAGACTTTCTCACCCGTAGCGATGCTTAAGTCTGTCCGAATCATGTTAGCAGTTGCCGCATTTTATGATTATGAAATTTGGCAAATGGATGTCAAAACTGCATTCCTGAATGGATTTCTGGAAGAAGAGTTGTATATGATGCAACCAGAAGGTTTTGTCGATCCAAAGGGAGCTAACAAAGTGTGCAAGCTCCAGCGATCCATTTATGGACTGGTGCAAGCCTCTCGGAGTTGGAATAAACGCTTTGATAGTGTGATCAAAGTTTTTGGTTTTATACAGACTTTCGGAGAAGCCTGTATTTACAAGAAAGTGAGTGGGAGCTCTGTAGCATTTCTGATATTATATGTAGATGACATATTACTGATCGGAAATAATATAGAATTTCTGGATAGCATAAAGGGATACTTGAATAAAAGTTTTTCAATGAAAGACCTCGGGGAAGCTGCTTACATATTGGGCATTAAGATCTATAGAGATAGATCAAAACGCTTAATAGGACTTTCACAAAGCACATACCTTGACAAAGTTTTGAAAAAGTTCAGAATGGATCAGGCAAAGAAAGGGTTCTTGCCTGTGGCACAAGGTGTGAAATTGAGTAGGACTCAATGCCCGACCACCGCAGAAGATAGAGAGAAGATGAAAAATGTTCCCTATGCTTCAGCCATAGGCTCTATCATGTATGCAATGCTGTGTACCAGACCTGATGTGTGCCTTGCTGTAAGTTTAGCAGGCAGGTACCAAAGTAATCCAGGAGTGGATCACTGGACAGCGGTCAAGAACATCCTTAAGTACTTGAGAAGGACTAAGGATATGTTTCTCATTTTTGGAGGTGACAAAGAGCTCGTCGTAAACGGTTACGTCGATGCAAGCTTTGACACTGATCCGGACGATTCCAAATCGCAAACCGGATACGTATTTACATTAAACGGTGGAGCTGTCAGTTGGTGCAGTTCTAAACAAAGCGTCGTGGCAGGATCTACATGTGAAGCTGAGTACATAGCCGCTTCAGAAGCGGCCAATGAAGGAGTCTGGATGAAGGAGTTCATATCCGATCTAGGTGTTGTACCTAGCGTATCGGGTCCAATGAAAATCTTTTGTGACAATACTGGTGCAATTGCCTTGGCAAAGGAATCCAGATTTCACAAAAGAACCAAACACATCAAGAGACGCTTCAACTCCATCCGGGATTTGGTCCAGGTGGGAGACATAGAGATATGCAAGATACATACGGATCTGAATGTTGCAGACCCGTTGACTAAGCCTCTTCCACGAGCAAAACATGATCAGCACCAAAACTCCATGGGTGTTAGAATCATTACTTTGTAATCTAGATTATTGACTCTAGTGCAAGTGGGAGACTGAAGGAAATATGCCCTAGAGGCAATAATAAAGTTATTATTTATTTCCTTATATCATGATAAATGTTTATTATTCATGCTAGAATTGTATTAACTGGAAACATAATACATGTGTGAATACATAGACAAACAGAGTGTCACTAGTATGCCTCTACTTGACTAGCTCATTAATCAAAGATGGTTATGTTTCCTAGCCATGAACAAAGAGTTGTTGTTTGATTAACGAGATCACATCATTAGTTGAATGATCTGATTGACATGACCCATTGCATTAGCATAGCACCCGATCGTTTAGTATATTGCTATTGCTTTTATCCATGACTTATACATGTTCCTTTAACTATAAGAATATGCAACTCCCATTTACCGTAGGAACACTTTGTGTGCTACCAAACGTCACAACGTAACTGGGTGATTATAAAGGTGCTCTACAAGTGTCTCCGAAGGTACATGTTGAGTTGGCATACTTCGAGATTAGGATTTGTCACTCCGATTGTCGGAGAGGTATCTCAGGGCCTTCTCGGTAATGCACATCACATAAAGCCTTGCAAGCATTGCAACCAATGAGTTAGTTGCGAGATGATGTATTACGGAACGAGAAAAGAGACTTGCCGGTAACGAGATTGAACTAGGTATTGGATACCGACGATCGAATCTCGGGTAAGTAACATACCGATGACAAAGGGAACGACGTATGTTGTTATGCGGTCTGACCGATAAAGATCTTCGTAGAATATGTAGGAGCCAATATGGGCATCCAGGTCCCGCTATTGGTTATTGACCGGAAACGTGTCTCGGTCATGTCTACATTGTTCTCGAACCGTAGGGTCCGCACGCTTAACGTTACGATGACAGTTATTATGAGTTTATGCATTTTGATGTACCGAAGGAGTTCGGAGTCCCAGATGTGATCACGGACGTGACGAGGAGTCTCGAAATGGTCGAGACATAAAGAATTATATATTGGAAGCCTATGTTTGGACATCGGATGCATTCCAGGTGAAAACAGGATTTTACCGGAATACCGGGAGGGTTACCGGAACCCCCCGGGAGCATAATGGGCCAACATGGGCCTTGGAGGAAAGGTGAGAGGGCAGCCCTAGGGGCTGCGCGCCTCCCCCCCTTCCCTAGTCCTATTAGGACTAGGAGAAGTGGGGCGCCCCCCTCTCTCTCTCTCCCCCTTGGAGAATCCTAGTCCAACTAGGATTGGGGGGGAGGAATCCTACTCCCAGAGGGAGTAGGACTCTCTGGCGCGCCCTAGCTTGGCCGGCCAGCCCCTCCCCCTTGACTCCTTTATATACGGGGGCAGGGGGCACCCCAAAGACACACAAGTTGATCTACGGATCGTTCCTTAGCCGTGTGCGGTGCCCCCTTCCACCAAATTCCACCTCGATTATATCGTTGCAGTGCTTAGGCGAAGCCCTGCGCCGGTAACACATCAAGATCGTCACCACGCCGTCGTGCTGACGGAACTCTTCCCCGACGCTTTGCTGGATCGGAGCCCGGGGATCGTCATCGAGCTGAACGTGTGCCAAGAACTCGGAGGTGCCGGAGTAACGGTGCTGTGATCGGTTGGATCGCGAGGAGAACGTACGACTACTTCCTCTACGTACGACTACTTCCTCTACGTTGTGTCAACGCTTCCGCTTCGGTCTACGAGGGTACGTAGACAAACACTCTCCCCTCTCGTTGCTATGCATCACCATGATCTTGCGTGTGCGTAGGAAAATTTTTGAATTTACTGCGTTCCCCAACATGCCCAGTGTCAGTTCCTGTTTGTTGCATGTTTTTTGTTTCATAGAAAAATCCATATCAAACGGAGTCCAAACGGGATAAAAACTGACAGAGATATTCTTTTGGAATATATGTGAATTTTGGGAAGTGGAATCAACACGAGACGATGCCCGAGGGACTCACGAGGGTGAGGGGCGCGCCCCAGGGGGTCGGGCGCGCCCTGGGCCCTTGTGGCCACTCCGTAAGGCGGTTGGTGCCCTTCTTTCACCGAAAGAAATCCAATATCCGGATAAAAATCGTGTCCAAATTTCAGCCCAATCGGAGTTACGGATCTCCGAAAATATAAGAAACGGTGAAAGTGCAGAATCTGGGAACGCAAAAACAGAGAGAGACAGAGAGACATATCCAATCTCGGAGGGGCTCTCGCCCCTCCCATGCCATGGAGGACAAGGACCAGAGGGGAAACCCTTCTCCCATCTAGGGAGAAGGTCAAGGAAGAAGAAGAAGGGGGGCTCTCTCCCCCTCTCTCCCGGTGGCGCCGGAACGCCGGCGGGGCAATCATCATCACTGCAATCTACACCAACACCTCCGTCATCTTCACCAACATCTCCATCACCTTCCCCCATCTATCTATAGCGGTCCACTCTCCCGCAACCCGTTGTACCCTCTACTTGAACATGGTGCTTATGCTTCATGTTATTATCCAATGATGTGTTGCCATCCTATGATGTGTGAGTAGTTTTTCATTGTCCTATCGGTAATTGGTGAATTGCTATGATTGGTTTAATTTGCTTGTGGATATGTTGCTGCCCTTTGGTGCCCATCATATGAGCGCGCTCGTGGATCACACCATAGGGTTAGTTGTATGTTGATAGGACTATGTATTGGAGGGCAAGAGTGACCGAAGGTTCAACCTATCATAGAAATTGATGCATACGGGATTGAAGGAGGACCTATCTTAATGCTATGGTTGGGTTTTACCTTAATGAACATTAGTAGTTGCGGATGCTTGCTAATAGTTCCAATCATAAGTGCATAGAATTCCAAGTCAGGGATGAAATGCTAGCAGTGGCCTCTCCCACATAAAACTTGCTATCGGTCTAGTAAAGTAGTCAATTGCTTAGGGACAATTTCGCAACTCCTACCACCACTTTTCCACACTCGCTATACTAAATTTATTGCTTCTTTATCTAAACAGCCCCTACTTTTTATTTACGTGCTCTTTATTATCTTGCAAACCTATCCAACAACACCTACAAAGTACTTCTAGTTTCATACTTGTTCTAGGTAAAGCGAACGTTAAGCGTGCGTAGAGTTGTATCGGTGATCGATAGAACTTGAGGGAATATTTGTTCTACCTTTAGCTCCTCGTTGGGTTTGACACTCTTACTTATCGAAAGAGGCTACAATTGATCCCCTATACTTGTGGGTTATCACCAACCCCCGGGGCAGCTAGGATTGGGTTACCTGCTAACACTGTTTTTATTTCTTCCAATCCGGCTATAGCCGCATCCGTCCATTCGAAGTGATCGGTGCGTCGGAGTAGTCGACGGAGTGGTAATGCCCTTTCTCCCAATCTGGAGATGAAGCGGCTTAAGGCTGCCACACACCCGGCTAGTTTTTGGACCTTCTTTAAGTCTGTTGGCGTTGCCAATTGTGATAGGGCTCGGATTTTTGGTGGGTTCGCTTGGATTCCTCTATTGGAGACAATTAACCCTAGCAGTTTCCCTGTTGGGATGCCGAAAACACAATTTTTTGGATTAAGCCGTATGTCATATGTCCGGAGGTTGTCAAATGTGAGGCGTAGATCATCCACCAATGATTCGACGTGTTTAGTCTTAATGACCATGTTTTCCACATATGCCTCCACTGTCTTGACGATTTGTTTTTCTAAACATGTTTGAATCATGCGTTTGTAAGTGGCACCAGCATTTTTGATCCCAAAGAGCATAGTGTTGAAGCAAAAAGGGCCATACGGGGTATTAAATGTCGTTGCGGCCTGGTCGGACTCCTTCATCTTAATCTGATGGTATCCGGAGTAGGCGTCGAGGAAACACAATGAGTCGTGTCCCGCGGTTGCGTCAATAATTTGGTCAATGCGAGGCAGTGGGAAGGGGTCCTTAGGGCAAGCCTTATTGAGGTCTTTGAAATCGACACAAAGACGCCACGACTTATCCTTCTTCGGCACCATGGCCAGGTTGGCTAGCCAGTCCGGGTGCTTGATTTCTCTGATGATCCCGGCCTCGAGTAGTTTGGCTAGCTCCTCCCCCATAGCTTGTCGTTTGGATTTAGAAAATCGTCGCGGCCTTTTGCTTGACTGGTTTGAGCCCCTTTATTATATTGAGGCTATGTTCGGCTAGTCTGCGTGGGATCCCGGGCATGTTCGAAGGGTGCCGAGCAAAGATGTCCCAATTTTTGTGCAAGAACGCTCGTAGGGCGGCGTCGGCCGTCGGATCCAGCTATGATCCAATGGATGTTGTTTTGTTAGGATCTGTAGGGTGCACTTGAAATTTGACTATTTCATCTCCTGGTTTGAAAGAGGTGGATTTGGGCCTCTTATCGAGGATCACATCGTCTTTGTCCACTATGGAACGCAGGGTGGTTAGCTCTTCGGTGGCAAGGGCCTCAGATAGTGCCTCGAGGGCCAAGGATGCGGTTTTGTTTTTGGCATGGAGTGCTATGTCCGGATCACTAGTTATAGTGATCACTCCGTTGGGCCCTAGCATTTTGAGCTTCATGTACCCGTAATGGGGTATGACATGGAAGCGTGCGAAGGCGTCCCGCCCCAAAAGGGCATGATACCCGCTATTGAAAGGGGCCACGTGGGAGAGCCACTCTTCGAACCTATAATTCTCAGGCGTGCCAAATACTACGTCACGTTTAATTTTCCCCGAGCATCGTTGTCGGTGTCAAAACCGGCGGATCTCGGGTAGGGGGTCCCGAACTGTGTGTCTAGGCGGATGGTAACAGGAGACGAGGGACACAATGTTTTACCCAGGTTCAGGCCCTCTTGATGGAGGTAAAACCCTACGTCATGCTTGATTAATATTGATGATATGGGTAGTACAAGAGTAGATCTACCACGAGATCAAGGAGGCTAAACCCTAGAAGCTAGCCTATGGTATGATTGTTGTATGTTGTATATCTATCGACTAGCCTGGCCCTGGTTTATATAATGCACCAGAGGCCTAGGTTAACAAGAGTCCTAGCCGAATACGCCGGTGGGGAGAAGTCCTTGTCTTGATCGCCAAGTCTTGTGGAATCTTCCTTGTATGCGGCAGCTGTCCGAACTGGCCCATGAGTATACGGCCATGGGGGTCCTCGGCCCAATCTAACAGATCGGGAGATGACGTGGTGAGTACCCCCTAGTCCAGGACACCGTCAATCGTGCTTCTCGACTGGGGATAATGCCTCGAAAGGTGGTACTGCTTTGCTCGATGCGGTTCTTGTCCATTTGCATTTTGTCGAGCGTGTCTTCATAGATAAGGTGAAGTCCGCTACCGCCGTCCATGAGTACTTTGGTGAGTCGAAAGCCATCCACAATTGGGTTTAAGACCAAGGCGGCTGGTGCTCGGACTGATCGAGCCCTTGGTTCGTTGTCAGTTGTGAAAGTTATGGCCGTGTCATTCCAGGAGTTCATTGCAGTTGCTTGGTTGACTTCGACGAGGTTGCGGAGCGCCCTTTTGCGTCGATTATTTGAAGAGAAGGTCTCGAAGACCTGTAAATACATTAAGATCGTCATCCTCCAAAGAATGCTTCTCTAGAGTAGTACTGGTGAGGATAGCCTCGCCGCTTTTAGCCACTTGTCGGAGTACCCAACATGCTCGAAGGTTGTGCGTTGGTTCGGTGCTCGGCGTTGCATGTATCTGACAGGGCTTGTCGAGTAGTTCGTTAAGGATGGTTCTGTGTCCCATGAAGGGTTTATTTTTCTTGTCACTGGGCTTGTAATCGGATGTCTTGTAAGGGTGCATCCGTTTTGCCCATATGTTGGGCTGCTTAAAGGCAGGAGGTTCCCACCGGGCTGTCTGGGCCTTCCATGCGCTTTCCATCGCGCAGTACTTCTGTACTACGTGTGCTAATTCCGTAAACTGCTGTATGCGGCGGCGGTTGAGGGCGTTGAGAATTCCTTCGTCCATACAGTTACGACAAAAAACCGAAACCGCATCGCCGTCGCAACAATCTTTAATCTTGTTTTTAACAAGGAGGAATCTGGCCCAAAAGTGATGGACTGTTTCCAGAAGTTATTGTCGTACATACATTAGGTCACATATGTCTGGAGGGCCTGAATTACTTGGGGAATATTGTTTGTGGTGGGTGGGCGGGCTAAAACCCGAATCCTGACCCAGGATTGAATCCGGAGCTTGAATAATCTCCGAGGTCACTAGTTCAGGACCAGGAAGGTCCAGGTGACTTCCGGGATCAATGCCTGATCCTGAGTTCAGAGGACATGAAGTCTCTTCCCGAGGATGGGTTTTCGGCTCAAAGGGCTCGGAAATCTGAACATAGCTGGTTTTTAACTTAGGGGAAGAAGTGTTCTCGACCTGTTCCTCAACGACTGCTACCAGATGGGTGATCGATGGGGACTTGATTTCCCTCTGATCGAGTTTATGCATGACCCGATCGTAGTCTGTTGCAAGCCCTAGGGCGGCGATGCGATCTAGCAGCTCATTCAAGGACGAGATGTCTACCGAATCCATCTTTTTGGAGTGTTCGAGACCGATGCGGAGATGATGTTTGACGGTTGTGGGGGCCGCCATTGGCTTTATGGCCGAGCGAGCTCCCATGGAAAAAACCGCCGAGCTGGGGGACCTGTCTTGGAGTTAGGGCCCCTCCAGAAGTGATATCGTCATTGATGACGAGGCAAGCCATCGATCCTTCTATCGACAACATAATGGAACTCTAAATGAAAGCACCAATTTCGGTGTCAAAACCGGCCGATCTCGGGTAGGGGGTCCCGAACTGTGTGTGTGAGGACCGAGGGTAACAAGGGACAAGGGGGACATGGTGTTTACCCAAGTTCGGTCCCTCTTAATGGATGTAAAACCCTATGTCATGCTTGATTGTACTTGATGAGTATATGGGTTACGAGAGTTGATCTACCTCGAGATCGTAATGGCTAAACCCTAGATGTCTAGCCTATGAGAATTCTAATAGCCTCTACGGACTAAACCCTCTGGTTTATATATACACCGGAGGGGTCTAGGTTTGTACAGAGTCAGTTTGTGGAGGAAGGAAATTACATATCCGGACACCAATCTTGCCATCCACGCATAGGAGAGTCCTACCCGGACACGGGGGAAGGTCTTCCGCCTTGTATCTTCATTGCCCATCAATCCGGCCAAAATCAAATAGCCCAAACACCCGAGGACCCCCTAATCCAGGACTCCCTTAGCCATCCCTCGTCGATGAGTCAGGGAATATTTGCCGCCACCTTGCCGATAAACATTAACCAGTGTTACTTGTTGGTTCGGTACAGAGTCATGTACAGGGATACTACAAACATCAATAATTCTAAACATACATATGATTTATACAAAAAAAAAATATGTTTGACCATACTACCCCCACAAAATTTCATGGTGGGCCCCACTTTTCCACTAATGTCCAACTAAAAAACTGTCGCATCAGCTTGTAAAAATAATTCCGTCAAAATATCCGTATATGTAGCATTGTTGTTGGTAACATTGTCATGTAGGTTTCTCACACCATTGGTGGAAATTCGCAGGGACACGCAGGTGTGGCGGGGGGGGACATACATGCCAAGCCCTGCTTGACCGCTCGATTGCCTCGTGATTCGCGAAGTAGTTGTAGTTGGATCCCGCACATGGGCACTGGAAGTTTTAAGTTTCAGTTGTCGAAACTTATGGTTTTCCATCTGGAACTTGCGATTTTCTCGCTCGCTCTTAGCAAGTTTCATAGATAAAACATTAACATATTTTTTTTGTCGATTGTAGGCACAAAAATATGATTTTATCGGTCGCTCGTACTAAGTTTCAAGAGTTGAAACTTAATATTTATTTTCAAATTCATCAAAATGTATCCAAGATGAGTCTTATTTGAAATCCCTCGTCACGAGAAACACGAATATGAAAACATAACTTAATTTGCACTTCTCCTTCAAAATATATAAAAGTTTGAAAACCATAAGCCAAAAATTAAAGCACACGTGAGGGACTTGATGCTTTGAGAGCTGAGTGCCACAAATCCTCTTCCACACAATTGGTTTATATGTTAGGGCATCTCCAACACTGACCCTCAAACCTCCTGCATACGATCGGATAGGGCGGTCCTAACGTGTTTCATTATTCAACGCGGGCCTGTGTCGGTCCCTGGCCAATCCATACGTGTTTTTCCCGCAAACCGGAGGCAAAGTGAGGGGTGGCGGGAGCGTTGCGGACATCCGTAATTGTTTTTTCCTACAAACCGAAGACAAAGTGGGGGTGGCGGGGGCTTTGCTGGTGTCCGGACCGCTGTCATGCCCGCGTCTAACTGCCCTGGCCCACCACAAACTCCCACCTGCCTCTCCCATGCTCATTGAACGCTCACGCCACCTCTGATACGTCTCCAATGTATCTACAATTTTTTATTGTTTCATGCTATTATATTATGAATATTGTATGTTTTATATGTAATTTAATACTATTATTTTTAGGAACTAACCTATTAACCCAGTGCCTAGTGCCAGTTGATGTTTTCTACATGTTTTTGGTTTATAGAAAATCCATACCAAACGAAGTCCAAACGCGCTGAAACTTTTTGATGATTTTTTCTGGACAAGGAGGGACCTAGAAGTTTTGGAGAGGGGCCAGAAGTCATACAAGGAGACGGCAAGGCATCAAGGTGCGCCCCAGGAGGTAGGCACGCCCTGATGTCTTGTGGGCCCCTCCTGGCCCCGTCTGACCTAATTCCAGCACTATAAATTCCCAAAATTTTCAAAAACCCCAGTGCGGGACCTGAAATAATTTTTCCGCCACCGCAAGCCTCTGTTCTTCTGCAATATCATCTGGAGGCCTTCCCTGGTACTCCGCCGAAGGGGGAATCGACCATGGAGGGCCTTTGCATCAACATTGCTGCCACTCCGATGATGCGTGAGTAGTTCCTCACAAGACCTATGGGTCCATAGCGGTATCTAGATGGCCCTCTCTCACCTTTTGGTCTTCAATACAATGTTCTTTTGGAGATTGATATGATGTAATCTTTTGCGGTGCGTTTGTTGGGATCCGATGAATTGTGGTTTTCTGATCAGATTGTGCATTGAAAGTAATTGAGTTATTTCTTAACTTTATTATGTGTGATTATTTATAGCTTGTGTTTCTCTTTGGTCTATCTGTTTAGTTTAGCCAACTAGATTGATTTATCTTCAGTGGGAGAGGTGATTTGTGGTAGGTTCAATCTTGTGGTATCCTCACCTCGTGACATAAGGGTAAAGAGGCACATATTTGTATTTTACTACTAAGGGTAAAACGATGGGGTTTGATCATATTGCTTAGCTTTACTTTATCTACATTATGTCATCATGCTTAAAGCATTACTCGGTTTGTTATGAACATAATACCTAGAGAGGCAAGCATAGAAGTTCTCTCGGAGTGAAGTAATAGTAGTAGGCGTTAGTAAGTTTAACGGTCTACTTGTCACAAACGTAATGCCTATGTATCAATCATGCCATGAACAACATTGCAACTATGCGTTTATTTATATCAATTTCCCAACAATAATTTATGTACCCACCGTTTTGCTATGTTCTTGAGATAGATGCCTCTAGCGAAAGCTATGGCACCCGGGTCCATTGACCTCATTTTACTAAAACCCTAAATACCTTGTTGTAATTTATTTACTTTTGAAATTTATATATCTACCACTATCAGAATTAATCCTTGAAGTTAACGAGTACAAGGGGATTGACAACCCTTTTGCCCACGTTGGGTGCAAGTATTTGTTTGTGTCTGTGCGGGTACTGGCGAGCTTTGTTTGCGTGAATCTTCTATTTGTTTGATAAAACTTGGTTCTTTACCGAGGGAAATATTTTATGCTACTATAATATCTCACCCTTCCTCTTCAGGGAAATCCTAACGCCAATCAAAAATTTGTAATTTATTTAAGGATTCACAAGATATTAGCCTATAAAAACGTCTTACATTTTTAGACGGAGGTAGTATGAGTTTACAACCTCTAAAAATTTATCATGGAGAGACAAAATAGTGTCACGAAAGGACAAAAGCAAAAATGACACTATTCACATACGGATTTGTGTTTGTTGTTTCTCAATTTTCATTTTGAATTTGGGTCTGAATTTTTTAGGGGTCATGTGGAGACATTATGTGTCCCTAGTGAGCCTCTAGTGTAAGCTTAGCATCTGATCATGTCACTAAGTTCAATTTGCGATAGCTTTGTAATGTCAAGTATTTTTTCCTTAGACCGTGAGATCATGCCACTCCCGAATACCAGAAGAATACCTTGTGAGTTATCAAATGTCACTTCGTAACTGGGTGATTATAGAGGTGCTCTACAGGTATCTCAGAAAGTGTTTGTAGGGTTGCATGGATCGAGACTGGGATTTGGCGCTCTGTGTGACAAAGAGATATCTCTGGGCCCTCTTGGTAATATAACATCGTGAATAGCTTGCAAGCATGTGACTAATGAGTTTAGTCACAAGGATCTTGTATTACGAAACGAGTAAAGAGACTTGCCGGTAACGATATTGAACTAGGTATGGAGATACTAACGATCGAATCTCGGGCAAGTAACATATCACTGGACAAAGGGAGTTGTATACGGGATTAACTGAATTAATCCTTGACATCATGGTTCAAACCGATAAAGATCTTCATTGAATATGTAGGAGTCAATATGGGCATCGAGGTCCCACTATTGATTATTGACCGGAGAGGTGTCTCGGTCATGTCTGCATGTTCTCGAACCCGTAGGGTCACACACTTAAGGTTCTGTAATGCTAGGGTAGTATTGGGATATTCATATGGTGAGTCCGAAAGTAGTTTGGAGTCCCGGATGGGATCTAGGACATCACAAGGATCTCCGGAATGGTGTAGAGATGAAGATTTATATATGGGAAGTCATATTCACGGTTCCGGAAAAAGTTTGGAATTTTTCGGTATTGTACCGGGAAGCTTCTAGAAGGTTTCAGAGTGGGGCCCACATGGACGTGGGTAGTGGGGTAAGGCCCCACACCCCTGGTCTAGGCGCACCAAGATCCTCCCTAAAAGGAATAGGATCATATACCGAAGGGATAAGATCAAGATCCCTAGAAAGGGGGATAGCGATCGGTGGGGAAGAAAACAAGGGATTTCCGTCCTCCCTCTTGGCCAATGACCGGGCTTGGAGGGTAAGTCAACAGCCCCCTCCACGCCTATATAAAGGTGAGGAGGCATAGGGGGCACACACACTTCCACCCTTGGCCGCCTCTCCCTCCCATTACTCCTCCTTCTCCGCGTAGCACTTGGTGAAGCCCTGCCAGTGTTCCGCTAGCACCACCACCACAACATCGTGCTGGCCTAGACCCATCTATCTCTCCACCCCCCCTTGCTGGATCAAGAACGCGGAGACGTCACCGAACCGTACGTGTGCACATCTCGGAGGTGTTGTCCGTTCGGCACTGCATTAGATTGGATCGCGAAGTGAGTATGACTACGCCAACCACGATCTCTAGATCGTTAATGCTTTCGGTCTATAAGGATATGAAGACACTCCCCCTCTCGTTGCTAGCATCTCCATAGAATAGGTCTTGGGTGTTTTGTAGGATTTTCTTTTCATGCAACATTGCACATTACCCAACCTATATATACTAGAGGTTTTGGGCACTTTTAGACACACAAGTTTTGGAGTCTCCTCTAGTTCACCTAGTTCTAGTTCTAGTTGATCTAATTAGAGATGACCTAGTTATTCTAATCCTCATAATCAAAAGCCCAGTGTGGTTCTAATCCTCCATCTAATTCTTCAGCGACGATTAGCTCTGGATGGCGAAGTGCTGCCGGATCGTGAAGACCGTACGCTTGCAACCAAGTAGAGAGGTCGTGCTTTCGATCTTCCGTTCAAGGGATCGTTCGTGGGAGGTACGCGAGATCGTTCATCTACAGTTCGAGGGACTCCAAGTACGATCTACACCAACTCGTCTACTTCCGCTGCACTCCGAAGTCGGTAACAATCGTGATCCAAACTTAATATGCATCTTCATATTGCTCCTAGTTGATCTAGGGAGATTTTTTTGTTTTCTACTATGTTTCCCAATAGGAGCCTCCGTCCCCGCTGCGGCGGCCGTCCGCACCGCGTAGCATGAGGCGGAGCGGCTCCTCTTCAAGCGGCAGGCTGCCGCCGGACAAGGCTGTCGTGGCTCTCCGTCGTTGTACCGCCACTGGAGGGACGCAACGAATGCACAGACAGCGATGGCGGTGCAGCAGGGCAAGACAGGGGGCCACGCCTATGAGGTGGTCATTCGTTATAGTGTTTAGGTTTTTTAGTTAAACGGTCGAAGTATCGGCCTTTTTATGTAAATTATGACTGAACTTGAATGAAAATATGTCGTGTTTGCATGAAATTTGTCTGTTTAGTTCAAACAGTGGTTGCAATGTATGCGGTCAAAGTTGGTTGGCCGGCTCCCGCGTGTGTGTCTGCGGACTGCCCCCCCCCCCCCCCCCCACTTTCTGCAGACGGATGCCAGAGCAAATTTGTAGGTCGGCATTGGAGATGCCCTTAGGTTGTCGTGTAGGCTTAGTGCTGGGAGGTGTGTCGGCTAAATATGTTTCTCCTGTTTTTGCTTGTAAAAGTTGCAGATACTGGTGTTTTATTTTTAAATTGTAGAAAAATTAACATGAAATGAATGCTTAAGTTTTTACCCAGGAGTAACTGAGGCTGTTTTTGTCAAAAGTTTGCACATATGTATACTTCCAAGCATTATTACAAAATATTCTAAAATATCACCTTATTTCTATGAGGCCACTGGATAGAGAGGGAAGTATTAGGTGACCCCAACTTTTTAAAAGTAAATTTATACATTTCAAAAATTTATGATCTTTTTAGGGTTCACAAGATACTACTACGAGTTTACAACCTCTAAAAACGATTTTAATTTGAAATACACATGGAGAGACAAAATAATGTCACGAAAGGGCAAAAGCAAAAAAGATACTATTCACATATGGATTTGTCTTCGTTGTTTCTCAATGTTTATTTTGAATTTGGGTATGAATTCTTTTAGGGGTTCTGTGAATGTTCACAATGTTTGTCACTTTTTTAAGCATTTAAATTGGTCTTTTTTGAAATGGAAAACGGGAGCATGTGGGAGTTGGTATCACTGGATACTTTCGCTGGGGCGTAGACTAGTGAGTAGAGACACACGAGGATGTATATAGCCGTCCAAATCTTGTGGGCGTACGTGTGTAGGTGTGTTCCATGCCACATGTAGTACTATATCCGTTAATGCAATTTCTTTATCCCGGAACGTGTTCGATGAGGGTCACGTGTATTTTGGATGCAAATCAGTTCTTCGCCTCCGACTCCGAGACAGTACCACAGCGCTGTAGCTACAGGCATGGTCACTCCCAAGAGGGCACGCACCATCTTTGATTTCCCATACACGAAGCCTGGATATGCAACTGTAGGATACGATACGGTGCAACGAATGTGGCAGAACGGGACAAAACGGAACACAAAGGACAATGATTCCACGGAAGATTTGATCTCCGATCCGCATACCCTTCGGCACTCCTGCAGCGACAACTGATTGCATCGATCGGCCTGCCAAAAGACGGGAATCAATCTAAGGCTATCAAGCAAGCAAAGTGACTTGCACATCATCATCATCATCGGAATTGGATATCTCAATGATTGCACGCGGCCGAGGCCACTCCCTGCAGGGAATCATATTTGGAAACGTACGCTTTAATTTCCTTATCCGAGGAAGGAGCCGACGATGCGTATCACATCAACACATTGGCGTGGATGAGATGAGATGAGTAGGCATCTCCACCACGAGCTTAGGATGAGTGGATCGCTAGGAATGCCATGGCCTGGCGGGCGGGATAAAGGCGGCGATGAAATGGAGGACGGACGATCAGGGGGCCTACGGATCTGCGTGCCAATCTTAGTTTTGGCCACTTCCGGATGGTACCAACCTACTACTACTCACTGTCCATCGATCTATCTCTAGTCCTTGGCGATCGATGCGTATGCTGAGGGGCACTTGCGATTGCGGCGCACACATTCTCCTCGTGCGAGATCGACTGATGGATCGTCCAGCATCGCTGCACACAGATTAAGCGACCCACCTAACTGTAGCGGCATCCTCGTTCGGTAGGGTCCCGTCCTGGCCGTTTTTTCTTCCGAGGATTGTGATGCAAGCAAGGGCCAAAGAGGCACGCGAGTGTTTGCGAGCGGTCCCTGCTTATTTAGCGTAGCACAGTACATAGTACATATATCTGTGACAGATTCTCCTCCTCCCGTTTCGTTATTTGTTTGGACTGCAATGGGGAAGCGGTCGCTACCCTACCGGTGACGGAGGAATGGGGCGGTGGCGACGTACGGTCAAACGACACCCACCGTCCACGGATCAACGCAACGGCGACCGGCGAGGCGCATATCTTACTGTCTGACAGGGCACGCGTGCGGCGACGTCCGTGCCCCTCGCCCGCCCGCCGCCGCCCCATCTCAGCAGTGATGCGTGCATTGCATGGGACCTCTCCTCTGCACTCCTGCTTGCACGAGAGGAGCACATGGGCGAAGGAGGTTGCAAAAAGAAAAAGCTTGGTGGAATGTCAGAGACGGCTTGACAGGTGGGAGTAGGACAATCATAGAGTACTTCCTCTTTAATTAGTAGGAGCACTGCCTAATCATCACATGTGGATTTCTCAGTCCTCCATCAATCAAAAAGAAGAAACATGCACGTGGATTTCTTCCAGGAAATATTTTTTTTCTGTTTTACAATTCTCGTTTCGTTTGGTGGCAAAGCTAAACCGACCAGTCGCCATCTCAGTCATCACAGGCAAAGATGTCACTTTCACACGGAACGGACAGATACTCTGTATGGGAAGGTCTCGTTTTTCAGTTTTCTTTTGGGTGCCCAAGTGAATTTTCTAGAACATTGGCACATATGGACTGATTCAGTAAAACTTAGGGGTGAAAGTAGATCAAAGTTTTGAAACGTACGGCGAAAAAACCATGCTTGTCGTTACCAGGGAGAACTTATCCTTGTAAATTTTGGTAAAAAGAACATGATTATTGGCGGGCTATGCGAAAATCACAAATAAGTTACATTGCAGTACATGTTATAGTACAAGTTGTGTAACTTTCTTTTTGAGTTGTTGATTGTTTTTTAGATAGCTAACCGCTTGTTCCAAGCTGTGTACAAGTTGAGTAACTTACTGCACTGAAATTCATGTACTGATTTCCTCACAGGTTATTGTTTTGGAATTGCCTTTTTTTCTTTCGAAAAGCTCTGGTGAAGTTTGAAATACGCAAATTTCATTTGAAAAGTATGTGTACCCATATTTTTATATCTGAAAATGATTTCTTTCTAACCATGCAAGAGAACTGCATGTCATTCGTTAAGAAGGAGAGCACAGCAATGAAAACCACATGACCCACTGCGACCCTTACATCACCAAAAATGACGAGACGCAAACAACACAACACCACCAATCACGACTAGTACAACACCATTTATATATAAAAATGTTGAAGTTAAATAAAATGTGTAATGTTTATATATTACGGGCTAGGCCAGGCTTGGAGTTTGTATGTCAGGATTTCTCCTGGTGTGGCACAAGGTACGAATATAATCAAATCTGCCCACACACGAGTCTCAAACCTTTTAAATATGGTACTTTTTCTAAGTTATAGCACTCATTTCACTCAAAGGGATCAACTTCTTCCTCTTTGCGACGAACTTATTCTTCTTCAACTTGAATGGGTGGTTCTCACAATAGACTTAGAAAAAACTTATGACAAAGCCAAATGGCCATTTCTTCAACAAACTCTCGGAATGAAAGGATTTCATGCAGAGTGGACGCGCTTTGATCCATAGCTTCGATTCTGAAAGTAGTGCTACCATTAAGGTCAAGGATGACGTTGGGCACTATTTCCAAAAGAAGAAGGGATTGCGACAAGGTGACTCGTTATCGCCCATGCTATTCAATATAGTGGCAGATATGCTAGCGGTCATGTTTGAGCGTGCCAAGATTGATGGCCAAATTGATGGTTTAGTAAATCATCTCGTTGATGGTGGTCTCTCTATACTTCAATATGTCGACAATATGATTCTCTTCATGGATCATGACCTCGAGAAAGCGAAAAATTTAAAATTAATTTTATCAGCATTCGAGCAACTCTCAAGTCTTAAGATCAATTTTCATAAAAATGAATTATTTTATTTTGGCAAGGCTCAATACGATGCCCACCTGTACGTTGAACTGTTCGGATGCGGGTTGGGCCAGTTTTCTCACATATTTGGGGATACCGATACATTATCGGAGACTCACAAATGTTGAATGAAAGCATGTCGAGGAGAGACTGCAAAAGAGACTTAGCAGTTGGAAAAGTAAACTGTTGTCTCTGGGTGGAAGATTGGTTCTCATAAATTCAGTACTAAGTAACATAGTACTATATATGATTTCCTTCTTCCAGTTGCCGAAAAGAGTTTTACATAGATTGGATTTTTCCGATTAAGATTCTTTTGGCAAGGAAATAGCGACGGAAAGAATATCGACCGGCTAAATTAAGTGCGGTTTGCTGTCCCAAAGACCAAGGCAGGTTGGACATTCATGACCTTGAGGTTAAGAATAGGGCCCTCCTCGGCAAATGGTTGTTTAAATTATTGACAGAAGATGGTGTATGACAAACCATCCTAAGGAGGAAATGTGTAGGTTCTAAGGCGGTATCCCAAGTATACTGGAAGTCTGGGAATTCTCACTTTTGGGCGGGTCTAATGGCTACGAAGAAATATTTCTTCTCCTACAGATCCTTCTCGATTAAGAAAGACTCGAAAATTAGATTTTGGGAGGACAAGTGGCTAGAAAATGCGACACTCCGGGAACAATATCTGGCTTTATACAATATTGTGCGCTAGAAGGGTGATACTATCACCACGACAATGGAATCATTTCCACCAAAATGTGACGTCCAGAAGAAATTTAATTGGACCCAGATTCCAATCATGGTACATCCTGCTCCAGCGGTTGTCCACGGTGCAATTGTCACATGAGTCTAATGTATTTTGATGAAACCTACATGAGAATGTACAATTCTCAGTGGAGTCTATGTATAGAGTGTTAATCCAGTCTGATGTGCCAGTTGATAATAAGAAGATTTGAAAGAGGAAGATACCACTTAAGAATAAAATATTTGCATGATATCTTCGTTGGGACTCATTCTTACTAAAGATAACTTTATTAGGAGGAATTGGCATGGAAGTCCGTAATGTGTCTTTTGTCACCATGATGAGACAATAAAATATTTATTCTTCCAATGCGAATTGACTCGTTCTATATGGTCAGTCATCCAGATAGCTTCTGGCCTGCATCCTCCATATAGTGTTGCTAATGTATTTGTCAATTGGTTATATGGGATTGATCATAGGTTTAGAACTCTTCTTAGGGTAGGAGCACTTGTCGTTGTTTGGACGCTTTGACTATGTAGAAATGATAAGGTTTTTAACGATAAAAATACTTCTCTGACGCGGGTTATCTACAGATGTATCAGGACTCTTCATTTACGGTCCTCTCTACAACGTGTGGAGAATCAAGACCTGTTTATGAAAGTGTGTACACGATTGGATACGGCGAGGGATACTTTTACGGTTTTGCCCAACTTGGGTGGCAGCGTGATCTTAGGATCGGCCCACCTACGTTTTAGGCGTTACACAAACTCTGTTTCTTTGTATTTTGCTTCTTTATTTTTATTTTTATGCGAGAGGACTTTGACTGTGTGCGTCTTAGTTATGCAGAGGCCGGTGCAGTGTTTAAACCTTTTAAATAATAAAGCGTCCCTTTTAAAAATAAATAAATAAAGAAGCAAGGGCCTTGACTACTAAAAAATTCTGCTGCTCTCGGAAAAAGAGAGGATGGAGAATTCAACTTTGCTACAGTGTAGATAAGCCTGTGTGGTCAAGAGGAAAGACAGGGCAAGCAAACTCCTCGGCAGATGCGAAATTCAGTTCGCAAGGTCAAATCTCCTTTGTCGAGGAGACAGGGGAGGCCTGCAAAGCAGCCACACTCGTCAAACTGTTTGACATTTTCTGGCCATGCTGGTACATAAATATGCTACTCAAAGCGTACAGAGCAGGCCATGGCAATTAGTAAAACACGAAGAGAGAGAACAATTCAAGAGTTGTTTCCAAAAGACAAGGCAACGGTTTGGTTTGGCCAAACACATTGCCGACGTATGAACCCAAAAGAAAAGACATGAATCTGTTTGATTAGTGCAACTTGTGCTGAACTAAGCTTATACTAGTACACTGCCTGGGAGCTTGAGACACTTTGAAGCAATCGTTGGTCGTCAAACTCCTAACCTTTTTGGTCGTCAAACCTTCTGCCAAACACGCACACTCACATTACAAAAATCATCCGTCGATCGTAAGACACGCCATGAAAGGGGAGACACAGAGGGTGTTGTTGGTCAGTAGTAGTAGTTATTAATTCGTGTGAGCACCAGTACTACTACTGTTGGGATTCGAGAGTTGAAAGCTGGGTGGATTTGAAGTCCCAAGAAACGGAAATGATAAAAGCCCTTGCATGCATGCATGCCAGAGATGCTTGCTGCTACAGCGATGCTCCGTTTTTTCTTCGTCTTCTCCTTTTTGCATGCATGGCACACACGTCTCCTTTTTGACATTTTGCCAAGACTCCTGTTGCGTCGCATGCTTGTCCTCGAATCTAGTACGTCCAAGTTATTTTTCCGTCAAAAGAAAAGAATCTTGTACTATTCTTTCCTCTGAAATAGTACTGCAGGCGTGCCTTGTCACTGACACATGTACATGTTTGCTGTGCGCCTGTCAGGAACGAAGACTTTGTGTGCACGAAAAACACCACGCCTCGGGTCAATAGGAGGACTACTCGAGTGCACGCCCGAGGCTGGCATGGCATGGCATGGCAGGGCGCCATGTTGGTGCATGCGCGCCTGCATGAACGGCTGGAAAGATGTCCTGTTCATATTAGAACTAGCCAACTGGAAGCCTGGGGACATGATGGACGACGGTCTGCTATTCTAGAACTTGTCCGATGCACTTGCAAGTTTCTCCTTTCCTTTCACCGCAAGAAATGGATTATTTTGGGCTGTCCTCGTTAACACGCATTGACATGGTCAGTTATGCATTCAGAGCATCTAGAGCAAGTATCTGCAAAACGAAAACGAACTTGCGCTACTCCCCCCATTTCTTTGTACTTCCCATACAAGATATGATCAAAGTTACATTAAAAATACCAACATTTGCATTACAGAAGTTATATAATATAAAATTTAATTTCATGATGCATCTAATAATATTGATTTCGTATTTTGAATGTTCTTATTTTTTTTATAAAGTTCGTCAAACTTTACGAAGTTCACTTCAGACAAATCTTATATGTAGAGTAAAAAAACGAAGGAAGTACTACCCTGTCCCACAATGTAAGACATTTTTGCAAGTTATGTTCATCTTGCAAAAAGGTCTTACATAGTGGGATGGAGGGAGTACTTATTAAGAAACTTGCATTTTTTACATGGAAGTTTTTAGGAATTAACTTAATCTTCGTAAATTGAAAATTGTTTTATTGACAACTCATTGCCATATTTATCATTTTAGGGGATTTCCATACTTATCTTTAACCATGTGCATGTGTCACTACAGTATAATGAATTTGAACCCCTAAAAAATGTAATAGATTGGGGTTGTATGGCTTCCCGGGCCACTCTATTTTGTTACTGGGGCCTCCCGGGTCATTTGAGGAGTGAAATATAAAAAAAAACAGCAACAATAAAATGACATTTAGAAGGTTTGATTTTTTATAGTCACACATGTAAGTATAGCTTGATATGATATACATATCAATTTATTTTCTTTAAAATGTTTTCATTTCTGCATGTGCATAGCATGATTTGTATTTATGGGACACATCTTACATCTTTAGTCTGAATTTGATTTCTGATGCGGTGATTTTTCATTAATCGGGTAAAAGTAATTGTTACTTAAAAATAGCAACACCTAATTTTTTTTAAATGTGCCTCAGTTTTACAGTAAAAAAATCATCAAATGTCAAGTGAAATTCAGTTCTTGTTAAAGAATTGAACATAAATCCTAATAAATTGCCTCTACACCCAGCCAAGCCTAGCACGGGCATGGATGGCCAGGTCAAGGTATGAAAATGAAGCAATGAGCTTACTGATAAAATTAACTCGAAATAACATAGATGATGTTAACCTTTTTATGAGAAAATTATTCGTCTTATAGAAGTCCTCCATTTTTTTTGAGAAACACTATACAAACATAAAAGCTCACATATACGCATATACACTCACACCTATAAATGTGCACACATCGTATCTTTGTGAGCACCTTCAAGATGTTGAACATGTGAATCTTGAGATTGGCTAAGTAAAATTTACTTTGTATTCCGTTATGGATAAAGATGTATGGAAGTACAACAAGTTAATAAACAAACGATAAGTTTTTTATTGGAAAAGTAGTGGCTGAACCCTAGCTCAGTGCACCCACGCTACACCCACGCAAGAAAATATACCAAAAAATTACAAAAAAAATCTGAATTTTTGTGGGAGTGATTATGAACAAATGTTATAGATGGATGTAAATTTCGGTGGTCAAATGACATCTGAGGAGATATGCACAAAAAAAAATTTACAAGTTGTGCTTAAACAGTGCACGTATAGTTTGAGTAATTTTCAGTAGTTTCGTTCTTTTGTACAGAACTTCTCGGATGTCATTTGATCACCAAACTTTATAAGCATCTATAACATTTGTTCATCATCACCATTCACACAAAATTTCAGGTTTTAAAAAAACATTTTGATATGTTTTCTTGCGTGAGTGTAGTTTTGATGCACCGAGTTGGGGCAGAACAACCACTAATTTTTATTTGCACCGGAATAATGAACATATCCACTACCCGCATAGATATCGTTTTCTTGTTGACCATGTTCATGTGACCTCAGGTATTTTAACCAGCATGACCGTGTCCGTGTGTCTAGATACTTAATTAGCTAGCTAATTAGGCAGTCGTTAGCTCTACGATAACAGACGGCTTCAAATGATGGTCAATCGATCTGACCTGCAGCGCCGCCCAGCTAGCGCCGTCGCCTATGTGCATCCGTGGTCAATGCATATGCCAAGCTAGTTTGATCAACGCACGGCTGTTCGAATAATCATTCGATGTATGTGATCCGCAATATGAACAGGTTCAGTTTCTTGCATTAACCCAAACCGGTGGGAGTGTTATCAATAAATGATGGTGCGTGAGGTATGGGGGCATACGGGATGCTTGCATATGTCCCACGAAATCTAACCAAGGAAACGTAAGAAAACACGATGAAAAGGAAAACGATTTTCCAGTAGTTGCAAACATCTTGTATTGATAATGCTGAAGTTTCAAAAAAGAAAATCATGTTTGGTGCACCCTCTGTATCGAAATATAAGACTTTTTGAGGCTTAGATTGAGCCTAGTATTTAGGCTCAATCTAAGCCTAAAAAAGTCTTATATTTTGATATGAAGGGGGTAACATAAACATTTGCCAAGAATTGTTCGACAATACGACATACTATGTGTTGTCCTTAAAAGCCAAAATTAATAAGCTTAGAAAACCCGAAATTAATAGTAATACGTCTTATATTTTATAGAAGTTGTATACATACTATAAAAAACTGTTTTAAAGGGGATGTAAAAAATGTCATATAATACACCCCGAAAATAAATACCATTTCAAATATGGCATATTTTTATGACACGTAATACACATCATTTGTCCGTTAAATTGCTGAAAGGAGATGGTTTGTTGCTGGTGGATTTTATCCTCCTCTCGAGGACATGAGTCGGCACGCATGACGAAGCCGCAGCCATCAGCTAGCTAGTCCCTAATCCTAAATCCCTATGGTGGCAAGTTGGAGACGTCCGATCAAGCGAAGATTGCCTGAAAGCGGACCGGGGACGAAAGACCAAACCACGCATGCATGGAAACCGACCTGCAAAGACCGGCGATCGCGCTCATGCCCACGCTCATCACCGCCGTCAAATGGCATCTTCCCGGCCAATGGCATGCCACCCAGGCCGCCACCACCGTCGTCGTCCATCGGCGTGGTGTGGTTGTCAACGGCCCAGCAGTAGGGGTCGCGGCTGACCCAAGCGCGTGAAACGGCGCAGCGAGACAAGCGACGGGTAAAAGGGCGGTGGATGATCACTGCAACTTGAGAGGCGACTGATGAGTGATGGAGGACGACGGGTCAGCCAGTTCACACCCGGGTCACGGACGGGGGTCAAAGCTGCCTGCCGCTCTGAGGCCCTGACGCGGCCACGGCGCCGGGAGCTCTGTCGTCGTCGTCGGCGGCGGCGGCATCGTGAGTCGCCGTCGTCGGGCTCGAAACCTAGGGGCGGGAAATGGTTTTGTTTCCGGGCGCGCATTGTTGCTTGGTGGATAGCGTCACGAAGATATCGCCAAGGCCAGAGACAAAACGCCCCAGGGAGGAAATTGCGTTGCAGATAGCCATGAAAATGCTGAGACCATGCGACGCCGCATTTTCTCCGGACCATGTAGGTCTATTCAGTTCGGAGCAGACAATTCTGAGGTCTCCGGGAACGTTGGCGTCTTACTGACTGAAACCGAACATAAGGTCCAAAGCAGAATTCTGAATCTGTGGCCAACCAGGAACGTTGACATAACACTGAAAGCGGGAAGCTGGTTCCCGGTAAAACAGCGCCACAATCAGCGGTCAGGCACAACTATTGTTCGCGCGGGAGTTGCGACAAGAATTCCTAGATTTGACAGAATAAGCTAACACCAGTATGATATCCGGATGTAACGACAGACATCATGAGTTGGGTTTCAGCGCTGAACGTCAACTGCAAGCGATCGGAGGCCCCTTTTTTAAGACTACAGCCACGCGTTCGCCTGATAAGGCCAAAAGCCTTGCATGAAACCGCAGACGACCATGAAAATGCTGAGACCATACAACACCGGATTTTCGCTGGACCATGCAAATCCACTCAGTTCAGAGCGGACGATTTTGAGGTCTTCAGAGTCTGGAATGTACTGGGAGTCTGGGACGCAACGTCCAGCGCAGAGTTCCGAATCCAGAAGCCCAGCCAGTAACGCTGACAGAGACGCGATCAGCAGTCAACCACGGATATGCATCTGGCGCCGATCGCGACATGGATGAAGTTCATGTCGGCAGCACAAACCAACAAATAGTATGATCTCTGTATGTGGTCAGCTGAGGTAGAAAATGCTTCATGGCCTGACCACTTATGTCACACGATGTGAGAATGTAAATTCAGCAGTAACAATATTCAGGACCACTGTTGTACGAGTGAGATCTGCATCAGAGTCAAATTTGAATGTCTTTGGGAAGTCGGAAGGATGCAATGGTGACTGGGTGATAATTCATGCTAAGCAGTGACTGAAATGAACACGGGAGAACCTGAAAACAGGGGCAGGGGAATTACAGGCCGCATCATAAGTAGTATTCCACATCATCGAGTTACAAAAAAAATCATACAAACATCATCATAAAACTAGCAAAAAGAAACCCAAATGAGACAGGAGGGCATGCTGGTTCATTTGGAACAAGCACAAATTGGTGGAAAACACCCATGAAAGCAGCATTCAGTTTCTGCCTCTCCAGATTTGGCCTGAACTAATCAGTCATCAGCTTAGCTATCCATATCGGTAGCATCTATCCGAAACAAATAACACCAAAAAAGAAAATCCAGGCGAGGTAGGGTGCCGCACCAATTCATTAATAAATAAAAACCGCAGTCACAAAATGGTCGAAAGCACTGATGGAAGCAGTTCAGTTCAACAAGCATGAAAGGCATTTTGTTCATGCCTCTCCAGATTTTGTCTGAATTAATCAGCTCATCAGCTTAGCTATCCATATAAACTATCACCAGCATCTATCTGATCACATACTGACTACTGAGAGCTTCTCTACGAGATGGCAGTGCGTGTTTTGAAGCTGACGCACTTGTTGTTATGTCCAACGATGAGATATGCAATTTCACAGTTCTTCAGCCCCGACTCTATGTCATACCACTCCTCTTAACTGCCGGAACCTGTCCATCTGTATTCGCTGTATGTCTAGAAACGAAGGCTGTCCCTTCCATCTCATCGCTGCCACTGCCCCCCGTTTCAATACCAATGTCTTCATAATCATATCGACGTGAGAATGAGATCTTCATAAGATCAACACCAGTATCCGGTCATCTTCCACTTTTGCATGGCGAGCACCAGCTGATTCATCTTCTACCTCCCCAACACGGTTGGCTAGTGGAGCTCTCACTTCCTCTTGTATGTATGTCTGGAACTTGTGCTTGGAAGCCTGTACCTTGGTGCAGAAGACTTCTAGAAAGTTACTCAGGCATCCTTGATCATAGAAGTTAGGCCTACCACCTGACGGAGATTCTCGTACGTGGTCTGAAATACCAAAGTATCTATATCAGACATTAGGATTTAGCAGCGGTGCACTGAAAGAAAACTACAGTTACTAACTTCAGACTGAAGGAGCCACTGTGCAAGAACTCAAAATATTCTACACTTTCAAAAAGGCACATTCAGGACCTACAGTTACTAACTTCAGATTAGTAGCTCCAACCCAACGTACCCCTTTGCCACTGCTTACGGTGGAGATTAAACTGAACTACCTATTTCCATAGATGCGTATAGCTGTATACCCTAGTTCTTAAAAAGGGACATCAATGCCACATTAATATTCTATTCTAGCAATGTAAGAGCAACTCCAAAGGGCCGACCCATTTCTTCCGCCTGCGTCCGTTTGGGTCGGCGCGGACAAAAGTGGCAGCCCAACGCGCCAACCCAAACCCAAATCACGTCCGCGTCGCGTCCGCGCCGACGCATTTGCGGCCCAAATTTGCGCCCCAAATGCGCCGGCGCGGATGCCGAACGGACGCTTCGCGCGCCTTCTCGCTATCCGCCGCGTCCCCACATGGCGGCCGTCCAACTACCCGCTGCCCACGCGGTCAGCTTAATTTATGACGACGGGCCCACGCGTCAGCGACGGCGCTCGTCCTTTTTTAAGCCGACCGTGCGGCAGGGCCGTCCTCATCCAAACTCGCCGTCCCCATCTGCCCCCCTTGCTCCCTCGTCGCCGGCAAACCCTAGCCACCGCAACCACAGCGACGATGGGCCTCTTCTCCGGCGCCAGCGGCAGCAAGGCCAAGGGCAAGTCCCCTGCCACCCCTTTCCCCTCCGAGTTTCTCCCATCCCGCCGGCGCCTCGCCGGCAGAGGCAGCGCGTCAACATGCCAGTGCACCAGGCGGAGTGGCACTGGCAGAACCGCCAGCCTTTGCCGTATCCGGACGTGACGCTGCCGCACGACTGGCATCTGGATCCAGATAGGATCCCAGTGCCGGCGGCGCCGCGGTCGGCTCGTGCTCACGCGGAGGTGCGGCGCCAGCGGGCGCTGCTGACGGCGGAGCAGCGCCTCGACAAGGCCTACGCAACCGACTCGCCCAACTGGGCGAGGTGGTTCGCCTTCGAGCACGAGGAGGCGAGGCGACGGGGCGTGCGCGAGGTCGACCGGAGGCCAACGCCGCGGGTCGTCCGCGAGGAGGACCAGGCGGCGGAGGACGCCTACCAGGCGGCCCTTGCGACCGTCTACCGTGAGAGCGAAGAGGACGAACGGCGCAGAGCGGAGGCGGCGGAGGCGGAAGAGGAGGCCCGCTACGAGGCGGCAATGGTGCAGGCCCTTGCCCTCTCCGCGGCGGGCGACAGCGTGGTGCCGCCGGTGGCCCCGCCATCCCCCATCAAGCCAGAGCCGCAGCCGCAGCCCGAGCCCGAGCCCATCGCGCGCTTCTCCTGGAATGGAGTGGTGCGCGAGTGGGTGTCCGCGCCACCGGTCTGGTTGGGGGCGACGCCGGCGCAGGAGCAGGCCTACCTCGAGCTGTGACGCCAGCGCCGGCTGGCAGAGGAGCGCCGTTAGGGCGAGTACGAGAAGATGCTCAAGCGCGACCTCGAGGAGGCGCGCGAGGCCGAGGAGGAGGCGCGCCAGGCCACGGCCGCACAGCCCCCCGCCCCGGCACTGCCTGCGCCGGCACAGCCCGACATGGCGGCGCTCTGGAACACGGCGTTCGCCTGGGCCGGGCCGGCGCCGATGCTCATCGACCTCACGGACCCCGAGGACGACGCCTAGGGCAGCGCGCCGCCTCGTAGTTTAGGCTGTTTTTTTTAATGTACGTAGTTTAGGATGTTTAATTAATGCAGTTTCTCTTTTTTAAAATATGCATGCATTCATTTTTTTGGCGCCGTCAAAATGGGTCGCAGGCCAGCGTTGGGCGCAGGCGCCGACCCAAATGCGGAAGCGGGCATCCGTGTCCGTCTGGCCGACCCAAACGGACAAAAAGCGGACGAAATCACCGTCCGTTTGGGTCGGCCCGTTGGAGTTGCTCTAAGTTTTTTTTTTGAGAAATTCTAGCAATGTAAGTGAACGTGAAGCAACCGCGATGGCCACTCATATCGAAAGACGAACAACGACTTCCGGGGTAAAACGGAGGGCTAAAACCTGAGCCTGTTTTTCCATCCCTCGATGTGGGCTGTCCGTGGTGCCCACGTCCAAGCCCACATAATGTGTGTGCGTGGACACCCACGGGTTGAGCGCCCAAAGATGTGGTATATGCGGGCTGTTCGGCGGGCGCCCGCATCGAACCCACTTTTCACAGCCGCAACGATGATGCCGCCGTGTAGCTCTGGCCGCAACGCCTCGGTCCAGCTCCAATGCTCCACCATGGCTGCCGCAGCGCCGCCTTCTACCTCCGCGTTGGCCGTTGCAATGTTGCCATCCAACGCCGCCATGGCTGCTACAACGCTGGCGTCTACCTCTGCCATGGCCTGCGCCGCCATTACCTCCGCCATGGCCTCCACTGGGCCGCCGTCTACCTTCGCATGTGAGAGCGTGAATATAAGAAAAGGATCGATCCTGTCAGATGTGAGTTGTATCCTAGAAACTAAATTGTGTCTGTCAGTATGAAACCATGGCATGGCCTAGAACTGAATGCAGACAGTATAGCAGTAATTATTCCCATGTTATTCCTCACTATTCAGTTAGGGCTTCCCATGTTATCCTGCAGAAAAGATTTGTTCAGTTAAAATCCTAGTGCATAAGTCATCTATCATTAGTACATGGATAAGTAGTCCTGATGATAGTTGGAGTCTGTCAGAGGAAAGTTAGGACCGGCAGAGTGTAAGTCATAGCAGGCAGGAGAGCTCACCGGCGGTGCATCTTTGTACTACTCAAGTTATAGCCTATGGACACTGTTCTGTACAGCGACTAGCTTGCAACTGCTGTTTGCATCGTTGTGGAGTAAGTGGGTATGTGGCAGCCCGCGTAGTCCTGCATAAATTATGTGGGCAGTCTACTTAATCCCACATAAATTATGTGGGAAGATGCGGCGTCACACTGCGGGCGTCCAACTTACAGCATGACTAGCGAGTGGTTGAAAGCCCAGCTGGCCCATCAACACAATAATCCTTCAAGGTCATACTGAATGGATCAACCACATTACTTTTTTCCAAATTATCGTACCTCAAACACCTAGTAAATCCTAATAGCAACCCAATGAGACAAAAAGATCGTACCCACGCAATGGAGCCTTTGGCTAAAATAAAATGAAAAGAAAAAGAAAATAAATCATTCATCGGATATTCATTGCGCCATTTAGCTGCCAAGTGACTACCACAAGCAAGTCCAAAAAGACAGTAGGACATTTAATAAGCATGTAAAGAAACAATATTTTGTCTGCAAGCCAAATGACAGTTATATAATCATCAGTGGATCACACTGGATAAATGGTTTCGTAGTGAGTGGTTAGCACTCCAGACTTTGAATCTGGCGACCTGGGTTCGAATCCCGGCGAGACCTATTTTTTTAGCTGGCATTTTTGTGTTTCCATGGTACAAATACTCAGAGTCTAGAGGCTAATAACACTTGAAATATACCTCTGTCTTCTGATTTACATTGGTGTGACTATAGCCTCGCCAAAATTTACATTTCATTATAAAGAAAGGCAAATTCACTCGACCATGCGCAAGCAGGAGTTGCGTGCACCGAGCTGCCCTTTTATCAAGAAAGGCAAATTCAGTATCTATAGTCACTAACTTCAGATTAGTAGTTGCAACCGAACGTACCCCTTCCCCACTACTTACGCTGGAGACTGAACTGAACTACTACCTCTCTCAGTTTACAGGGCGTGCGCGTACTCCTAGATCGTCAATTTAACCAACCTAATACAAGTCATATATTACAAAAAATATACCAACACAAACTTTGGAGTTTCTACTTTCAAAAGGTATAATTTTTATGTTAAATAGTTTATACTAAGGTGATAAAATTGGCAACCTAGGTATACGCGCAGGACTTGTAAACTGAAACGGAGGTAGTACTTATTTCCCTAGATGCGCGTGCCCTTGTTCTTAAAATGGGACATCAATGCCTCATTAATATTCTATTCTAGCAATGTGACACAGACCTGTACACTCAAAATCTTGTATTATAGCAATGTGAGTGAGCATGAAGAAGGAACTGCAATGGCCACTAACGAGTAGTTGAAAGCACAACCGGCCAATCAAAACAATTATCCTTTAAGGTCATACTGAATGGACCGACTATATTACTTGTTCCAAATTATCATACGTCAAACACCTAGTAAATCCCATAGCAATCAACAAGACAAAATGACGGACCCATGCAATGAAGTATTTAGCCAAAATGAAATTGAGAAGAAAAGAGAAAATACGTCACTCATCGGATATTCCTTGCTCCATTTAGCTAACAAGTGGCAACCGGAACTAGTCCAAAAAGGCAGAAGGAAATTTAACAGGAAGCAACGAGTAAATAAACAATATTTTGTCTGTAAGCCAAATGACAGATATATAACCATCAGTGGATCACACTCAATAAATGGTTTCGTAGTATTAGTGGTTACCACTCCAGACTTTGAATCTGGCGACCTGGGTTCGAATCCCAGCGAGACCTACATTTTTAGCTGACATTATAGTATTTCCATGTATAACATACTCACATTTATTTATGACATTTAGTATTGGGGAAAAATATCAACTCACAATTTTTTTGCTGACATTTAGTGTTTCCATGGTGGAATGTACCCAAACCTTTGATGGTACAAATACTCAGTCTAGAGCCTAATAACACTTAAAACATCCCTGTCTTCTGATTTATATTGGTGTGACTATAACCTTACAGTACACTATCAATAAAGGCACAGTCAGGACCTATAGCCACAAACTTCAGATTGATCACTGCAACCGAACGTATCCCTTGCCCACTTCTTATGGTGGAGGCCGAACTGAACTACTTATTTCCATAGATGTGTATACTCATGTTCTTAAGATGGAACATCAATGGCTTATTAATTTTCTATTCTAGCAATGTGTTGCAGTCCCATTCCAAAAATCAAAATATTGTATTCTAGCAATGTGATTGAACATAAAGAAGGAACTGCAATGGCCACTAGTGAGTAGTTGAAAGCACATTTGTCAATCAAAACAATTATCCTTCAAGACCACACAGAATGTATCGACCATAGTACTTTTTCCAACTTATTGTACCTCATACCTGGTAAATCCTAATAGCAACTCAATGACACAAAATGATCTTACCCACGCAATGGAGCCTTTGGCTAAAATGAATTGAAAAGAAAAGAGAAATAAGTCATTCATCGGATATTCCTTGCTCCATTTAGCTGCCAAGTGGCAACCGGAAGCAAATCCAAAAAAAAAGAAGAAGCAAATTTAAGAGTAAGCGTCGAGTAAAGAAACAATATTTTGTCTGCAAGCCAAATGACAGAAATATAACCATCAGTGAGTCACACTCAACAAATTGTTTCTTAGTGTAGTGGTTAGCACTCCAGACTTTGAATCTGGCGACCTGGGTTCAAATCCCGGAGACCTACTTTTTTAGCTGGCATTTCAGTGTTTCCATGGTACAATGTACTCACAATTTTTTTATGACATTCAGTATTTGGGAAAAATATTGACTCTCAATTTTCGCTGACATTTATTGTTTCCAGTGTAGAATCTACTCCTAATTTTGCTGATATTTAGTATTCCCCTGGTACAATGTACTCAGAGCTTCCGTGGTACAAATACTCAGTCTAGAGGATAATAACACTTGAAACATACCTCTGTCTTCTGATTTACATTGGTGTGACTATAACTCGCCAAAATTTACATTACACTATCAAGAAAGAAGAATTCCCCGAACCCTGCACAAGCGGGAGCTACGTGCACCGAGCTGACCTTTTATCAAGAAAGGCAAATTCAGTCCCAGTAGTTACTAACTTCAGATTAGTAGCTGCAACCGAACGTACCCCTTCACAACTACTCCCTCCGTTCCTAAATACTTGTCTTTCTAGAGATTTCAACAAGTGACCACATACGAAGCAAAATGAATGAACCTACACTCTAAAATATGTCTACATACATCCGTATGTTGTAACCATTTGAGATGGCTAGAAAGACAAGTATTTGGGAACGGAGGGAGTACTTACGTTGGAGATTGAACTGAACTACTTATTTCCCTAGATGCGCGTACCCTTGTTCTTAAAATGGGCCATCAATGCCTCACTAATATCCTATTCTAGCAATGTGATGCAGACCCGTACAGACAAAATCTTATATTCTAGCAATGTGAGTGAGCATGAAGAAGGAACTGCAATGTCCACTAGTGAGTGGTTGAAAGCACAGCTAGCCAATCAAAACAATTATCCCTCATGGTCATACTGAATGGACCGACTATATTATACTTGTTCCAAATTATCATACTTCAAACACCTAGTAAATCTTATAGCAATCAACGAGACAAAATACGTGCCCATGCAATGAAGTATTTAGCTAAAATGAACTGAAAAGAGAAGAGAAAATAAGTCATTCATCGGATATTCCTTGCTCCATTTAGCTGCCAAGTAGCGACCGGAACTAGTCCAACAAGGCAGAAGGAAGAAGCATCAAGTAAACAAACAATATTTCGTCTAAAAGCCAAATGACAGAAATATGACCATCGGTGGATCACACCCATCATTTGGTTTCGTAGTGTAGTGGTTAGCACTCCAGACTTTGAATCTGGCGACCTGGGTTCGAATCCCTGCGAGACCTACTTTTTTTGCTGGCATTCTAGTATTTCCATGTACAATGTACTCGCATTTTTTTACGACATTTAGTATTGGGGAAAAATGTCGACTCACAATCTTTTTTGCTGACATTTAGTGTTCCCACGGTAGAATGTACTCCACTCCTGACATTTAGTATTTCCCTGGTACAATATACCCAGACCTTCCATGGTACAAATACTCAGTCTAGAGGCTAATATCACTTAAAACACGCGTCTTCTGATTTATATTGGTATGCCTATAACCTTGCCAGAATTTACAGTACACTTATCAATAAAGGCACAGTCAGGACCTATAGCCACAAACTTCAGATTGGTCACTGCAACCGAACATATCCCTTGCCCACTTCTTATGGTGGAGGCCGAACTGAACTACTTATTTCCATAGATGTGTATACTCATGTTCTTAAGATGGAACATCAATGGCTTATTAATTTTCTATTCTAGCAATGTGTTTTTTTTTTCGAGAAAACGCAAAAAGCCTTTGCGTTTCATTTCATTGAAAAGATGGAAGGCCTCCTAGGAGGTGTGTCGTTACATGTTTTTGTAATTGGTCAGTGTACATCCCAGGTTGTGGGCAGGACAACCCGAAGCCCCTGGGCGCCTGCCTTTGCCCAACATCGGGCCTCCTCTTTGATCCTATCCACTAGTGTTGCGATGGATGGTGTAGCATTGTCGAAGACGCATGCATTCCGGTGCTTCCATATCATCCATGGGATGAGCAAAGTGATAGACTTGAGGGCTTTGCGCTGCGCCGGTGGTGCTCCCTCCCTTGCGCGCCGCCACCACTCCATGACGCTGGGCTCTTGATCAGGCGGCTGGGCCGGCAATTGGAGCCAGTTGAGAATGGTGTGCTATGTCTGGCGTGCAAAAGGGCAGGCCAGGAGCAGGTGCTGTAGCGTTTCGACTGCCTGGTCGCAATGGAGACACCTGGGGTGATGATCCAGCCCACGCCTGGCGAGTCTTTCGGCCGTCCAGCAGCGATCTTGGGCTGCCAACCAGTGAAAGAACTTCACCCTTGGTGGTGCCCAGGTTTTCCATACCAGCTGCCATGAGGGGCATCGTGTAGAACCCTGGAAACTTGCCGCATAGCATGATTGCGCCGAGTAGCGGCCGTTGGCCGTCCACCTCCAGAGTAAGCGGTCCGGCTCGTTAGAAAGGGTGGTGTGGCTCACAGCATGCCAGAGGAGCAGGTATTGGCCTATCTCTAGCAATGTGTTGCAGTCCCACTCCAAAAATCAAAATATTGTATTCTAGCAATGTGATTGAACATGAAGAAGGAACTGCAATGGCCACTAGTGAGTAGTTGAAAGCACATGTGGCAATCAAAACAATTATCCTTCCAGCCCACACAGAATGTATCGACCATAGTACTTTTTCCAACTTATTGTACCTCATGCCCGGAAAATCCTAATAGCAACAAAATGACACAAAATGATCATACCCACGCAATGGAGCCTTTGGCTAAAATGAATTGAAAAGAAAACAGAAATAAGTCATCCATCGGATATTCCTTGCTCCATTTAGCTGCCAAGTGGCAACCGGAAGCAAATCCAAAAAAAACAGAAGCAAATTTAAGAGTAAGCGTCAAGTAAAGAAACAATATTTTGTCTGCAAGCCAAATGACAGAAATATAACCATCAGTGAGTCACACTCAACAAATGGTTTCGTAGTGTAGTGGTTAGCACTCCAGACTTTGAATCTGGCGACCTGGGTTCAAATCCCGGCGAGACCTACTTTTTTAGCTGGCATTTTAGTGTTTCCATGGTACAATGTACTCACATTTTTTATGACATTTAGTATTTGGGAAAAATATCGACTCTCAATTTTTGCTGACATTTATTGTTCCCAGTGTAGAATGTACTCCTAATTTTGCTGATATTTAGTATTTCCCTGGTACAATGTACTCAGAGCTTCCATTGTATAAAAACTCAGTCTAGAGGATAATAACACTTGAAACATACCTCTGTCTTCTGATTTACATTGGTGTGACTATAACTCGCCAAAATTTACATTTCACTATCAAGAAAGGCGAATTCCCCGAACCCTGCACAAGCGGGAGCTACGTGCACCGAGCTGACCTTTTATCAAGAAAGGCAAATTCAGTACCTGTAGTTACTAACTTCAGATTAGTGGCTGCAACCGAATGTACCCCTTCCCAACTAATTACGTTGGAGACCGAACTGAACTACTTATTTCCCTAGATGCGCGTACCCTTGTTTTTAAAATGGACCATCAATGCCTCACTAATATCCTATTCTAGTAACGTGATGCAGACCCGTACAGTCAAAATCTTATATTCTAGCAATGTGAGTGAGCATGAAGAAGGAACTGCAATGGCCACTAGTGAGTGGTTGAAAGCACAGCTGGCCAATCAAAACAACTATCCCTCATGGTCATACTGAATGGACCCACTATATTATACTTGTTCCAAATTATCATACTTCAAACACCTAGTAAATCTTATAGCAATCAACGAGACAAAATGACGTACCCATGCAATGAAGTATTTAGCTAAAATGAACTGAAAAGAGAAGAGAAAATAAGTCATTCATCGGATATTCCTTGCTCCATTTAGCTGCCAAGTAGCGACCGGAACTAGTCCAACAAGGCAGAAGGAAATTTAACAGGAAGCATCAAGTAAACAAACAATATTTCGTCTGTAAGCCAAATGACAGAAATATGACCATCGGTGGATCACACCCATCATTTGGTTTCGTAGTGTAGTGGTTAGCACTCCAGACTTTGAATCTGGCGACCTGGGTTCGAATCCCTGCGAGACCTACTTTTTTTGCTGGCATTCTAGTACTTCCATGTACAATGTACTCGCATTTTTTTACGACATTTAGTATTGGGGAAAAATATCGACTCACAATCTTTTTTGCTGACATTTAGCGTTCCCACGGTAGAATGTACTCCACTCCTGACATTTAGTATTTCCCTGGTACAATATATCCAGACCTTCCATGGTACAAATACTCAGTCTAGAGGCTAATATCACTTAAAACACCCGTCTTCTGATTTATATTGGTATGCCTATAACCTTGCCAGAATTTACAGTACACTTACCAATAAAGGCACAGTCAGGACCTATAGCCACAAACTTCAGATTGGTCACTGCAACCGAACATATCCCTTGCCCACTTCTTATGGTGGAGGCCGAACTGAACTACTTATTTCCATAGATGTGTATACTCATGTTCTTAAGATGGAACATCAATGGCTTATTAATTTTCTATTCTAGCAATGTGTTGCAGTCCCATTCCAAAAATCAAAATATTGTATTCTAGCAGTGTGATTGAACATGAAGAAGGAACTGCAATGGTCACTAGTGAGTAGTTGAAAGCACATGTGGCAATCAAAACAATTATCCTTCAAGCCCACACAGAATGTATCGACCATAGTACTTTTTCCAACTTATTGTACCTCATTCCTGGAAAATCCTAATAGCAACAAAATGACACAAAATGATCGTACCCACGCAATGGAGCCTTTGGCTAAAATGAATTGAAAAGAAAACAGAAATAAGTCATTCATCGGATATTCCTTGCTCCATTTAGCTGCCAAGTGGCAACCGGAAGCAAATCCAAAAAAAACAGAAGCAAATTTAAGAGTATGTGTCGAGTAAAGAAACAATATTTTGTCTGCAAGCCAAATGACAGAAATATAACCATCAGTGAGTCACACTCAACAAATGGTTTCGTAGTGTAGTGGTTAGCACTCCAGACTTTGAATCTGGCGACCTGGGTTCAAATCCCGGCGAGACCTACTTTTTCAGCTGGCATTTTAGTGTTTCCATGGTACAATATACTCACATTTGTTATGACATTTAGTATCTGGGAAAAATATTGACTCTCAATTTTTAGCTGACATTTCGTGCTTCCAGGGTAGAATGTACTCCTATTTTTGCTGACATTTAGTATTTCCCTGGTATAGAATGTACTCAGAGCTTCCATGGTACAAATACTCAGATTAGACGTTGCAACCAAATTTGCCACTTCCCCACTGCTTATGGTGGAAACTGAACTGAACTACTTATTTCAATAGATGCTCATACCCGTGTTCTTAAAATGGGACATCAATGCCTCATTAATATTCTATTCTAGCAATGTGATGCAGATACGTATAAGAGCTCAAAATCTTGTATTCTAGCAATGTGTGTGAGCATGAAGAACAAACTGCAAAGGCCAATAGTGAGTGGTTGAAAGCCAAAATGGACAATCAAAACAATTAACCTTCAAGGTCATACTGAATGCCGACCCCATGTTCCAAATTGTAAGGAACTAAGGATAGGAAATGTCTTCACTATGTTCTCCATGTATCATCATTCCTGCAACAGGTAAAGTTTGGGCTACAATTTAGTTGCTAAGTCGGCATTACCTCTGTCGTAAAATTGTCGAAGGGGGTGGACCAGTTAAGCACAGATTCAGTCCTAGGATAGTCAGAGCGGTAAGATGAGATGATAGCGGCAGGTGATGAGCTAGATGGAAGAGGTGCAGGGGGAGGTATGGTTACAACTACTGACCATAGAAGTGAGCTATCGGAGACGTTAAGAAGGGCGACTCAACCACAACGACAATGGTGCTAATAGAAATAATGCTTTTGCCATGTGCTTATTTTTAAGGTGCTATAGAATAAGTTATGGAAAATCCACTACTGGCTAATCATGTTGAAGCTATATACATTTTGTTATCCAATGGTTGTCCCAATGCATCTCCTCTCATATGTTGTCTGTTCTTAAGTGCATAATATATATCCTTGAAGCTTAATAAGAAGAGAAAAAACACCAAACAAACAGTAAACACCTAATAGCAGCTCATGAGGCAAAGTTATCGTTCCCACATAATGGCGCTTTTTGCTAAAATGAATTAAAAAATAAAGTAAGGTATTTGTCGAATACATTTAGCTGCCAAGTGGCAAATGGAAGTAAGTCCAAAAGAAAGGGAAGGAAATTTAACAGGAACCATCAAGTAAAGGAAAATATTCTAGCTGTATGCCAAATGACAGAAATATAACCATCAGTGTACCACACTCAACAAATGGTTCCGTAGTGTAGTGGTTAGCACTCCAGACTTTGAATCTGGCGACCTGGGTTCGAATCCCGGCGAGACCTACTTTTTTAGCTGACATTTAAGTATTTCAATGGTACAATGCACTCACATTTTTTTCTGGACATTTGGTATTTGTAAAAAATAGACTCACGGTTTTCCAGCTGATATTTAGTGTTCCGGGGTAGAATGTACTCCTATTTTTGCTGACATTTAGTATTTCCTTGGTAGAAGTACCCAGAACATACAAATACTCACAAGTGAAAGAGAAGTGTATACCTACTAACTTCAGATTAGTCGCTGCAACCAAATGTACACCTTCCCCACTTATTACGGTGGAGACTGAACTGAACTACTTATTTCGATACCGTTGTTCTTAAAATGAGACATGAATGCCTCATTAATATTCTAGTCTAGCAATGTGACGCGCCGACCCATGCAAGAACTCAAAATATTGTATTCTAGCAATGTTAGCGAACATGAAGAAGGAACTGCCATGGCCATTATCGAGTGGTTTAAGGCCCAGCTGGGCTATCAAAACAGTTAACCTTCAAGGCCATACTGAATGGACCGACCATGTCATTTGTTCCAAATTGTAACGATAAGTGAAAGGTCTTCTCTACGTTCGTTCTCTTTGTATTATCATTCCGGCAACAGGTTTACTGCAATAAATTTTGGGCTACAACTTGTTAATGTGGCCATCTACCGACTATGGACATGCTTGTGGCAGCAGCTCACAATCCTGAGTTGGAAAGGCAATGCTACTGTACTGATTAACATCACAGACCACTAAGATGGTCTGTTGGTCGCAATTTAGGTGCAACACAATTTATAAGTGCAAGAAAAGGATTCTCTCTTGAGTACACACCTACTCCTCAAATGACAACTGGGTAAATAATAGCCCCATGGCAAATGATAAGACAAAAAACTATTTGAAGTGACCAAGTAAACCAACTTTGTCAACAAAATTAAATGCCAGAAGATATGAGAAGAGACATATATACCTCGCATAGAAGACTGAGAATTAAGTAGTTGATTGTTACATTCCGATACAGAGCTAGCGCAAAGCAAATGAGCAGAATAAGGTGATGCAGCAGAGTCCCAGGAATCCATCCACTGTATAGTCGTTAGCGGAGCATATCCAATTGGCCATAAGCAATGTGGCCACACGAAAAGCACAGAGCAGAATATGTTCCAATCCAACTGCTACCAACTAATTCTTCATGCTGAAACATGTTCTCATGGCCCTTGTACACAATTGGCACAACAGAACAAGGATAACTGCAAATCGAGATAGGAGTGAGATAAAGTTGATCAACAAGCCTAAGAATTAATAACATATGGCAGCATCAATGGAACAAACTAAAGAGATAAATATTTAACAAAAAGAGACATAGTAAGCTTTCGAGAATATGCAGTACACCTACGAGTCATCCATTTAAAAGAAGGATCAACAATTTTACATACTGCAGAGGGAAGGCTCTACAACTTCCTAACTATCTTGAGAGAAAAAAACAGCACCTCTAAATCTGATGGCACATATCCGACCGTCTAGGACATAAAATTTCCATTTCTATCTTTTTGCTTAATCGTTGTCAATTCTGTGTGACAGATTTACTGGTAATAAGTACTCCCTCTGTCTCAAAATATAAGATGTTTTTTATACTCCCTTTGTATCAAAAATCGTCTTACATTTTGAGACAGAGCAAGTACCTGCGAAGTAGTGGTACATGAGAAGTAATGTTGTGAGAAAGGTAGTGCTCTAAAAGTCAGCCAGGGTCCCGAGGCACTACGTGACACCCTTCCTGGTAGCCAATTTGTCCCTCCTAGGCCCACCTAATTGGTGTTTAGGCACTAGGCCCAACTAGAAGACAAAATGAGATATTTGATGCCCAACTAGCAGTGGAGATATTTGCCGTCCAACCTTTAAACACACTTTATAGCATTACCATTCTTTTGAAGGGTTGGAAATATTGTATGAAAAACATGGAAGTATCTGCACGCAAGCCCATTGCATGGTTGCCACATTACATGGAAGTTGGAACCAGACAGCCTCTAGAAGCCGAACATGCTATAAACTAGCAAGCAATATGGGCTTTGAGAAATCTTGCACAATTTCAACCAATCAAAGCTCAAATGGAGACAATTCTCGACAGCACAAGGAAGCAGTATCGCAGTAATAAACAAGAGTAACTCTGAGTAACTCATGCTGCTCCCTTTTGTTCAGGACTCCAGGGTCGAACAAATTCCATCAAGCACAAGTTTACCAACTGATTAATCTGCTGCACCCTATCTATCCTCAAATTCGCGAAATGCTTTAAGTCAACTGGCGTACGCTTTCTTCTAGTCGATTAACCCAAAGCGCATGTATGGGAAAAGCTACAGGGCGAAATGTGAGGATTCGGAGAGGGGGTGAAACAGAGAGGGGCCAGACCTGAGGCCGAAGTGAGGGGGGAGTGGAGGAGCGCGAAGGTGGTGTTGACGAAGAGTGCCGCGGATGGCCGTGTTGGCGGGCCTGGAAGAAGGCGAAGCCAGCGGCCACGGCCGCCAGCTCATGGCGGCCCCGCACGCCGATCTCAAACCCCACCGGCACTGCCCACATCACTAGCATCGCAGCGAAGAAGGTGCTCGTGTCGCCCGCGCCGGCACGACGGGGCGGCATCCCATCTTCCGTCGTGGCGAGCCAAGAGCCGCACCCGTCCACACACTAGCCGGCCAGCCCCTCCTCTCCTCTTCATTGGATATTCCTTTCTCCATTTAGCTGCCAAGTGCCAAACCGAAGCAAATCCAAAAAAAGAGAAGGAAATTTAACAGGAATTGTCGAGCAAAGAAACAATATTTTGTCTGTAACCCAAATTACAGAAATATAACCATCAGTGGATCACACTCAACAAATGGTTTCGTAGTGTAGTGGTTAGCACTCCAGACTTTGAATCTGGCGACCTGGGTTCAAATCCCGGCGAGACCTACTTTTTTAGCTGGCATTTTAGTATTTCCATGGTACACTGTACTCACATTTTTTATGACATTTAGTATTCAGAAAAAAATATTGACTTGAAATTTTTGCTGACATTTAGTGTTTCCAGGGTAGAATATACTTTTATTTTTGCTGATATTTAGTATTTCCCTTGTACAATGTACCAAGACCTTCCATGGTACAAATACTCAGTCTAGAGGCTAATAGCACTTGAAACATACCTCTGTCTTCTGATTTACATTGGTGTGACTATAACCTTGACAAAATTTACAGTAAACTATCAAGAAAGGCACATCCAGTACCTATATTACTAACTTCAGATTAGTCGCTGCAACTAAATGTACCCCTTCCGCTCTGCTTACCGTGAAGGCTGAACTGAACTACTGATCCACAGAAGTGAGATATCTGAGATGTGTAAAAAGGGCAACCCTACCACGACGAGGGTGGTGCTAATAGTAACAGTGTTTTTCCATATTGTTTAAGGTCCATAGAACAAATTGTGGAAAACCCACTACTGACTAATCATGATGAAGCTAGATAAATTTTGTTATCCAATGGTTCTCCCAATGCATCTCCTCTCGTATGTTGTGTGTTCTTAAGTGCATAATATATATATCCTTGAAGCTTAATGATGAAGAAGAGAAAAAACACCAAACAAACACTAAACACCTAGTAAATCCTAATAGCAGCTCAATGACCACGCTATAGAGCCTTCGGCTAAAATTTATTGGAAAAAGAAGGTAGTCATCAGGTGTTCCTTGCTCCATTTAACTGCCAAGTGGCAAATGGAATAAGTCCAAAAAAAAGGGAAGGAAAATTAACAGGAACCATCAAGTTAAGGCAAATATTCTGGCTCTAAACCAAATGACAGAAATATAACAATCAGTGTACCACACTCAACAAATGGTTTCGTAGTGTAGTGGTTAGCACTCCAGACTTTGAATCTGGCAACCTGGGTTCAAATCCCGGCGAGACCTACTTTTTTAACTGACATTTTAGTATTTCCATGGTACAATGTAGTCACATTTTTTTCCTGAAACTTAGTATTCGGGTAAAATATCGCTCACAATTTTTTAGCTGACATTAGTGCTTCCAGGGTAGAATGTACTCATATTTTTGCTGACATTTAGTATTTCCTTGGTACAATGTACCCAGACCTTCCATAGTACAAATACTCAAGTGAAAGAAAAGTGTATACCTACTAACTTCAGATTAGTTGCTGCAACCAAATGTACATCTTGCCCACTGATTACGGTGGAGACTGAACTGAACTACTTATTTCGATACCGATGTTCTTAGACATCAATTCCTCATTAATATTCTATTCTAGCAATGTGATGCGTCGACCCGTGCAAGACCTCCCAATATTATATTCTAGCAATGTTAGTGAACTTGAAGAAGGAACTGCAATGGCCATTATTGAGTGGTTCAAAGCCCAGCTGGGCAATCAAAACAGTTAACCTCACAAGGTCATACTGAATGGACTGACCATATTATTTGTTCTAAATTGTGATGAATTGATAAAGTGTAAGGTCTTCTGTACGTTCTCTTTGTATCCTCATTTACTAATAAAGTTTGGGCTGCAAATTATTAATGTGGCCATCTACCGGCTATGGACATGCTTGTGCCAGCAGCTCGCAATCCTGACTTGGAAAGCAATGCTAGTTTACTGATTTACATCAAAGGCCACTAAGATGGTCTGTTAGTCACAATTTAGGTGCAATGCAACTTATAAGTGCAAGGAAAGGATTCTCTCGAGGAGTATACACACTTATTCCTCAAATGAAAACTGGGTAAACAGTAAACCTATGGGAAATGATAAGACAAAACTATATATGAAGTGACCAAGTAAACCAACTTTGTCAACAAAATAAAATGCCAGGAAATATAAGATATATATGTACCTCGCACAGAAGAGTGAGAATCAGGTAGTTGATTGTCTCATTCCGATACAGAGCCAGCGTAAAGCAAATGAGCAGAATAAGGTGATGCATGAGAATTCCAGGAACCCATCCACTGTATAGCCAGTAGCGGATCATATCCAATTGGTCATAAGCAAAGTAGCCACATGAAAAGCACTTAGCAGAATATGCTGCAATCCAAGTATCCAACTGCTATCAACTAATTATTCATGCTGAAACATGTTCTCAAGGCGCTTGGTACACCATTGGCACAACAGAACAAAGATAACTGCACGTCGAGATAGGAGTAAAATAAAGTCGATCAACAAGCCTAATAAGAATTAATTAAAATAACATACTGCAGCATCAATGGAACATACTGAAGAGATAAAAATTTGCCAAAAAAGGACAGAGTAAGCTTTTGAGAATATGCATTACACCTACGAGCCATTACGTTTAAAAGAAGGGTCAACAGTTTTACATACTGCAGAGGGAAGGCTCTACAACTTCCTAACTATCTTGAGAGAAAGATTTAGCACCTCTAAATCTAATGGCACATATCCGGCCATCTAGGACATAAAATTTCCATTTCTATCAAAAAAAATTGCTTAGCCATTGTCAATTCTGTGCGACAGATTTACTGGCAATAAGTACATGAAAAGTAATGTTGTGAGAAAGGTAGTGTTCTAAAAGTCAGCCGACTAGTGCACCTAGAGGGCCACCAGGCACTAGATGACACCCTTCCTGCTAGCCAATTTATCCCTCCTAGGCCCACCTAATTGGCGTTTAGGCACTTGGTGCTGATTTGCCGCCCAACTAGCAGACAAAATAGAGATATTAGCCACCCAACTAGTGAACTCCTCTAAACACACGTTATACCATTACCACTCTTTGAAGGGTCGGCAACTTTGTATGAAAAAACATGGAAGTATTTGCACGCAAGGCCATTGCATGGTTGTCACATTTACTTGGAAACTGCAACTACACAACCCCATAAACAGCAAGGTAGCAAGCAGTATGGTCTTGGAGAAATCTTGCACAATTTTAACCAATCAAAGCTCAGATGGAGACAATTCTCAACAGCACAAGGAAGCAGTGCCGCAGTAACTAACAAGACTAACACTAATAGTGCATAGCTCATGCTGATCCCTTTTGTCCAGGGTCGAATAGATTGCATCGAGCGTCGACGAGTTTAACTCATGCTGTGCCCTCTCTATCCCCAAATTCGTGAATTGCTGGAGGTCAACTAGGCGTACGCTTTTCTTCTACTCAAAGCACGTGTACGGGAAAAGCACGGAACGAATGCGGGGTTCGGAGGAGGGGGGGGGGGGGGAGAGGCCGGACCTGAGGCGGAGGTGAGGGAGGAGTGGAGGAGCGAGACGGCAGTGTTGACGAAGGGCGGTGTTGGCGGCCTGGAAGAAGGCGAAGCCGGCGGCCACGGCCACCAGCTCGCGGCGGCTCCGGGCGCCGATCTCGAATCCCACCGACACGGCCCACAGCACCAGCGTCGCCACGAAGAAGGCGCTCGTGTCGCCCGCGGGCGACGGGGCGGCGGCATGGGGGCGTCGTGGCGAGCCGAGAGCCCCACCCGTCCACACGCTAGCCGGCTAGCCCCCTCTCCTCTTCGTCGGCCGCTTGGATTGGACCGCCTGCTTGTTGCTTTCCGGGCCTGGAACCCGACACGCGGGCCCCACCCCGAGGAGAGAGAGAACCGATCCTTCGAAATCTGAAACGAACATAATTCGATCTAGAAGAAGAAGAGGAAAAGAAATTGCCCGTGAGTAACGTCGAGCATATTGATTTGGTGTTAAAAAATAGGCAGACAAATGTTATTTTTAAGGTAGGCAGAGTTGAATGAAGAAGGATGAAGAGGGTTAACATGAAGAAAAGAACACATGACTTGATCATCTCTAACTTCTTGAAGAAAAAGAAGGTGGGAGAGTGGGGAAAAGTTAATGCTCTAGACGGATGAAAAGAATAATGGTTGAAAAGCTGAGGATTGGTCTTGCAAATGATGAAGAGGATTAGAACTATCTCAAATAGAAGCACATCGGTTGAAGAACAATTGGTTGATCAAAAGGATTGGCACTCCCATAGAAAATATGAGAACACCACTTAGAAAGATATGAAATCAACACTTCACATCGAAGTCACTCGAATAATATAACAAAGGACCTAGGTGTACTACTTGAATTCCCACATATGATGTTCCAAAATCTTGGTTATGCAATTTGGCATAATTGATACAAGGAGTGAAACTGCATAAATAAAAGCAACTTAATATCACAATACTGCTCCATTGTAACACCCCCCATCAACACATAATCGAAACTTCGCAAACTTGTCTACCTGATACTTTAGAAAAATGCAACGATACTTGATATGGCAGTAGCCCTAGAGACCCTCCCAGTACCGAGATCATGCCTAGATCTTCTCAGCACCAAGAGTATTGAAACAATTTTGAAAACTCGTGTCCTTAGGTAGTGGAACTGAAATGATAGTAGCTGCGGCAATGAAACGGTAAGAATCTCTTGGAGGTCAACTCCTCGGAACACAACCCATATGGACAGGAGGCCGGACCTGAGGTGGAGGTGAAGGAAGAGTGGAGGAGCGAGACGGCAGTGTTGACGAAGAGCGGGTCGCGGGAGACGGCGGTGTTGGCGGCCTGGAAGAAGGCGAAGCCGGCGGGCATGGCTGTCGTGGGAATGAGTCTGACAATAAGAGTAGGGGGTACATAGGAGGAGGCAGTGTCCTAGCTACGGCGAGGTTGTACACACAAGTTTACGAGTTCAGGCCCCTCTCGGAGGAGGTAACAGCCCTACGTCTTGGTGCCTCGGAGGCTTGACGACTGGATATGTGTGAAAGTTACAGGGGGTGCGAACCCTTGTGCTAGAGGAGGGGGTGGCTTATATAGAATGTGAAAGTGCAACTATCCCTAGGTGGTTTTGGTAATTCATAACAACATATAGCTCATTGAGCTAATGATATTCCAAGATAACTATTTCAGGAAAGCTCAATGATTGGCATGGCATGAATGGTGAAAGTGGAACCCTCAAAATACTAAGGACAAAGGATTGGCTCAAGCTCAAAAGCTCAAGACTCTTCATTTTACATTTTAGTGATCCAAGATCACATTGAGTCCATAGGAAAAGCCAATACTATCAAGGAGGGATGAGGTGTTGCTGAATGAGCTCTTTGCCTTATGTGCTTAATGATATGCTCCAAAATCCTCAACTACTTTCCCGTATCCACATATGACATAAACCCTAAGCCAAACTCGGTCATACCGATTCTTTCTATCCGGCGCCACCGAGTCTTCATATGTCATAAGCCACTGCCAAAACCCTAGCAAATCGGTTTCACCGATAGGGATCTCGGTCTCACCGAGATGGGATTGCAATCTCTCTGTTTCCTTTTCGTAACTTTTCGGTCTCACCGAAAGAGCGGATCGGTCCCACCGAGATTGCAATGCAAACTCTCTGTTTCCCTTTTGTAACTTTTCGGTCTCACCGAAAGAGCAAATCGGTCCCACCGAGTTTGCCTGACCAACTCTCTGGTTAGCTAATTACCAAATCGGTCTCACCGAGTTTGTGTAATCGGTCTCACCGAGATTACGTTATGCCCAAACCCTAACCATATAGGTCCTACCGAGATGCATGTCAGTCCCACCGAAAAACTCTAACGATCACTAGGTTTACCTTTTCGGTCCGACCGAGTTTGTTGATTCGGTCCCACCGAGATTGGTAAATTGTGTGTAACGGTTGGATTTTAAGTGGAGGCTATATATACCCCTCCACCTCCTCTTCATTCGTGGAGAGAGCCATCAGAACACATCTACACTTCCAACTCATATGTTCTGAGAGAGAACCACCTACTCATGTGTTGAGACCAAGATATTCCATTCCTACCATATGAATCTTGATCTCTAGCCTTCCCCAAGTTACTTTCCACTCAAATCTTCTTTCCATCAAATCCAAATCCTGTGAGAGAGAGTTGAGTGTTGGGGAGACTATCATTTGAAGCACAAGAGCAAGGAGTTCATCATCAACACACCATTTGTTACTTCTTGGAGAGTGGTGTCTCCTAGATTGGCTAGGTGTCACTTGGGAGCCTCCGACAAGATTGTGGAGTTGAACCAAGGAGTTTGTAAGGGCAAGGAGATCGCCTACTTCGTGAAGATCTACCGCTAGTGAGGCAAGTCCTTCGTGGGCGATGGCCATGGTGGGATAGACAAGGTTGCTTCTTCGTGGACCCTTCGTGGGTGGAGCCCTCCGTGGACTCGCGCAACCGTTACCCTTCGTGGGTTGAAGTCTCCACTAACGTGGATGTAGGATAGCACCACCTATCCGAACCACGGGAAAAACATCCGTGTCTCCAATAGCGTTTGAATTCTCCAAACCCTTCCCTTTACATTCTTGCAAGTTGCATGCTTTACTTTCCGCTGCCTATATACTCTTTGCATGCTTGCTTGAATTGTGTGATGATTGCTTGACTTGTCCTAAAGTTGCTAAAATTTGCCAAGAACTAAAATTGGGAAAAGGTTAAGTTTTTATTTGGTCAAGTAGTCTAATCACCCCCCCTCTAGACATACTTCCGATCCTACAAGTGGTATCAGAGCTTTGGTCTCCATTTGCTTTGATTTCCATAGCTTTTGGTGATCATAGCCTTGGTTTCACAACCTAGGAGAGTATGGCATCTAGTGAGGGAAATTATCACCGTAGAGGTCCTTACTTTGATGGTACTAACTTTGCTAGTTGGAAGCATAAAATGAAAATGCATATTCTTGGACATAACCCCGCCGTTTGGGCTATTGTGTGTGTTGGTTTGCAAGGTGACTTCTTCGACGGGAAAGAACCAAACTGTGAAGCTACCGCGCATGAGTTGAAGATGCTACAATACAACGCTCAAGCTTGTGATATTCTCTTCAACGGATTGTGCCCCGAAGAATTCAACAAAATTAGCCGTCTTGAGAATGCAAAGGAAATTTGGGATACTTTGATTGATATGCACGAGGGTACCGACTCCGTCAAGGAATCCAAATTGGATGTGCTTCAAAGTCAACTTGACAAGTTCAAAATGAAGAATGGTGAAGGTGTCGCTGAAATGTACTCTAGGCTTGCTCTCATCACAAATGAGATTGCCGGCTTAGGGAGTGAAGAGATGACCGACAGATTCATCATCAAGAAGATCCTAAGAGCCTTGGATGGAAAATATGATACCATGTGCACATTGATCCAAATGATGCCCAATTACAAAGATCTCAAGCCAACGGAAGTCATTGGAAGAATTGTTGCTCATGAGATGTCACTCAAGGATAAAGAGGAACTTCACAACAAATCAAGTGGTGCTTACAAAGCCTCATGTGAAGCCCCCACATCATCAAGTGAGAAACAAAACTTCAACGAAGAACTGAGCTTAATGGTGAAGAACTTCAACAAGTTCTACAAGAGTAGAATCAAAGATAGAAGCTCCAAGTCAAGGTCCTACAATGACAAAAGATCTTCTAGTCGAGAGCGAAACTGCTACAATTGTGGAAGACCCGGACACTATTCCAATGAGTGTACGGCTCCCTACAAAAGAAGAGAAGATTCTCCAAAAAGAAGAAGCAAAAGAGAGGAATCACCATCACAAGAGAGAAGGAGTAGAGATGATCGTTATGAACGAAGATACTCACGGAGAAGCAAGGATTCCGAAAGGAAGGAAAAATCATCAAGGAGCTACACAAAACGAAGACATCAAGCTCATGTTGGTGAATGGGTATCCGGCTCCGACTCCGACAACCACTCCGAGAGAAGTTATCACTCCGACTCCGAATATACTCAAGATGAAGGTGTTGCCGGTCTAGCACTTGTGTCAACCAACTCCTACGACATATTTGATTCACCAAATGAAGGAATTGGAAGATGTTTCATGGCCAAAGGTCCTAAGGTAACTCATCCTGAGTATCTAGATTTTAATAGTGATGAAGATGACTTGTTAGGCGATGATGATTTACTTGTTGACAACTCTAGTGATGAATCCTATGATGAAACGTCAATTAATCATGCTAAAACGAATGACAATGATAAGGAGAAAATTGAGGCTCTAACTAAAGAACTAAACACTCTTAAGTTAGCTCATGAAACTATCTTCGAAGATCATCGAGAACTTTTAAGGGCTCATGAGAAGTTACGCTTTGAAAAGCTCAATCTTGAGCAAGAGCATGAACTTTTAAAGGCAATCAATGATGATCTCCGCAAGAAAAGTTCTTCTTACATTGCCAAACGTTTACTCTTATCCACTTACATGCCTCAAGTCAAGTCTAGTAACAAGAACAAGAAAGATTCTTCTTCTAGTAGTAACAATGATCATGTTAAATCCAATATTGTTGCTTCTAGTAGTTCTCTTGATTCCACTAATGATTCTCTTAGCCAAGTTACACTTGAGCAAGAAAATAGCATATTGAAGTAAATCATAGTGAAAGGAGTGTACAAAAGCCTTGCCGGAAGTAAGCAATTCGAGGAGATTGTACGCAAGCAAGGAAGGCACCGGAAGAATCAAGGTGTTGGTTTTGAACGAAAGTTCAATGCCAATGGAGTTGAGTGGGAAGAAGATCAATACCCCAAGACAAAGTTTGTTCCTCAACAAGAGAAGTATGACCCAACTTCTTTCAAGGGGACACAAACTCAAGATGATCTTCCACCACAAGACTACAAGCAAAAAGGCAAGGACAAGCTTCAAGAGGAAATAGATGCATTTGAAGAAGCTCCTAAGACCTTAGTCAAGTGGATTACCAAGACTACTTCAAGTTCCACTTCATCAAGTACGACTACAACTCCAAGGATTCCCATCAAGATGGTGTGGATCCAAAAGAAGAAGAACTAGAGAGTTCTTGAGGGTGACTCCGCCAACAAACTTCACTCTTATCATTTTGGCAAGAACAAGTGCAATCAACTTCCACATATTGCACTAGTTCAAGGAGTCACAAACCCTCTTGTTGGTAAGTCAAGGGACAAGGTAACCTAAAAGCTTTCATAGACATCATCTTGTGTGTGCATCACTCTATGTCTATGGATATACTTGCTTGTTCCTTGTGGGACTAACCCATGTAGGTATTGAAAGTGCAATTCACTCAAAAGGATAGCTCCAAGTGATCTACATCAACATTGAGCATCCACATCTTCAACATCTACATGAAGTCATCATCGATAAAACCCAATGTTAGTTCATCCCTCTTCGGGGGGATATCACATCTAGGGGGAGCTTTACTCTAAGACTTGAGCTAAAGCGACTCTAATGATGTGAACACAACAATGCTTTATGTAAAAGTGGTAACCCCACTTGAGCTTAAACGATGAGTATGACCTATGATAAAATGTTCTCATTTGACTCCTAAGTCAATATACTCATATATAGATGACCTAGTCATCGCAAATTGCTTGATAGATGCTAGAATTGGCTGTGCATGTTTTGTCACATATTTCAATTGCCATTTTATTGTGTGAGCATGTTGGTTGCATGTTTTACTCATTCGAGGACATCCACTTGTTGTTTTGATTGTTTGGCTTTATTTTTCATTTGCCAAGTGGATGGACAAGAATGCCTAAGAACCTCCTCTAGCTATCTATGCTTTTCTCGTCTCAAACTCTATTCATGCTACATCACAAAATTGATCAAGTCAGATTCGAACCACTTTGTGTGAGGAGCACTCGGAGTCCCCGATTCGTCATAGACTTAAACTTCCAAAACCTCTTTGTGATTTTCGGTCTGACCGATACCCCACTTTCGGTCCTACCGAGATCATCAAGTTGATCTAAGTTTTTAATCTCGGTGCAACCGATTTGAACTATTCGGTCACACCGAGTTGCAATAACTGTACACAGTTTTGCATCTCGGTGCCACCGAGTTGTTCCACTCGGTCACACCGACAGGGTCGGGCTATATATACACACGGGCAAAATTTTGGAAATTTCTCCGAACCTCTTCGCCCGCGCCATAGCTCGCTCTGCCGACGTGGTCTCCGGATCGTCTCCTCGCCGCCAGCAGCCTCCAGTCGCTGGTCTCCGTCGCCGTCAATGGGAATCAACCCCGCCGTTGCAGTCGTAGCGAGTCTCTGCCGAACTAGGGTACGGACTCGATCTTTGTGCTATTCCCCAATCCGATTCCTAGCACATTGTGATCATAATGATTCTTGCCACGTTTCACCAAGATGGGATTGCAATCTCTGTGTTTCCTTTTTGTAACTTTTCGGTCTCACCGAAAGAGCGGATCGGTCCCACCGAGATTGCAATGCAAACTCTCTGTTTCCCTTTTGTAACTTTTCGGTCTCACCGAAAGAGCAAATCGGTCCCACCGAGTTTGCCTGACCAACTCTCTGGTTAGCTAATTACCAAATCGGTCTCACCGAGTTTGTGTAATCGGTCTCACCGAGATTATGTTATGCCCAAACCCTAACCATATCGGTCCTACCGAGATGCATGTCAGTCCCACCGAAAAACTCTAACGGTCACTAGGTTTACCTCTTCGGTCCGACTGAGTTTGTTGATTCGGTCCCACCGAGATTGGTAAATTGTGTGTAACGGTTGGATTTTAAGTGGAGGCTATATATACCCCTCCACCTCCTCTTCATTCATGGAGAGAGCCATCAGAACACATCTACACTTCCAACTCATATGTTCTGAGAGAGAACCACCTACTCATGTGTTGAGACCAAGATATTCCATTCCTACCATATGAATCTTGATCTCTAGCATTCCCCAAGTTGCTTTCCACTCAAATCTTCTTTCCATCAAATCCAAATCCTGTGAGAGAGAGTCGAGTGTTGGGGAGACTATCATTTGAAGCACAAGAGCAAGGAGTTCATCATCAACACACCATTTGTTACTTCTTGGAGAGTGGTGTCTCCTAGATTGGCTAGGTGTCACTTGGGAGCCTCCGACAAGATTGTGGAGTTGAACCAAGGAGTTTGTAAGGGCAAGGAGATCGCCTACTTCGTGAAGATCTACCCTAGTGAGGCAAGTCCTTCGTGGGCGATGGCCATGGTGGGATAGACAAGGTTGCTTCTTCGTGGACCCTTCGTGGGTGGAGCCTTCCGTGGACTCGCGCAACCGTTACCCTTCGTGGGTTGAAGTCTCCACTAACGTGGATGTAGGATAGCACCACCTATCCGAACCATAGGAAAAACATCTGTGTCTCCAATAGCGTTTGAATTCTCCAAACCCTTCCCTTTACATTCTTGCAAGCTGCATGCTTTACTTTCCGCTGCCTATATACTCTTTGCATGCTTGCTTGAATTGTGTGATGATTGCTTGACTTGTCCTAAAGTTGCTAAAATCTGCCAAGAACTAAAATTGGGAAAAGGTTAAGTTTTTATTTGGTCAAGTAGTCTAATCACCCCCTTCTAGACATACTTCCGATCCTACAGAGTGTGTCAGGCCCCTCGCAGCCCTCGATTATTGTCGGATCATGGGTTCCGGCAGACCCTTAAGGTTCGAACTCTGGGGTGCGCGCGGAGATTCTGCCCTCTACCGCTCCGTCTCGTAAGGATCTAAACTACCAAAGGAACAACACAAAAGACACAGAGTTTATACTGGTTCGGGCCACCGGTGTGGTGTAATACCCTACTCCAGTGTGGTGGGTGGATTGCCTCTTGGGCTGATGAAGATGAATAGTACAAGGGTGAACAGCCTCGCGAGGGCGTGTTCTAGCTGGGACGATGAACTGCAAGGGGAGTTCAGCCGCCCTTCTCTCTCTCTCTCCTTGCTCGGATCCCGGATCCTCGGTCCCTCTACCCTCGGGGTGGCTAGTCCTATTTATAGGCAAAGGCCTTGGGCCTCTCCCCAAATATTGAGCGGGAAGGGCGCCAACAATTGGCCAATTCGAAAGGGAACATATAGTACACTTATCCTGACCAAAGTTGGTCTTCGCCTGCCAAAGGCCCTTTGGTGACGCCGCTCTGGGCTCCACGATGAGCTCATTCCCACCGTTGGACTGGTCTTGGTCTCGTTGCACCGAAATGGATGCCTTTGCTTGATCCTCTCGCCTGCGCTTGCCCCCTTTGCACCGATGAGGAAAGGGGAGGACAATGTGCGGTCTGGCGCCCGCCTGGCACCCTTGGTCATCATGGCTTGCGTCATGGGCACCTCGCGGGGTACCCTGCCTTGATATCTCCGCCTCCTCATGAGCCAACCTGAGGAGGCCGCGCCCGAGGAGGCGTTGCGTCGTCCTCCCCGCGAGGCTTGGCCCCTCGCGAGGGTCTTGAATCTTGCGTTGATGAAGGTGGGCCGTACTGGGCCTCCATTCGAGCCACGCCACGGGCCGCAGGCAGGCAAGTCTGGGGACCCCCGTTCCCAGAACGCTGACAGTAGCCCCCGGGCCCAAGGCGCGCCCGGACTTGGCCGTGCCGAGAGGCGAAAGGGCAAGGGCGAAGCGCCGCGGGCCCTAACAGCCTGCGGCCTCGGGCGCCGCGTGGCGGTTGATTGGACATGGGCGTCCCCGCAACCGCGCAGGTTAAAGGCGTAGTGTCTGCCCAAGCCTTGCTATTCTCCTTCTCCCGTTGTTGCTCAGATCCCCTTTCTTGCGCCTCTCCTTCCTTCCTCCAAACTCCCAGATCTGCTCCTTCGTGGCCTTGGAAGTTATGGCGTCGCGCCAGCCTCCTTCTGAAGCTTGGTTCTCGTCGGCCCTGGAATCGCCAAACGTGTTGGTGGCGAGCCTCGCCCGGCTGCGCCGGATGGCGGCGGCGTGGGGAGTCGACGGAACGCGGGTGTTCAAGGTCGGCTCCGCCATCCCTGAGGGCCGAGGGAGCACCTTCTACCCTTTCTTCATAAGCTCCATCACTGCGGGCCTGGTGCCTCCTTTCTTCGAGTTCTTCCTCTCTGTCCTCCGCCACTATGACTTGCAAGCTCTGCATCTCCATCCCAACTCCATCCTTCTCCTGGCGATCTTCGCCTACTATTGCGAGGCCCATGTGGGAGTGCAGCCCTCAGTGGCCTTGCTGCGCCACTACTTCTCCCTCTGGGTCACCCATGGTTCTTCTTCCGCATGCGCGAGCTTCGTCGCGTACAGCAGCGCCATTGCCATTTCGAATCCTGGGAAGAGGATTGAGGGCTTTAGGAGCAAGTGGGTCTTGGTGGTCGTCGGGCGCATCCACCCTCGGCTGATCCTACCCATGGAGCAGCCCGTGAGTTCCAGCGACTAGTCCCGGGAGGAGCTTATAGACCCCCGCGCGAAGCCGGTCCTGGAGAAGATGGACGCGGACCTGAAGTCGGCCGGTGCGGCGGCAGCGAGGCTGACCGGCGCGTCGCTGCTGAGGGAGTTCCTGGAGCACCAGCTGGCCCCGCTTCGGAGGTACTCACCTCTGATGTGGAGGCCTCACCCGAGCCCCACGGCCCTGGGCAACGAGGATGTGACCGCGGCGCTCCAATCCCTGGTCGGGGGCGAGGTGGCACGGCTGGAGGGCGCGCCGGCGCCCTTGTTCCTTCGCGACGATTGGCAGCAGGTGGTGGAGTCGATGCCGGCCTTCAACGGGGACAGACCCGTGCCAGTGGTGGCTCCCGAGGGACTGGTGGACGTGTCTTCCGGCGACCCCAGCGGAGAGGAGGGCGAAGAGGAGAGGGAGGAGGGCCCTGACTCCGAGGCAACTGACGGAGAGTCCAGGGCTCCCCTCCCCCGACGCAAGTCCCGTACTCTCCGCCTCTCGTTGAGCGATGACGATGAAGTCGACGACGTGCTGGGTAGCGGGAGTTCGCCCCCGATCCCGAAGAAGGACAGGACCGGGCTGATCCTCCGCGGGTCCGCCCCAGCTCCGGGGCGATCCGCGGACGCGCCTTCTGCTTCTGAGGTTGACCCCTCCAGCCGGATTTCGGGATTCAAGTACGGCCGGAGGCTGCTCAAGCCCTCCAGCGACGACCTGTAAGTGCTTGATCCCTCATCTTTTAATCCTTGTTCCGCTGCTGGGGCTTGATGTTTGCTCCTTTTGGATAGTCTGGCGCCCACGGCGAAGAAACCGAAGGGGGCTCCCGAGGCCCCATCTGCGGCGACTCCTCCGCCTGCGGGTGAGGGCGATCGCGAGGGACGGGCCTCTCCTGCCCACTCATCCTTGCGAGGCTTGGCCGAGCTGGCTGGGGAGAGCCCAGCCCCCATGGCCCAAGCGACTCCCGATGTGCTCCTGCCTACTACGGCCGCCAGGGCGCAGTAGACTCCGCCTCAGGACACTGTGGTCTTGCCGCCGCTATCTTCTCCTCCCGTTCCACCGACCGCTGCTTCCCCGACTCCTCCTGTTGTCTTGGCGCGCGCTGATGTTTCTCCGCCTTCTTCTTCCATCCTGGAGCGTGCCGCCGCTGAACTGGACCGGCTGCGGCAGGATCTTCTCGGCACCAACCCTCGCTTGGTGGCCGGGCGCCTGGAGCTAGCCTCGGGGTGGCTTCGCTCTGATGCCTCGATTCGAGCGGCGCTGGTTCAGGCCTCAAGGGCCTGTGACGGAGAGAGGGAGGCCACCCTCGAGGCGAAGGCTGCCCGAGACGCAGCCTTGGGAGAGGTGGTTGGAGTCCGTGGCCGCTGCAAGGAGTTGGAGGACGAGCTGCAGGGTCTGCGGGACCAGCTCGCGAGGGAGGTCCGCCTTCGCCAGGAGCAGGAAGGAAGCACGAAGGCTCGCAAGGCGGCCATCGAGGATCGGGAGGCCAAGCTCAAGAAGCGTCGCCCCCACCTAGGCGCGCTGAAGAAGGAGCTGGAGGTGACGAAGGCCGAGCTGGACCGCAAGGCTCGGGTTCTTGCCGAGGATCGCATGGCCTTCGCAGACATGGAGAAAGATGCTCGCGCCTCGCTGAAGACACTCTACGAGAGCGGCCTGGAGGGCCCGCTGGCTGGTGACGAAGATGGCCCCGCCAAGCTGCTTCCCTTCCTGGTTAAGGCCCTTGGAGACGTCGCCCTTGGCCTTGGCCCCACGGCTGAGGCCGAGGCGCGCGTCCTGTCTTCTGCTGCACTGACGCGGGTCTTCGCCCACATCTATCTTCGCGATCCCGGCGCCGACCTCGACAGTCTGCTGGAGCCGGTGAGCGGCGAGGGCGCGGCTGCCGCTGTCGAAGCAGTGAAGGGGCGTGCGGAGGCGCTGCTGGGGAAGTTCCAGGCCTTCAGCACCAGGCCAAAGCGAGGCGCCACCAGCCCTACTGCTCCACGAAGCGAGGCCACTCCGTGCTACCCCACCGCCGACAAGTGACTCCGCTGCCGCTCCTGTTCTTCTTTTACTTCCTGCACGTGCATCACGCCTCGAGGAGGCATTTAAACTTGCGTTTGGTACTGAGACGACAGTATGGACTGTAATATTTTGCTTTTAATTTCTTTGAGTTTTATGCTTTTCTTCCCTACTTGCATGTGTTCTACGCCGGCAGAGCCCGGCCGCGCGCGTACCTCACCCAGCATTAGCCCCGACTGGAAACCAGGACGGGACCAAAGGAGTGAGGGGCTACGTGACAAGTTAGGCTCCTGAGTCGCGATTCTCAGGAGTCCCCCTTAGCGCACGAACTACAAGTAGGGGAGCGTGATGTAGGTGTATCTTCCGTTCTACGTCTACAGAGCCCGACTCCGCGCATACCTCACCCAGCATAGCCTTTCGGAACTAAGGAGTGAGGGGCTACGGAGCCAGTTAGGCTCCTGAGTCGCGATGCTCAGGAGTCCCCCTTGACGTGCAAACAGCGGGCGATGAGGTGAGATGCGAGTGGAACCACCGTTCTACGTCTCCAGAGCCCGGCCCCGCGCGTACCTCACCCAGCATAGCCTTTCGGAACTAAGGAGTGAGGGGCTACGGGACCAGTTAGGCCCCTGAGTCGCGATGCTCAGGAGTCCCCCTTGACGCGCAAACGGCCTTCATACCTTGGCTCCGCTCGGGAAGAGACGCGCGACGAACCAGGCCCGAGGGACCTGGCTGGGTGGCGTACATCTGGGCATGACCCAGTCATAGCCCCCGTGCCTAGCCCCCTCGCGCGGCGCTCCCGAGGGGAGGCGTTGCGATGAGGCCAGCCACTGAGCTCTGGGATCCCTGAGGTTAATGCGGCCCGGAGGCCACCCTCAGTTGTTTATCACCAGCGCGGAGCATAGCGCTTCCATATGTGTACGGGCATAGCCGCTCCTCGGCAGTGTCGTCAGCCAGCGCGGAGCATGGTGCTTCCACTAGTACGTGGGAGGGGGCTCCCCTCTGGGAGGAGCCCCTGGGGCGTATACAGCCCCACCCTGACACGTGGCCGGCACGGTAGGGCTAGGTGAGGTGTATCTAGGCACCCGTGAGCCAGCGCGGGACTCACGAGGCCCTACTTCTAGGCGGGTTGCGCCTGGCACTGGGCCGTATCTTGAGATGTGTTCCTGCAAAATTTGGTTAGATGCCGGCACTCTACGTCCTCGGGTCCCGGCCCTCGAGCTTGTCTCAGCCGTCGCTGGTATGCCAGGTCGCGATGCCGTGGACAAGGCTAGAGGGTGAGGGCTGGAGAGCCGGTAAGAGCCATGAGTCGCGATGCTCAGGCACCCCCCTTTAACGTGCAAGTGGTCGACATGGAGAAGAAAAGTTGTAGTGGACAGGCATCAAGTGATCAAGCATGATGGGCGAATGCATAGTTGGAAATAAACGCAAGGGAGATACACGCCGCTGGGCCCAGCCCAAGCGGCTTGGGGATGATGCAGCCCGAGGGGCGCCCCCAACAAAGCAAGCTAACGATTGAAAACTAAAAAGGGATACACGCCGCAGGGACGGACCCACGCGGCCTGGGAGTAATGCAGCCCTAGGAGGGCGCTCCCAGCTGGGAATGAAGCTTGAAAGATGTCACCTGAAGATGTTGACGACGAAATGGCGTTGGTGCGGCAGACTCGGTGGGCTGCGGGAGGAGACCCTCACGAGCCCCCAGGCCCTGGGGCCTCGGGAGGCTCCGGAGGCGCTGGTGGCTCCTCGCGAATCATCTCCATCTCCGCCAGGACTGCGGATCGCCTGTCTTCCTGAGTCTCCATGATGCCCCTCATGAGGCGCTGGTACGCAGCAGCCACGCTCGGCAAGCCGTAGGGCATGCGAACATAGCTGTGGGGTGGACCTCCGCAACGCCCCACTTGTGAGGGCCAGAGGCGCTCTGTCGTGGCGACTCGATTGAGCCCTGGTACGTCGATGCAGACACGCAGCCCACCATCCTCGCCTGGATGGGGAGCCACAGTCGGTAAGCGGCGGCAACCTCTCATGATTCTTGGCTCCTGTAGTTCTTGAATGGCCTAGTTAACGAACTCCTGCTGGTCTGACTCTGCTTGCTTCGCTCCTTCTTGAGGGAAACGTGCGTCGAAGCACGCCTCCACGTGGTGCCCAAGCGCCTCCCTCGTGACCCTGGCTAGGTCGGTGGCCCTCAAGGTGAGAGCCCCCGAGCCCTGCCTGAGGAGGGCGCTGGGCGTGCTTTCCTATGCGATGGAAGGAGGATCCCCCTGGGCAGGCTCGGGCCCTGAGGGTCCTGCCTCCTGAAGGGCAAAGCCTGACGATGTCTTCTTCTTCTTGGGTGTGGTCTCGGGAAGCCTCCTGCTCCCGCGATCTGGGTCTTCTAGCGACGCGGCCTGAAAGGCTCGCTCCAGGGAACACACTGCATCCCTCTCTTCACATGGCACCGTGATGTCGCCGCCACTCCCTGGCATCTTGAGGACATTGTAGCCGTGGTGAGTTACGACCATGAATTTGGCCAGCGCTGGATATCCGAGGATGGCGTTGTATGGCAGGCGGATGTGAGCGACGTCAAAGTCGATGAGCTCGGTGCGGTAATTGCTGCGGGTCCCGAAGGTGACAGGGAGGCGGACCTGCCCGATCGGGATTGTTGAACCGTCGGTGACTCCGGAGAAAGGCTTGGTTGGCTGAAGCTGGTCATAGGGCACTTGGAGGTTGTCGAATGTTTCCACGGACAGGACGTTGAGCCTTGCTCCACCATCGACAAGGGTCCTGGTGACCAGCACGTTGCTGATGATTGGGGAGCAAAGCATCGGGAGGACCCCGGCTGTGGCCCCGCACTTGAGCTGATCCGCTGAGCTGAACGTGATGGCGCACGCCGACCACTTGAGGGGGCGCGTTCCTTCAAGCTTGGGGAGGACTGCGTTGACTTCACGGGCAAACTACTTGAAGATGCGCTGGGAGGCTGGGGCTTGAGCTCCGCCTAGGATGCAGGCGATCGCGCGCGGCTCTTGGAAGCCCCCATCCCCCTCGTCTTGATGGCGGTCTTCGTTCCTCCTTAGCTGAGGCGGCAGCGGATGGAGGCCCGCGTTGCCATGAGGGCGATCCTCACGAGGCTGATCCTTCCAGTCCCCCTCGCGAGGCAGGTCCCGCCAGCGGTCCTCGCGAGGTTGGTCGCGCCACCCCTGGCGCGGGCCGCGATCTTCCCAGCGCCCCGGGTTTCTTCCTCCTCCTCGGCCGTAGCCCCGGTAGGCGCGGTCAGGGCGACGGCCGATCCTTCCTTCTCTCACAGCGCGGAGTTCTTGACATTCGTTGGTGTTGTGGGTGTGGAGGTCATGGTACACACAGTACCGACTGCCCCTAGAGGATTCAGGCAGATCTTTGCCCCGCTTGGTGTTCGGTTCTGCCGCGAGTACGGCAGCCCCCTTGCGCTTCACGTCCTTGGCCTTGGGCTTCTTCTCTTCTGGGTCTGCGGCAGGCAGCTCGAGGAGGGAAAGACGTCCCTCCTCAGCCCTGGCGCACTTGGTCGCCAAGTTGAACATCTCCAGGGAGGTGCAGAGGTCTTCATGCATCGCCAGCTCCTCCTTCATCTTGATGTCGCGCACGCCATCGGAGAAGGCTGAGATGATGGCTTCCTCGGACACCTTGGGGATCTTGAGGCGCGCACTATTGAAGCGCTGGATGTACTTTTGCAAGGTCTCCCCAGGTTGCTGCTTGATGCGGCGCATGTCGCTCACGGCGGGCGGCCGGTCGCGAGTACCTTGGAAGTTGGCAATGAAGCGGGTGCGCATCTGCTCCCAGGAGGAGATCGTGCCTGGAGCGAGATTCACGAGCCAGGTGCGAGCTCCTTCCTTCAGTGCCATAGGGAACTAGTTCGCCATGACCTTTTCATCCCCGCTGGCAGCTTCGATGCCCAGCTCGTAGAGCTGGAGGAACTCTGCGGGATCGGTCGTGCCGTCATTGCGGGGAGGCAGGTCCGGCTTGAACTTGCCGGGCCACGCGACGCTACGCAGCTCGGTGGTGTAGGCGCGGCAGCCCGCGGTGGCCACGGGAGGCTTTGGTTGAGGGAGAGCTTGGCCTTGCGGGACCCCTTGCGCTGCAGCTGGGAGCAGCGCGGGGTCTTGAGTTGCCGGAGCTGGAGCAGGGTCGCGGCGAGCCAGAGCAGGGAGCGCTCGGGCAGCCTCTCGCGGTCGAGGGACTTCTTGGCAGCTCCGTTCTTGCTGGGCTGGCGCCTGATGGAGCGGGTTCCGCCCAGGGGCCATGCGCCTTGGAGCCATGGCGTCTTCTTGGAGCGGAGGTGGCTGGTACGCCCCCGGAGCTTCATTGCCCGTGCGGGGCGGGGTGCGGCGCAGCGGAGCGGACGGTGCAGGAGAGCCCCCTGCGGCGCGGACGAGCTCGGCGACGCGGTCGAGCCACTCTTTGTAGACGTCGTCGACGGGACGGTAGCGCAGGAACTTGTTTGCCGCGATGAGTGCAGCTCAAGCCTCCAAGGGCGCGCGGAGCGCGTGGGACGAAGAGCCAGCTGGCGTGAGTGACGGAGTAGCGGTGCGGCCGTCTCGCCGCATGGACGGGTGCTGAGACGACGCTTGCTGCTCGTTCCCCGCCGGGCCGGTGGCGGCATTGACGGCGGGCGACAGGGAACGACGAGGGCGCCCACCGACGGGAGCTGTCTGGGCGACGCGGGAAGCGATGGCGGACGGCGCTCGGCACGGGCCCAATGAGCGTCAGACATGGATGCGACGGTCGGAGGAGAACGGAGCGGTGGAAGACAGATTCCGGCGCACCCCTACCTGGCGCGCCAAATGTCGGATCATGGGTTCCGGCAGACCCTTAAGGTTCGAACTCTGGGGTGCACGCGGAGATTCTGCCCTCTACCCCTCCGTCTCGCAAGGATCTAAACTACCAAAGGAACAACACAAAAGACACAGAGTTTATACTGGTTCGGGCCACCGGTGTGGTGTAATACCCTACTCCAGTGTGGTGGGTGGATTGCCTCTTGGGCTGATGAAGATGAATAGTACAAGGGTGAACAGCCTCGCGAGGGCGTGTTCTAGCTGGGACGATGAACTGCAAGGGGAGTTCAGCCGCCCTTCTCTCTCTCTCTCCTTGCTCGGATCCCAGATCCTCGGTCCCTCTACCCTGGGGATGGCTAGTCCTATTTATAGGCAAAGGCCTTGGGCCTCTCCCCAAATATTGAGCGGGAAGGGCGCCAACAATTGGCCAATTCGAAGGGGAACATACAGTACACTTATCCTGACCAAAGTTGGTCTTCGCCTGCCAAAGGCCCTGTGGTGACGCCGCTCTGGGCTCCACGATGAGCTCATTCCCACCGTTGGACTGGTCTTGGTCTCGTTGCACCGAAATGGATGCCTTTGCTTGATCCTCTCGCCTGCGCTTGCCCCCTTTGCACCGAAGAGGAAAGGGGAGGACACTGTGCGGTCTGGCGCCCGCCTGGCACCCTTGGTCGTCATGGCTTGCGTCATGGGCACCTCGCGAGGTACCCTGCCTTTATATCTCTGCCTCCTCATGAGCCAACCTGAGGAGGCCGCGCCCGAGGAGGCGTTGCGCCGTCCTCCCCGCGAGGCTTGGCCCCTCGTGAGGGTCTTGAATCTTGCGTTGATGAAGGTGGGCCGTACTAGGCCTCCATTCGAGCCACGCCACGGGCCGCAGGCAGGCAAGTCTGGGGACCCCCGTTCCCAGAACGCCGACAGTTACATAGGGTTCAATGTGAGTTAAGGCTAGAACATTACTGGTAACGCCTACTATTAATGATCTTTATGACGACGGAGTGAATGTCTGACCGTTGCCATCCTGGGTGACTTTAGGCCATTTGTACTCCGAGTGAGTCTTTCGTATGGTCGAGTGAAGCTATCGTGGGCGAATGGAATTGGGATATCCGAGTGGAATCTTCCGTCGATTGGATTACACTTCAGGAGCGTTTCAGTCGGTATCTTCTATTATACTTTGTATGTCTTTGATTCTAGGGCAGTGTCCTTGGGTATGGTGTCTAGGTCAGGCCTAAGACCCTACCCTAGGTACATGTCACCGTCATTAGCCCCCGAATGGATTGAGGACCGAGTGAAGAAGGGTTGAAGTTGGTTCCGACCTGATTCAATGCTCTGGAGACATTTCCTCAGGGATATGAGAACACGCTGGTACTTTAACTCTTCATCAGTCGCCTTGATCGATTCTTACTCATAAAATTTCCGAGTGAACTATGCCAAATATCTTCGAGTAGATTGGAATGCATGTCTCTGGTGTTATTGATTGCTTTGCGGTTCCCTGATCCCGCGGGATTTGAAATTTGGAGAAGCGCGCGGGACGGGACGCGACGCGGTAAGCGGAGCGAACAGATAAGGACTCCTCATCTTCGTGCCCCTTTTTCGCCACATATTGGGCTAGCGCCTGTTACGGGATGCGCCGGGATCGTATGGGTCCACCAATCAGCCACTAGGAAGTGGAGCCATAAAAGGCGGGGCCGCCAGGGCATAGCACTATGCGCTCACTTCGCATTTCCTCCTTTCCGATTCTCCGCCTCGTCTCCTCCAACGCTTCCCCCTTTGACCCATCTTTCTTGAGCTCCGCCGCCATGGCGAAGGACAAAACCGCGGCCCTGGAGCGCGCGAAGAAGGTCACTGCTAAGGGCCATAAAGCGGCGAGGGGGTCAACGTCGTGGTCCAATCATCCGCCTGGTTGGATCCAGGGAGATTGGATCCCCTCCACCGTCACGGAGGAAGATCTGGTGAACCTCGCCATCGACGGCCTGATTATGGAGGGATCTTGGAGATTGACATGAGGGGGAGCATGAGCCTCAGCAGGAGGAGGGTGAGTGTGTTCTCCTTACGACGCATGTCGATCGAGGTTTTTCTTTGCCTCCCCATCCGTTCTTTCGAGCTTTCCTGAACTTCTTCGGAGCCCAGATCCATCATCTCCCCCAACACTATTGCTTATCTTGCCGCCTTCGTTTCCATGTGCGAAAACGTTCTGGGGTGTCATCCGCACTGGGGTTTGTTCAAACACATTTTCACTTGCCGATCTTAGTCGGTGAAAAAAGCCCATCCGACTGATGAGAAGACGCATGTCATCCAGATGTGTGGGGGGTTAGGGATCCAGATGAGAGGCAGGAGCACCTTTCCTCCTATGACTTTTCCAGAATCAGTCAGGGGATGACAGTCGACTTGGTTCTATTGTAAGGATATCCCGACTCCTAGCCAGTCGACTGGCCTTCCACCTTTCACCCTGGAGAGGCCCCAAAATCTTCCCTCGTTGGTAGTTTCAGCGGAGGAGTGATACGTCCATTTTGCATCATGTTTTCCTACTATTATTTATAATGTTTTTATCTATAATAATGCTTTTTGGGGTAATTCTAATGCCTTTTCTCTCATAATTTGCAAGGTACACACCAAGAGGGAGAATTCTAGCAGCTGGAAATCTGAACCTGAAAAAGCTACGTCAGGCTACCTATTCCGCACAACTCCAAATGAGCTAAAATTTCATGGAGGTTTTTTATGACATATTTAAGGAATATTGGAGCCAATAACTACCATAGGAGGGCCCCCAGCTGGGCACAAACCCACCTGGGCGTGCCAGGCCCCCCTGGCGCACCCTGGTGTATTGTGCCCTCTTCGGCCCACTTCCGGTGCCCATCTTCAGGTATATAAGTGCTTTGGACCTAGAAAAGAATCAGAATAACACTTTCGGGCTGGAGCGTGATACGTCCATTTTGCATCATGCTTTTATATCGATATTTATTGCATTATGGGTTGTTATTACACATTATATCACAATACTTATGTCTATTCTCTCTTATTTTACAAGGTTTACATAAGGAGGGAGAATGCCGACAGCTGGAATTCTGGGCTGGAAAAGAAGCAAATATTAGAGACCTATTCTGCAGAGCTCCAAAAGTCCTGAAAATCTACGAAAGTTATTTTTGGAAATAATAAAAAATACTGAGCGAAAGAAATACCAGAGGGGGCCCACACCCTGGCCACGAGGGTGGGGGCGTGCCCGGGCGCGCCCCCTGCCTCGTGGGCCCCCTGTTGGCCCTCCGATGCCCATCTTCTGCTATATAAAGTCTTTCGTCCGAAGAAAAATCGAGAGCAAGCTTTCGGGACGAGACTCCGCTGCCACGAGGCGGAACCTTGGCGGAACCAATCTAGGGCTCTGGCGGAGCTGTTCTGCCGGGGACACTTCCCTCCGGGAGGGGGAAATCATCGCCATCGTCATCAGCAACACTCCTCTCATCGGGAGAGGGCCAATCTCCATCAACATCTTCACCAGCACCATCTCCTCTCAAACCCTAGTTAATCTCTTGTATCTAATTCTTGTCTCTAAGTTTGGGATTGGTACCTGTAGGTTGCTAGTAGTGTTGATTACTCCTTGTAGTTGATGCTAGTTGGTTTATTTGGTGGAAGATCATATGTGCAGATACTTTATGCATATCAATACTCCTCTGATTATGAACATGAATATGCTTTGTGAGTAGTTACGTTTGTTCCTGAGGACATGGGAGAAGTCTTGCTATTAGTAGTCATGTGAATTTGGTATTCGTTCGATATTTTGATGAGATGTATGTTGTCTCTCCTCTAGTGGTGTTATGTGAACGTCGACTACATGACACTTCACCATTATTTGGGCCTAGAGGAAGGCATTGGGAAGTAATAAGTAGATGATGGGTTGCTAGAGTGACAGAAGCTTAAACCCTAGTTTATGCGTTGCTTCGTAAGGGGCTGATTTGGATCCATATGTTTCATGCTATGATTAGGTTTACCTTAATACTTATTTTGTAGTTGCGGATGCTTGCAATAGGGGTTAATCATAAGTGGGATTCTTGTTCAAGTAAGAACAGCACCCAAGCACTGGTCCACCCACATATCAAATTATCAAAGTACCGAATGCGAATCATATGAACGTGATGAGAACTAGCTTGACGATAATTCCCATGTGTCCTCAGGAGCGCTTTTCTCTATATAAGAATTTGTCCAGGCTTGTCCTTTGCTACAAAAAGGATTGGTCCACCTTGCTGCACTTTATTTACTTTTGTTACTTGTTGCTCGTTACAAATTATCTTATCACAAAACTATCTGTTACCTATAACTTCAGTGCTTGCAGAGAATACCTTGCTGAAAACCGCTTATCATTTCCTTCTGCTCCTCGTTGGGTTCGACACTCTTACTTATTGAAAGGACTACGGTAGATCCCCTATACTTGTGGGTCATCAAGACTCTTTTCTGGCGCCGTTGCCGGGGAGTGAAGCGCCTTTGGTAGGTGGAATTTGGTAAGGAAAAATTTATATAGTGTGCTGAAATTTACGGTCACTTGTTACTATGGAAAGTAATCCTCTGAGGGGATTGTTCGGGGTATCTTCAACCCGACCAGTAGAGCAAAGAGTTGCTCCTCAACCTACTGAACCTACTGAAAATGAAAATGTCTACTTTGAAATTCATTTGGGTATGGTAGAAAAACTGCTAGCTAATCCTTTTGCAGGAGATGGAACATTACATCCTGATGAGCACCTAATATATGTGGATGAAGTTTGTGGATTATTTAAGCTTGCAGGTATGTCCGATGATGTTATCAAGAAGAAGGTCTTCCCTTTATCTTTAAAGGGAGATGCATTGACATGGTATAGGCTATGTGATGATATGGGGTCATGGAACTACAAACGATTGAAATTGGAATTTCATCAGAAGTTTTATCCTATGCATCTTGTTCATCATGATCGCAATTATATATATATATTTTTGCCTCGCGAAGGAGAAAGCATCGCTCAAGCTTGGGGAGGCTTAAATCAATGTTATATTCATGCCCCAATCATGAGCTCTCAAGAGAAATGATTATTCAAAAAAATTATGCTCGGCTTTCTGATAACAATCGCACCATGCTCGATACTTCTTGTGCTGGCTCTTTTATGATGAAGACTATTGAATTCAAATGGGATTTATTGGAAAGAATTAAACGCAACTCTGAAGATTGGGATATCGATGAAGGTAAGGAGTCAGGTATGACACCTGAGTTTTATCGTGTTAAATCTTTTATGGACACCGATGTGTTCTGTAAATTTAGCACTAAATATGGACTTGACTCTGAGATAGTAGCTTCTTTCTGTGAATCTTTTGCTAGTCATGTTGATCTCCCTAAGGAGAAGTGGTTTAAATATCATCCTCCCATAGAAGTAAAAGTAGCTGCACCTATTAAAGTTGAAGAAAAGACTATCACTTATAATGATCCTATTGTTCCTACTACTTATGTTGAGAAACCACCTTTTCCTGTTAGGATAAAGATCATGCTAAAGCTTCAACCGTGGTTCGTAAAAGTAATATTAGAACGTATACACCTCCTGAGCAAGTTAAAATGCGGTACTTGAGCATTATCAGATCCACATGCTGCATCTCGACCCTCAATCCGTGACTCTCCTTGCCGTCTTTGCCTTTGTGTATGAAGCCATGGTGGGCATCACTCCTTCTGTGGCCCTCTTCCGCCATTTCTTCTCATTGCATCTGATTAACCCTCGACAAAGCTTAGGGTGTGTGAGCTTCCAGGCCGTGTCCGCGACGGTGGGCTCGGGGATCGACTTTGAGCTTCCTCCATCCACGAGCGAGTTTCGAACAGGGTGGGTGTTTGTTGATGCCGACGTGCTCAGCCCCCTGCTCCACGCCCCATCAGCGCCTGCTGTTTCTCACTCCGGCTGGGGCCACGAGAGGCTCGCAAGCCCCCGTCTTATCCCCGTCTGGCTCAGGCTGAGGAGGTTGAAGGACCGCACCGTGACCGCGCCTATGGTGGTGAAGGAGTTCATCAAGCGCTGAGTCGCTCCGCTTCAGCGCCATTCTCGCCCGATGTGGACCTTGCTCAGCAGTCAGGACCATATGAGGTTTCAGGAGTCCGGGCTCCCCCTTGGGACGCGGCAAATGGTGCTCGAGGTCCTGACAGGTGTCCGCTCGCCGGATGACTTGCCTGGGAAGAATTGTCTATTGTACTGCTGCAAGAACAAGGCTGAATTTAGAGGGAGCATGCCCCCCTTTGACGAGTGGGGACTGCGTCCGGACGGCCTGGTGGGGTCCCGCGAGAACGCTGTCAATGTGGTTCCCTTCCTCGTCGCCGGCGCCGAGCTCGTCTCGAACGTGGGTGCAGGGGGACGAGCGCCGCCAAAGGCTGGCGGCACGAGTGCTGATGTGCGGACACCGCTTGGGGCTCCTGGGGCGTCGTCCTCGGGAATCCGTGATCCTAGGACGTTGGTCGCTGAGACGATGCAGCACGCGGCTCCCGAGGCCGAAACTCCGGATGCCTCGGGAGGTTGCGGTGAGATGGCGCCCGACTGTTCTCCGCAGCCAGGCACCCATGAAGTTGTTCTCTCGAGCACTTCTCCGGCTGCACCCCGCACTGGGCGCCACACTCAACGCTTCGGTCAGCTTTGTGTGGACTTCGAGGAACTCCGCAAGAGGAAAGGACCTCCGGGCGGCAGCAGCATCTTCGGGCCATTGAAGCGACGAAAGTACATCATCATCGACGAGTAAGTACTGCACCTTGTGATCTCTTGATTGCTGCTTTCCTTCCTGACGCTGGCTCTTCAGGACCCCTTCTGCCAGGGCCGTTGAGTCCCCCGAGAAGCAATCCCCGCCTTCCTCGACACCCTCGTCGTCCTTGAGCATCCCGAGCCTGCATGCCGCGCCTGGAGCTAGGCCGGCCGAGGGGGTGCGCTCGCCTCCATGGCGCTTTGAATCTGCGGCTCCGTTGCCCTTCCTCCACGGTCTGGCTTGGAGCTTGGCGGGTGTTCCCCAGACTCCTCCTCTGGTCATGAACATCAGCTGGTTGGCTTCAGCCTTCAGCTCCTCCTCAAGCAGCGGGCCCCGACTGGGCGGGGCCCCTCGTGAGGTCGGGCCGGCACCTGGAGCGGCACCAGCCCCCAGCCCCTGCTGAGGGGGGGGTGCGCCGCTTCACGTCCGGCCTGCAGCCCCCGTGGCGAAGGACGAGGTGGGCCGTGCGTTGTAGTTCGAGCGCGGGCGGGGCATCGTTCATCATGAGCTCTTCCAGGAGGCGATGGGTGCGATGAGCCGACTCGGTGAAGAACTCGCGGGTGTTGACTCGCGCCTTGAGGCTGAGGGTCTTCGGCTGGTGGAGGAACAACGTAAGCTGAGGGTGGCCATCAACCTTGGACGCTACCAGTGCGATCTTGACAATGCAAAGGCTGAGGTGTCCCTCAAGGTTTCCCATGAAGCTTGCTCCCGAGCCTTGGAGGAGGCTCGCGAGGCTGACCGCCGTCGCGAGGCTGCGGAGAAGCGCGCATGGGAGCTCCAAGCCTGGAGTGCGTCCCTCGAGCATCAAGTGGAGGTGCGTAGAACCGCCCTTGCGTCGCTGAGGGGGACGCCTGCCGAGGAAGAGGAGGTCCGGAAGCGTGAGGAGGCGTTGGCTCTGGAAGCCATGTAGCGTAGCCTCGAGCTTGAGCAACTGGAGACGAGGGAGCGTCAAGTTGCCCAAGCGGAAGATGCCGTCGGGGCTCGCGAGGCCAGGGTCCAGGAGGAAGTCGGCCGCCGGGTGGCCGAAGTTCGCGCGGATCTTGAAGGTTGGCATGACCTGAAGTTGAAGCTTGTGGGAACTGAGGCGGCGGGCAGGGCCGCCGCTTTCAGGCCCAGGTTAGATGAGGCGGAGAGGCGTGAGGAGGTCACGGCTGCCGCCCTGGTCTCGGCGCAAGCGGACCTGGCCTCCGCCCACGCCGAGTTGCTTTCTCTTCGGAAACGGGTTGATGACGCCGAGGTCGTCGCGCGGCAAAACAGGGAGGAAGTGCTTCAACGGCGGATGCTGGAGCGCGAGCACGCCACCATGCTTCAGGACCTCCGGAACAGGGCTAACACTGCCCTAGGCTACATCTGCGACGAGAATGCACCGCACCCCCACTCGAATGACTACGCCAGTCACCTGAACTTCTTCGCCAATGTGGTGACGCGCCTGGAAGCCCGGTCTGATAGGGCTCGCCAACTTGTGGAAGAGAGAAGCCGGGGCCTGCTCAGGCGTGCGTTCTCCCGTGTCTTCAACCACCTTCGGAATTCCTTCCCCGACTTCGAATTCGATGCCGCCATTGCCCCTGTACCACAGGCCATTCGTGGTGACCTGGCGCAGTGGGTGGAGGACAACGTGGACGCGCTGGTCATGGCCTTCACTTCCAAAGACGAAGCGGTGGTAGTCGCGGCAGACGAAGGTGATGTGGTCAACGACGGCGATGGAGGCATCGCCGAAGGTGGCGACGATGCCGGCGAAGACGACGACATCGCGAGCGACGCGTCCGAAGGCGATGCAGCAAGCGACATATCTGGGTGATCCCAGGTTCCCCTTGCTGTTTTATCATGTATGCATAAACTCGGGCGTGGCCCCTAAAGATTGTGAGAGCATTTTGAGAGGGGGAGCCCCTCGTGTAAATAAACCGCTGCCTTCATTATCCTATGTCAAACTGAGTGTGCGCCTTAGCGAAATCGTGAATCTGGCGGCTAGTTCCCATCGTGTCTTACCTTAGCCGGGGCGGGTCGCGAACCGAATCGTGAGGTCATGAGCTTTTCGGGACTCTTGGAGAGCCCGTCGATCCACCCGAGGGGGCCTCGTGAGAGGCGAGCACCATCTGTGGCTTCAGCGTGCGCGCGCGGCACACGTGTGCCCTGCCCAATCCAGCTCGCGAGGGGCTCGTGAGTGGAAGGGGTGGTGCGTGAGTCCAAAACAAGGCGAGAACCAGATAACGAGAAATCGCTACGAATGAGAAAAGGCACCCCCCAGCGAGCATCAATGAAAATTCAACTTCAACTTAAATCCAAATCCAAAGGGCAAGGCTACAGAAAAGGGGTTCAAAGCAAATGGTCGCGTCCGGCACCTAGTCTAGTCTTCTTGTCTTCAAGTCTTCTCACCAGCGCGGAGCTAAGTGCTGCCACTAGGCGTTGGAGGGAGCCCCTGAGGCCCGAGGGCGGCTCTCCGGAGACTCCAGGGCGTGTACAACCCCACTCATTATTACGTGAGAGTGTCACGGGCGGCGATCTTCACAGGCACTGGGCCTTCTTCACAGGTACCGGCCTTGCTTCATATCGCCAGAAGAGGGCCCCGCCTTGCACCACCCTCGACCACCTTTGAGCCGACCGACAACTAGGATGGCACAAAGGGGGGGAAAGGGGACGCCAGCGGCGCCCTCGGCGACCACGGGTCCTCGGTCGGGGGTAGGCTTTTCAGTACCTCCCCAGCAGAGGGCCTACCTCTGGGGGGGGGACCTTGCTCCGTGCGATGTGGCGAGGGATCTGGCTCCCGGCTTCTCTCCTTATGCCCCCAACGCGATCCTCCTAGCGGGAGGGAGGTCGCCGAGCTGGGCCGCCAGCTGCTGCGGTGACCTGATTCTCCTGCGACCCATGGTTAGCGTAAGCATGCTCCTGAGGGATTAGTGGTACCCTGTATCTGTTGTCGACGACGTGGTTGGCGGGGATCTCCGGTGGCTCCTGGAAGGCTTCAGCTCCTAATGCCTCCTCCTCCCAACCTGGCCCGAGAAACGAGCCAGGGTCGTCCTCCAGCGTGTACTCCTGGTCCATCATGCGGGGCACATAGGCTTCCGGGGCCGTTACCCCAAACACCTCGCCGTAGTGCCCCACACTCCACGTCGCTCGGCCCAGCGCGGCGTCCGGAGGATGATAGCGCGATGCCTCGCTGGGGCCATGGGGGGCAACGCTCGTGCCCATGCTCATCGGAGGCGGCGTGGGGCAACGGGGCCCCTGGCACCGCCGGCCGTCCTGGTGTTGATGAAGCCCCCAGGCGCACCTGAGGGCGCGTGGTTGCGGCGAGGCCCGTCGTGAGGTCCCGTAGTGGCCTGAGAAGGAAGCAGATAGCAGAAGGGCGGTGCTCCCAACACCGCCGCATCCAGCAGTTCGGCGATGCGTTCTAGTAGTGAATCTCGACCACTCTCCATCAGTCGGCACCGCAGCAACTCCCGCGCCACCGTGAGCGCGGCTCGCATGTTCGCCTGCTCCCGCCATGTGTGCGGCGCCGTTGCTGCGGCGTGGCTTGCGGCCCTTGCAGCGGCTCGCGCTTGTCGTGCAGTGAGGGTGGACGGCGCCCCGCCACGCCGCCCGTGCCCTGCGGCGTTAGGCGGCGCTTGGGCCACCTGGAGCGCGGGGTTGAGGTCTTCATGGGCAGGTGGCGCCGCCCCTGCTGGCCAGGCTGCCCAGCGGTCGGAGTCGGCCCTCGGGTCGCCGGACATCGGGGCCGCGGAGCGTCGGCGGGTCGATTGGCGGGGAAGAGGCTCCGGCGCACCCCTACCTGGCGCGCCAAGTGTCGGATCACGGGTTCCGGCAAAACCTTCAAGGTTCGAACACGGGGGTGCGCGCGGAGATTTCCTCCCTATCGATGTATGCCCTAGCTCTCTAAGATCTCGCGGACGAACTCGACGAACTCGCAACACAAAGTCACAAGATTTATACTAGTTCGGGCCACTGTTGTGGTGTAATACCCTACTCCAGTGTGGTGGTGGTGGATTGCCTCTTGGGCTGATGATGAACGGTACAAGGGGAAGAACAGCCTCCTGAGGTTTAGGTGTTCTTGTGCTTGGTGAACTTGTGTGTGAGAGATGCCTCACAATGGTTTATCCCCCCTCTCTACTGTGGTGGCTAGTTCTATTTATATAGGCCCTGGTCCTCTCCCCAAATATTGAGCGGGAAGGGAGCCAACAACGGCCAATTCCAAAGGGGACAACTAGTACAACTTATCCTGACAAAAGCGGTCTTCGCCTGCGAAAGGCTCTAGTGGTGACGCCGTCTTGGCTCCATGGTGACCTCCGTCCTGCCGTCCTGCTGGTCTTGGTCTCGTTGCACTGATATGGAAACCTTTGCTTGATGCCTCGGTACTCTGCGCCTGCACTTGCTTCCTTAGCACCAAAGAGGAAACAAGGACGCTGCACGCGCTGGCACCCGCCTGATCTTGATCGTCATGGCTCACATCACGAGAGCCTCGCGAGGTTTGCCTTGCCTTGATTTCTCCGCTCCTTGCGAGGCAGCCTGGTGAGGCCGCTCCTGAGGAGGTCTTGCGTCATCCGCCTCGTGAGGCTTGGCCCCTCGCGAGGGTCTTGAGTGCCTTGTTGATGAAGATGGGCCGTACAGGCCTGCAGCACAGCCACGCCGTGGGCCGCATGTAGGCAAGTCTGGGGACCCCGTTCCTAGAACGCCGACAGAGCCCATCAATAATCTCTTCATCATTTTCTAAAAATTTCTAAAATTTTTAGTAACTCAAAATAAAAGTGAACCAAACTGAACAAAATTGATAGTAACTACTCCTACAAGTGCCTAGAGACTATATCATGCATTAGAACTACTTGGGACCATATAAATTTGACATGCAAGCTCAAGAACAAGGTCACCTAGGTAGCAAAAATTTGCAATGAATAAAGCACTAGAACAAAACTAATTGGACCATTGGAGGAGTCACATACCGAAGAACAATCTCCCAAAGTAGTTTTGTGAGTGGAGCTTTGAGCTAGGAGATCTAAAATCGCAGCAAAATGAGCTAGAACTCGTGCTTGAGCTAGTTGGTGATTTTTTTGGGAGGAAGGAGTGTGTGGTGGCTGGAATAAGTGGAGGGGAGCCACCAAGGGGGCGCGCCCAGGGGGTGGGCGCGCCCTGGACCCTCATGGCCAGGTGCTTGCTCCCCCTGGTGTGTTCTCATTGCCAGATATTCTCAAATATTCTAGAAAAAAATCATATTCCATTTTCGGGGCATTTGGAGAACTTTTATTTTTGGGGTATTTTTTTATTGCACAGATAATTCAGAAAACAGACAGAAAATACTATTTTTGCTTTATTTAATCTAAATAACAGAAGGTAAAAGGAGGGTACAGAAGGTTGTGCTTTCTAACTTCAACTATCTCATGCTCATCAAAAGGAATCCACTAACAAGGTTGATCAAGTGTTGTTAACAAACTCATTCCGAATCGCATGAAACCGGAGAATTGTCGAATAGCACTAGGTTACCTCAACAGGGATATGAACATCCCCAACAATAAGAATATCATATTTCTTCTTGACAGTAGGTAGAGGAAATTCAAAACCTCCAATAATAATCGATGGAATTTTTCCAATAGAGTTGATACTATGGACTTGAGGTTGTTTCCTCGGAAAGTGTACCGTATGCTCATTACCATTAACATGAAAAGTGACATTGCCTTTGTTGCAATCAATAACAGCCCTTGCAGTATTCAAAAAGGGTCTACCAAGGATAATCGACATACTATCGTCCTCGGGAATATCAAGGAAAACAAAGTCCGTTAAAATAGTAACATTTGCAACCACAACAGGCACATCCTCACAAATACCGACAGGTATAGCAGTTGATTTATCGGCCATTTGCAAAGATATTTAAGTAGGTATCAACTTATTCAAATCAAGTCTACAATATAAAGATAGAGGCATAACACTAACACCGGCTCCAAGATCACATAAAGCAGTTTACATAGTTTCTTTTAATGGGGCATGGTATAGTTGGTACTCCCGGATCTCCAAGTTTCTTTGGTATTCCACCCTTGAAAGTATAATTAACAAGCATGGTGGAAATTTCAGCTTCCTTTATCTTTCTCTTATTTGTAACAATATCCTTCATATACTTAGCATAAGGATTCATTTTAAGCATATTAGTAAAACGCATACGCAAGAAGTTAGGTCTAATCATTTCAGCAAAGCGCTCAAAATCCTCACCATCCTTTTTCTTGGATGGTTTGGGAGGAAAAGGCATGGGTTTCTGAACCCATGGTTCTCTTTCTTTACCGTGCTTCCTAGCAACAAAGTCTCTCTTATCATAACGTTGATTCTTTGATTGTGGGTTATCAAGATCAACAGCAGGTTCAATCTCTACATCATTATCATTGCTAGCTTGAGCATCAACATGAACATTATCACTAGGTTCATGTTCATCACTAGATTGTGTTTCAGCATCAGAGATAGAAATATCATTGGGATTCTCAGGTGTGTCTACAACAGATTCACTAGAAGCATGCAAAGCCCTATCATTTTTCTTTTTCTTATTTTTTAGGACTAGGTGCATCAACATTAGTTCTTTGAGAATCTTGCTCAATTCTCTTAGGGTGGCCCTCAGGATACAAAGGTTCCTTAGTCATTTTACCCCCTCTAGTCATAACTCTAACAACATTATCATTCTTCTTGTTATGTAATTCATTTAGAAAATCATTTTCATATTTAAGCACTTGTTCTACTTGAGTGGTAACCATAGAAGCATGTTTACTAATGAGTTTAAGTTCACCTTTAACACTATCCATGTAATCACTCAAGTGTTCAAGCATATAAGCGTTGCGTTTCAATTGTCTACCAAAATAAGCATTGAAGTTTTCTTGTTTGACAATAAAATTATCAAACTCATCTAAGCATTGGCTAGCAGACTTATAATGAGGAATATCACCTTCATCAAATCTATAGAGGGAATTTACCTTTACTACCTGTGTCGGGTTATCAGGACCATGTATTTCTTCAACAGGCGGCAAATTAAGACCATGTATTTCTTCAATAGGAGGTAAATTCTTAACATCTTCAGCTTTAATACCTTATTCTTTCATAGATTTCTTTGCCTCTTGCATATCTTCAGGACTGAGAAATAGAATACCCCTTTTCTTCGGAGTTGGCATAGGAGTTGGTTCAGGAAGTGTCCAATTATTTTTATTAGTCAACATATTATTCAATAACAATTCAGCTTGATCAACTGTTCTTTCCCTGAAAACACAACCAACACAACTATCCAGGTGGTCTTTGGAAGCATCTGTTAGTCCATTATAAAAGATATCAAGTATTTCATTTTTTCTTGAGAGGGTGATCAGGCAAAGCATTAAGTAATTGGAGAAGCCTCCCCCCAAGCTTGTGGGAGACTCTCTTCTTCAATTTGCACAAAATTATATATTTCCCTTAAAGCGGCTTGTTTCTTATGAGCAGGGAAATATTTAGCAGAGAAGTAATAAATCATATCCCAGGGACTACGCACACAACCAGGATCAAGAGAATTAAACCATATCTTAGCATCACCCTTTAATGAGAACGGAAATAATTTAAGGATATAGTAGTAGCGAGTTTTCTCAGCATTAGTGAACAGGGTGGCTATATCATTTAGTTTAGTAAGATGTGCCACAACAGTTTCAGATTCATAGCCATAAAAAGGATCAGATTCAACCAAAGTAATTATCTCAGTCTCAAGAGAGAAATCATAATCCTTATCAGTAACGAAGATAGGTGAAGTAGCAAAAGCAGGGTCATATTTCATTCTAGCATTCAAAGATTTTTCCTTTAGCTTAGCTAATAATTTCTTAAGATCATTCCTATCATTGCAAGCAAGAAAGTGTCTAGCAGTTTCTTCATCCATAACATAACCCTCAGGCACAACAGGCAATTCATATCTAGGGTGAGAATCTTCATCATCACTTTCATCAATATTATCAGTTTCAATAATTTCATTCTCTCTAGCCCTAGCAAGTTGTTCATCAAGAAATTCACCTAGTGGCACAGTAGTATCAAGCATAGAACTAGTTTCATCATAAGTATCATGCATAGCAAAAGTGGCATCATTAATAACATGCGACATATTAGAATTAATAGCAGAAGCAGGTTTAGGTGTCGCAAGCTTACTCAAAACAGAAGGTGAATCAAGTGCAAAGCTAGATGGCAATTCCTTACCTCCCCTCGTAGTTGAGGGAAAAATATTAGTTCTTTCGTCTTTCAAGTTCCTCATAGTGACCAGCAAATATAAATCCCAAGTGACTCAAAGAATAGAGCTATGATCCCCGACAACGACGCCAAAAAATAGTCTTGATAACCCACAAGTATAGGGGACCGCAACAGTTTTCGAGGGTAGAGTATTCAACCCAAATTTATTGATTCGACACAAGGGGAGCCAAAGAATATTCTCAAGTATTAGCAGTAGAGTTGTCAATTCAACCACACCTGGATAACTTAATATCTGCAGCAAAGTGTTTAGTAGCAAAGTAGTATGGAAGTAACAGTAACGGTGGCAAAAGTAACAGTAGCAGCTTTGAAGTAATTGTAATAGTGGCAACGGAAAAGTAAATAAGTGAAGAACAATATGTGAAAAGCTCGTAGGCATTGGATCGGTGATGGAGAATTATGCCGGATGCGATTCCTCATGCAATAGTTATAAATGAGGGTGACACGGAACTAGCTCCAATTCATCAATGTAATGTAGGCATGTATTCCGAATATAGTCATACGTGCTTATGGAAAAGAACTTGCATGACATCTTTTGGCCTACCCTCCCGTGGCAGCGGGGTCCTATTGGAAACTAAGGGATATTAAGGCCTCCTTTTAATAGAGTACCGGACCAAAGCATTAACACTTCGGGGTTAACGGATCATAACACATAATATGTGACTATAGACTTGCAAGATAGGGTCAAGAACTCACATATATTCATGAAAACATAATAGGTTCAGATCTGAAATCATGGGACTCGGGCCCTAGTGACAAGCATTAAGCATAGCAAAGTCATAGCAACATCAATCTCAGAACATAATGGATACTAGGGATCAAACCCTAACAAAACTAACTCGATTACATGGTGAATCTCATCCAACCCATCACCGTCCAGCAAGCCTACAATGAAATTACTAACGCATGGCGGTGAGCATCATGAAATTGGTGATGGAGGAAGGTTGATGATGGCGATGGCGACATATTCCCCTCTCCGGAGCCCCGAACGGACTCCAGATCAGCCCTCTCGAGAGAGATTAGGGCTTGGCGGCGGCTCCGTATCGTAAAACGCGATGAATCCTTCTCTCTGATTTTTTTCTCCCCGAACGTGAATATATAGAGTTGGAGTTGAGGTCGGTGGAGCACCAGGGTGCCCATGAGGCAGGGGGCGCGCCCTAGGGGGGTAGGTGCGCCCCCACCCTCGTGGACAGGGTGTGGCCCCCTGGCCTTGATTCCTTCACCAGTATTTTTTATTAATCCCAAAAATATTCTCCGTGAAGTTTCAGGTCATTCCGAGAACTTTTTATTTCTGCACAAAAAAACACGATGGCAATTCTGCTGAAAACAGAGTCAGTCCGAGTTAGTTCCATTCAAATCATGCAAGTTAGAGTCCAAAACAAGGGCAAAAGTGTTTGGAAAAGTAGATACGATGGAGACGTATCAGAGCGCAGGGGCGCGGCGAGGGCAGGGCTCCGGCGGCGCGACGGGGGAAGAGAAAGTGGGGATTTGGGTGGGAAAAGAGGCGGGATGAAGCAGAGAGAAGGATTTTGGGGGTTAAGTGGACATAGAAGTAGTGCGTTTAAACCAAACACGCTATAGCTAAGTTAGCTATAGCGGTTTTATGCAGACAGTGCTACTGCTATTACAGGTAGCTATAGCGGTTTTATAAGGAAATTGCTACTGCTACCTTGACTAGCTCTAGCTCTTTTTCAAAAAAGTGCTACTTCTATAACCAGTACCTATAGCAGTTTTCCTGTTTGTTTTCTTCTATTTTCTTTTCCTTTATTTTCTCTCACTTTTTTTTTTCCGAGAGCGGTGAACGACGGGAAGGCGACATATATTGCATTATTTGACGGTTAAGTATGTATAAAAAAATAGGAACATATATATTAGATCATTGGACCCATGCATAATGGCTAAGTGTGTATAAAAAATAGGAACATATATATTACATCATTTGACCGATAACATACGGTTCCTCAGCGTTGACGTTTTCGTTTTTGAGTGAGCTTCTTTCCCTTCTTGTTCGTTGAAAAATAATTGAGCCCCTCATTGTGACTTTTCCTTTTCCATGGAGTACATTTTTTCTTAGGTAATGTAGTATTGATTCTTCTTTTGACATATACTTCATCGTCATCGTCATCTTCCCTCATTGGGTTGTCGTACTGGTCTCAGTCTTCCTCGTTGGCGACTCCATCATTCCAATGATGTTCCTTTTGCCTCTCCTCACGACAACACGGCTGGTATTGCGCGGGTCGGTTATGAAGAAGCATTGTGTCACGTGCTTAGCGTGTACCCATAGATCGTTTTTTGCGATAGCGTTCACGGTAGTGCTCTTGGCGTCAGGTATAGTCATGTTAGTGAAATACTGGTTTTCTATTTCGACATTCTTAGCCCGTCTGACACGGAACATCATCGTGTTGTGCAATCCAGAGTAGTCAAGCTCCCAGATCTCCTCAACCCTTCCGTAAAATCTCTCAGTTGCGCTGTTGTCGCTGCCGGTCATGCATTCCATCGTCACCCCTGAGTTTTGATCATCACTGTCCATATCTTTGGCCTCAGTGTAGAACGTGTATCCGTTGATATCGTATGCCTAATATGTGATGAGGTTGGGCGAGGGGCCATGTGCTAAGGCGTATATGAGCAATCCGTCTGTTCACACACGAACACGTCACCGTGTACCTCCAACGCCGAGGGTGATGCACCGCGGCTCACATCGAAGGAGACCCGTCCGGAAGCACGGTAGGCAAGCAATCCGGTGGGTGCTTTTCAGGATCCGAAACCCCACGCGCCCGGGAGGGACCCCGTCTGGACATGCGGCGGCTATGGGCTGCCCTAAGTCGGTTCGCCCGCCCCTAGAGCCTCGAGGATCGCTGCCCTTCAACACGAAGAACGAACGAAGAACGAGATAGAAAGAACAAGGGAGGGATGTAAAACTAGGGTAAAAAGTAGATGTGTTTTGCGATTGTGTGTTGTTGTTCAACCGGCCGTCACCCCTTAGGTATATAAGAGGCGGCTGGACTTCCCGTGCAAGGAAAAGGCTTGGATTCACGTCCAAAACCCTAGTTTGGGTCCAACTCGGAGCCAAACTTTCCAAAACGGTTTGGTTTACAACCTGGCTGCACCTTGCGGGTCATATTTGAGGTAGCAAACGACCTCGGATGGAAACGAGTCCAAAAGCAAACTTGACCGTTTCGACAAGATGAAAAACTTTTGTGTTGAACATATTTTGATCAGAGGTCGTATTGAAGGCCAAATCGCTCGCCCAAAACGGACTATTACGCAAAACACCCGTTCCCTCGCGCTACCCATCAGACATCGGTCTGGTGGAGCGCGCCACATCACGCCTCATGACAGGGCTGCACTCCGATAACTCTAACTTTTGCATACGAACTCGGATTGGAACGACTTTTATATCAAAATCGATCGTTTCGACGAGGCGAAGACAATCCGTGTAGATCATTTTTTCATAAGAGGCGGTCTTGAGGGCGTAATGAGCCAAATAGTGTTCTGAATACAAAATCTCAGTATTTAGAACACAACTTCGGCCTGCGAGATGAGATCGGATGGCGATGGCACTAACTTCAAAGATGTTCATATCGATAATACGGAACTTTTTTATTTAGATCACTTCTCCATTTGAGTCCGTATTAATTAAGTTCTTGACTGTGCCAAATTCTGGTGTCAACACATGCCCCCCTGTTTTTCGGCAAAGCTAGCGTGCCGAAAAATAACTTGTACCATGTTTGTTCTAAGGACGATGTCAACACTCCATCGGCCATTTTATGTGCTTCAGGCGATAATTTCTATATCGTCCATATTTATGCTTAGGGCGATAATTTTATATCGGCCGTTGATTTTAACTTCTTGTTTACATCATACCTTGGAACCGATTATCACCAATCGGCTTTAAAGAGATGGGATGAATCCGTTCCTCGTAGCACTAAGGAAATAAAACCCCGAGAGGTCACGTCCTGTTAAGCAAGTAACATTGGGATGATTCCAATCCACCGATGCATCGGCCAAAGCAACACAAGCCGAATTATCCGCGTGAATGACTTCTACCTCATCATCGACCCATTGTATTAAGAATTGATGCATGGTAGATGGCACACATTGGTTAGCATGAACCCAATCGCGGCCTAATATAACATTGTAGTTACCTTGCACCTCGGCGATGAAGAATGTGGTGGCCAAAGTTTTACTTCCCACGGTGAGTTCCATGCACATCACACCTTTGGCCTCTGTTTTTTCTTTTCCCTCAAATCCATTAAGTACCATATTGGTATTCATCAATGCATTATCGTCTAACCCCAACTTCTTGAAGACCGAGTAGGGCATAAGATTTACCACAACACCACCATCAACGAGCATCCTAGCAACCGGCGATCCGTTAATATGACCTTTGAGGTACAATGGCTTCAAGTGTTTCACTGGTTCTTTTGGCTTCTCGAAGATAGCATTCTTAGGACCAAAATCCAGCTAGTCTACCTCCCCTTCTTTACCTATAGCACGAAACTCAGCAGGTAAGTAACATACCATATTAATATCCATACCTTCCCGAACCGGCGTAGATTCATAATCCACCATCTCATCTTCATCCCCCAATGTGAATATTGGGCTCAAAGATTCCTCAACTGAAGGGGATGTTTCAGGTGGTGTGGACGATGTAATAGGGGTTGCATCATCCTCTTTTGGTGGTGAATGTGTTGCTGTAGCTAATGTAGAAGCATCTTTGTTTTCTTTTTGTTTAGGCCTCCACACTTGTTTTGTGAGTGCCATGGGCCGAATTTCACTTAACAATTCGTCCCTTTGCCTCTCCTCTTTGTGCTCTACCTTCTCGTGGTTCCTCATGCGTTGTAATCTCCTTTTCATGGTCTTGGTTAAACCGGGAGGACACCACTTAGGTTGAGTATATTTGGGATCCCTTGGTTTGGCCTTGCTTGTGCTTGCCTCATGATCACTAACCATGGAACCCTGCTGAACAATAACAATATCACCATTAGAAGTAGCCAGATTACCAACAATCGCCTTTTTGATCTCCTTTTGCTTGTCGCATTCTGAAATTTCTGCATTAGATGACTTAACACGCCACACTTTTTTATTGGCCTTACTTGGAGAAATTTTTGTTGGCCGATTAGCACCATAGCTCAAACGGCCTTGTGTGGGATAATAAAGCCTCTCGCGAGCAGGCCTTCTAGGTGCTGCCCACCCCATATGGAAAGCATAAGGAGCCATTGGGGGCTGCCCCATCCTCCACTGAAGCCTCTCATGTAATATGGCACATATAAGGGTTGTGACATCCATGCTGTCGGTGCCCATGACCCATATGGCCTTGCATATTGTCGAAACTCTTGCTTCGGAGGCAATCCTGAACGCTTTGAATGTGATGGCCGATTAGAGCTAGAACCGGCCGCTTGACTTGCATATTTGGATAGCGACATATCAAAAGTTGGCTTGATTCTCTTGTTCTTAGTTTCATTCTTTTTCCACTTGCCAACTTCTGAATTCTTGGGCTTGATCAATTTAACATGAGCATCCTCTTGTACTTGTGGTTGCCCCCCGAGTGTAGCATTTTTTATAGTGATCTTCAACACTTCCTTGCCATCGGGTTGCTTCTCAAGCACAATCTTTCTTCCCAAGACCTTGTCGCCGTCCTTGCTATTCCTGGGTTCACCAATAACAACATTATCTTTATTAGCGGATTCGGCTATGTTAGGCCGAATTAACATTTTCTTCCCTTCCAAGTCTATGGTGTTTATGGGGAAGGGCTGCTTATAAACTTGCATCTCAGCAAAATTCAATCGTCCGTCATTAATGGCCGATTGTATCTGTCGTCAAAAAACATTGCAATCGTTAGTAGCATGAGAAAATGAATTATGGTACTTGCAATAAGCACGCTATTTCAGCTCCTCAAACGGCGGTATGGTGTGTGATATTTTAATCATCTTATCTTGCAAGAGAGCATCAAATATTTTATCACACTTTGATATATCAAAAGTAAACCTAATCTCCTCATCACGATTCTTGCGAATCGGCTTAAGAGCATTGCACATATAGGGTTTGGCCTTTGAGGACCAAACAAATTCAGTAGTATAGACATCAACCTCATCGTCCGAATTATCATCATTGTGTTCAACCATATACATTCTAGGACGATTGGTTGCAGACCTATGGACCTCTTTACTTCGACTCTCTTGGGCCAAAGCTTTTTGTAAGACTTGATTAATGCTCGAAAACTCATAACTTTCTAGCCTCTCTTTAATGTGAGTTTTCAAACCATTAAGAACAAGATCTGCCAATTCTCTCTCAGTTATCACTAAGCTATAACATCGGTTTTTTTATATCTCTAAACCTCTTGACATAATCGGTGACCGATTCATCATGTTTCTTCCTAACCGATGTAAGATGTGACAACTTTAGCTCATTATCGCCGCTATAAAAGTGATCATGAAACTTTTGCTCTAATTGCGACCATAAGAGAATTGAGCCATGTGGTAAAGTAGCAAACCATGAAAATGTGGTACCAGTTAAAGATAATGGAAATAAACGCACTTTCAATTCTTCTATGGAACCTGCTTCACCCAACTGTGCTAGATACTGACTCACATGCTCCCAAGTTGTTTTCCTACCCTCACCACTAAATTTAACAAAATCAGGAACCTTATAACCTTGAGGGTAAGAAATTGCATCGAAGTGTTCAGGATAAGGCTTTTGGTACACACGACTCTTTACTTTCGGCTCGTTTCCGAAAGTTTCTAGAAACATCTTATGCTAATCCTCCCTTAATTTAGCTAAAATTGGATCCGAGGTAGATGAAGATGTTTGTGGCAATGACATAGGACCAACCTGAGTACTAGCTATTGGTGCAACTTGTGGGATGGGCGCCGAACCACAATTTGGCGGAAGACCAAACATGCCTGCGCCTATGGGTGGTCTGACAAAGTGATTCAGCGTTGACGCCGAATTGGGCACACTCATAATAGGATTAGAGTATGTAGGTGTAGCCACAAGCTGGTTGGTTTGAGTAGGGTAAAAATTCAGCGGCATATTATATTGTTGTTGCATAGGTGGTGCCGATGAAATAGGTAAAATTGGACTAGGGTTTTCAGATATACCAACAGTACCGCTAGATGATGGAGGCATATTTTTCTGAGCATTAGCACTAGCCACAAAAGAATTATATGCCATCACATTACCCTTACTAACAAGACTTTCAATCACAACCACTTGCTCTGAAGAAAAAACTTTACTCACGGTGATTAGATCTTGTTCGCCGATGAGGGGAGGAAAATTGGTGTTTCCAACCGGAGTGATGTTGCCTTGACGGTCCTTCTTGAAACTTGAAAGAAACGCTTCCAAATCCTCCTCCTCGCGCTTCTTCTTGAGCGCCTCAAAAGCCTCTTCACGCTGCTTCTTGCGCGCTTCGTAGGCTTGGCGATGTTCATCCGATAGTTCATCAAGACCGGGCTTAATGATGTTATCGGCGTCAACTTCTAAGGGCTTGGGAAGATTAGACATGGTTGATGATGATTGTTGATCTTTCTGTCCCCAGCGGAGTCGCCAAAAAGTGTGTTCGCACACAAACACGTCACCGTGTACCTCCAACGCCGAGGGTGATGCACCGCAACTCACGTCGAAGGAGACCCGTCCGGAAGCGCGGTATGCAAGCAATCCGGCGGGTGCTTTTCAGGACCCGAAACCCCACGCGCCCGGGAGGGACCCCGTCTGGACGTGCGGCGGCTATGGGCTGCCCTAGGTCAGTTCGCCTGCCCCTAGAGCCTCGAGGATCGCTGCCCTTCAACACGAAGAACGAGATAGAAAGAACAAGGGAGGGATGTAAAACTAGGGTAAAAAGTAGATGTGTTTTGCGATTGTGTGTTGTTGTTCAATCGGCCGTCACCCCTTAGGTATATAAGAGGCGGCTGGACTTCCCGTGCAAGGAAAAGACTTGGATTCACGTCCAAAACCCTAGTTTGGGTCTAACTCGGAGTCAAACTTTCCAAAACGGTTCGGTTTACAACCTGGCTGCACGTTGCGGGTCATATTTGAGGCAGCAAACGACCTCGGATGGAAACGTGTCCAAAAGCAATCTTGACCGTTTTGATGAGACGAAAAACTTTTGTGTTGAACATATTTTGATCAGAGATCGTCTTGAAGGCCAAATCGCTCGCTCAAAACGGACTGTTACGCAAAACACCCGTTCCCTCGCGCTACCCATCAGCATAGGTCTGGTGGGGCGCGCCAAATCACGCCTCATGACAGGGCTGCACTCCGATAGCTCTAACTTTTTCATATGAACTCGGATTGGAACGATTTTTATATCAAAATCGATCGTTTCGACGAGACGAAGACAATCCGTGTAGATCATTTTTTCATAAGAGGCGGTCTTGAGGGCGTAATGAGCCGAATAGTGCTCTGAATACAAAATCTCAGTATTTCGAACACAACTTCGGCCTGTGAGATGAGTTCGGATGGCGATGGCCCAAACTTCAAAGATGTTCATATCGATAATACGGAACTTTTTTATTTAGATCACTTCTCCATTTGAGATCGTATTAATTAAGTTCTTGACCGTGCCAAATTCTGGTGTCAACACCGTCCTTAGAGCCCTCCTCTGGGGTATTAGTAATAATATGCTTTTTGAACCAATGCAGGAAAGTGGAGTTGTGCGCTTTAGTAACTTCGGAGTCCGTCCTGCATACCCCTCGATCACGATACTTCTTTGTGATAATTTCTTTGTGCAGTGCCACGAAAGGATCTACCTCATCTAGGTGTTGTAGCACTACCAAGTTTGCTCTGTCAAAGTCATTGCGTCGATCTGAGTATGCCACGTGCAGTTCCCTGCGACCGTTGGAGTGACCTTCTCCTTCGAGCCTCCCATCGTGCTTGTTAACGGGCAAACCAACACCAACACCAGGCAGCTGGTCTGCGCCATATAGAAAATTCTCGCAGAAAGAGATGCTCTCTTGTGTCAGATAGACCTGGACGATGCTTCCATCTAGACGGGACATGTTACGAACGAATCCTTTAATGATCCCATTCATCCTCCCAAACGGCATCATGTTGTGCAGGAATGACAGCCCCAGGTCTATTATGTCGTCCACAATATGGACACACAAATGCACCATGACGTCAAAGAACGCGGGCGGGAAGTACATCTCAAGCTCATTCAGTATCACAACGATCTCTTTCTGTAGCCTTCGGAGCTGGTTCACACTGATCGACTTTCGAGAGATGACGTCGAAAAAGTTGCAGAGACCAATAAGCGTGTCACGGACGTGCTTGTCCATTATCCCTCTAAGGGCAACAGGTAGTATCTGCGTCATCATCACATGACAGTCATGGGACTTCATCCAGCTGAACCTTTTCTTGTCCGTGTCTAGATATCTGCTTATCTTGCCACAGTAATCGGAACTAACTTTGACTCTGGTAAGGCACTTAAATAATTGATCGATCTCAGCCTGACTTAAGGTGAAGCAAGAAGGGGGGCAATAATCTTCTTCCTTTACTTTCTTTCCCTTCTTCTCCCGCGCCTCTGTCTCCGTATCTGTCTCGTCTGTCTTTTTACGGGGCGGCATGTGCAGATCTTCCCTGATATTCAAATCTTGCAACTCTTTTCTTGCCTTCGGCCCATCCTTGGTCTTATCTGGCATGTTGACCAGTGTCGCGAGAAAGCTCTCAAGTACATTCTTACAGATATGCATTTGATCAAGGCAATGAGGTGTGTCGAGTTTGTAGCAGTACTCCAAGTCCCATAACACAAACCTCGTCTTCCATACCTTCAACAGCGGCTCTGGCGCCTTTTTCATCGTCTTTCCCGGTGCGGGGCACTGTTCGTAGTTTTTCAACAACTCATCGACTTCGGCGCCGCTCCGCTAACGTGGAGGTCCTCGATGCTCAGCGTGACCATTGAGCCATCTTCGATGCCCCATGTACACGATTTTCTCAGACCCGCCATCTTTCCTTGATGTTAGCTGCTGAGACATCGTATCATCCATGCATCGCATGCATCCGCAATATCCATGGCGCACCTGTCCTGCGACATATCCGTAACCGAGATAGTCGTGCACCATTGTGATCAGTGCGGCTCTCATGTAGAAATACTCGCCTTTGCTGGCGTCCCATGTCTTGGCCGGTGTTTTCCATAACGTGTCTAACTCCCCTTGAAGTAGCCCAGATACAGATTAATATTATTTCTTGGTTGTTTCGGCCCTTGAATCAGCATGCTCATGTGAATGTACTTCGACTTCATGCACAGCCAGGGGGGAGGTTGTACATCCATACAAACACGGGCCATGTGCTATGGTTGGTGTTCTGGTTGCCAAACGGATTCATGCCATTGGTACACGCGCCGAGCATGATGTTCCTTGCATCACATTTGAAATACTGATAGAAGCCGTTCAACGCTCTCCACTGGCTTCCATCCTTGACGTGTCTCAGCTTCAGATCATCTCCATCGTCGGGCTTCTTCCTCTCCGCGTGCCAGCGCATGAGATTTGCTTCCTTGGGATCTACAAAATACTGCTGGAGACGGGGAGTGATCGGTAAGTACCATACAACTTTCTGGGGACATTTCTTCCCGGCCTTCTTGTATCGAGAAGCATTGCAGACCGGACAGCTTGTTTTTTCCCCATGCTCCTTACGATAAATTATGCAATCATTGATGCATACATGGTATCTAACATGCGGCAGATCAAGAGGGCACACGATCATCGAGGCTAGTGTCGGTCCATTTGTTTTTAGCCTTCGTCTTCAGGAGTTGGAGCGTGAAACTCAAGCGGGTTACCTCAGGATTGCAACCATCATACAATGGAGTGTTCGAGTCTACCACGAGTTGCTACAGCTTAACCTCCTCTCTAGAAGCAGCTCTCTCAGTATTCGTCTCCTTGTGAAGCAGTGCTTGAACATGAGGGTCCCACACGATTGAACTTAGTACCGACGAACTCTATGGCGTGGAGTCCATGTTCTCTCCGCCGCCATGTCCGGCCCCTTCTCCGCCGCCATGTCCAGCCTCTTCCCCGCTGTCATTATCGATCATCTCTTCGTCTTGCCCCGTGTCGTCATTGTCTGCCCCGTTGGCGTCCTCAACATCATCATCCTCATCTTCAATTATCCACCGAGTATAGCCATCCATGAAACCAGTCATGAGCAGGTGCGCTTCGACATGACCTTTGTCATAGGGGTCGAACCAAACTATTCCTTTGCATCTTCGACATGCACATAAAACCTCTGTCAGGTTCTTTTCTTTCATGTCCTGCACCGCCAACCGCAATCACCCGTCCACCATCGTTCCACTGACCATCATGAACGCCTGCACGGTAATAATAAACAAGTTGATTATAAAAATGCATGCATGCATCAAAGTCATGCAAAAATTCAGCATGACCTTCCCTAAAAATAGGACATATAGATCTAGAGTTTGCCCGGAATTCGCCGAAACGGAAATAAATCGACATTTCAGCAAAACATAGGCAACTCACAAGCACAATTCGGCGTCAACTCATGCCACACACACAATTTCCATCATATTGCCCAATTATCATATCGCACACACATACACATATTTCCATTCTTGCAAAGGCATGAATTTTTAATCACACCTATCTCGAGATCGAGCACACGGTGGATATGATGATGTAGTAGGGAGATCAAAAGTGGACAAAGCTCTTCTTGACAAAGCTAGATCTAGTTAGGGGGCACATAGGTCACTTCACTAAATGCTACATCTACCTAGCTAGCTAATTTGGGAGGAGACAACTTCAACTAGTGGAGGGGGAAGGAAAAAGAGAAAGGAGATGGATTAATGGAGGTGGTGTAGTTAGCTAGGAGTAATAAAGAGAGAGAAAGGTAGGTAGAAGAGGGAGAGTAATGGGGGGGGGAGTATTGAGGAAGAAGCAAAGTGAGGGAGAGAGGAGGTGGGAGGTAGGGGAAAGTGAGGAAGAGAGGAGATAGGAAGGGAAAAGGTGGTATTATGCTGTGTCTTAGCAGTAGCGCGGGTGGTAAAGCGCGCTACTGCTAAGAACATAGCAGCAACGCGCTTCCTGTGCACGTGCTACTGCTAAGCGGGGCTCGCCATGTGGCTAGTTTCAAAATTAGCAGTAGCGACCAGAAAAAAAGCGCACTACTACTATTACTTTAGCAGTAGCGCAGGTCGCAGCAGCGCGCTGCTGCTAAACCTAGGTTGGTGGGTACTGTCGGTCGATTTTAGTAGCAACGCGGTTCCACTAGGCCGCGCTAGTGCTAACTGAGTAGTAGTAGCGCTTGTGTTGAACCCGCGCTACTAAAAATTAGCAGTAGCGCCTCTTTTTGTACTGCGCTGCTGCTAAGATTCGGTGTATAAGGTTTTCCCTAGTAGTGCATCCTCGTCTCCACCCGCTCCACTTGTGGTTATCTCTTACCTTTACTTTGTGCAAGCTATTGTTGTGTTGTACCCTTTAGCATCATATAGGTTGCTCACCTAGTTGCACATCTAGACAACCTTTGTTGCTAACCCTAATTTTTAAGAGAAGCTAAAAATTGGTAGTTTCCTATTCACCCCCCTCTAGTCAACCATATCGATCCTTTCACCTATATTTTGAGTTTCCATCGCAACATGTCACTTACAAAAAAAAAATCATGTGAGCACAATCAAAATTCTATAAAATGGCCATCATACTATAAGAAACATATCACTTAGTAATAAAAGAATTCCATGTCATGTTAGCAGTACAAACTGTTGGGGAACGCAGTAATTTCAAAAAAATCCTACGCATATGCAATATCTATCATGGTGATGCATAGCAACGAGAGGGGAGAGTGTTGTCCACGTACCCTCACAGACCGAAAGCAGAAGCGTTATGACAACGCGGTTGATGTAGTCGTATGTCTTCACGATCCGACCGATCCTAGTATTGAAAGTATGGCACCTCCGCGATCTGCACACGTTCAGCTCGGTGACGTCCCACGAACTCTCGATCCAGCTGAGTGTCGAGGGAGAGCTTCGTCAGCATGATGGTGTGATGATGGTGATGATGAAGCTACCGGCAGAGGGCCTCGCCTAAGCACTACAACGATATGACCGAGGTGGAAATCTGTGGAAGGGGGCACTGCACACGGCTAAGACAACTGTCAACTGGTGTGTTCTAGGGTGCCCTCCTGCCCCCGTATATAAAGGAGCAAGGGGGAGGCCGGTCGGCCCTATAGGCGCGCCAAGGAGGGGAGGAATCATCCTCCTAGTAGGAGTAGGATTCCTCCTTTCCTAGTCCTACTAGGACGGGGAAGGAAGGTGGAAATCTGTGGAGGGGGGCACCGCACACGGCTAAGAAAATCATTGTTGTTGGTATTGGTGAAGTCACACAATTGAGTATTATCTTGAGCCATCGTGACAAACAAGCAATCCAACACACCAGCAAACAAGAGATGGGCAAAAAGAGGCAAACGGAAAAAGAGAGGGCGAATAAAACGGCAAGGGTGAAGTGGAGGAGAGGAAAATGAGAGGCAAATGGCAAATAATGTAATGCGGGAGATAAGGGTTTGTGATGGGTACTTGGTATGTTGACTTTTGCGTAGACTCCCCGGCAACGGCGCCAGAAATCTTTCTTGCTACCTCTTGAGCACTGCGTTGGTTTTCCCTTGAAGAGGAAAGGGTGATGCAGCAAAGTAGCGTAAGTATTTCCCTCAATTTTTGAGAACCAAGGTATCAATCCAGTAGGAGGCCACACACGAGTCCCTCGCACCTACACAAACAAATAAATCCTCGCAACCAATGCAAAAAGGGGTTGTCAATCCCTTCACGGTCACTTACGAGAGTGAGATCTGATAGATATGATAGGATAATATTTTTGGTATTTTTATGATAAAGATGCAAAGTAAAGAAAACAAAATAAAAACGGCGCCAGAAAAAGCTTGTTGACGGGAGATTAATATGATGGAAAATAGACCCGGGGGCCATAGGTTTCACTAGAGGCTTCTATCGAGAGCATAAGTATTACGGTGGGTAAACAAATTACTGTTGAGCAATCGACAGAATTGAGCAAAGTTATGAGAATATCTAGGTATGATCATGTATATAGGCATCACGTCCGACACAAGTAGACCGACTCTTGCCTGCATCTACTACTATTACTCCACACATCGACCGCTATCCAGCATGCATCTAGAGTATTAAGTCCATAAGAACAGAGTAACGCTTTAAGCAAGATGACATGATGTAGAGGGATAAACTCATGCAATATGATATACACCCCATCTTGTTATCCTCGATGGCAACAATATAATACAATACATGCCTTACTGCCCCTACTGTCACTGGGAAAGGACACCGCAAGATTGAACCCAAAGCTAAGCACTTCTCCCATTGCAAGAAAGATCAATCTTGTAGGCCAAAACAAACTGATAATTCGAAGAAACTTGCAAAGATAACCAATCATACATAAAATAATTCAGAGAAGATTCAAATATTGTTCATAGATAAACTTGATCATAAACCCACAATTCATCGGTCTCAACAAACACACCGCAAAAGAAGATTACATCGAATAGATCTCCACAAGATAGGGGGAGAACATTGTATTGAGATCCAAAAAGAGACAAGAAGCCATCTAGCTAATAACTATGGACCTGAAGGTCTGAGGTAAACTACTCACACATCATCGGAGAGGCTATGGTGTTGATGTAGAAGCCATCCGTGATCGATGCCCCCTCCGGCGGAGCTCTGGAAAAGGCCCCAAGATGGGATCTCACGGGTACAGAAGGTTGCGGTGGTGGAATTAGGTTTTTGGCTCCGCATCTGGTAGTTTGGGGGTACGTAGGTATATATAGGAGGAAGAAGTACGTCGGTGGAGCAACATGGGGCCCACGAGGGTGGAGGGCGTGCCCAAGGGGGTAGGCGTGCCCCCCTACCTCGTGCCCTCCTGGTTGATGTCTTGACGTAGGGTCCAAGTCCTCTGGATCACGTTCGTTCCATAAATCAGGTTCCCGAGGTTTCATTCCGTTTGGACTCCGTTTGATATTCTTTTTTTGTGAAACTCTGAAATAGGCAAAAAAACAACAATTCTGGGCTGGCCTCCGGTTAATAGGTTAGTCCCAAAAATAATATAAAAGTGTATAACAAAGCCCAATAATGTCCAAAACAGAATATAATATAGCATGGAACAATAAAAAATTATAGATACATTGGAGACGTATCAAGCATCCCCAAGCTTAATTCCTGCTCGTCCTCAAGTAGGTAAATGATAAAAACAGAATTTTTGATGTGGAATGCTACTTGGCATAATTTCAATGTAATTCTTCTTAATTGTGGTATGAATATTCAGATCCGGAAGATTCAAGATAAAAGTTCAATATTGACATAAAAGTAATAAAACTTCAGGCATACTAACTAAGCAATTATGTCCTCTCAAAATAACATGGCCAAAGAAAGTTCATCCCTACAAAATCATATAGTTTAGTCATGCTCCATTTTCGTCACACAAGAATGCTCTCATCATGCACAACCCCGATGACAAGCCAAGCAATTGTTTCATACTTTAGTAATCTCAAACTTTTTCAACCTTCACGCAATACATGAGCATGAGCCATGGATATAGCACTATGTGTGGAATAGAATATAATGATGGGGGTTATGTGGAGAAGACAAAAAAGGAGAAAGTCTCACATCAACGAGGCTAATCAATGAGCTATGGAGATGCCCATCGATTGATGTTAATGCAAGGAGTAGGGATTGCCATGCAACGGATGCATGAAAGCTCAACAAAAGAAACTAAGTGGGTGTGCATCCAACTTGCTTGCTCACGAAGACATAGGGCATTTGAGGAAGCCCATTGTTGGAATATACAAGCCAAGTTCTATAATGAAAAATTCCCACTAGTATATGAAAGTGACAAAACAAGAGACTCTCTATCATGAAGATTATGGTGCTACTTTGAAGCACAAGGGTAAAAAGGATAGTAACATTGTCCCTTCTCTCTTTTTCTCTCATTTTTTGGGCCTTCTTCTTTTTTTATGGCATTTCTCTCCCCTTTTTTTATTTTTTTCCTCACTTGGGACAATGCTCTAGAAAATTATGATCATCACACTTCTATTTATTTACAACTCAATGATTACAACTCAATACTAGAACAAAGTATGACTCTATATGAATGCCTCCGGCGGTGTACCGGGATATGCAATGAATCAAGAGTGACATGTATGAAAGAATTATGAATGGTTGCTTTGCCACAAATACTATGTCAACTACATGATCATGCAAAGCAATATGACAATGATGAACGTGTCATGATAAACGGAACGGTGGAAAGTTGCATGGCAATATATCTCGGAATAGCTATGGAAATGCCATAATAGGTAGATATGGTGGCTGTTTTGAGGAAGATATAAGGAGGTTTATGTGTGAAAGAGTGTATCATATCACAGGGTTTGGATGCACCGGCGAAGTTTGCACCAACTCTCAATGTGAGAAAGGGCAATGCATGGTACCGAGGAGGCTAGAAATGATGGAAAGGTGAGAGTGCGTATATCCATGGAGTCAACATTAGTCATAAAGAACTCACATACTTATTGCAAAAATCTACAAGTCATCAAAAACCAAGCACTACACGCATGCTCCTAGGGGGATAGATTGGTAGGAAAAGACCATCGCTCGTCCCCGACCGCCACTCATAAGGAGGACAATCAAAGAACACCTCATGTTTCAAATTTGTTACATAACATTTACCATACGTGCATGCTATGGGACTTGCAAACTTCAACACAAGTATTTCTCAAATTCACAACTACTCAACTAGCACAACTTTAATATCACTACCTCCATATCTAAAAATAATCATCAAGCATCAAACTTCTCTTAGTATTCAACACACTCATAAGAAAGTTTTTACTAGTCTTGAATACCTAGCATATTAGGATTATTTAAGAAAATTACCATGTTGTTTAAGACTCCCAAAATAATATAAGTGAAGTGTGAGATAACAATAGTTTCTATAAAACAAATCCACCACCGTGCTCTAAAAGATATAAGTGAAGCACTAGAGCAAAAACTATATAGCTCAAAAGATATAAGCGAAGCGCATAGAGTATTCCAATAAATTCGGAATCATGTGTGTCTTGAAGGAAATATGCCCCAGAGGCAATAATAAAGTTATTATTTATTTCCTTATATCATGATAAATGTTTATTATTCATGCTAGAATTGTATTAACCGGAAACATAATACATGTGTGAATATATAGACAAACAGAGTGTCACTAGTATGCCTCTACTTGACTAGCTCGTTAATCGAAGATGGTTATGTTTCCAAACCATAGACATGAGTTGTCATTTGATTAAACGAGATCACATCATTAGGAGAATGATGTGATTGACATGACCCATTCCGTTAGCTTAGCACACGATCGTTTAGTATGTTGCTATTGCTTTCTTCATGACTTATACATGTTCCTATGACTATGAGATTATGCAACTCCCATTTACTGGAGGAACACTTTGTGTGCTACCAAACGTCACAAAGTAACTGGGTGATTATAAAGGTGCTCTACAGGTGTCTCCAAAGGTACATGTTGGGTTGGCATATTTCGACATTAGGATTTGTCACTCCGATTGTCGGAGAGGTATCTCTGGTCCCTCTCGGTAATGCACATCACTTAAGCCTTGCAAGCATTGCAACTAATGAGTTAGTTGCGGGATGATGTATTACGGAACGAGTAAAGAGACTTGCCGGTAACGAGATTGAACTAGGTATTGAGATACCGACGATCGAATCTCGGGCAAGTAACATACCGATGACAAAGGGAACAACGTATGTTGTTATGCGGTCTGACCGATAAAGATCTTCGTAGAATATGTAGGAGCCAATATGAGAATCCAGGTTCCGCTATTGGTTATTGACCAGAGACATGTCTCGGTCATGTCTACATAGTTCTCGAACCCGTAGGGTCCGCACGCTTAACGTTACGATGACAGTTATATTATGAGTTTATATGTTTTGATGTACCGAAGGTTGTTTGGAGTCCCGGAAGTGATCACGGACATGACGAGGAGTCTCGAAATGGTCGAGACATGAAGATTGATATATTGGAAGCCTATGTTTGGATATGCAAGTGTTCCGGGTGAAATCAAGATTTTTCCGGAGTACCGGCAGGTTACCGGAACCCCCCTAGAACTTAATGGGCCTTATTGGGCCTTGGTGGAAGAGAGGAGAGGAGGCCAGGGCAGGGCCGCGCACCCCTCCCCCCTAGTACGAATAGGACAAGGAGAGGGGAGCGGCGCCCCCCTTTCCTTCCTCCCCTCCACCTCTTCCCCCTCTCTCTCCTATTCCAACATGGAAAAAGGGGGGAGTCCTACTCCCGGTAGGATTAGGACTCCTCCGGCGCGCCTCTCCCCTTGGCCGGCCGCCTCCTCCCCTTGCTCCTTTATATACGGGGGCAAGGGGGCACCCCAGAGACAACAATTGATCATTGATCTCTTAGCCGTGTGCGGTGCCCCCCTCCACCATAATCAACCTCGATAATACTGTAGCGGTGCTTAGGCGAAGCCCTGCGTCGGTAGAACATTAACATCGTCACCACGCCGTCGTGCTAACGAAACTCTCCCTCAACACTCGGCTGGATCGGAGTTCGAGGGACGTCATCGAGCTGAACGTGTGCTGAACTCGGAGGTGCCGTACGTTCGGTAATTGATCGGTCGGATCGTGAATACGTACGACTACATCAACCACATTGTGCTAATGATTCTGCCTTCGTTCTACGAGGGTACATGGACAACACTCTCCCCTCTCGTTGCTATGCATCACCATGATCTTGCGTGTGAGTAGGATTTTTTTTGAAATTACTACGTTCCCCAACATGTCTCTCTCAAAAGGTGTGTCCAACAAAGATGATTGTGGTAAACTAAAAAGCAAAGACTCAAATCATACAAGACGCTCCAAGCAAAACACATATCATGTGGTGAATAAAAATATAGCTCCAAGTAAGTTACCGATGGAAGTAGACAAAAGAGGGGATGCCTTCCGGGGCATCCCCAAGCTTTGGCTTTTTGGTGTCCTTATATTATCTTGGGGTGCCATGGGCATCTCCAAGCTTAGGCTCTTGCCACTCCTTGTTCCATAATCCATCAAATCTTTCACCCAAAACTTGAAAACTTCACAACACAAAACTTAACAGAAAATCTCGTGAGCTCCCTTAGCGAAAGAAAACAAAACATCACTTCAAGGTACTGTAATGAACTCATTCTTTATTTATATTGGTGTTAAATCTTCTGTATTCCAACTTATATATGGTTTATAAACTATTTTACTAGCCATAGATTCATCAAAATAAGCAAACAACACACGAAAAACAGAATCTGTCAAAAACAGAACAGTCTGTAGTAATCTGTAACTAACGCAAACTTCTGGAACTCCAAAAATTCAGCAAACATAGGAAGACCTAGATAATTTGTTTATTGATCAGCAGCAATTGGAATCAATATTTTATCACGTTCTGGTGATTTTTAACAATTATTTTTGTGAACAAAAAGTATCTGCAGTTTTCAGCAAGATCAAATAACTATCATCCAAGAAGATCCTATAGGTTTAACTTGGCACAAACACTAATTAAAACATAAAAACACATATAACCAGAGGCTAGATCAAAAATTTATTTCTAAACATAATCAAAAAGAAAAAAAACAAAAAATAAAATTGGGTTGCCTCCCAACAAGCGCTATCGTTTAACGCCCCTAGCTAGGCATAAAAGCAAGGATAGATCTAGGTATTGCCATCTTTGGTAGGGAATCCATAAGTGGATCTCATGATAGATTCATATGGTAATTTTATTTTCTTTCTAGGAAAGTGTTCCATGCGTTTCCTTAACGGAAATTGGAATCTAATATTTCCTTCCTTCATATCAATAGTTGCACCGATCGTTCTAAGGAAAGGTCTACCAAGAATAATAGGACATGAAGGATTGCAATCTATATCAAGAACAATAAAATCTACGGGCACATAATTCCTATTTGCAACAATAAGAACATCATTAATTCTTCCCATAGGTTTCTTAATGGTGGAATCCGCAAGGTGCAAGTTTAAAGAGCAATCATCAAAATCACGAAAACCTAGCAAATCACACAAAGTCTTTGGAATCTTGGAAACACTACCACCCAAATCACACAAAGCATAGCATTCATGATCTTTAATTTTAATTTTAATAGTAGGTTCCCACTCATCATAAAGTTTTCTAGGGATAGAAACTTCCAACTCAAGTTTTTCTTCATAAGATTGGATCAAAGCATCAACGATATGTTTAGTAAAAGCTTTATTTTGGCTATAAGCATGAGGAGAATTTAGCATGGATTGCAACAAGGAAATAAAATCTATCAAAGATAAATTATCATAACTAAATTCCTTGAAATCCAAAATAGTGGTTTCATTAATATCTAATGTTTTGATCTCTTCAATCCCACTTTTATCAATTTTAGCATCAAGATCTAAAAACTCCGAATTCTTGGAACGCCTTCTAGGTAAAGGTGGATCATATTCAGTCCCATCATTATCAAGATTCATATTGCAAAACAAAGATTTAATAGGGGACACATCAATAACTTTTAGATCTTCATCTTTATTTTCATAGAAATTTAAAGAACACGCTTTCACAAAGCAATCTTTCTTAGCACGCATCCTAGCGGTTCTTTCTTTACACTCATCAATGGAAATTCTCATGGCTTTGAGAGACTCATTGATATCATGCTTAGGAGGAATAGATCTAAGTTTTAAGGAATCAATATCAAGAGAAATTCTATCAACGTTCCTAGCCAATTCATCAACCTTAAGCAATTTTTCTTCAAGCAAAGCATTAAAATTCTTTTGTGAATTCATAAATTCCTTAACACTAGTCTCAAACTAAGAAGGCATCTTATTAAAATTTCCATAAAAATTGTTGTAGGAATTACCATAATTATTAGAGTAATTACTAGGATAAGCCCTAGGATTGAAGTTTCCTCTATACGCGTTGTTACCAAAATTATTCCCGCCAACAAAATTCACATCCATAGATTCATTATTATTCTCAATCAAAGTAGACAACGACATATCATTAGGATCAGAAGAAACACTTTTTTTAGCAAATAATTTCATAAGTTCATCCATCTTTCCACTCGAAACATTAATTTCTTCTATTGCATGCACTTTTTTACTAGTAGATCTTTCGGTGTGCCATTAAGAATAATTAACCATAATGTTATCTAGGAGTTTAGTAGCTTCTCCTAAAGTGATTTCCATAAAAGTACCTCCCGCGGCCGAATCTAAAAGATTTCTAGAAGCAAAATTCAATCCGGCATAAAAAATTTGTATGATCATCCACAAATTCAAACCATGTGTAGGACAATTATGTATCATTAATTTCATCCTATCCCAAACTTGTCCAACATGTTCATGATCAAGTTTCTTAAAATTCATAATATCGTTTCTAAGAGAGATGATTTTAGCGACAGGAAAATACTTAGAGATAAAAGCATCTTTGCACTTATTCCAAAAATCAATACTATTTTTGGGCAAAGACGAAAACCAAGCTTTAGCACGATCTCTAGGTGAAAAAGGAAATAGCTTCAATTTAGCAATATCATTATCCACATCTTTCTTTTTTTGCATATCACACAAATCAACGAAGCTATTTAGATGGGTAGCGGCATCCTCACTAGGAAGGCCGACTAATTGATCTTTCATGACAAGATTCAACAAAGCAGCATTGATTTCATAAGATTCGGTATTGGTAAGAGGAGCAATCGGAGTACTAAGAAAATCATTATTGTTGGTATTGGTGAAGTCACACAATTTAGTATTATCTTGAGCCATCGTGACAAACAAGCAATCCAACACACGAGCAAACAAGAGACGTGCAAAGAGAGGCAAACGGAAAAAGAGAGGGTGAATAAAATGACAAGGGTGAAGTGGGGGAGAGGAAAACGAGAGGCAAATGGCAAATAATGTAATGCGGGAGATAAGGGTTTGTGATGGGTACTTGGTATGTTGACTTCTGCGTAGACTCCCCGGCAACGGCGCCAAAAATCCTTCTTGCTACCTCTTGAGCACTGCGTTGGTTTACCCTTGAAGAGGAAAGGGTGATGCAGCAAAGTAGCGTAAGTATTTCCCTCAGTTTTTGAGAACCAAGGTATCAATCCAGTAGGAGGCCACGCACGAGTCCCTCGCACCTACACAAATAAATAAATCCTCTCAACCAACGCAATAAAGGGGTTGTCCATCCCTTCACGGTCACTTATGAGAGTGAGATCTGATAGATATGATAGGATAATATTTTTGGTATTTTTATGATAAAGATGCAAAGTAAAGAAAACAAAATAAAAACGGCGCCAGAAATAGCTTGTTGACGGGAGATTAATATGATGGAAAATAGACCCGGGGACCATAGGTTTCACTAGAGGCTTCTCTCGAGAGCATAAGTATTACGGTGGGTAAACAAATTACTGTTGAGCAATTGACAGAATTGAGCATAGTTATGAGAATATCTAGGTATGATCATGTATATAGGCATCACGTCCGAGACAAGTAGACCGACTTCTGCCTTCATCTACTACTATTACTCCACACATCGACCGCTATCCAGCATGCATCTAGAGTATTAAGTTCATAAGAACAGAGTAACGCTTTAAGCAAGATGACATGATGTAGAGGGATACAATCATGCAATATGATATAAACCCCATCTTGTTATCCTCGATGGCAACAATACAATACGTGCCTTGCTGCCCCTACTGTCACTGGGAAAGGACACCGCAAGATTGAACCCAAAGCTAAGCACTTCTCCCATTGCAAGAAAGATCAATCTAGTAGGCCAAACCAAACTCATAATTCAAAGAGACTTGCAAAGATAACCAATCATGCATAAAAGAATTCAGAGAAGATTCAAATATTGTTCATAGATAAACTTGATCATAAACCCACAATTCATCGGTCTCAACAAACACACCGCAAAAGAAGATTACATCGAATAGATCTCCACAAGATAGGGGGAGAACATTGTATTGAGATCCAAAAAGAGAGAAGAAGCCATCTAGCTAATAACTATGGACCCGAAGGTCTGAGGTAAACTACTCACACATCATCGGAGAGGCTATGGTGTTGATGTAGAAGCCCTCCGTGATCGATGCCCCCTCCGGCGGAGCTCCGGAAAAGGCCCCAAGATGGGATCTCACGGGTACAGAAGGTTGCGGCGGTGGAATTAGGTTTTTGGCTCCGTATCTGGTAGTTTGGGGGTACGTAGGTATACATAGGAGGAAGAAGTATGTCGGTGGAGCAACGTGGGGCCCACGAGGGTGGAGGGCACGCCCAGGGGGTAGGTGCGCCCCCCTACCTCGTGCCCTCCTGGTTGATTTCTTGACGTAGGGTCCAAGTCCTCTGGATCACGTTTGTTCCGAAAATCACGTTCCCGAAGGTTTCATTCCGTTTGGACTCCGTTTGATATTCTTTTTCTGCGAAACTCTGAAATAAGCAAAAAACAGCAATTCTGGGCTGGGCCTCCGGTTATGTCCCAAAAATAATATAAAAGTGTATAATAAAGCCCAATAATGTCCAAAACAGAATATAATATAGCATGGAACAATCAAAAAATATAGATACGTTGGAGATGTATCAGAGTCCGGCCAGCCCTTGGGGCGCGCCAAGGAGGGGAGGAGTCCTCCTCCTAGTAGGAGTAGGACTCCCCCTTTCCTAGTCCAACTAGGAGGAAGAAGGGGGAAGGAAGGAGAGGGAGAGAGGGAGGGAAAGAGGGGGCGCCCCCCCTCCTTGTCCAATTCGGACTCCTCAAGGGGGGGCGCAGCCAGCCCTAAGGCCCCCTCCTCTCTCTCTCACAAGGCCCATGTCGGCCCATTTGTCCCCGAGGGTTCTGATAACCCCCAGGCACTCCGGTAATTATCCGGCGACCCCCGGAACTCATCCGGTGTCCGAATATAGTCATCCAATATATCAATATTTATGTCTTGACTATTTCGAGACTCCTCGTCATGTCTGTGATCACATCCAGGACTCCGAACTATCTTCGGTACATAAAAACACATAAACTCATAATACCAATCGTCACCGAACATTAAGCGTGCGGACCCTACGGGTTCGAGAACTATGTAGACATGACTGAGACACGTCTCCGGTCAATAACCAATAGCGGAACCTGGATGTTCATATTGGTTTCTACATATTCTACGAAGATCTTTATCGGTCAAATCGCATAACAACATACATTGTTCCCTTTGTCATCGGTATGTTACTTGCCCGAGATTCGATCGTCGGTATCTCAATACCTAGCTCAATCTCGTTACCGGAAAGTCTCTTTACTCGTTCCGTAATGCATCATCCCGCAACTAACTCATTAGTCACATTGCTTGCAAGGCTTATAGTGATGTGCATTACCGAGAGGGCCCAGAGATACCTCTCCGACAATCAGAGTGATAAATCCTAATCTCGATCTATGCCAACCCAACAAGTACCATCAGAGACACCTGTAGAGCACCTTTATAATCACCCAGTTACATTGTGATGTTTGGTAGCACACTAAGTGTTCCTCCGGTATTCGGGAGTTGTATAATCTCATAGTTATAGGAACATGTATAAGTCATGAAGAAAGCAATAGCAACATACTAAATGATCAAGTGCTAAGCTAATGGAATGGGTCAAGTCAATCACATCATTCTCTAATGATGTGATCCCGTTAATCAAATGACAACTCATGTCTATGGTTAGGAAACTTAACCATCTTTGATTCAACGAGCTAGTCAAGTAGAGGCATACTAGTGACACTTTGTTTGTCTATGTATTCACACATGTACTAAGTTTCCGGTTAATACAATTCTAGCATGAATAATAAACATTTATCATGATATAAGGAAATATAAATAACAACTTTATTATTGCCTCTAGGGCATATTTCCTTCACAAACAACAATTGCCATGAAATTTTTTTGATTTGTTCTAAGTTAGAGCAAATTTGGTAGAACAATTGCAATGATCTATAAAAAGGGAGGCAAATTTAGAGAGGTGCAGGACCTGGTAATTCCAAGCAAGAACAATGAACAAACTAAAATTATTTTAAACAAAAAATAGTTGATATGCTGACCGAATGAATTGATGATCTCAACGGCACAATGCAAACTTTAAATTTCACCAGTTACCCGAGGACTCAACCTACCCTGCACTAAAAAAGGGGATAATGCATTGCTGAGCTGTAAACTACATCAGCACAATAATTCAACAAGGATATGATATTTCCTCATAGAGCAAATGGAGACTGCACTGCAGTACAAGATGAAGAAGAAATTTTAAAGGTCCTCAGCTTCACCTCCGTGCTGTTCTGCGGGCACGCCCACTGGCTCTTTAGCCGCACGAAGGTATCCACGGTCACCTGCCGGACGCACCAGAGCTGGCCTCGAAGTTGGCTTTGACGGCGGTGGCGGCGGTGGATTCATCGATCTGGCCACTAGAGGAAGCGCGTCATAAGGATGGAGGGAAGGGAGCCTCCGGGTACCCTAGGCTGCTCCGCAACTCCCACCACTCGGGCGGCTCGGCGTCCACCCGTGGAGCACGAGTAGCGCGTGCGGCAGCGAGCAGTAACACGATGAGGCGGGGACGTGTGATATGTGTGATGCGTTCAGCAGCGGACGATGACGCCTGACTCCGGCGTGGTCATCATCATCACCGCTTGCCGTGAATGCGCATAACAAGTGTTCGACGAAATATATGAGCCAAATGAAGTTTCACTGCATTAAGTTTAGGGGATCAGTTAGAAACAACACCTTTTTTAGGACCCCAATAGCCAGCCAACGTTCACTGGGAGGGGCGGCATTTGCGAACGTTTTTGCTGGCAACTTCTATAGGGACGCATGACAATTTCTTCAGAGACTTGTGGTAGTTTCTGAACAGAAGAAAAATTTGCGGTAAAAGCAGGCAAAAATTGCCATCTGCTACCACCTAAAATTGCCATAAAACTTTTGTTTGCCATCCATCTCTTAGAGAACGTTCGCTATATAATATTTTCACTTTTTAGAGGATCAAATATACTCCTTTAGAAGATACTCGGTCGTTTGCTCTTTTAAATTATCGAGGATCGGTTAGAGATGCTCTAATGCAGCAAAGAATAGTTCGCAAGGTTAACCTATAATCAACCTGCTTCTTACCCGCATATCTAAAATAACAAAACATAAAGACTAGAGGGAAAACAAGAACAATTGCACAGCAAAAGCACAACATTGTCAGTCATCGAGATCACTTCCCCAGAGCTGAACCAAGATTTGCCGGCGCCCTATGACACGTGTTGCAAGGCCAGTTGAGAGTCCGAGACGTTGATGGTGTAGCTGGAGAGAAGATGGGTGATGGTGAAAGGCCGGTCAGCCACGAGGACAAACTTCTCCCCCAGCTTCACAAAATCGACGGCGTCAGAGACCCTCTCTACTCTCCAAAAATGCTACACCTACGAAAATTGCTACGTAAACTTACTTAAAAACGTTATCTCCTTCCCTAATTCTAACTAATCCCCCCTGATTTTCAGGGTGGGCGGAAGCCACATCAGCCCGTTGTTGCACCTACAGATGTGAGCGGACGTGCCCAGATGTTCAGTGTAGTACACGCAGTTCGCCTCGACACCTGGGAAATTATCGGCATCCACAGCCAGGCACCTCCGATGGCCGACGAAGATGGCAAATGTGCGGATGCTCTGCATGAGCCAGAGCCCACGTGTCTCCATGTCAAACCTGGAGACGCATGGCGAGGTAGCCGTCCGTGGCTTGAAGACGAGCAGCATATGCTCAGCCATCCCAACCATGAAACCCCGGTCGTCGTTCGCGTAGCCGGAGAAGAATTTGTCAGGGTCGAAACCGTAGGTCTTCACGAACTTGAATAGAACAGGACCCACGGCGGGTCCGGCGACGTCCGCGTAGACACCGCCGCCTACGGCTGCCTTGAGTAGGAGATCGTAGTCTGTCGTGCTCTCGTGGACGGTGAAACCCCGGCTGTCGGGACCGGCTGTGTAATGCGTGCGAGACGAGCTGCAGATCAGGACGAGCTTGAGCAGGGAGCTGTCGTCGAAGACAACGTCGGCGACCCCCACCTCGGCGGGCACGGGCGCCGCGAAGCGGACCACGATGCCGGTGAGAGGGTTGAGGACGCTGGCCGCGTGAGGAGGGCGTTTGTCGGCCAGCACGAAGTTGCCGCCGTGGGTGGTCGCCACGACGTAGTCGTCGCTGGGCAGCGGGAGCTTCCTTTGGCGGAAGCGGCCGGTGTCGGCGTTCAGCAGGAGCATTGTTTCTCTTTCTCCTTGGTTCTGGAAGGGCTCGTCGAGGACGACCCACCGGCGCAGCTGGAAGCGGCGGTCGGAGGCGTTGTCCTCGGGGTCGTCGGTGGCGGCGCGCCAGCTGGGGCAGACAGCGCGCAGGTCCATGTAGCAGTCGACGTCGTTGGTGTGGAGGAAGGAGTCGGCGATGCGGCGGACGAGGTCGGGCGGGAGCGTGGACCATTTGGAGTACAAGTCCCCAGTCACCATGGCCGTAGCTGGCGGCGAGGTTTCCAGACAACTCGGGTCTTTCTTCTCCCTTTTGGCCGGCGAAAGAAGAACAGCTAGAGCGCCGGGCAGCCAAGGGCGTCGGCGCCCGTCATTGCCGCACACTCCAGCTCTTGCGACATGAACGCGCCCTGTAAAAAACAAAAGATACAACTCCGTAAGCGAGCAGCGGAGCGTAAAGCAAACTGAAGAACACACAGTCGCATCAAGAAATGAAAGGGAGAACCAGGACAGGATAAGGGTACCAGACGATGATCTGCAGAAGAACACGAACAGAGCAGATGCCAGATGGGATAGACGGGGGAGTGACCAATGGAGGAGGGGGAAATGAGAAAGAGGGGAGAGCAGTGAAGTAAAAAACGGAATAGCTATAGTTGCATTTTGGCACGTCGTAGTATGGTTGCAAGACTTGAAGGAACCCTCCCGCTCCAAAATCCGTGTACTCCGCGCATGGAGGGGACTTCAATAGTTGTGGCAGTGCAATTTTGTGGAGTAGTGATTCTTTTGATTCAAGCTTTGCCACTATTGTGGAGTTGATAAATATTATCCAGCATGCCACTCATAGGTGGTAAAAAGAGGTTCAACACCCTCTCTCCATTCGCCTACCGACATATCCAAGAGTTGTGTGGCATCCGCTTTAAAATAACTTCTTAATATCGGCAAAGTCGGTGTGTGGAGCCCGCTTGAACGGTTAAACTCTAGTTCACTAACACAGGGCGTACAGATATGAGCTCCCTTAGTGGATTCTTTTATCGAAAACTTCTTAGAATAACTTTAAAAATTCATTTCACTGTTCTTTCCCTTGAAGTCATTGGTTAAAGAACAAAAGCACCATTGTTTACTTTTTTCTATATCTCCTTTTATCTATTACATTTGTGGCATGCATCTTATTCTAAGGTCTTATTTGCAAAGTAATGTTATCTCCATAAGATTTCTACTTAAGATTATTTCCCTCCTAAAAGAAATTTAAGGCATACAATACATTTTTTGATACATGGTAATACATTAATATCAAGCGGATACTAGTTGCACTCAGCCTCTTCAAAAACACGATATCCAGAGCTACTCGAGACATCGAGGATGCACACAACCAGAAAGTAAAAAAAAAAGACCTAACTGCTGCAACACAACATAGAAAACTACTCTCGCGACCCCTCCTCTCGCAACCCCCGCGTCGCCTCCCCCGGCGGCTGTGGCGGAGGAACCCTAGCCGCGCCGCCGCGGCCCCCTCCCCGCCTCCTCGCAGCCGCCTGAGGCAGCCGTCGGGAAAACCCGGGGCGCCAAGGATGGTGGCGGCGGGGCCTCGGTTGCCCTGCTTCTGCATGGGGAACCCCATATCTGGAGTGGCGGCTCCATGAGCAAGGCATGGCCGGCTAGCAGCCGTGCGGGCGGTGGATCTGGTGTCCCGGCCGCGCGGGCGGCGGGATCCGGTGGTCGTTGGCGGCCGGCGGCGGCTTTTGTGGCGGTCGGTGCGCGCGATCTGGCGCCTCCCCTCCTCCCCTGTTCAGCGTGCGGGCCAGCCTGGTCGGGTCGCGCTTCCTCTTGGTCGCCGGTTCTGTACAGGAGGCGCTGGTGGTGGCGGGGATATAGTTTGGGCGAAATCCCTGGCCGGCCTTGACCGGCCTCGCCGACGGCGACGCCTGAGGGTTCCGTTCCCCTCCTTGGAGGCGTCGGTATGGACTGATCTCCTCACTTCACCTTCCCCTAGGTCTTCCGAGCGAATGCCCTAACTTTGTTGGGCGGCGGCGGCACTTACGTCGTCGTTCCCTTCTTGAAGGCGCCGCTTTGGAAACCTTGGGGTTGGGTGGCGCTTGTGGGTGGTGGGCGACGGCGGTGGTGCGGCCCTATCCTAGCATGGCCACATTGCTGCTATCCTTGGCTCCGAGGCCTCTTCCTCTGGCGAGGAAGACACGCCATGATCCGCACCTCAGGCATGCTTGGCCCCTCGGCGTCGGGGCCCCATCTGATGTTGACGTCCACCTTCGCTAGATCCTACGCGCTATCTATATCGTTGCCCTTTTGTTCTTCGTGAAGGAAATATGCCCTAGAGGCAATAATAAAGTTATTATTTATTTCCTTATATCAAGATAAATATTTATTATTCATGATAGAATTGTATTAACCGAAAACATAATACTTGTGTGAATACATAGACAAACATATTGTCACTAGTATGCCTCTACTTGACTAGCTCGTTAATCAAAGATGGTTATGTTTCCTAACCATAGACATGTGTTGTCATTTGATTAAACGGGATCACATCATTAGGAGAATGATGTGATTGACATGACCCATTCCATTAGCTTAGCACCCGATCGTTTAGTATGTTGCTATTGCTTTCTTCATGACTTATACATGTTCCTATGACTATGAGATTATGCAACTCTCGTTTGCCGGAGGAACACTTTGTGTGCTACCAAACGTCACAACGTAACTGGGTGATTATAAATGAGCTCTACAGGTGTCTCCAAAGGTACATGTTGGGTTGGCGTATTTCGAGATTAGGATTTGTCACTCCGATTGTCGGAGAGGTATCCCTGGGCCCTCTCGGTAATGCACATCACTTAAGCCTTGCAAGCAATGCAACTAATGAGTTAGCTGCAAGATGATGTATTACGGAACGAGTAAAGAGACTTGCCGGTAACTAGATTGAACTAGGTATTGAGATACCGACGATCGAATCTCGGGCAAGTAACATACCGATGACAAAGGGAACAACGTATGTTGTTATGCGGTCTGACTGATAAAGATCTTTGTAGAATATGTAGGAGCCAATATGAGCATCCAGGTTCCGCTATTGGTTATTGACCAGAGACGTGTCTTGGTCATGTCTACATTGTTCTTGAACCCGTAGGGTCCGCACGCTTAACGTTACGATGACAGTTTCATTATGAGTTTATATGTTTTGATGTACCGAAGGTTGTTCGGAGTCCCGGATGTGATCACGGACATGACGAGGAGTCTCAAAATGGTCGAGACATAAAGATTGATATATTGGACGACTATATTCGGACACCGGAACTGTTCCGGGTGATTTCGGAGAAAACCGGAGTGCCGGAGGGTTACCGGACCCCCCCCCCCCCCGGGAGAAGTAATGGGCCTTATGGGCATTAGTGGAGAGCGAGAGGGGCGGCCAGGGTGGGCCGCGCGCCCCTCCCACTCTGGTCCGAATTGGACTAGGAGAAGGGGGGAGGGGGCGGCGTCCCCCTTTCCTTCTCCCTCTCCCTCTTCCTTTCCCCCTCCTAGTAGGAGTAGGAAAGAGGGAAGTCCTACTCCTACTAGGAGGAGGACTCCTCCTCCTGGCGCGCCCTACAAGGGCCGGCCGGCCTCCCCCCTTGCTCCTTTATATACGGGGGCAGGGGGGCACCTCTAGACACAACAATTGATCCTTGAGATCTATTAGCCGTGTGCGGTGCCCCCCCTCCACCATAATCCTCGATAATATTGTAGCAGTGCTTAGGCGAAGCCCTGCGACGGTAGAACATCAAGATCGTCACCACGCCGTCGTGCTGACGGAACTCATCCCCGACACTTTGCTGGATCGGAGTCCGGGGATCGTCATCGAGCTGAACGTGTGCAAGAACTCGGAGGTGTCGTAGTTTCGGTGCTTGATCGGTCGGGCCGTGAAGATGTATGACTACAACAACCGCGTTGTTATAACGCTTCCGCTTTTGGTCTACGAGGATACGTGGACAACACTCTCCCCTCTCGTTGTTATGCATCACCATGATCTTGCGTGTGCATAGGAATTTTTTTGAAATTACTACGTTCCCCAACAGTAGCATCCGAGCCTAGGTTTTATGTGTTGATGTTATATGCACGATTAGAACACAAATGAGTTGTGGGCGATATAAGTCATACTGCTTACCAGCATGTCATACTTTGGTTCGGCGGCATTGTTGGATGAAGCGGCCCGAACCGACATTACGCGCACGCTTACGCGAGACTGGTTCTACCGACGTGCTTTGCACACAGGTGGCTGGCGGGTGTTAGTTTCTCCAACTTTAGTTGAACCGAGTGTGGCTACGCTCGGTCCTTGCGAAGGTTAAAACATCACCAACTTGACAAACTATCGTTGTGGTTTTGATGCGTAGGTAAGATTGGTTCTTGCTAAGCCCGTAGCAGCCACATAAAACTTGCAACAACAAAGTAGAGGACGTCTAACTTGTTTTTGCAGGGCATGTTGTGATGTGATATGGTCAAGACGTGATGCTAAATTTTATTGTATGAGATGATCATGTTTTGTAATCGAGTTATCGGCAACTGGCAGGAGCCATATGGTTGTCGCTTTATTGTATGCAATGCAATCGCCCTGTAATGCTTTACTTTATCACTAAGCGGTAGCGATAGTCGTAGAAGCATTAGTTTGGCGAGACGGCGACGATGCTATGATGGGGATCAAGGTGTCGCGCCGGTGACGATGGTGATCATAACGGTGCTTCGGAGATGGAGATCGCAAGCACAAGGTGATCATGGCCATATCATATCACTTATATTGATTGCATGTGATGTTTATCTTTTATGCATCTTGTCTTGCTTTGTTTGACGGTAGCATTATAAGATGATCTCTCACTAAATTTCAAGATAAAAGTGTTCTCCCTGAGTATGCACCGTTGCCAAAGTTCATCGTGCCCAGACACCACATGATGATCGGGTGTGATAAGCTCTATGTCCATCTACAACGGGTGGAAGCCAGTTTTGCACACGCAGAATACTCAGGTTAAACTTGACGAGCCTAGCATATGCAGATATGGCCTCGGAACACTGAGACCGAAAGGTCGAGCGTGAATCATATAGTAGATATGATCAACATAGTGATGTTCACCATTGAAAGCTACTCCATTTCACGTGATGATCGGTTATGGTTTAGTTGATTTGGATCATGTGATCACTTAGATGATTAGAGGGATATCTATCTAAGTGGGAGTTCTTAAGTAATATGATTAATTTAACTTTAATTTATCATGAGCTTAGTCCTGGTAGTATTAGCATATCTATGTTGTAGATCAATAGCTCGCGTTGTTGCTTCGCTATGTTTTATATATGTTCCTAGAGAAAACTAAATTCAAAGATGTTAGTAGCAATGATGCGGATTGGATCCGTGATCTGAGGTTTATCCTCATTGCTGCACAGAAGAATTATGTCCTTGATGCACCGCTAGGTGACAGACCTATTGCAGGAGCAGATGCAGACGTTATGAACGTTTTTGACAAAAGCTCGGTATGATGACTACTTGATAGTTAAGTGCACCATGCTTTACGGCTTAGAATCGGGACTTCAAAGACGTTTTGAACGTCATGGACCATATGATATGTTCCAGGAGTTGAAGTTAATATTTCAAGCAAATACCCGAGTTGAGAGATATGAAGTCTCCAACAAGTTCTATAGCTAAAAGATGGAGGAGAATAGCTCAAGCAGTGAGCAAGTGCTCAGATTGTCTGGGTACTACAATCGCTTGAATCAAGTGGGAGTTAATTTTCCAGATAAAATATTGATTGATAGAATTCTCTAGTCACCATCACCAAGTTAGTAGAACTTCGTGATGAACTATAATATGCAAGGGATGACGAAAAAAATTCCCAAGCTCTTCGCGATGCTAAAATCGGCGAAGGTAGAAATCAAGAAAAACATCAAGTGTTGATGGTTGACAAGACCACTAGTTTCAAGAGAAAGGGCAAAGGGAAGAAGGGGAACTTCAAGAAGAACGGCAAGCAAGTTGCTGCTCAAGTGAAGAAGCCCAAGTCTGGACCTAAGCCTGAGACTAAGTGCTTCTACTGCAAAGGGACTGGTCACTGGAAGCGGAACTACCCCAAGTAATTGGCGGATAAGAAGGATGGCAAAGTGAACAAAGGTATATTTGATATATAGATTATTGATGTGTATTTTACTAGTGTTCGTAGCAACCCCTCGGTATTTGATACTGGTATAGTTGCTAAGAGTAGTAACTCGAAACAAGAGTTGTAGAATGAACAGAGACTAGTTAAGGGTGAAGTGATGATGTGTGTTGGAAGTGGTTCCAAGATTGATATGATCATCATCGCACACTCCCTATACTTTCGGGATTAGTGTTGAACGTAAATAAGTGTTATTTGGTGTTTGCATTGAGCATGAATATGATTTGATCATGTTTATTGCAATACGGCTATTCATTTAAGTAAGAGAATAAATTTGTCACATCCCTAGCTTTATCTTGGCCTTTGACAATCTTGGTTGTTGCATCATGTTTAAATTCAAGGAAAATTGAATTGAGGGAATTCCAAAAGCCTCAGAAATCTTTTGAAAATGAGCAAGTTAAAAATTTCTTCAAATGAGCCCAAGAAAATGTTCACTTTAATCCCTGAAAATATTTGCAAGAGGTAAAAATCCAAACCAATATTTTAGGGCACTAAGGGTAATTAATTTGGGCATTTTGAATTAAACCATAATGTATTTGAATTGGCTTTATTTCTGTTATAAAAGAAATACATGTCCAATAATTTTGGAAATTATTGTGGGGCTCTAGAGTAATATCTCTAGTCCATACAATAATTTACAGAAGCAACAAAAATGGTTTAGTTTCAAAACTAAATCAAAACAGAGGAAATAAATAGAAAACAAGAACAAATAAAAGAGAGAGGGACTTATCTGGGCCTTACCTGGCTGACCCAGATCCTGTGCAGCCCAGAGGCCCAGCACTGTGCAACCAGGAGCTGGCCCAGCCCACCCCCAGTGCCAGTCGTCTTCAACCCAGCGCCAGAAGGATGCTGGGCGCGTGCTCGTCGCGCGTCGGCCACGCGCCGGGCCACCTCCTGCTACCCGTCGCTGCCTCGACGCCCTGGACAACGCCACGTTTTCCCCTGGACCGCCTCGTCCTCTCCCGTGTGTGACGCCCGAATAATTAGGCTACAGTAATTCCACGCTAATGATGCCACGTCACCTCGGTTACTGTTATTAATCTCGCGATGGTTCAAAAACGATTCGAATTCAAATTTAAAATCAAGTCAACCAATTAATGTTTTCAAAAGACAAAACTAAAATGTTCTTAATGTGACAAATAAATCATGGATATTATTGTTGGAGTAACAACATCTATATAAAATATTTAAATACCCTAAAAGTGATTAAAACAACATCAAAACAATTAGTTATACTCCTAATATATTTTACCAAATACTAAACTATTTTTATTTTGAGGTAAAACTTTTTAGAACAGTGGATTAATTTGACACACTATTTCTGGAGCTATTGTCATAATTTAATAAAACAAAAATAATGTGTAACTAATATAAAACAGAAAACAAAATAAATAAAAGAAAAGAAAAACTAAAACTATAACCGAAAAAGAAGGGGAGAAAGCCCCCCGGCCCCTTGGGCTTCGGCCCACCAGGCCGCAACCCACCGGCCCAGCTCCGGCCACCCCCCACTCCCCTTATCACACCCCCACCGAACCCTAGCCCCACGTTCCCCACTCGCTCGATCCCCACCTCCCTCTCCCTCCAGCGCCGCCAGGGAAGACCCCCCCACGCTCGATCCCCACTTCCCTCGCTCCTAAACCCCGCACTCCCCTCTCGTTCCCCCCACTCGCTCCATGTTCTGGATCGAGGCAAACTGCCCCGACCGCAACGCCCCTAGCACCGCCGCCCGTCGCCCCGTGGCTACCTCGCCGGCGTCGCTCGCGCCATGCACCTCCCTTGGCCGCGCCAGGCCGTGGCCGGAGCCTGCCTGCGCGCGTGGGCGCTTGCCCGCAACTCGCCACTGCTCCTCTGCGCACCCGCCGATGTTGGTCGCCCCTGCCCGACCGCTTCATCACCGGCGCCTGCGCCTCGTCGGCCACCTCTCCGTCCTCGTCATCGACCATCGCGACCCCGAGCTCCGGCGCCTCCCCGAGCCGACTATAGCACATCTTCAGGGCCCAGTGAGCCCTCTTCCTTTCCCCTTTCCCTCCCTGATGGATTCGTCGCCGCGGCCCCGTGCCTGTCCTCACCTCGCTGCCCGCGGCAGCGCGCGCCCCGGGTCGTCCTCGTGCAAGCCCCACATCCCACACGTCCTGCTGCGCCCGTCGTGGCCTCTGGCTGTGAACGACTGCGCCCGGCCGCGCCTGCACACGCCGCCTGCGCGTGGCCCGTACGCTACTCGCCCCTGCTGCCTGATGCTTCTAGCTACTGCTCGCCTCCACCGCCCCCACGCGCAACCCCCCCCCCCCGTCGTCCTCTGCTGCAGGCCGGCACTTGCCCGGCCTCGCCGGTGCCGTTTCTGGCCGGCCCCGGTCGTCGCCCGGCGCCGGTGCCCCTCTGCGCCCGCTCAGGCCTCTCCTGGGTCGGGCGCCCACAACCGCAGCACCCGAACCCGCTAAGGCCCAGTGGCCCTATGACAATGGGGCCCCACCCCAAAACGTTTTTTTAAAATGAAATAAAAATAAGCATATAATTAATTCATTAATTAATAATTAAAATAATGAATTAATTAAGTTAATTAATCTTGTTTAATTAATCTAATTAAGTAGATAGTTTAATTAAACCCTAATTAGACTAATCAGTCAATGACTAACGGGACCCACGCGTCAGTTTGACTAGTCAACGGTCAGAGTTGACCGCTGATGTCATGCTGACATCATAATTGCATTTTCTAATTATTTCAAATCTGTTAATAGCAAAATTGAATTAAAAATTTGAAAATTAATATAAAATAAACCGTGTATCGGATGAAAATACTTTGTACATGAAAGTTGCTCAGAACGACGAGATGAACCCGGATACGCAGCCCATTCGTCCGCCACACCTCCCTAACCTATCGAACTCGCAACTTTCCCCCTCCGGCTCCTCTGCCCGAAAACGCGAAACACCGGGGGTACTTTCCCGGTTGTTTCCCCCCTCACCGGTATCACCTCATACCGCGTTAGGGCACGCCTAGCATCACGCTTTGCTTTGTCATGCATCGTTATGCATCTGTTTGCATTGTATTTATTGTTTCTCCCCCCTCTTCTTCCGCTAGACACCGAGACCGACGCTGCTGCTGCCCCGTTCAACTACGGAGTTGACGATCCCTCTCTCTTGCCAGAGCAACCAGGCAAGCCCCCCCTTGATCACCAGATATCGCCTACTCTCCTCTATACTGCTTGCATTAGAGTAGTGTAGCATGTTACTGCTTTCGTTATTCATATCCTGATGCATAGCCTGTCTTTGATACTGCTGTTGATACCTTTACCTGCAATCCTACTGCTTAGTATAGGATGCTAGTGTTCCATCAGTGACCCTACACTCTTGTCCGTCTACCATGCTATACTACTGGGCAGTGGTCACTTCGGGAGGTGATCACGGGCATACTAAATACTTTACACTGTTACATTATCTGTGATACTGTTTGGAGATGGGGGCTGAAGGGGCAGGTGGCTCCATCCCGGTAGAGGTGGGCCTGGGTTCCCGACGGCCCCCGACTATTACTTTATGGCGGAGCGACAGGGCAGGTTCAGACCACCTAGGAGAGAGGTGGGCCTGGTCCTGTCGGCGTTCGCGGATACTTAACACGCTTAACGAGATCTGGGTATTTGATCTGAGTCTGGCTACTGGCCTATACGCACTAACCAACTACGCGGGAAAGATATGGGCACTCGGCGTCGTGGTATCAGCCGAAGCACTTCTTGACGTCAGCGACTGAGCGGCGCGCGCCGGGTTGGACCGCGTAACGTGACTTCCGTTGTACTGGAGGTTGCTAGGTCTGCTCACCGGCCGCGTTCGCAACATGCATGTGTGCTCAGGGCGATGGGCCCAGACCCCTGCGCGCTTAGGTTTAGACCGGCGTGCTGACCGCTCTGTTGTGCCTAGGTGGGGCTGCGACGTGTTGATCTTCCGAGGCCGGGCATGACCCAGGAAAGTGTGTCCGGCCAAATGGGATCAAGCGTGTTGGGTTATGTGGTGCACCCCTGCAGGGAAGTTTATCTATTCGAATAGCCGTGTCCCTCAGTAAAAGGACAACCCGGAGTTGTACCTCGGCCTTATGACAACTAGAACCGGATACTTAATAAAAGACACCCTTCCAAGTGCCAGATACAACCCGGTGATCGCTCTCTAACAGGGCATCGAGGAGGGGATCGCCGGGTAGGATTATGCTATGCGATGCTACTTGAGGACTTCATTCTACTCTCTTCTATATGCTGCAAGACGGAGGCGACCAGAAGCGTAGTCTTCGACAGGATTAGATATCCCCCTCTTATTCTGGCATTCTGCAGTTCAGTCCACTGTTATGGCCCCTTACACATATACCCATGCATATGTAGTGTAGCTCCTTGCTTGCGAGTACTTTGGATGAGTACTCACGGTTGCTTTTCTCCCCTTTTTCCCCTTTCCCTTCGACCCGGTTGCCGCAACCAGATGCTGGAGCCCTGGATCCTGACGCCATCTTCGACGATGACTCCTACTACGCTGGAGGTGCCTACTACTACGTGCAGCCCGCTGACGACGACCAGGAGTAGTTAGGAGGATCCCAGGCAGGAGGCCTGCGCCTTGTTCAATCTGTATCCCTGTTTGTGCTAGCCTTCTTAAGGCAAACTTGTTTAACTTATGTCTGTACTCAGATATTGTTGCTTCCGCTGACTCGTCTATGATCGAGCACTTGTATTCGAGCCCTCGAGGCCCCTGGCTTGTATTATGATGCTTGTATGACTTATTTTATTTGTAGAGTTGTGTTGTGATATCTTCCCGTGAGTCCCTGATCTTGATCGCACACATTTGCGTGCATGATTAGTGTACGATTTAATCAGGGGCGTCACAAGTTGGTATCAGAGCCGACTGCCTGTAGGAATCCCCCTTTCCAACTCCTTGGCCGAAGTCGAGTCTAGGCATTGCAAAACTTTTACTAACTTGGCTGTGTGTCTTACGGGCACACGTTGCCATTGGGTGGTAGTAGGATCTTTTACTCCTTGACCTATACTCTGGGACTCTGACATCTCTTCTATTCGGGTTAAATGATTTTGCTAAAATCTAACTCTAGGTTCTCGTTACCACTTCCTGCCGGAGAGCCCTTTTATACGGATGATCGACTGCTTCAACGGAAGATTCTGACAATACTCTCGGATGTTCCCTCGATACTTTGTGCCATCCCTCTTGCAATTCCCCTTCCACCGTAAACCCTTAAGGATAACTACTTACAGTTGTTATCCTTACATTCATCCCCAGTTGGTCTTGTTATTACAAGATACCCCGAAACACTCGTCGTTGTCTCGATAATCCTTTGAGCTTACTGCCTTGCAGTTCTTGACACATGAGTATCCCTACGGATAATTCCTCACACCTACCGAGTATCCACTCATCCCCAGTTGATTCATGTATGTCATCAATCTTCGAAATACCATTCGATCTTCCAAAAATCCTCAGGAGCCTATTGCTCTTGAAATTCTTGCTTGCTTACATTTTGGTTAATCGCATAAGTCTAGTAATCTTATTGGCATCCTTTGTCACTATCATTTAAATCCGTTGATTCTATATGTGCGCGAATGCACGCAATCATTAGTTGATCCTTATAAATTATCTTTTCGCTCAGACGTCTTTCGAACATGAGCTGGTTCTCGGCCAATCAGATTGCCATCGATGGTACCCCTAAGTCTATTCAACTAATCCTTCCTTAATCAGAGCATTTGCTTCTTATCCCTTGAAATGGGGAATCATAAATCGTTTGCGATTGAGCTTTGAATTAGTCAGTTGTTTCTATCATATGATCTCCTTGCATTCTTTCTTCTTCTGGTTGAGTACCGATGCTCACATCAGATCCCTTGTGGACCACCAGATCCTTTGTTGGATTTTATCTGACAACGCACTTCATCTTCAATAACCTTGTGAGCCTATTTTCGGATACATAATGCCTTTGGTAAATTGTATCCTCTGCTTCTCGACCATGCTCTGCCTTCGAGCTTGAGTTAAATTACTCCTAAAGCTTGTGGTATAGGTTTCCACGATACCCTGACGGGTTGAATATATGCCTTCCTTTATATGTGTGAACTCGGGAGTTTCACGAGTCATACTCATCTGGTATTTCACCAGGTAAAACTTTCAACACTAATACCTTTATCAAAGCGAGAAGTGAATGGGAGGTTATACATTGAAGAAGTGGGAGTTGACCTTGAACCTTGTGTTCATGCCCATGGACACGATGTATAACTTATCATGGAAGCTGCTCGTAAAAATAATTACCCCCATGTTATAAGTTCATCTTGTATCCATGGTTCGATCCTTTATGATCGTGGATTCCGACCTTGTTCCCCTTTAAATACCATTTCTCGTGCAAGTTTAAGCACTTGTCTTCTACAGAGCATTTCCCTAGTACAACCTCTACTTTGATCTGTCGTCGAGTATTACCCCCGGTATCTCGAGATTATCATGGAACTGCATAACTTCTTATGAGTTCTCCATCAAGTGCTACATTCTCACTGATTCCAATTTTTCACGGGCCCTGAGTTATTAAACACTCAAGGACATCGATAACTGAATCGAGTCCGCATTGTGATTAAACAACTATTAGTAATCTTCTTACTTACGAGTTTGTACTCGATCACGTCATTTCTAGCCTGTATGGCTATATCATTGTCGTGGTGACTTTAACTGTGCTACCTGGTCCTTATTCTTGGAGCACCACTTCGACGATGAGCTAAGCTTATGTCGATCTTCCTCATCATATCATTTCGCCTTGAACCGCAATCTTGGTTTCGAGTTTGTGTCGTATCCGTGGTTCTAATAACCTTTCGCTTCATCATTCCTCTGACATGATGTCATCGCCGATCGATTACATCTTCATGGAATATCTTGAAAAATGTGTCATGATCATCATCAACATCCTGAGCTCTCCCAAGATATATATATATCGAATTCTTGATGAGAAATACCATCCTCACCCCTCAATGGTTTGTGTTATCACCGACCACCTTATTGCCTCCCGTTCAACACAAGCTTATTCGTGTTTTGTATTATACCTTGAGATCCTTGCTATTCAGCTTATGTTATGCTCTACCTTGGGTTGTATCATCTTTTATATCAAGGATGTTGCGAGAATTGCTCCACCTCTTAAACAATTCTTGGTATTATGATACGTCACACTATCACCATTCTTTCTTGGTCCCTTTGTTGTTTCTAACCGAAATACCGGCAATTGAACTATGATGTGTGTATTCAAAACTTCTAGCAACCCTATTGCTTTGAAGTGAATGGTCGATTGATTCTGTTTCATTGAGTCACCGTTCTAACAGTTATCGAGCAACCCATCCCATATTTCGAGTGCATCTGCCAACCAATGATTAATCGTGTATGTTTTCCTGAGCATACATCATTATATCATTCGATCAGACAAATGATTATCTCCTTGTTCTCATAATTGTGGAAATCCATCTTTTAGGAATTCTCGATGAATTATCACCGAGTCCATCGGCACCTCCTCATCCTCTCTTGGCATGATGAACTCTTGTTTCGAATCTCGCTTCCATAGTTCATTTCTCGAGAATCTTACATTGACATCTCGTCAATTTGTGTTGCGCCTTTTCCTCTCGAACACCCTGAGTCTGGGGTATCATGACACCAATCGGATCTGAATCTCGATCAGATATGATGGTTGGGACATCTTTCTGAGATTTATGATGTTGGTCCTGTGATGACCCGGTAACATGATGTCATGCCTAGCACCCCCCCCCCCCGGCTGGAGGACCTATCATTATAGTTTCCTTTTTAACAAGGTTAACCATTCTTCCATGAGGAAATTGTAAGACTTATTCTACAAGTTATTCCTGGTGGATCCCTTGTGTTTCCAAAGTCTGATCTTCACAGGATGACCATGTCAATGCTATCTTGAAGCATGTCTATGGTACTCTGATTTTCAACAAGAACATTTGAAGCCCAATGCTAAATGTTTCCTGCTCTATTATCCAAACACCGTTGTATGGATAATGTCATGAAAATTCTCTCCCCTACCTAAAGAGTTTTCTGCATTATAACCTGTCATGGATATCATGCTCTGCTTATCCTTGGGAAGGATATAACCCTGAAATATGTGTTTGAACACATTTTCCTTGCCTTTGTTCTATGTCATTTGATAATCATATTTCCTTTCCGTTGTTTGGTTTAACCTTTCTTGTGATCTATATAATCTAAGCAGTAATAATTCACTGCTTAGGTAAACACCTCGGTGTACAACTCTGCTAGTGAGACCCTGTTTTTATTGTTGATGACATTTCGGTAACCGCCGATGGATGAGAACTTTGCCTCTTGGCCCACCTCGTTCAACGAGCAGGAAAGTGGTTCTCTTCGTCCCTCGCCCTTGGTATCGTTGTTGTTGTCGACGTAACTGACAGGCTACTCTCTGACATGCCTTGCTATCATGACCGTGCAAGATGTCACTGCTCCTATTAAAAAAAAAACCACCTGGTGGGCCCATAACCCACAGTTCCACAGGATCGAAAACCTGACTGTCCTGTACACCCCCTATTCCCAAAGTTATTCCTCGCACGTGGCCTCGTATGCAATTCACGGGCCACCGTCTGAGTGATCTATTCTGGTATCAGACGCAATACTTACTCTCGCTACTCTGAACCCCTTTCTCACTCTGGTTCAGACTTCGAGCAACTATCTATCCGCTTGGAACCTCTTATTGTACCTTCGTACCTTACTGTCGATGTATTTCATATGTTCAACTCGAGAGATAATCTTATACTCATTCATGGGTTAACCCCAGATTGTTTCCCTCAAAAGCATTCTGTCGCAGCTGAGCTGCCCTTTATCCTTTCGTAAGTACGATGGAGTTCCCGAAGAAAGGATGCCGACTTCATCATGATGACCTGGAGAAGAGAAATGAAGACATCAACCTAATGGATCGACCGCTTCGAGAAGAGCAACCAAGATCGAGAACGATCGTTAGTATTTCGTAACCAAATCGCTTCCCCGTCACTTCCCCTCTTAAATCTCGGGACGAGATTTCTTGTAGTGGAGGAGAATTGTGACGCCCGAATAATTAGGCTACAGTAATTCCATGCTAATGATGCCACGTCACCTCGGTTACTGTTATTAATCTCGCGATGGTTCAAAAACGATTCGAATTCAAATTTAAAATCAAGTCAAACAATTAAAGTTTTCAAAAGACAAAACTAAAATGTTCTTAATGTGACAAATAAATCATGGATATTATTGTTGGAGTAACAACATCTATATAAAATATGTAAATACCCTAAAAGTGATTAAAACAACATCAAAACAATTAGTTATACTCCTAATATATTTTACTAAATACTAAACTATTTTTATTCTGAGGTAAAACTTCTTAGAACAGTGGATTAATTTGACACACTATTTTTGGAGCTATTGTCATAATTTAATAAAACAAAAATAATGTGTAACTAATATAAAACAGAAAACAAAATAAATAAAAGAAAAGAAAAACTAAAACTATAACCGAAAAAAGGGGAGAAAGCCCCCCGGCCCCTTGGGCTTCGGCCCACCAGGCCGCAACCCACCGGCCCAGCTGCGGCCACCCCCCACTCCCCTTATCACACCCCCACCGAACCCTAGCCCCACATTCCCCACTCGCTCGATCCCCACCTCCCTCTCCCTCCAGCGCCGCCAGGGAAGACCCCCCACGCTCGATCCCCACTTTCCTCGCTCCTGAACCCCGCACTCCCCTCTCGTTCCCCCCACTCCCTCCATGTTCTGGATCGAGGCAAACTGCCCGACCGCAATGCTCCTAGCGCCGCCGCCCGTCGCCCCGCGGCTACCTCGCCGGCGTCGCTCGCGCCACGCACCTCCCTTGGCCGCGCCAGGCCGTGGCCGGCGCCTGCCTGCGCGTGTGGGCGCTTGCCCGCAACTCGCCACTGCTCCTCTGCGCACCCGCCGATGTTGGTCGCCCCTGCCCCACCGCTTCATCACCGGCGCCTGCGCCTCGTCGGCCACCTCTCCGTCCTCGTCATCGACCATCGCGACCCCGAGCTCCGGCGCCTCCCCGAGCCTACTATAGCACACCTTCAGGGCCCAGTGAGCCCTCTACCTTTCCCCTTTCCCTCCCTGATGGATTCGTAGGCCCCGTGCCCGTTGTCAGGACCCCGATCCTAAGCCACATCGATCCAGCGTGTAACACATCATTTCACTTTGCGGCCTCACGCACGGTACTCCCATGGGTGCCACCTTACCTGGCCCGGGACCGTTTGCGCCTTTTGGCTCACGTATATGATAGTGTCGCTAGCATCCATATGACAGAGAACCCGGGCCGACATGGCTAGTCGTGAACCCAAAGCGGCGCTAGCCTATGAGGACAGGCATACATGAATCACATCGAGCATGTCGGTCATCAACGTGTTTATTCGGGCTGTAGCACTGGGCTAACAGGACTCCGGTAACCCGGGCTGTAGCAGGCTAGGCAGTACTCCGAATAACAGCGCGTGACATTTCCCCGAAGGGGCAGACATAGGAACGACGTGAAACACATGCCGGCCAGTCAAGTGTTCCAAGAAGTAATGCTGGGCTAGCAGGACTCCGGTGAACCGGGCTGTAGCGGACTACTATCGCTCAGAAGCACTAGACTTACATTTACCCATATGAAAGGCTGCCAAGGATAAACAACTAGATAGTCGGATCCCACTCATACCAAGCATTTCAATCATACACACAATATGCCCGATATGAGTAAATACAACATGGCATCACAACAAAACTCTACAACTCAAGTACTTTATTTAGAAGGCTCCGAGGATCCATATATATCATCCATACAGATAGGGGTCACATGACCCAACACTCAAGTCATACAAGCATACAAGCACATGCGGAAGCAAAGTAGTCTGAGTACAGACACTAGAAAGAAAGAAGGCTTGACGAAGCCTGTCTATCTACATCGACCCTTCACAAGTCTTGGATCACCACCTGGGTGATAAGTCACTCGTCAACGTCGAGGTCTACATAGAACCCATCAGAGGGGTTGGTGCAGTCGTCTAAAAAACATGATTAAAGCAACATGAGTATGGAGGTACTCAGCAAGTCTTACAACAGGAACCTACTATACATGCACATTCTCAAGAAGGTAGTGGGGTTATTGCAGCAAGCCAGCTTTGACTCTTGGCTAAGCTATCCTACGATAGACACCCCTTGTAAATCATTTGTCGCACCCGAGTCCACTATCACCATCACAATACTCCACCGTGGATCCTCTCTCGCCATCCTACGAGAGGGCCATCCGCGGTACTCACACTTATCTTGAGATTTTTAGTAGTATCCATTTAACTTGTCTATGAACTGTATAGGTGACCAAGTAGTCCTTTACCGCGGACGCGGCTATTCGAATAGATTTATACCCTGCAGGGGTGTACTTCTTCACACACGCTCTCACCACTTACCGCCGTTTACACGACATGTACTCGGCAACCTTCAAGCGGAAGCCCAGCGAGGGTGTCGGCCACGGCCTACCTAAACACTCAAGTCTCTAGTCCAGGTTTATCGCCTATTCGGGTTCCATCCGCAGGGAGTCCGGCCGAGGTTTCCACTAACGGCCCCGAACGATGTGAACAGGGTTCCGAGACACCAAACGGGCGTCCGGCTGGCCCGGCCACGTGCCTACCGCAACACAGCCCACCCCGACGGTCAGCGCTGCGTGCGGCCCCCAGCATACTACAAACACCAGAAACTACTTTGCAACTCCTGGACAGAGGACAAGCGTGATCAAGAAGCCGAGAGGGTCCATTGGTTTCGGGACCAATGCATGGTAGTAGCTGAGTCTTAAATCACACACACAGATCTCAGTTCTTAAGGACGGCCTCAATGAAACAACCCACCATGTACTCCTACATGGCCTCTCATCGATTCCTTTACCAAATCGTGTTCAACACTTCACTCTTGTCACCGACACAACCTTTCACTCCAGTTCATCATCCCGATGAGCCAGACCTGACACAACTCTAAGCATAGCAAGCATAGCATGGTAGGAACACACACACATATATTGGCTCAATCAACTCCTACACATGCTAGTGGGTTTCATCTAGTTACTGTGGCAATGACAGGTCATGCAAAGGAAGTGGGTTCAACTACCGCAACACACAGCAGTTTGAAACGCGTTGTCTTAATGCAGTAAAACAAGGTAGAAGCGAGAACATGGGTTTGTATCGGAATGATCAATGGGTTGCTTGCCTGATGGAGTAGTAGTGGGATACTGCCCTTCAGTTGGATACTCGGAGATATCCTCGGAGGCAGAACCTACCACGAAGAACACGTCGGAACACAATCAACACATGACGATATGCAACAATATGATGCATGCTATGACATGGCAAGATGGATGTGTCTTGGTCTAATGCAAGCTAAACAGAAGGGTAAGTGCTTATTTGAACCAAAGGTTCAATTGTTAGCTCATTTAACATGTCCAAATTAGTGCATCACATTGTAATGCCTAAACAGTGGGTTTAACTTGTTCTGACATGCATGAAACCAGCACCAATGGATAGCTTGGATTTTTCTGATCATTTTTCATATATAGAACTTTGCATTTGGAGCTACAGATTAATTTCTATGATTTTTTTGAAGTTTGGACTAATTTCTGGATTTTCATGTACAAAAATAAATCCAGTAATTAATTTACTGCGTCAGCATGACGTCAGTGTGACGTCAGGGGTCAACGGGGGCGTCCAGGTCAAACTGACCAGTGGGACCCACACGTCAGTAATTAGTTTAACTGACTAATTTTGATTAGAACTAATCTAATTAGTTAACAGGGGGGCCCCACCTGTCATTGACTCGGGGAAGTCAACGAGGGCCCACCCGTGGTCAAAGTCAGGTCGGCTGCACCGGCGTTTAGCCGCCGGCGAGCCCGACGCGGCGGCGGAAGTGGTTTTGGCCGTTCCGGCCACCAAATGAGGCGCGGAAGGCATCTAAGTGGAGCTGGGGATGAACCGCAGCTCTTGGTGGAGTTGGTTGGGGTCAGGGTGGCCGGAGTCGGCGCCGGCGACGACCTAGGCGGCCGCCGGAGTTCAGTTGGAGGCGAAATCGAGCTAGGGGGTGCAGTGAGGTGCGGGGAGTGCACGGTTGGACCCAACGCAGCGTGGTGAGTGTGATGGACACCGAGAGGTGGCCGGAGGATGGCCGGGAGCACGTCGGCGACGAGATCCACGGCGGTGCGTGCGGGTGATCTTCGTGCGGTGGCTACACGGCTCGGGGGCGAGAGAGGAAGGGTAGGAGGGGTAGCTAGGCTCACAGAGCACTCGTAGAGGCCACCGGCGGGGTCGGGGACGAGCTGATGCGGCGACGGCGTTGAAGGGGATCTCCGGCGACGGTGGACTCGGGCGAGGTTGGTGCGGTGGCTTCGGGGCACGCGAGCGCTCGGGGCTCGGGCTGTTCGACGAAGTCGACGACGGCGAAGCGGGTGGACACGGTGGCGCGGCGTGGGGTTGACGGAGAGCACGGCTACGGTGGTGGAACGGCGACGGCTGCGTCGGCCATGGCGAAGGGGAGCGAGGGAGGCGAGGCAGGGGCGAATGGGCGTGTCCAGGGGCTCGGGGCGGCGACGTGGAACACGTCCAGGGCAGCGGGGCGGCGAGAAGGTGAAGCAGGGCGGCGGCCAGCTGCGTGGCGCACGCTGGTGCCGCCGTCGAACACCTGCCTGCCTGCCTGGCCGAGCCAAGCAGCTCGCTAGCGCGGCAGCTGGGCTGGGCCGGCAGGTGGGCCGGTTAGTAGGCGCCAGGTAAGTTTTTCCATTTTGTTTCCTTTTTCTATTTTTTCTGTGACTTTGTGGACTTATTAAAAAATACTAAAACAACTCCTAAAATCACCAAACTTCATCTGGTCCTTAGTTGGAGTATTTCCAGCAAGGAACATTTTGGTTTGGAAATATTTGAGCATTTGAAATATTTTATAAATTTTAAATGCCCAAATTCAAATACTTATGCATTAATTCAATGACCTTCTGTTGACCTAGAAATATATGCACCATTTTTGCCAGAGGTTTTAACCCAAGACAAAGAGGGTGAACATTTTAGAAGGGCATTTCAGGTTCATTGAAAATATTTTTAGTAAACCCTAGTTGATTTCAGGAGGGGTGCTGGGGGTTCTGCCTTCCCCATTTCAAATTTCTGTCAAAAGTAAACATGATGCACACTCTAATGCATGAGCTAGCTAGGATGTGACACCCGTCCTCGCCTCGCTGCCCGCGGCAGTGCGCGCCCCGGGTCGTCCTCGCGCAAGCCCCGCGTCCCGCACGTCCTGCTGCGCCCGTCGTGGCCTCTAGCCGTGAACGACTGCGCCCGGCCGCGCCTGCACACGCCGCCTGCGCGTGGCCCGTACGCTACTCGCCCCTGCTGCCTGATGCTTCTAGCTACTGCTCGTTCTGCTGCTGCTCGCCTCCACTGCCCCCTCGCGCAACCCCCCCTCCCGCCGTCCTCTGCTGCAGGCCGGCACTCGCCTGGCCTCGCCGGTGCCATTTCTGGCCGGCCTCGCCGCGGCCCCGGTCTTCGCCCGGCGCCGGTGCCCCTCTGCGCCCGCTCAGGCCTCTCCTGGGTCGGGCGCCCACAACCGCAGCACCCGAACCCGCTAAGGCCCAGTGGCCCTATGACAATGGGGCCCCACCCCAAAATGTTTTTTTAAAATGAAATAAAAATAAACATATAATTAATTAATTAATAATTAAAATAATGAATTAATTAAGTTAATTAATCTTGTTTATATAATCTAATTAAGTAGATAGTTTAATTAAGCCCTAATTAGACTAATCAGTCAATGACTAACGGGACCCACGCGTCAGTTTGACTGGTCAACGGTCAAAGTTGACCGCTGATGTCATGCTGACATCATAATTGCATTTTCTAATTAATTCAAATCTGTTAATAGCAAAATTGAATTAAAAATTTGAAAATTAATATAAAATAAACCGTGTATCGGATGAAAATACTTTGTACATGAAAGTTGCTCAGAACGACGAGACGAACCCGGATACGCAGCCCGTTCGTCCGCCACACCCCCCTAACCTATCGAACTAGCAACTTTCCCCCTCCAGCTCCTCTTCCCGAAAACGCGAAACACCGGGGGTACTTTCCCGGTTGTTTCCCCCCTCACCGGTATCACCTCATACCGCGTTAGGGCACGCCTAGCATCACGCTTTGCTTTGTCATGCATCGTTATGCATCGGTTTGCATTGTATTTATTGTTCCCCCCCTCTTCTTCCGCTATACACCGAGACCGACGCTGCTGCTGCCCCGTTCGACTACGGAGTTGACGATCCCTCTCTCTTGCCAGAGCAACCAGGCAAGCCCCCCCTTGATCACCAGATATCGCCTACTCTCCTCTATACTGCTTGCATTAGAGTAGTGTAGCATGTTACTGCTTTCGTTATCCCTATCCTGATGCATAGCCTGTCTTTGATACTGCTGTTGATACCTTTACCTGCAATCCTACTGCTTAGTATAGGATGCTAGTGTTCCATCAATGACCCTACACTCTTGTCCGTCTGCCATGCTATACTACTGGGCTGTGGTCACTTCGGGAGGTGATCACGGGCATACTATATACTTTACACTGTTACATTATCTGTGATACTGTTCGGAGATGGGGGCTGAAGGGGCAGGTGGCTCCATCCCGGTAGAGGTGGGCCTGGGTTCCCGACGGCCCCCGACTGTTACTTTGTGGCGGAGCGACAGGGCAGGTTCAGACCACCTAGGAGAGAGGTGGGCCTGGTCCTGTCAGTGTTTGCGGATACTTAACACGCTTAACAAGATCTGGGTATTTGATCTGAGTCTGGCTACTAGCCTATACGCACTAACCAACTACGCGGGAAAGATATGGGCACTCGGCATCGTGGTATCAGCCGAAGCACTTCTTGACGTCAGCGACTGAGCGGCGCGCGCCGGGTTGGACCGCATAACGTGACTTCCGTTGTACTGGAGGTTGCTAGGTCTGCTCACCGGCCGTGTTCGCAACGTGCATGTGTGCTCAGGGCGATGGGCCCAGACCCCTGCGCGCTTAGGTTTAGACCGGCGTGCTGACCGCTCTGTTGTGCCTAGGTGGGGCTGCGACGTGTTGATCTTCCGAGGCCGGGCATGACCCAGGAAAGTGTGTCCGGCCAAATGGGATCAAGCGTGTTGGGTTATGTGGTGCAACCCTGCAGGGAAGTTTATCTATTCGAATAGCCGTGTCCCTCGGTAAAAGGACGACCCAGAGTTGTACCTCGACCTTATGACAACTAGAACCGGATACTTAATAAGACACACCCTTCCAAGTGCCAGATACAACCCGGTGACCGCTCTCTAACAGGGCATCGAGGAGGGGATCACCGGGTAGGATTATGCTATGCGATGCTACTTGGAGGACTTCATTCTACTCTCTTCTATATGCTGCAAGACGGAGGCGACCAGAAGCGTAGTCTTCGACAGGATTAGATATACCCTCTTATTCTGGCATTCTGCAGTTCAGTCCACTGTTATGGCCCCCTACACATATACCCATGCATATGTAGTGTAGCTTCTTGCTTGCGAGTACTTTGGATGAGTACTCACGGTTGCTTTTGTCCCCCTTTTTTCCCTTTCCCTTCTAACCGGTTGCCGCAACCAGATGCTGGAGTCCGGGATCCTGACGCCACCTTCGACGACGACTCCTACTATGCTGGAGGTGCCTACTACTACGTGCAGCCCGCTGACGACGATCAGGAGTAGTTAGGAGGATCCCAGGCAGGAGGCCTGCGCCTCGTTCGATCTGTATCCCTGTTTGTGCTAGCCTTCTTAAGGCAAACTTGTTTAACTTATGTCTGTACTCAGATATTGTTGCTTCCGCTGACTCGTCTATGATCGAGCACTTGTATTCGAGCCCTCGAGGCCCCTGGCTTGTATTATGATGCTTGTATGACTTATTTTATTTGTAGAGTTGTGTTGTGATATCTTCCCGTGAGTCCCTGATCTTGATCGTACACATTTGCGTGCATGATTAGTGTACGATTGAATCGGGGGCGTCACACCGTGCCTCTCTTCTCCTCTACTCTCCTTCTCCCACTGCTGCCGAGCGCCTCGCAGCGCGCCGCCGAGCTCCACTGCGGCCACCGGCCACCCCACGCCTCGCCGACGCTCCAAGAAGCTCCGCCTCGTTCCCCTCTTCCTCCTAACCGAGCCACACGGTGCCTGAAGCCCTGGACGCCGCCAAAACCGCTGTTCCCCTCGTCGGTCGCCGTGGATCCTCGCCGTCAATTCGGGAGCTACCGGGCGTCTCCGACCTCGCCCTCGCGCTCGTTGGACTCGCTGTGAGCCTCCGCACCGAACCTCCCTCTCCCCGATGCCGATTTCTTCCTCTAACCGCGGGCTCCGTCGAGCCCGAGAGCTCATCGCCGCCGGCCACGAGGTCACCGTGGCTAGAGCCCACACACGTCGCGTCCGAGCACGCTGTCGTCCTCAGCGCGTTCCCAGGAACCCAAAGCACCTACCCACTCTTCCTCCCGTGCACCGTAGCGCTCTGTCCATATTCACCGGACTCCGGCCGCTGCGCAAGTCGCCGCCGCCGTCGACCTAGACCACCGAAGCTGCTGCTGCGTGCACCACCCAACACGGACGATCCTCCTCGTCGCATTAACGCCCTTCGCCGTCCATATGGACGCCGGACGGCGAATCTCGAGCGCCTCCGCCGCGACTTGAGGTCGCCGGCGGCCTAACCCCGGCCGTGCCGACGTGGCATGTCGTTAGTGGCTAATGACACCGCTAACTAAACCCCAAGGGTCACAGACACATGGGCCCAGGCCCTAATTAACCATAGTTCTGTTTTAGTTTAGATTAGTCTAAAACTTAGCGGGACCCACACACCAGAGTTGACTGCGCTGATGTGGCAGTTGACCGGCCCAACCTGTCAGCGAAACAAATGACACCGGGTCACTGACCAACAGACCCCACAGGTCAGTTTGACCTGGACCGCGCCCGTTGACCGCTGACGTCACAGTGACGCTATGCTGACGCAATAAGTATTTTCTGGATTTAATCTTATATAGGAAATTTCAGAAAATAGAGCTAACTTCAAAAATTCATAGAAATTCAACCGTAACTCCAAATCAAACAAATTATATATGAAAAATTATCAGAAAAATCCAATCTATCCATCCGTACCATTTTCATGCATGTTAGAACAACTTATGGCTGCTGTTTAGGCCAAATCATATAAATGGCATTTAAACTCTCACATATGGAATTTGAATTTGAACCTAGGGTTCAAACCAACTCCATTTAACATGTTGCTAGTTGCATTAGCTCAACACACTCATATTACCATGTCACATTCATGCATCATATTGTTGCATTGCATTGATTGTGTTTCCTCTCTGTTGCCGGTGGTTGTCCCCTCTCGATAGATGTATTCCGACTATGAGTTCGATGACACCGATGAAGAGCTATAATATCTTCAGAAGTGCCAGGCAAGCAAAACCCCCTTGTTCATTCCGATATAATCCCACTCTCTCCCTCCTGCTCTCTTTTACTGCATTAGGACAACAATGATTCAATTGTTACATGTTGCGGTAGCTGAACCCCTTTCCTCTGCATGACCTGTCATTGCCACAGTAAATAGATGAAACCCACTAGCATGAGTAGGAGTTGTTTGAGCCCTGGTGTGCCTACTCATTCATGCTTGTTGTCATGCCTGCTACTGCTTAGAGTTGAGTCGGGTCTGATTCATCGGGAATGAATTGGAATGTGGTGAACATGTCCTACTGTTGAGAGCTAAGTGTGTGAACACGATTTGGTAAAGGTAGCGGTGAGAGGCCATGTAGGAGTACATGGTGGGTTGTCTCATTGAAATCGTCCTCAGGAACTGAGTTCTGTGTTTGTGATCCATGAACAGTTACTACCACACATTGGGTTCCGGTAACTCGACCCCTCTCGACTTATTAATCAACTTGATCTCTGTCTAGGAGTTGCAACTAGTTTCTAGTGTTTGTAGGTAGTGTTAGTAGTCTACCAAGTGGCACCCGGTACAGGTGGGCTTGGGACAGACTAGGCACCGTGGCCGGGTATGCCAAGCGTCGCCCGTTTGGTGGGCTTGGAACCCTGTACACATCGTTTGGGGCCGTGAGCGACACCCCGGCCGGATCTCCTTGCGGATGGAAACCGAATAGGCGATAAACCTGGACTAGAGACTTGTGTGGTTAGTCAGGTCGTGGCCGACTCCCTCGCCCGGCTTCCGCTTGAAGGTTGCCGAGGTACATGACGTGTACAGCGCGATAAGTGGCGAGAGCGTGTGTGAAGAAGTACACCCCTGCAGGGTTATCATTATCTATTCGAATAGCCGGATTCCTCGGATATGGAAACTTGGACCCCTTGCATAGTACATAGACAAGTGAAAGTGGATACTCTAAAACTCGCAAGATAAGTGTGAGTGCTATGGATGGCCTTCTCGTAGGGAGACGGAAGTGGATCCATAGTGGTGTATTGATATGGTGAATATGTGGACTCGTGTGCGCCACCTCAAAAGAGTTACTTGCAGTCGTAGTTCAGGATAGCCACCGAGTCAAAGCTGGCTTGCTGCAGTCAAACTCCACCACCCCCTTTATTGATACTGATGCATATGTAGTTAGTTCTGATGTAAGTCTTGCTGGGTACATTTGTACTCACGTTCGTTTACCTATTTAATGTTTTTGCAGAGAGACATCAGTCTCGCTAGTAGTTCCGTGTGGACTTCGACGTTTAGCTTGATACCTCAGCTACGATCTTGTGCCCTCGGCAGGATCTGGTAGATAGTCAGGCTTCTCAGCCTTTTTCATTTATAGATGTCTGTACTCAGATATGTTAAGCTTCCGCATGTGCTTGTTGCTTGTATGCTCTGAATGTTGGGTCATGAGACCCATGTTTGTAATATCTCGCTCCTCGGAGCCTAATGAATAAATACTTGAGTCGTAGAGTTATGTTGTGATGCCATGTTGTATTTGCACATATCGGGCATATTGTGTGTATGATTGAAATGCTTGGTATGTGTGGGATCCGACAATCTAGTTGTTTATCCTTGGCAGCCTCTCTTATGGGGAAATGTAGTCTAGTGCTTCCTTGAGCCATAGTAGTCCGCTACAGCCCGGTTCACCGGAGTCCTACTAGCCCAACACTACTGCTCAGGACACTTGACTGGCCGGCATGTGCTTCACTTCGTTCCTGTGTCTGTCCCTTCGGGGAAATGTCACGCGGTGACATCCGGAGTCCTTCCTAGCCTGCTACAGCCCGGGTTACCGGAGTCCTGTTAGCTCAGTGCTACAGCCCGGATTCACACGCTGTTGACCGACATGCTCGAAGTTGATTCATGTATGCCTGTCCCCATGGGTTAGTGCCGCTTTGGGTTCACGACTAGCCATGTCGGCCCGGGTTCTTTGTCATATGGATGCTAGCGACACTATCATATACGTGAGCCAAAAGGCGCAAACGGTCCCGGGCCAGGTAAGGTGGCACCCGTGGGAATACCGTGCGTGAGGCCGCAAAGTGATATGATGTGTTACATGCTAGATCGGTGTGACTTAGGATCGGGGTCCTGACAGCGTTGGTATCAGAGCCTGACTGCCTGTAGGATTACCAAGCCATACTGGTCGAAGTTGAGTCTAGAAATGCTTTAGTTATATAAGGGAATTGATTGTGGAAGGGGACGTAAGGCTCTTTTTACTCCTTTACCTCATGGCCTTCTGATCTGAGTCAACCTCTTCTCTTCTACGCGGATTAAGAACTAGGCCTTCTCTTCTATCTCTCAGGATGACGTGTTACTAAACCGTAGTTGCCTAGAATTGTTGAGTTCAAGCCTCAGTTCAGTTCCTACTACTTCCATATGTTCATAGCTGGCCTCAGAACCTTGATATGATGTTGTCAAGTGACTATGCAAATCCTTGTGAATGTCTCAAAACTTTTTCTGAGCATTTACAGCCCTTATGTTGTCCGAGTCATCCCAGGTCTCTACATAGCCTGATGCATTTGGAAATCCTTTCTCTCCGTTCCCGATGTCCTTGGGCCAGATTAAGCACGCTAAGCGGTCTGTTGAGGTACTCCATTGCCTTGACGTATGTGTTAGAGCTACTATTATGACCCTAGGTGTCTTATGAAACCACCTAGTAATCTAGCCATATTGTGTGTTCCCAGCGTGATGATTCTGGCCATCCTTCCCAAAAGCATCCCGTGATGTTATTAGTTAGTAGGCATTCTACTCCTGGGTTTTGAACCCGAGCTTCACCCTACCTACCTGATGTCGATAGTGTTTGCTAGTTCCTTTAGGATATTAGTAACCTTGTGATAGTCCTCGAGGTCTGTGGTATATCATTCTTCCAAATACCATGGATCAATGTGGCAGAAGTTCTTGAACCAAAAGATCACAATAGGAGTGCTCTTGATGAGATCTCGATCCTATATTGTGAACCTGCCAGTCCTACCTTTCTGCATGGGTTATCCGGAAGAAACATGTTGAATTTATTCAACATGCTAACCGATGCATCTACAACTTAAGAAATTATATGTTCCTCTGAGTTGTCCCTTTTTAGTTGTATTCTGACCCTCTTGTATCAATTGTTGGTTAAGAATAGTTGTGCATTCGTGTTATCGACGCCTATTATTCTTGTGGTCCGTCAAGCCATTCTATTCCGGAATGACTAGGAGAAACAAGCTCCAGTACCTCGTCCATTTCTGGGATTGGGTCAAAGTAGTTGTATTCCGCAGAACAAATGCCAATCCAGCTTTTGTTCTGTTCTACCTTGGAGTGTTACCATCTTTATGTCAAGAACTTCATGAGAATTGCATCACCTCTTATGGATTCTGGCCGTAGTGATACTTATTGCCATCATTATTCATTCCTCGGTTTCCGTGTTATTGTAACCGGAATGCCGACAAGTGTACCGTGATGTGCGAAATCAGTACTCCTAGCAACCCTGTTGCTTGGTAGTTAATGGACAACACTTTCATTCTTAGTGTGTTAGTTATTAAATCATCATCCTAAGATTTATCGTGCGACCTAGTCCTTATTTCTGGTGCACTCCTCAATCAAGAGTTAGGATTGTGTCAATCCTTGCTTAATTAACCACATCATCTTGCCTCAAAAGCAAGATTGCTCCCGAGCTTAATAACATATCGGTGGTTCGTGAAGTTCCGAATATCTTCTCGGAAGTGTTACCAGGTTGTCACCTGACCGCTATGTTGAGTTCGTGATCAAGTTGGTTTTCCTCTAAACCAGCCATTCTCCAAGAATCAGTGTTGGATACCCTGAGCTAGTTGGTTAAGCTAAACAGCAACTTGGAGAGTTGGAAGATAAAAGCTTGTCTGACTTAGTTCATGTTAAGGGATATCTTTGTGTGTGTGTGTGTTGAAGAAAGATGATATCTTCATCGATTGTTCCTCGTGACCGGTTGTTAGATCTATTGTCTTGTCAAAACTTTGACTTGAGTATGGGCTATCGTTAAGTCAAATCAGAACCAACGATGTTCATAATGTTGTATTACTCATGGTTGATTCCTCGAGCATATACCATTACATCTTTTGGTCTGACCAATGCTATCACCGTGTTCACATGATGGTGGAAGTCCAATGATATGGAAATTCCGATGAGTTGCTGTTGAGCCCATCAGTAGCATTGTGTCTCCCCCATGATTCGTGTTAAACACTAAGCTAGTATTGGAAACTTTGTAAGCATTGCCTTTATGTTCCGCTCATGAGGTATATGTTTGAATGAAAAAAATGACTTCCTTTGATTCACGTGCATTTGATGTAAGTTGCCGCCGTGAATTCGAGAAAGTTTGTTTTTGCTTCCTCTGGAATCATCCCAAGTCAGCCATGCCCGTGCAAAGTATTATGTGGTCTATTAGACTGATCATCTTCGTTCCATATGAATTCTGTAGCACACCAAGCCACTGATTGATTTGTTCAAAGAAAAGAAGTTCATGCGCTAATCCTGAAGGGCCCGGACGGATATGCACAAGATTGGTTATCTCAATGATGGTTCCCAACCAGAACTCGGTAGTGTTTGTTGTAAGACTTCCATGTGGTCATGCTTGTCTTGGACAACGTGTTCACATGTGTGTAGCAGAACCAGCTCATATTTTGGAGCTTGCTATCGTAGTTCATTTCCCGAGAATCTTGCAACGTTATCTCGTCGGTTTGTGTTGCAACCTCTTTTCCAGAAATGACGTCTAAAATATTCTGTTACCAACCAGATCTGAATCTCAGGCAGATATGATGGTTGGAACATTCCCAGCATTTGCATTTTGTTCCCACCTTGCACCGCCATTGTGCCATTTTTTCTATGGTCTGCCTTCTCAGTAATTAATGTCTAGGATCATCTTCAAAAGTGGTCTTGTCATGGTCCCATCCATTTCTGATGATAAGCAAGAGTCATCCATTGCATTATCTTCAACAAGGTAGTCCACATCATCCATTCTGGTATGGGTATGCCATCCCTTCGAATTCGTTCACACGATCATTTGTGATTGCCTTAGGCTGGTACAAAGAATTTCAATGATCTATGTACCAAAAGTAATTCTTTTTGCCACTTAAGGGAACAGTTCAACGAGTCACCTTTCCTGAGGTGCCCCGTTATGGAATCATGGCAATTTTTCCTCACTACTTTGAAACCCTTGTCAAATTGTTTCTTCCGTCCCTCCTGATACATGTTTTGCCTATCAGCTCCATAGATGTTTCTACGTCTCATTCCGAGAGTTGATCTTGTGATCATTAAGATGATCCTAAGTTGCTCGAACCTTAGGGAGATCGATTCTTCTTAAATTCTCCCTTTCCACTCGTTGTCATGTTGGATGTAGTTTTCAAAGCAAGACGTCGAGGTCAAGGTGATGCAATGAATCAACATCCTCGAGAAAGACATCTAGATCGTGAAGATTGTGTTAGCTTGTGTCCCTCTGTCTTCTTGCCTCACGACTTGAATCTCGGGACGAGATTCTTGTTTAGTAGGGGTGAGTTGTCACATCCCTAGCTTTATCTTGGCCTTTGACTATCTTGGTTGTTGCATCATGTTTAAATTCAAGGAAAATTGAATTGAGGGAATTCCAAAAGCCTCAGAAATCTTTTGAAAATGAGCAAGTTAAAAATTTCTTCAAATGAGCCCAAGAAAATGTTCACTTTAATCCCTGAAAATATTTGCAAGAGGTAAAAATCCAAACCAATATTTTAGGGCACTAAGGGTAATTAATTTGGGCATTTTGAATTAAACCATAATGTATTTGAATTGGCTTTATTTCTGTTATAAAAGAAATACATGTCCAATAATTTTGGAAATTATTGTGGGGCTCTAGAGTAATATCTCTAGTCCATACAATAATCTACAGAAGCAACAAAAATGGTTTAGTTTCAAAACTAAATCAAAACAGAGGAAATAAATAGAAAACAGAAACAAATAAGAGAGAGAGGGACTTATCTGGGCCTTACCTGGCTGACCCAGATCCTGTGCAGCCCAGAGGCCCAGCACTGTGCAACCAGGAGCTGGCCCAGCCCACCCCCAGTGCCAGTCGTCTTCAACCCAGCGCCAGAAGGACGCTGGGCACGTGCTCGTCGCGCGCAGGCCACGCGCCGGGCCACCTCCTGCTACCCGTCGCTGCCTCGACGCCCTGGACAACGCCACGTTTTCCCCTGGACCGCCTCGTCCTCTCCCGTGCCTCTCTTCTCCTCTACTCTCCTTCTCCCACTGCTGCCGAGCGCCTCGCAGCGCGCCGCCGAGCTCCACTGCGGCCACCGGCCACCCCACGCCTCGCCGACGCTCCAAGAAGCTCCGCCTCGTTCCCCTCTTCCTCCTTACCGAGCCACACGGTGCCTGAAGCCCTGGACGCCGCCAACACCGCCGTTCCCCTCATCGGTCTCCGTGGATCCTCACCGTCGATTCGGGAGCTACCGGGCGTCTCCGACCTCGCCCTCGCGCTCGTTGGACTCGCTGTGAGCCTCCGCACCGAACCTCCCTCTCCCCGATGCCGATTTCTTCCTCTAACCGCGGGCTCCGTCGAGCCCGAGAGCTCATCGCCGCCGGCCACGAGGTCACCGTGGCTAGAGCCCACACACGTCGCGTCCGAGCACGCTGTCGTCCTCAACGCGTTCCCAGGAACCCAAAGCACCTACCCACTCTTCCTCCCGTGCATCGTAGCGCTCTATCCATATTCACCGGACTCCGGCCGCTGCGCAAGTCGCCGTCGCCGTCGACCTAGACCACCGGAGCTGCTGCTGCGTGCACCACCCGACGCGGACGAGCCTCCTCGTCGCGTTGACGCCCTTCGCCGTCCATATGCACGCCGGACGGCGAATCCCGAGCGCCTCCGCCGCGACTTGAGGTCGCCGGCGGCCTAACCCCGGCCGTGCCGACGTGGCATGTCGTTAGTGGCTAATGACACCGCTAACTAAACCCCAAGGGTCACAGACACATGGGCCCAGGCCCTAATTAACCATAGTTCTGTTTTAGTTTAGATTAGTCTAAAACTCAGCGGGACCCACACACCAGAGTTGACTGCGCTGATGTGAAAGTTGACCGGCCCCACCTGTCAGCGAAACAAATGACACTGGGTCACTGACCAGCGGACCCCACAGGTCAGTTTGACCTGGACCGCGCCCGTTGACCGCTGACGTCACAGTGATGCTATGCTGACGCAATAAGTATTTTCTGGATTTAATCTTATATAGGAAATTTCAGAAAATAGAGCTAACTTCAAAAATTCATAGAAATTCAACCATAACTCCAAATCAAACAAATTATATATGAAAAATTATCAGAAAAATCCAATCTATCCATCTGTACCATTTTCATGCATGTTAGAACAACTTATGGCTGCTGTTTAGGCCAAATCATATAAATGGCATTTAAACTCTCACATATAGAATTTGAATTTGAACCTAGGGTTCAAACCAACTCCATTTAACATGTTGCTAGTTGCATTAGCTCAACACACTCATATTACCATGTCACATTCATGCATCATATTGTTGCATTGCATTGATTGTGTTTCCTCTCTATTGCCGGTGGTTGTCCCCTCTCGATAGATGTATTCCGACGATGAGTTCGATGACACTGATGAAGAGCTATAATATCTTCAGAAGTGCCAGGCAAGCAAAACCCCCTTGTTCATTCCAATATAATCCCACTCTCTCGCTCCTGCTCTCTTTTACTGCATTAGGACAACAACGATTCAATTGTTACATGTTGCGGTAGCTGAACCCCTTTCCTCTGCATGACCTGTCATTGCCACAGTAAATAGATGAAACCCACTAGCATGAGTAGGAGTTGTTTGAGCCCTGGTGTGCCTACTCATTCATGCTTGTTGTCATGCCTGCTACTGCTTAGAGTTGAGTCGGGTCTGATTCATCGGGAATGAATTGGAATGTGGTGAACATGTCCTACTGTTGAGAGCTAAGTGTGTGAACACGATTTGGTAAAGGTAGCGGTGAGAGGCCATGTAGGAGTACATGGTGGGTTGTCTCATTGAAATCGTCCTCAGGAACTGAGTTCTGTGTTTGTGATCCATGAATAGTTACTACCACACATTGGGTTCCGGTAACTCGACCCCTCTCGACTTATTAATCAACTTGATCTCTGTCTAGGAGTTGCAACTAGTTTCTAGTGTTTGTAGGTAGTGTTAGTAGTCTACCAAGTGGCACCCGGTACAGGTGGGCTTGGGACAGACTAGGCACCGTGGCCGGGTATGCCAAGCGTCGCCCGTTTGGTGGGCTTGGAACCCTGTACACATCGTTTGGGGCCGTGAGCGACACCCCGGCCGGATCTCCTTGCGGATGGAACCCGAATAGGTGATAAACCTGGACTAGAGACTTGTGTGGTTAGTCAGGTCGTGGCCGACTCCCTCGCCCGGCTTCCGCTTGAAGGTTGCCGAGGTACATGACGTGTACAGCGCGATAAGTGGCGAGAGCGTGTGTGAAGAAGTACACCCCTGCAGGGTTATCATTATCTATTCGAATAGCCGGATTCCTCGGATATGGAAACTTGGACCCCTTGCATAGTTCATAGACAAGTGAAAGTGGATACTCTAAAACTCGCAAGATAAGTGTGAGTGCTATGGATGGCCTTCTCGTAGGGAGACGGAAGTGGATCCATAGTGGTGTATTGATATGGTGAATATGTGGACTCATGTGCGCCACCTCAAAAGAGTTACTTGCAGTCGTAGTTCAGGATAGCCACCGAGTCAAAGCTGGCTTGCTGCAGTCAAACTCCACCACCCCCTTTATTGATACTGATGCATATGTAGTTAGTTCTGATGTAAGTCTTGCTGGGTACATTTGTACTCACGTTTGCCTATTTTATGTTTTTGCAGAGAGACACCAATATCGCTAGTAGTTCTGTGTGGACTTCGACGTTTAGCTTGATACCTCAGCTACGATCTTGTGCCCTCGGCAGGATCTGGTAGATAGTCAGGCTTCTCAGCCTTTTTCATTTATAGATGTTTGTACTCAGATATGTTAAGCTTCCGCATGTGCTTGTTGCTTGTATGCTCTAAATGTTGGGTCATGAGACCCATGTTTGTAATATCTCGCTCCTCGGAGCCTAATGAATAAATACTTGAGTCGTAGAGTTATGTTGTGATGCCATGTTGTATTTGCACATATCGGGCATATTGTGTGTATGATTGAAATGCTTGGTATGTGTGGTATCCAACAATCTAGTTGTTTATCCTTGGCAGCCTCTCTTATGGGGAAATGTAGTCTAGTGCTTCCTTGAGCCATAGTAGTCCGCTACAGCCCGGTTCACCGGAGTCCTGCTAGCCCAGCACTACTGCTCAGGACACTTGACTGGCCGGCATGTGCTTCACTTCGTTCCTGTGTCTGTCCCTTCGGGGAAATGTCACCCGGTGACATCCGGAGTCCTTCCTAGCCTGCTACAGCCCGGGTTACCGGAGTCCTGTTAGCTCAGTGCTACAGCCCGGATTCACACGCTGTTGACCGACATGCTCGAAGTTGATTCATGTATGCCTGTCCCCATGGGTTAGTGCCGCTTTGGGTTCACGACTAGCCATGTCGGCCCGGGTTCTTTTTCATATGGATGCTAGCGACACTATCATATACGTGAGCCAAAAGGCGCCAACGGTCCCGGGCCAGGTAAGGTGGCACCCGTGGGAATACCGTGCATGAGGCCGCAAAGTGATATGATGTGTTACATGCTAGATCGGTGTGACTTAGGATCGGGGTCCTGACAAAATTGTTGTTCTATTTACATGAATAAAACCTTATATGGTTACACACCCAATGAAAATGGTTCGTTGGATCTCGATCGTAGTGATACACATATTGAAACCAAAAGATGCAAAGTTAATAATGATAGTGCAACTTATTTGTGGCACTGCCGTTTAGGTCATATTGGTGTAAAGCGCATGAAGAAAATCCATGCTGATGGGCTTTTGGAATCACTTGATGCTTGCGAACCATGCCTCTTGGGAAAGATGACTAAGACTCCGTTCTCCGGAACAATGGAGCGAGCAACTGACTTATTGGAAATAATACATACTGATGTATGCGATCCGATGAGTGTTAAGGCTTACGGCAAGTATCCTTATTTTCTGACCTTCACAGATGATTTGAGCAGATATGGGTATATCTACTTGATGAAACATAAGTCTGAAACATTTGAAAAGTTCAAAGAGTTTCAGAGTGAAGTGGAAAATCATCGTGACAAGAAAATAAGGTTTCTATGATCTGATCGCGGAGACAAATATTTGAGTGACGAGTTTGGTCTTCAATTAAAACAATGTGGAATAGTTTCACAAATTCGTGCCACCTGGAACACCACAGCATAATGGTGTGTCCGAACGTCATAACCGTACTTTATTTGATATAGTGCAATCTATGATGTCTCTTACCGATTTACCACTATCATTTTGGGGTTATGCATTAGAGACAGCTACATTCATGTTAAATAGGGCACCATCTAAATCCGTTGAGACGACACTATATGAATTGTGGTTTGGCAAGAAACCGAAGTTGTCGTTTCTTAAAGTTTGGGGTTGCGATGCTTATGTGAAAAAGTTTCATCCTGATAAGCTCAAACCCAAATCGAAAAGTGCGTCTTCATAGGATACCCAAAAGTTACTATTAGGTACACCTTCTATCACAGATCCGAAGGCAAGACTTTTGTTGCTAAATTCGGAGTTTTTCTAGAGAAGGAGTTTCTCTCGAAAGAAGTGAGTGGGAGGAAAGTAGAACTTGATGAGGTAACTGTACCTGCTCCCTTATTGGAAAGTAGTTCATCACAGAAATTTGTTCCTGTGACTACTACACCAATTAGTGAGGAAGCTAATGATAATGATCATGTAACTTCAGATCAAGTTACTACCGAACCTCGTAGGTAAACCAGAGTGAGATACGCACCAGAGTGGTACGGTAATCCTGTTCTGGAGGTCATGTTACTTGACCATGACAAACCTACGAACTATGAGGAAGCGATGATGAGCCCAGATTCCGCGAAATGGCTTGAGGCCATGAAATCTGAGATGGGATCCATGTATGAGAACAGAGTGTGGACTTTGGTGGACTTGCCCGATGATCAGCAAGCAATTGAGAATAAATGGATCTTCAAGAGGAACACAGATGTTGATAGTAGTGGTACTATCTACAAAGCTAGACTTGTCGAAAAAGGTTTTTGACAAAGTTCAAGGTGTTGACTACGATGAGATTTTCTCACTCGTATCGATGCTTAAAGTCTGTCCGAATCATGTTAACAATTGCCGCATTTTATGAAATCTGGCAAATGGATAAACAAAACTGCATTCCTTAATGGATTTATTAAAGAAGAGTTGTATATGATGCAACCAGAAGGTTTTGTCAATCCTAAAGGTGTTAACAAAATATGCAAGCTCCAGCGATCCATCTATGGACTGGTGCAAGCATCTCGGAGTTGGAATATACGCTTTGATAAGTTGATCAAAGGATATAGTTTTATACAGACTTGCGGTAAAGCCTGTATTTACAAGAAAGTGAGTGGGAGCACTACAACATTTCTGATAAGTATATGTGAATGACATATTGTTGATCGGAAATAATGTAGAATTATTCTACAAAGCATAAAGGAGTTTTTCAAAGAAAGACCTCGGTGAAGCTGCTTACATATTGAGCATCAAGATCTATAGAGATAGATCAAGATGCTTGATAAGTTTTTTCAATGAGTACATACCTTGACAAGATTTTGAAGTAGTTCAAAATGGAACAGTCAAAGAAAGAGTTCTTGCATGTGTTACAAGGTGTGGAATTGAGTAAGACTCAAAACCCGACCATGGCAGAAGATAGAAAGAGAATGAAAGTCATTCCCTATGCCTTGGCCATAGGTTCTATAAAGTATGCCATGTTGTGTACCAGATCTATTGTATACCCTACACTGATTTTGGCAAGGGATTACAATAGTGATCTAGGACTAGATCACTGGCAGCGGTCAAAATTATCCTTAGTGGAATAAGGATATGTTTCTCGATTATGGACGTGACAAAAAAGGTTCGTCGTAAAGGGTTACATCGATGCAAATTTTGACACTGATCCAGATGACTCTAAGTCTCAATCTGGATACATATTGAAAGTGGGAGCAATTAGCTAGAGTAGCTCCGAGCAGAGCATTGTTGACATAGAAATTTGCAAAATACATATGGATCTGAATGTGGCAGACTCGTTGACTAAACTTCTCTCACAAGCAAAACATGATCACACCTTAGTACTCTTTGGGTGTTAATCACATAGCGATGTGAACTAGATTATTGACTATAGTAAACCCTTTGAGTGTTGGTCACATAACGATGTGAACTATGGGTGTTAATCACATGATGATGTGAACTATTGGTGTTAAATCACATGGCGATCTGAACTAGATTATTGACTCTAGTGCAAGTGGGAGACTGGAGCAAATATGCCCTAGAGGCAATAATAAATTTATTATTTATTTCCTTATATCATGATAAATGTTTATTATTCATGCTAGAATTGTATTAACCGGAAACATAATACTTGTGTGAATACATAGACAAACATATTGTCACTAGTATGCCTCTACTTGACTAGCTCGTTAATCAAAGATGGTTATGTTTCCTAACCATAAACATGTGTTGTCATTTGATTAAACGGGATCACATCATTAGGAGAATGATGTGATTGACATGACCCATTCCATTAGCTTAGCACCCGATCGTTTAGTATGTTGCTATTGCTTTCTTCATGACTTATACATGTTCCTATGACTATGAGATTATGCAACTCCCGTTTGCCGGAGGAACACTTTGTGTGCTACCAAACGTCACAACATAACTGGGTGATTATAAAGGAGCTCTACATGTGTCTCCAAAGGTACATGTTGGGTTGGCGTATTTCGAGATTAGGATTTGTCACTCCGATTGTCGGAGAGGTATCTCTAGGGCCTCTTGGTAATGCATATCACTTAAGCCTTGCAAGCAATGCAACTAATGAGTTAGCTGCGAGATGATGTATTACGGAACGAGTAAAGAGACTTGCCGGTAACGAGATTGAACTAGGTATTGAGGTACCGACGATCGAATCTCGGGCAAGTAACATACCGATGACAAAGGGAACAATGTATGTTGTTATGCGGTCTGACCGATAAAGATCTTCGTAGAATATGTAGGAGCCAATATGAGCATCCAGGTTCCGCTATTGGTTATTGACCAGAGACGTGTCTTGGTCATGTCTACATTGTTCTCGAACCCGTAGGGTCCGCACGCTTAACGTTACGATGACAGTTTCATTATGAGTTTATATGTTTTGATGTACCGAAGGTTGTTCGGAGTCCCAGATGTGATCACGGACATGACGAGGAGTCTAAAAATGGTCGAGACATAAAGATTGATATATTGGACGACTATATTCGGATACCGGAACTGTTCCGGGTGATTTCGGAGAAAACCGGAGTGCCGGAGGGTTACCGGAACCCCCCCGGGAGAAGTAATGGGCCTTATGGGCCTTAGTGGAGAGAGAGAGGGGCGGCCAGGGTGGGCCGCGCGCCCCCTCCCCCTCTGGTCCGAATTGGACTAGGAGAGGGGGGCGGCGCCCCCCTTTCCTTCTCCCTCTCCCCTTCCTTTCCCCCTCCTAGTAGGAGTAGGAAAGAGGGGAGTCCTACTCCTACTAGGAGGAGGACTCCTCCTCCTGGCGCGCCCTGCAAGGGCCGGCCGGCCTCCCCCCTTGCTCCTTTATATACGGGGGCAGGGGGCACCTCTAGACACAACAATTGATCCTTGAGATCTATTAGCCGTGTGCGGTGCCCCCCTCCACCATAATCCTCGATAATATTGTAGCAGTGCTTAGGCGAAGCCCTGCGACGGTAAAACATCAAGATCGTCACCACGTCGTCGTGCTAACGGAACTCATCCCCGACACTTTGCTAGATCGGAGTCCGGGGATCGTCATCGAGCTGAATGTGTGCAAGAACTCGGAGGTGCCGTAGTTTCGGTGCTTGATCGGTCGGGCCGTGAAGACGTACGACTACATCAACCGCGTTGTTATAACGCTTCCGCTTTCGGTCTACAAGGGTACGTGGACAACACTCTCCCCTCTTGTTGCTATGCATCACCATGATCTTGCGTGTGCGTAGGAATTTTTTTGAAATTACTACGTTCCCCAACACTTCGTGTCTGTTGTTGTTGGGTTCAGAACTATCCTTGCGTCTCTATGTAATAGTTGCAGTCGCAGAACTCTTGTACTTTTGCCTCTCCATGCGGTGTCTGACAAATCCTTATGAGTAATGCTGCAATCTCTATTTGTTCTTGGAATGTACATGGTATGGGTGATGATGACAAGTGTTCCGACGTCCCATCTGAATTGCTCGTGATCAAACCCCACATTGCCCTCTTGCAAGAATCAAAGCTTGAGACTTACTCTGATGCCAAGCTAAGATCTTTCTTACCACACCATCTCGACCAAGTTTTCTCGTTGCCCGCCATTGGCACGGCTGGCGGCACCATTTCGGCCGTCAACACATCTTCTCTTCAGGTTATCTCATACTCTCACCTAACCTTTTCCCCCACCCTAATTCTAAGATCAACGGCATGTGCTCATAACATTGCCATCACCAATATCTATGCCCCCTCCACCCGAGCTCTCAAACAATCATTCCTCGATGAGCTCCTATCTATCTCACAACCGGATGATTCCCCGTGGTTAATTGTTGGACACTTCAATCTCCTGCGCTTCCTCTCCGACAAAAACAACAATACCTTTCGTCGAACAAAAGCTAACGTGTTCAACCAAGCTCTAGGCAACCTAGCTCTTATCGAACTGCCACTCCTCGATCGCCAATTTACGTGGTCAAACAATCGATCAACACCCACCTTAGAACAGATTGGCCGTGCTTTTTTAACCTTGCCTGGGCGGATGCCTTTCCCAACACATCTTTATCTTCGCTCACATGTTTCACATCCGATCACGTCCCTCTCCTCATACACGTCACCACAATGATCCCTTGATCTAACTTTTTCAAGTTCGAGCCTGGCTGGTCCAATTTCCGTCCATGCAACGACATCGTCACAAAATGCTGCACTCCCATCCAGCCCACTTCAACCAACTCAGCCGCCATCCTCGCCTCAAGCCACTCATACCTTTGTTAGTACATGGTAATCAGACTGGGTTTATCTCCGGCAGGAATATTGCTGAGAATTATGTCTTTGCAGCCGATCTCATAAGCTCCTGCCACACTAGGAAAAGGCCTACCATGGTCTTCAAACTGGATTTTCGTAAAGCCTTCGACTCCATGGCATGGCCTGCCCTTGACAAGATTCTCCTCGCTCGTGGTTTCTCCCAAACTTTCTGTAACTGGATCCAGAACATTCTTCACACACGCAAAACTGCCATCCTCCTGAATGGAGTTCCAGGCGATTGGATTGTATGCAAAAATGGCCTGCGGAAAGGTGACCTGATCTCTCCCTGCCTCTTTCTCATCGTCGCAGACCTGCTCCAGAAACTCATCTTCAAGAAAACGGAGGCCGATCTCCACCACCCCATTTTCTCACACCTACCTCCCATCGTTCTTCAGTACACCAACGATACGCTCATCATTGTTGCTGCCTCCCTGTTGCCGCCGCAGCTCTCAAAGTAATCTTAAACAACTTTGCGAATGCTATAGGTCTGACCATCAACTTCTCCAAAACCACTCTAGCCACTCTCCACACAGATGACACCATAGCTAATGCCACCGCCCTTGCCATGGGCTGCTCACGCGCTCCCTTCCCCCAAACATACCTCGGCCTACCTCTCTCCCCCCTACAAAACCGCCATCCAAGCCTTCGATCCACTGTTAGAATGCTCTCGCAAGTTGCTGACAGGATGGCGAGCCAAACTGCTAGACAAAGGTGATCGTCTCATCCTCATCTCCGCGGTCCTAGACTCCCTCCTCACCTACTTCATGTCGGTCTTCTGCATTCCTAAAACGGTCCTCAAAACCATAGACTCCCTCTGTAGCGCTTTCTTCTGGGCGGGGGAGGATTCATTTCAGGAGCTCAATGCCTTATTGCATGGAAAAACGTGTGTGTACCAAAGAAATATGGTGGTCTAGGGCTAAAAAACCTTCATATTCAGAACAACTTCCTACTCATGAAATTCGCAGCCAAGGCCTTGACCTCTACCTCGACCCCTTGGCTGGAGTGGTTAGATCTTCAACACCCAAACACACTAGTCTCCTCTTCCCCACAAACCTCTTTCCTCTGCCGCACCATTGCTCAGCAAATCCCCACCTTGCAGACAATCTCATTCATCCTAACAAACAGTGGTTCGCATACTTACTTCTAGCTTGATACTTGGTTGACCCCAAGGCCTGTAGCCTCCTCCTTCCCCCACCTCTTCTCACACTACACCCTTCAGCTGGTTAAAGTGGCTAATATACTGCGTTACGGTTTAGAAGCTAATCTCTGTAACCGTCTCTCCCTTAGAGCAGAGCAAGAGCTTGTTTCGTTGTTGGCTATTTTGCAGGACTTCGTTCCTTCGGCAGAGGAAGACCAAAGGTTTGTACTTCGAGGACATGACTTCTCCACCAAGCACGCGTATGGCGCCCTCGTGGAAAGGCCTGACAATGATCCCCTTGCTCCTCTCATATGGTGCTCCAAGGTTCCACGCAAGATAATTTTTTTGCTTGGCTCCTCTTCAAGGACCGCCTCAATACCAGGGCCAACCTCGCTCACAAGCAGATCATCTCCACTGACACATGCCCTTGCTGTGCTATGTTACCTGAAGACTCCGTGCACCTCTTCATCACCTTCCCACTTGCCAGCTGGGTCTGGCAGCGCATGGGTATCCTGCCTCAGACGGACGACATCGCCGACCTTTGGGATACTCCTCTACCTCATCACCTTCCGCACAAGGCATGGCCACTGGTCCTCATGTCACTCCTATGGAAGATCTGGGCAGCGTGTAATGATATGCTATTTAGAAATATTGATCAATGTTCTGTAATAACCCTCAAGGCCCTTATTTCTGACTTGGATCTCTGGTCACATCGTCTCATGGCAACATGTGACAAGGAGGACATCTCCTCGTGGTGTTCCTACCTCTCTGCATGCTGTGTTGTGCCTATGTAATTATGTGCTTGCTGCCTTAGCGGCTTTTGAGTAATATATTCAGGTGGGGAGCTCCCCCCGGTGATTCTAAAAAAATGGTTGTTGCTTGGAGATGGACTCGCGTAGGTGGAGGTCGTCGGCTCGCGTCGTGGTGGCGTCAATGGCGGAGGACCTGCCAAGGCTCACGTAGGTGGGGGTCGTCGTTTGGCATCGTGGTGACGTCGATGGCGGAGGACCTGTCAAGGTTGTCACCTCAATCTACTCTGAAGATGGACCAATGGAAGACGGCGGCGACGACACATGTGAGTGTGTCGGACCGGTTTGAGCCCTGGACCTGGCAGATGACTCGGTCGGGGCCTCTGGCTTTAGATGTTAGGCTTAGGTGAGAGGTCTGGGTATGTGGCCCATCTTGCACCCCTTCATCGTTTGGATAAGATTAGCGGCAGATGTTGCCAAGATGGCAGGTTTCGGCATATTGTTGTTCTACTTTGTAAGGTCCTCGAGAATAATTAATAAAATGGCCACATGCATCTCCGGGATGCAGAGGCCGGGCGTCATCCTCCTTTTCCAAAAAAAAACATAGAAAACTACCACCACCATAGGCAACACCAAGACTACGAGAAAGTCCCCAACAACGAAGCCTCTAGTAAGGTAACAATGCATGAACGTCATCGTCGCCAGATCCAACCATATAGGTTAGATCATGGATTTTTGCTAGACTCCAAATATTGCCTTCACCAAGGGAGTGTAGATCGTCACTGCCAGGTACAACCAATGAAGTAAAGACCTAGGGTTTTCACCATGAAACTTGCTTGGTACTCGAAGAGCACAACCAAAGACGAAGCCCACAAAGTTGCCCCACCAACTTGCCACAAAGAAGTCTTGCTATAATGGTCCAATTAGCGCCAAAATTGCGGACCAAGATGAAACCTCCAGTTGGCAATTGACGAGATGTCGGATCTACCTACACTGATATGTGGCACACCTCAACTGTCACTAGAAGACAAGGGATATTTGTTGGTCTTTCATCGCGTTTGTGGGAAGCAGAGGGTAGACTATCGCATGAAGCCGCATGGGCACATCACATGTGGCACCTTCGATGGCCTCTCCTGCCAAGCCATCGCAGCCCTCAGCTCCATCGATTGTCTCACCGTTGGTACCCATGACGAAGGGATCATGAAGAACGAGCCATGTATGTCGTAGGGGAGGTCGACCCTCTCCGGACCAGGATGTGATCCACTCCACCGCTACACCACAAGGCACAAGGTGTCACATACATACGCCCCTGTCAAGATGCGTAAAGGCATTACGTCGCTAGTCGAGCAAAACTCCACCCCCAACCATTGCGGGTCAGAATAAGGTCAGATCCATCACCACCACCACTATGTCACGACAACCACCAATATGCCTAGGGGCCGCCACCCAGGAGCCTGGGATTTGCTGGAGCGCATTATGTGGGGTCACCGCCACTCCCCATCTGAAGGGCTCCCTAGAATAAGGATACGAGTCCGCCGTCCTCCGCGACCTAACTAGCTTAGAATGTCAGCCTATTTCAGTCACACCGATATGGGCAGGAGGAGGGAGGTGGTCGGGGTTGTACCCGTGAGTATTTTGTTGTGCTCGAGATGTATGATGTACCACGACCACGACGATCTCTATAAAAGTTCTGTGATGGTTACTAAAACTAACAAAGCCCACGCGACAACACACACACACACACGTTTGAGGGAGCAATGGTTGGACATTTGAGAGAGCAGAGATTGCCCTGATTGTGATACCAAAGAGTTGCTAACACACCTGCCATTCAAAAGGTCATATTATTCCCCAGAGTGATTTTGGTGTTAATGACAACACGATTGGTGTTCTAGTTATGTGCTTCAGCCTCTACATAGTGCTATGTCATGTTCAAAGACAAGCACACATGGATGGAGCCCCCCCCATTCTTAAAAGAAGAAAAGAGGCGGCGTCTTGTCGGTTCTGGCTTACTTGATTCGATAGGAAAGTCGTACTATAAAGAGGGGTTGCGCGATGGAGATATGGTGGGATGCAAATCACGTACACTAACAAATTGCACCCACAAAATATCCCCGATGCTTAAAAGAGAGCCCCCAAGTTGTGATTTGCATTCCTAAGAAAAGGCAGGGCCCTCCGACTAGCTTCAGGGTTGACAGGAAGTGTGCAACTTGATTGCACACTCTTTGTTAGCTCCAGAACCTGCCTGAAGCCTCTAGGGTACATCCGACCAGGTTTCGAGGCAAACAGTGAGTGTGTTGCACACTCTCGGTTAACTCCGGAACCTGCCCGTAAGGTGCCCGGAGCCTTTGGGGCACGCAGATTTTTGGGCATAATGGCTGGAATCCTGGGGGTGGAGTTGTTTAAATTGCCTTCTCCTCCCCACAAAGAAGGTGACAATCCTCTCTCTCCTCCACTAATACAATCTCAAATTTCTTGGAGATCTCCCTCACTAGCCACCCAAATTTGTAGATCTTATAGGGAGAGCAAGAGGAGACCCCCATTCTACACTTCCACGCAAGCAAATTTGACCCTCCCCCCGGATAATCCTCACCCCCACCCTCAGAGGCTCTCTTTGTGGAGAGGAGAAGGCAATTTAAACAACCCCGCCCCTAGGATTCCAGCCATTATGCCCAAAAATCTGCGTGCCCCAAAGGCTCCGGGCAGGAGATGAAGTGTAGAATGTGACAATCCTCTCTCTCCTCCACTGATACAATCTCAAATATCTTGGAGATCTCCCTCACTAGCCACCCAAATTTGTAGATCTTATAGGGAGAGCAAGAGGAGACCCCCATTCTACACTTCCACGCAAGCAAATTTGAACCCCCCCCCCCCTTGATCCTAGGTGGATCTTGTTACTCTTGGAGTTGTTGGGGACTCCTAGTTGGTTGGAGTCCTTCCAGAAGCTTTATTGTTGTGGTGTGCTCTAGAGAAGTTTCTAAAGGTTTTGTGAGCGCCTTCAAGTCTAACCACAAGTGATTTGAGGCTCATCTGTTGGGGTGACTGAGCCACTTGGTGACGTTTGGGAAGTTTTGGCCGCTGCACCTCTCCAACAGAGATTAGCACTCCCCAAGAGTGTGGACTTCGAGATACATATTCATCTCCAAGCTTGTGGTTCATCCTTTATGCACCTTTAGTTTGTATTGTTTGCTAGCTACCTTGTTACTCTTGCTTTGCTTGTTGTTTACTAGCTCTTTGCATCATATAGGTTGTTCTCACCTTAGATTACATTTCTAGAGGACTTATTTTATCCGCATTACCCATATATGTTGTGGTACACTACATGTACGTAGCTAGGCTCAAACGCTTGCATCATTTCCAACACATGGACACACTCACATATGAAAAGGTGTGCATAGTCTACTCGATTGACTGCATGTGGCCCATAGTTCTTTTACACATCCCCGTGGTGTCTCCACGCCTAACCATACCTTCATCCATCACATAATTCACCTTCATAAAGCCCTTATGCAAACCGCGTGAACTTTCTGACTCACACAACTTTTACATTTGTTCGCTCTGGTCCTCCACCACAGATGGGACTGTTGGTCATCCTTTCGCTCCCATGGCACCTCGAGAGGTTCAGGTCGCGCCTAATAGGAACTTCAAGATGCAACAACACTAGATTGGACAACACATTCCCTCCTGAACTCATTCGCCACATTGCAAATCTCCTCATAACCACTGACGACGTTGACGCCTACATCGATGTACGGTGCGTCTACAGAGCTTAGAGGGACATGTCAACAACGTCGTACCTGGATGATGAGAACAATGAGACACCAGGTTATGACAACAATCGCCTTTTTGTTGACTTGTCCACCAGACGCTTAGTCCGCCGACACTACTTAGCACTCCATGGTCACACAATCTATAGGAAAGACTCCAATGAAAGTGAAGATAGGACCGTTCTCTCCACCCACTCACACGCCACAACGGATACTTCGCTTCAAATGGCAGTTGATCAAACCAACCCACATTCTGGTGCAGCGCATAATTAACTTAGCTGGTGGCAGTAGGTTAACCACCTAGAACTTCCAAAAATAGCTAGGGTTGAGTTTACTGGTTTAAGTTTTGGATGCTAAACTCTTGCTGCTAAAGCATCTTGGTTTGGAAAGATTTCAGCACTTCGCTAGAGTTAGTGTTTAGTATGTAGCATCTGGCAAATGCCAAGCTAGTTCATGTGGTTCGCACTGCCACATACTGCAGTTCACAGGACTAACCCTAATGTAGTATGACTGTATGTCTGTGAGATTATGCAAATAGCTGATTCAGTCAGTCTTTCATTTGATAAGGACTACAAGTGAGATATCTGGCAGATATATAAAAGAACAAGACGAACACCTGAAAAATCCAGCAGAACTGGAACAACATGCTCTTTGTCAAGGATTCCATCTATCAGAGCCCTAGTAATCTATCCGATACACAAATACCTTGTGTTCTTTTAGTTTCTGATACATAATAAACCTTGTTACATATGACTGTCAAAAAAATGTTACCGATATGAGAATCAGTAGGCGAGCAACTGCATTGTGATCAATTTCAGATAATAAGGAAGAGCTGGAATGATGATAAATTTAGTATTCAAAGTATGTCGCTACAAAACCATGAGATTTATGGACGCAACATATTTACAACAGTAGTACAATATACATTTTGAAAATCTAGGGATGGCACCAAGGAGGGTCTCTGAAACAACTGGTTAGAACATTTGTATTTAAATGCAACATGATGTGGGCAACTCCATCCTTTGCAGGCCAGGAAACCCGTCAGCAGCTAGTGGCCAAGGTTTCCAGTTCCTTTCACCTTCAACAACACAATATCCCACGGCCCATGAGGAGCTTCTTGCTCAGGTCAGCAATGCTTGAGATTACGGCAAACAGTAGCTTATCAGATAGACACTGCTAGATCTGTCAACTGAACCCATCCAAAAGCACATCTGTCTCGGATTTTCTGAATCTCCAGAAATGCCGAGCTTATGGTTTGGTTTAATACTGCGAACTCTTTCTCGAGAGGAAGCCGCATCTTCTGGTCCAACTGCATCCAAAAATCTGTACATCAACTATGGCATTCACAAAGGAAAAGAAAAAATAGCAATTGGGTTAGTCTAACCTTATCAAGACACTGGGTTGCATCAAGTACATAGCAAAAGTAGGACAATTGCCTGTATAGATCTGCCTCTGTGTACTGTCAGTGCAAAGAATCGGTATCAGTCGCCATCAAAGAACAAATAAGCACATTGTAAACTTAAGCCCGTATCAACAAACCTGTCTTACTAAACGGCCGTTGCATTGTGGATAGTTCGGGCAGATGGATCCTCTCTCAGAATCCCCCATCACTCTAAGGTTCACAATCTGAGTCGAATATTTGCAACCCTCGTCATCACACTGGAAAGAAATAGGCCGAAAGCAAAGGTTCTTACATGTAGACAGGGACCCAAGGGCAAAAGAATTTGAAATGCCAATCGAAGTGGAAACTATACTTACCATCAGTAAACCTTTATAATACTGATTGATGAAATTATCAGCCTGTCTTTTTATCTGGCATGGAAAAAAATCAATTTCAGTTCAGCAATCTGAATGCTAGATCATATTACATGAAGTGGTATTAACCTGGTTGGCAAGCACAGCAGGAGAAACTCTGCACTCATCAGTATCATCTGGACATCTTGGGCATCGAATCCGACGCCAGAAATTCACAGTAGCATTTTTTCCTTCATTTGTATCTGATAAACTAGAAATCAGACTTGATACAGGGGGACACTCGAAGGTACTGGTACAGCTTGGGCATGATAGGCATATCGGCTCACAGCCACGATATCTGCAAGTATTACTCATGATATTTTTAGTTGGAAGTTCCCGACTGCACGAATCAAAGCGAAATAGGTATATTATATGTTTACCTCTCTTCTTAATCATCAGTTACAGATAACTCTTAAAGCATGATGGCAAAAATTCAGTTAGATAGTTAACCATGAATCAAGAGCGGATGCACACCTTGGAGGAATCAAGTCCAAGACATTCAGCCAGTCGGGCTGCGCTAGTACCCTCAATTGAAGCACACAGACAAGAAACCACGGGATGAATCTGTAAAAGCAATTTATAATAAAAAATACAGTAAAGATAAATGTAGCATAGAGGAACTATATTTTTCTATATGCAAAGGAGGACCTGCTGTGACAAATAATACTCGATGTCAATCATCCACTTGTTGGGGTCTCGTGTTAACTCATCTGGATGCCTAGCTCTTTGAGCAATTCCCCCAGAATGTGTATTATCTGAATCCTGTTTGGAATAGTCAAAGAAAGTTAGAATTGCCTCTTAATAGGCACGTAAATTTTAAGGCCTGATTAGAATATTTCAAACAAAGCTAAAAACAGATATTCCCAAAACATTTTTGCGGCAGGATTATATTTTTAAAATTAAGATAATTTCAGACAAACGAAAAATTATGTTCCCTTGATGAGTTATCATTGCGTTTAAAACAGAGGTTAACAATAACAGCACAGTAAGAGAACCCAGCACCAAATAGTACTTAGGGATGCATGAAAGACCAAAAAAGCGCATTGTTCCAATACCTGTTGTGAGCAAATAATATAAGGAACTGTATCACCTGCAGAGCATCCAGAGAAACCATTTTGCTTCAGTCTTAAAGCAACCTGAAAAATCCAACACAATCAAAGGAAGATAACTCTTAGCTCAGCTCATCAGTTTCCCATTAATCTCAGAAACCATGAAGAAAAGAAATAAAACAGGTAAATCTTACCTGGACATGAGGCTGCTTTTTAGCATCTGGATAATCTTCTGGCGCTTTCGTTAAACTCTTTGTGATGATATATTTTTCAAGCTCTATTTGACCACTTTTCATCTGTGCTTGGACCTGCAACAATACTCATATTCAGTCAATCATATATTATTACACTAACAAATATAGCACCGATGCAAAACTTTAGTGTGGAGCAGTAGCAACCAAAGTTAATGCCCGTCTCAGAAAATATGAAAAAGGAAAACTTAAAAGATGAAGAATATGTTGTAGGCTACTCACCTGGACGAGAGAATTATGTATTGACTCAACAACATCATCACATGTCCTGTAGAAACAGTGTTAACATGGATGAGATAAAAGAGAACATCACGAGCAAAATTAACGGCGACTAAAACACTTACCCTCCAGACAAAATTTGATTCAGGCAAAAATCACCAATTTCTTTTGACAGCAAACTCCAATCACGCCTGACCATATCAAGTCCCTTGCGCTCAATGTTCTGTATCAAGCATGTTAGAATAGATCTCCTAGTTTTGCTAGATAAATATAAAGTTGGAATAAGCACACACCTCTCGTAAACTACCATCTAGTGCCACTTTAACGGCAGCATATTTCTTCTTTTTGAGAAGCAACATTCTTTTGTATACACCATCAAGATCAATCTCCATACAACGGTACTTCTTGTTCACCTGCATAAAGCAGTTGTGGCAAGATGATGTTTTTGTGTTGCTCATAGATCATAGTTTAATATCCAAGGCTGAGATTTTAATATCAAAGTCCTACCTCCTGATGACCTTTCCAGCAATTGCTTTTGCCTTGGAGATGTCATCCTGTCCAGTATATATCATTATGGAGTCCGTGTCACCATAAATAACCTGTCCAGTGAAATGAAAAGAAATATCAATACGACCAATTTCTTCATAAAGAAAGTTGGTGAATCTTGTTTAAATTATCTTAGAAAGGTTAGTAATATACATACCTCCAAGTTTAAATTATTCTGGACCAGATCAACAGTGCTTTGTAAGATCTCTCTACCCTGCAGGGTCATCATTCTGTATATCAGTCACAACAAATATAATTGTACGTGTTTGTAAATTGCTTTTCAAGGAGAGAAAGAATGTTCTCACTTGCAGGGTAATAAGCTCGGCAAGTGGCTTTGCAAAAAACCTAGAATTAGAAAAACCCAAGCAACCGTACATACTGGAGCATGAAAGGATAAGTTAGAGCCCATTGACCATACTGGACGAATGCAAGGAATTACTAATGCTTGTGACAAGTATTTTTTACCTGTTTGCGGTAAGCTTCAAAACTTGCTGTTGAATATCAAACTGCTGCCTTTTGAGACCAGAGGCGGTTTTGAGCCACGATTTAACCATTCTTCTCCTCTCCACCAAACTCTTCAGCAACTGTTTCGTTAGCCATGATTGCAAACACATATTAGACCAGAATTATGCCCTGACGAAAAGCTACATTTTATCAATAACTGAAGCACAAAGAAAAGTGAAGACAGGAAAAGGAATATTGTGTTTTACTGTATTACTTGTACACCAAAATGACCAAAAGCATATATGTCTCAGTAGTCTATTCCAAAACCAAGGTTTGTCAATTCTCATAGCATTTAAAACTGGTAAGGTGGGAACAAAATTTTGGTCCAGCTTAGTTACAAAGACTGGATACAGTTAAGAATATAGTAGCTTGTAAGCTCGAATCACACCGAACAAGTTTACGAAATTCCAATGTCCTATCCAAAATCATGAAAAAGTGTAGTGGCCAAGCAGGAATAGAATATTTATTTCTGTAATTACAACTCTGATTATTAATTACAGGCTACTCAAAAAAATGAGCTGAAAGCAAATTTTTTTTAAATGGTTATATTCTTGGTGGCAAAGTTCCAAAGCAATATGGGTGTTACCCATAGGGTATCCCACCAATGGCATGTTAGTATATTATTACCCAGCTGGCCAGCTAGCGGTTCAAAATTTTGCAAAACAATGTTTGTCCCGTCCCCCCAAGTAAAGAAAAAATACATATCTGAATAGAGCACATATATATGTAAGTACCTCAGGCAAAACGCCAGTAGCCTTTGAAATTGGCAGGTTAGGGAGATTACCATCAGAAGAACGCTCAACAGTGGTGAAGCAGATATTGAATTCCTGAGAGGAGAAGAGAATAAAAGAAATGGTGAATATATATCAAGGGTGTCGCTTAACAGTCGACTCATGGAGAATAGGCCAGAACTTACAGAGTCTGTGAAAAATAACGAATCACCTGAATTATTGAAGGATAAAGACTGTTGAAGTCCAGAAGTAGAATATACTTGTCGTATAGACCTTTTTTAGGCTCCAAAACTAAGCCACCAGCATATGAAGGGCCTTTTCTTGCTTTACCTTGATCACCATTATGCACCTCATCATCAATGGTAGGATCAGCAACGTTTCCACCTTCGGTATCAGCATTAAGTTTTCGTTTTGCAGAGTTCAGCTCCTTGCTGCGTGCAGCAAACTTATCTGGTACAATGAATTTTTTTTAATGGAATGAATGCAACAGTAGATATTCTACCCTCTGAGCTCTAGCACCCTGCGTCCATTTCATGTGAGAAATCATGTCAACACAACATTGTTTTTTGTCCTTTTTTCAAGGAAGACTGCATTGTTGCAGATGTATACTTTGCATAAAAATAATGATACTTTACCTGGAGAGTTTTTCCCCACAGATTACCACTAATATTTGTCAGTTGGCGTGTAAGCGGGAGAACACTCAAGTGGAACATGAGCTCCAAAGAAAGACATGCATCAGTCTCACCGTACTCAACCTAGATGAGGATGATAAATTGGTAAAGGTTGCTTCAGTTCATAATTCTTAAGACATGGCATTCTCTTGAAAGAAGTAAGCATGATTTTAGAATTTAAAGAAACCACACCAGCTTTAGAATCGTTTCCGATGATTGGAACATTGGAGGTATATCATGTGGTGAAACCTCTCTTCTGTCTTTTTTCAATTGCGTCTCTGCAAGTTGTGTCAGAGAATAATTCACCTGTGTAAAAAAAGGTTAGAATTGTTGAATTTGGCTTTAAGGTTGCACCAAGCAATTAAAATGCTGGTCACCTCCCGCAGAAGATCACGAGAGCATAAGTAGGTGTCACAGAGGAGACGGCCAGCAATGCAGGACATAATTCCTGGACTTGCCCCAGAACCATATAGTGTGTTTCCTTTGGTAAGCCTGGGCATTACTGATCTTCTAAGGCGGCCAATTTTGGACCACATGCTGCTTGGTACTTTGCAGGTCTAGCAGAAAAACGGCATAGAATTAAAACATAATGTATACTTTGAATTTAAAACATGAAGTATACTTTGTAATCAAAACATGAGGTACCAAGATTAATCAGAAATATAATTATAAAAACCTGAGCACGGTGCAGAAGGACATCCAGGTCGAATCCCGAAATGTTGTGCCCCACAAGTACATCACAATCAAGTTTACTAAGCTCAATCATCAAGTGATTTAACAAAGCACGTTCACTGAAAATGGAATAAAAAAGATTAATAAATGCAAAAATGAGAACTCGGATTTGTTCAAAGGAAGATGTAAATGCATAAGCAACAACAGTACCCACCTGCTCTCTAGTGCCAGCACGTTGCTACCAGCCTTCTGGTTCCTATCAGAAGCTTCTTTGGTGAGGCCTATAGGAAATATGCTACCTTCAAGCTTGCGCATAACAGTAAAATGGCTGATCATTCCCCGTTTCTGCCAATCTTCAGAAGGCATTGGAGTATCAATCTGAGATGACCCCAAAAGGCAAACAACATTTATTTGGCAGAAAGTGTCTCTACCTTATAAAATAATCTCAAAAATATGTAGACTCGATAATTGTTTCAGATAAACGCAAAGTGCATCAGTTTGTCTAAAGAAGAACTGCTTCATATATTCAGAGACATGGAAGGTTCATTTGCTTGATACATCATTGCCAAGGTATGTATGTCAGCTTTTCCAGAAAATCTTGTTCCAGAAGACCAAGGATAATCATTTACCTGATACCTAACTGCTGAAGGATAATCATTTTACCTGATACCTAAACTGCTTTATTATGTACAAATAAATACTAGAATAAAATACTTCGACCCCAGATTAGCATGCTTACTTTTACTTGGTGACAGCATATGACTGATGCTGACACAATCTCATGCACGTTGTGTTTCTCATTTATGATAGTTTTAAGATTAACAGCCGCAACTACAACTGGGGGGACTTCCAGTGTGGTACTTGTCACCAAAACAGAAATGTCTTTTGGGCATTCGACTGTAACTTCAAATTTACACCAGCTGACCTGTGGAAACGCCAAAAACCATCAGCACCAATATAATGCAACAAAAAATCAGGCAGGAGCTATAAGAGTATCAATAACTTAATTAGATATAAAATACAGCCTGGGATGAGAGGACAGCATGAAGTCAAGGGTATACTCGCTCAGTAGATGGACATGCCACAAATTTACAAACCGATAACCATGAAGGACCCTTGATCTTCCTTTTGATGAGAAACAGTTCAAGTGCACTGAAAAGGTACAATGGTTACCATGTGTGAGGAAAGGATTTGGCACGGAGAGTACAACACTGGAATTGTTGTGTATAGCATGGGTCACACATTTTATGGATCATACCTATTTTTTGTCCCAAGTAATGCATGGAAATGTTTACCTCTGAGGTCAGCTGGTACCGCAGGATCCTAAGAAAATACATATGGTTTAAGGAAAAAAAGAAAATATGAGACAGAAGATGCATTGTTCAAGAAACATACCTTGTATGGGTAATTGACTTTCAGGACATACTGCTCACCGATTGGTACATCGGTCCTCTCAAATGCATAGTTCCTCTAAGGCATGAGAAATATGAACAATTATCATCGACAAAGAATATTACAGGGGTTGAAGTTACAGGATAGTTTCACCTACAAACCTTGACTGGAGTCATCACAAAATTTGAAACATTGAGGTCAGACAACTTGTCAGCTATTTCACTCTTTAGTCCAGATGACAACTCCTGAAAAAAAAGACATGCAGGGTGCATGTAAGATAAATATGATGCAATGAGCATTAAGCTTAGTATGAAAATAATCAATCTCTCACATGTAAAGTTGCTCGAAGTGATGGCGAAGCATCAGAACTTGTGGAGTTCCTCTCTATCCTTGATATTATGTCCCTTGGAAATACTGAAATGCTTGGGATTGCATATATGCACCTTTGCATATTTTTTACAACAACACAGCAACTATGGAAGCGCTTGCCTCTTACAACCTAGAAAGAAAAGCAGGTGGTCAAAAAAGAGTAGTGTGTATAACCTTAGAGCTGCAAACATGTAATAGCTGATAACCCAATAAAACACATAACTATTTAACAAAGTCAATAACTATTTCTGACATACTTGACCATAGCAATATGTGGAGCTTTTAGAAAAGCATTGACTACTTTATGGAAGTAATGATCTGTGCCACTATGGAATAGTACATTCATTCATTCAGATACTAAAATACATAAAGCACCACATAATTTATATAAATCAGCTATCCTACTAAGCTAAAGAATCACTTAGTTTGGTGCTGGTGAAATATTGAGCGAGGAAAACAAAGCACTTCGACAGATGTGGGCAACTAACCATATGTCTCTTATATGTGAAACTTAGTATGAATGATATTTACCTTCCCAAACAAATAGACTGTGCCTGAATTGATACCAAAGGGCTCCTCATATGCGTCCAGCAAATAGAACGGCAGGGCTCCATCCTTCAGCTCAAACTCCGAGCTTTCATCCACATCGTCGATATCATGAACAGCCACCTCTCCCTCGACTCCTGCATTCTCCCCATCCCCACATATCTTCATCCAACCGGCTGTTGCACTCAACATATCACCATTCCTGGTGCCCTCTGCCTTAATCTTAGCGTTTAACCGGCGCACCTTCTCTACCTTCACTTCCCCATTAGCCTCCTGCTTCAGTTCCTCCGAGCTTTTATTCTCATCCATCAAATCAGCACTAGAGCCTGCAGCTGCTTCTAGTTTGGGTTGCATTTCCACATCGGGCTTCAGTTCCACCTCTGGCTGCAATTCTACCTCCGTATCGTTTCCATGGTCTGAAACCGCATCAGGCTCGAACCCATGATCCGATCTAACCTCCATTTCAGCATCTACGGCTGCTTGGATTGCCTTAATTTGAGCAACTGGAACAGGCGGCGGTGCCGGGGCGGAGAACCTACCAACACGACGACGGCGCTCCTCTCGGTCGTTCTCGTCGGGGGCAAACGCGGCGATGACGTCATCCACGATGCTGTCCGCGGCCAGCGACGAGCCCTTGGTGCGGTTGCTGCCCGGCTTCTTAAACAAGGAGGAGGGGCGCTGCTTGCCCATCATCGCGGCGGCGGCGGGGAGGGCCGCTGCCGCGGCAAACTGCTGGGACGGACGCTTCAGCTGGGGAGGGCGCGGCTGCTTCCGCTTTGGGGTGGGGGGGGGGGGGGGCATCCTCGCCTAGGAAAAGACTACCATGAAATGTAGGACCGCTCCCTCAACCCACTATGAAAAAGGACAAAACTCCTTTTTTCCGAAAAAATTAACACAAAATGAACCCATTTAAAAAAATCACTAAATGCCCTTTCGCATGGCGCACGGGGCACAATGCTAGACATCATGGCGACTAACCAAAGGCGTCATGCTAGTCAGCGCTCGTTTGTCACGTTGGTAGAGCGTGAGCCTGACGCCCCGGGCCAGGACGCCATGCTCAGTAGCACGAAGCCCCAGCCCAGGGCATCATGCGCTTGAACTAACAAAACGGGCAGCATCCTCTCTTTTCCTCCCTTTCTCCACCCCGGCTGCCCCACTCATCCCCCTCCCTAATGCCCACTAAATTTCGCGGAACATAGCTTCAAATCGGTGAATTATCCTCCCCTTCAACCCCGGCCCTCAAGGTATTCTCCCTCATTTCTCCTCTTTTTGTTGGTTGAAATGTCCGCATTGTGCCCACTTGGAGAAACCCTAGGTCATCCAATTTTACAATTTCCATTGATGCATTTTGGTGTTTATGTTTGTAGATGGCGAGGATCGTGAATGTGCATCATGTGGACTTGGCCTCTTTTGAGAAGGGAGACGCCGAATATGGTGACCCAAAGAAGAAGACGGTAGTGATGGTGTTTTCCACATGTCCTAGCCTTGAGGAGGTTGTGGTTGAGCTTCGGAGAAGGTTGAATTAGATGGAAGAAAGCGATGAAGTAGACTTAATCGGAAGGTATAATGTTGGGTTTGGACAACACGTTCGTTGGAAGACAATACCTCTACAATACCTCTTGTCTCCGACTTTCATTGGGAAGCATATAATGAGAGTGTCTTGGCCTCACAAGATAAAGCATTCGAGTTATTTGCCACAAAGAAGGTTGGTGCTCAGTTGCACATTGATTTGAATCGGTGTGCATCTTCATGTGATGTTAGAAGCTCGGTTCGAGATCCACCATATGTCAAATCCAGATGTGTATGACACAACAATGAGCCAACCTCCATTGACCCAAACTTTGTGCCCCGTCCGGAATGACCAACATGATAATCAAGGCTTGCATATGGAGGGTGATGAGTTTGAAGGTGAAAGCACATTTGCTCCTTTGGTGATTTTAGTAATTCATGTCAACATACATGTTGTTGGACTAATATTTTCCTCAAGTACATTTCAGTCTCTAAGGAACAATGGTGGCAAAGCTTCAAGACTCTACATTTATTGTTAAGTGATTAAAGATCACATTGAGTCCATAGGAATGCCAATACTATTAAAAGGGAATGAGGTTTTGAGCATGGACTATTTTCTCAAAGTGCTTAGAGATATTGCTCAAAAACCCTCTACCACACCCTCATATTCTTCCCTGTCCAAGATCCTAAAGTCAAACTCAGTCCCACCGATACACATCTACCCAGACTCACCGAGATACACTTGAAAAATCCACTGCCTAAACCCTAGCAACTCGGTCTCACCGAAGTGCGCTTGCCAACTTTCTGTAACCTATTGATTTCACCTCGGAATTTCCAAGTGGTTTCGATTGGTGTCACCAAAGTGTGGAAAGTGCTTAGGTCATCACCCATCAGTCTATCCAAATTTTTTCATCCGGTCTCATCAAAAAGCCTAAATTCCAAACATTTTGCACCAGTCGGTCTCACCGAGTGATTCCACCCGGTCCCATCGTATTGTGCGTAAAGGTGTGTAACAGTTATATTTTTTGTGCTAGCTACATATACCCCACCCATTCCACCAACTCCCAGAGAGAGCAAACAGGATGAAAGTACCACTTCCCATATCCATTTTTTTAGATAGAATGATACGTCTCCAACGTATCTACTTTTCCAAACACTTTTGCCCTTGTTTTGGACTCTAACTTGCATGATTTGAATGGAACTAACCCGGACTGACGCTGTTTTCAGCAGAATTGTCATGGTGTTATTTTTGTGCAGAAATAAAAGTTCTTGGAATGACCTAAAAATCCACGGAGACACTTTTAGAAATAATAAAAAATACTAGCGAAAGAATCAGCATCAGGGGGCCCACACCCTGTCCACGAGGGTGCAGGGCCTGCCCACCCCCTAGGGCGCGCCCCCCTGCCTCGTGGGCCCCCTGAGATCCACCGACCTCAACTCCAACTCCATATATTCACTTTCGGGGAGAAAAAATCAGAGAGAAGGATTCATCGCATTTTACGATACGGAGCCGCCACCAAGCCCTAATCTTCCTCCGGAGGGGTGATCTGGAGTCCGTTCGGGGCTCCAGAGAGGGGAATCCATCGTCGTCGTCATCATCAACCATCCTCCATCACCAATTTGATGATGCTCACCGCAGTGCGTGAGTAATCTCATCGTAGGCTTGCTGGACGGTGATGGGTTGGATGAGATTTACCATGTAATCGAGTTAGTTTTGTTAGGGTTTGATCCCTAGTATCCATTATGTTCTAAGATTGATGTTGCTATGACTTTGCTATGCTTAATGCTTGTCACTAGGGCCCGAGTGCCATGATTTTAGATCTGAACCTATTATGTTTTCATGAATATATGTGAGTTCTTGATCCTATCTTGTAAGTCAATAGTCACCTACTATGTGTTATGATCCGGCAACCCCGAAGTGACAATAATCGGGACCACTCCCGGTGATGACCGTAGTTTGAGGAGTTCATGTATTCACTAAGTGTTAATGCTTTGGTCCGGTACTCTATTAAAAGGAGGCCTTAATATCCCCTAGTTTCCAATAGGACCCCGCTGCCACGGGAGGGTAGGACAAAAGATGTCATGCAAGTTCTTTTCCATAAGCACGTATGACTATATTCGGAATACATGCCTACATTACATTGATGAACTGGAGCTAGTTATGTGTCACCCTATGTTATAACTATTGCATGAGGAATCGCATCCAACATAATTATCCATCATTGATCCATTGCCTACGAGCTTTTCACATATTGATCTTTGCTTAGTTACTTTTCCGTTGCCACTATTACGATTGCTACAAAAACTGCCACTGTTACTTTTGCCACTGTTATCGTTACTTCCATACTACTTTGCTACTAAATACTTTGTTGCAGATATTAAATCTTTCAGGTGTGGTTGAATTGACAACTCAACTGCTAATACTTGAGAATATTCTTTGGCTCCCCTTGTGTCGAATCAATAAATTTGGGTTGAATACTCTACCCTCGAAAACTGTTGCGACCCCTATACTTGTGGGTTATCAAGACTATTTTTTGGCGCCGTTGCCGGGGAGCATAGCTCTATTCTTTGAGTCACTTGGGATTTATATCTGTTGATCACTATGAGGAACTTGAAAGATGAAAAAACCAAGATTTATCCCTCAACTACGAGGGGAGGTAAAAATCTGCCATCTAGCTCTGCACTTGATTCACCTTCTGTTATGAGTAAACTTGCGACACCTACTCCTGCTATTGATTCTGATATGTCGCATGTTATTGATGATGCCACTTCTGCTTTGCATGATACTTATGATGAAACTACTTCTATGCTTGATAATACTGTGTCATTAGGTGAATTTCTTGATGAACAACTTGCTAGGGTTAGAGAGAATGAAATTATTGAAACAGATAATATTGATGAAAGTGATGACGAAGATTCTCCCCCTAGATATGAATTGCCTGATGTGCCTGAGGGTTATGTTATGGATGAAGAAACTGCTAGAGACCTTTTTGCTTGCAAAGATAGATATGATCTTAAGAAACTGTTAGCTAAGCTGAAAGAAAAATCTCTGAATGCTAGAATGAAATATGACCCTGCTTTTGCTACTTCACCTATCTGTATTTCTAATAAGGATTATGATTTCTCTGCCGATCTTGAGTTAATTACTTTGGTTGAATCTGATCCTTTTTATGGCTATGAATCTGAAACTGTTGTGGCACATCTTACTAAATTAAATGATATAGCCACCCTATTCACTCATGAGGAAAACATTTGTTACTACTATATCCTTAAGTTATTTCCGTTCTCATTAAAGGGTGATGCTAAAACATGGTTTAATTCTCTTGCTCCTGGTTGTGTGCGTAGTCCCCGGGATATGATTTATTACTTCTCTGCTAAATATTTCCCCGCTCATAAGAAACAAGTTGCCTTAAGGGAAATATATAATTTTTGTGCAAATTGAAGAAGAGAGTCTCCCACAATCTTGGGGGAGGCTTCTCCGATTACTTAATGCTTTGCCTGATCATCCTTTCAAGAAAAATGAAAATACTTGATATCTTTTATAATGGACTAACCAATGCTTCCAGCGACCACCTGGATAGTTGTGCTGGTTGTGTTTTCAGGGAAAGAACTGTTGAGCAAGCTGAATTGCTATTGAATAATATATTGAGTAATGATAATGATTGGACACTTCTTGAACCAACTCCTAAGCCAACTCCGAAGAAAAGGGGTATTCTATTTCTCAGTCCTGAAGATATGCAAGAGGCAAAGAAATCTATGTAAGAAAAGGGTATTAAAGCTGAAGATGTTTAGAATTTACCACCTATTGAAGAAATACATGGTCTTGATAACCCGACACAGGTAGTAAAGTTAAATTCTCTCTATAGATTTTATGAAGGTGATATTCCTCGTAATAAGTCTGCTAGCCAATGCTTGGATGAGTTTGATAATTTTATTGTTAAACAAGAAAACTTCAATGCTTATGTTGGTAGACAATTGAACGTAATGCTTATATGATTGAACACTTGAGTGATTATATGTCTAGAGTTAAAGGTGAACTTAAACTTATTAGTAAACATGCTTCTATGGTCACCACTCAGGTAAAACAAGTGCTTAAAGCTCAAGATGATTTGCTCAAGGAATTAAATAATAAGAAAAATGATAATGATGTTAGAGTTGTGACTAGAGGGGGTAGAATGACTTAGGAACCTTTGTATCCTGAGGGCCACCCTAAGAGAGTTGAGCAAGATTCTCAAAGAACTAATGTTGATGCACCTAGTCCTTCTAAGAAGAAGAAAAAGAAAAATGATAGGAATTTGCATGCTTCTAGTGAACCTGTTGTTGACACACCTGAGAATCCCAATGATATTTCTATTTCTGATGTTGAAACACAATCTGGTAATGAACATGAACCTAGTGATAATGTTAATGATGATGTTCATGTTGATGCTCAACCTAGCAATGAGAATGATGTAGAGATTGAACCTGCTGTTGATCTTGATAACCCACAATCAAAGAATCAACGTTATGATAAGAGAGACTTCATTGCTAGGAAGCACGGTAAAGAAAGAGAACCATGGGTTCAGAAACCCATGCATTTTCCTCCCAAACCATCCAAGAAAAAGGATGATGATGATTCTGAGCGTTTTGCTGAAATGATTAGACCTATCTTTTTGCATATGCGTTTGACTGATATGCTTAAAATGAATCCTTATGCTAAATACATGAAAGATATTGTTACAAATAAAAGAAAGATAGCGGAAGCTGAAATTTCCACCATGCTTGCCAATTATACTTTTAAAGGTGGAATACCTAAGAAACTAGGACATCCAGGAGTACCAACTATACCATGCTCCATTAAAAGAAACTATGTTAAAACTGCTTTATGTGATCTTGGAGCCGCTGTTATTGTTATGCCTCTCTCTTTATATTGTAGACTTGATTTGAATAAGTTGACACCTACTGAAATATCTTTGCAAATGGCCGATAAATCAACTGCTATACCTGTTGGTACTTGTGAGGATGTGCCTGTTGTGGTTGCGAACGTTACTATTTTAACGGACTTTGTTATTCTTGATATTCCCGAGGACGATAGTATGTCGATTATCCTTGGTAGACCCTTTTTTAATACCGCAGGGGCTGTTATTGATTGCAACAAAGGCAATGTCACTTTTCATATTAATGGTAATGAGCATACGGTACACTTTCTGAGGAAACAACCTCAAGTCCATAGTATCAATTCGTTGAAAAAACGTGTTATTCGAAAATTCTCCGGTTTCATGCGATTCACAAAGAGTCTGTTAACAAGACATGATCAACCTTGTTAGTGGATTCCTTTTGATGAGCATGAGATGGATGAAGTTAGAAAGCACAACTTTGTACCCTCCTTTTATTTTTTGTTATTTAGATTAAATAAAGCAAAAATAGTATTTTCTGTCTGTTTTTTGAATTATCCTTGCAGTAAAAAAATACCCCGAAAATAAAAGTTCTCCAAACGTCCCGAAAAAGAAATATGATTTTTTGAAGAATATTTAAGAATATCTGGCACTGAGAACACACAGGGGCCCCACCATCTGGCCACGTGGGCTGATACGTCTCCAACGTATCTATAATTTTTGATTGCTCCATGCTATATTATCTACTGTTTTGGACTATATTGGGCTTTATTTTCCACTTTTATATTATTTTTGGGACTAACCTATTAACCGGAGGCCCAACCCAGAATTGTTGTTATTTGCCTATTTCAGTGTTTCGGAGAAACAGAATATCAAACGAAGTCCAAATAGAATGAAACCTTCGGGAACGTGATTTTCTCATCAGATAAGACCCAGGAGACTTGGACCCTCTGTCAAGAAAGACACGAGGCGGTCACAGGGGTGGAGGGCGCCCCCCTAGGGCGCACCCCCTGCCTTGTGGGCCCCTCGAAGCTCCACCGATGTACTCCTTCCTCCTATATATACCTACGTACCCCCAAACGATCAGATACGGAGCCAAAAACCTAATTCCACCGCCGCAACTATCTGTATCCACGAGATACCATCTTGGGGCCTGTTCCGGAGCTTCGCCGGTGAGGGCCATTGTCGGTGTCAAAACCGGCGGATCTCGGGTAGGGGGTCCCGAACTATGCGTCTAGGATCGATGGTAACAGGAGGCAGGGGACACGATGTTTACCCAGGTTCGGGCCCTCTTGATGGAGGTAATACCCTACGTCCTGCTTGATTGATATTGATAATATGAGTATTACAAGAGTTGATCTACCACGAGATCGTTGAGGCTAAAACCCTAGAAGCTAGCCTATGGTATGGTTGTTGTATATGATCTATCGACTAGCCTGGCCTCGGTTTATATAATGCACCAGAGGCCTAGGATAACAAGAGTCCTAGCTGAATAGGCCGGTGGGGAGGAGTCCTTGTCTTGATTGCCAAGTCTTGTGGAATCTTCCTTGTATGCGGCAGCTGTCCGAACTGGCCCATGAGTATACGGCCATGGGGGTCCTCGGCCCAATCTAACAGATCGGGAGATGACGTGGTGAGTACCCCCAAGTCCAGGACACCGTCAGTAGCCCCCTGAACAGGTCTTCAAGTTAGGGACGCTCCTCGATTCTTCCGAATTGTTCTTCATCTTCGGTCGCCGGTCTTGAAAGTTGGTTCTACAAATCTTCTCATCTTCGATCTTGAGGATCGCCGAAATGCATTCGACGAGTTTACACCTCGGGTATCCGAGGAGCCCCTTTAAGTTTCCAGCCTTTATCAATGCCTTGTTATTTTTATGCCACACCTCGGGTTTGAAGTTGTTCCCGGGAGGCAGTGTCCTCTTGCGTCCGAGCTCCAACGCCGGACTGCATTCGAGGTATCTTTTGCAGCCGAGCACCAACGCCGGACCGCTTTTCAGCTCTAATGCCGGAGTGTATCCGAGCTCCAACGCCGTACTATGTATCCGTGCTCCAACGCCGGACTATATCCGAGCTCCAACGCCGGACTGTATCCGAGGTGTCATAAATCACCTTGGTTCAAAGAAGTTTGAAGGAGTTTAGCCAAGCTTAATGCCTGAAATGCCCTCTATGGAGCCAGCCACTAGTGCCCGAGCTTTATGCCGGACTGTTTCCGAGGTGGTGCACCACCCCGAATGTGGGCCGTTTTTTTCAATATTTTTGATCGGTGCAATTTATTCTCTGCCGAGATATATAGCCAGTAGCCCTCAAGGTTGGTATCGGTCTAAAACCCGAGATGCAGATGAAGGATGACATAAGAATGCTGATCCCAGTACCCGCTGAGACTCAGGTTGATTTGCAAAATCGGCCTGGGGATTAAGTCCTAGCTCGGCAGAATACTTCGGGACACTAAAAGCAGCGTGCTCAGTCCTCGAGACTCAGGTTGGGTGTGGCCGACCAACCTGAGGATCAAAATCTCCTCGGAAACTATATTGCACATAAAATTTTCTACATTGAACAGGCAATGCAGTAGCCCCCGAGACACTGGTCGGGTGGCAACACCAGATCAGGGGATCGATGTGCCCCTTTAATATTTGTAAATAATAAGCCCGAAGCCCAGTAGCCCCCGAGCCTTAATGCGGGCACGGGTGGCCGAATTAAGGATCGATATCCATAGTAAAATCACAAATTATGTGTAATGACTCTATGTATCCAAGTACTTTACGTCATTAATGCTTGGATCCACATTGTACAAAACTTTTTTGACCAAGCATCGGCTTCCACCTCCTCGGCCAGTAGCCGAGGAGTGTTTGTCCTACTTTGTAAATCCTTTATGAGGGCAAAGATTTACGAGAAACAAGGCAATCTGGCCACACGGTTTTATAAACAAAGGTACGCAGAGAGATATGTTATATTACTGTTTAATGGAAGAAATGTCTTCCAAAGAAAATAGTCTCGCTATCGGTTCCTTTCTTTGGGTTGTCATGCTAAGCATGATCATGAAACCTCAGCTCCAATGTAAGAGCAAAATATTGAGGATTTAGTTTGGGAGGCTAGTTAATAGCCCCCGGTAGTGTTCAGCGACAGCCGAGGTCAAGCCATAAACACTTCGGCCATTGTTATGAATGGCCCGTCATTTAACACCGTCATCGGATCGCTGACCAATTTACGCTTATTGTGACAGTCAGTTTTCGGCTTTCTCCACTGAGGTGCTTAACCATGTGAGCTGGAAGCACAATCGCAGTGGTTCTCCCTTTGCACACCTAGCCGAACAAAGCGGAACGTAGGAGGCAAGCGCAGGAGCCGGGCAACCCAACTATTGACCGGAGACACAATTCGGAACCGATGCATATACAGCAATATTCGAGAATGTTTTTGCCGAATCTCTAAAGGTGTCCGGCATTGCACCGCGAGACTTGTGCTGAAAATACACAAATAGTTTAAAAGTGCCATAAGCTTGGAAAACCAAAAAAGTCAGTAAAAACTTGACGTCCGAACAAGATCAAGTGTTCGGTGCCAATCCAAAAATTGGCCTTAGCAAAAGAAGTGCTTCTGTCGTGCTTTAACATGATACATCCTATCTCAAGATTTCAAGTGGTTCAGCCTACGGCTTTGACCTCCTATCCCGAGGGCGGAGTACTTCTCATTAGGCCAGTTTAGCAAACTAAACTCTAGCGGCTTTGAGAGAGAAATTAGGCTCCCCGGCTGTTGGGGAACGTAGTAATTTCAAAAAAATTCCTACGCACACGCAAGATCATGGTGATGCATAGCAAAGAGAGGGGAGAGTGTTGTCTACGTACCCTCGTAGACCGAAGTGGAAGCGTTGACGCAACGTAGAGGAAGTAGTCGTACGTCTTCCCGATCCGACCGATCCAAGCGCCGTTACTCCGGCGCCTCCGAGTTCTTAGCACACGTACAACTCGATGACGTTCCCCGGGCTCCGATCCAGCAAAGCTTCGGGGATGAGTTTCGTCAGCACGACGGCGTGATGACGATGATGATGTTCTACCGACGCAGGGCTTCGCCTAAACACTGCAACGATATGACCGAGGTGGAATATGGTGGAGGGGGGCACCGCACACGGCTAAGGAACGATCGCAATGATCAACTTGTGTGTTCTAGGGTGCCCTCCTGCCCCCGTATATAAAGGAGGGGAGGAGAAGGCGCGGCCGGCCCCCATGGGGTGCGCCAGGAGGAGTCCTACTCCCACCGGGAGTAGGACTCCTCTCCCTTGCCTTGTAGGAGAAGGAAGGAGAGAGGGGGAAAGGAAAAAAGGGGGGCGCCGCCCCCCCCTTCCTTGTCCTATTCAGACTAGGGGGGAGGGGGCGCGCGGCCTACCCTGGCCGCCCCAACCGAAGCAGGGAGAGTGTTGTCTACGTACCCTCGTAGACTGAAGCGGAAGTGTTGATGCAACGTAGAGGAAGTAGTTGTACGTCTTCCCGGTCCAACCGATCCAAGCACCGTTACTCCGGCACCTCCGAGTTCTTGACACACGTACAGCTCGATGACGCACCCCGGGCTCCGATCCAGCAAAGCTTCGGGGAGGAGTTCCGTCAGCACGACGGCGTGGTGACGATCTTGATGTTCAACCGTCGCAGGGCTTCGCCTAAGCACCGCTACAATATGACCGAGGTGTAATATCGTGGAGGGGGCATCGCACACGGCTAAGGAACGATCACGAAGATCAACTTGTGTGTCCTGGGGTGCCCCCCTGCCCCCGTATATAAAGGAGCAAGAGGGAGGGGGCGGCCGGCCTAGGAGGGGGCGCGCCAAGGGGAGTCCTACTCCCACCGGGAGTAGGACTCCCTCCTTCCTTGTTGGAGTAGGAGAAGGGGAAAGAGGGGGAGAGGAAGAAGGAAAAGGGGGCTGCGCCCCTTGTCCAATTCGGACCAGAGGGGGGGCGCAGGCCTCCTTCCTTTTGGCCTCTCTCCTCTATTCCCGTATGGCCCAATAAGGCCCATATACTCCCCGGCGAATTCCCGTAACTCTCCGGTACTCCGAAAAATACCCGAACCACTCAGAACCTTTCCGATGTCCGAATATAGTCGTCCAATATATCGATCTTTACGTCTCGACCATTTCGAGACTCCTCGTCATGTCCCCGATCTCATACGGGACTCTGAACTCCTTCGGTACATCAAAACTCATAAACTCATAATATAACTGTCATCGAAACCTTAAGCGTGCGGACCCTACGGTTCGAGAACAATGTAGACATGACCGAGACATATCTCCGGTCAATAACCAATAGCGGAACCTGGATGCTCATATTGGCTCCTACATATTCTACGAAGATCTTTATCGGTCACACCGCATGACAACATATGTTGTTCCCTTTGTCATCGGTATGTTACTTGCCCGAGATTCGATCGTCGGTATCCAATACCTAGTTCAATCTCGTTACCGGCAAGTCTCTTTACTCGTTCCGTAATACATCATCTCACAACTAACACATTAGTTGCAATGCTTGCAAGGCTTATGTGATGTGCATTACCGAGAGGGCCCAGAGATACCTCTCCGACAATCGGAGTGACAAATCCTAATCTCGAAATACGCCAACCCAACATGTACCTTTGGAGACACCTGTAGAGCTCCTTTATAATCACCCAGTTACATTGTGACGTTTGGTATCACACAAAGTGTTCCTCCGGTAAACGGGAGTTGCATAATCTCATAGTCATAGGAACATGTATAAGTCATGAAGAAAGCAATAGCAACATACTAAACGATCGGGTGCTAAGCTAATGAAATGGGTCATGTCAATCAGATCATTCCACTAATGATGTGATCCCGTTAATCAAATAACAACTCTTTGTCTATGGTCAGGAAACATAACCATCTTTGATTAACGAGCTAGTCAAGTAGAGGCATACTAGTGACACTCTGTTTGTCTATGTATTCACACATGTATTATGTTTCCGGTTAATACAATTCTAGCATGAATAATAAACATTTATCATGAAATAAGGAAATAAATAATAACTTTATTATTGCCTCTAGGGCATATTTCCTTCAGTCTCCCACTTGCACTAGAGTCAATAATCTAGTTCACATTGCCATGTGATTTACCAGCAATAGTTCACATCACCATGTGATTAACACCCATAGTTCACATCGATATGTGATCAACACCCAAAGGGTTTACTAGAATCAGTAATCTAGTTCACATCGCTATGTGATTAACACCCAAAGGGTACTAAGGTGTGATCATGTTTTGCTTGTGAGAGAAGCTTAGTCAACGGGTCTGCCAAAATTCAGATCCGTATGTACTTTGCAAATTTCTATGTCTACAATGCTCTGCACGGAGCTACTTTAGCTAATTGCTCCCACTTTCAATATGTATCTAGATTGAGACTTAGAGTCATCTAGATTAGTGTCAAAACTTGCATCGACGTAACCTTTTACGACGAACCTTTTTGTCACGTCCATAATCGAGAAACATATCCTTATTTCACTAAGGATAATTTTGACTGATGTCCAGTGATCTACTTCCTAGATCACTATTGTACTCCCTTGCTTAACACAGTGTAGGGTATACAATAGATCTGGTACATAGCATGGCATATTTTATAGAATCTATGACTGAGGCATAGGGAATGACTTTCATTCTCTTTCTATCATCTGTCGTGGTCGGGCTTTGAGTCTTACTCAATTTCACACCTTGTTACACAGGTAAGAACTCTTTCTTTGACTGTTCCATTTTGAACTACTTCAAAATCTTGTCAAGGTATGTACTCATTGAAAAAACTTATCAAGCGTCTTGATCTATCTCTATAAATCTTGATGCTCAATATGTAAGCAGCTTCACCGAGGTCCTTCTTCGAAAAACTCCTTTCAAACACTCCTTTATACTTTGCAGAATAATTCTACATTATTTCCGATCAACAATATGTCATTCACATATACTTATCAGAAATGTTGTAGTGCTCCCACTCACTTTCTTGTAAATACAGGCTTCACCGCAAGTCTGTATAAAACTATATGCTTTGATCAACTTATCAAAGCGTATATTCCAACTTCGAGATGCTTGCAGCAGTCCTTAGATGGATTGCTGGAGCTTGCATATTTTGTTAGCACCTTTAGGATTGACAAAACCTTCTGGTTGCATCACATACAACTCTTCTTTAATAAATCCATTAAGGATTGCAGTTTTGTTTATCCATTTGCCAGATAAAATGCGACAATTACTAACATGATTCAGACAGACTTTAAGCATCGATACGAGTGAGAAAATCTCATCGTAGTCAACACCTTGAACTTTGTCAAAAACCTTTTTCGACAAGTCTAGCTTTGTAGATAGTAACACTACTATCAGCGTCCGTCTTCCTCTTGAAGATCCATTTATTTTCTATGGCTTGCCGATCATCGGGCAAATCCATCAAAGTCCATACTTTGTTCTCATACATGGATCCCATCTCAGATTTCATGGCTTTAAACCATTTTGCGGAATCTGGGCTCATCATCGCTTGCTCATAGTTCGTAGGTTCGTCATGGTCAAGTAACATGACCTCCAGAATAGGATTACCGTACTACTCTGGTGCGGATCTCACTCTGGTTGACCTACGAGGTTCGGTAGTAACTTGATCCGAAGTTACATGATCATCATCATTATCTTCCTCACTAATTGGTGTAGTAGTCACAAGAACAGATTTCTGTGATGAACTACTTTCCAATAAGGGAGATGGTACAATTACCTTATCAAGTTTTCTACTTTCCTCCCACTCACTTCTTTCGAGAGAAAACTCCCTTCTCTAGAAAGGATCCATTCTTGGCAACGAATGTCTTGCCTTTGGATCTGTGATAGAAGGTGTACCCAACATTTTGGGTATCCTATGAAGACGCACCTTTCCGATTTGGGTTTGAGCTTATCAGGATGAAACTTTTTCACATAAACATCGCAACCCCAAACTTTAAGAAACGACAACTTTGGTTTCTTGCCAAACCACAGTTCAGATTATGTCGTCTCAACGGACTTAGATGGTGCCCTTTTTAACGTGAATGCAGTTGTCTCTAATGCATAACCCCAAAACGATAGTGGTAAATCTGTAAGAAACATCATAGATTGCACTATATCCAATAAAGTACGGTTATGACGTCCGGACACACCATTATGCTGTGGTGTTCCAGGTGGCATGAGTTTGTGAAACTATTCCACATTGTTTTAATTGAAGGCCAAACTCGTAACTCAAATCCGAGGTGTCATAAATCACCTTGGTTCAAAGAAGTTTGAAGGAGTTTAGCCAAGCTTAATGTCTGAAATGCCCTCTATGGAGCCAGCCACTAGTGCCCGAGCTTTATGCCGGACTGCTTCCGAGGTGGTGCACCACCCCGAATGTGGGCCGATTTTTGTCAATATTTTTGATTGTTGCAATTTATTCTCTGCCGAGATATATAGCCAGTAGCCCTCAAGGTTGGTATCGGTGTAAAACCCGAGATGCAGATGAAGGATGACATAAGAACGCTGATCCCAGTAGCCGCTGAGACTCAGGTTGATTTGCAAAATCGGCCTGAGGGTCAAGTCCTAGCTCGGCAGAATACTTCGGGACACTAAAAGCGGCGTGCTCAGTCCTCGAGACTCAGGTTGGGCGCGACCGACCAACCTGAGGATCAAAATCTCCTCGGAAACTATATTGCACATAAAATTTTCTGCATTGAACAGGCAATGCAGTAGACCCCGAGACACTGGTCGGGTGGCAACACCAGATCAGGGGATCGATGTGCCCCTTTAATATTTGTAAATAATAAGCCCGAAGCCCAGTAGCCCCCGAGCCTTAATGCAGGCACGGGTGGACGAATTAAGGATCGATATCCATAGTAAAATCACAAATTATGTGTAATGACTCTATGTATCCAAGTACTTTACGTCATTAATGCTTGGATCCGCATTGTACAAAACTTTGTTGACCGAGCATCAGCTTCCACCTCCTCGGCCAGTAGCCGAGGAGTGTTTGTCCTACTTTGTAAATCCTTTATGAGGGCAAAGATTTACGACAAACAAGGCAATCTGGCCACACGGTTTTATAAACAAAGGTACGCAGAGAGATATGTTATATTACTGTTTAACGGAAGAAATGTCTTCCAAAGAAAATAGTCTCGCTATCGGTTCCTTTCTTTGGGTTGTCATGCTAAGCATGATCATGAAACCCCAGCTCCAATGTAAGAGCAAAATATTGAGGATTTAGTTTGGGAGGCTAGTTAATAGCCCCCGGTAGTGTTCAGCGATAGCCGAGGTCAAGACGTAAATACTTCGGCCATTGTTATGAATGGGCCATCATTTAACACCGTTATCGGATCGCTGACCAGTTTACGCTTATTGTGACACTCAGTTTTCGGCTTTCTCCACTGAGGTGCTTAACCATGTGAGCTGGAAGCACAATCGCAGTGGTTCTCCCTTTGCACACCTAGCCGAACAAAGCGGAACGTAGGAGGCAAGCGCAGGAGCCGGGCAACCCAACTATTGACCGAAGACACAATTCGGAACCGATGCATATATAGCAATATTCGAGAATGTTTTTGCCGAATCTCTAAAGGTGTCCGGCATTGCACCGCGAGACTTGTGCTGAAAATACACAAATAGTTTAAAAGTGCCATAAGCTTGGAAAACCAAAAAAGTCAGTAAAAACTTGACGTCCGAACAAGATCAAGTGTTTGGTGCCAATCCGAAAATTGGCCTTAGCAAAAGAAGTGCTTCTGTCGCGCTTTAACATGATACATCCTATCTCAATACTTCAAGTGGTTCAGCCTACGGCTTCAACCTCCTATCCCGAGGGCGGAGTACTTCTCATTAGGCCAGTTTAGCAAACTAAACTCTAGGGGCTTTGAGAGAGAAATTAGGCTCCCCGGCTGTTGGGGAACGTAGTAATTTCAAAAAAAATCCTACGCACACGCAAGATCATGGTGATGCATAGCAACGAGAGGGGAGAGTGTTGTCTACGTACCCTCGTAGACCGAAGCGGAAGCGTTGATGCAACGTAGAGGAAGTAGTCGTACGTCTTCCCGATCCGACCGATCCAAGCGCCGTTACTCCGGCGCCTCCGAGTTCTTAGCACACGTACAGCTCGATGACGTTCCCCGGGCTCCGATCCAGCAAAGCTTCGGGGATGAGTTTCGTCAGCACGACGGCGTGATGACGATGATGATGTTCTACTGACGCAGGGCTTCGCCTAAACACTGCAACGATATGACCGAGGTGGAATATGGTGGAGGGGGGCACCGCACACGGCTAAGGAACGATCGCAATGATCAACTTGTGTCTTCTAGGGTGCCCCCTGCCCCCGTATATAAAGGAGGGGAGGGGAAGGCGCGGCCGGGCCCCATGGGGTGCGCCAGGAGGAGTCCTACTCCCACCTCCCTTGCCTTGTAGGAGAAGGAAGGAGAGAGGGGGAAAGGAAAAAAGGGGGGCGCCGCCCCCCCTTCCTTCTCCTATTCGGACTAGGGGGGGAGGGGGCGCGCGGCCTGCCCTGGCCGCCCCTCCTCTTTTCCCTTAAGGCCTATATGGGCCCATTAACCCACAAGGGGGGGAGTTCCGGTAACCCCCCGGTACTCCAGTAAAATGCCGATTTCACTCGGAACCATTCCGATGTCCAAATATAGGCTTCCAATATATCGATCTTTATGTCTCGACCATTTCAAGACTCCTCGTCATGTCCGTGATCACATCCGGGACTCCGAACTAACTTTGGTACAACAAAATGCATACACTCATAATAACTGTCATCGTAACTTTAAGCGTGCGGACCCTACGGTTCGAGAACAATGTAGACATGACTGAGACAAATCTCTGGTCAATAACCAACAGCGGGACCTGGATGCCCATATTGGCTCCTACATATTCTACGAAGATCTTTATCGGTCAGACCGCATAACAACATACGTTGTTCCCTTTGTCATCGGTATGTTACTTGCCCGAGATTCGATCATCGGTATCTCAATACCTAGTTCAATCTCGTTACCGGCAAGTCTCTTTACTCGTTCTGTAATACATCATCTCGCAACTAACTCATTAGTTGCAATGCTTGCAAGGCTTATGTGATGTGCATTACCGAGAGGGCCCAGAGATACCTCTCCGACAGTCGGAGTGACAAATCCTAATCTCGAAATACGCCAACCCAACATGTACCTTTGGAGACACCTGTAGAGCACCTTTATAATCACCAAGTTACGTTGTGACGTTTGGTAGCACACAAAGTGTTGCTCAGGCAAACGGGAGTTGCATAATCTCATAGTCATAGGAACATGTATAAGTCATGAAAAAAGCAATAGCAACATACTAAACGATCAGGTGCTAAGCTAACAGAATGGGTCATGTCAATCACATCATTCTCCTAATGATGTGATCCCGTTAATCAAATGATAACTCATGTCTATGGCTAGGAAACATAACCATCTTTGATCAACGAGCTAGTCAAGTAGAGGCATACTAGTGACACTCTGTTTGTCTATGTATTCACACATGTATCATGTTTCCGGTTGATCCAATTCTAGCATGAATAATAAACATTTATCATGAAATAAGGAAATAAATAATAACTTTATTATTGCCTCTAGGGCATATTTCCTTCAGTCTCCCACTTGCACTAGAGTCAATAATCTAGTTCACATCGGCATGTGATTTAACAGCAATAGTTCACATCACCATGTGATTAATACCCATAGTTCACATCATCATGTGACCAACACCCAAAGGGTTTACTAGAGTCAATAATCTAGTTCACATCGCTATGTGATTAACACCCAAAGAGTACTAAGGTGTGATCATGTTTTGCTTGTGAGAGAATCTTAGTCAACGGGCCTGCCACATTCAGATCCGTATGTATTTTGCAAATTTCTATGTCAATAATACTCTGCTCGGAACTACTCTAGCTAATTGCTCCCACTTTCAATATGTATCTAGATTGAGACTTAGAGTCATCTAGATTGGTGTCAAAACTTGCATCGACATAACCCTTTACGACGAACCTTTTTGTTACCTCCATAATCGAGAAACATATCCTTATTTCACTAAGGATAATTTTGACCGCTGTCCAGTGATCTACTCCTAGATCACTATTGTACTCCCTTGCCAAAATCAGTGTAGGGTATACAATAGATCTGGTACACAGCATGGCATACTTTATAGAACCTATGGCCAAGGCATAGGGAATGACTTTCATTCTCTTTCTATCTTCTGTCGTGGTCGGGTTTTGAGTCTTACTCAATTTCACACCTTGTAACACAGGCAAGAACTCTTTCTTTGACTGTTACATTTTGAACTACTTCAAAATCTTGTCAAGGTATGTACTCATTGAAAAAAAAACTTATCAAGCGTCTTGATCTATCTCTATAAATCTTGATACTCAATATGTAAGCAGCTTCACCGAGGTCTTTCTTTGAAAAACTCCTTTCAAACACTCCTTTATGTTTTGCAGAATAATTCTACATTATTTCCAATCAACAATATGTCATTCACATATATTTATCAGAAATGCTGTAGTGCTCCCACTCACTTTCTTGTAAATACAGGCTTCGCCGCAAGTCTGTATAGAACTATATGCTTTGATCAACTTATCAAAGCGTATATTCCAACTCCGAGATGCTTGCACCAGTCCATAGATGGATCGCTGGAGCTTGCATATTTAGTTAACACCTTTAGGATTGACAAAACCTTCTGGTTGCATCATATACAACTCTTCTTTAATAAATCCATTAAGGAATGCGGCTTTGTTTTATCCATTTGCCAGATTTCATAAAATGCGGCAATTGCTAACATGATTCGGACAGACTTAAGCATAGATACGATTGAGAAACTCTCATCGTATCCAACACCTTGAACTTGTCGAAAACCTTTTGCGACAATTCTAGCTTTGTAGATAGTAACGCTACTATCAGCGTCCGTCTTCCTCTTGAGGATCCATTTATTTTCTATGGCTTGCCGATCATCGGGCAAATCCATCAAAGTCCATACTTTGTTTTTATACATGGATCATATCTCAGATTTCATGGCCTCAAACCATTTCGCAGAATCTGGGCTCATCATCGCTTCCTCATAGTTCGCAAGTTCGTCATGTTCTAGTAACATGACTTCCAGAACAGGATTACCGTACCACTCTGGTGCGGATCTCACTCTGGTTTACCTACGAGATTCGGTAGTAACTTGATCTGACGTTACATGATCATCATCATTAACTTCCTTACTAATCGGTGTAGTAGTCACAGGAACAGATTTATGTGATGAACTACTTTCCAATAAGGGAGCAGGTACAGTTACCACATCAAGTTCTACTTTCCTCCCACTCACTCCTTTTGTGAGAAACTCCTTCTCTAGAAAGGATCCATTATAAGCAACGAATGTCTTGCCTTAAGATCTGTGATAGAAGGTGTACCCAACAGTCTCCTTTGGGTATCCTATGAAGACATATTTCTCCGATTTGGGTTTGAGCTTATCAGGATGAAACTTTCTCATATAAGCATCACAATTCCAAACTTTAGGAAACGACAACTTTGGTTTCTTGCCAAACCACAGTTTAGATTGTGTCGTCTCAACGGACTTAGATGGTGCCCTTTTTAACGTGAATGCAGCTGTCTTTAATGCATAACCCCAAAACTATAGTGGTGAATCGGTAAGAAACATCATAGATTGCACTATATCCAATAAAGTACGGTTATGACGTTCGGAAACACCATTATGCTGTGGTGTTCCAGGTGGCATGAGTTTGTGAAACTATTCCACATTGTTTTAATTGAAGGACCCGTTGGCTACCGTCAATCAAAGCAAGATAAGATGCATAAAAAGATAAACATCACATGCAATCAATATAAGTGATATGACATGGCCATCATCATCTTGTGCTTGTGATATCCATCTCCGAAGCATCGTCATGATCTCCATCGTCACCGGCATGACGCCATGATCTCCATCATCTTGATCTATATCAATGTGTCGTCACATGGTCGTCTCGCCAACAATTGCTCTTGCAACTATTGCTATCACATAGCAATAAAGTAAAGCAATTATTTGGCGCTTGCATCTTATGCAATAGAGAGACAACCATAAGGCTTTTGCCAATTGCCGATAACTTCAACAAAACATGATCATCTCATACAACAACTTATATCTCATCACGTCTTGACCATATCACATCACAACATGCCCTGCAAAAACAAGTTAGACGTCCTCTACTTTGTCGTTGCAAGTTTTACGTGGCTGTTACTGGGCTTAGCAAGAACCATTCTTACCTACGCATCAAAACCACAACGATAGTTTGTCAAGTTGATGCCATTTTAACCTTCGCAAGGACCGGGCGTAGCCACACTCGGTTCAACTAAAGTTGGAGAAACTAACACCTGCCAGCCACCTGTGTGCAAAGCACGGCGGTAGAACCAGTCTCGCGTAAGCGTACGCGTAATGTCGGTCCAGGCCGCTTCATCCAACAATACCGCCGAACCAAAGTATGACATGCTGGTAGGCAGTATGACTTATATCGCCCACAACTCACTTGTGTTCTACTCGTGCAAATAACATCAAACCATAAAAACCTAGGCTCGGATGCCACTGTTGGGGAACATAGTAATTTCAAAAATTTCCTACGCACACGCAAGATCATGGTGATGCATAGCAACGAGAGGGGAGAGTGTTGTCTACGTACCCTCATAGACCGAAGCGGAAGCGTTGACGCAACGTAGAGGAAGTAGTCGTACGTCTTCCTGGTCCAACCGATCCAAGCACCGTTACTCCGGCACCTCCGAGTTCTTGACACACGTACAGCTCGATGACGCACCCTGGGCTCCGATCCAGCAAAGCTTCGGGGAGGAGTTCCGTCAGCACGACGGCGTGGTGACGATCTTGTTGTTCAACCGTCGCAGGGCTTCGCCTAAGCACCGCTACAATATGACCGAGGTGTAATATCGTGGAGGGGGGCACCGCACACGGCTAAGGAACGATCACGAAGATCAACTTGTGTGTCCTGGGGTGCCCCCCTGCCCCCGTATATAAAGGAGCAAGAGGGAGGGGGCGGCCGGCCTAGGAGGGGGCGCGCCAAGGGGAGTCCTACTCCCACCGGGAGTAGGACTTGGGAGTAGGACTCCCTCCTTCCTTGTTGGAGTAGGAGAAGGGGAAAGAGGGGGAGAGGAAGAAGGAAAAGGGGGCTGCGCCCCTTGTCCAATTCGGACCAGAGGGGGGGCGCAGGCCTCCTTCCTTTTGGCCTCTCTCCTCTATTCCCGTATGGCCCAATAAGGCCCATATACTCCCCGGCGAATTCCCGTAACACTCCGGTACTCCGAAAAATACCCGAACCACTCAGAACCTTTTCGATGTCCGAATATAGTCGTTCAATATATCGATCTTTACGTCTAGACCATTTCGAGACTCCTCGTCATGTCCCCGATCTCATACGGAACTCCGAACTCCTTCAGTACATCAAAACTCATAAACTCATAATATAACTGTCATCGAAACCTTAAGCGTGCGGACCCTACGGTTCGAGAACAATGTAGACATGACCGAGACATATCTCCAGTCAATAACCAATAGCGGAACCTGGATGCTCATATTGGCTCCTACATATTCTACGAAGATCTTTATCGGTCAGACCGCATAACAACATACGTTGTTCCCTTTGTCATCGGTATGTTACTTGCCCAAGATTTGATCGTCGGTATCCAATACCTAGTTCAATCTCGTTACCGGCAAGTCTCTTTACTCGTTCCGTAATACATCATCTCACAACTAACACATTAGTTGCAATGCTTGCAAGGCTTATGTGATGTGCATTACCGAGAGGGCCCAGAGATACCTCTCCGACAATTGGAGTGACAAATCCTAATCTCGAAATACGCCAACCCAACATGTACCTTCAGAGACACCTGTAGAGCTCCTTTATAATCACCCAGTTACGTTGTGACGTTTGGTAGCACACAAAGTGTTCCTCCGGTAAACGGGAGTTGCATAATCTCATAGTCATAGGAACATGTATAAGTCATGAAGAAAGCAATAGCAACATACTAAACGATCGGGTGCTAAGCTAATGAAATGGGTCATGTCAATCAGATCATTCAACTAATGATGTGATCCCGTTAATCAAATAACAACTCTTTGTCTATGGTCAGGAAGCATAACCATCTTTGATTAACGAGCTAGTCAAGTAGAGGCATACTAGTGACACTCTGTTTGTCTATGTATTCACACATGTATTATGTTTCCGGTTAATACAATTCTAGCATGAATAATAAACATTTATCATGAAATAAGGAAATAAATAATAACTTTATTATTGCCTCTAGGGCATATTTCCTTCAGTCTCCCACTTGCACTAGAGTCAATAATCTAGTTCACATTGCCATGTGATTTACCAGCAATAGTTCACATCACCATGTGATTAACACCCATAGTTCACATCGATATGTGATCAACACCCAAAGGGTTTACTAGAATCAGTAATCTAGTTCACATCGCTATGTGATTAACACCCAAAGGGTACTAAGGTGTGATCATGTTTTGCTTGTGAGAGAAGCTTAGTCAATGGGTCTGCCAAAATTCAGATCCGTATGTACTTTGCAAATTTCTATGTCTACAATGCTCTGCGCGGAGCTACTTTAGCTAATTGCTCCCACTTTCAATATGTATCTAGATTGAGACTTAGAGTCATCTTGATTAGTGTCAAAACTTGCATCGACGTAACCTTTTACGACGAACCTTTTTGTGACGTCCATAATCGAGAAACATATCCTTATTTCACTAAGGATAATTTTGACTGATGTCCAGTGATCTACTTCCTAGATCACTATTGTACTCCCTTGCTTAACACAGTGTAGGGTATACAATAGATCTGGTACATAGCATGGCATATTTTATAGAATCTATGACTGAGGCATAGGGAATGACTTTCATTCTCTTTCTATCATCTGTCGTGGTCGGGCTTTGAGTCTTACTCAATTTCACACCTTGTTACACAGGTAAGAACTCTTTCTTTGACTGTTCCATTTTGAACTACTTCAAAATCTTGTCAAGGTATGTACTCATTGACAAAACTTATCAGGCGTCTTGATCTATCTCTATAAATCTTGATGCTCAATATGTAAGCAGCTTCATCGAGGTCCTTCTTCGAAAAACTCCTTTCAAACACTCCTTTATACTTTGCAGAATAATTCTACATTATTTCCGATCAACAATATGTCATTCACATATACTTATCAGAAATGTTGTAGTGCTCCCACTCACTTTCTTGTAAATACAGGCTTCACCGCAAGTCTGTATAAAACTATATGCTTTGATCAACTTATCAAAGTGTATATTCCAACTCCGAGATGCTTGCACCATTCCTTAGATGGATTGCTGGAGCTTGCATATTTTGTTAGCACCTTTAGGATTGACAAAACCTTCTGGTTGCATCACATACAACTCTTCTTTAATAAATCCATTAAGGATTGCAGTTTTGTTTATCCATTTGCCAGATAAAATGCGACAATTACTAACATGATTCAGACAGACTTTAAGCATCGATACGAGTGAGAAAATCTCATCGTAGTCAACACCTTGAACTTTGTCAAAAACCTTTTTCGACAAGTCTAGCTTTGTAGATAGTAACACTACTATCAGCGTCCGTCTTCCTCTTGAAGATCCATTTATTTTCTATGGCTTGCCGATCATCGGGCAAATCCATCAAAGTCCATACTTTGTTCTCATACATGGATCCCATCTCAGATTTCATGGCTTCAAACCATTTTGCGGAATCTGGGCTCATCATCGCTTGCTCATAGTTCGTAGGTTCGTCATGGTCAAGTAACATGACCTCCAGAATAGGATTACCGTACTACTCTGGTGCGGATCTCACTCTGGTTGACCTACGAGGTTCGGTAGTAACTTGATCCGAAGTTACATGATCATCATCATTATCTTCCTCACTAATTGGTGTAGTAGTCACAAGAACAGATTTCTGTGATGAACTACTTTCCAATAAGGGAGATGGTACAATTACCTTATCAAGTTTTCTACTTTCCTCCCACTCACTTCTTTCGAGAGAAAACTCCCTTCTCTAGAAAGGATCCATTCTTGGCAATGAATGTCTTGCCTTTGGATCTGTGATAGAAGGTGTACCCAACATTTTGGGTATCCTATGAAGACGCACCTTTCCGATTTGGGTTTGAGCTTATCAGGATGAAACTTTTTCACATAAACATCGCAACCCCAAACTTTAAGAAATGACAACTTTGGTTTCTTGCCAAACCACAGTTCAGATTGTGTCGTCTCAACGGACTTAGATGGTGCCCTTTTTAACGTGAATGCAGCTGTCTCTAATGCATAACCCCAAAACGATAGTGGTAAATCAGTAAGAAACATCATAGATTGCACTATATCCAATAAAGTACGGTTATGACGTCCGGACACACCATTATGCTGTGGTGTTCCAGGTGGCATGAGTTTGTGAAACTATTCCACATTGTTTTAATTGAAGGCCAAACTCGTAACTCAAATCCGAGGTGTCATAAATCACCTTGGATCAAAGAAGTTTGAAGGAGTTTAGCCAAGCTTAATGTCTGAAATGCCCTCTATGGAGCCAGCCACTAGTGCCCGAGCTTTATGCCGGACTGCTTCCGAGGTGGTGCACCACCCCGAATGTGGGCCGATTTTTGTCAATATTTTTGATTGTTGCAATTTATTCTCTGCAGAGATATATAACCAGTAGCCCTCAAGGTTGGTATAGGAAGTAGTCGTACGTCTTCCCGGTCTAACCGATCCAAGCACCGTTACTCTGGCACCTCCGAGTTCTTGACACACATACAGCTCGATGACGCACCCCGGGCTCCGATCCAGCAAAGCTTCGGGGAGGAGTTCCGTCAGCACGACGGCGTGGTGACGATCTTGATGTTCAACCGTCGCAGGGCTTCGCCTAAGCACCGCTACAATATGATCGAGGTGTAATATCGTGGAGGGGGGCACCGCACACGGCTAAGGAACGATCACGAAGATCAACTTGTGTGTCCTGGGGTGCCCCCCTACCCCCGTATATAAAGGAGCAAGAGGGAGGGGGCGGCCGGCCTAGGAGGGGGCGCGCCAAGGGGAGTCCTACTCCCACCGGGAGTAGGACTCCCTCCTTCCTTGTTGGAGTAGGAGAAGGGGAAAGAGGGGGAGAGGAAGAAGGAAAAGGGGGCTGCGCCCCTTGTCCAATTCGGACCAGAGGGGGGGCGCAGGCCTCCTTCCTTTTGGCCTCTTTACTCTATTCCCGTATGGCCCAATAAGGCCCATATACTCCCCGGCGAATTCCCGTAACTCTCCGGTACTCCGAAAAATACCCGATCCACTCAGAACCTTTCCGATGTCCGAATATAGTCGTCCAATAGATCGATCTTTACATTTCGACCATTTCGAGACTCCTCGTCATGTCCCCGATCTCATCCGGGACTCCGAACTCCTTCGGTACATCAAAACTCATAAACTCATAATATAACTGTCATCGAAACCTTAAGCGTGCGGACCCTACGGTTCGAGAACAATGTAGACATGACCGAGACATATCTCCGGTCAATAACCAATAGCGGAACCTGGATGCTCATATTGGCTCCTACATATTCTACGAAGATCTTTATCGGTCAGACCGCATAACAACATACGTTGTTCCCTTTGTCATCGGTATGTTACTTGCCCGAGATTCGATCGTCGGTATCCAATACCTAGTTCAATCTCGTTACCGGCAAGTCTCTTTACTCGTTCCGTTATACATCATCTCACAACTAACACATTAGTTGCAATGCTTGCAAGGCTTATGTGATGTGCATTACCGAGAGGGCCCAGAGATACCTCTCCGACAATCGGAGTGACAAATCCTAATCTCAAAATACGCCAACCCAACATGTACCTTCGGAGACACCTGTAGAGCTCCTTTATAATCACCCAGTTACGTTGTGACGTTTGGTAGCACACAAAGTGTTCCTCCGGTAAACGGGAGTTGCATAATCTCATAGTCATAGGAACATGTATAAGTCATGAAGAAAGCAATAGCAACATACTAAACGATCGGGTGCTAAGCTAATGAAATGGGTCATGTCAATCAGATCATTCAACTAATGATGTGATCCCGTTAATCAAATAACAACTCTTTGTCTATGGTCAGGAAACATAACCATCTTTGATTAACGAGCTAGTCAAGTAGAGGCATACTAGTGACACTCTGTTTGTCTATGTATTCACACATGTATTATGTTTCCGGTTAATACAATTCTAGCATGAATAATAAAGATTTATCATGAAATAAGGAAATAAATAATAACTTTATTATTGCCTCTAGGGCATATTTCCTTCAGGACCGACAAGTGTTATGTACTCCATTTGTCGAGAATATCGACAGTGTTTCCAATAACCAGGCAATCAGGCCATAAGGTTGTAACAGACAAAGCGCGCTCAGGGAACTTATGCTATATTACTGCAAAGTGTAAGAAGCATCTTCGAAGAAAATAGTACCCCCACCGATACCTTTCTTTGGTGCTCATTGTTATTATGAGACTTGTGCAATAGATTTTTTGTACTCATGAGTTCCATTGTGTGCCGACCATCATTGAAAACTATAAGAGCGCTAGCTTTCAGCTTCACCCAGTCTGAGGTCCGGCTCGGGTGAACCGATCGTGACAATCGCAGAGGTGCTCCCTTTACTCCCTAGCCGAACAATCGGGAACGTAGGGGTAAACACAGGAGCGAGGCAACCCAGCTTGCAAATCGCTTAAGTCAATATGGTGCATATTGTGGCGTAATACACGAACAAGGAACGAAGCCGTACAAGTATAATCATATGCAAGAGGAAAAGCTTCATGAAGGAAGCCCCCAAATGAATTGGGTATTTGAATTTATGCGTCACAAACAAAGTTTGGACAAGGAAATTTTTTACAAGCAACTTTTTTCCAAAAAGGTATAATGCTTGGTCGAACCGAACACAAGTTATAAATTAAAGCTTTGAGCATGAAAGCAACTTAGCTGGTTAATGTGTTCGGTATTGATGACGCGGTCCGAGCTTGATGCGGGGCAAGGTTCCATCCCCCAAGCCGGTCCCGAGGTGGCGGCGCGGAGAGCTCGACACGCCGAAGTGGTGACATAGCACGGTCAATGCAGACCGGCAGGGTGACGCCGAAGTCCGTGGATCATTTTCCTGTGCACAAAAAATAGTGCAAACCGGAGATAATAGTAATAATGATAATTAAAAAAATCGTTGCATAATAAATAGTTTATGCAAAGTGAGTAATAAAAGAAATATGGCCTGGCGCCGAAGTCAATGCCGATGCAGGGCGTCGGCGTGATGCGGTAAAGGCGTGGCAAAGCCTGAATTCGCAGGTCGGTCCGAGCTCCGGATGCGGCGTTCGCCGGACTATGTACGGAAACTGACCGAACCACCATGCGACTGTTGTTAATGTGGCGACCATTTGATAGACCTGTGTACATATGATGGACAAACCAGAGTAATAATTCCTTGGGAAAAATGAACCCAAACAAGCAAAAAATACTGGGATTAATAGCACCTGGTTTATTTGTTGTAGCAATCCGAATGAAGGTGATTCCCAAAACTGGGACTCGATCCGCACACCCATTGCCTGATGGGTGATAAAACGACGGCATGGCACTGCTGGCGAAGGTTGGCTCGCCGAGGCAAAGCCCTCGGCCCAGCTAACGTGACAGAGCTCGTCGGCTAGTGACGCTGAAGTGTCCGAAGTAGGTTGATGAAGAGATGGAGAAGGCCCCGGTCCAGCCGAGATGTCGAAGCCTCGATGTCAGCCGATGAGTCGAAGTAGGTCGGCGTGATGGACACCAGCTTGAAGAAGCAATAGTGCGGCCCTGCCGATGCAGGTCGTGACGTGGTCGATGCCGGCTTGATGAAGCGACCGTGCGGCGATGCTGGTATGCCCGCTCCGTGTAATCCGTGGGGCGGCGATGTTGGTGATGATTTATCCTTCGCGATGCCGTACTCTTGTTTGGCTTGCCGAGATGATGATTCGAAGAAGTTGAGCTTGGCTCAACAAAGTGACGACATGTCTAGCGCAGGTCGGCAGCCGTGGAGCAATACTGCCGAACTGGTTTGACACCAGCGTGATGGTGAAGATTACCTCGGAGGAGGCTTTAAAATTTTATGGGTACGTGTTTAAAAACAACGCACAATAACATAGAAGAAAATTCCTTAAAAAAGGTTGTTCAATATCATGTTCATAAATAAACATGAATTCGGGTCGGATCCGTATTCGCGCAGAAAACAGATCTGAAAATTGGTCCACTCATCAGAAGGTTCCCGTAGTTTGAACCGTCGGATCGAGCTGAAATTTGGAGGGGTGGTAGATACGGGAATTCCGCAGTAGATGAATGGTTGGATCTTCCAAAGAACCTTCGAGCTAGGCTCTGGAGACCACGCCCTAAACTCGTCCAGATTCTCGTCCAGATTTAACAGGGCTCCGGTATATCGTAGATTGCTGGAAATTCCTCCATCGGAACTCGACGAAATTTTGCATGACTGTTGCAGACGTAATTCCACACTATTCCAACGAAGCAATCGTCAAACCGACGCTTGAGGAGATGGTGACGGCGAATACAAGTTCGCTGTCCATAAAAACAGCGCGGCCGCCCGAGGGCAATGTTGACGTTGAGCCCTCTAGCTACATGGATGATTCCTCCATGATCATGATAGAGATCGGAGTTGATGTTGAAGAAGGCCCCCGTCCGATCATGACGATCCGAACACGAGGCGCAGTTCTTGGTTGAACCAAGGTGACCAGTCGAGCTGGTGACGAAGATGCCGAAGTCAAAGTTGATCTGCAGGCGAGCCACCGATCCTTTTGCCGATTACACAACGGAACTCTCAATGAAAGCACCAATGTCGGTGTCAAAACCGGCGGATCTTGGGTAGGGGGTCCCAAACTATGCGTCTAGGATCGATGGTAACAGGAGGCAGGGGACACGATGTTTACCCAGGTTCGGGCCCTCTTGATGGAGGTAATACCCTACGTCCTACTTGATTGATATTGATAATATGAGTATTACAAGAGTTGATCTACCACGAGACCGTTTAGGCTAAAACCCTAGAAGCTAGCCTATGGTATGGTTGTTGTATATGATCTATCGACTAGCCTGGCCTCGGTTTATATAATGCGCCAGAGGCCTAGGATAACAAGAGTCCTAGCCGAATACGCCGGTTGGGAGGAGTCCTTGTCTTGATTGCCAAGTCTTGTGGAATCTTCCTTGTATGCGGCAGCTGTCCGAACTGGCCCATGAGTATACGGCCATGGGGGTCCTCGGCCCAATCTAACAGATCGGGAGATGACGTGGTGAGTACCCCCAAGTCCAGGACACCGTCAGCCATCATCACGGAGGGCTTCTACATCATCCTAGCCCCTCCGATGAAGTGTGAGTAGTCAACCTCACACCTTGGGGTCCATAGTTATTAGCTAGATGGCTTCTTCTCTCTTTTTGGATCTCAATACAATGTTCTCCCCCTCTCTCGTGGAGATCTATTCGATGTAATATTCTTTTTGCGGTGTGTTTGTTGAGACCGATGAATTGTGGGTTTATGATCAAGTCTATCTATGAACAATATTTGAATCTTCTCTGAATTCTTTTATGTATGATTGGTTATCTTTGCAAGTCTCTACGAATTATCAGTTTGGTTTGGCCTACTAGATTGGTTTTTCTTGCCATGGGAGAAGTGCTTAGCTTTGGGTTCAATCTTGCGGTGTCCTTTCCCGGTGATAGAAGGGGCAGCAAGGCATGTATTGTATTGTTGCCATCGAGGATAACAAGATGGGGTTTTTATCATATTGCATGAAACTATCCCTCTACATCATGTCATCTTGCTTAAGGCGTTACTCTGTTTTTAACTTAATACTCTAGATGCATGTTGGATAGCGGTCAATGAGTGAAGTAATAGTAGTAGATGCAGGCAGGAGTCGGTCTACTTGTGTCGGACGTGATGCCTATATACATGATCATGCCTAGATATTCTCATAACTATGTTCAATTCTATCAATTTCTCAACAGTAATTTGTTCACCCATCGTAGAATACTTATGCTCTTGAGAGAAGCTACTAGTGAAACCTATGGCCCCCGGGTCTATTCTCATCATATCAATCTCCATCACTTTACTATTGCTTTGCTTTTTTACTTTGCCTTTTACTTTTCACTTTGCATCTCTATACCAAAAATACCAAAAATATTATCTATCATCTCTATCAGATCTCACTCCCGTAAGTGACCGTTAAGGGATTGACAACCCCTAATCGCGTTGGTTGCGTTGAGCTATTGTTTTTGTGTAGGTACGAGGGACTCGCGCGTAGCCTCCTACTGGATTGATACCTTGGTTCTCAAAAACTAAGGGAAATACTTACGCTACTTTGCTGCATCATCCTCTCCTCTTCGGGGAAATCCAACGCAAGATCAAGAGGTAGCAAGAAGAATTTCTGGCGTCGTTGCCGGGGAGTCTGCGCAAAAGTCAACATACCAAGTACCCATCACAATCCCTATCTCTCGCATTACATTAGTTGCCATTTGCCTCTCGTTTTCCTCTCCCCCACTTCACCCTTACCGTTTTATTCACCCTCTCTTTTCCGTTTGCCTTTTTCCCGCTTGCCTTTTTCTCGCTTGTTTGTTGCTATGTCTGAAATTGGGGAAATTATCGCCGATATGGGCGATAATAATATCATAGAAAATTCTGATGCTCCTGCTGAAGAACCCCCTACCTATCATACAAAAAAAATTCGAATCGGTAGTGGTAATATTATTGGAAAAGGAGTTATTCAAGATTTCTTTACTTGTGCCGGTGCTTTGCCCTCTATGGGCGGTTCTATTCGCCATAGAACTAGTAGTCTTGCGGACGCTATTGCCATGCTTATCGTTGAACTTGAAAGGCAATTTATGCATATGCACCCTTCCATACAAAGAATTTTCTTAGAATTTTCTAATATCGAGCATTCTTCTGTTAAGCGTGCCGCTACTATCTTTTTGGCTCATGAATTCAGATTTATAATAAAAGAGGCTAAAGAAATCTTTGCTCATTATAGGGTGGATGTTGGTCGTCCTCCTATTGAATCTATCCTCTTTGATCAAGAAGAAATTATGCGTTTCCAATCTCTTGACTATGTTGCTTTCAATGAAAACCTTAGAAAAAAGGTGCCAACCAATATTTTAATTGATAGAATCTTTGAACCTAATGATGATTTGGCTACTCGAAATAATGAGCTAGGATGCTCTCTTGAGTTTAGGCTCACAAGGTTCTGTCAAAAGAATGCTTACAATGATGAATTGGTTGTGCAATATGAAGGGCCAAAAGAGGAACCTATACCTCCAAAAATTGATCTTGGGGACTTTTGTCCTATTAAATTTAGCCCTTTTGATTACTTTTGCTTGCCTCAAAGAAAACTTGCTGCCGAACGTAGAGAATATGAAATGATTTTCACCAATCTATCTTATTACTACGGCACTACCTAGATCTATCCTCGCTTTTATGCCTAGCTAGGGGCGTTAAACGATAGCGCTTGTTGGGAGGCAACCCAATTTTATTTTAGTTTTTTTCTTCTGTTTAAGAATAAATAATCCATCTACCTTCTTTTTAGATGTGGTTTTGTGCTTTAATTAGTGTTTGTGCCAAGTTAGACCTATAGGATCTTCTTGGATGATAGTTATTTGATCTTGCTATAATTTCCAGAAACTTTCTGTTCACAAAAACAATTGTTAGAAATCACCAGAACGTGATAAAATACTGATTCCAATTTCCGCTGATCAATAAACAAATTTTCTAGGTCGTTCTAGAAGTTTGCGTTAGTTACATATTACTACAGGTTGTTCTATTTTTGACAGATTCTGTTTTTCGTGTATTGTTTGCTTATTTTGATGAATCTATGGTTAGTAAAATAGTTTATAATCCATAGAGAAGTTGGAATACAGTAGGTTTAACACCAATATAAATAAATAATGAGTTCATTACAGTACCTTGAAGTGGTCTTTTGTTTTCTTTCGCTAACGGAGCTCACGAGATTTCTGTTGAGTTTTGTGTTGTGAAGTTTTCAAGTTTTGGGTGAAATCTTTTGATGGATTATGGAACAAGGAGTGGCAAGAGCCTAAGCTTGGGGATGCCCATGGCACCCCCAAGATAATCCAAGGACACCAAAAATTCAAAGCTTGGGGATGCCCCGGAAGGCATCCCCTCTTTCGTCTACTTCCATCGGTAATTTTACTTGGAGCTATATTTTTATTCACCACATGATATGTGTTTTGCTTGGAGTGTCTTGTATTATTTGTGTCTTTGTTTGTTAGTGTGCCACAATCATCCTTGCTGTACACACCTTTTGAGAGAGCCATACATAAATTGGAATTTGATAGAATACTCTATGTGCTTCACTTATATCTTTTGAGCTTTATAGTTTTGCTCTATGTGCTTCACTTAGATCTTTTAGAGCACGGTGGTGGATTTGTTTTATAGAAACTATTGATCTCTCATGCTTCACTTAGATTATTTTGAGAGTCTTTAATAGCATGGTCATTTGCTTAATAATAATATGTTCGGTATTCAAGATTTGTAAAACTTTCTTTTGAGTGCGTTGAATACTAAGAAAAGATTGATGCTTGATAATTGTTTTGAGATATGAAGATGGTGATATTAGAGTCATGCTAGTTGAGTATTTGTGAATTTGAGGAATACTTGTGTTAAAATTTGTGATTCCCGTAGCATGCATGTATGGTGAACCGTTATGTGATGAAGTCGGAGCATGACTTATTTATTGATTGTCTTCCTTATGAGTGGCGGTGTCACATCCTAGCTAGTCATGCATTAGAGTGTTGCATCATGTCTATCTTTCATCAGAAACTTGAATTGGGGAAGACAGAACCCCCAGAACCCCTCTGAATTCAATTAAGGTTTACTAAAAATATTTTCAATGAACCTGAAATGCCCTTCTAAAAAGTTCACCCACTTTGTTTTGGGTTAGAACCTCTGGCAAAATCAGTGCACAATTTTCTAGGTCAACAGAAGGTCATTGAATTAAATCATATGTAGATTGCATTTGGGCATTTAAATGCTAGTAAATATTTTGAATGCTCAAATAATTCTGAACATAAGTGTGGGCTGTTGGAGATATTCTAAACAGAGCCTCTCATTATTTTCAGGATTTTTAGAAGTGCCTAGCTATTTTTATTAAAGCCACAAACTTACAGAAAAATAGAAAAACAGAAATAAAAGAGAGAAGGAGGGAACTAACCTCGCACCACCAACCGGCCCACCTGGTGGCCCAACACTGTGCTGGCCCATGCCAGCCAGCTGCTTCGTCCCCGCCAGGCAGGCAGGGAGGTGACGCCGGCGAGCGCGAGCTGGCCACGGCGCCGACAGCTTGCCGCTTCGCGCGCCTGGACCCCGGGCAGGCTCCACGTCGCCGCCCCGACCCCGTGGACACCTCACTCGCCCCCCTGCCTCTCTCCCTCGCTCTCCCGCACCATGGCCGACGCCACCGCAGCCGCACCGCCGCCGTAGTCGCGCTCTCCGTCGTCCCCGCGCCTTGCCACCGTCCCCAGAAGCTCCGCCGTCACCGTCTCCTTCTAGCAAGCCGAGCCCCGAGCGCTCGCTTGCCCCGCAGCCTCTGCAACAACCTTACCCGACTCCGCCATCGCCGGAGATCCCCTTCGTCGTCACCGCCGCATCAGCTCATCCCCGACCTTGCCGCCTGCTTCTACGTGATCGCTGTGAGCTGCTGCACCTCCCCATCCTATCTGTTCTCTTCCTCGAGCACCGTAGCGACTGCACGAGGCTTCACCGCACGTGCCGCCGTGGAGTTCGTCACCGACGATGCTCCGGCCACCCACTGGCCACACCACCATGTCCAACGCACTCACCGCACTCGCAGGAACCCGTAGCACCTCACCACGTACCTTGCCGTGCCCCATAGCCTCGGGTTCATCTTCACCCGACTCCGGCGACCGCCAAGCTCGTCGCTGGCGATGTTTCCGGCCACCCCGAGCTCAACCACCACCACCAAACGTCACGGCTTGCTCCCAGCTACGCGTAGATGCCCTCCGTCGCTCTTTTGGTCGCCGGAACGCGTTAATGCACTTCCACCGCCGCGTCTGGCCTCGCCGGCGGCTAAACGCCGGCGGGTTCCTCCCATTGACCTTGACTGGTGGGCCTAGGTTGACTCCCCTGAGTCTATGACAAGTGGGCCCCCTCTGCTAATTAACCCAGATTAGTTTTAACTAAATTTAGTTAGTTTAAATAACTGCTGACACGCGGGACCCACTGGTCAGGTTGACCTGGACGTCCCCTTTGACCACTGACGTCACCCTGACGCACTGCTGACGCAATAACTAATTTCTGGATTTATTTTTATATAGGAAATTCCAGAAATTGTTGCAAACTTCAAAATTCATAGAAATTAATCTGTAACTCCAAATGCAAAGATTTATATATGAATTTTGATCAGAAAAACTCAACCTATCCATTGGTAATGGTTTCATGCATGACAGAACAAGTTAACTTTGCTGTCTAAGCAAAATAAGATAATGCACTAATATGGCTATGTTAAATGAACTAACATTTGAATCTTTGATTCAAATGAGTTCATTCCTTTCTGTTCTAGCTTGCATTAGGCCAAGACACATTCATATTGCCATGTCATAGCATGCATCATATTGTTGCATATCGTCATGTGTTGATTATGTTCGGTGTGTCTTTCGTGGTAGGTTCTGCCTCCGAGGATAACCGCGAATATCCGACTAAAGGGCAGTACCCTACTACCACTACATCAGGCAAGAAACCCATTGATCATTCCGATACAAACCCATGTTCTCACTTCTCTGCATTAAGTAAGCGCGATTCAAACCACTGTGTGTTGCGGTAGTTGAACCCACTTCCTTTGGATGACCTGTCATTGCCACAGTAACTAGATGAAACCCACTAGCATGTGTAGGAGTTGATTGAGCCGTATTTGTGTTTCCTACCATGCTATGCTTGCTATGCTTAGAGTTGTGTCAGGTCTGGCTCATCGGGATGATGAACTAGAGTGAAAGGTTGTGTCGGTAATGAGAGTGAAGTGTTGAATATGATTTGGTAAAGGAATCGATGAGAGGCCATGTAGGAGTACATGGTGGGTTGTTTCATTGAGGTCGTCCCTAAGAACTGAGATCTGTGTGTGTGATTTAAGATTCGGCTACTACCACACATTGGGATCCTTAATTGACCCTCTCGACTTATTAACCACTCTTGTCCTCTGTCCGGGAGTTGCAAGTAGTTTCTGGTGTTTGTAGCATGCTGGGGGCCGCACGCAGCGCTGACCTTAGGGGTGGGCTGTGTTGCGGTAGGCACGTGGCACGGTGTACCGATTTGCCCGTTTGGTGTCTCGGGAACCCTGCACACATCGTTCGGTGCCGTTAGTGGAAACCTCGGCCGGACTCCCTGCGGATGGAACCCGAATAGGCGATAAACCTGGACTAGGGACTCGTGTGTTTAGTCAGGTCGTGGCCGACACCCTCGCTGGGCTTCCGCTTGAAGGTTGCCGAGTACACGCCGTGTAGCGGCGATAAGTGGTGAGAGCGTGTGTGAAGAAGTACACCCCTACAGGGTATAAAACTATTCGAATAGCCGCGTCTGCGGTAAAGGACTACTTGGTCACCTATGCAGTTCATAGACAAGTAAATGGATACTACTAAAAGCCTCAAGATAAGTGTGAGTACCGCGGAAGGCCCTCTCGTAGGTTGACGAGAGAGGATCCACGGTGGAGTATTTTGTTGGTGATTAGTGGACTCGTGTGCAACAAATGCTTTACAAGTTGTGTCGATCGTAGGATAGCTTAGCCAAGAGTCAAAGCTGGCTTGCTGCAATAACTCCACTACCTTCTTGAGAATGTGCATGTATAGTAGGACTCTGTTGTAAGACTTGCTGAGTACCTCCGTACTCATGCTGCTATAATTAATGTTTTCAGATGACAACACCGCCCCCTCCGATGGGTTCTATGTAGACCTCGACATTGACGAGTGACTAGCCACTCAGGTGGTGATCCAAGACTTGTGAAGGGTCGATGTAGATAGACAGGCTTCATCAAGCCTTCTTTATTGCTTGGTATGAGACTATGAGTGGGATCCGACAATCTAGTTGTTTATCCTTGGCAGCCTCTCATATGGGGAAATGTAGTCTAGTGCTTCCTGAGCGATAGTAGTCCGCTACAGCCCGGTTCACCGGAGTCCTGCTAGCCCAGCACTACTGCTCTAGACACTTGACTGGCCGGCATGTGTTTCACTTCGTTCCTGTGTCTGTCCCTTCGGGGAAATGTCACGCGGTGACATCCGGAGTCCTGCCTAGCCTGCTACAGCCCGGGTTACCGGAGTCCTATTAGCCCAGTGCTACAGCCCGGATTCACACGTTGATGACCGACATGCTCGATGTAATTCATGTATGCCTATCACCATGGGTTAGTGCCGCTTTGGGTTCCCGACTAGCCATGTCGTCCCGGGTTCTTTGTCATATGGATGCTAGCGACACTATCATATACGTGAGCCAAAAGGCGCAAACGGTCCCGGGCCATGGTAAGGCGACACCCGTGGGATTACCATGCATGAGGCCGCAAAGTGATATGAGGTGTTACCGGCTGGGTCAATGTGACTTGGAATCAGGGTCCTGACAGCGTTGGCATCAGAGCCGGACTGCCTGTAGATTCGCTAAGCCAAACTGGTCGATGTCGAGTCTAGAAATGCTTTAGTTATATGTAGGGGAATTGATTGTGGGAGGGAACGTAAGGCTCTTTTTACTCCTTTACCTTATGCCCTCTGATCTGTGTCATTCTCTTCTCATTCTACGTGGGATTAGGACTAGGCTCTCTTCTCTCTATCGGTTTCACGTGTTACTAATCCGTAGTAACTTATAGGATTGTTGGTTACCAGTCTCAATTCAGTTTCTACTACTTTGGTATGTTACCAGTTGAACCAGAACCTTGATATAATGTTGTTGAGTGGTTTTGCAATCTGTTGTGAATGTCTCAAATCTGTTCTCGAGCATTTACAGCTGTTATGCTGTCCAATTTTCCCTAGAAATTCTAATGTCTTTGCATTGTGGTTGTGCTTTCAGATGGACACTCGTGCTCAAAACCAAGTGGTTCGCCTGACCCGATGCCTCGATGTGCCCGGTCATACGGCTATGTTAGTCCGGGTAATGATCAAGACGGGTTACCGTTGGTATCCCGAATACACCGTCGAAGAGCAATTCCGAGACTTTAACCAAAGCCAATATTTCTGCACTGTCAGGATATTTCCTTCTTATCCTGGATCTACCGAGCCCCTCCACTGTTCCTATGGACTCGGGGTTACTATTGAGATGGCTGTGCAAGATGCTGCCTATTCTATGATGACCATCATGCGAGTCAGGACTGGCCTACTTCGGAACACCGACTTCCGTTATATGCCAGCTTCACTCCCGGGAGCGCAAGGGTATCTCCAGGCTATCTATGCTGACTCCACACAGGAGGACTCACTAACTCGCACCACTGCCGAGATGCTCGAGGATAAGGACCGAGAGAATCAGGCCTTGAGACTGGAGCTTTTCAACACCCGTGCTGATCATTGGGCCACTTTGACTCGGTTTGCACCAGTTGTGCAAGATGGATGTATAGATACGAGGGATCTGTACCCTGTGAGATCTGCTCTGCCAGACATGGTGGATTGGCGTGATCTGGGGGGCATCACCCCACCCCGTGGTCCCCGCAGGCCACCGTTTGTTGGTCCAAGACCTCATCCTATCCCCTATGGTCCACAAGCTCCTCAGGACCGTCTTTTCCCGGATGATCACGTTGAACTTCCAGGCTATGGAGGTGACTTCTTTGAGGACTACTACGGAGCTGTTTGAGTTAGTAGTAGTATCACTAGTATTGTAATAGTTGTATTTCCACCGTCCTGCATGACCTGTGGAATATGACTTAGTGTGTATCAATTCCGGAGGTGTAGAAAAATAATGTATAGGAGCTTGGAATGCCTCCGGTGAGATGTAACGTCTTTCACCGTAGTTGTACTTTAGCTTGGGCATGTACTAAACTATGTATGGTGTGTATGACTGTTGGTAAATATATGGCCGTTTCTATATACCCATGTCATACGGATGAACATCTCTGCATTCCGTGTTATCCATTACATTCCGCACTTCCTTGCCCAGATTTTGCCATCCTTGTCTAAATCGTTGTCTTGTTTTCCTAGGATGGTCAACACCCGCAACAACCCTGCTGCTCCGGAGCAGGGTGAAGCCAGCGCAGCTAGGAATGGAAATCTGCCTCAACCGCCTTCTCTGGCCGAAGTTATGCTGGAGGCAGAATGAAACAAGCGTGAGACCAAACGCTTGCTGGAGCGGATTGAGCAGAATATTGCACGCCAGCCGAGGAACGATCTGGTGTCAATCAATGACTTTGTCAACTTGTATCCACCGAAGTTTAATCATTCCATCGAGCCTCTCGATGCGGATGACTGGCTTCGCAGCATCACCCACAAGCTACGTTCTGCCAACGTAGCCGAAGCTGATAAGGTTACCTTTACTGCCTATCACCTCGAAGGCCCTGCTAGCCTTTGGTGGGAAAATTTTGAGGCTATGCGCCCGGTCGGCCAAATCACTACCTGGGCTGAATTCAGTGCGGCTTTCCGTGAGCATCACATTCCGGAAGGTCTCATGGATTGTAAGAGGGAAGATTTCTGAAATTTCACCCAGGGTAGACTGACTGTGGATGCATATAGTCGTGAGTTTGGAAATCTGGCACGTTATGCTCCTGAAGAGGTATCCACTGACGCCAAGAAGCAGGCAAGGTTCCGCAAGGGACTTAGCCCCGAGCTTCGCCGTGATCTTCGTCTGCACGAGTGCACCTCCTTTCAGAAGTTAGTCAACAAGGCCATCAGTGCTGAAACAGGTCAGACCGACTTCGAAGCTTCACGCAAGCACTCCCGTGACTTTGGATCTTCATCCGGCTCTGGATCCCAGAAGCGCCTGGTGTGGATTCCAAACACCGCTCTGCCACCCAGGTTCACTCCAAGGCCATCCTTTGAGGCGCCTCGCCCCAACCAGTAGTATGCACCGCCCAAGGCCTATGGTGGCCCCGCTGCTAATGTTGCTCCATGCCCCAATGTGATAACTTGTTTCAAGTGTGGGGAGACGGGTCACTACATCCGTGAGTGTCCCCAGAACAACCCCAATCAGCCTGGAAAGTCCGTTGGTCGTGGCAAGCCAGCAGGAAAGGTGCTCTACGCCAAGCCAGCCACCACTGCTCGTGGCCATGTCAATTACGTCTCAGTTGAAGGAACTCATGAGGATCCCAACATCGTTATCCATACGCTCCTTGTTAATTGCCATACGGCAACTGTTCTCTTTGATACTGGAGCATCTCATTCATTTATTTCTGAGAGCTATGCTCGATTGCACAACACCACATTTTGTGACATGCCCACCTCCATGGTAATTCAAACCCCTGGTTCTAAGTGGCAAACCTCTAGAATCAGCCATGGAAATGAAATTCTTGTCGACAGATTGGTCTTCCTTGCATCACTAATAGCTCTCAAGTCCTCGGACATAAACATCATCTTGGGTATGGACTGGATGTCAGCCCATTACGCTAAGATTGATTGCTCTACTAGAACTGTTCAACTCACCCACCCATCGGGCAAGACAGTCAATGTTTTGACCCGAGTGTCTGAGCGTCAGCTTTACTCCTTAAATGCCAACCCCCTTCCAGACCTTGAAGATATTCCGGTAGTCCATGACTTCCCAGATGTCTTTCCAGAGGAACTGCCAGGTGTTCCACCTGACAGAGATGTCGAGTTCGTGATAGACCTTTTTCCAGGAACCGTCCCAATCTCTAGAAGACCTTATAAGATGGCACCCCTAGAACTAGTCGAGCTTAAGAAACAACTCGATGAGTCCTTGCAAAAAGGTTTCATCCATCCTAGTTCTTCTCCATGGGCTTGCTCCATCCTCTTCGTCAAGAAGAAGGATGGAATGGATCGGATGGTTGTAGATTACCGACCTGTCAACTTGGTCACTATCAAGAACAAGTATCCGCTCCCCAGGATTAACGATCTGTATGATCAGCTCGCTGGATCCTCAGTCTTTTCCAAAATGGATTTGAGGTTGGGCTACCATCAAATCAAAATCAAGAACGGGGACATTCCTAAAACGGCCTTTGTTACTCGTTATGGCCAATACGAGTACACTGTCATGTCCTTCGGTCTAACCAATGCTCCAGCCACCTTCTCCCGGTTAATGAACTCGATCTTCATGGAGTATTTGGATAAATTCATCGTGGTTTATCTCGATGATATACTCATCTACTCCAAGAATGAGGAGGAACATGCCGAACATCTAAGGCTAGTATTGATGAAACTTCGAGAGCATCGCCTTTATGCCAAATTCTCTAAGTGTGAATTCTGGTTGCCAGAAGTGACCTATCTAGGCCATGTAATCTCTGGTAAGGGCATTGCTGTAAATCCCGAGCGAGTTCAAGCCGTCCTTGACTGGACTCCACCTGAAACGGTCAAGCAAGTTCGGAGTTTCCTTGGTTTAGCGATCTATTGCCGCCGCTTCGTCGAGAATTTCTCCAAGGTTGCTAAGCCTCTAACTGAACTCCTCAAGAAAGATAAAAGGTTCGAGTGGACCCCATAGTGCGAGTTCAGCTTTCAGGAACTGAAAAGACGCCTGCTCTCGTACTTGTACCACCAGATTTTTCTAAGGACTTTGTTATCTATTGCGACGCCTCGCGACAAGGACTAGGTTGCATACTCATGCAAGATCATCATGTGATTGCCTACGCTTCTCGACAGTTGCGCCCACATGAGGATAACTATCCCACACATGATCTAGAGCTTGCAGCAGTGGTCCATGCACTCAAAACATGGCGACATTACCTTCTTGGTAATCCTTGCGAAATTTACACCGATCACCAAAGTCTGAAATACATCTTCACCCAACTGGATTTGAATCTCAGGCAAATACGTTGGGTCGAGTTGATTACGGATTACGACTTAGGAATAACTTACACCCCAGGCAAAGCCAATGTCATGGCTGATGCACTAAGTCGTAAATCTTATTGTAACAACCTGATGTTACAACAAAGTCAACCACTTCTCCATGAGGAATTTCGTAAGCTTAACCTTCACATTGTTCCTCGAGGATTCCTTTCCACCCTGGTGGCGAAACCCAACCTTATGGATCAAATCATAACTGCTCAGCGGTATGATAGAGGAATATCTCGGATCAAGGAGAACATTGCTAGCGGAGCTGCTAAGTGTTTCTCCATAGATGAGCGAGGTGTGGTCCTCTTCGAGAACCGCTTGGTGGTTCCCAAGAAACAACAACTACGGCAATTGATCCTTAAGGAAGCTCATGATTCCCCTCTCACCATTCATCCCGGTAGTACTAAAATGTATCAAGACCTACGCCAGAGGTTTTGGTGGACTAGGATGAAGAGAGAAATCGCTCAATACATTGCTAATTGCGACGTCTGTCATCGAGTTAAAGCAGAACATCAACGGCCTGCTGGCACCCTTCAACCTTTGGCTATTCCGGAATGGAAATGGGATAAAGTCAGTATGGATTTCATTACCGGGTTTCCCAGGACCAAGAGAGGGAATAATGCTATCTTCGTTGTTGTCGATCGTCTTTCCAAAGTAGCCCACTTCCTACCCGTTCATGAGAGTATAACTGCTAGCCAGCTAGCTGAATTGTACATCTCCCGAATAGTGTCTCTTCATGGTGTTCCATTGGAGATTAACTCAGACCGTGGAAGTCTCTTCACCTCTCAATTTTGGGAAAGTTTCCAAAATGCTATGGGAACTCGTCTCTCCTTTAGCACCGCCTTCCATCCTCAATCAAGTGGTCAAGTAGAACGAGTCAATCAAATTCTGGAGGATATGCTTCGAGCTTCTGTCATCGCTTTTGGTATGAATTGGGAGAAGTGCCTTCCATTCGCCGAGTTCGCTTATAACAATAGTTATCAAGCAAGCTTGGGCAAAGCTCCCTTCGAAGTTCTCTATGGACGAAAATGCCGAACGCCTCTTAACTGGTCAGAAACCGGGGAAAGACAACTCTTTGGCCCGGACATGATTCAGGAAGCAGAAGAGCAGGTTCGCATTATTCGTGAGAAATTGAAAACAGCCCAATCTCGTCAAAAGAGCCAATATGACCGCAAGCATAAGCCTATGTCTTATGAAGTTGGCGATAAGGCTTACCTTCGGGTTATACCGTTGAAGGGAACCCATCGATTCAGTATCAAAGGCAAATTGGCTCCTCGTTACATTGGACCCTTTCGCATTCTTGCCAAACGAGGGGAAGTTGCCTACCAGTTGGAACTACTTCCGCGTCTTTCTAGAGTTCATGATGTCTTCCACGTTTCTCAACTCAGGTGTTGCTTCTTGGATCCTATCCGTGGAGTGGACCATGAAACGCTTGATCTCCAAGATAATCTCACATATCGAGAATATCCCGTCTGTATCCTTGATCAAGCCGAGCGTACCACCCGACGCCAGAATATCAAGTTTCTCAAGGTTCAATGGTCACACCATTCCAAGCAAGAAGCTACTTGGGAAAGGGAGGATCGTCTTCGGCTTGAGTACCCCACCTTCTTCCCGACGGATCCTAAATCTCGGGACGAGATTCTTTTGAGTGGGGGTGAGTTGTCACATCCTAGCTAGTCATGCATTAGAGTGTTGCATCATGTCTATCTTTCATCAAAAACTTGAATTGGGTAAGACAGAACCCCCAGAACCCCTCTGAATTCAACTAAGGTTTACTAAAAATATTTTCAATGAACCTGAAATGCCCTTCTAAAAAGTTCACCCTCTTTGTCTTGGGTTAGAACCTCTGGCAAAATTGGTGCACAATTTTCTAGGTCAACAGAAGGTCATTGAATTAAATCATATGTAGATTGCATTTGGGCATTTAAATGCTAGTAAATATTTTGAATGCTCAAATAATTCTGAACATAAGTGTGGGCTGTTGGAGATATTCTAAACAGAGCCTCTCATTATTTTCAGGATTTTTAGAAGTGCCTACCTATTTTTATTAAAGCCACAAACTTACAGAAAAATAGAAAAACAGAAATAAAAGAGAGAAGGAGGAAACTAACCTGGCACCACCAACCGGCCCACCTGGCAGCCCAGCACTACGCTGGCCCATGCCAGCCAGCTGCTTCGTCCCCGCCAGGCAGGCAGGGAGGTGCCGCCGGCGAGCGCGAGCTGGCCACGGCGCCGGCAGCTTGCCGCTTCACGCGCCTGGACCCTGGGCAGGCTCCACATCGCCGCCCCGACCCCGTGGACACCTCACTCGCCCCCCTGCCTCTCTCCCTCGCTCTCCCGCACCATGGCCGACGCCACTGCAGCCGCACCGCCGCCATAGTCGCGCTCTCTGTCGTCCCCGCGCCTTGCCACCGTGCCCAGAAGCTCCGCCGTCGCCGTCTCCTTCTAGCAAGCCGAGCCCCGAGCGCTCGCTTGCCCCGCAGCCTCTGCAACAACCTCGCCCGACTCCGCCATCACCGGAGATCCCCTTCATCATCACCGCCGCATAAGCTCATCCCCGACCTCACCATCTGCTTCTACGTGATCGCCGTGAGCTGCTGCACCTCCCCATCCTCTCCGTTCTCTTCCTAGAGCACCGTAGCGACTGCACGAGGCTTCACCGCACGCGCCGCCGCACAGCTCATTGCCGATGATGCTCCGGCCACCCACTGGCCACACCACCATGTCCAACGCACTCACCGCACTCGCAGGAACCCGTAGCACCTCACCACGTACCATGCCGCGCCCCGCAGCCTCGGGTTCATCTTCACCGACTCCGGCGACCGCCAAGCTCATCGCTGGCGATGTTTCCGGCCACCCCGAGCTCAACCACCACCACCAAACGTCGCGGCTTGCTCCCAGCTACGCGTAGATGCCCTCCGTCGCTCTTTTGGTCGCCGGAACGCGTTAATGCACTTCCACCGCCGCGTCTGGCCTCGCCGGCGGCTAAACGCCGGCGGGTTCCTCCCATTGACCTTGACTGGTGGGCCTAGGTTGACTCCCCTGAGTCTATGACAAGTGGGCCCCCCTCTGCTAATTAACCCAGATTAGTTTTAACTAAATTTAGTTAGTTTAAATAACTGCTGACACGTGGGACCCATTGTTGCAAACTTCAAAAATTCATAGAAATTAATCTGTAACTCCAAATGCAAAGATTTATATATGAATTTTGATCAGAAAAATTCAACCTATCCATTGGTAATGGTTTCATGCATGACAGAACAAGTTAACTTTGCTGTCTAAGCAAAATAAGATAATGCACTAATATGGCTATGTTAAATGAACTAACATTTGAATCTTTGATTCAAATGAGTTCATTCCTTTATGTTCTAGCTTGCATTAGGCCAAGACACATTCATATTGCCATGTCATAGCATGCATCATATTGCTGCATATCGTCATGTGTTGATTATGTTCGGTGTGTCTTTCGTGGTAGGTTCTGCCTCCGAGGATAACCCCGAATATCCGACTGAAGGGCAGTACCCTACTACCACTACATCAGGCAAGCAACCCATTGATCATTATGATACAAACCCATGTTCTCGCTTCTGCTCTTGTTTACTGCAGTAAGACAACGCGATTCAAACTGCTGTGTGTTGCGGTAGTTGAACCCACTTCCTTTGCATGACCTGTCATTGCCACAGTAACTAGATGAAACCCACTAGCATGTGTAGGAGTTGATTGAGCCGTATTTGTGTTTCCTACCATGCTATGCTCGCTATGCTTAGAGTTGTGTCAGGTCTGGCTCATCGGGATGATGAACTAGAGTGAAAGGTTGTGTCGGTAATGAGAGTGAAGTGTTGAATATGATTTGGTAAAGGAATCGATGAGAGGCCATGTAGGAGTACATGGTGGGTTGTTTCATTGAGGCCATCCCTAAGAACTGAGATCTGTGTGTGTGATTTAAGATTCGGCTACTACCACACATTGGGATCCTTAATTGACCCTCTCGACTTATTAACCACTCTTGTCCTCTGTCCGGGAGTTGCAAGTAGTTTCTGGTGTTTGTAGCATGCTGGGGGCCGCACGCAGCGCTGACCTTAGGGGTGGGCTGTGTTGCGGTAGGCACGTGGCACTGTGTACCGATTCGCCCGTTTGGTGTCTCGGGAACCCTACACACATCGTTCGGGGCCGTTAGTGGAAACCTCGGCCGGACTCCCTGCGGATGGAACCCGAATAGGCGATAAACCTGGACTAGGGACTCGTGTGTTTAGTCAGGTCATGGTCGACACCCTCGCTGGGCTTCCGCTTGAAGGTTGCCGAGTACACGCCGTGTAGCGGCGATAAGTGGTGAGAGCATGTGTGAAGAAGTACACCCCTGCAGGGTATAAAACTATTCGAATAGCCGCGTCCGCGGTAAAGGACTACTTGGTCGCCTATGTAGTTCATAGACAAGTAAATGGATACTATTAAAAGCCTCAAGATAAGTGTGAGTACCGTGGATGGCCCTCTCGTAGGTTGACGAGAGAGGATCCACGGTGGAGTATTGTGTTGGTGATTAGTGGACTCGTGTGCGACAAATGCTTTACAAGTTGTGTCTATCGTAGGATAGCTTAGCCAAGAGTCAAAGCTGGCTTGCTGCAATAACTCCACTACCTTCTTGAGAATGTGCATGTATAGTAGGATTCTGTTGTAAGACTTGTTGAGTACCTCCGTACTCATGTTGCTCTAATTAATGTTTTCAGACGACAATACCGCCCCCTCCGATGGGTTCTATGTAGACCTCGACGTTGACGAGTGACTAGCCACCCAGGTGGTGATCCAAGACTTGTGAAGGGTCGATGTAGATAGACAGGCTTCGTCAAGCCTTCTTTCTTTCTAGTGTCTGTACTCAGACTAAGTTGCTTCCGCATGTGCTTGTATGATTGTATGACTTGAGTGTCAGGTCGTGTGACCCCTACCTGTATGAATATGTTATGTATGGCTCCTCGGAGCCTTTTAAATAAAGTACTTTGAGTTGTAGAGTTCTGTTGTGATGCCATGTTGTATGTACTCATATCGGGCATATTGTGTGTATGCTTGAATTGCTTGGTATGAGTGGGATCCGACAATCTAGTTGTTTATCCTTGGCAGCCTCTCATATGGGGAAATGTAGTCTAGTGCTTCCTGAGAGATAGTAGTCCGCTACAGCCCAGTTCACCGGAGTCCTGCTAGCCCAGCACTACTGCTCTGGACACTTGACTGGCTGGCATGTGTTTCACTTCGTTCCTGTGTCTGTCCCTTCGGGGAAATGTCACGCGGTGACATCCGGAGTCCTGCCTAGCCTGCTACAGCCCGGGTTACCGGAGTCCTGTTAGCCCAGTGCTACAGCCCGGATTCACACGTTGATGACTGAGGGAGTCCGGGATTAGGGGGTGTCCGGATAGCCGAACTATACCTTCAGCCGGACTCCAGGACTATGAAGATACAAGATTGAAGACTTCGTCCCGTGTCTGGATGGGACTTTTCTTGGCGTGGAAGGCAAGCTTGGCGATGCGGATATTTAGATCTCCTACCATTGTAACCGACTTTGTGTAACCCTAACCCTCTCCGGTGTCTATATAAACCGGAGGGTTTTAGTCCGTAGGACAACAACTCCAACGTACAACAATCATACCATAGGCTAGCTTCTAGGGTTTAGCCTCCTTGATCTCGTGGTAGATCTACTCTTGTACTACCCATATCATCAATATTAATCAAGCAGGACGTAGGGTTTTACCTCCATCAAGAGGGCCCGAACCTAGGTAAAACTTCGTGTCCCTTGTCTCCTGTTACCATCCGCCTAGACGCACAGTTCGTGACCCCCTACCCGAGATCCGCCGGTTTTGACACCGACATTGGTGCTTTCATTGAGAGTTCCTCTGTGCCGTCGCAATCAGGAAGGATGCCTCTTCCCATCTTTAAAGATGGTGCCGTTACTAAGGGAGCCTTGGCTGTCGGCCAGACTCTCCGACTAGGTGGTTTTCTTATGACCGCCTGTTCGGCCGTTGCGCCGACGGTGACCTCTCGGGTCATCAAAAGCAATCTTCACGTCAGCTCGGAATTCGTCGAGCAGTTGGATCCAATGGAGCTCTCTTCCGTAAACGAGCTCTTGGATCGCATCGCCGCCCTGGGGGTCACTACGGATTACGATCAGGTTGGGCTTAAACCCGATCTAAGAGAGATTAATTCTCCCCAAGTCACCCATCATGTTGCCGTATTAGAGGCGCAGTGCGGCGACCCTTCATCTATCCTAAGGACTAGCTACGTCCGGATTCCCGATCCCTCCAAGCCGGTTGGGAGGATGTAACTCAAGACCTGAACTTAGAATCAGGCAACGGGCTAGACTCATTGGACAACATCCAAGAATCCAAACTTCAGAGTTCGGAAACTCCTTGGCCTCTGAGTCCCAGATTGGGTGAGGTCACGGATTTAATCCCACCCACCCACCCGAACATAAGCGATCTATCCCAAATCAGGCAAAAGCCCGAAGAAACAGTACATCATTACTGGGCAAGGTTCCTCCTGGTTATGAACAGGATAAAGGACTGCCGAGAGGAAGACGCAATCTCAATCTTCTGCAATAATTGCACGGACCAAGGAATCCTCAACGCCATAAGTCGACGTGATATTACACACTTTGCTGACTTGGCGTCCATAGTACAAAAGTACTGTGCGATAGAAAGCGCCCGGAAAACCGAAATAAAATTTTGGGACAATCCGGCCATGAATAGAAACCTCATCCGAAACAAAAGGGTGCATCATCGTCAGACACCCGGGTCAAAACCAAAAAACCAAAACCCTCTACAGGGCATGGAAACGTACTGGAGGGATGGCTTAATGGACCCTGTAAAATTCATAGTACAGAGGACGCCACACCAACTCACAGCCTTAGAGCATGTTGGATAATCCGGCAGGTGGCCAAAATGGGCGAAGATCTCCTAATTCCGGAGGCCACAGAAAGCCACCTCAGGGACCCCAGTACAGTTTTAACAGTCTTTGAGACCTTCGCATCAAATAATAAGCGAAAAAGAACACTCCGCAGCCTCGCCGAAGTCTACCAAGTAGCAACAATAAACCCATGGAGTGACACGGCTATTACTTTTAATGCCAGTGATGAACCTAAATTCCGAACAGCTCGAGCACCAACCGCACTGGTCCTCAGTCCAATAGTGGATGACTTCCGCCTCACCAAGGTACTCATGGACGCAGGCAGCGGATTGAACCTCATTTACGAGGAAACCCTTCAAAAAATGGAAATAGACTGGAACCGCATTGAGCGAAGCAGCACAACCTTTAGGAGGAATAATCCCCAGTTGGGAAGCGCGCTGCATCGGAAAAATTACACTAGATGTGGTGTTCGGCACACCGGATAATTATAGGTCCGAAGAGGTCACATTCCAAGTGGCCCTGTTCAGTAGCGGATACCACGCTCTGCTAGGGCGGGAAGCATTTACAATCTTCCAAGCAATACCCCATTACGGGTACATGAAGCTCAAGATGCCCGGGCCGAACGGAATCATCACTCTCGCTAGTGATCCGAACATAGCACTCCGCGCCGAAAACAAGACAGCCGCATTAGCCCTTGAGGGACTGTCCGATGCCCTAGCGGCTGAGGAACTGACTACGCTGCGCTCCACGGTAAACAGGAACAATGTGATACTCGACAAAAGATCCAAGTCCACCTCCTTTAAACCAGCGGATGAAATAGTCAAATTCCAGGTCCATCCAACGGACCCCAATAAAATAGCTTCCATCAGGGAACGATTAAACCCTGATGTAGACGCCGCACTGCGAGAGTTCCTACGTGAGAACTGGGACATTTTTGCCCGGCACCCTTCAGACATGCCAGGAATCCCACGCAGGCTGGCCGAACACAGCTTAAATATCCTAAAAGGATTCAAACCTATCAAACAAGCCCTTCGGCGTTTCTCTGAACCCAAGAGACAGGCCATGGGAGAGGAGCTAGCCAAGTTACTGGAGGCCGGATTCATCAGAGATATAAAACATCCGGACTGGCTAGCAAACTTGGTGATGGTACCAAAGAAGGACAAATCCTGGCGCCTGTGTGTTGATTTTAAAGACCTTAACAAGGCTTGCCCAAAGGATCCCTTCCCCCTCCCCCGCATCGATCAAATTATCGACGCCACTGCAGGACATGATTCGTTGTGTTTCCTCGACGCATACTCCGGCTACCATCAAATCAAGATGGCAGAGTCAGACCAAGCCGCAACGGCATTCATCACCCCATATGGCCCATTCTGCTTCAACACAATGCCTTTTGGGCTCAAAAACACCGGCGCGACATATCAACGCATGATTCAGACATGTCTGGCAACCCAGACCGGCAAAACAATGGAGGCATACATGGATGATGTGGTCGTAAAAACAAAACATGTCGAATCTCTAGTAGACGACTTGAGGCTTACATTTGATAACCTCCGAACATATGACGTCAAGCTAAACCCGGAAAAATACGTTTTCGACGTTTCAGCCGGAAAGCTCCTGGGCTTCATTGTATCCGGTAGAGGAATCGAAGCAAATCCAGCCAAGATCCGAGCTTTGTCACAATTGGATATCCCAAAGGACCTCAAACAAATACAAAAATTAACCGAATGCATGGCGGCTCTAAGCCGCTTTATCTCACGTCTGGGAGAAAAGGCGCTACCCCTCTATCGCCTCCTTCGGCGCACCGAACACTTCGAGTGGACGGATGCCGCCACAGCCGGACTCGAGGAAATAAAAGCCATATTGGCAACAAACCCAGTCCTGGCCGCGCCAAACATCGGTGAACCAATGCTATTGTACATTGCAGCAACCCATCAAGTTGTCAGCACAGTACTCGTCGTCGAGCGGGAAACGGACGGACACAAATTCCCCCTTCAAAAGCCGGTTTACTACATGTCCACTGTCCTCACCCCATGCAAATCACAGTACCCACATTATCAAAAGATTGCATATGCGGTATTCATGGCATCCCGGAAGCTACGACACTACTTTCAGGAGTGTTCAATCACAGTAGCATCGGAAGTACCACTCAACGATATTATAAACAACCGTGATGCAACGGGCCGGATTGCAAAATGGGCCATCGAGCTCCTCCCGTTCGACATAACTTATAAGCCACGGCGAGCTATCAAGTCACAAGTTTTGGCTGACTTTGTCGCAGAATGGACGGAGGCCGAACTCCCTAAACAATACGGCACATATTCAAACTGGATCATGCATTTCGACGGCTCCAAAATGTTGGCCGGTCTAGGGGCTGGCGTCATTTTGACATCCCCCACAGGAGACACAGTCCAATATGTACTCCAGATTATGTACACGGACTCCAACAATGCAGCCGAATATGAGGCCCTCCTACATGGTCTCCGGATGGCAGTATCCATGGGTATTCAATGCCTAGAGGTGCGCGGGGATTCGAACCTTGTGATATCCCAGATAAATGGAGACTTTGATGCCAAGGATCCAAAAATGGCAGCTTACTGCAACGCCATCCTAAAAATGTCAGCTCGGTTCGAGGGGCTCGAATTTCACCATATAGCCCGAGAAAACAATCAGGCGGCAAACGTCCCCCCCCCCAACATCTTCCTAGAAAGGTTGTTCAAGCCATCCGTAGTATGGGAAGGGGAACATGGTAATATTAGCCCGGACCCAACCGCACTATCCGACGCCGAACAATCTGACATAATCGGAGGCTCTGCCAATGAAATCACAACTTCAGCCCACATAATAATGGCCGTCATCGCCTTGTGGACAGAACCATTCCTAGCCTACCTTAATAGGCAGGAGCTCCCACAGGACCAAAATGAGGCACGCTGCATAGTGCGGTGATCCAAGGCCTATAAAGTCCATGAGGGAGAGCTTTATAAGAAAAGCACCACCGGAGTCCTTCAAAGGTGCATCTCCGAAGAGGAAGGGCGGAACTTGCTGGCTGAAATTCACGCCGGACTCGGTGGTCATCACGCCACAGCTCAGTCCCTTGTAAGCAAAGCCTTCCGTACAGGCTTCTATTGGCCGACGGCCCGGGCAGACGCTCAGGACTTGGTCCAACGATGCGTTGGTTGCCAGCTTTTTGCAAACCAAAGCCATATGCCACCTACCGCCCTCCAAACTATCCCCATCACTTGGCCCTTTGCGGTCTGGGGGCTTGACATGGTTGGACCCCTTAAAGGGGGAACTAACAAGAAAAAATACTTACTGGTCATGGTGGATAAGTTCACCAAATGGATAGAAGCCAAGCCTGTTAAGATGGCCGAATCCGGACCGGTGATAGACTTTATATCCGGGGTCATACACCGTTATGGCGTCCCCCACAGCATCATCACTGATAACGGCACGAACTTTACGGCCGACGAGGTAAAACTCTGGTGCAAAAACATGGGCATCAAGCTCGATTATGCTTTCGTCTATCACCCACAAACTAACGGCCAGGTCGAACGTGCAAATGGTCTTATCATGAGCGGCATCAAACCCAGATTAGTGCGGTCCCTCAAGGAATCTAACACGCACTGGGTACAGGAGCTCGACTCTGTACTCTGGGGGCTGCAGACCACGCCGGATCGCACCACCGGATACACACCATTCTTTATGGTGTACGGCGCAGAGGCAGTTCTGCCTTGTGACATAATTCATGACTCACCTCGAGTGCGCATGTACGAAGAAAGAGAAGCCGAGCTCGATCGGCAGGACAGTCTGGACGCCTTGGAGGAGGAGCGTGACGTGGCAAAAGCCCATTCCGCATTTTATCAATAGCGGGCTCGAAGATATCAAAGCAGAGAAGTGCGGGCCAAAAATTACAATGTTGGCGAATTAGTTCTACGCCTGCCGGATAAGAAAAAGGACAAACTCAAGCCCAAGTGGGAAGGTCCCTTCATAATCAACCAAGTCCTAACTGGTGGAGCGTACCGCCTGCGAGATGCCTCGGATAACCGACTCGAGCCGAACCCATGGAACGCAACCCATCTCCGAAGATTCTACGCCTAGCGCCGGACTCTGTGTTCGTCTCCTTCCTCTATCCATTTTTTACATTTTCTGTCTTATATTTCTCTCCTTCCACCCTTTCTTTATTTTCTTATAGCCATTAAAGGCTCAACAAGTGACGCGTTACTCGCGCTCACTACACCTGGGGGCTTCTTTAAACAGAAGCTTATTTATACGGGCTTCACGCCCAAAACATGTGTCAAACTTCCGCATGTACCTTTTCTTCACCATTATATGCAACGATATGACTTAAGTTTTGGCCAAGCTGGGTTGCCTGGCTCCTGTGCTTACCCCTACATTCCCGATTGTTCGGCTAGGTGCTAAAGGGAGCACCTCTGCGATTGTTACTGCCGGATCAGCCAGATGTGTACCTCAAACTGGGTGAAGCTGAAAGCTAGCGTTCTTAAGGGAATATTCGGTCGGTGAACTAAAAGATGACCTTTTTTACTTATTTATATATATGCCCCCAGATGCTTTTCCTGCATTTGCAGTCCGGACATGCACTTTAGGGCATGCCTCCCACAGAAAGGAACCCCTAACGGAACTATTCTCTCTGGAAGATGTTTCTTACTAACCATGTAATATAACATAACTAGTTGGGCACTTGTCTGATAAAGCACTAATGACCCCTACGCCTGGTCTCCATGCATACCCCGGTTCTTACATAACCGCTAGGGTATTCGGACACACTCCGGACCGTCAGGTCCCGAGGTCGAAGCGAAAAGGTCGGCAATGACAAACGATCTACAATCCGACTAGAAGGCATTACACATGTCAATTATAAATTATATAGTCACTCTGACTGATTGTATTCCTCTTCAATACCATCTAACAGGCTGTCTAATTTACAGTCCTGCTGGGAATACTTTGCGGCCAATTCTACTTGGCCGTATACTAAGCTTACAGGGATCTCATTCCCATCAGGCCCCACAGGTCCGACCTCGGCCATGTGGTTTGGGTCAGCCTTTGTGTACCGCGTGTTCACCATGGCCCAGGTCTCCCTCGCGCCTTGGCGGCAGGCCGATATCTTCCACAACCGGAAGCGCCGCCGCGCTCCCTTCAACTTCTCTGCAAGCTCTCCAAGGCCTTCGAGCCTGGGGAGGGATGGCCATAAGGCTTGGGCAACTCCTTGCATCGCCTGCCGAACTCGCTCGTGCAGTTGCGAGAGCTCGGGAAGAAGGTCACCCGTTGAACCGGGCATCTCCTCTGCAGGACGACCTGTTAGCATACCTACAGACATAACTCTGTTATTTGACTTCCTCGCCGAACCTTTTTTTTCAGAGTTCGTTTAAGCACTTACTATATATGCCGCGTCGAAGCCGTTGATTCTCCTTAGTGGAGTCCGACAGCTGGGCACGAACATCTTTTAGTTCAACGCCCAACTTGGTGTTGGCATCCTAAAGATCATTCTTCTCCTGCCTCACCTTTGTCAGCACGCTCTCCCCAGTCTCTAACTGGCGCAGAAGTTGTTGCCTTTCCGAATCCAGTCCGGCGCCGTCTCCAATATGATTTGTCAGATTTGCACCCATGCCGCACTTCGCAAAATATTTATCTTTCAAAGCGTAAATTACCAGAGGGGGTCTCCTTGGGCTCCCCTGCCGCGGCTAGTGCGGCCTCAAGTTGGGCTTTGCACTATTCCAGCTCCTGGGACAGTAGGGTATTCTTTTCTGTAAGAGCCTGCATAACAAATGATCCTTAAATCAGTTATTCTAACTGTTTCAAGTCTCGGGGGCTACTGGTGTGTGTGTGTGTGTGTATATATATATCAAAAAAAATCTTACACGTATGTCTTTCACATATTGCTCCGTGGCTCTGGTTAAACCATTTTGAGCGGCACGGAGGTACGCATCTCCCAAATTGAAGGCATCCAATGCCTCTTGGGAGAAACAAGCGTCGCGGAGAACTGTCCGGTGACGCATGTGGTTCATGGCACTCTCCACCTCAGAATTGGTGGCAGACAGCCTGTCCGCATCCTCTGTCAGAGGAGCGTCCGGTGCGCGCCTTGTGCTCGCCTCCGCTTCCGGGCCAGGCTTTGGAGCCTGGCTGGTGGAGGCGCGATTGGCAACCCCTCCGGATATAATCCGGTGAGGTCTCTTCGTCCTGAAGAGAGCACGAGCGTTAATATGCCCCGAAGGAATAAAACCTGGGAAAAAGATGGTGCGCTATACCTTTGCGCCGGCGTCTCAGTCTGGACTACATTCCTTTTTACCCCGCTGGGTCCCGCGGCCCCTCGTTGGCTAGACGCCGCAGGCTCGGCCTCCCGCCTCGAAAACCTCCCCTGCAAAACACGGTTGTTGTCAGGGAAACCGAAACGCGTGAGGATGGATTCCTTCCCAAAGTTATGAGACTCCGATCTTTGTTACCTGGGAGGCCGGGATTAACCCTGGGTAATCGGCCGTAATGGCCACCAAGGTATCGTCCTTGCTCAGCTGATGAAATACCCCATCAATCAGCTCCACAGCTATGTCCGGATCCTCTTCGGAGTCCGGATCAAGGGACCGTTCTGGATCCTCGGGCTGTGGAGGACGGCTGTTTATATCCTTTACTTCCTGACGCAGTTCCTGCATTGAAGTCGTTAGACTACATATTTAATCATGGGAATATGAAACGGATGGGCGAGCAAAATTGTCCGCTTACCTAACTCGGAGGGTTGTACATAGTGAATCCACCCTGGGGGTTGACGCGGAGGAATTCCTCCTCTTCTCCCTTGTACAAAGAGGACAAGATCTTTATCAAAGCGGCAGCCGAGTTCGGCCCCTTACGACCGCAACGGGTGGCGTCATCTTCCCCGTTAAAATCCCACATGGGGTGGCCTCTATACTGAAGTGGCTGCACCCCCCGCATAATGCATGCGGCCATGACTCCAATCATTGTTAGTCCGGAATGAGCCAATAGTCTTATCCGGGCCATCAGATAAAGGACGTCCCTATCACTTTCCTTCTGAGAGCTCTGCGGACGCCAGCTTAGGCGTTTCTTTAAGGGAGCACTGTTGAATTCGGGGAGGCCGATCCGGATAGGATCCGGCAGTGGGACATCCTCCATGTAAAACCATTCTGAAGGCCAGTCCTCGGACGCCTTCTTCGGGGTTCCGGATAGATATCCGGTCCCGGCGATGCGCCACACTTCGGCTCCGCCCACTTGATATATTGCCCCCTCCTGAGAACGGGGCACCAGGCAGAATAGCCTCTTCCACAGCGCGAAATGAGGCTCAACACCCAAGAACAACTCGCAAAGGGCAACGAAGCCCGCGATATGTAATATAGAGGCGGGCGTGAGGTTGTGCAGCTGGAGGCCGTAGAACTCCAGAAGCCCCCGGAGAAACGGAGGAATTGGAAATCTGAGTCCTCTTATTAGATAAGGGAGGAGGCATACCCGCTCTCCTTTGGAGGGATAGGGGGCGCTCTCCGCTTGCTCTCCGCCATTATAGGCGGCGAGTTCGGCTCGAACCGGAACCATATAGGCCGAAGGGAGGAATCCCTTTGTCTGAAGCGATACTAGCTCGCTATGCGGGATGGAGCACCTCTCCCAGTCTCCAGGCCTAGGGCTGGATGGGCGAGAAGAGGAGTTGCGATGGTTGGCCATGGTGGAATGGACCTTTGCTAGATGCACTCTGATGACTGCTCGCGGAAGGGAGAAGGTGTGGTTTGGATCTAAATCCCCATCTCTTTAATAGGCGGCTCAATTACGCGGCCAGGGGTGTGAATGTAAAAACACCCAGACTTTTCGTATCCGTTCGACACGTGGAAGGCCGCCATTATTGGGCGAAGATGCCAAGGAGCGCTATATTACAAAGACCGGACGTTATTCCACAGGTACACAGAGTTTGGAGAAGAACCCGCCTTGCAATGCCGAAGACAATCTGCGCGCCGGAATTCTCGTCATTGAAGCCTGGTTCGGGGGCTACTGAGGGAGTCCGGGATTAGGGGGTGTCCGGATAGCCGAACTATACCTTCAGCCGGACTCTAGGACTATGAAGATACAAAATTGAAGACTTCATCCCGTGTCCGGATGGGACTTTTCTTGGCGTGGAAGGCAAGCTTGGCGATGCGGATATTTAGATCTCCTACCGTTGTAACCGACTTTGTGTAACCCTAACCCTCTCCGGTGTCTATATAAACCGGAGGGTTTTAGTCCGTAGGACAACAACTCCAACATACAACAATCATACCATAGGCTAGCTTCTAGGGTTTAGCCTCCTTGATCTTGTGGTAGATCTACTCTTGTACTACCCATATCATCAATATTAATCAAGCAGGACGTAGGGTTTTACCTCCATCAAGAGGGCCCGAACCTGGGTAAAACATTGTGTCCCTCGTCTCCTGTTACCATCCGCCTAGATGCATAGTTCGGGACCCCCTACCCGAGATCCGCCGGTTTTGACACCGACAATGACCGACATGCTCGATGTGATTCATGTATGCCTATCCCCATGGGTTAGTGCCGCTTTGGGTTCACGACTAGCCATGTCGGCCCGGGTTCTCTGTCATATGGATGCTAGCGACACTATCATATACGTGAGCCAAAAGGCGCAAACGATCTCGGGCCATGGTAAGGCGACACCCGTGGGATTACTGTGCGTGAGGCCGCAAAGTGATATGAGGTGTTACCGGCTGGGTCGATGTGACTTGGAATCGGGGTCCTGACAGCGTTGGCATCAGAGCCAGACTGCCAGTAGGTTTGCTAAGCCAAACTGGTCGATGTCGAGTCTAGAAATGCTTTAGTTATATGTAGGGGAATTGATTGTGGGAGGGAACGTAAGGCTCTTTTTACTCCTTTACCTTATGCCCTCTGATCTGTGTCATTCTCTTCTCATTCTACGTGGGTTTAGGACTAGGCTCTCTTCTCTCTATCAGGTTCACGTGTTACTAATCCGTAGTAACTTATAGGATTGTTGGTTACCAGTCTCAGTTCAGTTTATACTACTTTGGTATGTTACTAGTTGAACCAGAACCTTGATATAATGTTGTTGAGTGGTTTTGCAATCTGTTGTGAATGTCTCAAATCTGTTCCTAAGCATTTACAGCTGTTATGCTGTCCAATGTTCCCTAGAAATTCTAATGTCTTTGCATTGTGGTTGTGCTTTCAGATAACCAATCGTGCTCAAAACCAAGTGGTTCGCCTGACCCGGTGCCTCGATGTGCCCGGTCATACGGCTATATTAGTCCGGGTAATGATCGAGACGGGTTACCGTTGGTATCCCGAATACATCGTCGAAGAGCAATTCCGAGACTTTAACCAAAGCCAATATTTCTGCATTGTCAGGATATTTCCTTCTTATCATGGATCTACCGAGCCCCTCCACTGTTCCTATGGACTCGGGGTTACTATTGAGATGGCTGTGCAGGATGCTGCCTATTCTATGATGACCATCATGCGAGTCAGGACTGGCCTCCTTCGGAACACCGACTTCTGTTATATGCTAGCTTCACTCCTGGGAGCGCAACGGTATCTCCAGGCTATCTATGCTGACTCCACACAGGAGGACTCACTAACTCGCACCACTGCCGAGATGCTCGAGGATAAGGACCGAGAGAATCGGGCCTTGAGACTAGAGCTTTTCAACACCCGTGCTGATCATTGGGCCACTTTGACTCGATTTGCACTGGTTGTGCAAGCTGGATGTATAGATACGAGGGGTCTGTATCCTGTGAGATCTGCTCTGCCAGACATGGTGGATTGGTGTGATGTGGGGGGCATCACCCCGCCATGTGGTCCCCGCAGGCCACCGTTTGTTGGTCCAAGACCTCATCCTAGCCCCTATGGTCCACAAGCTCCTCAGGACCGTCTGTTCCCGGATGATCACGTTGAACTTCCAGGCTATGGAGGTGACTTCTATGAGGACTACTATGGAGCTGTCTGAGTTAGTAGTAGTATCACTAGTATTGTAATAGTTGTATTTCCACCGTCCTGCGTGACCTGTGGAATATGACTTTGTGTGTATCAATTCCAGAGGTGTAGAAAAATAATGTATATGAGCTTGGAATGGCTCCGATGAGACGTAACGTCTTTCACCGTAGTTGTACTTTAGCCTGGGCTTGTACTAAACTATGTATGGTGTGAATGACCATTGGTATATATATGGCAGTTTCTATATACCCATGTCATGCGGATGAACATCTTTGCATTCCGTGTTATCCATTACATTCCGCACTTCCTTGCCTAGATTTTGCCATCCTTGTCTAAACCGTTGTATTGTTTTCCTAGGATGGTCAACACCCGCAACAACCCTGCTGCTCCGGAGCAGGGTGAAGCCAGCACAGCTAGGAATGAAAATCTGCCTCAACCGCCTTCTCTGGCCGAAGTTATGCTGGAGGCAAAACGAAACAAGCGTGAGACCAATCGCTTGCTGGAGCGGATTGAGCAGAATACTGCACGCCAGCCGAGGAACGATCTGGTGTCAATCAATGACTTTGTCAAGTTGTATCCACCGAAGTTTAATCATTCCGTCGAGCCTCTCGATGCGGATGACTGGCTTCGCAGCGTCACCCACAAGCTACGTTCTGCCAACATAGCCGAAGCTGATAAGGTTACCTTTGCTGCCTATCACCTCGAAGGCCTTGTTAGCCTTTGGTGGGAAATTTTTGAGGCTATGCGCCCGGTCGGCCAAATCACTACCTGGGCTGAATTCAGTGCGGCTTTCCGTGAGCATCACATTCCGGAAGGTCTCATGGATCGTAAGAGGGTAGAGTTCTGCAATTTCACCCAGGGTAGACTGACTGTGGATGCATACAGTCGTGAGTTTGGAAATCTAGCACGTTATGCTCCTGAAGAGGTATCCACCGACGCAAAGAAGCAGGCAAGGTTCCGCAAGGGACTTAGCCCCGAGCTTCGACATGATCTTCATCTGCACGAGTGCACCTCCTTTCAGAAGTTAGTCAACAAGGCCATCAGTGCTTAAACACGGTGACATCCGGAGTCCTGCCTAGCCCGCTACAGCCCGGGTTACCGGAGTCCTGTTAGCCCAGTGCTACAGCCCGGATTCACACGTTGATGACCGACATGCTCGATGTGATTCATGTATGCTTGTCCCCATGGGTTAGTGCCGCTTTGGGTTCACGACTAGCCATGTCGGCCCGGGTTCTCTGTCATATGGATGCTAGCGACACTATCATATACGTGAGCCAAAAGGTGCAAACGGTCCCGGGCCATGGTAAGGCGACACCCGTGGGATTACCGCGTGTGAGGCCGCAAAGTGATATGAGGTGTTACCGGCTGGGTCGATGTGACTTGGAATCGGGGTCCTGAGAGGCGGTCGGGGACGAGCGATGGTCTTTTCCTACCAATCTATCCCACTAGGAGCATGCGCGTAATACTTTGCTTTGATAACTTCTATATTTTTGCCATAAGTATATGAGTTCTTTATGACTAATGTTGAGTCCATGGATTATACACACTTTTTCCCATCCTTCCACCATTGCTAGCCTCTCTAATACCGCACACCTTTCGCCGGTATCATGCACCCACCATATACCTTCCTCAAAACAGCCACCATACATACCTATCATGGCATTTCCATAGCCATTCCGAGATATATTGTCATGCAACTTTCCACCGTTCCGTTTATTATGACACGCTCCATCATTGTCATATTGCTAGCATGACCGTGTAGTTGACATCGTATTTGTGGCAAAGCCACCGTTCATAATTCTTTCATACATGTCACTCTTGATTCATTGCATATCCCGGTATACCGCCGGAGGCATTCATATAGTGTCATATTTTGTTCTAAGTATTGAGTTGTAATTGTTGAGTTGTAAGAAAAATAAAAGTGTGATGATCATCATTTTTAGAGCATTGTCCCAAGTGAGGAAAGGATGATGGAGACTATGATTCCCCCACAAGTCGGGATGAGACTCCGGACGAAAAATAATAAAAAAAGAGGCCATAAAAAAAGAGAAGGCCCAAAAAAAATAAAAAAATGAAAGAAAAAGAGAGAAGGGACAATGCTACTATCCTTTTACCACACTTGTGCTTCAAAGTAGCACCATGATCTTCATGATAGAGAGTCTCCTATGTTGTCACTTTCATATACTAGTGGGAAGTTTTCATTATAGAACTTGTCTTGTATATTCCAATGATGGGCTTCCTCTGCCCTAGGTCTTCGTGAGCAAGCGAGTTGGATGCACACCCACTTAGTTTCTTTTGTTGAACTTTCATATACTTATAGCTATAGTGCATCCGTTGCATGGCAATCCCTACTCACTCACATTGATATCTATCGATGGGCACCTCCATAGCCCGTTGATACGCCTAGTTGATGTGAGACTATCTTCCCCTCTTTTTGTCTTCTCCACAACCACCATTCTATTCCACATATAGTGCTATATCCATGGCTCACGCTCATGTATTCCGTGAAGATCGAAAAAGTTTTGAAAATGTTAAAGTATGAAACAATTGCTCGGCTTGTCATCGGGGTTGTGCATGATTTAAATACTTTATGTGGTGAAGATAGAGCATAGCCAGACTATATGATTTCGTAGGGATAGCTTTCTTTGGCCATGTTATTTTAAGAAGACATGATTGCTTTGTTAGTATGCTTGAAGTATTATTATTTTTATGTCAATATGAACTTTTATCTTGAATCTTTTGGATCTGAATATTCATACCACAATTAAGAAGATTTACATTGAAATTATGCCAAGTAGCACTCTGCATCAAAAATTCTCTTTTTATCATTCACCTACTCGAGGACGAGCAGGAATTAAGCTTGGGGATGTCTGATACGTCTCCAACGTATCTATAATTTTTGATTGCTCCATGCTATATTATCTACTGTTTTGGACTATATTGGGCTTTATTTTCCACTTTCATATTGTTTTTGGGACTAACCTATTAACCGGAGGCCCAGCCCAGAATTGTTGTTTTTTGCCTATTTCAGTGTTTCGGAGAAACAGAATATCAAACGGAGTCCAAATGGAATGAAACCTTCGGGAACGTGATTTTCTCATCAGATAAGATCCAGGAAACTTGGACCCTCCGTCAAGAAAGCCATGAGGCGGTCACGAGGGTGGAGGGCGCCCCCCCCCCTAGGGCGTGCCCCTGCCTCGTGGGCCCCTCGAAGCTCCACCGACGTACTCCTTCCTCCTATATATACCTACGTACCCCCAAACGATCAGATACGGAGCCAAAAACCTAATTCCACCGCCGCAACTTCCTGTATCCATGAGATCCCATCTTGGGGCCTGTTCCAGAGCTTCGCCGGAGAGGGCCATCATCACGGAGGGCTTCTACATCATCCTAGCCCCTCCGATGAAGTGTGAGTAGTCAACCTCAGACCTTCGGGTCCATAGTTATTAGCTAGATGGCTTCTTCTCTCTTTTTGGATCTCAATACAATGTTCTCCCCCCTCTCTCATGGAGATCTATTCGATGTAATCTTCTTTTTGCGGTGTGTTTGTTGAGACCGATGAATTATGGGTTTATGATCAAGTCTATCTATGAACAATATTTGAATCTTCTCTGAATTCTTTTATGTATGATTGGTTATCTTTGCAAGTCTCTTCGAATTATCAGTTTGGTTTGGCCTACTAGATTGGTTTTTCTTGCCATGGGAGAAGTGCTTAGCTTTGGGTTCAATCTTGCGATGTCCTTTCCCAGTGACAGAAGGGGCAGCAAGGCACGTATTGTATTGTTGTCATCGAGGATAACAAGATGGGGTTTTTATCATATTGCCTGAAACTATCCCTCTACATCATGTCATCTTGCTTAAGGCGTTACTCTGTTTTAAACTTAATACTCTAGATGCATGCTGGATAGCGGTCGATGAGTGGAGTAATAGTAGTAGATGCAGGCAGGAGTCGGTCTACTTGTCTCGGACGTGATGCCTATATACATGATCATGCCTAGATATTCTCATAACTATGCTCAATTATGTCAATTGCTCAATAGTAATTTGTTCACCCACCGTAGAATACTTATGCTCTTGAGAGAAGCCACTAGTGAAACCTATGGCCCCCGGGTCTATTCTCATCATATCAATCTCCATCACTTTATTATTGCTTTGCTTTTTTACTTTGCCTTTTACTTTTCACTTTGCATCTCTATACCAAAAATACCAAAAATATTATCTATCATCTCTATCAGATCTCACTCCCGTAAGTGACCGTGAAGGGATTGACAACCCCTAATCGCGTTGGTTGCGTTGAGCTATTGTTTTTGTGTAGGTACGAGGGACTCGAGCGTAGCCTCCTACTGGATTGATACCTTGGTTCTCAAAAACTGAGGGAAATACTTACGCTACTTTGCTGCATCATCCTCTCCTCTTCGGGGAAATCCAACGCAAGCTCAAGAGGTAGCATGGGCACAGGGCGCGCCCACCCCCTGGGGCGCCCCCTGCCTCGTGGGCCCCACGTGGACCCCCTCTACTTATTCCTGCACCCACTCACTTTGCCTTCCTCTAGAAAAAATCCTCCCATAGCTCAAACCCGTGTTCTAGCTCATCTTGCTGCCATTTTCGATCTCCTTGCTCAAAGCTTCATTCACAAAACTGTTTTGGGGGATTGTTCTTCGGTATGTGACTCCTCGAATGGTCCAATTAGTTTTTGTTCTAGTGCTTTAATTATTGCAAATTTTTGCTGCTAAGGTGACCCTGTTCTTGAGCTTGCATGTCAAAATTATATGGTCCAAAGTAGATTTAATGCATGATATAGCCTCTAGGCACTTGTGGGAGTAGTTGCTATCAATCTTGTTGAGCTTGGTTCACTTTTATTTTTTTGAGTCACTAAAAATTTCAGAAATTTTTAGAGGGAGAAAATGTTGAAGAGATTGTTGAGAGGTTCTTCGAGCCGAAGCTCGAAGGATAAGCAAAATGAAGAGAATAAAAAGCCCAAATATAATCTCCCTCGCACTGCGGAGGTTCGGCCATGCGAATGGCTTGTGATGAGTTCTTGAGAGCCGCCAGAATTTATGATGACTTTTATGACTTGGCTGAGAATGCAGGCATCACCGACTTCCTCCACGACCAGCGTGAACAGTATCTCCTACTCACTAATACTTTCGTGCAAAATTTTTATTTCTATGCTAATAAATCACCACCTTCAGTGGAGTTTCACTTATATGATGAGGTTAAGGAGATGTCACTCCATGGTTTTTGTCGAGTCTGCAAGATACCCTTTGTGGGCAGCATCGAGGAACCACACCGTAGTGATGTGGATGCATTTATTGATAGAATTGTTGTAGGGGAAACGAGGAAAGTTTCGGATGCGAGAATTACTAGTATACATTTTCCTGTTCTACGTTACTTTGCAATATATGCTAGTAGATGCTTAATTGGTTGCGGGAATAGTGGAAATCTTAGTGCTCCTCATATTGTCATTTTGCGCCATGCTTTGTTTCGTGATACAACTTTCAGCTTAGGAGCTATTATTGCTAAACGATTAAGTCTGAACCGTACAAAGGGCCCCATTTTCGGATGCATCTTTGCTTCACGTCTTGCTGAACACTTTGAGATACCTATTAGGCATTATGAGAAATAGGAAAAGTTGATGCCCCCTGTTTTTCTAGATTATAAGAGTATGGTAGCACATGATTTCATCGTTAAAAATAAGAAGAAGGTGCTTAAGTATAATTTGATATTTGATAAAACTCACTGTGAGACTATTACCTTGCCTGCACCTTCTTTGTTTAACATACTTTCAGGCACATACCTCATCTTGATGGAGGCCATTTATGCATACTGGAGGCTGACACAAGTTCCAGAGCCTGAGCATGAGCCACCACTTGGCCCTTATCAACAGTCTGTTTATCAGTGGGATCCCGGAGGAGATCACCAACCAGTGGCACCCCGAGGACACTCCTCCGTACACCGGAGAGGGTAGCTTCGATCCGTGGGCATAGACAAACTTAGGCCAAAAGCCTAAGCTTGGGGAGTACGTATTTCTCACCGACATTGCATTCATGTTCACACACTCATTCTAGTTGTCGGTGCTCATATTTTTTTGTTGTACTATCCATGCTAGCTTATTTTCTTTTCTAAGCCTTCTTCTTGTGTGTCTGAAAAACCTTAAGAAAAACAAAAAAATTAGTTGTAGCTTTTAGCTAGTTTACTTTCCATGCCTATAGTAGTAGTAATTAAAAGAAAACCCAAAAAGATTTCTCGTTCTTCTTTTGCTTGTTGGGAGCTTTCCCGTGTAAATAGTTTTATTTCTTTTCTTTGGGGGCCGAGAGGAGAAGACCATCACTACAGGAATCAGCTACTTTGCCGTCTGCCACGGCGGACGGTAAAGGCATGAACGGCGGACGACAAAGGTCTTTGTCGTCTGCCGCGGACGGCAAAAGACTCCAGCAAAGTAAGGTCTGGCAAAGAGCTACTTTGCCGTCCGCTTTCGGCGGCTGACGGCAAAGGGGCCTTTGCCATCAGCAGCTGACGGGAAAGAAAGCAGATGGCAAAAATTGCGCTGTTAGTCCGTTAGGTGGCTAACGGCAGGCCTTTGCCGTCCGCCGCTGACGGCAAAATTTGTCCTGCCTTTGCTGTCTGCCGAATGATGACACCTAGACGTCACTACATGGCAGGCCTTTGTCGTCCGCCGCTGACGGCAAAATTTGTCTTGCCTTTGCCGTCAGCCACTGTAGGCAAACTGACCAAATGGGTCAGCTCCCAGGAAGCACAGTTGGCTGCCACGTGGCTTCTTTGCCGTCTGTCACGGACGGCAAAGAGCCCATTGCCGTCGGTGGCTGACGGCAAAGAGCCTGCATATTGGCTCTTTTTCTGTTTTTTTAATCCAACAATTTTCACAGCAAATATATGTGACATATATAGATATATTTCACAGGCTATTTAACAGCAAACATATCACATATCCAGCACATAAGTTTCATCCATTCATACATAAGCAAGTTCCATCAAGTTGCACATACACATTGTTCCATCCATACATATTACAATGCAAAGTTTCATCAAGACAGCAAGTTCCATCATAGCAAGCTAGGAGAATACTTGAAGAGAATGAAAGAAAAAACAAGTACTCCATCATAGCAAGCTAGCTTCCATGAAGTGAATGAAATCTACAAAATGGCAAATAAGAAAGTTAGAAATAGGTGACTAGAAGAAGAAGACTAGAACAAGAAGAATACTAGAACAAGAAGTATATGTCATTTATGAGCTAACTTAGGTGAAATGGATCATATATGAGCTAACTAAGTTGAAATGGGTCGTTTATGAGCTAACTAAGGTGAAATGGATCATTTATGAGCTAACTTAGTTGAAATAGGTCGTTTATGAGCTAACTAAGGTGAAATGGATTGTTTTTGAGCTAACTAAGGTGAAATGGATCGTTATTGAGCTAACTAAGGTGAAATGGATCGTTTTTTAGCTAACTTAGGTGAAATGGATCATTTATGAGCTAACTTAGTTGAAATGGATCGTTTATGAGCTAACTTAGGTGAAATGGATCATTTAAGAGCTAATTTAGGTGAAATGAATCATTTTTTAGCTAACTTAGGTGAAATGGATCGTTTATGAGCTAACTTAGTTGAAATGGATCGTTTATGGGCTAACTTAGTAAAAAGCATCATTTTAGAGCTAACCTAGGTGTGATGGGTCATTTTGGAGCTAACCTAGGTAAGATGGGTCATTTTGTAGCTAAACTAGGTGAAATGGGTCATTTTAAAGCTAACGTAGGTAAAATGGATCATTTAGGAGGTAATCTAGGTAAAATGGGTCATTTTAGAGCTAACTTGGATAAACTAGATCATTTATAAGCTAACTATGGTAAAATGGGTCATTTCAGAGCTAACTTAGGTAAAATGGATCGTTTATGAGCTAACTAAGCTAGTTATGCAATTTTTGACATAAGAAAGCTAAGTACAAATCCTTTTAGAGCTAACTTAGGTAAAATGGATGGTTTTGGAGGTCAGTAAGCTTATTAAGTCATTTTGGAGGAAAAGAAGCTAACTCTAGGTCATTATGGTAAGCATATTGGAGGAAATAAAGCTAAGTCTAGGTATTTATGCATTTTTTAAGCAAAACACTATAGAAACTTACCGTGATCATGGAGGTGTAGGAGCGGGCTGGCTCGTGCCGGTAGCTGGAGAAGGATCGTGCGATGCTTGTCTGGAGTTACGCTGCACCAAAGATCATTTCCAATGTCTGTTAGCATGATGACACTCAAATGTTAAGACTAGCAAGTAATGCCTCGGATCTGCCGCTTTGTCAGCATGTAATTCATCAAACTTTTTCCACGCAACACCATCCGATGTGTGTACCGTCATCAGATTCCCATCTGCATCTAGTTCGGTTCTTTTGCCTGTTTTGTGCCATGTCATCTGTCTGGCCGTCTCTTCGACCGTGAAAATACGTTGAAGTCTTGGTACGATTGGCATATACCGAAGAACACTAACGGGGATTTTGGTATGTGTCTTCTCACCCATACCGTTGTCTACCACAATATACCTGGAAGACTTGCAAATGGGACAATAGTTCAAGTCCGCATAGTCAAGCCTAAATAAGGCACATCCTTTCTCACAGGCATGTATCTTCTCATAGGGCATCTTCAGTGCACGGAGGATTTTGTCCGACTGGTACAGGTTTGCAGGCATTACATGGCCTTTGGGTAGAAAGCGTCCAAATACTGTCATAATTGCGTCGTAGCATTCTCTGCCCAAGTTGAACTGACCCTTCAGAGCCATTACTTGTGAGATGGCATCCAACTAACAAAGCTCAGTGTGCTCGTCGAGCAGACGTTTTGAAGACTCCAACATTTCATTGAAGGCCTTTGCAGATTCCTCCATCTCCTCGTCCGAATCTCGAGCATCATTATAGTCTTGCACCATGTTTTCCATCCTGGTACCATGCTCGTCGGTGCGACGACGATCCACCTCAGCTCGGTCACGTTGGGCAGATTCACCATGAAATGTCCACACCGTATAATCGGGTGTAAAACCACTCTTCTGCAGGTGTTTGCCCATTTCAGCCTCTGTCCTCTTTTCCCAACTGCCACACCGGAAACAGGGGCACCAGGTTTTCCTCTGGCCATTTGCAAATGCGGCTTGCACAAACCCCTTGGTTTTTGTGAACCATTCAGCGCTCCATTTGTTCTGACCAGTGTGACCGGTATACATCCACGCACGATCACTCATCTTGACTTTTAGAGCTACTAGACACACAACAAATATATATATATATAATTCACCATGTATATATTCATCAGTTGATCTACTTTGTCGATTTTATTACGTCCATGCAACCTACACTCTAATAGGTAATGATAGGTCCTTATACCACCTGAGTATGTGTAGATTGGGTTCATTTTCCCATGCTATGCTCCGGATCCAACGCAAAATTTCGGCAGCACCTCCCCGTTGTTCTCCTGATACACGTCTCTGTAATAAACAGAGAGGATGTGTACCCGGAGAACAACAGGGGAGGCTCTGACGAAATTTATACGTCGGATCCGGAGCAAAGCATATGGGAAAACGAACCCAATCTACACATACTCGGGCTGTCCATGGATAGCGTTGGACAATTCGAAAGAATCAAGGTTATAAATATGCAAATGCATGCATATTTATAACTATGACACTTCCGAACGGGAGACACATATTGGTTACGCATACTGATGATTCAAGACACATATATAGCTAGCTATCAAGTTTCATCGGCACGAACACCGAAACAGAGCAAATAATTAATGGGGGAGGAGGACATGTCATTTGTGCTCACCCACGAACGAAGGGGCAGAGCTCATCAAACGCACGGCAAGGTCGTCGAACACCAAACCTCGCAGCGATGAAACAACTGCACATTTAAATCTACCCGATCAACACAATTATATATGATGTTTTTCATAACAAAATCGAAAAATATATGACCTAACTAATAATTCACAAATATATGACCCCGTCGGCCTCTGGAAGGCCAAAGAACACCTTTTCGGGAGGTGTCGGGGGTCGGGGTGTCGGGGTGCCGTGTCGGGGTCGGGGTGCTGTTTCGGGGTCGGGGGGTCGGGTGTCGTGTCGGGGTCGGAGTGTCGGGGTCAGGGGGTCGGGTGTCGGGGTGTGGTGTCGGGGTCGGGGTGTCGGGGTGTGGTGTCGGGGTCGGGGTGTCGGGGTCAGGGGGTCGGGTGTCGGGGTGTGGTGTCGGGGTCGGGGTGTCGGGGTGTGGTGTCGGGGTCGGGGTGTCGGGGTCAGGGGGGTCAGGGTGTCAGGGTCAAGGGGTGTCGTGTCAGGGGCGGGGTGTGGTGTCGGGGTCGGGGTGTCGGGGTTAGGGGTCAGGGGGTCGGGTGTGGTGTCGGGGTCTGGGTGTCGGGGTCAGCGGGGTCAGGGGGTCGGGGTGTCGGGGTCAGGGTCAGGGGGTCGGGGTGTTTCCTTCTATCCTTCTTATTCTTTCTTTCTCTTCTTCTTCTTCTTTCCTTTCTTCTTCTTCTTCTTCTTTCATCTTTTTTCTACTTCTTTTACTTCTTTTCGTTTCTTCTTTTCTTCTTCTTCTACTTCTTTTCTTCTTCTTCTTTTTTCATCTTTTTTCTACTTCTTTTCTTTTCTTCCTTTCTTCTTCTTCTACTTCTTTTCTTCTTCTTCTTTTTTCATCTTTTTCTACTTCTTTTCTTCTTCTTCTACTTCTTCTACTTCTACTTCTTCTAATTCTTTTCTAACAATAACACTAACACTAACACATATCTAGCACTAACAATTAAACAGCAAAAAAATGAAAAAACAGAAGAAAAAAAGATTTTGTCCCTCACCGGAGCAATGGGACGGTCGGGGCAGTGGGGCGGGTGGGCCTGCGACGTGGCGGCGCGCCGGGGCAGTGGGACAGTCGGGGCAGTGGCGGGTGGGGTGGGGGCGGCGGGGTGGTGGGGCAACGGGGCAAGCGGGGGCGGCACCGAGCGGCGGGGGCAACGGCGGGTGGCGGGGTGGGGGGGCGTCGGCGGGTGGGGTGGGGGCGGAGGGGTGGTGGGGTGACAGGGCAAGCGGGGGCGGGGGCGGAGGCGGCGCCGGGCGGCGGGGCAGGGGCGGCGGCGGGTGGGGGAGCGGCGCCGGGCGGCGGGGGCGGCGATGGGTGGATCTGGTGGCGGGGCGTCAGGGAGGAGAGAGGGAGAGAAGAGAGAGTAACGGACGGGGGGTCGTTAGTTAGGCTAGCCTTTGCTGTCCACCGCGTCTTTGTCGTCCGCCTTTTTCTCTCTTTGTCGTCTGCTAGCAGACGGCAAAGAGGGGGTGTTAAGTTTTTTCTAATCGGCTCGTTAGTGGGGGCCACCTCTCTCTTTGTCGTCAGCCAGCTGACGGCAAATATTCTTTGCCGTCAGCCAGCAGACGGCAAAGATTCTTTGCCGTCAGCCAGCAAACGGCAAAGAGCTGGCAGATGGCAAAGGCCTATTTTGCCGTCTGCCAGTTCTTTGTCGTTTGCTTTTTCGTAGCTGATGGCGAAGACCTTCTTTGTCGTCTGCTAGCAGACGGCAAAGAGCTGGCAGATGGCAAAGACCTTCTTTGTCGTCTGCTAGCAGACGGCAAAGAGCTGGCAGATGGCAAAGTAGCTGATTCCAGTAGTGCATGATGAAAATTTTGAGTGGCTCCCATATGCATTATTGTTGATTTAACCAAGAGCCCATATTACCTTGTATTCTCCCTTGTATTAACTGCTTGCAGATTCCAGCTTAGTCCAATGCACGTGCACTATTATTATTATCCACACCGTTCGGTCGTGCAAGTGAAAGGCAATAACGATGATATATGATAGACTGATTGAGATGAGAGGAGTTGGTATGAACTCGACCTATCTTGTTTTTGTAAATATGATTAATTCATCGTTCCTGATTCAGCCTATTATGAATGAAACATGTTTGCAATAACAATTAGAGATTATAGTTGCTCATGCCATGCTTAATTTGCTAGGAGTTTATAATGGTTTAGCTTGCGTGCCAACATGCTATTAAATAGTTGTGATGTGGTATGATAGGGTGGTATCCTCCTTTGAATGATTCGAGTGGCTTGACTTGTAATATCTACTACACAACCTTCTTATTGTAGACGTTGTTGGGCCTGCAAGTGCACAGGTTTGTAGGACAGTAGCAAATTTCCCTCAAGTGGATGACCTAAGGTTTATCAATCCGTAGGAGGCGTAGGATGAAGATGGTCTCTCTCAAGCAACCCTGCAACCAAATAACAAAGAGTCTCTTGTGTCCCCAACACACCCAATACAATGGTAAATTGTATAGGTGCACTAGTTTGGCGAAGACATGGTGATACAAGTGCAATATAGATGGTAGATATAGGTTTTTGTAAACTGAAAATATAAAAACAGCAAGGTAACAAGCGGTAAAAGTGACCGTAAACGGTATTGCAATGATAGGAAACAAGGCCTAGGGTTCATACTTTCACTAGTGCAAGTTCTCTCAACAATAATAACATATTTGGATCATATAACTATCCCTCAACATGCAACAAAGAGTCACTCCAAAGTCACTAATAGCGGAGAATAAACGAAGAGATTATGGTAGGGTACGAAACCACCTCAAAGTTATTCTTTCCAATCAATCCGTTGGGCTATTCCTATAAGTGTCACAAACAGCCCTAGAGTTCGTACTAGAATAACACCTTAAGACACAAATAAACCAAAACCCTAATGTCACCTAGATACTCCAATGTCACCTCAAGTATCCGTGGGTATGATTATACGATATGCATCACACAATCTCAAATTCATCTATTCAACCAACACATAGAACCTCAAAGAGTGCCCCAAAGTTTCTACCGGAGAATCACGACGAAAACGTGTGCCAACCCCTATGCATAGGTTCATGGGCGGAACCCGCAAGTTGATCACCAAAACATACATCAAGTGAATCACGTGATATCCCATTGTCACCACAGATACGCACGGCAAGACATACATCAAGTGTTCTCAAATCTTTAAAGACTCAATCCGATTACTTCAAAGGGAAAACTCAATCCATTACAAGAGAGTAGAGGGGGAGAAGAAACATAAGATCCAACTATAATAGCAAAGCTCGCGATACATCAAGATCGTGCCAAATCAAGAACACGAGAGAGAGAGAGAGAGAGAGAGAGAGAGAGAGAGAGAGAGAGATCAAACACATAGCTACTGGTACATATCCTCAGCCCCGAGGGTGAACTACTCCCTCCTCGTCATGGAGAGCGCCGGGATGATGAAGATGACCACCGGTGAGGGTTTCCCCCTCCGGCAGGGTGCCGGAACAGGGTCCCGAGAGGTTTTCGGTGGCTACAGAGGCTTGCGGCGGCGGAACTCCAGATCTAATCTCCGTTCTAGAAGTTTTAGGATACGTAGGTATATATGGGTGCAGGAAGTACGTCGGTGGAGCTTCGGGGGCCCCACGAGGCAGGGGGCACGCCCTAGGGGGTGGGCGCGCCCCCCACCCTCATGAGCACCTCCCTTAGCTCCTGACGTGGGGCCCAAGTCCATCCGATAGCTTTCCTTCCAAAAATAACTTCTCCAGTTGATTTCGTTCCGTTTCGACTCCGTTTGATATTCCTTTTCATCAAAACACTGAAATAGGCAAAAAAACAAATCTGGGTTGGGCCTTCGGTTAATGGGTTAGTCCCAAAAATAATATAAAAGTGGATAATAAAGCCCAATATTGCCCAAAACAGTAGATAATATAGCATGGAGCAATCAAAAATTATAGATACGTTGGAGACGTATCAGGCATCCCCAAGCTTAATTCCTGCTCGTCCTCGAGTAGGTAAATGATAAAAAGATAATTTTTGATGTGGAATGCTAGTTGGCATAATTTTAATGTAATTCTTCTTAATTGTGGTATGAATATTCAGATCCGAAAGATTCAAGACAAAAGTTTAATATTGACATAAAAATAATAATACTTCAAGCATACTAACTAAGCAATCATGTCTTCTCAAAATAACATGGCCAAAGAAAGTTATCCCTACAAAATCATATAGTCTGGCTATGCTCTATCTTCACCACACAAAGTATTTAAATCATGCACAACCCCGATTACAAGCCAAGCAATTGTTTCATACTTTTGACATTCTCAAAACTTTTTCAATCTTCACGCAATACATGAGCGTGAGCCATGGACATAGCACTATAGGTGGAATAGAATGGTGGTTGTGGAGAAGACAAAAAGGAGGAGAAGACAAAAAGGAGAAGATAGTATCACATCAACTAGGCGTATCAACTGGCTATGGAGATGCCCATCAATAGATATCAATGTGAGTGAGTAGGGATTGCCATGCAACGGATGCACTATGTCGGCGTTCTGGGAACGAGGGTCCCCAGACTTGCCTGCCTACGGCCTGCGGCGTGGCTCAAAGGGGGCCCAGCATGGCCCATCTTCATCAACACAAACCCAAGACCCTCGCGAGGGGCCAAGCCTTGCGGGGCGGACGACACGGAGCTTCCTCAGGCGTGGCCTCATCAGGTTGGCTCACGAGGAGGCGGAGAGATCAAGGCAGGGTACCTCGCGAGGTGCCCATGACGCAAGCCATGACGACCAAAGGCGCCAGGCGGGCGCCAGCCCACGCAGTGTCCTCCCTTTCCTCTTTGGTGCAAAGGGAGCAAGCGCAGGCGGGAGGATCAAGCAAAGGAACCCATTTCGGTGCAACGAGACCAAGACCAGCTCCGCGACAAGGAGGAAGTCACCATGGAGCCCAAGCCAGCATCATCATGAGAGCCTTTGGCAGGCGAGGACCAACTTTAGTCAGGATAAGTGTACCAGATGTTCCCCTTCAAAATGGCCAACTGTTGGCGCCCTTCGCGCTCAATATTTGGGAAGAGGCCCAGGGCCTTTGCCTATAAATAGGACTAGCCACCCCCAAGGTAGAGGCAATTGAATCGAAGAGAGAAAGAGAGAGAAGGGCGATTGAACTCCTCCTAGTAGTTCATCCCCCAGGCCAAGAACAGACCCTCGCGAGGCTGTTCTACCTTGTAGTGTTCATCATCATCAGCCCAAGAGGCAATCCACCACACCACACTGGAGTAGGGTATTACACCGCATCGGTGGCCCGAACCAGTATAAACTCTGTGTCTCTTGTGTTGTTCTTTTGGTAGTTTAGATCTTTGCGAGGCGGACGAGTACGAGTAGGTAGGAAGCGTAATCTCCGCGCGCACCCCAGAGTTCAAACCTTAAGGGTCTGCTAGAACCCGAAATCCGACATTTGGCGCGCCAGGTAGGGGTGCGCCGGAATTCGTCTTCCGCCGCTCCATTCTCCTCCGACCGTCGCATCCATGCCTGACGCTTGTCGGGCCCGCGCTGAGCGCCGAGCCGCTCTCGCTTCCCGTGTCGCCTAGATGGCCCCCGTCGGCGGGCGTCCTCGCCGTTCCCCGTCGCCTGCCATCAACGCCGCCACTGGCCCGGCGGGGAACGAACAGAAAGCGTCGTCCCAGCATCCTTCCGTGCGGCGAGACGGCCGCACCGCTACACCAACACCCCCGATCGTCGCGGCCCTCCTGGGCGGCTCGCAGGCGCCGCCTACAAGTCACCGCGTCAAGCCGTTCGTCCACCGGGTCAGCGCCGCTTCCGCGCGGCAGGGGGCTCTCCCGGACCGAGCGGCGCCCAAGGCCGGCCTGACCTTCAGCTCGGAGGACCACCCAGCCAACTCGGCCTGCTCGGGCGCGCTCCCCCTGCTGTGCACCCCCACCATCTGTCAGGTGGCCGTCACCAGGACTCTCATCGATGGCGGTGCGGGCCTCAGTGTGCTCTTGGTCGAGGCCTTCAACCTCCTCCGCATACCCCTGGAACGACTGCGACCCAGCCGGCCCTTCTCGGGCGTTGGGGGCGGATCATCCAGTTCCTTGGGGCAGATCCGGCTCCCAGTGACCTTTGCCACCTACGACAACTTCCGCACGGAGATGGTTGACTTCGACATCGCCCCCATCAGCCTCCCCTACAACGCCATCCTCGGCTACCCGGCGCTGGCCCAGTTCATGGCCGCGACGCACCCGGCGTACAACCTCATGAAGATGCCCGGGAGCAGCAGTGCCCTCACTGTGCACGGGGACACCGGAGACGCGCTGCGAGTGCTCAAGCTCGCTTTCAAGACGGCGGCGTCAATGCAGCCCGCCAAGTCAGAGGCCCCCGAGCCCAAGGGGGCTGCACCCACGAAAAAGAAGCAGTTGTTCACCCAAGACAAGACAGAAACCAAGCAGATACCCGTCGATGAGGATGGGTCCACCAGTGCCACTTTCACCATAGGCGCCAACCTCGAGCCCGAGCAGGAGGAAGCCCTGGTCAGGTTCCTGCACGCAAACAAGAAGGTATTCGCTTGGGAGCCTGACCAGTTGGCGGGGATCCCTAGGAGTGTAATCGAGCATCACCTCAACGTGTGCCCCAATGTGCGCCCCGTGAAGCAGAAGGCGAGGCGGCAGTCCACAGAAAAGCAGGCCTTCATCGTCCAAGAGACTCGCAAACTAGAAGCCGCTGGGGTCATTCACGAGGTCCGATACCCGGATTGGTTGGCCAACCCTGTCGTTGTGCCAAAGACGGGAGGCAAGGAGCGCATGTGTGTCGACTTCACCAACCTCAACAAGGCATGTCCGCAAGATCCATTCCCGCTCCCCCGCGTCGATCAGATCGTCGATTCCACCGCGAAATGCGACCTACTATGCTTCCTGGATGCCTTCTCTGGGTATCACCAGATCAAAATGGCGGTAGAAGACGTTGAGAAGACAGCCTTCCTAACCCCGTGTGGGGTGTACTGCTACACATGCATGCCATTCGGGCTACGAAACGCAGGGGCGACCTTTCAGCGGCTGATGCACATCACCTTAGGCCGGCAGCTCGGGAAGAATGTCGAGGCTTACGTCGATGACATTGTGGTGAAGTCTCGGGAGGCCATGACCCTGATACAAGACTTGGAGGAAACCTTCGCGAGCCTCGACACGGTGAACCTACGGCTCAAACCAGAGAAGTGTGTGTTCGGGGTCCCCTTAGGCAAGCTCTTGGGTTTCCTCGTGTCCCACCAAGGCATCGAGGCCAACCCGGAGAAGGTCAAGGCGGTCGAGGACATGAGCCCGCCAAAGACCCTCAGAGAAATGCAGAAGCTCACTGGACGCGTGACCGCGCTAGGGCGCTTCATCTCCAGGCTGGGGGAGCGAGCGCTGCCTTTCTTCCAGCTAATGAAGAAAAAGGGGCCTTTTGAATGGACTGAGGAGGCCGACAAGGCATTCCAAGATCTCAAGAGATACTTGACCAGCCCTCCGGTCATGGTGGCCCCACGCCCTTAGGATCCCCTGGTGCTCTACCCCGCCGCCACTCCTTACTCCGCCAGTGCAGCTCTAGTGGCGGTTAGGGAGCAGCATCGAATCAAAACCGCAGCTGCAGCCCGGGACAAGGCAAAATAGGAACAAAGAAGGCCCGCAGAAACCGCCACAGCAGCTGAGGAGAATCAACCACCGCAGAGGAGCACGCCGGAGGTGGAAGGAGCTCCGCACCCAGATGGTCAGCCTCCGGAGGCCTCATCGCCTCCGGAGGTGCAATCATCTCCGGAGGGCACCACAAGCGTTGACACACCCAGCCTTGTTGAGCATCCGGTGTACTTCGTCAGCACGGTACTGCGGGACGCGAGGGCACGGTACCCCATGCCTCAGAAGCTCCTCCTCGCGCTACTGGTGGCCTCACGCAAGCTGCGGCACTACTTTCCGGGTCACCCCATCAAGGTCGTCTCGTCATACCCTTTGGAGAGGGTGCTCAGGAGCCCTAACTCAGCCGGAAGGGTCGCCGAGTGGAACATAGAACTGCAAGCATTCCAGCTCGAATTCAGCACAACCAGGGTCATCAAAGGAGCAGCATTAGCGGATTTTGTGGCAGAATGGACGGAGGCACCAGGCATCAAGGCTGACGAGGATCGGTCCCTCTCCCCGGGGAGCGAGGCACCGGAAGGCTGGGTCATGTACTTCGATGGGGCGTTCTCCAGGCATGGTGCTGGGCCTGGGGCGGTGCTTATATCGCCCACTCAGTACAAGCTCTACTACGCAGTACATCTCTGTTTCCAGCATGGCGAAAAGGTCTCCAACAACATAGTGGAGTATGAAGGTCTAATAGCGGGCTTGAAGGCCGCAGTTGCCCTGGGGTGAAACACCTCACCATCAAGGGCGATTCGCAGCTCATCGTCAATTTCTCCAATAAGGTGTACGAGCCAAAGGATGAGCACATGGAGGCCTACCTTGCAGAGGTCCACAAGATGGAGAAGCAGTTCTGGGGGCTGGAGTTGAAACATGTACCCCGTGGCACTAACCAGGAGGCCGACAACATCGCCAGACGGGCGTCCAGGCGGCTACCTCAGGGGCCTGGCGTCTTCGAGGAGCGGCTCTTCAAACCCTCAGCCCTGCCATCGTTATCAAACACGGCTCAGCCTCAAGAAGAGCTCCCCCAGCCGCCTGCCTCAGGAGCCCCGGTCTGTGGCCCGGCCTCAGGAGCACGCCTGCTCCTGACGATGGAGCCTCAGGAGGGGTGCTGGATCACGGAGCTCCGGAGCTATTTAACACAGGGGACCCTGCCGGAGAAGGAGGAGGAAGCAGAGCGTGTGGCACGGCAGGCCACGGCATACTGCATCAGAGATGGAGAGCTCTACAGGAAGCGACCAAACGACGTATCCCTGCGCTGCATCTCTAGGGAGCAAGGAAAGGAACTACTGGAAGACATACACGGCGGGGACTATGGGCATCATTCATCATCACGGACCCTCGTCGGCAAGGCGTTTCGCAGTGGGTTTTATTGGCCCACCGCACTCAATGACGTCGTCGAACTAGTGAAGGCTTGCGAGGCCTGCCAGTTCCACGCCAAGCAGATCCATCAGCTGGCGGGAGGCCTGCAGACTATACCCCTTTCGTGGCCATTCGCAGTCTGGGGGCTGGACATCCTGGGCCCGTTTCCTCGGGCGCCAGGGGGATACCGCTACCTCTACGTCGCCGTGGACAAGTTCAGCAAGTGGGCTGAAGTAGAGGCCATCCGCACCATCCCCGCGGGATCCACAGTCAAGTTCATCAGGGGCATCGTGAGCCGGTTCGGGGTGCCCAACCGCATCATCACAGACAATGGTTCGCAGTTCACCAGTAACCTCTTTAAAACATACTGTGCTAACCTTGGGACGCAGATATGCTACGCTTCGGTGGCACACCCCCGAAGCAACGGCCAGGCGAAGCGAGCCAACGCAGAGGTCCTAAGGGGCCTCAAAACCAGGACGTTCAAGAAAAAGCTGGAGGCCTGCGAAAGAGGTTGGCACGACGAGCTCCCGTCCGTGTTGTGGTCCATCCGCACAACCGCGACCAAGCCAACGGGAGAGACCCCGTTCTTCCTGGTCTACGGAGCCGAGGCAGTCCTCCCTCATGAGGTCAGACGTTGCTCTGCGCGGGTCCTGGCGTTCGACGTGGCGCAGCAGGACGCCATGCGGGGGATGGACCTTGTGCTGGGGGAGGAACACCGCCGGGAAGCCGCACTGCGGGCGGCGAGGTACCAACAAGCGTTGCTACGATATCACTGTCGCCACATCCGCCCCAGAACTCTCGAGGTAGGAGACCTCGTGCTCAGGCGGGTCCTCTCCAGGGAGGGACTGCACAAGCTCTCTCCCGTGTGGGAGGGCCCGTTCAAGGTTGTTCATGTTTCCAGGCCCGGCTCCACGCGCTTGGAGACTCAGGAGGGGGTGCCGATCCAGAACGCGTGGAACATCCAGCACCTCCGGAGGTTCTACCCCTGAAAAGGCCCAGAGCCTGTGAAGAAGGCGAACGCCTGTGAAGACCATCCTTTTTGGAAAAGGCCCAGAGCCTGTGAAGAAGGCGAACGCCTGTGAAGACCGTCCTTTTTGGAAAAGGCCCAGAGCATGTGAAGAAGGCGAACGCCTGTGAAGACCATCCTTTTTGGAAAAGGCCTAGAGCCTGTGAAGAAGGCGACTGCCTGTGAAGCTATCGTGTTTTGGAAAAGGCCCGGAGCCTGTGAAGAAGGCGACTGCCTGTGAAGCTATCGTGTTTTGGAAAAGGCCCGGAGCCTGTGAAAAAGGCGACTGCCTGTGAAGCTATCGCGTTTTGGAAAAGGCCCGGAGCTTGTGAAGAAGGCCAACGCCTGTGAAGCTCGCCGCCCGTGACACTCTCACGTAATAATGAGTGGGGCTGTACACGCCCCGGAGTCTCAGGAGCGCCGGTCTCAGGCCCTGGGGCTCCCTCCCACGCCCAGTGGCAGCATTTAGCTCTGCGCTGGTGAGAAGACGTCGAAGACTAGATTAGGTGCCGGACGCAGCTTTTTCATTTGCTTTCCACAGTTGGCTTGTTCATTCTCATTCGAAGTTTTATTGGAGCTGTTGCCACCTTTGACTTATGGTTCTTCGACTTTTTTACTCTCCTGCCTCGATTTCTCTTGTGCAAGGCCTCGCAAGGGGAAGGGGCGGCCGAGCACCCTCGCGAGTATTTCTGTCCTAGCCGTTCAAAGGTTTCGCGACCTAGGTCCATTGAAGGAGCACCCCTCCAGTCCATGCCCCACGGGCACCGCGACATGAACACAGGGCCTGGGTCGGTCGCCCCCCTCGCGGCTGGGGTTGGAAACTATCTACACATGGGCACGAAGGCAGAAGGCACGATAACAAAAGCAGAGCGATAATTAACAGTGATAACCCAAACACGCCCCCGCGGGGCCCCATGCTACTGTCTTTTTATGCAGGACAAAGGAAAAGAAAGAACAAAACGGGCGCAGCTCGCCTCACACCGGCCTGCAGGGAAGACTAGAGCCGCTTCCCGGACTCAGGCAGACTCCCTCTCGCGCTTCACCGGAGCGCAACGGCGGGTAGACGCACCGCCGCCCCCCAGGCAGGTACACGGCGTGGAGGCTGGTTGCGGCCACCGCTGGAAGAATCGCCGCATGAGAGAGACCCGGTGAAGCTTGGGGAACCCTGAGCGCCGCCGATCACACGAGCGCTGCCCTCTCCATCGTCGCCGGGGCTGGGCTCCCGGCCACGGTCGTCGTCCTCAGGGCAGCACCCTGTGCGGCGACCGTCTTCCCCAAACACCCTCACGAAGAGGGTGGCATCACCGTCAAACTTGAAGTGCAGGGTGCACCGACGGCTCAGGCCCCGCGCGCGGGCAAACGTCTGCCAGCCGCGGGCCAAGGCCAGGCTCCCAGCTGCGGAGACCTCCAGCGAAGCCCATGAGGCCCGGCTGCAGCAGCCATCTGCTTGGAGCCAGAGGCCGCCCGGGGCACCGGCCGAGAGCTCACCAAGGAGGAAGCGAGGAAGATGAAGTCGGGTGCTAGTCGGCTCCGCCGACCACACAACGAACTCCGGCAGCACCTCTGCCGCACGAGAGCGCGGCCTAGGGGGGCGCGCGACCGAGGCGTGCCCCCCGGTCGCCGCTGCCCGCCCGTCACCCAGCTGGAAACTGCCCCCGCGGCCGTGAAGGGCTGACGAAGTGGCCGCGGGATGCTTGCGAGGACGCCCCCGGCCGCGCTTGGGCGGAGGAGAGGCAGGCTCAACCTGGCGAGCCTTCCCTTTCTCCGCGGCAGAGAACCTCCTCGAAGGCGCCATGAAGAAGAAGGAGAAGCAAAGAGGGATGGACTGGAAGGGCGCGTGCCGTTCCGTACTTATAGCCGGCGAAGGCCAACCGTCGACCTCCACGATCGTAGGTAATCATGACCAGTTTTGCATGCAGGGACTTGTCCAATCCGTGCGGACGCCGATGCGTCATGGGGAAGTGGAGACGCCCACGTCCAATCAACCGCCACACGGCGCCCAAGGCCGCAGGCTGTTAGGGCCCGCGGCGCTTCGCCCTTGCCCTTTCGCCTCTCAGCACGGCCAAGTCCGGCCGCGCCTTGGGCCCGGGGGCTACTGTCGGTGTTCTGGGAACGGGGGTCCCCAGACTTGCCTGCCTGCGGCCTGCGGCGTGGCTCAAAGGGGGCCCAGCACGGCCCATCTTCATCAACACAAACCCAAGACCCTCGCGAGGGGCCAAGCCTCGCGGGACGGACGACACAGAGCTTCCTCAGGCGCGGCCTCATCAGGTTGGCTCACGAGGAGGCGGAGAGATCAAGGCGGGGTACCTCGCGAGGTGCCCATGACGCAAGCCATGACGACCAAAGGCGCCAGGCGGGCGCCAGCCCGCGCAGTGTCCTCCATTTCCTCTTTGGTGCAAAGGGAGCAAGCGCAGGCGGGAGGATCAAGCAAAGGCACCCATTTCGGTGCAACGAGACCAAGACCAGCTCCGCGACAAGGAGGAAGTCACCATGGAGCCCAAGCCAGCGTCATCACCAGAGCCTTTGGCAGGCGAGGGCCAACTTTAGTCAGGATAAGTGTACCAGATATTCCCCTTCAAAATGGCCAACTGTTGGCGCCCTTCCCGCTCAATATTTGGGAAGAGGCCCAGGGCCTTTGCCTATAAATAGGACTAGCTGTTGGAAATATGCCCTAGAGGCAATAATAAAGGCATTATTATTATATTTCCTTATTCATGATAATTGTCTTTATTCGTGCTATAATTGTGTTATCCGGAAATCGTAATACATGTGTGAATAACAGACAACAACGTGTCCCTAGTAAGCCTCTAGTTGACTAGCTCGTTGATCAACAGATAGTCATGGTTTCCTGACTATGGGCATTGGATGTCAATGATAACGAGATCACATCATTAGGAGAATGATGTGATGGACGAGACCCAATCCTAAACATAGCATAAGATCGCATAGTTCGTTTGCTAGAGTTTTCCAATGTCAAGTATCCTTTCCTTAGACCATGAGATCATGTAACTCCCGGATACCGTAGGAGTGCTTTGGGTGTGACAAACGTCACAACGTAACTGGGTGACTATAAAGGTATACTACGGGTATCTCCGAAAGTATCTGTTGGGTTGACACGGATCGAGACTGGGATTTGTCACTCCGCTTGACGGAGAGGTATCACCGGGCCCTCTCGGTAATGCATCATCATAATGAGCTCAATGTGATCAAAGTGTTTGATCACGGGATCATGCATTACGGTACGAGTAAAGTGACTTGCCGGTAACGAGATTGAACGAGGTATTGGGATACCGACGATCGAATCTCGGGCAAGTAAAATACCGATTGACAAAGCGAATCGTATACGGGATTAATTGAATCCTCGACATCATGGTTCATCCGATGACATCATCGAGGAGCATGTGGGAGCCAACATGGGTATCCAGATCCCGCTGTTGGTTATTGCCCGAGAGCCGTCTCGGTCATGTATGCATGTCTCCCGAACCCGTAGGGTCTACACACTTAAGGTTCGGTGACACTAGGGTTGTTAGGAAGACTTGTATGTGATTACCGAATGTTGTTTGGAGTCCCGGATGAGATCCTGGACGTCACGAGGAGTTCCGAAATGGTCCGGAGGTGAAGATTTATATATGGGAAGTTGTCATACGGACACCGGGAAGTTTTGGGGGCATATCGGTATTGTACCGGGGCCACCGGAGGGGTTCTGGGGGTCCACCGGGAGGGGCCACCTCTCCCGGAGGGCCTTATGGTATGTATGAGGAAGGGAACCAGCCCAAAGTGGGTTGGTGCGCCTTCCCCCCCCCCAAGGGCCCATGCGCCTAGGGTTGGGGGAAACCCTAAAGGGGGCGCCCCCCTTGCTTGGGGGGCAAGTCCCCCCTCCCTGGCCGCCGCCCCCCCTCTAGATCCCATCTAGAGCCCCCCCCCCCTTGCCCCTTCCCCTATAAATAGAGGGGTGAGGGGAGGGCTGCAGAACACAACTCAAGGCGCAGCCCCTCCCCTCCCCAACACCTCTCCTCCTCCGTACGTGCTTGGCGAAGCCCTGTCGGAGTACTGCTGCACCAACAACACCGCGCCGTCGTGCTGCCGTTGGAGTCTTCTTCCTCAACCTCTCCTTCCCCTTGCTGGATCAAGAAGGAGGAGACGTCGATCGTCCCGTACGTGTGTTGAACGCGGAGGTGTTGTCCGTTCGGCACTTGGTCATCGGTGATCTGAATCACAACGAGTACGACTACGTCATCACCGTTCCCTGAACGCTTCCGTGCGCGATCTACAAAGTGGTATGTAGATGCAATCTCTCTCCCATGCCTCGTTGCTTAGATGAACTCATAGATGGATCTTGGTGAAATCGTAGGAAAAATTTTAATTTTATGCAACGTTCACCAGCAGTGGCATCATGAGCCAGGTCTATGCGTAGTTCTCTATTGCACGAGTAGAACACAATTTGTTGTGGGCGTAGATGTTGTCAACTTTCTTGCCGCTACTCGTCTTATCTTGCTTCAGCGGTATTGTGGGATGAAGCGGCCCGGACCAACCTTACACGTACGCTTACGTGAGACCGGTTCCACCGACTAACATGCACTAGTTGCATAGGGTGGCTGGCGGGTGTCTGTCTCTCCTACTTTAGTTGGAGCGGATTCGATGAAAAGGGTCCTTATGAAGGGTAAATAGAAGTTGAGAAATCACGTTGTGGCTTTCACGTAGGTAAGAAAACGTTCTTGCTAGAACCCTAATTCAGCCACGTAAAACTTGCAACAACAATTAGAGGACGTCTAACTTGTTTTTGCAGCAAGTGCTTTGTGATATGATATGGCCAAAGTTGTGATGAATGATGAATGATCTATATGTGATGTATGAGATGTTCATGCTATTGTAATAGGAATCACGACTTGCATGTCGATGAGTATGACAACCGGCAGGAGCCATAGGAGTTGTCTTTATTTTTTGTATGACCTGCGTGTCATTGAGAAACGCCATGTAAATTACTTTACTTTATTGCTAAACGCGTTAGCCATAGTAGTAGAAGTAATAGTTGGCGAGCAACTTCATGGAGACACGATGATGGAGATCATGATGATGGAGATCATGGTGTCAAGCCGGTGACAAGATGATCATGGAGCCCCAAGATGGAGATCAAAGGAGCTATGTGATATTGGCCATATCATGTCACGTTTATTATTTGATTGCATGTGATGTTTATCATGTTTTGCATCTTGTTTACTTAGAACGACGGTAGTAAATAAGATGATCCCTCATAATAATTTCAAGAAGTGTTTCCCCTAACTGTGCACCGTTGCGACAGTTCGTTGTTTCGAAGCACCACGTGATGATCGGGTGTGATAGATTCTAACGTTCACATACAACGGGTGTAAGACAGATTTACACATGCAAACACTTAGGTTGACTTGACGAGCCTAGCATGTACAGACATGGCCTCGGAACACAGAAGACCGAAAGGTCGAGCATGAGTCGTATAGAAGATACGATCAACATGAAGATGTTCACCAATGTTGACTAGTCCGTCTCACGTGATGATCGGACACGGCCTAGTTGACTTGGATCATGTAATACTTAGATGACTAGAAGAGGGATGTCTATCTAAGTGGGAGTTCATTAAATAATTTGATTAAGATGAACTTTATTATCATGAACTTAGTCTAAAATATTCACAATATGTCTTGTAGATCAAATGGCCAACGTAGTCCTCAACTTCAACGCGTTCCTAGAGAAAACCAAGCTGAAAGACGATGGCAGCAACTATACGGACTGGGTCCGGAACCTGAGGATCATCCTCATAGCTGCCAAGAAAGATTATGTCCTACGAGCACCGCTGGGTGACGCACCTGTTCTCCCTGCAGAACAACACGTTATGAACGCTTGGCAGTCACGTTCCGATGATTACTCCCTCGTTCAGTGCGGCATGCTTTACAGCTTAGAGCCGGGGCTCCAAAAGCGTTTTGAGAGACATGGAGCATATGAGATGTTTGAAGAGCTGAAAATGGTTTTCCAAGCTCATGCCCGGGTCGAGAGATATGAAGTCTCCGACAAATTCTTTAGCTGTAAGATGGAGGAAAATGGCTCTGTCAGTGAACACATACTCAAGATGTCTGGGTTGCACAACCGCTTGACTCAACTGGAAGTTAATCTCCCGGATGAAGCGGTCATTGACAGAATCCTCCAGTCGCTTCCACCTAGCTACAAGAGCTTTGTGATGAACTACAACATGCAGGGGATGGTAAAGACCATTCCTGAGGTATATGCTAGGCTGAAATCAGCAGAGGTAGAAATCAAGAAAGAACATCAAGTCTTGATGCTGAATAAAACCACTAAGTTCAAGGAGGGCAAGGGTAAAAAGAACTTCAAGAAGGACGGCAAGGAAGTTGCCGCGCCCGGTAAGCAAGTTGCCGGGAAGAAGCCAAAGAATGGACCCAAGCCCGAGACTGAGTGTTTTTATTGCAAGGGAAGTGGTCACTGGAAGCGGAACTGCCCCAAATACTTAGCGGATAAGAAGGCCGGCAAAACAAAAGGTATATCTGATATACATGTAATTGATGTGTACCTTACCAGTACTCGTAGTAGCTCTTGGGTATTTGATACCGGTGCAGTTGCTCACATTTGTAACTCAAAACAGGGGCTGCGGAATAAACGGAGACTGGCGAAGGACGAGGTGACGATGCGCGTCGGGAATGGTTCCAAGGTCGATGTGATCGCCGTCGGCACGCTGCCTCTACATTTACCTACGGGATTAGTTTTAAACCTCAATAATTGTTATTTAGTGCCAAGTTTGAGCATGAACATTGTGTCTGGATCTCGTTTAATTCGAGATGGCTACTCATTTAAATCCGAGAATAATGGTTGTTCTATTTATATGAGAGATATGTTTTATGGTCATGCTCCGATGGTTAATGGTTTATTCTTAATGAATCTCGTACGTGATGATACACATATTCATAGTGTGAATACCAAAAGAGTTAAAGTTGATAACAATAGTCCCACATATTTGTGGCACTGCCGCCTTGGTCACATAGGTGTCAAACGCATGAAGAAGCTCCATGCAGATGGACTTTTAGAGTCTCTTGATTATGAATCATTTGACACGTGCGAACCATGCCTCATGGGTAAAATGACCAAGACTCCGTTCTCAGGAACAATGGAGCGAGCAACCAACTTATTGGAAATCATACATACCGATGTGTGCGGTCCAATGAGTGTTGAGGCTCGCGGTGGCTATCGTTATGTTCTCACCCTCACTGATGACTTGAGTAGATATGGGTATGTCTACTTAATGAAACACAAGTCTGAGACCTTTGAAAAGTTCAAGGAATTTCAGAGTGAGGTTGAAAATCAACGTGATAGAAAGATCAAGTTTCTACGATCAGATCGTGGAGGAGAATACTTGAGTCACGAATTTGGCACGCACTTAAGAAAATGTGGAATAGTTTCACAACTCACGCCGCCTGGAACACCTCGGCGTAATGGTGTGTCCGAACGTCGTAATTGCATTCTATTAGATATGGTACGATCTATGATGTCTCTTACCGATTTACCGCTATCTTTTTGGGGCTATGCTTTAGAGACTGCCGCATTCACTTTAAATAGGGCTCCGTCGAAATCCGTTGAGATGACACCGTATGAATTATGGTTTGGGAAGAAACCTAAGCTGTCGTTTCTAAAAGTTTGGGGATGCGATGCTTATGTCAAGAAACTTCAACCTGAAAAGCTCGAACCCAAGTCGGAAAAGTGCGTCTTCATAGGATACCCTAAAGAAACTATTGGGTATACCTTCTACCTCAGATCCGAAGGCAAGATCTTTGTTGCCAAGAATGGATCCTTTCTAGAGAAAGAGTTTCTCTCGAAAGAAGTAAGTGGGAGGAAAGTAGAACTTGATGAAGTGTTACCTCTTGAACCGGAAAATGGCGAAACTCAAGAAAACGTTTCTGAGGTGCCTGCACCGACTAGAGAGGAAATTAATGATGATGATCAAGATACTTCTAATCAGGCTCCTACTGAAATTCGAAGGTCCACAAGGACACGTTCCGCACCAGAGTGGTATGGCAACCCTGTCTTGGAAATCATGTTGTTAGACAACGGTGAACCTTCGAACTATGAAGAAGCGATGGCGGGCCCGGATTCCGACAAATGGCTGGAAGCCATGAAATCCGAGATAGGATCCATGTATGAAAACGAAGTATGCACTTTGACTGACTTGCCCGTTGAGCGGCGAGCCATAGAAAATAAATGGATCTTTAAGAAGAAGACATACGTGGATGGTAATGTGACCATCTATAAAGCTCGGCTTGTCGCTAAGGGTTATCGACAAGTTCAAGGGGTTGACTACGATGAGACTTTCTCATCGGTAGCGAAGCTGAAGTCCGTCCAAATCATGTTAGCAATTGCCGCATTCTACGATTATGAAATATGGCAAATGGACGTCAAAACGGCATTCCTTAATGGTTTCCTTAAGGAAGAATTGTATATGATGCAACCGGAAGGTTTTGTCGATCCTAAGAATGCTGACAAGGTGTGCAAGCTCCAACGCTCGATTTATGGGCTGGTGCAAGCATCTCGGAGTTGGAACATTCGCTTTGATGAGATGATCAAAGCGTTTGGATTTACGCAGACTTATGGAGAAGCCTGCGTTTACAAGAAAGTGAGTGGGAGCTCTGTAGCATTTCTCATACTATATGTAGATGACATACTTTTGATGGGAAATGATATAGAACTCTTGGACAGCATTAAGGCCTACTTGAATAAAAGTTTTTCAATGAAGGACCTTGGAGAAGCTGCTTATATATTAGGCATCAAGATCTATAGAGATAGATCAAGACGCCTCATAGGTCTTTCACAAAGCACATACCTTGATAAGATATTGAAGAAGTTCAATATGGATCAATCTAAGAAGGGGTTCTTACCTGTGTTACAAGGTGTGAAATTGAGCTCAGCTCAATGTCCGACCACGGCAGAAGATATAGAAGAGATGAGTGTCATCCCCTATGCCTCAGCCATAGGTTCTATTATGTATGCCATGCTGTGTACCAGACCTGATGTAAACCTTGCCGTAAGTTTGGTAGGAAGGTACCAAAGTAATCCCGGCAAGGAACACTGGACAGCGGTCAAGAATATCCTGAAGTATCTGAAAAGGACTAAGGAAATGTTTCTCGTTTATGGAGGTGACGAAGAGCTCGTCGTAAAGGGTTACGTCGACGCTAGCTTCGACACAGATTTGGATGACTCTAAGTCACAAACCGGATACGTGTATATCTTGAATGGTGGGGCAGTAAGCTGGTGCAGTTGCAAGCAGAGCGTTGTGGCGGGATCTACATGTGAAGCGGAATACATGGCAGCCTCGGAGGCAGCACATGAAGCAATTTGGGTGAAGGAGTTCATCACCGACCTCGGAGTCATACCCAATGCGTCGGGGCCAATCAAACTCTTCTGTGACAACACTGGAGCTATTGCACTTGCAAAGGAGCCCAGGTTTCACAAGAAGACCAAGCACATCAAGCGTCGCTTCAACTCCATTCGTGAAAATGTTCAAGATGGAGACATAGAAATTTGTAAAGTGCACACGGATCTGAATGTCGCAGATCCGTTGACTAAACATCTCCCTAAGGCAAAACATGATCAGCACCAGAACTCTATGGGTGTTCGATTCATCACAATGTAACTAGATTATTGACTCTAGTGCAAGTGGGAGACTGTTGGAAATATGCCCTAGAGGCAATAATAAAGGCATTATTATTATATTTCCTTATTCATGATAATTGTCTTTATTCGTGCTATAATTGTGTTACCCGGAAATCGTAATACATGTGTGAATAACAGACAACAACGTGTCCCTAGTAAGCCTCTAGTTGACTAGCTCGTTGATCAGCAGATAGTCATGCTTTCCTGACTATGGGCATTGGATGTCAATGATAACGAGATCACATCATTAGGAGAATGATGTGATGGACGAGACCCAATCCTAAACATAGCATAAGATCGCATAGTTCGTTTGCTAGAGTTTTCCAATGTCAAGTATCCTTTCCTTAGACCATGAGATCATGTAACTCCCGGATACCGTAGGAGTGCTTTGGGTGTGCCAAACGTCACAACGTAACTGGGTGACTATAAAGGTATACTACGGGTATCTCCGAAAGTATCTGTTGGGTTGACACGGATCGAGACTGGGATTTGTCACTCCGCTTGACGGAGAGGTATCACCGGGCCCTCTCGGTAATGCATCATCATAATGAGCTCAATGTGATCAAAGTGTTTGATCACGGGATCATGCATTACGGTACGAGTAAAGTGACTTGCCCGTAACGAGAGTGAACGAGGTATTGGGATACCGACGATCGAATCTCGGGCAAGTAAAATACCGATTGACAAAGGGAATCGTATGCGGGATTAATTGAATCCTCGACATCGTGGTTCATCCGATGACATCATCGAGGAGCATGTGGGAGCCAACATGGGTATCCAGATCCCGCTGTTGGTTATTGCCTGAGAGCCGTCTCGGTCATGTCTGCATGTCTCCCGAACCCGTAGGGTCTACACACTTAAGGTTCGGTGACGCTAGGGTTGTTAGGAAGACTTGTATGTGATTGCCGAATGTTGTTCGGAGTCCCGGGTGAGATCCTGGACGTCACGAGGAGTTCCGGAATGGTCCGGAGGTGAAGATTTATATATGGGAAGTTGTCATACGGACACCGGGAAGTTTCGGGGGCATATCGGTATTGTACCGGGGCCACCGGAGGGGTTCTGGGGGTCCACCGGGAGGGGCCACCTCTCCCGGAGGGCCTTATGGGCTGTATGAGGAAGGGAACCAGCCCAAAGTGGGCTGGTGCGCCTTCCCCCCCCCCAAGGGCCCATGCGCCTAGGGTTGGGGGAAATCCTAAAGGGGACGCCCCCCTTGCTTGGGGGGCAAGTCCCCCCTCCCTGGCCGCCGCCCCCCCTCTAGATCCCATCTAGAGGGGCCGGCCCCCCCTTGCCCCTTCCCCTATAAATAGAGGGGTGAGGGGAGGGTTGCAGAACACAACTCAAGGCGCAACCCCTCCCCTCCCCAACACCTCTCCTCCTCCGTACGTGCTTGGCGAAGCCCTATCGGAGTACTGATGCACCAACAACACCACGCCGTCGTGCTGCCGTTGGAGTCTTCTTCCTCAACCTCTCCTTCCCCTTGCTGGATCAAGAAGGAGGAGACGTCGATCGTCCCGTACGTGTGTTGAACGCGGAGGTGCTGTCCATTCGGCACTTGGTCATCGGTGATCTGAATCACGTCGTGTACGACTACCTCATCCCCGTTCGTTGAACGCTTCCGCTCGCGATCTACAAAGTGGTATGTAGATGCAATCTCTCTCCCATGACTCGTTGCTTAGATGAACTCATAGATGGATCTTGGTGAAACCGTAGGAAAAATTTTAATTTTCTGCAACGTTCCCCAGCACTAGCCACCCCCGAGGTAGAGGCAATTGAATCGGAGAGAGAAAGAGAGAGAAGGGCGATTGAACTCCTCCTAGCAGTTCATCCCCCAGGCCAAGAACGGACCCTCACGAGGCTGTTCTACCTTGTAGTGTTCATCATCATCAGCCCAAGAGGCAATCCACCACACCACACTGGAGTAGGGTATTACACCGCATCGGTGGCCCGAACCAGTATAAACTCTGTGTCTCTTGTGTTGTTCTTTTGGTAGTTTAGATCTTTGCGAGGCGGACGAGTACGAGTAGGTAGGAAGCGTAATCTCCGCGCGCACCCCAGAGTTCGAACCTTAAGGGTCTGCCGGAACCCGAAATGCGACACACTAGAGCTATAAGAATATGAAAGCTCAACAAAAGAAACTAAGTAGGTGTGCATCCAACTCACTTGCTCACGAAGACCTAGGGCATTTTGAGGAAGCCCGTCATTGGAATATACAGGCCAAGTTCTATAATGAAAAATTCCCACTAGTATATGAAAGTGACAACATAGGAGACTCTCTATCATGAAGATCATGGTGCTACTGTGAAGCACAAGTGTGGTAAAAGGATAGTAGCATTGTCCCTTCTCTCTTTTTCTTTCATTTTTTTATTTTTTTGGGCCTTTCTCTTTTTTTATGGCCTCTTTTTTTTCTTTTTTTCGTCCGGAGTCTCATCCCGACATGTGGGGGAATCATAGTCTCCATCATCCTTTCCTCACTGGGACAATGCTCTAAAAATGATGACCATCACACTTTTATTTACTTACAACTCAATACTTAGAACAAGATATGACTCTATATGAATGCCTCCGGCGGTGTACCGGGAAGTGCAATGACTCATGAGTGACATGTATGAAAGAATTATGAAAGGTGGCTTTGCCACAAATACAATGTCAACTACATGATCATGCAAAGCAATATGACAATGATGAAGCGTGTCATAATGAACCGAACGGTGGAAAGTTGCATGGCAATATATCTTGGAATGGTTATGGAAATGCCATGATAGGTAGGTATGGTGGCTGTTTTGAGGAAGATATATGGTGGGTGTATGATACCGGCGAAAAGTGTGCAGTATTAGAGAGGCTAGCAATGGTGGAAGGATGAGAAAAGTGCGTATAATCCATGGACTCAACCTTAGTCATAAAGAACTCATACACTTATTGCAAAAATCTACAAGTTAACAAAGCAAAGTAGTACGCGCATGCTCCTAGGGGGATAGATTGGTAGGAAAATACCATCGCTCGTCCCCGACCGCCACTCATAAGGAAGACAATCAATAAATAAATCATGCTCCGACTTCATCACATAACGGTTCACCATACGTGCATGCTACGGGAATCACAAACTTTAACACAAGTATTTCTTAAATTCACAACTACTCAACTAGCATGACTCTAATATCACCATCTTCATATCTCAAAACAATTATCAAGCATCAAACTTTTCTTAGTATTCAACGCACTCATAAGAATTCTTACAAATCTTTTATGCTTAGCATATTAGGATTATTTAAGCAAATTACCATGCTATTAAGACTCTCAAAATAATCTAAGTGAAGCATGAGAGATAAATAGTTTCTATAAAACAAATCCACCACCGTGCTCTAAAAGATATAAGTGAAGCACTAGAGCAAGCAACAAACTACTCCGAAAGATATAAGTGAAGATCAATGAGTAGTCGAATAATTATGCAACTATGTGAAGGCTCTCCCATTTAATAATTTCAGATCTTGATACTTTATTCAAACAGCAAGCAAAGCAAAATAAAATTACATGACGCTCCAAGCAAAACACATATCATGTGGTGAATAAAAATATAGCTCCAAGTAAAGTTACCGATGAACGAAGACGAAAGAGGGGATGCCTTCCGGGGCATCCCCAAGCTTAGAGTCTTGGTTGTCCTTTAATATTGCCTTGGGGTGCCTTGTGAATCCTCAAGCTTAGACTCTTGCCACTCCTTATTCCATAGTCCATCGAGTCTTTACCCAAAACTTGAAAACTTCACAACACAAAACTTAACAGAAAACTCGAAAGCTCCGTTAGCGAAAGAAAACAAAACACCACTTCATGGTACTGTAATGAACTCATTCTTTATTTATATTGGTGTTAAACCTACTGTATTCCAACTTACCTATGGTTTATAAACTATTTTACTAGCCATAGATTCATCAAAATAAGCAAACAACACAAGAAAAAACAGAATCTGTCAAAAACAGAACAGTCTGTAGTAATCTGTAACTAACGCAAAATTATGGAACTCCAAAAATTCTAAAATAAATTTTTGGACCTGAGTAATTTGTCTAGTAATCATCTGCAAAAATAATAAACTAAATAGCACTCTCCACTAAAAATTTGAAGCTAATCTCGTGAGCGCTAAAATTACTGTTTTTTACAGCATGATCATAAAGACTTCACCCAAGTCTTCCCAAAGGTTCTACCTGGCACAAACACTAATTAAAATATAAAACCACATCTAACCAGAAGCTATATGGATTATTTATTCCTAAACATAACCAAAAAGGAAGAAACCAAAATAAAATTGGGTTGCCTCCCAACAAGCGCTATCGTTTAACGCCCCTAGCTAGGCATGATGATTTCAATGATGCTCAATAAAAGATAAGAATTGAAACATAAAGAGAGCATCATGAAGAATATGACTAGCACATTTAAGTCTAACCCACTTCCTATGCATAGGGATTTTGTGAGCAAACAACTTATGGGAACAAGAATCAACTTGCATAGGAAGGTAAAACAAGCATAACTTCAAGATTTTAAGCACATAGAGAGGAAACTTGATATTATTGCAATCCTACAAGCATATATTCCTCCCTCATAATAATTTTCAGTAGCATCATGAATGAATTCAACAATATAACCAGCACCTAAAGCATTCTTTTCATGATCTACAAGCATAGAAAATTTATTACTCTCCACATAAGCAAAATTCTTCTCATGAATAATAGTGGGAGCAAACTCAACAAAATAACTATCATGTGATTGAAAATTAAGATCAAGATGACAAGTTTCATGGTTATCATTATTTTTTTAAGCATACGTGTCATCAAAATAATCATCATAGATAGGAGGCATGCTTTCATCATAGTAAATTTGCTCATCAAAGCTTGGGGGACAAAAAATATCATCTTCATCAAACATAGCTTCCCCAAGCTTGTGGCTTTGCATATCATTAGCATCATGGATATTCAAAGAAGTCATACTAACAACATTGCAATCATGCTCATCGTTCACATATTTTATGCCAAGCATTCTATGTAATTTTTCTTCTAGTACTTTGGCACAATTTTCCTTTCCATCATACTCACAAAAGATATTAAAAAGATGAAGCGTATGAGGCAAACTCAATCCATTTTTTTTAGTTTTCTTTTATAAACTACTAGTGCTAAAACAAGAAACAAAAAGATTCAATTGCAAGATCTAAAGATATACCTTCACTTACCTAGCCTCCCCAGCAACGGCACCAGAAAAGAGCTTGATGTCTACTACACAACCTTCTTCTTGTAGACGTTGTTGGGCCTGCAAGTGCACAGGTTTGTAGGACAGTAGCAAATTTCCCTCAAGTGGATGACCTAAGGTTTATCAATCCGTAGGATGAAGATGGTCTCTCTCAAGCAACCCTGCAACCAAATAACGAAGAGTCTGTTGTGTCCCCAACACACGCAATACAATGGTAAATCGTATAGGTGCACTAGTTCGGCGAAGAGATGGTGATACAAGTGCAATATAGATGGTAGATATAGGTTTTTGTAAACTGAAAATATAAAAACAGCAAGGTAACAAGCGGTAAAAGTGACGTAAACGGTATTGCAATGATAGGAAACAAGGCCTAGGTTCATACTTTCACTAGTGCAAGTTCTCTCAACAATAATAACATATTTGGATCATATAACTATCCCTCAACACGCAACAAAGAGTCACTCCAAAGTCACTAATAGCGGAGAACAAACGAAAAGATTATGGTAGGGTACGAAACCACCTCAAAGTTATTCTTTCCAATCAATCCGTTGGGCTATTCCTATAAGTGTCACAAACAGCCCTAGAGTTCGTACTAGAATAACACCTTAAGACACAAATCAACCAAAACCCTAATGTCACCTAGATACTCCAATGTCACCTCAAGTATCTGTGGGTATGATTATACGATATGCATCACACAATCTCAAATTCATCTATTAAACCAACACATAGAACCTCAAAGAGTGCCCCAAAGTTTCTACTGGAGAATCATGACGAAAACGTGTGCCAACCCCTATGCATAGGTTCATGGGCGGAACCCGCAAGTTGATCACCAAAACATACATCAAGTGAATCACGTGATATCCCATTGTCACCACAGATACGCATGGCAAGACATACATCAAGTGTTCTCAAATCTTTAAAGACTCAATCCGATAAAATTACTTCAAAGGGAAAACTCAATCCATTACAAGAGAGTAGAGGGGGAGAAGAAACATAAGATCCAACTATAATAGCAAAGCTTGCGATACATCAAGATCGTGCCAAATCAAGAACACGAGAGAGAGAGAGAGAGAGAGAGAGAGAGAGAGAGAGAGAGAGAGATCAAACACATAGCTACTGGTACATACCCTCAGCCCCGAGGGTGAACTACTCCCTCCTCGTCATGGAGAGCACCGGAATGATGAAGATGACCACCGGTGAGGGTTCCCCCCCTCCGGCAGGGTGCCGAAACAGGGTCCCGAGAGGTTTTTGGTGGCTACAGAGGCTTGCAGCGGCGGAACTACAGATCTAATCTCTGTTCTGGAAGTTTTAGGATATGTAGGTATATATGGGTGCAGGAAGTACGTCAGTGGAGCTTCGGGGGGCCCACGAGGCAGGGGCGCGCCCCCCACCCTCGTGAGCACCTCCCTTAGCTCCTGACGTGGGGCCCAAGTCCATCCGGTAGCTTTCCTTTCAAAAATAACTTCTCGAGTTGATTTCGTTCCATTTCGACTCCGTTTGATATTCCTTTTCTTCGAAACACTGAAATAGGCAAAAAAAACAGCAAATCTGGGTTGGGCCTCCGGTTAATGGGTTAGTCCCAAAAATAATATAGAAGTGTATAATAAAGCCCAATATTGCCCAAAACAGTAGGTAATATAGCATGGAGCAATCAAAAAATATAGATACATTGGAGATGTGTCAACTTGGCACAAGTTCACACATGTAGTTGAAACAAAATCAACATAGCCTTCATGATATTTATTTTCATGGTGATTTATATCCTACTCATGCTTGCGCTCATTGTTTATTAATTTTAATGCATGTTCATGATTGTTGTCGCTCTCTAGTTGGTCGCTTCCCAGTCTCTTTCTAGCCTTCACTTGTACTAAGCGGGAATACTGCTTGTGCATCCACTTCAATAAACCCCAAAGTTATTCCATATGAGTCCATCATACCTTCCTATATGCGATATCTACCTGCCGTTCCAAGTAAATTTGTATGTGCCAAACTCTAAACCTTCAAATGAAATTCTATTTTGTATGCTCGAATAGCTCATGTATCAACTAGGGATGTCTATATCTTCCATGCTAGGTGGGTTATTCTCACGATGAGTGGACTTCGCTCATCATTCACGAGAAGATGGTCGGTAACCGGGATGCCCAGTCCCATGCTCAAATCAAAATAATTGCAAACAAAACTCCCCCAGGACTGTTGTTAGCTGGAGGCACCCGTTGTTTCGGGCAAGCCATGGATTGATGCTTGTTGGTGCTGGGGGAGTATAAACTTTACCATTCTGTTTGGGAACCGCCTATAATGTGTGTAGCATGGAAGATATCGAGATCTCTTGGTTCTTATGTTGACAATGAAAGTATGCCACTCAAAATATTATTTACCTCTATTTCAAAATTCGAGCTCTGGCACCTCTACAAATCCCTGCTTCCCTCTGCGAAGGGCCTATCTATTTACTTTTATGTTGAGTCATCATCCTCTTATTAAAAAGCTCCCATTGGAGAGCACCGCTGTCATTTGCATGCATTACTATTAATTTACATTGAGTATGATTATGACTGGATCTCTTTTACCATGAATTACAATGTCTAGTCAGTCCTTGATCTTCAGAGGTTCTCTGCATTTATGGTTTGCGGTCTCAGAAAGGGCTAGCGTGATACCATCTTGTTATATCATATTATGATTGTTTTGAGAAAGTGTTGTCATCCGAGATTTATTATTATTGCTCGATAGTTGATTATGCCATTGATATGAGTAAACATGAGACCTAAATGTTATTGTGAATATGGTTAGTTCATATTCTTTGCTGAAAACTTGAATGCTGGCTTTAAATATTTGCAACAACAAGATCAAACAGAGTTGTAAAAGTTTTTCTTTATCACTTTCAGTTTGTCAACTGAATTGCATGAGGACAAGCAAAGGTTTAAGCTTGGGGGAGTTGATACGTCTCCAACGTATCTACTTTTGCAAACACTTTTGCCCTTGTTTTGGACTCTAACTTGCATGATTTGAATGGAACTAACCCGGACTGATGCTGTTTTCAACAGAATTGCCATGGTGTTATTTTTGTGCAGAAATAAAAGTTCTCGGAGTGACCTGAAAATCCACGGAGACACGTTTTGGAAATAATAAAAAATACTGGCGAAAGAATCAGCATCAGGAGGCCCACACCCTGTCCACGAGGGTGCAGGGCGTGCCAACCCCCCTGGGGCGCGCCCCCTGCCTCGTGGGCCCCCTGAGACTCCACCGACCTCAACTCCAACTCCATATATTCACTTTCGGGGAGAAAAAAATCAGAGAGAAGGATTCATCGCGTTTTACGATACGGAGCCACCGCCAAGCCCTAATCTTAATCGGGAGGGCTAATCTGGAGTCCGTTCGGGGCTCCGGAGAGGGGAATTTGTCGTCGTCGTCATCGTCAACCATCCTCCATCACCAATTTCATGATGCTCACTGCCGTGCGTGAGTAATCTCATCGTAGGCTTGATGGATGGTGATGGGTTGGATGAGATTTACCATGTAATCGAGTTAGTTTTGGCTCCGCGTGTGTCGAATCAATAAATTTGGGTTGAATACTCTCCCCTCGAAAACTGTTGCGATCCCCTATACTTGTGGGTTATCAGAGAACCACCCACACTTGTCTTGAAATCAAGGGGATTCCACTCCAACCTTTGATCCTTGATTTCTAGCTCCCTCAAGTTGCTTTCCGCTCCAATCCTTCTCGTACTACCATGCCAAATCTGTGAGAGAGTGATTGAGTGTTGAGGAGACTATATTTTGAAGCACAAGAGCAAGGATTTCATCATCAACAACAACACCTATTACCTTTTGGAGAGTGATGTCTTCTAGATTTGTTAGATGTGACTTGGGAGCCTCCAAATCTTGTGGAGTTGAACCAAGGAGTTTGTAAGGGCAAGGAGATCGCCTACTTCGTAAAGATCTACCCTGAGTGGGGCTAGTCCTTCATGGGTGGAAGCCATGATGGCATAGACAAGGTTGCTTTCGTGGACCCTTCATGGATGGAGCCCTTCGTGGGCTCGTGCAGCCGCTGCCCTCCGTGGGTTGAAGTCTCTATCAACGTCATTGTAAAAAACCACCACCTATCAAAACCACACCAAAAATCACCATGTCTTCATTGCGTTTAATCTTCTAAACTCTAGCCCTTAACTTTCTTGCACTTGCATGTTGTTTACTATCTGCTGCCACATCAATGACAGCTTAATTTCCATCAAGGAGAATGTGTAAAGTGCAGAACAACTAAGCGAGGCCATTCTTATTTATCCTCGGGGAAGCGGGTTAATAAGGAGAAAATTGATGTTTATTTCAGTCCAAACTCTCACTAAAATACCTGGTTGCAAGCGAAACATACACTAGTATCGTTGTGGAGGCTTTCATCGAGAAATACTTGGGTCTCCCATAGGGATGGGGTGTTGGGGATCGTAGCATAAATTCAAAATTTTCTACGCATCACCAAGATCAATCTATGGAGTAATCTAGCAAAGAGGGGAAGGAGAGTGCATCTACATACCCTTGTAGATCGGTAAGCGGAAGCGTTCAAGTGAACGGGGTTGATGGAGTCATACTCGTCGTGATCCAAATCACCAATGATCCTAGTGCCGAACGGACGGCACCTCTGCGTTCAACACACATGCAGCCCGGTGACGTCTCCCATGCCTTGATCCAGCAAGGAGAGAGGGAGAGGTTGGGGAAGACTCCGTCCAGCAGCAGCACGACGGCTTGGTGGTGGTGGAGGAGCATGGTACTCCAGCAGGGCTTCGCCAAGCACCGCAAGAGACGAGGAGGAGAGAGGTAGGGCTGCGCCAGGGAGAGGTCAAAACTCATGTCTTGGCAGCCCCGAAGACCTCAACTATATATAAGGGAGAGGGAGGGGGATGCGCCCCCTCTAGGGTTCCCACCCCAAGGGGTGCGGCAGCCCCAAAACCCATCTAGGGCGGCGGCCAAGGGGGGGAAGAGGGGGAAACTTGCCCCCCAAGCAAGGTGGAGGCGCCCCCTCCCCAAACCCTAGGCGCCTTGGGCCCTGGTGGGGGGCGCACCAGCCCACCTGGGGCTGGTCCCCTCCCACACTTGGCCCATGCTGCCCTCTGGGGCCGGTGGCCCCACTTGGTGGACCCCCAGGACCCTCCCGGTGGTCCCGGTACATTACCGATAGCAACCGAAACCTTTCCGGTGACCAAAACAGGACTTTCCATATATAAATCTTTACCTCCGGACCATTCCGGAACTCCTCGTGGCGTCCGGGATCTCATCCGGGACTCCGAACAACATTCGGTAACCACGTACATCTATTCCCTATAACCCTAGCGTCATTGAACCTTAAGTGTGTAGACCCTACGGGTTCGGGAGACACGTAGACATGACCGAGACAACTCTCCGGCCAATAACCAACAGCGGGATCTGGATACCCATGTTGGCTCCCACATGTTCCACGATGATCTCATCGGATGAACCACGATGTCGAGGATTCAATCAATCCCGTATTCAATTCCCTTTGTCTAGCGGTATTGCACTTGCCTGAGATTCGATCATCGGTATCTCGATACCTTGTTCAATCTCGTTACCGGCAAGTCTCTTTACTTGTTCTGTAACACATCATCCCGTGATCAACTCCTTGGTCACATTGCGCATATGATGATGTCCTACCGAGTGGGCCCAGAGATACCTCTCCGTCACACGGAGTGACAAATCCCAGTCTCGATTCGTGCCAACCCAACAGACACTTTCGGAGATACCTGTAGTGTACCTTTATAGCCACCCAGTTACGTTGTGACGTTTGGTACACCCAAAGCATTCCTACGGTATCCGGGAGTTGCACAATCTCATGGTCTAAGGAAATGATAGTTGACATTAGAAAAGCTTTAGCATATGAACTACACGATCTTTGTGCTAGGCTTAGGATTGGGTCTTGTCCGTCACATCATTCTCCTAATGATGTGATCCCGTTATCAATGACATCCAATGTCCATGGTCAGGAAACTGTAACCATCTATTGATCAACGAGCTAGTCAACTAGAGGCTTACTAGGGACATGGTGTTGTCTATGTATCCACACATGTATCTGAGTTTCCCATCAATACAATTCTAGCATGGATAATAAACGATTATCATGAACAAGGAAATATAATAATAACTAATTTATTATTGCCTCTAGGGCATATTTCCAACATGGGGAGAATTACAAGTGGTACTTTCGATCACCTAGGGAATAGAATCAGAAGCAAAATCCAGGATTGACCTGAAAGGAAGGTAGCATGTGCGGGAAGGGATATTTTGCTCAAATAAGTTATACATGCTATTCCTACATATAGCATGAGATATTTCCTTCTCACAAGAAAAGGCTGCGAAAGCTTTTCCTCTTGTATGGAAAAAATATTGGTGGAGCAGTTCTTTGGACAAAAGATCCGTGCACTGGATATCCTCGAGCTCGCTACCTACCCCAAAAGTTAAAGGTGGAATGGGCTTTCGATATTTGCATATGTTCAATCTAGCACTCTTGGGAAAGCACGAATGGAGATTTAAGAGCAATCCAAATTCCTTTTGTGCGAGAGTTTTGAAGGCCAGATACTTCTCGGAGACTGATTTCCTGCACGCTAGCGCACCAAAATCCTCATCGGCTACTTGGCGGACGATGTGGCCAGAAGGGACGCTCTTAATAATGGCTTGATAAAACAAGTTGGAGATGGATCTGCCATCTCTTTTTTAGATGACAAGTGGATCCCAGGCACCTTGTCGATGAAGCCATTTCTAAAACTAGGAGGCACAACATTGCAGTTGGCAACCGAGCTCATCGATACATACAATTGTATGTGGCTCATTCAAGATGTTTTTATCCTACCGAATGTTAATGTCATCCTTAATATCCCGCTGCACACCAGAGGTGGTGATGATTCATTGGCTTGGGCCTTTGGGAAATCAGGGGTATACTATTGAAATCTTCCTATCATGCTCTTATGATTCACAAAGAGCGATCGGCTCTACATGAAGGGTTGGCTATAAAAGATGTGGGCTACCCTATGGCAATTGAAAGTGGTGACAAAAGTTTGAGTTTTCTGGTGGCGCGTTGTTAGGGGCACTCTATCTGGTGAAGATACGCTGAAATACAAACACATCAAGGAGCTAAGTAGATGCAACATTTGTCATGCAATGGAGGAGGACCTCATGCACGCCCTCATTCATTGCTCCCATGCTCGCATATTCTCAGATGAAGCGCGGTCATGGTTGGATTTCCGCATGTGCCTTCACCCTACTACTTGGACACGCGACATTTTATGTGACCCACTTATAACTGATGCAGATCGACCGAAGATTGTTAAGATAATCTGGTCGATCTGGCACTCATGGCATCGGTGGATGCATGACCGTGAGGAGATCAATCCTGTGATATCTATCATAAGGACGAGGAAATCTCTCGCTCTACTTGAATTGCCTCGCTATCAAGCTAAAATTCTATTAGGTCATGGGTGGCGGCCTCCTAAAGATGGTATTGTCAAAACCACAACCAATGAAACCATTTGCTCTGAGTCTAGCAAGGGAGGAGCTGACGGCATCACTCCATCCGCCACTACCTTCATCGCTGCTTAGAGCAAGTCATACCCCGAAGTGTCTAATCCTTTGATTATGGAGACATTGTCCTTTCGTGATGGCGTGTATCTTGCAAGTCTTCAAGGATTCACTCAGGTGATCAAAGAGTCTGACTGCGTGTAGTTAGTTAATCTCTAGCACTCTCGGCAGATATCTGGCAGATATATAAAAATAAAACAAACACTGGAACAACATGCTCTTTGTCAAGGATTCCATCCATCAGCCTCGCAAAAAAAAAGGATTCCATCCATCAAAGCATCAGTAATCTACTCCCTCCGTCCCAAAATAAGTGTCTCAAGCTTAGTGCAAATTTGTACTAGAGCTAGTACAAAGTTGAGAAACTTATTTTGAGACCGAGGGAGTATCTGATACACTGAAACAAAACCTTGTGTTCCCTTTAGTTACTAAAACAGAATAAACCTTGTTTAAAGGCAGGAGAATCAGTAAATAAGCATATGGATTGTGATAAATTTAAGATGATAAAAACTGACTGATGACAAATTTAGTATTCAAAGTATGTCACTACAAAACCATGGGATTGATGGATGCAACATATTTACAGCAGTAGTACAATATACACATGAAAATCTAGGGTCTCTGAAATGACTGGTTAGAACATTTGTATTTAAATGCAACATGATGTGGGCAACTCTATACTTTGCAGGCCAGGAAACCCGTCAGCGGCTAGTGGCCAAGGTCACCATCTGGTTTCCAGTTCCTTTCACCTTCAACAACAGATCTAGTTTCAACAACACAATATCCCACGGCCCATGCTCAGATCAGCACTGCTTGAGATTACGGCGAACACTAGCTCATCAGATTGACACTGCTAGATCTGTCAACTGAACCCATCCGAAAGCACATCTGTCTCGGATTCTCTGAATCTCCAGAAATGCCGAGCTTATTGTTTGGTTTAATACTGCAAACTCTTTCTCGAAAGGAAGCCGCATCTTCTGGTCCAACTGCATCAAAAAATCTTTACATCAACTATGGCACTAACAAAGGGAAAAGAAAAAACCAGCAATTGGGTTATTATATCTAACCTTATCAAGACACCGGGTTGCATCAAGTACATAGCAAAAGTAGGACAATTGCCTGTATAGATCTGCCTCTGTGTACTGTCAGCATACAGAATCGGTATTAGTAGCCATCAAATCAAAGAACAAATAAGCACTCATAAACTTAAGCCCGGATCAACAAACCTGTCTTACTAAACGGCCGTTGCATTGTGGATAGTTCGGGCAGATGGTTCCTCTCTCAGAATCCCCCATCACTCTAAGGTTCACAATGTGAGTTGAATATTTGCAACCCTCGTCATCGCACTGGAAAGAAATGTCAAAAGAAACGGTTCATTACATGTAGACAGGCACCCAAGGACAAGAGAATGTGAAATATCAATCAGAAGTGGAAACTATACTTACCATCAGTAAACCTTTGTAATACCGATTGATGAAATTATCAGCCTGTCTTTTTATCTGGCATGGAAAAAATCAATTTCAGTTCAGCAATCTGAATGCTAGATCATATATTACATTAAGTGGTATTAACCTGGTTGGCAAGCACAGCAGGAGAAACTCTGCACTCATCAGTATCATCTGGACATCTTGGGCACCGCATCCGACGCCAGAAATTCACAGTAGCATCTTTTCCTTCATTTGGATCTGATAAACTAGCAATCAGACTGGACACAGGGGGGCACTCGAAGGTATTGGTACAGCTTGGGCATGATAAACGCAGTGGCTCACAGCCACGATATCTGCAAGTATTACTCATGTTATTTTTAGTTGGAAGTTACGAACTGCAGGAATCAAAGCGAAATAAGTATATTATATGTTTACCTCTCGTCTTCATCATCAATTACAGATAAGAGCATGGTAGACGTATCCTCGTTGCTAGACCCGATTGATCTTGATTGGAACTAATTCCAAGGATTTAGAAGGGTTAAGAACACATGAAAAATATACAAATTAGATAGCTAACCAATAATTAAGAGTGGATGCACACCTTCGATGAGTCAAGTCCAAGACATTCAGCCAGTCGGGCAGGACTAGTACCCTCAATGGAAGCACACAGACGAGAAACGACAGGATGAATCTGTAAAAGCAATTTAGAATAAAAAATACAGTACAGACAAATCTGGCACACAAGAACTATATGTTTTCTTATGTGCAAGGGAGGACCTGCTGTGACAAATAGTACTCGATGTCAATCATCCACTTGTTAGGGTCTCGTTTTAACTCATCCGGATGTCTAGCTCTTTGAGCAATTCCCCCAGAATGTGTATTATCTGAATCCTGTTTGGAATAGTCAAACAAAGTTAGATTTGCTTCTTAATAGTCAAGTAAATTTTAAGGTCTGGTAAGAGTACTTCAAAAAAAGAAGCTAAAAACAGATATTTCCAAAACATTCTGCCGCAAGGTTTCCTTTTTAAAATTACAATCATTTCAAACAAACAAATAATTATGTTCCCTTAATGAGTTATCATTGTATCAAAGCAGAGGTTAACAAATACTCCCTCCGTCCCATAATATAGGATGTTTTTTCACACTAGTGTAGTGTCAAAAAACGTCTTACATTATGGGACGGAGGGAGTAGTACTTAGGGATACCTGTTGCGAGAAAATAATATATGGAACAAATAATAAAGATAACAAAAAAAGTGCATCATTGCAATACCTGTTGCGAGCAGATAATATATGGAACAGTATCACCTGCAGAGCATCCAGAGAAACCATTTTGCTTCAGTCTTAAAGCAACCTGAAAAACCCAACACAACCAAAGGAAAACAGCACTCAGCTCAGCTCATCAGTTTCCCATTTATCTCACAACTGACCAAAAGAAATAAAACAGGTAAATATTACCTGGACATGAGGCTGGTTTTTAGCATCTGGATAATCTTCTGGCGCTTTCGTTAGACTCTTTGTGATGATATATTTTTCAAGCTCTATTTGACCACTTTTCATCTGTGCCTGGACCTGCAACAATACTCATATTCAGTCAATCGTATTACACTAACAAATATAGTACTAATGCCTGTACAATCAAAACTGAAGCGTGGAGCGGTAGCAACCAAAATTAATGCCTCTCAGAAAATATGGAAAAGGAAAACTTAAGAGATGAAGAATATATTGTAGGCTACTCACCTGGACGAGAGAGTTATGTATTGACTCAATAACATCATCACATGTCCTGTAGAAACAGTTTTAACATGGATGAGATGAAAGGGAACATCTCAAGCAAAATTAATGACGACTAAAATACTTACCCTCCAGACAAGATTTGATTCAGGCAAAAATCACCAATTTCTTTTGACAGCATACTCCAATCACGCCTGACCATATCGAGTCCCTTGCGCTCAATGTTCTGTATCAAGCATGTTAGAATATCTCGCCTAGTTTTCCAAGATAAATATGAAGTTGGAATAAGCACACACACACCTCTCGTAAACTACCATCTAGTGCCACTTTAATGGCAGCATATTTCTTCTTTTTGAGAAGCAACATTCTTTTGTATACACCATCAAGATCGATCTCCAGACAACGGTACTTCTTGTTCACCTGCATAAACAATTGTGGAAAGATGATGTTTTTGTGCTGCTCATAGATCATAGTTTAATATCCAAGGCTGAGACTTCAATATCAGAATACTACCTCCTGAATGACCTTTCCAGCAATTGCTTTTGCCTTGGAGATGTCATCCAGTCCAGTATATATCATTATGGAGTCAGTGTCACCATAAATAACCTGTCCAATACAATGAAAAGAAATATCAATATGACCAATTTATTCGTAAAGAAAGTTGGAGTTCAAGCATCTTATAAACAAGGTTCTTTGGATATCTTAGAAAGGTTATTTACCACTGATTTATAAACATAAGTTAGTAATATACATACCTCCAAGTTTAAATTATTCTGAACCAGATCAACAGTGTTTTGCAAGATCTCTCTACCCTGCAGGGGCATCATAGCATATATCAGTCACAACAAATTTAGTTGTACATATTTGTCAATCTACTTCTGAAGGAGAGAAAGTATGTTCTCACTTGTAGGGTAATAAGCTCGGCAAGTGGCTTTGCAAAAAACCTAGAATTAGAAAATCCCAAGCAACCGTACATACTGGGACATAAGGTTAAAAGGATAAGTTAGAGCCAGTCGACCATACTGGATAAATGCAAAAGGAATTACAAACACAAAAGGCTTACTTGGACTCTACTTAGAGCCCATCGACTATACTAGACTTCTTTATGGATGCCGGAAGAAGAGTACAACAACAACAACAACAAAGCCTTTAGTCCCAAACAAGTTGGGGTAGGCTAGAGGTGAAACCCATAAGATCTCGCAACCAACTCATGGCTCTGGCACATGGATAGCAAGCTTCCACGCACCCCTATCCATAGCTAGCTCTTTGGTGATGCCGGAAGAAGAGTACACTTAAGAATTTAGTTTGCAACAGTATTCGTTACCTGTTTGCGGTAAGCTTCAAAGCTTGCTGTTGAATATCAAACTGCTGCCTTTTGAGACCAGAGGCAGTTTTGAGCCATGATTTAACCATTCTTCTCCTCTCCACCAAGCTCTTCAGCAACTGTTTTGTTAGCCATGATTGCAAACACATGTTAGAACAAAATTATGCCCTGACGATAAGCCACATTTCAATCAATAACTGAAGTGCAAAGAAAAGTAAAGACAGAACAAGGAATCACGTCTAAAGTATAGTCCAAGTAAGCCTTCTGTATCACGGCTGATCACTGGCATCCATAAAGAAGCCAATGAGTTTGATTGCAGAACTTGCTGGAGTACTAATATATTAGAAATATTGGGTGTTGATCATGTATTACTTGTACAACAAAATGAACAGAAGAATATATGTCTCAGTGGTCTATACCAAAACCAAGGTTTGTCAATTCTCACAGCATTTAAAATTGGTGGCTGGGGGGAGTACAATTTTGGTCCAGCTTAGTTACAAAGACTGGATATAGTTAAGAAATATAGTACTCCCTTGATCCTGTGACGTTTTGGTAGTTCAATTTCAAATACCAAAACGTCATATATTTAGGAATGGAGCAAGTAGATTGTAAGCTAGAATCACACTGAACAAGTTTACAAAATTCCAATGTCCAAACCAAAAGCATGAACAAGTGTGGTGGCCAAGCAGGAATAGCATATTTTATTTCTGTAACTACAACTCTGAATATTAATAACAAGTTACTCAGAAAAATGAGCTGAAAGCAAACTTTTTATTGGTTATATTCTTGGTGGCAAAGTTCCAAAGCAATATGGGTGCTACCCATAGGGTATCCCACCTATGGCATGTTAGTATGTTGTTACCCTGCTAGCGGCTCAAAAATTTGCAAAAGAGTGTTTCTCATTCCCCCAAGTAAAGAAGAACTCCATATCCAAATAAAGCATATATGTACGTAAGTACCTCAGGTAAAACACCAGTAGCCTTTGAAGTTGGCAGGTTAGGGAGATTGCCATCAGAAGAACGCTCAACAGTGGTGAAGCAGATATTGAATTCCTGAGCGAAGAGAACAAAAGAAACAGTGAATATATATCAAGGGTGTCGCTTAACAGTCGACTCATGGAGAATAAGCCAGAACTTACAGGATCTGTGAAAAATAACGACTCACCTGAATTATTGAAGGATAAAGACTGTTGAAGTCCAGAAGTAGAATATACTTGTCGTAGAGACCTTTTTTAGGCTCCAAAACCAAGCCACCAGCATATGAAGGGCCTTTTCTTGCTTTACCTTGATCACCATGATGCACCTCATCATCAATGGAAGGATCAGCAGCACCATCAGCAGCATTTCCACCTTCGGTATCAGCATTAAGCTTTCGTTTTGCAGAGTTCAGCTCCTTATTGCGTGCAGCAAACTTATCTGGTATAATGAATTTTTTTGCATGGAATGAATGCAACAGTAGATATTCTACCCTCTGAGCTCTAGCACCCTGCGTCCATTTCATGTGAAAGATCATGTCAACATAACATTGTTTTTTGTCTTTTTTCCAAAGGAGACTGCATTTTTGCAGATGTATACTTTGCATAAAAATAATGATGGTATACCTGGAGAGTTTTTCCCCACAGATTACCACTAATATTTGTCAGTTGGCGTGTAAGCGGGAGAACACTCAAGTGGAACATGAGCTCCAAAGAAAGCCATGCATCAGCCTCACCATACTCAACCTAGATGAGGATGATAAATTGGTAAAGTTTGCTTCAGTTCATAATTCTTAAGACATGGCATTCTCTTGAAAGAAGTAAACATGATTTTTGAATTCAAAGAAACCACACCAGCTTTAGAAGTGTTCCCGCTGATTGGAACATTGGAGGTATATCATGTGGCGAAACCTCTCTTCTGTCTTTTTTCAATTGAGTCTCTGCAAGTTGTGTCAGAGAATAACTCACCTGTGTAAAACATATAGGTTAGAGTTGTTGAGTTTGGCTTTAAGATTGCACCAAACAATTAAAATGCTGGTTACCTCCCGCAGAAGATCACGAGAGCATAAGTAGGTATCACAGAGGAGACGGCCAGCAATACAGGACATAATTCCTAGACTTGCCCCAGAACCATATAGCGTGTTTCCTTTGGTAAGCCTGGGCATTACTGATCTTCTAAGGCGACCAATTTTGGACCACATGCTGCTTGGTACTTTGCAGGTCTAGCAGAAAAAGGGCAGAGGTATATTCCTTATTTGATTGAATTAAAACATGATTAGACATTAGTAAAATCATAGTGTAAGTTCTCTAACGTGTTGCTGACCACTTCGTCCAGAACATTGAAATTAAAACATCAACAGAACCCTTTCCATCTACTTCAAGGAGAACATGGAGCTACTAGTACAGGTTCCACAGAGGTACCAAAATTAACCAGAAATGTAATAATAAAAACCTGAGCACGGTGCAGAAGGACATCCAGGTCGAATCCCGAAATGTTGTGCCCCACAAGTACATCACAATCAAGTTTACTAAGCTCAATCATCAAGCGATTTAACAAAGCACGTTCACTGAAAATGGAATAAAAAAGATTAATAAATGCAAAGATGAGAACTTGGATTTGTTCAAAGTAACATGTAAAATGCATACGCAACAACAGTACCCACCTGCTCTCTAGTGCCAGCACGTTGCTACCAGCCTTCTGGTTCCTATCAGAAGCTTCTTTGGTGAGGCCTATAGGAAATATGCTGCCTTCAAGCTTGCGCATAACAGTAAAATGGCTGATCGTTCCCCGTTTCTGCCAATCTTCAGAACGCATTGGAGTATCAATCTGAAATGACCCCAAAAGGCAAACAACATTTATTTGGTAGAAAGTGTCTCTGGCTTATAAAATAATCTCGCGAATATGTAAACTCGATAATTGTTTCAGATAAACCCGAAGTGCATCAGTTTGTCTAAAAAAGAACTGCTTCATATATTCAGAGACATGGAAGGTTCAATTGCTTGATACATCATGCCAAAGTATGTCAGCTTTTCTAGAAAATCTTGTCCAGAAGAAAAGGATAATCATTTACCTGATGCCTAAACTGCTTTATTATGTACAAACAAAAACTAGAATAAAATACTTCGACCCCAGATTAGCATGCTTACTTTTACTTGGTGACAGCATATGACTGATGCTGACACAATCTCATGCACATTGTGTTTCTCATTTATGATAGTTTTAAGATTAACAGCCGCAACTACAACTGGGGGGACTTCCAGTGTGCTACTTGTCATCAAAACAGAAATGTCTTTTGGGGAGTCGACTGTAACTTCAAATTTACACCAGCTGACCTGTGGAAATGCCAAAAACCATCAGCACCAATATAATGCAACAAAGAATTTAGGCAGGAGCCATAAGAGTATCAAATAACTTGGATATAAAACACAGGCTGGAATGAGAGGACAGCATGAAGTCAAGGCTATACCCGCTGAGTAGATGGACATGCCACAAATTTAGAAATCGATAGCCATGAAGGACCCTTGATCTTCCTTTTGATGAGAAACAGTTCAAGTGCACTGAAAAGGTACAATGGTTACTGTCTGTGAGGAAAGGATTTGGCACGGAGTACAGCACTGGAATTGTTGTGTACAGCATGGGTCCCACATTTTATGGTTCATACCTATTGTTTGTCCCAAGTAACGCATGGAAATGTTCACCTCTGAGGTCGGCTGGTACCGCAGGATCCTACGAAAATGCATATGATATAAGGAAAAAAGAAAATATGAAACAGAAGATCCATTGTTCAAGAAACATACCTTGTATGGGTAATTGATTTTCAGGACATACTGCTCACCGATTGGTACATCAGTCCTCTCAAATGCATAGTTCCTCTAAGGCATGCCAAATATGAACAATTAGCATAGACAAGGATATTACAGGGGTTGAAGTTACAGGATGGTTCCACCTACAAACCTTGACTGGAGTCATCACAAAATTTGAAACATTGAGGTCAGACAACTTCTCAGCTACTTCACTCTTTAGTCCAGATGACAACTCCTGGGAAAAAGATATGTAGTGTGCATATAAGATTAATATGTTGCAATGAGCATTAAGCTTAGTATGAAAATAATCAATCTCTCACATGTAAAGTTGCTCGAAGTGATAGCAAAGCATCAGAACTTGTGGAGTTCTTCTCTATCCTTGATATTGTGTCCCTTGGGAATACCGAACTGCTTGGGATTGCATATATGCACCTTTGCATATTTTTTACAACAACACAACAACTATGGAACCGCTTGCCTATTACGACCTAGAAAGAAAAGCAGGTGGTCAAAAAAGTGTGGTGTATAACCTAGAGCTGCAAACATGTAATAGCTGATGATCCAATAGAACATGTAACTATTCAACAAAGTTGATACCTATTTCTGACATACTTGACCATGGCAAATATATGGAGCTTCAAAAAAATATTGACTACTTTATGGAAGTAATGATCAGTGCCTCTATGGAATACATCCATTCATTCAGATACTAAAATACATAAAGCACCACATAATTTATATAAATCAGCTATCCCACTAAGCTAAAGAATCACTTAGTTTGGTGCTGGTGAAATATTGTGTGAACAAAACAAAGCACTTTAACAGATGCCGGCAACTAAACATGTCTCTTATAGGGATTATTCACCACAATACTTCAATAGAAACCTAGTACAAATGATATTTACCTTTCCAAACAAATAGACTGTGCCTGAATTAATACCGAAGGGCTCCTCATATGCATCCAGCACATAGAACGGCAGTGCTCCATCCTTCAGCTCAAACTCCGAGCTTTCATCCACATCAGTGTTACCATTAACAGACACCTCTCCCTCGCCTCCTGCATTCTCCCCCTCCCCACATATCTTCATCCAACCTGCTGTTGCACTCAACATATCCCCATTCCTGGTGCCCTCTGCCTTAATTTTAGCATTTAAACGGTGCACCTTCTCTATCTTCACCTCCCCATTAGCCTCCTGCTTCAGTTCCTCCGAGCTCTTATTCTCATCAACCAATTCAGCACTAGAACCTGGAGCTGCTTCTAATTTGGGTTGCATTTCCACATCAGGCTTCAATTCCACCTCTGGCTGTAATTCCACCTCCATATCTTTTCCATGGTCTGAAACCACATCAGGCTCGAACCCATTATCCGATCTAACCTCCATTTCAGCATGTACGGCTGCTTGAATTGCCTTAATTTGGGCGATTGGTGCAGGCGGCGGTGTCGGGGCAGAGACCCTGCCAACACGACGACGGCGCTCCTCTCGGTCGTTCTCGTCGGGGGCAAACTCGGCGATGACGTCGTCCACGATGCTGTCCGCGGCCAGCGACGAGCCCTTGGTGCGGTCGCTGCCCGGCTTCTTAAAAAAGGAGGAGGTGAACATGGCGGAGAGGCGATCCTTGCCCGTCATCGCACCGGCGGCGGAGAGGGACGCCGCCGCAGCAGACTGCTGGGGCGGACGCTTCGCCTGGGGAGGGCGCGGCTGCTTCCGCTTGCGGGGGGCGCCCTCCTCGCCGCCAGATCCCTCGTCGGAGGAGGAAGGGAGGGCGCGGTGGGTCCAGTCCTCCTCGCGGCCGTCGTCGACGTAGCCGAGGCCGTCGTCGTCGATGATGAAGGCGCCGGCGTCCCTGCGGCGGCGGGCGACGAGGGCGGCGTAGTCCTCCTCGGCGACGGTGTCGTAGATCGGGTCCTCCATCCTCACCTGGACGGCGGCGGCGGAGCGGGCGCCGCCGCCGCGGATGGCGCGGAGGCGCTCGAGCGCCGCGGAGCGCGCCACCGCCTCGGTGCCCCGGGTGCGCGTGCGGCGGCCGGATGCGGCGGCATCGGCGGGCGCGTCGTCCATGGCTTCGCCTCTTCCTCCTTCTCCTGCTCTCCCTTTCTCTCTCTCTCCTATCTCTCTCGCGGGCTCTTTCTCTGAATCAGGCGCAGACAGGAGGGCGTGGATCTATTGTGAATGTGCGGGTGTGGCTTTGGCGGGAAGGTGTTCGAGCATTTGGCGCGCAGAGTTTTCAGGGGAGCGGTAGTGGGTAGCCCCTGGGTCTAGGGTTTTTCAGATCGGGTGGAGAAGAAGCGGATGATCCACGCGTAACTGGGCCGCTGTGGGCCTTGTCATTGTACTGGCCCGTGAAAATCAGACAGTGGATCCGGCCGTTTTGAAACTCATAAAAAAAACAATCATCATAATAAAGTTTCCAGAAACCCCTCCATAAAAATATGAAGGGATCTGGCGGCGAGGATGGCACCCCCCGCAAGGTAGAGATGATTAGAAAATTTATGTCCTTCAGAATTTTTGTAAACTGTGTTCTGTGAAAAAAACACAAATGATTACTGCACTTGTGGTCTCCTCCTTCCCCTCCTCGCTTCATGGGCGGATCCGGTGTGGGGTCCATGGCCCCCACAGACATTTCGCATAATGTCTTTTTCACTTGTGCATGCATATATCCATTACGTTAACTTTGGTGCATCCTAAATACTCCAAAACTTCAAGCCCTTGTAATGTTGCCCCCACAATGGTCATTCTAGACCCGTTTGTTGCCTCGCTGACTTGCGGCCCCTCGATGCGCCATGGTCTCTGCCATCTCTGGTCACTCTAACCACTAGGTCTCAAAGGCACCCTTGCCTCTGACCTCTGCCTTTGATGGGTTGATGCTAGTTGTTTAATCCATTGTTACCTAATCATTGTGGAACTATCAACAACTTACTGTGTGTGTTTTCGGTCAAACTTATTATTTGCTTTGCAATCACCTTTGTCGCCATCTTCCTTTCACCCTAACTATGTGCTTTCAATCGCTGGTCATCCATGACCTTCCAACATCAAACCCATGATGCACAAGTGAGGTTGTTAAGTTAAAGAAGGGCTACACAAATGTAATCACCGCCTTCATTTCATGCACCAAAATGGATGGCTCGCAATGCAGGTGGTAGGGCAGTGTCCAGGTGTGCGAGAGACATATCGATCACTCCGCCAACCTTGGTGCATCAAACACCCACTTCAAAACTTTCGAGTTTTTTTTTACAATCCAAGGAAGATCATGCATGTGATTCGAGGACATGCATCTCTATGGGTCATCCCAAGCCCAACTACATTCAATGCCCACATGGTTTTCCATCCTTCAAGAGGGTTTTTGAGTCCTGTGAATGTAGTCAAGTCCGTGCAGGTTTACGAGTGACATTATCACTACTATGATCTGGTTGCATAGGAGGAGTAGTTTTTTGGATCTATGGTCTCAAGCAATGCACATGTAATGTTTGCCAGGTTTGAATATAGTTGCAGATCATTCTAAAAAATACGTAGCTAAAGATTTAGATAGATAAATTGAGAATGGCACTCAAAAGTTTCAAAAATTAATCTGCAGGCACACATGGATGTTCTCTGTGTACCCATAAATTCTCGTTAAATACTATAGTTTATACACCATAGAAAAGGACAAAACGGCCATAACCAGCAAAATGGTTTTCATGGATTTTTTTGTGTGTGCAGCTACACGGCTAGATGTTGTAATCGACGATGAAAAACGTTGCAAGCAACGACAACAGAAGCTACACCCGTTGTGACTAAATGTTGCAACCATCAATGGTGGATGTTGTGATCGGTCGGATGACGTGCTACAATCGATGACGACATATGTTGTGTCCGGCGAAACGACATACTACAACCAGTGAGACGAATGTTGCAACCGATAGGAAAACATGTTGCAACCAGCGGGACAAAATGTTGCAAAGGTATGTTGGACAGTGCTTAGTCCAGCTCGAATCTCCATGCAAAATCTAACGGGTATGCAATGGACTGAGACTTGGTTAAATCTCAGTCGGCTGAGATTTAGCAAGCCTGGTTATCTCTATATATCCAACTTTCATATGATACGGTGATGGTACAATCTAATAATGCAACTGCTGGTGTTGCCTTTACAAACCAGTCACTTGATCGTTCTGCGTACAGACACATGATGGGTGAAATCAAACATCTTCTAGCATTACGAGAGCTTGTTCCTGTTGAAGTTATCATGAATCCAACATATGATAGCTATCACTCTTAACTAATCTTGGTCGTTCTAGGGTAGCACGGTTTGTTGGTTGCACCATGTCCTAGACTGTGATTCGGAATTTGTATTAGCAAACTATAACTATCACCTTGTAATAGAACTCAGTTTTGCCTTGAAGAAAAAAACTAAAACTATTTTGGTTCATGTATGGGAAACACCATACAATAAGCCAGCAGATCGCTCACTCGTGTTAACCGCCTTCCCCGCTTGCCACGCGTCCCGCGTGGGGGACATCAACCGGTCACCTCTATCCTTACCCAAATAGTCGCACATTCCTCCATTGATCCTCCCATCCCCTACCTCTATCTCTTCATCCCCTGACCCTCTCCATGGATCTCATCCCTGGCTCTTCTCAAACAAGCACGCTGCTGCAACCCCACCACATCAACAACAACCACTGGTGTCCTTCCTCTGTTGCAAAAATGCGAGTGCTACAGAGAGCACACGGTGCTCTTTCTGTTACATCCGTCAGCGTTCTTGTAAGTTTTCGCAACAATAGTCATTTTGAGGAATACATAGAAGAGGCTAGAGATGTTGGGTCCCGTTGCAATGGAGGTTCTGCAACAAAGGTCTTGTTGCGGGAAAATAGAAGTTTTGCAACGAGGTATTGTTGCAGAAAAATAGAGGATAAGAAGTTTTGCAACATGTGTTTTGTTGCAGAGAATTAGAGAAGAGAAGATTTTGCAACAAAGGTCTGGTTGCAGAAACTTAGAGAAGAAAATATTTTGTAACATGTGTCTTGTTATAGAAAATTAGAGAAGAGGAAGTTTTGCAAAAGAGCATTGTAGCATGGCCCTTCATGTATTTATCTATCTTATATACTCATACATTAGATATGAATACCAACGTTGGTTTAAAAATCGTACACATATACCAGATCTTCTTTTTTTCAAGAACACACTTTAGATATGTATATACAATGGCCGATGCTAAGCGTAAGCCGGCTGATAACTACAGTTATCATCCGCCTTGATAACCGTCTGATTGTGCACATAGTAGCCGTCCCGCTCCCAGCAGCCTACCAGCATGGCGGCAGTGTGATGCAACAGGCATCGATGCCGCCAGAGCTACGATGCAACGGTCGTCGGAGGTGCTATGCAGTGGCTGTCGACGCCTCCGGACCTGTGATGCAGCGGTCGTCGACGCCGCCGGAGTTGCGCTGCAGCGGCCGCGGCACCACCGAAGCTGCTATGCAGCGCCCGCCGATGTCGTCGCATCAGTGATGTAGCAGCCGTGCCGCCGCCGGAGCTGCTATGTAGCAAGCGTCGAGGCCACCGGTGTTGTGATGCAACAGCCACGCCACCGCCAGAGCTGCAATGTAGCGGTCATTGAGGCCACCGTTGTTGTGATACAGCGGTCGCGACGCTGCTGGAGCTGCAATGCAACGGTCATCGACGCCACCGGTGTTGTGATGCAGTGGCCGCGACGCAGCCGGAGCTGCAAATGCAACGATCGTGGACGCCGCTGGAGCTGTGATGCAGTGGCCGCCGGAGCTGCAATGCAACGGGTGTTGACGCCGCCGGAGTTGTGATGTAGTGGCCACGACGCCACCGGAGCTATGATGCAGTGAGCGTCGATGACGGCTGTGTTGAGGAACGTTGCAGAAAACAAAAAAAATTCCTACGGTTTCACCAAGATCCATCTATGAGTTCATCTAGCAACGAGTGATCGGATGCATCTACATACCTTTGTAGATCGCGAGCGGAAGCGTTCAAAAGAACGGGGATGAAGTAGTCGTACACGACGTGATCCAAATCACCGGAGATCCTAGCACCGAACGGACGACACCTCCGCGTTCAACACACGTACGGTCAGCGTAACGTCTCCTCCTTCTTGATCCAGCAAGGGGAGAGGAGAGGTTGAGGAAGATGGCTCCAGCAGCAGCACGACGGCGTGGTGGTGATGGAGCTGCAGTACTCCGGCAGGGCTTCGCCGAGCTCTACGGAGGAGGAGGAGGTGTTGGAGAGGGAGAGGGAGGCGCCAAGGCAAGGGGTGCGGCTGCCCCCCTCCCCCCTTTATATAGGCCCCTGGGGGGGCGCCCGCCCTGGGAGATTGTATCTCCCAAGGGGCGGCGGCCAAAGGGGGGTGGAGTGCCCCCAAGGCAAGTGGGCGCCCCCCCCACCCTAGGGTTCCAACCCTAGGCGCAGGGGGTGGGCCTTGGGGGCGCACCTGTTGGGGAACGTTGCAGAAAATTAAAATTTTTCCTACGGTTTCACCAAGATCCATCTATGAGTTCATCTAAGCAATGAGTCATGGGAGAGAGATTGCATCTACATAGCACTTTGTAGATCGCGAGCGGAAGCGTTCAACGAACGGGGATGAGGTAGTCGTACACGACGTGATCCAAATCACCGGAGATCCTAGCACCGAACGGACGGCACCTCCGCGTTCAACACACGTACGGTCAGCGTAACGTCTCCTTCTTCTTGATCCAGCAAGGCAAAGGAGAGGTTGAGGAAGATGGCTCCAGCAGCAGCACGACGGCGTGGTGATGGTGGAGCTGCAGTACTCCGGCAGGGCTTCGCCGAGCTCTACGGAGGAGGAGGAGGTGTTGGAGAGGGAGAGGGAGGCGCCAATGACCAGGGTGCGGCTGCCCCCCTCCCCTCCCCCCTTTATATAGCCCCCTAGGGGGGGCGCCGGCCCTAGGAGATGCAATCTCCTAGGGGGGCGGCGGGCAAGGGGTGGGGCTTGCCCCCCAAGCAAGGGGGCGCCCCCCCTTTAGGGTTTCCCCACCCTAGGCGCATGGGCCTCTTGTGGCTCGTTCCCCTTGGCCCATGCAGGCCAAGGAGCACCCCCTAGAGCCCATGTGGCCCCCCGAGGCAGGTGGCCCCACCCGGTGGACCCCCGGGACCCTCCGGTGGTCCCGGTACAATACCGATAACCCCGAAACTTGTCCCGATGGCCAAAACAGCACTTCCTATATATAATTCTTTACCTCCGGACTATTCCAAAACTCCTCGTGACGTCCGGGATCTCATCCGGGACTCCGAACAACATTCGGGTTACTGCATATACATATCTTCACAACCCTAGCGTCACCGAACCTTAAGTGTGTAGACCCTACGGGTTCGGGAGACATGCAGACATGACCGAGACGGCTCTCGGGCAATAACCAACAGCGGGATCTGGATACCCATGTTGGCTCCCACATGCTCCACGATGATCTCATCGGATGAACCACGATGTCGAGGATTCAATTAATCCCGTATACGATTCCCTTTGTCAATCGGTATTTTACTTGCCCGAGATTCGATCATCGGTATCCCAATACCTCGTTCAATCTCGTTACCGGCAAGTCACTTTACTCGTACCGTAATGCATGATCCCGTGATCAAACACTTTGATCACATTGAGCTCATTATGATGATGCATTACCGAGAGGGCCCGGTGATACCTCTCCGTCAAGCGGAGTGACAAATCCCAGTCTCGATCCGTGTCAACCCAACAGATACTTTCGGAGATACCCGTAGTATACCTTTATAGTCACCCAGTTACGTTCTGACGTTTGGCACACCCAAAGCACTCCTACGGTATCCGGGAGTTACACGATCTCATGGTCTAAGGAAAGGATACTTGACATTGGAAAACTCTAGCAGACGAACTATGCGATCTTATGCTATGTTTAGGATTGGGTCTCGTCCATCACATCATTCTCCTAATGATGTGATCTCGTTATCAATGACATCCAATGTCCATAGTCAGGAAACCATGACTATCTATCGATCAACGAGCTAGTCAACTAGAGGCTTACTAGGGACATGTTGTTGTCTGTTATTCACACATGTATTACGATTTCCGGATAACACAATTATAGCACGAATAAAGACAATTATCATGAACAAGGAAATATAATAATAACACTTTTATTATTGCCTCTAGGGCATATTTCCAACAGTCTCCCACTTGCACTAGAGTCAATAATCTAGTTACATTGTGATGAATCGAACACCCATAGAGTTCTGGTGCTGATCATGTTTTGCCTTAGGGAGAGGTTTAGTCAACGGATCTGCGACATTCAGATCCGTGTGCACTTTACAAATTTCTATGTCTCCATCTTGAACATTTTCACGAATGGAGTTGAAGCGACGCTTGATGTGCCTGGTCTTCTTGTGAAACCTGGGCTCCTTTGCAAGTGCAATAGCTCCAGTGTTGTCACAGAAGAGTTTGATTGGCCTCGACGCATTGGGTATGACTCCGAGGTCGGTGATGAACTCCTTCACCCAAATTGCTTCATGTGCTGCCTCCGAGGCTGCATGTACTCCGCTTCACATGTAGATCCCGCCACGACGCTCTGCTTGCAACTACACCAGCTTACTGCCCCACCATTCAAAATATACACGTATCCGGTTTGTGACTTAGAGTCATCCAGATCTGTGTCGAAGCTAGCGTCGACGTAACCCTTTACGACGAGCTCTTCGTCACCTCCATAAACGCGAAACATTTCCTTAGTCCTTTTCAGGTACTTCAGGATATTCTTGACCGCTGTCCAGTGTTCCTTGCCGGGATTACTTTGGTACCTTCCTACCAAACTTACGGCAAGGTTTACATCAGGTCTGGTACACAGCATGACATACATAATAGAACCTATGGCTGAGGCATAGGGGATGACACTCATCTCTTCTATATCTTCTGCCGTGGTCGGACATTGAGCTGAGCTCAATTTCACACCTTGTAACACAGGTAAGAACCCCTTCTTAGATTGATCCATATTGAACTTCTTCAATATCTTATCAAGGTATGTGCTTTGTGAAAGACCTATGAGGCATCTTGATCTATCTCTATAGATCTTGATGCCTAATATATAAGCAGCTTCTCCAAGGTCCTTCATTGAAAAACTCTTATTCAAGTAGGCCTTAATGCTGTCCAAGAGTTCTATATCATTTCCCATCAAAAGTATGTCGTCTACATATAATATGAGAAATACTACAGAGCTCCCACTCACTTTCTTGTAAACGCAGGCTTCTCCATAAGTCTGCGTAAACCCAAACGCTTTGATCATCTCATCAAAACGAATGTTCCAACTCCGAGATGCTTGCACCAGCCCATAAATCGAGCGTTGGAGCTTGCACACCTTGTCAGCAATCTTAGGATCGACAAAACCTTCCGGCTGCATCATATACAATTCTTCCTTAAGGAAACCATTAAGGAATGTCGTTTTGACGTCCATTTGCCATATTTCATAATCGTAGAATGCGGCAATTGCTAACATGATTCGGACGGACTTCAGCTTCGCTACCGGTGAGAAAGTCTCATCGTAGTCAATTCCTTGAACTTGTCAATAACCCTTAGCGACAAGCCGAGATTTATAGATGGTCACATTACCATCCGCGTCAGTCTTCTTCTTAAAGATCCATTTATTTTCTATGGCTCACCGCTCAACGGGCAAGTCAGTCAAAGTCCATACTTCGTTTTCATACATGGATCCTATCTCGGATTTCATGGCTTCTAGCCATTTGTCGGAATCTGGGCCCGCCATTGCTTCCTCATAGTTTGAAGGTTCACCGTTGTCTAACAACATGATTTCCAAGACAGGGTTGCCGTACCACTCTGGTGCGGAACGTGTCCTTGTGGACCTTCGAATTTCAGTAGGAGCTTGATTAGAAGTATCTTTATCATCATTAATTTCCTCTCTAGTCGGTGAGGCACCTCAGAAACGTTTTCTTGAGTTTTGCCATTTTCCGGTTCAAGAGGTAACACTTCATCAAGTTCTACTTTCCTCCCACTTACTTCTTTCGAGAGAAACTCTTTCTCTAGAAATGATCCATTCTTGGCAACAAAGATCTTGCCTTCGGATCTGAGGTAGAAGGTATACCCAATAGTTTCTTTAGGGTATCCTATGAAGACGCATTTTTCCGACTTGGGTTCGAGCTTTTCAGGTTGAAGTTTCTTGACATAAGCATCGCATCCCCAAACTTTTAGAAACAACAGCTTAGGTTTCTTCCCAAACCATAATTCATACGGTGTCGTCTCAACGGATTTCGACGGAGCCCTATTTAAAGTGAATGCGGCAGTCTCTAAAGCATAGCCCCAAAAAGATAGCGGTAAATCGGTAAGAGACATCATAGATCGCACCATATCTAATAGAGTGCGATTACGACGTTCGGACACACCATTACGCTGAGGTGTTCCAGGCGGCGTGAGTTGTGAAACTATTCTACATTTTCTTAAGTGTGTGCCAAATTCGTGACTCAAGTATTCTCCTCCACGATCTGATCGTAGAAACTTGATCTTTCTATCACGTTGATTTTCAACCTCACTCTGAAATTCCTTGAACTTTTCAAAGGTCTCAGACTTGTGTTTCATTAAGTAGATATACCCATATCTACTCAAGTCATCAGTGAGGGTGAGAACATAACGATAGCCACCGCGAGCCTCAACACTCATTGGACCGCACACATCGGTATGTATGATTTCCAATAAGTTGGTTGCTCGCTCCATTGTTCCTGAGAACGGAGTCTTGGTCATTTTACCCATGAGGCATGGTTCGCACGTGTCAAATGATTCATAATCAAGAGACTCTAAAAGTCCATCTGCATGGAGCTTCTTCATGCGTTTGACACCTATGTGACCAAGGCGGCAGTGCCACAAATATGTGGGACTATTGTTATCAACTTTAACTCTTTTGGTATTCACACTATGAATATGTGTATCATCACGTACGAGATTCATTAAGAATAAACCATTAACCATCGGAGCATGACCATAAAACATATCTCTCATATAAATAGAACAACCATTATTCTCGGATTTAAATGAGTAGCCATCTCGAATTAAACGAGATCCAGACACAATGTTCATGCTCAAACTTGGCACTAAATAACAATTATTGAGGTTTAAAACTAATCCCGTAGGTAAATGTAGAGGCAGCGTGCCGACGGCGATCACATCGACCTTGGAACCATTCCCGACGCGCATCGTCACCTCGTACTTCGCCAGTCTCCGTTTATTCCGCAGCTCCTGCTTTGAGTTACAAATGTGAGCAACTGCACCGGTATCAAATACCCAAGAGCTACTACGAGTACTGGTAAGGTACACATCAATTACATGTATATCACATATACCTTTTGTTTTGCCGGCCTTCTTGTCCGCTAAGTATTTGGGGCAGTTCCGCTTCCAGTGACCACTTCCCTTGCAATAAAAACACTCAGTCTCGGGCTTGGGTCCATTCTTTGGCTTCTTCCCGGCAAATTGCTTACCGGGCGCGGCAACCTCCTTGCCTTCCTTCTTGAAGTTCTTTTTACCCTTGCCCTTCTTGAACTTAGTGGTTTTATTCACCATCAACACTTGATGCTCCTTCTTGATTTCTACCTCTGCTGATTTCAGCATAGCATATACCTCAGGAATGGTCTTCACCATCCCCTGCATGTTGCAGTTCATCACAAAGCTCTTGTAGCTAGGTGGAAGCGACTGGAGGATTCTGTCAATGACCGCTTCATCCAGGAGATTAACTTCCAGTTGAGTCAAGCGGTTGTGCAACCCAGACATCTTGAGTATGTGTTCACTGACAGAGCCATTTTCCTCCATCTTACAGCTAAAGAATTTGTCGGAGACTTCATATCTCTCGACCCAGGCATGAGCTTGGAAAACCATTTTCAGCTCTTCGAACATCTCATATGCTCCATGTCTCTCAAAAGCTTTTGGAGCCCCGGCTCTAAGCTGTAAAGCATGCCGCACTGAACGAGGGAGTAATCATCGGAACGTGACTGCCAAGCGTTCATAACGTCTTGTTCTGCAGGGAGAACAGGTGCGTCACCCAGCGGTGCTCGTAGGACATAATCTTTCTTGGCAGCTATGAGGATGATCCTCAGGTTCCGGACCCAGTCCGTATAGTTGCTGCCATCGTCTTTCAGCTTGGTTTTCTCTAGGAACGCGTTGAAGTTGAGGACTACGTTGGCCATTTGATCTACAAGACATATTGTAAATTTTTTAGACTAAGTTCATGATAATAAAGTTCATCTAATCAAATTATTTAATGAACTCCCACTTAAATAGACATCCCTCTTCTAGTCATCTAAGTATTACATGATCCAAGTCAACTAGGCCGTGTCCGATCATCACGTGAGACGGACTAGTCAACATTGGTGAACATCTTCATGTTGATCGTATCTTCTATACGACTCATGCTCGACCTTTCGGTCTTCTGTGTTCTGAGGCCATGTCTGTACATGCTAGGCTCGTCAAGTCAACCTAAGTGTTTGCATGTGTAAATCTGTCTTAAACCCGTTGTATGTGAACGTTAGAATCTATCACACCCGATCATCACGTGGTGCTTCGAAACAACGAACTGTCGCAACTGTGCACAGTTAGGGGGAACACTTCTTGAAATTATTATGAGGGATCATCTTATTTACTACCGTCGTTCTAAGTAAACAAGATGCAAAACATGATAAACATCACATGCAATCAAATAATAAACGTGACATGATATGGCCAATATCACATAGCTCCTTTGATCTCCATCTTGGGGCTCCATGATCATCTTATCACCGGCTTGACACCATGATCTCCATCATCGTGTCTCCATGAAGTTGCTCGCCAACTATTACTTCTACTACTATGGCTAACGCGTTTAGCAATAAAGTAAAGTAATTTACATGGCGTTTCTCAATGACACGCAGGTCATACAAAAATAAAGACAACTCCTATGGCTCCTGCCGGTTGTCATACTCATCGACATGCAAGTCGTGATTCCTATTACAATAGCATGAACATCTCATACATCACATATAGATCATTCATCATTCATCACAACTTTGGCCATATCATATCACAAAGCACTTGCTGCAAAAACAAGTTAGACGTCCTCTAATTGTTGTTGCAAGTTTTACGTGGCTGAATTAGGGTTCTAGCAAGAACGTTTTCTTACCTACGTGAAAGCCACAACGTGATTTGTCAACTTCTATTTACCCTTCATAAGGACCCTTTTCATCGAATCCGCTCCAACTAAAGTGGGAGAGACAGACACCCGCCAGCCACCTTATGCAACTAGTGCATGTTGGTCGGTGGAACCGGTCTCACGTAAGTGTACGTGTAAGGTTGGTCCGGGCCGCTTCATCCCACAATACCGCTGAAGCAAGATAAGACTAGTAGCGGCAAGAAAAGTTGACAACATCTACGCCCACAACAAATTGTGTTCTACTCGTGCAATAGAGAACTACGGATAGACCTAGCTCATGATGCCACTGTTGGGGAACGTTGCAGAAAATTAAAATTTTTCCTATGGTTTCACCAAGATCCATCTATGAGTTCATCTAGGCAACGAGTCATGGGAGAGAGATTGCATCTACATACCACTTTGTAGATCGCGAGTGGAAGCGTTCAACGAACGGGGATGAGGTAGTCGTACACGACGTGATCCAAATCACCGGAGATCCTAGCACCGAACGGACGGCACCTCCGCGTTCAACACACGTACGGTCAGCGTAACGTCTCCTTCTTCTTGATCCAGCAAGGCAAAGGAGAGGTTGAGGAAGATGGCTCCAGCAGCAGCACGACGGCGTGGTGATGGTGGAGCTGCAGTACTCCGGCAGGGCTTCGCCAAGCTCTACGGAGGAGGAGGAGGTGTTGGAGAGGGAGAGGGAGGCGCCAATGACCAGGGTGCGGCTGCCCCCCTCCCCTCCCCCCTTTATATAGCCCCCTAGGAAGGGGCGCCGGCCCTAGGAGATGCAATCTCCTAGGAGGGCGGCGGCCAAGGGGTGGGGCTTGCCCCCCAAGCAAGGGGGCGCCCCCCCCCCCTTTAGGGTTTCCCCACCCTAGGCGCATGGGCCTATTGTGGCTGGTTCCCCTTGGCCCATGCATGCCAAGGCGCACCCCCTAGAGCCCATGTGGCCCCCCGAGGCAGGTGGCCCCACCCGGTAGACCCCCGGGACCCTCCGATGGTCCCGGTACAATACCGATAACCCCGAAACTTGTCCCGATGGCCAAAACAGCACTTCCTATATATAATTCTTTACCTCCGGACTATTCCGAAACTCCTCGTGACGTCCGGGATCTCATCCGGGACTCCGAACAACATTCGGGTTACTGCATATACATATCTTCACAACCCTAGCGTCACCGAACCTTAAGTGTGTAGACCCTACGGGTTCGGGAGACATGCAGACATGACCGAGACGGCTCTCGGGCAATAACCAACAGCGGGATCTGGATACCCATGCTGGCTCCCACATGCTCCACGATGATCTCATCGGATGAACCACGATGTCGAGGATTCAATTAAACCCGTATACGGTTCCCTTTGTCAATCGGTATTTTACTTGCCCGAGATTCGATCGTCGGTATCCCAATACCTCGTTCAATCTCGTTACCGGCAAGTCACTTTACTCGTACCGTAATGCATGATCCCGTGATCAAACACTTTGATCACATTGAGCTCATTATGATGATGCATTACCGAGAGGGCCCGGTGATACCTCTCCGTCAAGCGGAGTGACAAATCCCAGTCTCGATCCGTGTCAACCCAACAGATACTTTCGGAGATACCCGTAGTATACCTTTATAGTCACCCAGTTACGTTGTGACGTTTGGCACACCCAAAGCACTCCTACGGTATCCGGGAGTTACACGATCTCATGGTCTAAGGAAAGGATACTTGACATTGGAAAACTCTAGCAGACGAACTATGCGATCTTATGCTATGTTTAGGATTGGGTCTCGTCCATCACATCATTCTCCTAATGATGTGATCTCGTTATCAATGACATCCAATGTCCATAGTCAGGAAACCATGACTATCTATCGATCAACGAGCTAGTCAACTAGAGGCTTACTAGGGACATGTTGTTGTCTGTTATTCACACATGTATTACGATTTCCGGATAACACAATTATAGCACGAATAAAGACAATTATCATGAACAAGGAAATATAATAATAACGCTTTTATTATTGCCTCTAGGGCATATTTCCAACAGCACCAGCCCACTAAGGGCTGCCCCCCCTTCCCACTTCAGCCCATGGGGCCCTCCGGGATGGGTGGCCCCACCCGGTGGACCCCCGGGACCCATCTGGTGGTCCCGGTACAATACCGGTGACCCCAAGATCATTCCCGATGGCCGAAACTGCACTTCCTATATATAATTCTTCACCTCCGGACCAATCCGGAACTCCTCGTGACGTCCGGGATCTCATCCGGGACTCCGAACAACATTCGAGTTACTGCATATACATATCTTCACAACCCTAGCGTCACCGAACCTTAAGTGTGTAGACCCTACGGGTTCGGGAGACGTGCAGACATGACCGAGACGGCTCTCGGGCAATAACCAACAGCGGGATCTGGATACCCATGTTGGCTCCCACATGCTCCACGATGATCTCATCGGATGAACCACGATGTCGAGGATTCAATTAATCCCGTATACGATTCCCTTTGTCAATCGGTATTTTACTTGCCCGAGATTCGATCGTCGGTATCCCAATACCTCGTTCAATCTCGTTACCAGCAAGTCACTTTACTCGTATCGTAATGCATGATCCCGTGATCAAACACTTTGATCATATTGAGCTCATTATGATGATGCATTACCGAGTGGGCCCGGTGATACCTCTCCGTCAAGCGGAGTGACAAATTCCAGTCTTGATCCGTGTCAACCCAACAGACACTTTCGGAGATACCCGTAGCATACCTTTATAGTCACCCAGTTACGTTGTGACGTTTGGCACACCCAAATCACTCCTACGGTATCCGGGAGTTACACGATCTCATGGTCTAAGGAAAGGATACTTGACATTGGAAAACTCTAGCAAACGAACTATGCGATCTTATGCTATGTTTAGGATTGGGTCCCGTCCATCACATCATTCTCCAAATGATGTGATCTCGTTATCATTGCATCCAATGCCCATAGTCAGGAAACCATGACTATCTATTGATCAACGAGCTAGTCAACTAGAGGCTTACTAGGGACATGTTGTTGTCTGTTATTCACACATGTATTACGATTTCCGGATAACACAATTATAGCACGAATAAAGACAATTATCATGAACAAGGAAATATAATAAAAATGCTTTTATTATTGCCTCTAGGGCATATTTCCAACAGTCTCCCACTTGCACTAGAGTCAATAATCTAGTTACATTGTGATGAATCGAACACCCATAGTGTTCTGGTGCTGATCATGTTTTGCCTTAGGGAGAGGTTTAGTCAACGGATCTACGACATTCAGATCCGTGTGCACTTTACAAATTTCTATGTCTCCATCTTGAACATTTTCACGAATGGAGTTGAAGCGACGCTTGATGTGCCTGGTCTTCTTGTGAAACCTGGGCTCCTTGGCAAGTGCAATAGCTCCAGTGTTGTCACAGAAGAGTTTGATTGGCCCCGACGCATTGGGTATGACTCCGAGGTCGGTGATGAACTCCTTCGCCCAAATTGCTTCATGTGCTGCCTCCGAGGCTGCATGTACTCCGCTTCACATGTAGATCCCGCCACGACGCTCTGCTTGCAACTACACCAGCTTACTGCCCCACCATTCAAAATATACACGTATCCGGTTTGTGACTTAGAGTCATCCAGATCTGTGTCGAAGCTAGCGTCGACGTAACCCTTTACGACGAGCTCTTCGTCACCTCCATAAACGCGAAACATTTCCTTAGTCCTTTTCAGGTACTTCAGGATATTCTTGACCCTTGTCCAGTGTTCCTTGCCGGGATTACTTTGATACCTTCCTACCAAACTTACGGCAAGGTTTACATCAGGTCTGGTACACAGCATGGCATACATAATAGAACCTATGGCTGAGGCATAGGGGATGACACTCATCTCTTCTATATCTTCTGCCGTGGTCGGACATTGAGCTGAGCTCCACCTTGTAACACAGGTAAGAACCCCTTCTTAGATTGATCCATATTGAACTTCTTCAATATCTTATAAAGGTATGTGCTTTGTGAAAGACCTATGAGGCGTCTTGATCTATCTCTATAGATCTTTATGCCTAATATATTAGCAGCTTCTCCAAGGTCCTTCATTGAAAAACTCTTATTCAAGTAGGCCTTAATGTTGTCCAAGAGTTCTATATCATTTCCCATCAAAAGTATGTCATCTACATATAGTATGAGAAATGCTACAGAGCTCCCACTCACTTTCTTGTAAACGCAGGCTTCTCCATAAGTCTGCGTAAATCCAAACGCTTTGATCATCTCATCAAAGCGAATGTTCCAACTCCGAGATGCTTGCACCAGCCCATAAATCGAGCGTTGGAGCTTGCACACCTTGTCAGCATTCTTAGGATCGACAAAACCTTCCAGCTGCATCATATACAACTCTTCCTTAAGGAAACCATTAAGGAATGCCGTTTTGACGTCCATTTGCCATATTTCATAATCGTAGAATGCGGCAATTGCTAACATGATTTGGACGGACTTCAGCTTCGCTACCGATGAGAAAGTCTCATCGTAGTCAACCCCTTGAACTTGTCGATAACCCTTAGCGACAAGCCGAGCTTTATAGATGGTCACATTACCATCCACGTATGTCTTCTTCTTAAAGATCCATTTATTTTCTATGGCTCGCCGCTCAACGGGCAAGTCAGTCAAAGTGCATACTTCGTTTTCATACATGGATCCTATCTCGGATTTCATGGCTTCCAGCCATTTGTCGGAATCCGGGCCCGCCATCGCTTCTTCATAGTTCGAAGGTTCACCGTTGTCTAACAACATGATTTCCAAGACAGGGTTGCCATACCACTCTGGTGCGGAACGTGTCCTTGTGGACCTTCGAATTTCAGTAGGAGCCTGATTAGAAGTATCTTGATCATCATCATTAATTTCCTCTCTAGTCGGTGCAGGCACCTCAGAAACGTTTTCTTGAGTTTCGCCATTTTCCGGTTCAAGAGGTAACACTTCATCAAGTTCTACTTTCCTCCCACTTACTTCTTTCGAGAGAAACTCTTTCTCTAGAAAGGATCCATTCTTGGCAACAAAGATCTTGCCTTCGGATCTGAGGTAGAAGGTATACCCAATAGTTTCTTTAGGGTATCCTATGAAGACGTATTTTTCCGACTTGGGTTCGAGCTTTTCAGGTTGAAGTTTCTTGACATAAGCATCGCATCCCCAAACTTTTAGAAACGACAGCTTAGGTTTCTTCCCAAACCATAATTCATACGGTGTCGTCTCAACGGATTTCGACGGAGCCCTATTTAAAGTGAATGCGGCAGTCTCTAAAGCATAGCCCCAAAAAGATAGCGGTAAATCGGTAAGAGACATCATAGATCGCACCATATCTAATAGAGTGCGATTACGACGTTCGGACACACCATTACGCTGAGGTGTTCCAGGCGGCGTGAGTTGTGAAACTATTCCACATTTTCTTAAGTGTGTGCCAAATTCGTGACTCAAGTATTCTCCTCCACGATCTGATCGTAGAAACTTGATCTTTCTATCACGTTGATTTTCAACCTCACTCTGAAATTCCTTGAACTTTTCAAAGGTCTCAGACTTGTGTTTCATTAAGTAGATATACCCATATCTACTCAAGTCATCAGTGAGGGTGAGAACATAACGATAGCCACCGCGAGCCTCAACACTCATTGGACCGCACACATCGGTATGTATGATTTCCAATAAGTTGGTTGCTCGCTCCATTGTTCCTGAGAACGGAGTCTTGGTCATTTTACCCATGAGGCATGGTTCGCACGTGTCAAATGATTCATAATCAAGAGACTCTAAAAGTCCATCTGCATGGAGCTTCTTCATGCGTTTGACACCTATGTGACCAAGGCGGCAGTGCCACAAATATGTGGGACTATTGTTATCAACTTTAACTCTTTTGGTATTCACACTATGAATATGTGTATCATCACGTACGAGATTCATTAAGAATAAACCATTAACCATCGGAGCATGACCATAAAACATATCTCTCATATAAATAGAACAACCATTATTCTCGGATTTAAATGAGTAGCCATCTCGAATTAAACGAGATCCAGACACAATGTTCATGCTCAAACTTGGCACTAAATAACAATTATTGAGGTTTAAAACTAATCCCGTAGGTAAATGTAGAGGGAGCGTGCCGACGGCGATCACATCGACCTTGGAACCATTCCCGACGCGCATCGTCACCTTGTCCTTCGCCAGTCTCCGTTTATTCCGCAGCTCCTGCTTTGAGTTACAAATGTGAGCAACTGCATCGGTATCAAATACCCAAGAGCTACTACGAGTACTGGTAAGGTACACATCAATTACATGTATATCACATATACCTTTTGTTTTGCCGGTCTTCTTGTCCGCTAAGTGTTTGGGGCAATTCCGCTTCCAGTGACCACGTCCCTTGCAATAAAAGCACTCAGTCTCGGGCTTGGGTCCATTCTTTGGCTTCTTCCCGGCAACTTGCTTACCGGGCGCGGCAACTTCCTTGTCGTCCTTCTTGATGTTCTTTTTACCCTTGCCCTTCTTGAACTTAGTGGTTTTATTCACCATCAACACTTGATGTTCCTTCTTGATTTCTACCTCTTCTGATTTCAGCATAGCATATACCTCAGGAATGCTCTTTACCATCCCCTGCATGTTGTAGTTCATCACAAAGCTCTTGTAGCGAGGTGGAAGCGACTGGAGGATTCTGTCAATGACCGCTTCATCCGGGAGATTAACTTCCAGTTGAGTCAAGCGGTTGAGCAACCCAGACATCTTGAGTATGTGTTCACTGACAGAGCTATTTTCGTCCATCTTACAGCTAAAGAATTTGTCGGAGACTTCATATCTCTCGACCCGGGCATGAGCTTGGAAAACCATTTTCAGCTCTTCGAACATCTCATATGCTCCATGTCTCTCAAAACGCTTTTGGAGCCCCGGCTCTAAGCTGTAAAGCATGCCGCACTGAACGAGGGAGTAATCATCGGAACGTGACTGCCAAGCGTTCATAACGTCTTGTTCTGCAGGGAGAACAGGTGCGTCACCCAGCGGTGCTCGTAGGACATAATCTTTCTTGGCAGCTATGAGGATGATCCTCAGGTTCCGGACCCAGTCCGTATAGTTGCTGCCATCGTCTTTCAGCTTGGTTTTCTCTAGGAACGCGTTGAAGTTGAGGACTACATTGGCCATTTGATCTACAAGACATATTGTAAATATTTTAGAGTAAGTTCATGATAATAAAGTTCATCTAATCAAATTATTTAATGAACTCCCACTTAGATAGACATCCCTCTTCTAGTCATCTAAGTATTACATGATCCAAGTCAACTAGGCCGTGTCCGATCATCATGTGAGACGGACTAGTCAACATTGGTGAACATCTTCATGTTGATTGTATCTTCTATACGACTCATGCTCGACCTTTCGGTCTTCTGTGTTCCGAGGCCATGTCTGTACATGCTAGGCTCGTCAAGTCAACCTAAGTGTTTGCATGTGTAAATCTGTCTTACACCCGTTGTATGTGAACGTTAGAATCTATCGCACCCGATCATCACATGGTGCTTCGAAACAACGAACTGTCGCAACGGTGCATAGTTAGGGGGAACACTTCTTGAAATTATTATGAGGGATCATCTTATTTACTACCGTCGTTCTAAGTAAACAAGATGCAAAACATGATAAACATCACATGCAATCAAATAATAAACGTGACATGATATGGCCAATATCACATAGCTCCTTTGATCTCCATCTTGGGGCTCCATGATCATCTTGTCACCGTCTTGACACCATGATCTCCATCATCATGATCTCCATCATCGTGTCTCCATGAAGTTGCTCACCAACTATTACTTCTACTACTATGGCTAACGCGTTTAGCAATAAAGTAAAGTAATTTACATGGCGTTTCTCAATGACACGCAGGTCATACAAAAATAAAGACAACTCCTATGGCTCCTGCCGGTTGTCATACTCATCGACATGCAAGTCGTGATTCCTATTACAATAGCATGAACATCTCATACATCACATATAGATCATTCATCATTCATCACAACTTTGGCCATATCATATCACAAAGCACTTGCTGCAAAAACAAGTTAGATGTCCTCTAATTGTTGTTGGAAGTTTTACGTGGCTGAATTAGGGTTCTAGCAAGAACGTTTTCTTACCTACATGAAAACCACAACGTGATTTGTCAACTTCTATTTACCCTTCATAAGGACCCTTTTCATCGAATCCGCTCCAACTAAAGTGGGAGAGACAGACACCCGCCAGCCACCTTATGCAACTAGTGCATGTTGGTCGGTGGAACCGGTCTCACGTAAGCGTACGTGTAAGGTTGGTCCGGGCCGCTTCATCCCACAATACCGCTGAAGCAAGATAAGACTATTAGCGGCAAGAAAGTTGACAACATCTACGCCCACAACAAATTGTGTTCTACTCGTGCAATAGAGAACTACGCATAGACCTAGCTCATGATGCCACTGTTGAGGAACGTTGCAGAAAACAAAAAAAATTCCTACGGTTTCACCAAGATCCATCTATGAGTTCATCTAGCAACGAGTGATCGGATGCATCTACATACCTTTGTAGATCGCGAGCGGAAGCGTTCAAAAGAACGGGGATGAAGTAGTCGTACACGACGTGATCCAAATCATCGGAGATCCTAGCACCGAACGGACGCCACCTCCGCGTTCAACACACGTACGGTCAGCGTAACGTCTCCTCCTTCTTGATCCAGCAAGGGGAGAGGAGAGGTTGAGGAAGATGGCTCCAGCAGCAGCACGACGGCGTGGTGGTGATGGAGCTGCAGTACTCCGGCAGGGCTTCGCCGAGCTCTACGGAGGAGGAGGAGGTGTTGGAGAGGGAGAGGGAGGCGCCAAGGCAAGGGGTGTGGCTGCCCCCCTCCCCTCCCCCCTTTATATAGGCCCCTGGGGGGCGCCCGCCTTGGGAGATTGAATCTCCCAAGGGGCGGCGGCCAAAGGGGGGTGGAGTGCCCCCCAAGGCAAGTGGGCGCCCCCCCACCCTAGGGTTCCAACCCTAGGCGCAGGGGTGGGCCTTGGGGGGCGCACCAGCCCACGAAGGGCTGGCCCCCCTTCCCACTTCAGCCCATGGGGCCCTCCGGGATGGGTGGCCCCACCCGGTGGACCCCCGGGACCCATCTGGTGGTCCCGGTACAATACCGGTGACCCCCAGATCATTCCCGATGGCCGAAACTGCACTTCTTATATATAATTCTTCACCTCCGGACCAATCCGGAACTCCTCGTGGCGTCCGGGATCTCATCCGGGACTCCGAACAACATTCGAGTTACTGCATATACATATCTTCACAACCCTAGCGTCACCGAACCTTAAGTGTGTAGACCCTACGGGTTCGGGAGACATGCAGACATGACCGAGACGGCTCTCAGGCAATAACCAACAGCTGGATCTGGATACCCATGTTGGCTCCCACATGCTCCACGATGATCTCATCGGATGAACCACGATGTCGAGGATTCAATTAAACCCGTATACGATTCCCTTTGTCAATCGGTATTTTACTTGCCCGAGATTCGATCGTCGGTATCCCAATACCTCGTTCAATCTCGTTACCGGCAAGTCACTTTACTCGTACCGTAATGCATGATCCCGTGATCAAACACTTTGATCACATTGAGCTCATTATGATGATGCATTACCGAGAGGGCCCGGTGATACCTCTCCGTCAAGCGGAGTGACAAATCCCAGTCTCGATCCGTGTCAACCCAACAGATACTTTCGGAGATACCCGTAGTATACCTTTATAGTCACCCAGTTACGTTGTGGCTTTTGGCACACCCAAAGCACTCCTACGGTATCCGGGAGTTACACGATCTCATGGTCTAAGGAAAGGATACTTGACATTGGAAAACTCTAGCAGACGAACTATGCGATCTTATGCTATGTTTAGGATTGGGTCTCGTCCATCACATCATTCTCCTAATGATGTGATCTCGTTATCAATGACATCCAATGTCCATAGTCAGGAAACCATGACTATCTATCGATCAACGAGCTAGTCAACTAGAGGCTTACTAGGGACATGTTGTTGTCATTTATTCACACATGTATTACAATTTCCGGATAACACAATTATAGCACGAATAAAGACAATTATCATGAACAAGGAAATATAATAATAACGCTTTTATTATTGCCTCTAGGGCATATTTCCAACAGAACCAGCCCACTAAGGGCTGGCCCCCCCTTCCCACTTCAGCCCATGGGGACCTCCGGGATGGGTGGCCCCACCCGGTGGACCCCCGGGACCCATCTAGTGGTCCCGGTACAATACCGGTGACCCCCAGATCATTCCCGATGGCCGAAACTGCACTTCCTATATATAATTCTTCACCTCCGGACCAATCCGGAACTCCTCGTGACGTCCGGGATCTCATCCGGGACTCCGAACAACATTCGAGTTACTGCATATACATATCTTCACAACCCTAGCGTCACCGAACCTTAAGTGTGTAGACCCTACGGGTTCGGGAGACATGCAGACATGACCGAGATGGCTCTCGGGCAATAACCAACAGCGGGATCTGGATACCCATGTTGGCTCCCACATGCTCCACGATGATCTCATCGGATGAACCACGATGTCGAGGATTCAATTAATCCTGTATACGATTCCCTTTGTCAATCGGTATTTTACTTGCCCGAGATTCGATTGTCGGTATCCCAATACCTCGTTCAATCTCGTTACCGGCAAGTCACTTTACTCGTATTGTAATGCATGATCCCGTGATCAAACACTTTGATCATATTGAGCTCATTATGATGATGCATTACCGAGTGGGCCCGGTGATACCTCTCCGTCAAGCGGAGTGACAAATTCCAGTCTTGATCCGTGTCAACCCAACAGACACTTTTGGAGATACCCGTAGCATACCTTTATAGTCACCCAGTTACGTTGTGACGTTTGGCACACCCAAAGCACTCCTACAGTATCCGGGAGTTACACGATCTCATGGTCTAAGGAAAGGATACTTGACATTGGAAAACTCTAGCAAACGAACTATGCGATCTTATGCTATGTTTAGGACTGGGTCTCGTCCATCACATCATTCTCGTAATGATGTGATCTCGTTATCATTGACATCCAATGCCCATAGTCAGGAAACCATGACTATCTATTGATCAACGAGCTAGTCAACTAGAGGCTTACTAGGGACATGTTGTTGTCTGTTATTCACACATGTATTACGATTTCCGGATAACACAATTATAGCACGAATAAAGACAATTATCATGAACAAGGAAATATAATAATAATGCTTTTATTATTGCCTCTAGGGCATATTTCCAACAGGCTGTCGTGGACGAGTTGCGTCACAACAAGAGAAACCATGATGAGGTGTCCTCGCAGTAGGAGTAGCGCCGAGCCGCTGACGAGGTGCATGGCAGCATGCCGGCAATGGCGAATTGCTACATCGCAGCACGAAGGCCATGGGCGAGCACGACATTGCATCGCCGGTAGCAACGACGAGCAGCCGCCTCCTCACTGTAGGATCGGAAGTATGTCTAGAGGGGGTGATTAGACTACTTGACCAAATAAAAATCTAGCCTTTTCCCAATTTTAGTTTTTGGCAGATGTTAACAACTTAGCACAAGTCAAGCAATCAACCTACACATGCAATTCTAAGAGTATAGCAGCGGAATGTAAAACAATTGCATATGAAGGTAAAGGGAGGAGATTTAGGGAGCAAACGCAATGTTGACACAGAGATTTTTTATCCGTGGTTCCGATAGGTGGTGCTATCGTACATCCACATTGATGCAGACTTCAACCCACGAAGGGTAACGGTTGCGCGAGTCCATGGAGGGCTCCACCCACGAAGGGTCCACGAAGAAGCAACCTTGTCTATCCCACCATGGTCATCGCCCATGAAGGACTTGCCTCACCCGGGTAGATCTTCACGAAGTAGGCGATCTCCTTGCCCTTACAAACTCCTTGGTTCAACTCCACAATCTTGACGGAGGCTCCCAAGTGACACCTAGCCAATCTAGGAGACACCACTCTCCAAGGAGTAACAAATGGTGTGTTGATGATGAACTCCTTGCTCTTGTGCTTCAAATGATAGTCTCCCCAACACTCAACTCTCTCTCATAGGATTGGATTTGGTAGAAAGAAGATTTGAGTGGAAAGCAACTTGGGGAAGGCTAGAGATCAAGATTCATGTGGTTGGAATGGAATATCTTGACCTCAACACAAGTGTAGGTGGTTCTCTCTCAGAAAATATGTGTTGGAAGTTTAGGCATGTTCTGATGGCTCTCTCCACGAATGAAGAGTGGGTGGAGGGGCATATATAGCCTCCACACAAAATCTAACCGTTACACACAAATCACCAAACTCGGTGGGACCGAATCATGAAACTCCGTCGGACCGATTTAGTTCAAAATATGAATGTTAGGATTCTCGGTGGGACCGACTGGATCAACTCGGTGGGACCGATGTCATTAGGGTCAGGGCATAACATAATCTCGGTGAGACTGATTACACAAACTCGGTGAGACCGATTTTGGTAATAGTCAAGCAGAGAGTTGGTCAGGCAAACTCGGTGGGACCGATTCGCTCATCTCGGTCGGACCGAAACATTACGAAAGGGAAACAGAGAGTTTGCATTGCAATCTCGGTGGGACCGATCGCTCATCTCGGTTTGACCGAAACATTACGAAAAGGAAACAGAGAGATTACAACCCCATCTCGGTGGGACCGAGATCCCTATCGGTGAGACCAAATTGATTAGGGTTTCTGGCAGTGGCAATGACAACTGAACTCGGTGGCTCCGGATATGAAATTTTGGTGGGGCCGAGTTTGAATTTTTGGATTAAGACATATGAGGAACTGAGAAAGTAGTGGAGGGTTTTGGAGCATATCACTAAGCATTTTGAGCAAGAGCCTCATTAAGCAACACCTCATCCCTTCTTAATAGTATTGGCTTTTCCTATAGACTCAATGTGATCTTGGATCACTAAAATAGAAAATATAGAGTCTTGTGCTTTGAGTATGTGACAAGCAAGAGCTCCCCCTAAATGTAGAGTATGTGATAAGCAAGAGCTCCCCCTAAAATTGTGCATTATTTAAGATTTGCTTTTGAATGCAAATGCATAATCGATTAGGATCATGGGTTACTCTTCCATGTCACATACATCTTGGTGGAGCGCTCAAAATGATAGAGATTAAAAACATGCACTCATCACCAAGCAACGTGAATGATCATAATAGGATATAAGAGATAACATTATCCAACAAGCATTAAGGGTAGCTGAGGGAGTCCGGGATTAGGGGGTGTCCGGATAGCCGAACTATACCTTCAGCCGGACTCCAGGACTATGAAGATACAAGATTGAAGACTTCGTCCCGTGTCCGGATGGGACTTTCCTTGGCGTGGAAGGAAAGCTTGGCGATGCGGATATTTAGATCTCCTACCGTTGTAACCGACTTTGTGTAACCCTAACCCTCTCCGGTGTCTATATAAACCGGAGGGTTTTAGTCCGTAGGACAACAACCTCAACAGACAACAATCATACCATAGGCTAGCTTGTAGGGTTTAGCCTCCTTGATCTCGTGGTAGATCTACTCTTGTACTACCCATATCATCAATATTAATCAAGCAGGACGTAGGGTTTTACCTCCATCAAGAGGGCCCGAACCTGGGTAAAACTTTGTGTCCCTTGTCTCCTGTTACCATCCGCCTAGACGCACAGTTCGGGACCCCCTACCCGAGATCCGCCGGTTTTGACACCGACATTGGTGCTTTCATTGAGAGTTCCTATGTGCCGTCGCAATCAGGAAGGATGCCTCTTCCCGTCTTTAAAGACGACGCCGTTACTAAGGGAGCCTTGGCTGTCGGCCAGACTCTCCGACTAGGTGGTTTTCTTATGACCGCCTGTTCGGCCGTTGCGCCGACGGTGACCTCTCGGGTCATCAAAAGCAATCTTCGTGTCAGCTCGGAATTCGTCGAGCAGTTGGATCCAATGGATCTCTCTTCCGTAAACGAGTTCTTGGATCGCATCGCCGCCCTGGGGGTCACTACGGATTACGATCAGGTTGGGCTTAAACCCGATCTAAGAGAGATTAATTCTCCCCAAGTCACCCATCATGTTGCCGTATTAGAGGCGCAGTGCGGCGACCCTTCATCTATCCTAAGGACTAGCTACGTCCGGATTCCCGATCACTCCAAGCCGGTTAACCGCGGAGGGGAGGATGTAACTCAAGACCTGAACTTAGAATCAGGCAACGGGCTAGACTCATTGGACAACATCCAAGAATCCAAACTTCAGAGTTCAGAAACTCCTTGGCTTCTGAGTCCAGATTGGGTGAGGTCTCGGATTTAATCCCACCCACCCACCCGAACATAAGCGATCTATCCCAAATCAAGCAAAAGCCCGAAGAAACAATACATCATTACTGGGCAAGGTTCCTCCTGGTTATGAACAGGATAAAGGACTGCCGAGAGGAAGACGCAATCTCAATCTTCTGCAATAATTGCACGGACCAAGGAATCCTCAACGCCATAAGTCGACGTGATATTACACACTTTGCTGACTTGGCGTCCATAGTACAAAAGTACTGTGCGATGGAAAGCGCCCGGAAAACCGAAATAAAATTTTGGGACAATCCGGCCATGAATAGAAACCTCGTCTGAAACAAAAGGGTGCATCATCGTCAGACACCCGGGTCAAAAACCAAAAAACCAAAACCCTCTACAGGGCATGGAACCGTACTGGAGGGATGGCTTAATGGACCCTGTAAGATTCATAGTACAGAGGACGCCACACCAACTCACAGCCTTAGAGCATGTTGGATAATCCGGCAGGTGGCCAAAATGGGCGAAGATCTCCTAATTCCGGAGGCCACAGAAAGTAGCCTCAGGGACCCTAGTACAATTTTAATAGTCTTCGAGACCTTCGCATCAAATAATATGCGAAAAAGAACACTCCACAGCCTCGCCGAAGTCTACCAAGTAGCAACAATAAACCCATGGAGTGACACGGCTATTACTTTTAATGCCAGTGATGAACCTAAATTCCGAACAGCTCGAGCACCAGCCGCACTGGTCCTCAGTCCAATAGTGGATGACTTTTGCCTCACCAAGGTACTCATGGACGGAGGCAGCGGATTGAACCTCATTTACGAGGAAACCCTTCAAAAAATGGAAATAGACTGGAACCGCATTGAGCGAAGCAGCACAACCTTTAGAGGAATAATCCCCAGTCGGGAAGCACGCTGCATCAGAAAAATTACACTAGATGTGGTGTTCGGCACGTCGGATAATTATAGGTCCGAAGAGGTCACATTCCAGGTGGCCCCTTTCAGTAGCGGATACCACGCTCTGCTAGGGCGGGAAGCATTTACAATCTCCCAAGCAATACCCCATTACGGGTACATGAAGCTCAAGATGCCCGGGCCGAACGGAATCATCACTCTCGCTAGTGATCCGGACATAGCACTCCACGCCGAAAACAAGACAGCCGCATTGGCCCTTGAGGCACTGTCCGAAGCCCTAGCGGCTGAGGAACTGACTACGCTGCGCTCCACGGTAAACAGGGACGATGTGATACTCGACAAAAGATCCAAGTCCACCTCCTTTAAACCAGCGGATGAAATAGTCAAATTCCAGGTCCATCCAACGGACCCCAATAAAACAGCTTCCATCGGGGCACGATTAAACCCTGATGTAGACGCCGCACTGCAAGAGTTCGTACGTGAGAACTGATACATTTTTGCCTGGCACCCTTCAGACATGCCAGGAATCCCACGCAGGCTGGCCGAACACAGCTTAAATATCCTAAAATGATTCAAACCTGTCAAACAAGCCCTTCGGCGTTTCTCTGAACCCAAGAGACAGGCCATGGGAGAGGAGCTAGCCAAGCTACAGGAGGCCGGATTCATCAGAGATATAAAACATCCGGACTAGCTAGCAAACTTGGTGATTGTACCAAAGAAGGACAAATCCTGGCGCCTGTGTGTTGATTTTAAAGACCTTAACAAGGCTTGCCCAAAGGATCCCTTCCCCCTCCCCCGCATCTATCAAATTATCGACGGCACTGCAGGACACGATTCGTTGTGTTTCCTCGACGCATACTCCGTCTACCATCAAATCAAGATGGCAGAGTCAGACCAAGCCGCAACGGCATTCATCACCCCATACGGCCCATTCTGCTTCAACACAATGCCTTTTGGGCTAAAAAACGCCGGCGCAACATATCAGCGCATGATTCAGACATGTCTGGCAACCCAGATCGACAAAACAGTGGAGGCATACGTGGATGATGTGGTCGTAAAAACAAAACATGTTGAATCTCTAGTAGACGACTTGAGGCTTACATTTGATAACCTCCGAACATATGACATCAAGCTAAACCCGGAAAAATGCGTTTTCGGCATTCCAGCCGGAAAGCTCCTGGGCTTCATTGTATCCGGTAGAGGAATCGAAGCAAACCCAGCCAAGATCCGAGCTTTGTCACAATTGGATATCCCAAAAGGACCTCAAACAAATACAAAAATTAACCGGATGCGTGGCGGCTCTAAGCCGCTTTATCTCCCGTCTAGGAGAAAAGGCGCTACCCCTCTATCGCCTCCTTCGGCGCACCGAACACTTCGAGTGGACGGATGCCGCCACAGCCGGACTCGAGGAAATAAAAGCCATATTGGCAACAAACCCAGTCCTAGCCACGCCAAACATCGGCGAACCAATGCTATTGTACATTGCAGCAACCCATCAAGTTGTCAGCGTAGTACTCGTCGTCGAGCAGGAAACGGACGGACACAAATTCCCCCTTCAAAAGCCAGTTTACTACGTGTCCACTGTCCTCACCCCATGCAAATCACGGTACCCACATTATCAAAAGATTGCATATGCGGTATTCATGGCGAGAGGATTGAGAAGAGGTGTCTAGAGGGGGGGTGATTAGACACTAAGTGCCAAAAGTTGCAGCTTTTAAAATTCTTATGGTTAGGTGGAGTTTAGGCACAAGTTTAACAAGCACAATACATATCAAGCAAGCATGCAAAGAGTATATGAGCAGCGGAAAGTAAAGCATGCAACTTGCAAGAATGTAAAGGGGAAGGGTTTGGAGTATTCAGACGCAATTTGAGACACGGATGTTTTGGGCGTGGTTCCAATAGGTGGTGCTATCGTACATCCACGTTGATGGAGACTTCAAACCACGGAGGGTAACGGTCGCACGAGTCCACGGAGGGCTCCACCCACGAAGGGTCCACGAAGAAGCAACCTTGTCTATTCCATCATGGTCGTCGCCCACGAAGGACTTGCCTCACTAGCGGTAGATCTTCATGAAGTAGGCGATCTCCTTGCCCTTACAAACTCCTTGGTTCAACTCCACAATCTTGTCGGAGGCTCCCAAGTGACACCTAGCCAATCTAGGAGACACCACTCTCCAAAAAGTAACAAATGGTGTGTTGATGATGAACTCCTTGCTCTTGTGCTTCAAATGACAGTCTCCCCAACACTCAACTCTCTCTCATAGGATTTGGATTTGGTGGAAAGAAGATTTGAGTGGAAAGCAACTTGGGGAAGGCTAGAGATCAAGATTCATATGGTAGGAATGGAATATCTTGAGCTCAACACAAGGGTAGGTGGTTCTCTCTCAGATAATGTGTATTGGAAGTGAAGATCTGTTCTGATGGCTCTCTCTTCGAATGAAGAGTGGGTGGAGGGGTATATATAGCCTCCACACAAAATCTAACCGTTACACACAATCTGCCAAACTCGGTGAGACCGAATCGTTAAACTCGGTCGAACCAATTCAGCAAACCTAGTGACCGTTAGGATTTTCGGTGGGACTGAGATGCAACTCGGTAGGACCGATATGGTTAGGGTTAGGGCATAACGTAATCTCGGTGTGACCGATTACACAAACTCGATGGGACCGATTTTGGTAATAAGCTAGCCAGAGAGTTGGTCAGGCAAACTCGGTGAGACCGATTACACAAACTCGGTGGGACCGATTTGGTAATAAGCTAACCAGAGGATTTGCATTGTAATCTCGGTAGTACCGATTGCTCAAACTCGGTGAGACCGATTTTGGTAATGGACATACACAGAGAGATTACAATCCCATCTCGGTGAGACCGAGATCCCTATTAGTGAAACCGATTTGGTAGGGTTTGTGGCAGTGGCTATGACATGTGAAACTCGGTGGCTCCGGGTAGAAAGAATCGGTGGGGCCGAGTTTGACTTTAGGTTTGGGTCATATGTGGATATGGAAAGGTAGTTGAGGATTTTGGAGCATATCACTAAGCACAAGAAGCAAGAGGCTCATTAAGCAACACCTCATCCCTCCTTGATAGTATTGGCTTTTCCTATAGACTCAATGTGATCTTGGATCACTAAAATAGAAAATGTAGAGTCTTGATCTTGAAGCTTGAGCCAATCCTTTGTCCTTAGCATCTTGAAGGGGTTCCACATCCTTTAGTCCATGCCACTCCATTGTTGAACTTATCTGAAACATACTAGGTAAAAGTGTTAGTCCAACAAGAGATATGTTGACATTAATTACCAAAACCACCCAGGGAGCACTTGTGCTTTCAATCTCCCCCTTTTTGGTAATTGATGACAACATACATCAAAGCTTTAGATAAAGATATAGAGAATAGCAAGTAAAGCTTTGGAAATACATGTAACATGCATAGGCTCCCCCTACATGTATGCAAACATGTGAATATGGAATATAGGAGCATGTGAATGCATAAGCATGACAGAGTAAGCAATGTGTTACATGTATCTTGGCTATATGCATCAGAGCAAATGATGTGACTATGAGAAAAGTACCTTCATGCTTATGAGTCCTTCTTGCAAACAGTAGGTACATCAACAAGAGCTTCTCATTCACATGACTGTGATGCATATACTTACCTTGTGGTCTTGAGTTGGCTTAGGATGTGATGAACCTGCGCAAACAAGGTTAGATAACACAGATACACCTACTAACCAGAGCAAACAAGAGAAACCACAAGAGAACCAAGACTGGGATGACATGTAGAGTGAGTACTAAATACTACATTGGATATAGACATGTCCCCAAAGATAAAGATATGCAATAAAATCAGAGATTTCCTTCCCTTAGATGTCTTGCTCCCCCTGAATCTAACATGAGATATTGGGAGAAGATAGGGAACAGAAAATCAGAGCAATAGAAAATGATCAACAGAGCTTGAGCTAAAGCAAGCAAACAAACATGTCTTTCCCCCCTTTTTAAGACATGTGACATCTCTCCTCTTGAACACCAAGCATCTGGGGTCATTGATGATATTACTTTCTCTCCCCCTGACTATTCTCTCTTTCTCCCCCTATAGGAAGGATTAAGCTTTGACGTGATCTCTCTCTCCCCCTTTGACATCAATTTCCAAGAAGGGTCTTCTGGACATTTGATATAAATGGGTTGGTCCTTGAGTCACAGAGCAAAGCAACATGTGTAACACGATGCTGGTAGAGGGCAAGAATCATTGGGTGGAGCTGGAGCAAATAGAAATCAGGAATAAGTGGCAAGTTGGTTTTCCTGTGATGAAACCGGTGACTCCGAGTTGTGTTTTTTGGTTGCACCGAGATATTTCGGTTAGACCGAAGAAACCAAACCGGTGTGACCGAGTTCATTAGAGTGGAACCACTTGTCACCTCGGCTCACTAGAAAAGTAGTATATCACAAAGATTTGCAAGGAATTAACTGAAGGATTTGCAATGAATTGGATGCAGAAAATGTAGAACAAAAAGAAAAGACAGGAAACTAAAAGATCTAGATGAAGTTTTTTTTCTGAAAGGGGAAACAGATATGCAAGACACAAATGCAACAACACGGAAAAGAACACAAGAAAACTTCATCTAGAGATGGGCGGTGACAAAGTCATCTATGTTAGAGTATATTGACTTAGGAGTCAAGTGAGAGCACTTGATCATAGGTCATACTCATCGTTTAAGCTCAAAATGGGGTTACCATTTTTCGTTTAAGCATCTTGATGTATTCACATCTTGTTGAGTTGCTTTGACTCATGACTTGGAGTAAAGCTTCTCTAAGATGGAATAACATACCTTGTGTGGTGGTGTTGATCTTGCACATGTAGTCGAACTTGTGTGGGTAGCTCAAGGTTGACGTAGTTCATCAAGAGTTGGGAGCATCACTTGGAATTCGAGTTCATCTACCTACATGGGTTAGTCTTGCAAGGAAGAGCACTTGTGTATCCAAAATGACAATCATAGGATTTAACATAGAATTTGTCAAAGGATATGTTTGAATGGCTTCGTGCTTCCTTGTCTTCAACCACCATTGTATAGAGACTTGGTGATGTAGAGATTGCTCAAGATGTGAGTGAGTTGTAATCTCATAGAATTAGATTCAACCAAGTACCTACACGGGTTAGATAACATGCAAGGTGCAAATATATCCAAGACATATGAATAGCTTCATAAGAGAAATATCGAGGATTAGTCATAGGCTCATGCCTCACATGTATCAAATGGAGTTCCTACTCCAAGTTTGAAGCATCAATGATGTTCAATTCACCTCTTAACCTGCAAAACACTTTCTCATCAAGTGGTTTAGTGAATATATCCGCCAATTGCTTATCGGTGCGAACATGCTTAAAGTTAATGTCCCCTTTCGCAACATGATCTCGAATGAAATGATGACGAACTTCAATATGCTTAGTTCGAGAGTGTTGCACGGGATTGTGAGCAATCTTAATAGCACTTTCATTGTCACATAGCAATGGAACATGTTTCACATATATCCCATAATCTTTAAGAGTTTGGGTCATCCAAAGTAATTGAGCACAACATGAGCCAGCGGCAATGTATTCCGCTTCGGCGATGGATAAGGATACTGAGTTTTGTTTCTTGGAAGACCAAGACACAAGAGATCTACCAAGGAATTGACAAGTACCCGAAGTGGACTTTCTATCTGTTGGAAATATGCCCTAGAGGCAATAATAAATAGGTTATTAATATATTTCCTTATTCATGATAATCGTTTATTATCCATGCTAGAATTGTATTGATAGGAAACTCAGATACATGTGTGGATACATAGACAACACCATGTCCCTAGTAAGCCTCTAGTTGACTAGCTCGTTAATCAATAGATGGTTACGGTTTCCTGACCATGGACATTGGATGTCATTGATAATGGGATCACATCATTAGAAGAATGATGTGATGGACAAGACCCAATCCTAAGCCTAGCACAAGATCGTGTAGTTCGTATGCTAAAGCTTTTCTAATGTCAAGTATCGTTTCCTTAGACCATGAGATTGTGCAACTCCCGGATACCGTAGGAGTGCTTTGGGTGTGCCAAACGTCACAACGTAACTGGGTGGCTATAAAGGTGCACTACGGGTATCTCCGAAAGTGTCTGTTGGGTTGGCACGAATCGAGACTGGGATTTGTCACTCCGTGTGATGGAGAGGTATCTCTGGGCCCACTCGGTAGGACATCATCATAATGTGCACGATGTGATCAAGGAGTTGATCACGGGATGATGTGTTACGGAACGAGTAAAGAGACTTGCCGGTAACGAGATTGAACAAGGTATCGGGATACCGACGATCGAATCTCGGGCAAGTATCGTACCGATAGACAAAGGGAATTGTATACGGGATTGATTAAGTCCTTGACATCGTGGTTCATCCGATGAGATCATCGTGGAACATGTGGGAGCCAACATGGGTATCCAGATCCCGCTGTTGGTTATTGACCGGAGAACATCTCGGTCATGTCTGCATGTCTCCCGAACCCGTAGGGTCTACACACTTAAGGTTCGATGACGCTAGGGTTATAAAGGAAGCTTGTATGTGGTTACCGAATGTTGTTTGGAGTCCCGGATGAGATCCCGGACGTCACGAGGAGTTCCGGAATGGTCCGAAGGTAAAGATTTATATATAGGAAGTATGGTTTTGGCCATCGGAAGTGTTCTGGGCATCACCGGTAGTGTACCGGGACCACCGGAGGTGTCCGGGGGTCCACCAAGTGGTGCCACCATCCCCGGAGGGCTACTTGGGCTAAGTGTGGGAGGGGACCAGCCCCAGGTGGGCTGGTGCGCCCCCCCACAAGGCCCAAGGCGCAAGGAAGAGGGAAAGGGGGCAAACCCTAGGGCAGATGGGCCCTAAGGCCCACTCTTGGTGCGCCTCCCTCTCCCCCTCCCCCTTGGCCGCCTCCCTTAGATGGGATCTAGGCTGGCCGCCACCCCTAGGGGTGAAAACCCTAAAGGGGGCGCAGCCCCTCCCCTTCCCCTATATATAGTTGAGGTTCGGGCTGCCCACAACACACGAGTTCCTCTCCTGTTAATGGCGCAACCCTGCATCTCTCCTTCCTCCTCTCTCGCGGTGCTTGGCGTAGCCCTGCAGGATTGCCATGCTCCTCCAACACCACCACGCCGTTGTGCTGCTGCTGGACGGAGTCTTCCTCAACCTCTCCCTCTCTCCTTGCTGGATCAAGGCATGGGAGATGTCACCGGGCTGTACGTGTGTTGAACGCGGAGGTGCCGTCCGTTCGGCACTTGGTCATCGGTGATTTGGATCACGACGAGTATGACTCCATCAACCCCATTCACTTGAACGCTTCCGCTTAGCGATCTACAAGGGTATGTAGATGCACTCTCTTTCCCCTCGTTGCTGGTTTCTCCATAGATAGATCTTGGTGACACGTAGGAAAATTTTGAATTTCTGCTACGTTACCCAACAGTGGCATCATGAGCTAGGTCTATTGCGTAGATTCTTTGCACGAGTAGAACACAAAGTAGTTGTGGGCGTTGATTTTGTTCAATATGCTTACCGTTACTAGTCAATCTTGATTCGGCGGCATTGTGGGATGAAGCGGCCCGGACCGACCTTACACGTACACTTACGTGAGACAGGTTCCACCGACTGACATGCACTAGTTGCATAAGGTGGCTAGCGGGTGCCAGTCTCTCCCACTTTAGTCGGATCAGATTCGATGAAAAGGGTCCTTATGAAGGGTAAATAGCAATTGACATATCACGTTGTGGTTTTTGCGTAGGTAAGAAACGTTCTTGCTAGAAACCCATAGCAGCCACGTAAAACATGCAAACAACAATTAGAGGACGTCTAACTTGTTTTTGCAGGGTATGCCATGTGATGTGATATGGCCAAAGGATGTGATGTATGATATATGTGATGTATGAGATGATCATGTTCTTGTAATAGGAATCACGACTTGCATGTCGATGAGTATGACAACCGGCAGGAGCCATAGGAGTTGTCTTTAATTTATTTATGACCTGCGTGTCAACATAAACGTCATGTAATTACTTTACTTTATTGCTAACCGTTAGCCATAGTAGTAGAAGTAATAGTTGACGAGACAACTTCACGGAGATCATGATGATGAAGATCATGGTGTCATGCCGGTGACGATGATGATCATGGAGCCCCGAAGATGGAGATCGAAAGGAGCAAAGTGATGATGGCCATATCAAGTCACTATTTGATTGCATGTGATGTTTATCATGTTTTTGCATCTTATTTGCTTAGAACAACAGTAGTAAATAAGATGATCCCTCATTAAAATTTCAAGAAAGTGTTCCCCCTAACTGTGCACCGTTGCGGAAGTTCGTCGTTTCGAAGCACCACGTGATGATCGGGTGTGATAGATTCTTACGTTCGAATACAACGGGTGTTGACGAGCCTAGCATGTACATACATGGCCTCGGAACACATGCAAACACTTAGGTTGACTTGACGAGCCTAGCATGTACATACATGGCCTCGGAACACAGAAGACCGAAAGGTCGAGCATGAGTCGTATGGTAGATACGATCAACATGAAGATGTTCACCGACGTTGACTAGTCCGTCTCACGTGATGATCGGACACGGCCTAGTTGACTCGGATCATGTAATCACTTAGATGACTAGAGGGATGTCTATCTGAGTGGGAGTTCATAAGATGAACTTAATTATCCTGAACATAGTCAAAAGATCTTTGCAAATTATGTCGTAAGCTCGCGCTTTAGTTCTACTGTTTTAGATATGTTCCTAGAGAAAATATAGTTGAAAGTTGATAGTAGCAATTATGCGGACAGTAGAAGGCTTGTGTCCTTAATGCACCGCTCGGTGTGCTGGACCTCGAACGTGGTCTGTGAATGTTGCGAACATCTGACATACACGTTTTGATGACTACATGATAGTTCGGTAATGATAAATGGTTTAGAATTGAGGCACCGAAGACATTTTTGAAATGTCGCGGAACATATGAGATGTTTCGAGAGCTGAAATTGGGATTTCAGGCTCGTGCCCACGTCAAGAGGTATAAGACCTCCGACGATTTTCTTGGCCTGCAAACTAAGGGAGAAAAGCTCAATCGTTGAGCTTGTGCTCAGATTGTCTGAGTACAACAATCACTTGAATCGAGTGGGAGTTGATCTTCCAGATAAGATAGTGATGTTTTTCCAAAGTCATTGCCACCAAGCTGCTACAGCTTTGTGATGAACTATATCAGGGATGGATATGATGATCCTTGAAATATTCACGATGTTTGACACCGCGAAAGTAGAAATCAAGAAGGAGCATCAATTATTGATGGTTAGTGAAACCACTAGTTTCAAGAAGGGCAAGGGCAAGAAGGGATCCTTCATGAAACGGCAAATCAGCTGCTGCTCTAGTGGAGAAACCCAAGGTTGAACCCAAACCCGAGACTAAGTGCTTCTGTAATGAGGGGAATAGCTACTGGAGCAGAATTACCCTAGATACTTGGTAGATGAGAAGGCTGTCGATAGAAGTATATTGGATATACATTATGTGAATGTGTACTTTACTAATACTCCTAGTAGCATCAGGGTATTAGATACCGGTTCGGTTGCTAAGTGTTAGTAACTCGAAATAAAAGCTACGGAATAAACGGAGACTAGCTAAAGGTGAGCTGACGAGATGTGTTGGAAGTGTTTCCAAGGTTGATGTAATCAAGCATCGCATGCTCCCTCTACCATCGAGATTGGTGTTAAACCTAAATAATTGTTATTTGGTGTTTGCGTTGAGCATAGACTTGATTGGATTATGTCTATCGCGATACGATTATTCATTTAAGGAGAATAATTGTTACTCTATCTATTTGAATAATTCCTTCAATGGTCTTGCACCTAAAATGAATGGTTTATTGAATCTCGATCATAGTGATACACATGTTCATGCCAAAAGATATAAGATAATAATGATAGTACCACCTACTTGTGGCACTGCCATGTAAGTCATATTGGTATAAAACGCATGAAGAAGCTCCATGTTGATGGATCTTTGGACTCACTCATTTCTGAAAAGATTGAGACATGTGAACCGTGTCTGTTGGTATGTACGCATGAAGAAACTCCATGCAGATGGACCGTTTGGACTCACTTGATTTTGAATCGCTTGAGACATGCAAATCATACCACATGGGCAAGATGACTGAAAGCTTCGGTTTCAGTAAAATGGAACAAGAAAGCAACTTGTTGGAAGTAACACATTTTGATGTGTGCAGTCCAATGAGTGCTGAGGCACGCAGTGGATATCGTTATGCTATTACTTCACAGATGATTTGAGTAGATACTGAGTATATTTACTTGATGAAACACAAGTCTGAATTATTGAATGGTTCAAGTAATTTCAGAAAGAAGTTGAATATCGTCGTGACAAGAGGATAAAATATCTATGATATGATCATAGAGATGAATATCTGAGTTGCGAGTTTGGTACACAATTGAGACATTGTGGAAATTTTTTCACGACTAGTACCGCCTGGAACACCATAGTGTGATGGTGTGTCCGAACATCATAACTGCACCCTATTGGATATGGTGCATACCATGATGTCTCTTATCGAATTACCACTATCGTTCATGGGTTAGACATTAGAGACAACCGCACTCACTTTAAATAGGGCACCACGTAATTCCAATAAGATGACACCGTATGAACTATGGTTTAGAGAAACCTAAGTTGTCATTTCTTAAAAGTTTGGGGCTGCGACGCTTATATGAAAAGTTTCAGGCTGATAAGCTCGAACCCAAAGCGGATAACTGCATCTTCATAGGACACCCAAAACAGTTGGGTATACCTCCTGTCTCAGATCTGAAAGCAATAGGGATTGTTTCTCAAATCAGGTCCTTTCTCGAGGAAAAGTTTCTCTCGAAAGAATTGAGTGGGAGGATGGTGGAGACTTGATGAGGTTATTGAACCGTCACTTCAACTAGTGTGTAGCAGGGCACAGGAGTTGTTCCTATGGCACCTACACCAATTGAAGTGGAAGCTTATGATAGTGATCATGAGACTTCGGATCAAGTCACTCCCAAACCTCGTAGGATAACAAGGATGCGTACTACTTCAGAGTGGTACGTAATCCTGTCTTGGACGTCATGTTGCTAGACAACAATGAACCTACGAGCTATGGAGAAGCGATGGTGGGCCCGGATTCCAAGAATGGCTCGAGGCCATAAAATCTGAGAGAGAATCCATATATGAAAACAAAGTGTAGACTTTGGAAGAACTACTTGATGGTCGTGAGGCTGTTGAGTACAGATGGATTTTAAAAGGAAGACGGACAATGATGGTAAGTATCACCATTAAGAAAGCTCGACTTGTCATTAAGATGTTTTCCGACAAGTTCAAGGAGTTGACTGCGATGAGACTTTCTCACTCGTAGCGATGCTAAGAGTCTGTTGGAATTATGTTAGCGATTACTGCATTGTTTATGAAATCGTGCAGACAGGATGTCAAAACATTGTTTCCTCGACGATTTTCTTGAGGAAAGGTTGTATGTGATACAACCAGAAGATTTTTGTCAATCCTGAAAGATGCTAACAAGTATGCAAAGCTCCAGCAATCCTTCTAAGGACTGGAGTAAGCATCTCGGATTTGGAATGTATGCTTTGATGAGATGATCAAAGATTTGGGTTTATACAAAGTTTATGAGAAACTTGTATTTCCAAAGAAGTGAGTGGGAGCACTATAGAATTTTTGATGAGTATATGTTGTTGACATATTGTTTATCGGAAATGATGTAGAATTTCTGGAAGGCATATAGGGTTGTTTGAAAAGTGTTTTTCAATGAAAACCTGGATTAAGCTACTTAAACATTGAGCATCAAGATCTATAAGGATAGATCAAAATCGCTTAATAGTACTTTCAAACAAACACATACCACGACAAGATTTTGAAGGAGTTCAAAATAGATCAGCAAAGAAGGAGTTCTCGGCTGTGTTACAAGGTGTGAGTATTGAGCAAGACTCAAGACATGACCACGGCAGAATAGAGAGAAAGGACGAAGGTCGTCCCCTATGCTTTAGTCGTAGGCTCTAAAGTATGCTATGTTGTGTACCGCACCTGAAGTGTGCCAAACCATGAGTCAGTCAAGGGGTACAAGTGTGATCTAGAAATGGATCACAGGACAACGGTCAAGGTCATCCTTAGTAACTAGTGGACTAAGGAATTTTCTCGATATGGAGGTGGAAAAAGAGTTCGTCGTAAAGGTTTACGCCGATGCAAACTTTGACACTAATCCAGATTATTCTGAGTGGTAAAATTGGATTCGTATAGTAGAACAGTTATTTGGAATAGCTCCAAATAGAGCGTGGTAACTGCATCTAGGAGATGCCATAGATATTTGTAAAGCACACACAGATCTGAAAGGTTCAGACCCGTTGACTATAACATCTCTCACAAGAATAACATGATCAAACCCAGAACTCTGTGAGTGTTAATCACATGGTGATGTGAACTAGATTATTGACTCTAGTGACAGTGGGAGACTGTTGAAATATGCCCTAGAGGCAATAATAAATAGGTTATTATTATATTTCCTTGTTCATGATAATCGTTTATTATCCATGCTAGAATTGTATAGATAGGAAACTCAGATACATGTGTGGATAGATAGGCAACACCATGTCCCTAGTAAGCCTCTAGTTGACTAGCTCGTTAATCAATAGATGGTTACGGTTTCCTGACCATGGACATTGGATGTCATTGATAACGGGATCACATCATTAGAAGAATGATGTGATGGACAAGACCCAATCCTAAGCCTAGCACAAGATCGTGTAGTTCGTATGCTAAAGCTTTTCTAATGTCAAGTATCGTTTCCTTAGACCATGAGATTGTGCAACTCCCGGATACCGTAGGAGTGCTTTGGGTGTGCCAAACGTCACAACGTAACTGGGTGGCTATAAAGGTGCACTACGGGTATCTCCGAAAGTGTCTGTTGGGTTGGCACGAATCGAGACTGGGATTTGTCACTCCGTGTGACGGAGAGGTATCTCTGGGCCCACTCGGTAGGACATCATCATAATGTGCACGATGTGATCAAGGAGTTGGTCACGGGATGATGTGTTACGGAACGAGTAAAGAGACTTGCTGGTAACGAGATTGAACAAGGTATCGGGATACCGACGATCGAATCTCGGGCAAGTATCGTACCGATAGACAAAGGGAATTGTATACGGGATTGATTAAGTCCTTGACATCGTGGTTCATCCGATGAGATCATCGTGGAACATGTGGGAGCCAACATGGGTATCCAGATCCCGCTGTTGGTTATTGACCGGAGAACATCTCGGTCATGTCTGCATGTCTCCCGAACCCGTAGGGTCTACACACTTAAGGTTCGATGACGCTAGGGTTATAAAGGAAGCTTGTATGTGGTTACCGAATGTTGTTCGGAGTCCCAGATGAGATCCCGGACGTCACGAGGAGTTCTGGAATGGTCCGGAGGTAAAGATTTATATATAGGAAGTATGGTTTTGGCCACCGGAAGTGTTCTGGGCATCACCGGTAGTGTACCGGGACCACCGGAGGTGTCCGAGGGTCCACCAAGTGGGGCAACCATCCCCGGAGGGCTACTTGGGCTAAGTGTGGGAGGGGACCAGCCCCAGGTGGGCTGGTGCACCCCCCCCACAAGGCCCAAGGCGCAAGGAAGAGGGAAAGGGGGCAAACCCTAGGGCAGATGGGCCCTAAGGCCCACTCCTGGTGCGCCTCCCTCTCCCCCTCCCCCTTGGCCGCCTCCCTTAGATGGGATCTAGGCTGGCCGCCACCCCTAGGGGTGAAAACCCTAAAGGGGGCGCAGCCCCTCCCCTTCCCCTATATATAGTTGAGGTTTGGGCTGCCCACAACACACGAGTTCCTCTCCTGTTAATGGCGCAGCCCTGCATCTCTCCTTCCTCCTCTCTTGCGGTGCTTGGCGAAGCCCTGCAGGATTGCCACGCTCCTCCAACACCACCACGCCGTTGTGCTGCTGCTGGACGGAGTCTTCCTCAACCTCTCCCTCTATCCTTGCTGGATCAAGGCATGGGAGACGTCACCGGGCTGTACGTGTGTTGAACGCGGAGGTGCCGTCCGTTCGACACTTGGTCATCGGTGATTTGGATCACGACGAGTACGACTCCATCAACCCCGTTCACTTGAACGCTTCCGCTTAGCGATCTACAAGGGTATGTAGATGCACTCTCTTTCCCCTCGTTGCTGGTTTCTCCATAGATAGATCTTGGTGACACGTAGGAAAGTTTTGAATTTCTGCTACGTTCCCCAACACTATCAACCTTGTCTCCGGCATAGTCCGAGTCGGAATAGCCAACAAGATCAAAAGAGGACATCTTAGGATACCAAATGCCAAAATTTGGTGTATGGATTAAGTATCTCACTATCCTTTTCACAGCCTTAAGATGACATTCTTTAGGAGCAGCTTGATATCGTGCACACATGCACACACTTACCATAATATCGGGACATGAGGCACATAGATATAACAATGAACCGATCATAGAGCGATAAACCTTTTGATCAACCGGTTCACCATCTTTGGTCAAATCAAGATGTCCACTAGTAGGCATGGGTGTAGGCATACCTTTGCATTCTTGCATATTTAACTTCTTGAATAAGTCTTTGGTGTACTTCGTTTGAGAGACAAATGTACCTTCCTTAGTTTGCTTGATTTGCAAACCGAGAAAGAATTTGAGTTCACTCATCATAGACATCTCAAACTTCTCTGACATTAGCTTTCCAAACTTTTCACTAAAGTGAGGGTTAGTAGAACCAAATATGATATCATCAACATAAATTTGGCACACAAATAGTTCTCCGTTTACCCTTTTAGTAAAAAGAGTAGAATCAATTTTACCAATTTCAAAGCCTTTTTCAGTAAGGAACTTGGTCAAGCATTTATACCATGCTCTAGGAGCTTGTTTAAGACCATAAAGGGCTTTGTGAAGTTTGTAAACATGATTAGGTTTCTTAGGATTAACAAAGCCGGGAGGTTGCTTAACATAAAGCACTTTTATTGTCCATTTGGTCTAAGGTGATATCATGGTGATTAGCATAGGCAAGTAAGATGCGTATGGACTCAAGTCTAGCAACGGGAGCATATGTCTCACCATAGTCCATACCTTCAACTTGTGTATAGCCTTGGGCGACGAGACGTGCTTTGTTGCGAACCACTTGTCCATCTTCATCTTGTTTGTTGCGAAACACCCATTTGGTACCAATGATGTTGTGGTTGTTGTCGGGCTTCTCGACTAATGTCCACACTTGATTTCTCTCAAAGTTGTGTAGCTCTTCATGCATAGCATTTATCCAATCCGGATCCTTCAATGCTTCTTCAACCTTCATAGGTTCAATTTTAGAAATGAATGAGTAATGTTCACAAAAGTTAGCTAGACGAGTTTTAGAGCGAGTGATTCTCCCGGTTTGGATATATTTGTAGATTTGCTCGACGGGATGATCTTTGGCAATTCTTGCTCGAACTCGTGAGAGCTTTTGCTTGGGTTGGGGTGGAAAATCCTATTCATCTTGTTATTCTTCTTCTTCTTGGCCTTCTTCATTGTTGATGTTGTTATTTTCTTATCGTGGTGGAAAAGGAGGTTGTTGATGTTCATCTTGGTGTACTTCCTCGTTTTCTTCATCTTGACGTGTCCCACTTGTGGATGCTTCCGTATCAACTCTTGGTTCACCTTGACGTGAGGTAGAAGCTTCCACTTGGACGGACGAGGTATTCTCCTTCATTTCCGTTGGACGAATCTTGCCAATGGACAAGTCTTGAATTGCTTCCGAAGGGTCTTTGTCTCCTACATCAATTGGCAATTGCTCTACTTGCGAGCCGTTAGATTCATCAAACTTCACATCCACCGTCTCTTCAACCTTTCGGGTGAAATTGTTGTAGACACGGTAAGTGTGAGAGTTTGAGCCATAACCAAGTAGAAAACCTTCATGAGACTTAGGAGCAAATTTAGAACGACGATGCTTATCAAGAATGTAGCACTTTGAGCCGAATACTTGAAAGTATCCAACTTGGGGTTTGTTACCGGTGAGGAGCTCGCATGCCGTCTTGCCGAGTAGCTTGTGAAGATACAAGCGATTTGTTGCATGGCAAGCTGTCTCAACTGCTTCCGCCCAAAAGTGCTTTGGCGTCTTGTACTCATCAAGCATCGTTCTTGCCATATCGATAAGAGTCCGGTTCTTCCTCTCAACAACTCCATTTTGTTGAGGTGTGTATGTAGCCGAGAACTCATGTGAAATCCCTTCTTCGTCAAGAAAGGTGTCCACATTTGCGTTCTTGAACTCCGTTCCGTTGTCACTCCGAACCTTCTTGATCTTCACATCGAACTGATTTTGGGCCTTCCGAGCGAAGTTTTTGAAGATCTTTTGGACCTGCGACTTGTCATCAAGAAAGAACACCCACATGAATCTTGAAAAATCATCAACTATGACTAGACCAAATGAGTTACCACCGAGACTCTTGTATGCATTTGGACCAAAGAGATCTATGTGAAGTAGCTCGAGTGGTCTTCTTGTGGTCATGATGTTCTTCGCGCGGTGACTTCCTCCAACTTGTTTCCCTGCTTGACAAGCACTACAAAGTCTATCCCTGTCAAATACGACATCTTTTATTCCAAGGATATGATCACCTTTAATAAGCTTATCAAGATTTCACATTCCAACATGACCTAGTCTTCTATGCCACAACCAGCCTTTAGAAGATTTAGCGATTAAGCAAGTTTTGGGTTGAGCCTTTTTAGTGAAATCAACAATGTAAAGATCTCCTCTACGTATACTGGTAAAGACCATTTTATGATTGTCTCTACGAAACACTTGGCAATCTACTTCAGTGAATAAGACATTGAAACCGAAATCTGCAAGTCTAGAAACTGAAAGTAAATTGTATCCAAGGGATTCAACGAGCATGACATTTTGTATGGAGCTATCGTGTGAGATGGCCACCTTACCAAGGCCAACCACCTTACCCTTTGAATTATCACCAAAGGTGACATATTTTCGAGGGCCGTCATTTTCAGCAAGCTCACGGAACATCTCCTCATCTCCGGTCATATGATCAGTACATTCACTATCAAGGACCCATTCCTTTCCTCCAGCCATGTAGCCGCGAAGATTTTCCATAAGACCAAAATGTCTCATTGCATCATCAAGATCATAGTCACTATCATCATCTTCATCATAATATCCATGTTCAACATCATCTTGTGATTGATCAAATCCTAGAGAGGGTAATTCATTAGGTACATGATCATCAAAGTGGTTACCTTTATAAATTCTTATAGCTTCCGATATGATATCACTAATGGTTCCAACATTTCCTTTAGCATGCATGAGATTTGTAAGCTCAAATATACAATCACCAAAACTAGGATCACTAGAGTTCATCTTACTCGAGGCAATAGATTTATGGAGAATTTCGTCTAAATTTTTCAAGGAATAATTGGGAACTCGTTCCTCAAAAAATTCCCATATAGTATAGGCACACTTAAGAGTAGGCAAACTAGCAATCAAATTTTTGGGCAATCCTCTAATGATGAGTTCAACAGTTCTAAGATTGCGAATCATGTCAATATCTTCATCTAGGGTAGGGTGCAAGGGATCAATATGAGGTGCACAAGGACTAGCAATGTACTTGTTCAAATGATATTCATTGAAAATCTCAAGCATTTCATTTTTCCACTCATGAAAATACTCTCCATCAATAATGGGCACTCTATGTCTAAGACTCCCTAAAGTAGACACATCCATCTTCCTCCAAAGGTGTTTAAACCAAGGCAATGGAGACCAAAGCTCTGATACCAATTGAGAGGATCATGAAGAGGTGTCTAGAGGGGGGGGGTGATTAGACACTAAGTGCCAAAAGTTGCAGTTTTTAAAATTCTTAAGTTTAGGTGGAGTTTAGGCACAAGTTTAACAAGCACAATACATATCAAGCAAGCATGCAAAGAGTATATGAGCAGCGGAAAGTAAAGCATGCAACTTGCAAGAATGTAAAGGGGAAGGGTTTGGAGTATTCAAACGCAATTTGAGACACAGATGTTTTGGGCGTGGTTCCGATAGGTGGTGCTATCGTACATCCACGTTGATGGAGACTTCAACCCACGGAGGGTAACAGTCGCGCGAGTCCATGGAGGGCTCCACCCACGAAGGGTCCACGAAGAAGCAACCTTGTCTATTCCATCATGGCCGTCGCCCACGAAGGACTTGCCTCACTAGTGGTAGATCTTCACGAAGTAGGCGATCTCCTTGCCCTTACAAACTCCTTGGTTCAACTCCACAATCTTGTCGGAGGCTCCCAAGTGACACCTAGCCAATCTAGGAGACACCACTCTCCAAGAAGTAACAAATGGTGTGTTGATGATGAACTCCTTGCTCTTGTGCTTCAAATGATAGTATCCCCAACACTCAACTCTCTCTCACAGGATTTGGATTTGGTGGAAAGAAGATTTGAGTGGAAAGCAACTTGGGGAAGGCTAGAGATCAAGATTCATATGGTAGGAATGGAATATCTTGAGCTCAACACAAGGGTAGGTGGTTCTCTCTCAGATAATGTGTATTGGAAGTGAAGATCTGTTCTGATGGCTCTCTCTTCGAATGAAGAGTGGGTGGAGGGGTATATATAGCCTCCACACAAAATCTAACCGTTACACACAATCTGCCAAACACGGTGAGACCGAATCGTTAAACTCGGTCGGACCGATTCAGCAAACCTAGTGACCGTTAGGATTTTCGGTGGGACTAAGATGCAACTCAGTAGGACCGATATGGTTAGGGTTAGGGCATAACGTAATCTCGGTGTGACCGATTACACAAACTCGATGGGACCGATTTTGGTAATAAGCTAGCCAGAGAGTTGGTCAGGAAAACTCGGTGAGACCGATTACACAAACTCGGTGGGACCGATTTGGTAATGAGCTAACCAGAGGATTTGCATTGTAATCTCGGTAGTACTGATTGCTCAAACTCGGTGAGACCAATTTTGGTAATGGACATACACAGAGAGATTACAATCCCATCTCGGTGAGACCGAGATCCCTATCGGTGAAACCGATTTGCTAGGGTTTGTGGCAGTGGCTATGACATGTGAAACTCGGTGGCTCCGGGTAGAAAGAATCGGTGGGGCCGAGTTTGACTTTAGGTTTGGGTCATATGTGGATATGGAAAGGTAGTTGAGGATTTTGGAGCATATCACTAAGCACAAGAAGCAAGAGGCTCATTAAGCAACACCTCATCCCTCCTTGATAGTATTGGCTTTTCCTATAGACTCAATGTGATCTTGGATCACTAAAATAGAAAATGTAGAGTCTTGATCTTGAAGCTTGAGCCAATCCTTTGTCCTTAGCATCTTGAAGGGGTTCCACATCCTTTAGTCCATGCCACTCCATTGTTGAACTTATCTGAAACATACTAGGTAAAAGTGTTAGTCCAACAAGAGATATGTTGACATTAATTACCAAAACCACCCAGGGAGCACTTGTGCTTTCACATGGCATCCCGGAAGCTACGACACTACTTTCAGGAGTGTTCAATCACAGTAGCATCGAAAGTACCACTCAACGATATTATAAACAACCGTGACGCAACGGGCCGGATTGCAAAATGGGCCATCGAGCTCCTCCCGTTCGACATAACTTATAAGCCACATCGAGCTATCAAGTCGCAAGTTTTGGCTGACTTCGTCGCGGAATGGACGGAGGCCGAACTCCCTAAAGAATATGACACATATTCAAACTGGATCATGCATTTTGACGGCTCCAAAATGTTGGCCGGTCTAGGGGCTGGCATCGTTTTGACATCCCCCACAGGAGACACAGTCCAATATGTACTCCAGATTATGTACACGGACTCCAACAATGCAGCCGAATATGAGGCCCTCCTACATGGTCTTCGGATGGCAGTATCCATGGGTATTCAATGCCTAGAGGTGCGCGGGGATTCGAACCTCGCGATATCCCAGATAAATGGAGACTTCGATGCCAAGGATCCAAAAATGGCAGCTACCACAACGCCGTCCTAAAAATGTCAGCTCGGTTCGAGGGGCTCGAATTTCACCATATAGCCCGAGAAAACAATCAGGCGGTAGACGTCCTGGCACGCATAGGCGCAAAACGCAAGGCGGTCCCCCCAAAATCTTCCTGGAAAGGCTGTTCAAGCCATCCATAGTATGGGAAGGGGAACATGGTAATATTAGCCCAGACCCAACCACACTGTCCGACGCCGAACAATCTGATATAATCGGAGGCTCTGCCAATGAAATCACAACTTCAGCCCACGTAATAATGGCCGTCATTGCCTCGTGGACAGAACCATTCCTAGCCTACCTTAATAGGCAGGAGCTCCCAGAGGACCAAAATGAGGCACGCTGCATAGTGCGACGATCCAAGGCCTATAAAGTCCATGAGGGAGAGCTTTATAAGAAAAGCACTACCAAAGTCCTTCAAAGGTGCATCTCCGAAGAGGAAGGGCGGAACTTGCTGGCTGAAATTCACGCCGGACTCGGTGGTCATCACGCCGTAGCTCGGTCCCTTGTAAGAAAAGCCTTCCGTACAGGCTTCTATTGGCCGACGGCCCGGGTAGACGCTCAGGACTTGGTCCAATGATGCCTCGGTTGCCAGCTTTTTGCAAACCAAAGCCATGCCACCTACCGCCCTCCAAACTATCCCCATCACTTGGCCCTTCGCGGTCTGGGGGCTTGACATGGTTGGACCCCTTAAAGGGGGAACTAACAAGAAAAAATACTTACTTGTCATGGTGGATAAGTTCACCAAATGGATAGAAGCCAAGCCTGTTAAGACGGCCGAATACGGACCGGTGATAGACTTTATATCTGGGGTCGTACACCATTATGGCGTCCCCCACAACATCATCACTGATAACGGCACGAACTTTACGGCCGACGAGGTAAAACTCTGGTGCAAAAACATGGGCATCAAGCTCAATTATGCTTCCGTCTATCACCCACAAACTAACGGCCAGGTCGAACGTGCAAATAGTCTTATCATGAGCGGAATCAAACCCAGATTAGTGCGGTCCCTCAAGGAATCTAACACGCACTGGGTAGAGGAGCTCGACTCCGTACTCTGGGGGCTGCGGACCACGCCGAATCGCACCACCGGATACACACCATTTTTTATGGTGTACGGCGCAGAGGCAGTTCTGCCTTGCGACATAATTCATGACTCACCTCGAGTGCGCATGTACGAAGAAAGAGAAGCCGAGCTCGATCGGCGAGACAGTCTGGACGCCTTGGAGGAGGAGCGCGATGTGGCAAAAGCCCGTTCCGCATTTTATCAACAGCAGGCTCGAAGATATCAAAGCAGAGAAGTGCGGGCCAAAAATTACAACGTTAGCGAATTAGTTCTACGCCTGCTGGATAAGAAAAAGGACAAACTCAAGCCCAAGTGGGAAGGTCCCTTCATAATCGACCAAGTCATAACTGGTGGAGCGTACCGCCTGCGAGATGCCTCGGATAACCGACTCGAGCCGAACCCATGGAACGCAGCCCGTCTCCGAAGATTCTACGCCTAGCGCCGGACTCTGTGTTCGCCTCCTTCCTCTGTCCATTTTTTACATTTTCTGTCCTATATTTCTCTCCTTCCACCCTTTTTTTCTTATAGCCATTAAAGGCTCAACAAGTGACGCGTTACTCGCGCTCACTACACCTGGGGGCTTCTTTAAACAGAAGCTTATTTATACGGGCTTCACGCCCAAAACATGTGTCAAACTTCCGCATGTACCTTTTCTTCACCATTATATGCATCGATATGACTTAAGTTTTGGCCAAGCTGGGTTGCCTCGCTCCTGTGCTTACCCCTACGTTCCTGATTGTTCGGCTAGGTGGTAAAGGTAGCACCTCTGCGATTGTTACTGCAGGATCAGCCGAATGTGTACCTCAGACTGGGTGAAGCCGAAAGCTAGCGTTCTGAAGGGAATATTCGATCGATGAACTAAAAGATGACCTTTTTTACTTATTTATATATATGCCCCCAGATGCTTTTCCTGCGTTTGCAGTCCGGACATGCACTTTAGGGCATGCCTCCCAGAGAAAGGAACCCCTAACGGAACTATTCTCTCTGGAAGATGTTTCTTACTAACCATGTAATATAACATAACTAGTTGGGCACTTGTCTGATAAAGCACTAATGACCCCTACGCCTTGTCTCCATGCATACCCCGGTTCTTACATAACCGCTCGGGTATTCGGACACACTCCGGACCGTCAGGTCCCGAGGTCGAAGCGAAAAGGTCGGCAACGACAAACGATCTACAATCCGGCTAGAAGGCATTACACATGTCAATTATAAATTACATAGTCACTCTGACTGATTGTATTCCTCTTCAATACCATCTAACAGGCTATCTAATTTACAGTCCTGCTGGGAATACTTTGCGACCAATTCTACTTGGCCGTATACTAAGCTTACAGGGATCTCATTCCCATCAGGCCCCACAGGTCCGACCTCGGCCATGTGGTTTGGGTCAGCCTTTGTGTACCACGTCTTCACCATGGCCCAGGCCTCCCTCGCACCTTGGCGGCAGGCCGATATCTTCCACAACCGGAAGTGCCGCCGCGCTCCCTTCAGCTTCTCTGCAAGCTCTCCAAGGCCTTCGAGACTGGGGAGGGATGGCCATAAGGCTTGGGCAACTCCTTGCATCGCCTGCCGAACTCGCTCATGTAGTTGCGAGAGCTCGGGAAGAAGGTCACCCATTGAACCGGGCATCTCCTCTGCAGGACGACCTGTTAGCATACCTACAGATATAACTCTGTTATTTGACTTCCTCGCCGAACTTTTTTTTTCAGAGTTCATTTAAGCACTTACTATATATGCCGCGTCGAAGCAGTTGATTCTCCTTACTATATAAGCACTTACCCAAGTTATGTGCTCGATACTTGGGGGCTATGCGTACTTGATCTTAATGCATGTTTTACATTACAAAAGTCCCAGGGTTTATACAAGTATGTAAACTTGGCACTTGGGGGCTAATAGTTATTTGATGATGTTTTCTGGTTACGACCTATGTTGAAGCCCTGGGTTTTTAAACCGGACCTTAGTTGTCAAGGCAGCCTGATCCGGATTACCATCTCGGTTTGGAAAAATTGATAAGCTAAGTTGCAATGGAATGAAGCACAAGAAAGTTACCTCAAGTTTCTCCTTCATCATCCTGATCATGCCAGCTTCATAATCACGACTGGTGTACAGTCGGTTCAGGTACCCAGAATAAAGATCTGGGGCGCTTAAAGCGGCATACGTGGAGGAATCAACGTCCCATTTGCCCTTTATGGCCGAGATTTCTTCCTTGGCAGTATGCTTGGCCAGAATAGCAGAATTCCCCGGTTCAGAGCGGCCAATGCCAGTAATCACAACATCATCATCTTTGGAGTCGCTGCTCTGCATTGGCGCTGTCGGTTTATCAACAGTTCCAGAAGGGGGGATGGATTCCTCAACCCGAACAGGACTAACAGGCTGATCAGTACGGCTGGCAGGATCGGTAGGCCTTTCTTCAGCATAGGCGTCATCTTGTGGAGGTAGATAATTCTGAATGTCTTCACGACACAGAGCATCAGCACCAGGAGTTCTCTCCGGTTCAGGAGCGGCAGTTCCTTCGGCCGGGTTATCCAGACGAGCCTTCTTGCTCGGTCTAGGTTTAGCCCTGGGAAAGACCCAAAGATTGAAAGAACGGTATAAGATGGATTAAGAAACCCATATAGAAATATGTTGTGATCGGTCCAACTTACCCAATAACTGTCTTTAGTGGTGGCAGTTGAGTGGCTGAAGATTCACCAGAAGATGAATGGGAAGTGACCTGATAATCGGAGTCAGATGGATTAAGAGGCTGACGAGTTAAACCTGCTTTAGGAGGAAAGCTAGCGCATAAATCGGAGACCTCTGAGCGGCGTTTCCGAACCGGGCTGTTCGGTAAACCGGCGGAGGTAACTACCTGGCCGCTATGCCGGGTGGTGCGTCGAGCTTCATGTTGCTGGGTCTTCACAAGAAATTTGGGATCCAAGTAAGCAAGAGGATGAGAAAAATTTAATTTTCCGGTTTGCTTGGCGAGATCTTTTCAAAGGCAAAGGGACTGCATCAGAAGAAAGAATAGTTACCTCTGGGCCTTCAGCATTACTCGCTTCAGCGTCGTCCTGACAAATATCATCATCAATAAGACGTATAAAAAGTAAGCCAACTGAATCAAGGTCTACCCCGAGGTTCGGATTACCCACATCATCCTCCTCTAAATCCGGGGTAGAGGAAGCAGTGTTCCTTTTCTTCTGAGCGGGCTTCTTCACCCTTGTTTTGGGTCGGGTTACCTTTTCGGTCGGCTCTTGAAACTTCTTGCTCCAAAACGGATCATCTCCCTGTCTAAGAAAGGACTGGTGTTAACAATATGTATATAAGGAGATCATAACTTCTATAACAAACAGAGGTGAGATACTTACAGCAGGTGGTTTGTTTATAGCACAAAAGGGAAGCAGGCCAGTTCGGGCGCAAACATATTCCGGTTCATTCAGCATCTTTTTCACAGCTTCAGTAACTTCGTCTTCCGTCAGCTGAATGTTGCAGTGCCTCAAAGGATCATCAACCCGGCCCGTGTATTGGCACATTAAACCGGAGCGAATGCTAAGGGGCAGGATGCTCCATGAAATCCAGCAACGGGCAAGATCTACCCCCGTTAAACCGTTGGCCATGAAGGCTCTGAGCTTGGACAGCTGAGGGGCATACTTACTCCTCTCTTTGGCGGTTAGTCTTGGGGGGAAGGGGTGTGTATTGCTGAGTCTCTCTGGACGAAAGCCAGGCAGAGGATTTTCTTCAGCAGGAGAAGTATCCTTGCAATAGAACCAAGTGTGATTCCATTCTTGCGGATGACTATGCAACTTGGCATGAGGATAAGTCACTTCTTTCCTCTTTTGAATCGCCATACCACCCAGTTCCATATTAGGGCCGTCGGTGAATTCAGTACGTCGGTTCAAATGAAAACAGTCTCGGAACAGCTCTACAGTAGGTTCCTCCTGGAAGTACACCTCACAAAGCACTTGAAAATGGCAGATATTCGTGACTGAGTTTGGGCCAACATCTTGTGGGCGCAACCTAAAATTAGCCAGGACGTCCCGATAAAATTTTGAACCGGGTGGATTAAAACCCCGGGCCAGGTGATCCGCAAACACCACCACTTCTCCCTCCTGTGGGGTAGGAGGACATTCATCCCCTGGAACCCTCCAATGGATGGCATTTTTGCTACTCAAAGCGCCAGTCAGAACTAAGTTGTTTAATTGGGTCTCAGTGATGCGAGAGGGAACCCAGTTGCATTCGTACACCTGTTTTGCCATGAGGAAATCTACAAGACAAAGGTATTCCGGTTTGAGAACAAGTATGATTGTAAACCGAAGATGCTCTTATATAGAGTGAAGTTGTCTACAATGATATCACCTAGCGGTTCATCAAGGGGACTAATGGATATATGGATTGGGTTGCTCGCTCTGCTAGAAGTTAAACCGACCAGATCTAACAGTTGTGAATATGAAAGCAGAAACAGATCGACCAGATCTAACAGTTGTGAATATGAAAGCAGAAACAGATCCCGTACGGATTCTTTCAAAATAATGGATCTACAGCTAGGGCGAAAAAGAAGTAAAAATATGAGGTTTGGCTCACAGCAGAACAACATAAGTTCGACAAGCAGGGAAATGAGTGGGATCTAAGGAGATGAGTACAGATTTATGACGAATACTGAGAGTGACTACAAATCACAATATAAGTATCATAATCTGTTCACAAAAGCTTGCTATGGAGATGAACAATGAACAGTGGCAGGATGATGAACCCTAGAGCAGATCTGAGGCAAGAAGAACAGGAGCCTTACCGGGATCCAAACGGATGCGGAGGGTCGCCGCGGTACTCTGGTCCGGACAGGTTGATGCAGCGGCCCGAGTTGATGCGGTGGCTGACGGCGGCGGCGGAGCTCCGAGGTCTGAGTCGCGAGGAAGACGAAGAAGGGGACGAAAGGGAGGAAAGGAAGATGGCCTTCTAGTCCTATTTATAAGGCGCGGCGCGCGTGCCAGGCGCGCGAATCCAGGAGCCGGTGATTTTGGGAACCCAGCCGTCGCCTTGATTATTGCGGTTTGAGCAAAAGGAAATGGTAGCTTTGTTCTGACGTCATATCGGTTTACAGCAGCAAGAGGAGACGACGAAATGGCGGTTTAACATTTACTGGAAGACATTTGAAGACAAAAATTCTTATTAAGGATTGACATGAACCTGTTCAAATCAATCTGGGGCCTAATGTTGGGGATATTGCTATTTGGGGTAAACCGGCCTACAGGGCCCGGGTTAGCTCCGTCAATGGACCCAAGATGTTAAAGCCCAAGGAGAAATAGAAGGACCCAAGGCCTATAATCGGTTTAAAGGTTTATGGCCGTAAACCGGCCTGAGGTAAACTTGCATTGTAAGTTAGGAATAGAGAGACCAACCCGGGCACGTTTATGAACCGGAGGTTGGGACTTTGTAGACCGACGGGCGTCACCCGTGTATATAAGGGGACGACCCGACGGCGGTTTAAGGACAGAGAACAAGAACTCGAGGTTTAGGCGAAGCTTATCGCTCCCTAGCCCTCGAAACCCATCAATCCCATCACAACTAGACGTAGGCTTTTACCTTCATTGAAGGGGCCGAACTAGTATAAACACCGTGTCCTTGCGTCCGCGTTTAACCCCTTCAAATTAACCCGTTGCGATGGCTCCACGACTAAGTCCTTTCGCTAGGACATCTGCCGTGACAAATCCACGACACCCTCCCTCCCTCACCGCCGCATGAGGCTGCCGCCGGGCAAGCCCGTGTCGCAGCCGGGGATTGCGGCGGCGGGGCCCTTGCTGCTTCGCCTTGTGCTGGAGAGCGATTGGATCTGGGGCGGCGACCCTTCAGGCCAGGCCCCTCCGTGCTACAGCGAGCGGAGGGACTGTCATGGTGCCGGTGGTCTGGTCGGACGGCCAACAGATCTTTGGTGGACCAGGGCCTGGCGTGGCTACTCTGGCGGCCGACGGCGCCTGATCTGGTCGCTGGCCTCTAGCCCTGATTGGTGTGCTTCTCTCCTGCGGGCTCCTGGCGGTGCCGGCGTGGCTTGCCCGGACCCTGGCTGGTGGCTGCGGGTGAAGCTGGTGGAGGAGATCCAGATTGGGGGAAACCCCTTGGTCGGCCCTGGCTGGCCGCACCAACGACGATGCTCAAGAGCGCCGCTTTTCTTCTTGGAGATGTCGGTCTACGTATGCTCCTCTACTTCCCTCCTACCTGCCTCTCGGGTGAAAACCCTAACTCCGGTGGGCGGCGGCGGCGTCCTTGATGTCGTGACCTTCCTGAAGGCGTCGCCTTGAGGGCTGAGTGGTGGTGGACATTGTGTGGGTCCTTGACGGTTGCTGGTGGTGGGCACTGCTTCGGGGGAAACCCTAGGATCTAGTCTTCCAGGTCGGATGATGGTGGTACTACCGTGCCGTTTCTCTCTTGGGAGCATCATTTGTGGAGTAGCGCTGGATGGCAGAGGCAGGAGGTGGAGCGGCTTCCTCTTGCACGGAGCTTTGGTGAAGCTGTCAAGTCATGCCTGGCCGAAAGGTGCTACGCTGAGTCATGCCTGGTTGGCAGGTGCTACGCACGACAGTCTTCCAGAGTCTTCGCATCTGGACGGATGAGCGCAGGGCGGAGGCGCCGTTGGGCGCCGTGCTGGCGCCGACGGGTGTCCGGACTGGCAAGAATGGTGCAGATGTCTCTCCTGAATATGGGTCAGTGGTCCAATGATGATGGCGGCTTCTAAAGCGTGTGCATGTGGTATGCGCTTTAGGTCTGCTGCACTGACTGTTGGTCCCGATACATTATGTGGATGGATTGGCGACAACACCGGTTTTAGATATGGGGAGTGCGAGCACTCCACATTATCGAGTTTGTAGGCATGAGTGGTGATTTCGAGTGGATTGATGTATGTTTTTGTCAGACCTTTATGAAATAATTAATAAAGATTCCTCTCAGGACACCACACACTCCACGGAGTTGCTCCACCTCAGCCGTTCAGTGGGCTGTGGCCGGCGGCCAAACTCGGCGAGGGCGTGATCATCGGCGTGATCGACACCGAAGTGTGGCCGGAGAGCGCGAACTTCGACGATGCTGGCATTAGCCCTGTGCCGTCCCGGTGGCGCGGCGCTTGCGAGCCGGGCGTGGCATTTGCCGCCTCTATGTGCAACCGGAAGCTCATCGGAGCGCGTTACTTCAACAAGGGTTTTGTCACCGCGAACCCCGGCGTGGTCATCAGCATGAACTCGACAGGCAACATCCTAGGCTACGACATGCACACCTCATCCACCGCAGCGGGCAGCCCCGTGTCGGGCACGTCTTTCTTCAGGTACGGGCTTGGCACTGCCCGCAGAGTTGCCCCGCGTGCTCATGTCGCCATGTACAAGGTTATCTGGAACACAAAGGGCCCCAATACGCGTCTGACGTGCTGGCTGCTATGGACGCGGCAATCGCGGATGGTGTCGACATCATCTCCATCTCAATGGGTTTCGACGGCGTGCCGCTGTACGAGGACCCCGTGGCCATAGCTGCGTTCGCCGCCATGGAGCGTGGCATGCTCGTGTCGGCTTCAGCGGGAAATAAAGGCCCACGCCCCGTCAGTTTGCACAATGGCATCCCATGGCTGCTCACCGTCGCGTCTGGCACGGTGGACCGGACAATGTTCTCCGACACCGTGTCTTATGGCAGCATGACGCAAGGCACCATAACTGGCTACACGAACTACCCTGCGAACGCTTGGGTGGTGGACACGAAGTTGGTCATCTCAGCGTGCAACTCCTCGGCGTCGCTAGCGAACGTAACGAGGAGCATAGTGGTGTCTCCACACGGGGAGTGTCTTCGATCAGCTGGTCGCCGTGGCCGAGGCCGGGGTCGCCGCGGCCATCTTCATCAGCTCGGAAGACGTGTCATTTTTTTGGACGATTTCTGAGGACACCATGTCGCTCCCAGCCATTTTCATCAGCCCGGAAGACGCATTGGCGCTACTGAGCTACATCAACTCCACCATAATCCCGACGACAACAATGGAGTTCCAGCAGACGATCCTCGGCACACGGCCAGCGTCGGTGGTCGCCGCGTACTCCTCTCGGGGTCTGTCGCCTAGCTACCCCGGTGTGCTCAAGCCGGACATACTAGCTCCTGGGACAACATTCTAGCGTCATGGGCACCCGTGGATCCACATGGAACGATAGGGAAGACTGCGCTGGCCAGCGACTTCCTCGTTGTGTCCGGGACGTCGATGGCGTGCCCACACGCCAGCGGCGTGGTGGCGTTGCTTCACGCAACGCACCCGGACTGGAGCCTGGCCATGACCAAATCGGCAATGTGACCATGTTAAAAGGTAGGCTAGTAGTTGTATAAACGTGACATGTTGTCATGTCTATTGTATGCGTGCGTGTGTTGTATAGATAGTGCAGGTTGTTAGTATAGGTTGAGCCTTATCTTGTATAGCTTGGAGTAGGGGCAAAGCCTAGCAACAACCTGCGCATGATGTATTTGATCTTCTGAGTATTTAACACGAACGCGTCCCTGCCAGGAAGGCATACGCTTCCACGCATTTCCACTTTTTTCATGGTAATCAGAGCTGTCCTCGAGCTCATCCATGACGACATATTCAAGTTCCTTCCCTCCCTCGCCATTTGCTCACGCCGCCACAGGGAAGCTCAGCAAGGGAAGTCAGGCCCTGTGGCGCGCGACCGTGCTCTCCGCCATCCGGGGAGCGCAGATGGCGAAGTACCTCGACGTCGAGCAGCTGCCACCACCGATGCAGATCGACGTGACCTCATCTGATGGCAAGACCACGACGAAGGCAGTAAACCCGGAGTTCCAAACCTGGTACGCGCAAGATCAACAAGTTTTCTCATACCTTCTAATGACTCTCCCTCGTGAGATAGCCATCCAGGTTGCATCATGCCACACTTCGGCGGAACTCTGAAATAGGGTTGAGGGCATGCTTGCATCCCGCACCCGTTCCCAGACCACGAACGTACGGATCGCCCTCGCTAACTTGCAGAAGGGCAACTCCTCCATCACCGAACACGTTGGAAAAATCAGGTCCCTCTGCGACGAGCTGATCGCCGTGGGGAAGAGGGTGGACGAGGATGACATCATCTCCCACATCCTAGCCGGGTTTGAAGAAGACTTCGACCCGGTGGTTTCTGCCATGTGCTCCCGGGTGGAACCGGTGGCCGTGGCCGAGTTGTACTCACAGTTGCTCAGATTTGAGACGAGGCTAAATCTTCGTGGTGGAGGGTCTCAGTCCTCTGCCAACGCTGCCACCCGAGGCCGCAAGTTTGGCGGCGGAGGTGGTGACCGCGGCTGCAGACAGGCCCGCGCCGGTGGTGATCGCGGCAGCCGCAGCTACTCCAAGCCTGGAGGTCGTGGCGGTGGTGGACATGGCGGCAACGGTGGCGGCTGATACGTCTCCAACGTATCTATAATTTTTTATTGCTCCATGCTATTATATATTCTGTTTTGGATGTTTAATGGGCTTATTTATGCACTTCTATATTATTTTTGGGACTAACCTATTAACCCAAGGCCAGTGCAGATTGCTGTTTTTTTTGCCTATTTCAGTATTTCGCACAAAAAATATATCAAACGGAGTCCAAACGGAATGAAACCTTCGGGAGCATGATTTTTGGAACAAACGTGATCCAGAGGACTTGGAGTGGACGTCAAGCAATCAACGAGGAGGCCACGAGGCAGGGGCGCACCCCCCTAGGCGCGCCCTCCACCCTTGTGGGCCCCTCGTAGCTCCACCGACCCACTTCTTCCTCCTATATATACCTACGTACCCCGAAACCATCGAGGAGCACCATGAAAACCTAATTCCACCGCCGCAACCTTCTATACCCGTGAGATCCCATCTCGGGGCCTTTTCCGGCGCTCCGCCGGAGGGGGCATCGATCACTGAGGGCTTCTACATCAACACCATAGCCTTTCCAATGATGTGTGAGTAGTTTACCACAGACCTTCGGGTCCATAGTTATTAGCTAGATGACTTCTTCTCTCTCTTTGGATCTCAATACAAAGTTCTCCTCGATCATCTTGGAGATTTATTCGATGTAACTCTTTTTGCGGTGTGTTTGTCGAGATCCGATGAATTGTGGGTTTATGATCAAGATTATCTATGAACAATATTTGAATCTTCTTTGAATTCTTTTATGTATGATTGGTTATCTTTGCAAGTCTCTTCGAATTATCAGTTTGGTTTGGCCTACTAGATTGATCTTTGTTGCAATGGGAGAAGTTCTTAGCTTTGGGTTTAATCATGCGGTGCTCGATCTCAGTGACAGTAGGGGAAACGACACGTATTGTATTGTTGCCATCGAGGATAAAAAGATGGGGTTTATATCATATTGCATGAGTTTATCCCTCTACATCATGTCATCTTACCTAATGCGTTACTCTGTTCTTATGAACTTAATACTCTAGATGCATGCTGGATAGCGGTCGATGAGTGGAGTAATAGTAGTAGATGCAGGCAAGAGTCGGTCTACTTATCACGGACGTGATGCCTATATACATGATCATGCCTATATATTCTCATAATTATGCACTTTTCTATCAATTGCTCGACAGTAATTTGTTCACCCACCGTAATACTTATGCTATCTTGAGAGAAGCCACTAGTGAAACCTATGGCCCCTGGGTCTATTCTCTATCATATTAATCTTCCGTCAACAAGCTATTTCTATCGCTGTTTATTTTGCTTTCTTTACTTTTAGTCTTTATCATAAAAATACCAGAAATATTATCTTATCATCTCTATCAGATCTCACTTTTGCAAGTGGCTGTGAAGGGATTGACAACCCCTTTATCGCATTGGTTGCAAGGTTCTTATTTGTTTGTGTAGGCACGAGGGACTTGCATGTGGCCTCCTACTGGGTTGATACCTTGGTTCTCAAAAACTGAGGGAAATACTTACGCTACTTTGTTGCATCACCCTTTCCTCTTCAAGGGAAAACCAACGCAGTGTTCAAGAGGTAGCAAGAAGGATTTCTGGTGCCGTTTCCGTGGAGTCTACGCACAAGTCAAGACATACCAAGTACCTATCACAGACTCTTATCCCTCGCATTACATTATTTTCCATTTCCTTCTCGTTTTCCTCTCCCCCACTTCACCCTTGCCGTTTTTTTCGCCCTCTTTTTCCGTTCGCTTCTTTTTCGCTTGCCTTTTGTGTCCCGTGTGCTATCATGGCTAGTCCTTTATCTACTCCTTTGTCTCCCGATAATGAAGTCCTTAATTTTAAACAAAGGGAGGGAGAAAATCTAAAAGATGCTTGGTATAGAATTTGCAATGCGCAAAATAGTTCTACTAGTAAGCAATCTACTTCCGTTCTTCTTCGCAATTTTTATGTAGGCATCACTCCTTGGAATAGATATATTCTTGATACCATTACCGGAGGATATTTCTTGGGTAGCCATACTTTTGATTCTTAGTAACTAGTGGACTAAGGAATTTTCTCGATATGGAGGTGGAAAAAGAGTTCGTCGTAAAGGTTTACGCCGATGCAAACTTTGACACTAATCCAGATTATTCTGAGTGGTAAAATTGGATTCGTATAGTAGAACAGTTATTTGGAATAGCTCCAAATAGAGCGTGGTAACTGCATCTAGGAGATGCCATAGATATTTGTAAAGCACACACAGATCTGAAAGGTTCAGACCCGTTGACTATAACATCTCTCACAAGAATAACATGATCAAACCCAGAACTCTGTGAGTGTTAATCACATGGTGATGTGAACTAGATTATTGACTCTAGTGACAGTGGGAGACTGTTGAAATATGCCCTAGAGGCAATAATAAATAGGTTATTATTATATTTCCTTGTTCATGATAATCGTTTATTATCCATGCTAGAATTGTATAGATAGGAAACTCAGATACATGTGTGGATAGATAGGCAACACCATGTCCCTAGTAAGCCTCTAGTTGACTAGCTCGTTAATCAATAGATGGTTACGGTTTCCTGACCATGGACATTGGATGTCATTGATAACGGGATCACATCATTAGAAGAATGATGTGATGGACAAGACCCAATCCTAAGCCTAGCACAAGATCGTGTAGTTCGTATGCTAAAGCTTTTCTAATGTCAAGTATCGTTTCCTTAGACCATGAGATTGTGCAACTCCCGGATACCGTAGGAGTGCTTTGGGTGTGCCAAACGTCACAACGTAACTGGGTGGCTATAAAGGTGCACTACGGGTATCTCCGAAAGTGTCTGTTGGGTTGGCACGAATCGAGACTGGGATTTGTCACTCCGTGTGACGGAGAGGTATCTCTGGGCCCACTCGGTAGGACATCATCATAATGTGCACGATGTGATCAAGGAGTTGGTCACGGGATGATGTGTTACGGAACGAGTAAAGAGACTTGCTGGTAACGAGATTGAACAAGGTATCGGGATACCGACGATCGAATCTCGGGCAAGTATCGTACCGATAGACAAAGGGAATTGTATACGGGATTGATTAAGTCCTTGACATCGTGGTTCATCCGATGAGATCATCGTGGAACATGTGGGAGCCAACATGGGTATCCAGATCCCGCTGTTGGTTATTGACCGGAGAACATCTCGGTCATGTCTGCATGTCTCCCGAACCCGTAGGGTCTACACACTTAAGGTTCGATGACGCTAGGGTTATAAAGGAAGCTTGTATGTGGTTACCGAATGTTGTTCGGAGTCCCAGATGAGATCCCGGACGTCACGAGGAGTTCTGGAATGGTCCGGAGGTAAAGATTTATATATAGGAAGTATGGTTTTGGCCACCGGAAGTGTTCTGGGCATCACCGGTAGTGTACCGGGACCACCGGAGGTGTCCGAGGGTCCACCAAGTGGGGCAACCATCCCCGGAGGGCTACTTGGGCTAAGTGTGGGAGGGGACCAGCCCCAGGTGGGCTGGTGCACCCCCCCCACAAGGCCCAAGGCGCAAGGAAGAGGGAAAGGGGGCAAACCCTAGGGCAGATGGGCCCTAAGGCCCACTCCTGGTGCGCCTCCCTCTCCCCCTCCCCCTTGGCCGCCTCCCTTAGATGGGATCTAGGCTGGCCGCCACCCCTAGGGGTGAAAACCCTAAAGGGGGCGCAGCCCCTCCCCTTCCCCTATATATAGTTGAGGTTTGGGCTGCCCACAACACACGAGTTCCTCTCCTGTTAATGGCGCAGCCCTGCATCTCTCCTTCCTCCTCTCTTGCGGTGCTTGGCGAAGCCCTGCAGGATTGCCACGCTCCTCCAACACCACCACGCCGTTGTGCTGCTGCTGGACGGAGTCTTCCTCAACCTCTCCCTCTATCCTTGCTGGATCAAGGCATGGGAGACGTCACCGGGCTGTACGTGTGTTGAACGCGGAGGTGCCGTCCGTTCGACACTTGGTCATCGGTGATTTGGATCACGACGAGTACGACTCCATCAACCCCGTTCACTTGAACGCTTCCGCTTAGCGATCTACAAGGGTATGTAGATGCACTCTCTTTCCCCTCGTTGCTGGTTTCTCCATAGATAGATCTTGGTGACACGTAGGAAAGTTTTGAATTTCTGCTACGTTCCCCAACACTATCAACCTTGTCTCCGGCATAGTCCGAGTCGGAATAGCCAACAAGATCAAAAGAGGACATCTTAGGATACCAAATGCCAAAATTTGGTGTATGGATTAAGTATCTCACTATCCTTTTCACAGCCTTAAGATGACATTCTTTAGGAGCAGCTTGATATCGTGCACACATGCACACACTTACCATAATATCGGGACATGAGGCACATAGATATAACAATGAACCGATCATAGAGCGATAAACCTTTTGATCAACCGGTTCACCATCTTTGGTCAAATCAAGATGTCCACTAGTAGGCATGGGTGTAGGCATACCTTTGCATTCTTGCATATTTAACTTCTTGAATAAGTCTTTGGTGTACTTCGTTTGAGAGACAAATGTACCTTCCTTAGTTTGCTTGATTTGCAAACCGAGAAAGAATTTGAGTTCACTCATCATAGACATCTCAAACTTCTCTGACATTAGCTTTCCAAACTTTTCACTAAAGTGAGGGTTAGTAGAACCAAATATGATATCATCAACATAAATTTGGCACACAAATAGTTCTCCGTTTACCCTTTTAGTAAAAAGAGTAGAATCAATTTTACCAATTTCAAAGCCTTTTTCAGTAAGGAACTTGGTCAAGCATTTATACCATGCTCTAGGAGCTTGTTTAAGACCATAAAGGGCTTTGTGAAGTTTGTAAACATGATTAGGTTTCTTAGGATTAACAAAGCCGGGAGGTTGCTTAACATAAAGCACTTTTATTGTCCATTTGGTCTAAGGTGATATCATGGTGATTAGCATAGGCAAGTAAGATGCGTATGGACTCAAGTCTAGCAACGGGAGCATATGTCTCACCATAGTCCATACCTTCAACTTGTGTATAGCCTTGGGCGACGAGACGTGCTTTGTTGCGAACCACTTGTCCATCTTCATCTTGTTTGTTGCGAAACACCCATTTGGTACCAATGATGTTGTGGTTGTTGTCGGGCTTCTCGACTAATGTCCACACTTGATTTCTCTCAAAGTTGTGTAGCTCTTCATGCATAGCATTTATCCAATCCGGATCCTTCAATGCTTCTTCAACCTTCATAGGTTCAATTTTAGAAATGAATGAGTAATGTTCACAAAAGTTAGCTAGACGAGTTTTAGAGCGAGTGATTCTCCCGGTTTGGATATATTTGTAGATTTGCTCGACGGGATGATCTTTGGCAATTCTTGCTCGAACTCGTGAGAGCTTTTGCTTGGGTTGGGGTGGAAAATCCTATTCATCTTGTTATTCTTCTTCTTCTTGGCCTTCTTCATTGTTGATGTTGTTATTTTCTTATCGTGGTGGAAAAGGAGGTTGTTGATGTTCATCTTGGTGTACTTCCTCGTTTTCTTCATCTTGACGTGTCCCACTTGTGGATGCTTCCGTATCAACTCTTGGTTCACCTTGACGTGAGGTAGAAGCTTCCACTTGGACGGACGAGGTATTCTCCTTCATTTCCGTTGGACGAATCTTGCCAATGGACAAGTCTTGAATTGCTTCCGAAGGGTCTTTGTCTCCTACATCAATTGGCAATTGCTCTACTTGCGAGCCGTTAGATTCATCAAACTTCACATCCACCGTCTCTTCAACCTTTCGGGTGAAATTGTTGTAGACACGGTAAGTGTGAGAGTTTGAGCCATAACCAAGTAGAAAACCTTCATGAGACTTAGGAGCAAATTTAGAACGACGATGCTTATCAAGAATGTAGCACTTTGAGCCGAATACTTGAAAGTATCCAACTTGGGGTTTGTTACCGGTGAGGAGCTCGCATGCCGTCTTGCCGAGTAGCTTGTGAAGATACAAGCGATTTGTTGCATGGCAAGCTGTCTCAACTGCTTCCGCCCAAAAGTGCTTTGGCGTCTTGTACTCATCAAGCATCGTTCTTGCCATATCGATAAGAGTCCGGTTCTTCCTCTCAACAACTCCATTTTGTTGAGGTGTGTATGTAGCCGAGAACTCATGTGAAATCCCTTCTTCGTCAAGAAAGGTGTCCACATTTGCGTTCTTGAACTCCGTTCCGTTGTCACTCCGAACCTTCTTGATCTTCACATCGAACTGATTTTGGGCCTTCCGAGCGAAGTTTTTGAAGATCTTTTGGACCTGCGACTTGTCATCAAGAAAGAACACCCACATGAATCTTGAAAAATCATCAACTATGACTAGACCAAATGAGTTACCACCGAGACTCTTGTATGCATTTGGACCAAAGAGATCTATGTGAAGTAGCTCGAGTGGTCTTCTTGTGGTCATGATGTTCTTCGCGCGGTGACTTCCTCCAACTTGTTTCCCTGCTTGACAAGCACTACAAAGTCTATCCCTGTCAAATACGACATCTTTTATTCCAAGGATATGATCACCTTTAATAAGCTTATCAAGATTTCACATTCCAACATGACCTAGTCTTCTATGCCACAACCAGCCTTTAGAAGATTTAGCGATTAAGCAAGTTTTGGGTTGAGCCTTTTTAGTGAAATCAACAATGTAAAGATCTCCTCTACGTATACTGGTAAAGACCATTTTATGATTGTCTCTACGAAACACTTGGCAATCTACTTCAGTGAATAAGACATTGAAACCGAAATCTGCAAGTCTAGAAACTGAAAGTAAATTGTATCCAAGGGATTCAACGAGCATGACATTTTGTATGGAGCTATCGTGTGAGATGGCCACCTTACCAAGGCCAACCACCTTACCCTTTGAATTATCACCAAAGGTGACATATTTTCGAGGGCCGTCATTTTCAGCAAGCTCACGGAACATCTCCTCATCTCCGGTCATATGATCAGTACATTCACTATCAAGGACCCATTCCTTTCCTCCAGCCATGTAGCCGCGAAGATTTTCCATAAGACCAAAATGTCTCATTGCATCATCAAGATCATAGTCACTATCATCATCTTCATCATAATATCCATGTTCAACATCATCTTGTGATTGATCAAATCCTAGAGAGGGTAATTCATTAGGTACATGATCATCAAAGTGGTTACCTTTATAAATTCTTATAGCTTCCGATATGATATCACTAATGGTTCCAACATTTCCTTTAGCATGCATGAGATTTGTAAGCTCAAATATACAATCACCAAAACTAGGATCACTAGAGTTCATCTTACTCGAGGCAATAGATTTATGGAGAATTTCGTCTAAATTTTTCAAGGAATAATTGGGAACTCGTTCCTCAAAAAATTCCCATATAGTATAGGCACACTTAAGAGTAGGCAAACTAGCAATCAAATTTTTGGGCAATCCTCTAATGATGAGTTCAACAGTTCTAAGATTGCGAATCATGTCAATATCTTCATCTAGGGTAGGGTGCAAGGGATCAATATGAGGTGCACAAGGACTAGCAATGTACTTGTTCAAATGATATTCATTGAAAATCTCAAGCATTTCATTTTTCCACTCATGAAAATACTCTCCATCAATAATGGGCACTCTATGTCTAAGACTCCCTAAAGTAGACACATCCATCTTCCTCCAAAGGTGTTTAAACCAAGGCAATGGAGACCAAAGCTCTGATACCAATTGAGAGGATCATGAAGAGGTGTCTAGAGGGGGGGGGGGTGATTAGACACTAAGTGCCAAAAGTTGCAGTTTTTAAAATTCTTAAGTTTAGGTGGAGTTTAGGCACAAGTTTAACAAGCACAATACATATCAAGCAAGCATGCAAAGAGTATATGAGCAGCGGAAAGTAAAGCATGCAACTTGCAAGAATGTAAAGGGGAAGGGTTTGGAGTATTCAAACGCAATTTGAGACACAGATGTTTTGGGCGTGGTTCCGATAGGTGGTGCTATCGTACATCCACGTTGATGGAGACTTCAACCCACGGAGGGTAACAGTCGCGCGAGTCCATGGAGGGCTCCACCCACGAAGGGTCCACGAAGAAGCAACCTTGTCTATTCCATCATGGCCGTCGCCCACGAAGGACTTGCCTCACTAGTGGTAGATCTTCACGAAGTAGGCGATCTCCTTGCCCTTACAAACTCCTTGGTTCAACTCCACAATCTTGTCGGAGGCTCCCAAGTGACACCTAGCCAATCTAGGAGACACCACTCTCCAAGAAGTAACAAATGGTGTGTTGATGATGAACTCCTTGCTCTTGTGCTTCAAATGATAGTCTCCCCAACACTCAACTCTCTCTCACAGGATTTGGATTTGGTGGAAAGAAGATTTGAGTGGAAAGCAACTTGGGGAAGGCTAGAGATCAAGATTCATATGGTAGGAATGGAATATCTTGAGCTCAACACAAGGGTAGGTGGTTCTCTCTCAGATAATGTGTATTGGAAGTGAAGATCTGTTCTGATGGCTCTCTCTTCGAATGAAGAGTGGGTGGAGGGGTATATATAGCCTCCACACAAAATCTAACCGTTACACACAATCTGCCAAACACGGTGAGACCGAATCGTTAAACTCGGTCGGACCGATTCAGCAAACCTAGTGACCGTTAGGATTTTCGGTGGGACTAAGATGCAACTCAGTAGGACCGATATGGTTAGGGTTAGGGCATAACGTAATCTCGGTGTGACCGATTACACAAACTCGATGGGACCGATTTTGGTAATAAGCTAGCCAGAGAGTTGGTCAGGAAAACTCGGTGAGACCGATTACACAAACTCGGTGGGACCGATTTGGTAATGAGCTAACCAGAGGATTTGCATTGTAATCTCGGTAGTACTGATTGCTCAAACTCGGTGAGACCAATTTTGGTAATGGACATACACAGAGAGATTACAATCCCATCTCGGTGAGACCGAGATCCCTATCGGTGAAACCGATTTGCTAGGGTTTGTGGCAGTGGCTATGACATGTGAAACTCGGTGGCTCCGGGTAGAAAGAATCGGTGGGGCCGAGTTTGACTTTAGGTTTGGGTCATATGTGGATATGGAAAGGTAGTTGAGGATTTTGGAGCATATCACTAAGCACAAGAAGCAAGAGGCTCATTAAGCAACACCTCATCCCTCCTTGATAGTATTGGCTTTTCCTATAGACTCAATGTGATCTTGGATCACTAAAATAGAAAATGTAGAGTCTTGATCTTGAAGCTTGAGCCAATCCTTTGTCCTTAGCATCTTGAAGGGGTTCCACATCCTTTAGTCCATGCCACTCCATTGTTGAACTTATCTGAAACATACTAGGTAAAAGTGTTAGTCCAACAAGAGATATGTTGACATTAATTACCAAAACCACCCAGGGAGCACTTGTGCTTTCACATGGCATCCCGGAAGCTACGACACTACTTTCAGGAGTGTTCAATCACAGTAGCATCGAAAGTACCACTCAACGATATTATAAACAACCGTGACGCAACGGGCCGGATTGCAAAATGGGCCATCGAGCTCCTCCCGTTCGACATAACTTATAAGCCACATCGAGCTATCAAGTCGCAAGTTTTGGCTGACTTCGTCGCGGAATGGACGGAGGCCGAACTCCCTAAAGAATATGACACATATTCAAACTGGATCATGCATTTTGACGGCTCCAAAATGTTGGCCGGTCTAGGGGCTGGCATCGTTTTGACATCCCCCACAGGAGACACAGTCCAATATGTACTCCAGATTATGTACACGGACTCCAACAATGCAGCCGAATATGAGGCCCTCCTACATGGTCTTCGGATGGCAGTATCCATGGGTATTCAATGCCTAGAGGTGCGCGGGGATTCGAACCTCGCGATATCCCAGATAAATGGAGACTTCGATGCCAAGGATCCAAAAATGGCAGCTACCACAACGCCGTCCTAAAAATGTCAGCTCGGTTCGAGGGGCTCGAATTTCACCATATAGCCCGAGAAAACAATCAGGCGGTAGACGTCCTGGCACGCATAGGCGCAAAACGCAAGGCGGTCCCCCCAAAATCTTCCTGGAAAGGCTGTTCAAGCCATCCATAGTATGGGAAGGGGAACATGGTAATATTAGCCCAGACCCAACCACACTGTCCGACGCCGAACAATCTGATATAATCGGAGGCTCTGCCAATGAAATCACAACTTCAGCCCACGTAATAATGGCCGTCATTGCCTCGTGGACAGAACCATTCCTAGCCTACCTTAATAGGCAGGAGCTCCCAGAGGACCAAAATGAGGCACGCTGCATAGTGCGACGATCCAAGGCCTATAAAGTCCATGAGGGAGAGCTTTATAAGAAAAGCACTACCAAAGTCCTTCAAAGGTGCATCTCCGAAGAGGAAGGGCGGAACTTGCTGGCTGAAATTCACGCCGGACTCGGTGGTCATCACGCCGTAGCTCGGTCCCTTGTAAGAAAAGCCTTCCGTACAGGCTTCTATTGGCCGACGGCCCGGGTAGACGCTCAGGACTTGGTCCAATGATGCCTCGGTTGCCAGCTTTTTGCAAACCAAAGCCATGCCACCTACCGCCCTCCAAACTATCCCCATCACTTGGCCCTTCGCGGTCTGGGGGCTTGACATGGTTGGACCCCTTAAAGGGGGAACTAACAAGAAAAAATACTTACTTGTCATGGTGGATAAGTTCACCAAATGGATAGAAGCCAAGCCTGTTAAGACGGCCGAATACGGACCGGTGATAGACTTTATATCTGGGGTCGTACACCATTATGGCGTCCCCCACAACATCATCACTGATAACGGCACGAACTTTACGGCCGACGAGGTAAAACTCTGGTGCAAAAACATGGGCATCAAGCTCAATTATGCTTCCGTCTATCACCCACAAACTAACGGCCAGGTCGAACGTGCAAATAGTCTTATCATGAGCGGAATCAAACCCAGATTAGTGCGGTCCCTCAAGGAATCTAACACGCACTGGGTAGAGGAGCTCGACTCCGTACTCTGGGGGCTGCGGACCACGCCGAATCGCACCACCGGATACACACCATTTTTTATGGTGTACGGCGCAGAGGCAGTTCTGCCTTGCGACATAATTCATGACTCACCTCGAGTGCGCATGTACGAAGAAAGAGAAGCCGAGCTCGATCGGCGAGACAGTCTGGACGCCTTGGAGGAGGAGCGCGATGTGGCAAAAGCCCGTTCCGCATTTTATCAACAGCAGGCTCGAAGATATCAAAGCAGAGAAGTGCGGGCCAAAAATTACAACGTTAGCGAATTAGTTCTACGCCTGCTGGATAAGAAAAAGGACAAACTCAAGCCCAAGTGGGAAGGTCCCTTCATAATCGACCAAGTCATAACTGGTGGAGCGTACCGCCTGCGAGATGCCTCGGATAACCGACTCGAGCCGAACCCATGGAACGCAGCCCGTCTCCGAAGATTCTACGCCTAGCGCCGGACTCTGTGTTCGCCTCCTTCCTCTGTCCATTTTTTACATTTTCTGTCCTATATTTCTCTCCTTCCACCCTTTTTTTCTTATAGCCATTAAAGGCTCAACAAGTGACGCGTTACTCGCGCTCACTACACCTGGGGGCTTCTTTAAACAGAAGCTTATTTATACGGGCTTCACGCCCAAAACATGTGTCAAACTTCCGCATGTACCTTTTCTTCACCATTATATGCATCGATATGACTTAAGTTTTGGCCAAGCTGGGTTGCCTCGCTCCTGTGCTTACCCCTACGTTCCTGATTGTTCGGCTAGGTGGTAAAGGTAGCACCTCTGCGATTGTTACTGCAGGATCAGCCGAATGTGTACCTCAGACTGGGTGAAGCCGAAAGCTAGCGTTCTGAAGGGAATATTCGATCGATGAACTAAAAGATGACCTTTTTTACTTATTTATATATATGCCCCCAGATGCTTTTCCTGCGTTTGCAGTCCGGACATGCACTTTAGGGCATGCCTCCCAGAGAAAGGAACCCCTAACGGAACTATTCTCTCTGGAAGATGTTTCTTACTAACCATGTAATATAACATAACTAGTTGGGCACTTGTCTGATAAAGCACTAATGACCCCTACGCCTTGTCTCCATGCATACCCCGGTTCTTACATAACCGCTCGGGTATTCGGACACACTCCGGACCGTCAGGTCCCGAGGTCGAAGCGAAAAGGTCGGCAACGACAAACGATCTACAATCCGGCTAGAAGGCATTACACATGTCAATTATAAATTACATAGTCACTCTGACTGATTGTATTCCTCTTCAATACCATCTAACAGGCTATCTAATTTACAGTCCTGCTGGGAATACTTTGCGACCAATTCTACTTGGCCGTATACTAAGCTTACAGGGATCTCATTCCCATCAGGCCCCACAGGTCCGACCTCGGCCATGTGGTTTGGGTCAGCCTTTGTGTACCACGTCTTCACCATGGCCCAGGCCTCCCTCGCACCTTGGCGGCAGGCCGATATCTTCCACAACCGGAAGTGCCGCCGCGCTCCCTTCAGCTTCTCTGCAAGCTCTCCAAGGCCTTCGAGACTGGGGAGGGATGGCCATAAGGCTTGGGCAACTCCTTGCATCGCCTGCCGAACTCGCTCATGTAGTTGCGAGAGCTCGGGAAGAAGGTCACCCATTGAACCGGGCATCTCCTCTGCAGGACGACCTGTTAGCATACCTACAGATATAACTCTGTTATTTGACTTCCTCGCCGAACTTTTTTTTTCAGAGTTCATTTAAGCACTTACTATATATGCCGCGTCGAAGCAGTTGATTCTCCTTAGTGGAGTCCGATAGTTGGGCACGAACATCTTTTAGTTCAACGCCCAGCTTGGTGTTGGCATCCTGAAGATCATTCTTCTCCTGCCTCACCTTTGTCAGCATGCTCTCCCCAGTCTCTAACTGGCGTAGAAGTTGTTGCTTTTTCGGATCCAGTTCGGCGCCGTCTACAATATGATTTGTCAGATTTGCACCCACGCCGCACTTTGCAAAATATTTATCTTTCGAAGCATAAATTACCAGAGGGGGTCTCCTTGGGCTCCCCTGCCGCGGCTAGTGCGGCCTCAAGTTGGGTTTTGCACTCTTCCAGCTCCTGGACAGCAGGGTATTCTTTTCTGTAAGAGCCTGCATAACAAATGATCCTTAAATCAGTTATTCTAACTGTTTCAAGTCTTGGGGGCTACTGATATATATATATTTACCAAAATTTTCTTACCCGAATGTCTTTCACATATTGCTCCGTGGCTCTGGTTAAACCATTTTGAGCGGCACGAAGGTACGCATCTCCCAAATTGAAGGCGTCCAATGCCTCTTGGGAGAAACAAGCGTCGTGGAGAACTATCCGGCGACGCCTGTGGTTCATGGCACTCTCCACCTCGGAATTGGTGGCAGACAGCCTGTCCGCATCCTCTGTCAGAGGAGCATCCGGTGCGCGCCTTGTGCTCGCCTCCGCTTCCGGGCCAGGCTTTGGAGCCTGGCTGGTGGAGGCGCGATTGGCAACCCCTTCGGTTATAGTCCGGCGAGGTCTCTTCGTCCTGAAGAGAGCACGAGCATTAATATGCCCCGAAGGAATAAAACCTGGGAAAAAGATGGTGCGCTATACCTTTGCGCCGGCGTCTCAGTCTAGACTACATTCCTTTTTACCCCGCGGGGTCCCGCGGCCCCTCGTTGGCTAGCCGCCGCAGGCTCGGCCTCCCACCTCGGAAACCTCCCCTACAAAACACGGTTGTTTTCAGGGAAACCGAAACGCGTGAGGATGGATTCCTTCCCAAAGTTATGAGACTCCGGTCTCTGTTACCTGGGAGGTCGGGATTAACCCTGGGTAATCGGCTGTAATGGCCACCAAGGTATCATCCTTGCTCAGCTGATGAAATACCCCGTCAATCAGCTCCACAGCTATGTCCGGATCCTCTTCGGAGTCCGGATCAAGGGACCGTTCTGGATCCTCGGGCTGTGGAGGACGGCTGTTTATATCCTTTACTTCCTGACGCAGTTCCTGTTTTGAAGTCGTTAGACTACATATTTAATCATGGGAATATGAAACGGATGGGCGAGAAAAATTGTCCGCTTACCCAACTCGGAGGGTTGTACATAGTGAATCCACCCTGGGGGTTGACGCGGAGGAATTCCTCCTCTTCTCCCTTGTACAAAGAGGACAAGATCTTTATCGGAGCGGTAGCCGAGTCCGGCCCCTTACGACCGCAACAGGTGGCGTCATCTTCCCCGTTAAAATCCCACACGGGGTGGCCTCTATACTGAAGTGGCTGCACCCCCCGCATAATGCATGCGGCCATGACTCCAATCATGGTTAGTCCAGAATGAGCCAATAGTCTTATCCGGCCCATCAGATAAAGGACGTCCCTATCACTTTCCTTCTGAGAGCTCCGCGGACGCCAGCTTAGGCGTTTCTTTAAGGGAGCACTGTTGAATTCGGGGAGGCCGATCCGGATAGGATCCGACAGTGGGACATCCTCCATGTAAAACCATTCTGAAGGCCAGTCCTCGGACGCCTTCTTCGGGGTTCCGGACAGATATTCGGTCCCGACGATGCGCCACACTTCGGCTCCGCCCACTTGATATATTGCCCCCTCCTGAGAACGGGGCACCAGGCAGAATAGCCTCTTCCACAACGCAAAATGAGCCTCAACACCCAAGAACAACTCGCAAAGTGCAACGAAGCCCGCGATATGCAATATAGAGGCGGGCGTGAGGTTGTGCAGCTGGAGGCCGTAGAACTCCAGAAGCCCCCAGAGAAACGGATGAATTGGAAATCCGAGTCCTCTTATTATATAAGGGACGAGGCATACCCTCTCTCCTTTGGAGGGATAGGGGGCGCTCTCCGCTTGCTCTCCGCCATTATAGGTGGCGAGTCCAGCTCGAACCGGAACCATATAGGCCGGAGGGAGGAATCCCTTGGTCTGAAGCGATACTAGCTCGCTATGCGGGATGGAGCACCTCTCCCAGTCTCCAGGCCTAGGGCTGGATGGGCGAGAAGAGGAGTTGCGATGGTTGGCCATGGTGAAATGGACCTTTGCTAGATGCGCTCTGATGACTACTCGCGGAAGGGAGAAGGTGTGGTTTGGATCTAAATCCCCATCTCTTTTAGGCCGCTCATTTATGTGGCCGGGGGTGTGAATGTAAAAACACCCAGACTTTTCGTATTCGTTTGACACGTGGAAGGCCGCCATTATTGGGCAAAGAAGTCAAGGAGCGCTACATTACAAAGACCGGACATTATTCAACAGGCACACGGAGTTTGGAGAAGAACCTGCCTTGCAATGCCGAAGACAATCTGCGTGCCGGACTCATCGTCATTGAAGCCTGGTTCGGGGGCTACTGAGGGAGTCCGGGATTAGGGGGTGTCTGGATAGCCGAACTATACCTTCAGCCGGACTCCAGGACTATGAAGATACAAGATTGAAGACTTCGTCCCGTGTCCGGATGGGACTTTCCTTGGCGTGGAAGGCAAGCTTGGCGATGCGGATATTTAGATCTCCTACCGTTGTAACCGACTTTGTGTAACCCTAACCCTCTCCAGTGTGTATATAAACCGGAGGGTTTTAGTCCGTAGGACAACAACCTCAACAGACAACAATCATACCATAGGCTAGCTTCTAGGGTTTAGCCTCCTTGATCTCGTGGTAGATCTACTCTTGTACTACCCATATCATCAATATTAATCAAGTAGGATGTAGGGTTTTACCTCCATCAAGAGGGCCCGAACCTGGGTAAAACTTTGTGTCCCTTGTCTCCTGTTACCATCCGCCTAGACGCATAGTTCGGGACCCCCTACCCGAGATCCGCCGGTTTTGACACCGACAGTAGCATATGATCAAACACATGATCAAGCAAGTATCTCACAAGTAGCTCACACAAGCACGCAATAAAGTTTCAAACCAAACCAAATTAGTGCAAAGAGAGATAAAAACCAACACTCTCTTTATCGAAGCCTATGATCTATACATTTTTCTCCCCCTTTGGCAACAAGTTACCCAAAAGTTTGAAAAAGCATAGTGCTAAACGACTCTCAGGCTTGAGCTTCGGGAGGTGGTGTTGAGAGAAGTCCAAGGACGAAGGCTTCTGATGAAGTAGCTGGAGCTGGTGGAGTAGTTGCTGGAGTTGGAACTGGAGCTGTAGCTGCTGGTGCTGATGTTGTAGTTCTGGTGTCAGTCACTGGCACTGCAGCAGACCTCTGTCCTCTGGGCACTCTAGCAAATGCATTTGTGATAGACTTGCCCTTCTTCTCCTCTGCTTCCTCCTGAAGTTGCTCAACTGTAGTTTGGATTTCAGTTACCTCGACATCAAGGTCATAGAATTTTGTCTCAATAATCCTTTCCAATCTCTCCTGGTTCTTGGTCAGGGTGGCCAAGCCCTGCTCAATCCTCAGAGTGGATTGGGTCAGATATCCAAGCTGGTCTTGCTTGGTCTTCAAGAATACCTGAGATGCCTCTTCCACAGTTGGCATCTTTGCAGCCTTCTCAGCTTTAGCTTTGGCTTTCTTCTCTTGTGCTTGCACAGATGATGGTTCATTCTCAGTCATGACAATTGTGTTGTCCTCAAATTCAGGGTAGATGGGCAGGTGCTCCTTATCCAAAATGTACTTGCCTTTGCCCATCTTTGAGTTGATGAGCTCCTGGATGTGTGGGGCATATCCACAACTTCTCTTCTGATCAGCTACAGTCCTCTTGATTGTTTCCACAATCAGGCTCATAACTTTGAACTTCTGGGGGACATCAAATATGTGCGGCAAGTTGATAACATGTCCTCTGATCATTTTGTGATCACCTGACTTGGGTAGTAGTGTGTGCCTTAGAATCCAATTGATAGTTGGCAGACCAGATAACAAATAGTGTATAGATCCAAACTTATGTGTATCCAAAGCAGCATCTGGGATCTCTTTGTACATGTTGGCCATAGTGTTGTGGTCTCTTTTCTTCTCTGCATAAATGTCCAAGTCATCCTCATGTTCCTCAGGAGCATTTATGAGCTTGGCCCATTCTTTAACAGTAGACTGGTACCTAGTACCCTCAGACATCCATACAATCCTTCCATATGGATAGAAGTGGGCAGTGGAGTAGAATTGCATAATGAGCTCATCATTCCACTCGGTGAACTTCTGAGCCACAAACATATCAACTCCACATGCCTTGAAGCTGTCAAGCACGCCAGGGAAGTGATCCTCATTCTCCTTAATGAACTCCCAGTCAACCCATCTCATGTCACACACTATGGGCTTCTTGTCAAGCAGAATTGTCTCATAGAAGTCTCGCTGTTCCTTAGTGTGAAATCTATAGTCCACAACAGTCCTTCTCCTGGTAGCATATGGATCATACTCTCTCCATACTCTCAATCCTGAATCCATCCCGATTTTCATGTTCTTTGCAACTGGGTGTGCATCATTGTGATCAGGGATCTTGGGCTTCAGCTTTCTCAAAACAACAGAATCATCATCATCTTCTTCTTCTTCAGCAGCTTGAGGCATTGGGGCCTTGGTTTTTTCCTCAGCAGGGATGTTCCTAGTGCTCCTCTTGGGTTTTGGCTTTGGAGCTGGAGCAGCAGCCTTGGGAGCAGCTTTGGGCTTAGATGGAGCAGACCCTGAGTTAATTGCATCTCCCATAAGCTTCTGAGCTTTGGGTGCTGGTGCAACATCCTCTTCCTCTTCCTCTTCAGAATCCTTCCTCATTGAGGGCTTGCCAAGAACTCTGGCAGTAGTGGTTCTTGCCCTCTTCTTCTTATCTTCTCCAGCTGCCTCTTCTTCATACTCAATGGTGAACTTCATGGTTTCACCTGTGGCAACTTTTCTTGGCTTAGACATGGGCTGTCTTCTTGCTGGCATCTCTGTTTTCAGACCTGGCTTAGTTGCAGCAGCTGAGCCATACTCTTTCTTCAGCAGTTTCTTCTTTGAAGTGGCTTCATCTTCAACAACCACATAATCTTCATCTTCAGAGTCAGAAGTCCTCTTCTTCCTTGCCCTTATGGCATCCTTTCGCAGATTGTTTGGAGTGCTCCTGATGCCTTCATCATAGCTGCTAGAGGGACTAGTGCCCTCACTTAACTGAACCTGTTCCTCTGACTTGTTCTGGCTGTCACTTTGGTCAGACATCTTGCAGGCAAACTGTCATCAGACCCTGTGAATAGGTTATAGATGAGGTAGAGTAGATGAGCATCACAAAGTACAGGAGTTTTTGTAAAAAAGGTGACTTAAAATCTTAGTTTTAGTTCTTCACAGAAGCATTTCGGATCTATCGATTTGTAAACTCGGTGATAATGAAGCAGCTTTTGGAACCTGAACTAGTGAACTCGGTCAGACCGAGTCACAGTTCGGTGGTACCGAGACTGCTAGGGTTTCACAGAGAATCGAACTCGGTCACACCGATTTGCAATTTTCGGTAAACCAAAAATGCATGTGCTCTGGCATAAACCAAAATCGGTGAGACCGATTTCTATAACTCGGTCGGTCCGAGATGAGTTCGGCGGAGACCTAACCCTAAATTTTCAAATCAAAACTAATCTACGAGATGATTTTGCTGGACAGGATGATTTCAATCATGGCAAGAATCATGGCAAAGCAATGTGCTAAGAATCAGAGTTAGGGATTAGCACAATGATCAAGTTCGTACCCTAGTTCGGCGACGAACTTGCTACGGCGGCAACGGCGATGAAGATTTCTGTTGACGGCGATGGAGACCAGCGGCGGGAGGTCGCCGACAACGAGAGGACGATCTGGAGACCAGAGGAGGCAGAGTAGGTTACGCACGGGCGAAGGGGTTCGGAGAAATTTCCAAAATTTGGCCCGGTGGTATATATAACCTGACCCTGTCGGTGTGACCGAGTGGAATGACTCGGTGGCACCGAGATGCAAAACTGCAAGCAGTTACTGCAACTCGGTGTGACCGAAAAGTTCTAATCGGTTGCACCGAGATTGAAAACCCTAGATCAACTTGGTGACTCAGTAGGACCGAAAAGGATGAATCGGTCGGACCGAGATGCACAAAGAGGTTTTGGAGGTTTAAGTCTATGACGAATCGGGATCTCCGAGTGCTCCTCACACAGAGTGTTTCGAATCTGACTTGATCAAACTTTGTGATGTAGCATGAATAGAGTTTGAGACGAGAAAAGCATAGATAGCTAGAGGGTGTTCTTAGGCATTCTTGTCCATACATTTGGAAAAAAGAGAAAAAGCCAAACAATCAAAGCAACAAATGGATGTCCTCGAATGAGTAAAATATGCAACCAACATGCTCACACAATAAAATGGCAAATGAAATACGTGACAAAGCATGCATAAACATTCTAGCATCTATAAAGCAATTGGCGATGACTAGGTCATCTATATATGAGTATATTGACTTAGGAGTCAAATGAGCACACTTGATCATAGGTCATACTCATCGTTTAAGCACAAGTGGGGTTACCACTTTTACATAAAGCATTGTTGTGATCACACCATTAGAGTTGCTTTAGCTCATTGGTTTGAGTAAAGCTCCCCTAGATGTGATATCCCCCCTAAAAGGGATGAACTAACCTTGGGTTTTGTCGATGATGACTTCATGTAGGTGTTGAAGATGTAGATGCTCAATGTTGATGTAGATCATTTGGAGCAATCCTTTGGAGTGAGTTGCACTTTCAATACCTACACGGGTTAGTCCCACAAGGAAAAAACAAGGATATCCATGGACATAGAGTGATGCATACACAAGATGATGTCCATGAAAGCATTAGGTTACCTTGTCCCTTGTCTTACCAACAAGAGGGTTTGTGACTCCTTGAACTAGTGCAAGATATGGAAGTTGTTTGCATTTGTCCTCGCCAAAATGATAAGAGTGAAGTATGTTGGCGGAGTCACCCTCAAGAACTCTCTAGTTCTTCTTCTTCGGGATCCACATCATCTTGATGGGGATCCTTGGAATCGTAGTTGTGCTTGATGAAGTAGAACTTGATGTAGTCTTGGGAACCCACTTGACCAAGGCCTTTGGTGCTTATTCAAATGCATCAATTTCCTCTTGAAGCTTGTCCTTGCCCTTTTGCTTGTGGTCTTGTGGTGGAAGATCATCTTGAGCTTGTGTTCCTTTGAAAGAAGTAGGATCATAATTCTCTTGTTGAGGAACAAACTTCGTCTTGGGGTATTGATCTTCTTCCCACTCAACTCCATTGGCATTGAACTTTCATTCAAAACCAACACCTTGATTCTTCCATTGTCTTCCTTGCTTGCGCACTATTTCCTCAAATTGCTTACTTCCGGCAAGACTCTTGTAAACACCTTTCTCTATGATTCCCTTCAATAAGCTATTTTCTTGCTCAAGTGTAACTTGGCTAAGAGAATCATTAGTGGAATCAAGAGAACTACTAGAAGCAACACCATTGGATTTAGCATGATTGTTGTTACTACTAGATGAAGAATCTTTCTTGTTCTTGTTGCTAGATTTAACTTGTGGCATGTAAGTAGACAAGAGTAAACGCTTGGCAATGTAAGAAGAACTTTTTCTTGCGAAGATCATCATTGATTGCCTTTAAAAACTCATGCTCTTGCTCAATGTTGAGCTTTTCAAAGCGTAGCTTACCATGAGTCTTTAAAAGTTCTAGATGATTTTCCAAGGTAGTTTCATGAGCTAACTTAAGAGTGTTTAGTTCTTGAGTTAGACGCTCAATCTCCTTCTTATCATCATCATTCGTTTTATCTTGATTAGCATGATTAATTGACGTTTCATCATAGATTTCATCACTAGAGTTGTCAACAAGTAAATCATCATCACCTAGCAAATCATCTTCGTCACTATTGAAATCAACATACTCGGGATGTGTTACCTTTGGACCTTTGGCCATGAAGCATCTTCCAATACCTTCATTTGGTGAGTCAAATATGTCGTAGGAGTTGGTTGACACAAGTGCTAGACCGGCAACACCTTCATCTTGAGTATATTCAGAGTCAGAGTGATAACTTCTTTCGGAGTGATTGTCGGAGTCAGAGCCGGATACCCATTCACCAACATGAGCTTGATGTCTTCTTTTTGTGTAACTCCTTGATGACTTTTCCTTCCTTTCTGAATCCTTGCTTCTCCGAGAGGGTCTTCGTTCATAACGATCATCTCTACTCCTCCTTTCTCTTGGTGGTGATTCTTCTCTTCTACTTCTTCTTTTGGGAGAATCTTATCTTCTTTTGTAGTGTCTGGGTCTTCCACAATTGTAACAATTTCGCTCCCGACTAGAAGATCGTTTGTCATTGTAGGACCTTGACTTGGAGCTTCTTTCTTTGTTTCTACTCTTGTAAAACTTGTTGAAGTTCTTCACCATTAAGCTCAATTCATTGAAGGTTTGCTTCTCACTTGATGATGTGGGAGCATCACACGAGGCTTTGTAAGCACCACTTGACTTGTTGTGAAGCTCTTCCTTATCCTTGAGTGACATATCATGAGCAACAATTCTTCCAATGACTTCTGTTGGCTTGAGATCTTAGTAATTGGGCATCATTTGGATCAATATGCACACGATATCATATTTTCCATCCAAGTCTCTTAGGATCTTCTTGATGATGAATCTATCGGTCATCTCTTCACTTCCTAAGCCGGCAATCTCATTTGTGATGAGAGCAAGCCTAGATTACATTTCAGCGACACCTTCACCATCCTTCATTTTGAACTTGTCAAGTTGACTTTGAAGCACATCCAATTTGGATTCCTTGACGGAGTCGGTACCTTCATGCATATCAATCAAAGTATCCCAAATTTCCTTTGCATTCTCAAGACGGCTGATTTTGTTGAATTCTTCGGGGCACAATCCATTGAAGAGAATATCACAAGCTTGAGCATTGTATTGTAGCACCTTCAACTCTTCCATGGTAGCTTCACGGTTCGGTTGTCTCCCATCAAAGAATTCACCTTGCAAGCCAATACACACAATAGCCCAAACGGCGGGGTTATGTCCAAGAATATGCATTTTCATCTTATGCTTACAACTAGCAAAATTAGTACCATCAAAATAAGGACCTCTACGGTGGTAACTTCCCTCGCTAGACGCCATACTCTCCTAGGTTGTGAAACCAAGACTATGACCACCAAAAGCTATGGAAATCAAAGCAAATGGAGACCAAAGCTCTGATACCACTTGTACGATCGGAAGTATGTCTAGAGGGGGGGTGATTAGACTACTTGACCAAATAAAAATCTAGCCTTTTCCCAATTTTAGTTTTTGGCAGATTTTAGCAACTTAGCACAAGTCAAGCAATCAACCTACACATAAAATTCTAAGAGTATAGCAGCGGAATGTAAAACAATTGCATATGAAGGTAAAGGGAGGAGAGTTAGGGAGCAAACGCAATGTTGACACGGAGATTTTTTATTCGTGGTTCTGATAGGTGGTGCTATCGTACATCCACGTTGATGGAGACTTCAACCCACAAAGGGTAACGGTTGCGCGAGTCCATGGAGGGCTCCACCCATGAAGGGTCCACGAAGAAGCAACCTTGTCTATCCCACCATGGCCGTCGCCCACGAAGGACTTGCCTCACCCGGGTAGATCTTCACGAAGCAGGCAATCTCCTTGCCCTTACAAACTCCTTGGTTCATCTCCACAATCTTGACGGAGGCTCCCAAGTGACACGTAGCCAATCTAGGAGACACCACTCTCCAAGAAGTAACAAATGGTGTGTTGATGATGAACTCCTTACTCTTGTGCTTCAAATGATAGTCTCCCCAACACTCAACTCTCTCTCATAGGATTGGATTTGGTAGAAAGAAGATTTGAGTGGAAAGCAACTTGGGGAAGGCTAGAGATCAAGATTCATGTGGTTGGAATGGAATATCTTGACCTCAACACAAGTGTAGGTGGTTCTCTCTCAGAAAATATGTGTTGGAAGTGTAGGCATGTTCTGATGGCTCTCTCCACGAATGAAGAATGGGTGGAGGGGTATATATAGCCTCCACACAAAATCTAACCGTTACACACAAATCACCAAACTCGGTGGGACCGAATCATGAAACTCGGTCGAACCGATTTAGTTCAAAATGTGAACGTTAGGATTCTCGGTGGGACCGACTGGATCAACTCGGTGGGACCGATGTCCTTAGGGTTAGGGCATAATGTAATCTCGGTGGGACCGATTCGCTCATCTCGGTCGGACCGAAACGTTACGAAAGGGAAACAGAGAGTTTGCATTGCAATCTCGGTGGGACCGATCGCTCATCTCGGTTTGACCGAAACGTTACGAAAAGGAAATAGAGAGATTACAACCCCATCTTGGTGGGACCGAGATCCCTATCGGTGAGACCGAATTGATTAGGGTTTCTGGCAGTGGCAATGACAACTGAACTCCATGGCTCCGGATATGAAATTTCGGTGGGGCCGAGTTTGACTTTTTGGATTAGGACAAATGAGGAAGTGAGAAAGTAGTGGAGGGTTTTGGAGCATATCACTAAGCATTTTGAGCTAGAGCCTCTTTAAGCAACACCTCATCCTTTCTTAATAGTATTGGCTTTTCCTATAGACTCAATGTGATCTTGGATCATTAAAATAGAAAATGTAGAGTCTTGTGCTTTGAGCTTGAGCCAATCCTTTGTCCTTAGCATTTTGAAGGGTCCACTTTCTAATCCATGTCATGCCAATCATTGAGATTTCCTGAAATATTTATCTTGGAATAGCATTAGCTCAATGAGCTATATGTTGTTAGGAATTACCAAAACCACCCAGGGATAGTTGCACTTTCATTCATGTCGCCCCTGCTAGGTTGCAGCACCGCGGTGGTACTGGTGGCACTCGGGGCTTCAGCACCCACCTTTTGCGGTGGGGATGTAGTAGGTGGTGGGTGTCGTCGATCCTCCCTGGTTCTCTACAGCGGGGCGGGGTGGCCGGCATTACCATGGGAGCTCTCTCCTTCGAGCGGGATGCGTAGAGATGGGGAGGAGAAAAAGACGAGTGGCGAAGTCGTGTGGAGGAGAAGGGACGCGAAGAGATAAGGTCGGCTGGAGCAAAGCGGTAGATGGGCCTAGAGGACACGTGGCAAGCAACGCGCGAGGTTTACTCTTGTTATTATCAGCAGGGGAAGCAGAGTGTTTACCATATACAATTCTGAGTAGAAGGGTTATGTCTTCCGCAAAAAAGAGAGTTAAATATCAGTTTGCGTCTAACGCTCTTGGGTTAAGCCTACAGTGCCAAACATCTCCGTGGGTGAATTAGCTCCACAACGGGTGAGAGCTCCACCGCCGCCGCCACCTGATCTCCCGTCTCCGTCCACCTCCTTCACAATAGAGACTAGATCTGTAACCCTCTCCTCACCCTCTCTCCATCCATCCCAGAGTCCAATGCTCTTGGGCGACTCGGGGGGCGACCTCCCTCCCGCCGCCGGCATAGCCACCTCCTCTCCCTCTGTTGGGGATATTGCTATTTGGGGTAAACCGGCCTACAGGGCCCGGGTTAGCTCCGTCAATGGACCCAAGATGTTAAAGCCCAAGGAGAAATAGAAGGACCCAAGGCCTATAATCGGTTTAAAGGTTTATGGCCGTAAACCGGCCTGAGGTAAACTTGCATTGTAAGTTAGGAATAGAGAGACCAACCCGGGCACGTTTATGAACCAGAGGTTGGGACTTTGTAGACCGACGGGCGTCACCCGTGTATATAAGGGGACGACCCGACGGCGGTTTAAGGACATAGAACAAGAACTCGAGGTTTAGGCGAAGCTTATCGCTCCCTAGCCCTCGAAACCCATCAATCCCATCACAACTAGACGTAGGCTTTTACCTTCATTGAAGGGGCCGAACTAGTATAAACACCGTGTCCTTGCGTCCGCGTTTAACCCCTTCAAATTAACCCGTTGCGATGGCTCCACGACTAAGTCCTTTCGCTAGGACATCTGCCGTGACAAATCCACGACAGTTGGCACCCACCGTGGGGCTATCGCGAGATGGTTTCAAGTTTTTGGAGGGCCTCTTTGAAGGACTCGAGGGTTATGCTGTGGGTCGGATGACCAAGAGCCGTCGCGGAAAACTCTACATCGACAGCACAGGCTGGGGCCCCGACGCCGGCTCGATCGAGTACGGGTACCGGGTCCCCTTTGGTGGCATCCATGTTTTCATCGGCAAGATCGGTGAACCAGGCCCCGAGCTAGGCGTCTGCGCCGACCTCGTCGAGACAGCTCAGTGTACGAGATCGACCCTGGCTAAACCGACCAGGAGGCGCGCCTTCATGGGAGTCGTCCACGGAGGAAGCTACGAGGAAGGATCCGAATCCGGTGACGAAACCGCCATCTACTCCGGCGATGAAACGTCGACCGGGGAAACCGAATCTCTTTACCAGCTGCAAGATGATCGGATTGGGGGCGGCTCCGATGGCAACAGTATTCCGGACCCCTCTGATCTGCCCTATCGGGTTGGGATCTTCATGGCTGGAACACAGGCGGCGCCACGTTCATCAACTGCAGCAGCAGCGATCTCCGGATCGGCAGCGGCAATAGCTGCGCGGGCAGGAGGCCCTGCGGATTCACCAGCCCAAGTTTTGTCAGACCTGTTTGACGCACTGGCAGCGCTCATGGCGGAAGCCAACCCCGTGGATCAGGAGGTTCACAATGCTGAGATTGCCAAAGTGAGAGAGCAGATCACTCAAGCTAAAGCGGAGCTGGCAGCAGAAGAGATCAGGATGACGGCGGAGCGCGCCGCTTTAGATGCACAGGCTTACAGGCTCATGATGGACCAGAATGCGTCTCAGGATGTCCTGAAGAGGAAATTCCGATCTCGATTGCCCGCAGCCCTCGATGCCCGAAACCTCTTCAACACCCCGGGGGTAAACCGTGCGGAGGCGACAGTCGGCGCCCCGGTTCAGCACCGGATAATAAACCTGCCTCGTCACAACGCTGGTACACCACAGGACGTGCCAACACCGCCAGGTCATTATTCCAACCCGATGGATAACCTCGTCGCGGCGGCAGCTCGGTTGGAAGCCATTCCGATCGAAGGCGATTCACCGCAGGATGTAGAGACACGTCGGGTCAAGGAGCTCCTTAGGACCGCGTTGGCCCAACAAGAAGCATATTCGCAAAGCCGTGATCGGATTCACTCCACCCCTCGCCCCAGCGGGAGCTATAGTAGGCGCATGGAGGAGCCGGCTGTTTCAAGTAACGCCAGGCGTGAAGCGCTCCGCGGCAACAATCCGGCGGGCGTCGACAATGCTCAGGAGAATGTGGATCGCACCCGTGCGCGGGAGGCCGGATTAGCAGCGCAGCATCAGGCTCGTCAGCTTACACCTATCTTCCCAGCGGCTACGGTTGAACCGGGGGTGGTTTCCAGTTCTTTGGGAGTACCGTGCCTTGTTCCCGCTTTGCGCAACGTACGCCTGCCCAAAGACTTCAAAGGCCCCCGCAAGGTACCAAACTACATGGCAGATCAGCCTCCGGAGACATGGGTGGAGAGCTATGAGATGGCTATGGAGATGCTGGATGTGGATGACACGGCGTGTGCCAAGTATTTTACTATGATGTTAGAAGGAACGGCCCGGACTTGGCTAAAGAGCTTACCGCCTAATTCTATTAGTTCGTGGGCCCAATTGCGCGCCCGGTTTATCAAGAATTTCAAGGACACGTGCAAACAGCCAATGTCGATAGTTGACCTAGCAGCCTGCGTTCAGCAAGAAGGGGAATCAACTACCCATTGGGTACGGCGGGTATCAGAAGTTTTGCACTCGTCAGATCGCATCAACGCAGACACCGCCGTGGTGCTGTTGGAAAGTAACTGTCGGTTTGGCCCTTTGAAGCTAAAGTTAGGCCGGATGAAGCGTGACTGTACAGATATAGGAACGCTCATGACCGCTTTAGTGAAGTATGCGGATTCTGACAGTACCAAGGATCCTAACTCTGGTGATGACAAAGCAGGGAAGGGAAAGAAGAATAGCAACACCAAAGGCCAGCAACATCGACCGACAGGTAATGGAGGCGGAGGTAAGCGTAAACCGGACGGGAGCATGGATTTTGTGGCCAACACAAGTGCACAGAATAAGGGCCAGCGGCGTAAGGGGAAACAGCCAAGTTTCCGCGCAAATCCCGGTCCTAATCCGGAGCGTTTGAACTTTTTCTTAAACCAGCCCTGTCCGAAGCACGGAACAAAATAGGAACCAGCAACCCATCTTTGGAAGGATTGTTATATCATGAAGGAATTCAAAAGCTCAAACACTTTCCAATATGATCACAGTTCTGGCGGCGGTTCAGGTTCCGGATCAGGATACGGTGGCGGAAATTCCGGTCCAGGGTTCCATGGTAATCCGGGCGGACAGGACAGCCAAAATAATCAAAGTAATCAAAGTGGTTATGGACAGCAGCAATCAGGTTATCAGAGCAACCCGAAACAGTTGAGTGGTGGACAGTATCATGTTTTTACTACAAGCTTGGATAAACGGGATAGAAAGCTTCAGAGGCGGGCAGTTAGTGCTATCGAACCGGCCACGCCTCACTATCTGCGCTGGTCGGAACAGCCCATCATATGGAGCCGAGAAGATCACCCTCCCAGGGTTTATAATCCGGGTCAGCTAGCATTGGTGGTGGCGCCTCAGGTGGGAGGTTATAAGCTCACTAAGGTGCTCATGGACGGAGGGAGCAGCATTAACATCTTGTATTATGAGACCTTCCGTCGCATGGGACTGGTAGACAAGGATCTCAAACCGACCAATACAGTGTTCCACGGGGTGGTGCCTGGCAAGTCTGCGTACCCGGTTGGTAAGATAGCCCTTGAAGTGGTCTTCGGCGATAGTCATGATTCCAGATCAGAGACGCTGACGTTCGAAGTGGTTAAAATCCAAAGTCCGTACCACGCTTTGTTCGGACGGCCAGCCTATGCAAAATTTATGGCACGACCCTGCTATGTATATCTGCAACTCAAGATGCTGGGTTACAAGGGCACTATAACGGTTCATGGGAGCCGTCGAATCGCTTTGGAATGCGAGGAAGGAGATGCGACTTATGCAGAATCGGTTTGTGCTATGGAGGAGCTAAAGCAGTACAAAGACAGTGTTGACCCGGAGGACATGACTTCGTTGAAGAAGCCAACTACGGACCACGATCCGGCCTTGAAGTTCAAATCGGCTGCCGAAACTAAGCTTGTTGACTTCGTACCTGGCGATTCGTCCAAGCAGTTCAGCATCAGTGCAAACCTGGATCCAAAATAGGAAAGCGCGCTCATCGAGTTCATCCGTGAGAATCGGGACATCTTTGCATGGAAGCCGTCTGACATGCCTGGTGTACCGAGGCGACTCGCTGAGCACACCCTTAATGTGGATCCTAAGTATAAACCGGTAAAGCAGTTCTTACGCCGGTTTAACGAAGAAAGACGTAAAGCGATTGGTGAGGAAGTGGCCAGGCTCCTGGCAGCTGGGTTTATCATTGAAGTTTTTCATCCCGAATGGCTTGCTAATCCGGTGCTGGTTCTTAAGAAAAACGGCACCTGGCGCATGTGTGTGGATTACACAGACTTGAATAAAGCTTGTCCAGCGGATCCTTTTGCTCTCCCCCGGATTGATCAAATCATTGATGCTACGGCAGGTTGCGAGCGTTTGAGCTTTTTGGATGCCTATTCGGGTTATCATCAGATCAAGATGGCAGTTAAGGACCAGGAGAAGACGGCGTTCATTACTCCCTTTGGAGCCTTCTGCTATGTTTCTATGCCCTTCGGGCTTAAGAGTGCGCAGGCTACTTATCAACGGTGTGTGCAAAATTGCCTCCACGAGCAGATTGGTCGTAATGTGCATGCTTATGTGGATGACATTGTGGTCAAGTCACGAAAGAAGGAGACCCTGGTTGACGATTTGAAGGAAACTTTTGATAACTTGAGAGTGTACCAAATGATGCTCAACCCAGCTAAATGTGTTTTTGGTGTACCTGCAGGCAAGTTGTTGGGATTCTTAGTGTCCCATAGAGGAATTGAGGCCAATCCGGAAAAGATCACAGCCATCACCTCCCTGGCCAAACTGAAATGCGTCAATGATGTTCAGCGCATGGCTGGGCGGATTGCAGCGTTAAGCCGGTTTATCAGTCGCCTCGGTGAAAAGGCGATCCCCTTGTATCAAATGCTCAAGAAGACGGATCAATTTGTCTGGAGTCCGGAGGCTGATAAAGCGTTTGAGGACTTGAAGCGACAGCTAGTCAATCCACCAGTGTTGGCAGCCCCTGTAGATAAAGAGCCACTCCTGTTATATGTTGCTGCGAATGCCAGAGCGGTTAGTGTGGCGATGGTGGTAGAACGAAAGGAGGCTGGAAAGGAACATCCGGTTCAGCGACCGGTTTACTATATCAGTGAAGTGCTTATCGAGTCCAAACAAAGGTATCCGCATTGGCAGAAGCTGGTATATGGTGTTTTTATGGCAAGCCGGAAGCTGAGGCAATATTTTCAAGGACACCCCATCACGGTGGTCAGTTCTGCTCCTTTGGGTGACATCATACAGAACCGGGAGGCGACCGGTCGGATTGCCAAGTGGGCTATCGAGCTCGGGCCGCACGATTTAAGGTACGTACCCCGGACGGCCATAAAGTCACAAGCACTTGTCGACTTCATAAACGATTGGACAGAGTTACAAGCGCCTGAGGAGAAGCCAGATAACACCTATTGGACTATTCATTTTGACGGGTCCAGACAATTGGAAGGCTCGGGGGCTGGAGTCGTTTTAACTTCCCCACGAGGTGATAAGTTTTGTTATGTCCTCCGTTTAATGTTCCCCTGTACAAATAATGCGGCTGAGTATGAAGCTTTGCTTCATGGTCTTCGGATGGCTAAAGAGATGAATCTGAGCAGAGTTAGGTGCTTTGGTGATTCGGATCTGGTGGCTCAGCAGGTATCTGGCACCTGGGATTCTAAGGACCCGCTCATGGCTGCATACCGACGTGAAGTAGATATGGTGGCCGGGCATTTCAAAGGCTATCAAGTGGACCATGTGGACCGCAGAAAGAATGAGGCAGCGGATGCTTTAAGCCGCTTGGGCTCTCAACGTAAACCGGTCCCACCCAATGTTTTCTTGGATGTATTGTATCACCCATCGGTACAGTTACCCGGTGAGCTGGAGTTGGCTGTACCTGATCCGGAGGCTCAATTAGTGGCGGCTCTTCACGTCACCCCGGATTGGACGCTCCCTTATCTGGCATATATGAACCGGGGTGAGTTGCCAGAAGACGAAAGCTTGGCTCGACAGATAGTACGGCGGTCCAAGTCTATGAACATCCTCAAAGGGGAACTACATCATCGCAGCGTGTCAGGAGCGATGCAACGGTGCGTATCCCCTGAGGAGGGGTGCGAGATATTACGTGAAATACATGAAGGGGATTGCGGCCACCACGCCGGTTCAAAATCATTGGTGGCTAAAGCGTTCCGCCACGGTTTCTACTGGTTAACTGCTCATGCTGATGCAGAAGACCTGGTCAGGTTATGTGATGGTTGCCAGAAATTTTCCAGACGAGCGCACATACCGGCTCAAGAATTGAGGATGATTCCGATCACTTGGCCGTTTGCGACTTGGGGGCTCGATATGGTTGGGCCTTTTAAGCGTTCCAAAGATAAGAAGACCCACCTACTGGTGGCGGTTGACAAATTTACAAAGTGGGTGGAGGCAGAACCTGTCAGTAAATGTGATGCGGCCACGGCGGTTCGGTTTATAAAGAAGGTGATCTTCCGGTTTGGTTTTCCACACAGCATCATCACAGATAATGGTACCAATCTATCCAAGGGGGCCATGAAAGAGTTCTGCGCACGGGAGCATATACGGCTCGATGTTTCTTCGGTAGCTCACCCACAATCTAATGGTCAGGCAGAACGAGCGAATCAAGAGATCTTGAGAGGTATCAAACCCCGGCTTCTGGTCCCTTTGCAAAGGACGCCGGGTTGTTGGGTGGAGGAGCTACCGTCTGTATTATGGAGCATCAACACCACGCCTAACAGATCCACGGGGTTTACGCCGTTCTTTATGGTCTATGGAGCAGAGGCGGTTCTCCCAAGTGATATACGACATGACTCACCTCGTGTGGCAGCGTATGTTGAAGCGAACAACGAGCAGGCACGGCAGAACGCTCTTGACTTGTTGGATGAGGAACGTGACTTAGCAGCTGCCCGTTCAGCGATTTACCAGCAAGATCTTCGCCGTTACCACAGCCGTCGGGTTAGGACCAGAACCTTTCAGGAGGGGGATTTGGTGCTTCGGCTCATCCAGGATCAGTCTGATCAGCATAAATTATCCCCGCCTTGGGAAGGACCTTTTGTGGTCAGCAAGAATCTGAATAATGGGTCATACTACCTGATTGATATTCGAGAGCGCAAGGATTCACGCACATCAGAGGAGGAGACCAGCAGGCCGTGGAACATAGCTCATCTTCGACCTTATTATACATGAGCCTTGGGCTCTGTTTATGTACATATCATGACCATGTATATATTATGATTAATACAATAAACCGGAGCCTCGAGTAAAGCGGGGTCTCTGCTGTTCTTCACATCATGCGTGTTTACCCCTTGAGGTCGCTCCACAGAAGATCAAAGTAAAGATTCCAGTTTAAAAGCCGGTTCAAGGGAAGATGTCTCCCACAAAGCTGTGAAGCTCTTAATATCCGGTTCAAGATCCCGGTTCAAGAAGAGGACCTGCTAACATGATGCGCGGCTCAAACATGGGGCTTCCTGTTCAAACATAGGTTGTATTCGAACCAAAGAGAACATAGCTATCCTTATAAAGTCAGTTGGGGACCTAGTCGGCCTGAGCCGTAGCTGCACCTCCGGGGAGCTTGGTCATGTCTTGACGACGGTAATGCCTTCTGGCTGGCACATTTGCCACTGAATCAGTTGGGGGCCTAATCGACTTGAGCCGTAGTTACACCTTATGGGAGCTCGGTCATGTCTTGATGATGGTAATGCCTTCTGATCGGCTTTTTAGCCAATGAATCATTTGGGGGCTTGGTCGTGTCCGAACCAACGCAATGCCACTTGATCGGCCTTCGGCCACTGAGTCACTTGGGGGCTTGGTCGAATTCGAACCAATGCAATGCCATTTGACCGGCATATCTGCCACGATTCAGTTTGGAACCTAGTCGACCTGAACCGTAGCTACACCTCTTGGGGGCTTGGTTTCTTTTGTCTTGACGACGGTCACGCCTTCTGAACGGTTCATAGCAACCACTATTTGCATGCGTTTTACTATCGCGTTGTCCTCTCGTATTTGGTTTTTGTTTTCTGCCTTTATTGTGGTGTTTTTTGTTCTTCGGAACGTCAAGTACTTTTAAACCGATTCAGCTGACACAGCCTGGTCGGTTTCTTTTTAAACCCGGAGGCAAGTTGCCCGGTTTGGCAAAGGCGCAGCACGGTTCATATGGTCGAAAGATCGTCTTGTGTACTCAGTAAAGACAGGAAACATAAGTTGGAAAAAGTCATTGGAAAGGGCATCAGTACCCGTGCGCAAAGGCGCATTCAAAACGCAGAGGTATTAAACTATCTTATTACAAGGCAGCGTAGTGCCTGAATATATTGTCTTTTGACGGATTAAACGTCACCAATTAAGGTGAACCGGAGCGTTGATTACGCCTGTTCGCCGCATCGGTTCGAAGGCTGTGGGTCATCTTGCGCCGCTTCAGCTTTATCTTGGCTACCCATTGGCTGGAAATCAGCAGTGGTCCAGTCGATTCCCATTAGCGCTTGAAAGACAGCTTCTTCGTGAATCAGCAAAGACGGTTCAATGTCAGGGGCATAGGTATGCTTACGGATTGGAGGAATAAGGTTTTCCGCTTCAGGGACCGGGGCAGCTACTCGTTTGTTCTGGTTATCATATTGGGCCTGGTAATGTGTCAGATCTGCTTCTTCAGCCAATTGACAAGCTAGGGGGCGCACCGCCCGGTTTATCGCCCTCAAGTCATTTTCACCAAAGTCTGAACCATCTTCTTTCAAGCTGGGATATCCTTGGGCCGCTTCGACAGGATCGAAATCTGGTACCCACGCTTTGGCCCGGATCAAGGCAGTGATGGCTCCAGTTCGAGCAGCTGATCTTTTCAACTCTTCAATCCGGGCTGGAAGCATAGATAGCCTTTTCAACGTGTCTTGAATCAGGGACGGTGCAGGGTTGTTATGCGATGCAGTGGTGATAGCTCTTTGTGCTCCGGTGTACAACTGTTCAATCAGAGTATAGGCAGCTTTGAGTTTCATCCGCACATCAGAACCCAAGTGTCCAATACGTGTGCCTGCAGTGTTTCAGGATGGATTACAAACCGGACATAAGATATAGCAGAAAAGGTACAAATTGGAAGAAGGGCATCGAAAGAAATTTACCGAAGACGGCAGAGGTCATGGAGTGTATTTGTCGCTTCACGGTGGATAATTCATCAACCACCGGTTTGAGAGCAGCTTCGGCATTTTCAGCCCTCTTCGTCAAAAGAGCTTTTTCAGTAGCCCAATCAGCTTGCTCCTTTTTGCGGCTTTCTTTCAGCTGTTCCATAACGGTTAAGGCATTGGTCAATTCCTCCTTCGCTTTTGCAGTTTCAGCCTGCTGGGTTTTTAAGGTTTCCTGAAGGTCCGAGACTTGTTTCTCTTTGGTCTTCAGATCCCCCTGCAGCAGGTCATCAGCAGTGTTCAGAAAATATAGCACGGTTTGGAAGTATCAACCACACAAGCAAGTTATGTGCTCGATACTTGGGGGCTATGCGTACTTGATCTTAATGCATGTTTTACATTACAAAAGTCCCAGGGTTTATACAAGTATGTAAACTTGGCACTTGGGGGCTAATAGTTATTTGATGATGTTTTCTGGTTACGACCTATGTTGAAGCCCTGGGTTTTTAAACCGGACCTTAGTTGTCAAGGCAGCCTGATCCGGATTACCATCTCGGTTTGGAAAAATTGATAAGCTAAGTTGCAATGGAATGAAGCACAAGAAAGTTACCTCAAGTTTCTCCTTCATCATCCTGATCATGCCAGCTTCATAATCACGACTGGTGTACAGTCGGTTCAGGTACCCAGAATAAAGATCTGGGGCGCTTAAAGCGGCATACGTGGAGGAATCAACGTCCCATTTGCCCTTTATGGCCGAGATTTCTTCCTTGGCAGTATGCTTGGCCAGAATAGCAGAATTCCCCGGTTCAGAGCGGCCAATGCCAGTAATCACAACATCATCATCTTTGGAGTCGCTGCTCTGCATTGGCGCTGTCGGTTTATCAACAGTTCCAGAAGGGGGGATGGATTCCTCAACCCGAACAGGACTAACAGGCTGATCAGTACGGCTGGCAGGATCGGTAGGCCTTTCTTCAGCATAGGCGTCATCTTGTGGAGGTAGATAATTCTGAATGTCTTCACGACACAGAGCATCAGCACCAGGAGTTCTCTCCGGTTCAGGAGCGGCAGTTCCTTCGGCCGGGTTATCCAGACGAGCCTTCTTGCTCGGTCTAGGTTTAGCCCTGGGAAAGACCCAAAGATTGAAAGAACGGTATAAGATGGATTAAGAAACCCATATAGAAATATGTTGTGATCGGTCCAACTTACCCAATAACTGTCTTTAGTGGTGGCAGTTGAGTGGCTGAAGATTCACCAGAAGATGAATGGGAAGTGACCTGATAATCGGAGTCAGATGGATTAAGAGGCTGACGAGTTAAACCTGCTTTAGGAGGAAAGCTAGCGCATAAATCGGAGACCTCTGAGCGGCGTTTCCGAACCGGGCTGTTCGGTAAACCGGCGGAGGTAACTACCTGGCCGCTATGCCGGGTGGTGCGTCGAGCTTCATGTTGCTGGGTCTTCACAAGAAATTTGGGATCCAAGTAAGCAAGAGGATGAGAAAAATTTAATTTTCCGGTTTGCTTGGCGAGATCTTTTCAAAGGCAAAGGGACTGCATCAGAAGAAAGAATAGTTACCTCTGGGCCTTCAGCATTACTCGCTTCAGCGTCGTCCTGACAAATATCATCATCAATAAGACGTATAAAAAGTAAGCCAACTGAATCAAGGTCTACCCCGAGGTTCGGATTACCCACATCATCCTCCTCTAAATCCGGGGTAGAGGAAGCAGTGTTCCTTTTCTTCTGAGCGGGCTTCTTCACCCTTGTTTTGGGTCGGGTTACCTTTTCGGTCGGCTCTTGAAACTTCTTGCTCCAAAACGGATCATCTCCCTGTCTAAGAAAGGACTGGTGTTAACAATATGTATATAAGGAGATCATAACTTCTATAACAAACAGAGGTGAGATACTTACAGCAGGTGGTTTGTTTATAGCACAAAAGGGAAGCAGGCCAGTTCGGGCGCAAACATATTCCGGTTCATTCAGCATCTTTTTCACAGCTTCAGTAACTTCGTCTTCCGTCAGCTGAATGTTGCAGTGCCTCAAAGGATCATCAACCCGGCCCGTGTATTGGCACATTAAACCGGAGCGAATGCTAAGGGGCAGGATGCTCCATGAAATCCAGCAACGGGCAAGATCTACCCCCGTTAAACCGTTGGCCATGAAGGCTCTGAGCTTGGACAGCTGAGGGGCATACTTACTCCTCTCTTTGGCGGTTAGTCTTGGGGGGAAGGGGTGTGTATTGCTGAGTCTCTCTGGACGAAAGCCAGGCAGAGGATTTTCTTCAGCAGGAGAAGTATCCTTGCAATAGAACCAAGTGTGATTCCATTCTTGCGGATGACTATGCAACTTGGCATGAGGATAAGTCACTTCTTTCCTCTTTTGAATCGCCATACCACCCAGTTCCATATTAGGGCCGTCGGTGAATTCAGTACGTCGGTTCAAATGAAAACAGTCTCGGAACAGCTCTACAGTAGGTTCCTCCTGGAAGTACACCTCACAAAGCACTTGAAAATGGCAGATATTCGTGACTGAGTTTGGGCCAACATCTTGTGGGCGCAACCTAAAATTAGCCAGGACGTCCCGATAAAATTTTGAATCGGGTGGATTAAAACCCCGGGCCAGGTGATCCGCAAACACCACCACTTCTCCCTCCTGTGGGGTAGGAGGACATTCATCCCCTGGAACCCTCCAATGGATGGCATTTTTGCTACTCAAAGCGCCAGTCAGAACTAAGTTGTTTAATTGGGTCTCAGTGATGCGAGAGGGAACCCAGTTGCATTCGTACACCTGTTTTGCCATGAGGAAATCTACAAGACAAAGGTATTCCGGTTTGAGAACAAGTATGATTGTAAACCGAAGATGCTCTTATATAGAGTGAAGTTGTCTACAATGATATCACCTAGCGGTTCATCAAGGGGACTAATGGATATATGGATTGGGTTGCTCGCTCTGCTAGAAGTTAAACCGACCAGATCTAACAGTTGTGAATATGAAAGCAGAAACAGATCGACCAGATCTAACAGTTGTGAATATGAAAGCAGAAACAGATCCCGTACGGATTCTTTCAAAATAATGGATCTACAGCTAGGGCGAAAAAGAAGTAAAAATATGAGGTTTGGCTCACAGCAGAACAACATAAGTTCGACAAGCAGGGAAATGAGTGGGATCTAAGGAGATGAGTACAGATTTATGACGAATACTGAGAGTGACTACAAATCACAATATAAGTATCATAATCTGTTCACAAAAGCTTGCTATGGAGATGAACAATGAACAGTGGCAGGATGATGAACCCTAGAGCAGATCTGAGGCAAGAAGAACAGGAGCCTTACCGGGATCCAAACGGATGCGGAGGGTCGCCGCGGTACTCTGGTCCGGACAGGTTGATGCAGCGGCCCGAGTTGATGCGGTGGCTGACGGCGGCGGCGGAGCTCCGAGGTCTGAGTCGCGAGGAAGACGAAGAAGGGGACGAAAGGGAGGAAAGGAAGATGGCCTTCTAGTCCTATTTATAAGGCGCGGCGCGCGTGCCAGGCGCGCGAATCCAGGAGCCGGTGATTTTGGGAACCCAGCCGTCGCCTTGATTATTGCGGTTTGAGCAAAAGGAAATGGTAGCTTTGTTCTGACGTCATATCGGTTTACAGCAGCAAGAGGAGACGACGAAATGGCGGTTTAACATTTACTGGAAGACATTTGAAGACAAAAATTCTTATTAAGGATTGACATGAACCTGTTCAAATCAATCTGGGGCCTAATGTTGGGGATATTGCTATTTGGGGTAAACCGGCCTACAGGGCCCGGGTTAGCTCCGTCAATGGACCCAAGATGTTAAAGCCCAAGGAGAAATAGAAGGACCCAAGGCCTATAATCGGTTTAAAGGTTTATGGCCGTAAACCGGCCTGAGGTAAACTTGCATTGTAAGTTAGGAATAGAGAGACCAACCCGGGCACGTTTATGAACCGGAGGTTGGGACTTTGTAGACCGACGGGCGTCACCCGTGTATATAAGGGGACGACCCGACGGCGGTTTAAGGACAGAGAACAAGAACTCGAGGTTTAGGCGAAGCTTATCGCTCCCTAGCCCTCGAAACCCATCAATCCCATCACAACTAGACGTAGGCTTTTACCTTCATTGAAGGGGCCGAACTAGTATAAACACCGTGTCCTTGCGTCCGCGTTTAACCCCTTCAAATTAACCCGTTGCGATGGCTCCACGACTAAGTCCTTTCGCTAGGACATCTGCCGTGACAAATCCACGACACCCTCCCTCCCTCACCGCCGCATGAGGCTGCCGCCGGGCAAGCCCGTGTCGCAGCCGGGGATTGCGGCGGCGGGGCCCTTGCTGCTTCGCCTTGTGCTGGAGAGCGATTGGATCTGGGGCGGCGACCCTTCAGGCCAGGCCCCTCCGTGCTACAGCGAGCGGAGGGACTGTCATGGTGCCGGTGGTCTGGTCGGACGGCCAACAGATCTTTGGTGGACCAGGGCCTGGCGTGGCTACTCTGGCGGCCGACGGCGCCTGATCTGGTCGCTGGCCTCTAGCCCTGATTGGTGTGCTTCTCTCCTGCGGGCTCCTGGCGGTGCCGGCGTGGCTTGCCCGGACCCTGGCTGGTGGCTGCGGGTGAAGCTGGTGGAGGAGATCCAGATTGGGGGAAACCCCTTGGTCGGCCCTGGCTGGCCGCACCAACGACGATGCTCAAGAGCGCCGCTTTTCTTCTTGGAGATGTCGGTCTACGTATGCTCCTCTACTTCCCTCCTACCTGCCTCTCGGGTGAAAACCCTAACTCCGGTGGGCGGCGGCGGCGTCCTTGATGTCGTGACCTTCCTGAAGGCGTCGCCTTGAGGGCTGAGTGGTGGTGGACATTGTGTGGGTCCTTGACGGTTGCTGGTGGTGGGCACTGCTTCGGGGGAAACCCTAGGATCTAGTCTTCCAGGTCGGATGATGGTGGTACTACCGTGCCGTTTCTCTCTTGGGAGCATCATTTGTGGAGTAGCGCTGGATGGCAGAGGCAGGAGGTGGAGCGGCTTCCTCTTGCACGGAGCTTTGGTGAAGCTGTCAAGTCATGCCTGGCCGAAAGGTGCTACGCTGAGTCATGCCTGGTTGGCAGGTGCTACGCACGACAGTCTTCCAGAGTCTTCGCATCTGGACGGATGAGCGCAGGGCGGAGGCGCCGTTGGGCGCCGTGCTGGCGCCGACGGGTGTCCGGACTGGCAAGAATGGTGCAGATGTCTCTCCTGAATATGGGTCAGTGGTCCAATGATGATGGCGGCTTCTAAAGCGTGTGCATGTGGTATGCGCTTTAGGTCTGCTGCACTGACTGTTGGTCCCGATACATTATGTGGATGGATTGGCGACAACACCGGTTTTAGATATGGGGAGTGCGAGCACTCCACATTATCGAGTTTGTAGGCATGAGTGGTGATTTCGAGTGGATTGATGTATGTTTTTGTCAGACCTTTATGAAATAATTAATAAAGATTCCTCTCAGGACACCACACACTCCACGGAGTTGCTCCACCTCAGCCGTTCAGTGGGCTGTGGCCGGCGGCCAAACTCGGCGAGGGCGTGATCATCGGCGTGATCGACACCGAAGTGTGGCCGGAGAGCGCGAACTTCGACGATGCTGGCATTAGCCCTGTGCCGTCCCGGTGGCGCGGCGCTTGCGAGCCGGGCGTGGCATTTGCCGCCTCTATGTGCAACCGGAAGCTCATCGGAGCGCGTTACTTCAACAAGGGTTTTGTCACCGCGAACCCCGGCGTGGTCATCAGCATGAACTCGACAGGCAACATCCTAGGCTACGACATGCACACCTCATCCACCGCAGCGGGCAGCCCCGTGTCGGGCACGTCTTTCTTCAGGTACGGGCTTGGCACTGCCCGCAGAGTTGCCCCGCGTGCTCATGTCGCCATGTACAAGGTTATCTGGAACACAAAGGGCCCCAATACGCGTCTGACGTGCTGGCTGCTATGGACGCGGCAATCGCGGATGGTGTCGACATCATCTCCATCTCAATGGGTTTCGACGGCGTGCCGCTGTACGAGGACCCCGTGGCCATAGCTGCGTTCGCCGCCATGGAGCGTGGCATGCTCGTGTCGGCTTCAGCGGGAAATAAAGGCCCACGCCCCGTCAGTTTGCACAATGGCATCCCATGGCTGCTCACCGTCGCGTCTGGCACGGTGGACCGGACAATGTTCTCCGACACCGTGTCTTATGGCAGCATGACGCAAGGCACCATAACTGGCTACACGAACTACCCTGCGAACGCTTGGGTGGTGGACACGAAGTTGGTCATCTCAGCGTGCAACTCCTCGGCGTCGCTAGCGAACGTAACGAGGAGCATAGTGGTGTCTCCACACGGGGAGTGTCTTCGATCAGCTGGTCGCCGTGGCCGAGGCCGGGGTCGCCGCGGCCATCTTCATCAGCTCGGAAGACGTGTCATTTTTTTGGACGATTTCTGAGGACACCATGTCGCTCCCAGCCATTTTCATCAGCCCGGAAGACGCATTGGCGCTACTGAGCTACATCAACTCCACCATAATCCCGACGACAACAATGGAGTTCCAGCAGACGATCCTCGGCACACGGCCAGCGTCGGTGGTCGCCGCGTACTCCTCTCGGGGTCTGTCGCCTAGCTACCCCGGTGTGCTCAAGCCGGACATACTAGCTCCTGGGACAACATTCTAGCGTCATGGGCACCCGTGGATCCACATGGAACGATAGGGAAGACTGCGCTGGCCAGCGACTTCCTCGTTGTGTCCGGGACGTCGATGGCGTGCCCACACGCCAGCGGCGTGGTGGCGTTGCTTCACGCAACGCACCCGGACTGGAGCCTGGCCATGACCAAATCGGCAATGTGACCATGTTAAAAGGTAGGCTAGTAGTTGTATAAACGTGACATGTTGTCATGTCTATTGTATGCGTGCGTGTGTTGTATAGATAGTGCAGGTTGTTAGTATAGGTTGAGCCTTATCTTGTATAGCTTGGAGTAGGGGCAAAGCCTAGCAACAACCTGCGCATGATGTATTTGATCTTCTGAGTATTTAACACGAACGCGTCCCTGCCAGGAAGGCATACGCTTCCACGCATTTCCACTTTTTTCATGGTAATCAGAGCTGTCCTCGAGCTCATCCATGACGACATATTCAAGTTCCTTCCCTCCCTCGCCATTTGCTCACGCCGCCACAGGGAAGCTCAGCAAGGGAAGTCAGGCCCTGTGGCGCGCGACCGTGCTCTCCGCCATCCGGGGAGCGCAGATGGCGAAGTACCTCGACGTCGAGCAGCTGCCACCACCGATGCAGATCGACGTGACCTCATCTGATGGCAAGACCACGACGAAGGCAGTAAACCCGGAGTTCCAAACCTGGTACGCGCAAGATCAACAAGTTTTCTCATACCTTCTAATGACTCTCCCTCGTGAGATAGCCATCCAGGTTGCATCATGCCACACTTCGGCGGAACTCTGAAATAGGGTTGAGGGCATGCTTGCATCCCGCACCCGTTCCCAGACCACGAACGTACGGATCGCCCTCGCTAACTTGCAGAAGGGCAACTCCTCCATCACCGAACACGTTGGAAAAATCAGGTCCCTCTGCGACGAGCTGATCGCCGTGGGGAAGAGGGTGGACGAGGATGACATCATCTCCCACATCCTAGCCGGGTTTGAAGAAGACTTCGACCCGGTGGTTTCTGCCATGTGCTCCCGGGTGGAACCGGTGGCCGTGGCCGAGTTGTACTCACAGTTGCTCAGATTTGAGACGAGGCTAAATCTTCGTGGTGGAGGGTCTCAGTCCTCTGCCAACGCTGCCACCCGAGGCCGCAAGTTTGGCGGCGGAGGTGGTGACCGCGGCTGCAGACAGGCCCGCGCCGGTGGTGATCGCGGCAGCCGCAGCTACTCCAAGCCTGGAGGTCGTGGCGGTGGTGGACATGGCGGCAACGGTGGCGGCTGATACGTCTCCAACGTATCTATAATTTTTTATTGCTCCATGCTATTATATATTCTGTTTTGGATGTTTAATGGGCTTATTTATGCACTTCTATATTATTTTTGGGACTAACCTATTAACCCAAGGCCAGTGCAGATTGCTGTTTTTTTTGCCTATTTCAGTATTTCGCACAAAAAATATATCAAACGGAGTCCAAACGGAATGAAACCTTCGGGAGCATGATTTTTGGAACAAACGTGATCCAGAGGACTTGGAGTGGACGTCAAGCAATCAACGAGGAGGCCACGAGGCAGGGGCGCACCCCCCTAGGCGCGCCCTCCACCCTTGTGGGCCCCTCGTAGCTCCACCGACCCACTTCTTCCTCCTATATATACCTACGTACCCCGAAACCATCGAGGAGCACCATGAAAACCTAATTCCACCGCCGCAACCTTCTATACCCGTGAGATCCCATCTCGGGGCCTTTTCCGGCGCTCCGCCGGAGGGGGCATCGATCACTGAGGGCTTCTACATCAACACCATAGCCTTTCCAATGATGTGTGAGTAGTTTACCACAGACCTTCGGGTCCATAGTTATTAGCTAGATGACTTCTTCTCTCTCTTTGGATCTCAATACAAAGTTCTCCTCGATCATCTTGGAGATTTATTCGATGTAACTCTTTTTGCGGTGTGTTTGTCGAGATCCGATGAATTGTGGGTTTATGATCAAGATTATCTATGAACAATATTTGAATCTTCTTTGAATTCTTTTATGTATGATTGGTTATCTTTGCAAGTCTCTTCGAATTATCAGTTTGGTTTGGCCTACTAGATTGATCTTTGTTGCAATGGGAGAAGTTCTTAGCTTTGGGTTTAATCATGCGGTGCTCGATCTCAGTGACAGTAGGGGAAACGACACGTATTGTATTGTTGCCATCGAGGATAAAAAGATGGGGTTTATATCATATTGCATGAGTTTATCCCTCTACATCATGTCATCTTACCTAATGCGTTACTCTGTTCTTATGAACTTAATACTCTAGATGCATGCTGGATAGCGGTCGATGAGTGGAGTAATAGTAGTAGATGCAGGCAAGAGTCGGTCTACTTATCACGGACGTGATGCCTATATACATGATCATGCCTATATATTCTCATAATTATGCACTTTTCTATCAATTGCTCGACAGTAATTTGTTCACCCACCGTAATACTTATGCTATCTTGAGAGAAGCCACTAGTGAAACCTATGGCCCCTGGGTCTATTCTCTATCATATTAATCTTCCGTCAACAAGCTATTTCTATCGCTGTTTATTTTGCTTTCTTTACTTTTAGTCTTTATCATAAAAATACCAGAAATATTATCTTATCATCTCTATCAGATCTCACTTTTGCAAGTGGCTGTGAAGGGATTGACAACCCCTTTATCGCATTGGTTGCAAGGTTCTTATTTGTTTGTGTAGGCACGAGGGACTTGCATGTGGCCTCCTACTGGGTTGATACCTTGGTTCTCAAAAACTGAGGGAAATACTTACGCTACTTTGTTGCATCACCCTTTCCTCTTCAAGGGAAAACCAACGCAGTGTTCAAGAGGTAGCAAGAAGGATTTCTGGTGCCGTTTCCGTGGAGTCTACGCACAAGTCAAGACATACCAAGTACCTATCACAGACTCTTATCCCTCGCATTACATTATTTTCCATTTGCTTCTCGTTTTCCTCTCCCCCACTTCACCCTTGCCGTTTTTTTCGCCCTCTTTTTCCGTTCGCTTCTTTTTCGCTTGCCTTTTGTGTCCCGTGTGCTATCATGGCTAGTCCTTTATCTACTCCTTTGTCTCCCGATAATGAAGTCCTTAATTTTAAACAAAGGGAGGGAGAAAATCTAAAAGATGCTTGGTATAGAATTTGCAATGCGCAAAATAGTTCTACTAGTAAGCAATCTACTTCCGTTCTTCTTCGCAATTTTTATGTAGGCATCACTCCTTGGAATAGATATATTCTTGATACCATTACCGGAGGATATTTCTTGGGTAGCCATACTTTTGATTCTTAGTAACTAGTGGACTAAGGAATTTTCTCGATATGGAGGTGGAAAAAGAGTTCGTCGTAAAGGTTTACGCCGATGCAAACTTTGACACTAATCCAGATTATTCTGAGTGGTAAAATTGGATTCGTATAGTAGAACAGTTATTTGGAATAGCTCCAAATAGAGCGTGGTAACTGCATCTAGGAGATGCCATAGATATTTGTAAAGCACACACAGATCTGAAAGGTTCAGACCCGTTGACTATAACATCTCTCACAAGAATAACATGATCAAACCCAGAACTCTGTGAGTGTTAATCACATGGTGATGTGAACTAGATTATTGACTCTAGTGACAGTGGGAGACTGTTGAAATATGCCCTAGAGGCAATAATAAATAGGTTATTATTATATTTCCTTGTTCATGATAATCGTTTATTATCCATGCTAGAATTGTATAGATAGGAAACTCAGATACATGTGTGGATAGATAGGCAACACCATGTCCCTAGTAAGCCTCTAGTTGACTAGCTCGTTAATCAATAGATGGTTACGGTTTCCTGACCATGGACATTGGATGTCATTGATAACGGGATCACATCATTAGAAGAATGATGTGATGGACAAGACCCAATCCTAAGCCTAGCACAAGATCGTGTAGTTCGTATGCTAAAGCTTTTCTAATGTCAAGTATCGTTTCCTTAGACCATGAGATTGTGCAACTCCCGGATACCGTAGGAGTGCTTTGGGTGTGCCAAACGTCACAACGTAACTGGGTGGCTATAAAGGTGCACTACGGGTATCTCCGAAAGTGTCTGTTGGGTTGGCACGAATCGAGACTGGGATTTGTCACTCCGTGTGACGGAGAGGTATCTCTGGGCCCACTCGGTAGGACATCATCATAATGTGCATGATGTGATCAAGGAGTTGGTCACGGGATGATGTGTTACGGAACGAGTAAAGAGACTTGCTGGTAACGAGATTGAACAAGGTATCGGGATACCGACGATCGAATCTCGGGCAAGTATCGTACCGATAGACAAAGGGAATTGTATACGGGATTGATTAAGTCCTTGACATCGTGGTTCATCCGATGAGATCATCGTGGAACATGTGGGAGCCAACATGGGTATCCAGATCCCGCTATTGGTTATTGACCGGAGAACATCTCGGTCATGTCTGCATGTCTCCCGAACCCGTAGGGTCTACACACTTAAGGTTCGATGACGCTAGGGTTATAAAGGAAGCTTGTATGTGGTTACCGAATGTTGTTCGGAGTCCCAGATGAGATCCCGGACGTCACGAGGAGTTCTGGAATGGTCCGGAGGTAAAGATTTATATATAGGAAGTATGGTTTTGGCCACCGGAAGTGTTCTGGGCATCACCGGTAGTGTACCGGGACCACCGGAGGTGTCCGAGGGTCCACCAAGTGGGGCAACCATCCCCGGAGGGCTACTTGGGCTAAGTGTGGGAGGGGACCAGCCCCAGGTGGGCTGGTGCACCCCCCCCACAAGGCCCAAGGCGCAAGGAAGAGGGAAAGGGGGCAAACCCTAGGGCAGATGGGCCCTAAGGCCCACTCCTGGTGCGCCTCCCTCTCCCCCTCCCCCTTGGCCGCCTCCCTTAGATGGGATCTAGGCTGGCCGCCACCCCTAGGGGTGAAAACCCTAAAGGGGGCGCAGCCCCTCCCCTTCCCCTATATATAGTTGAGGTTTGGGCTGCCCACAACACACGAGTTCCTCTCCTGTTAATGGCGCAGCCCTGCATCTCTCCTTCCTCCTCTCTTGCGGTGCTTGGCGAAGCCCTGCAGGATTGCCACGCTCCTCCAACACTACCACGCCGTTGTGCTGCTGCTGGACGGAGTCTTCCTCAACCTCTCCCTCTATCCTTGCTGGATCAAGGCATGGGAGACGTCACCGGGCTGTACGTGTGTTGAACGCGGAGGTGCCGTCCGTTCGACACTTGGTCATCGGTGATTTGGATCACGACGAGTACGACTCCATCAACCCCGTTCACTTGAACGCTTCCGCTTAGCGATCTACAAGGGTATGTAGATGCACTCTCTTTCCCCTCGTTGCTGGTTTCTCCATAGATAGATCTTGGTGACACGTAGGAAAGTTTTGAATTTCTGCTACGTTCCCCAACACTATCAACCTTGTCTCCGGCATAGTCCGAGTCGGAATAGCCAACAAGATCAAAAGAGGACATCTTAGGATACCAAATGCCAAAATTTGGTGTATGGATTAAGTATCTCACTATCCTTTTCACAGCCTTAAGATGACATTCTTTAGGAGCAGCTTGATATCGTGCACACATGCACACACTTACCATAATATCGGGACATGAGGCACATAGATATAACAATGAACCGATCATAGAGCGATAAACCTTTTGATCAACCGGTTCACCATCTTTGGTCAAATCAAGATGTCCACTAGTAGGCATGGGTGTAGGCATACCTTTGCATTCTTGCATATTTAACTTCTTGAATAAGTCTTTGGTGTACTTCGTTTGAGAGACAAATGTACCTTCCTTAGTTTGCTTGATTTGCAAACCGAGAAAGAATTTGAGTTCACTCATCATAGACATCTCAAACTTCTCTGACATTAGCTTTCCAAACTTTTCACTAAAGTGAGGGTTAGTAGAACCAAATATGATATCATCAACATAAATTTGGCACACAAATAGTTCTCCGTTTACCCTTTTAGTAAAAAGAGTAGAATCAATTTTACCAATTTCAAAGCCTTTTTCAGTAAGGAACTTGGTCAAGCATTTATACCATGCTCTAGGAGCTTGTTTAAGACCATAAAGGGCTTTGTGAAGTTTGTAAACATGATTAGGTTTCTTAGGATTAACAAAGCCGGGAGGTTGCTTAACATAAAGCACTTTTATTGTCCATTTGGTCTAAGGTGATATCATGGTGATTAGCATAGGCAAGTAAGATGCGTATGGACTCAAGTCTAGCAACGGGAGCATATGTCTCACCATAGTCCATACCTTCAACTTGTGTATAGCCTTGGGCGACGAGACGTGCTTTGTTGCGAACCAATTGTCCATCTTCATCTTGTTTGTTGCGAAACACCCATTTGGTACCAATGATGTTGTGGTTGTTGTCGGGCTTCTCGACTAATGTCCACACTTGATTTCTCTCAAAGTTGTGTAGCTCTTCATGCATAGCATTTATCCAATCCGGATCCTTCAATGCTTCTTCAACCTTCATAGGTTCAATTTTAGAAATGAATGAGTAATGTTCACAAAAGTTAGCTAGACGAGTTTTAGAGCGAGTGATTCTCCCGGTTTGGATATATTTGTAGATTTGCTCGACGGGATGATCTTTGGCAATTCTTGCTCGAACTCGTGAGAGCTTTTGCTTGGGTTGGGGTGGAAAATCCTATTCATCTTGTTATTCTTCTTCTTCTTGGCCTTCTTCATTGTTGATGTTGTTATTTTCTTATCGTGGTGGAAAAGGAGGTTGTTGATGTTCATCTTGGTGTACTTCCTCGTTTTCTTCATCTTGACGTGTCCCACTTGTGGATGCTTCCGTATCAACTCTTGGTTCACCTTGACGTGAGGTAGAAGCTTCCACTTGGACGGACGAGGTATTCTCCTTCATTTCCGTTGGACGAATCTTGCCAATGGACAAGTCTTGAATTGCTTCCGAAGGGTCTTTGTCTCCTACATCAATTGGCAATTGCTCTACTTGCGAGCCGTTAGATTCATCAAACTTCACATCCACCGTCCCTTCAACCTTTCGGGTGAAATTGTTGTAGACACGGTAAGTGTGAGAGTTTGAGCCATAACCAAGTAGAAAACCTTCATGAGACTTAGGAGCAAATTTAGAACGACGATGCTTATCAAGAATGTAGCACTTTGAGCCGAATACTTGAAAGTATCCAACTTGGGGTTTGTTACCGGTGAGGAGCTCGCATGCCGTCTTGCCGAGTAGCTTGTGAAGATACAAGCGATTTGTTGCATGGCAAGCTGTCTCAACTGCTTCCGCCCAAAAGTGCTTTGGCGTCTTGTACTCATCAAGCATCGTTCTTGCCATATCGATAAGAGTCCGGTTCTTCCTCTCAACAACTCCATTTTGTTGAGGTGTGTATGTAGCCGAGAACTCATGTGAAATCCCTTCTTCGTCAAGAAAGGTGTCCACATTTGCGTTCTTGAACTCCGTTCCGTTGTCACTCCGAACCTTCTTGATCTTCACATCGAACTGATTTTGGGCCTTCCGAGCGAAGTTTTTGAAGATCTTTTGGACCTGCGACTTGTCATCAAGAAAGAACACCCACATGAATCTTGAAAAATCATCAACTATGACTAGACCAAATGAGTTACCACCGAGACTCTTGTATGCATTTGGACCAAAGAGATCTATGTGAAGTAGCTCGAGTGGTCTTCTTGTGGTCATGATGTTCTTCGCGCGGTGACTTCCTCCAACTTGTTTCCCTGCTTGACAAGCACTACAAAGTCTATCCCTGTCAAATACGACATCTTTTATTCCAAGGATATGATCACCTTTAATAAGCTTATCAAGATTTCACATTCCAACATGACCTAGTCTTCTATGCCACAACCAGCCTTTAGAAGATTTAGCGATTAAGCAAGTTTTGGGTTGAGCCTTTTTAGTGAAATCAACAATGTAAAGATCTCCTCTACGTATACTGGTAAAGACCATTTTATGATTGTCTCTACGAAACACTTGTCAATCTACTTCAGTGAATAAGACATTGAAACCGAAATCTGCAAGTCTAGAAACTGAAAGTAAATTGTATCCAAGGGATTCAACGAGCATGACATTTTGTATGGAGCTATCGTGTGAGATGGCCACCTTACCAAGGCCAACCACCTTACCCTTTGAATTATCACCAAAGGTGACATATTTTCGAGGGCCGTCATTTTCAGCAAGCTCACGGAACATCTCCTCATCTCCGGTCATATGATCAGTACATTCACTATCAAGGACCCATTCCTTTCCTCCAGCCATGTAGCCGCGAAGATTTTCCATAAGACCAAAATGTCTCATTGCATCATCAAGATCATAGTCACTATCATCATCTTCATCATAATATCCATGTTCAACATCATCTTGTGATTGATCAAATCCTAGAGAGGGTAATTCATTAGGTACATGATCATCAAAGTGGTTACCTTTATAAATTCTTATAGCTTCCGATATGATATCACTAATGGTTCCAACATTTCCTTTAGCATGCATGAGATTTGTAAGCTCAAATATACAATCACCAAAACTAGGATCACTAGAGTTCATCTTACTCGAGGCAATAGATTTATGGAGAATTTCGTCTAAATTTTTCAAGGAATAATTGGGAACTCGTTCCTCAAAAAATTCCCATATAGTATAGGCACACTTAAGAGTAGGCAAACTAGCAATCAAATTTTTGGGCAATCCTCTAATGATGAGTTCAACAGTTCTAAGATTGCGAATCATGTCAATATCTTCATCTAGGGTAGGGTGCAAGGGATCAATATGAGGTGCACAAGGACTAGCAATGTACTTGTTCAAATGATATTCATTGAAAATCTCAAGCATTTCATTTTTCCACTCATGAAAATACTCTCCATCAATAATGGGCACTCTATGTCTAAGACTCCCTAAAGTAGACACATCCATCTTCCTCCAAAGGTGTTTAAACCAAGGCAATGGAGACCAAAGCTCTGATACCAATTGAGAGGATCATGAAGAGGTGTCTAGAGGGGGGGGGGTGATTAGACACTAAGTGCCAAAAGTTGCAGTTTTTAAAATTCTTAAGTTTAGGTGGAGTTTAGGCACAAGTTTAACAAGCACAATACATATCAAGCAAGCATGCAAAGAGTATATGAGCAGCGGAAAGTAAAGCATGCAACTTGCAAGAATGTAAAGGGGAAGGGTTTGGAGTATTCAAACGCAATTTGAGACACAGATGTTTTGGGCGTGGTTCCGATAGGTGGTGCTATCGTACATCCACGTTGATGGAGACTTCAACCCACGGAGGGTAACAGTCGCGCGAGTCCATGGAGGGCTCCACCCACGAAGGGTCCACGAAGAAGCAACCTTGTCTATTCCATCATGGCCGTCGCCCACGAAGGACTTGCCTCACTAGTGGTAGATCTTCACGAAGTAGGCGATCTCCTTGCCCTTACAAACTCCTTGGTTCAACTCCACAATCTTGTCGGAGGCTCCCAAGTGACACCTAGCCAATCTAGGAGACACCACTCTCCAAGAAGTAACAAATGGTGTGTTGATGATGAACTCCTTGCTCTTGTGCTTCAAATGATAGTCTCCCCAACACTCAACTCTCTCTCACAGGATTTGGATTTGGTGGAAAGAAGATTTGAGTGGAAAGCAACTTGGGGAAGGCTAGAGATCAAGATTCATATGGTAGGAATGGAATATCTTGAGCTCAACACAAGGGTAGGTGGTTCTCTCTCAGATAATGTGTATTGGAAGTGAAGATCTGTTCTGATGGCTCTCTCTTCGAATGAAGAGTGGGTGGAGGGGTATATATAGCCTCCACACAAAATCTAACCGTTACACACAATCTGCCAAACACGGTGAGACCGAATCGTTAAACTCGGTCGGACCGATTCAGCAAACCTAGTGACCGTTAGGATTTTCGGTGGGACTAAGATGCAACTCAGTAGGACCGATATGGTTAGGGTTAGGGCATAACGTAATCTCGGTGTGACCGATTACACAAACTCGATGGGACCGATTTTGGTAATAAGCTAGCCAGAGAGTTGGTCAGGAAAACTCGGTGAGACCGATTACACAAACTCGGTGGGACCGATTTGGTAATGAGCTAACCAGAGGATTTGCATTGTAATCTCGGTAGTACTGATTGCTCAAACTCGGTGAGACCAATTTTGGTAATGGACATACACAGAGAGATTACAATCCCATCTCGGTGAGACCGAGATCCCTATCGGTGAAACCGATTTGCTAGGGTTTGTGGCAGTGGCTATGACATGTGAAACTCGGTGGCTCCGGGTAGAAAGAATCGGTGGGGCCGAGTTTGACTTTAGGTTTGGGTCATATGTGGATATGGAAAGGTAGTTGAGGATTTTGGAGCATATCACTAAGCACAAGAAGCAAGAGGCTCATTAAGCAACACCTCATCCCTCCTTGATAGTATTGGCTTTTCCTATAGACTCAATGTGATCTTGGATCACTAAAATAGAAAATGTAGAGTCTTGATCTTGAAGCTTGAGCCAATCCTTTGTCCTTAGCATCTTGAAGGGGTTCCACATCCTTTAGTCCATGCCACTCCATTGTTGAACTTATCTGAAACATACTAGGTAAAAGTGTTAGTCCAACAAGAGATATGTTGACATTAATTACCAAAACCACCCAGGGAGCACTTGTGCTTTCACATGGCATCCCGGAAGCTACGACACTACTTTCAGGAGTGTTCAATCACAGTAGCATCGAAAGTACCACTCAACGATATTATAAACAACCGTGACGCAACGGGCCGGATTGCAAAATGGGCCATCGAGCTCCTCCCGTTCGACATAACTTATAAGCCACATCGAGCTATCAAGTCGCAAGTTTTGGCTGACTTCGTCGCGGAATGGACGGAGGCCGAACTCCCTAAAGAATATGACACATATTCAAACTGGATCATGCATTTTGACGGCTCCAAAATGTTGGCCGGTCTAGGGGCTGGCATCGTTTTGACATCCCCCACAGGAGACACAGTCCAATATGTACTCCAGATTATGTACACGGACTCCAACAATGCAGCCGAATATGAGGCCCTCCTACATGGTCTTCGGATGGCAGTATCCATGGGTATTCAATGCCTAGAGGTGCGCGGGGATTCGAACCTCGCGATATCCCAGATAAATGGAGACTTCGATGCCAAGGATCCAAAAATGGCAGCTACCACAACGCCGTCCTAAAAATGTCAGCTCGGTTCGAGGGGCTCGAATTTCACCATATAGCCCGAGAAAACAATCAGGCGGTAGACGTCCTGGCACGCATAGGCGCAAAACGCAAGGCGGTCCCCCCAAAATCTTCCTGGAAAGGCTGTTCAAGCCATCCATAGTATGGGAAGGGGAACATGGTAATATTAGCCCAGACCCAACCACACTGTCCGACGCCGAACAATCTGATATAATCGGAGGCTCTGCCAATGAAATCACAACTTCAGCCCACGTAATAATGGCCGTCATTGCCTCGTGGACAGAACCATTCCTAGCCTACCTTAATAGGCAGGAGCTCCCAGAGGACCAAAATGAGGCACGCTGCATAGTGCGACGATCCAAGGCCTATAAAGTCCATGAGGGAGAGCTTTATAAGAAAAGCACTACCAAAGTCCTTCAAAGGTGCATCTCCGAAGAGGAAGGGCGGAACTTGCTGGCTGAAATTCACGCCGGACTCGGTGGTCATCACGCCGTAGCTCGGTCCCTTGTAAGAAAAGCCTTCCGTACAGGCTTCTATTGGCCGACGGCCCGGGTAGACGCTCAGGACTTGGTCCAATGATGCCTCGGTTGCCAGCTTTTTGCAAACCAAAGCCATGCCACCTACCGCCCTCCAAACTATCCCCATCACTTGGCCCTTCGCGGTCTGGGGGCTTGACATGGTTGGACCCCTTAAAGGGGGAACTAACAAGAAAAAATACTTACTTGTCATGGTGGATAAGTTCACCAAATGGATAGAAGCCAAGCCTGTTAAGACGGCCGAATACGGACCGGTGATAGACTTTATATCTGGGGTCGTACACCATTATGGCGTCCCCCACAACATCATCACTGATAACGGCACGAACTTTACGGCCGACGAGGTAAAACTCTGGTGCAAAAACATGGGCATCAAGCTCAATTATGCTTCCGTCTATCACCCACAAACTAACGGCCAGGTCGAACGTGCAAATAGTCTTATCATGAGCGGAATCAAACCCAGATTAGTGCGGTCCCTCAAGGAATCTAACACGCACTGGGTAGAGGAGCTCGACTCCGTACTCTGGGGGCTGCGGACCACGCCGAATCGCACCACCGGATACACACCATTTTTTATGGTGTACGGCGCAGAGGCAGTTCTGCCTTGCGACATAATTCATGACTCACCTCGAGTGCGCATGTACGAAGAAAGAGAAGCCGAGCTCGATCGGCGAGACAGTCTGGACGCCTTGGAGGAGGAGCGCGATGTGGCAAAAGCCCGTTCCGCATTTTATCAACAGCAGGCTCGAAGATATCAAAGCAGAGAAGTGCGGGCCAAAAATTACAACGTTAGCGAATTAGTTCTACGCCTGCTGGATAAGAAAAAGGACAAACTCAAGCCCAAGTGGGAAGGTCCCTTCATAATCGACCAAGTCATAACTGGTGGAGCGTACCGCCTGCGAGATGCCTCGGATAACCGACTCGAGCCGAACCCATGGAACGCAGCCCGTCTCCGAAGATTCTACGCCTAGCGCCGGACTCTGTGTTCGCCTCCTTCCTCTGTCCATTTTTTACATTTTCTGTCCTATATTTCTCTCCTTCCACCCTTTTTTTCTTATAGCCATTAAAGGCTCAACAAGTGACGCGTTACTCGCGCTCACTACACCTGGGGGCTTCTTTAAACAGAAGCTTATTTATACGGGCTTCACGCCCAAAACATGTGTCAAACTTCCGCATGTACCTTTTCTTCACCATTATATGCATCGATATGACTTAAGTTTTGGCCAAGCTGGGTTGCCTCGCTCCTGTGCTTACCCCTACGTTCCTGATTGTTCGGCTAGGTGGTAAAGGTAGCACCTCTGCGATTGTTACTGCAGGATCAGCCGAATGTGTACCTCAGACTGGGTGAAGCCGAAAGCTAGCGTTCTGAAGGGAATATTCGATCGATGAACTAAAAGATGACCTTTTTTACTTATTTATATATATGCCCCCAGATGCTTTTCCTGCGTTTGCAGTCCGGACATGCACTTTAGGGCATGCCTCCCAGAGAAAGGAACCCCTAACGGAACTATTCTCTCTGGAAGATGTTTCTTACTAACCATGTAATATAACATAACTAGTTGGGCACTTGTCTGATAAAGCACTAATGACCCCTACGCCTTGTCTCCATGCATACCCCGGTTCTTACATAACCGCTCGGGTATTCGGACACACTCCGGACCGTCAGGTCCCGAGGTCGAAGCGAAAAGGTCGGCAACGACAAACGATCTACAATCCGGCTAGAAGGCATTACACATGTCAATTATAAATTACATAGTCACTCTGACTGATTGTATTCCTCTTCAATACCATCTAACAGGCTATCTAATTTACAGTCCTGCTGGGAATACTTTGCGACCAATTCTACTTGGCCGTATACTAAGCTTACAGGGATCTCATTCCCATCAGGCCCCACAGGTCCGACCTCGGCCATGTGGTTTGGGTCAGCCTTTGTGTACCACGTCTTCACCATGGCCCAGGCCTCCCTCGCACCTTGGCGGCAGGCCGATATCTTCCACAACCGGAAGTGCCGCCGCGCTCCCTTCAGCTTCTCTGCAAGCTCTCCAAGGCCTTCGAGACTGGGGAGGGATGGCCATAAGGCTTGGGCAACTCCTTGCATCGCCTGCCGAACTCGCTCATGTAGTTGCGAGAGCTCGGGAAGAAGGTCACCCATTGAACCGGGCATCTCCTCTGCAGGACGACCTGTTAGCATACCTACAGATATAACTCTGTTATTTGACTTCCTCGCCGAACTTTTTTTTTCAGAGTTCATTTAAGCACTTACTATATATGCCGCGTCGAAGCAGTTGATTCTCCTTAGTGGAGTCCGATAGTTGGGCACGAACATCTTTTAGTTCAACGCCCAGCTTGGTGTTGGCATCCTGAAGATCATTCTTCTCCTGCCTCACCTTTGTCAGCATGCTCTCCCCAGTCTCTAACTGGCGTAGAAGTTGTTGCTTTTTCGGATCCAGTTCGGCGCCGTCTACAATATGATTTGTCAGATTTGCACCCACGCCGCACTTTGCAAAATATTTATCTTTCGAAGCATAAATTACCAGAGGGGGTCTCCTTGGGCTCCCCTGCCGCGGCTAGTGCGGCCTCAAGTTGGGTTTTGCACTCTTCCAGCTCCTGGACAGTAGGGTATTCTTTTCTGTAAGAGCCTGCATAACAAATGATCCTTAAATCAGTTATTCTAACTGTTTCAAGTCTTGGGGGCTACTGATATATATATATTTACCAAAATTTTCTTACCCGAATGTCTTTCACATATTGCTCCGTGGCTCTGGTTAAACCATTTTGAGCGGCACGAAGGTACGCATCTCCCAAATTGAAGGCGTCCAATGCCTCTTGGGAGAAACAAGCGTCGTGGAGAACTATCCGGCGACGCCTGTGGTTCATGGCACTCTCCACCTCGGAATTGGTGGCAGACAGCCTGTCCGCATCCTCTGTCAGAGGAGCATCCGGTGCGCGCCTTGTGCTCGCCTCCGCTTCCGGGCCAGGCTTTGGAGCCTGGCTGGTGGAGGCGCGATTGGCAACCCCTTCGGTTATAGTCCGGCGAGGTCTCTTCGTCCTGAAGAGAGCACGAGCATTAATATGCCCCGAAGGAATAAAACCTGGGAAAAAGATGGTGCGCTATACCTTTGCGCCGGCGTCTCAGTCTAGACTACATTCCTTTTTACCCCGCGGGGTCCCGCGGCCCCTCGTTGGCTAGCCGCCGCAGGCTCGGCCTCCCACCTCGGAAACCTCCCCTACAAAACACGGTTGTTTTCAGGGAAACCGAAACGCGTGAGGATGGATTCCTTCCCAAAGTTATGAGACTCCGGTCTCTGTTACCTGGGAGGTCGGGATTAACCCTGGGTAATCGGCTGTAATGGCCACCAAGGTATCATCCTTGCTCAGCTGATGAAATACCCCGTCAATCAGCTCCACAGCTATGTCCGGATCCTCTTCGGAGTCCGGATCAAGGGACCGTTCTGGATCCTCGGGCTGTGGAGGACGGCTGTTTATATCCTTTACTTCCTGACGCAGTTCCTGTTTTGAAGTCGTTAGACTACATATTTAATCATGGGAATATGAAACGGATGGGCGAGAAAAATTGTCCGCTTACCCAACTCGGAGGGTTGTACATAGTGAATCCACCCTGGGGGTTGACGCGGAGGAATTCCTCCTCTTCTCCCTTGTACAAAGAGGACAAGATCTTTATCGGAGCGGTAGCCGAGTCCGGCCCCTTACGACCGCAACAGGTGGCGTCATCTTCCCCGTTAAAATCCCACACGGGGTGGCCTCTATACTGAAGTGGCTGCACCCCCCGCATAATGCATGCGGCCATGACTCCAATCATGGTTAGTCCAGAATGAGCCAATAGTCTTATCCGGCCCATCAGATAAAGGACGTCCCTATCACTTTCCTTCTGAGAGCTCCGCGGACGCCAGCTTAGGCGTTTCTTTAAGGGAGCACTGTTGAATTCGGGGAGGCCGATCCGGATAGGATCCGACAGTGGGACATCCTCCATGTAAAACCATTCTGAAGGCCAGTCCTCGGACGCCTTCTTCGGGGTTCCGGACAGATATTCGGTCCCGACGATGCGCCACACTTCGGCTCCGCCCACTTGATATATTGCCCCCTCCTGAGAACGGGGCACCAGGCAGAATAGCCTCTTCCACAACGCAAAATGAGCCTCAACACCCAAGAACAACTCGCAAAGTGCAACGAAGCCCGCGATATGCAATATAGAGGCGGGCGTGAGGTTGTGCAGCTGGAGGCCGTAGAACTCCAGAAGCCCCCAGAGAAACGGATGAATTGGAAATCCGAGTCCTCTTATTATATAAGGGACGAGGCATACCCTCTCTCCTTTGGAGGGATAGGGGGCGCTCTCCGCTTGCTCTCCGCCATTATAGGTGGCGAGTCCAGCTCGAACCGGAACCATATAGGCCGGAGGGAGGAATCCCTTGGTCTGAAGCGATACTAGCTCGCTATGCGGGATGGAGCACCTCTCCCAGTCTCCAGGCCTAGGGCTGGATGGGCGAGAAGAGGAGTTGCGATGGTTGGCCATGGTGAAATGGACCTTTGCTAGATGCGCTCTGATGACTACTCGCGGAAGGGAGAAGGTGTGGTTTGGATCTAAATCCCCATCTCTTTTAGGCCGCTCATTTATGTGGCCGGGGGTGTGAATGTAAAAACACCCAGACTTTTCGTATTCGTTTGACACGTGGAAGGCCGCCATTATTGGGCAAAGAAGTCAAGGAGCGCTACATTACAAAGACCGGACATTATTCAACAGGCACACGGAGTTTGGAGAAGAACCTGCCTTGCAATGCCGAAGACAATCTGCGTGCCGGACTCATCGTCATTGAAGCCTGGTTCGGGGGCTACTGAGGGAGTCCGGGATTAGGGGGTGTCTGGATAGCCGAACTATACCTTCAGCCGGACTCCAGGACTATGAAGATACAAGATTGAAGACTTCGTCCCGTGTCCGGATGGGACTTTCCTTGGCGTGGAAGGCAAGCTTGGCGATGCGGATATTTAGATCTCCTACCGTTGTAACCGACTTTGTGTAACCCTAACCCTCTCCAGTGTGTATATAAACCGGAGGGTTTTAGTCCGTAGGACAACAACCTCAACAGACAACAATCATACCATAGGCTAGCTTCTAGGGTTTAGCCTCCTTGATCTCGTGGTAGATCTACTCTTGTACTACCCATATCATCAATATTAATCAAGTAGGATGTAGGGTTTTACCTCCATCAAGAGGGCCCGAACCTGGGTAAAACTTTGTGTCCCTTGTCTCCTGTTACCATCCGCCTAGACGCATAGTTCGGGACCCCCTACCCGAGATCCGCCGGTTTTGACACCGACAGTAGCATATGATCAAACACATGATCAAGCAAGTATCTCACAAGTAGCTCACACAAGCACGCAATAAAGTTTCAAACCAAACCAAATTAGTGCAAAGAGAGATAAAAACCAACACTCTCTTTATCGAAGCCTATGATCTATACATTTTTCTCCCCCTTTGGCAACAAGTTACCCAAAAGTTTGAAAAAGCATAGTGCTAAACGACTCTCAGGCTTGAGCTTCGGGAGGTGGTGTTGAGAGAAGTCCAAGGACGAAGGCTTCTGATGAAGTAGCTGGAGCTGGTGGAGTAGTTGCTGGAGTTGGAACTGGAGCTGTAGCTGCTGGTGCTGATGTTGTAGTTCTGGTGTCAGTCACTGGCACTGCAGCAGACCTCTGTCCTCTGGGCACTCTAGCAAATGCATTTGTGATAGACTTGCCCTTCTTCTCCTCTGCTTCCTCCTGAAGTTGCTCAACTGTAGTTTGGATTTCAGTTACCTCGACATCAAGGTCATAGAATTTTGTCTCAATAATCCTTTCCAATCTCTCCTGGTTCTTGGTCAGGGTGGCCAAGCCCTGCTCAATCCTCAGAGTGGATTGGGTCAGATATCCAAGCTGGTCTTGCTTGGTCTTCAAGAATACCTGAGATGCCTCTTCCACAGTTGGCATCTTTGCAGCCTTCTCAGCTTTAGCTTTGGCTTTCTTCTCTTGTGCTTGCACAGATGATGGTTCATTCTCAGTCATGACAATTGTGTTGTCCTCAAATTCAGGGTAGATGGGCAGGTGCTCCTTATCCAAAATGTACTTGCCTTTGCCCATCTTTGAGTTGATGAGCTCCTGGATGTGTGGGGCATATCCACAACTTCTCTTCTGATCAGCTACAGTCCTCTTGATTGTTTCCACAATCAGGCTCATAACTTTGAACTTCTGGGGGACATCAAATATGTGCGGCAAGTTGATAACATGTCCTCTGATCATTTTGTGATCACCTGACTTGGGTAGCAGTGTGTGCCTTAGAATCCAATTGATAGTTGGCAGACCAGATAACAAATAGTGTATAGATCCAAACTTATGTGTATCCAAAGCAGCATCTGGGATCTCTTTGTACATGTTGGCCATAGTGTTGTGGTCTCTTTTCTTCTCTGCATAAATGTCCAAGTCATCCTCATGTTCCTCAGGAGCATTTATGAGCTTGGCCCATTCTTTAACAGTAGACTGGTACCTAGTACCCTCAGACATCCATACAATCCTTCCATATGGATAGAAGTGGGCAGTGGAGTAGAATTGCATAATGAGCTCATCATTCCACTCGGTGAACTTCTGAGCCACAAACATATCAACTCCACATGCCTTGAAGCTGTCAAGCACGCCAGGGAAGTGATCCTCATTCTCCTTAATGAACTCCCAGTCAACCCATCTCATGTCACACACTATGGGCTTCTTGTCAAGCAGAATTGTCTCATAGAAGTCTCGCTGTTCCTTAGTGTGAAATCTATAGTCCACAACAGTCCTTCTCCTGGTAGCATATGGATCATACTCTCTCCATACTCTCAATCCTGAATCCATCCCGATTTTCATGTTCTTTGCAACTGGGTGTGCATCATTGTGATCAGGGATCTTGGGCTTCAGCTTTCTCAAAACAACAGAATCATCATCATCTTCTTCTTCTTCAGCAGCTTGAGGCATTGGGGCCTTGGTTTTTTCCTCAGCAGGGATGTTCCTAGTGCTCCTCTTGGGTTTTGGCTTTGGAGCTGGAGCAGCAGCCTTGGGAGCAGCTTTGGGCTTAGATGGAGCAGACCCTGAGTTAATTGCATCTCCCATAAGCTTCTGAGCTTTGGGTGCTGGTGCAACATCCTCTTCCTCTTCCTCTTCAGAATCCTTCCTCATTGAGGGCTTGCCAAGAACTCTGGCAGTAGTGGTTCTTGCCCTCTTCTTCTTATCTTCTCCAGCTGCCTCTTCTTCATACTCAATGGTGAACTTCATGGTTTCACCTGTGGCAACTTTTCTTGGCTTAGACATGGGCTGTCTTCTTGCTGGCATCTCTGTTTTCAGACCTGGCTTAGTTGCAGCAGCTGAGCCATACTCTTTCTTCAGCAGTTTCTTCTTTGAAGTGGCTTCATCTTCAACAACCACATAATCTTCATCTTCAGAGTCAGAAGTCCTCTTCTTCCTTGCCCTTATGGCATCCTTTCGCAGATTGTTTGGAGTGCTCCTGATGCCTTCATCATAGCTGCTAGAGGGACTAGTGCCCTCACTTAACTGAACCTGTTCCTCTGACTTGTTCTGGCTGTCACTTTGGTCAGACATCTTGCAGGCAAACTGTCATCAGACCCTGTGAATAGGTTATAGATGAGGTAGAGTAGATGAGCATCACAAAGTACAGGAGTTTTTGTAAAAAAGGTGACTTAAAATCTTAGTTTTAGTTCTTCACAGAAGCATTTCGGATCTATCGATTTGTAAACTCGGTGATAATGAAGCAGCTTTTGGAACCTGAACTAGTGAACTCGGTCAGACCGAGTCACAGTTCGGTGGTACCGAGACTGCTAGGGTTTCACAGAGAATCGAACTCGGTCACACCGATTTGCAATTTTCGGTAAACCAAAAATGCATGTGCTCTGGCATAAACCAAAATCGGTGAGACCGATTTCTATAACTCGGTCGGTCCGAGATGAGTTCGGCGGAGACCTAACCCTAAATTTTCAAATCAAAACTAATCTACGAGATGATTTTGCTGGACAGGATGATTTCAATCATGGCAAGAATCATGGCAAAGCAATGTGCTAAGAATCAGAGTTAGGGATTAGCACAATGATCAAGTTCGTACCCTAGTTCGGCGACGAACTTGCTACGGCGGCAACGGCGATGAAGATTTCTGTTGACGGCGATGGAGACCAGCGGCGGGAGGTCGCCGACAACGAGAGGACGATCTGGAGACCAGAGGAGGCAGAGTAGGTTACGCACGGGCGAAGGGGTTCGGAGAAATTTCCAAAATTTGGCCCGGTGGTATATATAACCTGACCCTGTCGGTGTGACCGAGTGGAATGACTCGGTGGCACCGAGATGCAAAACTGCAAGCAGTTACTGCAACTCGGTGTGACCGAAAAGTTCTAATCGGTTGCACCGAGATTGAAAACCCTAGATCAACTTGGTGACTCAGTAGGACCGAAAAGGATGAATCGGTCGGACCGAGATGCACAAAGAGGTTTTGGAGGTTTAAGTCTATGACGAATCGGGATCTCCGAGTGCTCCTCACACAGAGTGTTTCGAATCTGACTTGATCAAACTTTGTGATGTAGCATGAATAGAGTTTGAGACGAGAAAAGCATAGATAGCTAGAGGGTGTTCTTAGGCATTCTTGTCCATCCATTTGGAAAAAAGAGAAAAAGCCAAACAATCAAAGCAACAAATGGATGTCCTCGAATGAGTAAAATATGCAACCAACATGCTCACACAATAAAATGGCAAATGAAATACGTGACAAAGCATGCATAAACATTCTAGCATCTATAAAGCAATTGGCGATGACTAGGTCATCTATATATGAGTATATTGACTTAGGAGTCAAATGAGCACACTTGATCATAGGTCATACTCATCGTTTAAGCACAAGTGGGGTTACCACTTTTACATAAAGCATTGTTGTGATCACACCATTAGAGTTGCTTTAGCTCATTGGTTTGAGTAACGCTCCCCTAGATGTGATATCCCCCCTAAAAGGGATGAACTAACCTTGGGTTTTGTCGATGATGACTTCATGTAGGTGTTGAAGATGTAGATGCTCAATGTTGATGTAGATCATTTGGAGCAATCCTTTGGAGTGAGTTGCACTTTCAATACCTACACGGGTTAGTCCCACAAGGAAAAAACAAGGATATCCATGGACATAGAGTGATGCATACACAAGATGATGTCCATGAAAGCATTAGGTTACCTTGTCCCTTGTCTTACCAACAAGAGGGTTTGTGACTCCTTGAACTAGTGCAAGATATGGAAGTTGTTTGCATTTGTCCTCGCCAAAATGATAAGAGTGAAGTATGTTGGCGGAGTCACCCTCAAGAACTCTCTAGTTCTTCTTCTTCGGGATCCACATCATCTTGATGGGGATCCTTGGAATCGTAGTTGTGCTTGATGAAGTAGAACTTGATGTAGTCTTGGGAACCCACTTGACCAAGGCCTTTGGTGCTTATTCAAATGCATCAATTTCCTCTTGAAGCTTGTCCTTGCCCTTTTGCTTGTGGTCTTGTGGTGGAAGATCATCTTGAGCTTGTGTTCCTTTGAAAGAAGTAGGATCATAATTCTCTTGTTGAGGAACAAACTTCGTCTTGGGGTATTGATCTTCTTCCCACTCAACTCCATTGGCATTGAACTTTCATTCAAAACCAACACCTTGATTCTTCCATTGTCTTCCTTGCTTGCGCACTATTTCCTCAAATTGCTTACTTCCGGCAAGACTCTTGTAAACACCTTTCTCTATGATTCCCTTCAATAAGCTATTTTCTTGCTCAAGTGTAACTTGGCTAAGAGAATCATTAGTGGAATCAAGAGAACTACTAGAAGCAACACCATTGGATTTAGCATGATTGTTGTTACTACTAGATGAAGAATCTTTCTTGTTCTTGTTGCTAGATTTAACTTGTGGCATGTAAGTAGACAAGAGTAAACGCTTGGCAATGTAAGAAGAACTTTTTCTTGCGAAGATCATCATTGATTGCCTTTAAAAACTCATGCTCTTGCTCAATGTTGAGCTTTTCAAAGCGTAGCTTACCATGAGTCTTTAAAAGTTCTAGATGATTTTCCAAGGTAGTTTCATGAGCTAACTTAAGAGTGTTTAGTTCTTGAGTTAGACGCTCAATCTCCTTCTTATCATCATCATTCGTTTTATCTTGATTAGCATGATTAATTGACGTTTCATCATAGATTTCATCACTAGAGTTGTCAACAAGTAAATCATCATCACCTAGCAAATCATCTTCGTCACTATTGAAATCAACATACTCGGGATGTGTTACCTTTGGACCTTTGGCCATGAAGCATCTTCCAATACCTTCATTTGGTGAGTCAAATATGTCGTAGGAGTTGGTTGACACAAGTGCTAGACCGGCAACACCTTCATCTTGAGTATATTCAGAGTCAGAGTGATAACTTCTTTCGGAGTGATTGTCGGAGTCAGAGCCGGATACCCATTCACCAACATGAGCTTGATGTCTTCTTTTTGTGTAACTCCTTGATGACTTTTCCTTCCTTTCTGAATCCTTGCTTCTCCGAGAGGGTCTTCGTTCATAACGATCATCTCTACTCCTCCTTTCTCTTGGTGGTGATTCTTCTCTTCTACTTCTTCTTTTGGGAGAATCTTATCTTCTTTTGTAGTGTCTGGGTCTTCCACAATTGTAACAATTTCGCTCCCGACTAGAAGATCGTTTGTCATTGTAGGACCTTGACTTGGAGCTTCTTTCTTTGTTTCTACTCTTGTAAAACTTGTTGAAGTTCTTCACCATTAAGCTCAATTCATTGAAGGTTTGCTTCTCACTTGATGATGTGGGAGCATCACACGAGGCTTTGTAAGCACCACTTGACTTGTTGTGAAGCTCTTCCTTATCCTTGAGTGACATATCATGAGCAACAATTCTTCCAATGACTTCTGTTGGCTTGAGATCTTAGTAATTGGGCATCATTTGGATCAATATGCACACGATATCATATTTTCCATCCAAGTCTCTTAGGATCTTCTTGATGATGAATCTATCGGTCATCTCTTCACTTCCTAAGCCGGCAATCTCATTTGTGATGAGAGCAAGCCTAGATTACATTTCAGCGACACCTTCACCATCCTTCATTTTGAACTTGTCAAGTTGACTTTGAAGCACATCCAATTTGGATTCCTTGACGGAGTCGGTACCTTCATGCATATCAATCAAAGTATCCCAAATTTCCTTTGCATTCTCAAGACGGCTGATTTTGTTGAATTCTTCGGGGCACAATCCATTGAAGAGAATATCACAAGCTTGAGCATTGTATTGTAGCACCTTCAACTCTTCCATGGTAGCTTCACGGTTCGGTTGTCTCCCATCAAAGAATTCACCTTGCAAGCCAATACACACAATAGCCCAAACGGCGGGGTTATGTCCAAGAATATGCATTTTCATCTTATGCTTACAACTAGCAAAATTAGTACCATCAAAATAAGGACCTCTACGGTGGTAACTTCCCTCGCTAGACGCCATACTCTCCTAGGTTGTGAAACCAAGACTATGACCACCAAAAGCTATGGAAATCAAAGCAAATGGAGACCAAAGCTCTGATACCACTTGTACGATCGAAAGTATGTCTAGAGGGGGGGTGATTAGACTACTTGACCAAATAAAAATCTAGCCTTTTCCCAATTTTAGTTTTTGGCAGATTTTAGCAACTTAGCACAAGTCAAGCAATCAACCTACACATAAAATTCTAAGAGTATAGCAGCGGAATGTAAAACAATTGCATATGAAGGTAAAGGGAGGAGAGTTAGGGAGCAAACGCAATGTTGACACGGAGATTTTTTATTCGTGGTTCTGATAGGTGGTGCTATCGTACATCCACGTTGATGGAGACTTCAACCCACAAAGGGTAACGGTTGCGCGAGTCCATGGAGGGCTCCACCCATGAAGGGTCCACGAAGAAGCAACCTTGTCTATCCCACCATGGCCGTCGCCCACGAAGGACTTGCCTCACCCGGGTAGATCTTCACGAAGCAGGCAATCTCCTTGCCCTTACAAACTCCTTGGTTCATCTCCACAATCTTGACGGAGGCTCCCAAGTGACACGTAGCCAATCTAGGAGACACCACTCTCCAAGAAGTAACAAATGGTGTGTTGATGATGAACTCCTTACTCTTGTGCTTCAAATGATAGTCTCCCCAACACTCAACTCTCTCTCATAGGATTGGATTTGGTAGAAAGAAGATTTGAGTGGAAAGCAACTTGGGGAAGGCTAGAGATCAAGATTCATGTGGTTGGAATGGAATATCTTGACCTCAACACAAGTGTAGGTGGTTCTCTCTCAGAAAATATGTGTTGGAAGTGTAGGCATGTTCTGATGGCTCTCTCCATGAATGAAGAATGGGTGGAGGGGTATATATAGCCTCCACACAAAATCTAACCGTTACACACAAATCACCAAACTCGGTGGGACCGAATCATGAAACTCGGTCGAACCGATTTAGTTCAAAATGTGAACGTTAGGATTCTCGGTGGGACCGACTGGATCAACTCGGTGGGACCGATGTCCTTAGGGTTAGGGCATAATGTAATCTCGGTGGGACCGATTCGCTCATCTCGGTCGGACCGAAACGTTACGAAAGGGAAACAGAGAGTTTGCATTGCAATCTCGGTGGGACCGATCGCTCATCTCGGTTTGACCGAAACGTTACGAAAAGGAAATAGAGAGATTACAACCCCATCTTGGTGGGACCGAGATCCCTATCGGTGAGACCGAATTGATTAGGGTTTCTGGCAGTGGCAATGACAACTGAACTCCATGGCTCCGGATATGAAATTTCGGTGGGGCCGAGTTTGACTTTTTGGATTAGGACAAATGAGGAAGTGAGAAAGTAGTGGAGGGTTTTGGAGCATATCACTAAGCATTTTGAGCTAGAGCCTCTTTAAGCAACACCTCATCCTTTCTTAATAGTATTGGCTTTTCCTATAGACTCAATGTGATCTTGGATCATTAAAATAGAAAATGTAGAGTCTTGTGCTTTGAGCTTGAGCCAATCCTTTGTCCTTAGCATTTTGAAGGGTCCACTTTCTAATCCATGTCATGCCAATCATTGAGATTTCCTGAAATATTTATCTTGGAATAGCATTAGCTCAATGAGCTATATGTTGTTAGGAATTACCAAAACCACCCAGGGATAGTTGCACTTTCATTCATGTCGCCCCTGCTAGGTTGCAGCACCGCGGTGGTACTGGTGGCACTCGGGGCTTCAGCACCCACCTTTTGCGGTGGGGATGTAGTAGGTGGTGGGTGTCGTCGATCCTCCCTGGTTCTCTACAGCGGGGCGGGGTGGCCGGCATTACCATGGGAGCTCTCTCCTTCGAGCGGGATGCGTAGAGATGGGGAGGAGAAAAAGACGAGTGGCGAAGTCGTGTGGAGGAGAAGGGACGCGAAGAGATAAGGTCGGCTGGAGCAAAGCGGTAGATGGGCCTAGAGGACACGTGGCAAGCAACGCGCGAGGTTTACTCTTGTTATTATCAGCAGGGGAAGCAGAGTGTTTACCATATACAATTCTGAGTAGAAGGGTTATGTCTTCCGCAAAAAAGAGAGTTAAATATCAGTTTGCGTCTAACGCTCTTGGGTTAAGCCTACAGTGCCAAACATCTCCGTGGGTGAATTAGCTCCACAACGGGTGAGAGCTCCACCGCCGCCGCCACCTGATCTCCCGTCTCCGTCCACCTCCTTCACAATAGAGACTAGATCTGTAACCCTCTCCTCACCCTCTCTCCATCCATCCCAGAGTCCAATGCTCTTGGGCGACTCGGGGGGCGACCTCCCTCCCGCCGCCGGCATAGCCACCTCCTCTCCCTCTGTTGGGGATATTGCTATTTGGGGTAAACCGGCCTACAGGGCCCGGGTTAGCTCCGTCAATGGACCCAAGATGTTAAAGCCCAAGGAGAAATAGAAGGACCCAAGGCCTATAATCGGTTTAAAGGTTTATGGCCGTAAACCGGCCTGAGGTAAACTTGCATTGTAAGTTAGGAATAGAGAGACCAACCCGGGCACGTTTATGAACCAGAGGTTGGGACTTTGTAGACCGACGGGCGTCACCCGTGTATATAAGGGGACGACCCGACGGCGGTTTAAGGACATAGAACAAGAACTCGAGGTTTAGGCGAAGCTTATCGCTCCCTAGCCCTCGAAACCCATCAATCCCATCACAACTAGACGTAGGCTTTTACCTTCATTGAAGGGGCCGAACTAGTATAAACACCGTGTCCTTGCGTCCGCGTTTAACCCCTTCAAATTAACCCGTTGCGATGGCTCCACGACTAAGTCCTTTCGCTAGGACATCTGCCGTGACAAATCCACGACAGTTGGCACCCACCGTGGGGCTATCGCGAGATGGTTTCAAGTTTTTGGAGGGCCTCTTTGAAGGACTCGAGGGTTACGCTGTGGGTCGGATGACCAAGAGCCGTCGCGGAAAACTCTACATCGACAGCACAGGCTGGGGCCCCGACGCCGGCTCGATCGAGTACGGGTACCGGGTCCCCTTTGGTGGCATCCATGTTTTCATCGGCAAGATCGGTGAACCAGGCCCCGAGCTAGGCGTCTGCGCCGACCTCGTCGAGACAGCTCAGTGTACGAGATCGACCCTGGCTAAACCGACCAGGAGGCGCGCCTTCATGGGAGTCGTCCACGGAGGAAGCTACGAGGAAGGATCCGAATCCGGTGACGAAACCGCCATCTACTCCGGCGATGAAACGTCGACCGGGGAAACCGAATCTCTTTACCAGCTGCAAGATGATCGGATTGGGGGCGGCTCCGATGGCAACAGTATTCCGGACCCCTCTGATCTGCCCTATCGGGTTGGGATCTTCATGGCTGGAACACAGGCGGCGCCACGTTCATCAACTGCAGCAGCAGCGATCTCCGGATCGGCAGCGGCAATAGCTGCGCGGGCAGGAGGCCCTGCGGATTCACCAGCCCAAGTTTTGTCAGACCTGTTTGACGCACTGGCAGCGCTCATGGCGGAAGCCAACCCCGTGGATCAGGAGGTTCACAATGCTGAGATTGCCAAAGTGAGAGAGCAGATCACTCAAGCTAAAGCGGAGCTGGCAGCAGAAGAGATCAGGATGACGGCGAAGCGCGCCGCTTTAGATGCACAGGCTTACAGGCTCATGATGGACCAGAATGCGTCTCAGGAAGTCCTGAAGAGGAAATTCCGATCTCGATTGCCCGCAGCCCTCGATGCCCGAAACCTCTTCAACACCCCGGGGGTAAACCGTGCGGAGGCGACAGTCGGCGCCCCGGTTCAGCACCGGATAATAAACCTGCCTCGTCACAACGCTGGTACACCACAGGACGTGCCAACACCGCCAGGTCATTATTCCAACCCGATGGATAACCTCGTCGCGGCGGCAGCTCGGTTGGAAGCCATTCCGATCGAAGGCGATTCACCGCAGGATGTAGAGACACGTCGGGTCAAGGAGCTCCTTAGGACCGCGTTGGCCCAACAAGAAGCATATTCGCAAAGCCGTGATCGGATTCACTCCACCCCTCGCCCCAGCGGGAGCTATAGTAGGCGCATGGAGGAGCCGGCTGTTTCAAGTAACGCCAGGCGTGAAGCGCTCCGCGGCAACAATCCGGCGGGCGTCGACAATGCTCAGGAGAATGTGGATCGCACCCGTGCGCGGGAGGCCGGATTAGCAGCGCAGCATCAGGCTCGTCAGCTTACACCTATCTTCCCAGCGGCTACGGTTGAACCGGGGGTGGTTTCCAGTTCTTTGGGAGTACCGTGCCTTGTTCCCGCTTTGCGCAACGTACGCCTGCCCAAAGACTTCAAAGGCCCCCGCAAGGTACCAAACTACATGGCAGATCAGCCTCCGGAGACATGGGTGGAGAGCTATGAGATGGCTATGGAGATGCTGGATGTGGATGACACGGCGTGTGCCAAGTATTTTACTATGATGTTAGAAGGAACGGCCCGGACTTGGCTAAAGAGCTTACCGCCTAATTCTATTAGTTCGTGGGCCCAATTGCGCGCCCGGTTTATCAAGAATTTCAAGGACACGTGCAAACAGCCAATGTCGATAGTTGACCTAGCAGCCTGCGTTCAGCAAGAAGGGGAATCAACTACCCATTGGGTACGGCGGGTATCAGAAGTTTTGCACTCGTCAGATCGCATCAACGCAGACACCGCCGTGGTGCTGTTGGAAAGTAACTGTCGGTTTGGCCCTTTGAAGCTAAAGTTAGGCCGGATGAAGCGTGACTGTACAGATATAGGAACGCTCATGACCGCTTTAGTGAAGTATGCGGATTCTGACAGTACCAAGGATCCTAACTCTGGTGATGACAAAGCAGGGAAGGGAAAGAAGAATAGCAACACCAAAGGCCAGCAACATCGACCGACAGGTAATGGAGGCGGAGGTAAGCGTAAACCGGACGGGAGCATGGATTTTGTGGCCAACACAAGTGCACAGAATAAGGGCCAGCGGCGTAAGGGGAAACAGCCAAGTTTCCGCGCAAATCCCGGTCCTAATCCGGAGCGTTTGAACTTTTTCTTAAACCAGCCCTGTCCGAAGCACGGAACAAAATAGGAACCAGCAACCCATCTTTGGAAGGATTGTTATATCATGAAGGAATTCAAAAGCTCAAACACTTTCCAATATGATCACAGTTCTGGCGGCGGTTCAGGTTCCGGATCAGGATACGGTGGCGGAAATTCCGGTCCAGGGTTCCATGGTAATCCGGGCGGACAGGACAGCCAAAATAATCAAAGTAATCAAAGTGGTTATGGACAGCAGCAATCAGGTTATCAGAGCAACCCGAAACAGTTGAGTGGTGGACAGTATCATGTTTTTACTACAAGCTTGGATAAACGGGATAGAAAGCTTCAGAGGCGGGCAGTTAGTGCTATCGAACCGGCCACGCCTCACTATCTGCGCTGGTCGGAACAGCCCATCATATGGAGCCGAGAAGATCACCCTCCCAGGGTTTATAATCCGGGTCAGCTAGCATTGGTGGTGGCGCCTCAGGTGGGAGGTTATAAGCTCACTAAGGTGCTCATGGACGGAGGGAGCAGCATTAACATCTTGTATTATGAGACCTTCCGTCGCATGGGACTGGTAGACAAGGATCTCAAACCGACCAATACAGTGTTCCACGGGGTGGTGCCTGGCAAGTCTGCGTACCCGGTTGGTAAGATAGCCCTTGAAGTGGTCTTCGGCGATAGTCATGATTCCAGATCAGAGACGCTGACGTTCGAAGTGGTTAAAATCCAAAGTCCGTACCACGCTTTGTTCGGACGGCCAGCCTATGCAAAATTTATGGCACGACCCTGCTATGTATATCTGCAACTCAAGATGCTGGGTTACAAGGGCACTATAACGGTTCATGGGAGCCGTCGAATCGCTTTGGAATGCGAGGAAGGAGATGCGACTTATGCAGAATCGGTTTGTGCTATGGAGGAGCTAAAGCAGTACAAAGACAGTGTTGACCCGGAGGACATGACTTCGTTGAAGAAGCCAACTACGGACCACGATCCGGCCTTGAAGTTCAAATCGGCTGCCGAAACTAAGCTTGTTGACTTCGTACCTGGCGATTCGTCCAAGCAGTTCAGCATCAGTGCAAACCTGGATCCAAAATAGGAAAGCGCGCTCATCGAGTTCATCCGTGAGAATCGGGACATCTTTGCATGGAAGCCGTCTGACATGCCTGGTGTACCGAGGCGACTCGCTGAGCACACCCTTAATGTGGATCCTAAGTATAAACCGGTAAAGCAGTTCTTACGCCGGTTTAACGAAGAAAGACGTAAAGCGATTGGTGAGGAAGTGGCCAGGCTCCTGGCAGCTGGGTTTATCATTGAAGTTTTTCATCCCGAATGGCTTGCTAATCCGGTGCTGGTTCTTAAGAAAAACGGCACCTGGCGCATGTGTGTGGATTACACAGACTTGAATAAAGCTTGTCCAGCGGATCCTTTTGCTCTCCCCCGGATTGATCAAATCATTGATGCTACGGCAGGTTGCGAGCGTTTGAGCTTTTTGGATGCCTATTCGGGTTATCATCAGATCAAGATGGCAGTTAAGGACCAGGAGAAGACGGCGTTCATTACTCCCTTTGGAGCCTTCTGCTATGTTTCTATGCCCTTCGGGCTTAAGAGTGCGCAGGCTACTTATCAACGGTGTGTGCAAAATTGCCTCCACGAGCAGATTGGTCGTAATGTGCATGCTTATGTGGATGACATTGTGGTCAAGTCACGAAAGAAGGAGACCCTGGTTGACGATTTGAAGGAAACTTTTGATAACTTGAGAGTGTACCAAATGATGCTCAACCCAGCTAAATGTGTTTTTGGTGTACCTGCAGGCAAGTTGTTGGGATTCTTAGTGTCCCATAGAGGAATTGAGGCCAATCCGGAAAAGATCACAGCCATCACCTCCCTGGCCAAACTGAAATGCGTCAATGATGTTCAGCGCATGGCTGGGCGGATTGCAGCGTTAAGCCGGTTTATCAGTCGCCTCGGTGAAAAGGCGATCCCCTTGTATCAAATGCTCAAGAAGACGGATCAATTTGTCTGGAGTCCGGAGGCTGATAAAGCGTTTGAGGACTTGAAGCGACAGCTAGTCAATCCACCAGTGTTGGCAGCCCCTGTAGATAAAGAGCCACTCCTGTTATATGTTGCTGCGAATGCCAGAGCGGTTAGTGTGGCGATGGTGGTAGAACGAAAGGAGGCTGGAAAGGAACATCCGGTTCAGCGACCGGTTTACTATATCAGTGAAGTGCTTATCGAGTCCAAACAAAGGTATCCGCATTGGCAGAAGCTGGTATATGGTGTTTTTATGGCAAGCCGGAAGCTGAGGCAATATTTTCAAGGACACCCCATCACGGTGGTCAGTTCTGCTCCTTTGGGTGACATCATACAGAACCGGGAGGCGACCGGTCGGATTGCCAAGTGGGCTATCGAGCTCGGGCCGCACGATTTAAGGTACGTACCCCGGACGGCCATAAAGTCACAAGCACTTGTCGACTTCATAAACGATTGGACAGAGTTACAAGCGCCTGAGGAGAAGCCAGATAACACCTATTGGACTATTCATTTTGACGGGTCCAGACAATTGGAAGGCTCGGGGGCTGGAGTCGTTTTAACTTCCCCACGAGGTGATAAGTTTTGTTATGTCCTCCGTTTAATGTTCCCCTGTACAAATAATGCGGCTGAGTATGAAGCTTTGCTTCATGGTCTTCGGATGGCTAAAGAGATGAATCTGAGCAGAGTTAGGTGCTTTGGTGATTCGGATCTGGTGGCTCAGCAGGTATCTGGCACCTGGGATTCTAAGGACCCGCTCATGGCTGCATACCGACGTGAAGTAGATATGGTGGCCGGGCATTTCAAAGGCTATCAAGTGGACCATGTGGACCGCAGAAAGAATGAGGCAGCGGATGCTTTAAGCCGCTTGGGCTCTCAACGTAAACCGGTCCCACCCAATGTTTTCTTGGATGTATTGTATCACCCATCGGTACAGTTACCCGGTGAGCTGGAGTTGGCTGTACCTGATCCGGAGGCTCAATTAGTGGCGGCTCTTCACGTCACCCCGGATTGGACGCTCCCTTATCTGGCATATATGAACCGGGGTGAGTTGCCAGAAGACGAAAGCTTGGCTCGACAGATAGTACGGCGGTCCAAGTCTATGAACATCCTCAAAGGGGAACTACATCATCGCAGCGTGTCAGGAGCGATGCAACGGTGCGTATCCCCTGAGGAGGGGTGCGAGATATTACGTGAAATACATGAAGGGGATTGCGGCCACCACGCCGGTTCAAAATCATTGGTGGCTAAAGCGTTCCGCCACGGTTTCTACTGGTTAACTGCTCATGCTGATGCAGAAGACCTGGTCAGGTTATGTGATGGTTGCCAGAAATTTTCCAGACGAGCGCACATACCGGCTCAAGAATTGAGGATGATTCCGATCACTTGGCCGTTTGCGACTTGGGGGCTCGATATGGTTGGGCCTTTTAAGCGTTCCAAAGATAAGAAGACCCACCTACTGGTGGCGGTTGACAAATTTACAAAGTGGGTGGAGGCAGAACCTGTCAGTAAATGTGATGCGGCCACGGCGGTTCGGTTTATAAAGAAGGTGATCTTCCGGTTTGGTTTTCCACACAGCATCATCACAGATAATGGTACCAATCTATCCAAGGGGGCCATGAAAGAGTTCTGCGCACGGGAGCATATACGGCTCGATGTTTCTTCGGTAGCTCACCCACAATCTAATGGTCAGGCAGAACGAGCGAATCAAGAGATCTTGAGAGGTATCAAACCCCGGCTTCTGGTCCCTTTGCAAAGGACGCCGGGTTGTTGGGTGGAGGAGCTACCGTCTGTATTATGGAGCATCAACACCACGCCTAACAGATCCACGGGGTTTACGCCGTTCTTTATGGTCTATGGAGCAGAGGCGGTTCTCCCAAGTGATATACGACATGACTCACCTCGTGTGGCAGCGTATGTTGAAGCGAACAACGAGCAGGCACGGCAGAACGCTCTTGACTTGTTGGATGAGGAACGTGACTTAGCAGCTGCCCGTTCAGCGATTTACCAGCAAGATCTTCGCCGTTACCACAGCCGTCGGGTTAGGACCAGAACCTTTCAGGAGGGGGATTTGGTGCTTCGGCTCATCCAGGATCAGTCTGATCAGCATAAATTATCCCCGCCTTGGGAAGGACCTTTTGTGGTCAGCAAGAATCTGAATAATGGGTCATACTACCTGATTGATATTCGAGAGCGCAAGGATTCACGCACATCAGAGGAGGAGACCAGCAGGCCGTGGAACATAGCTCATCTTCGACCTTATTATACATGAGCCTTGGGCTCTGTTTATGTACATATCATGACCATGTATATATTATGATTAATACAATAAACCGGAGCCTCGAGTAAAGCGGGGTCTCTGCTGTTCTTCACATCATGCGTGTTTACCCCTTGAGGTCGCTCCACAGAAGATCAAAGTAAAGATTCCAGTTTAAAAGCCGGTTCAAGGGAAGATGTCTCCCACAAAGCTGTGAAGCTCTTAATATCCGGTTCAAGATCCCGGTTCAAGAAGAGGACCTGCTAACATGATGCGCGGCTCAAACATGGGGCTTCCTGTTCAAACATAGGTTGTATTCGAACCAAAGAGAACATAGCTATCCTTATAAAGTCAGTTGGGGACCTAGTCGGCCTGAGCCGTAGCTGCACCTCCGGGGAGCTTGGTCATGTCTTGACGACGGTAATGCCTTCTGGCTGGCACATTTGCCACTGAATCAGTTGGGGGCCTAATCGACTTGAGCCGTAGTTACACCTTATGGGAGCTCGGTCATGTCTTGATGATGGTAATGCCTTCTGATCGGCTTTTTAGCCAATGAATCATTTGGGGGCTTGGTCGTGTCCGAACCAACGCAATGCCACTTGATCGGCCTTCGGCCACTGAGTCACTTGGGGGCTTGGTCGAATTCGAACCAATGCAATGCCATTTGACCGGCATATCTGCCACGATTCAGTTTGGAACCTAGTCGACCTGAACCGTAGCTACACCTCTTGGGGGCTTGGTTTCTTTTGTCTTGACGACGGTCACGCCTTCTGAACGGTTCATAGCAACCACTATTTGCATGCGTTTTACTATCGCGTTGTCCTCTCGTATTTGGTTTTTGTTTTCTGCCTTTATTGTGGTGTTTTTTGTTCTTCGGAACGTCAAGTACTTTTAAACCGATTCAGCTGACACAGCCTGGTCGGTTTCTTTTTAAACCCGGAGGCAAGTTGCCCGGTTTGGCAAAGGCGCAGCACGGTTCATATGGTCGAAAGATCGTCTTGTGTACTCAGTAAAGACAGGAAACATAAGTTGGAAAAAGTCATTGGAAAGGGCATCAGTACCCGTGCGCAAAGGCGCATTCAAAACGCAGAGGTATTAAACTATCTTATTACAAGGCAGCGTAGTGCCTGAATATATTGTCTTTTGACGGATTAAACGTCACCAATTAAGGTGAACCGGAGCGTTGATTACGCCTGTTCGCCGCATCGGTTCGAAGGCTGTGGGTCATCTTGCGCCGCTTCAGCTTTATCTTGGCTACCCATTGGCTGGAAATCAGCAGTGGTCCAGTCGATTCCCATTAGCGCTTGAAAGACAGCTTCTTCGTGAATCAGCAAAGACGGTTCAATGTCAGGGGCATAGGTATGCTTACGGATTGGAGGAATAAGGTTTTCCGCTTCAGGGACCGGGGCAGCTACTCGTTTGTTCTGGTTATCATATTGGGCCTGGTAATGTGTCAGATCTGCTTCTTCAGCCAATTGACAAGCTAGGGGGCGCACCGCCCGGTTTATCGCCCTCAAGTCATTTTCACCAAAGTCTGAACCATCTTCTTTCAAGCTGGGATATCCTTGGGCCGCTTCGACAGGATCGAAATCTGGTACCCACGCTTTGGCCCGGATCAAGGCAGTGATGGCTCCAGTTCGAGCAGCTGATCTTTTCAACTCTTCAATCCGGGCTGGAAGCATAGATAGCCTTTTCAACGTGTCTTGAATCAGGGACGGTGCAGGGTTGTTATGCGATGCAGTGGTGATAGCTCTTTGTGCTCCGGTGTACAACTGTTCAATCAGAGTATAGGCAGCTTTGAGTTTCATCCGCACATCAGAACCCAAGTGTCCAATACGTGTGCCTGCAGTGTTTCAGGATGGATTACAAACCGGACATAAGATATAGCAGAAAAGGTACAAATTGGAAGAAGGGCATCGAAAGAAATTTACCGAAGACGGCAGAGGTCATGGAGTGTATTTGTCGCTTCACGGTGGATAATTCATCAACCACCGGTTTGAGAGCAGCTTCGGCATTTTCAGCCCTCTTCGTCAAAAGAGCTTTTTCAGTAGCCCAATCAGCTTGCTCCTTTTTGCGGCTTTCTTTCAGCTGTTCCATAACGGTTAAGGCATTGGTCAATTCCTCCTTCGCTTTTGCAGTTTCAGCCTGCTGGGTTTTTAAGGTTTCCTGAAGGTCCGAGACTTGTTTCTCTTTGGTCTTCAGATCCCCCTGCAGCAGGTCATCAGCAGTGTTCAGAAAATATAGCACGGTTTGGAAGTATCAACCACACAAGCAAGTTATGTGCTCGATACTTGGGGGCTATGCGTACTTGATCTTAATGCATGTTTTACATTACAAAAGTCCCAGGGTTTATACAAGTATGTAAACTTGGCACTTGGGGGCTAATAGTTATTTGATGATGTTTTCTGGTTACGACCTATGTTGAAGCCCTGGGTTTTTAAACCGGACCTTAGTTGTCAAGGCAGCCTGATCCGGATTACCATCTCGGTTTGGAAAAATTGATAAGCTAAGTTGCAATGGAATGAAGCACAAGAAAGTTACCTCAAGTTTCTCCTTCATCATCCTGATCATGCCAGCTTCATAATCACGACTGGTGTACAGTCGGTTCAGGTACCCAGAATAAAGATCTGGGGCGCTTAAAGCGGCATACGTGGAGGAATCAACGTCCCATTTGCCCTTTATGGCCGAGATTTCTTCCTTGGCAGTATGCTTGGCCAGAATAGCAGAATTCCCCGGTTCAGAGCGGCCAATGCCAGTAATCACAACATCATCATCTTTGGAGTCGCTGCTCTGCATTGGCGCTGTCGGTTTATCAACAGTTCCAGAAGGGGGGATGGATTCCTCAACCCGAACAGGACTAACAGGCTGATCAGTACGGCTGGCAGGATCGGTAGGCCTTTCTTCAGCATAGGCGTCATCTTGTGGAGGTAGATAATTCTGAATGTCTTCACGACACAGAGCATCAGCACCAGGAGTTCTCTCCGGTTCAGGAGCGGCAGTTCCTTCGGCCGGGTTATCCAGACGAGCCTTCTTGCTCGGTCTAGGTTTAGCCCTGGGAAAGACCCAAAGATTGAAAGAACGGTATAAGATGGATTAAGAAACCCATATAGAAATATGTTGTGATCGGTCCAACTTACCCAATAACTGTCTTTAGTGGTGGCAGTTGAGTGGCTGAAGATTCACCAGAAGATGAATGGGAAGTGACCTGATAATCGGAGTCAGATGGATTAAGAGGCTGACGAGTTAAACCTGCTTTAGGAGGAAAGCTAGCGCATAAATCGGAGACCTCTGAGCGGCGTTTCCGAACCGGGCTGTTCGGTAAACCGGCGGAGGTAACTACCTGGCCGCTATGCCGGGTGGTGCGTCGAGCTTCATGTTGCTGGGTCTTCACAAGAAATTTGGGATCCAAGTAAGCAAGAGGATGAGAAAAATTTAATTTTCCGGTTTGCTTGGCGAGATCTTTTCAAAGGCAAAGGGACTGCATCAGAAGAAAGAATAGTTACCTCTGGGCCTTCAGCATTACTCGCTTCAGCGTCGTCCTGACAAATATCATCATCAATAAGACGTATAAAAAGTAAGCCAACTGAATCAAGGTCTACCCCGAGGTTCGGATTACCCACATCATCCTCCTCTAAATCCGGGGTAGAGGAAGCAGTGTTCCTTTTCTTCTGAGCGGGCTTCTTCACCCTTGTTTTGGGTCGGGTTACCTTTTCGGTCGGCTCTTGAAACTTCTTGCTCCAAAACGGATCATCTCCCTGTCTAAGAAAGGACTGGTGTTAACAATATGTATATAAGGAGATCATAACTTCTATAACAAACAGAGGTGAGATACTTACAGCAGGTGGTTTGTTTATAGCACAAAAGGGAAGCAGGCCAGTTCGGGCGCAAACATATTCCGGTTCATTCAGCATCTTTTTCACAGCTTCAGTAACTTCGTCTTCCGTCAGCTGAATGTTGCAGTGCCTCAAAGGATCATCAACCCGGCCCGTGTATTGGCACATTAAACCGGAGCGAATGCTAAGGGGCAGGATGCTCCATGAAATCCAGCAACGGGCAAGATCTACCCCCGTTAAACCGTTGGCCATGAAGGCTCTGAGCTTGGACAGCTGAGGGGCATACTTACTCCTCTCTTTGGCGGTTAGTCTTGGGGGGAAGGGGTGTGTATTGCTGAGTCTCTCTGGACGAAAGCCAGGCAGAGGATTTTCTTCAGCAGGAGAAGTATCCTTGCAATAGAACCAAGTGTGATTCCATTCTTGCGGATGACTATGCAACTTGGCATGAGGATAAGTCACTTCTTTCCTCTTTTGAATCGCCATACCACCCAGTTCCATATTAGGGCCGTCGGTGAATTCAGTACGTCGGTTCAAATGAAAACAGTCTCGGAACAGCTCTACAGTAGGTTCCTCCTGGAAGTACACCTCACAAAGCACTTGAAAATGGCAGATATTCGTGACTGAGTTTGGGCCAACATCTTGTGGGCGCAACCTAAAATTAGCCAGGACGTCCCGATAAAATTTTGAACCGGGTGGATTAAAACCCCGGGCCAGGTGATCCGCAAACACCACCACTTCTCCCTCCTGTGGGGTAGGAGGACATTCATCCCCTGGAACCCTCCAATGGATGGCATTTTTGCTACTCAAAGCGCCAGTCAGAACTAAGTTGTTTAATTGGGTCTCAGTGATGCGAGAGGGAACCCAGTTGCATTCGTACACCTGTTTTGCCATGAGGAAATCTACAAGACAAAGGTATTCCGGTTTGAGAACAAGTATGATTGTAAACCGAAGATGCTCTTATATAGAGTGAAGTTGTCTACAATGATATCACCTAGCGGTTCATCAAGGGGACTAATGGATATATGGATTGGGTTGCTCGCTCTGCTAGAAGTTAAACCGACCAGATCTAACAGTTGTGAATATGAAAGCAGAAACAGATCGACCAGATCTAACAGTTGTGAATATGAAAGCAGAAACAGATCCCGTACGGATTCTTTCAAAATAATGGATCTACAGCTAGGGCGAAAAAGAAGTAAAAATATGAGGTTTGGCTCACAGCAGAACAACATAAGTTCGACAAGCAGGGAAATGAGTGGGATCTAAGGAGATGAGTACAGATTTATGACGAATACTGAGAGTGACTACAAATCACAATATAAGTATCATAATCTGTTCACAAAAGCTTGCTATGGAGATGAACAATGAACAGTGGCAGGATGATGAACCCTAGAGCAGATCTGAGGCAAGAAGAACAGGAGCCTTACCGGGATCCAAACGGATGCGGAGGGTCGCCGCGGTACTCTGGTCCGGACAGGTTGATGCAGCGGCCCGAGTTGATGCGGTGGCTGACGGCGGCGGCGGAGCTCCGAGGTCTGAGTCGCGAGGAAGACGAAGAAGGGGACGAAAGGGAGGAAAGGAAGATGGCCTTCTAGTCCTATTTATAAGGCGCGGCGCGCGTGCCAGGCGCGCGAATCCAGGAGCCGGTGATTTTGGGAACCCAGCCGTCGCCTTGATTATTGCGGTTTGAGCAAAAGGAAATGGTAGCTTTGTTCTGACGTCATATCGGTTTACAGCAGCAAGAGGAGACGACGAAATGGCGGTTTAACATTTACTGGAAGACATTTGAAGACAAAAATTCTTATTAAGGATTGACATGAACCTGTTCAAATCAATCTGGGGCCTAATGTTGGGGATATTGCTATTTGGGGTAAACCGGCCTACAGGGCCCGGGTTAGCTCCGTCAATGGACCCAAGATGTTAAAGCCCAAGGAGAAATAGAAGGACCCAAGGCCTATAATCGGTTTAAAGGTTTATGGCCGTAAACCGGCCTGAGGTAAACTTGCATTGTAAGTTAGGAATAGAGAGACCAACCCGGGCACGTTTATGAACCGGAGGTTGGGACTTTGTAGACCGACGGGCGTCACCCGTGTATATAAGGGGACGACCCGACGGCGGTTTAAGGACAGAGAACAAGAACTCGAGGTTTAGGCGAAGCTTATCGCTCCCTAGCCCTCGAAACCCATCAATCCCATCACAACTAGACGTAGGCTTTTACCTTCATTGAAGGGGCCGAACTAGTATAAACACCGTGTCCTTGCGTCCGCGTTTAACCCCTTCAAATTAACCCGTTGCGATGGCTCCACGACTAAGTCCTTTCGCTAGGACATCTGCCGTGACAAATCCACGACACCCTCCCTCCCTCACCGCCGCATGAGGCTGCCGCCGGGCAAGCCCGTGTCGCAGCCGGGGATTGCGGCGGCGGGGCCCTTGCTGCTTCGCCTTGTGCTGGAGAGCGATTGGATCTGGGGCGGCGACCCTTCAGGCCAGGCCCCTCCGTGCTACAGCGAGCGGAGGGACTGTCATGGTGCCGGTGGTCTGGTCGGACGGCCAACAGATCTTTGGTGGACCAGGGCCTGGCGTGGCTACTCTGGCGGCCGACGGCGCCTGATCTGGTCGCTGGCCTCTAGCCCTGATTGGTGTGCTTCTCTCCTGCGGGCTCCTGGCGGTGCCGGCGTGGCTTGCCCGGACCCTGGCTGGTGGCTGCGGGTGAAGCTGGTGGAGGAGATCCAGATTGGGGGAAACCCCTTGGTCGGCCCTGGCTGGCCGCACCAACGACGATGCTCAAGAGCGCCGCTTTTCTTCTTGGAGATGTCGGTCTACGTATGCTCCTCTACTTCCCTCCTACCTGCCTCTCGGGTGAAAACCCTAACTCCGGTGGGCGGCGGCGGCGTCCTTGATGTCGTGACCTTCCTGAAGGCGTCGCCTTGAGGGCTGAGTGGTGGTGGACATTGTGTGGGTCCTTGACGGTTGCTGGTGGTGGGCACTGCTTCGGGGGAAACCCTAGGATCTAGTCTTCCAGGTCGGATGATGGTGGTACTACCGTGCCGTTTCTCTCTTGGGAGCATCATTTGTGGAGTAGCGCTGGATGGCAGAGGCAGGAGGTGGAGCGGCTTCCTCTTGCACGGAGCTTTGGTGAAGCTGTCAAGTCATGCCTGGCCGAAAGGTGCTACGCTGAGTCATGCCTGGTTGGCAGGTGCTACGCACGACAGTCTTCCAGAGTCTTCGCATCTGGACGGATGAGCGCAGGGCGGAGGCGCCGTTGGGCGCCGTGCTGGCGCCGACGGGTGTCCGGACTGGCAAGAATGGTGCAGATGTCTCTCCTGAATATGGGTCAGTGGTCCAATGATGATGGCGGCTTCTAAAGCGTGTGCATGTGGTATGCGCTTTAGGTCTGCTGCACTGACTGTTGGTCCCGATACATTATGTGGATGGATTGGCGACAACACCGGTTTTAGATATGGGGAGTGCGAGCACTCCACATTATCGAGTTTGTAGGCATGAGTGGTGATTTCGAGTGGATTGATGTATGTTTTTGTCAGACCTTTATGAAATAATTAATAAAGATTCCTCTCAGGACACCACACACTCCACGGAGTTGCTCCACCTCAGCCGTTCAGTGGGCTGTGGCCGGCGGCCAAACTCGGCGAGGGCGTGATCATCGGCGTGATCGACACCGAAGTGTGGCCGGAGAGCGCGAACTTCGACGATGCTGGCATTAGCCCTGTGCCGTCCCGGTGGCGCGGCGCTTGCGAGCCGGGCGTGGCATTTGCCGCCTCTATGTGCAACCGGAAGCTCATCGGAGCGCGTTACTTCAACAAGGGTTTTGTCACCGCGAACCCCGGCGTGGTCATCAGCATGAACTCGACAGGCAACATCCTAGGCTACGACATGCACACCTCATCCACCGCAGCGGGCAGCCCCGTGTCGGGCACGTCTTTCTTCAGGTACGGGCTTGGCACTGCCCGCAGAGTTGCCCCGCGTGCTCATGTCGCCATGTACAAGGTTATCTGGAACACAAAGGGCCCCAATACGCGTCTGACGTGCTGGCTGCTATGGACGCGGCAATCGCGGATGGTGTCGACATCATCTCCATCTCAATGGGTTTCGACGGCGTGCCGCTGTACGAGGACCCCGTGGCCATAGCTGCGTTCGCCTCCATGGAGCGTGGCATGCTCGTGTCGGCTTCAGCGGGAAATAAAGGCCCACGCCCCGTCAGTTTGCACAATGGCATCCCATGGCTGCTCACCGTCGCGTCTGGCACGGTGGACCGGACAATGTTCTCCGACACCGTGTCTTATGGCAGCATGACGCAAGGCACCATAACTGGCTACACGAACTACCCTGCGAACGCTTGGGTGGTGGACACGAAGTTGGTCATCTCAGCGTGCAACTCCTCGGCGTCGCTAGCGAACGTAACGAGGAGCATAGTGGTGTCTCCACACGGGGAGTGTCTTCGATCAGCTGGTCGCCGTGGCCGAGGCCGGGGTCGCCGCGGCCATCTTCATCAGCTCGGAAGACGTGTCATTTTTTTGGACGATTTCTGAGGACACCATGTCGCTCCCAGCCATTTTCATCAGCCCGGAAGACGCATTGGCGCTACTGAGCTACATCAACTCCACCATAATCCCGACGACAACAATGGAGTTCCAGCAGACGATCCTCGGCACACGGCCAGCGTCGGTGGTCGCCGCGTACTCCTCTCGGGGTCTGTCGCCTAGCTACCCCGGTGTGCTCAAGCCGGACATACTAGCTCCTGGGACAACATTCTAGCGTCATGGGCACCCGTGGATCCACATGGAACGATAGGGAAGACTGCGCTGGCCAGCGACTTCCTCGTTGTGTCCGGGACGTCGATGGCGTGCCCACACGCCAGCGGCGTGGTGGCGTTGCTTCACGCAACGCACCCGGACTGGAGCCTGGCCATGACCAAATCGGCAATGTGACCATGTTAAAAGGTAGGCTAGTAGTTGTATAAACGTGACATGTTGTCATGTCTATTGTATGCGTGCGTGTGTTGTATAGATAGTGCAGGTTGTTAGTATAGGTTGAGCCTTATCTTGTATAGCTTGGAGTAGGGGCAAAGCCTAGCAACAACCTGCGCATGATGTATTTGATCTTCTGAGTATTTAACACGAACGCGTCCCTGCCAGGAAGGCATACGCTTCCACGCATTTCCACTTTTTTCATGGTAATCAGAGCTGTCCTCGAGCTCATCCATGACGACATATTCAAGTTCCTTCCCTCCCTCGCCATTTGCTCACGCCGCCACAGGGAAGCTCAGCAAGGGAAGTCAGGCCCTGTGGCGCGCGACCGTGCTCTCCGCCATCCGGGGAGCGCAGATGGCGAAGTACCTCGACGTCGAGCAGCTGCCACCACCGATGCAGATCGACGTGACCTCATCTGATGGCAAGACCACGACGAAGGCAGTAAACCCGGAGTTCCAAACCTGGTACGCGCAAGATCAACAAGTTTTCTCATACCTTCTAATGACTCTCCCTCGTGAGATAGCCATCCAGGTTGCATCATGCCACACTTCGGCGGAACTCTGAAATAGGGTTGAGGGCATGCTTGCATCCCGCACCCGTTCCCAGACCACGAACGTACGGATCGCCCTCGCTAACTTGCAGAAGGGCAACTCCTCCATCACCGAACACGTTGGAAAAATCAGGTCCCTCTGCGACGAGCTGATCGCCGTGGGGAAGAGGGTGGACGAGGATGACATCATCTCCCACATCCTAGCCGGGTTTGAAGAAGACTTCGACCCGGTGGTTTCTGCCATGTGCTCCCGGGTGGAACCGGTGGCCGTGGCCGAGTTGTACTCACAGTTGCTCAGATTTGAGACGAGGCTAAATCTTCGTGGTGGAGGGTCTCAGTCCTCTGCCAACGCTGCCACCCGAGGCCGCAAGTTTGGCGGCGGAGGTGGTGACCGCGGCTGCAGACAGGCCCGCGCCGGTGGTGATCGCGGCAGCCGCAGCTACTCCAAGCCTGGAGGTCGTGGCGGTGGTGGACATGGCGGCAACGGTGGCGGCTGATACGTCTCCAACGTATCTATAATTTTTTATTGCTCCATGCTATTATATATTCTGTTTTGGATGTTTAATGGGCTTATTTATGCACTTCTATATTATTTTTGGGACTAACCTATTAACCCAAGGCCAGTGCAGATTGCTGTTTTTTTTGCCTATTTCAGTATTTCGCACAAAAAATATATCAAACGGAGTCCAAACGGAATGAAACCTTCGGGAGCATGATTTTTGGAACAAACGTGATCCAGAGGACTTGGAGTGGACGTCAAGCAATCAACGAGGAGGCCACGAGGCAGGGGCGCACCCCCCTAGGCGCGCCCTCCACCCTTGTGGGCCCCTCGTAGCTCCACCGACCCACTTCTTCCTCCTATATATACCTACGTACCCCGAAACCATCGAGGAGCACCATGAAAACCTAATTCCACCGCCGCAACCTTCTATACCCGTGAGATCCCATCTCGGGGCCTTTTCCGGCGCTCCGCCGGAGGGGGCATCGATCACTGAGGGCTTCTACATCAACACCATAGCCTTTCCAATGATGTGTGAGTAGTTTACCACAGACCTTCGGGTCCATAGTTATTAGCTAGATGACTTCTTCTCTCTCTTTGGATCTCAATACAAAGTTCTCCTCGATCATCTTGGAGATTTATTCGATGTAACTCTTTTTGCGGTGTGTTTGTCGAGATCCGATGAATTGTGGGTTTATGATCAAGATTATCTATGAACAATATTTGAATCTTCTTTGAATTCTTTTATGTATGATTGGTTATCTTTGCAAGTCTCTTCGAATTATCAGTTTGGTTTGGCCTACTAGATTGATCTTTGTTGCAATGGGAGAAGTTCTTAGCTTTGGGTTTAATCATGCGGTGCTCGATCTCAGTGACAGTAGGGGAAACGACACGTATTGTATTGTTGCCATCGAGGATAAAAAGATGGGGTTTATATCATATTGCATGAGTTTATCCCTCTACATCATGTCATCTTACCTAATGCGTTACTCTGTTCTTATGAACTTAATACTCTAGATGCATGCTGGATAGCGGTCGATGAGTGGAGTAATAGTAGTAGATGCAGGCAAGAGTCGGTCTACTTATCACGGACGTGATGCCTATATACATGATCATGCCTATATATTCTCATAATTATGCACTTTTCTATCAATTGCTCGACAGTAATTTGTTCACCCACCGTAATACTTATGCTATCTTGAGAGAAGCCACTAGTGAAACCTATGGCCCCTGGGTCTATTCTCTATCATATTAATCTTCCGTCAACAAGCTATTTCTATCGCTGTTTATTTTGCTTTCTTTACTTTTAGTCTTTATCATAAAAATACCAGAAATATTATCTTATCATCTCTATCAGATCTCACTTTTGCAAGTGGCTGTGAAGGGATTGACAACCCCTTTATCGCATTGGTTGCAAGGTTCTTATTTGTTTGTGTAGGCACGAGGGACTTGCATGTGGCCTCCTACTGGGTTGATACCTTGGTTCTCAAAAACTGAGGGAAATACTTACGCTACTTTGTTGCATCACCCTTTCCTCTTCAAGGGAAAACCAACGCAGTGTTCAAGAGGTAGCAAGAAGGATTTCTGGTGCCGTTTCCGTGGAGTCTACGCACAAGTCAAGACATACCAAGTACCTATCACAGACTCTTATCCCTCGCATTACATTATTTTCCATTTGCTTCTCGTTTTCCTCTCCCCCACTTCACCCTTGCCGTTTTTTTCGCCCTCTTTTTCCGTTCGCTTCTTTTTCGCTTGCCTTTTGTGTCCCGTGTGCTATCATGGCTAGTCCTTTATCTACTCCTTTGTCTCCCGATAATGAAGTCCTTAATTTTAAACAAAGGGAGGGAGAAAATCTAAAAGATGCTTGGTATAGAATTTGCAATGCGCAAAATAGTTCTACTAGTAAGCAATCTACTTCCGTTCTTCTTCGCAATTTTTATGTAGGCATCACTCCTTGGAATAGATATATTCTTGATACCATTACCGGAGGATATTTCTTGGGTAGCCATACTTTTGATTCTTAGTAACTAGTGGACTAAGGAATTTTCTCGATATGGAGGTGGAAAAAGAGTTCGTCGTAAAGGTTTACGCCGATGCAAACTTTGACACTAATCCAGATTATTCTGAGTGGTAAAATTGGATTCGTATAGTAGAACAGTTATTTGGAATAGCTCCAAATAGAGCGTGGTAACTGCATCTAGGAGATGCCATAGATATTTGTAAAGCACACACAGATCTGAAAGGTTCAGACCCGTTGACTATAACATCTCTCACAAGAATAACATGATCAAACCCAGAACTCTGTGAGTGTTAATCACATGGTGATGTGAACTAGATTATTGACTCTAGTGACAGTGGGAGACTGTTGAAATATGCCCTAGAGGCAATAATAAATAGGTTATTATTATATTTCCTTGTTCATGATAATCGTTTATTATCCATGCTAGAATTGTATAGATAGGAAACTCAGATACATGTGTGGATAGATAGGCAACACCATGTCCCTAGTAAGCCTCTAGTTGACTAGCTCGTTAATCAATAGATGGTTACGGTTTCCTGACCATGGACATTGGATGTCATTGATAACGGGATCACATCATTAGAAGAATGATGTGATGGACAAGACCCAATCCTAAGCCTAGCACAAGATCGTGTAGTTCGTATGCTAAAGCTTTTCTAATGTCAAGTATCGTTTCCTTAGACCATGAGATTGTGCAACTCCCGGATACCGTAGGAGTGCTTTGGGTGTGCCAAACGTCACAACGTAACTGGGTGGCTATAAAGGTGCACTACGGGTATCTCCGAAAGTGTCTGTTGGGTTGGCACGAATCGAGACTGGGATTTGTCACTCCGTGTGACGGAGAGGTATCTCTGGGCCCACTCGGTAGGACATCATCATAATGTGCACGATGTGATCAAGGAGTTGGTCACGGGATGATGTGTTACGGAACGAGTAAAGAGACTTGCTGGTAACGAGATTGAACAAGGTATCGGGATACCGACGATCGAATCTCGGGCAAGTATCGTACCGATAGACAAAGGGAATTGTATACGGGATTGATTAAGTCCTTGACATCGTGGTTCATCCGATGAGATCATCGTGGAACATGTGGGAGCCAACATGGGTATCCAGATCCCGCTGTTGGTTATTGACCGGAGAACATCTCGGTCATGTCTGCATGTCTCCCGAACCCGTAGGGTCTACACACTTAAGGTTCGATGACGCTAGGGTTATAAAGGAAGCTTGTATGTGGTTACCGAATGTTGTTCGGAGTCCCAGATGAGATCCCGGACGTCACGAGGAGTTCTGGAATGGTCCGGAGGTAAAGATTTATATATAGGAAGTATGGTTTTGGCCACCGGAAGTGTTCTGGGCATCACCGGTAGTGTACCGGGACCACCGGAGGTGTCCGAGGGTCCACCAAGTGGGGCAACCATCCCCGGAGGGCTACTTGGGCTAAGTGTGGGAGGGGACCAGCCCCAGGTGGGCTGGTGCACCCCCCCCACAAGGCCCAAGGCGCAAGGAAGAGGGAAAGGGGGCAAACCCTAGGGCAGATGGGCCCTAAGGCCCACTCCTGGTGCGCCTCCCTCTCCCCCTCCCCCTTGGCCGCCTCCCTTAGATGGGATCTAGGCTGGCCGCCACCCCTAGGGGTGAAAACCCTAAAGGGGGCGCAGCCCCTCCCCTTCCCCTATATATAGTTGAGGTTTGGGCTGCCCACAACACACGAGTTCCTCTCCTGTTAATGGCGCAGCCCTGCATCTCTCCTTCCTCCTCTCTTGCGGTGCTTGGCGAAGCCCTGCAGGATTGCCACGCTCCTCCAACACCACCACGCCGTTGTGCTGCTGCTGGACGGAGTCTTCCTCAACCTCTCCCTCTATCCTTGCTGGATCAAGGCATGGGAGACGTCACCGGGCTGTACGTGTGTTGAACGCGGAGGTGCCGTCCGTTCGACACTTGGTCATCGGTGATTTGGATCACGACGAGTACGACTCCATCAACCCCGTTCACTTGAACGCTTCCGCTTAGCGATCTACAAGGGTATGTAGATGCACTCTCTTTCCCCTCGTTGCTGGTTTCTCCATAGATAGATCTTGGTGACACGTAGGAAAGTTTTGAATTTCTGCTACGTTCCCCAACACTATCAACCTTGTCTCCGGCATAGTCCGAGTCGGAATAGCCAACAAGATCAAAAGAGGACATCTTAGGATACCAAATGCCAAAATTTGGTGTATGGATTAAGTATCTCACTATCCTTTTCACAGCCTTAAGATGACATTCTTTAGGAGCAGCTTGATATCGTGCACACATGCACACACTTACCATAATATCGGGACATGAGGCACATAGATATAACAATGAACCGATCATAGAGCGATAAACCTTTTGATCAACCGGTTCACCATCTTTGGTCAAATCAAGATGTCCACTAGTAGGCATGGGTGTAGGCATACCTTTGCATTCTTGCATATTTAACTTCTTGAATAAGTCTTTGGTGTACTTCGTTTGAGAGACAAATGTACCTTCCTTAGTTTGCTTGATTTGCAAACCGAGAAAGAATTTGAGTTCACTCATCATAGACATCTCAAACTTCTCTGACATTAGCTTTCCAAACTTTTCACTAAAGTGAGGGTTAGTAGAACCAAATATGATATCATCAACATAAATTTGGCACACAAATAGTTCTCCGTTTACCCTTTTAGTAAAAAGAGTAGAATCAATTTTACCAATTTCAAAGCCTTTTTCAGTAAGGAACTTGGTCAAGCATTTATACCATGCTCTAGGAGCTTGTTTAAGACCATAAAGGGCTTTGTGAAGTTTGTAAACATGATTAGGTTTCTTAGGATTAACAAAGCCGGGAGGTTGCTTAACATAAAGCACTTTTATTGTCCATTTGGTCTAAGGTGATATCATGGTGATTAGCATAGGCAAGTAAGATGCGTATGGACTCAAGTCTAGCAACGGGAGCATATGTCTCACCATAGTCCATACCTTCAACTTGTGTATAGCCTTGGGCGACGAGACGTGCTTTGTTGCGAACCACTTGTCCATCTTCATCTTGTTTGTTGCGAAACACCCATTTGGTACCAATGATGTTGTGGTTGTTGTCGGGCTTCTCGACTAATGTCCACACTTGATTTCTCTCAAAGTTGTGTAGCTCTTCATGCATAGCATTTATCCAATCCGGATCCTTCAATGCTTCTTCAACCTTCATAGGTTCAATTTTAGAAATGAATGAGTAATGTTCACAAAAGTTAGCTAGACGAGTTTTAGAGCGAGTGATTCTCCCGGTTTGGATATATTTGTAGATTTGCTCGACGGGATGATCTTTGGCAATTCTTGCTCGAACTCGTGAGAGCTTTTGCTTGGGTTGGGGTGGAAAATCCTATTCATCTTGTTATTCTTCTTCTTCTTGGCCTTCTTCATTGTTGATGTTGTTATTTTCTTATCGTGGTGGAAAAGGAGGTTGTTGATGTTCATCTTGGTGTACTTCCTCGTTTTCTTCATCTTGACGTGTCCCACTTGTGGATGCTTCCGTATCAACTCTTGGTTCACCTTGACGTGAGGTAGAAGCTTCCACTTGGACGGACGAGGTATTCTCCTTCATTTCCGTTGGACGAATCTTGCCAATGGACAAGTCTTGAATTGCTTCCGAAGGGTCTTTGTCTCCTACATCAATTGGCAATTGCTCTACTTGCGAGCCGTTAGATTCATCAAACTTCACATCCACCGTCTCTTCAACCTTTCGGGTGAAATTGTTGTAGACACGGTAAGTGTGAGAGTTTGAGCCATAACCAAGTAGAAAACCTTCATGAGACTTAGGAGCAAATTTAGAACGACGATGCTTATCAAGAATGTAGCACTTTGAGCCGAATACTTGAAAGTATCCAACTTGGGGTTTGTTACCGGTGAGGAGCTCGCATGCCGTCTTGCCGAGTAGCTTGTGAAGATACAAGCGATTTGTTGCATGGCAAGCTGTCTCAACTGCTTCCGCCCAAAAGTGCTTTGGCGTCTTGTACTCATCAAGCATCGTTCTTGCCATATCGATAAGAGTCCGGTTCTTCCTCTCAACAACTCCATTTTGTTGAGGTGTGTATGTAGCCGAGAACTCATGTGAAATCCCTTCTTCGTCAAGAAAGGTGTCCACATTTGCGTTCTTGAACTCCGTTCCGTTGTCACTCCGAACCTTCTTGATCTTCACATCGAACTGATTTTGGGCCTTCCGAGCGAAGTTTTTGAAGATCTTTTGGACCTGCGACTTGTCATCAAGAAAGAACACCCACATGAATCTTGAAAAATCATCAACTATGACTAGACCAAATGAGTTACCACCGAGACTCTTGTATGCATTTGGACCAAAGAGATCTATGTGAAGTAGCTCGAGTGGTCTTCTTGTGGTCATGATGTTCTTCGCGCGGTGACTTCCTCCAACTTGTTTCCCTGCTTGACAAGCACTACAAAGTCTATCCCTGTCAAATACGACATCTTTTATTCCAAGGATATGATCACCTTTAATAAGCTTATCAAGATTTCACATTCCAACATGACCTAGTCTTCTATGCCACAACCAGCCTTTAGAAGATTTAGCGATTAAGCAAGTTTTGGGTTGAGCCTTTTTAGTGAAATCAACAATGTAAAGATCTCCTCTACGTATACTGGTAAAGACCATTTTATGATTGTCTCTACGAAACACTTGGCAATCTACTTCAGTGAATAAGACATTGAAACCGAAATCTGCAAGTCTAGAAACTGAAAGTAAATTGTATCCAAGGGATTCAACGAGCATGACATTTTGTATGGAGCTATCGTGTGAGATGGCCACCTTACCAAGGCCAACCACCTTACCCTTTGAATTATCACCAAAGGTGACATATTTTCGAGGGCCGTCATTTTCAGCAAGCTCACGGAACATCTCCTCATCTCCGGTCATATGATCAGTACATTCACTATCAAGGACCCATTCCTTTCCTCCAGCCATGTAGCCGCGAAGATTTTCCATAAGACCAAAATGTCTCATTGCATCATCAAGATCATAGTCACTATCATCATCTTCATCATAATATCCATGTTCAACATCATCTTGTGATTGATCAAATCCTAGAGAGGGTAATTCATTAGGTACATGATCATCAAAGTGGTTACCTTTATAAATTCTTATAGCTTCCGATATGATATCACTAATGGTTCCAACATTTCCTTTAGCATGCATGAGATTTGTAAGCTCAAATATACAATCACCAAAACTAGGATCACTAGAGTTCATCTTACTCGAGGCAATAGATTTATGGAGAATTTCGTCTAAATTTTTCAAGGAATAATTGGGAACTCGTTCCTCAAAAAATTCCCATATAGTATAGGCACACTTAAGAGTAGGCAAACTAGCAATCAAATTTTTGGGCAATCCTCTAATGATGAGTTCAACAGTTCTAAGATTGCGAATCATGTCAATATCTTCATCTAGGGTAGGGTGCAAGGGATCAATATGAGGTGCACAAGGACTAGCAATGTACTTGTTCAAATGATATTCATTGAAAATCTCAAGCATTTCATTTTTCCACTCATGAAAATACTCTCCATCAATAATGGGCACTCTATGTCTAAGACTCCCTAAAGTAGACACATCCATCTTCCTCCAAAGGTGTTTAAACCAAGGCAATGGAGACCAAAGCTCTGATACCAATTGAGAGGATCATGAAGAGGTGTCTAGAGGGGGGGGGGGTGATTAGACACTAAGTGCCAAAAGTTGCAGTTTTTAAAATTCTTAAGTTTAGGTGGAGTTTAGGCACAAGTTTAACAAGCACAATACATATCAAGCAAGCATGCAAAGAGTATATGAGCAGCGGAAAGTAAAGCATGCAACTTGCAAGAATGTAAAGGGGAAGGGTTTGGAGTATTCAAACGCAATTTGAGACACAGATGTTTTGGGCGTGGTTCCGATAGGTGGTGCTATCGTACATCCACGTTGATGGAGACTTCAACCCACGGAGGGTAACAGTCGCGCGAGTCCATGGAGGGCTCCACCCACGAAGGGTCCACGAAGAAGCAACCTTGTCTATTCCATCATGGCCGTCGCCCACGAAGGACTTGCCTCACTAGTGGTAGATCTTCACGAAGTAGGCGATCTCCTTGCCCTTACAAACTCCTTGGTTCAACTCCACAATCTTGTCGGAGGCTCCCAAGTGACACCTAGCCAATCTAGGAGACACCACTCTCCAAGAAGTAACAAATGGTGTGTTGATGATGAACTCCTTGCTCTTGTGCTTCAAATGATAGTCTCCCCAACACTCAACTCTCTCTCACAGGATTTGGATTTGGTGGAAAGAAGATTTGAGTGGAAAGCAACTTGGGGAAGGCTAGAGATCAAGATTCATATGGTAGGAATGGAATATCTTGAGCTCAACACAAGGGTAGGTGGTTCTCTCTCAGATAATGTGTATTGGAAGTGAAGATCTGTTCTGATGGCTCTCTCTTCGAATGAAGAGTGGGTGGAGGGGTATATATAGCCTCCACACAAAATCTAACCGTTACACACAATCTGCCAAACACGGTGAGACCGAATCGTTAAACTCGGTCGGACCGATTCAGCAAACCTAGTGACCGTTAGGATTTTCGGTGGGACTAAGATGCAACTCAGTAGGACCGATATGGTTAGGGTTAGGGCATAACGTAATCTCGGTGTGACCGATTACACAAACTCGATGGGACCGATTTTGGTAATAAGCTAGCCAGAGAGTTGGTCAGGAAAACTCGGTGAGACCGATTACACAAACTCGGTGGGACCGATTTGGTAATGAGCTAACCAGAGGATTTGCATTGTAATCTCGGTAGTACTGATTGCTCAAACTCGGTGAGACCAATTTTGGTAATGGACATACACAGAGAGATTACAATCCCATCTCGGTGAGACCGAGATCCCTATCGGTGAAACCGATTTGCTAGGGTTTGTGGCAGTGGCTATGACATGTGAAACTCGGTGGCTCCGGGTAGAAAGAATCGGTGGGGCCGAGTTTGACTTTAGGTTTGGGTCATATGTGGATATGGAAAGGTAGTTGAGGATTTTGGAGCATATCACTAAGCACAAGAAGCAAGAGGCTCATTAAGCAACACCTCATCCCTCCTTGATAGTATTGGCTTTTCCTATAGACTCAATGTGATCTTGGATCACTAAAATAGAAAATGTAGAGTCTTGATCTTGAAGCTTGAGCCAATCCTTTGTCCTTAGCATCTTGAAGGGGTTCCACATCCTTTAGTCCATGCCACTCCATTGTTGAACTTATCTGAAACATACTAGGTAAAAGTGTTAGTCCAACAAGAGATATGTTGACATTAATTACCAAAACCACCCAGGGAGCACTTGTGCTTTCACATGGCATCCCGGAAGCTACGACACTACTTTCAGGAGTGTTCAATCACAGTAGCATCGAAAGTACCACTCAACGATATTATAAACAACCGTGACGCAACGGGCCGGATTGCAAAATGGGCCATCGAGCTCCTCCCGTTCGACATAACTTATAAGCCACATCGAGCTATCAAGTCGCAAGTTTTGGCTGACTTCGTCGCGGAATGGACGGAGGCCGAACTCCCTAAAGAATATGACACATATTCAAACTGGATCATGCATTTTGACGGCTCCAAAATGTTGGCCGGTCTAGGGGCTGGCATCGTTTTGACATCCCCCACAGGAGACACAGTCCAATATGTACTCCAGATTATGTACACGGACTCCAACAATGCAGCCGAATATGAGGCCCTCCTACATGGTCTTCGGATGGCAGTATCCATGGGTATTCAATGCCTAGAGGTGCGCGGGGATTCGAACCTCGCGATATCCCAGATAAATGGAGACTTCGATGCCAAGGATCCAAAAATGGCAGCTACCACAACGCCGTCCTAAAAATGTCAGCTCGGTTCGAGGGGCTCGAATTTCACCATATAGCCCGAGAAAACAATCAGGCGGTAGACGTCCTGGCACGCATAGGCGCAAAACGCAAGGCGGTCCCCCCAAAATCTTCCTGGAAAGGCTGTTCAAGCCATCCATAGTATGGGAAGGGGAACATGGTAATATTAGCCCAGACCCAACCACACTGTCCGACGCCGAACAATCTGATATAATCGGAGGCTCTGCCAATGAAATCACAACTTCAGCCCACGTAATAATGGCCGTCATTGCCTCGTGGACAGAACCATTCCTAGCCTACCTTAATAGGCAGGAGCTCCCAGAGGACCAAAATGAGGCACGCTGCATAGTGCGACGATCCAAGGCCTATAAAGTCCATGAGGGAGAGCTTTATAAGAAAAGCACTACCAAAGTCCTTCAAAGGTGCATCTCCGAAGAGGAAGGGCGGAACTTGCTGGCTGAAATTCACGCCGGACTCGGTGGTCATCACGCCGTAGCTCGGTCCCTTGTAAGAAAAGCCTTCCGTACAGGCTTCTATTGGCCGACGGCCCGGGTAGACGCTCAGGACTTGGTCCAATGATGCCTCGGTTGCCAGCTTTTTGCAAACCAAAGCCATGCCACCTACCGCCCTCCAAACTATCCCCATCACTTGGCCCTTCGCGGTCTGGGGGCTTGACATGGTTGGACCCCTTAAAGGGGGAACTAACAAGAAAAAATACTTACTTGTCATGGTGGATAAGTTCACCAAATGGATAGAAGCCAAGCCTGTTAAGACGGCCGAATACGGACCGGTGATAGACTTTATATCTGGGGTCGTACACCATTATGGCGTCCCCCACAACATCATCACTGATAACGGCACGAACTTTACGGCCGACGAGGTAAAACTCTGGTGCAAAAACATGGGCATCAAGCTCAATTATGCTTCCGTCTATCACCCACAAACTAACGGCCAGGTCGAACGTGCAAATAGTCTTATCATGAGCGGAATCAAACCCAGATTAGTGCGGTCCCTCAAGGAATCTAACACGCACTGGGTAGAGGAGCTCGACTCCGTACTCTGGGGGCTGCGGACCACGCCGAATCGCACCACCGGATACACACCATTTTTTATGGTGTACGGCGCAGAGGCAGTTCTGCCTTGCGACATAATTCATGACTCACCTCGAGTGCGCATGTACGAAGAAAGAGAAGCCGAGCTCGATCGGCGAGACAGTCTGGACGCCTTGGAGGAGGAGCGCGATGTGGCAAAAGCCCGTTCCGCATTTTATCAACAGCAGGCTCGAAGATATCAAAGCAGAGAAGTGCGGGCCAAAAATTACAACGTTAGCGAATTAGTTCTACGCCTGCTGGATAAGAAAAAGGACAAACTCAAGCCCAAGTGGGAAGGTCCCTTCATAATCGACCAAGTCATAACTGGTGGAGCGTACCGCCTGCGAGATGCCTCGGATAACCGACTCGAGCCGAACCCATGGAACGCAGCCCGTCTCCGAAGATTCTACGCCTAGCGCCGGACTCTGTGTTCGCCTCCTTCCTCTGTCCATTTTTTACATTTTCTGTCCTATATTTCTCTCCTTCCACCCTTTTTTTCTTATAGCCATTAAAGGCTCAACAAGTGACGCGTTACTCGCGCTCACTACACCTGGGGGCTTCTTTAAACAGAAGCTTATTTATACGGGCTTCACGCCCAAAACATGTGTCAAACTTCCGCATGTACCTTTTCTTCACCATTATATGCATCGATATGACTTAAGTTTTGGCCAAGCTGGGTTGCCTCGCTCCTGTGCTTACCCCTACGTTCCTGATTGTTCGGCTAGGTGGTAAAGGTAGCACCTCTGCGATTGTTACTGCAGGATCAGCCGAATGTGTACCTCAGACTGGGTGAAGCCGAAAGCTAGCGTTCTGAAGGGAATATTCGATCGATGAACTAAAAGATGACCTTTTTTACTTATTTATATATATGCCCCCAGATGCTTTTCCTGCGTTTGCAGTCCGGACATGCACTTTAGGGCATGCCTCCCAGAGAAAGGAACCCCTAACGGAACTATTCTCTCTGGAAGATGTTTCTTACTAACCATGTAATATAACATAACTAGTTGGGCACTTGTCTGATAAAGCACTAATGACCCCTACGCCTTGTCTCCATGCATACCCCGGTTCTTACATAACCGCTCGGGTATTCGGACACACTCCGGACCGTCAGGTCCCGAGGTCGAAGCGAAAAGGTCGGCAACGACAAACGATCTACAATCCGGCTAGAAGGCATTACACATGTCAATTATAAATTACATAGTCACTCTGACTGATTGTATTCCTCTTCAATACCATCTAACAGGCTATCTAATTTACAGTCCTGCTGGGAATACTTTGCGACCAATTCTACTTGGCCGTATACTAAGCTTACAGGGATCTCATTCCCATCAGGCCCCACAGGTCCGACCTCGGCCATGTGGTTTGGGTCAGCCTTTGTGTACCACGTCTTCACCATGGCCCAGGCCTCCCTCGCACCTTGGCGGCAGGCCGATATCTTCCACAACCGGAAGTGCCGCCGCGCTCCCTTCAGCTTCTCTGCAAGCTCTCCAAGGCCTTCGAGACTGGGGAGGGATGGCCATAAGGCTTGGGCAACTCCTTGCATCGCCTGCCGAACTCGCTCATGTAGTTGCGAGAGCTCGGGAAGAAGGTCACCCATTGAACCGGGCATCTCCTCTGCAGGACGACCTGTTAGCATACCTACAGATATAACTCTGTTATTTGACTTCCTCGCCGAACTTTTTTTTTCAGAGTTCATTTAAGCACTTACTATATATGCCGCGTCGAAGCAGTTGATTCTCCTTAGTGGAGTCCGATAGTTGGGCACGAACATCTTTTAGTTCAACGCCCAGCTTGGTGTTGGCATCCTGAAGATCATTCTTCTCCTGCCTCACCTTTGTCAGCATGCTCTCCCCAGTCTCTAACTGGCGTAGAAGTTGTTGCTTTTTCGGATCCAGTTCGGCGCCGTCTACAATATGATTTGTCAGATTTGCACCCACGCCGCACTTTGCAAAATATTTATCTTTCGAAGCATAAATTACCAGAGGGGGTCTCCTTGGGCTCCCCTGCCGCGGCTAGTGCGGCCTCAAGTTGGGTTTTGCACTCTTCCAGCTCCTGGACAGTAGGGTATTCTTTTCTGTAAGAGCCTGCATAACAAATGATCCTTAAATCAGTTATTCTAACTGTTTCAAGTCTTGGGGGCTACTGATATATATATATTTACCAAAATTTTCTTACCCGAATGTCTTTCACATATTGCTCCGTGGCTCTGGTTAAACCATTTTGAGCGGCACGAAGGTACGCATCTCCCAAATTGAAGGCGTCCAATGCCTCTTGGGAGAAACAAGCGTCGTGGAGAACTATCCGGCGACGCCTGTGGTTCATGGCACTCTCCACCTCGGAATTGGTGGCAGACAGCCTGTCCGCATCCTCTGTCAGAGGAGCATCCGGTGCGCGCCTTGTGCTCGCCTCCGCTTCCGGGCCAGGCTTTGGAGCCTGGCTGGTGGAGGCGCGATTGGCAACCCCTTCGGTTATAGTCCGGCGAGGTCTCTTCATCCTGAAGAGAGCACGAGCATTAATATGCCCCGAAGGAATAAAACCTGGGAAAAAGATGGTGCGCTATACCTTTGCGCCGGCGTCTCAGTCTAGACTACATTCCTTTTTACCCCGCGGGGTCCCGCGGCCCCTCGTTGGCTAGCCGCCGCAGGCTCGGCCTCCCACCTCGGAAACCTCCCCTACAAAACACGGTTGTTTTCAGGGAAACCGAAACGCGTGAGGATGGATTCCTTCCCAAAGTTATGAGACTCCGGTCTCTGTTACCTGGGAGGTCGGGATTAACCCTGGGTAATCGGCTGTAATGGCCACCAAGGTATCATCCTTGCTCAGCTGATGAAATACCCCGTCAATCAGCTCCACAGCTATGTCCGGATCCTCTTCGGAGTCCGGATCAAGGGACCGTTCTGGATCCTCGGGCTGTGGAGGACGGCTGTTTATATCCTTTACTTCCTGACGCAGTTCCTGTTTTGAAGTCGTTAGACTACATATTTAATCATGGGAATATGAAACGGATGGGCGAGAAAAATTGTCCGCTTACCCAACTCGGAGGGTTGTACATAGTGAATCCACCCTGGGGGTTGACGCGGAGGAATTCCTCCTCTTCTCCCTTGTACAAAGAGGACAAGATCTTTATCGGAGCGGTAGCCGAGTCCGGCCCCTTACGACCGCAACAGGTGGCGTCATCTTCCCCGTTAAAATCCCACACGGGGTGGCCTCTATACTGAAGTGGCTGCACCCCCCGCATAATGCATGCGGCCATGACTCCAATCATGGTTAGTCCAGAATGAGCCAATAGTCTTATCCGGCCCATCAGATAAAGGACGTCCCTATCACTTTCCTTCTGAGAGCTCCGCGGACGCCAGCTTAGGCGTTTCTTTAAGGGAGCACTGTTGAATTCGGGGAGGCCGATCCGGATAGGATCCGACAGTGGGACATCCTCCATGTAAAACCATTCTGAAGGCCAGTCCTCGGACGCCTTCTTCGGGGTTCCGGACAGATATTCGGTCCCGACGATGCGCCACACTTCGGCTCCGCCCACTTGATATATTGCCCCCTCCTGAGAACGGGGCACCAGGCAGAATAGCCTCTTCCACAACGCAAAATGAGCCTCAACACCCAAGAACAACTCGCAAAGTGCAACGAAGCCCGCGATATGCAATATAGAGGCGGGCGTGAGGTTGTGCAGCTGGAGGCCGTAGAACTCCAGAAGCCCCCAGAGAAACGGATGAATTGGAAATCCGAGTCCTCTTATTATATAAGGGACGAGGCATACCCTCTCTCCTTTGGAGGGATAGGGGGCGCTCTCCGCTTGCTCTCCGCCATTATAGGTGGCGAGTCCAGCTCGAACCGGAACCATATAGGCCGGAGGGAGGAATCCCTTGGTCTGAAGCGATACTAGCTCGCTATGCGGGATGGAGCACCTCTCCCAGTCTCCAGGCCTAGGGCTGGATGGGCGAGAAGAGGAGTTGCGATGGTTGGCCATGGTGAAATGGACCTTTGCTAGATGCGCTCTGATGACTACTCGCGGAAGGGAGAAGGTGTGGTTTGGATCTAAATCCCCATCTCTTTTAGGCCGCTCATTTATGTGGCCGGGGGTGTGAATGTAAAAACACCCAGACTTTTCGTATTCGTTTGACACGTGGAAGGCCGCCATTATTGGGCAAAGAAGTCAAGGAGCGCTACATTACAAAGACCGGACATTATTCAACAGGCACACGGAGTTTGGAGAAGAACCTGCCTTGCAATGCCGAAGACAATCTGCGTGCCGGACTCATCGTCATTGAAGCCTGGTTCGGGGGCTACTGAGGGAGTCCGGGATTAGGGGGTGTCTGGATAGCCGAACTATACCTTCAGCCGGACTCCAGGACTATGAAGATACAAGATTGAAGACTTCGTCCCGTGTCCGGATGGGACTTTCCTTGGCGTGGAAGGCAAGCTTGGCGATGCGGATATTTAGATCTCCTACCGTTGTAACCGACTTTGTGTAACCCTAACCCTCTCCAGTGTGTATATAAACCGGAGGGTTTTAGTCCGTAGGACAACAACCTCAACAGACAACAATCATACCATAGGCTAGCTTCTAGGGTTTAGCCTCCTTGATCTCGTGGTAGATCTACTCTTGTACTACCCATATCATCAATATTAATCAAGTAGGATGTAGGGTTTTACCTCCATCAAGAGGGCCCGAACCTGGGTAAAACTTTGTGTCCCTTGTCTCCTGTTACCATCCGCCTAGACGCATAGTTCGGGACCCCCTACCCGAGATCCGCCGGTTTTGACACCGACAGTAGCATATGATCAAACACATGATCAAGCAAGTATCTCACAAGTAGCTCACACAAGCACGCAATAAAGTTTCAAACCAAACCAAATTAGTGCAAAGAGAGATAAAAACCAACACTCTCTTTATCGAAGCCTATGATCTATACATTTTTCTCCCCCTTTGGCAACAAGTTACCCAAAAGTTTGAAAAAGCATAGTGCTAAACGACTCTCAGGCTTGAGCTTCGGGAGGTGGTGTTGAGAGAAGTCCAAGGACGAAGGCTTCTGATGAAGTAGCTGGAGCTGGTGGAGTAGTTGCTGGAGTTGGAACTGGAGCTGTAGCTGCTGGTGCTGATGTTGTAGTTCTGGTGTCAGTCACTGGCACTGCAGCAGACCTCTGTCCTCTGGGCACTCTAGCAAATGCATTTGTGATAGACTTGCCCTTCTTCTCCTCTGCTTCCTCCTGAAGTTGCTCAACTGTAGTTTGGATTTCAGTTACCTCGACATCAAGGTCATAGAATTTTGTCTCAATAATCCTTTCCAATCTCTCCTGGTTCTTGGTCAGGGTGGCCAAGCCCTGCTCAATCCTCAGAGTGGATTGGGTCAGATATCCAAGCTGGTCTTGCTTGGTCTTCAAGAATACCTGAGATGCCTCTTCCACAGTTGGCATCTTTGCAGCCTTCTCAGCTTTAGCTTTGGCTTTCTTCTCTTGTGCTTGCACAGATGATGGTTCATTCTCAGTCATGACAATTGTGTTGTCCTCAAATTCAGGGTAGATGGGCAGGTGCTCCTTATCCAAAATGTACTTGCCTTTGCCCATCTTTGAGTTGATGAGCTCCTGGATGTGTGGGGCATATCCACAACTTCTCTTCTGATCAGCTACAGTCCTCTTGATTGTTTCCACAATCAGGCTCATAACTTTGAACTTCTGGGGGACATCAAATATGTGCGGCAAGTTGATAACATGTCCTCTGATCATTTTGTGATCACCTGACTTGGGTAGCAGTGTGTGCCTTAGAATCCAATTGATAGTTGGCAGACCAGATAACAAATAGTGTATAGATCCAAACTTATGTGTATCCAAAGCAGCATCTGGGATCTCTTTGTACATGTTGGCCATAGTGTTGTGGTCTCTTTTCTTCTCTGCATAAATGTCCAAGTCATCCTCATGTTCCTCAGGAGCATTTATGAGCTTGGCCCATTCTTTAACAGTAGACTGGTACCTAGTACCCTCAGACATCCATACAATCCTTCCATATGGATAGAAGTGGGCAGTGGAGTAGAATTGCATAATGAGCTCATCATTCCACTCGGTGAACTTCTGAGCCACAAACATATCAACTCCACATGCCTTGAAGCTGTCAAGCACGCCAGGGAAGTGATCCTCATTCTCCTTAATGAACTCCCAGTCAACCCATCTCATGTCACACACTATGGGCTTCTTGTCAAGCAGAATTGTCTCATAGAAGTCTCGCTGTTCCTTAGTGTGAAATCTATAGTCCACAACAGTCCTTCTCCTGGTAGCATATGGATCATACTCTCTCCATACTCTCAATCCTGAATCCATCCCGATTTTCATGTTCTTTGCAACTGGGTGTGCATCATTGTGATCAGGGATCTTGGGCTTCAGCTTTCTCAAAACAACAGAATCATCATCATCTTCTTCTTCTTCAGCAGCTTGAGGCATTGGGGCCTTGGTTTTTTCCTCAGCAGGGATGTTCCTAGTGCTCCTCTTGGGTTTTGGCTTTGGAGCTGGAGCAGCAGCCTTGGGAGCAGCTTTGGGCTTAGATGGAGCAGACCCTGAGTTAATTGCATCTCCCATAAGCTTCTGAGCTTTGGGTGCTGGTGCAACATCCTCTTCCTCTTCCTCTTCAGAATCCTTCCTCATTGAGGGCTTGCCAAGAACTCTGGCAGTAGTGGTTCTTGCCCTCTTCTTCTTATCTTCTCCAGCTGCCTCTTCTTCATACTCAATGGTGAACTTCATGGTTTCACCTGTGGCAACTTTTCTTGGCTTAGACATGGGCTGTCTTCTTGCTGGCATCTCTGTTTTCAGACCTGGCTTAGTTGCAGCAGCTGAGCCATACTCTTTCTTCAGCAGTTTCTTCTTTGAAGTGGCTTCATCTTCAACAACCACATAATCTTCATCTTCAGAGTCAGAAGTCCTCTTCTTCCTTGCCCTTATGGCATCCTTTCGCAGATTGTTTGGAGTGCTCCTGATGCCTTCATCATAGCTGCTAGAGGGACTAGTGCCCTCACTTAACTGAACCTGTTCCTCTGACTTGTTCTGGCTGTCACTTTGGTCAGACATCTTGCAGGCAAACTGTCATCAGACCCTGTGAATAGGTTATAGATGAGGTAGAGTAGATGAGCATCACAAAGTACAGGAGTTTTTGTAAAAAAGGTGACTTAAAATCTTAGTTTTAGTTCTTCACAGAAGCATTTCGGATCTATCGATTTGTAAACTCGGTGATAATGAAGCAGCTTTTGGAACCTGAACTAGTGAACTCGGTCAGACCGAGTCACAGTTCGGTGGTACCGAGACTGCTAGGGTTTCACAGAGAATCGAACTCGGTCACACCGATTTGCAATTTTCGGTAAACCAAAAATGCATGTGCTCTGGCATAAACCAAAATCGGTGAGACCGATTTCTATAACTCGGTCGGTCCGAGATGAGTTCGGCGGAGACCTAACCCTAAATTTTCAAATCAAAACTAATCTACGAGATGATTTTGCTGGACAGGATGATTTCAATCATGGCAAGAATCATGGCAAAGCAATGTGCTAAGAATCAGAGTTAGGGATTAGCACAATGATCAAGTTCGTACCCTAGTTCGGCGACGAACTTGCTACGGCGGCAACGGCGATGAAGATTTCTGTTGACGGCGATGGAGACCAGCGGCGGGAGGTCGCCGACAACGAGAGGACGATCTGGAGACCAGAGGAGGCAGAGTAGGTTACGCACGGGCGAAGGGGTTCGGAGAAATTTCCAAAATTTGGCCCGGTGGTATATATAACCTGACCCTGTCGGTGTGACCGAGTGGAATGACTCGGTGGCACCGAGATGCAAAACTGCAAGCAGTTACTGCAACTCGGTGTGACCGAAAAGTTCTAATCGGTTGCACCGAGATTGAAAACCCTAGATCAACTTGGTGACTCAGTAGGACCGAAAAGGATGAATCGGTCGGACCGAGATGCACAAAGAGGTTTTGGAGGTTTAAGTCTATGACGAATCGGGATCTCCGAGTGCTCCTCACACAGAGTGTTTCGAATCTGACTTGATCAAACTTTGTGATGTAGCATGAATAGAGTTTGAGACGAGAAAAGCATAGATAGCTAGAGGGTGTTCTTAGGCATTCTTGTCCATCCATTTGGAAAAAAGAGAAAAAGCCAAACAATCAAAGCAACAAATGGATGTCCTCGAATGAGTAAAATATGCAACCAACATGCTCACACAATAAAATGGCAAATGAAATACGTGACAAAGCATGCATAAACATTCTAGCATCTATAAAGCAATTGGCGATGACTAGGTCATCTATATATGAGTATATTGACTTAGGAGTCAAATGAGCACACTTGATCATAGGTCATACTCATCGTTTAAGCACAAGTGGGGTTACCACTTTTACATAAAGCATTGTTGTGATCACACCATTAGAGTTGCTTTAGCTCATTGGTTTGAGTAAAGCTCCCCTAGATGTGATATCCCCCCTAAAAGGGATGAACTAACCTTGGGTTTTGTCGATGATGACTTCATGTAGGTGTTGAAGATGTAGATGCTCAATGTTGATGTAGATCATTTGGAGCAATCCTTTGGAGTGAGTTGCACTTTCAATACCTACACGGGTTAGTCCCACAAGGAAAAAACAAGGATATCCATGGACATAGAGTGATGCATACACAAGATGATGTCCATGAAAGCATTAGGTTACCTTGTCCCTTGTCTTACCAACAAGAGGGTTTGTGACTCCTTGAACTAGTGCAAGATATGGAAGTTGTTTGCATTTGTCCTCGCCAAAATGATAAGAGTGAAGTATGTTGGCGGAGTCACCCTCAAGAACTCTCTAGTTCTTCTTCTTCGGGATCCACATCATCTTGATGGGGATCCTTGGAATCGTAGTTGTGCTTGATGAAGTAGAACTTGATGTAGTCTTGGGAACCCACTTGACCAAGGCCTTTGGTGCTTATTCAAATGCATCAATTTCCTCTTGAAGCTTGTCCTTGCCCTTTTGCTTGTGGTCTTGTGGTGGAAGATCATCTTGAGCTTGTGTTCCTTTGAAAGAAGTAGGATCATAATTCTCTTGTTGAGGAACAAACTTCGTCTTGGGGTATTGATCTTCTTCCCACTCAACTCCATTGGCATTGAACTTTCATTCAAAACCAACACCTTGATTCTTCCATTGTCTTCCTTGCTTGCGCACTATTTCCTCAAATTGCTTACTTCCGGCAAGACTCTTGTAAACACCTTTCTCTATGATTCCCTTCAATAAGCTATTTTCTTGCTCAAGTGTAACTTGGCTAAGAGAATCATTAGTGGAATCAAGAGAACTACTAGAAGCAACACCATTGGATTTAGCATGATTGTTGTTACTACTAGATGAAGAATCTTTCTTGTTCTTGTTGCTAGATTTAACTTGTGGCATGTAAGTAGACAAGAGTAAACGCTTGGCAATGTAAGAAGAACTTTTTCTTGCGAAGATCATCATTGATTGCCTTTAAAAACTCATGCTCTTGCTCAATGTTGAGCTTTTCAAAGCGTAGCTTACCATGAGTCTTTAAAAGTTCTAGATGATTTTCCAAGGTAGTTTCATGAGCTAACTTAAGAGTGTTTAGTTCTTGAGTTAGACGCTCAATCTCCTTCTTATCATCATCATTCGTTTTATCTTGATTAGCATGATTAATTGACGTTTCATCATAGATTTAATCACTAGAGTTGTCAACAAGTAAATCATCATCACCTAGCAAATCATCTTCGTCACTATTGAAATCAACATACTCGGGATGTGTTACCTTTGGACCTTTGGCCATGAAGCATCTTCCAATACCTTCATTTGGTGAGTCAAATATGTCGTAGGAGTTGGTTGACACAAGTGCTAGACCGGCAACACCTTCATCTTGAGTATATTCAGAGTCAGAGTGATAACTTCTTTCGGAGTGATTGTCGGAGTCAGAGCCGGATACCCATTCACCAACATGAGCTTGATGTCTTCTTTTTGTGTAACTCCTTGATGACTTTTCCTTCCTTTCTGAATCCTTGCTTCTCCGAGAGGGTCTTCGTTCATAACGATCATCTCTACTCCTCCTTTCTCTTGGTGGTGATTCTTCTCTTCTACTTCTTCTTTTGGGAGAATCTTATCTTCTTTTGTAGTGTCTGGGTCTTCCACAATTGTAACAATTTCGCTCCCGACTAGAAGATCGTTTGTCATTGTAGGACCTTGACTTGGAGCTTCTTTCTTTGTTTCTACTCTTGTAAAACTTGTTGAAGTTCTTCACCATTAAGCTCAATTCATTGAAGGTTTGCTTCTCACTTGATGATGTGGGAGCATCACACGAGGCTTTGTAAGCACCACTTGACTTGTTGTGAAGCTCTTCCTTATCCTTGAGTGACATATCATGAGCAACAATTCTTCCAATGACTTCTGTTGGCTTGAGATCTTAGTAATTGGGCATCATTTGGATCAATATGCACACGATATCATATTTTCCATCCAAGTCTCTTAGGATCTTCTTGATGATGAATCTATCGGTCATCTCTTCACTTCCTAAGCCGGCAATCTCATTTGTGATGAGAGCAAGCCTAGATTACATTTCAGCGACACCTTCACCATCCTTCATTTTGAACTTGTCAAGTTGACTTTGAAGCACATCCAATTTGGATTCCTTGACGGAGTCGGTACCTTCATGCATATCAATCAAAGTATCCCAAATTTCCTTTGCATTCTCAAGACGGCTGATTTTGTTGAATTCTTCGGGGCACAATCCATTGAAGAGAATATCACAAGCTTGAGCATTGTATTGTAGCACCTTCAACTCTTCCATGGTAGCTTCACGGTTCGGTTGTCTCCCATCAAAGAATTCACCTTGCAAGCCAATACACACAATAGCCCAAACGGCGGGGTTATGTCCAAGAATATGCATTTTCATCTTATGCTTACAACTAGCAAAATTAGTACCATCAAAATAAGGACCTCTACGGTGGTAACTTCCCTCGCTAGACGCCATACTCTCCTAGGTTGTGAAACCAAGACTATGACCACCAAAAGCTATGGAAATCAAAGCAAATGGAGACCAAAGCTCTGATACCACTTGTACGATCGGAAGTATGTCTAGAGGGGGGGTGATTAGACTACTTGACCAAATAAAAATCTAGCCTTTTCCCAATTTTAGTTTTTGGCAGATTTTAGCAACTTAGCACAAGTCAAGCAATCAACCTACACATAAAATTCTAAGAGTATAGCAGCGGAATGTAAAACAATTGCATATGAAGGTAAAGGGAGGAGAGTTAGGGAGCAAACGCAATGTTGACACGGAGATTTTTTATTCGTGGTTCTGATAGGTGGTGCTATCGTACATCCACGTTGATGGAGACTTCAACCCACAAAGGGTAACGGTTGCGCGAGTCCATGGAGGGCTCCACCCATGAAGGGTCCACGAAGAAGCAACCTTGTCTATCCCACCATGGCCGTCGCCCACGAAGGACTTGCCTCACCCGGGTAGATCTTCACGAAGCAGGCAATCTCCTTGCCCTTACAAACTCCTTGGTTCATCTCCACAATCTTGACGGAGGCTCCCAAGTGACACGTAGCCAATCTAGGAGACACCACTCTCCAAGAAGTAACAAATGGTGTGTTGATGATGAACTCCTTACTCTTGTGCTTCAAATGATAGTCTCCCCAACACTCAACTCTCTCTCATAGGATTGGATTTGGTAGAAAGAAGATTTGAGTGGAAAGCAACTTGGGGAAGGCTAGAGATCAAGATTCATGTGGTTGGAATGGAATATCTTGACCTCAACACAAGTGTAGGTGGTTCTCTCTCAGAAAATATGTGTTGGAAGTGTAGGCATGTTCTGATGGCTCTCTCCATGAATGAAGAATGGGTGGAGGGGTATATATAGCCTCCACACAAAATCTAACCGTTACACACAAATCACCAAACTCGGTGGGACCGAATCATGAAACTCGGTCGAACCGATTTAGTTCAAAATGTGAACGTTAGGATTCTCGGTGGGACCGACTGGATCAACTCGGTGGGACCGATGTCCTTAGGGTTAGGGCATAATGTAATCTCGGTGGGACCGATTCGCTCATCTCGGTCGGACCGAAACGTTACGAAAGGGAAACAGAGAGTTTGCATTGCAATCTCGGTGGGACCGATCGCTCATCTCGGTTTGACCGAAACGTTACGAAAAGGAAATAGAGAGATTACAACCCCATCTTGGTGGGACCGAGATCCCTATCGGTGAGACCGAATTGATTAGGGTTTCTGGCAGTGGCAATGACAACTGAACTCCATGGCTCCGGATATGAAATTTCGGTGGGGCCGAGTTTGACTTTTTGGATTAGGACAAATGAGGAAGTGAGAAAGTAGTGGAGGGTTTTGGAGCATATCACTAAGCATTTTGAGCTAGAGCCTCTTTAAGCAACACCTCATCCTTTCTTAATAGTATTGGCTTTTCCTATAGACTCAATGTGATCTTGGATCATTAAAATAGAAAATGTAGAGTCTTGTGCTTTGAGCTTGAGCCAATCCTTTGTCCTTAGCATTTTGAAGGGTCCACTTTCTAATCCATGTCATGCCAATCATTGAGATTTCCTGAAATATTTATCTTGGAATAGCATTAGCTCAATGAGCTATATGTTGTTAGGAATTACCAAAACCACCCAGGGATAGTTGCACTTTCATTCATGTCGCCCCTGCTAGGTTGCAGCACCGCGGTGGTACTGGTGGCACTCGGGGCTTCAGCACCCACCTTTTGCGGTGGGGATGTAGTAGGTGGTGGGTGTCGTCGATCCTCCCTGGTTCTCTACAGCGGGGCGGGGTGGCCGGCATTACCATGGGAGCTCTCTCCTTCGAGCGGGATGCGTAGAGATGGGGAGGAGAAAAAGACGAGTGGCGAAGTCGTGTGGAGGAGAAGGGACGCGAAGAGATAAGGTCGGCTGGAGCAAAGCGGTAGATGGGCCTAGAGGACACGTGGCAAGCAACGCGCGAGGTTTACTCTTGTTATTATCAGCAGGGGAAGCAGAGTGTTTACCATATACAATTCTGAGTAGAAGGGTTATGTCTTCCGCAAAAAAGAGAGTTAAATATCAGTTTGCGTCTAACGCTCTTGGGTTAAGCCTACAGTGCCAAACATCTCCGTGGGTGAATTAGCTCCACAACGGGTGAGAGCTCCACCGCCGCCGCCACCTGATCTCCCGTCTCCGTCCACCTCCTTCACAATAGAGACTAGATCTGTAACCCTCTCCTCACCCTCTCTCCATCCATCCCAGAGTCCAATGCTCTTGGGCGACTCGGGGGGCGACCTCCCTCCCGCCGCCGGCATAGCCACCTCCTCTCCCTCTGTTGGGGATATTGCTATTTGGGGTAAACCGGCCTACAGGGCCCGGGTTAGCTCCGTCAATGGACCCAAGATGTTAAAGCCCAAGGAGAAATAGAAGGACCCAAGGCCTATAATCGGTTTAAAGGTTTATGGCCGTAAACCGGCCTGAGGTAAACTTGCATTGTAAGTTAGGAATAGAGAGACCAACCCGGGCACGTTTATGAACCAGAGGTTGGGACTTTGTAGACCGACGGGCGTCACCCGTGTATATAAGGGGACGACCCGACGGCGGTTTAAGGACATAGAACAAGAACTCGAGGTTTAGGCGAAGCTTATCGCTCCCTAGCCCTCGAAACCCATCAATCCCATCACAACTAGACGTAGGCTTTTACCTTCATTGAAGGGGCCGAACTAGTATAAACACCGTGTCCTTGCGTCCGCGTTTAACCCCTTCAAATTAACCCGTTGCGATGGCTCCACGACTAAGTCCTTTCGCTAGGACATCTGCCGTGACAAATCCACGACAGTTGGCACCCACCGTGGGGCTATCGCGAGATGGTTTCAAGTTTTTGGAGGGCCTCTTTGAAGGACTCGAGGGTTACGCTGTGGGTCGGATGACCAAGAGCCGTCGCGGAAAACTCTACATCGACAGCACAGGCTGGGGCCCCGACGCCGGCTCGATCGAGTACGGGTACCGGGTCCCCTTTGGTGGCATCCATGTTTTCATCGGCAAGATCGGTGAACCAGGCCCCGAGCTAGGCGTCTGCGCCGACCTCGTCGAGACAGCTCAGTGTACGAGATCGACCCTGGCTAAACCGACCAGGAGGCGCGCCTTCATGGGAGTCGTCCACGGAGGAAGCTACGAGGAAGGATCCGAATCCGGTGACGAAACCGCCATCTACTCCGGCGATGAAACGTCGACCGGGGAAACCGAATCTCTTTACCAGCTGCAAGATGATCGGATTGGGGGCGGCTCCGATGGCAACAGTATTCCGGACCCCTCTGATCTGCCCTATCGGGTTGGGATCTTCATGGCTGGAACACAGGCGGCGCCACGTTCATCAACTGCAGCAGCAGCGATCTCCGGATCGGCAGCGGCAATAGCTGCGCGGGCAGGAGGCCCTGCGGATTCACCAGCCCAAGTTTTGTCAGACCTGTTTGACGCACTGGCAGCGCTCATGGCGGAAGCCAACCCCGTGGATCAGGAGGTTCACAATGCTGAGATTGCCAAAGTGAGAGAGCAGATCACTCAAGCTAAAGCGGAGCTGGCAGCAGAAGAGATCAGGATGACGGCGGAGCGCGCCGCTTTAGATGCACAGGCTTACAGGCTCATGATGGACCAGAATGCGTCTCAGGAAGTCCTGAAGAGGAAATTCCGATCTCGATTGCCCGCAGCCCTCGATGCCCGAAACCTCTTCAACACCCCGGGGGTAAACCGTGCGGAGGCGACAGTCGGCGCCCCGGTTCAGCACCGGATAATAAACCTGCCTCGTCACAACGCTGGTACACCACAGGACGTGCCAACACCGCCAGGTCATTATTCCAACCCGATGGATAACCTCGTCGCGGCGGCAGCTCGGTTGGAAGCCATTCCGATCGAAGGCGATTCACCGCAGGATGTAGAGACACGTCGGGTCAAGGAGCTCCTTAGGACCGCGTTGGCCCAACAAGAAGCATATTCGCAAAGCCGTGATCGGATTCACTCCACCCCTCGCCCCAGCGGGAGCTATAGTAGGCGCATGGAGGAGCCGGCTGTTTCAAGTAACGCCAGGCGTGAAGCGCTCCGCGGCAACAATCCGGCGGGCGTCGACAATGCTCAGGAGAATGTGGATCGCACCCGTGCGCGGGAGGCCGGATTAGCAGCGCAGCATCAGGCTCGTCAGCTTACACCTATCTTCCCAGCGGCTACGGTTGAACCGGGGGTGGTTTCCAGTTCTTTGGGAGTACCGTGCCTTGTTCCCGCTTTGCGCAACGTACGCCTGCCCAAAGACTTCAAAGGCCCCCGCAAGGTACCAAACTACATGGCAGATCAGCCTCCGGAGACATGGGTGGAGAGCTATGAGATGGCTATGGAGATGCTGGATGTGGATGACACGGCGTGTGCCAAGTATTTTACTATGATGTTAGAAGGAACGGCCCGGACTTGGCTAAAGAGCTTACCGCCTAATTCTATTAGTTCGTGGGCCCAATTGCGCGCCCGGTTTATCAAGAATTTCAAGGACACGTGCAAACAGCCAATGTCGATAGTTGACCTAGCAGCCTGCGTTCAGCAAGAAGGGGAATCAACTACCCATTGGGTACGGCGGGTATCAGAAGTTTTGCACTCGTCAGATCGCATCAACGCAGACACCGCCGTGGTGCTGTTGGAAAGTAACTGTCGGTTTGGCCCTTTGAAGCTAAAGTTAGGCTGGATGAAGCGTGACTGTACAGATATAGGAACGCTCATGACCGCTTTAGTGAAGTATGCGGATTCTGACAGTACCAAGGATCCTAACTCTGGTGATGACAAAGCAGGGAAGGGAAAGAAGAATAGCAACACCAAAGGCCAGCAACATCGACCGACAGGTAATGGAGGCGGAGGTAAGCGTAAACCGGACGGGAGCATGGATTTTGTGGCCAACACAAGTGCACAGAATAAGGGCCAGCGGCGTAAGGGGAAACAGCCAAGTTTCCGCGCAAATCCCGGTCCTAATCCGGAGCGTTTGAACTTTTTCTTAAACCAGCCCTGTCCGAAGCACGGAACAAAATAGGAACCAGCAACCCATCTTTGGAAGGATTGTTATATCATGAAGGAATTCAAAAGCTCAAACACTTTCCAATATGATCACAGTTCTGGCGGCGGTTCAGGTTCCGGATCAGGATACGGTGGCGGAAATTCCGGTCCAGGGTTCCATGGTAATCCGGGCGGACAGGACAGCCAAAATAATCAAAGTAATCAAAGTGGTTATGGACAGCAGCAATCAGGTTATCAGAGCAACCCGAAACAGTTGAGTGGTGGACAGTATCATGTTTTTACTACAAGCTTGGATAAACGGGATAGAAAGCTTCAGAGGCGGGCAGTTAGTGCTATCGAACCGGCCACGCCTCACTATCTGCGCTGGTCGGAACAGCCCATCATATGGAGCCGAGAAGATCACCCTCCCAGGGTTTATAATCCGGGTCAGCTAGCATTGGTGGTGGCGCCTCAGGTGGGAGGTTATAAGCTCACTAAGGTGCTCATGGACGGAGGGAGCAGCATTAACATCTTGTATTATGAGACCTTCCGTCGCATGGGACTGGTAGACAAGGATCTCAAACCGACCAATACAGTGTTCCACGGGGTGGTGCCTGGCAAGTCTGCGTACCCGGTTGGTAAGATAGCCCTTGAAGTGGTCTTCGGCGATAGTCATGATTCCAGATCAGAGACGCTGACGTTCGAAGTGGTTAAAATCCAAAGTCCGTACCACGCTTTGTTCGGACGGCCAGCCTATGCAAAATTTATGGCACGACCCTGCTATGTATATCTGCAACTCAAGATGCTGGGTTACAAGGGCACTATAACGGTTCATGGGAGCCGTCGAATCGCTTTGGAATGCGAGGAAGGAGATGCGACTTATGCAGAATCGGTTTGTGCTATGGAGGAGCTAAAGCAGTACAAAGACAGTGTTGACCCGGAGGACATGACTTCGTTGAAGAAGCCAACTACGGACCACGATCCGGCCTTGAAGTTCAAATCGGCTGCCGAAACTAAGCTTGTTGACTTCGTACCTGGCGATTCGTCCAAGCAGTTCAGCATCAGTGCAAACCTGGATCCAAAATAGGAAAGCGCGCTCATCGAGTTCATCCGTGAGAATCGGGACATCTTTGCATGGAAGCCGTCTGACATGCCTGGTGTACCGAGGCGACTCGCTGAGCACACCCTTAATGTGGATCCTAAGTATAAACCGGTAAAGCAGTTCTTACGCCGGTTTAACGAAGAAAGACGTAAAGCGATTGGTGAGGAAGTGGCCAGGCTCCTGGCAGCTGGGTTTATCATTGAAGTTTTTCATCCCGAATGGCTTGCTAATCCGGTGCTGGTTCTTAAGAAAAACGGCACCTGGCGCATGTGTGTGGATTACACAGACTTGAATAAAGCTTGTCCAGCGGATCCTTTTGCTCTCCCCCGGATTGATCAAATCATTGATGCTACGGCAGGTTGCGAGCGTTTGAGCTTTTTGGATGCCTATTCGGGTTATCATCAGATCAAGATGGCAGTTAAGGACCAGGAGAAGACGGCGTTCATTACTCCCTTTGGAGCCTTCTGCTATGTTTCTATGCCCTTCGGGCTTAAGAGTGCGCAGGCTACTTATCAACGGTGTGTGCAAAATTGCCTCCACGAGCAGATTGGTCGTAATGTGCATGCTTATGTGGATGACATTGTGGTCAAGTCACGAAAGAAGGAGACCCTGGTTGACGATTTGAAGGAAACTTTTGATAACTTGAGAGTGTACCAAATGATGCTCAACCCAGCTAAATGTGTTTTTGGTGTACCTGCAGGCAAGTTGTTGGGATTCTTAGTGTCCCATAGAGGAATTGAGGCCAATCCGGAAAAGATCACAGCCATCACCTCCCTGGCCAAACTGAAATGCGTCAATGATGTTCAGCGCATGGCTGGGCGGATTGCAGCGTTAAGCCGGTTTATCAGTCGCCTCGGTGAAAAGGCGATCCCCTTGTATCAAATGCTCAAGAAGACGGATCAATTTGTCTGGAGTCCGGAGGCTGATAAAGCGTTTGAGGACTTGAAGCGACAGCTAGTCAATCCACCAGTGTTGGCAGCCCCTGTAGATAAAGAGCCACTCCTGTTATATGTTGCTGCGAATGCCAGAGCGGTTAGTGTGGCGATGGTGGTAGAACGAAAGGAGGCTGGAAAGGAACATCCGGTTCAGCGACCGGTTTACTATATCAGTGAAGTGCTTATCGAGTCCAAACAAAGGTATCCGCATTGGCAGAAGCTGGTATATGGTGTTTTTATGGCAAGCCGGAAGCTGAGGCAATATTTTCAAGGACACCCCATCACGGTGGTCAGTTCTGCTCCTTTGGGTGACATCATACAGAACCGGGAGGCGACCGGTCGGATTGCCAAGTGGGCTATCGAGCTCGGGCCGCACGATTTAAGGTACGTACCCCGGACGGCCATAAAGTCACAAGCACTTGTCGACTTCATAAACGATTGGACAGAGTTACAAGCGCCTGAGGAGAAGCCAGATAACACCTATTGGACTATTCATTTTGACGGGTCCAGACAATTGGAAGGCTCGGGGGCTGGAGTCGTTTTAACTTCCCCACGAGGTGATAAGTTTTGTTATGTCCTCCGTTTAATGTTCCCCTGTACAAATAATGCGGCTGAGTATGAAGCTTTGCTTCATGGTCTTCGGATGGCTAAAGAGATGAATCTGAGCAGAGTTAGGTGCTTTGGTGATTCGGATCTGGTGGCTCAGCAGGTATCTGGCACCTGGGATTCTAAGGACCCGCTCATGGCTGCATACCGACGTGAAGTAGATATGGTGGCCGGGCATTTCAAAGGCTATCAAGTGGACCATGTGGACCGCAGAAAGAATGAGGCAGCGGATGCTTTAAGCCGCTTGGGCTCTCAACGTAAACCGGTCCCACCCAATGTTTTCTTGGATGTATTGTATCACCCATCGGTACAGTTACCCGGTGAGCTGGAGTTGGCTGTACCTGATCCGGAGGCTCAATTAGTGGCGGCTCTTCACGTCACCCCGGATTGGACGCTCCCTTATCTGGCATATATGAACCGGGGTGAGTTGCCAGAAGACGAAAGCTTGGCTCGACAGATAGTACGGCGGTCCAAGTCTATGAACATCCTCAAAGGGGAACTACATCATCGCAGCGTGTCAGGAGCGATGCAACGGTGCGTATCCCCTGAGGAGGGGTGCGAGATATTACGTGAAATACATGAAGGGGATTGCGGCCACCACGCCGGTTCAAAATCATTGGTGGCTAAAGCGTTCCGCCACGGTTTCTACTGGTTAACTGCTCATGCTGATGCAGAAGACCTGGTCAGGTTATGTGATGGTTGCCAGAAATTTTCCAGACGAGCGCACATACCGGCTCAAGAATTGAGGATGATTCCGATCACTTGGCCGTTTGCGACTTGGGGGCTCGATATGGTTGGGCCTTTTAAGCGTTCCAAAGATAAGAAGACCCACCTACTGGTGGCGGTTGACAAATTTACAAAGTGGGTGGAGGCAGAACCTGTCAGTAAATGTGATGCGGCCACGGCGGTTCGGTTTATAAAGAAGGTGATCTTCCGGTTTGGTTTTCCACACAGCATCATCACAGATAATGGTACCAATCTATCCAAGGGGGCCATGAAAGAGTTCTGCGCACGGGAGCATATACGGCTCGATGTTTCTTCGGTAGCTCACCCACAATCTAATGGTCAGGCAGAACGAGCGAATCAAGAGATCTTGAGAGGTATCAAACCCCGGCTTCTGGTCCCTTTGCAAAGGACGCCGGGTTGTTGGGTGGAGGAGCTACCGTCTGTATTATGGAGCATCAACACCACGCCTAACAGATCCACGGGGTTTACGCCGTTCTTTATGGTCTATGGAGCAGAGGCGGTTCTCCCAAGTGATATACGACATGACTCACCTCGTGTGGCAGCGTATGTTGAAGCGAACAACGAGCAGGCACGGCAGAACGCTCTTGACTTGTTGGATGAGGAACGTGACTTAGCAGCTGCCCGTTCAGCGATTTACCAGCAAGATCTTCGCCGTTACCACAGCCGTCGGGTTAGGACCAGAACCTTTCAGGAGGGGGATTTGGTGCTTCGGCTCATCCAGGATCAGTCTGATCAGCATAAATTATCCCCGCCTTGGGAAGGACCTTTTGTGGTCAGCAAGAATCTGAATAATGGGTCATACTACCTGATTGATATTCGAGAGCGCAAGGATTCACGCACATCAGAGGAGGAGACCAGCAGGCCGTGGAACATAGCTCATCTTCGACCTTATTATACATGAGCCTTGGGCTCTGTTTATGTACATATCATGACCATGTATATATTATGATTAATACAATAAACCGGAGCCTCGAGTAAAGCGGGGTCTCTGCTGTTCTTCACATCATGCGTGTTTACCCCTTGAGGTCGCTCCACAGAAGATCAAAGTAAAGATTCCAGTTTAAAAGCCGGTTCAAGGGAAGATGTCTCCCACAAAGCTGTGAAGCTCTTAATATCCGGTTCAAGATCCCGGTTCAAGAAGAGGACCTGCTAACATGATGCGCGGCTCAAACATGGGGCTTCCTGTTCAAACATAGGTTGTATTCGAACCAAAGAGAACATAGCTATCCTTATAAAGTCAGTTGGGGACCTAGTCGGCCTGAGCCGTAGCTGCACCTCCGGGGAGCTTGGTCATGTCTTGACGACGGTAATGCCTTCTGGCTGGCACATTTGCCACTGAATCAGTTGGGGGCCTAATCGACTTGAGCCGTAGTTACACCTTATGGGAGCTCGGTCATGTCTTGATGATGGTAATGCCTTCTGATCGGCTTTTTAGCCAATGAATCATTTGGGGGCTTGGTCGTGTCCGAACCAACGCAATGCCACTTGATCGGCCTTCGGCCACTGAGTCACTTGGGGGCTTGGTCGAATTCGAACCAATGCAATGCCATTTGACCGGCATATCTGCCACGATTCAGTTTGGAACCTAGTCGACCTGAACCGTAGCTACACCTCTTGGGGGCTTGGTTTCTTTTGTCTTGACGACGGTCACGCCTTCTGAACGGTTCATAGCAACCACTATTTGCATGCGTTTTACTATCGCGTTGTCCTCTCGTATTTGGTTTTTGTTTTCTGCCTTTATTGTGGTGTTTTTTGTTCTTCGGAACGTCAAGTACTTTTAAACCGATTCAGCTGACACAGCCTGGTCGGTTTCTTTTTAAACCCGGAGGCAAGTTGCCCGGTTTGGCAAAGGCGCAGCACGGTTCATATGGTCGAAAGATCGTCTTGTGTACTCAGTAAAGACAGGAAACATAAGTTGGAAAAAGTCATTGGAAAGGGCATCAGTACCCGTGCGCAAAGGCGCATTCAAAACGCAGAGGTATTAAACTATCTTATTACAAGGCAGCGTAGTGCCTGAATATATTGTCTTTTGACGGATTAAACGTCACCAATTAAGGTGAACCGGAGCGTTGATTACGCCTGTTCGCCGCATCGGTTCGAAGGCTGTGGGTCATCTTGCGCCGCTTCAGCTTTATCTTGGCTACCCATTGGCTGGAAATCAGCAGTGGTCCAGTCGATTCCCATTAGCGCTTGAAAGACAGCTTCTTCGTGAATCAGCAAAGACGGTTCAATGTCAGGGGCATAGGTATGCTTACGGATTGGAGGAATAAGGTTTTCCGCTTCAGGGACCGGGGCAGCTACTCGTTTGTTCTGGTTATCATATTGGGCCTGGTAATGTGTCAGATCTGCTTCTTCAGCCAATTGACAAGCTAGGGGGCGCACCGCCCGGTTTATCGCCCTCAAGTCATTTTCACCAAAGTCTGAACCATCTTCTTTCAAGCTGGGATATCCTTGGGCCGCTTCGACAGGATCGAAATCTGGTACCCACGCTTTGGCCCGGATCAAGGCAGTGATGGCTCCAGTTCGAGCAGCTGATCTTTTCAACTCTTCAATCCGGGCTGGAAGCATAGATAGCCTTTTCAACGTGTCTTGAATCAGGGACGGTGCAGGGTTGTTATGCGATGCAGTGGTGATAGCTCTTTGTGCTCCGGTGTACAACTGTTCAATCAGAGTATAGGCAGCTTTGAGTTTCATCCGCACATCAGAACCCAAGTGTCCAATACGTGTGCCTGCAGTGTTTCAGGATGGATTACAAACCGGACATAAGATATAGCAGAAAAGGTACAAATTGGAAGAAGGGCATCGAAAGAAATTTACCGAAGACGGCAGAGGTCATGGAGTGTATTTGTCGCTTCACGGTGGATAATTCATCAACCACCGGTTTGAGAGCAGCTTCGGCATTTTCAGCCCTCTTCGTCAAAAGAGCTTTTTCAGTAGCCCAATCAGCTTGCTCCTTTTTGCGGCTTTCTTTCAGCTGTTCCATAACGGTTAAGGCATTGGTCAATTCCTCCTTCGCTTTTGCAGTTTCAGCCTGCTGGGTTTTTAAGGTTTCCTGAAGGTCCGAGACTTGTTTCTCTTTGGTCTTCAGATCCCCCTGCAGCAGGTCATCAGCAGTGTTCAGAAAATATAGCACGGTTTGGAAGTATCAACCACACAAGCAAGTTATGTGCTCGATACTTGGGGGCTATGCGTACTTGATCTTAATGCATGTTTTACATTACAAAAGTCCCAGGGTTTATACAAGTATGTAAACTTGGCACTTGGGGGCTAATAGTTATTTGATGATGTTTTCTGGTTACGACCTATGTTGAAGCCCTGGGTTTTTAAACCGGACCTTAGTTGTCAAGGCAGCCTGATCCGGATTACCATCTCGGTTTGGAAAAATTGATAAGCTAAGTTGCAATGGAATGAAGCACAAGAAAGTTACCTCAAGTTTCTCCTTCATCATCCTGATCATGCCAGCTTCATAATCACGACTGGTGTACAGTCGGTTCAGGTACCCAGAATAAAGATCTGGGGCGCTTAAAGCGGCATACGTGGAGGAATCAACGTCCCATTTGCCCTTTATGGCCGAGATTTCTTCCTTGGCAGTATGCTTGGCCAGAATAGCAGAATTCCCCGGTTCAGAGCGGCCAATGCCAGTAATCACAACATCATCATCTTTGGAGTCGCTGCTCTGCATTGGCGCTGTCGGTTTATCAACAGTTCCAGAAGGGGGGATGGATTCCTCAACCCGAACAGGACTAACAGGCTGATCAGTACGGCTGGCAGGATCGGTAGGCCTTTCTTCAGCATAGGCGTCATCTTGTGGAGGTAGATAATTCTGAATGTCTTCACGACACAGAGCATCAGCACCAGGAGTTCTCTCCGGTTCAGGAGCGGCAGTTCCTTCGGCCGGGTTATCCAGACGAGCCTTCTTGCTCGGTCTAGGTTTAGCCCTGGGAAAGACCCAAAGATTGAAAGAACGGTATAAGATGGATTAAGAAACCCATATAGAAATATGTTGTGATCGGTCCAACTTACCCAATAACTGTCTTTAGTGGTGGCAGTTGAGTGGCTGAAGATTCACCAGAAGATGAATGGGAAGTGACCTGATAATCGGAGTCAGATGGATTAAGAGGCTGACGAGTTAAACCTGCTTTAGGAGGAAAGCTAGCGCATAAATCGGAGACCTCTGAGCGGCGTTTCCGAACCGGGCTGTTCGGTAAACCGGCGGAGGTAACTACCTGGCCGCTATGCCGGGTGGTGCGTCGAGCTTCATGTTGCTGGGTCTTCACAAGAAATTTGGGATCCAAGTAAGCAAGAGGATGAGAAAAATTTAATTTTCCGGTTTGCTTGGCGAGATCTTTTCAAAGGCAAAGGGACTGCATCAGAAGAAAGAATAGTTACCTCTGGGCCTTCAGCATTACTCGCTTCAGCGTCGTCCTGACAAATATCATCATCAATAAGACGTATAAAAAGTAAGCCAACTGAATCAAGGTCTACCCCGAGGTTCGGATTACCCACATCATCCTCCTCTAAATCCGGGGTAGAGGAAGCAGTGTTCCTTTTCTTCTGAGCGGGCTTCTTCACCCTTGTTTTGGGTCGGGTTACCTTTTCGGTCGGCTCTTGAAACTTCTTGCTCCAAAACGGATCATCTCCCTGTCTAAGAAAGGACTGGTGTTAACAATATGTATATAAGGAGATCATAACTTCTATAACAAACAGAGGTGAGATACTTACAGCAGGTGGTTTGTTTATAGCACAAAAGGGAAGCAGGCCAGTTCGGGCGCAAACATATTCCGGTTCATTCAGCATCTTTTTCACAGCTTCAGTAACTTCGTCTTCCGTCAGCTGAATGTTGCAGTGCCTCAAAGGATCATCAACCCGGCCCGTGTATTGGCACATTAAACCGGAGCGAATGCTAAGGGGCAGGATGCTCCATGAAATCCAGCAACGGGCAAGATCTACCCCCGTTAAACCGTTGGCCATGAAGGCTCTGAGCTTGGACAGCTGAGGGGCATACTTACTCCTCTCTTTGGCGGTTAGTCTTGGGGGGAAGGGGTGTGTATTGCTGAGTCTCTCTGGACGAAAGCCAGGCAGAGGATTTTCTTCAGCAGGAGAAGTATCCTTGCAATAGAACCAAGTGTGATTCCATTCTTGCGGATGACTATGCAACTTGGCATGAGGATAAGTCACTTCTTTCCTCTTTTGAATCGCCATACCACCCAGTTCCATATTAGGGCCGTCGGTGAATTCAGTACGTCGGTTCAAATGAAAACAGTCTCGGAACAGCTCTACAGTAGGTTCCTCCTGGAAGTACACCTCACAAAGCACTTGAAAATGGCAGATATTCGTGACTGAGTTTGGGCCAACATCTTGTGGGCGCAACCTAAAATTAGCCAGGACGTCCCGATAAAATTTTGAACCGGGTGGATTAAAACCCCGGGCCAGGTGATCCGCAAACACCACCACTTCTCCCTCCTGTGGGGTAGGAGGACATTCATCCCCTGGAACCCTCCAATGGATGGCATTTTTGCTACTCAAAGCGCCAGTCAGAACTAAGTTGTTTAATTGGGTCTCAGTGATGCGAGAGGGAACCCAGTTGCATTCGTACACCTGTTTTGCCATGAGGAAATCTACAAGACAAAGGTATTCCGGTTTGAGAACAAGTATGATTGTAAACCGAAGATGCTCTTATATAGAGTGAAGTTGTCTACAATGATATCACCTAGCGGTTCATCAAGGGGACTAATGGATATATGGATTGGGTTGCTCGCTCTGCTAGAAGTTAAACCGACCAGATCTAACAGTTGTGAATATGAAAGCAGAAACAGATCGACCAGATCTAACAGTTGTGAATATGAAAGCAGAAACAGATCCCGTACGGATTCTTTCAAAATAATGGATCTACAGCTAGGGCGAAAAAGAAGTAAAAATATGAGGTTTGGCTCACAGCAGAACAACATAAGTTCGACAAGCAGGGAAATGAGTGGGATCTAAGGAGATGAGTACAGATTTATGACGAATACTGAGAGTGACTACAAATCACAATATAAGTATCATAATCTGTTCACAAAAGCTTGCTATGGAGATGAACAATGAACAGTGGCAGGATGATGAACCCTAGAGCAGATCTGAGGCAAGAAGAACAGGAGCCTTACCGGGATCCAAACGGATGCGGAGGGTCGCCGCGGTACTCTGGTCCGGACAGGTTGATGCAGCGGCCCGAGTTGATGCGGTGGCTGACGGCGGCGGCGGAGCTCCGAGGTCTGAGTCGCGAGGAAGACGAAGAAGGGGACGAAAGGGAGGAAAGGAAGATGGCCTTCTAGTCCTATTTATAAGGCGCGGCGCGCGTGCCAGGCGCGCGAATCCAGGAGCCGGTGATTTTGGGAACCCAGCCGTCGCCTTGATTATTGCGGTTTGAGCAAAAGGAAATGGTAGCTTTGTTCTGACGTCATATCGGTTTACAGCAGCAAGAGGAGACGACGAAATGGCGGTTTAACATTTACTGGAAGACATTTGAAGACAAAAATTCTTATTAAGGATTGACATGAACCTGTTCAAATCAATCTGGGGCCTAATGTTGGGGATATTGCTATTTGGGGTAAACCGGCCTACAGGGCCCGGGTTAGCTCCGTCAATGGACCCAAGATGTTAAAGCCCAAGGAGAAATAGAAGGACCCAAGGCCTATAATCGGTTTAAAGGTTTATGGCCGTAAACCGGCCTGAGGTAAACTTGCATTGTAAGTTAGGAATAGAGAGACCAACCCGGGCACGTTTATGAACCGGAGGTTGGGACTTTGTAGACCGACGGGCGTCACCCGTGTATATAAGGGGACGACCCGACGGCGGTTTAAGGACAGAGAACAAGAACTCGAGGTTTAGGCGAAGCTTATCGCTCCCTAGCCCTCGAAACCCATCAATCCCATCACAACTAGACGTAGGCTTTTACCTTCATTGAAGGGGCCGAACTAGTATAAACACCGTGTCCTTGCGTCCGCGTTTAACCCCTTCAAATTAACCCGTTGCGATGGCTCCACGACTAAGTCCTTTCGCTAGGACATCTGCCGTGACAAATCCACGACACCCTCCCTCCCTCACCGCCGCATGAGGCTGCCGCCGGGCAAGCCCGTGTCGCAGCCGGGGATTGCGGCGGCGGGGCCCTTGCTGCTTCGCCTTGTGCTGGAGAGCGATTGGATCTGGGGCGGCGACCCTTCAGGCCAGGCCCCTCCGTGCTACAGCGAGCGGAGGGACTGTCATGGTGCCGGTGGTCTGGTCGGACGGCCAACAGATCTTTGGTGGACCAGGGCCTGGCGTGGCTACTCTGGCGGCCGACGGCGCCTGATCTGCTCGCTGGCCTCTAGCCCTGATTGGTGTGCTTCTCTCCTGCGGGCTCCTGGCGGTGCCGGCGTGGCTTGCCCGGACCCTGGCTGGTGGCTGCGGGTGAAGCTGGTGGAGGAGATCCAGATTGGGGGAAACCCCTTGGTCGGCCCTGGCTGGCCGCACCAACGACGATGCTCAAGAGCGCCGCTTTTCTTCTTGGAGATGTCGGTCTACGTATGCTCCTCTACTTCCCTCCTACCTGCCTCTCGGGTGAAAACCCTAACTCCGGTGGGCGGCGGCGGCGTCCTTGATGTCGTGACCTTCCTGAAGGCGTCGCCTTGAGGGCTGAGTGGTGGTGGACATTGTGTGGGTCCTTGACGGTTGCTGGTGGTGGGCACTGCTTCGGGGGAAACCCTAGGATCTAGTCTTCCAGGTCGGATGATGGTGGTACTACCGTGCCGTTTCTCTCTTGGGAGCATCATTTGTGGAGTAGCGCTGGATGGCAGAGGCAGGAGGTGGAGCGGCTTCCTCTTGCACGGAGCTTTGGTGAAGCTGTCAAGTCATGCCTGGCCGAAAGGTGCTACGCTGAGTCATGCCTGGTTGGCAGGTGCTACGCACGACAGTCTTCCAGAGTCTTCGCATCTGGACGGATGAGCGCAGGGCGGAGGCGCCGTTGGGCGCCGTGCTGGCGCCGACGGGTGTCCGGACTGGCAAGAATGGTGCAGATGTCTCTCCTGAATATGGGTCAGTGGTCCAATGATGATGGCGGCTTCTAAAGCGTGTGCATGTGGTATGCGCTTTAGGTCTGCTGCACTGACTGTTGGTCCCGATACATTATGTGGATGGATTGGCGACAACACCGGTTTTAGATATGGGGAGTGCGAGCACTCCACATTATCGAGTTTGTAGGCATGAGTGGTGATTTCGAGTGGATTGATGTATGTTTTTGTCAGACCTTTATGAAATAATTAATAAAGATTCCTCTCAGGACACCACACACTCCACGGAGTTGCTCCACCTCAGCCGTTCAGTGGGCTGTGGCCGGCGGCCAAACTCGGCGAGGGCGTGATCATCGGCGTGATCGACACCGAAGTGTGGCCGGAGAGCGCGAACTTCGACGATGCTGGCATTAGCCCTGTGCCGTCCCGGTGGCGCGGCGCTTGCGAGCCGGGCGTGGCATTTGCCGCCTCTATGTGCAACCGGAAGCTCATCGGAGCGCGTTACTTCAACAAGGGTTTTGTCACCGCGAACCCCGGCGTGGTCATCAGCATGAACTCGACAGGCAACATCCTAGGCTACGACATGCACACCTCATCCACCGCAGCGGGCAGCCCCGTGTCGGGCACGTCTTTCTTCAGGTACGGGCTTGGCACTGCCCGCAGAGTTGCCCCGCGTGCTCATGTCGCCATGTACAAGGTTATCTGGAACACAAAGGGCCCCAATACGCGTCTGACGTGCTGGCTGCTATGGACGCGGCAATCGCGGATGGTGTCGACATCATCTCCATCTCAATGGGTTTCGACGGCGTGCCGCTGTACGAGGACCCCGTGGCCATAGCTGCGTTCGCCGCCATGGAGCGTGGCATGCTCGTGTCGGCTTCAGCGGGAAATAAAGGCCCACGCCCCGTCAGTTTGCACAATGGCATCCCATGGCTGCTCACCGTCGCGTCTGGCACGGTGGACCGGACAATGTTCTCCGACACCGTGTCTTATGGCAGCATGACGCAAGGCACCATAACTGGCTACACGAACTACCCTGCGAACGCTTGGGTGGTGGACACGAAGTTGGTCATCTCAGCGTGCAACTCCTCGGCGTCGCTAGCGAACGTAACGAGGAGCATAGTGGTGTCTCCACACGGGGAGTGTCTTCGATCAGCTGGTCGCCGTGGCCGAGGCCGGGGTCGCCGCGGCCATCTTCATCAGCTCGGAAGACGTGTCATTTTTTTGGACGATTTCTGAGGACACCATGTCGCTCCCAGCCATTTTCATCAGCCCGGAAGACGCATTGGCGCTACTGAGCTACATCAACTCCACCATAATCCCGACGACAACAATGGAGTTCCAGCAGACGATCCTCGGCACACGGCCAGCGTCGGTGGTCGCCGCGTACTCCTCTCGGGGTCTGTCGCCTAGCTACCCCGGTGTGCTCAAGCCGGACATACTAGCTCCTGGGACAACATTCTAGCGTCATGGGCACCCGTGGATCCACATGGAACGATAGGGAAGACTGCGCTGGCCAGCGACTTCCTCGTTGTGTCCGGGACGTCGATGGCGTGCCCACACGCCAGCGGCGTGGTGGCGTTGCTTCACGCAACGCACCCGGACTGGAGCCTGGCCATGACCAAATCGGCAATGTGACCATGTTAAAAGGTAGGCTAGTAGTTGTATAAACGTGACATGTTGTCATGTCTATTGTATGCGTGCGTGTGTTGTATAGATAGTGCAGGTTGTTAGTATAGGTTGAGCCTTATCTTGTATAGCTTGGAGTAGGGGCAAAGCCTAGCAACAACCTGCGCATGATGTATTTGATCTTCTGAGTATTTAACACGAACGCGTCCCTGCCAGGAAGGCATACGCTTCCACGCATTTCCACTTTTTTCATGGTAATCAGAGCTGTCCTCGAGCTCATCCATGACGACATATTCAAGTTCCTTCCCTCCCTCGCCATTTGCTCACGCCGCCACAGGGAAGCTCAGCAAGGGAAGTCAGGCCCTGTGGCGCGCGACCGTGCTCTCCGCCATCCGGGGAGCGCAGATGGCGAAGTACCTCGACGTCGAGCAGCTGCCACCACCGATGCAGATCGACGTGACCTCATCTGATGGCAAGACCACGACGAAGGCAGTAAACCCGGAGTTCCAAACCTGGTACGCGCAAGATCAACAAGTTTTCTCATACCTTCTAATGACTCTCCCTCGTGAGATAGCCATCCAGGTTGCATCATGCCACACTTCGGCGGAACTCTGAAATAGGGTTGAGGGCATGCTTGCATCCCGCACCCGTTCCCAGACCACGAACGTACGGATCGCCCTCGCTAACTTGCAGAAGGGCAACTCCTCCATCACCGAACACGTTGGAAAAATCAGGTCCCTCTGCGACGAGCTGATCGCCGTGGGGAAGAGGGTGGACGAGGATGACATCATCTCCCACATCCTAGCCGGGTTTGAAGAAGACTTCGACCCGGTGGTTTCTGCCATGTGCTCCCGGGTGGAACCGGTGGCCGTGGCCGAGTTGTACTCACAGTTGCTCAGATTTGAGACGAGGCTAAATCTTCGTGGTGGAGGGTCTCAGTCCTCTGCCAACGCTGCCACCCGAGGCCGCAAGTTTGGCGGCGGAGGTGGTGACCGCGGCTGCAGACAGGCCCGCGCCGGTGGTGATCGCGGCAGCCGCAGCTACTCCAAGCCTGGAGGTCGTGGCGGTGGTGGACATGGCGGCAACGGTGGCGGCTGATACGTCTCCAACGTATCTATAATTTTTTATTGCTCCATGCTATTATATATTCTGTTTTGGATGTTTAATGGGCTTATTTATGCACTTCTATATTATTTTTGGGACTAACCTATTAACCCAAGGCCAGTGCAGATTGCTGTTTTTTTTTGCCTATTTCAGTATTTCGCACAAAAAATATATCAAACGGAGTCCAAACGGAATGAAACCTTCGGGAGCATGATTTTTGGAACAAACGTGATCCAGAGGACTTGGAGTGGACGTCAAGCAATCAACGAGGAGGCCACGAGGCAGGGGCGCACCCCCCTAGGCGCGCCCTCCACCCTTGTGGGCCCCTCGTAGCTCCACCGACCCACTTCTTCCTCCTATATATACCTACGTACCCCGAAACCATCGAGGAGCACCATGAAAACCTAATTCCACCGCCGCAACCTTCTATACCCGTGAGATCCCATCTCGGGGCCTTTTCCGGCGCTCCGCCGGAGGGGGCATCGATCACTGAGGGCTTCTACATCAACACCATAGCCTTTCCAATGATGTGTGAGTAGTTTACCACAGACCTTCGGGTCCATAGTTATTAGCTAGATGACTTCTTCTCTCTCTTTGGATCTCAATACAAAGTTCTCCTCGATCATCTTGGAGATTTATTCGATGTAACTCTTTTTGCGGTGTGTTTGTCGAGATCCGATGAATTGTGGGTTTATGATCAAGATTATCTATGAACAATATTTGAATCTTCTTTGAATTCTTTTATGTATGATTGGTTATCTTTGCAAGTCTCTTCGAATTATCAGTTTGGTTTGGCCTACTAGATTGATCTTTGTTGCAATGGGAGAAGTTCTTAGCTTTGGGTTTAATCATGCGGTGCTCGATCTCAGTGACAGTAGGGGAAACGACACGTATTGTATTGTTGCCATCGAGGATAAAAAGATGGGGTTTATATCATATTGCATGAGTTTATCCCTCTACATCATGTCATCTTACCTAATGCGTTACTCTGTTCTTATGAACTTAATACTCTAGATGCATGCTGGATAGCGGTCGATGAGTGGAGTAATAGTAGTAGATGCAGGCAAGAGTCGGTCTACTTATCACGGACGTGATGCCTATATACATGATCATGCCTATATATTCTCATAATTATGCACTTTTCTATCAATTGCTCGACAGTAATTTGTTCACCCACCGTAATACTTATGCTATCTTGAGAGAAGCCACTAGTGAAACCTATGGCCCCTGGGTCTATTCTCTATCATATTAATCTTCCGTCAACAAGCTATTTCTATCGCTGTTTATTTTGCTTTCTTTACTTTTAGTCTTTATCATAAAAATACCAGAAATATTATCTTATCATCTCTATCAGATCTCACTTTTGCAAGTGGCTGTGAAGGGATTGACAACCCCTTTATCGCATTGGTTGCAAGGTTCTTATTTGTTTGTGTAGGCACGAGGGACTTGCATGTGGCCTCCTACTGGGTTGATACCTTGGTTCTCAAAAACTGAGGGAAATACTTACGCTACTTTGTTGCATCACCCTTTCCTCTTCAAGGGAAAACCAACGCAGTGTTCAAGAGGTAGCAAGAAGGATTTCTGGTGCCGTTTCCGTGGAGTCTACGCACAAGTCAAGACATACCAAGTACCTATCACAGACTCTTATCCCTCGCATTACATTATTTTCCATTTGCTTCTCGTTTTCCTCTCCCCCACTTCACCCTTGCCGTTTTTTTCGCCCTCTTTTTCCGTTCGCTTCTTTTTCGCTTGCCTTTTGTGTCCCGTGTGCTATCATGGCTAGTCCTTTATCTACTCCTTTGTCTCCCGATAATGAAGTCCTTAATTTTAAACAAAGGGAGGGAGAAAATCTAAAAGATGCTTGGTATAGAATTTGCAATGCGCAAAATAGTTCTACTAGTAAGCAATCTACTTCCGTTCTTCTTCGCAATTTTTATGTAGGCATCACTCCTTGGAATAGATATATTCTTGATACCATTACCGGAGGATATTTCTTGGGTAGCCATACTTTTGATTCTTATAATGCTATGATATATTTGTTTGGCCCACCACCTCTTTTGGTTAATGGAACTATTTTAACTTTGGAACATGTGATGCAACGGCTTGAAATTATCGAAAATAAAGTTGCCACCGTAGAGTTGATTGAAAATTTGGATAGAAAGATCCAAAACCAAATTACCCAATACGGATCTAAGGTAGGAGTTGCTCTTAAATTTTTTAAAGAAAAGGAACCTATGGTTAATGAAAAGATAGATCAAGATTCCACTAGAATTGATAAAATTGAGGATATCATTACCAACTTAGGGTCAGCCTTTTCTTCCGTGAAAAATACTCCAAAACCTCCTAATTCTAAAATTGCCAAATTGATGTATGTTCCTAAAAATAAGGGTGAAACTTCTAGTAAGGGAAGCGCGGATCTCAAATCCATAAGTGTTCACCCCAACTTTCTCTCTATCCTTAAGGAACCTTTTGCTACAAATGATTTTCTCGATTTCGTTCCTAGGAGTTTGATAATTAATAAAAATAAAGAAACTCCTAAGGGTTATAGGTGTCTTATTGAATAATTGCCCACCAAAGATGGTAACACCTAGATCTATCCTTGCCTTTATGCCTAGCTAGGGGCGTTAAACGATAGCGCTTGTTGGGAGACAACCCAATTTTATTTTAGTTTTTTGCTTTTTGGTTCTGTTTAGGAATAAATAATCCATCTATCTTCTGTTTAGATGTGGTTTTGTGTTTTAATTAGTGTTTGTGCCAAGTAGAACCTTTGGGAAGACTTGGGGAAAGTCTTTGCGATCTTGCTGTAAAAAACAGAAACTTTAGCGCTCACGAGATTAGCTACAACCTTTTACCGGAGAGTGCTATTTAGTTCATTATTTTTGAAGATTATTAATAGATAAATTCCTCACGCCCAGCAATTTATTTTAGAATTTTTGGAGTTCCAGAAGTTTGCGTTAGTTACAGATTACTACAGACTGTTCTGTGTTTGACAGATTCTGTTTTTCTCGTGTTGTTTGCTTATTTTGATGAATCTATGGCTAGTAATGGAGTTTATGAACCATAGAAAAGTTGGAATACAGTAGTTTTAACACCAATATAAATAAAGAATGAGTTCATTACAGTACCTTGAAGTGGTGTTTTCTTTTCTTTTGCTAACGGAGCTCACGAGATTTTCTGTTAAGTTTTGTGTTGTGAAGTTTTCAAGTTTTGGGTAAAGATTTGATGGATTATGGAACAAGGAGTGGCAATAGCCTAAGCTTGGGGATGCCCAAGGCACCCCAAGGAAAAATATAAGGACAACCAAAAAATCCTAAGCTTAGGGATGCCCCGGAAGGCATCCCCTCTTTTGTCTTCGTCCATCGGTAACTTTACTTGGAGCTATATTTTTATTCACCACATGATATGTGTTTTGCTTGGAGCGTCTTGTATGAATTGAGTCTTTGCTTTTTAGTTCATCACAATCATCCTTGCTGTACACACCTTTTGAGAGAGACACACATTATTCAGAATTTATTAGAATACTCTATGTGCTTCACTTAGATCTTTTGAGTTATACAATTTTGCTCTAGAGCTTCACTTATATATTTTAGAGCACGATGGTGGTTATATTTTATAGAAATTATTGATCTCTCGTGCTTCACTTATATTATTTTGAGAGTACTTTAGAACAGCAAGGTAATTTACTTTGGTTATAAAATTAGTCCTAATATGATAGGCATCCAAGATAAAAACTTTTAAGTGCATTGAATACTAAGAGAAGTTTGATACTTGATAGTTGTTTTGAGATATAAAGGTGGTAATATTAAAGTTGTGCTAGTTGAGTAGTTGTGAATTTGAGAAATACTTGTGTTGAAGTTTGAAAGTCCCGTAGCATGCACGTATGGTAAACGTTGTGTGACAAATTTGAAACATGAGGTGTTCTTCGATTGTCATCCTTATGAGTGGCGGTCGGGGATGAGCGATGGTCTTTTCCTACCAATCTACTCCCTCCGTTCAGAATTACTTGTCTCGAAAATGGATGTATCTAGAACTAAAATACATCTAGATACATCCATTTCTGCGACAAGTAATTCCGAACGGAGGGAGTATCTCCCTAGGAGCATGCGCATAGTGCTTGGTTTTTGATGACTTGTAGATTTTTGCAATAAGTATGTGAGTTCTTTATGACTAATGTTGAGTCCATGGATTATACGCACTCTCAACCTTCCATCATTGCTAGTCTCTTCGATACCATGCATTGCCCTTTCTCACCTTGAGAGTTGGTGCAAAATTTGCCGGTGCATCCAAACCTCGTGATACTATACGCTCTGTCACACATAAACCTCCTTATATCTTCCTCAAAATAGCCACCATACCTACCTATTACCATTCCGAGATATATTGCTATGAAACTTTCCACCGTTCCGTTTATTATGACACGCTTCATCATTGTCATATTGCCTTGCGTGATCATGTAGTTAACACCGTATTTGTGTTAAAGCCACCATGCATATTATTTCATACATGTCACTCTTGATTCATTGCCCTTCCCGGTACACCACCGGAGGCATTCATATAGAGTCATATTTTGTTCTAAGTATCGAGTTGTAATCATTGAGTTGTAAATAAATAAAAGTGTGATGATCATCATTAATAGAGCATTGTCCCAAATAAAAAAAGGAAAGAGAAAGGCCAAATAAAAAAAAGAGGCCCAAAAAAGAAAAAAAGAAAAAAAGAGAGAGAAATAAAAAGGGACAATGCTACTATCCTTTTTCCACACTTGTGCTTCAAAGTAGCACCATGATCTTTATGATAGAGAGTCTGTTGTTTTGTCACTTTCATACTTAGTGCAAAATGAAGGCTAGCAAAAGATTGGGAAGCGACCAACCAAGAAACGAATAATCTCATAAGCAAGCATTAAGCATAATTAACACCGAATAATGCACCATAAGTAGGATATAATTTTCATTGCATGATTATTGACTTTCGTGCATGCATAGGGAATCACAAACCTTAACACCAATATTCTTACTAGAGGACAATTACTCATCAACATAACTCACATATCACATCATCATATCTCAAAACTATTACTAAGAATCAAGATTATTTTGTCCAATGATCTTCATGACATTTTCTTTTACTTTATCCTTCTTGGATATCTATCACTTTGGGACTAATTTTCATGTGTTGCTTTTCATAAGCTCAAACAAATATAAGTGAAGATCATGAGCATAACAAATTTTCTATCTCTCAAAATAATTTAAGTGAAGTAAGAGAGAATTTCTTCAAAATTTTACTAACTCTCAAATAAATCTAAGTGAAGCAAGAGAGCATTTCTTCAAAAATAACAAAGTACACCGTGCTCAAAAATATATAAGTGAAGCACTAGAGCAAGTCCTAGCTCATAAAAGATTTAAGTGAAGCAAAGAGAGCAATTCTAACAAAGTCATGATATAATTTTGGCTCTCTCAAATAGGTGTGTCCAGAAAGGATTGATGACTTAAAACACACACAAAAAAAAGCAAAGACACATATCATACAAGACGCTCCAAGAAATACACATATCATATAGGACGCTCCAAGCAAAACACATATCATGTGACGAATAAAAATATAGCCTCGAGTAAAATACCAATAGTTGTTGGAAGAAAGTGGGGATGCCACTCGGGGGCATCCCCAAGCTTAGTTGGTTGCTCATTCTTGGATAATAGCTTGGGATGCCGGGGCATCCCCAAGCTTAGGATCTTACATCCTTTCTTCATCCATCATAAGATAACCCAAAACTTGAAAACTTCAATCACACAAAACTCAACAAAACCTTCGTGAGATCCGTTAGTGTAAGAAAATAAACCACTACTATAAGTGTTGTATCAAACCAATTCTTATTTTATTTTTGTATTATATCTACTGTATTCCAACTTTTCTATGGCAAAAACTCATCAAAGAAAACCATAGAGCCATCAAAATAAGCACACAACACAAAGAAAACAGAATCTGTCAAAACAGAATAGTTTGTAGCAATCTTATTTGTTAGAATACTTATGGAACTCCAAAAATTCTGAACAACTAGGACAACCCGGATAATTTGTATATTGATCTTCTTAAAAAAGAATTAGCATTTTATCACATTCTGGTGAATTTTAACAATTATTTTCATGAGCATAAAGTTTCTGTCTTTTTCAGCAAGATCAAACAACTGTCACCCAAGAAGATCCTATTGGTTCTACTTGGAACAAACACTAATTAAAACGAAAAAACACAATCATAGAAGTATAATAATTGTGCTAACACTCAAGAACATAAAGCAAAAAAGAAAAATAAATTTTATTCATTGGGTTGCCTCCCAACAAGCGTTATAGTTTTACGCCCTTAGCTAGGCATAAAGCAAGGATCTAAGTTTTGTCATCTTTGGTTCGAGATCCATAAGATTCCCTCGTGATTTATTCATAAGGTGGCTTAATTCTTGTTCTAGGAAAGTGTTCCATCCCTTTCCTCAAAGGAAATTGGAACTTAATATTGCCTTCTTTCATATCAATAACGACACCGATAGTGCGTAAAAACGGTCTACCAAGAATAATTGGACAAGACGGATTGCAATCAATATCAAGAACAATAAAATCTATGGGCACATAATTCCTATTTGCAAGAATAAGAACATCATTAATTCTTCCCATAGGCTTTTTAATAGTAGAATCTGCCAAGTGCAAATTCAAGGAACATTCTTCAAGATTAGTAAGACCAAGCACATCACATAAAGATTTCGGAATTGTAGAAACACTAGCACCCAAGTCACATAAAGCAAAACACTCATAATTTTTAATCTTGACTTTGATAGTAGGTTCCCATTCATCATGTAATTTTCTAGGAATTGAAACTTCTAATTCCATTTTTTCTTCTAAAGCTTTCATCATAGCATCAACAATATGTTTAGTAAAAGCTTTATTTTGTTCATAGGCACGGGGTGAATTTATCATGGATTGCAACAAAGAAATATAATAAATCAAAGAGCAACTATCATAATTAAAGTATTTGTAATCCAAAAGAGTGGGTACATCACTAGTTAAAGTTTTGACCTCTCTAAACCCACGTTCATCAATTTTCTCAACAAGATTTTCACCCTCCGAAATATTGGGACGCCTTCTACTTAAAGTTGACTCTTATCCAGTCCCTTTTTCATCATTCTTAACTTTACTTAACAAGGAATCAATAGAAGAAACACCAATCATTTTAAGATCTTCATCACTTTTATCTTCTAAAGAGATTGGTTTAGCAGCCATTTGATTTACTAAGGTAGATTGTGCATCAGATATTTTTCCTAGCAAACTTTCAGCAAAAGCATACTTAGATTGGAGGTTGCAAACTTCTCTACTAATATCATCAAGTTGTTTTGTGATAGCATCTAGCACAACAGAGTGCTCCTTAAGTTCCTCAGTAAAATATTTATTATGCTCCAATTGCGTAGTCATATATTCCTTAGTACTTTTCTCAATTTCAAGCAAAATATTTGGGTAAGTAACATCATAATAATTTCTTTGAGGCATCATGAGTACGCAACACAAGAAAGCACGCAAAACAGATCCAACAAGAAAATGGCGAACGAAAAAAGAGAGGCAAATTAAACGGCAATTTTTTTGTGAAGTGGGGGAGAGGAAAATGAGAGGCAAAGCGCAAATAATGTAAATTGCAAAGAGATGAGATTTGTGATTAGGAACCTGGTTATGTTGAAGATCCTCCGCGACAACGGCGCCAGAAATTCTCCTTGATGGTAGCTGGAACTACGTCGATATTTCCCTGGAGAGGGAGATGTAGCACATCGACGGTAGAGTATTTCCCTCAGTTATGAAACCAAGGTATCGAACCAGTAGGAGAACCAAGCAACACAATGTAAACAACACCTGGACACAAATAACAACACCTCGCAACCCGATGTGTTAAAGGGGTTGTCAATCCCTTTCGGGTAACGACGCCAGAAATTGGCAAGCGAACGTGAGATAAATTGTAGTAGATTGATAGATCGAACGCCAAATAAAATAAATAAAGATAAAACGCAACAAGGTATTTTTGTATTTTTGGTTTAATAGTTCTGAATAAAAATGCAAAGGAAAAGTAGATCGCAAGGCAAATATATGAGAAAGAAGACCCAGGGGCCGTAGGTCTCACTAGTGGCTTCTCTCGAGAAAAATAGCAAATAGTGGGTAAACAAATTACTATTGGGCAATTGATAGAACTTCAAATAATTATGACGATATCCAGGCAATGATCATTACATAGGCATCACGTCCAAGATTAGTAGACCGACTCCTGCCTGCATCTACTACTATTACTCCACACATCGACCGCTATCCAGCATGCATCTAGTGTATTAAGTTCATGGGAAAACGGAGTAATGCAATAAGAACGATGACATGATGTAGACAAGATCCGTTTATCTATATGGCGTAGATATAGATCCCGTCTTTTTATCCTTAGTAGCAATTATACATACATGTCGTTTCCCCTTCTGTCACTGGGATCGAGCACCGTAAGATCGAACCCACTATGAGGCACCTCTTCCATTGCAAGATAAATAGATTAAGTTGGCCAAACAAAACCCAAATATCGGAGAAGAAATACGAGGCTATAAGAGATCATGCATATAAGAGATCAAAGAAACTCAAATAACTTTCATGGATATAAAAAGATATGACTGATCATAAACTCAAAGTTCATCAGATCCCAACAAACACGCCGCAAAAGAGTTATATCATATGGATCTCCAAGAGACCATTGTATTGAGCATTCAACGATAGAGAGAAAGCCATCTAGCTACTAACTAGGGACCTGAAGGTCTACAAAGAACTACTCACGCATCATCGGAGAGGCACCAATGGAAGTGGTGTACCCCTCCGTGATGGTGTCTAGATTGGATCTGGTGGTTTTGTACTTTGCGGTGGCTGGATGAATATTTCGACGCTTGTTCTACGGTTTCTGGTATATTGTGGTATTTATAGAGCAAAGAGGCGGTTCGGGGGGCACCCGAGGTGGGCACAACCCACCAGGGCGCGCCTGGTCCTCCTGGCGCGCCCTGGTGGGTTGTGCCCCCCTCGGGGCACCCCCCAGGTGCAACTAGGGCCCATTGCCTTCCTTCTTGCCCATAAAAAATCATCGTGGTGTTTCGTGGCATTTGGACTCCGTTTGATATTGATTTCCTGCAATGTAAAAAACATGAAAAAAAACAGCAACTGGCACTTGGCACTATGTCAATAGGTTAGTACCAAAAAAGATATAAAATGACTATAAAATGATTATAAAACATCCAAGATTGATCATAAAACAGCATGGAACAATAAAAAATTATAGATACGTTGGAGACCTATCACACCCTAATGCCGGCACTCGTTTACGTGCATAAATACTTTTGCTGCCTCCGGAGTTATTAAATCCTACTGATCAAGGGGGTGAATATTATGCTAATGATCATTTGTTTAATAATCCTAACCCTAATGGAGACAACGGTGAAGAAAACAGTGCTCCAGGCTGTGATTTTATGCAGCAGCAACAAAGAACTCCTGACGCTGGACACGAGGTGGATATGGACGCTGGACACGAGGCAGATAAGCCCTCGGGATCTGGCGCGCGCGCGCCTGCTGATGTGGTTGCGGGATCCCAGGAGGATCTCCTTGCGCCTCCAGCTTCGCCACCTGTCAACCGGTCTGGTGGGCCGGACGCATCCCCGTCGCGGTCGCAGTCAGGCACTCAACCCGAGGCAGGCCCCCGGTCGAATGCTCCCTCGTTCGCACGCGCTCCCTCACCCACGCTCGCCAATGGTCGAGGCGGGACAAGCGGAACATCACCCGACACACACACGAGCAGTGCTGGACGAGCTGGCGGGTTGCTCTCACCGACCCCACACATGCGGGATTCGAGCCCGACGACTGAGGAAGGATCAGCTACGCTGACTCAGTCGGCTACAATACGAGGAGAGGGATCCTCTGCGGCTGTGGAGCAGGCGGCTCCCGTGTGCATGTCACCACGGGTAACTACATGTGACCAGAAAGGTATTTTGAAACCTACAAAATTCAAAGACGGAATAGTCAGGTATGAAAGGAACTTTAAGTTTGGGAACTTTGCATCTTTTGGTGAACCTCACAACTTGACAGAGGCACTAAGCAATGACAACTGGAGAAATGTTATGCACACAAAATATGATGCACTTATGAAAAATCAAACATGGCACCTAGTTCCTTCAAAGCAAGGGAGGAATATCATAGATTGTAAGTGGGTGTACAAAATTAAAAAAAGACCTGATGGAACTATAGTTAGGTACAAGGTAGATTAGTAGCTAAAGGCTTTAAGCAACGCTATGGGATTGATTATGAAGATACCTTTATCCCTGTAGTTAAGGCTGCTACTATCAGACTTGTTTTGCCTATTGTTGTTTCCAGGGGTTGGAGTCTTCACCAATTGGATGTACAGAATGCGTTCTTACACAGCGTTCTCAAGGAGGAGGTCTATATGAGACAACCACCTGGTTTTGAGGACTGTTCAAAACCACATCATGTGTGTAAGTTGGGCAAGGCCTTGTATGGTCTAAAACAGGCACCTAGAGCCTGGCACCACAAGCTGAGTACAAAACTACATCAACTTGGTTTCAAGGCATCTAAAGGAGATACTTCTTTGTTCTTCTTCAGAAAAGGGAAGGTGACTATGTTTATGTTGATTTATGTTGATGATATAATTGTTTCTAGCTCATCACAAGAAGCCACCTCAACACTATTAAGAAATTTGAAAGGAGAATTTGCTCTTAAGGATCTAGGAGAGTTGCATTACTTCCTAGGTATTGAAGTAAAACAGTGTCATGATGGTATTATGTTAACTCAGGAAAAGTATGCTAGAGACATAGTCAAGCGAGTAGGCATGAGGGGCTGTAAACCTTCTAGTACACCTATTTCTACCGCTGACACGCTATCTTTGCATGAAGGAGAATTGTTAAGTCCAGAATAAGGGACTAAATACTGGAGTACAGTAGCCAGTAGGTGCATTATAGTATCTAACATTGACAAGACCTGATATATCTTTTGCTATTAATAAGGTCTGTCAATTTCTACATGCTCCTACTTCTTTGCACTGGACAACTATTAAAAGAATAATAAGATATATTCAAGGGAGTGCTAAAATAGGCCTCAAAATATGCAAGTCTTCTTCAACAACAGTGAGTGCATTCTCTGATGCAGATTAGGCTGGGTGTCCAGATGATAGGAGATCAAGTGGAGGCTTTGCAATCTTCCTTGGGTCAAATCTTATATCCTGGAATGCAAAGAAACATGCCACAGTCTCACACTCTAGCACTGAAGCAGAATATAAGTCTTTGGCAAATGCAACTACTGAGGTAATGTGGATTGAAACCCTACTTGATGAACTAGGGATTGGAAGATCACACATGTCATGTTTGAGGTGTGATAATCTTGGGGCAACATATCTTTCTGCAAATCATGTGTTTCATGCTAGGACAAAACACATAGAGATTGACTATCATTTTGTTCGAGAAAGAGTTGCACAAAAGCTGTTGGACATTCGGTTTATTCCAACAAGAGACCAAGTTGCGTATGGATTCACTAAACCTCTTCAAGACAAACATGAAAGTGCAACTAATACCTGGGTGGTTTTGGTAATCCTTAACAACATATAGCTCATTGAACTAATACTCTTTCAAGATGATCATTTCAGAAAGTTCAATGATTGGCATTGTCGGCGTTCCGGGAACGGGGTTCCCCAGACTTGCCTGCCTGCGGCCTGCGGCGTGGCTCGAAAGGGGGCCCAGCGCGGCCCATGTTCATCAACACAAGACCCAAGACCCTCGCGAGGGGCCAAGCCTCGCGGGGCGGACGACACGGCGCTTCCTCAGGCACGGCCTCATCAGGCTGGCTCACGAGGAGGTGGAGAGATCAAGGCGGGGTACCTCGCGAGGTGCCCATGACGTAAACCATGACGACCAAGGGCGCCAGGCGGGCGCCAGCCTGCGCAGTGTCCTCCCTTTCCTCTTTGGTGCAAACGGGGCAAGCGCAGGCGAGAGGATCAAGCAAAGGCGTCCATTTCGGTGCAACGAGACCAAGACCAGTCCAACGGTGGGAAGGAGGTCATCGTGGAGCCCAGAATGGCGTCACCACAGGGCCTTTGGCAGGCGAGGACCAACTTTAGTCAGGATAAGTGTACCAGATGTTCCCCTTCAAATTGGCCAATTGTTGGCGCCCTTCCCGCTCAATATTTGGGAAGAGGCCTAGGGCCTTTGCCTATAAATAGGACTAGCCACCCCCAGGGTAGAGAGACGGATCAGAAAAGAGGAGGACCGGAAGGGACCAAGCTACCAATCTACCAACCGAGAGCAATTGAGAAATCTAGCAATCTAGAGAGATCATCGAGCAACCAGTTAGAAAGACTCAGGCAGCAGAGAGAGAGAGAGAGAAGGGTGACTGAACTCTCCCTAGCAGTTCATCGTCCTAACTAAGAACAGGCCCTCGCGAGGCTGTTCTAACTTGTAGTGTTCATCATCATCAACCCAAGAGGCAATCCACCACACCACACTGGAGTAGGGTATTACACCGCATCGGTGGCCCGAACCAGTATAAACCATGTGTCTTTTGTGTTGTTCTTTCAGTAGTTAGATCTTTGCGAGACGGAGAGGTAGAGGGCATAATCTCCGCGCGCACCCCAGAGTTCGAACCTTAAGGGTCTGCCGGAACCCGAAATCCGACATTTGGCGCACCAGGTAGGGGTGCGCCGGAATTTGTCTCCCACCGCTCCGCTCTCCTCCGACCGTCGCGTCCATGTCTGACGCTCGTCGGGCCCGTGCCGAGCGCCGGGCCGCCATCGCTTCCCGCGTCGCCCAGACGGCTCCCGTCGGTGGGCGTCCTCGTCGTTCCCCGTCGCCCGCCGTCAACGCCGCCACCGGCCCGGCGGGGAACGAGCAGCAAGCGTCGTCTCAGCACCTGTCCGTGCGGCAAGACGGCCGCACCGCTACTCCATCGCTCACACCAGCTGGCTCTTCGTCCCGCGTGCTCCGCGCACCCTTGGAGGCTCGAGCTGCGCTCATCGCGGCAAACGAGCTCCTGCGCTACCGTCCCGTCGACGACGTCTATGAAGAATGGCTCGACCGCGTCGCCGAGCTCGTCCGCGCCACAGGGGGCTCTCCTGCACCGTCCGCTCCGCTGCGCCGCACCCCACCCCGCGCGGGCCATGAAGCTCTGGGGGCGTACCAGCCGCCTCCTCTCCAAGAAGATGCCATGGCTCCAAGGCGCGTGGCCCCTGGGCGGAACCCTCTCCGTCAGGCGCCAGCCCAGCAAGAACGGAGCTGCCAAGAAGTCCCTCGACCGCAAGAGGCTGCCCGGGCGCTTCCTGCTCCGGCTCGCCGTGACCCTGCTCCAGCTCCGACACGTCAAGACCCCGCGCTGCTTCCAGCTGCGGCACATGGGGACCCGCAAGGCCAAGCTCTCCCTCAACCGAAGCCTCCCGTGGCCACCGCAGGCTGCCGCGCCTACACCACCGAGCTGCGCAGCATTGCGTGGCCCGGCAAGTTCAAGCCAGACCTGCCTCCTCGGTACGATGGCACGAACGACCCTGCCGAGTTCCTCCAGCTCTACGAGGTGGGCATTGAAGCTGCCAGTGGAGACGAGAAGGTCATGGCAAACTGGTTCCCCATGGCGCTCAAGGAAGGAGCTCACACCTAGCTCCTGAACCTGGCCCCGGGCACGATCTCTTCCTGGGACCAGATGCGCACCCGCTTCATCGCCAACTTCCAAGGTACTCGCGACCGGCCACCTGCCGTGAGCGACATGCACCGCATCAAGCAACAACCCGGAGAGACCCTGCAAAAGTACATCCAGTGCTTCAACAGTGCATGCTCAAGATCCCCAAGGTGTCAGAGGAAGCCATCATCTCGGCCTTCTCCGATGGTGTGGGCGACGTCAAGATGAAGGAGGAGCTGGCGATGCATGAAGACCTGTGCACCTCCCTGGAGCTGTTCAACTTGGCGACCAAGTGCGCCAGTGCTGAGGAGGGGCGTCTCTCCCTCCTCGAGCTGCCTGCCGCAGACCCAGAAGAGAAGAAGCCCAAGGCCAAGGATGTGAAGCGCAAGGGGGTTGCCGTGCTCGCGGCGGAACCGGACACCAAGCGGGGCAAGGATCTGCCCAAATCCTCCAGGGGCAGCCGGTACTGTGTGTACCACGACCTCCACACCCACAACACCAATGAATGCCAAGAGCTCCGCGCCGTGCGAGAAGGAAGGATCGGCCGTCGTCCCAACCGCGCTGACCGGGGCTACGGCCGAGGAGGAGGAAGAAACCCGGGACGCTGGGAAGACCGCGGCCCGCGCCAAGGATGGCGTGATCAACCTCGTGAGGACCGCTGGCGGGACCTGCCTCGCGAGAGGGATTGGCAGGATCAACCTCATGAGGATCGCCTGCAGGGCAATGCAGGCCTCCCTCAACTGCCGCCTCAGCCAAGGAGGAACGAGGACCGCCGCCAAGACGAGGGGGCTGGGGGCTTCCAGGAGCCGCGCGCAATCACCTGCATCCTGGGCGGAGCTCAAGCCCTAGCCTCCCAACGCATCTTCAAGCAGTTTGCCCGCGAAGTGAATGCAGTCCTCCCCAGGCTCGAAGCAACGCGCCCTCTCAGGTGGTCGGCGTGCACCATCACGTTCAGCTCAGCGGATCAGCTCAAGTGCGCGGCCACAGCCGGGGTCCTCCCGATGCTTTGCTCCCCAGTCATCAGCAACGTACTGGTCACCAGGACCCTCATCGACGGTGGATCAAGGCTCAACGTCCTGTCCGTGGAAACATTCAACAATCTCCAAGTGCCCTATGACCAGCTTCAGCCAACCAAGCCTTTCTCCGGAGTCACCGACGGTTCCACGATTCCGATCGCTCAAGTCTGCCTCCCTGTCACCTTCGGGGCCCGCAGCAACTACCGCTCCGAGCTCATCGACTTTGACGTCGCCCACATCCGCCTGCCGTACAACGCCATCCTCAGGTACCCAACACCGGCCAAGTTCATGGCTGTAACTCATCATGGCTACAACGTCCTCAAGATGCCAGGAAGTGGCGGAGTCATCATGGTGCAGTGTGAAGAGAAGGATGCAGTGTGTTCCCTGGAGCGAGCCTTTCAGGCCGCGTCGCTAGAAGACCCAGATCGCGGAAGCAGGAGGCTTCCCGAGATCACCCCCAAGAAGAAGACATCGTCAGGCTCAGCCCCTCAGGAGGCAGGCCCCTCAGGGCCCGCGTCTGCCAAGGGGACCCTCCTTCCATCGCATAGGAAAGCGCGCCCAGCGCCCTCCTCAGGCAGGACTCGAGGGCTCTCACCTGAAGGGCCACCGACCTGGCCAAGGTCACGAGGGAGGCGCTTGGGCACCACGTGGAGGCGTGCTTCGGAGCACGTTTCCCTCAAGAAGGAGCAAGGCAAGGAAGGTCAGACCAGCAGGAGTTCATCAACAAGGCCGTTCAAGAACTACAGGAGTCAAGAATCATGAGAGGTTGCCACCGTTCACCGGCTGTGGCTCCCCATCCAGGCGAGGATGGTGGGCTGCATGTCTGCATCGACGTACCAGGGCTCAATCAGGTCGCTACGACGGAACGCCTCTGGCCCTCGCAAGTAGGGCATTGTGGAGGTCCACCCCACAGCTATGTTCGCATGCCTTACGGCTTGCCGAGCGTGGCTGCTGCGTACCAGCGCCTCATGAGGGGCACCATGGAGACTCAGGAAGACAGGCGTTCCGCAGTCCTGGCGGAGATGGAGATGATTCGCGAGGAGCCACCAGCGCCTCCGAAGCCTCCTGAGGCCCCTGGGCCTAGAGGCTCGTGAGGATCGGCTTCCGCAGCCCACCGAGTCTGCTGCACCAACACCACTTCATCTTCGACATCTTCAGGTGACATCCTTCAAACTTCATTTCCAGCTGGGAGCGCCCTCCCAGGGCTGCATCATTCCCAGGCCGCGTGGGTCCGCCCCTGCGGCATGTATCCCTTTTTATTTTCGATCATTAGCTTACTTTGTTGGGGGCGCCCCTCGGGCTGCATCATCCCCAGGCCGCTCGGGCCAGGCCCGGTGGCGTGTATCTCCCTTGCGTTTATTTCTAGCTATGCATTCGCCTATCATGCTTGATTACTTGATGCCCGTCCACGGCACCTCTTCTTCTCCATGTCGACCACTTGCACGTTAAAGGGGGGTACCTGAGCATCGCGACTCAGGGCTCTTACTGGCTCTCCAGCCCTCACCCTCTGGCCTTGTCCACGGCATCGCGACCTGGCATACCAGCGACGGCTGAGACAAGCTCGAGGGCCGGGACCCGAGGACGTCGAGTGCCGGCATCTAACCAAATTTGCAGGAACACATCACAAGATATGGCCCAGTGCCAGGCGCAACCCGCCTAGAGGTAGGGCCCCATGAGTCCCGCGTTGGCTCACGGGCGCCCAAGTACACCTCACCTGCGCCAACCAGAGCGACTAACGACCGACTGGCAGCTGTCATGGCAACCCTTTTTTCCTTCTATGATGAGCTTGCAGGATCCCCTAAGGGAATTGCTTGCCGAGGCCCTCACGGAGTCCCCTTCACCCTCGTCCGCGCGAACCGCTTGCACGTTAAAGGGGGGTGCCTGAGCATCGCGACTCAGAGCTCTTACTGGCTCTCCAGCCCTCACCCTCTGGCCTTGTCCACGGCATCGCGACCTGGCATACCAGCGACGGCTGAGACCAGCTCGAGGGCTGGGACCCGAGGATGTAGAGCAGAAGGGGGAGCAAAGGCGAGGGAGAAGGGGCGCACAAGGACCCCGCCAAGCAACTCCGTTCCCGCTGCCGCGCGGACCCGATGTTGCACCAGGAGTAACCCCTGCTTAACAAGATAAGTCACCGCCCAAAAACACCGGCTACCGTGGCATTACCCTCGCACCTAACGCAATTCCGTACTAGCGACGTCGCTCTCCTTTCTCACCGAGCGACGGCTGCTTGGGCGCCAAAGGGGACCTCTGAGCATCGCGACTCAGGGGCTCTTACCGGACCCCGGGTCGCTCACCTCCTGGCCTTGACCACGGCATCGCGACCTGGCATACCAGGGACGGCTGACGCCGCCTTGGGACTGGGACCTGTCGACGTAGAGCACCAAGCCCTCGCGAGGTTCGAAAGGGAGAACTAAGCTACGACGGAATTGACGACTCGCACAGTTCCATAGCAAGAGTTACATATTAACAAAAAGGATCATAGACACCTTACAAGCCCCCATTGGGCGCAGTATGATTCCTTGCAGGAAACAGATCCTAAGGGATGCTAACTACGCGTGCCCCTGCAAAAGACGCTGTAAGTGCATCTAGTGCCCCTTAGTGATTTTGGTGTATTGAAGACTTATAGGTTAAGTATCTAATGCGTTTATGAGTGTACACAGGTCTATAAGTCTATGAGGAGTTTGATATTTACAGAGAAAGTCGACCCCTAAAAATGAAGTTCTTCGACTAAAGACTTTGATATATTGAAGACTTTCTGAAGACTTTGAAAGTGAAGAAATTGGTGTGACCTTGAAGACTTGGTATTCATTCGTGGAACATGAAGCGTGAAGACTTTTGTTTTCGTAGTTTCATTTTCTCTTTCTTGAGTCATAGGAAACACCATACTGTTAAAGGGGGTCGAGGAAATACTAAGGAGAAAATTTCCATGTGATGCTCATCTCAAATCCTACACCTACCAATCCCTTCGAGTGAAGCCATTGGAAATCTCATACAGCTCAGTCAATTTCTTCAGTGACAGAGACGCAGTTCTTCTGGTCACTGAGGACTTTGCTCTGACTGAGGAGTTAGGAATTCGCGAGTGCGAATTTCCTACACAGTGAGGAACATGATAGCCCTGAGGAATTTATACCTCAAATTTCCGACCGTTGCTGTGCTGCGCGCCAGCTGTCCTAAAAATATCTTGTCCACCTAACGGTCATATCATTGAAGGGCATTTATGTCTTATCATGTCGGGCTGCTCCCTAGGCTATAAATAGCCGCCCCCTACAACCACTAGCTGGTTGGCTGCTCCGCGAGAACTTGACACTTGTCATTTGAGAGCAACCCATCCTCCGAGGACTTTGATCGAAAATCATCAAGTGAGGAAAATCCAAACCCAAACCCAAAACACCTACAAACCCAAAGTGATTGAGCATCACTGAAGAGATTGATCATGCGTGGATCCGACGCTTGTTACCTTTGAAGATTGTGCTTCTTCCAGACGGTTAGGCGTCAAGGTCTAGAGCATCCAAGAGGAATTGTGGATCGCCGAGTGACCAATTCTGTGAAGGTTTGGAAGTCACCTGAAGACTTACCACGAGTGATTGGGCGAGGACTGTGTGTTCTTAGCTCAAGGAGAATACGGTGAGGACTGTGTGTCCGGGACTGGGTGTCCTCGAGTTTAAATACTCAGCCGCTCCAACCAGATGTACAACTGAGACAGCAGTTGGAACTGGTCTACCAAATCATTGTCTTCACCAAGCTTACTGGTTCTATTTCCTCAACTCTTTCATTTCCTCAGTAGTGTGCTGTTTGTTTATCATATCTGTGTTTGAAAACTTTGATTGAAGACTTTCTCAATTTCCTCAGTTCAATTTCTTCAGTCTGTTTGTCTTCAACTTGTGTTATCCTGTGTTTACGCTTTCTGTACTCTGTGTTTGTCTTTATTTCATCATGATGACTATGCTTGAATTATGTTATGTTTTCATCTGAGTACTTATTCCGCTGCTAGTAGTTCTTCGCTAAGGAATTTCCTCACTAGCAAATTCCTCAGTGAAGAATTTCATAAAAATCGCCTATTCACCCCCCCTCTAGTCGATATGACGCACTTTCAGACGCCATCATCAATAGTGGGCCGTCAAGCACCGGCGCCAACCCCATCCAGATCAGAGTCAGCAACGGCCGCGCGAGCCCGCTCTACTCCGGGAGCGGCGCTGGCTCGCGGGCTCGTAGCTATCGTCGCTCATCTCTGGAGTCACGAAGATCTCGCTGGGATAGCTGGATCCTCCGGTGCTCCCGTTGCTTGTGGAGCCGTCCAGGGAGCGGTCGGCGGGCCTAGCCCTCACCATGGCAAGGTCCTGGCCGCCCCTCCTGGGGCAGCACTCCAGCCGGCACCCGTTCGCGTCGAAGACCTTGAAGAACATCACCGAAGCGCCATCGTACTCCAGGTGGATCGTGAGGGCGCCCCTTGCTTTGCAACCCCGAGCGATCTCGCCCCAGCCGCGAGTCATGAAGACCTCGCCCGAGGCAATGACCGTGACCTCTGCCTCGGTCGCGGGGGTGCTGCAGTCGACGTGCTGCAGCCATAACTCCAGGAGTCTTCCCTGCGGGAAGACGGAGGCGAAGAAGGGAGGAAAGCGAATCCAAGTTCGAGGGGGCATGGCGGCGTGGAGCACGAGCTCGCGGGAGGAGCCCTCGGCGTGGACTCCAGGAGGAACGACCCACACCTTCGTGACCCGTCGGCGCCGGCGACGGCGCTGGCCGCGGGGATCGGCATCTCCCCCTTCAAGGCCCTCGGCGTGGGCATACAAGGGAAGCGGGAATCCCGGCGGAGGCCGCTCGTACCAAGGCCTCGACACCACCTAGGGGTCTTCCTCGTCTCGGCCGCGAAGGGCAGGCCGCTTCTTCGGCGGGAGCGGGTCTGGCCCCTCTCGAGGAGCCTTTCCCTTCTCCGCTGTAGAGAACCGGCGGATCGGAGTCATCACGGCAAGGTGGAGCAAGAATCAGGGCGAAGGAGAAAAGCAAGGAGGGATGGACTGGAAGGGCACGCGCGGTACCGTACTTATAGCCGGCGAAGGCCAACCGTCGGCCTCCACGATCCCAGGTAATCATGACACGATTTGCATGCAGGGACTTGTCCAATCCGCACGATCATCGAGGCATCATGGGGAAGCGGAGACGCTCGCGTCCAATCAACCGCCACGCGGTGCCCAAGGCCGCAGGCTGTTAGGGCCCGCGGCGCTTCGCCCTTGCCCTTTCGCTTCTCGGCACGGCCAAGTCCATGCGCGCCTTGGGCCCGGGGGCTACTGTCGGCGTTCTGGGAATGGGGTCCCCAGACTTGCCTGCCTGCGGCCTGCGGCGTTGCTCGAAAGGGGGCCCAGCGCGTCCCATCTTCATCAACACAAGACCCAAGACCCTCGCGAGGGGCCAAGCCTCGCGGGGCGGACGACACGGCGCTTCCTCAGGCACGGCCTCATCAGGCTGGCTCACGAGGAGGCGGAGAGATCAAGGCGGGGTACCTCGCGAGGTGCCCATGACGTAAACCATGACGACCAAGGGCGCCAGGCGGGCGCCAGCCTGCGCAGTGTCCTCCCTTTCCTCTTTGGTGCAAACGGGGCAAGCGCAGGCGAGAGGATCAAGCAAAGGCGTCCATTTCGGTGCAACGAGACCAAGACCAGTCCAACGGTGGAAGGAGGTCATCGTGGAGCCCAGAACGGCGTCACCACAGGGCCTTTGGCAGGCGAGGACCAACTTTAGTCAGGATAAGTGTACCAGATGTTCCCCTTCAAATTGGCCAATTGTTGGCGCCCTTCCCGCTCAATATTTGGGAAGAGGCCCAGGGCCTTTGCCTATAAATAGGACTAGCCACCCCCAGGGTAGAGAGACGGATCAGAAAAGAGGAGGACCGGAAGGGACCAAGCTACCAATCTACCAACCGAGAGCAATCGAGAAATCTAGCAATCTAGAGAGATCATCGAGCAACCAGTTAGAAAGACTCAGGCAGCAGAGAGAGAGAGAGAAGGGTGACTGAACTCCCCCTAGCAGTTCGTCATCCTAGCTAAGAACAGGCCCTCGCGAGGCTGTTCTACCTTGTAGTGTTCATCATCATCAGCCCAAGAGGCAATCCACCACACACACTGGAGTAGGGTATTGCACCACATCGGTGGCCCGAACCAGTATAAACCCTGTGTCTTTTGTGTTGTTCTTTCAGTAGTTAGATCTTTGCGAGACGGAGAGGTAGAGGGCATAATCTCCGCGCGCACCCCAGAGTTCGAACCTTAAGGGTCTGCCGGAACCCGAAATCCGACAGGCATGACATGTACTATAGATGTGGACCCCTCAAAATGCTAAGGACACATATTGGCTCAAGCTCAAGACTCTACACTTTCATTTTAGTGATCCAAGATCACCTTGAGTCCATAGGAAAAGCCAATACTATTAAAAGGGGACGAGGTGTTGCTTAATGGTTTGCTTGCTCAAAATGCTTAGTGATATGCTCCAAAAGCCCTCAGCCACTTTCTCATATCCACATATGTCCCAAACCAAAAGTCAAACTCAGCCCCACCTATTTGATGTACCCGGCGCCACCGAGTTCATTTGACATAGCTATAGCCAGAAACCCTAATCAGTTCGGTCTCACCGATAGGGATCTCGTTCTCACCGAGATGAGATTGCAAACTCTTTGTTTCCCTTCGTAACATTTTGGTCTAACCAAGATGAGCAATCTGTCCCACCGAGTTCGCAATGCAAACCCTCTGTTTCCTTTTCGTAACGTTTCTTCTCACCTAGATGAGCGAATCGGTCCCACCGAGTTTGCCTGACCAACTCTGTGCTTGACTATTACCAAAATTGGTTTCACTGAGTTTGTGTAATCGGTCTCACCGAGATTACATTATGCCCTAACCCTAATGACATCGGGCCCACCGAGTTGATCCAGTTGGTCCCATGGAGAATCCAAGCGTTCACATTTTGAACTAAATCGGTCCGACCGAGTTTCATGATTCGGTCCCACCGAGTTTGGTGATTTGTGTGTAACGGTTAGATTTTGTGTGGAGGCTATATATACCCCTCCACCCACTCTTCATTCATGGAGAGAGCCATCAGAACATGCCTACACTTCCAACACATATTTTCTGAGAGAGAACCACCTACACTTGTGTTGAGGTCAAGATATTCCATTCCAACCACATGAATCTTGATCTCTAGCCTTCCGCAAGTTACTTTCCACTCAAATCTTCTTTCTACCAAATCCAATCCTATGAGAGAGAGTTGAGTGTTGGGGAGACTATCATTTGAAGCACAAGAGCAAGGAGTTCATAATCAACACACCATTTGTTACTTCTTGGAGAGTGGTGTCTCCTAGATTGGCGAGGTGTCACTTGGGAGCTCTGTCAAGATTGTGGAGTTGAACCAAGGAGTTTGTAAGGGCAAGGAGATCGCCTACTTCGTAAAGATCTACCCGGGTGAGGCAAGTCCTTCGTGGGCGACGACCATGGTGGGATAGACAAGGTTGCTTCTTCGTGGACCCTTCATGGGTGGAGCCCTTCATGGACTCGCGCAACCGTTACCCTTCGTGGGTTGAAGTCTCTATCAGCGTGGATGTACGGTAGCACCACCTATCGGAACCACGCCAAAAATCTCCGTGTCTACATTGCATTTGCTCCCTCCAAACTCCTCCCCTTTATCTTCATATGCAATGATTTACATTCCGCTGCTATACTCTTAGATTTGCATGTGTAGGTTGATTGCTTGACTTGTGATAAGTTGCTAAAATTTGCCAAGACTTAAAATTGGGAAAAGGCTAGTGTCGGTGTCAAACCCGGCGGATCTCGGGTAGGGGGTCCCGAACTGTGCGTCTAGGCGGATGGTAATAGGAGACAAGGGACACGATGTTTTTAGCCAGGTTCGGGCCCTCTCGATGGAGGTAAAACCCTACTCCTGCTTGATTAATATTGATGATATGGGTAGTACAAGAGTAGATCTACCACGAGATCAGAGAGGCTAAACCCTAGAAGCTAGCCTACGGTATGATTGTTGTTCGTCCTATGGACTAAAACTCTCCGGTTTATATAGACACCGGAGAGGGCTAGGGTTACACAGAGTCGGTTACAACAGAAGGAGATCTACATATCCGTATCGCCAAGCTCGCCTTCCATGCTAAGGAAAGTCCCATCCGGACACGGGAAGAGGTCTTCAATCTTGTATCTTCATGGTCGAAGAGTCCGGTCAAAGGTTATAGTCCGGCTATCCAGACACCCCCTAATCCAGGACTCCCTTAGTAGCCCCTGAACCAGGCTTCAATGACGACGAGTCCGGCGCGCAAATTGTCTTCGGCATTGCAAGGTGGGTTCCTCCTCCGAATACTTTGTAGAAGATTTTGAACACAAGGATAGTGTCCGGCTCTGCAAAGTAAGTTCCACATATGGCAATAGAGAGAATTATATTTACACAAATCTAATCTGCCGACGTATTCCATAGTGTGACATCACACCTCGACCAAGTCTTTATTCGAATCGTTTTACTGTTCCACCTCAGCGCGTTTAGCGACGCGGTTTCCTTGGCACGTCCTGTCGAAGCAAAGATCGTGTCCCCTTATTCCAGGATTCTAATCAATACGGGCGTGGGTAACCCAACCGTGCCATTGATTACGGCGCTTGGGAGATAAGAGAGTTTTACCAGGCTGGTGGGGACGCGCAGTTTCGTCCGCCCATATAAGGGGATGAGGATCCACCTTTTCACCTACGCCTTCTTCCTCCTTTGCTCATCCATTTTCGCGCACTCGAGCTCCAGCACCCAAGTCCGCATTCCCTACCTCAACCTTCTCCAGCCATGTCCGGAGCGGGAGGCAAGTGGATGGTCTCCTCCGTCACGGAGGGAGACGTCAAAAAGTTGAGGAGAGCCAGATACCTGCCCGACGACATCGCGCACCGGCTCCCCAATGAGGGGCAGCTCATCCCCACCCCCATGCCCCATGAGAGGGTTGTCTTCCTTACCCACTTCCTTCGCGGACTGGGATTCCCCCTCCATTCATTCGTCCCGGGGCTCATGTTCTACTATGGCCTGGACTTCCACGATTTGGCCCCAAACGTCATCCTCAACATCTTGGGGTTTATCGTCGTGTGCGAGGCCTTCTCTGCATCCGGCCCCACTTCGGCTTATGGCTGAAGACCTTCAACGTCAAGACGAAGGTTGTGGGCGGCCGCCAGGCAGAGTGCGGAGGCGCCATGGTGGGCAAGATGCCCAACGTCCTATGGCTCGAGAGCTCCTTCGTGGAGAACATAAAGGGGTGGCAATCGGGGTGGTTCTACATCACCAAGCCGCGTGATCCTAAATGGGTCGCAGCCCCCGAGTTCCGATCCGGAGCCCCTACGCGGCTCACCTCCTGGAAAGAGAAGGGCCTGGCGTGGGGCAGTTCGGAAGAGGTGACCGGACTCCAGACATGTGTCCAGAACCTGGTGAGCAAGAAGCTCAAACTTGTCGACGTGGTCCAGGTTATGCTCATCCGCCGGATCCTCCCGTGCCAATGACGGGCTTTCAATTTGTGGGAGTTCGACACGACCCAGCACCGAACTTTGAGCAGGCTCTTCGACACAACGTACGAAGATGCCTGGAAGGTGCTATTGAAGGGCGCCGAGGCTCCCACATCCGCTACCGAGGATCGCAGATTCAGCGCGCAGTGTCAAGCCAACACGGTAAGTTGTTTTTACTTACAGGATATTAGTCTTTCATAGTTTGACTCTATGCGGGATCTAAACTCCCATGCCTTTGACAGGATTGGCAGGAGACGTCCGGGCAGATCAACTGTCCGGCTCCTTTGCCCGAAGACCCCGCAGACGCCCGCTTAGAGGGGTTGCTGGTCCCGGCACCTTACGTGGTGTTGGAGAAGAAGGCCAAGAAGAAGGCCACGGGAACTCGGAAGAGTTCTCGGCGTCCGGTGGAGTTGGACTCATCGTCCGATGACTCCGAGGCGGATTCCTCCCATGAAGACGAGGAGGAGGATAGAGAGGTTTCTTCCCCAGCAGGGGGAGAAAAGAAAAGAAAGGCCGCCCCAACTAGGGAGGCCGGAGGGTCCAAGAAGGCGAAGACCCTCCCTCCGGACTACTCCACCAACGCCTCCGACAGCGAGGAGGAGTGGCCGTCCAGGGCCAAGCCCCTGGCGAAGTCGTAAGTATTCGGACACCAGAGTGACTCATAGTGTTCCTTTATCGCACCGATTTTCCTGACGCCGAATATAATCATGTAGTCCGGCCCGAGACTGGCTCGACGTATCTTCGAGCAGCTCCTTGGATTCGTCGGACGTAAATAGCTTTTCACTTCCGGCTGCTACCTCCCCTCCCCCTACGAACGACGCAGAGGTGTTGTCCCAAAAGGTTCCAAGCCAGGGGGAGGTGGTCCCGGAGGCGCCGCAAGGCGACCTCCCGGACTCCAGGCGCAAAGGGGATAAAACCCCCAAGGGCTCCAAGTCCGGCCCTGGGCCGGACACCACGCCGGAACCTTCAAAGGTTCCGGAGTCCGGCAGGCGGCCCCCGAAGAAGAAGGGCAGGCCTACGACGCCAGCGACCTCCGTCCAACCGGAGGCGCCGGATAGCTTGCTGGAGGTGCTTAACGGCGCCTCCATCGACAAGGAGCACCGCACTATTATGACTGCGGTGATTCAGAAGGTTCAGTCCGCCAAGAGCGGTCTGACCAAAGCATGTGCCAGCCTGTTGACAGGCTTTGAGGTATGTAAAAAATATGTGAAAATATTACCGCATAGACAATAGCCCCTGATGCTCTGTTTGGCGTTCGGAAAGAAAAGCCGAATAGAGGATCTAATAACATTCGCAGGAGTCTAACAGAATTAAGTCAATATGCGTATGCAGGCTTTGCTGCTGGCCTCTGCCACACTGACTACGGAGGTGGATGCGCTGAAGCAGAGCCTCGAGCGGTCCGAGCAAGAGCTCGGCCTTGCCAAGAAGGAGCTCGGGGAAAAAAGAAGGTAAGTAATACCTTGTGGAGTATAATATAAAAAGATGCAGTTGCGAAAAATGACAGGATTGCTATTGGTGTCATAGGGGCCACGACTGAGGTGGCGACCCTTAGGCAAGCGTTGTCCGAGGCCGAAAAATGGCGGCCATAGAGCGCACCGAGCGGGAGAAGCATGAGGCGTGGGTTGGCGTGGTGCAGCAAGAGCTCCAGGCCCTCGTGAAAAAACACGAGAGTTTGGAGCTTGACTCAAAGACGCGAGAGTCCGAGCTCGAGCGGCCTTTGAAAGCGCCAAATCTGCCAAGGCCGAAGCCCAGAAAGCCCTCCAGGAAGTTGAGGCGATGAAGAAGATAGTGGCGGGTAAGGCATTCTTTATGCGAAGCAAGCACGTGAAAGTGAATTACTTGTTACTTACCCGAGTTCGGAGCTCTCCAGGAGCATTCGCAGATTTGCCCCGTAGCGTGTCAGACGCCACCGCTTTCTACCGAGCCGAGGAGGGCAGCTCGACGAAGAAGGTGTTCTGGTCTCAGTACACTGAGGCCGGACACCCGGTGCCTTTGAGCGACCAGTTGAAGCAACTGGTCGAGCTCCACAAGGTGGCCGAATAGGCCATGAAGGGATTTATAGTTCGGCTGTGGCCTGGAGAGGCCCTGCCTGGGAGCTACTTCGGGCTGGTGAGATGGCTGGTGGATGCCTGTCTGAGGCTTGAAGTCATCAAGCGCTCCGTCTGCATCGAGGGTGCCTGTAGGGCGCTTGCCCGTGCTAAAGTGCACTAGGGCAAGTTGGATGTTGTGAAGCTTGTGAAGGACGGGCCACCGCCGGGTAAGGAGCATCGCCACCCCGAGATGTACTATGAGGGCGTCCTGAAGGGCGCCCGCCTTATGGCAGACGAATGTTCGAAAGATGTAATATTTGAGTGAAACTTGTTCGCTTTATCCTGTGCGTTGAAAACTTGTTCACGTGCGCTATGCAACGCTTGTTTAATTTAAAATATTACCTTCTATGCGGCCGTTTATTAAATTTGAGAGATGGCGAGTCGTCGGCTTCTGCCCCCATGCCACAAGTGCTGGGGTGTTCGGGATAAACCTGAGCACTCTTTTTCCCATTCTTGGGTCCTTCGAGGGAGGTGCTCAACACAATGAACAAGGCAATCGGACTATAATGCGTTAACACTGTCACTTAGCCAGAGAATTCTATAATTTTAAATTTCGGCGAAGCCCCTAGTGTTCGGAAGACCGAGTTCGAGGCGCTATACACGCCTAGGCCAGACAAAGCCGACTCCTCGCTCTAAGCGGCATAAGTCTTTAGGGACTCGAAACCTCCCGAACAGCGACCAGCTCTCGCACTATCATGATAGTCAGTTTTAGCTTTCTCTACTGAGGTGCTTAGCCCAACTCAACTGGGGCACAATCGCAGTAGTTCTCCCAGCGCTACCTTAGCCAATATAGGGAACGTAAGGTACCAAAACATGGGAGCCGGGCAAACCCAACTATTGACCAAAGACATGATTCGAAGCTGATGCATATAGTGCTATAAGTTCGGAGGGCCGCACTTGTGAAAGTGTTCGGACTTCTCACGCCGTATTATGGGGTGCTTGAGCTCCTGGCGTATTGACCGTACCAAAGTGTACGGGTGCTAAATGTCATGAGTGAACATATATATTGAAAACGAAATGAATAGAGAATGCAGTAATGAGCTGAAGCTAAGCATTGTTTACTCTGAAATGCTGCTGTAAAAGAAGAACGATACAAATAGTGCGATAAGCAAGAGATGGGACTGACGGTGTCCTGGACTAGGGGGTACTCACCACGCCGTCTCCCAATCTATTAGATTGGGCCGAGGACCCCCATGGCTGTACACTCATGGGCTAGTTCGGACAGCTGCCGCGTACAAGGAAGATTCCACAAGACTTGGCGATCAAGACAAGGACTTCTCCCCACAGGCGTATTCGGCTAGGACTCTTGTTAACCTAGGCCTCTGGTGCATTATATAAACCAGGGCTAGGCTAGTCGATAGATGATAGAACACATAACAATCATACCATAGGCTAGCTTCTAGGGTTTAGCCTCCTTGATCTCGTGGTAGATCTACTCTTGTACTACCCATATCATCAATATTAATCAAGCAGGACGTAGGGTTTTACCTCCATCGAGAGGGCCCGAACCTGGGTAAAACTTCGTGTCCCTTGTCTCCTGTTACCATCCGCATAGACGCACAGTTCGAGACCCCCTACCCGAGATCCGCCGGTTTTGACACCGACATTGCTGCTTTCATTGAGAGTTCCGCTGTGTGATCAACAAAAGGATCGATGGCTCCCCTGCAGATCAACTGCGACTTCGGTATCTTCGTCACCAGCTCGACTGGTCACCTTGGTTCGACCAAGAATTGCGCCCCGTGTTCGGACGAGGGCCTTCATCAAACATCAACTCCGATCTCTATCAAGATCACGGAGGAATCATCCATGGAGCTCGGGGGCTCAATGTCAACATTGCCTCAAGCGACCGTGCTGTTTTTCTGGGCAGCGAACTCGTATCTGCTGCCACCACCTCCTCGAGTATCACTTTGACGATCGCTTTGGTGGAATTGTGCGGAATTGAGTCTACAACAACCCTATAAAATTTCGTCGAGTTCCGATGGAGGAATCTCTGGCAATCCACGATATACCGGAGCCCTGTCAAATCTGGACGGGAATTTGGATGTGTTTAGGGCGTGGTGTCCAGCTCCTAGCTCGAACGTCCTTTGGAAGATCCAACTGTTGATCGGCTGCGGAATTCCTGTATCTACCACCTCTCAAAATTTCAGCTCGATCCGACCGTCCAAACTCCAAAAACCTTCCGATTAGTGCATCACTTTTCGGATCTGTTTTCTGCGCGAAAACGAATCCGACCCGAGTTAATCTTTTCTATGAACGGGATTTCGGACATCCCTTTGGAAGGAAGTTTTGTATGGGGTATTGTGTTTTGTTCCCGAACACATCTCACTAACTTTAAGATCTTTTGAACATGATCTTCAACATCATGCTGGTGTCAAACCAGTTCGGCAATATTACTCCACGGCTGCCGACCTGCGCTAAGACACGGCGTCACTTTGTTGAGCCGAGCTCAACTTCTTCGGATCATCATCTCGGCAAGCCGAACAAGAGTCCGACATCACGAAGGATAAATCATCACCAACATTGCCGCCCCATGGATTACACGGAGCGGGCATACCGGCATCGCCGCACGGTTGCTTCATCAAGCCGGCATCGACCACGTCACGACCTGCATCGACAGGGCCGCCCATCACGCCGACCTACTTCGACTCATCGGCTGACATCGGGGCTTCGACATCTCGGCTGGACCGGGGGTTTCGTCGTCTCTTCATCAACCTACTCTGGACACTTCGGCATCACTAGCCGACCAGCTCCGTCACGTTAGCTGGGCCGAGGGCTTTGCCTCGGCGAGCCAACCTTTACCAGCATTGCCATGCCGTCGTTTTATCGCCCATCGGGCAATGGGTGTGCGGAGCGAGTCCCAATTTTGGGAATCACCTTCCTTCGGATTGCTAAAACAAATAAACTAGGTGCTATCAATCCCTAATATTTTTTGCTTGTTTGGGTTCATTTTTCCCAAGGAATTATTACTCTGGTTTGTCCATCATATGTACACAGGTCTATCAAATGGTGGCCACATTCACGACAGTCGCATGGTGGTTCGGTCAGTTTCCGTACATAGTCCGGCGAACGGCGCATCCGGAGCTCGGACCGACCTGCGAATTCAGGCTTTGCCACGCCTTTACCGCCTCACGCCGATGCCCTGCATCGACATTGACTTCGGCGCCAGGCCATATTTCTTTTATTACTCACTTTACATAAATTATTCATTATGCAATGATTTTTTTAATTATCATTATTACTATTATTTCCCGTTTGCACTATTTTTGTGCACAGGAAAATGATCCGGGGACTTCGGCGTCACTCTGCCATTCTGCATCGACCATGCTATGTCACCACTTCGGTGTGTCGAGCTCTCCGCTCCGCCACCTCGGGACCGGCTTAGGGAATAGAACCTTGTCCCGCATCAAGCTCGGACTGTGAACACATTAACCAGCTAAGTCGCTTTCATGCTCAAAGCTTTAATTTCTAACTTGTGTTCGGTTTGACCAAGCGTTATACTTTTTTGGAAAAAAGTTGCTTGTAAATTTTTTTCCTTGTCCAAACTTTGTTTGTGACGCATAAATTCAAATACTCCGTTTACTTGGGGGCTTCCTTTATGAAGCTTTTCCTGTTGCATATGATTATACTTGTACGGCTTCGTTCCTTGTTCGTGTATTACACCACAATATGCACCATATTGACTTAAGCAATTTGCAAGCTGGGTTGCCTCGCTTCTGTGTTTACCCCTACGTTCCCGATTGTTTGGCTAGGGAGTAAAGGGAACACCTCTACGATTGTCACGATCGGGTCGCCCGAGCCGGACCTCAGACTGGGTGAAGCCAAAAGCTAGCGCTCTTATAGTTTTCAATTGTGGTCGGCACACAACGGAACTCATGAGTACAAAAAATCTATTGCACAAGTCTCATAGTAACAATGAGCACCGAAGAAAGGTATCGTCGGGGCTACTATTTTCTTCGAAGATGCTTCTTACACTTCGTAGTAATATAGCATAAGTTCCCTGAGCGCGCTTTGTCTGTTACAGCCTTATGGCCTGATTGCCTGGTTATTGGAAACACCGTCGATATTCTCGACCGATGGAGTACATAACACTTTTCGGTCCTTGACCGAAGAGGGAGAAGCCGACGGTTAGTTAAGACGCGTTTAAAGTTCGGTTGAACATTGATATGATATAAGTACTTCGGTACATGCAATCATTCTCCTACCCAAGTCACTTGGGGGCTCTTAAGTTTATTTGAGCCGTTTTATAATAAGTGTTCTTCTTCATAGTCGCTGCAAAGTTTTATTATTATTATTTATCACTCCTTTTTTCGACACGAGTGTGCGGTCACTAGCCGGGGAGCCTAATTTCTCTCTCAAAGCCGCTAGAGTTTAGTTTGCTAAACTGGCCTGATGAGAAGTACTCCGCCCTCGGGATAGGAGGTTGAAGCCGTAGGCTGACCCGCTCGAAGTCTTGAGATAGGATGTATCATGTTAAAGCACGACAGAAGCACTTCTTTTTTCTAAGACCAATTTTCGGATTGGCACCGAACACTTGATATTGTTCGGACACCATGTTTTTACTGACGTTTCTTGGTTTTCCAAGCTTTTTGGCACTTTTAAACTATTTGTGCTTTTCCAGCATTAGTCTCACAGTGCAACGCCGGACACCTTTTAGGGATTCGGCAAAAACATTCTCAGATATTGCTATATATGCATCGGTTTCGAATTGTGTCTTCGATCAATAGTTGGGTTGCCCGGCTCCTGCACTTGCTTCCTACGTTCCGTTTTGTTCGGCTAGGCGTGCAAAGGGAGAACTGTTGGAGAACGTTGCAGAAAATAAAAATTTTCTATGATTTCACCAAGATCTATCTATGAGTTCATCTAGCAACGAGTGATCAGAGTGCATCTACATACCTTTGTAGATCACGAGCGGAAGCGTTCAAAAGAACGGGGTTGAAGGAGTCGTACTCGTCGTGATCCAAATCACCGGAGATCCTAGCGCCGAACGGACGGCACCTCCGTGTTCAACACACGTACGGAGCGGATGACGTATCCCGCGCCTTGATCCAGCAAGGAGGAGGGAGAGGTTGAGGAAGATGGCTTTAGAAGTAGCACGACGGCGTGGTGGTGGTGGAGAGGCAGTACTCCGGTAGGGCTTCGCCAAGCTCTATGGAGGAGGAGGAGGTGTTGGAGTGGGAGAGGGAGGCGCCAGCGGTATGGGTGCGGCTGTCCTCCCTCCCTCCTCTATATATAGGCTCCCCAGGGGGGGGCACCGGCCCTGGAGATGGGATCTCCCAAGGGGGCGGCGGCCAAGGGGGGTGGAGTGCCCCCCAAGGCAAGTGGAGCGCCCCCCACCCTAGGGTTTCCAACCCTAGGCGTAGGGGGGCCCAGGTTGGGGGCGCACCAGCCCACTATGGGCTGGTTCCCCTCCCCACTTCAGCCCATGGGGCCCTCCGGGATGGGTGGCCCCACCCGGTGGACCCCCGGGACCCATCCAGTGGTCCTGGTACAATACCGGTGACCCCGAATTCTCCCAATGGCCGAAACTGCACTTCCTATATATAATTCTTCACCTCTGGACCATTCCGAAACTCCTCGTGACATCCAGGATCTCATCTGGGACTCCGAACAACTTTAGGATTACTGCATGCTCATATCTATACAACCCTAGCGTCACCGAACCTTAAGTGTGTAGACCCTACGGGTTCGAGAGACATGCAGACATGACCGAGACGACTCTCCGGTCAATAACCAACAACGAGATCTGGATACCCATGTTGGTTCCCACATACTCCACGATGATCTCATCGGATTAACCACGATGTCGAGGATTCAAGTAATCCCGTATACAATTCCCTTTGTCAATCGGTACGTTACTTGCCCGAGATTCGATCGTCGGTATCCCAATATCTCGTTCAATCTCGTTACCGGCAAGTCACTTTACTCATACTGTAATTGTTGGGGATATTACTACTGGGCATAAACCGGCCTACCTGGGCCGGGTTAACTTCATCAATAGTCCAAAAGTGCTAAAGCCCAAGAAGCTAGATAACGGCCCAAGGCCATAGTCGGTTCAGCACTTGTAGCCGTAAACCGGCGTGTATATGAACTTGTATTGTAAGTTAGGAATAAGGAGAGACCAACCTGGATACGAGTATGAACCGGAGATTGAGACTCTGTGAACCGACGGGCGTCACCCGTGTATATAAGGGGACGACTCGATAGCGGTTCAGGACAGACAATCACAACTCGAGACCTAGGCGAAGCTTGTTTGCTCCCTAGTCATCGAAACCCCATCAATTCCATCACAAACTAGACGTAGGCTTTTACCTTCATCGAAGGGGCCGAACTAGTATAAATCCTCTGTGTCCCTGTGTCCGCTTTAACCCCTTCGAGTTAACCCGTTGCGATGGCTCCACGACTAAGTCCTTTCGCTAGGACATCTGCCGTGACAAACCCACGATAGTTGGCACCCACCGTGGGGCTATCGCACGATGGTTTCAAGTTCTTGGAGGGCCGCTTTGAAGGACTCGAGGGATACGCCGTGGGCCGGATGACCAAGAGTCGTCGTGGCAAGATCTACATCGACGACGCAGGCTGGGGCCCCGACACCGGCTCAATTGAGTACGGATACCGGGTCCCCTTTGGTGGCATACACGTCTTCATCGGCAAGATCGGTGAACCGGGCCCTGAGCTGGACACCTGCACCGACCTCGTCGAGACAGCTCAGCGTGCGCGACCTGCCCAGGCTAAACCGGCCATGAAACATGCCTTCGTGGGAGTCATCCATGGAGGAAGCTATGAGGATGGATCAGGATCTGGTGGTGAAACCGTCGTTTACTCTGGCGACGAGTCATCGACCGGAGAAACTGAGTCGTTGTATCAGCTACAAGATGGCTGGATTGGGGGCTGTTCCGATGGCGACAGTATTCCGGACCCCTCCGATCTGCCCAACCGGGTTGGTATATTCATGGCCGGTACACAAGCAGCACCTCACTCATCGACTGCCGCGGCAATGATTTCCGGTTCAGCAGCGGCAACGACTGCCGGAGCAGGAGGCTCTGTGCGCCCGCCGGCTCAAGTGTTATCCGATCTGTTCGACGCATTGGCTGCACTCATGGCGGAGGCTAATCCGGCGGATCAGGATGCTCATAACACAGAGATCGTGAAGGTGAGAGAGCAGATTACCCAGGCCAAAGCGGATCTAGCAGCTGAAGAGGTCAGGATGACTGCGGAGCGGGCCGCTTTGGACGCGCAAGCCTATAAACTCATGCTGGACCAGAATGCCTCACAGGAAGTCATGAGGAGGAAGTACCGATCTCGTTTGCCCTCAGTTTTTGAAGGAAGGGACCTTTTCAACACCCCTGGAGCAGGGACCAGTAATCAACCATTGGTAAACCGGGCGGAGGCACCCGGGACGGGTGCGCCGGTTCAGCCCCGTGTAATAGATCTACCCCGTCATAACACTGGAGTACCGCAGGTTGTACCCACACCTCCAGATCACTATTCCAATCCGCTGGATAACCTTGTTGCAGCGGCGGCACGGTTGGAGGCTATTCCGGTCGAGGGGGATTCATTGCAGGCGATAGAGTCACGCCGGGTCAAGGAGCTCCTCAGGACGGCGTTGGTCCAACAGGAAGCGTATTCGTACAGCCGTGAGCGGATTCATTCTACCCCACGTCCAAGCCAGAGTTATAGCAGGCATGTGGAGGAGCCAGCTGAGTCAAGTAATGCACGGCGTGGAGCGCCCCGTGGCAACAATCCGGCTCCCGATGCCCAGGAGGTGGTAGACCGGGCCCGAGCGCGCAGGGAATCCGAGTTAGCAGCACAGCATCAGACTCGTCAGTTTACGCCGGTTCGTCCCACCACTTCGGTTGAGCCGGGATTCACTTCTAGCGCTTTGGGAGTGCCTTGCCTTATCCCCGCTTTACGCAATGTGCGCCTGCCTAAGGATTTTAAGGGCCCGCGCAAGGTGCCGAACTATACGGCGGATCAACCCCCGGAGACATGGGTGGAGAGTTATGAGATGGCCATGGAGATGCTTGATGTAGATGAGGCGGCATGTGCAAAATATTTCACCATGATGCTTGAAGGGACAGCCCGTACTTGGTTAAAGAGCCTGCCGCCCAATTCTATCGGTTCATGGGCCCAGTTGCGAGCCCGGTTCATCAATAATTTCAAAGACACGTGTAAGCATCCCATGTCGATAGTGGATTTAGCTGCCTGTGTCCAAGAGGAAGGAGAATCAACGACTCATTGGGTGCGCAGGGTCTCACGAGTTCTGCATTCATCAGACCGCATCAATGCGGACACCGCAGTTATAACCTTGGAAGGGAATTGCCGGTTTGGACCCTTGAAGCTGAAGTTAGGACGGATGAAGCACCATTGTACTAACATGGGAACTCTCATGGCCGCTTTGGTAAAGTACGCTGATTCTGATAGTACCAAGGATCCCGAGTCTGACGATGAGAAGACAGGGAAGGGAAAGAGGAACAACAACTTCAAAGGTCAGCAGCATCACTCAGCAGGAAACGGTGGTGGAGGCAAGCGTAAAGCGGATGGCAACATGGATTTTGTGGCTAATACTAACGTGCAGGACAGGGGCCAGCGATGTAAGGGCAAAAACCGCAGTGGAGCGCCTAGTCCTAATCCGGAACGCCTAAACTATCTGTTGAACCAGCCCTGTCCAAAGCATGGGGCAAGGGAGGAACCAGCAAACCACCTTTGGAAGGATTGTTATATTATGCAGGAGTTCAAGAGCTCCAATGCTTTCCGGTATGACCCCAGTTCTGGTGGTGGTTCTGGATCTGGACCAGGTCACGGTGGAGGAAATTCCGGTTCAAGATTTAATGGTAATCCGGGCGGACATAACAATCAGAATAATCAGAATAATCAGGGTGGTCACAATCAGCAACGGCAGCAGTCGGGTTACCAGAGCAATCCAAAGCAACTAAATAGTAGGCAATATCATGTGTTCACCACTAGCTTGGACAAGCGGGATCGGAAGATTTGCATACTACTTATTCTCGTTAGAAAAGATTAAGGGGGGATATAGCACAAAACTTGAGGAAGTCTTCGTGAACCACCGGTAGGATTGGAAAGAACGAATGAATTAATATGATGAGAATGAAAAAGGAATCTTCAACGAACCACCGTGAAAATGAAAATGAACGAAGAGAAGAGAACGAATCGCCGGAAAGAATTTGAAAATGAACAAAGATACTTGAGTGAATCAATATGCACGAGAACGAAGAGATCGCGAACTAATTGAAGAATACTTGAACGAAGCATCGGAAGAATATTGAGACGAACGAAGGGGCACTGATATAGAATAATTGGATAACGAATTTGAAAAACTTAGAACGAAGTAATATTCCAAAAAGATGGCCTCCGGATGGTCGAGACAAAGAAAAAACAACTCCTGAAATACTCCAGATGGATAAGAAAAGAATTCTCACAATCGAAAACAATTATGAGAGGATGGCATCAAGCTAGAACCATGAATCTCCGGGAGAACAAACAAGATTTAGGGAAAACTCTACTCCGGTCTTCAAATGTTGAGAATGGCGACAAGACACCATCAAAATTGTTGAGATACTCCGGGAGAATGAAAAGCAAAGAGGTTGAGCCGACGATGACAATGATTTGGAATCGATCTTGGAAAGACGTCTGACTGATGAAATTCATACTTACGTCAAATTTCAAAAGAACTTGAGAATACCTCCGGGAAAATCAGAAGAGTCAGGTAAGATCCTGGGAAAAGACCTGTGGGTTAGGGCCCACTAAAAATAAACACCGTTGGAAAGGATTGTAGAATGATGCACCAGAGCGATTGAAAGATTTTTGAATGAGGTGACAACCTCGAAATAATAGAATGCAAAGCAAGAATCTTCTGAGATGTCTTCAACACTCCGGGATAATAGAATGACGAGAGGCAAACGATCAAAGGGAAATATTTGAGCCGAGGGAAAGAATACGATCAACGAAAAACTAGAATTCGGATCCACCGAAAGAAATGCGACAAACAATGATGAACTAGACGAGACTTCACCGGTTGAGATAATTTAGGAAAGACTGAAGATACTCCGCATGAATGAAATTGATTACTTGAATAAAGGCTCAGACTCCGAGAATAAAAAGGTATGGGAGGGCGGGAAAAAATAAAGGCAACTTGGAACGGGGAACCGACGAATAGCTTGAAGAGAAAGCACCGGTTGAAATGATTTAGATAAGAAAGCAAAGGCTTCACACAAGAAGAATGGATACTCGATTACAGGCTCCGGTTCTGAGAAGAAGAAGGGAGGGAGGATGGAAAAAACAAGGACAACTTCAGACAGGGAAACAACGACGTGGAGGAAGAACTGAGGATTGATCTCCCAAATGACAAAGAGGTTCGAGTCGACTTGACGAGAGATGCACCGGATAAAAGAGAATGGACAACGAATGAAAACTAACCGCGTGATCCTAAAGAAAATTTGAAGGGGAAGAGGAGTAGTTCAAAACACCTACGTCAAGATTTCTCACCAGAGCGACGAAGGGGCAGAGGAGTAAAAAGAAATCCTACTCTCCGATATAACTAGACTCCGAAAAATTTTTCTTCTAGACTCGACATCGGCCAAACTACACGATCAATCAAGGGGGCTCCTAGGGTCGGTCGAGGCTCTGATACCAACTTGTCACGCCCAAGATGCGACCCTATCCTAAAGGAACTCGAAGGTCCCACCAAGGATAGAAGCGCATCTTGAAGACGCTTTTGCAAGGTGGATATCATTACATCAACATTACATAATAGTGGGGATACAACCAATACATACAAAGTCACATGAATACAACAATACATCATATACAAGATCAACATCCGACTATGGATGAAACATAAACAGCAACTCAAACAATATCCACCCTGCTAGCTCAGGCTGCCGACCTGGAACCTATCCCTGAATCGAAGAAGAAGCAGAAGAAGAACTCCAACACAAATAAGCATCGCTCTCGCGCCATGATCATCGCACAACCTGTACCTGCAACTGGTGGTGTTGTAATCTGTGAGCCATGAGGAGTCAGCAATCCCATTACCATGGGTATCAAGACTAGCAAAGCTTAATGGGTAAGGAAGGGGGTAAAGTGGTGAGGTTGCAGCAGCGGCTAAGCATGTATGGTGGCTAACTTACACAAATGAGAGCGAGAAGAGATGCAAAGCAAGCGGTCGTCAACTAGTGATGATCAAGAAGTGATCCTGAACTCCTACTTACGTCAAACATAACCCAGAAACCGTGTTCTCCTCTTGATCAACCCCAAAAAAAGACACTCATGGTTACGCACACGGTTGGTGTATTTTAGAAGACTTTACTTCAAGTTTACTACAACCGGACATTAACAAATTCCCATCTGCCCATAACCGCGGGCACGGCTTTCGAAAGTTCAAACCCTGCAGGGGTGTCCCAACTTAGCCCATGATAAGCTCTCGCGATCAACGAAGGATATTCCTTCTCCCCGGGAAGACCCGATCAGTCTCGGAATCCCAGCTATAAGACATTTCGACAGTAATAAAGCAAGACCAGCAAAGCCGCCCGATGCGCCGACATCCTGATAGGAGCTGCACATATCTCGTTCTCAGGGCAACACCGGATGAGCACTCCGTACAACTAAAACCAGACCTCAAGTTTCCCCGAGGTGGCGCTGCAAAGGACTCTAGTTCGGGCCAACACTTAGACAAGCATTGGCCCGGGGGGGGGGGCTAAAATAAAGATGACCCTTGGGTTAATTACTCCCAAGGGAAAATAGGTGGTGGTGAGGCAAATGGTAAAACCAAGGTTGGGCCTTGCTGGAGGAGTCTTATTCAAAGCGAACTGTCAAGGGGGTCCCATAAATCACCCAACCGCGTTAGGGACGCAAAATCCGGGAACATAATACCGATATGACGGAAACTAGGGCGGCAAGAGTGGAACAAAACACCAGGCATAAGGCCGAGCCTTCCACCCTTTACCAAGTATATAGATGCATTAATAATAAAAGAGATATTGTGATATCCCAACATAAACATAAACATAATCCAACATGGAGCAATCTTCATCTTCACCTGCAACTAGCAACGCTATAAGAGGGGTTGAGCAAAAGCGGTAACATAGCCAAACAACGGTTTGCTAGGAAGGGTATCAAAGGTCAGGGGCTATCATGCAATTTGGGAGGCTTGAGCAGCAAGTGGTAGGTAACACATCATAGCGATAGAACGAAGCAACTAGCATAGCAATGATAGTAATGAGATCCAAGGTGACGGTCATCATGCCTGAAATCCCGCAAGGAAGAAGAACGAGTCCATGAAGAAGATGAATCCACGAAGACGAACCAAGCGAAGACGAACGAATCCTCACAATCGCAATGAAACAGGAACTATCGAGAAGAAGCACACAACACGGTAAACACACCACACATGAACAAGGCATGATGATCAACCAAGTATGATGCATGACAAGACTACATGAAGCTACTCATGGCAAGAGATGATGCATACAAGAGCAACACATTAAGCAAGTTTAAATGAGACCGGAAACAACATATAACAATTCCGGTAAGTCCTCATATGCAAATTTCGAAATTGGTCCAGATCTGAATAAACATTATATTCAAGTTGTTAAATAGCAAGTTAAGATGCATCAAGATGATCTGCACGAAATTCTAGTCAAGTTACATATAAAGTTCATTAGATTCGGAGCTACGTCCTAGAAGATATGAGCAAAACAAGATAAGCAAGGCATTGATGCAAAATGCATACAAACATCAAGCAAACACCTCAACACAAGGATGCAACATGATAATATGAAGCTACATGTAATTCTAAGCAAGTTTCATGTAGAGCACACTCAAAACAGAGCAACGGTGCAACACATACACCCTATACAAGATATAACAACAATCTGTCCAAAACAGCAAGTAGGCATCTAGAAAGCATCAAATCAACATGCTACAGTACCATAACATGATAACAAAAGGCATGGACATGATATAAAGGTAAAGCATGACAAAACATGAACAATGAGCTAACTCCAGAAACTACTAGAACATGCTCAAAAGGACATGGCAAGATTGCAAATAATAACAGGTTCACAGACTTAGCAGAATTCACAGGATATGGCAGAAATAACATCAGGTTGCAATGTTTAGAGCTTTCAATTAACATGTTACAGCAAGCTATCATGTCAAACTAGAGTATGGCATGAATCTAATCAAACCATATAACAAGAGTCCCTTACTGACCATAAGCCAAAAGGGATCAGAAAATACAATTGCAAGCATGTGAACATAGCAAAAAAACATAAACAGATTCAGACTTAGTGGAAAACTGGAGCATGGCAAAACAGATAACAAGTAGGCATGTTTACGAGCTCTATGCACTCACTACGAGACATTGCATCACAAACCAAGCATACAAGCAGCAACTAGACATGGCATAGAAGCTATACATGGCAAGAACAACAACATAGCATACAAGGATCAACAACAACAAGCTAGGCAAAATTGCTAAACATGTTAACAATCTGTCAGGAACATTTTTATAGCAAAAGTAGAGCAAGACTGAGTCATGCTATGGCACTCCATACTTGCCAAAAAGGCCATGGATGGATAGAGCATAACCATATGAACAAAACACTCTTACTGAACATAGTCAAAAGATGCATGGATCTCACTGTAGCAACATGAATACATGGCATAAAAATAACAGCAGACAAAGACTTGGTGAAATTCTAAGTCTCTGAAATCAGCAACATTGAGTAAGCTACTTTGCAAGCTCAAAACAAACAATACATGGCGTATCATGAATAATGGGTTGCACCACAGCAAAGATGGCATGGCATATTACAGAACACATGTAGACTTCATGCTCAAAAGAAAATCAAACGAAAAGATGCAAAAATAACAAATGAGCATATTCTGATAAACTACAGCAGACAACATTATATAGCACTCTTGCCATAGCATTTAGGGCATCAAGATGAACTCAAATGAAAATGATGCAATGAGACGAAATGATGTACTCGTCGAGTCGAACAATTTGACATATTATACGGACGAAACGAAGCAGTATGCAGCAAGTTATGTAGCGATGAACATGGCATGATAATGTCAATAATTTCGGGACTTAGTGGAAATCGGGGTCGACCTGCGAGATCCGGATCTGGATCTGGATCGGGCATCGCCGGAGATGGGCGGGGAGGAGGCCGGCGAGGCAGATCCGAGGCGGGTCCGGCCTTGGGGCCGCCGGATCCGGCGAGGAGGGGCGGCGGGGCGACCGGGACGGCGTCGGGCGGGACGCGGCGGTGGCGGAGCTCGCGCGGGCGGCGGGGCGACTGGAGGCACGGCGAGGCGGCGGACGGGCGCCGGCGGGAGGGTGGTACGGGCCCCGTGGTCCGGATCTGGGCCGCACGGGCCTGCGGCGGCGCGCGGTGGGAACGACGGCGGCGGGGACACGTGGCGCGACGGGGTTGGCTGCCGAGGCGGCGGCGGACATGTCCGGCGCGGCAAGGATGCGTCCGGCGGCGCGGGAGGAAGATTGCTAGGGTTAGGGGTGGAATGATCCGAAAGTTTCGGGGGAGGCACATATTTATAGGTAGAGGGAGCTAGGAAGCTCCAAATGGAGTGCGGTTTGCGGCCACGCGATCGTGATCGAACGGCCTAGAAGATGGAGGGGTTTGGATGGGTTTTGGTCCACTTAGGAGGGGTGTTTGTAACGCCCCGGATGTAACTTGCCATATTTGTAACTCCAACTCTTGCCATTTTCAGCAATGTGATATGATATTCCTTCCGTGGTTGGGTTTCCCTTCATTTTTGCAGTTTGTCCTTGTCATGCATTTCATGTCATGTCATCATGTGCATCGCATTCGCATACGTGTTCGTTTCATCAATCCGAGCATTTTCCCCGTTGTCCGTTTTGCAATCCGGCACTCCTATGTTCCTCGGCGCCCCCTTTTGCCTCTTTTCATGTGCGGGTGTTAAACTTTCTCAGAATGGACCGAGGTTTGTCAAGCGGCCTTGGTATAGCACCGGTAGACCGCCTGTCAAGTTTCGGGCCAACCGGAGGTCGTTTGATACTCCAACGGTTAACCGGGTAACCGTGAAAGCCTTCTTTATGTTGCAGCCCAACACCCCTCTTAAGTGGCCCAAAACCCACCTAAACCCCTTCCATCATCTCGGTCGTCAGATCACGATCGTGTGGGCGAAAACCGCACTCCATTTGGAGTCTCCTAGCTCCCTCTATCTATAAATATGTGCTCTCCCCCGAAAATCCCGCAGATGAAACCCTAGCCGTCTTCCTCTCCGCGCCGCCGGACAAAAACCCCACCGACGGACATGTCCGCCGGCCACGTCCCTCCGTCCAATGGCGTCGCGCCACGTCACCTTCCCCGCCGCCACGGCCAACCAGGAGTCGCCATGTGTCCCGCCGCCGCCGTCTCCCACTGCGCGCCGCTGCGGGCCCGCGAGCCCAGATCCGGCCCCCGCCGGGCCCGAACCGGGCCGCGCCCGCCCGCTCGCCGGCGTTGCGCGCCGTCGCCCACCTCCGCTGGTCGCCGCCTTGCGCCGCCTCCACCGCGCCGCCCAGCGCCTCCACGCCGTGCGCCTCGCGCCACCGCCCGTGGGACGCCGCCCTTCCGCCGCTGCGCCGCCCCGCGCCCCGCATGACCTCGCCGGAGCCGTCGCCAAGCGCCGCCCCGAGCTCCTCCCTGCCGCCTCTCCTTCGTCGCTGCATGCCCCGGCAGTCGCGCCGGCGTGCGTCGCCGGGCCCCCAGGACCTCGTCGCCCAACCTCCTCCTCCGTCCCCGACGTCCTCCACCGTCGCCGCGTCGTCTCCCTCGCCGGAGAGCTCGCCGGAGCTCTCGCCGGCGCTGGATCTGAGGGAGTGGATCAGATCCACCACTCCCTCCATCCAAACGGCGCGCCTCCCCCTGGATCTCCCCATGCCGCATCTCGTCGTCCCGTTTTTCGTCGATATAAAAATCTTCTAAGTCCCGAGATCCCCTTACATTTTATGCCATGTTCATCGCATCATAACTTGCTGTACACTGCTCCGTTTCGGGCATGTAATATGTCAAATTGTTCGCCTCGATGAGTACATCATTTCATCTCATTGCGTCATTTTCATTTGAGCTCATCTTGATGCCCTAAATGCTGTTAGAAGAGGGCTATGTGATGTTAGTTTTCAGATCTGTTTCAGTAGATGCACTTTTGTCATTTTTGCCATGATTGATGTGTGCACCCTATGAAGTTGAGTCCTACCTGTGTTTTGTAATACTAGATGACCAGTTGCGCCAATGGCGCAAAGGCCAAGAGTAAGCTATGTATTGAAATAGTGTACATTAATATTATTCGGGCACATATTGAAACATATGAGAAAAATATCCACTTACTATAAGTACAAGCGATGCAATACGCATATAATTTTCAAAGACATATCAGTATTAACAGAACCGTTAATTAGTCAGACACAAATCCACACCCGAGAAGCACATTGCACAAGGTTGAAATTTGTAAGTCTCACATTCCCAAGAAATCTTAAAGAGGGCCAACCGAATTGAAATCACTGATGCAAAGTATCAGCAGTTAGTAATATTTATACACACAACTTATTTATTGTAGTCATATGATGATGAAATCAGTACTTTAATCAGCATCAAGGATAGCCGATCAGACGAGCAAAAATTCTGCATCCCACTGAACAACACTATTATGCAGGACTCATTTTAAAAGGCCCTCAGTTCTAATTTCTATAAGAGCTTGAAGCTTTGGAGCCAAGGCTACAAACCTTCAAATCCGACCAAACGTCTTACCATGCAAACACGGTAAAATGAGAAAGAAAGACTCTAAATGTGACGCACCAAAAGCGGAAGAAAATGTTGAACGACCTAGGCGTGAGGAGTTGTGCCGGTGACCTGGTGACGCCGAGCAGCGCGTGGATGTGGACCAGCCTGATGACGGTGGTGGCGGCGCCCTCTCTTTTTTTAGTTTCCTATGATCCAAAGTAGGCGCTGGAACAAAGTAAATCTGTAAACACCTATGTAAGTAGATTCAAAACAATAATAAGTCATTTAATTGATGGAATGTAGCGTATGCTAGTTGCAGCATTGGCACAACACATATTCTAGCAAACAGACCTATGTTTGACACATTCTACCACAAAGTGCCTGTCCAAAGGCTTCGGACGACAGTCATCTTTTCTCTATCTTCTGCTGTGGTCGGACATTGAGCTGAACTCAATTTCACACCTTGTAACACAGGCAAGAACCCCTTCTTGGACTGATCCATTTTGAACTTCTTCAATATCTTTTCAAGTTATGTGCTTTGTGAAAGACCTATGAGGCGTCTTGATCTATCTCTATAGATCTTGATGCCTAATATATAAGCAGCTTCTCCAAGGTCCTTCATTGAAAAACACTTATTCAAGTAGGCCTTAATGCTGTCCAAAAGTTCTATATCATTTCCCATCAAAAGTATGTCATCCACATATAATATGAGAAATGCTACAGAGCTCCCACTCACTTTCTTGTAAACGCAGGCTTCTCCATAAGTCTGCATAAACCCAAACGCTTTGATCATTTCATCAAAGCGAATGTTCCAACTCCTAGATGCTTGCACCCGCCCATAAATGGAGCGCTGGAGCTTGCATACCTTGTTAGCATTTTGAGGATCGACAAAACCTTCCGGCTGCATCATATACAATTCTTCCTTAAGAAAGCCGTTGAGGAATGCCATTTTGACGTCCATTTGCCATATCTCATAATCATAGTACGCGGCAATTGCTAACAAGATTCGGACGGACTTCAGCTTCGCTACGGGTGAGAATGTCTCATCGTAGTCAACCCCTTGAACTTGTCGATAACCTTTAGCGACAAGCCGAGCCTTATAGATGGTAACATTACCATCCGCGTCCGTCTTCTTCTTAAAGATCCATTTATTCTCTATCGCTCGCTGATCATCAGGCAAGTCTGTCAAAGTCCATACTTTGTTTTCATACATGGATCCTATCTCAGATTGCATGGCTTTAAGCCATTTGTTGGAATCTGGGCCCGCCATTGCTTATTCATAGTTTGAAGGTTCACCGTTGTCTAACAACATGATTTCCAGGACAGGGTTGCCGTACCACTCTAGTGCGGAACGTGTCCTTGTGGACCTACGAAGTTCAGTGGCAACTTGATCTGAAGTTTCATGATCATCATCATTAACCTCCTCTCTAGTCGGTGGAGGCACCACAGAAACATTTTCTTGAGCTGCGCTACTCTCCGGTTCAAGAGGCAATACTTCATCAAGTTCCACTTTCCTCCCACTTACTTCTTTCGAGAGAAACTCTTTCTCCAGAAAGGGCCCGTTCTTGGCAACAAAGATCTTGCCTTCGGATCTGAGGTAGAAGGTATACCCAATGGTTTCCTCAGGGTATCCTATGAAGATGCATTTTTCCGACTTGGGTTCGAGCTTTTCAGGTTGAAGTTTCTTGACATAAGCATCGCATCCCCAAACTTTTAGAAACGACAACTTAGGTTTCTTCCCAAACAATAAATCATACGGTGTCGTCTCAACGGATTTAGACGGTGCCCTATTTAAAGTGAATGTAGCTGTCTCTAGAGCGTATCCGCAAAATGATAGCGGTAAATCGGTGAGTGACATCATAGATCGCACCATATCCAATAGAGTGCGATTACGACATTCGGACACACCGTTACGCTGAGGTATTCCAGGCGGCGTGAGTTGTGAAACGATTCCACATTTCCTTAAGTGCGTACCAAATTCGTGACTTAAATATTCTCCCCCACGATCTGATCGCAAGAACTTGATTTTTCTGTCACGTTGATTCTCAACCTCACTCTGAAATTCCTTGAACTTTTCAAAGGTCTCAGACTTGTGTTTCATTAAGTAGACATACCCATATCTACTCAAGTCATCAGTGAGAGTGAGAACATAACGATAGCCACCGCGAGCCTCAACACTCATTGGACCACACACATCAGTATGTATGATTTCCAACAAGTTGGTTGCTCGCTCCATTGTTCCGGAGAACGGAGTCTTGGTCATCTTCCCCATGAGGCATGGTTCGCATGTGTCAAATGATTCGAAATCAAGAGACTCCAAAAGTCCATCTGTATGGAGCTTCTTCATGCGTTTGACACCTATGTGACCAAGGCGGTAGTGCCACAAGTATGTGGGACTATCATTATCAACCTTACATCTTTTGGTATTCACACTATGAATATGTGTAACATCACGTTCGAGATTCATCAAGAATAAACCATTCACCAGCGGGGCATGACCATAAAACATATCTCTCATATAAATAGAACAACCATTATTCTCGGATTTAAATGAGTAGCCATCTCGCATTAAACGAGATCCAGATACAATGTTCATGCTCAAAGCTGGCACTAAATAACAATTATTGAGGTTTAAAACTAATCCCGTAGGTAAATGTAGAGGTAGCGTGCCGACGGCGATCACATCGACCTTGGAACCATTCCCGACGCGCATCGTCTCCTCGTCCTTCGCCAGTCTCCGTTTATTCCGCAGCTCCTGTTTTGAGTTACAAATATGAGCAACCGCACCGGTATCAAATACCCAGGAGCTACTACGAGTACTGGTAATGTACACATCAATTACATGTATATCACATATACCTTTAGTGTTGCCGACCTTCTTGTCTGCTAAGTATTTGGGGTAGTTCCGCTTCCAGTGTCCCTTTCCCTTGCAATAAAAGCACTCAGTTTCAGACTTGAGTCCATTCTTTGACTTCTTCCCGGTAGCTGGCTTACCGGGCGCGGCAACTTCCTTGCCGTACTTCTTGAAGTTCTTCTTACCCTTGCCTTTCTTGAACTTAGTAGTTTTATTAACCATCAACACTTGATGTTCCTTTTTGATTTCTACCTCTGCTGATTTCTGCATTGAATACACCTCAGGAATGGTCTTTTCCATCCCCTGCATATTGTAGTTCATCACAAAGCTCTTGTAGCTAGGTGGGAGCGACTGAAGGATTCTGTCAATGACCACCTCGTCCGGGAGGTTAATGTCCAGTTGGGACAAGTGGTTGTGCAACCCAGACATTTTGAGTATGTGCTCACTGACAGAACTATTTTCCTCCATTTTACAACTATAGAACTTGTCGGAGAGTTCATATCTCTCGACCCGGGCATGAGCTTGGAAAACCATTTTCAGCTCTTCGAACATCTCATATGCTCCGTGTTGCTCAAAACGCTTTTGGAGCCCCGGTTCTAAGCTGTAAAGCATGCCGCACTGAACGAGGGAGTAATCATCAGCACGCTGCTGCCAAGCGTTCATAACGTCTTGGTTCTCTGGGATGGGTGCTTCACCTAGCGGTGCTTCTAGGACATATTGTTTCCTGGAAGCTATGAGGATGATCCTCAGGTTCCGGACCCAGTCCGTATAGTTGCTGCCATCATCTTTCAGCTTGGTTTTCTCTAGGAACGCGTTGAAGTTGAGGTTGACATTAGCGTGGGCCATTTGATCTACAAGACATATTGCAAAGTTTATTTAGACTAATTTCATGATAATTAAGTTCATCTAATCAAATTATATAATGAACTCCCACTCAGATTAGACATCCCTCTCGTCATCTAAGTGATACATGATCCGACTTGACTAGACCGTGTCCGATCATCACGTGAGACGGACTAGTCATCATCGGTGAACATCTCCATGTTGATCGTATCTGCTATACGACTCATGTTCGACCTTTCGGTCTTCCGTGTTCCGAGGCCATGTCTGTACATGCTAGGCTTGTCAAGTTAACCTAAGTGTTTTTGCATGTGTAAATCTGGCTTACACCCGTTGTATGTGAACGTTAGAACCTATCACACCCGATCATCACGTGGTGCTTCGAGACAACGAACTTTAGCAATGGTGCATAGTTAGGGGGAACACTTTCTTGAAATTATTGTGAGGGATCATCTTATTTACTACCGTCGTACTAAGCAAATAAGAAACAAAACATGATAAACATCTCATGCAATCAAATAGTGACATGATATGGCCAATATCATATTGCTCCTTTGATCTCCATCTTCGGGGCGCCATGATCATCTCCGTCACCGGCATGACACCATGATCTCCATCATCATGATCTCCATCATCGTGTCTTCATGAAGTTGTCACGTCAACTATTACTTCTACTACTATGGCTAATGCTTTAGCAATAAAGTAAAGTAATTACATGACATTTATGTTGACACACAGGTCATTAATAAATTAAGACAACTCCTATGGCTCCTGCCGGTTGTCATACTCATCGACATGCAAGTCGTGATTCCTATTACAATAACATGATCATCTCATACATCACATATATCATTCATCACAACTTTTTGGCCATATCACATCACAAAGCACTTGCTGCAAAAACAAGTTAGACGTCCTCTAATTGTTGTTGCATGTTTTACGTGGCTGCAATAGGGTTCTAGCAAGAACGTTTTCTTACCTACGTAAAATCCACAACGTGATTTGCCAACTTCTATTTACCCTTCATAAGGACCCTTTTCATCGAATCCGCTCCAACTAAAGTGGGAGAGACAGACACCCGCTAGCCACCTTATGCAACTAGTGCATGTCAGTCGGTGGAACCTGTCTCACGTAAGCGTACGTGCAGGGTCGGTACGGGCCGCTTCATCCCACAGTACCGCTGAAGTAAGATAAGACTAGTAGCGACAAGAAAGTTGGCAACATCTACGCCCACAACAAATTTGTGTTCTACTCGTGCAAAGAGAACTACGCATAGACCTAGCTCTGATACCACTGTTGGAGAACGTTGCAGAAAATAAAAATTTTCTACGGTTTCACCAAGATCTATCTATGAGTTCATGTAGCAACGAGTGATCGGAGTGCATCTGCATACCTTTGTAGATCGCGAACGGAAGCGTTCAAAAGAACGGGGTTGAAGGAGTCGTACTCGTCGTGATCCAAATCACCGGAGATCCTAGCGCCGAACGGACGGCACCCCCGCGTTCAACACACGTACGGAGCGGATGACATATCCCACGCCTTGATCCAACAAGGAGGAGGGAGAGGTTGAGGAAGATGGCTCCAGCAGCAGCACGACGGCGTGGTGGTGGTGGAGAGGCAGTACTCCGGCAGGGCTTCGCCAAGCTCTATGGTGGAGGAGGAGGTGTTGGAGTGGGAGAGGGAGGTGCCAGGGGTATGGGTGCGGCTGCCCTCCCTCCCCCCTCTATATATAGGCTCCCCAGGGGGGGGGGCGCCGGCCCTGGAGATGGGATCTCCCAAGGGGGCGGCGGCCAAGGGGGGTGGAGTGCCCCCCAAGGCAAGTGAGGAGCGCCCCCCACCCTAGGGTTTCCAACCCTAGGCGCAGGGGGCCCAAGGGGGGGGGCGCACCCCACTATGGGCTGGTTCCCCTCCCCACTTCAGCCCATGGGGACCTCCGGGATGGGTGGCCCCACCCGGTGGACCCCCGGGACCCATCCGGTGGTCCCGGTACAATACCGGTGACCCAGAATTCTCCCGATGGCCGAAACTGCACTTCCTATATATAATTCTTCACCTCCGGACCATTCCAAAACTCCTCGTGACATCCAGGATCTCATCCGGGACTCTGAACAACTTTCGGATTACTGCATACTCATATCTATACAACCCTAGCGTCACCGAACCTTAAGTGTGTAGACCCTACGGGTTCGAGAGACATGCAGACATGACCGAGATGACTCTCCGGTTAATAACCAATAGCGGGATCTGGATACCCATGTTGGTTCCCATATAGTCCACGATGATCTCATCGGATGAACCACGATGTCGAGGATTCAAGTAATCCCGTATACAATTCACTTTGTCAATCGGTACGTTACTTGCCCGAGATTCGATCGTCGGTATCCCAATACCTCGTTCAATCTCGTTACCGGCAAGTCACTTTACTCGTACTGTAATGCATGATCCCGTGACCAACCACTTGGTCATATTGAGCTCATTATGATGATGCATTACAAAGTGGGCCCAGAGATACCTCTCCGTTATACGGAGTGACAAATCCCTGTCTCGATCCGTGTCAACCCAACAGATGCTTTTGGGGATGCCTGTAATATACCTTTATAGTCACCCAGTTACGTTGTGACGTTTGGCACAGCCAAAGCACTCTTACGGCATCCGGGAGTTACACGATCTCATGGTCTAAGGAAATGATACTTAACATTGGAAAAGCTTTAGCAAACGAACTACACGATCTTGTGCCAAGCTTAGGATTGGGTCTTGTCCATCACATCATTCTCCTAATGATGTGATCCCGTTATCAATGACATCCAATGTCCATAGTCAGGAAACCATGACTATCTGTTGATCAACGAGCTCGTCAACTAGAGGCTCACTAGGGACATATTGTGGTCTATGTATTCACACATGTATTACGATTTCCGGATAACACAATTATAGCATGAACAATAGAAAATTATCATGAACAAGGAAATATAATAATAATCCTTTTATTATTGCCTCTAGGGCATATTTCCAACAAGAACCGCTGCGATTGTGCTTCCAGCTCACATGGTTAAGCACCTCAGTGGAGAAAGCCGAAAACTGACTGTCACAATAAGCGTAAACTGGTCAGCGATCCGATGACTATGTTAAATAACAGGCCGTCCATAACATTGGCTGAAGTGTTTACGGCTTGACCTCGACTGTCACCGAACACTACCGGGGGCTATTAACTAGCCTCCCAAACTAAATCCTCGATATTTTGCTCTTACATTGGAGCTGAGGTTTTATGACATTCTTAGCATGACAACCCAAAGAAAGGAACCGATAGAGGGACTATTTTCTTTGGAAGATATTTCTTCTGTTAAACAGTAATATAATATATCTCTCCGCGTACCTTTGTTTATAAAACCATATGGCCAGATTGCCTTATTTGTCGTAAATCTTTGCCCTCATAAAGGCTTTATAAAGTAAGACAAACACTCCTCGGCTACTGGCTGAGGAGGTGGAAGCCGATGGTCGGTCAACAAAGTTTTGTACAATGCGGATCCGAGCATTAAATGATGTAAAGTACTTGGATACATAGAGTCATTACACACAATTTGTTATTTTACTATGGATATCGATCCTTAATTCGGCCACCCGTGCCCGCATTAAGTCTCGGGGGCTACTGGGCTTCGGGCTTATTATTTAAACATATTAAAGGGGCACATCGATCCCCTGATCTGGTGTTGCCACCCGACCAGTGTCTCGGGGGCTACTGCATTGCTTGTCCAGTGCAGAAAATTTTATGTGCAATATAGTTTCCGAGGAGATTTTGATCCTCAGGTTGGTCGGCCGCACCCAACCTGAGTCTCGAAGACTGAGCACGCCGCTTTTAGTGTCCCGAAGTATTCTGCCGAGCTAGGACTTGATCCTCAGGCCAATTTTGCAAATCGACCTGAGTCTCAGCGGCTACTGGGATCAGCGGTCTTATGTCATACTTCATGTGCATCTCGGGTTTTAGACCGATACCCACCTTGAGGGCTACTGGCTATATATCTCGTCAGAGATTAAATTGCACCAATAAAAAATAATGACAAAAATCGGCCCACATTCGGGGTGGTGCACCACCTCGGAAGCAGTCTGGCGTAAAGCTCGGGCGCTAGTGGCTGGCTCCATAGAGGGCATTTCTGGCATTAAGCTCGGCTAAACTCCTTCAAACTTTTTTGAACCAAGGTGATTTACGACACCTCGGATACAGTTCGGCGTTGGAGCGGATACAGTCCGACGTTGGAGCTCAGATACATAGTCCGACGTTGGAACTCGGATACATTCCGGCATTAGAGCTGGGAAGCGGTCCGGCGTTGGTGCTCGGCTGCAAAGGATACCTCGAATGCAGTCCGGCGTTGGAGCTCGGACGCAAGAGGAAACTGCCTCCCGGGAACAACTTCAAACCCGAGGTGTGGCATAAAAATAAATAAGGCATTGATAAAGGCCGGAAACTTAAAGGGGCTCCTCGGATACCCGACGTGTAAACCCGTCGAATGCATTTTGGCGATCCTCAAGATCGAAGATAAAGAAGATTTTTTGAACCAGTTTTCAAGACCGACAACCGAAGATGAAGAACAGTTCGGAAGAATCGAGGAGCGTCCCTAACTTGAAGACCGGTTCAGGGGGCTACTGACGGTGTCCTGGACTAGGGGGTACTCACCACGTCGTCTCCCCATCTATTAGATTGGGCCGAGGACCCCCGTGGCCGTACACTCATGGGCCAGTTCGGACAGCTGCCGCATACAAGGAAGATTCCACAAGACTTGGCGATCAAGACAAGGACTTCTCCCCACCGGCGTATTCGGCTAGGACTCTTGTTAACCTAGGCCTCTGGTGCATTATATAAACCAGGTCTAGGCTAGTCGATAGATGATAGAACACATAACAATCATACCATAGGCTAGCTTCTAGGGTTTAGCCTCCTTGATCTCGTGGTAGATCTACTCTTGTACTACCCATATCATCAATATTAATCAAGCATGACGTAGGGTTTTACCTCCATCGAGAGGGCCCGAACCTGGGTAAAACTTCGTGTCCCTTGTCTCCTGTTACCATCCGCCTAGACGCACAGTTCGGGACCCCCTACCCGAGATCCGCCGGTTTTGACACCGACAGGGACTATTTGACATGTCCCCCTCCAGGGGCGAGCTGCGAGACGATATGTAAGACAGGTATTTTGCTCGTTATAGAGACCACCTGGCAATTCGACGTAGCTTTCTGCCCCCTTGGTTGTTGCATTGTGTGTTCGGCGATTGTATTGCCGGACAGGCCTTCCGGATGATGGAGTCCTGAAAGTAAGAAAAAATGACGAAATCGAGAGCCCCTAGTGCGGTTGAGCCGCATTTAGGGCATGCCGTGGCCGTGCCCCTCCCCCTGTGCCCATGGAATTTTCAGAGCGTAGTTATGTACGCGTAGTACTGATTTCGCAGTTTCATGAGGGCTGGGGTTGGGGCCGTATTTCTACGCTTGCTCGAAACATGCCAGGCAGTCTTGTTGTAGGTTACTCCGGGCGCGCTTGACAGTGTCCGAATGTTTAAAAGCCGGACTGGAGAATTGCCTTGAGAGGCTGCTCTGTACTTCCGCTGCCAGTGCCACCGTATGCTCCTCCGTTCGGAGAGAGTGTTCGGTGTTTCCATTGACCGTGATGACTCCTCGAGGGCCTGGCATCTTGAGCTTGAGGTATGCGTAGTGCGGCACCGCATTGAACTTTGCAAATGCGGTTCGTCCGAGCAGTGCGTGATAGCCATTGCGGAATGGGACTATGTCGAAGATTAACTCCTCGCTTCGGAAATTATCCGGGGATCCGAAGACCACTTCAAGTGTAACTAAGCCTGTACAGTTGGCCTCTACACCTGGTATGATGCCCTTAAAGGTCGTTTTTGTGGGTTTAATCCTTGAGGGATCTATTCCCATTTTCCGCACTGTATCCTGATAAAGCAGGTTCAGGCTGCTGCCGCCGTCCATAAGGACTCTAGTGAGGTGAAATCCAGCAATGATTGGGTCTAGAACCAATGCGGCGAATCCGCCATGACGGATGCTTGTGGGGTGGTCCCTTCGATCAAAAGTGATCGGGCAGGAGGACCATGGGTTGAACTTTGGGGCAACTTGCTCCAACACATATACGCCCCTGAGTGCATGCTTCCGCTCCCGCTTGGGGATGTGGGTTGCGTATATCATGTTCACCATCCGCACTTGTGGGGGGAAGCCCTTCTGTCCACTATTGTTCGGCGGTCAGGGCTCTTCGTCCTTGTCGCTATGCAGCCCATTGTCTCTATTTTCGGTATTTAACTTACCGGCCTGCTTGAACACCCAACAATCCCTGTTGGTGTGATTGGCTAGCTTTTCGGGGGTGCCATGTATTTGGCATGAGCGATCGAGTATTCGGTCCAAACTGGACGGGCCCGGAGTATTTCTTTTGAATGGCTTTTTCCGCTGACTGGGTTTAGAGGCTCTGAATCCGGCATTAACTGTCGTATCCTCTGCGTTGTCGCTGTTAATGCGGCGCTTGTGCTTGTTGCGACGCGACATGCCATTACTGTCCTTGGTATCCGAATTACCAGGGCTCTTGGTCATGTTGTTGCTACGAGCCAGCCAGCTATCTTCTCCCGCGCAAAAGCGGGTCATGAGTATCGTGAGGGCTGCCATAGATTTCGGCTTATCCTGTCTGAGGTGCCGGGCAAGCTACTCATCGTGGATGTTATGCTTGAAGGCTGCTAGGGCCTCGGCGTCCGGACAGTCGACGATTTGATTTTTCTTGGTTAAGAACCATGTCCAAAATTGTCTGGCCGATTCATCTGGCTGCTGAATTATGTGGCTCAGGTCATCGGCGTCTAGTGGTCGCACATAGGTGCCCTGGAAATTGTCGAGGAATGCGGCTTCCAGGTCCTCCCAACAACCAATTGATTCTGCTGGCAAGCTATTAAGCCGATGCCGAGTTGGTCCTTTAAGCTTGAGTGGGAGGTATTCGATGGCGTGCAGATCATCGCTGCGGGCCATGTGGATATGAAGGAGATAGTCCTCGATCCATACCGCAGGATCCGTTGTGCCATCGTATGATTCAATGTCTATGGGTTTGAAACCCTCTGGGATTTGATGATCCATTACTTCATCTGTGAAGCATAGTGGGTGTGCGGCCCCTCTGTACTGGGCTATATCACGACGTAGCTTGGATGAGCTTTGTCTACTATGTTCGGCCCTGCCGGACTTACTGTATTCGGCATGACGGTTATTGTCTCATGTCGTGGGGCGTGCACGCGATCCGTAGATCGATCTTGTTTGCCTTGCCTTGTCCTCCAACATACCGCGCAGGTCTGGCGCGTTTCCCCGGGTCTTGGTATGTTTTGAGCGACGCCGGGGTGCGACTTGAGTGGAGGGCCGAGCGGCCTCTCTGTCGCGGCCGCGAGGTGGCCGATCAGCCGTCTTATGCACTGGTGATGTAGGTTTAAGTGCTTCCTCCTCCGATCGGGGTAGCAACCTGCGCTTTGGGTAGCTCTTGGAGGGGCGTTCGAGTTCGTATTCCTCGGCCGCAAGGATTTCAGTCCATCTGCCGGCTAGCAAATCTTGATCAGCTCTAAGCTGTTGCTGTTTTTTCTTAAGGCTACTCGCCCTGGCCATAAGCCTGCGCTTAAAGCGCTCTTGTTTGACGGGATCCTCAGGCACGATAAATTCATCGTCACCGAGGCTTGCCTCGTCTTCGGAGGGAGGCATGTAGTTATTATCCTCTTCCTCTCTGTCTGCCGCCCTTTCAGGGGGCTGGCCTCTCCATCCTCCCGTGCAGAGTCTTGCTGGAGGGAATTGTCTTCGGCACTGTCCGGGGTGTTATTATCTCCCGTGCCGGTATCACCATTTTTGCTTTGGCGGGACTTAGAGCGGCGCCACTGACACCGGCGCTTGGGTTGCTTCTTGGAGGGGTCATCCCCCGTTGTTCCGTCGCCATTGCCTTCTTTGGGTGTGTCCACCATATATATGTCATATGACGAGGTGGCTTTCCAGTGCCCTATAGGCACTGGTTCATGTTCGTCTCCTACATCGTCGTCCATACCGTCGATGTCTTCAGAGTCGAAGTCTAGCATGTCGGTTAAATCATCGATAGTGGCTACGAAGTGGGTGGTGGGTGGGCATCGAATTTCTTTGCCATCCGCATCCCAATCCTGTTGGCCATAATCCGGCCAGGACTCTCCTAACAAAGAGAGAGACTTTAGTGAATTCAGAATATCGCCGAAGAGCGAGTACTGAAAGATATCCGCGGCGGTGAATTCCATGATCGGCGCCCAACCGGATTCGATTGACAGGGGCGCGGAGGGTTCGGAGTCTGGATAAGAGTCCGACACCTTGGAGTCACGGGCTTCGCTCGGATAAGGCTGGCGTTCGGCTCGATCGTCGTCGAGACTGTAGCCCCCGAGGCGGTGTCTAGCCACCCGTCCTCGATCGGCGCAGTTGGCTCCGAGCTAAGGGTCGGGGCTAACGCGGGTGCGGCCTCCAGGGCACTGCTCGGTGGCAGAGTTAGGTCATGCCCATCATGACAGTGCGGCGCGCCCGGCTGCGGCTCGAATCCGTCGAAGATCAAGTCTCCGCGGATGTCAGCCGTGTAGTTCAAGCTTCCAAATCTAACCTGATGGCCAGGGGCGTAGCTTTCAATCTGCTCTAGATGGCCAAGCAAATTGGCCCGCAGTGCAAAGCCGCCGAATACGAAGATCTCTCTGGGGAGAAAAGTCTCACCCTGGACCGCATCGCTGTTGATGATCGGAGAAGCCATCGGGCCTAATGATGACGACACAGAGGAACTCTCAATGAAAGCACCAATGTCGGTGTCAAAACCGGCATATCTCGGGTAGGGGGTCCCGAACTCTGCGTCTAGGCGGATGGTAACAGGAGACAAGGGACACGATGTTTTTACCTAGGTTCGGGCCCTCTCGATGGAGGTAAAACCCTACTCCTGCTTGATTAATATTGATGATATGGGTAGTACAAGAGTAGATCTACCACGAGATCAGAGAGGCTAAACCCTAGAAGCTAGCCTATGGTATGATTGTTGTTCGTCCTATGGACTAATACCCTCCGGTTTATATAGACACCAGAGAGGGCTAGGGTTACACAGAGTCGGTTACAACGGAAGGAGATCTACATATCCGTATCGCCAAGCTTGCCTTCCACGCCAAGGAAAGTCCCATCCGGACACGGGAAGAGGTCTTCAATCTTGTATCTTCATGGTCCAAGAGTCCGGCCAAAGGTTATAGTCCGGCTATCCGGACACCCCCTAATCCAGGACTCCCTCAGCCAGATTTTTATTTGGTCAAGTAGTCTAATCACCCCCATCTAGGCATACTTTCGATCCTGCAAGTGGTATCAGAGGTTTGGTCTCCATTTTCCTCTATTTCCATAGCTTTGGTGATCATAGCCTTGGTTTCACAACTTAGGAAAGTATGGCGTCTAGCGAGGGAAATTACCACCGTACTAATTTTGCTAGTTGGAAGCATAAGATGAAAATGCATATTCTTGGACATAACCCCGCCGTTTGGGCTATTGTGTGTATTGGCTTGCAAGGTGAATTCTTTGATGGGAGAGAACCGAATCGTGAAGCTATCGCGGAAGAATTGAAGATGTTGCAATACGATGCTCAAGCTTGCGATATCCTCTTCAACGGATTGTGCCTCAAAGAATTCAACAAAATCAGCCGTCTTGAGAATGCAAAGGAAATTTGGGATACTTTGATTGATATGCACGAAGGTACCGACTCTGTCAAGGAATCCAAAATGGATGTGCTTCAAAGTCAGCTTGACAAGTTCAAAATGAGGGATGGTGAAGGTGTCACTGAAATGTACTCTAGGCTTTCTCTCATCACAAACGAGATTGCCGGCTTAGGAAGTGAAGAGATGACCGACAGATTCATCATCAGGAAGATCCTAAGAGCCTTGGATGGAAAATATGATACCGTTTGCACATTGATCCAAATGATGCCTAATTACAAAGATCTCAAGCCAACGTAAGTCATTGGTAGAATTATTGCTCATGGGATGTCACTCAAGGATAAATAAGAGCTTCACAACAAGTCTAGTGGTGCTTACAAAGCCTCATGTGATGCTCCTACATCATCAAGTGAGAAACAAGCCTTCAATGAGAAATTGATCCTAATGGTGAAGAACTTGAACAAGTTCTGCAAGAGTAGAAGCAAGGAAAGAAGTTCCAAGTCAAGGTCCTACAATGACAAAAGATCTTCTAGTCGTGAGCATAATTGCTACAATTGTGGAAGACCCAGATACTACTCCAATGAGTGTACAACTCCCTACAAAAGAAGAGAAGACTCACCTAAAAGGAGAAGTATAAGAGAATAATCACCTCCAAGAGAGTGAAGGAGTAGAAATGATCGTTATGAACGAAGAACCTCTCACAGAAGCAAGGATTCAGAATGGAAGGACAAGTCATCAAGGAGCTACACAAAACGAAGAAATCAAGCTCATGTTTGTGAATGGGTATCCGGCTCCGACTCCAACCATCACTCCGGGAGAAGTTACCACTCCGACTCCGAATATACTCAAGATGAAGGTGTTGCCGGTCTAGCACTTGTGTTAACCAACTCCTATGACATATTTGACTCACCAAATGAAGGAATTGAAGATGCTTCATGGATAAAGGCCCAAAGGTATCACACCCCGAGTATAATGATGAAGATGACTTGCTAGGTGATGATGATTTACTTGTTGGCAACTCTAGTTGTTGGGGATATAACTACTAGGTATGGCCCGCCCAGGAGGGGCCGGGTCATACCACTGGCGGATCATCGTTAAGAAAGCCTATGAAGGTGTTGAAGATGGCAGTTCACAAAGTAGGCTTACTGAAGGTCCAGAAGCCCAAAGGCGACTTAAGGCCCATAGGTGTAAACCGCCATGTATGTATAACTTGTATTGTAAGGCAAGTGAAGATAGTCACCGAGCCGGACACGTGTGTATGAGCCGTCCGGAACTCCGTGAGCCGTCAGGCGTCAACCTATGTATATAAAGGGACGACCCGGCGGCGATTTAGGGAAAAGAAACAAGAGACCGAAAGCTAGTGCCGGATTTCGGGTTCCGGCAGACCCTTGAGGTTCGAACACTGGGGTGCGCGCAGAGATTTCGCCTCCTACCTACCTGTACCCCACCGCCTCGCTAAGATCTAAGCTATGGAAAGAACAGCACAAGAGACACAGGGTTTATACTCGTTCAGGCCACCGTTGTGGTGTAATACCCTACTCCAGTTTGTGGTGTGGTGGATTGCCTCTTGGGCTGATGATGATGAGCAATACAAGGAAGAACAGCCTCGCGAGGGTCTGTTCTTGGCTGGGGCGATGAACTGCTAGGAGGAGTTCAGTCACCCTTCTCTCTCTCTCTCTGTCTGATTCCTCCTATCCATGTCTCTACCCTGGGGGTGGCTAGTCCTATTTATAGGCAAAGGCCCTGGGCCTCTTCCCAAATATTGAGCGGGAAGGGCGCCAACAATTGGTCATTTTGAAGGGGAACATCTGGTACACTTATCCTGACTAAAGTTGGTCTTCGCCTACCAAAGGCTCTGGTGGTGACGCTGGCTTGGGCTCCAGAATGACCTCCTCCCTGCTGTTGGGTTGGTCTTGGTCTCGTTGCACCGAAACGGGTGCCTTTTCTTGATGCTCTCGCCTGCGCTTGCTCCCTTTGCACCAAAGAGGAAAGGAGGACACTGCGCGGGCTGGCGCCCGCCTGGCGCCCTTGGTCGTCATGGCTTGCGTCACGGGCACCTCGTGAGGTACCCCGCCTTGATCTCTCCGCCTCCTCGCGAGCCAGCCTGATGAGGCCGTGCCTGAGGAAGCTCCGTGTCGTCCGCCCCGCGAGGCTTGGCCCCTCGCGAGGGTATTGGGTCTTTGCTGATGAAGATGGGCCGTGCTGGCCCCCCTTTGAGCCACGTGTCACGACCGGTTTTCCAATAAAAATATTTATTGAGAAACCAATCTTTAGAATCCAGTTTGAGATAAAACCTCCTCACTGGTAGACAAACTTTTGATACAATAAGCCAGTAGCATCAAATATATTACAGGGTTGAGCTGATGATGCTCAACAATTTATTACAAGCGTGCCAATAATTATACATAAAGGCGATTATGACACAAGGGAGTGGTGGCATACTACTGACTCGCAAATATGGTAGTGGTGGAGTATCACAGTGGGGAGTGGATATGTGACTCTCAAACTATCTTCCCATCGAGCGTCGAGGTGAGGCTCGATGAATTTATTTGGGTTGCGGAAGCGGGTATAAAACAGTGACAAAGTCCAGGGTCGCACGAGACTGACTGGGACTCCTCTAGGCGTCGGACTCGCTATCGAACTCCTCATCCATGAGATCACCTTCGTCCGCATCTGGCCAAATCAACAAGCCAGTGAGTACTTTGAAGTACTCGCAAGACAGTTCGGACGTAAGATATAACAAATGCATGCATGAGTGCGTCACGATTTAATTACCAATGCACATTCAAAGTAATATTAGGCAGGGTAAGTAAAAAGGGAAATGGCGGTAGTCCGCCTGGAATCCCAACAGTAAAGTAATGGAAACCAAACGAGTATCTAGAGCGACGCCACGAAGGTAAATTAATAAATGAAAGAAAAATCATGCCATAGTCGGGCGTCTTAGCGACACCACATAAAGGGCTTTAAAAGAAATGCCACAGTCGGGCGTCTGAGCGACACCACATAAGGGGCTTTAAAAGAAATGCCATAGTCGGGCGTCTGAGCGACACCACATAAAGGGCTTTAAAAGAAATACCACAGTCGGGCGTCTGAGCGACACCACATAAAGGGCTTTAAAAGAAATGCCACAGTCGGGCGTCTGAGCGACACCACATAAAGGGCTTTAAAAGAAATGCCACAGTCGGGCGTCTGAGTGACACCACATAAAGGGCTTTAAAAGAAATGCCACAGTCGGGCGTCTGAGCGACACCACATAAAGGGCTTTAAAAGAAATGCCACAGTCGGGCGTCTGAGCGACACCACATAAAGGGCTTTAAAAGAAATGCCGCAGTCGGGCGTCTGAGCGACACCACATAAAGGGCTTTAAAAGAAATGCCGTAGTCGGGCGTGTGAGCGACACCACATAAAGGGCTTTAAAAGAAATGCCGCAGTCGGGCATCTAAGCAACACCACATAAAGGGCTTTAAAACAAATGCCGCAGTCGGGCGTCTGAGCGACACCACATAAAGGGCTTTAAAAGAAATGCCGCAGTCGGGCATCTGAGCGACACCACATAAAGGGCTTTAAAAGAAATGCCGCAGTCGGGCGTCTGAGCGACACCACATAAAGGGCTTTACTGACAAGGAATAATAATTATAATTCAACTCTTGAAAATAAACGGGTTAGTCCATCCACAAGAATAAACGTTTAACTGATCTTAGTGCTCATGGTCCCACCGGATAATCTGTCACCAAAACTGGCACATGTCAGTTAGCACGGAACTTGGATATAGATAAGATGATTTGAGGATATATGACTCTGCAGAGTTTGTACAAAATTTCTCACAGTTAACGGATTTCCGTAGTCACAAGGACTAGTTCCGTTTACGGTATTTCAGAAGGAAACACAGCTAACCAGTACACACCCATCCAACCTCTCGATGCCAGGAATCACCCTCGACATCGTCCACGAAAAACTTTTGAGACGGGGAGATCACAATCTCGAATAGCATGGGATCAAATTTATATACGCGCGCTCTAAGGGGTGCCCCCCCTCTCGGTCCCAACCGGAAACACCCATGCCCCCTGACCGGATGACTGGCTTTAATCCAGGGCCATGGAACCATCATCCCGGCCTCTCCTTTTTGGTGTGTACCAAGAAAGCGGTTTGCGACTTACTAAACCATATCCCTTTCGGGAAACATGTGGTAGTACAGGGAGGGGAAATGGATACGAGCCCAACCGATACGGGTTGGTACTGAAGTAAACCTGCATGGCATAAGACTGGCATGCTACCACGCTGCCATCTTACCCACCTTCATGCCAACACATGGCCTTGCATACTCACATCCAACAAGGTATGGATCATCGAACTTACTTGTCTCAACAATGCATAATATACAGTTCATCGGTATGCTTCACAACATGCCATGAAACTAACTAAATGCAAAACATGCCAAGACACTCATCATATCAAAAGTTCAAACATGCTTGCCTGGTTCGGAGTAGTCGGAGTCTAGCTCGGTGAAGTTTGCGGTCCCATCACCTCCTTCGGTATCTACGGTATAAAGAGAATATACGCGCTATCGTGAATACCGAGAGGTGCACAAAAATTATTCCAAATAATCTTCAAATAAATCTGATAAAAAACTAGACAAAATTTTGAAGAGAACAGAAAAAGAATCACTCAAAAATATGTTTCTATTAAAAAGTTATAAAGGTATTTTCCCAGGGACCCATCTGTAATGAAACAGAAACTTCCCAGGGTCTTATTTATAAAAACAGAAAACATTTCAGTCTCAAATACGCCGGCTCAGAAGAGAAGACGTATTTTGCCCGAATACGCTTTCAGAAAACGATTCGAAAAAGAGAGGAATCTGACGGGGCGGTCCCACCCGTCGGGTTTGAAAACCGAAGCGGGGCTTTTGGCGCTAGAGGGCCGCGGCGATCGCCGGCGGCGATCCACGGCGAGGCAAAGGGATCGGAGGTTACCTCCGTGCTCACGGTGCTGTTTCGCGTCGGGTGGTGGTCGAGGTGGTCGACGATGGCCCTTGCTCCGGCGGACGGCGGTTCGGACGAGGGTGAAGCTCGCCAGAGAGGGCTGCAAAGATCAAATTGAGGAGGTGGTCAAGTATCTGGTAGCTAGAGGAGGTGCTTGACGGAGTTTGGGCACCGAAGATGACCTCACCGCAGTGAATCGAGCTGGAGCCCGAGGCGGACGGAGGTGGCCAGAGTCGAGGAAGAAGGGCTCCTCGAGGCCCCTCCAGTGGCCAGGCGGGGTGTAGTGAGGTGGCGGAGCTCTGCGGGAGTGAGAGCGGGCTCGGGGGCGCTATATATAGCCACCCCGAGGCGGTTGCCGAGAACGGGGTTCTCCGGCAAGAGATTACGGCGGCGCAGGGCTTGGTCGGGAGGGTTTAGGAGTTGAGCGCCGTCGTGGAGGTCCACTGAGTCTGTTTAGGTGCCAACGGCGTCGGGTTTTGCTGGCTGAGGTGGAGTTCAACGGAACGGAGCGGCGCGGACCCGTCGGCGGCAAAGAGCGTGCGTTGTGCATGCCGCGCCATGGCGACCGTGCTGCATGCATGCGCTGGCGTGGAGAGGGCCACACGGAGCCACCAGGGAGCTTGGGCGGCGCTGAACGGCGTTGCGCCGCCGTTCTGCTTCCTGCCAGCCGTTACGGCGGTTTAGCCGCCGCAAGACACGCCGGCGCAGGCGGGCCAGGGCGCCACCGACGCCGGGAAGCTGCCAAGGGCGCGTGCGGGGCTTTGGACAAGCGAGCCAGGCGGCGAGCAATGTGCCAAAGGCACTGTGATCTCGTGACTGCACTTAACTGACGAAGATCGTCACTGAAACTCTGAATTTGCCTAAAAGTGTCTAAACAGTGCATGCAAGGTGTTCGACAGAATGTTTCTGGCTTGTAGGAATTTTTCCTTGGTCTGATTTTTGGTAGAGTGACTTCTCATTGCTCCAGTAGTGTCGGGGATATACCCCGCGGTGTAAACCGACCGGAAGTTAAACCGGCCGGGCTTGGCGGTTTACAGGCAACCCGCTTGGACGTTGTAACTCAATGGTAACCCGACGGACGGGTCAGAGGAGCGACAAGACCAGGTGGCCCGTCTGGCGGTTCATGAAGGCCGGTTCAACTATTGTGGGCCGGTTCAAGAGGAAAGGAATATTTACCTTACAAGGAGTCAAGACCAAGACTTGTACCCGGTTTGTATTAGAGATAGACTAGTACTAATCCTAATAGGACTCCACATGTAAACCGCCCCTTCAACATATATAAGGAGGGGCGGGGCTCCCCAAAGGGGGGAGAGTTAGAAGCGACAAGCTACAAGCAATGAATAATCTCTAGGGCTAGACACAAGAGCCGGTTTACGGCGTCTCCCTCGGGACGATAATGAGACCTAGCCTCAAACAGCATGTAGGGTTATTACCGGATGATGTTTCCCGGGGCCCGAAGCTGTCTAAACCCTTGTCTTGCGTGTTGATCCGCCCTGCGTCTCTCGTCCCACTCAACCCCTCTCAAGCTACCACATAGATGCGTTGGCCTCGCGACTAAGTCCTGACACTAAGGACATCTGCCGTGACAATTCCACGACAGTTGGCGCCCACCGTGGGGCCCGCGCACGGTGGTGTTGAGTTCTTGAAGGGATCTTTTTAGGGTTCGAGAAGCTACGACCTGCCGGATCAACAAAGAGCCGGTGTGGAAGAATTCACATCAACTATGAAGTTCGTTAGTCAAAGATTGGAAAAGTTTTTCAGCAGCGGCATATACAAGTTTGAGACGAGAGAAAATTAGGGTTTCGGCTTGTGCGTCGCCGGACGCATCTTTAGCATATTGTTAGTCCAGGGGTAGATACACAGGAGCAATCCGACGCAACCAAGCTGTCCTGATCAGCGGTAATTACAACAAGTATGAGATTGGTTCGACCCTAAACCAAGGTTGGAAGGAAAAGAAAACAAAGGACAGCGACGAGGCGTCAAACGGCCAGTATCCAAATTGACGGTGACAAGGAACCAACTTTGTCAGATTCCGACTTGGCCCGTACCAATAAATCATAAAAGGAAACAAGGGTTGCGTGACGGTTTGGGGGTATGCGCCGTGAGTCGCCGAGACCGACAAGTTCTTTGTTGCCGGTTCAACGCATAAGCTGCGATGGAGATCGATTCCTATACGGGCAGTCCACCGAGGTTGACACAAAGTTTCCACTGCGCCCAGCTGACAAGTTATCTCTGTACGCGCGCGCTCAAAGCCATCCAGCGAATCTTGCAACAGTAGCGATGTCACATCTGAGAAGCTACAGCCCCGCCCCCATGTGACGGACCAAGCACCAATGTTTACGCAAGAATCAAAAGCTAGTACTACTGCTTACTTCTTTATGGGAAGAACAAAGATGTATGCACCAAGGATCCCTCACGTAAGTTTGCCAAACGTGCTAGTTCACGTCAAAAAAAAAGAGAAACATTAAACCGGCCACATCCTCAGCGGCCGGCCCTTGCACTGGCAACGAGCGGATCACGGGCAGCAGTGGATCAAAGACAGTGCCTAGCTCCAAGTCAGCTCCTGCTTTACTTCGCTGGAGCGATCTCGCTGCAGCCCAAGTCGCCGCTGGCCGGTCAAAGTTGCCGCAAGTCAAAACGACCAGGTGATATCCATCCGGTTTATTTCAGCACATATTCATTTTTGTATGAACAATTTCTTTGTCTTGCGATACTTTTTGATGCAGAACAATTGTTCATAACTAATGAGGTGTTATATTACGGCCCCTGTGGCCCGGTTTACATCAACTCATGGGAACCATGCCCGAGATTGCTGCGACCCGCCGATGCGCACGCCCGTTTCCTGAGTCGCTACTCTACCTTTGCGCCACGCCCGCCGCGCGATGAGCCACTGGGGCTATACTGAGTCGCCGGTCTGACTGAACCGCCTCTGTCGCGTTGAATGGATTATCCGTCATCCGAAGAAAAAAATCAGCCTCTGTCGCGGTTTATACGGGGGAGCCAGCGCACGTGTGAGTAATCACCTACTCACGGTTCAATCATGACCAAATCAAGAGGGTACTACTTAAACTAGTACTATGCCACGTGAGATTCATCATCAACAATTCTTTTTTGGGAAAAGGGCCAATACCACTTGAACACTACTACTAGATCAGAAGTCTTTTTACCTTGACTACTGCATCCCCCGACTGGGAAGAGATCAAGTGCTGCTGCCAGATCATCATCAGGGCAATTTTTCAAAAGGAAAATAAGAAAAAGGGGGAGGAGGAGACCACCGAATCAAGTCGCTCCTCACCATGGCCCCCACGGCTGTCCGAGTCATCGTCTCTGGGTGACCCGCTTTACCAAGACGTTGGATTACCACTACAGCCTTAAGATGCTACTCACACAACCACCATGAGCCGGCCTTCTCCCGCCAGATCACCTCCGCCGCCGTTCACGAGCTGACCGAACTTCACCGTTTCGAACGAGCTGCCATCACCGTCCAAAACACGTTGACACTGGAGGCCCTGCAAGCATCCCCATGCCAGGCTACCAGAAAGTTCATCCAACGCCAGCATCCTTGTTTACTTGATAAAAAATACCGGGTGCTATTTATCTTGTTTATTTTTAAGCACATATTGGTTCATTCAAAACAAAACTACTTTCCCCTGCTATATCCTATATGCAGGAGAATTATCTATTACAAGGTCCGCTCTCGCGTTTGTACCGGTTCACAACGCCACGGACAACTCACCCGTCTGCTCTCATGGTGGTTCACGCGTCCGCACCGGTTTACAAAACGTCGCGGCCAGCTCACCCATCCGCAGCGGTTTGCCACACCGCGGCCGGTTCACCCGTGAAGCGATTTCAATCTCATGTAGCGATCGTCAATTTCATGACGGATTATTTCCGACCTGACACATCAGGTGATATCCATCTAAATTTCTCTTATTAATACTTATCGTTCTTGTCGAAAGAACAATTACTTGCACTGTAAATATTTTTATGCAGGATAATTACTTATGACAAAAGTATTGATATACCGCGGACATGGAGCGCATGCCAGTATAGTTTACAGTGGCGTTCTTTCGGGCCATGCTGCTCGACAAATACACATGCAAATCGCCGCCCCTGCTGTTTGGTTTACATCCGTCCAACGCATGCGGATAATTCATTGTCCGCACCGGTTTACAAACATCACGGCCGACTCACCCGTCCGCACCAGTTTACCACGCCGCGGCCGGTTCACAATGCCGCGATCATCGAATTTCGTGGCGGATTATTTCCAGCCTGACATATCAGGTGATATCTATCTAAAACATATTTTATTGACACATAAGAGCAGTTTACCTTTGCCTTGGTCTGCAATACTGTTTATGCAGGACAATTGTTCATTACAAATGAGGCGCTATGTTACGGGCACGGAGCACGCGTTAGCAATATTCTACATCGGCGTTTCTTCCGTGTCATACCACCCGATGAATGGTCCGGTTTACATCAGCTTATTGGGACCGCGCCCGTCCGTGCGGTTTACCACACTTACGATTGAATCGCCCGTCTGTGCCGGCTTCCAACGTCGTAACCGACTCGCGATCGCATCGGTTTACAACACCGTGGCCGTATCCCGCGACCGCGCTGGTTTGCGGCACGGAGGACTACTTGCTCCGCACCGGTTTACAAATGCCGCGGCCGGTTCATCTGTCTGTTCGCATGGCTGACTTGCCATGATTAATTTCAGTTTCACTGTGGAGATCATCAATTCCGCGGTGGATATTTTCCGGCTAAACATATCAGGACAAATTGTCTGTTGCCAAAAAAGGGGATTATTATATCATTGAGCTATTGGATAACCCGTGCCGATTTATATCGCGATCCAGATCGCATCAACTCGTCAGAACTACGCAAAATTACCCAATAGCGCATGCACAGGCTGCCATCCCCCGCAGTCCGGTCTACATCAACATACCGGGCCGCACCTGTCGGCGCGAGCCATTTATTGAGCATGAACAAGTCACAGCTTGGGTAGCCCGGTTTTCTTTCAAATTGGAGGCAAATTATCATAAACCGCCGTCTGCACTGGATGGATCAATGCGCAGGCGCACGAGTCACCTCCGCTACAGTTTGATTAACTTCAAATCACCAGTTGGAAGGAACCATTGGCCGAGTTGCTGACACGGTTCATACGGGATCATTTACAACCTGCCGCAGTCACCTCGACCTTCGGTGGATTCACATCGTGATATCAACACCAATGATATGCAAGTTATACCGATTTATATCACGGTCAAATATGGAGAATCTCAAGCCAACTCCTCGAGTCACCTTGAGACTTGGGGGCTACGATGATATGACGCAGCAAGACTTGCCAGTTTCAGCCGGTTTAAGAACCCGAGGACGATGGAGGGAAAGATAACCCGATCCCGGAGGCTACTGTTATGTGGATGAAAATTTAAAGGCCGTCAGAAAATTTCCGGCTTAGAAAGTATATGACAGTTACAAAATCCCGACTCAATGAAGTTTCGGATCATCAGAAAGGATTCCGGTTTGAAACCTGGCCGAAGGGAAGTCAGTATCACTGAAGCTCTCAAATATCCGATTACAATCCGATTCAAAAGAAATCTATTCTCCCACAAAATTCTGAAGCGCTCAGATCCGGTTTACCAGTGTCCGGTTCAAAAAGGAATTAACTTCTCGCAAGTTCGAGTTTAAAGGCCGTCAGAAAATTTCCGGCTGAAAATGAAGATTCCGGTTTAAAATCCGGTTCAAGGGGAAGCTGTCTCCCACAAAGCGTTGAAGCTCTTAATATCCGGTTCAAGATCCCGGTTCAAGAAGAATTTATCTCTTGCAAAAAGGGTAAAAATCACTGAAGAGGACCTGCTGCCATGATGCGCGGTTCAAACATGGGGCTTCCTGTTCAAACATAGGTCGTATTCGAACCAAAGAGAACATAGCCATCCTTACCAAGTCAGTTGGGGACCTAGTCGACTTGAACCGTAGCTACACCTCCTGGGAGCTTGGTCATGTCTTGACGACGGTAATGCCTTCTGGCTGGCACATTTGCCACTAAGTCAGTTGGGGACCTAATCGACTTGAACCGTAGTTACACCTTCGGGGAGCTCGGTCATGTCTTGATGATGGTAATGCCTTCTGATCGGCTTTTTAGCCAATAAGTCATTTGGGGGCTTGGTCGTGTTCGAACCAATGCAATGCCACTTGATCGGCCTTAGGCCACTAAGCCACTTGGGGGCTTGGTCGAATCCGAACCAATGCAATGCCACTTGGCCGGCGTAATGCCACGAGTCTTTTGGGGACCTGGCCGACTGGCACCATCGCTACGCCTTCGGGGAGCTTGGTTGCGTCGGACCATGGTAACACCATCTGACCAGCTCAGTAGAGCCTTTATTTTTGCAAATGGTTTTATCATTGCCTTTGCTCGAAATTTTGTTTTTATAAGTATTTCTTTTGTTGCAATTTTAAAACCGACAATTCTTGAACCAACTCGATTGTCAAATTATAAATTGACGGAACACGGTCAAATCTTAATACAGAGGCCATCTGCCCGGTTTGATTTTCTATTACCATCATGGAGTAAACCGGTGTTTATCAACCCAGCTCGGTTTTCAACTACAAGTTGTGAGTACATGATCAAGTTATCATCCGGAGATTATCAGCCCAGTCTGGTTTGACTACAAGTCACCAGTATTATATGTTGTTAAACCGGTGTTTATCACAGACCGGTATGGTTTTATCATAAACCGGCGCAATATGGAAGGAGTTATCATTACTCAAAATTCCCCTACTATGGAAAGTTGGTAAACCGACTATATCACAGGTATGATATATTTCATATTTGATTATTCTTAAAATTTTGGGCATTATGACCCGTCCGGCGGTAAACCGCCAGGACACTTTAAACTTGTTGTATGCAGAAACAGGTTGAATAACGCATGATGATAACTTATCCGGTGTTTGTTAAACCGGCCTGGCTTTAAGACGATAAGTCGCCAGTATGATGATAACTTATCCGGTGTTTGTTAAACCGGCCTGGTTTTAAAACGATAAGTCGCCCGTATGATGATAACTTATCCGGTGTTTGTTAAACCGACCTGGCTTTAAAGACAATAAGGTTGCCAGTATATGATGAGAAATTATCCAGTGTTTATTAAACCGGTCTGGCTTTGGACTATAAGTCGCCAGTATATATTTGGATTGCACCATTGGAATCTTGCGCTCATAAATTATTGGATTATATTATTCAAATAGCCAAACTTGGCTGAATTTACATTATGATATCGGATGAATAAGGTTTTTCATACCAAATTATATTATCTTGAATAGCCATCGTGGCTGGATTTTTATTATGGTTATCAATAACCAGTATTATAATTAAGGTTTTCAAAGTCGCTTTAGCGCAATGGCTATCACATTATCAATGGATACGATTTATTCTACAATTGAAGGAATAGTCCCGAGTCGCTACAGGCTTACTATCTGGCACTGGGGGGCTACATTGTTCAAAATTGGGATTACATTAAATATGCAAGTCTCATGTTGCTGCAAGCATGCACCTGGGAGCTAATGCAAGGTCATTTTTTGTTCATCTTATTGAAGACCCAACTCATCACATTGTAATGAGCCGGCCCTTGGGGGCTACACATTGCTGTTCAAAGTTTACAAGATTATATTTACAAAGTCCCTGCTAATTATTTCGTAATGACCCGGCCCTTGGGGGCTACGTTGGTTGAAGTTTTATGGGCATCAGTCAATTAAAAAGTCCCAGGTTGCTGTAAGCATGACAACCCGGCACTTGGGGGCTACAGGTATTATATATTATTATCAAAGAAAGATTTCCAAGTTCTCTGATTGAGCAAATCAGATTGACCCGGCGTCACCAATCATAAACCGATGTTGGCAACAATCATAAACCGGTGTATGCAACAATCATAATCCGGGGTCATCAGTTTTATAACCCGGCCATTGGGTAATGTTAAACCGGCAAGTTTTCAATACCGGGGTCATTTTCAAACCGGCTGAATATCAGATGAGTATTACAAGACCAATATTTCTTAAACCGACGCTTTGGAAGCCAACTCAAGTTGATTATTCTTTACAATATTTTTTTATGAGAAACCAATGTCAGCGATTTGAGTATGAAGCTGGTTATTAACCTGGATTTTCTAGAAGGTGGAATGACAAGGACTTAAGGATGATCAGGTGCCGGTTTACAAGAATTCTTAATCCGGAGCACAACCTGTCAAATTTGTTCTGGTGTTTATTTGCAGTATAAGTTTACCATGGATAAATCCAAGCTAAACTTGGGGGCTAATGTCGGGGATATACCCCGCGGTGTAAACCGGCCGGAAGTTAAAACGGCCGAGCTTGGCGGTTTACAGGCAACCCGCTTGGACGTTGTAACTCAATGGTAACCCGACGGACGGGTCAGAGGAGCGACAAGACCAGGTGGCCCGTCTGGCGGTTCATGAAGGCCGGTTCAATTATTGTGGGCCGGTTCAAGAGGAAAGGAATATTTACCTTACAAGGAGTCAAGACCAAGACTTGTACCCGGTTTGTATTAGAGATAGACTAGTCCTAATCCTAATAGGACTCCACATGTAAACCGCCCCTTCAACATATATAAGGAGGGGCGGGGCTCCCCAAAGGGGGGAGAGTTAGAAGCGACAGGCTACAAGCAATGAATAATCTCTAGGGCTAGACACAAGAGCCGGTTTACGGCGTCTCCCTCGAGACGATAATGAGACCTAGCCTCAAACAGCATGTAGGGTTATTACCGGATGATGTTTCCCGGGGCCCGAAGCTGTCTAAACCCTTGTCTTGCGTGTTGATCCGCCCTGCGTCTCTCGTCCCACTCAACCCCTCTCAAGCTACCACATAGATGCGTTGGCCTCGCGACTAAGTCCTGACACTAAGGACATCTGCCGTGACAATTCCACGACAAGTAGGCTGCCTGATTTTTGGTGGAATTATTGGAGAAGTGTAGATATGAATTTCACCAAATTTGGCAAATCTGGTCCAAACTTGCAGGGAGTGTAAGTTGAAAAATTTGAAAAGAAGATGAGTGGATCAATATGGTTATGTGTTGTGGGTACAAAGGACTAGCCAGTAGAGTTGGTTTTACATCCAAACACAAATTCTACAAGGTACTTGCTTTGTAAATGGGTCAGGCTCAAATTAGAGGTCAGAAAAGATTTGAGAGGTGAAATAATCAAAAAAAATCCAAAACTTGTTTGGATGAGTTGGGACAGGGAATTTGAGTTGTTAACAAGGAGGAGAGGAGGTTTTGGAGTGGTTTCACTGCATGGGCAAAAATACAAGGTCATGGGTGGTTATCAAAAGAATGAAGATCCCAAATTTTCATAGAGTTTTCTTTTCAAAAAGAAAAGATTGAACTCCCAAAAATAATTTGAGAAGAGAACCTATCAGAGGAGAAGTTTTAAAAAGGTTAAACCCAAAGTTTGAAGAAGATAACAGAAATAACAATCCTAGCCAAAGAAAAAGATTTTTGAGAGGATTGTTTTCCTGAAAATTTTAAAAGGCCTCATTTCACAAAAGAAAAAAACCAGCAAGGTTTTTGCTAAAACCAAATAAAAATTTTGGAGTGTCACAACACCTACCCCCTTAGGAAAAATCTCGTCCCCGAGATTTCAGCTGTCCCTCAAATAAGTGTGGATGCTCTGCTCGAAGAAAATCCTCTCTTTCCCAAGTTGCTTCGTTGTCAGTGTGATTGCTCCACTGAACTCTGAAAAATTTAATGGTCTTTTGTCGGGTCCTCCTTTCAGACTCCTCTAATATTTTCACTGGACGTTCCCGATAAGTGAGGTCTTGTTGCACGTCAATGTTCTCATGGGATACTTGTTTCTCTGGGTTGCTTATGCACTTCCTTAACTGCGAAACGTGGAACACATTGTGGATATCTGATAGTTCCTTAGGTAAGTCTAGTTGGTAGGCCACTGTGCCTCTTCGTGCCAATATACAGAATGGTCCGATAAATCTTGGTGCTAGCTTCCCTTTTATCTTGAATCGTTGTAATCCCCTCATAGGGGATACTCGTAGGTATACGAACTCACCGGGTTCGAAGCTGACCCCACGATGCTTCTGATCGTAATAACTCTTCTGTCGGCTTTGAGCGGTCTTGAGCCTATCCCTGATTAGCTTGACTTTCTCCTCGGCTTCTTTGAGCATGTCTGGTCCGAAGATGCGGCTGTCTCCGGTCTCTGACCAATTCAACGGGGTACGACATCTTCGTCCATACAAAGCCTCAAACGGTGCCATTTGCAGGCTGGCCTGGTAACTATTGTTGTATGCGAACTCGGCATATGGCAGGCTTTCTTCCCAACTGGTTCCATAGGTGAGGACACATGCCCTCAGCATGTCCTCTAAAATCTGGTTTACGCATTCTGTCTGTCCATCTGTCTGGGGGTGGTAAGCCGTACTGAAAGCTAATTGAGTTCCCAGAGCATGTTGTAAATGATCCCAAAATCTCGAGACGAACTGAGTGCCTCTGTCAGATATTATAGTCTTTGGAACACCGGTCAGACAGACTATGCGGGAGAGGTAAATCTTAGCAAGCTTCTGAGTGGTGTGGGTTGTTCTTAGTGGAATAAAATGTGCCACCTTGGTTAACCTGTCGGCGATGACCCATATAGCATCATTCCCGTGTCGTGACTGAGGTAGTCCGACAATGAAGTCCATCCCTATTTCATCCCATTTCCACTCGGGTATTTTGTTTGGTTGCAGTAATCCGGCTGGTCTCTGATGTTCAGCTTTTATGCGTTGACATGAGTCGCAACATGCAATGAAGGTAGCGATGTCCCTCTTCATACCATGCCACCAAAATCTTTCTTGAATATCTTTATACATTTTGGTCCCTCCAGGGTGAATTGAATATGGGGCGGTGTGGGCTTCAGCCAAAATTTGCTGTTTAAGATCTTCTATGTTTGGTACGCAGAGTCTTTCTCCGTACCATAGTATTCCTCCATTGTCTATGACGAATTCTGAGGCTTTACCCTTACTCACCTTTCTTTTTATACCTTCTATACTGGGGTGACCCGGCTGAGCTTCTTTAATTTTCTCCACAAGGTCGGGTTGTATCTCCAAATTTGATATGGTGCCTTCTGCTACCATCAATAAGTTAAGTCTGGCAAATTCTTGTTGGAATTCGGGTCTCAAGCCGTGCAGACTGCTTTCGTTGGAGCTGGGGTTCCGACTAAGAGCATCGGCCACCACATTTGCTTTACCTGGATGGTAGTGGATACCGACATCATAATCCTTTACTAATTCCAACCAGTGTCGTTGCTGTAAATTTAATTCTGGCTGCGTGAAAATGTATTTGAGACTTTTGTGGTCTGTATATATTTCACATCGATTTCAGTAAGAAATTCCTCCATTCCTTAAGTGCATGAATGACTGCTGCCATCTCCAAGTCATGAGTGGGATAATTTTCCTCATGCTTGCGAAGCTGCCTTGAAGCGTAGGCGACAACCTTGCCTTCTTGCATCAATACACATCCAAGACCTTTCCTGGACGCGTCACAATATACTTCAAAATTCTTGGGTATGTCTGGCACAACTAATACTGGTGTTGTTGTTAACTTCCTCTTTAGCTCTTGGAAACTTTTCTCGCAGGCTTCTGTCCATTCAAACTTCTTTTCCTTCTTGAGTAACTGGGTCATAGGTTTGGCTATGGTGGAGAATCCTTCAATAAATCTGCGGTAATATCCTGCCATTCCCAAGAAACTTCGTATGTCCGTTACGCTGGCTGGTGACTTCCAGCCAAGTACGGCCTTTACTTTCTCCGGGTCCACGGCGATACCGTCTTGGGTTAGCACGTGGCCTAGAAAGCCTACTTGCCTTAACCAAAATTCACACTTGCTGAACTTGGCGTACAATTGGTGTTTCCTGAGTTCTCCTAGTACAATTCTGAGATGTTCAGCGTGCTCTTCTGGTGTTTTGGAGTATACTAGATATCGTCGATGAATACCACAACGAACTTGTCCATAAACTTCATAAATACTTTGTTCATGAGGTGAACAAAATATGCAGGAGCATTTGTTAATCCAAAAGGCATTACTGTGAACTCATACAGTCCATATCTGGAGGTGAATGGTGTCTTGGGGATATCTTCTGTTTGTACCTTTAATTGATGGTATCCTGACCTTAGGTCAATTTTTGAGAATACCTTGGCCTTAGCGAGCTGATCGAATAGATCATTTATTCTTGGCATCGGGTATTTGTTCTTGACCGTGACCATGTTAAGTGCTCGGTAGTCAATACACAATCGCAGTGTTCCATCTTTCTTTTTGGCAAATAAAATTGGTGATCCCCATGGTGAGGAACTGGCTCGAATGTATCCTTTGTCAAGCAATTCCTTTATTTGTTTCTTCAGTTCAACCAACTCGGACGGTGCCATTCTGTATGGTTTCTTGTATATGGGGGTGGTTCCTGGTGCAAGCTCAATGCTGAATTCTATCTCTCGGTCTGGTGGCATGCCTGGTAGCTCATCGGGGAATACGTCTGGAAATTCACATACTACTGGAACCTTGCTTAGCTCAGAAACATCTACCTTATTCAGTCTTGGTTGCTGGGTATTTTCCTTTCCTTGGCGGATACCCTTATTGTCTTCCCGAGGTGATGCGTGAGTATTACGGTCCGGTTGAAACAGTCAATGAAACCTTTATTTGTGGTTAGCCAATCCATCCCAAGGATGACATCTAGTCCCTTGTTTTCCAACACAATAAGATTTGCGTGAAACTTCAGCCCTTTGAACTCAATAATCACATCCTGACAGTAACTCTGAGTAACTTGCTGAATCCCAGGGGACTTGATGATCATGGATTTCTCCAAAGGAAGCATTGAAAAATTATTTTGCAAAGCAAAACTTTTTGAAACAAAAGAGTGAGAAGCTCCAGAATCAAACAAAACCATTGCAGGTATTGTGTTGACAGGAAACGTACCGAGTACGATATCCGGAGCATTTTGTGCCTCCTCTTTGGTTACGTGGTTCAGATGACCCTTCCTATGGTTGTTGTTGGGATTGAAATTGTTTCGCTTGGGCGCTGAATTGTTGTTGCCGTTGTTCGGCTTTGGTGCTGAGTTTCTAGGCTTGGGACACTGCTTGGCATAGTGTCCTTCCTCTCCGCAGGCGTAACAAGTAACGCCGGGGCGATATGTGAACTCCTTGTCCCTTGCATGAAAATTCTTGATTGGGCGTGAGACGTTGGACGGGGATTTGTGTGTCCCACCCTTTTTGAAATCTGTCTTGCTTCGGTGATTGCGAGCCTGGTTAGTCTGGTCCGTTTTTCGCTTGCGGATATCTTCCAAACTGCGTCTCTCATTTTCCAGAGTAATGGCTTTATCCACCAGCGTCTTAAAATCTGGGAAAGTGTGTATGACCAGTTGGCATTTAAGCGCGGGTGCTAGGCCGTCAAGGAATTTCTCCATTTTCTTGCTTTCAGTCATACGCTCTTCGTTTGCGTAGCGAGACAATAGAGTAAACTGACTGTTGTAATCAGATACTGTCATGTTCCGTTGTTTGAGGTCATCGAACTCCCTCTTCTTGATTTTCATAATACTTTTAGGAATATGTGCACCACGGAAGCCTTCCTTGAAATCATCCCAGGTTATATCATTTTCGTTGGGATGCATGTGCAGGAAATTCTCCCACCAGGATGCGGCTGCTCCCGTGAGATAATGCGGTGCGTACAGTACTTTTTCTGGGTCTGAGCATTTTGCAATAATTAATTTTCTCTCCATATCACGAAGCCAGTCTTCGGCCTCAAGCGGCTTGTCAGTGTGAGAAAATGTCTGGGGACGTGTCTTCTGTAGTTCGGATAATTTAGAATGCTGTTGATACCGTCCATGGTGATTTCCCATGTTGATGACTTGGTTCATCATTTCACGATGTTGTTGCTGACTCTGTTCATAAAGGCGGCACATTTGAGATAGTGCCGTCTCACTACCCTGTTGACTTGATTGACCTTGAGTGAAATTGTTGCCTAGTTGATTGTCATAAAATTGGTTCGACTGCCCTTGTGAAAAATTGTTGTCTGCTTGAGTGCCATAATTTTCCTCTGGCGGAGCTGGCATGGAGCGAGTCCAAGGACGAGACATTTTTCACTCTGGGGATATATTTTGCAAAACCCATAAGCAAACGAAAATAAATCCATAAAAGCACAAGGTTGGCAAAGAAACCAAATAGCCAAGATTACTAGGGAAAACCATTTAATTTGCGCACGGAGAAAGACTGCTCATTACGTATCTTACACGCGGGCGATAATTATACAATACGTCACTCAGGATATGTGTACATCATCCTGACATGTTATTTAGGCTAGTGCACTTCTCCAGATCCTACATGATGCGCAAACAGGCTACTTCCCATATCTTACATGGCGGTACAACGCGCACGGCTAAGTGTACTTAGTCGAAGATGTTGATGATGTCCTTGGCCCTGCCAAGGGTGAGGCGTAGCGAGGCTGGAGACTCAACTTCCTCCTCGCTAATGGGCTCCATACGAGTAGTGCTGCGCCGAGTAGATGGAGCGGGTGCCAGGGGCAGAATAACACGAATAGGAGTCGGCGTGAGGGGCGGTGCAGTGCGTGCTGGAGTGGGCGCAATGACCTGGTTGAACTCCTCAGTAGAAGGCAGGCGACGAGCAGGTGCATAAGATGCTGATGATGAGGCATAAGTCAGTGGCGGTGCTGTGGGCAGGAGCTCCCTCCTGTTGGCAGCACAGCCATGTACTGAGTCCATGCGGGCGGCCACAAAGTCGTCCACCAAGTTGTCGAAGGCGGCCTCCAAAGCCCGAAGATACTCAATAAGCATCTCAAAGGCCTCGTCTCGTTCTCCTCTGGGGCAGGAGTATGCGTAGTGACAGGTGTAAGGCACGTGGCATGGAAGATAGCGGTAACGACGAGCCTTCATCACGGGAAGGACATCCCTGAGGCGAGCTATCGACTCACGGGCTGCCATCTGGATGGCATGCTTCTCCGTGGGCATGGCTCTTCCCACGAACCGGAAGCGGCGTAACTCACCACGCCCTCCCCTGAATTGCACCGAGGCCTGGTGCATAGTCAGACTGTCGTTGACTTTGTGCTGGCAGAGTGAGACGACCGGGCGCACATGTAACACCCCGGATCTGATGCGCCAGGTGTCCGTCAATTATTCGCCGTCCTTGCCATGTCATGTGCTTGCGTGTTGCACTTTGCCATGTCATCATCTGCATTTCATATCATGTCGTCATGTGCATCGCATTCGCATACGTGTTCGCCTTATGCATCCGAGCATTTCCCCGTTGTCCGTTTTGCAATCCGGCGCTCCTACGTCCTCCGGCGTCCCCTTTTACCTTTTTCCGTGAGCATGTATTAAACTGTCTCGGAATGGACCGAGGTTTGCCAAGCGGCCTTGGTATAGCACCGGTAGACCGTCTGTCAAGTTTCGGGTCATTCGGAGGTCGTTTGATACTCCAACGGTTAACCGGGTAACCGTAAAGGCCTCTTTTGGTGCAGCCCAACACCCCTTTCTAAGTGGCCCAAAACCCACCTAAGTCATCTCCATACTATCGGGCGTTCGATCACGATCGTGTGGGCGAAAATCGCACTCCATTTGGAGCTTCCTAGCCCCCTCTACCTATAAATATGTGTCTCTCCCCGGATTTTCGGGCAGATGAAACCCTAACCCGCTCCTCTCCGCCGCCGGACACGTCCGTCCGCGCCGGACACGTCCAACTTCCACCTCACCCCGGCCAATCCGCGAGCGCCACCTCAGCTCCGCCGCCGCCCGCGCCCAATCGAGATCCGCCACCTGTCCCGCCGCCGTCCCGCCGCCGCGAGGGCCCGCGCAGGCCCAGATCCGGCCCGCGGGGCCCGAGTCGCCGCCGCCACCCACCGCGGGAGGCCCGCGCCTCCCCGCACCTCCCCGCCGTCTGGCCAAGCCCGAGCTCGCCGCCGGCGCACCGCCCCGCGCCCGCGCCCGCGCCTCCGCCGCCGATTCCGCGAGCGCCGCGCGCACACACCGCCGCCCCGCCGCCTCGCCGTCCGCCCGCGCCGCGCGCCTCACCGCGCCACCACGCCGCCTCCTCCTCCGCCGCCCGACGCCGGTGCGCCGCCGCCCGCCGTCGCCGCGTGCCGCTGCCCGCGCCGGAGTCCGGCCCGATCCAGATCCGCCGCCGTTGACTTTTCTCGCGGGGTAATTTTCCCTAAGTCCCCGAGATTCTATCATTTTATTGCCTTGTTCATCATGACATATCTCTACATCCGCTGCTCCGTTTCGTGCGTGTGATATGTAAATTTGTTCTTCTCGATGAGTACATAATTTCATCTCATTGCATCATTTTCATTTGAGCTCATCTCGATGCCCGAAACGCTGTTAGAAGAGGGCTATGTGATGTTAGTTTCTGATTCTTATCAGAACTTGCACTTTTGTTATTTTTGCCATGATTGATGTGTGCATCCTATGGAGTTGAGTCCTACATGTGTTTTGTAATATGCCATGCCATCTTTCCAGAGATTTATGCCATGTATTTTTGTGATCTTTGTGGTGACTAGCACAAGCATGCAAACTAGGTTACTTAATGTTGCTGTTTTCAGAGACTTAGTATTTCCACTAAGTCCTTGTCTGCTGTTATTTTTATGCCATGTGTTCATGTTGTTTCAGAGAGATCTATGCCTCTTTTGAGCATGATCAGTAAGGGTGTTTGAAGCATATGGATTTTCTCTATCCATTCATGCCTTTGTTTGTATTTATGGAGTGCCATAGCTTGAGTCATTCGAGCTCTACTTTTGCTATAAAATGTTACTGGCAGATTGTTTACATGTTATTCGATTTTGCAAAGCATGTTGTAGCTGATACTTGCATACTATGATGTTGTTCTTGCCATTTCTAGCTTCTATGCCATGTCTTCTTAATGGGTGTATGCTTAGTTTATCATGTAATGCTCTGTAGTGAGTGCATCGAGCTCATAAACATGCCTACTTGTTATCTGTTTTTGACATGTCCAGTTTTCTGCCAAGTCTGAAACCTGTAACGAAACTTGCTTAATTGACATGGGTGTTACTATATTTTATGATCCCTTTTGGCTTATGGTCAGTACGGGACTTTATTTAAGTGCTTTGATTAGATTCATGCCATGCCTTATTTTGCTATGACCTGACCCTGTAGCATGTAGTTTACTTGCTCTAAACATGTCATCCTGATGTTAATTTCTGGCATGTTGTTATTTTCACTAAGTTTGTGAACCTGTTATCTTTTGCACTTTTGCTATGCTTGTTTGAACCTGTTATAGTGTGATTTAGCCGTAGCTCAGTGTTCATTTTTTGTCAAGCATCTTGAGTAGATTACTGTCATATGCTTTGTTGATATGTTTGGGTGCAGTAGCTTAGTTTCTTGTTGCTTGCTAAGTGGCAACCTGCTGTTAATGGCAGATTCTTGTCATTCTTGTTTTGCTTGTCATTTGCAAACCGTGCATCCGATTCCGGTGATCTTTATATCGATTTCAAATGAAATCACCTCACCTTTCCAGTGGCATACTTGGTTTGCCAAGATTATGCCTTGTTCATCTTTTCCCTTCCCGCGCATGCATATGCATTGCATACCACATCTCGCATATCATGCCATGTTTATGCGATGGTTGTTTTACTATGTTGTTTGTTTGTTTCCAGGTTGCTTCTCTCGTTAGCTTCGGTTTCGTTCCAGAGTTGTGAGGTTTCGTTCGTCTACGTCCGTTTGTCTTCTTCATGGACTCGTTCTTCTTCCTTGCGGGATCTCAGGCAAGATGACCATACCCTCGAAATCACTTCTATCTTTGCTTGCTAGATTGCTCGCTCTTTTGCTATGCCTATGCTGCGATACCTACCACTTGCTTATCATGCCTCCCATATTGTTAAACCAAGCCTCTAACCCACCTTGTCCTAGCAAACCGTTGTTTGGCTATGTTACCGCTTTGCTCAGCCCCTCTTATAGCGTTGTTAGTTGCAGGTGAAGATGAAGTTTGTTCCTTGTTGGAACATGGAGATGTTGTTCCTTGATTGGAACATGTTTACTTGTTGGGATATCACAATATATCTTATTTAATTAATGCATCTATATACTTGGTAAAGGGTGGAAGGCTCGGCCTTATGCCTGGTGTTTTGTTCCACTCTTGCCGCCCTAGTTTCCGTCATATCGGTGTTATGTTCCCGGATTTTGCGTCCCTAACGCGGTCGGATGATTTATGGGACCCCCTTGACAGTTCGCTTTGAATAAGACTCTTCCAGCAAGGCCCAACCTTGGTTTTACCATTTGCCTACCACCTATCCCTTTCCCTTGGGTTTGATCAGCCCGAGGGTCATCTTTATTTAGCCCCCCCGGGCCAATGCTTGTCTAAGTGTTGGTCCGAACCAAGCAGCCTGCGGGGCCCCCTCGTGGAAACTCGAGGCTTGGTTTTACTCGTAGCTTGTCTTATCCGGTGTTGCCCTGAGAACGAGATATGTGCAGCTCCTATTAGGATGTCGGCGCATCGGGCGGCTTTGCTGGACTTGTTTTATTGCTGTCGAAATGTCTTGTAGCCGGGATTCCGAGACTGATCGGGTCTTCCCGGGGATAAGGAATATCCTTCGTTGATCGCGAGAGCTTATCATGGGCTAAGTTGGGACACCCCTGCAGGGTTTGACCTTTTGAAAGCCGTGCCCGCGGTTATGTGGCAGATGGGAATTTGTTAATGTCCGGTTGTAGAAAACCCGAAGTTGATCTTAACTAAAATACACCAACCGCGTGTGTAACCGTGATGGTCTCTTCTCGGCGGGGTCCGGGAAGTGAACACGGTTGTTGGAGTTATGTCTGACGTAAGTAGTTCAGGATCACTTATTGATCATAGTTGTTCGACCGTGCTTTGCCTTCTCTTCTCGCTCTCATTTGCGTTTGTTAGCCACCATATATGCTAGTCGCTTGCTGCAGCTCCACCTCACTACCCTGTCCTACCTTTAAGCTTAAATAGTCTTGATCTCGCGGGTGTGAGATTGTTGAGTCCCCGTGACTCACAGATACTTCCAAAACCAGTTTGCAGGTGCCGATGAAACCGTGCAGGTGACGCATCCGAGCTCAAGGAGGAGTTCGATGAAGATCTTGTTCATTGTGTTGGTTCGTTCTAGTCGACCAGTAGTGGAGCCCAGTCGGGGTCGATCGGGAACCTTTGTCGCTTTTTGGGTTCTTCTTTTATTTTGTCTCCGTAGTCGGGCCCTGATTGTAACTGTATGATGTAATGTTTTATTCATGTATTTGTGTGAAGTGGCGATTGTAAGCCAACTATGTATCTCTTTCCCTTATGTATTACATGGGTTGTGTGAAGATTACCTCACTTGCGACATTTCTTTCAATGCGGTTATGCCTCTAAGTCGTGCTTCGACACGTGGGAGATATAGCCGCATCGAGGGCGTTACAAGTTGGTATCAAAGCCTTCCCCGACCTTAGGAGCCCCCACTGATTGATCGTTTTTAGCGTCCGAGTTGTGTCTAGAAAATGTTTTGAGTCATTTAGGAATTATATATCAGAGAGTTTAGGAATTCTTTTTACTTCCCAGTATCCTCATCGCTCTGGTAAGGCATCCTGACGTAGAGTTTTGACTCTTCTCTTCTCAAATTTCACTAAAAAAAATTTTAGGATCACGCGGGTATCTTAGAATCGTTCCGATGGTTTTATGATGACAACATTGTCTTGGTCGCCTCCCGTCAGCAGGGGTTTTAGTGGAGGTGTCCCGGGGAGTTGAGCTCCGAGGTGTTTTCGTCATAATTTTATCGTTACAGTTCTGGAATACCTGAGTTTAGTACGCCGACATCGAAAAACTCTTTTGTACAGTTGTTGGTGAGATAACCCTGATAGCCCAGTACTGAGGCGAGTGCGGGAGTATTGCCATGACTCGTATAACGGATGCTTTTTCGAAGGTTGAGGTAGACGATTTCCGAAGGTTTCTTGGTTATGTGTTGAAGGATGGATACAACTGGATCTAGGTATTGTTAGTTTGGGTGATATATTTTGTGTCCCCTGTATCCCCAACACCTGATTGCATAACCAGAAGGTTTCGGGAGTTCATAAGTGGGAATTGAAGTAGCTCTTAGGATATCTTTCCAACAGACACATGATACGATATGGGATCTATCATATATTTGTTCCGGCTTATTCTGCAAGCCAAATCCTTTGTTTTTGTTTGGTTTTATGGTATTCGAGTTGCTTCAATGTCAAGTGTTGATTCCATACCTTTTCTATGTGGTGTTCTCATATTCCTATGTGGATACTAATCCTTCTTGATCATTGAGGTGTCATGTCAATCCTTTTTCAACCGGTGTGCTTCCCTTCAAGTTCATCATATTCGTTCAATTTCTGCCAGATCATTTATCAGTTCTTTGCAACGTTGCTTGTTTCATCCGTTCCAAGTTGTCTTTGTTTTCCCGCCCTCCCACCCTTATTTCTTCAAGGACTCAGATTTCTCAATCAACCATCCTTTTTATTGATGTGAAGCCTCTCCATTCTTCTCCTTCATGTTCTTATCCGGTGATTTTTCTATGAAGATGCACAACAACTTCAAGTTCATCATTCTTTGTTATTTTTTTCTACTCCGGTGGATTCAATTCAAGCTTTGTCGATCATATCTTTCCTCGTTTCAAATGTTTTTTTTCTCATACCGGTGCACCTCTTTATCATCCACTTCTCGCTATTCAACTGTTCCGGAGTGATGAAGATATCTCAGAGGATACAAGTTTCCATTCTCAATTCTCTCAATTTCTTATGAGGTTGTTACCTCATTCAAGCCATTTAATTCAACCGGTGCAATATCCCTTTCAAGTAATCGTTCAACGGTGTTTCTTTTGAGTGGGCCCTAAACCACAGGTCTTTTTCCAGGATCTTACCTGGCTCTTCTAATCCTTTTCAAAGTTATTCCCAAATTCTTTTCGAAGTTTGATGTAAGAATAAATTTTCATCAGTCATATGTCTTTCTCCAAGATCTTTCAAATTCTTTTCATCGTTGGTTCAACCTTTCTAATTTTCATCACGGAGTATCTCAACAATTCATGGTGTTGTTTCTCGTCATCATTCTCAACATCTGAGACCGAAGAAGAGTTTCTCTTAATCTTGCTCCATTCTTTTCAACATTCATGGTTCTAGCTTGATGCCATCCTCTCATAATTGTTTTCGATTGTGAGAATTCTTTTCACCCATCCGGAGCATTTCAGAGGTCATTTCAGTTTGATTCTCCGAAGGCCATCATTTCAGAAGAATTATTCATTCTCAACTTCATGTATCGTTCTCCAAATCTCACCGGTGCATCGTCGAAATATACTCTAATCAGTTCATGATCTCTTCGTTCTCATGTATCTAAATCCTAGCAAGCATCCTTGTTCATTTGCTAAATCTTCCCGGTGTTTCCTTATCTTTTCTACTTTCATTATCAATTTTTACGGTGGTTCGTTCACGAATTCTCTACCGTTGTTATCGTATCAATTCATCCATTCGTTCCAAATTCTCTTCCGTTGTTACCGGTGGTTTGCTAAAAACCTTCCCAAATTTGCGCCATATCTATCTTATCCTTTCTACGAGAATAAGTAGTATGCCAAATCCGTTGCTAGTCATCAATTTAAATTGGTGAAGGATAAGCATAAGGTAATTCTTATTCTTGTTTCATCGAGTAAATTCTATTCCTTATTCCGGAGGTTCATCAAAATTCTTGATTTCAATTGTTTCACCTTTTCTTCCTGGGAGTTCCAAGCTCTCACAATTATATCACCACGGAGATCCATCTAATCATTGCAAGGTTTCAACCTTATTATTTTCATCCTTCATTTCATCTGATCATCCTTTTATTACCGGAGTTCTTTATGGAGGCTACTTGATGATTCACAAAGGATTTAATTCCTTCTCGAAGTGTTCATCGAGATTCTTTTCAGAGGAGATCAAGTATTCTTTATCTTGCATTTTAAAGTGCAATTCTTTCAACCGTATCATTCGAGGTGGTATTATGTCATTCTTGATAATTTGGGTTCATGTCTCATGACTCACATGTTGTCAAGAATGAGGTATTTTAAATCCATCAATCTCTTCATTGGAGTTATCTTGGGTTATATTTCACTTAAGGCTTTCCCTAAGGATTGTTGCTTTTTATGGTGCTTATAAATGACCCAAGTTCTTCATTTGTCCTCCCGGTGAAATAAGTTTCTCGTCTCCTTGTTGATATCAATCCAACCATTTGTTCCCGTTGGTGGCAGAAGCTCACCTCATAATTTTGAGATGTTTCCATAAGTCCACTACAAGCTTATTCGTTTCGTTGTTGGTTCTCCAACAACTCCGTTCAATCCTTATTGTTAAGGAGGCTCTTTCAAATTCAATTGTGATAGAAGTTGTTGTTCTCTTCTCTGTTCTCTTGATTCCACTCTTTCATTTGTCCCGAAGGCATTGTGATGTTGCTCTCTTCGCTCATCATCTCGAGTTGTGAAGATCGTGTTCTTTTCGTGCTTATCCATTTAACCGGAGTGTCGTGTTTTCATTCGAGCTCTCTCATCTTATCTAGTCTTGCATCGCTTCTCAATCGGAGTGCTGTCTGAAATCTTTCTTACCCCTTGTGCCATTCTTTTAATAGTTCCGGAGGCAGTGTTTTGTTAATTTCAACAAGTATTCTCTCACCTTGTCAAGTTCATGATTCTAATTCCTTCCATTTTCAGTCGGAGTGCTGCCCAAATTATATCAATCTTATTCCTTCTCTATCTTGTTTTAACCGGAGTGGTTTCTATTTCTACCTTGTTACTTAAGCTCTTCTTTCTCGCCGTATCCCTGGTTCCTTGTCCAACGGAGTATTTCGTTTCGTTCATCTCCATGGTATTCTTTCTTTCATTTTGCTCAACCTCTCAAGGTTATTTGGTTTCACTCGTTTGTCAAAGAAGCAACTTAGTTTTACCTCTTCTCTTTCTCTTCCGTTTTCCCCTCCGGTGCCATTCTAGATCTCGGGACGAGATCCTCTCGTAGTGGTGGAGTGTTGTAACGCCGCGGATCTGATGCGCCAGGTGTCCGTCAATTATTCACCGTCCTTGCCATGTCATGTGCTTGCGTGTTGCACTTTGCCATGTCATCATCTGCATTTCATATCATGTCATCATGTGCATCCCATTCGCATACGTGTTCGCCTTATGCATCCGAGCATTTTCCCCGTTGTCCGTTTTGCAATCCGGCGCTCCTACGTCCTCCGGCGTCCCCTTTTACCTTTTTCCGTGAGCGTGTATTAAACTGTCTCGGAATGGACCGAGTTTTGCCAAGCGGCCTTGGTATAGCACCGGTAGACCGCCTGTCAAGTTTCGGGTCATTCGGAGGTCGTTTGATACTCCAACGGTTAACCGGGTAACCGTAAAGGCCTCTTTTGGTGCAGCCCAACACCCCTTTCTAAGTGGCCCAAAACCCACCTAAGTCATCTCCATGTTATCGGGCATTCGATCACGATCGTGTGGGCGAAAACCGCACTCCATTTGGAGCTTCCTAGCCCCCTCTACCTATAAATATGTGTCTCTCCCCGGATTTTCGGGCAGATGAAACCCTAACCCGCTCCTCTCCGCCGCCGGACACGTCCGTCCGCGCCGGACACGTCCAACTTCCACCTCACCCCGGCCAATCCGCGAGCGCCACCTCAGCTCCGCCGCCGCCCGCGCCCAATCGAGATCCGCCACCTGTCCCGCCGCCGTCCCGCCGCCGCGAGGGCCCGCGCAGGCCCAGATCCGGCCCGCGGGGCCCGAGTCGCCGCCGCCACCCACCGCGGGAGGCCCGCGCCTCCCAACACCTCCCCGCCGTCCTTTTGAATTATGGTCAGTAAGGGACTTTATTTAAGTGCTTTGAGTAGATTCATGCCATGCCTTATTTTGCTATGACCTGACCCTGTAGCATGTTGTTTACTTGCTCTAAACATGTCATCCTGATGTTAATTTCTGGCATGTTGTTATTTTCACTAAGTCTGTGAACCTGTTATCTTTTTCACTTTTGCCATGCTTGTTTGAACCTGTTATGGTGTGATTTAGCCGTAGCTCAATGTTCATTTTTTGTCAAGCATCTTGAGTAGATTACTGTCATATGCTTTGTTGATATGTTTGGGTGCAGTAGCTTAGTTTCTTGTTGCTTGCTAAGTGGCAACCTGCTGTTAATGGCAGATTCTTGTCATTCTTGTTTTGCTTGTCATTTGCAAACCGTGCATCCGATTCCGGTGATCTTTATATCGATTTCAAATGAAATCACCTCACCTTTCCAGTGGCATACTTGGTTTGCCAAGATTATGCCTTGTTCATCTTTTCCCTTCCCGCGCATGCATATGCATTGCATACCACATCTCGCATATCATGCCATGTTTATGCGATGGTTGTTTTACTATGTTGTTTGTTTGTTTCCAGGTTGCTTCTCTCGTTAGCTTCGGTTTCGTTCCAGAGTTGTGAGGTTTCGTTCGTCTACGTCCGTTTGTCTTCTTCATGGACTCGTTCTTCTTCCTTGCGGGATCTCAGGCAAGATGACCATACCCTCGAAATCACTTCTATCTTTGCTTGCTAGATTGCTCGCTCTTTTGCTATGCCTATGCTGCGATACCTACCACTTGCTTATCATGCCTCCCATATTGTTAAACCAAGCCTCTAACCCACCTTGTCCTAGCAAACCGTTGTTTGGCTATGTTACCGCTTTGCTCAGCCCCTCTTATAGCGTTGTTAGTTGCAGGTGAAGATGAAGTTTGTTCCTTGTTGGAACATGGAGATGTTGTTCCTTGATTGGAACATGTTTACTTGTTGGGATATCACAATATATCTTATTTAATTAATGCATCTATATACTTGGTAAAGGGTGGAAGGCTCGGCCTTATGCCTGGTGTTTTGTTCCACTCTTGCCGCCCTAGTTTCCGTCATATCGGTGTTATGTTCCCGGATTTTGCAACCCTAACGCGGTCGGGTGATTTATGGGACCCCCTTGAAAGTTCGCTTTGAGTAAGACTCTTCCAGCAAGGCCCAACCTTGGTTTTACCATTTGCCTACCACCTATCCCTTTCCCTTGGGTTTGATCAGCCCGAGGGTCATCTTTATTTAGCCCCCCCGGGCCAATGCTTGTCTAAGTGTTGGTCCGAACCGAGCAGCCTGCGGGGCCCCCTCGTGGAAACTCGAGGTCTGGTTTTACTCGTAGCTTGTCTTATCCGGTGTTGCCCTGAGAACGAGATATGTGGAGCTCCTATCAGGATGTCGGCGCATCGGGCGGCTTTGCTGGACTTGTTTTATTGCTGTCGAAATGTCTTGTAGACGGGATTCCGAGACTGATCGGGTCTTCCCGGGGAGAAGGAATATCCTTCGTTGATCGCGAGAGCTTATCATGGGCTAAGTTGGGGCACCCCTGCAGGGATTGACCTTTCGAAAGCCGTGCCCGCGGTTATGTGGCAGATGGGAATTTGTTAATGTCCGGTTGTAGAAAACCCGAAGTTGATCTTAACTAAAATACACCAACCGCGTGTGTAACCGTGATGGTCTCTTCTCGGCGGGGTCCGGGAAGTGAACACGGTTGTTGGAGTTATGTCTGACGTAAGTAGTTCAGGATCACTTATTGATCATAGTTGTTCGACAGTGCTTTGCCTTCTCTTCTCGCTCTCATTTGCGTTTGTTAGCCACCATATATGCTAGTCGCTTGCTGCAGGTCCACCTCACTACCCTGTCCTACCTTTAAGCTTAAATAGTCTTGATCTCGCGGGTGTGAGATTGCTGAGTCCCCGTGACTCACAGATACTTCCAAAACCAGTTTGCAGGTGCCGATGAAACCGTGCAGGTGACGCATCCGAGCTCAAGGAGGAGTTCGATGAAGATCTTGTTCATTGTGTTGTTTCGTTCTAGTCGACCAGTAGTGGAGCCCAGTTGGGGTCGATCGGGAACCTTTGTCGCTTTTGGGGTTCTTCTTTTATTTTGGCTCCGTAGTCGGGCCCTGATTGTAACTGTATGATGTAATGTTTTATTCATGTATTTGTGTGAAGTGGCGATTGTAAGCCAACTATGTATCTCTTTCCCTTATGTATTACATGGGTTGTGTGAAGATTACCTCACTTGCGACATTGCTTTCAATGCGGTTATGCCTCTAAGTCGTGCTTCGACACGTGGGAGATATAGCCGCATCGAGGGCGTTACAGCACAGATGGCCCCATCGCGACCTGAACGATGAAGGATAGAAGCTTGACGAACCCATCGGGCACGTTGGCGAAGGTCTGAGACTCGCAGCTGTTGTCGGCCATCTACAAAAAGTAGGCAAAAATTCTGAAGAGTCAGATCATAAATATATGCTGACTGTCAGAAAAAAGTGTCTACAATTGTAAAAACATAAATGGGCTCTAATATGCTAATAACCGGTTAGCGATCGCACCTAGTGGCTTCCTACAGTCAGCCTGGCTCTGGTACCAAGCTTGTCACGACCGGTTTTCCAATAAAAATATTTATTGATAAACCAATCTTTAGAATCCAGTTTGAGATAAAACCTCCTCACTGGTAGACAAACTTTTGATACAATAAGCCAGTAGCATCAAATATATTACAGGGTTGAGCTGATGATGCTCAACAATTTATTACAAGCGTGCCAATAATTATACATAAAGGCGATTATGACACAAGGGAGTGGTGGCATACTACTGACTCGCAAATATGGTAGTGGTGGAGTATCACAGTGGGGAGTGGATATGTGACTCTCAAACTATCTTCCCATCGAGCGTCGAGGTGAGGCTCAATGAATTTATTTGGGTTGCGGAAGCGGGAATAAAACAGTGACCAAGTCCAGGGTCGCACGAGACTGACTGGGACTCCTCTAGGCGTCGGACTCGCTATCGAACTCCTCATCCATGAGATCACCTTCGTCAGCATCTGGCCAAATCAACAAGCCAGTGAGTACTTTGAAGTACTCGCAAGACAGTTCGGACGTAAGATATAACAAATGCATGCATGAGTGCGTCACGATTTAATTACCAATGCACATTCAAAGTAATATTAGGCAGGGTAAGTAAAAAGGGAAACGGCGGTAGTCCGCCTGGAATCCCAACAGTAAAGTAATGGAAACCAAACGAGTGTCTAGTGCGACGCCACGAAGGTAAATTAATAAATGAAAGAAAAATCATGCCACAGTCGGGCGTCTTAGCGACACCACATAAAGGGCTTTAAAAGAAATGCCACAGTCGGGCGTCTGAGTGACACCACATAAGGGGCTTTAAAAGAAATGCCACAGTCGGGCGTCTGAGCGACACCACATAAAGGGCTTTAAAAGAAATACCACAGTCGGGCGTCTAAGCGACACCACATAAAGGGCTTTAAAAGAAATGCCACAGTCGGGCGTCTGAGCGACACCACATAAAGGGCTTTAAAAGAAATGCCACAGTCGGGCGTCTGAGCGACACCACATAAAGGGCTTTAAAAGAAATGCCGCAGTCGGGCGTCTGAGCGACACCACATAAAGGGCTTTAAAAGAAATGCCGCAGTCGGGCGTCTGAGCGACACCACATAAAGGGCTTTAAAAGAAATGCCGCAGTCGGGCGTCTGAGCGACACCACATAAAGGGCTTTAAAAGAAATGCCACAGTCGGGCGTCTAAGCGACACCACATAAAGGGCTTTAAAAGAAATGCCGCAGTCGGGCGTCTGAGCGACACCACATAAAGGGCTTTACTGACAAGGAATAATAATTATAATTCAACTCTTGAAAATAAACGGGTTAGTCCATCCACAAGAATAAACGTTTAACTGATCTTAGTGCTCATGGTCCCACCGGATAATCTGTCACCAAAACTGGCACATGTCAGTTAGCACGGAACTTGGAATAAGATGATTTGAGGATATATGACTCTACAAAGTTTGTACAAAATTTCTCACAGTTAACGGATTTCTGTAGTCACAAGGACTAGTTCTGTTTACGGTATTTCAGAAGGAAACACAGCTAACCAGTACACACCCATCCAACCTCTCGATGCCAGGAATCACCCTGTACATCGTCCAAGAAAAACTTTTGAGACGGGGAGATCACAATCTCAAATAGCATGGGATCAAATTTATATACGCGCGCTCTAAGGGGTGCCACCCTCTCGGTCCCAACCGGAAACACCCATGCCCCCTGACCGGATGACTGGCTTTAATCCAGGGCCATGGAACCATCATCCCGGCCTCTCCTTTTTGGTGTGTACCAAGAAAGCGGTTTGCGACTTACTAAACCATATCCCTTTCGGGAAACATGTGGTAGTACAGGGAGGGGAAATGGATACGAGCCCAACCGATACGGGTTGGTACTGAAGTAAACCTGCATGGCATAAGACTGGCATGCTACCACGCTGCCATCTTACCCACCTTCATGCCAACACATGGCCTTGCATACTCACATCCAACAAGGTATGGATCATCGAACTTACTTGTCTCAACAATGCATAATATACAGTTCATCGGTATGCTCCACAACATGCCATGAAACTAACTAAATGCAAAACATGCCAAGACACTCATCATATCAAAAGTTCAAACATGCTTGCCTGGTTCAGAGTAGTCGGAGTCTAGCTCGGTGAAGTTTGCGGTCCCGTCACCTCCTTCGGTATCTACGGTATAAAGAGAATATACGCGCTATCGTGAATACCGAGAGGTGCACAAAAATTATTCCAAATAATTTTCAAATAAATCTGATAAAAAACTAGACAAAATTTTGAAGAGAACAGAAAAAGAATCACCCAAAAAATATGTTTCTGTTAAAAAGTTATAAAGGTATTTGCCCAGGGACCCATCTGTAATGAAACAGAAACTTCCCAGGGTCTTATTTATAAAAACAGAAAACGTTTCAGTCTCAAATACGCCGGCTCAGAAGAGAAGATGTATTTTGCCCGAATACGCTTTCAGAAAACGATTCGAAAAAGAGAGGAATCTGACGGGGCGGTCCCACCCGTCGGGTTTGAAAACCGAAGGGGGCTTTTGGCGCCAGAGGGCCGCGGCGATCGCCGGCGGCGATCCACGGCGAGGCAAAGGGATCGGAGGTTACCTCCGTGCTCACGGTGCTGTTCCACGTCGGGTGGTGGTCGAGGTGGTCGCCGGCGTGCACCGTGTCGACGGTGGCCCTTGCTCCGGCGGACGGCGGTTCGGACGAGGGTGAAGCTCGCCGGAGAGGGCTGCAAAGATCAAATTGAGGAGGTGGTCAAGTATCTGGTAGCTAGAGGAGGTGCTTGACGGAGTTTGGGCACCGGAGATGACCTCACCGTAGTGAATCGAGCTATAGCCCGAGGTAGACGGAGGTGGCCGGAGTCATGGAAGAAGGGCTCCTCGAGGCCCCTCCAGTGGCCAGGCGGGGTGTGGTGAGGTGGTGGAGCTCTGCGGGAGTGAGAGCGGGCTCGGGGGCGCTATATATAGCCACCCCGAGGCGGTTGCCGAGAATGGGGTTCTCCGGCAAGAGATTACGGCGGCGCAGGGCTTGGTCGGGAGGGTTTAGGAGTTGAGCGCCGTCGTGGAGGTCCACTGAGTCTGTTTAGGTGCCAACGGCGTCGGGTTTTGCTGGCTGAGGTGGAGTTCAACGGAATGGAGCGGCGCGGACCCGTCGGCGGCGGAGAGCGTGCGCTGTGTATGCCGCGCCACGACGACTGTGCTGCATGCGTGCGCTGGCGTGGAGAGGGCCACGCGGAGCCACCAGGGAGCTTGGGCGGCGCTGAACGGCGTTGCGCCGCCGTTCTGCTTCCTGCCAGCCGTTACGGCGGTTCAGCCGCCGCAAGACACGCCGGCGCAGGCGGGCCAGGGCACCACCGACGCCGGGAAGCTGCCAAGCGCGCGTGCGGGGCTTCGGACAAGCGAGCCAGGCGGCGAGCAACGTGCCAAAGGCACTTTGATCTCGTGACCGCACTTAACTGACGAAGATCGTCACTAAAACTCTGAATTTGCCTGAAAGTGTCTGAAACAGTGCATGCAAGGTGTTCGACAGAATGTTTCTGGCTTGTAGGAATTTTTCCTTGGTCTGATTTTTGGTAGAGTGACTTCTCATTGCTCCAGTAGGCTGCCTGATTTTTGGTGGAATTATTGGAGAAGTGTAGATATGAATTTCACCAAATTTGGCAAATCTGGTCCAAACTTGCAGGGAGTGTAAGTTGAAAAATTTGAAAAGAAGATGAGTGGATCAAGATGGTTCTGTGTTGTGGGTACAAAGGACTAGCCAGTAGAGTTGGTTTTACATCCAAACACAAATTCTACAAGGTACTTGCTTTGTAAATGGGTCAGGCTCAAATTAGAGGTCAGAAAATATTTGAGAGGTGAAATAATCAAAAAAAAATCCAAAACTTGTTTGGATTAGTTGGGACAGGGAATTTGAGTTGTTAACAAGGAGGAGAGGAGGTTTTGGAGTGGTTTCACTGCATGGGCAAAAATACAAGGTCATGGGTGGTTATCAAAAGAATGAAGATCCCAAATTTTCATAGAGTTTTCTTTTCAAAAAGAAAAGATTGAAATCCCAAAAATAATTTGAGAAGAGAACCAATCAGAGGAGAAGTTTTAAAAAGGTTAAACCCAAAGTTTGAAGAAGATAACAGAAATAACAATCCTAGCCAAAGAAAAAGATTTTTAAGAGGATTGTTTTCCTGAAAATTTTAAAAGGCCTCATTTCACAAAAGAAAAAAACCAGCAAGGTTTTTGCTAAAACCAAATAAATTTTTTGGAGTGTCACACCACGCCGCAGGCCGCAGGCAGGCAAGTCTACGGACCCCCGTTCCCAGAATGCCGACAGTAGCCCTCGGGCCCAAGGCGCGCCCGGACTTGGCCGTGCAGGGAGGCGAAAGGGCAAAGGCGAAGCGCCGCGGGCCCTAACAGCCTGCGGCCTTGGGCGTCGCGTGGCGGTTGATTGGACGTGGGCGTCTCCGCTTCCCCACGACGCCTCAGCAACTGCGCGGATTGGACAAGTGCCTGCATGCAAAGCTGGTCATGATTACCTGCGATCATGGAGGTCGGCGGTTGGCCTCCGCCGGGCATAAGTACGGAACGGCACGCGCCCTTATAGTCCATCTCTTCTTGCTTCTCCTTCTTCCCGGTCCTTGCTCCGTCTTGCTGCGATGGCTCCATCGAGGAGGTTCTCGGCCGCAGAGCAGGGGAAGGCTCGCCAGGTTGAGCCTGCCTCTTCCCCGCCCAAGCGCGGCCGAGGGCGCCCTCGCAAACATCCTGTGGCCACCACGGCATCTCCCCGCGGCCGTGGAGATGGTTTCCAGCACTGTGACGGGCGGACAACCGTGGCCGGGGGGCACGCTTCGGTCGCGCGTCCCCCTAGGCCGTGCTTTCGCGCTGCAGAGGTGCTGCCGGAGTTCGTTGTGTGGTCGGCGGAGCCGACCAACGCCGGGCTTCAACTTCCTTGCTTCCTCCTCGGCGAGCTCCCGGCCGGCGCCTCGGGCGGCCTCTGGCTTCAGGCAGACGGCTGCTGCAGCCGGGCCTCATGGGCTTCACTGGAGGTCTCCGCAGCCGGGAGCCTGGCCTTAACCTGCGGTTGGCAGACGTTTGCCCGCGCGCGTGGCCTGAGCCGTCGGTGCACCCTGCACTTCAAGTTTGACGGCGATGCCACCCTCTACGTGAGGGTGTTTGGGGAAGATGGTCGCCGCGCGGGGTGCTGCCCTGAGGACGACGACAGCGGCCGGGGACCCAGCCCCGGCGATGATGGAGAGGAAATCGCTCGCGTGATTGGCGGCGCTCAGGGTTCCCCAAGCTTCACCGGTGCTTCTTCAGGCGGCGACTCTTCTAGCAGTGGCCGCGTTCAGCCTCCACGCCGCCATACCTGCTTGGAAGGGGGTGGCGCGTCTGCCTGCCGTCGCGCCTCGGTGAAGCGCAAGAGGGAGTCTGCTTGAGCCCCGGAGGCGGCTCGAGTCTTCCCTGCAGGCCAGTGTGAGGCGAGCTGCGCCTGATTTGCTCTTTCTTTTCCTTTTTCCTGCGTAAAAAGACAGTAGCGTGGAGCCCCGCGGGGGCGTGTTTGGGTTATTGCTGTTAGTCATCACTTTGCTTTCGTTATCGTGCCTTCCGGCTACATGCCCGCGCGTGGATAGTTCCCGGCCCCAGCCGTGGGGGGGGGGGGCGACCGAGCCAGGCCCTGTGTTCGTGTCGCGGTGCCCGTGGGGCACGGACTGGAGGGGCGCTCCTGTAATGGACCCAGGGCGCGAAACCTTTGAACGACTAGGACAAAAACACTCATGAGGGCGCTCGGCTGCCCCCCCTCGCGAGGCCTTGCATAAGAGAAATCAAGGCAGGAGAGTGAAAAGGCGAAGAACTACAAGTCAAACACGGTAACAGTTTCAACAAAACTTCGAATGAGAATGAACAAGCCAACTGCGGAAAGCAAATGAAAAAGCCGCGTCCGGCACCTAATCTAGTCTTCGACGTCTTCTCACCAGCGCGGAGCTAAGTGCTGCCACTGGGCATGGGAGGGAGCCCCAGGGCCTGAGGCCGGCGCTCCTGAGACTCCGGGGCGTGTACAGCCCCAACTCATTATTATGTGAGAGTGTCACTGGCGGCGAGCTTCACAGGCGTTGGCCTTCTTCACAGGCTCCGGGCCTTTCTTGGGGGGAGCAAGCTTCACGGGCATTTGCCCTCTTTATAGGCTCTGGGCCTTTTCTAAAACGCGACAGTTTCACAGGCATTCACCTTCTTCACAGGCTCTGGGCCTTTTACAAAAAGGATAATCTTCACAGGCATTCGCCTTCTTCACAGGCTCTGGGCCTTTTCCAAAAAGGATAATCTTCATAGGCATTCACCTTCTTCACAGGCTCTGGGCCTTTTCCAAAAAGGATAATCTTCACAGGCATTCGCCTTCTTCACAGGCTCTGGGCCTTTTCCAAAAAGGATAATCTTCACAGGCATTCGCCTTCTCCATAGGCTCTGGGCCTTTTTAGAGGTAGCACCTCCGGAGGTGCTGAATGTTCCATGCGTTCTGGACCGGCACCCCCTCCTAAGTCTCCAAGCATGCAGAGCCAGGCCTGGAAACATGAACAACCTTGAATGGGCCCTCCCACATGGGAGAGAGCTTGTGCAGTCCCTCCCTGGAGAGAACCCGCCCGAGCACGAGGTCTCCTACCTTGAGAGTTCTGGGGCGGATGTTGCGGCAGTGATATCGTCGCAGTGCTTGTTGGTACCTCGCCGCTCGCAGCGCGGCTTCTCGGCGACGTTCCTCCCCCAACACGAGGTCCATCCCCTGCATGGCATCCTGCTGCGCCTCGTCGAACGCCAGGACCCATGCGGAGCGATTTCTGACCTCGTGAGGGAGGACTGCTTCGGCTCCGTAGACCAGGAAGAATGGGGTCTCTCCAGTCGGCTTGGTCGCGGTGGTGCGGATGGACCACAACACGGACTGAAGCTCATCGTACCAACCTCTGCGGCAGGCCTCCAGCTTCTTCTTGAACGTCCTGGTCTTGAGGCCCCTCAGGACCTCTACGTTGGCTCGCTCGGCCTGGCCGTTACTTCGGGGGTGCGCCACCGAAGCGTAGCATATCTGCGTTCCAAGGTTAGCACAATATGTTTTGAAGAGGTTACTGGTGAACTGCGAACCGTTGTCTGTGATGATGCGGTTCGGCACCTCGAACCGGCACACGATGCCCCTGATGAACTTGACCGCGGAACGCCTCGGGGATGGTGCGAATGGCCTCTACTTCAGCCCACTTGGTGAACTTGTCCACGACGACGTAGAGGTAGCGGCAGCCCCCTGGCGCCCGAGGAAACGGGCCCAGGATGTCCAGCCCCCCAGACTGCGAACGACCACGAAAGGGGTATAGTCTGCAGGCCTCCCGCTGGCTGATGGATCTGCTTGGCATGGAACTGGCAGGCCTCACAAGCCTTCACCAGTTCGACGGCGTCATTGAGCGCGGTGGGCCAATAAAACCCACTGCAGAACGCCTTGCCGACGAGGGTCCGTGATGATGAATGATGTCCACAGTCTCCACCGTGTATATCTTCCAGCAGTTCCTTTCCTTGCTCCCTGGAGATGCAGCGCAGGGATACATCGTTTTGTCACTTCCGGTAGAGCTCTCCATCCTTGATGCAGTATGTCGTGGCCTGCCGTGCCACACGCTCCGCTTCCTCCTCCTTCTCCGGCAGGGTCCCTTGTGTTAAGTAACTCCGGAGCTCCGTGATCCAGGACCCCTGCTGAGGCTCCATCGTCAGGAGCAGGTGTGCTCCTGAGGCCGGGCCACAGACCGGGGCTCCTGAGGCAGGTGGCTGGGGGAGCTCCTCCCGAGGTTGAGCCATGTTTGACGATAACGGCAGGGCTGAGGGCTTGAAGAGCCGCTCCTCGAAGACGCCAGGCTCCTGAGGTAACCGCTTGGACGCCCGTCTGGCGATGTTGTCGGCCTCCTGGTTGGTGCCACGGGGCACATGCTGCAACTCCAACCCCCAGAACTGCTTCTCCATCCTGTGGACCTCCGCAAGGTAGGCTTCCATGTGCTCATCTTTAGGCTCGTACACCTTGTTGGAGAAATTGACAAGGAGCTACGAATTGCCCTTGATGGTGAGGCGTTTCACCCCCAGGGCAGCCGCGGCCTTCAAGCCCGCTATTAGACCTTCATACTCCGCTATGTTGTTGGAGACCTTTTCACCTTGCTGCAAACAGAGCTGTACAACATAGTAGAGCTTGTCTTGAGTGGGCGATATAAGCACCGCCCCAGCCCCAGCGCCATGCCTGGAGAACGCCCCATCGAAGTACATGACCCAGCCTTCCGGCGCCTCGCTTCCTGGGGAGAGGGATCGATCCTCGTCGGCCTTGAGGCCTGGTGCCTCCGTCCATTCCGCCACAAAATCCGCTAATGCTGCTCCCTTGATGACTCTGGTCGTGCTGAATTCGAGCTGAAACGCTTGCAGTTCTATGTTCCACTCAGCGACCCTTCCAGCTGAGTTAGGGCTCCTGAGCACTCTCTCCAAGGGGTATGACGAGACGACCTTGATGGGGTGACCCTGAAAATAGTGCCGCAGCTTGCGCGAGGCCACCAGTAGCGCGAGGAGGAGCTTCTGAGGCATGGGGTACCGTGCCCTCGCGTCCCGCAACGCCGTGCTGACGAAGTACACTGGGTGCTCAACGAGGTTGGGTGCGTCAGTGCTGGTGGCGCCCTCCGGAGGCCATGGCGCCTCCTGAGGCGATGAGGCCTCCGGAAGCTGGCCATCTGGGAGAGGGGCATCTTCCGCCTCCGGTGCACTCCTCTGCGGCGGCTGATCCTCCTCAGCCGCGGTGGCGGTTTCTGTGGGCCTTCCTTGTTCATGTTTTGCCTTGTCCCAGGCTGCTGCCGTGGTTTTGACTCGACGCTCCTCCCTAACCGCCACCAGGGCTGCGCTGGCGGAGTAGGGGGTGGCGGCGAGGTAAAGCACCAGGGGCTCTTGAGGGCGCGGAGCCACCATAATCGGAGGGCTGGTCAGGTATCTCTTGAGATCTTGGAACGCCTTGTCGGCCTTTTCAGTCCATTCAAAGGGCCCCTTTTTCTTCATTAGCTGGAGATGAAGCGCCCTAGCGCGGTCACGCGCCCAGTGAGCTTCTGCATTTCTCTGAGGGTCCTTGGCGGGCTCATGTCCTCGACCGCCTTGACCTTTTCCAGGTTAGCCTCGATGCCTCGGTGGGACACGAGGAAACCCAAGAGCTCGCCTGAGGGGACTCCGAACACACACTTCTCTAGGTTGAGCCGCAGGTTCACTGCGTTGAGGCTCGCGAAGGTTTCCTCCAGGTCTTGTATCAGGGTCCTGGCCTCCCGAGACTTCACCACAATGTCATTGACGTAAGCCTCAACATTCTTCCCGAGCTGCGGGCCAAAGGTGATGTGCATCAGCCGCTGAAAGGTCGCCCCTGCGTTACGCAGCCCAAATGGCATGCATGTGTAGCAGTACACCCCACACGGGGTTAGGAAGGCTGTCTTTTTGACGTCTTCTACCGCCATCTTGATCTGGTGATACCCAGAGAAGGCATCCAAGAAACATAGCAGGTCGCATTCTGCGGTGGAATCGACGATCTGGTCGATGCGGGGGAGCGGGAACGGATCTTGCGGGCATGCCTTGTTGAGGTTGGTGAAGTCGACACACATGCGCTCCTTCCCTCCCTTCTTTGGCACCACGACAGGGTTGGCCAACCAATCCGGGTATCGGACCTCGTGAATGACCCCAGCGGCCTCTAGTTTGTGGGTCTCTTGGACGATGAAGGCCTGCTTTTCTGTGGACTGCCGCCTTGCCTTCTGCTTCACAGGGCGCACGTTGGGGCATACGTTGAGGTGATGCTCGATTACGCTCCTAGGGATCCCCGCCAACTGGTCAGGCTCCAAAGCGAATACCTTCTTGTTCGCGCACAGGAACTTGACCAGGGCTCCTCTTGCTTGGGCTCGTGGTTGGCGCCTATGGTGAAAATGGCGTTGGTGGATCCATCCCCATCGACGGGTATCTGCTTGGTTTCCGCCTTGTCTTGGGTGAACAACTGTTTCTTCTTGGCGGGTGCAGCCCCCTTGGGCTCGGGGGTCTCCGAGTCGGCGGGCTGTGCCGACGCCGCCGTCTTGAAGGCGAGCTTGAGCACTCGCAGCGCGTCTCCGGTGTCCCCGTGCACGGTGAGGACACCGCTGCTCCCCGGCATCTTCATGAGGTTGTACGCCGTCGTCGGGTGCGTCGCGGCCATGAACTGAGCCAGCGCTGGATAGCCGAGGATGGCGTTGTAGGGGAGGCCGATGGGGGCGATGTCGAAGTTGACCAGCTCCGTGCGGAAGTTGTCGTAGGTGCCGAAGGTTACTGGGAGCCGGATCTGTCCCAAGGAGCTGGATGACCCGCCCCCAATGCCTGAGAAGGGCCGGTTGGGTTGCAGCCGTTCCAGGGGTATGCAGAGGAGGTTGAAGGCCTCAACTGAGAGCACGCTGAGGCCTGCGCCGCCATCGATGAGGGTTCTGGTGACGGCCACCTGACAGATGGTGGGGGTGCACAGCATGGGGATCGCACCCGAGCAGGCCGAGTTGGAGGGGTGGTCCTCCGAGCTGAAGGTCAGGCCGGCCTTGGGCGCCACCCGGTCCGGGAGAGCCCCCTGCCGCGTGGAAGCGGCGCTGACCCGGCGGATGAACGGCTTGACGTGGTGACTTGTAGGCGGCGCCTGCGAGCCGCCCAGGAGGGCCGTGACGACCAGGGGTGTTGGTGTAGCATGGTGGGCGAGGAAGAGGCCGCGGAGCTCTTCCCAAGGGGCCACGGACGCTGCCGGCAGGTAGAGCGGCCATGCGCGCGGAGCGCCGGTGAGGGCCATGGGAAGCCAGTTGGCCATGACCCTATCATCACCTCCAGCTTCGAGGATGGCCTCCTCGTACGCCAGCGAGAAGGCCAGCGGATCAGTCGCGCCGCTGTAGCGTGGCGGCGTCGTTGGCTTGAACTTGTCCGGCCACCGTACCCGTTGCAGGGCTGGGGCCAGGGCTCGGAGCCCCATGGCCCCCGTGCTGGAGCCGGTGGCCGGAGCGAGCGACGCGCTACTCATCGCGAGGCAGGTCGTGGCGGTGGCGGAAGGGAAAACTCCGGTGCACCCCTACCTGGTGCGCCAAATGTCGGATTTCGGGTTCCGGCAGACCCTTGAGGTTCGAACACTTGGGTGCGCGCGGAGATTTCGCCTCCTACCTACCTGTACCCCACCGCCTTGCTATGATCTAAGCTATGGAAAGAACAACACAAGAGACACAGGGTTTATACTGGTTCGGGCCACCATTGTGGTGTAATACCCTACTCCAGTTTGTGGTGTGGTGGATTGACTCTTGGGCTGATGATGATGAGCAATACAAGGAAGAACAGCCTCGCGAGGGTCTGTTCTTGGCTGGGGCGATGAACTGCTAGGAGGAGTTCAGTCACCCTTCTCTCTCTCTCGCTGTCTGATTCCTCCTATCCGTGTCTCTACCCTGGGGGTGGCTAGTCCTATTTATAGGCAAAGGCCCTGGGCCTCTTCCCAAATATTGAGCGGGAAGGGCGCCAACAATTGGCCATTTTGAAGGGGAACATCTGGTACACTTATCCTGACTAAAGTTGGTCTTCGCCTGCCAAAGGCTCTGGTGGTGACGCTGGCTTGGGCTCCACAATGACCTCCTCCCTACCGTTGGGCTGGTCTTGGTCTCGTTGCACCAAAACGGGTGCCTTTGCTTGATGCTCTCACCTGCGCTTGCTCCCTTTGCACCAAAGACGAAAGAAGGACACTGCGCGGGCTGGCGCCCGCCTGGCGCCCTTGGTCGTCATGGCTTGCATCACAGGCACCTCGTGAGGTACCCCGCCTTGATCTCTCCGCCTCCTCGCGAGCCAGCCTGATGAGGCCGTGCCTGAGGAAGCTCCGTGTCGTCCGCCCCGCGAGGCTTGGCCCCTCGCGAGGGTCTTGGGTCTGTGCTGATGAAGGTGGGCCGTGCTGGGCCCCCCTTTGAGCCACGCCGCAGGCCGCAGGCAGGCAAGTCTGGGGACCCCCGTTCCCAGAACGCCGACAGCTAGGTCAAGCGTGTTCGCTCCCTAGTAATCGAAACCCAAGAAATACCACCTCAAACTGGATTAGGCCTTTACCTACACCACAAGGGGCCGAACCAGTATAAACTCCCTGTGTCCTTTGTCCTGTTTAACCCCTTTAAGCTAACCTAGTTGCGATGGCTCCACGACTAAGTCCTTTTGCTAGGACATCTGCCATGACAATACCACGACAGTTGGCGCCCATCATGGGGCCAGCACACGGTGGTTTCGAGTTCTTGAAGGGCAGCTTTGAAGGGATCAAGGGATACGCTATGGGCCGGATGACCAAGAGTCATTGTCGGTGTCAAAACCGGCGGATCTTGAGTAGGGGGTCCCGAACTGTGCGTCAAGGCCGGATGGTAACAGGAGACAAGGGACACGATGTTTTTACCCAGGTTCGGGCCCTCTCGATGGAGGTAATACCCTACCCCTGCTTGATTAATATTGATGATATGGGTAGTACAATAGTAGATCTACCACAAGATCAAGGAGGCTAAACCCTAGAAGCTAGCCTATGGTATGATTGTGTATGATGATGGTTCGTCCTACAGACTACAACCCTCCGGTTTATATAGACACCGGATAGGGTTAGGGTTACACAGAGTCGGTTACAATGGTAGGAGATCTTGAGTATTCGCACCGCCTAGCTTGCCTTCCACGCCAAGGAAAGTCCCATCCGGACACGGGACGAAGCCTTCAATCTTGTATCTTCATAGTCCAGGAGTCCGGCTGAAGGTATAGTCCAGCTACCCGAACACCCCCTAATCCAGGACTCCCTCAGTAGCCCCTGAACCAGGCTTCAATGACGACGAGTCCGGCGTGCAGATTGTCTTCGGCATTGCAAGGCGGGTTCCTCCTCGAAGTCCTTCTTAGAAGATTGTAGACACCAAGAATAGTGTCCGGCTCTGCAAAATAAGTTTCCACATATTGCCATAGAGAGAATAATATTAACACAAATCAAATCTGCTGACGTATTACACAGTGCGTCATCACACCATGACCAAGCTCTTTATACAAATGGTTTTCACTTTTCCACCTCAGCACGTTTAGCTAGGCGGTTTCCTTGGCACGTCTTGTCAAAGCAGAGATCGTGTGCCCCTTTTAACGGGATTCTCATCAATACGGACGTGGGTAACCCAACCGCGCCATTTACCACGGCGCTTGGGAGGCAAGCGAGTTTTATTAGGTAGGTGGGGACGTATAACCGCATCCGCCCATATAAGGGGATAAGGATCCACCTTTTTTACCTACGCCTTCTTCCTCCTTTGCCAATCCATCTCTTGCGCACTCAAGCTCCAGCGCCTAAGCCCGCTCTTCCCACCTCAACCTTCTCCAGCAATGTCCGGAGCGGGAGGCAAGTGGATGGTCTCCTCCGTCACGGAGGTTAAAGTAAAAAAAGCTAAGGAAGGCCGGATACCTATCCAAGGACATCCCGCACCGGCTTCCTGAGAAGGGGCAGCTTCTCCCCACCCCAAGGCCCCATGAGAGGGTAGTTTTCCTTCCCCACTTCCGCCGCGGACTGGGTTTTCCACTTCACCCATTTGTCTGGGGACTCGTGTTCTACTACGGCCTAGATTTCCAAGATCTGGCCCCGAACTTCATCCTCAACATATCGGCGTTTATCGTCATGTGTGAGGCCTTCCTCCACGTCCGCCCCCATTTCGGCCTTTGGCTCAAGACCTTCAACGTCAAGCCCAAGGTGGTGCACGGCAACCAAGCGGAGTGCGGAGGCGCCATGGCTGGCAAGATAGCCAACGTCCTCTGGTTCGAGGGCTCCTTTGTGGAGACCCTAAAGGTGTGGCAAGCCGGGTGGTTTTACATCACCGAGCCACGCGATCCGGAATGGGTCGCAGTCCCCGAGTTCAAATCCGGACCCCCCACGCGGCTTATGTCCTGGAAAGAGACGGGCCTGTCGTGGGGCAACGAGGAAGAGGTGACCGGACTGAAGACCTGCATCCAGTCCCTGATAAACAAGCCAATTCGGCTTGTCAATATAGTCCAGGTCATGCTCGTTCGTCTGATCCTCCCGTGCCAACAACGGGATTTCAATTTGTGGGAGTTCGACCTGGCGCAGCACCGAACCCTCAACAGGCTCTTCGACACGTCGTATGAAGACATCTGGAAGGTGCTAATCAAAGGCGCCGAGGCCCCCGCATCCGCTTCCGAGGACCGCGGATACAGCATGCAGCGTCACGCTAGCGAGGTAAGCTATCTATGCCTTTGACAGGATTATTAAGCTCTTTTTCATAGATTAACTCTATGCGGGATCTAAACTCCCTTACCTTTGACAGGCTTGGTAGGCGATATCCGGACCAATTAACTGTCCGGCTCCCTTGCCCGAAGACCCAGTCCCAGCTCTCCTAGTGAAGCTGCTGGCTCCGGCACCATATGTGGTGCCGGAGAAGAAGGTCAAGAAGAAGAAGACCACCGGGACTCGAAAGAGTACCCGTAACTTGGTGGTGTCGGACTCGTCATCTAACGAGTCCGAGACACCCTCCTCTCGTGGAAACGAGGAGGAGGAAGAAGAAAGCTCTCCCCCTCCAGCGGAGGGAGAAGAGAAGAAGAAGGCCGCCCCATCAGGGGAGGCCGAGGGGTCTAGGAAAAGGAAGACCCCTCCGCCGGACTACTCCCATGACGCCGAAGAGAGCGGAGAGGAGTGGCCGAACAGGGCCAAGCGTCCGGCGAAATCGTAAGTTTGGACATCAAAGTAACTCATGATGTTCCTTTGTTGCGCAGCTTTCCTTAATGTGGAATGTGAATATGCAGCCCGCCCCAGGCCGACTACAATGAATCGTCGGGCGGCTCCCTGGACTCATCGGACGTGAACTCCGTTCTGCCCGCTGTCTCCCCCCGCACCACGGATGACGCCGAAGTGGCGTTGCGACAAGCTCTGGGGCAGGAAGGGGTGGTCCTGGAGGAGCCGCAAGGCAACCTCCCGGACTCCAGGAGTGAAGGGGACAAGACCCCCCAGGGCTCCAAGTCCGGCTTTGTGCCGGACACCGCGCCGGAATCTTCAACAGTTCCGAGCCACGGTAGGCGAACTCCTTCCAAAAGGAGCAAGCCTTCTAAGCCAGTGACCTCCGTCCAACCGGAGTCGCTGGACCATCTGCTGGAGGTGCTTGACGGCGCCTCCATCGACAAGGGGCACCGTACTATTATGAGTACGGTGATCCAAAAGGTTCAGTCTGGCAAAAGCGGACTGACTGAAGCTTGCGCTAGCCATCTGACAGGCTTCGAGGTAAGTAAAAATATGTCAAAATATTACCGCATAGACAGTAGCCCCTGATGCTCTGTTTGGCGTTCGGAAAGAAAATCCGAATAGAGGAGTCTAACAATAAAGAGTCAATATGCATATGCAGGCTTTGCTGCTGTCCACCGCCGCACTGACTGCACAGGTGGATGTCCTAAAAAAGGATCTCGGGCGGACCGAGCAAGAGCTCGGCCTTGCCAAACGGCAGCTCGAGGAAAAGCAAGGTAAGAAATACCCTACAGAAAAAGTTCCTATAGAGAGGCGTGGTTGCAAAGAATAACAGGATCGTACTGCTTATTGTAGGGGCCACAACTGAGGTGGCGGCCCTCAAGCAGGCGCTATCTGAGGCCGAAAAGAAAATGGCCGAGGAGCGCACCGAGCGAGAAAGACTTGGGGCTCAGGTTGGCGAGGTGCAGCAAGAGCTGCAGGCTCTCATGAAAAAACATGAGAGCTTGGAGCTTGAGTCAAAGGCGCAAGCATCCGAGCTCGCGTCGGCCCTTGAGACCGCCAAGGGTGCCAAGGCCGAAGCCCAAAAGGCCCTCCAAGAGTTGGAGGAGATGAAAAAGATAGCATCGGGTAAGGCATTCTCAATACAAAGTAGAAATATAAAAGTAAACTACTTGTCACTTACCCGAATCCGGAGTTCTCCAGGGGCGTTCGCAGATCTTCCCCGCAGCGTATCCAACGCCGCCGCATTCTACCGAGCTGAAGAGGGCAGCTCGACGGAGAGTGTGTTCTGGTCTCAGTATTCTGAGGTCGGACACCCTGTGTCACATCCCTAGCCTTACCTTGCACTAGGCTGGCACTTGCATGTTGCATTATGTTTAAATTATTTTGAAACTTGAAATGGGGATTGATCAAACCCTAGCACCAGATCAAATCAAATAGGTTTAACATAAATCATTTTTCAATGAACCTGAAATGCCCTTCTAAAATGTTCATCACCTCTGCCTTGGTCTTAAACCACCGTCAAAAGTGATGCACAGAATTCTAGGTCACCCTAAGGTCACTGGATTAAATCTTTAGTATCTGAGTTTGGGCATTTAAATTATATAAAATAATTCAAATGCTCAAATAACCCCAAACTAAAATGTTCCATGCTGGATATATTCCAAGTAGTGGCCATGTGCAGTTTGGTGATTTTTGGAGTTGCCTAGGTATTTTTAGAAATGCAACAAACTTACAGAAATAAAATTAAAACAGAAACAAATGAAATCCTTACCTGGCGCTCACCTAAGCAGCCCACCCACCTGGCCCAGGAGAGAAGCCGGCCCAGCCCACTTACCTCCTCGCTCGTCGTCTTCCTCCTGCCAGTAGGCAGGAGCGAACACACGCGCGCACCCGCGGAGCCCTCCACCTCCTGCTTCGCGCTGGAGGCCGCTCCTTCGTCCTAATCCGCGTCTGGAGACGCCCCTAGACCCCTCTCTCCTCTCCCTCACTCGCTGCTCTCTCTCCCTCCTCTGGTTCTCTCCCCCTTGCTGTTCCCCTCCTCACCGAACCGCGCCGCCGCCACGACGAGCTCCACCATGGCCGCAGCCACTCCCTCGCTCCCTCCCCGCGTCCCCGAGCTCCGCCACCACCCCGTGGAGCAACACACCCGACGCACGCGACCAGAAGAGGCCCAGTCGACCGAAGCGTCGTCGTCTTCATCTCCGGTGCCCGGAGATCGACTCCGTCGATTCGCCTCATCTAGAGCATCCCCGATGCCACTGACCTACTGCGCCACCTCCCTGTGAGCTCCTGCTCCCAACCCCTCTCTCCCCGCTGTCGAATCCCTCCTCTAGCCCCCCTGGCCACCGCGGCCGATGCTTGCTGCCGCCGCGAATGTTGCCGTTGTCATTACGGACAGCCAACGCCGCATCCGAGCACCTGGTCGAGCTCCTAGGGCCCCGTAGCTTCTGCTTGTGCTCTACGTTCGCTTGGAATCGAGCTGCAGCCTCGCGCACGCATCTAGCCGAGCTCCGGCCACCGCCATGGTTGCAGTGGCCATCGTCTCCGGCCACCCCGCAGCCTCCCGCATGATCCCCTGGATGCGCGTGAGGATGGGCATCCCTCTGGTGCCTCCAGCGCGTCGAGCCGACCCCTGTAGCACCATCCTGAGCAACTCCGGCGATCCTCCGCCGTCGGGTTTGGTCGCCAGCGTCCAACTCCGGCGGCTGGTGACGTGGCACCGCCATTAGCGCCTAATTAACCCCCCTAGAGTCACTGATAGTGGGCCCCCGTGCCTAAATTAATTTGCTTAACTTCTCTGTTAAATTAATCTAATCTCACTGGGCCCCGCCTGTCACCGTTGACTTGGCCACGTCAGCATTGACCGGACCCTCCTGTCATTGACCCTAGGCTGCACTGGGTCACTGACTAGTGGACCCCACTGGTCAGGTTTGACCCGAACCAGCCCCCGTTGACCGCTGACATCATAGTGACGTCATGCTGACGCAGTAAAGCATTTTCTGGATTTATTCTAATTCAGGAAATTCCAGAAAATGTTGCAAACTTCTAAAATTCATAGTAAATCAACCGTAGCTCCAAATCAAACAAACTATATATGAAAAATTATCAGAAAAATTTAAGGAATCCATCTGTACCATTTTCATGCATGTTTGAACAATGTTTGTCCTCTGTTTTGGACAAAACAAATAAAGGGCATTTAAATAATCATATATGGAGTTGGAATTTGAATCATGTATTCAAACCAACTTCATTTAAGTCATAGCTAGATGCATTAGCTCAAATCACAGCATATTGCCATGTCATGATCATGCATCATATTGTTGCATTGCATTGATTGTCTCCTTCTCTGTTTGCCGGTAACCGCCCCCTCTCTGACAATGATGTTTTCGATGATGAGATCGATGACACCGATGAAGAACTATATTATCTTCAGAAGTGCCAGGCAAGCAAACCCCCTTGTTCATTCCGATACAACCCACTCTCTTGCTCCTGCTCTCTTTTACTGCATTAGGACAACAACGATTCAACAGTTATATGCTGCGGTAGTTGAACCCCTTATCCTCTGCATGACCTGTCATTGCCACAGTAAATAGATGAAACCCATTAGCATGAGTAGGAGTTGTTTGAGCCCTGATGTGCCTACTCATTCATGCTTGTTTGTCATGCCTGCTACTGCTTAGAGTTGAGTCGGGTCTGATTCATCGGGAATGAATTGGAATAGTGATGAACATGTCCTACTGTGTGTGAGCTAAGTGTGTGAACACGATTTGGTAAAGGTATTGGTGAGAGGCCATGTAGGAGTACATGGTGGGTTGTCTCATTGAAGCCGTCCTCAGGAACTGAGTTCTGTGTTTGTGATCCATGAAACAGTTACTACCACGCATTGGGCCCGAAACCAATGGACCCTCTCGGCTTCTTAATCACCCTTGTCCTCTGTCCAGGAGTTGCAAGTAGTTTCTGGTGTTTGTAGTATGCTGGGGGCCGCACGCAGCGCTGACCGTCGGGGTGGGCTGTGTTGCGGTAGGCACGTGGCCGGGCCAGCCGGGCGCCCGTTTGGCGTCTCGGAACCCTGTACACATCGTTCGGGGCCGTATGTGGAAACCTCGGCCGTACTCCCTGCGGATGGAACCTGAATAGGCGATAAACCTGGACTAGATGCTTGAGTGTTTAGGTAGGCCGTGGCCGACACCCTCGTTGGGCTTCCGCTTGAAGGTTGCCGAGTACATGTCGTGTAAACGGCAATAAGTGGTGAGAGCGTGTGTGAAGAAGTACACCCCTGTAGGGTTAACATCATCTATTCGAATAGCCGTGTCCGCAGTAATGGACTTCTGGGTTGCCTATAACAGTTCATAGACAAGTGGAAGTGGATACTCTAAAATGCGCAAGATAAGCGTGATTGCTATGGATGGCGTTCTCGTAGGTATTCGGGAGCGGATCCATAGTGGTGTATTGATATGGTGAATATGTGGACTCGTGTGCGCCACCTCAAAAGAGTTACTTGCAGTCGTAGTTCAGGATAGCCACCGAGTCAAAGCTGGCTTGCTGCAGTTAAACTCCACCACCCCCTTTATTGATACCGATGCATATGTAGTTAGTTCTGATGTAAGTCTTGCTGGGTACATTTGTACTCACGTTTGCCTATTTTATGTTTTTGCAGAGAGACCTCAGTCTCGCTAGTAGTTCCGTGTGGACTTCGATGTTTAGCTTGATACCTCTGCTACGATCTTGTGCCCTCGGCAGGATCTGGTAGATAGTTAGGCTTCTCAGCCTTTTTATTTGTAGATGTCTGTACTCAGACATGTTAAGCTTCCGCATGTGCTTTGACTTGTATGCTCTGAATGTTGGGTCATGAGACCCATGTTTGTAATATCTGGCTCTTCGGAGCCTAATGAATAAATACTTGAGTTGTAGAGTCTTGTTGTGATGCCATGTTGTACTTACACATATCGAGCATATTGTGTGTATGATTGAAATGCTTGCTATGTGTGGGATCTGACAATCTGGTTGTTTGTCCTTGGCAGCCTATCATATGGGGAAATGTAGTCTAGTGCTTCTGAGCGATAGTAGTTCGCTACAGCCCGGTTCACCGGAGTCCTGCTAGCCCAACACTACTGCTTGGAACACTTGACTGGCCGGCATGTGTTTCACTTCGTTCCTGTGTCTGTCCCTTCGGGGAAATGTCACGCGGTGTTATCCGGAGTCCCGCCTAGCCTGCTACAGCCCGGGTTACCGAAGTCCTATTAGCCCAGTGCTACAGCCCGGATTTATACGTTGTTGACCGACATGCTCGATGTGATTCATGTATGCCTGTCCTCATGGGTTAGTGCCGCCTTGGGTTCACGACTAGCCATGTCGGCCCGGGTTCTCTGTCATATGGGTGCTAGCGACACTATCATATACGTGAGCCAAAAGGCGCAAACGGTCCCGGGCCAGGTAAGGTGGCACCCGTGGGAATACCGTGCGTGAGGCCGCAAAGTGATATGATGTGTTACATGCTAGATCGATGTGGCTTAAGATCGGGGTCCTGACAGCGTTGGTATCAGAGCCTGACTGCCTGTAGGATTACCAAGCCAAACCGGTCGAAGTTGTGTCTAGAAATGCTTTAGTTATGTAAGGGAATTGATTGTGGGATGGAGCGTAAGGCTCTTTTTACTCCTTTACCTTATGCCCTCTGATCTGATTCACCCTCTTCTCCTCTACAGGGATTAAGAACTAGGCTTCTCTTCTATCTCTCAGGATGACGTGTTACTAAACCGTAGTTGCCTAGGATTGTTGAATTCGACCCTCAGTCCAGTTTCTACTATTTTAGTATGTTATCAGTTGAACCAGAACCTTGTTATGGTGATGTTGAGTGGTTATGCCACCATTTTGCAGGATGTCTCAAATCATTTTGAGCATTTACAGTCGTTATGTTGTCCGAGTCATCCCAGGTTTCTAAATAATCTGATGCATTTGCAAATCCTTCCTTCCAGTTCCCGATGTCCTTTTGGGCCAGTTTAACGACACTAATCGGTGAGTTGAGGTACCCTGTTGCCCCGACATATATGTTGGAACTATTATTATGGCCATAGGTGTCTTAGGGAATCACCCAGTAATCTAGCAATGCTTTATATTCCTAGTGTGATGATTAATTCTGGCCATTCTTCTCGAAAGCATCTCGTGATGCCATTTAGTTAGTAGGCATTCTACTCCTGAGTTCTTGAACCGAGATTCACCCTACTTCATGTTGTTAGTATTTGCTAGTTCCCTTAATATATTAGTAACCTTTGCAATAGTCCTCGAGGTCCGTGGTATTTCCTTCTTCCAAATACTATGAACCGCTTATGGCAGAAGTTCTTTGAACCAAAAGATCACAACCAGAGTGCTCTTGATGAGTTCTCCATTCTGCATTGTGAATCTGCCAGACCTACCTTTCTGCATGGGTTGTCCGGAAGAAATGTTGAGCTTTGCTCGACATACTAATCTATGCATCCACAACTCTGAAAGTTATATGTTCCTTGAGTTGACCCTCCTCAGTTATATTCCGACCTTCATCTATCAATTGATAGTCAAGAGTATGTGTACATTCGTTCATCGATACCTATTACTCTTGTGGTCCGTCAAGCCATTCTATTCCAGAATGACTAGGAGAAACAAACTCCAGTACCTTATCCATTTCTAGGAATGGGTCAAAGCAGTTGTATCCCGCAGATCAAAATGCCAATCTAGCTTTTGTTCTGTTCTACCTTGAAGTATTACCATCTTTATATTAAGATTATCATGGGAATTGCACACCATCCTATAAACTCTTGATACAGTGATACTTCTCGCCATCATCATTCATTCCCCCGTATCCGTGTTATTGTAACCGGATTGCCGACAAGTGAATTGTGATGTGCGAAATCAATACATCGAGCAACTCGTTGCTTTGTAGTAAATGGACAATATACTCATTCTTAGCGTGTTGGTTACTAAATCATCATCCTAAGATTGATCGTGCTACCTAGTCCTTATTTCTGGTGCACTCTTCGATCCATGAGTTGGGATTGTGTCGATCCCTCACTCTTTCGACCATATCATCTTGCCCTAAAAGGCAAGATTGTTCTCGTGCTTAGTGACATATCGGTGGTTCGTGATTTTCCGAAGATCTTCTCGGAGGTATTACCTGGTTGTCACCTGACCGCTATGTCGAGCTCGTGATCACGTTGGTTTCTTATAAACCACCCCTTCTCCAAGAACCTGTGGTGGATACCCCTGAGCTAGTTGGTTAAGCTAAACAACAACTTGGAGAGTTGGGAGATAAAAGCTTGTCTGACTTAGTTCATGTTAGGGGTTATCTTTCTGTGTGCGTGTGTGTTGAAGAAAGAGGATATCTCCATCGATTGGTCCTCGTGATCAGTTGTTGGGTCTATTGTCTTGTCAAAATTTTGACTTGAGTATGGGCTATCGTCAAGTCAAACCAGAGCCAACAATGTTCATAATGTTGTCTTACTCATGGTTGATCCCTCGAGCATACATCATTACATCCTTTGGTCTGACCAATGCTATCACCGTGTTCACCTGATGGTGGAAGTCCAGTGATATGGAAATTCCGATGAGTTGTTGTTGAGCCCATCAGCAGCATCTTGTCTCCTCCATGATTCGTGTTGAACATTAAGCTAGTGTTGGAAACTTTGTAAGCGTTGCCCTCGTGTTCCGTTCATGAGGTATATGTTTGGATGAAAGAAGTGACTTCCTCGAATTCATGTGCATTTGATGCAAGTTGTCGCCGTGAGTTCGAGAAAGATTGTTTTGCTTCCTTTGGGATCATCCCAAGTCAGTCATGCATTCGTGCGAAGTATTCTATGGTTTGGTAGATTAACTACCTCCACTCCATATGTGTTCCTAGCACACCAAGCCACTGACTAATTTTTTCTAGGAAAAGGAGTTAAGTGCTAGTCCATGGTAATGCACAAGACTTCGTTATTCACGATGATGGTTCCCCACTTGAACACGGTAGTGTTTTATTATAAGACTGCTACGTGGTCATGCTTGTCTTGGATAGCGTGTTCACAGGTATGTAGCAGAACCAGCTCATGTTTTTGAGCTTGCTATCGTAGTTCATTTCCCGAGAATCTCGCAACGTCATCTCGTCGGTTTGTGTTGCAAACTTTCTTTTCCAGACATGCTGTCTGAAATATCCTGTTTCCAACCAGATCTGAATCTCAGGCAAATATGATGGCTGGAACGTTTCCCGAGAACTATAATATTGGTCTCTCTGTAACCCGGTAAAGTGGATGTTGTGGCCAACACACCAGCCAGAAGACCTATCATCGTAGTATGTCGATTGAGGAAGTAGGCCACCTCCCCATAAGGATCTCGCAGGATTTACTTCCATAGTTATTCCTTGTGGATTCTTGTGCTTCTGAAGTCCGACCTTTTACTTGATGTTCTAGATATCAAACCATATCTGTTAATGGGTTACGCTAGCACATCAAGGGGAACATTAGAAGCGGAGTGCTAAATGTCTCTCAGTCGATCATCCAGATTTTGTTTCCTTGCCCTCGCTAAGGTGAAATCTGAGAAGGTGTTATCTTCCTTTGCATCTGCATCGTCCATCACTATTCATCATGGTAGTATGTTGTGTTGCCAAGATCCTTGACACGGATGTTGGTAGAACCTTGATGAATATGGAAATGCTCAGGTTCTTGAGAGCACGCGCAAGCAAAATCATCCCTTGCGTTGTCTTCAACAAGGTAGTTCACATCATCCATTCTAAACCGAGTGTGCTGTTCTCTCGAACTCCGTCAAACGAATGTTTGTAAATTGCCTTAGGCTGGTATAAAGAGTTTCAATGATCTCCGAATCAAAAGCAATTCTTTTTGCCACTTAAGGGAATATTTCTGCGAGTCACCTTCCCCGAGGTGTCCCGTTATGGTATCATGGGCAACTTAATTCCTCGCTACTTGAAACCCCCGTCACCATCTACTTAAGCGTCGAACTGTTGCCTACCAACTTGAACCTTTGTCATATGTTTCTCATCCATCATCTCTGACGTGTGTTTTGCGTCTTAGCTCAAGGGATGTTTCTACATCTCACTCCGCGAGTTGATATTGTATAGCTCGATCTTTGAGAAGACTAATCCTAGTAGAGTTTCTTTCCGTCATCATTGCGTGGATGAAGTTCATCAAAGCGAGGATGTCAAGATCAACATATGCAACGAATCAACAACCTTGAGGAGACAGTTGGATCATGAAGTTTGTGATGCTTAGTGTTCCCTTCGTCTTCTTACCTCACGTCTTGAATCTCGGGGCGAGATTCTAGTTTAGTGGGGGTGAGTTGTCACATCCCTAGCCTTACCTTGCACTAGGCTAGCACTTGCCTGTTGCATCATGTTTAAATTATTTTGAAACTTGAAATGGGGATTGATCAAACCCTAGCACCAGATCAAATCAAATAGGTTTAACATAAATCATTTTTCAATGAACCTGAAATGCCCTTCTAAAATGTTCATCACCTCTGCCTTGGTCTTAAATCACTGTCAAAAGTGATGCACAGAATTCTAGGTCACTCTAAGGTCACTGGATTAAATCTTTAGTATCTGAGTTTGGGCATTTAAATTATATAAAATAATTCAAATGCTCAAATAACCCCAAACTAAAATGTTCCATGCTGGATATATTCCAAGTAGTGGCCATGTGCAGTTTGGTGATTTTTGGAGTTGCCTAGGTATTTTTAGAAATGCAACAAACTTACAGAAATAAAATTAAAACATAAACAAATGAAATCCTTACCTGGCGCTCACCTGAGCAGCCCACCCACCTGGCCCAGGAGAGAAGCCGGCCCAGCCCACTTACCTCCTCGCTCGTCGTCTTCCTCGTGCCAGTAGGCAGGAGCGAACACACGCGCGCACCCGCGGAGCCCTCCACCTCCTGCTTCGCGCTGGAGGCTGCTCCTTCGTCCTAATCCGCGTCTGGAGACGCCTCGAGACCCCTCTCTCCTCTCCCTCACTCGCTGCTCTCTCTCCCTCCTCTGGTTCTCTCCCCCTTGTTGTTCCCCTCCTCACCGAACCGCACCGCCGCCACGACGAGCTCCACCACGGCCGCAGCCACTCCCTCGCTCCCTCCCCGCGTCCCCGAGCTCCGCCACCACCCCGTGGAGCAACACACCCGACGCACGCGACCAGAAGAGGCCCAGTCGATCGGAGCATCGTCGTCTTCATCTCCGGTGCCCGGAGATCGACTCCGTCGATTCGCCTCGTCCGGAGCATCCCCGATGCCACTGACCTACTGCGCCGCCTCCCCGTGAGCTCCTGCTCCCAAGTCCTCTCTCCCCGCTGTCGAATCCCTCCTCTAGCCCCCCTGGCCACCGCGGCCGATGCTTGCTGCCACCGCGAATGTCGCCGTTGTCATTTCGGACGGCCAACGCCACATCCGAGCACCTGGTCGAGCTCCTAGGGCCCCGTAGCTTCTGCTTGTGCTCTCTGTTCGCTTGGAATCGAGCTGCAGCCTCGCGCCCGGATCTAGCCGAGCTCCGGCCACCGCCATGGTTGCAGTGGCCATCGTCTCCGGCCACCCCGCAGCCTCCCGCATGATCCCCTGGATGCGCGTGAGGATGGGCATCCCTCTGGTGCCTCCAGCGCGTCGAGCCGACCCCTGTAGCACCGTCCCGAGCAACTCCGGCGATCCTCCGCCGTCGGGTTTGGTCGCCGGCGTCCAACTCCGGCGGCTGGTGACGTGGCACCGCCATTAGCGTCTAATTAACCCCCTAGAGTCACTGATAGTGGGCCCCTGTGCCTAAATTAATTTGCTTAACTTCTCTGTTAAATTAATACTAATCTCACTCAGCCCCGCCTGTCACCGTTGACTTGGCCACGTCAGCATTGACCGGACCCACCTGCCATTGACCCTAGGTTGCACTGGGTCACTGACCAGTGGACCCCACTGGTCAGGTTTGACCCGAACCAGCCACCGTTGACCGCTGACATCACAGTGACGTCATGCTGACGCAGTAAAGCTTTTTCTGGATTTATTCTAATTCAGGAAATTCCAGAAAATGTTGCAAACTTCTAAAATTCATAGTAAATCAACCGTAGCTCCAAATCAAACAAATTATATATGAAAAATTATCAGAAAAATTCAAGGAATCCATCTGTACCATTTTCATGCATGTTTGAACAGTGTTTGTCCTCTGTTTTGGACAAAACAAATAAAGGGCATTTAAATAATCATATATGGAGTTGGAATTTGAATCATGTATTCAAACCAACTTCATTTAAATCATAGCTAGATGCATTAGCTCAAATCACAGCATATTGCCATGTCATGATCATGCATCATATTGTTGCATTGCATTGATTGTGTCCTTCTCTATTTGCCGGTAACCGCCCCCTCTCAGACAACGATGTTTCCGACGATGAGATCGATGACACGATGAAGAACTATATTATCTTCAGAAGTGCCAGGCAAGCAAACCCCCTTGTTCATTCCGATACAACCCACTCTCTTGCTCCTGCTCTCTTTTACTGCATTAGGACAACAACGATTCAACAGTTATATGCTGCGGTAGTTGAACCCCTTATCCTCTGCATGACCTGTCATTGCCACAGTAAATAGATGAAACCCATTAGCATGAGTAGGAGTTGTTTGAGCCCTGATGTGCCTACTCATTCATGCTTGTTTGTCATGCCTGCTACTGCTTAGAGTTGAGTCGGGTCTGATTCATCAGGAATGAATGGGAATAGTGATGAACATGTCCTACTGTGTGTGAGCTAAGTGTGTGAACACGATTTGGTAAAGGTATTGGTGAGAGGCCATGTAGGAGTACATGGTGGGTTGTCTCATTGAAGCTGTCCTCAGGAACTGAGTTCGGTGTTTGTGATCCATGAAACAGTTACTACCACGCATTGGGCCCAAAACCAATGGACCCTCTCGGCTTCTTAATCACCCTTGTCCTCTGTCCAGGAGTTGCAAGTAGTTTCTGGTGTTTGTAGTATGCTGGGGGCCGCACGCAGCGCTGACCGTCGGGGTTGGCTGTGTTGTGGTAGGCACGTGGCCGGGCCAGCCGGGCGTCCGTTTGGTGTCTCGGAACCCTGTACACATCGTTCGGGGCCGTATGTGGAAACCTCGGCCGGACTCCTTGCGGATGGAACCTGAATAGGCGATAAACCTGGACTAGATGCTTGAGTGTTTAGGTAGGCCGTGGCCGACACCCTCGTTGGGCTTCCGCTTGAAGGTTGCCGAGTACATGTCGTGTAAACGGCGATAAGTGGTGAGAGCGTGTGTGAAGAAGTACACCCCTGCAGGGTTAACATCATCTATTCGAATAGCCGTGTCCGCAGTAATGGACTTCTGGGTTGCCTATAACAGTTCATAGACAAGTGGAAGTGGATACTCTAAAATGCGCAAGATAAGCGTGAGTGCTATGGATGGCGTTCTCGTAGGTATTCAGGAGCGGATCCATAGTGGTGTATTGATATGGTGAATATGTGGACTCGTGTGCGCCACCTCAAAAGAGTTACTTGCAGTCGTAGTTCAGGATAGCCACCGAGTCAAACCTGGCTTGCTGCAGTTAAACTCCACCACCCCCTTTATTGATACCGATGCATATGTAGTTAGTTCTGATGTAAGTCTTGCTGGGTACATTTGTACTCACGTTTGCCTATTTTATGTTTTTGCAGAGAGACGTCAGTCTCGCTAGTAGTTCCGTGTGGACTTCGACGTTTAGCTTGATACCTCAACTACGATCTTGTGCCCTCGGCAGGATCTGGTAGATAGTCAGGCTTCTCAGCCTTTTTCATTTGTAGATGTCTGTACTCAGACATGTTAAGCTTCCGCATGTGCTTTGACTTGTATGCTATGAATGTTGGGTCATGAGACCCATGTTTGTAATATCTGGCTCTTCGGAGCCTAATGAATAAATACTTGAGTTGTAGAGTCTTGTTGTGATGCCATGTTGTACTTACACATATCGAGCATATTGTGTGTATGATTGAAATGCTTGCTATGTGTGGGATCTGACAATCTGGTTGTTTGTCCTTGGCAGCCTATCATATGGGGAAATGTAGTCTAGTGCTTCTGAGCGATAGTAGTCTGCTACAGCCCGGTTCACTGGAGTCCTGCTAGCCCAGCACTACTGCTTGGAACACTTGACTGTCCGGCATGTGTTTCACTTCGTTCCTGTGTCTGTCCCTTCGGGGAAATGTCACGTGGTGTTATCCGGAGTCCTGCCTAGCCTGCTACAGCCCGGGTTACCGGAGTCCTATTAGCCCACTGCTACAACCCGGATTTATACGTTGTTGACCGACATGCTCGATGTGATTCATGTATGCCTGTCCTCATGGGTTAGTGCCACCTTGGGTTCACGACTAGCCATGTCGGCCCGGGTTCTCTGTCATATGGATGCTAGTGACACTATCATATACGTGAGCCAAAAGGCGCAAACGGTCCCGGGCCAGGTAAGGTGGCACCCGTGGGAATACCGTGCGTGAGGCCGCAAAGTGATATGATGTCTTACATGCTAGATCGATGTGGCTTAGGATCGGGGTCCTGACACCCTGTGCCCTTGAGCGACCAGCTGAAACAGCTGGTCGAGCTCCACAAGGCGGCCGAACAAGCCATGACGGGCTTCATAGTTCGGCTGTGGCCCGGAGAGGCCCTGCCTAGGAGCTACTTCGGGCTGCTGCGGCGGCTGGTGGAGGCCTGTCCAAGGCTTGAGGTCATCAAGCGTTCCGTCTGCATCGAAGGTGCCCGGAGGGCCCTTGCTCGTGCAAAGGTGCACTGGGGTAAGCTTGACGGTGAGAAGTTGGTGAAGGACGGGCCGCTGCAGGGGAAGGGGCATCGCAAGCCCGAGAACTACTACAAGGATGTTCTTGCAGGTGCCCGCCTTATTGCGGATGAATGTACCAAAGATGTAATTTTTGAATGAACTCGCTCGTGTTTATCCTGTGCGCTGAAAACTTGTTCATATGCGCTAAGCAATGCTTATTGAATTTAAAATATTATTTTCTGTGCGGCCGTTTATCAAAAATTGAGAGATGGCCAGTCGTCGGCTTCTGCCCCCATGCCGCTAGTGCTGGGGTGTTCGGGATAAACCTGAGCGCTCTTTTTCCCATGGTTGGGTCCTTCGAGGGAGGCGCTCAGCACAACGAACCAGGCAATCGGACTATAATGCTTGAACACTCTCACTTAGCCATATAACTTTATAATTTTAAATTTCGGCGAAGCCCCTAGTTCGGAAGACCGAATTCGGGGCGCTATCCACGCCTTTGGCCGGATAAAGCCAGCTCCTCGCTCGTAGCGGCATAAGTCTTTGGGGACTCGAAAAACCTCTCGAACAGCAACCGGTCTCTCGCCTTATCATGACAGTCAGTTTTAGCTTTCTCCACTGAGGTGCTTAACCCAGCAGAACTGGGGCACAATCGCAGTGGTTCTCCTAGTGCTACCTTAGCCGATATAGCGGAACATAAGGCACCAAAACATAGGAGCCGGGCAAACCCAACTATTGACCCAAATCATGATTTGGAGCCGATGCATATAGTGCTATAAGTTCGGGGTGCCACACTTGTGAAAGTGTACGGACTTCTCACACCAGATCGAAGGGTACTGAAGCCCCTGGTGTGTTTGCCATACCATGGTGTACGGGTGCGATAATGTTATTTAATAAACATATATATTAAAAGAGGATAATGCAAAAAATAGACAAAAAGCTATGCATTGTTTATAAAGGGGCTATTTATCAAAGCCGAACGATACAAGTAGTGCGATAAGCAAAAGATATTAGATTATTTAACATGTCCTGACCAGGGGCAGGCCGCGGAACTGTGTTCGAAACAGATATACCGCTCGTAATAGAGACCACCTGGGAGTTCCATAATGCGGCGTAGCTTTGTCTGCTTCCCTGAATCTTGCATTGTTTGTGCGGCAGTCGAATTGCCGAACAGGTCGTCCAAAGTGTGGAGTCCTGAAAGTAAAAAAAAATCCGGCAGCCCCTAGTACATTTTAAGACGTATTTCGGGCATGCCGTTACTGTGCCCCTTCCCCTGTGCCCATGGTATTTCAAGGGCGTAATTATGTACGCGAGGTACTAGCTTCGCTATGTTGTGATGGCTGGGGTTGGGGCCGCATTGCTACGCCTGCTCGGAACGTGCCAGGCGGTCTAGTTGTAGGTTACTCTGGGCGCGCTTGGCAGTGTCTTGCTTTTTAACGGCCGTACTGGAGAGTTGCCTAAAAAGGCTGCTTTGTACTTCCGCTGCGAGAGCCGCCGTGTGCTCCTCCGTACGGAGGGAGCATTCGGTGTTTCCGTTGACCGTGATTACTCCTCGAGGGCCTGGCATCTTGATCTTGAGATATACGTAGTGCGGCACCACATTGAACTTGGCAAATGCGGTTCGTCCGAGCAGGGTGTGATAGTCACTGCAGAACGGGACTATATCGAAGATTAACTATTCGCTTCGGAAATTACTCGGAGATCCGAAGACCACATCAAGTGTTACCGAGCCTGTACAGTTGGCTTCTACACCTGGTATAACGCCTTTAAAGGTCGTCCTTGTGGGCTTAATCCTTGATGGATCTATGCCCATTTTCCGCACTATATCCTGGTAAAGCAGGTTCAAGCTACTGCCGCCGTCCATGAGGACTCTTGTGAGATGAAATCCGTCGATGATTGGGTCGAGAACCAATGCGGCAACGCCGCCATGACGGATGCTAGTGGGGTGGTCCCTTCAATCAAAAGTGATCGGGCAAGAGGACCATGGGTTGAACTTTGGGGCGACTGGCTCCATCGCGTATACGTCCCGTAGCGCACGCTTCCGCTCCTTCTTGGGAATGTGGGTTGCGTATATCATGTTCACCGTCCGCACTTGTGGGGGAAACCCCTTCTGTCCATTGTTGTTCAGCGGCCTGGGCTCCGCCTCGTCATCGCTATGCAGCCCCTTGTCTTTGTTTTTGGATCTTAACTTGCCTGCCTGCTTGAACACCCAACAATCCCTGTTGGTGTGATTGGCTGGTCTTTCGGGGGTGCCATGGATCTGGCACAAGCGGTCGAGTATTCGGTCCAAACTGGACGGGCCCTGAGTATTCTTTTTGAATGGCTTTTTCCGCTGACCGGATTTATAGCCTCTGAATCCAGCGTTGACTGTCGTATCTTCATTGCTGCCGCTGCTAACGCGGCGCTTTTGCTTATTTCGACGTGTCCTGCCACTTTTGTCCTTGGTATCCGAATTACCAGGGTTCTTTGATAAGTTGTTGCTGCGAGCTAGCCAGCTATCTTCGCCCGCGCAAAAGCGGGTCATGAGTGTCGTGAGGGCTGCCATAGATTTCGGCTTTTCCTGTCCCAGGTGCCGGGAAAGCCACTCGTCGCGGATGTTATGCTTGAAGGCTTCTAGGGCCTCTGCGTCCGGACAGTCGACTATCTGGTTTTTCTTTGTTAGGAACCGTGTCTAGAATTGCCTGGCCGATTCCCCTGGCTGCTGAATTATGTGGCTTAGGTCGTCGGCATCTGGTGGTCGCACATAAGTGCCCTGGAAGTTGTCGAGGAATGCGGCTTCCAGGTCCTCCCAAGAACCGATTGAGTCCACTGGCAAGCTGTTAAGCCAGTGCCGGGCCGGTCCTTTGAGTTTAAGTGGGAGGTATTTGATGGCGTGTAGATCATCGCCACGTGCCATGTGGATGTGAAGGAGATAATCCTCGATCCATACCGCCGGATCTGTCGTGCCATCGTATGATTCGATGTTCACGGGTTTGAAACCCTCTGGGATTTTATGATCCATTACTTCATCTGTGAAGCATAATGGGTGTGCGGCGCCCCTGTACTGGGCTATGTCACAACGCAGCTCGGAAGAGCTATGTCTGTTGTGTTCGGCCCGGCCGGATTTATTGTGTCCAGAGTGAAGATCATCGTCACGTGTCGTAGGGCGCCTGCGCGATCCGTAGATCGATCTTGTTTGCCTTGCCTTATCCTCCAGTACATCTCGCAGGTCTGGCGCGTTTTCCCGTGCCTTAGTTGAGCGGCGTCGGGGCATGGCTTGTCTGGAGGGCCGAGAGGCCTCTCTGTCGCGGCCGCGAGGTGGCCGGTCTGCCATGTCGTGCGCTGGTGATGTAGGCGCTTTCCCCTCTAATCGGGGTAGCGGCCTGCGCTTTGGGTAATTCTTGGAAGGGCGCTCGAGTTCATACTCTTCAGCCGCAAGGACTTCAGTCCATCTATCAGCTAGCAAATCTTGATCAGCTCTAAGTTGTTGCTGCTTTTTCTTTAGGCTGTTCGCCGTGGCTAAAAGCCTGCATTTGAAACGCTCTTGTTCGGCGGGGTCTGATGGTACGACGAATTCATCGTCATCGAGGCTTGCCTCGTCTTCGGAGGGAGGCATATAGTTATCATCCTCAACCTCTCGTTCTGTCGCTCTCTCATGACGGATGGCTTCTCCATCTTCCTGCGCCGAATCTTGCTGGGTTGGGTGTTCTTCGGTGCTATTCGGGGTAGTATTATCTCCCGTGCCGGAATCACCGTTTTTGCTTTGGCGGGATTTAGAGCGGCGCCGCTGACACTGGCGCTTTGGCTGTTTCTTGGGGGTGTCATCCCCCACTGTTCCATCGCCATCTCCATCTTTTGGATCATCCACCATATATACGTCATATGACGAGGTGGCCGTCCAGCGCCCTACAGGTGCTGGTTCCTGTTCGTCTCCTACCTCGTCGTCCATACCGTCGAAGTCTTCAGAGCCGAAGTCAAGCATGTCGGTTAAATCGTCGACAGTGGCTACCAAGTGGGTGGTGGGTGGGTTTTAAATTTCTTCATCGTCTGTATCCCATCCTCGCTGAACGTAATTCGGCCAGGGCTCTCCTGATAAAGAGAGAGACTTGAAAGAATTCAGGATGTCGCCAAAAGGCGAGTGCTGAAAGATGTCCGCGGCGGTGAACTCCATTATCGGCGCCCAATCGGCTTCGACTGGCAGGGGCGCGGGGGGTTCGAAGTCCGGGGAGGAGTCCGGACCCTCGGGGTCACGGGTCACGCGGAGTACGGGGCTGGCGTTCGGCTCGATCGCCTTTGAGATCGCAGCCCCCGAGGTGACGTCCAACCGCTCATCCTCAATTGGCGCAATAGGCTCCGAGTTAAGGGTCGGAACCGGTGCGTGTGCGGCCTCCAGGACACTGTTCAGAGGCAGAGCTAGATCATGCCCCTCGAGATAGTGCGGCGCGCTTGGCTGTGGCTCGAACCCGTCGAAGATCAAGTCTCCGCGGATATCAGCCGTGTAGTTTAAGCTTCCAAACCCGACTTGATGGCCAGGGGCGTAGCTTTCGATCTGCTCCAGATGACCAAGCGAATTGGCCCGCAGAGCGAAGCCGCCGAAGACGAAGATCTGTCCGGGGAGAAAAGTCTCGCCCTGGACCTCATCGTTGTTGATGACCAGAGGAGCCATCGGGCCTAAAGGCGACGACACAGAGGAACTCTCAATGAAAGCACCAATGTCAGTGTCAAAACCGGTGGATCTCGGGTAGGGGGTCCTGAACTGTGCGTCAAGGCCGGATGGTAACAGGAGACAAGGGACACGATATTCTTACCCAGGTTCGGGCCCTCTCGATGGAGGTAATACCCTACTCCTGCTTGATTAATATTGATGATATGGGTAGTACAAGAGTAGATCTACCACGAGATCAAGGAGGCTAAACCCTAGAAGCTAGCCTATGGTATGATTGTGTATGATGATGGTTCGTCCTACGGACTAAAACCCTCCGGTTTATATAGACACCGGATAGGGTTAGGGTTACACAAAGTCGGTTACAATGGTAGGAGATCTTGAGTATCCGCATCACCTAGCTTGCCTTCCACGCCAAGGAAAGTCCCATCCGGACATGGGACAAAGTCTTCAATCTTGTATCTTCATAGTCCAGGAGTCCGACTGAAGGTATAGTCCGGCTACCCGAACACCCCCTAATCCAGGACTCCCTCAGTCATCGCGGCAAGTTCTACATTGACGATGCAGGCTGGGGCCCCGAGGCCGGCTCAATTGAGTACGGGTGTTGGGTCCCCTTCAGCGGAATCCACGTCTTCATCGGCAAGATCAGCGAACCGGGCCCTGAGCCGAACACCTGCACCGACATCGTCGAGACGGCTCAACGTGCATGACCCGCCCGTGTTCAACCCGTCGTGAAGCGCGCCTTTGTTGGCTTTATCCGTGGAGAGGAATTTGAGGAAGGATCTGTGTCTGACGGTGAGATGGCCATCTATTCTGATGGTGAGTCATCCATATGCGAGACTACTTCATTGTATCAACTACAAGACGGCAGGCTTGGGGGATGTTCCGATGGCGATAGTATTCAGGACCCCTATGAGCCGTCGAACCGGGTCGCGATCTTCATGGCCGGTACACAGCCGATGCTTGGTTCATCAACCACCGCGGCTATGACCTCCAGCTCAATGGTTTGCGGTGACGGCTGGTGCTAGCGGCTCTGCACGCCCGCCGGCTCAAGTTCTCACCAAACTGTTAGAGTCTCTGGCAATCTGATGGGGGCGGAGGTAACCCCGGACAACCAGGAACAACACAAGGTGGATGTGGCTAAGCTGCGAGATGAGATAGCTCAAGCCAAGGAAGATCTGGCGGCTGAAAACGCAAGGTTGACTGCAGAGCGGGCTGTTTTGGAGGCTCAGGCACACTGGATCCAAGCTGATTCCTTCCGGCTCACGCTGGATCAGAACGCTTCAAACGAAGTCATGAGGTGGAGACACCGGAGCTGTCTGCCTCTGGTTTACGAGGCGAGGAACCTCTTCAACATGCCTGGCGCAGGGACCAGTGACCCGCCAGTGGTAAACCTGACGGTTGAAGCGCCTGGGGGTGGAGCACCAGTTCAGCCACGAGTGATGGGCTCTCCACGTGTGAATAATACCCCGCCTCAGCATGTTTTAACTCCACCGAGTCATTATTCCAACCCCTTGGACAATATGATTGCTGCGGTAACACGATTGGCGGCTCTGCCAGTTGAAGGCGAGTCTCCGATGGCGGTTGAAATGCGGCGGGCCAGAGAACTTCTTCAGACAGCGTTGAAGCAGCAAACGGCTTATTCTTATAGTCACGAGCGGGTTCATACAACCCCTCGTCCAAGCCGTAGTTACACCAGGCACATTGACTCCCCGGTGGTCTCAAGCAGTGAACAACACCGTAACCCGCCCCATGGACATGACCCAGCGCGCGGTGGTGCTAATGCTCAGGCTTTGGGGGATCAGGGTAGAGCACGTCGGGAGGACGAGCTGGCGGCTCAGTACGCGACTCATCAACGTTCTCCGGCTTATTCGACGGCTTTGGTAGAGGCAGGCGTAACCTCTAGAACCTTGGGTGTGCCATGTTTAGTGCCGGCTCTGCGGAATGAGCGTTTGCCCAAGGATTTCAAGGGTCCTCGTAAGGTGCCTGATGTCTACTACACGACCTTCTTCTTGTAGACGTTGTTGGGCCTCCAAGTGCAGAGGTTTGTAGGACAGTAGCAAATTTCCCTCAAGTGGATGAACTAAGGTTTATCAATCCGTGAGAGGCGTAGGATGAAGATGGTCTCTCTCAAACAACCCTGCAACCAAATAACAAAGAGTCTCTTGTGTCCCCAACACACCCAATACAATGGTAAATTGTATAGGTGCACTAGTTCGGCGAAGAGATGGTGATACAAGCACAATATGGATGGTAGATATATGTTTCTGTAAACTGAAAATATAAAAACAACAAGGTAGCAAGCGGGAAAAGTGAGCGTAAACGGTATTGCAATGCTAGGAAACAAGGCCTAGGGTTCATACTTTCATTAGTGCAAGTTATCTCAACAATAATAACATAGTTGGTGTCGGTGGGAAACGACACCTATGGGATCACGGGAATCCCTTTCTGTGGTTGCAGGGCACGGGGGTCGTGAGAAGAGCGGATCGAGCAGGCATTACACGATTCCTATACCCAGGTTCGGGCAGCGAAGATGCGTAACACCCTACTCCTGCTTTGGTGGATTATATGCTTGTGTTCTTGAGCTAGATATGGGGCGTGAGGAGCTCCAAAAAGCTGAATCCTCTTCCTGATCGCCTGGGCCTCCTTTTATAAGGAAAGGGGCTACTACAGTGGCACACAGGAGGTGGAAAGGGTACAGTGATGCGAGGTTATCCCTCATATTACATGACAAGGCACATTTAATGCGCCTTGCTTAGGTGTCCCTGCTTTATCGGGGGTGGGGGAGAGCCCCGTCTCGTCCGTCGCCGCTCTCTCCTACGTCGACATGCGCCCTGGCCAGCGGTGCCTGCGATGCCATGTAGGCGGGCAGACAGCTGAGGTGGCGCGGCGGTAGGTCTCCACGAGGATCTTCATGCCACCACGCAGGTGCCTACCCAGCTGGTTGGGTCGGCAGCTGCATGCGAACGGTGGTGGAGGCGCGACTGGTGCAGGTCCGATGGTGGCCCCGCGGGTGTCCCCGGCAAGGGCCTTGCCGCAGCCCCGGCAAGGGTCTTGCCGGGGCCCTGACAAGGGTCTTGCCGTGGCGCTTGCTGCCATCCCCGGCAAGGTTCTTGCCGGGGGCCTTGTGGTTTTCCTTGGCTGGGATACCGCCAAGGACCGCCATCTTCTAAAGTGTGCATTTGGTCTTGAATGTATTCACAAAGATCTGCATACCACCACGGGGATGCCTCCCGAATCCTTGCCCCATGGGGGTAGTGGACTCAAGGGTGACCCGCTCCGTAGGTGTGGGGCGAGGCTGCCACGGCAAGGGTCTTGCCGGGTTTGCTAAAACCACCTCCCGGCAAGGACCTTGCCGGGGGGCCCCTGCTTCGTCCCCTTTGCTCTTTGTGGTCTTGGTCTTGGCGTCGTTCTGCTCCTCTTTGGCTTCGGCCTTACTTTGGTTCTACCTCCCTTGCCGGGCTCGGTGCGGTGGCGCCCGTGGCTCAGACTGCCCGTGCACAGTCATAGGGGTACAAAAAGTGTACCCCCTCTTTTTGTACACCGACAGGAGCCCCCGGGCCTGGGCCACACATGAGCGCAACGCGTTGTTGGGCCAGGCCCAAGAACGGTGCGCGGGCAGGCAGGGCGGTTTCTACCGCGGTAAGTTTCTTCGCGCGTGCGCCTCCCACGCTTCCCGTGCGTGGCGCGTCGTGGGGAGGTGTGTGTGACGTGGGCGGCATGCGTGAGGCTGATCTCTGCACGCATGCATCACGTCATAGTAAAAGGGGGCGGCTCGCGCCTTCCCCATAAACGGAGGGAGGCGTGGAGGCGCGGCCCATTTACTGGACGGGGCTGAGGCGTGGTCTTTCAAGGCGCCCACCCCCTTTAATCATGGGGCAGGGAGAAGTCACCTCACCCGTCGCTTCGGTCCTGCACATTCGCCACGCGGCGCTCATGCGCTTGGGGTGGCAGTTGGTGAAGGCAGGAAGCCGGGCCGTCGCGGGCTGGGGCGGCGGATCGGCCCCGGTCTCCTGCGCCATTCACGTCTTTATTGGTGGAACGGGGCGGTCGAGCCCCCAACCTACTCCTTTATAAAGAGCGGGGGGGTTGGTGCCCTGCATTCCTCCATCTCACTTCTTCAGCTTCTGCTCCCCTCCCTCTCATTTGCCATGGAGAAAGGGAACCCTGGTCCTTCGATGGTTGCGACGAGGGTCGCCGCTCGACAACGCGTCCCTCCTCCTCCTGCACCTGCGGCGGCAGAGCTAGCCGCGAGAGGAAGGGGGAGAGGGCGAGGCCGTGGGCGAGGCCGAGGCGCTCGGGGAAGAGGAGGAAGGGGCGGCGCGCCGGCTTTGCCTCCGCCAGCAGTTCCTCTCCCCATGGTGGGCCACGTTGGGGACGACCCTTGCGAGTTCTTCGTCAGGCTGTGGCGGCCGCCTCGCCATCGCCTTCGTCTCCCGACTCCGTTCACGAGCGAGATGGAGCTGGACCCGCCTGAGACCCTGAGGCTACACATGAGGGGCTGTGGAATCAGCGGTACGCGAGTCCGCGTCGACTTCCCAGCCCCTAATGTGATGTATCTTGGTCGAGGGTGGAAGACATTCGCCCGCATCCACCGCCTGACGGAGGGGCTCACCCTCCATTTTAAGCTGATGGAGGGCGGTCTCCTCTCCGTCAAGGTCTTCGGATGCTTCGGGACTCAGGCAAGGTGCTGCGTGGAGAGCTCCTCTGATAGCGAAGACTCCTCCTCGAACGGGAGTGACGAGGAGGACAGCGGCAGCGACGATGAGGGTGGCAGGCGGCAGGATGACGGGTCCGACTAGGTGTCTGGCGCCGCTCCGTGCGGCACGGGCGACCCTATCATCCGCGTCGCCGGCTCCTTGAACATCTCGGGGTCGTCTCCTTGGGCGGCCGGCGTTGGGAGGCTGCGGAAGAGGAAGAGGGCGGGCGGCAAGGCCGTCAACTCAGAGTACGTGGGCACGACGCCTTCGACGCGTGCTGACGTCCTACTGCCTCGTCTTCGAGCTCTGCCTCCAGCGCCACCATCACCATCCAGCCCTTGGACGACCACCGAGACGTTCTCTTGGTGTCTTCTGCCACCCGTAGCTTGTCTAGGCGCCCCTTTTGCCCTTTTCGCCTCCTTGACCTGTCTCCTGAAGAGAGGGACAAGAAAGGGATTACGGGCACCTTATCTCTTTTTAGTTTGTAAGCCTTCGGGCCTTAGCTGAATTTCAAGCTTGTAATCCCATCATTCATGTTTTTCATTCTCCATGAACTGTACCTGAGTGGAATGTTTTTAATGAAAAAGGGATGCTTGCCGGGTCACTTGTCTTGCGGGTAGAACCCACATCAAGGGGTAAATCCTTGATATCTCTAAGACAGACATTTCCTTGCCCAGTAGCAGGCCTTGCCGTCTTCCCACGCCGCTCGACCTTTCTCACGCTTTTGGCGGAGGCAGGGAGGAGGCGGGTTCAGGCTCCTCGTTTCGTTCATTTGCTGCCGCGACTACGACCATACCTGGCCCCAGGAACAAGCTCTAGGGCCTAGAGTTAGGGGAGCACGGTAGCCTTAGGAAGAAACGAGGTTTCGCATACCTCAGTCCATAAGAGAATGCATGATAAGGGATGAAGAACTTATCTGAGACCGCAGCCCCCGGCAACTCCGGTTCGCCGTGGGTGAATCTTTGTATTTGGAGCCCCCGGTAACACTAGCTTGCTGGGGTCTAGATGTTGGTCCGTCCCTCTTCTCTTCTTCTTTTTTATATCCTCAAGTGATCCGGCAAGGATACCTGAGCCCTGCGAACCAAAGGAGACAAAAGAATGGCAAAGAGACGCACACTCGACCTCTAAGCTAGGGGTTAGTCGCCGCTAAGCACTATCAACCCTAACCAAGGACGAGACTCGATCTAGCATGCATGCTATAACTTAGGGCGCCAGCGCTTCATTTATGCTCAGGGTCTGCGCCTGGCTTTGTACAAAGGGTTACATGCATCATCGACAATGCTTGTACAAAAGGGTGGCTTGCCGGGAGACCCGACAAGCCGCGCCTTATGGGTAAAACTTGCGAAGATGCTCGATGTTCCAGGAGTTGCTCACCGGAATGGCATCTTCGGTCTCCAGGCGGACTGCGCTGGGCCTGGCGACTCGTATTACCCGATAAGGGCCTTCCCACTTCGGCGTCAACTTGTTGGAATTCTTGGCCGATTGAACGCGCCGAAGAACAAGGTCGCCTTCCTCAAGGCTCCGGGCATGAACCTTGCGGCTATGGTAGCGGCGCAAGGCTTGCTGGTAGCGTGCTGCTCTCACAGCCGCCCGAAGACGATCTTCCTCAAGGAGCAATGCGTCGTCTTGCCTCAGTTTCTCTTGCTCAAGCTCATCATAAGCGAGCACTCGAGGTGACCCGTATATGAGTTCGGTGGGGATAATTGCTTCTGCCCCGTATACCAGGGCAAAGGGTGTCTGGCCGGTGGCTCGATTTGGTATCGTCCTGATTGACCAAAGAACCGCCGGCAATTCATCAATCCAGCGCCTTCCGCTCTTGTGCAGTCTGTCAAAGGTCTTGGTCCTTAAGCCTCGCAACACTTCTGCATTTGCCCTCTCAGCTTGCCCGTTGCTCCTCGGGTGAGCGACGGAAGCGAAACAGACTTCGCTGCCGAGGTCTTGAGTATATTGCATGAAGGTGCGGCTTGTGAACTATGTACCGTTGTCGGTGATGATCCGGTTGGGTACACCGTAACGGCACACTAGCCCCTTGAAGAACTTGACGGCTGACTGAGCTGTGACCCTCCTCACTGCCTCCACTTCTGGCCAATTTGTGAACTTGTCGATGGCTACGTACAAGTACTCAAAGCCCCCGACAGCGCGGGGGAAGGCGCCCAGTATGTCGAGCCCCCAGACCGAGAAGGGCCAGGAGAGAGGAATGGTTTGAAGGGCTTGAGATGGTTGATGGAGCTTTCTTGAATGGAACTGACACGCCTCACACCTAGTGACGAGTGTCGTTGCATCCTGGAGGGCGGTGGGCCAGAAGAAACCTTGCCGGAATGCCTTGCCGGCAAGGGCTCTCGACCCAATGTGGGATCCACATATGCCTCCATGTATCTCTGCCAACAGCTCCAGTCCTTCCTCTCGAGGGATGCACTTCAATTTCACACCGTTCGGTCTCTTCCTGTACAGGACGTCATCGACGAACTGGTACATGGCAGAGCGACGGGCTACTTTCTCCGCTTCTTCCTGCTCCTCAGGAAGCTCCCCTGTCTGGAGGAATCGGACGGTATGATGTGCCCACGCTGGAGCCTGAGGCTCGACGGCGAGGACTAAAGGCATTTCCTCCGCTATAGGGGCGGCCGTCTCGACGGCGAGGGCTAGGCGTCCTGCCGGAGCTAGCCGTCCTGTGGCGGGTTCAGTGTCCTCGGCAACATCCTTGCCGGCGGCTCCGGGGAGCTCAGCGGGAAAGTACTTGCCGGGTCCTGATTTCCTTCTCTTGTTCTGCTTTGTTGATGGATCAACGGATGGCTGAGTTAGCTGAAGCACAAAGGTACCTGGTTCCACAGGTAGCTTGAGGGCAGCGCGCTTAGACGGGTAATCGGCGATATCGTTCTCTGTTCGGGGAACGTATTCAGCCTGAATACCGTCAAAACGCTCTTCCAGCTTCCTCACTTCATCAACGTAGGCCTTCATCAACGGGCTCTGGTAATCCTTATTGACTTGCTTGACGACAAGCTGCGAGTCGCCCCTGACGATGAGCTTTTTGATTCCGAGGTCCACCCCGATCCTAAGACCGGCAAGCAGCCCTTTGTATTCCGCCGTGTTGTTTGTTGACGCCTCCCTGGGGAAGTGCATCTGGATCACGTACTTGAGGTGCTCTCCGGTGGTGGCGACGAGCAGTACGCCAGCCCCGGCACCCTGGAGGGAGAATGCCCCATCAAAGTACATAATCCAATCGCAACTTGCCTCCTTGCCCGGGAGAGCAGTCTCTTGGGCTTCTTCGTCAGGCGTGGTGGTCCATTCTGCAATGAGCTCCGCCAGGACTCGGCTCTGGATCGTCAAAGTACTTTCAAACTTGAGGCCAAAGCTGGATAACTCCAGTGCCCATTCCACAATCCTCCCCGTCGCATCTGGGTTGTGCAATATCCACTGCAGAGGGAGGCGAGTGACGACAGTGATCTCGTGTGCCTGGAAGTAGTGACGCAGCTTCCTCGAGGCCATGAAGAGGCGAAGAGCAGTTTCTGCACACAGGAGTACCTCGATCTAGCCCCTGCAGGAGGGAGCTAATGAAGTAGACCGGGCGCTGCATCACTTTCTTCTTTGGCGACACCTCGACCAACTGTGTCGCCTCCACACTGGTGGCGTCGGGCTCTGTTGCTGCCATTTCCTCGTCGTCGACCTCCTTCTGCACCACTGGTACGGCGCTGACCACCTGGTTCGTTGCCGCTAAGTATAGCAGCAACGACTCCTGGGGCCTGGGCGCAAGTAGTGTTGGCGCGGAGGAGAGGTACTTCTTCAAATCTTGCAATGCCGCTTCGGCTTCTGGCGTCCACTCCACCGGGCCCGCCTTTTTCAGGATCTTGAAAAAGGGAAGGGCGCGCTCGGCGGACTTGGATATGAACCCGCCCAGGGCAGTGACACAACCAGCAAGCCGACGCACATCCTTGATTCGCTTGGGTGCTTCAATCTGCTCTATAGCTTTGATCTTGTCCGGGTTGGCCTCTATCCCCCGCTGCGACACAAAGAACCTGAGAAGCTTGCCGGACGGGACGCCAAAGACGCACTTCTCAGGGTTCAGCTTGAGGTTGATCTTGCGCAGATTCGCAAACGTCTCCCGCAAATATGATATGAGGGTGGCCCTGTCCTTGGTTTTGACCACTATATCGTCCATATAGGCCTCCATATTTCTATGGAGCTCAGGCTCAAAATCAATCTGGACCGCCCTCGCGAACGTCGAACCAGCACTCTTCAACCCGATAGGCATCCGTATAAAACAATACGTACCACATGGGGTGATGAATGCTGTTTTCTCTTCGTCTTCTTTTGTCATGAAGATCTGGTGGTAGCCGGAGTAGGCATCGAGGAATGACAACAGATCACACCCAGCCGTGGAGTCAACAATCTGGTCGATGCACGGCAACGGGAAGGGGTCTTTAGGACAAGCCTTATTGATATCTGTGTAATCAATACACAGCCTCCACTTCCCATTTGCCTTGCGCACCACGACCGGATTGGCCAACCACGTCGGATGGAGCACTCCTCTTACCAAACCCGCTGCCTCCAGTTTCCGGATTTCTTCAGTGATAAAATCTTGTCGTTCCAAAGCTTGCTTTCTGACCTTCTGCTTGACGGGCCGCGCATGAGGACAGACAGCAAGGTGGTGCTCAATCACCTCCCTGGGAACGCCGGGGATGTCGGAAGCTTGCCATGCAAACACATCGACATTCGCCCGCAGGAAGGTGACGAGCGCGTCTTCCTATTTGTCGTCAAGGGTGGAGCTTATGGTGAAATCTCCTCCCGCGCCGTCCTTGTTGATGGAAACCTTCTTGGTCCCCGGCGGCGTGGCCCTGGACTTCTTGCTTCCGCCGGCGGAGCTCTCTGGCACGTCCTCGACGGCGGTGCTACACTCCGAGGAGGTGCGCTTGCCGGAGTGGGTGTCTGAGGTCTCACCGGCCTTCTTCTCCTTTTCCCCCCCGGGATCCCGGCAGCAGGAGCGAGCGCCCCAGCGGCGGCAGCTGCTGCAACTGCTTGCTGGTACACTTGGTCAGCGCAAATCAGCGCATCCTTCTTGTCGGAGGGGATGGTGATGATCGTCACGGGCCCTGGCATCTTCAGGGTATTGTAGGCGTAGTGTGACGCCGCCATGAACTTGGCCAGCGCTGGGCGGCCAAGGATCCCGTTGTAGGGCAAGGGGATATTGGCAACATCAAACACAATCCTCTCCGTCCTGAAATTCAGGTCGCTCCCGAAAGTTACGGGCAACGTGACCTTTCCCTTGGGTTTGCTTCTCCCCGGGCTGACCCCTTGAAATGTGCCCGTTTCTTCGAGGTCTCCATCAGGGATCTGCAGCTTCTCGATCATGGCAGGCGAGATCAAGTTCAGACCAGCCCCGCCATCTACTAACATTTTTGTCACCTTGAGGTTGCGTATTGTCGGTGAAACCAACAACGGCAAGCACCCGACCGCAGTAGTGCGATTAGGGTGGTCCTCAGAGTAAAAAATGATAGGAGTGCTGGACCACTTCAGCGGCCTCCGGGCATTGAGCGACGGCTCTACTGCTGTAATCTCTCGCGCCCACTGTTTAAGCCGGCGCCGAGAGGCATGCAGCGAAGCGCCGCCGTCAACGCACATGGCCTCTATAGCTTTCTGAAACTCTTGGTCGCCGGACTCGTCGTCCTCTTCATGATCATCATCTTATGGCTTCCTGTCACGGCCCCGGGCGGGCCTCTCTTGTTGCTTATCCTTGCCGCTACGGCCCGCCTGGCTGTCGCGTTTCTTGCCGGATCCCTCAGCACCGTCTTGGCCCTTCTCCTTGTCCCGCCTCTCGTATTCATCTCTCTGCTTCTCAGCGAAGAGCTCAACCTGCCGGCAGTCTTGGAGAGCATGGCCTTTGGTGCGATGGATCTTGCAGTATCGCTTGTTGGAGTTGCCTGGCTTCTCGGCCACCACCAAGGCCTGGCAGGTGACACATCCGGCAATTTCCTTGCCGGGGTCACCTGCCTTGGTCTTCTTGGCAGAGCCGGCGTCGTCAGACCCCTCAACAGCAAGCATGGCTTTCCCTTTGCGCTTCCTGTTGCGGTGCCGGCCTTTCTTCGCCGGGGCGGCGGTATCCTCTTCGGAGGAGTCGGTTTCCACGCCGGCGTCTTCGCTGGGGTACTTCCTCCCCTCCTTGGCCCGGGCACACTTGTTTGCGAGAACATAGAGCTCCGCGACATCTTTCACCTTATTCATCGCCATCTCTTCGCGCATCTTGCGGTTCCGAATGTTTTGATGGAACGCGCTGATGATGGCGGCGGGGTGAACATCTGGGATATTGTATTGTACCTGGCTAAACCTCTGGATGTACTTGCGGAGACTCTTGCCTCCCTTCTAGGGAATGACGTGGAGATCACTCGCTTGGCCATGAGCTTGGTGACCGCCCGTGAAGGCGCCCACAAACTCATGGCACAAGTCCGACCAGGAGGAAATGGAGTCTACCGGCAAGTGCATCAACCATGACATGGCGTTGGGTTTAAGAGCCAACGGGAAGTAATTTGCAAGCACCTTATCGTGACGAGCTCTGGCAGCCTGCATCGCGATGGTGTAGATGCTGAGGAACTCGGATGGGTGGGTCTTGCCGCCGTACTTCTCGCCCACGTCAGGTTTGAAAGTGCGGTGAGTGGGCCACTGGAACTGCCGCAGCTCCCGGGTAAAAGCCGGGCAGCCTACCTCGTAAGGTAGGTCCCTAGGGCTCCCCGGTGTCGGGTGGTCCACAGTAGGCCCTGCTCGCCTATCTGACTGATGGCGTGCTCCGCGCCGGCGCTTGATGGTGGTCCGAGCGTCTTCATGCTCCCGATCCCGAAGGACCCGACATTGGTCCTGGCGGGTCGCGGGTCGGACGACGCGATGGAGATTTCGTCGCCCGCAACGTTGCGACGGGCTGGTGTCCGTGGCACCGGGCGAGGAGGAGGCGAGTGCACCATGGTCGCGGCGCCGCCAGCCTTCCTGCCACTCGTACTTGGGACTCCGCCGGAACATCGACCCGGGGGCTCCGTCGGGGTCGGATCATCTTTGTTGGCCACCGCAACAAGGCTTCGGATGGTGGCTCTCCATTCGTCGAGTTTCCCCGTAGTGGGAGGAAAATCGAGGAGCAACTGCGCGTGCGCCAGGGCTTCTGTTGGCGTCGGTGGCAGCGAAACCTGCACGGATCGCGACGCGCTTCGACTTCTGACCATGTCAGAAGGAGCTCTATCACGACCGTGCGGTCGGACGCCGTCTTCACCAGCGCCTCGGCGAGCGGGCAGGTCTTCTACATCCCGGGAGTGGCGCTTGGGGCTTTTCCCGCGGCGACGCCCGGGGTCTTCGGGGTGATCACGCCGCTCGTCGCGCGCCGCTTGAGAGGAGCGCGCCGCCTGAGTGGGAGCCCTGGAGGCCCTCGCGCCGCCAGCGGGCGGGGCAGCAGCGACCTCGGAAGGTCCCGCGCCATCTGCGGAGGACCCGGCCCCGTCTTTGGATTTGGCGGCGTGCGTCCCGTTACCGGGCGCACAAACATTGCCGCCTCCCAAACTCCGGCTGCTGGGACGGCGTTGGTGTTCGCGAACAGCGCCCCGGGTCCTTTCGGCGACCGGTCCGCTGCTCACCCGCGTCGGGACGGGATGCCCGGCGTCCGACGGGCCAACCGCCATCGTCGTCTTCTTCTTGGGCGCCATGGCGATGAAGAAGCGTCGAACTAGCTGCTAAAGCCGATTCTCACAACTGCGCAGCCCCTGCCTGGCGCGCCAAAGATGTCGGTGGGAAACGACACCTATGGGATCACGGGAATCGCTTTCTGTGGTTGCAGGGCGCGGGGGTCGTGAGAAGAGCGGATCGAGCAGGCAGTACACGATTCCTTTACCCAGGTTCGGGCCGCGAAGATGCGTAACACCCTACTCCTACTTTGGTGGATTATATGCTTGTGTTCTTGAGCTAGCTATGGGGCATGAGGAGCTCCAAAAATCCGAATCCTCTTCCTGGTCGCCTGGGGCCTCCTTTTATAGGGAAAGGGGCTACCACAGTGGCACACAGGAGGTGGAAAGAGTACAGTGATGCGAGGTTATCCCTCGTATTACATGACAAGGCGCATTTAATGCCCCTTGCTTAGGTGTCCCTGCTTTATCGGGGGCGGGGGAGAGCCCCGTCTCGTCCGTCGCCGCTCTCTCCTGCGTCGACACGCGCCCTGGCCAGCGGTGCCTGCGATGCCATGTAGGCGGGCAGGCAGCTGAGGTGGCGCGGCGGTAGGTCTCCACGAGGATCTTCATGCCGCCACGCAGGTGCCTACCCAGCTGGTTGGGTCGGCAGCTGCATACGAACGGTGGTGGAGGTGCGACTGGTGCAGGTCCGATGGTGGCCCCACGGGTGTCCCCGGCAAGGGCCTTGCCACGGCCCCGGCAAGGGTCTTGCCGGGGCCCTGACAAGGGTCTTGCCGTGGCACTTGCTACCATCCCCGGCAAGGCTCTTGCCGGGGGCCTTGTGGTTTTCCTTGGCAGGGATCCCGCCAAGGACCGTCATCTTCTAAAGTGTGCATCTGGTCTTGAATGTCTTCACAAAGATCTTCATACCACCACGGGGATGCCTCCCGAATCCTTGACCCATGGGGGTAGTGGACTCAAGGGTGACCCGCTCCGTAGGTGTGGGGCGAGGCTGCCACGACAAGGGTCTTGCCGGGTTTGCAAAAACCGCCTCCCGGCAAGGACCTTGCCGGGGGGGGCCCTGCTTCGTCTCCTTTGCTCTTTGTGGTCTTGGTCTTGGCGTCGTTCTGCTCCTCTTTGGCTTCGGCCTTACTTTGGTTCTACATTCCTTGCCGGGCTCGGTGCGGCGGCGCCCGTGGCTCAGACTGCCCGTGCACAGTCATAGGGGTACAAAAAGTGTACCCCCTCTTTTTGTACACCGACAGTTCGATCATATAACTATCCCTCAACATGCAACAAAGAGTCACTCCAAAGACACTAATAGCGGAGAACAAACGAAGAGATTATGGTAGGGTACGAAACCACCTCAAAGTTATTCTTTCCAATCAATCCATTGGGCTATTCCTATAAGTGTCACAAACAACCCTATACTAGAATAACACCTTAAGACACAAATCAACCAAAACCCTAATGTCACCTAGATACTCCAATGTCACCTCAAGTATCCGTGGGCATGATTATACGATATGCATCCCACAATCTCAATTGATCTACTCAAACCAACACATAGAACCTCAAAGAGTGCCCCAAAGTTTCTACCGGAGAATCACGACGAAAACATGTGCCAACCCCTATGCATAGGTTCATGGGCGGAACCCGCAAGTTGATCACCAAAACATACATCAAGTGAATCAATAGAATAACCCATTGTCACCACGGTTATCCCACGCAAGACATACATCAAGTGTTCTCAAATCTTTAAAGACTCAATCCGATAAGATTACTTCAAAGGGAAAACTCAATCCATTACAAGAGAGAAGAGGGGGAGAAGAAACATAAGATCCAACTATAATAGCAAAGCTCGCGATACATCAAGATCGTGCGAGAGAGAGAGATCAAACACATAGCTACTGGAACATACCCTCAGCCCCGAGGGTGAACTACTCCCTCCTCGTCATGGAGAGCGCCGGGATGATGAAGATGGCCACCGGTGAGGTTTCCCCCCCTCCGTCAGGTTGCCGGAACAGGGTCCCGATTAGTTTTTGGTGGCTACGGTGGCTTGCGGCGGCGGAACTCCCGATCTAATCTCCGTTCTGGAAGTTTTAGGGTATGTAGGTATATATGGGTGCAGGAAGTACGTCAGTGGAGCTTCGGGGGCCCCATGAGGCATGGGGGCGCGCCCTAGGGGGTGGGCGCGCCCCCACCCTCGTGAGCACCTCCCTTGGCTCCTGACGTGGGGTCCAAGTCCATCCGGTAGCTTTGCTTCCAAAAATAACTTCTCCAGTTGATTTCTTTCTATTTTGACTCCGTTTGATATTCCTTTTCTTCGAAACATTGAAATAGGCAAAAAACAGCAAATCTGGGCTGGGCCTCCGGTTAATAGGTTAGTCCCAAAAATAATATAAAAGTGGATAATAAAGCCCAATATTGCCCAAAACAGTAGATAATCTAGCATGGAGCAATCAAAAATTATAGATACGTTGGAGACGTATCAAGCATCCCCAAGCTTAATTCCTGCTCGTCCTCGCGTAGGTAAATGATAAAAAAGATAATTTTTGATGTGGAATGCTAGTTGGCATAATTTCAATGTAATTCTTCTTAATTGTGATATGAATATTCGGATCCGAAAGATTCAAGGCAAAATTTCATATTGACATAAAAATAGTAATACTTCAAGCATACTAACTAAGCAATTATGTCCTCTCAAAATAACATGGCCAAAGAAAGTTTATCCCTACAAATCATATAGTTTAATCATGCTCCATTTTTGCCACAAGAATGCTCTCATCATGCACAACCCCGATGACAAGCCAAGCAATTGTTTCATACTTTAGTAATCTCAAACTTATAAACCTTCACGCAATACATGAGCGCGAGCCATTGACATAGCACTATGGGTGGAATAGAATATGATGATGGGGGTTATGTGGAAAAGACAAAAAAGGAGAAAGTCTCACATTAATGAGGCTAATCAATGGGCTATGGAGATGCCCATCGATTGATGTTAATGCGAGGAGTAGGGATTGCCATGCAACGGATGCACTAGAGCTATAAATGTATGAAAGCTCAACAAAAGAAACTAAGTGGGTGTGCATCCAACTTGCTTGCTCACGAAGACCTAGGGCACTTGAGGAGGCCCATTGTTGGAATATAGAAGCCAAGTTCTATAATGAAAAATTCCCACTAGTATATGAAAGTGACAAAACAAGAGACTCTCTATCATGAAGATTATGGTGCTACTTTGAAGCACAAGTGTGGTAAAGGATAGTAACATTGTCCCTCTCTCTTTTTCTCTCATTTTTTGGCCTTCTCTTTTTTATGGCCTTTCTTTTTTTATGGCCTTCTCTTTTTTATGGCCTTTCTCTCTTTTTTATTTTTTTATTCCTCACTTGGGACAATGCTCTAGAAAATGATGATCACCACACTTCTATTTATTTACAACTCAGTAATTACAACTCGATACTAGAACATAGTATGACTCTATATGAATGCCTCCGGTGGTGTACCGGGATATGCAATGAACCAAGAGTGACATGTATGAAAGAATTATGAATGGTGGCTTTGCCACAAATACTATGTCAACTACATGATCATGCTAAGCAATATGACAATGATGAATGTGTCATGATGAACGATATGGTGGAAAGTTGCATGGCAATATATCTCAGAATGACTATGGAAATGCCATAATAGGTAGGTATGGTGGCTGTTTTGAGGAAGATATAAGGAGGTTTATGTGTGAAAGAGTGTATCATATCACAGGGTTTGGATGCACCGGCGAAGTTTGCACCAACTCTCAATGTGAGAAAGGGCAATGCACGGTACCGAAGAGGCTAGCAATGATGGAAGGGTGAGAGTGCGTATAATCCATGGACTCAACATTAGTCATAAAGAACTCATATACTTACTGCAAAAATCTACAAGCCACCAAAAACCAAAGCATTACGCGCATGCTCCTAGGGGGATAGATTGGTAGGAAAAGACCATCGCTCGTCCCCGACCGCCACTCATAAGGAAGACAATTGAAGAACACCTCATGTTTCAAATTTGTTACATAACATTTACCATACGTGCATGCTACGGGACTTGCAAGCTTCAACTCAAGCATTTCCCAAATTCACAACTACTCAACTAGCACGACTTTGATATTATCACCTCCATATCTCAAAACAATTATCAAGTATCAAACTTCTCTTAGTATTCAACACACTCATAAGAAAGTTTTTACTAATCTTGAATACCTAGCATATTAGGATTAAACACATTACCATGCTATTTAGGACTCTCAAAATAATATAAGTGAAGCATGAGAGTTCATCTATTTCTTCAAAATAAAACTACCACCATGCTCTAAAAGATATAAGTGAAGCACTAGAGCAAACAACAAACTACTCTGAAAGATATAAGTGAAGATCAATGAGTAGTCGAATAATTATGCAACTATGTGAAGACTCTCTAACATTTAAGAATTTCAGATCTTGGTACTTTATTCAAACAGCAAGCAAATCTAAATAAAAACAAAATGACGCTCCAAGCAAAACACATATCATGTGGTGAATAAAAATATAGCTCCAAGTAAAGTTACCGATGAACGAAGACGAAAGAGGGGATGCCTTCTGGCGCATACCCAAGCTTAGACGCTTGGTTATCCTTGAATATTACCTTAAGGTGCCTTGGGCATCCACAAGCTTAGGCTCTTGCCACTCCTTATTCCATAGTCCATCGAATCTTTACCCAAAACTTGAAAACTTCACAACACAAAAGTTAACAGAAAACTCGTAAGCTCCGTTAGCGAAAGAAAACAAAACACCACTTCATGGTACTGTGATGAACTCATTCTTTATTTATATTGGTGTTAAACCTACTGTATTCCAATTTCTCTATGGTTTATAAACTATTTTATTAGCCATAGAGTCATCAAAATAAGCAAACAACACACGAAAAATAGAATCTGTCAAAAACAGAACAGTCTGTAGTAGTCTGTAACTAACGCAAACTTATGGAACTCCAAAAATTCTAAAATAAATTTGTGGACCTGAGTAATTTGTCTAGTATCATCTGCAAAAATAATCAGCTAAATATCACTCTCCAGTAAACAGTTCTAGCTAATCTCGTGAGCGCTAAAGTTTCTGTTTTTTTACAGCATGATCATAAAGACTTCACCCAAGTCTTCCCAAAGGTTCTAATTGGCACAAACACTAATTAAAACACAAAACCACATCTAAACAGAATCTAGATGGATTATTTATTACTAAACATAACCAAAAAGCAAAAAACTAAAATAAAATTGGGTTGCCTCCCAACAAGCTCTATCGTTTAATGCCCCTAGCTAGGCATGATGATTTCAATGATGCTCACATAAAAGATAGTATTTGAAACATAAAGAGAGCATCATGAAGAATATGACTAGCACATTTAAGTCTAACCCACTACCTATGCATAGGGATTTTGTGAGCAAACAACTTATGGGAACAATAATCAACTAGCATAGGAAGGCAAAACAAGCATAACTTCAAAACTTTAAGCACATAGAGAGGAAACTTGATATTATTGCAATATGTATAAGCATATGATCCTCTCTCATAACAATTTACAGTAGCATCATGAATGAATTCAACAATATAACCAACACCTAAATCATTTTTTCATGATCTACTTGCATAGAAATTTTACTACTCTTCATATAAGCAGAATTCTTCTCATTCGGGATAGTGGGAGCATCATAAGAGACTTGAATACTATAAATTGTTTCCACATTAAAAGAGTAATGTTCAGAAAATGGGTAATCATAATCATGACAAGTTTTATAAATATAATCATCACTACTTTTTATAGCATAAGTTTTATCACAATAATCATCATAAGTAGTAACTTGGTTCTCATCATAATCGATGGAAACCTCTTTCAAGATAGTGGATACATCACTAAATAAAGTCATGACCTCTCCAAATCCACTTTCATAAATATTATAAGATTCAACATTCTCCAAAATAGTGGGATCATTACTTCCTAAAGTTGACACTCTTCCAAACCCACTTTCATCAATATAATCATCATAAATAGGAGGCATGCTTTCATCATAACAAATTTGCTCATCAAAACTTGGGGGACAAAAAATATCATCTTCATCAAACATAGCTTCCCCAAGCTTGTGGCTTTGCATATCATTAGCATCATAGATATTCAAGGAATTCATACTAACAACATTCCAATCATGCTCATCATTCAAAGATTTAATGCCAAACATTCTAATGCATTCTTCCTCTAACACTTGAGCACAATTATCGGAATCCTTATTTTCATGATAGATATTAAAAAGATGAAGCATATGAGGCATCCTTAATTCCATTTTTTATACTTTTCTTTTATAAACTAAACTAGTGCTAAAACAAGAAACAAAAATATTCGATTGCAAGATCTAAAGATATACCTTCAAGCACTAACCTCCCCGGCAACGGCGCCAGAAAAGAGCTTGATGTCTACTACACAACCTTCTTCTTGTAGATGTTGTTGGGCCTCCAAGTGCAGAGGTTTGTAGGACAGTAGCAAATTTCCCTCAAGTGGATGACCTAAGGTTTACCAATCCATGGGAGGCATAGGATGAAGATGGTATCTCTCAAACAACCCTGCAACAAAATAACAAAGAGTCTCTTGTGTCCCCAACACACCCAATACAATGGTAAATTGTATAGGTGCACTAGTTCGGCGAAGAGATGGTGATACAAGCGTAATATGGATGGTAGATATAGGTTTGTAAACTGAAAATATAAAAACAGCAAGGTAGCAAGCAGTAAAAGTGAGCGTAAACGGTATTGCAATGCTAGGAAACAAGGCCTATGGTTCATACTTTCACTAGTGCAAGTTATCTCAACAATAATAACATAGTTGGATCATATAACTATCCCTCAACATGCAACAAAGACTCACTCCAAAGACACTAATAGCGGAGAATAAACGAAGAGATTATGGTTGGGTACGAAACCACCTCAAAGTTATTCTTTTCAATCACTCCATTGGGCTATTACTATAAGTGTCACAAACAACCCTAGAGTTCATACTAGAATAACACCTTAAGACACAAATCAACCAAAATCCTAATGTCACCTAGATACTCCAATGTCACCTCAAGTATCCGTGGGCATGATTATACGATATGCACCACACAATCTCAATTGATCTACTCAAACCAACACATAGAACCTCAAAGAGTGCCCCAAAGTTTCTACCGGAGAATCACGGCGAAAACGTGTGCCAACCCCTATGCATAGGTTCATGGGCGGAACCCGCAAGTTGATCACCAAAACATACATCAAGTGAATCAATAGAATAACCCATTGTCACCACGGTTATCCCACGCAAGACATACATCAAGTGTTCTCAAATCTTTAAAGACTCGATCTGATAAGATTACTTCAAAGGGAAAACTCAATCCATTACAAGAGAGAAGATGGGGAGAAGAAACATAAGATCCAACTATAATAGCAAAGCTCGCGATACATCAAGATCGTGCCAAATCAAGAACACGAGAGAGAGAGAGAGATCAAACACATAGCTACTGGTACATACCCTCAGCCCCGAGGGTGAACTACTCCCTCCTCGTCATGGAGAGCGCCGGGATGATGAAGATGGCCACCGGTGAGGTTTCCCCCCCTCCGGCAGGGTGCCGGAACAGGGTCCCGATTGGTTTTTGGTGGCTACAGAGGCTTGCGGCGGCGGAACTCCTGATCTAATCTGCGTTCTGGAAGTTTTAGGGTACGTAGGTATATATGGGTGTAGGAAGTACGTCGGTGGAGCTTCGGGGGCCCCACGAGGAAGGGGGGCGCGCCCTAGGGGGGTGGGTGCGCCCCCAACCCTTGTGAGCACCTCTCTTGGCTCCTGACGTGGGGTCCAAGTCCATCCGGTAGCTTTGCTTCCAAAAATAACTTCTCCAGTTGATTTCTTTCTATTTTGACTCCGTTTGATATTCCTTTTCTTCGAAACACTGAAATAGGCAAAAAACAACAAATCTGGGCTGGGCCTCCAGTTAATAGGTTAGTCCCAAAAATAATATAAAAGTGGATAATAAAGCCCAATATTGCCCAAAATAGTAGATAATATAGCATGGAGCAATCAAAAATTATAGATACGTTGGAGACGTATCAGTGCCTAACTACACAGCTGCCTTGCCCCCTGAAGCGTGGGTTGAGAGTTATGACATGGCCATGGAACTGCTGGATGTTAGCGATGCTGTGTGTGCTAAATATTTCACCATGATGCTGGATGGGACGATAAAAGGGCTGCCTGCCAACTCCATTGGATCATGGGCCGAGTTAAAAGCCCGGTTTATCCAGAATTTTAAAGATACATGCAAGCAGCCTATGTCGATTGTGGATCTGGACTCTTGTGTCCAAGAAGAAGGCGAGTCAAGAACCCATTGGGTGCGCCGGGTCTCAGCTATCCTTCACTCATCGGATCGTATCAATGCCGGCTCAGCAGTCTTGATGTTAGAGAAGAATTGTCGTTTTATGCCCCTTAAGCAAAAGCTAGGGCGGCTCAAGTGCCACTGCAGTGACATGGGGGAGCTGATGGCAACTCTGGTTAAGTATGCTGAATTTGATAGTACCAAGGACCCCGAGTCCGATGATGAAAAGCCGGGAAAGGGAAAGAAGAGTAGCAACACCAAAGGGCAGCAGCATAACCCGATGAGTTAGGGAGGTAACGGTAAGCGCAAGGCTGATAATAGTTTGGATTTTGTGGCTAACACCAATACGCAGAATAATGGTCAACATCATAAGGGAAAGCCGCCTCCTCGGTTTGGGGGGCCAAGTTTCAATCTTGAGCAGCTGCTGAATCAGCCCTGCCCGAAGCATGGCACACGAGAAAGGCCGACCGCTCACCTCTGGAAGGATTGCTTCATTATGAAGGAGTACAAAAATTCCAATCTTTTTCAAGACAATCATGGGCCGGGCGGCGGCTTAGGTTCCGGCTCTCATAGTTCGGGTTACAGTGGTGGCAGTTCTAATTCCGGTTTCCAGGGCCAAGGCAATCAAGGTGGTTTTAATCAACAGTCTGGTCAGGGGAATCAACAGCAGCAGTCTGGTTATCAGAACAACCCAAAGCAGTTGAATAGTGGGCAGTACCGCGTTTTCACCACAAGTTTGTGTAAGCGGGATCAGAAGCTCCATAAAAGGGCAGTGAATGCCGTTGAGCCGGCGGTTCCCTGTTACTTGCGATGGTCTAAGCAGCCCATTGTGTGGAGTCGTGAGGATCACCCGCCCGGGTTGATAATCCGGGTCACTTGGCACTGCTGGTGGCGCCTCAGGTCAGAGGGTACAAGTTCACCAAGGTACTCATGGATGGCGACATCAGCATCAATATCCTTTACTATGATACTTTCCGTCACAGGGGATTAACTGACAAAAATCTTAAACCGTCCAATACTGTTTTCCATGGAGTGGTGCCTGGTAAGTCGGTGTACCCAGTGGGCAAGATTGCTTTGGAAGTATCCTTTGGGGATGAGTACGATTCCAGAGAAGAGACTTTAACATTTGAAGTTGTTAAGATCCAGAGCCCGTATCATGCTCTGTTTGGACGGCCAGCTTATGCTAAATTCATGGCGAGGCCGTGTTATGTTTATTTGCAGCTAAAGATGCCGGGTCACAAGGGCACTATCAGAGTGCATGGGAGTCGCAAGATAGACTTGGAGTGTGAAGAAGGTGATGCTGCTTATGCTGAGTCTATTTGTGCAACATAGGAGTTGAAATTTTACAAGGATAATGCTGACCCAACGGACATGACATCTTTGAAGAAGCCAACCATAGAGCATGACCCCTTGTTGAAGTTTAAGTTGGCAGACGACACTGATACGTCCATTTTGCATCATGCTTTTATATCGATATTTATTGCATTATGAGTTGTTATTACACGTTATGTCACAATACTTATGCCTTTTCTCTCTTATTTTACAAGGTTTACATGAAGAGGGAGAATGCCGGCAGCTGGAATTCAGGGCTGGAAAAGGAGCAAATATTATAGACCTATTCTGCACAACTCCAAAAGTCCTGAAACTTCACGGAGGCATGTTTTGGAATATATAAAAAATACTAGAGAAAGATTCAACCAGAGGGGGCCCATACCCTGGCCACGAGGGTGGGGGGCGCGCCCTACCCCCTGGGCGCGCCCCCTGCCTCGTGGGTACCCTGGCAGGCCTCCAGTGCCCATCTTCTTCTATATGAAGTCTTTTACCATGGAAAATATCATAAGCAAGCTTTCGGGACGAAACACTGCCGCCACGAGGCGGAACCTTGGCGGAACCAATCTAGGGCTCCGGTGGAGCTGTTCTGCCGGGGAAACATCCCTCCGGGAGGGGGAAATCATCGCCATTGTCATCACCAACGATCCTCTCATCGGGAGGGGGTCAATATCCATCAACATCTTCACCAGCACCATCTCCTCTCAAACCCTAGTTCATCTCTTGTATCCAATCTTTGTCCCAAAACCTCAGATTGGTACCTGTGGGTTGCTAGTAGTGTTGATTACTCCTTGTAGTTGATGCTAGTTGGTTTAATTGGTGGAAGATCATATGTTCAGATCCTTTATGCATATTAATATCCCTCTGATTATGAACATGAATATGATTTGTAAGTAGTTACGTTTGTTCCTGAGGACATGGGAGAAGTCTTGCTATAAGTAGTCATGTGAATTTGGTATTCGTTCGATATTTTGATGAGATGTATGTAGTGGTGTTATGTGAACGTCGACTACATGATACTTCACCATTGTTTGGGCCTAGAGGAAGGCATTGGGAAGTAATAAGTAGATGATGGGTTGCTAGAGTGACAGAAGCTTAAACCCTAGTTTATGAGTTGCTTCGTAAGGGGCTGATTTGGATCCATATGTTTCATGCTATGGTTAGGTTTACCTTAATACTTCTTTTGTAGTTGCGGATGCTTGCAATGTGGGTTAATCATAAGTGGGATGCTTGTCCAATAAAGGGCAGTACCCAAGCACCGGCCCACCCACATACCAAATTATCAAAGTAACGAACGCGAATCATATGAGCGTGATGAAAACTAGCTTGGCGATAATTCCCATGTGTCCTCGGGAGCGCTTTTCTCTATATAAGAGTTTGTCCAGGCTTGTCCTTTGCTACAAAAAGGATTGAGACATCTTGCTGCACCTTGTTTACTTTCATTACTTGTTACCCGTTACAAATTACCTTATCACAAAACTATTTCTTACCGATAATTTCAGTGCTTGCAGAGAATACCTTACTGAAAACCACTTGTCATTTCCTTCTGCTCCTCGTTGGGTTCGACACTCTTACTTATCGAAAGGACTATGATAGATCCCCTACACTTGTGGGTCATCAAGACTCTTTTCTGGCACAGTTGCCGGGGAGTGAAGCGCCTTTGGTAGGTGGAATTTGGTAAGGAAAGATTTATATAGTGTGCTGAAATTTACTGTCACTTGTTACGATGGAACATAATCCTTTGAGGGGCTTGTTCGGGTTATCTTCACCCCAACCAGTAGAGCAAAGAGTTGCTCCTCAACCTACTGAATATTTTTACTTTGAAATTCCTTCGGGTATGATAGAGAAACTGCTAGCTAATCCTTTCACACGTGATGGAACATTACATTCCGATTTGCAGCTAATCTATGTGGATGAAGTTTGTGGATTATTTAAGCTTGCAGGTATGCCCGAGGATGTTATCAAGAAGAAGGTCTTCCCTTTATCTTTGAAGGGAAAGGCATTGACATGGTTTAGGCTATGTGATGATATGGGATCATGGAACTACAACCGATTGAAATTGGAATTTTCATCAGAAGTTTTATCCTATGCATCTTGTTCATTGTGATCGCAATTATATATATAATTTTTGTCCTCGCGAAGGAGAAAGCATCACTCAAGCATGGGGGAGGCTTAAGTCAATGTTATATTCATGCCCCAATCATGAGCTCTCAAGAGAAATTATTATTCAAAATTTCTATGCTCGGCTTTCTCTCAACAATCGCTCCATGCTCAATACTTCCTGTACTGGATCTTTTATGATGAAGACTATTGAATTCAAATGGGATTTATTAGAAAGAATTAAACACCACTCTGAATATTGGGACCTCGACGAAGGTAATGAGTCAGGTATAACACCTAAGTTTGATTGTGTTAAATCTTTTATGGATACCAATGTTTTTCATGAATTTAACACTAAATATGGACTTGACTCTGAGATAGTAGCTTCTTTCTGTGAATCCTTTGCTACTCATTGCCGGGGTTTCCTGGGCTCCCCGAGCACCTATGGGGACGGAGCCCCTTCTCGGTTCGGCGGGGGGAGGAGGCCGCGCGAAGAGCGGATCGATGCGAGGCACGCGGGGTTTTTTTACCCAGCTTCGGAGCTCTCCGGAGAGATAACACTCCTACTGCTGCTTTGTGGATTGTATTGAGTTCTTGCTCGGGAGCGCTGAGTGCTACAGTACACCCAAGCAGCTAACGAGACCGAGCGTTCCTCTGAGGACCGATCCCCCCTACGTTGCGCATGGGCCTCCTTTTATATGTTCAAGGGGTCTCCAACAGGTGGCAACGTAGGTAAGGGCAAAAGTGTAAATATGCTGCGGTAGGTACAACTACCTACACAGTATATCATACCTAACCCTGACGGCAGGGGACAAAGGCATTAAATGCCCATCTACATCGCCTAGACGGTGCAGAAAAGGGACCGTCAGGGGCGCCATCGTTCGCCACGATGGCGATCCTGTCAGCGCTGCATGCCACAGTGTACCCCTGGCTGCACAGCCTCCCGCCACGTACGCTGGGAAGGGTCCTGGAGCGACACGTAGGTGGGTGAGCTGGAGCGCGGGTATAGAGTGGCTGCCTGCCGCGGCAAGTGCCTTGCCGCGGCCGTTGCCTTGCCGCGCCCGGGAACTTGTCGCTCGCCGGGTCCTGCCGGGATGCGTGGCGTGCTGCGACAGGTTCTTTGAGATGCTCTGGTTGGGCTTCCCGGCAAGCTCCTCTCGCCGGGGTCTTGTGCCTCGAATGGCCTTCCCGGCAAGCTCCTCTTGCTGGGGACTTGTCTCCTTGGCTTGAATAATTTGCTCTTGGATGGCTTCAAAGGATCAACGGAGGACTTTGGCGGTCACCCGGCGAACCTTGCCGCGGGGTGCTGCGACTGCCCATGCACAAGTTCGGGATACTAGAGTACCCCAACTTTAGTACACCGACAGGCTCCTCTTGCCGGGGACTTGTCTCCTTGGCTTGAATACTTTGCTCTAGGATGGCTTCAAAGGATCAACGGAGGACTTTGGCGGTCACCCGGCCAACCTTGCCGCGGGGTGCTGCGACTGCCCGTGCACAAGTTCGGGATACTAGAGTACCCCTACTTTAGTACACCGACAGGAGCCCCCGGGCCTGGCCACACACGGTGCCGAGCGCTGTTGGGCCAGGCCTAAAACAGGGCACGGGCACGCACGGCCTGGGTCACGTCGTACCTCGCTCCGCATCCACCACGTCCTCCCCGAACGGCACGCGTCGATTGTCGCGTCGTGGGAGAGGTCGTGGGTGGTTCCTTTACTCGGAAAGGCGAAACGTCCGCCGCCTGGCGGTTCGTATCTTCCTCATAAACGGAGGGAGGCGTGGAGGCGTGGAGGCGTGGTCTTCGAGGCGTCCACCCCCACGATCACGGGGTGGGGAGAGGTCGCCTCATCCGTCGTCTCAACTCTGCCCTCCTGCCACGCGGCCTCCATGCGCTTGGAGTGGCGAACGGTGGAGGCGGGAAACCGGGTCGTCACGGGTTGAGGCAGAGGGTCGGGCCCAGTTCCCTGCGCCTTCTGTGTCTCGATTGGTCGAGCGGGGCGGCCGAGCCCCCACCCCGCTCCTTTATAAGGAGTGGGATAGGGGGGACGGAAACCCGCATTCTCTCATCTCCCCCTTTCTTCAGCTTCTGCTCCTCTCTCTTCCATCCGCCATGGAGAAAGGGAACCCTGGTCCTTCGACGATAGCGACGAGGGTCGCCGCTAGGCAACGCGTCCCTCCTCCCTCCGCACCTGTGGCGGCAGAGCTAGCCGCAAGGGGAAGAGGGAGGGGACGAGGCCACGGGCGAGGTCGAGGGCGAGGCCGAGGCGGTCGGGGAAGAGGCGGACGAGGCAGCTCGCCGGCCTCGCCTCCGCCAACATATCCTCTCCCTGTGGCGGACCACATCGGGGACGACCCTTGCGAGTTCTTCGTCAGGCTGCGTCGGCCGCCTCGTCGTCGCCTTCGTCTCCTGACTCCATTTGCGAGTGTGATGGAGTTGGATCCACCCGAGACACTGAGGTTGCATATGAGGGGCTGCGGAATCAGCGGTACGCGAGTCCGCGTCGACTTCTCGGCCCCTGATGTGATGTATCTTGGTCGAGGGTGGAAGACGTTCACCCGCATCCACAGCTTGACGGCGGGCCTCACCCTCCATTTTAAGATGATGGAGGGCGGTCTCCACTCCGTCAAGGTCTTTGGGTGCTTCGGGACTCGGGCACGGTGCTGCGTGGAGAGCTCCTCCGATAGCGAAGGCTCCTCCTCGAGCGGGAGTGACGAGGAGGACAGCGACTGCGACAACGAGGGTAACGGGCGGCGGGATGACGGGTCCGACTAGGTGTCGGGCGCCGCTCCGCGGGGCACCGGCGACCCCATCATCCGCGTCGCTGGCTCCTGGAGCTTCTCGGGGTCGTCTCCTGGGGCGGCTGGCGTAGGGAGGCTGCGGAAGAGGAAGAGGGCAGGCAGCAAGGCCGTCAACTTGGAGTACGAGGGCACGATGCCCTCGACAGCGTGCTGACGTCCTGCCGCCTCGTCTTCGAGCTTTTGCCTCCGGCGCCGCCATCACCATGCCGCCGAGACGTTCTGTTGGTGTCTTCTGCCACCCGTAGCTCGTCTAGGCGCCCCTTTTGCCCTTTTCGCCTCCTTGACCTGCCTCCTGAAGAGAGGGGACAAGAGAGGGATTACGGGCACCTTATCTCTTTTTAATTTGTAAGCCCTCGGGCCTTAGTTGCATTTAAAGCTTGTAATCCCATCATTCATGTTCTTCATCCTCTTATGAACTGTACCTGAGTGGAATGCTTTTTAATGAAAAGGGGATGCTTTTCGGGTCACTTGTCTCGTGGGTGGAACCCACGTCAAGGAGTGAATCCTTTATATCTTTAAGATAAACACTTTCTTTCCCGGCAGCAGGCCCTGCCTTCTTCCCACGTCGCTTGCCCTTTCTCACGCTTTTGGCGGAGGCAGGGAGGAGGCGGGATCAGGCTCCTCGCTTCGTCCCTTAGCTGCCGCGACTACGACCTTACCTGGCCCCGGGCACGAGCCCTAGGGCCTAGAGTTAAGGGAGCATGGTAACTTTTAGGAAGAAACGAGGTTTCGCATACCTCAATCCATAAGAGAATGCATGATAAGGGATGAAAAACTTATCTGAGATAGCAGCCCCCGGCAACTCTGGTTCGCCGTGGGCTAATCCTTGCACTTGCAGCCCCCGGCATTACTGGCTTGCCAGGGTCTTGCAGCCCCCGGCAACACTGGCTTGCCGGGGTCCAGATGTTGGTCCATCCTCCTTCTCCTTTTCGTCCTCAAGTGGTCCGGCAAGGATATGCGAGCCCTGCGAACCAAGGGAAACGAAATAACGGCAAAGGGACGCACGCTCGACCTCTAAGTTAGGGGTTAGCCGCTACTAAGCACTATCAACCCTAACCAAGGACGAGACTCGACTCAGCATGCATGCTAAAACTTAGGGCGCCAGCGCTTTATCTTCGCTCAGGGTCTGCGCCTGGCTTTGTACAAAGGATTACATGCAACAGCGGCAAGACTTGTACAAAATGGTGGTTGCCGAACAGGGTCCGACAACCGCGCCTTACGGGTAAAACTTACGAAGATGCTTGATGTTCCAGGAGTTGCTCACCGGAAAGCCATCCTCGGTCTCAAGGCGGACAGCGCCAGGCCTAGTGACTCGTTTCACCCGGTAAGGGCCTTCCCACTTTGGCGTCAACTTGTTGGAATTCTTGGCGGAATGAACACGCCAAAGAACAAGGTCGCCTTCCTCGAGACTTCTGGCTTTAACTTTGCGGCTGTGGTAGCAGCGCAAAGCTTGCTGGTATCGAGCAGCTCGTACAGCAGCCTGAAGACGGTCTTCCCCAAGGAGCAGCGCATCATCTCGTCGCAGCTGCTCTTGCTCAAGCTCATCATAAGTGAGCACTCGAGGTGACCCATATACGAGTTCCGTGGGGGTAACTGCCTCTGCTCCATAGACTAGAGCGAAGGTGTCTGGCTAGTGGCTCGATTTGGCGTCATCCTGATCGACCAAAGAACCACCGGCAGCTCCTCGATCCAGTTTCTTCCGCACTTGTGCAGCCTGTCGAAAGTCCGGGTCTTGAGTCCACGCAGCACTTCAGCATTTGCCCTCTCTGCTTGACCGTTGCTCCTGGGGTGAGCAACAGAAGCGAAGCAGACCTTGGCGCCAAGGTCTTGGACGTACTGCATGAAGGTGCGACTCGTGAATTGTGTACCATTGTCGGTGATGATCCTGTTAGGGATTCCGAAGCGGCAAACAATCGACCTGAAGAACTTGACTGCTGACTGTGCTGTCACCTTCCTCACTGGTTCCACTTCTGGCCACTTTGTGAACTTGTCGATTGCGACGTACAAGTACTCAAAGCCCCCGACTGCTCGGGGGAAAGGGCCGAGGATGTCGAGCCCCCAGACCGGAAATGGCCAGGATAAAGGGATTGTCTGGAGAGCTTGAGCTGGTTGGTGTATCTGCTTGGAATGGAACTGGCACGCTTCACACTTGGTTACTTGTGCAGTTGCATCCTGGAGGGCTGTCGGCCAAAAGAAACCTTGCCGGAACGCTTTGCCGGCAAGTGCTCTGGCGCCAATGTGATGACCACATATGCCTCCATGTACCTCTGCCAACAGCTTCTGTCCATCTTCCCGGGGAATACACTTCAATTTCACTTCGTTGAGTCTTCTTCTGTACAGTGCGTTGTCAACGAACTGGTACATACTAGACTGCCGGGCTACTCTTTCCGCTTCTTCTGGCTCTTCGGGAAGTTCTCCTGACTAGAGGAAACGGACGATCTGTTGTGCCCATGCTGGAGCCTGCAGCTCGACAACAAGGACTAAAGGCATATCTGCTGCTGCGGGAACATCCGCTTCTACGGCGAGAACCTGCGGTTCAGCCGGAGCTTGATGATCCCCGGCAAGTTTGCCGGAGCGAAACTTGTTGGGAGCGTCTGCTTCAACGAAACAAACCCCGGGGCTTGTCGGAGCAGATTGCTCCTCAACACTCTTTGCGTTGATCTTGGGGACCTTCTTGGCGGCGGCTTCAGGAAGCTCTGCCGGAAGATAGTCACCAGAAATCAACTTCCTCTTCTTGCTCTATCCAGTTGGTGGCGTCACGGATGGTTGAGTCATCTTGAGCACAAAGATCCCTGGTTCCACAGGTAACTTAAATGTCGCGCACTTTGACAGGCCGTCAGCGATGTCGTTCTGAGCTCTAGGAACATGTTCCATCTGTAGGCCGACAAAGCGCTCTTCCAGCTTCCTCACTTCATCAACGTAAGCTTCCATCAACGGACTCTGATAATCCTTGTTCACTTGGCGGACGACAAGCTGCGAGTCAGCCCTGACAATGAGCTGCTTGATCCCAAGGTCTGCCGCGATCCTGAGACCGGCGAGCAATCCTTCATACTCTGCAGTATTGTTTGTTGCTTGCTCCTTGGGAAAGTGCATCTGGACCACGTACTTGAGGTGCTCTCCGGTGGGTGCGACAAGCAGCACGCCAGCACCGGCGCCTTGTAACGAGAACGCACCATCAAAGTACATCAGCCACTCTTTGTTTGCTTCCTTGACGGGGATGCTCGTCTCTGGGATTTCTTCGTCAGGTGTTGGCGTCCATTCTACTATGAATTCTGCCAATGCTCTGCTTTGAATAGTTGAAGTGCTTTCAAACTTGAGGCCAAAGCTCGACAGTTCCAATGCCCACTCAACAATCCTGCCTGTTGCTTCTGGATTCTGCAGTATCCTCTTCAGCGGAAAGCGAGTGACAACTGTGATCTCATGTGCTTGGAAGTAATGGCGCAGCTTTCTCGAGGCCATAAGAAGACCGAAAAGCAACTTCTGCACACCAGAGTACCTCGACCTAGCCCCCTGCAGAAGGGAACTGACAAAGTAGACTGGGCGCTGCACCATTTTCTTCTTCTGTATCCCTTCGCACATCTGCGCAGATCTATCTTCGTCGGGACCAGAGCTCGTCGGGGAAGCCCCTTGCTTGTCGCTGGACGTGCTTGCCGTGGTTGCTGGCTCATTATCTTCCTCTCTCTCCGCTACTAACGCAGCACTAACCACTTGATTGGTTGCCGCCAGATATAGCAGCAACTTCTCTTGTGGTTTAGGTGCGACAAGTATTGGAGTGGAGGACAGGTATCTCTTCAAGTCCTGCAGCGCAGCCTCCGCTTCCGGAGTCCATTTCATTGGACCTGCCTTTTTCAAGATTTTGAAAAACGGCAGGGCGCGCTCAGCAGACTTAGAGATAAACCTGCTGAGAGCCGCCACGCAGCCGGCAAGTTTTCGTACATCCTTGACGCGCTTCGGTGCTTCGATCTGCTCAATGGCCTTGATCTTGTTGGGATTGGCTTCAATCCCCCGCTGAGACACAAAGAACCCGAGAAGCTTGCCGGAAGGGACTCCAAACACGCACTTCTCGGGGTTGAGCTTGAGGCTAATCTTGCGCAGATTTGCAAAAGTTTCTTCTAGATCTTGAATCAGAGTTGACTTGTCCCTGCTTTTGACCACTATATCATCCATGTAGGCTTCCACATTTCTGTGTATTTGCGGCTCAAAAGCAGTATGGATGACCCTTGCAAATGTTGAACCAGCATTCTTCAAACCGAAAGGCATTCGTACAAAACAGTACGTGCCACATGGAGTGATGAACGCGGTTTTCTCCTCATCCTCTTCTGCCATGAAGATCTGATGGTATCCTAAGTATGCGTCAAGAAACGAAAGCAAGTCGCATCCGGCTGTGGAATCGACAATCTGGTCAATGCGCGGCAAGGGAAATGGGTCTTTGGGACAAGCTTTGTTGACATCGGTGAAGTCGATGCAAAGTCTCCATTTCCCGTTCGCCCTGCGCACGACTACAGGATTGGCCAACCACGTAGGATGGAGCACTCCTCTGACGAGGCCTGCTGCTTCCAACTTCTTGATCTCTTCGGCGATGAACTCTTGGCGCTCCACTGCTTGTTTCCTGACTCTCTGCTTGATGGGCCGCGCATGAGGACAGACGGCAAGGTGGTGCTCGATTACTTTCCTGGGAACGCCGGGGATGTCAGACGGTTGCCGCGCAAACACGTCGACATTCGCCCGCAGGAAAGCAACGAGCGCGCTTTCCTATTTAGGGTCGAGAGTGGCACTGATGGTGAAGGTACCGCCAGTGCCGTCCTCCTTGGCGGACACCTTCTTGGTCGCTGGCGGAGCTGCCATTGTCTTCTTACACTTGCCGGTGGAGCTCGATGGTGCGTCCTCGACGGTAGCGCAGCACTCCGAAGAGGTGAAGATGTCGGGGTTTCCTAGGCTCCCCGAGCACCTATGGGGACGGAGCCCCTTCTCGGTTCGGCGGGGGGCGGAGGCCGCGCGAAGAGCGGATCGAGGCGAGGCACGCGGGGGGGGGGGGCGGTTTACCCAGCTTCGGAGCTCTCCGGAGAGATAACACTCCTACTGCTGCTTTGTGGATTGTATTGAGTTCTTGCTCGGGAGCGCTGAGTGCTACAGTACACCCAAGCAGCTAACGAGACCGAGCGTTCCTCTGAGGACCGATCCCCCGCCTACGTTGCGCATGGGCCTCCTTTTATATGTTCAAGGGGTCTCCAACAGGTGGCAACGTAGGTAAGGGCAAAAGTGTAAATATGCTGCGGTAGGTACAGCTACCTACACAGTGTATCATACCTAACTGAGGGAGTCCTGGATTAGGGGGTGTTCGGATAGCCGAACTATATCTTCAGCCGGACTCCAGGACTATGAAGATACAAGATTGAAGACTTCGTCCCGTGTCCGGAAGGCTCTTTCCTTGGCGTGGAAGGCAAGCTAGGCGTGCGGATATTCAAGATCTCCTACCAATGTAACCGACTCTGTGTAACCCTAACCCTATCCAGTGCCTATATAAACCGGAGGGTGGTAGTCCGTAGGACGAACACATCATAACCATCATCATACCCATAGGCTAGCTTCTAGGGTTTAGCCTCCTTGATCTCGTGGTAGATCCACTCTTGTACTACCCATATCATCAATATTAATCTAGCAGGAGTAGGATTTTACCTCCATCGAGAGGGCCCGAACCTGGGTAAAATAAAGTGTCCCTTGTCTCCTGTTATCATCCGACCTTGACGCACAGACCGGGACCCCCTACCCGAGATCCGCCGGTTTTGACACCGACATTGGTGCTATCATTGAGAGTTCCTCTGTGTCGTCGCCTTTAGGCCTGATGGCTCCTTTGATCATCAACAACGATGAGGTCCAGGGTGAGACTTTTCTCCCCGGACAGATCTTCGTCTTCGGCGGCTTCGCTCTGCGGGCCAACTCGCTTGGTCATCTGGAGCAGATCGAGAGCTACGCCCCTGGCCATCAAGTCAGGTTTGGAAGCCTAAACTACATGCCAGATATCCGCGGAGACTTGATCTTCGACGGATTCGAACCACAGCCAAGCGCGCCGCACTATCTCGAGGGGCATGATATAGCTCTGCCTCCGAACAGTGTCCTGGAGGCCGCATACGCTCCGGCCCCGATCCTCGATTCGGAGCCCGCTGCGTTCTTTGAAGATGAACGGTTGGACGTCACCTCGGGGGCTGCGATCTTAAAGGCCATTGAGCCGAACGCGAGCCCCGCGCTCCGCATGGCCTGTGACTCCAAGGAGCCGGACTCTTCTCCGAACTACGGATCGTCCGTGCCCCCGCCGATCGAATCAGATTGGGCACCTGTAATGGAGTTCACCGCCGCGGACATCTTTCAGTATTCACCTTTTGGTGATATTCTGAATTCTCTCAAGTCTCTCTCTTTGTCAGGAGAGCCCGGGCCGAACTATGGCCTGCGAGGTTGGGATTCGGACGACGAAGAAATTCAAAGCCCACCCACCGCCCACTTAATAGCCACTGTCGACGATATATCCGACATGCTTGACTTCGGCTCCGAAGACTTCGACGGTATGGACGACGAAGGAGGAGACGAGCAAGAACCAGCACCTGTAGGGCGCTGGACCGCCACCTCGTCATACGACATATACATGGTGGATGCTCCAAAAGATGGAGAGGGCGATGGAACAACGGAGGATGGCACTTCGAAAAAGCCTCCAAAATGCCGACGTCAGCGGCGCCGCTCCAAATCCCGCCACAGCAGAAACGGTGATTCTGGCACGGGAGATAATACTACCACGGACAGCACCGAAGAACACCAAAACCAGCAGGATTCGGCACAGGAAGATGGAGAAGACCGCCCTCATGAGAGAGCGGCAGAGCGAGAGGTCGAGGACGATAACTACATGCCTCCCTCCGAAGACGAGGCAAGCCTCGGCGACGATGAATTCATCATACCATCAGACCCCGCCGAACAAGAGCGCTTTCAACGCAGGCTTTTAGCCACGGCGAACAGCCTAAAGAAAAAGCAGCAACAGCTTAGAGATGATCAAGATTTTCTAGCTGACAGATGGACTGAAGTCCTTGCGGCCGAAGAGCACGAGCTCGGACGCCCCTCCAAAAACTATCCTAAGCGCAGGTTGCTACCCCAATCAGCGGAGGAAGCCCAAGACATGGCAGATCGGCCACCTCGCGGCCGCGACAGAGAAGCCTGTCGAAAATCCAAACAAGCCATGCCCCGCAGCCGCTTTACCAAGGCACGGAAACATGAACCAGACCTGCGAGACGTCCTAGAGGACAAAGCAAGGCAAACAAGATCGATCTCTGGACCGCGCGGACGCCCGACGGCACGTGATAGTTTTCACTCCGGACACAATAAATCCGGCCGGGCCGAACACAACAGGCACAGCTCCTCCGAACTGCGTCGAGACATAGCCCAGTACAGGGGCGCCGCACACCCACTATGCTTCACAGACGAAGTAATGGATCATAGAATCCCAGAGGGTTTTAAACCCGTCAACATCGAGTCGTACGATGGTACGACAGATCCGGCAGTATGGATTGAGGACTATCTCCTCCACATCCACATGGCACGTGGCGATGATTTGCACGCCATCAAATATTTACCCCTTAAGCTTAAGGGACCAGCCCGGCACTGGCTTAACAGCCTCCCCGCAGATTCGATCGGCTCTTGGGAGGACCTGGAGGCCGCATTCCTCGACAACTTCCAGGGGACCTATGTACGGCCACCGGAGGCCAACGACCTAAGCCACATAATCCAGCAGCCAGGAGAATCGGCCAGGCAATTCTGGACACGGTTCCTAACAAAGAAAAACCAGATAGTCGATTGTCCGTATGCAGAGGCCTTAGCATCCTTCAAGCATTACATCCGTGACGAGTGGCTTGCCCGACACCTGGGACAGGAAAAGCCGAAATCCATGGCAGCCCTCACGACACTCATGACCCGCTTTTGCGCGGGCAAAGATAGCTGGCTAGCTCGCAGCAACAACTTATCGAAGAAGCAAGGTAATTCAGATACCAAGGACAAAAGTGGCAGGTCGCGACGGAATAAACAGAAACGCTGTGTCAGCAGCGACAGCAATGAAGATACGACAGTAAACGCCGGATTCAGAGGCCATAAATCCGGTCAGCGGAAAAAGCCATTCAAAAAGAATACCCAGGGCCCGTCCAGTTTGGACCGAATACACGACCGCTCATGCCAGATTCACGGCAACCCCGAAAGGCCAGCCAATCACACCAACAGGGATTGTTGGGTGTTCAAGCAGGCAGGCAAGTTAAGAGCCGAAAACAAAAACAAGGGGCTAGACAGCGATGACGAAGAGGGGCCCAGGCCGCCGAACAACAACAGACAGAAGGGGTTTCCCCCACAAGTGCGGATTGTGAACATGATATACGCGACTCATATTCCCAAGCGGGAGAGGAAGCGTGCGCTACGGGACGTGTACGCGATGGAGCCAGTCGCCCCAAAGTTCAACCCATGGTCCTCTTGCCCGATCACCTTCGATCGAAGGGACCACCCCACTAGCATCCGTCACGGCGGTTTCGCCGCATTGGTTCTTGACCCAATCGTTGACAGATTTCACCTTACAACAGTCCTCATGGACGGCGGCAGTAGCCTGAACCTGCTCTACCAGGATACAGTGCGGAAAATGGGCATAGATCCATCAAGGATCAAGCCCACAAGGACGACCTTTAAAGGCGTCATCCCAGGTGTAGAGGCCAATTGCATAGGCTCCATAACACTTGATGTGGTCTTCGGATCTCCGGACAACTTCCGAAGCGAAGAGTTAATCTTCGACATTGTTCCGTTCCGCAGTGGCTATCATGCTCTGCTTGGACGAACCGCATTCGCTAAATTCAATGCGGTGCCGCACTACGCATATCTCAAGCTCAAGATGCCAGGCCCTCGAGGTGTAATCACGGTCAGCGGAAACACCGAACGCTCCATCCGTACGGAGGAACACACGGCGGCCCTCGCAGCAGAGGTACAAAGCAGCCTGTTAAGGCAGCTCTCGAGACCGGCCGCTACAAAGCAGGACAAAGCAAAAGGCGCCCGGAGTAACCCGCAGCAAGACCGACTGGCGCGTTCAGAGCACGCGTAGCAATACGGCCCCAACCCTAGCCATCGCTACAGAGCGGAGCTAGTACCTCGAGTACACAATTACGCCCTTACAATTCCATGGGCATAGGGGAAGGGGCAGATAAAACGGCATGCCAACAATACGGCGTCAAACGTACTAGGGGCTGCCGGGTTCTTCTTTGCTTTCAGGACTCCATACTCTGGATACACTGTTCGGCCTCGCTGCCGCACATACGATACAGGACCCAGGAAAGCAGACAAAACAAACGCCGCATCATGGAACTCTCAGGTGGTCTCTATTTCGAGCGATATATCTGTTTCTAAATTCCGCGGCCTGCGTCTGGTCAGGACATGTTAAATAGTCTAAATTTTTTCGCACTACTTGTATCGTTCGGCTTGAATAAACAGCCTCCTCATAAATAATGCATAGCTTTTCGTCTATTTTTTGCATTATCTTCTTTTAATATACATATGTTTACTCAAATAACATGATCGCACCCGTACACCATGGTACGGCAAACCACGCCAGGGGCTTTATTACCCTTCTATCTGGTGTGAGAAGTCCGTCCACTTTCACAAGTGCGGCACCCCGAACTTATAGCATTATATGCATCGGCTCTGAGTCATGATTTTGGTCATATGTTGGGTTTGCCCGGCTCCTATGTTTTGGTGCCTTACGTTCCGCTCTATCGGCTAAGGTAGCACTAGGAGAACCACTGCGATTGTGCCCCAGATCATGTGGGTGAGCACCTCAGTGGAGAAAGCTAAAACAGGCTGTCATGATAAGGCGTGAGACCGGTTGCTGTTCGAGAGGTTTTTCGAGTCCCTAAAGGCTTATGCCGCTTCGAGCGGAGAGCTGGTTAAGTCCGGCTAAAGGCGTGGATAGTGCCCCGAATTCGGCCTTCCGAACTAGGGGCTTCGCCGAAATTTCAAATTATAACGTTCTATGGCTAAGTGAGAGTGTTCAAGCATTATAGTCCGAGTGCCTGGTTCGCTGTGCTGAGCGCCTCCCTTGAAGGACCCAACTATGGGAACAAGAGCCCTCAGGTTTATCCCGAACACCCCAGCACTAGTTGCACGGGGGCAGAAGCCGACGACTCGCCATCTCTCAGTTATTGATAAACGGCCACACAGAAAATAATATTTTAAATTCAGAAAGCATTGCTTAAGCGCATATGAACAAGTTTTCAGCGCACAGGATACAAACGAGCGAGTTCATTGAAATATTACATCTTTGGCACATTCATCCGCGACAAGGCGAGCTCCAGTGAGAACTTCCTTGTAGTAGTTCTCGGGCTTGCGATGCTCCTTCCCCTGCGGTGGCCCGTCCCTCACCAGCTTCTCTCGGTCCAGCTTGCCCCAGTGTACCCTTACACGGGCAAGGGCCCTCCGGGCACCTTCTATGCAGACGGAGCGCTTGATGACCTCAAGCCGTGGATAGGCCTCCACCAGCCGCCGCACCAGCCCGAAGTAGCTCCCAGGCAGGGCCTCTCCAGGCCACAGCTGAACTAGTAAGCCCTTCATGGCCTGTTCGGCCGCCTTGTGGAGCTCGGCCAGCTGCTTCAGCTGATCGCTTAAGGGCACAGGGTGTCCAGCCTCAGAATACTGAGACCAGAACACACTCTCCGTCGAGCTGTCCTCTTCAGCTCGGTAGAATGCGGCGACGTCGGATGCGCTGCGGGGAAGATCGAAGAACGCCCCTGGAGAACTCCGGATTCGGGTAAGTAATAGGTATTTCGCCTTTATATTCCTACTTTGCATTAAGAATGCCTTACCCGCTGCTATCTTTTTCACATCCTCCAACTCTTGGAGGGCCTTTTGGGCTTCGGCCTTGGCACTCTTGGTGGTCTCAACAGCCGACGCGAGCTCGGATGCTTGAGTTTTTGCCTCAAGCTCCAAACCCTCATGTTTCTTCATGAGAGCTTGCAGCTCTTGCTGCACCTCGCCGACTTGGACCCCAAGCTTTTCTCGCTTGGCGCGCTCCTCGGCCGCTTTCTTCTCTGCCTCAGCCAGCGCCTGCTTCAGGGTCGCCACCTCGGTTGTGGCCCCTACAATAAGCAGTACAATCCTGTTATTTCTTTGTGCAATCAAGCCTCTCTATAGGCACCTTTTTTTTAATTTCTTTTTTTTCTTTTTCTCTCTAAGGGGTATTTCTTACCTTCCTTTTCCACGAGCTGCCTTTTGGCAAGGCCGAGCTCTTGCTCGGACTGCTCGAGGTCCTTTTTCAGGACTTCCACCTGCGCAGTCAGTGCGGCGGTGGACAACAGGGAAGCCTGCATACGCATATTAGACTTTTTATTAGACTCCTGCGAAAATTGTTGGATCCTCTATTCGACTTTTCTTTCCGAACACCGAACAGAGCATCAGGGGCTACTGTCTATGCGGTAATGAATTTAGCATATTTTTTGCTTACCTGGAAGCCTGTTAGAAGGCTAGCGCAAGCTTCATTCAGTCCACTCTTGGCGGACTGAACCCTTTGGACCACCGCACTCATAATAGTACGGTGCTCCTCGTCGATGGTGGCGCCTTCAAGCGCCTCCAACAGACTATCCGGCGCCTCTGGTTGGACAGAGGTCGCCGGCTCAGACGGCTTACTCCTCTTGGAAGGAGTTCGCCCACCGCGAGCCATGACGGTTGAGTCCGGCACGGTGTCCGGCACAAAGCCGGACTGGGAGCCCTGGGGGGTTTCATCCCCTTTACTCCTGGGGTCTTGAGGATTGCCTTGCGGCTCCTCCAGGACCACCTCCTCCTGCCCTGTTCGGCAGGATGCCGCTTCGGCGTCGTCCGCCCCGCTGGGGGAGACCCCGGGCGGGACAGAGTTCATGTCCGACGAATCCAGGGAGCCGCTCGATGAATCATCGAGTGCGGCTCGGGGCGGGCTGCGCAAATAGCATTCGACATTAGGGTAAGCTGCGCACTTGAAGATACTATGAGGCATTTTGGTATGTGAATACTTACGATCTCGCCGGACGATTGGTTCTGTCCGGCCACTCCTTTCCGCCCTCTTCGGCGTTGGGGGAGCAGTCCGGCGGAGGGGTCTTCCTTTTCCTCGACCCCTCGGCCTCCCCTGTTGGGGCGGCCTTCTTCTTTTTCGCTCCCCTCGCTGGAGGGGGAGAGCTTCCTTGTTCCTCCTCCTCGTTTCCACGAGAGGAGGGCGTCGCAGACTCGCCAGATGACGAGCTCGACACCACCACATTGCGGGCACTCTTTCGAGTCCCGGTGGTCTTCTTCTTCTTGACCTTCTTCTCCGGCACCACATAGGGCGCCGGAGCCAGCAGCTTCTCTAAGAGAGCTGGGGCTGGGTCTTCGGGCAGATGAGCCGGACAGTTGATTGAGCCGGCTATCTTCAGCCACTCCTGTCAAAGGCAAAGGGAGTTTTTAGATCCCACATAGAGTTAATCTATGTAGAAAAGCTTAACGAACCTGTGAAAGGTATAAATAGCCTACCTCGCCAGTGTTGCGCTGCGAGCTGTATCCGCGGTCCTCGGAAGCGGATGTGGGGCACTCGGCGCCTTATGTTAGCACCTTCCAGACGTCTTCGTACGTCGTGTCGAAGAGCCTATTGAGGGTTTGGTGCTGCGCCGGGTCGAATTCCCACAAAGTGAACTCTCGTTCTTGGCACGGGAGAATCCAGCGAACGAACATGACCTGGATGATGTTGACATGCCGGATGGGCTTGTTCATCAGGGACCGGATGCAAGTTTGCAGTCCAGACACTTCTTCTTCGTTGCCCCACGATAGGCCCGTCTCTTTCCAGCACATGAGCCACGTGGGGGGTCCGGATCGGAACTCAGGGGCCGCGACCCATTTCGAGTCGCGTGGCTCAGTGATGTAAAACCACCCTGCCTGCCACCCCTTTAAGGACTCCACAAAGGAGCCATCGAACCAGAGTGCGTTGGCCATCTTGCCGGCCATAGCACCTCCGCACTCCGCCTGGGTACCGGACAACACCTTGGGCTTGACGTTGAAGGTCTGGAGCCAGAGGCCTAAGTGGGGACGGATGCGGAGAAAGGACTCACACGCGATGATAAACACCGAGATATTGAGGATAAAGTTCGGGGCCAGATCGTGGAAGTCCAGGCCGTAGTAGAACATGAGCCCCCGGACAAAAGGGTGAAGTGGAAAACCCAGTCCGCGGAGGAAATGGGGGAGAAAAACTACCCTCTCATGGGGCCTTGGGGTGGGAAGAAGCTGCCCCTCCGCGGGAAGCCGGTGCGGGATGTCCTTGGACAGATATCCGGCCTTCCTAAGCTTTTTGATTTGACCCTCCATAACGGAGGAAGCCATCCACTTGCCACCCGCTCCGAACATCTGTGGAGCAGGCTGGGGAAGAAAGAGCGAACTTAGGCGTTGGAGCTTGAGTGCGCAGGAGATGGATGGGCAAAGGAGGAAGAAGGCGTAGGTGAAAGAGGTGGATCTTTATCCCCTTATATAGGCTGATGCCGTTATGTGTCCCCACCTACCTAATAAAACTCGCTTGCCGCTCACACGCCGTGGTAAATGGCGCGGTTGGGTTACCCACGTCCGCATTAATGAGAATCGCGTTAAAAGGGGCACACGATCTCTGCTTCGACAAGACGTTCCAAGGAAACCGCCTCGTCGAAAGTGCTGCGGTGGAACAACAAAAAATAATCCATACAGAAGGCTTGGTCGCAGTGTTATGACGCACTGCGGAATACGTCAACAGATTTGATTTGTGTTTATTCTCTATATGGCAATATGTGGAAACTTGTTTTGCAGAGCCGTACACTATTTTTTGGTGTTTATTATCTTCTTGAAGAATTTGGAGGAGGAACCCGCCTTGCAATGCCGAAGACAATTTGCGCGCCGGACTCATCGTCATTGAAGCCTGGTTCAGGGGCTACTGAGGGAGTCCTAGATTAGGGGGTGTTCGGATAGCTGAACTATATCTTCAGCCGGACTCCAGGACTATGAAGATACAAGATTGAAGACTTCGTCCCGTGTCCGGAAGGCTCTTTCCTTGGCGTGGAAGGCAAGCTAGGTGTGCGGATATTCAAGATCTCCTACCAATGTAACCGACTCTGTGTAACCCTAACCCTATCCGGTGCCTATATAAAGCGGAGGGTTGTAGTCCGTAGGACGAACACATCATAACCATCATCATACCCATAGGCTAGCTTCAAGGGTTTAGCCTCCTTGATCTCGTGGTAGATCCACTCTTGTACTACCCATATCATCAATATTAATCTAGCAGGAGTAGGGTTTTACCTCCATCGAGAGGGCTCGAACCTGGGTAAAATAAAGTGTCCCTTGTCTCCTGTTACCATCCGACCTTGACGCACAGATCGGGACCCCCTACCCGAGATCCGCCGGTTTTGATACCGACACTAACCCTGACGGCAGGGGACAAAGGCATTAAATGCCCATCTAGATCGCCCAGACGGTGCAGAAAAGGGACCGTCAGGGGCGCCATCGTTCGCCACGATGGCGATCCTGTCCGCGCTGCATGCCATAGTGTACCCCTGGCTGCACAGCCTCCTGCCACGTACGCTGGGAAGGGTCCTGGAGCGACACGTAGGTGGGTGAGCTGGAGCGCGGGTACAGAGTGGCTGCCTGCCGCGGCAAGTGCCTTGCCGCGGCCGTTGCCTTGCCGCGCCCGGGAACTTGTCGCTCGCCGGGTCCTGCCGGGACGCGTGGCGTGCTGCGACAGGTTCTTTGAGATGCTCTGGTTGGGCTTCCCGGCAAGCTCCTCTTGCCGGGGTCTTGTGCCTCGAATGGCCTTCCCGGCAAGCTCCTCTTGCCGGGGACTTGTCTCCTTGGCTTGAATACTTTGCTCGTGGATGGCTTCAAAGGATCAACGGAGGACTTTGGCGGTCACCCGGCGAACCTTGCCGCGGGGTGCTGCGACTGCCCGTGCACAAGTTCGGGATACTAGAGTACCCCTACTTTAGTACACCGACAGGCTCCTCTTGCCGGGGACTTGTCTCCTTGTCTTGAATACTTTGCTCTTGGATGGATTCAAAGGATCAACGGAGGACTTTGGCGGTCACCCGGCGAACCTTGCCGCGGGGTGCTGTGACTGCCCGTGCACAAGTTCGGGATACTAGAGTACCCCTACTTTAGTACACCGACACTCACGTTGATATCCCTAAGGATAAGTGGTTTAAATATAATCCTCCCATTGAATTAAAAGTAGTTGCACCTATTAAAGTTGAAGAAAAGACTATCACTTATAATGTTGATCATGTTGTTCCTACTTCTTATATTGAGAAACCACCTTTCCCTGTTAGAATGAAGGATCATGCTAAAGCTTCAGCTGTGGTTCGTAAGAGTAACACTAGAACACCTACACCCCCTGAGCAAATTAAAGTTGAACCTAGTATTGCTGTGGTTAAAGATCTCTTGGCTGAAAATATTGATGGGCATGTTATTTACTTCTGTGATGAAGCTGCTAGAATTGCTAGACCTGATACTAAAAATAAACATAGACTTGTTGTAGGCATGCCTGTTATTTCTATTAAAATAGGAGATCATTGCTATCATGGCTTATGTGATATGGGTGCTAGTGCAAGTGCAATACCTCATTCCTTATACAAAGAAATTATGCATGATATTGCACCTGCTGAGATAGAGGAAATTGATGCTACAATTAAGCTTGCCAATAGAGATACTATTTCACTAGTTGGGATTGTTAGAGATGTTGAAGCCTTATGTGGGGAAGTTAAATATCCTACTAATTTTCTTGTTCTTGGTTCTCCACAAGACAACTTTTGTCCCATCATATTTGGTAGACCCTTCTTGAATACTGTTAATGCTAGGATAGACTGCAAAAAGGATGTTGTTACTATTGGTTTGGGGGATATGTCTCATGAGTTTAATTTTGCTAAATTTCGTAGACAACCCCATGATAAAGGATTACCTAGTAAAGATGAAATTATTGGTCTTGCCTCTATTGTCGTGCCTCCTAACGATCCTTTAGAATAATATTTGCTCGACCATGAGAATGATATGTTTATGAATGAAAGAAGGGAAATAGATGAAGTATTCTTTAAACAGGGACCTATTTTGAAACACAACTTGCCTGTTGAAATCCTAGGGGATCCTCCTCCACCCAAGGGTGATCCCGTGTTTGAGCTTAAACCATAACCTGATACTCTTAAGTATGCTTATCTTGATGAGAAAAAGATATATCGTGTTATTATTAGTGCTAACCTTTCAGAGCATGAAGAAAAGAAATTATTGAAAACTCTGAAGAAGCACCGGGTTGCTATTGGATATACTCTTGATGATCTTAAGGGCATTAGTCCCACTCTATGTCAACACAAAATAAAATTGGAGAAAGATGCTAAACCGGTTATGGATCACCAACGACAGTTAAATCCTAAGATGAAAGAAGTGGTAAGAAAAGAAACACTAAAGCTTTTGGAGGCAAGTATAATTTATTCCGTTGCTGATAGTCAGTGGGTAAGTCATGTCCATTGTGTCCCTAAGAAGGGAGGAATTACTGTTGTTCCTAATGATAAAGATGAATTGATCCCACAAAGAATTATTACATGTTATAGAATGGTAATTGATTTCCGCAAATTAAATAAAGCTACTAAAAAGGATCATTACCCTTTACCTTTTATTGATCAAATTCTAGAAAGAATATCCAAACATACACATTTCTGCTTTCTAGATGGTTATTCCGGTTTCTCTCAAATACCTGTGTCAATAGAGGATGAAGAAAAGACCACTTTTACTTGCCCTTTCGGTACCTTTGCTTATAGACGTATGCCTTTCGGTTTATGTAATGCACCTGCTACCTTTGAAAGATGCATGATGGCTATATTCTCTGATTTTTGTGAAAAGATTGTTGAGGTTTTCATGGATGATTTCTCCGTATATGGAACTTCTTTTGATGATTGCTTGAGCAACCTTGATCGAGTTTTGCAGAGATGTGAAGAAACTAATCTTGTCTTGAATTGGGAAAAGTGCCACTTTATGGTTAATGAAGGTCTTGTCTTGGGGCATAAAATTTCTGAAAGAGGTATTGAAGTTGACAAAGCTAAAGTTGATGCTATTGAAAAGATGTCGTGTCCCAAGGACATCAAAGGTATAAGAAGTTTCCTTGGTCATGTCGGTTTCTGTAGGAGGTTCATTAAAGACTTCTCAAAAATCTCTAGGCCTCTGACTAATCTCTTACAAAAAGATGTTCCTTTTGTCTTTGATGATGATTGTGTAGAATCATTTGAAATACTTAAGAAAGCCTTGATTTCTGCACCTATTGTTCAGCCACCTGATTGGAATTTACCCTTTGAAATTATGTGTGATGCAAGTGATTATGCTGTAGGTGTTGTTCTAGGACAAAGAGTTGATAATAAATTAAATATTATCCAATATGCTAGTAAAACTCTAGACAGTGCCCAGAGAAATTATGCTACTACTGAAAAAGAATTTTTAGCAGTTGTATTTGCTTGTGATAAGTTCAGACCTTATATTGTTGATTCTAAAGTAACTATTCACATTGATCATGCTGCTATTAAATACCTTATGGAAAAGAAAGATGCTAAACCTAGACTTATTAGATGGGTTCTCTTGCTACAAGAATTTTATTTGCATATTATTGATAGAAAGGGAGCTGAGAACCCCGTTGCAGACAACTTGTCTAGGTTAGAGAATGTTCTTGATGACCCACTACCTATTGATGATAGCTTCCCTGATGAACAATTAGCTTTCATAAATGCTTCTCGTACTGCTCCATGGTATGCTGATTATGCTAATTACATTGTTGCTAAATTTATACCACCTAGTTTCACATACCAACAAAAGAAAAAGTTTTTCTATGATTTAAGACATTACTTCTGGGACGACCCACACCTTTATAAAGAAGGAGTAGATGGTGTTATTAGACGTTGTGTACCTGAGCATGAACAGGAACAGATCCTACGCAAGTGTCACTTCGAGGCTTATGGAGGACACCACACTGGAGATAGAACTGCACGTAAGGTATTGCAATCCAGTTTTTATTGGGCTACTCTCTTCAAGGATGCCCGTAAGTTTGTCTTGTCTTGTGATGAATGTCAAAGAATTGGTAATATTAGTAGACGTCAAGAAATGCCTATGAACTATTCACTTGTTATTGAACCATTTGATGTTTGGGGCTTTGATTATATGGGACCGTTTCCTTCCTCTAATGGGTATACACATATTTTAGTTGCTGTTGATTACGTTACTAAGTGGGTAGAAGCTATTCCAACTAGTAGTGCTGATCATAACACCTCTATTAAGATGCTTAAAGAAGTTATTTTTCCGAGGTTTGGAGTCCCTACTTATTTAATGACTGATGGTGGTTCATATTTTATTCATGGTGCCTTTCGTAAAATGCTTGCTAAGTATGATGTTAATCATAGAATTGCATCTCCATATCACCCGCAGTCTAGTGGTCAAGTAGAACTTAGTAATAGAGAGCTCAAATTAATTTTGCAAAAGACTGTTAATAGATCTAGAAAGAATTGGTCCAAGAAACTTGATGATGCATTATGGGCCTATAGAACAACATATAAAAATCCTATGGGTATGCCTCCGTATAAAATGGTTCATGGAAAAGCATGTCACTTACCTCTCGAACTAGAACATAAGGCATATTGGGCCATTAAAGAGCTCAATTATGATTTCAAACTTGCCGGTGAGAAGAGGTTATTTGACATTAGCTCACTTGATGAATGGAGAACCCAGGCCTATGAGAATGCCAAACTGTTTAAACAAAATGTTAAAAGATGGCATGACAAAAGGATACAAAAGCCTGAGTTTAATGTAGGTGATTACGTGTTACTATTCAACTCTCGTTTAAGATTTTTTGCAGGAAAACTTCTCTCTAAATGGGAAGGTCCTTACGTTATCGAGGAGGTCTATTGTTTCGGTGCCATAAAAATCAACAACTTCGAAGGCACAAATCCGAAGGTGGTGAACGATCAAATAATCAAACATTACATCCCAGGTAATCCTATAAATGTTGAAACTAATGTTATTGAAACCGTAACCCCGGAGGAATACATAAGGGACACTTTCCAGAATGTTTCAGACTCCGAAAAGGAATAGGTATGTGGTACGGTAAGTAAACCGACTCCAAAATAGTTCTAATGGCAATTTTGCTTCGCTTTGGAATATGTAAGAAAATAGGAAAATAAGAAGTAGTCCGGGAAGGACACGAGGTGTCCACGAGGGTGGAGCGCGCCCTACCCCCATGGGCACGCCCCCTGCCTCGTGGGCACCTCGTGTGCTCTCCGGACTCCGTTTTCATGCATGATACTTCTTTTGGTCGGTAAAAATTCATTATATAATCTCCCGAAGGTTTTGACTACCGTACCACGCAAATATCCTCTATTCTTGTTTCGAGCTGTTTTCTGCCAGCATTGTCAAGGCCAGGCATCATGTCGTCCCCCTCCTCCAACAATGAGGGCAACGATGCTTGGCTAATGAAGATAGAGTTGAAGAGGGAAGAATCCAGGGAGATCAACAAGGATGATGGGATCAAGAAGGCCATGGAAAATCAAGCTCCTGTAGCAGAAGACAAAGACATCCTCCAACCTCATGACAATCTTCTTACCCCAACGGAGATTGAAGCTTTCAAGATGATTGAGTTAGCTCGCATACAAAATAAGTATCTCACACGTGAAAATATTTTGTTGAGGGAGCATATCACCGCACTCAAGGGCATTATCCGTAAACTGGAGGATCTCCTACGCTCGATGTGCGACTATCCATCATCACCACCATCTTCTTCACCAGCAAAGGAGAACTGAATACATGGGTATGGGCACTCCCCTTGGCAACTGCCAAGCTTGGGGGAGGCGCCCCGATATCGTATCATCATCACATTCCTATCTTTACCGTTTTTCTTAGTTCGATCCTTTTGGTAATATCTTGATCTAGTAGAATAAAGTTTTTAGTATGATCTAGTTTTGAGTTTTGCTTTATGATCCTTCTTTGTAATCGAGTCCGTGGGCTATATATAATAAATATTAGTGTTGATTCAAGGGCTTGATTATCTTGCTATGATCTTGAGGGAATGAAAATAAAAGAAAGAGAAAGAATAAAAAGAAATAAAGAGATCATATTGATCTTATGGAGAGTAATGACTTCACATATAAAGAGTATGATGAATAAAAGTTGTTGAGAGTTGACAAACATAGTTTTGGTCATCATTTCAATTAATAGGAAATAATAAAGAAAGAGAGGTTTTCACATATAAATATACTAACTTGGACATATTTTATGATTGTGAGCACTCATTAAAATATGACATGCTAAAGAGTTGATGTTGGACAAGGAAGACAACGTAATGGGTTATGTTTTATTATATCCGAAATAAAGTATATTGTCATGGATCATCCAACATGTTGAGCTTGCCTTTCCCCCTAATGCTAGCCAAATTCTTTGCACCAAGTAGAGATACTACTTGTGCTTCCAAATATCCTTAAACCCAGTTTTGCCATGAGAGTCCACCATACCTACCTATGGATTGAGTAAGATCCTTCAAGTACGTTGTCATTGTTGTATGCAATAAAAATTGCTCTCTAAATATGTATGATTTATTACAGTGAGAAAATAAGCTTTATACGATCTTGTGGCAATATAAAGTGATGTTCTTTTGCATTAAGATTTCGTGCATCCAACCATAAAAGCACATGACAACCTCTGCTTCCCTCTGCGAAGGGCCTATCTTTTACTTTTGTCTTATACCTTATGCAAGATTCATGGTGATCTTCAGCTTTCCTTTTTACATTTTATCCTTTGGCAAGCACCTTGTGTAGGAAAGATCCTTATATATATATATATATATATATATATATATATATATATATATATATATATATATATATATATATATATATATATATCCAATTGGATGTAAGTTAGCATGAATTATTATTGTTGACATTACCCTTGAGGTAAAAGGTTGGGAGGCAACACTATAAGCCCCTATCTTCCTCTGTGTCCGATTAAAACTCCATAACCATAAGTATTTCGTGAGTGTTAGCAACTGTGAAATACTAAATGATAGTTGAGTATGTGGACTTGCCGAAAAGCTCTTATATTGACTCTTTCCGATGATATGATAAATTCCAATTGCTTCAATGACTCAGATTATAGTTTGTTAGTTCTCAATGAAGTTTCTGATTCATACTTTACATTGTGAATAGATTATTACTTGAGCATAAGAAATCATATTACAATATCTATATATGTTGCTGTTATAAGAATGATCATGATGCCCTCAGGTCCGTATTTTATTTTATCGACACCTCTATCTCTAAACATGTGGACATATTTTTTAATATCGGCTTCTGCTTGAGAACAAGCGAGGTCTAAGCTTGGGGGAGTTGACACGTCCATTTTGCATCATGCTTTTGTATTGATATTTATTGCAATATGGGATGTTATTACACGTTATGTCACAATACTTATGCCTTTTCTTTCTTATTTTACAATGTTTACACGAAGAGGAAGAATGCCGGCAGCTGGAATTCTGGGCTGGAAAAGGAGCAAATATTAGAGACCTAGTCTGCACAACTCCAAAAGTCCTGAAACTTCACGGAGGCACGGTTTGGAATATATATAAAATACTGGAGAAAGAATCAACCAGAGGGGGCCCACACCCTGGCCATGAGGGTGGGGGCGCACCCTACCCCCTGGGCGCACCCCCTGCCTCGTGGGCCCCCTGGCAGGCCTCCGGTGCCCATCTTATGCTATATGAAGTCTTTTACCCTAAAAAATATCATAAGCAAGCTTTCGGGACGAAACACCACCGCCACGAGGTGGAACCTTGGCGGAACCAATCTAGGGCTCCGGCGGAGCTGTTCTGCCGGGGAAACATCCCTCCGGGAGCGGGAAATCATCGCCATCGTCATCACCAATGATCCTCTCATCAGGAGGGGGTTAATCTCCATCAACATCTTCACCAGCACCATCTCCTCTCAAACCCTAGTTCATCTCTTGTATCCAATCTGTGTCCCAAAACCTCAGATTGGTACCTGTGGGTTGCTAGTAGTGTTGATTACTCCTTGTAGTTGATGCTAGTTGGTTTAATTGGTAGAAGATCATATGTCCAGATCCTTTATGCATATTAATATCACTATGATTATGAACATGAATATGATTTGTGAGTAGTTATGTTTGTTCCTGAGGTCATGGGAGAAGTCTTGCTATAAGTAGTCATGTGAATTGGTATTCGTTCGATATTTTGATGAGATGTATGTTGTCTTTCCTCTAGTAGTGTTATGTGAACGTCGACTACATGACACTTCACCATTGTTTGGGCCTAGAGGAAGGCATTGGGAAGTAATAAGTAGATGATGGGTTGCTAGAGTGACCGAAGCTTAAACCCTAGTTTATGAGTTGCTTCGTAAGGGGCTGATTTGGATCCATATGTTTCATGCTATGGTTAGGTTTACCTTAATACTTCATTTGTAGTTGCAAATGCTTGCAATGTGGGTTAATCATAAGTGGGATGCTTGTCCAAGAAAGGGCAGTACCCAAGCACTGGTCCACCCACATACCAAATTATCAAAGTAACGAACGCGAATCATATGAGCGTGATGAAAACTAGCTTGACGATAATTCCCATGTGTCCTCAGGAGCGCTTTTCTCTATATAAGAGTTTGTCCAGGCTTGTCCTTTGCTACAAAAAGGATTGGGCCGTCTTTCTGCACCTTATTTACTTTCATTACTTGTTACCCGTTACAAATTACCTTATCACAAAACTATCTGTTACCAATAATTTCAGTGCTTGCAGAGAATACCTTACTGAAAACATCTTGTCATTTCCTTCTGCTCCTCGTTGGGTTCGACACTCTTAGTTATTGAAAGGACTATGATAGGTCCCCTACACTTGTGGGTCATCAGACACTAAGCTGGTTGATTTCGTTCCTGGCGACTCATCCAAGCAGTTCAGTATTAGTGCTAATTTGGATCCAAAATAGGAAAGCGCGATCATCGGGTTCATCCGTGAGAACTGGGACATATTTGCATGGAAGCCTTCAAACATGGCAGGTGTACCGAGGGAACTCGCTAAGCACGCTCTCAATATTGATCGAAAGTTTAAACTGGCCAAGAAATTCCTTCGTCGTTTCAACGAAGAGAGGCGTAAGGCTATTGGTGAAGAAGTGGCTCGGCTCTTGGCGGCTGGGTTTATTATTGAAGTTTTTCATCCTGAGTGGTTGGCTAACCTGGTGCTGGTACTTAATAAAAACGGCACCTAGCGCATGTGTGTGGATTATACAGACTTAAACAAGGCTTGTCTGACTGATCCCTTTACTCTTCCCCGTATTGATCAGATTATTGATGCTACGGCGGGTTGTGAGTGTCTGAGTTTTTTGGATGCTTATTCCGGTTATCATCAGATCAAGATGGCAGTTAAGGAGCAGGAGAAGACAACCTTTATTACTCCCTTTGGAGCCTTCTGTTACGTGTCGATGCCTTTTGGGCTCAAGAGTGCCCAGGCGACTTACCAGCGGTGTGTGCAGAATTGTCTTCATGATCATATTGGACGCAATGTTCATGCTTATGTGGATGATATTGTGGTGAAATACAGGAAGAAGGAAACCTTGATAGATGATTTAAAGGAGACCTTTGACAATCTCCGGGTTTACAAGATGATGCTTAACCCAGCCAAGTGTGTTTTTGGTGTGCCAGCAAGCAAGCTCTTGGGATTTCCGGTTTCAGAATGGGGGATTGAAGCTAACCCGGAGAAGATAAAGGCTATCACCTCTCTAGCTAAACCGGCGTGTATCAATGATATTCAGCGTTTGGCGGGTTGCATTGCGGCCTTAAGCCGGTTCATAAGCCGCTTGGGTGAGAAGGCTATCCCTCTGTACCAGATGATGAAGAAGACATATCACTTTGTCTAGAGTGATGCTGCTGATCAGGCATTTGAGGCCTTGAAGAAACAATTGGCTGAGCCGCCGGTTCTTGCTGCTTCCATTGATAAGGAGCCTTTGTTGTTATATGTGGCTGCTAATAGCCGAGTTGTTAGTGTAGCTATTGTGGTGGAAAGGAAGGGATCAGGCAAGGAGCATCCGGTTCAGCGGCCGGTTTACTACATCAGTGAAGTGCTTATTGAGTCCAAGCAGAGGTATCCGCATTGGCAGAAGCTTGTATATGGGGTGTTCATGGCTAGTCGAAAGCTAAAGCAATATTTTTTGGGTCATCCCATCATTGTGGTTAGTTCTGCTCCTCTAGGGGATATTATTCAGAAAAGAGAAGCCACAGGTCGGGTAGACAAGTGGGCCAGTGATCTTGGACCTCCTGGTTTGAAGTATATGCCTCGAACAACCATTAAGTCTCAAGCGCTTGTGGATTTCATAAATGATTGGACAGAGTTGCAGATGCCTGAGGAGAAGCCGGATAACACTTATTGGACTATTCACTTTGATGGATCTAGGCAGTTGGAGGGCTCGGGGGCTGGAGTTGTCTTGACTTCCCCATGAGGGAGTCCTGGATTAGGGGGTATCCGGACAGCCGGACTACATCCTTTGGCCGGACTGTTGGACTATGAAGATACAAGATTGAAGACGTCGTCCCGTGTCCGGATGGGACTCTCCTTGGCGTGGAAGGCAAGCTTGGCAATACAGATATGTAGATCTCCTTCCTTGTAACCGACTCTGTGTAACCCTAGCCCCCTCCGGTGTCTATATAAACCGGAGGGTTTAGTCTGTAGGACAACAACAATCATACCATAGGCTAGCTTCTAGGGTTTAGCCTCTATGATCTCGTGGTAGATCAACTCTTGTAATAATCATATCATCAAGATCAATCAAGCAGGAAGTAGGGTATTACCTCCATCGAGAGGGCCCGAACCTGGGTAAACATCGTGTCCCCCGCCTCCTGTTACCATCCGCCTTAGACGCACAGTTCGGGACCCCCTACCCGAGATCCGCTGGTTTTGACACCGACATTGGTGCTTTCATTGAGAGTTACACTGTGCCGTCACCGTAAGGCTTGATGGCCCCTTCGATCATCGGTAACGATGCAGTCCAGGGTGAGGTCTTCCTCCCCGGACAGGTCTTTGTATTCGGCGGCTTCGCACTGCGGGCCAACTCGCTTGGCCATCTGGAGCAAATCGAGAGCCACGCCCCTGGCCACTAGGTCAGGTTCAGAAACTTGAACTACACCGCCGACATCCATGGAGACTTGATCTTCGACGGATTCAAGCCCATGTCAGGTGTGCCGCACGATCACGACGAGCATGATTTAGCTCTGCCGTTGGACAGTGTTCGGGAGATCACACCTGCAACTGCTCCGGCCTTCGGTCCGGAGCAAATTGCACCATCCGAGGACGGGTGGATAGACCCCGCCTTGGAGGCCGCACTCTCAGTGGCGATAGAGCCGAATACTGACTTCACCCCTCGCGAGAGCCGTGCTACCGAACCATCGGATTCGTCCCCGGCCACGGGCTCCGAACCGCCTGCATCTGTGCCTATCAAATCCGATTGGGCACCGATCATGGAGTTTACCTCCGCGGATATCTTTCAGCACTCACCCTTCGGCGATGTGCTAAATTCATTAAGGTCCCTCTCCTTGTCAGAAGAACCTTGGCCAAACTATGTCCGGCTAGTATGGGATGCGGACGACCAAGAAATTTGCTCCCCACCCACCACCCACTTAGTATCCACTGTCGACGATTTAACCGACATGCTCGACTTCGACTCCGAAGACATCGATGGTATGGACGACGACGCAGGAGACGAACAGGAACCACTGCCCACAGGGCACTGGACCGCCACCTCATCATATGATATATACATGGTGGATACACCCAAAGAAGGCAATGGTGATAAGAAAGCAGAGGATGACCCCTCCAAGAAGCAACCCAAGCGCCGACGTCAGCGGCGCCGCTCTAAGTCTCGCCATATCAAAAGTAGTGATACCGGCACAAGAGACAATAACACTCCAGACAGTGTCGAAGACGACGACAATCCCCTCCAGCAAGATTTAGAGCGGGAGAATGAACAAGCCAGCCCTCCTGAGCGGGCAGAGGACGGAGAAGCGAAAGATGACAATTACATGCCTCTCTCCGAAGACGAGGTGAGCCTCAGCGACAAAGAATTTATCGTGCCTGAGGATCTCGTTGAGCAGGAGCGCTTTAAGCGCCGGCTTATAGCCACAGCAAATAGCATGAAGAAAAAGCAACAACAGCTTCGAGCCGATCAAGATTTGCTAGCAGACAGATGGACTGGAGTCCTTGCGGCCGAGGAATATGAACTCGAACGCCCCTCCAAGGGTTACCCAAAGCGCAGGTTGCTACCCCGACTCGAGGAGGAAGCATTGAAACCTACATCACCAGCGTACGATTCGGCTGATCAGCCACCTCGTGGCCGAGATAGAGAGGCATTTCAGCCTGAAGCTCAGCCTACACCCCGCCGCCACTCAAACAAAAATACCAAGGCCCGGGGCAACACACAGGACCTGTGATACGTATAGGAAAACAGGGCAAAACACGCAAGATCGATATACAGATCACGGGACCGCGCACCTACGTGGGACGATGACCGTCACGCCGGATACAGTAAAAGTAAATCCGGCCAGGACGAACACAGCAGACAAGACTCATATGAACTGCGTCGTGATGTAGCCCAGCACAGAGGCGCCGCACACCCCCTATGTGTAGGATCGGAAGTATGTCTAGAGGGGGGTGATTAGACTACTTGACCAAATAAAAATCTAGCCTTTTCCCAATTTTAGTTCTTGGCAGATTTTAGCTATCTTAGCACATGTCAAGCAATCTCCACACAATTCAAGCAAGCATGCAAAAGAGTATATGAGCAGCGGAAAGTAGAGCATGAAACTTGCAAGAATGTAAAGGGAAGGGTTTGGAGGATTCGAACGCAATTGGAGACACAGATGTTTTTGGCGTGGTTCCGATAGGTGGTGCTATCGTACATCCATTTTGATGGAGACTTCAACCCACGGAGGGTAACGGTTGTGCGAGTCCACGGAGGGCTCCACCCATGAAGGGTCCACGAAGAAGCAACCTTGTCTATTCCATCACGGCCGTCGCCCACGAAGGACTTGCCTCACTAGCGGTAGATCTTCACGAAGTAGGCGATCTCCTTGCCCTTACAAACTCCTTAGTTCAACTCCACAATCTTGTCGGAGGCTCCCAAGTGACACCTAGCCAATCTAGGAGACACCACTCTCCAAGAAGTAACAAATGGTGTGTTGATGATGAACTCCTTGCTATTGTGCTTCAAATGATAGTCTCCCCAACACTCAACTCTCTCTCACAGGATTTGGATTTGGTGGAAAGAAGATTTGAGTGGAAAGCAACTTGGGGAAGGCTAGAGATCAAGATTCATATGGTAGGAATGGAATATCTTGACCTCAACACAAGTGTAGGTGGTTCTCTCTCAGAACATGAGTATTGGAAGTGTAGATGTGTTCTGATGGCTTTCTCCACGAATGAAGAGTGGGTGGAGGGGTATATATAGCCTCCACACAAAATCTAACCATTACACACAATTTGCCAAACGCGGTGGGACCGAATGGTTAAACTCGGTCGGACCGATTCAGTAAACCTAGTGACCGTTAGGATTTTCGGTGGGACTGAGATGCAACTCGGTAGGACCGATATGGTTAGGGTTCGGGCATAACGTTATCTCGGTGTGACCAATTACACAAACTCGGTGGGACCGATTTTGGTAATAAGCTAACCAGAGAGTTGGTCACGTAAACTCGGTGCGATCGATTCGCTCATTTCGGTGAGACCGAAATGTTATGAAAGGGAAACATAGAGTTTACATTGCAATCTTGATGGGACCGATCGCTCACTTTGGTTAGACCGAAACGTTACGAAGGGAAACAGAGAGATTACAATTCCATCTCGGTGAGACCGAGATCCCTATCGGTGAGACCGATTTGGCTAGGGTATGTGGCAGTGGCTATGACATTTGAAACTCGATGGCGCCGGATAGAAAGAATCGGTGGGCCGAGTTTGACTTTTGGTTTAGGTCAAATGTGGAAGTAGGAAGATAGTTGAGGATTTTGGAGCATATCACTAAGCACATGAAGCAAGAGGCTCATTAAGCAACACCTCATCCCTCCTTGATAGTATTGGCTTTTCCTATAGACTCAATGTGATCTTGGATCACTAAAATATAAAATGTAGAGTCTTGATCTTGAAGCTTGAGCCAATCCTTTGTCTTTAGAATTTTGAGGGATCCACTTTCCTCATCCATGCCATGCCATTCATTGAGCTTTTCTTGAAATATTAATCTTGGAATAATGTTAGCTCAATGAGCTATATGTTGTTAGGAATTACCAAAACCACTCAGGGATAGTTGCACTTTCAATCTCCCCCTTTTTGGTAATTGATGACAACATATAGATCAAAGCTTCGACAAATGATAATAAGAGTGAAACATATTGTCGCTTTGAGAAGTATGTGAAAAGCAGGAGCTCCCCCTAAATTTGTGCATATCTTAAGATTTGCTTTGGACTGCAAATGCACAATGAGTTAGGATCATGGGTTACTCTTCCATGTCACATACATCTTGGTGGAGCGCTCAAAATGATAAGAATTAAATACATGCACTCATCACCAAGCAAAGTGAATGATCAAATACGGATAACATGATAGTATCATCCAACAAAGATAAGCATAAAGTGTAGCTTATGATCAACCACATGATCATCAATGTCTCACAGATAATAGCATAGTATCTCAAGCAATCAAAAGCAAATAAAGTTCAACCAAGAAGACAAGAGAGAACAAAATCAAACTCTCTCTCTCGAAGCCTATGATCTATACATTTTTCTCCCCCTTTGGCAACAAGTTACCAAAAAGTTCATAGAAAATGCATAGCACTAAAATGACTCTCAGGCTTGGTCTTCAGGTGGTGGAGTTCAGATAACGCCAAGGACAAAGGCTTCAGTTGAAGTAGATGGAGCTGGAGGTGGTGTAGGTGCTGGAGCTGGTGGCACTGACGTTGTAGCTGGTGCAGATGAAGTGGCTCTGGTGTCAGTTACTGGCACTGCAGATGATCTCTGAGCTCTAGGCACTCTGGCAAATGCATCAATTGTTCTTTTGCCCTTCCTCTCCTACATGTCATCCTGTAGTTGCTCCACAGCAGACTGAATCTCAGTCACTTTTACATCTAAGTCATAGAACTTTTGTTCCATGATTCTTTCCAAGCTCTCTTGGTTTCAAGTCAGGGTGGCTAGTCCTTTCTCAATCCTCAGAGTTGATGCTATCAGATAACTGAGATGCTCCTGCTTGTTCTTCAGAAAGTATTCAGATGCCTCCTCTTGAGTTGGCATCTTGGCAGCCTTCTCCATCTTTGCCTTCTCCTTCTTTGCTTGTGCTTGCACTGATGATGGTTCATTCTCATTCATCACAACTTGATTGTCCTCAAAATCTGGATGGATGGGCAAGTGTTACTTATCCAACAGGTATGTGCCTATGCCCATCTTCGAGTTAATCAACTCCTGAATATGTGGGGCATACCCACAACTTCTCTTCTGATCAGCTGCTGTCCTCTTGATAGTCTCAACTATGAGGCTCATGACCTTGAACTTCTGTGGCACATCAAATATGTGTAGCAAGTTAATTGCGTGCCCTCTAATCATGTTGTGGTCACCTGACTTGGGCAAAAGAGTGTGCCTTAGGATCCAGTTGATTCTAGGCAACCCTGACAGAAGAAAATGGACTGATCCAAACTTGAAATTCTCAAGAGCTTTGTCTGGGATCTCCTTATACATGTTTGACATGGAATTGTGATCCATCTTCTTCTTGGCATAAACATCCAAGTCATCTTCACTTTCCTTTGGGGCATTTATCAGATTTACCCATTCCTCAATAGTTGATTGGTATCTCGTTCCTTCAGACATCCATACTATCCTGCCATCTGGATACTAGTGTGCTGTGGAATAGAATTGCATTATGAGCTCCTCATTCCACTTTGTGAGCTTCTGCCCAACAAAGTCTGTGTCGGATTCTGGGGTTCCGGCAGACCCTTAAGGTTCGAACTCTAGGGTGCGCGCGGAGACCGTGCCCTCTACCTCTCTGTCTCGTAAGGATCTTAACTAATGCAAGAACAACACAAGAGACACAGGGTTTATACTGGTTCGGGCCACCATTGTGGTGTAATACCCTACTCTAGTGTGGTGTGGTGCATTGCCTCTTGGGCTGACGATGATGAACAGTACAAGGAAGAACAACCTCGCGAGGGTTTGTTCTTGGCTAGGGGATGAACTGCTAGGGGGAGTTCGATCGCCCTTCTCTCTCTCTCTACTTGCTTCTACTGATTCCTTGGTACTCGATGAGATCGGATTCTAGATGTCGAATCAGGTCTCTCTACCCTATGGGTGGCTAGTCCTATTTATAGGCAAAGGCCCTGGGCCTCTTCCCAAATATTGAGCGGGAAGGGCGCCAACAATTGGCCAATTTGAAGGGGAACATCTGGTACACTTATCCTGACTAAAGTTGGTCTTCGCCTGCCAAAGGCCCTGTGGTGACGCCGTCCTGGGCTCCATGGTGACCTCCTTCCCACCGTTGGACTGGTCTTGGTCTCGTTGCACCGAAATGGGTGCCTTTGCTTGATCCTCTCGCCTGCGCTTGCCCCCTTTGCACCAAAAAGGAAAGGGGGACGCTGCGCGGGCTGGCGCCTGCCTAGCGCCCTTGGTCGTCATGGCTTGCGTCATGGGCACCTCGTGAGGTACCCGCCTTGATCTCTCCGCCTCCTCGCGAGCCAGCCTAAGGAGGCCATGCTTGAGGAAGCACCGTGTCGTCCGCCTCACAAGGCTTGGCCCCTCGCGAGGGTCTTGAACCTTGTGCTGATGAAGATGGGCCATGCTGGGCCCCTATTTGAGCCACGCCGCAGGCCGCAGGCAGGCAAGTCTGGGGACCCCCGTTCCCAGAACGCCGACGGTAGCCCCCGGGCCCAAGGCGCGCACGGACTTGGCCATGTCGAGAGGTGAAAGGGCAAGGGCGAAGCGCCGCGGACCCTAACAGCCTGCGGCCTCGGGCGCTGCGTGGCGGTTGATTGGACGTGGGCGTCTCCACTTCCCCATGACGCCTCAACGATCGCGCGGATTGGACAAGTCCCTGCATGCAAATCGTGTCATGATTACCTGTGATCGTGGAGGCCGACGGTTGGCCTCCGCCGGCTATAAGTACGGCACCGCGCGTGCCCTTCTGGTCCATCTCCCCTTGCTCTCTCCTTCGCCTTGATTCTTGCTCTGTCTTGGTCTGATGGCTCCGATTCGCCGATTCTCTGTAGCGGAGAAGGGAAAGGCTCCTCAAGAGGTACCTGACCCGCTCCCGCCGAAGAAACGGCCTGCCTTGCGCGGCCGAGACTAGGAGAATCGCCTGGTGGTGCTGAGGCCTTGGTACGAGCGGCCTCCGCCGGGATTCCCGCTTCCCTTGTATGCCCACGCCGAGGGCTTTGGAGGAGGAGATGCCGATCCCCTCGGCCAGCATCGTCGCCGGCGCCGGAGGGTCACGAAGGTGTTGGTCGTTCCTCCTGGATTCCACGCCGAGGGCTCCTCCTGCGAGCTCGTGCTCCACGCCGCCATGCCTCCGCAGACTTGGATTCGCTTTCCTCCATTCTTCGCCTCCGTCTTCCAGTAGGGGAGACTCCTGGAATTGTGGCTGCAGCACGCCGACTGTAGCACTCCTGCGACCGGGGCAGAGGTTGCGATTACTGCCCCGGGCGAGGTCTTCATGACTCGCGGTTGGGGCGAAATCGCTCGGTGCTGCAGAACGAAGGGCGCCCTCACGATCCACCTGGAGTACGACGGCTCCTCGGTGATGTTCTTCAAGGTCTTCGACGCGAACGGTCGCCGGCTGGAGTGCTGCCCCGGGGGAGGCAGCCAGGACCTCGCCATGGCGGCGGCTGGGCCCGCCAATCGCCCCGTGGATAGCTCCACAAGCGACGGGAGCGCCAGAGGATCCAGCGATCCCAATGAGGTCTTCGCGACGCCAGAGACGAGCGTTGACAGCTACGAGCCTGCGAGCCAACGCCGCTCCCAGAGCAGGGCATGCTCGCTTGGTCCCCGCCGATCCTGATCTGGATGGGGTTGGCGCCGGTGCTTGACGGCCCACTGTTGATGATGGCATCTTTTGTGAAGGCGTGTGTAGTTAGCACCTTTTAGGATCCGTTCCCTGCGAGGAATCAGATTGTGCCCCATAGGGGCTTGTAAGGCGGCTGTGATCCTTGTTGTTAATATGTAACCCTTGCTATGGATTTGTGCGAATCGCGAATTCCGTCATAGTTTGGTTCTCCCTTTCGCACCTCACGAGGGCTTTGTGCTCTGCGTCGACAGGTCCCAGTCCCAAGGCGGCGTCAACCGTCGCTGGTATGCCAGGTCGCGATGCCGTGGTCAAGGCCAGGAGGTGAGCGACCCGGGGTCCAGTAAGAGCCCCTGAGTCGCAATGCTCAGGAGGTCCCCTTTGGCGCCCAAGCAGCCGTCACTTGGTGAGAAAGGGAAGCAACATCGCTAGTACGAAAGTCGCTTTAGGTGTGGGGGTAGTGCCACGGTAGCCAACGCTTTGGATGGTGACTTATCTTGAGAATCGGAGATTGCCCCTAGCGCGCCGTCGGGTCCGGGGGGTAATTTGAAAGGAGATGCTTGACGAGGTCCTCGCGTGCCCCTTCTCCCTCGCCTCTGCTCCCCTTTCTGCTCTACGTCCTCGGGTCCCGGCCCTCGAGCTGGTCTCAGCCGTCGCTGGTATGCCAGGTCGCGATGCCGTGGACAAGGCCAGAGGGTGAGGGCTGGAGAGCCAGTAAGAGCCCTGAGTCGCGATGCTCAGGCACCCCCCCTTTAACATGCAAGCGGGTTGCGTGGGCAAGGGCGAAGGGAACGCCGTGAGGGCCTTGGCTAGCGCAGTTCCCTCTATGGGCCCTGCAGATTCATCACAAAAAGAAGACGGGGTTTCCATAGCAGCGATTAGTTGATTGTTAGTCGCTCAGGAGCTCGTTGGTTGGAGCGAGCGAGGTGTATCTGGGCACCCATGAGCCAGCGCGGGACTCACGAGGCCCTACCTCTAGGCGGGTTGCGCCTGGCGCTGGGCCGTATCTTGAGATGTGTTCCTGCAAAATCTGGTTAGATGCCGGCACTCTACGTCCTCGGGTCCCGGCACTCGAGCTTGTCTCAGCCATCGCTGGTATGTCAGGTCGCGATGTCGTGGACAAGGCCAGAGGGTGAGGGATGGAGAGGCAGTAAGAGCCCTGAGTCGCGATGCTCAGGCACCCCCATTTAACGTGCAAGTGGTCGACATGAAGAAGAAGAGGTGCCGCGGGCGGCATCGAGTAATCAAGCATGATGCATAATTGGAAATAAACGCGGAAGGGATACATGCCGCTGGGCCTAGCCCGAGTGGCCTGGGGATGATGCAGCCCGAGGGGCGCCCCCAGCAAAGCAAGCTAGCAACTGAAAAGATAAAGAGGGATATATGCCACAGGGACAGACCCACGCGGCCTGGGAATGACGCAACCCTGGGAGGGCGCTCCCAGCTGGGAATGAAACTTGAAAGATGTCACCTGAAGATGTCGTCGGTGCAGTGGCGTCGGTGCAGCAGACTCGGTGGGCTGCAGAAGCCGATCCTCACGAGCCCCCAGGCCCAGGGGCCTCGGGAGGCTCCGGAGGCACTAGTGGCTCCTCGTGAGCAGCCTCCATCTCCGCCAGGGCTGTGGAACGCCTGTCTTCTTGCGCCTCCAAGATGCTCCTCATGATGCGCTGGTACGCCGCAGCCACGCTCGGCAGGCCATAAGGCATGCGAACATAGCTATGGGGTGGTCCTCCGCAGCGCCCCACTTGTGAGGGCCAGAGGCGCTCCGCCGTGGCGACCTGATTGAGCCCTGGTACGTCAACGCAGACGCGCAACCCACCATCCTCGCCTGGATGGGGAGCCACAGCTGGTGGGCGACGACAACCTCTCATGATCCTTGACTCCTGTAGTTCTTGAACGGACTTGCTAACAAACTCCTGCTGGTCTGACCTTCTTTCCCTGGCTTCCTTTCGAGGGAAACGTGCCTCGAAGCACGCCTCCACATGGTGCCCCAGCGCCTTCCCCGTGACCTTGGCGAGGTCGGTGGCCCTCCAGGTGAGAGCCCTCGAGCCCTGGCTGAGGAGGGCGCCGGGCGCGCTTTCCTATGCGATTGAAGGAGGGTCCCCCTGGGCAGACGCGGGCCTTGAAGGTCCTGCCTCCTGAGGGTACGAGCCTGACGTTGTCTTCTTCTTCTTGGGGGTGGTCTCAGGAAGCCTCCTGCTTCCGTGATCTGGGTCTTCTAGTGACGCGGCCTGAAAGGCTCACTCCAGGGCACACACTGCATCCTTCTCCTGACATGGCACCGTGATGACGCCGCCGCTTCCTGGCATCTTGAGGACGTTGTAGCCGTGGTGAGTCACGGCCATGAACTTAGCCAGCGCCGGGTACCCGAGGATGGCGTTGTACGGCAGGCGGATGTGGGCGACGTCAAAGTCGACGAGCTCAGTGTGGTAGTTGTCGTATGTGCCGAAGGTGACTGGGAGGCGGACCTGCCCGATCGGGACCGTGGAGCCGTCGGTGACCCCGGAGAAGGGCTTGGTTGGCTGAAGCTGGTCATAGGTCACTTGGAGGCTGTTGAATGTTTCCACTGACAAGACTTTGAGCCCTGCCCCTCCGTCGATGAGGGTCCTGGTGACCAGAACGTTGCTGATGACTGGGGAACAAAGCATTGGGAGGACTCCGGCTGTGGCCGCGCACTTGAGCTGGTCTGCTGAGCTGAACGTGATGGTGCAGGCCGACCACCTGAGGGGACGCGTTGCTTCGAGCTTGGGGAGAACTGCATTCACTTCGCGAGCAAATTGCTTGAAGATACGTTGAGAGGCTGGGGCTTGAGCTCCGCACAGGATGCAAGCGATGGCGCGAGGCTCCTGGAATCCCCCAGCCCCCTTGTCTTGGTGGCGGTCTTCATTCCTTCTTGGCTGAGGCGGCAACGGCGGCAGGCCTGGGTTGCCATGAGGGCGATCCTCACGAGGCTGGTCCCTCCAGTCCCTCTCGCGAGGCGGGTCGCGCCAGCGGTCCTCGCGAGGTTGGTCACGCCAGCCTTGACGTGGGCCACGATCTTCCCAGCGTCCCAGGTTCCTTCCTCCTCCTCGGCCGTAGCCCCGGTCAGCACGGTCAGGGCGTCGGCCGACTCTTCCTTCTCACACGGCACGGACTTCTTGGCTTTCATTGGTGTTGTGGGTGTGGAGGTCGTGGTACACACAGTACCGGCTGCCCCTGGAGGATTCAGGCAGATCCCTGCCCCGCTTGGTGTCTGGCTTTGCCGCGAGCACGGCAGCCCCCTTGCGCTTCACGTCCTTGGCCTTGGGCTTCTTCTCTTCTGGGTCTGCGGCAGGCAGCTCGAGGAGGGAGAGGCGTCCCTCCTCAGCTCTGGCGCACTTGGTCGCTAGGTTGAACAGCTCCAGGGAGGTGCAGAGGTCTTCATGCATCGCCAACTCCTCCTTCATCTTGACGTCGCGCACGCCGTCGGAGAAGGCCGAAATGATGGCTTCTTCGGACACCCTGGGGATCTTGAGGCGCGCACTGTTGAAGCGTTGGATGTACTTTTGTAGGGTCTCCCCAGGTTGCTGCTTGATGCGGCGCATGTCGCTCACGGCGGGAGGCCGGTCGCGGGTACCTTGGAAGTTGGCGATGAAGCGAGTACGCATCTGGTCCCAGGAGGAGATTGTGCCTGGGGCCAGGTTCAGGAGCCAAGTGCGAGCACCTTCCTTCAGCGCCATGGGGAACCAGTTCGCCATGACCTTTTCGTCCCCGCTGGCAGCTTCGATTCCCAGCTCGTAGAGCTGGAGGAACTCTGTGGGATCAGTTGTGCCGTCGTAGCGAGGTGGCAGGTCCGGCTTGAACTTGCCGGGCCACGCGATGCTACGCAGCTCGGGGGTGTAGGCGCGGCAGCTAGCGGTGACCGCGGGAGGTTTTGGTTGAGGGAGAGCTTGGCCTTGTGGGTCCCCTTGCGCTGCAGCTGGGAGCAGCGCGGGGTCTTGACGTGCCGGAGTTGGAGCGGGGTCTCGGCGAGCCGGGGCTGGGAGCGCCCGGGCGGCCTCTTGCGGTCGCGGGACTTCTTGGCAGCTCCGTTCCTGCTGGGCCGACGCATGACGGAGCGGGTTTCGCCCAGGAGCTGCGCGCCTTAGGGCCATGGCATCTTCTTGGAAAGGAGGCGGCTGGAATGCCCCCGGGGCTTCATTGCCCATGCGGGGCGGAGTGCGGCGCAGCGGTGCAGAAGGCGCGGTAGAGCCCCCTGCGGCGCGGACGAGCTCGGCGACGCGGTCGAGCCACTCCTCATAGACGTCGTCGACGGGGCGGTAGCGCAGGAGCTCGTTCGCCGCGATGAGCGCAGCCCGAGCCTCCAAGGGCGCGCGAAGCGTGTGCGACGAAGAACCGGCCGGGGTGAGCGACGGAGTGGCGGTGCGGCCATCCCGCCGCACGGACGGGTGCTGAGAGGATGCTTGTTGCTTGTTCCCCGCCGGGCCGGTGGCGGCGTTGACGGCGGGTGACGGGGAACGACGAGGACGCCCACTGACGGGGGCCGTCTGGACGGCGCGGGAAGCGATGGAGGCGCGGCGCTCGGCGCGGGCCCGACGAGCGTCAGACATGGATGCGACGGTCGGAGGAGAGCGGAGCGGTGGAAGACTGATTCCGGCGCACCCCTACCTGGCACGCCAAATGTCGGATTCTGGGGTTCCGGCAGACCCTTAAGGTTCGAACTCTGGGGTGCGCGCGGAGACCGTGCCCTCTATCTCTCCGTCTCGTAAGGACCTAAACTAATGCAAGAACAACACAAGAGACACAGGGTTTATACTGGTTTGGGCCACCATTGTGGTGTAATACCCTACTCCAGTGTGCTGTGGTGGATTGCCTCTTGGGCTGACGATGATGAACAATACAAGGAAGAACAGCCTCGCGAGGGTCTGTTCTTGGCTAGGGGATGAACTGCTAGGGGGAGTTCGATCGCCCTTCTCTCTCTCTCTCTACTTGCTTCTACTGATTCCTTGGTACTCGATGAGATCGGATTCTAGATGCCGAATCAGGTCTCTCTACCCTGTGGGTGGCTAGTCCTATTTATAGGCAAAGGCCCTGGGCCTCTTCCCAAATATTGAGTGGGAAGGGCGCCAACAATTGGCCAATTTGAAGGGGAACATCTGGTACACTTATCCTGACTAAAGTTGGTCTTCGCCTGCCAAAGGCCCTGTGGTGACGCCGTCCTGGGCTCCATGGTGACCTCCTTCCCACCGTTGGACTGGTCTTGGTCTCGTTGCACCGAAATGGGTGCCTTTGCTTGATCCTCTCGCCTGCGCTTGCCCCCTTTGCACCAAAGAGGAAAGGGGGACGCTGCGCAGGCTGGCGCCTGCCTGGCGCCCTTGGTCGTCATGGGCACCTCGTGAGGTACCCGCCTTGATCTCTCTGCCTCCTCGCGAGCCAGCCTAAGGAGGCCGTGCTTGAGGAAGCGCCGTGTCGTCCGCCTCGCGAGGCTTGGCCCCTCGCGAGGGTCTTGAACCTTGTGCTGATGAAGATGGGCCACGCTGGGCCCCTATTTGAGCCACGCCGCAGGCCGCAGGCAGGCAAGTCTGGGGACCCCCGTTCCCAGAATGCCGACAGTCTGCAACTCCACAAGCATTGAAACTGTCATACACTCCAGGATAATGTTCTTCATTTTCCTTGATATAGGTCCAGTCCACCCACCTCATATCACACACTATTGGTTTCTTGTCCAGCAGCACTGTCTCATAGAAGTCTTGCTGTTCCTTTGTGTGGAACCTGTAATCAACAGCGGTCCTTCTCCTTGTAGCATATGGATCTGTCTCTCTCCATTTCCTCAGCCCTGAATCTCTCCTGATCTTCATATTCTCAGCCACAGGATGAGCATCGTTGTGGTCTGGAATCTTGGGTTTGAGCTTCCTCAGAACTTGTCCTTCATCATCTTCCTCAGCAGCAACATCAGGCACTAGGGCCTTGTTCTTCTCAGCAGCAGATATGTTCCTGGTATTCCTCTTTGGTTTTGGCTTTGGAGCTGGAGCAGTAGACTTAGCAGCAGCTTTGGGTGCTTCTTTGGGCTTTGATGTTGCAGCCCCTGACTTTATAGCATCACCCATTAGCTTCTGTGCCTTGGGTGCTGGTGCAGCAACCTCTTCTTCCTCTTCTTCTTCTTCTTCTTCTTCTTCTTCTTCTTCTTCTTCTTCTTCTTCTTCTTCTTCTTCTTCTTCTTCTTCTTCTTCTTCTTCTTCTTCTTCTTCTTCTTCAGAAGAGTGCTTCTCAAATTCAGACATTGGATCAACCTTCTTGCACCATCTGCCCCTCTTTCTTTCCTTCTTCTCTTTTGCAGCAACCTCTTTGGGTTGAGATTCTAAAGATGCTTGAGAAGAGGCTCTGGCTTTAGACATGGGCTGTCTCCCTGCTGTCCTTTTGATTTTCAGTCCTGGCTTTGTGGCTGCAGCTGAGCCATATTCCTTCTTGAGCACTTTCTTCTTTGAAGTGGCTTCCTCTTCCTCTGCCACATAATCTTCATCTTCAGACTCTGAAGTCCTTTTCTTGCTTGCTCTAGTGGCAGCCTTGGGCAAGTTGCTTGGGGTGCTTCTGCTACCCTCATCTGAGCTGCTAGAGGGACTAGTGCCCTCACTCAAGTGAACCTGCTCCTCTGACTTGTTCTGGCTGTCACTTTGGTCAGACATGTTGCAAACACTGACTGCAGACCCTGTGAATAGATTGTAGATGATATAGAGTGGATGAGCATCACAAAATGCAGAGATTTTCGCAAAAGAATGAGTCAAAAACTTAGTTTTAGTTTCCATAGAAAGCATTTCGGATCAACCGATTTGCAAACTCGGTGATACCGAAGCAGCTGTTGGAACCAAAACTAGTGAACTCGGTCAGACCGAGTCACAGTTCGGTGGCACCGAGACTTCTAGGGTTTCACAAAGTCCTGAAGTCGGTCACACCGATTCGCAATTCTCGGTCAGACTGAGAACCACATTTGCAATGGCCTTGGCCGAATCGGTGGAACCGAGTTCTGCAACCCGGTGGGTCCGAGATGGTTTCGGCGGAAACCTAAGTCTAAATTTTCGATTCAATTCTAATCTACGGAGTGTTTTGACTGGATAGAAGCGTTTCAATCATGGCAAGATTCATAATTAACACAATGTGCTAGGAATCGGACGGGGATAGCACTATGATCGAGTCCATACCCTAGTTTGGCGATGAACTCGCTACGGCGGCAACGGCGGAGACGAAATCCGTTGACGGCGGCGGAGACCAGCGACAGGAGGCGGCTGGCGACGAGGAGGACGATCCAGAGACCCAGGAGGCAGAGCGAGCTTATGCGCGGGCGAAGGGGTTTCGGAGAAATTTCCAAAATTTTGCCCGTGAGTATATATAGCCCGACCCTGTCGGTGTGACCGAGTGGAACAACTCGGTGGCATCGAGATGCATAACTGTTGAAAGTTACGGCAACTCGGTGTGACCGAAAATTTCAAATCGGTTGCACCGAGATGAAAACCTAGATCGACTTAGTGATCTCGGTATGACCGAAATGGAGGAATCGGTCAGACCGAAACACACAAAGAAGTTTTGGAAGTTTAAGTCTATGACGAGTCGGGGACTCCGAGTGCTCCTCACACAGAGTGGTTCGAATCTGACTTGATCAAATTTTGTAATGTAGCATGAATAGAGTTTGAGACGAGAAAAGCATATATAGCTAGAGAGGGTTCTTAGGCATTCTTGTCCATCCACTTGGCAAAAGAAAAGAAAACCAATCAATCAAAACAACAATTGGATGTCTTTGAATGAGTAAAATATGCAATCAACATGCTCACACAATAAAATGGTAATTGAAATATGTGGCAAAGCATGCACAACCAATTCTAGCATCTATCAAGCAATTGGCGATGGCTAGGTCATCTATATATGAGTATATTGACTTAGGAGTCAAATGAGAACATTTTATCATAGGTCATACTCATCGTTTAAGCACAAGTGGGGTTACCACTTTTACATAAAGCATTGTTGTGTTCACACCATTGGAGTTGCTTTAGCTCAATTTTTAGAGTAAAGCTCCCCCTAGATGTGATATCCCCCCTAAGAGGGATGAACTAACCTTGGGTTTTGTCGATGATGACTTCATGTAGATGTTGAAGATGTGGATGCTCAATGTTGATGTAGATCATTTGGAGCTATCCATTGGAGTGAGTTGCACTTTCAATACCTACACGGGTTAGTCCCACAAGGAACAAACAAGGATATCCATAGACATAAAGTGACGCACACACAAGATGATGTCTATGAAAGCTTTTAGGTTACCTTGTCCCTTGTCTTACCAACAAGAGGGTTTGTGACTCCTTGAACTAGTGCAAGATGTGGAAGTTGATTGCACTTGTTCTTGCCAAGATGATAAGAGTGAGATATGTTGGCGGGGTCACCCTCAAGAACTCTCTAGTTCTTCTTCTTCTGGATCCACACCATCTTGATGGGTATCCTCGGAGTTGTAGTTGTACTTGATGAAGTGGAACTTGAAGTAGTCCTGGGAACCCATTTGACCGAGGCCTTAGGAGCTTCTTCAAATGCATCAATTTCCTCTTGAAGCTTGTCCTTGCCTTTTTGCTTGTGGTCTTGTGGTGGAAGATCATCTTGAGCTTGTGTCCCCTTGAAAGAAGTAGGATCATACTTCTCTTGTTGAGGAACAAACTTCGTCTTGGGGTATTGATCTTCTTCCCACTCAACTCCATTGGTATTGAAGTTTCGTTCAAAACCAACACCTTGATTCTTCCGGTGCCTTCCTTGCTTGCGTACAATTTCCTCGAATTGCTTACTTCCGGCAAGGCTCTTGTAAACACCTTTCTCTATAATTCCCTTCAATAGGCTATTTTCTTGCTCAAGTGTAACTTGACCAAGAGAATCGTTAGTGGAATCAAGAGAACTACTAGAAGCAACAATATTGGATTTAGCATGATCATTGTTACTACTAGAGGAAGAATCTTTCTTGTTCTTGTTACTAGACTTGACTTGAGGCATGTAAGTGGATAAGAGTAAACGCTTGGCAATGTAAGAAGAACTTTTCTTACAAAGATCATCATTGATTGCTTTTAAGAACTCATGCTCTTGCTCAAGGTTGAGCTTTTCAAAGCGTAATTTCTCATGAGTCCTTAAAAGTTCTCGATGATCTCCTAAGATAGTTTCATGAGCTAACTTAAGAGTGTTTAGTTCTTTAGTTAGAGAATCAATCTTCTTCTTATCATTGTCATTCGTTTTATCTTAATTAGCATGATTAATTGACGTTTCATCATAGTATTCATCACTAGAGTTGTCAACAAGTAAATCATCATCACCTAACAAGTCATCTTCATCACTATTGAAATCAACATACTCGGGGTGTGATACCTTTGGGCCTTTAGCCATGAAGCATGTTCCAACTCCTTCATTTGGTGAGTCAAATATGTCGTAGGAGTTAGTTGTCACAAGTGCTAGACCGGCAACACCTTCATCTTGAGTATATTCGGAATCGGAGTGATAGCTTCTCTCGGAGTGGTTGTTAGAGTCGGAGTCAGATACCCATTCACCAACATGAGATTGATGTCTTTGTTTTGTGTAGCTCCTTGATGACTTGTCCTTTCTTTCCGAATCCTTGCTTCTCCGTGAGGGTCTTCGTTCATAGCGATCATCTCTACTCCTTCTTTCTCTAGATGGTGATTCTTCTCTTCTACTTCTTCTCTTGGGAGAATCTTCTCTTCCCTTGTAGGGGGCCGTACACTCATTGGAATAGTGTCCGGGCCTTCCACAGTTGTAGCAGTTTCGCTCTCGACTAGAAGATCTTTTGTCATTATAGGACCTTGACTTGGAGCTTCTATCTTTGCTTCTACTCTTGTAGAACTTGTTGAAGTTCTTCACCATTAAGCTCAATTCTTCATTGAAGGTTTGTTTCTCACTTGATGATGTTGGGGCTTCACATGAGGCTTTGTAAGCACCACTTGATTTGTTGTGAAGTTCCTCTTTATCCTTGAGTGACATCTCATGAGCAACAATTCTTCCGATGACTTCCGTTGGCTTGAGATCTTTGTAATTGGGCATCATTTGGATCAATGTGCACACGGTATCATATTTTCCATCCAAGGCTCTTAGGATCTTCTTGATGATGAATCTATCGGTCATCTCTTCACTCCCTAAGCCGACAATGTCATTTGTGATAAGAGCAAGCCTAGATTACATTTCAGCGACACCTTCACCATCCTTCATTTTGAACTTGTCAAGTTAACTTTGAAGCACATCCAATTTGGATTCCTTGACGGAGTCGGTACCTTCGTGCATATCAATCAAAGTATCCCAAATTTCCTTTGCATTCTCAAGATGGCTGATTTTGTTGAATTCTTCGGGGCACAATCCGTTGAAGAGAATATCACAAGCTTGAGCATTGTATTGCAGCATCTTCAACTCTTCCGCGGTAGCTTCACGGTTCGGTTCTTTCCCATCAAATAATTCACCTTGCAAACCAATACACACAATAGCCCAAACGGCGGGGTTATGTCCAAGAATATGCATTTTCATCTTATGCTTCCAACTAGTAAAATTAGTACCATCAAAGTAAGGACCTCTACGGTGATAATTTCCCTCGCTAGACGCCATACTCTCCTAGGTTGTGAAACCAAGGCTATGACCACCAAAAGCTATGGAATCAAAGCAAATGGAGATCAAAGCTCTGATACCACTTGTAGGATCGGAAGTATGTCTAGAGGGGGGGTGATTAGACTACTTGACCAAATAAAAATCTAGCCTTTTCCCAATTTTAGTTCTTGGCAGATTTTAGCTATCTTAGCACAAGTCAAGCAATCTCCACACAATTCAAGCAAGCATGCAAAAGAGTATATGAGAAGCGGAAAGTAGAGCATGCAACTTGCAAGAATGTAAAGGGAAGGGTTTGGAGGATTCAAACGCAATTGGAGACACGAATGTTTTTGGCGTGGTTCCGATAGGTCATGCTATCATACATCCACGTTGATGGAGACTTCAACCCACGGAGGGTAACGGTTGCGCGAGTCCACGGAGGGCTCCACCCACGAAGGGTCCACGAAGAAGCAACCTTGTCTATTCCATCATGACCGTCGCCCACGAAGGACTTGCCTCACTAGCGGTAGATCTTCACGAAGTAGGCGATCTCCTTTCCCTTACAAACTCCTTGGTTCAACTCCACAATCTTGTCGGAGGCTCCCAAGTGACACCTAGCCAATCTAGGAGACACCACTCTCCAAGAAGTAACAAATGGTGTGTTGATGATGAACTCCTTGCTCTTGTGCTTCAAATGATAGTCTCCCCAGCACTCAACTCTCTCTCACAGGATTTGGATTTGGTGGAAAGAAGATTTGAGTGGAAAGCAACTTGGGGAAGGCTAGAGATCAAGATTCATATGGTAGCAATGGAATATCTTGACCTCAACACAAGTGTAGGTGGTTCTCTCTCAGAACATGAGTATTGGAAGTGTAGATGTGTTATGATGGCTTTCTCCACGAATGAAGAGTGGGTGGAGGGGTATATATAGCCTCCACACAAAATCTAACCGTTACACATAATTTGCCAAACTCGGTGGGACCGAATGGTTAAACTCGGTCGGACCGATTCAGCAAACCAAGTGACCGTTAGGATTTTTGGTGGGACTGAGATGCAACTCGGTAGGACCGATATGGTTAGGGTTTGGGCATAACGTAATCTCGGTGTGACCGATTACACAAACTCGGTGGGACCGATTTTGGTAATAAGCTAACCAGAGAGTTGGTCAAGTAAACTCGGTGGGATCGATTCGCTCATTTCGGTGAGACCGAAATGTTATGAAAGGGAAACAGAGAGTTTACATTGCAATCTCGGTGGGACCGATCGCTCACTTCGGTTAGACCGAAATGTTTTGAAGGGAAACAGAGAGATTACAATCCCATCTCGGTGAGAGCGAGATCCCTATCGGTGAGACTGATTTGTCTAGGGTTTGTGGCAGTGGCTATGACATTTGAAACTCGGTGGCGCTGGATAGAAAGAATTGGTGGGGCCGAGTTTGACTTTTGATTTAGGTCAAATGTGGATGTAGGAAGATAGTTGAGGATTTTGGAGCATATCAGTAAGCACATGAAGCAAGAGGCTCATTAAGCAACACCTCATCCCTCCTTGATAGTATTGGCTTTTCCTATAGACTCAATGTGATTTTGGATCACTAAAATATAAAATGTAGAGTCTTGATCTTGAAGCTTGAGCCAATCCTTTGTCTTTAGAATTTTGAGGGATCCACTTTCCTCATCCATGCCATGCCATTCATTGAGCTTTTCCTGAAATATTAATCTTGGAATAATGTTAGCTCAATGAGCTATATGTTGTTAGGAATTACCAAAACCACCCAGGGATAGTTGCACTTTCACTATGCTTCACTGACGAAGTAATGGATCATGAATTCCCAGAGGGTTTTAAACCTGTAAATATCAAATCATATGATGGTACAACAGATCCCGCGGTATGGATTGAGGATTTCCTCCTCCACATCCACATGGCCTGCGGTAGTGATCTACATGCTATCAAGTACCTCCCACTAAAACTCAAAGGACCAGCTCGGCATTGGCTGAATAGCTTGCCAGCAGACTCCGTTGGCTGTTGGTAGGATCTGGAAAATGCATTCCTTGACTTGAGCCATATAACTCAGTAGCCGGGGGAATCAGCCAGGCAATTCTGGACACGGTTCCTAACCAAGAAAAATCAAATTGTGGACTATCCGGATGCAGAGGCCTTTGCGGCATTTGAGCATAATATCCATGACGAATGGCTTGCCCGACACCTCGGCCAAGAGAAGCCAAAATCCATGGCAGCCCTCATGACACTTATGACCCGCTTTTGCGCAGGCGAAGATAGCTGGTTGGCTCGTAGTACCAATACAACAAGCAAACCTGGCATATCAAAAGCCAGGGATAGCAACGGCAAACCACGACGCAACAAACACAAGCGCCGCAAATATGGCGAAAACGCTGAAAATATGGCAGTCAATGCCGGGTTCAGGGGCTCAAAGTCCGGTAAGCGGAAAGGACCACCCAAAAATAAAAATCCGGGTCCATCAAGTCTGGACCACATACTCGACCGCCAATGACAAATTCAGGGCACCCAGAAACGCTAGCCACCCATACCAACAGTTAATGTTGTGTCTTCAAACAAGCCGGCAGGGCAGGCGCCAATGATGAAGGGGGGTCCCAAAGCGACGATAGCGACGAAGAGCCCAGACCACCGAATACAGGAGGGCAAAAGAAATTGCCCCCGCATATTCAATCGGTGAATACGGTAAATACCACCCAAATTACCAACTCGGACCAGATATGCATCCTTAATGATGGCGACTCAACGGAACTAGTTGTCCCACAATATAAACTAGGGTTGGTCACCTTCAACCGCATGGATCGTCTGGTTAACGCCAATCAGGGCAATCCAGCCGCACTAGTCCTCGACCCAATAATAGACGGGTTTCACCTCACTCGAGTCCTTATGGACGGAGGTAGCAGTCTAAATCTGCTTTACCAGGACACAGTGCGCAAGATGGGCATCGATCATTCGGTGATCAAACCCACTAAAGCCACTTTCAGAGGCATTATACCAGGTGTGGAGGTTCGCTGTAGAGGCTCCATTTCCCTTGAGGCAGTCTTCGGATCACCAGAAAATTACCGCATCGAAGAGTTAATCTTCGAAATCGTCCCTTTCCGCAGTGATTATCAAGCACTGCTCAAACGAACCGCGTTCGCTCGATTCAATGCGGTGCCACATTATGCCTACCGTAAGCTCAAGATGCCCGGTCCACGCGGCGTCATCACGGTTCATGGCAATGCCGAACCTCCACTCGGCACAAACAAATACACCACTACCTTAGCAGCAGAAACAACGAGCAACACCTTGCAGCAGAACCTCGAATCGATGTCCAGGCTCCCGGACACCGTCAAGAGGCTCCGAACTACTTCGCGGAAGGATAGCCCGGCTCGTCCAGAGCTCAACTAAACACGCCGGCGAAGGCCACGACAGGCCGAACTCAGCGGCTCAACCGCCCTTCGGCACATAAATATTTCTTACATTTCCTTCACAGGTTCACCTTTGCGCCGACCAGGACGGTCTACACGGAGGCGGCTTGAACGCGTAAGGGAATCCTTAGATATCCCCCGCAGTGACTGTCCAGCTATATTACGGATCCGCACTCAGCCTCTTCCCCCTGGTCTCAGCAGGTTCCGCAATCATATTCCTTCTTTTATCGCATTACTTGTATCCATACGCATAGACATACTATTCAATACAACATGTGGATTTATATGACGTTTACCTGCTGTTATTTCTTATTGAAATCATTTTGTAAAGTGGCGTCAGTACGCAGCAATATACCTTAAAATATGCCAGGGGCTTCGTTTTACCCGTAACACGGCAATAAAAGTCCGAACACCTTCATGGAAGTTCGGCACCCCAAACCTATAGCATTATATGCATCAGCTCCGAATCATGTCTTGGGTCAATAGTTGGGTTTGCCCGGCTCCCATGTTTTGGTACCTTACGTTCCGCTATATCGGCTAAGGTAGCACTGGGAGAACTACTGCGATTGTGTCCCGGTTCTTCCGGATGAGCACCTCAGTAGAGCAAGCGGAAAACTGACTGTGATGATACGGCGAGAGCTGGTCAGCTGTTCGAGAGGTCACAAAATATTTAAGGATTTCTCCCGCATAATGCCATAACCAATGCAGCGTGCGATGGATCGGTTTTCATCCGATTAGGTGCTTATAGAGCCCCCAGTACGGTCTTCCAAACACCAGGGGTTGCGCCTACCATACTAAAGCTCATATGGCTAAGTGAGAGTGATAAAGCCCTATAGTCCGATTGCCTGGTTCGTTGTGCTGAGCACCTCCTTCGAAGGACCCAAAAACTGGGATAAAGAGTGCTCAGGTTTATCCCGAACAACCCCGTACTTCTTACATGGGGGCAGAAGCCGACGACTGGCCAACTCTCAGGTTTAACATATAAAACGGCCGCACAGGAGGGTAAACTTTTATATAACAGGTGACAAATAAACAACCTTGTTCAAACATTACAAAGGACAACATGATTGGCGTTCATGGAAATATAATGTCCTTGGTGCATAGCTCCGCTGCAAGGTAGGATCCCTTCAAGACACTCTCATAATATAATTCGGGCTTGTGGTGCTCCTTCCCCTCTAGCGGTCCTTCGGTCATCAGCTTTTCGGCATCCATCTTCCCCCAGTGCACCTTTGCGCGGGCGAAGGCCATTCGCACACCTTCTATACAGGCCGACCGCTTGATGACGTCAAGTCGAGGGCAAGCGCTTACAAGCCGCTTCACGAGCCCAAAGTAGCTACTTGGAATCGGCTCGGCAGGCCATAGCCGGATAACCAGATCTTTCATGGCTAGTTCCGCCGCCTTATGCAGCTCGATCAACTGTTTCAGTTGATCGGCAAAAGGCACTGGATAATGCGGCGCCAAATACCGCGACCAGAAGAGCTTATCTGCGGTGTTCCTTTTTTTGGCTCGGTAGAAGTAGGCGGCATCTGATATGCTGCGAGGTAGCTCGGCAAATACCCCTAAGAAATCCAGCTTCAAAATCAGAAATATTGCTTTCCCTTCAAATACTTGCTTTACATGAAAAAGCCTTACCTGCCGCGATCTTTCTCGCCTCTTGGATCCCCTGCAGGGCGATTTGGGTTTCCCCCCGGGCATCGCTTGTGGCTTGACGCGCCTTGGTGAGTTCGGACTCTTTTTTCGTTAAAATCTGCTCCAAGGTCTTGCACTTCCTTACGGCCTCCTGCAGCTCCTGCTCAGCCTTAATAACTCTGGCATCGTATTTCTCACGAAGAGTCCGCTCTGTGGCCGCCTTTTTCTCGGCCTCGGCAACGGCCCCTTTTAGGGCCTCGACTTCGGTCATAACCCCTAGCACAAATTATGCAGCTCATCTCATACTAACAACTAGCAGTGTAGCCCGCGCATTTGCGCGGCTAGATTTATAGGTTTCATGTTTGTGCTTTCACAAATTTATTATATTATTATATTGGTCTATAGACATTTTAATGTTTTGTCAAAAAACTTCTAGCGCTAATATACCATGTGAATATTTCATTATATCTTAGTGAAATATTTGCGCTGGACAAATAACTTTAATTTAATTTTATTATATAACACCGTTGATTTATTGTTCAATATATAATAATGGTATTGGCAATATGTATACCTTGTGACACAATTATTGATCTTTGGTTTAAAAAAATCATTATTCGAATCGGTTTGCTGGTAAGGATTATGATATGTTAATGTCAAAGGAAACACTCTGGTTAGTATCTTAGCTCATCATTATATAAAAAATAAATAACTACAAAGTGTCCTTCTACTTTAGCTTTCACTTGCGATTTTCAATCATTCTCTTTTGTCTATCTTTCCATTCGAAACTAAATAAGAAGCTAGTGGCTACCTTCTACGTAAATATTGATTGCATGCTCTTGTGTTTTTTTATATTTCAGAAAACACCGTCCCAAAAAATATTTTGATGCATTCTTATCTTCTAGTTTGTAGTATAGTTTGATCATCTCTCTCTATGTCTCTCTCTCTCTATCATAGTTTTTTGTATCATAATCGTATTGTTCTACACATGTGAAAACCCTTTTTATGGGTATTTGAAAACCTTATTACATTTGACATGGGATTTTCTGTAATGCATGGATAGAACATATCTTAACATGTCCATACGTAATATATTCTTGCTACATAATTTTATAAAAAAGTATAATTTTCTAATACTTTTTATTTTTATCTTCTATATTCTACTATAAGTTGGTTTCCTTGCATGGCGTGGGCTTTTGTTTAGGTTTAATCTTCTTATTCCACCATCATTTTTTTTGCTTGCGTTGGGCAGTATTCTTCTCTTTTATACGGACTCTCCAATTACTTTTTTATTATAATTTTAGATGATTGGAATTATCCTAATAATTCACTTTACGTTCCAGAGATACCTTTCCATTTGATTCCGAATATTAAGCATTTTATGAATACATAACATATTCTTGCTACGGATATTTCTAGTGTGCTGGCCAGTATGATTCAGTTTCCTACAAACCCTTTATTTCAGTGTTTATTCTTAAAAATTTGGAGGATCAAAAAATTTCCCTAACATCACACTTTATGTTTCAAATATAACTTTCTATCCGACAAAAAATCATAAAAATAAATACTAAAAAAAAGAGGCCCTAATTCTGGCAATATGTATGATCCTGCACATATTAAAAATGGGTAGTAAATACCTGAGATGATTTGTCTCATGAAACTTCTGTTTGAAGACTACCTCTCACTCATTTATGTCTTTGTCAATCTAATCACTCTACCACTATTATCATAGCTTGCCCTCTCTTACTGCTTCTCTCTATTGTTGTGACTTATAATTTCTGGTTCAACTGAAGCAACACTTTTTTGAAGCACTGGCCGTAGAACAATTTTTCTACGGTATTTCTGGCACAACTGAAGAAACTTATAATTCCTGGTTCAGCTGAAGCAACACTTTTTTTGAAGCATTGGTCGTAGAACAATTTTTCTACGGTATTTCTGGCATAACTCAAGAAAATTAATATGTACTTGACATGGCATGTCGCTTCCATGTCTATTGTTATGGTAACAACACAATTTTTCTTCCCATAAGACGTGTTGCTCACACACGTTACACAATAACTGAAGCAACATCTATTAATATATTTTTTCCATGTCTCCATGAACTGAACATGTTTTTAGTACATGCAAGTATTTTTGAAATATTTAAGATTATGATACATTAGCAGCGACCCTCAATTCAAGGATACCTCAACTCATCTTCGTCCAATTGATGTAAACTTCTTTTCCTATAGTGATGAATTTATGCATATTTATTAGTTTGTTTGCGAAGAATTTATGCATGTTTATACTGCTACAAATGCTGGGGAACAATAGCCATTAATTAGTACACATTGATAGCTTACATTTTTTAAAGATATATTCAAGATGTGGTTCTAGAATTAATTTACATGCAAATAAGGAAAAAAATTGTATTATATATGTGGATATTTTTTAAAGATAAATATTTTACATTTTAATTATATGTAGTGTACCTATTTAATTTCTAAATTACCTTAGCTGCAAAGTAATTGCATTTTTTATTATTGACATCATTTTTTATGTCATCGATTGTTATTATTCTTGCGCGGTTGTAATAATAATACTATAGAAATCCAACACACACTATCAGCATGCTCTTATGTTTGGTAGGACCGTGAAAATCGGACAAATTAGCTGCAAAAGAAAAATTCTGACACATGTACGTTCCTCCTGAGTTAGCCTAAGATTTGGACTCTAATGACACTCAAGTTCGACTAATGTTTTTGCATCGTCAATTCCTGGGACCTTTAACAGGGACTCGGTCTCCTTTGTGCATGAGGACTCGGTCTCCTTTATTTGGCATTAAGACTCAGGTCTCCTGGAAACGTACGCCAAGTCTTTATGTGACATGGCCGTGGTTTTTTTTTTCTCTTCAAGTGTGCACGTGATCTTCTTTGTGATGGGTGTATTTCTCTTATACGTCTACCTGTCCTATACTTTATTGTGCGTTGCATCTTTCCATCATAACACGGGTACATTAATTCTAAAAAAAAGACATGTACGTGACAACTTCGTATGTTCCAAAAAAGACATATATACAATATTTGTATGTAACGTTTACATCTTTAAATCTTAGCCTTTAATCTCTAAAACTAATGGTCGATACAATTTAACATATGTGGACGAACGTGATGGCTTGTTTGACTCTTGTTTTAAGTATATAATAGATAGATTTATTTTGCAATAAATGCGAACAAAGCTTGTGCATACCTGGTTTATCTCTCAACTGCATTCTCAATTGGCCAAGTTCTTCTATGGCTCGCTCCAGACTTTGATTCAGTCCGGTGATCTCCGCAGTACGAGAGGCATCAGCCGCTGCAGACGCCTGCTTGTAACAGAAGAGAAATCAATGTCACTAAATGAGTCTTCCTGCGATCATCAATTCGATGCCCTGTCCGGTTCTTTCCTTCACCGAACAGTGTATCAGGGGCTACTATCTATACTATGACACTCTTCGATAACTCATACAACATACCTCAAAGCCTCTTATAAGGCTGATACAGGCTTCGTTCAGTCCACTCTCAGTCGACTGAATCTTCTCAATCACCGCACCCATAAGGGCACGGTGCTCATCAACGATGGAGGTGTCTTTCAACGCCACCAACAAAGCATCCAACACTTCTGGATAGACAGAGGTCACCGATGGAACAGGCACGCCCCCTCCAACCGAAGGAGGCTGCCTGCTCGATTCCGGAGCCGTATAGGTCTCCAGAATCGCATCTGGTGGGAGCCGAACTCAGGATCGCCCCTGCCATCAGCCCCCATGGGAATAATATTTTCCCCCACGTGTCCGGCCCCTGAGGTTTGACCTCCAGGCACCGCCTTCACAGCTTTTTCCTTTCCTCCTTGGCCGGGGTCCTTCTGGGACGAAGCCTTGGTGTTATGCACCTGTTTGGAGGAAGGGGCCTTTGGGGGCGTCCCGCTCTCCATAGCATTTGAGCTCAGCAAGTCCTCCGACGAGGATTGTTTGGTACGGGACCTCGCCGGACTACAAAAAAATATGGCTTAGGGTAAAATACTAAGCCACGATGAGTCCGGACATCTAAAACGTACTCTAATTCCATATACTTACGAGTTCACCAGGGGTTGGGCCCTGGGATCCCATGTCGAGCCGCTGTCGGCGGTGATGTCTACTACTCAACCTTCTTCTTGTAGACGTTGTTGGGCCTCCAAGTGCAGAGGTTTGTAGGACAGTAGCAAATTTTCCTCAAGTGGATGACCTAAGGTTTATCAATCCGTGGGAGGCATATGATGAAGATGGTCTCTCTCTAGCAACCCTGCAACCAAATAACAAAGAGTCTCTTGTGTCCCCAACACACCCAATACAATGGTAAATTGTATAGGTGCACTAGTTCGGCGAAGAGATGGTGATACAAGTGCAATATGGATGGTAGATATAGGTTTTTGTAATCTGAAAATATAAAAACAGCAAGGTAACTAATGGTAAAAGTGAGCGTAAATGGTATGCCATGATAGGAAACAAGGCCTAGGGTTCATACTTTCACTAGTGCAAGTTCTCTCAACAATAATAACAAAACTGGATCATATAACTATCCCTCAACATGCAACAAAGAGTCACTCCAAAGTCACTAATAGCGGAGAACAAATGAAGAGATTATGGTAGGGTACGAAACCACCTCAAAGTCATTCTTTCCAATCAATCCATTGGGTTGTTCCTATAAGTGTCACAAACAGCCCTAGAGTTCGTACTAGAATAACACCTTAAGACACAAATCAACCAAAACCCTAATGTCACCTAGATACTCCAATTTCACCTCAAGTATCCATGGGTATGATTATACGATATGCATCACACAATCTCAGATTCATCTATTCAAACCAACACAAAGTACTTCAAAGAGTGCCCAAAAGTTTCTACCGGAGAATCAAGACGAAAATGTGTGCCAACCCCTATGCATAGGTTCATGGGTGGAACCCGCAAGTTGATCACCAAAACATACATCAAGTGAATCACGTGATATCCTATTGTCACCACAGATACTCACGGCAAGACATACATCAAGTGTTCTCAAGTCATTAAAGACTCAATCCGATAAGATTACTTCAAAGGGAAAACTCAATCCATTACAAGAGAGTAGAGGAGGAGAAGCAACATAAGATCCAACTAAAATAGCAAAGCTCGCGATACATCAAGATCGAATCACCTCAAGAACACGAGAGAGAGATCAAACACATAGCTACTGGTACATACCCTCAGCCCCGAGGGCGAACTACTCCTCCTCGTCATGGAGAGCGCCGGGATGATGAAGATGGCCACCAGTGAGGTTCCCCCCTTCGGCAGGGCGCCGGAACAGGGTTCCGATTGGGTTTTGGTGGCTACAGATGCTTGCGCCGGCGGAACTCCCGATCTATTCTGTTCTTCGGAAGTTTTAGGGTACGTGGGTATATATGGGTGAAGGAAGTACGTCAGTGGACCTCCGGGCTGTCCATGAGGTAGGGGGGCGTGCCCTAGGGGGGTGGGCGCACCCCCACCCTCGTGGGCAGCCCGGGACTCCCCTGGTGCAGCTCCGGTACTCCGTGGGCTTCTTCTAGTCCAAAAATTGGTTCTCCAGTTGATTTCATTCTGTTTCGAATCTGTTTGATATTCCGTTTCTTCGAAACACTGAAATAGGCAAAAAACAACAATTCTGGGCTGGGCCTTCGGTTAATAGGTTAGTCCCAAAAATAATATAACAGGGGATAATAAAGCCCAATATCGTCTAAAACAGTAGATAATATAGCAAGGAGCAACAAAAAATTATAGATACGTTGGAGACGTATCAAGCATCCCCAAGCTTAATTCCTGCTGTTCCCCCATTAGGTAAATGATAAAAAAATTGATGCGGAGTGCTACTTGGCATAATTTCAATGTAATTCTTCTTAATTGTGGCATGAATATTCAGATGCGAAAGATTCAAGATAAAAGTTTATATTGACATAAAAATAATAATACTTCAAGCATACTAACAAAGCAATCATGTCTTCTCAAAATAACATGGCCAAAGAGGGTTATCCCTACAAAATCATATAGTCTGGCATGCTCTATCTTCACCACACAAAGTATTTAAATCATGTACAACCCCGATGACAAGCCAAGCAATTGTTTCATACTTTTGACATTCTCAAAACTTTTTCAATCTTCACGCAATACATGAGCGTGAGCCATGTATATAACACTATATGTGGAATAGAAGGGTGGTTGTGGAGAAGACAAAAAGAGAGAAGATAGTCTCACATCAACTAGGCGTATCAACGGGCTATTGAGATGCCCATCAATAGATATCAATGTGAGTGAGTAGGGATTGCCATGCAACGGATGCACTAGAGCTATAAGTATACGAAAGCTCAACAAAATAAACTAAGTGGGTGTGCATCCAACTCGCTTGCTCACAAAGACCTATAGCATTTTGAGGAAGCCCATCATTGGAATATACAAGCCAAGTTCTATAATGAAAAATTCCCACTAGTATATGAAACTGATATCATAGGAGACTCTCTATCATGAAGATCATGGTGCTACTTTGAAGCACAAGTGTGGTAAAAGGATAGTAACATTGTCCCTTCTCTCTTTTTCTCTCATTTTTTTATTTGGGCCTTTTCTCTCTTTTTTATGGCCTCTTTTTTTCTTTTTTTTTCTTTTAGTCCGAAGTCTCATCCCGACTTGTGGGGGAATCATAGTCTCCATCATCCTTTCCTCACTTGGGACAATGCTCTAAAAATGATGATCATCACACTTTTATTTACTTACAACTCAAGAATTACAACTCAATACTTAGAAAAAGATATGACTCTATATGAATGCCTCCGACAGTGTACCGGGATGTGCAATGACTCATGAGTGACAGGTATGAAAGAATTATGAACGGTGGCTTTGCCACAAATACGATGTCAACTACATGATCATGCAAAGCAATATGACAATGATGAAGCGTGTCATAATAAACGGAACAGTGGTAAGTTGCATGGCAATATATCTCAGAATGGCTATGGAAATGCCATGATAGGTAGGTATGGTGGATGTTTTGAGGAAGGTATATGGTGTTTGTATGATACTGGCGAAAAGTGCGCGGTATTAGAGAGGCTAGCAATGGTGGAAGGAAGAAAAGTGTGTATAATCCATGGACTCATCATTAGTCATGAAGAACTCATATACTTATTGCAAAAATCTACAAGTTATCAAAGCAAAGTATTACGCGCATGCTCCTAGGGGGATAGATTGGTAGGAAAAGACCATCGCTCGTCCCCGTCCGCCACTCATAAGGAAGACAATCAATAAATAAATCATGCTCCGACTTCATCACATAACGGTTCAGCATACGTGCATGCTACGGGAATCACAAACTTTGGCACAAGTATTTCTCAAATTCACAACTACTCAACTAGCATGACTTTATTATCACCATCTTCATATCTCAAAACAATTATCAAGCATCAAACTTTTCTTAGTATTCAACACACTCATAAGAATTCTTACAAATCTTGTATGCTTAGCATATTAGGATTATTTAAGCAAATTACCATGCTATTTAAGACTCTCAAAATAATATAAGTGAATCATGATAGTTCATATATTTCTACAAAATAAAACCACCGCCGTGCTCTAAAAGATATAAGTGAAGCACTAGAGCAAACAACAAACTACTCCGAAAGATATAAGTGAAGATCAATGAGTAGTCAAATAATTATGCAACTATGTGAAGACTCTCTAACGTTTAAGACTTTCAGATTTTGGTATTTTATTCAAACAGCAAGCAAAGCTAAACAAAATAAAATGACGCTCCAAGCAAAACATATATCATGTGGTGAATAAAAATATAGCTCCAATTAAAGTTACCGATGAACGAAGACGAAATAGGGGATGCCATCCGGGGCATCCCCAATCTTAGACGCTTGGTTATCCTTGAATATTACCTTGGGGTGCCTTGGGCATCCCCGAGCTTAGGCTCTTGACACTTCTTATTCCATAGTCCATCGAATCTTTACCCAAAACTTGAAAACTTCACGACACAAAACTTAACAGAAAACTCGTGAGCTCCGTTAGTGAAAGCAAACAAAACACCACTTCATGGTACTGTAATGAACTCATTCTTTATTTATATTGGTGTTAAACCTACTGTATTCCAACTTCTCTATGGTTTATAAACTATTTTACTAGCCATAGAGTCATCAAAATAAGGAAACAACGGTGCCAAGCAGTGGAACTCGATGGCTCTCCTCTCCACCTCTCCTCTCCACCTGCCCACCCACCCCTCCAATGGTGATCTGTAGCTTTGTGCTACCATGGAAGGCCTCCTCCACTAGGATTTCAAGCCTGGCCTATCAATTGCAGATCAGGTGCTTCGAAGGTTTGGCTCTCCAGTTCATTTTTCTCCATCTCTGAGTACCAAGGAGTTCTTCTTGGTCGTCTACTTCTCCTCGGCCTCATTCCCTCTTACTGAGGAATCTGTGGGTGTTGCGTTGCAATGTTGCATTGGAGGTTTACCTTCGGGGCTCAATGTCAAATCTATTGGTGAAAGAAGATTTCGGTTTTCAGTGGCTTCTAACAAGGTTGGACACTTTATCTATCATCTCAAGGATCGAATTTGGCCGGACTTTGTATGCCATTTTCAACTTTTTCGTTCAGCCAAGGCTTCCTCCACATCTTATGATCTTCATTGGCATTTTGATGAGGTCATCCCTGAGGTGTCCTCAAGATCACCTATGGCTATCAGATCAAATTTGAATTTTTTACGTATGAATGATCTTGGGGGCTTGCCGGATTCTCCATCGCCGACGAGTTCTCCGATGATCAACAATGGGGAGCAAGTTACGACATTTCCAAATCCCAGCATTAATCACATTAATGGCATTCATGACAATATTAATGATGTGGTCGGCATACATTTTGGGAGTTTCCATCAACCAGTTGTATTCCAGAGCAATGCTACCAATCATGACAATCAACATTCATTGCCAAGGGATCTATGTCTTGGGGCTTTTAATTTTGAATTATCTTCTCACAAGGTGGGCAATTGGAATATTTTTCAATGTCAGAATTTCCAGCATCTTTATTGGGACAACATTCCAACATTTATGGTGTTCCATATCCTTGATCAGTTGAAATTTGGTTATTCCAGAAGTCACATTGCCACGATATGGTCTCTGTCATCTATACCTTCATTAGAGTACATCTATAACCGCTTGAATATATGTTCTCAATGTACTCTTATGGGTCATATAGCTGCTTCTTGTCCAAATGGGACATGCGATACTTTCTTGGACCTTTCTTATCATTGCGATCAACAGGAGCATCACCCTGATCCACTGTCAGCACCAGCTACTGGTTTAATGGGTCACGAGGATGATGCCAACATTAATTCTACTAGTGCTCCAATAGCTCCGAATAATGGGTTTTCCTCCTGTTACACTTGCAGATCCACGGAACATTATTCCTTTGCTTGCCCAGCCCAGCTTCTTTGCAATCGGTGTGGTTGGCTAGGACATATACAGCGCCACTGTGGGCTTGTTGATACTCCCACTCTTTTCTGGAAACCTTGTATTCGGCCCACCCAGGCAGGCCCTTCTTCGACAGTCCCTACAGGCCCATCTGATGAGGTGCTACCCATTTTTGGGAAGGACCGTGACTCGAGGGATCCCTTGCTTCATAACTGTGCGATTATTTCTACTACAAATCCTCGGGCTATCATAAATAATTCACTTTGCACTATAGCATCGATTTTGGACAACTCGCAACGGCAGCAAATCACTGTGACAGATATTATTGATCCACTTCCTGCTGGTCCTCATGTGGGTACCCGTGGAAGCGCGACCGTCTGCTGTGAATCGTGCGGTGACCCTGGACACGTGGTGACCTCCTGCTGGCCGGCTCGGCGGTCAGCTCAGAGATTTTGGGTTCCAAAGACTAACAAGAGACCCGTCGATATGCATTCCTCCTCTGCTTCCCCCACCTCCCCTGCTCCACCTCTGGTTCCTCGCCCGCCCTCGCCCATGGCGAACTTTCTCGTCAATGTCGTCCCGTACCTGCCGCATGGGATGACCATCGAGCTGGGCCCCGAAGATCGCGTGGTGAGGGAGGAGATGGTCGTCAGCCCTAATCCGCCGCTGCGCCATGACTTTTTGGCGGTGGCGGAGGTCAATCGCTTCGTCCCGTTCCATCAGAAGGCTACGATGCGTCACTCCATTGAAGGTTTGCTCCATGAGTCACACTTCTTCCCCACTGAGGTGGATGACTATCCGCTAGGCATTGGTATATTTGGTTTTGCGGATTCTGTCATTAGAGATACTGTTGTTAGAACCACCTTTGAGCTTGATGAGGATGAGGATAATCTGGGCACTATAGTTTCGTTTGTTCCTCATGATGCTGCTATCAATATGAGATCGACTTCTTTCGGTCCCCAAGTATGGATTTTATACATTGGCTTTCCCCATGATTATCAGACTTCTCATTATATCCACAAATCCGTTGATAAGTTTGGGGAATTGATCACTTGGAATAACCCACGCGGAGATAGAAAGTTTGTTCTGATCAAAGCCCGTGTGCTCAGTCTGCGTAGGGTTCCCAAGAGTTTTGTTATGCATCAGCTTGGAGGAGAGCGCCGCTGCTGGACTGCCTGTGTAACGATCCTGCGGAGCAGCGATTGGAATGCACACATTCCGGATGTTCCTCCTATGGATTATGAGCAACCGCCGGCTGATGGGATCCCACACCCTCTGTTTGGTGATGGACTGACGGCGGAGTAGATGTATCAGGCGCAACTGCACAATTGGCTTGCTCAGAATGCTGCGCCCAATCAGAACAATGAGGAGGTTCAGCTACAAGGCAACGATGTCCACTTCCAAGCAAACTGGGGCGCCTGGCCACCTTCACCACCACCGGCTGTCTACAATTACCAAGCGTGGCTCGCGGCTGAGGGCTTATATGTGCAAGATGGTATCCTTCCAGCCAACAATCTGCAAGACATCCCTCGCATGGCCTGGAATGACTCCATCTCTGCGTTTGATAGCTCTGATTCTAGTGCTACACTATCTGACACATATGGTCTAGTGCCTCGCAACATTTTCAACAATCTTGCAGCAAACTATGAAGTGGGAGAGAGCTCTCAATCAGCTGCGAGGAATGTCCAGAACAACTCTATTGACTTGGAAATCTCAATTTTTGCTGCTGGCTTGCACCTGGAAATGACTGCCAATGGTGATATGATGTCCTCCATGTTGATCAACCAAGGTATTCCTGCCAGACATCTCAATAGTTTTCTTTCTGGTGCAATCATGCCCATAGTTGCAACTTATGGCCCTTGGAGTACTGGGTATGGGTTCAAATTTGAGAAACTTGAACTGAAGATGCATATCAGGGAAGAAGATGGGGTGATCCATGTGTCTCCAGCCACTCAGACTATGACTGCTCTGGACAGTCACCACCCTCACTCTGCTGTGCTAGATGCTCCATCTACCCTTCGCATCACTGAACTATCAGATAACTCTACACTGCTGCCTGCCCTGCTTGTAAATAGCCCTTCTGACTTGCAGCTTGCTTCGCTTGAGTTGAACCATACTGCACCTATGACTGCCTTACTGACAGATGCACAGGAGACCAACTCTGTGTCTATGGTTGCATATGTTGAGGAGGTCCAGATCATCGCTGACTCTCAGTAGGACTTGCCTATGCATGTTTCGCTACCACCTGTTATTCCCTCTGATCCTGAAGTTGCTGCTTCTTCTAGTAGAAAGGGTAAAGCGACTGCTCCTGAATCAACCATTACTCTGCGTCGAAGCACACGTTCCAATAAATATGATGGGTTCAAAGTGCCACCTCTTTCAGACACCAAGCTCAAAACCTCCAAGGTCAAACCCAGAGTGATTCCTTCTGCAGCTTCGGCCAACTTTGACTCTGCATTGTCTGAAGCCCCAGAGATCCCACCGCCTACTACAATTCCAGTCATCCAACACATTGGCACAATGATGTGTGGCATTCCAGCTGAAGAACTCACGGAGGAGCGTCTGCAGGCTTCTTCTGATGATGGGCCATCCTTGGCCAACTTTTAATTCCTTTGTTCTGGGTTTATCTGCTCCTACTTTTATTTTATCCTACCCGTATTATGGTACTTCCTGTTAGTTGGAACGTACTTTGCTGGAATGTCCGGGGCATAAATTTTGATGCAAAGCAGCTAGCGCTTTCAAATGCAATCAACTCCTCTGGTTGTGCTGTAATTTGCTTGCAGGAGACAAAAAACCTTCTTTTGATCATGCTTTTGTTAAATCCTTCTGCCCTAGGCGTTTTGACCAATTTGTTTTCATCCCTTCCTGTGGGGCCTCGGGAGGTCTTGTCACGATTTGGAATAGTTCAATTTTCTCTACAACTACTATTGCTCAAGAAGATTTTGCCCTGGTTACACGATTTCAATCAACCCAATCGGCACATTTTTGGACCTTGGTCAATGTTTATGGCCCTTGCCAAGGGGAATCGAGAGTTAACTTTATCAATTGGCTTATGGCTCTGAATATCCCCACTAATGAAGACTGGCTTTTGGTTGGAGACTTTAATTTTATTCGCAGCCCAGATAACCGCAACAAGCCCGATGGCAATTATGGTGATATGATTACTTTTAATGACTTCATCCGAGCACAAGCCTTAATTGAACTGCCCATTAAAGGTCGAGAATACACCTGGAGTAACATGCAAACTGATCCATTACTCAAGCAAATTGATTGGTTTTTCACTAGTACTAATTGGACGAACTCCTACCCCAACACAGTGGTTAAACCCCTCGGTCGACCTGTATCGGACCACATCCCATGTGTGATTACTATTGAAACTTCCATCCCACGATCAAAGTTATTCAGGTTTGAATCCTTCTGGATCCAACACCCAGGTTTTATGGAAGTAGTTCGAAATGCTTGGGCCAAGCCTATGCAATCTCAGAATATGGCGACTGTCTTATGCAAAAAAATTAAAACCCTACGCCATGATCTTAAATATTGGAGTAAAAATATCTCAAAATTAACCATTGCCATAGAAAATTCAAACAGGGCCCTTTTGGAAATCGATGGGTTAGAGAATAAAAGACAGTTATGCACACCCGAAGCTAATTTCAGGAAAATACTAAAGGCTCACCTCATCAGACTGCTATCTTATCAAAGGATGTACTGGAAGAAACGGTGTACCATTCGATGGGTGCAATTTGGGGAGGAAAATTCTAAATTCTTTCAAGCTATGGCCTCGGAGCGATACAGAAGGAATAATATTGCAGCCCTACAAACTGATGATGGTATGTGTGTGGAGGATCATGCGGGAAAAGAAGCAATAATCTTTCAATCCTTCAAACAGAGGCTTGTCACTTCTTCTCATAATGATATGAAATTTGATCTTCCAAGAATTATCAAGAGAATTGAAGGTCTATATGATTTAACTGTCCCTTTCACACATGCTGAAATAGATCATGTTATTAAATCGATGCCACCGGATCGTGCACCAGGACCAGATGGCTTCAATGGTGCGTTTCTCAAAGCTTCTTGGCCAATAATCAAAGAGGATTTTTATAAATTGTGCAATCAATTCTTTGATGGAAATCTCAATCTTGAAAGCATCAACGACGTCTACATCACTTTGATCCCAAAAAACAATGCGCCTAGCACCGTCAATGACTTCCAACCAATCACCCTATTGAACTGCTGTCTCAAAGTGATCACAAAAATCTTGGCCAACCGGTTGCAAAAGGTCATTCTGAAAATAATTCACCGTAACCAGTACGGTTTCCTCAAAGGGCGCACTATCCAGGACTGTATCGCTTGGGCGTTCGAGTACATTTACCAGTGCCAAAGCTCCAAGAAAGAGATTATGCTTCTCAAACTCGAGTTTGCTAAGGCTTTTGACACCATTGACCATGAAGCAATGCTCATCATTATGAAGAACATGGGTTTTAACGCTAAATGGTTAGGCTGGATTCAATGTATTTTCTCTTCGGGCAAGTCAGCTGTTCTCCTAAACGGTGTCCATGGCAGACAATTTCATTGCAAATGCGGAGTGCGCCAAGGTGACCCCCTGTCCCCCCTAATTTTTGTACTTGCCGCTGACCTCCTTCAAGCCGCAATCAATGATGCTTTTACTAGGGGGGAAATCAGTTTTCCCTTTCCTTGCAATACACAACGAGAATACCCGGTGATTCAACACGTGGATGATACTATACTAGCTATGCCAGCATGTCCTACCCAAGCCATGACCATCAAAACTATCCTCTCCGACTATGCTACATCGGTAGGTTTAAAGATCAATTTCCATAAATCTACTCTCATACCCCTCAACTGTGGGCAGGAGGTCACAAACACATTGGCAAATATTTTTGGTTGTGTTATTAGCAAGTTACCGTTTACCTATCTTGGCCTACCTATGGGTACCACCAAACCAACTATCTTGGACCTCATGCCTCTGGTCTACTGTGTGGAGAGATGACTTTCGGCCACCCTCAACATGATTACATATGGAGGAAAACTCACACTGTTGAACTCAATCATAAATTCTCTCATCATCTTCGCTCTTTGCACACTCGAACTCCCAGCAGGCATCATCGAACTTATTAACAAAATCCGCAGGAAGTGCCTCTGGACGAAGAAAACTGATCAAGGTGATAAGTGCAACTCCTTGGCATCATGGGATATGATATGCAAACCCAAAGAGTCTGGAGGACTTGGCATTATTAATCTCCAAGTGCAAAGTGATGCTTTGCTTCTCAAATTTCTTCACAAGTTCTATAATCATTGGGACCTACCTTGGGTGGAATTGATTTGGAACACATACTACACCACAAAAATTCCACACGCATCTGACCCATGTGGCTCATTCTGGTGGTGTGATGTCTCTAAACTTATGCCAATTTACCGCGGGATCACCAATGTGACAATTCGAAATGGATCTTCGGCTCTGTTATGGAAAGATGTATGGATTGGTGATGTTCTGGCCGACACCCATCCCAGAGCCTTTTCCTTCGCGCAGCTGGAAGATATTTTTGTGAGGGATTTCTTGCAGAGCACGTCACTTGGCGAAACGTTCTACCTACCCCTCTCCGCGCAAGCTCTTGATGAAACACGCGACCTACAACAACAAACCATGCAGATTGATCTTATGGACCCTTCGGCCAATGACGAATGGAACTGTGTCTGGGGATCAGAATACTCAGCCAACAGATTCTACACCTTCTACTTTAAAGATGTCCAGGCGCACCGAACATATAAATGGATATGGAAATCAAGATCAACGATGAAAATCAAAGTTTTTGGCTGGTTACTGCTGTCAAATAGACTCAACACTCGCAACATGTTGAAAAGGAGACACTACAGCATTGGCACAGACTTTGGTTGCCTTCTATGCACAGCCTGCCAGGATGAGACTGTGGAGCACCTCTTCTTTGAGTGCACCTTCAGCCTTGCATGCTGGAATGAACTTCACATCATGGGACATGCGACTGACAATCGGCTAGACTGGGTGGACAAGGCCAAAGCCTCCTGGAGCCAACCATTGTTCATGGAAATCTTCCTTTTGGCATCCTGGAGCATCTGGAAGGAAATAAATAATAAACACTTCATAGGAGTTCTCCCATCACAATATTCTTGGCGTGCAAGACTCAAAGAAGACCTCTTCCTCCTTACTTATAGTGGGAGACAAACATAAAGACTTCCTATTTTCCTTTATCAGTTCCCTGTAGTACCCCCTACCCCCCAACCCCCATTCACAAAGTGAATGGCTTGTAAATAAATTCATGTAACATACATTATATTCTTTTATTTAATTACAGTAGGAGCCTCTCCTACTATTTCAGGTGTAAAAAAAAGCAAACAACACAATGAAAACATAATCTGTCAAAAACAGAACAGTCTGTAGTAATCTATATCAAACGTATACTTATGGAACTCCAAAAATTATAAAATAAATTGGTGGAGCTGAGGAATTTGTCTAGTAATCATCTGCAAAAATAATCAACTAAATAGCACTCTCCAGTAAAAAGTTGAAGCTAATCTCGTGAGCGCCAAAGTTTCTATTTTTTTACAGCATGATCATAAAGACTTGACCCAAGTCTTCCCAAAGGTTCTACTTGGCACAAACACTAATTAAAACACAAAACCACATCTAAACAGAATCTAGATGGATTATTTATTCCTAAACAGAACCAAAAAGCAAAAAACTAAAATAAAGTTGGGTTGCCTCCCAACAAGCGCTATCGTTCAACGCCCCTAGCTAGGCATGATGATTTCAATGATGCTCACATAAAAGATAAGAATTGAAGCATAAAGAGAGCATCATGAAGAATATGACTAGAACATTTAAGTCTAACCCACTTCCTATGCATAGGGATTTTTTGATCAAACAACTCATGGGAACAATAATCAACTAGCATTGGAAGGCAAAACAAGCATAACTTCAAAACTTTAAGAATATAGAGAGGAAACTTGATATTATTGCAATTCCTATAAGCATAAGTTCCTCCCTCATAATAATTTTCAGTAGCATCATGAATAAATTCAACAATATAACCAGCACCTAAAGCATTATTTTCATGATCTATTTGCATAGAAATTTTATTACTCTCCACATAAGCAAATTTCTTCTCATGAATAATAGTGGGAGTATCATAAGAGACTTGAATACTATAAATTGTTTCCACATTAAAAGAGTAATGTTCAGAAAAAGGGTAATCATAATCATGACAAGTTTTATAAATATAATCATCACTACTTCTTATAGCATAAGTTTCATCACAATAATCATCATAAGTAGCAACTTTGTTCTCATCATAATCGATTGAAACCTCTTCCAAGATAGTGGATACATCACTAAATAAAGTCATGACCTCTCCAAATCACTTTCATAAATATTATAAGATTCAAAATCCTCCAAAATAGTGGGATCACTACTTACTAAAGTTGACACTCTTCCAAATCCACTTTCATCAATATAATCATCATAAGTAGAAGGCATGCTATCATCATAACAACTTTGCATATCAAAACTTGAGAGGCTAAAAATATCATCAAGCTTGGAACAAACATTAATTTCAGCAAATATATTCTCAAATATGTCATCCTCATCGAACATAGCTTCCCCAAGCTTGGGCCTTTTCATATCATAAGCATAATCACTCTCATCATTAATAGTATGGATAGCACCAATAGTATAGCAATTATCATATTCTTCCAAGCAAGTGCCAAAAAGATTTTCAAGATCATAAGAAGTATCATTATCTTCCCAATCATAATCATCACAACAAGCAATAGGCATAACTAGATCATCATCAAGTGCATCATCTTCCACAATTATTTTTGATTCATTTTCATGAGGCACAACATAATAGGAGCAACATTATTTGGGAGGGATACTAAGGGAGTCCTGGATTAGGGGGTGACCGGGTAGCCGAACTATAACCTTTGGCCGGACTCTTGGACCATGAAGATACAAGATTGAAGACTTCTTCCCGTGTCCGGATGGGACTTTCCTTGGCGTGGAAGGCAAGCTTGGCGATACGAATATGTAGATCTCCTTCCGTTGTAACCGACTCCGTGTAACCCTAGCCCTCTCTGGTGTCTATATAAATCGAAGGGTTTTAGTCCATAGGACGAACAACAATCATACCATAGGCTAGCTTCTAGGATTTAGCCTCTCTGATCTCGTGGTAGATTCACTCTTGTACTACCCATATCATCAATATTAATCAAGCAGGAGTAGGGTTTTACCTCCATCGAGAGGGCCCGAACCTGGGTAAAAACATTGTGTCCCTTGTCTCCTGTTCCATCCGCCTAGATGCACAGTTCGGGACCCCCTACCCGAGATCCACCGGTTTTGACACCGACATTGGTGGTTTCATTGAGAGTTCCTCTGTGTCGTCACCTTTAGGCCCGATGGCTCCTCCGATCATCAACAACGACGCGGTCCAGGGTGAGACCTTTCTCCCTGGACAGATCTTCGTATTCGGCGGCTTTGCACTACGGGCTGATTCGCTCGGCCATCTGGAGCAGATTGAAAGCTATGCACCTGGCCATCAGGTCAGATTTGGGAGTTTGAACTACACGGCCGACACCCGCGGAGACTTGATCTTCGACGGATTCGAGCCGCAGCCAAGCGTGCTGCACTATCATGATGGATATGACCTAGCTCTGCCGCCGAGCAGTGCCCTAGAGGCCGCACCCGTATCAGCTCCGACCCTTAGCTCGGAGCCATCTGCGCCGATCGAGGACGAGTGGATAGACACCGCCTCGGGCGCCGCAGCCTCAACGTCGATCGAGCCGAATACCAACCTTATCCTCTCCGAAACCCGTGACTCCAGGGTGCCGGACTCTTTTCCGAACTCCGAACCCTTCGCGCCCCTGCCAATCGGTTCCGATTGGGCGCTGATCATGGAATTCACCACCACGGATATCTTTCAGCACTCGCCGTTCGACGACATTCTGAATTCACTAAAGTCTCTCTCTTTGTCAGGACAGCCCTGGCCGGACTATGGCCAGCAGGGTTGGGATACGGACGACGAAGAAATTCGACACCCACCCACCACCCACTTCGTAGCCACTTTCAATGATTTAACCAACACGCTCGACTTCGACTCCGAATACATCGATGGTATGGATGACGATGGAGGAGACGAACATGAACCAGTGCCTATAGGGCACTGGACAGCCACCTCATCCTACGATGTATGCATGGTGGATACCCCCAAAGGAAACGACCAGCAAGAACAGGACGATGCAACGAAAGGTCGTTCCTCCGAAAAGCAACCAAAGCGGCGGCGTAAGCACCGCTCCAAGCCTTGCCCCGATAGAGACAGCGGCCATATAGACCCAGCCACGGAGCAGGGCGAGCCAGCGAATGACGAACATGGCATCGAGCAACTGTCCGAACAAGGCAACTTGGATAAACAAACCGCACAACCCGTCCCTGACGAGGATAACAATCCGGACGACCTCACACCGGATAAGTTCCTGGTTGCAAGGTACACTCCCAATCAGATGTTGCAAGGTACTCAACACCGCAGACAAGTACGGCGATAATCGCAACACAAAGAGCTACCCAAAGCCAAAGCTACTGCCCGAATTTGATAAGGAGGCCCTAGAGCCCCCAAAATCAAAAAATAGGGAAGCCACCCGGTCAGATAGACGACCCCATGGCCAACATAGAGCGGCAAATGGCGCCACACACAAACCAACATGCGATCCACCCAAGGATTCGCATCGAAAGAATGGCCCAGCCAGGTCTAGCTACGGGTCAAAAAAGCAAGCTCTCGTAAGCAATGTAACGCAACAAAAATCCGAACAACACGGCACACCCAAATACAGGGGTGTCGCACACCCCCTCTGTTTCACCGATGAGGTGCTGGATCATGAATTTCCAGCGGGATTCAAACCCGTAAACATAGAGGCGTACGACGGAACAACAGACCCTGGAGTCCGGATTGAGGATTATATCCTCCACATACACATGGCTAGAGGTGACGACCTCCACGCCATAAAATACTTACCCCTCAAACTCAAAGGGCCAGCCCGACATTGGCCTAAAGGCCTTCCCGAAAACACCATTGGAAGCTGGGAAGAGCTCGAGGACGCTTTTCGGGCAAATTTTCAAGGGACCTACGTCCGACCTCCGGATGCAGACGATTTAAGCCATATAACTCAACAGCCTGGTGAGTCAGCCCGGAAACTCTGGAACAGATTTTTTACTAAAAAGAACCAGATAGTCGACTGCCCGGACGCCGAAGCCTGAGCAGCTTTCAAACACAGCGTTCGAGACGAATGGCTCGCCAGACACCTCGGTCAAGAAAATTTAAGGACAATGGCTGCATTAACAAGCCTCATGACCCGCTTTTGCGCGGGAGAGGACAACTGGTTGGCAAGATGCATCACCAGCGACCCAAGTACATCCAAAGTCAGGGATGAAAATGGGAAACTACGGCGCAGCAAGGACCAGCGTCGGAATAAGAGAAACAGCCCGAAGAGCACGGCAGTCAACGCCGGATTCAAAAGCTCTCGGCAGAATCAGAAAAAGCTGCCCCTCAAGGATAACAGGGACGAGCTATCTAACCTAAACAAAATCCTGGACAAGATATGTCAAATCCACAGCACCCCCGGGAAGCCTACAAACCACACCCACAGAGAATGTTGGGTCTTCAAGCAATCCGGCAAACTCAACGCCGAGCACAAGGGGCTCGACACACCAAGTGAGGATGATGACGAACCCCACAAGCAGAGCACCGGGAAACAAAAGAATTTCCCACAAGAAGTCAAAACAGTGAACTTACTTCACGTGACAAAAGGGAAAAATAGAGCGGCGCCTATAGAGATACGCGCCATACGACCCACCCCAAAGGAGTCTCGCCACTGGTTCTCAAAACCGATCACCTTCGACCATCAGGATTACTCTAGAAGTATCCGGAACGCAGGCGGGACTGCCTTGGTATTGGATTCGATAATTGATGGACTCCACTTTACGCAAGTCCTGATGAACGGTGGCAGTGGTCTAAACCTGCTATATCAGGACATAGTCCGCAAAATGGGGATGGACCCAACAAAAATTCGCCATAGCAACACTTCCTTTCAAGGAGTAACGCTAGGCCCGGATACCCATTGTACGGGTTCTCTCTTGCTAGAAGTTACGTTCGGCTACCTCGATAACTTCCGCCGTGAAAAGCTAACCTTCCACATCGTCCCTTTTCCAAGTAGCTATCAAGCACTACTGGGACGCGAGGCTTTTGCCCGCTTTAACGCAATACCGCATTATGCATCTCTTACGCTAAAGATGCCCGGTCCACGAGGCATCATCTCACTAAAGGGAAATATCGAGTGTTCCTCGCGTGCGGAAGAATATGCGGCTGCCTTGACAGCCACACATTAAAATAGCTTCAGCAACTAAAGCATCTAACAGGTCATTAAGACCACGGACACGGTTAGGCGAGTCCGGAGCAAACATATAATAAAAGGTTCAGTAGTCATACACCCCTATACAAGGGGCTCCGCGTATGTAAAATAAGCGACAATAAGGCTCAATTTTACCCGTCTTGACTTACACTTTGTTTAGTATAGCGTACATTCTGCATAACTATAATTCTTTTCCTTTTTTAGCTAAGTTCCTCTCTTTTACAGATGACCACCATGCTACGCCTGTCCAAGACACGGCACAACGGAGACACAGGCGCAGACGTGCAGCACGGACCCGTCCCCAGGATTCTTTTTAGATTAAGACCCTGCGTCAACCTTTTTTTACTGTCTCTTGTTGATCCACATTCCCCGGATTCTCAGTATAACCGAGGAGGAGGCTGGCGTCTTGGCATGTGGCCACGTCAAAATTTCGCACGTACCTGGACACAAGGGGCTTATTATCAAGGGCACTACTCAGCCCGCTTTCATAAAGACCGAATACCTTAGGGAGTGTTCGGCGTCGCGAGTTTGGCCTTATATGCATCAGCTCCGAGTCATGTCTTTGGTCAAATGTTGGGTTTGCCCGACTCCTGTGTTTTGCTGCCTTATGTTCCGCTCTATCGGCTAAGGCGGCACCAGGAGAACTACTGCGATTGTGTCCCGGTTCTGCCAGGCGAGCACCTTAGTAGAGAAAGCCGAAAACTGACTGTCATGATATAGCGCGAGACTAGTCAACCACTCGATGACTCATTGGAATCTTCGGGATTCCTCCGCATTAACAAAGGGCCATTTCCCGGTCAGGCACACACGCGCCACGAGTTCGGGCGAGCGCGGCGCCACCAGGGGCTATATAGTAGCCTCACTGTCAAGCTCCTATGGCCAAGTGAAAGTGATAAAGCATTATAGTCCGGTTGCCTGGTTCGCTGCGCCATCACCTCCTTCATGGACCAAGATGTTGGATCAAGTGTGAAAATGCGCCTTCTACGAACACCCCCGCATTATATGCATGGTGGCTGAAGCCGACGACTGCCATATTTCAGGTTATATACATGTATACATTAACGGCCGCACATGAGGTATTTTAATTCTTGAAGGCACAAGTATAAAAAGCTTTTACATTCCATAGAAATATTTTTTTACAAAAATACATGTTATTAGAATATAGTATCCTTCGAGCACTGCGTCTCTATTAAATGAGCGCCTTGCAGGACTTCTTGAAAATAGTGCTCAGCAGGTACTCGGCTTCCGTCCGAGTCTTGGGATGCAACAACGATGGCCTCCATCTCCGCCCAGTATGTCTTGACACGGGCAAGGCCATCCGCGCACCCTCTATGCATGCTGACCTCTTCATCACATTGATATGCGACACTGCACCAAGGAACTGCTGCACCAAGCTAAAATAGTTGTTCGGCTTGGGCCTCTCCGGCCACAGATGATCCACGACATCCTTCATGGCGAGTCCGGACAACCTATTCAGTTCGGCCCATTTGGCCAAATGATCGGTCAATGGAAGTGGGCGCTCCACATTGTTAAATTGTGACCAAAAGAGTTTTTCCACTTCGCTATCTTTCTGATCTCGGAAATGTTCGGCCGCATCAGCAGCACTCGCAGCTAAATCCAGATAGGCATCCGCCGAACTCCTCATCCGGTCCAACGGCGCATACTTCGTATCTCTGAACTTCATCCGCAGCATAAAGGGCTTTCCAGCCGCGACATCTCCGGCCTGACGTAGCTCCTCCTTCATCGCTCTCATCGCAGAACAAGCATCCTTGGCCGCCGTAATGGCCTTTTCCAGGTCTATCCGCTCCGCCCGATCTCCTTTCTCAAGAAGCTTGCAGCGGTCAGCAGCGGTCTTCAACTTCACAGCCATCTCGACCATTTCCTTTTTTGCTTCGGCAATGAGAAGCATGTTCGGCTTTCAGCTCCTCAACTGCCTTTAGGGCAGCCGCATCACTTTTTCTGGCTTGTTCCTTGGCTCGGGCAAGTTCTGCCCGAAGGTCCTCCACAGCGGCAGCCCCATCTGCATTAAGTGCACACATTGTAAGATACTGGCATCAAGCTCCTCTTACCAGGTGTCCCCGGAGAGATTACATACCTTGGGCCTCGTTAAGCCGCTTGTTGACAAGCGCGATATCGGCATCAGCCACATCCAGTTGCCGCGATAGCTCGGCAAACTCATCAGTCCGGCTGGACACTGGACATCTTGCCACCTGCATAAGAAGGTGGCAAAATTATACCTGGGACTATGATTCTCTGCATGCTGCCGTCTTTGGAAACACACAGAGTCTCAGGGGCTACTATCCACACAGGGCGCATCTTATATATGCGGAACTGTCAAAAGGTACATCACTTTCGCGTACCTCAAAGCCTGTTAGCAAACTCCTGATGGCCTTGTGCAACCCGCTTTCCACGGATGAAATCCTTTCAATTACCGTACCCATTAAGGCACAGTGCTCCTCCGAGATAGACACCCGCCCTAGCAGGTCCTTCAGCTCCTCTGACCATGCACCAGGCGGTGCCGGACTCGCTCGATGGCTTCTCTCAAAGGCCGGACGCGGAGAGCTCTAGGGGGACATATGACTACCTTCCGGCCCTGCCGGACTAGGAGAAACCCTCCGCCACGACACCTCAGGATCGCCCGCCTCGTAAGGTGGAACGGCAGGGGGATGCGTTCCGCTCTCCATCATTTCCGAAAGAAGGTCCCCCGAAGATGAGTTCTGCTGAGAAGGGCTGAGACCCGAACTAGAAAGTAAAACGTCAGTTATTTTTCTCGGGGATAAAATAAGGATTCCTCTTGTCGGGTCACGGGTTCCGGCAGACCCTTAAGGTTCAAACTCTGGGGTGCGCGCGGAGATCGTGCCCTCTACCTCTCCGTCTCGTAAGGATCTAAACTACTGCGAGAACAACACAAGAGACACAGGGTTTATACTGGTTCGGGCCACCATTGTGGTGTAATACCCTACTCCAGTGTGGTGTGGTGGATTGCCTCTTGGGCTGAAGAGGAAGAACAATACAAGGAAGAACGACCTCGCAAGGGTCTGTTCTTGGCTAGGGATGAACTGCTAGGGGGAGTTCAATCGCCCTTCTCTCTCTCTCTCTCTACTTGCTCTGGATACTGAATCAGGTTGGATTCTCGATGCCTCTACCCTAGGGGTGGCTAGTCCTATTTATAGGCAAAGGCCCTGGGCCTCTTCCCAAATATTTGAGCGGGAAGGGCGCCAACAATTGGCCGATTTGAAGGGGAACATCGGGTACACTTATCCTGAAACAAGTTGGTCTTCGCCTGCCAAAGGCTCTGGCGATGACGCCGGCTTGGGCTCCACAGTGACTTCCTCCTTGTCGTGGAGTTGGTCTTGGTCTCGTTGCACCGAAATGGGTGCCTTTGCTTGATCCTCTCGCCTGCGCTTGCCCCCTTTGCACCAAAGAGGAAAGGGAGGACACTGCGCGGGCTGGCGCCCGCCTGGCACCTCTGGTCGTCATGGCTTGCGTCATGGGCACCTCGTGAGGTACCCCGCCTTGATCTCTCCGCCTCCTCGCGAGCCAGCCTAAGGAGGATGTGCTGGAGGAAGCTCCGTGTCATCCGCCTCGCGAGGCTTGGTCCCTCGCGAGGGTCTTGAGCCTTGTGTTGATGAAGATGGGCCACGTTGGGCCCCCACTCGAGCCACGCTGCAGGCCGTAGGCAGGCAAGTCTGGGGACCCCCGTTCCCAGAACGCCGACAGTAGCCCCCGGGCCCAAGGCGCGCATGGACTTAGCCGTGCCGAGAGGCGAAAGGGCAAGGGCGAAGCGCCGCGGGCCCTAACAGCCTGCGGCCTTGGGCGCCGCGTGGCGGTTTGACAGGACGTGGGCGTCTCCACTTCCCCACGACGCCTCGGCAACCACGTGACTTGACTAGTCCCTGCATGCATAGATTCGGGTCATTATTACCTGCGATCATGGTGCTTGGCGGTTGGCCTCTTCCGGCTATAAGTGCGAGGCCGCACAAGCTCCGCCAGTCCATCCCTTCCCACTTCTTCTCCTGCTCCTCTCCTTCGCCGCCACCGTTCACATGGCCCCGAAGAGGTTCTCAGCTGCGGAGAAGGGGAAGGCTAGTCGGGCAGGGCCCGACTCCCCTCCGGCCAAGCGCGGCCGGGGCCGTCCCCGCAAGCATCCCGTGGCCCCTGCTGTGGCTCCCCGCGGACACAGGGGTGGTTCTCCGCGCGGCGGCGAGCGCTCGGCCGCCATGGAGAGGCAGGCTATGGCTGCGCGGCCTCCCAGGCCGCGCTTTCGCTCGGCGGAGGTGCTGCCGGAGTTCGTCGTGTGGTCGGCGAACCCAACCAGCACCTGGCTCCAGCTCCCTCGCTTCTTCATCAGCGAGCTGCCGCCCGGCGCCCGGTGCGGCTTCTGGCTTCAGGCCGACGGCTGCTGCAGTAGGGCCTCTTGGGTCTCGCTCGAGGTTTCTCCTTCTGGGAACGGGGCCCTGACCCGCGGCTAGCAGACGTTTGCCCGCGCGCGCGGCCTGGGCGAGCGGTGGACACTGCACTTCAAGTTCGACGGCGACAGCACCCTCTACGTGAGGGTGTTCGGGGAAGACGGTCGCCGCGCGGGATGCTGCCCCGAGGACGACGACGAAGGAGACAGCGCTTGCTCTGCTGGCGGCGCTCGAGGTTCCCCGAGCTTCGCCTACTCCCCTTCAGGCGGCTCCTTCAGGAGGTTCTCAGGGTTGTCGAAAGCTTGATCCTCATAAGTGTTCTCAACAGGTTCCTCGTTCACGTACTCGTCTCCCGGCTCTACCCAGAACAAGAACACAAGCAAAGGAACAACTATCAACCACGATGCAATGCGCAATCAACATGATGCAAAACATGGCATGATATGCGAGATGTGGTATGCAATGCATATGCGTGCTCCGGAAGGAAAAGATGAACAAGGCATAATCTTGGCAAACCAAGTATGCCACTGGAAAGGTGAGGTGATTTCGGTTGAAATCGATATAAAAATCACCGGAACCGGATGCACGGTTTGCAAATGACAAGCAAAACAAGAATGACATATTTCTGCGTTTAACAGCATGATGCCACTTAGCATGCAACAAGAAATTAAGCTACTGCACCCAAACATATCAGAAAAGCATATGAAAGTGATCTACTCAAGATGCTCGACAAAAGATGAACACTGATATACGGCTAAATATAACAGGTTCACAGACTTAGTGAAAATACTATCATGCCAGAAATTAACATCAGGATGACATGTTTAGAGCAAGGAAACAACCTGCTACAGGAACACAATATAGCAAAACAAGGCATGGCATGAATCTACTCAAAACATAGAACAAAAGTCCCTTACTGACCATGAGCCAAAAAGGACCAGAAAATATAATAGCACCCATGTCAATTAAGCAAGTTTCGTTACAGTTTTCAGACTTAGCAGAAAACTGGACAAGTCAAAAACAGATAACAAGTAGGCATGTTTACGAGCTCGATGCACTCACTAAAGAGCATTTCATGATAAAATAAGCATACAAACATCAAGAAGACATGGCATAGAAGCTAATCATGGCAAGAACAACATCATAGCATGCAAGGATCAACTACAACAAGCTTGGCAAAATCGAATAACATGTAAACAATCTGCCAGTAACATTTTATAGCAAAAGTAGAGCTCGATTGACTCAAGCTATGACACTCCATAATTACAAACAAAGGCATGGATGGATAGAGAAAATCCATATATTCAAAACACCCTTACTGATCATGCTCAAAATGGGCATAGATCTCTCTGTAACAACATGAACACATAGCATAAAAATGAAAGCAGGATATGACTTAGTGAAATTACAAAGTCCCTGAAATCAGCAACAATATGATCCCTAGTTTGCATGCTTGTGATAGTCACCACAAAGATAACAAAAATACACGGCATACACCCCTGTAAAGATGGCATGGCATATTACAAAACACATGTAGGGATCAAGTTCATAGGATGCACACATCAATCATGGCAAAAATGACAAAAGTGCATCTACTGAAACAGATCTGAAACCAACATCACATAGCCCTCTTCTAACAGCATTTAGGGCATCAAGATGAGCTCAAATGAAAATGATGCAATGATATGAAATGATGTACTCATCGACACGAACAATTTGACATATTACACGCATGAAACTGAGCAGTATGCAGCAAGTTATGATGCGATGAACATGCAACAAAATATCTGCAGGAAAATGACTTAGACGAAATCGACCTCCGAGATCTAGGGTTCCTCGAGCTCGCGGGCCGAGGCGGCGCCGGAGTTTCGCCGGAGTGAGACGGGGGAAGGCGGCGGAGGTCGCTCCCGACCGCATCCGGCCGGATCCGGGCCGGAGGAGGCCGGGGCGCGCGGCGGGGGCGCGGGGAGACGGCGGGCGGTGCGCGGGAGCCGGCGAAGTGGGCGGCGAGGCACGGGCCGGCGACCGGCGCGGCGGGCGGCGCGGCTGAGCGGCAGCGGCGCGGAGGCGGGGAGCGGGCGACGGGGGCGGCGGCGGATCTGGGCCGTGGGGGCCCTCCTCGGGCTTCGGCGGGCCGCGATGGAGGCGGCGAAGTGGGCGCAGCCGCGGCGAATCGCGGCGCGACACGTGGCGGCGGCGGGGCGAAGCGGATGCGTCCGGCCCGGCGATTTTCGTCCGGCGGCGCGTGGAGAGGGAGGGGTCTAGGGTTTGCCCGAAAATTTCGGAGGGGGAGGTGTATTTATAGGTACGAGGGGCTAGGAGGCTCCAAATTGAGCACGGTTTGCGGCCACACGATCGTGATCGAACGGTGATGGACATGGGAGTGACTTAGATGGGTTATTGGGCTGATTTGGAGGGGTTTTGGGCTGCAACCCAAAAGAGGCTTTCACGGTTACCCGGTTAACCGTTGGAGTATCAAACGACCTCCGAATGACCCGAAACTTGACAGGTGGTCTACCGGTGCTATACCAAGGCCGCTTGACAAACCTCGGTCCATTACGAGAAAGTTTAATACCCGCTCACAGAAAAAGGTAAAAAGGGGACGCCGGGGAACATAGGAGCGCCGGATTGCAAAATGGACAACGGGGAAAATGCTCGGATTCATGAAACGAACACGTATGCGAATGCGATGCACATGATGACATGACATGAAATGCATGACAAGGACAAAATGCAAAATGACAGGAAACCCAACCACGGAGGGAATATCATATCACATTGCCGAAAATGGCAAGAGTTGGAGTACAAATATGGCAAGTTACATCCGGGGTGTTACAACCTCTCCGTCTCGTAAGGATCTAAATTACTGCGAGAACAACACAAGAGACACAGGGTTTATACTGGTTCGGGCCACCATTGTGGTGTAATACCCTACTCCAGTGTGGTGTGGTGGATTGCCTCTTGGGCTGAAGAGGAAGAACAATACAAGGAAGAACGACCTCGCAAGGGTCTGTTCTTGGCTGGGGATGAACTGCTAGGGGGAGTTCAATCGCCCTTCTCTCTCTCTCTCTCTACTTGCTCTGGATACTGAATCAGGTTGGATTCTCGATGCCTCTACCCTGGGGGTGGCTAGTCCTATTTATAGGCAAAGGCCCTGGGCCTCTTCCCAAATATTTGAGCGGGAAGGGCGCCAACAATTGGCCGATTTGAAGGGGAACATCGGGTACACTTATCCTGACTAAAGTTGGTCTTCGCCTGCCAAAGGCTCTGGTGATGACGCCGACTTGGGCTCCACAGTGACTTCCTCCTTGTCGTAGAGTTGGTCTTGGTGTTGTTGCACCGAAATGGGTGCCTTTGCTTGATCGTCTCGCCTGCGCTTGCCCCCTTTGCACCAAAGAGGAAAGGGAGGACACTGCGCGGGCTGGCGCCCGCCTGGCACCTCTGGTCGTCATGGCTTGCGTCATGGGCACCTCGTGAGGTACCCCGCCTTGATCTCTCTGCCTCCTCGCGAGCCAGCCTAAGGAGGCCGTGCTGGAGGAAGCTCCATGTCGTCCGCCTCGCGAGGCTTGGTCCCTCGCGAGGGTCTTGAGCCTTGTGTTGATGAAGATGGGCCACGTTGGGCCCCCACTCAAGCCACGCCGCAGGCCGCAGGCAGGCAAGTCTGGGGACCCCTGTTCCGAGAACGCCGACACCTCTCATGTTAAAAAACCTTTCCTCTTTACTTACGGCTCGGTGGAGGGTCGATCCCCTTGGGGGTACAGTACGGCCGAGGTATCCCCCGGCACAGGACCCTCTGGTGAAGATTTCTTCCCCCGCTTTGAGAACATGGTCTCCGGGTCTTCAGAGGCGGTCCTCTTTTCCCCCTGGGTAGAAGAATTTTTAATTCCTCCTTTCCTGACAGACTCCTTTGCAGAGGCGACAGCTTCCTTGTCCCCCCTTCGTTTTCCTCTAAAGGCACGATCTCCAGCATCCTGGTTAACACGGGATCCGGCGAGGTCTTAGGAAGGGGGCCGGACACCTAATTAACTTCGCCTTCGCTACCCACTCCTGTTCCAAGGATAACTCTTTTAAAGGGTGATGTTGTGATAAATGAACGGATGGTGTGTCCGGGCACAAGGTAACTTACTTGAGTATTCGGACGATTGCAGCTCAGACCTGCGTCCTCCGTAGAATCCGGACACACTGCTTGTGGTCCAAAGAACAGTTTGTACATCTCCACGGGCGTCATGCCAAGAAAATTTTGGAGAGCTCGCGGTCCCTCCGGGTTGAACTCCCATATACGGAGGGGGCGACGTTTGCAGGGCAGAACTCGGCGAATTAACATAACCTGCGTCACCACGACCAGATTGAGGTCTCTTTCTAGGAGATCTCGGATACGGCCCTGCAACAGGGTCACGTCTTTTGCTGACCCCCAGTCCAGCCCCTTATTGACCCATGACGCTAGTCGGGGCGGGGGACCCGAGCGGAAAACAGGCGGCGCCATCCACTTGGTGCCCCTTGGAGCGGTGATATAAAACCACTCTTGTTGCCATAAGCTGAACTCCTCTTGAAAGGAGCCCTCGGGCCATGGAGCGTCAGCATTCTTGCTTATGACAACACCTCCGCACTCCGCGTAATGTCCCTCGATCATCTTCGGCTCTACTTTAAAGGTTTTTAGCCACAGTCCGAAGTGAGGAGTAATACGGAGGAAGGCCTCGCACACGACAACGAATGATGAGATGTGGAGGATGGACTCCGGAGCTAAGTCGTGGAATTCCAGCCCATAATAAAATATGAGCCCCCTCATGAAGGGATCCGTCGCAAATCCTAACCCTCGGAGGAAGTGAGACACGAACACCACGCTCTCACCAGGCTTGGGAGTGGGAATAACCTGCCCATGTGCAAGCAGCCTGTGCGAGATTTCGCCAGTCAAAAACCTAGCCTCTCTCAGCTTTAGCACGTCTTCCTCCGTGACGGAGGAAGGCATCCATCGGCCTCGAAGGTCGGAACTGGACATCGCCGAAGGTCCAAAGCGCCTGAAGTCTAGGGCCTTGGGTGTTGGAACTCGGGGCGAAGGGCGAATTCGATTGAGATCAAAAGAAAGGAGAAGGGCATTGGTCTCCTTATAAGACGTTAATACCAAGAGCCCGCCTCGTGACCGTTTGCGAATCACCTTTGATCGAGGAGGCGTACCAACGGGCACGACTGGGTTACCCACGTCTGTATTGATGAGGATCCCGTAAATAAAGGGAACACGATCTCTGCTTCGACAAGACATGCCAAGGAAACCACCTCGCTAAACGCGATGAGGTGGGACAGTAAAAACGATTCGAGTAAAGGCTTGGCCGTGGTGTGATGTCATGCCACGAGATACGTCAGCAGATTAGATTTGTGTAAATACTATTCTCTCAATGGAAGTATGTGGAATTTATTTTGTAGAGCCGGACACTATCCTTGTGTTCAAAATCTTATAAAAAGTATTCGGAGGAGGAACCCGCCTTGCAATTTCGAAGACAATCCGTGCGCCGGACTTATCGTCATTGAAGCCTAGTTTAGGGGCTACTGAGAGAGTCCTGGATTAGGGGGTGTCCGGGTAGCCGGACTATAACCTTTGGTCGGACTCTTGGACCATGAAGATATAAGATTGAAGACTTCTTCCCGTGTCCGGATGGGACTTTCCTTGGCGTGGAAGGCAAGCTTGGCGATACGAATATGTAGATCTCCTTCCGTTGTAACCGACTCTGTGTAACCCTAGCCCTCTCCGGTGTCTATATAAACCGGAGGGTTTTAGTCCATAGGACGAACAACAATCATACCATAGGCTAGCTTCTAGGGTTTAGCCTCTCTGATCTCGTGGTAGATTCACTCTTGTACTACCCATATCATCAATATTAATCAAGCAGGAGTAGGGTTTTACCTCCATCGAGAGGGCCTGAACCTGGGTAAAAACATTGTGTCCCTTGTCTCCTGTTACCATCCGCCTAGACGCACAGTTCGGGACCCCCTACCCGAGATCCGCCGGTTTTGACACCGACAAATACCTTTTTACCTCTCTTCCTTTTTCTTTTCTTCTTCTTCACCACATCATGTGTGGGTTCAATCCTCTTTTTGGAGCTCCTTATTAATGAGATTGGTTGAATAGAAGGCTCCTCCTCATTACCTGATTCATCATAAGAAATAATAGGAGGATATTGGGCAGTCTCTTCCCTTTCGTTAGCATTCTCTTCATCTTCAATTTCTTTTCTTTTCTTTATGTAATTGGCAATATAAGGATTTTCAATGCAATTAACCGCGCAATAAATATAAATTTCCTCTAGATTGAAATGAAGAACTTTGTCAAGGGCAAATTTTGGAATATCCTTAGTTATACGTTTGATTTCTTCATAACCCAAGAGCAAACTAAGTTCATTATGATGTGCAAGGGAAATCAAGTCATCACAATTTTCGGACACGTTACGATCATGAAACAATTTGCATTGGGTACTGAAATGATCACGTTCATTGCAAAGTTCACAAGTACGGCTAAGAAAATTTAAAATTTCAGCACAAGCATCTAGCCTTTCTTGCAACCATTTAGTTTCTAAGTACTTATGCCTCTTGCAATATCTATCTTCCCTATTTGGTGTATACTTGCAAACCCAATGTACTCCACAAAAATTGACATGTTTATAAGAGACATTTTCATCATAACTAGTGCAATCATCATTAGTACTATTGATATTCAAGGAGTTCATACTAACAACATTGCAATCATGCTCATCATTCAAAGATTTAGTGCCAAACATTTGAATGCATTCTTCTTCTAACACTTTGGCACAATTTTCTTTTCCATCATACACACGAAAGATATTAAAAAGATGAAGCGTATGAGGCAAACTCAATTCCATTTTTTTGTAGTTTTCTTTTATAAACTAAACTAGTGCTAAAACAAGAAACAAAAAGATTCGATTGCAAGATCTAAAGATATACCTTCAAGCACTCACCTCCCCGGCAACGGCGCCAGAAACTGCTTGATGTCTACTACTCAACCTTCTTCTTGTATACGTTGTTGGGCCTCCAAGTGCAGAGGTTTGTAGGACAGTAGCAAATTTTCCTCAAGTGGATGACCTAAGGTTTATCAATCCGTGGGAGGTGTAGGATGAAGATGGTCTCTCTCTAACAACCCTGCAACCAAATAACAAAGAGTCTCTTGTGTCCCCAACACACCCAATACAATGGTAAATTGTATAGGTGAACTAGTTCGGTGAAGAGATGGTGATACAAGTGCAATATGGATGGTAGATATAGGTTTTTGTAATCTGAAAATATAAAAACAGCAAGGTAACTAATGGTAAAAGTGAGCGTAAAAGGTATTGCAATGATAGGAAACAAGGCCTAGGGTTCATACTTTCACTAGTGCAAGTTCTCTCAACAATAATAACATAACTGGATCATATAACTATCCCTCAACATGCAACTAAGAGTCACTCCAAAGTCACTAATAGCGGAGAACAAACAAAGAGATTATGGTAGGGTACGAAACCACCTCAAAGTTATTCTTTCCAATCAATCCATTGGGCTCTTCCTATAAGTGTCACAAACAGCCCTAGAGTTCGTACTAGAATAACACCTTAAGACACAAATCAACCAAAACCCTAATGTCACCTAGATACTCCAATGTCACCTCAAGTATCCATGGGTATGATTATATGATATGCATCACACAATCTCAGATTTATCTATTCAAACCAACACAAAGTACTTCAAAGAGTGCCCAAAAGTTTCTACCGGAGAATCAAGACGAAAACGTGTGCCAACCCCTATGCATAGGTTCATGGGCGGAACCCGCAAGTTAATCACCAAAACATACATCAAGTGAATCATGTGATATCCCATTGTCAACACAGATACTCACGGCAAGACATACATCAAGTGTTCTCAAGTCATTAAAGACTCAATCCGATAAGATTACTTCAAAGGGAAAACTCAATCCATTACAAGAGAGTAGAGGGGGAGAAGCAACATAAGATCCAACTAGAATAGCAAAGTTCGCGATAAGGCGCTAGAAACTGCTTGATGTCTACTACTCAACCTTCTTCTTGTAGACGTTGTTGGGGCTCCAAATGCAGAGGTTTGTAGGACAATAGCAAATTTCCCTCAAGTGGATGACCTAAGGTTTATCAATCCGTGGGAGGCGTAGGATGAAGATGGTCTCTCTCTAACAACCCTGCAACCAAATAACAAAGAGTCTCTTGTGTCCCCAACACACCCAATACAATGGTAAATTGTATAGGTGCACTAGTTCGGCGAAGAGATGGTGATACAAGTGCAATATAGATGGTAGATACAGGTTTTTGTAATCTGAAAATATAAAAACAGCAAGGTAACTAATGGTAAAAGTGAGCGTAAACGGTATTGCAATGATTGGAAACAAGGCCTCGGGTTCATACTTTCAGTAGTGAAAGTTCTCTCAACAATAATAACATAACTGGATCATATAACTATCCCTCAACATGCAACAAAGAGTCACTCCAAAGTCACTAACAACAGAGAACAAACTAAGAGATTATGGTAGGGTACGAAACCACCTCAAAGTTATTCTTTCCAATCAATCCATTGGGCTGTTCCTATAAGTGTCACAAACAGCCCTAGAGTTCGTACTAGAGTAACACCTTAAGACACAAATCAACCAAAACCCTTGTCGGTGTACAAAAAGAGGGGTACACATTTTGTACCCCTATGACTGTGCACGGGCAGTCTGAGCCACAGGCGCCACCGCACTGAGCCCGGCAAGGGAGGTAGAACCAAGGTAAGGCCGAAGCCAAAGAAGAGCAGAATGACGCCAAGACCAAGACCACAAAGAGCAAAGGGGACGAAGCAGGCCCCCCTGGCAAGATACTTGCCGGGAGGAGGTTTTTGCAAAACCGGAAAGACCCTTGCCGTGGCAGCCTTGCCCCACACCTACGGAGCAGGTCACCCTTGAGTCCACTGCCCCCATGGGGCAAGGATTTGGGAGGCATCCCCGTGGTGGTATGCAGATCTTTGTGAAGACATTCAAGATCAGATGCACACTCTAGAAGATGATGGTCCTTGGCGGGATCCCAGCCAAGGAGAACCACAAGGCCCCCGGCAAGATCCTTGCCGGGGATAGCGACAGGCGCCGCGACAAGACCCTTGCCGGGGCCCCGACAAGACCCTTGTTGGGGCCGCGGCAAGGCCCTTGCCGAGGACACCCGCGGGGCCACCATCAGACCCGCACCAGTCACGCCTCCACCACCGTTCGCATGCAGCTGCCGACCCAACCAGCTGGGCAGGCGCCTGCGTGGTGGCATGCAGATCCTCGTGGAGACCCACCGCTGCGCCACCTCAGTTGCCTGCCCGCCTACATGGCATCGCAGGCACCACTGGCCAGGGCGCGTGTCGACGCGGGAGATAGCGGCGACGGACGAGACGGGGCTCTCCCCGCCCCCGATAAAGCAAGGACACCTAAGCAAGGCGCATTAAATGTGCCTTGTCTTGTAATGCGAGGGATAACCTCGCATCACTATACCCTTTCCACCTCCTGTGTGCCACTGTGGCAGCCCCTTTCCCTATAAAAGGAGGCCCCAGGCGACCAGGAAGAGGATTCGGCTTTTTGTAGCTCCTCACGCCCCATAGCTAGCTCAAGAACACAAGCATATAATCCACCAAAGCAGGAGTAGGGTTTTACACATCTTCGCGGCCCGAACCTGGGTAAAGGAATCGTGTACTGCCTGCTCGATCCGCTCTTCTCACGACCCCCGCGCCCTGCAACCACAGGAAGGGATTATCGTGATCCCATAGGTGTCGTTTCCCACCGACATCTTTGGCGCGCCAGGCAGGGGCTGCGCAGTTGTGAGAATCGGCTTTAGCAGCTAGTTCGACGCTTCTTCATCGTCATGGCGCCCAAGAAGAAGACGACGGTGGCGGTTTGCCCGTCGGACGCCGGGCATCCCGTCCAGACGCGGGCGAGCAGCGGACCGGTCGCAGAAAGGACCCGGGGCGCTGTTTGCGAACACCAACACCGTCCCAGTAGCCGGAGTTTGGGAGGCGGCGATGTTCGTGCGCCCGGTAACGGGCCGCACGCCGCCAAATCCAAAGACGAAGCCGGGTCCTCCGCAGGTGCGCGGGACCTTTCGAGGTCGCTGCTGCCCCGCCCGCTGGCGGCGCGAGGGCCTCCAGGACTCCCACTCCGGCGCCGACGCCGCGTTCCTCTCAAGCGGCGTGTGGCGAGCGGCGTGATCACCTCGAAGACCCCGGGCGTCGCCGCGGGAAAAGCCTCGAGCGCCACTCCCGGGATGTAGAAGACCTGCCCGCTCGCCGAGGCGCTGGTGAAGACGGCGTGCGACCGCGCGGTCGTGATAGAGCTCCTTCTGACATGGTCAGAAGTCGAAGCGCGTCGCGATCCATGCAGGTTTCGCTGCCACCGACACCAGCAAAAGCCCTGGCGCGCGCACAGTTGCTCCTCGATTTTCCTCCCACTACGGGGAAACTCGACGAATGGAGAGCCACCATTCGAAGCCTTGTTGCGGTGGCCAACAAAGATGAGCCGATCCCGACGGAGCCCCCGGGTCGACGTTCCGACGGCGTCCCGCGTACCAGTGGCAGGAAGGCTGGTGGTGCCGCGACCACGGTGCACTCGCCTCCTCCTCGCCCGGTGCCACGGCCACCTGCCCGTCGCGATGTTGCGGGCGACGAAATCTCCATAGCGTCGTCCGACCCGCAGACCCACCAGGACCAACGCCAGGTCCTTCGGGATCGGGAACATGAAGACGCTCGGACCACCATTGAGCGCCGGCACAGAGCGCACCACCAGTCAGATAGGCGAGCGGGGCCTGCTGTGGACCACCTGGCACCGGAGAGCCCTGGGCGCCTGCCTTACGAGGTAGGCTGCCCAGCTTTTACCCGCGAGCTGCGGCAGTTCCAGTGGCCCACTCACCACACTTTCAAACCTGACATGGGCGAGAAGTACGGCGTCAAGACCCACCCGTCCGAGTTCCTCAGCATCTACACCATCGCGATGCAGGCTGCCGGAGCTCGTGACGATAGGGTGCTCGCAAATTACTTCCCGTTGGCTCTTAAACCCAACGCCATGTCATGGTTGATGCACTTGCCGATAGACTCCATTTCCTTCTGGTCGGATTTGTGCCATGAGTTCGTGGGCGCCTTCACTGGCGGTCACCAAGCTCATGGCCAAACGAGTGATCTCCACGTCATTCCCCAGAAGGGAGGCGAGAGTCTCCGCAAGTACATCCAGAGGTTCGGCCGGGTACAGTACAACATCCCGGATGTTCACCCCGCCGCCATCATCAGCGCGTTCCATCAGAACGTTCGGAACCGCAAGATGCGCGAGAGCTGGCGATGAACAAGGTGAAAGATGTCGCGGAGCTCTATGTTCTCGCGGACAAATGTGCCCAGGTCGAAGAGGGGAGGAAGTACCCCGGCGAAGATGCCGGCGTGGAAACCGACTCCTCTGAAGAGGATACCGCCGCCTCGGCGAAGAAAGGCCGGCACCGCAACAGGAAGCGCAAAGGGAAAGCTGTGCTTGCCGTCGAGGGGTCTGATGACACCGGCTCCACCAAGAAGACCAAGGCAGGTGACCCCGGCAAGGAAATTGTCGGATGCGTCGCCTGCCAGGCCTTGGCGGTTGCCAAAAAGCCAGGCAACTCCGACAAGCGATACTGCAAGATCCATCGCACCAAAGGCCATGCTCTCCAAGACTGCCGGCAGGTTGAGCTCCTCGCTGAGAAGCAGAGGGCTGAATACGAGAGGCGGGACAAGGAGAAGGGCCAAGACGGTGCTGAGGGATCCGGCAAGAAACGCGACGGCCAGGCGAGCCGTCGCGGCAAGGATAAGCAACAAGAGAGGCCCGCTCGGGGCCGTGACAGGAAGCCAGAAGATGACGATCACGAAGAGGACGACGAGTCCGGCGACCAAGAGATTCAGAAAGCTATAGAGGCCATGTGCGTTGATGGCGGCGCTTCGTTGCATGCCTCTCGGCGCCGGCTTAAATAGTGGGCGCGAGAGATTATAGCAGCAGAGCCGTCGCTCGATGCCAGGAGGCCGCTGAAGTGGTCCAGCACACCTATCATTTTTGACTCTGGGGACCACCCTGATCGCACTACTGCGGTCGGGTGCTTGCCGTTGTTGGTTTCACCGACAATATGCAACCTCAAGGTGACAAAAATGTTAGTAGATGGCGGGGCCGGTCTGAACTTGATCTCGCCTGTCGTGATCGAGAAGCTGCAGATCCCTGATGGATACCTCGTAGAAACGGGCACGTTTCAAGGGGTCAGCCCGGGGAGAAGCCAACCCAAGGGAAAGGTCACGTTGCCCGTCACCTTCGGGAGCGACCTGAACTTCAGGACGGAGAGGATTGTGTTTGATGTTGCCAAGATCCCCTTGCCCTACAACGGGATCCTTGGCCGCCCAGTGCTGGCCAAGTTCAGGGCGGCGTCACACTAAGCCTACAATACCCTGAAGATGCCAGGGCCCGTGACGATCATCACCATCATCTCTGATAAGAAGGATGCGCTGATTTGCGCTGGTCAAGTGTACCAGCAAGCAGTCGCAGCAGCTGCCGCCGCTGGGGCACTCGCTCCTGCTGCCGGGACCCCGGGGGGAAAGAAGAAGAAGGCCGGTGAGACCTCGGACACCCACTCTGGCAAGCGCACCTCTTCGGAGTGTAGCACTGCCGTTGAGGACGTGCCAGAGAGCTCCGCCAGCGGAAGCAAGAAGTCCAGGGCCACGCCACCGGGAACCAAGAAGGTTTCCGTCAACAAGGACGGCATGGGAGGAGCTTTCACCATAAGCTCCACCCTTGACGACAAATAGGAAGACGCGCTCGTCACCTTCCTGCGGGCGAATGTCGATGTGTTTGCAAGGCAAGCTTTCGACATCCCCGGCGTTCCCAGGGAGGTGATTGAGCACCACCTTGATGTCTGTCCTCATGCGCGGCCCGTCAAGCAGAAGGTCAGAAAGCAAGCTTTGGAACGACAAGAATTTATCACTGAAGAAATCCGGAAACTGGAGGCAGCGGGTTTGGTAAGAGGAGTGCTCCATCCAACGTGGTTGGCCAATCCGGTCGTAGTGCGCAAGGCGAATGGGAAGTGGAGGCTGTGTATTGATTACACAGATATCAATATGGCTTGTCCTAAAGACCCCTTCCCGTTGCCGCGCATCGACCAGATTGTTGACTCCACAGCTGGGTGTGATCTGTTGTCATTCCTCGATGCCTACTCCGGCTACCACTAGATCTTCATGACGAAAGAAGACGAAGAGAAAACATCATTCATCACCCCATGTGGTACGTATTGTTTCATACGGATGCCTTTCGGGTTGAAGAGTGCTGGTTCGACGTTTGCGAGGGCGGTCCAGATTTGTTTTGAGCCCCAGCTCCATAGAAATATGGAGGCCTATATGGACGACATAGTGGTCAAAACCAAGGACAGGGCCACCCTCATATCAGATTTGCGGGAGACGTTTGCAAATCTGCGCAAGATCAACCTCAAGCTGAACCCTGAGAAGTGCGTCTTTGGCATCCTGTCCGGCAAGCTTCTCGGGTTCTTTGTGTCGCAGCGGGGGATAGATGCCAACCCAGACAAGATCAAAGCTATAGAACAGATTGAAGCGCCCAAGCGAATCAAGGATGTGTGTCGGCTTGTTGGTTGCGTCGCTGCCCTGGGCAAGTTCATATCCAAATCCGCCGAGCGCGCCCTTCCCTTTTTCAAGATCTTGAAAAAGGCAGGCCCGGTGGAGTGGACACCAGGAGCCGAAGCGGCATTGCAGGATTTGAAGAAGTACCTCTCCTCCGCACCAACACTAGTTACGCCCGGGCCCCAGGAGCCGTTGCTGCTATACTTAGCGGCAACGAACCAGGTGGTCAGTGCCGCACTAGTGGCGCAGAGGGAGGTCGATGACGAGGAAATGGCAGCAACGGAGCCCGACGCCACCAGTGCAGAGGCGACACAGTTGGTCGAGGTGCCGCCAAAGAAGAAAGTGATGCAGCGCCCGGTCTACTTCGTTAGCTCCCTCTTGCAGGGGGCTAGGTCAAGGTACTCCGGTGTGCAGAAACTGCTCTTCGGCCTCCTCATGGCCTCGAGGAAGCTGCGTCACTACTTCCAGGCACACGAGATCACTGTCGTCACTCGCCTCCCTCTGCAGCGGATATTGCACAACCCAGATGCGACGGGGAGGATTGTGGAATGGGCGCTGGAGCTGTCCAGCTTTGGCCTCAAGTTTGAAAGTACTTCGACGATCCAGAGCCGAGTCCTGGCGGAGTTCATTGCAGAATGGACTGCCACACCTGACGAAGAAGCCCAAGAGACTGCTCTCCCCGGCAAGGAGGCAAGTTGCGATTGGATTATGTACTTTGATGGGGCTTTCTCCCTGCAGGGTGCCGGGGCTGGCGTACTGCTCGTCGCCCCCACCGGAGAGCACCTCAAGTACGTGATCCAGATGCACTTCCCCAGGGAGGCGTCAACAAACAACACGGCGGAATACGAAGGGCTGCTTGCCGGTCTTAGGATCGCGGCGGACCTCGGAATCAAAAAGCTCATCGTCAGGGGCGACTCGCAGCTTGTCGTCAAGCAAGTCAATAAGGATTACCAGAGCCCGTTGAGGAAGGCCTACGTCAATGAAGTGAGAAAGCTGGAAGAGCGTTTCGACGGTATCTAGGCTGAATACGTTCCACGAATGGAGAACGATATCGCCGATTACCTGTCGAAGCGTGCTGCCCTCAAGCTACTTGTGGAACCAGGTACCTTTGTGCTTCAGCTAACTCAGCCATCCGTTGATCCATCAACAGAGCAGAACAAGAGAAGGAAATCAGGACCCGGTAAGTACTTTCCTGCCGAGCTCCCCGGAGCCGCCGGCAAGGATGTTGCCGAGGACACTGAACCCGCCGCGGGACGGCTAGCTCCGGCAGGACGCCAAGCTCTTGCCGTCGAGATGGCCGCCCCTATAGCGGAGGAAATGCCTTTAGTCCTCGCCGTCGAGCCTCAGGCTCCAGCGTGGGCACAGCATACCGTCTGATTCCTCCAGACAGGGGAGCTTCCTGAGGAGCAGGAAGAAGCAGAAAAAGTAGCCCGTCACTCTGCCATGTACCAGTTCGTCGATGACGTCCTGTACAGGAAGAGACCGAACAGTGTGAAATTGAAGTGCATCCCTCGAGAGGAAGGACTGGAGCTGTTGGCAGAGATACATGGAGGCATATGTGGATCCCACATTGGGTCGAGGGCCCTTGCCGGCAAGGCATTCCGGCAAGGTTTCTTCTGGCCCGCCGCCCTCCAGGATGCAACGACACTCATCACCAGGTGTGAGGCATGTCAGTTCCATTCAAGAAAGCTTCATCAACCAGCTCAAGCCCTTCAAACCATTCCTCTCTCCTGGCCCTTCTCGGTCTAGGGGCTCGACATACTAGGCCCCTTCCCCCGCGCTGTTGGGGGCTTTGAGTACTTGTACGTAGCCATCGACAAGTTCACAAAGTGGCCAGAAGTGGAGGCAGTGAGGAAGGTCACAGCTCAGTCAGCCGTCAAGTTCTTCAAGGGGCTAGTGTGTCGTTACGGTGTACCCAACCGGATCATCACTGATAATGGTACACAGTTCACAAGCCGCACCTTCATGCAATATACTCAGAACCTCGGCAGCAAAGTCTGTTTCGCTTCCGTCGCTCACCCGCGGAGCAACGGGCAAGCCGAGAGGGCAAATGCTGAAGTGTTGCGAGGCTTAAGGACCAAGACCTTTGACAAACTGCACAAGAGCGGAAGGCGCTGGATTGATGAGTTGCCGGCGGTTCTTTGGTCAATCAAGACGACACCAAATCGAGCCACCGGCCAGACACCCTTTGCCCTGGTATACGGGGCAGAAGCAGTTATCCCTACTGAACTCATATACGGGTCGCCTCTAGTGCTCGCTTATGATGAGCTTGAGCAAGAGCAACTGCGGCAAGACGACGCACTGCTCCTTAAGGAAGATCGTCTCCGGGCGGCTGTGAGAGCAGCACGCTACCAGCAAGCCTTGCGCCGCTACCATAGCCGCAAGGTTCATGCCCGGAGCCTTGAGGAAGGCGACCTTGTTTTTCGGCGCGTTCAATCAGCCAAGAATTCCAACAAGTTGACGCCGAAGTGGGAAGGCCCTTATCGGGTAATACGAGTCACCAGGCCCGGTGCAGTCCGCCTGGAGACCGAAGATGCCGTTCCGGTGAGCAACTCATGGAACATCGAGCATCTTCGCAAGTTTTACCCATAAGGCGCAGCTTGCCGGGCCTCCCGGCAAGCCACCCTTTTGTACAAGCATTGCCGATGATGCATGTAACCCTTTGTACAAAGCCAGGTGCAGACCCTGAGCATAAATGAAGCGCTGGCGCCCTAAGTTATAGCATGCATGCTAGATCGAGTCTCGTCCTTGGTTGGGGTTGATAGTGCTTAGCAGCGGCTGACCCCTAGCTTAGAGGTCGAGTGTGCGTCTCTTTGCCGTTCTTTTGTCTCCTTTGGTTCGCAGGGCTCGGATATCCTTGCCGGATCACTTGAGGATGAAAAAAAAGAGAAGAGGGAAGGACCAACACCTAGACCCCGTCAAGCCAGTGTTGCCGGGGGCTGCAAGTACAAAGATTCACCCACAGCGAACCAGAGTTGCCGGGGGCTGCAGTTTCAGATAAGTTCTTCATCCCTTATCATGCATACTCTTATGGACTGAGGTATGCGAAACCTCGTTTCTTCCTAAAGCTACCGTGCTCCCCTAACTCTAGGCCCTAGGGCTCATTCCTGGGGCCAGGTTTGGTCGTAGTCGCGGCAACAAAGGGACGAAACGAGGAGCCCGAACCCGCCTCATCCCTGCCTCCGTCGAAAGCGTGAGAAAGGTCGAGCTACGTGGGAAGACGGCAGGGCCTGCTGCCGGGCAAGGAAATGTCTATCTTAAAAGATATCAAGAATTTACCCCTTGACGTGGGTTCTACCCGCAAGACAAGTGACCCGGCAAGCATCCCTTTTTCATTAAAAACATTCCACTCACGTACAGTTCATGGAGAATGAAAAACATGAATGATGGGATTACAAGCTTTAAATTCAGCTAAGGCCGAAGGCTTACAAAATAAAAAGAGATAAGGTGCCCGTAATCCCTTTCTTGTCCCTCTCTTCAGGAGGCAGGTCAAGGAGGCGAGAAGGGCAAAAGGGGCGCCTAGACGAGCTACGGGTGGCAGAAGACACCAAGAGAACATCTCGGTGGTCGTCCGAAGGCTGGATGGTGATGGCGGCGCCGGAGGCAGAGCTCGAAGACGAGGCGGAAGGACGTCAGCACACGTCGAAGGCATCGTGCCCACGTACTCCGAGTTGACGGCCTCGCCGCCCGCCCTCTTCCTCTTTCGCAGCCTGCCAACGCCAGCCGCCCGAGGAGACGACCCCGAGAAGTTCAAGGAGCCGGCGACACGGATGATGGGGTCGCCGGTGCCGCACGGAGTGGCGCCCGACACCTATTCGGACCCGTCATCCTGCCGCCCGCTACCCTCGTCGTTGCTGCCGCTGTCCTCCTCGCACTCTCGCCCAAGGAGGAGTCTTCGCTATTGGAGGAGCTCTCCATGCAACACCTTGCCCGAGTCCCGAAGCACCCGAAGACCTTGACGGAGAGGAGACCGCCCTCCATCAGCTTGAAATGGAGGGTGAGCCCCTCCGTCAGGCGGTGGATAAGGGCGAACGTCTTCCACCCTCGACCAAGATACATCACATTAGGGGCTGGGAAGTCGACGCGGACTCGCGTACCGCTGATTCCACAGCCCCTCATGTGCAGCCTCAGTGTCTCGGGTGGGTCCAACTCCATCTCGCTCGCGAATGGACTCGGGAGACGAAGACGACGGCGAGGCGGCCGCCGCAGCCTGACGAAGAACTCACAAGGGTCGTCCCCAACGTGGCCCTCCATGGGGAGAGGAACTGCTGGCGGAGGCGAAGCCGGTGCGCCGCCCCGTCCTCCTCTTCCCCGAGCACCTCGGCCTCGCCCACGGCCTCGCCCTCTCCCCCTTCCCCTCGTGGCTGGCCCTACCACCGCAGGTGCAAGAGAAGGAGGGACACGTCGTCGAGTGGCGACCCTCGTCGCCACCGTCGAAGGACCAGGTTTCCCCTTCTCCATGGCGAATGAGAGGGAGGGGAGCAGAAGCTGAAGAAGTGAGATGGAGGAATGCAGGGCATCGACCCCCCCGCCCGCCGCTCTTTATAAAGGAGCAGGGTGGGGGCTCGACCGCCCCGTTCCGCCAATGAAGACGTGAATGGCGCTGGAGACCGGGGCCGATCCGCCGCCCCAGCCCGCGATGGCCCGGCTTCCTGCCTTCACCAACTGCCACCCCAGGCGCATGGGCGCCGCGTGGCGAACATGCAGGACCGAAGCGACAGGTGAGGTGACTTCTCCCCGCCCCGTTATTAAAGGGAGTGGGCGGCTTGAAAGACCACGCCTCGGCCCCGTCCAGTGAATGGGCCGCGCCTCCACGCCTCCCTCCGTTTATGGGGAAGGCGCGAGCCGCCCCCTTTTACTACGATGTGACGCATGCGTGCAGAGATCAGCCTCGCGCATGCCGCCCATGTCACGCACGCCTCCCCACGACGCGCCACGCGCGGGAAGCATGGGAGACGCAGCGCGCGAAGAAACTTACCGCGGTAAAAACCGCCCTAACTGCCCGCGCACCGTTCTTGGGCCTGGCCCAACAACGCGTAGCGCTCATGTGTGGCCCAGGCCCGGGGGCTCCTGTCGGTGTACAAAAAGAGGGGTACACTTTTTGTACCCCTATGACTGTGCACGGGCAGTCTGAGCCACAGGCGCCACCGCACCGAGCCCGGCAAAGGAGGTAGAACCAAGGTAAGGCCGAAGCCAAAGAAGAGCAGAACGACGCCAAGACCAAGACCACAAAGAGCAAAGGGGACGAAGCGGGCCCCCCCCGGCAAGATCCTTGCCGGGAGGCGGTTTTTGCAAACCCGGCAAGACCCTTGCCGTGGCAGCCTCGCCCCACACCTACGGAGCGGGTCACCCTTGAGTCCACTGCCCCCATGGGGCAAGGATTCGGGAGGCATCCCCGTGGTGGTATGCAGATCTTTGTGAAGACATTCAAGATCAGATGCATACTATAGAAGATGATGGTCCTTGGCGGGATCCCAGTCAAGAGTCAAGGAGAACCACAAGGCCCCCGGCAAGAGCCTTGCCGGGGATAGCGATAGGCGCCGCGGCAAGACCCTTGCCGGGGCCCCTACAAGACCCTTGCCGGGGCCGGGGCAAGGCCCTTGCCGAGGACACCCGCGGGGCCACCATCGGACCCGCACCAGTCACGCCTCCACCACCATTTTGCATGCAGCTGCTGACCCAACTAGCTGGGCAGGCGCCTGCGTGGCGGCATGCAGCTCCTCATGGAGACCCACCGCTGCGCCACCTCAGCTGCCTGCCCGCCTACATGGCATCGCAGGCACCACTGGCCAGGGCGCGTGTCGACGCGGGAGATAGCGGCGACGGACGAGACGGGGCTCTCCCCCACCCCCGATAAAGCAAGGACACCTAAGCAAGGCGCATTAAATGCGCCTTGTCATGTAATGCGAGGGATAACCTCGCATCACCGTACCCTTTCCACCTCCTGTGTGCCACTGTGGTAGCCCCTTTCCCTATAAAAGGAGGACCCAGGCGACCAGGAAGAGGATTCGGCTTTTTGGAGCTCCTCACGCCCCATAGCTAGCTCAAGAACACAAGCATATAATCCACCAAAGCAGGAGTAGGGTTTTACGCATCTTCGCGGCCCGAACCTGGGTAAAGGAATCATGTACTGCCTGCTCGATCCGCTCTTCTCACGACCCCCGCGCCCTGCAACCACAGGAAGGGATTCTCGTGATCCCATAGGTGTCGTTTCCCACAGACAACGCTAATGTCACCTAGATACTCCAATGTCACCTCAAGTATCCATGGGTATGATTATACGATATGCATCACACAATCTCAGATTCATCTATTCATGTCACATCCCTAGTTCTGGTATGCTCAAGGCTAGCTAGTCATGTGTGCATCATGTTTAAATTCCATTTAATTTTGAAATGGGGATTTGTGAAACCCTCAGTTTTTATTTCTGGAAATGACCCAGATAAAAAGTGCTCCAAAAGGTCCAAGAAAATGTTCATGTTACTCTCTAAAAATATTGGACAGAGGTAAAAATCAAACCAATATTTTTAGAAGCTCTTAAATATTTATTTTGGGCATTTGGAATTAATGCAATAATTATTTGCATTGGATATATAAATGATATATATGTTTTATATATCCAAAAATTGTGCCAGTAATTGAGGAGCTCTGGAATAATACCATTAGCCCCTGCAAAAATTGGCATAATTAAATAAAATGATTTAGTATTATTACTAAATCAAAACAAATGTCAGAAAATAGAAAAGAGAAATAAATGGGAGAGCTTACCTGGCACTGTGCAGCCCACCGGCCCAGCTGTGCGGCCCAGCTGGCCGGCCCAGCCGACTGGCCGATGCCAGTCGTCCCCTTCCTCTCGCCAGGAGGACAGGGGCACGCGCTGGCGCGCGCGGCCACGCGTCTGGCCGTGGCCACGACTCCCCGCCACCTCCTGCTTCCCTCCCGTCGCCCTGGAAGCCCTGGACGACGCCACGCGCCGCCCCAACCCCCCTCTCACTCTCCCCTCGTGCTTCCCCTCTCCTCTGTCACCCTCTCTCGCACGCACCCGAGCGCAGTCGACGCCACCGCTCGCCGTTGCCGCGACCACAGCCTCCCTCTCGCCTCTCCGTCGTGCCCACGGGCTCCACGCCATCGCCCTCGTCCTCTCCGTCAAGCCGGGCATCTCCGAACGCCCCGTATCGCCGTCACCGCCATCTGCTTCATCGCCGACCGTCGGAGATCGCCTTCGCCGCCCTGCACGCTCTGCGCCTCCCCCGAGCTCGCTGACGCCTCCACCGGAACCGCTGTGAGCCCCGCCACCGAGCCCTCCTTCTTCCCCTTGCTAACGCGCGCTCTAGCATCGTCTCTCCGCCGCGGCCGTAGCTCCTCGCCGCCGTCCATGTCGCTGTCGTCGTCTCAGCCCGCCTCCGCCCAAACCGAGCACTCCATCGTGCTCCTGGTGCCACGAGGGTGCTGCAGAGCCCCTCGGGTGGCCTCCCCGTGCCCCACCGCCCGCTCCCGCTTGAAGCCCGTGCTCCGGCCGCCGCCCCGAGCTCCGCTCCGGCGAGCTCCGGCCGTCCCCGCCTCTCCCGCTTGCTCCAAACGACGCGGACGAGCTCCAGCTCCTCGTCCGTGGTCTCCGCCGCCTAAATGGACGCCGGAGGGCGAATCCCGAGCCCCTCCGCCGCGCACGGCCTCGCCGGCGGCTAAACGCCGGTGGGGTTTGACCTTTGACCTCGCCGGCCCGTCTGGTGGGCCCCATGGGTCAGGTGATTAGCTTAAGGCTAATCACCAGTTAACTAAACCTAACACTGACAGTGGGCCCAGGCGCCTAAATCCCTAATTAGATTAGTATAATAACCCCTGTTAACTAACCTGTCACTGACGTGTGGACCCCACACGTCAGGCTTGACCTGGTCAGCGCCGTTGACTGCTGACGCAGGCATGACGTCATGCTGACGCAATTATTTATTTTCTGGAATTGTTTTAAAACAGGAAATTCCAGAAAATATTCTAAACTTTAAAAATTCATATCTTTTCAACCGTAGCTCGGATTGAAATGATTTATATATGAAAAATTATCAGAAAAATGCAATCTATCCATCTGTACCAGTTTCATGCATGACAAAATAACTTATACCTGCTGAATAGGTGAAATCATATAAATGGCATCTAAAAGAGCTTAATTAGGAGTTGCATTTGAACCTTTGGTTCAAATGGACTTCATTCAGTTTGAATGCTAGTTGCATTAGGTCAAACAGCATCACATCTTCATGCCATGTTCATGCATCATATTGTTGCATATGCTTGTGTATTGATTGTTGGCACCGTTCCTTCTCGACAGGTTCTGCTCCGGAGACCGTTCCAGAGTACCTGTCCGTGAAGCAGTGCCTCCCTTGTTGATCTACCAGGCAAGCAAACCCCCTTGTTCATTCCGATATGGTCCCACTCTCGCTCCTGCTCTCTTTTATTGCATTAGGACAACAACGAATCAACTGCTACTTTATGCTGCGGTAGTTGAACCCATTCCTCTGCATGACCTGTCATTGCCACAGTAAATAGTTGAAACCCACTAGCATGTGTAGGAGTTGATTGAGCCATGTTGTGCTTCTACCATGCCATGCCTGCTATTGCTTAGAGTTGTGTCAGGTCTGATTCATTGGGAATGGATTGGAGTGATATGATATGTTCTGATGCTGAGAGTTAAGTGTGTGAACACGTTTTGGTAAAGGTAGCGGTGAGAGGCCATGTAGGAGTACATGGTGGGTTGTCTCACTGGAACCGTCCTTAAGCACCGAGTTCTGTGTATGTCGTCCAATGAATAGCTACTACCACGCATTGGAATGCTTAAGTGCCCCTCTCGACTTATTAATCACCTCGATCTCTGTCCAGGAGTTGCAACTAGTTTCTGGTGTTTGTAGGTAGTGCTATTTTTCTACCGAGTGGCACCCGGCAGGGTGGGCTCGGGACAGACTAGGCACAGGTGGCACGGTGTACCAAGTGGCACCCGGTTGGTGGGCTTGGGAACCCTGCTCACATCGTTTGGGGCCGTGAGCGACACCCCGGCCGGATCTCCTTGCGGATGGAACCCGAATAGGCGATAAACCTGGACTAGAGTCTTGTGTGGTTAGTCAGGTCGTGGCCGACTCCCTCGCCCGGCTTCCGCTTGAAGGTTGCCGAGGTACATGACGTGTACAGGGCGGTAAGTGGCGAGAGCGTGTGTGAAGAAGTACACCCCTGCAGGGTTATCATGATCTATTCGAATAGCCGCGTCCTCGGTTATGGACTTCTTGGATGCTTACGTGGTACATAGACAACTTGAAGTGGATACCATAAAATGCTCAAGATAAGTGTGAGTGCTATGGATGGCCTTCTCGTAGTGAGACGGGGATGAATCCATAGTAGTGTATTGATGTGGTGATTAGTGGACTCGTGTGCGCCTTTTCAAAAGAGTTACCAACAGTCGTAGAATAGGATAGCCACAGAGTCAAAGCTGGCTTGCTGCAACTAAACCCCACATTACCTCCTTGATACTAATGCATGTATGATAGGATCTGATGTAAGTCTTGCTGAGTACCTTTGTACTCATGTTTGCTTTATTTATGTTTTGCAGCGGAGACTTCAGTCTTTCTAGTATTTCCGCTTGGACTTCGACGAGTAGCTTGCTACCTCAGCTACGATCTTGTACCCTTGGGAGGGTCTTGTAGATAGTCGGGCTTTTCAGCCTTTTTCTTTTGTAGTTGTCTGTACTCAGACATGTAATGCTTCCGCTTGTTGCTTGTATGCTTTGAATGATGGGTCATGTGACCCATGTTTGTATTTAATGCTATGTGGCTCTTCTGGGCCTTTATCTATATGAGTTTGCGTTATGTTGTGATGCCATGTTGTACAGCACATACTTGCATGTTATGCGTACGTGTAACGTGTATTGCTATGTGTGGGATCCGACTATCTAGTTGTTTATCCTTGGCAGCCTTTCATATGGGGAAATGTAAGTCTAGTGCTTCTGAGCGATAGTAGTCCGCTACAGCCCGGTTCACCGGAGTCCTGCTAGCCCAGCACTACTGCTCGGAACACTTGACTGGCCGGCATGTGTTTCACGTCGTTCCTGTGTCTGTCCCTTCGGGGAAATGTCACGCGGTGTTATCCGGAGTCCTGCCTAGCCTGCTACAGCCCGGGTTACCGGGGTCCTGTTAGCCCAGTGCTACAGCCCGGATAAATACGTTGATGACCGACATGCTCGATGTGATTCATGTATGCCTGTCCTCATAGGTTGGCGCCGCCTTGGGTTCACGACTAGCCATGTCGGCCCGGGTTCTCTGTCATATGGATGCTAGCGACACTATCATATACGTGAGCCAAAAGGCGCAAACGGTCCCGGGCCAGGTAAGGTGGCACCCGTGGGAATACCGTGCGTGAGGCCGCAAAGTAATATGAGGTGTTACATGCTAGATCGGTGTGACTTAGGATCGGGGTCCCGACAGCGTTGGTATCAGAGCCTGACTGCCTGTAGGGTTTCCAAGCCAACCTGTTCGAAGTTGAGTCTAGAAATTCTTTAGTTATATAAGGGAATTGATTGTGGAAGGGAACGTAAGGCTCTTTTTACTCCTTATATCTCATGCCCTTCTGATCTGAGTCATCCTATCTTTCCAACGGGGTTAAGGAACTAGGCTTCCTCTTCTATCTATCAGGATCACGTGTTACTACTCCGTAGTCTCTTAGGATTGGTTGATGAGAGTCATATCCCAGTTCAAGTACCTCCGGTGTAGTCTGTTTAGTAATATTTCAGTACCTTGTGTGATGATGCTGATTATGGTGCTACCCCGTCTTTTGCAGAATGTCTCATATTGAGCATTTTACTGCCGTTATGCTGCCGGAATTATCCTAGGAGTTTGAGAGATACTAAATTCTTGTGCTACCTTCTGCATCCTATAGTTGATGCTGAATCCATCCTTGTTTCTTTGGTTACGCTCTTCAGGATGTTGCCGGATAAACGAAGTTCTATTGCTCGTAGCCGGAACCACGGAGATGGTAGGGATGAGGATCCTCCCGATCAGTCTTCGTTGGCAAAGTTCATGTTAGAGGTTGAGATGAACAAGCGTGAGACCAACCGCTTGTTGGCGCGTATTGAGGAGAACACCGCACATCAATGCAAAGGGTCTGCAACCATTCATGACTTCATTCGCTTGCACCCACCCACTTTTCATCATTCTATTGAGCCACTCGATGCAGATGACTGGCTTCGTAGTATCACACACAAGCTCCGTTCTGCGAACGTAGCTGAAGGTGACAAGGTCATCTATGCTGCATATCACCTGGAAGGTCCTGCTAGCCTTTGGTGGCAGAACTATGAGGCTATGCTCCCAGTTGGTCAGATTCCTACCTGGAGAGATTTCACTGAGGCTTTTCGCGAGCATCACATTCCTGAAGCCCTCATCGATCGCAAGAGAGAAGAGTTCTGTTGTTTCACCCAGGGTAAGATGGCTGTTGATGCTTACAGTAGAGAGTTTGAGAACCTCGCCCGCTATGCTACAGAAGAAGTGTCCACAGACGCCAAGAAGCAGGCTAGGTTCCGGAAAGGTCTCAACCCCAAGTTGCGTCGTGATCTCCACTTGCACCAATGCAATACATTCCAGGCTCTTGTGAACAAGGCCATTAACGCAGAGACAGCTCAGCTCACTTACGAGGAGTCTCGTAAGCACAACCGTGATTTGGTTTCTTCCTCCGATTCTAGTTCGCAGAAGCGTCGGATTTGGATTCCGAACTCCGCTCTTCCACCCGGTTATTCACCGAGGCCATCTTATGTGGCGCCTCACCCAGTTCAGTTACATGCTCCACCCAGACCTATTGGTAGACCGCTTGTCAATGCAGGTCCACGTCCAACTTCAGGGACTTGCTTCACATGCGGAGAGCCAGGACACTATGCACGTGACTGCTCTCAAACCAGCTACGCTCCACCCCCGCCCGAGAAGTCTGTTGGTCGTGATAAGCCATCACGCAAGATGATCAGTGTCAAGACAGCTCCTACTGAATGTGGACGTGTGCATCACGTCTCGGCTGAAGACGCTTATGATGATCCAGATGTCGTTCTTGGTACACTCCTGGTCAATTGCCATCCAGCTTCGGTTCTTTTCGATACCGGAGCATCTCACTCCTTCATTTCTGAAAGCTATGCCAGCTTGCACAACATATCATTTTGTGATATGCCCTCTCCTTTAGTCATTCAAACTCCTGGATCCAAATGGCAAACTTCTAGTGTAAGCCATGGTAATGAAATCCTTGTTGACAGACTTGTATTCCTTGCATCACTTATAGCCCTCAAGTCTTCAGATATTAACATCATCTTGGGTATGGACTGGATGAAAGCTCATTATGCCAAGATTGATTGTTACACCAGGTCTGTTCAGCTCACACACCCATCTGGCAATATAGTAACTGTCTCCACTAGAGTTGCAAAGCGCCAACTCTATTCTCTTAATGCCAGCCCTCTTCCAGACCTTGAAGATATCCCGGTAGTCCGTGACTTTCCGGATGTCTTTCCAGAAGAACTGCCAGGTATTCCACCTGACAGAGATGTAGAGTTCGTCATAGATCTTATCCCAGGAACCGCTCCAATCTCTAGGAGACCTTACAAGATGGCACCCTTAGAACTAGCCGAGCTTAAGAAACAACTCGATGAGTCCTTGCAAAAGGGTTTCATCCGTCCTAGTTCTTCTCCCTGGGCTTGCCCCGTCCTCTTCGTCAAGAAGAAGGATGGTACGGACCGGATGGTTGTAGATTATCGTCCCGTTAATTTGGTCACGATAAAGAACAAGTATCCGCTTCCCAGGATCAACGACCTGTATGATCAGCTCGCTGGATCCTCAGTCTTCTCCAAGATGGATTTGAGGTTAGGCTACCATCAAATCAAGATCAGAAACGGGGACATTCCTAAGACGGCTTTTGTCACTCGTTATGGCCAGTACGAGTACACCGTCATGTCCTTTGGTCTAACCAATGCTCCAGCTACCTTCTCCCGCTTGATGAACTCGATCTTCATGGAGTATTTAGATAAGTTCGTCGTGGTTTATCTCGATGATATCCTTATTTACTCGAAGAACGAGGAAGAGCATGCCGAACATCTTAGACTTGTGCTAGAAAAACTCAGAGAGCACCGCCTTTATGCCAAGTTCTCCAAGTGCGAATTTTGGTTGCCAGAAGTGACCTACCTAGGCCACGTGATCTCTGGTAAGGGCATTGCTGTCAATCCCGAAAGAGTTCAGGCCGTTCTTGATTGGACTCCACCTGAAACAGTTAAACAAGTTAGGAGTTTCCTTGGTCTAGCCAGTTATTGTCGCCGCTTCGTTGAAAACTTCTCCAAAGTGGCCAAACCCCTCACGGAACTTCTCAAGAAAGATAAAAAGTTTGAGTGGACCCCACAGTGTGAGTACAGTTTTCAGGAACTGAAAAGACGCCTGACTTCTGCTCCCATACTTGTGCCACCGGATTTCACTAAGGACTTTGTTATCTACTGCGACGCCTCACGACAAGGACTAGGTTGCATTCTTATGCAAGATCGTCATGTGATTGCCTATGCATCTCGACAGTTGCATCCACATGAGGAGAATTATCCTACACATGATCTAGAGCTTGCAGCCGTAGTCTATGCACTTAAGACATGGCGACATTACCTTCTTGGTAAACCTTGCGAGATATACACCGACCACCAGAGTCTCAAGTATATCTTCACCCAACCAGATTTGAACCTTAGGCAAAGACGTTGGTTGGAGTTGATCTCAGATTACGACTTAGGGATTACCTACACCCCAGGCAAGGGCAATGTCATGGCTGATGCGCTAAGTCGTAAGTCCTATTGCAACAATCTCATGTTGCAGCAGGGCCAACCACTTCTCCATGAGGAATTCTGTAAGCTTAATCTTCACATTGCTCCTCACAGATTCCTTTCTACCTTGGTGGCGAAACCTACTCTTGTGGATCATATCATAGAAGTCCAGAAGCATGATACGGGAATCTCCCGAATCAAGAAAAATATCTCCAAGGGAGTTGGTGGATGTTTCTCCGTGGATGATCGAGGTGTTGTTTTCTTTGAGAATCGCTTGGTGGTTCCCAAGAATCAACATCTGCGACAATTGATTCTTAAGGAGGCGCATGAATCTCCTCTCACGATTCATCCCGGTAGTACAAAGATGTATCAGGACCTACGCCAGAGGTTCTGGTGGACTAGGATGAAGAGAGAAATCGCTCAGTTCATTGCTAATTGTGACGTTTGTCGTCGCGTTAAGGCAGAGCATCAAAGGCCTGCTGGCACCCTTCAGCCTTTAGCTATTCCTGAATGGAAATGGGATAAGGTTGGTATGGACTTCATCACCGGCTTTCCCAGGACCAAGAAAGGGAATAATGCTATCTTCATAGTCATTGATCGTCTTTCCAAAGTGGCTCACTTCCTACCTGTTCGAGAAAATATCACCGCTAGTCAGCTCGCTGACTTATATATTTCTCGAATAGTTTCACTTCATGGTGTTCCACTAGAGATCAATTCAGACCGTGGTAGTCTCTTCACTTCTCATTTCTGGGAGAGTTTCCAAACTGCCATGGGCACCCATCTTTCCTTCAGTACCGCTTTCCACCCTCAATCAAGTGGTCAGGTGGAAAGGGTCAACCAAATCCTCGAAGACATGCTTAGAGCTTGCGTTATCTCATTCGGTATGGATTGGGAGAAGTGTCTTCCTTTCGCCGAGTTTGCTTATAACAATAGCTACCAATCCAGTCTCAAGAGAGCTCCTTTTGAGATTCTGTATGGACGAAGATGTCGAACACCTTTGAACTGGTCAGAAACCGGTGAAAGACAATTCTTTGGACCGGATATGATCCAGGAGGCAGAAGAGCAAGTTCGCATCATTCGTGAGAATTTGAAAACAGCCCAATCTCGTCAAAAGAGCCAGTATGACCGTCGTCATAAGGAAGTGGCTTATGAAGTTGGCGATATGGCTTACCTTCGGGTTACTCCTCTAAAGGGTACCCATCGATTCGGTATCAAGGGCAAGTTGGCTCCTCGTTACATTGGACCTTTTCGCATTCTCGCCAAACGAGGAGAGGTTGCCTACCAGTTGGAACTACCGCCACACCTTTCTCGAGTTCATGATGTCTTCCACGTCTCTCAACTCAGACGTTGCTTCTCGGATTCCATCCGCGGAGTGGACCACGAAGCGCTTGATCTCCAAGATAACCTCACTTATCGAGAGTACCCTGTTCGCATTCTTGATCAAGCAGAGCGTGTTACTCGACGTCAGAACATCAAGTTTCTCAAAGTTCAGTGGTCTCATCATTCCGAGAGAGAAGCTACCTGGGAGCGAGAAGATCGTCTTCGATTGGAATACCCCGCCTTCTTCCCGTCGACCCCTGAATCTCGGGACGAGATTCTTTCGAGTGGGGGCGAGTTGTCACATCCCTAGTTCTGGTATGCTCAAGGCTAGCTAGTCATGTGTGCATCATGTTTAAATTCCATTTAATTTTGAAATGGGGATTTGTGAAACCCTCAGTTTTTATTTCTGGAAATGACCCAGATAAAAAGTGCTCCAAAAGGTCCAAGAAAATGTTCATGTTACTCTCTAAAAATATTGGACAGAGGTAAAAATCAAACCAATATTTTTAGAAGCTCTTAAATATTTATTTTGGGCATTTGGAATTAATGCAATAATTATTTGCATTGGATATATAAATGATATATATGTTTTATATATCCAAAAATTGTGCCAGTAATTGAGGAGCTCTGGAATAATACCATTAGCCCCTGCAAAAATTGGCATAATTAAATAAAATGATTTAGTATTATTACTAAATCAAAACAAATGTCAGAAAATAGAAAAGAGAAATAAATGGGAGAGCTTACCTGGCACTGTGCAGCCCACCGGCCCAGCTGTGCGGCCCAGCTGGCCGGCCCAGCCGACTGGCCGATGCCAGTCGTCCCCTTCCTCTCGCCAGGAGGACAGGGGCACGCGCTGGCGCGCGCGGCCACGCGTCTGGCCGTGGCCACGACTCCCCGCCACCTCCTGCTTCCCTCCCGTCGCCCTGGAAGCCCTGGACGACGCCACGCGCCGCCCCGACCCCCCTCTCACTCTCCCCTCGTGCTTCCCCTCTCCTCTGTCACCCTCTCTCGCACGCACCCGAGCGCAGTCGACGCCACCGCTCGCCGTTGCCGCGACCACAGCCTCCCTCTCGCCTCTCCGTCGTGCCCACGGGCTCCACGCCATCGCCCTCGTCCTCTCCGTCAAGCCGGGCATCTCCGAACGCCCCGTATCGCCGTCACCGCCATCTGCTTCATCGCCGACCGTCGGAGATCGCCTTCGCCGCCCTGCACGCTCTGCGCCTCCCCCGAGCTCGCTGACGCCTCCACCGGAACCGCTGTGAGCCCCGCCACCGAGCCCTCCTTCTTCCCCTTGCTAACGCGCGCTCTAGCATCGTCTCTCCGCCGCGGCCGTAGCTCCTCGCCGCCGTCCATGTCGCTGTCGTCGTCTCAGCCCGCCTCCGCCCAAACCGAGCACTCCATCGTGCTCCTGGTGCCACGAGGGTGCTGCAGAGCCCCTCGGGTGGCCTCCCCGTGCCCCACCGCCCGCTCCCGCTTGAAGCCCGTGCTCCGGCCGCCGCCCCGAGCTCCGCTCCGGCGAGCTCCGGCCGTCCCCGCCTCTCCCGCTTGCTCCAAACGACGCGGACGAGCTCCAGCTCCTCGTCCGTGGTCTCCGCCGCCTAAATGGACGCCGGAGGGCGAATCCCGAGCCCCTCCGCCGCGCACGGCCTCGCCGGCGGCTAAACGCCGGTGGGGTTTGACCTTTGACCTCGCCGGCCCGTCTGGTGGGCCCCATGGGTCAGGTGATTAGCTTAAGGCTAATCACCAGTTAACTAAACCTAACACTGACAGTGGGCCCAGGCGCCTAAATCCCTAATTAGATTAGTATAATAACCCCTGTTAACTAACCTGTCACTGACGTGTGGACCCCACACGTCAGGCTTGACCTGGTCAGCGCCGTTGACTGCTGACGCAGGCATGACGTCATGCTGACGCAATTATTTATTTTCTGGAATTGTTTTAAAACAGGAAATTCCAGAAAATATTCTAAACTTTAAAAATTCATATCTTTTCAACCGTAGCTCGGATTGAAATGATTTATATATGAAAAATTATCAGAAAAATGCAATCTATCCATCTGTACCAGTTTCATGCATGACAAAATAACTTATACCTGCTGAATAGGTGAAATCATATAAATGGCATCTAAAAGAGCTTAATTAGGAGTTGCATTTGAACCTTTGGTTCAAATGGACTTCATTCAGTTTGAATGCTAGTTGCATTAGGTCAAACAGCATCACATCTTCATGCCATGTTCATGCATCATATTGTTGCATATGCTTGTGTATTGATTGTTGGCACCGTTCCTTCTCGACAGGTTCTGCTCCGGAGACCGTTCCAGAGTACCTGTCCGTGAAGCAGTGCCTCCCTTGTTGATCTACCAGGCAAGCAAACCCCCTTGTTCATTCCGATATGGTCCCACTCTCGCTCCTGCTCTCTTTTATTGCATTAGGACAACAACGAATCAACTGCTACTTTATGCTGCGGTAGTTGAACCCATTCCTCTGCATGACCTGTCATTGCCACAGTAAATAGTTGAAACCCACTAGCATGTGTAGGAGTTGATTGAGCCATGTTGTGCTTCTACCATGCCATGCCTGCTATTGCTTAGAGTTGTGTCAGGTCTGATTCATTGGGAATGGATTGGAGTGATATGATATGTTCTGATGCTGAGAGTTAAGTGTGTGAACACGTTTTGGTAAAGGTAGCGGTGAGAGGCCATGTAGGAGTACATGGTGGGTTGTCTCACTGGAACCGTCCTTAAGCACCGAGTTCTGTGTATGTCGTCCAATGAATAGCTACTACCACGCATTGGAATGCTTAAGTGCCCCTCTCGACTTATTAATCACCTCGATCTCTGTCCAGGAGTTGCAACTAGTTTCTGGTGTTTGTAGGTAGTGCTATTTTTCTACCGAGTGGCACCCGGCAGGGTGGGCTCGGGACAGACTAGGCACAGGTGGCACGGTGTACCAAGTGGCACCCGGTTGGTGGGCTTGGGAACCCTGCTCACATCGTTTGGGGCCGTGAGCGACACCCCGGCCGGATCTCCTTGCGGATGGAACCCGAATAGGCGATAAACCTGGACTAGAGTCTTGTGTGGTTAGTCAGGTCGTGGCCGACTCCCTCGCCCGGCTTCCGCTTGAAGGTTGCCGAGGTACATGACGTGTACAGGGCGGTAAGTGGCGAGAGCGTGTGTGAAGAAGTACACCCCTGCAGGGTTATCATGATCTATTCGAATAGCCGCGTCCTCGGTTATGGACTTCTTGGATGCTTACGTGGTACATAGACAACTTGAAGTGGATACCATAAAATGCTCAAGATAAGTGTGAGTGCTATGGATGGCCTTCTCGTAGTGAGACGGGGATGAATCCATAGTAGTGTATTGATGTGGTGATTAGTGGACTCGTGTGCGCCTTTTCAAAAGAGTTACCAACAGTCGTAGAATAGGATAGCCACAGAGTCAAAGCTGGCTTGCTGCAACTAAACCCCACATTACCTCCTTGATACTAATGCATGTATGATAGGATCTGATGTAAGTCTTGCTGAGTACCTTTGTACTCATGTTTGCTTTATTTATGTTTTGCAGCGGAGACTTCAGTCTTTCTAGTATTTCCGCTTGGACTTCGACGAGTAGCTTGCTACCTCAGCTACGATCTTGTACCCTTGGGAGGGTCTTGTAGATAGTCGGGCTTTTCAGCCTTTTTCTTTTGTAGTTGTCTGTACTCAGACATGTAATGCTTCCGCTTGTTGCTTGTATGCTTTGAATGATGGGTCATGTGACCCATGTTTGTATTTAATGCTATGTGGCTCTTCTGGGCCTTTATCTATATGAGTTTGCGTTATGTTGTGATGCCATGTTGTACAGCACATACTTGCATGTTATGCGTACGTGTAACGTGTATTGCTATGTGTGGGATCCGACTATCTAGTTGTTTATCCTTGGCAGCCTTTCATATGGGGAAATGTAAGTCTAGTGCTTCTGAGCGATAGTAGTCCGCTACAGCCCGGTTCACCGGAGTCCTGCTAGCCCAGCACTACTGCTCGGAACACTTGACTGGCCGGCATGTGTTTCACGTCGTTCCTGTGTCTGTCCCTTCAGGGAAATGTCACGCGGTGTTATCCGGAGTCCTGCCTAGCCTGCTACAGCCCGGGTTACCGGAGTCCTGTTAGCCCAGTGCTACAGCCCGGATAAATACGTTGATGACCGACATGCTCGATGTGATTCATGTATGCCTGTCCTCATAGGTTGGCGCCGCCTTGGGTTCACGACTAGCCATGTCGTCCCGGGTTCTCTGTCATATGGATGCTAGCGACACTATCATATACGTGAGCCAAAAGGCGCAAACGGTCCCGGGCCAGGTAAGGTGGCACCCGTGGGAATACCGTGCGTGAGGCCGCAAAGTAATATGAGGTGTTACATGCTAGATCGGTGTGACTTAGGATCGGGGTCCCGACAATTCAAACCAACACAAAGTACTTCAAAGAGTGCCCAAAAGTTTCTACCAGAGAATCAAGACGAAAACGTGTGCCAACCCGTATGCATAGGTTCATGGGCGGAACCCGCAAGTTGATCACCAAAACATACATCAAGTGAATCACATGATATCCCATTGTCACCACAGATACTCACGGCAAGACATACATCAAGTGTTCTCAAATCATTAAAGACTCAATCCGATAAGATTACTTCAAAGGGAAAACTCAATCCATTACAAGAGAGTTGAGGGGGAGAAGCAACATAACATCCAACTGAAATAGCAAAGCTCGCGATACATAAAGATCGAATCACCTCAAGAACACGAGAGAGAGAGAGAGAGAGAGAGAGAGAGAGAGAGATCAAACACATCGCTACTGGTACATACCCTCAGCCCCGAGGGCGAACCACTCCCTCCTCGTCATGGAGAGTGTCGGGATGATGAAGATGGTCACCGGTGAGGGTTCCCCCCTCCTGCAGGGTGCTGGAATAGGGTCCCGATTGGGTTTTTTTGCGGCTACAGAGGCTTGCGGCGGCAGAACTCCCGATCTATTCTGTTTTTCGGAAGTTCTAGGGTACGTGGGTATATATGGGTGAAGGAAATACGTCGGTGGACCTCCGGTCTGTCCACGAGGTAGGGGGCGCGCCCTAGGGGGGGTGGGTGCGCCCCCCACCCTCGTGGGCAGCCCGGGACTCCCCTAGTGCAGCTCCGGTACTCCGTGGGCTTCTTCTGGTCCAAAAATAGGTTCTCAAGTTGATTTCATTCCGTTTCGACTCCGTTTGATATTCCTTTTCTTCGAAACACTGAAATAGGCAAAAAAGCAGCAATTCTGGGCTGGGCCTCCGGTTAATAGGTTAGTCCCAAAAATAATATAATAGGGGATAATAAAGCCCAATATCGTCTAAAACAGTAGATAATATAGCATGGAGCAATCAAGAATTATAGATACGTTGGAGACATATCAGGCGGCAGTGGACTCCTCCGGAAGAGGAGCCTTTCCCCTTTTGGGCAGCTTGCCTCCAAGTTGGCGGAGGCCATCCTCTTCTTTCTTCCCCCCGTCGGGGATTCATCTTCCTCCTCCTCCTTGTCCTCTTCAGAGGCAGGATGGGCATTGGAGCCTTCGGATATTGTGTCTGAAGTGCCGTGGCGACGAAGGTCACCCCGTGTCTTTTTGGCCTCCTTCTCGGTCGTCTTCTTTGGCACCTTGTAAGGCGCCGGGACCAGCATCTTCGTCAGAAGTGGGATGTCCGGTTCTTCGGGCAGTGGGGCCGGACAGTGGATCTGCTCCGCCTTCTTCGTCCAACCCTGGGAGAATTGTATAAAACGCGTTAAGCGCTTCCCTTGGGTCACGCGGATAAAAAGTTTTGATGACTTACCGAACTTGCAGGGCGGGAAAGCTGGTACCCGCGGTCCTCGGCGGAGTCCAGCCATGATTTGCCGGACTTAAAAAGCGCCTTCCAAATGTCCTTGTGCGAGGAGCCGAAAAGCTCTCGCAAGGTCTTGTGCCTGGCCGGATCAAATTCCCATAAATTGCAAGTCCGGTGCTGGCAATGCAGGATCCGGTGAACTAACATCACCTGGACCACATTGACAAGTTTAATGTTCTTATCTCCCATATCCTCTACGCGCGTTTGAAGCACCGACAATTCGTCGAACGAGGACCAGTCCAGGCCTTTCTTAACCCAGGATGCAAGCCGCAGGGGAGCACTGGATCGAAACTCGGGAGAGGCGGCCCATTCATGGCCACGTGGCTCAGTGATATAAAACCACTGTTGTTGCCACTCCTTGACAAAATCATTAAAGGTTTCCGTTGGCCACATGACGTTGGGCATCTTGCTCACTATGGCGCCCCCGCACTCGGCGTGCTCGCCGCCCACCACATTGGGCTTCACATTAAAAATCTTCGGCCATAAACCGAAGTGCGGCGAAATGCGGAGAAAAGCCTCGCACACGACGATGAATGTCGAGATGTTGAGACAGGAATTAGGGGACATATCGTGAAGATCGATCCCATAATAATACATGATGCCACGAACAAACGGGTGGAGGGGAAACCCTAGCCCGCGGATAAAGTGAGGGAGGAATACAACCCTCTCATGGGGTTCCGGAGTAGGGACGATCTGTCTCGCCGTCAGAAGACGGTAGTTGATTTTCTTGGCCAGGTACCCGGCCCCCCGAAGCCTTTTGATATCCTTCTCTCGGACGGTAGAGGCCATCCATTTGCCTCCTGCTCCGGATCTGGACATCTTCGGAGGAACTTTTTATGGGCAAAGCAGATGAACGCTTAGGCGTTGGAGCTTGAGCAGAAGGTAATGAATCAGGAAGAAGGCATGGGTGAGAAGAGTAAATCCTTGTCCCTTTGTAAGGGCGGAAGAGGCGATGCACCTCCCCACTCACCTGGTGAAACCTCTTATTCCCCAAGCGCCATAATTGATGGCACGGTTAGGTTACCCACACCCTTATTGATGAGAATCCCGAGATAAGGGGACACGATCTCTGCTTCGACAAGACGTGCCAAGGAAACCACCTCGTGATAGGTGCAGTGGCTGGTTGCGAAAAATTGTTCGAATAATGACCGGGCCGTGGTGTGTCGCCAAACATGTCAGTAGATTAGATTTGTGGAAATATTATTCTCTCTACGATGGTATGTGGAACTTGTTTTGCAGAGCCGGACACTATCCTTGTGTTCAAAATCTTCTATGGAGTATTCGGAGGAGGAACCCGCCTTGCAATGCCGAAGACAAACTGCGCGCCGGACTCATCGTCATTGAATCCTGGTTCAGGGGCTACTGAGGGAGTCCTGGATTAGGGGGTATCCGAACAGCCAGACTACATCCTTTGGCCGGACTGTTGGACTATGAAGATACAATATTGAAGACGTCGTCCCGTGTCCGGATGGGACTCTCCTTGGCGTGGAAGGCAAGCTTGGCAATACAGATATGTAGATCTCCTTCCTTGTAACCGACTCTGTGTAACCCTAGCCTCCTCCGGTGTCTATATAAACCGGAGGGTTTACTCCGTAGGACAACAACAATCATACCATAGGCTAGCTTCTAGGGTTTAGCCTCTATGATCTCATGGTAGATCAACTCTTGTAATACTCATATCATCAAGATCAATCAAGCAGGAAGTAGGGTATTACCTCCATCGAGAGGGCCCGAACCTGGGTAAACATCATGTCCCCCGCCTCCTTTTACCATCCGCCTTAGACGCACAGTTCGGGACCCCCTACCCGAGATCCGCCGGTTTTGACACCGACACCCCACGAGGTGACAATTTTTCTTATGTTCTCCTATTGATGTTCCCTTTTACTAACAATGCAGCTGAGTATGAGGCCTTGCTCCATGGTCTTCGAATGGCTAAGGAGATGAACTTAAGCCGGGTGAGGTGTTTTGGCGACTCGGATCTCGTGGCCGAGCAAGTTTTTGGTACTTGGGATTCCAAGGATCCACTCATGGCGGCTTATCGTCTAGAGGTTGATGCTATCGCGGGCCACTTCAAAGGTTATCAAGTTGAACATGTTGATCACAGGAAAAATGAGGCAGTTGATGCTTTGAGCCGGTCAGGATCCCAGCGTAAGCCGGTGCCACCTAACACTTTCCTGGATATTCTGCATAACCCTTCGGTCAAATTGCCCACAGAGGAAGATCTTGCTATTCCTGATCCGGAAGCACAACTGGTGGCGGCTCTTCATGCTATTCCTGATTGGATAGTTCCATATTTGGCTTATATGACCCGAGGCGAGTTACCTGAGGATAAAACTTTGGCCAGGCAGATAACTCGGCGGTCTAAGTCAATGTCTATTGTCAACAAAGAGTTGCATCATCGCATTGTTACAGGGGCGTTTTAACGTTGTGTTTCTACTAAGGAAGGCTGCGAAATTTTACGGGAGATTCATGAAGGAGTTTGTGGTCATCATGCCGGCTCTAAGTCTCTCATAGCCAAGGCTTTTCGTCACGGATTTTATTGGCTGACGACTCATGCTGATGCAGAAGATATGGTCAGCAAATGTGATGGTTGTCAGAAATTTGCGCGACGAGCTCATGTGTCGTCTCAAGAATTGAGGATGATTCCAATTGCTTGGCCGTTTGCAGTCTGGGGGCTTGACATGGTTGGGCCTTTCAAAAGGTCCGAAGATAAAAAGACCCACCTCCTGGTGGTGGTTGATATGTTTACAAAGTGGGTTGAAGCAGAGCCAGTTAGTAAGTGTGACGCGGCAACGGCCGTTCAATTCATCAAAATGGTGATTTTCCGTTTTGGCTTTCCCCACAGGATTATAACTGATAATGGCACTAATCTATCCAAAGGTGCTATGAAAGAATTTTGTCAATGAGAGCATATTCGACTTGATGTGTCCTTAGTGGCTCACCCCCAGTCCAACGGTCAAGCTGAGCGAGCTAACCAAGAGATTCTGCGAGGCATCAAACCCCGGCTTATGGTCCCTTTGCAAAGAATGCCGGGTTGTTGGGTGGAGGAATTACCCTCTGTGTTATGGAGCATCAACACCACCCCTAACAGATCTACGGGTTACACTCCTTTCTTCATGGTTTACGGAGCAGAGGCGGTTCTCCCTAGTGACATCCGTCATGATTCGCCCCGTGTGGCGGCTTATGTTGAATCTGATAATGAAAAAGCACGTTAGGATGCACTTGACCTGTTGGATGAGGAGCGTTACCATGCAACGGCTCGGTCGGTGATTTACCAGCAAGATTTGCACCGCTATCACAGCTGCCGGGTTAAAACCAGAACCTTTCAGGAAGGTGATTTGGTGCTCCGGCTTATCCAGGATCAATCTGGTATGCACAAGCTATCCCCACCTTGGGAAGGGCCCCTTGTGGTCAGCAAAAATTTGAACAATGGGCCATACTACCTTATCGATGTTCGAGACCGCAAGGACTCACGCACATCGGAGGAGGAGACCCGTCGGTCGTGGAATATTGCTCATCTTCGGCCTTATTACACCTGAGCCATTGGCTCTTGTGATGTACATATTATGAAAATGTATATATTACGATGAATATAATAAAGTCGTCATCCCTGATAAATCAGGGCCTCTGTCGTTTCATTTATGAGATTAATGAGTCTTTTTCATGATCACTCGGGGGCTTCTTGCTCACTGAGCATAGCTATGACTACCCTTTTGGTCCGGCTTGTACGCCATGATTACACAACACTTGGGGGCTTCCTACTCATTGAGCATAGGTATGACTACCCTTGTTGATCCGACTTATATGCCTGGAATGAAATGTTTCTTGGGGGCTCTTTGTTCAATGGACAAGAGTTTTTATGACCCTTGTAATAGGCTTGGAAGCCAGGTGTATTCACCTAAAAACCCGGGTTAACCTGCCTTTTTAAGTCCGCCACTCCGCACAGATTGACTGGAATGACTCGCAGTACTTTTAACAAGTCAATCTTATACAGACCCTGAACTTGTCAAAGTTAAAACAATGATTGGTCATGTGAGGCCTAGCTTATAAGGTTTGCATGAAGGTTTAACTCAGCGGCCCTTTGAAAGCACTTGATTTTTAGGCTTGGCAGCCTATGAAAAGCCTTGTTTTTATCTTTTGATTTATATTTGAAAGTTTTTGAGGTTCATCTCTTGTGACATGTTAATACATGGTTGAAAACCGATGAAGGCTATGATGCCTTATGGTTCACATATGAAATTATCCGGTGTTTATTAACCCGGCCTGGCTTTGGACTATAAGTCGCCAGTATATGATGATCTTATATACTTGGAAGCGTTGTGCTCTAAGTTTTGGGATATTACCCTTTGCTGCATATGGCGTTGTAAGCCAACAGTATATGACAATTGAACAGGGCATTGTACGCTCAATCTTTTGGGTTGTCACCCTTATTGCATTGGTATGATAAACCGGCAGAGTGAGCAAAATCATAGGTATGATATTTTTTTGTTATGATTATATATGGCTATGATTAAACTGGCCCTGGTCATCGACTGTTTTAGTCACCAGTGGTTTTATATGGGGTATTATGACCCGTCCTGCAGTAAACCGTCAAGGCACTTGTGATCTGTTTGTATGCAGGAGCAGATTCAAATTGATGATATCATAAACATAAGTTGCATATCCTCAACTGGTGGATTAGCAGTATGAGGCAAAACAAAACATGCACGATGGCATGGCAGATCAAGAGTTTAACTAGCCTATTACAAGGCATCTGATGGCCCAACAAGAATAAGTGTTTTTGAGCCGTCAACACAGCAAAGTATTCTGCTTAATAAACTGGCTTACGGCTGTTGGCGAGTTGAAGCCTCCGGATCTTCCTGCACCTCTTCTTCATCTTCATCTCCTTGCTTATCCATCAGCTAGAAGTCAGGCACAGCCCAGTTGATACCAGTCAACGCTCTAAATGCAGCTTCATCATCAATAAGGTTTGATGGATCAATGTGAGGAGCAAAGGTATGCTTACGAATCGGCGGGATAAGATCTGTTGGCTCGTGAACCGGTGCACTAACTCTTTTGTTGTCAGCATCATAAGCCGCCTGGTATGTGGATAGACTGGTTTCGTCAGCCAGCTTGCTTGCTAGGGGGCGCATGGCTCTTGCTATCTCTGCTAAATCGTCAGCACTGAAGGCAGATCCATCTTCTTTGACACTGGAGTAGCCGTTGGCCAAATCCTTCAGGTCAAGATCAGCTGGCCATGCCTTTGCCCGACTTAAGGCAGTCAAGGTGCCGTTTCTGGCCGCTCCCCGTTTTAAGTCATCAATTCTTTTTGGCAGCATGAATAACAGTTTCATTGTATCCTCGATAAGTGTGGAGGGAGTTTTCTGAGGCAATGGTTCATTGAGCACCAGTGTATAACTGTTCCATAAGAGTGTAGACAGCCTTAAGCCGGACGCGCATGTCTGAGCCCAACTTCGTGCTCCGCGAACCTATATCATTAAAAGTTACGGGTAAGCCAGCAGCAGTTTATAATATGATTATTAAGATACAAGGGAGACATGTCCTTACCAAAGATGGCTGACGACATAATATCAATCTGTTGCTTTAAGCCGGATAACTCCTCAGTCACCGGCTTAAGCATGGCTTTAGCCTCTTCTGCTCTCTTCAACAGAGCTGCCTTTTTAGTTTCCCAGCCCTCTTTGTCAGAGTTCCAGTTCAGTTTCAGCTGCTCAATATTTTCCAAAGCAGATTTCAGCTCTAATTTGGCCTTGGATGTCTCTGACTGCTGAGTTTTGATATTGGCTTTAAGATCATTAAGCTGCGAGTCTTTTTCAGTCAACTCAGCCTGTGACATAAGCATACACAGACAAGATAACAATCAGGATTACTCTTTTAAAGTCCCAAGCATAATACAAGTATTACTCTTGGCACTTGGGGGCTAATGCATAGTGCTCTTTTTTAAGACAAAATTTTGGAAGTCCCAAGCACAATATAAATATTATCCTTGGCACTTGGGGGCTAATGCCTATTGCTCTGTTCTAAGACAAATTCATGACCCGGACACATGATGTGATCCGGCTTATAAAGACAATGCATTGGGCTGTTGATTTTAAAATAGGATGATTAGTCCCGACTTATTCATCACTGATTAAGCCGGCCCTCGGGGGCTACAAAGGCGAAGTTGGTTTTTTTACTATTGTAAAGTCCCAACTTAACATATTTATTAACCCGGCCCTTGGGGGCTACAGAAGGAAAAGTTGAAGTATTGGTATTATAAGTCCCGGTTCATGTGGAAAGCTTAAACCGGCTCTTGGGGGCTACTGGATTTGATCTAGGCAACTATTGAAGTTTATAGTACAGTCTATTCTATCATGTCCAATAAACTTGGCGGCTAAGGGAAGTATATCTATACCTACTAATAAAGCAAGGTGCATTTCTCCAATTTTTTCATCCGTTCACCACCAAAAATATTTTTCTTATATCCGAGGAGGTACTAAATTTTCGTGGCCTATCTGCTAAAAAATAAAGTTTTCTTTAGAATTTCGTACATGGGCCGCATGCACTAAGGTAAACCCGGGAGCCCGGTGCTAAAATGTAAAGCCCGAGCCCGAAAAAAGCCCAACAAAAAATCACCTTTACAAGCCCGAGCCCGGCCCGGCTGAAAAGCCCGAAGCCCGTAGCCCGGCCCAAATCCCAAAAACTCCTGATGTACAACAAGTTACAGAAACATCATATTTCAGCAAACAACAGCATTATAAACATCATTAAGTAACAGCATCATATTTCACAAAACAACAACATATACATATTTCACAAAACAGCAGCATATACATATTTCACAAAACAGCAGCATATACATATACATGTAATCCATTCATTACATTATTACATAACAGCAGCATATTTCTCAAGTCCAAAGACACAAGCAACATAGTTTGACAAGTCCGCAATATGGTTCGATAAGTCCACAGCATAGTTCAACAAGTCCACAACATAGTTCAACAAGTCGATTACATAACAACATATCAAATAACAAATCCATTACATGATAAAGATATCAAATATCAAGTTCAAAGCCACAAGCTGATGACTCCTTTGAATCCATCTCTTCCTTGTTCCATCAAGCTATCTCAACTTCATCATTTTCCTGGATGAAAGCACAAGTTGAAAATAAGAAAAATAGGAATGGCATGAAGCACGGAAGCAAGTTTGATATCAACAAACAAGACAAGGTGTTAAAGGAGTGCATAACTGATATATGGTAAACAAGACAAAATAGTAAGTTAGATAGAAAAGACATGAATGAATACAAACCGAATCTGAAGATAACTCATCTGCATGAGAACTTGAAGGTCCACCTCCTGTAGTGCTCATTTCTACAAGACAAACAATACAAGAATCAATGGTAATGTGTGCAATGGTGATGTTAATATGAAACAACAACAGACACTTGATTGTACCTTCATTCCGAGACATCTTCCAATGATACCAATCTTGGAGACACATTAAAGGCTCGATGGTCTTAGGCTTAAGTGAAGCTCGGTTAGGTGTTATAACTTTGCGACTCATGCTAAATGCTTGCTCCGAAGCAACACTAGAAATGGGGACAACAAGAATATCCCGAGCCATTGATGCAAGCTCAGGGTATCGCATAGATGATTTGCTCCAAAATTCCAAGACATCCAACCCGCCAGTCAATTTTCTAGGAGTTTCTTCCAAGTAAAGATCCAATTGAGACCTATCTACATTTGTCCGTTGAGATTGAATGTAACTCTCATAGTTCGTGGTGTAGCTAACTCTACCAGGGCTGTTGCTGATAATTTCTCTCAATTCAGTCCTCTCTCTTTCAAACATTGCCATGATATCCCTTCTAATTGTGTACCGACTAACAATCTTAAACTGAGGACAAGCAGCACCAATCATTTTTTTGAACCCCACTTCTTCTATCACACTAAATGCATGTGAACCCCCAACTAGGAACATAGAGATTGCAGCTCTAATAGTTTCCATGTCCAACTTTGTGTTCCTAACTGAATGTGAGCCATCCGCATTCTTTTCAGTTTTCAAGAAATAGCTATTCACTTCATTTGTATTATGTGGATGCACTTGAGCAGTATGCCTTAACAAACTAGATGTTCCATTCTTCGAGGGTGCTCTAAGTATAGTATGACAAATATTGCACTCTGCCACTACTTCATCATGATTAGGTTGTTCAACCCTAGTGAAGTTTTTCCATGCTTTTGACCTTAATTTTGGAGCAGTAGTAACCTTTGGTCCTGGCGGTGCCGGTGGCGATGGCGGCTGACTTGCTTCATGTCCATCGGGTGACTGACTTGCTTCATTAGTTCTTGCACGATGTCCCTCTTGGTTCAACCTTGCACGCTTGGTGCGAGGTGCTGCCGTAGCAGTAGCTGATGGGACAATAAATATACCAACATAGAGAGGAGGACAAAAGGTCATACTTTTCGGTCGCCGGCGTCGGATGGGGAGGGCGCGCCGCCGTCGGATGAGAGGGAGAGCCGCGGTTGGATGGGGAGGTAGCGCCGCTGTCTGATGGGGAGGGAGCGTCGCCGATGCGTGGCCCTGGAGGAGGATCAGGTCGAGGAGGGAAAGGACCGCCGGGGCCGCGCCATTGCAGGTGTGAGAGCTGCAACACCGCTGCCAGTCGACGGATCGAGATGGGGTGGGTTGGGGACTTGGGATCTCGAGGCTGGGAGAGATGCCCGGGTTTAGGTGGACTGGTCGGGGGCTCGGGGCTGGGGCCGCAGCCGTCGCTCGTCAGGCCGATGAGGTACATGAGCCGAGGAGCGACGGGGCCTCGCCAGGACTTGCATCGCCGCCGCCAGTCGAGGGGGATCGTGGGGGATCGAGGAGGGTGGACTGGTCGGGGACTCGGGTTGTGCGTGCGGGTGCGGGAGTGGGGGGATAAGCATTAGGGTTAGGTGGTTCGTGGGCTAGAAGGCCAGCCTGTTGGGATGGATTGCTACCTCTCAGCCTCTTTGCATCAAATGCTCGGGCTGGGCCGGGTTTTCGTTCGGGTTAATTTTGGAGCCCGAGCCCAGCCCGAAAATTAGACTTGCTCTATTTTCCAAGCCCGAGCCCGGCCCGAACACATGCCCGGCCCGGCCCGGGTTTTTCCGGTCGGGGTCGGATCGGGCTGCCGGGCCGGGTTGTCCATGCCCAGGTTTACACTAAGGCCGAGAAAAGTCACCAATTTATATAGTGCGCAGGCAGCTGGAAAACCTTATTTGTCGCACAGCACGGGATATACTTGGAGCTTCCCATCAGGCGCCCAATGTTGGGCCGGCCCATTTCTATTTTTTTCTGTGTTCTTTTTATATTTTTATTTCTTCCCTTCCAATTTAATTTTTCCTTTTCCCATAAATTAATTTTCTAAATTTTCCAAAATTTCGTTTTTTGTACTAATTTTGTTTAACTCTTACGATTTCAAAATTTGTTCCTACTTTCAAAAACATTTGGAAATTTAAATTTTTACTTTCGTTCAAACTTTTGTTTGAAATTACAAAAATGTTCAAATTTTTCAAAAAGAAAACTGAAATGTTTTCTAGATATCTAAAATAAATTTCATATAAAAAATAATATAAATATGAAAATATTCATTTGATCACATGTTCACAAATTCAAAATAATGTTCGTGATTAAAAAGACATTTTTGAAAATTGATTTGAATGTTCAATACAAATTCGAAAAAGATTCGTTTCTCCGCCTTAAAAATGGTCCTGTTTTCAGAAAGTGTTCGTGAATTTAAGAAAATCTTCCTATTTCAAGTTTTGTTTTCCTTTTGCTAGAAACTAACGTTTTTTAGAAGAAAAAATGCTCACATGTTTTAAAAAACAGGAGGTCACCACAACCTCGACAAGGAAGCTGTCGGCGTTCTGGGAACGGGGGTCCCCAGACTTGGCTGCCTGCGGCCTGCGGTGTGGCTCAAAGGGGGCCCCAGCACGACCCATCTTCATCAACACAGACCCAAGACCCTCGCGAGGGGCCAAGCCTCGCGGGGCGGACGACACGGAGCTTCCTCAGGCGCGGCCTCATCAGGCTGGCTCGCGAGGAGGCGGAGAGATCAAGGCGGGGTACCTCACGAGTTGTCCATGACGCAAGCCATGACAACCGAGGGTGCCAGGCGGGCGCCAGCCCGCGCAGTGTCCTCCCTTTCCTCTTTGGTGCAAAGGGAGCACGCGTAGGCGAGAGGATCAAGCAAAGGCACCGATTTCGGTGCAATGAGACCAAGACCAGCTCCGCGACAAGGAGGAAGTCACTGTGGAGCCCAAGCCAGCGTCACCACCAGAGCCTTTGGCAGGCGAGGACCAACTTTAGTCAGGATAAGTGTACCAGATGTTCCCCTTCAAACTGGTCAATTGTTGGCGCCCTTCCCGCTCAATATTTGGGAAGAGGCCCAGGGCCTTTGCCTATAAATAGGACTAGCCACCCCCAGGGTAGAGGCATCTTGACATCTAGACGGATCGATTGGCAATCAGATTAGGGAGAGAGAGAGAGAGAGAGAGAGAGAAGGGCGACTGAGCTCCGCCTAGCAGTTCATCGCCCCGGCCAAGAACAGACCCTCGCGAGGCTGTTCGTCCTTGTATTGTTCATCATCAGCCCAAGAGGCAATCCACCACACCACCACACTGGAGTAGGGTATTACACCACATCGGTGGCCCAAACCAGTATAAACTCTGTGTCTCTTGTGTTGTTCTTCTAGTAGCTTAGATTCTTGCGAGGCGGAGGGGTACAGGTAGGTAGGAAGCGTAATCTCCGCACGCACCCCAGAGTTCGAACCTTAAGGGTCTGTCGGAACCCGAAATCCGACATTTGGTGTGCCAGGTAGGGGTGCGCCGGAATTCGTCTTCCGCCGCTCCGTTCTCCTCCGACCATCGCGTCCATGTCTGACGCTCGTCGGGCCCGCATCGAATGCCGAGCCGCTCTCGCTTCCCGCGTCGTCCAGACGGCCCCTGTCGGCGGGCGTCCTCGCCGTTCCCCGTCGCCTGCCATCAACGCCACTGGCCCGACGGGGAACGAGCAGCAAGCGTCGTCTCAGGATCCTTCCGTGCGGCGAGACGGCCGCACCGCTACTCCCTTGCTCACCCCAGCTGGTTCTTCGTCCCGCGCACTCCGCGCGCCCTTGGAGGCTCGATCTGCGCTCATCACGGCAAACGAGCTCCTACGCTACCGTCCCGTCGACGACCTCTACGAAGAGTGGCTCGACCGCGTCGCCGAGCTCGTCCGCGCCGCGGGGGGCTCTCCTGCACCATCCGTTCCGCTGCATCGCACCCCGCCCCGCGCGGGCGACGAAGCTCTGGGGGTGCCCCAGCCGCCTCCTCACCAAGAAGACGCCCCGGCCGCAAGCCGCGTGGCCCCTGGCTGGAACCCGCTCCGCCAGGCACCAGCGCGGCAAGAGCAGAGCTGCCAAGAAGTCCCTTGCCCGCAAGAAGCCGCCTGGGCGCTCCATGCTCCGGCACGTCGCGGCCACGCTCCTGCTCCCGCACGTCAAGACCCCGCGCTGCTCCCAGCCGCAGCGCGCGGGGACCTGCAAGACCAAGCTCTCCGTCACCCAAGGCCTCCCGTGGCCACGACGGGCTGCCGCGCCTTCACCCCCGAGCTGCGCAGCGTCGCGTGGCCCGGCAAGTTCAAGCCAGACTTGCCTCCTCGCTACGACGGCACGGCCGACCATGCGGAGTTCCTCCAGCTCAACGAGCTGGGAATCGAAGCTGCCAACGGAGATGAGAAGGTCATGGCGAACTGGTTTCCCATGGCGCTCAAGGATGGGGCCCGCACCTGGCTCCTAAACCTGGCCCCAAGCACGATCTCCTCCTGGGACGAGATGCGCAGCCGCTTCATCGCTAACTTCCAAGGTACTCGTGATCGGCCACCCGCCGTGAGCGACATGCGCCGCATCAAGCAGCAGCCCGGAGAGACCCTGCAAAAGTACATCCAGCGCTTCAACAATGCACGCCTCAAGATTCCTAGGGTGTCCGAGGAGGCCATCATCTCAGCCTTCTCCGATGGCGTGCGCGACGTCAAGATGATGGAGGAGCTGGCGATGCATGAAGACCTGTGCACTTCCTTGGAGTTGTTCAACTTGGCGACCAAGTGCGCCAGGGCTGAGGAAGGGCGTCTCTCCCTCCTCGAGCTGCCAGCCGCAGACCCAGAAGAGAAGAAGTCCGAGGCCAAGGACGTGAAGCGCAAGGGGGCTGTCGTGCTCGTGGCATAACCGGACACCAAGCGGGGCAGAGATCAACCCGAGTCTTCCAAGGGCAGTCGGTACTGTGTGTACCATGACCTCCACACCCACAACACCAACGAATGCCAAGAGCTTCGAGCCGTGCGAGAAGGAAGGATCGGTCGTCGCCCCGACCGTGTCGACCGGGGCTACGGTCGAGGAGGAGGAAGGAACGCAGGACGTTGGGAAGACCGCGGCCCACGCCAAGGGTGGCGCGATCGACCTCGCGAGGACCGCTGGCAGGACCCACCTCGCGAGGGAGATTGGAGGGATCAGCCTCGCGAGGATTGCCCGCAAGGTAACGCAGGCATACCTCCGCTGCCACCGCATCCAAGAAGAAACGAGGACCGCCACCAGGACGAGGGGGCTGGGGGCTTCCAGGAGCCACGCGCGATCGCCTGCATCCTGGGCGGAGCTCAAGCCCCAGCCTCACAGCGCATCTTCAAGAAGTTCTCCCGTGAAGTGAATGCAGTCCTCCCCAAGCTCGAGGTCACACGCCCTCTCAGGTGGTCGTCGTGTGCCATCACGTTCCGCTCAGCGGATCAGCTCAAGTGTGCAGCCACAGCCGGAGTCCTCCCGATGCTTTGTTCCCCAATTATCAGCAACGTGGTGGTCACCAGGACCCTCATTGATGGCGGGGCAGGGCTCAACATCCTGTCCGTGGAAACATTCAACAATCTCCAAGTGCCCTACAACCAGCTTCAGCCAACCAAGCCTTTCTCCGGAGTCACTGACGGCTCCACGGTCCCGATCGGGCAGGTCCGCCTCCCTGTCACCTTCGGAGCACGCAACAACTACCGCACAGAGCTCATCGACTTCGACATTGCTCACATTCGCCTGCCGTACAACGCCATCCTTGGGTACCCGGCGCTGGCCAAGTTCATGGCCGTGACTCACCACGGCTACAACGTCCTCAAGATGCCAGGGAGTGGCGGAGTCATCACGGTGCCCTGTGAAGAGAAAGACGCGGTGTGTTCCCTGGAACGAGCTTTTCAGGCCGCATCATTGGATAACCCAGATCGTGGAAGCAGGAGGCTCGCCGAGACCACCCCCAAGAAGAAGAAGACATCGTCTGGCCTGGTCCCTCAGGAGGCAGGCCCCTCAGGGCCCGTTCCTGCCCAGGGGGAACCTCCTTCCATCGCATAGGAAAACGCGCCCGGCGCCCTCTGACGAAGCTATGTACCTAGGGTAGGGGCATGGCTCTGTCTTCAGTGCCCTACCCAAGGACATCCCTAGAAGAAGTCACCTTTCAGTCGACTTGGATGTATCCCACTCGACGGATTCAAGACACTCGACTATGGAGCTATCACTCGACCACGAAGCCAACCACTTGACTACCAGGAGATCTAAAGTCACTCCGCACGCAAACGGTCGGTCATTAAGTAGCTTTTATGCTCATCATAGCACTTTATTAGGGACGTTACCAGTAACTCCCAATCTTAATGTACTTTAAACCCTGCATTACTGAGGGCTAGAGGGGTCTGGCAAACTCTATATAAGCCACCCCCCTCCTCAATGTCAAGGGTTCGCACCCCTGTTATTCACACACCCATAATCCAAACGACCGCCTCCGGGCACCGAGACGTAGGGCTGTTACTTCCCCCGCGAAGGGCCTGAACTCGTAAACCTCGTGTGCTTACAACTCTTCCATAGCTAAGATCTAGCCTCTCCATTCATACCCCCCTACATCACTGTCAGAGTTAGAACCACGATAGTTGGTGCCCACCTTGGGGCTAGGAGTCTTAGCGCCTAGTTGGAGAAGTTGCGATTTTTCCGATCTCTTTGATCATGGTTTCGGGCGGAGCTTTGGTGGAGGGCCGCGAGATCTGTCTTGGCACGCTCACGTTCATCGCCGACGACTACACTTTGCTTCAGGAGGCCCCACTCGATGTTGACGCACTCCCCGTCCGCGGGGCGACTCACTTTCGCGCGTGCGTCCGTGGTGTCCTCCTGCGGAAGCCGTCGACCCAGTATCGGTCGGCTCCAGTGATGTCCTCCTGCCCAGTCTCTCGCCGGTGCAAGAGCTCCGGTCGGTCGAGGCTTCAGAGGTGGGTGACACATGCGGTGGCCCGCCAGTCGGCCACCCCACAAGTCGCGGCGATCGAGCCCGACGAATCCCTCTACGGCATGTTCGACTGGCTTCGGAGAGACTGCATCCGAATGCGACAGCAGTGATCCAGCGGCGGAGGTTCTGGTGATCGACGGAACACGCAGTTCTCCCGGTTTTCCCCGCACCGACGGAGGCGCGGGTGGGGGCGACCCGTCGCATCCTCACGAGGCGTATCTCCCCGAGCCTCTTACTTCCGTGCAGCGAGAGGAGCTTCGCCGCTGAAACATGGATGCACTCCACACTCCTATCGTTGGAGAAACCCCCGAGGCCCGAGCCTTGGAGGACGTGCGCTTGGCTAACTTGGCCGAGCGCACTCGACTGGAGAATCTCCAGCGAGCACTCGACGAGCGAGCGCGTTAACGGGCTCCTGAATCCAGTCAGCGTTAGCTCTTCCGACCTACGCAGGTATACCGAACTCCGGTTCAGAATTTGGCGGCTGCGGCCCGTATAGCAGAGTCGATTCAGCCCTCCCAGTCAGAGGTTGGTAGGGGCTTGTTGCAAATCAGAGCGTTGCTCCGGGCAGCGGGCAACCAGAATTCTGTTGTTTCTCAGTCGCGGAATAAGATCCATAGTCGGTCCGTTGCAGCAGATACAGTCCAGTCGGCTCACAACCCAAGATCGCCCCCGAGGCATGAGGGACGTGGGGACCGGCATGATCAGTACAGAAGGAATGAGCAGTATGATCACCGATTCGATCGTGATGATCGACGTCGAGTGCCAACCCCTCCCCCAAGGAGTGGATCATATGCGCCCCGACAGCAAGATGACAGGCGCCCTCATAGTATAGGGCGGAGAATTCCAGTCGACCCCAGAGATCCAGGCTTTGGTGCGAGATCCATTCTTGTTCAATGTTTGGTCGACAGGAATAGAGCTCACAGAGAAGGCCATGACAGAGATGCTCCTACCAGTAGCAGAGTACATGTTTCAGGACCAGAATGTTTCAGTCGAGCCATCAGGGCCGCTGTGATTCCTCCCAACTTCAGATTGGCGACTGGAGTTAGTAAGTTCACCGGTGAGTCTAAGCCTGACACTTGGCTCGAGGATTACCGAGTGGCTGTCCAGATTGGTGGTGGCAATGATGAGGTAGCTATGAAGCATTTGCCTCTCATGTTAGAAGGCTCATCTAGAGCGTGGTTAAACCAGTTAGCACCCAGCAGCATCTACACTTGGGAGGACCTCTCCCGAGTGTTTGTCACAACGTTCGAAGGAACATGCTAGCGACCTGCAGGTCTTACAGAATTGCGGTCCTGCGTGCAGAAGCCGAGCGAAACTCTGAGGGATTACATCCAGAGATGGATCACTTTGCATCACACAGTTGAAAATGTGCCAGATCATCAAGCAGTTTGTGCCTTTAAAGAAGGCGTTAAATACAGAGAATTGAATCTGAAGTTCGGTTGAACCGGAGAGATGTCTCTCAATTGGATGATGGATATCGCCACCAAATACGCTAATGGTGAAGATGAGGATCGACTTCGGAGTGGCAAGCAAAAGGCAGTCGCCCAGGAAACCGGAGGAAATTCCAGTCGGAAACAGAAGCGGAAGGCCGAGCTAGCCGCTCCTGGGGAGGCCCTGGCCGTAACCCAGGGAAAATTCAAGGGAAAACCCAAGGGGCCTTGGAACCCCAAGAAAGTTAAGGACCAAGATGGAAATGATGTTTTGGATCTGCCGTGTCACATCCACACCAAGAAGGACGAAGAGGGTAAACTCATTTACCCAAAGCATACCACTCGACAGTGTCGGCTCATGATCCAGCAGTTTCAGGGCAAACAGTCCAAACATAAGGAAAAGGAGTCGGACAAAGTTGAGGACAAGGAAGATAGTGACGATGGATACCCCCAGGTCAATTCCACCTTGATGATTTTTGCTGATGTTGAAAGCAAAAGTCGACTGAAAGTCATTAACCGTGAGGTGAATATGGTTGCTCCGGCAACACCCAGTTACCTGAAGTGGTCTCAGACTGCCATCACATTCGACCAGTCCGATCACCCGACGCACATTGCCACCCCTGGGAGGCAAGCTTTGGTGGTCGACCCAGTTGTCGAAGGCACTCGACTGACCAAAGTCCTGATGGATGGTGGCAGCGGTTTGAACATACTATATGCAGAAACCTTGAAAGGGATGGGCATTCCGATGTCCAGGCTCAGTACCAGTAACATGAGCTTCCATGGAGTCATTCCTAGGAAGAAAGCTGAGTCACTCGGCTAAATTGCTCTCGATGTGGTTTTCGGTGACTCCAAGAATTACCGCAAGGAAAAGTTGACATTCGAAGTTGTGGATTTCCAAAGTGCTTATCACGCCATTTTGGGCAGGCCAGCTTATGCACGCTTCATGGCTCGACCATGTTATGTGTATCTCAAATTGAAGATGCCTGGTCCCAAAGATGTGCTCACTGTTACAGGCAATCGGAAGAAAGCAGAAGAGTGTTTTCAGAAAGGCTCAAAGATTGCAGACGCTCAGATGGCAGTGGTCGAGCTGCAAGAGTATCAGAAGACTGCAGATCCGAGTAAGTTGCTACGAGCCAAGAAGCTAGCTTCAGAGTCATCTTTTCAATCGTCCGGTGAAACGAAGCCAGTTCACATTCACTCGACCGATCCAAATGCTGCTCCGACTCACATCTCAACAACGCTCGACTCCAAATAGGAAGAAGCGCTCATCCAGTTCCTCCGTGAGAACTGGGACATCTTCGCATGGAAACCTTCTGACATGCCTGGAGTTCCCAGGGGGCTGGCTGAGCACCGTCTACGAGTCGACCCAAAATTTAAGCCTGTGAAAGAGCATCTTCGACGGTCCACCGTTCAAAAGAGGAAGGCCATTGGCGAGGAGGTGGCTCGGCTCTTAGCAGCAGAGTTCATCCGAGAAATTTACCACTCCGAGTGGCTCGCCAATGTGGTCATGGTCCCAAAGAAGGACAAGTCACTTCGCATGTGCATCGACTTCAAACATATCAATCGGGCCTGCCCGAAAGATCATTTCCCTCTCCCCCGCATCGATCAGATAGTCGAATCGACCGTGGGGTGTGAGCGTTTGTCTTTTCTAGACGCCTATTCAGGGTACCATCAGATCCGTCTGTACGGGCCCGACGAGATCAAAACTGCTTTCATCACTCCATTCGGGTGCTTTTGTTATGTCACCATGCCTTTCGGCCTCAAGAATGCCGGAGCCACATTCATGAGGATGATTCAGAAGTGTTTGCTCACTCAAATTAGTCGGAATGTGGAAGCGTACATGGATGACATTGTGGTCAAGTCACAAAAAGGTTCCGACCTGCTGACTGACCTAGTTGAAACCTTTGCCAACCTCAGGAGGTACGATATCAAGCTCAACCCGTCAAAGTGCACATTCGGAGTTCCAGGTGGGAAGTTACTCGGTTTTCTTGTTTCTGAACGAGGAATCGACGCCAATCCTGAAAAGGTTGGAACTATCCTTCGGATGAAGCGTCCTGTGCGCGTGCACGATGTTCAAAAGCTTACAGGTTGCTTGGCCGCTTTAAGTCGATTCATTTCTCGGCTCAGTGAAAAGGCATTGCCTCTTTACCGACTGATGAAGAAGTCAGACAAGTTCGAGTGGACTCCAGAAGCTGATGCAGCGTTTGTAGATCTCAAAGCCCTGCGATCCACCCAGCCGGTGCTTGCTGCCCCAATCAGCAAAGAGCCTTTGCTGCTTTACATTGCAGCCACGGGACAAGTTTTCAGTACAGTACTTACGGTCGAGCGGGAAGAAGAAGGAAAGACCTTCAAAATTCAGCGCCCAGTATACTATGTTTCTGAAGTTTTGACTCCTTCAAAGCAAAGATACCCTCATTATCAGAAGCTCGTATATGGGATTTATATGACCACGAAGAAGGTTGCACATTACTTCTCTGACCACACCATTACAGTCGTCAGCGACGCCCCACTATCAGAGATTCTTCACAACAGAGATGCAACTGGTCGAGTGGCAAAATGAGCGATTGAACTCCTTCCCCTAGATATCCAGTTTGAGGCAAAGAAAGCTATCAAGTCCCAAGAAATTGCAGATTTCGTCGCCGAGTGGATCGAACAGCAACTGCCGACTCAAGTTCACTCGGAACACTGGACCATGTTCTTCGATGGGTCTAAGATGCTGAATGGTTCCGGTGCAGGGGTGGTATTGGTTTCCCCCCGAGGAGATAAGCTCAGATATGTTCTCCAGATTCACTTCGATTCCTCTAATAACGAAGCAGAATACGAAGCACTTTTGTATGGGTTACGCATGGCCATTTCACTCGGCGTCCGTTGCCTCATGGTCTATGGCGACTCAGATTTGGTGGTTAATCAGGTGATGAAGGAATGGTACGTCAGAAGCCCAGCTATGACTGGTTATTGCAATGCAGTGAGAAAGCTAGAAAAGAAATTCGAGGGGTTAGAACTTCATCACATACCCCGACTGAAAAATCAAGCAGTTGATGATTTGGCAAAAATAGGTTCCAAGAGAGAAGCCATTCCTAGCAATGTGTTTCTGGAACACATCCACTCGCCTTCAGTTCAGGAGGATCCTTTCACAGATGAAGCTCCCCAACCAAAGAGTGCCTCAGATCCGACTGAAGTCGAGATTCTAGCAGTGGTCGACCTAATCATGGAAGTCTTGACAATCACCCCCGACTGGACGATACCATACATCGCGTATATCCTGAGGAAAGAACTCCCGGAGGACGAAGAAGAGGCTCGAGAGGTTGTCCGTCGATCCAAAGCCTTCACAGTCATAAAGGGACAATTATAGAGAGAAAGCGCGACTGGAATCAGTCAGAAGTGTATAACACCAGAAGAAGGTCAGATAATCCTTGATGATATCCACTCGGGGACCTGTGGTCACCATGCGTCCTCTCGGACCATCGTGGCTAAAGCATACCGAGCGGGATTTTACTGGCCAAGAGCAAACAAAATGGCGAAAGAGATAGTCGACAAGTGCGAAGGGTGCCAGTTCTACTCCAACATGTCCCACAAACCCGCATCGGCCCTGAAGACCATTCCACTCGTCTGGCCCTTCGCTGTTTGCGGATTGGATATGTTTGGTCCACTGAGAACAGGCAGGAGCGGTTTCACACATGTGCTTGTGGCAGTCGACAAGTTTACCAAATGGATTGAAGCTAAGCCTATCAAGAATCTTGATGCTTGCACTGCTATCAGTTTTATCAGGGAGATAACATTCAGATATGGAGTCCCGCATAGCATCATCACTGATAATGGGTCAAACTTTGATTCAGACAAGTTCAGAGCTTTTTGCGCCTCGCAAGGCACGCGAGTCGACTACGCGTCGGTCGCTCACCCCCAGTCGAATGGACAAGCAGAAAGGGCAAATGGTCTGATTCTCAAAGGGTTGAAACCTCGGTTGATGCGCGACCTCAAGCATGCAGCAGGCGCATGGGTCGACGAGCTTCCATCAGTTCTTTGGGGATTGAGGACCATCCCCAATCGGTCGACTGGAAGAACCCCGTTCTTTCTGGTCTACGGAGCGGAAGCCGTCTTGCCGAGTGATCTGCTTCACAATGCACCCCGAGTCGAGGTCTACTCCGAAGTTGAAGCAGAACAAGCCCGGCAAGACGCAGTTGATCTCCTAGAGGAAGAAAGAGAAATGGAGATGATCCGATCGACCATCTACCAGCAAGACTTGCGTCGATTCCATGCCAGAAACGTGAAGAGTCGAGCCTTCCAAGAAGGAGATTTGGTCCTCCGAGTGGATCAACAGAAACCACACAAACTCGCTCCTACCTGGGAAGGCCCCTTCATCGTCACCAGAGTCCTCCACAATGGAGCGTATCACCTTTACAATGTCAATCACCAGATTGACGAGCCACGAGCTTGGAATGCGGACCTGCTCCGCCCCTTTTACACTTGAATTCTCACTCGGATGAGATGTAATAAGAAAAACTTCTGTAGTTTATTTATCAAAGACAAGAGTGTTACAATTTTTCCAGTAATTGTTGTTGCTTCTGTTTGTGTGTGAAATCCCCCAGTGGGTGGCTCAACTGAGAATCCGTTTTGCCTAAGCCTATATGTATAAAAAAAATCCTACCGAGTGGAGAGCCAGCCTCTCACTCGGAGGCTTAGCTGCAGCCCAGTGCTCGCCTAAGTTTCAAAAAATCCTACCGAGTGGTGAGCAAACCTCCCACTCGGGGGCTTAGCTGCAGCCCAGTGCTCGCCAAATTTCAAAAAATCCTACCGAGTGGTGAGCAAACCTCCCACTCGTGGGCTTAGCTACAGCCAAGTGCTCGCCTAAGTTTGAAAAAATCCTACCGAGCGGTGAGCAAACCTCCCACTCGGGGGCTTAGCTTCAGCCCAGTGCTTGCCTAAGTTTGAAAAAATCCTACCGACTGGTGAGCAAACCTCCCACTCGGGGGCTTAGCTGCAGCCCAGTGCTCGCCTAAGTTTCAAAAAATCCTACCGAGTGGTGAGCAAACCTCCCACTCGGGGGCTTAGCTGCAGCCCAGTGCTCGCCTAAGTTTGAAAAAATCCTACCGAGTGGTGAGCAAACCTCCCACTCGGGGGCTTAGCTGCAGCCCAGTGCTCGCCTAAGTTTCAAAAAATCCTACCGAGTGGTGAGCAAACCTCCCACTCGGGGGCTTAGCTGCAGCCCAGTGCTTGCCTAAGTTTGAAAAAATCCTACCAAGTGGTGAGCAAACCTCCCACTCGGGGGCTTAGCTGCAGCCCAGTGCTCGCCTAAGTTTGAAAAAATCCTACCGAGTGGTGAGCAAACCTCCCACTAGGGGGGCTTAGCTGCAGCCCAGTGCTCGCCTAAGTTTCAAGGAAAAATCCTACCGAGTGGTGAGCAAACCTCCCACTCGGGGGCTTAGCTGCAGCCCAGTGCTCGCCTAAGTTTCAAAAAATCCTACCGAGTGGTGAGTAAACCTCCCACTCGGGGGCTTAGCTGCAGCCCAGTGCTCGCCTAAGTTTGAAAAAAATCCTACCGAGTGGTGAGCAAACCTCCCACTCGGGGGCTTAGCTGAAGCCCAGTGCTCGCCTAAGTTTCAAAAAATCCTACCGAGTGGTGAGCAAACCTCCCACTTGGGGGCTTAGCTGCAGCCCAGTGCTCGCCTAAGTTTGAAAAAATCCTAGCGAGTGGTGAGCAAACCTCCCACTCGGTGGCTTAGCTGCAGCCCAGTGCTCGCCTAAGTTTAAAAAAATCCTACCGAGTGGTGAGCAAACCTCCCACTCCGGGGCTTAGCTGCAGCCCAGTGCTCGCCTTAGTTTCAAAAAATCCTACCGAGTGGTGAGCAAACCTCCCACTCTGGGGCTTAGCTGCAGCCCAGTGCTTGCCTAAGTTTGAAAAAATCCTACCGAGTGGTGAGCAAACCTCCCACTCGGGGGCTTAGCTGCAGCCCAGTGCTCGCCTAAGTTTCAAAAAATCCTACCGAGTGGTGAGCAAACCTCCCACTCGGGGGCTTAGCTGCATCCCAGTGCTCGCCTAAGTTTGAAAAAATCCTACCGAGTGGTGAGCAAACCTCCCACTCGGGGGCTTAGCTGCAGCCCAGTGCTCGCCTAAGTTTCAAAAAATCCTACCTAGTGGTGAGAAAACCTCCCACTCGGGGGCTTAGCTGAAGCCCAGTGCTCGCCTAAGTTTCAAAAAATCCTACCGAGTGGTGAGCAAACCTCCCACTTGGGGGCTTAGCTGCAGCCCAGTGCTCGCCTAAGTTTGAAAAAATCCTACCGAGTGGTGAGCAAACCTCCCACTCGGTGGCTTAGCTGCAGCCCAGTGCTCGCCTAAGTTTCAAAAAATCCTACTGAGTGGTGAGCAAACCTCCCACTCCGGGGCTTAGCTGCAGCCCAGTGCTCGCCTTAGTTTTAAAAAATCCTACCGAGTGGTGAGCAAACCTCCCACTCTGGGGCTTAGCTGCAGCCCAGTGCTTGCCTAAGTTTGAAAAAATCCTACCGAGTGGTGAGCAAACCTCCCACTCGGGGGCTTAGCTGCAGCCCAGTGCTCGCCTAAGTTTCAAAAAATCCTACCGAGTGGTGAGCAAACCTCCCACTCGGGGGCTTAGCTGCAGCCCAATGCTTGCCTAAGTTTGAAAAAATCCTATCGAGTGGTGAGCAAACCTCCCACTCGGGGGCTTAGCTGCAGCCCAGTGCTCGCCTAAGTTTCAAAAAAATCCTACCGAGTGGTGAGCAAACCTCCCACTAGGGGGGCTTAGCTGCAGCCCAGTGCTCGCCTAAGTTTCAAGGAAAAATCCTACCGAGTGGTGAGCAAACCTCCCACTCGGGGGCTTAGCTGCAGCCCAGTGCTCGCCTAAGTTTCAAAAAATCCTACCGAGTGGTGAGTAAACCTCCCACTCGGGGGCTTAGCTGCAGCCCAGTGCTCGCCTAAGTTTGAAAAAAATCCTACCGAGTGGTGAGCAAACCTCCCACTCGGGGGCTTAGCTGAAGCCCAGTGCTCGCCTAAGTTTCAAAAAATCCTACCGAGTGGTGAGCAAACCTCCCACTTGGGGGCTTAGCTACAGCCCAGTGCTCGCCTAAGTTTGAAAAAATCCTACCGAGTGGTGAGCAAACCTCCCACTCGGTGGCTTAGCTGCAGCCCAGTGCTCGCCTAAGTTTAAAAAAATCCTACCGAGTGGTGAGCAAACCTCCCACTCCGGGGCTTAGCTGCAGCCCAGTGCTCGCCTTAGTTTCAAAAAATCCTACCGAGTGGTGAGCAAACCTCCCACTCTGGGGCTTAGCTGCAGCCCAGTGCTTGCCTAAGTTTGAAAAAATCCTACCGAGTGGTGAGCAAACCTCCCACTCGGGGGCTTAGCTGCAGCCCAGTGCTCGCCTAAGTTTCAAAAAATCCTACCGAGTGGTGAGCAAACCTCCCACTCGGGGGCTTAGCTGCATCCCAGTGCTCGCCTAAGTTTGAAAAAATCCTACCGAGTGGTGAGCAAACCTCCCACTCGGGGGCTTAGCTGCAGCCCAGTGCTCGCCTAAGTTTCAAAAAATCCTACCGAGTGGTGAGCAAACCTCCCACTCGGGGGCTTAGCTGTAGCCCAGTGCTTGCCTAAGTTTGAAAAAATCCTACTGAGTGGTGAGCAAACCTCCCACTCGGGGGCTTAGCTGCAGCCCAGTGCTCGCCTAAGTTTCAAAAAATCCTACCGAGTGGTGAGCAAACCTCCCACTCGGGGGCTTAGCTGCAGCCCAGTGCTCGCCTAAGTTTCAAAAAATCCTACCGAGTGGTGAACAAACCTCCCACTCGGGGGCTTAGCTGCAGCCTAGTGCTTGCCTAAGTTTGAAAAAATCCTACCAAGTGGTGAGCAAACCTCCCACTCGGGGGCTTAGCTGCAGCCTAGTGTTCGCCTAAGTTTCAAAAAATCCTACCGAGTGGTGAGCAAACCTCCCACTAGGGGGGCTTAGCTGCAGCCCAGTGCTCGCCTAAGTTTCAAGGAAAAATCCTACCGAGTGGTGAGCAAACCTCCCACTCGGGGGCTTAGCTGCAGCCCAGTGCTCGCCTAAGTTTCAAAAAATCCTACCGAGTGGTGAGTAAACCTCCCACTCGGGGGCTTAGCTGCAGCCCAGTGCTCGCCTAAGTTTGAAAAAAATCCTACCGAGTGGTGAGCAAACCTCCCACTCGGGGGCTTAGCAGAAGCCCAGTGCTCGCCTAAGTTTCAAAAAATCCTACCGAGTGGTGAGCAAACCTCCCACTTGGGGGCTTAGCTGCAGCCCAGTGCTCGCCTAAGTTTGAAAAAATCCTACCGAGTGGTGAGCAAACCTCCCACTCGGTGGCTTAGCTGCAGGCCAGTGCTCGCCTAAGTTTCAAAAAATCCTACTGAGTGGTGAGCAAACCTCCCACTCCGGGGCTTAGCTGCAGCCCAGTGCTCGCCTTAGTTTCAAAAAATCCTACCGAGTGGTGAGCAAACCTCCCACTCTGGGGCTTAGCTGCAGCCCAGTGCTTGCCTAAGTTTGAAAAAATCCTACCGAGTGGTGAGCAAACCTCCCACTCGGGGGCTTAGCTGCAGCCCAGTGCTCGCCTAAGTTTCAAAAAATCCTACCGAGTGGTGAGCAAACCTCCCACTCGGGGGCTTAGCTGCAGCCCAATGCTTGCCTAAGTTTGAAAAAATCCTATCGAGTGGTGAGCAAACCTCCCACTCGGGGGCTTAGCTGCAGCCCAGTGCTCGCCTAAGTTTCAAAAAATCCTACCGAGTGGTGAGCAAACCTCCCACTAGGGGGGCTTAGCTGCAGCCCAGTGCTCGCCTAAGTTTCAAGGAAAAATCCTACCGAGTGGTGAGCAAACCTCCCACTCGGGGGCTTAGCTGCAGCCCAGTGCTCGCCTAAGTTTCAAAAAATCCTACCGAGTGGTGAGTAAACCTCCCACTCGGGGGCTTAGCTGCAGCCCAGTGCTCGCCTAAGTTTGAAAAAAATCCTACCGAGTGGTGAGCAAACCTCCCACTCGGGGGCTTAGCTGAAGCCCAGTGCTCGCCTAAGTTTCAAAAAATCCTACCGAGTGGTGAGCAAACCTCCCACTTGGGGGCTTAGCTGCAGCCCAGTGCTCGCCTAAGTTTGAAAAAATCCTACCGAGTGGTGAGCAAACCTCCCACTCGGTGGCTTAGCTGCAGCCCAGTGCTCGCCTAAGTTTAAAAAAATCCTACCGAGTGGTGAGCAAACCTCCCACTCCGGGGCTTAGCTGCAGCCTAGTGCTCGCCTTAGTTTCAAAAAATCCTACCGAGTGGTGAGCAAACCTCCCACTCTGGGGCTTAGCTGCAGCCCAGTGCTTGCCTAAGTTTGAAAAAATCCTACCGAGTGGTGAGCAAACCTCCCACTCGGGGGCTTAGCTGCAGCCCAGTGCTCGCCTAAGTTTCAAAAAATCCTACCGAGTGGTGAGCAAACCTCCCACTCGGGGGCTTAGCTGCATCCCAGTGCTCGCCTAAGTTTGAAAAAATCCTACCGAGTGGTGAGCAAACCTCCCACTCGGGGGCTTAGCTGCAGCCCAGTGCTCGCCTAAGTTTCAAAAAATCCTACCGAGTGGTGAGCAAACCTCCCACTCGGGGGCTTAGCTGTAGCCCAGTGCTTGCCTAAGTTTGAAAAAATCCTACTGAGTGGTGAGCAAACCTCCCACTCGGGGGCTTAGCTGCAGCCCAGTGCTCGCCTAAGTTTCAAAAAATCCTACCGAGTGGTGAGCAAACCTCCCACTCGGGGGCTTAGCTGCAGCCCAGTGCTCGCCTAAGTTTCAAGGAAAAATCCTACCGAGTGGTGAGCAAACCTCCCACTCGGGGGCTTAGCTGCAGCCCAGTGCTCGCCTAAGTTTCAAAAAATCATACCGAGTGGTGAGTAAACCTCCCACTCGGGGGCTTAGCTGCAGCCCAGTGCTCGCCTAAGTTTGAAAAAAATCCTACCGAGTGGTGAGCAAACCTCCCACTCGGGGGCTTAGCTGAAGCCCAGTGCTCGCCTAAGTTTCAAAAAATCCTACCGAGTGGTGAGCAAACCTCCCACTCGGTGGCTTAGCTGCAGCCCAGTGCTCGCCTAAGTTTAAAAAAATCCTACCGAGTGGTGAGCAAACCTCCCACTCCGGGGCTTAGCTGCAGCCCAGTGCTCGCCTTAGTTTCAAAAAATCCTACCGAGTGGTGAGCAAACCTCCCACTCTGGGGCTTAGCTGCAGCCCAGTGCTTGCCTAAGTTTGAAAAAATCTTACCGAGTGGTGAGCAAACCTCCCACTCGAGGGCTTAGCTGCAGCCCAGTGCTCGCCTAAGTTTCAAAAAATCCTACCGAGTGGTGAGCAAACCTCCCACTCGGGGGCTTAGCTGCATCCCAGTGCTCGCCTAAGTTTGAAAAAATCCTACCGAGTGGTGAGCAAACCTCCCACTCGGGGGCTTAGCTGCAGCCCAGTGCTCGCCTAAGTTTCAAAAAATCCTACCGAGTGGTGAGCAAACCTCCCACTCGGGGGCTTAGCTGTAGCCCAGTGCTTGCCTAAGTTTGAAAAAATCCTACTGAGTGGTGAGCAAACCTCCCACTCGGGGGCTTAGCTGCAGCCCAGTGCTCGCCTAAGTTTCAAAAAATCCTACCGAGTGGTGAGCAAACCTCCCACTCGGGGGGCTTAGCTGCAGCCCAGTGCTCGCCTAAGTTTCAAGGAAAAATCCTACCGAGTGGTGAGCAAACCTCCCACTCGGTGGCTTAGCTGCAGGCCAGTGCTCGCCTAAGTTTCAAAAAATCCTACTGAGTGGTGAGCAAACCTCCCACTCCGGGGCTTAGCTGCAGCCCAGTGCTCGCCTTAGTTTCAAAAAATCCTACCGAGTGGTGAGCAAACCTCCCACTCTGGGGCTTAGCTGCAGCCCAGTGCTTGCCTAAGTTTGAAAAAATCCTACCGAGTGGTGAGCAAACCTCCCACTCAGGGGCTTAGCTGCAGCCCAGTGCTCGCCTAAGTTTCAAAAAATCCTACCGAGTGGTGAGCAAACCTCCCACTCGGGGGCTTAGCTGCAGCCCAATGCTTGCCTAAGTTTGAAAAAATCCTATCGAGTGGTGAGCAAACCTCCCACTCGGGGGCTTAGCTGCAGCCCAGTGCTCGCCTAAGTTTCAAAAAATCCTACCGAGTGGTGAGCAAACCTCCCACTAGGGGGGCTTAGCTGCAGCCCAGTGCTCGCCTAAGTTTCAAGGAAAAATCCTACCGAGTGGTGAGCAAACCTCCCACTCGGGGGCTTAGCTGCAGCCCAGTGCTCGCCTAAGTTTCAAAAAATCCTACCGAGTGGTGAGTAAACCTCCCACTCGGGGGCTTAGCTGCAGCCCAGTGCTCGCCTAAGTTTGAAAAAAATCCTACCGAGTGGTGAGCAAACCTCCCACTCGGGGGCTTAGCTGAAGCCCAGTGCTCGCCTAAGTTTCAAAAAATCCTACCGAGTGGTGAGCAAACCTCCCACTTGGGGGCTTAGCTGCAGCCCAGTGCTCGCCTAAGTTTGAAAAAATCCTACCGAGTGGTGAGCAAACCTCCCACTCGGTGGCTTAGCTGCAGCCCAGTGCTCGCCTAAGTTTAAAAAAATCCTACCGAGTGGTGAGCAAACCTCCCACTCCGGGGCTTAGCTGCAGCCTAGTGCTCGCCTTAGTTTCAAAAAATCCTACCGAGTGGTGAGCAAACCTCCCACTCTGGGGCTTAGCTGCAGCCCAGTGCTTGCCTAAGTTTGAAAAAATCCTACCGAGTGGTGAGCAAACCTCCCACTCGGGGGCTTAGCTGCAGCCCAGTGCTCGCCTAAGTTTCAAAAAATCCTACCGAGTGGTGAGCAAACCTCCCACTCGGGGGCTTAGCTGCATCCCAGTGCTCGCCTAAGTTTGAAAAAATCCTACCGAGTGGTGAGCAAACCTCCCACTCGGGGGCTTAGCTGCAGCCCAGTGCTCGCCTAAGTTTCAAAAAATCCTACCGAGTGGTGAGCAAACCTCCCACTCGGGGGCTTAGCTGTAGCCCAGTGCTTGCCTAAGTTTGAAAAAATCCTACTGAGTGGTGAGCAAACCTCCCACTCGGGGGCTTAGCTGCAGCCCAGTGCTCGCCTAAGTTTCAAAAAATCCTACCGAGTGGTGAGCAAACCTCCCACTCGGGGGCTTAGCTGCAGCCCAGTGCTCGCCTAAGTTTCAAGGAAAAATCCTACCGAGTGGTGAGCAAACCTCCCACTCGGGGGCTTAGCTGCAGCCCAGTGCTCGCCTAAGTTTCAAAAAATCATACCGAGTGGTGAGTAAACCTCCCACTCGGGGGCTTAGCTGCAGCCCAGTGCTCGCCTAAGTTTGAAAAAAATCCTACCGAGTGGTGAGCAAACCTCCCACTCGGGGGCTTAGCTGAAGCCCAGTGCTCGCCTAAGTTTCAAAAAATCCTACCGAGTGGTGAGCAAACCTCCCACTCGGTGGCTTAGCTGCAGCCCAGTGCTCGCCTAAGTTTAAAAAAATCCTACCGAGTGGTGAGCAAACCTCCCACTCCGGGGCTTAGCTGCAGCCCAGTGCTCGCCTTAGTTTCAAAAAATCCTACCGAGTGGTGAGCAAACCTCCCACTCTGGGGCTTAGCTGCAGCCCAGTGCTTGCCTAAGTTTGAAAAAATCTTACCGAGTGGTGAGCAAACCTCCCACTCGAGGGCTTAGCTGCAGCCCAGTGCTCGCCTAAGTTTCAAAAAATCCTACCGAGTGGTGAGCAAACCTCCCACTCGGGGGCTTAGCTGCATCCCAGTGCTCGCCTAAGTTTGAAAAAATCCTACCGAGTGGTGAGCAAACCTCCCACTCGGGGGCTTAGCTGCAGCCCAGTGCTCGCCTAAGTTTCAAAAAATCCTACCGAGTGGTGAGCAAACCTCCCACTCGGGGGCTTAGCTGTAGCCCAGTGCTTGCCTAAGTTTGAAAAAATCCTACTGAGTGGTGAGCAAACCTCCCACTCGGGGGCTTAGCTGCAGCCCAGTGCTCGCCTAAGTTTCAAAAAATCCTACCGAGTGGTGAGCAAACCTCCCACTCGGGGGGCTTAGCTGCAGCCCAGTGCTCGCCTAAGTTTCAAGGAAAAATCCTACCGAGTGGTGAGCAAACCTCCCACTCGGGGGCTTAGCTGCAGCCCAGTGCCCGACTACTGCCCTCTCCTTCGGAGCTACACCACAAATACGAAGTTATTACGAGTGAGGAACAAGTTCCACTCGACAGATAATTCATGAAGATATTCGATGATAAATCAAGTTCAGATAAGACCCAAAGGTCCCTGACCTCAGATCAAAGTACTCGAGCCGTCAGCTCGACTGAGTTTAACGGTTACAAAATCCACTCGGCATTCCGAGGCAAATTTAAAGTGAAGCATCAAAGTCTTATTCAGCTCGACTGGAAGGGGCGACGAACTCATCCAAGTCGATCCCGTCTGCAATACAAGTGGCCGCGGCAATGAAAGTCTCCATGAAATCTAGAAAGTTGTGCTTCCTGGTATTGGCGACTTGGATAGCAGCCAGCTTTTCCTCTCGCGCCTCCTTGCAGTGCACGCGGACCAGAGACAGAGCGACATCGGCACCACACCTTGCAGAGGATTTCTTCCATTCCGTCACTCGACCAGGAACGTCATTCAGTCGAGTCATCAGAGACTCGAGGTCATTCGGAAGCGTCGTCCTGGGACAGAGCGACGTGTCGATCCGCGACACCGCAACCTTCAGTCAGGCCAGATAATCAACCACACTTGCAACACGAGACTCCAGTCAGAGCACGTTCATAGCAACTTCATCTTTCACTTGGGACTTAATGGGATCCAAATCTCTCTCCACTCGACTGGTCTCCTCCTCGAAGTTCTGACAGAATTCTGAAAACACAAGTCAAAGTTAAGACAGCGACCCTGCATGAGCTTAGTGACGACAAGCCAGTCAGACGGCTGACTTCTTGGTTAGCCGCATCAAGAGAAGTTTTCAGTCTGGAGTTCTCCTTTCCAAGAGTTCCGACTGAAGTCAGTTTTTCTTCAGCAAGCTTGGTCTTGTTCAAAGCTTCCTTCTGTGCTTCGACGAGGTCACGGTCCTTCTTCTTCAGAGCTTCTTCCAGTTTTTCTGTGGAATGACAAGTGAGATCAACGCCAATAAAGCCCAGAAAGAAAGGACAATCAAAAGCTCACCAGCCATACCTTCCACCTCGTTTCTTGCCTTCTGCAAGTTCTCCTGAGCAAGCTTCAGGTCAAGGTTGAGCTGGATCTGTTGGTTCTCCAACTCGGTGAAGCGAGCCACAAGTTCACATGATTTCTGCGAAAAACAAGTCGACAAACGTCAAAGATAGGTTGCTTCCGAGTAACCAAGAGGAAATAGTGGTGTTTCTAAGACTACAACCGAATCAAAACATTCGACTGCAGTCTCGGGGACTACACCCAGTGGGTGCACTCAGCATGCCCCCACTGGTTCGACCAAAAAAAATATCGACTGCCCGCAGTCGACCATGTACAGTTCCACTTGACATGGACAGACCAGACCAAGTGAAGAAGTTCAACTAAAGCAACACAATTTAAAGACTACAGTCGAATGCCAGCAGTCCACCATAGTCTCGGGGACTACACCCAGTGGGTGCACTTAGCGTGCCCCCACTCGACCGAACAGATCGATTGACACACCTAGTGGGTGTACAGGTCTAAGGATCTTCGGAAAAGAGATTCTTCAGATATCGTATCCTAACAAAACAAGCGCCGATCGGCTGACCTGGACGTTACTCTGAAGAGCTGAACTCGCGTCATAAGCTGCCTGGCTGGCTTCCCGAGCCACCTTCACTTGCTCCATCATGATCCCCGCCTGGCGTATAACTTCTTTGGCGGCACCCACTTGGTCTTCAGGGACGCGGGGTGTGGCGAAAAGCGAAGGCGGACCTGCAGTCGACGTTGAAGGCCGAACACTCATCAGAGGCTCAGCAAAGGTCACAGAGGCCCGAGTGGTATCAGCACCCCCACGAACTACGGCCTCAGATGCCGGAGTAGTTTGTGGGGTCTTGCCAGGCGGCGCCCTCCTGTTCCTTCTCACCCTCTGCGGCACTTCGTCGTCGTCGTCAGGGAGGTCAATAACATGAGGAGGAGCTACAAGAGAAGTCCAATCGACCGGAGTTATGAGAAATCGTCAGTCGATTAAAAACAGAGCATCAGCAATCGTACCAGGGTTGGAAGTAACAGCATCTTCCATCTCTTGATCATCATCCTTGGCGGAGATCTCCGAGTTGGCAGCACTGCAAATGTCGAAAGCCAGTCAGCTTATCCAATGAGTCGACCAAAAGCCCGTCATGTTCAATAAAGGAAAACAAGTGCAAATTTTACCCAGAAATGGTGGGGACAGTCATCTTCATCTTAGGCAAGGCCTTGGGTGGCTTGGACGGCGTCGCGCGCGGGTGCTTGGGAGTTTTTTCTGTCGGCGCTGGAGAAGAGGTTCGAGGTTGCTTCGACGACTGCCCAACGGGAGCAGTCGCCTTACCACGTTCCCATGCAGGGTCATGCGTAAGCTTGGACCGCCTCTCCGAGCGGGGAGTTTCGACTTCTTCTTCCTCTTCTTCGCTGGAGTCGTCGTCGTCATCCCCCTCCCACTCGCCGTCAGATTCCCACTCTTCCTTCTCGTCTCCACTTTCGCCTCCACTCACCTCTCCTTCGTCGGTCTGCTCCTGTGCACCATTGGGCATCGAGTACATCTCTGAAATAGCCTAGAAGACACCAAACAAGACAAAAGTCAATCGACCGATCCAAAGAAGAACAATTAAAGAAAGCAAGATATCAGTCAAAGACACAAGGTCAGACCTGGTCCACTTCGTACGTGTGGTCGAGTGGAGGAGTCCTCCTGGCTCCTCGGGGGTTGTCTTTGTTCCCCGTGATGCTCGACAGCCACCCTTCCAGCATCTTGTCAGTGACCTCCTCTGGGTGAATCCGAGTGTCGTCGAGACCCGAGTACAGCCACATCGGGTGGTCATGAGCCTGAAGCGGTTGGATGCGCCTCCAAAGGAAGACCTCCAGCAAGTCCATGCCAGTCACGCCCTTGCGAACAAGCTGAACCACTCGACCAACCAGCACCTTGACTTGCGCCTTTTCCTCCGGCGCCACTTTCAGAGAGGCAGGTTTTTCCGCTTGGTTCAGAGAAAAGGGGGGAAGCCCAGTCGACTGCCCTGGGGTCGCCTGGTCTTTATAGTAAAACCAAGTCGATTGCCAACCACGGACCGACTCGGGAAAGGTGATAGACGGAAAAGAACTTTTCGCGCTCATCTGGATTGCCAGGCCCCCGCACAGCTGGATCACCTGCGTTTGTTCATCACTCAACTTGGCCTTCTTTACCGATTGGGAGCGACAAGTGAAGATGTGCTTGAAGAGTCCCCAATGGGGGCGGCAACCCAAGAAGTTTTCACACAAGGAAACGAAAGCAGCAAGATGCACAATAGAATTGGGAGTAAAGTGATGGAGCTGTGCTCCGAAGAAGTTCAAAAAGCTCCGGAAAAAAGGATGAGGAGGCAGAGAGAATCCGCGATCGATATGGGTGGCGAGGAGGACGCACTCACCATCAAGAGGCTGGGGTTCAATTTCTTTCCCCGGAAGACGCGCAGATTCATGGGGAATGAATCCCCCCTCGACCAGATCATCAAGATCATCCTGCTGAATCGCCGACGGCAACCAATCGCCATGGATCCAAACCTTGGGCAGAGCAGTCCTCCAGGAAGATCCGCCCCGAGCGGACTTCTTCCCCTTCCCCGGCGCCGCCGCCTTCTTCGCGCGCTCTAGAGCCGACGTCTTTTCCTTCCCCATCGTCACCGGCGAAGCTCGAACAGACCTACTGCACGGAGGTGGGAGCGGAGGTGGCGGAAGATCTCGTGAAGAGAGGGGAAAAGTGAAGGCGCACTGTTCGGGGGTTCTGAGGCAGCGGCTTATAAGAGGTCACTTCCGAGTGACTGACCAGTAGGCCCGGGCAATCCCGTCAAATCCCGCAAGAGGCGTGCGTGCTGTACGTGGCGAAAAAGGTGGCACGGGAATCGAGGAGGTTCCGACCTGTCCCGTCCAATTACTGCGGCCGCCCCCGTCCCGCGCACTTCCCGAAATTCAAATCCCGCAAAATCCGCGAGCTACAGAACTACCTGTCAAACAGAAGATCCTTTTCACGCCATCACTCGGAACTTCACAAGTAAAGAAATTCACTCGACAAGAGTCCTATAATGGATCAAGGCGACTGAGAGAAGTTGAAGACGTCATTCGTGACAATTGATCCGAAACAAGGCGCTCATATAGCACCGAGAACCAGTCGGAAGGATTCCCAACTCCTTCCCCACTCAAACCTCGATCCATTCGGGGGCTAATGACGAAGCTATGTACCTAGGGTAGGGGCATGGCTCTGTCTTCAGTGCCCTACCCAAGGACATCCCTAGAAGAAGTCACCTTTCAATCGACTTGGATGTATCCCACTCGACGGATTCAAGACACTCGACTATGGAGCTATCACTTGACCACGAAGCCAACCACTCGACTGCCAGGAGATCTAAAGTCACTCCGCACGCAAACGGTCGGTCATTAAGTAGCTTTTATGGTCATCATAGCACTTTATTAGGGATGTTACCAGTAACTCCCAATATTAATGTACTTTAAACGCTGCATTATTGAGGGCTAGAGGGGTATGGCGAACTCTATATAAGCCACCCCCTCCTCAATGTCAAGGGTTCGCACCCCTGTTATTCACACACCCATAATCCAATCAACCGCCTCCGAGCATCGAGACGTAGGGCTATTACTTCCTCCGCGAAGGGCCTGAACTCGTAAACCTCGTGTGCTTACAACTCTTCCATAGCTAAGATCTAGCCTCTCCATTCATACCCCCCTACATCACTGTCAGAGTTAGAACCACGACACCCTCCTCAGGCAGGGCTCGGGGGCTCCCCCCTGGAGGGCCACCGACCTGGCTAAGGTCACGAGGGAGGCGCTTGGGCACCACGTGGAGGCGTGTTTCGAAGCACGTTTCCCTCAAGAAGGAGTAAGGCAAGGGGGGTCAAACCCTCAGGAGTTTGTCAGCAAGGTCACTCAAGAGCTACAGGAGTCAAGACTCATGAGAGGCGGTCGCCGCCTACCAGCTATGGTTCCCCATCCAGGCGAGGATGGTGGGCTGCGCGTCTGCGTCGACGTACCAGGGCTCAATCGAGTCGCCACTCTGGAGCTCCTCTAGCCCTCGCGAGTGGGGCGCTGTGAGGGTCCACCCCATAGCTACGTTCGCATGCCTTACGGCTTGCCGAGCGTGGCTGCCACGTACCAGCGCCTCATGAGGGGCATCATGGAAGCTCAAGAGGCCAGGCGTTCCGCATCCTTGGCGGAGATGGAGATGGTCCGCGAGGAGCCACCAGCGCCTCCGGAGCCTCCCGAAGCCCCCGGGCCTGGGGGCTCATGAGGATCGGCTTCCGCAGCCCACCGAGTCTGCTGCACCAACACTCGTTCGTCCTCAACATCATCAGGTGACATCTTTTAAGTTTCATTCCAGCTGGGAGCACCCCCCCAGGGCTGCATTATTCCCAGGTCGCGTGGGTCCGTCCCTGCGGCATGTATCCCTTTTATTTTCATGTTGTTAGCTTACTCTGTTGGGGGCGCCCCTCGGGCTGCATGATCCCCAAGCCGCTCGGGCCAGACCCAGCGGCATGTATCCCTTTTTACATTTATCTATGGCTATGCGTTGGTCCACCATGCTTGATTATTCGTTGCCGGTCCACTGCACCTTTTCTTCTCCATGTCGACCACTTGCGCGTTAAAGGGGGGGTGCCTAAGCATCGCGACTCAGGGCTCTTACTAGATCTCCAGCCCTCACCCTTTGGCCTTGTCCATGGCATCGCGACCTGGCATACCAGCGACGGCTGAGACCAGCTCGAGGCCCGGGACCCGAGGACGTAGAGTGTAGGCATCTAACCCAACTTGGAGGAACACATCACAAGATAAGGCCCAGTGCCAGGCGCAACCCGCCTAGAGATAGGGCCCTGTGAGTCCCGCGCTGGCTCATGGGTGCCCAGATACACCTCACCAGGCCCTACCGTGCCAGCCACGTGTCAGGGCGGGGCTGTACACGCCCCCGGGGCTCCTCCCGGAGGGGAGCCCCCTCCCACGTACCAGTGGAAGCACCATGCTCCGCGCTGGCTGACGACACTGCCGAGGAGCGGCATTGCCCGTACACATACGGAAGCGCTATGCTCCGCGCTGGTGATAAACAACTGAGGGTGGCCCCCGGGCCGCATCAACCTCAGGGAGCCCAGAGCTAAGTGTCTAGCCTCATTGCAACGCCTCCCCCTGGAGTGCCGCGCAAGGGGGCTGGGCACGGGGGCTGCGCCTGGGTCACACCCAGATGCACGCCACCCAGCCAGGCCCCCCGGGCCTCGTTCATCGCGCGTCTCTCCTCGAGTGGAGCCAAGGTACGAAGGCCATTTGAGCGTCAAGGGGGACTCCTGAGCATCACGACTCAGGAGCCCAACTGGTCCCGTAGCCCCTCACTCCTTAGTTCCGAAAGGCTAACGCTGGGTGAGGTACGCGCGGGGCCGGGCTCTGTAGACGTAGAACGGTAGATCCACCCACATTTCACCTCCCTACTTGCTGTTTGCGCGCCAAGGGGGACTCCTAAGCATCGCGACTCAGGAGCCTAACTGGTCCTGTAGCCCCTCACTCCTTAGTTTCGAAAGGCTAATGCTGGGTGAGGTACGCGCGGGGCCGGACTCTGCCGGCGTCGAACATAAGCAAGTAGGAAGGACAAGCGTAAACTTCAAGGATCGCCTCCCTACTTGCTGTTCGTGCGCCAAGGGGGACTCCTAAGCATCGCGACTCAGGAGCCTAACTTGTCCCGTAGCCCCTCACTCCTTTGGTCCCGTCCTGGTTTCCGGTCGGGGCTAATGCTGGGTGAGGTACGCGCGGGGCCGGGCTCTGCCGGCGTAGAACATAGGCAAGTGGGAAGGAAAAGCATAAATTCAAGGAATGTAAAAGCAAATATTACAATCCACACTGTTATCTCAACGCCAAACGCAAGTTTAAACGCCTCCCCGAGGCATGATACATGTGGAGGAATTAAAAGCAGAACAGGAGCCGCAGTAGAGTCACTTGTCGGCGGTGGAGCAGCGCGGAGTGGCTTCGCCTCATGGAGCAGCAGGGTTGGCAGCGCCTGGCTTCGGCTTGGTGCTGAAGGCCCGGAACTTCCCCAACAGAGCCTCTGCGCGACCCTTCATGGCCTCGGCAGCGGCAGCGGCATGCTCGCCGCTCACTGGCTCCAGCAGGTTGTCGAAGTCGACATTGGGGTCGCGAAGGTAAATGTCGGATTTCGGGTTCCGGCAGACCCTTAAGGTTCGAACTCTGGGGTGCGCGCAGAGATTATGCCCTCTACCTCTCCGTCTCGCAAAGATCTAACTACTGAAAGAACAACACAAGAGACACAGGGTTAATACTAGTTCGGGCCACCATTGTGGTGTAATACCCTACTCTAGTTAGTGGTGGGTGGATTGCCTCTTGGGCTGATGATGATGAACAATACAAGGACGAACAGCCTTGCGAGGGTCTGCTCTTAGCTAGGACGATGAACTGCTAGGGGGAGTTCAGCCGCCCTTCTCTCTCTCACTTGTTCTCTGCTTGCTCAGATTCTAGATACCCAATCCTCTCTCTGTGTTCCCAATCCTCTCTGTGTTCCTGTCCCTACCCTCGGGGTGGCTAGTCCTATTTATAGGCAAAGGCCCTAGGCCTCTTCCCAAATATTGAGCGGGAAGGGCGCCAACAATTGGGCAATTTGAAGGGGAACATCTGGTACACTTATCCTGACTAAAGTTGGTCCTCGCCTGCCAAAGGCCCTGTGGTGACGCCGTTCTGGGCTCCACGATGACCTCCTTCCCACCGTTTGACTGGTCTTGGTCTTGTTGCACCGAAATGGGTGCCTTTGCTTGATCCTCTCGCCTGCGCTTGCCCCCTTTGCACCAAAGAGGAAAGGGAGACACTGCGCGGGCTGGCGCCCGCCTGGCACCCTTGGTCATCATGGCTTGCATCATGGGCACCTCGTGAGGTACCCCGCCTTGATCTCTCCGCCTCCTCGTGAGCCAGCCTGACGAGGCCGTGCCTGAGGAAGCGCCGTGTCGTCCGCCCCGCGAGGCCTGGCCCCTCGCGAGGGTCTTGGATCTCGTGTTGATGAAGATGGGCCGTGCTGGGCCCCCTTTCGAGCCACGCCGTAGGCCGCAGGTAGTCAAGTCTGGGGACCCCCATTCCCAGAATGCCGACAGTAGCCCCCGGGCCCAAGGCGCGCCCGGACTTGGCCGTGCTGAGAGGCGAAAGGGCAAGGGCGAAGCGCCGCGGGCCCTAACAGCCTGCGGCCTTGGGCGCCGCGTGGCGGTTGATTGGACGTGGGCGCCTCCGCTTCCCCACGACGCCTCGATGATCGCGCGGATTGGACAAGTCCCTGCATGGAAATCGTGTCATGATTACCTGCGATCGTAGAGGCCGACGGTTGGCCTTCGCCGGCTATAAGTACGGCACCGCGCGTGCCCTTCTAGTCCATCTCTCCTTGCTTTCTCCTTCGCCCCGATTCTTGCTCCGCCTTGCCGTGATGGCTCCGATCCGCCGGTTCTCTGCAGCGGAGAAGGGAAAGGCTCCTCGAGAGGGACCAGATCCGCTCCTGCCGAAGAAGCGGCCTGCCCTTCACGGCCGAGACGAGGAAGACCGCCAGGTGGTGTCGAGGCCTTGGTACGAGCGGCCTCCGCCGGGGTTCCTGCTTCCCTTGTATGCCCACGTCGAGGGCCTCGAAGGGGGTGATGCCGACCCCGCGTCCAGCACCGTCGCCGGCGCCGACGGGTCATGAAGGTGTGGGTCATTCCTCCTGGGGTCCACGCCGAGGGCTCCTCCTGCGAGCTCGTGCTCCACGCCGCCATGCCCCCTCGAACTTGGATTCGCTTTCCTCCCTTCTTCGCCTCCGTCTTCCCGCAGGGAAGACTCCTGGAGCTATGGCTGCAGCACGCCGACTGCAGCACTCCCGCGACCGAGGCAGAGGTCGCGGTCATTGCCTCGGGCGAGGTCTTCATGACTCGCGGCTGGGGCGAGATTGCTCGGCGTTGCAGGGCAAGGGGCGCCCTCACGATCCACCTGGAGTATGATGGCGCTTTGGTGATGTTCTTCAAGGTCTTCGACGCGAACGGGCGCCGGCTGGAGTGCTGCCCCGGGAGAGGCGGCTAGGACCCTGCCATGGTGAGGGCTAGGCCCGCCGACCACTCTCTGGATGGCTCCACAAGCGACGGGAGCGCCGGAGGATCCAGCGACCCCAGTGAGATCTTCGCGACTCCGGAGACGAGCGACGACAGCTACGAGCCCACGAGCCAGCGCCGCTCCCGGAGCAGAGCGGGCTCACCTGGCCGTCGCTGACTCGGATCTGGATGGGGTTGGCGCCGGTGCTTGACGGCCCACTGTTGATGATGGCGTCTTTTGCAGGGGCGTGCGTAGTTAGCATCCCTTAGGATCCGTTTCCTGCGAGGAATCACACGGCACCCAATGGGGGCTTGTAAGGTGCCTGTGATCCTTTTTATTAATATCTAACTCTTGCTATGGAACTGTGCGAGTCCCCAATTCCGTCATAGTTTAGTTCTCCCTTTCGAACCTCGCGAGGGCTTGGTGCTCTACATCGACAGGTCCCAGTCCCAAGGCGGCGTCTGCCGTCACTGGTATGCCAGGTCACGATGCCGTGGTCAAGGCCAAGAGGTGAGCGACCCGGGGTCCGGTAAGAGCCCCTGAGTCGCGATGCTCAGGAGGTCCCCTTTGGCGCCCAAGCAGCCGTCACTCGGTTAGAAAGGGGAGCGATGTTGCTAGTACGGAATTGTGTTAGGTGCGGGGGTAGTGCCACGGTAGCCGGTGCTTTCGGGTGGTGACTTATCTTGTTAATCGGGGGTTGTTCCTGGTGTATCATCGGGTCCGCGCGGCAGTAGGAGCGGAGTTGCTTGGCGAGGTCCTCGCGTTCCCTTTCTCCCTCGCCTTTGCTCCCCTTTCTGCTCTACGTCCTCGGGTCCCGGCCCTCGAGCTGGTCTCAGCCATCGCTGGTATGCCAGGTCGCGATGCCGTGGACAAGGCCAGAGGGTGAGGGCTGGAGTGCCGGTAGGAGCCCTGAGTCGCGATGCTCAGGCGCCGCCCCTTTAACGTGCAAGCGGTTCGCGCGGACGAGGATGAAGGGAACTCCGTGAGGGCCTCGGCTAGCGCAATTCCTTCAGGGGATCCTGCAAACTCCGTGAGATGATGGCTTCCTCGGATACCTTGGGGATCTTGAGGCGCGCACTGTTGAAGCGTTGGATGTACTTTTGCAGGGTCTCTCCGGGTTGTTGCTTGATGCAGCGCATGTCGCTCACGGCGGGCGGCCGGTCGCGAGTACCTTGGAAGTTGGCGATGAAGCGGGTGCGCATCTGGTCCTAGGAAGAGATCGTGCCTGGGGCCAGGTTCAGGAGCCAGGTGCGAGCTCCTTCCTTGAGCGCCATGGGGAACCAGTTCGCCATGACCTTTTCATCCCCGCTGGCAGCTTCGATGCCCAGCTCATAGAGTTGGAGGAACTCTGCAGGGTCGGTCGTGCCGTCGTAGCGAGGAGGCAGGTCTGGCTTGAACTTGCTGGGCCATGCGACGCTGCGTAGCTCGGTGGTGTAGGCGCGGCAACCAGCAGTGGCCATGGGAGGCTTTGGTTGAGGAAGAGCTTGGACTTGCGGGTCCCCATGCGCTGCAGCTGGGAGCAGCGCGGGGTCTTGACGTGCCGGAGCTGGAGCAGGGTCACGACGAGCCGGAGCAGGGAGCGCCCGGGCAGCCTCTTGCGGTCGAGGGACTTATTGGCAGCTCCGTTCTTGCTGGGCTGGCACCTGACAGAGCGGGTTCCGCCCAGGGGCCACGCGCCTTGGAGCCATGGCTTCTTCTTGGAGAGGAGGTGGCTGGTACGCCCCCGAAGCTTCATTGCCCGCGCGGGGCGGGGTGCGGCGCAGCGGAGCGGACGGTGCAAGAGAGCCCCCTGCGGCGCGGACGAGCTCGGCGACACGGTCGAGCCACACTTTGTAGATGTCATTGACGGGACGGTAGCGCAGGAGCTCGTTTGCCGCGATGAGCGCAGCTCGAGCCTCCAAGGGTGCACGGAGTGCGCGGGACGAAGAGCCAGCTGGTGTGAGCGATGGAGTAGCGGTGCGGCCGTCTTGCCGCACGGACGGATGCTGAGACGACGCTTTCTGCTCGTTCCCCGCCGGGCCGGTGGCGGGGTTGATGGCGGGCGACGGGGAACGACGAGGATGCCCACCGACGGGAGCCGTCTGGGCGACGCGGGAAGCGATGGCGGCCCGGCGCTCGGCGCGGGCCCGATGAGCGTCAGACATGGACGCGGCGGCCGGAGGAGAACGAAGCGGTGGAAGACAAATTCTGGCGCACCCCTACCTGGCGCGCCAAATGTCGGATTTCGGGTTCCGGCAGACCCTTAAGGTTCGAACTCTGGGGTGCGCGTGGAGATTATGCCCTCTACCTCTCCGTCTCGCAAAGATCTAACTACTGAAAGAACAACACAAGAGACACATGGTTTATACTAGTTCGGGCCACCATTATGGTGTAATACCCTACTCTAGTTTGTGGTGGGTGGATTGCCTCTTGGGCTGATGATGATGAACAATACAAGGAAGAACAGCCTCGCGAGGGTCTGCTCTTAGCTAGGACGATGAACTGCTAGGCGGAGTTCAGCCGCCCTTCTCTCTCTCTCTCACTTGTTCTCTGCTTTCTCAGATTCTAGATACCCAATCCTCTCTATGTGTTCCCAATCCTCTCTGTGTTCGTGTCCCTACCCTGGGGGTGGCTAGTCCTCTTTATAGGCAAAGGCCCTGGGCCTCTTCCCAAATATTGAGCGGGAAGGGCGCCAACAATTGGCCAATTTGAAGGGGAACATCTGGTACACTTATCTTGACTAAAGTTGGTCCTCGCCTGCCAAAGGCCCTGTGGTGACGCTGTTCTGGGCTCCACGATGATCTCCTTCCCACCGTTGGACTGGTCTTGGTCTCGTTGCACCAAAATGGGTGCCCTTGCTTGATCCTCTTGCCTGCGCTTGCCCCCTTTGCACCAAAGAGGAAAGGGAGACACTGCGCGGGCTGGCGCCCGCCTGGCACCCTTCGTCGTCATGGCTTGCGTCATGGGCACCTCTTGAGGTACCCCGCCTTGATCTCTCCGCCTCCTCGTGAGCCAGCCTGACGAGGCCGTGCCTGAGGAAGCGCCCTGTCCTCCACCCCGCGAGGCTTGTCCCCTCGTGAGGGTCTTGGGTCTCGTGTTGATGAAGATGGGCCGTGCTGGGCCCCCTTTCGAGTCACGCCGCAGGCCGCAGGCAGGCAAGTCTGGGGACCCCTGTTCCCAGAATGCCTACAGTAAATATGGGTGAAGACCCACGTCAGCGCTGCAGAAGACAGGACACGCGCCTCGGCCTCGGCCGTGGGGCCAAGGCCAAGGGCGACATCCTCAAGAGCACGAACCAGGAAGGGAAGCAGCTTGGCGGGGCCGTCCTCTGAGCCAGCCAGCGGGCTCTCCAGGCCGCTGGCGTAGAGCATCTTCAGCGAAGCATGAGCCTTCTCCTCCTTGTCTGCGAAGGCCACGTGGCCCTCGGCAAGAACCCGGGCCTTGCCGTCCAGTTCGACCTTCGTCGCCTCAACCTCCTTCTCCAGCACGCGTAGGCGGTCGCGGCGTTTCTTGAGCTTGGCCTCCCGGACCTCGACGGCCACCTCGCGAGCCTTCACGCCCTCTTCTTGCTCTTGGCAAAGGCGGGCCTCTTTCGCGAGCTGGTCTCGCGGGCCTTGCAGCTCGTCCTCCAGCACCTTGCAGCGACCGCGGACGTCAACCGTCTTCCCCTGGGCTGCGTCACGAGCAGCCTTCGCCTCAAGGGCGGCCTGCCTCTCCTCATCATAAGCTGTTGAGGCCTGGACCAGCACCGCCCGAATCGAAGCATCAGAGCGAATCTATCCTGAAGCCAGCTCCGAGCGCCCGGCCACCAAGCGAGGGTCGGCGCCAAGAAGATCCTGCCGGAGCCGGTCCAGCTCGGCAGCAACACGATCTAGAACGGCGGGAGGAGTCGGAGAGACAGCAGTCGGTGGAGTAGGAGGAGAAGGCGGCGGTACCACCACAGCACCCTGAAGTGGAGCCTGCTGCGCCCCGACGACTGTGGTGGCGGCGGCAGGAAAAGGCACTTCGAGAGTCACTTGGGCCATGGGGGCTGGGCTCGCCCCAGCCAGCTCGGCCAGACCTCGCGAGGACGACCGGGCAGGAGAGGCCCGTGCGTCGCGGTCACCTTCCTCCGCGGGCAGAGGCGCTGCCGCGGATGGAACCTCAGGAGCCCCCTTCAGCTTCTTCGCCGCGGGCGCCAGCCTATCAGAGACGCAGATGTCAAGCCTCAGCAGCAAAACAAGAAACAAAGCCAAGAGTCAAGCACTTACGGGTCGTCGCCGGTGAGCTCAGGCAGCCTCCGGCCAAACTTGAAGCCTGACAGCCAGCGGGAAGGGTCAACCTCGGAAGAGGAAGGCGCGTCTGCGGACCGCCTCGGGGCCGGGGCAGACCCACGGGAGATCAACCCGGTCCTGTCCTTCTTCGGGATCGGGGGCGATCTCCCGCTGCCCAGCACGTCATCATCCTCGTCGTCGTCGCTCGGAGAGAGGCGGAAAGCACGGGGACTACGCCGGGGGAGGGGAGCCCTCGACTCTCCATCAGTCGCCTCGGAGTCAGGCCCCTTCCCCCGCTCCTCTCCACCCTCTTCTTCGCTGGAGTCGTCGGAGGACACGTCCACCGGCTCCCCAGGAGCCTCCGTGGGCATGGGCCCGTCCCCGTTGAAGACAGGCATGGACTTCACCACCTCCTCCCAGTCATCGCGAAGGAACAAGGGCGTAGGAGCGCCCTCCAACCTCGCCACATCGCCCCCGACCATAGATTTGAGCACCGCGGCCAGATCTTCGTCACCCAAGGCCGCAGGGCTCGGATGAGGCCTCCACATCGGAGGTGAGTACTGCCGAAGCGGAGCCAGCTGGTGCTCCAGGAATTCCCTCAGCAGCGACGCGCCGGTCAGCTTCGCCGCCGCCATGCTGGCCGGCCTCAGATCCGTGTCCATCTTCTCCAACACCGGCTTCGCACGGGGGTCCGTGAGCTCCGCTCGACCCCAATCACCGGAGCTCGTAGGCAGCTCCGTGGGCAAGATCAGCCGAGGGTGAATGCGCCCAGCATCAGCCAAGACCCATTTGCTCCTCCTTTTCCCGGGCTTCGAAATGGCAATGGCGCCACCTTACGCGATGAAGCTCGCGCACGCGGAAGGAGAACCGCGAGAGACCCGGAGGGAGAAGTAGTGGCGCAGCAAGGCCATTGAGGGCTGCACCCCTACGTGAGCCTCGCAGTAATAGGCGAAGATTGACAAGAGAAGGACGGAGTTGGGGTGGAGATGCAGAGCCTGTAGGTTGTAATGGCGGAGGATAGAGAAGAAGAACATGGAGAAGGGAGGCACCAGGCCGGCAACAATGGAGCTTACAAAGAGCAGATAGAAGGTGCTCTCTCGGCCCTCAGGGGTGGCGGAGCCGGCCGTGAACACCCTCGCCCCGTTGATGCCCTGCGCCGCCGCCATCCGGCGCAACCGGGCAAGGCTCGCCTCCGACACATTTGGCGAGTCCAGGGCAGACGAGTACCAAGCTTCGGCCGGGGACTGACGAGGCGCCATGGCTTCTAGGTCACGCGGTCGAAGTAGATCTGGAGATTTGAAGGAAGGAAGGAGAGGCGCAAGAAAGGGGATCTGAGCAGCAGCCGGAGAAAGCGGAAGAAGCAAAGCCGGGCGGATGCCGCTCCTTTATCAACTCGCGCAGTTGCGGAGACGCCCACATCCAATCAACCGCCATGCGGCGCCCAAGGCCGCAGGCTGTTAGGGCCCGCGGCGCTTCGCCCTTGCCCTTTCGCCTCCCTGCACGGCCAAGTCCGGGCGCGCCTTGGGCCCGGGGGCTACTGTCGGCGTTCTGGGAACGGGGGTCCCCAGACTTGCCTGCCTGCGGCCTGCGGCGTGCCTCAAAGGGGGGCCCAGCACGGCCCCTCTTCATCAACACAGACCCAAGACCCTCGCGAGGGGCCAAGCCTCGCGGGGCGGACGACACGGAGCTTCCTCAGGTGTGGCCTCATCAGGCTGGCTCACGAGGAGGCGGAGAGATCAAGGCGGGGTACCTCACGAGGTGCCCATGACACAAGCCATGACGACCGAGGGTGCCAGGCGGGCGCCAGCCCGCGCAGTTTCCTCCCTTTCCTCTTTGGTGCAAAGGGAGCAAGCGCAGGCGAGAGGATCAAGCAAAGGCACCCGTTTCGGTGCAACGAGACCAAGACCAGCTCCGCGACAAGGAGGAAGTCACCATGGAGCCCAAGCCAGCATCATCACCAGAGCCTTTGGCAGGCGAGGACCAGCTTTAGTCAGGATAAGTGTACCAGATGTTGCCCTTCAAACTAGCCAATTGTTGGCGCCCTTCCCGCTCAATATTTGGGAAGAGGCCCAGGGCCTTTGCCTATAAATAGGACTAGCCACCCCGAGGGTAGAGGCATCTTGACATCTAGACGGATCGATTGGCAATCAGATTAGGGAGAGAGAGAGAGAGAGAGAGAGAGAGAGAGAGAGAGAGAGAAGGGCGACTGAGCTCCTCCTAGCAGTTCATCGCCCCGGCCAAGAACAGACCCTCGCGAGGCTGTTCGTCCTTGTATTGTTCATCATCAGCCCAAGAGGCAATCCACCACACCACCACACTGGAGTAGAGTATTACACCACATCGGTGGCCCGAACCAGTATAAACTCTGTGTCTCTTGTGTTGTTCTTCTGGTAGCTTAGATTCTTGCGAGGCGGAGGGGTACAGGTAGGTAGGAAGCGCAATCTCCGCGCGCACCCCAGAGTTCGAACCTTAAGGGTCTGCCGGAACCCGAAATCCGACAGAGGCGGACCTAAAGGAAAAAATGCATGAATTGGGTAGTGGTCTCCACTCCAACCAACCTCACTACTATAAAGATCTCGCGGGCCAAACATGACCCGGGAGAACACCACAGCTCTCTGCTCTATCATCCCACTATTGTGTGGAGACCGTTTTGATGGACACATCAATTATCTCTTCTGATGCTTCTCGCAAAAAATATCTCCCGTTGCAATGCATGGGGATATGTGCTAGTTCATATAAAAAGGAGTTGCAACGTTTACCTCATAGCGTTCCTTCATCAAGTTAACCAAGCCGGATTTAAAGTCACGACTGGTGTATAGACGGTTTAAATAACCGGAATGGATATCTTGAGCGCTGAACTAAGCATAGCTGTCCAAATCTACCTTCCACTTGCCTTTATCTTCGGCAGAAATTTCTTCCTTGGCACTGTGCTTAGATAAAACAGTAGGTTGACCCGGAGCTGTGAATCCAAAACCAGCGACAACAACATCGTCAGTCTTCTCCTCGGTAGGCTTAATCGGGCTTGGTGGCCTAGAAATAGCCGGTTCAACATCCATATGGTCTATGGAGACTTCATGGTCTTGAGGCGGCGGATCATCAATAATATCTTCAGCGGTTGGGTGAGCGAGTTCTGGTTGTTGTTGTTCCGACTCGGATGGGATGGCGTCGTCGGCCGGCTTATTCAACTTTGCTTTCTTGCTCGGTTTGGCCTAGCCCTGAGAATAACAAGTATAAAAAGTCAGTATAAGGATCAGATGTAAGGTTTGAATAATTAAGTATATTCTTACCCAGGTACAGTCTTGAAAGCTGGGATTTGAGTTCCCGTTGACTCGCCAGAGGAGGAATGAGTCCCCTGATATCTTGAATAAGACGGGTTAAGAGGGTGTCAAAAATAACCCGCCTTGGGATAAAGTATATCAGAAATAGGTAAGACCTCTGGGCAGCGTTAGCGAATTGGTGTGTTTGGTAAGCCGGACAAAGTGATTACACCACCGCTATGCCGGGTGGTACGGCGAGCTTCATGTTGTTGTTTCTTCAAAATAAAGTTGGGATCCAAGTGATCTAGAGGGTGAGAAAAGCTTACTTTCCAGCTTGCTTGTTGGGTTTTCTATGGTGGCAGAGGTTCCGAGCTGGAGGAAAGAATAATTACCTCTGCGTCGCCTGCACGGCTGGCCTCTGCGTCGTCCTGATAACAATCATTGTCAATGAGATGTATAAAAAAGGAGCCAAGAGAGTCAAGTTCTACCTCTGACTCATTATCATCATCGTCATTGAGGGAGTCCTGGATTAGGGGGTGTCTGGATAGCCGTACTATACCTTCAGCCGGACTCCTGGATTATGAAGATACAAGATTGAAGACTTCGTCCCGTCTCCGGAAGGGACTTCCCTTGGCGTGGAAGGCAAGCTTGGCGATGCGGATATGTAGATCTCCTACCATTGTAACCGACTCTGTGTAACCCTAACCCTCTCCGGTGTCTATATAAACCGGAGGGTTTTAGTCCGTAGGACAGAACAACAATCATACCATAGGCTAGCTTCTAGGGTTTAGCCTCCTTGATCTCATGGTAGATCTACTATTGTACTACCCATATCATCAATATTAATCAAGCAGGAGTAGGGTTTTACCTCCATCGAGAGGGCCCGAACCTGGGTAAAAACATCGTGTCCCTTGTCTCTTGTTACCATCCGCCTAGACGCACTGTTCGGGACCCCCTACCCGAGATCTGCCGGTTTTGACACCGACATTGGTGCTTTCATTGAGAGTTCCTCTGTGTCATCACTTTTAGGCCCGATGGCTCCTCCGATCATCAATAACGATGCAGTCCAGGGTGAGACCTTTCTCCCCGGACAGATCTTCGTCTTCGACGGCTTCGCACTGCGGGCCAGTTCGCTTGGCCATCTGGAGCAGATCGAAAGCTACGCCCCTGGCCATCAGGTTAGATTTGGAAGTTTAAACTACACGGCTGACATCTGCGGGGACTTGATCTTCGACGGATTCAAGCCACTGCCGAGCGTGCTGCACTGTCACGACGGGCATGATTTAGCTCTGCCGCCGAACAGTGCCCTGGAGGCTGCACCCGCATCGGCTTCGACCCTCAATTCGTAGCCAACTGCGTTGATTGAGGATGGGTGGTTGGACGCCGTCTCAGGGGCTGCGATCCCCACGGCGATCGAGCCGAACACCAGCCCCGCACACCGCGGGGCTCGTGACTCCAAGGAGCTGGACTCCTCTATGGACTCTGAGCCCTCCACGCCCCTACCGATCGAATCCGATTGGGCGCCGATCATGGAGTTTACCGCCGCGGACATCTTTCAGCACTCGCCTTTCGGCGATATTATGAAGTCACTAAAGTCTCTCTCTTTATAAGGAGAGCCCTGGCCCGACTACAGTCAGCAAGGTTGGGATACGGGCTATGAAGAAATTCAAAGCCCACCCACCACCCACTTTGTAGCCACTGTCGATGATTTAACCGACATGGTCGACTTCGACTCCAAAGACATCGACGGTATGGACGCCGATGCAGGAGACGATCAAGAACCAGCGCCTATAGGGCACTGGAAAGCCACCTCGTCATATGACATATACATGGTGGACACCCCAAAAGATGGAACAACGGAGGATGACCCCTCCAAGAAACATCCTAAGCGTCGGCATCAGCGGCGCCGCTCTAAATCCTGCCAAAGCAAAAACGGTGGTTCCGGCACGGGAGATAATAATACTCTGGACAGTGCCGAAGAAAACCCCCTCCAACAAGATTCAGCACAGGAGGATGTAGAAGCCAGCCCTCATGAGAGAGCGGCAGACAGAGAGGTCGAGGACGATAATTATATGCCTCCCTCCGAAGACGAGGCTAGCCTCGACGACGACGAATTCATCGTGCCAGAGGATCCCGTCAAGCAAGAGCGTTTTCAACGCAGGATTATGGCCACGGCAAGTAGCCTCAAGAAAAAACAGCAACAGCTTAGAGCTGATCAAGATTTGCTAGCCGACAGATGGACTGAAGTCCTTGCGGCCAAAGAATATGAACTCGAACGCCCCTCCAAGAGCTACCCAAAGCGCAGGTTGCTACCCCAATTAGAGGAGGAAGCACCTAAACCTACATCACCAGCACATGATACGGCTGACCAGGAAAATGCACGGGACCTGCGCCAGACCTGCACGGGAAAATGCGCCAGACCTGCAAGATATATTGGAGGACAAGGCAAGGCAAGCAAGATCGATCTACGGACCGCGCGGGCGCCCCATGGCACGTGACGGTGATCGTCACTCCGGATATAGTAAATCCGGCCAGGCCGAACACAATAGACAAAGCCCGTTCGAGCTACGTCGTGACATAGCCCAATACAGAGGCGCCGCACACCCACTACGCTTCACAGAGGAAGTAATGGATCATCAAATCCTTGAAGGTTTCAAACCCGTGAACATCGAATCATATGATGGCACAACAGATCCTGCAGTATGGATCGAGGATTATCTCCTTCATATCCACATGGCCCGCGGAGATGATCTACACGCCATCAAATACCTCCCACTCAAACTTAAGGGACCAGCTCAGCATTGGCTTAACAACTTGCTAGCAGAATCAATCAGTTGTTGGGAGGACCTGGAAGCCGCATTCCTCGACAATTTCCAGGGCAGTTATGTGCGACCACCACACGCCGATGACCTAAGCCACATAATTCAGCAGCCAGAGGAATCGGCCAGGCAATTCTGGACACGGTTCCTAACAAAGAAAAATCAAATAGTCGACTGTCCGGACACAGAGGCCCTAGCAGCCTTCAAGCACAATATCCGTGACGAGTGGCTTGCCCGGCACCTTGGACAGGAAAAGCCGAAATCTATGGCAGCGCTCACGACACTCATGACCCGCTTTTGCATGGGAGAAGACAGCTGGCTTGCTCGTAGCAACAATATGACCAAGAGCCCCGGTAATTCGGATACCAGAGACAGTAGTGGCAGGTCGCGTCGCAACAAGCAAAAGCGTCGCATTAACGGCGACAATGCTGAGGATACGACAGTTAATGCCGGGTTCAAAGGCTATAAATCCGGTCAGCGGAAAAAGCCATTCAAAAGAAATACTCAGGGCCCGTCCAGTTTGGACCGAATACTCGACCGCTTGTGCCAGATACATGGCACCCCCGAAAAGCCAGCCAATCACACCAACATGGATTGTTGGGTGTTGAAGCAGGCAGACAAGTTAAATGCCGAAAATAAAGACAAGGGGCTGCATAGCGATGACGATGAAGAGCCCCGACCGCCGAACAACAGTGGACAGAAGGGTTTTCCCCCACAAGTGCGGATGGTGAACATGATATACGCAACCCACATCCCCAAGAGGGAGCGGAAGCGCGCGTTAAGGGACGTATACGCGATGGAGCCGGTCGCCCCAAAGTTTAACCCATGGTCCTCCTGCCCGATCACCTTTGATCGAAGGGACCACCCCACTAGCATCCGTCATGGCGGATTCGCCGCATTGGTTCTAGACCCAATTATTGACGGATTTCATCTCACTAGAGTCCTTATGGACGGCGGCAGTAGCCAGAACCTGCTTTACCAGGATACAATAAGGAAAATGGGCATAGGTCCCTCAAGGATTAAGCCCACCAAAACGACCTTTAAAGGCGTCATACCAGGTGTAGATGCCAACTGTACAGGCTCAGTTACACTTGAAGTGGTCTTCGGATCTCCGGATAATTTTCGAAGCGAGGAGTTAATCTTCGATATAGTCCTGTTCCGCAGTGGCTATCACGTGCGATACCGCACTACACATACCTTAAGCTCAAGCAGGACCTCGAGGAGTAATTATGGTCAATGGGAACACCGAACGCTCCCTCCGAACGAAGGAGCACACGGCGGCCCTTGCAGCGGAAGTACAAAGCAGCCTCTCCAGGGAGTTCTCCAGTCCGGCCATTAAACGTCCGGACACCGTCAAGTGCGCCCGGAGTAACCTACAACAAGACCGCCTGGCACGTTCCGAGCAGGCGTAGCAATGCGACCCCAACCCCAGCCCTCGCGAAAATGCAACACCAGTGCTTCGCGTACATAACTACGCTCTAGAAATACCATGGGTATAGGGGGAGGGGCACCATCACGGCACGCCTGAAACACGGCTTAAACCACACTAGGGGCTGCCTATTTTTTAATTTTCTCTTACTTTCAGGACTCCATTCTTCGGAAGGCCTGTCCGGCAGTACAATTGCCGCACAAACGATGCAAGAACTAGGGAAGCAGACAAGCCACGCCGCATTACGGAACTCCCACGTGGTCTCTATCACAAGCAGTATACCTGTTTCGCATACCATTCCGCAGCCTACCCCTAGAACGGACATGTTAAATACTCCAACCTTTTGCTTATCGCGTTATTTATATCGTTCTGCCTTGATCGCAGCCTTTTTTTTAATAAACAATGCATAGTTTTTTTCTATTTTTGCATTACCCCTTTTTTTTACAAATATATGTTCATTAACGACATGTTGCACCCGTACACTTTGGTACGGCCAAATACGCTAGGGGCTGTAGTACCCCTCAATATTTTGTGAGAAGCCCGAACACTTTAACAAGTGGGGCACCCCGCACTTATAGCATTATATGCATCGGCTCCGAATCATGTCTTGGGTCAATAGTTGGGTTTGCCCGGCTCCTATGTTTTGGTGCCTTACTTTCCGCTATATCGGCTAAGGTAGCACTAGGAGAACTACTGTGATTGTGCCCCAGTTGAGCTGGGCTAAGCACCTCGGTAGAGAAAGCTAAAACTGGCTGTCATGATGAAGCGAGAGCTGGTCGCTGTTCGAGAGGTTTTTCGAGTCGCTAAAGACTTATGCCGCTTAGAGCGAGGAGTCGGCTCTGTCCGGCCAAGGCATGGATAGCGCCCCGAACTCGGTCTTCCAAATACCAGGGGCTTTGCCGAAATTTAAAATTATAAAATTCTATGGCTAAGTGAGAGTGTTCAAGCATTATAGTCTGATTGCCTTATTCGTTGTGCTGAGCGCCTCCCTCGAAGGACCCAAACATGGGAAAAAGAGCGCTCAGGTTTATCCCGAACACCCCAGCACTAGTGGCACGGGGGCAGAAGCCGACGACTCGCCATCTCCCAAAATTGATAAACGGCCGCACAGAAGGTAATATTTTAAATTCCAAAAGCATTGCTTAGCGCATATGAACAACTTTTCAGTGCACAGGACAAAACGAGCGAGTTTACTCAAAAATTACATCCCTGGAACATTCATCCGCCATAAGGCGGGCACCCTTCAGAACGTCCTTATAATACATCTTGGGCTTGCGATGCTCTTTCCCCGATGGTGGCCCGTCCTTCACAAGCTTCTCAGCATCCAGCTTGCCCCAGTGCACCTTAGCGCGGGCAAGGGCCCTACGGGCACCTTCGGTGCAGACGGAGCGCTTGATGAATTCGAGCCTTGGACAGGCCTCCACCAGCCGCCGCACCAGCCCGAAGTAGCTCCCAGGCAGAGCCTCTCCAGGCCACAACCGAACTATGAGGCCCTTCATGGCCTGTTCGGCCACCTGGTGGAGCTCGACCAGTTGCTTCAGCTGGTCGCTCAGGGGCACAGGGTGTCCGGCCTCAGCATACTGAGACCAGAACACCTTCTCCGTCAAGCTGCCCTCCTCGGCTCGGTAGAATGCGGCGGCATCGGACACGCTACGGGGTAAATCTGCGAATGCTCCTTGAGAGCTCCGGTTCGGGTAAGTAACAAGTAACTCACTTTTACATGTTTGCTTTGCATAAAGAATGCCTTACCCGCCGCTATCTTCTTCACCGCATCCAACTCCTGGAGGTCCTTCTGGGATTCGGCCTTGGCAGACTTGGCATTTTCAATAGCTGCCGCGAGCTCGGACGCTCGCGTCTTTGAGTCAAGCTCAAAACTCTCATGTTTTTCATGAGAACCTGGAGCTCTTGCCGCACCTCGCCAACCTGGGCCTCATACTTCTCCCGCTCGGTGCACTCCGTGGCCGCCCTCTTCTCGGCCTCGGACAGTGCTTGCTTAAGGGTCTCCACCTCAGACGTGCCCCTACAATAGCCACGATAATCCTGTCATGTTTTGCAATTGCACTTTTTTATATATTTAAACAAGGTATTTCTTACCTTCCTTGTCCTCGAGCTGCTTCTTGGCAAGCCCGAGCTCTTGCTCGGACTGCTCGAGGTTCTACTTTAGCATGTCCACTTCCGCAGTCAGTGCGGCGGACGCCAGCAGAGAAGCCTGCATACGCATATTGACACCTTTTTGTTAGACTCCTACGAATTTTATTTGATCCTCTATTCGGCTTTTCTTCCCAAACGCCAAACAGAACATCAGGGGCTACTATCTATGCGGTAATATTTTTACACATTCTTTACTTACCTCAAAGCCTGTTAAAAGGCTGGCACAAGCTTCAGTCAGTCCGCTCTTGGCGGACTGAACCTTCTGGACCACCGCACTCATAATGGTGCGGTGCTCCTCGTCGATGGAGGCGCCTTTAAGCACCTCCAATAGATTGTCCGGCACCTTCGGTTGGATGGGGGTCACCGGCTCGGTGGGCTTTCTCCTCTTGGAAGGAGGTCGCCCGCCGGACTCTGGAACCTTTGAAGGTTCCGGAGCGGTGTCCAGCCTAGGGACAGACTTGGAGCCCTGGGGGGATCTATCCCCTTTACTCCTGGAGTCCGGGAGGTTGCCTTGCGGCTCCTCCAGGACCACCCTCTCCTGGCTTGGAACCTGTTGGGACGCCACCTCGGGATCGTCCGTAGGGCGGGGGGAGGTAGCGGGCGGAAGTGAATTCACGTCCGACGAATCCAGGGAGCCGCTCGACGACTCGTCAAGCCCGGCCTTGGGCGGACTGCATAGATATATTCGACATAAGGAAAAGTTGTGCAATAAAGGAACTCTACGAGTTACTCTGGTGTCCGGACATTTACGATCTCGCCGGGCGCTTGGCCCTGTGCTGCCACTCATCTTCGCCGTCGTCGGCGTCGGTGGAGTTGTCCGAAGGAAGGGTCTTCCCCTTCTTGGACCCTTTGGCCTCCCCGGTCGGGGCGGCCTTCCTTTTCTTTCCTCCCCCCGCTGGGGGGAGAGGTTTCTTCTTCCTCCTCCTCGTTTTCACTGGAGGAGTGCGTCTCGGAGTCGTCGGGCGATGAATCCGACACCTCGAGGCGCCGGGCACTCTTTTGAGTCCCTGTGGCCTTCTTCTTGGCCTTCTTCTCCAGCACCACATAGGGTGCCGGAACCAGCAGCTTCGCCAAGTGAGCATCGGCTGGATCTTCGGGCAAAGGAGCCGGACATTCGATCTGTCCGGACTTCGCTTGCCAATCCTGTCAAAGGTAAGGGAGCTTAGATCCCGCATAGAGTTAAACTATGAAAAACTAATACCCTGTAAAAGGTACAAATAGCTTACCGCACTAGCGTAACGCTGCGTGCTGAATCTGCGGTCCTCGGAAGGGAGCCTCGGCGCCCTTGAAAAGCACCTTCCAGGCATCTTCGTACGTCGTGTCGAAGAGCCTGCTTAGAGTTCGGTGCTGTGCCGGGTCGAACTCCCACAGATTGAAGGCCCGTTGTTGACACGGGAGGATCCGGCAGATGAGCATAACCCGGACTACGTTGACAAGCTTCAGCTGCTTGTTCACCAGGGTTTGGATGCATTTTTGCAGTCCAATCACCTCTCCTTTGTTGCCCCACGACATGCCCGTCTCTTTCCAGGACATGAGCCGCGTAGGGGTTCCGGATCGGAACTCGGGGGCTGCGACCCACTCAGGGTCGCGCGGCTCGGTGATGTAAAACCACCCCGATTGCCACCCCTTCAGGGTCTCCACAAAGGAGCCCTCGAGCCATAGGACGTTGGGCATCTTGCCCGCCATGGCGCCTCCGCACTCCACCTGGTTGCCGCGCACCACCTTCGGCTTGACATTGAAAGTCTTGAGCCATAGGCCGAAATGGGGGCGGATGCAGAGGAAAGCCTCGCACACGACGATAAACGCCGAGATGTTGAGGATGAAGTTCGGGGCCAGATCGTGGAAATCCAGGCCGTAGTAGAACATGAGTCCCCGGACGAATGCGTGGAGTGGAAAGCCCAGTCCGCGGAGGAAGTGGGGAAGGAACACTACCCTCTCATGGGGCCTTGGGGTGGGGAGGAGCTGCCCCTCTTCGGGAAGCCGGTGCGCGATGTCGTCAGACAAGTATCCAGCCTTCCTCAGTTTTTTGATGTGTCCCTCTGTGACGGAGGAGACCATCCACTTGCCTCCCGCTCCGGACATGACTGGAGAAGGTCGAGGTGGGGAATGCGAGCTCGGGCGCTAGAGCTTGAGTGCACGGAAGATGGATAGGCAAAGGAGGAAGAAGGCGTAGGTAAAAAGGTGGATCCTTATCCCCTTATATGGGCGGATGCGGCTATGCGTCCCCATCGGCCTGATAAAACTCGCTTATCTCCCAAGCGCCATAATCAACGGCGCGGTTGGGTTACCCACGTCCATATTGATGAGAATCCCGTAAATAAAGGGGACACGATCTCTGCTTTGACAAGACGTGCCAAGGAACCGCCTCGCGAAACGCGCTGAGGTGGGGGAGTAAAAACGATTCGAATAAAGGCTTGGCCGTAGTGTGATGTCACGCTACGAAATACGTCAGCAGATTAGATTTGTGTAAATATTATTCTCTCTATGGCAATATGTGGAAACTTATTTTGCAGAGTCAGACACTATCCTTTGTGTTCAAAATCTTCTATGAAGTACTTGGAGGAGGAACCCGCCTTGCAATGCCGAAGACTATCTGCGCGCCGGACTCGTCGTCATTGAAGCCTGGTTCAGGGGCTACTGAGGGAGTCCTGGATTAGGGGGTGTCTGGATAGCCGAACTATACCTTCCGTCGGACTCCTGGATTATGAAGATACAAGATTGAAGACTTCGTCCCGTGTCCGGAAGGGACTTTCCTTGGCGTGGAAGGCAAACTTGGTGATGAGGATATGTAGATCTCCTACCATTGTAACCGACTCTGTGTAACCCTAACCCTCTCCGGTGTCTATATAAACCGGAGGGTTTTAGTCCATAGGACAGAACAACAATCATACCATATGCTAGCTTCTAGGGTTTAGCCTCCTTGATCTCGTGGTAGATCTACTCTTGTACTACCCATATGATCAATATTAATCAAGCAGGAGTAGGGTTTTACCTCCATCGAGAGGGCCCAGACCTTGGTAAAAACATCGTGTCCCTTGTCTCCTGTTACCATCCGCCTAGACGCATAGTTCGGGACCCCCTACCCGAGATCTGCCGGTTTTGACACCGACAGTCATCATCAATGTTTACACCGACGGGTTCGGTAGTCTTCTTCTTGGCAGGTTTCTTGGTGACCTTGGTTTTGGTATGAGCCGGTTTAGCTGGCTTATCTTGCGGTTTCTTCTTCCAAAATAGAGAATCATCATGTTAAGGTCGAAAAGATCATGAGTGGGCATAATTATTGCAAATACTGATGGAGCAGAAGGTGTGCAAACTTACGGCTGGCTGTCGGCGTTCTGGGAACGGGGGTCCCCAGACTTGCCTGCCTGCGGCCTGCGGCGTGGCTCAAATGGGGGCCCAGCATGGCCCATCTTCATCAACACAAGGTTCAAGACCCTCGCGAGGGGCCAAGCCTCGCGAGGCGGACGACACGGCGCTTCCTCAAGCACGGCCTCCTTAGGCTGGCTCGCGAGGAGGCGGAGAGATCAAGGTGGGGTACCTCACGAGGTGCCCATGAAGCAAGCCATGACGACCAAGGGTGCTAGGCGGGCGCCAGCCCGCGCAGCGTTTCCCTTTCCTCTTTGGTGCAAAGGGGGCAAGCGCATGCGAGAGGATCAAGCAAAGGCATCCATTTCGGTGCAACGAGACCAAGACCAGTCCAACGGTGGGAAGGAGGTCACCATGGAGCCCAGGACGGCGTCACCACAGGGCCTTTGGCAGGCGAAGACCAACTTTAGTCAGGATAAGTGTACCAGATGTTCCCCTTCAAATTGGCCAATTGTTGGCGCCCTTCCCGCTCAATATTTGGGAAGAGGCCCAGGGCCTTTGCCTATAAATAGGGCTAGCCAACCCCTGGGTAGAGGCATCTAGAATCCGATCTGATCGAGTACCAAGGAACCAGTAGAAGCAAGTAGAGAGAGAAAGAGAAGGGCGATCGAACTCCCCCTAGAAGTTCATCCCCTAGCCAAGAACAGACCCTCACGAGGTCGTTCTTCCTTGTATTATTCTTCATCATCAGCCCAAGAGGCAATCCACCCACCACACTGGAGTAGGGTATTACACCACAATGGTGGCCCGAACCAGTATAAACCCTGTGTCTCTTGTGTTGTTCTTGCAGTAGTTTAGATTCTTGCCACACGGAGAGGTAGAGGGCACGATCTCCGCGCGCACCCCAGAGTTCGAACCTTAAGGGTCTGCCGGAACCCCAGAATCCGACATTTGGCGCGCCAGGTAGGGATGCGCCGGAGTCCGTCTTCCACCGCTCCGCTCTCCTCCGACCGTCGCATCCATGTCTGACGCTCGTCGGGCCCGCGCCGAGCGCCGGTCCGCCATCGCTTCCCGCGCCGTCCAGACGGCCCCCGTCGGTGGGCGTCCTCGTCGTTCCCCGTAGCCCGCCGTCAACGCCTCCACCGGCCCGGTGGGGAACGAGCAGCAAGCATCCTCTCAGCACCCGTCCGTGCGGCGGGATGGCCGCACCGCCACTCCATCGCTCACCCCGGCCGGTTCTTCATCGCACGCGCTTCGCGCGCCCTTGGAGGCTCGAGCTGCGCTCATCGCGACAAACGAGCTCCTGCGCTACCGCCCAGTCGACGACGTCTACAAGGAGTGGCTCGACCGCATCGCCGAGCTCGTCTGCGCCGCAGGGGTCTCTCCCGCGCCGTCCGCACCGCTGCGCCGCACTCCGCCCCGCATGGGCAATGAAGCCCCGGGAGCATTCCAGCCGCCTCCTTTCCAAGAAGATGCCATGGCCCCAAGGCGCGCAGCTCCTGGGCGGAACCCGCTCCGTCATGCGCCGGCCCAGCAGGAACGGAGCTGCCAAGAAGTCCCGCGACCGCAAGAGGCCACCCGGGCGCTCCCAACCCCGGCTCGCCGAGACCCCGCTCCAGCTCCGGCACGTCAAGACCCCGCGCTGCTCCCAGCTGCGGCGCAAGGGGACCCACAAGGCCAAGCTCTCCCTCAACCAAAACCTCCCGCGGCCACCGTAGGCTGCCGCGCATACACCCCCGAGCTGCGTAGCGTCGCGTGGCCCGGCAATTTCAAGCCGGACCTGCCTCCTCGCTACGACGGCACAACTGACCCCACGGAGTTCCTCCAGCTCTACGAGCTGGGAATCGAAGCTGCCAGCGGGGACGAAAAGGTCATGGCGAACTGGTTCCCCATGGCGCTGAAGGAAGGTGCTCGCACTTGGCTCCTGAACCTGGCCCCATGCACGATCTCCTCCTGGGACCAGATGCGTACCCGCTTCATCGCCAACTTCCAAGGTACCCGCGACTGGCCGCCCCGCCGTGAACGACATGTGCCGCATCAAGCAGCAACCTGGAGAGACCCTGCAAAAGTACATCCAGCGCTTCAACAGTGCGCGCCTCAAGATCCCCCGAGTGTCCGAGGAGGCCATCATTTCGGCCTTCTCCGATGGCGTGCGCGACGTCAAGATGAAGGAGGAGTTGGCGATGCACGAAGACCTCTGCACCTCCCTAGAGCAGTTCAGCCTGGCGACCAAGTGCGCCAGAGCTGAGGAGGGACGCCTCTCCCTCCTCGAGCTGCCTGCCGCAGACCCAGAAGAGAAGAAGCCCAAGGCCAAGGACGTGAAGCGCAAGGGGGCTGCCGTGCTAGCGGCAGAGCCGGACACCAAGCGGGGCAAGGATCTGCCCGAATCCTCCAGGGGCAGACGGTACTGCGTGTACCACGACCTCCACACCCACAACACCAATGAATGCCAAGAACTCCGCGCCGTGCGAGAAGGAAGAGTCGGACGACGCCCTGACCGTGCTGACCGGGGCTACGACCGAGGAGGAGGAAGGAACCCGGGACGCTGGGAAGACCGCGGCCCACGTCCAGGCTGGCGTGACCAACCTCGCTGGCGTGACCCGCCTCACGAGGGGGACTGGAGGGATCAGCCTCGTGAGGATCGCCCTCATGGCAACCCAGGCCTGCCGCCGTTGCCGCCTCAGCCAAGAAGGAATGAAGACCGCCACCAAGACGAGGGGGCTGGGGGCTTCCAGGAGCCTCACGCCATCGCCTGCATCCTGGGCGGAGCTCAAGCCCCAGCCTCTCAACGTATCTTCAAGCAGTTTGCTCGCGAAGTGAATGCAGTTCTCCCCAAGCTCGAAGCAACGCGTCCCCTCAGGTGGTCGGCCTGCACCATCACGTTCAGCTCAGCAGACCAACTCAAGTGCGCGGCCACAGCCGGAGTCCTCCCAATGCTTTGTTCCCCAGTCATCAGCAACGTTCTGGTCACCAGGACCCTCATGGAGGGAGGGGCAGGGCTCAATGTCTTGTCCGTGGAAACATTCAACAGCCTCCAAGTGCCCTATGACCAGCTCCAGCCAACCAAGCCCTTCTCCGGAGTCACCGACGGTTCCACGGTCCCGATCGAGCAAGTCCGCCTCCCAGTCACCTTCGGCACCTACGACAACTACCGCACCGAGCTCATCGACTTTGACGTCGCCCACATCCGCCTGCCGTACAACGCCATCCTCGGGTACCCGGCGCTGGCCAAGTTCATGGCCGTGACTCACCATGGCTACAACGTCCTCAAGATGCCAGGAAGCAGCGGCGTCATCACGGTTCCATGTCAAGAGAAGGATGCAGTGTGTGCCCTGGAGCGAGCCTTTCAGGCCGCGTCACTAGAAGACCCAGATCGTGGAAGCAGGAGGCTTCCTGAGACCACCCCCAAGAAGAAGAAGACAACGTCAGGCTCAGCCCCTCAGGAGGCAGGCCCTTCAAGGCCCGCGTCTGCCCAGGGGGATCCTCCTTCAATCGCATAGGAAAGCACGCCCGGTGCCCTCCTTAGGCAGGGCTCGGGGGCTCTCACCTGGAGGGCCACCGACCTCGCCAAGGTCACGAGGGAGGCGCTGGGGCACCATGTGGAGGCGTGTTTCGAAGCACGCTTCCCTCGAAAGGAAGCCAGGGAAAGAAGGTCAGACCAGCAGGAGTTTGTTAGCAAGGCCATTCAAGAACTACAGGAGTCAAGGATCATGAGAGGTTGTCGTCGCCCACCGGCTGAGGCTCTCCATCCAGGCGAGGATGGTGGGCTGCGCGTCTGCGTCGACGTACCAGGGCTCAATCAGATCGCCACGGCGGAGCGCCTCTGGCCCTCATAAGTGGGGCGCTGCGGAGGACCACCCCACAGCTATGTTCGCATGCCTTATGGCATGCCGAGCATGGCTGCGGCGTACCAGCGCATCATGAGGAGCATCTTGGAGGCGCAAGAAGACAGGCGTTCCACAGCCCTAGCGGAGATGGAGGCTGCTCACGAGGAGCCACCAGTGCCTCCGGAGTCTCCTGAGGTCCCTGGGCCTGGGGGCTCGTGAGGATCGGCTTCTGCAGCCCACCAAGTCTGCTGCACCAACTCCACTGCACCGATGACATCTTCAGGTGACATCTTGCAAGTTTCATTCCCAGCTGGGAGCGCCCTCCCAAGGTTGCGTCATTCCCAGGCCGCGTGGATCCGTCCCTGTGGCATGTATCCCTTTTTATCTTTTCAGTCGCTAGCTTGCTTTGCTGGGGGCGCCCCTCGGGCTGCATCATCCCCAGGCCACTCGGGCTAGGCCCAGCGGCATGTATCCCTTCCGCGTTTATTTCCAATTATGCATCATGCTTGATTACTCGATGCCGTCCGCGGCACCTCTTCTTCTTCTTCATGTCGACCACTTGCACGTTGAAGGGGGGGGGGTGCCTGAGCATCGCGACTCAGGGCTCTTACTGGCTCTCCAGCCCTCACCCTCTGGCCTTGTCCACGGCATCGTGACCTGGCATACCAGCGACGGCTGAGACAAGCTCGAGGGCCGGGACCCGAGGACGTAGAGTGCCGGCATCTAACCAGATTTTGCAGGAACACATCTCAAGATATGGCCCAGCGCCAGGCGCAACCCGCCTAGAGGTAGGGCCTCGTGAGTCCCGCGCTGGCTCACGGGTGCCCAGACACACCTCACCCGCTCCAACCAGCAAGCTCCAGAGCGACTAACAGTCAACTAATCGCTGCTATGGCAACCCCGTCTTCTCTTTTGTGATGAATCTACAGGGCCCATGGAGGGAACCGCGCTAGCCAAGGCCCTCACGGCATTCCCTTCGCCCTTGCCCACGCGACCCGCTTGCACGTTAAAGGGGCGGTGCCTGAGCATCGCGACTCAGGGCTCCTATTGGCTCTCCAGCCCTCACCCTCTGGCCTTGTCCACAGCATCGCGACCTGGCATACCAGCGACGGCTGAGACCAGCTCGAGGACCGGGACCCGAGGACGTAGAGCAGAAAGGGGAGCAGAGGCGGGGGAGAAGGGGCACGCGAGGACCTCGGCCACTGACTCCGCTCAAGCTACCCCCCAGATCCGACGGCGCGCTGGGGATGATCCACGACCCCTAAAGATAAGTCACCATCCAAAGCGTTGGCTACCGTGGCACTACCCCCGCACCTAAAGCGACTCCGTACTAGCGACGTTGCTTCCCTTTCTCACCCAGCGATGGCTGCTTGGGCGCCAAAGGGGACCTCCTGAGCATCGCGACTCAGGGGCTCTTACCGGACCCCGGGTCGCTCACCTCCTGGCCTTGACCACGGCATCGCGACCTGGCATACCAGCGACGGCTGACGCCGCCTTGGGACTGGGACCTGTCGACGCAGAGCACAAAGCCCTCGCGAGGTGCGAAAGGGAGAACCAAACTATGACGGAATTCGCGATTCGCACAAATCCATAGCAAGGGTTACATATTAACAACAAGGATCACAACCGCCTTACAAGCCCCTATGGGGCACAATGTGATTCCTCGCAGGGAACGGATCCTAAAAGGTGCTAACTACACGCGCCCCTACAAAAGATGCCATCACCAACAGTGGGCCGTCAGGTACCGGTGCCAACCCCATCCAGATCAGGATCGGCGGCGACAAAGCGAGCCTGCCCTGCTCCGGGAGGGGCGTCGGCTCGCCGGCTCGTAGCTGTCGTCGCTCGTCTCTGGCATCGCGAAGACCTCACTGGGATCGCTGGATCCTCCGGCGCTCCTGTCGCTCGTGGAGCTGTCCAGGGGGTGGTTGGCAGGCCCAGCCGTCGCCATGGCAAGGTCCTGGCCGCCTCCCCCGGGGCAGCACTCCAGCCGGCGACCGTTCTCGTCGAAGACCTTGAAGAACATCACTGAACCGCCATCGTACTCCAGGTGGATCATGAGGGCGCCCTTCGTTCTGCAGCACCGAGAGATTTCACCCCAGCTGCGAGTCATGAAGACCTCGCCCGGGGCAGTGATCGCAACCTCTGCCCCGGTCGCAGGAGTGCTGCAGTCGGCGTGCTGCAGCCAAGCTCCAGGAGTCTCCCCTACTGGAAGACGGAGGCGAAGAAGGGAGGAAAGCGAATCCAAGTCCGCGGAGGCATGGCGGCGTGGAGCATGAGCTCGCGGGAGGAGCCCTCGGCGTGGACTCCAGGAGGAACGACCAACACCTTCGTGACCCTCCGGCGCCGGCGACGGCGATGGCCGAGGGGATCGGCATCTCCTCCTCCAAGGCCCTCGGCATGGGCATACAAGGGAAGCGGGAATCCCGACGGAGGCCGCTCGTACCAAGGCCTCGGCACCACCAGGCGATTCTCCTTGTCTCGGCCACGCAGGGCAGGCCGTTTCTTCGGCGGGAGCGGGTCAGGTACCTCTTGAGGAGCCTTTCCCTTCTCTGCTGCTGAGAACCGGCGAATCGGAGCTATCACACCAAGACGGAGCAAGAACTTAGGCAGAGGAGGAAGCAAGGAGAGATGGACTGGAAGGGCACGCACGGTGCCGTACTTATAGCCGGCGGAGGCCAACCGTCGGCCTCCACGATCACAGCTAATCATGACACGATTTGCATGCAGGGACTTGTCCAATCCGCGTGATCGTCGAGGCGTCGTGAGGAAGCGGAGACGCCCACGTCCAATCAACCGCCACACGGCGCCCAAGGCCGCAGGCTGTTAGGGCCCGCGGCGCATCGCCCTTGCCCTTTCGCCTCTCGGCACGGCCAAGTCCGTGCGCGCCTTGGGCCCGGGGGCTACTGTCGGCGTTCTGGGAACGGGGGTCCCCAGACTTGCTTGCCTGCGGCCTGCGGCGTGGCTCAAATGGGGGCCCAGCGTGGCCCATCTTCATGAGCACAAGGTTCAAAACCCTCGCGAGGGGCCAAGCCTCGCGAGGCGGACGACACGACGCTTCCTCAAGCACGGCCTCCTTAGGATGGCTCGCGAGGAGGCGGAGAGATCAAGGTGGGGTACCTCACGAGGTGCCCATGACGCAAGCCATGACGACCAAGGGTGCCAGGCGGGTGCCAGCCCGCGCAGCGTTTCCCTTTCCTCTTTGATGCAAAGGGGGCAAGCGCAGGCAAGAGGATCAAGCAAAGGCATCCATTTCGGTGCAACGAGACCAAGACCAGTCCAACAGTGGGAAGGAGGTCACCATGGAGCCCAGGACAGCGTCACCACAGGGCCTTTGGCAGGCGAAGACCAACTTTAGTCAGGATAAGTGTACCAGATGTTCCCCTTCAAATTGGCCAATTGTTGGCGCCCTTCCCGCTCAATATTTGGGAAGAGGCCCAGGGCCTTTGCCTATAAATAGGGCTAGCCATCCCCAGGGTAGAGGCATCTAGAATCCGATCTGATCGAGTACCAAGGTACCAGTAGAAGCAAGTAGAGAGAGAAAGAGAAGGGCGATCGAACTCCCCCTAGCAGTTCATCCCCTAGCCAAGAACAGACCCTCACGAGGTCGTTCTTCCTTGTATTGTTCTTCATCATCAGCCCAAGAGGCAATCCACCCACCACACTGGAGTAGGGTATTACACCACAATGGTGGCCCGAACTAGTATAAACCCTGTGTCTCTTGTGTTGTTCTTGCAGTAGTTTAGATCCTTGCGAGACGGAGAGGTTGAGGGCATGATCTCCGCGCGCACCCCAGAGTTCGAACCTTAAGGGTCTGCCGGAACCCCAGAATTCGACACTGGCGGCTTGTTGAAGGTGCTAAAAGGACTAAGTCCTGTTTTGCTGCATTCTTTTGAAGGTTCGTTCAACAATTTCTTGGTGACTTCGTTGATTTCCGCATCGAACAGTTGGATGTCATAGTGGCGCTGGGGATCTTTCACATTGCCAGTGTATTCACACATTAAGCTGGGGCGATGGCTTAATGGCAAGATACTCCAGGACACCCAGCACCGGACAAGGTCGATGCCGGTTAAACCATTGGCCATAAGGTCTCTGAGCTTTGAAAATGATGGGGCATATTTGGCCCGATCCTTTGCACAAAGCAGTGAGGGGAGTGGATGCGTGCTGCTAAGCCGGTGATCGCGGTAACCCGGTAAGGGATTTTCGTCGGCTGGAGATGTGTCTTGACAATAGAACCAAGTCTGGTTCTAGTCTTTGGGGTGACTTGGCGGCTTAGCATAGGGAAAGCTGACGTCTTTCCTATTTTGAATTGAAACCCTGCCGAGTTCAGTGTTGGGCCCATCAACAAACTCAGTCTGGCAGTTTAAATAGTAGAACTCTCTGAATAAGTCAAGTTTGGGCTCCTCTTGAAGATAAGCTTCGCAGAACACTTGGAAATTGCAAATGTTGGACACGGAGTTAGATCCGATATCTTGAGGGTGAAGTGGGAGAAAATGAAGCACATCATGGAAGAACTTTGAGCCGGGTGGGCTGAACCCCCGACTCAGGTGATCAGCAAAAACAATTACTTCTCCATCCTTGGGTTTAGGAGGAAATTCTTCACCAGGTACCCTCGAGTGAATGACTTCTTTTTTGGCTAAAGAGCCAGTTGCAACATAGTTGTTCAAGTCTTCCTCAGTGACCCGGGATTGGACCCAGTTGCAAGCAGAGTACGTCTTGGCCATTTTTGATGAGCTGAAAGAAAGGTTGTACTGGTTCAAGATTATATGGTTAAGCCGGCTAACGAGTTAACTGGTGAATAATAATGAAGCATGCATAAGTGTTAAGTCGGAGGACGGCATTGAAGTTATAACATGAGCTATTGGCGGCTCAAGGAGGGGACTAATGATACCTGGCGGGTTACGCTTTCTAAAGTTAAGCCGCCCGTGCAAATATTGAGTTACAGATCTGAGGATAAAAAATTGCTAAGTGATGGTGTCGGTGTCAAAACCGGCGGATCTCGGGTAGGGGGTCCCGAACTGTGCGTCTAGGCAGATGGTAATAGGAGACAAGGGACACGATGTTTTTACCCAGGTTTGGGCCCTCTCGATGGAGGTAAAACCCTACTCCTGCTTGATTAATATTGAAGATATGGGTAGTACAAGAGTAGATCTACCACGTGATCAGAGAGGCTAAACCCTAGAAGCTAGCCTATGGTATGATTGTTGTTGTCCTACAGACTAAACCCTCCGGTTTATATAGACACCGGAAGGGGCTAGGGTTACACAGAGTCAGTTACAATGGGAGGAGATCTGAATATCCGTATTGCCAAGCTTGCCTTCCACGCCAAGGAAAGTCCCATCCGGATACGGGACGAAGTCTTTGATCTTGTTACTTCATAGTCCAACAGTCCGGCTAAAGGTCATAGTCCGGCTGTCCGAACACCCCCTAATCCAGGACTCCCTCAGTAGCCCCTGAACCAGGCTTCAATGACGACGAGTCCGGCGCGTAGATTGTCTTCGGCATTGCAAGGCAGGTTCCTCCTCCGAATACTTCATAGAAGATTTTGAACACAAGGATCGTGTCCGGCTCTACAAAACAAGTTCCACATACTACCGTAGAGAGAGAATAACTTTTTCATAAATCCAATCTACTGACGTATCCTGTAGCATGGCATCACACCACAGCCAAGCCTTTATTCGAATCATTTTTACCATTCCACCTCAGCGCGTTTTGCGAGGTGGTTTCCTTGGCACGTCTTGTCGAAGCAGAGATCGTGTCCCCTTATTCCGGGATCCTCATCAATACGGGCGTGGGTAACCCAACCGTACAATTGATTATGGCGCTTGAGGGATAAGCGAGTTTTACCAGGCTGGTGGGGACGCATAGTTTTGTCGGCCGATATAAGGGGATAAGGATCCACCTTTTCATCCACGCCTTCTTCCTCCTTTGCTCATCCATTTTCGCACACTCGAGCTCCAACGCTCAAGCCTGCACTCCCCACCTCAACCTTCTCCAACCATGTCCGGAGCGGGAGGGAGGTGGATGGTCTCCTCTGTCACAGAGGGACACATCAAAAAGCTGAGGGGAGCCGGATACCTGCCCGATGACATCGTGCACCGGCTCCCCGATGAGGGGCAACTCATCCCCACCCCCAGGCCCCATGAGAGGGTGGTGTTCCTCACCCATTTCCTCCGCGGACTGGGCTTCCCACTCCACCCATTCGTCCGGGGGCTCATGTTCTACTACGGCTTGGACTTCCACGATCTGGCCCCGAACTTCATCCTCAACATCTCGGCGTTTATCGTCGTGTGCGAGGCCTTCCTCCGCATCAAGCCCCACTTCGGCCTATGGCTAAAAAACTTCAACATCAAGCCGAAGGTAGTGGGCGACCGCCAGGCAGAGTGCGGAGGCGCCATGGTGGGCAAGATGCCCAACGTTATATGGCTTGAGGGCTCCTTTGTGGAGACCATAAAGGGGTGGCAATCGGGGTGGTTCTACATCACCGAGCCGCGTGACCCTGAATGGGCAGCGGCGCCCGAGTTCCAATCTGGCATCCCCACGCGGCTCACCTCCTGGCAAGAGAAGGGCCTGTCCGGGGGTAATTCGGGAGAGTTGACCGGACTCCAAACTTGCGCCCAAAACCTAGTGGACAAGAAGGTCAAACTCGTCAACGTAGTCCAGGTCATGCTCATCCGCCGGATCCTCCCGTGCCAACAACGAGCTTTTAGCTTGTGGGAGTTCGACCCGGCCCAGCACCGAACTCTGAACGGGCTCTTCGACACAACGTACGAAGATGCCTGGAAGGTGCTATTCAAGGGCGCCCAGGCCCCTGCTTCCGCTACCGAAGATCATGGATTCTGCGCGCGGCGTCAAGCCAGCGCGGTAAGCTGTTTTACCTCTTACAGGATATTTATAGTTCATCTCTATGCGGGATCTAAGCCCCCATGCCTTTGACAGGACTGACAGGAGAAGGCCGGACAGATCGACTGTCCGACTCCTTTGCCCGAAGACCCAGCAGATGCCCGCTTGACGAAACTGCTGGTTCCGGCACCTTATGTGGTGCCAGAGAAGAAGTCCAAGAAGAAGGCCACGGGAACCCGGAAGAGTACCCTGCGCCCGGTGGTGTCGGACTCATCGTCCGGTGATTCCGAGGCGCACTACTCCCCTGAAGAGGAGGAGGAAAGAGAGGTTTCTTCCCCAGCAGGGGGAGAAAAGAAAAGGAAGGCCGCCCCAACGGGGGAGACCGGAGGGTCCAAGAAGGGGAGGACCCTTCCTTCGGTCTACTCCACCAACGCCGCCGACAGCGAGGAGGAGTGGCGGCCCAGGGCCAAGCCCCTGGCGAAGTCATAAGTATTCGCACACTAGAGTGACTCATAGTGTTCCTTTATCGCACAGCTTTCCCTAACGCCGAATATAATTATGCAGTCCACCCCGAGCCCGGGTCGACGTGCCGTCGAGCGGCTCCTTGAATTCGTCGGATGTGAATAGCCTTTCACTTCCGGCCGCCTCCTCCCTCACCCTGCGGACAATGCCGAGGTATTGTCCCAAGAGGTTCCAAATCAAGGGGAGGCAGTCCTGGGGGCGCCTCAAGGTGACGTACCGGACTCCAGGCGCAAGGGGGGCAGGACCCCCAGGGGCTCCAAGTCCGGCCCTGGGCCGAACACCGCACCGGAGACTTCATCGGTCCTGGAGTCCGGCAGGTGGCCCCCCGCTAAGAAGGGCAAGCCTACCGCGCCGGTGGCCTCCGTCCAACCGGAGGCATCGGGTAACTTGTTGGAGATGCTTAGCGGCGCCTCCATCAACGAGGAGCACCGCACTATTATGAGTGTGGTGATCCAGAAGGTTCAGTCCGCCAAGAGCGGGCTGACTGAAGCCTGTGCCAGCCTGTTAACAGGTTTTGAGGTATGTAGAGAATATATAAAAATATTACCGCATAGACAGTACCCCCTGAAGCTCTGTTTGGCGTTCACAAGGAAAAGCCGAATAGAGGATCTAATAATATTCGCAGGAGTCTAACATAATTATGTTGATATGCGTATGCAGGCTTCGCTGCTGGCCTCTGCCGCACTGACTGCGGAGGTGGACACGCTGAAGCAGAACCTCGAGCGGTCTGAGCAAGAGCTCGGCCTTGCCAAGAAGCAGCTCGAGGAGAGCCAAGGTACGTAATGCCTTGTGTAATTATATAAAAGATGCAGTTGCAAAAAATGACAGGGTCGTTATTGGTGTCTTAGGGGCCACGACTGAGGTGGCGACCCTGAAGCAAGCGCTTTCCAAGGCCGAATAGAAGGCGGCCACAGAGCGCACTGAGCGGGAGAAGCATGAGGCGCGAGTTGGCGAGGTACAGCAAGAGCTCCAGGCTCTCGTGAAAAAACACAAGACTTTGGAGCTTGACTCAAAGACGCGAGAGTCCAAGCTCGCAACGGCCCTCGAGAGCGCCAGGTCTGCCAAGGCCGAAGCCCAGAAAGCCCTCCAGGAGGTTGAGGCGATGAAGAAGATAGCGGCGTGTAAGGCATTCTTTATGCAAAGCAAGCACGTGAAAGTGAATTACTTGTTACTTACCCGAGTCCGGAGCTCTCCAGGAGCTATCGCAGATTTGCCCCGCAGCGTGTCAGATGCTGCCGCCTTCTACCGGGCCGAGGAGGGGAGCTTGACGGAGAAGGTGTTCTGGTCTCAGTATGCTGAGACCGGACACCCGGTGCCCTTGAGTGACCAGCTGAAGCAGCCGGTCGAGCTCCATAAGGTGGCCGAACAGGCCATGAAGGATCTCATAGTCCGGCTGTGGCCCGGAGAGGCCATGCCTGGGAGCTACTTCGGGCTGGTGAGGCGGCTAGTGGATGCCTGTCCACGGCTTGAAGTCATCAAGCGCTCTGTCTGCATCGAGGGTGCCCGTAGGGCACTTGCCCGTGCTAAAGTGCATTGGGGCAAGATGGATGCTGAGAAGCTTGCGAAGGACGGGTGTCACGACCGGTTTTCCAATAAAAATATTTATTGAGAAACTGATCTTTTCAGTCCAGTATGAGGAGGAATCCTCCTTACTGGTAAACAATTCTCTTGATACAATAAGCCAGTAACATAAAATATATTACAGGGTCGAGCTGAGGTTGCTCAACAAATTATTACAAGCGCGCCAATAATTATACATAATGGCGAATATATCACAAAGGGGTGGTGGTATACTACTGACTCGAGAATAAAGTGATGGTGGAATAACACTGTGAGGAGTGGATAACATGTCTCTCAAACTAGCATCTCATCGAGCGTCGAGGTGAGGCTCGATGAATTTATTCGGGTAGCGGAAGCGGATATAATACAATGACCAAATCCAGGGTCGCACGAGACTGACTGGGACTCCTCTAGGCGTCAGACTCACTATCGAACTCTTCATCCATGAGATCGCCTTCGTCAGCATCTGGCCAAATCAACAAGCCAGGTGAGTACTTTGAAAGTACTCAAAAGACAGTTCGGACGTAAGATATAACAAATGCATGCATGAATGCGTCATGATTAAATTTTACCAATGCACATTCAGTTTAGTAAACAAGGTAAATAAAAAGGGGATCGGCGGTACTCCGCCTGAAAACCCAACAAAAATAATAGGAAAACGATCGGGTGTCTGAAGTGACGCCTCGAAAGGTGAACAAATAAATAAAGATCATGCCACCGTCGGGCGTCTAAGCGACACCACGTAAAGGGTTTAAACTGAAAATAAAAGGTATGCGTGCCACAGTCGTACGTCGGGGCGACATCACAGAAAGGGCTTATACTGAAAGTAAATAGCAGCATTGCCGCAGTCGGACGTCTGAGCGACATCACAGAAAGGGCTTGTATTGAAAGTAAATAGTAACAATGCCACAGTCGGACGTCTGAGCGACATCGCAGAAAGGGCTTGTATTGAAAGTAAATAGTAACAATGCCACAGTCGGACGTCTGAGCGACATCGCAGAAAGGGCTTGTATTGAAAGTAAATAGTAACCATGCCACAGTCGGACGTCTGAGCGACATCGCAGAAAGGGCTTTTATCGAAAGTAAATAACAATACCACAGTCGGACGTTGGAGCGACATCATAGAAAGGGCTTTTATCATAAGGAAAATAATACTCATAATAAATAATCAACTCATGATAATAAACGGGTTAGTCCATCCACTGGAATAAACAGTTAACCGGACTTAGCACTTGTCGGATTCTGGGGTTCCGGCAGACCCTTAAGGTTTGAACTCTGGGGTGCGCGCGGAGATCGTGCCCTCTACCTCTCCGTCTCGCAAAGGTCTAACTACTGCAAGAACAACACAAGAGACAAAAGGTTTATACTAGTTCGGGCCACCATTGTGGTGTAATACCCTACTCTAGTTTGTGGTGGGTGGATTGCCTCTTGGGCTGATGAGGAAGAACAGTACAAGGGGGAACGGCCTCGCGAGGGCCTGTTCTTGGCTAGGGGATGAACTGCTAGGGGGAGTTCGATCGCCCTTCTCTCTCTCTAGATGTTGGATTACATCCTAGCTCATTCCAATCTACCCCTACCCCGGGGGTGGCTAGTCCTATTTATAGGCAAAGGCCCTGGGCCTCTTCCCAAATATTGAGCGGCAAGGGCGCCAACAATTGGCCAATTTGAAGGGGAACATCTGGTACACTTATCCTAACTAAAGTTGGTCTTCGCCTGCCAAAGGCCCTGTGGTGACGCCGTCCTGGGCTCCATGGTGACCTCCTTCCCTTCGTTGGACTGGTCTTGGTCTCGTTGCGCTGAAATGGGTGCCTCTGCTTGATCCCCTCGCCTGCGCTTGCCCCCTTTGCACCAAAGAGGAAAGGGAGACGCTGCCCGGGCTAGCGCCCGCCTGGCATCCTTTGTCGTCATGGCTCGCGTCATGGGCACCTCGTGAGGTACCCGCCTTGATCTCTCCTCCCCCTGGCGAGCCAGCCTGAGGAGGCCGTGCTTGAGGAAGCGCCATGTCGTCCGCCTCGCGAAGCTTGGCCCCTCGCGAGGGTCTTGAGCCTTGTGTTGACGAAGATGGGCCACGCCGCAGGCCGCAGGTAGGCAAGTCTGGGGACTCCCGTTCCCAGAACGCCAACAACACTCATGTGATTCACCGGAGTCTCTGTCATCAAAACTGACACTTGTCAGGATAAGATAGTACCGAACTTGGACATAGAATAGATGATTCAAGGAATATATGACTCTGCATAGTTTGTACAAAAATTTCCCATAGCCAACGGATTTCCGTAGTCACGAAGGACTAGTTCCGTTTATGGTATTTCAGAAGAAAACACAGCTAACCAGTACACACCCATCCAACCTCTCGATGCCAGGAATCACCCTAGACATCGTCCAAGAAAAACTTTTGAGACAGGGAGATCACAATCTTGATTAGCATGGGATCAAATTTATATACGTGCGCTCTAAGGGGTGCCCTCCTCTCGGTCCCAACCGGAAAAACCCATGCTCCCTGACCGGATGACTGGCTTTAATCCAGGGCCATGGAACCATCATCACGGCCTCTCCTTTTGGTGTGTACCAGGAAAGCGGTTTGCAACTTACTACGCCATATTCCTTGCGGAAGACATGTGGTAGTACAGGGAAGGAAAACGGATGGAACTGGATCGATACGGGTTGACACTGAAGTCAAGCAGTCTGGCATAAGACTGGCATGCTACAACATTGCCATCTTACCCGTTCTCATGCCAACACATGGCCATGCAAACTCACATCCATCCACTTATGGATTTTCGAAACTTCACTTACCTCAACTTTGCATGTAATATGACTTTTATCGGTATGCTCATAAACATGCCATGAAAGTACTTAATGCAAACATGCCAAACACTCATCATATCAAAAGTTCAAACATACTTGCCTGGTTCAGAGTAGTTGGAGCCTAGCTCGGTGAAGTTCGCGGCTCTATCACTTCCCTCGGTATCTACGATATAAAGAAAACATACGCGTTGACGTAAATACCATGAGGTGCACAGAAATTACTCCAAATATTTTTCAAATAAATCCGACTAGACAAAATTTCAAAGAGGACAGAGAAAGAATCAATCAAAAATACTCTTCTGTTTAAAAGTTATTAGTGTTTTTTCCAGGGACCTTTTTGTAATGAAACAGAAAGTTCTCAGGGGATAACTAAAAAAAACAGAAAACGCTTCGATAGGGAATACGCCGGCCCAGAGGGAAAACGCATTTTGGCAGAAGACGCTTTCAGAAAACGTTTCGTTTAAAAAGATCAGAGAGGGTGACAGGTGGGTCCCGCCCGTCGGGTTTGAATTTTCAAACGAGGGAGTCGGGACTCGTCGGCGCCCGAGAGCCGCGGTGGTCGCCGACGGCGATCCACGGCGAGGTAGAACGATCAGAAGGTACCTCCGTGTTCAGGGCGTCATTCCGCGTTGGTTGGTGGTGGTGGTGGTCGCCAGCGAGCACCACGTCGACGGCGGCCCTTGCTCCGGCGGACGGTGGTTCGGGTGGTCGTAGGCCTCGTCGGAGAGTGCTGCGGAGGGCAAATTGAGGAGGGGGTTAGACCTCCGGTAGTTTGGACTGAAGAAGTTTGGGCGCCGGGGACGGCCTCACCGGAGTGAATCGAGGTGGAGGCCGAGGCGGAACAAGGCGGCTAGAGTCGAGGAAGAAAGGCCCCTCGAGGCCCCTTCCAGTTGCTGGGCGGGGTCTGGTGAGGTGGTGGAGGTGTGCCGGGGCGAGAGCGAGCTTGGGACGCTATATATTGCCCGCCCGAGGCGGTTGCCGTGAATGGGATAAGTCCGGTGAGTGATTACGGCGGCGCTGTGGTTGGGCAGTGGGTTTAGGGGCTTGAGCATCGACTAGATGGAGTAACGAGTCCATCCCGATGCCCAACTCAGCAAGGGGGAGGTGGTTACGGCCTGTCCCCAACAGAACGGCCGTGCGGCACGTCGGAGGCAGGGAGCGCGCCCTGTGCGTGCCAGGCCACGGCGACGGTGCTGCATGCGTGCGCTGGCAAGGGATACGGCCACGCGGAGCTCCAAGGTGACTTGGGCGGTGTCGAACAGCGTTGTGCCGTAGGGTGCCTTCTGTCAGCCACCACGGGAGGTCCCGACGCCGCAGAAGACGCCGGCGAGGGCGGGCCAGAGTGCCACTGATGCCAGGAACTGGCCAAGCATGCGTGCGGCGCTCTGTACAGTGTGGAGGGGCTGCGCGCAATGTGCCAGGCGCACTGTCGACGCGTGACTGAACTCTGACGAAGGAAAAACGTCACTAAACTCTGAATCTCTGAACTTTTCTGAAAACGCAGGGAAACATTGCCGGCCAGGTGTTCGACAGAATGATTTTGGTATGTAGGGAGCTCTCCTTGAGCTGAAACTTGGTGGAGTGGCCTCTCATTGCACCAGGAGGCTGCCTGAATTTTGGTGGAATTTTTGGAGAAGAGGAGATATGAATTTCACCAAATTTGGCAAATCTGGTCCAAACTTGCAGAGGCTAAAATTTGAAAATTTTGAAAAGAGGAGGAGTGGATCAAGATGGTTCTGGGTTGTGGATGCTAAGGAGAATCCACAGGAGTTGGTTTGAGATCAAAACTCAAAGGCAATAAGGTACTTGCTTTGAAAATTACTTTGGCTCATAATAAAAGACAGATTTGTTTTTGGGAGATAAAATAAATGAAATAAAATTAAAAAATGGCTTGGATTTGTTGGAACAGAGAACTTAGGTTGTTCCAAGGAGGAAGAAGGGGTCTTGAGTGGTTTTATCACATGAGGCAAGATATGAAACATGGGTGTTTTTTCAAAAATGAAAGAAGTCCCAAAACTTCTAGAGTTTTCCTTTTAAAAGAAAATAATCAAAATCAAAAATACATTTGAGAGGGAAAGAATCAGAAGAATTTTTTTTCATAATTCAAACACCAGAGTTGAAGAAAAATAAAATCCTTGCCAAAGGGAGAAAGTTTTTGAGAGAGAGGTTTTCTGGAAGAATTTTAAATGGCCCTTTTCAAAACCAACAAAGTTTTTGCTGAAAACCACACGAAAATTTTTGGAGTGTCACAACACCTACCCCCTTAGGAAAAATCTCGTCCCGAGATTTCAGCTGATCCTTAAATAAGTGTGGATGCTCTGCCCGAGGAAAATCCTCTCTTTCCCAAGTTGCTTCACTTTCGGTGTGATTGCTCCACTGAACTTTGAAAAACTTGATGGTTTTCTGTCGGGTCCTCCTTTCAGACTCCTCTAATATTTTTACTGGATGTTCCCGATAGGTGAGGTCTGGTTGCACGTCAATATTCGCGTGGGATATTTGCTTCTCTGGGTTGCTTACGCACTTCTTAAGTGCGAGACGTGGAACACGTTGTGGACATCGGATAATTCCTCGGGTAAGTCTAGCTGGTAGGCTACCGTGCCTCTCCGTGCCACTATACAGAATGGTCCGATGAATCTCGGTGCTAGCTTTCCCTTAATCTTGAACCGTTGTAGGCCCCTCATAGGGGATACCCATAGGTACACATAATCACCGGGTTCGAAGCTGACCCCACGATGTTTCTGATCGTAATAACTCTTTTGTCGACTTTGAGCGGTCTTGAGTCGATCTCTGATTAGTTTGACCTTTTCCTCGGCTTCTTTGAGCATGTCTGGGCCGAAAATGCGGATGTCTCCGGTCTCTGACCAATTTAGCGGGGTACGACATCTCTGACCGTATAAAGCTTCAAATGGTGCCATTTGCAGGCTGGCCTAGTAACTGTTGTTGTACGCGAATTCGGCATATGGCAGGCTTTCTTCCCAACTGGTTCCATAGGTGAGGACACATGCTCTCAGCATGTCCTCTAAAACTTGGTTTACTCGTTCCGTTTGTCCATCAGTCTAGGGGTGGTATGCTGTACTGAAGGCCAGTTGAGTTCCCAGAGTCTGTTGTAGGTGATCCCAGAACCTCTAGACGAACTAGGTTCCTCTGTCGGATATTATAGTCTTTGGAACACCGTGCAGACAAACTATGCGGGAGAGATAAATCCTGGCAAGCCTCTGGGTGGTGTGGGTTGTCTTCACTGGAATGAAATGTGCCACCTTAGTTAACCTGTCAGTGATGACCCATATGGCATCATTCCCGTGTCGTGACCGAGGTAATCCGACAATGAAATCCATTCCTATTTCATCCCATTTCCACTCAGGTATCTTGTTTTGTTGCAGTAGTCCGGCTGGTCTCTGATGTTCAGCTTTTATGCGTTGACAAGAGTCGCAACATACAACGAAAGTGGCTATGTCCCTCTTCATACCGTGCCACCAAAATCTTTCCTGAATATCCTTATACATTTTGGTTCCTCCAGGGTGGATCGAATATGGGGCGGTGTGGGCTTCAGCTAGAATTTGTTGTTTGAGGTCTTCTATGTTTGGCACGCAGAGTCTGTCTCCGTGCCATAATATTCCTCCATTGTCTATGATGAACTCCGAGGCCTTGCCTATACTCACCTTTCTTTTGATGCCTTCGATGCTGGGGTGACTAGGCCGAGCTTCTTTAATTCTTTCCACAAGGTCAGGTTGTATTTCCAAGTTTGTTATGGCGCCTTCTGCGACCATTAACAAGTTGAGTTTGGCAAATTCTTGTTGGAATTCGGGTCTCAAGCATTGCAGACTGTTTTCATCAGAGCTGGGATTCCGACTAAGAGCATCGGCCACTACATTTGCTTTTCCTGGATGGTAGTGGATACCAACATCATAATCCTTTACCAATTCCAACCAGCGTCGTTGTCATAAGTTTAGTTCTGGCTGCGTGAAAATATATTTGAGACTTTTATGGTCCGTATATATTTCACATCGATTTCCAAGTAAGAAATGCCTCCATTCCTTGAGTGCATGGATGACAGCTGCCATTTCTAAGTCATGAGTGGGATAATTTTCTTCATGCTTGTGAAGTTGCCTTGAAGCGTATGCGACAACCTTGCCTTCTTGCATCAACACGCATCCGAGACCCTTTCTGGACGCGTCACAATACACTTCAAAATTCTTGTGTATGTCTGGCACAATTAATACCGGTGTTGTTGTTAATTTCCGTTTTAGCTCTTGGAAACTTTTCTCGCAGGATTCTGTCCATTCAAACTTCTTATCTTTCTTGAGTAACTGCGTCATAGGCTTGGCTATGGTGGAGAATCCTTCAATAAATCTGCGGTAATATCCTGCCATTCCCAAGAAACTTCATTTGTCTGTTACACTCGCTGGTGACTTCCAGCCAAGTATGGCCCTGACTTTCTCTGGGTCCACTGCGATACCGTCTTGGGTCAGTACGTGGCCTAGAAAGCCTACTTGTCTTAGCCAAAATTCGCACTTGCTGAACTTGGCATACAATTGGTGTTTCCTGAGTTCTCCTAGCACAATTCTGAGATGTTCCACGTGCTCTTCTGGTGTCTTGGAGTATACCAGAATATCGTCGATGAATACCACAACGAACTTGTCCATAAACTTCATAAATACTTTGTTCATGAGGTGAAAAAAATATGCGGGGGCGTGCGTTAATCCAAATGGCATTACGGTGAACTCATATAGTCCATATCTGGAGCTGAAGGCTGTTTTGGGGATATCCTCTGTTCGCACTTTTAATTGATGGTATCCTGACCTTAAGTCAATTTTTGAGAATACCTTGGCCTGAGCGAGCTGATCAAACAAATCATTTATCCGTGGCATTGGGTATTTGTTCTTGACCATGACCAAGTTAAGTGCTCGGTAGTCTATGCACAATCTCAGTGTTCCATCCTTCTTTTTGGCAAATAAAATTCGTGATCCCCAAGGTGAGGAGCTGGCTCGAATGTATCCTTTATCCAGCAACTCCTTTATTTGTTTCTTCAACTCGACCAACTCGGATGGTGCCATTATGTATGGTTTCTTGTATAAGGGGGTGGTTCCTGGAGCTAGCTCAATGCTGAACTCAATCTCTCGGTCTGGTGGCATGCCTGGTAGTTCTTCGGGGAATACATCTAGAAATTCACATACTAGTGGAACTTTGTTTAGCTCAGAAACGTCCACCTTATTCAATCTCGGTTGTCGGGGTATTTTTCTTTCCTTGGCGGATACTCTTATTGTCTTCCCGTGGTGGTGTGTGAGAATTACGGTCCGGTTGAAGCAGTCAATAAAACCCTTGTTGGTGGTTAGCCAGTCCATCCCTAGGATGACATCCAGTCCTTTATTTTCCAACACAATAAGATTGGCGTGAAATTCCAATCCTTCGAACTCAATAACCACATCCTGACAGTAACTCTGAGTGACTTGCTGAATCCCAGGGGACTTGATGATCATGGATTTCTCCAAAGAAGCATCGAAAAATTATTTTGCAAAGCAAAACTTTTCGAAATGAAAGAGTGAGAAGCTCCAGAATCAAACAAAACCATTGCAGGTATTGTGTTGACAGGAAACGTACCGAGTACGATATCCGGAGCATTTTGTGCCTCCTCTTTGGTTACGTGGTTCAGATGACCCTTCCTGTGGTTGTTGTTGGGATTGAAATTGTTTCGCTTGGGAGCTGAATTATTGCCGCCGTTGTTCGGCTTTGGGGCTGAGTTTCTAGGCTTGGGACACTGCTTGGCATAGTGCCCTTCTTCTCCGCAGGTGTAACAAGTAACGCCGGGGCAATATGTGAACTCCATGTCACTTGCATGAAAATTCTTGATTGGGCGTGAGACGTTGGACGAGGATTTGTGAGTCCCACCCTTTTGAAAATCTGTCTTGCTTCGGTGATTGCGAGCATGGTTAGTCTGGTCCCTTTTTCGCTTGCAGAAATCTTCCAAGCTGCGTCTCTCATTTTCCAGAGTAATGGCTTTGTCCACTAGTGTTTTAAAATCTAGAAAAGTGTGCACGACCAGTTGGCATTTAAGCGCGGGCGCCAGACCGTCAAGGAATTTCTCCATCTTCTTGCTTTCAGTCATACGCTCTTCATTGGCGTAGCGAGACAATAGAGTAAATTGACCGTTGTAATCTGACACTATCATGTTCCTTTGTTTGAGGTCATCGAACTCTCTCTTCTTGATTTTCATAATACTCTTAGGAATGTGTGCGCCACGGAAACCTTCCTTGAAATCATCCCAGGTTATATCATTTTCGTTGGGATGCATGTGCAGGAAATTCTCCCACCACGATGCGGCTGCTCCTGTGAGATAGTGCGGAGCATATAGTACCTTTTCAGGGTCCGAACATTTTGCAATAGTTAACTTTCTCTCCATATCTCGAAGCCAGTCCTCGGCTTCAAGAGGCTTGTCAGTATGAGAAAATGTTTGGGGACGTGTCTTATGTAGTTCAGATAACTTGGAATGCTGCTGATACTGCCCATGGTGATTTCCCATGTTGATGACTTGGTTCATCATTTCCCGATGTTGTTGCTGACTCTGTTCATAAAGGCGGCACATTTGGGAAAGTGTCGTTTCACTGTCCTGTTGACTCGACTGCCCTTGTGTGAAATTGTTGCCCGGTTGAGTGTCATAATTTTCCTCTGGCGGAGCTGGCATGGAGCGAGTCCAAGGACGAGACATTTTTCACTCTGGGGATATATTTTGCAAAACACATAAGGAGAATGAAAAAGGGATCGCAAAAAATAAACCCATAAACGCACAAGGATGGCAAATAATTTAAAAGACCAAGATCGCTTGGAAAAACAAATCGATTGCGCACGGAGAAGGACCGCTCATTACATATCTTACACGCGGCGATACAATACATCACTCAGGATATGCGTACATAATCCTGACATGTTATTTAGGCTAGTGCACTTCTCCAGTTCCTACATGATGTGCAAACAAGCTACTTCTCACAGCCTAAGTACATATCTCACAAGGTGGTACATCACATGACGGCTAAGCGTACTCAGTCGGAGATGCTGATGATTTCCTTGGCCCTGCCAAGGGTGAGGCGCAGCGAGGCGGGGGACTCGACTTCCTCCTCGCTAATAGGCTCCATACGCGTAGTGCTGCGCCGAGTAGATGGAGCGGGTGCCAGGGGCGGAACCACACGAATATGAGTGGGAGCGAAGGGTGGTGCAGTGCGCCCTGGAGTGGGAACAATGACTTGGTTGAACTCTTCGGTGGTAGGAAGGCGACGAGTAGGTGTAGACGATGCTGAGGACGAGAAAAAAGTCAGTGGCGGTGCGGTGGCAGGAGCTCCCTGCTGTTGGCGGCACAGCCATGGACTGAGTCCATGCGGGTAGCCACGAAGTCATCCACCAGGTTGTCGAAGGCTGCCCCGGAGATACTCAATAAGCATCTCAAATGCCTCGTCTCGTTCTCCTCTGGGGCAGGAGAATGCGTAGTGACAGGTGTAGGGCACATGGCATGGAAGATAGCGGTAACGACGAGCCTTCATCACGGGAAGGACATCCCTGAGACGAGCTATCACCTCGCGGGCTGCCATCTGGATAGCATGCCTCTCCGTAGGCATGGCTCTTCCCACGAACCGGAAGCGGCGTAACTCACCACGCCCTCCCTTGAACTGCACCGCGGCCTGGTGCATGCTTAGACTGTCGTTGACTCTGTGCTGGCAGAGTGAGAAGACTGGGCGCATAGATGGCCCCATCGCGACCTGAACGATGAAGGAGAGAAGCTTGACGAACCCATCGGGCACGTTGGCGAAGGTCTGAGACTCGCATCTGTTGTCGGCCATCTATAAAAGTAGGCAAAAATTCTGAATGGTCAGATCATAAATATATGCTGACTTTCAGAAAAAAAGACTACAATTGCAAAGATATAAATTAGCTCTATCATGCTAATAACCGATTAGCGATCGCACCTAGTGGCTTCCTACAGTCAGCCTGGCTCTGGTACCAAGCTTGTCACGACCGGTTTTCCAATAAAAATATTTATTGAGAAACTGATCTTTTGAGTCCAGTATGAGGAGGAATCCTCCTTACTGGTAGACAATTCTCTTGATACAATAAGCCAGTAGCATAAAATATATTACAGGGTCGAGCTGAGGTTGCTCAACAAATTATTACAAGCATGCCAATAATTATACATAATGGCGAATATATCACAAAGGGGTGGTGGTATACTACTGACTCGAGAATATAGTGATGGTGGAATAACACTGTGGGGAGTGGATAACATGTCTCTCAAACTAGCATCTCATCGAGCGTCGAGGTGAGGCTCGATGAATTTATTCGGGTAAAGGAAGCGGATATAATACAGTGACCAAATCCAGGGTCGCATGAGACTGACTGGGACACCTCTAGGCGTCGGACTCGCTATCGAACTCTTCATCCATGAGATCGCCTTCGTCAGCATCTAGCCAAATCAACAAGCCAGGTGAGTACTTTGAAAGTACTCGCAAGACAGTTCGGACGTAAGATATAACAAATGCATGCATGAATGCGTCATGATTAAATTTTACCAATGCACATTTAATTTAGTAAACAAGGTAAATAAAAAGGGGATCGGCGGTAGTCCGCCTGAAAACCCAACAAAAATAATAGGGAAACGATCGGGTGTCTGAAGCGACGCCTCGAAAGGGGAACAAATAAATAAAGATCATGCCATAGTCGGGCGTCTAAGCGACACCACGTAAAGGGCTTAAACTGAAAATAAAAGGTATGCGTGCCACAGTCGGACGTCGGGGAGACATCACAGAAAGGGCTTATACTGAAAGTAAATAGCAGTATTGTCGCAGTCGGACGTCTGAGCGACATCACAGAAAGGGCTTGTAAGTAAATAGTAACAATGCCACAGTCGGACGTCTGAGCGACATCGTAGAAAGGGCTTGTATTGAAAGTAAATAGTAACAATGCCACAGTCGGACATCTGAGCGACATCGCAGAAAGGGCTTGTATTGAAAGTAAATAGTAACCATGCCACGGTCGGACGTCTGAGCGACATCGCAGAAAGGGCTTTTATCGAAAGTAAATAACAATACCACAGTCGGACGCCGGAGCGACATCACAGAAAGGGCTTTTATCATAAGGAAAATAATACTCATAATATATAATCAACTCATGATAATAAACGGGTTAGTCCATCCACTGGAATAAACAGTTAACCAGACTTAGCACTCATGTGATTCACCGGAGTCTCTGTCATCAAAACTGACACTTGTCAGGATAAGATAGTACCGAACTTGGACATAGAATAGATGATTCAAGGAATATATGACTCTGCAGAGTTTGTACAAAAATTTCCCACAGCCAACGGATTTCCGTAGTCTTGAAGGACTAGTTCCGTTTATGGTATTTCGGAAGAAAACACAGCTAACCAGTACACACCCATCCAACCTCCCGATGCCAGGAATCACCCTAGAAATCGTCCAAGAAAAACTTTTGAGACGGGGAGATCACAATCTCGATTAGCATGGGATCAAATTTATATACGTGCGCTCTAAGGGGTGCCCCCCTCTAGGTCCCAACCGAAAACACCCATGCCCCCTGACCGGATGACTGGCTTTAATCCAGGGCCATGGAACCATCATCACGGCCTCTCCTATTGGTGTGTACAAGGAAAGCGGTTTGCAACTTACTACGCCATATTCCTTGCGGAAGACATGTGGTAGTACAGAGAAGGAAAACGGATGGAACTGGATCAATACGGGTTGACACTGAAGTCAAGCAGTCTGGCATAAGACTGGAATGCTACAACACTGCCATCTTACCCGTTCTCATGCCAACACATGGCCATGCAAACTCACATCCATCCACTTATGGATTTTCGAAACTTCACTTGCCTCAACTTTGCATGTAATATAACTTTTATTGGTATGCTCATAAACATGCCATGAAACTACTTAATGCAAACATGCCAAACACTCATCATATCAAAAGTTCAAACATACTTGCCTGGTTCAGAGTAGTCGGAGCCTAGCTCGGTGAAGTTCGCGGCTCCGTCACCTCCCTCGGTATCTATGGTATAAAGAAAACATACGCGCTAACGTAAATACCGTGAGGTGCACAAAAATTACTCCAAATATTTTTCAAATAAATCTGATAAAAAGCTAGACAAAATTTCAAAGAGGACAGAAAAAGAATCAATCAAAAATACTCTTCTGTTTAAAAGTTATTAGTGTTTTTGTCCAGGGACCTTTCTGTAATGAAACAGAAAGTTCTCAGGGGCTAACTCAAAAAAACAGAAAACGCTTCGATAGGGAATACGCCGGCCTAGACGGAAAACGCATTTTGGCAGAAGACGCTTTCAGAAAATGTTTCGTTTAAAAAGATCAGAGAGGCTGACAAGCGGGTCCCGCCCGTCGGGTTTGAGTTTTCAACCGAGGGAGTTGGGACTTGTCGGCGCCCGAGAGCCGTGGTGGTCGCCGGCGGCGATCCACGGCGAGGTAGAACGATCGGAAGGTACCTTCGTGTTCAGGGCGTCATTCCGCGTCGGTTGGTGGTGGTGGTGGTCGCCGGCGAGCACCACGTCGACGACGGCCCTTGCTCCGGCGGACGGTGGTTCAGGTGGTCGTAGTCCTCGTCGGAGAGTGCTGCGGAGGGCAAATTGAGGAGGGGGTTAGACCTCTGGTAGCTAGAGGAGGTTACTGAAGAAGTTTGGGCGCCGGGGACGGCCTCACTGGAGTGAATCGAGGTGGAGGCCGAGGCGGAACGAGGCGGCCGGAGTCAAGGAAGAAAGGCCCCTCGAGGCCCCTTCCAGTTGCTGGGCGGGGTCTGGTGAGGTGGTGGAGGTGTGCCGAGGCGAGAGCGAGCTTGGGGACGCTATATATAGCCGGCCCGAGGCGGTTGCCATGAACGGTATAAGTCCAGCGAGTGATTACGGCGGCGCTGTGGTTGGGCAGTGGGTTTAGGGGCTTGAGAATCGACTAGATGGAGTAACGAGTCCATCCCGGTGCCCAACTCGGCAAGGGGGAGGTGGTTACGGCCTGTCCCCAACAGAACGGCCGTGCGGCACGTCGGCGGCAGGGAGCGCGCCCTGTGCGTGCCAGGCCACGGTGACGGTGCTGCATGCGTGCGCTGGCAAGGGATACGGCCACGCGGAGCACCCAGGTGACTTGGGCGGTGTCGAACAGCGTTGTGCTGTAGGGTGCCTTCTGTCAGCCGCCACGGGAGGTCCCGACGCCGCAGAAGACGCCGGCGAGGGCGGGCCAGAGTGCCACCGACGCCAGGAACCGGCCAAGCGTGCGTGCGGCGCTCTGGACAGGGAGGAGGGGCTGCGCGCAACGCGCTAGGCACACTGTCGACGCGTGACTGAACTCTGACGAAGGAAAAACGACACTGAACTTTAAATCTCTGAACTTTTCTAAAAACGTAGGGAAACAGTGTCGGCCAGGTGTTCGACAGAATGATTTTGGTATGTAGGGAGCTCTCCTTGAGCTGAAACTTGGTGGAGTGGCCTCTCATTGCACCAGGAGGCTGCCTGAATTTTGGTGGAATTTTTGGAGAATAGGAGATATGAATTTCACCAAATTTGGCAAATCTGGTCCAAACTTGCAGAGGCTGAAATTTGAAAAATTTGAAAAGAGGAGGAGTGGATCAAGATGGTTCTGGGTTGTGGATGCTAAGGACAATCCACAGGAGTTGGTTTGAGCTCAAAACTCAAAGCCAATAAGGTACTTGCTTTGAAAATTACTTTGGCTCATAATAAAAGACAGATTTGTTTTGGGAGATAAAATAAATGAAATAAAATTCAAAAATGTCTTGGATTTGTTGGAACAGAGAACTTAGGTTGTTCCAAGGAGGAAGAAGGGGTCTTGAGTGGTTTTATCACATGAGGCAAGATATGAAACATGGGTGTTTTTTCAAAAATGAAAGAAGTCCCAAAACTTCTAGAGTTTTCCTTTTAAAAGAAAATAATCAAAATCAAAAATACATTTGAGAGGGAAAGAATCATAAGAAAAGTTTTTCATAATTCAAACACCAGAGTTGAAGAAAAATAAAATCCTTTCCAAAGAGTGAAAGTTTTTGAGAGAGAGGTTTTCTGGAAGAATTTTAAATGGCCCTTTTCAAAACCAACAAAGTTTTTGCTGAAAACCACAAGAAATTTTTTGGAGTGTCACAACGGGCCACCGCCGGGCAAGGAGCATTGCCACCCCGAGATGTATTACGAGGGCGTCCTGAAGGGTGCCCGCCTTGTGGCGGATGAATGTTCCAAGGATGTAATATTTCAGTAAACTTGTTTGTTTTATCCTGTGCGCTGAAACTTGTTCAATTGTGCTATGCAACGCTTGTTTTGATTTAAAATATTACCTTCTGTGCGGCCGTTTTTTAAATCTGAGAGATGGCGAGTCGTCGGCTTCTACCCCAATGCCACTTGTGCTGGGGTGTTCGGGGATAAACCTGAGCACTCTTTTTCCCATTATTGGGTCCTTCGAGGGAGGTGCTCAGCATGGCGAACAAGGCAATCACACTATAGTGCGTTATCACTCTCACTTAGCCAGAGAATTCTATAATTTTAAATTTCGGCGAAGCCCCTAGTGTTCGGAAGACCGAGTTCGGGGCGCTATACACGCCTTAGGCCAGACAAAGCCAACTCCTCGCTCTAAGCGGCATAAGTCTTTAAGGACTCGAAACCTCTCGAACAGTGACCAGCTCTCGCCCTATCATGACAGTCAGTTTTAGCTTTCTCTACTAAGGTGCTTAGCCCAGCTGAACTGGGGCACAATCGCAGTAGTTCTCCCAGCGCTACCTTAGCCGATATAACGGAACGTAAGGTACCAAAACATGGGAGCCGGGCAAACCCAACTATTGACCCAAGACACCATTCGGAGCTGATGCATATAATGCTATAAGTTTGGGGTGCCGCACTTGTGAAAGTGTTTGGACTTCTCACGCCGTATTATGGGGTGCTTAAGCCCCTGGCGTATTAGCCGTACCAAAGTGTACGGGTGCTAAATGTCATAACTGAACATGTATATGAAAAAGGAAAGAATAGAGAATGCAATAATAAGCTAAAGCTAAGCATTGTTTATTCCCAAAGGTTGCGCTAAAAGCAGAACGATACAAATAGTGCGATAAGCAAGAGATGGGACTATTTGACATGTCCCCCTCCAGGGGCGGGCTGCGGGATGGTATGCAAGACAGGTATTTTGCTCGTTATAGAGACCACTTGGGAATTCGACGTAGCTTTCTGCATCCTTGGTTGTTGCATCGTGTGTCTGGCGATTGTACTGCCGAACAGGTCTTCCAGAGAGTAAGGTCCTGAAAGTAAGAAAATGATATAATCGGCGGCCCCTAGTGCGGTTGAGCCGTGTATTGGGGTGTTTCGTGGTCATGCCCCTCCCCCTGTGCCCATGGTATTCTTAGAGCGTAATTATGTACGCGTAGTACTGATTTCGCAGTTTCGCGAGGGCTGGGGTTGGGGCCGCATTGCTACGCTTGCTCGGAACGTGCCAGGCGGTCTTGTTGTAGGTTACTCCGAGCGCGCTTGACGGTGTCCGGACGTTTTATTGCCGGACTGGAGAATTGCCTTGAGAGGCTACTTTGCACTTCTGCTGCGAGGGCCGCCGTATGCTCCTCTGTTCGGAGAGAGCGTTCGGTGTTTCCGTTGACCGTAATGACTCCTCGAGGTCCTGACATCTTGAGCTTGAGGTATGCATAGTGCGGCACTGCATTGAACTTTGCAAATGCGGTTCGCCCAAGCAGTGCGTGATAGCCACTGCGGAACGGGACTATATCGAAGATTAACTCCTCGCTTTGGAAATTATCCGGGGATCTGAAGACCACTTCAAGTGTGACTGAGCCCGTGCAATGGGCCTCTACACCTGGTATGACACCTTTAAAGGTAGTCTTTGTGGGTTTGATCCTTGAGGGATCTATGCCCATTTTGCGCACTGTGTCCTGATAAAGCAGGTTCAGGCTACTGCCGCCGTCCATAAGGACTCGAGTGAGGTGAAATCCGTCAATGATTGGGTCGAGAACCAATGCGGCGAATCCGCCATGGCGGATACTGGTGGGGCGGTTCCTTCGATCAAAAGTGATCGGGCAGGAGGACCCTGGGTTGAACTTTGGGGCGACTAGCTCCAACGCGTATATGTCCCTTAGCGCACGCTTTCGTTCCCTCTTGGGGATGTGGGTTGCGTATATCATGTTCACCGTCCGCACTTGTGGGGGCAAGCCCTTCTGTCCACTATTGTTCGGCAGCCGGGGCTCCTCCTCGTCATTGCTATGTAGCCCCTTGTCTCTGTTTTCGGCAGTTAACTTGCCGGCCTGCTTGAACACCCAACAATCCCTGTTGGTGTGATTGGCTGGTTTTTCGGGGGTGCCATGTATCTGGCACGAGCGATCGAGTATACGGTCCATACTGGACGGGCCTGGAGTGTTTATTTGAATGGCTTTTTCCGCTGACCGGGTTTAGAGCCTCTGAATCCGGCATTAACTGCAGTATCTTCACCGTTGTCGCTATTAATGTGGCGCTTGTGCTTGTTGCGACGCGACCTACCATTGCTGTCCTTGGTATCCGAATTACCAAGGCTCTTGGTCATGTTATTGCTACGAGCCAGCCAGCTAGCTGTCTTCTCCCGCGCAAAAGCGGGTCATGAGTGTCGTGAGGGCTGCCATCGATTTCGACTTTTCCTGTCCAAGGTGCCGGGCAAGCCAGTCGTCACGGATGTTATGCTTGAAGGCTGCTAGGGCCTCTGCGTCCGGACAGTCGACGATTTGATTTTTCTTGGTTAGGAACCGTGTCCAGAATAGTCTGGCAGATTCTTCTGGCTGCTGGATTATGTGGATCAGGTCATCAGCGTCTGGTGGTCGCACATAGGTGCCCGCCCTGGAAATTGTCGAGGGAATGCGGCTTCCAGGTCCTCCCAACAAACAATTGATTCTGCCCACGAGTTGTTAAGCCAATGCCGAGCTGGTCCTTTAAGCTTGAGTGGGAGGTATTTGATGGCGTGTAGATCGTCTCCACAGGCCATGGGGATGTGAAAGAGATGGTCCTTGATCCATACCGCAGGATCTGTTGTGCCATCGTATGATTCAATGTTTACGGGTTTGAAACCCTCTGGGATTTGATGATCCATTACTTCATCTGTGAAGCATAGTGGGTGTGCGGCACCTCTGTACTGGGCTATATCACGACGTAGCTCAAATGAGCTTTGTCTGCTGTGTTCGGCCCGGCCGGATTTACTGTATCCGGTGTGACGGTTATCATCTCATGACGTGGGGTGCCCGCGTGATCCATAGATCGATCTTGTTTGCCTTTCCTTGTCCTCCAACATATCTCACAGGTCTGGCGCGTTTCCCCGTGCCTTGGTATTTTTTGAGCGATGCTGGGGTGCGGCTTAAGTGGAGGGCCGGGAGGCCTCTCTGTCGCGCCCGCGAGGTGGCCGGTCAGCCGCATCATGCACTGGTGATGTAGGTTTAAGTGCTTCCTCCTCTAATCGGGGTAGCAACCTGCGCTTTGGGTAGCTCTTGGAGGGGCGTTCGAGTTCGTACTCCTCGGCCGCAAGGACTTCAGTCCATCTTTCGGCTAGCAAGTCTTGATCAGCTCTAAGTGGTTGTTGCTTTTTCTTAAGGCTATTCGCCGTGGCCATAAGCCTGCGCTTGAAGCCCTCTTGTTCGACGGGATCATCAGGCACGACAAATTCGTCGTCGCCAAGGCTTGCCTCATCTTCGGAGGGAGGCATGTAATTGTCATCCTCCTCCTCTCTGTCTACCGCTCTCTTAGGGGGGCTGGCTTCTCCATCCTCCTGCGCTGAATCTTGCTGGAGGGAGTTGTCTTCGGCACTGTCCGGGGTGTTATTATCTCCCGTGCCGGAATCACCATTTTTGCTCTGGCAGGACTTAGAGCGGCGCCGCTGACGTCGACGCTTGGGTTGCTTCTTGGAGGGGTTATCCTCCACTGATCCGTCATCGTTGCCTTCTTTGGGTGTATCCACCATATATATGTCATATGACGAGGTGGTTTTCCAGTGCCCTATAGGCGCTGGTTCCTGTTCGTCTCCTACATCGTCGTCCATACCGTCGATGTCTTCGAAGTCGAAGTCTAGCATGTCGGTTAAATCATTGACAATGGCTACAAAGTGGGTGGTGGGTCGGCGTCGAATTTCTTCGTCATCCGCATCCCAATCCTGCCGGTCATAGTCCGGCCAGGACTCTTCTGACAAAGAGAGAGACCTTAGCAAATTCAGAATGTCATCGAAGGGCGAGTGCTGAAAGATATCTGCGGGGGTGAATTCCATGATCAGCGCCCAATCGGATTCGATTGGCAGGGGCGCGGAGGGTTCGGAGCCCGGAGAAGGATCCGGCACTTTGGAGTCACGGGATTCGCAAAGGATAGGGCTAGTGTTCGGCTCCATCGCCGTTGAGACTACAGCCCCCGCGGCGGGGTCTAGCCACCCGTCCTCGATAGGCGTAGTTGGCTCCGAGCTAAGGGTTGGGGCGGATGCGGGCGCGGCCTGCAGGGCACTGTTCGGCAGCAGAGCTAAATCATGCCCATCGTGACAGTGCGGCACGCTCGACTATGGCTCGAATCCGTCGAAGATCAAGTCTCCGCGGATGTCAGCCGTGTAGTTCAAACTTCCAAATCTGACCTGATGGCCAGGGGCGTAGCTTTCAATCTGCTCCAGATGGCCAAATGAATTGGCCCGCAGTGCAAAGCCGCCGAATACAAAGATATGTCCGGGGAGAAAAGTCTCACCCTGGACTACATCGCCAACGATGATCGAAGGAGCCATCAAGCCTGATGACGACGACACAGAGGAACTCTCAATGAAAGCACCAATGTCGGTGTCAAAACCGGCAGATCTCAGGTAGGGGGTCTCAAACTGTGCGTCTAGGCGGATGGTAACATGAGACAAGGGGCACGATGTTTTTACTCAGGTTCGGGCCCTCTCGATGGAGGTAAAACCCTACTCCTGCTTGATTAATATTGAAGATATGGGTAGTACAAGAGTAGATCTACCACGAGATCAGAGAGGCTAAACCCTAGAAGCTAGCCTATGGTATGATTGTTGTTGTCCTACGGACTAAACCCTCCGGTTTATATAGACACCGGAAGGGTCTAGGTTACACAGAGTCGGTTACAATGGGAGGAGATCTGAATATCCGTATTGCCAATCTTGCCTTCCACGCCAAGGAAAGTCCCATCCGGATACGGGACGAAGTCTTTAATCTTGTAACTTCATAGTCCAACAGTCCGGCCAAAGGTCATAGTCCGGTTGTCCGGACACCCCCTAATCCAGGACTCCCTCAGTTGGGAACACAGATTTCACAGATGGATGCTATAATTTTGGATCTGTAGCACTTCAAATAATGGAAAATATTTAGACCTAAATTGCAGTACGTAAGCAGTTCATATGTCCAGATTGGTTTTCTTACGCAAGGGAGATGGTCTAAATAACAGAAATAAGTACCACGACTACCGCCGTACAAGAGGGGTGCTAAGTTTGAATCAAAAGTTACAAGCTAGAATGAAGAACAAGGATGAACTCTGATGAACTCGTAGGAAACCCTAATGGGATCTAGAGGAAAGGGAAGGAGGAAACTCACCAGATTTGTTGAGCAGCGGAGGCGCGTGACCAAACTCAAGACAAATCAGGTTGATGCAGCGGCCGTTGTCGAGACAGTAGCTGAGGTCGAGGACAGCGGCAGAGCTCGGGCACTGGAGCGCCGCGAGGTGGAAGACAGAGACGAAGAGGCAAGGCGGAAAGTGAAAGGGACCCCTGGACCTATTTATAACATTGAAAGGATAAGTGGCATGCGCGGGAATCAAGGAGGCCAAAAAATGGATATGTGACAGTGCAGACGCCTCGATTTTTAGAAGTTCATTAAAAGAGAAGATATATTAAAGATTTGGGCCTTGCATAATATTAATGACAGGTGACGTCATGGCGGGTTACCACAATTCTAGGAGATGACATCATGGCGGGTTACCATAATCCTAAGAGCAAATGAAGGACTTTTTCTAAGTATTGGAAGATTGATATGAACAAGTTCACATCAACTTGGGGCCTAATGTTTGGGATATAACTACTGGGTATGACCCGCCCAGGAGGGGCCGGGTCATACCACTGGAGGATCATCATTAAGAAAGCCCATGAAGGTGTTGAAGATGGCGGTTCACGAAGCAGGCTTACTGAAGGTCCGGAAGGCCAAAGGCGACTTAAGGCCCATAGGTGTAAATCGCCATGTATGTATAACTTGTATTGTAAGGCAAGCGATGATAGTCATTGTCGGATTTCGGAATCCGGCAAAACCCTTGAGGTTCGCACTCTGGGGTGCGCACGAAGATCTCTCTCCCCCTAGCTCACGCTCTCACCAAAATCTCAAGGCCTAGCTCTCCGAACCCGAAGAACAAGGGACACAAGAGTTTATACTGGTTCGGGCCACCGATGTGGTGTAATACCCTACTCCAGTGTGGTGTGGTGGATTGCCTTGTAGGCTGGGGATGAACAAATACAAGGGAAGAACTACCTCCTGAGGAGAGGTGTTCTTGAGCTCGGTGGTGGTCGCTAGTCCTATTTATAGGGGCCCGGGTCCTCTTCCCAAATATTAGGCGGGAAGGGATCCCACAACGGCCAATTCGAAGGGGGACAACTAGTACAAGCTATCCTGACAAAAGGTGGTCTTCGCCTGCCAAAGGCTTTGGTGGTGACGCCGTCGTGGGCTCCATGATGATCTCCATCCTTCCGCCCCGCTGGTCTTGGTCTCATTACACCGATATGGAAACCTTGCCTGATGCCTCGGGACTCCTCGCTTGCGCCTGCCCCTTTAGCACCAAAGAGGAAACCAGTACTCTGCGCCCGCTGGCACCTGCCTGGCCTTGGTCATCATGGCTCACGTCACAGGAACCTCACGAGGTGCCCCTCGCCTTGACATCTCCGCTCCTCGCGAGCCAGCCTAGTGAGGCTGCCCCTGAGGAGGTCTTGTGTCACGCGCCTCGCGAGGCTTGGCCCCTCGTGAGGGTCTTGAGTGTTTGCTGGTGAAGGCCGTACCAGGTCATTAGCGGAGCCACACTGTGGGCTGCAGGCAGGAAAGTCTGGGGACCCCCGTTCCCAGAACGCCGATAGTAGCCCCCGGGCCCAAGGCGCGCTCGGACTTGGCTTCGAGGCGAAGCCAAGGGGCAAGTGCGGAGCGCCGCGGGCCCCAACCACCTGCGGCCTTGATTGATGCGTGACGACTGACAAGACGTGGGCGTCTCCGCTTCCCCATGCTGCCTCGGCAACTGCCCAACTTGACGAGTCCCTGGTGCATGCAGAAAAGCCATCATTACCTGCGATCATGGAGGCCGACGGTTGGCCTCCTCCTGCTATAAATGGGGAGGGGGCGGAGCCCCTGTCGCCCATCTCTTCCCTCGTTCTGCTTGCTTCTTCTTCCTTGCTCCTCGTTTCACTACTAGCAGCGACACCCATGGCGCCGATACGGAGATTCTCGACCGCCGAGAAGGGAAAAGCCCCCCGCAAAGAGCCGGGGCCACTCCCGCCGAAGAAGAGGCTGGCCCGTTTCCGCGACATCATCGTGAGGCCGGAGGTGACAAGGCCTTGGCATGAACGGCCTCCTCCTGGATATCCGCTGCCTTTGTACGCCCAGGCGGAGGGCTCCGGAGGAGGAGGCGGCAATCAACGCCAACCGCGTCGCGACCGTGATGGCCACGCCGCGGTGGTGCACGCCGCCGCCCCAGGAACCCACGCCGAGGGCTCCTTGCGCGAACTGGTAGTGTGGGCGGCGATGCCTCCACGCTCTTGGATTTGCTTCCTGCGATTCGTCTCCGCCGAGATGCCGTCGAGGGGTCCCCTCGAGCTATGGCTGCAGCACGCTGAGTGTGATGCCCCGGCGACGGGTGAGGGAGTCCTGGATTAGGGGGTGTTCGGGTAGCCGGACTATACCTTCGCCGGACTCCAGGACTATGGAGATACAAGATTGAAGACTTCGTCCCGTGTCCGGATGGGACTTTCCTTGGCGTGGAAGGCAAGCTAGGCGATGCGGATATTCAAGATCTCCTACTTATGTAACCGACTCTGTGTAACCCTAACCCTATCCGGTGTCTATATAAACCGGAGGGTTGTAGTCCGTAGGACATCCATCATCATACACAATCATACCATAGGCTAGCTTCTAGGGTTTAGCCTCCATGATCTCGTGGTAGATCTACTCTTGTACTACCCATATCATCAATATTAATCAAGCAGGAGTAGGGTATTACCTCCATCGAGAGGGCCCGAACCTGGGTAAAAACATCGTGTCCCTCGTCTCATGTTACCATCCGACCTTGACGCACAGTTCGGGACCCCCTACCCGAGATCCGCCGGTTTTGGCACCGACATTGGTGCTTTCATTGAAAGTTCCTCTGTGTCGTCGCAATCAGGAAGGATGCCTCTTCCCGTCTTTAAAGACGGCGCCATTACTAAGGGAGCCTTGGCTGTCGGCCAAACCCTCCGGCTAGGTGGTTTTCTCACGACCGCCTGTTCGGCCGTTGCGCCGACGGTGACTTCTCGGGTCATCGAAAGCAACCTTCATGTCAACTTAGAAATCGCCGAGCAGCTGGATCCGATGGAGCTCTCTTCCGTAAACGAGCTCTTGGATTGCATCGCCGCACTGGGGGTCACTACAAATCACGACCAGGTTGGGCTTAAACCCGATCTAAGAGAAATTAACTCTCCCCAAGTCACCCACCACGTTGCCGTGGTAGAGGCGCAGTGCGGCGACCCTTCATCTATTCTAAGGACTAGCTACGTCCGAATTCCCGAACCCTCCAGGCCGGATACCCGCGGAGGGGAGGATACAATCCAAGACCTGAGCTTAGAATCAGGCAACGGGCATTCATTGGACAACATCCAAGACTCTGTACTTCAGAGTTCGGAAGCTCTTCGGCCTCCGAATCTTAAATGGGGTGAGGTCTCAGATTCAACGCCACCCGCCCGCCCGAACATAAGCGATATTTCCCAAATCAGGCAAAGGCCCGAGGAAACAGTACATTACTACGGGGCCAGATTCCTCCTGGTTATGAACAGGAGAAAGGACTGCCGCGAGGGAGACGTAATTTCAATCTTTTGCAGTAACTGCACGGACGAAGGAATACTTAACGCCATAAGTCGTCATGATATTACACGCTTCGCTGACTTGGCGTCCATATTACAAAAGTACTATGTGATGGAAAGCGCTTGGAAAACCGAAATAAAATTTTGGGATAATCCGGCCTTGAATAACAATCCCGTCCAAACTAAGAGGGTGCACCACAGTAAGACACCCGGATTAAATATCAAAAAGCCAAAACCCTCTACAGGGCATGGAACCGTACTGGAAAGGTGGCTTGATGGACCCTGTAGAATTCACAGTACAAAGGACGCCACACCAACTCACAGCCTTAGAGCATGTTGGATACTCCGGCAGGTGGCCAAAATTGGCGAAGACCTCCTAATTTCAGAGGCCGAAGAAAGCCGGCCCGAGGACACCAGTACCGTTCTCACAGTCTTTGATACTTTCGCATCAAATAATATGCGAAAAAAAACACTCCCAGCCTCACCGAAGTCTATCAAGTAGCAACAATAAACCCATGGAGTGACACTGCTATCACCTTCAACGCGAGTGACGAACCTAAATTCCGAACAGCCCGAGCACCAGCCGCATTGGTCCTCAGTCCCATAGTGGATGGCTCTCACCTCACAAAGGTACTCATGGATGGAGGCAGCGGATTGAACCTCATTTATGAGGAAACCCTTCAAAAGATGGAAATAGACTGGAACCGCATCGAGCGAAGCAGCACAACCTTTAGAGGAATAATCCCCAGTCAGGAAGCGCGCTGCACAGGAAAGATCACACTAGATGTGGTGTTCGGCACGCCAGATAATTACAGGTCCGAAGAAGTCACGTTCCAGGTGGCCCCGTTCAATAGCGGATACCATGCTATATTAGGACGGGAGGCATTCACAGTCTTCCAAGCCGTACCCCATTACGGGTACATGAAGCTCAAGGTGCCTGGGCCAAACGGAATTATCACTCTCGCTAGTGATCCGGACACAGCACTCTGCGCCAAAAACAAGACAGCCGCACTAGCCCTTGAGGCACTATCCGAAACCTTAGCGGCCGAGGAACTGACTGCGCTGCGCTCCACGGTTAATAGGGATGATGTGATACTCGATAAGAGATCCAAATCCACATCCTTCAAACCAGCGGACGAAATAGTCAAATTCCAGGTCCATCCAACGGACCCCAATAAAACAGCTTCCATCGGGGCACGACTGAACCCTGATGTAGACACCGCACTGCAAGAGTTCCTACGAGAGAACTGGGATATTTTAGCTTGGCACCCTTCAAACATGCCAGGAATCCCACGTAGGCTGGCCGAACACAACTTAAATATCCAGAAAGGATTCAAACATGTCAAACAAGCCCTTCGGCGCTTTTCCGAACCGAAGAGACAGGCTATGGGAGAGGAGCTAGCCAAGTTATTGGAGGCCAAATTCATTAGAGATATAAAACATCCGGACTGGCTAGCAAACCTGGTGATGGTACCAAAGAAGGACAAATCCTGGCGCCTGTGTGTCGATTTTAAAGACCTTAACAAGGCCTGCCCAAAGGATCCCTTCCCCCTCCCTCGTATCGATCAAATTATCGATGCCACTGCAGGACACGATTCGTTGTGTTTCCTCGATGCATACTCCGGTTACCATCAAATCAAGATGGCAGAATCAGACCAAGCCGCAACAGCATTCATCACACCATACGGCCCATTCTGCTTCAACACAATGCCCTTTGGGCTGAAAAACGCCGACGCAACATATCAGCGCATGATACAAACATGTCTAGCCAACCAGATCGGCAAAATAGTGGAGGTGTATGTGGATGATGTGGTCGTCAAATCAAAACATGTCGAATCTCTAGTAGACGACTTGAGGCTTACATTCGATAACCTCCGAAAATACGACATCAAGCTCAATCCGGAAAAATGCATCTTCGGCGTTCTAGCCGGAAAGCTCTCTGGCTTCATTGTATCCGGTAGAGGAATCGAAGCAAATCCAACCAAGATCCGAGCTTTGTCACAATTGGATGTCCCAAAAGACCTCAAACAAATACAAAAATTAACCTTATGCGTGGCGGCTCTAAGCCGCTTCATCTCCCGCCTGGGAGAAAAGGCGCTGCCCCTTTACCGCCTCCTACGGTGCACCGAACACTTCGAGTGGACGGATGCCGCCACTGACGGACTCGATGAAATAAAAGCCATATTGGCAACAAACCCAGTCTTGGCCGCGCCAAACACCGGCGAGCCAATGCTATTGTACATCGCGACAACCCATCAAGCTGTCAGCGCAGTGCTCGTCATCGAGCGGGAAACGGACGGACACAAATTTCCCCTCCAAAGGCCGGTCTACTACGTGCCCACTGTCCTCACTCCATGCAAATCACGGTACCCGCACTATCAGAAAATTGCATACGCGGTATTCATGGCATCCCGGAAGCTACGACACTACTTTCAAGAGTGTTCGATTACAGTAGCCTCGGAAGTACCACTCAATGACATTATCAATAACCGCGATGCAATGGGCCGGATTGCAAAATGGGCCATTGAGCTCCTCCCGTTCGATATAACATATAATCCACGGCGAGCTATCAAATCGCAGGTTTTGGCCGACTTCGTCGCAGAATGGACGGAGGCCGAACTCCCTAAAGAGTACGGCACATACTCAAACTGGATCATGCATTTCGACGGCTCCAAAATGTTGGCTGGACTGGGGGCGGGCGTCGTTTTGACATCCCGCACAGGAGACACAGTCCAATATGTACACCAAATTATGTACACGGACTTCAACAATGCAGCCGAATATGAGGCCCTTCTACATGGTCTCTGGATGGCAGTATCCATGGGCATTCAATGCCTAGAGGTGCGCGGAGACTCAAACCTCGCGATATCCCAAGTAAATGGCGACTTCGACGCCAACGACCCAAAAATGGCAGCTTACCGCAATGCCGTCCTAAATATGTCAGCTCGGTTTGAGGGGCTGGTGTTGGGGAACGTAGTAATTTCAAAATTTTCCTACGCACACGCAAGATCATGGTGATGCATAGCAAAGAGAGGGGAGAGTGTTGTCTACGTACCCTCGTAGACCGAAAGCGGAAGCGTTATATCAACGCGGTTGATGTAGTCGTACGTCTTCACGATCCGACCGATCCAAGCACCGTTACTCCGGCACCTCCGAGTTCTTGGCACACGTTCAGCTCGATGACGTTCCCCGGGCTCCGATCCAGCAAAGCTTCGGGGAAGAGTTCCGTCAGCACGACGGCATGGTGACGATCTTGATGTACTACCGACGCAGGGCTTCGCCTAAGCACCGCGACAATATGACCGAGGTGGAATATGGTGGAAGGGGGCACCGCACACGGCTAAGGAACGATCACGTTGATCAATTGTGTGTCTATGGGGTGCCCCCTGCCCCTGTATATAAAGGATGGAGGAGGAGGAGGCCGGCCAAGGCTTGGTGCGGCCAGGATGTGGAGTCCTACTAGGACTCCAAGTCCTAGTAGGAGTCCACCAAGAGGGGAGGAAGGGAGAAAGAAGTGGAGGAGAAGGAAAGGTGGCCGGCCCCCTTTTCCCTAGTCCAATTCGGACCAGAGGGAAGGGGGGGCGCAGCAGCCCCTTGGCCCTTTCTTCTCTTCCCACTGAAGCCCATCAAGGCCCATTGCTTCTCCCGTAACTACCCGGTACTCCCGAAAATACCCGAATCACTCAGAACCTTTCCGATGTCCGAATATAGTCGTCCAATATATCGATCTTTACGTCTCGACCATTTCGAGACTCCTCGTCATGTCCCCGATCTCATCCGGGACTCCGAACTCCTTCGGTACATCAAAACTCATAAACTCATAATATAACTATCATCAAAACCTTAAGCGTGCGGACCCTACGGTTCGAGAACAATGTAGACATGACCGAGACACGTCTCCGGTCAATAACCAATAGCGGGACCTGGATGCCCATATTGGCTCCTACATATTCTACGAAGATCTTTATCGGTCAGACCGCATAACAACATACGTTGTTCCCTTTGTCATCGGTATGTTACTTGCCCGAGATTCGATCTTCGGTATCCAATACCTAGTTCAATCTCGTCACCGGCAAGTCTCTTTACTCGTTCCGTAATACATCATCCCGCAACTAACTCATTAGTTGCAATGCTTGCAAGGCTTATGTGATGTGCATTACCGAGAAGGCCCTGAGATACCTCTCCGACATTCGGAGTGACAAGTCCTAATCTTGAAATACGCCAACCCAACAAATACTTTCGGAGACACCTGTAGAGCACCTTTATAATCACCCAGTTACGTTGTGACGTTTGGTAGCACACAAAGTGTTCCTACGGTAAACGGGAGTTGCATAATCTCATAGTCAAAGGAACATGTATAAGTCATGGATAAAAGCAATAGCAACATACTAAACGATCGGGTGCTAAGCTAATGGAATGGGTCATGTCAATCAGATCATTCAACTAATGATGTGACCCCGTTGATCAAATAACAACTCTTTGTTCATGGTTAGGAAACATAACCATCTTTGATTAACGAGCTAGTCAAGTAGAGGCATACTAGTGAGACTCTGTTTGTCTATGTATTCACACATGTATTATGTTTTCGGTTAATACAATTCTAGCATGAATAATAAACATTTATCATGATATGTAAGGAAATAAATAATAACTTTATTATTGCCTCTAGGGCATATTTCCTTCAGTCTCCCACTTGCACTAGAGTCAATAATCTAGTTCACATCGCCATGTGATTTACCAGCAATAGTTCACATCACCATGTGATTAACACCCATAGTTCACATCGATCTGTGACCAACACCCAAAGGGTTTACTAGAGTCAGTAATCTAGTTCACATCGATATGTGATTAACACCCAAAGAGTACTAAGGTGTGATCATGTTTTGCTTGTGAGATAATTTTAGTCAACGGGTCTGTCACATACAGATCCGTAAGTATTTTGCGAATTCTATGTCTACAATACTCCGCACAGAGCTACTCTAGCTAATTGCTCCCACTTTCAATATGTATCTAGATCGAGACTTAGAGTCATCCAGATCAGTGTCAAAACTTGCATCGACGTAACCCTTTACGGCGAACCTTTCTGTCACGTCCATAATCGAGAAACATATCCTTATTCCACTAAGGATAAATTTTTTTGACCGCTGTCTAGTGATCTACTCCTAGATCACCATTGTACTCCCTTGCTTAACTCAGTGTAGGGTATACAATTGATCTGGTACACAACATTGCATACATGATAGAGCCTATGGCTGAAGCATAGGGAACATCTTTCATTTTCTCTCTATCTTCTGCAGTGGTCGGGCATTGAGTTTTACTCAACTTCACACCTTGTAACACATGTAAGAACCCTTTCTTTGCTTGATCCATTTTGAACTTCTTCAAAAATTTGTCAAGGTATGTGCTTTGTGAAAGTCCAATTAAGCGTCTTGATCTATCTCTATAGATCTTGATGCCCAATATGTAAGCAGCTTCACCGAGGTCTTTCTTTGAAAAACTCCTTTCAAACACTCCTTTATGCTTTGCAGAATAATTCTACATAATTTCCGATCAACAATATGTCATACACATATACTTATCAGAAATGTTGTAGTGCTCCCACTCACTTTCTTGTAAATACAGGCTTCACCGCAAGTCTGTATAAAACTATATGCCTTGATCAACCTATCAAAGCGTATATTCCAACTCTGAGATGCTTGCACCAGTCCATAGATGGATCGCTGGAGCTTGCATATTTTATTAGCACCTTTAGGATTGACAAAACCTTCTGGTTGCATCATATACAACTCTTCTTTAATAAATCCATTAAGGAATGCAGTTTTGTTTATCCATTTGCCAAATTTCATAAATGCGGCAATTGCTAACATGATTCAGACAGACTTAAGCATAGATATGAGTGAGAAACTCTTATCGTAGTCAACACCTTGAACTTGTCGAAAACCTTTTGCGACAATTCTAGCTTTGTAGATAGTAATAATACTATCAGCGTCCATCTTCCTCTTGAAGATCCATTTATTCTCAATTGCTTGCCGATCATCGGGCAAGTCAACCAAAATCCATACTTTGTTCTCATACATGGATCCCATCTCAGATTTCATGGCCTCAAACCATTTCACGGAATCTGGGCTCATCATCGCTTCCTCATAGTTCGTAGGTTCGTCATGGTCAAGTAACATGACTTCTAGAACATGATTATCGTACCACTCTGGTGCGGATCTCACTCTGGTTTACCTACGAGATTCGGTACTAACTTGATCTGAAGTTACATGATCATCATCATTAGCTTCCTCACTAATTGGTGTAGTACTCACAAGAACAGATTTCTGTGATGAACTCCTTTCCAATAAGGGAGAAGGTACAATTACCTTATCAAGTTTTTCTACTTTCCTCCCATACACTTCTTTCGAGAGAAACTCCTTTTCTAGAAAGGATCCATTCTTAGCAACGAATGTCTTGCCTTTGGATCTGTGATAGAAGGTGTAACCAACTGACTCTTTGGGTATCCTATGAAGACATATTTCTCCGATTTGGGTTTGAGCTTATCATGTTGAAACTTTTTCACATAAGCATCGCAACCCCAAACTTTAAGAAACGACAACTTTGGTTTCTTGCCAAACCATAGTTCAGATTGTGTCGTCTCAACGGACTTAGATGGTGCCCTTTTTAACGTGAATGCAGCTGTCTTAAATGCATAACCCCAAAAACGATAGTGGTAGATCGGTAAGAGACATCATAGATTGTACTATATCCAATAAAGTATGGTTATGATGTTCGGACGCACCATTATGTTGTGGTGTTCCAGGTGGCGTGAGTAGTGAAACTATTTCACATTGTTTTAACTGAAGACCAAACTCGTAACTCAAATATTCGTCTCCGCGATCAGATTGTAGAAACTTTATTTTCTTGTCACGATGATTTTCCACTTCACTCTGAAATTCTTTGAACTTTTCTAATATTTTAGACTTATGTTTCATCAAGTAGATATACCCATATCTGCTCAAAACATCTGTGAAGGTCAGAAAATAATGATACTTGTCGCGAGCCTTTAATCTTCATCGGACCACATACATCGGTATGTATGATTTCCAACAAGTCATTTGCTCGCTCCATTGTTCCGGAGAACGAAGTCTCAGTCATCTTGCCCATGAGGCATGGTTCGCAAGCATCAAGTGATTCATAATCAAGTGATTCCAAAATCCCATCAGCATGGAGTTTCTTCATGCGCTTTACACCAATATGACCTAAACGGCAGTGCCACAAATAAGTTGCACTATCATTATTAACTTTGCATCTTTTTGGCTTCAATATTATGAATATGTGTATCACTACAATCGAGATCCAACAAACCATTTTGTTGGTGTGTATGACCATAGAAGGTTTTATTCATGTAAACAGAACAACAATTTATTCTCTTACTTAAATGAATAACCGTATTGCAATAAACATGATCAAACCATATTCATGCTCAACACCAAATAACACTTATTTAGGTTCCACACTAATCCCGAAAGTATAGGCAGTGTGCGATGATGATCCTATCAATCTTCGAACCACTTCCAACACACATCGTCACTTCACCCTTAACTAGTCTCTGTTTATTCTGCAACTCCCGTTTCGAGTTACTACTCTTAGCAACTGAACCAGTATCAAATACTGAGGGGTTGCTATAAACACCAATAATCATGTATATCAAATATACTTATGTTCACTTTGCCATCCTTCATATCCGCCAATCACTTGGGGTAGTTCCGCTTCCAGTGACCAGTCCCTTTGCAGTAGAAGCACTTAGTCTCAAGCTTAGGACCAGACTTGAGCTTCTTCACTTGAACAGCAACTCGCTTGCCGTTCTTCTTGAAGTTCCTCTTCTTCCCTTTGCCCTTTTCTTGAAACTAGTGGTCTCGTCAACCATCAACACTTGATGTTTTTCTTGATTTCTACCTTCGTCGATTTCAGCATCACGAAGAGCTTGGGAATTGTTTTCGTCATCCCTTGCATACTATAGTTCATCACGGAGTTCTACTAACTTGGTGATGGTGACTAGTGAATTCTGTCAATCACTATCTTATCTGGAAGATAAACTCCCACTTGATTCAAGCGATTGTAGTACCCAGACAATCTGAGCACATGCTCACTAGTTGAGCGATTCTCCTCCATCTTTTAGCTATAGAACTTGTTGGAGACTTCATCTCTCTCAACTCGGGTATTTGCTTGAAATATTAACTTCAACTCCTGGAACATCTCATATGGTCCATGACGTTCAAAACGTCTTTGAAGTCCCGATTCTAAGCCGTTAAGCATGGTGCACTAAACTATTAAGTAGTCATCATATTGAGCTAGCCAAACGTTCATAACGTCTGCATCTGCTCCTGCAATAGGTCTGTCACCTAGCGGTGCATCAAGGACATAATTCTTCTGTGCAGCAATGAGGATAAACCTTAGATCACGGATCCAATCCGCATCATTGCTACTAACATCTTTCAACACAATTTTCTCTAGGAACATATCAAAATAAACATAGGGAAGCAACAACGCGAGCTATTGATCTACAACATAGATATGCTAATACTAACAGGACTAAGTTCATGATAATTTTAAGTTCAATTAATCATATTACTTAAGAACTCCCACTTAGATAGACATCTCTCTAATCCTCTAAGTGATCACGTGATCCAAATCAACTAAACCATGTCCGATCATCACGTGAGATGGAGTAGTTTCAATGGTGAACATCATTATGTTGATCATATCTACTATATGATTCACGCTCGACCTTTCGGTCTCCGTGTTCCGAGGTCATATCTTATATGCATAGCTCGTCAAGTATAACCTGAGTATTCCGCGTGTGCAACTGTTTTGCACCCGTTGTATTTGAACGTAGAGCCTATCACACCCGATCATCACGTGGTGTCTCAGCACGAAGAACTTTCGCAACGGTGCATACTCAGGGAGAACACTTCTTGATAATTTAGTGAGAGATCATCTTATAATGCTACCGTCAATCAAAGCAAGATAAGATGCATAAAAGATAAACATCACATGCAAATCAATATAAGTGATATGATATGGTCATCATCATCTTGTGCTTCGTGATCTCTATCTCTGCAGCACCATCATGATCACCATCGTCACCGGCGCGACACCTTGATCTCCATCGTAGCATCGTTGTCGTCTCGCCTATCTTATGCTTCTACGACTATCGCTACCGCTTAGTGATAAAGTAAAGCATTACAGGCGATTGCATTGCATACAATAAAGCGACAACCATACGGCTCCTGCCGGTTGCCGATAACTCGGTTACAAAACATGATCATCTCATACAATAAAATTTAGCATCATGTCTTGACCATATCACATCACAACCTGCCCTGCAAAAACAAGTTAGACGTCCTCTACTTTGTTTGTTGCAAGTTTTACGTGGCTGCTACGGGCTTAAGAAAGAACTCATCTTACCTACGCATCAAAACCACAAGGATAGTTTGTCAAATAGACTCCGTTTTAACCTTCTCAAGGACCGGGCGTAGCCACACTTGGTTCAACTAAAGTTGGTGAGACAGTCTCCCGCAAGCCATCTGTGTGCAAAGCACGTCGAGGGAACCGGTCTCACGTAAGCGTACGCGTAAGCTTGGTCCGGGTCGTCTCATCCAACAATACCGCTGAACCAAAGCATGACATGCTGGTAGGCAGTATGACTTGTATCGTCCACAACTCACTTGTGTTCTACTCGTGCAAATAACATCAAACCATAAAAACCTAGGCTCTGATGCCACTGTTGGGGAACGTAGTAATTTCAAAATTTTCCTACGCACACGCAAGATCATGGTGATGCATAGCAACGAGAGGGGAGAGTGTTGTCTACGTACCCTCGTAGACCGAAAGCGGAAGCGTTATATCAACGCGGTTGATGTAGTCGTACGTCTTCACGATCCGACCGATCCAAGCACCGTTACTCCGGCACCTCCGAGTTCTTGGCACACGTTCAGCTCGATGACGTTCCCCGGGCTCCGATCCAGCAAAGCTTCGGGGAAGAGTTCCGTCAGCACGACGGCATGGTGACGATCTTGATGTACTACCGACGCAGGGCTTCGCCTAAGCACCGCGACAATATGACCGAGGTGGAATATGGTGGAAGGGGGCACCGCACACGGCTAAGGAACGATCACGTTGATCAATTGTGTGTCTATGGGGTGCCCCCTGCCCCTGTATATAAAGGATGGAGGAGGAGGAGGCCGGCCAAGGCTTGGTGCGGCCAGGATGTGGAGTCCTACTAGGACTCCAAGTCCTAGTAGGAGTCCACCAAGAGGGGAGGAAGGGAGAAAGAAGTGGAGGAGAAGGAAAGGTGGCCGGCCCCCTTTTCCCTAGTCCAATTCGGACCAGAGGGAAGGGGGGGCGCAGCAGCCCCTTGGCCCTTTCTTCTCTTCCCACTGAAGCCCATCAAGGCCCATGTCTTCTCCCGTAACTACCCGGTACTCCCGAAAATACCCGAATCACTCAGAACCTTTCCGATGTCCGAATATAGTCGTCCAATATATCGATCTTTACGTCTCGACCATTTCGAGACTCCTCGTCATGTCCCCGATCTCATCCGGGACTCCGAACTCCTTCGGTACATCAAAACTCATAAACTCATAATATAACTGTCATCAAAACCTTAAGCGTGCGGACCCTACGGTTCGAGAACAATGTAGACATGACCGAGACACGTCTCCGGTCAATAACCAATAGCGGGACCTGGATGCCCATATTGGCTCCTACATATTCTACGAAGATCTTTATCGGTCAGACCGCATAACAACATACATTGTTCCCTTTGTCATCGATATGTTACTTGCCCGAGATTCGATCGTCGGTATCCAATACCTAGTTCAATCTCATCACCGGCAAGTCTCTTTACTCGTTCCGTAATACATCATCCCGCAACTAACTCATTAGTTGCAATGCTTGCAAGGCTTATGTGATGTGCATTACCGAGAAGGCCCTGAGATACCTCTCCGACATTCGGAGTGACAAATCCTAATCTTGAAATACGCCAACCCAACAAATACTTTCGGAGACACCTATAGAGCACCTTTATAATCACCCAGTTACGTTGTGACGTTTGGTAGCACACAAAGTGTTCCTACGGTAAACGGGAGTTGCATAATCTCATAGTCAAAGGAACATGTATAAGTCATGGATAAAAGCAATAGCAACATACTAAACGATCGGGTGCTAAGCTAATGGAATGGTTCATGTCAATCAGATCATTCAACTAATGATGTGATCCCGTTGATCAAATAACAACTCTTTGTTCATGGTTAGGAAACATAACCATCTTTGATTAAAGAGCTAGTCAAGTAGAGGCATACTAGTGACACTCTGTTTGTCTATGTATTCACACATGTATTATGTTTCCGGTTAATACAATTCTAGCATGAATAATAAACATTTATCATGATATATAAGGAAATAAATAATAACTTTATTATTGCCTCTAGGGCATATTTCCTTCAGCTGGAGTTTCACCATATAGCCCGAGAAAACAATCAAGCAGCGGACGTCCTGGCACGCATCGGCGCAAAACGAGATGCAGTCCCCCCCCCAACATCTTTTTAGAAAGATTATTCAAGCCATCTGTAGCATGGGAGGGGGAACCCGCAGATAACAGTCCGGACACAACTACACCACCCGACGCCGAACAATCTGACATAATAGGAGGCTCTGCCACCGAAATCACACCGTTAGCCCACGTAATAATGGCGGTCATCGCCCCGTGGACAGAACCATTCCTAGCCTACCTTACTAGGCAGGAACTCCCAGAGGACCAAAATGAGGCACGCTGCATAGTGCGGCGATCTAAAGCCTATAAAGTCCATGAGGGAGAGCTTTACAAGAAAAGCACGACCGGAGTCCTTCAAAGGTGCATCTTCGAAGATGAAGGGCGGAACCTTCTGGCCGAAATTCACGCCGTACTTGGTGGTCACCACGCCGCTGCCTGGTCCCTTGTTAGCAAGGCTTTCCGTACAGGCTTTTATTGGCCGACGGCACGGGCAGACGCTCAGGACTTAGTCCAACGATGCGTTGGTTGCCAACTTTTTGCCAACCAAAGCCATATGCCACCCACCGCACTACAAACTATCCCCATTACCTGGCCTTTTGCGGTCTGGGGGCTTGACATGGTCAGACCCCTTAAAGGTGGGACCCATAAGAAAAAATACCTACTGGTCATGGTGGACAAGTTCACCAAATGGGTAGAAGCCAAGCCTGTCAAGACGGCCGAATCCGGACCAGTGATAGACTTCATATCCGGGGTCGTACATCGTTACGGCGTCCCCCACAGCATAATCACTGACAACAGCACGAACTTTACGGCCGATGAGGTAAAACTCTGGGGTAAAAACATGGGCATCAAGCTCGATTATGCTTCCGTCTATCACCCTCAAACTAACGGTCAGGTCGAGCGCGCAAATGGTCTTATTATGAGCGGCATCAAACCTAGATTAGTGCGGTCCCTTAAGGAATCTAATACGCACTGGGTAGAGGAGCTCGACTCTGTACTCTGGGGGCTGCAGACCACGCCGAATCGCACCACCGGATACACACCATTTTTTTTTGGTGTACGGCGCAGAGGCAGTTCTGCCCTGCGACATAATTCATGACTCACCTCGAGTGCGCATGTACGAAGAAAGAGAAGCCAAGCTCGATCGGCAGGACAGTTTGGACACTTTGGAGGAGGAGCGCGATGTGGCAAAAGCCCGTTTTGCATTTTATCAACAACAGGCCCGAAGATACCAAAGCAGAGAAGTACGGGCCAAAAATTACAATGTTGGCGAACTAGTTCTACGCCTGCCGGATAAGAAAAAGGACAAACTCAAGCCTAAATGGGAAGGTCCATTTATAATCGACCAAGTCCTGACTGGTGGGGCGTACCGCCTGCGAGATGCGTCGGATAACCGACTCGAGCCGAACCCGTGGAACGCCACACGTCTCCGAAGATTCTATGCCTAGCGCCGGACTCCGTGTTCGGCTCCTTCCCCTGCCCATTTTTTACATTTTTCTGTCTTATATTTCTCTCCTTCCCCTCTTTTTCCTTTATATCCCTTAAAAGGCTCACTACATGACGCGCCACTTGCGCTCATTTAACCTGGGGGCTTCTTTAACAGAAGCTTATATATACGGGCTTCATGCCCCACACATGTGTCAAACTTCTGCATGTACCTTTTTCTTCACCATTATATGCATCAATATGACTTAAGTTTTGGCCAAGCTGGGTTGCCTGGCTCCTGTGCTTACCCCTACGTTCCCGATTGTTCGGCTAGGCGGTAAAGGGAGCACCTCTGCGATTGTTACTGCCGGGTCAGCCGGATGTGTACCTCAGACTGGGTGAAGCCGAAAGCTAGCGTTCTTAAGGGAATATTCGGTCGGTGAAATAAAAGATGATCTTTTTATTAATTTTCATGCGCCCCCAGATGCTTTTTCTGTGTCTTTTCTTACGCAGTTCGGACATGCACTTTAGGGCATGCCTCCCCAGCGAAAGGAACCCTTAACGGAACTATTCTCTCTGGAAGATGTTTCTTACTAACCATGTAATATAACATAACTAGTTGGGCACTTGTCTGATAAAGCACTAATGACCCCTACGCCTGGTCTCCACGCATACCATGGTTCTTGTATAACCGCTACGGTATTCGGACACACTCCGGGCCGTCAGGTCCCGAGGTTGAAGTGAATAGGTCGGCAACGACAAACGATCTACAATCCGACTAGAAGGCATTACATATGTCAATTCAAAAGTACATAGTCATTTCGACTGATTGTATTCCTCCTCTATACCATCTAATAGGCTGTCTAATTTACAGTCCTGCTGGGAATACTTCGCGGCCAATTCTACTTGGCCGTACACTAAGCTTACAGGGATCTCCTTCCCGTCAGGCCCCACCGGTCCGACCTCGACCATATGGTTTGGGTCAGACTTCGTAAAACGGGTCTTCACAATGGCCCAGGCCTCCCTAGCGCCTTGTTGGCAGGCTGATATCTTCCACAACCGGAAGCGCCACCGAGCTCCCTTCAGCTTCTCCGCGAGCTCTCCAAGGCCCTCAGGCGTGGAATGGGCATGCCATAAGGCTTGGGAAATGCCTTGCATTGCGTGCCGAATTCGCTCGTGCAGTTGCAGGAGTTCGGGAAGAAGGTCACCCATAGAACCGGGCATCTCCTCTGCAGGACGACCTATGAGCATACCTACAGACAATGCTCTGTTATTCAACTTCCTCGCCGAACTCATTTTTCAAAGTTCGTTCAAGCACTTACTAAATATGCCGCGTCGAAGCCGCTGATTCTCCTTCGTGGAGTCCGACAGCTGGCCACGAACGTCCTTAAGTTCAACGTCCACCTTGGTGTTGGCATCTTGGAGATCATTCTTCTCTCGCCTCACCTTTGTCAATGTACTCTCACTGGCCTTTAACCGGCGTAAGAGTTGTTGCTTCTCCGGATCAAGTCCGGCGCCATCTGCAACATGAATTGTCAGATTTGTAACCAAACCGCACAATACTAATCTTTCGAAGTGTATCTTACCTGAGGGGGTCCCTTTGGGCTCCCCTGGTGCGGCTAGTGCGGCCTCTAGTTGGGACTTGCACTTTTCCAGCTCCTGGGATAGCACGGTGTTCTTCTCTGTAAGAACCTGCATGTTATATGATCCTTAAATCAGTTACTTTAACTGTTTCAAGTCTCGGGGGCTACTAGTATATATATTTAACCAAAATTTTCTTACCCGTATGTCTTTCACATACTGCTCCGTGGCTCTGGCTAAACCATCTTGAGCGGCACGGAGTTACGCATCTCCCGAATTAAAGGCATCTAAAGCCTCTTGGGAGAAACAAGCGTTGCGTAAAACTGTCCGGCGATGCCTGTGGTTCATGGCACTCTCCACTTCAGAATTTGTGGCAGACAGCCTGTCCGCATCCTCTGTCGGAGGAGCGCCCGGTGCACGCCTTGTGCTCGCCTCCGCTTCCTGGCCGGTCACTCGAACCTGGCTAGTGGAGGCGCGATTGGCAGCCTCTCCGGATATAGTCCGACGAGGTCTCTTCGTCCTGAAGAAAGCACAAACGTTAATATGCCCTGACGGAATAACGCCGCGGAAACGGAGGGTGCGTAATACCTTTGCGCCGGCATCTCGGTCCGGACTGCATTTCTTTTTTTTTCCACGGGGCCCTGCGGCCCCTCGTTGGCTAGACGCCGCAAGTTCGGCTTCCCGCCTTGGAAATTTCCCCTGTAAAACACGGTTGTTGTTACAAACGCCGGAATATGGGAAAATGGAATCCCCCTCAAGGGAATAAAAACTCCGGTTTCTGTCACCTGGGAGGCCGGGATTAACCCGGGGTAATCAGCCATAATAGCGACCAAGGTATGCTCCTTGCTTAGCTGATGAAACACCCCGTCGATAAGCTCCACCTATATGTCTGGATCCTCTTCAGAGTCCGGATCGAGGGACCATTCTGGGTCCTCAGGTTGTGGAGGGCGGCTGCTTATATCTTTCACTTCCTGTCGCAGTTCCTGCATTGAAGTTGTCAGACTGCGTATCTGACCATGGAAGTATAAAATAAATGGGCAAGCGCAATTGTTCGCTTACCCAACTTGGAGGTTCATACATAGTGAATCCGGACTGCGGGTTAACGCGGAGGAACTCCTCCTTTTCTCCCTTGTACAAAGAGGACAAAATCTTTATTAGGGCGGCAGCCGAGGCCGGCCCCTTACGACCGTAACGCGTGGTGTCATCCTCCCCATTGAAATCCCACATGGGGTGGCCTCTGTATTGAAGCGGCTGCACCCCTCGCATAATGCATGCGGCCATGACTCTGATCATGGTTAGTCTGGAATGAGCCAACAGTCTTATCCGGCCCATCAGGTAAAGGACGTCTCTGTCACTTTCTCTCTAAGAGCTCCGTGGACGCCAGCTCAATCGTTTCTTCAATGGAGCACTGTTGAACTCAGGGAGACCGGCCCGGATAGGGTCTGGCAGCGGGACGTCGTCTATGTAAAACCATTCCGAAGGCCAGTCCTCGGACGCCTTCTTCGGGGTTCCGGATAGGTATCCGGTCCCGGCGATGCGCCATACTTCGGCTCCGCCCACTTGGTATATAGACCCCTCTTGAGAACGGGGCACCAGGCAGAATATCTTCTTCCACAGCGCAAAATGAGCCTCGACGCCTAAAAATAGCTCGCAAAGGGCAACGAAGCCCGCAATATGTAACACGGAGCCGGGCGTGAGATTGTGCAGCTGGAGACCGTAGAACTCCAGAAGCCCGCGGAGAAATGGATGAATTGGAAATCCTATTCCCCTTATCAGATAGGGAACAAGGCACACCCGTTCTCCTTTAGAAGGATTGGGGGTGCTCTCCGCTTGTTTTCCGCCATTGTAGGTGGCGAGACCGGCTCGGACCGGGACCATGTATGCCTGAGGGAGAAATCCCTTGGCCTGAAGTGACACTAACTCGCTATGCGGAATGGTGCAACTCTCCCAGTCCTCGGGCTTAGGACCGGAGGGGCGAGGGGAGGAGCTGCGACGGCTGGCCATGTTGGAATGGACTTTAGCTGGGAAAGCTCTGATGATAACTCGCGGAGAGGAGAAGATGCGGTTTGGATCTAAATCCTCATCCCGTTAAATAGGCGGCTCGTTTATATGGCTAGGGGTGTGGATGTAAAAACGCCCCAGGCCTTTCGCATTCGTTCAACACGTGGAAGACAGCCATTATTGGGCGCATAAGCCAAGGAGCGCTACATTACAAAAATCGGACATTATTCGTACAGGTACACAGGATTTGGGAAGGAACCCGCCTTGCAATGCCGAAGAAAATTTGCGCGCCGGACTCGTCGTCATTGAAGTCTGGTTCGGGGGCTACTAAGGGAGTCCTGGATTAGGGGGTGTTCGGGTAGCCGGACTATACCTTCGCCGGACTCCAGGACTATGAAGATACAAGATTGAAGACTTCCTCCCGTGTCCGGATGGGACTTTCCTTAGCGTGGAAGGCAAGCTAGGCGATGCGGATATTCAAGATCTCCTACTTATGTAACCGACTCTGTGTAACCCTAACCCTATCCGGTGTCTATATAAACCGGAGGGTTGTAGTCCGTAGGACATCCATCATCATACACAATCATACCATAGGCTAGCTTCTAGGGTTTAGCCTCCATGATCTCGTGGTAGATCTACTCTTGTACTACCCATATCATCAATATTAATCAAGCAGGAGTAGGGTATTACCTCCATCGAGAGGGCCCGAACCTGGGTAAAAACATCGTGTCCCTCGTCTCCAGTTACCATCCGACCTTGACGCACAGTTCGGGACCCCCTACCCGAGATCCGTCGGTTTTGACACCGACAACGGGGGCGGAGGTTGAGGTCATATCCTTGGGCAAGATCTTCATGACCCGCAGACGGGGTGAGGTCGCCGGGGTTTGCTGTCCGGAGGGCGCCCTCGCCATCCACTTCGAATACGATGGCGGCTCCACGATGTTCTTCAAGGTCTTCGACGAGGAAGGCCGCCGCCTCGAGTGCTGCCCTGGAGGGGGTCGTCGGGACGGCACAGCGCCAGGAGCCGGGCCTGCCGTTGGCCTCGCCAGCAGTTCCTCCAGCAGCAGCAATGGCGCTTGGGAGTCCAGCGACTCTCCCGAGCCCTACGAGACTCCGGAGACGAGCGATGACAGCTACGTGCCCCTGAGCTCTCGCCGTGCCCGGAGTGCAGCAGCAGCGTCCGCCCGCCGCCGACGCTGATCTATATGGGGCGGGCGTCGGCCTCCCGTGGCCCACTGTTGATGATGGCGTCAGTGGCGACGCCCGTAGTTATAGCTTCCAATAGTCTTTTCCTTTTGTTCCCTGCGAGGAATTAAGATGGACCCCACGGGGGTGTGTAAAGAATATGTAGCGCCTTTTGTGTTAATATCATCCCCATTATAAAAGCTTATGTTCGCACGTCTTGCTCCGACTTGGTCCCCCCTTTCCATCCCTGCGGCAGCCCGACGCTCTACGCTGACAGGCCCCAGTCCCCAGGAAGGCTTCAGCTGTCGCTGGTATGCCAGGTCGCGATGCCGTGGTCAAGACCAGGAGGTGAGCGGCCCGAGGTACGGTAAGAGCCCCTGAGGTGAGATGCTCAGGAGGTCCCCCTTAGCATGCAAGCGACTCCCGGAAGGTAGGAAAGGTAAGCGGCGTCACTGTAGCAAGGCTGCATGAGCTAGGAATTCTGTGTCTCAGCGCTGGGCCGGCTTGAATGCGTGACTTATCTTTGGTGATCCTGGGTCGAGTCCCTGTGCTGCGCCTGGCTCATGCGTCGGTGGTGGTGCTACTAGGTCAGGCTCACATTAGATCCCTCCTCATCTCGTGCCCTCCTGAGTGCTCTGCGTTCTCGGGTCCCGACCCTCGAGCAAGGCTCGGCTGCCGCTGGTATGCCAGGTCACGATGCCGTGGTCAAGGCCAGGGGGTGAGGGCTGGAGAGTCAGTAAGAGCTTCTGAGGCGTGGTGCTCAGGAGCCCCCTTTCACGCGCAAGCAGATGGCACAAGAGAAGGAATAAGCTGACAAGGCCACCACTAGCTAGCGCTCCGGAGATTCCTGCGAGTTAGTTGGAGAGGGAATATAGCCCGTGATCGCGTTGGTTACCCAGCCGTCGATTGTTCCACAAGAAGGCGAAGGCACTAAGGATCTGACGAGGTGACGTGCGTGGAGCGGGCCGCGAGCCAGAGCTCGATCTCTTAGGTTTATCAGCGTTGCAATGACGGACCCGAGCACATGTAACGCCCCAGATGTAACTTGCATATTTGTAATCCAACTCTTGCCATTTCCGGCTATGTGTTATGATATTTCCTCCGTGGTTGGGTTCTCTCCGTTTTGCATTTTGGTCATGTCATGCATTTCATATCATGTCATCACGTGCATCGCATTCGCATACGTGTTCGTCTCATAAATCCGAGCATCTTTCCCGTTGTCCGTTTTGCAATCCGGCGCTCCTATGTCTCCCGGCGTCCCCGTTTACATTTCTTCGTGAGCGGGTATTAAACATTCTCGGAATGGACCGAGTTTTGACTTGTGGCCTCGGTATAGCACCGGTAGACCGCCTGTCAAGTTTCGGGTCAATCGGAGTTCGTTTGGTACTCCAACGGTTAACCGGGCAACCGTGAAGGCCTCGTGTGTGTTGCAGCCCAACACCCCTCTCTAAGTGGCCCAAAACCCATCTAAGTCTTTCTCATCGCTTCGGTCGTTCGATCGTGATCGCGTGGGCGAAAACCGCACTCCGTTTGGAGCCTCCTAGCTCCTCCTATCTATAAAAAGGCCTCCTCCTCCTCCTCCATTTGCGGGCAAAACACCACGAAACCCTAGCCCCCCTCCTCTCCGCGCGGGCGGACACGTCCGCCGCCGCCGGACGAACCGCCCGCAGCCACTCCTCGCGCGCCACGTGTCGGCCCCGCCGCCGCCCGTACCGCGCCGCCGCCCCGGCCCGCCGCAGGCCCCCGCGGGCCCAGGCCGCCGCCGCCGCCCCTGCGCGTCCCCGCCGCCCGCGAGCGGGCCTCCCTCCGCCGCGCCCGCGCCCGGCCGCCGCTCCGCAGCCTCCGCCGCCGCCCGTCTACTCCGCCGTCGCCGCCGGCCGGCCCCGCGCCGCGCCTCGCTCGTCCCGCGCCGCGCGCCGCTCTCCGTCGCCGCCCCGCGGTCCCCGTCGTCCCGCGCCGGCGCCGGATCCGGCGAGATCCGGTCGCCCCGGCCTCTCCTCCGCCTTCCCCGGCCGGCCGCCGGCGAGCTCCGGTCCCGCCTCGGCTCCCGCGCGACGAACCCTAGATCTGAAATCGGAGGTCGAATTTTGCTAAGTCCTTAGATATTTGCATCATCATCCAATGTTCCCAATGCCATAACTTTGCAACCGTAGCTCTGATTCGTGCGCATAATATGTCATTTTGTTTGTCTCGAAGAGTACATTGTTGTGTTCCATTGCATCATTTTTATTTGAAGTCATCTTGATGCCCGAAATGCTGTTAGAAGAGGGCTAGTTGATGTTAGTGGCTGGATCTTATCTGAACATGCACTTTTGTCATTTTTGCCATGATTGATGTGTACCTCCTATGAAGTTGAGTCCTACATGAGTTTTGTAATATGCCATGTTACCTATCCAGAGGATTTTGCCACGTATTTTTGTGATCTATGTGGTGACTAGCACAAGCATGCAAACTAGGTGTCTTGATGTTGCTGATTTCAGAGACTTAGTGATTTCACTAAGTCCCTGACTGCTGTTATTTTTATGCCATGTGTTCATGTTGTTTCCGAGAGATCTATGCATAATTTGAGCATGATAAGTAAAGGAGTTTTGAACCTGGGTATTTGCCTAATCCATCCGTGCTTTTGTTTGCAATTATGGAGTGCCATAGCTTGAGTCAATCGAGCTCTGCTTTTGCTTCAAAATGTTGCTGGCAGATTGTTTACGTGTTATTCGGTTTTGCCAAGCTTGGTGTAGATGATCCTTGCATGCTATGATGTTGTTCTTGCCATGTATTGTTACTATGCCATGTCTTCTTGATGTATGTATGCTTAGTTTATCATGCAATGCTCTGTAGTGAGTGCATCGAGCTCACGAACATGCCTAGTCGTTAACAGTTTCTGCCATGTCCAGTTTTCTACCAAGTCTGTAATCTGTAACGTTACTTGCTGTTTTGACGTGCTTGTTGTTGTATTTTATAGTCCTTTCTGGCTCAAGGTCAGTAAGAGACTTTTATCAAGTGCTCTGAATAGATTCATGCCATGCCATAATTTGCTATGTTCTGAACCTGTAGCATGTCAACAACTTGCTCTGAACATATCATCATGATGTTGTTTCCTGACTTGTTGATATTTCACCAAGTCTGTGAATCTGTTATAATATGCACTTTTGCCATGTTTGTTTGAACCTGTTGTGGTGTGTTTTAGCCATAGCTCAGTGTTCATCTTTTGTCGAGCATCTTGAGTAGATCGTTGTATTTTGCTTTGTTGTCATGTTTGGGTGCAGTAGCTTAATTATTTGTTGCTTGCTAAGTAGCATCATGCTGTTTATGGCAGATTCGTGTCATTCTTGTTTTGCTTGCCATTTGCAAACCGTGCATCCGATTCCGGTGAACTTTATATCGTTTTCAACCGAAATCACCTCATCTATCCAGTGGCATGCTTGGTTTGCCAAGATTATGCCCTGTTCACCCTTGTCCTTCCGGAGCATGCATACGCATTGCATATCACCTCTCGCATATCATGCCATGTTTTGCATCATGTTGCTTGCGCATTGCATCGTGGTTGATATTGGTTCCTTTGCTTGTTCTCTTGTCTTGGGTAGAGCCGGGAGACGAGTACGTGAGCGAGGAACCCGTTGAGAACGCTTTCGAGGACCAAGCTTTCGACAACTCTGAGAACCTTGTAGGCAAGATGACCATACCCTCGAAATCACTTCTATCTTTGCTTGCTAGATTGCTCGCTCTTTTGCTATGCCTATGCTGCGATACCTACCACTTGCTATATCATGCCTCCTATATTGCCATGTCAGCCCCTAACCATCCATGTCCTAGCAAACCGTTGTTTGGCTATGTTACCGCTTTTGCTCAGCCCCTCTTATAGCGTTGCTAGTTGCAGGTGAAGATGAAGTTTGTTCCTTATTGGAACATGGACTTGTTGTTCCTTGTTGGAACATGTTTACTTGTTGGGATATCACAATACCTCTTACTTAATTAATGCATCTATATACTTGGTAAAGGGTGGAAGGCTCGGCCTTATGCCTGGTGTTTTTTTCCACTCTTGCCACCCTAGTTTCCGTCATACCGGTGTTATGTTCCCGGAGTTTGCGTTCCTTACACGGTTGGGTGATTTATGGGACCCCCTTGACAGTTCGCTTTGAATAAGACTTTTCCAGCAAGGCCCAACATTGGTTTTACCATTTGCCACCTAGCCTTTTTCCCTTGGGTTCTGCAGACTCAAGGGTCATCTTTATTTTAAACCCCCGTGCCAGTTCTCCTTCGATTGCTGGTCCAAACCGAGCGATGTCCGGCGCCCCTTGGGCAACCAGGGTCTATGCCAACCCGACGTCTTGCTCATCCGGTGTGCCCTGAGAACGAGATATGTGCAGCTCCTATCGGGATTTGTCGGCACATCTGGGAGGTTTTGCTGGACTTGTTTTATTGCTGTTGAAATGTCTTGTAGTCCGGGATTCCGAGATTGATCGGGTCTTCCCGGTAGAAGGAATATCCTTCGTTGACCGTGAGAGCTTATCATGGGCTAAGTTGGGACACCCCTGCAGGGTATTATCTTTCGAAAGCCGTGCCCGCGGTTATGAGGCAGATGGGAATTTGTTGATGTCCGGTTGTAGAAAACCCGAAGTTGACCTTAACTAAAACACATCAACCGCGTGTGTAATCGTGATGGTCTCTTCTCGGCGGGGTCCGGGAAGTGAACACGGTTGTCGGAGTTATGCCTGACGTAGGTTGTTCCGGATCACTTCTTGATCATTTCTAGCTTCTCGACCGTGCCTTGCCTTCTCTTCTCGCTCTCTTTTGCGCTGTAGTCAACATATGCTAGTCGCTTGCTGCAGCTCCACCTCACTATCCTTTTCCCACCTTTAAGCTTAAATAGTCTTGATCTCGCGGGTGTGAGATTGCTGAGTCCCCGTGACTCACAGATATTATCACCTCAGTTGCAGGAACCAACGATGTCAGTGCTGATGACGCGACCGAGCTCACTTGGGAGTTCGATGAGGAACGTGGCCGTTACTATGTTTCTTTTCCAGATGATCAGTAGTGGAGCCCAGTTGGGTGATCCGGGGATCTGTTTAGCATTTGGGGTAGTCTTCTTTCATTTTGGTACCGTAGTCGGACCTTGAGTGTAATCTGTTTGATGGATGTTATTTATGTACTTGTGTGAAGTGGCGATTGTAAGCCAACTATGTATTTTTCCCCTTTATTTATTACATGGATTGTGTGAAGATTACCTCACTTGCGACATTGCTTTCAATGCGGTTATGCCTCTAAGTCGTGCCTCGACACGTGGGAGATATAGCCGCATCGAGGGCGTTACAAGTTGGTAATCAGAGCCTTTCCCCGACCTTAGGAGCCCCACTGTTTGATCGTCTTTAGTGGCCGAGTTGTGTCTAGAAAAATGTTTTGAGTCTTTTAGGAATTATATATCGGAGAGTTTAGGAATTCTTTTTACTCCCCAGTCCCTTCGACCTTCTGGTAAGGCATCCTGACATAGAGTTTTGACTCTTCTCTTCTCAAATTTCACTAAAAAAAATTTTAGGATCACGCGGGTATATTACAATCGTTCCGATGGTTTTATGATGACAACATTGTCTTGGTTGCCTCCTGACATTTAGGGGTTGTGGCAGTGTCCCGGGGAGTTGAGCTCCGAGGTGTTGTCGTCATAATCTTATCGTTGCGGTTTTGGAATACCTGAGTTTAGTACGCCGACATCGAAAATCTCTTTTGTACAGTTGTTGGTGAGATAACCTGATAGCCCAGTACTGTGGCGAGTGCAGGGGTATTGCCATGACTTGTATAACGGATGCTTTTTCGAAGGTTGAGGTAGATGATTTCCGAGGATTTCTTGGTTATGTGTTGAAGGATGGATACAGCTGGTTGTAGGATTTGCTAGTTTGGGTGAGATATTATGCTTCCCCTGTATCCCCAACACCTGATTGCATAACCAGAAAGTTTCGGGAGTTTATAAGTGGGAATTCTTGTAGCTCTAGTATTTCTTCCGCAGATATTTGGTTTGTGATTGGGTAATCCTTACCAAGTATTTGTTCACTTCCGTACCTTGTTGATTTTATTTCTTACCATGTTCTAAGTGGCTTCTCAGCTTTGGAAGTGTGATGATTTACATTGGAATTCATTCGTTCATTCTCGCTCGAATGTTAATTGTGAAGACTATATGTTGCAATGTCGTTCCTTTGATTCAACTTCAATATATCTCTGTCAAGATGCTAATGGATGTCACCCTCTTCAGGATGGCTCCACCAACGCGTCAGAATCCGGAACGCAATGACGGGAATCAGGCTAACCCTCCGCCACCACCTCCGCCTCCGGAAGCTTGGCAAGCCTTGATGACTGCCACTAATGCCAATGCTCAGATTCTGATTCAGCTCTTGCAAGATCGCAACCAAGGTCAAGCTAATCAAGAGAATCAAGGCCAAGGCAACAATCAGCCGCATTTCGCTTCACTGAACCAGTTCCTTGCTAATCAGCCAAAGACCTTCAGCTACTGTGTCGAGGCCACAGACGCAGATGATTGGCTCGTGGACATCAGCAAGCATTTCGAGTGCAGCAATGTCAGACCTGAGGACTTTGTCAAGTTTGCCTCTTTTCAACTCAAAGATCAAGCTGCTGAGTGGTTCCAGCAATACAAAGATTCCAGAGGAGGCCGTGTGATCACTTGGGATGATTTCCGTCGTGATTTCAAAGCGCACCACATTCCAGAAAGTGTTGTTGAGCTTAAGCGTGAGGAATTCCGCAATCTCAAGCAAGGCAACATGACTGTCTATCAATACAACACTCAGTTCCAGAAGCTCTCTCGTTTTGCAAGGCAAGACATCCCTGATGAGAAGAGTATGATCTACCAATTCAGGCATGGTCTCAGAGAAGATATGCAACTTGCTCTCGTGCTTTTCGAGCCATTAAAGTATGATGAATTCTACAACATGGCACTAAAACAAGAAGCTGCTCAGCTCAAGTGTGAGGCATCTAAGAAGAGAGTCAGAGACGCAGTCCAGTCTTCTTCTTCCTCACTTGTGGCAGCTAAGCAACAGAAGTTCTGGTTGCCACCTCCTCCTCCGTTCCGTCAGCCTTATCAACAGAAGAACTCAAGTGGCCGTGGATCTTACCACCCACCCAACCCTGGCTATCAGAACAAGTCTCAGAATCAAGCTCCAAGGCCAAGTGCTCCTTACCATCGTCCGCTCTCAGAAGTGACTTGTAACAAATGTCAGCAGAAGGGTCACTATGCGAACAAGTGCTTCAACCAGAGGCGCCTTCCGCCTCCTCCTCCTGTGAAATCTTCCAGTAATGCAGTGGTCAAGCATAATCCTAAGTCCGCAAAGGTGAACATGATGAACGCAGCTCAAGCAGAGGATTCTTCTGAAGTGATCATGGGTAACCTTCCTGTTAATGATATTCCTGCAAAAGTATTATTTGATACTGGAGCAACGCATTCTTTCATTTCAAGTACTTTTGCATCCATGAACAATTTGCATACTGTCGATCTGCCCAAGCCAATGGCGGTTTCCTCTTCGGGTTTGTTCATGAATACCAAGATGATGGCTCCGGATGTTTCCATCAAGATGGGCAACTATAAATTTCTGTCTTCTCCAATGGTGCTTGGTGATTCTGATATTGATCTTATTCTCGGGATGGACTGGCTTTCTAAACACAAGGCTCAGCTTGAGTGTGCTGCCAGGGAAATCAAATTGACTCACACTTCGAACGATGTGATCATCTATGCTTCTCGTGATGATACCATTCGGTTGTTTTCTCTCAATGAGATGGGTGAAATGGAGGCTATCTCCCAGATTCCAGTCGTTTGTGAGTACCAAGATGTTTTTCCAGAAGAGTTTCCGGGTATGCCTCCTCGCAGGCCAGTTGAATTCGTTATTGAGCTTGAGCCTGGCACGGAACCCGTTTGCAAGCGTCCTTACAAGCTTGGACCAGATGAGCTCAAGGAATTGAAGATTCAACTCGATAAACAAGAGCGTCTGGGTCTGATCAGACCGAGTTCTTCTCCTTGGGGTTGTGGTGTTCTTTTTGTCAAGAAGAAGGATGGCACGGACCGACTTTGCGTCGATTACCGTCCATTGAACAAGAAGACTATCAAGAACAAGTACACTTCCCAACATCAATGAGTTATTTGAGCAACTCAAAGGTGCTAAGGTGTTCTCCAAGCTTGACCTTCGTATGGGTTATCATCAGATTCGCATTCGTGAAGAAGATATTCCCAAGACAGCATTCAGAACAAGTTTTGGTTCTTATGAATATACTGTCATGTCATTCGGCCTCGTCAATGCTCCTCCGTATTTCACTCGCTTGATGAATTTCATCTTCAACCCCTACATCAACGATTTTTTCTTGGTCTATCTTGATGATATCTTGGTCTTCTCCAAGAATAAGAAGGATCATGCCGAACATTTGCGATTGGTACTCGACAAGCTCAGAGAGTATCAATTATATGCGAAGTTCTCCAAATGTGAATTCTGGCTTGATGAAGTTCTTTATCTTGGCCATATCATCTCTGCCAAGGGCATCGCTGTTAATCCAGAGAGGGTGTCTGCAGTTTTGAATTGGAATCCTCCTCAGAATGTCAAGCAGCTTCGCAGTTTTCTTGGACTTGCAAGCTATTGCAGAAGATTCGTTGAGAATTTCTCCAAGATTGCCAAGCCTCTTTCTAACCTCCTCCAGAAGCATGTAAAATATGTCTGGTCTCCTGAGTGTGACGTTGCTTTCAACACTCTCAAAGAGAAACTCGTCACTGCTCCAGTTCTGACTCCTCCTGATGAATCCAAGCCTTATGAAGTATTTTATGATGCTTCTCTTCAGGGCCTCGGTGCTGTCTTAATGAAAGAGAAGAAGGTTGTTGCCTATACCTCTCGCCAGTTGAAGCCCAATGAAAGGAACTACCCCACTCACGATCTTGAGTTGGCGGCAGTTGTCCACGCACTAATAACTTGGAGACATCTCCTGTTGGGAAGGAAAGTGGACACATTCACCGATCACAAGAGTCTCAAGTATATCTTCACTCAGCCTCATCTCAACCTCAGGCAAACTCGATGGGTCGAAATGATTCAAGAGTATAATCCGAGTATTGAATATACTCCAGGCAAGGCTAATGTGGTTGCAGACGCTTTGAGCAGAAAGGCTTACTGCAACAGCTTAATCCTCAAGCCTTTTCAACCGGATCTTTGTGAAGCTTTCCGCAAGTTGAATCTTCAAGTTGTTCCTCAAGGTTTGCTTGCCAACCTCATCGTCTCTGTCGTGGATTTGTCACGGCAGTTGTCCTGGCAAAAGGACTTAGCCGTGGAGCCATCGCAACGGGTTAGTTTGAAGGGGTTTAGAACGGACGCAAGGACACAGAGTTTATACTAGTTCGGCCCCTTCAATGAAGGTAAAAGCCTACGTCTAGTTGTGATGGAATTGATGAGTTTCGAGGGCTAGGGAGCGATAAGCTTCGCCTAAACCTCGAGTTGTTCTTCTCTCTCCCCAAACCGCCGTCGGGTCGTCCCCTTATATACACGGGTGACGCCCGTCGGTCTGCAAAGTCCCGACCTCCGGTTTATAAACGTGCCCGGGTCGGTCTCTCTATTCCTAACTTACAATGCAAGTTTACCTCAGGCCGGTTTACACCGTAAACCTCTAAACCGATTACAGGCCTTGGGCCCTTCTATTTCTCCTTGGGTTTTAACATCTCGGGTCCATTGACGGAGCTAACCCGGGCCCTGTGGGCCGGTTTACCCCAAATAGCAATATCCCCAACATTAGGCCCCAGATTGATTTGAACAGGTTCATGTCAATCCTTAATAAAATTTCTGTCTTCAAATGTCTTCCGGTAACTGTTGAACCGCCGTTTCTTCGTCTCCTTTTGCTGCGGTAAACCGATATGACGTCAGTGCAAAGTTACCGTCTCCTTTTGCTAATCCGCAATAATCAGGTCGACGGCTGGGCTCCCGAAATCTCCGGCCCCTGAATTCGCGCGCCTGGCACGCGCGCCGCGCCTTATAAATAGGACTTGAAGGCCATCTTCCTTTCCTTCCTTTCGTCCCCTTCTTCGTCTTCCTCGCGACCCAGACCTCGGAGCTCCGCCGCCGCCGTCAGCTACTGCATCAACTCCGGCCGCTGCATCAACCTGATCAGACCAGAGCACCGCGGCGACTTTCCACATCCGTTTGGATCCCGGTAAGGCCCCTGTTCTTCTTGCTTTAGATCTGTTCTAGGGTTCGTCATCCTGCTACTGTTTCTTGTTCTTCCCCATAGCAGCTTTTGCGAACAGATGATGATACCTGTATCGTGATTTGTAGTCCCTCTCAGTGTTCGCCATAAATCTGTACTCATCTCCTTAGATCTCACTCATTTCCCTGCTTGTCGAACTTATGTTGTTCTGCTGTGAGCCAAACCTCATATTTTTACTTCTTTTTCGCCCTAGCGGTAGATCCATTGCTTTGAAAGAATCCGTACGGGATCTGTTTCTGCTTTCATATTCACAACTGTTAGATCTGGTCGGTTTAACTTCTAGCAAAGCGAACAAACCAATCCACACATCCATTAGTCCCCTTGATGAACCGCTGGATGATATCATTGTAGATAACCTTACTCTATATAAGAGCATCTTCGGTTTACACTCACACTTGTTCTCAAAACCGGAACACCTTTGTCTTTGTAGATTTTCTCATGGCAAAACAGGTGTACGAATGCAACTGGGTTCCCTCTCGCATCACTGAGACCCAACTAAACAACTTAGTTCTGACTGGCGCTTTGAGTGGCAAAAATGCCATCCATTGGAGGGTTCCAGGAAACGAATGTCCTCCTACCCCATAGGAGGGAGAAGTGGTGGTGTTTGCGGATCACCTGGCCCGGGGTTTTAATCCACCCGGTTCAAAATTTTATCGGGACGTCCTGGCTAACTTTAGGTTGCGCCCACAAGATGTTGGTCCAAACTCAGTCACGAATATCTGCCATTTTCAAGTGCTTTGCGAGGTGTACTTCCAGGAGGAACCCACTGTAGAGCTGTTCCGGGACTGTTTTCATTTGAACCGACGTACTGAATTCACCGACGGCCCTAATATGGAACTGGGTGGTATGACGATTCAAAAGAGGAAAGAGGTGACTTATCCTCACGCCAAGTTGCATAGTCATCCGCAAGAATGGAATTACACTTGGTTCTATTGCAAGGATACTTCCCCTGCTGAAGAAAATCCACTGCCCGGCTTCCGTCCAGAGAGACTTAGCAATACACACCCCTTCCCCCCAAGGCTAACCGCCAGAGAGAGGAGTAAGTATGCCCCTCAGCTGTCCAAGCTCAGAGCCTTCATGGCTAACGGTTTAACGGGGGTAGATCTTGCCCGTTGCTGGATTTCATGGAGCATCCTGCCCCTTAGCATCCGCTCCGGTTTAATGTGCCAATACACGGGCCGGGTTGATGATCCTTTGAGGCACTGCAACATTCAGCTGACGGAGGACGAAGTCACTGAAGCTGTGAAAAAGATGCTGAATGAACCGGAATATACTTGCGCCCGAACCGGCCTGCTTCCATTTTGTGCCACAAACAAACCACCTGCTGTAAGTATCTCCCCTCTGTTTGTTATAGAATTTATGATCTCCTTATACACATATTGCTAACTCCAGTCCTTTCTGAGACAGGGAGATGATCCGTTTTGGAGCAAGAAGTTTCAAGAGCCGACCGAAAAGGTAACCCGACCAAAAACGAGGGTGAAGAAGCCCGCTCAGAAGAAAAGGAACACCGCTTCCTCTACCCCGGATTTAGAGGAAGATGATGTGGGTAATCCGGACCTTGGGGTAGACCTCGATTCAGTTGGCTTACTTTTTATACGTCTTATTGATGATGACATTTGTCAGGACGACGCTGAAGCGAGCAATGCTGAAGGCCCAGAGGTAACTATTCTTTCTTCTGATGCCGTTCCTTTGCCTTTGAAAAAACCTCACCAAGCAAACCGGAAAATTAAATTTTCTCATCCTCTTGCTTACTTGGATCCCAAATTTCTTGTGAAGACCCAGCAACATGAAGCTCGACGCACCACCCGGCATAGCGGCCAGGTAGTTACCTCCGCCGGTTTACCGAACAGCCCGGTTCGGAAACGCCGCTCAGAGGTCTCCGATTTATGCGCTAGCTTTCCTTCTAAAGCAGGTTTAACTCGTCAGCCTCTTAATCCATCTGACTCCGATTATCAGGTCACTTCCCATTCATCTTCTGGTGAATCTTCAGCCACTCAACTGCCACCGCTGAAGACAGTTATTGGGTAAGTTGGACCGATCACAATATATCTCTGTATGGGTCTCTTAATCCATCTTATACCGTTTTTTCAATCTTTGGGTTTTTTCCAGGGCTAAACCTAGACCGAGCAAGAAGGCTCGTCTGGATAACCCGGCTGAAGGAACTGCCGCTCCTGAACCGGAGAAAACTCCTGGTGCTGATGCTCTGGGTCGTGAAGATATTCAGAATTATCTATCTCCGCAAGATGACACCTGTGCTGAAGAAAGGCCTACCAAACCTGCCAGCCGTACTAATCCGCCTGCCAGTCCTGTTCGGGTTGAGGAATCCATCCCCCCTTCTGGAACTGTTGATAAACCGACAGGGCCACTGCAGAGCAGCGGCTCCAAGGATGATGATGTTGTGATTACCGGCATTGGCCGCTCTGAACCGGGGAACACTGCTACTTTGGCCAAGCATACTGCCAAGGACGAAATCTCGGCCATAAAGGGCAAATGGGACGTTGACTCCTCAACATACGCCGCTTTAAGCGCCCAAGATCTTTATTCTGGGTACCTGAACCGACTGTACACCAGTCGCGATTATGAAGCTGGTATGATCAGGATGATGAAAGAAAAACTTGAGGTAACTCTCTTGTGCTTCCTTCTGTTACAACCTAGCTTCTCAATCTGATCCGAATCCGAGATGGTAACCCGAATCATGCTGCCTTGACCACTAAGGTCCGGTTTAAAAACCCAGGGCTTCAACATAGGCCTTTAACCAGAAACATCATTAAATAACCATTAGCCCCCAAGTGCCAAGTATTAAAATCAAGTATGCATTAGCCCCCAAGTATCGAGCACATAACTTGCTTGTGTGGTTGATACTTCCAAACCGTGCACTATTTTCTGAACACTGCTGATGACCTGCTGCAGGGGGATTTGAAGACCAAAGAGAAACAAGTCTCGGACCTTCAGGAAACTTTAAAAACCCAGCAGGCTGAAACTGAAAAGGCGAAGGAGGAATTGACAAATGCCTTAACCGTTATGGAACAGCTGAAAGAAAACCGCAAAAAGGAGCAAGCTGTTTGGGCTACTGAAAAAGCTCTTTTGACGAAGAGGGCTGAAAATGCTGAAGCTGCTCTCAAACCGGTGGTCGATGAATTATCCACCGTGAAGCGACACATACACTCCATGACCTCTGCCGTCTTTGGTAAATTTCTTTCGATGCCCTTCTTCCAATTTGTACCTTGTCTGCTATATCCTATGTCCGGTTTGTAATCCATCTTGAAACACTGCAGGCTCACGTATTGGACACTTGGGTTCTGATGTGCGGATGAAACTCAAAGCTGCCTATACTCTGATTGAACAGTTGTACACCGGAGCACAGAGAGCTATCACCACTGCGTCGCACAACCACCCTGCACCGTCTCCGATTCAAGACACGTTGAAGAGGCTATCCATGCTTCCAGCCCGGATTGAAGAGTTGAAAAGATCAGCTGCTCGAACTGGAGCCATCACTGCCTTGATCCAGGCCAAAGCGTGGGTACCAGATTTCGATCCTGTCGAAGCGGCCCAAGGATACCCCAGCTTGAAAGAAGATGGTTCAGACTTTGGTGAAGATGATTTGAGGGCGATAAACCGGGCGGTGCACCCCCTAGCTTGTCAATTGGCTGAAGAAGCAGATCTGACCCATTACCAAGCCCAATATGATAACCAGAACAGGCGAGTAGCTGCCCCGGTCCCTGAAGCGGAAAACCTTATTCCTCCAATCCGTAAGCATACCTATGCTCCTGACATTGAACCGTCTTTGCTGATTCACGAAGAAGCTGTCTTTCAAGCGCTAATGGGAATCGACTGGACCACTGCTGATTTCCAGCCAATGGGTAGCCAAGAGGATGCGGCGCAAGATGATCCGCAGCCTTCGAACCGAGGCGGCGAACAGGCGTAATCAACGCTCCGGTTTACCTTAATTGGTGACGTTTAATCCGTCAACGAACAATATATTCAGGCACTACGCTGCCTTGTAATAAAATAGTTTAATACCTCTGCATTTGAATGTGCCTTCGCGCACGGGTACTGATGCTCTTTCCAATGACGTTTTCCAACTTTATGTTTCCTGTCTTTACTGAGTACACAAGATCTTTCGACCCTATGAACCGTGCTGCGCCTTTGCCAAACCCGGCAACCTGCCTCCGGGTTAAAAAACGGACCAGGCTGTGTCAGCTGAATCGGTTTAAAAGCACTTGACGTTCCGAAGAACAAAAAATACCACAATAAAGGCAAAAAAACAAAAACCAAATACGAGAGGCCAACGCGATAGTAAAACGCATGCAAATAGTGGTTGCTATGAACCGTTCAGAAGGCGTGACCATCGTCAAGACAAAATAAACCAAGCCCCCAAGAGGTGTAGCTACGGTTTAGGTCGACTAGGTTCCTAACTGAATCGTGGCAAATATGCCGGTCAAATGGCATTGCATTGGTTTGGATTCGACCAAGCCCCCAAGTGACTCAGTGGCCAAGGGCCGATCAAGTGGCATTGCGTTGGTTCGGACACGACCAAGCCCCCAAATGATTCATTGGCTAAAAAGCCGACCAGAAGGCATTACCATCATCAAGACATGACCGAGCTCCCATAAGGCGTAATCTACGGTTCAAGTCGATTAGGTCCCCAACTGATTCAGTGGCAAATGTGCCAGCCAGAAGGCATTACCGTCGTCAAGACATGACCAAGCCCCCCAGAGGTGTAGCTACGGTTCAGGCCGACTAGGTCCCCAACTGACTTTATAGGGTTAGCTATGTTCTCTTTGGTTCGAATACGACCTATGTTTGAACAGGAAGCCCCATGTTTGAATAGCTATGTTCTCTTTGGTTCGAATACGACCTATGTTTGAACAGGAAGCCCCATGTTTGAATACCTATGTTCTCTTTGGTTCGAATACGACCTATGTTTGAACAGGAAGCCTCATGCTTGAACCGGGATCTTTAAACCGGATATTAAGGGCCTCAAAGCTTTGCGGGAGTCATCTTCCCTTGAACCGGACTATAAACCGGAGTCTTCACTTTGATCCTCTTCGAAGCGACCTCAAGGGGTAAACCAGAAATTGCATTAAAGCGAATCAACTCCAGTGACCGGTTTATTGTATTAATCATAATATATACATGGTCATGATATGTACATAAGCAGAGCCCAAGGCTCATGTATAATAAGGTCGAAGATGAGCTATATTCCACGGCCTGCTGGTCTCCTCCTCTGATGTGCGCGAATCTTTGTTCTCTCGAATATCAATCAGGTAGTATGACCCATTATTCAGATTCTTGCTGACCACAAAAGGTCCCTCCCAAGGCGGGGATAATTTATGCTGGTCAGATTGATCTTGAATGAGCCGAAGCACCAAATCCCCCTCCTGAAAGGTTCTGGTCCTAACCCGACGGCTGTGGTAACGGCGAAGATATTGCTGGTAAATCGCTGAACGGGCAGCTGCTAAGTCACGTTCCTCATCCAACAAGTCAAGAGCGTTCTGCCGTGCCTGCTCGTTGTCCGCTTCAACATACGCTGCCACACGAGGTGAGTCATGTCGTATATCACTTGGGAGAACCGCCTCTGCTCCGTAGACCATAAAAAACGGCGTAAACCCCATGGATCTGTTAGGCGTGGTGTTGATGCTCCATAATACAGGCGGTAGCTCCTCCACCCAACAACCCGGCGTCCTTTGCAAAGGGACCAGAAGCCGGGGTTTGATACCTCTCAAGATCTCTTGATTCGCTCGTTCTGCCTGACCATTAGATTGTGGGTGCGCTACCGAAGAAACATCAAGCCGTATATGCTCCCGTGCACAGAACTCTCTCATGGCCCCCTTGGATAGATTGGTACCATTATCTGTGATGATGCTGTGTGGAAAGCCAAACCGGAAGATCACCTTCTTTATAAACCGAACCGCCGTGGCAGCATCACATTTACTGACAGGTTCTGCCTCCACCCACTTTGTAAATTTGTCAACCGCCACCAGTAGGTGGGTCTTCTTATCTTTGGAACGCTTAAAAGGCCCAACCATATCGAGCCCCCAAGTCGCAAACGGCCAAGTGATCGGAATCATCCTCAATTCTTGAGCCGGTATGTGCGCTCGTCTGGAAAATTTCTGGCAACCATCACATAACCTGACCAGGTCCTTTGCATCAGCATGAGCAGTTAACCAGTAGAAACCGTGGCGGAACGCTTTAGCCACCAATGATTTTGAACCAGCGTGGTGGCCGCAATCCCCTTCATGTATTTCACGTAATATCTCGCACCCCTCCTCAGGGGATACGCACCGTTGTAGTGCTCCTGACACGCTGCGATGATGTAGCTCTCCTTTAAGGATGGTCATAGACTTGGACCGCCGTACTATCTGTCGAGCCAAGCTTTCGTCTTCTGGCAACTCACCCCGGTTCATATATGCCAGATAAGGGAGCGTCCAATCCGGGGTGACGTAAAGAGCCGCCACTAACTGAGCCTCCGGATCAGGAACAGCCAACTCCAGCTCACCGGGTAACTGTACCGATGGGTGATACAACACATCCAAGAAAACATTGGGTGGGACCGGTTTACGCTGAGAGCCCAAGCGGCTTAAAGCGTCTGCTGCCTCATTCTTCCTGCGGTCCACATGGTCCACTTGATAGCCTTTGAAATGCCCGGCTACCATATCTACTTCACGTCGGTATGCAGCCATGAGCGGGTCCTTTGAATCCCAGGTGCCAGATACCTGCTGAGCCACCAGATCCGAATCACCAAAGCACCTAACTCTGCTCAGATTCATCTCTTTGGCCATCCGAAGACCATGCAGCAAAGCTTCATACTCAGCCGCATTATTTGTACAGGGGAACATTAAACGGAGGACATAACAAAACTTATCACCTCGTGGGGAAGTTAAAACGACTCCAGCCCCCGAGCCTTCCAATTGTCTTGACCCGTCAAAATAAATGGTCCAATAGGTGTTATCTGGCTTCTCCTCAGGCGCTTGTAACTCTGTCCAATCGTTTATGAAATCGACAAGTGCTTGTGATTTTACGGCCGTCCGGGGTACGTATCTTAAATCGTGCGGCCCAAGCTCGATAGCCCACTTGGCAATCCGACCGGTCGCCTCCCGGTTCTGTATGATGTCACCCAAAGGAGCAGAACTGACCACCGTGATGGGGTGTCCTTGAAAATATTGCCTCAGCTTCCGGCTTGCCATAAAAACACCATATACCAGCTTCTGCCAATGCGGATACCTTTGTTTGGACTCGATAAGCACTTCACTGATGTAGTAAACCGGTCGCTGAACCGGATGTTCCTTTCCAGCCTCCTTTCGTTCTACCACCATCGCCACACTAACCGCTCTGGCATTCTCCGCAACATATAACAGGAGTGGCTCTTTATCTACAGGGGCTGCCAACACTGGCGGATTGACTAGCTGTCGCTTCAAGTCCTCAAACGCTTTATCAGCCTCCGGACTCCAGACAAATTGATCCGTCTTCTTGAGCATTTGATACAAGGGGATCGCCTTTTCACCGAGGCGACTGATAAACCGGCTTAACGCTGCAATCCGCCCGGCCATGCGTTGAACATCATTGACGCATTTCGGTTTGGCCAGGGAGGTGATGGCTGTGATCTTTTCCGGATTGGCCTCAATTCCTCTATGGGACACTAAAAATCCCAACAACTTGCCTGCAGGTACACCAAAAACACATTTAGCTGGGTTGAGCATCATTTGGTACACTCTTAAGTTATCGAAAGTCTCCTTCAAATCGTCAACCAGGGTCTCCTTCTTTCGTGACTTGACCACAATATCATCCACATAAGCATGCACATTACGACCAATCTGCTCGTGGAGGCAATTTTGCACACATCGTTGATAAGTAGCCTGCGCACTCTTAAGCCCGAAGGGCATAGACACATAGCAGAAGGCTCCAAAGGGAGTAATGAACGCCGTCTTCTCCTGGTCCTTAACTGCCATCTTGATCTGGTGATAACCCGAATAGGCATCCAAAAAACTCAAACGCTCGCAACCTGCCGTAGCATCAATGATCTGATCAATCCGGGGGAGAGCAAAAGGATCCGCTGGACAAGCTTTATTCAAGTCTGTGTAATCCACACACATGCGCCAGGTGCCGTTTTTCTTAAGAACCAGCACCGGATTAGCAAGCCATTCGGGATGAAAAACCTCAACGATAAACCCAGCTGCCAGGAGCCTGGCCACTTCCTCACCAATCGCTTTACGTCTTTCTTCGTTAAACCGGCGTAAGAACTGTTTTACCGGTTTATACTTAGGATCCACATTAAGGGTGTGCTCAGCGAGTCGCCTCGGTACACCAGGCATGTCAGACGGCTTCCATGCAAAGATGTCCCGATTCTCACGGATGAACTCGATGAGCGCGCTTTCCTATTTTGGATCCAGGTTTGCACTGATGCTGAACTGCCTGGACGAATCGCCAGGTACGAAGTCAACAAGCTTAGTTTTGGCAGCCGATTTGAACTTCAAGGCCGGATCGTGGTCCGTGGTTGGCTTCTTCAACGAAGTCATGTCCTCCGGGTCAACACTGTCTTTGTACTGCTTTAGCTCCTCCGTAGCACAAACCGATTCTGCATAAGTCGCATCTCCTTCCTCGCATTCCAAAGCGATTTGACGGCTTCCATGAACCGTTATAGTGCCCTTGTAACCCGGCATCTTAAGTTGCAGATATACATAGCAGGGCCGTGCCATAAATTTTGCATAGGCTGGCCGTCCGAACAAAGCGTGGTACGGACTTTGGATTTTAACCACTTCGAACGTCAGCGTCTCTGATCTGGAATCGTGACTATCGCCAAGGACCACTTCAAGGGCTATCTTACCAACCGGATATGCAGACTTGCCAGGCACCACCCCGTGGAACACGGTATTGGTCGGTTTGAGATCCCTATCTACCAGTCCCATGCGACGGAAGGTCTCATAATACAAGATGTTAATGCTGCTCCCTCCGTCCATGAGCACCTTGGTGAGCTTATAACCTCCCACCTGAGGCGCCACCACCAATGCTAACTGACCCGGATTATAAACCCTGGGAGGGTGATCTTCTCGGCTCCATATGATAGGCTATTCCGACCAGCGCAGATAGTGAGGCGTGGCCGGTTCGATAGCACTGACTGCCCGCCTCTGAAGCTTTCTATCCCGCTTATCCAAGCTTGTAGTAAAGACATGATACTGTCCACCACTCAACTGTTTCGGGTTGCTCTGATAACCTGATTGCTGCTGTCCGTAACCACTTTGATTATTTTGATTATTTCGGCTGTCCTGTCCGCCTGGATTACCCTGGACCCCTGGACCGGGATTTCCGCCACCGTATCCTGATCCGGAGCCTGAACCGCCGCCGGAGCTGTGATCATATTGGAAAGTGTTTGAACTTTGGAATTCCTTCATGATATAACAATCCTTCCAAAGATGGGTTGCTGGTTCCTCTTTTGTTCCGTGCTTCGGACATGGCTGGTTTAAGAAAAAGTTCAAACGCTCCGGATTAGGACCGGGATTTGCGCGGAAACTTGGCTGTTTCCCCTTACGCCGCTGGCCTTTATTCTGTGCACTTGTGTTGGCCACAAAGTCCATGCTCCCGTCCGGTTTACGCTTACCTCCGGCTCCATTACCTGTCGGTCGATGTTGCTGGCCTTTGGTGTTGCTATTCTTCTTTCCCTTCCCTGCTTTGTCATCACCAGAGTCAGGATCCTTGGTACTGTCAGAATCCGCATACTTCACTAAGGCGGTCATGAGCGTTCCTATGTCTGTACAATCACGCTTCATCCGGCCCAGCTTTAGCTTCAAAGGGCCAAACCGACAGTTGCTTTCCAACAGCACCACGGCGGTGTCTGCATTGATGCGATCTGACGAGTGCAAAACTTCTGACACCCGCCGCACCCAATGGGTAGTTGATTCCCCTTCTTGCTGAACGCAGGCTGCTAGGTCAACTATCGACATTGGCTGTTTGCACGTGTCCTTGAAATTCTTGATAAACCGGGCGCGCAATTGGGCCCACGAACTAATTGAATTAGGCGGTAAGCTCTTTAGCCAAGTCCGGGTCGTTCCTTCTAACATCATAGTAAAATACTTGGCACACGCCGCGTCATCCACATCCAGCATCTCCATAGCCATTTCATAGCTCTCCACCCATGTCTCCGGAGGCTGATCTGCCGTGTAGTTTGGTACCTTGCGGGGGCCTTTGAAGTCTTTGGGCAGGCGTACGTTGCGCAAAGAGGGAACAAGGCACGGTACTCCCAAAGAACTGGAGACCACCCCTGGTTCAACCGTAGTCGCTGGGAAGATAGGTGTAAGCTGACGGGCCTGATGCTGCGCTGCTAATCCGGCCTCCCGCGCACGGGTGCGATCCACATTCTCCTGAGCGTTGTCGACGCCCGCCGGGTTGTTGCCGCGGAGCGCTTCACGCCTGGCATTGCTTGAAACAGCCGACTCTTCCATGCGCCTACTATGGCTCCCGCTGGGGCGAGGGGTGGAGTGAATCCGATCACGGCTTTGTGAATATGCTTCTTGTTGGGCCAACGCGGTCCTAAGGAGCTCCTTGACCCAGCGTGTCTCTACGTCCTGCGGTGAATCGCCTTCGATCGGAATGGCTTCCAGCCGAGCTGCCGCCGCGACGAGATTATCCATCGGGTTGGAATAATGACCTGACGGTGTTGGCACGGCCTGTGGTGTACCAGTGTTGTGACGAGGCAGGCTTATTATCCGATGCTGAACCGGGGTGCCAACTGTCATCGCGAACAAAGGAAGCGCGACTAGCCAGTGCACCAGCTCAACTGTTCGCCTCCGCACGGTTTACCCCCGGGGTGTTGAAGAGATTTCGGGCGTCGAGGGCTGCGGGCAATCGAGATCGGGATTTCCTCTTCAGGACTTCCTGAGACGCATTCTGGTCCATCATGAGCCTGTAAGCCTGTGCATCCAAAGCGGCGCGCTCCGCCGTCATCCTGATCTCTTCTGCTGCCAGCTCCGCTTTAGCTTGAGTGATCTGCTCTCTCACTTTGGCAATCTCAGCATTGTGAACCTCCTGATCCACCGGGTTGGCTTCCGCCATGAGCGCTGCCAGTGCGTCAAACAGGTATGACAAAACTTGGGCTGGTGAACCCGTAGGGCCTCCTGCCCGCGCAGCCGTTGCCGCTGCCGATCCGGAGATCGCTGCTGCTGCAGTTGATGATCGTGGCACCGCCTGTGTTCCAGCCATGAAGATCCCAACCCGATAGGGTAGATCAGAGGGGTCCGGAATACTGTTTCCATCGGAGCCGCCCCCAATCCGATCATCTTGCAGCTGGTAAAGAGATTCGGTTTCCCCGGTCGACGTTTCATCGCCGGAGTAGATGGCGGTTTCGTCACCAGATTCGGATCCTTCCTCGTAGCTTCCTCCGTGGATGACTCCCACGAAGGCGTGCTTCCTGGTCGGTTTAGCCAGGGTCGATTTTGTGCACTGAGCTGTCTCGACGAGGTCGGCGCAGACGCCTAACTCGGGGCCTGGTTCTCCGATCTTGCCGATGAAAACATGGATGCCGCCAAAGGGGACCCGGTACCCGTACTCGATCGAGCCGGCGTCGGGGCCCCAGCCTGTGCTGTCGATGTAGAGTTTTCCGCGGCGGCTCTTGGTCATCCGACCCACAGCGTAACCCTCGAGTCCTTCAAAGCGGCCCTCCAAAAACTTGAAACCATCTCGCGATAGCCCCATGGTGGGCGCCAACTGTCGTGGATTTGTCACGGCAGTTGTCCTGGCAAAAGGACTTAGTCATGGAGCCATCGCAACGGGTTAGTTTGAAGGGGTTTATAACGGACGCAAGGACACAGAGTTTATACTAGTTCGGCCCCTTCAATGAAGGTAAAAGCCTACGTCTAGTTGTGATGGAATTGATGAGTTTCGAGGGCTAGGGAGCGATAAGCTTCGCCTAAACCTCGAGTTGTTCTTCTCTCTCCCCAAACCGTCGTCGGGTCGTCCCCTTATATACACGGGTGACGCCCGTCGGTCTGCAAAGTCCCGACCTCCGGTTTATAAACGTGCCCGGGTCGGTCTCTCTATTCCTAACTTACAATGCAAGTTTACCTCAGGCCGGTTTACACCGTAAACCTCTAAACCGATTACAGGCCTTGGGCCCTTCTATTTCTCCTTGGGTTTTAACATCTCGGGTCCATTGACGGAGCTAACCCGGGCCCTGTGGGCCGGTTTACCCCAAATAGCAATATCCCCAACAGTCTCTCCTACTTTGGAAGATCAAATTCGTGAGGCACAATTGTTGGATACCATGGTGAAGAAGGTGAAACGTGGTATTGACAAGAGCATCCCCAAATACAAGTGCTATCGAATTGATGACAGAGATACTCTTTTCTTCGAGGACCGGATTGTGGTTCCAAAGGGTGATCTTCGTAAAGTCATTATGAACGAAGCGCACAATTCTCTTCTGTCTATTCATCCTGGAAGTTCAAAGATGTACCATGACCTCAAGCAGTCGTATTGGTGGACTCGAATGAAGCGTGAGATCTCTCAGTTCGTGAATGAGTGTGATGTCTGCAGAAGGGTGAAGGCAGAACACCAACGACCAGCTGGACTTCTCCAACCTCTTGCTATTCCAGAATGGAAGTTTGATCATATCGAAATGGACTTCGTGACTGGTTTTCCTAAGTCTAAGCGTGGAAATGATGCTATCTTCGTCGTCATCGACAAGCTCACCAAAGTGGCTCATTTTCTTCCTATCAAAGAGTCTATCACAGCAGCGCAGCTGGCAGAGCTCTACACCTCCAGAATTGTCTCTTTGCACGGCATTCCGCAATTGATCTCTTCAGACCGTGGCAGCATCTTTACCTCCAAGTTTTGGGATTCTTTTCAGACGGCCATGGGCACCAACATCCGCTTCAGCACAGCGTTCCACCCTCAGACTAGTGGACAAGTTGAGCGTGTCAATCAAATTCTTGAAGATATGCTCAGAGCCTGTGTTATCTCTTTCGGCATGAAGTGGGAGGATTGTCTTCCTTATGCTGAATTCTCTTACAACAACAGTTTTCAAGCCAGCTCGGGCAAAGCCCCATTCGAGATCCTCTATGGCAGGAAGTGCCGTACTCCTCTCAACTGGTCTGAAACCGGTGAACGTCAATTGCTCGGCAATGATTTGATCTCAGAGGCTGAGGCTATGTGCAAGGTGATTCGTGAGAACCTCAAAACCGCGCAGTCGCGCTAGAAGAGCTATTACGATAGCAAACACCGAGATGTGGCATTCGAGATCGGAGACCATGTTTACCTCCGCGTCTCGCCAATGAAAGGAACTCGCCGCTTCGGTATCAAGGGGAAGCTTGCCCCGCGATACGTCGGTCCCTTCAAGATCATCGGCAAACGAGGTGATCTCGCCTATCAACTTGAGCTCCCCTCCAACTTTGCAAATGTGAACGATGTCTTCCACGTGTCACAGCTTCGCAAGTGCTTCAGGACGCCTGAGCGCACCATCAACTTCGAAGAGATTGATCTTCAAGAAGATTTGTCCTATCATGAGCACCCAGTTGCTATTCTTGAAACAACTGAGCGCAAGACTCGCAACAAGTCAATCAAATTCCTCAAAGTGAAATGGTCACATCATTCAGACCGAGAGGCCACATGGGAGCGTGAAGACCACATACGTTCCGAGTATCCGGAGTTCTTTCAGTCCTAGATCTCGGGACGAGATCCTCTCGTAGTGGTGGTGTGTTGTAACGCCCCAGATGTAACTTGCCATATTTGTAATCCAACTCTTGCCATTTCCGGCTATGTGTTATGTTATTTCCTCCGTGGTTGGGTTCTCTCCGTTTTGCATTTTGGTCATGTCATGCATTTCATATCATGTCATCACGTGCATCGCATTCGCATACGTGTTTGTCTCATAAATCCGAGCATCTTTCCCGTTGTCCTTTTTGCAATCCGGCGCTCCTATGTCTCCCGGCGTCCCCGTTTACATTTCTTCGTGAGCGGGTATTAAACATTCTTGGAATGGACCGAGTTTTGACTTGTGGCCTCGGTATAGCACCGGTAGACCGCCTGTCAAGTTTCGGGTCAATCGGAGTTCGTTTGGTACTCCAACGGTTAACCGGGCAACCGTGAAGGCCTCGTGTGTGTTGCAGACCAACACCCCTCTCTAAGTGGCCCAAAACCCATCTAAGTCTTTCTCATCGCTTCGGTCGTTCGATCGTGATCGCGTGGGCGAAAACCGCACTCCGTTTGGAGCCTCCTAGCTCCTCCTATCTATAAAAAGGCCTCCTCCTCCTCCTCCATTTGCGGGCAAAACACCACGAAACCCTAGCCCCGCTCCTCTCCGCGCGGGCGGACACGTCCGCCGTCGCCGGACGAACCGCCCGCAGCCACTCCTCGCGCGCCACGTGTCGGCCCCGCCGCCGCCCGTACCGCGCCGCCGCCCCGGCCCGCCGCAGGCCCCCGCGGGCCCAGACCGCCGCCGCCGCCCCTGCGCGTCCCCGCCGCCCGCGAGCGCGCCTCCCTCCGCCGCGCCCGCGCCCGGCCGCCGCTCCGCAGCCTCCGCCGCCGCCCGTCTACTCCGCCGTCGCCGCCGTCGCCGCCGGCCGGCCCCGCGCCGCGCCTCGCTCGTCCCGCGCCGCGCGCCGCTCTCCGTCGCCGCCCCGCGGTCCCCGTCGTCCCGCGCCGGCACCGGATCCGGCGAGATCCGGTCGCCCCGGCCTCTCCTCCGCCTTCCCCGGCCGGCCGCCGGCGAGCTCCGGTCCCGCCTCGGCTCCCGCGCGACGAACCCTAGATCTGAAATCGGAGGTCGAATTTTGCTAAGTCCTTAGATATTTGCATCATCATCCAATGTTCCCAGTGCCATAACTTTGCAACCGTAGCTCTGATTCGTGCGCATAATATGTCATTTTGTTTGTCTCGAAGAGTACATTGTTGTGTTCCATTGCATAATTTTCATTTGAAGTCATCTTGATGCCCGAAATGCTGTTAGAAGAGGGCTAGTTGATGTTAGTGGCTGGATCTTATCTGAACATGCACTTTTGTCATTTTTGCCATGATTGATGTGTACCTCCTATGAAGTTGAGTCCTACATGAGTTTTGTAATATGCCATGTTACCTATCCAGAGGATTTTGCCATGTATTTTTGTGATCTATGTGGTGACTAGCACAAGCATGCAAACTAGGTGTCTTGATGTTGCTGATTTCAGAGACTTAGTGATTTCACTAAGTCCCTGACTGCTGTTATTTTTATGCCATGTGTTCATGTTGTTTCCGAGAGATCTATGCATAATTTGAGCATGATAAGTAAAGGAGTTTTGAACCTGGGTATTTGCATAATCCATCCATGCTTTTGTTTGCAATTATGGAGTGCCATAGCTTGAGTCAATCGAGCTCTGCTTTTGCTTCAAAATGTTGCTGGCAGATTGTTTACGTGTTATTCGGTTTTGCCAAGCTTGGTGTAGATGATCCTTGCATGCTATGATGTTGTTCTTGCCATGTATTGTTACTATGCCATGTCTTCTTGATGTATGTCTGCTTAGTTTATCATGCAATGCTCTGTAGTGAGTGCATCGAGCTCACGAACATGCCTAGTCGTTAACAGTTTCTGCCATGTCCAGTTTTCTACCAAGTCTGTAATCTGTAACGTTACTTGCTGTTTTGACGTGCTTGTTGTTGTATTTTATAGTCCTTTCTGGCTCAAGGTCAGTAAGAGACTTTTATCAAGTGCTCTGAATAGATTCATGCCATGCCATAATTTGCTATGTTCTGAACCTGTAGCATGTCAACAACTTGCTCTGAACATATCATCATGATGTTGTTTCCTGACTTGTTGATATTTCACCAAGTCTGTGAATCTGTTATAATATGCACTTTTGCCATGTTTGTTTGAACCTGTTGTGGTGTGTTTTAGCCATAGCTCAGTGTTCATCTTTTGTCGAGCATCTTGAGTAGATCGTTGTATTTTGCTTTGTTGTCATGTTTGGGTGCAGTAGCTTAATTATTTGTTGCTTGCTAAGTAGCATCATGCTGTTTATGGCAGATTCGTGTCATTCTTGTTTTGCTTGCCATTTGCAAACCGTGCATCCGATTCCGGTGAACTTTATATCGTTTTCAACCGAAATCACCTCATCTATCCAGTGGCATGCTTGGTTTGCCAAGATTATGCCCTGTTCACCCTTGTCCTTCCGGAGCATGCATACGCATTGCATATCACCTCTCGCATATCATGCCATGTTTTGCATCATGTTGCTTGCGCATTGCATCGTGGTTGATATTGGTTCCTTTGCTTGTTCTCTTGTCTTGGGTAGAGCCGGGAGACGAGTACGTGAGCGAGGAACCCGTTGAGAACGCTTTCGAGGACCAAGCTTTCGACAACTCTGAGAACCTTGTAGGCAAGATGACCATACCCTCGAAATCACTTCTATCTTTGCTTGCTAGATTGCTCGCTCTTTTGCTATGCCTATGCTGCGATACCTACCACTTGCTATATCATGCCTCCTATATTGCCATGTCAGCCCCTAACCATCCATGTCCTAGCAAACCGTTGTTTGGCTATGTTACCGCTTTTGCTCAGCCCCTCTTATAGCGTTGCTAGTTGCAGGTGAAGATGAAGTTTGTTCCTTATTGGAACATGGACTTGTTGTTCCTTGTTGGAACATGTTTACTTGTTGGGATATCACAATACCTCTTATTTAATTAATGCATCTATATACTTGGTAAAGGGTGGAAGGCTCGGCCTTATGCCTGGTGTTTTGTTCCACTCTTGCCACCCTAGTTTCCGTCATACCGGTGTTATGTTCCCGGAGTTTGCGTTCCTTACACGGTTGGGTGATTTATGGGACCCCCTTGACAGTTCGCTTTGAATAAGACTTTTCCAGCAAGGCCCAACATTGGTTTTACCATTTGCCACCTAGCCTTTTTCCCTTGGGTTCTGCAGACTCAAGGGTCATCTTTATTTTAAACCCCCGGGCCAGTTCTCCTTCGATTGCTGGTCCAAACCGAGCGATGTCCGGCGCCCCTTGGGCAACCAGGGTCTATGCCAACCCGACGTCTTGCTCATCCGGTGTGCCCTGAGAACGAGATATGTGCAGCTCCTATCGGGATTTGTCGGCACATCTGGGAGGTTTTGCTGGACTTGTTTTATTGCTGTTGAAATGTCTTGTAGTCCGGGATTCCGAGATTGATCGGGTCTTCCCGGTAGAAGGAATATCCTTCGTTGACCGTGAGAGCTTATCATGGGCTAAGTTGGGACACCCCTGCAGGGTATTATCTTTCGAAAGCCGTGCCCGCGGTTATGAGGCAGATGGGAATTTGTTGATGTCCGGTTGTAGAAAACCCGAAGTTGACCTTAACTAAAACACATCAACCGCGTGTGTAATCGTGATGGTCTCTTCTCGGCGGGGTCCGGGAAGTGAACACGGTTGTTGGAGTTATGCCTGACGTAGGTTGTTCCGGATCACTTCTTGATCATTTCTAGCTTCTCGACCGTGCCTTGCCTTCTCTTCTCGCTCTCTTTTGCGTTGTAGTCAACATATGCTAGTCGCTTGCTGCAGCTCCACCTCACTATCCTTTTCCCACCTTTAAGCTTAAATAGTCTTGATCTCGCGGGTGTGAGATTGCTGAGTCCCCGTGACTCACAGATATTATCACCTCAGTTGCAGGAACCAACGATGTCAGTGCTGATGACGCGACCGAGCTCACTTGGGAGTTCGATGAGGAACGTGGCCGTTACTATGTTTCTTTTCCAGATGATCAGTAGTGGAGCCCAGTTGGGTGATCCGGGGATCTGTTTAGCATTTGGGGTAGTCTTCTTTCATTTTGGTACCGTAGTCGGACCTTGAGTGTAATCTGTTTGATGGATGTTATTTATGTACTTGTGTGAAGTGGCGATTGTAAGCCAACTATGTATTTTTCCCCTTTATTTATTACATGGATTGTGTGAAGATTACCTCACTTGCGACATTGCTTTCAATGCGGTTATGCCTCTAAGTCGTGCCTCGACACGTGGGAGATATAGCCGCATCGAGGGCGTTACAAGTTGGTAATCAGAGCCTTTCCCCGACCTTAGGAGCCCCACTGTTTGATCGTCTTTAGTGGCCGAGTTGTGTCTAGAAAAATGTTTTGAGTCTTTTAGGAATTATATATCGGAGAGTTTAGGAATTCTTTTTACTCCCCAGTCCCTTCGACCTTCTGGTAAGGCATCCTGACATAGAGTTTTGACTCTTCTCTTCTCAAATTTCACTAAAAAAAAATTTAGGATCACGCGGGTATATTACAATCGTTCCGATGGTTTTATGATGACAACATTGTCTTGGTTGCCTCCTGACATTTAGGGGTTGTGGCAGTGTCCCGGGGAGTTGAGCTCCGAGGTGTTGTCGTCATAATCTTATCGTTGCGGTTTTGGAATACCTGAGTTTAGTACGCCGACATCGAAAATCTCTTTTGTACAGTTGTTGGTGAGATAACCTGATAGCCCAGTACTGTGGCGAGTGCAGGGGTATTGCCATGACTTGTATAACGGATGCTTTTTCGAAGGTTGAGGTAGATGATTTCCGAGGATTTCTTGGTTATGTGTTGAAGGATGGATACAGCTGGTTGTAGGATTTGCTAGTTTGGGTGAGATATTATGCTTCCCCTGTATCCCCAACACCTGATTGCATAACCAGAAAGTTTCGGGAGTTTATAAGTGGGAATTCTTGTAGCTCTAGTATTTCTTCCGCAGATATTTGGTTTGTGATTGGGTAATCCTTACCAAGTATTTGTTCACTTCCGTACCTTGTTGATTTTATTTCTTACCATGTTCTAAGTGGCTTCTCAGCTTTGGAAGTGTGATGATTTACATTGGAATTCATTCGTTCATTCTCGCTCGAATGTTAATTGTGAAGACTATATGTTGCAATGTCGTTCCTTTGATTCAACTTCAATATATCTCTGTCAAGATGCTAATGGATGTCACCCTCTTCAGGATGGCTCCACCAACGCGTCAGAATCCGGAACGCAATGACGGGAATCAGGCTAACCCTCCGCCACCACCTCCGCCTCCGGAAGCTTGGCAAGCCTTGATGACTGCCACTAATGCCAATGCTCAGATTCTGATTCAGCTCTTGCAAGATCGCAACCAAGGTCAAGCTAATCAAGAGAATCAAGGCCAAGGCAACAATCAGCCGCATTTCGCTTCACTGAACCAGTTCCTTGCTAATCAGCCAAAGACCTTCAGCTACTGTGTCGAGGCCACAGACGCAGATGATTGGCTCGTGGACATCAGCAAGCATTTCGAGTGCAACAATGTCAGACCTGAGGACTTTGTCAAGTTTGCCTCTTTTCAACTCAAAGATCAAGCTGCTGAGTGGTTCCAGCAATACAAAGATTCCAGAGGAGGTCGTGTGATCACTTGGGATGATTTCCGTCGTGATTTCAAAGCGCACCACATTCCAGAAAGTGTTGTTGAGCTTAAGCGTGAGGAATTCCGCAATCTCAAGCAAGGCAACATGACTGTCTATCAATACAACACTCAGTTCCAGAAGCTCTCTCGTTTTGCAAGGCAAGACATCCCTGATGAGAAGAGTATGATCTACCAATTCAGGCGTGGTCTCAGAGAAGATATGCAACTTGCTCTCGTGCTTTTCGAGCCATTAAAGTATGATGAATTCTACAACATGGCACTAAAACAAGAAGCTGCTCAGCTCAAGTGTGAGGCATCTAAGAAGAGAGTCAGAGACGCAGTCCAGTCTTCTTCTTCCTCACTTGTGGCAGCTAAGCAACAGAAGTTCTGGTTGCCACCTCCTCCTCCGTTCCGTCAGCCTTATCAACAGAAGAACTCAAGTGGCCGTGGATCTTACCACCCACCCAACCCTGGCTATCAGAACAAGTCTCAGAATCAAGCCCCAAGGCCAAGTGCTCCTTACCATCGTCCGCTCTCAGAAGTGACTTGTAACAAATGTCAGCAGAAGGGTCACTATGCGAACAAGTGCTTCAACCAGAGGCGCCTTCCGCCTCCTCCTCCTGTGAAATCTTCCAGTAATGCAGTGGTCAAGCATAATCCTAAGTCCGCAAAGGTGAACATGATGAACGCAGCTCAAGCAGAGGATTCTTCTGAAGTGATCATGGGTAACCTTCCTGTTAATGATATTCCTGCAAAAGTATTATTTGATACTGGAGCAACGCATTCTTTCATTTCAAGTACTTTTGCATCCATGAACAATTTGCATACTGTCGATCTGCCCAAGCCAATGGCGGTTTCCTCTTCGGGTTTGTTCATGAATACCAAGATGATGGCTCCGGATGTTTCCATCAAGATGGGCAACTATAAATTTCTGTCTTCTCCAATGGTGCTTGGTGATTCTGATATTGATCTTATTCTCGGGATGGACTGGCTTTCTAAACACAAGGCTCAGCTTGAGTGTGCTGCCAGGGAAATCAAATTGACTCACACTTCGAACGATGTGATCATCTATGCTTCTCGTGATGATACCATTCGGTTGTTTTCTCTCAATGAGATGGGTGAAATGGAGGCTATCTCCCAGATTCCAGTCGTTTGTGAGTACCAAGATGTTTTTCCAGAAGAGTTTCCGGGTATGCCTCCTCGCAGGCCAGTTGAATTCGTTATTGAGCTTGAGCCTGGCACGGAACCCGTTTGCAAGCGTCCTTACAAGCTTGGACCAGATGAGCTCAAGGAATTGAAGATTCAACTCGATAAACAAGAGCGTCTGGGTCTGATCAGACCGAGTTCTTCTCCTTGGGGTTGTGGTGTTCTTTTTGTCAAGAAGAAGGATGGCACGGACCGACTTTGCGTCGATTACCGTCCATTGAACAAGAAGACTATCAAGAACAAGTACCCACTTCCCAACATCAATGAGTTATTTGAGCAACTCAAAGGTGCTAAGGTGTTCTCCAAGCTTGACCTTCGTATGGGTTATCATCAGATTCGCATTCGTGAAGAAGATATTCCCAAGACAGCATTCAGAACAAGTTTTGGTTCTTATGAATATACTGTCATGTCATTCGGCCTCGTCAATGCTCCTCCGTATTTCACTCGCTTGATGAATTTCATCTTCAACCCCTACATCAACGAATTTTTCTTGGTCTATCTTGATGATATCTTGGTCTTCTCCAAGAATAAGAAGGATCATGCCGAACATTTGCGATTGGTACTCGACAAGCTCAGAGAGTATCAATTATATGCGAAGTTCTCCAAATGTGAATTCTGGCTTGATGAAGTTCTTTATCTTGGCCATATCATCTCTGCCAAGGGCATCGCTGTTAATCCAGAGAGGGTGTCTGCAGTTTTGAATTGGAATCCTCCTCAGAATGTCAAGCAGCTTCGCAGTTTTCTTGGACTTGCAAGCTATTGCAGAAGATTCGTTGAGAATTTCTCCAAGATTGCCAAGCCTCTTTCTAACCTCCTCCAGAAGCATGTAAAATATGTCTGGTCTCCTGAGTGTGACGTTGCTTTCAACACTCTCAAAGAGAAACTCGTCACTGCTCCAGTTCTGACTCCTCCTGATGAATCCAAGCCTTATGAAGTATTCTATGATGCTTCTCTTCAGGGCCTCGGTGCTGTCTTAATGCAAGAGAAGAAGGTTGTTGCCTATACCTCTCGCCAGTTGAAGCCCAATGAAAGGAACTACCCCACTCACGATCTTGAGTTGGCGGCAGTTGTCCACGCACTAATAACTTGGAGACATCTCCTGTTGGGAAGGAAAGTGGACATATTCACCGATCACAAGAGTCTCAAGTATATCTTCACTCAGCCTCATCTCAACCTCAGGCAAACTCGATGGGTCGAAATGATTCAAGAGTATAATCCGAGTATTGAATATACTCCAGGCAAGGCTAATCTGGTTGCAGACGCTTTGAGCAGAAAGGCTTACTGCAACAGCTTAATCCTCAAGCCTTTTCAACCGGATCTTTGTGAAGCTTTCCGCAAGTTGAATCTTCAAGTTGTTCCTCAAGGTTTGCTTGCCAACCTCATCGTCTCTATCGTGGATTTGTCACGGCAGTTGTCCTGGCAAAAGGACTTAGTCGTGGAGCCATCGCAACGGGTTAGTTTGAAGGGGTTTAGAACGGACGCAAGGACACAGAGTTTATACTAGTTCGGCCCCTTCAATGAAGGTAAAAGCCTACGTCTAGTTGTGATGGAATTGATGAGTTTTGAGGGCTAGGGAGCGATAAGCTTCGCCTAAACCTCGAGTTATTCTTCTCTCTCCCCAAACCGCCGTCGGGTCGTCCCCTTATATACACGGGTGACGCCCGTCGGTCTGCAAAGTCCCGACCTCCGGTTTATAAACGTGCCCGGGTCGGTCTCTCTATTCCTAACTTACAATGCAAGTTTACCTTAGGCCGGTTTACACCGTAAACCTCTAAACCGATTACAGGCCTTGGGCCCTTCTATTTCTCCTTGGGTTTTAACATCTCGGGTCCATTGACGGAGCTAACCCGGGCCCTGTGGGCCGGTTTACCCCAAATATCAATATCCCCAACATTAGGCCCCAGATTGATTTGAACAGGTTCATGTCAATCCTTAATAAAAATTTCTGTCTTCAAATGTCTTCCGGTAACTGTTGAACCGCCGTTTCTTCGTCTCCTTTTGTTGCGGTAAACCGATATGACGTCAGTGCAAAGTTACCGTCTCCTTTTGCTAATCCGCAATAATCAGGTCGACGGCTGGGCTCCCGAAATCTCCGGCCCCTGAATTCGCGCGCCTGGCACGCGCGCCGCGCCTTATAAATAGGACTTGAAGGCTATCTTCCTTTCCTTCCTTTCGTCCCCTTCTTCGTCTTCCTCGCGACCCAGACCTCGGAGCTCCGCCGCCGCCGTCAGCTACTGCATCAACTCCGGCCGCTGCATCAACCTGATCAGACCAGAGCACCGCGGCGACTTTCCACATCCGTTTGGATCCTGGTAAGGCCCCTGTTCTTCTTGCTTTAGATCTGTTCTAGGGTTCGTCATCCTGCTACTGTTTCTTGTTCTTCCCCATAGCAGCTTTTGCGAACAGATGATGATACCTGTATCGTGATTTGTAGTCCCTCTCAGTGTTCGCCATAAATCTGTACTCATCTCCTTAGATCTCACTCATTTCCCTGCTTGTCGAACTTATGTTGTTCTGCTGTGAGCCAAACCTCATATTTTTACTTCTTTTTCGCCCTAGCGGTAGATCCATTGCTTTGAAAGAATCCGTACGGGATCTGTTTCTGCTTTCATATTCACAACTGTTAGATCTGGTCGGTTTAACTTCTAGCAAAGCGAACAAACCAATCCACACATCCATTAGTCCCCTTGATGAACCGCTGGATGATATCATTGTAGATAACCTTACTCTATATAAGAGCATCTTCGGTTTACACTCACACTTGTTCTCAAAACCGGAACACCTTTGTCTTTGTAGATTTTCTCATGGCAAAACAGGTGTACGAATGCAACTGGGTTCCCTCTCGCATCACTGAGACCCAACTAAACAACTTAGTTCTGACTGGCGCTTTGAGTGGCAAAAATGCCATCCATTGGAGGGTTCCAGGAAACGAATGTCCTCCTACCCCACAGGAGGGAGAAGTGGTGGTGTTTGCGGATCACCTGGCCCGGGGTTTTAATCCACCCGGTTCAAAATTTTATCGGGACGTCCTGGCTAACTTTAGGTTGCGCCCACAAGATGTTGGTCCAAACTCAGTCACGAATATCTGCCATTTTCAAGTGCTTTGCGAGGTGTACTTCCAGGAGGAACCCACTATAGAGCTGTTCCGGGACTGTTTTCATTTGAACCGACGTACTGAATTCACCGACGGCCCTAATATGGAACTGGGTGGTATGACGATTCAAAAGAGGAAAGAGGTGACTTATCCTCACGCCAAGTTGCATAGTCATCCGCAAGAATGGAATTACACTTGGTTCTATTGCAAGGATACTTCCCCTGCTGAAGAAAATCCACTGCCCGGCTTCCGTCCAGAGAGACTTAGCAATACACACCCCTTCCCCCCAAGGCTAACCGCCAGAGAGAGGAGTAAGTATGCCCCTCAGCTGTCCAAGCTCAGAGCCTTCATGGCTAACGGTTTAACGGGGGTAGATCTTGCCCGTTGCTGGATTTCATGGAGCATCCTGCCCCTTAGCATCCGCTCCGGTTTAATGTGCCAATACACGGGCCGGGTTGATGATCCTTTGAGGCACTGCAACATTCAGCTGACGGAGGACGAAGTCACTGAAGCTGTGAAAAAGATGCTGAATGAACCGGAATATACTTGCGCCCGAACCGGCCTGCTTCCATTTTGTGCCACAAACAAACCACCTGCTGTAAGTATCTCCCCTCTGTTTGTTATAGAATTTATGATCTCCTTATACACATATTGCTAACTCCAGTCCTTTCTGAGACAGGGAGATGATCCGTTTTGGAGCAAGAAGTTTCAAGAGCCGACCGAAAAGGTAACCCGACCAAAAACGAGGGTGAAGAAGCCCGCTCAGAAGAAAAGGAACACCGCTTCCTCTACCCCGGATTTAGAGGAAGATGATGTGGGTAATCCGGACCTTGGGGTAGACCTCGATTCAGTTGGCTTACTTTTTATACGTCTTATTGATGATGACATTTGTCAGGACGACGCTGAAGCGAGCAATGCTGAAGGCCCAGAGGTAACTATTCTTTCTTCTGATGCCGTTCCTTTGCCTTTGAAAAAACCTCGCCAAGCAAACCGGAAAATTGAATTTTCTCATCCTCTTGCTTACTTGGATCCCAAATTTCTTGTGAAGACCCAGCAACATGAAGCTCGACGCACCACCCGGCATAGCGGCCAGGTAGTTACCTCCGCCGGTTTACCGAACAGCCCGGTTCGGAAACGCCGCTCAGAGGTCTCCGATTTATGCGCTAGCTTTCCTTCTAAAGCAGGTTTAACTCGTCAGCCTCTTAATCCATCTGACTCCGATTATCAGGTCACTTCCCATTCATCTTCTGGTGAATCTTCAGCCACTCAACTGCCACCGCTGAAGACAGTTATTGGGTAAGTTGGACCGATCACAATATATCTCTGTATGGGTCTCTTAATCCATCTTATACCGTTTTTTCAATCTTTGGGTTTTTTCCAGGGCTAAACCTAGACCGAGCAAGAAGGCTCGTCTGGATAACCTGGCTGAAGGAACTGCCGCTCCTGAACCGGAGAAAACTCCTGGTGCTGATGCTCTGGGTCGTGAAGATATTCAGAATTATCTATCTCCGCAAGATGACACCTGTGCTGAAGAAAGTCCTACCAAACCTGCCAGCCGTACTAATCCGCCTGCCAGTCCTGTTCGGGTTGAGGAATCCATCCCCCCTTCTGGAACTGTTGATAAACCGACAGGGCCACTGCAGAGCAGCGGCTCCAAGGATGATGATGTTGTGATTACCGGCATTGGCCGCTCTGAACCGGGGAACACTGCTACTTTGGCCAAGCATACTGCCAAGGACGAAATCTCGGCCATAAAGGGCAAATGGGACGTTGACTCCTCAACATACGCCGCTTTAAGCGCCCAAGATCTTTATTCTGGGTACCTGAACCGACTGTACACCAGTCGCGATTATGAAGCAGGTATGATCAGGATGATGAAAGAAAAACTTGAGGTAACTCTCTTGTGCTTCCTTCTGTTACAACCTAGCTTCACAATCTGATCCGAATCCGAGATGGTAACCCGAATCATGCTGCCTTGACCACTAAGGTCCGGTTTAAAAACCCAGGGCTTCAACATAGGCCTTTAACCAGAAACATCATTAAATAACCATTAGCCCCCAAGTGCCAAGTATTAAAATCAAGTATGCATTAGCCCCCAAGTATCGAGCACATAACTTGCTTGTGTGGTTGATACTTCCAAACCGTGCACTATTTTCTGAACACTGCTGATGACCTGCTGCAGGGGGATTTGAAGACCAAAGAGAAACAAGTCTCGGACCTTCAGGAAACTTTAAAAACCCAGCAGGCTGAAACTGAAAAGGCGAAGGAGGAATTGACAAATGCCTTAACCGTTATGGAACAGCTGAAAGAAAACCGCAAAAAGGAGCAAGCTGTTTGGGCTACTGAAAAAGCTCTTTTGACGAAGAGGGCTGAAAATGCTGAAGCTGCTCTCAAACCGGTGGTCGATGAATTATCCACCGTGAAGCGACAAATACACTCCATGACCTCTGCCGTCTTTGGTAAATTTCTTTCGATGCCCTTCTTCAATTTGTACCTTGTCTGCTATATCCTATGTCCGGTTTGTAATCCATCTTGAAACACTGCAGGCTCACGTATTGGACACTTGGGTTCTGATGTGCGGATGAAACTCAAAGCTGCCTATACTCTGATTGAACAGTTGTACACCGGAGCACAGAGAGCTATCACCACTGCGTCGCACAACCACCCTGCACCGTCTCTGATTCAAGACACGTTGAAGAGGCTATCCATGCTTCCAGCCCGGATTGAAGAGTTGAAAAGATCAGCTGCTCGAACTGGAGCCATCACTGCCTTGATCCGGGCCAAAGCGTGGGTACCAGATTTCGATCCTGTCGAAGCGGCCCAAGGATACCCCAGCTTGAAAGAAGATGGTTCAGACTTTGGTGAAGATGATTTGAGGGCGATAAACCGGGCGGTGCGCCCCCTAGCTTGTCAATTGGCTGAAGAAGCAGATCTGACCCATTACCAAGCCCAATATGATAACCAGAACAGGCGAGTAGCTGCCCCGGTCCCTGAAGCGGAAAACCTTATTCCTCCAATCCGTAAGCATACCTATGCTCCTGACATTGAACCGTCTTTGCTGATTCACGAAGAAGCTGTCTTTCAAGCGCTAATGGGAATCGACTGGACCACTGCTGATTTCCAGCCAATGGGTAGCCAAGAGGATGCGGCGCAAGATGATCCGCAGCCTTCGAACCGAGGCGGCGAACAGGCGTAATCAACGCTCCGGTTTACCTTAATTGGTGACGTTTAATCCGTCAACGAACAATATATTCAGGCACTACGCTGCCTTGTAATAAAATAGTTTAATACCTCTGCATTTGAATGTGCCTTCGCGCACGGGTACTGATGCTCTTTCCAATGACGTTTTCCAACTTTATGTTTCCTGTCTTTACTGAGTACACAAGATCTTTCGACCCTATGAACCGTGCTGCGCCTTTGCCAAACCCGGCAACCTGCCTCCGGGTTAAAAAACGGACCAGGCTGTGTCAGCTGAATCGGTTTAAAAGCACTTGACGTTCCGAAGAACAAAAAATACCACAATAAAGGCAAAAAAACAAAAACCAAATACGAGAGGCCAACGCGATAGTAAAACGCATGCAAATAGTGGTTGCTATGAACCGTTCAGAAGGCGTGACCATCGTCAAGACAAAATAAACCAAGCCCCCAAGAGGTGTAGCTACGGTTTAGGTCGACTAGGTTCCTAACTGAATCGTGGCAAATATGCCGGTCAAATGGCATTGCATTGGTTCGGATTCGACCAAGCCCCCAAGTGACTCAGTGGCCAAGGGCCGATCAAGTGGCATTGCGTTAGTTCGGACACGACCAAGCCCCCAAATGATTCATTGGCTAAAAAGCCGACCAGAAGGCATTACCATCATCAAGACATGACCGAGCTCCCATAAGGCGTAATCTACGGTTCAAGTCGATTAGGTCCCCAACTGATTCAGTGGCAAATGTGCCAGCCAGAAGGCATTACCGTCGTCAAGACATGACCAAGCCCCCCAGAGGTGTAGCTACGGTTCAGGCCGACTAGGTCCCCAACTGACTTTATAGGGTTAGCTATGTTCTCTTTGGTTCGAATACGACCTATGTTTGAACAGGAAGCCCCATGTTTGAATAGCTATGTTCTCTTTGGTTCGAATACGACCTATGTTTGAACAGGAAGCCCCATGTTTGAATAGCTATGTTCTCTTTGGTTCGAATACGACCTATGTTTGAACAGGAAGCCTCATGCTTGAACCGGGATCTTTAAACCAGATATTAAGGGCCTCAAAGCTTTGCGGGAGTCATCTTCCCTTGAACCGGACTATAAACCGGAGTCTTCACTTTGATCCTCTTTGAAGCGACCTCAAGGGGTAAACCAGAAATTGCATTAAAGCGAATCAACTCCAGTGACCGGTTTATTGTATTAATCATAATATATACATGGTCATGATATGTACATAAGCAGAGCCCAAGGCTCATGTATAATAAGGTCGAAGATGAGCTATATTCCACGGCCTGCTGGTCTCCTCCTCTGATGTGCGCGAATCTTTGTTCTCTCGAATATCAATCAGGTAGTATGACCCATTATTCAGATTCTTGCTGACCACAAAAGGTCCCTCCCAAGGCGGGGATAATTTATGCTGGTCAGACTGATCTTGAATGAGACGAAGCACCAAATCCCCCTCCTGAAAGGTTCTGGTCCTAACCCGACGGCTGTGGTAACGGCGAAGATATTGCTGGTAAATCGCTGAACGGGCAGCTGCTAAGTCACGTTCCTCATCCAACAAGTCAAGAGCGTTCTGCCGTGCCTGCTCGTTGTCCGCTTCAACATACGCTGCCACACGAGGTGAGTCATGTCGTATATCACTTGGGAGAACCGCCTCTGCTCCGTAGACCATAAAAAACGGCGTAAACCCCGTGGATCTGTTAGGCGTGGTGTTGATGCTCCATAATACAGGCGGTAGCTCCTCCACCCAACAACCCGGCGTCCTTTGCAAAGGGACCAGAAGCCGGGGTTTGATACCTCTCAAGATCTCTTGATTCGCTCGTTCTGCCTGACCATTAGATTGTGGGTGCGCTACCGAAGAAACATCAAGCCGTATATGCTCCCATGCACAGAACTCTCTCATGGCCCCCTTGGATAGATTGGTACCATTATCTGTGATGATGCTATGTGGAAAGCCAAACCGGAAGATCACCTTCTTTATAAACCGAACCGCCGTGGCAGCATCACATTTACTCACAGGTTCTGCCTCCACCCACTTTGTAAATTTGTCAACCGCCACCAGTAGGTGGGTCTTCTTATCTTTGGAACGCTTAAAAGGCCCAACCATATCGAGCCCCCAAGTCGCAAACGGCCAAGTGATCGGAATCATCCTCAATTCTTGAGCCGGTATGTGCGCTCGTCTGGAAAATTTCTGGCAACCATCACATAACCTGACCAGGTCCTCTGCATCAGCATGAGCAGTTAACCAGTAGAAACCGTGGCGGAACGCTTTAGCCACCAATGATTTTGAACCAGCGTGGTGGCCGCAATCCCCTTCATGTATTTCACGTAATATCTCGCACCCCTCCTCAGGGGATACGCACCGTTGTAGTGCTCCTGACACGCTGCGATGATGTAGCTCTCCTTTAAGGATGGTCATAGACTTGGACCGCCGTACTATCTGTCGAGCCAAGCTTTCGTCTTCTGGCAACTCACCCCGGTTCATATATGCCAGATAAGGGAGCGTCCAATCCGGGGTGACGTAAAGAGCCGCCACTAACTGAGCCTCCGGATCAGGAACAGCCAACTCCAGCTCACCGGGTAACTGTACCGATGGGTGATACAACACATCCAAGAAAACATTGGGTGGGACCGGTTTACGCTGAGAGCCCAAGCGGCTTAAAGCGTCTGCTGCCTCATTCTTCCTGCGGTCCACATGGTCCACTTGATAGCCTTTGAAATGCCCGGCTACCATATCTACTTCACGTCGGTATGCAGCCATGAGCGGGTCCTTTGAATCCCAGGTGCCAGATACCTGCTGAGCCACCAGATCCGAATCACCAAAGCACCTAACTCTGCTCAGATTCATCTCTTTGGCCATCCGAAGACCATGCAGCAAAGCTTCATACTCAGCCGCATTATTTGTACAGGGGAACATTAAACGGAGGACATAACAAAACTTATCACCTCGTGGGGAAGTTAAAACGACTCCAGCCCCCGAGCCTTCCAATTGTCTTAACCCGTCAAAATAAATGGTCCAATAGGTGTTATCTGGCTTCTCCTCAGGCGCTTGTAACTCTGTCCAATCGTTTATGAAATCGACAAGTGCTTGTGATTTTACGGCCGTCCGGGGTACGTATCTTAAATCGTGCGGCCCAAGCTCGATAGCCCACTTGGCAATCCGACCGGTCGCCTCCCGGTTCTGTATGATGTCACCCAAAGGAGCAGAACTGACCACCGTGATGGGGTGTCCTTGAAAATATTGCCTCAGCTTCCGGCTTGCCATAAAAACACCATATACCAGCTTCTGCCAATGCGGATACCTTTGTTTGGACTCGATAAGCACTTCACTGATGTAGTAAACCGGTCGCTGAACCGGATGTTCCTTTCCAGCCTCCTTTCGTTCTACCACCATCGCCACACTAACCGCTCTGGCATTCTCCGCAACATATAACAGGAGTGGCTCTTTATCTACAGGGGCTGCCAACACTGGCGGATTGACTAGCTGTCGCTTCAAGTCCTCAAACGCTTTATCAGCCTCCGGACTCCAGACAAATTGATCCGTCTTCTTGAGCATTTGATACAAGGGGATCGCCTTTTCACCGAGGCGATTGATAAACCGGCTTAACGCTGCAATCCGCCCGGCCATGCGTTGAACATCATTGACGCATTTCGGTTTGGCCAGGGAGGTGATGGCTGTGATCTTTTCCGGATTGGCCTCAATTCCTCTATGGGACACTAAAAATCCCAACAACTTGCCTGCAGGTACACCAAAAACACATTTAGCTGGGTTGAGCATCATTTGGTACACTCTTAAGTTATCAAAAGTCTCCTTCAAATCGTCAACCAGGGTCTCCTTCTTTCGTGACTTGACCACAATATCATCCACATAAGCATGCACATTACGACCAATCTGCTCGTGGAGGCAATTTTGCACACATCGTTGATAAGTAGCCTGCGCACTCTTAAGCCCGAAGGGCATAGACACATAGCAGAAGGCTCCAAAGGGAGTAATGAACGCCGTCTTCTCCTGGTCCTTAACTGCCATCTTGATCTGGTGATAACCCGAATAGGCATCCAAAAAACTCAAACGCTCGCAACCTGCCGTAGCATCAATGATCTGATCAATCCGGGGGAGAGCAAAAGGATCCGCTGGACAAGCTTTATTCAAGTCTGTGTAATCCACACACATGCGCCAGGTGCCGTTTTTCTTAAGAACCAGCACCGGATTAGCAAGCCATTCGGGATGAAAAACCTCAACGATAAACCCAGCTGCCAGGAGCCTGGCCACTTCCTCACCAATCGCTTTACGTCTTTCTTCGTTAAACCGGCGTAAGAACTGTTTTACCGGTTTATACTTAGGATCCACATTAAGGGTGTGCTCAGCGAGTCGCCTCGGTACACCAGGCATGTCAGACGGCTTCCTTGCAAAGATGTCCCGATTCTCACGGATGAACTCGATGAGCGCGCTTTCCTATTTTGGATCCAGGTTTGCACTGATGCTGAACTGCTTGGACGAATCGCCAGGTACGAAGTCAACAAGCTTAGTTTCGGCAGCCGATTTGAACTTCAAGGCCGGATCGTGGTCCGTGGTTGGCTTCTTCAACGAAGTCATGTCCTCCGGGTCAACACTGTCTTTGTACTGCTTTAGCTCCTCCGTAGCACAAACCGATTCTGCATAAGTCGCATCTCCTTCCTCGCATTCCAAAGCGATTCGACGGCTTCCATGAACCGTTATAGTGCCCTTGTAACCCGGCATCTTAAGTTGCAGATATACATAGCAGGGCCGTGCCATAAATTTTGCATAGGCTGGCCGTCCGAACAAAGCGTGGTACGGACTTTGGATTTTAACCACTTCGAACGTCAGCGTCTCTGATCTGGAATCGTGACTATCGCCAAGGACCACTTCAAGGGCTATCTTACCAACCGGATATGCAGACTTGCCAGGCACCACCCCGTGGAACACGGTATTGGTCGGTTTGAGATCCCTATCTACCAGTCCCATGCGACGGAAGGTCTCATAATACAAGATGTTAATGCTGCTCCCTCCGTCCATGAGCACCTTGGTGAGCTTATAACCTCCCACCTGAGGCGCCACCACCAATGCTAACTGACCCGGATTATAAACCCTGGGAGGGTGATCTTCTCGGCTCCATATGATAGGCTGTTCCGACCAGCGCAGATAGTGAGGCGTGGCCGGTTCGATAGCACTGACTGCCCGCCTCTGAAGCTTTCTATCCCGCTTATCCAAGCTTGTAGTAAAGACATGATACTGTCCACCACTCAACTGTTTCGGGTTGCTCTGATAACCTGATTGCTGCTGTCCGTAACCACTTTGATTATTTTGATTATTTCGGCTGTCCTGTCCGCCTGGATTACCCTGGACCCCTGGACCGGGATTTCCGCCACCGTATCCTGATCCGGAGCCTGAACCGCCGCCGGAGCTGTGATCATATTGGAAAGTGTTTGAACTTTGGAATTCCTTCATGATATAACAATCCTTCCAAAGATGGGTTGCTGGTTCCTCTTTTGTTCCGTGCTTCGGACATGGCTGGTTTAAGAAAAAGTTCAAACGCTCCAGATTAGGACCAGGATTTGCGCGGAAACTTGGCTGTTTCCCCTTACGCCGCTGGCCTTTATTCTGTGCACTTGTGTTGGCCACAAAGTCCATGCTCCCGTCCGGTTTACGCTTACCTCCGGCTCCATTACCTGTCGGTCGATGTTGCTGGCCTTTGGTGTTGCTATTCTTCTTTCCCTTCCCTGCTTTGTCATCACCAGAGTCAGGATCCTTGGTACTGTCAGAATCCGCATACTTCACTAAGGCGGTCATGAGCGTTCCTATGTCTGTACAATCACGCTTCATCCGGCCCAGCTTTAGCTTCAAAGGGCCAAACCGACAGTTGCTTTCCAACAGCACCACGGCGGTGTCTGCATTGATGCGATCTGACGAGTGCAAAACTTCTGACACCCGCCGCACCCAATGGGTAGTTGATTCCCCTTCTTGCTGAACGCAGGCTGCTAGGTCAACTATCGACATTGGCTGTTTGCACGTGTCCTTGAAATTCTTGATAAACCGGGCGCGCAATTGGGCCCACGAACTAATTGAATTAGGTGGTAAGCTCTTTAGCCAAGTCCGGGTCGTTCCTTCTAACATCATAGTAAAATACTTGGCACACGCCGCGTCATCCACATCCAGCATCTCCATAGCCATTTCATAGCTCTCCACCCATGTCTCCGGAGGCTGATCTGCCGTGTAGTTTGGTACCTTGCGGGGGGCTTTGAAGTCTTTGGGCAGGCGTACGTTGCGCAAAGCGGGAACAAGGCACGGTACTCCCAAAGAACTGGAGACCACCCCCGGTTCAACCGTAGTCGCTGGGAAGATAGGTGTAAGCTGACGGGCCTGATGCTGCGCTGCTAATCCGGTCTCCCGCGCACGGGTGCGATCCACATTCTCCTGAGCGTTGTCGACACCCGCCGGGTTGTTGCCGCGGAGCGCTTCACGCCTGGCATTGCTTGAAACAGCCGGCTCTTCCATGCGCCTACTATGGCTCCCGCTGGGGCGAGGGGTGGAGTGAATCCGATCACGGCTTTGTGAATATGCTTCTTGTTGGGCCAACGCGGTCCTAAGGAGCTCCTTGACCCGGCGTGTCTCTACGTCCTGCGGTGAATCGCCTTCGATCGGAATGGCTTCCAGCCGAGCTGCCGCCGCGACGAGATTATCCATCGGGTTGGAATAATGACCTGACGGTGTTGGCACGGCCTGTGGTGTACCAGTGTTGTGACGAGGCAGGCTTATTATCCGATGCTGAACCGGGGCGCCAACTGTCATCGCGAATAAAGGAAGCGCGACTAGCCAGTGCACCAGCTCAACTGTTCGCCTCCGCACGGTTTACCCCCGGGGTGTTGAAGAGATTTCGGGCGTCGAGGGCTGCGGGCAATCGAGATCGGGATTTCCTCTTCAGGACTTCCTGAGACGCATTCTGGTCCATCATGAGCCTGTAAGCCTGTGCATCCAAAGCGGCGCGCTCCGCCGTCATCCTGATCTCTTCTGCTGCCAGCTCCGCTTTAGCTTGAGTGATCTGCTCTCTCACTTTGGCAATCTCAGCATTGTGAACCTCCTGATCCACCGGGTTGGCTTCCGCCATGAGCGCTGCCAGTGCGTCAAACAGGTCTGACAAAACTTGGGCTGGTGAACCCGTAGGGCCTCCTGCCCGCGCAGCCGTTGCCGCTGCCGATCCGGAGATCACTGCTGCTGCAGTTGATGATCGTGGCACCGCCTGTGTTCCAGCCATGAAGATCCCAACCCGATAGGGTAGATCAGAGGGGTCCGGAATACTGTTGCCATCGGAGCCGCCCCCAATCCGATCATCTTGCAGCTGGTAAAGAGATTCGGTTTCCCCGGTCGACGTTTCATCGCCGGAGTAGATGGCGGTTTCGTCACCAGATTCGGATCCTTCCTCGTAGCTTCCTCCGTGGATGACTCCCACGAAGGCGTGCTTCCTGGTCGGTTTAGCCAGGGTCGATTTTGTGCACTGAGCTGTCTCGACGAGGTCGGCGCAGACGCCTAACTCGGGGCCTGGTTCTTCGATCTTGCCGATGAAAACATGGATGCCGCCAAAGGGGACCCGGTACCCGTACTCGATCGAGCCGGCGTCGGGGCCCCAGCCTGTGCTGTCGATGTAGAGTTTTCCGCGGCGGCTCTTGGTCATCCGACCCACAGCGTAACCCTCGAGTCCTTCAAAGCGGCCCTCCAAAAACTTGAAACCATCTCGCGATAGCCCCACGGTGGGCGCCAACTGTCGTGGATTTGTCACGGCAGTTGTCCTGGCAAAAGGACTTAGTCGTGGAGCCATCGCAACGGGTTAGTTTGAAGGGGTTTATAACGGACGCAAGGACACAGAGTTTATACTAGTTCGGCCCCTTCAATGAAGGTAAAAGCCTACGTCTAGTTGTGATGGAATTGATGAGTTTCGAGGGCTAGGGAGCGATAAGCTTCGCCTAAACCTCGAGTTGTTCTTCTCTCTCCCCAAACCGTCGTCGGGTCGTCCCCTTATATACACGGGTGACGCCCGTCGGTCTGCAAAGTCCCGACCTCCGGTTTATAAACGTGCCCGGGTCGGTCTCTCTATTCCTAACTTACAATGCAAGTTTACCTCAGGCCGGTTTACACCGTAAACCTCTAAACCGATTACAGGCCTTGGGCCCTTCTATTTCTCCTTGGGTTTTAACATCTCGGGTCCATTGACGAAGCTAACCCGGGCCCTGTGGGCCGGTTTACCCCAAATAGCAATATCCCCAACAGTCTCTCCTACTTTGGAAGATCAAATTCGTGAGGCACAATTGTTGGATACCATGGTGAAGAAGGTGAAACGTGGTATTGACAAGAGCATCCCCAAATACAAGTGCTATCGAATTGATGACAGAGATACTCTTTTCTTCGAGGACCGGATTGTGGTTCCAAAGGGTGATCTTCGTAAAGTCATTATGAACGAAGCGCACAATTCTCTTCTGTCTATTCATCCTGGAAGTTCAAAGATGTACCATGACCTCAAGCAGTCGTATTGGTGGACTCGAATGAAGCGTGAGATCTCTCAGTTCGTGAATGAGTGTGATGTCTGCAGAAGGGTGAAGGCAGAACACCAACGACCAGCTGGACTTCTCCAACCTCTTGCTATTCCAGAATGGAAGTTTGATCATATCGAAATGGACTTCGTGACTGGTTTTCCTAAGTCTAAGCGTGGAAATGATGCTATCTTCGTCGTCATCGACAAGCTCACCAAAGTGGCTCATTTTCTTCCTATCAAAGAGTCTATCACAGCAGCGCAGCTGGCAGAGCTCTACACCTCCAGAATTGTCTCTTTGCACGGCATTCCGCAATTGATCTCTTCAGACCGTGGCAGCATCTTTACCTCCAAGTTTTGGGATTCTTTTCAGACGGCCATGGGCACCAACATCCGCTTCAGCACAGCGTTCCACCCTCAGACTAGTGGACAAGTTGAGCGTGTCAATCAAATTCTTGAAGATATGCTCAGAGCCTGTGTTATCTCTTTCGGCATGAAGTGGGAGGATTGTCTTCCTTATGCTGAATTCTCTTACAACAACAGTTTTCAAGCCAGCTCGGGCAAAGCCCCATTCGAGATCCTCTATGGCAGGAAGTGCCGTACTCCTCTCAACTGGTCTGAAACCGGTGAACGTCAATTGCTCGGCAATGATTTGATCTCAGAGGCTGAGGCTATGTGCATGGTGATTCGTGAGAACCTCAAAACCGCGCAGTCGCGCCAGAAGAGCTATTACGATAGCAAACACCGAGATGTGGCATTCGAGATCGGAGACCATGTTTACCTCCGCGTCTCGCCAATGAAAGGAACTCGCCGCTTCGGTATCAAGGGGAAACTTGCCCCGCGATACGTCGGTCCCTTCAAGATCATCGGCAAACGAGGTGATCTCGCCTATCAACTTGAGCTCCCCTCCAACTTTGCAAATGTGCACGATGTCTTCCACGTGTCACAGCTTCGCAAGTGCTTCAAGACGCCTGAGCGCACCATCAACTTCGAAGAGATTGATCTTCAAGAAGATTTGTCCTATCATGAGCACCCAGTTGCTATTCTTGAAACAACTGAGCGCAAGACTCGCAACAAGTCAATCAAATTCCTCAAAGTGAAATGGTCACATCATTCAGACCGAGAGGCCACATGGGAGCGTGAAGACCACATACGTTCCGAGTATCCGGAGTTCTTTCAGTCCTAGATCTCGGGACGAGATCCTCTCGTAGTGGTGGTGTGTTGTAACGCCCCAGATGTAACTTGCCATATTTGTAATCCAACTCTTGCCATTTCCGGCTATGTGTTATGATATTTCCTCCGTGGTTGGGTTCTCTCTGTTTTGCATTTTGGTCATGTCATGCATTTCATATCATGTCATCACGTGCATCGCATTCGCATACGTGTTCGTCTCATAAATCCGAGCATCTTTCCCGTTGTCCTTTTTGCAATCCGGCGCTCCTATGTCTCCCGGCGTCCCCGTTTACATTTCTTCGTGAGCGGGTATTAAACATTCTTGGAATGGACCGAGTTTTGACTTGTGGCCTCGGTATAGCACCGGTAGACCGCCTGTCAAGTTTCGGGTCAATCGGAGTTCGTTTGGTACTCCAACGGTTAACCGGGCAACCGTGAAGGCCTCGTGTGTGTTGCAGACCAACACCCCTCTCTAAGTGGCCCAAAACCCATCTAAGTCTTTCTCATCGCTTCGGTCGTTCGATCGTGATCGCGTGGGCGAAAACCGCACTCCGTTTGGAGCCTCCTAGCTCCTCCTATCTATAAAAAGGCCTCCTCCTCCTCCATTTGCGGGGAAAACACCACGAAACCCTAGCCCCGCTCCTCTCCGCGCGGGCGGACACGTCCGCCGTCGCCGGACGAACCGCCCGCAGCCACTCCTCGCGCGCCACGTGTCGGCCCCGCCGCCGCCCGTACCGCGCCGCCGCCCCGGCCCGCCGCGGCCCGCCGCAGGCCCCCGCGGGCCCAGGCCGCCGCCGCCGCCCCTGCGCGTCCCCGCCGCCCGCGAGCGCGCCTCCCTCCGCCGCGCCCGCGCCCGGCCGCCGCTCCGCAGCCTCCGCCGCCGCCCGTCTACTCCGCCGTCGCCGCCGGCCGGCCCCGCGCCGCGCCTCGCTCGTCCCGCGCCGCGCGCCGCTCTCCGTCGCCGCCCCGCGGTCCCCGTCGTCCCGCGCCGGCGCCGGATCCGGCGAGATCCGGTCGCCCCGGCCTCTCCTCCGCCTTCCCCGGCCGGCCGCCGGCGAGCTCCGGTCCCGCCTCGGCTCCCGCGCGACGAACCCTAGATCTGAAATCGGAGGTCGAATTTTGCTAAGTCCTTAGATATTTGCATCATCATCCAATGTTCCCAGTGCCATAACTTTGCATCCGTAGCTCTGATTCGTGCGTACAATATGTCATTTTGTTTGTGTCGAAGAGTACATTGTTTTGTTCCATTGCATCATTTTCATTTGAAGTCATCTTGATGCCCGAAATGCTGTTAGAAGAGGGCTAGTTGATGTTAGTGGCTGGATCTTATCTGAACATGCACTTTTGTCATTTTTGCCATGATTGATGTGTACCTCCTATGAAGTTGAGTCCTACATGAGTTTTGTAATATGCCATGTTACCTATCCAGAGGATTTTACCATGTATTTTTGTAAATCTATGTGGTGACTAGCACAAGCATGCAAACTAGGTGTCTTGATGTTGCTGATTTCAGAGACTTAGTGATTTCACTAAGTCCCTGACTGCTGTTATTTTTATCCCATGTGTTCATGTTGTTTCCGAGAGATCTATGCATAATTTGAGCATGATAAGTAAAGGAGTTTTGAACCTGGGTATTTTCATAATCCATCCATGCTTTTTTTTGCAATTATGGAGTGCCATAGCTTGAGTCAATCGAGCTCTGCTTTTGCTTCAAAATGTTGCTGGCAGATTGTTTACGTGTTATTCGGTTTTGCCAAGCTTGGTGTAGATGATCCTCGCATGCTATGATGTTGTTCTTGCCATGTATTGTTACTATGCCATGTATTCTTGATGTATGTATGCTTAGTTTATCATGCAATGCTCTGTAGTGAGTGCATCAAGCTCACGAACATGCCTAGTCGTTAACAGTTTCTGCCATGTCCAGTTTTCTACCAAGTCTGTAATCTGTAACCTGTTGTGGTGTGTTTTAGCCATAGCTCAGTGTTCATCTTTTGTCGAGCATCTTGAGTAGATCGTTGTCTTTTGCTTTGTTGTCATGTTTGGGTGCAGTAGCTTAATTATTTGTTGCTTGCTAAGTAGCATCATGCTGTTTATGGCAGATTCGTGTCATTCTTGTTTTGCTTGCCATTTGCAAACCGTGCATCCGATTCCGGTGAACTTTATATCGTTTTCAACCGAAATCACCTCATCTATCCAGTGGCATGCTTGGTTTGCCAAGATTATGCCCTGTTCACCCTTGTCCTTCCGGAGCATGCATACGCATTGCATATCACCTCTCGCATATCATGCCATGTTTTGCATCATGTTGCTTGCGCATTGCATCGTGGTTGATATTGGTTCCTTTGCTTGTTCTCTTGTCTTGGGTAGAGCTGGGAGACGAGTACGTGAGCGAGGAACCCGTTGAGAACGCTTTCGAGGACCAAGCTTTCGACAACTCTGAGAACCTTGCAGGCAAGATGACCATACCCTCGAAATCACTTCTATCTTTGCTTGCTAGATTGCTCGCTCTTTTGCTATGCCTATGCTGCGATACCTACCACTTGCTATATCATGCCTCCTATATTGCCATGTCAGCCCCTAACCATCCATGTCCTAGCAAACCGTTGTTTGGCTATGTTACCGCTTTTGCTCAGCCCCTCTTATAGCGTTGCTAGTTGCAGGTGAAAATGAAGTTTGTTCCTTATTGGAACATGGACTTGTTGTTCCTTGTTGGAACATGTTTACTTGTTGGGATATCACAATACCTCTTATTTAATTAATGCATCTATATACTTGGTAAAGGGTGGAAGGCTCGGCCTTATGCCTGGTGTTTTTTCCACTCTTGCCACCCTAGTTTCCGTCATACCGGTGTTATGTTCCCGGAGTTTGCGTTCCTTACACGGTTGGGTGATTTATGGGACCCCCTTGACAGTTCGCTTTGAATAAGACTTTTCCAGCAAGGCCCAACATTGGTTTTACCATTTGCCACCTAGCCTTTTTCCCTTGGGTTCTGCAGACTCAAGGGTCATCTTTATTTTAAACCCCCGGGCCAGTTCTCCTTCGATTGCTGGTCCAAACCGAGCGATGTCCGGCGCCCCTTGGGCAACCAGGGTCTATGCCAACCCGACGTCTTGCTCATCTGGTGTGCCCTGAGAACGAGATATGTGCAGCTCCTATCGGGATTTGTCGGCACATCTGGGAGGTTTTGCTGGACTTGTTTTATTGCTGTTGAAATGTCTTGTAGTCCGGGATTCCGAGATTGATCGGGTCTTCCCGGTAGAAGGAATATCCTTCGTTGACCGTGAGAGCTTATCATGGGCTAAGTTGGGACACCCCTGCAGGGTATTATCTTTCGAAAGCCGTGCCCGCGGTTATGAGGCAGATGGGAATTTGTTGATGTCCGGTTGTAGAAAACCCGAAGTTGACCTTAACTAAAACACATCAACCGCGTGTGTAATCGTGATGGTCTCTTCTCGGCGGGGTCCGGGAAGTGAACACGGTTGTTGGAGTTATGCCTGACGTAGGTTGTTCCGGATCACTTCTTGATCATTTCTAGCTTCTCGACCGTGCCTTGCCTTCTCTTCTCGCTCTCTTTTGCGCTGTAGTCAACATATGCTAGTCGCTTGCTGCAGCTCCACCTCACTATCCTTTTCCCACCTTTAAGCTTAAATAGTCTTGATCTCGCGGGTGTGAGATTGCTGAGTCCCCGTGACTCACAGATATTATCACCTCAGTTGCAGGAACCAACGATGTCAGTGCTGATGACGCGACCGAGCTCACTTGGGAGTTCGATGAGGAACGTGGCCGTTACTATGTTTCTTTTCCAGATGATCAGTAGTGGAGCCCAGTTGGGTGATCCGGGGATCTGTTTAGCATTTGGGGTAGTCTTCTTTCATTTTGGTACCGTAGTCGGACCTTGAGTGTAATCTGTTTGATGGATGTTATTTATGTACTTGTGTGAAGTGGCGATTGTAAGCCAACTATGTATTTTTCCCCTTTATTTATTACATGGATTGTGTGAAGATTACCTCACTTGCGACATTGCTTTCAATGCGGTTATGCCTCTAAGTCGTGCCTCGACACGTGGGAGATATAGCCGCATCGAGGGCGTTACAAGTTGGTAATCAGAGCCTTTCCCCGACCTTAGGAGCCCCACTGTTTGATCGTCTTTAGTGGCCGAGTTGTGTCTAGAAAAATGTTTTGAGTCTTTTAGAATTATATATCGGAGAGTTTAGGAATTCTTTTTACTCCCCAGTCCCTTCGACCTTCTGGTAAGGCATCCTGACATAGAGTTTTGACTCTTCTCTTCTCAAATTTCACTAAAAAAAATTTTAGGATCACGCGGGTATATTACAATCGTTCCGATGGTTTTATGATGACAACATTGTCTTGGTTGCCTCCTGACATTTAGGGGTTGTGGCAGTGTCCCGGGGAGTTGAGCTCCGAGGTGTTGTCGTCATAATCTTATCGTTGCGGTTTTGGAATACCTGAGTTTAGTACGCCGACATCGAAAATCTCTTTTGTACAGTTGTTGGTGAGATAACCTGATAGCCCAGTACTGTGGCGAGTGCAGGGGTATTGCCATGACTTGTATAACGGATGCTTTTTCGAAGGTTGAGGTAGATGATTTCTGAGGATTTCTTGGTTATGTGTTGAAGGATGGATACAGCTGGTTGTAGGATTTGCTAGTTTGGGTGAGATATTATGCTTCCCCTGTATCCCCAACACCTGATTGCATAACCAGAAAGTTTCGGGAGTTTATAAGTGGGAATTCTTGTAGCTCTAGTATTTCTTCCGCAGATATTTGGTTTGTGATTGGGTAATCCTTACCAAGTATTTGTTCACTTCCGTACCTTGTTGATTTTATTTCTTACCATGTTCTAAGTGGCTTCTCAGCTTTGGAAGTGTGATGATTTACATTGGAATTCATTCGTTCATTCTCGCTCGAATGTTAATTGTGAAGACTATATGTTGCAATGTCGTTCCTTTGATTCAACTTCAATATATCTCTGTCAAGATGCTAATGGATGTCACCCTCTTCAGGATGGCTCCACCAACGCGTCAGAATCCGGAACGCAATGACGGGAATCAGGCTAACCCTCCGCCACCACCTCCGCCTCCGGAAGCTTGGCAAGCCTTGATGACTGCCACTAATGCCAATGCTCAGATTCTGATTCAGCTCTTGCAAGATCGCAACCAAGGTCAAGCTAATCAAGAGAATCAAGGCCAAGGCAACAATCAGCCGCATTTCGCTTCACTAAACCAGTTCCTTGCTAATCAGCCAAAGACCTTCAGCTACTGTGTCGAGGCCACAGACGCAGATGATTGGCTCGTGGACATCAGCAAGCATTTCGAGTGCAGCAATGTCAGACCTGAGGACTTTGTCAAGTTTGCCTCTTTTCAACTCAAAGATCAAGCTGCTGAGTGGTTCCAGCAATACAAAGATTCCAGAGGAGGTCGTGTGATCACTTGGGATGATTTCCGTCGTGATTTCAAAGCGCACCACATTCCAGAAAGTGTTGTTGAGCTTAAGCGTGAGGAATTCCGCAATCTCAAGCAAGGCAACATGACTGTCTATCAATACAACACTCAGTTCCAGAAGCTCTCTCGTTTTGCAAGGCAAGACATCCCTGATGAGAAGAGTATGATCTACCAATTCAGGCGTGGTCTCAGAGAAGACCTGCAACTTGCTCTCATGCTTTTCGAGCCATTAAAGTATGATGAATTCTACAACATGGCACTAAAACAAGAAGCTGCTTAGCTCAAGTGTGAGGCATCTAAGAAGAGAGTCAGAGACGCAGTCCAGTCTTCTTCTTCCTCACTTGTGGCAGCTAAGCAACAGAAGTTCTGGTTGCCACCTCCTCCTCCGTTCCGTCAGCCTTATCAACAGAAGAACTCAAGTGGCCGTGGATCTTCCCACCCACCCAACCCTGGCTATCAGAACAAGTCTCAGAATCAAGCTCCAAGGCCAAGTGCTCCTTACCATCGTCCGCTCTCAGAAGTGACTTGTAACAAATGTCAGCAGAAGGGTCACTATGCGAACAAGTGCTTCAACCAGAGGCGCCTTCCGCCTCCTCCTCCTGTGAAATCTTCCAGTAATGCAGTGGTCAAGCATAATCCTAAGTCCGCGAAGGTGAACATGATGAACGCAGCTCAAGCAGAGGATTCTTCTGAAGTGATCATGGGTAACCTTCATGTTAATGATATTCCTGCAAAAGTATTATTTGATACTGGAGCAACGCATTCTTTCATTTCAAGACCTTTTGCATCCATGAACAATTTGCATACTGTCGATCTGCCCAAGCCAATGGCGGTTTCCTCTCCGGGTTTGTTCATGAATACCAAGATGATGGCTCCGGATGTTTCCATCAAGATGGGCAACTATAAATTTCTGTCTTCTCCAATGGTGCTTGGTGATTCTGATATTGATCTTATTCTCGGGATGGACTGGCTTTCTAAACACAAGGCTCAGCTTGAGTGTGCTGCCAGGGAAATCAAATTGACTCACACTTCGAACGATGTGATCATCTATGCTTCTCGTGATGATACCATTCGGTTGTTTTCTCTCAATGAGATGGGTGAAATGGAGGCTATCTCCCAGATTCCAGTCGTTTGTGAGTACCAAGATGTTTTTCCATAAGAGCTTCCGGGTATGCCTCCCCGCAGGCCAGTTGAATTCGTTATTGAGCTTGAGCCTGGCACGGAACCCGTTTGCAAGCGTCCTTACAAGCTTGGACCAGATGAGCTCAAGGAATTGAAGATTCAACTCGATAAACAAGAGCGTCTGGGTCTGATCAGACCGAGTTCTTCTCCTTGGGGTTGTGGTGTTCTTTTTGTCAAGAAGAAGGATGGCACGGACCGACTTTGCGTCGATTACCGTCCATTGAACAAGAAGACTATCAAGAACAAGTACCCACTTCCCAACATCAATGAGTTATTTGAGCAACTCAAAGGTGCTAAGGTGTTCTCCAAGCTTGACCTTCGTATGGGTTATCATCAGATTCGCATTCGTGAAGAAGATATTCCCAAGACAGCATTCAGAACAAGTTTTGGTTCTTATGAATATACTGTCATGTCATTCGGCCTCGTCAATGCTCCTCCGTATTTCACTCGCTTGATGAATTTCATCTTCAACCCCTACATCAACGAATTTTTCTTGGTCTATCTTGATGATATCTTGGTCTTCTCCAAGAATAAGAAGGATCATGCCGAACATTTGCGATTGGTACTCGACAAGCTCAGAGAGTATCAATTATATGCGAAGTTCTCCAAATGTGAATTCTGGCTTGATGAAGTTCTTTATCTTGGCCATATCATCTCTGCCAAGGGCATCGCTGTTAATCCAGAGAGGGTGTCTGCAGTTTTGAATTGGAATCCTCCTCAGAATGTCAAGCAGCTTCGCAGTTTTCTTGGACTTGCAAGCTATTGCAGAAGATTCGTTGAGAATTTCTCCAAGATTGCCAAGCCTCTTTCTAACCTCCTCCAGAAGCATGTAAAATATGTCTGGTCTCCTGAGTGTGACGTTGCTTTCAACACTCTCAAAGAGAAACTCGTCACTGCTCCAGTTCTGACTCCTCCTGATGAATCCAAGCCTTATGAAGTATTCTATGATGCTTCTCTTCAGGGCCTCGGTGTTGTCTTAATGCAAGAGAAGAAGGTTGTTGCCTATACATCTCGCCAGTTGAAGCCCAATGAAAGGAACTACCCCACTCACGATCTTGAGTTGGCGGCAGTTGTCCACGCACTAATAACTTGGAGACATCTCCTGTTGGGAAGGAAAGTGGACATATTCACCGATCACAAGAGTCTCAAGTATATCTTCACTCAGCCTCATCTCAACCTCAGGCAAACTCTATGGGTCGAAATGATTCAAGAGTATAATCCGAGTATTGAATATACTCCAGGCAAGGCTAATGTGGTTGCAGACGCTTTGAGCAGAAAGGCTTACTGCAACGGCTTAATCCTCAAGCCTTTTCAACCGGATCTTTGTGAAGCTTTCCGCAAGTTGAATCTTCAAGTTGTTCCTCAAGGTTTGCTTGCCAACCTCATCGTCTCTCCTACTTTGGAAGATCAAATTCGTGAGGCACAATTGTTGGATACCATGGTGAAGAAGGTGAAACGTGGTATTGACAAGAGCATCCCCAAATACAAGTGCTATCGAATTGATGACAGAGATACTCTTTTCTTTGAGGACCGGATTGTGGTTCCAAAGGGTGATCTTCGTAAAGTCATTATGAACGAAGCGCACAATTCTCTTCTGTCTATTCATCCTGGAAGTTCAAAGATGTACCATGACCTCAAGCAGTCGTATTGGTGGACTCGAATGAAGCGTGAGATCGCTCAGTTCGTGAATGAGTGTGATGTCTGCAGAAGGGTGAAGGCAGAACACCAACGACCAGCTGGACTTCTCCAACCTCTTGCTATTCCAGAATGGAAGTTTGATCATATCGAAATGGACTTCGTGACTGGTTTTCCTAAGTCTAAGCGTGGAAATGATGCTATCTTCGTCGTCATCGACAAGCTCACCAAAGTGGCTCATTTTCTTCCTATCAAAGAGTCTATCACAGCAGCGCAGCTGGCAGAGCTCTACACCTCCAGAATTGTCTCTTTGCACGGCATTCCGCAATTGATCTCTTCAGACCGTGGCAGCATCTTTACCTCCAAGTTTTGGGATTCTTTTCAGACGGCCATGGGCACCAACATCCGCTTCAGCACAGCGTTCCACCCTCAGACTAGTGGACAAGTTGAGCGTGTCAATCAAATTCTTGAAGATATGCTCAGAGCCTGTGTTATCTCTTTCGGCATGAAGTGGGAGGATTGTCTTCCTTATGCTGAATTCTCTTACAACAACAGTTTTCAAGCCAGCTCGGGCAAAGCCCCATTCGAGATCCTCTATGGCAGGAAGTGCCGTACTCCTCTCAACTGGTCTGAAACCGGTGAACGTCAATTGATCGGCAATGATTTGATCTCAGAGGCTGAGGCTATGTGCAAGGTGATTCGTGAGAACCTCAAAACCGCGCAGTCGCGCCAGAAGAGCTATTACGATAGCAAACACCGAGATGTGGCATTCGAGATCGGAGACCATGTTTACCTCCGCGTCTCGCCAATGAAAGGAACTCGCCGCTTCGGTATCAAGGGGAAACTTGCCCCGCGATACGTCGGTCCCTTCAAGATCATCGGCAAACGAGATGATCTCGCCTATCAACTTGAGCTCCCCTCCAACTTTGCAAATGTGCACGATGTCTTCCACGTGTCACAGCTTCGCAAGTGCTTCAAGACGCCTGAGCGCACCATCAACTTCGAAGAGATTGATCTTCAAGAAGATTTGTCCTATCTTGAGCACCCAGTTGCTATTCTTGAAACAACTGAGCGCAAGACTCGCAACAAGTCAATCAAATTCCTCAAAGTGAAATGGTCACATCATTCAGACCGAGAGGCCACATGGGAGCGTGAAGACCACATACGTTCCGAGTATCCGGAGTTCTTTCAGTCCTAGATCTCGGGACGAGATCCTCTCGTAGTGGTGGTGTGTTGTAACGCCCCAGATGTAACTTGCCATATTTGTAATCCAACTCTTGCCATTTCCGGCTATGTGTTATGATATTTCCTCCGTGGTTGGGTTCTCTCCGTTTTGCATTTTGGTCATGTCATGCATTTCATATCATGTCATCACGTGCATCGCATTCGCATACGTGTTCGTCTCATAAATCCGAGCATCTTTCCCGTTGTCCGTTTTGCAATCCGGCGCTCCTATGTCTCCCGGCGTCCCCGTTTACATTTCTTCGTGAGAGGGTATTAAACATTCTCGGAATGGACCGAGTTTTGACTTGTGGCCTCGGTATAGCACCGGTACACCGCCTGTCAAGTTTCGGGTCAATCGGAGTTCGTTTGGTACTCCAACGGTTAACCGGGCAACCGTGAAGGCCTCGTGTGTGTTGCAGCCCAACACCCCTCTCTAAGTGGCCCAAAACCCATCTAAGTCTTTCTCATCGCTTCGGTCGTTCCATCGTGATCGCGTGGGCGAAAACCGCACTTCGTTTGGAGCCTCCTAGCTCCTCCTATCTATAAAAAGGCCTCCTCCTCCTCCTCCATTTGCGGGCAAAACACCACGAAACCCTAGCCCCGCTCCTCTCCGCGCGGCCGGACACGTCCGCCGCCGCCGGACGAACCGCCCGCAGCCACTCCTCGCGCGCCACGTGTCGGCCCCGCCGCCGCCCGTACCGCGCCGCCGCCCCGGCCCGCCGCGGCCCGCCGCAGGCCCCCGCGGGCCCAGGCCGCCGCCGCCGCCCCTGCGCGTCCCCGCCGCCCGCGAGCGCGCCTCCCTCCGCCGCGCCCGCGCCCGGCCGCCGCTCCGCAGCCTCCGCCGCCGCCCGTCTACTCCGCCGTCGCCGCCGTCGCCGCCGGCCGGCCCCGCGCCGCGCCTCGCTCGTCCCGCGCCGCGCGCCGCTCTCCGTCGCCGCCCCGCGGTCCCCGTCGTCCCGCGCCGGCGCCGGATCCGGCGAGATCCGGTCGCCCCGGCCTCTCCTCCGCCTTCCCCGGCCGGCCGCCGGCGAGCTCCGGTCCCGCCTCGGCTCCCGCGCGACGAACCCTAGATCTGAAATCGGAGGTTGAATTTTGCTAAGTCCTTAGATATTTGCATCATCATCCAATGTTCCCAGTGCCATAACTTTGCATCCGTAGCTCTGATTCGTGCGTATAATGTGTCATTTTGTTTGTCTCGAAGAGTACATTGTTGTGTTCCATTGCATCATTTTCATTTGAAGTCATCTTGATGCCCGAAATGCTGTTAGAAGAGGGCTAGTTGATGTTAGTGGCTGGATCTTATCTGAACATGCACTTTTGTCATTTTTGCCATGATTGATGTGTACCTCCTATGAAGTTGAGTCCTACATGAGTTTTGTAATATGCCATGTTACCTATCCAGAGGATTTTGCCATGTATTTTTGTGATCTATGTGGTGACTAGCACAAGCATGCAAACTAGGTGTCTTGATGTTGCTGATTTCAGAGACTTAGTGATTTCACTAAGTCCCTGACTGCTGTTATTTTTATGCCATGTGCTCATGTTGTTTCCGAGAGATCTATGCATAATTTTAGCATGATAAGTAAATGAGTTTTGAACCTGGGTATTTGCATAATCCATCCATGCTTTTGTTTGCAATTATGGAGTGCCATAGCTTGAGTCAATCGAGCTCTGCTTTTGCTTCAAAATGTTGCTGGCAGATTGTTTACGTGTTATTCGGTTTTGCCAAGCTTGGTGTAGATGATCCTTGCATGCTATGATGTTGTTCTTGCCATTTATTGTTACTATGCCATGTCTTCTTGATGTATGTATGCTTAGTTTATCATGCAATGCTCTGTAGTGAGTGCATCGAGCTCACGAACATGCCTAGTCGTTAACAGTTTCTGCCATGTCCAGTTTTCTACCAAGTCTGTAATCTGTAACGTTACTTGCTGTTTTGACGTGCTTGTTGTTGTATTTTATAGTCCTTTCTGGCTCAAGGTCAGTAAGAGACTTTTATCAAGTGCTCTGAATAGATTCATGCCATGCCATAATTTGCTATGTTCTGAACCTGTAGCATGTCAACAACTTGCTCTGAACATATCATCCTGATGTTGTTTCCTGACTTGTTGATATTTCACCAAGTCTGTGAATCTGTTATAATATGCACTTTTGCCATGTTTGTTTGAACCTGTTGTGGTGTGTTTTAGCCATAGCTCAGTGTTCATCTTTTGTCGAGCATCTTGAGTAGATCGTTGTCTTTTGCTTTGTTGTCATGTTTGGGTGCAGTAGCTTAATTATTTGTTGCTTGCTAAGTAGCATCATGCTGTTTATGGCAGATTCGTGTCATTCTTGTTTTGCTTGCCATTTGCAAACCGTGCATCCGATTCCGGTGAACTTTATATCGTTTTCAACCGAAATCACCTCATCTATCCAGTGGCATGCTTGGTTTGCCAAGATTATGCCCTGTTCACCCTTGTCCTTCCGGAGCATGCATACGCATTGCATATCACCTCTCGCATATCATGCCATGTTTTGCATCATGTTGCTTGCGCATTGCATCGTGGTTGATATTGGTTCCTTTGCTTGTTCTCTTGTCTTGGGTAGAGCCGGGAGACGAGTACGTGAGCGAGGAACCCGTTGAGAACGCTTTCGAGGACCAAGCTTTCGACAACTCTGAGAACCTTGCAGGCAAGATGACCATACCCTCGAAATCACTTCTATCTTTGCTTGCTAGATTGCTCGCTCTTTTGCTATGCCTATGCTGCGATACCTACCACTTGCTATATCATGCCTCCTATATTGCCATGTCAGCCCCTAACCATCCATGTCCTAGCAAACCGTTGTTTGGCTATGTTACCGCTTTTGCTCAGCCCCTCTTATAGCGTTGCTAGTTGCAGGTGAAGATGAAGTTTGTTCCTTATTGGAACATGGACTTGTTGTTCCTTGTTGGAACATGTTTACTTGTTGGGATATCACAATACCTCTTATTTAATTAATGCATCTATATACTTGGTAAAGGGTGGAAGGCTCGGCCTTATGCCTGGTGTTTTGTTCCACTCTTGCCACCCTAGTTTCCGTCATACCGGTGTTATGTTCCCGGAGTTTGCGTTCCTTACACGGTTGGGTGATTTATGGGACCCCCTTGACAGTTCGCTTTGAATAAGACTTTTCCAGCAAGGCCCAACATTGGTTTTACCATTTGCCACCTAGCCTTTTTCCCTTGGGTTCTGCAGACTCAAGGGTCATCTTTATTTTAAACCCCCGGGCCAGTTCTCCTTCGATTGCTGGTCCAAACCGAGCGATGTCCGGCGCCCCTTGGGCAACCAGGGTCTATGCCAACCCGACGTCTTGCTCATCCGGTGTGCCCTGAGAACGAGATATGTGCAGCTCCTATCGGGATTTGTCGGCACATCTGGGAGGTTTTGCTGGACTTGTTTTATTGCTGTTGAAATGTCTTGTAGTCCGGGATTCCGAGATTGATCGGGTCTTCCCGGTAGAAGGAATATCCTTCGTTGACCGTGAGAGCTTATCATGGGCTAAGTTGGGACACCCCTGCAGGGTATTATCTTTCGAAAGCCGTGCCCGCGGTTATGAGGCAGATGGGAATTTGTTGATGTCCGGTTGTAGAAAACCCGAAGTTGACCTTAACTAAAACACATCAACCGCGTGTGTAATCGTGATGGTCTTTTCTCGGCGGGGTCCGGGAAGTGAACACGGTTGTTGGAGTTATGCCTGACGTAGGTTGTTCCGGATCACTTCTTGATCATTTCTAGCTTCTCGACCGTGCCTTGCCTTCTCTTCTCGCTCTCTTTTGCGCTGTAGTCAACATATGCTAGTCGCTTGCTGCAGCTCCACCTCACTATCCTTTTCCCACCTTTAAGCTTAAATAGTCTTGATCTCGCGGGTGTGAGATTGCTGAGTCCCCGTGACTCACAGATATTATCACCTCAGTTGCAGGAACCAACGATGTCAGTGCTGATGACGCGACCGAGCTCACTTGGGAGTTTGATGAGGAACGTGGCCGTTACTATGTTTCTTTTCCAGATGATCAGTAGTGGAGCCCAGTTGGGTGATCCGGGGATCTGTTTAGCATTTGGGGTAGTCTTCTTTCATTTTGGTACCGTAGTCGGACCTTGAGTGTAATCTGTTTGATGGATGTTATTTATGTACTTGTGTGAAGTGGCGATTGTAAGCCAACTATGTATTTTTCCCCTTTATTTATTACATGGATTGTGTGAAGATTACCTCACTTGCGACATTGCTTTCAATGCGGTTATGCCTCTAAGTCGTGCCTCGACACGTGGGAGATATAGCCGCATCGAATATAGCCATCATGCATCTTTGAAAGGTAGCAGGTGCATTACATAAACCAAAAGGCATACGTCTATAAGCAAAAGTACCGAAAGGGCAAGTAAAAGTGGTCTTAGCTTGATCATCAACTGACACAGGTATTTGAGAGAAGCCAGAATAACCATCTAAAAAGCAAAAGTGTGTATGTTTGGATAATGTTTCTAGCATTTGATCAATAAAAGGTAAGGGGTAATGATCTTTTTAGTAGCTTTATTTAATTTGCGGAAATCAATTACCATCCTATAACCTTTAGTAATTCTTTGCGGAATCATTTCATCTTTATCATTAGGAAATACAGTAATACCTCCTTTCTTAGGGACACAATGGACATGACTTACCCACTGACTATCAGCAATGGGATAGATTATACCTGTAAGTGCATCTAGTGCCACCCCTAGTTGGTTTTGCAGTATTGACGAAAAACCTGGTTGAGGGACTAATGTGTTTGTGAGAATTGCAGGATAACACAGGTAGTAGTCCCTCATTGATTCGGTTTACCTACCAGAGATGACCCCTAAAAATGTATGAAGACATTGACGACAATGGTGGTATGTGAGGATATTCATATTGAAGACTATGACATGAGAAGACATTGAGTGAAGACTATGGAACGCGAACACTTAGTCGTTTGGTTGTTTCCTTTTCTTCTTTGTTGAGTCATAGGAACCACCGTACTGTTAAGTGGGGTCCAAGTGAACAAAGTCAGAGTGACTGAAGTGATGCTCAACCAAAATCCTATGTCTTCGAGCGAAGACAATGAGAGCAAATCTTATCCAGAGTTGGATGAGTCAGCTTTGCTTGTAGCCCAAGTAAAGTTGCCGCGTGTGTTTGAAATCTGACCGTTGGAACACGTGTCAGTTCCTTAGTGACCCAGGGTCATTTCGGACAAATCAGGTCGGGTTGCCTTGTGGCTATAAATAGCCCACCCCCTACACCATAAATTGGTGGCTGCTCAGAGTTAGTGCACGGCTTTTGTCGTATTGAGAGCAACCCACCTCAAAGCCTTTGAGAGAGAGAAATCCTTGCGAGGACAAAGCCCAAACACCCAGAGCCAAAGAGTGTTAGGCATCACTGAAGTCTTTTTGTCTGCGTGAACTGAAGACTTATTACACTTGAGGACTGTGAATCCTCCAGCCGGTTAGGCGTCGCGTTCTGAGCATCCAAGAGTCATTGTGGATCGCCGGTGAACGAAGTCTGTGAAGGTTTGGAAGTCTACCTTGAAGACTTACCAGAGTAATTGGGCAAGGACCGTGTGTCCTTAGCTCAAGGGGAATAAGGTGAAGACGCGGTCTTCTGAGTTGAATCTCAGACTCCCTAACCAGACATACAGTTGTCACAGCAACTGGAACTGGTCCAACAAATCATGTGTCCTCAACAAGTGACTGGTTCTATCCTCTCCCTCTCTTTACTTAGAGTTTGTCTTCATGAAGTCATTGCCTGTTTGCTTTACCTATTTGTCTTCACGGTTTGACTTCTATTGTTGTTTGGCTTCATACCATCTTCCATCCTGATCCTTACTACCTAGCTGCTATTAGTCTTCATACTATTACTTGATTCTGATGACAAGAAGAAGAAGAAATCTTCAAAGTCTTCTTCCAAGTCCTCATCCAAGTCTTCATCTCATAAGAAGAGCTCATCCGGCAAGGCACATGCTTTTGTTGGCAAGGAGATGGATTCAGAGGAGTCTCCTTCTGAGGAGGCGGAGGTGGAGTCTGAGGAGGAGTCCGACCCTGGCGTCGCAGGTCTAGCTCTAGCCACAGCCTATGTTGCCAAGTCCATCTTCAACACTGAAGACAATGACTTCCACACCAACGCTGAAGTTGATGACAAGGACGACCCTGCTCCCACCTACTGCTTCATGGCACGTGGTGCCAAGGCAAAATCACGCGATGCTTACTTTGAAACATCTAGTGAAGATGACCCTGATTGTGAATCCAAACCCAGCTACAAAACACTTGCTAAAATTGCAACTGGACAACAAAAGGCTATGGAACATACTCAAAAACTGTTAGAAAAAAGCGATGACCTGTTGGACGCGGAAATGACCCGTTCGCAGTCCTTAGTTGAAGACATAAAAAATCTTCATGCTAAGTACCAAGAACTTGAAAGTCATCATGAAACGCTCTCGAGCACTCATGAAAAGCTCTCCTATGATTATCTTCAAAGGAAGCAAGAGCTTGAGAAATTGAGAGCGGCTCATGAAGACCTTCAAAAAGAGAATGAGTCACTTCGCGCTCAACAGATCTGTCCCGCTCAGGATGGATTTGAACCACCATGCCTAAAATGTCTTGAGTGTGATAACGCTACCTCTGTTGCTGAATGTTCCACTGCTGCTACTGTTGCATTGTCTTCAACTACTGATGTGGTAACTAACCCCTCTGCTGAGGATACCACTACTATTGCTGATGAAAATGCTAGGTTGAAGACATTGCTTGAAACAGGGATGTACAAAAGTCTGAAAGGGCATCGGACACTGTGCGATGTCCTCAAAAAGCAGATTCTGAACCGAAACCCTAGAAAAGAGGGTGTTGGGTTCGAGAGGAAAATGAATGTTGATGGTTCCTACTTGAAGCCTGAGCAGTACCCCAAAACCACATGGGTTGCTACAAAGGGACCTTCAGTGGACCCATCCACCTTATCCGGCTTTACCTGTGATAACCTTGTTGTCATTGATGAATCCTTTGATGCAAACTATAAATTGTTTAAGAATCAGAATGGTAAAGTGTTTGCCAGGTATATTGGTACTAACTGCAGGAATGGGCCACCTATGAAGAAGATCTGGGTTCCCAAACGCTGTCTTGAGAAGCTTCTAGTGAATGTCATCACGACACCACCTGGGAAGAAGACAAACCCTAGACCTAAGGCTTCATATGGTCCAAAGGATTCATTCAGACAGAGGACTCACCTGAGTCACCCTAACACCAATGTTTTGCAGGGAAACCATACTCAGACTTATGAATATGAGCGTGTGTCTTCAAACCGCTATGTTCATAGAACTAAGAACTTTTCTGCTTATTCATATGAGTCTCATTCATCTCCTACAAGGCTATTTGCTAGGGCTCCAAAGCCGAAATTCTTAGATGCTGCACTTAGACTCACTGCTTCTAAGCCACCCCTGAAGATGTGGGTGGTTAAGAAGAATTAACTTTCTCTTGCAGGGAAAGGTCTCCAGCCAGAAATCAAAGGCGTTTGATGCTATTGCTGGGGACCTAAAACATCTTGTAGGGCGCAAGATTAAATGCCCAAATGGTCTTACTATGTATTTTGTTCCTGAATCGTTTGCCATTCGTCCTATCAGTCCTAATCTTGATCTGAGCTTCAATAATCCTCTTGCCCGTCAAATGTTTATGCTTCACAATGCTCTTGGTGAAGCCTATCCCCCTAATTGTACTGTAGGGTATGATACCTCGTGCTTCAGAATGGATTATGGACAGCGGATGCACTAATCACATGACTGGTGATCGAAGTCTTCTTATGGACTCAACTTTACGTCCATCTGATAAGAGTCACATCACATTTGCTGACACTGGTAAAAGCAAGGTATTGGGTCTAGGTAGAGTTGCAATCTCAAAGGATCAGCACATGGATAAAGTGATGCTTGTTGAATCCCTTGGTTTCAACATAATGTCTGTCTCAATGCTTTGCGACTTGAACATGATTGTGATATTTGGAAAATATCATTGCCTTGTACTTATGGAATCTGACAAATCTCTAGTCTTTGAAGGGTACCGGAAAGATGATCTATACATGGTAGATTTCTTAGCAGGTCCACAGCTTGCCGTATGTCTTCTTGCAAAAGCTTCAGAGTGCTGGCTATGGCATCGGAGGCTGGGGCATGCTGGCATGAGGAACTTACACACTCTCGCCAAGAAGAAGCATGTCATAGGCATTGAGGGCATCAAATTCAAGAAGGATCATTTGTGCGGTGCCTGCGAAGCTGGAAAGATGACTAGGGCCAAGTATCCCTCGAAGACAACCATGACGACATCTCAACCCTTCGAGCTGCTCCACATGGACTTATTTGGCCCTACTCACTACTCTACCCTCATGACAACTGCCTGTCTCTATGTCTTCATCATTGTTGATGATTACTCAAGATATACATCGGTGCACATAATTCTCTACAAGACTGAAGTGCAAGATGTCTTCAGACGCTTTGCAAATTGAGCCATGAACAATTATGGCATCAAGATCAAGCATATCAGAAGTGACAACGGCACTGAGTTCAAGAACACTGGACTTGATCTTTATCTGGATATAATGGGAATCACTCATGAGTTCTCCGCTCCGTACACACCTCAGCAAAATGGCACCGTGGAGTGCAAGAACAGAACCCTCATTGAGATGGCTCGAACAATGCTCGATGAGTACAAGACACCAAGAAAGTTTTGGCCTGAAGCTATTGATACAGCATGTCATGTCATCAACCGTGTTTACATCCATAAGCTTCTGAATAAAACATCATATGAACTACTCAGTGGCAAGAAGCCAAATATTAGTTACTTCAGAGTATTTGGAGCTAGGTGCTAGATCAAGGATCCACATCACAAATCAAAATTTGCACCTAAAGCTCACGAAGGCTTCATGCTCGGTTACGGAAAGGACTCCCACTCTTGCAGAGTCTTCAACCTCTATCTCTACAAAATCGTCGAAACTGTGGACGTACGGTTCGATGAAACCAATGGTTCACAAAGAGAGCTCCTGCCAAGTACACTAGACGAAGCTTCACCCAGTGAATCTATCAAGCTAATGGGAACTGGTGAAATCATGCCTTCTGAAGCACAGCCTGAAGAGGAACTTATCATTCCTGCACCTAACCAACCTGAAGACAATGCTCAGCCTGAAGACAATCCTTCCAATGTTGATAATGATCAGCAAGAGCAAAATCTTCGTCCAGTTCATCCTCGTGTTGCAAATGAAGTACAGATTGAGAAGATAATTGATAGCATCAATGCACCAGGTCCACTTACTCGCTCAAGAGCAACACAGTTAGCAAATTTCTGTGGGCACTTTTCTTTTGTGTCAATATCAGAACCCAAGAAAGTTGCTGAAGCCTTTATGGAACCTGAATGGATTCAAGCTATGCAAGAAGAGCTTCAATAGTTCAAGCTAAACAATGTTTGGGAACTTGTCAAGCGTCCTGACCCTCGCAAGCATAACATAATAGGCACAAAATGGATATATCGAAACAAGCAAGATGAGCATGGTCAAGTCGTCAGAAACAAAGCATGTCTCGTCATTCAAGGATATACTCAAGTTGAAGGGATTGACTTTGATGAAACATTTGCTCCTGTGGCTAGGCTTGAAGCTATTCGGATACTGCTAGCCTATGAAAATCATCACGACATCTTGCTATATCAAATGGATGTGAAGAGTGCATTTCTCAATGACAAGATTGAAGAAGAAGTATACGTCGCACAACCACCTGGCTTTGAAAATCCAAAACATCCTGATATGGTGTACAAGCTAAACAAAGCACTGTATGGCCTCAAACAAGCTCCTCGCGCCTGGTATGATACGATCAAAGACTTCCTGAAGAGCAAAGGCTTCAAACCTGGATCCCTCGACCCCACACTCTTCACGAAGACATATGATGGTGAACTATTTGTGTGCCAAATATATGTGGATGACATTATCTTCGGCTGCACCAACCAGAAGTATAGTGATGAATTTGGACACATGATGCAAGAGCAATATCAGATGTCCATGATGGGTGAGCTGAAGTTCTTCCTTGGTCTTCAAATTCGTCAGCAAAGAAATGGCATCTTCATATCTCAAGAGAAATACCTCAAAGATTGCCTGAAGAAGTTTGGAATGCAAGATTGCAAAGGTTACACGAAGCCAATGCCAGCCAAACACCATCTGGGTCCCGACGACAATGGTAAAGAGTTCGATCAAAAGGTATACCGCTCCATGATTGGTTCTTTACTTTACCTATGTGCATCTAGGCCAGATATTATGCTTAGTGTTTGCATGTGTGCTCGATTCCAAGCGGCACCAAAGGAATCGCATCACTTAGCTGTGAAGCGAATTCTTCGATATTTGGCTTACACCCCAACATTAGGATTATGGTATCCAAAGGGCTCAGAGTTTGATCTGGTTGGATTCTCGGATGCTGATTATGCTGGTGACAAGGTGGATCGCAAGTCTACATCGGGCACATGTCACTTTCTGGGACGATCACTTGTCTGTTGGTCTTCGAAGAAGCAGAACTGCGTATCACTCTCCACTGCTGAATCTGAATACATTGCTGTTGGATCTTGCTGCGCTCAGCTTCTATGTATGAAGCAAACTCTCAAGGACTATGGCATCCATCTAAAACAAGTACCTATCTTCTGTGACAACGAAAGCGCCATCAAGATTGCCAACAACCCATTTCAGCACTCGGAGACAAATCACATTGAAATTCGTCATCATTTTCTCAGAGATCATGTCATGAAGGAAGATATTGATATCATTCACGTCAACACTGAAGAGCAACTGGCAGATATCTTCACAAAGCCCTTGGATGAGAAAAGGTTTTGCAAGTTACGGTGTGAGCTAAATATCTTGGAATCCTCAAATGTCATGTGAACAGGCACACATCCTAACACTGTATGCATGTTGATGACTTCGATGTGCAACACACGAAGTAAAGTATATCTTCAATCAATGAAGACTTACATTCTGAGTGTGAATACATTAACGTGGAATTTGACTTCGGAGCGCCACGATAATTGTGCGTCGTGTCTAGGTCTAATACTTCCTATACGGTGGGTAACGCCACCACCAAATTCTTCTGTTTGAAGTGTTTTATTCATGGCGTTACATTTGACATGTCTACACATTTGGTTTGTCTTCAATTTCAACTTGTCTTCATGATTATCTTCACTATGTTGATTTGATTGCTTTCTGATATATATGTATACTAGTGTTCTGTCCTCTACAGCATTCACTTATAGCTATGTCTTTCTTGTTGAATCTTTTGAACTAAGTGAATGTGATCGGACCCTAATCTCTCTATGCATTCTATCTCAAACTCTATTTGTCCAAATCATATGCATTCTATTGAAACTGTCAAATGTCTTCTCTGCGTCCTTGTCAGCAGAAGATACAGAGACAAACATTAAGTCTGTTTTAAATGCTCTATCTTTATTGCCTCAAATCCGGAGAAGCCGGAACGACCATCCGACAGTTCGGGTGAGCGTGGGAACATGGGAGAACTTCGAGTATGTTGCATGCTTGCCACGTGTCCCTCAGATGTGAACCGCCAGGGGCACCTGCGTAATTGCGCTATGCCGCATACTACCTTATAAATACATCTCCCCAGCGGTCAAGAAAACCTTCTTCCACCTCTCCACCTCGTCAAAACCCTAGCGCCACCGCTAGCTCTCGACGACGCCGGTGACGAAGCGCTTAGCTGCCGCGACTTCACCGACACCGTCCTCACGCCGGTCGCGGACATCGTCCTCTCCGCTGCCGCCGTAGGTGTCCTCCGTCGCCAAGTTAGGGCACGGTGGATTGAACTGCTCGGTCTCCTACTCTTCCCATCTAGCAGTTCATTGTGTGGTAAATAAAACTCTCTTTTTACCATCTTTTTGATCCTAAAAGATTCATCCTGTTTACCGAAAGTGGTTTCTGCCTACTCAATGTTAGATCTATCTTGTCTGCATCTCATATAATGCCTAGTATATTCACTTAAGCTTCACATCTAGTTAGATTCCTCACTTGTACTTATTCATGGATTCGTACAAATCTGGAACCAACTCTCAGCACATAAGTGAATGTCTCCACATCACGAGGTCAATGTCTTCAAATTGATTTATCTTCAAAATCTTCTGAGAATGCATATGACCTCTCCCCTTCCCTCGCATCTCTAATGCTGTCACAGGTACATGTCCATGGGAGAATCCCTTGGTTCTCATAGTCTGCGTTCATTTGCAAAATTCTTACATCATCACATTAACTCTCCCGAAGCCAGTTCCTGTTGGATCAGCAAGCGGAAGCCTTTGAAGCCTTTGAACGTGTTGAAGCCATTCAGTTTGAAGTTCATGGCTACAGAGAAATCAGCAAGGAAGGGTGGCAGACAACGCCGTGGGGGTACATCAATGGATCTGCCCGAAGATCTCTATGAACTTTACAAAACAGATCCCGAAGAAAGCTATGGTCAGCGCAAGACTCGAATTCAATGGATTCGAAGATATTGGGCAGAGCAATGGTTCAAGTACAACTTTGTCACCAAGGAGTATGCTAAGAAGAATGCTATCAAGCGGCCTTTGGGAGATATTTTGTACAAAAATCTTCAACCCAAGACCAGAGCTAAAGCCATTGAGCAAGGCTTCTATCCTTGCATGGTCCGTGGACCACAACCAGCTGATGCCGACCCATCGTCTTTACTATGGTGTCGCGAAGACAATCTGTTCAAACGCAATTTTCAGTTTGCAAAGAACTCAGCCAAGCAGAACAAAAAATCTTGGGGGTTAGACTTCAACCCTGGTCCTTCTGCTCCCCGGGCTGATGGCACACGCGAAGCTGAACCCAATATCATCGGACCCTACTACAACCTTGAGGGCCTTATCACTCACATTACAGTTCAAGGTGCCAAAGTGGATCATTCTGATGATGATGCTGACACTGATGAAGCCCCAGCTCCTACTCAAAAGCCGCAGAAGCAGAAAAAGGCTAAAGCTTCAAAGTCAACTGCTCCTCCAAAAGCTTCACGTGCGAAGCCACTGGCTACTGCACCTCCTGAAGATAGTGTGCAGTCTGAAGATCTATCTCGTATCTCCAAGAGGACAGAGATGAAAAAGAATACTAATCAGGCATTGACCCCTAGTGCCATACTGCGAGACGAACACATTGATCTGTCAAGTGATGAAGATCTTGAAGATGACGCTCTTGAGCAACTGATTAAGAGTAAGGAAGAGGCAGAAATCTTAAATGATTTGCCTCTATTTGATGTGGAAATCATCCAAAACTTCATTGATGAGTGGTTTGACACCCCAAATCTCAGCTTTGAAGATCTGCAACTTCCCATTGGCCTCAGCGTCTCTTTCAATGGCGCCATCGCTTCTGAGCTCGCTCTAGCTCAGCGCATAGTTGAACTGAAGCACAAAATTGACTATGAGAAAGCTCAGTTCAAGAAGCATATGGCAAAGCTCAGCGTGCAAGATGTCAAAAACTTCAAGGTTATGTTGCACGAGCTCAAGGAAGCTTTTCTCAAGAAACGCGAAGAAGCTAAAGGTTCTCATGAGCGCATGAAGAGGCTGGCTGATAAGTGCGTGCAAGCCTACAATGAGGCTGAGAAGCGCAAGGCTCTTGGTCGTCCTGGTATCGACCCCAGAATGGCTGCAAAGAAGAAGAAGCCATCGACTGACAAATCTGCACCTTTAAGGCAGGAAGAGCCACGCATTGTCTTCCCAAGCAGCATGTCCGGCTCGAAGCCAAAGGTCAAGTCAACCGCTTCACAACTGAAGAAGACAAGGGCTGCCGAGGCTGAAGCCAGAAAGAGGAAAAATCCTGATGCTTCTGATGTCGCTCCCTCCAAGAAGAAGCGCAAAACCAAGAAAGATCGGGATGCTCCCACAGAGCCCCTTGTTGTCGAGCTCATCTCTGTTGCTCGTCCTGACTCTTCGCATCAAGAACGACAGATGGTAGTTCATGAGCCTGCTTCCCAGAGGCTCCTGAAGCTGAAGACATTCCAGCAGTTGACCCCACCGGTGCTGAAGACATTGGTCACCAAGACAATGTTGAAGATGATGTAGTTCTTCCTCAGATCGAGGACAATTTTGTATCATCGCCTGTTCTCACGAACAACGAACTCATCAGCATTGGTCGTCCTCTGATGCCAATTGCTCAGGATGCATCATGGGCTGATCACCCACAATAACAAGACACCCCGAGTACTCCCCAACAACAATTCACACCACCAGTGCAAGAAGAAGAAGATGACTTTGAGGCCCAGCCAACTCCATCTCCACAGGCGTCGCCAGCATTACGCAGGCTTCGCAAAGGACCAAGGCCCCAAGTCCCTCTTTCGAGCGTTCCAAAAGGAGAAGTGCACCACCAATCTGTTGCACGTCAAGTGTTTCCAGAAGCCACTTCTACTGTGAATGTCTCTGAGTCTGAAGCTAAAGTTGTTGAAGACAATCCGGCTGCATCAGCCGAAGACAAACCAACAGAAGAAGAACGTGTCCCTACTCCCCACCATTACTGAAGAAGTTGTTCCTGAAGTGAACGTATCTGCGCCAAACCCTCCAGCTCCTCGAGTGGAGATTGAGAATCCTGAGGCTGCCACCACTAACACGATTGAAGCCAATGACGTGGTCATGGCTGATGACAATGTGGAGCCTGCACCAAACACTATGCCCGAAGCAAATGAAGCCAATGATGCACCTACTCCTGAAGCCTCTGTTGTGCAGCCTCACACCTCTGGTGATGCCACTGCTCCTGTTCCGCCACCAAGGCCGCACACTATCGAGCAAGCATACAACTATGGCCAGCTTATCACTGTCAAATGGCCTTTTCTGACTCCTCCGCCTGCTGTTGGTCCTCAGTTTGACTACCACGTTGAGCATAGGCCTCAGGTTCAGAAGCCAATGCCAAGGTTTTCCAGGTTTCCAGGTACTGCATCTGCACCCAGATCATTCAATATCAATGGCTTCAAGGCACACAACACCTTCTTTGATAGCGCTAAGAACCCCTATTCCAAGGCAAGAATATCTTCTGATCGGTTCTGGAGCTATCAGCAGCGCAGTTATTACTCATGCATCTTATACAATCAAGGTCGCATTTTTCCGCATATGCGTCTTGACACTGAAGCCATAACTGGTCTGCCCTGCTTGGAAGAAGCGCTGGATTGCTTCAGAGAGTCTGGTTTGCTGCAGTTCGTCACTGACAAGGAGCACTGGAACGAAGAATTGCTGCTCCAATTCTATGCCACTCTCCATATTCGTGGCTACAACAGGGATCTGAAGACTTGGATCCTTAAGTGGATGACAAGCCATGTTCATCATGAAGCCAAAGCCTTTGATGTCATTGAGCTCACAGGCCTGCCCACTCCAGGTGATCTTTATGAACCTGGTTGTCAGCTCCACAGTGCTGCTATGGAAAGCATCTTTCACAAGCCTGAACCCAACATGAGTCAGATGCTCATCATGATGAAGCCTTTGCCTCCAGATGCAGAATATTTTAAGGAGTTCTTTGTTGAAGACCTTGAGTATCTGCCACGCACCATCTATCATATCATACGGCGAACTCTTTGGCCCATCAAAGGACATTCTCCTCATGCTAAGCTGGAAGGTGCAAAGAAGACTTTGGTCTTCCATATTCTTCACGGCAAAAGCTTCAATGCACAAGACTTCTTTATTCGCCAACTTGCTGCATCAGGATCTGACATTTTTGGCCTGAAGTTCTATGCTCCCTGGATCATGCGTCTGATCAAGCTCCACTCTGCCTTCAACTATCAACCCTCTGCACGCAATCATATCATCTTTTGCCAGAGGTTGATCTGTTTGTTGAAGCCATATATCCAGAGCCTGCCAAGGAGCCTCTTAGTCTTCAGAATGTTGACCACCAAAGCTTCTCAAAAAACACTGATGGAGTTCAAGCTGTCGCTCGTGTCTATCCATTGGCAGGAATTACTCGCTTGCCTCACCGTGCGCAGACTGAAGCTACTGACAGCACCATTGCCCAAAGGCCTCGAAAGCGCTCTCATGTTTTGAATGACCGAGAACTTCTTGTGGCACTGCATCAGAAACAAGATAAGCATCATGACTGGCTCAAACGACAGATGCAATGTCTATTGGTGTACGTCAATCGCATTCGCAATCTTGCCACCAAGAATGCTTTTGTCACTCATGAGACCTGTCGGCGATCATGGAAGAGTTTGACACTGCTCAATGCTGAAGCAGATCTTCAAGACGATGGCTTCACTGAAAAATTCAAGTTTGACTCCACTCCTCCACGGAATGCTGTCCTACGTCAAACTCCATCCCTTGAAGACTCTGACTATTCTTCCTCCGCGGCAACTGTGAATGCCCGAGTGATCGATGATGAAGATGATGCTACTTCACCGCCCCCTACTTCTGCATGAATCGACACTGCACCAAGTTCGTCTGCACCGCCAAACAACACCGACGACCCTGCTGCTTCACCTACTCCTTCTGGGAACGAGTAGATGCTCTATGTCTTCAAACCTTTTTGGTCCTTACTGACAAAAGGGGGAGAAGCATATGAGTTTGATAGTCTTCAAGCGGGTCCATATGGGCGGTGGTTTTATATTTTGCCTAGTGTTTACAACTCTCGCTTTTTGATACTTTTGGTTCTTTGAGTTGTAACACTTAAACTCGATGGTCGTCTGCCACTTATTTGCTATTCTGTGATGCGATGATAAATTCCGCATGTGCGATGATAACTTCCGCACTTAGGTCATCTTGCAGACGTCCATTTTTCATTATGCATGTCATTATGTTCGTTATATCAAATCATGCATTGACTTCATAAGTTGAAGAGGATCTCCACAAGTACAACCTGCCATGTGCATTTGCATTCCAAAAGCAAATTACTTATATGCACATCTTCAGGGGGAGCCTTTGCCACTTATGAAGACAATACCTAAATCCTTTACATTTCACATACTTTTATCCCTGTTGAAAACTTCAACCAGTTTGTCATCAATCACCAAAAAGGGGGAGATTGTAAGTGCATCTAGTGCCACCCCTAGTTGGTTTTGGAGTATTGACGACAAACCTGGTTGAGGGACTAATGTGTTTGTGAGAATTGCAGGATAACACAGGTAGTAGTCCCTCATTGATTCAGTTTACCTACCAGAGATGACCCCTAAAAATGTATGAAGACATTGATGACAATGGTGGTATGTGAGGATATTCATATTGAAGACTATGACATGAGAAGACATTGAGTGAAGACTATGGAACGCGAAGACTTAGTCGTTTCGTTGTTTCCTTTTCTTCTTTGTTGAGTCATAGGCACCACCGTACTGTTAAGTGGGGTCCAAGTGAACAAAGTCAGAGTGACTGAAGTGATGCTCAACCAAAATCCTATGTCTTCGAGCGAAGACAATGAGAGCAAATCTTATCCAGAGCTGGATGAGTCAGCTTTGCTTGTAGCCCAAGTAAAGTTGTCGCGTGTGTTTGAAATCTGACCGTTGGAACACGTGTCAGTTCCTTAGTGACCCATGGTCATTTCGGACAAATCAGGTCGGGTTGCCTTGTGGCTATAAATAGCCCACCCCCTACACCATAAATTGGTGGCTGCTCAGAGTTAGTGCACGGCTTTTGTCGTATTGAGAGCAACCCACCTCGAAGCCTTTGAGAGAGAGAAATCCTTGCGAGGACAAAGCCCAAACACCCAGAGCTAAAGAGTGTTAGGCATCACTGAAGTCTTTCTGTCTGCGTGAACTGAAGACTTATTACACTTGAGGACTATGAATCCTCCAGTCGGTTAGGCGTCGCGTTCTGTGCATCCAAGAGTTATTGTGGATCGCCGATGAACGAAGTCTGTGAAGGTTTAGAAGTCTACCTTGAAGACTTACCAGAGTAATTGGGCGAGGACTGTGTGTCCTTAGCTCAAGGGGAATAAGGTGAAGATGTGGTCTTCTGAGTTGAATCTCAGCCTCCCTAACCAGACGTACAGTTGTCACAGCAACTGGAACTGGTCCAACAAATCATGTGTCCTCAACAAGTGACTAGTTCTATCCTCTCCCTCTCTTTACTTAGAGTTCGTCTTCGTGAAGTCATTGCCTGTTTGCTTTACCTATTTGTCTTCATGATTTGACTTCTATTGTTGTTTGGCTTCATACCATCTTCCATCATGATCCTTACTACCTAGTTGCTATTAGTCTTCATACTATTACTTGATTGCATACTTGACTATGGCTTGCTTAGTGTAGTTTATCTTCCGCTGCATACTAATAGGGTCATTCTTATTGTTTGTCTTCGAAACTTCCATGTTTTGAAGACTTTCATAAAAATCGCCTATTCACCCCCCTCTAGTCGATAACTAGCACTTTCAATACCTGCCTCAAGGAGCTTTAATATTTCCTTTCTTACCACTTCTTTCATCTTAGGATTTAGCCGTTGTTGGTGATCAATAACTGGTTTGGCATCTTTCTCCAAATTTATTTTGTGTTGGCATAGAGTGGGATGAATGCCCTTAAGATCATCAAGAGTATATCCAATAGTAGCACAGTGCTTCTTCAGAGTTTTCAATAATTTTCTTCCTCCTTCTATGAAAGGTTAGTACTAATAATAACATGATATATCTTCTTTTCATCAAGATAAGCATATTTAAGAGTATCAGGCAATGGTTTGAGCTCAAACATGGGATCACCCTTGGGTGGAGGAGGATCACCTAGGATTGCAATAGGCAAGTTGTGTTTCAGAATAGGTCCTTGTTTAAAGAACACTTCATCTGTTTCCCTTCTTTCATTCATAAACATATCATTTTCATGGTCTAGCAAATATCGTTCTAAAGGATCACTAGGAGGTTGTCGGCATTCTGGGAACGAGGGTCCCCAGACTTGCCTGCCTGCGGCATGCGGCGTGGCTCAAATGGGGGCCCAGCGTGGCCCATCTTCATCAACACAAGGCTCAAGACCCTCACGAGGGGCTAAGCCTCGCGAGGCGGACGACACGGCGCTTCCTCAAGCACGGCCTCCTTAGGCTGGCTCGCGAGGAGGCGGAGAGATCAAGGCAGGTACCTCACGAGGTGCCCATGACGCAAGCCATGACGACCAAGGGTGCCAGGCGGGCGCCAGCCCACGCAGCGTCTCCCTTTCCTCTTTGGTGCAAGGGGGGCAAGCGCAGGCGAGAGGATCAAGCAAAGGCACCCATTTCGGTGCAACGAGACCAAGACCAGTCCAACGGTGGGAAGGAGGTCACCATGGAGCCCAGGACGGCGTCACCACAGGGCCTTTGGCAGGCGAAGACCAACTTTAGTCAGGATAAGTGTACCAGATGTCCCCCTTCAAATTGGCCAATTGTTGGCGCCCTTCCCGCTCAATATTTGGGAAGAGGCCCAGGGCCTTTGCCTATAAATAGGACTAGCCACCCCCAGGGTAGAAGGGATCGGATCCGATTCAGCATCCAGAGAGCCGATTGAGTATCTAGAGGCATACAGAGAGAGAGAGAGAAGGGCGGTCGAACTCCCCCTACCAGTTCATACCCTAGCCAAGAAAAGACCCTCGCGAGGCTGTTCTTCCTTGTATTGTTCTTCGTCATCAGCCCAAGAGGCAATCCACCCACCACACTGGAGTAGGGTATTACACCACAATGGTGGCCCGAACCAGTATAAACCCTGTGTCTCTTGTGTTGTTCTTCTAGTAGTTAGATCCTTTCGAGACGGAGAGGTAGAGGGCACGATCTCCGCGCGCACCCCAGAGTTCGAACCTTAAGGGTCTGCCGGAACCCGTGATCCGACATTTTTCGCGCCAGGTAGGGGTGCGCCGGAGTCCGTCTTCCACCGCTCCGCTCTCCTCCGACCGTCGCACCCATGTCTGACGCTCGTCGGGCCCGCGCCGAGCGCCAGGCCGCCATCGCTTCCCGCGCCGTCCAGACGGCCCCTGTCGGTGGGCGTCCTCATCGTTCCCCGTCGCCTGCCGTCAACGCCGCCACCGGCCCGGCGGGGAACGAGCAGCAAGCATCCTCTCAGCACCCGTCCGTGCGGCGGGATGGCCGCACCGCCACTCCGTCGCTCACCCTGGCCGATTCTTCGTCGCACGCGCTTCGCGCGCCCTTGGAGGCTCGAGCTGCGCTCATCGCGGCGAACGAGCTCCTACGCTACCGCCCCGTCGACGACGTCTACGAGTAGTGGCCTGACAGCGTCGCCGAGCTCGTCCGCGCTGCAGGGGGCTCTCCCGCGCCTTCCGCACCGCTGCGCCGCACTCTGCCCCGCGTGGGCAATGAAGCCCCGAGGGCATTCCAGCCGCCTCCTTTCTAAGAAGATGCCATGGCCCCAAGGCGCGCAGCTCCTAGGCGGAACCCGCTCCGTCGTGCGCCGGCCCAGCAGGAACGGAGCTGCCAAGAAGTCCCGTGACCGCAAGAGGCCGCCCGGGCGCTCCCAGCCCCGGCTCGCCGAGACCCCGCTCCAACTCCGGCACGTCAAGACCCCGCGCTGCTCCCAGCTGCAGCGCAAGGGGACCCACAAGGCCAAGCTCTCCCTCAACCAAAACCTCCCGCGGTCACCGCTGGCTGCCGCGCCTACACCCCCGAGCTGTGTAGCGTCACGTGGCCCGGCAAGTTCAAGCCGGACCTGCCTCCTCGCTACTACGGCACAACTGATCCCACAGAGTTCCTCCAGCTCTACGAGCTGGGAATTGAAGCGGCCAGCGGGGACGAAAAGGTCATGGTGAACTGGTTCCCCATGGCGCTGAAGGAAGGTGCTCGTACTTGGCTCCTGAACCTGGCCCCAGGCACGATCTCCTCCTGGGACCAGATGCGTACTCGCTTCATCGCCAACTTCCAAGGTACCCGCGACCGGCCTCCCGCCGTGAGCGACATGCGCCGCATCAAGCAGCAACCTGGAGAGACCCTGCAAAAGTACATCCAGCGCTTCAACAGTGCGCTCCTCAAGATCCCCAGGGTGTCCGAGGAAGCCATCATTTCGGCCTTCTCCGATGGCGTGCACGACGTCAAGATAAAGGAGGAGTTGGCGATGCATGAAGACCTCTGCACCCCCCTGGAGCTGTTCAACCTGGCGACCAAGTGCGCCAGGGCTGAGGAGGGACGCCTCTCCCTCCTCGAGTTGCCTGCCGCAGACCCAAAAGAGAAGAAGCCCAAGGCCAAGGACGTGAAGTGCAAGGGGGCTGCCGTGCTCGCGGTAGAGCCAGACACCAACAGGGGCAAGGATCTGCCCGAATCCTCCAGGGGCAGCCGGTACTGTGTGTACCACGACCTCCACACCCACAACACCAATGAATGCCAAGAACTCCGCGCCGTGCGAGAAGGAAGAGTCGGCCGACGCCCTGACCGTGCTGACCGGGGCTACGGTCGAGGAGGAGGAAGGAACCCGGGACGCTGGGAAGATCGTGGGCCACGTCAAGGCTGGCGTGACCAACCTCGCGAGGACCGTTGGCATGACCAACCTCGCGAGGACCGCTGGCGTGACCCGCCTCGCGAGGGGGACTGGAGGGACCAGCCTCGTGAGGATCGCCCTCATGGCAACCCAGGCCTGCCGCCATTGCCGCCTCAGCCAAGAAGGAATGAAGACCGCCACCAAGACCAGGGGGCTGGGGGCTTCCAAGAGCCTCACGCAATCGCCTGCATCCTGGGCGGAGCTCAAGCCCCAGCCTCTCAACGTATCTTCAAGCAGTTTGCTCGCAAAGTGAATGCAGTTCTCCCCAAGCTCGAAGCAACGCATCCCCTCAGGTGGTCGGCCTGCACCATCACGTTCAGCTCAGCAGACCAGCTCAAGTGCGCGGCCACAGCCGGAGTCCTCCCAATGCTTTGTTCCCCAGTCATCAGCAACGTTCTGGTCAACAGGACCCTCATCGACGGAGGGGCAGGGCTCAATGTCTTGTCCGTGGAAACGTTCAATAGCCTCCAAGTGCCCTATGACCAGCTCCAGCCAACCAAGCCCTTCTCCGGAGTCACCGACGGTTCCACGGTCCCGATCGGGCAGGTCCGCCTCCCAGTCACCTTCGGCACCTATGACAACTACCGCACCGAGCTCATCGACTTTGACGTCGCCCACATCCGCCTGCCGTACAACGCCATCCTCGGGTACCCGGCGCTGGCCAAGTTCATGGCCGTGACTCACCACGGCTACAACGTCGTCAAGATGCCAGGAAGCGGCGGCGTCATCACGGTGCCATGTCAAGGGAAGGATGCAGTGTGTGCCCTGGAGCGAGCCTTTCAGGCCGCGTCACTAGAAGACCCGGATCGCGGAAGCAGGAGGCTTCCTGAGACCACCCCCAAGAAGAAGAAGACAACGTCAGGCTCAGCCCCTCAGGAGGCAGGCCCTTCAAGGCTCGCGTCTGCCCAGGGGGATCCTCCTTCAATCGCATAGGAAAGCACGCCTGGCTCCCTCCTTAGGCAGGGCTCAGGGGCTCTCACCTGGAGGGTCACCGACCTAGCCAAGGTCACGAGGGAGGCGCTGGGGCACCATGTGGAGGCGTGTTTCGAAGCACGTTTCCCTCGAAAGGAAGCCAGGGAAGGAAGGTCAGACCAGTAGGAGTTTGTTAGCAAGGCCATTCAAGAACTACAGGAGTCAAGGATCATGAGAGGTTGTCGTCACCCACCAGCTGTGGCTCCCCATCCAGGCGAGGATGGTGGGCTGCGCGTCTGCGTCGACGTACCAGGGCTCAATCAGATCGCCACGGCAGAGCGCCTCTGGCCCTCACAAGTGGGGCGCTACGGAGGACCACCCCACAGCTATGTTCACATGCCTTATGGCCTGCCGAGCGTAGCTGCGGCGTACCAGTGCCTCATGAGGAGCGTCTTGGAGGTGCAAGAAGACAGGCGTTCCACGGCCCTGGTGGAGATGGAGGCTGCTCACGAGGAGCCACTATTGCCTCCGGAGCCTCCCGAGGCCCCTGGGCCTGGGGGCTCGTGAGGATCGGCTTCCGCATCCCACCGAGTCTGCTGCACCAACGCCACTGCACCGACAACATCTTCAGGTGACATCTTTCAAGTTTCATTCCCAGCTGGGAGCGCCCTCCCAGGGTTGCGTCATTCCCAGGCCGCGTGGGTCCGTCCCTGTGGCATGTATCCCTTTTTATCTTTTCAGTCGCTAGCTTGCTTTGCTGGGGGCGCCCCTCGGGCTGCGTCATCCCAGGCCACTCGGGCTAGGCCCAGCGGCATGTATCCCTTCCGCGTTTATTCCCAATTATGCATCATGCTTGATTACTTGATACCGTCCGCGGCACCTCTTCTTCTTCATGTCGACCACTTGCACGTTAAAGGGGGGTGCCTGAGCATCGCGACTCAGGGCTCTTACTGGCTCTCCGGCCCTCACCCTCTGGTCTTGTCCACGGCATCGCGACCTGGCATACCAGCGACGGCTGAGACAAGCTCGAGGGCCGGGACCCGAGGACGTAGAGTGCCGGCATCTAACCAGATTTTGCAGGAACACATCTCAAGATACGGCCCAGTGCCAGGCGCAACCCGCCTAGAGGTAGGGCCTCATGAGTCCCGCGCTGGCTCACGGGTACCCAGATACACCTCACCTAGCTCTACCGTGCCAGCCACGTGTCAGGGCGGGGCTGTACACGCCCCGGGGGCTCCTCCCGGAGGGGAGCCCCCTCCCACGTACCAGTGGAAGCACCATGCTCCGCGCTGGCTGACGACACTGCCGAGGAGCGGCTATGCCCGTACACATACGGAAGCGCTATGCTCCGTGCTGGTGATAAACAACTGAGGGTGGCCTCCGGGCCGCATTAACCTCAGGGAGCCCCGAGCTCAGTGGTCGGCCTCATCGCAACGCCTCCCCCCGGGAGCGCCGCGCGAGGGGCCTGGGCACGGGGGCTACGACTGGGTCACGCCTAGCCGTACGCCCCAGCCAAGCCCCTCGGGCCTGGTTCGTCACGCGTCTCTCCCCGAGCGGAGCCAAGGTACGAAGGTCGTTTGCGCGTCAAGGGGGACTCCTGAGCATCGCGACTCAGGAGCCTAACTGGCTCCGTAGCCCCTCACTCCTTAGTTCTGAAAGGCTATGCTGGGTGAGGTACGCGCGGGGTCGGGCTCTGTAGACGTAGAACGGTAGCCCCGCCTACATTCCATCTCATGTTGTTCGCGTGACTCCTGAGCATCGCGACTCAGGAGCCTAACTGGCTCCGTAGCCCCTCACTCCTTAGTTCCGAAAGGCTATGCTGGGTGAGGTACGTGCGGGGTCGGGCTCTGCAGACATAGAACAGGAAACACACCTACATTGCGCTTCCCTACTTGTTGTTCGTGCGCCAAGGGGGACTCCTGAGCATCGCGACTCAGGAGCCTAACTTGTCACGTGGCCCCTCATTCCTTTGGTCCCGTCCTGGTTTCCGGTCGGGGCTGATGCTGGGTGAGGCATGCGCGTGGCCGGGCTCTGCCGGCGTAGAACATAAACAAGTAGGGAAGGGAAACATAAAATTCAAGGAACTTAAAAGTAAATATTACAACCCATACTGTCGCCTTGGTACCAAACGCAAATTTAAATGCCTCCTCGAGGCGTCGTGCATGTGCAGGAATCGAAAGAAGGACAGGAACGATAGCGGAATCACTTGTCGGCAGCGGAGTCGCGTGGAGTGGCTTCTCCATGTGGGGTAGTAGGGCCGGCAGTGCCTCGCTTCGGCTTGGTGCTGAAGGCCCGGAACTTCCCTAGCAGCGCCTCTGCGCGCCCCTTCACGGCCTCGACAGCGGCAGCGGCGCCCTCGCCGCTCACCGGCTCCAGCAGGCTGTCAAGGTCGGCGCTGGGGTCGTGAAGGTAGACATGGGCGAAGACCCGCGTCAGCGCGGCGGAAGACAGGACACGCGCCTCGGCTTCAGCCATGGGGGCGAGTCCGAGGGCGACATCTCCAAGAGCCTTCACCAAGAAGGGAAGCAGTTTGGCGGGGCCGTCCCCGTCACCAGCCAGCGGGCTATCCAGGCCACTCTCGTAAAGCGTCTTCAGTGAAGCGCGGGCATCCTTCTCCATGTCCGCGAAGGCCATGCGATCCTCGGCAAGGACCCGGGCCTTGGCGTCCAGCTCGGCCTTCGTCGTCTCCAGCTCCTTCTTCAACGCACCTAGGTGGTTGCGGCGCTTCTTGAGCTTCGCCTCCTGGTCCTCGAGCGCCGCCTCGCAAGCCTTCACCCCCTTCTCCTGCTCTTGGCGAAGGCGGGTCTCCTCTACAAGCTGATCACGAAGGCTTTGCAACTTGTCCTCCAGCTCCTTGCAGCGGCCGCGGATGCCAACCGCCTCTCCCAGGGCCGCGTCACGGGCAGCCTTCGCCTCGAGGGTAGCCTCCCTCTTCTCATCACAGGCCGTCGAGGCCTGAACCAGCGCTGCCCGAATCAAGGCGTCAGAGCGAATCCACCCCGAGGCCAGCTCCAGGCGCCCGGCCACCAGGCGAGGGTCGGCGCCTAGAAGATCCTGCCGCAGCCGGTCCAGTCCAGCAACAGCTCGCTCGAGGATGGAAGAACAAGGCAGAGAAGCATCAGTGCGCTTCAAGGCAGCAGGAGGAGTCGCGGAACCAGCAGACGGCGGAACGGGAGGAGAAGGTAGCGGCGGCGAGGCTGCAGTATCCCGAGACGGAGTCTGCTGCGCCTCCCCAGCCGTAGCAGCAGCACCAGGCAAGGGCACCTCTGGGGTCGACCGAGCCATGGGGGCTGCGGCCCCAGCCAGATCAGCCAAGCCCTACAAGGGCGAGTGGGCAGGAGAAGCCCGTGCGTCGCGGTCGCCCTCCCCTGCTGGTGGAGGTGTCGCCACAGCTGGGGCCTCAGGAGCTCCCTTCAGCTTCTTCGCCGTGGGCGCCAGCCTGCTCAGGAGAAGTAATCGTCAAGCCTCGTCAGCGGAACAAGAAACCAGGGATCAAGGATCAAGCACTTACAGGTCGTCGCCAGAAAGCTCCAGCGGCCTCCTGCCAAACTTGAAGCCTGAGAGCCGGCTGGAGGGGTCGACCTCGGAAGCAGAAGGCGCGTCAGTGGTTCACCCCGGAGTCAAGGCGGACCCGCGGGGAATCAACCCGGTCCTGCCCTTCTTCGGGACCGGGGGTGAGCTCCCGCTGCCCAGCACGTCGTCGTCATCGTCATCATCGCTCAGCGAAAGGCGGAGAGCGCGGGCCTTGTGCTGGAGCGGGGGAGCCCTAGACTCTCCGTCAGTCGCCTCGGAGTCGGGACCTTCCTCCCGCTCCTCCTTGCCCGCTCCTCCGCTGGAGTCGCCGGAAGACACATCCACCAGATCCTCGGGAGCTACCACGGGCACGAGCCCGTCCCCGTTGAAGACAGGCATGGACTTCACCACTTGCTCCCAATCGTCGCGGAGGAACAGGGGCGAAGGCGCGCCCTCCAGCCTTGCTGCCTCGCCCCCGACCAGGGACTGGAGAACCACAGTCATGTCCTCTTCGCCCACGGCTGCGGGGCTCGGGTGAGGCCTCCACATCGGGGGAGAGTACTGCCGAAGCGGAGCCAGCTGGTGCTCCAGGAACTCCCTCAGCAACGACGCCCCGGTCAGCTTCGCCGTCGCCATGTTGGCTGGCTTCAGATCGGCGTCCATCTTCGCCAGCATCGACTTCGCGCGGGGATCCGTGAGCTCCGCTCGGCACCAGTCTTCCGAGCTCATGGGTGGCTCTGTGGGAAGGGCCAACCAAGGGTGGACGCACCCGGCGTCAACCAATACCCACTTGCTCCGGAAGCCCTCGATCCTCTTCCCTGGATTCGAGATGGCCATGGAGCTGCCGCAAGCGACGAAGCCCGCGCACGCCGAAGGGGAACCTTTGGAGGTTTGGAGGTAGAAGTAGTGGCGCAGCAAGGCCACTGAAGGCTGCACCCCCACATGCGCCTCGCAGTAGTAGGCGAAGATCGCCAGGAGAAGGACGGAGTTGGGGTGGAGATGCAAAGCTTGCAAGTTGTAATGGCGGAGGACAACGAGGAAGAACTCAGAGAAAGGAGGCACCAGGCCCGCTGTAATGGAGCTCACGAAGAAAGGATAGAAGGTGCTCCCTTGGCCTTCAGGGGCATCGGAGCCGACCTTGAACATCTGCGCCCCGTCAATGCCCTGCTTCGCTCGCCTTCGACACGTTGGGCAAATCCAAAGCAGGCGAGAACCAAGCTTCGGCCAGGGCCCGGCGAGGCGCCATGGCTACCTGGGTCGAGCGGGTGGAGCAGATCTGGAAGCTTGGAGGAAGGGAGGAGAAGCGCAAGAAAGGGGATCTGAGCAGCGGATGAAGAAGGAGAAGAACAAAGCCCGAGCGGATGCCACACCTTTAATAACCTGCATAGTTGCAAAAGCGCCTACGCCCAATCAACCGCCACGCGGCGCCCAAGGCCGCAGGCTGTTAGGGCCCGCGGCGCTTCGCCCTTGCCCTTTCGCCTCTCGGTAGGGCCAAGTCCATGCGCGCCTTGGGCCCGAGGGCTACTGTCGGCGTTCTGGGAACGGGGGTCCCCAGACTTGCCTGCCTGCGGCCTGCAGCGTGGCTCAAATGGGGGCCCAGCGTGGCCCATCTTCATCAACACAAGGCTCAAGACCCTCGCGAGGGGCTAAGCCTCGCGAGGCGGACGACACGGCGCTTCCTCAAGCATGACCTCCTTAGGCTAGCTCACGAGGAGGCGGAGAGATCAAGGCAGGTACCTCACGAGGTGCCCATGATGCAAGCCATGATGACCAAGGGTGCCAGGTGGGCGCCAGCCCGCGCAGCATCTCCCTTCCCTCTTTGGTGCAAGGGGGCAAGCGCAGGCGAGAGGATCAAGCAAAGGCACCCATTTCGGTGCAACGAGACCAAGACCAGTCCAACGGTGGGAAGGAGGTCACCATGGAGCCCAGGACGGCGTCACCACAGGGCCTTTGGCAGGCGAAGACCAACTTTAGTCAGGATAAGTGTACCAGATGTTCCCCTTCAAATTGGCCAATTGTTGGCGCCCTTCCCGCTCAATATTTGGGAAGAGGCCCAGGGCCTTTGCCTATAAATAGGACTAGCCACCCCCAGGGTAGAAGGGATCGGATCCGATTCAGCATCCAGAGAGCCGATTGAGTATCTAGAGGCATACAGAGAGAGAGAGAAGGGCGGTCGAACTCCCCCTAGCAGTTCATCCCCTAGCCAAGAACAGACCCTCGCGAGGCTGTTCTTCCTTGTATTGTTCTTCGTCATCAGCCCAAGAGGCAATCCACCCACCACACTGGAGTAGGGTATTACACCACAATGGTGGCCCGAACCAGTATAAACCCTGTGTCTCTTGTGTTGTTCTTCTAATAGTCCTTTCGAGACGGAGAGGTAGAGGGCACGATCTCCGCGCGCACCCAGAGTTCGAACCTTAAGGTTCTGCCGGAACCCGTGATCCGACAGAGGCACGGCAATAGAAGAAAGACCAATAATTTCATCTTTACTAGGCAATTCCTCCTCATGGTGTTGTCTACGAAATTTAGAAAAATTAAACTCATGGGACATATCACCCAAACCAATAGTCACAACATCCTTTTCGCAGTCTATCTTAGCATTAACAGTATTTAAGAAGGGTCTACCAAATATAATGGGACAAAAGTGATCTTGTGGGGAACCAAGAACAAGGAAATCAGCAGGATAATTTAGTTTTCCTACACAAGACTTCAACATCTAACAATTCCAGTTGGTGATATAGTATCTCTATTGGCAAGCTTGATGGTAACATCAATATCTTCTAACTCAGCAGGTGCAATATCATGCATAATTTCTTTGTATAGGTCAATAGGTATTGCACTAGCACTAGCACCCATATCACACAAGCCATGATAACAATGATCTCCTATTTTAACAGAAATAACAGGCATGCCTACCACATGTCTATGTTTATCTTTAGCACTAGGTTAGCAATTCTAGCAGTTTCATCACATAAATAAATAACATGCCCATCAATATTATCAGCCAAGAGATCCTTAACAATAGCAATATTAGGTTCAACTTTAACTTGCTCACGAGGTGTGTAAGTTCTAATATTGCTTTTACGAACCATAGTTGAAGCTTTAGCATGATCCTTTATTCTAACAGGGAAGGGTGGTTTCTCAACATAAGCAGTAGGAACAATAGGATCATTATAAGTGATAGTCTTTTCTTCAACTTCAATAGGTGCAACTACTTTTACTTATATGGGAGGATGATATTTAAACCACTTCTCCTTAGGGAGATCAACGTGAGCAGCAAAAGATTCACAGAAAGAAGCTACTATCTTAGAGTCAAGTCCATATTTAGTGCTAAATTTACGGAAAACATCGGTATCCATAAAAGATTTAACACAATCAAACTTAGGTGTTATACCTGACTCCTTACCTTCATCGAGGTCCCAATCTTCAAAGTTGCGTTTAATTCTTTCCAATAAATCCCATTTGAATTCAATAGTATTCATCATAAAAGAACCAGTACAAGAAGTATCGAGCATGGTGCGATTGTTATCAGAAAGCCGAGCATAATTTTTTTGAATAATCATTTCTCTCGAGAGCTCATGATTGGGGCATGAATATAACATTGATTTAAGCCTCCCCCAAGCTTGAGCGATGCTTTATCCTTCGCGAGGCCAAAAATTATATATATAATTACGATCACGATGAACAAGATGCATAGGATAAAACTTCTGATGAAATTCCAATTTCAATCGCTTGTAGTTCCATGATCCCATGTCATCACATAGCCTATACCATGTCAATGAATCTCCCTTCAAATATAAAGGGAAGACCTTCTTCTTGATAACATCATCGGGCATACCTGCAAGCTTAAATAATCCACAAACTTCATCCACATAGATTAGGTGCTCATCAGGATGTAATGTTGCATCTCCTGCAAAAGGATTAGCTAGCAGTTTTTCTATCATACCCGAAGGAATTTCAAAGTAGACATTTGTATTTTCAGTAGGTTCAGTAGGTTGAGGAGAAACTCTTTTCTCTACTGGTCGGGGTGAAGATACCCCAAAAAGCCCCTCAGATGATTACTTTCCATAGTAACAAGTGACGGTAAATTTCAGCACACTATATAAATTTTTCCTTACCAAATTCCACCTACCAAAGGCGCTTCACTCCTCGGCAACGGCGCCAGAAAAGAGTCTTGATGACCCACAAGTATAGGGGATCTATCGTAGTCCTTTCAATAAGTAAGAGTGTCAAACCCAACGAGGAGCAGAAGGAAATGATAAGCAGTTTTCAGCACGGTATTCTCTGCAGGCACTGAAATTATAGGTAACAGATAGTTTTGTGATAAGATAATTTGTTACGAGCAACAAGTAACAAAAGTAAATAAAGTGAAGCAAGTTGGCCCAATCCTTTTTGTAGGAAAGGACAAGCTTGAACAATTTCTTATATGAAGGAAAACGCTCCCGAGGACACATGGGAATTATCGTCAAGCTAGTTTTCATCACGTTCATATGATTCGCGTTCGGTACTTTGATAATTTGATATGTGGGTGGACCGGTGCTTGGGTGCTGTCCTTACTTGGACAAACATCCCACTTATGATTAACTCCTATTGCAAGCATACGCAACTACAAAAGAAGTATTAAGGTAAACCTAACCATAGCATGAAACATATGGATCCAAATCAGCCCCTTATGAAGCAACACAAAAACTAGGGTTTAAGCTTTTGCCACTCTAGCAACCCATCATCTACTTATTACTTGCCGATGCCTTCCTCTAGGCCCAAACAATGGTGAAGTGTCATGTAGTCGACGTTCACATGACACCACTAGAGGAGAGACAACATTCATCTCATCAAAATATCGAACGAATACCAAATTCACATGACTATTAATAGCAAGACTTCTCCCATGTCCTCAGGAACAAACGTAACTACTCACAAAGCATATTCATGTTCATAATCAGAGGAGTATTAATATGCATATAGGATCTGAACAAACGGTCTTCCACCAAATAAACCAACTAGCATCAACTACAAGGAGTAATCAACACTACTAGCAACCTACATGTACCAATCCCAGGCTATGAGACAAGAATTGGATATAGGTTTGAGAGGAGATGGTGTTGGTGAAGATGTTGATGGAGATTGGCCCCCTCCCGATGAGAGGAGCGTTGGTGATGTTGATGGCGATGATTTTCCCCTCCCGGAGGGAAGTGCCCCGGCAGAACAGCTCCGCCAGAGCCCTAGATTGGTTCCGCCAAGGTTCCGCCTCGTGGCGGCGGAGTCTCGTCTCGAAAGCTTGCTTATCATTTTTTCTCGGACGAAAGACTTCATATAGCAGAAGATGGGCACCGGAGGGCCACCAGGGGGCCCATGAGGCAGGGGGCGCGCCCAGGGGGGTAGGGCACGCCCCCCACCCTCGTGCCCAGGGTGTGGGCCCTCTCTGGTATTTTCTTCGCTCAATATTTTTTATTATTTCCAAAAATAACTTCTGTGGAGTTTCAGGACTTTCGGAGTTGTGGAGAACAGGTCTCTAATATTTGCTCCTTTTCCAGCCCAAAATTCCAGCTGTCGGCATTCTCCCTCCTTGTGTAAACCTTGTAAAATAAGAGAGAATAGGCATAAGTATTGTGACATAATGTGTAATAACAGCCCATAGTGCGATAAATATCGATATAAAATCATGATGCAAAATGGACGTATCAGGGAGCACACCGTATCTCTTTCTTCACAGGGGACCATGATGACTCTGCCGCTTCCTGGCATTTTGAGGACGTTGTAGCCGTGGTGGGTCACTGCCATGAACTTGGCCAATGTTGGATACCCAATGATGGCATTGTACGACAGACGGATGTGGGCGACGTCGAAGTCAATGAGCTCGGTGCGGTAGTTGTTGCGCTGGCCGAAGATGACAGGGAGGCGGACCTGCCCTATTGGGGTGGTGGAGCCATCGGTCACTCCTGAAAAAGGCTTGGTAGGCTGTAGCTAATCGTATGGCACTTGGAGGCTATCGAACGTCTCGGCGAACAGGACATTGAGCCCTGCGCCGCCGTCGATGAGGGTCTTGGTGACTTGGATGTTGCTGATGAAGGGTGAGCAAAGCATCGGGAGGGCGCCGGTAGTAGCTGCGCACTTGAGCTAGTCCAACGAGCTGAAGGTGATGGCGCACTTGGACCACCTGAGAGGGCGCGTGGCCTCGAGCCTGGGAAGGTCCGCGTTCACCTCGCGAGCAAACTGCTTGAAGATGCGCTGGGAAGCTGGGGCTTGAGCACCGCCCAAGATGCAAGCGATAGCGCACGGCTCCTGGAAGCCCCCAGCCCCCTCGTCCTGATGGTGGTCGTCGTTCCTTCTTGGACGTGACGGCAGCGGAGGGAGGCCAGGATTGCCCTGAGGACGGTCCTTACGAGGCTGGTCCCTCCAGGCGCCCTGACGAGGCTGGTCCTGCCAGTGGTCCTCGCGGGGCCGGTCGCACCACTCCTGACGGGGCCACGGTCATCCAGGCGTCCTCCACTTCGTCCTCCTCCTCGGTCATAGCCTCGGTCGTTGCGCTCGGGGCGTCGACCGAAGCGCCCATCTCGAATGGCCCTGAGCTCTTGGCAGTCATTGGTGTTGTGGTTGTGTACGTTGTGGAAGGCGCAGAACGAACGACTGGTTTTAGACGACTCGGGGTGGTCCCGGCCGCGCTTCGTATCTGGCTCCGCCGCGAGCATGGCTACCCCCTTGCGCTTCACATCCTTGGCATTGGTTTTCTTCTCTTCTAGGTCGGCAGCAGGGAGTTCGAGGAGGAAGAGGCGCCCCTCCTCAGCTCTCGCACACTTGGTCACCATGTTGAACATCTCCAGCGCCGTGCATAGCTCCTCGTGGATAGCGAGCTCCTCCTTCATCTTGACGTCGTGGACGCCATCAGAGAATGCTGAAATGATGGCCTCGTCCATCACCTTGGGGATCTTGAAGCGCTGGATGTACTTCTGCAGGGTCTCTCATGGCTGCTGCTTGATGCGGCGTAGGTCACTCGCCGCCGGCGGGCGGCCGCGAGTGCCCTGAAAGTTGGCGACGAAGCGGTCGCACATCTCACCCCAGGAGGAGATCGACCCCGGGGGTAGATTCAGGAGCCACGAGCGAGCAACATCTTTGAGAGCCATGGGAAACCAGTTCGACATGACTTTCTCGTCGCCGTTGGCCGCCTCGATGCTCAGCTTGTAGAGCTGCAAGAACTCCACAGGGTCGGGGTGGCGCCGTAGCGCGGAGGCAGGTCTGGCTTGAACTTTCCTGGCCAAATGACGCTACGCAGCTCCGAAGTGAAGGGACGGCAGCCTGTTGTGGCCACCGGGGCCCGTCGCAGGGGCGGAGCTTGGTCTTGATGCCCGCGCACTACTGCAGGCGGCGGCATGCGGTCTTGACATGGTGACCCCGGGAGTGCGGGAGCGTCTTCTCGCAGTCGGGGAACTTCTTGGCAGCTTCCTTCTTCATGCGCGGGTGCCCGGCGCGGCGGGTCGCGGTGCCAGGGTGCCGCCTTTGTGCGGAGGCGGCGGAGGTGCTCCGTGAGCTACATCGCCCGTAGCTGCAGGGGGGCGAGGTAGCGAGAGGGACAGTGCAGAGGTTCCCCCAGCGGCGCTGACGAGCTCGGCGATGCGGTCCAGCCAGTCCTCGTAGAGGTCGTCGACCGGGCGGTAGCGCAAGAGCTCGCGTGCCATGAGCAGCACGGCCTGTGCGTCCGTGGGCCTGCGACAAGTGTGGGACGATGAGCCGGCCGAAGTCAGCGATGGGGTAGCGGTGCGGCCGTCCCGCCGCACAGAGGGGTGCAGCGAAGATGCTTGCTGCTTGTTTCCTGCTAGGCCGGTGGCGGCGTTGGTGGCGGGTGATGGAGAACGATGGGGAGGCCCACCGACAGGGGCTGTCTGAGCGACACGGGCGGCCCGGCGCGAGCTCGACGCGCGTCTGCCATGGACGTGGTGGAGCGGTGGAGCATGGATCGACGGAAGGAAGGCTTCAGCGCACCCCTACCTGGCGTGCCAAATGTCGGATTTCGGGTTCGGGGAAAACCCTTGAGGTTCGAACTCTAGGTGCGCACGGAGATCTCTCTCCCCCTAGCTCACGATCTCAAAGCCTAGCTCGCCGAACCCGAAGAACAAGGGACACAAGAGTTTCTACTGGTTCGGGCCACCGGTGTGGTGTAATACCCTACTCCAGTGTGGTGTGGTGGATTGCCTTGTAGGCTGGGGATGAACAAATACAAGGGAAGAACTACCTCTTGAGGAGAGGTGTTCTTGAGCTCGGTGAGCTTGTGTGTGTGTGGATGGAATGGATCTGATCCAATATCCGTTGCCTCCCATGGTGGTGGCTAGTCCTATTTATAGGGGATCGGGTCCTCTTCCAAAATATTAGGCGGGAAGGGATCCCACAATGGCCAATTCGAAGGGGGCAGCTAGTACAAGCTATCCTGACAAAAGGTGGTCTTCGCCTGCCAAAGGCTCTGGTGGTGACGCCGTCGTGGGCTCCGTGATAACCTCCATCCTGCTGTCCTACTGGTCTTGGTCTCTGTCGGTGTCAAAACCGGCGGATCTCGGGTAGGGGGTCCCGAACTGTGCGTCTAGGCGGATGGTAACAGGAGACAAGGAACACGAAGTTTTACCCAGGTTCGGGCCCTCTCGATGGAGGTAAAACCCTACGCCCTGCTTGATTAATGTTGATGATATGGGTAGTACAAGAGTAGATCTACCACGAGATCAAGGAGGCTAAACCCTAGAAGCTAGCCTATGGTATGATTGTTGTATGTTGTCCTACGGACTAAAGCCCTCCGGTTTATATAGACACCGGAGAGGGTTAGGGTTACACAAAGTCGGTTACAATGGTAGGAGGTCTAAATATCCGCATCGCCAAGCTTTCCTTCCATGCCAAGGAAAGTCCCTTTCGGACACGGGACGAAGTCTTCAATCTTGTATCTTCATAGTCCAGGAGTCCGGCTGAAGGTATAGTCCGGCCATCCGGACACCCCCTAATCTAGGACTCCCTCAGTAGCCCCCGAACCAGACTTCAATGACGACGAGTCCGGCGTGCTAATTGTCTTCAACATTGCAAGGCGGGTTCCCCTCCAGATTCCGTGTACCTGTTGAATAATGTCATGTGTTCTGTGAATGCAGCGCTCCTTGGCTTGTACGCCCAATAATGGCTGCCTTCCACGTGTCAAACGAATACGAAAAGTCTGGGTGTTTTTACATTCACACCCTTAGCCGCGTAAATGAGCCGCCTATTTTAAAGGAATGGGGATTTAGATCCAAACCACACCTTCTCCCCTTCGCAAGTAGTCATCAGAGCGCATCCAGCAAAAGTCCATTCCACCATGGCCAGCCGTCGCAACTCCTCCTCTCGCCCTTCCAGTCCTAAGCCTGGGGACTGGGAGAGGTGCTCCATCCCGCATAGCGAGCTAGTATCGCTTCAGACCAAGGGATTCCTCCCTCCGGCCTATATGGTCCCGGTTCGAGCCGGACTCGCCACCTATAATGGCGGAGAGCAAGCGGAGAGCGCCCCCACTCCCTCCAAAGGAGAGCGGGTATGCCTTGTCCCTTATATAATAAGGGGACTCGGATTTCCAATTCATCCGTTTCTCCGGGGGCTTCTGGAGTTCTATGGCCTCCAGCTGCACAATCTCACGCCTGCCTCTATATTGCATATCGCGGGCTTCGTTGCCCTTTGCGAGCTGTTCTTTCGTTGCCCTTTGCGAGCTGTTCTTGGGTGTTGAGGCTCATTTCGCGTTGTGGAAGAGGCTGTTCTGCCTGGTGCCCCGTTCTCAAGAGGGGTTAATATATCAAGTGGGCGGAGCCGAAGTGTGGCGCATCGCCGGGACCGGATATCTATCCGGAACCCCAAAGAAGGCGTCCAAGGACTGGCCTTCGGAATGGTTCTATATAGAGGATGTCCCACTGTCGGATCCTGTTCGGATCGGCCTCCCTGAGTTCAACAGTGCTCCCCCAAAGAAGCGCCTAAGCTGGCGTCCACGGAGCTCTCAGAGAGAAAGTGACAAGGACGTCCTTTACCTGATGGGCCGGATAAGATTATTGGCTCATTCTGGACTAACCATGATCGGAGTCATGGCCGTATGCATCATGCGGGGGGCACAGCCGCTTCAATATAGAGGCCACCCCATGTGGAATTTCAACGGGGAGGACGATGCCACCCGTCACAGCCATAAGGGGCCGGACTCGGCTGCTGCTCTGATAAAGATCTTGTCCACTTTGTACAAGGGGGAAGAGGAGGAATTTCTCCACATCAACCCTCAGGGTGGATTTACCATGTATAATCCTCCGAACTGGGTAAGTGAGCACTTTCACTTGTCCATCCGTTTTGTATTCCTACTGTCAAATATATGGTCTGACGACTTCAACGCAGGAACTGCGCCAGGCTGTTAAAGAAATAAACAGCCCCCCTCCACAACCCGAGGATCCGGGACGGTCCCTCGACCCGGCCTCCCAAGAGGATCCCGACATATCTGTGGAGCTAATTGATGGGGTATTCCATCAATTAAGCAAGGACAACGCCTTGGTGGCCATTACGGCCGATTACCCAGGGCTAATCCCCGCCTCCCAGGTAACTGAGACCGAAATCCCAGTACTTTGAAAGGGGACCCGTCCTCGCGTGTTTTCGGTGACCGTATAGCAACTGTGTTTTGCAGAGGAGGTCCTTGAGACGGGAGGCCGAGCCTACGGCGGCCAGCCCATGAGGGGCTGCGGGGCCCCGTGGGATAAAAAGAAGTGTAGTCTGGACCGAGGTGCCGGCGCAAAGGTATAGCGCGCCTTTTTATTCCCCGGTGTTATTCCTTCAAGGCATATTAACACTCGTGCTCTGTTCAGGACAAAGAGACCTCGTCGGACTATATCCGGAGAGGCTGCCAATCGCGCCTCCACCAGCCAGGCTCCACAGCCTGGCCCGGAGGTGGAGGCGAACATGAGGCGCGCACCGGACGCTCCTCCGACAGAGGATGCGGACAGGTTGTCTGCCACCCATTCCGAGGTGGAGAGTGCCATGAACCACAGGCATCGCCGGACTGTTCTTCGCGACGCTTGTTTCTCCCAAGAGGCGTTTGATGCCTTCAATTTGGGAGATGCGTATCTCCGTGCCGCTCAAAATGGTCTAGCCAGAGCCACGGAGCAATATGTAAAAGACATACGGGTGAGAAAATTTAATGGTTATATATATCAGCAGCCCCCGAGACTTGAAACAGTTAGAATAACTGATTTAAGGATCGTGTAATACGCAGGTTCTTTCAGAGAAGAATACCCAACTGTCCCAGGAGCTAAAAGAGTGCAAAGCCCAACTTGAGGCCGCACTAGCCGTGACGGGGGAGCCCAAGGAGACCCCCTCTGGTAATATATGCTTCAAAAAGATAATTGTGAAGTGCGGCACATGTGCAAATCTGACAAATGAAATTGCAGATGGCACCGGACTAGATCCGGACAAGCAACAACTCCTACGCCGGCTAAAGGCTGGCGAGAGCGTGCTAACAAAGGTGAGGCGGGAGAAGAATGATCTTCAGGATGCCAACACCAAGCTGGGTGTTGAACTGAAAGATGTTCGTGCCCAGCTGTCAGACTCTGTTAAGGAGAATCAGCGGCTTCGACGCGGCATATTTAGTAAGTGCTTGAACAAACTTTGAAAAAAGAGTTCGGCGAGGAAGTCGACTAATAGAGTGATGTCTGTAGGTATGCTAACAGGTCGTCCTGCAGAGGAGATGCCCGGTTCTATGGGTGACCTTCTTCCCGAGCTCTCGCAACTGCACGAGCGAGTTCGGCAGGCGATGCAAGGCGTTGCCCAAGCCTTATGGCCATCCCTCTCCATGCCCGAGGGCCTTGGAGAGCTTGCAGAGAAGCTGAAGGGAGCACGGCGGCGCTTACAATTGTGGAAGATATCGGCCTGCCATCAAGGCGCTAGGGAGGCCTGGGCCATGGTGAAGACGCAGTACACAAAGGCTGACCCAAACCACATGGCCGAGGTCGGACCTATGGGGCCCGATGGGAAGGAGATCCCTGTAAGCTTAGTATACGGCCAAGTAGAATTGGCCGCAAAGTATTCCCAGCAGGACTGTAAATTAGACAGCCTGTAAGGTGGTATTGAAGAGGAATACAATCAGTCAGGGTGACTATGTAATTTAATTGACATTTGTAATGCCTTCTAGCCCGATTGTAAATCGTTTGTCATGGCCGACCTTTTCGCTTCAACCTCAGGACCTGACGGTCCAGAGTGTGTCTGAATACCCTCGCGGTTATATAAGAACCGGGGTATGCATGGAGACCAGGCGTAGGGGTCATTAGTGCTTGAACAGACAAGTGCCCAACTAGTTATGTTATATTACATGGTTAGTAAGAAACATCTTCTAGGGAGAATAGTTCCGTTAAGGGTTCCTTTCCCTGGGAGGCATGCCCTAAAGTGCATGTCCATTCTGCGAAAAAGACGCAGGAAAAATCGTCTGGGGGCGCATAGATAAATAATTGGAAAAATCATCTTTCAGGTCACCGACCGAATATTCCCTTAAGAACGCTAGCTTTCGGCTTCACCCAGTCTGAGGTACACATCTGGCTGATCCGGCAGTAACAATCGCAGAGGTGCTCCCTTTACCACCTAGCCGAACAATCGGGAACATAGGGGTAAGCACAGGAGCCAGGCAACCCAGCTTGGCCAAAATTAAGTCATATCGATGCATATAATGGTGAAATAAAAGGTACATGCGGAAGTGTAACACATGTGTTGCGCATAAAGCCCGTGTAAATAAGCTTCTGTTAAAATAAGCCCCCAGGTTTAATGAGTGCGAATAGCACGTCATGTGATGAGCCTTTTAAGGCTATAAGAGGAGAGGAGAAGGAGAGAAATATAAGACAGACAGTATATAAAAAATGGATAGAGGAAGGAGACGAACACAGAGTCCGGCGCTAGGCATAGAATCTTCGGAGACGGGCTGCGTTCCATGGGTTCGGCTCGAGTCGGTTATCCGATGCATCTCGCAGGCGGTACGCTCCACCAGTCAGGACTTGGTCAATTATGAAGGGACCTTCCCACTTGGGCTTGAGTTTGTCCTTTTTCTTGTCTGGTAGGCGTAGAACTAATTCGCCAACGTTGTAATTTTTGGCTCATACTTCTCTGCTTTGGTATCTTTGAGCCTGCTATTGATAGAATGCGGAACGGGTTTTGGCCACGTCACGTTCTTCCTCCAATGCGTCCAAACTGTCCTGCCGATCGAGCTCCGCCTCTCTTTCTTCGTACATGTGCACCCGAGGTGAGTCATGAATTATGTCGCAGGGCAAAATTGCCTCTGCACCGTACACCATGAAGAATGGCGTATATCCGGTGGTGCGATTCGGCGTGGTCCGCAGCCCCCAGAGTACGGAGCCAAGCTCCTCTACCCAGTGCGTGTTAGATTCCTTAAGGGACCGCACTAATCTGGGTTTGATGCCGCTCATGATAAGACCATTTGCACGTTCGACCTGTCCGTTCGTTTGTGGGTGATAGACGGAAGCATAATCGAGCTTAATGCCCATGTTTTTGCACCAGAGTTTTACCTCATCGGCCGTAAAGTTCGTGCCGTTATCAGTGATGATGTTGTGGGGGACGCCATAACGGTGTATGACCCCAGATATGAAGTCTATCACCGGTACGGATTCGGCCGTTTTAACAGGCTTGGCTTCTATCCATTTGGTGAACTTATCCACCATGACCAGTAAGTATTTTTTCTTGTGGGTTCCATCTTTAAGGGGTCCCACCATGTCAAGCCCCCAGACCGCAAAGGGCCAGGTTATGGGGATAGTTTGGAGGGCGGTGGGTAGCATATGGCTTTGGTTTGCAAAAAGCTGGCAACCGAAGCATCGTTGGACTAAGTCCTGAGCGTCTGCCCGGGCCGTTGGCCAACAAAAGCCTGTACGGAAAGCCTTGCTTACAAGGGACCGAGCTGCAGCGTGATGACCACCGAGTCCGGCGTGAATTTCAGCCAGCAAGTTTCGCCCTTCCTCTTCGGAGATGCACCTTTGAAGGACTCCGGTAGTGCTTTTCTTATAAAACTCTCCCTCATGGACTTTATAGGCTTTAGATCTCCGCACTATGTAGCATGCCTCGTTTTGGTCCTCTGGGAGTTCCTGCCTAGTAAGGTAGGCTAGGAATGGTTCTGTCCACGGGGCAATAACGGCCATTATTACGTGGGCTGAAGGTGTGACTTCATTGGCGGAGCCTCCGATTGTGTCAGGTTGTTCGGCATCGGGCAGTGCGGTTGAGTCCGGAATGTTATTGCCGGATTCCCCTTTCCATACTAAGGATGGCTTGAACAGCCTTTCCAAGAAGATTTTCGGGGGACTGCGTCGCGTTTTGTGCCGATGCTTGCCAGGACATCTGTCGCCTGATTGTTCTCCCGGGCTATATGATGAAATTCGAGCCCTTCGAACCGAGCTGACATTTTTAGGACAGCGTTGCGATAAGCTGCCATTTTTGGATCCTTGGCATCGAAGTCTCCATTTATTTCGGATATTGCAAGGTTCGAATCTGGAGTACATAATCTGGAGTCTGTGCACATAATCTGGAGTACGTATTGAACTGTGTCTCCCGTGGGGGACGTCAAAACGACGCCAGCCCCTAGACCGGCCAACATTTTAGAGCCGTCGAAATGCATGATCCAGTTTGAATATGTGCCGTACTCTTTAGGGAGTTCGGCCTCCGTCCATTCTGTGATGAAGTCGGCCAAAACTTGCGACTTAATAGCTCGCCGTGGCTTATAAGTTATGTCGAATGGGAGGAGCTCGATGGCCCATTTTGCAATCCGGCCCGTTGCTTCGCGGTTGTTTATAATATCGTTAAGTGGTACTTCGGAGGCTACTGTTATCGAACACTCTTGAAAGTAGTGTCGCAGCTTCTAGGATGCCATGAATACCACGTATGTAATCTTTTGATAATGCGGGTACCGTGATTTGCATGGAGTGAGGACAGTGGACACATAGTAGACCGGCTTTTGAAGGGGGAATTTGTGTCCGTCCGTTTCTCGTTCGACAACGAGCACTGCGCTTACAACCTGATGGGTTGCTGCAATGTACAATAGCATTGGTTCGCCAATATTTGGCGCGGCCAGGACTGGGTTTGTTGCCAATATGGCCTTTATTTCGTCGAGTCCGGCCATGGCGGCATCCGTCCACTCGAAGTGTTCAGTGCGCCGAAGGAGGCGATAGAGGGGTAGTGCCTTTTCTCCCAAACAGGAGATGAAGCGGCTTAGAGCCGCCACGCATCCGGTTAATTTTTGTATCTGTTTGAGGTCTTTCGGGATATCCAATTGTGACAAAGGTCGGATCTTGGCGAGATTTGCTTCAATTCCTCTACCGGATACAATGAAGCCCAAGAGCTTTCCGGCTGGAGCACCGAAAACGCATTTTTCCGGGTTGAGCTTGATGTCGTATGTTCGGAGATTGTCAAATGTAAGCCTCAAGTCGTCTACTAGAGATTCGACATGTCTTGCTTTTACGACCACATCATCCACGTATGCCTCCACTGTTTTGCCGATCTGGTTTACCAGACATGTTTGAATCATGCGCCGATATGTCGCGCCGGCGTTTTTGAGCCCAAAGGGCATTGTGTTGAAGCAGAATGGGCCGTATGGTGTGATGAATGCCGTTGCGGCTTGGTCTGATTCTGCCATCTTGATTTGATGGTAGCCGGAATATGCGTTGAGGAAACACAACGAATCGTGTCCTGTGGTGGCGTTGATAGTTTGATCAATGCGGGGGAGGGGGAAGGGATCCTTTGGGCAAGCCTTGTTAAGGTCTTTAAAATCAACGCACATGTGCCAGGATTTGTCCTTCTTTGGTACCATCACCAGGTTTGCTAGCCAATCCAGATGTTTTATATCTCTGATGAATCCGACCTCTAATAGCTTGGCTAGCTCCTCTCCCATGGCCTGTCTCTTAGGTTCAGAAAAACGTCGAAGAGCTTGTTTGACAGGTTTGAATCCTTTTAGGATATTTAAGCTATGTTCGGCCAGCCTGCATGGGATTCCTGGCATGTCTGAAGGGTGCCAGGCGAAGATGTCCCAATTTGTAGGAATTCTTGCAGTGCGGCGTCTACATCAGGGTTTAATTGCGCCCCAATGGAAGCTGTTTTATTGGGGTCCGTTGGATGGACCTGGAATTTGATTACTTCATCCGCTGGTTTAAAGGAGGTGGACTTGGATCTCTTGTCGAGTATCACATCGTCCCTGTTCACCGTGGAGCGTAGCGCAGTCAGCTCCTCAGCCGCTAGGGCTTCGGATAGTGCCTCAAGGGCCAATGCGGCTGTCTTATTTTCGGCGCGGAGTGCTATGTCCGGATCACTAGCGAGAGTGATGATTCCATTTGGCCCGGGCATCTTGAGCTTCATGTACCCATAATGGGGTATTGCTTGGAAGATTGTAAATGCTTCCCGCCCGAGCAGAGCATGGTATCCGCTACTGAACGGGGCCACATGGAACGTGACCTCTTCGGACCTGTAATTATCCGGCGTGCCGAACACCACATCTAGTGTGATTTTTCCTGTACAGCGCGCTTCCCGACTGGGGATTATTCCTCTAAAGGTTGTGCTGCTTCGCTCAATGCGGTTCCAGTCTATTTCCATTTTTTGAAGGGTTTCCTCGTAAATGAGGTTCAATCCGCTGCCTCCAACCATGAGTACCTTGGTGAGGAGAAAGCTGTCCACTATTGGAGTGAGGACCAGTGCAGCTGGTGCTCGGGCTGTTCGGAATTTAGGTTCATCACCGGCATTAAAAGTAATAGCCGTGTCACTCCATGGGTTTATTGTTGCTACTTGGTAGACTTCGGCGAGGCTGCGGAGTGTTCTTTTTCGCATATTATTTGATGCGAAAGTCTCGAAGACTGTTAAGACTGTACTGGTGTCCCTGGGGTGGCTTTCTGCGGCCTCCAGAATTAGGAGGTCTTCGCCAATTTTGGCCACCTGCCGGAGTATCCAACATGCTCTGAGGCTGTGAGTTGGAGTGGCGTCCTCTGTACTATGAATTTTACAGGGTCCATTAAGCCATCCTTCCAGTACGGCTCCATGCCCTGTAGAGGGTTTTTGTTTTTTGGTGTTTAACCCGGGTGTCTGTCGATGATGCACCCTTTTGTTTCGGACGGGGTTTCTGTTTAGGGCCGGATTATCCCAAAATTTTATTTCGGTTTTCCAGGCGCTTTCCATCGCACAGTACTTTTGTACTATGGACGCCAAGTCAGAAAGGCGTGTAATATCACGATGACTTATGGCGTTGAGGATTCCCTTGTCCGTGCAATTATTGCAGAAGATTGAGATTGCGTCTTCCTCGCGGCAGTCCTTTATCCTGTTCATAACCAGGAGGAATCTAGCCCAGTAATGGTGTACTGTTTCGACGGGCGTTTGCCTGATTTTGGATAGATCGCTTATGTTCGGGTGGGTGGGTGGAATTAAATCCGAAACCTCACCCGATCTGAGACTCAGGGGCCAAGGAGTTTCCGAACTCTGAAGTTTAGGTTCTTGGATGTTATCCAATGAGTCTAGCCCGTTGCCTGATTCTAAGTTCAGGTCTTGAGTTATATCCTCCCCTCCGCGGGTATCCGGCCTGGAGGGATCGGGAATCCGGACGTAGTTAGTCCTTAAGATAGATGAAGGGTCGCTGCACTGCCCTTCTACCATGGCAACGTGATGGGTGACCTGGGGAGAGTTAATCTCTCTTAGATCGGGTTTAGGCCCAACCTTGTCATAATCTGTAGCGACCCCCAGGGCGGCGATGCAATCCAAGAGCTCGTTCATGGAAGAGAGCTCTGTTGGATCTAACTGCTCGGCGAGTTCCGAACTGACATGAAGATTGCTTTTGATGACCCGAGAGGTCATCATCGGCGCAGCAGCCGAACAGGCGGTCATAAGAAAACCACCCAGCCGGAGAGTTTGGCCGACAGCCAAAGCTCCCTTAGCAACGGTGCCGTCTTTAAAGATGGGATGAGGCATCCTTCCTGATGGCGACGACACAGAGGAACTCTCAATGAAAGCACCAATGTCGGTGTCAAAACCGGCGGATCTCGGGTAGGGGATCCCGAACTGTGCGTCTAGGCGGATGGTAACAGGAGACAAGGGACACGAAGTTTTACCCAGGTTCGGGCCCTCTCGATGGAGGTAAAACCCTACGTCCTGCTTGATTAATATTGATGATATGGGTAGTACAAGAGTAGATCTACCACGAGATCAAGGAGGCTAAACCCTAGAAGCTAGCCTATGGTATGATTGTTGTATGTTGTCCTACGGACTAAAGCCCTCCGGTTTATATAGACACCGGAGAGGGTTAGGGTTACACAAAGTCGGTTACAATGGTAGGAGGTCTAAATATCCGCATCACCAAGCTTGCCTTCCACGCCAAGGGAAGTCCCTTCCGGACACGGGACGAAGTCTTCAATCTTGTATCTTCATAGTCTAGGAGTCCGGCTGAAGGTATAGTCCGGCCATCCGGACACCCCCTAATCCAGGACTCCCTCAGTCTCGTTACACCGATATGGAAACCTTTGCCTGATGCCTCGGGACTCCTCCCCTGCGCCTGCTCCTTTAGCACCAAAGAGGAAACCAGTACTTTGCGCCCGCTGGCGCCCGCTTGGCCTTGGTCGTCATGGGAACCTCACGAGGTGCCCCTCACCTTGATCCCTCCGCTCCTCGCAAGCCAACCTAGTGAGGCTTCCCCTGAGGAGGTCTTGTGTTGACGGACCCTTGCAAGGGTCTTGAGTGTTTGCTGGTGAAGATGGGTCGTACCAGGCCGTTAGTGGAGCCATGACGTGGGCTACAGGCAGGCAAGTCTGGGACCCAACACCGACAGTCACCGAGCCGGAAACATGTGTATGAGCAGGCCGGGACTCCGTGAGCCGTCGGGCGTCAACCTGTGTATATAAAGGGACGACCCGGCGGCGATTTAGGGACAAGAAACAAGAGATCGAAAGCTAGGTTAAGCGTATTCGCTCCCTGGTTATCGAAACCCAAGCAATACCACCTCAAACTGGATTAGGCCTTTACCTTCACTACAAGGGGCCGAACCAGTATAAACTCCCTGTGTCCTTTGTCCCGTTTAACCCCTTTAAGCTAACCTAGTTGCGATGGCTCCACGACTAAGTCCTTTTGCTAGGAAATCTGTCGTGACAATACCACGACACTAGTGATGAAAACTATGATGAACTTGCTATTAATCATGCTAATCAAGATAAAATGAATGAAGATGATAAGAAGGAGATTGAGTGTCTAACTAAAGAACTAAACACTCTTAAGTTAGCTCATGAAACTACCTTAGAAGATCATCGAGAGCTTTTAAAGACTCATGAGAAGATATGCTTTGAAAAGCTCAATCTAGAGCAAGAGCATGGGTTCTTAAAAGCAATCAATGATGATCTTCGTAAGAAAATTTCTTCTTATATTGCCAAGCGTTTACTCTTGTCAACTTACATGCCACAAGTAAAATCTAGTAACAAGAGCAAGAAAGATTCTTCTTCTAGTAGTAACAATAATCATGTTAAATCCAATGTTGTTGCTTCTAGTAGTTCTCTTGATTCAACTAATGATTCTCTTAGCCAAGTTACACTTGAGCAAGAAAATAGCTTATTGTAGGGAATTATAGAGAAAGGTGTTTACAAGAGCCTTGCCGGAAGTAAGCAATTCGAGGAAATTGTACGCAAGCAAGGAAGGCACCGGAAGAATCAAGGTGTTGGTTTTGAACGAAAGTTCAATGCCAATGGAGTTGAGTGGGAAGAAGATCAATACCCCGAGACGAAGTTTCTTCCTCAACAAGAGAAGTATGATCCTACTTCTTTCAAGGGAACACAAGCTCAAGATGATCTTCACCACAAGACCACAAGTAAAAAGGCAAGGACGAGCTTCAAGAGGAGATTGATGCATTTGAAGAATCTCCCAAGGCCTTGGTCAAGTGGGTTCCCAAGACTACATCAAGTTCTACTTCATCAAGTACGAGTACAACTCCAAGGATTCCCATCAAGTTTATGTGGATTCCAAAGAATAAGAACTAGAGAGTTCTTAAGGGCGACTCTGCCAACATACTTCACTCATACCATTTTGGCGAGAACAAGTGAAAACAACTTCCACATCTTGCACTAGTTCAAGGAGTCACAAGCCTCTTGTTGGTAAGACAAGGGACAAGGTAACCTAATGCTTTCATGGACATCATCTTGTGTGAACTTCACTCTATGTCTATGGATATCCTTGTTTGTTCCTAGTGGGACTAACACGAGTAGGTATTGAAAGTGCAACTCACTCCAATGGATTGCTCCGTATGATCTACATCAACATTGAGCATCCACATCTTCAACATCTACACGAAGTCATCATCAAAAAAACCCAAGGTTAGTTCATCCCTCTTAGGGGGGATATCACATCTAGGGGGAGCTTTACTCTAAGGATTGAGCTAAAGCAACTCTAATGATGTGAACACAACAATGCTTTATGTAAAAGTGGTAACCCCACTTGTGCTTAAACGATGAGTATGACCTATGATCAAATGTTCTCATTTGACTCCTAAGTCAATATACTCATATATAGATGACCTAGTCATCACCAATTTCTTGATAGATGCTAGAGTGTTTGTGCATGCTTTGTCACATATTTCATCTGCCATCTTATTGTGTGAGCATGTTGATTGCATATTTTTCTCATTCGAGGACATCCACTTGTTGCTTTGATTGTTTGGCTCTTCTTCTTTTGCCAAATGGATGAACAAGAATGCCTAAGAACTTTTTCTAGCTATCTATGCTTTTCTCGTCTCAAACTCTATTCATGCTACATCAAAAAGTTTGATCAAGTCAGATCCGAACCCTATGGGTGAGGAGCACTCGGAGTCACCGATTTGTCATAGACGATCTGGGTTTTCAATCTCGGTGAACCGATTAGAACCATTCGGTGCCACTGAGTTGCAGTAATCGCTTGCGATTCTGCATCTCGGTGCCACCAGGTTGTTCCACTCGGTCACACCGACAGGGTCAGGATATATATACCGACGGGTCAAAATTTGGAAATTTCTCCAAAACCTTTCGCCTGTGCGTGTCCTGCTTTGCCGACTCGGGTCTCCGGATCATCCTCTTGTCGCCAGTGACCTCCTGCCGCTGGTGTCCGTCGCCGTCAACGGAAATCTACACCGCCGTTGCCGTCGTAGCGAGATCATCACCGAGTTAGGGTATGCGTTCAAAGCTTTGTGCAATCTTTACCTCTGGTTCTTAGCACAAAGTCAATGCCACAATTCTTACCACGTATGAGATCATCCTATCCAGTAAAAAATTCCTTTAGATTAGTTTGATTCGAAAATTTAGGGTTAGGTTTCCGCCGAACTCATCTCGTACCGACCGAGTTGTGGAAATCGGTATCACCGATTTGGCTTAGGCCATTGCACTTGTAATTTCCGGTCTGACCGAAACTTGCAAATCGGTGTGACCGAGTTCAACTCTCAGTGAAACCCTAGCAATCTCAGAGTCACCAAACTGTGTTGCGGTCTGACTGATTCCACCAGTTTAGACTCCAAAGTTGCTTCGGTGTCACCGATTTCAACAAATTAGTAGCTCCGAAATGCTTTCTGTGGAAACTAAAACTAAGTTTTTGACTCATTTGTTTTGCAAAACCTTATCACTTTGTGATGCTCATCCACTCTCTCTCATCTATAACTATTCATAGGGTCAGCTTTCAGTTTGCAGTGTCAGAATGTCCGATCAGAGTGATAGCCAAAACAAGTCTGAGGAGCAAGTGAATCTGAGTGAGGGCACTAGTCCCTCTGGTAGTTATGATGAAGGCAACAGAAGTACTCCTAGCAACCTGCCTAGGGCTGCTACTAGGCACAGGAGGAAGAGAAATTCTGATTCTGAAGATGAAGACTATGTTGCTGCTGAGGAGGAGGTCAGCTCCAAGAAGAAGGTTGTCAAGAAAGAATTTGGCACAACTGCCTCTACCAAGCCTGGACTGAATAAGAAGGCTCCTGCAAAGAGAGTGCCCATGTCCAAAGCCATGTTGCACCAGCACCTAAAGCTCAAAAGCTGATGGGGGATGCCATCAAGTCTGGGGCTGCCCCTTCAAAGCCCAAGACTTCCCCCAAAGCTTCTGCTCCAACCCCCAAGACTGCACCAAAGAGGAGCACAAGAAACCAGCTGCTGAAAAGAACAAGGCCCCAGTGCCTGAAATTGAAGAAGAAGAAGAAGAATATGCTGAAGCCCAAGTGCTTAGGAAGCTAAAGCCAAAGATCCCTGACCATGATGACAATCATCCAGTGGCAGAAAATATGAAAGTCAGAAAAGATGCAGGACTCAGATTGTGGAGAGAATCAGACCCATATGCTGTGAGGAGAAGGACCGTTGTGGATTATAGATTTCACACCAAGGAGCAGCAGGACTTCTATGAGACTATTCTGTTAGATAAGAAGCCCATAGTGTGTGATATGAAGTGGGTAGACTAGAAATACATCGACAACAATGAAGACCACTTCCCAAGAGTGCATGAAAGTTTCTGACTCAATGGAGTAGACACTTTTGTGGGTCAGCAACTGACCAAGTGGAATGATGATCTCATTATGCAACTCTATTCTACAGCTCATTTCTATCCCTAATGGAAGGATTGTTTGGATGTCTGAAGGTACAAGGTACCAATCAACAGTTGCTGAGTGGACCAAGCTGACTAATGCCCCTACGGAGCTTGAGGATGACATAGATGTCTATGCCAAGAGGAAGAAAGATCACAACTCCATGGCCAACATGTATAAGGAAATTCCTGACAAAAGCCTTGGAGACTCATAAGCTAGGCTCTGTATATCATCTGCTTTCTGGACTGGCCACTATTAACACCACCATGAGGCACACCTTGTTGCCCAAATCAGGAGATCATAGGACGATCAGAGGCCACTCCATCAACTTTCCGCAGTTGTTTGATGTGCCCAGAAGTTTAAGGTGATGAGTTTGATTGTTGATACAATCAAGAGGACATCAGCAGGCTAGAAGAGATCATGTGGGTATGCTCCAAACATCCAGATGCTCATTGAGGGAGTCCTGGATTAGGAGGTGTCCGGATAGCCGGACAATACCTTCAGCCGAACTCCTGGACTATGAAGATACAAGATTGAAGACTTCGTCCCGTGTCCGGAAGGGACTTTCCTTGGCATGGAAGGCAAGCTTAGTGATGCGGATATGTAGATCTCCTACCATTGTAACCGACTCTGTGTAACCCTAACCCTCTCCGGTGTCTATATAAACCGGAGGGTTTTAGTCCGTAGGAGAGAACAACAATCATACCATAGGCTAGCTTCTAGGGTTTAGCCTCCTTGATCTCGTGGTAGATCTACTCTTGTACTACCCATATCATCAATATTAATCAAGCAGGAGTAGGGTTTTACCTCAATCGAGAGGGCCCGAACCTGGGTAAAAACATCGTGTCCCTTCTCTCCTGTTACCATCCGCCTAGACGCACAGTTCGGGACCCCCTACCCGAGATCCACCGGTTTTGACACCAACATTGGTGCTTTCATTGAGAGTTCCTCTGTGTCGTTGCCATCAGGAAGGATGCCTCATCCCGTCTTAAAAGACGGCACCGTTGCTAAGGGAGCTTTGGCTGTCGACCAAACTCTCCGGCTAGGTGGTTTTCTTATGACCGTCTGTTCGGCTGCTGCGCGGACGATGACCTCTCGGGCCATCAAAATAAATCTTCATGTCAGCTCGGAACTCGCCGAGCAGTTAGATACAATGGAGCTCTCTTCCATAAACGAGCTCTTGGATCGCATCGCCGCCCTGGGAGTCGCTACGGATCACGACCAGATTGGGCCTAAACCCGATCTGAGAGAGATTAACTCTCCCCAAGTCACCCATCACGTTGCCGTGGTAGAGGGACAGTGCGGCGACCCTTCATCTATCTTAAGGACTAGCTACGATCGGATTCCTGATCCCTCCAAGCTGGATACCCGCGGAGGGGAGGATATCACTCAAGACCTGAACTTAGAGTCAGGCGATGGGCTGGATTCATTGGACAACATCCAAGAATCCAAACTTTCGAGTTCGGAAACTCCTTGGCCTCTGAGCCTCAGATTGGGTCAGGTTTCATATTTAATTCCACCCACCCACCCGAACATAAGCAATCTATCCCAAATCAGGCAAAAGCCCGAAGAAACAGTACATCATTACTGGGCCAGATTCCTCCTGGTTAGGAACAGGATAAAGGACTGCCGCGAGGAAGACGCAATCTCAATCTTCTGCAATAATTGCACGGACAAGGGAATCCTCAACGCCATAAGTTGTTGTGATATTACACGCTTCGCTGACTTGGCGTCCATAGAACGAAAGTACCGTGCGATGTAAAGCGCCTGGAAAACCGAAATAAAAGTTTGGGACGATCCGGCCCTGAATACAAACCCAGTCTGAAATAAAAGGGTGCATCATCGCCAGACACCCGGGTCAAACACCAAAAAGCAAAAACCCTCTACAGGGCATGAAACCGTACTGGAAGGATGGCTTAATGGACCCTGTAAAATTCACAGTACAGAGGGTGCCACACCAACTCACAGCCTTAGAGCATGTTGGATACTCCGGCAGGTGGCCAAAATTGGTGAAGATCTCCTAATTCCGGAGGCCACAGAAAGCCACCCCAGGGACACCAATACGGTATTAACAGTCTTCGAGACTTTCGCATCAAATAATATGCAAAAAAGAACACTCCGCAGCCTTGCCGAAGTCTACCAAGTAGCAACAATAAACCCATGGAGTGACACGGCTATTACTTTTAATGCCAGTGATGAACCTAAATTCCAAACAGCCCGAGCACCAGCCGCATTGGTCCTCAGTCCAATAGTGGACGGCTTTCGCCTCACCAAGGTACTCATGGATGGAGGCAGCGGATTGAACCTCATTTATGAGGAAACCCTTCAAAAATAGAAATAGACTGGAACCGCATTGAGCGAAGCAGTACAACCTTTAGAGGAATAATCCCTAGTCGGGAAGCACGCTATACAGGAAAAATCACACTAGATGTGGTGTTCGGCACGCCGGATAATTACAGGTCCGAAGAGGTCACGTTCCATGTGGCCCCATTCAGTAGCGGATACCACGCCCTGCTAGGGCGGGAAGCATTTACAACCTTCCAAGCAATACCCCATTACGGGTACATGAAGCTCAAGATGCCCGGGCCGAACGGAATTATCACTCTCGCTAGTGATTTGGACATAGCACTCCGCGCCGAAAACAAGACAGCAGCACTGGCCCTTGAGGCACTATCCGAAGCCCTAGCGGTTGAGGAACTGAGTGCGCTGCGCTCCATGGTGAACAGGGATGATGTGATACTCGACAAAAGATCCAAGTCCACCTCCTTTAAACCAGCAGAAGAAATAGTCAAATTCCAGGTCCATCCAACGGACCCCAATAAAACAGCTTCTATCGGGGCACAATTAAACCCTGATGTAGATGTCGCACTGCGAGAGTTCCTACGTGAAAACTGGGACATCTTCGCCTGGAACCATTCAGACATGCTAGGAATCCCACGCAGGCTGGCCGAGCACAGCTTAAATATCCTAAAAGGATTCAAACCTGTCAAACAAGCTCTTCGGTGTTTTTCCGAACCTAAGAGACAGGCCATGGGAGAGGAGCTAGCCAAGCTATTGGAGGTTGGATTCATCAGAGATATAAAACATCCGGACTGGCTAGCAAACCTGGTGATGGTACCAAAGAAGGACAAATCCTGGCGCCTGTGCGTTGATTTTAAAGACCTTAACAAGGCTTGCCCAAAGGATCCCTTCCCCCTCCCCCGCATCGATCAAATTATCGACGCTACCACAGGACACGATTCATTGTGTTTCCTCGACGCATATTCCGGCTACCATCAAATCAAGATGGCAGAGTCAGACCAAGCTGCAACGGCATTCATCACACCATACGGCCCATTCTGCTTCAACACAATGCTCTTCGGGCTCAAAAACGCCAGCGCAACGTATCAGCGCATGATTCAGACATGTCTGGCAAACCAGATCGGCAAAACAGTGGAGGCATATGTAGATGATGTGGTCGTCAAAACAAGACATGTCTAATCTCTAGTAGACGACTTGAGGCTCACATTTGATAACCTCCGAACATACGACATCAAGCTCAACCCGGAAAAATGCGTTTTCGGCGTTCCAGCCGGAAAGCTCTTGGGCTTCATTGTATCCGGTAGAGGAATTGAAGCAAATCCAACCAAGATCCAAGCTCTGTCATAATTGGATATCCCAAAGGACCTCAAACAAATACAAAAATTAACTGGATGCGTGGCGTCTCTAAGCCGCTTTATCTCCCGCTTGGGAGAAAAGGCACTACCCCTCTACCTCCTCCTTCGGCGCACCGAACTCTTCGAGTGGACGGATGCAGCCACGGCCGGACTCGCCGAAATAAAAGCCATATTGGCAACAAACCTAGTCCTGGCCGCGCCAAACATTGGCGAACCAATGCTATTGTACATTGCAGCAACACATCAGGTTCTAAGCGTAGTGCTCGTCGTCGAACGAGAAACGGACGGACACAAATTCCCCCTTCAAAAGCCGGTCTATTATGTGTCCACTGTCCTCACTCCGTGCAAATCACGGTACCCGCATTATCAAAAGATTGCATACGTGGTATTCATGGCATCCCGGAAGTTGCGACACTACTTTCAAGAGTGTTCAATAACAGTAGCCTCGGAAGTACCACTTAATGATATTATAAACAACCGTGACGCAACGGGCCAGATTGCAAAATAGGCCATTGAGCTCCTCCCGTTCGACAAAACTTATAAGCCACGGCGAGCTATAAGGTCGCAAGTTTTGGCCGACTTCGTCGCAGAATGGACGGAGGCCGAACTCCCTAAAGAGTACGACACATATTCAAATTGGATCATGCATTTTGACGGCTCCAAGATGTTGGCCGGTCTAGGGGCTGGCGTCATTTTGACGTCCCCCAAAGGAGACACAGTTCAATATGTACTCCAGATTATGTACACAGACTCCAACAATGCAGCCGAATATGAGGCCCTTTTACATGTTCTCCGGATGGCAGTATCCATGGGCATTCAACGCCTAGAGGTGCGCGGGGATTCGAACCTCGCGATATCCCAAATAAATGGAGACTTCAATGCCAAGGATCCAAAAATGGCAGCTTACCGCAACGCCATCTTAAAAATGTCAGCTCGGTTCGAAGGGCTTGAATTTCACCATATAGCCCGGGAAAATAATCAGGCGGCAGATGTCCTGGCACGCATCGGCGCAAAACGCGATGTAGTCCCCCCCAACATCTTCTTGGAAAGGCTGTTCAAGCCATCTGTAGTATGGGAAGGGGAACCGAACAATAACAGCCCGGACCCAAACGCACGGCCCGACACCGAACAACCGACATAATTGGAGGCTCTGCCAATGAAATTACACCTTCAGCCCACGCAATAATGGTCGTCATCGCCCCGTGGACAGAACCATTCCTAGCCTACCTTACTAGGCAGGAACTCCCAGAGGAACAAAATGAGGCACGCTGCATAGTGCGGCGATCTAAAGCCTATAAAGTCCATGAGGAAGAGTGAGGGAGTCCTGGATTAGGGGGTGTTCGGATAGCCGAACTATATCTTCAGCCGGACTCCAGGACTATGAAGATACAAGATTTAAGACTTCGTCCCGTGTCCAGAAGGCTCTTTCCTTGGCGTGGAAGGCAAGCTAGGCGTGCGGATATTCAAGATCTCCTACCAATGTAACCGACTCTGTGTAACCCTAACCCTATCCGGTGCCTATATAAACCGGAGGGTTGTAGTCCGTAGGACGAACACATCATAACCATCATCATACCCATAGGCTAGCTTCTAGGGTTTAGCCTCCTTGATCTCGTGGTAGATCTACTCTTGTACTACCCATATCATCAATATTAATCTAGCAGGAGTAGGGTTTTACCTCCATCGAGAGGGCCCGAACCTGGGTAAAATAAAGTGTCCCTTGTCTCCTGTTACCATCCGACCTTGACGCACAGATCGGGACCCCCTACCCGAGATCCGCCGGTTTTGACACCGACATTGGTGCTTTCATGGAGAGTTCCTCTGTGTCGTCGCGTTTAGGCCCAATGGCTCCTTTGATCATCAACAACGATGAGGTCCAGGGTGAGACTTTTCTCCCCGGACAGATCTTTGTCTTTGGCGGCTTCGCTCTGCGGGCCAACTCGCTTGGTCATCTGGAGCAGATCGAGAGCTACACCCCTGGCCATCAAGTCAGGTTTGGAAGCCTAAACTACACGGCAGATATCTGCGGAGACTTGATCTTCGACGGATTTGAACCACAGCCAAGCGCGCCGCACTATCTCGAGGGGCATGATATAGCTCTGCCTCCGAACAGTGTCCTGGAGGCCGCATACGCTCCGGCCCCGATCCTCGATTCGGAGCCCGCTGCGTTCTTTGAAGATGAACGGTTGGACGTCACCTCGGGGGCTGCGATCTTAAAGGCCATTGAGCCGAACGCGAGCCCCGCGCTCCGCATGGCCTGTGACTCCAAGGAGCCGGACTCTTCTCCGAACTTCGGATCGTCCGTGCCCCCGTCGATCGAATCAGATTGGGCACCTGTAATGGAGTTCACCGCCGCGGACATCTTTCAGTATTCACCTTTTGGTGATATTCCGAATTCTCTCAAGTCTCTCTCTTTGTCAGGAGAGCCCGGGCCGAACTATGGCCTGCGAGGTTGGGATTCGGACGACGAAGAAATTCAAAGCCCACCCACCGCCCACCTAATAGCCACTGTCGACGATATATCCGACATGCTCGACTTCGGCTCCGAAGACTTCGACGGTATGGACGATGAAGGAGGAGACGAGCAAGAACCAGCACCTGTAGGGCGCTGGACCGCCACCTCGTCATACGACATATACATGGTGGATGCTCCAAAAGATGGAGAGGGCGATGGAACAGCGGAGGATGGCACTTCGAAAAAGCCTCCAAAACGCCGACGTCAGCGGCGCCGCTCCAAATCCCGCCACAGCAGAAACGGTGATTCCGGCACGGGAGATAATACTACCCCGGACAGCACCGAAGAACACCAAAACCAGCAGGATTCGGCACAGGAAGATGGAGAAGACCACCCTCATGAGAGAGCGGCAGAGCGAGAGGTCGAGGACGATAACTACATGCCTCCCTCCGAAGACGAGGCAAGCCTCGGCGACGATGAATTCATCATACCATCAGACCCCGCCGAACAAGAGCGCTTTCAACGCAGGCTTTTAGCCACGGCGAACAGCCTAAAGAAAAAGCAGCAACAGCTTAGAGCTGATCAAGATTTGCTAGCTGACAGATGGATTGAAGTCCTTGCGGCCGAAGAGCACGAGCTCGGACGCCCCTCCAAAAACTATCCTAAGCGCAGGCCACTACCCCAATCAGAGGAGGAAGCCCAAGACATGGCAGATCGGCCACCTCGCGGCCGCGACAGAGAAGCCTGTCAAAAATCCAAACAAGCCATGCCCCGCAGCCGCTTTACCAAGGCACGGGAACACGAACCAGACCTGTGAGACGTCCTGGAGGACAAAGCAAGGCAAACAAGATCGATCTATGGATCGTGCGGACGCCCGACGGCACGTGATAGTTTTCACTCCGGACACAATAAATCCGGCCGGGCCGAACACAACAGGCACAGCTCCTCTGAACTGCGTCGAGACATAGCCCAGTACAGGGGCGCCGCACACCCACTATGCTTCACAGACGAAGTAATGGATCATACAATCCCAAAGGGTTTTAAACCCGTCAACATCGAGTCGTACGATGGTACGACAGATCCGGCAGTATGGATTGAGGACTATCTCCTCCACATCCACATGGCATGTGGCGATGATTTGCACGCCATCAAATATTTACCCCTTAAGCTTAAGGGACCAGCCCGGCACTGGCTTAACAGCCTCCCCGCAGATTCGATCGGCTCTTGGGAGGACCTGGAGGCCGCATTCCTCGACAACTTCCAGGGGACCTATGTACGGCCACCGGACGCCGACGACCTAAGCCACATAATCCAGCAGCCAGGAGAATCGGCCAGGCAATTCTGGACATGGTTCCTAACAAAGAAAAATCAGATAGTCGATTGTCCGGATGCAGAGGCCTTAGCAGCCTTCAAGCATAACATCCGTGGCGAGTGGCTTGCCCGGCACCTGGGACAGGAAAAGCCAAAATCCATGGCAGCCCTCACGACACTCATGACCCGCTTTTGCGCGGGCGAAGATAGCTGGCTAGCTTGCAGCAACAACTTATCGAAGAAGCAAGGTAATTCAGATACCAAGGACAAAAGTGGCAGGTCGTGACGGAATAAACAGAAACGCCGCGTCAGCAGTGACAGCAATGAAGATACGGCAGTAAACGCCGGATTCAGAGGCCATAAATCCGGTCAGCGGAAAAAGCCATTCAAAAAGAATACCCAGGGCCCATCCAGTTTGGACCGAATACTCGACCGCTCGTGCCAGATTCACGGCACCCCCGAAAGGCCAGCCAATCACACCAACAGGGATTGTTGGGTGTTCAAGCATGCAGGCAAGTTAAGAGCCGAAAACAAAAACAAGGGGCTAGACAGCGATGACGAAGAGGAGCCCAGGCCGCCGAACAACAACGGACAGAAGGGGTTTCCCCCACAAGTGCGGATGGTGAACATGATATACGTGACTCATATTCCCAAGCGGGAGAGGAAGCGTGCACTACGGGACGTATACGCGATGGAGCCAGTCGCCCCAAAGTTCAACCCATGGTCCTCTTGCCCGATCACCTTCGATCGAAGGGACCACCCCACTAGCATCCGTCACGGCGGTTTCGCCGCATTGGTTCTTGACCCAATCGTTGACGGATTTCACCTTACAAGAGTCCTCATGGACGGCGGCAGTAGCCTGAACCTGCTCTACCAGGATACAGTGCGAAAAATGGGCATAGATCCATCAAGGATCAAGCCCACAAGGACGACCTTTAAAGGCGTCATCCCAGGTGTAGAGGCCAATTGCATAGGCTCCATAACACTTGATGTGGTCTTCGGATCTCCGGACAACTTCCGAAGCGAAGAGTTAATCTTTGACATAGTTCCGTTCCGCAGTGGCTATCATGCTCTGCTTGGACGAACCGCATTCGCTAAATTCAATGCGGTGCCGCACTACGCATATCTCAAGCTCAAGATGTAATCACAGTCAGCGGAAACACCGAACGCTCCATCCGTACGGAGGAACAAACGGCGGCCCTCGCAGCAGAGGTACAAAGCAGCATGTTAAGGCAGCTCTCGAGTCCGGCCACTACAAAGCAGGACAAAGCAAAACGCGCCCGGAGTAACCCGCAGCAAGACCGACTGGCGCGTTCAGAGCACGCATAGCAATACGGCCCCAACCCCAGCCATCGCTACATAGCGGAGCTAGTACCTCGAGTACACAATTACGCCCTTACAATTCCATGGGCATAGGGGAAGGGGCAGATAAAACGGCATGCCAACAATACGGCGTTAAACGTACTAGGGGCTGCCGGGTTCTTCTTTTCTTTTAGGACTCCATACTCTGGATACAGTGTTCGGCCTCGCTGCCGCACATACGATACAGGACCCAGGAAAGCAGACAAAACAAACGCCGCATCATGGAACTCTCAGGTGGTCTCTATTTCGAGCGATATATCTGTTTCTAAATTCCGTGGCCTGCGTCTGGTCAGGACATGTTAAATAGTCTAAAAATTTTCGCACTACTTGTATCGTTCGGCTTGAATAAACAGCCTCCTCATAAATAATGCATAGCTTTTCGTCTATTTTTTGCATTATCTTCTTTTAATATACATATGTTTACTCAAATAACATGATCGCACCCGTACACCATGGTACGGCAAACCACGCCACGGGCTTTATTACCCTTCTATCTGGTGTGAGAAGTCCGTCCACTTTCACAAGTGCGGCACCCCGAACTTATAGCATTATATGCATCGGCTCCGAGTCATGATTTTGGTTATATGTTGGGTTTGCCCGGCTCCTATGTTTTGGTGCCTTACGTTCCGCCCTATCGGCTAAGGTAGCACTAGGAGAACCACTGCGATTGTGCCCCAGATCATGTGGGTGAGCACCTCAGTGGAGAAAGCTAAAACAGACTGTCATGATAAGGCGCGAGACTGGTCGCTGTTCGAGAGGTTTTTCGAGTCCCTAAAGGCTTATGCCGCTTCGAGCGGAGAGCTAGTTAAGTCCGGCTAAAGGCGTGGATAGTGCCCCGAATTCGGCCTTCCGAACTAGGGGCTTCGCCGAAATTTAAAATTATAACGTTCTATGGCTAAGTGAGAGTGTTCAAGCATTATAGTCCGAGTGCCTGGTTCGCTGTGCTGAGCACCTCCCTCGAAGGACCCAACTATGGGAACAAGAGCCCTCAGGTTTATCCCGAACACCCAAGCACTAGTTGCACGGGGGCAGAAGCCGACGACTCGCCATCTCTCAGTTATTGATAAACGGCCGCATAGAAAATAATATTTTAAATTCAGAAAGCATTGCTTAAGCGCATATGAACAAGTTTTCAGCGCACATGATACAAACGAGCGAGTTCATTGAAATATTACATCTTTGGCACATTCATCCGCGACAAGGCGAGCTCCAGCGAGAACTTCCTTGTAGTAGTTCTCGGGCTTGCGATGCTCCTTCCCCTGCGGCGGCCCGTCCCTCACCAGCTTCTCTCCGTCCAGCTTGCCCCAGTGTACCCTTACACGGGCAAGGGCCCTCCGGGCACCTTCTATGCAGACGGAGCGCTTGATGACCTCAAGCCATGGACAGGCCTCCACCAGCCGCTGCACCAGCCCGAAGTAGCTCCCAGGCAGGGCCTCTCCAGGCCACAGCCGAACTAGTAAGCCCTTCATGGCCTGTTCGGCCGCCTTGTGGAGCTCGGCCAGCTGCTTCAGCTGATCGTTTAAGGGCACAGGGTGTCCGGCCTCAGAATACTGAGACCAGAACACACTCTCCGTCGAGCTGTCCTCTTCAGCTCGATAGAATGCAGCGGCGTCGGATGCGCTGCGGGGAAGATCGAAGAACGCCCCTGGAGAACTCCGGATTCGGGTAAGTAATAGGTATTTCGCCTTTATATTCCTACTTTGCATTAAGAATGCCTTACCCGCTGCTATCTTTTTCACATCCTTCAACTCTTGGAGGGCCTTTCGGGCTTCGGCCTTGGCAGTCTTGGTGGTCTCAACAGCCGACGCGAGCTCGGATGCTTGCGTTTTTGCCTCAAGCTCCAAACCCTCATGTTTCTTCATGAGAGCTTGCAGCTCTTGCTGCACCTCGCCGACTTGGACCCCAAGCTTTTCTCGCTCGGCGCGCTCCTCGGACGCTTTCTTCTCGGCCTCAGCCAGTGCCTGCTTCAGGGTCGCCACCTCGGTTGTGGCCCCTACAATAAGCAGTACAATCATGTTATTTCTTTTTGCAATCAAGCCTCTCTATAGGCACCTTTTTTTCTTTTTTTTCTTTTTCTCTCTAAGGGGTATTTCTTACCTTCCTTTTCCACGAGCTGCCTTTTGCCAAGGCCGAGCTCTTGCTCGGACCGCTCGAGGTCCTTTTTCAGGACTTCCACCTGCGCAGTCAGTGCGGCGGTGGACAGCAGGGAATCCTGCATACGCATATTAGACTTTTTATTAGACTCCTGCGAAAATTGTTGGATCCTCTATTCGACTTTTCTTTCTGAACACCGAACAGAGCATCAGGGGCTACTGTCTATGCGGTAATGAATTTAGCATATTTTTTTGCTTACGTGGAAGCCTGTTAGAAGGCTAGCGCAAGCTTCATTCAGTCCGCTCTTGGCGGACTGAACCCTTTGGACCACCGCACTCATAATAGTACGGTGCTCCTCGTCGATGGTGGCGCCTTCAAGCGCCTCCAACAGACTATCCGGCGCCTCTGGTTGGACAGAGGTCGCCGGCTCAGACGGCTTACTCCTCTTGGAAGGAGTTCGCCCACCGCGAGCCAGGACGGTTGAGTCCGGCGCGGTGTCCGGCACAAAGCCGGACTGGGAGCCCTGGGGGGTTTCATCCCCTTTACTCCTGGGGTCCTGAGGATTGCCTTGCGGCTCCTCCAAGACCACCTCCTCCTGCCCTGTTCGGCGGGACGCCGCTTCGGCGTCGTCTGCCCCGCTGGGGGAGACCGCGGGCGGGACAGAGTTCATGTCCGACGAATCCAGGGAGCCGCTCGATGAATCATCGAGTGCGGCTCGGGGCGGGCTGCGCAAATAGCATTCGACATTAGGGTAAGCTGCACACTTGAAGATACTATGAGGCATTCTGGTATGTGAATACTTACGATGTCGTCGGACGCTTGGTTCTGTCCGGCCACTCCTTTCCGCCCTCTTCGGCGTTGGGGGAGCAGTCCGGCGGAGGGGTCTTCCTTTTCCTCGACCCCTCGGCCTCCCCTGTTGGGGCGGCCTTCTTCTTTTTCGCTCCCCTCGCTGGAGAGGGAGAGCTTCCTTGTTCCTCCTCCTCGTTTCCACGAGAGGAGGGCGTCGCAGACTCGCCAGATGACGAGCTCGACACCACCACATTGCGGGCACTCTTTCGAGTCCCGGTGGTCTTCTTCTTCTTGACCTTCTTCTCCGGCACCACATAGGGCGCCGGAGCCAGCAGCTTCTCTAAGAGAGCTGGGGCTGGGTCTTCGGGCAGAGGAGCCGGACAGTTGATTGAGCCGGCTATCTTCAGCCACTCCTGTCAAAGGCAAAGGGAGTTTTTAGATCCCACATAGAGTTAATCTATGTAGAAAAGCTTAACAAACCTGTGAAAGGTATAAATAGCCTACCTCGCCAGCGTTGCGCTGCGAGCTGTATCCGCGGTCCTCGGAAGCGGATGTGGGGCACTCGGCGCCTTTGGTTAGCACCTTCCAGACGTCTTCGTACGTCGTGTCGAAGAGCCTATTGAGGGTTTGGTGCTGCGCCGGGTCGAATTCCCACAAAGTGAACTCCCGTTCTTGGCACGGGAGAATCCGGCGAACGAACATGACCTGGATGATGTTGACATGCCGGATGGGCTTGTTCATCAGGGACCGGATGCAAGTTTGCAGTCCGGACACTTCTTCTTCGTTGCCCCACGATAGGCCCGTCTCTTTCCAGGACGTGAGCCGCGTGGGGGGTCCGGATCGGAACTCAGGGGCCGCGACCCATTTTGAGTCGCGTGGCTCGGTGATGTAAAACCACCCTGCCTGCCACCCCTTTAAGGACTCCACAAAGGAGCCATCGAACCAGAGTGTGTTGGCCATCTTGCCGGCCATAGCACCTCCGCACTCCGCCTGGGTGCCGGACACCACCTTGGGCTTGACGTTGAAGGTCTGGAGCCAGAGGCCGAAGTGGGGGCGGATGCGGAGAAAGGCCTCACACGCGATGATAAACGCCGAGATATTGAGGATAAAGTTCGGGGCCAGATCGTGGAAGTCCAGGCCGTAGTAGAACATGAGCCCCCGGACAAAAGGGTGAAGTGGAAAACCCAGTCCGCGGAGGAAATGGGGGAGAAAAACTACCCTCTCATGGGGCCTTGGGGTGGGAAGAAGCTGCCCCTCTGCGGGAAGCCGGTGCGGGATGTCCTTGGACAGATATCCGGCCTTCCTAAGCTTTTTGATTTGACCCTCCGTAACGGAGGAAGCCATCCACTTGCCGCCCGCTCCGGACATCGCTGGAGCAGGTTGGGGAAGAAAGAGCGAACTTGGGCGTTGGAGCTTGAGTGCGCAGGAGATGGATGGGCAAAGGAGGAAGAAGGCGTAGGTGAAAGAGGTGGATCTTTATCCCCTTATATAGGCTGATGCCGTTATGCGTCCCCACCTACCTAATAAAACTCGCTTGCCGCTCACACGCCGTGGTAAATGGCGCGGTTGGGTTACCCACGTCCGCATTAATGAGAATCCCGTTAAAAGGGGCACACGATCTCTGCTTCGACAAGACGTGCCAAGGAAACCGCCTCATCGAAAGTGCTACGGTGGAACAACAAAAAATAATCCATACAGAAGGCTTGGTCGCAGTGTTATGACGCACTGCGGAATACGTCAGCAGATTTGATTTGTGTTTATTCTCTATATGGCAATACCTGGAAACTTGTTTTGCAGAGCCGGACACTATTTTTTGGTGTTTATTATCTTCTTGAAGAATTTGGAGGAGGAACCCGCCTTGCAATGCCGAAGACAATTTGCACACCAGACTCATCGTCATTGAAGCCTGGTTCAGGGGCTACTGAGGGAGTCCTGGATTAGGGGGTGTTCGGATAGCCGAACTATATCTTCAGCCGGACTCCAGGACTATGAAGATACAAGATTGAAGACTCCGTCCCGTGTCCGGAAGGCTCTTTCCTTGGCGTGGAAGGCAAGCTAGGCGTGCGGATATTCAAGATCTCCTACCAATGTAACCGACTCTGTGTAACCCTAACCCTATCCGGTGCCTATATAAACTGGAGGGTTGTAGTCCGTAGGACGAACACATCATAACCATCATCATACCCATAGGCTAGCTTCTAGGGTTTAGCCTCCTTGATCTCGTGGTAGATCTACTCTTGTACTACCCATATCATCAATATTAATCTAGCAGGAGTAGGGTTTTACCTCCATCGAGAGGGCCCGAACCTGGGTAAAATAAAGTGTCCCTTGTCTCCTGTTACCATCCGACCTTGACGCACAGATTGGGACCCCCTACCCGAGATCCGCCGGTTTTGACACCGACAAAGAGCTTTATAAGAAAAGCACTACCGAAGTCCTTCAAAGGTGCATCTCCGAAGAGGAAGGGCGGAACCTGCTGGCTGAAATTCACACCGGACTCGGTGGTCATCACGCTGCTGCTCGGTCCCTCGTAAGCAAGGCTTTCCGTACAGGCTTTTATTGGCCGACGGCCCGGGCAGACGCTCAGGACTTAGTCCAACGATGCGTCGGTTGCCAGCTTTTTGCAAACCAAAGCCATATGCCACCCACCGCCCTCCAAACTATCCCCATCACTTGGCCCTTCGCGGTCTGGGGGCTTCACATGGTTGGACCCCTTAAAGGCGGAACCCACAAGAAAAACTACTTACTGATCATGGTGGATAAGTTCACCAAATGGATAGAAGCCAAGCCTGTTAAGACGACCGAACCCGGACCGGTGATAGACTTTATATCTGGGGTCGTACACCATTATGGTGTACCCCACAGCATCATCACTGATAACGGCACGAACTTTAAGGCCGATGAGGTAAAACTCTGGTGCAAAAACATGGGCATCAAGCTTGATTATGCTTCCGTCTATCACCCACAAACTAACGGCCAGGTCGAACGTGCAAATGGTCTTATCATGAGCGGCATCAAACCCAGATTAGTGCGGTCCCTTAAGGAATCTAATACGCACTGGGTAGAGGAGCTCGACTCTGTACTCTGGGGGCTGCGGACCACGCCCAATCGCACCACCGGATACACACCATTCTTCATGGTGTACGGCGCAGAAGTAGTTTTGCCCTGCGACATAGTTCATGACTCACCTCGAGTACGCATGTACAAAGGAAGAGAAGCCGAGCTCGATCGGCAGGACAGTTTGGACGCCTTGGAGGAGGAGCGTGACATGGCAAAAGCCCGTTCCGCATTCTATCAATAGCAGGCTCGAAGATATCAAAGCAGAGAAGTACGGGCCAAAAATTACAACGTTGGCGAATTAGTTCTACGCCTGCCGGACAAGAAAAAGGACAAACTCAAGCCCAAGTGGGAAGGTCCCTTCATAATGGACCAAGTCCTGACTGGTGGAGCGTACCGCCTGCGAGATGCATCGGATAACCGACTCGAGCCGAACTCATGGAACGCAGCCCGTCTCCAAAGATTCTATGCCTAGCGCCGGACTCTGTGTTCGTCTCCTTCCTCTGTCCATTTTTTATATTTTCTGTCTTACATTCCTCTCCTTCTCCCCTTTCTTTCTAGCCTTTAAGGGCCCAATAAGTGATGCGCTATCCGCGCTCATTAAACTTGGGGGCTTCTTTAAACAGAAGCTTATTTAAACGGGCTTCATGCCCAACACATGTGTCACACTTCCGCATGTACCTTTATTCACCATTATATGCATCGATATGACTTAAGTTTTGGCCAAGCTGGGTTGCCTGGCTCCTGTGCTTACCCCTACGTTCCCGATTGTTCGGCTAGGTGGTAAAGGGAGCACCTCTGCGATTGTTACTGCCGGGTCAGCCGGATATGTACCTCAGACTAGGTGAAGCCGAAAGCTAGCGTTCTTAAGGGAATATTCGGTCGGTGAACTAAAGATGACTTTTCACTTATTTATTTATGCGCCCCTAGATGATTTTTCCTGCGTCTCTTTTCGCAGCATGGACATGCACTTTAGGGCATGCCTCCCAGGGAAAGGAACCCCTAACAGAACTATTCTCCCTGGAAGATGTTTGTTACTAACCATGTAATATAACATAACTAGTTGGGCACTTGTCTGTTCAAGCACTAATGACCCCTACGCCTGGTCTCCATGCATACCCCGGTTCTTATATAACCGCATGGGAATTCGGACACACTCCGGACCATCAGGTCCCGAGGCTGAAGCGAAAAGGTCGGCCATGACAAACGATCTACAATCCGGCTAGAAGGCATTACACATGTCAATTAAAATTACATAGTCATTCTGACTAATTGTATTCCTCTTCAATACCATCTAACAGGCTGTCTAGTTTACAGTCCTACTGGGAATACTTTGCGGCCAATTCTACTTGGCCATACGCTAAGCTTACAGGGATCTCCTTCCCGTCGGGCCCAACAGGTCCGACCTCGGCCATGTGGTTTGGGTTAGCCTTCGTGTACCGCGTCTTCACCATGGCCCAGGCCTCCCTAGCGCCTTGATGGCAGGCCGATATCTTCCACAATCGGAAGCGCCACCGCGCTCCCTTCAGCTCCTCTGCAAGCTCTCCAAGGCCTTCGGGCATGGAGATGGATGGCCACAAGGCCTGGGCAACGCCTTGCATCACCTGCCGAACTCGCTCGTTCATGCGAGAGCTCGGGAAGAAGGTCACCCGTGGAACCGGGCATCTCCTCTGCAGGACGACCTGTTAGCACACCTACAGACATCACTCTGTTAGTCGACTTCCTCGCCGAACTCTTTTTTCTTTTTTTCAAAGGTTCGCTTAAGCATTTACTAAATATGCCGCGTCAAAGCCGCTGATTCTCCTTAGCGGAGTCCGACAGCTGGGCACGGACATCTTTCAGTTCAATGCCCAGCTTGGTGTTGGCATCCTGGAGATCATTCTTCTCCCGCCTCACCTTTTTCAGCAAGCTCTCACCAGCCTTTAGCTGGCGTAGGAGTTGTTGCTTTTCCGGATCTAATCCGGCGCCATGTGCAATTTCATTTGTCAGATTTGCACAAACGCCGCACTTCACACAATACATTTCTTTTTGAAGCATATATTACCAGAGGGGGTATCCCTGGGCTCCCCTGTCGCGGCTAGTGCGGCCTCAAGTTGGGCTTTGCACTCTTCTAGATCCTGGGACAGTTGGGTATTCTTCTCTGAAAGAACCTGCATATTACATGATCCTTAAATCAGTTATTCTAACTGTTTCAAGTCTCGGGGGCTACTGAAATATATAACCATCAAATTTTCTCACTCGTATGTCTTTCACATACTGCTCTGTCGCTCCGGCTAGACCATTTTGAGCGGCACGGAGGTACGCGTCTCCCGAATTGAAGGCATCCAACGCCTCTGGGGAGAAACAAGCGTCGCGAAGAACTGTCCGGCGACGCCTGTGGTTCATGGCACTCTCCACCTCGGAATTGGTGGCAGACAGCCTGTCCGCATCCTCTACTGGAGGAGCGTCCGGTGCACGCTTCGTGTTTGCCTCCGTCTCCGGACCAGGCTTTGGAGCCTGGCTGGTGGAGGCGCGATTGGCAGCCTCTCCAGATATAGTCCGGCGAGGTCTCTTTGCCCTAAAGAAAGCACGAGTGTTAATATGCCTTGAAGGAATAACACCAGGGGATGAGATGGCGCGTTTGTCGGCGTTCTGGGAACGGGGGTCCCCAGACTTGCCTGCCTGCGGCCTGCGGCGTGACTCGAAAGGGGGCCCAGCACGGCCCATCTTCATCAACACGAGACCCAAGACCCTCGCAAGGGGCCAAGCCTCGCGGGGCGGACGACACGGCGCTTCCTCAGGCACGGCCTCGTCAGGCTGGCTCACGAGGAGGCGGAGAGATCAAGGCGGGGTACCTCACGAGGTGCCCATGACGCAAGCCATGACGACCAAGGGTGCCAGGCGGGCGCGAGCCCGCGTAGTGTCTCCCTTTCCTCTTTGGTGCAAAGGGGGCAAGCGCAGGCGAGAGGATCAAGCAAAGGCACCCATTTCAGTGCAACGAGACCAAGACCAGTCCAACGGTGGGAAGGAGGTCATCATGGAGCCCAGAACGGCGTCACCACAGGGCCTTTGGCAGGCGAGGACCAACTTTAGTCAGGATAAGTGTACCAGATGTTCCCCTTCAAATTGGCCAATTGTTGGCGCCCTTCCCGCTAAATATTTGGGAAGAGGCCCAGGGCCTTTGCCTATAAATAGGACTAGCCACCCCCAGGGTAGGGACACGAACACAGAGAGGATTGGGAACACGGACACAGAGAGGATTGGGTATCTAGAATCTGAGCAAGCAGAGAACAAGTGAGAGACAGAGAGAAGGGCGGCTGAACTCCCCCTAGCAGTTCATCGTCCTAGCTAAGAGCAGACCCTCGCGAGGTTGTTCTTCCTTGTATTGTTCATCATCATCAGCCCAAGAGGCAATCCACCCACCACAAACTAGAGTAGGGTATTACACCACAATGGTGGCCCGAACTAGTATAAACCCTGTGTCTCTTGTGTTGTTCTTTCAGTAGTTAGATCTTTGCGAGACGGAGAGGTAGAGGGCATAATCTCCGCGCGCACCCCAGAGTTCGAACCTTAAGGGTCTGCCGGAACCCGAAATCCGACATTTGGCGCGCCAGGTAGGGGTGCGCCGGAATCCACCTTTCTACCACTCCGCGTCCACTCGCATCGTCATCACCATATCCGGCGACCAGGCGGGCAACCAAGATCCATGGGCGGCGTGGCCCGCCCGCGCGGCGCCGCCCGCCTCGGGCGACCCCGCGCCCCAGGCAGCTCGTGGTCCGCAGTGTGCTGCGGGCCGCGGGCGACGCGGACAGGCTTCAACAACCCTCACGCCGCGGCAAGCGCGGTCGGCGGCAAGGGCCTCCAATCACGCCGCGACCATGACACCATACAACCGCCGGGAGCAGGCGAACTCGAGGGCCGCGCTCACGGTGGCCCGAGAGCTGCTGCAGTGCAGGCTGCTGGAAGGCGGCCGCGACGTGCTGCTAGAGCGGGTTGCCGAACTCCTGGGCTTTGCCGCTTCGGGGGCTCACCCCTTCTACATCCAGCTCCCGTCTCAAGCTCTGGGCGGCACGCGCGGGGGCCCCGCATGCTCCCACGGGCCCCAAGGCTACCCCAACACCAGCGAATCCGTCGGCGCCAAACTGACGAGGGCGCCACCCCTGCCCCCGACGCGTGAGGGAGAGGGACTCGGCGCGGCCCACGGCGCCAGAGGGCAGCCGCGCTACCACCCCGCGGTGGGCACGTCAAGCAGCGCTGCATGGCACATGGAGCACTACAGCACAACCTTCAGGATGACGGCGCCAGAAGAATACGTGCCCCACATGATGGACCAAGGGCACGCTCACGAGGGAGAACAAGGATCGCTTCTCAGCCCAAGCTGGGGAGACGAGACACCAGAAGCTGAGCTCTTCCAGGAGCCCCGGGACGGCTCCATCGGCCATGCTGGAGGCGACAACTATCGGGTACCACTAATTCCTCAGGAGCAGGCGTACGCTAATCATGGATCGCAGGAGGTGCAGGTCGCCGCAGCAAGCAGCTGCCCGCTCCCACAATCTCCTACCCCTCGGGAGGAGGGCGCAGGGGGCTGCAGGAGAGGGGCAGAGATCCGACATCACCACCGCGGCGTTCGGAGCAAGGCGTTCTCAGGAGGTAGGCCCTCCGCTGGGGAGGTGCCTAAGGGCCTGCCCCTGGCGGAGGACCCGTGGTCGTCGGGGGAACCGCTGGCGACCGCTCTACCCCAACGGCGGCGTCCTGGTTTCCGATCGTCGTTGGTGGCACTATAGTGTGGTGCAAGGCGGGGCCCTCGCCTGGCGATATGAAGCAAGGCCGGTACCTGTGAAGAAGGCCCAGTGCCTGTGAAGCTCGCCGCCCCGTGACACTCTCACGTAATAATGAGTGGGGCTGTACACGCCTCGGAGTCTCAGGGGTGCCGGCCTCAGGCCCTGGGGCTCCCTCCCACACCCAGTGGACAGCACTTAGCTCCGCGCTAGTGAGAAGACGTCCAAGACTAGATTAGGTGCCGGACGCGGCCTTTTGTCTGTTATCATTGACTTCTTCTTTGGTTGTAACTTTTCCCCTGGTGGATTTAAGTTGGATTCTAATTTGAGATTTTCATGTGTTCGGGGAAGGGGTGCTTAGTCTCGTTCGAGCCATTTCTCGCGTTCTGGTTACCGCTTCACCACAGCTGCCTCCCCTCGCTAGCCCCTCGCGAGTCGGGCTGGGCCTGGCTCGTGCGCAGCCCAGACTGCCGCTATTGCTCCTTCTTGGGAGGACTTTCCAGTACCTGCGGAGGATGTCCCTTCAGGAAAAGTCCCAGAGCCTGTGAAGAAGGCGAATGCCTGTGAAGCTATCGCGTTTAGGAAAAGGCCCAGAGCCTGTGAAGAAGGCGAATGCCTGTGAAGCTATCGCGTTTAGGAGAAGGGCCAGAGCCTGTGAAGAAGGCAAATGCCTGTGAAGCTATCGCGTTTAGGAAAAGGCCCAGAGCCTGTGAAGAAGGCGAATGCCTGTGAAGCTATCGCGTTTAGGAAAAGGCCCAGAGCCTATGAAGAAGGCGAATGCCTGTGAAGCTATCGCGTTTAGGAAAAGGCCCGGAGCCTGTGAAGAAGGCGAATGCCTGTGAAGCTATCGCGTTTAGGAAAAGGCCCGAAGCCTGTGAAGAAGGCGAATGCCTGTGAAGCTATCGCGTTTAGGAAAAGGCCCAGAGCCTGTGAAGAAGGCGAATGCCTGTGAAGCCATCACATGCGGGAAAAGGCCCGGAGCCTGTGAAGAAGGCCAGCGCCTGTGAAGCCCCCCGCCAGCGACACTTGCGCGTCCTACGAATTCAACTAGAGAACACTCAGGACACCACGTCCTCCCACGGGCTGCCTCGGGGCCTGCGCGAAACAAAGGTAAACAAGCCAGCCGCCAGGCGCGGGTGCTCGCGCAATATAATAGTTGCTAATACGATGAATACAGGTTTTACCTGAGGGGCTTCCCCTCCCAAAATGCTCTCACAGCCATCAGGCCAAACACCTGAGTTCTACTCACGCGGGGTAAAAAGACATCAGCGATACATACTCGGACAAATCCCCCAATGCGTCCTCAGGAGCACCTCCCGAGCCGCAGCTGGCATCGCTGAACTCGCCATCGCTGCCTGCGTCGCCACTAGCGGCATCAAGGCCGTCCACCACACCGCCCTCGTCAGCAGCCACGATCACGTCGTCGTCGTCCGAAGCGAAGGCTCTGACAAGAGCGTCCACGTTGTCTTCCACCCAGTGCGCCAGGTCGCCTCGGACGGCCTGGGGGACTGGTGCAATGGCGGCGTCAAAGTCGAAGTGGGGATCCATGTTCCGGAGATGGCTGAAGACACGAGAAAAGGCGCGCCCGAGCAGGGCGCGGCTCCTCTCCTCCACCAACCTGTCGGCCCTGACCGACCGCGCCTCCAGCTGCATCACCACGGCGGTGAAGAACTGCAGGTTGCCGGCATAGTTGATCGTGCGCGGCTCGCCGACAGCCACCTCGCAGATGTTGCCCAAGGCTGTATTAGCCCTCTCCCTGAGCGTAGCAAGCATGGGGCCGTGCACGTGCTCCAGGACCTGCCGCTGGCGTATCTCATCAGGATTCTAGCGCTCGACGGCCTCAGCCTCCTCCACCCGCTGGCGAAGACGGAGCACCTCGGCCTGGGAGGCAGCCAACTCCTTTTGCACTGCCTCAAGGGCGGCCCGGGTGGCGTCGGCCCGCCGCGTCGCCTCACCCCGTTGGGCCCTCAGGGCTGCGGTTCTTCCCTCAGCCTCGACCCGGATCAACTCCAGCCTCTCCTCGAACTCACGCTCGAGGCCTTGGCGCGCCATCGCCACCCGACGACCGACCTCCTCCAGGACACGTGCTTCCCGTGCGGCGACATCATCTTCCTCCTCCGTCACCAGGCACTCCCTCGTCTCTAGCCGCTCATACTCGCGGGTGCGTTCGGCGGCTTCTAGCGTCAACGCCTCCTCACGCTTCCGAAGCTCAGCTGGGTCGCCGGAGGCCACCTTCATCGATGCAAGGGCTGCCTCGCGCAGTTCCACTTGCTCCTCCAATGAGTGGCACCGGGCCAGGAGCTCCTGAGCCCGTTCCTCCGCTACTTCTCGTCGTCGGTCAGCTCCCCGAGCCTCCTCAGCGGCCTGGGATCGAGCTGCCCGAGAGGCCTCCAGCGACGCCTTCGCCTCTTTGTCATCGAGGTCGCGCTGATGGCGCACGAGGGCGATGGCGGCCTCCAGCTCGCGCCTCCCTGCGGCCAGGCGTAGGCCCTCGGCCTCCAGGCGCGCGTCTTCACCAGCGAGCTCCTCCCCAAGCAGGTCCACCGCGTCGGTCGCCCTCCGAAGGAACTCTTGGCGACGAGCACGACGCTCCTGAGCGCGCTCGAGCACGTCTTCCACACCATCATCTGCCCCGAGCAAGCGCCGGGGGCCACAAATCATTGCTCCCCCTCCGGGCAGGGGGCTGGGGCTGGCGCCCTCACGACGGCTGGGCGCGCCGTACCAGAAGCCCGGCCTGGGGCCAGCCCGTCTCCAGAAGAAGGGCGCAGGGGGCGCCTCAGCCAGTCGTAGCCCGCGGCCAGGCGAGAAGCCCACGGCAGGCTGGCTATGCCAAGAGAGGGCCCACGAAGGAAGATTGCAGGAAGAGAAGGGCTGCAGTGCGCCTCGGGACGGTCCGCCCCTTCATTCGCCCTCACCACAAGAGCAGTGCTACTCGGAGCACTTGGGGACGACGGGGGAGACGAAGCCAAAGGAGACGGCGCCTCAGCGACTCCCACGAGCTCGACCGGAAGAGGCCTGCGGAGTAAGGATCAGTAGACGCAACAAGGGGATCAGGAGCCAGAAAAGGAGAAGGCTTACTCGTCAGTAGCGAAGTATTTCCGGCGCTTCAGCAAGCGACAAGAGAAGTCATCACCCAGGGCCTCCCTTTTCCTTCGGAGGGCCTCAAAGTCCACGCCGAAGTGGACCAAGAGAAGAGCGCAAGGATCAACCTGCGACGAAGACGGAGCATCAAAGCGATCCGCGTCAGGGGCGTCTGCCTGAAGCGCTGTTAATCGCCTCGCCAGAAGACGCGGCCGGGGCCTCAGGGGCCTCAGCCCCAAGCGCTTGGAGCGACTGCTTGCCACCCTTAGCCTCAGCAGCGCGAGTCTTAGGAGCTGCCCCCTCGAGGGCGTCACCAGGCGCAGTCACCTCATCGGGAGCCCTCTCGGCCTCAGCCGCCTCATGCCTCCCCGCTCCACCACTCGAGGAGGATTCGCCTTGACCGACCGGAAGGGCGGTCACCACCACGGGGTTCTCGTGAGGCCCTTGGAAGCTAGCAGGGCGCAGCCCCCATTCATCAAAGGAGGGCATCTGCTTCACGAAGTCGTCCCTGTTCTGGCAGAGGTACAGCAGGGCCCCTCCCCGCTGCATGCTGCCCGGGTTGGGGTCACCAGTCGGGACCAAGAGCACTGTCCTTAGCGCCCCTGGCATCAGGTCTTCTTCCTGGAGCCTCATGCAATCACCATGCCCACTGAAGGCCCACATTCAGCGGGAGTGGCGTTGGAGAGGGGCAATGCGGCGCAACAGGAACTCCTTCACCACCTTGGGCGCTGTCACGCCGAGCGATTTCAAGAACGCGAAGCGGTGCCAGACGAAGGCGAGCCGGGGGCTCTTGAGCGTCTCCTGGCCCCAGCCCGAGTTGGGTACAACAGGCGAAGTTGGCTTCGCCAGCAGGGGGCTGGGCACCCGACATCAACGTACAACCACCGCTCGCGGAACCCAGCTGAAGGCGAAGGAAGCTTGAAGTCGATCCCCGAGGCCGTAGTCTCAGACGCAGCGACGAAGTGCACACACACCGAGCATTGAGTTGGGACGGCAAGGCGCAAAGAGAAGAAGTGGCGTAGCAAGGCAACGGAAGGAGGGATGCCCATCATCGCCTCGCAAACAAAAGCGAAGACCGAAAGAAGGGTGATGGATTCAGAACCCATATGCATCATATGGATCTGGTAATGGGAGAGGATGGCCTTGAAGAAATCGGAAAAGGGGGGAACCAGACCCGCCCACAAGGCGTCGGCAAAATAATGAACCTCAGTGATTATCCTGTCAGTGGGGAAGTGAGACGTAGGCCAGGCCGTCGTCCTCCCACACTCGTTGAAGATGGTGGCCAGAGCCGGGCTGAGCTTACCCAGGCACTCTCGATTGAGTAGGGGCCACCAACGACGGCGGGCGAGACGGAGGCATGGGTTTCTTCCCTTTCTCTTTCTTCGTCGGAGCCATGGCAATGGGAAGGAAGGGGAAGATGTGAGATGGGATTGGAGGCAAGAGTCAAAGTTCGAAGGGAGGAAGAATAGGGGATGGTCGAGCAACAGGAAGGGGAGCGGCTGTGTACGACTGCGAGTCCACCTAGCAGGGCGCAAAATAAGGGAGCGTGGGGGAATAGTGCCACCCACGTCCAATCAACCGCCACGCGGCTCCCAAGGCCGCAGGCTGTTAGGGCCTGTGGCGGTTCGCCCTTACCCTTTCGCCTCTCAGCACGGCCAAGTCCGGGCGCGCCTTGGGCCCGGGGGCTACTGTCGATGTTCTGGGAACGGGGGTCCCCAGACTTGCCTGCCTGCGGCCTGCGGCGTGGCTCAAAAGGGGGCCCAGCACGGCCCATCTTCATCAACACGAGACCCAAGACCCTCGCGAGGGGCCAAGCCTCGCGGGGCGGACGACACGGCACTTCCTCAGGCACGGCCTCGTCAGGCTGGCTCACGAGGAGGCGGAGAGATCAAGGCGGGGTACCTCACGAGGTGCCCATGACGCAAGCCATGACGACCAAGGGTGCCAGGCGGGCGCCAGCCCGCGCAGTGTCTCCCTTTCCTATTTGGTGCAAAGGGGGCAAGCGCAGGCGAGAGGATCAAGCAAAGGCACCCATTTCGGTGCAACGAGACCAAGACCAGTCCAACGGTGGGAAGGAGGTCATCATGGAGCCCAGAACGGCGTCACCACAGGGCCTTTGGTAGGCGAGGACCAACTTTAGTCAGGATAAGTGTACCAGATGTTCCCCTTCAAATTGGCCAATTGTTGGCGCCCTTCCCGCTCAATATTTGGGAAGTGGCCCAGGGCATTTGCCTATAAATAGGACTAGCCACCCCCAGGGTAGGGACACGAACACAGAGAGGATTGGGAACACGGACACAGAGAGGATTGGGTATCTAGAATCTGAGCAAGCAGAGAACAAGTGAGAGAGAGAGAGAAGGGCGGCTGAACTCCCCCTAGTAGTTCATCGTCCTAGCTAAGAGCAGACCCTCGCGAGGTTGTTCTTCCTTGTATTGTTCATCATCATCAGCCCAAGAGGCAATCCACCCACCACAAACTAGAGTAGGGTATTACACCACAATGGTGGCCCGAACTAGTATAAACCCTGTGTATCTTGTGTTGTTCTTTCAGTAGTTAGATCTTTGCGAGACGGAGAGGTAGAGGGCATAATCTCCGCGCGCACCCCAGAGTTCGAACCTTAAGGGTCTGCCGGAACCCGAAATCCGACAACGTTATACCTTTGCGCCGGCGTCTCAGACCGGACCGCACTTCTTTTCAGCCCATGGGGCCGCAACTTGCGGCCCCTCGTTGGCTAGTCGCCGCAGGCCCGGCCTCCCGCCTCAAGGACCTCCTCTGCAAAACGCGGTTGTTATACGGTAATCGAAAACACACGAGGACGGGCCCCTTTTTGAAGTGCTGGGATTTCGGTCTCAGTCACCTGGGAGGCTGGGAGTAGCCCTGGGTAATCGGCCGTAATGGCCACCAAGGCGTTGTCCTTTCTCAATTGATGAAACACCCCATCAATTAGCTCCACAGATAAGTCCGAATCCTCTTGGGAAGCCGGGTCGAGGGACCGTCCCGGATCCTCGGGTTGTGGAGGGGGGGCTGTTTATTTCTTTAACAACCTGGCGCAGTTCCTGCGTTTAAGTCGTTAGACTATATATTTGACAATGGGAATACAAAATGGAGGGACAACTAAAAGTGTCCACTTACCCAGCTTGGAGGATTATACATTGTAAATCCACCCTGAGGGTTGACGCGGAGAAATTCCTCCTCTTCTCCCTTGTACAAAGCGGACAAGATCTTTATTAGAGCGGCAGCCGAGTCCGGGCCCTTACGGCCGTGACGGGTGGCGTCGCCCTCCCTGTTGAAGTCCCACATAGGGTGGCCTCTATATTGAAGCAGTTGCACCCCCCGCATAATGCATGCGGCCATGACTCCGATCATGGTTAGTCCGGAGTGAGCTAATAATCTTATCCGGCCCATCAGGTAAAGGACGTCCTTGTCACTTTCCTTCTGAGGGCTCCGTGGACGCCAGCTTAGGCGCTTCTTCAGGGGAGCATTGTCAAGCTCAGGGAGGCCGATCCGAACAGGATCCGGCAACGGGACGTCCTCTATATAAAACCATTCCGAAGGCCAATTCTCGGACGCCTTCTTTGGGGTTCTGGATAAATATCCGGTCCGGGCGATGCGCCACACTTCGGCTCCGCCCACTTGATATATTGACCCCTCCTGAGAACGGGGCACCAGGCAGAATAGCCTCTTCCACAATGCGAAATGAGCCTCAACACCCAAAAACAGCTCGCAAAGGGCTACGAAGCCCACGATATGCAATATGGAGGCAGGCGTGAGGTTGTGCAGCTGGAGACCATAGAACTCCAGGAGCCCCCGGAGAAACAGATGAATTGGAAATCCAAGCCCTCTTATTAAATAAGGGACAAGGCATACCCGCTCTCCTTTGGAGGGATTGGGGGCGCTCTCCGCTTGCTCTCCGTCGTTATAGGTGGCAAGTCCGGCTCGAACCGGGACCATATTGGCCGGAGGGAGAAATCCCTTGGTCTAGAGCGTCACCAGCTCGCTGTGTGGGATGGAGCATCTCTCCCAATCTCCAGGCTTAGGACTGGAAGGGCGAGAGGAGGAGTTGCGACGCCTGGCCATGTGGAACAGACCTTTGTTGGATGCGCTCTGATGAATACTCGCGGAGGGGAGAAGGTGTGGTTTGGATCTAAATCCTCATCCCTTTAAATAGGTGGCTCATTAACGCGGCTAGGGTGTGAATGTAAAAACACCCAGACTTTTCGTATTCGTTTGACACGTGGAAAGCGGCTATTATTGGGCGTAGAAGCCAAGGAGTGCTACATTCACAAGAAACCGGACATTATTCAACAGGTACATGGAATTTGGAGGAGAACTCGCCTTGCAATGCCGAAGACAATTTGCGCGCCGGACTCGTCGTAATTGAAGCCTGGTTCGAGGGCTACTGAGGGAGTCCTGGATTAGGGGGTGTCCGGATAGCCGGACAATACCTTCAGCCGGACTCCTGGACTATGAAGATACAAGATTGAAGACTTCGTCCCGTGTCCGGAAGGGACTTTCCTTGGCGTGGAAGGCAAGCTTGGCGATGCGGATATGTAGATCTCCTACCATTGTAACCGACTCTGTGTAACCCTAACCCTCTGCGGTGTCTATATAAACCGGAGGGTTTTAGTCCGTAGGAGAGAACAACAATCATATCATAGGCTAGCTTCTAGGGTTTAGCCCCCTTGATCTCGTGGTAGATCTACTCTTGTACTACCCATATCATCAATATTAATCAAGCAGGAGTAGGGTTTTACCTCCATCGAGAGGGCCCGAACCTGGGTAAAAACATCGTGTCCCTTGTCTCCTGTTACCATCCGCCTAGACGCACAGTTCGGGACCCCCTACCCGAGATCCGCCGGTTTTGACACCGACACTCATCAACTCCAAGATGGGTACAGGCACATATTTGTTGGATAAAGAACACCTTCCCTTGAGGCCTGACCTTGAGGACAATATAGTTGTCATGAATGATGAATACCCCACATCAGTAGAGGCTAAAGAGAAGGGGGAGAAAGCAAAAGCTGAGAAGGCAGCAAAGATGCCAAGTGCTGAAGAGGCTTCACAAGTTTTCCTCAAGTCTAAGCAAGATCAACTTGGATATATTATTCAAGCCACTTTGAGGATTGAGAAAGGATTGGCCACCCTGACTCAGAATCAAGAGAGCCTGGAGAGGATCATTGAAACAAAGTTCTATGATCTTGACTTGAAGGTGACTGAGATGCAAATAGCTATTAAGCAGCTCCAGGAAGAAGATGAAGAGAGGAAAGGGAAAGCTACTACAGATTCTTTTCAGAGAGTGCCTAGGGCACAGAGATCTGCAGCAGTGCCTGTGACAGACACACGAGCTACTACGTCAGCACCTGCAGCTACAGCTTCAGTAGCCCCTCCAGTTGTCACTCCACTAGCTCCAACAACTTCAACAGATGCATTCGTCCTCGGAGTCCTCTCAACGCCACCTACCGAAGATCAAGCCTAGAGAGACGCATATCACTATGCATTTTCGAGCTTTTTGGTAACTTGTTGCCAAAGAGGGAGAAAGTGTATAGATCATAGGCTTCGAGAGAGAGATATTTGCTTCTTTTTGCTATCTCTTTTGCTACTTGTTTGATACTTATTTGGTTGCTTGCTTGGATGATACTCTATGCTTATGTGTGTGATATACTTGTATGATCATGTGTTTGATCATATCATACTTTAATGCTTGTGCTTGAATGTTGATGTTATTTATCTCTCTTGTATGATCATTCACTTTGCCTTGGTGATGAGTGCATATTTCATATTCTATCATTTTGAGCGCTCCACCAAGATGTATGCGACATGGAAGATTAACCCATGATCCTAATCGATTGTGCATTTGCATTCAAAAGCAAATTTGAAATAACGCACAAATTTAGGGGGAGCTCTTGCTTATCACATACTTCTCAAAGCGACGATATACTTCAATCTTATTATCATTTGTCGAAGCTTTGGTCTATATGTTGTCATCAATTACCGAAAAGGGGGAGATTGAAAGTGCAACTAATCCCTGGGTGGTTTTAGTAATTCTTAACAACATATAGCTCATTGAACTAATACTCTTTCAAGATGATCATTTTAGAAAGTTCAATGATTGGCATGTCATGGACTAGAGATGTGGACCCCTCAAAATGCTAAGGACACATATTGGCTCAAGCTCAAGACTCTACACTTTCATTTTAGTGATCCAAGATCATATTGAGTCCATAGGAAAAGCCAATACTATTAAAAGGGGATGAGGTGTTGCTTAATGGTTTGCTTGCTCAAAATGCTTAGTGATATGCTCCAAAAGCCCTCAATCACTTTCTCATATCCACATATGTCCCAAACCAAAAGTCAAACTCGGCCCCACTGATTTGATCTATCCGGCGCCACCGAGTTCATTTGACATAGCCATAGCCAGAAACCCTAATCAGTTTGGTCTCACCGATAGGGATCTCAGTCTCACCGAGATGGGATTGCAAACTATCTGTTTCCCTTTGTAACGTTTCGGTCTAACCGAGATGAGCGATCGGTCCCACCGAGTTCGCAATGCAAACTCTCTGTTTTCTTTTCGTAACGTTTCCGTCTCATCGAAATGAGCGATCGGTCCCACCGAGTTTGCTGACCAATTCTCTGTTTGCCTATTACAGAAATTGGTCTCACCGAGTTCATGTGATCGGTCTCACCGAGATTACCTTATGCCCTAACCCTAATGAAATCGGTCCCACCGAGTTGACATGTCGGTCCCATCAAAAATCCCAACGTTCACATTTTGAACTAAATCGGTCTGACCGAGTTTGAGTATTCGGTCCCACTGAGTTTGGTAAATTGTGTGTAACGGTTAGATTTTGTGTGGAGGCTACATATACCCCTCCACCCTTCTTCCATTCATGGAGAGAGCCATCAAATAATGTGTACACTTCCAACATTCATTTTTGAGAGAGAACCACCTACTCATGTGTTGAGACCAAGATATTCCAATCCAACCACAAGAATCTTGATCTCTAGCCTTCCCCAAGTTGCTTTCCACTCAAATCATCTTTCCACCAAATCCAAATCTGTGACAGAGAGTTGAGTGTTGGGGAGACTATCATTTGAAGCACAAGAGCAAGGAGTTCATCATCAACACACCATCTATTACCTTTTGGAGAGTGGTGCCTCCTAGATTGGTTAGGTGTCACCTGGGAGCCTCCATCAAGATTGTGGAGTTGAACCAAGGAGATTGTACGGGCAAGGAGATCGCCTACTTCGTGAAGATCTACCCTAGTGAGGCAAGTCCTTCACGGGCGATGGCCATGTTGGGTAGACAAGGTTGCTTCTTTGTGGATCCTTCGTGGGTGGAGCCCTCCATGGACTCGCACAACCGTTACCCTTTGTGGGTTGAAGTCTCCATCAACGTGGATGTACGATAGCACCACCTATCAGAACCACGCCAAAAATCTCCATGTCTACATTGCGTTTGCTCCCTCCAAACTCCTCCCCTTTACCTTCATATGCAATGATTTACATTCCGCTGCTGTACTCTTAGATTTGCATGTGTAGGTTGATTGCTTGACTTGTGATAAGTTGCTAAAATCTGCCAAGACATAAAATTAGGAAAAAGCTATATTTTTATTTGGTCAAGTAGTCTAATCACCCCTCTCTAAACATACTTTTGATCCTACAAAACAACTACGAGCCTTCAAGCGTAATCTGAACCTTGATACGTTAAGATTAAGGGAGGATGTTAAAAGGTATGTGACGGTGTCCTGGACTAGGGGGTACTCACCACGTCATCTCCCGATCTGTTAGATTGGGCCGAGGACCCCCATGGCCATATACTCATGGGCCAGTCCGGATAGCTGCCGCATACAAGGAAGATTCCACAAGACTTGGCAATCAAGACAAGGACTCCTCCCCACCGGCGTATTCGGCTAGGACTCTTGTTATCCTAGGCCTCTGGTGCATTATATAAACCGAGGCTAGGCTAGTCGATAGAGGATATACATACAACAATCATACCATAGGCTAGTTTCTAGGGTTTAGCCTCCTTGATCTCGTGGTAGATCTACTCTTGTACTACCCATATCATCAATATTAATCAAGCAGGAGTAGGGTTTTACCTCCATCGAGAGGGCCCGAACGTGGGTAAAAACATCGTGTCCCTTGTCTCCTGTTACCATCCGCCTAGACGCACAGTTCGGGACCCCCTACCCGAGATCCGCCGGTTTTGACACCGACATTGGTGCTTTCATTGAGAGTTCCGCTGTGTGATCGACAAAAGGATCGATGGCTCGCCTGTAGATCAACTGCGACTTCGGCATCTTCGTCACCAGCTCGACTGGTCACCTTGGTTCGACCAAGAATTGTGCCCCGTGTTCGGATCACCATGTTCGGACGAGGGCCTTCATCAAACATCAACTCCGATCTCTATCAAGATCACGGAGGAATCATCCATGGAGCTCGGGGGCTCAACGTCAACATTGCCCTCAAGTGACCGTGCTGTTTTTCTGGACAGCGAACTCGTATCTGCTGCCACCACCTCCTCGAGTATCGCTTTGACGATCGCTTTGGTGGAATTGTGCGGAATTGAGTCTACAACAACCCTGGAAAATTTTGTCGAGTTCCGATGGAGGAATCTCTGGCAATCCACGATATACCGGAGCCCTGTCAAATCTGGACGGGAGTTTGGATGTGTTTAGGGCGTGGTGTCCAGCTTCTAGCTCGCACGTTCTTTGGAAGATCCAACCGTTGATCGGCTGCGGAATTCCCGTATCTACCGCCTCTCAAAATTTCAGCTCGATCCGACCGTCCAAACTCCGGGAACCTTCCGATTAGTGCATCACTTTTCGGATCTGTTTTCTGCGTGAAAACAAATCCGACCCGAGTTCATCTTTTCTATGAACGGGATTTCGGACATCGCTTTTGAAGGAAGTTTTGTATGGGGTATTGTGTTTTGTTCCCGAACACATCCCACTAACTTTAAGATCTTTTGAACATGATCTTCAACATCATGCTAGTGTCAAACCAGTCCGGCAATATTACTCCACGGCTACCGACCTGCGCTAAGACACGGCGTCACTTTGTTGAGCCGAGCTCAACTTCTTCGGATCATCATCTCGGCAAGCCGAACAAGAGTCCGACATCGCAAAGGATAAAACATCACCAACATCGCCGCCCCACGGATTACACGGAGCAGGCATACCGGCATCGCCGCACGGTTGCTTCTTCAAGCCGGCATCGACCACGTCACGACCTGCATCGACAGGGTCGCACTATCGCTTCATCAAGCTGGTGTCCATCACGCTGACCTACTTCGACTAATCGGCTGACATCGGGGCTTCGACATCTCGGCTGGACCGGGGGCTTCGCCATCTCTTCATCAACCTACTCCGGACACTTCGGCGTCACTAGCCGACCAGCTCTGTCATGTTAGCTGGGCCAAGGGCTTTGCCTCGGCAAGCCAACCTTTACCAGCATTGCCATGCCGTCGTTTTATCGCCCATCAGGCAATGGGTGTGCGGAGCGAGTCCCAATTTTGGGAATCACCTTCCTTCGGATTGCTACAACAAATAAACCAGGTGCTATCAATCCCTAATATTTTTTGCTTGTTTGGGTTCATTTTTTCCAAGGAATTATTACTCTGGTTTATCCATCATATGTACACAGGTCTATCAAATGGTGGCCGCATTCACGACAGTCGCATGGTGGTTCGGTCAGTTTCCGTACATAGTCCGGCGAACGCCGCATCCGGAGCTCGGACCGACCTACGAATTCAGGCTTTGCCACGCCTTTACCGCATCACGCCGACGCCCTGCATCGACATTGACTTCGGCGCCAGGCCATATTTCTTTTATTACTCACTTTGCATAAATTATTCATTATGCAACGATTTTTTTAATTATCATTATTACAATTATCTCCCGTTTGCACTATTTTTGTGCACAGGAAAATGATCCGGCGACTTCGGCGTCACTCTGCCGGTCTGCATCGACCATGCTATGTCACCACTTCGGCGTGTCGAGCTCTCCGCTCCGCCACCTCGGGACCGGCTTGGGGGATAGAACCTTGTCCTGCATCAAGCTCGGACTACGAACACATTAACCAGCTAAGTCGCTTTCATGCTCAAAGCTTTAAATTCTAACTTGTGTTCGGTTCGACCAAGCGTTATACTTTTTTTTAAAAATTGCTTGTAAATTTTTTTTCCTTGTCCAAACTTTGTTTGTGACGCATAAATTCAAATACCCCGTTTACTTGGGGGCTTCCTTTATGAAGCTTTTCCTGTTGCATATGATTATACTTGTACGGCTTCGTTCCTTGCTCGTGTATTACGCCACAATATGCACCATATTGACTTAAGCGATTTGCAAGCTGGGTTGCCTCGCTCCTGTGTTTACCCCTACGTTCCCAATTGTTCGGCTAGGGAGTAAAGGGAGCACCTCTGCGATTGTCATGATCGGGTCGCCCGAGCCGGACCTCAGACTGGGTGAAGCCGAAAGCTAGCGCTCTTATAGTTTTCAATGATGGTCGGCACACAACGGAACTCATGAGTATAAAAAATCTACTGCACAAGTCTCATAATAACAATGAGCACCGAAGAAAGGTATCGGTGGGGGTACTATTTTCTTCGAAGATGCTTCTTACACTTTGCAGTAATATATCATAAGTTCCCTGAGCGCGCTTTGTCTGCTATAGCCTTATGGCCTGATTGCCTAGTTATTGGAAACACCGTCGATATTCTCGATCGATGGAGTACATAACACTTTTTGGTCCTTGACCGAAGAGGGAGAAGCCGACGGTCGGTTAAGACGCGTTTAAAGTTCGGTTGAACATAGATATGATATAAGTACTTCGGTACATGCAATCATTCTCCTACCCAAGTCACTTGGGGGCTCTTAAGTTTATTTGAGCCGTTTTATAATAGGTGTTCTTCTTCTTAGTCGTTGCAAAGTTTTATTATTATTATTTATCACTCCTTTTTTCGACACGAGTGTGCGGTCACTAGCCGGGGAGCCTAGTTTCTCTCTCAAAAGTCGTTAGAGTTTAGTTTGCTAAACTAGCCTGATGAGAAGTACTCGGCCTCGGGATAGGAGGTTGAAGCCGTAGGCTGACCCGCTCGAAGTCTTGAGATAGGATGTATCATGTTAAAGCACGACAGAAGCACTTCTTTTTTCTAAGACCAATTTTCGGACTGGCACCGAACACTTGATATTGTTCGGATGTCATGTTTTTACTGACGTTTCTTGGTTTTCCAAGCTTTTTGGCACTTTTAAACTATTTGTGCTTTTCCAACATTAGTCTCGCAGTGCAACGCCGGACACCTTTTAGGGATTCGACAAAAACATTCTCAAATATTGCTATATATGCATCGGTTTCGAATTGTGTCTTCGGTCAATAGTTGGGTTGCCCGGCTCCTGCACTTGCTTCCTACGTTCCGTTTTGTTCTGCTAGGCGTGCAAAGGGAGAACCACTGCGATTGTGCTTCCAGCTCACATGGTTAAGCACCTCAGTGGAGAAAGCCGAAAACTGACTGTCACAATAAGCGTAAACTAGTCAGCGATCCGATGACTATGTTAAATAACAGGCCGTTCATAACATTGGCCGAAGTGTTTACGGCTTGACCTCGACTGTCGCCGAACACTACCGGGGGCTATTAACTAGCCTCCCAAACTAAATCCTCGATATTTTGCTCTTACATTGGAGCTGAGGTTTTATGATCATGCTTAGCATGACAACCCAAAGAAAGGAACCGATAGCGGGACTATTTTCTTTGGAAGACATTTCTTCTGTTAGACAGTAATATAACATATCTCTCCGCATAGCTTTGTTTATAAAACCGTATGGCCAGATTGCCTTGTTTGTCGTCCTCATAAAGGCTTTATAAAGTAATACAAACACTCCTCGGCTACTGGTCGAGGAGGTGGAAGCCGATGATCGGTCAACAAAGTTTTGTACAATGCGGATCCGAGCATTAAATGACGTAAAGTACTTGGATACATAGAGTCATTGCACACAATTTGTGATTTTACTATGGATATCGATCCTTAATTCGGCCACCCGTGCCCGCATTAAGGCTCGGGGGCTACTGGGCTTCAGGCTTATTATTTAAACATATTAAAGGGGCACATCAATCCCCTGATCTGGTGTTGCCACCCGACCAGTGTCTCGGGGGCTACTGCATTGCTTGTCCAATGCAGAAAATTTTATGTGCAATATAGTTTTCGAGGAGATTTTGATCCTCAGGTTGGTCGGCCGCACCCAACCTGAGTCTCGAGGATTGAGCACGCCGCTTTTAGTGTCCCGAAGTATTCTGCCGAGCTAGGACTTGATCCTCAGGCCAATTTTGGAAATCGACCTCAGTCTCAGCGGCTACTGGGATCAGCGGTCTTATGTCATCCTTCATGTGCATCTCGGGTTTTAGACCGGTACCCACCTTGAGGGCTACTGGCTATATATCTCGGTAGAGAATAAATTGCACCAATCAAAAATATTGACAAAAATCGGCCCACATTCGGGGTGGTGCACCACCTCGGAAGCAGTCCGGCATAAAGCTCGGGCGCTAGTGGCTGGCTCCATAGAGGGCATTTCCGGCATTAAGCTCGGCTAAACTCCTTCAAACTTCTTTGAACCAAGGTGATTTACGACACCTCAGATACAGTCCGGCGTTGGAGCTCGGATACATAGTTCGGCGTTGGAGCTCGGATACATTCCGGCATTAGAGCTGAGAAGCGGTCCGGCGTTGGTGCTCGGCTGCAAAAGATACCTCGAATGCAGTCCGGCGTTGGAGCTCGGACGCAAGAGGACACTGCCTCCCGGGAACAACTTCAAACCCGAGGTGTGGCATAAAAATAAACAAGGCATTGATAAAGGCCGGAAACTTAAAGGGGCTCCTCGGATACCCAACGTGTAAACCCGTTGAATGCATTTCGGTGATCCTCAAGATCAAAGATAAAGAAGATTTGTTGAACCAGTTTTCAAGACCGGCGACCGAAGATGAAGAATAGTTCGGAAGAATCGAGGAGCGTCCCTAACTTGAAGACCGGTTCAGGGGGCTACTGACGGTGTCCTGGACTAGGGGGTACTCACCACGTCATCTCCCGATCTGTTAGATTGGGCCGAGGACCCCCATGGCCGTATACTCATGGGCCAGTCCGGACAGCTGCCGCATACAAGGAAGATTCCACAAGACTTGGCAATCAAGACAAGGACTCCTCCCCACCGGCGTATTCGGCTAGCACTCTTGTTATCCTAGGCCTCTGGTGCATTATATAAACCGAGGCCAGGCTAGTCGATAGAGGATATACATACAACAATCATACCATAGGCTAGCTTCTAGGGTTTAGCCTCCTTGATCTCGTGGTAGATCTACTCTTGTACTACCCATATCATCAATATTAATCAAGCAGGAGTAGGGTTTTACCTCCATCGATAGGGCCCGAACCTGGGTAAAAACATTGTGTCCCTTGTCTCCTGTTACCATCCGCCTAGACACACAGTTCGGGACCCCCTACCCGAGATCCGCCGGTTTTGACACCGACAGTAGGCTAGTAGTTGTATAAACGTGACATGTTGTCACGTATATGGTATGCGTGCGTGTGTTGTATAGATAGCGCAGGTTGTTAGTATAGGTTGAGCCTTATCTTGTATAGCTTGGAGTAGGGGCAAAGCCTAGCAACAACCTGCACATGGTGTACTTGATCTTCTGAGTATTTAACACGAACGCGTCCCTGCCAGGAAGGCATACGCTTCCACGCCTTTTCACTTCTTTCAGACCACTGCGACCACCAACGACAACACATTCCGCCCAATCATGGACGCTGGCGCCAGTCGCAAGGGCAACTCGACCGCGGCGAGCCCGCTGGCCATGGGCTCCGGGCACGTTAGCCCCAACTCGGCCATGCACCCGGGGCTGGTGTACGACGTCAGGCCGAAGGACTTTGTGGCGTTGCTCTGCGCTGCAAACTACACCGGAGCCCAGATCGCGGCGATCACTAGGTCGTTGACGGCGTACAAGTGCTCCTCCTTGTCCAACAACGTGAACTACCCATCATTTGTGGCCATCTTCGGCGCCAACACTACCACCGAGGAGATGCGCTTCAGCAGGATAGTGACCAGCGTCGGAGCGGGTCCGGCGACGTACCATGCCTCATGGGTTTTGCTGAGCAACGTTGTCGTGGCCATGACACCGGCAACGCTGGAATTCGGCGGCGCAGGGCAGAAGGCCTCGTTCGAGGTAGACATCAAGCTCACCACGCCTAGTCCCGGTGGCGAGCAGGCGTACGGGGCCGTGGTGTGGACCGACACCAGCGGCAAGTATCACGTGAGGACTCCCTACGTCATCCTAGAAAACATCTAGACGTGAATTAGACAAACTGTTTGATGTTAGCGTGAGTTCTTCCTAGTATTGTTGCGTTCTAAGATACCGTCAGATCTTTGGTCGGAATATTGTTTTTCTTTCGGATTTGATAAATCTCATTTAGATGAGATTTAACGATGTCTCATCTAAGTCACTGACCTTCGGATTTTTTTGTGGTGTAAATCTCGTGCAATCCTGATCTGCGTTGTTTTAAGTCTCATGTGCTAAAACTTCGTCGCGTCCATTCTGTTTGGCCCGTTTCTATTCTTTTTACGTTTTCTTAGACAATTCTATTCATTTTACTATCGCACTGACTATATATCTCATCCGTTACTAGCAAATATGCCCGTGCGTTACAACCGGAGAATAAACTATCATATTATGCAGGAGTAATAGATATTAAAAAAAAGTCTGAATCAAATGCCAGAACTAAAGACATTTAAAATGTCATTTCACTAACTATGTCTGAGTGATATCACGATGAGATAAGGGGCATTTAAAAAGTCATTTTAAAAACTAAAAATGTGATGGTGCTATCACGACTTTATTTTCTAAGGCGCCATAACGAAATACTTTTTGGATGAGCAAACTGCATTGATGGAACCTACCTGAGCTAGATTGATGAGTGATGTGTCTCGCCTTGACCTAGCGTAGCTGTGTTTACCATAACCGGTAGTGTGGTACCAGAAAAAACATAGCTGTGTATGGAGGCAAAATGGGATTTAGTCATTTTTATATAGCTTACAAAAATTAACCCATAGAAAGTTGTGTCAATTTGTTTGGGGCTCAACGATGTACAAAACACGAAAACCTCTCTTTTTTACCCGGCGCGAGGGACTAAATAAAATCATAAAACAATCTCTATAGATCCCTAATAAAACTCTACATAAGAGACGGTTCGTTTTGTTTATTATTTACGGATCCGTGCTAATTTTTGTGACGATTTTCTAATTTTTCATGGACATATTTTCAAATTCCTGAATATGTTTTAAATACTGGATCATTTTTTAAAATCATGAATATTTATTTTAAATCACTATTCTTTTAGCAATATGCGGATATTTTTTTGAAATCATGAACATTTTATGATTCCCCGAATGTTTTTTGACTTTGCAAACAGTTTATGATTTCTCAATATTAAAAGAAAATCACAACCTTTTGCAATTTGGTTCTTCTGAAAAGCCCAAATTAATTTAAAGGAGGGAAGAAAAATAGAAATGACAAAGTAAAAAGCAAAAAATATATAGAAAACGGGGGCGCCACGACCCGCAGATGGGCCAGCCCAGTACTGCATGCGGGAGAAGGAGGCGCGCTAGAGAGAAAAAAGGCAAGAAAAAGGGGTTGAACCAGGGATCAAACCCTGGTCTCCCGTGTTGTAATATAGTACGACCTTAGCCATTGCGCTACTCATGTGTTGGTGTTGTCTGAGTGTATCAGTATATAAGAACTAAACCTGGCGGCGATTCCGAACTAAAAGCAAATTGTTTTTCTTCACTTACGGGTGGCAGTGGGGGTAAATATTATATACTTTTAGGACATTTTTAATGACGAATGGGCAGAAGCAATCCGTGTTTTATTATCAGGTAAAGATCTGGTCGTGGGAGAGGAGGGGCTTGGCCCTTTTTGTTTTCTGTTCGCTTGTTTATGGGCCTGTAAGAGAGTTGGAATAGTCTGTGTGCCAACAAAAAAGTCATTTCGGATGACGAGCTCTAGCGAGCTTTATATTTAAAATAGTACCAAAAAAGTATTTTTCAAGTTTCAAAATTTTCTTAGAAGAATTCAACATGTTTATATGGACGTATATTACACACGTGCAAAATTTGATGCTGAAATCAATAACCATGTGAGTTACACAAAAATAACAAAATCATGATTATTGAAAATGTGAAAGTGCATGTATTATTCACTATTTAGAAATCACCATTTTGTCTTTTTTTATAGCTCACATGTTTACTTATTTTATCACCAAACTTTACACATGTGTAATATACATCAGTATGATCATGTAAAATTGTTTCAAACTTTAAACGTGATTTTCATACTATTTAAAATAAGGTCCTCAAATGCACGCAGGCTCCAAAAATCCACTCTCGTTTGCCGGCCCATGTAAACAACCCAATTGCTTAAAAATTCAGCTGCGCTGCATCCTCGTCTCGAGCGTACACATGCAAGCCGGCCAATGCTTCGAACGGCCCGAGCGAGTCGACACACGTGGCAACAGGGACGCCCCCCTCCCCGGGCCATGCATGTAGTGGTGGGCTTGAATAGTAATTTCAGGCAAAACCCGCCCCATTTCGATGCCCCATGTGTTTGAAATTTTGATGGTAAAAGTGGGCGGTGTTGGATGTGGCAAAAGGTGAGGGCCATCGGTGGATGCGACGGCATGGGGTGAGGCATTGGCAGAAAGGCTGGAAGTGGGTGGCGGAGGCGATGGCGAAGAAGGCATGGTGTTAATTGCGGGGAGAATGGCCTGTGTGCCACAGACCGGGGGGGGGAGCAAAGGAGGGCGTCGCGGGTGTCTGCTGTGTGTTCACATGGATGCAAATCGGGCCAAAATTTAGGCCAGAAATGGGTCCAAACGGACACTCGTCCATTTGCATCGGCGCGTTGGACCGTATTTTTTCCATGCGGAGCAAATGGATACGGATGGACGAAATAGGTCGGCGCATTAGAGTTGGGCTTACTATCTTAATGGTGGGGTAGGATGTGTATGTGTTTATAGAAATGAGTGTCTATGCATGTGAGCATTGTCTTATGTTCAAAAAGTCGCATTGTCCTATTTATTTTTTGGGTTTTTGTGACCTCGGTTCCTCCTGCGACACACCGACTACCGTTGCCGTCGATGGTTTTAGGACGAGAGAAAACGATTCCTTCGATGTGTACCCTCGTACAAAACAATGGAAGAAGGACAACCAAGTACTTGGTGCGTCGATTCCGATGAACCCAATGCACCGCCACGTATATAAATGGACGCCCGTGCTAAGAAGTTAGAGCTATTCGGTCGTCAAGATGGCATCGCTTCTACTCCTAGTGAGTAGCTCATGGCTCCTCTTCTGCTCTCTCTTCCTTACTCCGGTGGCCGCCGATCAGCGGACGTCGTACATTGTCCACATGGACAAGTCCGCTATGCCGCCAGCGCACTCCGACCACCGTGAGTGGTACTCCACCGTGCTAGCGTCTCTAACAGCAGCAGCTGACTCTTCGGGCGCCGCCAGTCGCGAGCAGCCGAGGCTCGTCTACATCTACGACGAGGCGCTCCACGGCTTCGCGGCTACACTCTCGGCCTCCGAGCTCCGCGCCCTGAGCCGCGCGCCGGGCTTCGTCTCGGCCTACCCGGACCGCCGCTCTGACATCACTCACGACACCACCCACTCCACGGAGTTCCTCCACCTCAGCCCGTTCGGTGGGCTGTGGCCGGCAGCCAAGCTCGGCGAGGACGTCATCATCGGCATGATCGACACTGGAGTGTGGCCGGAGAGCGCGAGCTTCAACGACGCCGGCATGTCCCCCGTGCCGTCCAGGTGGCGCGGCACGTGCGAGCCGGGTGTGGCGTTCCCCGCCTCCCTGTGCAACCGGAAGCTCATCGGAGCGCGCTACTTCAACAAGGGTTTGGTCGCCGCGAACCCCGGCGTCAAGATCAGCATGAACTCCACGCGCGACACCATAGGCCACGGCACGCACACATCGTCGACAGCCGGGGGCAGCCCCGTGCCGGGCGCGTCCTTCTTCGGGTACGGGCTCGGCACAGCCCGTGGAGTTGCCCCGCGTGCTCATCTCGCCATGTACAAGGTCATCTGGCATGAGGGCCGATATGCGTCTGACGTGCTAGCCGGCATGGACGCGGCCATCGCGGACGGCGTTGATGTCATCTCCATATCAATGGGTTTCGACGGCGTGCCGCTGTACGAGGACCCGGTGGCCATAGCTGCTTTCGCCGCCATGGAGCATGGTATCCTCGTGTCGGCTTCGGCGGGTAACGACGGCCCACGCCCCGGCAGTTTGCACAACGGCATCCCATGGCTGCTCACAGTCGCGGCTGGCACGGTGGACCGGACAATGTTCTCTGGCACCGTGTCCTATGGCAACACGACGCTAACCACCATAACAGGCTTGACGAACTATCCGGCGAACGCTTGGGTGGTGGGCAAGAAGCTGGTGTACGACGACACCATCTCGGCGTGCAACTCGTCGGCGTCAATGGCAAACGTAACGACGAGCATAGTCGTGTGTCGTGACACCGGTTATGTCAGTGAGCAGCTGGACACCACGAACGAGGCCGGCATCGCCGGTGCCATCTTCATCACGGACGTCAAGACTTTTGATGACACCATGCCGCTCCCAGCCATTTTCATCAGCTCGAAAGACGCACCGGCTCTGCTGAGCTACATCAACTCCACCGTCAACCCGACGGTTACAATGAAGTTCCAGCAGACGATCCTCGGCACGCGGCCGGCCCCAGTGGTCGCAGTGTACTCTTCTCGAGGCCCGTCCAAGAGTTACCCCGGCGTGCTCAAGCCGGACATACTAGCGCCGGGGGACAGAATACTCGCGTCGTGGGCGCCCGTATCTCCACTGGGGCTGATCGGCCAGACCTCGCTGGGCGGCGACTTCCTCGTGGCGTCCGGGACGTCCATGGCGTGCCCGCACGCCAGCGGCGTGGCAGCATTATTGCGGGCGGCGCACCCGGACTGGAGCCCCGCCATGATCAAGTCGGCTATGATGACCACCGCGAGCACCAACGACAACACGTTCCACCCGATCACCGACGCTGGCGCCGGCTACGACGGCAACGACAACGGCACCACGGCGAGCCCGCTGGCCATGGGTTCCGGGCAAGTCAGCCCCAACTCGGCCATGGACCCGGGGCTGGTGTACGACGCCGGGCCCAAGGACTTCGTTGAGCTGCTCTGCTCGGCGAACTATACCAGCGCCCAGATCGCGGCGATCACGAGGTCGTCGACGGCGTACAACTGCTCCTTCTCGTCCAACGACGTGAACTACCCGTCGTTCGTGGCGAGCTTCGGCTTCAACGCCACCAGCGGGGAGATGCGGTTCAGCAGGACGGTGACGAGCGTCGGATCAGGTCCGGCGACGTACCACGCCTCATGGGTTTCGCCCAGCAACGTGGTCGTGGCCGTGACGCCGGCGACGCTGGAGTTCAGCGGCGCGGGGCAGAAGGTCTCGTTTGAGGTAGACATCAGGCTCACCGCGCCTACTCCCGGAAGCAAGGCCGCCTACGGGGCCGTGGTGTGGACCGACACCAGCGGCAAGTACCGCGTGAGGACACCTTACGTTATCCTTTGATTGATGCTCGCGTTGCTTCTCTCAAATCCTTGTCGGAATAATGTTTCATTTTCTTTTGAGGGGTGAAACAGTGCATTTACATTACTTAAATAAAGGTCGGGATCTCATCCGCTATTACATGAAGAATACAATCAGGTGGTATAGTTTGCCACTCCTCACAAGCTTCAGAAACTACAGCACGCTTAGCTAGAATGTGGGCAGCTCTATTAGCTGAGCGCCTCTTCCAGGTCACTTTACATCCTTGTCAACCTTGCATTAGACTCTTGATACGGAAAGGTGTGGCTACTCTCGAAAGTACCCACTCCCCTTATCCTTGCCATCTGTTTTCTCAGAGATTCGTGCAACAGGCTGGCACGGTGCAGGTTGTTTGCAGAGACATCACGGGTTAGCTCGGGTCATAATGATATTTTATTGCTTCAATGTCGTAGGTATGCAGCGCTAGTTCTAGCCCGACGGAAAGGTAGTGTTGTCAATCGCCCAGACGTAGTAGCTGGCCCACCTAATCACATGCCTGGTTAAAGTGCGTGTATGACTCCCTAGCGTGTCAGGGAGTGTTTCAGCTGTATCTCATTGTTTTCACAGGAAAACAAATAGCTATAATCATGAGACGATTGAAATATGATTTCTTCCCGGCGGATCAACGAATTTTACTTGTTTCCAGTTTTACACAAATCGATTGAGCTCGAAAGAGTTCTGAGCCCATCGTGAGAGTGGGTGGACACTATGACATGCGCAAGGTATATCCTTTTTATATTATGTAAATAAACTATTTTTGCACAGGAATTTTTATCCAAACTATGTATCGTGGTTATGACATACAATAAACACTTCGTTTGAATTATGTTTCATGCATTGAATGGTTGTGGGCAGCTGTGCTATTGAGATGGGCGCACAGTGCCGAAAACTCTCAGGGCCTCTTTGATTTGCAGGATTGTAAAAATATGGGAATAGAAAAAACATAGGATTAAAATGTCATGCTCATTCAATCTTATAGGAGTTTAGGTTGTTCGATTGCATCATAGGAAAAACGAAGGATTCTTTCAAAAAGGTTTGACTGGATGCTAGAAATCCTATAGAAAGTAGTACAAAAAAATTTTAAAAAAAATCCTATAGAATTCAATCCTATGAATCAAACAACCAATATAGAAAAAATTCCTAAGGTTCTAATCCTCCAAAATTCCTATGCAAATCCTTTGAATCAAAGGAACCCTCAGCATGTGTGCTATCCTGTCAGACGATGGGAACCGTCTCTCCTAGAGGCCCATCAGGGTTAAAAATTTCGCTTTATTCCTGCCGATGTTACTGTTCACTTTAGCTGTAAAACACTACAGCTGGACAGAGCCCAGTTCATATCTCGAGGAAGTTTGGGACTGAGCCAGCGGTCAGGATAAGGTGTGTACTCCCTGATACCTCTTGATATCCTCCACAATCGGTCCAGCCGCAGATAGATTCTTCTCGCTGCCATTAATCATGCTTACCGCTTCCCTGCAATCAGTTTCGACATGGATCTTCTGGACTCCCAGCTCGAGCCCAAATTGGAGAGCTTTTTGACGGGCCTTCAACTCTGTTATATCCGGTTTGTCAACACCAGGGAAGAAAAGAGCTGCAGCACCCCGAAAGGCACCATTATGGTCGCGAAAGACTACCCCGCCCCCTCCCTTTGTCTCATCCTTTGCCACTGCTCCATCAGTGTTGGCTAAGATCCAGCCCTGCTCAGGAGGTTGTCACTTCTCTGGTGGCACCTTCACCTTAGTTCTTACCTTCTTGTTGACAATCTCAATCCATTCGTCCATGAAGTGAGAAACCGAGGATCTGTTTAATGTCGCTGGCATCATCTATTGAGATTCGGGAACATGCTATCCACTAGTGCATGGTCCCAGGTAGGTATCTCCTTCTGGGGAAAGCAGGTCGAACTTGACCCAGTGGTCGAAGACTCCCCTTACATGGAATCCAATTATCATGATGGATGAGGATTTTAGAACCATCTCCAATACGCCAGATCGATCCCTCCCTTAACAAATCACGCCCATACAAGATGCTTCTGAATGTGTATGAACCACCTGCCTTGCAGGAGGCATTCAATATTGATCCGTCTTTGAAGTATCTTGCTTGTAGGACTCTTGCACAAAGTGAATCTGGGACCTGCAGAATACGCCAAGCTTGCTTTGCAAGGAGTGCTTGGCTGAAAGCTTCATAGTTTCTAAATCCCATGCCATCTTCCCTTTTGGTTGTGCACATGTTATCCCAGCCTACCCAGTGCACCTTTTTCTCACCATTAGCTGAACCCTTTCATTTTGATACGTGGAGTATTGCAATTTGTGTTCACTTCTCATAGATATCCCGATTTAGCACAGTTCGATGTTCTATACGGCGGTTACTCTGTTCCCTGCCCATCATTGAGATAACCATGGGGCAAATCAGTGCATCAAACCCCTAGTAAAGTGCGAAGAACAATCTAATCCCCCTTCGAACAGTATATAGAAGAAAATTTCATGCAACCTTGCCGCTAGCTGAAATTTCATGCAACAATAGTCTAGTTTTTATTGTTGTGACCCACCTTTGTTCTACAAAATAGGAAATCCAAAAACTATTTAGACAAAACCCTACACGGTCCTCGCAAAAAAAAACTACACGGTACTCACCAGAGCTGCCTTCTCTTATGTTTCCTCATGTTCTATTCTACGAACTCCTAGCCCCTCGAGGAAATATGAAATTCTTATCCCAGCGTTCTTCTAGTAAGCCCATACCAAGAGATGATATTACAAGAGCACAAAATAAATCCATGCATTCGGTGTGAGCTATACCTAATTGGACATCCCAGCTGTTATGTACATTCTACAACTGTACAAAAAAACTGTACAATACAACACAACTCCCCACACTTACAAGTATCATGAAGGGCGGATTCCATTCACATAGATGTCACTCCGTTGGTCTTGCACGTCTTTCGATTCAGTCTGCCTGGAAGCTTTTGCAGGGAGCGCCTTGTTGCTGTTATCGTCGCCCTCATATGGCAGCACGATCACAGGGGCAGCGTGTATCGACTCCCACCGTTCCTTCACAAAGCTTATGAACGCCGCCACCATTTCTCTCCGGAACTCTAGCTCCCTTGTGAAGAGATCAAGGGTAGAGACGGCAAGAATGTATCTGAAAGGAACCACGAGAAGAACAGCAGAGGATGCTAGAAGAATGAGAGCAACCTGAGTTGTAACCTGTCAAACAGATCAAGGACACTTATATCAACATACCTGTGAGCTGGTTTTTACTTGCCTTTTGGTCAATATTACTTGAGCACTAATAAAACTTATTCAGGCGTACCTCAGGTTGGCCTGCTAAAAAGATTGTGCGCATCTTCAGAAGAGAGACATTGAGGTGCTGCAGAGAATTTTCGACTGAGGCCATTGCCTCTTTGAGAGCTACGATCTTCTGGATTGTGTTGGAAGGTGGTTGATCCCTTATTGTCACTTTGCCAAAAGATCTACCCAGCCGGCCTTGTTCTCTCAGCCCTTTCAGGGCAAGCATGGAAAGGGCCATCGCCATCAAGGTAAACGGAAATATATAAAAGAGCATGTTCCTACAAATCATAATAAAAGCCTCGGATGTTACAACAATGCCTATGTGTGCCTAGTTATATAATATTGGATGTCAACGATCCATATAGTTGGAAAAATAAATAACAAACAGGCAAAGGAACCAGAAAATGGTACGGCATGACTCGTGAGCATGCCATGCTAATTCTTTGGACTAGATTTTGAACCATATAAATCCAAATATCCAATTGCCTGAAATCTAGTTCCATCTGCAGTGGTGTACTTCAAAAATTGTCTATAGGACAATGTGCCAACTAGCACAAAATTCTTCTTTAAAGATATTGAAATGAAAGGACCATCTATTACCTTCTACTCCCTCCGCTCCTAAATTTATGACCTTTTGATAGTTATTTAGGAACAGAGGGAGTAGAACCCCATAATCGAACAATTATGCAAAGAAGATATGCAACTTTCTCACGGTATCATCCTATAGTATGCCAATACGGTAAACTGGTAAAATATTTTGCAATTCACCTTACTGTATAAAAGTGCTTTGGTGTGAATTCTTTTGCATCCCTATCTCCTAGGACTACAATTTAAACCAGCTCTGACAACAAAATGTAAAATGTGATCACTGCTTGACCAAGGAAAATCATCTCCTACCGCAGACCTCTCCTGACCTCTTCCAAAGGCCGCACACACAAAATCCTCAGTAACTCAAAATTCAACTCATTAGAGCAAACTGGCTTACCTGAAAATAACGGTATAAACTAACAGTAGAAAACAAATGGTTGAACGGGGATTCTCCCAGCGTTGAAGTTTCTTGAATTTCTGAGCCATTATTGCGAAGGGAAGTACAAGTTCCTGACCCAGAAAATAAGAGAGGTGTTACAATGATTTACCATGGTAAACATATACTGAGACATGGATTTGCTGGCCAGGATGCAGAGCTTGCTTTCTCAATGAAAATTAACACGCTATTTGTCCACTATATTTGAGGAAAGAAGGAACCCGATTTTGAAAATAAGCACAGAATTGGACCTACGTACTAGGCAATCACATATAACATATCTACTAGATATATCATAGTAAGTAGCTTGACTGGAGAAACCATTTTACCTTGAAGAGGTCAATATTGCTTGGAATACCTTCAACCGTAGCAGCAACAATCGTAGCATGTGTCTTGTCAACTACTTTGCTCCTCTCTTTACAGATAACCATCGCCTTCTCTACAAGATTTTTATCAGCTACAACTAAGGATTTACTTAATATTACACCATGCTTGACTGAAGTGCCTTTCCAAAAACTGACTGAGTGGCTTGATGCCCAGCTTGGAGACGTCATCCACTTGCCTAAGTACACACTACCGTCTATGTCGAAAACCTGTGAGCGACCACTAGATGAGCCTTCTGAATGTTTATGCCTTTGAAGTGATCTTTCATTTGCCACTTTCGAGTTTGTAATCAGTGACCCACCCCAGAACCTCACTGCTAGGGTCTGAAGAACAACATCACCAAAAGGTGCACCTGATAGGTAGGAGAACTGTACTAACTTAGCTGGGTCCTCATGTAATCTACGTATGAATTGCAGAGACTGAAGCCTTGCAATACTGTTTGTTGCACTACTAACAGCTCTTTTCTTGCCTCTGCGGGCACCATATACATGATGAATGGTTGGATCATCATCGCTTGGTCCATATTCACGAATGAACTTATAAACAGAAATAATTTCATTGATGAACGCAAGCCATACATCTCGTCTCATCTCTCCACCAAAATCAACAAACTCTAATGTCCACTCATTTGACCTGTAAACAATTAATGAGTTAGCATGAGATCACTATAGCTGTGTTTTATGACTAAGATCAAATAGCACGGACGATATGCTTCTATGTCTCAGTACAAGTGTGCAGCCATAAAGCCATATATGATAGATGCAAGTGAAGTGCTTAAGATGATTGCTCTCCTAGGGAAATGCTAACAAATAATGCATTGAGTCATGGAAACTAGTAATAGGACCTCCCGAGTAATGTGGTGCTTCTCACTGGATTAACGAATTACATGTAACATGTTTGCCATACATACACATTTTACAACTTATGAACACTAGGAATGGTCAGGCAGGTTAAATAGCTAATATTATGTACCGTTGTTATGCTCGCACCCAAACAACCTGGCAGTAATCAACGACCTGGGTGTTCTCCTATCAAATTGCAGATAGCAGTGAAAAAACATGTGCACACAGGAAACGGACATCCTAGGGAGTTATCGGTCATACTTACACTGAACCAGATGAAACAGATACAGCAGAGTCAAATAACCTGGACCCAAATGGTCCAACCTTTGCTTTTTCAATCTTTGAATTATGATCTGTAAGGTCAAGCCTCAATGGTTTCTTCATACCTGCCAGTCCAATGGCCTGCCAATATCAATGCAAAAGTGAAGTCGTCAGGCCAAAGGTCAATCATAGTTTGTGAAGTCTCAAAATGGCATTCAGTAGATTTGTTACGCAGGACAAAGAAACATGAATGCCGTGACCGAAAAAACTTTGCCTTTCTTCTTCTTATATATGAATTACATTCTATGTGTGTGTGTGTGGGGGGGGGGGGGGGGCGGCTCCGCCTATGTCATCTCAACATAGCCGGTCCCAAGCCCGGGTAAAGGAGAGTTGTGATAGGCTTGGCGAGCCAACGTAAAAACTCAGCCACTCTTATGGAGATGAAACCCAAAAGATTTTCGTTGGGGCGTAACCCTCTCAACGACGCGCCACATCGGAACCCGGGTGTGGTGTCAAATGGGCAAGGGTCGGGCCGTCACCCCCCGGGTGGCGCGCCGTATCTTGATCTAGATACGGTGGCAAGTGAGCGAGGATCGGGTCGTCACATCCTTAGTGGCGCGCTACATCGGCGCCCGGATGTAGTGGAAAATGAGCAAGGGTCTTCGCATTTGACTCGATGAGTGTGAAGGGTAAGGAAGCTAGCCGAGCCTAGGAGAATTCGCTTAGGTAGCTGGAACGTAGGGTCTCTGACAAGGAAGCTTCGGGAACTAGTTGATGCAGTGGTGAGGTGAGGTGTTGATATCCAAAGTCGCTAGAACGAAGTGGTGGAAGCTCAAGGGGGAGGTAGCTCAGGCGTTCAAGGAGAGGGTCATTAAGGAGGGCCCTTGGGAGGAAGGAGGGGATGCAGACAATGTGTGGATGAAGATGGCGACTTGCATTTGTAAGGTGGCCTCGGAGGAGTTTGGAGTGTCCAGGGGAGAGAGAATCGAGGATAAGGATATCTGGTGGTGGAATGACGATGTCCAGAAGGCGATTAAAAGAGAAGAAAGATTGTTTCAGACGCCTACACCTAGATAGGAATGCAGACAACATAGAGAAGTACAAGATGGCGAAGAAGGCCGCAAAGCGAGCTGTCAGTGAAGCAAGGGGCTGGGCGTATGAGGACCTCTACCAACGGTTAGGCACGAAGGAAGGCGAAAGGGAGATCTATAAGATGGCCAAGATCCAAGAGAGGAAGACGAGGGATATTGGCCAAGTCAAGCTTTTCAACCTCATTTTTCAGGCAAACAAGATAGCAGAAGAATGGAGACAGAGTATATTAGTACCAATCTTCAAGAACAAGGGGGATGTTCAGAGTTGTACTAATTACCGTGGAGTTAAGCTGATGAGCCATACAATGAAGCTATGGGAGAGAGTCATTGAGCACCGCTTAAGAATGACAAGCGTGACCAAAATCAGTTTGGTTTCATGCCTGGGAGGTCGACCATGGAAGCCATTTTCTTGGTATGACAACTTATGGAGAGATACATGGAGCAAAAGAAGGACTTGCATAGTGTTCATTGACCTGGAGAAGGCCTATGATAAGATACCGCGGAATGTCATGTGGTGGGCCTCGTAGAAACACAAAGTCCCAGCAAAGTACATTACCCTCATCAAGGACATGTAAGGTAATGTTGTGACAAGTGTTCGAACAAGTGATGTCGACACTGATGACTTCCCGATTAAGATAGGATTGCATCAGGGGTCAGCTTTGAGCCCTTACTTTTTGCCTTGGTGATGGATGAGGTCACAAGGGATATACAAGGAGATATCCCATGTTGTATGCTCTTTGCGGATGATGTGGTGCTAGTTGACATAGTCGGACGGGGGTAAATAGGAAGTTAAGAGTTATGGAGACAAACCTTGGAATCGAAAGGGTTTAGGCTTAGTAGAACTAAAACCGAGTACATGATGTGCGGTTTTAGTACTACTAGGTGTGAGGAGGGGGTTAGCCTTGATGGGCAGGTGGTGCCTCAGAAGGACACCTTTCAATATTTGGGGTCAATGTTGCAGGAGGATGGGGGTATTGATAAAGATGTGAACCATCGAATCAAAGCCGAATGGATGAAGTGGCGCCAAGCTTCTGGCATTCTCTATGACAAGAGAGTGCCACAAAAGCTTAAAGGCAAGTTCTACAGGACGGCGGTTCGACCCGCAATGTTGTATGGCACTGAGTGTTGGCCGACTAAAAGGCGACATGTTCAACAGTTAGGTGTGGCGGAGATGCGTATGTTGAGATGGATGTGTGGCCACACGAGGAAGGATCGAGTCCGGAATGATGATATACGAGATAGACTTGGGGTAGCACCAATTGAAGAGAAGCTTGTCCAACATCGTCTGAGATGGTTTGTGCATATTCAGCGCAGGCCTCTAGGAGCTCCATTGCATAGCGGACGGCTAAAGCGTGCGGACAATGTCAAGAGAGGTCGGGGTAGACCGAATTTGACATGGGAGGAGTCCGTTAAGAGAGACCTGAAGGATTGGAGTATCACCAAAGAACTAGCTATGGACAGGGGTGTTAAGTATATATGTTGTGTTTGTCTTGTACAGGCCCAGGCCCATAGTCTAGAGTGAGGTATGTTGTGTTTGTCTTGTACAGGCCCAGGCCCATAGTCTAGAGTGAGGCCCAGGCCCATGTAACCTTGTATATCTCTCTCTCCTCCTCAATACAGGAAACTGTTCGGTCATTCTCTCTTCCTCACGTTTTCTAACATGGTATCAGACCAGGACCAAACCCTAGTCCCTCTTCCAGCCGCCACCCATGAAATCGCCGCCGGTGAGGTGATTCAGGCGGATCTATCTGGTGAGGAGACATCCACATCGCTGCCCCATCCCATCTTCGTCATCAACCTGTAGGAGCTGCTCTCCAGCAGCTCCTCTGTGTGTCCTCACAGCTACTCTGTGAGAATACTTCCCCTGCTCTCCAGCAGCCATCTCCAGCAAGCTCTTGGTGCTTTCCCTGCTCTACAGCAAGCTCCAGGCGTTCCCCCTCCTATCTAGCAAGATCCAGCAAGCTCCTCCTTCTATCCAATGAGATCCAGCAAGCAGCAGCCAGCCTAGTGGGTTGTTGCTCCTGTTTGTGGCTGTCTGCTGCTCATCTCTTGTTGCTGCCTGCAGCTGCTATCAAATTGGGTGTTTCCAGCTGCTGGCCGCTCACCACTATGGCAAGAAATGATTTCGGATTTGGTTCTTTGATCATAGATATCAAGCTTGATGGTTCAAACTACAGGGAATGGGCATTTTCTGCCCGGACTGTCTTGAGGACGGCTAGTTTTGTTTCTCATCTGACAGATGATCCACCTAGTCCAAATGATGATGCAGCAAGGAAGTCTTGGCAAAAGATCGATGATCGTGTGATGGGAGTTTTAATTCTGGGTCTTGAACCCTCACTCCGAATGAGTCTTGAGCATCACACTTCAGCTAAAGAGATATGGAAGTACTTTGAGCAGCGCTACCTTCAGCCCAGCAGTGCACTTCATTTCTCCTTGTTGCAGAATTTACACAACACTCGGCAGCCAGAAGACATGTCCATAGAAGAGTACTATGGAGCTTTCACTCGCATCACTGGGCGGCTAGGTTCCATGGTTCCAAAGGGTAACTCTGGTTGTGAGTCATGTGCAGCGAAGGAAAAGTACGACCATCAGACTCTCATGTTTCAGTTTGTGATGGGTCTCAAGCCAGACTTTGAGAACATTCACACTCAATTGCTTGGTCGTACGACTCCTCCCACCTTGACAGAGGCACTTGCTAGCTTGATCGCCGAGGAGACTCGTCTCCGTTCTCTTGGGACTACTTCTGCGCAGACTCTACACACTAGTGTTCTGGCTTTTCCTCAGCGGCCAGGTGCCTCCAAGGCCAAACCTTCAGCTGTCGACATACTTGGGTCTATTTTATGAAGCATCGTTCTGAGTTGTTTTCTATATAAAAGGCTTTTGTACATATGGTCCATACTCAGTTTTCCAGTGTTGTTCGTGTTTTTCGTTCTGACTCCGGGGAGGGGGGGGGGGGGAGTATCTATCTACTGCTTTTCGCGAGTTTCTCTCATCTGAGGGTACTCTCCCTCAGCTTTCATGCCCTGGTGCCCATGCTCAGAATGGCGTTGCTGAGCGTAAGCATCGCCATATTGTTGAGACAGCTCCTACCTGATTTCTTCCTTTGTCCCCACTCATTTTTGGGGTGAAGCTATCTCAACTGTTGTTTATCTTATCAATCTCCAACCTTCTACTCGCCTTGAGGGCAAGTGTCCTGGTGAGGTTTTGTTTGGTTCTCCTCCCACGTATGACCACCTCCGTGTCTTTGGTTGTACTTGTTATGTTCTTTTAGCACCTCGTGAGCATACCAAGTTGACTGCTCAGTCTGCTGAGTGTGTCTTCCTTGGATATAGTCTTGAACATAAGGGCTACCGTTGCTATGATTCTTTTGCTCGCCTCATTCACTTTTCTCGCGATGTCACTTTTGTTGAGGATCAACCCTTCTTCTATTCCCCTTCCACTAAACCATCATCCTCAATTTCTTTAGAGTCTACCTCGTTTCTTTCACTTCCACCTATCTTTTTAGATGAGTCCATAGCTGAACAACCTTCCTCTGTCCTAACATCAGAACCATCTACACCACATGTTTCATCTCCTTCCTCACCAGCTCCTTTCTCTCTTCCACTAGCTCCATCTCTAGATAGTCTTCCTTTCCATTACACTCGTCGTTATTCTACTCCAGCCAGTACTTTCCATTACACTCGTCGTTCTAAAGTTCCATGTGACACGCAACCATCTATGCCTTTGTCTTCTACTCCTCCAGCCAGTACTACTGATCCTTGCACTGACGGCTCTTCTCTAGCAACGCGATACAAGAAGGACTTGTATGCAGGGGTTGTTTCTGAGCCTAGTACCTATCAGGAGGCAGTTGTGTCACCTGAGTGGCAACTGGCTATGTCTGAGGAGCTTGCAGCCTTAGAGCGTACTGGTACATGGGATTTGGTACCATTACCTCCTCGTTCAGTCCCTATCACTTGCAAGAGGTTTTCAGCAGTCTCATGGGAAAGATTATGATGAGACGTTTGCTCCTGTTGCTCACATGACTTCAGTTCGAACTCTAATTGCTGTGGCTGCTACTCGGTCATGGAAAATTTACCACATGGATGTGAAGAATGCCTTCCTTCATGGTGATTTACATGAGGAGGTTTATATGCAGCCACCTCCAGGTATCAAGGTTCCATTAGGTCATGTTTGTCGTCTTCGAAAGGCTCTTTATGGGCTTAAGCAAGCCCCTCGTGCCTGGTTTGAGCGGTTCAGTTCTGTGATTCAAGCTGCCGGTTTTTCTCCTAGCGAACATGACCCTGCACTCTTCATTCATACATCTGAGCATGGCCGTACATTGCTTCTACTTTATGTAGATGACATGTTGATCACTGGAGATGATGTTGGGTATATTGATTTTGTTAAGAAAAAATTGAGTGAACAATTCAAGATGTCAGATTTGGGGTCTCTCAACTATTTTCTGGGGATTGAGGTTGAGCACACCGATGATGGTTACTATATCTCCCAGCAAAAGTACACTCAGGATTTGATTCTTCGCTCAGGTCTCACTGACACGCGCATTGCTGCTACACCTATGGAGCTTCATCTGCAGTTGCGTCCTACTGATGGCACTCCTCTTGAGGATCCCTCTTGCTATCGTCACATTGTCGGCAGTCTAGTGTACCTCACAGTGACCAGACCTGACATCGCACATGCAGTCCATATTCTCAGTCAATTTGTCTGTGCTCCCACCTCAGTTCATCATGGTCACCTATTCCGAGTCCTTGGGTATTTAAGGGGAACTACATCTCGCCGCTTGTTCTATGCTAATTCCAGTCAGCTCCAGCTTCATGCTTACTCTGATTCCACTTGGGCGAGTGATCCTATTGATCGTCGCTCGGTCACTGGCTATTGCATATTTTTTGGTACATCTCTCATTGCATGGAAATCAAAGAAGCAAACTGCCGTGTCTCGCTCCAGCGCCGAGGCAGAGCTTAGGGCTCTCTCTACTACTACAGCAGAGATTGTATGGCTTCGTTGGCTATTGGATGGTCTTGGTGTCTTATGTCATACACCAACACCTCTTCTTTGTGACAGCACTGCTGCTATTCAGATTGCTAATGACCCAGTCAAGCATGAGTTGACCAAACACATTGGTGTGGATGCATTTTTCACTCGATCTCATTGTCAACAATCCACTGTTAAGCTACAATATGTCCCATCAGAGCTTCAAGTCGCAGATTTCTTCACCAAGGCACAAACTAGAGACCAGCATAGGTTTCACACTCTCAAACCTGGTGTATCAGATGCTCCTGACCCACCTTAAGTTTGAAGGGGGGGTGTTAAGTATATATGTTGTGTTTGTCTTGTACAGGCCCAGGCCCATAGTCTAGAGTGAGGTATGTTGTGTTTGTCTTGTACAGGCCCAGGCCCATAGTCTAGAGTGAGGCCCAGGCCCATGTAACCTTGTATATCTCTCTCTCCTCAATACAGGAAACTGTTCGGTCATTCTCTTCCTCACGTTTTCTAACAAGGGGTGCGTGGAAGCTTGCTATCCATGTGCCAGAGCCATGAGTTGGTCGCGAGATCTTATGGGTTTCACCTCTAGCCTACCCCAACTTGCTTGGGACTAAAGGCTTTGTTGTTGTTGTTGTTGTTGTGTGTGTGTGTGGGGGGGGGGGGTGAAATTGTACTTATGAACAATTTATCTATGTTCATGATGTGAACAATGCAGGGGCCTTTCAGCAGGTGAGATCATTTTGTTTATGATCGCTTGGTCTGTCATACTGCTGCTGTCTTCTAAAACTTCTCTAATATATATAATGCAGCTATCCTGCATGGTTTCGCTTTAGAAAAAAGCTCAAAGTTCAAACATTACTGCAGAAATACTAACAAATAGCATGCCCTACTATTTTTTATAATATAACCTTCAAATCATGAAAATGCTTGCCATGTATTAGGATAGCAACAATAAATATATGTCTTCAGATATAGTTTTCTTTCTCCAAACAAGTACCGGACATTTTGAGTAGGAATCCATACCTCAAAATAGAGTGCCTTGTTGGTCAAGGTTAAGTGTCCGGGCCATGCAGTATTCTGCTCCCATTTTAGAACAGGCCTCTTTCTACTAGAGCCTATGCACAGAACTTGCTCATCAGACAGAAAATTATCTCCAATCTTATGTGTTTGCCTCCCATGATGAACCCTTGTACAATGCACATTGTAACACATATTAATTAATACAGAACATCCAAATATTTAATGCATACTCAGCATGACCATATGACAGAGATATGAAATCGTGAACTATATTAGCAGTTCAAATTGGCGAACAAAGCTCACGATATGGGCCCATGTCTTACAAAATTTAAGCAAGACTGATATTTCTAGAATACTAGTCATCAACGCCTACCAATCATGCGGTTGAACAAATATCTGTAGTATAGATCAAATGAAAGAGGTATAGCACACTAGAAGCCTAAAGTAAAGTTAAAAATACACTTCCTGCAACTTGAGACTTAAGCAGAGATATATACTCAGTTGAAATCTGCTACTCCCTCCGTTCCAAATTACTCGTCGCTGAAATGGATGTATCTAGAACTAAAATACATCTAGATACATCCATACGTGCGACAAGTAATTCGTAACGGAGGGAGTACATGTTTGTTGTCTACAGAGGCAGTCTTACTTCAAAAGTTCACCAAGGTATGTTGTCCAAAGATCCAATGACAGTCCCTTTTCAGTGCCAACAAGGGCCCTAAAGAGATGATGAGCTGTTGAAGCATCAGCAACACCTGCCACAGCAGGAGCAATTCGGACAAAGGCATCTTCTTCAACAAGTCTTCCCTACCATATAAAAAATATCAAACTCAGAAAACTTGCCACGGTGGTGCATGAAATAAAATTGTATCCGATTAAAAAATTGGGGTCCCGTTCACAACGAAACAATTTTGAGAATACAGTAGAATCAAAACTACCAGTATAGAGTAGTTATCTAGTGAAGAGTGTGGATCATTGTCTTCATCATATGGATCATTCCATGCAAGCATAGTCACAAAGATAAGCCTTTGAAATGCAAGCTCCTGCAGACATTTAAAGTGAAGTATTAGCCAAAGTAGAACTGGCTAAACAAAACAAATGCAGCAAGCCTGCAGTAATGTTTTGTGCTCCTGCCAAACAATTGGAGCATTATTTTACACTTCAATACACATTGATGCTGAATTAGCAACTAATTTACCCTCAGACTTGGATGAAAATCGGAGTTATCTCTTGACAAGTACCGGAAGCAGCAATATTCAACTAGACTTCGAGCATCATTGTGGACATGTTCATGAGCAAGCGCTTTGAAGATCCTCTGCACCTGCCTCCCAGTCAACCCATTCAACCTAATAAAAAGCCTCATGAGAAGCGTGAATGTAAACTGAGATAGCAAATTACCAGGAACTCCTGTAAACTCCTCACTTTTGTCGTACACTATTTAAAATGGCTCAACTGAACTTTCAAACTATTTATGTCCATTTCTCATTAGCTAATCAGTATCCTACATGAAACACGAGACCACTATCCAGAAACAACACCTGAACCCAAGTTTTATCTGTACATTGCATCTCTACGATGGAAGTTGCGCTAGCATAAAAGCCAAGGAGAAGATAATCCATGCTCCCAGTACAGGTTCAATAAGAAAATATTGTAGGTGTCTATCGCAATTTACCAACTGATTCTAGCCCAGCATAACTCTAGAGAGTACCTACCGAGTTAGACCACACCGATTTCAAGGGATCCAGTAACTTTCAAACTGCTAGAAACTTTTAAGGATACTACAGACCTAACAGGCATAGCCCACCTGTCCAGGTATAACGATGAATGTCCTGGACTCCCTGTTATGAAGTTGCACTGGTCCCTGTTCACAGTTGTGTGGCTGCCATGTTGGCTATGCTTGTCAGTTCAGTTGTGTGACACTAGAATATTGCTTCGAAGCTACACCAAGCGAACAGCCCCACATGTTGGTTAGGCGGATAGGTCCCCTTCCATGTGTCAGGATCCTAGCGTTCACAGAAACACTCCATGCAGGCGAACGCAAAATAGCATTTTACATCTGTAAGGAAGTAGGAGTCTAGTTGGCAAATAATTAGCACAGTATGAATTAGCATGTCAACACAGGAAACACTGTAAAGTATTACCAAAAGGTAAAAAAAACTCATAGCCAGAGATACACGTGCATGCGGCCATCAGAATTTGGTAATCATTTGCCCCCCACTCCCCCAAAAAAAACACCACAATGAGGACAAAACGGTCTCATTGACTTCATTGCTACTCTCTCCGGATTCCAGCTCTAGCGTTTACACCCATACATTCTCTTCTTTGTCACGTTTTCTCATCCGAAACAAGAAGGAAACTGCAACACCTAGAACCAATTAACTTTTCACACCAATGTTTTACTTCTTTTTTATGCTCTAGCGACTTGGTGAGCTCACACCCACCTTCTCCACTAGTAAATGAAATATAAGACAACACCTTTCTCATCCATCCAAAACATTCCTCCTCCTCCCTCTCCAAGCATGTTTACGATGCCCAAGCGCGGAAAGAGATACGGTACAGGCGATGAACCCATGGTAGATGATGGAGGTGGTGGTGACTGCAATAACACGAACAAGAAGGGGTCCATCGCCAACAAACTAACACTGCAATCCATGGTCTATATCTCATGAATGGTGACGAGGATGAGGCTGAGTCTCAACTAACTCAAGTGGATGGGAGCAGGACTAGTGGGTCGTCCAAGCAGACTGTCCGCCCGTGTACTGGAGCTGGGGGCATTAACATCTCACCTCATCAACAACAGAAGCTGTGGCTAAAGGACCGGTCAGGCATGTGGTGGAAGCAGTGCAGCAGCCCTGGCTACCCAGAGGCAAAATTCTGCAGCCATTTCCGGATGGGTTGGGACACTTTTGACATGATATGTGATGCACTGGGCTCCGCCATCGCCAAGGAGGATACCTCGCTCCACCCCTCCATCCCTGTGCGCCAACGTGTTGCCGTCTGCATCTGGCGCGTCGCCACCGGTGAGCCCCTCTGCATCATCTCTGGCCGCTTTGGTATTGGCCTTTCTACATGCCACAAGATCGTCCTTGAGGTCTGCACCGCCATCCGCCAAAGGCTCATGCCCCGCTTTCTTCGAGGGCATCTTTAAGGCCATCTTCAAGGGCAGCTTTAAGGCCATCTCCAGCATGCCAGACGTCGTTGGTGTCATCTATACAACCCACATCCCAATCATCGAACCGCAAATGTGGGCCAGCAAGTACTACAACCCTAGTCACGCAAAGCGCAACAAGAAGCCCTCCTACTCCACCACCCTCCAGGGGGTCGTCGACCATAATGGCATTTTCAGTGATGTATGCATCGGTTGGCCTGGAAGCATGAATGGTGATGAGGTCCTCAGCAATTCACTTCTGCAGCAGCATGGCTGCAATGGGTTGTCGGCGGCTCTAGCTACCCATTGATGGACTGGATTCTCGTCCCATACACACACCAAAACCTGACAAGGGAACAACACGCGTTCAACAAGAAGGTCGCGAAGCTACGGCACGTGTCCATCAGGGGCGGATCCAGCACAGGTCATGGGTGTACAGATGTACACCCAAAATTTTCTGCAAAAAATTCGTATATAGAGGTATATGGCAAAAAATATTACTAGCATACATGCTTGAGAGCCTACGCAGCATCCCACCCGTGAAAAATAGTCCGATAGCTAGCCCACTACGCAGCAGCCAAGGAACAGCAAGTAGCAACTTTTGCCCAGAGCTCAATGTCCTCACACACGAGAGACTACTCTGCTCAGCTTCAGTCAAATCCACACATAGGGGTCAGGCTGTGGGGATGACCAGCGCCGACGGCCGCCGCCGAGGTCATTGACGTCGGGCAGGGTATCACGGGGAACGTCTCGGTCTATTTCCAGCCGCCGATAGTTTCAATGTGCAAGCCTAAGCTGAATCCCCTGCAAACTACGAATCGGAAATTACATTCGCTGACATGTACAGGTGTAGTTTTTGTTTGGATTTACAGAGATATAGCCACTGCTACTTTGATTGATTTCATTAGTAAAAAAGAACAAATGATTTTTTGAAGGCTAATGGTTGGCTGGAACGGCAAAAAAAATCGATGTTAGGGTGAAAAGAAAATTTGAACACCCAAACTTGAATTCCTGGATCCGCCACTGGTGTCCATGGATGCCTTTGCATGACTGAATGAACGATGGACGTGCCTGCAAAAGCACGCACATATGAAGATCTCGGATCTCCCTACCATGATCCGCGCATGTTGTGTGCTGCACAATATATGTGAGGTGAAAGGGGAAGAGATGGGCCCAGAGCTACAGTATGACATCATTGACGACGAGACAGTGCCAAAGAACCTTGTGCATTCTGAGAGCGCCAGCAAGGCGAGAGACAATATCACTCACAACCTCTTCCATAGTGGGCTGGGCGACACCAAGTTTTGATCCACATTCTCAATTTGTCATCATAGTCATAACTGACCATTAGTTTGATCAATTTACCGATCCTTCCTTTCTTATTTAATTTGGTTGATTTGCATTGGAATCAATCCATTAAGGATCCCCAATTTATTGTTACTTGCTCAAAGACCTGGGAGAGGAATTTGATGGGGTAGCTGAGATTCCCAAGACATCATATGCAAAATTAAACAAGGGAAGCAAACGTCTTCCAGTTATTCTTTCTACTGGTTTGGTTAGTTACTTAGTTTGCATCGATTTGGTCAGAGAAATTTCTGCTTCCTATGCTATGCGTGTTTCATCCCATTGTACTCCAGAAAATTCTCGTTCCTTATTTGCCGCAGCAATGCAAGACCAAACTTGGTTAAAGGGTTTCTATTTTGTAGTATTGAATTTATCCACTGAAAGCCTCCTTGGAACACCGCAACTTCACAGGAATTAGAAGGAAAAAATCCCCAAGTCCCAGAGAAGACTTAATATTCTTGCAACATCTACACTACAATTCCAGATGATTCTAACCAGTAACCACTACCTAAGATGATCCTATCTATTACAGCACATGGTTCAGAGTAGGCCTGATATGATATCACCAACGAGCGTCCTGTCAATTGAGTCCAAGAGAAACGCAGTTTGTGGCTTTATTAATCGTTTAACATTATGGTAGTTAGGAAACGAACTGGTAGTCATTTTATTAACAGAATGAATCTGGCCATTTATTCACATCTACGACAGATTAACCCGAAGGGGAGAGCAAGTGCAAGGTCGCTTGACACACCTAGCAAACTGCTCGATGGCGACAATGGCGTCCAGGGAGAGCCAGCCGCGGCCGACCCGGCGCTCCAGGGTGATCTCCGGCACCGCGACGAGCGGCTCCTCCTCCACCTCCTCCTTCCGCTGCTTCTTCCTCCCATCGTCCTCCTCCTTGCGCTTCCCCCGCTCCCGCGCCGCCTGCGTGGCGTCCACCACCGCGCCCCGCGCCCGGGAGAGCCACGAACGCACCCGCTCCTGCACCGCATCTGCGAAACAGCAGCAAGCCCGCAGCGATCAGAGAGAGCGCGGGGCACGACCTATCGGGGGCCTCGGGGAGGGCGCTCACCGGTGTCGACGTCGGGGAGCTTCCACTGGGAGCGGACGGCGAGGACGGGCGGGGGCGCGCGGCGGCGGCGGCGGCCGGGGAGGCGGGAGCGAGGGAGCGGCAGGAAGCGAGGGGGCTGGAGCTGGAGCTGGAGCATGGTGGTGGTGGTGGTGATGGGGTCAGTGGGCTAGTGGCGGGGAGCGGGGCGTCGTGGACCCTCCGTGGATTCCATTGGAGAGGGCCGTGTCTGGGTTGTTTACGTTTTCTCTTCGATGCAGGCGGCAGCAGTTTGGGGGAGTAGTGGAGCGGAGCGGAGCGCGACGAAGACGACGCTTCTAGCAGGAGAGAGACCGGGAAGAGATGGCCGGCCGTGTGGTGCGTGGACCCCACCCAGGAGGTGGGAACTGGTCAGACGGCCCGGCCGCCTGCCGGGTGGGGTTTGGTTCTGGCGAGAATGGGTTATCCGCGGTGCTGCCTCCGATGCTGTGGCGTGCCGCTCCACCCGCTCATACATTCTTAACAAGTTGATCCCTACAATAAATTATTCTCTCTACATGCACACTGTCCAAATCAGCATGATGCCACATCAGCGTTCAGTTTTCAAAAAATAACATCCACCTATGCAATTCCGTAATGAACAAACAGTGTGATTTGAGTTTTCTTTATGTACTTATATCCATGCCCTGGTCACTCAACCAATCGTTTCTTTTCAGCTTCTCCGTAACCAAGAGACGAATATTCTAGCAGTTTCCCTCTGATTTTACTCCCGAACCATAAAAACGCACCACGGGGATTTGATGAGTTCACCATATCTGTATCCTGTCTCCACACCTCTCCCAATCCCTCCGTCCCGATCTCTCTCTTTATCTGCTCAAGCCGTTTGCTTCCTCAGTGTGCATCATCGCTCCTCTGCCCTCACGTTCTTCTGCCGCCCCTGCGCCTCCGTCGGCCTACCATTGCGGAGAAGTTCAGATCTTGGGAGAGCCGCCTAGCTCTGCCTAGAGAAGTCGTCGGTGGTGCCATCTTCACATATTGCCCGTGTGGAAGGTGAGAGGAGCCAGATTTAGACCTTTTTTTGTCCTCGTGAGTTCAAAAATTAAGCAGGTGAACCTTCCATCCTATCTCCATTAGCAATTGGTGTCGTTGTTGATTCGTTTGGTGATAATCAACCAACAGCAGATTTGTCGTTACAGCTCGACTCGCAACAGGCTCATCCAACACTGGGCCAAAGAAGAAACCCTCACCGACTGCGGCAAGGCACTTAACGAAGCAGCGGGGGCTTGGCGCATGAGTGGCTCTATGAGGCAAGATCAGTGACCTCCGTATGATGTTCAGTGTAATTACTTTGTAAAAGTACAGATGTTTGCTTTGAGGGCATGCCATCCATATTCTTCTTTGTCGTTGATCACATTTTCTTACATCAATTAATTCTAATGTGAGATAAATATATTTTTTCTGGAAAATAGAAGTATCTTGGTATTTATATGTTGCCTTTCTCTTGATTTTAAGTTTCCTTTCAGGTATTTTTATGTGTTAATATTTGGAATTACTTAAACATGTATGTATACCTCTACGGACACTCCTCAGTGTTGTCTACTATGAGGAAAATGAAGCAAGGTAAATAATTTTTTGCTACAACACCTATATACACGGCATCCAATTGTATTTTCTTATATCCCTATTTCTCTAACTGTTTTAGCTTGGCACCACCTTTTGATGCCATTTTGTAAAGGCAATGCACGGATTGGTGGGTTAGTTTCTTAATTTTTCTACAGAATTATTTTATCTAATCAATAATATTAGTCACAAGAGGGAGCTTTTTTTTGCGAATAAGAGGGAGCTTTCTGATATAACCTCTGAGATACAACTAATAAGTCTAGACATATTTAGAAGGTGAGGACTTATGATTCTATCAGACTAATGTCATTTGTTTATCTCCGGCTAATGACATTTGTTTACCTCATGTTGTGGGATGGATCAAAGTAAATGTACATGTGAGTTCTGATGGAGATTACACATAGTCAAGAGGTGATGTGTTAGTTGTAGCTTGGAAGTTTTCTTCCATTACAGGAGAAACAGAGCTGGGAGCCTATATATTGGAGCTATATACCAGTTGGTTCCACATTTAAATGCCCATATAATCCTCTTTTGTAATTGTGTTTGTTGTCTAAACATTGAACGATACAAGTAGGATGGTCGATCGTACTTACGCATGTACCATTAGTCATGTATCATTCTAAGTATTGTTGTCAAATAACAACCATTTATCATTGCTTTGATAACCGTTTTAACAGAGTCAATTTCCAGAATAAAACGGTAATTTTAGGCAACATTTTCCGCGGCAACGCGCGGGGAATCGTCTAGTTTCTTCTGGTTTGGACGCGTCGACATAAAAAAACTGATGTCAGTATTGCTGGTTTTTTTTAGCATCAGTACAGACACAAGCGCTCATATACACGCGCATACACTCACCCCTATGAACGCACACACGCACACCCTACCCCTATGAGCACCTCCGAGAGACTGAGCCGGTATATCATCTTGAGATTTATGAAGTCACCGTAGGTGCCTCGTCATCGACGGGAACGTCTCCTCCCACTGAAAGCGCATCGCCGGAAATCCTGAAATAAATCCAGGAATAATGCGAGCACCAGGATTTGAACCCTAGTGGGTTGGGGATACCACTGTCCACCTAACCAACTCAACCACAGGTCAGTATTGTTGTTTGCTTGACCCATTTCAGCCCAAATTTAGACTGGATTTGCGTCCTCGCGGACACGCAGTGGACACCCGCGGCGTCCTCTCCTGGCCCGCCTATCGGTGGCACACGGGCCATTTTCCTCCGCCCATCACAATCATCCCGGCCTCTTTGCTCTCATCGTTGCTGCCCAGCTTTTGACATCTTCGCCGCCGCCGCACCCACCGACTGCATCGCCGCCACCACAGCCACAGGCGTCCACTTTGTCGGCATTGTGGCCGCTTCTTGCCGCCAACGGAGCAGTACAAGGCCCGCCTACCCAGGGTTGCCAGCAGCCTAGGCATACTACCGCTACCTTTACCGTAACCGCAAGAGGACGCGGGGTTCGACAGCCCTGCTGCCTGAACATGCCAAGGACGGGACCCTTCATCGGCCACGACTCGTCCACACTCGCCTCTGTCCCCGCCCACAAGGTGTTCGGTTGTTTGCCCGGACGAGCCGTCCGCTACTGTCTACGAGGATACGGAGTCATCACTCCGAAGGATCATAACAGATAGATCGGATGAGTTTTTTTACAATAACATCATATGTTCATCATCTTCTGATGATGATGATGATGTTTGTTGCTACTTTTATCGTCAGTGGGCACATTCCTGGCATGGACCATTGTTTAGGGGATTGATCCCGAGCCATGCTTCTGGGTTGACTCATAACAGAGAAAGCAGTCATGTCCTACTCTACAACTATTATTTTGATCCCACGGAACCACTATTCTCTGCCAAGCTTTCCTAGCGACGCTTCTGGATGGCGAGATCATTATTCAACCGTATTCATGAGGGACTGATGAGGTATGATGATTACTTCAAGTGCAAGTATGATGCCCTTGGAAAGATTGGCTTCTCCTCTTACCGGAAATGTACTGCGATCGTTCGGATGCTTGCAAACGGAGTTCCCAATGATCTTGTTGATGAGTACGCACGCATGAGTGAGTCCATGATGTTTACTACACAACTTTATTCTTGTAGACTCGTGTTGGGCCTTCAAGCGCAGAGTTTTATAGGATAGTACCAATTTTCCCTAAAGTGGATGACATAAGGTTTATCAATCCGTGAGAGGCGTAGGATGAAGATGGTCTCTCTCAAACAACCCTGCAACCAAATAACAGAGAGTCGCTTGTGTCCCCAACACACCAAATACAATGGTAAATTGTATAGGTGCACTAGTTCGGCGAAGAGATGGTGATAAAAGTGTAATATGGATAGTAGATATTGATTTTTGTAATAGGAACAATGAAAAACAGCAAGGTAGCAATTGATAAAACATAGCACAAACGGTATTGCAATGCTTGAAAATGAGGCCTAGGGTCCATACTTTCGCTAGTGCAATCTCTCAACAATGCTAATATAATCAGATCACATAACCATCCCTCAACGTGCGATGAAGAATCACCCCAAAGTTCTTATCTAGCGGAGAATATAAGAAGAAATTGTTTGTAGCTATTCTTTCCGATCGATCTATCCAAGAGTTCGTACTAAAATAACACCAAGTTATTATTTCTGATCGATCTATCAAGAGTTTGTACTAGAATAACACCAAAGCAAATTCAGATTCATAATACCCAATCCAACACAAAGAACCTCAAAGAGTGCCTGAAGATTTCTACCAGAGAAACAAAAGATGAGAACGTGCATCAACCCCTATGCATAGATTACCCCAATGTCATCTCCGGAATCCGCGAGTTGAGTGCCAAAACATATCTCAAGTGAATCAATATAATACCCCATTGTCACCACGGGTATTCATATGCAAGACATATATCAAGTGCTCAAATCCATAAAGTGTTCAATCCGATAAAACGAAATCTCAAAGGGAAAACTCAATTCATCACAATAAGATAGAGAGGGGAAAACACCATATGATCCGACTATATTTACAAAGCATGTGATACATCAAGATCGTGACATCTTAAGAACACGAGAGAGAGAGAGAGAGAGAGAGAGAGAGAGAGAGAGAGAGAGATTAAACACATAGCTACTGGTACAAACCCTCAACCCCGATGGTGGACTATTTCCTCCTCATCAAGGGGCCTGCCGGGATGATGAAGATGACCACCGGTGATGATCTCCCCCTCCGGCGGAGTGCCGGGACGAGGTCTAGATTGGTTTTTCATGGCTATAGAGGCTTGCGGCAGCGGAACTTCTGATCTAGGGTTACCTTCGGGGGTTTTCTTCTCATATTAAGCCCTCTACTTCTTGACAAGTTGTTCAACCTGATGACACTCCTGGAGATCGTGGCCCTTGGTCCGATGGATCTTGCAGTAGGCCCATCACCTTTTCCAGCCTTCTCGGCAGTCGCGGCTTCCCGGCAATCAGTGCACGCAACAACTTGTCGGGAACCTCGGTCTTGGCCTTCTTGCCAGTACTAGGCATGCCCGATCCTTCAACAGTCATCACTGCCTTACCCATGCGCCTTTTATTGCGCTTCTTGTTCTTCTGACTGGTGGCCTCACCATCATCCTCTGAGTCGATGTCGACGCCATCCTCTTCTCCGGGGAGCCGTCTCCCCTCCTCTACTCGAGCACACTTATCCACTAGAGTGTAAATCTCCTTCACAGTCTTGGGCAATCGAACGTTCATCTTGGAACGTATTCGACGATACCGCACGTTGGACTGGAACACAACTATCACAGCTGCCGGGTGGATGTCTGGAATGTTCCTATGTACTCGGCTGAACTGAAAGTGCGTTATATCGACTAGAGGGGGGTGAATAGGCGATTTTTATGAAATTCTTCACTGAGGAATTTGCTAGTGAGGAAATTCCTTAGCGAAGAACTACTAGCAGCGGAATAAGTACTCAGAGGTAAACATAACAGAATACACACATGGTCATCATGATGAAATGAAGACAAACACAGAGTACAGAAAGCGTAAACACAGGATAGCACAAGATGAAGACAAACAGACTGAAGAAATTAAACTGAGGAAATTGGAAAGTCTTCAGTCAAAGTCTTCAAACACAGTAATGAGGAAATGAAGGTGTTGAGGAAATAGAACCAGTTGGCTTGGTGAAGACAATGATTTGGTAGACCAGTTCCAACTGTTGTCTCAGTTGTACGTCTGGTTGGAGTGGCTGAGTATTTAAACTCGAGGACACCTAGTCCCGGACACACAGTCCTCACCGTATTCTCCTTGAGCTAATGACACACAGTCCTCGCCCAATCACTCGTGGTAAGTCTTCAGGTGACTTCCAAACCTTCACAGACTTGGTCACTCGGCGATCCACAATTCCTCTTGGATGCTCTAGACCTTGACGCCTAACCGTCTGGAAGAAGCACAGTCTTCAAAGGTAACAAGCGTCGAATCCACGCAGGATCAATCTCTTCAGTGATGCTCAATCACTTTGGGTTGTAGGTGTTTGGGTTTGGGTTTGGATTTTCCTCACTTGATGATTTTCGCTCAAAGTCCTTGGAGGATGGGTTGCTCTCAAATGACAAGTGTCAAGTTCACGCGGAGCAGCCAACCAGATAGTGGTTGTAGGGGGCGGCTATTTATAGCCTAGGGAGCAGCCCGACATGATAAGACATAAATGCCCTTCAATGATATGACCGTTAGGTGGACAAGATATTTTGGGACAGCTGGCGCTTAGCACAGCAACGGTCGGAAATTTGAGATACAAATTCCTCAGGGCTATCATGTTCCTCACTGTGTAGGCAATTCGCACTGGCGAATTCCTAACTCCTCAGTTAGAGCAAAGTCCTCAGTGACCAGAAGAACTGCGTCTCTGTCACTGAAGAATTTGATTGAACTGTATGAGATTTCCAATGGCTTCACTCGAAGGGATTGATAGGTGTAGGATTTGAGATGAGCATCACATGGAAATTTTCTCCTTAGTATTTCCTCGACCCCCTTTAACAGTACGGTGTTTCCTATGACTCAAGAAAGAGAAAATGAAACTACGAAAACAAAAGTCTTCACGCCTCATGTTCCTCGAATGAATACCAAGTCTTCAAGGTCACACCAATTTCTTCACTTTCAAAGTCTTCAGAAAGTCTTCAGTATATCCAAGTCTTCAATCGAAGAACTTCATTTTTAGGGGTCGACTTTCACTGTAAATATCAAACTCCTCATAGACTTATAGACCTATGTACACTCACAAATGCGTTAGATACTTAACCTATAAGTCTTCAATACACCAAAATCACTAAGGGGCACTAGATGCACTTACAATCTCCCCTTTTTGGTGATTGATGACAACATAGGTTAAGTTTTCAACGGGGATAAATATATGAAGTGTAAATACTGATATTGAGGAATTTGATTGCAAGATATAGAAGAACTCCCCCTGAAGATGTGCATAGTGAGGAATTTGCTTTTGAAGCAATGCACACTTGAAGAGTTGAATCATGGAGATCTCCCCCTATAACTTGTAATTCATACACGCATTTGATATATAATATGAAGAATTTGAAATGCATGATGAAATATGGTGCCTGATGTAATTCAGCATGCGTGCAATAATATTAACGAGGAATAAGCATGCCGAATAGAGCATCAAAAGTATCAGAACCTAGTGCAGTAAAAGTATCAGCGCACCATCAGGTTTAAGATTACAACTCGATCCAATAAAAGTTTCGGAAGAACGAGAGTTGTAACTTAGAAAAAAAACGCCCTTTATAATAGACCCGCTTGAAGACTAACTCAGATTTCTCCCCCTTTGTCATCAAATGACCAAAAGGATCGAAACTGAGGACTAACGCCCCTAAAGATAATCAAGTTGATGAAGGAGTGTCAGCGTTGTTGGGGTCGGTAGTTGATGTAGGGCCTGCCGCAGTGTCGTCCAAGTCTTCATGTTCATCAGTGTCACGCGATGAAGAATAGGAGCTGGCCACCAAAAAAGGAACCGGGACCTTCTTGTATTTCTTCGGAGGAGGTGCAGACCAGGCAAATTCTTCATTGAGACCCATTTTCTTCAGATCATCAGCACTGTAGACTTGAGATAGAACAGCCCAGGTGCGGTTGAGGGTTTCATGAAGGTAGTAGTGGTTTTTCTTCACTGCATTATGTGTTGCAATCATGTTGTGAAGAAATGAACCAAACTGACGCTTGACCCATTTGTGATTGCGATCAACCTTTTGATGAAGACTGAGGAGTAACTCACGATCAGTTATCACCCTGGGTGCTGTGGCTTGAGGATTTGGCTTGGCAGTATTGGCGGCAGTGTCATGTGTGGCAGAGTCATCATTGGTGGAGTAAGATGCAGCCTTGCGAAATTGTCCATCCAATGGACGAATGCCTTCATCTATCACAGCAGTTGCCTTGCCCTTTTCTTCAGCTGAGGAAAATGTCCTTTTGAGGACTTCAATAGGAGGCAAGTAGCTGCAGTGGTTGAGAGTTTCAGCTTTGTAATTGAGTGAAGACCTTGTCCTGATGAATCTCATAATCCAAGGTGCATAAGGCTTCAGCTCAAATGGTGACATAGCAATGTTGGCCAGAGTCCTCATGAAGAAATCATGGAAGTTGACGGGAACACCATGAATGATGTTGAAAAGCATATTCTTCATGATGCCAACGACTTCTTCATCACTTGAGTCGTGGCCTTTGATGGGACTCATTGTCTTCGTCAGGATGCGATAGACAGTCCTAGGCACATACAACAGTTCCTTGACGAGGAATGTGGTTCGAGGGGCCTGCCCTGGCTTCAAAGGCTTCATCAGCACTTGCATATAGTGATTTGAAAGCTCAGGTTCATTGTAAACACAACGTGCATCTTCAGTGGGTGGACTCAGAGGAAGGGCACGAAGCAATTCAGATGCTAGGGCCTTATAATGCGTATTCTCGGTCATCCAGTCCAGAACCCATGAATTCACATCTTCAGAGTTGCTGGTGATGTGCAGCGTTGCATAAAACTGAAGAATGAGTTCCTCATTCCAATCGCATATGTCAGTGCAGAAGTTGAGCAGCCCTGCGTCGTGAAGAACACAGAGGACTGGCGTGAAGCACGGCATGGACTCCATATCCACATGAGGAATATGTGCATGGTCGAAGACTTTGTCCTTGTTGAAAAGCACTGAGGAATAGAAATTTGCTTGACTAGCTGTCCAGAAACGCCTTTTCCTTATGCGAGCAGAGTCATAAGGGTTGTATTTAGTGAAGAACACGTGCTCGCCAAAGAAGTCTTCAGCCTTGATCTTTTGTTTTCTTGAGAACGGATCCTTTGGCTTAGGCAGAGGAGTGTCAGTGAGTTGCATCACAACCTCAGGAATCACGATCTCAGGTTCTTCAGGCTGAGGAATTTCAGGTTCTTCCTCAGGTGCAGTCACCTTTTCAGTATCCGCAGCAGCTTCTTCAGCACTAGTGGCTGGAATTTCTTCATTCACAGATGCAGTGGGATGAGTTTCTTCAGAGCCCATCGGAACAGTTGGTGCAGGGGATTGAGGGATTTGCTGCAGTGGAGTGAAGAGTGGAGAATTGGGATGCTGACTTTCCCAAAAGTCGTCATTCATCAACGGAGTTGTGCTTCCAATATCCACATCTTCATCATCAATTTCTTCAACACCAGCCTCTTCAGCATCAAACTGAGGCATTGGTGATGAGATCATTGGGGTTGAAGGGATTGAATCCACTTCAATTTCTTCATCAATCCGCTCTGAGGAAGCAGTAGATTGAGTTTTTTCATCTGATCCACTTGGGATCACATAGTCTTCTCCAAAAGGAACAAGGTCCTTTGATGGCATAGATGAGATTGGAACAGCATCAATTGGATTGGCAAACGAGCTGGTCATGGGCTTCATCTTCTTTGGGACTGAAGATTCTGAAGCTTGTGATGCTTTCCTCTTCTTCGCTGCAGCTCGCTCTGCAGCCTTTGTCTTCTTCACATCCAATGCAGATGGAAGGATTGGAGTTGGTGTAGGCGCAGGTGGAGCTGAGGAATCTGGTTGATTTTCCTCAGGCACAACTGATGCAGTTGCCCTGATATCTTCAGTTTCTTCAGGCGCACCACTAGTGGATGCCCTGGCAGTTTCTTCAGTAGCTGGAGTGGATTCATCAGCCCTGGAACTAGCATTTTCTTCAGCATCCTGAAAGTCATCAGTGGTGCTGGCATGTTCTTCAGTGGGCTGTGCTGAAGGTTCAGCTTGAGGAATTCCATATTGCGATGGGGTTGCAACATTTGTGAATTTCTCAGTCAGTTGTACCAACTTGACTTTCGCTCCTTTCCAGTCAGCATAGTATGCATCAAAGTCATTGCTGAGGGCTTTGATGTCAGCCTGCATCTTGATGAGTTCTTCAGGCTTCATTGTGAGAACATTTTTCCTCAGCAGTTTATCTTTCCTGTACTGCGATTTCTTGATCTGCCTGGCCCTATCATATTTCCACTTCTCCTCTTGGATGAAGTGAGTTAGCATGTGACTTTGGCCAGGAGTCAGCTTGAAGTCAGGCATAGGTGTGTTGGGATCCTTATACCAGATATTGATGTAATCGAGGATCGCCCTAGGATCCAGCAGTAGAGGCACAGGTGTGCCTTTGGCTTTAGCAGCCCTTTCTTGGAGGTCCCTGATGATTTCAGCAAGTTCTTCTTCATCAGATTCATCATCATCAGACGGTATAGTGAAGACTACCTGCTTCTTTTTGGGACTTGGGCGAGTACCGCGTCCAGCAGTAGCCTTTTTCTTCAGCAGAGAGGGTCCAGCTGAGGAACTTGGTGCAGCTGATGAACTAGCTGAGACACCAAAGGCAATAGAGATGCCTGCAGTCCTTTGACACGTGGCAAGATGCACAAGTGCTGAGGACTTTGTCGGAACAGCTGAGGACTTTGGAGGAGCAGGGGCAGCTTGAGGAATTTGCTTTGAAGACTTTGACGTTTCTGGCCGTGAGGGCGCAGCAGAGGAACTTGGCCGTGAGGGCATTGCTGGGGAAGCACTTGGCTTGCGAGCGGGCTTCTTGAGCATCGATTTCCTTGGCTTGATAGAGGCCTCAGTGGCAGCAGCAGCAGCAGCAGAGTCTTCATTAAATTTCCTCACTGCTTCTCTGGCTTGTCTTGCCAATTTGGCTTGGCGCTTGGCCCATTCTTCAGGAAAATCCTCACCGCGTTTAACGCTAGTGGGATCAGCCACTTGGCCAGGTGCCAATGGGGCTCTTGGGCATGGAGGGTTCAGTGCAAATTTCTTCATGTACTTTGGAGTGACGTATCTGTACTCCCTCCATTCACGTGCCCATCTCCGTTCAATCCTCTGAATGCGCACCTTGCGCTGATTTTTATATTCTTTGCCAAACTTGGCTTCATCAGGCGTGCAGTAATCTTTATAAATATCCTCAGGGATTTCAAACGCAGTCATAACCTCAGGCTTCTTTCCTCCTTTCTGAGGCCTTTTACCTTCAGCCATTTTCTTCAGTTGAGAAATTTGAACAATTTAATTCTCTGAAGAAGTGTGCAACTTTGTTTAGAGGAATGCTGCAAATGAGTTAAGTTGATGAGAACCAAATGATTCAGCAGCGGACATGTGTACATGTGAACAGAGTATAGTTGCGAGGAATTTGAAGAGGTCATATGCGTTCTCAGAGGGTTTTTCATAAAGAGCAAGTTTGAGGAATTTGACCAGATGCGTCTTGAAGAATTTCACTAAGCGCGCTTTATCTTAGGTTCCAGAGTTGTATGGATGGAAGATCCACACAATTGAGGAATCTTGAAGAAAATGATGCTTAGGGAAATGAGTCAAGAACAGATAACTTGTGAGGTGTTTTGTGTGTGAGGATTTGAAGAATAAAACACCTTTGAAGATTTTGTAGAAAAGTTTCGAATCAAAGAGGGCAGTAAAAGTAGCTTTTAATTACCCTGAACGAAGAACACGACGAACTGTGAGTTGAAACAGTGAAGTTCGTCGATGCAGATCTTCCACGCCCTAACTTGGCGGAGGAAGACATCTACGGCGGCGGAGGAGGTGAAGATTACCGCGGTCGACGCGAGTACGACGGCGACAAGGTCGAGGCAGTGAAGCTCTTCCTTACCGGCGACGATGGAGTAGCGGTGGCGCTAGGGTTCGGGAAGCTCGAGCGGGAGAGTGAGATCAAGCGGAGTAAAAGAAGTGAGGAAGGGGACAGGGGTATTTATAGCCACGGTGAAAAACTGCTCGCCCGAAGATTTGGGACGAACGTGCCCCTGCCCGTTCTCCTTCTCACGACATGTGTCACCCACGTACTGTGTAGTGGAGATCGTGTAAGATCGTGGGTGAATAAACAAATGCATCGTGGGATGCGGAACGGTTTGAGCGGCAAAACCGCAAATTTGGATAAGATTGGTTTTAACGATCCGTTCGCAATTTCTTCAGCTGACAAGGACACAGTGAAGAATTTGAATGAGTTTCAAATAGAACGCACATGAAGAATTTGTGAACAGATTGGATTGAGTATAGCATAGAGGGGAAGGGTCTGATCACATTCACTTAGCAGAAGATCAAACTTGAAGAAATAGCTATAAGTGAATGCTGTAGAGGACATAAACTCATAAATATATATATAGCCAATGAAGAAAAACGACGGCACAAGTGAAGATTTTGCACGTTGAAGAATTTGAACAACTGAGGAATTTCAAAAGTTGAAGAAAAACTCAAATTGAAGATTTTCAACTTTTGTGGTGGCGTGACCCACCGTATAAGAATGATGATTTCAGACACCGCGTACAATTGTCGTAGGGTTTTGAGAATCAAATTCTTCATTAATTTCTTCACACTTAGAGTGTTATTCTTCATTGATTGAAGAAAAATGTTTCTTCATGTGTTGCACATCTAAGTCATCAATTTTGCATAGGTGTTAGGATGAGTGCCTTTTCAAAGTACATTCAAAGACTCTAAGATATTTAGCTCACACCGCAACTTGCTAATCTCTTCTCATCCAAGGGCTTAGTGAAGATATCGGCTAGTTGTTCTTCAGTCTTCACATGCTCAATAGAAATGTCGCCCTTCAACACATGATCACGAAGAAAATGATGACGAATCTGAATGTGCTTTGTCTTCGAGTGCTGAACTGGGTTGTGAGCAATCTTGATGGCACTCTCATTGTCACAGAGGAGAGGCACATTCTTCACGTTGATGTCATAGTCCTTGAGTGTTTGCTTCATCCATAGCAGTTGAGCACAGCAAGAACCAGCAGCAATGTACTCAGCTTCAGTAGTAGACAGTGATACGCAGTTCTGTTTCTTCGAGGACCAACAGACCAAAGATCGTCCGAGGAAATGACAAGTACCAGATGTTGACTTGCGGTCCACACGGTCACCAGCATAGTCAGAGTCAGAATATCCAATGAGATCAAAATCCGAGCCCTTGGGATACCATAATCCTAGTGTTGGTGTGTGAGCTAGATATCGAAGAATATGCTTCACAGCCTTATGGTGTGATTCCTTCGGTGCAGCTTGAAATCGGGCACACATGCAAACACTAAGCATTATATCTGGCCTAGATGCACATAAGTACAATAAAGAGCCAATCATGGAGCGGTATACCTTATGATCGAAGTCAATACCATTTTCATCAGTGCATAGATGACCATTTGTGGGCATAGGAATTTTGATGCCTTTGCAATCTTGCATGCCGAATTTCTTCAGGACGTCCTTAAGGTATTTCTCCTGAGATATGAATATGCCATTGCGTTGTTGACGAATTTGAAGACCTAAGAAGAATTTCAGCTCTCCCATCATAGACATTTGATATTCTTCACTCATCATATAGGCAAATTCATCACTATAACTTTGGTCAGTACAGCCAAAGATGATATCATCAACATATATTTGGCACACAAACAGTTCACCATCATAAGATTTAGTAAAGAGAGTGGGATCGAGTGAACCGGGTGTGAAGCCTTTCTTCATGAAGAATTCCTTCAATGTATCATACCACGCCCGTGGGGCCTGCTTGAGGCCATAGAGGGCCTTGTTAAGTCTGAAGACTTTGTCAGGATGTTTTGGATCTTCAAAACCTGGGGGTTGAGCAACATATACTTCTTCCTCAAGCTTACCATTGAGGAAAGCACTTTTCACATCCATTTGATATAAGATGATATCATGATGGTTAGCATAAGCAAGTAATATGCGAATAGCCTCAAGTCTAGCAACAGGTGCAAAAGTTTCATCGAAATCAATTCCTTCAACCTGTGTGTAGCCTTGAGCTACTAGTCGTGCCTTATTCCTCACCACAACACCATTTTCATCTTGCTTGTTGCGGTAGATCCACTTTGTGCCAATGATGTTATGCTTGCGAGGATCGGGGCGATTGACTAGTTCCCAGACGTTGTTGAGCTTGAACTGATGATATTCTTCTTGCATGGCCTGAATCCACTCAGGCTCCAGAAATGCTTCATCTACCTTAGTGGGCTCTATGATAGAGACAAAAGCAAAGTGCCCACAAAAGTTAGATAGATGTGAAGCTTTTGAGCGTGTGAGAGGACCTGGTGCTCTAATGTCATCGATGATCTTCTCCACTTGCACTTCTTTTGCAACGCGAGGATGAGCTGGTTGTCGTTGAGGAATTTGATCAGCATTTTCTTCAGCATCAATTTCCTCAGCATTTTCTTCAGGTGCATCAGCTCGACGATCTTCACGTTCTGGAATGAATTCTTCAGCAGATTCTTCAGTAGGAATGACATCTTCAGTAGCCTTGTGCTTGATAGAATCCTCAGGTGCTGGTTCATCTAACACAGAAGGTAGGTGCTCACTTTGCGAGCCATTAGTTTCATCGAACCGCACATCTACAGTTTCAACAATCTTGTGAAGAACATTGTTGAAGACTCTGTAGGTGTGCGAGTCCTTCCCGTAACCAAGCATAAAACCTTCATGTGCTTTCGGTGCAAATTTAGAGTTGTGATGAGGATCTCTAATCCAGCATTTAGCACTGAAGACTTTGAAATAACTCACATTGGGTTTCTTGTCAGTGAGGAGTTCATAGGCAGTCTTCTTGAAGAATTTGTGAAGATATACTCTGTTGATGATGTGGCACGCAGTATCAATTGCATCAACCCAGAAACGACGAGGGATTTTGTACTCATCGAGCATAGTGCGAGCCATCTCAGCAAGAGTCCTGTTCTTGCGCTCCACGACGCCATTCTGTTGAGGAGTATAAGGAGCAGATAACTCATGAGTAATACCAAGTTCATCAAGATAGTCATCGAGACCCGAATTCTTGAACTCAGTGCCATTGTCACTTCTGATGTGCTTGATCTTCACACTAAAGTTGGTTGAAGCCCTCGAGGAAAATCGTTTGAAGACTTCCTGCACTTCATGTTTGTAAGAGACAAGGTGTACCCATGTGTAACGAGAGTAATCATCAACAATAAAAAAGCCATATTGAGATGCTTCATTTGAAACAGAGGAGTAGTGATTATGTCAGGACCCCGATCCTAAGTCACACCGATCTAGCATGTAACACATCATATCACTTTGCGGCCTCACGCACGGTAGTCCCACGGGTGCCACCTTACCTGGCCCGGAACCGTTTGCGCCTTTTGGCTCACGTATATGATAGTGTCGCTAGCATCCATATGACAAAGAACCCGGGCCGACATGGCTAGTCGTGAACCCAGGGCGGCACTAACCCATGAGGACAGGCATACATGAATCACATCGAGCATGTCGGTCAACAACGTATAAATCCGGGCTGTAGCACTGGGCTAACAGAACTCCGGTAACCCGGTCTGTAGCAGGCTAGGCAGGACTCCGGATAACACCACGTGACGTTTCCCCGAAGGGACAGACACAGGAACGAAGTGAAACACATGCCGGCCAGTCAAGTGTTCCGAGCAATAGTGCTGGGCTAGCAGGACTCCGGTGAACCGGGCTGTAGCGGACTACTATGGCTCAAGGAGGCACTAGCCTACATTACCCCATAAGAGAGGCTGCCAAGGATAAACAACTAGATTGTCGGATCCCACACATAGCAAGCATTTCAATCATACACACAATATGCTCGATATGTGTAAATACAACATGGCATCACAACAAGACTCTACGACTCAACGTATTTATTCATTAGGCTCCGAGGAGCGAGATATTACAAACATGGGTCTCATGACCCAACATTCAGAGCATACAAGCAACAAGCACATGCGGAAGCTTAACATGTCTGGGTACAGACATCTACAAATGAAAAAGGCTAAGAAGCCTGACTATCTACCCGATCCTGCCGAGGGCACAAGATCGTAGCTGAGGTATCAAGCTAAACGTCGGAGTCCACGCGGAACTACTAGCGAGACTGAAGTCTCTCTGCAAAACATAAAATAGGCAAACGTGAGTACAAATGTACTCAGCAAGACTTACATCATAACTATCTACATATGCATCGGTATCAACAAAAGGGGTGGTGGAGTTTAACTGCAGCAAGCCAGCTTTGACTCGGTGGCTATCCTGAGCTACGACTGCAAGTAACTCTTTTGAGGTGGCGCACCCGAGTCCACATATTCACCATATCAATACACCACTATGGATCCGCTCCCGTCTCCCTACGAGAACGCCATCCATAATATTCACGCTTATCTTGCGAGTTTTAGAGTATCCACTTTCACTTGTCTATGAGATATGCAAGGGGTCCAAGTTTCCATATCCGAGGAATCCGGCTATTCGAATAGATAATGATAACCCTGCATGGGTGTACTTCTTCACACACGCTCTCGCCACTTATCGCCCTGTACACGTCATGTACCTCGGCAACCTTCAAGCGGAAGCCGGGCGAGGGAGTCGGCCACGACCTGACTAACCACACAAGTCTCTCGTCCAGGTTTATCGCCTATTCGGGTTCCATCCGCAAGGAGATCCGGCCGGGGTGTCGCTCACGGCCCCAAACGATGTGTACAGGGTTCCAAGCCCACCAAACGGGCGGCGCTCGGCATACCCGGCCACGGTGCCTAGTCTGTCCCAAGCCCACCTGTACCGAGTACCACTTGGTAGACTACTAACACTACCTACAAACACCAGAAACTAGTTGCAACTCCTGGACAGAGATCATGTTGATTAATAAGTCGAGAGGGCTTGGAGCGCCCGGAGCCCAATGTGTGGTAGTAACTGTTCATGGATCACAAACACAGAACTCAGTTCCTGAGGACGGCTGCAATGAGACAACCCACCATGTACTCCTACATGGCCTCTCACCGCTACCTTTACCAAATCGTGTTCACACACTTAGCTCTCAACAGTAGGACATGTTCACCACATTCCAATTCATCCCCGGTGAATCAGACCCGACTCAACTCTAAGCAGTAGCAGGCATGACAACAAGCATGAATGAGTAGGCACATCAGGGCTCAAACAACTCCTACTCATGCTAGTGGGTTTCATCTATTTACTGTGGCAATGACAGGTCATGCAGAGGAAAGGGGTTCAACTACCGCAACATGTAACAGTTGAATCGTTGTTGTCCTAATGCAGTAAAAGAGAGCAGGAGCAAGAGAGTGGGATTGTATCAGAATGAACAAGGGGGTTTTGCTTGCCTGGCACTTCTGAAGATAGTATAGTTCTTCATCGGTGTCATCGAACACATCGTCGGAACGTCGTCTACTGAGAGGGTACAAACACCGGCAACAGAGAAAGAACACAGTCAATGCAATGCGACAATATGATGTATGATCATGACATGGCAATATGAATGTGTTTTGGGCTAATGCAAGCTAGAACAGATTGAAATGAGTCCATTTGAACCAAGGATTCAAATGCAAACCCATTTTATGAAATCATATTAGTGCATTAACTTGTTTCACCTAAACAGCAAGGTTAAAATGTTCTAACATGCATGAAAATGGTACAAATGGATAGATTGGATTTTTCTGATCATTTTTCATATATAAATCTTTGCATTTGGAGCTACGGTTGATTTATTATGAATTTTAGAAGTTTTGACTATTTTCTGGAATTTCCTATATAAGAATAAATCCAGAAAAGGATTTACTACGTCAGCCTGACGTCAGTGTGACGTCAGCAAGTTAACATGGGCTGGTCCGGGTCAAACCTGACCAGTGGGGTCCACTGGTCAGTGTCCCAGTGCACCCTAGGGTCAATGACAGGTGGGTCCGGTCAACGGAAACGTCAGCAGGGTCAACTCTGACTGGTGGGGCCGCTGTTATTAGTTAGAACTAATCATAAACTAAACTATGTTTAATTAAGGGCGTGGGCCCATATGTCGGTGTCACTGGAGGGTTAATTAGCGGGGCGGTTAGCTACTAATGACGGCCACGTCATCAGTCGCCGGAGTTTCGCCGGCGGCGACCATTTCGCGCGGCGGGGATCGACGGGATTCCGCTACAGCCCACGGTTTGAGGCGGGGTTTGCTCCTATGTGCTCCTGGGAGCGAGCTGCGTTGACCAGTGGTGGTGGCCGGAGCTGCGGTGGTTAGGACCAACGGCGGCGACCAAAACGGCGGCGGCCGGAGCTACGGTTCGAGCGCGGCGAGGCCACAGAGGACGGAAGGGCTGGCTAAGGGGCTCACCGAGATCCTGAAGATACTAGGAGCACGGTGCCGCGCTTGGTTTCGGGCCTCAGTGGCTGCGGTGACGGCGGCGACATCGCCGGCGGCGTGGAGTTCTCGGCCAAGACAGGGCTATGGCCTAGAGATCGAAAGCGACCAGGGGAGAAGGGGGAAACGACTCGGGGGCTCACTGCGGTGACGTAGGGATGGCCAGCGTGCTCGGGGAAGCGTCGGAGGCGGCAAATCGACCGGCGAAGTCTGGCGAGCAAATGCGGTGGTGACGAGCTCGAAGACGACGGCATGGTGATCCTCGGCTTGCGTGGCTTGGCGAGGAGGAAGAGGGGGACCAGGCGGAACCTCTGAGCGCGTTGGCGAGGCGAGGTAGTGGTTGTTGCCACGACAACAGCGAGCGGCGGCGATGGTGGCGTTCGGTGGTGCTGCGCGGAGAGAGCAGGGGAGGGGGATGGAGACGGGGAGAGTGAGAGAGGGGCCAGGGGAGTGCGTGGCGTCGCCTAGACGCATCTGGGATGTAGCAGGCAGGGAGGAGGCGGCTCGCACGCGGCGACCACGCGCCCTTCGTCCTCCTGGCAAGAGGAGGAAGACGACAGGGAGAGGTGGAGGTGGGCTGGGCTGGCCAGCTGGGCCGGCCAGGCCGCACAGTGCTGGGCTGCACAGGGAGGTAAGCGCCAGGTAGGTTTTTTTTCCTGTTTTGTTTCTTTTCTATTTTTCTGACATATGTTTTGATTTAATAATAATACTAAATCATTTTATTTTCTTATGCCATTTTTTTCATGAACTAGTGGTATTATTCCAGAGCTCCTCAACAAATGGCACAATTTTTGGACATATTATATATATATAACACATATATATATATCCAAAGCAAATAATTATGCATTAATTTCAAATGCCCAAAATAAATACTTATGAGCTCCCTAAAATATTGGTTTGATTTTTTTATCTCTGTCCAATATTTTCAGAGAGCAACATGAGCATTTTCTTGGACCCTTTTGGAGCAATTTTTATTTGGGTCATTTCCAGAGGTGATTCTGAGGGTTTCACAAATCCCCATTTCAAATTTAAATGTAATTTAAACATGATGCACACATGACTAGCTAGCCTTGAGCATACCAGAACTAGGGATGTGACAACTCACCCCTACTAAACAAGAATCTCGTCTCGAGATTCAAGCGTAGGGTAAGGTGAAGGGGGAACACAAACTAGCATAATCTTCATGATCCAGGTTGCACCTTATAAAGTTGTTGATTTGTTGCATACGTTGATCTTGACATCCTTGCTTTTGAGATCTTCATCCACGCGAAGACAAAGGAAAGAAACTCTACTAGGATTGATCTTCTCGAAGATCGAGCTATGCCAAATCAACTCTCGGAATGGGATGTTGAAACATCTCGAGTTGAGACTCGAAACACATCGAGAGGGATGGAAGAACAAACGACGGGGTTTGATTTGGTGGGAAACAATTCCACGCTTAGAAAGATGGTGGATGGTGTCAAGGTGGCGAGGAAATAATTGCCATGATCCCATAACGGGGCACCTTGGAAAAGGTGACTCGTTGAACTGTTCCCTTAAGTGGCAAAAAGAATTACTTTTGATTCAAAGATCGTTGAAACTCATCATACCAGCTTAAGGCAATTTACAATTGATCATTTGAAGTAGCTCGAAGAAATGGCATACTCGGACTAGGATGGATGATGTGGACTACCTTGTTGAAGACAACGCAATGGATGACTTTTGCTTATCACCGGAAATGGATGGGACCCATGGTAGGACCACTTTTGAGATGATCCTGAGCAACAATTACCGGAAAGGATAGCCCATGGAAATTTGGCACAATGATGGTGTAAGCTGGGAACAAAATGCAAATGTTGGGAATGTTTCAACCATCATATCTGCCTGAGGTTCAGTTCTGGTTGGTAACAGGATACTTCAGATAGTATGTATGGGGAAGGAAAGGTTGCAACACAAGTCGACGAGATGATGTTGCGAGATTCTCAGGAAATGAACTACGATAGCAAGCTCCAAAACATGAGCTGGTTCTGCTACATACATGTGAGCATGTTGTCCAAGACAAGAATGACCACATAGTAGTCTTATGATAAAACACTACCGAGTTCAGGTGGGGAACCATCATCAAGGATATTGAAGTCCTTGTATAAGTCATATGATTAGCTCTTACGAAGGAGCTTCTTCTCCTTGAACAAATCAATCAATGGCTTGGCGTGCTAGGAAACACATATGGAATGGAGGCAGCCAACCTATCAAACCATAGAGTACTTCGCACATATGCGTGACTAACTTGGGATGATTCCAAAGAAAGCAAAAACAAACTTTCTCGAATTCATGGCGGCAACTTGCATAAATGCCATGAATTAGAGGAAGTCACTTATTTCATCCAACATATGCTTCATGAACGGGACATGAAGATAATGCTTATAAAAGTTTCCAACACTAACATAGATGTCCAACATGAATCATGGATAAGATGAAAATATTGTTGATGGGCTCAACAACAGGTCATCCAGATTTCCATGAAGATGGAATTCCACAACTATGTGAACAAAACGATAGCATTGGTCAGACCCAAAAGATATAATGGTGTATGCTCGAGGAAACAACCACGAGTAAGACAACATTACGAATATCGTTGGTTCTGATTTGATCTGACGATAGCCCACACTCAACTCAAAGTTTGGACAAGACGATAGATTCAACAACCGATCATGAGGAACAATCGATGAAAATATCATCTTTCTTCAACACACACACAAACACAAAGATATCCCTTTGAAATTGAACTAGGTGGGTCAAACTTTTATCTTCCAACTCTCCAAGTTGTTGTTTAGCTCAATCAACTAGCTCAGGGGTATCCAACACAGATTCTTGGAGAAAGGGTGGTTTACAAGAAACCAGCTTGATCACGAGCTCAACATAACGGTCAGGTAACAACCTGGTAATACTTCCGAGAAGATATTTGGAACATTACGAACCACCGATATGTTACTAAGCTCGAGATCAATCTTGCTTTTCAGGGCAAGACGATGTGACCAAAAGAGCAAAGGATTGTTACAATCCTAACTCATTGATCGAGGGGTGCACCAGGGAAAATGGACTAGGTGGCACTATCAATCTTAGAAAATGATGATTCAATAACCAACATGCTAAGAATGAAATTATTGTCCATTAACTACCAAGCAACGGGGTTGCTCGGAGTATTGATTTCACACATCATGGTTCACTTGTCGGCATTCCGGTTGCAACAACACAAAACCAAGGAATGAACAATGATGGCAAGAAGTATCACTAAATCAAGAATTCATAAGAGATGGTGCAATTCTCATGGCAATCCTGACATAAGGGGGTAATACTCCAGGATAGAACAGAGCAAAAGCTGGATTGGCATTTGATCTGCAGAACACAACTACTTTGACCCAATCCTGGATATGGATGAGGTACTGGAGTTTGTTTCTCCTAGTCATTCCGGAATAGAATGGCTTGACGGACCACAAGAAGAATAGGCATTGATGAACACGAATGCACAACCATTCCTGACTATCAATTGATAGACGATGGTCGGAATACAAATGAGGAGGGACAACTCAAGGGGACATATATCTTTCTGAGTTGTGGATGCATGGATTAATATGTCGAACCAAGTTCCACAGGTTTCTTCCAGATAACCCATGCAGAAAGGTAGAACTGGCAGAATCACAATTATGAATGGATAACTCCTCAAGAGTACTCTAATTGTGATATTTTGGTTCAAAGAACATCTGCCTTAATGGTTCATGGTATTTGGAAGAAGGAAATACCACGGACCTCGAGGACTAACTCAAAGGTTACTAATATCCTAAAGGAACTAGCAAACACTATCAACAGGAGGTAAGTAGGGTGAATCTCGGGTTCAAGAACCCAGGAGTAGAATGCCTACTACTAAGTGGCATCACGGGATGCTTTCGAGAATGGTGGCCAGAATCATCACACCGGGGATACAGAGCATTGCTAGATTACTAGGTGACTGCCTAAAACACCTGGGGTCATAATAATAGCTCCAACCTATACGTTGAGGCAACAGAGTACCTCAATAGACCGATTAGCGTGGTTAAACTGGCCCAAAAGGACATCGGGAACTGGGAGGAAGGATTTGCAAATGCATCAGATTATTTTAGAAACCTGGGATGACTCGGACAACATAACGGCTGTAAATGCTCAGAAAAAGATTTGAGACATTCACAAGGATTTGCATAGTCACTTAACAACACCATAACAAGGTTCTGGTTCAACTGACAACATACTAAAAGTAGTAGAAACTGAACTTAGGCTTGAATTCAACAATCCTATAAGTCTCTACCATAGTAACTCGTCATCCTAATAGATAGATGAGAAGGCCTAGTTCTTAATCCCCGTAGAAGAGAAGAGGTTGACTCAGATCAAAAGGGCATAAGGTAAAGGAGTAAAAAGAGCCTTTTGTTCCCTTCCACAATCAATTCCCTTACATAGCTAAAGCATTTCTAGACACGACTTCGACCAGTTTGGCTTGGTAATCCTACAGGCAGTCAGGCTCTGATACCAACGCTGTCAGGACCCCGATCCTAAGTCACACCGATCTAGCATGTAACACATCATATCACTTTGCGGCCTCACGCACGGTAGTCCCACGGGTGCCACCTTACCTGGCCCGGAACCGTTTGCGCCTTTTGGCTCACGTATATGATAGTGTCGCTAGCATCCATATGCCAAAGAACCCGGGCCGACATGGCTAGTCGTGAACCCAGGGCGGCACTAACCCATGAGGACAGGCATACATGAATCACATCGAGCATGTCGGTCAACAACGTATAAATCCGGGCTGTAGCACTGGGCTAACAAAACTCCGGTAACCCGGTCTGTAGCAGGCTAGGCAGGACTCCGGATAACACCGCGTGACGTTTCCCCGAAGGGACAGACACAGGAACGAAGTGAAACACATGCCGGCCAGTCAAGTGTTCCGAGCAATAGTGCTGGGCTAGCAGGACTCCGGTGAACCGGGCTGTAGCGGACTACTATGGCTCAAGGAGGCACTAGCCTACATTACCCCATAAGAGAGGCTGCCAAGGATAAACAACTAGATTGTCGGATCCCACACATAGCAAGCATTTCAATCATACACACAATATGCTCGATATGTGTAAATACAACATGGCATCACAACAAGACTCTACGACTCAACGTATTTATTCATTAGGCTCCGAGGAGCAAGATATTAAAAACATGGGTCTCATGACCCAACATTCAGAGCATACAAGCAACAAGCACATGCGGAAGCTTAACATGTCTGGGTACAGACATCTACAAATGAAAAAGGCTAAGAAGCCTGACTATCTACCCGATCCTGCCGAGGGCACAAGATCGTAGCTGAGGTATCAAGCTAAACGTCGAAGTCCACGCGGAACTACTAGCGAGACTGAAGTCTCTCTGCAAAACATAAAATAGGCAAACGTGAGTACAAATGTACTCAGCAAGACTTACATCATAACTATCTACATATGCATCGGTATCAACAAAAGGGGTGGTGGAGTTTAACTGCAGCAAGCCAGCTTTGACTCGGTGGCTATCCTGAGCTACGACTGCAAGTAACTCTTTTGAGGTGGCGCACCCGAGTCCACATATTCACCATATCAATACACCACTATGGATCCGCTCCCGTCTCCCTACGAGAACGCCATCCATAATACTCACGCTTATCTTGCGAGTTTTAGAGTATCCACTTTCACTTGTCTATGAGATATGCAAGGGGTCCAAGTTTCCATATCTGAGGAATCCGGCTATTCGAATAGATAATGATAACCCTGCATGGGTGTACTTCTTCACACACGCTCTCGCCACTTATCGCCCTGTACACGTCATGTACCTCGGCAACCTTCAAGCGGAAGCCGGGCGAGGGAGTCGGCCACGACCTGACTAACCACACAAGTCTCTCGTCCAGGTTTATCGCCTATTCGGGTTCCATCCGCAAGGAGATCCGGCCGGGGTGTCGCTCACGGCCCCAAACGATGTGTACAGGGTTCCAAGCCCACCAAACGGGCGGCGCTCGGCATACCCGGCCACGGTGCCTAGTCTGTCCCAAGCCCACCTGTACCGAGTACCACTTGGTAGACTACTAACACTACCTACAAACACCAGAAACTAGTTGCAACTCCTGGACAGAGATCATGTTGATTAATAAGTCGAGAGGGCTTGGAGCGCCCGGAGCCCAATGTGTGGTAGTAACTGTTCATGGATCACAAACACAGAACTCAGTTCCTGAGGACGGCTGCAATGAGACAACCCACCATGTACTCCTACATGGCCTCTCACCGCTACCTTTACCAAATCGTGTTCACACACTTAGCTCTCAACAGTAGGACATGTTCACCACATTCCAATTCATCCCCGGTGAATCAGACCCGACTCAACTCTAAGCAGTAGCAGGCATGACAACAAGCATGAATGAGTAGGCACATCAGGGCTCAAACAACTCCTACTCATGCTAGTGGGTTTCATCTATTTACTGTGGCAATGACAGGTCATGCAGAGGAAAGGGGTTCAACTACCGCAACATGTAACAGTTGAATCGTTGTTGTCCTAATGCAGTAAAAGAGAGCAGGAGCAAGAGAGTGGGATTGTATCAGAATGAACAAGGGGGTTTTGCTTGCCTGGCACTTCTGAAGATAGTATAGTTCTTCATCGGTGTCATCGAACACATCGTCGGAACGTCGTCTACTGAGAGGGTACAAACACCGGCAACAGAGAAAGAACACAGTCAATGCAATGCGACAATATGATGTATGATCATGACATGGCAATATGAATGTGTTTTGGGCTAATGCAAGCTAGAACAGATTGAAATGAGTCCATTTGAACCAAGGATTCAAATGCAAACCCATTTTATGAAATCATATTAGTGCATTAACTTGTTTCACCTAAACAGCAAGGTTAAAATGTTCTAACATGCATGAAAATGGTACAAATGGATAGATTGGATTTTTCTGATCATTTTTCATATATAAATCTTTGCATTTGGAGCTACGGTTGATTTATTATGAATTTTAGAAGTTTTGACTATTTTCTGGAATTTCCTATATAAGAATAAATCCAGAAAAGGATTTACTACGTCAGCCTGACGTCAGCAAGTTAACATGGGCTGGTCCGGGTCAAACCTGACCAGTGGGGTCCACTGGTCAGTGTCCCAGTGCACCCTAGGGTCAATGACAGGTGGGTCCGGTCAACGGAAACGTCAGCAGGGTCAACTCTGACTGGTGGGGCCGCTGTTATTAGTTAGAACTAATCATAAACTAAACTATGTTTAATTAAGGGCGTGGGCCCATATGTCGGTGTCACTGGAGGGTTAATTAGCGGGGCGGTTAGCTACTAATGACGGCCACGTCATCAGTCGCCGGAGTTTCGCCGGCGGCGACCATTTCGCGCGGCGGGGATCGACGGGATTCCGCTACAGCCCACGGTTTGAGGCGGGGTTTGCTCCTATGTGCTCCTGGGAGCGAGCTGCGTTGACCAGTGATGGTGGCCGGAGCTGCGGTGGTTAGGACCAACGGCGGCGACCAAAACGGCGGCGGCCGGAGCTACGGTTCGAGCGCGGCGAGGCCACAGAGGACGGAAGGGCTGGCTAAGGGGCTCACCGAGATCCTGAAGATACTAGGAGCACGGTGCCGCGCTTGGTTTCGGGCCTCAGTGGCTGCGGTGACGGCGGCGACATCGCCGGCGGCGTGGAGTTCTCGGCCAAGACGGGGCTATGGCCTAGAGATCGAAAGCGACCAGGGGAGAAGGGGGAAACGACTCGGGGGCTCACTGCGGTGACGTAGGGATGGCCAGCGTGCTCGGGGAAGCGTCGGAGGCGGCGAATCGACCGGCGAAGTCCGGCGAGCAAATGCGGTGGTGACGAGCTCGAAGACGACGGCATGGTGATCCTCGGCTTGTGTGGCTTGGCGAGGAGGAAGAGGGGGACCAGGCGGAACCTCTGAGCGCGTTGGCGAGGCGAGGTAGTGGTTGTTGCCACGGCAACAGCGAGCGGCGGCGATGGTGGCGTTCGGTGGTGCTGCGCGGAGAGAGCAGAGGAGGGGGATGGAGACGGGGAGAGTGAGAGAGGGGCCAGGGGAGTGTGTGGCGTCGCCTAGACGCATCTGGGATGTAGCAGGCAGGGAGGAGGCGGCTCGCACGCGGCGACCACGCGCCCTTCGTCCTCCTGGCAAGAGGAGGAAGACGACAGGGAGAGGTGGAGGTGGGCTGGGCTGGCCAGCTGGGCCGGCCAGGCCGCACAGTGCTGGGCTGCACAGGGAGGTAAGCGCTAGGTAGGTTTTTTTTCCTGTTTTGTTTCTTTTCTATTTTTATGACATATGTTTTGATTTAATAATAATACTAAATCATTTTATTTTCTTATGCCATTTTTTTCAGGAACTGGTGGTATTATTCCAGAGCTCCTCAACAAATGGCACAATTTTTGGACATATTATATATATATAACACATATATATATCCAAAGCAAATAATTATGCATTAATTTCAAATGCCCAAAATAAATACTTATGAGCTCCCTAAAATATTGGTTTGATTTTTTTACCTCTGTCCAATATTTTCAGAGAGCAACATGAGCATTTTCTTGGACCCTTTTGGAGCAATTTTTATTTGGGTCATTTCCAGAGGTGATTCTGAGGGTTTCACAAATCCCCATTTCAAATTTAAATGTAATTTAAACATGATGCACACATGACTAGCTAGCCTTGAGCATACCAGAACTAGGGATGTGACAGATTAGGACCGAAGAGATCCATGTGAAGCAATTCAAATGGACGAGTGGTGGTCATGATGGTCTTTGCTGGATGCTTGGCCTTGGTCATCTTTCCAGCTTCACAGGCACCGCATAAGTGATCCTTGAGGAATTTGACATTCTCAATGCCAATGACATGCTTCTTCTTCGCAAGCGTGTGCAAATTCCTCATGCCTGCATGACCAAGTCGTCGATGCCATAGCCATCCTTCTGAAGCTTTTGCAAGTAGGCACATGGTGGGTTGTGAATCTGCAGAGAAATCAAGAATATACAAATCTCCTCTCCTAAAGCCTTCGAAGATTTTGGAATTTTCAGCTTCCATATGTTGGAAATATGCCCTAGAGGCAATAATAAAAGCATTATTATTATATTTCCTTATTCATGATAATTGTCTTTATTCGTGCTATAATTGTGTTAACCGGAAATCGTAATACATGTGTGAATAACAGACAACAACATGTCCCTAGTAAGCCTCTAGTTGACTAGCTCGGTGATCGACAGATAGTCATGGTTTCCTGACTATGGACATTGGATGTCATCGATAACGGGATCACATCATTAGGAGAATGATGTGATGGACAAGACCCAATCCTAAACATAGCATAAGATCGCATAGTTCGTTTGCTAGAGTTTTCCAATGTCAAGTATCCTTTCCTTAGACCATGAGATCGTGTAACTCCTGGATACCGTAGGAGTGCTTTGGGTGTGCCAAACGTCACAACGTAACTGGGTGACTATAAAGGTATGCTACGGGTATCTCTGAAAGTGTCTGTTGGGTTGACATGGATCGAGACTGGGATTTGTCACTCCGCTTGACGGAGAGGTATCACCGGGCCCTCTCGGTAATGCATCATCACAATGAGCTCAATGTGATCAAAGTGTTTGATCACGGGATCATGCATTACGGTAACGAGAAAAGTGACTTGCCGGTAACGAGATTGAACGAGGTATTGGTATACCGACGATCGAATCTCGGGCAAGTAAAATACCGATTGACAAAGGGAATCGTATACGGGATTAATTGAATCCTTGACATCGTGGTTCATCCGATGAGATCATCGTGGAGCATGTGGGAGCCAACATGGGTATCCAGATCCCGCTGTTGGTTATTGCCCGAGAGCCGTCTCGGTCATGTCTGCATGTCTCCCGAACCCGTAGGGTCTACACACTTAAGGTTCGGTGACGCTAGGGTTGTAGGGATATGTATGTGCAGTAACCCGAATGTTGTTCGGAGTCCCGGATGAGATCCCGGACATCACGAGGAGTTCCGGAATGGTCCGGAGGTAAAGAATTATATATAGGAAGTGCTATTTTGGCCATCGGGACAAGTTTCGGTGTTATCGGTATTGTACCGGGACCACCGGAGGGGTCCCGGGGGTCCACCGGGGGGGTCCACCTGCCCCGGGGGGCCACATGGGCTGTAGGGGGTGCGCCTTGGCCTATATGGGCCAAGGGCACCAGCCCCAAGAGGCCCATGCGCCAAGAGAGAGAAAAAAGGGGAGAGTCCTACAAGGGGAAGGCACCTCCGAGGTGCCTTGGGGAGGATGGACTCCTCCCCACCCTTGGCCGCACCCTTCCTTGGAGGAAGGGGCAAGGGCTGCGCCTCCCCCTCTCCCTTGGCCCTATATATAGTGGGGAAAAGGAGGAGCAAACCAACCCTAATGCCCTGGCTCCTCCCTCCTCCCTGCAACACCTCCTCCTCCTCCCGTAGTTGCTTAGCGAAGCCCTGCCGGAGTTCTGCTGCATCCACCACCACACCGTCGTGCTGGATCTTCCTCAACCTCTCCTTCCCCCTTGCTGGATCAAGAAGGAGGATACGTCTCCCGTCCCGTACGTGTGTTGAACGCGGAGGTGCCGTCCGTTCGGTACTAGATCATCGGTGAATTGGATCACGGCAAGTACGACTACCTCATCCACGTTCACTCGAACGCTTCCGTTGCGATCTACAAAGTGGTATGTAGATGCTATCTAATCTGAATACTCGTCGCTAGATGAACTCATAGATGGATCTTGGTGAAACCATAGGAAAAATTTTAATTTTCTGCAACGTTCCCCAACAGTGGCATCATGAGCTAGGTCTATGCGTAGTTCTTCTTGTGCGAGTAGAACACAATTTGTTGTGGGCGTAGATGTTGTCAACTCTTCTTGCCGTTACTAGTCAATCTTGATTCAGCGGTATTGTGGGATGAAGCGGCCCGGACCAACCTTACACGTACGCTTACGTGAGACCGGTTCCACCGACTAACATGCACTAGTTGCATAAGGTGGCTGGCGGGTGTCTGTCTCTCCTACTTTAGTTGGATCGGATTCGATGAACAGGGTCCTTATGAAGGGTAAATAGAGATTGACAAATCACGTTGTGGTTTGAACGTAGGTAAGAAAACGTTCTTGCTAGAACCCTAATTCAGCCACGTAAAACTTGCAACAACAATTAGAGGACGTCTAACTTGTTTTTGCAGCAAGTGCTTTGTGATATGATATGGCCAAAGTTGTGATGTATGATGAATGATCTATATGTGATGTATGAGATGTTCATGCTATTGTAATAGGAATCACGACTTGCATGTCGATGAGTATGACAACCGGCAGGAGCCATAGGAGCTGTCTTTATTTTTTGTATGACCTGCGTGTCATTGAGAATCGCCATGTAAGTTACTTTACTTTATTGCTAAACGCGTTAGCCATAGTAGTAGAAGTAATAGTTGGCGAGCAACTTCATGGAGACACGATGATGAAGATCATGATGATGAAGATCATGGTGTCAAGCCGGTGACAAGATGATCATGGAGCCCCAAGATGGAGATCGAAGGAGCTATGTGATATTGGCCATATCATGTCACGTTTATTATTTGATTGCATGTGATGTTTATCATGTTTTGCATCTTGTTTACTTAGAACAACGGTAGTAAATAAGATGATCCCTCATAATAATTTCAAGAAAGTGTTCACCCTAACTGTGCACCGTTGCTAAAGTTCGTCGTTCCAAAGCACCACGTGATGATCGGGTGTGATAGGTCCTTACGTTCGCATACAACGGGTGTAAGACAGATTTACACACGCAAAACACTTAGGTTGACTTGACGAGCCTAGCATGTACAGACATGGCCTCGGAACACAGAAGACCGAAAGGTCGAGCATTAGTCGTATAGAAGATACGATCAACATGAAGATGTTCACCGATGTTGACTAGTCCGTCTCACGTGATGATCGGACACGGCCTAGTTGACTCGGATCATGTAATACTTAGATGACTAGTAGAGGGATGTCTATCTAAGTGGGAGTTCATTAAATAATTTGATTAAATGAACTTTATTATCATGAACTTAGTCTAAAAATTTTACAATATGTCTTGTAGATCAAATGGCCAACGTAGTCCTCAACTTCAACGCGTTCCTAGAGAAAACCAAGCTGAAAGACGATGGTAGCAACTATATGGACTGGGTCCGGAACCTGAGGATTATCCTCATAGCTGCCAAGAAAGATTATGTCCTAAGAGCACCGCTGGGTGACGCACCTATTCTCCCTGCAGAACAAGACGTTATGAACGCTTGGCAGTCACGCTGCGATGATTACTCCCTCGTTCAGTGCGGCATGCTTTATAGCTTAGAGCCGGGGCTCCAAAAGCGTTTTGAGAGACATGGAGCATATGAGATGTTCGAAGAGCTGAAAATGGTTTTCCAAGCTCATGCTCGGGTCGAGAGATATGAAGTCTCCGACAAATTCTTTAGCTGTAAGATGGAGGAAAATGGCTCTGTCAGTGAGCACATACTCAAAATGTCTGGGTTGCACAACCGCTTGACTCAACTGGAAGTTAATCTCCCGGATGAGGCGGTCATTGACAGAATCCTCCAGTCGCTTCCACCTAGCTACAAGAGCTTTGTGATGAACTACAATATGCAGGGGATGGTAAAGACCATTCCTGAGGTATATGCTATGCTAAAATCAGCAGAGGTAGAAATCAAGAAGGAGCATCAAGTGTTGATGGTGAATAAAACCACTAAGTTCAAGAAGGGCAAGGGTAAAAAGAACTTCAAGAAGGACGGCAAGGAAGTTGCCGCGCCCGGTAAACAAGTTGCCGGGAAGAAGCCAAAGAATGGACCCAAGCCCGAGACTGAGTGCTTTTATTGCAAGGGAAGTGGTCACTGGAAGCGGAACTGCCCCAAATACTTAGCGGACAAGAAGGCCGGCAAAACCAAAGGTATATGTGATATACATGTAATTGATGTGTACCTTACCAGTACTCGTAGTAGCTCTTGGGTATTTGATACCGGTGCAGTTGCTCACATTTGTAACTCAAAGCAGGAGCTGCGGAATAAACGGAGACTGGCGAAGGACGAGGTGACGATGCGCGTCGGGAATGGTTCCAAGGTCGATTTGATCGCCGTCGGCACGCTGCCTCTACATTTACCTACGGGATTAGTTTTAAACCTCAATAATTGTTATTTAGTGCCAAGTTTGAGCATGAACATTGTATCTGGATCTCGCTTAATTCGAGATGGCTACTCATTTAAATCCGAGAATAATGGTTGTTCTATTTATATGAGAGATATGTTTTATGGTCATGCTCCGATGGTTAATGGTTTATTCTTAATGAATCTCGTACGTGATGATACACATATTCATAGTGTGAATACCAAAAGAGTTAAAGTTGATAACAATAGTTCCACATATTTGTGGCACTGCCGCCTTGGTCACATAGGTGTCAAACGCATGAAGAAGCTCCATGCAGATGGACTTTTAGAGTCTCTTGATTATGAATCATTTGACACGTGCGAACCATGCCTCATGGGTAAAATGACCAAGACTCCGTTCTCAGGAACAATGGAGCGAGCAACCAACTTATTGGAAATCATACATACCGATGTGTGCGGTCCAATGAGTGTTGAGGCTCGCGGTGGCTATCGTTATGTTCTCACCCTCACTGATGACTTGAGTAGATATGGGTATATCTACTTGATGAAACACAAGTCTGAGACCTTTGAAAAGTTCAAGGAATTTCAGAGTGAGGTTGAAAATCAACGTGAAAGAAAGATCAAGTTTCTACGATCAGATCATGGAGGAGAATACTTGAGTCACGAATTTGGCACACACTTAAGAAAATGTGGAATAGTTTCACAACTCACGCCGCCTGGAACACCTCAGCGTAATGGTGTGTCCGAACGTCGTAATCGCACTCTATTAGATATGGTGCGATCTATGATGTCTCTTACCGATTTACCGCTATCTTTTTGGGGCTATGCTTTAGAGACTGCCGCATTCACTTTAAATAGGGCTCCGTCGAAATCCGTTGAGATGACACCGTATGAATTATGGTTTGGGAAGAAACCTAAGCTGTCGTTTCTAAAAGTTTGGGGATGCGATGCTTATGTCAAGAAACTTCAACCTGAAAAGCTCGAACCCAAATCGGAAAAATGCGTCTTCATAGGATACCCTAAAGAAACTGTTGGGTATACCTTCTACCACAGATCCGAAGGCAAGATCTTTGTTGCCAAGAATGGATCCTTTCTAGAGAAGGAGTTTCTCTCGAAAGAAGTAAGTGGGAGGAAAGTAGAACTTGATGAAGTGTTAACTCTTGAACCGGAAAATGGCGAAACTCAAGAAAACGTTTCTGAGGTGCCTGCACCGACTAGAGAGGAAATTAATGATGATGATCAAGATGCTTCTGATCAAGCTGCTACTGAAATTCGAAGGTCCACAAGGACACGTTCCGCACCAGAGTGGTACGGCAACCCTGTCTTGGAAATCATGTTGTTAGACAACGGTGAACCTTCGAACTATGAGGAAGCAATGGCGGGCCCGGATTCCGACAAATGGCTGGAAGCCATGAAATCCGAGATAGGATCCATGTATGAAAACGAAGTATGGACTTTGACTGACTTGCCCGTTGAACGGCGAGCCATAGAAAATAAATGGATCTTTAAGAAGAAGACATACGCGGATGGTAATGTGACCATCTATAAAGCTCGGCTTGTCGCTAAGGGTTATCGACAAGTTCAAGGGGTTGACTACGATGAGACTTTCTCACCGGTAGCGAAGCTGAAGTCTGTCCGAATCATGTTAGCAATTGCCGCATACTATGATTATGAGATATGGCAAATGGACGTCAAAACGGCATTCCTTAATGGTTTCCTTAAGGAAGAATTGTATATGATGCAGCCGGAAGGTTTTGTCGGTCCTAAGAATGCTGACAAGGTATGCAAGCTCCAACGCTCGATTTATGGGCTGGTGCAAGCATCTCGGAGTTGGAACATTCGCTTTGATGAGATGATCAAAGCGTTTGGGTTTACACAGACTTATGGAGAAGCCTGTGTTTACAAGAAAGTGAGTGGGAGCTCTGTAGCATTTCTCATATTATATGTAGACGACATACTTTTGATGGGAAATGATATAGAACTCTTGGACAGCATTAAGGCCTACTTGAATAAGAGTTTTTCAATGAAGGACCTTGGAGAAGCTACTTATATATTAGGCATCAAGATCTATAGAGATAGATCGAGACGCCTCATAGGTCTTTCACAAAGCACATACCTTGATAAAATATTGAAGAAGTTCAATATGGATCAATCTAAGAAAGGGTTCTTACCTGTGTTACAAGGTGTGAAATTGAGCTCAGCTCAATGTCCGACCACGGCAGAAGATATAGAAGAGATGAGTGTCATCCCCTATGCCTCAGCCATAGGTTCTATTATGTATGCCATGCTGTGTACCAGACCTGATGTAAACCTTGCCGTAAGTTTTGTAGGAAGGTACCAAAGTAATCCCGGCAAGGAACACTGGACAGCGGTCAAGAATATCCTGAAGTACCTGAAAAGGACCAAGGAAATGTTTCTCGTTTATGGAGGTGACGAAGAGCTCGTCGTAAAAGGTTACGTCGACGCTAGCTTCGACACAGATCTGGATGACTCTAAGTCACAAACCGGATACATGTATATTTTGAATGGTGGGGCAGTAAGCTGGTGCAGTTGCAAGCAAAGCATCGTGGCGGGATCTACATGTGAAGCGGAGTACATGGCAGCCTCGAAGGCAGCACATGAAGCAATTTGGGTGAAGGAGTTCATCACCGACCTCGGAGTCATACCCAATGCGTCGGGGCCAATCAAGCTCTTCTGTGACAACACTGGAGCTATTGCACTTGCAAAGGAGCCCAGGTTTCACAAGAAGACCAGGCACATCAAGCGTCGCTTCAACTCCATTCGTGAAAATGTTCAAGATGGAGACATAGAAATTTGTAAAGTACACACGGATCTGAATGTCGCGGATCCGTTGACTAAACCTCTCCCTAAGGCAAAACATGATCAGCACCAGAACTCTATGGGTGTTCGATTCATCACAATGTAACTAGATTATTGACTCTAGTGCAAGTGGGAGACTGTTGGAAATATGCCCTAGAGGCAATAATAAAAGCATTATTATTATATTTCTTTATTCATGATAATTGTCTTTATTCGTGCTATAATTGTGTTAACCGGAAATCGTAATACATGTGTGAATAACAGACAACAACATGTCCCTAGTAAGCCTCTAGTTGACTAGCTCGGTGATCGACAGATAGTCATGGTTTCCTGACTATGGACATTGGATGTCATCGATAACGGGATCACATCATTAGGAGAATGATGTGATGGACAAGACCCAATCCTAAACATAGCATAAGATCGCATAGTTCGTTTGCTAGAGTTTTCCAATGTCAAGTATCCTTTCCTTAGACCATGAGATCGTGTAACTCCCGGATACCGTAGGAGTGCTTTGGGTGGGCCAAACGTCACAACGTAACTGGGTGACTATAAAGGTATGCTACGGGTATCTCTGAAAGTGTCTGTTGGGTTGACATGGATCGAGACTGGGATTTGTCACTCCGCTTGACGGAGAGGTATCACCGGGCCCTCTCGGTAATGCATCATCACAATGAGCTCAATGTGATCAAAGTGTTTGATCACGGGATCATGCATTACGGTAACGAGAAAAGTGACTTGCCGGTAACGAGATTGAACGAGGTATTGGTATACCGACGATCGAATCTCGGGCAAGTAAAATACCGATTGACAAAGGGAATCGTATACGGGATTAATTGAATCCTTGACATCGTGGTTCATCCGATGAGATCATCGTGGAGCATGTGGGAGCCAACATGGGTATCCAGATCCCGCTGTTGGTTATTGCCCGAGAGCCGTCTCGGTCATGTCTGCATGTCTCCCGAACCCGTAGGGTCTACACACTTAAGGTTCGGTGACGCTAGGGTTGTAGGGATATGTATGTGCAGTAACCCTAATGTTGTTCTGAGTCCTGGATGAGATCCCGGACGTCACGAGGAGTTCCGGAATGGTCCGGAGGTAAAGAATTATATATAGGAAGTGCTATTTTGGCCATCGGGACAAGTTTCGGTGTTATCGGTATTGTACCGGGACCACCGGAGGGGTCCCGGGGGTCCACCGGGGGGGTCCACCTGCCCCGGGGGGCCACATGGGCTGTAGGGGGTGCGCCTTGGCCTATATGGGCCAAGGGCACCAGCCCCAAGAGGCCCATGCGCCAAGAGAGAGAAAAAAGGGGAGAGTCCTACAAGGGGAAGGCACCTCCGAGGTGCCTTGGGGAGGATGGACTCCTCCCCACCCTTGGCCGCACCCTTCCTTGGAGGAAGGGGCAAGGGCTGCGCCTCCCCCTCTCCCTTGGCCCTATATATAGTGGGGAAAAGGAGGAGCAAACCAACCCTAATGCCCTGGCTCCTCCCTCCTCCCTGCAACACCTCCTCCTCCTCCCGTAGTTGCTTAGCGAAGCCCTGCCGGAGTTCTGCTGCATCCACCACCACACCGTCGTGCTGGATCTTCCTCAACCTCTCCTTCCCCCTTGCTGGATCAAGAAGGAGGATACGTCTCCCGTCCCGTACGTGTGTTGAACGCGGAGGTGCCGTCCGTTCGGTACTAGATCATCGGTGAATTGGATCACGACAAGTACGACTACCTCATCCACGTTCACTCGAACGCTTCCGTTGCGATCTACAAAGTGGTATGTAGATGCTATCTAATCTGAATACTCGTTGCTAGATGAACTCATAGATGGATCTTGGTGAAACCGTAGGAAAAATTTTAATTTTCTGCAACGTTCCCCAACACCATAATCACACCACAACGATACTTGCCAAAGACAACAACCATATCAAGATCACAAAGCATTGAGACAGACATAAGGTTGTATCCTAAGGACTCAACAAGCATGACTTTGTCCATGTGTCGATTCTTTGTGATAGCAACTTTACCTAGACCCAATACCTGACTTTTGCTCTTATCAGCGAAGATGATATGCTTCATATGTGAAGATGATAAGGGAGCATCCATCAAAAGATTCTTGTCACCAGTCATGTGATTTGTACATCCACTATCAAGTACCCACTCAGTGGCTTTGGGTTGATCATCCTGCAGCTGAATTAGTGCAACTTACGACCTCATATACTTCAGCAGTGAAGAATATGATATCACAATTCATCAGATCAATTTCATCAATCAGTAGGGTAGATAAAACAGAGGGAGGACGTGTGAAATGAAAGTTCATTTCATCATGGTTAGCCTGCGTCCTTTCAGGCAATTTGTCAGGTCCCCAGCAAATTCTTCAGACGTTATAGTACGTCTGGAGACCTGACCCTTCAGAAGAGATTAGTTTTTTTTCTTCACCACCCACATCTGAAGGGGTGGCAAAGAGTTTATCACTCTGCGAGCTCCATATGAGAATGGTGGCATAGAGGCCAAACCATTTCGTTTCACATAAGAGTGGTTAGGGTAAGCATATGAATAAGTAGAGAAATTCTTCGAGGACTTATGAACATAATAATTTGAAGAATAATTCTCATATTCGTAGCCCTTGGCTCTTCCCTGCGAAACAGAGTTGTTAGCACGATGATGTTCATATGAGGACTTTGATCCATGTGAGGAATTTGATCCCCTTGAGGAGTTTGGTCCGTATGAGGACTTGGATCCATATGAAGAATTTGGTCCATATGAAGAACATGATCTGGGGTTCCTTTTCTTCACAGGTGGTGTCATGAGGACATTCACCTGAAGACTTTCAAGGCACCTTTTGGGAACCCAGATTTTCTTCATAGGAGAACCATTCCTGCAGTTAGTGCCAACATATCTAGCAAATACTTCACCATTCTGATTTTTGAACAGTTTATAGTTGGAGTCAAATGACTCATCAAAAGAATGAGAAGATTCACATGTATAGCCAGATAAATTAGATGGATCAACTGGAGGTCCCTTTGCAGCAACCCATGAGGTTTTGGGGTACTGCTCAGGCTTCCAATATGTACCATCAGCATTGAGTTTCCTCTCAAAGGCAATACCCTCTTTCCTAGGGTTCCTGTTTAGGATCTGCTTTTTAAGCACGTCACAAAGAGTCTGATGCCCTTTGAGGCTTTTGTACATGCCTGTCATGTACAATTCCTTTAGCCCTGCATCGTCAGTGATACTAGCAATGTCCTCAGATGAGGAATTAATGATAGCAGAGACAGGTGAAGAATTTGTAACATTAGAAGCATTTGAACATTCAGGTGAGGAATTAGCAGATTCTCGTTCAATGCATTTTAAACATGGAGGAATAAATTCTTCCTGAGCAGCGCTGATTTGTTGAGCAAGCAATGAATCGCGCTCCTTCTGAAGATCTTCATAACTCACTCTTAGCTTCTCAAGATCTGACAAGAGAGAGTTATGCTGATCTTGAAGAGAGTCATACTTGGAATGAAGTCTCTAAAGACTTTCAGCCAAAGCTTGTGACTGATCCATTTCTTCACCCAACATATCATTGCTCTTACTAAGCATGTCATTAGCCTTTTCCAAAGCTCTTTGTTGTTTAGCAGCAAGTGAGGCAAGTTTGACATAACTGGGTCCAAATTCATCACCAGATTCATCATCACTTGATTCAGACATATAGCATTCAATTACCTTTTCACCATCTGCCATAAGACATGGTGAGGAAGATGATGATTCTGGTTCAAATGTCATTGACTTGAGAGATTCCTTGAAGTCCTCAAACCAAGGATCATGACGAGTTCGATGACCTTCATAGACATCAGAGCTACGGTCCCAGATAAGCTTCGCCTGATCGAGATGCATGACGTTCCTAAACTGATTTCGAGACAGACTGGAGCAGATGACGACCTTCGCTGTGAGGTTGAGATGAGTGTACTTGCGAATGTCATCAGCTCCCGCCGTCTTGCATAGATCGGTAAGACCAATCTCAGTGACGGTCCACAACTCGCTGTTCATCGCCATGAGATGCTTCTTCATCATGGCCTTCCATTTGGGATACTCGTGACCGTCAAAGATGGGGCATGTCACTTTCTTCATATCTGCGGTCGACATAACTAAAACTCCAGGCGGTTAAACCAAAATCACACAGAACAAGGGAGTACCTTGCTCTGATACCAATTGAAAGTGCGTTATATCGACTAGAGGGGGGGTGAATAGGCGATTTTTATGAAATTCTTCACTAAGGAATTTGCTAGTGAGGAAATTCCTTAGCGAAGAACTACTAGCAACGGAATAAGTACTCAGAGGTAAACATAACAGAATACACACATGGTCATCATGATGAAATGAAGACAAACACAGAGTACAGAAAGCGTAAACACAGGATAGCACAAGATGAAGACAAACAGACTGAAGAAATTGAACTAAGGAAATTGAGAAAGTCTTCAGTCAAAGTCTTCAAACACAGTAATGAGGAAATGAAAATGTTGAGGAAATAGAACCAGTTGGCTTGGTGAAGACAATGATTTGGTAGACCAGTTCCAACTGCTATCTCAGTTGTACGTTTGGTTGGAGCGGCTGAGTATTTAAACTCGAGGACACCTAGTCCCGGACACACGGTCCTCACCGTATTCTCCTTGAGCTAAGGACACACAGTCCTCGCCCAATCACTCGTGGTAAGTCTTCAGGTGACTTCCAAACCTTCATAGACTTGGTCACTCGGCGATCCATAATTCCTCTTGGATGCTCTAGACCTTGACGCCTAACCGTCTGGAAGAAGCACAGTCTTCAAAGATAACAAGCATCGAATCCACGCAGGATCAAACTCTTCAGTGATGCTCAATCACTTTGGGTTTGTAGGTGTTTGGGTTTGGATTTGGATTTTGCTCACTTGATGATTTTCGCTCAAAGTCCTCGGAGGATGGGTTGCTCTCAAATGACAAGTGTCAAGTTCACGCGGAGCAGCCAACCAGCTAATGGTTGTAGGGGGTGGCTATTTATAGCCTAGGGAGCAGCCCGACATGTTAAGACATAAATGCCCTTCAATGATATGACCGTTAGGTGGACAAGATATTTTGGGACAGCTGGCGCTTAGCACAGCAACGGTCGGAAATTTGAGATACAAATTCCTCAGGGCTATCATGTTCCTCACTGTGTAGGCAATTCGCACTAGCGAATTCCTAACTCCTCAGTTAGAGCAAAGTCCTCAGTGACCAGAGGAATTGCATCTCTGTCACTGAAGAATTTGACTGAACTGTATGAGATTTCCAATGGCTTCACTCGAAGGGATTGATAGGTGTAGGATTTGAGATGAGCATCACATGGAAATTTTCTCCTTAGTATTTCCTCGACCCCCTTTAACAGTACGGTGTTTCCTATGACTCAAGAAAGAGAAAATGAAACTACGAAAACAAAAGTCTTCACGCCTCATGTTCCTCGAATGAATACCAAGTCTTCAAGGTCACACCAATTTCTTCACTTTCAAAGTCTTCAGAAAGTCTTCAGTATATCAAAGTCTTCAATCGAAGAACTTCATTTTTAGGGGTCGACTTTCACTGTAAATATCAAACTCCTCATAGACTTATAGACCTGTGTACACTCACAAATGCGTTAGATACTTAACCTATAAGTCTTCAATACACCAAAATCACTAAGGGGCACTAGATGCACTTACATGAACCTCTGCATGTACTTTCGTAGAGTCTCTCCTTCCTTCTGCTGGAGGAGCTGCAAGTCGCTGGGTCGTCCTGGTTCTTGATGGCCGCCCGTGAAGGCGCCAACAAACTCATGGCACAGGTCAGCCCTTAAGGAAATATGCCCTAGAGGCAATAATAAAGTTGTTATTTATATTTCCTTATATCATGATAAATGTTTATTATTCATGCTAGAATTGTATTAAACCGGAAACTTGATACATGTGTGAATACATAGACAAAACAAAGTGTCCCTAGTATGCCTCTACTTGACTAGCTCCTTAATCAAAGGTGGTTAAGTTTCCTGACCATAGACATGTGTTGTTATTTGATGAACGGGATCACATCATCAGAAGAATGATGTGATGGACAAGACCCATCCGTTAACTTAGCATAATGATCGTTAAGTTTTATTGCTATTGCTTTCTTCATGACTTATACATATTCCTTTGACTATGAGATTATGCAACTCCTGAAGACCGGAGGAACACCTTGTGTGCTATCAAATGTCACAATGTAACTGGGTGATTATAAAGATGCTCTACAGGTGTCTCCGAAGGTGTTTGTTGAGTTGGCATAGATCAAGATTAGGATTTGTCACCCCGTGTATCAGAGAGGTATTGCTGGGCCCTATCGGCAATGCACATCACTATAAGCCTTGCAAGCAATGTGACTAATGAGTTAGTTATGGGATGATGCATTACGGAATGAGTAAAGAGACTTGCCGGTAAGATATTGAACTAGGTATGATGATACCGTCGATCGAATCTCGGGCAAGTAACATACCGATGACAAAGGGAATAACGTATGTTGTTATTGCGGTTTGACCGATAAAGATCTTCGTAGAATATGTAGGGACCAATATGAGCATCCAGGTTCCGCTATTGGTTATTGACCGGAGATGTGTCTCGGTGATGTCTACATAGGTCTCGAACCCGTAGGGTCCGCACGCTTAACGTTCGATGACAATTTGTAAGAGTTATGTGTTTTGGTGACCGAAGATTGTTCGGAGTCCCGGATGAGATCACGGACATGACGAGGAGTCTCGAAATAGTCGAGAGGTAAAGATTGATATATGGGACGATAGTATTTGCACACCGAAATGGTTTCGGAATGTTTTAGATATTTATCGGAGTATCGAGGGGTTACCGGAACCCCCGGGGAAAGTAATGGGCCTACATGGGGCATACGAGAGAGGGGAGGCAGCCCACAAGGGGTGGCCGCGCCCCCCTCCCATAGGGAGTCCGAATTGGACTAGGGGAGGGGGCGCACACCCTTTCCTTCTCCTCTTCCCTCTCCCTTCCCTCTTTCCCCTCCATGAGAAGGAAAAAAGGGGGGCTGAATCCTACTAGGAGTGGAGTGCTAGTAGGACTCCCCCCTTGGCCCGCACCTTGGTGGGTGGCCTCCTCCTCCCCTCCTTTATATACGGGGGCAAAGGGGCACCCCAAGACACAACAGTTATTCTCTTAGCCGTGTGCGGTGCCCCCTGATACGTCTCCAACGTATCTATAATTTATGAAGTATTCATGCTATTATATATTTTGTTTTGGATGTAATGGGCTTTATTATACACTTTTATATTATTTTTGGGACTAACCTATTAACCGGAGGCCCAACCCAAATTGTTGTTTTCTTGCCTATTTTAGTGTCTCAAAGAAAAGGAATATCAAACGGATTCCAAACGGAATGAAACCTTCGAGAGATTTATTTTTGGAACGGAAGCAATCCAGAAGACTTGGAGTAGATGTCAGGGAAGCTTCGAGGAAGCCATAAGGTAGGGAGGCATGCCCCCACCCTTGTGGGCCCCTCGTGGCTCCTCTGACCGACTTCTTTCGCCTATATATATCCATATACCATAAAAACATCGGGGAACAGGATAAATCGGGAGTTCCGCCGCCGCAAGCCTCTATAGCCACCAAAAACCAATCAGGACCCTGTTTCGGCACCCTGCCGGAGAGGGGATCCATCACCAGTGGCCATCTTCATCATCCCGGCGCTCTCCATGATGAGGAGGGAGTAGTTCACCCTCAGGGCTAAGGGTATGTACCAGTAGCTATGTGTTTGATCTCTCTCTCTCTCTCGTGTTCTTGATTTGGCATGATCTTGATGTACCGCAAGCTTTGCTATTATAGTTGGATCTTATGATGTTTCTCCCCCTCTACTCTCTTGTAATGGATTGAGTTTTCCCTTTGAAGTTATCTTATCGGATTGAGTCTTTAAGGATTTGAGAACACATGATGTATGTCTTGCATGTGCTTATCTGTGGTGGCAATGGGATATCACATGATTCACTTGATGTATGTTTTGGTGATCAACTTGCGGGTTCCGTGACCTCGTGAACTTATGCATAGGGGTTGGCACACGTTTTCGTCTTGACTCTCCGGTAGAAACTTTGGGGCACTCTTTGAAGTTCTTTGTGTTGGTTGAATAGATGAATCTGAGAATTTGCGATGCATATCATATAATCATACCCACGGCTACTTGAGGTGACATTGGAGTATCTAGGTGACAGTAGGGTTTTGGTTGATTTGTGTCTTAAGGTGTTATTCTAGTACGAACTCTATGATAGATCGAACGGAAAGAATAACTTCATGTTATTTTACTACGGACTCTCGAATAGACCGATCAGAAAGGATAACTTTGAGGTGGTTTCATACCCTACAATAATCTCTTCGTTTGTTCTCCGCTATTAGTGACTTTGGAGTGACTCTTTGTTGCATGTTGAGGGATAGTTATATGATCCAATTATGTTATTATTGTTGAGAGAACTTGCACTAGTGAAAGTATGAACCCTAGGCCTCGTTTCCTAGCATTGCAATACTGTTTACGCTCACTTTTATCATTAGTTACCTTGCTGTTTTTATATTTTCATATTACAAAAACCTATATCTACCATCCATATTGCACTTGTATCATCATCTCTTTGCTGAACTAGTGCACCTACACAATTTACCATTGTATTGGGTGTGTTGGGGACACAAGAGACTCTTTTTTATTTGGTTGCAGGGTTGTTTGAGAGAGACCATCTTCAACCTACGCCTCCCACGGATTGATAAACCTTAGGTCATCCACTTGAGGGAAATTTGCTACTGTCCTACAAACCTCTGCACTTGGAGGCCCAACAACGTCTACAAGAAGAAGGTTGCATAGTAGACATCACCCCCTCCACAGTTTACTCCTCCGATCATAGCGTCGTAGTGCTTAGGCGAAGCCCTGCGCGGATCACATCACCATCACCATCACCACACCGTCGTGCTGACGAAACTCCCCCTCAACCCTCTGCTGGATCAAGAGGTCGAGGGACGTCATCGAGGTGAACGTGTGCTGAACTCAGAGGTGTCGTACGTTCGGTACTAGATCGGTTGGATCGTGAAGACGTTCGACTACATCAACCGCGTTAACCTAACACCTTCGCTTTCGGTCTACGAGGGTACGTGGACACACTCTCCCCCTCTCGTTGCTATGCATCTCCTAGATAGATCTTGCGTGATCGTAGGAATTTTTTTGAAATTGCATGCTACGTTCCCCAACAGTGGCATTTGAGCCAGGTCTAAGCGTAGATGATTTGCACGAGTAGAACACAAAGAGTTGTGGGCTATAATAGTCATATTGCTTACCACCAACATCTTATTTTGATTCGGCGGTATTGTTGGATGAAGCGGCCCGGATCAACCTTACATGACCACGTTCATGAGACCGGTTCCATCGAGAGACATGCAACTTGTTTTGCATAAAGGTGGCTGGCGGGTGTCTGTTTCTCCAACTTTAGTTGAATCGAGTTTGACTATGGCCGGTCCTTGTTGAAGGTTAAAATAGCACACTTGACAAAAAATCGTTGTGGTTTTGATGCATAGGTAAGATCGGTTCTTGCTAGAAGCCCGTAGCAGCCACGTAAAACTTGCAACAACAATGTAGAGGACGTCTAACTTGTTTTTGCAGGGCATGTTGTGATGTGATATGGTCAAGACATGATGTGATATATGTTATTGTATGAGATGATCATGTTTTGTATAAGTTATCGGCAACTGGCAGGAGCCTTATGGCTGTCGCTTTATTGTATGAAATGCAATCGCCATGTAATTGCTTTACTTTATCACTAAGCGGTAGCGATAGTTGTAGAAGCAATAGTTGGCGAGACGACAACGATGCTACGATGGAGATCAAGGTGTCAAGCCGGTGATGATGGATATCATGACGGTGCTTTGGAGATGGAGATCATGACGGTGCTTTGGAGATGGAGATCAAAGGCACAAGATGAGGATGGCCATATCATGTCACATATTTTGATTGCATGTGATGTTTATCTTTTATGCATCTTATTTTGCTTAGTAGGCGATACCATTATAAGATGATCCCTTACTAAAATTTCAAGGTATAAGTGTTCTCCCTGAGTTTGCACCGTTGCGACAGTTCGTCGTGCCGAGACACCACGTGATGATCGGGTGTGATAAACTCTACGTTCACATACAACGGGTGCAAGACAGTTTTGCACGTGCGGAATACTCGGGTTAAACTTGATGAGCTTAGCATGTACAGACATGGCCTCGGAACACTGAGACTGAAAGGTCGAACTTGAATCATATAGTAGATATGATCAACATAGAGATGTTCACCATTCAAAACTACTCCATCTCACGTGATGATCGGACATGGTTTAGTTGATATGGATCATGTGATCATTTAGATGACTCGAGGGATGTCTATCTAAGTGGGAGTTCTTAAGTAATATGATTAATTGAACTTTAATTTATCATGAACTTAGTCCTGATAGTTTTTGCATATCTATGTTGTTGTAGATCAATGGCCCGTGATATTGTTCCCTTGAATTTTAATGCGTTCCTAGAGAAAGCTAAGTTGAAAGATGATGGTAGAAACTACACGGACTGGGTCCGTAACTTGAGGATTATCCTCATTGCTGCATAGAAGAATTAGGTCTAGGAAGCACCGCTAGGTGCAAGGCCTGCTGCAGGAGCAACTCCGGACGTTATGGACGTCTAGCAAGCTAAATCTGATGACTACTCGATAGTTCAGTGTGCCATGCTTTACGGCTTAGAATCGGGACTTCAAAGACGTTTTGAACGTCATGGAGCATATGAGATGTTCCAGGAGTTGAAGTTAATATTTCAAGCAAATGCCTGAGTTGAGAGATATGAAGTCTCCAACAAGTTCTATAGCTGCAAAATGGAGGAGAACAATTCTGTCAGTGAACACATACTCAGAATGTCTGGGTACCATAACCACTTGACTCAGCTGGGAGTAAATCTCCCGGATGATAGTGTCATTGACATAGTTCTTCAATCACTACCACCAAGCTATAAAGGATTCGTGATGAACTATAATATGCAAGGGATGGAAAAGAAATTCCCGAGCTCTTCGTGATGCTTAAGGCTACGGAGGTAGAAATCAAGAAGGAGCATCGAGTGTTGATGGTTAAAAAGACCACTAGTTTCAAGAAAAAAGGGCAAAGGAAAGAAGGGGAACTTCAAGAAGAATAGCAAGCAAGTTGCTGCTCCCGGGAAGAAGCCCAAGTCTGGACCTAAGCCTGAAACTGAGTGCTTCTACTGCAAAGGGACTGGTCACTAGAAACAGAACTGACCCAAGTATTTGGCAGATAAGAAGGATGGCAAAGTGAAAGGTATATTTGATATACATGTTATTGATGTGTACCTTACTAATGCTCATAGTAGCGGCTGGGTATTTGATACTGGTTCTGTTGCTGATATTTGCAACTCGAAACAGGGGCTACGGATTAAACGAAGATTGGCTAAGGACGAGGTGAAGATGCGCGTCGGAAATGGTTCCAAGGTTGATGTGATCGCCGTCAGCATGCTACCTCTACATCTACCTTCGGGATTAGTTTTAGACCTAAATAAATATTATTTGGTGCCAGCGTTAAGCATGAACATTATATCTGGATCTTGTTTGACACGAGATAGTTATTCATTTAAATCAGAGAATAATGGTTGTTCTATTTATATGAGTAATATCTTTTATGGTCATGCACCCTTGATGAGTGGTCTATTTTTGTTGAATCTCGATCGTTGTGATACACATATTAATAATATTGATGCCAAAAGATGCAAAGTTAATAATGATAGTGCAACTTATTTGTGGCACTGCCGTTTATGCCATATTGGTGTAAAGCGCACGAACAAACTCCATGGTGATGGGATTTTGGAATCACTTGATTATGAATCACTTGATGCTTGCGAACCATGCCTCATGGGCAAGATGACTAAGACTCCGTTCTCCGGAACAATGGAGCGAACCACTGACTTCTTGGAAATAATACATACTGATGTATGCGGTCCGATGAGTGTTGAGGCTCTCGGCGGGTATCGTTATTTTCTGACCTTCATAGATGATTTAAGCAGATATGGATATATCTACTTAATGAAACATAAGTCTGAAACATTTGAAAAGTTCAAAGAATTTCGGAGTAAAGTAGAAAATCATCATAACAAGAAAATAAAGTTTCTACGATCTGATCGTGGAGGTGAATATTTGAGTTACGAGTTTGGTCTTCATTTGAAACAATGTGGAATAGTTTCGCAACTCACGCCACCTGGAACACCACAGCGTAATGGTGTGTCCGAATGTCGTAACCATACTTTATTAGATATGGTGCGATGTATGATGTCTCTTACCGATTTACCACTATCATTTTGGGGTTATGCTTTAGAGACGGCTGCATTCACGTTAGATAGGGCACCATCTAAATCCGTTGAGACGACACCATATGAACTATAGTTAGCAAGAAACCTAAGCTGTCGTTTCTTAAAGTTTGGGGCTACGATGCTTATGTGAAAAAGCTTCAACCTGATAAGCTCGAACCCAAATCGGAGAAGTCGTCTTCATAGGATACCCAAAATAAACTGTTGGGTACACATTCTATCACAGATGTGAAGGAAAGATATTTGTTGCTAAGAATGGATCCTTTCTAGAGAAGGAGTTTCTCTCTAAAGAAGTGAGCGGGAGAAAAGTAGAACTTGATGAGGTACTTGTACCTTCTCTCTAATTGGAAAGTGGTTCATCATAGAAATCAGTTCTAGTGATGCCTACACCAATTAGTGAGGAAGCTAATGATGATTATCATGAAACTTCAGATCAAGTTACTACCAAACCTCGTAGGTCAACCAGAGTACGTTTCACACCAGAGTGGTACGGTAATCTATTGGAAATATGCCCTAGAGGCAATAATAAAAGGATTATTGTTATATTTCCTTGTTCATGATAATTGTCTTTTATTCATGCTATAATTGTGTTATTCGGAAATCGTAATACATCTGTGAATACATAGACACCAACATGTCCCTAGTAAGCCTCTAGTTGACTAGCTCGTTGATCAACAGATAGTCATGGTTTTCTGACTATGGACATTGGATGTCATTGGTAACGAGATCATATCATTAGGAGAATGATGTGATGGACAAGACCCAATCCTAAGCATAGCACAAAGATCGTATAGTTCGTTTGCTAGAGCTTTTCCAATGTCAAGTATCTTTTCCTTAGACCATGAGATCGTGTGACTCCCAGATACCGTAGGAGTGCTTTGGGTGTGCCAAACGTCACAACGTAACTGGGTGACTATAAAGGTATACTACGGGTATCTCCGAAAGTATCTAGTGGGTTGACACGGATCGAGACTGGGATTTGTCACTCCGTATGACGGAGAGGTATCACTGGGCCCACTCGGTAATGCATCATCATAATGAGCTCAATGTGATAAAAGTGTTTGATCACGGGATCATGCATTACGGTACGAGTAAAGTGACTTGCCGGCAACGAGATTGAACAGGTATTGGGATACCGACAATCGAATCTCGGGCAAGTAAAATACCGATTGACAAAGGGAATTGCATACGGGGTTGCTTGAATCCTCGACATCGTGGTTCATCCGATGAGATCATCGAGGAGCATGTGGGAGCCAACATGGGTATCCAGATCCCGCTGTTGGTTATTGGCCGGAGAGCTGTCTCGGTCATGTCTACGTGTCTCCCGAACCCATAGGGTCTACACACTTAAGGTTCGGTGACGCTAGGGTTGTATAGAGATAAGTATGCAGTAATCCGAAAGTTGTTCGGAGTCCCGGATGAGATCCCGGACGTCACGAGGAGTTCTGGAATGGTCTGGAGGTAAAGAATTATATATAGGAAGTGTAGTTTCGGCCATCGGGGAAGATTCGGGGTCACCGGTATTGTACCGGGACCATCGGATGGGCCTCGGGGGTCCACCGGGTGGGGCCACCCATCCCGGAGGTCCCCATGGGCTGAAGTGGGGAGGGGAACCAGCCCATAGTGGGCTGGTGCGCCCCCCTTTGGGGCCCCCTGCGCCTAGGGTTGGAAACCCTAGGGTGGGGGGCACCCCACTTGCCTTGGGGGGCACTCCACCCCCCTTGGCCGCCGCCCCCCAGGAGATCCCATCTCCCAGGGCCGGCGCCCCCATAGGGGGCCTATATAGAGGGGGGGAGGGAGGGCATCCGCACCCTGAAGTCTTGGCGCCTCCCTCTCCCCTGCTACACCTCTCCCTCTCGCAGAAGCTCGGCGAAGCCCTGCTGCGGTGACTGCTGCATCCACCACCACACCGTCGTGCTACTGGATCTTCATCAACCTCTCCTTCCCCCTTGCTGGATCAAGAAGGAGGAGATGTCACGCTGACCGTACCTGTGTTGAACGCGGAGGTGCCGTCCGTTCGGCGCTAGGATCTCCGGTGATTTGGATCACGACGTGTACGACTCCCTCATCCCCGTTCTCTTGAACGCTTCCGCTCGCGATCTACAAAGGTATGTAGATGCACCCGATCACTCGTTTCTAGATGAACTCATAGATGGATCTTGGTGAAACCGTAGAAAAAATTTATTTTCTGCAACATTCCCCAACAGTGGTATCAGAGCTAGGTCTATGCGTAGTTCTCTTTGCACGAGTAGAACACAATTTATTGTGGGCGTAGATGTTGTCAACTTTCTTGCCGCTACTAGTCTTATTTTGCTTCAGCGGTATTGTGGGATGAAGCGGCCCGGACCAACCTTACACGTACACTTACGTGAGACCGGTTCCACCGACTGACATGCACTAGTTGCATAAGGTGGCTGGCGGGTGTCTGTCTCTCCCACTTTAGTTGGAGCGGATTCGACGAAAAGGGTCCTTATGAAGGGTAAATAGAAGTTGACAAATCACGTTGTGGCTTTTACGTAGGTAAGAAAACGTTCTTGCTAGAACCCTATTGCAGCCACGTAAAACTTGCAACAACAATTAGAGGACGTCTAACTTGTTTTTGCAGCAAGTGTTTTGTGATGTGATATGGCCAAAGTTGTGATGAATGATGAATGATATATGTGATGTATGAGATCATGTTCTTGTAATAGGAATCACGACTTGCATGTCGATGAGTATGACAACCGGCAGGAGCCATAGGAGTTGTCTTTATTTTTTGTATGACCTGCGTGTCATTGAGAGACGCCATGTAAATTACTTTACTTTATTGCTAAACGTGTTAGCCATAGTAGTAGAAGTAATAGTTGGCGAGCAACTTCATGGACACACGATGATGGAGATCATGATGATGGAGATCATGGTGTCATGCCGGTGACAAGATGATCATGGAGCCCCAAGATGGAGATCAAAGGAGCTATATGATGTTGGCCATATCATGTCACTATTATTTGATTGCATGTGATGTTTATCATGTTTTTGCATCTTGTTTACTTAGAACGACGGTAGTAAATAAGATGATCCCGCATAATAATTTCAATAAAGTGTTCCCCCTAACTGTGCGCCGTTGCGACAGTTCGTTGTTTCGAAGCACCACGTGATGATCGGGTGTGATAGATTCCAACGTTCACATACAACGGGTGTAAGACAGATTTACACATGCAAACACTTAGGTTAACTTGACGAGCCTAGCATGTACAGACATGGCCTCGGAGCACAAGAGACCGAAAGGTCGAACATGAGTCGTATGAAAGATACGATCAACATGGAGATGTTCACCGATGATGACTACTCCGTCTCACGTGATGATCGGACACGGCCTAGTCGAGTCAGATCATGTTTCACTTAGATGACTAGAGGGATGTCTAATCTGAGTGGGAGTTCATTATATAATTTGATTAGATGAACTTAATTATCATGAACTTAGTCTAAGTAAACTTTGCAATATGTCTTGTAGATCAAATGGCCCACGCTAATGTCAACCTCAACTTCAACGCGTTCCTAGAGAAAACCAAGCTGAAAGATGATGGCAGCAACTATACGGCCTAGGTCCGGAACCTGAGGATCATCCTCATAGCCGCCAGGAAACAATATGTCCTAGAAGCACCGCTAGGTGAAGCACCAATCCCAGAGAACCAATACGTTATGAATGCTTGGCAGCAGCGTGCTGATGATTACTCCCTCGTTCAGTGCGGCATGCTTTACAGCTTAGAACCGGGGCTCCAAAAGCGTTTTGAGCAACACGGAGCATATGAGATGTTCGAAGAGCTGAAAATGGTTTTCCAAGCTCATGCCTGGGTCGAGAGATATGAAGTCTCCGACAAGTTATACAGTTGTAAGATGGAGGAAAATAGTTCTGTCAGTGAGCACATACTCAAGATGTCTGGGTTGCACAACCGCTTGTCCCAACTGGACATTAACCTCCCAGACGAGGCGGTCATTGACAAAATCCTTCAGTCGCTCCCACCTAGCTACAAGAGCTTTGTGATGAACTACAATATGCAGGGGATGGAAAAGACCATTCCTGAAGTATTTGCAATGCTGAAATCAGTGGAGGTAGAAATCAAAAAGGAACATCAAGTGTTGATGGTCAATAAAACCACCAAGTTCAAGAAAGGCAAGGGTAAGAAGAACTTCAAGAAGGACGGCAAGGATGTTGCCGCGCCTGGTAAGCCAGTTGCCGGGATGAAGTCAAAGAATGGACCCAAGCCTGAGACTGAGTGCTTTTATTGCAAAGGGAAGGGTCACTGGAAGCGGAACTGCCCCAAATACTTAGCGGACAAGAAGGTCGACAACACTAAAGGTATATGTGATATACATGTAATTGATGTGTACCTTACCAGTGCTCGTAGTAGCTCCTGGGTATTTGATACCGGTGCCGTTGCTCATATTTGTAACTCAAAGCAGGAGCTGCGGAATAAGCGGAGACTGGCGAAGGACGAGGTGACGATGCGCGTCGGGAATGGTTCCAAGGTCGATGTGACCGTCGTCGGCACGCTACCTCTACATTTACCTACGGGATTAGTTTTAAACCTCAATAATTGTTGTTTAGTGCCAAGTTTGAGCATGAACATTGTATCCGGATCTCGTTTAATGCGAGATGGCTACTCATTTAAATCCGAGAATAATGGTTGTTCTATTTATATGAGAGATATGTTTTATGGTCATGCTCCGATGGTCAATGGTTTATTCTTGATGAATCTCGAACATAATGTTACACATATTCATAGTGTGAATACCAAAAGATGTAAAGTTGATAACGATAGTCCCACATACTTGTGGCACTGCCGCCTTGGTCACATTGGTGTCAAGCGCATGAAGAAGCTCCATGCTGATGGACTTTTAGAGTCTCTCGATTATGAATAATTTGACACATGCAAACCATGCCTCATGGGCAAAATGACCTAGACTCCGTTCTACGGAACAATGGAGTGAGCAACCAACTTATTGGAAATCATACATACTGATGTGTGCGGTCCAATGAGTGTTGAGGCTCGCGGAGGATATCGTTATGTTCTCACTCTCACTAATGACTTGAGTAGATATGGGTATGTCTACTTGATGAAACACAAGTCTGAGACCTTTGAAAAGTTCAAGGAATTTCAGAATGAGGTGGAGAATCAACGTGACCAAAAAATAAAGTTCCTACGATCAGATCGTGGAGGAGAATATTTAAGTCACGAATTTGGCACACACTTAAGGAAATGTGGAATCGTTTCACAACTCACGCTGCCTGGAACACCTCAACGTAACGGTGTGTCTGTGTCCGAACGTCGTAATCGCACTCTATTGGATATGGTGCGATCTATGATGTCTCTTACTGATTTACCGCTATCATTTTTGGGATACGATCTAGAGACAACTACATTCACTTTAAATAGGGCACCGTCTAAATCCGTTGAGATGACACCGTATGAATTATGGTTTGGGAAGAAACCTAAGCTGTCGTTTCTAAAAGTTTGGGGATGCGATGCTTATGTCAAGAAACTTCAACCTGAAAAGCTCGAACCCAAGTCGGAAAAATGCGTCTTCATAGGATACCCTAAGGAAACCATTGGGTATACCTTCTACCTTAGATCCGAAGGCAAGATCTTTGTTGCCAAGAACGGATCCTTTCTAGAGAAAGAGTTTCTCTCGAAAGAAGTAAGTGGGAGGAAAGTAGAACTCGATGAAGTACTACCTCTTGAACCGGAAAGTAGTGCAGCTCAAGAAAATGTTCCTGTGGTGCCTACATCCACTGAAGAGGAAATTAATGATGATGATCAAGGTACTTCGAATCAAGTTGCTACTGAACTTCGCAGGTCCACAAGGACACGTTCCACACCAGAGTGGTATGGCAACCCTGTCCTGGAAATCATGTTGTTAGACAACGGTGAACCTTCGAACTATGGAGAAGCGATGGCGGGTCCAGATTCCAACAAATGGCTTGAAGCCATGCAATCCGAGATAGGATCCATGTATAAAAACAAAGTATGGACTTTGACAGACTTGCCCGATGATCGGCGAGCGATAGAAAACAAATGGATCTTTAAGAAGAAGACGGACGCGGATGGTAATGTTACCATCTATAAAGCTCGACTTGTCGCTAAGGGTTATAGGCAAGTTCAAGGGGTTGACTACGATGAGACTTTCTCTCCCGTAGCGAAGATGAAGTCCGTCTGAATCATGTTAGCAATTGCCGCATACTATGATTATGAGATATGGCAAATGGACGTCAAAATGGCATTCCTTAACGGTTATCTTAAGGAAGAACTGTATATGATGCAGCCAGAAGGTTTTGTCGACCAAATGCTAACAAGGTATGCAAGCTCCAGTGATCCATTTATGGGCTAGTGCAAGCATCTCGGAGTTGGAACATTCGCTTTGATGAGATGATCAAAGCGTTTGGGTTTATGCAGACTTATGGAGAAGCCTGCGTTTACAAGAAAGTGAGTGGGAGCTCTGTAGCATTTCTCATATTATATGTAGATGACATACTTTTGATGGGAAATGATATATAACTTTTGGACAGCATTAAGGCCTACTTGAATAAGAGTTTTTCAATGAAGGACCTTGGAGAAGCTGCTTATATATTAGGCATCAAGATCTATAGAGATAGATCAAGACGCCTCATAGGTCTTTCACAAAGCACATACCTTGATAAGATATTGGAGAAGTTCAATATGGATCAGTCTAAGAAGGGGTTCTTGCCTGTATTGCAAGGTGCGAAATTGAGCTCAGCTCAATGCCCGACCACGGCAGAAGATATAGAAGAGATGAGTGTCATCCCCTATGCCTTAGCCATAGGGTCTATTATGTATGCCATGCTGTGTACCGGACCTGATGTAAACCTTGCCGTAAGTTTGGTAGGAAGGTACCAAAGTAATCCCGACAAGGAACACTGGACAGCGGTCAAGAATATCCTAAAGTACCTGAAAAGGACTAAGGACATGTTTCTCGTTTATGGAGGTGACGAAGAGCTCGTCGTAAAGGTTTACGTCGACGCCAGCTTCGACACAGATCTGGATGACTCTAAGTCACAAACCGGATACGTGTATATGTTGAATGGTGGAGCAGTAAGCTGGTGCAGCTGCAAGCAGAGCATCATGGCAGGATCTACATGTGAAGCGGAGTACATGGCACCCTCGGAGGCAGCACATGAAGCAATTTGGGTGAAGGAGTTCATCACCGACCTAGGAGTCATACCCAATGCGTCGGGGCCGATCAAACTCTTCTGTGACAACACTGGAGCTATTGCACTTGCCAAGGAGCCCAGGTTTCACAAGAAGACCAGGCACATCAAGCGACGCTTCAACTCCATTTGTGAAAATGTTCAAGATGGAGACATAGAAATTTGCAAAGTGCATACGGATCTGAATGTCGCAGATCCGTTGACTAAACCTCTTCCGCGAGCAAAACATGATCAACACCAGAACTCTATGGGTGTTCGATTCATCACAATGTAACTAGATTATTGACTCTAGTGCAAGTGGGAGACTGTTGGAAATATGCCCTAGAGGCAATAATAAAAGGATTATTATTATATTTCCTTGTTCATGATAATTGTCTTTTATTCATGCTATAATTGTGTTATTCGGAAATCGTAATACATGTGTGAATACATAGACACCAACATGTCCCTAGTAAGCCTCTAGTTGTCTAGCTCGTTGATCAACAGATAGTCATGGTTTCCTGACTATGGACATTGGATGTCATTGATAACGAGATCATATCATTAGGAGAATGATGTGATGGACAAGACCCAATCCTAAGCATAGCACAAAGATCGTATAGTTCGTTTGCTAGAGCTTTTCCAATGTCAAGTATCTTTTCCTTAGACCATGAGATCGTGTGACTCCTGGATACTGTAGGAGTGCTTTGGGTGTGCCAAACGTCACAACGTAACTGGGTGACTATAAAGGTATACTACGGGTATCTCCTAAAGTATCTGGTGGGTTGACACGGATCGAGACTGGGATTTGTCACTCCGTATGACGGATAGGTATCACTGGGCCCACTCGGCAATGCATCATCATAATGAGCTCAATGTGATCAAAGTGTTTGATCACGGGATCATGCATTACGGTACGAGTAAAGTGACTTGCCGGCAACGAGATTGAACGAGGTATTGGGATACCGACAATCAAATCTCGGGCAAGTAAAATACCGATTGACAAAGGGAATTGCATACGGGGTTGCTTGAATCCTCGACATCGTGGTTCATCCGATGAGATCATCGAGGAGCATGTGGGAGCCAACATGGGTATCCAGATCCCGTTGTTGGTTATTGGCCGGAGAGCTGTCTCGGTCATGTCTACGTGTCTCCCGAACCCGTAGGGTCTACACACTTAAGGTTCGATGACGCTAGGGTTGTATAGAGATAAGTATGCAGTAATCCGAAAGTTGTTCGGAGTCTCGGATGAGATCCCGGACGTCACGAGGAGTTCCGGAATGGTCCGGAGGTAAAGAATTATATATAGGAAGTGCAGTTTCGGCCATCGGGGAAGATTCGGGGTCACCAGTATTGTACCGGGACCACCGGATGGGCCTCGGGGGTCCACCGGGTGGGGCCACCCATCCCGGAGGGCCCCATGGGCTGAAGTGGGGAGGGGAACCAGCCCATAGTGGGCCGGTGCGCCCCCCTTTGGGCCCCCCTGCGCCTAGGGTTGGAAACCCTAGGGTGGGGGCGCCCCACTTGCCTTGGGGGGCACTCCACCCCCTTGGCCGCCGCCCCCAGGAGATCCCATCTCCCAGGGCCGCCCCCCAGGGGGCCTATATAAAGGGGGGGAGGGAGGGCAGCCGCACCCTGAAGTCTTGGCGCCTCCCTCTCCCCTGTTACACCTCTCCCTCTCGCAGAAGCTCGGCGAAGCCCTGCTGCGGTGACTGCTGCATCCACCACCACGCCGTCGTGCTGCTGGATCTTCATCAACCTCTCCTCCCCCCTTGCTGGATCAAGAAGGAGGGGACGTCACGCTGACCGTACGTGTGTTGAACGCGGAGGTGCCGTCCGTTCGACGCTAGGATCTCCGGTGATTTGGATCACGACGAGTACGACTCCCTCATCCCCGTTCTCTTGAACGCTTCCGCTCGCGATCTACAAAGGTATGTAGATGCACCCGATCACTCGTTGCTAGATGAACTCATAGATGGATCTTGGTGAAACCGTAGAAAATTTTTATTTTCTGCAACGTTCCCCAACATAATCATGTTCTGGAAGTCAATCTACTAGACCATGATGAACCTACGAATTATGAGGAAGCGATGATGAGCCCAGATTCCGCAAAATGGCTTGATGCCATGAAATCTGAGATGGGATCCATGTATGAGAACAAAGTATGGACTTTGATTGACTTGCCCAATGATCGGCAAGCCATAGAAAATAAATGGATCTTCAAGAAGAAGACTGACGCTGATGGTAATGTTACTGTCTACAAAGCTCGACTTGTTGCGAAAGGTTTTCGACAAGTTCAAGGAGTTGACTACGATGAGACCTTCTCACCCGTAGCGATGCTTAAGTCTGTTCGAATCATCTTAGCAATTGCCGCATTTTATGATTATGAAATTTGGCAAATGGATGTCAAAATTGTATTCCTTAATGGATTTCTTAAAGAAGAGTAGTATATGATGCAACCAGAAGGTTTTGTCGATCCTAAAGGTGCTAACAAAGTGTGCAAGCTCCAGTGATCCATTTATGGATTGGTGAAGCCTCTCGGAGTTGGAATATACGCTTTGATAGTGTGATCAAAGCATATGGTTTTATACAGACTTTTGTAGAAGCCTGTATTTACAAGAAAGTGAGTGGGAGCTCTGTAGCATTTCTAATATTATATGTGGATGACATATTGTTGATTGGAAATGATATAGAATTCCTGGATAGCATAAAAGGATACTTGAATAAGAATTTTTCAATGAAAGACCTCGGTGAAGTTGCTTATATATTGGGCATCAAGATCTATAGAGATAGATCAAGACGCTTAATTGGACTTTCACAAAGCACATACCTTGATAAAATTTTGAAGAAGTTCAAAATGGATCAGTCAAAGAAAGGGTTCTTGCATGTGTTACAAGGTGTGAAGTTGAGTCAGATTCAATGCCCGACCACTGCAGAAGATATAGAGAAAATGAAAGTCATTCCCTATGCCTCAGCCATAGGTTCTATCATGTATGCAATGCTGTGTACCAGACCTGATGTGTGCCTTTGCTATTAGTTTAGCAGGGAGGTACCAAAGTAATCCAGGAATGGATCACTAGACAACGGTTAAGAACATCCTGAAATACCTGAAAAGGACTAAGGATATGTTTCTCATTTATGGAGGTGACAAAGAGCTTGTCGTAAATGGTTATATCGATGCTAGCTTTGCCACTGATCCGGATGGCTCTAAGTCACAAACCGGATACGTATTTATATTGAATGGTGGAGCTGTCAGTTGATGTAGTTCAAAGTAGAGCGTCGTGGCGGGATCTACGTGTGAAGCGGAGTACATAGCTGCTTCGGAAGCAGCAATGAAGGAGTCTGGATGAAGGAGTTCATATCGGATCTAGGTGTAATACCTAGTGCATCGGGTCTAATGAAAGTCTTTTGTGACAATACTGGAGCAATTGCCTTAGCGAAGGAATCCAGATTTCACAAGAGAACCAAACACATCAAGAGACGCTTCAACTCCATCCGCGATCAAGTCAAGGAGGGAGACATAGAGATTTGCAAAATACATACGGATCTGAATGTTGTAGACCCGTTGTCTAAGCCTCTTCCACGAGCAAAACATGATCATCACCAAGACTCCATGGGTGTTAGAATCATTACAATGTAATCTAGATTATTGATTCTAGTGCAAGTGGGAGACTGAAGGAAATATGCCCTAGAGGCAATAATAAAGTTGTTATTTATATTTCCTCATATCATGAGAACATTTTATTATTCATACTAGAATTGTATTAAACCGGAAACTTGTTACATGTGTGAATACATAGACAAAACTGAGTGTCCCTAATACGTCTCCAATGTATCTATAATTTTTTATTGTTCCATGCTATTATATTATCTGTTTTGGATGTTTAATGGGCTCTATTATACACTTTTATATTATTTTTGGGACTAACCTATTAACCGAAGGCCCAGTGCAAATTGTTGTTTTTTTGCCTATTTCAGTGTTTCGCAAAAAAGGAATATCAAACGGAATCCAAACGGAATGAAACCTTCGGGAGAGTGATTTTTGGAACAAACGTGATCCAGAGGACTTGGAGTGGACGTCAAGAAAGAATCAAGGAGGCCACGAGGCAGGGAGGCGCGCCTGCCCCCTGGGCGCGCCCCCACCCTCATGGGCCCCTCGCAGCTCCACCGACCTACTTCTTGTATACCACGAAAACATCCAGGGGCACCACGAAACCCTATTTCCACCACCGCAACCTTATGTACCCGTGAGATCCCATCTTGGGGCCTTTTACGGCGCTCCGCCGGAGGGAGAATCAATCACGGAGGGCTTCTACATCAACACCATAGCCTCTCCGATGATGTGTGAGTAGTTTACCACAGACCTTCGGGTCCATAGTTATTAGCTAGATGGCTTCGTCTCTCTCTTTGGATCTCAATACAAAGTTCTCCTCGATCTTCTTGGAGATATATTCGATGTAATTCTTTTTGTGGTGTGTTTGTCAAGATCCGATGAATTGTGGGTTTATGATCAAGATTATCTATGAACAATATTTGAATCTCCTCTGAATTCTTTTATGCATGATTGGTTATCTTTGCAAGTCTCTTCGAATTATCAGTTTGGTTTGGCCTACTAGATTGATCTTTCTTGCAATGGGAGAAGTGCTTAGCTTTGGGTTCAATCTTGCGGTGTCCTTTCCCAGTGACAGCAGGGGCAGCAAGGCACATATTGTATTGTTGCCATCGAATATAAAAAGATGGGGTTTATATCATATTGGTTGAGTTTATCCCTCTACATCATGTCATCTTGCCAAATGCGTTACTCCGTTCTTATGAACTTAATACTCTAGATGCATGCTAGATAGCGGTCGATGTGTGGAGTAATAGTAGTAGATGCAGAATCGTTTCGGTCTACTTGTCGCGGACGTGATGCCTATATACATGATCATGCCTAGATATTCTCATAATTATGTACTTTTCTATCAATTACTCGGCAGTAATTTGCTCACCCACCATAATACTTATGCTATCTTGAGAGAAGCCACTAGTGAAACCTATGGCCCCCGGGTCTATTTTCCATCATATAAGTTTCCAATCTATTTTTACATTGCAATCTTTACTTTCAATCTATATCATAAAAATACCAAAAATATTTATCTTATTATCTCTATCAGATCTCACTTCTGCAAGTGGCCGTGAAGGAATTGACAACCCCTTTATCGCATTGGTTGCAAGGTTCTTATTTGTTTGTGTAGGAACGAGGCGACTTGTGTGTGGTCTCCTACTGGATTGATACCTTGGTTCTAAAAAACGGAGGGAAATACTTAAGCTACTTTGCTGCATCACCCTTTCCTCTTCAAGGGAAAAACCAACGCAGTGCTCAAGAGGTAGCAAGAAGGATTTCTGGCGCCGTTGCCAGGGAGATCTATGCCAAGTCAAGACATACCAAGTACCCATCACAACTCTTATCCCTCGCATTACATTATTTGCCATTTGCCTCTCGTTTTCCTCTCCCCCACTTCACCCTTGCCGTTTTATTCGCCCTCTTTTTCCGTTCGTTTCTTTTCGCTTACTTCTTGTGTGTTCGTTCTTTGTGCAATTTGTTGTCGTCATGTCTGAAACTGGGGAGGTTATCATTGATAAGGATAATAATATGGAAAACTTTGATGTTTTTGATGATCCTCTTGAAGATCCTACTATTTTACACACTAGAAAGTTTCGGATTGGTAGCGGTAATATTATTGGAAAAGGAGTTATTCAAGATTACTTTACTTGTGCCGGTGCCCTGCCTTCTATGGGTGGGTCTATTCTTCATAGAACTAGTAGTCTTGCGGATGCTATATCCTTGCTTGTAGTTGAACTTGAAAGACAATTTATCCATATGTATCCTTGCATACAAAGGATTTTTCTAGAGTATTCCAATTTCGAGCATTCTTCTGTTAAGCAAGCGACGACTATCTTTTTAGCACATGAGTTCAGATTTACAATGAAAGAGGCCAATCAACTTTTTGCGCATTATAGGGTGTACGTTGGCCGTCCTCCCATAGAAGTTGTCCTTTTTAATCAAGAAGACTTAATGCGTTTACGATCTTTAGATCATGTTGCTTACAATGAAAACATTAGAAAAAAGGTTTCTACCGATGTTCTAGTTGATAGAATTTCTGAACTCAATGATGACTTTGCTATTCATACGGGTTAGGTTTTTCTCTTGAACAAAGGCTCATGACTTATTGCCAAAAGAATGCTTATAATGATGAATTGGTTGTGCAATATAAGGGGCCAAAGGAGGAACCCATACCTCCCGAGCTTGATCTTGGGGACTTTTGTCCCATTAAATTTAGCCCTTTTGATTACTTTTGCTTTCCACAAAGAAAACTTGCTGCTGAACGTAGGGAATATGAGATGAGTTTTCGTGATTTACCTTACCATTATTATGGCAATACCTAGATCTATTCTTGCCTTTATGCCTAGCTAGGGGCGTTAAACGATAGCGCTTGTTGGGAGGCAACCCAACTTTATTTTTGTTTCTTGCTTTTTGGTTCTGTTTAGTAATAAATAATTCATCTAGATTCTGTTTAGATGTGTTTTCATGTTTTAATTAGTGTTTGTGCCGAGTAGAACCTTTGGGAAGACTTGGGCGAAGTCTTTTTGATCTTGCTGTAAAAAACAGAAACTTTAGCGCTCACGAGATTAGCTGCCATTTTTTACTGGAGAGTGATTTTAGGCTGATTCTTTTTTCAGATGATTAATAGACAAATTACTCACTTCCAGCAGTTTATTTCAGAATTTTTGGAGTTCCATAAGTATGCGTTTGATACAGATTACTACAGACTGTTCTGTTTTTGATAGATTCTGTTTTTGTGTGTTGTTTGCTTATTTTGATGAATCTATGACTAGTATCGGAGGGTATGAACCATAGATAAGTTGGAATACAGTAGGTTTAACAACAATATAAATAAATAATGAGTTCATTACAGTACCTTGAAGTGGTGGTTTGTTTTCATTCGCTAACGGAGCTCATGAGATTTTTCTGTTGAGTTTTGTGTTGTGAAGTTTTCAAGTTTTGGGTAAAGATTTGATGGATTATGGAATAAGGAGTGGAAAGAGCCTAAGCTTGGGGATGCCCAAGGCACCCCAAGGTAAAATTCAAGGACAACCAAAATCCTAAGGTTGGGGATGCCCCGGAAGGCATCCCCTCTTTCGTCTTCGTCCATCAGTAACTTTACTTGAGGTTATATTTTTATTTACCACATGATATGTGTTTTGCTTGGAGCGTCTTGTATGATTTGAGTCTTTGCTTTTAGTTTAACACAATCATCCTTTCTGTACACACCTTTTGGGAGAGACACACATGAATTGGAATTTATTAGAATACTCTATGTGCTTCACTTATATCTTTTGAGCTAGATAATTTTGCTCTAGTGCTTCACTTATATCTTTTAGAGCACGGTGGTGGTTTTATTTTATAGAAATTATTGATCTCTCATGCTTCACTTATATTGTTTTGAGATTCCTTTAGAACAGCATGGTAATTTGCTTTGGTTATGAATTTATTCCTAATATTATATGCATCCAAGATAGGTATAATAAAAACTTTCATAAAAAGTGCATTGAACACTATGAGAAGTTTGATACTTGATGATTGTTTTGAGATATGAAGACGGTAATATTAGAGTCGTGCTAGTTGAGTAGTTGTGAATTTGAGAAATACTTGTGTTTAAATTTGCAAGTCCTGTAGCATGCACGTATGGTACAAGTTGTGTAACAAATTTGAAGCATGAGGTGTTCTTTGATTGTCATCCTTATGAGTGGCGGCCGGGGACGAGTGATGGTCTTTTCCTACCAATCTATCCCCCTAGGAGCATGCACGTAGTGCTTGGTTCTTGATGACTTGTAGATTTTTGCAATAAGTATGTGAGTTCTTTATGACTAATGTTGAGTCCATGGATTGTTCGCACTCTCACCTTTCCATCATTGCTAGCCACTTCGGTACCGTGCATTGCCCTTTCTCACCTTGAGAGTTGGTGCAAACTTCGCCGGTGCATCCAAACCCCGTGATACGATACGCTCTATCACACATAAATCTCCGTATATCTTCCTCAAAACAACCACCATACCTACTTATTATGGCATTTCCATAGCCATTCCGAGATATATTGCCATGCAACTTTCCACCGTTCTGTTTATTATGACACGCTTCATCATTGTCATATTGCCTTGCATGATCATGTAGTTGACATCGTATTTGTGGCAAAGCCACCATGCATAATTTTTCATACATGTCACTCTTGATTCATTGCCCATCCCGGTACACCGTCGAAGGCATTTAGATAGAGTCATATTTTGTTCTAGTATCAAGTTGTAATCATTGAGTTGTAAATAAATAGAAGTGTGATGATCATCATTAATAGGGCATTGTCCCCCCCAAAAAAGAGAAAGGCCAAATACAAAAAAGGGAGAAAGGCCCAAAAAAGAAATAAAAAGGGGACAATGCTACTATCCTTTTTTGCACACTTGTGCTTCAAAGTAGCACCATGATCTTTATGATAGAGAGTCTCTTGTTTCGTCACTTTCATATACTAGTGGGAATTTTTCATTATAGAACTTGGCTTGTATATTCCAACAATGGGATTCCTCAAATGCCCTAGGTATTCATGAGCAGGCAAGTTGGATGCACACCCACTTAGTTTCTTTTGTTGAGCTTTCATACATTTATAGCTCTAGTGCATCTGTTGCATGTCAATTCCTACTCCTTGCATTGACATCAATTGATGGGAATCTCCATAGCCCATTGATTAGCCGCATCATTGTGAGACTTTCTCCTTTTTTGTCTTCTCCACACAACCCCCATCATCAAACTCTACTCCACCTATAGTGCTATATCCATGGCTCACACTCATGTATTGCGTGAAAGTTGAAAAAAGTTTGAGATTACTAAAGTATGAAACAATTGCTTGGCATGTCATCAGGGTTGTGCATGATGAGAGCATTCTTGTGTGAAGAAAATGGAGCATGATGAAACAATATGATTTTGTAGGGATCAACTTTCTTTGGCCATGTTATTTTGAGAAAACATAATTGCTTAGTTAGTATGTTTGAAGTATTATTATTTTTATGTCAATATTAAACGTTTATCTTGAATCTTTCGGATCTGAACATTCATGCCACAATAAAGAGAATTACTTATAAATTATGCTAGGTAGCATTCCACATCAAAAATTCTGTTTTTATCATTTACCTACTCGAGGACGAGCAGGAATTGAGCTTGGGGATGCTTGATACGTCTCCAACGTATCTATAATTTTTGATTGTTCCATGCTATTATATTATCTATTTTGGATGTTTAATGGGCTTTATTATACACTTTTATATTATTTTTGGGACTAACCTATTAACCGAAGGCCCAGTGCAAATTGCTGTTTTTTCCCTATTTCAGTGTTTCGCAGAAAAGGAATATCAAACGGAATCCAAATGGAATGAAACCTTCGGGAGAGTGATTTTTGGAACAAACATGATCCAGAGGACTTGGATTCGACGTCAAGAAAGAATCGAGGAGACCACAAGGCAGGGAGGCACGCCTGCCCCCTGGGCGCGCCCCACACCCTCGTGGGCCCCTCGCAGCTCCACCGACCTACTTCTTCCTCCTATATATACCCATATACCCCGAAAACATCCAGGGGCACCACGAAACCCTATTTCCACCGCCGCAACCTTCTGTACCCGTGAGATCCCATCTTGGGGCCTTTTCCGGCGCTCCGCTTGAGGGGGAATCGATCACGGAGGGCTTCTACATCAACATCATAGCCTCTTCGATGATGTGTGAGTAGTTTACCACAGATCTTCGGGTCCATAGTTATTAGCTAGATGGCTTCTTCTCTCTCTTTGGATCTCAATACAAAGTTCTCCTCGATCTTCTTAGAGATCTATTCAATGTAATTCTTTTTGCGGTGTGTTTGTCGAGATCTGATGAATTGTGGGTTTATGATCAAGATTATCTATGAACAATATTTGAATCTCCCCTGAATTCTTTTATGTACGATTGGTTATCTTTGCAAGTCTCTTCGAACTATCAGTTTGGTTTGGCCTACTAGATTGATCTTTCTTGCAATGGGAGAAGTGCTTAGCTTTGGGTTCAATCTTGCGGTGTCCTTTCCCAGTGACAGCAGGGGCAGCAAGGCACGTATTGTATTGTTGCCATGGAGGATAAAAAGATGGGGTTTATATCATATTGCATGAGTTTATCCCTCTACATCATGTCATTTTGCCTAATGTGTTACTCTGTTCTTATGAACTTAATACTCTAGATGCATGTTGGAGAGCGGTCGATGTGTGGAGTAATAGTAGTAGATGCAGAATCGTTTCGGTCTACTTGTCGCGGATGTGATGCCTATATACATGATCATGCCTAGATATTCTCATAATTATGCACTTTTCTATCAATTGCTCGACAGCAATTTGTTCACCCAGCGTAATACTTGTGCTATCTTGAGAGAAGCCACTAGTGAAACCTATGGCCCCTGATAACCCACAAGTATAGGGGATCGCAACAGCTTTCAAGGGTAGAGTATTCAACCCAAATTTATTGATTCGACACAAGGGGAGCCAAAGAATATTCTCAAGTATTTGTAGCTGAGTTGTCAATTCAACCACACCTGGAAACTTAGTATCTGCAGCTAGTAGCAAAGTAATATGATAGTGGTGGTAACGACAACTAAAGTAAAGACAGTAAAAGTAACGTTTTTGGTATTTTGTAGTGATTGTAATAGTAGCAGCGGGAAAGTAAATAAACGTAAACCAGTATATGGAAGACTCGTAGGCATCGGATCAGTGATGGATAATTATGCCAGAAGCGGTTCATCATGTGACAGTCATAACATAGGGTGACACAGAACTAGCTCCAATTCATCAATGTAATGTAGGCATGTATTCTGTATATAGTCATACGTGCTTATGGAAAAGAACTTGCATGATATCTTTTGTCCTACCCTCCCGTGGCAGCGGGGTCCTATTGGAAACTAAGGGATATTAAGGCCTCCTTTTAATAGAGAACCGGAACAAAGCATTAGCACATAGTGAATACATGAACTCCTCAAACTACGGTCATCACCGGGAGTGGTCCCGATTATTGTCACTTCGGGGTTGCCGGATCATAACACATAGTAGGTGACTATAGACTTGCAAGATAGGATCAAGAACTCACATATATTCATGAAAACATAATAGGTTCAGATCTGAAATCATGGCACTCGGACCCTAGTGACAAGCATTAAGCATAGCAAAGTCATAGCAACATCAATCTCAGAACATAGTGGATACTAGGGATCAAACCCTAACAAAACTAACTCGATTACATGATAAATCTCATCCAACCCATCACCGTCCAGCAAGCCTACGATGGAATTACTCACGCACGGCGGTGAGCATCATGAAATTGGTGATGGAGGATGGTTGATGATGACGACGGCGACGAATCCCCCTCTCCGGAGCCCCGAACGGACTCCAGATCAGCCTTCGCAAGAGAGATTAGGGCTTGGCGGCGGCTCCGTATCGTAAAACGCAATGATTTCTTCTCTCTGATTTTTTTCTCCCCGAAAGCCAATATATAGAGTTGGAGTTGGCGTCGGAGGGTGTCCAGGGGGCCCACGAGGTAGGGGGGCGCGCCCTAGAGGGAGGGGGCGCCCCCACCCTCGTGGATAGGGTGTGGGCCCCCTGGTCTTCATCTTTGGCGAGGATTTTTTATTATTTTTTCTGAGGTGTTCCGTGTAGTTTCAGGACTTTCCGAGAATATTTTCTTTCTGCACATAAAACAACACCATGGTAATTCTGCTGAAAACAGCGTCAGTCCGGGTTAGTTCCATTCAAATCATACAAGTTAGAGTCCAAAACAAGGGCAAAAGTGTTTGGAAAAGTAGATACGACGAAGAAGTATCAACTCCCCCATGCTTAAACCCTTGCTTGTCCTCAAGCAATTCAGTTGACAAACTGAAAGAAAGAAATAAAAACTTTTACAAACTCTGTTTGCTCTTGTTGTTAACTATGTCAAGCCAACATTCAAGTTTTCAGCATATATCATAACTAACCATATTTGCAATAATTCTCAGGTCTCACAATATAGCATAATCAACTAGCAAGCCATAATAATAAACCTCGGATGACAACACTTTCTCAAAACAATCATAATATGATATAACAAGATGGTATCTCGCTAGCCCTTTCTGAGACTGCAAAACATAAATGCAGAGCACCTTTAAAGATCAAGGACTGACTAGACATTGTAATTCATGGTAAAAGAGATCCAATCATAGTCATACCCAACATAGATTAATAATGATGAATGCAAATGACAGTTGTGCTCTCCAGCTAGTGGTTTTTAATAAGAGGGTGATGACTCAACATAAAAGTAAATGGATAGGCCCTTCGTAGAGGGAAGCAGGGATTTGTAGAGGTGCCAGAGCTCGGTTTTGAAATAGAGATAAATTGCATTTTGAGCGGTATACTTTCATTGTCAACGTAACAACTAAGAGATGGCGATATCTTCCATGCTAAACAAATTATAGGCGGTTCCCAAACAGAATGGTAAAGTTTATACTCCCCCTCCACCAACAAGCATCAATCCATGACTTGCTCGAAACAACGAGTGTCTCCAACATACATCAGGTCCCAGGGGGAGTTTTGTATGCAATTAATTTTGATTTACTTTGCATAAAGCATGGGATTGGGCATCCCGGTGACCAGCCATGTTCTCGTGAGTGAGGAGCGAAGTCCACTCCTCTTGAGAATAACCCGCCTAACACGGAAGATACGGACAGCCTTGGTTGATACATGAGCTATTCGAGCATACAAAACAGAATGTTTATTTGAAGTTTTAGAGTTTGGCAGATACAAATTTACTTGGAATGGTAGGTAGATACCGCATATAGGAAGGTATAGTGGACTCATCTGGAATAACTTTGGGGTTTAAAGGGATTGGATGCACAAGCAGTATTCCTGCTTAGTACAGGTGAAGGCTAGCAAAAGACTGGGAAGTGACCAACTAGAGAGCGACAACAACCATGTACATGCATTAAAATTAATAAACATTGGATGCAAGCATGAGTAGGATATAATCCACCATGAACATAAATATCATGAAGGCTATGTTGATTTTGTTTCAACTACATGCGCGAACATGTGCCAAGTCAAGTTACTCAAATCATTCAAAGGAGGATACCACCCCATCATACCACATCATAATCATCTTAATAGCATGTTGGCACGCAAGGTAAACCATTATAACTCATAGCTAATCAAGCATGGCACAAGCAACTATGATCTCTAATTGTCATTGCAAACATGTTTATTCATAATAAGCTAAATCAAGAACGACGGACTCATCATATTTACAAAAACAAAAGAGGTCGAGTTCATACCAGCTTTTCTCATCTCAGTCAGTCCATCATATATCATCATAATTGCCTTTCACTTGCACGACCGAATGGTGTGAATAATAAGAGTGCACGTGCATTGGACTAAGCTGGAATCTGCGAGCATTCAAGAAACAGGAGAAGACAAGGCAATATGGGCTCTGGGTTAAATCAACAATAATGCATATAAGAGCCACTTCAACAATTTAATCATGGTCTTCTCCTACTGACCCCCAAAGAATATAAAAGAAATAAAAACTATTTACACGGGAAAGCTCCCAACAAGCAAAAGAAGGATGAGAAATATTTTTGGGTTTTCTTTTTAATTACTACTACAGCAGAAAAGTAAACTACTCCTAAATTTTTTTGGTTTCTTAAGGTTTATCAAACACACAAGAAGAAAGCAGGAAAAAGAAAATAAACTAGCATGGATATTACAGTGAAAGAGTATGAGCACCAACATCTAGCAATGAGTGTGTGTGAACATAAATGTAATGTCGGTGAGAAATACGTACTCCCCCAAGGTTAGGCTTTTGGCCTAAGTTGGTCTATTGCCAGGGATAGCCTGGCGGATACCCGTATGTGTAGCTGGGGTCGTACTGCGACGAAGGGTAGTTGGGATCATGTTGTGATGCAGCTGCTATCGCGTCCTGAGCTGCAGCGTGGAGTCGGGCTACCTCTGCTCTCCTCTCGTACTCATCTGCCTCTTATCTAGTAATTGTGTATCTTCCGTTTGCCTGGTAATCAAAGAAGGCAGGAGCAGGGAGAGTAATACGGACAACATGCCGTTTGTTAAAAATTAAACGATATCGGAGAGGTGACTCAGTCCTCTCAACAAAATGGTGAGAAACCATAGAATTAAAATCTAAATAAGCAGGAGGCAACTCCATGTCTCCTTCACGAACGTATATCTCAAGAAATTTAGCTAAGCGGGTTGCATTAATTCCTCCGAAGAAATCTCCATTATGTCTATTATGATGCAACCTACGAGCTACAATGGCTCCCATATGATAAGATTGGTCTCCTAACACAGCACTCCTAAGAATGCTGAGGTCAGGGACACACATGTGACATGCTTCATCCTTAGCATTTATGCATCTACCGATGAAGAGAGCAAAATAATGTATAGCAGGAATGTGAATGCTCCCTATGGTAGCCTGCGTTATATATCTGGATTCCCCTACAGTTATACTAGCAAGAAAGTCTCTAAATTCAGATTTAGGGGGATCCCTAATACTGCCCCATGATGGAAGTTTGCACGCAAGAGTGAAATCCTCTAAGTCCATTCTATAAGATTATCATAAAGATCAAACATGACTGAAGGAGAATTACGCGAAGATGAATACTCATACCTCCTCACAAATGAACTTGTGAGATCATGATATTGGGGGAATTTGTCACCCTCAAAATCCTCAAGACCGGCATTGCGCAAATATGCTTTGAATTCTTCTTTAATTCCCGCACGGTCCATGAAATTTTCCGACGGCCATTCGCAAGGCCGTACGGGGGCGTCTCTTGGTGGATCCTCGTCAGCATCGCGCATAGCAATTCTGGGTCCTTGCTTCTTAGAGGAACCACCTTGGAACATCTTCCTAAGCATATTGTTCTTCTCTGAAAAATTCTGAAAATTTTTAGTAACTTCAAACAAAAGTGAACCAACTTCAATAAAACTGATATCAACTACTCCTACAAGTGACTAGAGCCTATATCAAGCATTAGAACTACTTGGAACCATATAAATTTGACATGCAAGCTCAAGAACATGGTCACCTATGCAGCACAAATTTGCAAAGAATAAGGCACTAAAACAAAAACTAATTGGACCAATGGAGGAGTCAGATACCAAGGAACAATCTCCCCAAGCAGTTTTGCGAGAGGTGCTTTGAGCAAGGAGATCGAAAATCACAGCAAAAGTGGCTGGAACTCGTGCTTGAGTTGGTTTTTCGGGTTTGTGTGAGACAGAGGAAGAAGATGGGTGCTGGGATAAGTGGAGGAGGGCCACCGTGGGCCCATGAGGCAGGGGGGCGCGCCCTATAGGGGGGCGCCCACCACCCTCGTGGCCAGGTGGCAGCTCCTCCTGTGGTAATTTTTGCACAGTAAATCCTTAAATATTCCCGAAAAATCATATTAAATTGGCATGGCATTTTGAGGACTTTTATTTTCAGGATATTTTTATATTGCACGGATAAGACAAGAAACAGACAGAGAAATACTATTTTTACTTTATTTCTACTAAAGAAAAGAAAATATAAAGAGGGTGCAGAAGTTTGTGCTTCTAGTTTCATCCATCTCATGCTCATTAAAAAGAATCCACTAACAAGGTTGATCAAGCCTTGTTAACAAACCCATTCCGATAATCATGAAACCGGAGAAATTTCGAATGACACTAAGTTACCTCAACGGGGATATGCACATCCCCAATAATAAGTATATCATATTTCTTTTTGATGGTAGGAAGAGGAAATTCAAAACCTCCAAATTTAATTGATGGAATTTTTCCAATGGAGTTGATACTATGGACTTGAGGTTGTTTCCTCGGAAAGTGTACCGTATGCTCATTACCATTAACATGAAAAGTGACATTGCCTTTGTTGCAATCAATAACAGCCCCTGTAGTATTAAGAAAAGGTCTTCCAAGAATAATAGACATACTATCATCCTCGGGAATATCAAGAATAACAAAGTCCGTTAAAATAGTAACGTTTGCAACCCCAACAGGCACATCCTCACAAATACCGACAGGTATAGCAGTTGATTTGTCAGCCATTTGCAAAGATATTTCAGTAGGTGTCAACTTACTCAAGTCAAGTCTATGATATAAAGAGAGAGGCATAACACTAACACCGGCTCCAAGATCACATAAAGCAGTTTTAATATAATTTCTTTTAATGGAGCAAGGTATAGTAGGTACTCCGGGATCTCCAAGTTTCTTTGGTATTCCACCCTTAAAAGTATAATTAGCAAGAATGGTGGAAATTTCAGCTTCTGGTATCTTTCTTTTATTAGTAATGATATCTTTCATATATTTAGCATAAGGATTTGTTTTGAGCACATCAGTCAATCGCATACGTAAAAAGATAGGCCTAATCATTTCAGCAAAGCGCTCAAAATCCTCATCATCCTTCTTCCTGGATGGTTTCGGAGGAAAAGGCATGGGTTTCTGAACCCAAGGTTCTCTTTCTTTACCATGTTTCCTAGCAACAAAGTCTCTTTTATCATAATGTTGATTCTTTGATTGTGGGTTATCAAGATCAACAGCAGGTTCAATTTCTACATCAGTATCATTACTAGGTTGAGCATCATAATAAACATCATCATTAGGTTCATGTTCATTACCAGATTGTGTTTCAGCATCAGACATAGAGATATCATTCGGATTATCAGGTGGTTCAGCAATAGGTTCACTAGAAGTTTGCACAGTTCTATCATTTTTCTTTTTGTTCTTCTTAGAAGAACTAGGAACATCAATATTATTTCTCTGAGAATCTTGCTCGATTCTCTTAGGGTGGCCTTCAGGATACAAAGGTTCCTGAGTCATTCTACCAGTTCTAGTAGCCACTCTAACAACATAATCATTTTTCTTACTATTCATTTCATCAAGCACTTCTTTTTGAGCCTTAAGTACTTGTTCTACTTGAGTGGTAACCATAGAAGCATGTTTGCTAGCAAGTTTAAGTTCACCTCTAATATTAGCCATATAATCACCCAAGTGTCTAATCTTATAAGCATTTTCTTTTAATTGTCTACCAAAATAAGCATTGAAGTCGTCTTGCTTAAACATAAAGTTATCAAACTCATCCAAGCATTGACTAGCAATTTTAGTAGGAGGAACTTCAGCTTTATCATATCTATAGAGAGAATTTACCTTTACTACCTGTGTCGGGATATCAGGATCAGGAGGTTCTTCAGTAAATAATTGATCAAGTTCATATGTTTCTTCGACAGGCGGTAGATTAAGACCATGTATTTCTTCAATAGGAGGTAAATTCTTAACGTCTTCAGCTTTAATACCTTTTTCTTTCATAGATTTTTTTGCCTCTTGCATATCTTCGGGACTGAGGAATAGAACACCTCTCTTCTTCGGAGTTGGTTTAGGAATAGGCTCAGTAATTGGAGCGGGAGCTGGCTCAGGAGCTGGCTCAGGAGGTGCCCAGTTATTTTCATTCGTCAACATATTATTCAATAGAATTTCAGCTTCATCTGGTGTTCTTTCCCTGAAAAGAGAACCAGCACAACTATCCAGGTAATCTCTGGAAGCATCGATTAGTCCATTATAGACGATATCAAGTATTTCAGGTTTCTTAAGAGGATGATCAGGCAAAGCATTAAGTAACTTGAGAAGCCTCCCCCAAGCTTGTGGGAGACTCTCTTCTTTAATTTGCACAAAGTTGTATATTTCCCTTAAAGCAGCTTGTTTCTTATGAGCAAGGAAATATTTAGCAGAGAAGTAATAAATCATATCCTGGGGACTACGCACACAACCAGGATCAAGAGAATTAAACCATATCTTAGCATCAACCTTTAATGAGAACGAAAATATTTTGAGTATATAGAAGTAACGCGATCTCTCATCATTAGTGAACAGGGCAGCTATATCATTTAACTTAGTAAGATGTGCCACAACATTTCAGATTCATAGCCATAGAAAGGATCAGATTCAACCAAAGTAATTATATCTGGATCAACAGATAATTCATAATCCTTATCAGGAACACAGATAGGTGAAGTTGCAAAAGCAGGATCAGGTTTCATTTTATCTCTAAGTGATTCTTTGTTCCATTTAATCAATAACCTCTTAAGCTCGTATCTATCTCTGCAGGCTAAAATAGCTAAAGAAGCATCTTTATCAAAAAGATAACCCTGAGGAATAACGGGCATATTTTCATCATTGTATTCAGATTCATCAATTTCTCTTTCTCTAGCCCTAGCAATTTGTTCTTCAAGAAATTCACTAAGGGGCATAGTAGTATCAGGCATAGAAGCAGTTTCATCATAAGTATCATGCATAGCAGAAGTGGCATCATCAATGACATGCGACATATCGGAACGAATAACAGAAGCAGGTTTAGGTGTCGCTAGCTTACTCATAACAGAAGGTGAATCAAGTGCAGAGCTAGATGGCAGTTCCTTACCTCCCCTCGTAGTTGAGGGATAAATTGTTGTCTTAGCGTATTTCAAGTTCTTCATAGTGTCCAGCAGATATAAATCCCAAGTGACTCAAAGAATAGAGCTATGCTCCCCGGCAACGGCGCCAGAAAAAGGTCTTGATAGCCCACAAGTATAGGGGATCGCAACAGCTTTCGAGGGTAGAGTATTCAACCGAAATTTATTGATTCAACACAAGGGGAGCCAAAGAATATTCTCAAGTATTAGCAGCTGAGTTGTCAATTCAACCACACCTGGAAACTTAGTATCTGCAGCTAGTAGCAAAGTAATATGATAGTGGTGGTAACGACAACTAAAGTAAAGACAGTAAAAGTAATGTTTTTGGTATTTTGTAGTGATTGTAACAGTAGCAGCGGGAAAGTAAATAAACGTAAACCAGTATATGGAAGACTCGTAGGCATCGGGTCAGTGATGGATAATTATGCCGGATGCGGTTCATCATGTGACAGTCATAACATAGGGTGACACAGAACTAGCTCCAATTCATCAATGTAATGTAGGCATGTATTCCGTATATAGTCATACGTGCTTATGGAAAAGAACTTGCATGATATCTTTTGTCCTACCCTCCCGTGGCAGCGGGGTCCTATTGGAAACTAAGGGATATTAAGGCCTCCTTTTAATAGAGAACCGAAACAAAGCATTAGCACATAGTGAATACATGAACTCCTCAAACTACGGTCATCACCGGGAGTGGTCCCGATTATTGTCACTTCGGGGTTGCCGGATCATAACACATAGTAGGTGACTATAGACTTGCAAGATAGGATCAAGAACTCACATATATTCATGAAAACATAATAGGTCCAGATCTGAAATCATGGCACTCGGGCCCTAGTGACAAGCATTAAGCATAGCAAAGTCATAGCAACATCAATCTCAGAACATAGTGGGTACTAGGGATCAAACCCTAACAAAACTAACTCGATTACATGATAAATCTCATCCAACCCATCACCGTCCAACAAGCCTACGATGGAATTACTCACGCACGGCGGTGAGCATCAAGAAATTGGTGATAGAGGATGGTTGATGATGATGACGACGATGAATCCCCCTCTCCGGAGCCCCAAACGGACTCCAGATCAGCCCTCCCGAGAGAGATTAGGGCTTGGCGGCGGCTCCGTATCGTAAAACGCGATGATTTCTTCTCTCTGATTTTTTTTCTCCCTGAAAGCCAATATATAGAGTTGGAGTTGGCGTCGGAGGGTGTCCAGGGGGCCAACGAGGTAGGGGGGCGCGCCCTAGAGGGGGGGGGGCGCCCCCCACCCTCGTGGACAGGGTGTGGGCCCCCTGGTCTTCATCTTTGGCGAGTATTTTTTATTATTTTTTCTAAGGTGTTCCGTGGAGTTTCAGGACTTTTCGAGAATATTTTCTTTCTACACATAAAACAACACCATGGTAATTCTGCTGAAAACAGCGTCGGTCCGGGTTAGTTCCATTCAAATCATACAAGTTAGAGTCCAAAACAAGGGCAAAAGTGTTTGGAAAAGTAGATACAACGGAGACGTATCAGCCCCCGGGTCTATTTTCCATCATATAAGTTTCCAACCTATTTTTACTCTGCAATCTTTACTTTCAATCTATATCATAAAAATACCAAAAATATTTATCTTATTATCTCTATCAGATCTCACTTTTGCAAGTGCTCGAGAAGGGATTGACAACCCCTTTATCGCGTTGGTTGCAAGGTTCTTATTTGTTTGTGTAGGTACAAGGTAACTCATGTGTGGTCTCCTACTGGACTGATACCTTGGTTCTAAAAAATTGAGGGAAATACTTACGCTACTTTGCTGCATAACCCTTTCCTCTTCAAGGGAAAAACCAACATGGTGCTCAAGAGGTAGCAGTCCCTAGTATGCCTCTACTTGACTAGCTCGTTAATCAAAGATGGTTAAGTTTACAGACCATAGACATGTGTTGTCATTTGATGAACGGGATCACATCATTTGAAGAATGATGTGATGGACAAGACCCATCCGTTAGCTTAGCATAATGATCATTAAGTTTTATTGCTATTGCTTTCCTTCATGACTTATACGTTTTCCTTTGACTATGAGATTATGCAACTCCCGAATACCATAGGAACACCTTGTGTGCTATTAAACATCACAACGTCACTGGGTGATTATAAAGATGCTCTACAGGTGTCTCCGAAGGTGTTTGTTGAGTTGGCATAGATCAAGATTAGGATTTGTCACTCCATGTATCAGAGAGGTATCTCTGGGCCCTCTCGGTAATGCACATCACTATAAGCCTTGCAAGCAATGTGACTAATGAGTTAGTTACGGGATGATGCATTACGAAACGAGTAAAGAGACTTGCCGGTAACAAGATTGAACTAGGTATGATGATACCGACGATCGAATATCGGGCAAGTAACATACCGATGACAAAGGGAATAACGTATGTTGTTATTGCGGTTTGACCGATAAAGATCTTCATAGAATATGTAGGAACCATTATGAGCATCCAGGTTCCGCTATTGGTTATTGACCGGAGATGTGAATTGGTCATGTCTACATAGTTCTCGAACCCGTAGGGTCCGCACACTTAACGTTCGATGACGATTTGTATTATGAGTTATGTGTTTTGGTGACCGAAGATTGTTGGGAGTCCCGAATGAGATCACGGACATCTCCTAGACAGATCTTGCGTGATCGTAGGATTTTTTTTGAAATTGCATGCTACGTTCCCCAACAAGCCCAGGTCGAAATGGAGTTCTCTGGCAGGTGCATCCGCCAAGATCTCACATTTGGCTTGAGTGCCAAAGGGCAATAGTTGGCGAACACCTTCTTGTGTCTTCCCCCGACAGCTTGAACAGTGATGGTGTAGATGCTCAAGAACTTTGTCGGGTTCAGTCTCCCATCATACTTCTCTGGTATTTCTGGCTTGAACGTGCGAGCGGATGGCCAATGGACTTGCCGCAACTCTCGGGTGAAGGCGGGGCACCCAGCCTCGTAAGGCAGGTACCCACCTTCGCCGAGCGCGGGCTCATCGATGTTGGGGCCATCACGCCTATCATACTGGTGGTGGGTGTCGCGGCGTCGCCCGATGGTGACGCGCATGCCTTCCCTTTGCCTGTCCTCTAGGACTCGTCATTAGCCTTGACGCTCTTGAGGGTCAGACGAAGCCATCGAGAAGTGGTTGAGCTCTTGGTCACGTGGCTCCCGCGCTGGCTGCTGTGGAGGGTATTGCACTGTGGGGGTGGCTCCTTCCGCACGGCTGATACGTCTCCAATGTATCTATAATTTTTTATTGTTCCATGCTATTGTATTATCCATCTAGGATGTTTTATATGCTATTTTATATGATTTTTGGGACTAACCTATTAACCTAGAGCCCAGTGCTAGTTTCTGTTTTTTTCCTTATTTTTGAGTATCGCAGAAAAGGAATACCAAACGGAGTCCAATTGACGTGCCAATTTTTGATGATTTTTTATGGACCAAAAGAAGCTCCCGGAGTAAAAGAGTTGGGCCAGAAGAGTCCCGGGCCGTCCACGAGGGTGGGGGGCGCGCCCTACCCCCTGGGCGCGCCCCCTATCTCGTGGATGACTCGGAGACCCCCCTGACGTGAGACCTATGCCAAAAATTCCTATAAATACAAAAACCTCCAGAAAATAACCTAGATCGAGAGTTCCGCCGCCGCATGCCTCTGTAGCCACCAAAAACCAATCGGGACCCTGTTCCGGCACCCTGCCGGAGGGGGGATCCCTCACCGGTGGCCATCTTCATCATCCCGGCGCTCTCCATGACGAGGAGGGAGTAGTTCACCCTCGGGGCTGAGGGTATGTACCAGTAGCTATGTGTTTGATCTCTCTCTCTCTCTCTCTCTCTCTCTCTCTCTCTCTCTCGTGTTCTTGATTTGGCACGATCTTGATGTATCGTGAGCTTTGCTATTATAGTTGGATCTTATGATGTTTCTCCCCTTCTACTCTCTTGTAATGGATTGAGTTTTCCCTTTGAAGTTATCTTATCGGATTGAGTCTTTAAGGATATGAGAACACTTGATGTATGTCTTGCATGTGCTTATCTGTGGCGACAATGCGATATTCACATGATCTACTTGATGTATGTTTTGGTGATCAACTTGCGGGTTCAGTGACCTCGTGAACTTATGCATAGGGGTTGGCACACGTTTTCATCTTGACTCTCTGGTAGAAACTTTGGGGCACTCTTTGAAGTACTTTGTGTTGGTTGAATAGATGATTCTGAGATCGTGTGATGCATATCGTATAATCATACCCACGGATACTTGAGATGACATTGGTATATCTAGGTGACATTAGGGGTTTGGTTGATTTGTGTCTTAAGGTGTTATTCTAGTATGAACTCTAGGATAGATCGAATGGAAAGAATAGCTTCGTGTTATTTTACTACGGACTCTTGAATAGATCGATCAGAAAGGATAACTTTGAGGTGGTTTCGTACCCTACAATAATCTCTTCGTTTGTTCTCCGCTATTAGTGACTTTGGAGTGGCTCTTTGTTGCATGTTGAGGGATAGTTATATGATCCAATTATGTTATTATTGTTGAGGGAACTTGCACTAGTGAAAGTATGAACCCTAGGCCTTGTTTCAACGCATTGCAATACCGTTTGTGCTCACTTTTATCATTAGTTACCTTGCTGTTTTTATATTTTTAGATTAGTAAAACCTATATCTACCATCCATATTGCACTTGTATCACCATCTCTTCGTCGAACTAGTGCACCTATACAATTTACCATTGTATTGGGTGTGTTGGAGACACAAGAGACTCTTTGTTATTTGGTTGCAGGGTTGTTTGAGAGAGACCATCTTCATCCGACGCCTCCCACGGATTGATAAACTTTAGGTCATCCACTTGAGGGGAATTTGCTACTGTCCTACAAACCTCTGCACTTGGAGGCCCAACAACGTCTACAAGAAGAATGTTGTGTAGTATACATCAAGCAATTTCTAGCGTCGTTGCCAGGGAGGTGAGTGCTTGAAGGTATATCTTTAGATCTTGCAATAAAATATTTTAGTTTTTTGTTTTATCACTAGTTTAGTCTATAAAAGAAAACTACAAAAAAATGGAATTGAGGGTGCCTCATATGCTTCATCTTTTTAATGTCTTTCATGAAAATGATGGGAAGGGAAATTGTGCTCAAGTACTAGAAGAAGAATTACATAGAATGCTTGGCATAAAATATGTGAATGATGAACATGATTGCAATGTTGTTAGTATGAATTCTTTGAATACCCATGATGCTAATGTTATGCAAAGCCACAAGCTTGGGGATGCTATGTTTGATGAAGATGATATGTTTAGTCCCCCAGTTTTGATGAGCAAATTTATTATGATGAAAGCATGCCTCCTATTTATGATGATTATTGTGATGATACGTATGCTATAAAGAATAATGTAACCATGAAACTTGTCATCATGCACTACAAAAGAAAGACACATCTGTGACATTTTGGGCCAAACGATTTTTTTTTCTGTCATACATATGACACTTCTATGACGATAATTGTGACAAAACCCGGTATCATCATAGATGTGGTGGGCTCCTACTTCTATGACAAAAAATCATGACAGAAAATGGGCTTTTCGTCCTAGGCGGGTCGGAGACGCAGCTGCATGACATTCTTTCGGCCATCCATGACGGAAAAAACCGTGGTAGAAGCGAGGGGGAGGAAAATTTCGGGGAGTTCCCGGTTACGGTGGGAGGTCGGGGGCCGAGCGATGCACGTTTCTCTCGTACACGTACGCGTGTGTGTGCGAGGCGTTGGCTCTAACTGAACCCGAGCGAGGCGTTGGGCTCTAACTGAACCCGAGCGATTGCACTGCAGGCTACGCGTTACTGAACCCGAGTGATCGATCGATGGCTGTTAACTGAACCCGATCGAGCGATTCCTTCGCTACTGCTGCTAACTGAAGCCGATCGATGCTGCCTCTGGATGAACAGTGAGCGTTGCGGGGGGGGGGGGGGGGGTTGGATGAACAGGACCCCGTGGTGTTGCCTCTGGATGAATAGGACCCCGATCGATCGAGCCGGTTGGGGCTGGATGAACAGGACCCCGTGGAGGGCTGGATGAACAGGACCAGCCTGTGGAGGGCAGGATGAACAATAGACGATGGAGGGGTGCCCGTGGAGGGGTGGTTGAAATGGACCCCGGGGTGTGGAGGGCTGGATGAATAGTAGACGGTGGAGGGGTGGTTGAATAGTAGCCGATGGAGTAGCGCGCGGTGGAGGCTGGATGAATAGGAGCCCATGGAGGCTGGAGGAGGTCGACGGTGGATGAACAGTAGCTCATGGAGGCTGGAGGGGGTCGATGGTGGAGATGAACAGTATCCCGTGGAGTCCCGTTTTGTGGTACGCCACACCCCTCCCAATGAACAGGACCCCCGTCTCGACCGCAGCGCTCCAACACAAGTCCGTTTCCTCTGTTTTGCGGTACGCCACACCCCTCCCGATCAACAGGACCCCCGTTTCGACAGTAGGAGGTCCGTTTCCTCCGTTTTGTGGTATGCCAGACCCCTCCTGATGAACAGGATCCTGTTTCGAACGTGGCCGGTCGAACACAAGGCCGTTTCCTCCATTCTGCGGTACGCCAGGCCTCGTTTCCATTGCCTGTTCTGTCCAAGCCCTCCCGATGAACACGGCGCATTCCGTTGCCTCCCCATGAACACGACGCATTCCGTTGCCTCCCCATGAACACGACGACGACGCTGTTTCTCCGTTCCGACCCAGCCATGTCAACGAGCCCTCGCCGTACGTATGCGCGAGTAGGCGTTCGATACCCCACCCGTATGTACACATACTGTCGGTGTACTAGAGTAGGGGTAACCTAGTATCCCGAACTTGTGCACGGGCAGTCGCAGCGCCCCGCGGCAAGGCCTGCCAGGTGACCGCCAAGGACCTACTTGGTTCCTTTGGAGCCATTCAAGAACGAAGTATTTAAGCCAAGGAGACGAGGCCCCGGCAAGAGGAGCTTGCCGGGAAGGTCACTCAAAGCACCAAGCCCCGGCAAGAGGAGCCTTCCGGGAAGGCCAACCGAGGCACCTCAAGGAACTTGCCGCGACGCGCCACACGTCCCGGCAGGACCCGGCGAGCGACAAGCTTCCGGACGCGACAGGACAACGACCGAGGCAAGGTGCTTGCCACGTCAAGCAACCACTCTGTACCCGCGCTCCAGCACATCCATCAACGTGTCACTCTGGGACCCTTCCAGGCGCACGTGGCGGGAGGCTGTGCAGCTAGGGGTGCATCATGGCAAACAACGCTGACAAGATCGCCATCATGGCGAACGGTGGCGTCCCTAACGATCCCTTTTCTGCACTGTTTGGGCGACGTAGATAGGCATTTAATGCCCTTGTCCCCTGCCGTCAGAGTTAGGTATGATACACTGTGTAGGTAGCTGTACCTACCGCAGCACCTTTCCATTTTTGCCCTTGCCCACGTTGCCACCTGTTGGAGACCCCTTGAGCATATAAAAGGAGGCCCATGCACAACGTGGAAAGGGGAGGACGAACAGAGAAAAGCTCGGTCTTGTTAGCTGCCTGAGTGTACTGTAGCACTCAGCGCTCCCGAGCAAGAACTCAATACAAACCACAAAGCAGCAGCAGGAGTATTATCTCTCCGGAGAGCTCCGAAGCTGGTAAAAAACCGCTCGCGTGCCCCGCCTCGATCTGCTCTTCGCGCGGCCTCCACCCCCCGCTAAACCGAAAGGGGCTCCGTCCCCATAGGTGCTCGTGGAGCTAGCTTTTTCCCCGGCATCTTAGGCCTGCCAGGTGACCGCCAAGGACCTACTTGGTTCCTTTGGAGCCATTCAAGAACGAAGTATTTAAGCCAAGGAGACGAGGCCCCGGCAAGAGGAGCTTGCCGGGAAGGTCACTCAAAGCACCAAGCCCCGGCAAGAGGAGCTTGCCGGGAAGGCCAACCGAGGCACCTCAAGGAACTTGCCGCGACGCGCCACACGTCCCGGCAGGACCCGGCGAGCGACAAGCTTCCGGACGCGACAGGACAATGACCGCGGCAAGGTGCTTGCCGCGTCAAGCAACCACTCTGTACGCGCGCTCCAGCACATCCATCAACGTGTCGCTCTGGGACCCTTCCAGGCGCACGTGGCGGGAGGCTGTGCAGCCAGGGGTGCATCGTGGCAAACAGCGTTGACAAGATCGCCATCGTGGCGAACGGTGGCGTCCCTAACGGTCCCTTTTCTGCACTGTTTGGGCGACGTAGATAGGCATTTAATGCCCTTGTCCCCTGCCGTCAGAGTTAGGTATGATACACTGTGTAGGTAGTTGTACCTACCGCAACACCTTTCCATTTTTGCCCTTGCCCACGTTGCCACCTGTTGGAGACCCCTTGAGCATATAAAAGGAGGCCCATGCACAACGTGGAAAGGGGAGGACGAACAGAGAAACGCTCGGTCTTGTTAGCTGCCTGAGTGTACTGTAGCACTCAGCGCTCCCGAGCAAGAACTCAATACAAACCACAAAGCAGCAGTAGGAGTATTATCTCTCCGGAGAGCTCCGAAGCTGGGTAAAAAACCGCTCGCGTGCCCCGCCTCGATCTGCTCTTCGTGCGACCTCCGCCCCCCGCCGAATCAAAAGGGGTTCCGTCCCCATAGGTGCTCGTGGAGCCAGCTTTTTCCCCGGCATCTTTGGCGTGCCAGGTAGGGGGCGTCGAGGTTGTGTGAACCTGATCCGGCATTCGCGCGAGCTAGATCTTCATCAACTTCATCGACATGCCGCCGAAGAAGAAGGCTTCGGAAGCGGCTGCTCCGTCCGCGTTGAATCCACCGCCGCCGGAGCAAACGGCTGGTGGGGAAGACGCCGGCGGAAGAACGGGCGTCGACGAGGGAGCCCACGGTGTCACCAAGTCCAAGGACAAGACTGCGCTGCCCGTCGGCGGCGTAGCCGGCTCCCACGACGACCGGGCGTCCGTAGATGCACCGCGCCCATCTCAGGAGGCGCAGGACCGGCAGCGTCGTGGTACTCACAGTACCATACGCTCGCTGGACCCAGATCGAGCTGGCGGATCTCGAGATGCTCCAGGCCGGCATACGCGCCAACGTGCTGGCGCGAGCGAGGCACGGTCGCCTGGACGGAATACTGCTCCTTCTAACATAGTTGGAAGTCCGAGCATATCCCGCTCCTCGCACCGTTCGCCACCGCTACCCGCCACTCCAGCGGAAGCTTGGGCGCGAGCTCAACTGCTCCTAGACTTCCCTCCAACGCCAGACAAGATCGACGACTGGAGGACCACCATTCAGAGTCTCATCGGCTTCGCCAACGGCGACACTCCACGGCAAGCGACCACATCGCAGCCGCGGCAGGCCAGCCAGGTGCGAGCCGATGGCGACAAGACCGGTGGGGGTGCAACCACCGTGCACTCTCCGCCCCGAAGGCCAAGATCACCGACTCGCCGGGTCCGCCACGACAGCGACTCCACTGCTTCATCAGATCCGCGAGCTCGCCGCGATCAACGCCAAGTTCTTCACGAACGACAACAAGAAGACGCTCGTACTCGCATCGAGCGCCGAAGAGAAGCGCGGCGTCAGTCAGACAAGCGCGCTGGGCCCACTGTCTACATGCATGCGCCAGGGGAACCAGGCGACCTGTCGTACGCGGTAGGTTGCCCTGCGTTCACCCGTGAGCTGCGGCAAGTCCAGTGGCCGAGCACGAAGAACTTCAAGCCAGACGTACCTGAGAAGTATGACGGCAAGTTGCATCCGTCGGAGTTCCTCAGCATATACACCATCACGGTGCAAGCTGCTGGGGGGCGCGACGACAAGATCCTTGCCAACTACTTCCCGCTGGTGCTCAAGCCCAATGTCAGGTCCTGGCTCATGCACTTGCCGGAAAACTCCATATCTTCCTGGGCAGACCTATGCCATCAGTTTGTCGGCGCCTTTACAGGCGGCCACAAACCTCATGGCCAGGAGAGTGATCTTCACCTGTTTGCCCAGAAGGGAGGAGAGCCCTGCGCAAGTACATCCAGAGATTCAGCCAAGTGCAACTCAACATCCCAGACGTCCACCCTGCCGCGGTCATTAGTGCGTTCCACCAGAACGTGCGTAACCGCAGGATGCGGGAGGAGATGGTGATGTGCAAGATCAGAGACGTCAGTGAGCTGTATGCCCTGGCCGACAGATGTGCACGTGCTGAGGAAGGGAGGAAACTCCCCGGAGAGAATACAGGAACAGGAGGATCTGACAGCGATGATGCTGCCCCGCAAAACAAAAACCGGCGGCGGAACAACAGGAAGAGGAAAGGCAAAGATGTGCTAGTTGTTGAGCAGTCCGGCAACGAAGGTGGTGCCAAGACAGCCAAGACTAATAGCTCCGGCAAGGAGGTTGCCGCATGCGCCAACTGCCAGGCTGTGGCGGCCGCCGACAAGCAGGACGGCACCAACAAACAGTACTGCAAGATCCACCGCACCAAGGGCCATGACCTCCAGAGCTGCAAGAAGGTCGAACAGCTTGTCGAGCTGCAAAAGGCCGAATACGAGCGACGCGACAAGGAGAAAGCCCAAGGAGGTGCTGGAGGATCCGGTATGAAGCGCACCGGCCGGAGAGGACGCCGCGGCAACGCCAAGCAGCGGCAAGGTGACAGACCTCCCCGCGGCCGCGACAAGGATGAAGATGACGACGACGACGAAGACATGGATGATGCCGAGACCAGCGAGCAGGAGTTCCAGAAAGCCACAGAGGTCTTGTGCGTTGGCGGTGCTTCTCTGCATACTTCACACCGCCAACTCAAGCAGTGGGTGCGGGAAGTCAATGCGGCAGAACCACCCGTCGAATCACGCAAGCTTCTGAAATGGTCCAGCACGCCTATCATCTTTGATATTGAGGACCACCCTGATCGCACAACTGCTGTCGGGTGTTTGCCGATGTTGGTCTCACCAACTATCCGCAACCTCAAGGTCACTAAGATGCTAGTTGACGGCGGGGCCGACTTGAACCTTATCTCCTCCGCTGTGCTCCGAAAACTCCAAGTCCCTGACAGCGAGCTCGAAGAGACCGGCACATTCCAAGGAATCAACCCGGGAAGGAGCAAGCCGAAGGGGAAGATCACGCTGCCGGTGACATTTGGCAGCGAATTGAACTTCAGGACTAAGAGGATCACTTTCGACGTTGCCGATTTTCCGTTGCCTTACAACGGAATTCTCGGCCGTCCAGCGCTCGCCAAATTCATGGCGGCCTCTCACTACGCGTACAATATGCTGAAGATGCCAGGCCCGATAAGTGTCATCATTGTCCCTGGCGACAAGAAAGATGCTCTTATCTGTGCCGACAAGATCTACCGAGAAGCAGCAGCCGCAACGGATCGCGAGACACTTGCCGCTGAAGCTCCCGGGGGGAAGAAGAAGACCAAGTCCGGCAAGAGCTCTGATGCCCACTCCAACAAGCGCACCTCTTTGGAGTGCTGCGCTACCGTCGAGGACGCACCATCGAGCTCCACTGGCAAGTGTAAGAAGACGATGGCAGCTCCGCCAGCGACCAAGAAGGTGTCCGCCAAGGAGGACGACACTGGTGGTACCTTCACCATCAGTGCCACTCTCGACCCTAAATAGGAAAGCACGCTCGTTGCTTTCCTGTGGGCGAACGTCGATGTGTTTGCATGGCAACCATCTGACATCCCCGGTGTTCCCAGGAAAGTAATTGAGCACCACCTTGCCGTCTGTCCTCATGCGCGGCCCGTCAAGCAGAAAGTCAGGAAGCAAGCAGTGGAGCGCCAAGAGTTCATCGCAGAAGAGATCAAGAAGTTGGAAGCAGCAGGCCTCGTCAGAGGAGTGCTCCATCCCACGTGGTTGGCCAATCCTGTAGTCGTGCGCAAGGCGAACAGGAAATGGAGGCTTTGTATCGACTTCACCGATGTCAATAAAGCTTGTCCCAAAGATCCATTCCCCTTGCCGTGCATTGACCAGATTGTTGACTCCTCGGCCGGATGTGACTTGCTTTCGTTTCTTGACGCATACTCAGGATATCATCAGATCTTCATGGCAGAAGAGGATGAGGAGAAAACCGCGTTCATCACTCCATGTGGCACGTACTGTTTCGTACGGATGCCTTTCGGTTTGAAGAATGCTGGTTCAACATTTGCAAGGGTAGTCCACACTGCTTTTGAGCCACAAATACACAGAAATGTGGAAGCCTACATGGATGATATAGTGGTCAAGAGCAGGGACAAAGCAACTCTGATCCAAGATTTAGAAGAGACTTTTGCAAATCTGCGCAAGATCAGCCTCAAGCTCAACCCCGAGAAGTGCGTGTTTGGAGTCCCTTCCGGAAAGCTTCTCGGGTTCTTCGTGTCTCAGCGGGGAATTGAGGCCAATCCCAACAAGATCAAGGCCATTGAGCAGATTGAAGCACCGAAGCGCGTCAAGGATGTACGAAGACTTGCCGGCTGCGTGGCGGCTCTCAGCAGGTTTATTTCTAAGTCAGGTGAGCGCGCCCTGCCGTTTTTCAAAATTTTGAAAAAGGCAGGTCCAATGAAATGGACTCCGGAAGCGGAGGATGCGCTGCAGGACTTGAAGAGATACCTGTCCTCCACTCCAATACTTGTCGCACCTAAGCCACAAGAGAAGTTGTTGCTATATCTGGCGGCAACCAATCAAGTGGTTAGTGCTGCGTTAGTAGCGGAGAGGGAGGCAGATGATGAGCCAGCAACCACGGCAAGCGCATCCAACGACAAGCAGGGGGCTTCCCCGACAAGCTCTGGTCCCGGCAAAGATGGGTCTGCGCGAGCGGCCGAGGAGATACAGAAGAAAATGGTGTAGCGCCCAGTCTACTTTGTCAGTTCCCTTCTGTAGGGGGCTAGGTCAAGGTACTCTGGTGTGCAGAAATTGCTTTTCGGCCTTCTCATGGCCTTGAGAAAGCTGCGCCATTACTTCCAAGCACATGAGATCACAGTTGTCACTCGCTTTCCGCTGAAGAGGATACTGCAGAATCCAGAAGCAACAGGCAGGATTGTTGAGTGGGCACTGGAACTGTCAAGCTTTGGCCTCAAGTTTGAGAGCACTTCAACTATCCAAAGCAGAGCATTGGCAGAATTCATAGCAGAGTGGACGCCAACACCAGATGAAGAAATTCCAGAGACGAGCATCCCCGTCGAAGAAGCAAGCAAAGAGTGGCTGATGTACTTTGATGGTGCCTTCTCGCTGCAAGGCGCCGGTGCTGGCGTGCTGCTTGTCGCACCCACCGGAGAGCACCTCAAGTACGTGGTCCAGATGCACTTTCCCAAGGAGCAAGCAACAAACAATACCGCAGAATATGAAGGATTGCTTGCCGGCCTCAGGATCGCGGCAGACCTTGGGATCAAGAAGCTCATTGTCAGGGGTGACTCGCAGCTTGTCGTCCACCAAGTGAACAAGAATTATCAGAGTCCGTTGATGGAAGCTTATGTTGATGAGGTGAGGAAGCTAGAAGAGCGCTTTGTCGGCCTACAGATGGAACATGTTCCAAGAGCTCAGAACGACATCGCTGACGGCCTGTCAAAGTGCGCAACATTTAAGTTACCTGTGGAACCAGGGATCTTTCTGCTCAAGCTGACTCAACCGTCTGTTACGCCATCAACTGGACGGTGCAAGAAGAGGAAGTTGATTTCTGGTGACTATCTTCCGGCAGAGCTTCCCGAAGCCGCCGCCAAAAAAGTCCCCAAGATCAACACCAAGAGTGTTGAGGAGCAGTCTGCTCCGACAGACCCCATGGCTTGTTTCGTTGAAGCAGACGCTCCCGACAAGTTTTGCTCCGGCAAGCTTGCCGGGGAATGTCAAGCTCCGGCTGAGCCACAGGTTCTCGCCGTAGAAGCGGATGTTCCCGCAGCAGCAGATATGCCTTTAGTCCTTGTTGTCGAGCCACAAGCTCCAGCATGGGCACAACAGATCGTCCGTTTCCTTCAGACAGGAGAACTTCCCGAAGTGCAAGAAGAAGCAGAAAGAGTAGCCCGGCAGTCTAGTATGTACCAGTTCGTCGACAACGAACTGTACAGAAGAAGACTCAACGGTGTGAAATTGAAGTGTATTCCCCGGGAAGATGGACAGAAGCTATTGGCAGAGATACCTGGAGGCATATGTGGTCACCACATTGGTGCCAGAGTACTTGTCGGCAAAGCGTTCCGGCAAGGTTTCTTTTGGCCGACAGCCCTCCAGGATGCAACTGCACAAGTAACCAAGTGTGAAGCGTGCCAGTTCCATTCCAAGCAGATACACCAGCCAGCTCAAGCTCTCCAGACGATCCCTTTATCCTGGCCATTTTTGGTCTGGGGGCTCGACATCCTTGGCCCCTTCCCCCGAGCAGTCGGGGGCTTTGAGTTCTTGTACGTTGCGATTGACAAGTTCACAAAGTGGCCGGAAGTGGAAGCAGTGAGGAAGGTGACAGCACAGTCAGTAGTCAAGTTCTTCAGGTCGATTGTTTGCCGCTTCGGGATCCCTAACAGGATCATCACCGACAACGGTACGCAATTCACGAGTCGCACCTTCATGCAGTACGTCCAAGACCTTGGCGCCAAGGTCTGTTTTGCTTCTGTTGCTCATCCCAGGAGAAACGGTCAAGCGGAGAGGGCAAATGCTGAAGTGCTGCGTGGACTCAAGACCAGGACTTTCGACAGGCTGCACAAGTGCGGAAGAAACTGGATTGAGGAGCTGCCGGTGGTTCTTTGGTCAATCAGGACGACGCCAAATCGAGCCACTGGCCAGACACCTTTCGCTCTAGTCTATGGAGCAGAGGCAGTTATCCCCACGGAACTCGTATACGGGTCACCTCGAGTGCTCACTTATGATGAGCTCCAGCAAGAGAAGCCGCGGTAAGATGACGCGCTGCTCCTTGAGGAAGACCATCTTCAGGCTGCTGTGCGAGCTGCTCGCTACCAGCAAGCTTTGCGCCGCTACCATAGCCGCAAAGTTAACGCCAGAAGTCTCGATGAAGGCGACCTTGTTCTTCGGTGCGTTCATTCCACCAAGAATTCCAACAAGTTGACGCCGAAGGGGGAAGGCCCTTATCGGGTGAAACGAGTCACTAGGCCTGGCGCTGTCCGCCTTGAGACCGAAGATGGCATTTCGGTGAGCAACTCCTGGAACATCGAGCATCTTCGTAAGTTTTACCCGTGAGGCGCGGTTGTCGGACCCTGTCCGGCAACCACCTTTCTGTACAAGTCTTTCCGCTGTTGCATGTAATTCTTTGTACAAAGCCAGGCGCAGACCCTGAGCATAGATGAAGCGCTGGCGCCCTAAGTTTTAGCATGCATGCTGAGTCAAGTCTCGTCCTTGGTTAGGGTTGACAGTGCTTAGTAGCGGCTAACCCCTAACTTAGAGGTCGAGTGTGCGTCCCTTTGCCGTTCTTTCGTTTCCCTTGGTTCGCAAGACTCGCATATCCTGAGTGAAGGGAGCAGAAGAGAAGGAAGAGAAGGGAGCAGAAGAGAAGGAAGAGGAGATGAAAGAATACGGGCCTCCGTCCCCCCCTTATAAAGGAACGGGGTGGGGGCTCGGCTGCCCCGCTCAGCTAATCAGGACACAGTAGGAGCAGGGAACTGGGACCGACCCGCTGCATCGACCCACGACGGCCCAGATTCCCGCCTCCACCGTTCGCCACCCCAAGCGCATGGAAGCCGCGTGGCAGCCGTGCAGAACCGAGGCGACGGATGAGGCGACCTCTCCCCACCCCGTGATCGTGGGGAGTGGACGCCTCGAAGACCACGCCTCCATGCCTCAGGAGGGAGGGGGCGGGCGTTTCGCCCTTTCAAATAAAGAAGCCACCCACAATTACTCCCACGACGCCACGATTGACGCGTGCCGTTCGGGGAGGGCGCGATGGATACAGAGTCAGATGTGACGTGACCCTGGCCCGCGTGCCCGTGCCCTATTTTGGGCCTGGCCCAACAGCGCTCGGCACCGTGTATGGCCCAGGCCCGGGGGCTCCTGTCGGTGTACTAGAGTAGGGGTACCCTAGTATCCCGAACTTGTGCACGGGCAGTCGCAGCGCCCCGCGGCAAGGCCTGCCAGGTGACCGCCAAGGACCTACTTGGTTCCTTTGGAGCCATTCAAGAACGAAGTATTTAAGCCAAGGAGACGAGGCCCCGGCAAGAGGAGCTTGCCGGGAAGGCCAACCGAGGCACCTCAAGGAACGTGCCGTGACGCGCCACACGTCCCGGCAGGACCCGGCGAGCGACAAGCTTCCAGACGTGACAAGACAACGACCGCGGCAAGGTGCTTGCCGCGTCAAGCAACCACTCTGTACCCGCGCTCCAGCACATCCATCAACGTGTCGCTCTGGGACCCTTCCAGGCGCACGTGGCGGGAGGCTGTGCAGCCAGGGGTGCATCGTGGCAAACAGCGCTGACAAGATCGCCATCGTGGCGAACGGTGGCGTCCCTAACGATCCCTTTTCTGCACTGTTTGGGCGACGTAGATAGGCATTTAATGCCCTTGTCCCCTGCCGTCAGAGTTAGGTATGATACACTGTGTAGGTAGCTGTACCTACCGCAACACCTTTCCATTTTTGCCCTTGCCCACGTTGCCACCTGTTGGAGACCCCTTGAGCATATAAAAGGAGGCCCATGCACAACGTGGAAAGGGGAGGACGAATAGAGAAACGCTCGGTCTTGTTAGCTGCCTGAGTGTACTGTAGCACTCAGCGCTCCCGAGCAAGAACTCAATTCAAACCACAAAGCAGCAGTAGGACTATTATCTCTCCGGAGAGCTCCGAAGCTGGGTAAAAAACCGCTCGCGTGCCCCGCCTCGATCTGCTCTTCGTGCGACCTCCACCCCCCGCCGAACCGAAAGGGGCTCCGTCCCCATAGGTGCTCATGGAGCCAGCTTTTTCCCCGGCACATACGTGGCCGTATTTTCTTTCTCGCACCCTGGCCGCCTCTACTACGACACATGTGCGCGTCTACATCCACCAATATATATGTACGTACACGTTCGCGACCAGAATGACAACGCTACGTACGCTTCGACCAGGTGGGTCCCGACTGTCAGGCACTTCCTTGCGTGCGAAGATGTAGCTGGTGGGTCCAGCAGTCAGGGGCAAACATTTTTTTCACGAAATACGGTGGCCCGTCCGGTGGGTCCCCACTGTCAGGTGGAGGAATAATTATTTTGCACGTAATAAGGAGCCACTTCCTTGCTGCGGATGTGGACCCAGCTGTCGGCCTCTCCACGTACATTCCACATCCGATGGAAGTCGTTCCTTGACCACATTGACCATGCCGCGCCGAGAGCACCAGGGCGGTGGACGACGGCGAGGCCTAGGAAGGGGACGACGGGGAGCCGGGGAAGACGCGGCAGTGGAAGCCCGCGCGGGGAGGAGTATGAGGGTTCACTGGTTCGGCTGCGGTGTGAGGCTGTCGTCGTCGCAGGGCCTGGCCAGCGGTGGGAATAGTAGGGGGCGATGAGGCCTCCGCGGCAGCACAGCCAGCCACGGGAGGCAGGAGCATGCGGCACGACCGGTGCTGCTTTGGGCGGCTGGAGCAAGAAGACCAGAGGTTGAAGAAGCACTATGGCCCGTTGGATGGACATCGTACGGTCACTGGAGCTAGAATCGTTCATATTGACTAAAGTTGACAAAGGCCCCCATCCCAGTCAACTTAGTAGGCCCACAAGTCAGCCTCCCACCATGGTGGGTCCCAGCTAGCAGGGGGAGTATTCATTTTTTTGTGCGTAATAAGGAGGCACTTCCGGTGGGTCCGAGCTGACAGCCGGGGAATGTTTTTTTCGCGAAATACGCTGGCCCGTCCGGTGGGTCCGAGCAGTCAGGGGGAAACATTTTTTCGCGAAATAAGGTGGCCCGTCCGGTGGGTCCCTGCTGTAAGGTGGAGGAATAATTATTTTGCGCGTAATAAGGAGGCACTTCCTTGCGGCTGCCTGGACCCAGCTGTCAGCCTCTCCACATACAGTACTCTTCCGATGGAAGTCGGTCGTTGAACACATTGACCACGCCGCGCCGAGAGCACCTGGGCGGTGGTCTGGATGAGGCGAGGCCTAGGAAGGGGATGACGCGGAGCCGAGGAAGACGCAGCAGTGGAAGCCCGTGCCAAGAGGAGTACGAGGGTTCACTGGTTCGGCTGCGGTGTGAGGCTGCCGTCGCCGCAGAATAACAAGGGGTGTGGGTGAGTAGAGGGATGGCCTGGCCAGCGGTGGGAGTAGTACGGGGCGGTGAGGCCTTCGCGGCATCACAGCCGGCCACGGGAGGCAGGAGCACGTGACACGACCGGCGCTGCTTTGGGCGGCTGGAGCAAGAAGACCAGAGGTTGAAGAAGCACTACGGCTGTTGGATGGACATCGTACGATCACTGCAGCTAGAATCGTTTATCTATACTACTCTATAGTGTACGAGTTTTAAAATTTTGAAACCTAAGCCTAAGAAGCAATGTCAGCCATTGATGGGCTCAATCCTATGGTCCAAAGTGGAGGGATTCGCGTCTACAGTACCCACCAGGCAACTGCACTTCATTCTAGAGAAATCTTGGTCACTCTGAATTGTTTATTGTATACGAAGGTCTCACTGGTGCACTGCAGTCTGGCCACGCAGGCAGAACAAACCAGCCGGCCATGGCCCGTGGACCTATAGCACAACAGTTTGCAGCCACGCCAGACTTCTTCTGCACTCCTATCTCTATCCTACTCTTATTTTTAGCTGGCAAAAGCAGAAAGCAAGAATGGTGTCAGCATGGAAAGTTCCACGTGTACCAAGGCATCACTTTGTAACATGTTTGTGCGTCATATAGCTGTTTTTTAAGAATATATAGCACTTATGGCGGTACATTTATTAAGTTATGATTAGTGTAAAACAATGTATTCTTTTCTACCCTGTGATTTGTTTTTTTTCGTGTTCCAAGTTTTGCAACCATAAAAATATTCGTCTTCCAATAACAAATGTGACTAACATATTTTCCTTTCATGGTATGCATTGCTAAACAAGATCCTATTACATTGCATCCGAGCTACGGTGACGTGCACACTAATCGCGCCAACGAGGAGGTTTTTTTCTAGAGTTTAGAGCTGGTATTAGTGTGACTTTAGAGCCAATCCAATGTAATGACCGAAGTCAATGCGTGCATTTGCACGTACATGTATGCTAGTATTGACTAAGTTGACAAAGCCCTTGGTACGCGTCAACTTAGTAGGGCCACAGCTCGGATTTGGCAGAGAACATATAGCCTGTCGTGGTTCTAAGTCTGACAGTAAGAATGGGGGGTAAGTATGGAGAGGCAAGATCCTAGCTATGGAGTAGTTGTATGCGCAAGGAGTTTTACGAGTTCAGGCCCTTCTCTGAGGAAGTAATAGCCCTACGTCTCGGAGCCCGGAGGCAGTCGACTGGATTATGTATGTGTGTGTTACAAAGTTCCGAACCCCTGTCCTAGTGGAGGGGGGGTGGCTTATATAGAGTTCGCCAGGACCCCAGCCAGCCCACGTTACAAGGGGTTTAATGTACATAAAGAGAGGGGGTTACTGGTAACGCCTGTAATAAAGGACCATGAAGGCCATAAAAGCTACTTATGAGGTGACCGTTTGTAGGCAGTGCCTTTAGGTCTTCTTATGGTCGAGTGGCAGTCTCTTCATGGTCGACTGCTTGTGCTTCTGGTCGAGTACGCTCGTGTCCGTCGACTGGGCTAACCAGGTCGACTGAACCGTTGATACTTCTTAGAATGTCTTTCATTGTAGGAGTCATGTCCTCGATTGGGTACCTCAGGTATGATAAGTTACCCTACCCTAGGTACGTATCCTCGTCATTAGCCCCCGAATGGGTCAGGGGTTAAGTGAGAATGGGGCCGAGCCTATGCTTCCGACTCAACCTCCATGCTTCGGTTGCATCTGTCTTTGGATAAATGGAAGTTACGGTGGGGACTCATTCTTCAGTTGCCTTGATCCATTCAGATGTCCGTCGAGTGGTTTCAGATTACCGTCGAGTGTGTTTACGTGACGAGTCCCTTGGGAGACTTAAGGAAACGGATATTTTTGTCTGACAAACCGTCCTGTCGATCGCGGATCTTGCGGGATTTGAAAATTGAGAAGCGCACCGGACGGAGAAAATCGCGCGAATCGGCTGGATAAGGCAAGAGCGCCTCGATCTCCGCGCCACCTTTTTCGCCACGTACTGCGCGCGCGCTTGCTGCGGGATCTGACTGGGTGGCGCAGGCCCACTGATCAGCCACTCGGGTGTGGCCTTTAATAAGGTAATGGTTCCGATTTTTCACTGTGCGCCCTTGTTTTTCTTCTCCCTTCCTCCGTAAGCCTCCGCCTCGCTCTTCGCTGCAATCTCGACACCGCCGCTCGGCCAAGACCTCGTTCGAGATAATGGGGACGGACAAGACGGCGGCGGCGGAACACGCGAAGAAGGCCGTGGCAAAGGGCAAGGGGAAGAAATCTGGCCGAGGCGGGTCGTCCTCGCGGGCCGCTCTGCCGTCGGGCTGGTTGCAGGGGGATTGGATGCCCTCCATCCTTACTCAAGCGGATATCGACGACATGGTGGAGGGGGGACTCATTCCCCACAAGGCTGCTCGCGTTCCTGGGAAGGAGACGGAGCCGAAACCTCGCGAGGGTGAGCGCGTCCTGATAGCCACCCATGTCGACCGGGGGTTTTCCCTGCCCCCGAGTCCTTTTTTAGGGCCTTTCTGAACTTCTTCGGAGCGCAGCTCCACCATTTCACGCCCAACTCCATAGTCTATCTTGCTGCGTTCGTGTCTCTGTGTGAGTGTTTCTTAGGCTGTCGACCTCACTGGGGCCTCTTCAAGCATATCTTCACTTGCCGATCCCAGTCGGTTAAAAGGCTTAACCCGGACGGGGAAAGGACGCAGGTGATCCAGATGTGCGGGGGCCTCGGGATCCAGACGAGGGGTAAGAGTTGTTTTCCTCCCATGACACTTCCCGATTCTATGCGCGGGTGGCAGTCGACTTGGTTCTACTGCAAGGACCAGCCGACCCCTGGCCACTCGACCGGCCTTCCTCCTTTTACCTTGGACCGAGTGCAGAAACCCGCTTCTTTGAAAGTGGTTCCAGAGGAGAAGGCTCAGGTGAAGGTATTAGTCAGTCGAGTGGTTGAGTTGGTTCGGGAAGGCGTGACCGGCATGGACTTGCTCGAAGTCTTCCTCCAGCGACGAATCCAACCTCTCCAGGCTCGGGATCACTCGATGTGGTTGTATTCCGGGCCCGACGACTCCACTCGGATCCACCCGGAGGCGGTCGAGGCTTCTGTACTGGAGAGCTGGCTGACCAGCATGACCGGGAACAAGGACAACCCCAGGGGTTCTAGGAGGATTGCTCCGCTTGATGGGATGATGGAGACAGACAAGGTACGTTTTACTTCTTCCGACTGAAATTTTCACTCCGTCTAGTAACTGGCTTGCGATAAGTCGACTGATCCTTGCTCTGTCCGTTGTTTTGCAGGAGATCAACGACATGTATTCGATGCCGAATGGGAACCAGGAGCAAGTATCTGAAGGAGGAGGGAGTGGAGTCGAAGGAAGTGAGAATGAAGTTGAAGTCGAGGGTGAAGTCGAGGAGTGGGAATCTGACGATGACGTAGAGGAGGAGGCCAGCGACGACTCGGGTGATGAAGATGAAGAGGTGGAGGTCGACCTTCCTCGACGCGAGAGACGCTCCAAGAACGCTCAGGATCCCGCCGTGGAGCGCGGTCAGTCGAGTGCTCCGGTGGGCCAGTCATCCAAGCGCCCTCGGACTGCGTCGCCGGCCCCAACTGAGAAGGCACCCAAGCAGCGCAGAGCCATCCCGACCAAGCCACCCAAGGCCTTGCCCAAGATCAGGGTCGCCATCCCTGTCATCTCTGGGTAAGTGACTGTTTTCATCTTTCTTGAGTCGACTAGAACGGATTCTTAGTCGATTCACTTTCAAATTATTTGCTCGGAATCGTGCAGCGCCGCTACTTCCGAGACTTCCATCCAGAATGTCGATGAGACGATGGAGGACGCCGTCACTTCCAACTTAGGTATAATCTTTGACATGATCCGACTGTTTAACTGCTGGGTCGATTGGATATTCATTTCTGAACTTTTGTAGCTCCGACCAACATTATTGACCTTCCAGATGATGAGGAGGAGGCGGAAGTGCCGCTCAGGCCTTTTGGGAGGAGAGGCCGGAGGGCCCCGGTCGACAAGGCTCCTCAGACCGCGTCGACTGCCGAGGCGGTGGTCCAAGGGGGTGACAACACCGCCCGGACTACTGTGACTTTTGCTGAACCACTGACGACTGCCCGGCCTTCGTCGTCGACTGCTCCCCCACTGGTCGACCCGCCCTCGTTCTTCGCCGCCTACCAGACCCCGGAGAATCAAGTGAGTGCTGCTAAGGAGGCTATACGTCAGGCGGGGCTCGTGATGGAGCAGACCAAAGCGGCTCGGGATGCCAGTCAAGCAGCCTATGACATCAGCTCGGCGTTGCAGCAGAACGTCCAGGTTAGTTGGTCTTCACTTGTGTTGTACACCCACTGGGTGCTGTTGATCTGAAATTTTTCATTGGTGGGGGCACGCTGAGTGCACCCACTGGGTGTAGTCCCCAAGGCCACGGTCGACTGCTGGCAGTCGACTGCGGTCTTTATGCTTTCAAACTTCCTTACTCGACTGATCGGGTTGGGTCGAGTGGAAATCAAGGAAAACCGGTGGGGGCACGCTGAGTGCACCCACTGGGTGTAGTCCCCGAGGCTACTGTCGAATGTTTTGATTCGGCTGTAGTCTTAGAAGTGTTGTGCTCTTTCTTTCAGTCACTCGGGAATAACTTATCTTTGATACCCTTTGTCGATTGACTCTTTGCAGAAGTCTTGTGAGCTTGTTGCTCAGCTCGCTGATCTGAAGAATAAGCAGATCCAACTTAATCTTGATTTACAGTTTGCTCAGGAAAGCGTGCAGAAGGCGAAGGATGAAGCAAAAGGTATGGCTGGTGAGGGCTCGACGTCTATCTCTGTTCCTCTGCCCGTTCTGAACTCTGTGTCTGTTGTTGCTTTGCAGACGAGCTAGAGAAGGCCCTGAAGAAGAAAGATCTTGACCTTGCGGAGGCGCAAAAGGCAGCTGCGGAGAAGTTGAAGCTCGCCGAAGAAAAACTTGCTTCAGTCGGTCAACTTGAGAGCGAGAATGCTAGGCTGAAGTCTGCTCTTGACGCGGCCAATAAGGAAGCGAGTCGACTGAAGACTGACAAGGTTAACCTGACTGACAAGATCGGCCAGATGGCGGGGAAGCACAAAGACTTGGAGGCTTATCTTGGGGGTCTTGCCAAGAAACTATTCCTCATGCTTGAAGGTAATCCCCTTTGCACGACTGACTTGCTGTTGTCGACTCATCATTTGATTACAATTTTGCGTTGTCAAAACTTCTTTCAGAATTCTGTCGGAATTTTGAGGAAGAGACCAGTCGAGTGGAGACCAGCCCGGACCCTATCAATTCTCCTGTGAAGGATGAAGTGGCCATGAATGTCCTCCGGTTGGAATCCCGTATCGCTGGTGTGGTGGACTACCTGGCTCGACTGAAAGCTGCAGTGTCGCGGATCGACTCCGCACTCTGGCTCAAGGAGACGCTTCAGAACGACCTTGAATCTTTGGTCACTCGACTAAGTGAGGTTCCAGGTCGAGTGCAAGAATGGAAAAAGTCTTCTGTCAGGTGTGGTGCTGATGTTGCTCTGTCGCTGGTTCGTGTCCACTGCAAGGAGGCTCGGGAAGAGAAGCTGGCCGCCCTCCAAGTTGCCAATACGAGGAAGCATAACTTTCAGGACTTCATGGAGACCTTCATCGCTGCTGCCACTCGGATCTCTGATGGGATTGACTTGGACGAATTTGTTGCACCATCCAGTCCTCCACCGGAGGAGTAAAAAACTGTTGTTCCTTGCCTTAAATTTGCCTCAGAATGCCGAGTGGTTTATGTAACCGATAAACTCCGTCGAGCTTATAGCTCGAGTACTTTTATTTGCGATCTAGGATCTTTTGATTTTATCCGAACATGGCTCGACGTTGAATGCCTTCGTGACTTGATCCGCCGATCTACTATTCGTTGTTCCCTCAGAGGCTGCCTGGTTTGCACGATGCTTATCGCCGCGATGGTGTCTGTCAACATGGCTTAGGCGAGCACTGGGCTGCAGCTAAGCCCCCGAGTGGGAGGTTTGCTCTCCACTCGGTAGGATTCCAATTACTTAGGCGAGTGCTTGGACTGCAGCTAAGCCCCCGAGTGGGAGGTTCGCTCTCCACTCGGTAGGATTTTGACTACTTAGGCGAGTACTTGGACTGCAGCTAAGCCTCCGAGTGGGAGGTTTGCTCTCCACTCGGTAGGATTTCAATTACTTAGGCGAGTGCTTGGACTGCAGCTAAGCCCCCGAGTGGGAGGTTTGCTCTCCACTCGGTAGGATTTCAATTACTTAGGCGAGTGCTTGGACTGCAGCTAAGCCTCCGAGTGGGAGGTTTGCTCTCCACTCGGTAGGATTTCAATTACTTAGGCGAGTCCTTGGACTGCAGCTAAGCCCCCGAGTGGGAGGTTTGCTCTCCACTCGGTAGGATTTCAATTACTTAGGCGAGTCCTTGGACTGCAGCTAAGCCCCCGAGTGGGAGGTTTGCTCTCCACTCGGTAGGATTTTTTCAAACTTAGGCGAGTACTTGGACTGCAGCTAAGCCCCCGAGTGGGAGGCTGGCTCTCCACTCGATAGGATTTTTACAAACTTAGGCGAGTACTTGGACTGCAGCTAAGCCCCCGAGTGGGAGGCTGGCTCTCCACTCGGTAGGATTTCGATTACTTAGGCGAGTACTTGGACTGCAGCTAAGCCCCTGAGTGGGAGGTTTGCTCTCCACTCGGTAGGATTTCAATTACTTAGGCGAGTACTTGGACTGTAGCTAAGCCCCCGAGTGGGAGGTTTGCTCTCCACTCGGTAGGATTTTTTCAAACTTAGGCGAGTACTTGGACTGCAGCTAAGCCCCCGAGTGGGAGGTTTGCTCTCCACTCGGTAGGATTTTTTCAAACTTAGGCGAGTACTTGGACTGCGGCTAAGCCCCCGAGTGGGAGGCTGGCTCTCCACTCGGTAGGATTTTTTCAAACTTAGGCGAGTACTTGGACTGCAGCTAAGCCTCCGAGTGGGAGGTTTGCTCTCCACTCGGTAGGATTTTTTCAAACTTAGGCGAGTACTTGGACTGCAGCTAAGCCCCCGAGTGAGAGGTTTGCTCTCCACTCGGTAGGATTTTAATTTCTTAGGCGAAACGGATTCGCAGCTAAGCCCCCGAGTGGGAGGCTGGCTCTCCACTCGGTAGGATTTTCTGAAAACTTAGGCGAAGTGCTTGGACTGCAGCTAAGCCTCCGAGTGGGAGGTTTGCTCTCCACTCGGTAGGATTTCAATTACTTAGGCGAGTCCTTGGACTGCAGCTAAGCCCCCGAGTGGGAGGTTTGCTCTCCACTCGGTAGGATTTTTTCAAACTTAGGCGAGTACTTGGACTGCAGCTAAGCCCCCGAGTGGGAGGTTTGCTCTCCACTCGGTAGGATTTTTTCAAACTTAGGCGAGTACTTGGACTGCAGCTAAGCCCCCGAGTGGGAGGTTTGCTCTCCACTCGGTAGGATTTTTTCAAACTTAGGCGAGTACTTGGACTGCGGCTAAGCCCCCGAGTGGGAGGCTGGCTCTCCACTCGGTAGGATTTTTTCAAACTTAGGCGAGTACTTGGACTGCAGCTAAGCCTCCGAGTGGGAGGTTTGCTCTCCACTCGCTAGGATTTTTTCAAACTTAGGCGAGTACTTGGACTGCAGCTAAGCCCCCGAGTGAGAGGTTTGCTCTCCACTCGGTAGGATTTTAATTTCTTAGGCGAAACGGATTCGCAGCTAAGCCCCCGAGTGGGAGGCTGGCTCTCCACTCGGTAGGATTTTCTGAAAACTTAGGCGAAGTGCTTGGACTGCAGCTAAGCCTCCGAGTGGGAGGTTTGCTCTCCACTCGGTAGGATTTCAATTACTTAGGCGAGTCCTTGGACTGCAGCTAAGCCCCCGAGTGGGAGGTTTGCTCTTCACTCGGTAGGATTTTTTCAAACTTAGGCGAGTACTTGGACTGCAGCTAAGCCCCCGAGTGGGAGGTTTGCTCTCCACTCGGTAGGATTTTTTCAAACTTAGGCGAGTACTTGGACTGCAGCTAAGCCCCCGAGTGGGAGGTTTGCTCTCGACTCGGTAGGATTTTTTCAAACTTAGGCGAGTACTTGGACTGCAGCTAAGCCCCCGAGTGAGAGGTTTGCTCTCCACTCGGTAGGATTTTAATTTCTTAGGCGAAACGGATTCGCAGCTAAGCCCCCGAGTGGGAGGCTGGCTCTCCACTCGGTAGGATTTTCTGAAAACTTAGGCGAAGCGGATTCGCAGCTAAGTCACCCACTGGGGGAAATTTAGACAAACAGAAAAAGAAATTCTTGCTTGAAACAAAAGAACTACAGAGGTACTTTTATTACATCTCAGTCGAGTGAGTTTTTAAGTGTAAAAAGGACGGAGCAGGTCCGCGTTCCATGCTCGAGGCTCGTCGATCCGTCGATCGATGTTGTAGAGGTGATACGCTCCGTTGTGCAGGACTTTGGTGATGATGAAGGGGCCTTCCCAGGTCGGGGCAAGCTTGTGAGGTTTTTGCTGATCCACGCGGAGGACCAAATCTCCTTCCTGAAAGGCTCGACCCTTCACATTTCTGGCGTAGAACCGACGCAACTCTTGCTGGTAGATGGTCGAACGGATTAGAGCCATCTCTCTTTCCTCCTCTAAGAGGTCGACTGCATCTTGCCGGGCCTGTTCTGCTTCTGCTTCGGAATATAACTCGACTCGAGGCGCGTTGTGGAGCAGGTCGCTCGGCAAAACCGCTTCGGCTCCATAGACCAGAAAGAATGGTGTTCTTCCAGTCGACCGGTTAGGGGTGGTCCTCAACCCCCATAGAACTGACGGAAGTTCGTCGACCCAGGCGCCTGCTGCGTGTTTGAGATCACGCATCAGTCGGGGTTTTAGTCCTTTGAGGATGAGGCCATTCGCGCGTTCGGCCTGTCCATTCGACTAAGGATGAGCAACTGAAGCATAGTCGACTCGAGTGCCCTGAGAGGCGCAGAAGGCTTTGAATCTGTCATTATCAAAGTTTGATCCGTTATCCGTGATGATGCTGTGCGGAACTCCATATCTGAATATCAATCCCCTGATTAAACTGATGGCAGTGCTTGCGTCGAGGTCCTTTATGGGTTTGGCTTCTATCCACTTCGTGAACTTGTCGACTGCAACCAACAAGTGGGTGAAGCCACTCCTACCAGTTCTCAGTGGTCCGATCATGTCTAGACCCCAGACAGCGAAAGGCCAGACGAGTGGAATGGTCTTCAAGGCGGAGGCGGGCTTGTGAGACATGTTGGAATAAAACTGGCACCCCTCGCACTTGTCGACTATATCCTTTGCCATTTCGTTCGCCTTTGGCCAGTAAAAACCCGCTCGGTATGCTTTGTCCACGATGGTCCGAGAGGACGCATGATGGCCACAGGTCCCCGAGTGGATATCCTCAAGAATTATCTGTCCTTCTTCAGGTGTGATGCACTTCTGACCAACTCCAGTCGCGCTTTCTCTGTATAGCTGCCCTTTGATTACTGTAAAGGCTTTGGATCGACGGACGATCTGTCGAGCCTCTTCTTCATCTTCTGGGAGCTCTTTTTTCATGATATACGCAATGTACGGCACTGTCCAATCGGGAGTGGTGACCATAACTTCCATAATCAGATCGACCACAGCTGGAACCTCCACTTCGGTCGAGTCAGAGGCGCTTTTTGGTTGTGGAGGCTCTTCTGTGAAAGGATCTTCTTGCACTGATGGTGTGTGAATGTGCTCCAAACACACGTCTTTAGGGATGGCCTCCCTTTTGGACCCTATCTTCGCCAGATCATCTGCAGCTTGATTTTTCAGTCGGGGTATATGATGGAGCTCCAACCCCTCGAATCGTTTCTCCAGCTTCCTCACTGCGCTGCAATATCCCGTCATGGATGGGCTTCGGACGTCCCACTCCTTCATCACTTGATTAACAACCAGATCTGAGTCGCCGTAGACCATGAGGCGACGGACGCCGAGTGAAATGGCCATACGTAATCCGTATAGAAGCGCTTCATATTCTGCCTCATTGTTGGAGGAATCAAAGTGAATCTGGAGGACATACTTGAGCTTATCTCCTCGGGGGGAAACCAGTACAACCCCCGCACCGGATCCGTTCAGCATCTTGGAGCCATTGAAAAACATAGTCCAGTGCTCCGAGTGAACTTGAGTCGGAAGCTCCTGCTCGGTCCACTCGGCGAGGAAATCAGCTATTGCCTGGGACTTAATAGCTTTCTTTGCCTCGAACTTGATATCAAGAGGAAGAAGTTCAATTGCCCATTTCGCCACTCGACCGGTTGCATCTCTGTTATGAAGAATCTCTGATAATGGAGTGTCGCTGACGACTGTGATAGAGTGATCAGAGAAATAATGAGCAACCTTCTTCGTGGTCATGTAAATCCCGTAAACAAGCTTCTGATAGTGGGGATATCTTTGCTTCGACGGGGTCAGAACTTCAGAGAGATAATAAACTGGGCGTTGAACTTTGAAGGTCTTTCCTTCCTCTTCCCGCTCGACCGTAAGAACGGTACTAACGACTTGTCCCGTGGCTGCTATGTAAAGAAACAATGGCTCTTTGCTGACAGGAGCAGCAAGCACCGGCTGGGTGGAGAGCAGAGCTTTTAGCTCTGCAAATGCTGCATCAGCTTCTGGAGTCCATTCGAACGTGTCTGACTTCTTCATCAGTCGGTAAAGAGGCATCGCCTTTTCACCGAGCCTGGAGATGAATCGACTTAAGGCGGCCAAGCATCCAGTAAGTTTCTGGACATCGTGCACACGCACGGGGCGTTTCATCCGGAGTATGGTGCCAACTTTTTCGGGGTTAGCGTCGATTCCTCGTTCGGAAACAAGAAAACCGAGTAACTTTCCTCCAGGGACTCCAAATGTGCACTTCGACGGATTGAGCTTGATATCATAATTCCTGAGATTGGCAAAAGTTTCAGCTAGGTCAGTCAGCAGGTCGGAACCTTTTCGTGACTTGACCACTATGTCATCCATGTATGCTTCTATATTCCGACTGATTTGAGTGATTAGGCACTTCTGAATCATTCTCATGAATGTAGCTCCGGCGTTCTTGAGACCGAAAGGCATGGTAACATAGCAGAAACACCCAAATGGGGTGATGAAGGCTGTTTTTATTTCGTCGGGTCCATACAGACGGATCTGATGGTATCCAGAGTAAGCATCTAAAAAAGATAACCTCTCGCATCCTGCAGTCGAGTCGACTATTTGGTCGATGCGAGGAAGAGGAAAATGATCTTTCGGGCAGGCCCGATTGATATGCTTAAAATCGATGCACATGCGCAATGATTTGTCCTTCTTAGGGACCATCACAACATTGGCGAGCCACTCGGAGTGGTAGATCTCGCGAATGAATTCTGCTGCTAGGAGTCGGGCCACTTCTTCGCCAATGGCCTTTCTCTTCTGAACGGCGGACCGTCGGAGATGCTCCTTGACTGGTTTGACCTTTGGGTCGACTCGAAGGCGGTGCTCGGCCAGTCCCCTGGGCACACCTGGCATGTCAGCAGGCTTCCATGCAAAGATGTCCCAGTTCTCACGGAGGAACTGGACGAGTGCTTCTTCCATTTGGAGTCGAGTGTAGTGGAGATGTTGGTTGGAGCCGCATTTGGATCGGTCGGGTGGATGTGGACTTGCTTGGTCTCACCAGTCGACTGAAATGCTGACTCCGTGGCGGGCTTCTTGGCTCGTAACAACTCACTCGGATCCGCAGTCTTCTGGTACTCTTGTATCTCTATCTTGGCCATCTGAGCATCAGCAATTTTGGCGCCTTTCTGGAAGCACTCCTCTGCCTTCTTCCGATTGCCAACGATGGTGATTACACCTTTGGGGCCAGGCATCTTTAGCTTGAGGTATACGTAGCATGGTCGAGCCATGAAACGAGCATAGGCTGGCCTCCCAAGAATGGCGTGGTACGCACTCTGAAAATCCACGACCTCAAAGGTTAACTTTTCTTTCCGGAAATTCTTCGAGTCACCAAAGACGACGTCGAGAGTGATTTGACCGAGTGACTCAGCTTTCTTCCCAGGAATGACTCCATGGAAGCTCATGTTGCTGGGGCTGAGTCGGGACATCGGAATGCCCATCCCCTTCAACGTCTCTGCATACAACAAGTTGAGCCCACTGCCGCCGTCCATCAGAACCTTGGTCAGTCGAGTGCCTTCAATAATTGGGTCGACCACCAACGCTTGCCTCCCTGGGGTGGCAATATGAGTCGGATGATCGAACTGGTCGAAGGTGATGGCGGTCTGGGACCACTTCAGGTAATGGGGTGTCACCAGAGCGACCATGTTTACTTCGCGATTGATGACCTTCAGTCGACTCTTACTTTCGACATCAGCGAAAATCATCAGAGTGGAATTGATTTGGGGGTATTCTTCACCGCTGTCTTCCCTATGTTCAACTTTGTCTGACTCTTTCTCTTTGTCCTTGGCCTGCTTCCCTTGGAACTGTTGCATCAGGAGTCGACATTGTCGAGTGGTATGCTTAGGGTAAATGAGATTTCCCTCTTCATCTTTCTTCGTGTGAATGTGGCATGGTAAGTCCATCACATCGTTCCCGTCCTGGTCTTTCACTTTCTTGGGGTTCCAAGGACCCTTGGGTTTCCCCTTAAACTTCCCTGGGGTCACAGCTAAGGCTTCCCCGGGGGCGACTGGCTCGGCCTTGCGCTTCTGCTTCCGACTGGAGTGTCCTCCGCCGGCCTCATTAGCGGCTGTCTTATACTTGCCACTCCGGAGTCTATCTTCCTCTTCTCCGTTCGCGTACTTGGTGGCGATTTCCATCATTCGACTCAGGGTCATATCCCCGGTTCGACCGAACTTCAAACTTAACTCTCTGTTTCTGACGCCTTCCTTGAAGGCGCAAACTGCCTGATGATCTGACACATTCTCGACCGTGTGATTCAGAGTGATCCACCTTTGGATATAATCCCTCAGGGTTTCACTCGACTTTTGAACACATGACTGCAATTCTGTCAACCCTGCCGGTCGCTTGCAAGTCCCTTCGAATGTCCTGACAAACACCTGAGCTAGATCTTCCCAAGTATAAATACTGCTGGGAGCCAACTGATTCAACCACGCTCTGGCTGATCCTTCCAACATGAGGGGCAAATGCTTTATGGCCACCTCGTCATTGCCGCCTCCGATCTGAACAGCCACTCGGTAATCCTCGAGCCACGTGTCCGGCTTGGACTCTCCGGTGAACTTGCTGACTCCAGTCGCCAACCTGAAGTTGAGAGGAATCACTGCAGCTCTGATTGCTCTGCTGAAACACCCGGGACCTGAGACGTGAACTCTGTTGCTGGACGGCGCGCCTCTGTCACGGTCTTCTCGGTGAGCTCTATTTCGGTCGACCAGACCTTGAACGATGATGGATCTCGCATCAAAGCCTGGTTCTCTGGGGTCGACTGGGACCCTTCGCCCAGTACTGAACTGGCGTCTGTCCTCTTGCCGTCGAGGAACGTACGACCCCGCTCTTGGGGCAGGAGAAGGCACTCGACGTTGATCGTTGCGATCGAATCGGTGCTCATATCGCTCGTGCCCTTGGTATTGATCCTCGTGCCGGCCTCTGTGTCCTTCACGCCTCGGGGGCGACCTTGGACTATAAGCCGACTGAACGGAATTCGCAGTGACGGATCGACTGTGAATCCTATTGCGCGACTGAGATACGGCTGAATTCTGGTCACCCGCTGCACGGAGCAAGTCTCTGATCTGCAACAGACCTCTCCCTGCCTCTGACTGTGAAGGCTGGATCGACTCCGCTATGCGAGCCGCAGCTGCCAAATTCTGAATCGGGGTACGGTATACCTGGGTCGGCGGCTGGAAGACGCGATGACGACTGGACTCGGGAGCGGGCGGTCGTGCGCGCTCGTCGAGTGCTCTCTGGAGATTCTCCAGTCGAGTACGTTCAGCCAAGTTGGCCAAGCGAACCTCCTCCAGGGCTCGTGCCTCAGGGGTTTCTCCAATGATAGGAGTGTGAAGGGCGTCCATGTTCCGGCGACGGAGTTCCTCCCTCTGCATTGAGGTAAGGGGCTCGGGCCTGTACTCTTCGTGGCCCCGCGCCGGAATCCCCCCTGCGGCAACCTCTTCGGTGTGGGGGAATCCGGGGGGACTACATGGTCCGTCGACCATTAGTACTTCCGCCGCTGGATCACTGCTGTCGCACTCGGACGCAGTCTCTACGGAGCCAGTCGACAGGTCGAACAGGCCGTAGAGTGACTCGTCGGGCTCGATTGCCGCGACTTGGGGGATGGCCGACTGGCGGGCCAGTGCGTGCTTCACCCACCGCTGGAGTCTCGACCGACCGGTGCGCTTGCGCCGGTGGGAAACCGATGACGACGATGGCGAAACGAATGCCGACCCGTACTGGGTCGACGGTTGCCGCAGGAGGACGCCGCGGACGCATGCGCGAAAATGCGTGGCTCCGCGGGCGGGAAGCGCGTCCACGTCGAGTGGAGCCTCCTGCAGCCAAGCAGAGTTGTCAACGATGAAGGAGAGAGCGCTGAGACGGATCTCGCGGCTCTCGACCATGACTCCGCTCGAAAACATGATGTGGGGTGAAAGAATCCCAACTCCTCCAACAAATCGCTAGAACACCTGCCCCACGGTGGGCGCCAACTGTCGTGGTTCTAAGTCTGACAGTAAGAATGGGGGGTAAGTATGGAGAGGCAAGATCCTAGCTATGGAGTAGTTGTATGCGCAAGGAGTTTTACGAGTTCAGGCCCTTCTCTGAGGAAGTAACAGCCCTACGTCTCGGAGCCCGGAGGCAGTCGACTGGATTATGTATGTGTGTGTTACAAAGTTCCGAACCCCTGTCCTAGTGGAGGGGGGTGGCTTATATAGAGTTCGCCAGGACCCCAGCCAGCCCACGTTACAAGGGGTTTAATGTACATAAAGAGAGGGGGTTACTGGTAACGCCTGTAATAAAGGACCATGAAGGCCATAAAAGCTACTTATGAGGTGACCGTTTGTAGGCAGTGCCTTTAGGTCTTCTTATGGTCGAGTGGCAGTCTCTTCATGGTCGACTGCTTGTGCTTCTGGTCGAGTACGCTCGTGTCCGTCGACTGGGCTGACCAGGTCGACTGAACCGTTGATACTTCTTAGAATGTCTTTCATTGTAGGAGTCATGTCCTCGATTGGGTACCTCAGGTATGATAAGTTACCCTACCCTAGGTACGTATCCTCGTCATAGCCCATTTGCGATTTGTAAGAATGTACAGCCCATTTTTAATTCTAATGGAATTTACTACAACCCGTTTACAGTTTGTTAAAAATACAGCCCAACTTCTAGCTAGGACAACGATTAATAATTTCAAACAATCGCTCAAAACAGAATTAAAAAAATTCCCACATTTTGATGGGATCCGAAATATTTTTATCCAAAATTTCTAGTCAGGTTAAATATAATTTCAAAATAAAGTTGTATTACGTTAAAATCCAACGAAATATTGCGCGCGCAACAAGTAATGAAATTAAAATTTTCAAATTCCAAAAATAATATATTTTATAAACTAATTACGTGTTTGGTGCATAGTAACTGTCCAGTTATTATAATTACATCCCATTTATTATTTCTCAAAGTCCATTTTCTTGTTAAGCCTAATGCATACCTCCTAGAAAAGTTTGCAGCCCAGCGGGGTGGAGAATAACAAGTTGACCCGGATATTGTGTACAACTGTCGCCCAGTTGCATTGCTGATGCTGACAAAAAACTATTTTTTATACACACATTTAGAAAAATTATATATATAAGGAACATTTTTTATACACACATTTAACAATTTTTAAATACACGATTAACACTTTTTAAAACATATTTTTTAGTTAATAGTGGGCCCACAGTGAGCGGAAGAGGTCACAATACACATATTTTTTAAATACATGATTAACACTTTTGCAAAAACAATTAGCCCACAGCGAGCCAATTAGCTCCAGTTGGCCCACAGTGGGCCGACAGGACCCAATCAGCCCACAGTGGGCCGACAGGGGCCAGTCGGCCAGCTATAGGCCGACTAGAATCCAATCGGCCTGCTGTGGGCCGACTAGGCCCAGTCGGCCTGCAGCGGGCCGACGGTGTATTATTTTTGAAAAAAAATTACCCAACGTAATATTTATGAAAATTAATAAAAAAATGTATTATTTAAAAAATAGCGAAAAAAGGCCTGTGTAGTACAATACAACCTAACATGGTTACTCAGCCCACATTCAACGACGCCGGAAAGGCCCAAACAAGGCTTTTGTACAATGTTTTGAAGTCACTGAGCTCAATTAACAACTTAAGAAAAAAGTTAGATTAGAGTGAACCTAATTAAAAGCTGTCACGAGCAAATAAATAATTCAACGGGTCCCACTTGTGCGTGTGTGTGTGTGTGTGTGTGAGAGAGAGAGAGATAGAGAGAGAGATCCATGGGCCGATGCTCGTAAATACATCTTTCAGCCATATGCATTGCTGATGCTCAGTAAAAACTTATATAGTTGACACAATCATATAGAACATCATAGCACACTGAACTTGCATACACAAATTTCACGCAGGCGGCACAATCAGGATGGAAGCAGTGGATCGATACGGAAAGGGCTATGTTGAAACCAACGAAGTCGTACATAACGGTTCATCGTCTTTATCAATGACGGGGAAAATATCTTGAATGTTGTGCAAAGAAAACACACAGACAACACAATAAGTTCTGCTAGCACATTAAGTTGACGTATAGCCCTTTCTAAAAAAAGTTCAGGTACAAAATTAGAACAGGTCACAATCAAATGTACTGGCATATCCGTGCTTCACACCCATAGCACGGATTTAACTAGTATCTGACAAGATTCAGTTGTTACCTTAAATTAGAGCACATCCAGACAGCCAGCCCTGCCTCTTCTCCCAAAGAAGCAGTGGCCTCCGTCGCGCGATGGAGTAGGCCATGTGCCATCCATCGTTCCGAGCAACACGGGGAAAGTCTGACGTTGACTCCTGTAATGGACGTCGTCGACGGACCCTGGCACCAGCGGCGGCGGCAGGACTTCGATTGATGGATTGACCACTTCTTCGACATGCACGAACACTCGATACAGGTACACCCCTAACGTGGTCCGCGGCGGCCTTGGTGGCGACAAATAGTACAACCCCAGTTCCTGCACCGGTATCTCAACACCAATCACCTTCGGTATGGTGGACGGCTTCTTCATCCATGCCATAACCGTCAGAGCCCAGCTGTCTGGAGGAACAAACATACTTACGAGCTCACCTCCAAGGTCGTTGATAAGCTCGTTCATGGACTCGCTGTTCCAAGCATGTCGAGGCATGCCGTGGAAGGTAAGCTTTGTTAAAAACTCAAGCTCAAAGGGCACTGAGCCCCATCCTGGGTGCCACCGATCAAAGCTCACCAGCGCGCCATCGCAGAACAAACGTCGAGAAGATTCGAACACACGACTGCAGTCGAAAGTTGTCCGGAACCTGACGAACAAATCAGCCGGTGGCGGACAGACTTCGATGAGCAAGTCACTTATTTGGATGCTGTGCGCAATGCCAAGAGCATTGACAAGGTCATCCGGCGATACGGGAGGCCGGTCGCCGTTGATGGTTACCATCAGCACTTTGCCGGCAAACTGGTCGTCAAGCGCCGCCATGCCACTGTTGAGCGACAGCACGTAGCGACCGAAGGCAGGACGGACCTCAGGATCTCCGGCTCAGAAATCCGCGTTGACCGGCGACATGATAGTGCGCTTGAGTACAGGGAGTACAGGAGGGGGATTTGGGGGAACTGGACTAGGAATCGAGATTCCAGAGGTGGGGGAGGGGCGGGAGACTAGGGATGAAAAGGTAGCATAAATTTCGAGCACGCGCCAATATGCTCTCGGCGCGCAAGCGCACGAAAACACCGGTGGCGGCCACATGACGGCCTAGGAGTCCTTATTCTTTCTTTTTTGGAGAGCCCGACCCTTTTTTTCAGTATCTTTTGAGAGCCCGGCCTGAGAGTCATAATTGACCTGTTTGGCATTGCGTTACTACTCGGCCCGTATTCAACGACACCTCACTGGCCCAAACAAGTGTACATCATCGAAAAGATACCGAGTTCAAATTATATAACTTGAAAAAAGGAGATATACTCTGAACACTGGAGAATGGTGATGCCCTCATTTAGCCCACCAGTAGTTCGAGACAATAAATAGTTCGAAACAACGATACATACAACATTCAAACACTGACTAGTGACTACGACTGACATAAACAGAAAGACATGATAGTTCATAAGAAGTCTTGCTACACCACCAAAACGCACCCATCCAGGCCCGGTCCTGATGGGGGGGCAGGGGGGCCGCCGCCCCGGGCCTCGGAGTAGAGGGGCCCCCATCTAGGCCTGCTGCTAAGTTGAAATCCTGCATGGGCTGAAGAAACGTGCTGCTAAATTGGCCCAAGTTACTATGATTGTTGGCCACTAATTACGCACAAGCGTGGTTCATGGATCTGAGTCAGCGATCTTGGAGAGGTGAGTCACTTTACGACTACTCGCACGCAAGGCACGGTCGGCGGCTGCCGCAGGATGGATTTTCGCCTCGCGACCGCCGGAATCAATTGACGATGGCGGACGAGGGACCTCCATCGAGCGTGCGCCATGCTGCGGTACTACTCTAGCAGGCGTTTCCCATCAGCCATCAAGGAGATGAAAAACTGATTCTAGATAAGGTATTGTGCCCTAAATATTTTGCTTTTCCCATAATAATTAATAAAAAGTTACAAATGATATTTAATATTCGATCTTCATTTTGATTGATTGGCCGTGGTTACTTAACTGTTTGAATTACGTGGCATCTTTCTAAGAGTCACCATGTCTGGTACTAATTGCAACGTACAGATGCTTTCTCATTTAACTGATTGAATTCCCCCATCAAAAAAATTAATTGGGTCACGTCTGGTCTTTGCAATGTTCTATGGACACACAGATGCTAGCACTAGTCAGGGAAAAGAAACTAGTTCATGATTATGGTTAATTTATTTTTCTCTAAAAACGCACTGGATGTGATAGTACTTTCAATTCAGCCTTCTAAGCAAATTCATCGGGTGTTAGATGCAAGATTGACCCTTGGGATTGAATAAGAAGCAGGAAAGACGGCTAGAAAATCTGTTCCGAGGGCACACTCTAAGGGGCCCCGAGCTCTACTCTCGCCCCGGGCGCCTAAAATCCCAGGACCGACCCTGCACCCATCTGCAGCGCTCAGACTCTCGTGATCCAAACGAGAATGGCATTCTAAACAGAAGCAACTATTACATAGTAAGAGTGACATAGACGAGGATGACCAAATGACAAGGAATATGCATAACAAAAGAAAGAACTACCCATCGAGAACCAGCAGCAAATACAACAAAGTCATTCGAAGAGATGATCCAACACCATCATAATTTGCAGCCCCACTTCAGCGACCAGTGATCCGGAGACACCAGTACTCCACCCTTTCGATGCAACAGCCCAATTACCTATCAACCTGAAGGCTCGAACCACATCACTGCCTGTCGTAATTGAGACATGCAAGGATCAAAGTTAATCTGGATGCCTTTGTCATTCTCACCTTCTTTTGGCTGCAGGCTGTATCGTTGACAATCAGGGGAGTTTGCTCCCGAACTCCTATGGCTCGCCGTGTAGACACAGTTTTCCATAGCAAACAGGGCCTCTCTGCCATCAAGGTCCTTGCCAACGGTGATCTCCTAGTTAATCGGATAATTGAGTCCGAGAAATAGAGAGTGTGAACCAAGGCTGTTTACCCGCCTCCAACTAAACAATCCTAAAGGCCCCAACAAGCTGGTATCCTGCTCATAGACGTAACAACCATTGTCCGGATACTCACGTATTACACGGTGCTTGTATACAGTGGGTTTTTTGCAATATAACTTTTCCGGCTCATGTGTCCGAATGATCATCAGTCTTTTGCTGCCGTCTGATCGGGCAAGGAACCAGTTGTGCATCCTTGTTTTTGGCAAAGGTGGTGTGATTACAAAGGGCAGTAACTGTAGGGACACTTCATCATATCAAAAAGGACAGGCATTGGTAATGTAAGATCAACATTGTTTGGAGTATGAGTAGGATAATGCAAGAAACAACATTGATATGTCCCTGTTGGAACTGGGAGGAAAATACAGGGAAATGTATACTGGGTTCGAAAATATAGAAGTGCCATGCATGGTTATACTCATGTTATCTCGCAATCGATTCTTAACAGGAAACTACCATGTCATGCATGTTATGTAATCATGTTCTGTCCTCACAAACAAATTCTTCAAGGTAACTAACAGACCATGCATTGTTATATACTCGTGTTCTGTGGGCAAAATTTTTGGGAGGATATTATTCTAGCCATCGATTGCTGAAGGGCGAATATAGGTATGTACACATGGTAAGCATTGCAGGATTTCACTACTTCCAAATATAGAGTTCTCCATATGCACATTTACTTCCCTAATGTATGGTTAGATGAAACCAACAGTGTGGTGCATGTTTCTACATCATGAAAATGAGGAAACTAACATGGCCATTGATACACACTCATATTTAGTAGTAGTATATAGATTACTGTAAAATAAGGATAATATCCATATATTCCTAACCGTTTGATTATTCGGGGTACAAATTGGCTGTAATGACATGGTCACAATCGCATGAATTAACTCATTCCAAATATAGCTGATTTACGGCATCTCTAATACATTGCCATAGTTCTACTCAAATTCTGCTCAAACAGAGATATGCCAATCATCACAAAAAGTTCAAACAGTGTCATGGCGTCATCATTAACATGAGAGGAAACAACTTACACGCGCCGTCCCAGCAATACGTGGTGCCATCTGCTTTGTCGATCGCGTAGATGATGCCATTGTGTTCAATAGCATCACAGAAGTGTGTATCAGCTTTGACGATGATCCACTACGAGCCGAGTTGTCTCCGGCTAAAGAAGGCAACGGCGTAAAGATAGGCGAGTCCGCGGTCGAACAAGGCAATTAGCTTGAAGTCTGCGTAATTCGCATGTCGTGTGGGCACTTGGCAGATTACAATCTTCTGCAAAACAAGGTCTGTCCAACTGACATAGTAATCTAGATGACTTGGACCGCGATGGTAATACTCTATATAATCCAATGGAGGAAGGATAATCTCATGGGAGGTCTGGAAGTTCACGAGCACCAACTTTTTACCATCTTCTCTGAAGGCAGCCATCCAGTGGGAGTTCATGCCGACCCAGTACATACCTGCCAAGAAGTTTCCGGCGATGGTGACGAAGAAGACGAAGAAGACGAAGAAGACGAAGAAGACGAAGAAGACGAAGAAGAAGAAGAAGAAGACGAAGAGGAAGAAGAAGACGAAGAGGAAGAAGAAGACGAAGAGGAAGAAGAAGACGAAGAGGAAGAAGAAGACGAAGAGGACGAAGAAGACGAAGAGGAGGAAGAAGACGAAGAGGACGAAGAAGACGAAGAGGAAGACGAAGAAGACGAAGAAGAAGAAGAAGACGAAGAAGACGAAGAAGAAGAAGAAGACGAAGAAGACGAAGAAGAAGAAGAAGACGAAGACGAAGACGAAGAAGAAGAAGAAGACATGACAGCTTTCTCTTCTTCTTCTGCATATATAGCTTTCTCTGCCTATTCCTTCCAGTGATCGGTATGCAGTGCATGTGTCCGTAGACATGACAGCTTGTCCATGGAAGTTCCAACTACGGCGTCCATCATGTTTCATCTTGCGATTCCCACGACACCTCTCCAACCGACGGCACCACGCCCCCTGACGTGCGCCTCACCCCTCTCGGCCGCACCGCCCCTCTGCCTTTGTGTGCATGACATGTGGGCCACTTAAAATGCGACAAGCATCAAGTTTCTACCACAGCCACCCGCGGTTCCCGCGACGCCGCTCGAACCCATGAAACCACACTTCCCCCGACCTGCGGCTCACCCCTCTTGGCCCCACTGCCCCTCTGCCTACGGGAGCATTACATGTGGACCAGTCACCTATCGGGTCCACATGTTATTGACTCAAAGGTAGGTGTAGTAAGGCACTGAAGCTCAGTCCCGAAGGCCCTAAGAGGGAAATGTAACTCCTGCGCCAGGGCTTGTGGTGCTCCCGCAACACCAACTCGTGCCTCTAGAGATAGAGATGGACACTACTACTACCAATGTGCTCGCCCGTGGGTTGCAATGGATCCAAAGTAGTAGAATAATACTTGTTCACGTGCTTGAAATATAAACACTCTAGTTTTGATATACATGTGTCAGCAGACATGACATCTTGTCCATGGAAGTTGAACCACGGCGACCATCACGTTTCCTGTTTCTACCACTGACACACCCACACGCGATTCCCACGACGCAGCTCCAACCCACGGCACGACGTCCCCCGACGTAGACATGGATCCTTTGACGTGGCTATCACTGCTTGCCCTGCCTTTCCTTCGCTGACAGGTGGGACCCACGCTTCTGGGTCCCACATGTCAGTGACAGAATGGTAGGATTGTTCGTGTCAGGGGATCCTCATGTGGGCCAGCCGCATTTAAGGTCCGCATGTCATTGACTCATAGGCCGGGCACTAAGCCACTGAAGTTCGGTCTCGTGGGCCCCGAGAGGGAAATGTAACTCCTGCGGCATGCCTTGTGGTGCTCCCGTGGTACGAGCTCGTGCCAAAACTGGAATTTGTTTCTTACTACTACTCCTACCAATTAGTACTAGTAAGGTACACGTGCATTGCACGCATGAGATTCTGGTGGTTTGTGCATTTTGCTTCTACATGTGGAGCTTTCTGGATTCTAACATGTGGCAAAATCTCGTGGAATGTAAGGTTAGGCAAGTTTGATTAACTTAGGTGAGTGTTTGGTTCAAGCCACACCTTAGGCAAGCTACACTAAGGCCCCACATGACATACACACAATCTAAGATGACTTATTCACCTAGACGGAGGGAGTAGTGTTTCTACCAAGATGCCCGCGTGTTGCACGAAGTTGATGGAAAAGGTAAGCACAACTTATAAATTGACGGATGGAGTACTAGTTACAGTGATGCATATAATTAAGCAAAGGGATCGCACATATCGATATTGACTGGAACAAGAATGCAACAGCACAATAAGAATTAAGGCCACGATGATGCGATCGCAGTGGTGGTTACAGAAGGCAAGAAGAAAGATGGATCCACGAACGTACAACCTCCTCCTCCTCAACTTAGTGCGCCGGGCCACCGACCGGCGGCTAAGGAGCGGCGGCTTTTGTGGCGAGGTCGAGGTGCTTCTCAGCAAAGGCATCCAAGGCTTCCAGCCGGTTGAGGAAGGCCAACCTCGTAGCGTCCTCACTGGCCTTGTAGATACTTATGTACACGATTTGCTCGTACACGTGGATGTGTAGGTCGACGAATTCTTGCAGGGCAAGGTGCCTCGCGGCGAGCGCGACCTCCAGGTGGACATTCTTCATGGCGTCGGCGGGCAGTCGCAGGGCCACCAGTGCTTGAAAGAGGTTCTGGCCATGGAGGCCGATTAGGGTGGCAGGCAATGAGGAGCCCGGGCGCGCAGGCTGGAGGAGTACGGCGATGTCGTCCACGAGCTTCTTGATGACGGTGAACTTGTTGCTGGTGTCAACGATCATCTGGTCCAACTGAGAGTCGTAGTTGGCATCGACGGCGGCCATCCACCAGCCGGTCTCCAACACTGTCTGGAGACGATCCTCGGTGCCATGCCGCAGGCCGGCGTCGTGGACCATCTGGCACAGCCGCTGGCCGCTCACGCGCATCTCCACTTCCCCACGACGCCTTGGCAACTGCGCGGATTGGACAAGTCCCTGCATGCAAAGCGGGTCATGATTACCTGCGATCGTGGAGGTCGGCGGTTGGGCTTTGCCAACCATAAATACGGAACAGCACGCGCCCTTCCAGTCCATCTCTTCTTGCTTCTCCTTCTTCCCGGTCCTTACTCCGTCTTGCTGCAATGGCTCCATCGAGGAGGTTCTCGGCCGCAGAGAAGGGGAAGGCTCACCAGGTTGAGCCCGCCTCTCCCCTGCCCAAGAGCGGACGTGGGCGCCCCCGCAAACATCCTGTGGCCTCCACGACAGCTCCCCGCGGCCGTGGAGATGGTTTCCAGCACGGTGACGGGCGGACAGCTGAGGTCGGGGGGCGTGCTTTGGTCGCGCGTCCCCCTAGGCCGCGCTTCACGCTGCAGAGGTGCTGCCAGAGTTTGTTGTGTGGTCGGCGGAGCCGACCAGCGCCCGGCTTCAACTCCCTCGCTTCCTCCTCGGCGAACTCCCGGGCGGCCTCTGGCTTCAGGCAAACGGCTGCTGCAGCCGGGCCTCGTGGGCTTCACTGGAGGTCTCCTCAGCCGGGAGCCTGGCCTTGACCCGTGGTTGGCATACGTTTGCCCACGCGCGTGGCCTGAGCCGTCGGTGCACCCTGCACTTCAAGTTTGACGGCGATGCCACCCTCTACGTGAGGGTGTTTGGGGAAGATGGTCGCCGCGCAGGGTGCTGCCCTGAGGACGACCACCGTGGCTGGGGACCCAACCCCGGCGATGACGGAGAGGACAGCGCTCGCGTGAACGGCGGCGCTCAGGGTTCCCCAAGCTTCTCCAGTTCTTCTTCAGGTGGCGACTCTTCTAGCAGTGGCCGCGGCCGGCCCCCACGCCGTCGCACCTGCTTGGAAGGTGGTGGCGCGTCTGCCCGCCGTCGCGCATTGGTGAAGCGCGAGAGGGAGTCTGCTTGAGCCCCGGAGGCAGCTCGAGTCTTCCCTGCAGGTCGGTGTGAGGCGAGCTGCGCCTGATTCGTCCTTTCTTTTCCTTTTTCCTGCGTAAAAAGACAACAGCGTGGAGCCCCGCGGGGGCGTGTTTTGGGTTATTGTTGTTAGTCATCGCTTTGCTTTCGTTATCGTGCCTTCCGGCTGCGTGCCCGCTCGTGGATAGTTCCCGGCCCCAGCCGCAGTGGGGGGCGATTGACCCAGGCCCTGTGTTCGTGTCGCGGTGCCCGTGGGGCACGGACCGGAGGGGTGCTCCTATAATGGAACCAGGTCGCGGAGCCTTTGAACGACTAAGACAGAAACACTCGTGAGGGCGCTCGGCTGCCACCCTCGTGAGGCCTTGCACAAGAGAAATTGAGTCAGGAGAGTGAAAAGGCGAAGAACCACAAGTTAGGGTCGGTAACAGCTTCAATAAAACTTCGGAAAGCAAATGAACAAACCAACTGCGGAAAGCAAATGAACAACCCAACTGCGGAAAGCAAATGAAAAAGCCGCGTCCGGCACCTAATCTAGTCTTCGATGTCTTCTCACCACCGCGGAGCTAAGTGCTGCCACTGGGCGTGGGAGGGAGCCCCAGGGCCTGAGGCCGGCGCTCCTGAGACTCCGGGGCGTGTACAACCCCAACTCATTATTACGTGAGAGTGTCACGGGCGGCGAGCTTCACAGGTGTTGGCCTTCTTCACCGGCTCCGGGCCTTTCTCGGGGGAAGCGAGCTTCACGGGCATTTGCCCTCTTCACAGGCTCTGGGCCTTTTCCAAAATGCGATGGCTTCACAGGCGTTCGCCTTCTTCACAGGCTCTGGGCCTTTTCCAAAACGCGACGGCTTCACAGGCGTTCGCCTTCTTCACAGGCTCTGGGCCTTTTCCAAAATGCGACGGCTTCACAGGCGTTCGCCTTCTTCACAGGCTCTGGGCCTTTTCCAAAACGCGACGGCTTCATAGGCGTTCGCCTGCTTCACAGGCTCCGGGCCTTTTCCAAAAAGGATAATCTTCACAGGCAGTCGCCTTCTTCACAGGCTCTGGGTCTTTTCCAAAAAGGATAATCTTCACAGGCAGTCGCCTTCTTCACAGGCTCCGGGCCTTTTCCAAAAAGGATAATCTTCACAGGCAGTCGCCTTCTTCACAGGCTCCGGGCCTTTTCCAAAAAGGATAATCTTCACAGGCAGTCGCCTTCTTCGCAGGCTCTGGGCCTTCTCAGGGGTAGAACCTCCGGAGGTGCTGGATGTTCCACGCGTTTTGGATCGGCACTCCCTCCTGAGTCTCCAAGCGCGCGGAGCCAGGCCTGGAAACATGAACGACCTTGAACGGGCCCTCCCACATGGGAGAGAGCTTGTGCAGTCCCTCCCTGGAGAGAACCCGCCTGAGCACGAGGTCTCCTACCTCGAGGGTTCTGGGGCGGATGTTGCGGCAGTGATATCGTCGCAGTGCTTGTTGGTATCTCTCCGCTCGCAGCGCGGCTTCTCGGTGGCGTTCCTCCCCCAGCACGAGGTCCATCCCCCGCATGGCGTCCTGCTGCACCTCGTCGAACTCCAGGACCCGTGCGGAGCAGCGTCTGACCTAGTGAGGGAGGACCGCTTCAGCTCTGTAGACCAGGAAGAATGGGGTCTCTCAAGTCGGCTTGGTCGCGGTGGTGCGGATGGACCACAACACGGACTAAAGCTCATCGTACCAACCTCTGCCGCAGGCCTCCAGCTTCTTCTTAAACGTCCTGGTCTTGAGGCCCCTCAGGACCTCGGCGTTGGCCCGCTCGGCCTGGCCATTGCTTCGGGGGTGCGCCACCGAAGCGTAGCATATCTGCGTTCCAAGGTTAGCACAGTATGTTTTGAAGAGGTTACTGGTGAACTGCGAACCGTTGTCTGTGATGATGCGGTTCGGCACCCCGAACCGGCTCACGATGCCCCTGATGAACTTGACCGCGGAACCCACGGGGATGGTGCGGACGGCCTCCACTTCAGCCCACTTGGTGAACTTGTCCACGGCGACGTAGAGGTAGCGGTAGCCCCCTGGTGCCCGAGGAAATGGGCCCAGGATGTCCAGCCCCCAGACTGCGAACGGCCACGAGAGGGGTATAGTCTGCAGGCCTCCTGCCGGCTGATGGATTTGCTTGGTATGGAACTAGCAGGCCTCACAAGCCTTCACCAGTTCGACGGCGTCGTTGAGAGCGGTGGGACAATAAAACCCGCTGCAGAACGCCTTGCCGACGAGGGCCCGTGATGATGAATGATGCCCGTAGTCTCCACCGTGTATATCTTCCAGCAGTTCCCTTCCTTGCTCCCTGGAGATGTGTTACGCCCTCGATGCGGCTATATCTCCCACGTGTCGAAGCACGACTTAGAGGCATAACCGCATTGAAAGCAATGTCGCAAGTGAGGTAATCTTCACACAACCCATGTAATACATAAGGGAAAGAGATACATAGTTGGCTTACAATCGCCACTTCACACAAATACATGAATAAAACATTACATCAAACAGTTACAATCAGGGCCCGACTATGGAGCCAAAATAAAAGAAGAAACCCCAAAAGCGACAAAGGTCCACGATCGACCCCAACTGGGCCCACTACTGATCGACTAGAATGAAACAACATAAAGGACAGGATCTTCATCGAACTCCTCCTTGAGCTCGGGTGCGCCACCTGCACGGTCTCATCGGCACCTGCAAACTGGTTTTGGAAGTATCTGGTGAGTCACGGGGACTCAGCAATCTCACACCCGCGAGATCAAGACTATTTAAGCTTAAAGGTAGGACAGGGTAGTGAGGTGGAGCTGCAGCAAGCGACTAGCATATATGGTGGCTAACATACGCAAATGAGAGCAAGAAGAGAAGGCAAAAGCACGGTCGAACAACTATGATCACTAAGTGATCCTAAACTACTTACGTCAGACATAACTCCAACAACCGTGTTCACTTCCCGGACCCCGCCGAGAAGAGACCATCACGGTTACACACGCGGTTGGTGTATTTTTGTTAAGATCGACTTCGGGTTTTCTACAACCGGATATTAACAAATTCTCATCTGCCACATAACCGCGGGCACGGCTTTCGAAAGTTCAAACCCTGCAGGGGTGTCCCAACTTAGCCCATGATAAGCTCTCGCGATCAACGAAGGATATTCCTTCTCCCCGGGAAGACCCGATCAGTCTCGGAATCCCGGCTACAAGACATCTCGACAGTAACAAAACAAGTCCAGCAAAACCGCCCGATGCGCCGACATCCTGATAGGAGCTGCACATATCTCGGTCTCAGGGCAACACCGGATTGTCCAAACTTCCGGTAGGCGAACCCAGAGTTGCCCCTGGTGGCCACCGGCGGCTGACGGTTTGGACCAACACTTAGACAAGCATTGGCCCGGGGGGCTAAATAAAGATGACCCTCGGGTTAGCTACTCCCAAGGGAAAGGTATAGGTGGTAGGCAAATGGTAAAACCAAAGTTGGGCCTTGCTGGAAAAGTCTTATTCAAAGCGAACTGTCAAGGGGGTCCCATAAATCACCCGACCGCGTTAGGGACGCAAAAATCCGGGAACATAACACCGATATGACGGAAACTATGGCGGCAAGAGTGGAACAAAACACCAGGCATAAGGCCGAGCCTTCCACCCTTTACCAAGTATATAGATGCATTAATTAAATAAGATATATTGTGATATCCCAACAAGTAAACATGTTCCAAACAAGGAACAACCTCTCCATGTTCCAACAAGGAACAAACTTCATCTTCACCTGCAACTAACAACGCTATAAGAGGGGCTGAGCAAAGCGGTAACATAGCCAATCAACGGTTTGCTAGGACAAGGTGGGTTAGAGACTTGGTTTAACAATATGGGAGGCATGATAAGCAAGTGGTAGGTATCGCAGCATAGGCATAGCAAAAGAGCGAGCAATCTAGCGAGCAAAGATAGAAGTGATTTCGAGGGTATGGTCATCTTGCCTGAGATCCCGCAAGGAAGAAGAACGAGTCCATGAAGAAGACAAACGGACGTAGACGAACGGATCCTCACAATCGCAACGTTATCGGAACTAACCCGAAGAAGCAACACCGGAAAGAAGCAAACACCAAAGTAAACAACCACCACATAAACATGGCATGATATGCGAGATGTGGTATGCAATGCATATGCATGCTTCGGAAGGAAAAGGATGAACAAGGCATAATCTTGGCAAACCAAGTATGCCACTGGATAGGTGAAGTGATTTCGGTTGGAATCGATATAAAGATCACCGGAATCGGATGCACGGTTTGCAAATGACAAGCAAAACAAGAATGACAAGAATCTGCCATTAACAGCATGATGCTACTTAGCAAGCAACAAGAAATTAAGCTACTGCACCCAAACATATCAACAAAGCATATGACAGTAAACTACTCAAGATTCTCGACAAAAGATGAACACTGAGCTACGGCTAAATTACACCACAACAGGTTCAAACAAGCATGGCAAAAGTGCAAAAGATAACAGGTTCTCAGACTTGGTGAAATTAACAACATAGCAGAAACTAACATCAGGATGACATGTTCAGAGCAATTAAACAACATGCTACAGGTTCAGAATATAGCAAAGCAAGGTATGGCACGAATCTAATCAAAGCACTTGACAAAAATCCCTTACTGACCATAAGCCAAAAAGGACTAGAAAATATGATTACACCCATGTCAATTAAGCAAGTTTCGTTACAGGTTTCAGACTTAGCAGAAAACTGGACATGGCAGAAATTAATAATGACTAGGCATGTTCGTGAGCTCGATGCACTCACTACAGAGCATTGCATGATAAACTAATCATACATACATCAAGAAGACATGGCATAGTAACTATACATGGCAAGAACATCATCATATCATGCAAGGATCAACTACACCAAGCTTGGCAAAATCGAATAACATGTAAACAATCTGCCAGCAACATTCTGAAGCAAAAGTAGAGCTCGATTGACTCATGCTATGGCACTCCATAATTGCAAACAAAGGCAAAGTTGGATAGAGCAAATACTCAAGTCCAAAACTCCCTTACTGATCATGCTCAAATTATTCATAGATCTCTCAGAAACAACATGAATACATGGCATGAAAATAACAGCAGTCAGGGACTTAGTGAAATCACTAAGTCTCTGAAATCAGCAACATCAAGTAACCTAGTTTGCATGCTTGTGCTAGTCACCACATAGATCACAAAAATACATGGCAAAATTATCTGGAAAGGTAACATGGCATATTACAAAACTCATGTAGGACTCAACTTCATAGGAGGTACACATCAATCATGGCAAAAATGACAAAAGTGCATGTTCTGATAAGATTCAGAAACTAACATCACATAGCCCTCTTCTAACAGCATTTCGGGCATCAAGACGATCTCAAATGAAAATGACGCAATGGAACGAAATGATGTACTCCTCGAGACAAACAATTTGACATATTATACGCCCAAAACGGAGCTACATGCAGAGAGTTATGGCATGACGAACTTGGCATGATAATGATAGAATGTCGGGGACTTAGTGGAAATTGGACCTCGCGGGAAACTGGACGGAGGGATCCGGGCGCCGTTTGGATCGCGGGACGGGTGGATCTCATCCACCCGCCCGGATCTGACCGGAGCGGCTCGCCGGAGGTCGGGGAGGGGCGGATTCCGGCGAGGTGGCGCGGAGCCCGGCGGGCGGCAGCAGGGCCGGCGAACGGAGGCGGGGCGCGGCGCCTTTTGCGCGGAGGCGGCGGTGGAGACGTGCGGCGAGGCGGCGGGGTCGGCGAGCGGCTTGGGCGGCGAGGCAAGGCGCACGGCGGCGGCCGGCATCGGGCGGCGGCGGCGCAGCACGGAGGCGGCGACGCAAGGCGGCGAGGCTCGAGCGGCGGGCGCGGGCGGCAGCCGGGCGGCGCGCGGCTCGGGCGCCTCGGGCCCGGGGCGGCGCGGGGCGGGCCGGCCACGGGCTCAGGCGGGCCGCGGCGCGGGAGGCGGCCGACGGGACACGTGGCGGCTTGCGGTTCGCCGCGGTCGTCGGCGGGAGCGGGCGGACATGTCCGTCGGCGTGGGAGATGCGTCCGGCGGCGCGGGGAGGAGATAGACTAGGGTTTTGGACCCGAAATTTCGGAGGGGAGCACATATTTATAGGTAGAGGGGGCTAGGAAGCTCCAAATGGAGTGCGGTTTTCGGCCACGCGATCGTGATCGAACGACCGAGAGGATGGAAGTGACTTAGGTGGGTTTTGGGCCACTTTGAAAGGGGTGTTGGGCTGCACCAAAAGAGGCCTTCACAGATACCCGGTTAACCGTTGGAGTACCAAACGACCTCCGATTGACCCGAAACTTGACAGGCGGTCTACCGGTGCTATACCGAGGCCACATGTCAAGCCTCGGTCCATTCCGAGAATGTTTAATACCCGCTCACGAAGAAATGTAAACGGGGACGCCGGGAGACATAGGAGCGCCGGATTGCAAAACGGACAACGGGAAAGATGCTCGGATTCATGAGACGAACACGTATGCAAATGCGATGCACATGATGACATGATATGAAATGCAGATGATGACATGGCAAAGAGCAACACGCAAACACATGACATGGCAACGACGGCGAATAACTGGCGGACACCAGGCGCATCAGATCCGGGGCGTTACAAGATGCCACCACTACGAGAGGATCTCGTCCCGAGATCTAGAATGGCACCGGAGGGGAAAACGGAAGAGAAAGAGAAGAGGTAAAGCTAAGTTGCTTCTTCGACAAACGAGTGAAACCACGAACCTCGAGAGGTTGAACAATTTCGAGAAAAGAATACAACGAAGATTTAACAAAGTTGAAAAGGAACAAGGAACATTCGAGAACCTTGTAGGTTGAAAGACAAGGAAAAAGAGCTTCACAAACGAAAAGAATACGACCACCTCGGTATAATGAGATAGTCAAGGAACAAGAGTGACATAACTTGGACAGCACTCCGGTAGAAAATGGAAGGAATTAACATGAAATTTTGAAGATAAGATGGTACTTGATGAAATCAACAACGCACTGGCTCGAAAACAATTATAAGAATGACACAAGGGGTAAGAATGATTCCAAACAGCACTCCGGATGAAAAGAGAGGATAAACTTGATAAGATGGGGAGAACTTGAAAAGAGAACACCACACTCCGGTTAAATGAATAAGCAAGAAAAGAACACGATCCTCACAATTCGAGATGATTAGTGAAGAGAGCAACATCACCATGCCTCCGGAAGAACAAAAAGAAGATAGATCATTTGAATAAAAGAACGGAGAAGAAAATGATAACTTCTGCCACAAATGAACTAGGAAGACATACTTGCAAAGAAGAATCGAACGGAGTTGTTAGCAAATCAACAACGAGAAGCACAAGCTTGTTATAGGCTTATGGCAAACATCTCAAAATGATTATGTGACAACCCGCCATTAACCGAAACAATTGATTGGTTGAAATCAATGAAGATAAGAGAAACTTCTTCACCGAGATGAGAAGGAGAAAATTGGATCATTGATAAGCGCCACAAATATCTACATTCCCTAGGGAAGGCTGTAGGTGAAATATAACCCAAGATAACTCCAAAGAAGAGATTGGTGGATTTAAAATACCTCATTCTTGACAACATGTGAGTCATGAGACATGAACTCCAATTATCAAGAATGACATAATACCACCTCGAATGATACGATTGAAAGGATTGCACTTTAAAATGCAAGATAAAGAATACTAGAGCTCCTCTGAACAGAATCTCGATGAACACTTCGAGAAGGAATTAAATCCTTTGTGAATCATCATGTAGCCTCCATGAAGAACTCCGGTAATAAGAGGATGATAAAAGAAAGAGAACTGAACACAAAGTGAAGCCTTGCGATGATTAGATGGATCTTCGTGATGATATAACCGAGAAAAAACTTGGAACTCCGGAAAGAAAGTTGAACAAATGAAATCAAGAATTTTGATGAACCTCCGGAATAAGGAATTAATCACTTGGTTGAAACAAGAATAAGAATTACATTATGCTCATCCTTCACCAATTAAATTGATGACAAGCAATTGATTTGGCATACTACTTAATCTCGTAGAAAGGATTAAGATAGATATAGCGTAAACTTGGGAAGTTCTTCAACGAACCACCGGTAGGATTGGAAGGAACGAATGAATTAATATGATAACCAAGGAAGAGAACTCTTGAACGAACCACCGTAAAAATTGAAAATGAACAAGAAAAGATAAGGAAGCACCGGGAAGAATTAGAAAAAATGAACGAAGATACTTGAGAGAATTTAGCTATAAGATTATAAAGAGATCATGAACTGATTAGAGAATATTGAATGATGCACCGGTAAGATTTGGAGAACGATAGACGAAGCTGAGAATGAATAATTCTGAGATAATGGCTCCGGAGAATCAAACTGAAAAGACTCCTAAAATGCTCCGGATGGGTGAAAAGAATTCTCACAACCAAAACAATTATGAGAGAATGGCATCAATCTAGAACCACGCATCTTCAAGAGAATGGACAAGATTTAAGGGAAACTCTTCTTCGGTCTTCAAATGTTGAGAATGACGACGAAAAACACCACCATGAATTTGTTGAGGCACTCCGGAATGAAAATTAGAAAGGTTGAACCAACGATGAAAGAATTGAAGGGTCTTGGAGAAAGACATATGCCTGATGACAATTCATTCTTACGTCAAACTTTTAAATGAATTTGAGAATAGCTCCGGGAAAATAAGAAGAGTCAGGTAAGATCCTGGAAAAAGACCTGTGGGTTAGGGCCCACTCAAAAGAAACACCGTTGAACGATTACTGGAAAGGAGAGATTGCACCGGTTGAATTAAATGGCTTGAATGAGATAGCATCCTCAAAAGAACTTGAGTGAATTGAGAATGGAAACTTGAACCTTCTGAGATATGTTCATTACTCTGGAATAAATGAATAGCGAGAGTTGAATGATTAAGAGATACACTGTCATAAGAAAGCACTTGAAAAGAGAAAAGGAATATGATCAACAACGAAAGCTTGAATTTTATCCACTGGAGAAGAAAAGAATGACGAATGATGAACTAGAAGCTCCGTTAGAATCTTCATGAGAATCACCGGATAAGAAACATTGAAGGAAAGAATGAAGAAACTTCTCATCCATAAGACGGATACTTGAATAAGAAATCTGCGTCCTTGTAGAAATAAGGGTGGGAGGGCGGGAAAAACAAAGTCAACTTGGAATGGATGAAGCAAACACCGTTGAGAAAAACTTAGAATAGATCTTGCGGATGGGGAGAATGATGGGATCATCTCAAAGAGAAACGCACCGGTCGAAAAGGATTGACATGATAATCTCGATGATCAAGAAGGATTAGCATCCACATAGGAATATGAGAACACCGTTTGGAAAAAAAAAGGTATTGAATCAACACTTGACTTCGAAGCAACTCGAATACCACAAAACAAATCAAAAAACAAAGGATTGGCTTGCAAAATAAGCCGGAAACAAACATATGATAGATCCCATATCGTATCATGTGTCTGTTGGAAAGATATCCTAAGAGATACTTGAATTCCCACTTATAATCTCCCGAAACTTTCTGGTTATGCAATCAGGTGTTGGGGATACAGGGGACATAAAATATATCACCCAAACTAACAATACCTAGATCCAGCTGTATCCATCCTTCAACACATAACCAAGAAATCCTCGGAAATTATCTACCTCAACCTTCGAAAACACATCCGTTATACAAGTCATGGCAATACTCCCGCACTCGCCTCAGTACTGGGCTATCAGGGTTATCTCACCAACAACTGTACAAAAGAGATTTTCGATGTCGGCGTACTAAACTCAGGTATTCCAAAACCGCAACGATAAAATTATGACAACAACACCTCGGAGCTCAACTCCCCGGGACACTGCCACAACCCCTAAATGTCAGGAGGCAACCAAGACAATGTTGTCATCATAAAACCATCGGAACGATTGTAATATACCCGCGTGATCCTAAATTTTTTTTTAGTGAAATTTGAGAAGAGAAGAGTCAAAACTCTACGTCAGGAAGCCTTACCAGAAGGTCGAAGGGACTGGGGAGTAAAAAGAATTCCTAAACTCTCCGATATATAATTCCTAAATGACTCAAAACATTTTTCTAGACACAACTCGGCCACTAAAGACGATCAATCAGAGGGGGCTCCTAAGGTCGGGGAAGGCTCTGATACCAACTTGTAACGCCCTCGATGCGGCTATATCTCCCACGTGTCGAAGCACGACTTAGAGGCATAACCGCATTGAAAGCAATGTCGCAAGTGAGGTAATCTTCACACAACCCATGTAATACATAAGGGAAAGAGATACATAGTTGGCTTACAATCGCCACTTCACACAAATACATGAATAAAACATTACATCAAACAGTTACAATCAGGGCCCGACTATGGAGCCAAAATAAAAGAAGAAACCCCAAAAGCGACAAAGGTCCACGATCGACCCCAACTGGGCCCACTACTGATCGACTAGAATGAAACAACATAAAGGACAGGATCTTCATCGAACTCCTCCTTGAGCTCGGGTGCGCCACCTGCACGGTCTCATCGGCACCTGCAAACTGGTTTTGGAAGTATCTGGTGAGTCACGGGGACTCAGCAATCTCACACCCGCGAGATCAAGACTATTTAAGCTTAAAGGTAGGACAGGGTAGTGAGGTGGAGCTGCAGCAAGCGACTAGCATATATGGTGGCTAACATACGCAAATGAGAGCAAGAAGAGAAGGCAAAAGCACGGTCGAACAACTATGATCACTAAGTGATCCTAAACTACTTACGTCAGACATAACTCCAACAACCGTGTTCACTTCCCGGACCCCGCCGAGAAGAGACCATCACGGTTACACACGCGGTTGGTGTATTTTTGTTAAGATCGACTTCGGGTTTTCTACAACCGGATATTAACAAATTCTCATCTGCCACATAACCGCGGGCACGGCTTTCGAAAGTTCAAACCCTGCAGGGGTGTCCCAACTTAGCCCATGATAAGCTCTCGCGATCAACGAAGGATATTCCTTCTCCCCGGGAAGACCCGATCAGTCTCGGAATCCCGGCTACAAGACATCTCGACAGTAACAAAACAAGTCCAGCAAAACCGCCCGATGCGCCGACATCCTGATAGGAGCTGCAGATATCTCGGTCTCAGGGCAACACCGGATTGTCCAAACTTCCGGTAGGCGAACCCAGAGTTGCCCCTGGTGGCCACCGGCGGCTGACGGTTTGGACCAACACTTAGACAAGCATTGGCCCGGGGGGCTAAATAAAGATGACCCTCGGGTTAGCTACTCCCAAGGGAAAGGTATAGGTGGTAGGCAAATGGTAAAACCAAAGTTGGGCCTTGCTGGAAAAGTCTTATTCAAAGCGAACTGTCAAGGGGGTCCCATAAATCACCCGACCGCGTTAGGGACGCAAAAATCCGGGAACATAACACCGATATGACGGAAACTATGGCGGCAAGAGTGGAACAAAACACCAGGCATAAGGCCGAGCCTTCCACCCTTTACCAAGTATATAGATGCATTAATTAAATAAGATATATTGTGATATCCCAACAAGTAAACATGTTCCAAACAAGGAACAACCTCTCCATGTTCCAACAAGGAACAAACTTCATCTTCACCTGCAACTAACAACGCTATAAGAGGGGCTGAGCAAAGCGGTAACATAGCCAATCAACGGTTTGCTAGGACAAGGTGGGTTAGAGACTTGGTTTAACAATATGGGAGGCATGATAAGCAAGTGGTAGGTATCGCAGCATAGGCATAGCAAAAGAGCGAGCAATCTAGCGAGCAAAGATAGAAGTGATTTCGAGGGTATGGTCATCTTGCCTGAGATCCCGCAAGGAAGAAGAACGAGTCCATGAAGAAGACAAACGGACGTAGACGAACGGATCCTCACAATCGCAACGTTATCGGAACTAACCCGAAGAAGCAACACCGGAAAGAAGCAAACACCAAAGTAAACAACCACCACATAAACATGGCATGATATGCGAGATGTGGTATGCAATGCATATGCATGCTTCGGAAGGAAAAGGATGAACAAGGCATAATCTTGGCAAACCAAGTATGCCACTGGATAGGTGAAGTGATTTCGGTTGGAATCGATATAAAGATCACCGGAATCGGATGCACGGTTTGCAAATGACAAGCAAAACAAGAATGACAAGAATCTGCCATTAACAGCATGATGCTACTTAGCAAGCAACAAGAAATTAAGCTACTGCACCCAAACATATCAACAAAGCATATGACAGTAAACTACTCAAGATTCTCGACAAAAGATGAACACTGAGCTACGGCTAAATTACACCACAACAGGTTCAAACAAGCATGGCAAAAGTGCAAAAGATAACAGGTTCTCAGACTTGGTGAAATTAACAACATAGCAGAAACTAACATCAGGATGACATGTTCAGAGCAATTAAACAACATGCTACAGGTTCAGAATATAGCAAAGCAAGGTATGGCACGAATCTAATCAAAGCACTTGACAAAAATCCCTTACTGACCATAAGCCAAAAAGGACTAGAAAATATGATTACACCCATGTCAATTAAGCAAGTTTCGTTACAGGTTTCAGACTTAGCAGAAAACTGGACATGGCAGAAATTAATAATGACTAGGCATGTTCGTGAGCTCGATGCACTCACTACAGAGCATTGCATGATAAACTAAGCATACATACATCAAGAAGACATGGCATAGTAACTATACATGGCAAGAACATCATCATATCATGCAAGGATCAACTACACCAAGCTTGGCAAAATCGAATAACATGTAAACAATCTGCCAGCAACATTCTGAAGCAAAAGTAGAGCTCGATTGACTCATGCTATGGCACTCCATAATTGCAAACAAAGGCAAAGTTGGATAGAGCAAATACTCAAGTCCAAAACTCCCTTACTGATCATGCTCAAATTATTCATAGATCTCTCAGAAACAACATGAATACATGGCATGAAAATAACAGCAGTCAGGGACTTAGTGAAATCACTAAGTCTCTGAAATCAGCAACATCAAGTAACCTAGTTTGCATGCTTGTGCTAGTCACCACATAGATCACAAAAATACATGGCAAAATTATCTGGAAAGGTAACATGGCATATTACAAAACTCATGTAGGACTCAACTTCATAGGAGGTACACATCAATCATGGCAAAAATGACAAAAGTGCATGTTCTGATAAGATTCAGAAACTAACATCACATAGCCCTCTTCTAACAGCATTTCGGGCATCAAGACGATCTCAAATGAAAATGACGCAATAGAACGAAATGATGTACTCCTCGAGACAAACAATTTGACATATTATACGCCCAAAACGGAGCTACATGCAGAGAGTTATGGCATGACGAACTTGGCATGATAATGATAGAATGTCGGGGACTTAGTGGAAATTGGACCTCGCGGGAAACTGGACGGAGGGATCCGGGCGCCGTTTGGATCGCGGGACGGGTGGATCTCATCCACCCGCCCGGATCTGACCGGAGCGGCTCGCCGGAGGTCGGGGAGGGGCGGATTCCGGCGAGGTGGCGCGGAGCCCGGCGGGCGGCAGCAGGGCCGGCGAACGGAGGCGGGGCGCGGCGCCTTTTGCGCGGAGGCGGCGGTGGAGACGTGCGGCGAGGCGGCGGGGTCGGCGAGCGGCTTGGGCGGCGAGGCAAGGCGCACGGCGGCGGCCGGCATCGGGCGGCGGCGGCGCAGCACGGAGGCGGCGACGCAAGGCGGCGAGGCTCGAGCGGCGGGCGCGGGCGGCAGCCGGGCGGCGCGCGGCTCGGGCGCCTCGGGCCCGGGGCGGCGCGGGGCGGGCCGGCCACGGGCTCAGGCGGGCCGCGGCGCGGGAGGCGGCCGACGGGACACGTGGCGGCTTGCGGTTCGCCGCGGTCGTCGGCGGGAGCGGGCGGACATGTCCGTCGGCGTGGGAGATGCGTCCGGCGGCGCGGGGAGGAGATAGACTAGGGTTTTGGACCCGAAATTTCGGAGGGGAGCACATATTTATAGGTAGAGGGGGCTAGGAAGCTCCAAATGGAGTGCGGTTTTCGGCCACGCGATCGTGATCGAACGACCGAGAGGATGGAAGTGACTTAGGTGGGTTTTGGGCCACTTTGAAAGGGGTGTTGGGCTGCACCAAAAGAGGCCTTCACAGATACCCGGTTAACCGTTGGAGTACCAAACGACCTCCGATTGACCCGAAACTTGACAGGCGGTCTACCGGTGCTATACCGAGGCCACATGTCAAGCCTCGGTCCATTCCGAGAATGTTTAATACCCGCTCACGAAGAAATGTAAACGGGGACGCCGGGAGACATAGGAGCGCCGGATTGCAAAACGGACAACGGGAAAGATGCTCGGATTCATGAGACGAACACGTATGCAAATGCGATGCACATGATGACATGATATGAAATGCAGATGATGACATGGCAAAGAGCAACACGCAAACACATGACATGGCAACGACGGCGAATAACTGGCGGACACCAGGCGCATCAGATCCGGGGCGTTACAAGATGCCACCACTACGAGAGGATCTCGTCCCGAGATCTAGAATGGCACCGGAGGGGAAAACGGAAGAGAAAGAGAAGAGGTAAAGCTAAGTTGCTTCTTCGACAAACGAGTGAAACCACGAACCTCGAGAGGTTGAACAATTTCGAGAAAAGAATACAACGAAGATTTAACAAAGTTGAAAAGGAACAAGGAACATTCGAGAACCTTGTAGGTTGAAAGACAAGGAAAAAGAGCTTCACAAACGAAAAGAATACGACCACCTCGGTATAATGAGATAGTCAAGGAACAAGAGTGACATAACTTGGACAGCACTCCGGTAGAAAATGGAAGGAATTAACATGAAATTTTGAAGATAAGATGGTACTTGATGAAATCAACAACGCACTGGCTCGAAAACAATTATAAGAATGACACAAGGGGTAAGAATGATTCCAAACAGCACTCCGGATGAAAAGAGAGGATAAACTTGATAAGATGGGGAGAACTTGAAAAGAGAACACCACACTCCGGTTAAATGAATAAGCAAGAAAAGAACACGATCCTCACAATTCGAGATGATTAGTGAAGAGAGCAACATCACCATGCCTCCGGAAGAACAAAAAGAAGATAGATCATTTGAATAAAAGAACGGAGAAGAAAATGATAACTTCTGCCACAAATGAACTAGGAAGACATACTTGCAAAGAAGAATCGAACGGAGTTGTTAGCAAATCAACAACGAGAAGCACAAGCTTGTTATAGGCTTATGGCAAACATCTCAAAATGATTATGTGACAACCCGCCATTAACCGAAACAATTGATTGGTTGAAATCAATGAAGATAAGAGAAACTTCTTCACCGAGATGAGAAGGAGAAAATTGGATCATTGATAAGCGCCACAAATATCTACATTCCCTAGGGAAGGCTGTAGGTGAAATATAACCCAAGATAACTCCAAAGAAGAGATTGGTGGATTTAAAATACCTCATTCTTGACAACATGTGAGTCATGAGACATGAACTCCAATTATCAAGAATGACATAATACCACCTCGAATGATACGATTGAAAGGATTGCACTTTAAAATGCAAGATAAAGAATACTAGAGCTCCTCTGAACAGAATCTCGATGAACACTTCGAGAAGGAATTAAATCCTTTGTGAATCATCATGTAGCCTCCATGAAGAACTCCGGTAATAAGAGGATGATAAAAGAAAGAGAACTGAACACAAAGTGAAGCCTTGCGATGATTAGATGGATCTTCGTGATGATATAACCGAGAAAAAACTTGGAACTCCGGAAAGAAAGTTGAACAAATGAAATCAAGAATTTTGATGAACCTCCGGAATAAGGAATTAATCACTTGGTTGAAACAAGAATAAGAATTACATTATGCTCATCCTTCACCAATTAAATTGATGACAAGCAATTGATTTGGCATACTACTTAATCTCGTAGAAAGGATTAAGATAGATATAGCGTAAACTTGGGAAGTTCTTCAACGAACCACCGGTAGGATTGGAAGGAACGAATGAATTAATATGATAACCAAGGAAGAGAACTCTTGAACGAACCACCGTAAAAATTGAAAATGAACAAGAAAAGATAAGGAAGCACCGGGAAGAATTAGAAAAAATGAACGAAGATACTTGAGAGAATTTAGCTATAAGATTATAAAGAGATCATGAACTGATTAGAGAATATTGAATGATGCACCGGTAAGATTTGGAGAACGATAGACGAAGCTGAGAATGAATAATTCTGAGATAATGGCTCCGGAGAATCAAACTGAAAAGACTCCTAAAATGCTCCGGATGGGTGAAAAGAATTCTCACAACCAAAACAATTATGAGAGAATGGCATCAATCTAGAACCACGCATCTTCAAGAGAATGGACAAGATTTAAGGGAAACTCTTCTTCGGTCTTCAAATGTTGAGAATGACGACGAAAAACACCACCATGAATTTGTTGAGGCACTCCGGAATGAAAATTAGAAAGGTTGAACCAACGATGAAAGAATTGAAGGATCTTGGAGAAAGACATATGCCTGATGACAATTCATTCTTACGTCAAACTTTTAAATGAATTTGAGAATAGCTCCGGGAAAATAAGAAGAGTCGGGTAAGATCCTGGAAAAAGACCTGTGGGTTAGGGCCCACTCAAAAGAAACACCGTTGAACGATTACTGGAAAGGAGAGATTGCACCGGTTGAATTAAATGGCTTGAATGAGATAGCATCCTCAAAAGAACTTGAGTGAATTGAGAATGGAAACTTGAACCTTCTGAGATATGTTCATTACTCTGGAATAAATGAATAGCGAGAGTTGAATGATTAAGAGATACACTGTCATAAGAAAGCACTTGAAAAGAGAAAAGGAATATGATCAACAACGAAAGCTTGAATTTTATCCACTGGAGAAGAAAAGAATGACGAATGATGAACTAGAAGCTCCGTTAGAATCTTCATGAGAATCACCGGATAAGAAACATTGAAGGAAAGAATGAAGAAACTTCTCATCCATAAGACGGATACTTGAATAAGAAATCTGCGTCCTTGTAGAAATAAGGGTGGGAGGGCGGGAAAAACAAAGTCAACTTGGAATGGATGAAGCAAACACCGTTGAGAAAAACTTAGAATAGATCTTGCGGATGGGGAGAATGATGGGATCATCTCAAAGAGAAACGCACCGGTCGAAAAGGATTGACATGATAATCTCGATGATCAAGAAGGATTAGCATCCACATAGGAATATGAGAACACCTTTTGCGCGGAGGTGGCTTTGGAGACGTGCGGCGAGGCGGCAGGGTCGGCGAGCGGCTTGGGCGGCGAGGCAAGGCGCACGGCGGCGGCCGGCATCGGGCGGCGGCGGCGCAGCACGGAGGCGGCGACGCAAGGCGGCGAGGCTCGAGCGGCGGGCGCGGGCGGCAGCCGGGCGGCGCGCGGCTCGGGCGCCTCGGGCCCGGGGCGGCGCGGGGCGGGCCGGCCACGGGCTCAGGCGGGCCGCGGCGCGGGAGGCGGCCGACGGGACACGTGGCGGCTTGCGGTTCGCCGCGGTCGTCGGCGGGAGCGGGCGGACATGTCCGTCGGCGTGGGAGATGCGTCCGGCGGCGCGGGGAGGAGATAGACTAGGGTTTTGGACCCGAAATTTCGGAGGGGAGCACATATTTATAGGTAGAGGGGGCTAGGAAGCTCCAAATGGAGTGCGGTTTTCGGCCACGCGATCGTGATCGAACGACCGAGAGGATGGAAGTGACTTAGGTGGGTTTTGGGCCACTTTGAAAGGGGTGTTGGGCTGCACCAAAAGAGGCCTTCACAGATACCCGGTTAACCGTTGGAGTACCAAACGACCTCCGATTGACCCGAAACTTGACAGGCGGTCTACCGGTGCTATACCGAGGCCACATGTCAAGCCTCGGTCCATTCCGAGAATGTTTAATACCCGCTCACGAAGAAATGTAAACGGGGACGCCGGGAGACATAGGAGCGCCGGATTGCAAAACGGACAACGGGAAAGATGCTCGGATTCATGAGACGAACACGTATGCAAATGCGATGCACATGATGACATGATATGAAATGCAGATGATGACATGGCAAAGAGAAACACGCAAACACATGACATGGCAACGACGGCGAATAACTGGCGGACACCAGGCGCATCAGATCCGGGGCGTTACAAGATGCAGCGCAGGGATACATCGTTTGGTCGCTTCCGGTAGAGCTCTCCATCCTTGATGCAGTATGCCGTGGCCTGCCGTGCCACACACTCCACTTCCTCCTCCTTCTCCAGCAGGGTCCCTTGCGTTAAGTAACTCCGGAGCTCCGTGATCCAGCACCCCTCCTGAGGCTCCATCGTCAGGAGCAGGCGTGCTCCTGAGGCCGGGCCACAGACCGGGGCTCCGAAGGCAGGTGGTTGGGGGAGCTCCTCCCAAGGCTGAGCCGTGTTTGACAATGACGGCAAGGCTGAGGGCTTGAAGAGCCGTTCCTCAAAGACGCCAGGCTCCTGAGGTAACCGCCTGGATGCTCATCTGGCGATGTTGTCGGCCTCCTGATTGGTGCCACGGGGCACATGCTGCAACTCCAACCCCCAAAACTGCTTCTCCATCTTGCGGACCTCTGCAAGGTAGGCTTCCATGTGCTCATCTTTCGGCTCGTACACCTTGTTGGAGAAATTGACAAGGAGTTGTGAGTCGCCCTTGATGGTGAGGCGTTTCACCCCCAGGGCTGCCGCGGCCTTCAAGCCCGCTATTAGACCTTCATACTCCGCTATGTTGTTGGAGACCTTTTCACCTTGCTGGAAACAGAGATGTACAACGTAGTAGAGCTTGTCCTGAGTGGGCGATATGAGTACCGCCCCAGCTCCAGCGCCATGCCTGGAGAACGCCCCATCGAAGTACATGACCCAGCCTTCCGGCGCTTCGCTCCCCGGGGAGAGGGATCGATCCTCGTCGGCCTTGAGGCCTGGCGCCTCCGTCCATTCTGCCACAAAATCCGCTAAGGCTGCTCCCTTGATGACTCTGGTTGTGCTGAATTCGAGCTGAAACGCTTGCAGTTCTATGTTCCACTCAGCGACCCTCCCGGCTGAGTTAGGGCTCCTGAGCACTCTCTCCAGGGGGTATGACGAGACGACCTTGATGGGGTGACCTGAAAATAGTGTCGCAGCTTATGCGAGGCCACCAGCAGCGCGAGGAGGAACTTCTGAGGCATGGGGTACCGTGCCCTCGCATCCCGCAACACCGTGCTGATGAAGTATACTGGGTGCTCAACGAGGTCGGGTGCGTCGGTGCTGGTGACGCCCCCCGAAGACCATGGCGCCTCCTGAGGCGATGAGGCCTCCGGAGGCTGGCCATCTGGGAGAGGGGCCCCTTCCGACTCCGGTGCACTCCCCTGCGGCGGCTGACCCTCCCCAGCCGCGGTGGCGGTTTCTGTGGGCCTCCCGTGTTCCTGTTTTGCCTTGTCCCGGGCTGTTGCCGTGGTTTTGACCCGACGCTCCTCCCTAACCGCCACCAAGGCTGTGCCGGTGGAGTAGGGAGTGGCGGCGAGGTAAAGCACCAGGGGTTCTAGAGGGCGCGGAGCCACCATGACCGAAGGGCTGGTCAGGTATCTCTTGAGATCTTGGAACGCCTTGTCGGCCTCTTCAGTCCATTCAAAGGGCCCCTTCTTCTTCATTAGCTGGAAGAAAGGCAGCGCTCGCTCCCCCAACTTGGAGATGAAACGCCCTAGTGCGGTCACGCGCCCAGTGAGCTTCTGCATTTCTCTGAGGGTCTTTGGCGGGCTCATGTCCTCGACCGCCTTGACCTTTTCCGGGTTAGCCTCGATGCCTCGATAGGACACGAGGAAACCCAAGAGCTTGCCCGAGGGGACTCCGAACACACACTTCTCTGGGTTGAGCCGAAGGCTCGCTGCATTGAGGCTCGTGAAGGTTTCCTCCAGGTCTTGTATCTGGGTCTTGGCCTCCCGAGACTTCACCACAATGTCATCGACGTAAGCCTCAACATTCTTCCCAAGCTGTGGGCCCAAGGTGATGTGCATCAGCCGCTGAAAGGTCGCCCCTGCGTTGCGCAGCCCGAATGGCATGCATGTGTAGCAGTACACCCCACACGGGGTTAGGAAGGCTGTCTTCTCGACGTGTTCTACCACCATCTTGATCTGGTGATACCCAGAGAAGGCATCCAAGAAGCATAGCAGGTCGCATTCTGCGGTGGAATCAACGATCTGGTCGATGCGGGGGAGCGGGAACGGATCTTGCGGACATGCCTTGTTGAGGTTGGTGAAGTCGACACACATACGCTCCTTCCCCCCTTTCTTTGGCACAACGACAGGGTTGGCCAGCCAATCCGGGTATCGGACCTCGCGAATGACCCCAGCAGCCTCTAGTTTGCGAGTCTCTTGGACGATGAAGGCCTGCTTTTCTGTGGACTGCCGCCTTGCCTTCTGCTTCACGGGGCGCACGTTGGGGCACACGTTGAGGTGATGCTCGATTACGCTCCTAGGGATCCCCGCCAACTGGTCGGGCTCCCAAGCGAATACCTTCTTGTTTGCGCGCAGGAACTCGACCAGGGCCTCCTCCTGCTCGGGCTCGAGGTTGGCGCCTATGGTGAAAGTGGCGTTGGTGGACCCGTCCTCATCGACGGGTATCTGCTTGGTTTCTGCCTTGTCTTGGGTGAACAACTGTTTCTTCTTGGCAGGTGCAGCCCCCTTGGGCTCGGGGGTCTCCGAGTCGGCGGGCTGTGCCGACGCCGCCGTCTTGAAGGCGAGCTTGAGCACTCGCAGCGCATCCTCGGTGTCCCCGTGCACGGTGAGGACACCACCGCTCCCAGGCATCTTCATGAGGTTGTACGCCGGGTGCGTCGCGGCCATGAACTGGGCCAGCGCTGGATAGCCGAGGATGGCGTTGTAGGGGCGGCTGATTGTAACACCCCGGATGTAACTTGCCATATTTGTACTCCAACTCTTACCATTTTCGGCAATGTGATATGATATTCCCTCCATGGTTGGGTTTCCCTTCATTTTGCATTTTGTTTTTGTCATGCATTTCATGTCATGCCATCATGTGCATCGCATTCGCATACATGTTCGTTTCATGAATCCGAGCATTTTCCCCGTTGTCCGTTTTGCAATCCGGCGCTCCTATGTTCCCCGGCGTCCCCTTTTATTTTTTTCCGTGAGCGTGTATTAAACTTTCTCGGAATGGACCGAGGTTTGCCAAGCGGCCTTGGTATAGCACCGGTAGACCGCCTGTCAAGTTTCGTGTCATTTGGAGGTTGTTTGATACTCCAACGGTTAACTGGGTAACCGTGTAGGCCTCGTGTGTGTTGCAGCCCAAAACCCCTCCAAATCAGCCCAATAACCCATCTAAGTCACTCCCATGTCCATCGCCGTTCGATCACGATCGCGTGGCCGAAAACCGTGCTCAATTTGGAGCCTCCTAGCTCCTCCCACCTATAAATATGCATCTCCCCCTTCAATTCCGGGTCCAAACCCTAGCCCCGCTCCTCTCGCCGCCGCCGGACACGTCCGGTCCGGCCGGACGAAATCCCGCCGCCGCCGTCGCCCAATCAGGGGCTGCCACGTGGCCCTTCTCCACCGCGCCCCGCCGCCGGCCCGCCGAGGCCCGCTCCGGCCCCCGCGGGCCCAACCGCCGCCGCCCGCACCCGACCGCCTCCGCCTGCCCGCGCCGCCGACGCGCTCTGCCGCCCCGCTGACCTCCGCCGCCCGGCCGCGCCTCCGCCTCCGTCCGCCGCGCCGCCGCACCGCCTCCGCGCCGCCGCGCTCGCTCCGCCCGCGCCGCGCCTCCCGCCGACCGCGCCGGATCCGCCACCGCGGCCCGGATCCGCCTCGCCGGCGCCTCCCCGGCGAGTTCTCCGGCGAGCTCGCGCCGCCACCTCGGTTTTCGCGCCGACGAACCCTAGATCTGGGTATTTTCGGAGGTTGATTTTCGTCCAAGTCCCCATATTGTTGCATAATCATTGCATGTTCATCGCATCATAACTTGCTGCATACTGCTCCGTTTCGTGCGTATAATATGTCAAATTGTTCGTCTCGATGAGTACATCATTTCATCTCAGTGCGTCATTTTCATTTGAGCCCATCTTGATGCCCGAAATGCTGTTAGAAGAGGGCTATGTGATGTTAGTTTCAGATCTGTTTCAGAATATGCACTTTTGTCATTTTTGCCATGATTGATGTGTGCATTCCATGAAGTTGAGTCCTACATGTGTTTTGTAATATGTCATGCTATCTTTCCAGGGGTGTATGCCATGTATTTTTGTGATCTTTGTGGTGACTAGCACAAGCATGCAAACTAGGGATCATAATGTTGCTGATTTCAGAGACTTAGTAATTTTACTAAGTCATGTCCTGCTGTTATTTTTATGCCATGTGTTCATGTTGTTTCAGAGAGATCTATGACTATTTTGAGCATGATCAGTAAGGGTGTTTTGAACATATGGATTTGCTCTATCCATCCATGTCTTTGTTTGTAATTATGGAGTGCCATAGCTTGAGTCAATCGAGCTCTACTTTTGCTATAAAATGTTTTCTGGCAGATTGTTTACATGTTATTCGATTTTGCCAAGCTTGTTGTAGTTGATCCTTACATGCTATGATGTTGATATTGCCATGTATAGCTTCTATGCCATGTCTTCTTGATGGGTGTATGCTTAGTTTATCATGAAATGCTCTGTAGTGAGTGCATCGAGCCTGTAAACATGCCTACTTGTTATCTGTCTTTGACATGTCCAGTTTTCTGCTAAGTCGAAACTTGCTTAATTGAGATGGGTGCTATTATATTTTCTGGTCCTTTTTGGCTAATGGTCAGTAAGGGACTTTTGTTCAATGCTTTGAGTAGATTCATGCCATGCCATATTTTGCTATGTCCTGTTCTTGTAGAAGGTCGTTTCCTTGCTCTAAACATGTCGTCCTGATGTTAATTTCTGGCATGATAGTATTTTCACTAAGTCTGTGAAGCTGATATGTTTTGCACTTTGGCCATGCTTGTTTGAACCTGTTGTGGTGTGATTTAGCCGTAGCTAAATGTTCATCTTTTGTCAATCATCTTGAGTAGATCACTGCCATATGCTTTTCTGATATGTTTTGGTGCAGTAGCTTAATTTCTTGTTGCATGTTAAGTGGCATCATGTTGTTAAACGCAGAAACATGTCATTCTTGTTTTGCTTGCCATTTGCAAACCGTGCATCCGATTCCGGTGATCTTTATATCGATTTCAACCGAAATCACCTCACCTTTCCAGTGGCATACTTGTTTTGCCAAGATCATGCCTTTTTCATCTTTTTCCTTCCGGAGCACGCATATGCATTGCATACTATATCTCGCATATCATGCCATGTTTTGCATCATGTTGCTTGCGCATTGCATCGTGATTGATGTTTGTCCCCTTTTGCTTGTGTTATTGCCTTGGGTAGAGCCGGGAGACGAGTACGTGAACGAGGAACCTGTTGAGAACACTTGCGAGGATCAAGCCTTCGACAACTCTGAGAACCTTGCAGGCAAGATGACCATACCCTCGAAATCACTTCTATCTTTGCTTGCTAGATGCTCGCTCTTTTGCTATGCCTATGTTGCGATACCTACCACTTGCTATATCATGCCACCCATATTGCCATGTCAAACCTCTAACCATCATTTCCTAGCAAACTGTTGTTTGGCTATGTTATCGCTTTGCTCAGCCCCTCTTATAGCATTGTTAGTTGCAGGTGAAGATGAAGTTTGTTCCATGTTGGAACATGATTATTTTGGGATATCACAATATCTCTTATTTAATTAATGCATCTATATACTTGGTAAAGGGTGGAAGGCTCGGCCTTATGCCTGGTGTTTTGTTCCACTCTTGCCACCCTAGTTTCCGTCATACCGGTGTTATGTTCCTTGATTTTGCATTCCTTACACGGTTGGGTGATTTATGGGACCCCCTTGACAGTTCGCTTTGAATAAGACTCCTCCAGCAAGGCCCAACTTTGGTTTTACAATTTGCCACCTAAGCCTTTTTCCCCCGGGTTTTCGCGAGCCCGAGGGTCATCTTTATTTTAACCCCCCCCCCCCCGGGCCAGTGCTCCTTCGAGTGTTGGCCCGAACCGAGCAACCTGCGGGGCCACCTTGTGGAAACTCGAGGCCTGGTTTTACTTGTAGCTTGACTTATCCGGATGTGCCCTGAGACCGAGATATGTGCAGCTCCTATCAGGATTTGTCGGCACAATCGGGCGGCTTTGCTGGTCTTGTTTTATTACTGTTGAAATGTCTTGTAGTCCGGGATTCCGAGACTGATCGGGTCTTCCCGGTAGAAGGAATATCCTTCGTTGACCGTGAGAGCTTATAATGGGCTAAGTTTGGACACCCCTGCAGGGTATTACCTTTCAAAAGCCATGCCCGCGGTTATGAGGCAGATGGGAATTTGTTAATGTCCGGTTGTAGAAAACCCGAAGTTGACCTTAATTAAAACACATCAACCGCATGTGTAACCGTGATGGTCTCTTCTCGGCGGAGTCCGGGAAGTGAACACGGTGTTGGAGTTATGTTTGACGTAGGTTGTTCTAGGATCACTTCTTGATCACTTCTAGCTTCACGACCGTGCTTTGCTTCTCTTCTCACTCTCTTTTGCGTTGTTAGCCACCATATATGCTAGTCGCTTGCTGCAGCTCCACCTCACAACCCTATCCTACCTTTAAGCTTAAATAGTCTTGATCTCGCGGGTGTGAGATTGCTGAGTCCCCGTGACTCACAGATTCTACCAAAACAGTTGCAGGTGCCAACGATGCCAGTACAGATGACGCATCCGAGCTCAAGTGGGAGTTCGACGAGGAACGTGGTCGTTACTATGTGTCTTTTCCTGATGATCAGTAGTGGAGCCCAGTTGGGACGATCGGGGATCTGTGTAGCATTTGGGGTAGTCTTCTTTCATTTTGGTTCTGTAGTCGGACCTTGAGTGTAATCTGGATGATGAATGTTTATTTATGTATTGTGTGAAGTGGCGACTGTAAGCCAACTATGTATCTCTTTCCCTTATGTATTACATGGGTTGTGTGAAGATTACCTCACTTGCGACATTGCTTTCAATGCGGTTATGACTCTAAGTCGTGCTTCGACACGTGGGAGATATAGCCGCATTGAGGGCGTTACACTGATGGGGGCGATGTCGAAGTTGACCAGCTCCGTGCGGAAGTTGTCGTAGGTGCCGAAAGTCACCGGGAGCCGGATCTGTCCCAAGGAGCTGGATGACCCGCCCCCAACGCCTGAGAAGGGCCGGCTGGGTTGCAGCCGTTCCAGGGGTATGCAGAGGAGGTTGAAGGCCTCAACCGAGAGCACGCTGAGGCCCGCGCCGCCATCGATGAGGGTTCTGGTGACGGCCACCTGGCAGATGGTGGGGGTGCACAGCATGGGGAGCGCACCCGAGCAGGCCGAGTTGGAGGGGTGGTCCTCCGAGCTGAAGGTCAGGCCGGCCTTGGGCGACACCCGGTCCGGGAGAGCCCCCTTGCGCGTGGAAGCGGTGTTTGCCCGGCGGATGAATGGCTTGACGTGGTGACTTGTAGGCGGCGCCTGCGAGCCGCCAGGAGGGCCTCGACGACCGGAGGTGTTGGTGCAGCATGGTGGGCGAGGAAGAGGCCACGGAGCTCTTCCCAGGAGGCCACGGAGGCTGCCGGCAGGTGGAGCAGCCATGCGCGCGGGGCGCCGGTGAGGGTCATGGGAAGCCAGTTGGCCATGACCCTATCATCACCTCCAGCTTCGAGGATGGCGCCCTCGTACGCCAGCAAGAAGGCCAGCGGATCAGTCGCGCCGCTGTAGCGCGGCAGCGTCGTTGGCTTGAACTTGTCCGCCACCGTACCCGTTGCAGGGCTGGGGCCAGGGCTCGGAGCCCCTGGCCCCCGTGCTGGCACCAGCGGCCGGAGCGGGCGACGCGCTACTCATCGCGAAGCAGGTCGTGGCGGTGGTGAAAGGGAAAACTCCGGTGCACCCCTACCTGGCGCACCAAATGTTGAATTTCGGGTTCCGGCAGACCCTTGAGGTTCGAACACTGGGGTGCGTGCGGAGATTTCTCCTTCTACCTGCCTGTACCCCTCTGCCTCGCCAAGATCTAAGCAAAGGAAAGAACAACACAAGAGACACAGAGTTTATACTGGTTCGGGCCACCGAGGTGGTGTAATACCCTACTCCTGTTGTGGTGTGGTGGATTGCCTCTTGGGCTGATGATGGTGAGCAATACAAGGAAGAACAGCCTCGCGAGGGTCTGTTCTTGGCTGGGGCGATGAACTGCTAGGAGTAGTTCAGTCACCCTTCTCTCTCTCTGATTCTTCCTCTGATCTCCTCCCTTTCTACCCTGGGGGTGGCTAGTCCTATTTCTAGGCAAAGGCCCTGGGCCTCTTCCCAAATATTGAGTGGGAAGGGCGCCAACAATTGGCCATTTTGAAGGGGAACATATGGTACACTTATCCTGACTAAAGTTGGCCCTCGCCTGCCAAAGGATCTGGTGGTGACGCTGGCTTGGGCTCCACAATGACTTCTTCCCTGTCGTTGGGCTGGTTTTGGTCTTGTTGCACCAAAATGGGTGCCTTTGCTTGATGCTCCCGCCTGCGCTTGCTCCCTTTGCACAAAAGAGGAAAGAAGGACACTGCGCGGGTTGGCGCTCGCCTGGCGCCCTTGGTCGTCATGGCTTGCGTCATGGGCACCTCGTGAGGTACCCCGCCTTGATCTCTCCGCCTCCTCGCGAGTCAGCCTGATGAGGCCGCGCCTGAGGAAGCTCTGTGTCGTCCGCCCCGTGAGGCTTGGCCCCTCGCGAGGGTCTTGGGTCTGTGTTGATGAACATGGGCCGTACTGGGCCCCCCTTTGAGCCACACCGCAGGCAGGCAAGTCTGGGGACCCCCGTTCCCAGAACGCCGACAGTGGAGAGTAATAAAATTCTATGCTTGTGCATCATGAAAATTGTGCTTTATGTGATGGTTATATTGTTGAATTCATTCATGATGCTACTGAAAATTATTATGAGGGAGGAATACATGCTTGTAGGAATTGCAATAATATCAAGTTTCCTCTCTATGTGTTGAAAATCTTGAAGTTATGCCTGTTTTGCCTTCCTATGCTAGTTGATTATTGTTCCCATAAGTTGTTTGCTCACAAAATCCCTATTCATAGGAAGTGGGTTAGACTTAAATGTGCTAGTAATATGCTTCATGATGCTCTCTTTATGTTTCAATTCCTATCTTTTATACGAGCATCATTGAAATCATCATGCCTAACTAGAAAGGCAATAAAGAAAAGCGTTTGTTGGGAGACAACCCAATATTTACCTTTACTGTTTTTGTGTGTTCACATGATTATGATACTGTAGTAATCATGTTTTATAGCTTTTGTTTCAATAAAGTGCCAAGTAAGACCTTTAGGATAGCTTACGGTGATAGTTCTGTTGATCCTGCTGAAAATCAGAAACTTTTGCGCCCAGTAAATTAGTTTTGATAATTCACAGAAATGTGCTTTTGATCTGATTATCTTTGCTCTAGATTGGTGCAAAAATTGCTCAAGTTTTTCCAATTTGGTAGGATTTTTGGAGTTACATAAGTATTCGAATGATACAGATTACTACAGACTGTTCTGTTTTTGACAAATTCTGTTTTCTATGTGTTGTTTGCTTATTTTGATGAATCTATGAGTAGTATCGGAGGGTATGAACCATAAAGAAGTTGGAATACATTAGATATTACACCAATATAAAAAAAGGAATGAGTTCACAACAATATCAAAAGTGGTGATTTATTTTCTTATACTAACGGAGCTTATGAGTTTTTTGTCGAGTTTTGTGTTGTGAAGTTTTCAAGTTTTGGGTGAAGATTCGATGGTCTATGGAATAAGGGGTGGCAAGAGCCTAAGCTTGGGGATGCCCAAGGCACCCCAAGTTAATATTCAAGGACAACCAAGAGCCTAAGCTTGGGGATGCCCCGGATGGCATTCCCTCTTTCGTCTTCGTTCATCGGTTACTTTACTTGGAGCTATATTTTTATTCACCACATGATATGTGTTTAGCTTGGAGCGTATTTTTTTGCTTGTTGTTTGAATAATATCCCAAGATCTGAAATTCTCAAATATTAGAGAGTCTTCACATAGTTACATAATTATTCGACTACTGAGTGATCTTCACTTATATCTTTTGGAGTAGTTTGTCATTTGCTCTAGTGCTTCACTTATATCTTTTTAGAGCATGATGGTGGTTTTGTATTGAAGAAATAGATGAACTCTCATGCTTCAATTATATTATTTTGAGAGTCCTTTAGAACATCATGGTAATTTGCTTTGGCTATAAAATTAGTCCTAATATGATGGGCATCCAAGATAGCTATAATAAAAACTTTCATATAGAGTGCATTGAATACCATGAGAAGTTTGATACTTGATAATTGTTTTGAGATATAAAGATGATGATATTAGAGTCGTGCTAGTTGAGTAATTGTGAAATTGAGAAATACTTGTGTTGAGGTTTGCAAGTCCCGTAGCATGCACGTATGGTAACCGTTGTGTGACAAATTTGAAGCATGAGGTGTTCTTTGATTGCCTTCCTTATGTGGCGGTCGGGGACGAGCGATGGTCTTTGCCTACCAATCTATCCCCCTAGGAGCATGCGCGTAGTGCTTGGTTTTGATGACTTGTAGATTTTTGCAATAAGTATGTGAGTTCCTTATGACTAATGTTGAGTCCATGGATTATACGCACTCTCACCCTTCCATCATTGCTAGCCTCTTCGGTACCGTGCATTGCCCTTTCTCACCTTGAGAGTTGGTGCAAACTTCGCCAGTGCATCCAAACCCCGTGATATGATATGCTCTATCACACATACGCCTCCTTATATCTTCCTCAAAACAGCCACTATACCTACCTATTATGGCATTTCCATAGCCATTCCGAGATATATTGCCATGCAACTTTCCACCGTTCCGTTTATTATGACACGCTTCATCATTGTCATATTGCCTTGCATGATCATGTAGTTCACATCGTATTTGTGGCAAGGCCACCATGCATAATTTTGCATACATGTCACTCTTGATTCATTGCCCATCCCGGTACACCGCCGGCGGCACTCATATAGAGTCATATTTTGTTCTAGTATCGAGTTGTAATCCTTGAGGTGTGATGATCATCATTATTAGAGCATTGTCCCATGTGAGGAAAAAAAAGAAAGGCAAAAAAGGCCGAAGAAAAAGAGAAAGGCCAAAAAAAAGAAGGCCCAAAAAAATTAGAGAAAAAGAGAGAAGGGACAATGCTACTATCCTTTTTCCACACTTGAGCTTCAAAGTAACACCATTATCTTCATGATAGAGAGTCTCTTATTTTGTCACTTTCATATAGTAGTGAGAATTTTTCATTATAGAACGTGGCTTGTATATTCCAATGATGGGCTTCCTCAAAATGCCCTAGGTCTACGTGAGCAAGCAAGTTGGATGCACACCCACTTAGTTTCTTTTGTTGAGCTTCCATACATTTATAGCTCCAGTGCATCTGTTGCATGGCAATCCCTACTCCTCTCATTGACATCAATTCATGGGCATCTCCATAGCCTGTTGATTAGTCGCGTCAATGTGAGACTTTCTCCTTTTTTTCTTCTCCACACAACCCCCATCATCATATTCTATTCCACCCATAGTGCTATTGATACGTCTCCGTCGTATCTACTTTTCCAAACACTTTTGCCCTTGTTTTGGACTCTAACTTGTATGATTTGAATGGAACTAACCCGGACCGACGCTGTTTTCAGCAGAATTGCCATGATGTTGTTTTATGTGCAGAAAACAAAAGTTCTCGGAATGACCTGAAACTCCACGGGATGTCTTATAAAAAAAATCCTCTCCAAAGATGAAGACCAGGGGGGACACACCCTGTCCACGAGGGTGAGGGGCGCGCCCCCCACCTAGGGCGCGCCCCCTACCTCGTGGGCCCCCTGGAGACCCTCCGACGCCAGCTCCAACTCTATATATTGGCTTTCGGGGAGAAAAAATCAGAGAGAAGAAATCATCGCGTTTTACGATATGGAGCCGCCGCCAAGCCCTAAAACCTCTCAAGAGGGCTGATCTGGAGTCCGTTCGGGGCTCTGGAGAGGGGGATTCATCGCCATCGTCATCATCAACCATCCTCCATCACCAATTTCATGATGCTCACCGCCGTGCGTGAGTAATTCCATCGTAGGCTTGCTGGACGGTGATGGGTTGGATGAGATTTATCATGTAATCGAGTTAGTTTTGTTAGGGTTTGATCCCTAGTATCCACTATGTTCTGAGATTGATGTTGCTATGACTTTGCTATGCTTAATGCTTGTCACTAGGGCCCGAGTGCCATGATTTCAGATCTGAACCTATTATGTTTTCATGAATATATGTGAGTTCTTGATCCTATCTTGCAAGTCTATAGTCACCTATTATGTGTTATGATCCGACAACCCCGAAGTGACAATAATCGGGATACTTCTCGGTGATGACCATAGTTTGAGGAGTTCATGTATTCACTATGTGCTAATGCTTTGTTCCGGTTCTCTATTAAAAGGAGGCCTTAATATCCCTTAGTTTCCAATAGGACCCCGCTGCCACGGGAGGCTAGGACAAAATATGTCATGCAAGTTCTTTTCCATAAGCACGTATGACTATATACGGAATTAGACCTAGCCATGGGCAGCCCGGCCCGACCCGGCCCAAAAAAGCCCGACCCGGCCCGGCCCGACGCTGCCCCCGGGCCGGGCTCGGGCCTAGATTTTGAGCCCGGTGGCCGGGCCGGGCCAGGCCCGGGCCCGTCGTTTTTGCAGTTTTCTGAAGGTCGGGCCGGGCCAGTCCGAGGCCCGGCGGGCTTTTGCATGTTCGGGCCGGGCTCGGGCCGAGAAAACAGGCCTGATGGCCGGGCCGGGCCGGGCTCGGGCCTGGGTTTTTTTCGTCGGGCTTGGCTAGGCCCGGCCCGAAGCCCGGCCCGGCCCGAGGTTTGGCCAGGTCTATACGGAATACATGCCTACATTACATTGATGAATTGGAGCTAGTTCTGTGTCACCCTATGTTATGACTATTACATGATGAACCGCATCCGGCATAATTATCCATCACTTATCCGGTGCCTACGAGCTTTCTGTATACTGGTTCTCGCTTATTTACTTTCCCGCTGCTACTGTTACAATCACTACAAAATACCAAAAACATTACTTTTGCGTCCTTTACTTTTGTTGCCATTACCACCACTATCATATTACTTTGCTACTAAACACTTTGCTGCAGATACTAAGTTTCCAGGTGTGGTTGAATTGACAACTCAGCTGCTAATACTTGAGAATATTCTTTGGCGCCCCTTGTCTCGAATCAATAAATTTGGGTTGAATACTCTACCCTCGAAAACTGTTGCGATCCCCTATACTTGTGGGTTATCAAGACCTTTTTCTGGCGCCATTGCCGGGGAGCATAGCTGTATTCTTTGAGTCACTTGGGATTTATATCTGCTGGACACTATGAAGAACTCGGAAGACGCTAAGACAACAATTTAACCCTCAACTACGAGGGGAGGTAAGGAACTGCCATCTAGCTCTGCACTTGATTCACCCTTTGTTATGAGTAAGCTTGTGACACCTAAACCTGCTTCTGCTATTCGTTCCGATATGTCGCATGTTATTGATGATGCCACTTCTGCTATGCATGATACTTATGATGAAACTGCTTCTATGCCTGATACTACTGTGCCCTAGGTTAATTTCTTGATGAACAAATTGCTAGGCCTAGAGAGAAAGAAATTATTGAATCTGATTATAATGATGAAAGTGATGATGAAGATATGTCTGTTATTCCTGAGGGTTATGTTTTTGATATGGAATCTTCTGCCGCTATTTTAGCTTGCAAGGATAGATATGAGCTACAGAGGTTATCAGCTAAATGGAACAAAGAATCACTTAGAGATAAAATGAAACCTGACCCTGCTTTTGCTACTTCACCCATCTGTGTTCCTAATGAGGATTATGAATTCTCTGTTGATCCTGATATAATTACTTTGGTTGAATATGATCCTTTCCATGGTTATGAATCTGAAACTGTTGTGGCACATCTTACTAAATTAAATGATATAGCCACCCTGTTTACTAATGATGAGAGATCGTGTTACTTTTATATACTCAAAATATTTCCGTTCTCATTAAAGGGTGATGCTAAGATATGGTTCAATTCTCTTGATCCTTGTTATGTGCGTAGTCCCCAGGATATGATTTATTACTTCTCTGCTAAATATTTCCCTGCTCATAAGAAACAAGCTGCTTTAAAGGAAATATACAACTTTATGCAAATTGAAGAAGAGAGTCTCCCACAAGCTTGGGGGAGGCTTCTCAAGTTACTTAATGCTTTGCCTGATCATCCTCTTAAGAAACCTGAAATACTTGATATCTTTTATAATGGACTAACTGATGCTTCCAGAGATTACCTGGATAGTTGTGCTGGTTCTCTTTTCAGGGAAAGAACACCGGATGAAGCTGAAATTCTATTGAATAATATGTTGACAAATGAAAATAATTGGGCACCTCCTGAGCCAGCTCCTGCTCCAGTTAACGATCCTATTCCTAAACCAACTCCGAAGAAGAGAGGTGTTCTATTTCTCAGTCCCGAAGATATGCAAGAGGCAAAGAAATCTATGAAAGAAAAAGGTTTTAAAGCTGAAGATGTTAAGAATTTACCTCCTATTGAAGAAATACATGGTCTTAATTTACCGCCTATTGAAGAAACATATGATCTTAATCCTTTATTTATTGAAGAACCACCTGATCCCGATATCCCGACACAGGTAGTAAAGGTAAATTCTCTCTATATATATATGATAAGGCTGAAGTCCCTCCTACTAAAATTGCTAGTCAGTGCTTGGATGAGTTTGATGACTTTATGTTTAACCAAGATGACTTTAATGCTTATTTTGGTAGACAATTGAAATATGATTCCGATATGATTAGATGCTTGGGTGATTATATGGCTAATATTAAAGGTGAACTTAAACTTGTTAGTAAACATGCTTCTATGGTTACCACTCAAGTAGAACAAGTACTTAAAGCTCAAAAAGAAGTGCTTGATGAAATGAATAGTAAGAAAAATGATTATGCAGTTAGAGTGGCTACTAGAACTGGTAGAATGATTCGGGAACCTTTGTATCCTGAAGGCCACCCTAAGAGAATCGAGCAAGATTCTCAGAGAAATAATATTGATGCTCCTAGTTCTTCTAAAAAGAAGAAAAAGAAAAATGATATAACCGTGCAAACTTCTAGTGAACCTATTGCTGAACCACCTAATAATCCAAATGATATCTCTATGTCTGATGCTGAAACACAATCTGGTAATGAACATGAACCTAATGAGAATTTTAATGATGATGTTCATGATGATGCTCAACCTAGTAATGATAATGATGTAGAACTTGAACCTGCTGTTGATCTTGATAACCCACAATCAAAGAATCAACGTTATGATAAGAGAGATTTTGTTGCTAGGAAACATGGTAAAGAAAGAGAACCTTGGGTTCAGAAACCCATGCCTTTTCCTCCCAAACCATCCAAGAAGAAGGATGATGAGGATTTTGAGCGCTTTGCTGAAATGATTAGACCTATCTTTTTGCGTATGCGATTGACTGATGTGCTCAAAACAAATCCTTATGCTAAATATATGAAAGCTATCATTACTAATAAAAGAAAGATACCGGAAGCTGAAATTTCCACCATGCTTGCTAATTATACTTTTAAGGGTGGAATACCAAAGAAACTTGGAGATCTAGGAGTACCTACTATACCATGCTCCATTAAAAGAAAGTATGTTAAAACTGCTTTATGTGATCTTGGAGCCGGTGTTAGTGTTATGCCTCTCTCTTTATATCGTAGACTTGACTTGAATAAGTTGACACCTACTGAAATATCTTTGCAAATGGCTGATAAATCAACTGCTATACCTGTCGATATTTGTGAGGATGTGTCTGTTGTGGTTGCAAACGTTACTACTTTAACGGACTTTGTTATTCTTGATATTCCCGAGGATGATAGTATGTCTATTATTCTTGGAAGACCTTTTCTTAATACTGCAGGGGCTGTTATTGATTGCAACAAAGGCAATGTCACTTTTCATGTTAATGGTAATGAGCATACGGTACACTTTCCGAGGAAACAACCTCAAGTCCACAGTATCAACTCTATTGGGAAAATTCCATCAATTATATTTGGAGGTTTTGAATTTCCTCTTCCTACTATCAAAAAGAAATATGATGTACTTATTATTGGGGATGTGCATATCCCCGTTTAGGTAACTTAGTGTTATTCAAAATTTCTCCGGTTCCATGTTAATCGGAATGAGTTTGTTAACAAGACTTGATCAACCTTGTTAGTGGATTCTTTTTGACGAAACTAGAAGCACAATCTTCTGTACCCTCTTTATATTCTCTGTTCTTTAGTAGAAATAAAGTAAAAATAGTTTTTTCTGTCTGTTTCCAGACTTACCCGTGCAATATAAAAATATCCCGAAAATAGAAGTCCTCAGAATGACATGCCAATTTAATATGATTTTTTTCGGGAATATTTGAGGATTTACTGTGCAAAAATTGCCGCGGGGGGAGCTGCCACCTGACCACGAGGGTGGAGGGCGCGCCCTACACCCCTAGGCGCGCCCCCTGCCTCGTGGGCCCACGGTGGCCCTCCTCCACTTATCCCAGCACCCATCTTCTTCCAATGCCTCACACAAACCCGAAAAACCAACTCAAGCACGAGTTCCAGCCACTTTTGCTGTGATTTTCGATCTCCTTGCTCAAAGCACCTCTCGCAAAAATGCTTGGGGAGATTGTTCGTTGGTATGTGACTCCTCCATTGGTCCAATTAGTTTTTGTTCTAGTGCTCTATTCTTTGCAAATTTGTGCTGCATAGGTGACCATGTTCTTGAGCTTGCATGTCAAATTTATATGGTTCCAAGTAGTTCTAATGCTTGATATAGGATCTAAACACTTGTAGGAGTAGTTGCTATCAGTTTTATTGAAGTTGGTTCACTTTTATTTGAAGTTACAAAAAATTTCAGATTATTTCAGAAAATAATGAAGAGACTTTTGAGGGGCTCATCGAGCCGAAGCTCAAAGGAGAAACAAAATGAAGAAGCTCAGAGTCCCAAATATAATTTACCTCGTACCGCGGAGATACGGTCGTGTGAATGGCCTTCTGATAACTTTTTGACACAGGCCGGGATTTATGAGGATTTCTATTCATTGATTGAAAATGCTGGCCTCACCGACTTCGTCCGCGACCAACGTCCATAGTATCTCTTACTCACAAATAGTTTTGTGCAAAACTTCTACTTTTACCCTAAGGAATCACCTCCTTCAGTAGAGTTTCATTTATATGACGTTGTGAAGAAAATGCCATTGTCTGAATTTTGCGCAGTCTACAACATACCCCCTGAGGGTATATTAGAGGAACCACCCCGTAAAGAGGTGGAACCATTTGTTAAACTTATCTCTGTGGGAGAAACCAGGAAGGTTTCTGATGCAAGAATTACTAGCATACATTTTCCTGTATTACGCTATTTTGCCTTATTTGCTAGTCGTTGCTTGATTGGTCGCGGGAACTGTGGGAACCTTAGTGTTCCTGATATTATTATTTTGTTCCATGGTTTATACCGCGACAACATTGTCAGTATGGGCGGAATTGTTGCTAGATGGTTAAGTCTGAACCGTACTAAGGGCCCCATCTTTGCAGGCATTTATGCTTCTCGCCTTGCTGCACATTTTAACATATTATACATTACGAGAAAGAAGAAAAATTCCTGCCTAATGCTTATTTAGATTATAAGAGTATGATAGCACATGATTTCCTTGTTAAGGACAGAGAAGGAAGGCTCAAATATAAATTATTCTTTGATAAACATCATCCTGAGACTATTACGCTGCCTGCTCCTTCTTTGTTTAATTTTGTAGGACCATATCTCACTACGTGGGCTGCCGTTCAAGCTTACAAAAATCCCGCACCAGCCCCGGAACCGGAACCACAAGATGAGCCTCCACGACAATCTGTTTATTCTTGGGATCCAGAGATGACTGTCAGTCAATGGCAGTCAGAGTCTTCCTCATCACAGTATGATTCAAACTATTCTTCGTCGCAGTAAGACCCCAGCTACACCTACGGGTATCCGCCATGCTATCCCTGGCCATAAACCAACTTAGGCCAAAAGCCTAAGCTTGGGGAGTACGTATTTCTCACCGACATTACATTTATGTTCACACACACTCATTGCTAGATGTCGGTGCTCATACTCTTTCACTGTAATATCCATGCTAGTTTATTTTGTTTTTCCTGCTTTCTTCTTGTGTGTTTGTTAAACCTTAAGAAAGAACAAAAAAATTAGTAGTAGTTTACTTTCTTGTTGTAAATAGTTCTTCTTTTGCTTGTTGGGAGCTTTCCCGTGTAAATAGTTTTTATTTCTTTTCTTTTCTTTGGGGGTCAGTAGGAGAAGACTATGATTAAATTGTTGAAGTGGCTCTTATATGCATCGTTGTTGATTTAACCAAGAGCCCATATTGCCTTGTCTTCTCCTGTTTATTGAATGCTCGCAGATTCCAGCTTAGTCTGATGCACGTGCACTCTTATTATTATTCACATCGTTCGGTCGTGCAAGTGAAAGGCAATTATGATGATATATGATGGACTGACTAAGACGGGAAAAGCTGGTATGAACTCGACCTCTTTTGTATTTGTAAATATGATGAGTTCATCGTTCTTGATTCAGCTTATTATGAATAAACATATTTGCAATGACAATTAGAGATCATAGTTGCTTTTGCCATGCTTGATCAGCTATGAGTTATAATGATTTACCTTGCGTGCCAACATGCTATTGAGATGGTTATGATGTGGTATGATGGGGTGGTATCCTCCTTTGAATGATTTAAGTGACTTGACTTGGCACATGTTCACGCAAGTAGTTGAAACAAAATCAACATAGCCTTCACGATATTTATGTTCATGGTGGATTACATCCTACTCATGCTTGCATCCAATGTTTATTAATTTTAATGCATGTACATGGCTGTTGTCGCCCTCTAGTTGGTCGCTTCCTAGTCTATTGCTAGCCTTCACCTGTACTAAGCGGGAATATTACTTGTGCATCCAATCCCTTAAACCCCAAATTTATTCCAGATGAGTCCACTATACCTTCCTATATGCGGTATCTACCTGCCGTTCCAAGTAAACTTGTATGTGCCAAACTTTAAACCTTCAAATGAACATTCTGTTTTGTATGCTCGAATAGCTCATATATCAACCAATGCTGCCCTTATCTTCCATGTTAGGCGGATTATTCTCAAGAGGAGTGGACTCCGCTCCTCACTCACAAGAAAATGGCTGGTCACTGGGATGCCCAGTCCCATGCTTTAGGCAAACTAAATCAAAATTAATTGCAAACAAAACTCCCCCTGGGACCTGATGTATGTTGGAGGCACTCGTTGTTTCGAGCAAGCCATGGATTGATGCTTGTTGGTGGAGGAGGAGTATAAACTTTACCATTCTGTTTGGGAACCGCCTATAATGTGTGTGACATGGAAGATATCGCCATCTCTTAGTTGCTATGTTGACAATGAAAGTATACCGCTCAAAATATTATTTATCTCTATTTCAAAACCGAGCTCTGGCACCTCTACAAATCCCTACTTCCCTCTGCGAAGGGCCTATCCATTTACTTTTATGTTGAGTCATCACCCTCTTATTAAAGAGCACTAGCTGGAGAGCACAGCTATCATTTGCATTCATCACTGTTAATTTATATTGGGTGTGACTATGATTGGATCTCTTTTACCATGAATTACAATGTCTAGTCAGTCCTTGATCTTTAAAGGTGCTCTGCATTTATGTTTTGCGGTCTCGGAAAGGGCTAACGAGATACCATCTTGTTATATCATATTATGATTGTTTTGAGAAAGTGTTGTCATCCGAGATTTATTATTATGGCTCGCTAGTTGATTATGCTATTGATATGAGTAATTGTGAGACCTGAGAATTATTGCAAATGTGGTTAGTTATGATCTTTGCTGAAAACTTGAATGCTGGCTTGACATATTTACAACAACAAGAGCAAACAGAGTTTGTAAAAGTTTTTCTTTATCTCTTTCAGTTTGTCAACTGAATTGCTTGAGGACAAGCAAGGGTTTAAGCTTGGGGGAGTTGATACGTCTCCGTCGTATCTACTTTTCCAAACACTTTTGCCCTTGTTTTGGACTCTAACTTGTATGATTTGAATGGAACTAACCCGGACCGACGCTGTTTTCAGCAGAATTGCCACGATGTTGTTTTATGTGCAGAAAACAAAAGTTCTCGGAATGACCTGAAACTCCACGGGATGTCTTATAAAAAATAATAATAAATCCTCGCCAAAGATGAAGACCAGGGGACCCACACCCTATCCACGAGGGTGGGGGCGCCCCCCCCTCCTAGGGCGCGCCCCCTACCTCGTGGGCCCCCTGGAGACCCTCCGACGCCAACTCCAACTCTATATATTGGCTTTCGGGGAGAAAAAAATCAGAGAGAAGAAATCATCGCGTTTTACGATACGGAGTCGCCGCCAAGCCCTAAAACCTCTCGGGAAGGCTGATCTGGAGTCCGTTCGGGGCTCCAGAGAGGGGGATTCATCACCATCGTCATCATCAACCATCCAACATCACCAATTTCATGATGCTCACCGCCGTGCGTGAGTAATTCCATCGTAGGCTTGCTGGACGGTGATGGGTTGGATGAGATTTATCATGTAATCGAGTTAGTTTTGTTAGGGTTTGATCCCTAGTATCCACTATGTTCTGAGATTGATGTTGCTATGACTTTGCTATGCTTAACGCTTGTCACTAGGGCCAGAGTGCCATGATTTCAGATCTGAACCTATTATGTTTTCATGAATATATGTGAGTTCTTGATCCTATCTTGCAAGTCTATAGTCACCTATTATGTGTTATGATCCGACAACCCCGAAGTGACAATAATCGGGATACTTCTCGGTGATGACCATAGTTTGAGGAGTTCATGTATTCACTATGTGCTAATGCTTTGTTTCGGTTCTCTATTAAAAGGAGGCCTTAATATCCCTTAGTTTCCAATAGGACCCCGCTGCCACGGGAGGGTAGGACAAAAGATGTCATGCAAATTCTTTTCCGTAAACACGTATGACTATATACGGAATACATGCCTACATTACATTGATGGATTGGAGCTAGTTTTGTGTCACCCTATGTTATGACTGTTACATGATGAACCGCATCCGGCATAATTATCCATCACTGATCCGGTGCCTATGAGCTTTCCGTATACTGGTCTCGCTTATTTACTTTCCTGCTGCTACTGTTACAATCACTACAAAACACCAAAAACATTACTTTTGCGTCCTTTACTTTTGTTGCCGTTACCACCACTATCATATTACTTCGCTACTAAACACTTTGCTGCAGATACTAAGTTTCTAGGTGTGGTTGAATTGACAACTCAGCTGCTAATACTTGAGAATATTCTTTGGCTACCCTTGTGTCGAATCAATAAATTTGGGTTGAATACTCTACCCTCGAAAACTATTGTGATCCCCTATACTTGTGGGTTATCAGCTATGTCCATGGCTCGCGCTCATGTATTGCGTGAAAGTTGAAATTTTTTTAGAATACTAAAGTATGAAGCAATTGCTTGGCTTGTCATCGGGGTTGTGCATGATGGGAGCATTTTGTGTGACGAAAATGAAGCATGGCCAAACTATATGATTTTGTAGGGATGAGCTTTCTTTGGCTATGTTATTTTGAGAAGACATAATTGCTTGGCTAGTATGCTTGAAGTATTATTATTTTTATGTCAATATTAAACTTTTGTCTTGAATCTTTTGGATTTGAACATTCATGCCACAATAAATAGAATTACATTGAAAATTATGTTAGGTAGCATTCCACATCAAAAATTCTATTTTTATCATTTACCTACTCGAGGACGAGCAGGAATTAAGCTTGGGGATGCTTGATACGTCTCCAACGTATCTACAATTTTTTATTGTTCCATGCTATTATATTATCCATCTAGGATGTTTTATATGCATTTATATGATATTTTATCTGATTTTCTGGACTAACCTATTAACTAGAGCCCAGTGCCAGTTTCTGTTTTTTTCCTTGTTTTTGAGTATCGCAGAAAAGGAATGCCAAACATAGTCCAATTGGCGTGCCAATTTTTGATGTTTTTTTATGGACCAAAAGAAGCCCCCGGAGTAAAAGAGTTGGGCCAGAAGAGTCCCGGTCCGTCCACGAGGGTGGGGCGCACCCTACCCCCCTAGGCACGCCCCCCTATCTCGTGGACGACTCGGAGACCCCCCCCTGACGTGATACCTACGCCAAAAATTCCTATAAATACAGAAACCTCCAGAAAATAACCTAGATTGGGAGTACCACCGCCGCAAGCCTCTATAACCACCAGAAACCAATCAGGACCCTGTTCCGGCACCGTGCTGGAGGGGGTATCCCTCACCGGTGGCCATCTTCATCATCCCGGCGCTCTCCATGACGAGGAGGGAGAAGTTCACCCTCGGGGCTGAGGGTATGTACCAGTAGCTATGTGTTTGATCTCTCTCTCTCTCTCTCTCTCTCTCTCTCTCTCTCTCGTGTTCTTGATTTGGCACGATCTTGATGTATCGCGAGCTTTGCTATTATAGTTGGATCTTATGATGTTTCTCCCCCTCTACTCTCTTGTAATGAATTGAGTTTTCCCTTTGAGGTTATCTTATCGGATTGCGTCTTTAAGGATTTGTGAACACTTGATGTATGTCTTGCATGTGTTTATCTATGGTGACAATGGGATATTCACGTGATCTACTTGATGTATGTTTTGGTGATCAACTTGCGGGTTCAGTGACCTCGTGAACTTATGCATAGGGGTTGGCACACGTTTTCGTCTTCACTCTCCGGTAGAAACTTTGGGGCACTCTTTGAAGTACTTTGTGTTGGTTGAATAGATGAATCTGAGATTGTGTGATGCATATCGTATAATCATACCCACGGATACTTTAGGTGACATTGGAGTATCTAGGTGACATTAGGGTTTTGGTTGATTTGTGTCTTAAGGTGTTATTCTAGTATGAACTCTAGGATAGATCAAACGGAAAGAATAGCTTCGTGTTATTTTACTACGGACTCTTGAATAGATCGATCAGAAAGGATAACTTTGAGGTGGTTTCGTACCCTACAATAATCTCTTTGTTTGTTCTCCGCTATTAGTGACTTTGGAGTGACTCTTTATTGCATGTTGAGGGATAGTTATATGATCCAATTATGTTATTATTGTTGAGAGAACTTGCACTAGTGAAAGTATGAACCCTAGGCCCTGTTTCAACGCATTGCAATACCGTTTGTGCTCACTTTTATCATTAGTTACCTTGCTGTTTTTATATTTTTAGATTACCAAAACCTATATCTACCATCCATATTGCACTTGTATCACCATCTCTTTGCCGAACTAGTGCACCTATACAATTTACCATTGTATTGGGCGTGTTGGGGACACAAGAGACTCTTTGTTATTTGGTTGTAGGGTTGTTTGAGAGAGACCATCTTCATCCGATGCCTCCCACAGATTGATAAACCTTAGGTCATCCACTTGAGGGAAATTTGCTACTGTCCTACAAACATTTGCACTTTAAGGCCCAATAACGTCTACAAGAAGAAGGTTGTGTAGTAGACATCAACGGCCAGCAGCGTCGGCCGTTATCGTCGCCTGGGGAGGCCGTGGCGGGCCAGCTTGCTGCGATCCTCCCGCCTCGGCGAAACCAATCAAGCTCTGAAAGGTGGCTCTCCACTCATCCATCTGATTGGCTACCGGCAGAAATCTCAACAGCAGCTGGGCCCGCACTATGGCCTCCGAAGCGGTACTTGGCATGGATGATGATGTAGATCGTAACGTCGTCCGGCCCTAACTGTGCCAGTAGTGGCCTCGTTGTGCTCTCGTCGTCGTGAGTGAGCCGCCTGGATGGCATGGTGACGAGGTGGATGCGCTCGAGGATCAACGGCTCCGTTTGGCGCATTGGCTGGGTCAACTCGTTTCGGGGGTGGCGCATGCGGTCGCACCCGCAGCGGGAGCGGCCGGAGAGTTGCGATTCGCCCCAGAGTGAGTGTCGTCGATGCGGCTGTGCCCTTCGCCGGGCGAAGAGGTGCAGAAGGAATGATCTCTCCACCCGTACCTCGTGGAGCGTGGTCGCTAGGATGTTGTTGGTGTTGTCCTTCTCTAGTGACTCCCGCTCCCGTTTCGGCTGCAGGGGAGGTGGTGATGACGCCGCCTGCGCCGACCACGTCCCCCGCAGCGTCCACATCCCCATGCATCCCCGTAGCCCCCGCGGCGTCGGTGATCATGTGTGGCAGGGCCTTCGAGGTGGACGGGTGGGCTACAACATCGGGCTTCTTTTTTGTGGCACACCAGCTCACAGAAACCGGTTTACCTTGCATTGCCAGCCCAGAGACCATGTCTTCTGGCAACACACAACATCTTGGTATAGAAAGCAACCGCTTTATTGATACTAGCGGAACATAGTTCAGATTACAACAAGTTGCGAGGCCAAGCGGCACACACGGTGCGGCTGAGCAATATGTACATTATTTAGTGAACATAAAGGGGCCTCGATCACAACAACTATGCGGCAGCGGAACAATGACAAAGCGGGACTCCATAGCACAGGGACACCGATGTGGACACGATCTAGACTCGGACAGCACTCCGTTCCCACAAGACTTTCCTGAAATCTGGCATGACATGCTAGGTCAGTACATTGAATGTACTTGCAAGCTCACAACAAGCATCAACATAATGACAAACAACATCATGATATTAAGCAAATTGTCATCAATGCATAATTACACTAGGGATGCAGTGAATAAGATCTGTGCCTCAAGTCTCTCGGACTTGCTTACCAAACGGGTTACCTCGTAACCAAACATTGATCTTTCTCATATCACAAACGGACCAACAACTTGGTCGTCAAACGGGTTACCTCGTAACCAAACGATGATCTTTCTCGGATCACAAACAGACCAACAACTTGGTCTCCATCATCAATATGGTTTCTCAACCATCCTCTTTCCAACAGTGCCAGGTTATTAACTTTAATGTGCATGATTATTTAAACATTGATCCATGGTGTGACCTACTTCTGAGTTGTGTCCGTAACCGTGGACTCTGCTATCGATAGATTAAATACACTCTGCAGAGGTAGCGCACTGTACCCACACCACGGATCCATGGCCTCGCACTCCCATTCGGGTGGACCAACGGCATTCCAACGAAACCCCTCCATTGCCATGACACTCTCCCGGCCACTCCGACTCACTCCCCACTGGGCTAAGTCCTGGGTGGCCCCGTGTCTACCAAAGACACCAACGGCCACCGTCGTGGCACAACATAAATGGTCCCAAACGGAGACAACGTACCATAACAACAACGGGCACACAAGGTTATGTCTGCTTACCGGGCCAGGGTAACGCATGCCCATAACCTTCCCTCGTTGGAGGCACCGACCAGAGGCATGACAACGGACCGAATAAAGGCCTTCCCATAAAGGCAAATGTGGTTGCACTGGGAAAAACTCGATTCAGTGGCACCATGACCCGATCAACGATATGTTCGAGTTGAGCTATTATCAGGTTCAACTTAAACTAAAAATAACCGGTGTCATGATATGCCATGAGAATGCAACCTTACCACATGCATCACATATCATCGAAAATAAAATGGGTCAACCTCATCAAGTACTAATCGTAATCATCAACAACTCATATCACTTCTCTGGTTATTATTATTCAGCAAACTAAACCATGGTATTAACTTAATATAAATCATTTTCTCAATTAAGAAAATATTAACCAAACTAAATCTTTTTCATAGTCATTTTATTTCTTAATAACCAAACATTACTTCTACTGACTTAAACTAACTTAGTTAGCTTCAAACTAATGTAAACTAAACATATCAAACTAATCAAGCATTCAACATAATATATTTATTTATTTAAGTGATTTAAATTCATGGACTAAATCATTTACTCAAGTTGGAAAATCACAAATATTGCAATGGCACGATGAAAATGTTGTTGTGGCTTGCCTTAGTGCAGATGAGGTTCACACTCCTCCTAGTGATCCTCAAGACAAGCTTCACCTTCTGAAAAACAATTAAAAACAGAGAAAGAAAACATCAAGAAACACTCTGAAATTCACCAGAAAATCTAGACAGCAGAGAAAAATCTCATTTTTGGTGAGCTGCTAGATCTCTTCGTTAAGAACACCATGCAAAAAAAGAATCACTTCATTTGGACTTATGGTTTAAGAGTTGTGGCTGTTTGAAGTTCTCTGGATAAATTTGAATTGAATTTAAATAAAAATAGAAACTGGGGGGTGACGTCGAAGACATAAAACTGCGGGGCGCCACCACTCATACCGCTTCGGGCGCGGCCTGAGTGGTTGACAGCGGGCCCTGCTGGTCAGGTGCGAGGGGGAGAGAGGGGGAAACAGAGCACGGTGAGGCTCCGCCGGAGCACACACCGGCGAGGAGGGCTCCTTGGCTGGATCCAAAGGGATAGAACGTGAGAGGAGATCGGGGTGCACCTGACCGTACCCGTAGAATAGCTAGGGGTGGTCGGATGGCGTCGGAACAAGCCTCTCCAGCGGCGGCAGAGAGCAGAGGTCGCCGGAGTTGGGGACGACGGCGATGAGAGGCTGCACCAGTGGCTCCAACCGGGTCGGACGGCACCAGTGAAGCACTACAGAGGCTCTGGAAGAGTGTCCCGAGCTTGGGAGGGGCTGGAACGGTGGGGCAAACCGCGGGGATCGCCAACGAGCTCAAGCTCGGGGATGGCGGCCCGAGGCCTGCCCGGCCGGACTGTGGCTTCCTACTGCTTTGTGGAGTGTGTGAGGTGAGTTGGTGATGCTCGAGAGGGTTGGGGAGGGCTGCATTTATAGGCGAGCGAGGCGAGGGGATCGGGCTCCGCCGGAGGACACCTGGACACGACGCCCGGTGACGAACGGTGTCAGTGAGAGGGGGAGAAGGCGACGCAGCTCAGGCGGGCACTGTGAGAGGGTGGAGACGAGCACATGAACGGTGGGGTGGCGACGAACACAGTGTGCGGCGCACTGTTCGGTTGGCCGGGTCACGCCCGTGCTCCCTGTGGCGAGCTCCGACGCCGGCGAGCGCCAGGAGGGAGTTAAGGGCGTCGAGACAGTGATGGAGGCGAGGTTTGGCAAGGTGCGGCTGCCGGAAGCAAGAACGCGAGGAACAGAGCGCTCGGCGGCACTCAAAGCGCGTTGGCTAGCACGTTGGCACCGTGCACACGCGTGGTCACCGCGTGAACTCCGGCATAGGGCCATGGCTTGCCATAAATTTATGCCTGGCATGTAGTCTTTAGTGTTTTGGGTCGTTCCAATGCTTTGGTTCGAGCCCAGGTGATGTAAGGTAGAGTTTTACGTCCTGGTAAGTTTCTGGGCAGTAACTTTGAGAGTTAACTATGGTCAAACCATTAAGAGTTGAGGGCTATAAGCTTTGGAGTTTAGCAATCACTTAGGAAGGTAGTGATGCTCAAGAAAATTCAGCAGCATTGGAGCAAGTAAAATGGCAGTTGTTGTAGAAACTGCCTTTTTTGGCCAGAACAAAAAAGATTTTCTGTAGACAAAATATTCCAAAAAGTGATGCAATATTTTTGCTCAGGGAAGTGCCCTAGGGTTCAAAGAATATTTGGGATTTTTCTCAGATTTTTTTGGGCAAGAAAAATAGGGGTTGCTTTCGAACACATGTTGCTGATTAGGGTTTTAGAGGAGAAAATGAATATTTTTCATTTAATAAAAATCTCCCTAATATCATTTTGAGGTTAACCAGAGAAGAAATGATGGCTTGGGAGGGAAGTGAGCCACTTGGGTGAAAATCAAGGTTATGCCCAAGTGTTTAGGTCCAACTGAAATGATCCAAAAACTCAAATTCAAATAAAAGCCAAATAAATACCAGAAAAAGAAGAGGGGGCAAAAACCAGGCTGTCACAAACCTCCCCCACTTAGGATGAATCTCATCCTCGAGATTCGGTTGCTCGGGAAAACAATTCTGGATAGGTTGCCTTTAGAAATTCCTCTCGTTCCCAAGTTGCCTCTTCCTCTGTGTGATGCTCCCACTGAACCTTATAAAATGTTCTTGCTTTACTACGAGTGACCCTTTCCATCTCATCCGATATTCTGAACGGTTTCTCCTCATATGTTAAATCCTTAGCCAGCTCTAATTTTCACATATCAGTCTTTTTCTCGGGAGGCGATATACTACGTCTCAGCTGTGAGACATGGAACACGTTGTGTACCTCTGACAATTCCGGGGGCAATTCCAACTGATATGCAACAGTACCCACTTTGGACATGACTTGGAATGGGCCAATATACCTAGGTGCCAATTTTCCGCGAGTCTGAAATCACTTGACTCCTTTCATAGGAGTGACTCGGAGGTATACATGCTCTCCGGGTTCAAAACTGATCTGCCGGTGCTTTGCATCATAATAACTCTTCTGTCGGGATTTGTCTAATTGCAATCGGTCTCGGATTTCCTTGACTTGCTTTTCAGCTTCCATCATGAGATCCATTCCAAAAATTCGATTATCTCCGGTTTGAGACCAATTCAATGGAGTGCGACACTTACGGCCATACAGAGCTTCATAGAGTGACATCTTTAGACTGGCCTGGAAACTGTGGTTGTAGGAGAACTCGGCATACGGCAGACAGTGTTCCCATTTAGGTTATTGGGCCAAGGCACATGCTCGAAGCATATCTTCGAGTATTTGGTTTACACACTCGGTTTGTCCATCGGTCTGAGGATGATAAGTTGTATTGTACTTTAGCGTTGTCCCCAAAGCTTGATGGAGACATGACCAGAAAGCGGAGGTAAAAAGTGACCCTCTGTCGGAAGTGATTGTTCGTGGTAATCCATGCAGACTGACTATTCTGGACACATACAATTATGCGAGCTGATCGGCTCGGTATGTGGTTCTGATGGGAATAAAATGAGCTACCTTGGTTAATGTGTCCACTATGACCCATATTGCGTCATTGCCTCGCTGAGTCTTTGGTAGGCCCGTGATAAAATCCATGCAGACATCATCCCACTTCCCTTGTGGAACGGGCAATGGTTGGAGGAGTCCGGCTGGTTTCTGGTGTTCTGCCTTCACTTCGTTGCAAATGTCGCAACAGGCCACAAAATAGGCGATGTCTTTCTTCATCCCATCCCACCAGAATATTTGTCGAAGGTCTTCGTACATTTTAGTACCTCGAGGGTGAATAGAATATGAAGATTCGTGTGCTTCTGCCAGTATCCTCTTTCTTAGGTCTGCTTGATTTGGTACACAAATCCTGCCATGGAACCTTAGTGTACCTTGCGGATCCTTAGAAAAATCTTGGGTTTGTCCTTCTAACATACGCTTGGCATGTTTTTGTAGAACGGGGTCATTTGACTGGGCCTTGCGGATCTCGTCCTCGAGGGTAGGAGTAATTTCCATAGTATTAGCAAGACCAGCATCAATTATGACCAGATTGAGCTGAGTAATCTCTTCTTGAAGTTTGGGAGGCAAGGACTCCATCATGGTATTCAGACTGATAGGCTTTCGGCTGAGTGCATCGGCAACCACGTTGGCCTTACCCGGGTGATAATTAATTCCAAGGTCATAGTCCTTGACTAACTCAAGCCATCTTCGTTGGCGGAGGTTTAAATCTGGCTGGGTAAATATGTACTTGAGACTTTTATGGTCGGTAAATATTCGACACCTTTTTCCAATGAGGTAGTGTCTCCAGATTTTTAGAGCATGAACCACCGCGGCCAATTCTAGATCATGAGTAGGATAGTTTCCTTTGTGGGGTCGTAGCTATCGAGATGCATATGCTACCACCTTGCCATCTTGCATAAGTACGCATCCAAGACCTTGTCTGGAAGCATCACAGTACACATCAAAGCTGTGGTAGATGTCTGGAAGAGTCAACACAAGTGATGTTGTCAGTCTGGTTTTGAGCTCATTGAAACTTTTCTCACAGTCCTCAGTCCATTCAAATTTCTTATCCTTCTTGAGAAGTTCTGTCATTGGCTTGGCAATTTTAGAGAAACCTTCAATGAAACATCGGTAGTAACCGGTTGATCCAAGGAAACTCCAGATTTTGGGATACTGCCGTGGGTGCCAACCAATCAAGCATGTCCTTTACCTTACTTGGATCCACGACTATACCTTCTACTGACAGCACGTGCCCAAGAAATCCAACTTGCTTGAGCCAAAACTCGCATTTATTGAATTTGGCGTATAGCTGATGATCACGGAGTCATTGTAAAACAGCTCTGAGGTGTCCCTTGTGCTCCTCTTCACTTTTTGAGTATATTAGGATGTCATAGATGAAGACCACCACAAATTTATCCAGGAAATACATGAATACTTTGTTCATCATATGCATGAAGAAAGCAGGAGCATTGGCGAGGCCGAAGGACATAACGGTATATTCATAAAGACCGTATCGGGTAGTGAACACAGCCTTAGGAATATCTTCCGTTTTGATCTTGAGTTGGTGGTATCCAGTCCTTAAATCAATTTTGGAGAATACTTTTGCCCCACTGAGTTGATCAAATAAGTCATCAATCCTGGGCAGTGGATATTTGTTTTTGATGGTGACATCATTCAGCTGACGGCAATCCACACACATACGGAGGCTACCATCTTTCTTGTCCACGAATATTGCGGGTGATCCCCATGGTGAAGAGCGGGGGCGGATATATCCTTTTTGAAGCATCTCATCAAGCTATTTCTTTAACTCCAATAATTCTGACGAAGGCATTCGATAATACTTCTTGTATAATGGTGCGGTTCTGGGCACAAGATCAATTGCAAACTCAAGCTCTCGGTTTGGCGGCATGCCTGGCAATTCTTCTGGGAATACATCGGAAAACTCACTGACCACAGGAATTAATCCCAACTTGTCAGCCCACATCGGTGAAGGCCATTTCTTTCTTGGGTATGCTTCTGCGGGCATATAATTTTGTAGTCTGCCCTTCCTGACTTGTCAAGGTGACTTCTCGGGTTGCGCAGTTAATGCATACTTGGTATTGGGTTAACCAATTCATCCCTAAAATAATGTCCGACTTAGCAGATTCGATGACTATCAAGGAAGTTGGTAAACGGACTCCGTTGATATTAATTTCAAAATTACGGCAGACCAGATTGCTTCTGAGCAAGGATCCCGGGGATTGTACGAGCATATTCTTGCTCAAAATCGAACAAGGAAATTTGTTTTGGGCAACAAAACTCCGCGAAATAAAAGAGTGGGAAGCACCAGAGTCAAATAAAATTATTGCAGGTATGCTATTACAGAAAACATAACAATGACAACTTCGGGGTTCTCTTGAGCTTCGTCTGCAGAGAGGTGATGAACTTGCCTGGTGATGTTTTGCTGGACAGGGTATGGTCCCATATAGTTGACTTGTGGCCTGAATGGAGCATTTGTCTTGCCATTCTTGGGACACTGCCTGGCATAATGTCCGGTTTGCCCACAACTGAAACAAGAATTGTTGTGCTGGCATTCTTCTTGCACCGGGTTGGTTACGACATTCTTGACTTGGGTAGTGGTTTTGTTAACACTCTGCTGCCAATTGGGCTTGTATTCTACTTGAGTGTGCTGCCAAGTACGAGCCTTTTGCACTGGCTGAACATCCTTCCTAGGCTCGAACTTGCACTTGTGATCATTATTGGTAGGCTTGTTGTCATCTATAAGCTTGTGCTCTCTTTCAGCAATGAGGGCCTTGTTACCAGAGTTTGGAAATCTGGGAAATCAAACATACTGAGTGTGCACCAGAGGTGCTGGTTTAATCCTCCAAGAAATCTATCAATCTTTCTTTCTTCTGTGGCCACATCATAAAGGGAATAGCGGGCCAAGTGATTGAACTTATGCAGATACTCACAAACAGACTGGCTTCCCTGAAGGAGCGCGAGGAATTCACGCTGCTTGACCTTCATAATACCAGCAGGAATATGGTATTTACCGAATTGATCCTTGAATTTTGCCCAAGTGATTTCTTCATCAGCAGGCCACATGGCTTTCGCATTTTCCCACCATATAGCGGTAGCTCCTTCGAGATAATGCGTTGCAAATGGAACCTTGTAATCCTCTTCAGTACGAGCAATCTCAAGCTTTTTCTCAATAGTTCATAACCAATCGTCTGCGTCCAAGGGATCAATAACCTGACTGAAACTGGGAGGCTTGGTTCGCTGAAAATCTGACAGTTTGGAGTGGTGACCGTTCTGATTTCCATTCTGCCCAACCATAGCTTGTACACTCTTTAATATTTCAACCAGATCATTATTCCTTCTTTCCTCAAACATGCGTAAAATTTTCTCGGTGGAGGGCGGATTTGGCGGTGGAGGTGCTGGTGGATCGTACGGCTCAGGGGAGTGCCCAGCCTGTCGTGCGGAACGGCGAACAGGGAATCCTCACAAGCGTTAATGCTGCTGCCACCCCCCGTCATCCTATTATTTGTTTTTTCCAAGATAACACAACCGAGATGAGCAACATACAAAATAGTGGGGAAAAGACAGCGACAAAACCCGAAAGAAAGCGGAAATATCGAAGGAAACACGACGAATAAGAAAAAGTTCCAACATAATTATACATAGACTCATACATGAAAGATAAATACCATGATAAGTTCGACTACTCTTGTACATGAAACGAAACATCATGACTCGTACAACTACATCCGTACATCATCCAGACAACCGCGGATACTCAAACGCTCTAATGCTCTGCTGGTGCTGTGGGGTCCTCTCCTGAAGCAGACTCTGATCCTGAACTGACGACGTTAACCGAGACCTCTCGGTTAAAGGTAACACGGCGACGCTGCCTTGAGGGTTCTCCCTCCGGGGCAAGTGCAGGATGAGGCTGGAGCATCGGGGCTACAGGGGTAGCGAGAAGAGAAACCCACTCAGCAGGAGCACTGAGGGGAGTCACGGTCGAGGTGCCCTAGCTACTCGAAGGTGTAACCGGGGAAACAGGCGAGCTAGAACCGGGTGGAATATAAGGAGTAAATCCCATAGACGATGGAATAGTGAAGGATCTAGTAGCAGCTAAAGCAATGCGAGCACGAGTCATCTCTCGAACCAGCTCGTGAATCAGAAGGTAGCTAGCAGTGATATAGCGAGCAAGGTGGCTAGCAGCGCTATCAGACTCCGGATCAATGATGGGAAAATGGACACGACCATTGTCATGCAAGGATGGATAATAGTGGAAACCTGGGTGGTTCTGCATCCGGACCTCGTTATATCGCAGCTCGACGAGGACCTCAAATGCAGCGAACTGGATAGCCTGAGAGGCGGTAGAAGCGAAGCCGCTCCTGGAGGTACGAATGTGAGTGCTGGAGGAAGAAATGGTGCGCAGAGTAACCACGGCGTGATACTCGTACACAGAGTCTGCTAGACGCTCCCGGTACACGCGATAAGCTGGGTCGTCACCGAGAGGGTACAGTCGACGCCACACGTTACGAAGGAGATGCGGCAACCTGTACGGCATCAGCTGCAACTGACACGGATATGATACAGGAGCCATCTACACTCACAGCCATTAGTAGGTTAGAATGAAATAAAATGAGTGCATGCAATGCAACAATCAACTATAAGCACTACCGGCACTCAACTTTTACTCTAACTAACCTCCAGTTAACACGTTGGTAGTCTAGCGTGTCCTACAGTCAGCGCGGCTCTGATACCAAGTGTTGTGGCACCCCGGCTCAGAGCAACTGGTTTACCTTGCATTGCCAGCCTAGAGACCATGTCTTTTGGCAACACACAACATCTTGGTATAGAAAGCAACCGCTTTATTGATACTAGCGAAACATAGTTCATATTACAACAAGTTGCGAGGCCAAGCGGCACACACGGTGCAGCTGAACAATATGTACATTATTTAGTGGACATAAAGGGGCCTCGATCACAACAACTACGCGATAGAGGAGCAACGACGAAGCGGGACTCCATAGCACAGGGACACCGATGTGGACACGATCTAGACTCAGACAGCACTCCGTTCCCACAAGACTTTCCTGAAATCTGGCATGACATGCCAGGTCAGTACATTGAATGTACTTGCAAGCTCACAACAAGCATCAACATAATGACAAACAATATCATGATATTAAGCAAATTGTCATCAATGCATAATCACACTAGGGATGCAGTGAATAAGATCTGTGCCTCAAGTCTCTCGGACTTGCTTACCAAACGGGTTACCTTGTAACCAAACGGTGATCTTTCTCAGATCACAAACAGACCAACAACTTGGTCGTCAAACGGGTTACCTCATAACCAAACGGTGATCTTTCTCGGATCACAAACAGACCAACAACTTGGTCTCCATCATCAATATGGTTTCTCAACCATTCTCTTTCCAACAGTGTCAGGTTATTAACTTTAGTGTGCATGACTATTTAAACGTTGACCCATGGTGTGACCTACTTTCGAGTTGTGTCCGTAACCGTGGACTCGGCTATCGATAGATTAAATACACTCTGCAGATGTAGCGCACTGTACCCACACCACGGAATCCATGGCCTCGCACTCCCATTCGGGTGGACCAACGGCATTCCGACGAAAACCCTCCATTTCCATGACACTCTCCTGGCCACTCCGACTCACTCCCCACTGGGCTAAGTCCTGGGTGGCCCCGTGTCTACCAAAGACACCAACGGCCACCGTCGTGGCACAACATAGACGGTCCCAAATGGGGACAAGGTACCATAACAACAACGGGCACACAAGGTTATGTATGCTTACCGGGCCAGGGGAACGCACGCCCATATCCTTCCCTCGTTGGAGGCACCGACCAGAGGCATGACAACGGACCGAATAAAGGCCTTCCCATAAAGGCAAATGTGGTTGCACTGGGAAAAACTCGATTCAGTGGCACCATGACCCGATCAACGATATGTTCGAGTTGAGTTATTATCAGGTTCAACTTAAAGCAAAAATTACCGGTGTCATGATATGCCATGAGAATGCAACCTTACCACATGCATCACATATCATTGAAAATAAATGGGTCAACCTCATCAAGTACTAATCATAATCATCAACAACTCATATCACTTCTCTGGTTATTATTACTCAGTAAACTAAACCATGATATTAACTTAATATAAATCATTTTCTCAATTAATAAAATATTAACCAAACTAAATCTTTTTCATAGTCATTTTATTTCTTCATAACTAAACATTGCTTCTACTGACTTAAACGAACTTAGTTAGCTTCAAACTACTGTAAACTAAACATATCAAACTAACCAAGCATTCAACAGAATATTTATTTATTTACTTAAGTGATTTAAATGCATGGACTAAATCATTATTCAAGTTGGAAAATCACAAATATTGCAATGGCACCATGAAAATGTTGCTGTGGCTTGCCTTAGTGCAGATGAGGTTCACACTCCTCCTAGTGATCCTCAAGACAAGGTTCACCTTCTGAAAAACAATTAAAAACAGAGAAAGAAAACATCAAGAAACACTCTGAAATTCACCAGAAAATCTAGACAGCAGAGAAAAATCTCATTTTTGGTGAGCTACTAGATCTTTTCGTTAAGAACACAATGCAAAAACGAATCACTTCATTTGGACTTATGGTTTAAGAGTTGTGGCTGTTTGAAGTTCTCTGGATAAATTTGAATTGAATTTAAATAAAAACAGAAACTGGGGGGTGACGTCGAAGACGTAAACCTGCGGGGCGCCACCACTCATACCGCTTTGGGCGTGGCCTGAGTGGCTAATAGCGGGCCCCGCTGGTCAGGTGCAAGGGGGAGAGAGGGGGAAACAGAGCACGGCGAGGCTCCGCCGGAGCACACGCCGGCGAGGAGGGCTCCTTGGCCAGATCCAGAGGGATAGAACGCGAGAGGAGATCGAGGTGCGCCTAACCGTACCCGTAGAATAGCTAGGGGTGGTCGGACGGCGTCGGAACAAGCCTCTCTAGCGGCGACAGAGAGCAGAGGTCGCCGGAGTTGGGGACGACGGCGATAAGAGGCTGCACCAGTGGCTCCAACCGGGTCGGACAACACCAGTGAAGCAATACGGAGGCTCTGGAAGAGTGGCCCGAGCTTGGGAGGGGCTGGAACGGTGGGGCGAACCGCGGGGATCGCCGGCGAGCTCGAGCTCGGGGACGGCGGCCCGAGGCCTGCCTGGCCGGGCTGCGTCTTCCTACTGCTTTGTGGAGTGTGTGAGGTGAGTTGGTGATGCTCGAGAGGGCTGGGAAGGGCTGCATTTATAGGCGAGCGAGGCGAGGGGATCGAGCTCCGCCGGAGGGCACCTGGACACGGTGCCCCGCGATGAAAGGCATCAGTGGGAGGGGGAGAAGGCGACGCAGCTCACGCGGGCACTGTGAGAGGGTGGAGACGTGCACATGAACGGTGGGGTGGCGACGAACACAGAGCGCGGTGCACTGTTCGGTTGGACGGGTCGCTCCCGTGCTCGCTGCGGCGAGCTCCGGCGTCGGCGAGCACCTGGAGGGAGTTAAGGGCGTCGAGACGGTGATGGAGGCGAGGTTTGGCAAGGTGCGGCAGCTGGGGAAGCGAGCACACGAGGAACAGAGCGCTCGACGGCACTCAGAGCGCGTCGGCTAGCACGTTGGCACCGTGCACACGCGTGGTCACTGCGTGAACTCCGACATAGGGCCACGGCTTGCCATAAATTTATGTCTGGCATGTAGTCTTTAGTGTTTTGGGTCGTTCCAATGCTTTGGTTCGAGCCCAGGTGATGTAAGCTAGAGTTTTACTTCCTGATAAGTTTCTGGGCAGTAACTTTGAGAGTTAACCGTGGTCAAACCAGTAAGAGTTGCGGACTGAGCTTTGGAGTTTAGCAATCACTTAGGAAGGTAGTGATGCTCAAGAAAATTCAGCAGCATTGGAGCAAGTAAAATGGTAGTTGCTGTAGAAACTGCCTTTTTTGGCCAGAACAGAAAATATTTTATGTAGCAAAAATATTCCAAAAAGTGATGCAATATTTTTGCTCAGGGAGGTGCCCTAGGGTTCAAAGAATATTTGGGATTTTTCTCAGGTTTTTTTGGGCAAGAAAAATAGGGGTTGCTTTCGAACACATGTTGCTGATTAGGGTTTTAGAGGAGAAAATGAATATTTTTCATTTAAGAAAAATATTCCTAATATCATTTTGAGGTTAACCAGAGAAGAAATGATGGCTTGGGAGGAAAGTGAGCCACTTGGGTGAAAATCAAGGTTATGCCCAAGTGTTTAAGTCGAACTGAAATGATCCAAAAACTCAATTTCAAATAAAAGCCAAATAAAACTAGAAAAAGAAGAGGGGGCAAAAACCAGGCTGTCACATTCTTGGGCGCCATGGACGATGGAGTTGTTGATAAAGAAAATGATGATGAAGATGATGCGTTCCGTACGCTTCTCGGGTTCGCGCAAGCGCACCCCCCCCCCCTACCTGACGCGCCAAAGATGTCGTGGGAAACCAGGACCACCTATGGGGCCATGAGCCCCTTGTGGTTCGGTAGGGGGGATGAACACATTGCACAAATTGCAGAGGAACGTAGCACAACACGGTAGAGGTCACACGGGCAATTTTACCCAGGTTCGGGCCGCTGCGAGGCATAAAACCCTACTCCTGCTTTGGTGGATTGATGGTGGAAACGCAACGCACTAGCCCGGCAGGGTTGCCTCGGGGCGAGAACGGCTATGCGCGTATGAGTGTACAAGGGTCTGAATCCCTTCTATGGTTGCCACTGGCCTCCTTTTATAGATCAAGGGGTCACCACAGTGGAAAATCAGTCATTATACACCGATTAGATAGCAAACAGTGCTATCACACCTAACTCTGCAGACAGGGCAGAGCGCATTAAATGCGTCGCTTAGTGTCACATCATGGCATGCCCGACAAGCCTTGTCGGCAATTCAGCCGCCTTCTCTCTTGCCTGCATGACACGTCTCTGGACGAGTGTCATTTGGAGGTGATTTCCATAGGAAGTGGCTGCCATGTGGCAAGAAACAGCCACTTAGTCACTTGGGGGCTTGACACCGCACGGATCGATGACTTGCGTTGCTGTGAGGTGGAACGGTGAAGCCTTGGCGGGGTAGTCCGCCCTTGGTGTCCCCGGCAAGCCTGTCGGGACAATTTTGAGACTTGTCTTCGAAGCAACCTCGACCTCGCCAGGCTCGCCTGCCCGGCAAGGGAGGTTTTCCCTTAGTGATATCTTGTTCTTTTGGCTTGACTTGGTCTTCTTGATCCGCACTCTGATTCCTCAAAGAGCCGATCTCTTTTGCTTGGTTTGGTCTTGGATGTTGCAACCTTGCTCTTAGGCATGTGCACGGTCTGGGCAACAGACCCAGGGTTCGTTGCACCGACACTACCATACAAATAGATGGCAAGAATGGCAGACCACAAGCGGCAACAATTTCTGTAGCACCCAGCATATTTCTCAATTTGATCATACATGCCCTTTTGACAAGCAGGCTAACTTGTTCATGGCACGAATAGAAGCACTAACATGGCAAGATTTACAAGGTAGGGAAGGGAGACGGGGCCAGATAGGGAGGAGGGGGGAGGGGAGGGTGCGTGGGTGAGGAAAACTAACTTGCAATTAGCTCAGATCTAGGCTAGGCTTCGTCAAATCTTGCCATGGCAACTTCCATTGGGGAGCAAAAATGTTGTTGATGGAGGGGAAGGGGAAGGGAAACAATGGTGGGCAAGGGGAAGGGGGACAATGGAGGGGATCATGGGTGGAGAGGGTAGGTAACAGCGAGTTCGATCCGCTAACTGGTTGGATGGCGGGGTAGTCGCCTGGTTACGGGGGTTCATGCACGCTTTCGGGCTTTATGGAAGCGTGTCCGAACACTTTTGTTCGGTATGTGTTGTTCCCCGCTCCAAATGACTAGTTCGGACGGAGTCCAATAGCTCTGAACATTCGCGCGATATCGACGTCCAAAAATTGTAGGGACACCTACAAAACATTTTCGTTCATCCACTTTGCTCTCTTCCAATTAATAATCATCCTATGTACTATACATGTGTATGTATAGAATCATTAAGAGTTAATTACACTTATAGTACATGAACTTGTGCGGTGGGTACATATTCATACATAAACTTGAAAAATGATACAAATGGGCCACTAAACTATAATTTCAGGTACATTTTGATACATTTGCTGTTAAATCAAACGGTGTGACAGTAACTTGCAGCCCACTATGTTCTTTGTATACGTATATGCGGGTCCACCTGTCAGCTGACTAGATATGTGCTGGTGACGACGGCGGAGAGGTTGGACTTCTCATAAAGCAAAGTTGACGAGGGTATCATACGTGCGGCCTTGACCTTCACCGCCGGAGGAGAGGTTGAATCACCGGCCTGTGTATTCGGTATGCTGCCCGTTGGCAATACGATCTCACCGGTGTACAAAGCTAGCTACCTTTAACGTGTCGAGCTGCAATATCAGTCCACTAGCCTGATTGAGAAACCACATGATTGTACGTGAGATATTGAGTTTATTCGATTGCAAAAAAGATCGACCAGGTATCCTTCTTCGTATAAGACTCGAGCAATGCCTCCTGCTCCACCAAGTCCACGTCCGGCACGACCTGCCTGCCACCGGCGACCTGCTCCTCTGCGTGTAGATGCTCCTGAAGGAGGTTGTGGTTGTAGTTGGCCTCGGCCTGCGCCTCCTGGGACTGCTCCTGCCGCACCATGTCCATATAATGGGCACAGGACTCGCCGATAATCATGGTGCAATGCACTGGCGAGGATGGAGCACAAGAGGAGGGTGGCGTTGGCTCGTTGTCAGAGGTGTCCTTCTTCTGCTCTGACGTAAGCCCGTCTCAGAGAGCTTTGGCCGCAGAAGGATCCATGGCGGGGAGTGGTGTGGAGAAGGATGACTGTGGATATGGCCGGGGCAGCGGTTTTATATAGCGCCGGTGGGCGGCAGAGGGATGGACGGGTGGGCGAGCGGCCGTCGTGTCGTTTGAACGCGCGGCAATCACCTGCACTTGGAAGCGACGCGGGTGGCGCTCTCTCGGCCGACGCGTTGCTTCAATGCCGGCCCGAGTGAGCAGTCGCATCCGTTCTGACCGGGCATGTACGCGGGTGCTGGCGCTTTAGAGCGGCGCTGACCGAAAACGCGCGGGAAGGGGGAGGGTTTTCAGTGGGTCAGGGCAGTCAGAAACGGGCTTGGGATCGGTCTGAACTCCCGCAAACCTCCCTCAATTTGATCTTCGGTTTGCGAGAGAAATCACGTCTGAACCGTGCCGTGGACCGATACAGACCAACGTTGGATGGCTTCCGTGATTTGGATCGTTGCGGGAGGTTTGCGTCAGCGTTGGAAATGCCCTTAGCCCTGTGCTTGAAACATCTCACGTCCGAAGGTCAAATCCTACGTCTACATATTTGCTTCTCCTTCTTTAGTCATCTAACAAGTGGACCCAGCATATACATATACCCACTACCATGCTGGCCTGCGAGTTAACGGCAAGCCTTGCAATTACCGTTAGATTTAACAGAAGATGTAGCAAAATGTACCCGAAGTTATAGTTCAGTGACCCATTTGCATCATTTTTCAACTTTATGTATGATTTTGTACCCACCACGCAAGTTTATGTACTATAGGTGTAATTAACTCAATCATTAAAGTGTTGTCAAAAAAAAAACTCAATCATTAAAGTAGCATCAATGTACATGTCGTAGTCTGATCTATCGCAGTGATCTCTCCGAGGAAAACCGGATTTAAAACACGGGAAGATGACGATTAACGGCTTGAAAACACGCCAAGACAGAGACAGAACAGAACACTACGTCCAAACAAATTCCTACTGGATTCCAGACACATGGCACCGACTGACCACCCTCCTCGTCCACGCAGAAAAAGAAGGCTCCAGCCAACAACCGCTGAGCAGATCCGTCGTCGCCATCCCCCCGCGCGCGCGGACCACCACGAGACGGACGGACGTTCATAGACCGGCACCCGTCCGTGCGCCTACGCGGGCGGGCAGAGGCGCCCACGTGCCGCCGCGGAGTTAAGTTAAAACCAAAACTGCTTCCCCGAAACGAAAGCCAAGATCCTAACCGACTGCCTCGTACCGATAACCGCGTCACGCCACGCGGCGCTCACAGTCCAGGAAACTCACCAACGGCCGGAGGCCCGATCGGCTGACTGCGTCGCATGGAGCGGAGGCGCCCGCAGATCGCGCCGTCGCCGCCGGTGTCGCGGCGGAAGGCCGCGGCGACGGCGAGCCAGGAGTGGCTGGTGGTGCCGGCGGCGGGGGAGCGGCGCGCGGACGAGTTCGGGAGGCACCGGATCATGGAGATGACGGGGCTCCCGGCCCGCGACCTCCGCATGCTCGACCCGGTCCTCTCCTACCCGTCCACCATCCTCGGCCGCGACCGCGCCATCGTCGTCAACCTCGAGCACGTCAGGGCCATCGTCACCGCCGCCGAGGTGCTCGTCCGCGACCCCAGCAACCCGCGCCTCCGCCCCTTCCTCCAAGAACTCCACGCCCGCCTCGCGCTCCCGGTACGACCACGCCCACCGCCATTCCGCCAGTCATGCATGCTACTGTACGATAGATTGATGGCAGATTGCATTTTTCTAACAAACTGATGTGTTGGGTTCATCTGCATTTTTGGCCTGACTCTATTGGCTCCTGCTTCGGCGTGAAGGATGCGGCTACCACGACTCCGGCAACCGACGGCGGCGACGATCAGGGCAACGTGCCAATCTCCGGCAGCGCCAAGATCCCGCCCTTCGAGTTCAAGGTGCTCGAGGTCTGCCTCGAACACACATCCAAGTGCATGGAAACCGAGGTACACTGCTACAATAAGCAGGCTGTTAAACCCATGATCTGTCAAAAGCGCGTGTTACCAACTTACCATGTTTCTCCTGGTGCAAAAATCAATGGTGCTAGACGTCGGTCCTCGAGAGCGAGGCGTATCCGGCCTTGGACGAGCTGACCACCAAGGTTAGCACGAGCAACCTGGACGACGTCAGGCAGATCAAGAACCGCCTGGTCCAGCTATCAGGCCGCGTGCAGAAGGTACTAACATAACTGGTGTTCAGGAGCCAAGTTTAAGCTAAGTGCTACTACGTTATCAATTCAGTCATTCATTTCATCGTCGGTTTGCGTCGTCGTGGCCTCCTTGATTCGCAGGTGAGGGATGATATCGAGCACTTGCTAGACGACGACACGGATATGTGCGAGATGTATCTGACGAGGAAGCTTGCGTTTCAAGGAGTCAACAACGAGTCGTCGCTTAATGTGGATTCCAACAAGCTTGCATCCCCTGATCATGAGAAGTATGTCATGTATAGCTGATGAGTCCTCTTTCTGGTTACTGGGAACAGATTCATTGAGCTACAACTTCCTGAACTCGCTTGAATAAACCAAGCACAATTCGATGATGCTAGGCTTAATTGAACGAAAGATGGACAGTTATTACTCTTCACATTAATCTTCCATATTTACTTGAATTCAGGGAGGAAGAAGACCGTGGCGGTGATACGGCGAGCTCCCATGGAAGTTCTGCTTGTGTTAAGCATGTTGAAGAGTTGGAAATGCTTCTTGAAGCTTACTTCGTGGAGTTCGATGGCACGCTGAACAAGTTATGCCATGTATGTCATATCTCCTTCTATTCACTACTCCTTCGTGGAGTACTAGTTATTGGCCTAATTGGGAATCCCTGAGACATGATTGCCACTAAAATGATCATATCAAAATGATTGCCACTATCAGGTTCAGCACACTGACTATTTGCTCCAGATTCATTACACCAGATAAGAGCGCGCGCGCACACACACACACATTTCTTGTTAGTGTTATGAATGTAAACTACATTTCCACATGCACCTTTCTGATTCAATGTGAATACTATGGTCTTTAGCTGTTGGCTTATAACGTATTCCAAGCATATGTTGCTAACAGCCTAACATGCACCTTGTTGATGCGCAAAGCTCCGGGACTACGTGGACAACACTGAAAACTACATCAACCTGATGCTGGACAAGAAGCAGAACCAGCTGCTGCAGATGGGCGTGATGCTCACGACGGCGACCGTGGTGGTCACCGCGGGCATCGTCGTCGTGAGCTTGTTCGGCATGAACATCCACATCGAGCTGATGGCGGATCCGGAGACCCCCGAGATGGCGAGGATCAAGAACATGAAGTTCTGGGAGACCACCTGGGGCACGGTCGCCGGTTGCGCCGCCATATACCTCCTGGCCATCTATGCAGGGAAGAAGAGCAAATATTTGCAGTGATGGTGCTTTATTCTCGGTTCCGCGCCGGACAGAGGAAGCATCGGAGCGCAAGTTCTGCAGTCCAGGGCCACGTTATCGCCGTCACAAAGGGTTTCCCTGCCCTGAGAATATGATACGATAGCTTTCTTTCTGTTTGGTTTTGTCTGGGAGATGCAGTAGTAGCTGATGCTTTGGTTTGGGTAGGAATAATTGAATCGTGGCTATAAGATCTGCCCTCTCGTATCATGATTTACAATTTCGTAGTTTTGAAGTGTTATTTTGAGCCATATTGATTCCAAGGTTCCAACATTCCTACACGCCGGAGAAAACTCTAGTGGCATATATAGCAATGACACCGGAGGGGAACTTTTGGTCTATGGATGTATATACACCCTATATAGAGAAAAAAATAGTAATTAAATAAAAAGTCAAAAAATCTGAAAAAATATTTTAAAATAAAGTTGACCTTCCATTGTACTTATATAAGAAAAATTCCACAAAAAGAAAAACCCCGTTGACTTCTTTTAAAAAACAAAAAAACGATCAAAATAGTGTGAATAGTGACCAATAGTAGCAAATGATTTTTGTTTTTGTTTTTGCCATGAAGTCAACGTTATATACTAGTGCAAAAGAAAGTCAAGTTTATTTCAAAAAAATACTTCTAAACTTTTTCTAACTTTTTTTGTAATTATTAATTATTATTTTTCTCATATAGGATGAGGAACCAAAGGGTATTTCCCCCAATGACACCTTCCTACTCTCGAGGTCGCACCCCCGCTGCACCTTGACGGTGTAATTCCTAGGCAGCCCCTGCTATATAGGAGTAATTTTCCTCTGTCCAACCAACTACCTCGCATGTGGCATTTGGTACCCACATCGCCACCATGTTCCAACCACAAGAGGTTTAAACATCGAAAAATCCAAGTCAACAAAACTCAAAGGATTCTACTCCCTCTATAAAGAAATATAAAAGTGTTTAGATCGAACATTTTTATTTGAAATTACGTGTTTTCAACTTGAGCTCACAAATATTTACAAAACATTGTTCTTTCAGACTCAACAATCATCATATGTAGTATATACTCCCTCCTTCCCAAAATATATGGCGCTTTTGACTTTACATGGTCTTTGATGCATGGCTTTGACCATTTACATATATCAAAGTACATGGATTAAACATGTATAAACGGGATAGTCATATACTCATATTTGTCTTGCAAAACAATTTTATTTCATATATCTGTATACTAATTTTATAGACAAGTACTTCCTCCGTTCCAAAATAGATGACTCAACTTTGTACTAACTTTAGTATAAAGTCGAGTCATCTATTTTGAAACGGAGGGAGTAATACATAAAAAACATAGTCAAAGGTGTGCAATGAAGACCAGAAAAGTCAACCAGCGCCTTATATTTTGGGAAAGAGGGAGTATGTATGTAATCATTGTACATGCCGTAATAGGATCCGTAGTAGTGATCTCCTCCAGGAAAATCAGATTTAAAACACGGGGAGGTAAAACATGCCCAAGAGAGAGACATTGGTACCATGGGACAAGCATACGTGCCGAACAGAACACTACTACGTCCAAATGCCTACTGGCTTCCAGACAAGTGGCACCGCCGCACCGATTGACCATCCTCGTCCACGGAGAAAAGAGCCGTGGCCGGCCCGCTGGACAGATCCATCGTCGCCATCCGCGCGCGCGCGCGGACCGGCACCCTACCGGCACCCGTAATAAGCGCCGCGCCTACACCACACGGCACATGTGGTAAGCTGTTTTCGAGCTCCTCAGCGAAGACCTCGTACCGATAACCGCGTCACGCCACGCGGCCTCAGACCTCAGTAGTCCACCAAATTGACCGAGGGAACCCGCGCATGGAGCGGAGGCAGCCGCAGACCGCGCCGGCGCCGCGGCGGAAGGGCGCGCCGGCGGCGAGCCAGGAGTGGCTGGTGGTGCCGGCGGCGGGGCAGGAGAGCACGGGGGAGTTCGGGAGGCACCGGATCATGGAGATGACGGGGCTCCCCGCGCGGGACCTCCGCATGCTCGACCCGCAGCTCTCCTACCCGTCCACCATCCTCGGCCGCGACCGCGCCGTCGTCGTCAACCTCGAGCACGTCAAGGCCATCGTCACCGCCGCCGAGGTGCTCGTCCGCGACCCCGGCAACCCGCGCCTCCGCCCCTTCCTCCAAGAACTCCACGCCCGCCTCGCGCTCCCGGTACGACTTCACTAGTCAATAGTCAATTAGTCATGCACTCATGCATGTTTGCTACTGTACGTTATGGCGGTGAGTTATCTGCACTGTTCGCCTGATTCCGTCGGCTCCTGCTACTGCGTGCGTGAAGGATGCGTCTACCACGAATCCGGCAACCGACGACATGGAGCTGGGTGGTGATCAGGGGAACGTGCCAATGCCTGGCAGCGCTAAGATCCAGCCCTTCGAGTTCAAGGTGCTTGAGGTCTGCCTCGAACACACATGCAAATGCATGGAATCCGAGGTACACTGGAGTACGATATATAGGCAGGCTTCGGATGTTAAACACATGATCTGTCAAAAGCGCGTGTTACCAACTTACCATGTTTTCTCATAGTGCAAATTATTGATGCTAGACGTTGGCCCTCGAGAAGGAGGCGTATCCGGCCTTGGACAAGCTGACCTCCAAGGTTAGCACGCTCAACCTGGAGCACGTCAGGCAGATCAAGAGCCGCCTGGTAGAGCTAACAGGGCGCGTGCAGAAGGTAGGAGTGCTACTACTAATTATATACTCCTACGTCCGAGTTAATTGTTGCAGAAATTGGTGAATCTAGATTCATGAGCCGGTGTATGGTTGAAGTTTAAGGCCCTTCCCACTGCTTACCTGGTACAGATATTAAGGCTGCCAACTAGGCATAAAATCTGATGTGGTGAGTTAATTATGAAGAGAGATTAGTTTAATGACCCCGGAAGGAAACGATGCTAAAAGCATGTAGCTAGGTGGAAATATATGTAATTCTGAGTCTACAACTAATTAGATGAAGAAGGCTTAGCAAAAAAATTAAGCACAAATGGTTATACATGTTGGTGGTTTGATTATAGGTGATGTGGTAACTCCATATAGACGGTTGTTGGCTGGAAGAGGATTTGGAGACTCGGGTGCTCCACCCCCCTATATGAGTATGAAATTCAAAAAACAAATCAGGAAAATTCAAAAAAATGGAATTTTGGGATATCAAATCTGGGTGCCCAATCTACTCGCAGGTGAATACTAGGAAACATATTCTCAGTAAAAAGATAAAAATTCCTATGTATAGAAAAAAAACTGTTTGTATGAATCTCAGATCGGACTGTATTTCTTTCATCATGGATATATTTCCTGTTTTTTTTTCATAAAACTTCACACGGGAGTAGATTGCGCATTCAGGTTTGATGTCCCCAAACTCCAGGTTTTTTTTGTTTTCCTGGTACTTTTTGAATTTAATATCCCTACAGGGGGTGGAGTGTATTTTCCATTGTTGGCTATACTATTAACCTTGCTCTAATATGATACTAAACCCTATTTTTCTTCATTTAATTCCATGCACAACTCATCAAAAATGTCTAGTTGGCATGCATGATATTCCTAATCCTTGGCTCGATAGCACGTTATCATAGACAAAATGCTGATGTGGTGCTGTAATTAAAGAAAAGAGAGTGGAATTGTATGTTAGTGAAGATACGACTCTTAGCTCGTTTTTCTGTGTAGTGTAATTAATGATTTTATCCTTTGTGGCTTCTCTCCTTAATTTTCTCTTCTTTTCTTCTCTCCACTCCACAACTAGGCCATAATGTTAAAATACAAAAAAGATCGCTAAACTAATTAAATGCAATATCACTTGGATACAACCCCTAAAGATACAATGCATTGGGGTGATTGTCTCTAAAAAAATCACTACCTAGGACAACGTGTTAAGGGACAATTCATTGTTACGTTACCATCATATAGTGCTTCATAATTGAAAAAATAAGTCTACAAACTAACAACTGAAATCATCTACGGTATACTACCTATATGATACTTTGCACTTTAAAAATAGTAACATAGACTAGTGTCATATGAATGGCACTAGTCTAGTAAGTTACTCCCCACAATGACCAGCCTAGGTTAAGTGCTACTCCCTCCGTTCATAAATATAAGATGTTTTAGATATTTCAATATAAACTACATACAGATTAAAATGAGTAAACAAACACACACTAAAATGCGTCACATCCGGATCAGAGAAGAGTTAGAACATCCTATACTTGCGAACGGAGGGAGTACTACGTTATTAATTTAATTAATCATTTCACCCTTTGTATGTGCTGCCGTGGTCTCTTTATTGGCAGGTGAGAGATGATATCGAGCAGCTGGTTGACGATGACACGGATATGTCCGAGATGTACCTGACGAGGAAGCTTGCGTTTCAAAGAGTAGACGAGTCATCGGTTAAACTGGATTCCAACAAGCATGCATCTCCTGACCATGAGGATGAGAAGTATGTCACCTTTTTTTTTTTTGCGGGTGAGAAGTATGTCACCTATAGCTAATGTGTCTTCTTTCTGTGGTCGCTGGGATCCGATTGAATCATACAACTACCGAACTCTCTTGATTAAATCAAGCACAATTCGATGATGTTAAGCTTAATTGACATATGGAGTAGTTATTACGTCGTTCTCAAGATGTGCTGCTTTCATTTTAATCCTCCATATGCACTTGAATCCAGGGAGGAAGAAGACAGTGGCGATGATATAGAGAGCTCCCACGCAAGTTCTGCTTATGTTAAGCCTGATGTAGAAGAGTTGGAAATGCTTCTCGAAGCTTACTTCGTGCAGTTTGATGGCACGCTGAACAAGTTATGCCATGTACGTATGTCACATCTCTTGCTACAGATTCGTAGCACTTACATTTCCACATGCACCTTTCTGATTCAACGTGAACGCTATGGTCTTTAGCTGTTGGCTTATAACGTATTCCAAGCATGTTTCTAACACTGTGACGTGCACCTTGTTAATGCGCAAAGCTCCGCGACTATGTGGATGACACTGAGGATTACATCAACATGATGCTGGACGAGAAGCAGAACCAGCTGCTGCAGATGGGCGTGATGCTCACGACGGCAACCGTGGTGATCACCGCAGGCATCGTGGTCGTGAGCCTGTTCGGCATGAACATCCACATCGAGCTGACGTTAGATCCAGAGACCCCCGAGATGGCGAGGATCAAAAACAGAAAGTTCTGGGAGACCACCTGGGCCACCGTTGCCGGCTGCGCCGCTATATACCTCCTGGCCATCTATGCAGGGAAGAAGAGCAAATACCTGCAGTGATACTGCCATATTCTGTGTTCCGCACCGGACAGACGAAGCATCAGACCACAGTCCAGGGCCACATTTTTGCCATCGCAAATGGATTCATTCCTGTGCTGAGAACGTGATGCGGTGGCTTTCTGTTCTGTTCTGTCTGGAAGATGCAATAGCTGATGCTTGGTTTGGGTAGGAATAATAGAATGATGGACATCCCACCCTTGACACGAATGACGGTTATATAAAGATGCTTTATTTATCCTGTCTACCATGATATACAACTACATACTCCCTTCGTCCCATAATGCCATAATGTAAGACGCCTTTTTGGCACTACGGAGGGAATAGTTTTGTAAAAGAAGATGAATTTACTAGCCATGTTTTGGAACCATACAACTTCCTAACCTCAGGGGATGCACTCCTTCTGCACCTCGACGGTGTAATAATTCTTAGCATACGGAGCCACATGGATTAACGGAGTTAACGACAGTTGTGGTCTCAAGTCTTCAGTGAAACCAACAGATGATCCCAGTTCTGGCATTTCAACTTCCACGGTTTTGCTTTGATCAGATAAGTCGTGACTGATAGATAATGTGAACACTCACTCCACCATCCACTTCTCTATTTACAAGGCTTCACGGATGGTATGTAAACCAAAGATTTTCTATCATCGCTGCAGTGCTCACTAGCGGATGTACAAAAGGTATTACGGAATTCAGCATATGTATGTCTAAGACACGTCAGCTAAAACTTCAGTTAGATGGTTATTATGTTTGCGCCTTCCTTGATCTGGTCCGTCGAACCTGGCAAAAAAAAAAGAGGAATATCCACTCATGATATTCACAAATGAGGGATGAATCATGCATATGCTTCCCAAATGCACTTACATTGTCTATTGTGTCTGCAGCTGATCCAGCAGAATTCTTTGCATTTCTCAAATCCAATGCTCTCTTGCTTTTCTTCTGGAGGGCAGCCACTGCTAAAAAATGGAAGGTTGACCGCTCAGCTATATTTAATATATGGACTGCAAATATACAGTGAAACACATAAAGGTAGCTGCACGGCTAGTCACTTGGTGACATAAAATAGTCATGATATTGCCATTTGTGCATGACTGTTGGCTGGAAGTAGTTGTGTGTGAGTTGTGACTTGTGAGCAACTTTATTGGACGAGTGTTCAGTCAGGAAAGACACTTTTAGGACATAAGGATGTATATGGTTCACATGAATCAGATATATAGTGCATCAACACTACCAGCCTGTTACGACTGTGCAGTTCGCATAACATATGGACTTTAGGAAGCGCCGATGTGAAGATAATATCATGAATCATGTCTTGGTTACTGGAGATGACTTGCCTGTTTTGTTGCTGGAGAAAGGACGCTTCACAAAATTACCATCACAATCACCAACATCTTCGTCTTGTTCACTGCTACAAATCGAAACAGAAGTAATCATGGATGGATACTTGACAAAGGTTTTCCAACTGAAAAATATAAATCATTTGACACCATATAACAGGAGCAAAGAAGCAGCATCTTGTGCTTATGATGACTATCATCATCATAAGTTAAAAAAAACTTGAAAGCACTATCGTTTAACAGTTAATTGTATTATGCTAGGCGCTGCATATAAATTAACAGTGTAGATACCCGCAGACCTTCAACAAAATATATGTGGTTTTGGACATAACAAATATTGGCATCAGGTATTTATCAATAAGCAGGAAGTACACTTTGAACTCCCACGGTATTGTTGCAATAATTGTAGAATGTGGTGCTATTTCAAGGGGGACAGCCAGATATACTTGTTAAGATGCACAAGAACTGGCAAGTGCAATCCTGAAATCCAAGCCACAGCCGAACTGACTTCACCAGTGACACCCATAGACTAATACTAGCTGGTACTCAGCTGTAAAGCACTAAAGCCCATATCTGGATCTGATATTTGAAAACACACTAAAATTCCTTTATATTTCATCTTAATTGCATGTATATTGCAATATCTGTTCATCTCAATTTTTTCACAAAATTTCAAATTATCTGACGCAAAATATGATATTTCTGTTTCTCAAAAAGCAGATAAAAATCTGACGATCGTCAGCTGCCCTGCTCTTCAAACCGCATTGTTCTATGACCGAAGTCCACATTCTTTTTATTTAGAAGTTTGTGTGTTCTAGCTATGCCCCATGTGACCCACGTAAAATTTGGTCATAACCTAGTCCAAAGTTCAAAAATATTATGTGACCATTGGTGCCATACTTGAACATACCTGGTCTGAGTGTGCAACTAGTGACTACAATAGCTGGTCCAAACTGCACTTTACTCTTTTCTTAGCCCTAGGCAGATTACCAGGAATACAAGTTCTGACATACAGGGGTTTGCTTTATTTGGTAACGAATTGATTGTACTATTAGGCATAGACCCAATAATTATTGCAGTTAACTTGAGATGTCATGCCATATACTAATTCTACCACATAAAGCCACACACATAGACAATGAGAAAAGCTCCCTATCATTCCATTCTAAATACTGATGTAACATGGACAACAATCATGAATTAGCAGACAGACATAAATTTAGCAGAGTTTGCAGGGCATGCATGTCATTATGCTATACTCGCAGTTACGCAAAGCATGGTATCACAAGACAAAGTACTGTTTAGAACATATTCTTCCAGGCGGAGAACATTTCCGAAGAAGGAATACATGTTAAATTGTTTGTTTGCTTACCAATCTCTGAGATGACAGTCGGGAAAGTCCTACAAAAATAAATAAATAATATAAATCGAGTTTCCATTTTTTCCATGTGCCAATCCACAGATAATCCAATGCTCAAACATATAGTTCGATCAGACACTAGCATGCTGTACCTCTGTTGACATGGTGTCCTTTGAAGATATCGTCTTCAGATCTCTAGAATCAGCTTCATTAGTCAAACCCAAAGACCCTGGAGATGACAGCTTTGTGCCGGCGGAACCACAAGATGACACGTTATCTTTTTCCAAGATATCCAGGTAATTTTTCTTGGGGACATCTTTCGCCTGGACTGAACTTTTCTTCGTTTTCCCTTGCTCATGACCACTTACAAACTGTCCAAATAATGGTTTGTTTGATGAGGAACGAGTTTGCCTTTTAGGAGCAGATTCTTTAGATACCCTCTCAGTAATAGTAGAGCATGTAGTATCCTCCTGAAATTAATGTTGACGAATTAAAACTATAGGACCATAACAGAAGGCATAAACTACATATATGTATATATAGACAAACAAGAGGCCAAGGGTGACACAGCAGACAGAATGTACCTGTTGGTTATAAGGTTCATGAGCTTTTAGAATTCTCTTCACAAAAGTATCAGTAATTAAATCTAGTTGGCAGCATTCCTACAAAAAATTCCGATCTGGAGGAAATTAGTCAATGCAAAAATGAACTAAGACAAGTTCTAACAAACATGAGAATAAATAGTAAGAATAACCTACATCCGCTTTTCTCTCACTCCGAGACAACCTATAATAAGATGAGGGCAGGAGAATATGGCGTGGAGAATCTGATGTCTTGCAATGCTTATCAAGTTCTTTTATCATAAGCAAACCAATTTTTGAGAGAATGTGCAGTTTCTGTGAAGGCGGTTAGGAAATTAGAACCTGGTGAAGAAATGTATAGGCAAATGAAAAATGTCAAAGCGGTAGCCAAAAGAGACATATACATGAGTGATGTCAGAATCAATCACATCCTCAGCCTTTTGAACAGCACGAAAGATGCCCAAAAGAATGGATACAGAGCTTGTGGCGGAGCCATGCTTGGTTTGGCTTAGATCCTCCATTTCAATTAGCTCTCTCAACATCACAATAAGTGGGCTGTCAACAAACAAAGGAAAAAAGGAGGAAGCTATTACAGGCTTGAAACTTCAAATGTTTCCAGCCACAGGAACTAGTTGAGCAACAGAAAAAATGCCAATGGGATTCAAATATCTGAAACAAGAACATACCTCCAAAACTCAGCCGAGCCAGTCTCCTTTTCACAAAAGTTAAAAGGAAACTCCTCATCATATGCAAGCGTATGGATCAAGAAAAGGACAGCATATGCTGGGTGTTCTACAATCGAGTCATTGCTGGTTTTGTTCTGATGAACAGAAACTCCTCTTTGCTCTTTTACCACTTCAGTTAAGTACCTAAGCGACTAGAATACAAGGTAACAGAATAAGAATCACCTCACGAGCAAGTTTATATGGTATATATATACGAGGGAACTAGAAAAGAAGATACATACTTCAGTACGAACATCTCCAGCGCAATCTGTTGATGCCAATGCAAAAGCACATGCATATCTAACAGGTATTGCATGCTTCTTCAAAAGGCCAAAAAGTTTGTGGATGAATGACTTGCGAACAATATATGAAGAATCCTGACAACCAGACACAATACATGTAATAATATTATAAAGAGAGGTAGAATACTGGCATGCATAAAATATGGAACTACGCAATGTGAGTAGAGATTAACCAATGTAGGTAAGCAAAATAATGCTGCAAACAGATGTTTATTTACAGCAAAGGTTCTCAAAATCTATGGCAAATCAAATTATCAAATAATTAGAAAGACTAGTGGGCAGAAATGTTAACCCCTACATGAAAAATAAAAATTAGATACTTGTTAGCAGTGTAGCATATTGACAATACCCTTGCCATGAGAAGGGCAGTGCGAAATAATTCTGGAGAAATGAGTGAATCCCATCTTGTAGCTAGTCGTAGTACAGATTTCCCAGCAGCCAGTCTAAGATATGGCTTATCATTTTCACTGGTGCAGCATAAGAACCAGAGTGAAAACACAGAACACAAATAAATTAAGGATTAACTTGTATCAATAAAGAAAAGAAAAAACACATTTAATATTGTATAAGTGCTTTTAGCTTGAATAACAACATTCAGTTAAGTTTGCGAGCATTAAAATCCCACATTATACCCTACCCTATTTACTTTCGAAAAAAGTCCATTTTACTACCCCGAACAAAGTGAGTGATTCACATAACCCCCTGATCATTTATTCTGCTCTTTTACCCCCCCACCCCCCCCACCCCCGATCTATCCAATACCGTTCACAAATCATCTTGGCTGGGTTTGCTTAAGTGGTTTGCTGACATGACGGGGTCAAAGTGGTATTTGACCAGTGGGACCCTCTCCGGTGACCCATCACTTTCGCTGCCGACGCCGACGCACTGCTGGGCCGCCCTGGATACATCGACGCCCGACGGTTTCCTCTGTCCGCGCCGGATGCAGAGCTGAGGTGGAGCAAGGGGGTCCGCCTGGGTCTGGAAAAGAGCACCACAAGAGGCAGGCAGGCTGCCATGAAGTAGCGCACGGTGGCGGCAGCGGTTTGCAGGAACCGTGGTAGGAGGCCAGAGATGCTCGCCTGGATATGGGTTAGGAGGCGCGGCTTGGTGAGAGAGGTTCGACTTGGGATGGGGGAGGAGGGCGGCGACGGCCGGTGGCGCGAGGCGACGGGGATCCTGGGACTGCTCCCTAGAACGGCTGCTTGTCTGCCCCGACGACCTGGCCACTGGATTCGATTCTCATGGCTGCTAGCACGCTGCAGCGGGCCGGGGTGGGGCGGGGAAGTGCGGCGGCTTGCCGGGATCCGGAGCAGGCAGTAAGGAACGAGGACAGGTGTGGTGGGTCGCCGCTACCGCCGCATGTTGTCCACTAGTGGACCCGCGTGTGCTCCAGACACCCCAGCCCGGCATACAGGTCGTCGCCAGCGGACCCCGGCTACCCGCACTTGTCGCCACCGGTGGACATGCCGCATGCGTCGTCGACCATAGAGGCCTGAGGTTGCACAGGGAAGGAGGAGAGCCCACGGTCAACAAAACAGCTTGACCGAGTCCAACTCAACAAAACCACCCGACCAAATCCACTTTGGGTGGGTATTGAACGGGATTGGCTTCATTAAGGGGTTAAGTGAACCATTTGAGACTTCAGGGGGCTATGTGAACCATCGATTTTGTTCAGTGGAGTAAAATGGACTTTTTTCTTTCCTTTCTTCTTTCTGCACTCCCGATTGAGAAGTCTTTTCTTCCAGTAACCATTCAAACCAAATTGACCACCTAATCAGCAATGCTTACTTGCTGAGTTGCTTCTCTCTTTAAAATAAGTTTGGTGAGTTCCTAACTTCCTCATTATACTAACCAAGAAATTTTCTTACAAACACCACTAAATTGACCACCTAATCAACGATGTGTAATTGCTGAATTCCTAAGTTCCTTGCAACCAGGAAGCCTCCGGCTGAAAAAAGGTGATGCTCGAGATGCACTAGTTCATCACAGTAACCCAAACACGAAGGTAACAGAAACCTCATGAAAGTTACACAGTATACGACTTGTAGAACACTAAGCATTAGGCACGTCTGCAAGTTTTTCAATTTTGCACCAAATTGACCACTTGTAACTATGACTACCTATCTTAATGCAAAGATGTGCAAATTATGTTTATCACATTCAACAAGAAAGGAAACTTGACCACACCACAATGAATTATGTGTTCCAATAGTGCTTGAAAAAATATAATAGAATTGTAGAAAAGCTGATCAACTGATGCACTGTAAAATATCAGTTAAAGAACTGGTGTAATCAGTAGAAAACAAACAGAAGGCTACAATAGTGAAGCATTTATTGAGAAAACAATTTAAAATAATGTGAGAAAGCAGAAAAATACGAACCATATAGTAATGGGCGTGAATTCTTCGCGAATTATATCCAACAGCATCTTAAAGAAATTCTCTATTCGATCACGGGCAGTAGTTGTTGGTAAACAACTTTTGACAAGTGCTTTGAGACAATAAATCTACATTGGCCACAAAACAATTAGAGAGCAAAAATGAAAATTCCATCGTGAATTTTACTCCCATGTGGAACTCCCTACTAGATCTACCATGAGTTGAATGTTTTATTTTGTCCAGAACTTACCTTCAGTTTGCAAGAGAAACTGCATGCAGAATTTTCATTGGAGGGTGACAGTTCCGGAGTTGAAACAAACTGCATAAACCATAGCAGACATCAAATTGCTATGTCTTAGTCCAGATATCACTGCTAAAAAATATATTACCTACCTCAGGTGAGACAAAAACACGTTGAACAAAATTGATAAATTGGTCGTCATATGATGTATACATGGAAGGAGAATACTCCAATATTAAGCCCAACGACTGTAATAGAGTTGGGATATTATGGTTATCATGTAGACCACCAACAACTTTCTGCAGCGAAGAGAGGATCATATAAGTCGTCCAGCAAAGTACGCCTTCATTTAAAAACAAAGGCATGAAAAAAATAAGAAGAAATAGCTAGCTACCAAAAACATTGTGACCATTTTAGCATCAGAAACAATCATTCTGCAAAGGTTTGAGCATTTCCATATGTAAACAATTGTCATCTGGGAACTGGGTCAGTGAAGCAATTGTAGAACAGAACTAATTAGTACCTACCTTACATAATTTGGCAAATTTCTTGTCATCTGGAGACTGGATCAGTGAAGCAATTGCAGAAATGGCATATTTCGATTCAGCACGTGTTCCTTCAATACACTTTTGCTCCAGTAAGAGGTAGACATCACTACTGGAGAAAACAGACAACTTACTATGAGTAAAATATTCATCTTAAGAATTAAGATAACTAAAGATGGAGAGACCTACCACACTTGCAATCATTAAATACAAAAAAGGTATTGACATTTTCCTATCCCTACATTTTCTTTATATTACCGCCCATTGCACTTCTAGATTGGTAAGGTGGTGAATAGGAGTAAAATGTTTTTCGCCAGTTTTTAGTGAGCTAATACAAAATCTCTGGAGAAGAAGAAAAAAAGGCAAACAGGAGGATATTTAAAATTTCAAAATGGCCATTTAGTTTCAGGCTTGAGTAATACTCCCTCCGTCCCATAATGTAAGACGTTTTCTGACACTAGTGTAGTGTCAAAAAACGTCTTACATTATGGGACGGAGGGAGTACGTTGCTGATTCATCAAACATGAACCATTCATAGAGCAATTATCAACAAACAGACAGATCAAGACAATCCAACTTCCAATAAAATGACAGTTTATTTTACCTGAAATTAATAGATAATTTACACGGTGATTTTGCCAAATATGCCAACATTTGGAGACTCTTCTCATTTATCAGGACTGAGTCTTCGGAGAACAACTTTAGCAAGTACTCCTCTGAGCCTCTGAATAATGATGGAAACGACATTGCCACTAGCTACATGATTACACATTTGAGTTAGAAGTACAGAAGATGACCCTTAAAAGGAGATGAAAATGTGTGCACAAACTAAAAAACAGATGTGCCGTTAAACACAAAAAAGTTTAATCAATGGTAAAAACTGAAAATGCAGTAAGCTTCAAAAGATTGCATGCTTGCAGCAAAGAGTTCATATTCCTAAAAGAAAACAAATAATTTGCCAGCTATTAATAACTTACCAGTAAAAGATCACATGCGGACTCTGCATAATGGGTTAATTGATTTCTGCAGGAGAAAAGAACCTCCAAAATGGCACAAATCATCTCCCAATTAAATAGTGAATACGAGAGTTTTGTAGACAGTTCTTTGCAGAAGCTGTAAATTTGGTGTTTGTTACCAATTCTCTTGAGAAAGGAATCCTGCAGTCATTCAAGCACGAACTTAGGTTTGATTTGGGTATGTTCTATGATACAAATCTTAAAAAAAAACTCTTATGCATAAATAATACCATGTGGAGAAAAAAAGAGTTCAATACACATATGGCTGCTCATAGTGGGAGTAACATAAGTAGTAACATGCGTGCCATATAGGCAAAAAATATGATATGGCAAGTAATTAATGAGGAGAGAGGCAAATGGAGTAACATAATATGTTACCATCACATAGCGGTTCCCAATGTAAAATGACTCTACAAAGTAATAAATGAAGCTCTCTATGTTATCACACACATGTCACTACCGACTATGAAGGTAGTAACGTATACTAGTAACATATGCATGTTGCTAGTCTAAGTTACTCACCACTATGACTAGTCTAACAGGGTACTAACGTACTTGCACTAACTTGTAAACTGGGACCATTTAATGCTCCACAGAACTCACAGTTAGCAGCTTAATAGTTTAACAGAACAAGGAAGAGTCGGGCATTCTGTAGTTTGCTGAAAGCTAGAGAGATTTAGCATCACGCAAATGTTCAAGTTCAAATTTGACCTCAGGATGGGAAACAACACAATGCAGACCCACCTTGAAAACAAAACAATGCAGATCCCGCTGGAAAGACAAAACAATGAAGATCCCACTGGAAAGACAGATTCACTTTGTTTGTTTTCCATGTGCACTAAATGAGTTCTACCTAGACTTTCCTTTTCTCTATCTCTTATCTCTAGGAAGCTCGACTACCCCTTGTATTTGCTCTCCTTTGGATATTTTACTTTTACTTTTCCCTCAACCTCAGTATTATTATATTCTCAGGAGAACCCCCGTACTGATTGCGCAGAAAAAGAGACTGGCTCGATTTTCATGATAAGCATTTAAATCATTCAGTCCTCAAACTGGAGGGCATGTACATGTTCCCATGCAAAATAATCAACATGGTATATGCCACCGCTGATGACTTCTAACTAGGATCATGCAATAGGAATTAAGGATGCCATGAAAAAGAAACATATGAATATTAAACTACATTTGGAAAGTATACACCACGGCTTCCTCAGTAATTATAGTTGAGCAAACAAAAGCAGGAGAAAACAAACAATTTACTGTCTCATCAGTTAAAAGGACCAAACGAGTATTACTCTGATTGATCGAACTGTTGCAAAAGTAGTGCCCTCTTTGCTTATTTCAGTCAAATCCTTAAATATGTTATTATCCTTCATCTGGTGCAAAATCTCAAAGCAGTCTTCAACTTTAGAGATATCTGTAAAGGAAGCGGACATCTTCCTTAATGACGCACAAATTTTCTTCTGTATTTCATCTGAAGATTCTTCCTGTAGCACATACAAGGTTCAATTTGAGAAAAAAGTTCACTAAATGTTCAGTATCTATTGATGATTTACAAACCTTCTTTGCTCGAAGTGATAAATATGCTTGCATCTCCAGTTGCAACCTAAAGGAAAATGTCTAAATGTCAAATGTGCTTCACAGAGTTATTACATATCATAGTATATACTATGCTACAAGTGTTTACCTTCTTTTCTGAGAAAAGATGGCATGCAAAGCCTTAACATGTTGTGATTTGAAATAAGAAAAAAACTCAACCCAATGCATTGCTCTTTCTTTTGGAGAAAGTGGTGATGGAAAGAGTTCTTCAGCAAAAATAAGCCCCATATTGTGTGGCCTGCCAAAATATAGAAGCCAGTAACTCAACACAATAGGCATGACTGAGTATGAGAGAGAGAGAGAGAGAGAGAGAGAGAGAGAGAGATGAACAAACCTGAAAGATTCACAATCTTTGTCAAAACAGAGAACAATAAGTTTAGCTGGGATTTGTTCATAGTGAGTATTAGTTGACGCGGTTCCTTTGGAGCATTTCTCACAGTAATCTCGATACAGGTCCACCAACTTATGCATTACATTCTTTCTGACAGATATCTGGAAAATGTTTCAGTGAGGCACCATCGAGAAACTGCGGTGCAAAATAACAACAATACCTGCTCACCTTTTTGTCACGTAGCCTCTCTGCTGCTTGTAATATCAACTCAGAAGGAAATGAGCTTAGATTTGATTTGGCTAAATCACAAACTGCATAAACAGCTCTGATCCTCACTTTGTCATCAAAATCCAATAACCTTCCTTCAAGAGATTCTGCCGAAAGGAACAAAATATCCACATGAAAAGGATGCTTACACATGGTAATGCGCATATAGTAACCACAGATAAAAGTAGTAGTCTTACTGAGAACTTTCTGTGCTACATTTCCAGATGATGCAGCAATGTAGCATGCTTTTGCTGCATCAATTGCAGCAATTCTTACTTCTGCAGATTTGTCAGAGAATCTCTTCAAGAATTCCGTAAATAATATCTGATTTTCTTGACCAAAGCGAAGATTAGAGAAGACAAGAAGCTTCCCAATCAGGTGCACTGCCTCCAGTCGGATATCAACCTGCTCACTCTAAGGAGGTAGACGGTCCATGTTCAGGGAGAATACAATGCAAATATAATAGCATAACAAAGTTAAAAGAAAATAACATACCAGGAGCTCATGAGTTAAGCATGGAATAACAGCAAAAAGCATCTGGGGTGCACACTGGAATATTTCCAGAATAATTTTATGATGCAGCTTCCTGTGTTCATTAACCGGTGCATCCTTGCTCAGAATGCATGATGTCAAAAAAATTCGAACTATGTGCTCCAATTTCTCAGCACAGTTTTGAATGATGTCAACGGCAAGCTTGTGGGCTCCTCCCTGCATGGGCAACAAGAAGCAAACGAGCATTAGTTTGGACCAAAGAACAATAATGCAGGCTTCCAGATATCTAAGCTATTCATGCAGAGAAGAACATATTGTAAGGAAGGGTATTGTAAGGAAGGGAGTATCAGGTGATACCACACCTAAAATGCTCCCATGATACCAACTTCAAAAAATCAATTTTAGATGTTTCAAAAAAATCTGAATTTTTTTGTGAATGTTCACAACGTATGTGACTACAACCCCTAAAAAAATCAGATCCAAATTCGAAATACAAATTGAGAAACAAAAATGACAAATCTAGCATGAATAGTGTCACAAAAAGAACAAAAGCAAAATTGACACTATTCACATCTGAATTTGTTTCTCAATGTACATTTCGAATTTGAAGCTGAATTTTTTAGGGAACGTAGACACATTCCTTGTGAACATTCATGATTTTCTTCAGAATTTTTTGAAATGGTATCATGGGAGCATTTAGGGTGTGGTATTACTGGATATTCTCCTTGTAACAAAACATTACTCGCACCATCAACCTCAACTTACAGTTAGTATTAAATGAACAGTAAAGAATTTACCTTGTCCTCTTTTACTAAATTGCGGAGAATCACGTCCAGAAGAGACTGAGTAACTTTTTCATTTAATATTTGCGTCATTATTGATAGCATAGCCTGGTGCACACATTGCTGAAGACCTTGCCTGTAAACAGTTTCACAATCAAGGAGTTAACCACTTAATGAAAAGAATCCGATTTAAATTTTCAGAAACAGTAATTATGTGTGGCAGACAACTTTGAACATGAGCACGCCATGAATTAGCACACATAACGTAGAGAAAACTACTTGCATAATGGAATTTCTGCTCTTGCTGAGCCAAGGATAACAGTTTGGTTTTGAGTATAAATTTGTTTAAGGAAAATGAATGTTACCAATTATCTTAACATGTTTAAGGACAACAAGAGAATAGTACCACAAGGCGCATACGCAACTCTTTTGTGGCCAAGACATGTTCACCAAATCACCTCCATACACTAGGTACATCGCCCGTTGCACTTGATAAGGAACCCATGAGATCCCATTAAGTATTGAAAAGTTTTACAGCAAACATGATAGTGCACACTGACATTTACTGTGATACATGTAAACAGAAACCTGACGATTTGAGAGTTCATAGCTTTCTCCGTAATACCTAGAAATAGCCAGCTCAATGGAAGAACAAACATAGCACTGCATATTTACAGTTTGTGGTAGACAGTATTGGAGATCTTGATGATGTGATACACAGTATTGGAGGTCTTGATGATCACAATTCCAAAATCTCAAAATGGGAAGACGGTACAAAAAGAGACCGATTGATAGGACATAAGTGAAAAAATGTACTCATGATTTTCAAATCAAAACCAGTATGAGTAAGACCAATGTATCTACAATTGAAAGTTAGGTACTGACAAATGAGCATTAAGCTTGATTCTTGGTTGTAACAAAATATAGGCATATAACAACAAGAGCAGTAGATTTAGTCTTACTTTGCTGCCGAGAAGAATATTTTGGCCATATCAAGAACCAAGTCCTGACAACCAGTGTCAACCATAATTACAGAGCATCTAAGCGCAGCAACATTCTCCAGTATTTTCATCCTTCTCGTAAGATATGGACTTCCGGTGTCTGCAAGCCCTGAAAATTCGCTGATGAAGAGCCTAAATATTTCCTGAGATAAAGCAATTGACATAGTGTTATAGGAGTGTGGTCCTTATTCCAATTGTTCTTTGACATTAAATAACTCAAAAACCGAAAATGGATAAATCTGACAAATATGGCTGTTAGGTAGTGCTTCATATTTTCACAACTCTAAATGGTAATGGTACAAGAAGTCAGTGACAGCCAAGAATTGAAAGACACAAGTGTTAAATATACCTTAAATATTTCGTCAGTAAAAGGTGGATCAGGTGCAAGGATTCGCATAACTTCAATGAAGCAGACAGCAACAAGAAGTCTGACATCCTTGTCCTTGTGGCTAAGTAAAGTGTTCTGGACCAGTGATTTACTCAAAGGACGTAGAGCATCATGCAGAGAGGAGGACTGACTCAACTCTGATAAAGCACTTTCAGCTTGCTGCAGATAATAAGAAAAACATGTTAAGTAAATTCAAATTTATTCAGAGAAAAAATAATGAAAAGAAACAACCAATTAGAGAAAATGTCAAGCTGCAAAGTATTAATGTGCTACTCTTTTCCCTTTGGATGATTATGGTGAGCTAGCCTGCATCCCTGTCCTACTAGGTCAAGGTTCAACTGTCGGAGGGGTTGTCATGGTATACATGCATTAAACAAAAGTATGCAAATATGTAACCCCTAATGGGAGCTAGAAAACAGTTCAGGTAGAGATCCAACAATGTATTTGTACAAAGCCATTGCTCTAAACTCCCCCAAACGCTGGATAAAATACAAGTACAGTACAACCAGATCAAAACTGTATTCTCGTATAACAGTAAAGAAGGCAATATCCGTTTCAGGGAAAAAGGGAAGGACCGAAATTAACCCACTCGATCTCCAGTTAACCTGTTTATCATGTAAAATGGATCGAAATACTCAAATGTTACTGACGGTTTAAGATAATGAATAGGTTGAAGCCTGAAAAAACAAATCTGCTTTGTTCCTTATCCATAAATCTCCATTACTAGTACCTTCCTTCATATTACCAATTCACAAAGCAGGCAAACTTGAAAAAACAAGTGCTCACAAAATTGTTTACTGATGAAATAATAGACATGTGACAATTAACTGAAGGTTCTCTGACTGCCTCCAGTTGGCAGGGAAATAGACGGTACTGGTACTCTTTCAACAGAGGGGAAACAAGTTTCGAGCGCTCATAAACACCATAGATCCATGCCGAGTTGACACTAAACACCTCAGAGGCTTTGCTCAAACTGTCAAACATAAGCATAGTGAACATACAACCTCTTCAGCATCGCTGTCCCTGTGCCCCATCGCACGAATTACTACATGGTGCTCGAATTCGCCAGCCCCTCGTAACCCCATGGAGGTTGGAGCGGAATCGTGAACCACAGCTACTAATTTTAGCACTAGCAGGTAGCACTACAGTCAGTGTTCGAGAACCCCAAAAGCCCCACTAAAATCAGCAGTGCCTACAAAACCCCAGAAGCAGCACAGCGTCTCGCGAGGAACGGAAGCGAGCGGGTTTAGATCGGAGGAGGACTGGTGCGGGACGGACGGAGGCGGTCACCTTGAGGAGCTTGATGAGGGCGTCCTTGCCGAGGCGCGGCTGCGCGAGGCGCTTGCCGACCTCGCTCACGACTTGCCCCGGCGAGCCAGACATTGCGGCGGCGGCGGCGGCGGCTTCGATCTCGGGAGCCGAAACCCTAGGCTAGAGGGCTAGGAGGCGGTGGGGGTGAGGGCCGGGAGGGGAGGCCATGGATGGAATTGCGAGTACGGAAAAAGGCAGTCGGGGATGTTGGGGTGGGGAAGGGGTCGGGGACGGGGACGGCGGGTTTTTGCCGTTGCACCCTCGGCGCACGCACGACGCACCTGCCACACTGCCAGCAACATTTTCCCCAAGGATCTAAATTATATTTTGCTTAACTAGGGGAGCGAATATGAAAAGAAATAAGGCCCCCGGATAGTAAATTCGTCAATTTTGTGACCGGCAAAAGATATCTTAAGCTAGATTTGCAATACTCGAGGAGTTATTATATTATTTTAATAACAATAACACGCTCGAGGAGTCTGGAATCTGGAGGAACAAGGCACCAGCCAAATTGGTTTCCCGCCCATGGGGAAACAGCTCCCGCGCTCGGAGCATCGGAGTGCTGGGCTGGATCCACAGATGTTAATCGGCCCGTAACCAAAGCGAGTGGCGCATGCAGAACAAATGTTAGCCCACTGCGGGTTCAGTTTGCCCGTTCTGGATAAACCGCGCACAAACAACGCAGATAAATTTGCGACGACGAGAAGAAGAATTAAGGGCGTGTACAATGTTTGTAAGATAGTCTTATCTTAAATCTTACATATAATTTAGAGATGACAAAAAAAATATACTATCTACAATGAGTCATCTTTTAGCCTTATCTTTCGATAACTAGCTATTCCTAAAAACGTGATGAGACATATTATGCCTAAAGATTATTTTTTAAATAAGAGAAGACAAGCCGATTTCTCTCTTTTTCACCTCATCATTTATCCTATGTAGCACTTCTAAGATAGCACCATTGTACATGCCCTTAGACCTAGTCAATGTCGTGGGTGTCTCATCTTCCTTTTGCTAATGACTGTCTGATTTTTATGAAGAGAGATGGATGGAGTGCATACCATCTTAAATAAGATTCTGCATGCTTACAGCCTGGGCTCGGGTGAGTGTGCAAACAAAGCAAAGAGCTCCAGCGAAGCTAATCAGCCGGTAACCAAAGCGAGTGGCATGGCATGCATAACAAATGTAGGCCCCTAACCCAGGTTAGCCCACTGCGGGGTTAGTTTCCCCATTCGGAATAAACCATGCACGAAAAACAGATAAATTTGGGACAACGAAAGAAGAATTTGGACCTAACCAACGATGTGGGTGTCTCATCTTCCTTTTGCAGATGACTATCGGAGTTTTATGGAGGCAGATGGATGGAGCGCATACCATCTTAATGAGATTTTGCATGCTTACAGCCAAGGCTCACGTGACTATGCAGACTAAGCAAAGAGCTACATCGAGGCTAATCCGCCCGTAACCAAAGCAAGTGGCATGGCATGCATAACAAATCTAGTCCCCTAACCCAGGTTAATCGCGCATGAATGAGGGGGCGGTTGTAGTCGGTGGAGCCAGTGATAGGTCGGGGAAGTAGGGACCGGTTTGGTGATGCTGACGTCATGGTGATGCCATGCTAATTTCATTTTTTTTCTATTTTCATGTTCTCTTTTTATTTGTATTTTAAATTAATATGTTTTAAAAATCTAAACTTACTTAATTTAAAAAACATGAAAATAGAGAATAATAAGACAGTATTAAAAAAAATGCAATTTAAAATGCTGATAGATTTTCAAAAAAATGTTCCCACATTTCAAAAAAATGTATGTAATTTTTTTTAAATGTGTATGCTATGTGAAAAATGATTTGTTGTCTACCATTAAAAAATATACTTAGCATTTAAAGGCAATATTCTTGTGTTCCAAAAAACAAGTTCATGACATTTAGAAAATGATTATACAAACGGAAAAATATGTTTGTGTAGATTTAAAAATGTGTATTGTCATTTAATAAATATATGTGACATTTACAAAAATATTCTCGCGTTTTCAAAAATATGCATGACATTTAAAAAAATATTTGCATAGTTTAAAAAATGTTTATTGCCATCTTAAAATGTATGTGACATTTAAAGAAAAATCCTCGCGTTTGAACAAAATGACCTTGACATTTTAGAAAATATTTATATAGAAAAATGTCTGCGTAGTTTAAAAAATGTTTACTGCCAATAAAAAATGTACCAATGCATATTTGGAAAATGTTACTTTGTAACCCAAAAAGTTCTCAAAACCTATATTTTTTTTAAAAAAATGTCATGTATTTGAAAAATGACCATTGTGTGTTTCATATGTGCACTAAAAATGTACATTGTGTATTGAGAAAATATATACATGTGTTAAAAAACTGATAAAAACCGACAAAGAACCAAAGAGAAAAGCGAACAAAACGAAGAAGAAACAAAAAAACAAAGTATAACGAAGAAAGAAAAATAAAAATGAAATATAACAAAGAACCTACGAAGAAACAAAGAAAACTGCTAACAAACAAAAGAAAACGGAAAAGAAATAAGAAATAAAGGAATCAGACCCGAACGGACGCACACGTTACTGATCGCCCCACGCACGTCGTCACTACGGAGAGATGGATGTTAATAGTCACTATAAGCGATATATAGCATTCGCGCACAAATGATGCAAATAAATTTGGTTATAAGGGAGAAGGGAGAACAATTTGGACCTAACCAACAAGATATGGCGAAGAAGAGTAAAGTTTGAGATAGAATGAATAGTGAATCCTGGGAGAGTGGCAGCTCGGGTGCAAGGGGCAACTTTAAGAGTAGAAGTGAATCCATGTTGTGGAGAAACAAGATGGTGAGAAGGGTGGTCGACCAAAACAATGGGGGGGAAGTGTCTCATGGACCGTCGTAAGGAAGGTACATTTTTTTAACATCAGTACTGACACAAACGCTCATATATACGCATATACACTCATCCTTATAAACGCACACACGCACACCCTACCTCTATGAGCACCTCCGAGAGACTGAGCCGGCATATCATCTTGAGACTTTACGAAGTCACTTTATGCGACTCGTAGTCAACGGGGACATCTCCTCACACTGAACACGCAACCTCGGAAATCCTAAAATAAATACAATGCCACTATCCACCTAACCATCCAACCACAGATTAGTTCGCGTAAGGAAAGTGCAGATAGTGAGTTGAATAGTAGCGGGGAAGGGAAAGGAGAAACACGTGAAATCATAAAATGAGGGGAGCAACATAGGGACTGGTGACAAGACAGAAAAAATCAAAGGGCAAGAAGGATGGCAACTTTGCTCAGCGAGCGCGGACTGTGAAGTGACGATGATGAGGCGATTAGGTTATGATACGTCTCAAACGTATGTATAATTTTTTGCTATATAAAAAATCATAGATACGTTTGAGACGTAACAATGCCCGATGTTCAAAAGTAAGTTGATACATGTTGGGTTCACATTTTCACGCCCCCTTTATACTATTCTATCGTTTATTAACTACGCTGACAACCTGGTGGGTCCTAGATGTCAACATTACAGTAGGCGACACCATTTCTTTTTGCGCTTTTACTATTTATCTGGTGCCTGAACATTTCTTTCTCGTCGATTCTACTTTAGCACGGAGGCCAAAGACGATGACGAGTGCAACAAGGCACAAGGACAACAGACAGGCCTCCAGCGGTGGGGGTGGGGAGCTTGGTGTCTATTACACAAATTTATTCTTATAGACTCGTGTTGGCCCTTAAAGCGCAGAGTTTTCTAGAACAGTAGCATTTTTTTCTCAAGTGGATGACATAAAATTTATCAATCTGTGGGAGGTGTAGGGTGAAGATGGTCTCTCACAAACAAGCCTACAATCAAATACAAGAAATCTCTTGTGTCCCCAACACACCAAATACAATAATAAATTGTATACGTGCACTAGTTCGGTGAAGAGATAGTGATACAAGTGTACTATGGATAGCAGATATAGATTTTTGTAATCTAAAAATATAAAAACAGCAAGAGAGCAAGTGATAAAATAGAGCACAAACGGTATTACAATGCTTAGAAACAAGGCCTAGGGTTCATATTTTCCTTAGTGCAATCTCTCAACAATGATAACATAATTGAATCAGATAACAATACCTCAACGTGCGACAAAGAATCACTCCAAAGTTCTTATCTACCGGAGAATATAAGATGACATTGTTTGTAGGGTACGAACCCACCTCAAAGTTATCCTTTCTGAAACTAAACAACCTATGTTCTTAGTCACCAGACAATTGCAATTCAACTTATTCTCAACAAAGTCTAAGTAAGAGCCCACATACTTAATCATCATATAGTTTTATATTATTGCTAGTACTGAAAGCATATTTTTAGAACAAATAGATCCATCGAACACAGAGAAATATAGAGCCTTAATGTTTCGCCTCCCAACTCATTTATCATAGAGAAAATTGTCAACAATAATAATAATTCATGATCAAATATATTTGACTCGCCATATGTGCCTGGATTTTTTCCCACCACATGATGCTTGCAAAGAGGAAAAATAAAAATGGAATAGAGAATAACACTATTGACTCTTGCATAAAATTAGATACATAAAGTAAAAGGTAGGCACTTCGCAGAGGGAAACAGAGGTTGTCATGCGATTTTTATTTTTGGGTGAGCAAGCTCTATCACTATTGTAGGTTGCTGCTAGCGCGACACTACAATCAGACATCCTTCGATAAAATTATGTGTGATGCATTAATCGTAAACGGTAGTGTAAAAATCCGGTCAAAAATGTGCAAAATGTTTGCGATGGAGGAGCATCAAACACACTTCAGATTTTAGTTGCGTGTGCGATGTTGTACATATGTTTCAGCTCAATTAACTCTTTGCGATGTGGCAGAATAAAAGAAACGGGCAGCCAGATGAAGGCGTGTGCGATATACGACTTACGGTTCACTCGGATGAACTGCTTGTGATTAGGCAACACAAAAGAAACGGTCAGCCAGATCAAGGTGTGTGCGATATATGGCATGCGGTTCACTCGGATGAATTGTTTGTGTTAAGACAAGAGAACAAAAACAGTTAAATATATCAAGATGTGTGTGATACACGGCAAACAGGTCTGTAATCAGAAGTGTGTGCGAAGACCGATAATAACACATGCGATTGCTTCTAATAAGACGTATGTGATATGCTCTGTCTACACAACATCTATTGGCCATATGGATGCGAAGATGCATCCTATATCAGCAAGGACTAGTTGTTCCACGAGTAGCTCATCTAAGAGAACTCTCAAGTTAAGTGTGCTCAGGCTGGAGCAGCCATCAGATGGGTGACTTGATGGGAAGTTGTCTTGATGTTAAATTAACTGATGGGATGGGTCATCCCGGTCAAATTAAATTACCTTTGACCTGGATGATCCATCCCATGAGTTAATTTAACCTCGAACACATGCTAAATAAGGTCTACCGCATTACTTTTTTACAGTGTGCGATACGTGGCATACAGTTGATCCATCCGACCTGTTTGTGATGGAATAAGCCGTGTGTGTTATGGACAAACGCTTGCTAGTATTCAATCATTTGCGATTGATGAATTCATCACCGACGGGTTCCCTAGTGTGGTCCGTGTTCATCTGATCATCATCTACTTCTTGTGCTAGCTCGATGTTCCTTCTATGCTAAGTTTCCATTAATTGATGGTGTTTTATGAACACGCCACTATTTCTCGCCATTTCCTCACCTGTTTCCCGCCACCCAACGATATTGCGCATAAACCTAGGCGGTGCACGGCGCACAGAGGTGACAAGCGCAGCCTGTAGCACATCCACCTTTTCCAAGCATGCCAACCCACCAAAGCACCGCCTCTGGCATCAACCTTGTCAACGAGGAAAACGAGGAGACACCACAGCCCGTCGAGGCCGAGGCGCTCCCCGGCAACGCGATGGATGACGCCGTGATGCACGTCATCGCCAGGGTTGAGCAGACCTTTGGCGCATGGCGCTTGAGCGTCGCGGATCAAGATAAGCATGTCAGCGCCGACAGGCTGCAGCTCACCGCACGCCATGATCGATGGCGCGCCGCAGAGCAAGCTAGGCGCGTCCGCGCCGATAGGCTGCGGCTCGCCCCACGGCGAGACCGTTGGAGCGCCGCAGAGTGAGAGGCGCGGCGCGCCGCACATCAAGAGCGGATCCATCGACGCTTGCTTGCTGTCGACACGGCGTCACAGCTGGGTACACGTCTTGTCAGTACCCCCATTCCTTGTTAGGAGTGGGCAGAGGCCCTCAGTGCCATACTTGCAACAGAGGCCAGCCACGCCGTACTTGCACCGGACACCCGCCGCGCCGTTCGTATGGGTGCCGCCGTTCGCCTTGTCCGCGGCCCACTGGATGCCAACGCGCTGGTCCATAGGCTCGACCGCCTCCTTGGCCCAGGTGTCCACCTGGGCGCAGTAGAGAAATATGGCTGTCGCATCCTCGAGCTAGTGATCTCCGATGAAATAGCCAAGTTGGAGCTCGAGATCGCGCTACAGATGTGCCGCGAGCGTGTCAACCACTTGGACTAACGCATACACGAGTTCAGGCAGAGCCAAGACCTACCGTAGGCAAGGGCTGCTGGTCATGGTCTCATGGACGCGTTTTATTTTGTTGATTCGTTTCGACGTGGATAGCTATGTATTCACAACAATTATAGTATTGCTCTGTTTATTCCTCTGTTTCAATGTGTGTACTTTGTTTTTCGTTCTTATATATTCTGTTTCAATGTGTGTATATACGCTTTCCATTCTGTATATATAGATGATAACAGCTAGATTCAAATTAGTATACAAAAACAGATAGAAAATGGAATTCATAATATATATATATAGAACAAATAATATATATATATATATATATATATATATATATATATATATAATATCATCACATATACGTGATGATACTTAACTACTAGGTACAATGCATAAAATTGAAAATGAACAATACTAAAACTAATAATCCCTCCTCGGGCTAGTATTCCGCAGCTCCTCGCCAGCAGCTCCCTGGTGCGCGGCGTCTTCTCAGTGCGGAGGCAGTACTCCGCCTCCTCTGCATCGCAGCACTTGACATACCGATCTGCCTCTTGCTGACGGACGCGCGCGAACGATCTTGTCATTTCGTTGGGCGCCCAATGGAGCTCCTCGTCGGTGGCATGCTGGAGCTTATCGGCCCACCTCCACACAGCGACGAGGCGCCCAACGCCTATGACCTTCTTCGTGAAGTACCCGTCTTTGTACACCTCCTCGGCACGACGACGCGCCCGCCCCCAAAGCTCCGTCGCCTCCTTTTTCCAGGCGGCATCACGGGCTTCACAGGCCGCCTGGTACCTGGCTTCCTCCTCCGCCATCTCCTTCTTGAACGCCACTTGTCTAGCTTTCTTAGCCGGCGGCAGCGACTTCCACAGACAAAGATTGTACTGGCCCAAAACCAATCGAAAGTCGGGGGGGCAACCTCGTCCGGCGGCGCGTAGGGGTCCTCATCATTGCTATTAGAGTAAGCGGCCTCGGGGGACGTCGACTCCTCATCGGCGTGTGGGCAGACCGACGGCGCCATGGCAGAGATTTGAGAGAGAGAGGGCGAGCGAGGGGAGGATGTAGATGAGAATGCAGGCGGGACAACGTGAGCAAGGTAGTATTTATTGGCGGCCGGTAGTGTAAAAATCCGGTCAAAAATGTGCAAAATGTTTGCGATGGAGGAGCATCAAACACACTTCAGATTTTAGTTGCGTGTGCGATGTTGTACATATGTTTCAGCTCAATTAACTCTTTGCGATGTGGCAGAATAAAAGAAACGGGCAGCCAGATGAAGGCGTGTGCGATATACGACTTACGGTTCACTCGGATGAACTGCTTGTGATTAGGCAACACAAAAGAAACGGTCAGCCAGATCAAGGTGTGTGCGATATATGGCATGCGGTTCACTCGGATGAATTGTTTGTGTTAAGACAAGAGAACAAAAACAGTTAAATATATCAAGATGTGTGTGATACACGGCAAACAGGTCTGTAATCAGAAGTGTGTGCGAAGACCGATAATAACACATGCGATTGCTTCTAATAAGACGTATGTGATATGCTCTGTCTACACAACATCTATTGGCCATATGGATGCGAAGATGCATCCTATATCAGCAAGGACTAGTTGTTCCACGAGTAGCTCATCTAAGAGAACTCTCAAGTTAAGTGTGCTCAGGCTGGAGCAGCCATCAGATGGGTGACTTGATGGGAAGTTGTCTTGATGTTAAATTAATTGATGGGATGGGTCATCCCGGTCAAATTAAATTACCTTTCACCTGGATGATCCATCCCATGAGTTAATTTAACCTCGAACACATGCTAAATAAGGTCTACCGCATTACTTTTTTACAGTGTGCGATACGTGGCATACAGTTGATCCATCCGACCTGTTTGTGATGGAATAAGCCGTGTGTGTTATGGACAAACGCTTGCTAGTATTCAATCATTTGCGATTGATGAATTCATCACCGACGGGTTCCCTAGTGTGGTCCGTGTTCATCTGATCATCATCTACTTCTTGTGCTAGCTCGATGTTCCTTCTATGCTAAGTTTCCATTAATTGATGGTGTTTTATGAACACGCCACTATTTCTCGTCATTTCCTCACCTGTTTCCCGCCACCCAACGATATTGCGCATAAACCTAGGCGGTGCACGGCGCACAGAGGTGACAAGCGCAGCCTGTAGCACATCCACCTTTTCCAAGCATGCCAACCCACCAAAGCACCGCCTCTGGCATCAACCTTGTCAACGAGGAAAACGAGGAGACACCACAGCCCGTCGAGGCCGAGGCGCTCCCCGGCAACGCGATGGATGACGCCGTGATGCACGTCATCGCCAGGGTTGAGCAGACCTTTGGCGCATGGCGCTTGAGCGTCGCGGATCAAGATAAGCATGTCAGCGCCGACAGGCTGCAGCTCACCGCACGCCATGATCGATGGCGCGCCGCAGAGCAAGCTAGGCGCGTCCGCGCCGATAGGCTGCGGCTCGCCCCACGGCGAGACCGTTGGAGCGCCGCAGAGTGAGAGGCGCGGCGCGCCGCACATCAAGAGCGGATCCATCGACGCTTGCTTGCTGTCGACACGGCGTCACAGCTGGGTACACGTCTTGTCAGTACCCCCATTCCTTGTTAGGAGTGGGCAGAGGCCCTCAGTGCCATACTTGCAACAGAGGCCAGCCACGCCGTACTTGCACCGGACACCCGCCGCGCCGTTCGTATGGGTGCCGCCGTTCGCCTTGTCCGCGGCCCACTGGATGCCAACGCGCTGGTCCATAGGCTCGACCGCCTCCTTGGCCCAGGTGTCCACCTGGGCGCAGTAGAGAAATATGGCTGTCGCATCCTCGAGCTAGTGATCTCCGATGAAATAGCCAAGTTGGAGCTCGAGATCGCGCTACAGATGTGCCGCGAGCGTGTCAACCACTTGGACTAACGCATACACGAGTTCAGGCAGAGCCAAGACCTACCGTAGGCAAGGGCTGCTGGTCATGGTCTCATGGACGCGTTTTATTTTGTTGATTCGTTTCGACGTGGATAGCTATGTATTCACAACAATTATAGTATTGCTCTGTTTATTCCTCTGTTTCAATGTGTGTACTTTGTTTTTCGTTCTTATATATTCTGTTTCAATGTGTGTATATACGCTTTCCATTCTGTATATATAGATGATAACAGCTAGATTCAAATTAGTATACAAAAACAGATAGAAAATGGAATTCATAATATATATATATAGAACAAATAATATATATATATATATATATATATATATATATATATATATATAATATCATCACATATACGTGATGATACTTAACTACTAGGTACAATGCATAAAATTGAAAATGAACAATACTAAAACTAATAATCCCTCCTCGGGCTAGTATTCCGCAGCTCCTCGCCAGCAGCTCCCTGGTGCGCGGCGTCTTCTCAGTGCGGAGGCAGTACTCCGCCTCCTCTGCATCGCAGCACTTGACATACCGATCTGCCTCTTGCTGATGGACGCGCGCGAACGATCTTGTCATTTCGTTGGGCGCCCAATGGAGCTCCTCGTCGGTGGCATGCTGGAGCTTATCGGCCCACCTCCACACAGCGACGAGGCGCCCAACGCCTATGACCTTCTTCGTGAAGTACCCGTCTTTGTACACCTCCTCGGCACGATGACGCGCCCGCCCCCAAAGCTCCGTCGCCTCCTTTTTCCAGGCGGCATCACGGGCTTCACAGGCCGCCTGGTACCTGGCTTCCTCCTCCGCCATCTCCTTCTTGAACGCCACTTGTCTAGCTTTCTTAGCCGGCGGCAGCGACTTCCACAGACAAAGATTGTACTGGCCCAAAACCAATCGAAAGTCGGGGGGGCAACCTCGTCCGGCGGCGCGTAGGGGTCCTCATCATTGCTATTAGAGTAAGCGTCCTCGGGGGACGTCGACTCCTCATCGGCGTGTGGGCAGACCGACGGCGCCATGGCAGAGATTTGAGAGAGAGAGGGCGAGCGAGGGGAGGATGTAGATGAGAATGCAGGCGGGACAACGTGAGCAAGGTAGTATTTATTGGCGGCCGGAATCTAGATCTATGGGGACAATACACACGCCGGCCGTCGGAATTTACGAGTACTGTAGTTTGAATTACACACGATTCCCGCAGCAAAATCCATGTGTGAACATAATAGCTGACGGTTTTCAATACGGAATCGTGTCTAATTAATGATCTCCGCCACTCACACACCAAACCTCGAGCCGCGAGATAGAGTGACAATCATGTGGGGGCCGGTTGTCTTGCCAGATCTTTACATTTTCTTTTTTGATCACCAGATATTTACATCGTCTGATGGTTTTGTAACTCTCACACAAGTACACAAAAATATGATTTTTCAAACCGTTATGGTTAGGCGTTGCATGTAGATGTAGTTCAAATTTGAATTACGGTCATTAAATGGCTATAAAATCACTTAAATGTCTTTAAATGGTCAAATAACCCCTGAAATTTTCGAAATTTTTACATGACAGTTGTATTAGTGCACGTTAAACGTAGAAAAAAATTAAATGCCGTAAGAGGAAGCTATCTCCCTTTCGTCATCAAACATGTATTGTTCCCTCTCAGAACCACGAACCTTCTAGTGAGTTGCTCCGGTTTGTAAGGGGTGTGTGTCCAAACTTTTGTCAAACAGACCAATTTTTTACCACATCATCTTGGTGGCATGACATTAAATCAAGCAAGGTTTCATGTTTTTCTGATCATTTTTATTTTTTTGGAATTAAAATGCCATGGCACTCCGTGCATGTGCCCATGTCGTGAGACCAATATGTTTGAAAATTCCTTCTAATTTACTGCACATGGAATTAACTCGCACACAAGTATACAAATATGATTTTTCAAACCGTTATGGTTAGGCGTTGCATGTAGATGTAGTTCAAATTTGAATTACGGTCATTAAATGGCTATAAAATCACTTAAATGTCTTTAAATGGTCAAATGACCCCTGAAATTTTCGAAATTTTTACATGACAGTTGTATTAGTGCACGTTAAACGTAGAATAAATTGTGAAGGCCGTCAGAGGAAGCTATCTCCTGATCATCATCAAACATGCATTATTCTTTCTCGGAACCACGAGCCTTCGAGCGAGTTGCTCCAGTTTGTGAGGGGTGTGTGTCCAAACTTTCGTCAAACATGCCAATTTTTTTACCAAATCATCTTGGTGGCATGACATTACATCAAGTAAGGTTTCATGTTTTTGCTGATTTTTTTTATTTTTTGGAATTAAAATGCCATGTAACTCCATGCATACATATGCATGTGTCCATGTCGTGAAACAAATATGTTTGAAGATTCCTTCTAATTTACTGCACATGGAATTAACTCATACATAAGTACACAAATAGAATTTTTCAAACCGTTATGGTTAGCCGTTGCATGTAGATATAGTTCAAATTTGAATTACAATCATTAAATGGTTACAAAATCACTTAAATGTCTTTAAAAGGTCAAATGACCCCTAGAATTTTCCAAAAATTCACATTACAGTTGTAGTAGTGCATGTTAAACGTAGAAAAAAATTGAAGGCCGTAAGAGGAAGCTATCTCACGTTCGTCATCAAACATGCATTGTTCCCTCTCGGAATCACAAGCCTTCTAGTGAGTTGCTCCGGTTTATGAGGGGTGTGTGTCCAAACTTTCGTCAAACATGCCAATTTTTTACCACATCATCTTGGTGGCATGACACTACATCAACCAAGGTTTCATGTGCTGATATTTTTCTAATTTTTTGGAATTAAAATGCCATGTCACTCCATGGTTAATTGTGTCTTAGCCATTAGACCAATATGTTTGATAATTCCTTCCAATTTACTGCACATGGAATTAAATCGCACGCAAGTACACAAAATATGAGTTTTCAAACCGTTGTGGTTAGCTGTTGCATGTACATGTAGTTCAAATTTCAATTACGGTCATTAAATGGCTAGAAAATCACTTAAATGTCTTAAAAGGTCAAATGACCCCTGAAATTTTCCAAAATTTGACGTGACAGTTGTATTAGTACTACAAAATTTCTCGTACATTTAAAGCACCATCCGTTGCCACTTTACTCCAAATTCGTCTTTCACAACTAATAAAAAATATCTACAACATCACACACAATTGTTTTCTAGGAACCGTTTGCGATGAAAATATCTGGGTCTATTTAAGTCTCCCTCCTTAAGCTTCGTCGGATCGTCTGCTCTAGTGCTGGCAACTCCCAAATCCACGAATCCCGATCCCCATTCCCGCACCCCCTTCTTGCAAAGATGACGCCGTGGAAACGCTTCGTGAAGGCCCGTACGGTGGCGGCGTCCCCCCCGAGCGCGGCCGCCTACGCCGAGGGTGCCACCGCATCTACATTGAGCGCGGCCGCTTCCGCCGAGAGGGCGTCTGCGGCAGCCGATAGGGCAGCTGCAGTAGCCGAGACGGCTGCATCTGCTGCTGCGATGGCGGATGCAAATGCCGAGAGCGCTCGAGCTACCGTCCGTGCCGCCGATGTCGCCCTGGCCCGGTTCATGGCCATCCACGCCAAGATCGAGGATGCACACGCCAAAATATTCCAGGCCACCTCAGACTCCAGCATGCAACCCACGTCCGAAAAGGCGGCGGTGGCCATGGAGCACCTGCTTCCTCATGAGGTCGCCGAGCAGGAGCTGGAGATGCAGGAGGCGGAGATCGAGGAGCGTTGGGAGGAGGAGTTGCGTGTGGCCGAGGTCGAGGTAGAGAAGAGTCTGTCCGTCGAGGAATCGGCGGTGGAGTACCAACGCGAGCTCTGGCGCAGCCACTACTACGAGTACTACAACCTTGAGGGTGGCGCCGAGGACGAGGACGAGGACGCGGTCGACTTCAGCAGGGGGGATGCGGAGTCCACCAACGGCGGCATGTCGCCAGGACAAGTTATCGACGTCTCATCTCACACCGGCGATGCATAGGCCGGCGGGACGGCGGATTTGTTAAAATTATGCGTACTTAGGCTTTGTTTTTAATGATGGTATTTTGTTAGAGCAATGTTTAGGTCAACTGGCTCTGTTTAATTACTAAAATTGCTCGATTCAGTAAGTGTGGTCTGTCTAATGTAGGCTCTTTTGTGTGCCCAAATTAGCAAGCGATGTTAAATTATGCAATGACGTGCCCGGGGAAATTTCCACCAAAATTTGAATTATCAAACTCATCCCATGCGCGTGAAGCAGAAGAATCGTTTGCGATGCACACAATCGTTCAAAGTGAATGGTCTGGAGGCACCGCGTGCAAAGTTTCCCTCCACATTTCCAAAATTTTGGCCTACCGCCAAAATATCTACCCCGCCCCCTCCCCCCTTCCCCACCCCCTTTTCTCCCCGACCACAAGTCACATTTCCCCTGTTTCCCCCTTCCTTCCTTCCTTCCTTCCTAAGCTATAGCCGCTTCCTCACTCTCGCCGTCTCGCATCCTACCGTCGGGGGCGCCATGGTCTTCTCAAAGACCTCTCTAGCGGTTCCTCCTCCGGCGATGACTCCTTCACCACCCGGGTATGCCTCTCTTCTCTCTCTCGTGCTATGACTTGGAATGAAGGATTTTTACCCAGCGGTCGGTTTGAGTCATTTCTTCCTCTTGTAGCTCCCTAGGACCATTAGTGGCAACGAATGGAGCGGGGTGGCTGAAGATCTATCTGCTCGTTGTCACCATCAATCTCCATGCGTGAAGCTAGTTGCGTTTGAATCTGTGGACAGTGGGAGGAAGTTTCTGGCATGTGCAGAGAAGGTTAGACCCTCTTTCGTTGTTACAAATCATTTGTTAGATGTGATTCAGACACTATCACGGTCCCAACCCATTCGTACCACACCTTCAACCAAACACATCCTAAGACAGTGTCACAGTTTGTACCTAGTATCTTAAATTGTTGCCATCTCACCAGCGGTGCCATTAGAAAATTATTTGGCACCGCTTCAGCAGTTTGTGCAGCCAACTTTGGTCCACATATCCGAGCAGCCAAGCAGTAAAATACTAAATCTTTATGGCACGAAGGAACTGGGCATCGGAGCAACTACGTGCTCCGGAGTCCGGGTCCCTGATTTTTTTCCGCTGCATCAGCTCGCCAGTGCAGGGCACCGGTGCGAGATGTAGCAACAGTTGTCTTTACCCAGTTTTGGCATACATAATGGACGACCTTAGTGCTATTAGTTCTATGTTACTAAATTTGTGCATGTACACACCTGTTAGTATCAATTTGCTGTCATCCAAATATTGTCGCTATGCTGTTGCAGTTATATTTACCTTCCTCATAAAATGTTCAATTTTTTATTTATTGTACATGAGTAAGAACTTGTAGCGTTGTTGTAGTTAATTATAGCTTCTGATGTTCCAGAATTTGGTTGTTGTCTTAGTAGCAATTAATTCATTTGCACATTGATCTTTTCGAGAAGATATGTCATAATTAACATGTTTCTTCAGTTTTTCAAAATAAGCATCGGTGATTTTCTATGTTGCTATAAACCCATTTCCCCTACAATTGTTACTGATCTAGTTTTAAATATTATAGGATGAACGGAAGTGTTCTTACTTGGAGTGGGTCGATCAAGAGTGGCCACAGTCTTTGAAGATGTGCCTAGCGAAGCTCTGGAGCATGTATGAGGAACAGAACAGACGTAGGCTTAGAGAAACCGTTGTCAACGCTGAAGAATATTTGAAGATGCGGGATAAAAAGTTGAAGGTGGAGAATGAGCCCAGATTTTTTAAATCAGACTTTGCTAAGATGGTGTTGGCGAAGGAGGAGGCACTTTCCCAGTTGGCCAGTGCAAAACAAGTTCTTACTGAACTGAAAGCGGAGGTGGATAAGACGATCCTGGATGATCTCGATTAGGAAAATGAATATATTGTTCTAATATTGTTCTTATGAAGTTGAACTAGCTATATGCTGTACTGTGCTATTTTCATGTAGCTATCATACTGTGATGTTATAATATATTTATGTGTCTGATATGAAATTGGCAAACAACTGTTCGATATGAAATGTGAATTTGTGTAATATTGGAATTATTAATTCTAAACTAATAAACCTGCTAAATGTGTCATGGAACTTTGCAAACGGTTCTAGCAGTGAAAGCGCTTGTGATGGATAGCCCAATGCCACACAGTTTTCTTCATAAAATCGTGTGTGATGTAGTTGATAAAGCAAACAGTTAACCAAGGCAGAGCGTGTGTGATAGTTTCACCTCTCACACACGAGCCTACACATAAAACTATATGGGATGTACATACGAACGAAAACGTTTTCCCTGGATTGACTGTATGGGATGACATAAGAACGGAAACGTATTCCTTGGATTGACTGTGTGTGATATACATACGAACGGAAACATTTTCCCTGGATTGACTGTGTGGGATGTACATAAGAACGGAAACGTATTCCTTGGATTGACTGTGTGTGATATACATACCTACGGAAATGTTTTTCTAGGATTCACCATGTGGGATGTACATACCTACAGAGATGTTTTTCTGGGATTCACCGTGTGAGATGTACATACCTACGGAAATGATTGGGTTTCGATGTCTCGCCCGACGGCCCCAGCCTGTGTCCCAGGAGGGCCTATCCCCGAGGATTTCTAGGTCATGTGGGAAGGACCCCCCTATCACCCACACTCACTTGGTGAAGGTTCCAAATGCCATCGCGGAAAGGGGTTAAAAACCGTTTGTATAGTTGCTACCTCTTGAGCACTGCGTTGGTTTTCCCTTGAAGAGGAAAGGGTGATGCAGTAAAGTAGCGCAAGTATTTCCCTCAGTTTTTGAGAACCAAGGTATCAATCCAGTAGGAGATCACGCTCGAGTCCCACGCACCTACACAAACAAATAAGAACCTCGCAACCAACACGATAAAGGGGTTGTCAATCCCTTCACGGTCACTTACGAGAGTGAGATCTAATAGAGATGATAAGATAATAATTTTGGTATTTTTATGATAAAGAGTAAAAGTAAAGATTGCAAAGTAAATAAAGATAGAAATATCTTATTGACGGAAGATTAATATGATGGAAAATAGACCCGGGGGCCATAGGTTTCACTAGTTGCTTCTCTCAAGATAGCATAAGTATTACGGTGGGTAAATGAATTATTGTCGAGCAATTGATAGAATTGAGCATAGTTATGAGAATATATAGGTATGATCATGTATATAGGCATCACGTCTGTGACAAGTAGACCGACTCCTGCCTGCATCTACTACTATTACTCCACACATCAACTGCTATCCAGCATGCATCTAGAGTATTAAGTTCATAAGAACAGAGTAACACTTTAAGCAAGATGACATGATATAGAGGGATAAACTCATGCAATATGATATAAACCCCATCTTTTTATCCTTGATGGCAACAATACAATACGTGTCGTTTCCCTTGCTACCTCCGGGATCAAGCACCGCAAGATTGAACCCAAAGCTAAGCACTTCTCCCATTGCAAGAAAGATCAATCTAGTAGGCCAAACCAAACTGATAATTCGAAGAGACTTGCAAAGATAACCAATCATACATAAAAGAATTCAGAGGAGATTCAAATATTGTTCATAGATAATCTTGATCATAAACCCACAATTCATCGGATCTCGACAAACACACCGCAAAAGAAGAGTTACATCAAATAGATTTCCAAGAGAATCGAGGAGAACTTTGTATCGAGATCCAAAGAGAGAGAAGAATCCATCTAGCTAATAACTATGGACCCGAAGGTCTGAGGTAAACTACTCATACATCATCGGAGAGGCTATGGTGTTGATGTAGAAGCCTTCCATGATCAATGCCCCCTCCGGCGGAGCACCAGAAAAGGCCCCAAGATGGGATCTCACGGGTACAGAAGGTTGCGGCGGTGGAAATAGGGTTTTGGCTCAGTGTCTGATGGTTTGGGGGTACGTAGGTATATATAGGAGGAAGAAGTAGGTCAGTGGAGCTACGAGGGGCCCACGAGGGTGGAGGGCGCTCCCCCTGCCTCGTGGCCTCCTCGTTCGTTTCTTGACGTCCACTCCAAGTCCTCTGGATCACGTTTGTTCCGAAAATCATGTTCCCGGAGGTTTCATTCCATTTGGACTCCGTTTGATATTCCTTTTATGCGAAACACTGAAATAGGCAAAAGAAACAGCAATTTGGGCTGGGCCTCTGGTTAATAGGTTAGTCCCAAAAATAATATAAAAGTGTATAATAAATCCCATTAAACATCCAAAACAAAATATATAATAGCATGGAACAATAAAAAATTATAGATACCTTGGAGACGTATCAATAGCACCGACACGTACCAGTGTACACTGCCCCTTGTGATATCAATCTTTATTATGCAGTCCGTCGCTTTTATTTCTTTACCATCATAAGTTCATACAACGCTTATTTTCCCTTACAATAAAATATTATAAATATTTATGAGCAATTTTTATTGCTTTTTTGTACCGGTGACAACTTACTTGAAGGATCTTATTCAATCCATATGTAGATATTGTGGACACTCATGGCAAGAAACTAGGTTTAAGGGTTTTTTTAATTCACATGTAGTATCTCTACTTAGTACGGAATTTTGGCTAGCAAAATATTATGATCAAGCACCACATGTTGGAGGATCCATAACAATATAACTTCTATGCAAATATACCCAAACATAACTCATTGCGTTGTCTTCCTTGTCCAACTTCAACTAATTTTCTGAAGTTTGAAAATAATTAATGGGTATTCACAATCATAGAAGATGTCTAAGATGATATGCTTATATGTAAAAGTTCTCCTCCTTATACTAATCATTCATGAATTGTTTGTATGACCGATATTGTGATTGTCAAGCTTCAATAGATTTCACTTTCTAAACCCGACGTGAAGCTACTACTAGGTACATTACAAGCATATGAAGCACATATAATTTCAACTTTATGATATTCAATTCATTCAACAATTCACTCTTAGGATATAAGTAAAGCACAAGAGTAAATGACAAACTACTCCGAAAAGATATAAGTGAAGATCAAGTGAGTAGTTAAATAATTAAGTAGCTATGTGAGTACTCTCTCTCATTTAAAAAAACAGATCTTAAGTATTTTATTAAAATAGCAAGCAAAATTAAAATAAAAGGACACACCAAGAGTAGCACACAACGTGTGAACAAATTGCCCATATTTTCCTAATTTTTAAGAATTTTTGGAGTTACAGAAGTATATGAAATTTTCAGATTACTATAGATTGTTCTGTTTTTGACAGATGTTGTTTTCTATGTGTTGTTTACTTATTTTGATGAATCTATGAATAGTACTGGGGGTATGAACCATGGAGAAGTTGGAATACATTAGATATAACACCAATATAAATTTAGAATGAGTTCACAACAGTACCTAAAGTGGTGATTTATTTTATTATATTAATGGATCTTATGAGTTCTCTGTTGAGTTTTGTGTTGTGAAGTTTTCAAGTTTTGGGTAAACATTTGATGGACAACGGAATAAGGAGTGGCAAGAGCCTAAGCTTGGGGATGCCCAAGGCACCCCAGGGTAATATTCAAGGATAACCAAGCATCTAAGCTTGGGGATGCCCCGGATGGCATCCCCTCTTTCCTCTTTAATCCATCGGTAAAATTACTTGAGGCTATGTTTTTATTCACCACATGATATGTGTTTTGCTTGGAGCGTCTTGTATGATATGAGTCTTTGCTTTTTAGTTTTCCACAAGCATACTTGTTGTACACACCTTTTGAGTGGGACACACATTAATCGTGAATTTATTAGAATACTCTATGTGCTCCACTTATATCTTTTGAGCTAGGCGTTTTGCTCTAGTGCTTCACTTATATCTTTTTAGAGCTCGACGGTGGCTTTATTTATAGAAATTGTTGAACTATCTTGCTTCACTTATATTATTTTGAGAGTCTTAAACAATATGGTAATTTGCTTAGGTTATGAATTTAGTCCTAATATGATGGGCATCCAAGAGGGGTATAATAAAAACATTCATATAAAGAGCATTGAATGTATGAGAAGTTTGATTCCTTGCATTTGTTTTGAGATATAAAGATGGTGATATTAGAGTCATGCTAGTGAGTAATTGTGGATTGGTAGAAATACTTGTGTTAATGTTTGTGATTCCTATAGCATGCACGTATGGTGAACCGTTATGTGATGAAGTCAGAGCATGATTTTTTTGATTGTCTTCCATATGAGTGGCGGTCGGGGACGAGCAATGGTCTTTTCCTACCAATCTATCCCCCTAGAGCATGCGTGTAGTACTTTGTTTCGATGGCTAATAATTTTTTTGCAATAAGTATGCGATTTCTTTATGACTAATGTTGAGTCCATGGATTATATGCACTCTCACCCTTCCACCATTGCTAGCCTCTCTACTACAGCGCAACTCTCGCCAGTGCATTAAACCCACCATATACCCTTCCTCAATACCTACCTATTATGGCATTGCCATAGACATTCCGAGATATATTTCCATGCAACTTCCACCATTCCATTTATTATGACACATACCATCATTCTCATATTTCTTTGCATGATCATGTAGTTGGCATAGTTTTTGTGGCAAAGCCACCATTCATATTTTTTATACATGTACTCTTAATCATAGCACATCCGGAGGCATTCATATAGAGTCATATTTTGTTCTAGTATCGAGTTATAATTCTTGAGTTGTAAGTAATAAAAGTGTGATGATCATCATTGTTAGAGCATTGTCCCATGTGAGGAAATGATGATGGAAGCTATGATTCCCTCACAAGCTGGGATGAGTCTCCGGAATTTATAGAAAATAAAAGAGGCCAAGAAGCCCAAACAAAAAAAATGAGAGAAGGGACAATGTTACTATCCTTTTCCACACTTGTGCTTCAAAGTAGCACCATGATCTTCATGATAGAGAATCTCCTATTTTGCCACTTTCATATATTAGTGGGAATTTTTCATTATAGAACTTGTCTTGTATATTCCAATGATGGGCTTCCTCAAATTTCCCTAGGTCTTTGTGAGCAAGCAAGTTGGATGCACACCCACTTAGTTTCTTTTTGAGCTTTCATACACTTATGGCTCTAGTGCATCCATTGCATGGCAATCCCTACTCACTTGCATCGATATCAATTTATGGGCATATTCATAGACCATTAATTTGCCTAGTTGATGTGAGACTTTCTCCTTCTTTTTGTCTTCTCCACAACCACCATATTCTATTCCACCTATAGTGTTATGTCCATGGCGCACGCTCATGTATTGCGTGAAAGTTGAAAAAGTTTGAGAACATCAAAAGTATGAAACAATTGCTTGGCTTGTCATCGGGGTTGTGCATGATGAAATACTTTCTGTGATAAAGATGGAGCATAGCCAGACTATATGATTTTGTAGGGATAACTTTCTTTGGCCATGTTATTTTGAGAAGACACGATTGCTTTATTAGTATGCTTGAAGTATTATTGTTTTTATGTCAATATTAAACTTTTGTTTTGAATCTTATGGATCTGAATATTGTTGCCACAATAAAGAAGATTGCATTAATAAATATGTTAGGTAGCATTCCACATAAAAAAATTGTTTTTATCATTTACCTACTCGAGTACGAGCATGAATTAAGCTTGGGGATGCTTGATATGTCTCCAACGTATCTATAATTTTTGATTGTTCGATGCTATTATATTATCTTTTTTGGATGTTTTATATGCATTAATATGCTATTTTATATTATTTTTGGGACCAACCTATTAACCTAGAGCCAAGTGCGAGTTTTTGTTTTTTTTCCTTGTTTTTGACTTTTGCAGAAAAGGAATATCAAACAGAGTCCAAACGGAATAAAACGTTACGATGATTTTTGTTGGACTAGAAGACACTACATGACTTGGAGAGAGGGCCAGAAGAGTCCCGAGGAGGCCACAAGCCCCTGCGGTGCACCCTGAGGGCTTGTGGGCCCCTCGGATGTCCTTCAACCCTAGTTCCACCTCTATAAATTCCAAAATATTCCCCAAACATCAGAAGCGTCCACCAAAAAACTTTTCCGCTGCCACAAGCTTCTGTTCTCGTGAATCCCACCTTGGGGCCTTTTTTGGTACTCTGCGGGAGGGGGATTCGATCACGGAGGGCCTCTACATCAACCTTTCTTCCCTTCCGATGATGCGTGAGTAGTTTACCACAGACCTACAGGTCCATAGCTAGTAGCTAGATGGCTTCTTCTCTCTCTTTGATCGTCAATACAATGTTCTCCTCGATGTTCTTGGAGATATATTCGATGTAATACTCTCTTGCGGTGCGTTTGTTGAGATCCAATGAATTATGGATTTATGATCAGGTTATCTATGAATATTATTTGAGTCTTCTCTGAACTCTTTTATGCATGATTAAGATATCTTTGTATTTCTCTTCGAACTATCGGTTTGGTTTGGCCAACTAGATTGGTTTTCTTGCAATGGGAGAGGTGCTTAGTTTTGAAGGAAATATGCCCTAGAGGAAATAATAAAGTTGATATTTTATATTTCCTTATTCATGATAAATGTTCATTATTCATGCTAGAATTGTATTGATCAGAAACCTAAATACATGTGTGAATACATAGACAAACACCATGTCCCTAGTGAGCCTCTACTAGACTAGCTCGTTGATCAAAGATGGTTAAGGTTTCCTAACCATAGACATGTGTTGTCATTGAAGGAAATATGCCCTAGAGGCAATAATAAAGTTGTTATTTATATTTCTTATATCATGATAAATGTTTATTATTCATGCTAGAATTTTATTAACAGGAAACTTGATACATGTGTGCATGCATAGACAAAAAACAGTGTCCCTAGTAAGCCTCTACTAGACTAGCTCGTTAATCAAAGATGGTTAAGTTTCCTAACCATATACATGTGTTATCATTTGATGAACGGGATCACATCATTAGGAGAATGATGTGATGGACAAGACCCATCCGTTAGCTTAGCATGTTGATTTCAGTTTTATTGTTATTGCTTTCTTCATGTCAAATACATATTCCTTCGACTATGAGATTATGCAACTTCCGGATACCGGAGGAATACCTTGTGTGCTATCAAACGTCACAACGTAACTTGGTGATTATAAAGATGTTCTAAAGGTATCTCCGAAGGTGTTTGTTGGGTTGGCATAGATCGAGATTAGAATTTGTCACTTCGAGTATCAGAGAGGTATCTCTGGGCTCTCTTGGTAATGCACATCATAAGAAGCCTTGCAAGCAATGTGACTAATGAGTATGTTACAGAATGATGCATTACGAAATGAGTAAAGAGACTTGCCAGTAACGAGATTGAACTAGGTATGAAGATACCGACGATCAAATCTCAGGCAAGTAACATACCGATGACAAAGGGAATAATGTATGTTGTCATTACGGTACAACCAATAAAGATCTTCGTAGAATATGTGGGAACCAATATGAGCATCCAGGTTCCACTGTTGTTATTGACCGGAGAGGTGTCTCGGTCATGTCTACATAGTTCTCGAACCCGTAGGGTCCGCACGCTTAACGTTCGATGATGATTTTGTATTATATGAGTTATGTGATTTGGTGACCGAATTTGTTCGGAGTCCCGAATGAGATCACGGACATGATGAGGAGTCTCGAAATGGTCGAGAGGTAAAGATTCATATATAGGACGATAGTATTTGGACACCGGAAGTGTTCCGAGGGTACCGGGTCACCGGAAGGGGTTCCGGGCAACCCCCGACAAGCTATACGGGCCTAATGGGCCAAGAGAGGGACAGACCAGCCCCAAAGGGGCTGGTGCACCCCCTATAGGCCGAATAGAAGGATAAGTAAAGGAAGGGAAGTGAGAAGGAAAGGGGGGATTCAGCCTCCCCCTTTCCTTCCCCTCCCGCCTCTCTTTCCTTCCCCCTCCGACACATGGAAGGGGGGGAGGCCGACTTGTGGGAGGCGCCCAAGTAGGATTACTCCTAGTTGGGGCTCCCCTTGCAGCCCCTCTCCCTCTCCCACCTATATATATGTGGGGGGCACTGCTAGAACACACAACATTGATTCCTAGCCGTGTGCGGCGCCCCCCTCCATAGTTTACGCCTCCGGTCATATTCAGGTAGTGCTTAGGCGAAGCCCTGCGCGGATCACTTCACCATCACCGTCACCACGCCCTCGTGCCGACGGAACTCTCCCTAGACACTTTGCTGGATCAAGAGTTCGAGGGACGTCATCGAGCTGAACGTGTGCAGAATCCGGAGGTGTCGTACATTCGGTGCTTGATCGGTCGGAACGAGAAGAAGTTCGACTACATCAATCGCGTTGTCAAACGCTTCCACTTTCGGTCTACAAGAATACGTGGACACACTCTCCCCCTCTCATTGCTATGAATCTCCTAGATAGATCTTGCGTGAGCGTAGGAATTTTTTTGAAATTGCATGCTACGTTCCCCAACGGTGGCATCCAAGCCAGGTCTATGTGTAGATGATATGCACGAGTAGAACACAAAGAGTTGTGGGAGGTGATCATCATACTGCTTACCACCAATGTCTTATTTTGATTCGGCGGTATTGTTGGATGAAGCGGCCCGGACCAACCTTACATGACCACGTTCATGAGACTGGTTCCACCGACATACATGCAACTAGTTTTGCATAAAGGTGGCTGGCGGGTGTCTGTTTCTCCAACTTTAGTTGAATCAAATTTGACTGCGGCCGGTCCTTGTTGAAGGTTAAAACAACAAACTTGATAAATCACCATTGTGGTTTTGATGTGTAGGTAAGAATGGTTCTTACTAGAAGCCCGTAGCAGCCACGTAAAACTTGCAACAACAAAGTAGAGGACGTCTAACTTGTTTTTGCAGGGCATGTTGTGATGTGATATGGTCAAGACATGATGTGATATAAGTTATTGTATGAGATGATCATGTTTTGTAAAAGTTATCGGCAATTGGCAGGAGCCTTATGGTTGTCGCTTTATTGTATGAAATGCAAACGCCATGTAATTGCTTTGCTTTATCATTATGCGTTAGCGATAGTTGTAGAAGCAATAGTTGGCGAGACGACCACGACGCTACGATGGAGATCAAGGTGTCAAGCCGGTGACGATGGAAATCATGACCGTGCTTTGGAGATGGAGATCAAAGGCACACGATGATGATGGTCATATCATGTCACATATTTTGATTGCATGTGATGTTTATCTTTTATGCATCTTATTTTGCTTAGTACGGCGGTAGCATTATAAGATGACCCCTCACTATAATTTCAAGGTATAAGTGTTCTCCATGAGTATGCACCGTTGACATAGTTCGTCGTGCCGAGACACCACGTGATGATCGGGTGTGACAAGCTCTACATTCACATACAAAGGGTGCAAGACAGTTTTGCACATGCGGAATACTCGGGTTAAACTTGACGAGCCTAGCATGTACAGACATGGCCTCGGAACACTGGAGATCGAAAGGTCGAACGTGAATCATATAGTAGATACGATCAACATAGAAATGTTTACCATTGAAAACTACTCCATCCCATGTGATGATCGGACATGGTTTAGTTGATATAGATCACGTGATCATTTAGATGACTCGAGGGATGTCTATCTAAGTGGGAGTTTTTAAGTAATATGATTAATTGAACTTAATTTATCATGAACTTAGTCCTGATAGTTTTTGCATATCTATGTTGTAAATCAATGGCCCGTGCTACCGTTCCCTTGGATTTTAATGCGTTCCTAGAGAAAGCTAAGTTCCAAGATGATGGTATAAACTACATGGACTGGGTTCGTAACTTGAGGATTATCCCCATTCCTGCACAGAAGAATTATGTCCTTGATGCACCGCTAGGTGACAAGCCCCCTCCCGCTAATGTAGACGCTTTGAACGTCTGGCAGACGCGGTCTGATGACTACTCTATAGTTCAGTGTGCCATGCTCTATGGCTTAGAATCAGGACTTCAAAGACGTTTTGAACGTCATGGACCATATGAGATGTTCCAGTAATTGAAGTTAATATTTCAAGCAAATGCCCGAGTTGCGATATATGAAGTCTCCAACAAGTTCTATAGCTGCAAGATGGAGGAGAATAGTTTTGTCAGCGAACACATACTCAAAATGTCTGGGTATCATAACCACTTGACTCAGTTGGGAGTTAATCTTCGGGATGATAGTGTTATTGACAAAGTTCTTCAATCACCGCCACCAAGCTACAAAGGCTTTGTGATGAACTATAATATGCAAGGGATGGATAAGACAATTCCCGATCTCTTCACTATGCTCAAACCTGCGGAGGTAGAAATCAATAAAGAGCATCAAGTGTTGATGGTTAACAAGACCACTAGTTTCAAGAAAAGGGGCAAGGGAAATAAGGGGAACTTCAAGAAGAATGGCAAGCAAGTTGTCACTCCCGAGAAGAAGCCCAAGTCTGGACCCAAGCCTGAAACCGAGTGCTTCTACTGCAAAGGGACTGGTCACTGGAAGCGGAACTGCCCCAAGTATTTGGCGGATAAGAAGGATGGCAAAGTGAACAAAGGTATATTCGATATACATGTTATTGATGTGTACCTTACTAATGCTCGTAGTAGCGCCTGGTTATTTGATACTGGTTATATTGCTCATATTTGCAACTCGACACAGGGGCTACGGATTAAACAAAGATTGACTAAGAACAAGGTGATGATGCGCGTTGGAAATGGTTCCAAGGTCGATGTGATCACCGTCGGTGATACGTCTCCAACATATCTATAATTTTTTATTGTTTCATGCTATTATATTATCTGTTTTGGATGTTTAATGGGCCTTAATATGCTCTTTTATATTATTTTTGGGACTAACCTATTAACCAGAGGCCCAATGCCAGTTTCTGTTTTTTTTTGCCTATTTTAGAGTTTTGCAGAAAAGAAATACCAAACGGAGTCCAAACGGAGTGAAACCTTCACGATGATCTTTCTTGGACCAAAAGGAAACCGTAAGACTTGGAGTTGAAGTCTGGAACTCCACGAGGAGGCCACGAGGCAGGAGGGCGCGCCCAGGGGGTAGGCGCACCCCCACCCTCGTGGGCCTCTCGTAGCTCCACCGACGTACTTCTTTCTGCCTATATATATACTCTTATACCCTAGAAACATCAGGAAGAGTGAAAGTGCAACTATCCCTAGGTGGTTTTGGTAATTCATAACAACATATAGCTCATTGAGCTAATGCTATTCCAAGACAATTATTTCAGGAAAGCTTAATGATTGGCATGGCATGGATGGTGAAAGTGGAACCCTCAAAATGCTAAGGACAAAGGATTGGCTCAAGCTCAAAAGCTCAAGACTCTTCATTTACATTTTAGTGATCCAAGATCACATTGAGTCCATAGGAAAAGCCAATACTATCAAGGAGGGATGAGGTGTTGCTTAATGAGCCTTTTGCTTCATGTGCTTAATGATATGCTCCAAAATCCTCAGCTACTTTCTCATATCCACTCTTGACCTAAACCCAAAGCCAAACTCGGGCCTACCGATTCTTTCTATCCGGCGCCACCGAGTTTCACATGTCATAAGCCACTGCCAAACCCTAGCAAATCGGTTCTACCGATAGGGATCTCGGTCTCACCGAGATGGGATTGCAATCTCTCTGTTTCCTTTTCGTAACTTTTCGGTCTCACCGAAAGAGCGGATCGGTCCCACCGAGATTGCAATGTAAACTCTCTGTTTCCCTTTTGTAACATTTCGGTCTCACCGAAAGAGCAAATCGGTCCCACCGAGTTTACCTGACCAACTCTCCGGTTAGCTAATTACCAAATCGGTCTCACCGAGTTTGTGTAATCGGTCTCACCGAGATTACGTTATGCCCTAACCCTAACCATATCGGTCCTACCGAGTTGCATGTCAGTCCCACCGAAAATCTCTAACGGTCACTAGGTTTACTATTTCGGTCCGACCGAGTTTGTTGATTCGGTCCCACCGAGATTGGTAAATTGTGTGTAACGGTTGGATTTTGTGTGGAGGCTATATATACCCCTCCACCTCCTCTTCACTCGTGGAGAGAGCCATCAGAACACAACTACACTTCCAACTCATATGTCCTGAGAGAGAACCACCTACTCATGTGTTGAGACCAAGATATTCCATTCCTACCATATGAATCTTGATCTCTAGCCTTTCCCAAGTTGCTTTCCACTCAAATCTTCTTTCCACCAAATCGAAATCCTGTGTGAGAGAGTTGAGTGTTGGGGAGACTATCATTTGAAGCACAAGAGCAAGGAGTTCATCATCAACACACCATTTGTTACTTCTTGGAGAGTGGTGTCTCCTAGATTGGCTAGGTGTCACTTGGGAGCCTCCGACAAGATTGTGGAGTTGAACCAAGGAGTTTGTAAGGGCAAGGAGATCGCCTACTTCGTGAAGATCTACCGCTAGTGAGGCAAGTCCTTCGTGGGCGATGGCCATGGTGGGATAGACAAGGTTGCTTCTTCGTGGACCCTTCGTGGATGGATCCCTCCGTGGACTCGCGCAACCGTTACCCTTCGTGGGTTGAAGTCTCCATCAACGTGGATGTAGGATAGCACCACCTATCCGAACCACGGGAAAAACATCCGTGTCTCCAATAGCATTTGAGTTCTCCAAACCCTTCCCTTTACATTCTTGCAAGTTGCATGCTTTACTTTCCGCTGCCTATATACTCTTTGCATGCTTGCTTGAATTGTGTGATGATTGCTTGACTTGTCCTAAAGTAGCTAAAATCTGCCAAGAACTAAAATTGGGAAAAGGTTAAGTTTTTATTTGGTCAAGTAGTCTAATCACCCCCCTCTAGACATACTTCCGATCCTACAAGTGGTATCAGAGCTTTGGTCTCCATTTGCTTTGATTTCCATAGCTTTTGGTGGTCATAGCCTTGGTTTCACAACCTAGGAGAGTATGGCGTCTAGTGAGGGAAATTATCACCGTAGAGGTCCTTACTTTGATGGCACTAATTTTGCTAGTTGGAAGCATAAAATGAAAATGCATATTCTCGGACATAACCCCGCCGTTTGGGCTATCGTGTGTGTTGGCTTGCAAGGTGACTTCTTCGATGGGAAAGAACCAAACCATGAAGCTACCGCGGATGAGTTGAAGATGCTGCAATACAACGCTCAAGCTTGTGATATTCTCTTCAATGAATTGTGCCCCGAAGAATTCAACAAAATCAGCCGTCTTGAGAATGCAAAGGAAATTTGGGATACTTTAATTGATATGCACGAAGGTACCGACTCTGTCAAGGAATCCAAATTGGATGTGCTTCAAAGTCAACTTGACAAGTTCAAAATGAAGGATGGTGAAGGCGTCGCTGAAATGTACTCTAGGCTTGCTCTCATCACAAACGAGATTGCCGGCTTAGGGAGTGAAGAGATGACCGATAGATTCGTCATCAAGAAGATCCTAAGAGCCTTGGATGGAAAATATGATACCGTGTGCACATTGATCCAAATGATGCCTAATTACAAAGATCTCAAGCCAACGGAGGTCATTGGAAGAATTGTTGCTCATGAGATGTCACTCAAGGATAAAGAGGAACTTCACTACAAATCAAGTGGTGCCTACAAAGCCTCATGTGAAGCCCCCACATCATCAAGTGAGAAACAAAACTTCAATGAAGATTTGAGCTTAATGGTGAAGAACTTCAACAAGTTCTACAAAAGTAGAAGCAAAGATAGAAGCTCCAAGTCAAGGTCCTACAATGACAAAAGATCTTCTAGTCGAGAGCGAAACTGCTACAATTGTGGAAGACCCGGACACTATTCCAATGAGTGTACGGCTCCCTACAAAAGAAGAGAAGATTCTCCAAAAAGAAGAAGCAAAAGAGAAGAATCACCACCAAGAGAGAGAAGGAGTAGAGATGATCGTTATGAACGAAGACACTCACGGAGAAGCAAGGATTTGGAAAGAAAGGAAAAATCATCAAGGAGCTATACAAAATGAAGACATCAAGCTCATGTTGGTGAATGGGTATCCGGCTTCGACTCCAACAACCACTCCGAGAGAAGTTATCACTCCGACTCCGAATATACTCAAGATGAAGGTGTTGCCGGTCTAGCACTTGTGTCAACCAACTCCTACGACATATTTGACTCACCAAATGAAGGGATTGGAAGATGCTTCATGGCCAAAGGTCCTAAGGTAACACACCCCAAGTATGTTGATTTTAATAGTGATGAAGATGACTTGTTAGGTGATGATGATTTACTTGTTGACAACTCTAGTGATGAATACTATGATGAAATGTCAATTAATCATGCTAATCAAGATAAAACGAATGACAATGATAAGGAGAAAATTGAGGCTCTAACTAAAGAACTAAACACTCTTAAGTTAGCTCATGAAACTATCTTCGAAGATCATCGAGAACTTTTAAGAGCTCATGAGAAGTTATGCTTTGAAAAGCTCAATCTTGAGCAAGAGCATGAGTTTTTAAAGGCAATCAATGATGATCTCCGCAAGAAAAGCTCTTCTTACATTGTCAAGCGTTTACTCTTATCCACTTAGATGCCTTAAGTCAAATCTAGTAACAAGAGCAAGAAAGATTCTTCCTCTAGTAGTAACAACGATCATGTTAAATCTGTTGGAAATATTCCCTAGAGGCAATAATAAATAGGTTATTATTATATTTCCTTGTTCATGATAATCGTTTATTATCCATGCTAGAATTGTATTGATAGGAAACTCAGATACATGTGTGGATACATAGACAACACCATGTCCCTAGTAAGCCTCTAGTTGACTAGCTCGTTGATCAATAGATGGTTACAGTTTCCTGACCATGGACATTGGATGTCATTGATAACGGGATCACATCATTAGAAGAATGATGTGATGGACAAGACCCAATCCTAAGCCTAGCACAAGATCATATAGTTCGTATGCTAAAGCTTTTCTAATGTCAAGTATCATTTCCTTAGACCATGAGATTGTGCAACTCCCGGATACCGTAGGAATACTTTGGGTGTGCCAAACGTCACAATGTAACTGGGTGGCTATAAAGGTGCACTACGGGTATCTTCGAAAGTGTCTGTTGGGTTGGCACGAATCGAGACTGGGATTTGTCACTCCGTGTGACGGAGAGGTATCTCTGGGCCCACTCGGTAGGACATCATCATAATGTGCACAATGTGATCAAGGAGTTGATCACGGGATGATGTGTTACGGAACGAGTAAAGAGACTTGCCGGTAACGAGATTGAACAAGGTATCGAGATACCGACGATCGAATCTCGGGCAAGTACTATACCGCTAGACAAAGGGAATTGTATACGGGATTGATCGAATCCTCGACATCATGGTTCATCCGATGAGATCATCGTGGAACATGTGGGAGCCAACATGGGTATCCAGATCCCGCTGTTGGTTATTGACTGGAGAACGTCTCGGTCATGTCTGCATGGTTCCCGAACCCGTAGGGTCTACACACTTAAGGTTCGATGACGCTAGGGTTATAAAGGAAGTTTGTATGTGGTTACCGAATGTTGTTCGGAGTCCCGGATGAGATCCTGGACGTCACGAGGAGTTCCGGAATGGTCCGGAGGTAAAGATTTATATATGGGAAGTATGGTTTTGGCCACCGGAAGTGTTCTGGGCATCACCGGTAGTGTACCGGGACCACCGGAGGTGTCCGGGGGTCCACCAAGTGGGGCCACAAGCCCCGGAGGCTTGCATGGGGCAAGAGTGGTGAGGGACCAGCCCCTAAGTGGGCTGGTGCGCCTCCCACAAGGCCCAAGGCGCAGCAAAGGAGGAGAAAGGGGAAACCCTAGGCTTAGATGGGCCTAAGGCCCACCCTAGGGGGCGCCCCCTCTCTCCCCCTCTTGGCCGCCTCCCCTTTCCCATCTAGGGCTTCCGCCCTCCTAGGGGTGGGAACCCTAGAGGGGGTGCACCCTCCTCCCTCTCCCCTATATATAGTGAGGCTTGGGGCTGCCCATAACACGCGATTCGATCTCTCGTTGGTGCAGCCCTGCGTCTCTTCTTCCTCCTCTTCTGTGGTGCTTGGCGAAGCCCTGCAGGATTGCCACGCTCCTCCACCACCACCACGCCATTGTGCTACTGCTGGATGGAGTCTTCCTCAACCTCTCCCTCTCTCCTTGCTGGATCAAGGCATGGGAGACGTCATCGGGCTGTACGTGTGTTGAACGCGGAGGTGCCGTCCGTTCGGCACTAGGATCATCGGTGATTTGGATCACAGCGAGTATGACTCCATCAACCCCGTTCACTTGAACGCTTCCGCTTAGCGATCTAAAAGGGTATGTAGATGCACTCTCCTTCCCCTCATTGCTGGTTTCTCCATAGATTGATCTTGGTGTTGCGTAGAAAATTTTTGAATTTCTGCTACGTTCCCCAACAGTGGCATCATGAGCTAGGTCTATTGCGTAGATTCTTTGCACGAGTAGAACACAAAGTAGTTGTGGGCGTTGATTTTGTTCAATATGCTTACCGTTACTAGTCAATCTTGATTCGGCGGCATTGTGGGATGAAGCGGCCCGGACCGACCTTACACGTACACTTACATGAGACAGGTTCCACCGACTGACATGCACTAGTTGCATAAGGTGGCTAGCGGGTGCCAGTCTCTCCCACTTTAGTCGGATCGGATTCGATGAAAAGGGTCCTTATGAAGGGTAAATAGCAATTGACGTATCACATTGTGGTTTTGCGTAGGTAAGAAACGTTCTTGCTAGAAACCCATAGCAGCCACGTAAAACATGCAAGCAACAATTAGAGGACGTCTAACTTGTTTTTGCAGGGTATGCCATGTGATGTGATATGGCCAAAAGGATGTGATGAATGATATATGTGATGTATGAGATTGATCATGTTCTTGTAATAGGAATCACGACTTGCATGTCGATGAGTATGACAACCGGCAGGAGCCATAGGAGTTGTCTTTAATTTATTTATGACCTGCGTGTCAACATAAACGTCATGTAATTACTTTACTTTATTGCTAAAGCGTTAGCCATAGTAGTAGAAGTAATAGTTGACATGACAACTTCATGAAGACACGATGATGGAGATCATGATGATGGAGATCATGGTGTCATGCCGGTGACGACGATGATCATGGAGCCCCGAAGATGGAGATCAAAAGGAGCAAAGTGATGATGGCCATATCATCTCACTATTTGATTGCATGTGATGTTTATCATGTTTTTGCATCTTATTTGCTTAGAACGACGGTAGTAAATAAGATGATCCCTCATTAAAATTTCAAGAAAGTGTTCCCCCTAACTGTGCACCATTGCGAAAGTTCGTCGTTTCGAAGCACCACGTGATGATCGGGTGTGATAGATTCTTACGTTCACATACAACGGGTGTAAGCCAGATTTACACACGCGAAACACTTAGGTTGACTTGACGAGCCTAGCATGTACAGACATGGCCTCGGAACACAAGAGACCGAAAGGTCGAGCATGAGTCGTATGGTAGATACAATCAACATGAAGATGTTCACCGATGATGACTAGTCCGTCTCACGTGATGATCGGACACGGCCTAGTTGACTCGGATCATGTAATCACTTGGATGACTAGAGGGATGTCTATCTGAGTGGGAGTTCATAAGATGAACTTAATTATCCTGAACATAGTCAAAAGATCTTTGCAAATTATGTCGTAAGCTCGCGCTTTAGTTCTACTGTTTTATATATGTTCCTAGAGAAAATATAGTTGAAAGTTGATAGTAGCAATTATGCGGACAGTACAAGGCTTATGTCCTTAATGCACTGCTCGGTGTGCTGGACCTCGAACGTGGTCTGTGGATGTTGCGAACATCTGACATACACGTTTTGATGACTACATGATAGTTCGGTAATGATAAATGGTTTAGAATTGAGGCACCGAAGACATTTTTGAAATGTCGCGGAACATATGAGATGTTTCGAGGGCTGAAATTGGGATTTCAGGCTCGTGCCCACGTTAAGAGGTATAAGACCTCCGACGATTTTCTTGGCCTGCAAACTAAGGGAGAAAGGCTCAAATGTTGAGCTTGTGCTCAAATTGTCTGAGTACAACAATCACTTGAATCGAGTGGGAGTTGATCTTCCAGATAAGATAGTGATGTTTCTCCAAAGTCATTGCCACCAAGCTGCTAGAGCTTCGTAATGAACTATAACATATTAGGGATATATATGATGATCCTTGAAATATTCACGATGTTTGACACTGCGAAAGTAGAAATCAAGAAGGAGCATCAATTGTTGATGGTTAGTGAAACCACTAGTTTCAAGAAGGGCAAGGGAAAGAAGGGATCCTTCATGAAACGACAAATCAGCTGCTGCTCTAGTGGAGAAACCCAAGGTTGAACCCAAACCCGAGACTAAGTGCTTCTGTAATGAGGGGAACAACTACTAGAGCAGAATTACCCTAGATACTTGGTAGATGAGAAGGCTGTCGATAGAAGTATATTGGATATACGTTATGTTAATGTGTACTTTACTAGTACTCCTAGTAGCACCAGGGTATTAGATACCGGTTCGGTTGCTAAGTGTTAGTAACTCAAAATAAAAGCTACGGAATAAACGGAGACTAGCTAAAGGTGAGCTGACGAGATGTGTTGGAAGTGTTTCCAAGGTTGATATGATCAAGCATCACATGCTCCCTCTACCATCGAGATTGGTGTTAAACCTAAATAATTGTTATTTGGTGTTTGCGTTGAGCATAGACATGATTGGATTATGTCTATCGCAATACGGTTATTCATTTAAGGAGAATAATGGTTGCTCTATTTATTTGAATAATACCTTCAATGGTCTTGCACCTAAAATGAATGGTTTATTGAATCTCGATCATAGTGATACACATGTTCATACCAAAAGATATAAGATAGTAATGATAGTACCACCTACTTGTGGCACTGCCATGTAAGTCATATTGGTATAAAACGCATGAAGAAGCTCCATGTTGATGGATCTTTGGACTCACTCTTTTAAAGGATTGAGACATGTGAACCATGTCTATTGGTATATACGCATGAAGAAACTCCATGCAGATGGACCGTTTGGACTCACTTGATTTTGAATCGCTTGAGACATGCAAATCATACCACATGGGCAAGATGACTGAAAGCTTCGGTTTCAGTAAAATGGAACAAGAAAGCAACTTGTTGGAAGTAACACATTTTGATGTGTGCAGTCCAATGAGTGCTGAGGCACGCAGTGGATATCGTTATGCTCTTACTTCACAGATGATTTGAGTAGATACTGAGTATATTTACTTGATGAAACACAAGTCTGAATTATTGAATGGTTCAAGTAATATTCAGAATGAAGTTGAAGATCTTCGTGATAAGAGGATAAAATGTCTATGATATGATCATAGAAATGAATATCTGAGTTACGAGTTTGGCACTGTGGAAATTGTTTCACAACTAATACCGCCTGGAACACCATAGTGTGATGGTGTGTCCAAACATCATAGTTGCACCCTATTGGATATGGTGCGTACCATGATGTCTCTTATCGAATTACCACTATCGTTCATGGGTTAGGCATTAGAGACAACCGCACTCACTTTAAATAGGGCACCACGTAATTCCGATGAGACAACACCGTATGAACTATGGTTTATAGAAACCTAAGCTGTTGTTTCTTAAAAGTTTGGGGTCACGACGCTTATGTGAAAAAAGTTTTAGGCTGATAAGCTCGAACCCAAAGCGGATAAATGCATCTTCATAGGACACCCAAAACAGTTGGGTATACCTCCTGTCTCAGATCCGAAAGCAATAGGGATTGTTTCTAGAATCGGGTCCTTTCTTGAGGAAAAGTTTCTCTCGAAAGAATTGAGTGGGAGGATGGTGTAGACTTGATGAGGTTATGGAACCGTCACTTCAACTAGTGTGTAGCAGGGCACAGGAGTTGTTCCTATGGCACCTACACCAATTGAAGTGGAAGCTTATGATAGTGATCATGAGACTTCGGATCAAGTCACTCCCAAACCTCGTAGGATGACAAGGATGCGTCCTACTTCAGAGTGGTACGTAATCCTGTCTTGGACGTCATGTTGCTAGACAACAATGAACCTATAAGCTATGGAGAAGCGATGGTGGGCCCGGATTCCGATGAATGGCTCGAGGCCATAAAATCCGAGAGAGGATCCATGTATGAAAACAAAGTGTAGACTTTGGCAGAACGGCTCGATGGTCGTGAGGCTGTTGAGTACAGATGGATTTTAAAAGGAAGACGGACAATGATGGTAAATGTCACCATTAAGAAAGCTCGACTTGTCGTTAATATGTTTCCCGACAAGTTCAAGGAGTTGACTACGATGATACTTTCTCACTCGTAGCGATGCTAAGAGTTTGTTGGAATTAGCAGGTACTGCATTATTTATGAAATCTTGCAGATAGGATGTCAAAATATTGTTTCCTTGTTCTTGAGGAAAGGTTGTATGTGATACAACCAGAAGTTTTTGTCGATCCTGAAAGATGCTAACAAGTATGCAAAGCCCCAACAATCCTTCTAAGGACTGGAGTAAGCATCTCGGAGTTGGAATGTACACTTTGATGAGATGATCAAATATTTTGTGTTTATACAAAGTTTATGAGAAACTTGTATTTGCAAAGAAGTGAGTGGGAGCACTATAGAATTTCTGATAAGTATATGTTGTTGACATATTGTTGATCAGAAATAATGTAGAATTTCTGGAAAGCATATAGGGTTATTTGAAAAATGTTTTTTAATGAAAAACCTGGATTAAGCTACTTAAACATTGAGCATCAAGATCTATAAGGATAGATCAAAATCGCTTAATAGTACTTTCAAACAAACACATACCACGACAAGATTTTGAAGGAGTTCAAAATAGATCAGCAAAGAAGGAGTTCTCGGCTGTGTTACAAGGTGTGAGTATTGAGCAAGACTCAAGACATGACCACGGTAGAATAGAGAGAAAGGACGAAGGTCGTCCCCTATGCTTTAGTTGTAGGCTCTAAGGTATGCTATGTTGTGTACCGCACCTGAAGTGTGCCAAACCATGAGTCAGTCAAGGGGTACAAGTGTGATCTAGAAATGGATCACAGGACAACGGTCAAGGTTATCCTTAGTAACTAGTGGACTAAGGAATTTTCTCGATTATGGAGGTGGTAAAAGAGTTCGTCGTAAAGGGTTACGTCGATGCAAACTTTGACACTAATCCAGATTATTCTGAGTAGTAAACTGGATTCATATAGTAGAACAGTTATTTGGAATAGCTCCAAGTAGAGCGTGGTAACTGCATCTAGGAGATGACATAGAGATTTGTAAAGCACACACGGATCTAAAAGGTTCAGACCCGTTGACTATAACATCTCTCACAAGCATAACATGATCAAACCCAGAACTCTATGAATGTTAATCACATGGCGATGTGAACTAGATTATTGACTCTAGTGCAAGTGGGAGACTGTTGGAAATATGCCCTAGAGGCAATAATAAATAGGTTATTATTATATTTCCTTGTTCATGATAATCATTTATTATCCATGCTAGAATTGTATTGATAGGAAACTCAGATACATGTGTGGATACATAGACAACACCATGTCCCTAGTAAGCCTCTAGTTGACTAGCTCGTTGATCAATAGATGGTTACAGTTTCCTGACCATGGACATTGGATGTCATTGATAACGGGATCACATCATTAGAAGAATGATGTGATGGACAAGACCCAATCCTAAGCCTAACACAAGATCATGTAGTTCGTATGCTAAAGCTTTTCTAATGTCAAGTATCATTTCCTTATACCATGAGATTGTGCAACTCCCGGATACCGTAGGAATACTTTGGGTGTGCCAAACGTCACAACGTAACTGGGTGGCTATAAAGGTGCACTACGGGTATCTCCGAAAGTGACTGTTGGGTTGGCACGAATCGAGACTGGGATTTGTCACTCCGTGTGACGGAGAGGTATCTCTGGGCCCACTCGGTAGGACATCATCATAATGTGCACAATGTGATCAAGGAGTTGATCACGGGATGATGTGTTACGGAACGAGTAAAGAGACTTGCCGGTAACGAGATTGAACAAGGTATCGAGATACCGACGATCGAATCTCGGGCAAGTACTATACCGCTAGACAAAGGGAACTGTATACGGGATTGATCGAATCCTCGACATCGTGGTTCATCCGATGAGATCATCGTGGAACATGTGGGAGCCAACATGGGTATCCAGATCCCGCTGTTGGTTATTGACTGGAGAACGTCTCGGTCATGTCTGCATGGTTCCCGAACCCGTAGGGTCTACACACTTAAGGTTCGATGATGCTAGGGTTATAAAGGAAGTTTGTATGTGGTTACTGAATGTTGTTCGGAGTCCCGGATGAGATCCCGGACGTCACGAGGAGTTCCGGAATGGTCCGGAGGTAAAGATTTATATATGGGAAGTATGGTTTTGGCCACCGGAAGTGTTCTGGGCATCACCGGTAGTGTACCGGGACCACCGGAGGTGTCCGGGGGTCCACCAAGTGGGGCCACAAGCCCCGGAGGCTTGCATGGGGCAAGAGTGGTGAGGGACCAGCCCCTAAGTGGGCTGGTGCGCCTCCCACAAGGCCCAAGGCGCAGCAAAGGAGGAGAAAGGGGAAACCCTAGGCTTAGATGGGCCTAAGGCCCACCCTAGGGGGCGCCCCCTCTCTCCCCCTCTTGGCCGCCTCCCCTTTCCCATCTAGGGCTGCCGCCCCCCCTAGGGGTGGGAACCCTAGAGGGGGCGCACCCTCCTCCCTCTCCCCTATATATAGTGAGGCTTGGGGCTGCCCATAACACGCGATTCGATCTCTCGTTGGTGCAGCCCTGCGTCTCTTCTTCCTCCTCTTCTGTGGTGCTTGGCGAAGCCCTGCAGGATTGCCACGCTCCTCCACCACCACCACGCCGTTGTGCTGCTGCTGGATGGAGTCTTCCTCAACCTCTCCCTCTCTCCTTGCTGGATCAAGGCATGGGAGACGTCATCGGGCTGTACGTGTGTTGAACGCGGAGGTGCCGTCCGTTCGGCACTAGGATCATCGGTGATTTGGATCACAGCGAGTACGACTCCATCAACCCCGTTCACTTGAATGCTTCCGCTTAGCGATCTACAAGGGTATGTAGATGCACTCTCCTTCCCCTCGTTGCTGGTTTCTCCATAGATTGATCTTGGTGTTGCGTAGAATTTTTTTGAATTTCTGCTACGTTCCCCAACAAAATCCAATATTGTTGCTTCTAGTAGTTCTCTTGATTCCACTAATGATTCTCTTAGCCAAGTTACACTTGAGCAAGAAAATAGCTTATTGAAGGGAATCATAGAGAAAGGAGTGTACAAAAGCCTTGCCGGGAGTAAGCAATTCGAGGAAATTGTACGCAAGCAAGGAAGGCACCGGAAGAATCAAGGTGTTGGTTTTGAACGAAAGTTCAATGCCAATGGAGTTGAGTGGGAAGAAGATCAATACTCCAAGACAAAGTTTGTTCCTCAACAAGAGAAGTATGATCCTACTTCTTTCAAGGGGACACAAGCTCAAGATGATCTTCCACCACAAGACTACAAGCAAAAAGGCAAGGACAAGCTTCAAGAGGAAATTGATGCATTTGAAGAAGCTCCTAAGACCTTAGTCAAGTGGATTCCCAAGACTACTTCAAGTTCCACTTCATCAAGTATGACTACAAATCCAAGGATTCCCATCAAGATGGTGTGGATCCAAAAGAAGAAGAACTAGAGAGTTCTTGAGGGTGACTCCGCCAACATACTTCACTCTTATCATTTTGGCAAGAACAAGTGCAATCAACTTCCACATCTTGCGCTAGTTCAAGGAGTCACAAACCCTCTTGTTGGTAAGTCAAGGGACAAGGTAACCTAAAAGTTTTCATGGACATCATCTTGTGTGTGCATCACTCTATGTCTATGGATATCCTTGTTTGTTCCTTGTGGGACTAACCCATGTAGGTATTGAAAGTGCAATTCACTCAAAAGGATAGCTCCAAGTGATCTACATCAACATTGAGCATCCACATCTTCAACATCTACATGAAGTCATCATCGACAAAACCCAAGGTTAGTTCATCCCTCTTAGGGGGGATATCACATCTAGGGGGAGCTTTACTCTAAGACTTGAGCTAAAGCAACTCTAATGATGTGAACACAACAATGCTTTATGTAAAAGTGGTAACCCCACTTGAGCTTAAATGATGAGTATGACCCATGATCAAGTGTTCTCATTTGACTCCTAAGTCTATATACTCATATATAGATGACCTAGTCATTGCCAATTGCTTGATAGATGCTAGATTTGGTTGTGCATGCTTTGTCACATATTTAAATTGCCATTTTATTGTGTGAGCATGTTGGTTGCATATTTTACTCATTCGAGGACATCCACTTGTTGTTTTGATTGTTTGGCTTTATTTTTCTTTTGCCAAGTGGATGGACAAGAATGCCTAAGAACCTCCTCTAGCTATCTATGCTTTTCTTGTCTCAAACTCTATTCATGCTACATCACAAAATTGATCAAGTCAGATTCGAACCACTCTGTGTGAGGAGCACTCGGAGTCCCCGATTCGTCATAGACTTAAACTTCCAATACCTCTTTGTGATTCTCGGTCTGACCGATACCCCACTTTCGGTCCTACCGAGATCACTAAGTTGATCTAAATTTTCGATCTCGGTGCAACCGATTTGAACCATTCGGTCACACCGAGTTGCAATAACTGTATACAGTTTTGCATCTCGGTGTCACCGAGTTGTTCCACTCGGTCACACCGACAGGGTCGGGCTATATATAGACACGGGCAAAAATTTGGAAATTTCTCCGAACCCCTTCGCCCGCGCGATAGCTCGCTCTGCCAACGTGGTCTCCGGATCGTCTCCTCGCCGCCAGCCGCCTCCAGTCGCTGGTCTCCGTCACCGTCAACGGAATTCAACCTCGCCGTTGCCGCCGTAGCGAGTCCCCGCCGAACTAGGGTATGGACTCAATCTTTGTGCTATTCCCCAATCTGATTCCTAGCACATTGTGATCATATTGATTCTAGCCACGTTTGAAACACTCCTATCCAATCAATGCGTTCGTAGAATAGGTTTGATTCGAAATTTTTAGGGTTAGGTTTCCGCCGAAACCATCTCGGACCCACCGAGTTGAAAAACTCGGTCCCACCGATTTGGCTCATGCCATTGCACAAGTAAGACTCAGTCTGACCGAGAATTGCTAATTGGTGTGACCGATTTTGGAACTTTGTGAAACCCTAGCAGTCTCGGTGCCACCGAACTGTGACTCGGTCTGACCGAGTTCACTAGTTTAGGTTCCAAAACTGCTTCGGTATCACCGAGTTTAAAAATCGGTAGTTCCGAAATGATTTCTGTGGGAAACTAAAACTAAGACTTTGAATCATTCTTTTGCAAAAATCTTTGCATTTTGTGATGCTCATCCACTCTACCTCATCTATAAACTGTTCACAGGGTCAGCAGTCAGCTTGTTCATCATGTCAGACCAGAGTGATAGCCAGAACATGTCAGAACAGCCAGTGCACATGAGTGAGGGCACTAGTCCCTCCAGTTCTTCAGATGAAGGCAGTAGGAGCACTCCCAGTAATTTGCCAAAAGCTGCCACTAGACAAAGGAAGAAAAGAACCTCAGAATCAGAGGATGAGGACTATGTGGCAGAAGAGGAAGCCACTTCCAAGAGAGTTGTGCTTATGGCTCAGCTGCAGCCATCAAGCCAGGATTGCACAAAAAGGCACCTGCTAGGAGAGTTCCTACCTCCAAGCCTAGGAAGGCTGCACCTGAAGGAACTATCAAGTTCACCATGGAATCTGAAGAAGATATTGGCTAGGACAAGAAAAAGAAAAGAGTCAGAACTACCACTGCCAGAGTTGTTGGCAAGCCTTCTATGAGGAAAGATCCTTCTGAATATGAAGAAGAAGAGGTTGCTGCACCAGCACCTAAGATGCCTAAGCTGATGGGTGATGCAATCAAATCAGGGGCTACTGCATCCAAGCCCAAGGAAGCACCCAAGGCTCCATCAAAGGCCAAGACAGCTCCAAAGAGGAATACAAGGAGCATCCCAGCTGCTGAGAAGAACAAGGCCCCAGTGCCTGACATTGCAGAAGAGGAAGAAGGACAAGTACTCAGAAAGTTGAAGCCCAAGATCCCAGACCACAATGATGCTCATCCTGTGGCTGAGGATATGAAGGTCAGAAGAGACTCAGGGTTGAGAAAGTGGAGAGCAGAAGATCCTTATGCTACCAGAAGGAGAACTGCTGTTGACTACAGGTTCCACACTAAGGAACAACATGACTTCTATGATACAGTCTTGTTGGATAAGAAGCCCATTGTGTGTGATATGAGATGGGTTGACTGGGAATACATCAAGGACAATGAAGAGCACTATCCTGGAGTGCAAGACAGCTTCAAGGCTTGTGGAGTAGCTGACTTTGTTGGGCAGAAGCTCACAAAGTGGAATGAAGAGCTGATCATGCAGTTCTACTCCGCAGCACACTTCTATCCAGATGGTAACAATTGTATGGATGTCAGAAGGAACAAGGTATCAATCAACAGTTGCTGAGTGGGCAAAATTGATCAATGCCCCAGAGGAGCATGAGGATGACTTAGACATATATGCCAAGAAGAAGATGGACCACAACTCTATGTCCAATATGTACAAAGAGATCCCAAACAAAGCACTTGACACTTTCAAGTTTGGATCAGTACATTATCTTCTGTCAGGATTGCCAACCATCATTTGGATTCTGAGGCACACTCTGCTGCCCAAGTCAGGTGATCACAAGATGATCAGAGGCCATGCAATCAACTTGCTTCATATCTTTGATGTGCCACAAAAATTCAAAGTCATGAGCCTCATGGTAGAAACAATCAAGAGGACTACAGCAGACCAGAAGAGGAGCTGTGGATATGCCCCTCAGATCCAGGAGCTGATCAACTCCAAGATGGGCACAGGCATATACCTCTTGGACAAGGAACATTTGCCTATTCATCCAGACTTTGAGGACAATCAAGTTGTGATGAACAAGGATGAACCATCTTCAGCCCATGCACAAGCACAGAAGGAGAAGGCAAGGAAGGAGAAAGCTGCAAAGATGCCAACTCAAGAGGAGGCATCTGAATATTTCTTGAAAACCAAGCAAGAGCAGCTTAGTTACTTGATTGCATCCACCCTGAGGATAGAGAAAGGACTGGCCACCCTCACTCAGAATCAGGAGAGCTTAGAGAGGATCGTCGAACAAAAGTTCTATGACTTGGATGTCAAAGTGACAGAAATTCAGTCTGCAGTGGAGCAACTTCAAGATGACATGCAGGAGAGGAAAGAGAAGACTACCACTGATGCATTTGCCAGAGTGCCACGAGCCCAGAGGTCGTCTGCAGTGCCAGTTCCTGACACAAGAGCCACCACCTCAGCTCCAGCCACAGCACCAGCCCAACCAGCTCCAGCATCTACTTCAGCTCCAGCTCCAACCACGTCTACAGAAGCCTTCGTCCTTAGAGTGATCCAGACTCCACCACCACCAGAAGATCAAACCTGAGTGTCGATCTAGCACTATGCATTTTCTAGGAACTTTTTGGTAACTTGTTGCCAAAGGGGGAGAAAACTGTATAGATCATAGGCTTCGAGAGAGAGTGTTGCTTTTATTCTCTCTTGCTTTATTTGGTGGTTTTTCAAACATTGTTTGCTTTTGGTCGAGATACTTTGATATGCTTGTGAGACATTGATGATCATGTGTTTGATCATAAGCTACACTTATGCATGCTTGATATATCCTATCTATCTTATGTGATCATTCACTTTTCTTGGTGATGAGTGCATGCATTTCATTCTTATCATTTTGAGCGCTCCACCAAGATGTATGTGACATGGAAGAGTAACCCATGATTCTAACTCTTTGTGCATTTGCAGTCCAAAGCAAATTTTAAAATATGCACAAATTTAGGGGGAGCTCTTACTTATCACATACTTCTCAAAGCGACGATATAATTCATTCTTATTATCATTTGTCGAAGCTTTGATCTATATGTTGTCATCAATTACCAAAAAGGGGGAGATTGAAAGTGCAACTATCCCTAGGTGGTTTTGGTAATTCATAACAACATATAGCTCATTGAGCTAATGCTATTCCAAGACAATTATTTCAGGAAAGCTCAATGATTGGCATGGCATGGATGGTGAAAGTGGAACCCTCAAAATGCTAAGGACAAAGGATTGGCTCAAGCTCAAAAGCTCAAGACTCTTCATTTACATTTTAGTGATCCAAGATCACATTGAGTCCATAGGAAAAGCCAATACTATCAAGGAGGGATGAGGTGTTGCTTAATGAGCCTTTTGCTTCATGTGCTTAATGATATGCTCCAAAATCCTCATCTACTTTCTCATACCCACTCTTGACCTAAACCCAAAGCCAAACTCGGACCTACCGATTCTTTCTATCCGGCGCCACCGAGTTTCACATGTCATAAGCCACTGCCAAACCCTAGCAAATCGGTTCTACCGATAGGGATCTCGGTCTCACCGAGATGGGATTGCAATCTCTCTATTTCCTTTTTGTAACTTTTCAGTCTCACCGAAAGAGCGGATCGGTCCCACCGAGATTGCAATGTAAACTCTCTGTTTCCCTTTTGTAACATTTCGTCTCACCGAAAGAGCAAATCGGTCCCACCGAGTTTACCTGACGAACTCTCTGGTTAGCTAATTACCAAATCGGTCTCACCGAGTTTGTGTAATCGGTCTCACCGAGATTACGTTATGCCCTAACCCTAACCATATCGGTCCTACCGAGTTGCATGTCAGTCCCACCGAAAATCTCTAACGGTCACTAGGTTTACTATTTCGGTCCGACCGAGTTTGTTGATTCGGTCCCACCGAGATTGGTAAATTGTGTGTAACGGTTGGATTTTGTGTGGAGGCTATATATACCCCTCCACCTCCTCTTCACTCGTGGAGAGAGCCATCAGAACACAACTACACTTCCAACTCATATGTTCTGAGAGAGAACCACCTAATCATGTGTTGAGACCAAGATATTTCATTCCTACCATATGAATCTTGATCTCTAGCCTTTCCCAAGTTGCTTTCCACTCAAATCTTCTTTCCACCAAATCCAAATCCTGTGTGAGAGAGAGAGAGTTGAGTGTTGGGGAGACTATCATTTGAAGCACAAGAGCAAGGAGTTCATCATCAACACACCCATTTGTTACTTCTTGGAGAGTGGTGTCTCCTAGATTGGCTAGGTGTCACTTGGGAGCCTCCGACAAGATTGTGGAGTTGAACCAAGGAGTTTGTAAGGGCAAGGAGATCGCCTACTTCATGAAGATCTACCGCTAGTGAGGCAAGTCCTTCGTGGGCGATGGCCATGGTGGGATAGACAAGGTTGCTTCTTCGTGGACCCTTCGTGGGTGGAGCCCTCCGTGGACTCGCGCAACCGTTACCCTTCGTGGGTTGAAGTCTCCATCAACGTGGATGTAGGATAGCACCACCTATCCGAACCACGGGAAAAACATCCGTGTCTCCAATAGCGTTTGAATTCTCCAAACCCTTCCCTTTACATTCTTGCAAGTTGCATGCTTTACTTTCCGCTGCCTATATACTCTTTGCATGCTTGCTTGAATTGTGTGATGATTGCTTGACTTTTCCTAAAGTAGCTAAAATCTGCCAAGAACTAAAATTGGGAAAAGGTTAAGTTTTTATTTGGTCAAGTAGTCTAATCACCCCCCTCTAGACATACTTCCGATCCTACAAAGAGCCACGAAACCACTTTTCCACCGCCGCAACCTTCTGTACCCGTGAGATCCCATCTTGGGGCCTTTTCCGTCGATCTGTCGGAGGGGGAATCGATCACGGAGGGCTTCTACATCAAAACCATTGCTTCTCCGATGAAGCGTGAGTAGTTTACCACAGACCTTCGGGTCCATAGTTATTAGCTAGATGGCTTCTTCACTCTCTTTGATTCTCAATACAAAGTTCTCCTCGATGTTCTTGGAGATCTATTCGATGTAATACTCTTTTGTGGTGTGTTTGTCGAGATCTGATGAATTGTGGATTTATGAACAAGTTTATCTATATTATTTGGTTCTTCTCTGAATTCTTATATGCATGATTTGATATCTTTGCAAGTCTCTTTGAATTATCGGTTTAGTTTGGCCTACTAGATTGATCTTTCTTGCAATAGGAGAAGTGCTTAGCTTTGGGTTCAATCTTGCGGTGTCCTTTCCCAGTGACAGTAGGGGCAGCAAGGCACGTATTGTATTGTTGCCATCGAGAATAAAAAGATGGGGTTTATATCATATTGCTTGAGTTTATCCCTCTACATCATGTCATCTTGCTTAATGCGTTACTCTGTTCTTATGAACTTAATACTCTAGATGCATGCTGGATAGCGGTCGATGTGTGGAGTAATAGTAGTAGATGCAGGATTGTTTCGGTCTACTTGAAACGGACGTGATGCCTATATTCATGATCATTACCTTAGATGTCTTCATAACAATGCGCTTTTCTATCAATTGCTCGGCAGTAATTTGTTCACCCACCGTAATACATGCTATCTTGAGAGAAACCACTAGTAAAAGCTATGGCCCCCGGGTCTATTTTACATCATATTAGTTTCCCATCAACTTGCCAATTTGTGCCTACCTTCTTTTATTTTGTAATATTTACTTTCCAATCTATACAACAAAAAATACCAAAAATATTTACTTTACTATATCTATTAGATCTCACTTTTGCGAGTGACCGTGAAGGGATTGACAACCCCTTTATCGCGTTGGTTACAAGGTTCTTGATTGTTTGTGCAGGTACTAGGTGACTTGTGCGTTATCTCCTACTGGATTGATAAATCTTTACTAGGTGATTGTTTGGTTGCAGGATTGATGTCTACTATACAACCTTCTTCTTGTAGACGTTGTTGGGCCTCCAAGTGCAGAGGTTTGTGAAGGAAATATGCCCTAGAGGCAATAATAAAGTTATTATTTATTTCCTTATTTCATGATAAATGTTTATTATTCATGCTAGAATTGTATTAACGGGAAACATAATACATGTGTGAATACATAGACAAACAGAGTATCACTAGTATGCCTCTACTTGACTAGCTCGTTGATCAAAGATGGTTGTGTTTCCTAGCCATAGACAAAGAGTTTTCATTTGATTAACGGGATCACATCATTAGGAGAATGATGTGATTGACATGACCCATTCCATTAGCTTAGCACCCGATCGTTTAGTATGTTGCTATTGCTTTCTTCATGACTTGTACATGTTCCTATGACTATGAGATTTTGCAACTCCCGTTTACCGGAGGAACACTTTGTGTGCTACCAAACGTCACAACGTAACTGGGTGATTATAAAGGAGCTCTACAGGTGTCTCCGAAGGTACATGTTGGGTTGGCGTATTTCGAGATTAGGATTTGTCACTCCGATTGTCGGAGAGGTATCTCTGGGCCCTCTCGGTAATGCACATCACATAAGCCTTGCAAGCATTGCAACTAATGAGTTAGTTGTGAGATGATGTATTACGGAACGAGTAAAGAGACTTGCCGGTAACGAGTTTTGATGTACCGAAGGAGTTTGGAGTCCCGGATGATATCGGGGACATGACGAGGAGTCTCGAAATGGTCGAGACGTAAAGTTCGATATATTGGACGACTATATTCGGACATCGGAAAGGTTCCGAGTGATTCAGGTATTTATCTGAGTACCGGAGAGTTAAGGGAATTCGCCGGGGAGTATACGGGCCTTATTGGGCCATACGGGAATAGAGGAGAGAGGCCACAAGGAAGGAGGCATGCGCCCCCCCTCTGGTCTGAATTGGACAAGGGGTGCAGCCCCCTTTTCCCTCTTCCTCTCCTCCTCTTTCCTTCTCTCCTACTCCAACAAGGAAAGCAGGAGTCCTACTCGAGTCCTACTCCCGGTGGGAGTAGGACTCCCCCCTTGGCGCGCCCTCCTCCTAGGCCGGCCGTCTCCCCCCTTGCTCCTTTATATACGGGGGCAGGGGGGCACCCAATAGACAACAATTGATTGTTTGATCTCTTAGCCGTGTGCGGTGCCCCCTCCACCATAATCCTCGATAATATTGTAGCGGTGCTTAGGGGAAGCCCTGCGACGGTAGAACATCAAGATCGTCACCACGTCGTCGTGCTGACGGAACTCATCCCTGACACTTTGCTGGATCGGAGTCCGGGGATCGTCATCGAGCTGAACGTGTCCTAGAACTCGTAGGTGTCGTAGTTTCGGTGCTTGATCGGTCGGGCCGTGAAGACGTACGACTACATCAACCGCGTTGTCATAACGCTTCCGCTATCGGTCTACGAGGGTACGTAGACAACACTCTCCCCTCTCGTTGCTATGCATCACCATGATCTTGCGTGTGCGTAAGAAATTTTTGAAATTACTATATTCCCCAACAATGGTATCAGAGCCTAGGTTTTATGTGTTGATGTTATATGCACAAGTAGAACACAAGTGAGTTGTGGGCGATATAAGTCATACTGCTTACCAGCATGTCATACTTTGGTTCGACGGTATTGTTGGATGAAGCGGCCCGGACCGACATTACGCGTACGCTTACGCGAGACTGGTTCTACCGACGTGCTTTGCACACAGGTGGCTGGCGGGTGTCAGTTTCTCCAACTTTAGTTGAACCGAGTGTGGCTACGCCCGGTCCTTGCGAAGGTTAAAACAGCACCAACTTGACAAACTATCGTTGTGGTTTTGATGCGTAGGTAAGATTGGTTCTTGCTAAGCCCGTAGCAGCCACATAAAACTTGCAACAACAAAGTAGAGGACGTCTAACTTGTTTTTACAGGGCATGTTGTGATGTGATATGGTCAAGACATGATGCTAAATTTTATTGTATGAGATGATCATGTTTTGTAACCGAGTTACCGGCAACTGGCAGGAGCCATATGGTTGTCGCTTTATTGTATGCAATGCAATCGCCCTGTAATGCTTTACTTTATCACTAAGCAGTAGTGATAGTCGTAGAAACATAAGTTTGGTGAGACGACAACGATGCTACGATGGAGATCAAGGTGTCGCGCTGGTGACGATGGTGATCATGACGCTGCTTCGGAGATGGAGATCACAAGCACAAGATGATGATGGCCATATCATATCACTTATATTGATTGCATGTGATGTTTATCTTTTATGCATCTTATCTTGCTTTGATTGACGGTAGCATTATAAGATGATCTCTCACTAAATTATCAAGGTATAAGTGTTCTCCCTGAGTATGCACCGTTGCGAAAGTTCTTCGTGCTGAGACACCACGTGATGATCGGGTGTGATAGGCTCTACATTCAAATACAACGGGTGCAAAACAGTTGCACACGCGGAATACTCAGGTTTAACTTGATGAGCCTAGCATATAACAGATATGGCCTCGGAACACGGAGACCGAAAGGTCGAGCGTGAATCATATAGTAGATATGATCAACATAGTGATGTTCACCATTGAAACTACTCCATCTCACGTGATGATCGGACATGGTTTAGTTGATATGGATCACGTGATCACTTAGAAGATTAGAGGGATGTCTATCTAAGTGGGAGTTCTTAAGTAATATGATTAATTGAACTTTAATTTATCATGAACTTAGTCCTGGTAGTATTAGCATATCTATGTTGTAGATCAATAGCTCGCGTTTAGCTCCCCTGTTTTATTTTTGATATGTTCCTAGAGAAAACTAAGTTGAAAAATGTTAGTAGCAATGATGCGGATTGGATCCGTGATCTGAGGTTTATCCTCATTGCTGCACAGAAGAATTATGTCCTTGATGCACCGCTAGGTGACAGACCTATTGCAGGAGCAGATGCAGACGTTATGAACGTTTGGCTAGCTCAATATGATGACTACTTGATAGCTTAGTGCACCATGCTTAACTGCTTAGAATCGGGACTTCAAAGACGTTTTGAATGTCATGGACCATATGAGATGTTCCAGGAATTGAAGTTAATTTTTCAAGAAAATACCCGAGTTGAGAGATATGAAGTCTCCAACAAGTTCTATAGCTAAAAGATGGAGGAGAATAGCTCAAGCAGTGAGCATGTGCTCAGATTGTCTGGGTACTACAATCGCTTGAATCAAGTGGGAGTTAATCTTCCGGATAAAATAAGTGATTGACAGAATTCTCTAGTCACCATCACCAAGTTAGTAGAACTTAGTGATGAACTATAATATGCAAGGGATAACAGAAACAATTCCCAAGCTCTTCGTGATGCTGAAATCGACGAAGATAGAAATCAAGAAAAACATCAAGTGTTGATGGTTGACAAGATCACTAGTTTCAAGAAAAGGGCAAAGAAAAAAAGGGAACTTCAAGAAGAACAGCAAGCAAGTTGCTGCTCAAGTGAAGAAGCCCAAGTCTGGTCCTAAGCCTGAGACTAAGTGCTTCTACTGCAAAGGGACTGGTCACTGGAAGCGGAACTACCCAAGTATTTGGCGGATAAGAAGGATGGCAAAGTGAACATAAGTATATTTGATATACATGTTATTGATGTGTACTTTACTAGTGTTTATAGCAACCCCTCAGTATTTGATACTAGTTCAGTTGCTAAGATTAGTAACTCGAAACAGGAGTTGCAGAATAAACAAAGACTAGTTAAGGGTGAGGTGACGATGTGTGTTGGAAGTAGTTCCAAGATTGATATGATCATCATCGCACACTCCCTATACTTTCGGGATTAGTGTGGAACCTAAATAAGTGTTATTTGGTGTTGAGCATGAATATGATTTGATCATGTTTATTGCAATACGGTTATTCATTTAAGTAAGAGAATAAATTGTTGTTATGTTTACATGAATAAAACCTTATATGGTTACACACCAACGAAAATGATTTGTTGGATCTCGATAGTAGTGATACACATATTCATAATATTGAAACCAAAAGATGCAAAGTTAATAATGATAGTGCAACTTATTTGTGGCACTGCCGTTTAGGTCATATTGGTGTAAAGCGCATGAAGAAACTCCATGCTGATGGGCTTTTGGAATCACTTGATTATGAATCACTTGATGCTTGCGAACCATGCCTCATGGGCAAGATGACTAAAACTCCGTTCCCCGGAACAATGGAGCGAGCAACAGATTTTTTGGAAATCATACATACTAATGTATGTGGTCCGATGAATATTAAAGCTCGCGACAAGTATCATTATTTTCTAACCTTCACAGATGATTTAAGCAGATATGAGTATATCTACTTGATGAAACATAAGTCTGAAACATTTGAAAAGTTCAAAGAATTTCAGAGTGAAGTGGAAAATCATTGTGACAAGATAATAAGGTTTCTACGATCTGATCACGGAGACAAATATTTGAGTTACGAGTTTGGTCTTCAATTAAAACAATGTGGAATAGTTTCACAAATTCATGCCACCTGGAACACCACAGCATAGTGGTGTGTCCGAATGTCATAACCGTACTTTATTGGATATAGTGCAATCTATGATGTTTCTTACCGATTTACCACTATCATTTTGGGGTCATGCATTAGAGACAGCTGCATTCACATTAAAAGGGGCACCATCTAAGTCCGTTGAGACGACACAATATGAACTATGGTTTGGCTAGAAACCAAAGTTGTCGTTTCTTAAAGTTTGGGGTTACGACACTTAAAAAAAGTTTCATCATGATAAGCTCAAACCCAAATCGGAGAAATGTGTCTTCATAGGATACCCAAAGGAGACAGTTGGGTACACCTTCTATCACAGATCCGAAGGCAAGACATTCGTTGCTGAGAATGGATAATTTCTAGAGAAGGAGTTTCTCTCGAAAGAAGTGAGTGGGAGGAAAGTAGAACTTGATAAGGTAATTGTACCTTCTCCCTTATTGGAAAGTAATTCATCACAGAAATCTGTTCCTGTGACTACTACACCAATTAGTGAGGAAGCTAATGATGATGATCATGTAACTTCAGATCAAGTTACTACCGAATCTCGTAGGTAAACCAGAGTGAGATCTGCACCAGAGTGGTACGGTAATCCTGTTCTGGAAGTCATGTTACTAGACCATGACAAACTTACGAACTATGAAGAAGCGATGGTGAGCCCAGATTCCGTGAAATGGTTTGAGGCCATGAAATCTGAGATGGGATCCATATATGAGAACAAAGTATGGACTTTTATTGACTTGCCCAATGATCGGCAAGCCATTAGGATTAAATGGATCTTCAAGAGGAAGACATACGCTGATAGTACTGTTACTATCTACAAAGCTAGAATTGTTGCAAAAGGTTTTCGACAAAGTTCAAGGTGTTGACTACGATGAGAGTTTCTCACTCGTATCTATGCTTAAGTCTGTCCGAATCATGTTAGCAATTGCCGCATTTTATGAAATCCGGCAAATGGATAAACAAAACTGCATTCCTTAATGGATTTATTAAAGAAGAGTTGTATACGATGCAACTAGAAGGTTTTGTCGATCCTAAAGGTGTTAACAAAATATGCAAGCTCCAGCGATCCATCTATGGACTGGTGCAAGCATCTCAGAGTTGGAATATACGCTTTGATAAGTTGATCAAAGCATATAGTTTTATACAGACTTGCGGTGAAGCCTGTATTTACAAGAAAGTGAGTGGGAGCACTAGAGCAATTATGATAAGTATATGTAAATGACATATTGTTGATCGGAAATAATGTAGAATTATTCTGCAAAGCATAAAGGAGTATTTGAAAGGAGTTTTTCGAAGAAGGACCTCGGAGAAGCTGCTTACATATTGAGCATCAAGATCTATAGAGATAGATCAAGATGCTTGATAAGTTTTCAATGAGTACATACCTTGACAAGTTTTTGAAATAGTTCAAAATGGAACAGTCAAAGAAAGAGTTCTTGCCTGTGTAACAAGGTGTGAAATTGAGTAAGACTCAAAACCCGACCACGGCAGAAGATAAAAAGAGAATGAAAGACATTCCCTGTGGCTTGGCCATAGGTTCTATGAAGTATGCCATGCTGTGTACCAGATCTATTGTATACCCTACACTGATTTTGGCAAGGGAGTACAATAGTGATCTAGGAGTAGATCACTGGACAACGGTCAAAATTATCCTTAGTGGAATAAGGAAATATTTCTCGATTATGGAGGTGACAAAAGGCTCGTCGTAAAGGGTTACATCGATGCAAACTTTGACACTGATCCATATGATTCTAGATCTCAATCTGGATGCATATTGAAAGTGGGAGCAAATAGCTAGAGTAGCTCCGTGCAGAGCATTGTTGGCATAGAAATTTGCAAAATACATGCGGATCTGAATGTGGCAGACCCGTTGACTAAACTTCTCTCACAAGCAAAACATGATCACACCTTAGTACTCTTTGGGTGTTAATCACATAATGATGTGAACTAGATTATCGACTCTAGTAAACCCTTTGAGTGTTGGTCACATGGCGATGTGAACTATGGGTGTTAATCACATGGTGATATGAACTATTGATGTTAAATCACATGGTGATATGAACTATTGATGTTAAATCACATGGTGATGTGAACTAGATTATTGACTCTAGTGCAAGTGGTAGACTGAAGGAAATATGCCCTAGAGGCAATAATAAAGTTATTATTTATTTCCTTATTTCATGATAAATGTTTATTATTCATGCTAGATTGTATTAACCGGAAACATAATACATGTGTGAATACATAGACAAACAGAGTATCACTAGTATGCCTCTACTTGACTAGCTCGTTGATCAAAGATGGTTGTGTTTCCTAGCCATAGACAAAGAGTTGTCATTTGATTAACGGGATCACATCATTAGGAGAATGATGTGATTGACATGACCCATTCCATTAGCTTAGCACCCGATAGTTTAGTATGTTGCTATTGCTTTCTTCATGACTTATACATGTTCCTATGCCTATGAGGTTATGCAACTCCCGTTTACCAGAGGAACACTTTGTGTGCTACCAAACGTCACAACGTAACTGGGTGATTATAAAGGAGCTCTACAGGTGTCTCCGAAGGTACATGTTGGGTTGGCGTATTTCGATATTAGGATTTGTCACTCCGATTGTCGGAGAGGTATCTCTGGGCCCTCTCGGTAATGCACATCACATAAGCCTTGCAAGCATTGCAACTAATGAGTTAGTTGAGAGATGATGTATTACAGAACGAGTAAAGAGACTTGCCGGTAACGAGATTGAACTAGGTATTAAGATACCGACGATCGAATCTCGGGCAAGTAACATACCGATGACAAAGGGAACACCATATGTTGTTATGCGGTCTGACCGATAAAGATCTTCGTAGAATATGTAGGAGCCAATATGAGCATCCATGTTCCGCTATTGGTTATTTACCGGAGACGTGTCTCGGTCATGTCTACATTGTTCTCGAACCCGTAGGGTCCGCACGCTTAACGTTACGATGATAGTTTCATTATGAGTTTATATGTTTTGATGTACAGAAGGTTGTTTGGAGTCCCGGATGTGATCACGGACATGACGAGGAGTCTCGAAATGGTCGAGACATGAAGATTGATATATTGGACGACTATATTCGGACATCGGAAAGGTTCCGAGTGATTCGGGTATTTATCGGAGTACCGGAGAGTTACGGGAATTCGCCGGGGAGTATATGGGCCTTATTGGGCCATACGGGAATAGATGAGAGAGGCCACAAGGAAGGAGGCGCGCCCCCCCTCTGGTCCGAATTGGACAAGGGGTGCAGCCCCCTTTTCCTTCTTCCTCTCCTCCTCTTTCCTTCTCTCCTACTCCAACAAGGAAAGGAGGAGTCCTACTCCCGGTGGGAGTAGGACTCCCCCCTTGGCGCGCCCTCCTCCTAGGCCGGCCGCCTCCCCCTAGCTCCTTTATATACGGGGGTAGGGGGGCACCCCATAGACAACAATTGATCGTTTGATCTCTTAGCCGTGTGCGGTGCCCCCTCCACCATAATCCTCGATAATATTGTAGAGGTGCTTAGGCGAAGCCCTGCGACGGTAGAACATCAAGATCGTCACCACGCCGTCGTGCTGACGGAACTCATCCCCGACACTTTGCTGGATCGGAGTCCGGGGATCGTTATCGAGCTGAACATGTGCTAGAACTCGGAGGTGCCGTAGTTTCGGTGCTTGATCGGTCGGGCCGTGAAGACGTACGACTACATCAACCGCGTTGTCATAACGCTTCCGCTATCGGTCTACGAGGGTACGTAGACAACACTCTCCCCTCTCGTTGCTATGCATCACCATGATCTTGCGTGTGTGTAGGAAATTTTTGAAATTACTACGTTCCCCAACAGTTTGTAGGACAGTAGCAAATTTCTCTCAAGTGGATGACCTAAGGTTTATCAAATCGTGGGAGGCGTAGGATGAAGATGGTCTCTCTCAAGCAACCCTGCAACCAAATAACAAAGAGTCTCTTGTGTCCCCAACACACCCAATACAATGGTAAATTGTATAGGTGCACTAGTTCGGCGAAGAGATGGTGATACAAGATGGATGGTAGATATAGGTTTTTGTAATATGAAAATATAAAAACAGCAAGGTAAATAATGATAAAAGTGAGCACAAACGGTATTGCAACGCGTTGAAACAAGGCCTAGGGTTCATACTTTCACTAGTGCAAGTTCTCTCAACAATAATAACATAATTGGATCATATAACAGTCCCTCAACATGCAACAAAGAGTCACTCCAAAGTCACTAATAGCGAAAAACAAACGAAGAGGTTATTGTAGGGTATGAAACCACCTCAAAGTTATTCTTTCCAATCAATCCATTGGGCTATTCCTATAAGTGTCACAAACAACCCTAGAGTTCGTAGTAAAATAACACCTTAAGACACATATCAACCAAAACCCTAATGTCACCTATATACTCCAATGTCACCACAAGTATCCGTGGGTATGATTATACGATATGCATCACACAATCTCAGATTCATCTATTCAAACCAACACAAAGTACTTCAAAGAGTGCCCCAAAGTTTCTACCGGAGAGTCAAGACAAAAACGTGTGCCAACCCCTATGCATAAGTTCACAAGGTCACTGAACCCGCAAGTTGATCACCAAAACATACATCAAGTAGATCATGTGAATATCCCATTGTCACCACAGATAAGCACATGCAATATATACATCAAGTGTTCTCAAATCCTTAAAGACTCAATCCGATAAGATAACTTCAAAGGGAAAACTCAATCCATTAGAAGAGAGTAGAGGGGGAGAAACATCATAAGATCAAACTATAATAGCAAAGCTCATGATACATCAAGATCGTGCCAAATGAAGAACACGAGAGAGAGATCAAACACATAGCTACTAGTACATACCCTCAGCCCCGAGGGTGAACTACTCCCTCCTCATCATGGAGAGCGTCGGGATGATGAAGATGGCCACCGATGATGATTCCCCCCTCCGGCAGGGTGCCGGAACAGGTCCCAATTGGTTTTTGATGGCTATAGAGGCTTGCGGCGGTGGAACTCCCGATCTAGGTTATTTTCTGGAGGTTTGGGGATTTATAGGAGAGGTTGGCGTTGAGAACAAGTCAGGGGGCCCACGGAGAGTCCACGAGGCAGGGGGCGCGCCCTCCACCCTCATGGGGCCCACGGGACTCCCCTCCGATAACTCTTCATTCTAGTATTTTTTATATTTTCCAGAAAAAATCTTCGTTGATTTTCAACGCATTCCGAGAACTTTTATTTTTGTACAAAAACAACACCATGGTAGTTCTGCTGAAAACAGCGTCAGTCCGGGTTAGTTCTAATCAAATCATACCAAAATCATGTAAAAATATTGTAAAATGGCATGAATACATCAAAAATTATAGATACGTTGGAGACGTATCAAGATACCTTGGTTCTCAAAAATAAGGGAAATACTTACGCTACTTTGCTGCATCACCCTTTCCTCTTCAAGGGAAAACCAACGCATGCTCAAGAGGTAGCAAGAAGGATTTCTGGCGCCGTTGTCGGGGAGATGTATGCCAAGTCAAGACATACCAAGTACCCATCATAAACTCTTCTCCCTCGCATTACATTATTTGCCATTCGCCTCTCGTTTTCCTCTCCCCCACTTCCAAAATGATTTTTGAAAAGATTCACCTTTTCTTCGCCCCTATTCCGTTCGATCTTGTGTTACCATGTGCCTTCTTTTTACTTGCATCTTCTCTTGCTAAAAGTTTATGGATCCCCATCCACTTGCTAATCTTTTTAAGAGATCCAATTATGATGAACCAATTGCTAGTGAGTTGAGTGCACTAGATTATATTTATGGAGTTTTGCTTGAAATCCGCGAATCTGGAAATTGTGATGAAGTGCTTTATAAAGTGATTCACGATAGATATTTGAATAAAAAGCATGATTGCAATGATATTACTATAAATTCCCTTAATGTCAATTGTGCTAATAATATGCAAAACCCTAAGCTTGGGGATGCTAATTTTGCTATGTCTACTACTTGTTGCAATGATCATGATTGGGGTGATTCTTCTTATGATCTTGAAAGTTAATTTAAGCCCCATGATGAATATGAGATTGATAATAATGTTTGCAATAATATTCAAAGTGGGTTTGGAAGAGTGTCGACTTTAGATCCCACATATTTGGAGAATATTCAATCTTATGAATTTTTTGATAAAAGTGGGTTCGGAGAGGTCATGACTTTATTTTATGATAATCCCACTGTTTCGGAAGAGTATCAACTTTGCATGCTTGTGGATCATGAAGAGAAAATTTTATGTAATAGATATATTGTTCAATTTGAGTATGATCCCACGTGTAATTATTATGAGAGAGGAAAATATGGTTGTAGAAATTTTCATGTTACTAAATTACCTCTCGTTATGTTGAGATTGCTATTGTTTCTTTCTTATTCCTTGCATATGCTAGATCTTGCTTGCCTTGCTAATTTGTTTTCCTATAAAATTCCTATGCATAGTAAGCATGTTAGACTTAGATTTGTTTGTCACGTGTTTTATGATGCTCTCTTTGTGTTTCAATTGCCATCTTTCATGTGAGCATCATTAAAATTATCAATGCCTAGCTAGGGGCGTTAAACAATAGCGCTTGTTGGGAGGCAACCCAATTTTATTTTTGTTCCTTGATTTTCCCCCCTGTTTAGTAATAAATAATTCATCTAGCTTATGTTTAGATGTGGTTTTATGTTTTAATTAGTGTTTGTGCCAAGTAGAACCTTTGGGAAGACTTGGGTGAAGTCTTTGTGATCTTGCTGTAAAAAACAGAAACTTTTGTGCTCACGAGATTAGCTGCCATTTTTTACTGCAGAGTGATTTTAGGTTGATTCTTTTTGCAGATGATTAATAGACAAATTCCTCATGTCCACCTATTTATTTCAGAATTTTTGGAGTTACATAAGTATTCGAATGATACAGATTGCTAGAGGCTGTTCTGTGTTGACAGATTCTGTTTTTCGTGTGTTGTTTGCTTATTTTGATGAATCTATGAGTAATATCGGCGGGTATGAACCATACATAAGTTGGAATACAGTAGGTTTAAAACCAATATAAATAAATAATGAGTTAATTACAGTATGTGTTGTGAAGTTTTCAAGTTTTTGGGTAAAGATTTGATGGATTTTGGAATAAGGAGTGGCAAGAGCCTAAGCTTGGGGATGCCCAAGGCACCCAAGGTAAAATTCAAGGACAACCAAAAGCCTAAGCTTGGGTATGCCCTGGAAGCACTGCAAAAAAATACACTTCCGTGATGATACGTGTTTGTCACAGTAGGTCGCGTTTTTTGTCATGCATGTACATCCATGACAAATTTATGACAAAATCAAGATAGTCATACCTGTGCTGTCGTAGAAGTGTTCCATGACATTACCAAAATTATCATCACGGAAGTGTCCACTTCCATGATGATAAATCGCGCGTCACAGAAGTGCTTTCGTCAAGGGTGACCGACACATGGCATCTACTGTAATGGAACGCCGTTAAGCTACCGGGTCGGGTTTTGGATCCGATAACCCGTTAACAGCCCCGACCAATGGGGATTTTCCACGTGTAAAATCATCATTGGCTGGAGGAGACATGTGTCAGGTCCGCGTTGGCACAGGTGTCACTCATCCAATGGGCGAGACACGCCTATGATATGTTGACACGTGGACCGTCCCATCAAGTTTAAATGGGCCGGCCCAACTGAAGGCCCACAAGATTTTGCGGACCATAACGGGCCGGCCCAGCTAAAGGCCCACGAGATTTTGCGGACCATAATGGGCTGGCCCATCTAAAGGCCCACAAGATTTTGTGGGCCATAATGGGCCGGCCCAGGTAAAGGCCCACAAGATTTTTGTGTGCCATAATGGGCCGGCCCAGGTAAAGGCCCACAAGATTCTTGCGGATCATAATGGGCCGGCCCAGCTAAAGGTCCACGAGATTTCGCCGACATTAATGGACCGGCCCAGCTGTAGGCCCACAAGATTTTGAGGACCCTAGTAGGCCGGCCCATTAACTGGCTGCCATGTTTTGGGCCAAATACCGGCCCATATTTGATCCGGTCCATTAATGGCCTACCACGCTCCGGGCCTAATAGTGGCCCATATGAGATCCGGCCTGTTAAAGCCTACCACGTTCTGGGCCAAATTACGACCCAGATCAAGTCCGACCCTTTAAGAGGCTTTGGGATCAATTATGGCCCATATCAGATTCGGCCCGTCAACTAGGCACTATGGTAAAATCCCGCATGCGACCGAGCCCTGCGGGTCATTTTGGTGGCGGGATGTGTTGAACCTCAGTGATACATACCGCGGAATCACACATGTGACTGTTGGAGATGGTTCCACCGTCCTCTTCTGGAAGGATCTATGGCTCGAACAACCGCTAGAAACTTCTCATCCCAGGGCCTTTTCATTTGTCAGAGATGATGACTCTTCGGTAGCTCAATTTCTTGCGATGACCAACCTGCAAGATGAGTTCTTCCTCCCCCTCTCCATAGAAGCAAGAGATGAACTGCGGGATCTACAGGAACTGACAGCAAACACGCACCCTGCCGGTGGGGAAAACAACGTGTGGTCTTGTGTTTGGGGAGCCAAATACTCATCTCGACAGTTTTATGCTTACTACTTCAGAAATGTGACTGCGGATGATGCCTTTCAATGGATTTGGAAATCTAAATGTACAATGAAAATCAAAGTTTTCACGTGGTTGGTCGCAGCTGATCGCGCTAATACTAAAAACATGCTGAGAAGGCGACACTGGAACGTTGCAGATGGAACCAATTGTGCCCTGTGTGGCAATGGGGAAGAGGAAACAGTGGAACACTTGTTTTTTGACTGTCCGTTTAGTGCTGAATGCTAGGGAGAAATTGGGATGCAATTTGCTTACACGGGTGACCGTCTGGTCAAAATCCACCAGGGAAAGGGGAACTGGACCCAGCCCATGTTTATGGAGATTTTTATGACGGCGGCGTGGGCAATCTGGAAGGAGCGTAATGACAAAATTTTCAGGAGTATCCCCAACTCGCTCCCCTCTTGGAAGAAAAGATTTAAGACAGATTTTGCTCTTCTAGCTCATAGAGTCAAACCCTCCTTGGTGGGGTTCGTGGAAAATTTTGTCAACTCCCTTGTATAAAAGTTACTTTATTTTAGCTGTAACGTACTATTTCTCCTTGTCCCCCCCTCACCATGTGATTGAGGGGATGAGGATGTAGGGACAGAGGATACCCCCTTGGGTGCGCCTGTGTTCCCCTGCATATGTACTTGGTGTGAAAATGAATGAAAAATGTCAGTAGGAGCCTCTCCTACTGTCTTTGATTGATAAAAAAAAACTAGACACTATGCTTTTGGGCCCACTTGCTAAAGGCCCACTTAGTAATTCGGCCTGATATTAGTTTTAGCCTATTAAGGGCCCGTTTAACATTTCGGCCTTATATTAATTTCGGCCTGTTAAAAGCCCTTCATATAGTTGGGCCTAACTACGGCCCGATTTGCATCCGGCCTGCTCGCAGCCGATATCTGATTGGGCCAAACAAGGACCGAGACAATTTTGGCCTGTTAAAAGCCCGTGTTTGATTCGCACAATCATGGGCCGGGGTTCATTTCGGGCTGCTGCCGGCCCGTGAGCTGTTCGGCACGTTTCAGGCCCAACCTACATCGTGATTGCATGACGGCCCGATTATGTATCGTAATTTTATGGTTTGGCCGGTTTACAGTAAAATAACTACATCATCGTGAATAAGAAAAAACCTAGACTATACAATAAAGAAATTACGGCATATTACATCCACTAGGCATCAAAGTTCGCCACTATGATAATAAAGCACAAGCAGACAGCAGATTACATACACTGGGCATCAAAGATCGCCACCAGTGCAAATAAACACGCCAACAAAATAATATACAAAACTGACAGCACTTCAATAGAGTTCAAGAAAGGTTAGCCCTGCTGGGGAGCTGCAGCGCAAGCAGCTGAGCAAGATGATGAGACTGCGCTTGTTCAACACTTATATCTTCCTCACTCTGAAAGATAAACAAGCAGACAGATGACAAGTTTTGCACATAAAAGTATCAGTGCTGACAATTCATCACATTTCTTACTGACGAATAAAGTGACACAGTTTAAAATTGCATTAACACAATATGGTATTTTTCAGGTTAAGACATGGTAGGAAATGACATTGTGAAGGAGTTGGCAGCTTCATGGCACCACTGGATTACAGATCAAGAACTCATAAGTATCAATGGTTAGTGTGCTATCAATTTATACCATTTCAGATTGGCAAATAAAGAGACGGCTTCAATAATAGTAGAATGATATGACATTGTTCATAGTTAAGACATTGTAGAATATGACATTGTGCTGTAGTGGGTAGGTTCACCACTCCACTGGATTACGGATGAAGAACAGAAGCATACATGCAGTGCAAAAGAAGATCACTTGCTCTGTATAGTTTAATTTACATGGTATGAAGAAGGAACTTGGTTGTACAATTGAAAACTTAAATTGAGAAAGGACAAACTTTTGTTTATGAACTACATAATAAACTTTAAACAAGCAATTTGATGCAAACACCAAAAATAAACAGCTGTTGCAGTCATGCCTAACCAAATATATACAACAAAGTTTGAAGGCTTGAGATGGACAAACTTACATTATTGGTGAAGACAGGCTCTATAAAGGCCTTGTCCATGCTGATGGGGGGGGGGGGCAATTCAAGAAGTTTACCACAAAATCTTCTTCAAAAGCATTGCCTTTATTCTACATTTTGTTAAGAGTAAATATAGATGTGATAATATACGAAAAAATGGAGAATATTTAATATAAGATGAAGAGTGATTCTACATAACCAAGTAGCTATAAATGTAAGTGCAGCGATACAGGCAAAAGGTATAGCCAAGAGCAATGCACAACTAAACTTCTTCAGTACCAACCTTATGGTAAGAGTAAATATAGATCTGATGTGTAGAAAATGGAGGGCAAAGGAAAATAAGCTGCAGAGTGATGGTACATGAACAACTACTTGTCATTATAAGTACACTAATAAAGGACAACATGTACTTACAAGAACAATGCAGAGCTAAAAAAACATTGGCATTTGATATATTCTACACTAATGTAACCATTCATACAGATCAGATAATTTGGAGCAAACAATTGATAAGCAAGCTATCATGCATACTGCTGTCACATAATGAACCAGGTATGTATGCAAGTACAGTAATACAGGACAACATGTACTAACAAGAGCAAAGCAGCGGGCAGCATATTTGCGATATCCTGTCGTTCTTGTCAAACCGGAATTCTTCTTCGAGCAGATTTCCTGCAAAAAAGATCCATAAGGCACATGCGGAAAAGTAGAAGTTCAAATTGTCATGTGATTTCATAGACAGTACCTCATCCTGGGAACGAGACCAGTGCATAACAAGGTTTTTCCATTCAATGTCTTCTAAATTTAGCACAGGAGACTTCACCGGAAATTCGTTTATAGACTTGCCATCAAAGTGTGATTTCCTCAGGTAATACCGATACTCCTGCAATGCTTCCTTGAAAAGCACAAGCAAGCTTTGCTCGTCATGACTATCCAGATTGACCCTCGCCTAGTTACAACAATGTAATGTAAATCATTGATGTGTTCAATCAGCAGAAAACAGGAAAATAATAACCATAAATAATAGCACTTACACGTAAGTTGGACAAGAAGATGTGAAAATGGTGTTTGTCTTCACAATAATCTTCCCATGATGGGAATATATGCACGTAGTTGTTGGGGAACGTAGTAATTTCAAAAAAATTCCTACGCACACGCAAGATCATGGTGATGCATATCAACAAGAGGGGAGAGTGTTGTCCATGTACCCTCGTAGACCGAAAGCCGAAGCGTTATAACAACGCGGTTGATGTAGTTGTACGTCTTCACAGCCCGATCGATCAAGCATCGAAACTACGGCACCTCCGATTTCTAGCACACGTTCAGCTCGATGACGATCCCCGGACTCCGATCCAGCAGAATGTCGGGGAAGAGTTTCGTCAGCACGACGGCGTGGTCACGATCTTGATGTTCTACCGTCGTAGGGCTTCGCCTAAGCACCGCTACAATATTATCGAGGATTATGGTGGAGGGGGGCACCGCACACGGCTAAGAGATCAATGATCAATTATTGTGTCTTTGGGGTGCCCCCTGCCCCCGTATATAAAGGAGCAAGGGAGGAGGATGGCCGACCCTCTATGGCGCACCTCCAAGAGGGGAATCCTACTAGGACTCCAAGTCCTAGTAGGTTTCCACCTAAAGGGAGAGAGGGGGGAGGAAGGAGAGGGAGAGGGAGAAGGAAAGTGGGGCGCCGCCCCCCCTCTCCTAGTCCAATTTAGACCAGAGGGGGAGGGGCGCGTGGCCAGCCCTGGCCGCCCCTCTCTCTCTCCACTAAGGCCCAACAAGGCCCTTTAGTTCCCCCGGGGTTATCGATAACCCTCCGGCACTCCGGTTTAATCCGATACTTCTCCAAAACACTTCCGGTGTCTGAATATAGTCGTCCAATATATCAATCTTCATGTCTCGACCATTTCGAGACTCCTCGTCATGTCCGTGATCACATCCGGGACTCCGAACAACCTTCGGTACATCAAAACATATAAACTTATAATGAAACTGTCATCGTAACGTTAAGCGTGCGGACCCTACGGGTTCGAGAACAATGTAGACATGACCGAGACACGTCTCCGGTCAATAACCAATAGCGGAACCTGGATGCTCATATTGGCTCCTACATATTTTACGAAGATCTTTATCGGTCAGACCGCATAACAACATACGTTGTTCCCTTTGTCATCGGTATGTTACTTGCCCAAGATTCGATCGTCGGTATCTTAATACCTAGTTCAATCTCTCTACCGGCAAGTCTCTTTACTCGTTCCGTAATACATCATCTCACAACTAACTCATTAGTTGCAATGCTTGCAAGGCTTATGTGATGTGCATTACCGAGAGGGCCCAGAGATACCTCTCCGACAATCGGAGTGACAAATCCTAATCTCGAAATACGCCAACCCAACATGTACCTTCGGAGACACCTGCAGAGCTCCTTTATAATCACCCAGTTACGTTGTGACGTTTGGTAGCACACAAAGTGTTCCTCTGGTAAACGGGAGTTGCATAATCTCATAGTCATAGGAACATGTATAAGTCATGAAGAAAGCAATAGCAACATACTAAACGATCGGGTGCTAAGCTAATGGAATGGGTCATGTCAATCACATCATTCTCCTAATGATGTGATCTCGTTAATCAAATGGCAACACATGTCTATGGTTAGGAAACATAACCATCTTTGATCAACGAGCTAGTCAAGTAGAGGCATACTAGTGACACTCTGTTTGTCTATGTATTCACACAAGTATTATGTTTCCGGTTAATACAATTCTAACATGAATAATAAACATTTATCATGATATAAGGAAATAAATAATAACTTTATTATTGCCTCTAGGGCATATTTCCTTCAGCCTCCCACTTGCACTAGATTCAATAATCTAGATTACACAGTAATGATTCTAACACCCATGGAGCCTTGGTGCTGATCATGTTTTGCTCGTGAAAGAGGCTTAGTCAACGGGTCTGCAACATTCAGATCCGTATGTATCTTGCAAATCTCTATGTCTCCCACCTGGATTAGATCCTGGATGGAATTGAAGCTTCTATTGATGTGCTTGGTTCTCTTGTGAAATCTGGATTCCTTCACCAAGGCAATTGCACCAGTATTGTCACAAAAGATTTTCATTGGACCTGATGCACTAGGTATGAAACCTAGATCGGATATGAACTCCTTCATCCAGACTCCTTTATTTGCTGCTTCCGAAGCAGCTATGTACTCCGCTTCACATGTAGATCCCGCCACGACGCTTTGTTTAGAACTGCACCAATTGACAGCTCCACCATTTAATGTAAACACGTATCCGGTTTGCGATTTAGAATCGTCCGGATCAGTGTCAAAGCTTGCATCAACGTAACCATTTACGATGAGCTCTTTGTCACCGCCATATACGAGAAACATATCCTTAGTCCTTTTCAGGTACTTCAGGATGTTCTTGAGTGGTCCACTCCTGGATTACTTTGGTACCTCCCTGCTAGACTTATAGCAAGACACACATCAGGTCTGGTACACAGCATTGCATACATGATAGAGCCTATGGCTGAAGCATAGGGAACATCTTTCATTTTCTCTCTATCTTCTGCGGTGGTCGGACATTGAGTCTTACTCAACTTCACACCTTGTAACACAGGCAAGAACCCTTTCTTTGCTTGATCCATTTTGAACTTCTTCAAAACTTTGTCAAGGTATGTGCTTTGTGAAAGTCCAATTAAGCGTCTTGATCTATCTCTATAGATCTTAATGCCCAATATGTAAGAAGCTTCACCGAGGTCTTTCATTGAAAAACTCTTATTCAAGTATCCCTTTATGCTATCCAGAAATTCTATATCATTTCCAATTAGTAATATGTCATACACATATAATATCATAAACGCTATAGAGCTCCCACTCACTTTCTTGTAAATACAGGCTTCTCCAAAAGTCTGTATAAAACCAAATGCTTTGATCACACTATCAAAGCGTTTATTCCAACTCCGAGAGGCTTGCACCAGTCCATAAATGGATCGCTGGAGCTTGCACACTTTGTTAGCTCCCTTTGGATCGACAAAACCTTCCGGTTGCATCATATACAACTCTTCTTCCAGAAATCCATTCAGGAATGCAGTTTTGACATCCATCTGCCAAATTTCATAATCATAAAATGCGGCAATTGCTAACATGATTCGGACAGACTTAAGCATCACTACGAGTGAGAAGGTCTCATCATAGTCAATCCCTTGAACTTGTCGAAAACCTTTCGCAACAAGTCGAGCTTTGTAGACAGTAACATTACCATCAGCGTCAATCTTCTTCTTGAAGATCCATTTATTCTCAATTGCTTGTCGATCATCGGGCAAGTCAACAAAAGTCCACACTTTGTTCTCATACATGGATCCCATCTCAGATTTCATGGCTTCTAGCCATTTTGCGGAATCTGGGCTCACCATCGCTTCTTCATAGTTCGTAGGTTCACCATGATCTAGTAGCATGACTTCCAGTACAGGATTACTGTACCACTCTAGTGTGGATCTTACTCTGGTTGATCTACGAGGTTTGGTAGTAACTTGATCTGAAGTTTCATGATCAACATCATTAGCTTGCTCACTAATTGGTGTAGGTGTCACAGAAACCGGTTTCTGTGATGTACTACTTTCCAATAAGGGAGCAGGTATAGTTACCTCATCAAGTTCCACTTTCCTCCCACTCACTTCTTTCGAGAGAAACTCCTTCTCTAGAAAGGATCCATTCTTAGCAACGAATGTTTTGCCTTCGAATCTCTGATAGAAGGTGTACCCAACAGTCTCCTTTGGGTATCCTATGAAGACACATTTCTCCGAATTGGGTTCGAGCTTATCAGGTTGAAGGTTTTTCACATAAGCATCGCAGCCCCAAACTTTTAGAAATGACAACTTTGGTTTCTTGCCAAACCACAGTTCATAAGGCGTTGTCTCAATGGATTTTGATGGTGCCCTATTTAACGTGAATGCGGCCGTCTCTAAAGCATAACCCCAAAACGATAGCGGTAAATCTACAAGAGACATCATAGATTGCACCATATCTAGTAAAGTACGATTACGACGTTCGGACACACCATTATGCTGTGGTGTTCCGGGTGGCGTGAGTTGTGAAACTATTCCGCATTGTTTCAAATGTAGACCAAACTCGTAACTCAAATATTCTCCTCCACGATCAGATCGTAGAAACTTTATTTTCTTGTTACGATGATTTTCAACTTCACTCTGAAATTCTTTGAACTTTTCAAATGTTTCAGACTTATGCTTCATTAAGTAGATATACCCATATCTGCTTAAATCATCTGTGAAGGTGAGAAAATAACGATATCCGCCACGAGCCTCAACATTCATCGGACCACATACATCTGTATGTATGATTTCCAACAAATTTGTTGCTCTCTTCATAGTACCGGAGAATGGCGTTTTAGTCATCTTGCCCATGAGGCACGGTTCACAAGTACCAAGAGATTCATAATCAAGTGGTTCCAAAAGTCCATCAGTATGGAGTTTCTTCATGCGCTTTACACCGATATGACCTAAATGGCAGTGCCACAAATAAGTTGCACTATCATTATCAACTCTGCGTCTTTTGGCTTCAACATTATGAATATGTGCATCACTAGTATCGAGATTCATCAAAAATAGACCACTCTTCAAGGGTGCATGACCATAAAAGATATTACTCATATAAATAGAACAACCATTATTCTCTGATTTAAATGAATAACCGTCTCACATCAAACAAGATCCAGATATAATGTTCATGCTCAACGCTGGCACCAAATAACAATTATTTAGGTCTAATACTAATCCCGAAGGTAGATGCAGAGGTAGCATGCCGACCGCGATCACATCGACTTTGGAACCATTTCCCACGCGCATCGTCACCTCGTCCTTCGCCAGTGTTCACTTAATCCGTAGTCCTTGTTTCGAGTTGCAAATATTAGCAACAGAACCAGTATCAAATACCCAGGTGCTACCGCGAGCTCTAGTAAGGTACACATCAATAACATGTATATCACATATACCTTTGTTCACCTTGCCATCCTTCTTATCCGCCAAATACTTGGGGCAGTTCCGCTTCCAGTGACCAGTCTGCTTGCAGTAGAAGCACTCAGTTTCAGGCTTAGGTCCAGATTTGGGCTTCTTCTCCTGAGCAGCAACTTGCTTGATGTTCTTCTTGAAGTTCCCCTTCTTCTTCTGTTGGGGATATTACTGCTAGGCGTAAACCGGCCTAAGTGGGCCGGGTTGGCTTCATCAGTAGTCTAAAGGTGCTAAGGTCCAGAGGCTAGACAAAGGCCCAAGGCCATAGTCGGTTCAGTATCTATAGCGGTAAACCGACGTGTATATAAACTTGTATTATAAGTTAGGAATAGGGAGAGACCAACCCAGATATGAATATAAACCGGAGGTTGGGACTCTATGAACCGACGGGTGTCACCCGTGTATATAAGGGGACAACCCGATAGCGGTTCAGGACAGACAACGATAACTCGAGGCCTAGGCAAAGCTTATTTGCTCCCTAGTCATCGAAACCCCATCAATTCCATCACAAACTAGACGTAGGCTTTTACCTTCATCGAAGGGGCCGAACTAGTATAAACTCCCTGTATCCCTTGTCCGCTTTAACCCCTTCGAGTTAACCCGTTGCGATGGCTCCACGACTAAGTCCTTTCGCTAGGACATCTGCCGTGACAAACCCACGACAGTTGGCACCCACCATGGGGCTATCGCATGATGGTTTCAAGTTCTTGGAGGGCCGCTTTGAAGGACTCGAGGGATACGCCGTGGGCCGGATGACCAAGAGTCATCGCGACAAGATCTACATCGACGACGCAGGCTGGGGCCCCGAGGCCGACTCAATTGAGTACGGGTACCGGGTCCCCTTTGGTGGCATACATGTCTTCATCAGCAAGATCGGTGAACCGGGCCCTGAGCTGGACACCTGCACCGACCTCGTCGAGACAGCTCAGCGTGCACGACCTGCCCGGGTTAAACCGGCCGTGAAGCATGCCTTCGTAGGAGTCATCCATGGAGGAAGCTATGAGGACGGATCAGGATCTGGGGGTGAAACCATCGTTTACTCTGGCGACGAGTCATCTACCGGAGAGACTGAATCATTGTATCAACTACAAGATGGCCGGATTGGGGGCTGTTCCGATGGCGACAGTATTCCGGACTCCTTCGACCTGCCCAACCGGGTTGGGATATTCATGGCCGGTACGCAAGCAACACCTCACTCATCGACAGCCGCGGCGATGATTTCCGGTTCAGCAGCAGCAACGGCAGCCGGAGCAGGAGGCTCGGTGCGCCCGCCGGTTCAAGTGTTATCAGATCTATTCGACGCATTGGTTGCACTCATGGCAGAGGCTAATCCGGTGGATCAAGATGCTCATAACGCGGAGGTCGCAAAGGTGAGAGAGCAGATTACCCAGGCCAAAGCGGATCTGGCAGCAGAAGAGGTCAGGATGACCATGGAGCGGGCCGCTTTGGATGCCCAAGCTTATAAACTCATGCTGGACCAGAACGCCTCACAGGAAGTCATGAGGAGGAAATACCGATCTCGTTTGCCCTCAGTTTTTGAAGGAAGGAACCTTTTCAACACCCCTGAAGCGGGAATCAATAATCCGCCGGTAGTAAACCGGGCGGAGGCACCTGCGGCAGGAGCGCCGGTTCAGCCCCGTTTAATAGATCTGCCTCGTCATAATACTGGTGTACCGCAAGCCGTGCCTACACCTCCGGGTCACTACTCCAATCCGATGGATAACCTCATTGCAGCTGCGGTACGGCTGGAGGCTATTCCAGTTGAAGGTGATTCATTACAGGCGATCGAAACGCGCCGGATTAAGGAGCTCCTCAGGACGGCCTTGATCCAACAGGAAGCATACTCATACAGCCGCGACCGGATTCATTCTACCCCACGTCCGGCTCAGAGTTATAGCAGGCATATGGAGGAACCAGCTGTGTCAAGTAACGCGCGGCGTGAAGCACCCCGTGGCAACAATCCGGCTCCCGATGCCCAGGAGGTGGTAGACCGAGCCCGGGTGCGCAGGGAAGCTGAGTTAGCAGCGCAGTATCAGACTCATCAGTTCACACCGGTTCGTCCCACCACTTCGGTTGAACCGGGGCTCACTTCTAGCGCTTTGGGAGTGCCTTGTCTTGTCCCTGCTTTACGCAATGTGCGCCTGCCCAAGGATTTTAAAGGCCCGCGCAAGGTGCCGAACTACACGGTGGATCAACCCCCAGAGACGTGGGTGGAGAGTTATGAGATGGCCATGGAGATGCTTGATGTCGATGAGGCAGCGTGCGCAAAATATTTTACTATGATGCTTGAAGGGACAGCCGGCACTTGGTTAAAAAGCTTACCGCCCAATTCTATCAGTTCATGGGCCCAGCCGCGAGACCGGTTCATCAATAATTTCAAAGACACGTGTAAGCAGCCCATGTCAATAGTGGATTTAGCTGCCTGCGTCCAGGAGGAAGGAGAATCAACAACTCATTGGGTGCGCAGGGTCTCACGAGTTCTGCACTCTTCAGACCGCATCAATGCAGACACCGCAGTTATAACCTTGGAAGGCAATTGCCGGTTTGGACCTTTGAAGCTGAAGTTAGGACGAATGAAACGCCATTGTACTGACATGGGAACCCTCATGGGCGCTTTGGTAAAGTACACTGATTCTGATAGTACCAAGGATCCCGAGTCTGATGATGAAAAGACAGGGAAGGGAAAGAAGAACGGCAACTTCAGAGGTCAGCACCATCACTCAGCAGGAAACGGTGGGGGAGGCAAGCGTAAAGCGGATGGCAACATGGATTTTGTGGCCAATACTAACGTACAGAACGGAGGCCAGCGACAGAAGGGCAAAAAACGCAGTGGAGGGCCCAGTCCTAATCCGGAACGCCTGAACTATCTGTTAAACCAGCCCTGTCCAAAGCATGGAACAAGGGAGGAACCGACAAACCACCTTTGGAAAGATTGTTATATCATGCAAGAATTCAAGAATTCCAATGCCTTCCGGTATGACCCCGGCTCTGGTGGTGGTTCTGGGTCTGGACCGAGTCACGGTGGTGGAAATTCCGGTTCAGGATTTAATGGTAACCCGGGCGGGCATGACAACCAGCATAATCAGAATAACCAGGGTGGTAACAATCAGCAACAGCAGCAGTCGGGTTACCAGAGCAATCCAAAGCAGCTAAATAGTGGGCAGTATCATGTATTCAGCACTAGCTTGGACAAGCGGGATAGGAAGCTCCAGAAGCGGGCAGTTAATTCTGTTGAACCGGCCGTGCCCCGGTATCTGCGCTGGTCAGAGCAACCAATCATATGGAGTAGAGAGGATCACCCTCCCCGGGTTGACAATCCGGGTCAGCTGGCTTTAGTGGTGGCACCTCAGGTTGGGGGTTATAAGTTCACCAAGGTACTCATGGATGGAGGTAGCAGCATTAACATCCTGTACTATGAGACTTTTCGTCGAATGGGGCTGACAGATAAGGAACTCCGGCCTTCAAATACGGTTTTTCATGGTGTGGTACCTGGCAAGTCAGCATACTGTTGGGGAACGTTGCAGAAAATTAAAATTTTTCCTACGGTTTCACCAAGATCCATCTATGAGTTCATCTAGCAACGAGTCATGGGAGAGAGAGATTGCATCTACATACCACTTTGTAGATCGCGAGCGGAAGCGTTCAACGAACGGGGTTGATGTAGTCGTACACACCGTGATCCAAATCACCGGAGATCCTAGCACCGAAAGCACGGCACCTCCGCGTTCAACACACGTACGGTCAGCATAACGTCTCCTTCTTCTTGATCCAGCAAGGGGGAAGGAGAGGTTGATGAAGATCCAGCAGCACGACGGCGTGGTGGTGGATGCAGCAGAACTCCGGCAGGGCTTCGCTAAGCAACTACGGGAGAAGGAGGAGGTGTTGCAGGGAGGAGGGAGGCGCCAGGGCTTATGGGTGCGGCCACCCCTCCCTCCCCTCCCTTTATATAGGCGCATGAGAGGGGGGAGGGCGCAGCCTTGCCCCTTCCTCCAAGGAAGGGGTGCGGCCAAGGGGGGGGAGGAGTCCATCCTCCCCAAGGCACCTCGGAGGTGCCTTCCCCTCTTTGGACTCTTCCCTCTCCAAGTCTTCTTGGCGCATGGGCCTCTTGGGGCTGGTTCCCCTTGGCCCATGCAGGCCAAGGCGCACCCCCTAAGGCCCATGTGGCCCACCGGGGCAGGTGGCCCCACCTGGTGGACCCCGGGACCCCTCCGGTGGTCCCGGTACAATACCGATAACACCGAAACTTGTCCCGATGGCCGAAATAGCACTTCCTATATATAATTATTTACCTCCGGACCATTCCGGAACTCCTCGTGACGTCCGGGATCTCATCCGGGACTCCGAACAACATTCGGGTTACTGCATATACATATCTTCACAATCCTAGCGTCACCGAACCTTAAGTGTGTAGACCCTACGGGTTCGGGAGACATGCAGACATGACCGAGACGACTCTCGGGCAATAACCAACAGCGGGATCTGGATACCCATGTTGGCTCCCACATACTCCACGATGATCTCATCGGATGAACCACGATGTCGAGGATTCGATTAATCCCGTATACGATTCCCTTTGTCAATCGGTATTTTACTTGCCCGAGATTCGATCGTCGGTATCCCAATACCTCGTTCAATCTCGTTACCGGCAAGTCACTTTTCTCGTACCGTAATGCATGATCCCGTGATCAAACACTTTGATCACATTGAGCTCATTGTGATGATGCATTACCGAGAGGGCCCGGTGATACCTCTCCGTCAAGCGGAGTGACAAATCCCAGTCTCGATTCATGTCAACCCAACAGACACTTTCAGAGATACCCGTAGTATACCTTTATAGTCACCCAGTTACGTTGTGACGTTTGGCACACCCAAAGCACTCCTACGGTATCCGGGAGTTACACGATCTCATGGTCTAAGGAAAGGATACTTGACATTGGAAAACTCTAGCAAACGAACTAAGCGATCTTATGCTATGTTTAGGATTGGGTCTTGTCCATCACATCATTCTCCTAATCATGTGATCCCGTTATCGATGACATCCAATGTCCATAGTCAGGAAACCATGACTATCTGTCGATCAACGAGCTAGTCAACTAGAGGCTCACCAGGGACATGTTTGTTGTCTGTTATTCACACATGTATTACGATTTCCGGATAACACAATTATAGCACGAATAAAGACAATTATCATGAACAAGGAAATATAATAATAATGCTTTTATTATTGCCTCTAGGGCATATTTCCAACAGTCTCCCACTTGCACTAGAGTCAATAATCTAGTTACATTGTGATGAATCGAACACCCATAGAGTTCTGGTGAAGATCATGTTTTGCCTTAGGGAGAGGTTTAGTCAATGGATCTGCGACATTCAGATCCGTGTGTACTTTACAAATCTCTATGTCTCCATCTTGAACATTTTCACGAATGGAGTTGAAGCGACGCTTGATGTGCCTAGTCTTCTTGTGAAACCTGGGCTCCTTGGCAAGTGCAATAGCTCCAGTGTTGTCACAGAAGAGCTTGATTGGCCCCGACGCATTGGGTATGACTCCGAGGTCGGTGATGAACTCCTTCACCCAAATTGCTTCATGTGCTGCCTCCGAGGCTGCCATGTACTCCGCTTCACATGTAGATCCCGCCACGACGCTTTGCTTGCAACTGCACCAGGTTACTGCCCCACCATTCAAAATATACACGTATCCGGTTTGTGACTTAGAGTCATCCAGATCTGTGTCGAAGCTAGCGTCGACGTAACCCTTTACGACGAGCTTTTCGTCACCTCCATAAACGAGAAACATTTCCTTAGTCCTTTTCAGGTACTTCAGGATATTCTTGACCGCTGTCCAGTGTTCCTTGCCGGGATTACTTTGGTACCTTCCTACCAAACTTACGACAAGGTTTACATCAGGTCTGGTACACAGCATGGCATACATAATAGAACCTATGGCTGAGGCATAGGGTATGACACTCATCTCTTCTATATCTTCTGCCGTGGTCGGACATTGAGCTGAGCTCAATTTCACACCTTGTAACACAGGTAAGAACCCCTTCTTAGATTGATCCATATTGAACTTCTTCAATATCTTATCAAGGTATGTGCTTTGTGAAAGACCTATGAGGCGTCTCGATCTATCTCTATAGATCTTGATGCCTAATATATAAGCAGCTTCTCCAAGGTCCTTCATTGAAAAACTCTTATTCAAGTAGGCCTTAATGCTGTCCAAGAGTTCTATATCTTTTCCCATCAGAAGCATGTCGTCTACATATAATATGAGAAATGCTACAGAGCTCCCACTCACTTTCTTGTAAACACAGGCTTCTCCATAAGTCTGTGTAAACCCAAACGCTTTGATCATCTCATCAAAGTGAATGTTCCAACTCCGAGATGCTTGCACCAGCCCATAAATCGAGTGTTGGAGCTTGCACACCTTGTCAGCATTCTTAGGATCGACAAAACCTTCAGGTTGCATCATATACAATTCTTCCTTAAGGAAACCATTAAGGAATGCCGTTTTGACGTCCATTTGCCATATTTCATAATCGTAGAATGCGGAAATTGCTAACATGATTCAGACGGACTTCAGCTTCGCTACCGGTGAGAAAGTCTCATCGTAGTCAACCCCTTGAACTTGTCGATAACCCTTAGCGACAAGCCGAGCTTTATAGATGGTCACATTACCATCCGCGTCTGTCTTTTTCTTAAAGATCCATTTATTTTCTATGGCTCGCCGCTCAACGGGCAAGTCAGTCAAAGTCCATACTTCGTTTTCATACATGGATCCTATCTCGGATTCATGGCTTCTAGCCATTTGTCGGAATCCGGGCCCGCCATTGCTTCCTCATAGTTCGAAGGTTCACCGTTGTCTAACAACATGATTTCCAAGACAGGGTTGCCGTACCACTCTGGTGCGGAACGTGTCCTTGTGGACCTTCGAATTTCAGTAGGAGCTTGATTAGAAGCATCTTGATCATCATCATTAATTTCCTCTCTAGTCGGTGCAGGCACCTCAGAAACGTTTTCTTGAGTTTCGCCATTTTCCGGTTCAAGAGGTAACACTTCATCAAGTTCTACTTTCCTCCCACTTACTTCTTTCGAGAGAAACTCTTTCTCTAGAAAGGATCCATTCTTGGCAACAAAGATTTTGCCTTCGGATCTGAGGTAGAAGGTATACCCAACAGATTCTTTAGGGTATCCTATGAAGACGCATTTTTCCGACTTGGGTTCGAGCTTTTCAGGTTGAAGTTTCTTGACATAAGCATCGCATCCCCAAACTTTTAGAAACGACAGCTTAGGTTTCTTCCCAAACCATAATTCATACGGTGTCGTCTCAACGGATTTCGACGGAGCCCTATTTAAAGTGAATGCGGCAATCTCTAAAGCATAGCCCCAAAAAGATAGCGGTAAGTCGGTAAGAGACATCATAGATCGCACCATATCTAATAGAGTGCGATTACGACGTTCGGACACACCATTACGCTGAGGTGTTCCAGGCGGCGTGAGTTGTGAAACTATTCCACATTTTCTTAAGTGTGTGCCAAATTCTTGACTCAAGTATTCTCCTCCACGATCTGATCGTAGAAACTTGATCTTTCTTTCACGTTGATTTTCAACCTCACTCTGAAATTCCTTGAACCTTTCAAAGGTCTCAGACTTGTGTTTCATTAAGTAGACATACCCATATCTACTCAAGTCATCAGTGAGGGTGAGAACATAACGATAGCCACCGCGAGCCTCAACACTCATTGGACCGCACACATCGGTATGTATGATTTCCAATAAGTTGGTTGCTCGCTCCATTGTTCCTGAGAACGGAGTCTTGGTCATTTTACCCATGAGGCATGGTTCGCACGTGTCAAATGATTCATAATCAAGAGACTCTAAAAGTCCATCTGCATGGAGCTTCTTCATGCGTTTGACACCTATGTGACAAAGGCGGCAGTGCCACAAATATGTGAGACTATTGTTATCAACTTTCACTCTTTTGGTATTCACACTATGAATATGTGTATCATCACGTACGAGATTCATTAAGAATAAACCATTAACCATCGGAGCATGACCATAAAACATATCTCTCATATAAATGGAACAACCATTATTCTCTGATTTAAATGAGTAGCCATCTCGAATTAAGCGAGATCCAGATACAATGTTCATGCTCAAACTTGGCACTAAATAATAATTATTGAGGTTTAAAACTAATCCCGTAGGTAAATGCAGAGGCAGCGTGCCGACGGCGATCACATCGACCTTGGAACCATTCCCGACGCGCATCGTCACCTCGTCCTTCGCCAGTCTCCGTTTATTCCGCAGCTCCTGCTTTGAGTTACAAATGTGAGCAACTGTACCGGTATCAAATACCCAAGAGCTCTACGAGTACTGGTAAGGTACACATCAATTACATGTATATCACATATACCTTTGGTTTTGCCGGCCTTCTTGTCCGCTAAGTATTTGGGGCAGTTCCGCTTCTAGTGACCACTTCCCTTGCAATAAAAACACTCAGTCTCGGGCTTGGGTCCATTCTTTGGCTTCTTCCCGGCAACTTGCTTACCGGGCGCGGCAACTTCCTTGCCGTCCTTCTTGAAGTTCTTTTTACCCTTGCCCTTCTTGAACTTAGTGGTTTTATTCACCATCAACACTTGATGCTCCTTCTTGATTTCTACCTCTGCTGATTTCAGCATAGCATATACCTCAGGAATGGTCTTTACCATCCCCTGCATATTATAGTTCATCACAAAGCTCTTGTAGCTAGGTGGAAGCGACTGGAGGATTCTGTCAATGACCGCTTCATCTGGGAGATTAACTTCCAGTTGAGTCAAGCGGTTGTGCAACCCAGACATTTTAAGTATGTGCTCACTGACAGAGCCATTTTCCTCCATCTTACAGCTAAAGAATTTGTCGGAGACTTCATATCTCTCGACCCGGGCATGAGCTTGGAAAACCATTTTCAGCTCTTCGAACATCTCATATGCTCCATGTCTCTCAAAACGCTTTTGGAGCCCCGGCTCTAAGCTGTAAAGCATGCCGCACTGAACAAGGGAGTAATCATCGCAGCGTGATTGCCAAGCGTTCATAACGTCTTGTTCTGCAGGGAGAATAGGTGCGTCACCCAGCGGTGCTCGTAGGACATAATCTTTCTTGGCAGCTATGAGGATGATCCTCAGGTTCCGGACCCAGTCCGTATAGTTGCTACCATCGTCTTTCAGTTTGGTTTTCTCTAGGAACGCGTTGAAGTTGAGGACTACGTTGGCCATTTGATCTACAAGACATATTGTAAATATTTAGACTAAGTTCATGATAATAAAGTTCATCTTAATCAAATTATTTAATGAACTCCCACTTAGATAGACATCCCTCTTCTAGTCATCTAAGTATTACATGATCCGAGTCAACTAGGCCGTGTCCGATCATCACGTGAGACGGACTAGTCAACATCGGTGAACATCTTCATGTTGATCGTATCTTCTATACGACTCATGCTCGACCTTTCGGTCTTCTGTGTTCCGAGGCCATGTCTGTACATGCTAGGCTCGTCAAGTCAACCTAAGTGTTTTGCGTGTGTAAATCTGTCTTACACCCGTTGTATGTGAACGTTAGAATCTATCACACCCGATCATCACGTGGTGCTTCGAAACAACGAACTGTCGCAACGGTGCACAGTTAGGGGGAACACTTTCTTGAAATTATTATGAGGGATCATCTTATTTACTACCATCGTTCTAAGTAAACAAGATGTAAAAACATGATAAACATCACATGCAATCAAATAATAAACGTGACATGATATGGCCAATATCACATAGCTCCTTCGATCTCCATCTTGGGGCTCCATGATCATCTTGTCACCGGCTTGACACCATGATCTTCATCATCATGATCTTTATCATCGTGTCTCCATGAAGTTGCTCGCCAACTATTACTTCTACTACTATGGCTAACGCGTTTAGCAATAAAGCAAAGTAATTTACATGGCGTTTCTCAATGACACGCAGGTCATACAAAAATTAAAGACAACTCCTATGGCTCCTGCCGGTTGTCATACTCATCGACATGCAAGTCGTGATTCCTATTACAATAGCATGAACATCTCATACATCACATATAGATCATTCATCATTCATCACAACTTTGGCCATATCATATCACAAAGCACTTGCTGCAAAAACAAGTTAGACGTCCTCTAATTGTTGTTGCAAGTTTTACGTGGCTGAATTAGGGTTCTAGCAAGAACGTTTTCTTACCTACGTTAAAACCACAACGTGATTTGTCAACTTCTATTTACCCTTCATAAGGACCATTTTCATCGAATCCGCTCCAACTAAAGTGGGAGAGACAGACACCCGCCAGCCACCTTATGCAACTAGTGCATGTTAGTCGGTGGAACCGGTCTCACGTAAGCGTACGTGTAAGGTTGGTCCGGGCCGCTTCATCCCACAATACCGCTGAAGCAAGATAAGACTAGTAGCGGCAAGAAGAGTTGACAACATCTACGCCCACAACAAATTGTGTTCTACTCGTGCAATAGAGAACTACGCATAGACCTAGCTCATGATGCCACTGTTGGGGAACGTTGCAGAAAATTAAAATTTTTCCTACGGTTTCACCAAGATCCATCTATGAGGTCATCTAGCAACGAGTCATGGGAGAGAGAGATTGCATCTACATACCACTTTGTAGATCGCGAGCGGAAGCGTTCAACGAACGGGGTTGATGTAGTCGTACACACCGTGATCCAAATCACCGGAGATCCTAGCACCGAAAGCACGGCACCTCCGCGTTCAACACACGTACGGTCAACATAACGTCTCCTTATTCTTGATCCAGCAAGGGGGAAGGAGAGGTTGATGAAGATCCAGCAGCACGACGGCGTGGTGGTGGATGCAGCAGAACTCCGGCAGGGCTTCGCTAAGCAACTACGGGAGGAGGAGGAGGTGTTGCAGGGAGGAGGGAGGCGCCAGGGCTTATGGGTGCGGCCACCCCTCCCTCCCCTCCCTTTATATAGGCGCATGAGAGGGGGGAGGGCGCAGCCTTGCCCCTTCCTCCAAGGAAGGGGTGCGGCCAAGGGGGGGGGGAGGAGTCCATCCTCCCCAAGGCACCTCGGAGGTGCCTTCCCCTCTTTGGACTCTTCCCTCTCCAAGTCTTCTTGGCGCATGGGCCTCTTGGGGCTGGTTCCCCTTGGCCCATGCAGGCCAAGGCGCACCCCCTAAGGCCCATGTGGCCCACCGGGGCAGGTGGCCCCACCTGGTGGACCCCGGGACCCCTCCGGTGGTCCCGGTACAATACCGATAACACCGAAACTTGTCCCGATGGCCGAAATAGCACTTCCTATATATAATTCTTTACCTCCGGACCATTCCGAAACTCCTCGTGACGTCCGGGATCTCATCCGGGACTCCGAACTACATTCGGGTTACTGCATATATATATCTTCACAACCCTAGCGTCACCGAACCTTAAGTGTGTAGACCCTACGGGTTCGGGAGACATGTAGATATGACCGAGACGACTCTCGGGCAATAACCAACAGCGGGATCTGGATACCCATGTTGGCTCCCACATACTCCATGATGATCTCATCGGATGAACCACGATGTCGAGGATTCGATTAATCCCGTATACGATTCCCTTTGTCAATCGGTATTTTACTTGCCCGAGATTCGATCGTCGGTATCCCAATACCTCGTTCAATCTCGTTACCGGCAAGTCACTTTTCTCGTACCATAATGCATGATCCCATGATCAAACACTTTGATCACATTGAGCTCATTGTGATGATGCATTACCGAGAGGGCCCGGTGATACCTCTCCGTCAAGCGGAGTGACAAATCCCAGTCTCGATTCATGTCAACCCAACAGACACTTTCAGAGATACCCGTAGTATACCTTTATAGTCACCCAGTTACGTTGTGACGTTTGGCACACCCAAAGCACTCCTACGGTATCCGGGAGTTACACGATCTCATGGTCTAAGGAAAGGATACTTGACATTGGAAAACTCTAGCAAACGAACTAAGCGATCTTATGCTATGTTTAGGATTGGGTCTTGTCCATCACATCATTCTCCTAATCATGTGATCCCGTTATCGATGACATCCAATGTCCATAGTCAGGAAACCATGACTATCTGTCGATCAACGAGCTAGTCAACTAGAGGCTCACTAGGGACATGTTTGTTGTCTGTTATTCACACATGTATTACGATTTCCGGATAACACAATTATAGCACGAATAAAGACAATTATCATGAACAAGGAAATATAATAATAATGCTTTTATTATTGCCTCTAGGGCATATTTCCAACACATACCCCATTGGAAAGATAGCATTAGAAGGGGCTTTCGGAGATGATCACGATTCCCGGTCTGAGACGCTGACATTCGAGGTGGTGAAAATCAAAAGCCCGTATCACGCCCTGTTCGGTAGACCGGCCTATGCGAAATTCATGGCACGACCCTGTTATGTCTACTTGCAACTCAAGATGCCAGGTCATAAGGGGACCATCACGATTCACGGAAGCCGCAAGATCGCTTTGGAATGCGAAGAAGGAGATGCAGCTTACGCAGAATCAGTTTGTAGTACCGAGGAACTCAAGTATTACAAAGACAATGTTGATCCAACGGATATGACTCCTTTAAAGAAGCCTACCACGGAGCATGATCCGGCTCTGAAGTTTACGTCAGCCGCTGAGACTAAGCTTGTTGACTTCGTACCTGGCGATTCGTCCAAGCAGTTCAGTATCAGTGCCAATCTGGATCCGAAATAGGAAAGCGCGCTCATCTAGTTCATCCGTGAGAATCGGGACATCTTTGCGTGGAAGCCTTCTGACATGCCTGCTGTACGAGGAGACTCGCTGAGCACACTCTTAACGTGGATCCTAAATACAAACCGGTGAAACAGTTCCTCCGTCGGTTCAACGAGGAGAGGCGAAAAGCTATTGGAGAAGAGGTGGCCAGGCTCTTAGCAGCTGGTTTCATTGTCGAAGTTTTCCACCCTGAGTGGCTTGCTAATCCGGTGCTCGTCCTTAAGAAAAATGGCACCTGGCGCATGTGTGTGGATTATACTGATTTTAATAAAGCCTGTCGCGCAGATCCTTTTTCCCTCCCCCGTATTGATCAGATTATTGGTGCTACGGCGGGTTGCGAGCGCTTATGTTTCCTGGATGCGTATTCCGGCTATCATCAGATCAAAATGGCAGTTAAGGACCAGGAGAAGACGGCGTTCATAACTCCTTTTGGAGCCTTCTGCTATGTGTCTATGCCTTTTGGGCTCAAAAGTGCCCAGGCAACCTATCAACGGTGTGTGCAAAATTGTCTCCACAAACAGATTGGCCGTAATGTGCATGCTTATGTGGATGATATCGTTGTTAAATCGAGGAAGAAGGAGACTTTGGTCGATGACTTGAAGGAAACCTTTGATAACCTGAGGACGTACAAGATGATGCTCAATCCAGCCAAATGGTCTCCGGATGGCTAAAGAGATGAACTTAAGCCGGGTTAAGTGCTTCGGTGACTCGGACCTGGTAGCTCAACAGGTGTGTGGTACTTGGGATTCTAAAGACCCACTCATGGCTGCATATCGTCGTGAGGTTGATACTATTGCTGGTCATTTCAAGGGTTATCAGGTGGACCACGTGGACCGTCGGAAGAATGAAGCAGCAGACGCTTTGAGCCGGCTAGGCTCACAGCGTAAACCGGTCCCGCCCAATGTCTTTCTCGACATACTACACAACCCATCGGTTCAGCTACCTGGAGAACCAGATTTGGCTGTCCCTGATCCGGAGGCTCAGTTGGTAGCGGCACTCCACGTCATTCCGGATTGGACACTTCCCTACCTGGCGTACATGAACCGGGGCGAGTTACCAGATGATGAGACTCTGGCCAGACAAATAATACGGTGGTCCAAGTCCATGACAATCATCAAGGGCGAGTTGCATCATTGCAGTGTGTCAGGAGCATTTCAACGCTGTGTGTCTCCTGAAGAAGGCTGTGAAATTTTGCGTGAGATCCATGAAGGGGACTGTGGTCACCACGCTGGTTCAAAGTCTTTGGTGGCTAAGGCGTTTCGCCACGGTTTCTATTGGCTGACTGCCCATGCTGATGCGGAGGATCTGGTCAGGCGATGTGATGGTTGCCAAAAATTCTCAAGACGCGCTCATGTTCCGGCTCAAGAATTGAGGATGATTCCAATTACTTGGCCGTTTGCAACCTGGGGGCTGGATATGGTTGGGCCTTTCAAAAGGTCCAAAGACAAGAAGACCCACCTCCTGGTGGTGGTTGATAAATTTACAAAATGGGTGGAGGCAGAGCCCGTTAGCAAGTGTGATGCAGCCACTGCGGTTCAGTTCATTAAAAAGGCGATTTTCTGGTTTGGCTTTCCACACAGTATCATCACAGATAATGGTACCAATTTATCTAAGGGTGCCATGAGAGAGTTCTGCGAACGGGAGCACATCCGCCTTGACGTTTCATCAGTGGCACACCCGTAGTCCAATGGTCAAGCAGAAAGAGCTAATCAGGAGATCTTGAGAGGCATCAAACCCCGGCTTATGGTTCCCTTGCAGAGGACACTGGGTTGTTGGGTCGAAGAATTGCCCTCTGTATTATGGAGCATCAATACCACGCCCAACAGATCAACTGGATACACGCCATTCTTCATGGTTTATGGAGCAGAGACGGTTCTCCCTAGTGATATCCATCACGATTCACCTCGGGTTGCGGCTTATGTTGAAGCGGACAACGAGACGGCCCGACAAGACGCATTGGACCGGTTGGATGAAGAGCGAGACACAACAGCTGCCCGCTTGGCGATTTATCAACAAGATCTTCGTCGCTATCACAGCCGTCGGGTCAGAACTAGAACCTTTCAAGAAGGAGATTTGGTGCTTCGACTCATTCAAGATCAAACCGATATGCATAAGTTATCTCCACCTTGGGAAGGACCGTTCGTGGTCAGCAAAAATCTGCACAACGGGTCATACTATCTGATTGATATTCGAGAGCATAAGGACTCACGTAAGTCAGAGGAGGAGACCAGCAGGCCATGGAACATAGCTCATCTTCGGCCTTACTACACCTGAGCCATTGGCTCTGCTTATGTACATATTATGACAATGTATATATTCTCAATATAATAAACCGGATCCTCAGCTAAAGCGGGGTATCTGTTCGTTTCTATCATGTGTGGTTACATGGAGTTGTTCTGTTTTAAAACGACCTCCGGTTTACCCCTTGCAAAAATTATCAATATCACCAGGGGGCTCGGTCATGTCTGAACCGATGCAACACCTTTTGATAGGCGAAAGCCACCAGATCACTTGGGGGCTCGGTCGTGTCCGAACCGATGCAACACCTCTTGATCGGCGAAAGCCACCAGATCACTTGGGGACACAGTCAAGTCTGAACCGGTTACGCCTCTTGGTCGGCCTACAGGCCTTAGAGTCACTTGGGGGCTTGGTCGAACCCGAACCATTGCCATGCCACTTGGCTGGCGTAATGCCACGAATCATTTGGGGACCTGGCCGACTGGCACCATAGCTACACCTTTGGGGAGCTTGGTTGCGTCTGACCATGGTAACACCATCTGATCGGTTCAGTAAAGCCTCTCTTTTTGCAAAAAGTTTTATCATTGCTTTTGCTTTAAATAGCCTTTCTTAAGGAGTTGCTATTTTATCTTAGTTGCGTTTTTTAAACCGACAGTGCTTTGTACCGGTTCAAACGGCCAAATAGGCGGAACACGGTCCATTTTTAAAACCGAAGATTATTTGCCCGGTTTGATTTTTTCTGTTCACATCCTTTTTTGGAGTAACAAAAGGCTATTATGATCAAAGCACGGTTTACGCAGTAAGCCGGCGTTATATATACAGGAGCTGTTTTCTCCCATGACGGTTTAGGGTTATCAAACCCCCGTCTCAAGATAGGCTACACGCCTACTTCGTGCCCAACAAATGGCAGGTATTTCGTATCACAAAATTTGATCATATTTGCAAGTCTCCTTGCGTATCTACATAAAGATTCATAAAACCGGATGGCGGTACAACCGCCCTGGTAGTTTAAGATTTTATGATTGCAGGAGATATAAGTTGGTAATATTGACCTTCCAAATAAAGGTATCAGCACAGATGCACGAAGGCATCTCAAGAAGCAAAAAGTATTGTCTATCCTATTACAAGGCAGCTTGGCGCTCAAATGAGATCATTGTTTTCTTGACAAGATATGACAAGGAAGCTAGTTAAAGCTACCTCCGGTTCACGCCTGCTGGCCATCCCGGTTTGATTGTTCTGGATCATCCTGCGCCGCTTCAGCTTCCTCGTCTCTACCCAGCGACTGGAAGTCAACAGTGGTCCAGTCGATTCCCATTAATGCTTGAAAGACAACTTCTTCATGGATCAGTGAAGACGGTTCAATATCAGGGGCATAAGTATGCTTACGGATTGGAGGAATCAGGTTTTCCGCTTCAGGGATTGGTGCAGCCACTCTTTTGTTCTGATCATTATACTGAGCTTGATAATGCGACAAATTTGCTTCATCTACCAGTTGGCAGGCCAGAGGGCGCACCGCCCGGTTTATCTCTCTTAAATCCTCTTCGTTGAATTCTGATCCATCCTCCTTCAAGCTGGGATAGCCTTGAGCCGCTTCGACAGGATCAAAATCGGGCACCCATGCTTTGGCCCGGATTAAGGCATTGATGGCTCCAGTTCGAGCAGCAGACTTTTTTAACTCATCAATCCGAGCAGGGAGCATTGACAGTCTCTTTAGTGTATCTTGGATCAAAGTGGGTGCTGGATTGTTATGTGACACAGTTGAGATAATCCGCTGCGCTCCAGTGTACAGTTGCTCGATTAAGGTGTAGGCGGCTTTCAGTTTCATCCGCACATCCGACCCCAAGTGGTTAATGCGAGTGCCTGTAACATGATAAGCAGTTTACAAACCGGGCTGTTTATAAGAGGATCACGATTATTATACAAGTCACAAGAAGCTTACCAAAGATGGCGGCAGTCATTGCGTGCACTTGTCGCTTTACGCTGGTTAATTCATCAGTTACCGGTTTAAGGGCAGCCTCCGCATTTTCAATCTTCTTGGTTAAAGCGGCCTTCTCTGTGGCCCAGTCAGCCCATTCCTTCTTGAAGCCCTCTTTCAGCTGCTCCATGGTGCTTAAAGCGCTTGTTAGCTCCTCCTTGGCTTTGGAGGTTTCAGCTTGCTGGGACTTCAAGTTTTCTTGAAGGTCGGCGACTTGGTTCTCTTTGACCTTCAGTTCAGCCTGCAATCCGACAGTTATACGGTTTAACCAATGAAGTACCAACCACATAACAAGTTATGCGCTTTGTACTTGGGGGCTAATGCCTATTTGATTTACAGCTATCAATTAATTATCAAAGTCCCAAGCTCAAAACAAGTATTCAACTTGGCACTTGGGGGCTAATGGCCATTTGCTCGGACGATATTTCGGATGCTACTGTTTGAAGATTAAAGTCTCGGTTCTAACTATATTAAGTTGAACCGACCCTTGGGGGCTACATCAGCGAACTTTGAAGTATTGAGTTTTATGACAAGGCCCGATTCAATTATACTAAAGTTGGACCGGCTCTTGGGGGTTACAGTGGTGATAAACAAGAACAAGTACATGGAGATTACCTCAAAATTTTCCTTCATCATCTTTACCAGATTGGCTTCATAATCACGGCTAGTATATAGCCGGTTTAAATAACCAGAATGAATATCTTGGGCGTTGAGAGCAGCATAGGTTGCCAGATCAACATCCCATTTGCCTTTGCTCATGGCAGAAAATTCTTCTTTGGCAGTATGCTTGGCTAAAGCGACAGGATTCCCCGGTTCAGAACGACCAATGCCAGTGATTATGACTTCATCATCTTTAGACTCGCCGGTTTGAACTGGCGCAGTCGGTTTATCGGCAGGTTTGGAGGGACTGGTGGTTTTCTCAATCCGGATGGGACTAGCTGGCTGGTCAGCAGGACCGGAGGTGTTAACAAAACCCTCTTCAGCAGAAACAACTTCATTTTGCACTAGCGGGTCATTAACCACATCTTCATAGATGACCGCTTCAACATTTGGGGTAGCACCCGGTTCAGGAGCAGCGTCTTCCTCGGCTGCCTTATCCAGGCGAGCTTTCTTACTTGGCCTTGGTTTGGCCCTAAAAGGAAGCAGCAAAGTCAAAGACAGTGCATATTGAAAGCTACAAAAATCAACAACATTATGATAAGTACAAGCTTACCCAAGCACGGTTTTAAGTGGAGGCAACTGGGTGCCAGTTGACTTGCCAGAAGATGAGTGCGAGGTGACCTGATAATCGGAGTCAGACGGATTAAGCGGTTGACGAAAATAGCCCGCTTTAGGACAAAATTTGACAAGCAAATTAGAGACCTCTGAACGACGTCTCCGAACCGGATTGTTCGGTAAACCGGCGGAGGTAACTACCTGACCACTGTGTCGAGTTGTGCGGCGCACCTCATGCTGGTGGGTCTTCATAAGAAAGTTGGGATCCAAATAAGCAAGAGGATGAGAAATTTGAACTTTGCGGTTTGCCTGACGGATTTTATGTGAAGGCGGAAGGCTTGAATCAGAGGAAAGAACAATTACCTCTACATCGTCAGCATGGCTAGCTTCGGCATCATCCTGACAAATATCATCATCAATTAGGTGTATAAAAAGTAAACCGAGGGAATCAAGTTCTACCTCAAGGTCCGGATTACCCACATCGTCATCAGCGGGCGGATCAGAAGAATCGGTGGTTCTCCTTTTATGAGCAGACTTCTTGATGACCTTGGTCTTAGGCCGGTTTGGTCTGTCCGGTTTATCAGTTTTCTCTTGTGTGATTTTCTTGCTCCAAAACGGATCATTACCCTGCATCAAACAGATATCGGCATCAGTAATAGACAAGTACAGTAGCATCAGAGCTAGTACAAAGGAAGAATGCAAGCTTACGGCTGGCGGTTTGTTTGTAGCGCAAAAAGGAAGCAGGCCGGTACGAGCGCAGACGTGCTCCGGTTTGTTCAAAATTTTCTTTACAGCTTCTGTGACTTCTTCATCAGTAAGCTGGATGTTTACATGCCGCAGCGGATCATCAACACTGCCTGTATATTCACACATCAAGCCGGAGCGTCGGCTGAGGGGCAGTATACTCCAGGATATCCAACAACGGGCAAGATCAACTCCAGTTAAACCATTGGCTAGGAAAGCTCTGAGCTTGGACAATTGGTGAGCGTACTTACTCCTCTCTTTGCCAGTTAACCTCTGAGGAAAGGGGTGAGTATTGCTAAGCCGTTCCGGACGGAGACCAGGCAATGGATTCTCTTCGGCAGGGGAGGTGTCTTTGCAATAGAACCAGGAATTATTCCACTCCTGGGGATGACTGTGCAGTTTCGCATGAGGATAAGTGACCTCTTTCCTTTTCTGAATCGCCATACCACCCAGTTCCATATTTGGGCCATCAGTAAACTCTGTGCGACAGTTCAAGTGAAAGAAGTCTCGGAACAATTCCACTGTGGGTTCCTCTTGGAAATACACTTCACAAAGCACTTGGAAGTGGCATATATTAGTAATAGAGTTGGGACCGATATCTTGTGGGCGCAGTTGGAAATTGGCTAAGACATCCCGATAAAACTTTGAACCGGGCGGGCTAAAGCCCCGGGCCAGGTGATCCGCAAAAACAACAACCTCTCCCTCTTCAGGGGTGGGAGGACATTCTGTGCCTGGGACTCTCCAGTGGACAGTGTTTTTACTGCTTAAAGCGCCAGTGAGAACTAAGTTGTTCAGCTGTGTTTCCGTAACACGGGAAGGAACCCAGTTGCATTCATATATTTGCTTGGCCATGGGGAAATCTACAAGACAAGCAATTCAGGTTCAAGTATATGTTTGAATTAAACTGGAGGCATATCTATTTAAAACCGAAGACAGTCCTATCTAAACCGGAGTTATGCAAGGTGGCAACGTCTGGCGGTTCAAACAGGGGGACTAATGATATATACTGGTCCTTTACATTTTCTATGCCAAAGTTAAACCGCCGGATGTGAGCATTGAAGGCAATTGAGGGTATATAAATACAGAAACAGATTTCACAAGACTTCTCTACAACGATGGATCTAAAGCCAATCCAGAAAAGGGAAATATTTCAAAGCTTAAGGCGGAACAATATTAGTTCAAAGGGCAGAAAGGTTATTTGGATCTATGAACTGAACATGAATCTACAAGATGAATGATAAAGGCCCATTGGTAACTCACAGAAGGGTTTCCTTGAATCTATCCAGAGGTATGCGCAGGAACATGAACAGTAAGCAAGAACACGGCAAGAACATGAAACCCTAGTGTGGATCCAGATGGGTAAAAACAGAGATCTTACCGGAGCTGGGGGAGATGCGGAAGGACACCGCGGTTTTCTGGTACGATCAGGTCGATGTAGCGGCCCAAGACGATGCAGAGATCAGCAGCGGCGGCGGAGCTCCGAGGCTGGCGGCGCAGAGAAGACGAAGAGAAAGGGGATGAAGGAGAGAAAGGAAATGACCTTTCGGCCCTATTTATGAAGCAAAGAACATGTGTTAGGCGCGCGAATCCAGGAGCCACAATTTTCGGAGTTGTCGCCTCGATTAGTGCGGATCTGTTAAACAAAGAAGGCGTTATAAAGGCTGGCTTCAGGATGACGTCATGCCGGTTTACAGCAACCAAAGAAGATGATGACACGACGGTTCAACAGATACATGAAGATGATGAAGACAAAGATTTTGGCTAAGGATTGACATGAAACTGTTCAAATCAATCTAGGGCCTAATGTTGGGGATATTACTGCTAGGCGTAAACCGGCCTAAGTGGGCCGGGTTGGCTTCATCAGTAGTCTAAAGGTGCTAAGGCCCAGAGGCTAGACAAAGGCCCAAGGCCATAGTTGGTTCAGTATCTATAGCGGTAAACCGACGTGTATATAAACTTGTATTATAAGTTAGGAATAGGGAGAGACCAACCCGGATACGAATATAAACCGGAGGTTGGGACTCTATGAACCGACGGGTGTCGCCCGTGTATATAAGGGGACAACCCGATAGCGGTTGAGGACAGACAATGATAACTCGAGGCCTAGGCGAAGCTTATTTGCTCCCTAGTCATCGAAACCCCATTAATTCCATCACAAACTAGACGTAGGCTTTTACCTTCATCGAAGGGGCCGAACTAGTATAAACTCCCTGTATCCCTTGTCCGCTTTAACCCCTTCGAGTTAACCCGTTGCGATGGCTCCACGACTAAGTCCTTTCGCTAGGACATCTGCCGTGACAAACCCACGACATCTTCCCTTTGCCCTTTTTCTTAAAACTAGTGGTCTTGTTGACCATCAACACTTGATGCTCCTTCTAGATTTCTACCTCTGCAGCCTTGAGCATTTCGAAGAGCTCAGGAATTGTCTTGTCCATCCCTTGCATATTATAGTTCATCACGAAGCTCTTTTATCTTGGTGGCAGTGATTGGAGAATTCTGTCAATGATGCAATGATCCAGAAGATTAACTCCCAGTTGAATCAAGTGATTATTATACCCAGACGTTTTGAGTATACGCTCACTGACAGAACTGTTCTCCTCCATCTTGCAGCTATAGAACTTATTGGAGACTTCATATCTCTCAATCCGGGCATTTGTTTGAAATATTAACTTCAACTCCGGGAACATCTCATATGCTCCATGACATTCAAAACGTTGTTGAAGACCCGGTTCTAAGCCGTAAAGCATGGCACATTGAACTATCGAGTAGTCATCAGCTTTGCTCTGCCAGACGTTCTTAACGTCGTCAGTTGCATCAGCAGCAGGCCTGGCACCCAGCGGTGCTTCCAGGACATAATTCTTCTATGTAGAAATGAGGATAAACCTCAAGTTACGGACCCAGTCCGTGTAATTGCTACCATCATCTTTCAACTTTGCTTTCTTAAGGAACACATTAAAATTCAACGGAACAACATCACGGGCCATTTATCTACAATCAAACATAAACGAGTAAGATACTATCAGGTACTAAGTTCATGATAAATTTAAGTTCAGTTAATCATATTACTTAAGAACTCCCACTTAGAAAGACATCTCTCTAATCTTTTTAAGTGATCATGTGATCCAAATCAACTAAACCATAACCGATCATCGCGTGAAATGGAGTAGTTTTCAATGGTGAACATCACTATGTTGATCATATCTACTATATGATTCACGCTCGACCTTTCGGTCTCAGTGTTCCGAGGCCATATCTGCATATGCTGGGCTCGTCAAGTTTAACCTGAGTATTCTGCCTGTGCAAAAACTGGCTTGCACCCGTTGTAGATGGACGTAGAGCTTATCACACCAAATCATCACATGGTGTCTGGGCACGATGAACTTTGGCAACGTTTCATACTCAGGGAGAACACTTTTATCTTGAAATTTAGTGAGAGATCATCTTATAATGCTACCGTCAAACAAAGCAAGACAAGATGCATAAAAGATAAACATCACATGCAATCAATATAAGTGATATGATATGGCCATCATCATCTTGTGCTTGTGATCTCCATCTCCGAAGCAACGTCATGATCACCATCGTCACCGGCGCGACAACTTGATCTCCATCGTAGCATCGTTGTCGTCTCGCCAATCTTATGCTTCTACGACTATCGCTACCGCTTAGTGATAAAGTAAAGCATTACAGGGCGATTGCATTGCATACAATAAAGCGACAACCATATGGCTCCTGCCAGTTGCAGATAACTCGGTTGCAAAACATGATCATCTCATACAATAAAATTTATATCTCATCACGTCTTGACCATATCACATCACAACATGCCCTGCAAAAACAAGTTAGACGTCCTCTACTTTGTTTTTGCAAGTTTTACGTGGCTGCTATGGGCTTAGCAAGAACCGTTCTTACCTACGCATCAAAACCACAAGGATAGTTTGTCAAGTTGGTGATGTTTTAACCTTCTCAAGGACTGGGCATAGCCACACTCGGTTCAACTAAAGTTGGAGAAACTGACACCCGCCAGCCACCTGTGTGCAAAGCACGTCGGTAGAACTAGTCTCGCGTAAGCGTACGCATAATGTCGGCCCGGGCCGCTTCATCCAACAATACCGCCGAACCAAAGTATGACATGCTGGTAAGCAGTATGACTTGTATCGCCCACAACTCACTTGTGTTCTACTCGTGCATATGACATCTACGCATAAAACTAGGCTCGGATGCCACTGTTGGGGAACGTAGTAATTTCAAAAAAATTCCTACGCACATGCAAGATCATGGTGATGCATAGCAATGAGAGGGGAGAGTGTTGTCCACGTACCCTCGTAGACCGAAAGCGGAAGCGTTATAACAACGCGGTAGATGTAGTCGTACGTCTTCACGGCCCGACCGATCAAGCACCGAAACTACGGCACCTCCGAGTTCTAGCACACGTTCATCTCGATGACGATGCCCGGACTCCGATCCAGCCGAATGTTGGGGAAGAGTTTCGTCAGCATGACGGCGTGGTGACGATCTTGATGTTCTACCGTTGTAGGGCTTCGCCTAAGCACCGCTACAATATTATCGAGGATTATGGTGGAGGGGGCACCGCACACGGCTAAGAGATCAATGATCAATTGTTGTGTCTTTGGGGTGCCCCCTGCCCCCGTATATAAAGGAGCAAGGGAGGAGGACGGCCGGCCCTCTATGGCTCGCCTCCAAGAGGGGAATCCTACTAGGACTCCAAGTCCTAGTAGGTTTCCACCTAAAGGGAGAGAGGGGGAAGGAAGGAGAGGGAGAGGGAGAAGGAATGGGGGGCGCCGCCCCCCTCTCCTTGTCCAATTCGGACCAGAGGGGGATGGGGCGCGCGGCCAGCCCTGGCCGCCCCTCTCTCTCTCCACTAAGGCCCAACAAGGCCCATTAGTTCCCCCGGGGTTACCGATAACCCTCCGGCACTCCGGTTTAATCCGATACTTCTCCAGAACACTTCCGGTGTCCGAATATAGTCGTCCAATATATCAATCTTCATGTCTCGACCATTTCGAGACTCCTCGTCATATCCGTGATCACATCCGGGACTCCAAACAACCTTCGGTACATCAAAACATATAAACTCATAATGAAACTGTCATCGTAACGTTAAGCGTGCGGACCCTACGGGTTCGAGAACAATGTAGACATGACCGAGACACGTCTCCGGTAAATAACCAATAGCGGAACATGGATGCTCATATTGGCTCCTACATATTCTACGAAGATCTTTATCGGTCAGACCGCATAACAACATACGTTGTTCCCTTTGTCATCGGTATGTTACTTGCCCGAGATTCGATCGTCGCTATCTTAATACCTAGTTCAATCTCGTTACCGGCAAGTCTCTTTACTCGTTCCGTAATACATCATCTCACAACTAACTCATTAGTTGCAATGCTTGCAAGGCTTATGTGATGTGCATTACCGAGAGGGCCTAGAGATACCTCTCCGACAATCGGAGTGACAAATCCTCATCTCGAAAGACGCCAACCCAACATGTACCTTCGGAGACACCTGCAGAGCTCCTTTATAATCACCCAGTTACGTTGTGACGTTTGGTAGCACACAAAGTGTTCCTCTGGTAAACGGGAGTTGCATAATCTCATAGTCATAGGAACATGTATAAGTCATGAAGAAAGTAATAGCAACATACTAAACGATCGGGTGCTAAGCTAATGGAATGGGTCATGTCGATCACATCATTCTCCTAATGATGTGATCCCGTTAATCAAATGACAACACATGTCTATGGTTAGGAAACATGACCATATTTGATCAACGAGCTAGTCAAGTAGAGGCATACTAGTGACACTCTGTTTGTCTATGTATTCACACAAGTATTATGTTTCCGGTTAATACAATTCTAGCATGAATAATAAACATTTATCATGATATAAGGAAATAAATAATAAACGAGTATTGGAGGAAAAGATGCACTGTCAGATATTTCAGGTTCGCTGATGAGAATACTAAGCTCTTCCAATCACTTGCCACTGAAAGGTTCAGGCATAACTCAATTGCCACGCTGCAGGAAGGAGATATTGAAATCTCTGATCATACAGGCAAAGCTGGGTTGTTGTTCAATACTTACAAAGAACGTCTGGGGACCTCTAAGCCCACAAACATGCGTTTTGATCTTAACCGTATCATTAAAAAGCTGGACGGCCTGGAGGTACTCTCGATTCCATTTTCCACAGATGAAATTGACGCTGTGATCAAAGAGATGCCTAGTGACAGGGCCCCCGGTCCAGATGGTTTCAATGGATGCTTCCTCAAGAGCTGCTGGCACATTATCAAGGAAGATTTCTACAAAATGTGTGGTGATTTCCATGAAGGTAACCTTGATATAACCAGTATCAGTGAAGGTTACATTACACTCATCCCGAAAATCCCTTCTCCTGTGACGGCAAATGACTTCAGACCAATAAGGCTGCTCAATTGTTGTCTGAAAATCATCACGAAGATCCTAGCTAACCGACTACAAAAAGTCATCCTTAAGATCATCCACAAGAACCAGTATGGTTTCCTCAGAGGGCGTACCATCCAAGACTGCTTGGCCTGGTCCTTTGAGTACATCCACCAATGCCAAGCATCATCGAGGGAAATTATACTCCTCAAACTTGACTTTGCTAAAGCCTTTGATACAATAGAACATGAACCGATGCTGCAGATTATGAAACACATGGGCTTTGACGAAAAGTGGCTTGGTTGGATGAAGTCTATCTTTGCTTCAGGAGTTTCCTCGGTTCTCCTGAATGGAGCCCCGGGCCGAAAGTTTCTATGCAAATGTGGAGTAAGGCAGGGGGATCCACTGTCTCCGCTCATCTTCGTTCTAGCTGCAGATCTTCTTCAGGCGGCGATTAATGATGCCTACGACCAAGGATTAATTGACCTACCTCTTCCATGCAACCGGAGAGGGGACTACCCGGTGATCCAGTATGCTGACGACACGATCTTGGTCATGCCTGCCTGCCCAGATCAAGCAGTACGGATGAGGTCCATTTTGATTGCCTACGCTGAGTCTGTGGGTCTGAAGATTAATTTCCACAAGTCCACTTTGATCCCTATCAACCTGGACGCACAGCAAGCTTCGGCCATGGCGCAAATCTTTGGCTGCACTGTTGGATCGCTTCCATTTGCTTACCTGGGACTTCCCATGGGAACGACAAAACCAACACTGCTCGAATTGATGCCGATGGTGTGTGGCATTGAGAGGAAATTATCCACTACGCTATCCTTGCTCTCAGCTGGCGCCAAACTCACGTTGGTCAATTCCACCATCATGTCCATGCTGATATATGCCATGTGCACGCTCAAGCTGCATCCAAAAGTGATAGAACATATTGACAAACTGCGCAGGTACTGCTTGTGGGCCAAGAACACTGACGATGGTGTAAAAAACAACTCCTTGGCAGCTTGGGAGTTAGTGTGTAGGCCGAAGAACAAAGGTGGGCTCGGGGTTATCGACATCAAAACCCAAAATGTGGCTCTGCTTCTCAAACACCTCTATAAATTCTATAACCGCGCGGATGTGCCATGGGTGGCACTGATCTGGGACACATATTATGCAAACAAGGTACCGCATGCAGTTGATCCGATTGGGTCCTTCTGGTGGCGAGATATCATGCAGCTCAGTCATGTCTTCCGAGGGGTTTCTAAGGCTGTAATTGGGGATGGAACTTCAGTCCTGTTCTGGAAGGATGTGTGGTTTTCGCACGACCAGGAAACACATCTTTCTGAACTCTACCCCAGGGCCTTCTTGTTTGCCACAAATGAAGATGTGTCAGTCGGTGATGCCCTGCAAGCAATGAACCCTGCCATACTTTTCCACTTGCCACTCTCTGTGCAAGCGCGAGATGAAATCAGAGAGATCCAAAGAGGCTCCGCGCATGTCATTCCGGAGAGGGGGACTGTAGACGGGTGGGTCAGTACCCTCGGTGGAAACTTCTCGGCCAAAAATTACTACAACCACTGCTTCAGAGAGACGATCGCTGATGATGCTTTCGTCTGGCTTTGGAAGTCCAAGAGCCCTATCAAATTCAAGATGTTTGGCTGGCTGCTGCTTGTCGATCGCCTGAACACGCGAAACATGCTGAAGCGCAGGCACTATGTTGTGGTGGATAACAATTACATGTGTATGCTCTGCCAGAACCCTCCTGAGGAAACACTGGAACACCTATTCTTCTGGTGCCCCTTTAGCCAGCGATGCTGGGATAAAGTTGGCCTGAGATGGTCGCTTAATGGGAACAAGATCTCCCTGCTACATCATGGTAAAACCCACTGGAGGCAGCCGTTATTCATGGATATCTTCTTGATGGCCGCTTGGAGCATATGGAAGGAGAAAACAATGAGCACTTTAGAGGAATACCACACTCCTTCACCTCATGGCTGGATAGATTCAAACACCTTTTGGGCTTGCTCGCCCATAGCTGTAAAGAAGAGCTTCGTCCCTTCTTAGATTCTTATATTCAAAACTTGTAAACAGCAAAACCTCTTTCTTTTGCCCCTGAAGGGTTGAGGGGAACCCTCCAAAAACCCCATATGTAATTATGTAATATCGGTTGGTGTTAATATACAAGTCAGTGGGAGCCTCTCCCACTGTCGTTCAGTGTAAAAAAAAGGAAATAAATAATAACTTTATTATTGCCTCTAGGGCATATTTCCTTCTGTAGTCCCTAACAACATTGAAATCATTGTCTTTTAAACTGGGAATAAATGGAATGGGGTTCCAATCTGCAGCAATTGGCCGTCTCTGCAGCTGGGACAGGTCTTTGGCCGGTGGACTTGCTGTACTTTTTGCTGGAGTGGGATTTTTCTGTGGTACAGCTGGTGCTATGGCAAATGAAATCGGTATACCTTTTGCTGGCGTGCAGGTCCTGTGTGGTGGGGCTAGTGGTGTGGCCAGTGAAGTATGGGTACGGTCTGCTGGAGTCGGTCCTACGTTTTGTGTCACTGGTTGTACAGCCAATATAAGTGGGGTGCTGTCTGATTTCTCCGGAACCACCACGTTTTTCAAGGACTTTGCTGGTGCTCCTTCAGGTTCGGCAATCATCCTCTTCATTTTTGATGTCTGATGCACAAGAACATCATTTGAGTGGAAAAACATGGTATGATGACAGATGGAATATGTATTGATAATGGATGGGCATGGCATCTCGACATATACGATGAGTAAACTAAGCAGATGGCGGTGCAACAAAGTAGAAGAAATGCAAGACAACATATGCAAGATACCCGCAATCAATAAAACATTGCCAAATTAGAACAGACACCTTGATGGGTGAACAGGACACGCCATCTACCTTTGACTCCTCAAGGTTAGAATAGTCATTAGGATCATATTCTGAACAAGAATCAACAGGTGGGGAGCGTATGAGTTTCATTGCATCCAGAATGGCACTCAATGCCTTGGTGCCAATTTTGTGAGTCATTGCAGTGTTTAGCTTCAAGAGTGGACTGCTGCTAGTGCGACACAAAGCAGCTACACAGATCATAGTGTAGATATAACGGGAAAACCTTAAGCATCAGAGTAAAATCAGCAAAGTGGAACTTGCTGGAATATATGTGCTAGTATTGCCGGTACGGCTAGAAAGGCTTCGGATACCAGCTGTCTACAAGTGAAGGTGCGGTACTGTTAATATCAGTGTAACTCTCAAAGGCGACACAGCTCCCCTATTTCCTTGCTATTCTTATAGGATTCAAGTGGGCAGGCCACTACAAATCTTATTCCTATGTGAGGGAGTCCTGGATTAGGGGGTGTCCGGATAGCCGGACTATAACCTTTGGCCGTACTCCTAGACTACAAAGATACAAGATTGAAGACTTCGTCCCGTGTCCGGATGGGACTTTCCTTGGCGTGGAAGGCAAGCTTGGCGATACGGATATGATCTCCTCCCATTGTAACCGACTCTGTGTAACCCTAGCCCTCTCCGGTGTCTATATAAACCGGAGGGTTTTAGTCCGTAGGATGAATAACAATCATACCATAGGCTAGCTTCTAGGGTTTAGCCTCTCTGATCTCGTGGTAGATCTACTCTTGTACTACCCATATCATCAATATTAATCAAGCAGGAGTAGGGTTTTACCTCCATCGAGAGGGCCCGAACCTGGGTAAAAACATCGTGTCCCTTGTCTCCTGTTACCATCCACCTAGACACACAGTTCGGGACCCCCTACCCGAGATCCGCCGGTTTTGACACCGACATTGGTGCTTTCATTGAGAGTTCCTCTATGTTGTCACTTTTAGGCCCGATGGCTTCTCCGATCATCAACAACGATGCGGTCCAGGGTGAGACTTTTCTCCCCGGACAGATCTTCGTATTCGGCGGCTTTGCACTGCGGGCCAATTCGCTTGGCCATCTGGAGCAGATCGAAAGCTACGCCCCTGGCCATCAGGTCAGATTTGGAAGTTTGAGCTACACGACTAATATCCGCGGGGACTTGATCTTCGACGGGTTCGAGCCACAGCCGAGCGTGCCGCACTGTCACGATGGGCATGATCTAGCTCTGCCGCCGAACAGTGCCCTGGAGGCCGCACCCATGCCCGCTCCGACCCTTAGTTCGGAGCCGACTGCACCACTCGAGGACGGATGGTTGGACACCGCCTCGGGGGATGCAATCTCTACGGCGATCGAGCCAAACACCAGCCTTGTTCTCCGCGAAGCCCGTGGCTCCAAGATGCCGGACTCCTCGCCGGACTCCGAACCCTCTGCGCCCCGGCCAATCGAATTCGATTGGCCGCTGATCATGGAGTTCACCACCGCGGACATCTTTTAGCACTCGCCCTTCGGCGACATTCAGAATTCACTAAAGTCTCTCTCTTTATCAGGAGAGTCCTGACCAAACTATGGCCAGCAAGTTGGGACGCGGATGACGAAGAAATTCGACACCCACCCACCACCCACTTCGTAGCCACTGTCGATGATTTAACCGACATGCTCGACTTCGAATCCGAAGACATCAACGGTATGGACAACGATGTAGGAGACGAACAGGAGCCAGCGCCTATAGAGCACTGGACAACCACCTCATCTCACGATGTATACATGGTGGACACACCTAAAGGAAGCAACGACGAGGAACAAAGGGACGCAACGAGGGATTGTTCCCTCAAAAAGCAGTCAAAGCGGCGACGTAAGCGCCACTCCAAACCTCGCCTCGACAGAGACAACAGCCATACAGACCCAACCACAGAGCAGGGCGAACCGGCGGACGACGAACATGCCATCGAGCAACCGTCCGAACAAGGCAACTTGGATAAACAAGCCGAACAACCCGTCCCCGGCAAAGATAATAGTCCGGATGACCTCACGCCGGACAAGTCCCTGGAGCAGAAGAACCTCCACAAAAGGCTCGTCACCATCGCGCGTAGCCTGAGAAAGCAGAAGCGAAAGCTCAAAACTGCGGAAGATGCACTCAGAATCAGATGGAGCAAAGTACTCAACACCGCAGATAAATACGGCGGCAGCCGCAACACAAAGAGCTATCCGAAGCGAAAGCTATTGCCTGAATTTGATGAGGAGGCCCTAGAGCCCCCTAAATCAAGAAACAAGGAAGCCACCCGGTCGGATAGACGACCTCATGGCCACCATAAAGCGGCAAGCGACGCTGCACCCAAGCCAGCACGTGATCCACCCAAGGATTCGCATCAAAAGGATGGCCCAACCAGATCTATCTACGGGCCAAGAAAGCAAGCTCTAGTAAGGAATGCAACTCAACAAATATCCGAACAACACGGCACACCCAAATACAGGGGTGCTGCACACCCCCTTTGTTTCACCGATGAGGTGCTGGACCACGAATTTCCAGCGGGATTCAAACCCGTAAACATAGAGGCGTATGACGGAACAACAGACCCTGGAGTCTGGATTGAGGATTACATCCTCCACATACACATGGCCAGGGGAGATGACCTCCACGCCATCAAATACTTACTCTTAAGCTCAAAGGGCCAGCCCGGCATTGGCTTAAAAGCCTTCCCGAAAACACCGTTGGAAGTTGGGAGGAGCTCGAGGATGCTTTTCGGGCAAATTTTCAAGGGACCTATGTCCGACCTCTGGATGCGAACGATTTAAGCCATATAACTCAACAACCCGGAGAGTCAGCCCGGAAACTCTGGAACATATTTCTTACTAAAAAGAATCAGATAGTCGACTGTCCGGACGCCGAAGCCTTAGCAGCTTTCAAACACAGCGTTCGAGACGAATGGCTCGCCAGACACCTCGGCCAAGAAAAGCCAAGAACAATGGCCGCATTAACAAGCCTCATGACCCGCTTTTGCGCGGGAGAGGACAACTGGTTGGCAAGATGCAGCACCAGCGACCCAAGTACATCCGAAGTCAGGGATGGAAATGGGAAACCGCGACGCAACAAGGACCAGCGCCAGACTAAGGGGAGCAGCCCGAAGAGCACGACAGTCAATGCTGGATTCAAAAGCTCTCCGCAAAATTAGAAAAAGCTGCCCCTTGAAGATAACAGGGACGAGTTATCTAATATGAACAAAATCTTGGACAAGATATGTCAAATCCACAGTACTCCCGGGAAGCCTGCAAATCATACCCACAGAGATTGTTGGGTTTTCAAGCAATCCAGCAAACTCAATGCCGAACACAAGGGGCTCGACACACCAAGCGAGGACGATGACGAACCCCACAAGCAGAGCACCGGGAAACAAAAGAATTTCCCACAAGAATTAAAAATAGTAAACTTACTTCACGTGACGAAAGGAGTGGCGCCTATAGAGATACGCGCCATACGACCTATCCGAAAGGAGTCTCGCCACTGGTTGTTAAAACCGATCACCTTCGACAATCAGGATTACTCTAGAAGTATTCGTAACGCAGGCGGGACTACCTTGATATTAGATCCAATAATCAACGGATTCCACTTTACACATGTCCTGATGGACGACGGCAGTAGTTTAGACCCACTATATCAGGACACAATCCGCAAAATGGGGATAGACCCAACAAGAATTCGCCATAGCAACACTTCCTTTCAAGGAGTAATGCCAGGCCCAGATACCCATTGCACGGGTTCTCTCCGGTTAGAAGTTATGTTCGGCTCCCTCGATAACTTCCGCCGCGAAAAGCTAACCTTCCACATCGCCCCATTTTCAAGTAGCTCTCAAGCACTACTGGGATGAGAGGCTTTCGCCCGCTTTTATGCAATACCGCATTATGCATCTCTTATGCTTAAGATGCCCGGTCCACGAGGCATCATCTCACTAAAGGGAAACATCAAGTGTCCCTCGAGCGCAAAAGAATATGCGGCCGCCTTGACAGCCATACATTAAAACAGCTTCTCCAACAAAAGCAACTACCAGGTCATTAAGACCACAGACTCGGCTAGGCGAGTCCGGAGCAAACATATAATTGATAAAGGTTTGATAGCCGTACACCCCTATACAAGGGGCTCCGCGTATGTAAAATACACGACAATAAGGCTCAATTTTACCCGTCTTAAATTATACATTATTTATCTAGTACAGCGTACATTCCGCACTACTATTCCTTTTTGTCAGCTAAGTTCCTCTCTTTTACAGATGAACACCATGCTATGCCCGTCCAGGACACGGCACAACGGAGACACAGGCGCAGACGTGCAGCAGGGACCCGTCTCCAGGATTCTTTTTAGATTAAGACCCTGCGTGAACCTTTTTTACTGTCTCTTGTTGACACACATCCCCCGGATTCTCTGCATAGCCGATGAGGAGGCTGGCATCTTGGCATGTGGCCGCGCCAAAGTTTTGCACGTACCTGGACATCAGGGGCTTATTACCAAGGGGCGCTGTCCCGCTCGTTTTCATAAAAGACCGAATACCTTAGGGAGTGTTCGGCGTCGCGAGTTTGGCCTTATATGCATCAGCTCCAAATCATGTCTTTGGTCAAATGTTGAGTTTGCCCGGCTCCTGTGTTTTGCTGCCTTACATTCCGCTCTATCGGCTAAGGCGACACCAGGAGAACTACTGCGATTGTGCCCTGGTTCAGCAAGGCAAGCACCTCAGTAGAGAAGGCCGAAAACTGACTGTCATGATATAGCGTGAGACTGGTCAACCACTCGATGACCCGCCGGAATCTTTAGGATTCCTCCGTATTAACGAAGGGCTGTTTCCTAGCCAGGCACACACGCGCCCCGAACTCGGGTGAGCGCGGTGCCCCCAGGGGCTATATAGTAGCCCCACTGTCAAACTCCTATGGCTAAGTGAAAGTGATAAAGCATTATAGTCCGGTTGCCTAGTTCGCTGCGCTATCACCTCCTTAATAGGACCAAGACGTTGGATCAAGTGTGAAAATGCGCCTTCTGCGAACACCCCCGCATTATATGCGTGGGGGCTGAAGCCGAAGACTGCCATCTTTCAGGTTATATACACATATACATGAACGGCCGCACAGGAGGTATTTCAATTCTTGAAGGCACAAGTATAAAAAGCTTTTATATTACATCCACATATTGTTTTACAAAAATACATGTTATTCGAACATAATATCCTTCGAGCACTGCGTCTCTATTAAACGAGCGCCTTGCAGAACTTCCTGAAAATAGTGCTCGATAGGTACTCGGCTCACGTCCGAGTCTTGGGCTGCAACAGCGGTGGCCTTCATCTCCGCCCAGTATGTCTTGACACGGGCAAGTGCCGTCCGCGCACCCTCTATGCATGCTGACCTCTTCACTGCATTGATATGCGGCACCGCACCAAGGAACTGCTGCACCAAGCTAAAATAGCTCTTCGGCTCAGGCCTTTCCGACCATAGATGACTCACGACACACTTCATAGCGAGTCCGGATAACCTACTCAGCTCAGCCCATTTGGCCAAACGATCAGTTAATGGAAGTGGACGCTCTGGATTGTGGAACTGCGACCAAAAAAGCTTTTCCACTTCATGATCGTCTTTATCTCGGAAGTGTTCGGCCGCGTCCGCGGCACTCGCTGCCAAATCCAGATAAGTGTCCGCCGTACTCCACAACCGGTCCAACGGAGCATATTTAGAATCCCCGAACTTCCTCCGCAGCATAAAGGGCTTTCCAGCCGCGATATCTCCAGACTGACGTAGCTCCTCCTTCATAGCTCTCATCGCAGAGCGAGCATCCTTGGCCTCGGTAGTGGCCTTCTCCAGGTCCGTCTGTTCCGCCCGATCTTCTTTTCCAAGAAGCTTGCAGCGGTCGGTAGCGCTCTTCAACTTTACAGCCATCTCGGCTAGTTCCTTCTTGCTTCGGCAATGAGCAGCCTTTTTGGCTTTCAGCTCTTCAACCGCTGAGGGAGTCTTGGATTAGGGGGTGTTCGGATAGCCAGACTATAACCTTTGGCCGGACTCCTGGACTATGAAGATACAAGATTGAAGACTTTGTCCCGTGTCCGGATAGGACTTTCCTTGGCGTGGAAGGCAAGCTTGGCGATACAAATATGTAGATCTCCTACCACTGTAACCGACTCTGTGTAACCCTAGCCCTCTCCAATGTCTATATAAACCGGAGGGTTTTTAGTCCGTAGGACGAACAACAATCATACCATAGGCTAGCTTCTAGGGTTTAGCCTCTCTGATCTCGTGGTAGATCTACTCTTGTACTACCCATATCATCAATATTAATCAAGCAGGAGCAGGGTTTTACCTCCATCGAGAGGGCCCGAACCTGGGTAAAAACATCGTGTCCCTTGTCTCCTGTTACCATCCGCCTAGACGCACAGTTCGGGACCCCCTACCCGAGATCTGCTGGTTTTGACACCGACATTGGTGCTTTCATTGAGAGTTCCTCTGTGCCGTCGCCATCAGGAAGGATGCCTCATCCCGTCTTTAAAGACGGCACCGTTGCTAAGGGAGCTTTGGCTGTCGGCCAAACTCTCCGGCTAGGTGGTTTTCTTATGACCGCCTGTTCGGCTGCTGCGCCGACGATGACCTCTCGGGTCATCAAAAGCAATCTTCAGGTCAGCTCGGAACTCGCCGAGCAGTTAGATCCAATGGAGATCTCTTCCCTAAACGAGCTCTTGGATCACATTGCCGCCCTGGGAGCTGCTACGGATTACGACCAAATTGGGCCTAAACCCGATCTGAGAGAGATTAACTCTCCCTAGGTCACCCATCACATTGCCGTGGTAGAGGGACAGTGTGGCGACCCTTCATCTATCTTAAGGACTAGCTATGTCCGGATTCCCGACCCCCCCAAGCCGGATACCCGCGGAGGGGAGCACGTCACTCAAGACCTGAACTTAGAGTCAGGCAACGGGCTAGATTCATTGGACAACATCCAAGAATCCAAACTTCTAAGTTCGAAAACTTTTTGGCCCCTGAGTCTCAGATTAGGTGAGGTTTTGAATTTGATTCCACCCACCCACCCGAACATAAGCGATCTATCCCAAATTAGGCAAGAGCCCGATGAAACAGTACATCATTAGTGGGCCAGATTCCTCCTGGTTATGAACAGGATAAAGGACTGCCGCGAGGAAGACGTAATTTCATTCTTCTGCAATAATTGCACGGACAAGGGAATCCTCAACGCCATAAGTCGACGTGATATTACACGCTTCGCTGACTTGGCGTCCATAGTACGAAAGTACTGTGCGATGGAAAGCGCCTGGAAAACCGAAATAAAATTTTGGGACAATCCGGCCTTGAATACAAACCCAGTCTGAAATGAAAGGGTGCATCATCGCAAGACACCCGGGTTAAATACCAAAAAGCAAAAACCCTCTACAGGGCACGGAACCGTATTGGAAGGATGGCTTAATGGACCCTGTAAAATTCACAGTACAGAGGGCGCCACACCAACTCATAGCCTTAGAGCATGTTGGATACTCCGGCAGGTGGCCAAAATTGGCGAAGATCTTCTAATTCCAGAAACCACAGAAAGCCACCCCAGAGACACCAGTACGGTATTAACAGTCTTCGAGACTTTCGCATCAAATAATATGCGAAAAAGAACACTCCACAGCCTTGCCAAAGTCTACCAAGTAGCAACAATAAACCCATGGAGTGACACGGCTATTACTTTTAACGCCAGTGATGAAACTAAATTCCGAACAGCCCGAGCACCAGCTGTATTGGTCCTCAGTCCAATAGTGGACGACTTTCGTCTTACCAAGGTACTCATGGATGGCGGCAGCGGATTGAACCTCATTTATGAAGAAACCCTTCAAAAAATGGAAATAGACTGGAACCGCATTGAGCGAAGCAGCACAACCTTTATAGGAATAATTCCCAGTCAGGAAGCACGCTGTACAGGAAAAATCACACTAGATGTGGTGTTCGGCACGCCGGATAATTATAGATCCGAAGAGGTCAAATTCCAAGTGGCCCCGTTCAGTAGCGGATACCACGCTCTGCTAGGGCGGGAAGCGTTTACAATCCTCCAAGCAATACCCCATTATGGGTACATGAAGCTCAAGATGCCCGGGCCTAACAGAATCATCACTCTTGCTAGTGATCCGGACATAGCACTCCGCGCCGAAAACAAGACAGCCGCACTGGCCCTCGAGGCACTATCCGAAGCCCTAGCGGCTAAGGAACTGACTGCGCTGCGCTCCACAGTGAATAGGGACGATGTGATACTCGACAAAAGATCCAAGTCCACCTCTTTTAAACCGTCGAACGAAATAGTCAAATTCCAGGTCCATCCAACGGACCCCAATAAAACAGCTTCCATCGGGGCACAGTTAAACCCTGATGTAGACGCCGCACTGCGAGAGTTCCTACGTGAGAACTGGGACATTTTCGCCTGGCACCCTTCAGACATGCCAGGAATCCCACGCAGGCTGGCCGAACACAATTTAAATATCCTAAAAGGATTCAAGCCAGTCAAACAGGCTTTTCGGTGTTTCTCCAAACCTAAGAGACATGCCATGGGAGAGGAACTAGCCAAGCTATTGGAGGCTGGGTTCATCAGAGATATAAAACATCTGGACTGGTGAAAGTGCAACTATCCCTAGGTGGTTTTGGTAATTCATAACAACATATAGCTCATTGAGCTAATGCTATTCCAAGATAATTACTTCAGGAAAGCTCAATGATTGGCATGGCATGGATGGTGAAAGTGGAACCCTCAAAATGCTAAGGACAAAGGATTGGCTCAAGCTCAAAAGCTCAAGACTCATCATTTTACATTTTAGTGATCCAAGATCACATTGAGTCCATAGGAAAAGCCAATACTATCAAGGAGGGATGAGGTGTTGCTTAATGAGCCTTTTGCTTCATGTGCTTAATGATATGCTCCAAAATCCTCAGCTACTTTCCCATATCCACAAATGACCTAAACTCCAAGCCAAACTCGGTCCTACCGATTCTTTCCATCCGGCGCCACCGAGTTTCACATGTCATAAGCCACTGCCAGACCCTAGCAAATCGGTTCTACCGATAGGGATCTCGGTCTCACCGAGATGGGATTGCAATCTCTCTTTTTCCTTTTCGTAACTTTTCGGTCTCACCGAAAGAGCGGATCGGTCCCACCGAGATTGCAATGTAAACTCTCTATTTCCCCTTTGTAACTTTTCGGTCTCACCGAAAGAGCAAATCGGTCCCACCGAGTTTACCTGACCAACTCTCTGGTTAGCTAATTACCAAATCGGTCTCACCGAGTTTGTGTAATCGGTCTCACCGAGATTACGTCATGCCCTAACCCTAACCACATCGGTCCTACCGAGTTGCATGTCAGTCCCACCGAAAATCTCTAATGGTCACTAGGTTTACTATTTCGGTCCGACCGAGTTTGTTGATTCGGTCCCACCGAGATTGGTAAATTGTGTGTAACGGTTGGATTTTGTGTGGAGGCTATATATAACCCTCCACCTCCTCTTCATTCGTGGAGAGAGCCATCAAAACACATCTACACTTCCAACTCATATGTTCTGAGAGAGAACCACCTACCCTTGTGTTGAGGCCAAGATATTCCATTCCTACCATATGAATCTTGATCTCTAGCCTTCCCCAAGTTGCTTTCCACTCAAATCTTCTTTCCACCAAATCCAAATCCAGTGAGAGAGAGAGTTGAGTGTTGGGGAGACTATCATTTGAAGCACAAGAGCAAGGAGTTCATCATCAACACACCATTTGTTACTTCTTGGAGAGTGGTGTCTCCTAGATTGGCTAGGTGTCACTTGGGAGCCTCCAACAAGATTGTGGAGTTGAACCAAGGAGTTTGTAAGGGCAAGGAGATCGCCTACTTCGTGAAGATCTACCGCTAGTGAGGCAAGTCCTTCGTGGGCGATGGCCATGGTGGGATAGACAAGGTTGCTTCTTCGTGGACCCTTCGTGGGTGGAGCCCTCCGTGGACTCGCGCAACCGTTACCCTTCGTGGGTTGAAGTCTCCATCAACGTGGATGTAGGATAGCACCACCTATCCGAACCACGGGAAAAACATCCGTGTCTCCAATTGCGTTTGAATTCTCCAAACCCTTCCCTTTACATTCTTGCAAGTTGCATGCTTTACTTTCCGCTGCCTATATACTCTTTGCATGCTTGCTTGAATTGTGTGATGATTGCTTGACTTGTCCTAAAGTTGCTAAAATCTGCCAAGAACTAAAATTGGGAAAAGGTTAAGTTTTTATTTGGTCAAGTAGTCTAATCACCCCCCCTCTAGACATACTTCCGATCCTACAAGTGGTATCAGAGCTTTGGTCTCCATTTGCTTTGATTTCCATAGCTTTTGGTGGTCATAGCCTTGGTTTCACAACCTAGGAGAGTATGGCGTCTAGCGAGGGAAATTATCACCATAGAGGTCCTTACTTTGATGGTACTAATTTTGCTAGTTGGAAGCATAAAATGAAAATGCATATTCCTGGACATAACCCCGCCGTTTGGGCTATTGTGTGTGTTGGTTTGCAAGGTGACTTCTTCGATGTGAAAGAACCAAACTGTGAAGCTACCGCGGATGAGTTGAAGATGCTACAATACAACACTCAAGCTTGTGATATTCTCTTCAACGGATTGTGCCCCGAAGAATTCAACAAAATCAGCCGTCTTGAGAATGCAAAGGAAATTTGGGATACTTTGATTGATATGCACGAAGGTACCGACTCCGTCAAGGAATCAAAATTGGATGTGCTTCAAATTCAACTTGATAAGTTCAAAATGAAGGATGGTGAAGGTGTCGCTGAAATGTACTCTAGGCTTGCTCTCATCACAAACGAGATTGCCGGCTTAGGGAGTGAAGAGATGACTGACAGATTCATCATCAAGAAGATCCTAAGAGCCTTGGATGGAAAATATGATACCGTGTGCACATTGATCCAAATGATGCCCAATTACAAAGATCTCAAGCCAACGGAGGTCATTGGAAGAATTGTTGCTCATGAGATGTCGCTCAAGGATAAAGAGGAACTTCACAACAAATCAAGTGGTGCCTACAAAGCCTCATGTGAAGTCCCCACATCATCAAGTGAGAAACAAAACTTCAACGAAGAATTGAGCCTAATGGTGAAGAACTTCAACAAGTTCTACAAGAGTAGAAGCAAAGATAGAAGCTCCGAGTCAAGGTCCTACAATGACAAAAGATCTTCTAGTCGAGAGCGAAACTGCTACAATTATGGAAGACCCAAACACTATTCCAATGAGTGTACGGCTCCCTACAAAAGAAGAGAAGATTCTCCAAAAAGAAGAGGCAAAAGAGAAGAATCAACATCAAGAGAGAGAAGGAGTAGAGATGATCGTTATGAACGAAGATACTCACGGAGGAGCAAGGATTCGGAAAGAAAGGAAAAATCATCAAGGAGCTACACAAAGCGAAGACATCAAGCTCATGTTGGTGAATGGGTATCCGGCTCCGACTCCGACAACCACTCCGAGAGAAGTTATCACTCCGATTCCAAATATACTCAAGATGAAGGTGTTGCCGGTCTAGCACTTGTGTCAAGCAACTCCTACGACATATTTGACTCACCAAATGAAGGAATTGGAAGATGCTTCATGGCCAAAGGTCCTAAGGTAACTCACCCTGAGTATGTTGATTTCAATAGTGATGAAGATGACTTGTTAGGTGATGATGATTTACTTGTTGACAACTCTAGTGATGAATACTATGATGAAACGTCAATTAATCATGCTAATCAAGGTAAAATGAATGACAATGATAAGGAGAAAATTGAGGCTCTAACTAAAGAACTAAACACTCTTAAGTTAGCTCATGAAACTATCTTCGAAGATCATCGAGAACTTTTAAGAGCTCATGAGAAGTTACGCTTTGAAAAGCTCAATCTTGAGCAAGAACATGAGTTTTTAAAGGCAATCAATGATGATCTCCGCAAGAAAAGTTCTTCTTACATTGCCAAGCGTTTACTCTTATCCACTTACATGCCTCAAGTCAAGTCTAATAACAAGAACAAGAAAGATTCTTCCTCTAGTAGTAACAATGATCATGTTAAATCCAATATTGTTGCTTCTAGTAGTTCTCTTGATTCCACTAACGATTCTCTTAGCCAAGTTACACTTGAGCAATAAAATAGCTTATTGAAGGGAATCATAGAGAAAGGAGTGTACAAAAGCCTTGCCGGAAGTAAGCAATTCGAGGAGATTGTACGCAAGCAAGGAAGGCACCGGAAGAATCAAGGTGTTGGTTTTGAACGAAAGTTCAATGCCAATGGAGTTGAGTGGGAAGAAGATCAATACCCCAAGACAAAGTTTGTTCCTCAACAAGAGAAGTATGATCCTACTTCTTTCAAGGGGACACAAACTCAAGATGATCTTCCACCACAAGACTACAAGCAAAAAGGCAAGGACAAGCTTCAAGAGGAAATTGATGCATTTGAAGAAGCTCCTAAGACCTTAGTCAAGTGGATTCTCAAGACTACTTCAAGTTCCACTTCATCAAGTATGACTACAACTCCAAGGATTCCCATCAAGATGGTGTGGATCCAAAAGAAGAAGAACTAGAGAGTTCTTGAGGGTGACTCCGCCAACATACTTCACTCTTATCATTTTGGCAAGAACAAGTGCAATCAACTTCCACATCTTGCACTAGTTCGAGGAGTCACAAACCCTCTTGTTGGTAAGACAAGGGACAAGGTAACCTAAAAGCTTTCATAGACATCATCTTGTGTGTGCATCACTCCATGTCTATGGATATCCTTGTTTGTTCCTTGTGGGACTAACCCATGTAGGTATTGAAAGTGCAATTCATTCAAAAGGATAGCTCCAAGTGATCTACATTGAGCATCCACATCTTCAACATCTACATGAAGTCATCATCGACAAAACCCAAGGTTAGTTCATCCCTCTTAGGGGGGATATCACATCTAGGGGGAGCTTTACTCTAAGACTTGAGTTAAAGCAACTCTAATGATGTGAACACAACAATGCTTTATGTAAAAGTGGTAACCCCACTTGAGCTTAAACATGAGTATGACCTATGATCAAATGTTTTCATTTGACTCCTATGTCAATATACTCATATATAGATGACCTAGTCATCGCCAATTGCTTGATAGATGCTAGAATTGGTTGTGCATGCTTTGCCACATATTTCAATTGCCATTTTATTGTGTGAGCATGTTGGTTGCATACTTTACTCATTCGAGGACATCCACTTGTTGTTTTGATTGTTTGGCTTTATTTTTCTTTTGCCAAGTGGATGGACAAGAATGCCTAAGAACCTTCTCTAGCTATCTATGCTTTTCTCGTCTCAAACTCTATTCATGCTACATCACAAAATTGATCAAGTCAGATTCGAACCACTCTGTGTGAGGAGCACTCGGACTCCCCGATTCGTCATAGACTTAAACTTCCAAAACTTCTTTGTGATTCTCGGTTTGACCGATACCCCACTTTTGGTCTTACCGAGATCATTAAGTTGATCTATGTTTTCGATCTCGGTGCAGCCGATTTGAACCATTCGGTCACACCGAGTTGCAATAACTGTACACAGTTTTGCATCTCGGTGCCACCGAGTTGTTCCACTCGGTCACACCGACAGGGTCTGGCTATATATAGACACGGGCAAAAATTTGGAAATTTCTTTGAACCCCTTCGCCCGCGCGATAGCTCGCTCTGCCAACGTGGTCTTCGGATCGTCTCCTCGCTGCCAGCCGCCTCCAGTCGCTGGTCTCCTTCGCCGTCAACGGGAATCAACCCCGCCGTTGCCGCCGTAGCGAGTCTCCGCCGAACTAGGGTATGGACTCGATCTTTGTGCTATTCCCCAATCCGATTCCTAGCACATTGTGATCATATTGATTCTAGCCACGTTTGATAAACTCCTATCCAGTCAATGAACTCGTAGAATAGGTTTGATACGAAAATTTTAGGGTTAGGTTTCCGCCGAAACCATCTCGGACCCACCGAGTTAAAAAACTCGGTCCCACAGATTTGGCTTATGCCATTGCACAAGTAAGACTCGGTCTGACCGAGTATTGCTAATCGGTGTGACCGATTTTGGAACTTTGTGAAACCCTAGCAGTCTCGGTGCCACCGAACTGTGACTCGGTCTGACCGAGTTCACTAGTTTAGGTCCAAAAGCTGCTTCGGTACCACCCAGTTTAAAAATCGGTAGATCCGAAATGCTTTCTGTGGGAAACTAAAACTAAGTTTTCGAATCATTCTTTTGCAAAAATCTCTGCATTTTGTGATGCTCATCCACTCTACCTCACCTATAAACTATTCACAGGGTCAGCAGTCAGCTTGTTCATCATGTCAGACCAAAGTGATAGCCAGAGCATATCAGAACAGCCAGTGCAGATGAGTGAGGGCACTAGTCCCTCCAGCTCTTCAGATGAAGGCAGCAGGAGCACCCCCAGCAACCTGCCAAAAGCTGCCACAAGACAAAGGAAGAAGAGAACCTCAGAATCAGAGGATGAGGACTATGTGGCAGAGGAGGAAGCAACTTCCAAGAAAGTTGAACTCAAGAAAGAACATGGCTCAAGACAGAGCACCAAGCCAGGCTTAAAGGTCAAAAGACCAGCAGGCAGGCAGCCGATGCCAAAGGCCAGAGCCTCAACAAAGATTCCTGAGAAGCCTGCACCCAAAGAGCCAGTTGCAGCCGAAACAAAGAAGGAAAGGAAAAGAGGCAGATGGTGCAAGAAAGTTGATCCCATGGCTGAATTTGAACCGCATTCTTCTGATGAAGAAGAGGAAGAAGAAGAGGTTGCTGCACCAGCACCTAAGGCACCCAAGATGATGGGTGATGCTATAAGATCAGGGGCAACTGCATCTAAGCCCAAGGAAGCCCCCAAGGCTGCATCCAAGGCCAAGCCAGCTCCAAAGCCAAAACCAAAGAGAAATACAAGGAGCATCCCAGCTGCTGAGAAGAACAAGGCCCCAATGCCTGAAGCTGTTGCAGAAGAAGAGGAAGGCCAAGTGCTGAGAAAGTTGAAGCCCAAGATCCCAGACCACAATGATGCTCATCCTGTGGCTGAGGATATGAAGATCAGAAGAGACTCTGGGCTAAGAAAGTGGAGAGCAGAGGATCCATATGCTACCAGGAGGAGGACTGCTGTTGACTATAGGTTCCACACTAAGGAACAACATGACTTCTATGAGACAGTCTTGTTAGACAAGAAGCCAGTTGTGTGTGATATGAGATGGGTCGACTGGGCATACATCAAGGACAATGAAGAGCACTACCCTGGAGTGCAAGACAGCTTCAGAGCTTGTGGAGTAGTTGACTTTGTTGGGCAGAAGCTCAAAAAGTGGAATGAGGAGCTGATTATGCAATTCTACTCCACGGCACACTTCTATCCAGATGGAAGGATCACATGGATGTCTGAAGGTACAAGGTACCACTCAACTGTTGAGGAATGGGCAAGGTTGATCAATGCCCCAGAAGAAAATGAAGATGACTTGGATGTCTATGCCAAGAAAAAGATGGATCATAACACTATGGCAAATATGTACAAGGAGATTCCAGCAGAAGATCTTGATACTCACCAGTTTGGGTCTGTGAAACACCTGTTGTCAGGACTGCCTACGATCAACTGGATCCTTAGGCACACACTTTTGCCCAAGTCTGGAGATCACAGGATGATCAGAGGTCATGCCATTAACCTGCTACATATATTTGATGTGCCTCAGAAATTTAAGGTCATGAGCCTCATAATAGAGACTATCAAGAGGACTGCAACAGATCAGAAGAGGAGCTGTGGTTATGCCCCTCAGATCCAGATGTTGATTAACTCAAGAATGGGAACAGACACATACTTGTTGGACAAGGAACATTTGCCTATCCATCCAGATTTCAAGGACAACCAAGTTGTGATGAATGAAAATGAACCATCGTCAGTCCAAGCACAAGCTAAGAAGGAGAAGGCAAGGAAGGAGAAAGCTGCCAAGATGCCAACTCAAGAGGAGGCATCTGAGTACTTCTAGAAAAACAAGCAAGAGCAACTAAGTTACCTGATTGCATCCACCCTGAGGATTGAGAAAGGTCTGGCCACCCTCACTCAGAACCAGGAGAGCTTAGAGAGAATTGGAGAATAAAAGTTCTATGACTTGGATGTCAAGGTGACAGAGATTCAAACAGCAGTGGAGCAACTTCAAGATGACATGCAGGAGAGGAAAGGGAAGACTACCACTGATGCATTTGCCAGAGTGCCACGAGGTCCAAGGTCGTCTGCAGTGCCAGTTCCTGACACAAGAGCCACCGCCTCAGCTCCAGCCACAACACCAGCCCAACCAGCTCCAGCATCTACTTCAGCTCCAACTCCAACCACGTCTACGGAAGCCTTCGTCCTTGGAGTGATCCGGACTCCACCACCACCAGAAGATCAAGCCTGAGTGTCGATATAGCACTATGCATTTTCTAGGAACTTTTTGGTAACTTGTTGCCAAAGGGGGAGAAAAATGTATAGATCATAGGCTTCGAGAGAGAGAGAGTGTTGTTTTTTTCTCTCTCTTGCTTTATTTGGTGGTTTTTTAAACATTGTTTGCTTTTGGCCGAGATACTTTGTTATGCCTGTGAGACATTGATGATCATGTGTTTGATCATAAGCTACACTTATGCATGCTTGATATATCTTATCTATCTTATGTGGTCATTCACTTTTCCTTGGTGATGAGTGCATGTATTTCATTATTATCATTTTGAGCGCTCCACCAAGATGTATGTGACATGGAAGAGTAACCCATAATTCTAACTCTTTGTGCATTTGCAGTCCAAAGCAAATTTTAAATATGCACAAATTTAGGGGGAGCTCTTACTTATCACATACTTCTCAAAGCAACGATATAATTCATTCTTATTATCATTTGTCGAAGCTTTGATCTATATGTTGTCATCAATTACCAAAAAGGGGGAGATTGAAAGTGCAACTATCCCTAGGTGGTTTTGGCAATTCATAACAACATATAGCTCATTGAGCTAATGCTATTCCAAGATAATTACTTCAGGAAAGCTCAAATGATTGGCATGGCATGGATGGTGAAAGTGGAACCCTCAAAATGCTAAGGATAAAGGATTTGCTCAAGCTCAAAATCTCAAGACTCTTCATTTTACATTTTAGTGATCCAAGATCACATTGAGTCCATAGGAAAAGCCAATACTATCAAGGAGGGATGAGGTGTTGCTTAATGAGCCTTTTGCTTCATGTGCTTAATGATATGCTCCAAAATCCTCAGCTACTTTCCCATATCCACAAATGACCTAAACTCCAAGCCAAACTCGGTCCTACCGATTCTTTCCATCCGGCGCCACCGAGTTTCACATGTCATAAGCCACTGCCAGACCCTAGCAAATCGGTTCTACCGATAGGGATCTCGGTCTCACCGAGATGGGATTGCAATCTCTCTTTTTCCTTTTCATAACTTTTCGGTCTCACCGAAAGAGCGGATCGGTCCGACCGAGATTGCAATGTAAACTCTCTGTTTCCCCTTTGTAACTTTTCGGTCTCACCGAAAGAGCAAATCGGTCCCACCGAGTTTACCTGACCAACTCTCGGGTTAGCTAATTACGAAATCGGTCTCACCGAGTTTGTGTAATCGGTCTCACCGAGATTACGTTATGCCCTAACCCTAACCATATCGGTCCTACCGAGTTGCATGTCAGTCCCACCGAAAATCTCTAACGGTCACTAGGTTTACTATTTTGGTCCGACCGAGTTTGTTGATTCGGTCCCACCGAGATTGGTAAATTGTGTGTAACAGTTGGATTTTGTGTGGAGGCTATATATACCCCTCCACCTCCTCTTCATTCATAGAGAGAGCCATCAGAACACATCTACACTTCCAACTCATATGTTCTGAGAGAGAACCACCTACCCTTGTGTTGAGGCCAAGATATTCCATTCCTACCATATGAATCTTGATCTCTAGCCTTCCCCAAGTTGCTTTCCACTCAAATCTTCTTTCCACCAAATCCAAATCCTGTGAGAGAGAGTTGTGTGTTGGGGAGACTATCATTTGAAGCACAAGAGCAAGGAGTTCATCATCAACACACCATTTGTTACTTCTTGGAGAGTGGTGTCTCCTAGATTGGCTAGGTGTCACTTGGGAGCCTCCGACAAGACTGTGGAGTTGAACCAAGGAGTTTGTAAGGGCAAGGAGATCGCCTACTTCGTGAAGATCTACCGCTAGTGAGGCAAGTCCTTCGTGGGTGATGGCCATGGTGGGATAGACAAGGTTGCTTCTTCGTGGACCCTTCGTGGGTGGAGCCCTCCGTGGACTCGCGCAACCGTTACCCTTCGTGGGTTGAAGTCTCCATCAACGTGGATGTAGGATAGCACCACCTATCCGAACCACGGGAAAAACATCCGTGTCTCCAATTGCGTTTGAATTCTCCAAACCCTTCCCTTTACATTCTTGCAAGTTGCATGCTTTACTTTCCGCTGCCTATATACTCTTTGCATGCTTGCTTGAATTGTGTGATGATTGCTTGACTTGTCCTAAAGTTGCTAAAATCTGCCAAGAAGTAAAACTGGGAAAAGGTTAAGTTTTTATTTGGTCAAGTAGTCTAATCACCCCCCCTCTAGACATACTTCCAATCCTACAACTAGCTAGCAAACCTGGTGATGGTACCAAAGAAGGACAAATCCCGGCGCCTGTGCGTTGATTTTAAAGACCTTAACAAGGCTTGCCCAAAGGATCCATTCCCCCTCCCCCGCATCGATCAAAGTATCGACGCTACCGCAGGACACGATTCGTTGTGTTTCCTCGATGCATATTCCGGATACCATCAAATCAAGATGGCAGAGTCAGACCAAGCCGCAACGACATTCATCACACCATACGGCCCATTCTGCTTCAACACAATGCCCTTCGGGCTCAAAAACGCCGGCGCAACATACCAGCGCATGATTCAGACATGTCTGGCAAACCAGATCGGCAAAACAGTGGAGGCATACGTAGATGACGTGGTCGTTAAAACAAGACATGTCGAATCTCTAGTAGACGAATTGAGGCTAACATTCGATAACCTCCGAACATACGACATCAAGCTCAACCCGGAAAAATGCGTTTTCGGCGTTCCAGCCGGAAAGCTCTTGGGCTTCATTGTATTCGGTAGAGGAATTGAAGCAAATCCAGCCAAGATCCGAGCTCTGTCACAATTGGATATCCCAAAGGACCTCAAACAAATACAAAAATTAACTAGATGCGTGGCGGCTCTAAGCCGCTTTATCTCCCGCTTGGGAGAAAAGGCACTACCCCTTTACCGCTTCCTTCGGCGCACCGAACACTTTGAGTGGACGGATGCAGCCACGGCCGGACTCGACGAAATAAAAGCCATCTTGGCAACAAACCCAGTCTTGGCTGCGCCAAACATTGGCGAACCAATGCTATTATACATTGCAGCAACCCATCAGGTCGTAAGCGCAATGCTCGTCGTCAAACAAGAAACGGACGGACACAAATTCCCCCTTCAAAAGCCGGTTTACCATGTGTCCACTGTCCTTACTCCGTGCAAGTCACAGTACCCGCATTATCCAAAGATTGCGTACGCAGTATTTATGGCATCTCGGAAGCTGCAACACTACTTTCAAGAGTGTTCAATAACAGTAGCCTCGGAAGTGCCACTCAACGATATTATAAACAACCGCGACGTGCGAGCCGGATTGCAAAATGGGCCATTGAGCTCCTCCCGTTCGACATAACTTACAAGCCACGGCGAGCTATCAAGTCGCAAGTTTTGGCCGACTTCGTCGCAGAATGGACGGAGGCCGAACTCCCTAAAGAATACGACACATATTCAAACTGGGTCATGCACTTCGACGGCTCCAAAATGTTGGCCGGTCTAGGGGCTGGCGTCGTTTTGACGTCCCCCACAGGAGACACAGATCAATACATACTCCAGATATGTACACAGACTCCAACAATGCAGCCGAATATGAGGCCCTTTTACATGGTCTCCGGATGGCACTATCCATGGGCATTCAACGCCTAGAGGTGCATGGGGACTCGAACCTCGCAATATCCCAAATAAATGGAGACTTTGATGCCAAGGATCCAAAAATGGCAGCTTATCGCAACGCCGTCTTAAAAATGTCAGCTCGGTTCGAAGGGCTCGAGTTTCACCATATAGCCTGGGAAAATAATCAGGCGGCAGATGTCCTGGCACACGTCGGTGCAAAACGCGATATAGCCCCCCCAACATCTTCTTGGAAAGGTTGTTCAAGCCATCCGTAGTATGGGAAGGGGAACCCGTCAATAACAGCCCGGACCCAACCGCACTGCCCGACACCGAACACTCTGACATAATTGGAGGCTCTGCCAATGACATAACACATTTAGCCTACGCAATAATGGCCGTCATCGCCCCTTGGACAGAACCATTCCTAGCCTACATTACTAGGCAGGAACTCCCCGAGGACCAAAATGAGGCACGCTGCATAGTGCGGCGATCCAAAGCCTACAAAGTCCATGAGGGAGAGCTTTATAAGAAAAGCACTACCGGAGTCCTTCAAAGGTGCATCTCCGAAGAGGAAGGGCGGAACCTTTTGGCTGAAATTCATGCCGGACTCGATGGTCATCACGCTGCAGCTCGGTCCCTTGTAAGCAAGGCCTTCCGTACAGGCTTTTATTGGCCGACGGCCCGGGCAGACGCCCAGGACTTAGTCCAACGATGCGTCGGTTGCCAGCTTTTTGCAAACCAAAGCCATATGCCACCCACCGCCCTCCAAACTATCCCCATTACTTGGCCCTTCACGGTCTGGGGGCTTGACATGGTCGGACCCCTTAAAGGCGGAACCCACAAGAAAAAATACTTACTGGTCATGGTGGATAAGTTCACCAAATGGATAGAAGCCAAGCCTGTTAAGACGGCCGAATCCGGACCGGTGATAGACTTTATATCCAGGGTCGTACACCGTTATGGCGTCCCCCCACAGCATCATCACTGATAATGGCACGAACTTTACGGCGGACGAGGTAAAACTCTGGTGCAAAAACATGGGCATCAAGCTCGATTATGCCTCCGTCTATCACCCACAAACTAACGGCCAGATCGAACGGGAAAATGGTCTTATCATGAGCGGCATCAAACCCAGATTAGTGCGGTTCCTTAAGGAATCTAATACGCACTGGCTAGAGGAGCTCGACTCCGTACTCTGGGGGCTGCGAACCATGCCGAATCGCACCACCGGATACACACCATTCTTCACGGTGTACGGTGCCGAGGCAGTTTTGCCCTGCGACATAATTCATGACTCACCTCGAGTGCGCATGTACGAAGAAAGAGAAGCCGAGCTCGATCGGTAGGACAGTTTGGACGCCTTGGAGGAGGAGCGCGATGTGGCAAAAGCCCATTCCGCATTCTATCAACAGCAGGCTCGAAGATACCAAAGCAGAGAAGTACGGTCCAAAAATTACAACATTGGCGAATTAGTTCTATGCCTGCCGGACAAGAAAAAGGACAAACTCAAGCCCAAGTGGGAAGGTCCCTTCATAATTGACCAAGTCCTTACTGGTGGAGCGTACCGCCTGTGAGATGCATCGGGTAACCAACTCGAGCCGAACCCATGGAACGCAGCCCGTCTCCAAAGATTCTATGCCTAGCGCCGGACTCTGTGTTCGTCTCCTTCCTCTGTCCATTTTTTATATACTTTCTGTCTTACATTTCTCTCCTTCTCCCCTCCCTTTCTCTCATAACCTTTAAAGGCTCATCAAGTGACGCGCTATCCGCACTCATTGAACCTGGGGGCTTCTTTAAACAGAAGCTTATTTATACGGGCTTCATGCCCAACACATGTGTCACACTTCTGCATGTACCTTTTATTCACCATTATATGCATCGATATGACTTAAGTTTTGGCCAAGCTGGGTTGCCTGGCTCCTGTGCTTACCCCTACGTTCCCGATTGTTCAGCTAGGTGGTAAAGGGAGCACCTCTGCGATTGTTACTGCCGGGTCAGCCGGATGTGTACCTCAGACTGGGTGAAGCCGAAAGCTAGCGTTCTTAAGGGAATATTCGGTCGGTGAAACTAAAGATGATTTCTCACTTATTTATTTATTTATACGCCCCCAGATGTTTCTCCTGCGTCTCTTTTCGCAGTCCGGACATGCACTTTAGGGCATGCCTCCCAGGGAAAGGAACCCCTAACGGAACTATTCTCCCTGGAAGATGTTTCTTACTAACCATGTAATATAACATAACTAGTTGGGCACTTATCTGTTCAAGCAATAAATAACCCCTACACCTGGTCTCCACGCATGCCTCGGTTCTTATATAACCGCGAGGGTATTCGGACACACTCCGGACCGTCAGGTCCCGAGGTTGAAGCAAAAAGGTCGGCCATGACAAAAGTTCTACAATCCGGCTAGAAGGCATTACACATGTCACTTAAAATTACATAGTCAATCTGACTGATTGTATTCCTCTTCAATACCATCTAACAGGCTGTCTAGTTTACAGTCCTGTTGGGAATACTTTGCGGCCAATTCTACTTGGCCGTATACTAAGCTCACAGGGATCTCCTTCCCATCGGGCCCCACAGGTCCGACCTCGGCCATGTGATTTGGGCCAGCCTTCATGTACCGCGTCTTCACCATGGCCCAGGCCTCCCTGGCGCCTTGACGGCAGACCGATATCTTCCATAATCGGAAGCACTGCCGCGCTCCCTTTAGCTTCTCTGCAAGCTCTCCAAGGCCTTCGGGCATGGAGACGGATGGCCACAAGGCCTGGGCGACGCCTTGCATCACCTGCCGAACTCGCTCGTACAGTTGGAGAGCTCGGGAAGAAGGTCACCCGTAGAACCGGGCATTTCCTATGCAGGACGACCTATTAGCATACCTACAGACATTACTCTGTTAGTCGACCTCCTCGCCGAACTCTTTTTCAAAGTTTGTTTAACCACTTACTAAGTATGCCGCATCGAAGCCGCTGATTCTCCTTAACAGAGTCAGACAGCTGGGCACGAACATCCTTCAGTTCAACGCCCAGCTTGGTGTTGGCATCTTGAAGATCGTTCTTCTCCCGCCTCACCTTTGTCAGCACGCTCTCACCAGCCTTTAGCTGGCGTAGGAGTTGTTGCCTATCCGGATTTAATCCGGTGCCATCTGCAATTTCATTTGTCAGATTTGCACCCACGCCGCACTTCACAACATACTTATCTTTCGAAGCGTATATTACCAGAGGGGGTCTCCTTGGGCTCCCCTGCCGCGGCTAGTGCGGCCTCAAGTTGGGCTTTGCACTCTTCTAGCTCCTGGGACAGTTGGGCATTCTTTTCTGCAAGAACCTGTATAACAAATGATCCTTAAATCAGTTACTCTAACTGTTTCAAGTCTCGGGGGCTACTGGTACATATATATATAATTACCAAAATTTTCTTAGCCGTATGTCTTTTACATATTGCTCCGTGGCTCTGGCTAGACCATTTTGAGCGGCACGGAGGTACGCATCTCCCGAATTGAAGGCATCCAATGCCTCTGGGGAGAAACAAGCATCGTGAAGAACTGTCCGGCGACGCCTGTGGTTCATGGCACTCTCCACCTCGGAATTGGTGGCAGACAGCCTGTCCGCATCCTCTGACGGAGGAGCGTCCGGTGCGCGCCTCGTGTTCGCCTCCGCTTCTGGACCGGGCTTTGTAGCCTGGCTGGTGGAGGCGCGATTGGCAACCTCTCCGGATATAGTCCGGCGAGGTCTCTTTGTCCTGAAGAGAGCACGAGCGTTAATATGCCTTGAAGGAATAGCACCTGGGAATAAGATGGCGCGCTATACCTTTGCGCCGGCATCTCAGTCCGGACCACACTTCTTTTCAGCCCGCGGGGCCTTGCCGCCCCTCGTTGGCTAGTCGCCGTAGGCTCGGCCTCCCGTCTCAAGGACCTCCCCTGCAAAACAGGGTTGTTATACGACAATCAAAGACACGCGAGGATAGATCCCTTTTCAAAGTGCCGGGACTTCGGTCTCAGTTACCTGTGAGGCTGGGAGTAGCCCTGGGTAATCGGCCGTAATGGCCACCAAGGCGTTGTCCTTGCTCAATTGATGGAACACCCCATCAATCAGCTCCACAGATAAGTCCAGATCCTCTTGGGAGGCCGGGTCGAGGGACCGTCCTGGATCCTCGGGTTGTGGAGGAGGGCTGCTTATTTCTGTAACAGCCTGGCGTAGTTCCTGCATTGAAATCGTTAGACTAAATATTTAACGATGGGAATATAAAACGGATGGGCAAGTAAAAGTGTCCACTTACCCAACTTGGAGGATTATACATAGAAAATCCACCCTGTGGGTTGACGCGGAGAAATTCCTCCTCTTCTCCCTTGTACAAAGCGGACAAGATCTTTATTAGAGCGACAGCCGATTCCGGCCCCTTACGGCCATGGCGGGTGGCGTTGTCCTCCCCGTTGAACTCCCACATGGGGTGGCCTCTATACTAGAGCGGTTGCACCCCCCGCATAATGCATGCGGCCATGACCCCGATCATGGTCAGTCCGGAATGAGCTAACAACCTTATCCGGCCCATCAGGTAAAGAACGTCCTTGTCACTTTCCTTCCGAGGGCTCCGTGGACGCCAACTTAGGCGCTTCTTCAGGGGAGCATTGTTGAACTCAGGAAGTCCGATCCGGACAGGATCCGGCAGCGGGACGTCCTCTATATAAAACCATTCTGAAGGCCAGTCCTCAGACACCTTCTTTGGGGTTCCGGATAGATATCCGGTCCCGGCGATGCGCCACACTTCGGCTCCGCCCACTTGATATATTGACCCCTTTTGAGAATGGGGCATAAGGCAGAATAGCTTCTTCCACAGCGCGAAATGAGCCTCGCAGCCCAACATCAGCTCACAAAGGGCTACGAAGCCCGCGATATGCAATATGGAGGCAGGCGTGAGGTTGTGCAACTGGAGGCCATAGAACTCCGGGAGCCCCCGGAGAAACAGATGAATTGGAAATCCGAGCCCTCTTATTAAATAAGGGACAAGGCATACCCGCTCTCCTTTGGAGGGATTGGGGGCGCTCTCCGCTTGCTCTCCACCATTATAGGTGGCAAGTCCGGCTCAAACCGGGACCATATAGGCCGGGGGGAGAAATCCCTTGGTCTGGAGCGCCACTAGCTCGCTGTGCGGGATGGAGCATCTCTCCCAATCTCCAGGCTGAAGGCTGGAAGGGCGAGAGGAGGAGGTGCGACGGCCGGCCATGATGGAATGGACCTCCGTCGGATGCGCTCTGATGAGTGCTCTCGGAAGGGAGATGGTGTGGTTTGGATCTAAATCCTCGTCCCTTTAAGTAGGCAGCTCATTTACGCGGCTAGGGGTGTAAATGTAAAAACACCCTGACTTTTCGTATGTGTTTGACACGTGGAAGACGACCATTATTGGGCGTGGAAGACAACCATTATTGGGCGTGGAAGCCAAGGAGCACTACATTTGCAAGAAACCGGACATTATTCAACAGGTACACAGAATTTGGAGGAGAACCCGCCTTGCAATGCCGAGGACAATTGGCGCGCCAGACTCGTCGTCATTGAAGCCTAGTTCGGGGGCTACTGAGGGAGTCCTAGATTAGGGGGTGTCCGGATAGCCGGACTATAACCTTTGGCCGGACTCCTGGACTATGAAGATACAAGATTGAAGACTTCGTCCCGTGTCCGGATAGGACTTTCCTTGGCGTGGAAGGCAAGCTTGGCGATACGGATATGTAGATCTCCTACCACTGTAACCGACTCTGTGTAACCCTAGCCCTCTCCAATGTCTATATAAACCGGAGGGTTTTTAGTCCGTAGGACGAACAACAATCATACCATAGGCTAGCTTCTAGGGTTTAGCCTCTCTGATCTCGTGGTAGATCTACTCTTGTACTACCCATATCATCAATATAAATCAAGCAGGAGTAGGGTTTTACCTCCATCGAGAGGGCCCGAACCTGGGTATAAACATCGTGTCCCTTGTCTCCTGTTACCATCCGCCTAGACGCACAGTTCGGGACCCCCTACCCGAGATCCGCCGGTTTTGACACCGACAACCGCCTTTAAGGCAGCCGCATCACTTTTCCTGGCCTGCTCCTTGGCTCGGGCAAGTTCTGCCCGAAGGTTCTCCATGGCAGCGGCACCATCTGCATCAAGCACACACGTTGTAAGATACGGGCATCAAGATCCTCTTACCCGGTGTCTCCGGAGAAATTACATACCTTGTGCCTCGTCAAGACGCTTGTTGACAAGCGTGATGTCGGCATATGCCACGTCAAGTTTCCGCTTTAGCTCGGCAAATTCATAAGTCCGGCTAGCCACCGGACACTCCGCCACCTGCATAGGAAAGGCGAAATATTATACCTGGGGTTATGATCCTCTGCGCGCCGTCATTTTTGACAGCGCGCAGAGTCTCAGGGGCTACTATCTATACATGACGCATCTTATATATGCGGAACTATACAAAGGCACATCATTTTGCGTACCTCAAAACCTGTCAGTAAACTCCTGACGACCTCGTGCAACCCGCTCTCCGCGGATGCAATCCTTTCAATCACCGTACCCATCAATGCACGGTGTTCTTCTGAGATAGACGCTCGCCCGAGCAGATCCTTCAGCTCCTCCGACCGTGCACCAGACTATGCCGGACTCGTCCGATGGCCTTTTCCGAAGGCCGGACACGGAGGGCGTTGGGGGGCCATACGGCTGCCATCCGGCCCTGCCGGATTCGGAGAAACCCTCCGTGACGACACCTCAGGGTCGCCCGCCTCACAAGGCGGTACGGCAGGGGGAGGCGTGCCGCTCTCCATCATCTCCGGAAGAAGATCCCCCGAAAATGAGCTCTGCTGAGAAGGGCTGAGAACCGAACTACAAGGTAAAATTTCGGTTATTTTCCTCAGAAATAGAACAGAGATGTCTCTCATTTTAAATTCCCCTCTCTACTTATGGCTCGATGGAAGGCTGATCCCCTGGGGGGCACAGTGCGGCCGAGGCATCCCCCGGTGCAGGACCATCTGATGAAGATTTCTTCCCCCGCTTTGAGACCATGGTCTCCGGGTCTCCAGAGGCAGTCCTCTTCTTCCCCTGGGTAGAGGAATTCTCAATTCCTCCTTTCCTGACAGCCTCCTTCGGGGAGGCGGTAGCTTCCTTGTTCCCCCCTTCGCCTTCTTCCAAAGGCACGACCTCCGGCATCCTGGTTAACAAGGATTCCGGCATGGTCTCAGGGAGGGGGCCCGGACACGTGATTAGCTTCGCTTTCGCTATCCACTCCTGCTTAAGGGACAGTTCTTTTAAGGGCAATTTTATGATAAGAGTACTGATAGCATGTCCGGGTACGGGGCTACTTACTTGAGTATCCGGGCGGTTGCAGCTCAGACCTGCGTCCTCGGTCGAGTCTGGACACATTGCTTGTGATCCGAAGAACAATTTGTACATCTCCATGGGCGTCGCGCCCATAAAATGTTGGAGAGCTCGTGGTCCCTCCGGATTGAACTCCCATAGGCGGAGGGGGCGACGTTTGCAGGGCAGGGTCCGGCGAATCAGCATGACCTACGCCACTACGACCAGACTAATGTCTCTTTCTAGGAGATCTCGAATGCGGCCCTACAACAAGGGCACATCCTTGGATGGCCCCCAGTCAAACCCTTTATTGACCCACGATGCTAGCTGTGGTGGGGGACCCGAGCGAAAAGCAGGCGGCACCACCCACTTGGTGCCCCTGTGAGCTGTGATATAAAACCACTCTCGTTGCCATAAGCTGAACTCCTCTTGAAAAGGGCCCTCGGGCCATGGAGCGTCAGCATTCTTGCTTATAACCGCGCCTCCGCACTCCGCGTGCTATCCCTCGATCATCTTCGACTCTATTTTAAAGGTCTTGAGCCACAATTCGAAGTGAGGAGTAATGCGGAGGAAGGCCTCACACACGACGATGAACGATGAGATGTGGAGGATGGACTCCGGAGCCAAGTCGTGAAATTCTAGCCCATAATAAAACATGAGCCCCCTCACGAAGGGGTCCGTCGGGAAGCCTAGCCCCCGAAGGAAGTGAGGCACAAACACCATGCTCTCACCAGGCTTGGGGGTAGGAATGACCTGCCCTTGCGCAGGCAGCCTATGCGAAATTTCGCCGGTCAAGAACCTGGCCTCTCTCAGCTTTAGCACGTCCTCCTCCGTGATGGAGGAAGGCATCCATCTGCCTCGAAGGTCGGAACTGGACATTGTCGAAAGGTCCGAAGCGCCTAAAATCTGGAGCCTTGGGTGTTGGAACTCGAGGCGAAGGGTGAACTTGTTTGAGATTGAAAGAAAGGAGTAAGGCCTTGGTCTCTTTATAAGAGGTTGAATACCAAGGGCCCTCCCCGTGACCATTAGGGGCTCGCCTTTGATCGAGAAAACATACCAACGGGCACGACTGGGTTACCCACGTCCGTATTGATGAGAATCCCGTAAATAAAGGGGACATGATCTCTGCTTCGATAGGACGTGCCAAGGAAACCGCCTCGCAAAACGCGGTGAGGTGGGACAGTAAAAACGATTCGAATAAAGGCCTGGCCGTGGTGTGATGTCATGCTACGGAATACGTCAGCAGATTAGATTTGTGTAAATATTATTCTCTCTATGGAAATATGTGGAATTTATTTTGCAGAGCCGGACACTATCCTTGTGTTCAAAATCTTCTATGAAGGAACCCGCCTTGCAATGCCGAAGACAACTTGCGCACCGGACTCGTCGTCATTGAAGCCTGGTTCAGGGGCTACTGAGGGAGTCCTGGATTAGGGGGTGTCCGGATAGCCGGACTATAAACTTTGGCCAGACTCCTGGACTATGAAGATACAAGATTGAAGACTTCGTCCCGTGTCCGGATGGGACTTTCCTTGGCGTGGAAGGCAAGCTTGGCGATACGGATATGATCTCCTCCCATTGTAACCGACTCTGTGTAACCCTAGCCCTCTCCGATGTCTATATAAACCGGAGGGTTTTAGTCCATAGGACGAACAACAATCATACCATAGGCTAGCTTCTAGGGTTTAGCCTCTCTGATCTCGTGGTAGATCTACTCTTGTACTACCCATATCATCAATATTAATCAAGCAGGAGTAGGGTTTTACCTCCATCGAGAGGGCCCGAACCTGGGTAAAAACATTGTGTCCCTTGTCTCCTGTTACCATCCGCCTAAACGCACAGTTCGGGACCCCCTACCCGAGATCCGCCGGTTTTGACACCGACACTATGTTTACAAGATCCTATGAATCAAAGAGGCTCAAAGTGTCCTTCACAACTGATCGTATAGACCTCTACACTGCAAATGTCCCTGCTCATCTTCAGTATAACGAACATACTGTACTACTATCATACTCCCTCCGTTCCAAAATATAAGTCTTGGTAGAGATTTCCACTATGGATCACATACAGATGTATCCAGATACATTTTAGAGTGTAGATTCACTCATTTTGCTCCACATGTAGTCCATGGTGGAATCTATACAAATACTTGTATTTAGGAACGGAGAGAGTACATATTAAAGAAGAACGGAAGAGGAACATGGTAAAGAAGAGCAAGCAGATTTTGGATAATAAAATGTTGGTTGCGCAGTGCCCACACATGATGAACCAGAGCCCATTAAGAATGCAACTCCTAGCTATCTCTCGACCATTTCAGGCAGTTGGATGAAGATCCTACGTCTCCTAACCCTTCTTCTTCCTCGTCTCTGATTCTTCCCATACAGAACACCGCACGGGCCGCCGGCCGGACCATCGCCCCCACCGCCTGTGTTCCTCTGCCACCCCCACCCCCACCCCCGCCCCAACCCCCACCCGCATCGAGTTTTCTTTGTTCGGCGAGGCCCCACAACCACCCGAGCCCCTTCAATCGCACCGGCGAACTCCGACGAGCTCTGAAAAATCGACTGACCCAATTTTGAAATTTAGTCTACTGTGATTTAACTAGTGTGGAATATAAAAGGGGAAAACCATAAGCATTGGGAGTACAGTGTTGAGCGTGCCATGGCGGATCTGAAGGTGCAAACTGGACAAAGGCAACTTCGCAACCAAGACAAGAAATCAGAGTAAAGCAGTGGCGATCTATTTTCTTGCTGCGATAAATAAGTTGAGCAGATACGAAAGAGTACCCCCTCTGGTGCGGCGCTGTGTACGCATCTGCTGAGAATTTGACGGTGCTGCGGTAGCGATGGCTGTCGGCGGCGTGGAAGCAGATCTAGGAGGGTAGACGGTGGCGGCAGGGTGCAGTGGACGAGACGGTCGTAGGAGCGGCGCCGGCAAGGTGGACGACGGCGGGGATGAAGCGAGAGGATGGGATGCAAGGATCCCGGTCCGAAGCCGTGGATGAGAGAGGTCGATCTCTTGTAATGGACGGCGGCGTCGGGGTATCAGCTCCGGCATGGTGGAGGAGGACGTCGGTGGATGGGTGGCGGACGGCGGCGGACGGAGGAGGGTGGGGGTGGAGAGGGTGTTTTGGCGCCCACGGAGTACGAATGGGGAAAAGGGAGGTAGAGAGGAAGGGGGGAACCATGTATTCATGGCGCGCTTGTCTCAAATGCGAGGAAATTTACAAACTTAGCCCCCGTTTCAAATTTCTACTACATCACAACAACATTAGTCGGTTGGGGATAGGACGGTAATCTCGCATACACCGAATATTTGCCGATGAGATTTTGTTTTTGGCGCCCACCGTGTATGAATATGAATCGGGGAGGGAGTCGATTTCGGCCAAGGACACACTGTGTTTTGGCACCCACCGTGTATGAATCTGGGTGAGAGGCGGTTACGTCACGTTTGGATGAAATTACAAACCTACCCCTATCGAAACCTATAGAAATCCAGCAGATAGGCTTTGCGGAAGGGATAGGCAGTAGTGATTTCCATCTTGTAGATTTTGGTTTCAGGCGGTTACTGCGACTTTCCCCGCTCCGTTCAAATTTTGCAGAGTGCATGTTTACCATGCCAACTCAATTCGAATCCCATTTGTATTCTATTTTTTTCGGGCGGGATCCATTTTCAATTGGAATTACATTCTATATACATCATTTTTTTATATATACTTTCAAAAGCACAACAAAGAATTCTGCTCCTTTATATGTATAATATGATTTACAAATACAACGATACCAAAATCTTAATGTTGAATTCAAAAAAATTTAACCAAATTATATTCTACTAAAATGTATGGATCAGTAATATCTACATATTAAATAACATAGATATGCGTGAATTCATATGAGTATGCATGTTTGATAGATCAATTTTGGTTCGAGTATGGATTACATGTATCATCATCTCGAATTAAAATATTTGAATCCCTTTTTTGTTCACTCCTTTCACGCCCATCTCTCTCGCATGCGTGCTCCTTCAGGTAGCTATCACTCTCTTTTCTCCAGCTCACCCACACGCTCACTTCATGTTTCTCCTATCCTCGCAAACATGGTCTCTCGACGTCTCCCTTGAGAAGTGTCACACTCTCCCTATCATTATACATTACACGGTTTTCATTATCTCTCACGTCTCTACTATTCTCTGGTATCACTCGGTACCTAAGCTTTCTTTTTCACCGCCACACACACAGTCTCCACTCGTCTTTCACTTTGTCTTTCTCTCTATGGGATTCTCTCACACACCCTATATGTCTCTACATATGACTCATACCACTAAAATTACTCTCTCTCTCTCTCTCTCCTGTAGACACAACATTTATTGCGGTCTCCTTTTCGTCTTCATCCCAAACTGACATTATTCACTTGTTTACTGATCAGACAACCCCGACTACCGTCTCCTCTCTCTCTCTCTCACAGGCACACACACACAACTCCTGCTTCCACTCCCCTTCCCGACTACCGTCTCTCTCTCACACACACAACACTCTCGCTTTCGCACCCCGACTCGTATTTCTCTCACAAACATTTATTGACTAGCTAGCCTCTAGATAGGTTTATACACCTGCACACTCGTGCTTCCACCATCGCATACATGTCTCTCTCCCGCTCCTTGTTTCTATGTAGATTTTTCTTCCCTTCTTGAGACACGCCCTCTCGATTGTGCACACACACACTATCGCCTCATTTTAATCTGATACCTATCGCGCACACACTCCTTGTGTCTTTGTCACACATGCACTCCGTCCTCCTCCACTCTCCCTCTCTCTCACACCCACATGGGCTTTTTGCAACAACTAGCAAGATGCCCATGCGTTGCATGGAACATCAAGATGCATTTGTATGAGTAATTTATCTTGCGGGGGAAAAGTATGAACGAGGGAAGGCCTTATTTGCAAATGTGGAGAGGGGTGTGGGTATCTTTTTGCAAAATTTCCATAGTTTCCTTCCTATCCATCAGATATAGATCGGACGGCCTATATTGTAGGATGGCAGGCACACAATCATCACCGACAATGCTTTTTATAAGAGTAGGGATAAAAAATAGAGTTGGTCATGATGGTGGGCCTGCCATCCTGCAATGTAGGTCGTCCGATTTATATCTGACGGATAGGAAGGAAAATATGGCAATTTACCCGCACTCTTCACCACATTTGCAGATAAGGCCTTCCCTCGTTCATCCTTTTCTCCCACAAGATCTTGATGTTCCATGAAACGAATAGTAAGAGTAGAAATTAGACATATACCACTTATCGGATCTTGAAACCAACAACATTCCTTCCTTATCTCATCAAAACCGCCAAAGGAATATATTTTGAGTGAAACATAACATATTTTTAGTGATATACGTACTTCAAAACTAGACTTTTTTTCTATCTAATCGGTGAATATGTATTAATCTACTTTGATCGTGTGGCAACGCATTGGCACATTGCTAGTAGTTATTATAACTTTTTGGACACCAGACAAACGGTGGAGTACATATATGAAGAGAAGAGGCGCACGCACGCAATCGGCCTCTCGTTGTCTCACACACATGGGTGTTACGTAAAGGCGACATTAACAAATAAACCCTAAAACCCTAGGTGCACGATTGCTGCATTCGCGGGTACCGGGTACGTGGTGGAGCACCTTTGTAGGAATAGTCAGCTCGCGTGATAATTTGATCTGTAGGAGTTGATGGTCGGGACCACAGGTGAACGACTTGGAGCGCGGTGGCTCGCCAGTTGCCACAGATCGAGTAGCCACGTTTAAAATATCATTTTTTAGCGGGGTTAAGAGTTCCGATTTTCAATGGCGCGTTATAAGTAGTAAGTAGTTTTTAGAACGATTAGTATGGAGCGAAAATGGAATTCATAGTACTACGTACCTCCTTGGCGTATGGTCGTATGGTTTTTTTTGCGATGGAGGTTGTATGGGTTTATGTTGCGAGATGTTGAACCTGGTAGTTCTAGGGAAAATACTATGGTTTAGATTTAGATGCTGGTTTTCAGTAATGAAAATCGGAAGGGGAAACCCTTCTTTGATTAAAAAAACTACTACCTCCATTCTGGTTTACTAGTCCCCATCGTACTTTGGGTCAAAGTTTGTCCATGAATTTTACTTGTAAAATGTGAATGGAAAATGAGATTTTGTTATACCCAAACAAAAAAGGACTAGAGGGAGTGATTGCTCTGACACAGATGCGACCTCTCATAGCGCATGCATTGAACCGGCACGCCGGCCAAGAGGGCCGCACTCGTTGCAGGCCCGGCCGAGCACGCCTCCTCGCCGCGTGCAACCAGCTTAAGACTGCCCTGCCTGCCTTCATTGAATCCGCGCGTGTGCCGGCAACACGTCCTTCCGCGAGCCGGCAGGCATTTTAGAACACAAAAAATGACTAAAATATAATTAATTTACGCATGGTCTTGACTTGTTGTGCTCGCACTAGTAGCATGAACTAGTAGAGGATTTTCTTTATTTATAACTCTCCTCACATTTTTTTTGGCTTTGAAGTGAATCATGGTTGTGGACATTATGTATGAATGTGCAAATATCTATGAACATGAGTTTGATGTGGAAGTTGAACTTGGAATGTCGGGCTTGCGCGTGAACTATACCATGTCCAATGCTTCGTCTGTTATTGTTTGGAAAGTAATTGCTGTTATTACATGACCCGAGAAAAAACATTGTGTGCCACATCAGTAGATGCACGGACATCACAACAGGCATGCTGACTGGATAAACATTTGAACATAGCTATTATTAAGGAAATTTTGTATTGACAACAGTTTTAGATAGCAGGAGACGCCTAGCCTGCTCTGCCTCTGCTAGCTTATTTCTGGCTTCTTCCATCTCTTCTTTGGCTTGGGTGAAGAGAGCATTTGATTGCTCTTTTCGCTTCTTCAGGAACTCATCTACATTCTCAAGGGCTGCTGCATGCTTTCTTTCAGCCTTTACTAATGCCACGAGGACACGAACAGCTGACGACTCCACCTGGCTTGTGTGTAATCTAGCATCATCTGGGAATTTGCACCTTGTGTCTAATCCAGCATCATTAGGGAACTGGCACCTTGTGTGTAATCCAGACTCATTTTGGAAGCATGATCTCGAGGTTGACCATACTTCCCTCCTCGCAGGAACTGCATCCTGACATGAAGTTACTTCTTTTTTAGATCAATACTCAGAGCAACCTAGATCCATTTAGTAGAAGCCAGATAAACAGAACTCGGAGAAGTGACTTCAAAAGGAAAAAAATAAAAATAGACTACAAGGTGAGAACACCCACTTCCTACATCAAGCTAAAAATGAAATCATTAGGACAATTAAGACTCTTCTTATTACACATCGAAGAACACCACACTTAAGAGAAACAGAAACTACAACATATACACATCGAAGAACACGAGGCTACACGAAAGTAATTGAAAGGGTGTTACTTACCAAAGCTCGTTTTACAGGTTCGGTGCAGCTCCTCTTTAACTTGCCACGCTCCTTGAAGATGTCCCGAATATCCCGTGTTTGGTCTTCATTGCTCCTCTGCATGTTCGCACTCATGGTTTTAAAATCTCAACATGGCAAGAAAAATGTACTACTAGTAATATTCGCGCATCTTGTGGGCAACATTAAAGCACTCGTCTGCCATGTTAGAGCATCTCCAACAGAATCGCAACACGCAGCGCTTTAAAAAAGCATTTACAGTGCTGAGATTGAGAAGTAGATACTAGAGAGTAGAGGATAGTTCTCAGCATAGATAGATAAAAAAAAGATAATTCAACTACTCCTCGTCGTCCGACTCCTCCTCGGTGATGTCCTCCTCCGACGTCTAACTGTAGGCGTGAAGATACCGATCATCGTCGGATTCCCAGGGCAACGCTGCTCCTAGACCCATGTTGAATTGAGCATCCGCTTTTCACCTACGCTTGTCCTCGCGATAGGCGGCTCGCTCCGCCCTCCTCTTATCCCTCTCCGCCCTCCTTTGCGCGTAGAACTCGCGCTCGTTGATGATGTCTTGCGGGAAGTGTTGGCGCCACAGCGCCATGGCTTCCTCGTCCATCTCGGCGATGCCAAGACGGTGCTCCCGCCTCCGGTTGTCGTGACGATCCTCGTCGGTGCTAAGCCGCGGCAAAGGCGCGAGCTCCTGCGCCTGCTCCCGCGTCGGCACATTGGGGAAGTTCAATGTTCTATGTGGCCACCGGAGGCGCCACACCGCTGCGTTGTACGCGCGGGCGGCCTCGTTGGCAGTGTTGAAATTGCCGAGGCCGAGGCGCATCCCGCAGAAACGGATCTTGGCGGAGAAGCCACCGGAGGGGCGCGCGCGAACGCCGCGGTATCCCCATGTTTCCCGGCGACGCGGCGACAAGGCGAAAAAGAGCGGGGAGAGAGCGGTGGCGAGGCACAGAGCGGGGAGAGAGCGGTGGCAGGGCACAGAGCGGTGGGAGGGCGTTGGATTTTATAAAGCGCGCCGAACGTCGCGCGCCAAAACTAGCGCACGCCCGGCAGCTTTTTCCCGCGCACGCGCGATCCTTTCCCGACGTCTCTGCTATCTCTACTCTCTTATCTACGGTTATATTTATTTTATATTTAATATTTAATATTTATCTCTACTTCCTTTACTGTCTACTTTTTTTCTCTATACTTTTTTTCTTGCAATATAGGCCGTCCGATTTATATCTGACAGATAGGAAGGAAACAAATGGGAATTTTGCAAAAAGATACCTGTCGGTGTCAAAACCGGCGGATGTCGGGTAGGGGGTCCCGAACTGTGCGTCTAGGCGGATGGTAACAGGAGACAAGGGACACGATGTTTTTACCCAGGTTCGGGCCCTCTCGATGGAGGTAAAATCCTACTCCTGCTTGATTAATATTGATGATATGGGTAGTACAAGAGTAGATCTACCATGAGACCAGAAAGGCTAAACCCTAGAAGCTAGCCTATGGTATGATTGTTGTTGTCCTACGGACTAAACCCTCCGGTTTATATAGACACCGGAGGGGCTAGGGTTATATAGAGTCGGTTACAATGGGAGGAGATCTACATATCCGTATTGCCAAGCTTGCCTTCCACGCCAAGGAAAGTCCCATTCGGACACGGGAGGAAGTCGTCAATCTTGTATCTTCATAGTCCAACAGTCCGGCCAAAGGTCATAGTCTGGCTATCCAGACACCCCCTAATCCAGGACTCCCTTAGTAGCCCCTGAACCAGGCTTCAATGATGACGAGTCCGTCACGCAGATTGTCCTCAGCATTGCAAGGCGGGTTCCTTCTCCGAATACTTCATAGAGGATTTTGAACACGAGGATCGTGTCCGGCTCTACAAAACAAGTTCCACATACCACCATAGAGAGAATAGTATTTTCACAAATCTAATCTGCTGACGTATTCTGTAGCGTGACATCACACCACAGCCAAGCCTTCATTCGAATCGTTTTTTACTGTCCCACCTTAGCGCGTTTTGCGAGGCGGTTTCCTTGGCACGTCTTGTCGAAGCAGAGATCGTGTCCCCTTATCACGGGATTCTCATCAATACGGGCGTGGGTAACCCAACCGTGCCATTGATTACGGCGCTTGGGGGATAAGCGAGTTTTACCAGGCTGGTGGGGATGCATAGCTTCGTCCACCCATATAAGGGGATAAGGATTCACCCTTTTATCCATGCCTTCTTCCTCCTTTGCTCATCCATCTTCGGAGACTCGAGCTCCAGCGCCCAAGTCCACATTTCCCACCTCAACCTTCTCCAACCATGTCCGGAGCGGGAGGCAGGTGGATGGTCTCCTCCGTCACGGAGGGAAACATCAAGAAGCTGAGGAGAGCCGGATACCTGCCCGACGACATCGCACACCGGCTCCCAGATGAGGGGCAGCTCATCCCCACCCCCAGGCCCCTTGAGAGCGTGGTGTTCCTCACCCATTTCCTCCGTGGACAGGGCTTCCCTCTCCACCCATTCGTCCGGGGGATCATGTTCTACTATGGCCTGGACTTCCACGATCTGGCCCCGAACGTTATCCTCAACATCTCGGCGTTTATCGCCGTGTGCGAGGCCTTCCTCTGCATCAAGCCCCACTTCGGCTTATGTCTGAAGACCTTCAATGTCAAGCCAAAGGTAGTGAGCGGCCGCCAGGCGGATTGCAGAGGCACCATGGTGGGCAAGATGCCCAACGTCACATGGTTCGAGGGCTCCTTCGTGGAGACCATAAAGGGGTGGCAATCAGGGTGGTTTTACATCACCGAGCCGCGTGACCCTGAATCGACAGTGACCCCCGAGTTCCGATCTGGCATCCCTACGCGGCTCACCTCCTGGCAAGAGAAGGGCCTGTCTTGGGGTAGTTCGGGAGAGGAGACCAGACTCCAAACATGTGTCCAAAACCTGGTGAGCAAGAAGCTCAAACTCGTCAACGTAGTCCAGGTCATGCTCATCCGCCAGTTCCTCCCGTGTCAACAACGGGCTTTGAACTTGTGGGAGTTCGACCCGGCTCAGCACCAAACTTTGAGCAGGCTCTTCGACACAACACACGAGGATGCCTGGAAGGTTCTATTCAAGAGTGCCGAGGGTCCTCCTCCCCTTACCGAGGATCGCGGATTCAGCGCGAAGCGGCAAGCCAACGCGGTAAGCGGTTTTTCCTTTTACAGGATACTCGTTTTTCATAGTTTGACTCCATGCGGGATCTAAGCTCCCGTACCTTTGACAGGATTGGCAGGAGACGTCCGGACAGATCAACTGTCCGGCTCCTTTGCCCAAAGCCCCGGCAGACGCCCGCTTGGCGGAGCTGCTGGTTCCGGCACCCTACGTGGTGCCAGAGAAGAAGGCCACGGGAACCCGAAAGAGTTCCCGGCGCCCGGTGGTGTCGGACTCATCATCCGATGACTCCGAGGCACACTCCTCCCATTAAGACAAGGAGGAGGAAAGAGAGGTTTCTTCCCCAGCAGGGGGAGAAAAGAAGAGGAAGGCCGCCCCGACTGGGGAGGCCGGAGGGTCCAAGAAGGGAAGGACCCTTCCTCCGGACTACTCCACCAACGCCGCCGACAACGAAGAGGAGTGGCAGCCCAGGGCCAAGCCCCTGGCGAAGTCGTAAGTATTCGGACACCAGAGTGACTCATAGCGTTCCTTGGATTCGTCGGACATAATCATGCAGTCCTCCCCGAGCCCAGCTCAACGTATCATCGAGCAGTTCCTTGGATTCGTCGGACGTGAATAGCTTTTCACTTCTGACCGCTTCCACCCCTCACCCTACGGACAACGTCGAGGTGTTGTCCCGAAAGGTTCCAAGCCAAGGGGAGGTGGTCCTAGAGGCGCCGCAAGGCGACCTTCCGGACTGCAGGCAAAAAGGGAGCAAGGCTCCCAAGGGCTCCAAGTCCGGCCCTGGGCCGAACACCGCCTCGGAACCCTCAATGGTTCCGGAGTCCGGCAGGTGGCCCCTCGCTAAGAAGGGCAAGCCTACCACGCTGGTGACCTCCGTCCAACCGGAGGCACCAGATAACTTGTTGGAGGTGCTTAACGACGCCTCTATCAACGAGGAGCACCTCACTATTATGAGTGCGGTAATCCAGAAAGTTCAGTCCGCCAAAAGCGGGCTGACTGGAGCTTGTGCCAGCCTTCTGACAGGCTTTGAGGTGAGTAAAAAAATATATGAAAATATTACCGCATAGACAGTAGCCCCTGATGCTTTGTTCGGTGTTCACAAAGAAAAGCCGAATAGAGGATCTAATAATATTCACAGGAGTCTAACATAATTATGTCGATATGCGTATGCAGGCTTCGCTACTGGCCTCTGCTGCACTGACTGCGGAGGTTGACGCGCTGAAGCAGAGCCTCGAGCGGTCCGAGCAAGAGCTCAGCCTTGCGAAGAAGCAGCTCGAGGAGAACCAAGGTACGTAATGCCTTGTCCGTGTGTGTGTATAAAAAAAATGCAATTGCAAGAAATTACAGGATCGTTGTTGGTGTGCTAGGGGCCACGATCGAGGTGGCGACCCTGAAGCAAGCGCTTTCCGAGGCCGAAAAGAAGGCAGCCACGGAGCGCACCGAGCGGGAGAAGCATGAGGCACGGGTTGGCGAGGTGCAGCAAGAGCTCCGTGCTCTCGTGAAGAAGCATGAGACTTTGGAGCTGGACTCGAAGACTCGAGAGTCCGAGCTCGCCGTGGCCCTTGAAAGCGCCAAGTCTGTCAAGGCCGAAGCCCAAAAAGCCCTCCAGGAAATTGAGGCGATGAAGAAGATAGCGGCGGGTAAGGCATTCTTTATGCAAAGCAAGCACGTGAAAGTGAATTACTTGTTACTTACCCAAGTCCGGAGCTCTCCAGGAGCATTCGCAGATTTGCCCCGTAGCGTGTCAGATGCCGCCGCCTACTACCGGGCCGAGGAAGGGAGCTCGACGGAGATTGTCAGGACCCCGATCCTAAGCCACATCGATCCAGCGTGTAACACATCATATCACTTTGCGGCCTCACGCACGGTACTCCCACGGGTGCCACCTTACCTGGCCCGGGACCGTTTGCGCCTTTTGGCTCATGTATATGATAGTGTCGCTAGCATCCATATGACAGAGAACCCGGGCCGACATGACTAGTCGTGAACCCAAAGCGGCGCTAGCCTATGAGGACAGGCATACATGAATCACATCGAGCATGTCGGTCATCAACGTATTTATTCGGGCTGTAGCACTGGGCTAACAGGACTCCGGTAACCCGGGCTGTAGCAGGCTAGGCAGGACTCCGAATAACAGCGCGTGACATTTCCCCGAAGGGACAGACATAGGAACGACGTGAAACACATGCCGGCCAGTCATGTGTTCCGAGCAGTAGTGCTGGGCTAGCAGGACTCCGGTGATCCGGGCTGTAGCAGACTACTATCGCTCAGAAGCACTAGACTACATTTCCTCATATGATAGGCTGCCATGGATAAACAACTAGATAGTCGGATCCCTCACATAGCAAGCATTTCAATCATACACACAATATGCTCGATATGTGTAGATACAACATGGCATCACAACAAGACTCTACGACTCAAGTTTTTATTCATTAGGCTCCGAGGAGCGAGATATTACAAACATGGGTCTCATGACCCAACAATCAGAGCATACAAATCAAAGCACATGCGGAAGCTTAACATGTCTGAGTACAGACATCTACAAATGAAAAAGGCTGAGAAGCCTGACTATCTACCAGATCCTGCCGAGGGCACAAGATCGTAGCTGAGGTATCAAGCTAAACGTCGAAGTCCACACGGAACTACTAGCGAGACTGACGTCTCTCTGCAAAAACATAAAATAGGCAAACGTGAGTACAAACGTACTCAGCAAGACTTACATCAGAACTAACTACTTATGCATCAGTATCAAAAAAGGGGTAGTGGAGTTTAACTGCAGCAAGCCAGCTTTGACTCGGTGGCTATCCTGAACTACGATTGCAAGTAGCTCTTTTGAGGTGGCGCACACGAGTCCACATATTCACCATATCAATACACCACTATGGATCCGCTCCCGTCTCCCTACGAGAACGCCATCCATAGCACTCACGCTTATCTTGCGCATTTTAGAGTATCCACTTTCACTTGTCTATGAACTATGCAAGGGGTCCAAGTTTCCATATCCGAGGAATCCGGCTATTCGAATAGATAATGATAACCCTGCAGGGGTGTACTTCTTCACACACGCTCTCGCCACTTATCGCCCTGTACACGTCATGTACCTCGGCAACCTTCAAGCGGAAGCCGGGCGAGGGAGTCGGCCACGACCTAACTAATCACACAAGTCTCTCGTCTAGGTTTATCGCCTATTCGGGTTCCATCCGCAAGGAGATCCGGCCGGGGTGTCGCTCACGGCCCCAAACGATGTGTACAGGGTTCCAAGCCCACCAAACGGGCGGCGCTTGGTCTACCCGGCCATGGTGCCTAGTCTGTCCCAAGCCCACCTGTACCGGGTGCCACTTGGTAGACTACTAACACTACCTACAAACACCAGAAACTAGTTGCAACTCCTGGACAGAGATCAAGTGGATTAATAAGTCGAGAGGGGCACTTAAGCATTCCAATGCGTGGTAGTAACTGTTCATGGATCACAAACACAGAACTTAGTTCCTGAGGACGGCTGCAATGAGACAACCCACCATGTACTCCTACATGGCCTCTCACCGCTACCTTTACCAAATCGTGTTCACACACTTAGCTCTCAACAGTAGGACATGTTCACCACATTCCAATTCATTCCCGATGAATCAGACCCGACTCAACTCTAAGCAGTAGCAGGCATGACAACAAGCATGAATGAGTAGGCACATCAGGGCTCAAACAACTCCTACTCATGCTAGTGGGTTTCATCTATTTACTGTGGCAATGACAGGTCATGCAGAGGATAAGGGGTTCAACTACCGCAGCAAGTAACAGTTGAATCGTTGTTGTCCTAATGCAGTAAAAGAGAGCAGGAGCGAGAGAGGGGGATTGTATCGGAATGAAACAAGGGGGTTTTGCTTGCCTGGCACTTCTGAAGATAGTATAGTTCTTCATCGGTGTCATCGAACTCATCGTCGAAACATCGTCTACTGAGAGGGGACGGTTACCGGCAAACACAGAAAGACACAATCAATGCAATGCAACAATATGATGCATGATCATGACATGGCAATATGCTGTGATTTGAGCTAATGCATCTAACTATGACTTAAATGAAGTTGGTTTGGATACATGATTCAAATTCCAACTCCATATGTGATTATTTAAATGCCCTATATTTGTTTTGTCCAAAACAGAGGACAAACATTGTTCAAACATGCATGAAAATGGTACAGATGGATTCCTTGAATTTTTCTGATAATTTTTCATATATAAATTATTTCCATTGGAGTTATAGATTATTTTCTACGATTTTTCAAAGTTTTGGATATTTTCTGAAATAAATAAATCATTTAAGATTTATTTAAATTCCAGAAAAGATTACTGCGTCAGCCTGACATCATCATGACGTCAGCAGGTCAACGGGGCACGGTCCAGGTCAAACCTGACCGGTGGGGTCCACTGGTCAGTGTCTCAGGCTGGTTTGGGTGAATGACAAGTGGGACCGGTCAACGTTGACTTGACCAAAGTCAAAGCTGACACGTGGGGTCCACACATATTAGTACTAACCTTAACAGAAAATTAGACTAACCTAATTGGGCTCAGGGTCCCACACGTCAGTGGCTTTAGAGGGGTCATTAGTGGGCTCATTAGCAACTAATGATGTCGCCACGTCGGCCTCGCCGGAATCTCGCCGGCGATGACCTCAACCGCGGCGGAGTTCGCTCGGAACTTGCCAGAGGCGACGGATCCACGCGCCAGGGGCACCAGAGGACAGCCCGTGCCTGTGCGCATCTAGGGAGACCAACGGGAGGTGCGGGGGTGGCCGGAGTTAGCCGGAGTGGAACCCGCGGCGGCTGCCGGAGTTCGGGGCTGGTGCGGTTAGCGCTGCGGTGTGTTAACGAGCGAGGCGATGGGCTAGCGGAGCGCTACGCGAAGCGGGGAGCAGGTTAGGCACGCCGGGGTGACCTAATGGTCACCGGAGCTACGCCGGCGACGAGCTCAGGCGGCGGCGTGCTACGGCCAGCTATGAAACGACGACTACGGCGAGCGGCAAGCCACGGGATTAGGGGCAAAACATGCAGGAGCTCACTGTGGTTCGGATGAGGTAGACGACGAGCTCGGGGAGGCGGAGACGGCGGCGAATCGGCGCGTGTGGCTTCCGGCGACCGAGGAGGAAGAAGACGAGGCAGCCAGCGATGCAGGCCGTCCCAGCGCTTGGGGCCAGGGTGGGGCGGAGCAGCGGACGATGGCGGAGGCCATGGACACGTCGGCGAGGCGAGGGAGGGCATGTGGCCTTGGCTACGGCGAGCGGTGGCGACGAGCTCCGCTCAGGCTGCGCGGGAGAGAGAGCAGAGGAGGGAACGAGGCACGGGAGAGAGAGGAGAGCGTCGAGGGGGCCGCGTGGCATCGTCCAGAGCCGTCCAGGGCGAGCAGGCAGGCTGGAGGTGGCCGGGGCGGCGTCGGTGCTCGCCACCGAGCTGCTTCATGCGCTGGCACGAAGAAGAAGACAGGCATGCCCCTGGTGGGCTGGGCCGGCTGGAGGAGCTGGGCTGCTAGCTGGGCTGCCAGGCAGGTAAGGCCAGGTAGGTTCCTTTCTAAATTGTTTATGTTTTATTTTATTTCTGTAGGTTTGTGGCTTTTCTAAAAATGCTTAGGCATCTTCAAAAATCACCAAACTGCACATGGCCACTACTTGGAATATATCCAGCATGGAACATTTTAGTTTGGGGTTATTTGAGCATTTGAAATATTTTATATAATTTAAATGCCCAAACTCAAATAATTAAAGATTTAATCCAGTGACCAAATATGTCATGAAAAATGTGCAACACCTCTGGTTATGGTTTATAGCATTTTTCCAGAAATGATGAACATTTTCTTAACGCCATTTGGATACAATGAAAATATTTAGTTGAACCTAGTGAATTTCCATTTAGTGCTAGGGTTTAAGCATCCCCATTTCAAATTTCTTTCAAGATTTAAACATGATGCATGGATGCAAACAAAGGCAGGCAAGGCCTAAACTGGGGCTGTGACAGAGATGGTGTTCTGGTCTCAGTATGCTGAGACCGGACACCTGGTGCCCTTGAGCGACCAGCTGAAACAACTGGTCGAGCTCCATAAGGTGGCCGAACAGGCCATGAAGGGTCTCATAGTCCGGCTGTGGCCTGGAGAGGCCCTGCCTGGGAGCTACTTCGGGCTGGTGAGGCGGCTGGCGGATGCATGTCCGTGGCTTGAAGTCATCAAGCGCTCCGTCTGCATCGAGGGCGCCCGTGCTAAAGTACACTGGGGCAAGATGGATGCTGAGAAGCTGGTGAAGGACGGGCCGCCGCAGGGCAAGGAGCATCGCCACCTCGAGATGTATTATGAGGGCGTCCTGAAGGGTGCCTGCCTTGTGGCGGATGAATGTTCCAAGAATATAATATTTGAGTAAACTTGCTTGTGTTATCCTTTACGCTGAAAACTTGTTCGTATGCGTTTATGCAATGCTGGTTTGAATTTAAAATATTACCTTCCATGCGGCCGTTTATGAAATCTGAGAGATGGCGAGTCGTCGGCTTCTGCCCTCGTGCCACGAGTGCTGGGGTGTTCGGGATAAACCTGAGCACTCTTTTTCCCATTCTTGGGTCCTTCGAGGGAGGTGCTCAGCACAACGAACAAGGCAATCGGACTATAATGCGTTATCACTCTCACTTAGCCAGAGAATTCTATAATTTTAAATTTCGGCGAAGCCCCTAGTGTTCGGAAGACCGAGTTCGGGGCGCTATACACGCCTAGGCCGGACAAAGCTGACTCCTCGCTCTAAGTGGCATAAGTCTTTAGGGACTCGAAACCTCTCGAACAGCGACCAGCTCTCACCCTATCATGATAGTAAGTTTTAGCTTTCTCTACTGAGGTGCTTAGCCCAGCTGAACCGGGGCACAATCGCAGTAGTTCTCCCAGTGCTACCTTAGCCGATATAGCGGAACGTAAGGTACCAAAACATGGGAGCCGGGCAAACCCAACTATTGACCAAAGACATGATTCAGAGCTGATGCATATAATGCTATAAGTTCGTAGGGCCGCACTTGTGAAAGTGTTCGGACTTCTCACGCCGTATTATGGGGTGCTTGAGCCCCTGGCGTATTGGACGCACCAAAGTGTACGGGTGCTAAATGTCATGACTGAACATATATATAAAAAGGAGTGAATGGAGAATGCAACAATAAGCTGAAGCTAAGCATTGTTTATTCGAAAAAGGTGCATTGAAAGCAGAACGATACAAATAGTGCGATAAGCAGGAAATGGGATTATTTGACATGTCCCCTCCAGGGCGAGCTGCGGGATAGTATGTAAGACATGTGTTTTGCTCGTTATAGAGACCACCTGGGAGTTCCACAGTGTGACGTAGCTTTCTGCCTCCATGGTTGTTGCATCGTGTGTTCGGCAATTGTAATGCCGAGCAGGTCTTCCGAAGATCGAAGTCCTGAAAGTGAGAAAAATGATAAAATTGACAGCCCCTAGTGCGGTTGAGCCGCGTTTTGGGCGTGCCGTGGTCGTGGCCCTGCCCCCAGTGCCCATGGTATTTTAAGAGCGTAATTATGTACACGTAGCACTGATTTCGCCGTTTCGCGAGGGCTGGGGTTGGGGCCGCATTGCTACGCTTTTTCGGAACGTGCTAGGCGGTCTTGTTGTAAGTTACTTCGGGCGCGCTTGACGGCGTCCGGACGTTTTATCGCCGGAATGAAGAATTGCCTTGAAAGGCTGCCTTGTACTTCCGCAGCGAGGGCTGCCATGTGCTCCTCTGTTCGGAGAGAGCGTTCGGTGTTTCCATTGACTGTGATGACTCCCCGAGGTCCTAGCATCTTGAGCTTGAGGTATGCGTAGTACGACACCGCGTTGAACTTCGCAAATGCGGTTCGCCCGAGCAGTGCGTGATAGCCAGTGCGGAACGGGACTATGTCGAAGATTAACTCCTTGCTTCGGAAATTAACCGGGGATCCGAAGACCACTTCAAGTGTAACTGAGCCTGTGCAGCTGGCCTCTACACCTGGTATGACGCCCTTAAAGGTCTTTTTTGTGGGTTTAATCCTTGAGGGATCTATGCCCATTTTCCGCACTGTGTCCTGATAAAGCAGGTTCAGGCTGCTACCGCCGTCCATAAGGACTCGAGTGAGGTGAAATCCGTCAATGATTGGGTCTAGAACCAATGCGGCAAATCCGCCATGGCGGATACTAGTGGGGTGGTCCCTTCGATTGAAAAGTGATCGGGCAGGAGGACCATGGGTTGAACTTTGGGGCGACTGGCTCCAACGCGTATACGTCCCTTAACGCATGCTTCCGCTCCCTCTTGGGGATGTGGGTTGCGTATATCATGTTCACCGTCCGCACTTGTGGGGGGAAACCCTTCTGCCCTCTATTGTTCGGCGGCCGGGGCTCCTCCTCGTCGTTGCTATGTAGCCCATTGTCTCTGTTTTCGACATTTAACTTGCCGGCCTGCTTGGACACCTAACAATCCCTGTTTGTGTGATTGGCTGGCTTTTTGGGGGTGCCATGTATTTGACACGAGCGATTGACTATACGGTCCAAATTGGATGGGCCCGGAGTGCTTGTTTTGAATGGCTTTTTACGCTGACCGAGCTTGGAGCCTCTGAATCCGGCATTAACTGCCGTATCCTCGGTATTGTCGCTGTTAATGCGGCACTTGTGCTTGTTGCGATGCAACCTGCCATTGCTGTCCTTGGTATCCGAATTACCAGGGTTCATTGACATATTATTGTTGCGAGCCAGCCAGCTGTCTTCTCCCGCGCAAAAGCGGGTCATGAGTGTCGTTAGGGCTGCCATAGATTTCGGCTTTTCCTGTCCAAGGTGCTGGGCAAGCCACTCGTCGCGGATGTTATGCTTGAAAGCCTCTAGGGCCTCTGCGTCCGGACAGTCGACGATTTGATTTTTCTTGGTTAGGAACCGTGTCCAGAATTGTCTGGCCGATTCCTCTAGCTGCTGAATTATGTGGCTCAGGTCATCGGCGTCTGGCGGTCGCACATAGGTGCCCTGGAAGTTGTCGAGGAATGCGGCTTCTAGGTCTTCCCAACACCCAATGGATTTAGCTGGCAAGCTGTTAAGCCAATGCCGAGCTGGTCCTTTAAGCTTGAGTGGGAGGTATTTGATGGCGTGTAGATCATCGCCACGGGCCATGTGGATATGAAGGAGATAGTCCTCAATCCATACCGCAGGATCTGTCGTGCCATCCTACGATTCGATATTTACGGGTTTGAAACCCTCTGGGATCTGATGATCCATTACTTCATCTATGAAGCATAGCGGGTGTGCGGTGCCTCTGTATTGGTCTATATCACGATATAGCTCGAATGAGCTTTGTCTGCTGTGTTCGGCCTGGCCGGATTTACTTTTGCTGTATCCGGCATGAAGGTTATCGTCTCGTGTCGTGGGGCGCCCACGCGATCCGTAGATCGATCTTCTTTGCCTTGCTTTGTCCTCCAACATATCTCGCAGGTCTAGCACATTTCCCCGTTCCTTGGTGTTTTTGAGTGACGCCGGGGTGCGGCTTGAGTTGTCGGCCGTGAGGCCTCTCTGTCGCGGCCATGAGGTGGCCGGTCAGCCGCGTCATGCGCTGGAGATGTAGGTTTAGATGCTTCCTCCTCTAAACGGGGTAGCAACCTGCGCTTTGGGTAGCTCTTGGAGGGGCGTTCGAGTTCGTATTCCTCGGCCGCAAGGACTTCAGTCCATCTGTCAGCCAGCAAGTCTTGATCAACTCTAAGCTGCTGCTACTTTTTCTTAAGGCTATTCGCCGTGGCCATAAGCCTGCGCTTGAAGCGCTCTTGCTCGACGGGATCCTCAGGCACGACAAATTCGTCGTCGTCAAGGCTTGCCTCGTCTTCGGAGGGAGGCATGTAATTATCATCCTCTTCCTGTTTATCTGCCGCTCTCTCAGGGGGGCTGGCTTCTCCATCCTCCTGCGCTAAATCTTGCTGGAGGTAGTTGTCTTCGGCGCTATCCAGAGTGTTATTATCTCCTGTGCCGGAATCACCGTTTTTGCTCCGGCGGGACTTACAGCGGTGCCGCTGACGTCGTTGCTTAGGTTGCTTCTTGGAGGGGTTATCTTCCGCTATTCCGTCGCCATTGCCCTCTTTGGGTGTGTCCACCATATATATGTCATACGACAAGGTGGCTTTCCAGTGCCCTATAGGCGCTGGTTCCTATTCTCCTGCATCGTCGTCCATACCGTCGATGTCTTCGGAGTCGAAGTCGAGCATGTCAGTTAAGTCATCGATAGTGGCTATGAAGTGGGTGGTGGGTGGGCATCGAATTTCTTCGTCGTCTACATCTCAATCCTGCCGGTCATAATCCGGCCAGGACTCTCCTGACAAAGAGAGAGACCTTAGTGAATTCAATATGTCGCCAAAAGGCGAGTGCTGAAAGATATCTGCGGTGGTGAACTCCATGATTGGCGCCCAATCAGATTCAATTGGCAAGGGTGCGGAGGGTTCCAAGTCCGGAGAAGAGTCCGACAATGTGGAGTCATAGGCCTCGCGAAGGGTAAGGTTGGTGTTCGGCTCGATCGCCGTTGAGGCTGCGGCATCCGCGGCAGGGTCTAGCCACCCGCCCTCGGTCGGCGCAGTTGGCTCCGAATTAAAGGTCGGAGCGGACACGGGTGCGACCTCCAGGACACTATCCGACGACAGAGCTAAATCTTGCCCGTGATGACAGTGCGGTGCACTCGGTCGGGTCTCGAATCCGTCGAAGATCAAGTCTCCGCGGATATTAGTCGTGTAGTTAAAGCTTCCAAACCTGACCTGATGGCCAGGGGCATAGATTTCAATCTGCTCCAGATGGCCAAGCGAATTGGCCCGCAGTGCAAAGCCGCCGAACATGAAGATCTGTCCGGGGAGAAAAGTCTCACCTTGGACTACATCGCTAACAATGTTTGAAGGAGCCATCAGGCCTGATGATGACGACACAGAGGAACTCTCAATGAAAGCACCAATGTCGGTGTCAAAACCGGCGGATCTCGGGTATGGGGTCCCGAACTGTGCGTCTAGGTGGATGGTAACAGGAGACAAGGGACACGATGTTTTTACCCAGGTTCGGGCCCTCTCGATGGAGGTAAAACCCTACTCCTGCTTCATTAATATTGATGATATGGCTAGTACAAGAGTAGATCTACCACGAGATCAGAGAGGCTAAACCCTAGAAGCTAGCCTATGGTATGATTGTTGTTGTCCTACGGACTAATCCCTCCAGTTTATATAGACACCGGAGGGGGCTAGGGTTACACAGAGTCGGTTACAATGGGAGGAGATCTACATATCCGTATTGCCAAGCTTGCCTTCCACGCCAAGGAAAGTCCCATCCGGACACATGACGAAGTCTTGAATCTTGTATCTTTATAGTCCAACAGTCCGACCAAAGGTCATAGTCCGGCTATCCGGACACCCCCTAATCCAGGACTCCCTCAATACCCATACCCCTTCCCAGATTTGCAAATAAGGCCTTCCCTCGTTCATCCTTTTCTCCCACAAGATAAACTACTCATACAAATGCATCTTGATGCATGCAACGCATGGGCATCTTGCTAGTTCTAAAAACCTTTCCATCATTTGCCACACTACTGGTTGCAGATGAAAAACCTACCCAAGCACATCGCGATACAGGAGCGACACACAATTACAAGCTGATATTTTGTTGGACAATGGAGGCTATAACCAATTATTTTTACGGGAACAATAGCACCCAGGAAATTTGAAGGGTAGTGTCGGTGTCAAAACTGGCGGATCTCGGGTAGGGGGTCCCGAACTGTGCGTCAAGGTCAGATGGTAACAGGAGACAAGGGACACGAAGTTTACCCAGGTTCGGGCCCTCTCGATGGAGGTAAAACCCTACTCCTGCTTGATTAATATTGATGATATGGGTAGTACAAGAGTAGATCTACCACGAGATCAAGGAGGCTAAACCCTAGAAGCTAGCCTATGGTATGATTGTGTATGATGATGGTTCTTCCTACGGACTACAACCCTCCGATTTATATAGACACCGGATAGGGTTAGGGTTACACAGAGTCGGTTACATTAGTAGGAGATCTTGAATATCCGCATCGCCTAGCTTGCCTTCCACGCCAAGGAAAGTCCCATCCGGACACGGGACGAAGTCTTCAATCTTGTATCTTCATAGTCCAGGAGTCCGGCGAAGGTATAGTCCAGCTACCCGTACACCCCCTAATCCAGGACTCCCTCAGTAGCCCCTGAACCAGGCTTCAATGACGACGAGTCCGGCGTGCAGATTGTCTTCGGCATTGCAAGGCGGGTTCCTCCTCCAAGTCCTTCATAGAAGATTGTAAACACCAAAAATAGTGTTCGGCTCTGCAAAATAAGTTTCCACATATTGCCATAGAGAGAATAATATTAACACAAATCAAATCCGCTGACGTATTCCGCAGTGCGTCATCACACTGCGGCCAAGCTCTTTATACAAATTGTTTTCACTTTTCCACCTCAGCATGTTTAGCGAGGCGGTTTCCTTGGCACGTCTTGTCAAAGCAGAGATCGTGTGCCCCTTTTAACGGGATTCTCATCAATACGAACGTGGGTAACCCAATCGTGCGTGTTAGCACGTTCCCTCGATTAAAGGTGAGTCCAAAACGGTTACGGGGAGGGCTCTTGGTATTCAGCCTCTTATAAAGAGACCAAGGCCTCGCTCCTTTTCTTAATCTCAAACGAGTTCGCCTATCGCCTCGAGTTCCAACACCCCAAGCTCCAGATTCCAGGCGCTTCGGACCTTCGACAATGTCCGGTTCTGACCTTCAAGGTCGATGGACGCCTTCCTCTGTCACGGAGGAGGACGTATTAAGGTTGAGGGAGGCTAAGTTCCTGACCGGCGAGATTTCGCATAGGTTGCCTGTTCAAGGACAGGCTATTCCCAGTCCCCAGCCCGGCGAGAGCGTGGTGTTCACGTCTCACTTCCTCCGAGGTTTAGGCTTCCCCATGGATCCCTTTGTGAGGGGACTGTTGTTTTATTACGGGCTGGATTTTCATGATTTAGCTCCGGAGTCCATCCTCCATATCTCCTCATTTATTGTCGTGTGTGAAGCGTTCCTCCATGTTACCCCTCACTTCGGATTATGGCTCAAGACCTTCAAAGTGGAGCCGAAGATGATCGAGGGACGACACGCAGAGTGCGGAGGCGCAGTCATAAATGCCGATGCTCCATGGCCTGAGGGTTCTTTTCAAGAGGAGCTAGGCTTGTGGCAACGAGAGTGGTTTTATATCACCGCTCCCCGGGGCACCACATGGGTGGCGCCTCCTGCCTTTCGCTCGGGTCCCCCACCACGGCTAGCGTCGTGGATCAACAGAGGGTTAGATTGGGGTTTGCCCAAAGACGTACCCTTGCTGCTGGGCCGCATTAAGGATCTCTTGGAAGGAGACCTCAACCTGGTCAAGGTGACACAGGTCATGCTGATTCGCCGGACACTGCCCGGCAAACGTCGCCCCCTTCGCCTGTGGGAGTTCAATCCAGAGGGACCACGAGCTCTCCGGGATTTCATGAGCGCGACGCCCGCGGAGATGTATAAACTGTTCTTCGGATCACAAGAAGTGTGTCCGGATTTGACCGAGGACGCAGGCCTAAGCCGCAATCGCCCGGATACTCTAGTAAGTAACCTTGTGCCCGGACCTTCTATCCGCATAATTATCATAAACTTGCCCTTAAAGGAGCTCCCCTTTTAAATAGGAGTGGATAGCGAAGGCGAAGCTGATCAGGTGTCCGGCTCCCCTTCCCGAAACTAGGCCGGCTCCCGTGCTAGTCAGGATGCTGGAGGTAGTGCCTTTGGAGGGAAGCAAGGGGGAGGACAAGGAAACTACGGCCTCCTCGAAGGAGGCTGCTCCGAAGGGAGGAATCGACGATTCCTCTCCTAGGGAAAAGAAGAGAGCCACCTCTGACGATCCGAAGACCGTGGTCTCGAAGCGGGGGAAAAGATCCTCGTCAGAGGGTCCGGCGCCGGGGAGTTCCTCGGCCGGACTACGTACTCAAGGAGATCAGCCATCCAGTGAGCCTTAAGTAGAGAAAGATTTTCCTTTCAAGGGATGAGAGAAATCTATGATTTATATCTGAGACATTTAACCGAATTTTTACCTTGTAGTTCGAACCTCAGCCCTTCTCAGCAGAGCTCGTCTTCGGGGGATCTTCTTCCGGAGATGATGGAGAGCAGGACGCCTCCTTCTGCTGGGCCGCCTAATGAAGCAGGTGACCCTGAGGTGTCGTCATGGAGGGTTTCTCCGAGTCCGGCTGGGGCAGAAGATAGCGATGGGGCCCCCCGAAGTTCTCCGCGTCCGGCCTTCTAAAGAGGTCATGGGACGAGTCCGGCACCTTCTGGTGCTCGGACGGAGGAGCTAAAGGTTCTGCTAGGGCGAGCTTCTATTTCAGAGGAGCACCATGCATTAATGGGCACGGTAATTGAAAAGATTTCATCCGCAGAGAGCGGATTGCGTGTGGCTGTCGAAAGTTTATTGACGGGTTTTGAGGTACATTAGATAATGCGTACTTTTGTCAGTTGCGCGTAAATAGGATGCGCCCTATATAGATAGTAGCCCCTGAGACTCTGCATGTCGTCAAGAAATGACGGCACGCGGATGATCATAATCCTAGGTCTAAAATGTTGCCTTTTAATGTAGGCTGCAGGGTGTCCGGAATCGAGCCGAACTGCTGGTTTTGCTGAACTAAAGCGGCAACTGGACGTGGCAGATGCCGACATCGCGCTTGTCAACAAGCGGTTGGATGAGGCTCAAGGTATGTGACTCCTCGGGCAGCATTAGGTAAGAAGAGTTTTATGCCAGTGTCTTACGATATGTGTGCTTGACGCAGATGGTGCGGCCGCCGTGGAGAGTCTTAGGGCAGAACTTGCCCGAGCTAAAGTTCAAGTCAGGAGAAGTGATGCGGCTGACAAGAAGGCCCTTGAAGAGCTGAGAGCTGAACAGGCTGCTCATTGCCGAAGCAAGGAAGAGATGGCCAGCATGGCCGAAAAGTTAAAGAGCACTGCAGACCGTTGCATACTTCTCGAGAAAGAAGACCAGGCGAGACAGGCGGTCCTAGAGAAGGTCATTGCTGATGCCAAGGACGCGCGCTCTATGATGAGGGCTGCAAAGGAGGAGCTGCGTCAGGCCGAACAGATCGCGGCTGGAAAGCCCTTCATGCTACGGAGAAAATTTTGCGATCCGAAGTTTGCTCCGTTGGACCGGATGTGGAGTGTGGAGGACACCTATCTGGATTTGGCAGCGAGTGCTGCTGATGCGACTGAACACTTCCGAGATCTGGAAGATCGTGAAGTGGAAAAACTGTTCTAGTCGCAATTTCACAATCCAGAGCGTCCACTAGCAATGGACGATCGTTTGGCTCAATTGGCCGAACTTAATAGGTTGTCCGGACTCGCCATGAAGTATGTCATGGGTCATCTGTGGCCGGGGAGATCGGAGCCGAAGAGTTATTTTAGCTTGGTGCAGCAATTCCTTGACGCAGTGCCGCGCATGAATGCAATGAAGAGGTCGGCGTGTATAGAGGGTGCAAGGATGGCTCTTGCCCGTGTCAAGACATACTGGGCCGAGACGGAGACCACCGTTATTGCGTCCCGAGATTCGGAGAAAAGCCGAGTGTCCTCCGAGCACTATTTTCAGGAAGTCCTTGAAGGCGCTCGTGTAATAGAGACGCAGTGCTCGAAGGATGCTATGTTATTATAGCATATGTAATGATGAAGTAATATTTTTATAAACTATAGTGGCCTTTTTATACTTGTGCCTTCAAGTATTGTGAACACCTCCTGTGCGGCCGTTTAAAATATATGTATAAAATCTGAAAGATTGCATTCGTTGGCTTCAACCCCCACGCACATAGTGCGGGGGTGCTCACGGAAGACGCATTTTCACACTTAACCCAACGTCTTGGTCCTACAAAGTAGGTGATAGCGCAACGGCCAGGCAACCGGACTATAATGCTTTAACACTTTCACTTAGCCATAGGAGCTTGACAGTGGGACTATTTAGGTAGCCCATTGGTGGCGACTGCGCTCGCCCGAGTTCGGGGCGCGTATGTGCCTGACCGAGAAGCGGCCCTTCGTTAAAGCAGAGGAATCCGATAGATTCCGATAGGTCATTGAGTGGCTGACCAGTCTCACGCTACATCATGAGAGACAGTTTTCGGCTTTCTCTACTAAGGTGCTCGCCCGGCCAAACCGGGGCACAATCGCAGTAGTTCTCCTGGTGCTACCTTAGCCGATAGAGCGGGACGTAAGGTAGCCGAACTCAGGAGCCGGGCAACCCAACATTTGACCAAAGACATGATTCGGAGCTGATGCATATAATGCCAAAACTCGCGACGCCGAACACTCCCTAAGGTGTTCAGTCTTTATGAGTGCGGGCTAAACAACACTCTTTGCTAAAAAAGCCCCTAGTGTCCAGGTACGTGCAAAAAATTCTGACGTGGCCACATGCCAAGACGCCAGCCTCCTCCTTGGTTATGTCGGAAAAAACCAGGGGATGTATTGCAACAAGAGACAGTAAAAAAGGTTTACGCAGGGTCTTAATCTAAAAAGAATCCTTTAGGACGGGTCCCTACTGCACGTCTGCACCTGTGTCTCCATTGTGCCGTATCCTGGACGGGCGCCGCACGACATTCATCTGTAAAAGAGAGGAACTAATCTGAAAACGGGTCGTGCCGAACAAAAGGTTTTAAAATAAATGAAGTATAAAGTAAAATGTAAAATTGAGCTTTATTGTCTCTGCGTATAGCCCCTAGTACGGGGGTATATGGCCTCTAAGCCTGTATTGATGATGGACTTGTGCCGAACTCGTCTATTCCGTGTTCGTGGCCTTTAATGACCTATGTCGAAAAGTTTTTTGGCTGGTGAGGCCATTTTATTTTGCGGCTGTCTACGCGGCCGCACAGTCCTCCGCTTGGGGGAGGCGCACACTAGTGCTTCCCCTTCAAAGAGATGATGCCTCGTGGACCGGGCATCTTAAGCATGAGAGATGCATAGTGCGGTATTGCGTTAAAGCGAGCGAAAGCTTCGCGTCCCAGTAGTGCTTGATAGCGACTTGAAAACGGGACGATATGGAAGGTTAGCTTTTCGCGACGGAACTTATCGGCAGAGCCGAATATAACTTCGAGCCGGAGAAAACCCATACAATGGGTGTCTGGACCAGGTGCTACCCCTTGAAAGGAGGTTTTGCTGCGGCGGATTCTTGTTGGGTTTATCCCCATGTGATGGATTGTATCCTGATATATCAGGTTTAGTCCACTGCCGCCGTCCATAAGACATTTCTAAACTGGAATCAGCCAATTATTGGGTCGAGTATCAGGGCAGTCCAGCCTGCGTTTTTGATATTTCTAGAATAGTCTAGCTGATCGAAGGTGATTGGTTTTAATAACCAGTGGCGGGACCCCTTGGGGATAGGTCGTATTGTGCGTACCTTAATGGGTGCCACACGTTTTGTTACGTGAAGTAAGTTCACTGTTTTTACTTCTTGTGGGAAGTTCTTTTGTCTCCTGGTGCTCTGCTTCTGGGGTTCGTCCTCGTCTTCGCTTGGTGTGTCGAGCCCCTTGTGTTTGGCATTGAGTCTGCCGGATTGTTTGAAAACCCAACAATCTCTGTGGGTATGGTTAGCAGGCTTCCCCGGAGTACTGTGTATCTGACATATCCTGTCCAGGATTCTATTCAAGTTGGACGGATCATCCCTATTATCCTGGAGGGGTGGTTTTGACTGATTTTGTTGCGAACCTTTGAATCCGGCATTGACTGCCGTGCTCTTCCGACTTTTTTCTTTAGTTCGGCGATGGTCCTTGTTGCGTCGCGATTTTCCGTTTTCATCCCTAGTTTCGGATGTACTTGGGTCGTTGGGGCTGCATCTTGCCAACCAGCTGTCCTCTCCTGCGCAAAAGCGGGTCATGAGGCTTGTGAGTGCGGCCATTGTTCTTGGCTTTTCCTGGCCGAGGTGTCTGGCGAGCCATTCGTCTCGGACATTATGCCTGAAAGCTGCTAAGGCTTCGGCGTCCGGACAGTCGACTATCTGATTCTTTTTAGTAAGGAATCTATTCTAGAACTGCCGAGCTGATTCTCCAGACTGTTGAGTTATGTGACTAAGATCGTTTGCATCCGGAGGGCGGACATAGGTCCCTTGAAAATTTGCTCGGAAAGCTTCCTCGAGCTCTTCCCAACTTCCAATTGTGTTTTCGGGAAGGCTTTTAAGCCAGTGCCGGGCTGGCCCTTTAAGCTTAACGGGTAAATATTTAATGGCGTGAAGATCATCTCCTCTAGCCATATGTATGTGGAGGATATAGTCCTCGATCCAGACTCTGGGGTCTGTTGTTCCGTCGTACGCCTCTATGTTGATGGGTTTGAATCCCTCTGGAAATTCATAGTCCAGAACCTCATCGGTGAAGCATAGGGGATGTGCGGCGCCCCTGTATTTGGGTGTGCCGGATTCTGATGATGGCTTTTTTGCATTGCTTACAAGAACTTGCTTTCTTGGCCCATAAATGGACCTGGCTGGGCCATGATGCGAATCCTTAGGTGGGTCGCATATCGGTTTGAGTGCGGTGCCATTTGTCGCCTTATGGGGTCGTCTATCCGACCGTATGGCTTTTTTATTTTTTTGAGTGCGAGGGCTCTAGGGCCTCTTCGTCGAATTCGGGCAGTAGCCTTCTCTTTGGATAGCTTTTAGTACGGCGACCGTCGCCGTATCTGTCTGCGGTGTCGATTACTTTGTTCCATTTAATACGGAGTGCATCTTCCGCTGTCTTTAGCTTCCGCTTCTGCTTTTTCAGGCTTCGTGCAGTTGCAACGAGCCTCTTGTGGAGACTTTTCTGCTCCATGGATTTATCCGGCGTAAGGTTGTCCGGAATGCCGTTTTCGCCGGGGGAGGGAGTTCCGGTTTCTCTATCTGTGTTGCCCTGCTCGGACGGCTGCTCTAAGGCTTGCTCGTCTTCTACCGGCTTGTCCTACTCTATGGCTGGGTTTTTATCGAGGCGGGGCTTGGGTCGGCGTTTATGCCGACGCTTTGATTGCTTTCCGGGGGGTCTATCTCCCGTTCCATCCCCTTTTTCCTCGTTGTCGTTTCCTTTAGGGGTATCCACCATGTACACATCGTGGGATGCGGTGGATTTCCAATGCCCTATGAGCATTGGTTCATCGGTATCTCCCGCATCGTCATCCATGCTGTCGATGTCTGCGGAGTCGAAGTTGAGCACGTCGTTTAGGTTGTCGACGGTGGCTACAAAGTGGGTGGTGGGTGGGCTTTGAATTTCCTCATCGTCCATATCCCATCCTTGCTGACCATAATTCGGCCAGGGCTCTCCTGATACAGTGAGAGACTTGAGAGAGTTCAACATGTCGCCAAGAGGCGAGTGCTGAAAGATGTCCGCGGTGGTGAACTCCATTATGGGTGCCCAATCGGATTCGATTGGTAGGGGCACGGGGGGTTCGGAGTCTGGATAGGAGTCCGGACCCTCGGAGTCACGGGTCATGCGGAGTGCGGGGCTGGCGTTCGGCTCGATTGCCTTTGGGATCGCAGCCCCCGAGGTGACGTCCAACCGCTCATCCTCGATTGGTGTAATAGGCTCTGAGTCTAGGGTCGGAACCGGTGCATGTGCGGCCTCCAGGACACTGTTCGGAGGCAGAGCTAGATCATGCCCCTCGAGATAGTGCGGCGCGCTTGGCTGTGGCTTGAACCCGTTGAAGATCAAGTCTCCGCGGATATCAGCCGTGTAGTTTAAGCTTCCAAACTTGACTTGATGGCCAGGGGCATAGCTTTCGATCTGCTCCAGATGACCAAGCGAATTGGCCCGCAGAGCGAAGCTGCCGAAGACGAAGATCTGTCCGGGGAGAAAAGTCTCACCCTGGACCTCATCGTTGTTGATGATCAGAGGAGCCATCGGGCCTAAAGGCGACGGCACAGAGGAACTCTCAATGAAAGCACCAATGTCGGTGTCAAAACCGGCGGATCTCGGGTAGGGGGTCCCGAACTGTGCGTCAAGGTCGGATGGTAAAAGGAGACAAGGGACACAAAGTTTACCCAGGTTCGGGCCCTCTCGATAGAGGTAAAACCCTACTCCTGCTTGATTAATATTGATGATATGGGTAGTACAAGAGTAGATCTACCATGAGATCAAGGAGGCTAAACCCTAGAAGCTAGCCTATGGTATGATTGTGTATGATGATGGTTCTTCCTACGGACTACAACCCTCCGGTTTATATAGACACCAGATAGGGTTAGGGTTACACAGAGTCGGTTACATTAGTAGGAGATCTTGAATATCCGCATCGCCTAGCTTGCCTTCCACGCCAAGGAAAGTCCCATCCGGACACGGGACGAAGTCTTCAATCTTGTATCTTCATAGTCTCCGGCGAAGGTATAGTCCGGCTACGCGAACACCCCCTAATCCAGGACTCCCTCAGGTAGGTATGAACAAAATTGGAACTGCACATGTACTGCTAAGTGATTCAATACACACATTACCAGTCGAGGAGGAGAATGATGGTTGCGGCGGCCTCTGTGAGTCATGGTCGGCAACGTGAGTCAGTTCATTGTCCACAACGGTGGTACTTCTGCGCTTGGCGTCGGCTTCCGGGAAGCTGATCCGAGACCGTGGAAGACGATGCCGGGGAAGAGGCTCCGTGTACGACAACGACGGTGGACCGGCTCCAGTGCGGCGTACGAGGTCGTTGATGAGGCAGATGCGCTGCGGTGGACGAGTGCGCCGATGTAAAGGGGAGCAGCGCGAAGGCTGCGGTGCTGTGGAGAAGTCTATTTTGCGGTGGGGATAGAAAATGGGGAGTATTTAGGTGTACTACTCTGGGTGCCGGGGTGGGGTTGGCTGGGTAGGGTGAACCTGAAGTTACGAAAACAGCCCCCTACCAAGCGTCATCCGTAGGCCTGTTCCGAAGGCTATGATGGTAACATCCCACTGCTCGAATCAGGGTCGCAGGAGATTTTCCCGCCGACCTCAAAATTTTGTGACACTGGACTCCCCGTGTGGCGTGTTGAGTGATTCGGCTAAGGAACTAGCGAGTAGTAGTAATAAACTCTGCATATTAGGTTTGACCGAAGTCAAACTTCCTAAAGTTTGACCAAGTTTATAGAAAAATATAAACATTTGCCATAACAAATATGTATGATGTGAAAGTACATTCAATAATGAATCTAATGGTATTTATTTGTTATTGTATATGTTAATATTTTTTGTTATAAGCTTTCTGAGAGTTTACAAAACTTGACTTTGACCAATGCTAATATGCGGACTTAAATAAAAACGAAGGGAGTACACATTTGTTTTCTTGATTTGTAGTGAACTAATCATTTGTTGAAATTGTGAAATAAATATATTAGGCTATTGACTTCGAATGTAATGGTCTATACAATTCAATAGTTACAATCATTGTCGAATCCCAAGATGTATACAATGTCTATAGTACTTCACAACATGCTCAAACTCACATAATCCCAGTCAAATGAGAATCTAAATGCATTTCATAGTTATTACTTTGTAGGATGCAACAAAAACAACCATAACTCTACATCAGCCATTGTAGAAGCAACATTTTGACATATCCCAATGTGTGAATGAAACGTGCAGAGATAGCTTTTGAAGATGGAGCAGATAGGGCGGGAAAGATTGTATGTATGTGGATGAGAGAGTAGGAGACAAACCTAACGAGACAGAGAGAGAGAGAGATAGAGAGAGAAAGAGAGAGGAAGAAGTTAGGTCTGTGAGAAAGATGGATACATGTAATATACATGAGATGCGTGTGCATCTGGATTTTGTATACGTGGAAGGAGAAGAGACAACATGTTTGACGAGAGAGCTGGAAAAACATGGACGAGAGGGGAAGGATCTCGTGGGTTGAGGGATTGACAATTTTGTGCGGGGGAGAGAGGGATTGGTAATTTTGTGCAAGAGAGAGAGAGAGAGGGTGGGGGGAGGAGTCAGTCAGCCGTCGTCACATCACCCTGCTTCCAAATGACCCCGCATTCTCTAGCGTGGTGTGGTCGCCGTCTTCGATCTGCTCGATGCCCTCTTTGAAGTTTGAGGTGTTGTGCATGTTGGGGTGAAAAGAAGCACAAGCGAGAGTGGTCGCCGTATAACCTTGGATGGGGATGAATTGTGTGCTCGGGGGAGAGTGTGTGTGTGTGTGTGTGTGTTGTGCTGCGTGTGTCTCTGTGTGTGTGTGTGTCAGATATTGAGAGAAAACAAACCTAAGGAGAGAAATGGGTATTCACGAAGAGATTGTGCGGGCCTTGAGGTGGGCAGGGGCTGGGTGAGGGTGTCAAAATGTGCGCGTTGATGCATGTGTTGCATGCGACCATGCGAGGGACGGACAAATCGAGAGAGATGGTTGTTGTGTTACGGATGCTCCTCTCTCTCTCCCCCCCCCTCTCTCTCTCTCACACACACACAAGTAAACTAGAAGACCGTTCTCTCATGTATACACAACGTATCGGCATCTGTCTATGTATCACTCATGCATGATCATTTGCACATTCACACCTCTCTATGTCTGTATCACACGCACACCGTCTCCACATTGCCCTTCCGCCACAACACACATATGGACACATACACACGTTCTCTCTCAATCACACACACAAAATCAGTATTAAAAAAACTAGGGTGCACCTAAAACGTCCAAATCCAAATAAACACGAACTAGAGCTAAATTCAAATATACGGAAATATTGCAGCGTCAAGAACTTTCACAGGAAAAAAAGTTGAGTAATATTCGAGGATTGTTTTCACACACACAAAAAGGTTCGGTGGATGTCCTTCGAGCGCGACACGGTGACACACTGTTCGATTGACTGCGCGGCCGCGATGCACGCGCTTGCACAGGATTCCGTATCATGGCTGTGGTACTAAGTAATAAAAGCGTTGCCTAAGTCTAATGTTTACGTGTACTAGTAAGGTTTTCTTTTAAGTTTGACCAACCTTATATATATAACTAAACTAAGCTCCCACACGCGCACTCATCAATATGCCGCCGCCGCCGTTGCGCATGCCAACGCCCGCCTACTCCTGCCAACAATTTCTCGCCCATCACCGCCGTGTCGCCGCCATCCCTATGCCATGAAGCCGAAGGCTCGCTCGCTCACGTCGTCTGCAGTCCCTCCTCGCGATGCCGCCGCGCTGCCAAGCATGCGAGCAACTGGTGGAGCCGCATCTATGCACGCAACATATGAAGAGAAGGACGAGCGCGTGCTCCAGCACGCCGACGAGGAGGAACTAGCGTGTCATTGTCGTCTCCGCCCGCACGGAGGAGGCGCGCATGGTGGCTGTTGCGGCGGAAGCCGGTCGCGCACGCGTCGAGCCCGCAAACCGGGTGTGGATGCGGAATCTACCTTCGAGACCTTCAATGCCACGTGGATCCTGCAATCTGAAGGAGCAATCTGGGTCAGTCGGCTCATGTGAGCCGTTGGATGCAACATGGATGGCTAGAAGGGCTTCTTCCACCTCTTCTGCCGTCTTCTTCCTTCGCTCCGTCGAACTTCTTTCACAAATCGACTGACGCAAATTATACTACTAGTACGAACGTAGTAAGTACAGTAGGAACACGAAGATACGAGCAGTTGTACCAACTACGAGAAGAACAGTAGTAAGACATAGTACTAGTACTAATGTACTTACTAAAGAGTTCAAATAATGAGAAATAACATAAACATAGTTCTGCTGGGGCCTCAGCACAACACACCCTTGAAAATAAACTAAGCAACTAGTCCGCTTGACACTGTAGTAGAATCAGCATGAGCGACGGCACTGCCACCTACTCGGAGTCCGAGTCCACGTCCTCGACTTCGTCCTCGTCCCTCTTCCTCTTCCTCTTCGCCGACGCTTCTTTGCTTGAACCGGACACTGGGCTCTGCTTCTTCATCCAACCCTTGTAGATATTTAAACAAAGGTAGGCATCCATTGCTGCGTACATGATGTGATCTTCATCTAATGTCTTCGACTCCCATGCATGATGAAACTCATGATGAGGTTTCTTCAGTTTAGCGTACGAAGGATCAATCATGGCTGCTGCCAGGGTCAGCATTGAAGGTTGAGAGGAGGACACCAGGCTTACCTTCTGGAGATCGAAGGGCTGGCCTACAACGAGACCTATCCAACGCCGGACATCCCTGTCGTTCTTAAAGCATACAGTAACGAATTTCACTCTTTTGTCCTTGAGGAAGTTCTTAAAATCCTGGCACTCAACATCGGCATGGCATATGTGGTAGACCAAGCAAACGTTATGTACGCAAACCTGGATCACGGCGGGCTTCTTCCTCTCTTCGTCCTTTAGATCCTTCTCTCATCCCAGGACTGTGGTGTACTCAACATCTAGCCCAGTGACCCACTCATTCGTTGAACTGTTGAACATGCGTAGGAACCGAGCAAGCCATGCTTTCACTGTCTCGGATCCACGTGTGTAGATGACGATGAACTGGTCGCTGGAGATGGCTCTAACCTGGTACTCAGCGGCGACCATGGAGATTTTGGAGGCCATGGTTTTTGGAGGAGGGTTAGGAGAAGTTGAACTGTTGTACCCCGCAAAAAAAACTGGGAGCGAACTAATGTGAAAGAACGGTGAGGGAGTCCTGGATTAGGGGGTGTCCGGATAGCCGGACTATAACCTTTGGCCGGACTCTTGGACTATGAAGATGCAAGATTGAAGACTTCATCCCGTGTCCGGATGGGACTTTCCTTGGCGTGGAAGGCAAGCTTGGCAATACGGATATGTAGATCTCCTCCCATTGTAACCGACTCTGTGTAACCCTAGCCCCCTCCGGTGCCTATATAAATCGGAGGGTTTAGTCCGTAAAACACAACAGCAATCATACCATAGGCTAGCTTCTAGGGTTTAGCCTCTCTGATCTCGTGGTAGATCTACTCTTGAACTACCCATATCATCAATATTAATCAAGCAGGAGTAGGGTTTTACCTCCATCGAGAGGGCCCGAACCTGGGTAAAAACATAGTGTCCCCTGTCTCCTGTTACCATCCGCCTAGACGCACAGTTCGGGACCCCCTACCCGAGATCCGCTGGTTTTGACACCGACATTGGTGCTTTCATTGAGAGTTCCTCTGTGTCATCATCTTTAGGCCCGATGGCTCTTCCAACCATCAACAACGATGCAGTCCAGGGTGAGACTTTTCTCCCCGGACAGATCTTCGTATTCGGCGGCTTTGCACTGCGGGCTAATTCGCTTGGCCATCTGGAGCAGATTGAAAGCTACACCCCTGGCCATCAGGTCAGATTTGGAAGTTTGAATTACACGGCCGACATCTGTGGAGACTTGATCTTCGACGGATTCGAGCCACCGTCGAGCGCGCCGCACTGTCACGATGGGCATGACTTAACTCTGCCACCGGACAGTGCCCTGGAGGCCGCACCCGCATCCACTCCGACCTTTAGCTCGGAGCCAACTGCGCCAACCGAGGGCGGGTGGCTAGACCCCGCCGCGGGGGCTACAGACTCAACGGTGATCGAGCCGAACACCAGCCTTATCCTCTGCGAAGCCCGTGACTCCAAGGTACCGGACTCTTCTCCGGACTCCGAACCCTCCGCGCCCCTGCCAATCGAATCCGATTGGGCGCTGATCATGGAATTCACCGCCGCGGATATCTTTCAGCACTCGCGCTTCGACGACATTCTAAATTCACTAAGGTGTCTCTCTTTGTCAGGAGAGTCCTAGCCGGATTATGACTGGCAGGATTGGGATGCGGATGACGAAGAAATTCGACTCCGAAGACATCGACGGTATGGACGACGATGTAGGAGATGAACAGGAACCAGCGCCTATAGGGCACTGGAAAGCCACCTCGTCATATGACATATATATGGTGGATACACCCAAAGAAGGCAATGGCGATGGAACAGCGGGGGATGACCCCTCCAAGAAGCAACCTAAGCGCCGGCGTCAGCGGCGCCGCTCTAAGTCCCGCCAAAGCAAAAAACGGTGATACCGGCACTGGAGACAATAACACCCCGGACAGTGCCGAAGACAACTCCCTCCAGCAAGATTTAGCGCAGGAGGATGGAGAAGCCAGCCCCCTTGAGAGAGCGGCAGACAGAGAGGAAGAGGATGATAATTACATGCCTCCCTCCGAAGACGAGGCAAGCCTCGGCGACGACGAATTTGTCGTGCCTGAGGATCCCGTCGAACAAGAGCGCTTTATGCACAGGCTTATGGCCACGGCGAGTAGCCTTAAGAAAAAACAACAACAACTTAGAGCTGATCAAGACTTGCTAGCCTACAGATGGACTGAAATCCTTGCGGCCGAGGAGTACGAACTTGAACGCCCCTCCAAGAGCTACCCAAAGCGAAGGTTGCTACCCCGATTAGAGAAGGAAGCACCTAAACCTACATCACCAGCGCATGATGCGGCTGACCGGCCACCTCGCGGCCGCGACAGAGAAGCCTCTCGGCCCTCCACTCAAGCCGCACCCCGGTGCCGCTCAAAAAATATCAAGGCATGGGGAAATGCGCTAGACCTGCAAGATATGTTGGAGGACAAGGCAAGGCAAACAAGATCGGTCTACGGATCGCGCGGGCGCCTCACGACACGAGACGATAACCGTCACGCCGGATACGGTAAATCCGGTCAGGCTGAACACAACAGACAAAGCTCATTTGAGCTACGTCGTGACATAGCCCAGTACAGAGGTGCCGCACACCCACTATGCTTCACAGATGAAGTAATGGATCATCAAATCCCAGAGGGTTTCAAACCCGTAAACATTGAATCATACGATGGCACAACAGATCCTGCGGTATGGATCGAGGACTATCTCCTTCATATCCACATGGCCCATGGCGATGATCTACACGCCATCAAATACCTCCCACTCAAGCTTAAAGGACCAACTCGGCATTGGCTTAACAGCTTGCCAGCAGAATCAATTGGTTGTTGGGAGGACCTGGAAGCCGCATTCCTCGACAATTTCCAGGGCACCTATGTGCGACCACCAGACGCTGATGACCCGAGCCACATAATTTAGCAGCTAGAAGAATCTGCCAGACAATTTTGGACACAGTTCCTAACCAAGAAAAATCAAATCGTCGACTGTCCGGACGCAGAGGCCCTAGCAGCCTTCAAGCATAACATCCGTGACGAGTGGCTTGCCCGGCACCTCGAATAGGAAAAGCCGAAATCTATGGCAGCCCTCACGACACTCATGACCCGCTTTTGCGCGGGAGAAGACAACTGGCTGGCTCGTAGCAATAACATGTCCAAGAGCCCTGGTAATTCGGATACCAAAGATAGCAATGGCAGGACGCGTCGAAACAAGCACAAGCGCCGCATTAATAGTGACAATGTTGAAGATACGAGAGTTAATGCCGGATTCAGAGGCTCTAAACCCGGTCAGCGGAAAAAGCCATTCAAAAGAAACACTCCGGGCCCGTCCAGTTTGGACCGTATACTCGATCGCTCATGCCAGATACATGGCACCCCCGAAAAACCAGCCAATCACACCAACAGGGATTGTTGGGTGTTCAAGCAGGCCGGCAAGTTAAATGGCGAAAACAAAGACAAGGGGCTACACAGCGACGACAAGGAGGAGCCCCGGCCTCCGAACAATAGTGGACGGAAAGGTTTCCCCCCACAAGTGCGGATGGTGAACATGATATACGCAACCCACATCCCCAAGAGGGAGCAGAAGCATGCGCTAAGGGACGTATACGCGTTGGAGCCAGTCGCCCCAAAGTTCAACCCATGGTCCTCCTGCCCGATCACTTTTGATCGAAAGGACCACCCCACTAGCATCCGCCATGGCGGATTCACCGCATTGGTTCTAGACCCAATCATTGACGGATTTCACCTCACTCGAGTCCTTATGGATGGTGGCAGCAGCCTAAACCTGCTTTATCAGGATACAGTACGGAAAATGGGCATAGACCCCTCAAGGATTAAACCCACAAAAACGACCTTCAAGGGCGTCATACCAGGAGTAGAGGCCAACTGCACAGGCTCAGTTACACTTGAAGTGGTCTTCAGATCCCCGGATAACTTCCGAAGCGAGGATTTAATCTTCGATATAGTCCCGTTCCGCAGTGGCTATCACGCACTACTCGGACGATCCACATTTGCAAAGTTCAATGCGGTGCCGCACTACGCATACCTCAAGCTCAAGATGCCAGGACCTTGAGGAGTCATTGTGGTCAACGGAAACACCGAACGCTCTCTCCAAATGGAGGAGCATACGGCAGCCCTCGCAGCGGAAGTACAAGGCGGCCTCTCAAGGCAATTCTCCAGTCCGGCTATTAAACGTCCGGACACCATCAAGCGTGCCCGGAGTAACCTACAACAAGACCGCCTGGCACATTCCGAGCAAGCGTAGCAATGCGGCCCCAACCCCAGCCCTCGCAAAACTGCAAAATCAGTACTATGCGTACATAATTACGCTTTGAAAATACCATGGGCACAGGGGGAGGGGCACGACCACGGCACGCCCAAAATGCGGCTCAACCGCACTAGGGGCTCCCGATTTTGTCATTTTTTCTTACTTTCAGGACTCCACTCTCTGGAAGGCCTGTCCGGCAGTACAATCACTGAACACACGATGCAACAACCAAGGAGGCGGAAAGCTATGTCGAATTCCCAGGTGGTCTCTATAACGAGCAAAATACCTGTCTTACATACCGTCCCGCAGCTCGCCCCTGGAGGGGGACATGTCAAATAGTCCCATCTCTTGCTTATCACACTATTTGTATCGTTCTGCTTTTACCGCAGCCTTTTTTGAATAAACAATGCTTAGGTTCAGCTTATTATTTCATTCTCTATTCATTCCTTTTTTTCATAATGTTCATTTAGCACCCGTACACTTTGGTACGGTCAATACGCCAGGGGCTCAAGCACCCCATAATACAGTGTGAGAAGTCCGAACACTTTCACAAGTGCGGTCCTCCGAACTTATAGCATTATATGCATCAGCTCTGAATCATGTCTTTGGTCAATAGTTGGGTTTGCCCGGCTCGCATGTTTTGGTACCTTACATTCCGCTATATCGGCGAAGGTAGCGCTGGGAGAACTACTGCGATTGTGCCCCGATTGAGCTGGGCTAAGCACCTCAGTAGAGAAAGCTAAAACTGATTGTCATGATAAGGCGAGAGTTGGTCGCTGATTCGAGAGGATTCGAGTCCCTAAAGACTTATGCTGCTTAGAGCGAGGAGTCGGCTATGTCCGGCCCAGGCGTGTATAGCGCCCCAAACTCGGTCTTCCAAACACTAGGGGCTTCACCGAAATTTAAAATTATAGAATTCTCTGGCTAAGTGAGAGTGATAACGCACTATAGTCCGATTGCCTTGTTCGTTGTGCTGAGCACCTCCCTTGGAGGACCCAAGAATGGGAAAAAGAGTGCTCAGGTTTATCCCGAACACCCCAGCACTAGTGACATGGGGGCAGAAGCGGACGACTCGCCATCTCTCAGATTTAATAAACGGCCGCATAGAAGGTAATATTTTAAATTAAAACAAGCGTTGCATAGTGCATATGAACAAGTTTTCAGCGCACAGGATAAAACGAACAAGTTTACTCAAATATTACATCCTTGGAACATTCATCTGCCACAAGGCGGGCACCCTTCAGGACGCCCTCGTAATACATCTCAGGGTGGCGATGCTCCTTGCCCTGCGGTGGCCCGTCCTTCACAAGCTTCTCAGCATCCATCTTGCCCCAGTGCACTTTAGCATGGGCAAGCGCCCTACGGGCACCCTCGATGCAGACGGAGCGCTTGATGGCTTCAAGCCATGGACAGGCATCCACCAGCCGCCTCACCAGCCCGAAGTAGCTCCCAGGCACGGCCTCCTTAGGCCACAGCCGGACTATGAGATCCTTCATGACCTGCTCGGCCACCTTATGGAGCTCGACCAGCTGCTTCAGCTGGTCGCTCAAGGGCACAGGGTGTCCGGCCTCAACGTACTGAGACCAAAACACCTTCTCCGTCGAGCTTCCCTCCTCGGCCGGATAGAAGGCGGCGGCATCTGACACGCTACGAGGCAAATCTGCGAATGCTCCTGGAGAGCTCCGGACTCGGGTAGGTAACAAGTAATTCACTTTTACGTGCTTGCTTTGCATAAAGAATGCCTTACCCGCTGCTATCTTCTTCATCGCCTCAACTTCCTGGAGGGCTCTCTGGGCTTCGGCCTTGGCAGACTTGGCGCCTTCGAGGGCCGCTGCGAGCTCGGACTCTCGCGTCTTTGAGTCAAGCTCCAAACTCTCGTGTTTCTTCACGAGAGCCTGGAGCTCTTGTTGTACCTCGCCAACTCGCGCCTCATGTGTCTTCCGCTCAGTGCGCTCCTCGGCCGCCTTCTTTTCGGCCTCGGAAAGCGCTTGCTTCAGGGTCGCCACCTCAGTCGTGGCCCCTAAGACACCAATAAAGATCCTGTAATTTTTTGCAACTGCATCTTTTATATACTTACACAAGGCATTATGTACCTTGGCTCTCCTCGAGCTGCTTCTTGGCAAGGCCGAGCTCTTGCTCGGACCGCTCGAGGCTCTGCTTCAGCGTGTCAACCTCCACAGTCAGTGCAGCAGAGGCCAACAACGAAGCCTGCATACGCATGTCGACATAACTATGTTAGACTCCTGCGAATGTTATTAGATCCTCTATTTGGCTTTTCTTTGTGAACACCAAACAGAGCATCAGGGGCTACTGTCTATGCGGTAATATTTTCATATATTCTCTACGTACCTCAAAGCCTGTTAACAGGCTGGCACAGGCTTCAGTCAGCCCGCTCTTGGCGGACCAAACCTTCTGGATCACCGCACTCATAATAGTGCGGTGTTCCTCGTCGATGGAGGCGCCGTTAAGCACCTCCAGCAAGTTATCCGGTGCCTTCGGTTGGGCGGAGGCCACCGGTGCAGTAGGCTTGCCCTTCTTAGTAGGGGGCCGCCTGCCGGAGTCTGGAACCGCTGAAGGTTCCGGCGCGGTGTCCGGCCTAAGGCCGGACCTGGAGCCCTTGGGAACTTTGCTCCCTTTGAGCCTGCAGTCCGGGAGGTCACCTTGCGGCCCCTCTAGGACCACCTCCCCTTGGCTTGGAACCTTTTGGGACAACACCTCGGCATCGTCCGTAGGGTTAGGGGAGGTAGCGGTCGGAAGTGAAAAACTATTCACATCCGACGAGTCAAGGGAACTGCTCGACGATATGTCGACTTGGGCCCAGGGCGGACTGCATAATTATATTCGGCGTCAGGAGAAGCTGTGCAATAAAGGAACACCATGAATCACTCTGGTTTCCGAATACTTATGACTTCACCAGGGGCTTGGCCCTGAGCGGCCACTCCTCTTCGCCGTCGTCGGCGTTGGTGGAGTAGTTCGGAGGAAGGGTCCTCCCCTTCTTGGACCCTCTGGCCTCCCCAATTGGGGTGGCCTTCCTTTTCTTTTCGCCCCCTACCGGGGAAGAAACCTCTCTTTCCTCCTCCTCGTCTTCATGGGAGGAGTGCGCCTCGGAGTCATCGCACGATGAGTCCGACTCCACCAGGCGCCGGTAACTCTTCCGGATTCCCGTGGCCTTCTTCTTGGCCTTCTTCTTTGGCACCACGTAAGGTGCCAGAATCAGCAGCTCCGCCAGACAGGCGTCTGCTGGGTCTTCGGGCAAAGGAGCTGGACAGTTGATTTGTCCGGCCGTCCTCTGCCAGTCCTGTCAAAGGCATGGGGGCTTAGATCCCGCATAGAGTCAAACCATGAAAGACAAATATCCTGTAAGAGGTAAAACAGCTTACCGCGTTGGCTTGACGCTGTGCGCTAAATCCGCGATCCTCGGTGGCGGAAGCGGGAGCCTCGGCGCCCTTGAATAGCACCTTCCAGGCATCTTCGTACGTTGTGTCGAAGAGCCCGTTCAGTGCTTGGTGCTGGGCCGGGTCGAACTCCCACAAGCTGAAAGCCCGTTGTTGGCACGGGAGGATCCGGTGGATGAGCATGACCTGGACTACGTTGACAAGTTTGAGCTTCTTGCTCACCAGGTTTTGGACGCATGTTTGGAGTCCGGTCAGCTCTCCCGAACTACCCCACGGTAGGCCCTTCTCTTTCCAGGAGGTGAGCCGCGTAGGGATTCCGGATCGGAACTCGGGGGCTGCGACCGATTCAGGGTCACGCGTCTCGGTGATGTAGAACCACCCCGATTGCCACCCCTTTATGGTCTCCACGAAGGAGCCCTTGAGCCATAGGACGTTGGGCATCTTGCCCACCATGGCGCCTCCGCACTCCGCCTGGCAGCCGCCCACTACCTTTGGCTTGACATTGAAGGTCTTCAGCCATAAGCCGAAGTGGGGGTGGATGCAGAGGAAATCCTCACACACGACGATAAACGCCGAGATATTGAAGATGAAGTTCGGGGCCAGATCGTGGAAGTCCAGGCCGTAGTAGAACCTGAGCCCCCGGACGAATGGATGGAGAGTAAAGCCCAGTCCGCGGAGGAAATGGGTGAGGAACACCACCCTCTCATGGGGCCTGGGGGTGGGGATGAGCTGCCCCTCGTCTGGGAGCCGGTGCGCGATGTCGTCGGACAAGTATCCGGCTCTCCTCAATTTCTTGATGTGTCCCTCCGTGACGGAGGAGACCATCCACTTGCCTCCCGCTCCGGACATGGTTGGAGAAGGTTGAGGTGGGGAATGCGGACTTGGGCGCTGGAGCTCGAGTGTGCGAAAATGGATGAGCAAAGGAGGAAGAAGGCGTGGATGAAAAGTTGGATCCTTATCCCCTTATATGGGCGGATGAAACTATGCGTCCCCACCAGCCTGGTAAAAACTCGCTTATCTCCCAAGCGCCGTAATCAATGGCACGGTTGGGTTACCCACGCCCGTATTGATGAGAATCCCGGGATAAGGGGACACGATCTCTGCTTCGAGAAGACGTGCCAAGGTAACCGCCTCACAAAATGCGCTCAGGTGGGACAGTAAAAATGATTCGAATAAAGGCTTGGCTGTGGTGTGATGTCACGCTACGGGATATGTCAGAAGATTAGATTTGTGTAAATATTATTCTCTCTACAGCAGTATGTGGAACTTATTTTGAAGAGCAGGACACTATCCTTGTGTTCAAAATCTTCTATGAAGTATTCGGAGGAGGAACCCGCCTTGCAATGCCGAAGACAATCTGCGCGCCAGACTCATCGTCATTGAAGCCTGGTTCAGGGGCTACTGAGGGAGTCCTGGATTAGGGGGTGTCCGGATAGCCGGACTATAACCTTTGGCCGGACTCTTGGACTATGAAGATGCAAGATTGAAGACTTCGTCCCGTGTCCGGATGGGACTTTCCTTGGCGTGGAAGGCAAGCTTGGCAATACGGATATGTAGATCTCCTCCCATTGTAACCGACTCTGTGTAACCCTAGCCCCCTCCGGTGCCTATATAAACCGGAGGGTTTAGTCCGCAGGACACAACAACAATCATACCATAGGCTAGCTTCTAGGGTTTAGCCTCTCTGATCTCGTGGTAGATCTACTCTTGTACTACCCATATCATCAATATTAATGAAGCAGGAGTAGGGTTTTACCTCCATCGTGAGGGCCCGAACCTGGGTAAAAACATCGTGTCCCCTGTCTCCTGTTACCATCCGCCTAGACGCACAGTTCGGGACCCCCTACCCGGGATCCACCGGTTTTGACACCGACAGATGGGATGACTGGGAGCGAACTGTTGTAAGGTAGAAGATGGGGACGAGTAGGGCGTGCGAACAGCGTGGGGTTGCTGGCTTGCCCGGTGGATAAACGGCTACAAGCCCCCAAAGAGTTCTTGAGAACTATGAGGGACCCACTAGATGTCATGTCTACTAGACCCATATCATAGGCCTGACGGTATAGCTTCTGCCTGTTCGCACGCCATGCCGGCGCGTGGATGTAACTTCACTTAATTCCGTCAAACGTCGCGCCTCCCATGACCTTCGCCTCCCTCGCATGGTCGCGCCCTTTGAGACTTCGACCGGCTATAAATGAGCAATTTTTTTGCCTTTTTTTTGACAAGCCATTTTTTTGCCTACTCCGCATGCATGATACTCCCTCTGGTCCTTTTTACTCCCGTCAACCATTTGCAAAGTGTTTGACCAAATTTATACTTTTTTAACACCACCTTATATTAATTAACCAGCCACACCAGTACACTCATTCGATACAATATTCACCACACAGGGCGGTACCTTATTTACAAGAATACCATCTAATCTATTGTCAAAGCTATACTTAGCGATTAAGTGTGCCACCTTATTGGTCGAACGGCTAATCTTTGACAATTGAAGATTGTTGATCAACTTCGAGATGCTCAACGCTTTCATCTTCAGGTCACACATAGCAGACCTGTCATAGTCCCCCAATGCAAGAGACGCTACCACAAAAGCGCAATCAGTCTCTAAAATTATAGGATTATGAAGAGAAATACCTATGTAGAGACCGGCAATGCAAGCCCTAAGATCTGCTTCCTCCACGCTTTGACAGGCATCAATGAAATCCCATGACCAAATTTATACTAAAAATATCAATATCTACAATACTGATTATAATGAGTATAAGAACTACGTTTTATAATGAGTGTAAAAATATTGATTTGACATTGTGAATGTTGACACATTTTTCTATAAGTCTGGTGAAAGTAGAGGTACATTGACTTCAGACAAAACTTAAATGCACAATGCAAACTAGTTCCTCCGTCCAGGTGCGTGCCATGTCCTATCTTGTCATCACAACAAGGTTAGCTATTAGAGTACCACTACCTCCCTTCTAGTTTAAAGGGCTCGATTCAAAAATTTCACCTACTCTTAGCAAGATAGTAGAGGCGGTGGAATAGTTTTTGAAGTCTGCAAAAGTACTCAACTAGTGCTGTCGTTCTTCACAAAAAAATGTGTTTACCAATGCATGCATGAACACTAGTTACTCTAACCCCCTCTCTTCTTTAATTCTTTGCCACATCAGCATGTTTGCTATTCCCGTGTGCATGATACCAGCTAAGATACCACCATTATGGCGAGCCTTAATCATCGCATGCAATAATTTAGTGCACCTTGAAATATGAACATGTGTGGGGCGTGTATGTTTTTAATGACTTGAGACTATACCTAGCCCGGCATGCAAGATGACTTATTATGCACCGTTCCCCATACCTGCAGGAAGCCCGTTCATCTCCAAATCTTTTCCTCTCCATGTGTGGAAACAATATGCCTACCAAACTCTCCTTCTCCCTCCAGTGGTCTGACCGCTCCACCCCGTGTGAAAAAATCTGCTTGCATGACTCTCCTCCCCCCACGCTCGTCCAATCCGTTGTGACCAGCAATATTTCCACCCCTTTGCTCCCCTGTAATTTACTCCAACAAATATGCCCACGTAGCTGTTACTTAACTGCAGGTGCATTGGGTCACTGACATATGTGCCAAACAGGGGTCTGGCCCACATGTCCGTGACGCAACTGGACCTCCAGTTAAGTCAGTGCAGCTCAGCCCATATCTTACGTAGGTGTGCCATTTCTCGCTATAAATATTGCGCCTCCCACGACATAGCTACCTCCTCCCCCTCATGTTCACGTTCATCGCTATCTCCCCCCCTCCCTCTCACGTCGACCACCATGGCATCGCCCCTCCCAAGCCCTAGGAGCCCCTCGCTGCACCGTGCGGACGGTCACGCGTCGCCATTCCGTTCCTCGCCGCCACTAGTCGAGGAGGAAGCGTCGGTGTTCTGCTCCTCGCCGCTACGCGACGCGTCGTTGTTCCGTTCCTCGCCGCCACTAGTCGAGGAGGACGCGTCGGTGTTTCGCTCCTTGCCGTGACGCGACGCGTCCCCGTTCCGTTCCTCACCGCCACTAGTCGAGGAGGACGTGTCGGTGTTCCGCTCCTCGCCGCGACGCGTCAAGGTGGACGCGTCGGCGTTCCCAATCTCGCCAGCACGCGCGCCGGAGGACGCGTCGGCTCCCCGCTACGAGGAGAACGTCGCGCCGGCCGCCGAGCCCCCCCCCCCCAGCCTTGAGGAGCTTTGGAAAGAAATGGATGTCGCCTTGTGGGTGGCTTTGCCTCCAGCAGAGCGCGCCAAAATAGAGGCAGAAGAAGGCCGAGGAAGAGAAGCGTGTTGCGGAACAAGCTTCCTGGGAGGCCTATGTCGCGTCCGAGAGAGTTAGGCAATTGGCTCTTTGGCAGAAGGCTCGTGCGAGGGCCATGAGGATGGCGGAGGACGCCCGTGCCGATGCCCTGAGTGCAGTCGGGCCCAAGTGCCTCATCTACGCTTGGCGGTACGTGGACCGGGTGCACGCTTCCAGCAAGGAGGAGTACCTGTTGGCGCCGGATCACCACACCGGTGAGATCACGCTCGCCCGCCGGCAAGCCGCCAATCAGCATCTCGCGAGTTGCGAGGCTGAGGAAGAGGCGTTGTGTCAGTACGCTGGGAAACGGCCGCGCACCAGGGCACTTGTGGCGCGCCGCAAGCGCTCCTGCGAGCGCCGTGGCTTTTAGGAGGAGTATAATTTTTGTTTCGTAAGGCGATCTCATTAGTTTTGGGACGCAAATGATAAATCCCGAACGTTCAGGATTTTTTAGCGTCCTTAATTAATTATGTAAAAGGGAAAGTTTGGAAACCTTGTGTATTCGTACGCATTTTGCAAGTACGTGCATATAGCACAGACTTTACTATATACTATCGCACTACACGTCTCTCTCGATATATGCTTGTAGACTGTGCTACTCCCTCCGTCCAGGTCAATAAGTCATCTTTGGTTGTGCACCGTGACCAAGAAGGAGGGAAGACTTATACACCTTGACTGAGGGAGTACTACTATTAATTATGTACGTGCAAATGCACGTTTTAACATTACGATGCAGTTTTTGTAAAAGTAAAAAAACAACACTAGTCAAGCTTGTGAAACGATTCAATGCAAAACAAATGCAAAAATGCTCGTTTGATTGTTTACTTTTAGCTTCCTTCTCTGTGGTTATTTCTCTGTCGTACTTTGTACGAAGTATCTCACTGGTTGGAAAGGCATGCAAATTCCCAAACCGCTTCCTACACCCTGTATCGAATTTTTTGCCTAACAAGTTGTGCCGTGCAATTGGAATTCCAACTTGAGTACTACTACTAGTAGGAGTACTAGGGGCCTGTTCTTTTAGGCTTCTAGATTAGTAATTAGTAATCCCATAACTACTAACTCCGTCCTGGTTTATTGGTCCCCATTGTAATCTGTGTCAAATTTTGATCATAAATTTAACTAATGAAATGTTAGTGCATGTCACATGCACTACTCCATCCGTCTAGGTGAATAAGTCATCTTAGGCTGTGCATCGTGAACAAGGAGGAGGAGAAAACGAGAAACGTTAATGTTTATTTGCTAATTAATAGTATTGCATGCAATGAACTAACAACTGCATGTCGTGTTTGATATCTCAAGTCATTAAAAACATGCACACTCTTTATCTCTTATTGGTTGATATGTCAAGAAACAAGAAATGAGGTAGAAGTTAATGCACCGTGCCTAAGTGTTTTGGGATTATTTGGTTTTCATAAGATGACTTACACACCTAGACGGAGGGATTACAATGGTGAGGAATAAACCAGTTAAATCTTTGGTCAAAATTTAGCACAAATTAAAATGGTGAGGAATAAACCAGGACGGAGTAGTAGTTTAGAAGCCAAAATAACTGAGTGAGGTGCCTTATTGTTACTCTCCACTGTGACTAGTCTTATGGGAAAAGCTGGGGAAGCTACCAAAAGAACTGGCCCTAGGAGTAGTAGCTAGGGATCGAGTGTGCGAGATGAACCGGAGAAAGTAAATGCAGAGAGATGAAATGCAAAAAATACGGAGGGATGTGATGGTTGCTTGTCCGTTTATTTTACCAGGCCACTTATTACTGGGAGTGGTTGGGTTTTGTGATATGACGGCTTTACTGCCGTGCCATGAGCGGGGTGAGAGGTGAGACTCCCGTGCAGCGCCGCCCTCTACACTTGTACTACATCGGTCGTGGTTTATTAGCCCCCCATTGAATTTGACTGAAGATTTAACTGACAAAATGTTAGTGCATGTCAACAAAAACTATATCGTTGGATTCGTATTTGAACATAGTTTTGATTGATATAATTTTAGGTGACATGCATAAGCATTTATCGTACTATATATAATGTTAGTTCAATTTTTGGTTGTACTAATCTATAGTAGTAAGGTGCCCGTGTGTTGCACCGAAGGGTGAAATGCATTGATCGGTGAGTTGTTTATTTTGACAAAGGATGTGGGGGTCATCTCATGTGTAACAGGTATCGATAGGTTTCTTCGGATATTTTTTCATCTCTAGAGCTCACAAACATCCGAGTGAAATAGATAAAAAGGTATCTTTTGCAAACAAAAGCGTTCAATTGTTCAGCCTGCATCCAAAACTTGTGAAGAAATAACACTTATTGTGCTTTGCAAGAAATGATCTTTAAGAATTAGTTTTTGAGTATCGATTGTTATACATGTTGGCTACATATGACATGGCACTTTCTTACAGTCAATAGTTGGCTATACTATTAAGTAATATTAACCATGCCCTTATACACCTAGACGGAGGGATTAAATCAGGATGACTTGCAAGCGGGCAGAGGAGATGTAAGAAATGGTTCATCGTAAGTCTTTCACCAGTACTGTAGTAAAAATTCATGCATGGAAGATTCTAGACTAAACCATAAACAGGTACACTTTTATTCATGCGTGATACTCCAATAGAGCAAGATCCTGCACGGAAGTCTCCACATGCTTAGATAGCGGATTACATTGAGTGAAGACTAATGATCAACATTTAACTTTATAATGCGTATGTCCTGGTGAACCTCCTTGGAGTCCCCGTGCACCGCGTCGGCGGGTAAAGGATGCCATGGGTTTTCCAAGTCCACATTGGTGGGATAGTCCCAGCTCCCTATTGGAAATATTCCCTAGAGGCAATAATAAAAGCGTTATTATTATATTTCCTTGTTCATGATAATTGTCTTTATTCGTGCTATAATTGTGTTATCCGGAAATCGTAATACATGTGTGAATAACAGACAACAACATGTCCCTAGTAAGCCTCTAGTTGACTAGCTCGTTGATCGATAGATAGTCATGGTTTCCTGACTATGGACATTGGATGCCATTGATAACGAGATCACATCATTAGGAGAATGATGTGATGGACGAGACCCAATCCTAAACATAGCATAAGATCGCATAGTTCGTCTGCTAGAGTTTTCCAATGTCAAGTATCCTTTCCTTAGACCATGAGATCGTGTAACTCCCGGATACCGTAGGAGTGCTTTGGGTGTGCCAAACGTCACAACGTAACTGGGTGACTATAAAGGTATACTACGGGTATCTCCGAAAGTATCTGTTGGGTTGACACGGATCGAGACTGGGATTTGTCACTTCGCTTGACGGAGAGGTATCACCGGGCCCTCTCGGTAATGCATCATCATAATGAGCTCAATGTGATCAAAGTGTTTGATCACGGGATCATGCATTACGGTACGAGTAAAGTGACTTGCCGGTAACGAGATTGAACGAGGTATTGGGATACCGACGACCGAATCTCGGGCAAGTAAAATACGATTGACAAAGGGAATCGTATACGGGATTAATTGAATCCTCGACATCGTGGTTCATCCGATGAGATCATCGTGGAGCATGTGGGATCCAACATGGGTATCCAGATCCCGCTGTTGGTTATTGCCCGGGAGCCGTCTCGGTCATGTCTGCATGTCTCCCGAACCCGTAGGGTCTACACACTTAATGTTCGGTGACGCTAGGGTTGTGAAGATATGTATATGCAGTAACCCGAATGTTGTTCGGAGTCCCGGATGAATTCCCGGACGTCACGAGGAGTTTCGGAATAGTCCGGAGGTAAAGAATTATATATAGGAAGTGCTGTTTTGGCCATCGGGACAAGTTTCGGGGTTATCGGTATTGTACCGGGACCACCGGAGGGTCCCGGGGGTCCACCGGGTGGGGCCACCTGCCTCGGGGGGCCACATGGGCTCTAGGGGGTGCGCCTTGGCCTGCATGGGCCAAGGGGAACCAGCCACAAGAGGCCCATGCGCCTAGGGTGGGGAAACCCTAAAGGGGGGGCGCCCCCTTGCTTGGGGGGCAAGCCCCACCCCTTGGCCGCCGCCCCCCTAGGAGATTGCATCTCCTAGGGCTGGCGCCCCCCCAAGAGGCCTATATAAAGGGGGGGGAGGGGGCAGCCGCACCCCTGGTCCTTGGCGCCTCCCTCTCCCTCTCCAACACCTCCTCCTCCTCCGTAGAGCTCGGCGAAGCCCTGCCGGAGTACTGCAGCTCCACCATCACCACGCCGTCATGCTGCTGCTGGAGCTATGTTCCCCAACCTCTCCTTTGCCTTGCTGGATCAAGAAGAAGGAGATGTTACGCTGACCGTACGTGTGTTGAACGCGGAGGTGCCGTCCGTTCAGTGCTAGGATCTCCGGTGATTTGGATCACGTCGTGTACGACTACCTCATCCCCGTTCCTTGAACGCTTCCGCTCGCGATCTACAAAGTGGTATGTAGATGCAATCTCTCTCCCATGACTCGTTTCTTAGATGAACTCATAGATGGATCTTGGTGAAAGCGTAGGAAAATTTTTAATTTTCTGCAACGTTCCCCAACAGTGGTATCATGGCTAGGTCTATGCGTAGTTCTCTATTGCACGAGTAGAACACAATTTGTTGTGGGCGTAGATGTTGTCAACTTTTCTTGCCGCTACTAGTCTTATCTTGCTTCAGCTGTATTGTGGGATGAACCGGCCCGGACCAACCTTACACGTACACTTACGTGAGCCCGGTTCCACCGACCAACATGCACTAGTTGCATAAGGTGGCTGGCGGGTGTCTGTCTCTCCCACTTTAGTTGGAGCAGATTCGATGAAAAGGGTCCTTATGAAGGGTAAATAGAAGTTGACAAATCACGTTGTGGCTTTCACGTAGGTAAGAAAACGTTCTTGCTAGAACCCTAATTCAGCCACGTAAAACTTGCAACAACAATTAGAGGACGTCTAACTTGTTTTTGCAGCAAGTGCTTTGTGATATGATATGGCCAAAGTTGTGATGAATGATGAATTATCTATATGTGATGTATGAGATGTTCATGCTATTGTAATAGGAATCACGACTTGCATGTCGATGAGTATGACAACCGGCAGGAGCCATAGGAGTTGTCTTTATTTTTGTATGACCTGCGTGTCATTGAGAAACGCCATGTAAATTACTTTACTTTATTGCTAAACGCGTTAGCCATAGTAGTAGAAGTAATAGTTGGCGAGCAACTTCATGGAGACACGATGATGGAGATCATGATGATGGAGATCATGGTGTCAAGCCGGTGACAAGATGATCATGGAGCCCCAAGATGGAGATCAAAGGAGCTATGTGATATTGGCCATATCATGTCACGTTTATTATTTGATTGCATGTGATGTTTATCATGTTTTGCATCTTGTTTACTTAGAACGACGGTAGTAAATAAGATGATCCCTCATAATAATTTCAAGAAGTGTTCCCCCTAACTATGCACCGTTGCGACAGTTCGTTGTTTCGAAGCACCACGTGATGATCGGGTGTGATAGATTCTAACGTTCACATACAACGGGTGTAAGACAGATTTACACATGCAAACACTTAGGTTGACTTGACGAGCCTAGCATGTACAGACATGGCCTCGGAACACAGAAGACCGAAAGGTCGAGCATGAGTCGTATAGAAGATACGATCAACATGAAGATGTTCACCAATGTTGACTAGTCCGGCTCACGTGATGATCGGACACGGCCTAGTTGACTTGGATCATGTAATACTTAGATGACTAGAAGAGGGATGTCTATCTAAGTGGGAGTTCATTAAATAATTTGATTAAGATGAACTTTATTATCATGAACTTAGTCTAAAATATTCACAATATGTCTTGTAGATCAAATGGCCAACGTAGTCCTCAACTTCAACGCGTTCCTAGAGAAAACCAAGCTGAAAGACGATGGCAGCAACTATACGGACTGGGTCCGGAACCTGAGGATCATCCTCATAGCTAAAAGACGTTATGAACGCTTGGCAGTCACGTTCCGATGATTACTCCCTCGTTCAGTGCGGCATGCTTTACAGCTTAGAGCCGGGGCTCCAAAAGCGTTTTGAGAGACATGGAGCATATGAGATGTTCGAAGAGCTGAAAATGGTTTTCCAAGCTCATGCCCGGGTCGAGAGATATGAAGTCTCCGACAAATTCTTTAGCTGTAAGATGGAGGAAAATGGTTCTGTCAGTGAACACATACTCAAGATGTCTGGGTTGCACAACCGCTTGACTCAACTGGAAGTTAATCTCCCGGATGAAGCGGTCATTGACAGAATCCTCCAGTCGCTTCCACCTAGCTACAAGAGCTTTGTGATGAACTACAACATGCAGGGGATGGTAAAGACCATTCCTGAGGTATATGCTATGCTAAAATCAGCAGAGGTAGAAATCAAGAAGGAACATCAAGTGTTGATGGTGAATAAAACCACTAAGTTCAAGAAGGGCAAGGGTAAAAAGAACTTCAAGAAGGACGGCAAGGAAGTTGCTGCGCCCGGTAAGAAAGTTGCCGGGAAGAAGCCAAAGAATGGACCCAAGCCCGAGACTGAGTGTTTTTATTGCAAGGGAAGTGGTCACTGGAAGCGGAACTGCCCCAAATACTTAGCGGATAAGAAGGCCGGCAAAACAAAAGGTATATGTGATATACATGTAATTGATTTGTACCTTACCAGTACTCGTAGTAGCTCTTGGGTATTTGATACCGGTGCAGTTGCTCAAATTTGTAACTCAAAGCAGGAGCTGCGGAATAAACGGAGACTGGCGAAGGACGAGGTGACGATGCGCGTCGGGAATGGTTCCAAGGTCGATGTGATCGCCGTCGGCACGCTACCTCTACATTTACCTACGGGATTAGTTTTAAACCTCAATAATTGTTATTTAGTGCCAAGTTTGAGCATGAACATTGTGTCCGGATCTCGTTTAATTCGAGATGGCTACTCATTTAAATCCGAGAATAATGGTTGTTCTATTTACATGAGAGATATGTTTTATGGTCATGCTCCGATGGTTAATGGTTTATTCTTAATGAATCTCGTACGTGATGATACACATATTCATAGTGTGAATACCAAAAGAGTTAAAGTTGATAACAATAGTCCCACATATTTGTGGCACTGCCGCCTTGGTCACATAGGTGTCAAACACATGAAGAAGCTCCATGCAGATGGACTTTTAGAGTCTCTTGATTATGAATCATTTGACACGTGCGAACCATGCCTCATGGGTAAAATGACCAAGACTCCGTTCTCAGGAACAATGGAGCGAGCAACCAACTTATTGGAAATCATACATACCGATGTGTGCGGTCCAATGAGTGTTGAGGCTCGCGGTGGCTATCGTTATGTTCTCACCCTCACTGATGACTTGAGTAGATATGGGTATATCTACTTTATGAAACACAAGTCTGAGACCTTTGAAAAGTTCAAGGAATTTCAGAGTGAGGTTGAAAATCAACGTGATAGAAAGATCAAGTTTCTACGATCAGATCGCGGAGGAGAATACTTGAGTCACGAATTTGGCACACACTTAAGAAAATGTGGAATAGTTTCACAACTCACGCCGCCTCGAACACCTCAGCGTAATGGTGTGTCCGAACGTCGTAATCGCACTCTATTAGATATGGTGCGATCTATGATGTCTCTTACCGATTTACCGCTATCTTTTTGGGGCTATGCTTTAGAGACTGCCGCATTCACTTTAAATAGGGCTCCGTCGAAATCCGTTGAGACGACACCGTATGAATTATGGTTTGGGAAGAAACCTAAGCTGTCGTTTCTAAAAGTTTGGGGATGCGATGCTTATGTCAAGAAACTTCAACCTGAAAAGCTTGAACCCAAGTCGGAAAAATGCGTCTTCATAGGATACCCTAAAGAAACTATTGGGTATACCTTCTACCTCAGATCCGAAGGCAAGATCTTTGTTGCCAAGAATGGATCCTTTCTAGAGAAAGAGTTTCTCTCGAAAGAAGTAAGTGGGAGGAAAGTAGAACTTGATGAAGTGTTACCTCTTGAACCGGAAAATGGCGAAACTCAAGAAAACGTTTCTGAGGTGCATGCACCAACTAAAGAGGAAATTAATGATGATGATCAAGATACTTCTAATCAAGCTCCTACTGAAATTCGAAGGTCCACAAGGACACGTTCCGCACCAGAGTGGTACGGCAACCCTGTCTTGGAAATCATGTTGTTAGACAACGGTGAACCTTCGAACTATGAGGAAGCAATGGCGGACCCGGATTCCGACAAATGGCTGGAAGGCATGAAATCCGAGATAGGATCCATGTATGAAAACGAAGTATGGACTTTGACTGACTTGCCCGTTGAGCGGCGAGCCATAGAAAATAAATGGATCTTTAAGAAGAAGATAGACGTGGATGGTAATGTGACCATCTATAAAGCTCAGCTTGTCGCTAAGGGTTATCGACAACTTCAAGGAATTGACTACGATGAGACTTTCTCACCGGTAGCGAAGCTGAAGTCCGTCCGAATCATGTTAGCAATTGCTGCATTCTACGATTATGAAATATGGCAAATGGACGTCAAAACGGCATTCCTTAATGGTTTCCTTAAGGAAGAATTGTATATGATGCAGCCAGAAGGTTTTGTCGATCCTAAGAATGCTGACAAGGTGTGCAAGCTCCAACGCTCGATTTATGGGCTGGTACAAGCATCTCGGAGTTGGAACATTCGCTTTGATGAGATGATCAAAGCGTTTGGGTTTACGCAGACTTATGGAGAAGCCTGCGTTTACAAGAAAGTGAGTGGGAGCTCTGTAGCATTTCTCATACCATATGTAGATGACATACTTTTGATGGGAAATGATATAGAACTCTTGGACAGCATTAAGGCCTACTTGAATAAGAGTTTTTCAATGAAGGACCTTGGAGAAGCTGCTTATGTATTAGGCATCAAGATCTATAGAGATAGATCAAGACGCCTCATAGGTCTTTCACAAAGCACATACCTTCATAAGATATTGAAGAAGTTCAATATGGATCAATCTAAGAAGGGGTTCTTACCTGTGTTACAAGGTGTGAAATTGAGCTCAGCTCAATGCCCGACCACGGCAGAAGATATAGAAGAGATGAGTGTCATCCCCTATGCCTCAGCCATAGGTTCTATTATGTATGCCATGCTGTGTACCAGACCTGATGTAAACCTTGCCGTAAGTTTGGTAGGAAGGTACCAAAGTAATCCCGGCAAGGAACACTGGACAGCGGTCAAGAATATCCTGAAGTACCTGAAAAGGACTAAGGAAATGTTTCTCGTTTATGGAGGTGACGAAGAGCTCGTCGTAAAGGGTTACGTCGATGCTAGCTTCGACACAGATCTGGATGACTCTAAGTCACAAACCGGATACGTGTATATTTTGAATGGTGGGGCAGTAAGCTGGTGCAGTTGCAAACAGAGCGTTGTGGCGGGATCTACATGTGAAGCGGAGTACATGGCAGCCTCGGAGGCAGCACATGAAGCAATTTGGGTGAAGGAGTTCATCACCGACCTCGGAGTCATACCCAATGCGTCGGGGCCAATCAAACTCTTCTGTGACAACACTGGAGCTATTGCACTTGCAAAGGAGCCCAGGTTTCACAAGAAGACCAGGCACATCAAGCGTCGCTTCAACTCCATTCGTGAAAATGTTCAAGATGGAGACATAGATATTTGTAAAGTGCACACGGATCTGAATGTCGCGGATCCGTTGACTAAACCTCTCCCTAAGGCAAAACATGATCAGCACCAGAACTCTATGGGTGTTCGATTCATCACAATGTAACTAGATTATTGACTCTAGTGCAAGTGGGAGACTGTTGGAAGTATGCCCTAGAGGCAATAATAAAAGCGTTATTATTATATTTCCTTGTTCATGATAATTGTCTTTATTCGTGCTATAATTGTGTTATCCGGAAATCGTAATACATGTGTGAACAATAGACAACAACATGTCCCTAGTAAGCCTCTAGTTGACTAGCTCGTTGATCGATAGATAGTCATGGTTTCCTGACTATGGACATTGGATGTCATTGATAACGAGATCACATCATTAGGAGAATGATGTGATGGACGAGACCCAATCCTAAACATAGCATAAGATCGCATAGTTCGTCTGTTAGAGTTTTCCAATGTCAAGTATCCTTTCCTTAGACCATGAGATCGTGTAACTCCCGGATATCGTAGGAGTGCTTTGGGTGTGCCAAACGTCACAACGTAACTGGGTGACTATAAAGGTATACTACGGGTATCTCCGAAAGTATCTGTTGGGTTGACACGGATCGAGACTAGGATTTGTCACTCTGCTTGACGGAGAGGTATCATCGGGCCCTCTCGGTAATGCATCATCATAATGAGCTCAATGTGATCAAAGTGTTTGATCACGGGATCATGCATTACGGTACGAGTAAAGTGACTTGCCGGTAACGAGATTGAACGAGGTATTGGGATACCGACGATCGAATCTCGGGCAAGTAAAATACGATTGACAAAGGGAATCGTATACGGGATTAATTGAATCCTCGACATCGTGGTTCATCCGATGAGATCACCGTGGAGCATGTGGGAGCCAACATGGGTATCCAGATCCTGCTGTTGGTTATTGCCCGAGAGCCGTCTCGGTCATGTCTGTATGTCTCCCGAACCCGTAGGGTCTACACACTTAAGGTTCGGTGACGCTAGGGTTGTGAAGATATGTATATGCAGTAACCCGAATGTTGTTCGGAGTCCCGGATGAGATCCCGGACGTCACGAGGAGTTTCGGAATAGTCCAGAGGTAAAGAATTATATATAGGAAGTGCTGTTTTGGCCATCGGGACAAGTTTCGGGGTTATCGGTATTGTACCGGGACCACCGGAGGGTCCCGGGGGTCCACCGGGTGGGGCCACCTGCCTCGGGGGGCCACATGGGCTCTAGGGGGTGCGCCTTGGCCTGCATGGGCCAAGGGGACCAAGCCACAAGAGGCCCATGCGCCTAGGGTGGGGAAACCCTAAAGGGGGGGGGCGCCCCTTGCTTGGGGGGCAAGCCCCACCCCTTGGCCGCCGCCCTCCTAGGAGATTGCATCTCCTAGGGCCGGCGCCCCCCCCAAGAGGCCTATATAAAGGGGGGGAGGGGGAAGCTGCACCCCTGGTCCTTGGCGCCTCCCTCTCCCTCTCCAACACCTCCTCCTCCTCCGTAGAGCTCGGCGAAGCCTTGCCGGAGTACTGCAGCTCCACCATCACCACGCCGTCATGCTGCTGCTGGAGCTATGTTCCCCAACCTCTCCTTTGCCTTGCTGGATCAAGAAGAAGGAGACGTTATGCTGACCGTACGTGTGTTGAACGCGGAGGTGCCGTCCGTTCGGTGCTAGGATCTCCGGTGATTTGGATCACGTCGTGTACGACTACCTCATCCCCGTTCCTTGAACGCTTCCGCTCGCGATCTACAAAGTGGTATGTAGATGCAATCTCTCTCCCATGACTCGTTGCTTAGATGAACTCATAGATGGATCTTGGTGAAACCGTAGGAAAAATTTTAATTTTCTGCAACGTTCCCCAACACTCCCCAGAGTCCAAGTCCGTTCGAAGAGGCCGGTGTCGCCGCCCACACGACCCGGAGGGGTAGTAACACTGACCATGCACCCGTACATCGGCCTCGTGTCAGTGTTAGCGTGAGCGGCGTCGCCCCTGACGCACATTACAAAGACGGGGCGACGGCCTGCTCGGGCCTTGCCGGTGCCCATGATCAAGAGGAAGACGTTGCCGTCCTCCTCCGAGACTAGCAGGCGGTGGTGATCCTCCAGCGACTCCGGCATGGTGAACGGGTAGCACCTCTCGTACTTGATGTTCTCCGCCAAGGGCCAGCAGTGACCGCTGCACACATCCGTGAGGTGATGCACCATGTCCGCCGGCGAGCCACAAAATGGCATCGGGCACTCATAGAAGTGGACGAAGGGCAACTTGGAGGCATCGACTAGGCTGTCCATGAAACGGGAGTGGCTGCAGGGGACGTTGCGCCAGTTGAATATATGAGCAAGTTACTACGAGATTTGATCCGAATAAGCACAAAATAAATCATGACGGCTATAACAGAGATGAAACTAATCATGTGGACTAGCATAGTAGTAGGATACAGAGTAGAAACATGAATTCTACCACGATTTCGAACAGGAAGGACAGAAACACATATGGTGCAACGGGAGCAGCACCGTTGGCGTTGAGGTTGTCGCCCATGTCCAAACACCACGTAGACACGGTCTTTGAGCACGGTTCGTAGTCGTTCCACGCTCGGGCATTGAAGTTTGTAACTATTTTAGATTAGAATATACTACTCCTCCGGTGCTAGTAGTAGAGCGGAGTCCTACTCTACTACTCTACTCAAGCAAGTTAGGGCATAGAACTGTAGGGAGTACCAGTACTGTGATCACTCAAGCAAGTTGTCTGGCATCGACATGACCCTACGCTGCTGGTATGTGTCCCGTAAGTCAAGCGACATGATGTAGTCATCATCACCTGTTCACTTCCCGCAGCACATGTTCGCTTCTCCATCTTTGTCCGCACATAATCTCGTCCAATCTTCCATCTCCGCTAAGGCGCCTCCCCCCTTGTCCAAAACCCAAGCACTAACAATGGCAGAACCGAGCAGCGTCCGCCGAAAGAGTGGCTGGAATTCGCTCCCCACAGAGGTAATCAAGCTCATTGTTTCGCGTGTGGACAATCTCACTACCATGCCGCTCGCCGCGTGCTCGTCGGGGCTGTACCGTTTACTCAAAGCCCTCAGGCCGGAGCTTTTTAAGCCAGCTCCTTGCTTGCTGATGCCGCCTGATCTTCATAAACGGCGTGTCACGCAGCATAATGATCGTAGGGTGGCAAGCATCAACCCCCTTGACTGCGATCCGATCCCCGTCAGCCTCAACTACATTAACGGTATTTACTGGGTCGGCATGAACACGTCTTGGATGGTGCTTGTCGACGGTCGCGGCAGCTGGATGCTCGTGGAGGTCTACACCCGGTGCTTGATCCCCCTTCCTTCGATTAACACTGCACTGCTTTGGCACCGCGGCCCAGAATACTCGGAATCTTACAGTAGCCAACATGATACCAAGTTTGATTTGCTCAAGGTTGTAATCTGCCAAGTGCCCACAAGATCTGTGAATTATAAAGACTTCAGGCTAATTGCGTTCTTCAACCGCGGTCTCGCCTATCTGACAAGTCACTGCGGTAAGTGGATAAATTTGCACGTCCATCGCAGGATCATACATCCTCCATGGTTCTCTGATGCCATTGAACACAAGGGCTTCATTTACGCCGTCGACTCCTTCTATGGCTGGACGTATTGCTGGCCTACTCCAGTCATCACTACAAACGGTTGTTACATCAGTATGTTACTTTCTTATGATATCATGATGGCTTGCTTATATTACTGTCAACATTTTCTGAAAAAATATTCATGCTCATAACATGCTGTTCTTAAGATTGAATAAATCAAGAGCCCTTTTTTATTTGACTCCAACTTGATATGATGTTGTAGGCCGCCTGGTGTCCCTACCCTTCCTAATCCCAGAACCTTTCAAAGAAAAGCGGCATGGCAGTTGCAGGTGGTTCCTGGCTCGATCAGATGACGGTGAAAGATTGATGATCATTCGCACGTACCGAACGTGTTGTTTCGCAGAATACAATCACAGTCACTGCAAGGTCTTTGAGCAGGATCCCAGCTTCTCTGGGCCTTCAGGAATTTTTGAATGGAGGCTGGTAAGTAGCCTTGGTACATGCTCTCTGTTTGTCGGACTGAATTATCCGATTGACCAGGAGATAACCGACGGCAAGGATCATGATGGCATTGCGGTTTCGTTCATCAGGCAAAACTGTGTGTACACAACGTACCATGCGTCTCTGCATGCACCATACCCTGATATGTGCCGCCATGCTCTGCAGCCCAAAGTAGGAGAGAGGGTCACAAGTATCAGACTTCGACCTGCTGGCTGGAGTTTCCCCCGTCAGGCACCCATATGGTTCAAGCCGTCAGCCAATCTCCACAGCTTAATAAATAGTAACGTCTAACTGAGCCAGTTAGTTAGATGTGTACACTTGGTGTAGTAGGATCTTTATTTAGTTTGATGCATACACTTGTTCTTTTTTGGTAGCCCTTTTGTAATGATGGCTGATGTTTGGTTTGGAAGAGAGAGCTGTGTCTTCACTCTTGTGGCCTGCTTACTGCTTTTGTTGCACCCCCAGGCCTGGTTGTTGTTGCTGCTATTTTCAATGTACAATCAGTAGTATATTTCGTCTATTGGTTGAATAAATGTGTTGTTAGAATGACAAACACAATGTTTTGGAAGTCGTTGCACGGTTCGATCCTTTAGTGCCCCATACCGTACGTAGCGCATACTATTTTGTGTACGGAACACATTTTCCACTTGTTGATAACATGCAGCCCACTGATGAAGGTCCAATAGAGAAGCCCATAATTAACTGGAAGGGAGGCTCTCACATGAATCCGGCCCAGGTACATGCTCATGGTCCCCTAAACATAAATAAGTAAATAAATAAATAAATAAATAAAGCTAAATGCTCATGCACCAGTTCTTTGGGAAAATAGGTAGCCAAGTATTTCTTTTTGAAGAATACCCAAGCTAGGCCTATTTGTTTTCTCCGAATTACTGGGCTGCAAATCTTTCAAGACGAGGAGGGATGCATTCCTTCCTGGCTTAAGAGTATGGTCAATGTCTGTTAAAAGTAATATCAAAAGGGGTTGGAAATTCCAAAAAAATTATAGCAAATGGGATATAAGTTTCTTTTTTTTGTTTTTGTTCTTCATTGATATGTTATACATATTTCATTGGATTTAACATGACATCGTACTAATTTATTTTTAAATTTGTTTTAGTGTGGCTATTAATTTTTGGATTAAGAATATTTTGTTCCCCAGCAAAAATTTGTGAATTTTCAAAATTTCCCACATATTTAGTTAATTTTTGACCCTGGTACTGACCAGAAAATGGCCAGCAATTCTAAAAATGGAAAACGGGCTGCAATAAATTCCATATGGATTAGAAAATGAGTAAAAATTATAAAAATAATAGCAAATGGGCCGTACACGCCACAGATTTCGAGGCTGACTTGTTTACGCAAGGCTTTGTCAGTGAACACACGATTCTAGCAGCAGTGACTGTTGGATGTCCATTGTCGGGTGGTTGGGGCGACATATGCCAATGGATGGCTTATCATTGTGGGAGACAATAAGACGTCGCTGGTGCCTGGAAACGGGATAAGGCGAAGACATGCACGCCGGCGAATCTTACCCAGCTTCGGGGCTCTCCGTGGAGATAACACCCCTACTGCTGCTCTGCGGGGTCTCCGCATGGTCACTATGGCAAAGTGTATACAAGGTTGCTCCTTGAGCTGTTCGGAGGGAAGAATAAGAAGGGCAAGGCTAGGTTTCCTCTCCCCTCGATGTGTTGTCTAAAACTCCTAAAAAGAGAGATCTCTATGCATGGGCGCCCCGGGGGGTTTATATAGGCCTACCCCCCGGGGGTACAATGGTAATCCAGCTGGGCTTGGGCCCCAGCTGTCTGCGTCTACGCTTGCCGGATTCTCCGCCGACCGGTGGGGCACGCCGACTGGTGGGCCCACCGGCTGCCGGCTTCCTGGTCGACAGGCTGGTCCCATCGCTTGAGGGTCTTGTCGGGGGCTGGTTATTGTTCCCCCACCCGTGGTGATGTGGGCTTCGTCGTGGTAAGCATGGCCGCGGTGCTGCCGTTGGGCGGCACATCACTGTGGCCTTACCATGTCTTGTCTTCTTAATAAGGCATGTCCCTCGAGGGGAGGGAATAGCCAGCTACTGGGAGTCGGATCCACCTCGAGCCGACCACGGGGGGCCTGGCCGTCTCCGGGTATCTCCTCATCTGTTGGGGCCCGCCGCCCTTGGGCCGTTCTGACAGCATGCCGTGGGTGATGTCACGGTCAACATGGCAACAGTGTTGCGCCGTACCGGGATGGCCACCCTGTACGGCACACTGTAGCCATGCGCGTCCTGGGATTCGGGGGTTGCAGGCTTTACTGTAGCCATGCCCCGTCTCATCGCCGTTATGTGGGTGTAGACTTTGAGGGCACGGTCTTGGCCACTGGTTGGGGGTCGGCTTCTGGGAGACGGGCCCCTTGTGGCCGGCTTTTGGGAGCTGGCCCTCTCGTGGCCGGCCTCTTGGAGCTGGCCCTCTCGTGGCCGGCTTCTTGGAGTCGGCCTTCTTGGGGTTTTCCTTTGGGAGGTCTTGAGGGAGGGCCGCCTTTGTCTAGCCGCTCTGAGTGGTAGCTGGCTAAGGGAAGACGGCCCCACGCCTTGGGTCTTGAAGGCTGGAAATGGCTTGTAATTTTTCTGAGGTGCCAGGGGGAGCCGGCTGGGCTACCCATGGTTATTTACTCCGACATCCATCCAACGGCCGACGTGCTTCTTCAATCTCTGATCTTCCTACCCTAGCCACCTAAACTAGCGCCGGCGGGACTGCCTGCTCCCTCCTCTCGTGGCCCGCTATGATGCCGCGCAGGCTTCCCTGGCCCACCCTACTCCCCCCGCTGGCCTGGCCGCACGCAATCAACTGCCTCCTTATTACGCAACAAAATGATTCCTCCCACTAACATCTGGGGCGCACCAGTTGGGAGGCTGACCTGTGGACCTACTAAGTTGACGCGTACGCAGGGCTTGTCAACTTAGTCAACAAACGATTCTAGCAGCAGTAACCGTTGGATTTGAATCGAACGGTCCTGATGCTTCTTCAATCGTGCTCTTCTTGCACTAGCCGCCCAAACCAGCGCCGAGGAGACCGCCTGCTTCGGCCTCCAGTGGCTGGCTGTGCTGCCGTTGAGGCCTCATCGCCCCCTACTACTCCCACCGCTAGCCAGGCCCTGCGGCGACGACAGCCTCACACCACAGCGCCTCGCCGTCGTCCACCGCCTTGGTGCTCTCGACGCGGCGTGGTCAATGTGGTTAACGACATTCCATCGGAAGAGTACTGTATGTGGAGAGGTTGACAGCTGGGTCCACGGCCACAACCCAGTTTTTTTGTGATTTGCCAAGTAAGTCGCTTTATCAGGCCTGTTGGGCTGCAAATCTTTCAAGACGAGGAGAGCTTTCATTCGGCTGGCCGAGAAAATGGCCCATCAGTAATGAGAAATGGGTTGTACATTTTTAAAACACATCAAACCCGCAATTAGTTTCAAATATATTTTTTTCATTTCGAGATTTTAAATTACATTAATTTTTATGCGTGGAGAATTTGTTGGATTTTATATTGATATACATTTATTTTTAAAATCAGTTTGAATGTGAGTCGAACTTTCGGGTTTAAAAACAGTTCGGACCGCACCGAAATATGCAAAATTTCGTATAATTTTTTAACTGTGGCCACAATATGGGCTGTAGTGCTAACAAAAACAATATGGGCTCCAAAAATAACCTTAATAATTAGCAAATGGGCTGTAAATTATTAGAAATAATGGCAGATGGGTTGTATGCTATTTTCCACATATTTGAGGCTTTCCTAAAAAAAAGGTTGACGCACAAGCAGTGACTGTTGGATGGCCATCCAACGATCGTCGTGCTTCTTCAATCTCTGCTCTTCCTGCTCCAGCCGCTCAAACAAGCGGCGGCGGGACTTCCTGCTCCCTCCTCCCCGCGCCCGCTCTGCTGCCGCGCAGGCCTCACAGCCCCACCGTACTCCCATCACTGGCCTAGCCATCCCTCTACTCACCCACACCTGTTGTTATTCTTCGGCGACGGCAGACGAACCAGTAAATGCAAGGATCGAGAAGAGGTGTCTAGAGGGGGGTGATTAGATACTAGGTGCCAAAAGTTGCAGTTTTTTATTTCTTTAAGTTGAAGTGGAGTTTTGGCACAAGTTTAACAAACACAATACATATCAAGCAAGCATGCAAAGAGTATATGAGCAGCGGAAAGTAAAGCATGCAACTTGCAAGAATGTAAAGGGAAGGGTTTGGAGAATTCAAACGAAATTGGAGACTCGGATGTTTTTGTCGTGGTTCCGATAGGTGGTGCTATCGTACATCCACGTTGATGGAGACTTCAACCCACGAAGGGTAACCGTTGCGCGAGTCCACGGAGGGCTCCACCCACGAAGGGTCCACGAAGAAGCAACCTTGTCTATCCCATCATGGCCATCACCCACAAAGGACTTGCCTCACTAGCGGTAGATCTTCACAAAGTAGGCGATCTCCTTGCCCTTACAAACTCCTTGGTTCAACTCCCCAATCTCATCAGAGGCTCCCAAGTGACACCTTGCCAATCTAGGAGACACCACTCTCCAAGAAGTAACAAATGGTGTGTTGATGATGAACTCCTTGCTCTTGTGCTTCAAATGATAGTCTCCCCAACACTCAACTCTCTCTCATAGGATTTGGATTTGGTGGAAAGAAGATCTGAGTGGAAAGCCACTTGGGGAAGGCTAGAGATCAAGATTCATATGGTGGGAATGGAATATCTTGGCCTCAACACATGAGTAGGTGGTTCTCTCTCATAAAATGTGTATTGGAAGTGTAGATATGTTCTGATGGCTCTCTCCATGAATGAAGAGTGGGTGGAGGGGTATATATAGCCTCCACACAAAATCTAACCTTTACACACAATTTACCAATCTCGGTGAGACCGAATTGAGAAACTCGGTCGGACCAATTTAGCAAACCTAGTGACCGTTAGGATTTTCGGTGGGACTGAGATGCAACTCGGTAGGACCGATATGGTTAGGGTTAGGGCATAGCGTAATCTTGGTGTGACTAATTACACAAACTCGGTGAGACCGATTTTGGTAATAAGCTAACCAGAGAGTTGGTCAGGCAAACTCGGTGAGACCGATTACACAAACTCGGCGGAACCGGTTTTGGTAATAAGCTGACCAGAGAGTTTGCATTGTAATCTCGGTAGTACCGATTGCTCAATCTTGGTGAGACCGATATCGGTAATGGACATACACTGAGAGATTACAATCCCATCTCGATGAGACCGAGATCCCTATCGGTGAAACCGATTTGCCTAGGGTTTGTGGCAGTGGCTATGACATGTGAACTCGGTGGCGCCGGATAGAGAGAATCGGCGGGGCCGAGTTTGACTTTTGGTTTAGATCATATGTGGATGTGGGAAGGTAGTTGAGGGTTTTGGAGCATATCACTAAGCACTTTGAGCAAGCAAGCCATTAAGCAACACCTCATCCCCTCTTGATAGTATTGTCTTTTCCTATAGACTCAATGTGATCTTGGATCACTAAAATAGGAAATGTAGAGTCTTGATCTTGAAGCTTGAGCCAATCCTTTGTCCTTAGCATCTTGAAGGGGTTCCACATCCTTTAGTCCATGCCACTTAATTTGTTGAACTTGTCTGAAACATACTAGGTAAAAGTATTAGTTCAACAAGAGATATGTTGTCATTAATTATCAAAATCACCGAGGGAGCACTTGTGCTTTCAATCTCCCCCTTTTTGGTAATTGATGACATCATACATCAAAGCTTTAGATAAGGATATAGAGAATAGCAAGTAAAGCTTTGGAAAGACATGTAACACACATAGGCTCCCCCTACATGTATGCAATCATGTGAATATGGAATATAGAAGCATGTGAGAGCATAACCATGACAGAGTAGGCAATGTGTTACATGTATCTTGGCTATATGCATCAGAGCAAAAGATATGAATATGGGAAATGTACCTTCATGCCCATGAGTCCTTCTTGCAAATAGTATGTACATCAGCAAGAGTTTCTCATACACATGACTATGATGCATATACTTACCTTGTGGTCTTGAGTTGTCTAGGATGGGATGAACCTGCATAAACAAGGTTAGATAACACAGATGCACCTACTAGCTAGAGCAAACAAAAGAAACCACAAGAGTACCAAGAATGGGATGACATGTAGAGTGAGTACAGAGTACCACGATAGATATTCACATGTCCCCAAAGAGAAAGATATGCAATGAATTTGATAATTTTCTTTCCCTGGGATGTCTTGCTCCGCCTGAATCTAGCATGGGATACTGGGAGAAGATAGGGAACAGAAAATCAGAGCTCAAAGAAACAAATGAACAGAGCTAATGCAAATAAGCACATATGAACATGTCTTTCCCCCAAGAAGACATGTGGCATCTCTCCTCTTGAACATCAAGCATCTGGGATCCTTGAAGATTATTCTTTCCTGGAGTATTCCCTCCCCCTAGAGATCTCTCCCCCTAGAGATATGATTAAGCTTTGATGTGATCTCTCTCCCCCTTTGATATCAATTTCCAAGAAGGGTCTTCTGGAATTTGTTGTGAATGGGTTTGGTCCTTGAATCACAGTACAAAGCATTAAGGTAAATGTGATGCTTGCAGAGGACAAGATTCATTGAGTGGAGCTAGATCAAGAATAAAGCAGGAATAAATGGCAAAATGTTTTTCCTATAGTGAAATCGGTGTCACCGAGTTGTTTGCTTCGGTTGCTCCGAAAATCTTCGGCTAGACCGGAGACATGAAACCAGTGTAACCGAGTTCATCACAGAGAATAACATTTGTCACCTCAGCTCACTAGACAAATAAGATCTCACAAAGATTTGCAATGAATTGGATGCAGAAAATGCAGAACAAACAGCAAAGAAAAGAAACTAAAAAGATCTAGATGAAGTTGAAAGGGGAACACAGAAAAGAACACAAGAGAACTTCATCTAGAGTAGGGCGGTGACAAAGTCATCTATGTTAGAGTATATTGACTTAGGAGTCAAGTGAGATCACTTGATCATAGGCCATACTCATCGTTTAAGCTCAAAATGGGGTTACCATTTTTCATTTAAGCATCTTGATGTATTCACATCTTGTCGAGTTGCTTTGACTCATGACTTGGAGTAAAGCTTCTCGAAGATGGAATAGCATACCTTGGGTGGCGGTGTTGATCGTGATCATGTAGTTGAACTTGTGTGGGTTCCTCAAGGTTGATGTAGCTCACCAAGAGTTGGGAGCACCATTTGGATTTTGAGTTCATCTACCTACATGGGTTAGTTTTTCGCAAGGAAGAGCACTTGTTTATCCAACATGACCATCATGAAACTCAACATAGAATTTGTCAAAGGATATGTTTGAATGGTTTCGTGCTTCCTTGTCTTCAACCACCATTGTGTAGAGACTTGGTGATGTAGAGATTGCTCAATATGTGAGTGAGTTGCAATCTCATAGAATTAGATTCATCCAAGTACCTACAAGGATTAGATAACATGCAAGATGCAAAATTTCCAAGACATAAGATAATCATCATAGGAGAAATATCAAGGATTAGTCGTAAGCTCAAGTCTTGCATGTATCCAATGGAGTTCCTACTCCAAGTTTGAAGCATCAATGATGTTCAATTCACCTCTTAACCTGCAAAACACTTTCTCATCAAGTGGTTTAGTGAATATATCCGCTAATTGCTTATTGGTGCCAACATGCTTAAGGTTTATGTCACCCTTAGCAACGTGATTTCGAATGAAATGATGACGAACTTCAATATGCTTAGTTCGAGAGTGTTGCACGAGATTGTGAGCAATCTTGATAGCACTTTCATTGTCACAAAGTAATGGAACATGTTTCACATATATCCCATAATCTTTAAGAGTTTGGGTCATCCAAAGCAATTGAGCACAACATGAACCAGCGGCAATGTATTCCGCTTCGGCGGTGGATAAGGATACTGAGTTTTGTTTCTTGGAAGATCAAGACACAAGAGATCTACCAAGGAATTGGCAAGTACCAAAAGTGGAATTTCTATCAACCTTGTCACCGGCATAGTCCGAGTCGGAGTAGCCAACAAGATCAAAGGAAGCCCTCTTTGGATACCAAATGCCAAAATTTGGTGTATGTATTAAGTATCTCACTATCCTCTTCACGGCCTTAAGATGACATTCCTTAGGAGCAACTTGATATCGTGCACACATGCACACACTTAGCATGATATCGGGACGTGAAGCACATAGATATAATAATGAACCAATCATAGAGCGATAAACCTTTTGATCAACCGGTTCACCATCTTTGGTCAAATCAAGGTGTTCACTAGTAGGCATGGGTGTAGTCATACCTTTGCATTCTTGCATATTGAACTTCTTGAATAAGTCCTTGGTGTACTTCATTTGAGAGACAAAAGTACCCTCCTTAGTTTGCTTGATTTGCAAACCAAGAAAGAATTTGAGTTCACTCATCATAGACATCTCAAACTTCTCCGACATTAGTTTCCCAGACTTTTCACTAAAATGAGGGTTAGTTGATCCAAATATAATATCATCGACATAAATTTGGAATACAAATAGTTCTCCATTAACCCTTTTAGTAAAAATAGTAGAATCTATTTTTCCAATTTCAAAGCCTTTTTCAATAAGGAACTTGGTCATGCATTTATACCATGCTCTAGGAGCTTGTTTAAGACCATAAAGGGCTTTGTGAAGTTTGTAGACATGATCAGGTTTCTTAGGATTGACAAAGCCGGGAGGTTGCTTAACATAAACTTCCTCCTCAATTTCACCATTTAGAAAAGCACTTTTAATGTCCATTTGGTACAAAGTGATATCATTGTGATTAGCATAAGCAAGTAAGATGCGAATGGACTCATGTCTAGCAATGGGAGCATATGTCTCACCATAGTCCATACCTTCGACTTGTGTGTAGCCTTGGGCGACGAGACGTGCTTTGTTGCGAACCACTTGTCCATCTTCATCTTGCTTGTTGCGAAACACCCATTTGGTACCGATGATGTTGTGGTTGTTGTCGGGCTTCTCGACCAATGTCCACACTTGATTTCTCTCAAAGTTGTGTAGCTCTTCATGCATAGCGTTTATCCAGTCCGGATCCTCCAATGCTTCTTCAACCTTCATAGGTTCAATGCTAGATATGAATGAGTAATGTTCACAAAAGTTAGCCAAACAAGTTTTAGAGCGAGTGATTCTCCCGGTTTGGATATCATTGTAGATTTGCTCCATGGGATGATCTTTAGCAATTCTTGCTCGAACTCGTGAAAGCTTTTGCTTGGGTCTTGGTTGAACATCTTCTTCATCTTGTTCTTCTTCTTGGCCTTCTTCATTGTTAGTGTTATCGTTCTCTTGTCGTGGTGGAGAAGGAGGTTGTTGACGTTCGTCTTGGTGCACTTCCTCTTTTCTTCATCTTGGTGTGTCCCACTCATGGATGCTCCCGTATCAACTCTTGGTTCACCTTGTCGTGAGGTGGAAGCTTCCACTTGTACGTACGAGGTACTCTCCTTCATCTCTGTTGGACGGATCTTGCCAATAGACAAGTCTTGGATTGCTTCTGATGGATCTTTGTCTCCTACATCAATTGGCAATTGCTCTACTTGCGAGCCGTTAGATTCATCAAACTTCACATCTATCGTTTCTTCAACCTTTCGGGTGAAATTGTTGTAGACACGGTATGTGTGAGAGTTTGAGCCATAACCAAGTAGGAAACCTTCATGAGACTTAGGAGCAAATTTAGAACGATGATGCTTATCAAGAATGTAGCACTTTGAGCCGAATACTCGAAAGTATCCAACTTGGGGTTTGTTACCGGTGAGAAGCTCGTGTTGGAAATATGCCCTAGAGGCAATAATAAAAGCATTATTATTATATTTCCTTGTTCATGATAATTGTCTTTATTCATGCTATAATTGTGTTATCCGGAAATCGTAATACATGTGTGAATAATAGACACCAACATGTCCCTAGTAAGCCTCTAGTTGACTAGCTCGTTGATCAACAGATAGTCATGGTTTCCTGACTATGGACATTGGATGTCATTGATAACGAGATCACATCATTAGGAGAATGATGTGATGGACAAGACCCAATCCTAAACATAGCACAAGATCGTATAGTTCGTTTGCTAGAGTTTTCCAATGTCAAGTATCCTTTCCTTAGACCATGAGATCGTGTAACTCCCGGATACCGTAGGAGTGCTTTGGGTATACCAAACGTCACAACATAACTGGGTGACTATAAAGGTAGACTATGGGTATCTCCGAAAGTGTCTGTTGGGTTGACATGGATTGAGACCGGGATTTGTCACTCCGCTTGACGGAGAGGTATCACCGGGCCCACTCGGTAATGCATCATCATAATGAGCCCAATGTGATCAAAGTGTTTGATCACGGGATCATGCATTACGGTACGAGTAAAGTGACTTGCCGGTAACGAGATTGAACGAGGTATTGGGATACCGATGATCGAATCTCGGGCAAGTAAAATACCGATTGACAAAGGGAATCGTATACGGGATTAATTGAATCCTCGACATCGTCGTTCATCCGATGAGATCATCGTGGAGCATGTGGGAGCCAACATGGGTATCCAGATCCCGCTGTTGGTTATTGCCCGAGAGCCGTCTCGGTCATGTCTGCATGTCTCCCGAACCGGTAGGGTCTACACACTTAAGGTTCGGTGACGCTAGGGTTGTGAAGATATGTATATGCAGTAACCCGAATGTTGTTCGGAGTCCCGGATGAGATCTCGGACGTCACGAGGAGTTCCGGATTGGTCCGGAGGTGAAGAATTATATATAGGAAGTGCAGTTTCGGCCATCGGGAGTGATCTGGGGGTCACCGGTATTGTACCGGGACCACCAGATGGGTCCCGGGGGTCCACCGGGTGGGTCCACCCATCCCGGAGGGCCCCATGGGCTGAAGTGGGAGGGGGACCAGCCCTTAGTGGGCTGGTGCGCCCCCCAAGGCCCACCCCCTGCGCCTAGGGTTGGAACCCTAGGGTGGGGGGTTCCCACTTGCCTTGGGGGGCACTCCACCCCCCTTGGCCGCCGCCCCCATGGAGATTGGATCTCCCAAGGGCCGGCGCCCCCCCAGGGGGCCTATATAAGGGGGGAGGGAGGGGCAGCCGCACCCTTGACCCTGGCGGCTCCCTCTCTCCCTGCTACACCTCTCCCTCTCGCAGTACCCGGCGAAGCCCTGCTGCTGTGACGCCCTGCATCCACCACCACGCCGTCGTGCTGCTGGATCTTCATCAACCTCTCCTTCCCCCTTGCTGGATCAAGAAGGAGGAGACATCACGCTGACCGTACGTGTGTTGAACGCGGAGGTGCCGTCCGTTCGGTGCTAGGATCTCCGGTGATTTGGATCACGTCGTGTACGACTACTTCATCCCCGTTCTCTGAACGCTTCCGCTCGCGATCTACAAAGGTATGTAGATGCATCCGATCACTCGTTGCTAGATGAACTCATAGATGGATCTTGGTGAAACCGTAGGGAAATTTTTGTTTTCTGCAACGTTCCCCAACAGTGGCATCATGAGCTGGTCTATGCGTAGTTCTTCTTCCGCGAGTAGAACACAATTTGTTGTGGGCGTAGATTTGTCAACTTTCTTGCCGCTACTAGTCTTATCTTGCTTCAGCGGTATTATGGAATGGAGCGGCCCGGACCAACCTTACACGTACGCTTACGTGAGACCGGTTCCACCGACTAACATGCACTAGTTGCATAAGGTGGCTGGCAGGTGTCTGTCTCTCCCACTTTAGTTGGAGCGGATTCGATGAAAAGGGTCCTTATGAAGGGTAAATAGAAGTTGACAAATCACGTTGTGGCTTTCACGTAGGTAAGAAAACGTTCTTGCTAGAACCCTAATTCAGCCACGTAAAACTTGCAACAACAATTAGAGGACGTCTAACTTGTTTTTGCAGCAAGTGCTTTGTGATATGATATGGCCAAAGTTGTGATGAATGATGAATGATCTATATGTGATGTATGAGATGTTCATGCTATTGTAATAGGAATCACGACATGCATGTCGATGAGTATGACAACCGGCAGGAGCCATAGGAGTTGTCTTTATTTTTGTATGACCTGCGTGTCATTGAGAAACGCCATGTAAATTACTTTACTTTATTGCTAAACGCGTTAGCCATAGTAGTAGAAGTAATAGTTGGCGAGCAACTTCATGGAAACACGATGATGGAGATCATGATGATGGAGATCATGGTGTCAAGCCGGTGACAAAGATGATCATGGAGCCCCAAGATGGAGATCAAAGGAGCTATGTGATACTGGCCATATCATTTCACATTTATTAATTGATTGCATGTGATGTTTATCATGTTTTGCATCTTGTTTACTTAGAACGACGGTAGTAAATAATATGATCCCTCATAATAATTTCAAGAAGTGTTCCCCCTAACTGTGCACCGTTGCGACAGTTCGTTGTTTTGAAGCACCACGTGATGATCGGGTGTGATAGATTCTAACGTTCACATACAACGGGTGTAAGACAGATTTACATATGCAAACACTTAGGTTGACTTGACGAGCCTAGCATGTACAGACATGGCCTCGGAACACAGAAGACCGAAAGGTCGAGCATGAGTCGTATAGAAGATACGATCAACATGAAGATGTTCACCGATGTTGACTAGGCCGTCTCACGTGATGATCGGACACGGCCTAGTTGACTCGGATCATGTTATACTTATATGACTAGAAGAGGGATGTCTATCTAAGTGGGAGTTCATTAAATAATTTGATTAGATGAACTTTATTATCATGAACTTAGTCTAAAATATTTACAATATGTCTTGTAGATCAAATGGCCAACGTAGTCCTCAAGTTCAACGCGTTCCTAGAGAAAACCAAGCTGAAAGACGATGGCAGCAACTATACGGACTGGGTCCGGAACCTGAGGATCATCCTCATAGCTGCCAAGAAAGATTATGTCCTACGAGCACCGCTGGGTGACGCACCTGTTCTCCCTACAGAACAAGACGTTATGAACGCTTGGCAGGCACGTACCGATGACTACTCCCTCGTTCAGTGCGGCATGCTTTACAGCTTAGAGCCGGGGCTCCAAAAGCGTTTTGAGAGACACGGAGCATATGAGATGTTCGAAGAGCTGAAAATGGTTTTCCAAGCTCATGCCCGAGTCGAGAGATATGAAGTCTCCGACAAATTCTTCAGCTGTAAGATGGAGGAAAATAGTTCTCTCAGTGAGCACATACTCACTATGTCAGGGTTACATAACCGCTTAACTCAGCTGGGAGTTAATCTCCCGGACGATGCGGTCATTAACAGAATCCTCCAGTCGCTTCCACCAAGCTACAAGAGCTTTGTGATGAACTTCAATATGCAGGGGATGGAAAAGACCATTCCTGAAGTATTTGCTATGCTGAAATCAGCAGAGGTAGAAGTCAAGAAGGAACATCAAGTGTTGATGGTGAATAAAACCACTAAGTTCAAGAAGGGTAAGGGTAAAAAGAACTTCAAGAAGGACGGCACGGAAGTTGCCGCGCCCGGCAAGCAAGCTGCCGGGAAGAAGCCAAAGAATGGACCCAAGCCCGAGACTGAGTGCTTTTATTGCAAGGGAAGTGGTCACTGGAAGCGGAACTGCCCCAAATACTTAGCGGACAAGAAGGCCGGCAAAACAAAAGGTATATGTGATATACATGTAATTGATGTGTACCTTACCATTACTCGTAGTAGCTCTTGGGTATTTGATACCGGTGCAGTTGCTCACATTTGTAACTCAAAGCAGGAGCTGCGGAATAAGCGGAGACTGCCGAAGGACGAGGTGACGATGCGCGTCGGGAATGGTTCCAAGGTCGATGTGATCGCCGTCGGCACGCTACCTCTACATTTACCTACGGGATTAGTTTTAAACCTCAATAATTGTTATTTAGTGCCAAGTTTGAGCATGAACATTGTGTCTGGATCTCGTTTAATTCGAGATGGCTACTCATTTAAATCCGAGAATAATGGTTGTTCTATTTATATGAGTGATATATTTTATGGTCATGCTCCAATGGTTAATGGTTTATTCTTAATGAATCTCGTACGTGATGATACACATATTCATAGTGTGAATACCAAAAGAGTTAAAGTTGATAACAATAGTCCCACATACTTGTGGCACTGCCGCCTTGGTCACATAGGTGTCAAACGCATGAAGAAGCTCCATGCAGATGGACTTTTAGAGTCTCTTGATTATGAATCATTTGACACGTGCGAACCATGCCTCATGGGTAAAATGACCAAGATTCCGTTCTCAGGAACAATGGAGCGAGCAACCAACTTATTGGAAATCATACATACTGATGTGTGCGGTCCAATGAGTGTTGAGGCTCGCGGTGGCTATCGTTATGTTCTCACCCTCCCTGATGGCTTGAGTAGATATGGGTATATCTACTTAATGAAACACAAGTCTGAGACCTTTGAAAAGTTCAAGGAATTTCACAGTGAGGTTGAAAATCAACATGACAGAAAGATCAAGTTTCTACGATCAGATCGTGGAGGAGAATACTTGAGTCACGAATTTGGCACACACTTAAGAAAATGTGGAATAGTTTCACAACTCACGCCGCTTGGAACACCTCAGCGTAATGGTGTGTCCGAACGTCGTAATCGCACTCTATTAGATATGGTGCGATCTATGATGTCTCTTTCCGATTTACCGCTATCTTTTTGGGGCTATGCTTTAGAGACTGCCGCATTCACTTTAAATAGGGCTCCGTCGAAATCCGTTGAGACGACACCGTATGAATTATGGTTTGGGAAGAAACCTAAGCTGTCGTTTCTAAAAGTTTGGGGATGCGATGCTTATGTCAAGAAACTTCAACCTGAAAAGCTCGAACCCAAGTCGGAAAAATGCGTCTTCATAGGATACCCTAAAGAAACTATTGGGTATACCTTCTACCTCAGATCCGAAGGCAAGATCTTTGTTGCCAAGAATGGATCCTTTCTAGAGAAGGAGTTTCTCTCGAAAGAAGTAAGTGGGAGGAAAGTAGAACTTGATGAAGTGTTACCTCTTGAACCGGAAAATGGCGCAACTCAAGAAAACATTTCTGAGGTGCCTGCACCGACTAGAGAGGAAATTAATGATGATGATCAAGATGCTTCTGATCAAGCTCCTACTGAAATTCGTAGGTCCACAAGGACACGTTCGGCACCAGAGTGGTACGACAACCCTGTCTTGGAAATCATATTGTTAGACAACGGTGAACCTTCAAACTATGAAGAAGCAATGGCGGGCCCGGATTCCAACAAATGGCTGGAAGCCATGAAATCCGAGATAGGATCCATGTATGAAAACGAAGTATGGACTTTGACTGACTTGCCCGTTGAGTGGCGAGCCATAGAAAATAAATGGATCTTTAAGAAGAAGACAGACGCGGATGGTAATGTGACCATCTATAAAGCTCGGCTTGTCTCTAAGGGTTATCGACAAGTTCAAGGGGTTGACTACGATGAGACTTTCTCACCGGTAGTGAAGCTGAAGTCCGTCCGAACCATGTTAGCAATTGCCGCATTCTATGATTATGAAATATGGCAAATGGACGTCAAAACGGCATTCCTTAATGGTTTCCTTAAGGAAGAATTGTATATGATGCAGCCGGAAGGTTTTGTCGATCCTAAGAATGCTGACAAGGTGTGCAAGCTCCAACGCTCGATTTATGGGCTGGTGCAAGCATCTCGGAGTTGGAACATTCGCTTTGATGAGATGATCAAAGCGTTTGGGTTTACACAGACTTATGGAGAAGCCTGCGTTTACAAGAAAGTGAGTGGGAGCTCTGTAGCATCTCGGAGTTGGAACATTCGCTTTGATGAGATGATCAATTCCTACTTGAATAACAGTTTTTCAATGAAGGACCTTGGAGAAGCTGCTTATGTATTAGGCATCAAGATCTATAGAGATAGATCAAGACGCCTCATAGGTCTTTCACAAAGCACATACCTTGATAATATATTGAAGAAGTTCAATATGGATCAATCTAATAAGGGGTTCTTACCTGTGTTACAAGGTGTGAAATTGAGCTCAGCTCAATGTCCGACCACGGCAGAAGATATAGAAGAGATGAGTGTCATCCCCTATGCCTCAGCCATAGGTTCTATTATGTATGCCATGCTGTGTACCAGACCTGATGTAAACCTTGCCGTAATTTTGGTAGGAAGGAACCAAAGCAATCCCGGCAAGGAACACTGGACAGCGGTCAAGAATATCCTGAAGTACCTGAAAAGGACTAAGGAAATGTTTCTCGTTTATGGAGGTGACGAAGAGCTCGTCGTAAAGGGTTACGTCGACGCTAGCTTCGACACAGATCTGGATGACTCTAAGTCACAAAACGGATACGTGTATATTTTGAATGGTGGGGCAGTAAGCTGGTGCAGTTGCAAGCAGAGCGTCGTGGCGGGATCTACATGTGAAGCGGAGTACATGGCAGCCTCGGAGGCAGCACATGAAGCAATTTGGGTGAAGGAGTTCATCACCGACCTCAGAGTCATACCCAATGCGTGGGGGCCAATCAAACTCTTCTGTGACAACACTGGAGCTATTGCACTTGCCAAGGAGCCCAGGTTTCACAAGAAGACCAGGCACATCAAGCGTCGCTTCAACTCCATTCGTGAAAATGTTCAAGATGGAGACATAGATATTTGTAAAGTACATACGGACCTGAATGTAGCAGATCCGTTGACTAAACCTCTCCCTAGAGCAAAACATGATCAACACCAGAATTCCATGGGTGTTCGATTCATCACAATGTAACTAGATTATTGACTCTAGTGCAAGTGGGAGACTGTTGGAAATATGCCCTAGAGGCAATAATAAAAGCATTATTATTATATTTCCTTGTTCATGATAATTGTCTTTATTCATGCTATAATTGTGTTATCCGGAAATCGTAATACATGTGTGAATAATAGACACCAACATGTCCCTGGTAAGCCTCTAGTTGACTAGCTCGTTGATCAACAGATAGTCATGGTTTCCTGACTATGGACATTGGATGTCATTGATAACGAGATCACATCATTAGGAGAATGATGTGATGGACAAGACCCAATCCTAAACATAGCACAAGATCGTATAGTTCGTTTGCTAGAGTTTTCCAATGTCAAGTATCCTTTCCTTAGACCATGAGATCGTGTAACTCCCGGATACCGTAGGAGTGCTTTGGGTATACCAAACGTCACAACGTAACTGGGTGACTATAAAGGTAGACTACGGGTATCTCTGAAAGTGTCTGTTGGGTTGACATGGATCGAGACTGGGATTTGTCACTCCGCTTGACGGAGAGGTATCACCGGGCCCACTCGATAATGCATCATCATAATGAGCTCAATGTGATCAAAGTGTTTGATCACGGGATCATGCATTACGGTACGAGTAAAGTGACTTGCCGGTAACGAGATTGAACGAGGTATTGGGATACCGACGATCGAATCTCGGGCAAGTAAAATACCGATTGACAAAGGGAATCGTATACGGGATTAATTGAATCCTCGACATCGTGATTCATCCGATGAGATCATCGTGGAGCATGTGGGAGCCAACATGGGTATCCAGATCCTGCTGTTGGTTATTGCCCGAGAGCCGTCTCGGTCATGTCTGCATGTCTCCCGAACCCGTAGGGTCTACACACTTAAGGTTCGGTGACGCTAGAGTTGTGAAGATATGTATATGCAGTAACCCAAATGTTGTTCGGAGTCCCGGATGAGATCCCGGACATCACGAGGAGTTCCGGATTGGTCCAAAGGTGAAGAATTATATATAGGAAGTGCAGTTTCGGCCATCGGGAGTGATCTGGGGGTCACCGGTATTGTATCGGGACCACCAGATGGGTCCCGGGGGTCCACCGGGTGGGTCCACCCATCCCAGAGGGCCCCATGGGCTGAAGTGGGAGGTGGGACCAGCCCTTAGTGGGCTGGTGCGCCCCCCAAGGCCCACCCCCTGCGCCTAGGGTTGGAACCCTAGGGTGGGGGGGGCGCCCACTTGCCTTGGGGGGCACTCCACCCCCCTTGGCCGCCGCCCCCTTGGAGATTGGATCTCCCAAGGGCCGGCGCCCCCCAGGGGGCCTATATAAAGAGGGGGAGGGAGGGGCAGCCGCACCCTTGACCCTGGCGCCTTCCTCTCTCCCTGCTACACCTCTCCCTCTCACAGTACACGGCGAAGCCCTGCTGCTGTGACGCCCTGCATCCACCACCACGCCGTCGTGCTGCTGGATCTTCATCAACCTCTCCTTCCCCCTTGCTGGATCAAGAAGGAGGAGACGTCACGCTGACCGTACGTGTGTTGAACGCGGAGGTGCCGTCCGTTCGGTGCTAGGATCTCCGGTGATTTGGATCACGTCGTGTACGACTACTTCATCCCCGTTCTCTGAACGCTTCCGCTCGCGATCTACAAAGGTATGTAGATGCATCCGATCACTCGTTGCTAGATGAACTCATAGATGGATCTTCGTGAAACCGTAGGAAATTTTTTGTTTTCTGCAACGTTCCCCAACAGCTCGTATGCCGTCTTGCCGAGTAGCTTGTGAAGATATAAGCGATTTGTTGCATGACAAGCTGTCTCAACCGCTTCCGCCCAAAAGTGTTTTGGCGTCTTGTACTCATCAAGCATCATTCTTGCCATCTCGATAAGAGTCTGGTTCTTCCTCTCAACGACTCCATTTTGTTGAGGTGTGTACGTAGCCGAGAACTCATGCGAAATCTCTTCCTCGTCAAGAAAGGTATCCACATTTGCATTCTTGAACTCCGTTCCATTGTCGCTCCGAACCTTCTTGATCTTTACGTAAAATTGATTTTGGGCCTTCCTAGCAAAGCTTTTGATGATCTTTTGGACCTGCGATTTGTCATCAAGAAAGAACACCCACGTAAATCTTGAAAAATCATCAACTATGACTAGACCAAATGAATTACCACCGAGACTCTTGTAGGCATTTGGACGAAAGAGATCCATGTGAAGTAGCTCGAGTGGTCTTCTTGTGGTCATGATGTTCTTAGCGCGATGACTTCCTCCAACTTGTTTACCTACTTGACAAGCACTACAAAGTCTATCCTTGTCAAATATGACATTGTTAATGCCAAGGATATGATTTCCTTTAATGAGTTTGTCAAGGTTTCGCATGCCCACATGGCCTAGCCTTCTATGCCACAACCAGCCTTTAGAAGATTTAGCAATTAAGCAAGTTCTAGGTTGAGCCTTTTTAGTGAAATCAACAATGTAAAGATCTCCTCTACGTATACCGGTAAAGACCATTTTATGATTATCTCTACGAAACACTTGGCAGTCTACTTCAGTAAATAGGACATTGAAACCAAAATCAGCAAGTCTAGATACTGAAAGTAAGTTGTAGCCAAGAGATTCAACGAGCATGACTTTTTGTATGGAGCTATCACGTGAGATGGCCACCTTACCAAGGCTAACCACCTTACCCTTTGAATTATCACCAAAAGTGACATACTTTCGAGGGCCTTCGTTTCCAGCAAGCTCACGGAACATGTCTTTATCTCCGGTCATATGATCAGTACATCCACTATCAAGGACCCATTCCTTTCCTCCATCAATGTAGCGCGAAGATTTGCCATCAGACCAAAGTGTCTCATCGCATCATCGAAATCATAGTCACTATCATCATCCTCATCATAGTATCCATGTTCAACATCAATTTGTGGTTGATCAATTCCTAGAGAGGGTAATTCATTAGACAAATGATCATCACAATGCTCACCTTTATGAATTCTAATAGCTTCGGATATGATATCGCTAATGATCCCAACATTTCCTATGGCACGCATGAGATTGGTAAGCTCAAATAGACAATCACCAAAGCTATGATCACTAGAATTCATCTTACTCAAAGCAATAGACTTATGGAGAATTTCGTCTAAAGTTCTCAAGGAATAATCTGGGAATCGTTTCTCAAGAAATTTTCATATAGTATAGGCACAATCAAGAGTAGGCAAACTAGCAATCAAATTTTTGGGCAATCCTCTTATGATAAGATTGATGGTTCTAAGATTGCGAATCATGTCAAGATCCTCTTCGGGTGTGGGATGCAAGGGATCAATATGAGGTGCACAAGGGCTAGCAATGTACTTGTTCAAGTGATATTCATTGAAAATCTCAAGCATTTCATTTTTCCACTCATGAAACTATTCTCCATCAAGAATAGGCACTCTATGTCTAAGACTCCCCAAAGTAGACACATCCATCTTCCTCCAAAGGTGTTTAAACCAAGGCAATGGAGACCAATGCTCTAATACCAATTGAAAGGATCGAGAAGAGGTGTCTAGAGGGGGGTGATTAGACACTAAGTGCCAAAAGTTGATGTTTTTAATTTCTTTAAGTTGAAGTGGAGTTTTGGCACAAGTTTAACAAACACAATACATATCAAGCAAGCATGCAAAGAGTATATGAGCAATGGAAAGTAAAGCATGCAACTTGCAAGAATGTAAAGGGAAGGGTTTGGAGAATTCAAACGCAATTGGAGACTCGAATGTTTTTGTCGTGGTTCCGATAGGTGGTGCTATCGTACATCCACGTTGATGGAGACTTTAACCCATGAAGGGTAACCGTTGCGCGAGTCCACGGAGGGCTCCACCCATGAAGGGTCCACGAAGAAGCAACCTTGCCTATCACATCATGGCCATCGCCCACGAAGGACTTGCCTCAATAGCGGTAGATCTTCACGAAGTAGGCGATCTCCTTGCCCTTACAAACTCCTTGGTTCAACTCCCCAATCTCGTCAGAGGCTCCCAAGTGACACCTAGCCAATCTAGGAGACACCACTCTCCAAGAAGTAACAAATGGCGTGTTGATGATGAACTCCTTGCTCTTGTGCTTCAAATGATAGTCTCCCCAACACTCAACTCTCTCTCACAGTATTGGATTTGGTGGAAAGAAGATTTGAGTGGAAAGCAACTTGGGGAAGGCTAGAGATCAAGATTCATATGGTGGGAATGGAATATCTTGGCCTCAACACATGAGTAGGTGGTTCTCTCTCAGAAAATGTGTATTGGAAGTGTAGATATGTTCTGATGGCTCTCTCCATGAATGAAGACTGGGTGGAGGGGTATATATATACTCCACACAAAATCTAACCGTTACACACAATTTACCAATCTCGGTGAGACCGAATTGAGAAACTCGGTCGGACCGATTTAGCAAACCTAGTGACCGTTAGGATTTTCGGTGGGACTGAGATGCAACTCGGTAGGACCGATACGGTTAGGGTTAGGGCATAAAGTAATCTCGTGTGACCGATTACGCAAACTCGGTGAGACCGATTTTGGTAATAAGCTAACCAGAGAGTTGGTCAGGCAAACTCGGTGAGACCGATTACACAAACTCGGTGGAACCGATTTTGGTAATAAGCTGACCAGAGAGTTTGCATTGTAATCTCGGTAGTACGAATTGCTCAATCTCGGTGAGACCGATATCGGTAATGGACATACACAGAGAGATTACAATCCCATCTCGGTGAGACCGAGATCCCTACCGGTGTAACCGATTTGCCTAGGGTTTGTGGCAGTTGCTATGACATCTGAACTCGGTGGCGCTGGATAGAGAGAATCGGCGGGGCCGAGTTTGACTTTTGGTTTAGGTCATATGTGGATGTGGGAAGGTAGTTGAGGGTTTTGGAGCATATCACTAAGCACTTTGAGCAAGCAAGCCATTAAGCAACACCTCATCCCCTCTTGATAGTATTGGCTTTTCCTATAGACTCAATGTGATCTTGGATCACTAAAATAGGAAATGTAGAGTCTTGATCTTGAAGCTTAAGCCAATCCTTTGTCCTTAGCATCTTGAAGGGGTTCCACATCCTTTAGTCCATGCCACTTAATTTGTTGAACTTGTCTGAAACATACTAGGTAAAAGTATTAGTTCAACAAGAGATATGTTGTCATTAATTATCAAAATCACCCAGGGAGCACTTGTGCTTTCAGTAAACCCTCGTACAGTCGTACTCCCCTCTGCGTGGGAAACAACTGCCGAGTCTTCCCTGCCTCCGTGTCATTCCCTTCCTAGGCCTCGCCGTCGTCCACCGCCTTGGTGCTCTCGACGCGGCCTGGTCAACGTGGTCAAAGACCGACATGCATCTGAAGTGGACTGTATGTGGAGAGGCCGACGGGTGGGTCCACGGCCGCACGCAAGGAACTGCCTCCTTATTACGCGCAAAATAATGATTCCTCCACCTGACATCAGGGACCCACCGAAAGGGCCTATGTATTTCGCGAAAAAAACGTTACCGCTGCTGACAGCTCAGACCCACCAGCTATATCTTCGCATGCAAGGAAGTGCCTCCTTATTACGCACAAAAAAATGAATACTCCCCCTGTTAGCTGGGACCCAGTATAGTGGCAGGCTGACTTGTGGGCCTACTAAGTTGATGGGGACGGAGGGCTTTGTCAACTTAGTCAATATGCACGATTCTAGCTCTAGTGACCGTACGATGTCCATCCAACGGCCATAGTGCTTCTTCAACCTCTGGTCTTCTTGCTCCAGCCTCCCAAACCAGCGCCGGTCGTGCCTCGTGCTCCTGCCTCCCGTGGCCGGCTGCGATGCGGCGGAGGCCTCACTGCCCGCTACTACTCCCACCGCTGGCCAGGCCATCCCTCTACTCACTCACACCCCTGTTATTCTGCGGCGACGGCAGCCTCATAGCGCAGCGAACCAGTGAACCCTCGTACTCCTCTACGCGTGGGCATCCACTGCCGCGTCTTCCCCGGCTCCGCGTCGTCCCCTTCCTAGGCCTCGCCGTCGTCCACCGCTCTGGTGCTCTCGGCGCGGCGTGGTCAACATGGTCAAGGAACGGCTTCCATCGGACGTGGACTGTACGTGGAGAGGCTGTCAGTTGGGTCCACGGCCGCAGCAAGGAAGTGCCTCCTTATTACGTGCAAAATAATTATTCCTCCACCTGACAGCGGGGACCCACCAGACGGGCCACCGTATTTCGCAAAAAAATGTTTGCCCCTGACTGCTGGGACCCACCAGCTACATCTTCGCACGCAATAAGTGCGTCCGGGCAAAAAAAACGATTCACCCCCCTGACTGCTGGTTCCCACCAGCTACATCTTTGCAGGCAAGGAAGTGCCTGACAGTCGGGACCCACCTGGTCGAAGCGTACGTAGCGTTGTCATTCTGGTCGCGAACGTGTACGTACATATATACAGGTGGATGTAGAGGCGCGCACGTGTCATAGTAGAGGCGCGTACGTGTCGTAGTAGAGGCGCGGACGTAGCATGTACACGTACGTACAACGGCCAGGGTGCAAGAAAGAAAATACGGCCACGTATGTGTACATACGGGCGGGGTCTCGAACGCCTACTCACGCATACGTATGGCCAGGGCTCGTGTACATGGCTGGGTCAGAACAGAGAAACAGAATCGTCATCGTGTTCATGGGGAGGCAACGGAATGCATCGTGTTCATGGGGAGGCAACGGAATGTGTCGTGTTCATGGGGAGGCAACGGAACGCGTGGGAGCCAACCGGATGGGTCGGAATGGAATGCGTGGTCGTGTTCATCGGGAGGGCTTGGACGGAAAAGGCGATGGAGACGAGGCCTGGCATACCGCACAACGGAGGAAACGGACCTCTACGTTCGGAACGGGGTCCTGTTAATCGGGAGGGTGTGGCGTACCGCAAAACGGAGGAAACGGACCTCCTACGGTCAAAACGGGGGTCATGTTGATCGGGAGGGGTGTGGCGTACCGCAAAACGGACGAAACGGACCTCCTACGGTCGAAACGGGGGTCCTGTTGATCGGGAGGGTGTGGCGTACCGCAAAACAGACGAAACGGACCTCCTACGGTCGAAACGGGGGTCCTGTTCATCGGGAGGGGTGTGGCGTCCCGCAAAACGGGACTCCACGGGATACTGTTCATCTCCACCGTCGACCTCCTCCAGCCTCCACGGGCTACCGTCAACCTCCTCCAGCCTCCACGGGCTCCTGTTCATCCAACCTGAAGGAAATATGCCCTAGAGGCAATAATAAAGTTATTATTTATTTCCTTATATCATGATAAATGTTTATTATTCATGCTAGAATTGTATTAACTGGAAACATAATACATGTGTGAATACATAGACAAACAGAGTGTCACTAGTATGCCTCTACTTGACTAGCTCATTAATCAAAGATGGTTATGTTTCCTAACCATGAACAAGGAGTTGTTATTTGATTAATGAGGTCACATCATTGGTTGAATGATCTGATTGACATGACCCATTCCATTAGCTTAGCACCCGATCGTTTAGTATGTTGCTATTGCTTTTATCCATGACTTATACATGTTCCTTTAACTATGAGATTATGCAACTCCCGTTTACCGTAGGAACACTTTGTGTGCTACCAAACGTCACAACGTAACTGGGTGATTATAAAGGTGCTCTACAGGTGTCTCCGAAGGTACATGTTGAGTTGGCGTATTTCGAGATTAGGATTTGTCACTCCGATTGTCGGAGAGGTATCTCTGGGCCCTCTCGGTAATGCACATCACATAAGCCTTGCAAGCATTGCAACTAATGTGTTAGTTGTGAGATGATGTATTACGGAACGAGTAAAGAGACTTGCCGGTAACGAGATTGAACTAGGTATTGGATACCGACGATCGAATCTCGGGCAAGTAACATACCGGTGACAAAGGGAACAAACGTATGTTGTTATGCGGTCTGACCGATAAAGATCTTCGTAGAATATGTAGGAGCCAATATGGGCATCCAGGTCCCGCTATTGGTTATTGACTGGAGACGTGTCTCGGTCATGTCTACATTGTTCTCGAACCCGTAGGGTCCGCACGCTTAAGGTTTCGATGACAGTTATATTATGAGTTTATGAGTTTTGATGTACCGAAGGAGTTCGGAGTCCCGGATGAGATCGGGGACATGACGAGGAGTCTCGAAATGGTCGAGACGTAAAGATCGATATATTGGACGACTATATTCGGACATCGGAAGGGTTCTGAGTGATTCGGGTATTTTCGGAGGTACCGGGAAGTTACGGGATTACGGGAGAAGTAATGGGCCTTGATGGGCTTTAGTGGGAAGAGGAAAAGGCTGCTGCGCCCCCCCTCCCCTTTGGTCCGAATTGGACTAGGGAAAAGGGGGCCGGCCACCTTTCCTACTCCTCCTGTTCCTTCTCCCTTCCTCCCCTCTTGGTGGACTCCTACTAGGACTTGGAGACCTAGTAGGACTCCACACCCAGGCGCGCCAAACCCTTGGCCGGCCTCCTCCTCCTCCATCCTTTATATACAGGGGCAGGGGGCACCCCATAGACACACAAGTTGATCTACGGATCGTTCCTTAGCCGTGTGCGGTGCCCCCTTCCACCAAATTCCACCTCGATCATATCGTTGCAGTGCTTAGGCGAAGCCCTGCACCGGTAACACATCAAGATCGTCACCACGCCGTCGTGCTGACGGAACTCTTCCTCGACGCTTTGCTGGATCGGAGCCCGGGGATCGTCATCGAGCTGAACGTGTGCCAAGAACTCGGAGGTGCCGGAGTAACGGTGCTGTGATCGGTTGGATCGCGAGGAGTACGTACGACTACTTCCTCTACGTTGTGTCAACGCTTCCGCTTCGGTCTACGAGGGTACGTAGACAAACACTCTCCCCTCTCGTTGCTATGCATCACCATGATCTTGCATGTGCGTAGGAAATTTTTGAAATTACTACGTTCCCCAACACAACCTTCACCGTGCGCTACTCCAACGGCTGCTGTTCAACCACCCCTCCACGGGCACCCCTCCACTGTCTACTGTTCATCCAGCCCTCCACACCACGGGGTCCTCTTCAACCACCCCTCCACGGGCACCCCTCCACCGTCTACTGTTCATCCAGCCCTCCACCACACCACGGGGTCCTGTTCATCCAGACGCAACGCCACCGCTCACTGTTCATCCACCCCCCCCCCCCCCCCCGCAACGCTCACTGTTCATCCCAGAGGCACCATCGATCGGCTTCAGTTAGCAGCAGTAGCGAAGGAATCACTCGATCGGGTTCAGTTAACAGCCATCGATCGATCGCTCGGGTTCAGTAACGCGTAGCCTGCAGTGCAATCGCTCGGCTTCAGTTAGAGCCCAACGCCTCGCTCGGGTTCAGTTTGAGCCAACACCTCGCACACACGCGCGTACGTGTACGAGAGAAACGCGCATCGCTCGGCCCCCGACCTCACACCGTAACCGGGAACTCCCCAAAATTTTCCTCGCCCTCGCTTGTACCACGGGGTTTTCCGTCATGGATGGCCCAAAGAATGTCATGCAGCTGCGTCTCCGGCCCGCCCAGGATGAAAAGCCCATTTTCTGTCATGAATTTTTGTCATAGAAGTAGGAGCCCACCACATCTATGATGATACCGGGTTTTGTCACAATTATCGTCATAGAAGTGTTGTATGTATAACAGAAAAAAATTCCGTTAGGCCCAAAATGTCACGGATGTGTCTTTTTTTGTAGTGAAGGCATCCCCTCTTTCGTCTTCGTCTATTGGTAACTTTACTTGAGTCTATATTTTTATTCACCACATTATATGTGTTTTGCTTGGATTGTCCTGTATGATCTGAGTATTTTATTTTTAGTTTACCCCAATCATCCTTGCTGTACACACCTTTTGGGAGAGACACACATGAATCAGAATTTATTAGAATACTCTATGTGATTCACTTATATCTTTTTAGAGCACGGTGGTGGTTTTATTTTATAGAAATTGTTGATCTCTCATGCTTCACTTATATTATTTTGAGAGTCTTTTAGAACAATATGGTAATTTGCTTTGGCTATAAAACTAGTCCTAATATGATGGGCATCCAAGATGGGTATAATAAAAACTTTCATATAAAGTGCATTGAATACTATGAGAAGTTTGATTCTTTATGATTGTTTTGAGATATGAGGATGGTGATATTAGAGTCATGCTAGTAGAGTAGTTGTGAATTTGAGAGATACTTGTATTAAAGTTTGTGATTCCCGTAGCATGCACGTATGGTGAACCGTTATGTGATGAAGTTGGAACATGATTTATTTATTGATTGTTATGAGTGGCGGTCGGGGACGAGCGATGGTCTTTTACTACCAATCTATCCCGTAGGATCATGCGCGTAGTACTTTGTTTCGATAACAAATAGATTTTTGCAATAAGTATGTGAGTTCTTTATGACTAATGTTGAGTCCATGGATTATACGCACTCTCACCCTTCCACCATTGCTAGCCTCTCTAATACCGCGCAACTTTCGCCGGTATCATACACCCACCATATACCTTCCTCAAAACAGCCACCATACCTACCTATTATGGCATTTCCATAGCCATTCCGAGATATATTGCCATGCAACTTTCCACCGTTCCATTTATTATGACATGCTCCATCATTGTCATATTGCCTTGCATGATAATGTAGTTGACATCATATTTCTGGCAAAGCCACCTTCATAATTCTTTCATACATGTCACTCTTGATTCATTGCACATCCCGGTACACCGCCGGAGGCATTCATATAGAGTCATATTTTGTTCTAAGTATCGAGTTGTAATTTTTGAGTTGTAAGTAAACAAAAAGTGTGATGATCATCAATATTAGAGCATTGTACCATGTGAGGAAAGGATGATGGAGACTATGATTCCCCCACAAGTCGGGATGAGACTCCGGACAAAAAATAAAAAAAGGAGAAAAGAAAAAAAGAGGCCATAAAAACAGAGAAGGCCCAAATAAAAAAAAGAGAGAAGGGACAATGCTACTATCCTTTTACCACACTTGTGCTTCAAAGTAGCACCATGATCTTCATGATAGAGTGTCTCCTATGATATCATTTTCATATACTAGTGGGAATTTTTCATTATAGAACTTGGCTTGTATATTCCAATGACGGGCTTCCCCAAATTGCCCTAGGTCTTCATGAGCAAGCAAGTTGGATGCAAGCCCACTTAGTTTCTTTTGTTGAGCTTTCATACACTTATAGCTCTAGTGCATTTGTTGCATGGCAATCCCTACTCACTCACATTGATATCTATTGATGGGCATCTCCATAGCCCATTGATACGCCTAGTTGATGCGAGACTATCTTCTCCTTTTTGTCTTCTCCACAACCACCATTCTATTCCACCTATAGTGCTATGTCCATGGCTCACGCTCATGTATTGCGTGAAGATTGAAAAAGTTTGAGAACATCAAAAGTATGAAACAATTGCTTGGCTTGTCATCGGGGTTGTGCATTATTTAAATACTTTGTGTGATGAAGATAGAGCATAGCCAGACTATATGATTTTGTAGGGATAACTTTCTTTGGCCATGTTATTTTGAGAAGACATGATTGCTTTGTTAGTATGCTTGAAGTATTATTATTTTTATGTCAATATTAAATTTTTGTCTTGAATCTTTCGGATCTGAACATTCATGCCACAATAAAGAAAATTACATTGATAATTATGTTAGGTAGCATTCCACATCAAAACTTCTGTTTTTATCATTTACCTACTCGAGGACGAGCAGGAATTAAGCTTGGGGATGCTTGATACGTCTCCAACATATCTATAATTTTTGATTGTTTCATGCTACTATATTATCTGTTTTGGATGTTTAACGGGCTTTAATATGCTCTTTTATATTATTTTTTGGACTAACCTATTAAACGGAGGCCCAATGCCAGTTTCTGTTTTTTTGCCTATTTTAGAGTTTTGCAGAAAAGGAATACCAAACGGAGTCCAAACGGAATGAAACCTTCACGAGATCTTTCTTGGACCGAAAGCAAACTAGAAGACTTGGAGTTGAAGTCTGGAACTCCATGAGGAGGCCACGAGGCAGGAGGGCGCGCCCAGGGGGGTAGGTGCTACCTCTTGAGCATTGTGTTGGTTTTCCCTTGAAGAGGAAAGGGTGATGCAGTAAAGTAGCATAAGTATTTCCCTCAGTTTTTGAGAACCAAGGTATCAATCCAGTAGGAGGCTACGCTCGAGTACCACGCACCTACACAAACAAATAAGAACCTCGCAACCAACGCGATAAAGGGGTTGTCAATCCCTTCACGGTCGCTTACGAGAGTGAGATCTGATAGATATGATAAGATAATATTTTTAGTATTTTTATGATAAAGAGAAATAAAGATGCAAAGTAAAATAAAAGGCAATAGAAATAGCTAAGTGTTGGAAGATTAATATGATAGAAACTAGACCCCGGGGCCATAGGTTTCACTAGTGGCTTCTCTCAAGAGCATAAGTATTACGATGGGTGAACAAATTACTGTCGAGCCATTGATAGAATTGAGCATAGTTATGAGAATATCTAGGTATGATCATGTATATAGGCATCACGTCCGCGACAAGTAGACCGAAACGATTCTACATCTACTACTATTACTCCACACATCAACCGCTATCACACATGCATCTAGAGTATTAAGTTCATAAGAATAGAGTAATGCTTTAAGTATGATGACATGACGTAGAGGGATAAACTCATGCAATATGATATAAACCCCATATTTTTATCCTCGATGGCAACAATACAATACGTGCCTTGCTTCCCCTACTGTCACTGGGAAAGGTCACCGCAAGATTGAACCCAAAGCTAAGCACTTCTCCCATTGCAAGAAAGATCAATCTAGTAGGCCAAACCAAACTGTAATTCGAAGAGAGTTGCAAAGATAACCAATCATACATAAAAGAATTCAGAGGGGATTCAAATATTGTTCATAGATAATCTTGATCATAAACCCACAATTCATCGGTCCCGACAAATACACCGCAAAAGAAGATTACAACAAATAGATCTCCAAGAGAATCGAGGAGAACTTTGTATTGAGATCCAAAGAGAGAGAAGAAGCCATCTAGCTAACAACTATGGACCCGAAGGTCGAAGGTAAACTACTCACATATCATCGGAGAGGCTATGGTGTTGATGTAGTGCCCTCCATGATCAATGCCCCCTCTGGCAGGATGCCGGAAAAGGCCCCAAGATGGGATCTCACGGGTATAGAAGGTTGCGGCGGTGGAACTAGGTTTTCGTGGATGCCTCTGATGGTTTGGGGGTACGGAGATATATATAGGAGGAAGAAGTACGTCGGTGGAGCAACAAGGGCCCCACGAGGGTGGAGGGCGCGCCTGGGGGAGGTGGGCGCGCCCCCCAACCTCGTGCTCTCCTTGTTGATTACTTTACATAGACTCCAAGTCCTCTGGATCACGTTTATTCCAAAAATCACGTTCCCGAAGGTTTCGTTCCGTTTGGACTCCGTTTGATATTCTTTTTCTGCGAAACTCTGAAATAGGCAAGAAAACAGCAATTTGGGCTGGGCCTCCGGTTAATAGGTTAGTCCCAAAAATAATATAGAAGTGTATAAATAAGCCCATTAAACATCCAAAACAGAATATATAATAGCATGGAACAATAAAAAATTATAGATACGTTGGAGACGTATCAAGCATCCCCAAGCTTAATTACTACTCGTCCTCGAGTAGGTAAATGATAAAAATAGAATTTTTGATGTGGAATGCTTCTTGGAATACTTCCTAATGTAAATATTTTATTGTGGCATGAATATTTAGGTTCGAAAGATTCAATACAAAAGTTTAATATTGACATAAAAAGAATAATACTTCGAACATGCTAACCAAGCAATTATGTCTTATCAAAATGACATAGCCAAAGAAAGCTTAACCCTACAAAATCATATAGTTAGGCTATGTTTTAATGTTGTCACACAAACGTTCTCATCATGCATAACCCCGATGACAAGCCGATCAATTGGTTCATACTTTTAACGTGCTTCAGCCTTTTCAACTCTTACGCAATACAGGAGCGTAAACCATGGATATAGCACTATGGGTGGAGTAAAGTATAATGATGGGGGTTATGAGAGAAGACAAAAAAGGTAGAAAGTCTCACATTGACGCGGCTAATCAATAGGCTATGGAGATGCCCATCAATTGATGTCAATGAGGGGAGAAGGGATTGCCATGCAACGGATGCACTAGAGCTATAAATATATGAAAGCTCAACAAAAGAAACTAAGTGGGTGTGCATCCAACTCGCTTGCTCATGAAGACCTAGGGCATTTTGAGGAAGCCCATCATTGGAATATACAAGCCAAGTTCTATAATGAAAATTCCCACTAGTATATGAAAGTGATAACTCAAGAGACTCTGTATATGAAGAACAAGGTGCTACTTTGAAGCACAAGTGTGGTAAAAGGATAATAACATTGCCCCTTCTCTCTTCATCACACAAAGTATTTAAATCATGCACAACCCCGATGACAAGCCAAGCAATTGTTTCATACTTTTGATGTTCTCAAACTTTTTCAATCTTCACGCAATACATGAGCGTGAGCCATGGACATAGCACTATAAGTGGAATAGAATGGTGGTTGTGGAGAAGACAAAAAGGAGAAGATAGTCTCGCATCAACTAGGCGTATCAACGGGCTATGGAGATGCCCATCAATAGATATCAATGTGAGTGAGTAGGGATTGCCATGCAACGGATGCACTAGAGCTATAAGTGTATGAAAGCTCAACAAAAGAAACTAAGTGGGCGTGCATCCAACTCGCTTGCCCATGAAGACCTAGGGCAATTTGGGGAAGCCCGTCATTGGAATATACAAGCCAAGATCTATAATGAAAAATTCCCACTAGTATATGAAAGTGACAACATAGGAGACTCTCTATCATGAAAATCATAGTGCTACTTTGAAGCACAAGTGTGGAAAAGGATAGTAACATTGTCCCTTCTCTCTTTTTGTCTCATTTTTTGGGCCTTCTTTTTTTTCTTTGGCCTCTTTTTTTCATTTAGTCCGGAATCTCATCCCGACATGTGGGGGAATCATAGTCTCCATCATCCTTTCCTCACATGGGACAATGCTCTAATAATGATGATCATCACACTTTTATTACTTACAACTCAACAATTACCACTCAATACTTAGAACAAAATATGATTCTATGTGAATACCTCCGGCGATGTACCGGGATATGTGATGAATCAAGAGTGACATGAATAAAAAATTATGAATAGTGGCTTTGCCACAAAATATGATGTCAACTACATGATCATACAAAGCAATATGACAATGATGAAACATGTCATAATAAACGAAACGGTGGAAAGTTGCATGGCAATATATCTCGGAATGGATATGGAAATGCCATAATAGGTAGGTATGGTGGCTGTTTTGAGGAAGATATAAGGAGGCTTATGTGTGATAGAGCGTATCATATCATGGGGTTTGGATGCACCGGCGAAGTTTGCACAACCTCTCAATGTGAGAAAGGGTGATGCGCTGTACCGTAGAGGCTAGAAAATTGTGGAAGGTTGAGAGTGCGTATATTCCATGGACTCACATTAGTCATAAAGAACTCATATACTTATTGCAAAAGTTTATTAGCCCTCGAAGCAAAGTACTACTACGCATGCCCCTAGAGGGATAAATTGGTAGGAAAAGACCATCGCTCGTCCCCGACCGCCACTCATAAGGAAAGCAATAAAAGAACACCTATGTGTCAAAATTGTTACACAACTTTTACCATACGTGCATGCTACGGGACTTGCCAACTTTAACACAAATATTTCTCAATTTCACAATTACTCAACCAGCACACTTTAATATTACCACCTTTATATCTCAAAACACTTATCAAGTATCTAACTTCTCATGATATTTAATGAACTCAATATGGAAGATTAATTTCATGAGAGTTCAATAAGTGAAGGGCGCGCCTGGGGGAGGTGGGCGCGCCCCCCTACCTCGTGCTCTCCTCGTTGATTACTTTATGTAGACTCCAAGTCCTCTGGATCATGTTTGTTCCAAAAATCACCTTCCTGAAGGTTTCATTCCGTTTGGACTCCGTTTGATATTATTTTTCTGCGAAACTCCGAAATAGGCAAGAAACAACAATTTGGGTTGGGCCTCCAGTTAATAGGTTAGTCCCAAAAATAATATAAAAGTGTATAAATAAGCCCATTAAACATCCAAAACAGAATATATAATAGCATGGAACAATCAAAAATTATAGATACGTTGGAGACGTATCAGTAGGCACGCCCCCACCCTCGTGGGCCCCTCATAGCTCCACTGACGTACTTCTTTCGCCTATATATACTCTTATACCCTAGAAACATTAGGGAGAGGCACGAAACCACTTTTCCACCGCCGCAACCTTCTGTACCCGTGAGATCCCATCTTGGGGCCTTTTTCAGCGATCTGCCAGAGGGGGAATCGATAACGGAGGGCTTCTACATCAACACCATTGCCTCTCTGATGAAGCGTGAGTAGTTTACCACAAACCTTCGGGTCCATAATTATTAGCTAGATGGCTTCTTCACTCTCTTTGATTCTCAATACAAAGTTCTCCTTGATGTTCTTGGAGATCTATTCGATGTAATACTCTTTTGCGGTGTGTTTGCCGAGATCCGATGAATTGTGGATTTATGAACAAGTTTATATATGAATACTATTTAGTTCTTCTCTGAATTCTTATATGCATGATTTGATATCTTTGTAAGTCTCTTCGAATTATCTGTTTAGTTTGGCCTACTAGATTGATCTTTCTTGCAATAGGAGAAGTGCTTAGCTTTGGGTTCAATCTTGCGGTGTCCTTTCCCAGTGACAGTAGGGGCAGCAAGGCACATATTGTATTGTTGCCATCAAGGATAAAAAGATGGGGTTTATATCATATTGCTTGAGTTTATCCCTCTACATCATGTCATCTTGCTTAATGCGTGACTCTGTTCTTATGAACTTAATACTCTAGATGCATGCTGGATAGCGGTCGATGTGTGGAGTAATAGTAGTAGATGCAGAATCGTTTCGGTCTACTTGACACGGACGTGATGCCTATATTCATGATCACTGCCTTAGATATCTTCATAACTATGCACTTTTCTATCAATTGCTCGGTAGTAATTTGTTCACCCACCGTAATGCATGCTATCTTGAGAGAAGCCACTAGTGAAACTTATGGACCTCGGGTCTATTTTACATCATATTAGTTTCTCATCAACTTGCCAATTTCTGTGTCCGTTCTTTTATTTTGCAATTTTTACTTTCCAATCTATACAACAAAAAATACCAAAAATATTTACTTTACTATCTCTATTACATTTCACTTTTGCGAGTGACCGTGAATGGATTGACAACCCCTTTATTGCGTTGGTTGCAAGGTTCTTGATTGTTTGTGCAGGTACTAGGTGACTTGTGCGTTGTCTCCTACTGGATTGATACCTTGGTTCTCAAAACTAAGGGAAATACTTACGCTACTTTGCGGCATCACCCTTTCCTCTTCAAGGGAAAACCAACGCATGCTCAAGAGGTAGCAGTCGGCACGCTACCTCTACGTCTACCTTCCGGATTAGTTTTAGACCTGAATAATTATTATTTGGTACCAGCGTTGAGCATGAACATTATATCTGGATCTTGTTTGATGCGAGACGGTTATTCATTTAAATCATAGAATTATGGATGTTCTATTTATATGAGTAATATCTTTTATGGTCATGCACCCTTGAAGAGTGTTCTATTTTTGTTGAATCTCGTTGGGGTGATACACATATTCATAATATTGATGCCAAAAGATGCAAAGTTGATAATGATAGTGCAACATATTTGTGGCACTGCCGTTTAGGTCATATTGGTGTAAAGCGCATGAAGAAACTCCATGCGGATGGACTTTTGGAATCACTTGATTATGAATCATTTGATGCTTGCGAACTACACCTCATGGGCAAGATGACTAAAACTCCGTTCTCTGGAACAATGGAGCGACCCACTGACTTATTGGAAATAATACGTACCGATGTATGCGGTCCGATGAGTGTTGAGGCTTGCGGCGGGTATCATTATTTTCTAACCTTCACAGATGATTTGAGTAGATATGGGTATAACTACTTAATGAAACACAAGTCTGAAACGTTTGAAAAGTTCAAAGAATTTCAGAGTGAAGTGGAGAATCATCATAACAAGAAAATAAAGTGTCTACGATCTGATCACGGAGGCGAATATTTGAGTTACGAGTTTGGCCTTCACTTAAAACAATGTGGAATAGTTTCACAACTCACGGCACCTGGAACACCACAGCGTAATGGTGTGTCCGTACGTCGTAACCGTACTTTATTAGATACGGTGCAATCTATGATGTCTCTTACCAATTTACCACTATTGTTTTGGGGTTATGCATTAGAGATAGCTGCATTCACTTTAAATAGGTCACCATCTAAATTCGTTGAGACGACACCGTATGAACTATGGTTTGGCAAGAAACCTAAGCTATCGTTTCTTAAAGTTTGGGGTTGTGATGCTTATGTCAAAAATATTCAGCCTGATAAGCTCAAACCCAAATCGGAGAAGTGCATCTTCATAGGATACCCAAAAGAAACTGTTGGGTACACCTTCTATCACAGATCCGAAGGCAAGATCTTTGTTGCTAAAAATGGATCCTTTCTAGAGAAGGAGTTTCCCTTGAAAGAAGTGAGTGCGAGGAAAGTAGAACTTGATGAGGTAATTGTACCTTCTCTCGAATTGGAAAGTAGCACATCACAGAAAACCGTTCCCGTGATGCCTACACCAACTAGAGAGGAAGCTAATGATAATGATCATGAAACTTCAGATCAAGTTACTACCGAACCTCGTAGGTCAACCAGAGTACGTTCCGCACCTGGGTGGTATGGTAATCCTATTATGGAAGTCATGTAACTAGACCATGACGAACCTACGAACTATGAGGAAGCGATGATGAGCCTAGATTCTGCAAAATGGCTTGAGGCCATGAAATCTGAGATGGGATCCATGTATGAGAACAAAATATGGAATTTGGTTGACTTGCCTGATGATCGGCAAGCCATAGAGAATACATGGATCTTCAAGAAGAAGACTGACGTTGATGGTAATGTTACTGTCTACAAAGCTCGACTTGTTGCGAAAGGTTTTTGACAAGTTCAAGGAGTTGACTATGATGAGACTTTCTCACCCATATCGATGCTTAAGTCTATCTGAATCATGTTAGCAATTGCCGCATATTATGATTATGAAATCTAGCAAATGGACGTCAAAACTTCATTCCTTAAAAGATTTCTCAAAGAAGAGTTGTATACGATGCAACCAGAAGGTTTTGTCGATCCTAAAGGTGCTAACAAAGCGTGCAAGCTCCAGCGATCCATTTATGGATAGGTGCAAGCATCTCGGAGTTGGAATATACGCTTTTATGAGGTGATCAAAGCATATGGTTTTATACGGACTTTTGGAGAAGCCTGTATTTACAAGAAAGTGAGTGGAAGCTCTGTAGCATTTCTAATATTATATGTGAATGACATATTGTTGATTGGAAATGATATAGAATTTTTGGATATCATAAAAGGATACTTGAATAAGAGTTTTTCAATGAAAGACCTCGGTGAAGCTGCTTATATATTGGGCATCAGGATCTATAGAGATAGATCAATATGCTTAATTGGACTTTCACAAAGCACATACATTGATAAAGTTTTGAAGAAGTTCAAAATGAATCAGTCAAAGAAAGGGTTCTTGCCTGTGTTAAAGGTGTGAAGTTGAGTCAGACTCAATGCCCGACCACTGCAGAAGATAGAAAGAAAATTAAAGTCACTCCCTATGCCTCAGCCATAGGATCTATCATGTATGCTATGCTGTGTACCAGACCTGATGTGTGCCTTGCTAGAAGTCTAGCAGGGAGGTACCAAAGTAATCCAGGAGTGGATCACTGGACAGCGGTCAAGAACATCCTGAAGTAGCTAAAAAGGACTAAGGATATGTTTCTTGTTTATGGAGGTGTGACGCCCTCAATTCAATCGTACACTAATCATACACGCAAATGTGTACGATCAAGATCAAGGACTCATGGGAAGATATCACAACACAACTCTAGACACAAATTAAAATAATACAAGCTTTATATTACAAGCCAGGGGCCTCGAGGGCTCGAATACACAAGGGTCAGCGAAAGCAACAATATCTGAGTATAGACATGAGTTAGACAAGTTTGCCTTAAGAAGGCTAGCACAAAAGCAATATCGATTGAAAAGGCAAGGCCTCCTGCCTGGGAGCCTCCTAACTACTCCTGGCCGTCAGCGGTCTCCACGTAGTAGCAGGCATCGGCGGTGGCATCTAGCTCCTGGGCTCTGACATCTGGTTGCATCAACCGGAAAGAAGAAGAAAAGGGGAAAAGGGGGATCAAAGCAACCGTGAGTACTCATCCAAAGTACTCGCAAGCAAGGATCTACACTACATATGCAACATTATCAAAGGAAGGTTGTATATGTGGACTGCGCTGCAGAAATGCCAGAATAGAGAGAAGGCCTAGTCCTATCGAAGACTAGCATCTTCTGGAAACCACCATCTTGCAGCAACAGGAGGGAGTAGAATAGCATAAGGTAAAGTAGTAGAAGTGTTATCAACCTCGGCCGGAGATCCTTTCTCGACTCCCTGCGAGAAAGAAATCCCAGAGCCATACTATCCAGTTATCATCACAATCCATTTCTCATCACCATCCAGTTCTCATCACAAGTATCCAGTTCTAGTTGTATCGATCGGGATACAACTCCAAGTGTCCGTTACCGTAGGACAGGCTATCGATAGATGTTTTCTTCCCTACAGGGGTGCACCAACTTACCCACCACACTCGATTAACTCCGGCCGGACACACTTTCCTGGGTCATGCCCGGCCTCGGCCAAACAATACGCCGCAACCCAACCTAGGCTTAATAGAGAGGCCAGCACGCCGGACTAAACCTATGCCCCCAGGGATCATGGGCCATCTCCCCGGGAACTCCTGCACGTTGCGTGGGCGGCCGGTGAGCAAACCTGGCTACCTCCCTAAAAAGGAAGGAGCTTACGCAGTCCAACCCGGCGCGCGCCACTCAGTTGCTGACGTCTATTAAGCTTCGGCTGATGTATACGACGCAGAACGCCCATACTATGCCCACGTGATGGTTAGTGCTATCAGGCCAGAGGCCCCTCGGATCAAATATCCAAATCGTAGTGGATTAGGAACGCGCGATAACAAGCAGAGACTCACGAAAGATGTGACCCCGTTGCCCCGTCTCGAGGACTTGTGGAAAGGGCTAGGAATGCCCGGCCACGCCTCGTAATTATCTCGCGGGCACCTTCCAGGTCCGCCCGACTCCACATCACTCGCAAATAAGCTCGCGCGGGTACCACTCAGGGCCAACCCGTCTTTAGTAACAGGGTCCAGTGCAAAGTCATGGTAACCATAGTAACCGTGTATCTAACACCAAGGGCGAAAACTTGAGAAATCGCCCTCGTCGGTTTCCCACTCGATGTAAACAACAAGGTGAACGTAAGAGGAACCACCCTCGAGGTTCACACTTGAGGGGTTGCACGACAGAGTCATATCGGAAGTGGTTAAGGAGGAAATCACCCTCGATGACCATGAACGAATGACTACACTACAGGGTTAACATCAGAAGTGTTGAAGAGGTTCACCCTCGGTACTTGATAGTAACCCAGTAGTTCGAGCAACTAAGGGGAAGTGATGTGCGGTGTCGGGGCCTGGTCTTCGATCACGTAGATCGATTCGTCAATGATGAAGCGGGGGCAACAAGGACAAGTGGGGGTCACTGATGGATCACTAACCAACCTATACTAAGCAGTTTAGGATAAGCAGATAAGGTAACAATAGCAGGTTACAATAAACAGGCTATGCAATAGAATAGGAGCAAACAAAAACAGTAGCAAAATCTAATGCAAGCATGAGAGAATGGAATGGGCGATATCGGGATGATCAAAGGGGGGGCTTGCCTGGTTGCTCTGGCAAGGAGGGGTCGTCGTCGACGTAGTCGATCACAGGGGCAACATCGGTCTCGGGGTCTATCGGAGAGAAGAGGGGGAAGAAACAGTAAATATAAAAGCAAACATAGCATCACAAAGCACAACGTGGCAATAATTTGCGCCGCGTGTGACCTAACGTATGGCTACACGATAAAGGAGAAGGGGGAAAACAACCGGGAATGATTTCTCGGTTCCGGACCTGTGTCCTACAGATGACCGGATCGGGAATGTTCCATGTTCAGCATGCTAGGGGCATGTGACAGATGAACGGACTGCGTATTCAGATTCGTTGAATTTTTCTGAGCAACTTTCATATAGAAAACATTTTCATCCGAGTTACAGTTTAATTTCTATGAATTTTCAAAGTTTAAACAATACTCTGGAATTATTTAAATAAACAGAAAAGATAAAACGATGTCAGCATGACGCGCTGATGACGTCAGCAGTCAACAGACTGGCTGACCAGGTCAAAACTGACTTGTGGGTCCAGTGGGTCCCACGTGTCAGCTATTGAGGCACCAACCGAGGATTAAAAAGACTAATATAACTAATTAGGGGTGTGGGCCCCATTAGTCAGTGACTGATTATTGAGTAAAACTAATTAACATATTAATTAGCATTTTATTTATTTATAAAACAAGTTAACTGGTGCGGGGCCCACATGTTAGTGGCACTGGGCTGCCCAGTCAGCGAGGTTGACCGGGTCAACCTGGTCAAGGGGGCGAGCGGGGGCTACTGGGGCCACCGGTCAGCGACCTAGGGGTGGTGGCCCCTAGTGGCCACGTCAGCGGTGGCGGTGGCGCGCCGGCGGTGGACATTTACAGCGGCGGCGACGCGCCGGAGTCGGCCGAAAAAAGGCCACAGAGGGCCTCCAGGCCGGCGGTTTGGACCTACGGGTGCGTGGCGGCGTCGTGCACGCGATGGTGACGACGGCCGGCGCCAGGGAGGGTCGGAGCATCGCCGGCGTCGAGGTTTGCGGTCGCCGGAGTTGGGCGAGGATGGAGTCGGCGACAGGGGCACGAACAGAGGCGCGGGCGGGCTCTTTCGAATGTCGGGTCGATGCCGCGTCAAGTGGTGGTAATGGGCAACGCTAGGGAGGCCGGAGCTGGCCGGAGCAGCGATGGGGAGTGGCGGTGGCGCTCGGGCCCCGTTCGAATCGCGGCGGGAGCGGCCTAGGGGTGTGGTTGGGGCTACGGCTCGGTGCGGTGCGCGCCCTGGAGGGCGCCAGTGACTCGCACGAGGGTGCGGGAGTGCGCACGGCGACCATGGCGGGCGGCGGAGGTCGGCAACGCGATGGGGTGGCTACAGCTAGGCAGAGGGACAGGGGAGAGCGGGGAGAGGAGGGCGAGCTCACAGTGGAGCCGTAGGGAGTGGCAGCAAGCTCGGGGACGGCGCGAGGTAGCCGGAATCGAAGACAATGGCGGCGATGCCCGAGGAAGAAGAAGAAGACGGGACGGCGATGTAGTGGTTCCCATCCCCAACGGCTTGCTGTAGAGGACGTAGCCGACGACGGCGGTGCTCGGGAACGCGTTGGAGAGGCACGGCGTGGACGGTGGCCACGTCGACGGCGATCGGTGTTGACGAGCTCGAGCGACCGAGCTCGGGATCGATCGAGAGGAGGGGGGAGAGGTGGATCTGGGGGAGGATAGGCGCAAGTGGGAGTGGGGAGAGAGAAACGGGGCAACGCAGAGGGAGGGGATCCTTATCCCCTCGTCGGCGAGGCGCGAGGCGACGAGCGGGTCCGACGGCGACCACGGGCGCGGGGCGGTCGAACAGGAGAAGGGGAAGGCGGCCGGGAAGGGGGAGTGGGCCGGCTGGGGTGGGCCGATGGCCAGCTGGGCCGTTTGGCCCAGTGAAAGGGTCAGTTTCTTTTTGTTTTTGCTTTACCCTTTTTCTTTTTCTTTTAAATAAAATAGAGAGAGGAAAAGATTTATTTGAGCATCCAAACGATTTAGGAAAAATATGGGACTTGGCCCATTAATTCCTCCACATTTTTAGGTATTGCCACCAATAGTTTGGAGGCAAGAGGAATTGACTAGGAATTTTGGAGATTGAGAATGGCATATTTAAAAGCTACTGGAGCACTAATTAATTTCCAGGGGCAATTTGGGAACTCCAAAGATTTTGGTTTTAACATGAAAAATACTTAGAGATTATTTGTCATATTGTGAACTATTTTGATTGCATGAACGAAGAAGAAAGTATTTGACATGCAAATTGGAATTTGAAGCATTTTTTTGGACAAGTGGCCTTTTGGCATGATGATCATGACGACATGACCTTTATTAGGGGGAGATTACTGTAGTGTAATGCTGGGGATGTTACAAGTCTCCTCCACTATAAGAAATCTCGTCCCGAGATTTAAGTGGGGAAGTAAAGAGTAACTTCGGTTAACTGACCCTTATAGGGTTAATTATCTAGCGATCAATTCAATGAACAAGGCGGAAGTATCTCTCGAGTTGAAACTTAACAAAGCATCGAGAGCAAAGTATGAAGGTACCATGAGAAGTTTTAACGGGCAGGCAATCTTCGATGCCTAACCAAAAGGTGAAAGGGGGGTTCAGAGCAACAACAAAATAATTATTGCGTCTGTTACTAGAATAGATCACTAGGAAGATGGCTCATGAATTACATACGAAGGCAAGTGAAAAAGTATACTTCTGAATCAAGGATGTACAGGAGTCAGGTTTTGATCCTGTGGAACTGTGGGTTATGGACCCACCATGTGGTTCAAAAAGTAGGAAGGACGCTGACATATTGCATGGTCATGGTAGCAAGGCATGGCAGAGGATAGCCTGTCAGTTATGTTGGCAACAACGTTGGTACCAAGGGCGAGGGACGAAGAGAACCATTCTCCTGCTCGTTCAACGAGGCGGACCAATAGGCAAAGTTCTCGTCCATCGGGGGTTACCAGGATGTCAACAACAATAATAACAAGGTCTTACTGACAAATTGTACACCGAGGTGTTTACATAAGTAGGGAACTATTATTGCTTAGATCATATGGATCACAAGAAAGGTTAACAAAACAACGAAAAGGAAAATGTGTTTAAACACAAGATTTAGGAGTGTAACTTTTCCCAAGGAACAGTAGAGCATGATATACATGTCAGGACAACAGGTACATCACCATTTGGATAAAGGGGCAAGGGAATTCATGATGTATCCATACAACGGTGTTTGGATAATAGAGCAAGAAACATTTGGCAATGCACTTTCAATGTTCTGGTTGTTGTCCGACGTACCACAGTCATGCTTCGAGGTAACATTAACATGGTGTTTCAAGCAAGATTGAATCTGAAGGTCACAAGAAGTTCAAAGGAACAATTCCAAGAATGTCAAGGAATGTAAGATATAACCAAAACATGACCAAGTCTGTATTGGTAGGAAGTCAAGGATGGTGTCGATGACAACACGAATCATCGACGGGCAAGGATGGTATTTCTCCTCAAGAATTCAATTGATATCTTAGAATAAGGCAGTATATTGATGGTGATTCACGACAAATTTTGTAGAGAGGATCTAAGAAGATGCCATTGAGCAGCAACGACATCAAGCAAAAGGAATGATGAAGTGAAGGATACGACATAAGCTCGGATTCAAGCTTGTTGTTCAAGGTGGAATGTAACATCCCAAATTTTCAATTTGGAATGTTATACATTAGATCATCATGCATATCATATTTTCTTGCATTTTGGTAGATCCTAGAAATTTCACGCAACTCAAGGACCCTCGGAGAGAGTTGGAGATTTCGTTATTTTCATATTTGAGTTTTCTCAAATTTTGAAAAGAGGATCATTTGATTTTATTTATTTCATCTTAAATTATTTTTCCAATAACAAAAATATGAGAAGGGAATAATATGACTTTCCCAACTTTAGGAAAAATAAAGATTAAATAAACAAATCAAATTTTGGATTTTTCCGGAGTTTATTTGCATTTTATTTGGATTAGGGAAAAATGCATGATTTCAAAATATTGCATTTAGGCCCCGAATAAAAGTTCATTTCGTTCGACTCATTTTTAGGAGTCGGGGAAAATTAACTTCGGAATTTATGGAGCTCGTTTAGATTTTATTTTATTTATTTTTCTGCGCGCATATTTATTTAAAAAAAATAAAAAAATGCGCAGCGCCCCGCCTGGGCCAAAGGCCCAGCCGGCCCAGCCGGCCCGCCACGCCTCGCGCGCGCGCCCGCGCCGCGCAGCGCCGCCGCCGCCCCTTTCTTGCCCCCTCCCCCAAGTCTCCTCCCCCCTTTATATATCCAGCCACCCCCCCCCTCTCCTCCCCACACCACCCACGCCGCCCCCGCCGCCCGCCGCAGCAGCAGCAGCCGCAGCCGCCGTCGCTCGCGCCGCCCGCCGCCCCGCGCTGCCCCGCCGGAGCCTCCCGCCGAAGAGGTAGCCCCGCGCCGCGCCACCCTCGCCTCAGTTCGGTTTTTTTAAACCGTTCCGGTTTATTTCGTTTCGATGTTTCGGTTTTTTTTTCGAAACCGTAGATCGGTTTTTCGTTTTTTTTTCTTTAATTGTTTAGCGAGCGTTCGCCGGACCGTTCGTCTTAACGAACGTGATCACCGGTTAGTCTTGGTTAACGAACGTCCGTTCGTTTAACCGTTCGTCGTTTTTCTTTTTCGTCGGATTTATTCCGCGATTTTTCTGATCGCGATTTCAGATCCGATCTTCTTTCTAGTTTATCTTCTCGCTCGTTTATCTGAATCAGGTGATTCAAGCGCCTGGAGTTTCGGTTCGAAACCGCCGTTCCGACTAATCAACTTAAACAAGTTTTTGCTATTGTAAAATTTGACCTAGTTCCAATTTGCTAGAATGAAGTTGATTTCTTTCGTCGTTTGATTTCTTTTGCTTCGTTCGATTCGTTTCTTTTTGCAACCGGAGTTCTTAAGTTGAACTTTCTGGTTCGATCTCTTGTTCGAGTTTTACCTGTGCATTAGATGAGTACTTATTGTATGCTTGTTGTTTGTCTGCGATAGATCACCCGGAGTGCGCCGCCTGTTATTTCGAAGCTCTAGGTTTCGCAGATCCTCGGCAAGGCAAGTAACACTTTGATCATACTTTCTCATTGCCCAGTTTTCATTGCATTAGATCAATCCTCAAACATTGCATGATTAGGATCTAATTAAACTGTGGGATGGGAAGTAGCTGAGGTAGTACCTATTACCTGTTTTACTTATGAAACCTTTGGGAGTTACTTCTACGTTTGCTTATTATGCCATGCTATGCTAGTAGACGTGGATTGGGTGAGTGATATCCATGACAGATGTGAGTTATGTTAATTAATGGTTTATCTAAGGTGGCAACTTAAACACACATCTGGGTGGATTGAGGCACCTGGTTTCTATCAGGACTTGCCTGTTTTTCTTTGGACCGCCACCCAGGCTCAAAGGGATCATAAGATCATTCATGCTAGTAACTTCCGTGTGCAGCCACAAGCCATTATGGGCTCTGGTATAGTTGACTAAGTCATGCGAACTCTTACAGGGTAGACTAGCAGATGTAGGGGAAAGTAGGTGTACCGATCTATCCAAACGTAAGGTGCTAGCGCTTCTGAAAGACTATGTCTCGGTCATCCGTTTCTCAAACACCATGTAGTGCGAGAAACTAAACGGAGGCGATCGAGTCTTGTGGGGAAAAGTGCACAAACCTCTGCAGAGTGTACAAACTAATCATGATTAGCCGTGTCCCCGGTTATGGACGTCTTGAGTATCTAGTACTTGAATATCATGTGAATCTCATCATGTTACTTCTAATTAATATTGTTGGGTTTTAATTGTTCACTTAATTGGGATCGGAATGCTGTCAACCATTCTCGATGTTTCAACCACCATGATAGTTAAATAAATTTATTCCTTTGCAGTAGGGAAAAATTGGCTTTACGCAAAACTGTAACCATAGAGCTTTTCCACCAGCCATATATGCATGTAGTATAGGCATATCATTCATTACTCTCTATGTGTTACATTGCCAGCATATTCCATGTGCTGACCCGTTTTCGGGCTACAACGTTTCATGTTGCAGACTTTTCAGACGACGAGTAAGGTGCTTTTAGGTCGTGGTTCTATACTCAGTGATGCCGTTGGAGTTGATGGACTCACTTATCTTCCAAGTCTTCCGCTATTATCATTATTAGATGGCCTTAAGCCATATTTATTGTAATAAGTTCTCTTTGACACATCGATGTAATAAGTGTGTGTCGGTGTTCTGGGAACGGGGGTCCCCAGACTTGCCTGCCTGCGGCCTGCGGCGTGGCTCGAGTGGGGGCCCAACGGGGCCCATCTTCATCAACACAAGGCTTAAGACCCTCGCGAGGGGCCAAGCCTCGCGAGGCGGACGACACGGCGCTTCCTCCAACACGGCCTCCTAAGGCTGGCTCGCGAGGAGGCGGAGCGATCAAGGCGGGTACCTCACGAGGTGCCCATTACGCAAGCAATGACGACCAAGGGTGCCAGGCGGGCGCCAGCCCGCGCAGTGTCCTCCCTTTCCTCTTTGGTGCAAAGGGGGCAAGCGCAGGCGAGAGGATCAAGCAAAGGCACCCATTTCGGTGCAACGAGACCAAGACCAGCTCCATGACAAGGAGGAAGTCACTGTGGAGCCCGACCGGCGTCATCACCAGAGCCTTTGGCAGGCGAAGACCAACTTTAGTCAGGATAAGTGTACCAGATGTTCCCCTTCAAATTGGCCAATTGTTGGCGCCCTTCCCGCTCAATATTTGGGAAGAGGCCCAGGGCCTTTGCCTATAAATAGGACCAGCCACCCACAGAGTAGAGGAGGAAAAACGAGAGGGAGAGAGGCATCTGATTCAGTACCTAGAGCGAGTAGAGAGAGAAAGAGAAAGAGAAGGGCGATTGGACTCTCCCTAGCAGTTCATCCCCTAGCCAAGAACAGGCCCTCGCGAGGCCGTTCACCTGTACTATTCTTCCTCATCAGCCCAATAGGCAATCCACCCACCACACTGGAGTAGGGTATTACACCACAATGGTGGCCCGAACCAGTATAAACCCCGTGTCTCATGCGTTGTTCTTGCAGTAGTTGAGATCCTAGCGAGACGGAGAGGTAGAGGGCTCGATCTCCGCGTGCACCCCAGAGTTCGAACCTTAAGGGTCTGCTGGAACCCGTGATCCGACATTTGGCGCTCCAGGTAGGGGTGCGCCGGAATCCGTCTTCCACCACTCCGCTCTCCTCCGACCACCACATCCATGTCTGACGCTCGTCGGGCCCGCGCCGAGCGCCGGGCCGCCATCGCTTCCCGCGCCGTCCAGACGGCCCCCGTCGGCGGGCGTCCTCGTCATTCCCCGTCGCCCGCCGTCAAAGCCGCCACCGGCCCGGCGGGGAACGAGCAGCAAGCGTCCTCTCAACACCCGTCCGTGCGACGGGATGGCCGCACGGCCACTCCGTCGCTCACCCCAGCCGGTTCTTCGTCGCACGCGCTGCGCGCGCCTTTGGAGGCTCGAGCTGCGCTCGTCGCGGTGAACGAGCTCCTGCGCTACCGCCCCGTCGACGACGTCTACGAGGAGTGGCTCGACCGCGTCGCCGAGCTCGTCTGCGCCGCAGGGGGCTCTCCCGCGCCTTCCGCACCACTGCGCCGCACTCCGCCCCGCATGGCAATGAAGCTCCGGGGGCGTTCCAGCCGCCACCTTTCCAAGAAGATGCCATGGCCCCGAGGCACGCAGCTCCTGGGCGGAACCCGCTCCGTCATGCGCCGGCCCAGCAGGAACGGAGCTGCCAAGAAGTCCCGCGACCGCAAGAGGCCGCCCGGGCGCTCCCGGCCCCGGCTCGCCGAGACCCTGCTCCAGCTCCGGCACGTCAAGACCCCGCGCTGCTCCCAGCTGCGGCGCAAGGGGACCCACAAGGCCAAGCTCTCCCTCAACCAAAACCTCCCGCGGCTACCGCTGGCTGCCGTGCCTACACCCCTGAGTTGCGTAGCGTCGCGTGGCCCGGCAAGTTCAAGCCAGACCTGCCTCCTCGCTACGACGGCACCACTGATCCCACGGAGTTCCTCCAGCTCTACGAGCTGGGAATCGAAGCTGCCAGCGGGGACGAGAAGGTCATGGCGAACTGGTTCCCCATGGCGCTGAAGGAAGGTGCTCGCACTTGGCTCTTGAACCTGGCCCCAGGCACGATCTCCTCCTGGGACCAGATGCATACCCGCTTCATCGCCAACTTCCAAGGTACCCGCGACCGGCCTCCCGCCGTGAGCGACATGCGCCGCATCAAGCAGCAACCTGGGGAGACCCTGCAGAAGTACATCTAGCGCTTCAACAATGCGCGCCTCAAGATCCCCAGGGTGTCCGAAGAAGCCATCATTTCGGCCTTCTCCGATGGCGTGTGCGACGTCAAGATGAAGGAGGAGCTGGCGATGCATGAAGACCTCTGCACCTCCCTGGAGTTGTTCAACCTGGCGACCAAGTGCGCCAGAGCTGAGGAGGGACGCCTCTCCCTCCTCGAGTTGCCTGCCGCAGACCCAGAAGAGAAGAAGCCCAAGGCCAAGGACGTGAAGCGCAAAGGGGCTGCCGTGCTCGCGGCAGAACCAGACACCAAGCGGGGCAAGGATCTGCCTGAATCCTCCAGGGGCAGCCGGTACTGTGTGTACCACGACCTCCACACCCACAACACCAATGAATGCCAAGAACTCCGCGCCGTGCGAGAAGGAAGAGTTGGCCGGCGCCCTGACCGTGTTGACCGGGGCTACGGCCGAGGAGGAGGAAGGAACCCGGGATGCTGGGAAGACCGCGGCCCACGTCCAGGCTGGCGTGACCAACCTTGCGAGGACCGCTGGTGCGACCCGCCTCGCGAGGGGGACTGGAGGGATCAGCCTCGTGAAGATCGCCCTCATGGCAACCCAGGCCTGCCGTCATTGCCGCCTCAGCCGAGAAGGAATGAAGACCGCCACCAAGACGAGGGGGCTGGGGGCTTCCAGGAGCCTCGCGCCATCGCCTGCATCCTAGGCGGAGCTCAAGCCCCAGCCTCCCAACGTATCTTCAAGCAGTTTGCTCGCAAAGTGAATGCAGTCCTCCCCAAGCTTGAAGCAACGCGTCCCCTCAGGTGGTCGGCCTGCACCATCACGTTCAGCTCAGCAGACCAGCTCAAGTGCGCAGCCATAGCCGGAGTCCTCCCAATGCTTTGTTCCCCAGTCATCAGCAACATTTTGGTCACCAGGGCCCTCATCGACGGAGGGGCAGGGCTCAATGTCTTGTCCGTGGAAACGTTCAACAGCCTCCAAGTGCCCTATGACCAGCTTCAGCCAACCAAGCCATTCTCCGGAGTCACCGACGGTTCCACGGTCCCGATCGGGCAGGTCCGCCTCCCAGTTACCTTCGGTACCTACAACAACTACCGCACCGAGCTCATCGACTTTGACGTCGCCCACATCCGCCTGCCGTACAATGCCATCCTCGGGTACCCGGCGCTGGCCAAGTTCATGGCCATGACTCACCATGGCTACAACGTCCTCAAGATGCCAGGAAGCGGCGGCGTCATCACGGTGCCATGTCAAGAGAAGGATGCAGTGTGTGCCCTGGAGCGAGCCTTTCAGGCCGCGTAACAAGAAGACCCAGATCGCGGAAGCAGGAGGCTTCCTGAGACCACCCCCAAGAAGAAGAAGACAACATCAGGCTCAGACCCTCAGGAGGCAGGCCCTTCAAGGCTCGCGTCTGCCCAGGGGGGCCCTCCTTCAATCGCATAGGAAAGTGCGCCCGGCGCCCTCCTCAGGCAGGGCTCGGGGGCTCTCACTTGGAGGGCCATCGACCTCGCCAAGGTCACGAGGGAGGCGCTGGGGCACCATGTGGAGGCGTGTTTTGAAGCACGCTTCCCTCGGGAGGAAGCCAGGGGAGGAAGGTCAGACCAGCAGGATTTTGTTAGCAAGTCCATTCAAGAGCTACAGGAGTCAAGGATCATGAGGGGTTGCCGTCGCCCACCAGCTGTGGCTCCCCATCCAGGCGAGGATGGTGGGCTGCGTGTCTGCGTCGACATACCAGGGCTCAACCAGATCGCCACGACGGAGCGCCTCTGGCCCTCACAAGCGGGGCGATGCGGAGGACCACCCCACAGCTATGTTCGCATGCCTTATGGCCTGCCGAGCATGGCTGCGGCGTACCAGCGCATCATGAGGAGCGTCTTGGAGGCGCAAGAAGGCAGGCGTTCCGCAGCCCTGGCGGAGATGGAGGCTGCTCACGAGGAGCCACCAGTGCCTCCGGAGCCTCCCGAGGCCCCCAGCCCTGGGGGCTCGTGAGGATCAGCTTCCGCAGCCCACCGAGTCTGCTGCGCCAACGCCACTGCATCAACGACATCTTCAGGTGACATCTTTCAAGTTTCATTTTCAGCTGGGAGCGCCCTCCCAGGGTTGCGTCATTCCCAGGCCACGTGGGTCCGTCCCTGTGGCATGTATCCCTTTTTATCTTTTCAGTCGCTAGCTTGCTTTGCTGGGGGCGCCCCTCGGGCTGCATCATCCCCAGGCCGCTCAGGTTAGACCCAGCGGCGTGTATCCCTTCCGCGTTTATTTCCAGTTATGCATCATTACTCGATGCCGTCTGCGGCGCCCTTCTTCTTCATGTCGACCCCTTGCACGTTAAAGGGGGGGTGCCTGAGCATCGCGACTCAGGGCTCTTACTGGCTCTCCAGCCCTCACCCTCTGGCCTTGTCCACGGCATCGCGACCTAGCATATCAGCGACGGCTGAGACAAGCTCGAGGGCCGGGACCCGAGGACGTAGAGTGCCGGCATCTAACCAGACTTTGCAGGAACACATCTCAAGATACGTCCCAGTGCCAGGCGCAACCCTCCTAGAGGTAGGGCCTCATGAGTCCCGCGCTAGCTCACGGGTGCCCAGATACACCTCACCTAGCTCTACCGTGCCAGCCACGTGTCAGGGCGGGGCTGTACACGCCCCGGGGGCTCCTCCTGGAGGGGAGCCCCCTCCCACGTACCAGTGGAAGCACCATGCTCCGCGCTGGCTGACGACACTGCCGAGGAGCGGCCATGCCCGTACACATACGGAAGCGCTATGCTCCGCGCTGGTGATAAACAACTGAGGGTGGCCTCCGGGCCGCGTTAACCTCAGGGAGCCCCGAGCTCAGTGGCCGGCCTCATCACAACGCCTCCCCCCGGGAGCGCCGCGCGAGGGGGCTGGGCACGGGGGCTACGACTGGGTCACGCCCAGCCGTACGCCCCAGCCAAGCCCTCGGGCCTGGTTCGTCGCGCGTCTCTCCCCGAGCGGAGCCAAGGTACGAAGGCCGTTTGCGCGTCAAGGGGGACTCCTGAGCATCGCGACTCAGGAGCCTAACTTGTCACGTGGCCCGTCATTCCTTTGGTCCCGTCCTGGTTTCCGGTCGGGGCTAATGCTGGGTGAGGCATGCGCGTGGCCGGGCTCTGCCGGTGTAGAGCATAAGCAAGTAGGGAAGAGGAACATAAAATTCAAGGAACTTAAAAACGAATATTACAACCCATAATGTCGCCTTGATTCCAAACGCAAATTAAATGCCTCCTCGAGGCGTCGTGCATGTGCAGGAATCGAAAGAAGAACAGGAACGATAGCGGAGTCACTTGTCGGCAGCGGAGTCGCGTGGAGTGGCTTCACCTTGCGGGGTAGTAGAGACGGCAGTGCCTCGTTTCGGCTTGGTGCTGAAGGCCCGGAACTTCCCCAGCAGCGCCTCCGCGCGCCCCTTCACGGCCTCGACAGCAGCAGCGGTGCCTTCGCCGCTCACCGGCTCCAGCAGGCTGTCAAGGTCGGCGCTGGGGTCGCGAAGGTAGACATGGGAGAAGACCCGCGTCAGCGCGGCAGAAGACAGGACACGCGCCTCGGCTTCGACCATGGGGACGAGTCCGAGGGCGACATCTCCAAGAGCCTTCACCAAGAAGGGAAGCAGTTTGGCGGGGCCGTCCCCATCGCCAGCCAGCGGGCAATCCAGGCCACTCTCGTAAAGCGTCTTCAGTGAAGCGCGGGCATCCTTCTCCATGTCTGCGAAGGCCACGCGATCCTCGGCAAGGACCCGGGCCTTGGCGTCCAGCTCGGCCTTCGTCGTCTCCAGCTCCTTCTTCAGCGCACCTAGGTGGCTGCGGTGCTTCTTGAGCTTCGCCTCCTGGTCCTCGAGCGCCGCCTCGCGAGCCTTCACCTCCTTCTCCTGCTCTTGGCGAAGGCGGGTCTCTTCTGCAAGCTGACCACGCAGGCCTTGCAACTCGTCCTCCAGCTCCTTGCAGCGGCCGCGGATTCTAACCGCCTCTCCCAGGGCCGCGTCACGGGCAGCCTTCGCCTCGAGGGTAGCCTCCTTCTCCTCGTCACAGGCTGTCGAGGCCTGAACCAGCGCTGCCCGGATCGAGGCGTCGGAGCGAATCCACCCCAAGGCCAGCTCCAGGCGCCCGGCCACCAGGCAAGGGTCGGTGCCTAGAAGATCCTGCCGCAGCCGGTCCAGTCCAGCAACAGCTCGCTCCAGGATGGAAGAAGAAGGCGGGAAGCATCAGGGCGCTTCGGGGCAGCAGGAGGAGTCCCGGAACCAGCAGCCAGCGGAACAGGAGGAGAAGGTAGCGGCGGCGAGGCTGCAGTATCCCGAGGCGGAGTCTGCTGCGCCTTCCCAGCCGTAGCAGCAGCACTAGACAAGTGCACCTCTGGGGTCGACCGAGCCATGGGGGTTGCGGCCCCAGCCAGATCAGCCAAGCCCCGCAAGGGCGAGTGGGCAGGGGGAGCCTGTGCGTCGTGGTCGCCCTCCCCTGCAGGTGGAGGTGTCGTCGCAGCCGGGGCCTCAGGAGCCCCCTTCATCTTCTTCGCCGCGGGCGCCAGCCTGCTCAGGAGAAGTAATCGTCAAGCCCCGTCGGTGGAACAAGAAACCAGGAATCAAGGATCAAGCGCTTACAGGTCGTCGGCAGAAAGCTCCGGTGGTCTCCTGCCAAACTTGAAGCCGGAGAGCCGGCTGGAGGGGTCGACCTCGGAAGCAGAAGGCGCGTCCGCGGTTCGCCCCGGAGTCAGGGCGGACCCGCGGGGAATCAACCCGGTCCTGCCCTTCCTCGGGACCGGAGGCGAGCTCCCGCTGCCCAGCACGTCATCGTCATCATCGTCACTCAGCGAAAGGCGGAGAGGACGGGGCTTGCGCTGGAGCGAGGGAGTCCTAGACTCTCCGTCGGTCGCCTCAGAGTCGGGGCCTGCCCCCTCCTCCTCCTGGCCGCCACCTCCGCTGGAGTCGCCGGAAGACACATTCACCAGATCCTCGGGAGCCACCGCGGGCACGAGCCCGTCCCCGTCGAAGACGGGCATGGACTCCACCACTTGCTCCCAATCGTCGCGAAGGAACAAGGGCGAAGGCGCGCCCTCCGGCATTGCTGCCTCGCCCCCGACCAGGGACTGGAGAACCGCAGTCACGTCCCCTTCGCCCATGGCGGCGGGACTCGGGTGAGGCCTCCACATCGGAGGAGAATACTGCCGAAGCGGAGCCAGTTGGTGCTCCAGGAACTCCCTCAGCAACGACGCCCCGGTCAGCTTTGCCACGCCAAGTTGGCCGGCTTCAGATCGGCGTCCATCTTCGCCAGCACCGACTTCGCGCGGGGATCCGTGAGCTCCGCCCGGCACCAGTCTTCTGAGCTCACGGCCGGCTCCGTGGGAAGGGCCAACCGAGGGTCGACGCACCCGGCATCAACCAACACCCACTTGCTCCGGAAGCCCTTGATCCTCTTCCCTGGATTCGAGATGGCCATGGAGCTGCCGCACGCGACGAAGCCCGCGCACGCAGAAGGAGAACCCTTGGAGGTCCGGAGGTAGAAGTAGTGTCGCAGCAAGGCCACTGAAGGCTGCACCCCCACATGCGCCTCGCAGTAGTAGGCGAAGATCGCCAAGAGAAGGACGGAGTTGGGGTGGAGATGCAAAGCTTGCAAGTTGTAATGGCGGAGGACGGCGAGGAAGAACTCAGAGAAAGGAGGCACCAGGCTCGATGCAATGGAGCTCACGAAGAAAGGATAGAAGGTGCTCCCTTGGCCTTCAGGGACATCAGAGCCGACCTTGAACATCTGCGCCCCGTCAATGCCCTGCGCTGCGGCCATCCGGTGCAGTAGGGCGAGGCTCGCCTTCGACACGTTGGGCGAATCCAAAGCAGGCGAGAACCAAGCTTCGGCCGGGGTTCGGTGAGGCGCCATGGCTACCTAGGACGAGCGGGTGGAGCAGATCTGGAAGCTTGGAGGAAGGGAGAAGAAGCGCAAGAAAGGGGATCTGAGCAGCAGATGAAGAAGGAGAAGAACCAAACCCGAGCAGATGCCACGCCTTTAGTATCCTGCGCAGTTGCAAAAGCACCCACGTCCAATCAACCGCCACGTGGCACCCGAGGCCGCAGGCTGTTAGGGCCCGCGGCGCTTCGCCCTTGCCCTTTCGCCTCTCGGCACGGCCAAGTCCATGCGCGCCTTGGGCCCGGGGGCTACTGTCAGCGTTCTGGGAACGGGGGTCCCCAGACTTGCCTGCCTGCGGCGTGGCTCGAGTGGGGGCCCAACGGGGCCCATCTTCATCAACACAAGGCTCAAGACCCTCGCGAGGGGCCAAGCCTCGCGAGGCGGACGACACGGCGCTTCCTCCAACACGGCCTCCTTAGGCTGGCTCGCGAGGAGGCGGAGAGATCAAGGCGGGTACCTCATGAGGTGCCCATGACGCAAGCAATGACGACCAAGGGTGCCAGGCGGGCGCCAGCCCGCGCAGTGTCCTACCTTTCCTCTTTGGTGCAAAGGGGGCAAGCACAGGCGAGAGGATCAAGCAAAGGCACCCATTTCGGTGCAACGAGACCAAGACCAGCTCCACGACAAGGAGGAAGTCACTGTGGAGCCCGAGCCGGCGTCATCACCAGAGCCTTTGGCAGGCGAAGACCAACTTTAGTCAGGATAAGTGTACCAGATGTTCCCCTTCAAATTGGCCAATTGTTGGCACCCTTCCCGCTCAATATTTGGGAAGAGGCCCAGGGCCTTTGCCAATAAATAGGACCAGCCACCCACAGAGTAGAGGAGGAAAAACGAGAGGGATAGAGGCATCTGATTCAGTACCTAGAGCGAGTAGAGAGAAAGAGAGAAAGAGAAGGGCGATTGGACTCTCCCTAGCAGTTCATCCCCTAGCCAAGAACAGGCCCTCGCGAGGCCGTTCACCTGTACTGTTCTTCCTCATCAGCCCAAGAGGCAATCCACCCACCACACTGGAGTAGGGTATTACACCACAATGGTGGCCCAAACCAGTATAAACCCCGTGTCTCATGCGTTGTTCTTGCAGTAGTTTAGATCCTAGCGAGACGGAGAGGTAGATGGCTTGATCTCCGCGCGCACCCCAGAGTTCGAACCTTAAGGGTCTGCCGGAACCCGTGATCCGACAGTGTGTGATTGCTGCTCTGTTATAAATCCTTCAAAGTACTGTGTGGTTTCAGCATTACTGATCCAGGGATGACACCGGAGTACAGAGACTTGACCATCTGAGGTCGGGTCGCTACAGAGATGGTATCAGAGCACACGCTGACTGTAGGACACGACCACTAAGTTAAAGCCATAGATCACTATTCTCCTCTCATTTTCTGACTCCTCATCTTTTCTACTCTTTTAGGATGACGGACGCGAAGATCAAGTACGCTCAACCGGATGAAGGCACACCTTTTGGATTTCACTTGAAGGAAGTCACAAAGTACCTGAACATTGGACTACCAAGCTTCACCGGGACCTTCAACGCCACTCTGCCTGAAGAGGAGCGCTGGAAGATTCAAGCTCATGTTCCGGGAAGGACATTCGCGCCAATCATGAAGCCCATAGATAGTGTTTTCAGTGCACCAACCTTGAGTCTGGGAAAGAGCATGGCAGCTCATATCACCATGGGACGCATTGGATAAGTTTATCAAGAAGACCTCAAGGACACTATCTACCAGATTTGCGGACGCCGAGATGAACAATGGGAGATAGTCAGCACCAAGAAGGATAGATCCATTGCAGCTTTCATCCAGGAGTTAAACCAGCACATTCGACGCCAAGAGAACCAGATGTGCAATGATATGATAGAGTTGAAGAATGCGAAGGCAAGGATCATCGAGCTAGAAGGAGAACTGAAGGGTACACGCAAGGACTACATGGACGAGATCGTAGCACTAGTAAGGCACAATGTCGATCTCAAGCAGGAGATTGAAGAACTCAAGGGGAGATTAGCATCCAAGAAGGAAGACAAGTACGTCGCATGTCCGAACAACTACATCATCATCGACGACACCGATTCGGATCCAAGTGAACCCGACTTTGAAGACTAAGCTGGAGCAGACATCATGGAGTCTTCCACCGATTCAAATTTTTAGATGACCACCAAATATTAGTAGTATTTCCCCCATGTATACATTATAGTTCGAACACTTTTGCGATAGTCCTAGACCGTTTGTAAGCCCTTGTTTGAATTCAACGAAGTGAATTTGTGTGCATTTGTCTCATGTGCATTTGGGTAGTGTTTTCTCCTTAGACCTCACTCTATTCTTAATTCTCATCTTTTCTAAACCCTCAGATGCCTCCGAGACGTGACAATGGATTCCCACCGGAGCTCACCCAGTTGATCCAGCAACATAACCAATTGATGCAGTTGTTAGTCCAGAACCAGCAGAACAACAACAACAACAACAACAACAACAACAACAACAACAACCCTCCGCCGCCGCCACCTGTTGATCACCTAACCCGTTTCCTTAGGCTGAATCCACCGGTGTTTTCCAGTAGCACCGAGCCAATAGTAGCAGACGATTGGCTCCGCAAGACAGGAAGGGAGTTGACCACTGCAGGATGCACAGATGTTGAGAAAGTGAAGTTTGCCGCACATCAGCTTGACGGACCCGCGGCAGCATGGTGGGAGAATTTAACAGCCACTTACCTAGTTGACACTGTCACATGGGATCAGTTTCAGCAAGCTTTCCGCACTTCCCATGTTTCAGCAGGAGCTATGGCCATGAAGAAGCGTGAGTTTCGCAACTTACGCCAAGGAGGAAGGACAGTTGGCCAGTACGTTGACGACTTCAGCAAGTTAGCACGTTATGCTCCAGATGACGTTGCTACGTATGCGGCTAAGCAGGAGAAGTTTTTGGAAGGACTGAATGATGAGCTAAGCATGCAGTTGATGGTAGCAAGTTTCAACAATTACCAGGAGTTGGTAGATCATGCCATCATGATTGAAGGGAAGCAACAGCAGATTGAGAACCGCAAGAGGAAGTATGGACAGGGGAAGTATAACTCTGGAGCCCAGCAGAAGCCCCGTTTTACCCCTAAACCGGGAGTTCAGTTTCAGCATACCCATGGAGGAGGTAGTTCGCACAACCATAATGGCCACAAGAATGGAAATGGGAATGGAGGAAGCAACGGCCAGAACCGTACCACCCCATCGACCCCAGCCAAGAGAGATCTGAGTCAAGTCACCTGTTTCAAGTGTTCCAAGACCGGACATTATGCCAATGAATGTCCTGAAGGCCAGAATGGCAATGGAAGCTCTGGAAAGAAGCCAAACCCTTTCAATAGGGGACAGGTGAACCACGTTAGCGTGGAGGAGGTTGAAGCTCAGCCTGATGCAGTAATCGGTAAGTTTTTGGTTAAGTCATTTACTGCACTCGTTCTTTTCGATACTGGTGCATCGCATTCATACATATCAAGGGGATTTGTGGAAAAGTATAACCTTCCCACTAGGGTTCTTAAAACACCTATGCTAGTAAGCTCGCCAGGAGCAGAGTACATGGCCAGACAAGGATGTTTTCAAGTGCCATTAAGTATAGGAAGGCATGTTTTCCCAATGGATTTAATCATTCTGGAATCCCAAGGTCTGGATGTGATTCTCGGTATGGATTGGCTGTCGATGTATGGAGGAAACATCGATTGCGCCAGTAAGACAATTTTGCTTACAACGCCCGAAGGAAGAAGGATCAAGTATGTATCTCGGCATGTGCCAAACAGGACACAAGTAAATTCTTTATCAGGAGTAGTGCAGGAAGAAGTACCAGTGGTAAAGGATTTCCCTGATGTATTTCCTAAGGAATTGCCAGGCATGCCACCGGATAGAGATATTGAGTTTTTGATTGAGCTTTTGCCAGGCACTGGGCCAATATCGAAGAGACCATACAGGATGCCAGCATAGGATTTGGTGGAAATTAAGAAGCAGATTAAGGAGTTATTGGATAAAGGTTACATTCGCCCAAGTTCTTCGCCTTGGGGATCACCCGTACTTCTTGTGGAGAAGAAGGATGGATCATTAAGGATGGTTGTTGATTACCGTGGATTGAATGAAGTAACCATCAAGAACAAGTACCCACTGCCAATGATAAATGATCTGTTTGATCGTTTGCAAGGAGCTAAAGTGTTTTCCAAGATCGACTTGCGATCAGGGTACCATCAGTTGAAGATTCGGGAGCAGGACATACCTAAGACGGCTTTTACCACGAGATACGGATTGTATGAGTATACCGTTATGTCATTTGGACTGACTAACGCACCTGCCTATTTCATGAACCTGATGAACAAAGTATTTATGGAGTTTTTGGATAACTTCGTCGTAGTGTTCATTGATGACATTCTGATTTTCTCAAAGAATGAAGAAGAGCATAAGGAACATTTGCGTTTGGTTTTGGAGAAACTAAGGGAACATCAGTTATATGCCAAATTCAGCAAATGTGAGTTTTGGTTGAAGGAAGTTGGATTTCTTGGACATGTTATATCTGGAGAAGGGATAGCAGTTGACCCCACAAAGGTTGAGACCGTAACCGAATGGGAAGCACCAATGACAGTTGGAGAGATCCGGAGTTTTCTTGGACTCGCAGGATACTACCGGAGATTCATTGAGAATTTCTCAAAGATTGCAAAGCCTATGACGGAGTTGTTGAAGAAGGATACCAAGTTCAATTGGACTGAGGAATGTGAGGCCAGTTTTCAGGAGTTGAAGAAACGATTGGTTTCTTCACCAGTATTGATTCTGCCAGATCAGACCAAGGATTATGAGGTGTATTGCGACGCTTCACGTCGAGGACTTGGAGCAGTGCTTATGCAGGAAGGAAGAGTTGTTTCGTATGCCTCACGACAACTGAAACCTCACGAATTGAATTATGCTACGCATGATTTGGAGTTAGCAGCCGTAGTGCATGCATTGAAAACGTGGAGACATTTCCTCATTGGAAATCATTGTGAGGTATATACGGATCACAAGAGTTTGAAGTACATTTTCACGCAGAAGGAGTTGAACCTCAGACAAAGGAGATGGTTGGAACTCATCAAGGATTATGATATGAGATTGCATTACCATCCAGGCAAAGCTAATGTAGTAGCTGACCCATTGAGCCGTAAGAGCCATGTCAATACACTAATGACGGGAGAAATACCAAAGGAGTTAGCAGAAGATCTTCGTGAACTATGTTTGGAGATAGTTCTGAGAGGCTATGTAGCAGCATTGGAGATTCAGTCAACATTGATGGATAAAATTAGAGAGGCTCAGAAATCTGACAAGGAGATTGCAGATATAAAGAAGAAAATGAGCGAGGGAAAAGCAAAGGGATTTCATGAGGATGAGCATGATACCCTATGGGTTGAGGACCGTGTTTATGTGCCAAACGACCCGGAGATCAGGAAGTTGATTCTACAAGAGGCACATGATTCACCCTATTCGATTCACCCCGGAAATACCAAGATGTATTTGGATTTGAAGGAAACATTCTGGTGGACCGGAATGAAGAAGGATATTGCAGCATATGTAGCAGTTTGTGATGTGTGTCAAAGAGTGAAGGCAGAACATCAGAAGCCAGCCGGATTGTTACAACCATTGCCGATACCCGAATGGAAGTGGGATAAGATAGGCATGGATTTTATCACAGGACTACCCAGGACGAAGGCAGGCTATGACTCGATATGGGTAGTAGTTGATCGTTTGACGAAGGTAGCACATTTCATCCTAGTTAGGACCACATACACCAGTGCTAAGTTGGCAAAGATATACATGACCAGGATCGTTTGTTTGCATGGAGTTCCGAGGAGTATCGTATCAGATAGAGGAACCCAATTTACCTCAAAGTTTTGGAATCAGTTGCATGAAACTTTAGGAACCAGACTAGAGTTCAGCACAGCTTTTCACCCACAGACGGATGGACAGACTGAGAGAGTCAATCAGATTTTGGAAGATATGCTGAGAGCCTGTGCACTAGATTATGGATCTAGTTGGGACGATAACTTGCCATATGCGGAGTTTTCTTATAACAATAGTTACCAAACCAGTTTGAAGATGGCACCTTTCGAAGCTTTGTACGGAAGGAGGTGCAGGACACCGTTGTCATGGGACGAAGTTGGAGACCGTCAGTTCTTTGGACCAGATTTGATTAAGGAGTCTAAACGGAAAGTTAAGTTGATTCGCGATAGGCTCAAGGTAGCCCAATCCAGGCAGAAGAGCTACGCAGATTCTAAACGCAAGGAGACAGTTTACGAAACCGGAGACAGAGTTTATCTTCGAGTATCCCCACTTCGAGGAGTTAAGCGCTTTGGAGTTAAGGGAAAATTAGCACCGCGTTTCGTTGGACCGTATAAGATTTTGCAACATATGGGAGAAGTCGCTTATAAGTTGGAATTACCAGAGGGACTGTCAGGAGTTCATGATGTATTCCATGTTTCTCAGCTGAAGAAATGTCACGCCGAAATGGCGGAGGTGCCGCTAAGAGATACAGTGCCGCTTGAAGCGATTCAGTTGAAGGATGACTTAACATATGAAGAGAAGCCAGTTAAGATTCTCGAATATGCGAGCAGAGTTACCCGCAGCAAGGTTATCAAGTTTTGCAAAGTTCAGTGGAACCACCACTCAGAGGATGAAGCCACCTGGGAGAGAGAAGAAGATTTGCTCAAGGACCACCCTCACCTATTTTCTAGCCAACCCGAATCTCGAGGGCGAGATTCATCTTAAGGGGGGTAGGTTTGTAACATCCCAAATTTTCAATTTGGAATGTTATACATTAGATCATCATGCATATCATATTTTCTTGCATTTTGGTCGATCCTAGAAATTTCACGCAACTCAAGGACCCTCGGAGAGAGTTGGAGATTTCGTTATTTTCATATTTGAGTTTTCTCAAATTTTGAAAAGAGGATCATTTGATTTTATTTATTTCATCTTCAATTATTTTTCCAATAACAAAAATATGAGAAGGGAATAATATGACTTTCCCAACTTTAGGAAAAATAAAGATTAAATAAACAAATCAAATTTTGGATTTTTCCGGAGTTTATTTGCATTTTATTTGGATTAGGGAAAAATGCGTGTTTTCAAAATATTACATTTAGGCCCTAAAAAATGTTCATTTCGTTCGACTACTTTTTAGGAGTCGGGGAAAATTCACTTCGGAAATTTTGGAGCTCGTTTAGATTTTCTTTTATTTATTTTTCTGCGTGCATATTTATTTTAAAAATAATAATAATAAAATGTGCGGCGCCCCGGCTGGGCCAAAGGCCCAGCCGGCCCAGCCGCCCCGCCCCGCCTCGCGCGCGCGCCCACGCCGCGCAGCGCCGCCGCCGCCGAGTCCGGATCGGACTCCGCCGCCGCCGCCCCTTTCTTGCCCCCTCCCCCAAGTCTCCTCCCCCCTTTATATATCCAGCCACCCCCACCCCCCCTCTCCTCCCCACACCACCCGTGCCGCCCCCGCCGCCCGCAGCAGCAGCAGCAGCCGCAGCCGCCGCCGCCGCCAGCGTCGCCGCCTGCCGCCGCCGCCCCGCGCTGCCCCGCCGCCCCACCGGAGCCTCCCGCCGACGAGGTAGCCCCGCGCCGCGCCACCCTCGCCTCGGTTCGGTTTTTTTTAAACTGTTCCGGTTTATTTTGTTTCGATGTTTCGGTTTTTTTTCGAAACCGTAGATCGGTTTTTCGTTTTTTGGGTTTAATTGTTTAGCGAGCGTTCGCTGGACCGTTCGTCTTAACGAACGTGATCACTGGTTAGTCTCGGTTAACGAACGTTCGTTCGTTAAACCGTTCGTCGTTTTTCTTTTTCGTCAAATTTATTCCGCGATTTTTCTGATCGCGATTTCAGATCCGATCTTCTTTCTAGTTTATCTTCTCGCTCGTTTATCAGAATCAGGTGATTCAAGCGCCTGGAGTTTCGGTTCGAAACCGTCGTTCCGACTAATCAACTTAAACAAGTTTTTTCTACTGTAAAATTTGACCTAGTTCCAATTTGCTAGAACGAAGTTGATTTCTTTCGCCGTTTGATTTCTTTTGCTTCGTTCGATTCGTTTCTTTTTGCAACCGGAGTTCTTAAGTTGAACTTTCTGGTTCGATCTCTTGTTCGAGTTTTACCTGTGCATTAGATGAGTACTTATTGTATGCTTGTTGTTTGTCTGTGATAGATCACCCGGAGTGCGCCGCCTGTTATTTCGAAGCTCTAGGTTTCGCGGATCCTCAGCAAGGCAAGTAACACTTTGGTCATACTTTCTCATTGCCCAGTTTTCATTGCATTAGATCAATCCTCAAACATTGCATGATTAGGATCTAATTAAACTGTGGGATGGGAGGTAGCTGAGGTAGTACCTATTACCTGTTTTACTTAAGAAACCTTTGGGAGTTACTTCTATGTTTGCTTATTATGCCATGCTATGCTAGTAGACGTGGATTGGGTGAGTGATATCCATGACAGATGTGAGTTATGTTAATTAATGGTTTATCTAAGGTGGCAACTTAAACACACATCTGGGTGGATTGAGGCACCTGGTTTCTATCAGGACTTGCCTATTGTTCTTTGGACCGCCACCCAGGCTCAAAGGGATCATAAGATCATTCATGCTAGTAACTTCCGTGTGCAGCCACAAGCCGTTATGGGCTCTGGCATAGTTGACTAAGTCATGCGAACTCTTACAGGGTAGACTAGCAGATGTAGGGGAAAGTAGGTGTACCGGTCTATCCAAACGTAAGGTGCTAGCGCTTCTGAAAGACTATGTCTCGGTCATCCGTTTGTCAAAAACCATGTAGTGCGAGAAACTAAACGGAGGCGATCGAGTCTTATGGGGAAAAGTGCGCAAACCTCTGTAGAGTGTACAAACTAATCATGATTAGCCGTGTCCCCGGTTATGGACGTCTTGAGTATCTAGTACTTGAATATCATGTGAATCTCATCATGTTACTTCTAATTAATATTGTTGGGTTTTAATTGTTCACTTAATTGGGATCGGAATGCTGTCAACCATTCTCGATGTTTCAACCACCATGATAGTTAAATAAACTTATTCCTTTGCAGTAGGGAAAAATTGGCTTTACGTAAAACTGTAACCATAGAGCTTTTCCACCAGCCATATATGCATGTAGTATAGGCTTATCATTCATTACTCTATATGTGTTACATTGCCAGCATATTCCATGTGCTGACCCGTTTTCGGGCTGCAACGTTTCATGTTGCAGACTTTTCAGACGATGAGTAAGGTGCTTTTAGGTCGTGGTTCTATACTCAGTGATGCCGTTGAAGTTGATGGACTCACTTATCTTCCAAGTATTCCGCTGTTATCATTATTAGATGGCCTTAAGCCATATTTATTGTAATAAGTTCTCTTTGAGACATCGATGTAATAAGTGTGTGATTGCTACTCTGTTATAAATCCTTCGAAGTACTATGTGGTGTCAGCATTACTGATCCAGGGATGACACCGGAGCACAGAGACTTGACCATCTGAGGTCGGGTCGCTACATGGAATGATAAGATGAGGAAGATCGACGTAAGCTTCACTCATCGTCGAAAAGTTGTGCTCCGGGAAGAAGGACCAGGTAGCACAGTTAAAAAAGTTACAAGATAATGATATAGCCGATCAGGCTAGGAATGACTTGAAGGATTAATAAACTCATAAGCAACGAAAAATACCTAGAGTTATCGAATCGGAGTGCGGAATCGATTCACTTACCAGTGTTCTCGAGTGACCAACCACTCAGAACCCGGGGGTATTGGAATTTGTGATCAATAGTAGTTCGATGAAGAACTCATAAGAAGTTATGTAGTTCCTGCGATATTCCCGAGATACCAAGGGGTAACACTCGAGGGTAAATCAGAATACAGGTTGGCTAGGCATATTGGTTTGCAGAAGACAAGTGCTTTAGCTTGTCCGTGAAATGGGATCAAAGAAGAACAATCATGGTCGGAACCACGGTTGCAAAGGATCAAATCCCAGATATGAGATGATCTTATACCTTGGGGTTAATTAATTTTAAGAGAAGCTTCCATGATAAGATCTACATCGTGTCCATGGGCATGAACGCAAAGTTCAAGGTCGACTCCCACTTCTTCAATGCATATCATTTCATTTACTTCTCGCTTTCGATGAAGTTGAAGTGTTGGAATGTTATCTGGCTAAACACTAGAAGAGTAAGACTCGTTAAAACTCTCGGGGTCAAATGGATTATGGGAGGCATAGGTTCAACCCAGAGGGGCATCTTAGGAACCTATCCCACAAACTTCAGAAGTAAACAACACAAGCTCGAAAGCAGAGCATGGTTGATAAAAGAAGAGGACACAATTACCAAAGGCAATATGTATCTGGGAAAGAACTTCACGAGGTTCTTTGAATATGAAGGACACTGTCGGATGATAATCCAATAATGGACCCGGCGATCCACAACGGAGCTGATGTGAGTATCGATACTCACCCAGAAGAAGAAAGAATGCGAAGGTATCGGGTTAAAGATATAACTGGATAACTTCAAAGCTTGAATACAAAGGAATTGCGGTTTTCAAATCAGAAGATCTGAAGCAGAGGCTCTGATCAAAAGATGATTAAGTTGAATAGACTTAGAGGTGCACCCGATCAAATCTTGATTGGGCAAGAACTAGCTCATAACCGGAGCGATGTCGAAGCCGGGAAGAAAATTTCCAAGGATTAATTGATGATTGCGAGTATTCGCTCACACGTTGAATCCACAGGAACAGAATGACAACTACAAAGGATTTTTAATGGATATTGCTACACATATGGAATTAACCATAATGCAAGCAGGTAAACTTTCCAGAGCAATAGGTTGTTGAGGATTTTCGGAAGATTGAATAGCGTTTCGAAGACATTGGTGAAACGCATGAACAACTGGGGATAAACGAATTCGCGGTAAGTGTGAGGAGTTATCCGTAAGGGATTTCAAGCGGTATGAACTGCAAGGCAGTGAACTCAAAGGATTCTTGATACAACGGAGAGTATTTCTAGGCATCAAGAGTAACGAATGGCAAGTGTGTGAAGTTATTCATAAGAATATATTGGTGGTAGGGAATTGCAAAGGCTGTGGCACAAGGGTTTCGGGGAAACATCGGAGAGTATCTTCATAATCTTCTGGTGTATCAAGCGATCACCGGTAATGTCGGGGCTCTCCGGGAGGAAGTGGGTCCGAGAACCTAAGTGTCAGCGTTAGTAAAAATGTTTAACCCAAATAGACGAGAGTTCAGAGTCCCAAAGCATAGACGGGGAATAAAAGATCCTAATACCACCCAATTGGCGACGTGGGTCCGTAAGACACACAGCCAAGTTAGTAAAAGTTTTGTAAAGACTAGACTCGACTTTGGCCAAGGAGTTGGAAAGGGGGCTACCTACAGGCAGTCGGCTCTGATACCAACTTGTGACGCCCTCGATTCAATCGTACACTAATCATACACGCAAATGTGTACGATCAAGATCAAGGACTCATGGGAAGATATCACAACACAACTCTAGACACAAATTAAAATAATACAAGCTTTATATTACAAGCCAGGGGCCTCGAGGGCTCGAATACACAAGGGTCAGCGGAAGCAACAATATCTGAGTACAGACATGAGTTAGACAAGTTTGCCTTAAGAAGGCTAGCACGAAAGCAATATCGATTGAAAAGGCAAGGCCTCCTGCCTGGGAGCCTCCTAACTAGTCCTGGTCGTCAGCGGTCTCCACGTAGTAGCAGGCATCGGCGGTGGCATCTAGCTCCTGGGCTCTGACATCTGGTTGCATCAACCGGAAAGAAGAAGAAAAAGGGAAAAGGGGGAGCAAAGCAACCGTGAGTACTCATCCAAAGTACTCGCAAGCAAGGATCTACACTACATATGCAACATTATCAAAGGAAGGTTGTATATGTGGACTGGGCTGCAGAAATGCCAGAATAGAGAGAAGGCCTAGTCCTATCAAAGACTAGCATCTTCTGGAAACCACCATCTTGCAGCAACAGGAGGGAGTAGAATAGCATAAGGCAAAGTAGTAGAAGTGTTATCAACCTCGGCCGAAGATCCTTTCTCGACTCCCTGCGAGAAAGAAATACCAGAGCCATACTATCCAGTTATCATCACAATACATTTCTCATCACCATCCAGTTCTCATCACAAGTATCCAGTTCTAGTTGTATCGATCGGGATACAACTCCAAGTGTCCGTTACTGTAGGACAGGCTATCGATGGATGTTTTCTTCCCTGCAGGGGTGCACCAACTTACCCACCACGCTCGATTAACTCCGGCCGGACACACTTTCCTGGGTCATGCCCGACCTCGGCCAAACAATACGCCGCAACCCGACCTAGGCTTAATAGAGAGGCCAGCACGCCGGACTAAACCTATGCCCCCAGGGGTCATGGGCCATCTCCCCGAGAACTCCTGCACGTTGCGTGGGCCGCCGGTGAGTAGACCTGGCTACCTCCCTAAAAAGGAAGGAGCTTACGCAGTCCAACCCGGCGCGCGCCGCTCAGTTGCTGACGTCTATTAAGCTTCGGCTGATGTATACGACGCAGAACGCCCATACTATGCCCACGTGATGGTTAGTGCTATCAGGCCAGAGGCCCCTCGGATCAAATATCCAAATCGTAGTGGATTAGGAACGCGCGGTAACAAGCAGAGACTCACGAAAGATGTGACCCCGTTGCCCCGTCTCGAGGACTTGTGGCAAGGGCTAGGAATGCCCGGCCACGCCTCGTAATTATCTCACGGGCACCTTCCAGGTCCGCCCGACTCCACATCACTCGCAAATAAGCTCGCGCGGGTACCCTCAGGGCCAACCCGTCTTTAGTAACAGGGTCCAGTGCAAAGTCATGGTAACCATAGTAACCGTGTGTCTAACACCAAGGGCAAAAACCTGAGGAATCACCCTCGTCGGTTTCCCACTCGATGTAAACAACAAGGTGAATGTAAGAGGAACCACCCTCGAGGTTCACACTTGAGGGGTTGCACGACAGAGTCGTATCGGAAGTGGTTAAGGAGGAAATCACCCTCGATGACCATGACCGAATGACTACACTACAGGGTTAACATCAGAAGTGCTGAAGAGTTTCACCCTCGGTACTTGATAGTAACCCAGTAGTGTCGAGCAACTAAGGGGAAGTGATGTGCGGTGTCTGGGCCTGGTCTTCGATAACGTAGATCGAGTCGTCGATGATGAAGCGGGGGCAACAAGGACAAGTGTGGGTCACTGATGGATCACTAACCAACCTATACTAAGCAGTTTAGGATAAGCAGATAAGGTAACAATAGCAGGTTACAATAAACAGGCTATGCAGCAGAATAGGAGCAAACAAAAACAGTAGCAAAATCTAATGCAAGCATGAGAGAATGGAATGGGCGATATCAGGATGATCAAAGGGGGGACTTGCCTGGTTGCTCTGGCAAGGAGGGGTCGTCGTCGACGTAGTCGATCACAGGGGCAACATCGGTCTCGGGGTCTATCGGAGAGAAGAGGGGGAAGAAACAGTAAATATAAAAGCAAACATAGCATCACAAAGCATAACGTGGCAATAAGCTGCGCCGGGTGTGACCTAACGTATGGGGAAAACAACCGGGAATGATTTCCCGGTTCCGGACCTGTGTCCTACAGATGACCGGAGAGGGAATGTTCCATGTTCAGCATGCTAGGGGCATGTGACAGATGAACGGACTGCGTATTCAGATTCGTTGGATTTTTCTGAGCAACTTTCATATAGAAAACATTTTCATCCGAGTTACGGTTTAATTTCTATGAATTTTCAAAGTTTAAACAATACTCTGGAATTATTTAAATAAACAGAAAAGATAAAACGATGTCAGCATGACGCGCTGATGACGTCAGCAGTCAACAGACTGGCTGACCAGGTCAAAACTGACCTGTGGGTCCAGTGGGTCCCACGTGTCAGCGATTGAGGCACCAACCGAGGATTAAAAAGACTAACAGAACTAATTAGGGGTGTGGGCCCCATTAGTCAGTGACTGATTGTTGAGTAAAAGTAATTAACAAATTAATTAACATTTTATTTATTTATAAAACAAGTTAACTGGCACGGGGCCCACATGTTAGTGGCACTGGGCTGCCCAGTCAGCGAGGTTGACCGGGTCAACCTAGTCAAGGGGGCGAGCGGGGGCTACTGGGGCCACCGGTCAGCGACCCAGGGTGGTGGCCCCTAGTGGCCACGTCAGCGGTGGCGGTGGCGCGCCGGCGGTGGACATTTACAGCGGCGGCGACGCACCGGAGTCGGCCGGAAAAAGGCCACAGAGGGCCTCTAGGCCGGCGGTTTGGACCATCGGGTGCGTGGCGGCGTCGCGCACGCGATGGTGACGACGGCCGGCGCCGGGGAGGGTCGGAGCATCGCCGGCGTCGAGGTTTGCGGTCGCCGGAGTTGGGCGAGGATGGAGTCGGCGACAGGGGGCACGAACAAAGGCGCGGGTGGGCTCTTTCGTACGCCGGGTCGATGCCGCGTCAAGTGGTTGTAATGGGCAACACTAGGGAGGCCGGAGCTGGTCGGAGCAGCGATGGGGAGTGGCGGTGGCGCTCGGGCCCCGTTCGAATCGCGGCGGGAGCGGCCTAGGGGTGCGGTTGGGGCTGCGGCTCGGTGCGGTGCGCGCCCTGGAGGGCGCCAGTGACTCACACGAGGGTGCGGGAGCGCACACGGCGACCATGGAGGGCGGCGGAGGTCGGCAACGCGATGGGGTGGCTATGGCTAGGCAGAGGGACAGGGGAGAGCGGTGAGAGGAGGGCGAGCTCACAGTGGAGCCGTAGGGAGTGGCAGCAAGCTCGGGGATGGCGCGAGGTAGCCGGAATCGAAGACAATGGCGGCGATGCCCGAGGAAGAAGAAGAAGACGGGACGGCGATGTAGTGGCTCCCGTCCCCAACGGCTTGCTGTAGAGGACGTAGCCGACGACGGCGGTGCTCGGGAACGCGTTGGCGAGGCACGGCGTGGATGGTGGCCCCGTCGACGGCGATCGGTGGCGACGAGCTCGCGCCACCAAGCTCAGGATCGATCGAGAGGAGGGGGGAGAGGTGGATCTGGGGGAGGAGAGGCGCAAGTGGGAGTGGGGAGAGAGAAATGGGGCGACGCAGAGGGAGGGGATCCTTATCCCCTCGTCGGCGAGGCGCAAGGCGACGAGCGGGTCCGACGGCGACCACGGGCGCGGGTCGGTCGAACAGGAGAAGGGGAAGGCGGCCGGGAAGGGGGAGTGGGCCGGCTGGGGTAGGCAATGGCCAGCTGGGCCGTTTGGCCCAGTGAAAGGGTCAGTTTCTTTTTGTTTTTGCTTTACCCTTTTTCTTTTTCTTTTAAATAAAATAGAGAGAGGAAAAGATTTATTTGAGCATCCAAACGATTTAGGAAAAATATGGGACTTGGCCCATTAATTCCTCCACATTTTTAGGTATTGCCACCAATAGTTTGGAGGCAAGAGGAATTGACTAGGAATTTGGGAGATTGAGAATGGCATATTTAAAAGCTACTGAAGCACTAATTAATTTCCAGGGGCAATTTGGGAACTCCAAAGATTTTGGTTTTAACATGAAAAATACTTAGAGATTATTTGTCATATTGTGAACTATTTTGATTGCATGAACGAAGAAGAAAATATTTGACATGCAAATTGGAATTTGAAGCATTTTTTGGACAAGTGGCCTTTTGGCATGATGATCATGACGACATGACCTTTATTAGGGGGAGATTACTGTAGTGTGATGCTGGGGATGTTACAGGAGGTGACAAAGAGCTCGTCGTACATGGTTATGTCGATGCTAGCTTTGACGCTGATCTGGATGACTCTAAGTCGCAAACCAGATACATATTTATATTGAATGGTGGAGTTGTCAGTTGGTGCAGTTCCAAGCAAAGCGTCGTGGTGGGATCTACGTGTGAAGCAGAGTATATAGCTGCTTTAGAAGCAACAAATGAAGGAGTCTGAATGAAGGAGTTCATATCTTATCTAGGTGTAATACCTAGTGCATCGGTTCCAATGAAAATCTTTTGTGACAATACTAGAGCAATTAACCATAATGCAAGCAGGTAAACTTTCCAGAGCAATAGGTTGTTGAGGATTTTTGGAAGATTGAATAGCGTTTCGAAGACATTGGTGAAACGCATGAACAACTGGGGTTAAACGAATTCGCGGTAAGTGTGAGGAATTATCCGTAAGGGATTTGAAGCGGTATGAACTGCAAGGCAGTGAACTCAAAGGATTCTTGATACAACGGAGAGTATTTCTAGGCATCAAGAGTAACGAATGGCAAGTGTGTGAAGTTATTCATAAGAATATATCGGTGGTAGGGAATTGCAAAGGCTGTGGCACAAGGGTTTCGGGGAAACATCGGAGAGTATCTTCATAATATTCTGGTGTATCAAGCGATCACCGGTAATGTCGGGGCTCTCCGGGAGGAAGTGGGTCCGAGAACCTAAGTGTCAGCGTTAGTAAAAATGTTTAACCCAAATAGACGAGAGTTCAGAGTCCCAGAGCATAGACGGGGAATAAAAGATCCTAATACCACCCAATTGGCGACGTGGGTCCGTAAGACACACAGCCAAGTTAGTAAAAGTTTTGTAAAGACTAGACTCGACTTCGACCAAGGAGTTGGAAAGGGGATACCTATAGGCAGTCGGCTCTGATACCAACTTGTGACGCCCTCGATTCAATCGTACACTAATCATACACGCAAATGTGTACGATCAAGATCAAGGACTCATGGGAAGATATCACAACACAACTCTAGACACAAATTAAAATAATACAAGCTTTATATTACAAGCCAGGGGCCTCGAGGGCTCGAATACACAAGGGTCAGCGGAAGCAACAATATCTGAGTACAGACATGAGTTAGACAAGTTTGCCTTAAGAAGGCTAGCACAAAAGCAATATCGATTGAAAAGGCAAGGCCTCCTGCCTGGGAGCCTCCTAACTAGTCCTGGTCGTCAGCGGTCTCCACGTAGTAGCAGGCATCGGCGGTGGCATCTAGCCCCTGGGCTCTGACATCTGGTTGCATCAACCGGAAAGAAGAAGAAAAAGGGAAAAGGGGGAGCAAAGCAACCGTGAGTACTCATCCAAAGTACTCGCAAGCAAGGATCTACTCTACATATGCAACATTATCAAAGGAAGGTTGTATATGTGGACTGGGCTGCAGAAATGCCAGAATAGAGAGAAGGCCTAGTCCTATCGAAGACTAGCATCTTCTGGAAACCACCATCTTGCAGCAACAGGAGGGAGTAGAATAGCATAAGGCAAAGTAGTAGAAGTGTTATCAACCTCAGCCGAAGATCCTTTCTCGACTCCCTGCGAGAAAGAAATACCAGAGCCATACTATCCAGTTATCATCACAATCCATTTCTCATCACCATCCAGTTCTCATCACAAGTATCCAGTTCTAGTTGTATCGATCGGGATACAACTCCAAGTGTCCGTTACTGTAGGACAGGCTATCGATGGATGTTTTCTTCCCTGCAGGGGTGCACCAACTTACCCACCACGCTCGATTAACTCCGGCCGGACACACTTTCCTGGGTCATGCCCGACCTCGGCCAAACAATACGCCGCAACCCGACCTAGGCTTAATAGAGAGGCCAGCACGCTGGACTAAACCTATGCCCCCAGGGGTCATGGGCCATCTCCCCGGGAACTCCTGCATGTTGCGTGGGCGGCCGGTGAGTAGACCTGGCTACCTCCCTAAAAAGGAAGGAGCTTACGCAGTCCAACCCGGCGCGCGTCGCTCAGTTGCTGACGTCTATTAAGCTTCGGCTGATGTATACGACGCAGAACGCCCATACTATGCCCACGTGATGGTTAGTGCTATCAGGCCAGAGGCCCCTCGGATCAAATATCCAAATCGTAGTGGATTAGGAACGCGCGGTAACAAGCAAAGACTCACGAAAGATGTGACCCCGTTGCCCCGTCTCGAGGACTTGTGGCAAGGGCTAGGAATGCCCGGCCACGCCTCGTAATTATCTCGCGGGCACCTTCCAGGTCCGCCCGACTCCACACCACTCGCAAATAAGCTCGCGCGGGTACCCTCAGGGCCAACCCGTCTTTAGTAACAGGGTCCAATGCAAAGTCATGGTAACCATAGTAACCGTGTGTCTAACACCAAGGGCGAAAACCTAAGGAATCACCCTCGTCGGTTTCCCACTCGATGTAAACAATAAGGTGAATGTAAGAGGAACCACCCTCGAGGTTCACACTTGAGGGGTTGCACGACAGAGTCGTATCGGAAGTGGTTAAGGAGGAAATCACCCTCGATGACCATGACCGAATGACTACACTACAGGGTTAACATCAGAAGTGCTGAAGAGGTTCACCCTCGGTACTTGATAGTAACCCAGTAGTGTCGAGCAACTAAGGGGAAGTGATGTGCGGTGTCGGGGCCTGGTCTTCGATAACGTAGATCGAGTCATCGATGATGAAGCGGGGGCAACAAGGACAAGTGTGGGTCACTGATGGATCACTAACCAACCTATACTAAGCAGTTTAGGATAAGCAGATAAGGTAACAATAGCAGGTTACAATAAACAGGCTATGCAGTAGAATAGGAGCAAACAAAAACAGTAGCTAATGCAAGCATGAGAGAATGGAATGGGCGATATCGGGATGATCAAAGGGGGGGCTTGCCTGGTTGCTCTGGCAAGGAGGGGTCGTCGTCGACGTAGTCGATCACAGGGGCAACATCGGTCTCGGGGTCTATCGGAGAGAAGAGGGGGAAGAAACAGTAAATATAAAAGCAAACATAGCATCACAAAGCATAACGTGGCAATAAGCTGCGCCGGGTGTGACCTAACGTATGGGGAAAACAACCGGGAATGATTTCCCGGTTCCGGACCTGTGTCCTACAGATGACCGGAGAGGGAATGTTCCATGTTCATCATGCTAGGGGCATGTGACAGATGAACGGACTGCGTATTCAGATTCGTTGGATTTTTCTGAGCAACTTTCATATAGAAAACATTTTCATCCGAGTTACGGTTTAATTTCTATGAATTTTCAAAGTTTAAACAATACTCTGGAATTATTTAAATAAACAGAAAAGATAAAACGATGTCAGCATGACGCGCTGATGACGTCAGCAGTCAACAGACTGGCTGACCAGGTCAAAACTGACCTGTGGGTCCAGTGGGTCCCACGTGTCAGCGATTGAGGCACCAACCGAGGATTAAAAAGACTAACAGAACTAATTAGGGGGGTGGGCCCCATTAGTCAGTGACTGATTATTGAGTAAAACTAATTAAGAGATTAATTAACATTTTATTTATTTATAAAACAAGTTAACTGGCGCGGGGCCCACATGTTAGTGGCACTGGGCTGCCCAGTCAGCGAGGTTGACCGGGTCAACCTGGTCAAGGGGAGGGTCGGAGCATCGCCGACGTCGAGGTTTGCGGTCGCCGGAGTTGGGCGAGGATGGAGTCAGCGACAGGCACGAACAGAGGCGCGGGCGGGCTCTTTCGAACGCCGGGTCGATGCCGCGTCAAGTGGTGGTAATGGGCAACGCTAGGGAGGCCGGAGCTGGCCGGAGCAGCGATGGGGAGTGGCTGTGGCGCTCGGGCCCCGTTCGAATCGCGGCGGGAGCGGCCTAGGGGTGCGGTTGGGGTTGCGGCTCGGTGCGGTGCGCACCCTGGAGGGCGCCAGTGACTCGCACGAGGGTGCGGGAGCGCACACGGCGACCATGGCGGGCGGCGGAGGTCGGCAACGCGATGGGGTGGCTACGGCTAGTCAGAGGGACAGGGGAGAGCGGGAAGAGGAGGGCGAGCTCACAGTGGAGCCGTAGGGAGTGGCAGCGAGCTCGGGGACGGCGCGAGGTAGCCGGAATCAAAGACAATGGCGGCGATGCCCGAGGAAGAAGAAGAAGACGGGACGGCGATGTAGTGGCTCCCGTCCCCAACGGCTTGTTGTAGAGGACGTAGCCGACGACGGCGGTGCTCGGGAACGCGTTGGCGAGGCACGGCGTGGATGGTGGCCCCGTCGACGGCGATCGGTGGCGACGAGCTCGCGCCACCGAGCTCAGGATCGATCGAGAGGAGGGGGGAGAGGTGGATCTGGGGGAGGAGAGGCGCAAGTGGGAGTGGGGAGAGAGAAATGGGGCGACACAGAGGAAGGGGATCCTTATCCCCTCGTCGGTGAGGCGCGAGGTGACGAGCGGGTCCGACGGCGACCACGGGCGCGGGTCGGTCGAACAGGACAAGGGGAAGGCGACCGGGAAGGGGGAGTGGGCCGGCTGGGGTGGGCCGATGGCCAGCTGGGCCGTTTGGCCCAGTGAAAGGGTCAGTTTCTTTTTGTTTTTGCTTTACCCTTTTTCTTTTTCTTTTAAATAAAATAGAGAGAGGAAAAGATTTATTTGAGCATCCAAACGATTTAGGAAAAATATGGGACTTGGCCCATTAATTCCTCCACATTTTTAGGTATTGCCACCAATAGTTTGGAGGCAAGAGGAATTGACTAGGAATTTTGGAGATTGAGAATGGCATATTTAAAAGCTACTGGAGCACTAATTAATTTCTAGGGGCAATTTGGGAACTCCAAAGATTTTGGTTTTAACATGAAAAATACTTAGAGATTATTTGTCATATTGTGAACTATTTTGATTGCATGAACGAAGAAGAAAATATTTGACATGCAAATTGGAATTTGAAGCGTTTTTTTGGACAAGTGGCCTTTTGGCATGATGATCATGACGACATGACCTTTATTAGGGGGAGATTACTGTAGTGTGATGCTGGGGATGTTACAGGAGGTGACAAAGAGCTCACCGTACATGGTTATGTCGATGCTAGCTTTGACGCTGATCTGGATGACTCTAAGTCGCAAACCAGATACATATTTATATTGAATGGTGGAGCTGTCAGTTGGTGCAGTTCCGAGCAAAGCGTCGTGGTGGGATCTACGTGTGAAGCAGAGTATATAGCTGCTTTAGAAGCAACAAATGAAGGAGTCTGAATGAAGGAGTTCATATCTTATCTAGGTGTAATACCTAGTGCATCGGTTCCAATGGAAATCTTTTGTGACAATACTAGAGCAATTGCCTTAGCGAAGGAATCCAGATTTCACAAAAGAACCAAACACATCAAGAGACGCTTCAACTCCATCCGTGATCAAGTCAAGGAGGGAGACATAGAGATTTGCAAAATACATACGGATCTGAATGTGGCAGACCCGTTGACTAAGCCTCATCCACGAGCAAAACATGATCAGCACCAAGTCTCCATGGGTCTTAGAATCGTTACAATGTAATCTAGATTATTGACTCTAGTGCAAGTGGGAGACTGAAGGAAATATGCCCTCGAGGCAATAATAAAGTTGTTATTTATATTTCCTTATATCATGATAAATGTGTATTATTCATGCTAGAATTGTATTAACCAGAAACTTGATACATGTGTGGATACATAGACAAAACACAGTGTCCCTAGTAAGCCTCTACGAGACTAGCTCATTAATCAAAGATGGTTAAGTTTCCTAACCATAGACATGTGTTGTCATTTGATGAACAGGATCACATCATTAGGAGAATGATGTGATGGACAAGACCCATCCGTTAGCTTGGCATGTTGATCGTTCAGTTTTATTGCTATTGCTTTCTTCATGTCAAATACATATTCCTTCGACTATGAGATTATGCAGCTCCCGGATACCGGAGGAATACCTTGTGTGCTATCAAACGTCACAATGTAACAGGGTAATTAGAAAGATGCTCTACAGGTATCTCCGAAGGTGTTTGTTTGGTTGGCATAGATCGAGATTAGAATTTGTCACTCCGAGTATCGGAGAGGTATCTTTGGGCCCTCTCGGTAATGCACATCATAAGAAGCCTTGCAAGCAATGCGACTAATGAGTTAGTTACGGGATGATGCATTACGGAACGAGAAAAGAGACTTGCCGGTAACAAGATTGAACTAGGTATGAAGATACCGACGATCAAATCTCAGGCAAGTAACGTACCGATGACAAAGGCAATAACGTATGTTATAATTATGGTACGACCAATAAAGATCTTCATAGAATATGTGGTTAGCATCCAGGTTCCGCTGTTGGTTATTGACCGGTGAGGTGTGTCGGTCATGTCTACATAGTTCTCGAACCCGTAGGGTCCGCACGCTTAACGTTTGATGACGATTTTGTATTATATGAGTTATGAGATTTGGTGACTGAATGTTGTTTGGAGTCCCGGATGAGATCACGGACATGACGAGGAGTCTCGAAATGGTCGATAGGTAAAGATTCATATGTAGGGCGATAGTATTTGGACACCATAAGTGTTCCGGGGGTACCGGGTATGTATCGGGTCACCGGAAGGGGTTCCGGGCAACCCCCGACAAGCTATATGGGCCTAATGGAGAAGGAAAGAAAGGGAAGGGAGAAGGAAAGGGGAGGATTCGGCCCCCCCTTTCCTTCCCCTTCCCCCTCTCTTTCCTTCCCCCTCCGACACTTATGGAAGGGGGAGGCCGACTTGTGGGAGGCGCCCAAGTAGGATTACTCCTACTTGGGGCGTGATGCGGCTTGAAGCTACGTCGGTATTTCCCCAAAGAGGAAAGGATGATACAGCACAATGATGGTAGGTATTTCACTCAGTGATGAGACCAAGATTATCGAACTAGTAGGAGAATCGAGCAACACAACGTAAACATCACCTGCACACAAATAACAAATACTCGCAACCAGACATGTAAAAGGGGTTGTCAATCCCTTCCGATTAGCGGCGCCAGAAATTAGCAAACGGACGTGAATAAATTATAGTAGATTTATATATCGAACGCCAAATAAAATAAATAAGAATAAATTGCAGCAAGGTATTTTTGTATTTTTGGTTTAATAGATCTGAAAATAAAATCAAAGGAAAATAGATCGCAAAGACAAATTATTTGAGGAAGAGACCTGGGGGCGTAGGTTTCACTAGTGGCTTCTCTCGAGAAAAATAGCAAATGGTGGGTAAACAAATTATTGTTGGGAAATTGATAGAACTTTAAATAATCATGACGATATCCGGGCAATGATCATTATATAGGCATCACGTCCAAGATCAGTAGACCGACTCCTGCCTGCATCTACTACTATTACTCCACACATCAACCACTATCCATCATGCATCTAGTGTATTAAGTTCATGGAGAAACGGAGTAATGCAATAAGAACGTTTACATGATGTAGACAAGATCTATTCATGTAGAAATAGACCCAATCGTTTTATCCTTAGTAGCAACGATACATACGTGTCGGTTCCCCTTCTGTCACTGGGATCATGCACCGTAAGATCGAAGCCACTACAAAGCACCTCTTCCCATTGCAAGATAAATAGATCAAGTTGGCCAAACAAAACCCAAATATCGGAGAAGAAATACGAGGCTATAAGCAATCATGCATATAAGAGATCAAAAAACTCAAATAACTTTCATGGATAAAAAGATAGATCTGATCATAAACTCAAAGTTCATCCGATCCCAACAGACACACCGCAAAAAGAGTTACATCATATGGATCTCCAAGAGACAACTGTATTGAGAATCAAAAGAAAGAGAGAGAGAGAGAGAGAGGAAGCCATCTAGCTACTAACTACGGACCCGAAGGTCTACAAAGAACTACTCACGCATCATCAGAGAGGCACCAATGGAAGTGGTGAACCCCTCTGTGATGGTGTCTAGATTGGATCTGGTGGTTCTGGACTCTGCGGTGGCTGGAACTGATTTTCGTCGACTCCCCAAGGGTTTCCGGAATATTGGGGTATTTATAGAGTAAAGAGGCAGTCCGGGGGGCACCCGGGGTGGGCACAACCCACCAGGGCACGCCTGGGCCTCCACGCGCACCCTAGTGGGTTGTGCTCCCCTTGGAGCATCCCTCGCGTGCTTCTTCGGCCCATTGGATGTCTTCTGGTCCAAACAAATCTCCAAAAAGTTTCGCTGCGTTTGGACTCCGTTTGGTATTGATTTCCTGCGATGTAAAAAACATGCAAAAAAACAGCATCTGGCACTTGGCACTATGTCAATAGGTTAGTACCAATAAATTATATAAAATGACTATAAGATGATTATAAAACATCCAAGATTGATAATGTAACAACATGGAACAATAAAAAATTATAGATACGTTGCAGACGTATCAGCATCCCCAGCTTAATTCCTACTCGTCCTCGAGTAGGTAAATGATAAAAACAGAATTTTTTATGTGGAATGCGTCCTAACATGTCATCTCATATTCTTTTCTTTATAGCATGGACATTTGGTCTTTTATGTGATTCAAAGCAATAGTCTAGTTTTGACATGATGAATTAAATACTCAAGCATATCAACAAGCAACCACGTCTTTCAAAATATCAATGCTAAAATAAGTTATCCCTAGCCCATCATGCTCAATCATTGATCCATTCATGAGACACACTCGCATATTAACTACACCCAATGCTCAAGTACGATCATAGTGCCTCCTAGTTGGTGCTCTATAAGAGAAGATGGAGACTCAAATTGAAAATAATAATTGCATAAAGTAAAAGAAAGGCCCTTCGCGGAGGGAGTAGGGTTTGTAGAGGTGCCAGAGCTCAAAGCGAAATTGAGAGATAAAAACATTTTGGGAGGTGTGCATTTCCCACCAACGAAAACGACTTAGAGTTCCCAACACTTTCCATGCTAGATATATCATAGGCAGTTCCCAAACAGAAAATAAAGTTTATTCCTTTTTCCACCATACTTTCACTTTCCATGGCTAACCGTATCCACGAGTGTCCTCCATACCAACACTTTCCAAGGAATTTATTATTTGACAACATAAAGTAAATTCATTTTTCATTTCGGGACTGGGCATCCCTAATACCTTTGCCTTACTCTCGTGCAATGACAAGTGAATGAACACTCATCGTAAGAATAACACATCTAGTATGGAAAATATTAGACACCCCTCACCGCTTCGCGAGCGGTACGAACACACGAAAGAGAAGCTTATTTTGAAAATTAGAGATGACACGTATAAATTTGCTTAGAACGGCAAAATAATACCGCATATAGGTAGATATAGTGGACTCATGTGGCAAAACTGGTTTAAAGGTTTTTGGATGCACAAGTAGTGATCATACTTAGTGCAAAATGAAGGCTAGCAAAAGATTGAGAAGCGACCAACCAAGAAATGAATAATCTCATAAGCGAGAACTAAGCATAATTAACACCGAATAATGCACCACAAGTAGGATATAATTTCATTGCATAACTATTGACTTTCATGCTTGCATAGGGAATCACAAACCTTAACACCAATATTCTTACTAAAGCATAATTACTCATCAACATGACTCACATATCACATCATCATATCTCAAAACTATTACTAAGAATCAAGTTTATTTTGTCCAATGATCTTCATGAAAGTTTTCATTATATCCTTCTTGGATATCTATAACTTTGGAACTAATTTTCATGTGTTGCTTTTGATAAGCTCATACAAATATAATTGAAGACCATGAGCATAATATTTCTTTCTTTCTCTAAAATTAATTTAAGTGAAGCAAGAGAGAATTTCTTAATTTTTTTATGATCTCTCAAATAAATCTAAGTGAAGCAAGAGAGCATTTCTTCAAAAATACTAAATCACACCATGCTAAAAAAGATATAAGTGAAGCACTAGAGCAAATCCATAGCTCATAAAAATTCAAGTGAAGAATAGAGCGCAATTTTAACAAGTCATGGCATAATTTTGGATCTCTCAAATAGGTGTGTCCAGCAGGGAATCAAGACTTCAAACACAAAATAAAAAAGCAAAGACTCATATCATATAAGACGCTCCAAGCAAAACACATAGTATGTGACGAATAAAAATGTAGCTTCGAGTAAAATACCGATGGTCGTTAGAAGAAAGAGGGGATGCCACTCGGGACATCCCCAAGCTTAGTAGCTTGCTCTCTTTTGGATAATAGCTTGGGATGTCGGGGCATCCCCAAGCTTAGGATCTTCTTACTCCTTATTCCTTCATCCATCGTAAGATAACCCAAAACTTGAAAACTTCAATCACACAAAACTCAACGAAACCTTCATGAGATCCGTTAGTATAAGAAAATAAATCACTACTATAAGTATTTTTGCAACCTATTCATATTTTATTCTTTCATTGTATCTACTGTATTCCAACTTTTCTATTGCAAAAACTCATCAAAGAAAACCATAGAATCATCAAAACAAGCACACAACACAAAGAAAACAGAATCTGTCAAAAACAGAACAGTCTGTAGTAATCTGAATTGTTTGAATACTTATGTAACTCCAAAAATCCTGAAACAATAAGATGACCTGAGCAATTTGTATATAAGTCCACTGTAAAAAATTCAGAGTTTTTCGTCGCTTCTGTGATATTTAGGAATTCTAACTCTGGATGCAAAAGTTTCTGTTTTTCCAGCAAGATTAAACAACTATCACCCCAGAAGATCCTAAGGTTCTACTTGGCACAAACACTAAATAAACACAATCATAATAGTAGCATAATTGTGCAAACACTCAAGAACAGAAAGCAAAAAGCAAAAATAAATTTTATTCATTGGGTTGCCTCCCAACAAGCGCTATTGTTTCACGCCCTTAGCTAGGCATAAAACAAAGGATCTCAGTTTCGTCATCTTTGTTTCGAGATCCATAAGATGCCCTCATGATTGATTCATATGGTGGCATAATTCTTGTTTTAGGGAAGTGTTCCATACCCTTCCTTAACAGAAATTGGAACTTAATATTGCCTTCTTTCATATCAATCACGACACCAATAGTGCGTAAAAATGGTCTACCAAGAATAATTGGACAAGACAGATTGCAATCAATATCAAGAACAATAAAATCTATGGGCACATAATTCCTATTTGCAAGAATAAGAACATCATTAATTCTTCCCATAGGCTTTTTAATAGTAGAATCCGCAAGTGCAAATTTAAAGAGCATTCTTCAAGATCGGTAAGACCAAGCACATCACATAAAGATTTCGGAATTGTAGAAACACTAGCACCCAAGTCACACAAAGCAAAACACTCATAATTTTTAATCTTGACTTTGATAGTAGGTTCCCATCCATCATGTAATTTTCTGGGAATTGAAACTTCTAATTCCAACTTTTCTTCTAAAGCTTTCATCATAGTATCAACAATATGTTTAGTAAAAGCTTTATTTCGTTCATAGGCATGGGGTGAATTTATCATGGATTGCAACAAAGAAATACAATCAATCAAAGAGCAACTATAATAATTAAAGTTTTTGTAATCCAAAAGAGTGGGCACATCACTACTTAAAGTTTTGACCTCTTTAAACCCACTTTTATCAAATTTCTCAACAAGATTTTCACCCTCTGAATTATTGGGACGCCTTCTAGCTAAAGTTGACTCTTCTCCAGTCCCTTTTTCATCAAACTTAACTTTACTAAACAAGGAATAAATAGAAGAAACACCAATCATTTTAAGATCTTCGCCACTTTTATGAAAGCAATCACTAGAAAATGCTTTTTCTAAAAACTCTCTTCTAGCTCTAAGCATAGCGGTTCTTTTCTTACTTTCATCCATGGAAACATAGAGAGCTTTAATTGATTCATCAACTATGGGCACAAAAAATTTCATCTTGAGATTTTCCACATCATGAGAAATTCTATCAACACTTCTAGACAAATCATCAATCTTATTCAACTTTTCTTCTATGGTAGTGTTGAAAACTTTTTGCGTGTTGATAAATTATTTAATATTATTCTCAAGATCGGAGGTGTTCCTATTATTATTATAACATTTATTTCCATAGGAATTACCATAATTATTAGAGGAATTACCAGGAAAAGGCCTATGATTACATCTATAAGCATTGTTATTGAAATTATTTCGTGAGATAAAATTCACATTACGGCATCACTAGTTTGCTCAATCAAAGTAGACAAAGGCATATCATTGAAATCAATAGGAGCACTTTTACTAGCAACCAATTTCATAAGAGCATCAACTTTTTCACTCAAAGAAGAAATTTCTTCAACTGAATTAAATTTTTTTACTAGTAGGAGCTCTTTCAGTATGCTGTTGTGAATAATTTGCCATAACATTATCAAGAAATTTGGTGGCTTCACCCAAAGTAATTTCCATAAAAGTAGCACCCACGGCGGAATCTAAAAGATTTCGAGAAACAAAATTCAATCCCGCATAATATTTTTGTATGATCATCCAAAGATTTGACCCATGAGTTGGGCAATTCCTTAGCATCATTTTCATCCTTTCCCAAGATTGTGCAGCATGCTCATGTTCAAGTTGCTTGAAATTCATGATCTGGGTTCTAAGGCAAATAATTTATGCGGGCAGAAAATACTTAGTGAGAAAAGCATCTTTGCACTTATTCCAAGAATCGATGCTATTGCGAGGCAAAGAAGAGAACCAAATTTTTGCAGAATCACGCAAAGAAAACGGAAATAATTTCATCTTCACAACATCACTGTCCACATCTTTTTTCTTTTGCATAACGCATAATTCCATGAAAGTATTAAGATGGGATGCAACATCCTCATTAGGAGTACCGAAAAATTGATCTTTCATAATAAGATTCAGCAAAGCAATATTAATATCAGAAGACTCCGCACTAGTGGAGGGAGGAGCAATAGGAGAGCCAATAAAATAATTGTTTTTGGTATTTGAGAAATCACACAATTTGGTGTTCTCTTGAGTCATGATGACTACGCAACAAGATTGCACTCAAAAACAGATCCAACAAGAAAATGATGAACGAAAAATAGGGTGAATAAAATGGCAACTCTTTGTGAAGTGAGGGAAAGGAAAATGAGAGGTGAATGGCAAATAATGTAAATTGTGAGGAGATGAGATTTGTGATTAGGAACCTAGTATATGTTGAAGATCGTCCCCGACAACGACGCCAGAAATTCCTTTTGATGCGGCTTGAAGCTACGTCGGTATTTCCCCAAAAAGGAAGGGATGATGCAGCACAACGACGGTAGGTAGTTCCCTCAGTGATGAGACCAAGGTTATCGAACCAGTAGGAGAATCAAGCAACACAACGTAAACAACACCTACACACAAATAACAAATACTCGCAACCCGACATGTAAAATGGGTTGTCAATCCCTTTCGGGTAGCGGCGCCAGAAATTGGCAAACGGACGTGAATAAATTGTAGTAGATTGATAGATCGAACGCCGAAGAAAATAAATAAGAATAAATTGTAGCAAGATATTTTTTGTATTTTTGGTTTAATAGATCTGAAAATAAAAGCAAAGGAAAATAGATCGCAAAGGCAAATAATATGAGAAAGAGACCCGGGGGCCGTACGTTTCACTAGTGGCTTCTCTCGAGAAAAATAGCAAACGGTGGGTAAACAAATTACTGTTGGGCAATTGATAGAACTTCAAATAATCATGACGATATCCATGCAATGATCATTATATAGGCATCACGTCCAAGATTAGTAGACCGACTCCTGCCTGCATCTACTACTATTACTCCACACATCGACCGCTATCCAGCATGCATCTAGTGTATTAAGTTCATGGAGAAACGGAGTAATGCAATAAGAACAATGACATGATGTAGACAAGATCTATTTATGTAGAAATAGACCCCATCATTTTATCCTTTGTAGCAACGATACATGCGTATCAGTTCCCCTTCTGTCACTGGGATCAAGCACTTTAAGATCAAACCCACTACAAAGCACCTCTTCCCATTGCAAGATAAATAGATTAGGTTTGCCAAACAAAACCCAAATTCGGAGAAGAAATACGAGGCTATAAGCAATCATGCATATAAGAGATCAAAGAAACTCAAATAACTTTCATGGATAAAAAGATAGATCTAATCATAAACTCAAAGTTCTTCCGATCCCAACAAACACGCCGCAAAAAGAGTTACATCATATGGATCTCCAAGAGACCATTGTATTGAGAATCAAGAGAGAGAGAGAGAGAGAGAGAGAGAGAGAGAGAGGAAGCCATCTAGATACTAAATACGAACCCGAAGGTCTACAAAGAACTACTCACGCATCATCGGAGAGGCACCAATGGAAGTGGTGAACCCCTGCATGATGGTGTCTAGATTGGATCTGGTGGTTCTGGACTCTGCGGCGGCTGGAATTGATTTTTGTCGGCTTCCCTAGGGTTTTTGGAATATTGGGGTATTTATAGAGTAAAGAGGCGGTCCGGGGGCACTCGAGGTGGGCACAACGCACCAGGGCGCGCCTGGGCCTCCAAGTGCGCCCTGGTGGGTTGTGCTCCCCTCAGAGCAGCCCCCAGGTGCTTCTTCGGCCCACTGGATGTCTACTGGTCCAAAAAAATCTCCAAAAAGTTTTGCTGCGTTTGGGCTCTGTTTGGTATTGATTTCCTGCGATGTAAAAACATGCAAAAAACAGCAACTGGCACTTGGCACTATGTCAATAGGTTAGTACCAAAAAATGATATAAAATGACTATAAAATGATTATAAAACATCCAAGATTAATAATATAACAGCATGGAACAATAAAAAATTATAGATACGTTGGAGACGTATCAGGGCGTCCCATGCAGCCCCTCTCCCTCTCCCACCTATATATACGTGGGGGCACTGCTAGAACACACAACATTGATTCCTAGCCGTGTGCGGCGCCGCCCTCCATAGTTTATGCCTCCGGTCATATTCACGTAGTGCTTAGACGAAGCCCTGCACGGATCACTTCACCATCACCGTCACCACGCCGTCGTGCTAACGGAACTCTCCCTCGACAGTTTGCTAGATGAAGAGTTCGAGGGATGTCATCGAGCTGAACGTGTGCAGAACTCAGAGGTGTCGTACGTTCGGTGCTTGATTAGTCGGAACGAGAAGAAGTTCGAATACATCAAGCACGTTGTCAAACGCTTCCGCTTTCGGTCTACGAGGGTACGTGGACACACTCTCCCCCTCTCGTTGTTATGCATCTCCTAGATAGATCTTGCGTGAGCGTAGGATTTTTTTTTGAAATTGCATGCTACATTCCCCAACTGTCATTTGATAACGGGATCACATCATTAGGAGAATGATCTCATGGACAAGACCCGTCTATTAACTTAGCATAATGATCGTTCAGTTTTATTGCTATTGCTTTCTTCATGTCAAATACATATTCCTTCGACTAGGAGATTATGCAACTCCTGGATACCGGAGGAATGCCTTGTGTGGTATCAAACGTCACAACGTAACTGCGTGATTATAAAGATGCTCTACAGGTATCTCTGAAGGTGTTTGTTGGGTTGGCATAGATCGAGATTAGGATTTGTCACTCCAAGTATCGGAGAGGTATCTTTGGGCCCTCTCGGTAATACACATCATAAGCTTGCAAGCAAATGACTAAGGAGTTAGTCAAGAGGTGATGTATTACAGAACGAATAAAGAGACTTGCCGGTAACGAGATTGAACTAGGTATGAAGATACCGACGATCGAATCTCGGGCAAGTAACATACCGATAGACAAAGGGAATTACGTATGTTGTCATAAGGTTTGACCGATAAAGACCTTCATAGAATATGTCAGGGCCAATATGGGCATCCAGGTTCCGCTATTGGTTATTGACCAGAGAGGTGTCTCGGTCATGTCTACATAGTTCTCGAACCTATAGGGTCCGCACGCTTAACGTTCGTTGACGATATAGTATTATATGCGTTACGTATGTTGGTGACTGAATGTTGTTCGGAGTCCCGGATGAGATCACGGACATGACGAGGAGCTCTAGAATGGTCCGGAGGTGAAGATTGATATATAGGATGATATGGTTCGGCCAAGGGGTGAAGCCCACGGGGCTTTAGATCGGTGGAAAAGGAGTTTTGTGGAGGCCAGGGGGCCAAACGCCCGAGACCCTGGCGTTTGGCCCTGGACCAAACGCCGAGGCCCATGGCGCCTGGGCTAGACACCAAGGACTTTCACGTCTGGTCCTGGAAGTCCGAGAAGGTCTTCCTTGCGGGCAAAACCAACTTTGAGGAGGCTTTTACTCCATGTTTCGACCCCAGGGCTCAACATATAAATAGAGGGGCAGGGTTAGCACCTGTAACACATCAAGAAACACAAAGCCGTGTGCCGGCAACCCCGTCCTTCTAGTTTATCCTCCGTCATAGTTTTCGTTGTGCTTGGTGAAGCCCCGTGGAGATTGTTCTTCACCAACACCGTCACCACGCCGTCGTGCTGCCGGAACTCATCTACTACTTCGCCCCTCTTGCTGGATCAAGAAGGCGATGACGTCATCGAGCTGAACGTGTGCTGAACGCAGAGGTGCCGTACGTTCGGTACTTGATCGGGACGAATTGTGAAGGTGTACAACTACATCAACCGCGTTGATAAATGCTTCCGCTTTGCGACCTTCAAGGGTTTGAAGATGCTCTCCCCCTCTCGTTGCTATGCATATCCTAGATAGATCTTGCGTGAGCGTAGGAATTTTTTTGAAATTGCACACTACGTTTCCCAACAGTGGTATCCGAGCCAGGTCTATGCGTAGATGATATGCACGAGTAGAACACAAAGAGTTGTGGGCGGTGATCATCATACTGCTTACCACCAATGTCTTATTTTGATTCGGCGGTATTGTTGGATGAAGCGGCCCGGACGAACCTTACATGATCATGTTCATGAGACCGGTTCCACCGACAGACATGCAACAAGTTTTGCATAAAGGTGGCTGGCGGGTGTCTGTTTCTCCTACTTTAGTTGAATAGAATCTGACTGCGGTCGGTCCTTGTTGAAGGTTAAAACAGCAAACTTGATAAATCACCGTTCTGGTTTTGATGCGTAGGTAAGAACGGTTCTTGCTAGAAGCCCGCAGCAGCCACGTAAAACTTGCAACAACAAAGTAGAGGACGTCTAACTTGTTTTTGCATGGCATGTTGTGATGTGATATGGTCAAGAAATGATGTGATATACATTGTTGTATGAGATGATCATGTTTTGTAAAAGTTATCGGCAACCGGTAGAAGCCTTATGGTTGTCTCTTTATTGTATGCAATGCAAACGCCATGTAATTACTTTACTTTATCACTATGCATTAGTGATAGTTGTAGAAACAATAGTTGGCGAGATGACCACGACGCAACGATGGAGATCAAGGTGTCGAGCCGGTGACAATGGAGATCATGACGATGCTTTAGAGATGGAGATCAAAAGCACACAAGATGATGGTCATATCATGTCACATATTTTGATTGCATGTGATGTTTATCTTTTATCTGAATCTTATTTTGCTTAGTACGGCGATAGCATTATAAGATGATCCCCTAACTAAATTTCAAGGTGTAAGTGTTCTCCCTGAGTATGCACCATTGCGATAGTTCGTCGTGTTTAGACACCACGTGATGATCGGGTGTGATAAACTCTACGTTCAAATACAACGGGTGCAAGACAGTTTTGCACATGCAGAATACTCAGGTTAAACTTGACGAGCCTGGCATGTACAGACATGGCCTCGGAACACCGGAGACCAAAAGGTCGAATGTAAATCATATAGTACATATGATCAACATAGAGATGTTCACCATTGATGACTACTCCATCTCACGTGATGATCGAACATGCTTTAGTTGATTTGGATCACGTATCACTTAGATGACTTGAGGGATGTCTATTTGGGAGGTATTAAGTAGTTTGATTAATTGAACTAAATTTATCATGAACTTAGTCCTGATAGTATTTGCATATTATGTTGTAGATCAATAGCTTGCGTTGTAACTCCCCGTTTATTTTTTGATATGTTCCTAGAGAAAACTAAGTTGAAAGATGATAGTAGCAATGATGCGGACTGGGTCCGTGATCTGAGGATTATCCTCATTGCTGCACAGAAGAATTATGTCCTTGATGCACCATTATGTGACAAACCTATCTGCAGGAGCAGATGCAGATGTTATAAATTTTGGCAAGCTCATAATGATGACTGCTTGATAGTTTAGTGCACCATGCTTTACGGCTTAGAACCGGGACTTCAAAAATTTGTTTTCAATCGCCATGGAGCATATGAGATGTTCCAAGAGCTGAAATTCGTATTTCAGACTCATGCCCGTGTTTAGAGCTATGAGACCTTTGACAAGTACTTTGCCTACAAGATGGAGGATAATGGCTCAACTAGTGAGCATGTGCTCAGAATGTCTGGGTACTACAATCGCTTGAATCAAGTGGGAGTTAATCTTCCAGATAAGATAGTGATTGACAAAATTCTCTAATCACTATCACCAAGCTACTAGAACTTTGTGATGAACTATAATATGCAAGGGATGACGAAAATGGTTCCCGAGCTCTTCGCGATGCTGAAATCGGTGAAGGTAGAAATCAAGAAAGAGCATCAAGTGTTGATGATTAACAAGCCCACTAGTTTCAAGAAAAAGGGCAAGGGAAAGAAAGGGAACTTCAGGAAGAATGTCAAGCAAGTTGCCGCTCCCATAAAGAAGCCCAAAGCTGGACCTAAGCCTGAAACTGAGTGCTTCTACTACAAAGGGAATGGTCACTAGAAGCAGAATTACCAGAAATACTTGGCAGATAAGAAGGATGGCAAAGTGAACAAAGGTATATTTGATATACATGTTATTGATGTGTAATTTAATAGTGTTCATATAGCCCATAGGTATTTGATACTGGTTCAGTTGCTAAGATTAGTAACTCGAAACAGGAGTTGCAAGATGAACATAGACTAGTTAAGGGTGAGGTGGCGATGTGTGTTGGAAGTGATTCCAAGGTTAATAAGATCACCATCTCACACTCCCTCTACCTTCGGGATTAGTGTTGGACCTAAATAAATGTTATTTGGTGTTTGTGTTGAGCATGAATATGATTGGATCATGTTTATTGTGATACGGTTATTCATTTAAGTCAGAGAATAATTGTTGTTCTGTTTACATGAATAAAACCTTCTATGGTCATACACCCAATGTAAATGGTTTATTGAATCTCGATCGTAGTGATACACATATTCATAATATTGATGCCAAAAGATGCAAAGTTGATAATGATAGTGCAACATATTTTTGGCACTGCCATTTAGGTCATATTGGTGTAAAGCGCATGAAGAAACTCCATACTGATGGATTTTTGGAATCACTTGATTATGAATCATTTGATACTTGCAAACCATGCCTCATGGGCAAGATGAATAAAACTCCATTCTCCGAAACAATGGAGCGAGCCAATGACTTACTGGAAATAATACATACCAATGTATGCGGTCCGATGAGTGTTGAGGCTCGCGGTGAGTATCGTTATTTTCTGGCCTTCACAGATGATTTGAGCGGATATGGGTATACCTACTTAATGAAACAAAGTCTGAAACATTTGAAAAGTTCAACGAATTTAAGAGTGAAGTGGAGAATCATCGTAACAAGAATATAACGTTTCTACGATTTGATCACGGAGGCGAATATTTGAGTTTCGAGTATGGCCTTCATTTAAAACAATGTGGAATCGTTTAACAACTCACGCCATATGGAACACCACAGCGTAATGGTGTGTCCGAACGTCGTAATCGTATTTTATTAGATATGGTGTGATCTATGATGTCTCTTACCGATTTACTATTATCATTTTGGGGTTATGCATTAGAGACAGTTGCATTCACGTTAAATAGGGCACCGTCTAAATCCGTTGAGATGACACCGCATGAACTGTGGTTTGGTAAGAAACCTAAGCTGTCGTTCTGAAAGTTTGGGGTTGCAACACTTATGTCAAAAGGCTTCAGCCTGATAAGCTCGAACCCAAATCGGAGAAGTGCATCTTCATAGGATACCCAAAGGAAACAATTGGGTACACCTTCTACCACAGATCCAAAGGCAAAATCTTTGTTGCCAAGAATGGATCCTTTCTAGAGAAGGAGTTTCTCTCAAAAGAAGTGAGTGGGAGGAAAGTAGAACTTGATGAGGTAAATGTAACTTCTCTCGAATTGGAAAGTAGCACATCAGTGAAATCCGTTCCCGTGATGCCTACACCAACTAGAGACAAAGCTAATGATAATGATCATGAAACTTCAAATCAAGTTACACTGGACCTCGTAGGTCGAACAAAGTACGTTCCGCACCAGAGTGGTACGGTAATCCTATCCTGGAAGTCATGTTATTAGACCATGGCGAACCTATGAACTATGAAGAAGCTATGATGAGCCCAGATTCTGACATATGGCTTGAGGCCATGAAATCTGAGATAGGATCCATGTATGAGAACAAAGTGTGGACTTTGGTGGACTTGCCCGATGATCGGCAAGCCATTGAGAATAAATGGATCTTCAAGAGGAAGACGGACGTTGATGGTAGTGTTACTATCTACAAAGCTCGACTTGTCGCAAAGGTTTTCAACAAGTTCAAGGGGTTGACTACGATGAGACTTTCTCACCCATAGCGATGCTTAAGTTTGTATGAATCATGTTATCAATTGCCACATTTTATGATTATGAAATCTGGCAAATGGACATCAAAACTGTATTCCTTAATGGATATCTTGAAGAAGAGTTGTATATGATGCAACCAGAAGGTTTTGTCGATCCTAAAGGTGCTGACAAAGTGTGCAAGCTCCTGCGATCCATCTATGGACTGGTGCAAGCATCTCGGAGTTGGAATATACGCTTTGATGAGGTGATCAAAGCATATGGTTTTATACAGACTTACGGTGCCTGTATTTACAAGAAAGTGAGTGGGAGCTCTGTAGCATTTCCGATATTATATGTGGATGACATATTGTTGATTGGAAATGATATAGAATTTCTGGATAGCTTAAAAAGGATACTTGAATAAGATTTATTTCAATGAAAGACCTCTGTGAAGCTGTCAGGACCCCGATCCTAAGCCACATCGATCCAGCATGTAACACATCATATCACTTTGCGGCCTCACGCACGGTACTCCCACGGGTGCCACCTTACCTGGCCCAGGACCGTTTGCGCCTTTTGTCTCACGTATATGATAGTGTCGCTAGCATCCATATGACAGAGAACCCGGGCCGACATGGCTAGTCGTGAACCCAACGCAGCACTAACCCATGAGGACAGGCATACATGAATCACATCGAGCATGTCGGTCAACAACGTATAAATCCGGGCTGTAGCACTGGGCTAACAGGACTTCGGTATCCCGGGCTGTAGCAGGCTAGGCAGGACTCCGGATAACACCGTGTGACATTTCCCCGAAGGGACAGACACAGGAACGAAGTGAATCACATGCCGGCCAGTCAAGTGTTCCAAGCAGTAGTGTTGGGCTAGCAGGACTCCGATGAACCGGGCTGTAGCGGACTACTATCGCTCAGAAGCACTAGACTACATTTCCCCATATGATAGGCTGCCAAAGATAAACAACTAGATAGTCGGATCCCACTCATACCAAGCATTTCAATCATACACACAATATGCCTGATATGAGTAAATACAACATTACATCACAACAAAACTCTACAACTCAGGTACTTTATTTAAGAGGCTCCGAAGAGCCATACATATCATCCATACAGATAGGGGTCACATGACCCGACACTCAAGTCATACAATCATACAAGCACATGCGGAAGCAAAGTAGTCTGAGTACAGACACTAGAAAGAAAGAAGGCTTGACGAAGCCTGTCTATCTACATCGACCCTTCACAAGCCTTGGATCACCACCTAGGTGATAAGTCACTCGTCAACGTCGAGGTCTACATAGAACCCATCGAAGGGTTGGCGTAGTCGTCTGAAAACATTAATTAAAGCAACATGAGTACGACGGTACTCAGCAAGTCTTACAACAGAATCCTACTATACATGCACATTCTCAAGAAGGTAGTGGAGTTATTGCAGCAAGCCAACTTTGACTCTTGGCTAAGCTATCCTACGACAGACACAACTTGTAAAGCATTTGTCGCACACGAGTCCACTATCACCAACACAATACTCCACCGTGGATCCTCTCTCGTCATCCTTCGAGAGGGCCATCCGCGGTACTCACACTTATCTTGAGATTTTTAGTAGAATCCATTTACTTGTCTATGAACTGTATAGGTGACCAAGTAGTCCTTTACCGTGGACGCGGCTATTCGAATAGTTCTATACCCTGCAGGGGTGTACTTCTTCACACATGTTTCCACCACTTAGCGTCTGCACACGTCATGTGCTCGGTAGACTTCAAGCGAAAGCCGACGTGGGTGTAGACCACGACCTAACCAACCACACTAGTCTCTAGTCCAGGTTTATCGCCTATTCGGGTTCCATCCGCAAGGAGATCTGGCCAGGGTGTCCTCAACAGCCCCAAACGATGTGTGCAGGGTTCCCGAGACACCAAACGGGCGAATCGGTACACGGGGCCACGTGCCTACCGCAACACAGCCCACCCCTATGGTCAGCACTGCGTGCGGCCCCCAGCAACTACAAACACCAGAAACTACTTGCAACTCCTGGACAGAGGACGAGAGGGGTCGGTAAGTCGAGTGGGGTCATATTTCAGGGCCCAATGTGTGGTAGTAGCTGAGTCTTAAATCACACACACATATCTCAGTTCTTAAGGACGACACACAACCCACCATGTACTCCTACATGGCCTTCCATCGATTCCTTTACCAAATCGTGTTCAACACTTCACTCTTGTTACCGGCACAACCTTTCACTCTAGTTCATCACCCCGATGAGCCAGACCTGACACAACTCTAAGCATAGCAAGCATAGCATGGTAGGAAACACACACATATGGCTCAATCAACTCCTACACATGCTAGTGGGCTTCATCTAGTTACTGTGGCAATGACAGGTCATGCAAAGGAAGTGGGTTCAACTACCGAGTCACACAGCAGTTTGAATCGCGTTGTCTTAATGCAGTAAAACAAGAGCAGAAGCGAGAACATGGGTTTGTATCGGAATCATCAATGGGTTGCTTGCCTGATGGAGTGGTAGTGGGATACTGCCCTTCAGTTGGATACTCCTGAATATCCTCGGAGGCAGAACCTACCACGAAGAACACATCGGAACACAATCAACACACGACGATATGCAACATTATGATGCATGCTATGACATGGCAATACGAAAGTGTCTTGGCCTAATGCAAGCTAAAACAGGAGGGAAAGTGCTTAATTGGACCAAAGGTTCAAGTGTTAGATCATTTAACTTAGCCATTTAAGTGCATCACCTTGTATTGGATAAACAGCAGGTTTAACTTGTTCTGACATGCATGAAACTAGTTCCAATGGATAGATTGAATTTTTCTGATCAAATTTCATATATAAATCTTTGCATTTGGAGTTACAGATTAATTTCTATGAATTTTTGAAGTTTGAACTATTTTCTGGAATTTCCTGAATAAAAATAAATCTAGAAAATGCATTACTGCGTCAGCCTTGCGTCATGCTGACCTCAGCAGGTCAAAGGCGCCAGCCCAGGTCAAACCTGACTGGTGGGCCCCTTCTGTCAGTCTCTCAGTTAATAACAGGATTAGATTAACACTAATTAGCTGTCAGTGGGGCCTGGGCCCACATGTCAGTGACTGATTAAAATAAAATTAGTTAAAACTAATCCTAGATTAGTTAGCAGACCGGCCCCACCTGTCATAGACTCAGGGGAGGGTCTACCTGGGCCCAACCAGGGTCAAACTGGGTCAAACTCGCCGGCGTTGAGCCGCCGTCGAGGCCCGAGACGGTGGCGCAGCTCGGAAAACGCCTATAGGGCACAAGCGAGGCCGTTCTTGGGCTTGTTGGAGAGCTCTTGCAGTCGCGCATCTAGTGGTGGCGGTGGCCGGGCCTACGGTGGCCGGAGACGGCGACGGCGAGCTCCAAGGCGGCGGCCGGAGTTCGGCCATGTGCGGGGTGTGGGCTGAGGCGTGCAAACGTGGAAACTAAGGCGCTAGCGAGGCACTACGCGATGCGGCAAGCACGCTGCGTAGCACGGGATGACCAAATGGTCGCCGGAGCGGCGCCGACGACAAGCTCGAGCGGAGTCGAGCTTCGGCCATGGTGGAACTATGGCCTAGAGGGTGCAAACGCGTGGAAAAGAAGAGGGGAAAGGTGGCGGAGCTCACAGGGAGGTCGATGAGCAGCTCAGTGGGCTCGGGGGCGACCGGAGTGAGGCGAATCGATGAGCGGCGTCCGGCGGGTACCGAGGTTAAAGATGATCTGATGGCGGCGATGCAGGGCCTCCGACGATGCGTGGCTCGGTGGGGAGGGCGAGGGCATCACGGCGGAGCTTCTGGACAGGTCAGAGAGGCGAGGGGGTGACGGAGGGCACGACTACGGCGGTGAGACGGCGACGGGTGCGTCGGCCATCGCGGAAGAGGGAGAGGGAGACGAGGGGGAGAGTGAGAGAGGACAAGAGGGGGACGTGGGGATCACGTGGCATTCCCTGGACGTTTCCCGGCGTCAGCGGAAGCAGGAGGTGGCCGGCGTGTGGCCGCGGGCGCCGGCCACGCGCTCCGCGTCCTTCTGGCGCGAGGAGGACGACGACTGGCAGCGCTAGTAGGCTGGGCCGAGCCAGGTGGGCTGGCCAGCACAGGTAAGGCCCAGGTGGGCTTCTCCCTCTCTTTTTTTTAATTTGTTTCTGTTTTCTATTTAACTGTAACTGTTGGGCTTTATTTAAAATACTAAAACATTTCCAAAAATCCTGAAAATAATTGTGGGCCCTGTTTGGATTATTTCCATCAGCAAACATTTATTTCCAGAATTATTTGAGCATTTAAATTATTTAATAGCATTTAAATGCCCAAATTCAAATACTTATGATTTAAATCAATGACCTTCTTTTGACCTAGAAAATTGTGCACCTATCTATCCCAAGACAAAGAGGGTGAACATTTTAGAAGGGCATTTCAGGTTCATTGAAAATGCTTTTAGTAAACCCTAGTTGATTTCAGGGGGGTGTTGGGGGGTTCTGCCTTCCCCATTTCAAGTTTCTGATGAAAAATAAACATGATGCAACACTCTAATGCATGACTAGCTAGGGTGTGACAGAAGCTACTTCTATATTGGGCATCAAGATCTATAGGTTTAGATCGAGACGCTTAATAGAACTTTCACAAAGCACATACCTTGACAAGATTTTGAAGAAGTTCAAAATGGATCGGTCAAAGAAAGGGTTCTTGCCTGTGTTAGAAGGTGTGAAATTGAGTAAGACTCAAAGTCCGACCACGACAGAACATAGAGAGAGAACAAAAGTCATTCCCTATGACTCAGCCATAGGTTCTATAAAGTATGACATGCTGTGTACCAGACCTGTTGTGTGCCTTACCAATAAGTTTGGCAAGAGGGTACAAGAGTGATCCAGGAGTGGACCACTGGAAAACGGTTAAAATTAACCTTAGGTGCCTTAAAGAGGACTAAGGAAATGTTTCTCAGTTATGGAGGTGATAAGGAGTTCGTCGTAAAGGGTTACATCGATGCAAGCTTTGACACCAATCCGGATGACTCTGAGTCTCAATCTGGATACATATTGAAAGTGGGAGCAATTAGCTGGAGTAGCTCCATGCACAACATTGTAGACATAGAAAATTTGCAAAATACATACGGCTCTGAATGTGGCAGACCCGTTGACTAAAAACTCTCTCACAAGCAAAACATGATCACTCTTTGGGTATTAATCACATGGCAATGTGAACTAGATTATTGACTCTAGTAAAATCTTTTGGTGTTAGCCACATGGCGATGTGAACTATGAGTGTTAATCACATGGCGATGTGAACTAGATTATTGACTCTAGTGCAAGTGGGAAACTGAAGGAAATATGCCCTAGAGGCAATAATAAAGTTGTTATTTTATATTTCCTTATTCATGATAATTGTTTATTATTCATGCTAGAATTGTATTGATCGGAAACCTAAATACATGTGTGAATACATAGACAAACACTATGTCCCTAGTGAGCCTCTACTAGACTAGCTCGTTGGTCAAAGATGGTTAAGGTTTCCTAACCATAGACATGTGTTGTCATTTGATAACGGGATCACATCATTAGGAGAATGATGTGATGGACAAGACCCATCCGTTAGCTTAGCATAATGATCATTCAGTTTTATTGCTATTGCTTTCTTCATGTCAAATACATATTCCTTCGACTATGAGATTGTCGGAGTAAATGACCACGGGTAGCCTCATCAGCCCCCCATGGTATTTCAAGGCATCAAGGTTGGCTGCGCCCCTCAAGCATCAAAGACAAAGGACCACCTTCTTGGGGCCGGCTGGTCCAAGCGGCCGGCTGCTAGAAGGCGGCAGAGCCCAGAAGACGGCCACGAGGTGGGCCGACTCCTAGCAGGCGGCCTCCAGAGAGGCCGGCTCCTAGCAGGCAGCCCCCTTGTTCCCATAAATTTAGCACCTCATTACAATGACGAGACGGGGCGTGGCTACAGTGCAGCCTGCCACTGATAACCCACAAGTATAGGGATAAATTGTAGCCTCTTTCGATAAGTAAGAGTGTCGAACCCAACGAGGAGCTAAAGGTAGAACAAATATTCCCTCAAGTTCTATCGACCACCGATACAACTCTACGCACGCTTGACATTCGCTTTACCTAGAACAAGTATGAAACTAGAAGTACTTTGTAGGTGTTTTTGGATAGGTTTGAAAGAAAATAAAGAGCGCGTAAATAAAAGCTAGGGGCTGTTGTAAGTAAAGAAGTAATAAATTAAATATAATAAGTGTGGAAAAGTGGTGGTAGGAGTTGCGAAATTGTCCATTAAGCAATTGACTACTTTACTAGACCGATAGCAAGTATTATGTGGGAGAGGCCACTGCTAGCATGTCATCCCTGACTTGGAATACTATGCACTTATGATTGGAACTATTAGCAAGCATCCGCACCTACTAACATTCATTAAGGTAAAACCCAACCATAGCATTAAGATATACTGGTCCCCCTTCAATCCGGTATGCATCAATTTCTATGCTAGGTTGAAGCTTCTGTCACTCTTGCCCTCCAATACATAGTCCTATCAACATACAACTAACCCTAAGGTGTGATCCACGCGCGCGCTCATATGATGGGCACAAAAGGACAGCAGCATAACCACAAGCAAATTAAATCAATCATAGCAATTCATCAACCACCGATAGGGCAACGAAAATCTACTCAGACATCATAGGATGGCAACACATCATTGGATAATAATATGAAGCATAAAGCACCATGTTCAAGTAGAGGGTACAGCGGGTTGCGAGAGAGTGGACCGCTGTAGATAGAGGGGGGAAGGTGATGGAGATGTTGGTGAAGATGGCGGAGGTGTTGGTGTAGATCGCGGTGATGATGATGGCCCCCGGTGGCGTTCCGGCGCCACCGGAAGCGAGGGGGAGAGAGCCCCCCTCCTTCTTCTTCTTCCTTGACCTTCTCCCTAGATGGGAGAAGGGTTTCCCCTCTGGTCCATGGCCTCCATGGCATGGGAGGGGCGAGAGCCCCTCCGAGATTGGATCTATCTCTCTGTTTCTCTCTGTTTCTGCGTTCTGTTCTAGCTCTATTTCACCGTTTCGTGTATATATGGAGATCCGTAACTCCGATTGGCCTGAAACCTTCGCCGTGATTTTTTTACCAAAAATTAGCTTTCTTGCGGCCGAAGAAGGGCGTCAACCGCCTTAGGGGTGGCTCACGAGGGTAGGGGCGCGCCCCCTGCCTCGTGGCCACCTCGGGCATCGTCTCGCGTGGATTTTTCTTCCGGAATTTTCCAAATATTCCAAAAATAAGCTCCGTCCATTTTTATACAGTTTGGACTCCGTTTGATATGGATATTTTGCGAAACCAAAAACATGCAACAGACAGGAACTGGCACTGGGCGCTGGATCAATATGTTAGTCCCAAAAATAGTATAAAAAGTTGCCAAAAAGTATATGAAAGTTGAATAATATTGGCATGGAACAATCAAAAATTATAGATACGACGGAGACGTATCAGCATCCCCAAGCTTAATTCCTACTCGTCCTCAAGTAGGTAAATGATAAAAAAAGATAATTTGATGTGGAATGCTACCTAGCATAATCTTGATCATATGTCTAATCATGGCATGAATATTAAGACACAAGTGATTCAAAGCAATAATCTATCCTTTGACATAAAAACAATAATACTTCAAGCATATCAACCAAGCAATTGTGTCTTATTGAAATAACATAGCCAAAGAAAGCTCATCCCTACAAAATCATATAGTCTGGCTATGCTCCATCTTCACCACACAAAATATTCACATCATGCACAACCCCGATGACAAGCCAAGAAATTGTTTCATACTTTTGACGTTTCTCAAACCTTTTCAACTTTCACGCAATACATGAGCATGAGCCACGGACATAGCACTATAGGTGGAATAGAATATGATGATGGGGGTTGTGTGGAGAAGACAAAAAAGGAGAAAGTCTCACATCGACGCGGCTAATCAACGGGCTATGGAGATGCCCATCAATTGATGTTAATGTGAGGAGTAGGGATTGCCATGCAACGGATGCACTAGAGATATAAGTATATGAAAGCTCAAACTGAAACTAAGTGGGTGTGCATCCAACTTGCTTGCTCATGAAGACCTAGGGCATTTGAGGAAGCCCATCTTTGGAATATACAAGCCAAGTTCTATAATGAAAATTCCCACTAGTATATGAAAGTGATAACTCAAGAGACTCTCTATATGAAGAACAAGGTGCTACTTTGAAGCACAAGTGTGGTAAAAGGATAATAACATTGCCCCTTCTCTCTTTTTCTCTCATTTTTTTATTTTTTTATTTTTTTTATTTTTTTGGTGGGCTTCTTTGGCCTCTTCTTTTTATTTGGGCTTCTTTGGCCTCTTTTATTTTTCATAAAGTCCGGAGTCTCATCCCGACTTGTGGGGGAATCATAGTCTCCATCATCCTTTCCTCACTGGGGCAATGCTCTAATAATGATGATCATCACACTTTTATTTACTTACTACTCAATTTTACAACTCGATATCTAGAACAAAGATATGACTCTATATGAATGCCTCCGGCGGTGTACCGGGATGTGCAATGATCTAGCGTAGCAATGACATCAAAAACGGACAAGCCATGAAAACACCATGCTAGCTATCTTACGATCATGCAAAGCAATATGACAATAAATGCTCAACTCATGTATATGATGATGATGGAAGTTGCACGGGAATATATCTCGGAATGGCTATGGAAATGCCATGATAGGTAGGTATGGTGGCTGTTTTGAGGAAGATATAAGGAGGTTTATGTGTGATAGAGCGTATCGTATCACGGGGTTTGGATGCACCGGCGAAGTTTGCACCAATTCTCGAGGTGAGAAAGGGCAATGCATGGTACCGAAGAGGCTAGCAATGATGGAAGGGGGAGAGTGCGTATAATCCATGGACTCAACATTAGTCATAAAGAACTCACATACTTATTGCAAAAATCTATTAGTCATCGAAACAAAGTACTACACGCATGCTCCTAGGGGGATAGATTGGTAGGAAAAGACCATCGCTCGTCCCCGACTGCCACTCATAAGGAAGACAATCAATAAACACCTCATGCTCTGACTTCGTTACATAACGGTTCACCATACGTGCATGCTACGGGACTTGCAAACCTCAACACAAGTATTTATTAATTTCACAATTACTCGAATAGCATGACTCTAATATCACCACCTTTATGTCGCAAAACTATTTCAAGGAATCAAATGTATCATATTCAGCGATCTACAAGTTTATGTAGGATTTTATGACTAACCATGTGAATGACCAGTTCCTGTCCTCTCTCTAAATAGATATAAGTGAAGCAAGAGAGTTTAATTCTTTCTACAAAACATATGCCCACGCTCTAACAAATATAAGTGAAGCAAAATAGCATTCTACAAATGGCGGTTGTCTATGTGAAGAGAAACAGGCAATCCAAACTTCAAATGATATAAGTGAAGCACATGAAGCATTCTATAAAGCCATACTCAAAAGATATAAGTGAAGTGCAATGAGCATTCTATAATTCAACCAAGGACTATCTCATACTAGCATGGTTCATAAAGTAAAAATGAAAACTAAAGCAAAAGACGCTCCAAGATTTGCACATATCACATGAATGAAACGAATCCGAAAACATACCGATATTTGTTGAAAAAAGAGGGGATGCCTTCCCAACATCCCCAAGCTTAGATGCTTGAGTCTGCTTGAATATTTACTTGGGGTGCATCAGGCATCCCCAAGCTTGAGCTCTTGCCTCTCTTCCTTCTTCTCACATCGAAACCTTCTCGATCATCGAACACTTCATCCACACAAAACTTCAATAGAAAATTCGGTAAGATCCGTTAGTATAATAAAGCTAATCACTACTCTAAGTACTGTTGCAAACCAATTCATATTTTGTTTTTGCATTGTGTGTACTGTAATATAACTTTTTCATGGCTTAATTCACTGATATAAATTGATCGTTTCATCAAAACAAGCAAACTATGCATCAAAAACAGAATCTGTCTAAAATAGATCAGTCTGTAGCAATATGAACATTCACCATACTTCTGATACTTGAAAAATTCTGCCAAAATTAGCAAAAATAAAAACTTTGTACAGAAATACAGTGCAAAAAGAATCAGAACCATTTGACATTCCAGTAAAAAATTAAATTTCGCGCACTACAACCAAAGTTTCTGTCCTGCACCGTACAAACCAACAAGCATTGTAAACATCCTAAAGTCAAACCTTAGCACATTATTTTTAAAATACAATGGAATTGTACAAGGGGATAATTATTTTTATTGAAAAGTTTCTATAATCAATATTCACAAAGTTTCCGTGAGCATGAACAAAGTTCAAGGCTAGCTCCCACTTCAACAATGCTCGTCTTTCTCACTTTCACTTTCCTTTTTGAAAAAGTTTTGGGTTCCCCTCTTTATTTTTGTTGTTTTTAAACTATATGAAAGCACTCAAAAGAAATAAATGACTCTCTAAAACTTCCAGGTTGTCTCCCTGGCAGCGCTTTCTTTAAAGCCATTAAGCTAGGCATATAGTGCTCAAATAGTGAATCCACCCGGATCCCAAGGTATATCAAAGCCAATTTTAATTAGCAATGATTTGTAATTTAGTAGTGAGCACAGAGTAACATATATCATGTAATAACGAAGTCTAAATCTCTTCCTATGCATCGGCATGTCATAAAAGAACAATTCATGCACACAAAGTAAAGGCCAATGCATAGTATAAACAGTTTCTTGCAATTTTATCACGTGGGAAACATAGAGAGGTGGAGATATAGTTCCTCTCTCATAATAATTGCAAGTAGGAGCAGCAAGCACATGCATATTATATCTATCAAAATCATCATGTGCAACGGTAAAAGGCAACCCATCAATGTAATCCTTAGTAAGGGTAAACTTCTCCGATATAGTGTAGTCGAGAGAATTCAAAAAGGTAATAGGACTATCATATGTGGGTGCAATAGCAACAATTTCATGTTTAACATAAGGAACTATAGCAAGTTCATCTCCATAAGCATAATTCATATTGGCATCTTGGCCACAAGCATAGCAAGCATCATCAAAGGGGGATATTTCAAAAGAATCAATGGGATCATAGTAGTCATCATAGCAATCATCCTTCGATAAGCACGAAGGGGAATTAAACAATGTATGAGTTGAAGAGTTACTCTCATTAGAAGGTGGGCATGGGTGATCAATCCGCTCTTCCTCCTTTTGTTCTTCGCTCTCCTCCTCATCTTTTTCATCCAATGAGCTCACAGTTTCATCAATTTCTTCTTCCATAAATTCCTGCAAAATATTAGTCTCTTCTTGGACAGCGGAGACTTTCTCAATAAGTGCATTAATATCGGAATTGTATTCATGATTCTCATAGCAATATTTGAGGATAGCTAAATTTTCATATCTATAAACAGCATCATCAAAACCTTCAAACTCTTTACACATAGATTCAATTTCATAAGCACCCATAAAAGCAAGAAATTCTTCTATTTGTTCCACATCATAGTAATCATATATACCATTAGCATAAGAAGCTAAGGTTTTATTATCATTGAATTTGCATGAAAAGGGAAGGTGTGGAGCCTTCATCCTAGAGCAACAAGTATAATCATAACTCACGCATAGTTGCCAAGCATACCACTTCAATATATGAATTTGATCCCATAATAGTTTCCCTTTTGTGTCAAGTGATAATCCCCAAAGTATTCACGTTGATCCAACGTTACTCCCATTACATAATTGAATGGAGTTTTCTCAGGATTATTAAAGTAGTACATAATATCTTTCACATAACCAGCATCGAGGGTTTTATGAGGTTCCCCATCTCCATGAGCAAAAAGTACACCTAATTTTTTTGGTATTTCGTGTTCCTTATCCATAACTAAAGATAAAGAACAACTAAGAACAGCAAATAAAAATTACTTAGTGATAAAGCAAACAAGCACACATGAGAATATTCACCCCAAACTGCTGCTCCCCAGCAACAGCGCCAGAAAAAGGTCTTGATAACCCACAAGTATAGGGGATCAATTGTAGCCCCTTTCAATAAGTAAGAGTGTCGAACCCAACGAGGAGCTAAAGGTAGAACAAATATTCCCTCAAGTTCTATCGACCACCGATACAACTCTACGCACGCTTGACGTTCGCTTTACCTAGAACAAGTATGAAACTAGAAGTACTTTGTAGGTGTTTTTGGATAGGTTTGCAAGAAAATAAAGAGCGCGTAAATAAAAGCTAGGGGCTATTGTAAGTAAAGAAGTAATAAAGTAAATATAACGAGTGTGGAAAAGTGGTGGTAGGAGTTGCGAAATTGTCCATTAAGCAATTGACTACTTTACTAGACCGATAGAAAGTATTATGTGGGAGAGGCCACTGCTAGCATGTCATCCCTGACTTGGAATTCTATGCACTTATGATTGGAACTATTAGCAAGCATCCGCAACTACTAACGTTCATTAAGGTAAAACCCAACCATAGCATTAAGATATATTGGTCCCCCTTCAATCCCGTATGCATCAATTTCTATGCTAGGTTGAAGCTTCTGTCACTCTTGCCCTCCAATACATAGTCCTATCAACATACAACTAACATTAAGGTGTGATCCACGCGCGCGCTCATATGATGGGCACCAAAGTACAGCAACATAACCACAAGCAAATTAAATCAATCATAGCAATTCATCAACCACCGATAGGACAACAAAAATCTACTCAGACATCATAGGATGGCAACACATCATTGGATGATAATATGAAGCATAAAGCACCATGTTCAAGTAGAGGGTACAGCGGGTTGCGGGAGAGTGGACCGCTGTAGATAGAGGGGGGAAGGTGATGGAGATGTTGGTGAAGATGGCGGAGGTGTTGGTGTAGATCGCGGTGATGATGATGGCCCCCGGTGGCATTCCGGCGCCACCGGAAGCGAGGGGGAGAGAGCCCCCCTCCTTCTTCTTCTTCCTTGACCTTCTCCCTAGATGGGAGAAGGGTTTCCCCTCTGGTCCATGGCCTCCATGGTGTGGGAGGGGCGAGAGCCCCTCCGAGATTGGATCTATCTCTCTGTTTCTCTCTGTTTCTACATTCTGTTCTGGCTCTATTTCACCGTTTCGTGTATATATGGAGATCCGTAACTCCGATTGGCCTGAAACCTTCTTCGTGATTTTTTACCAAAAATTAGCTTTCTTGCCGCCGAAGAAGGGAGTCAACCGCCTTACGGGTGGCTCACGAGGGTAGGGGGCGCGCCCCCCTGCCTCGTGGCCACCTCGGGCACCGTCTCGCGCGGATTTTTCTTCCGGAATTTTCCAAATATTCCAAAAATAAGCTCTGTCCGTTTTTATCCCGTTTGGACTCCGTTTGATATGGATATTCTGCGAAACCAAAAGCATGCAACAGACAGGAACTGGCACTGGGCACTGGATCAATATGTTAGTCCCAAAAATAGTATAAAAAGTTGCCAAAAAGTATATGAAAGTTGAATAATATTGGCATGGAACAATAAAAAATTATAGATACGACGGAGACGTATCAGCCACCCCCGAATCCAGGGCCGAACGTGGCCACAGTGCAGCGTACTAGGCGGACATCCCTTGCCCGGCGCAGCACTGTTGCCACGCCGCCCGTGACATCATCCATGGTAGAGGAGGCCGTGCTCCCAAGACGGACTTTCGGTACGGCCCGCGGGCGGCTAGCCCTACCTGTCCGTGATATACCGGAAGGCGGCAAGTCTTGACCAGTCAGCACGGGGAAGGCCGCCTCCTAGCAGGCGGCCGTCCCCCTCCCTTGGAGTTTGTGCGCCATTAACCAGATAAGACGGGGTGTGGCTACAGTGAGCGCCCGCCAGGCGGCTGGACTATAGCCACGCTCCCCCCGACAAAGCCTCCGTCATCGGAGGCGAGGCTATAGTGCAGAGCAGCCGACAGGACCCACAGGCGGCAGGCCCTACCTGTCGGTCGGGAGACCGGCGGCCGGCGCGACCCACCAGGCGGCGGGCCCCAGCAGCCGGCGGAGAAGCCGACGCCCAGAGACACTGACAGTCGGGTCCCACACCCGGCCAGATTACCATTGTACCCCTCGGGGGGTAGGTCTATATAAACCCCCCAGGGCACCCATGCAAAAGGGTTCAGCACCCAAGTTACTACACCCACACATAGAGAGAGTGGAGTAGAGCAAGCCTAGTTCTTCTTCCTCCTCTAGCCAAACAGCTCCAGGAGCAACCTTGTAGCCACTCCATTGACATAGTGATCATGCGGAGACCCCGCAAAGTAGGACTAGGGGTGTTATCTCCTAGGAGAGCCCCGAACCTGGGTAAGATGCCTCGACGTACGTTTTTACACCTCATCCCGTTTCCAGGCACCGGCGATGTACTCTTGTCCCCCACCATGATAAGCCACCCCCTGGCACATGTCGCTGAATATCCCCGACAGAGATTATGCAACTCCCGGATACTGGAGGAATGCCTTGTGTGCTAACAAACGTCACAATGTAACTGGGTGATTGTAAAGATGCTCTACATGTATCTCCAACGGTGTTTGTTGGGTTGGCATAGATCGAGATTAGGATTTGTCACTCCAAGTATCGGAGAGGTATCTCTGGGCCCTCTCGATAATACACATCATAAGCTTGCAAGCAAACGACTAAGGAGTTAGTCATGAGGTGATGTATTACGGAACGAGTAAAGAGACTTGTCAGTAACGAGATTGAACAAGGTATGAAGATACCAACGGTCGAATCTCAGGCAAGTAACATACCGATAGACAAAGGGAATTATGTATTTTATCATAAGGTTCAACCGATAAAGATCTTCGTAGAATATGTCGGAGCCAATATGGGCATCCAGGTTCCGCTATTTCTTATTGACCAGAGAGGTGCCTCGGTCATGTCTACATAGTTCTCGAACACGTAGGGTTCGCACACTTAACGTTCGTTGACGATATAGTACCATATGAGTTATGTATGTTGGTGTGACCGAATGTTGTACGGAGTCCCGGATGAGATCACACACATGACGAGGAGCTTCGGAATGGTCCGTAGGTAAAGACTAATGGTGTCGTATCAAGTGCATCCGGGATGACTTGTGCATCCTTGTATCCATTGACTCCTCAGCCGGCCGATCACCATCTCACGCACCAGATCAAAAATAAGAGAAAACTGCAAAAACACGCCCGCAGTGGCTCTAAGTTATGGCTGCTAATTTTGCTAATAACCCCTCAGGGCCACACCTTTCCGAAACCCCTATTTTCTCAATCTGGATAGGCTCTTCTTTGTTCTCTCCTTCAATCGTTCCATGGCGGCACGACCCGGTGAACACTTTGATGGCGGCCGCGCTAGGCCTGCCTCGGCGTTCGCCCGCCTCGAACGCCTCCATGGCCCGGTGAATCCTTCGACTGCGACCGTGTTTGTCCTGCCTCTGCTAATCCCTTCGACTGCCGCGACGACATCAGCCATGTTTGGCCTACCTACGCGCTTGTCCGCTTTCTTGCCGGTCCCAGACAACGAGTCCGCCGCCGACGCAACCTGCACGCTATCCACTACACTGCCCCCGTATCCAGCGGTTGCTCCTTCAGCCGACGACTCCGGCTGCTGGAATAGACCTGGCTGGGCAGCGAGCACATCCCAGCAGAGGCAGATTGTAGTTTAATGTATCTAGTACCTGCAGATTGTAGTTTTGAGCTTATCCATTGTAACTGTTCTTCGTTGAATGTGTGTGTAGCTTCAGAATTTAGGATGTGAACTGTACATCGTTGGTGAGTATTGATCAGAACTTAGAATGTGAATGTATAGTACTTGCAGATTGTAACTTGTGAGTTCAGGGACATGTGAATGAAGTTTGTTGTGAATGGAAAATTCAGAAATAACCAAATTTCGTATTGCCTAGTTCTTGGTGAGTTGAGGTGTTCTCTAATACATGATGTAATACATCTGAAGCAGGGCATAGTGCCAGTTGGTGCTTCTGCATTCATACTTTTCTTTTACATATTCGCAAACAAGAACATGCTGGTGTTCCTGGTGACTGCAAAATTCTGAACAAAACAACAGTTTAATTTATTTTGGTGAATGCTACTGTTAAGGTTGGTGTGGGATTGCAAACGGAGTTTGTTTCTTGCTGGATGAGCGGCTGAGCGCTCGCAAAATAATTGATGAATCAATGGACTCAGAGCTTATACTGTTATACAACTGAATCAAGGAATGAGCATTGACAGGCCCACAAAGTATCTTGTACCTGTATTTCTCCTGGGTCATAGCTGCTGATCATTACTATAAAAATATATAGAACATTCTGACATGGTGCTCTTGTTGCTTGCTACACTCAATTCAATATGCATCAAGTCAAAGAAAATAGGAAGACAATTTAACAAAACATATAATTCCATCCATTACAAAAATCCAGTGGATCAAAGAAATCAACATTAATAATTCATATAAATCCATGTTTTTAACAGACGGAGGGCCATGGTGAAGGGAAATTAGTTAAACTCATGAATAGAGAAATACTGGCATTCTTTTTTGGTGTAGAAAATTCTCCCACATTCATTTCAGTTTGCAAGTTTTTGCCTGATTCTCTAGCTGTACATTCATCTACATGGTTAGTCGTCGAGACAACAAGTACGCATGTACAACATACACACTATTAGTTCTTTTTAATTGTGTTATTACCTGAAGCTTCATGCACCGTACTGCAGTTCAGTTTTGCATTCTGCAACAGTAGCATTTTCTACAGCCATATCAGGGAAGTCAGATGGCTCCCGGACGGCTAGATGTGGATACCCGGATACATACTCTGGGTCACCACCTAAATTACGGAGAAAGGAGGGCACGCAGGTTCCATCCATCACTGTTGATGCAAATTCAACATCCATAACGGCAGAAGCGGGATCATGCGGCGAGGATGTGTCCACCATGCTGATGGAGAGTTCAGAGATGTATTCCGTTGCGGAATCGCGCAGATTGTCTCGGCAAATGAATTCCGTCGTGCAGATTATCCTTGCAGATGCATGCCCTCGCGGCCGTGGCTGTCATTGCGATGCATTTTGCGGCATTAATTAGGGTTTGTGAGGGAGATTGGGAGCAGCGAATTAGGAGAGCTGGTTCCCCTGAGGGGTTATTAGCAAAATTAGCAGCCATAACTTAGAGCCACTGCGGGCGTGTTTTTGCAGTTTTCTCTTATTTTTGATCTGGTGCGTGAGATGGTGATCGGCCGGCTGAGGAGTCAATGGATACAAGGATGCACAAGTCATCCCGGATGCACTTGATACGACGCCTATATATATATATAGACACACACACTTCTAGGCTATTCTGTTACGCGTAACAGAATATTATTCTGTTACCCTTTTTGAACTGACGTTTTCAGGTGATTGTACTGATGTTTTCGAAGCGGTTGAACTGATGCTTTCAGTTGTGTTTAACAGATCGTCTTCTTTAGTTCAAAAACTTTTCGTAATTTTTTTGTCGAAACGGGGCGTGTAATATATTGTTGGAAAGCTCTTGACAAGCATATTTCAAGTATATTGAACGTTTTTGCAAAATCATTATGGTTTAAGAGCAGTTTTGAAAAAACCGTTTTTTTCAAAACCAAAAATGTGAATCGTATTTTGGACTCAATTTTCAGACTGTTTGTCGGAATTGAGCAAATAAGATGGTGTTGGAAAGCTGGTGAAAATCCGCATCTTCCATATATGTATTGTTTTTTCTAATTCTATATGATTTAAAAGTAATTTGAAAAACGGTGAAATTCTGGGCGAAACGTATTTTCATGATTTTTTGCAAACGGTTTGTCGGATTGACACAAATGATACGGCGTTGGAAAGCTATGGAAAATGCGCAACTTTTTCGTATAGAAATGTTTTTCTAATTCCTTACGGTTTAAAAAAGAATTCGAATACGGTCAAATTTGATTTTGAACGCGATTTTTTTGAAAAGTTTGTCGAAATATGGCAAAGAATATACCGTTGGATAGCTATCGAAAATGCAAAACTTAGTCATGTTGAACGTTTTTTCTACTTCGCAACCGTTTAATAGTAATTTAGAATACGGCATGACGGATCTTGCTGTTTTCTTGTCTGAAAAACAGAGTAGTCGTACTGATATATGTGTATGTTTGTACTGAGCTATTTTTTGTAGAGTAATTGTGAATGGTTCCGAAAAAGGGTACTTGTATTGATGCTTGCATGGTTTTGTACTAAGCGTGTTTTCACTAACTAGACTTTGCTCTATTTTTTGGGTAATATTTTTCTCATAAGTTTTCAACGGTTTACTGTATCGTCGCCCCTGTACTTGTATGGTTTGTATCATCGAACTGAATTATATTTTATTCAAAAAGAAAATGTGTTAGTTTTGTTTCTTTTTTTTAACTCGACATTTTTTTGACAACGTTGTTTTGAACTTCTCTCATTTTACAACTTGTACTGAGGTACTTACTAAGCGGGATTTTCATGGGGTTTCTTTTTTTGCTTGAACTTTACAATTTGAATTTCTGTCATTTCTTTTATTCCGAACGGACCACCATTTTTAACTCGTACTGAGGTACTTACTACGCCCGAACTGGGGTGGCTGTCGCGTGTCTCGGCGTGTTTTTTAACAAGAACAAGCAACCAAGTTTTTCAACGAATTTGAGAGAGAAGAAAGAAAGAGATCCACATGGGGTTGTAGTGAAGAGGGCGGCTCCCGCATCATCAGTCCGCCAGTGCAAGATGAGGAATAGCAGCAAGTCACAAAGAGGGCAGCTGTCTGCCTCGACATCAGCAGGTCACAAAGAGGGCGGCTGTCTGCCTCGACATCGTAGTACTGAGGGACACGTCCGTGTCCAACTGCTAGAGATGGTGCCACCCGGCGGTGAGCAGAACCTCCCCATAAACCACGGCATATTTTAAGTTTTTATTCCGAACGGACCACCGTCTTTAACTCGTACTGATCAATATTTTTAATTCAAACCATTTTTCCTTCCATCATCTCACAGAAATTGTTTCCACACATATAATACACGTACATAAATCATATTATCCATAGCACAAAAATCATCAACCTATTCCTGTACAGAACTTTCAAGCACCCACATGAATACATGTACTTCCTGTACCATCTGTTTTGAACTTTGAAAGAAGCTATAACATATGTTTCCCAAATGTGTACAGAATTTTAAGTTTCCAAGCATATACCGTTTGTTCCTTTTTGTTGATGGGCACCTGCCCCTACTCCTGTGGGCTGACAGTGCCACGAAGTGGAGCTGAAGGAGAGGGGATCACGAGCGGCGGCTGGGTGCACCGGGATTTGGCCGGAGCATGGTGGAAGATGATCTAGAGCATAAGCTCAAGCGTGATGGAGTTGTGGACTGACGGCTCTGGTGAAGTGGAGCTGATGGAGGCGGGGTTCACGAGCAGCCGCTGGGCGCGCCAGGATTTGGCTCTCTAAAGATGAAGTGCAAATCACATTAAAGGTGAACTAAATATCTTCCTAGCAACCTCGTCCAAATTCATTACTCATAACATGATCTATAGAGAAACTTACATCCCAAATAAAATACATGCAGAGATGGGCGGCCACCAACTTGTTTATATCTGAAATTTTAAGAAGCCAATGAACTTCAGCATGACAAGTAGATCAATACATCATGCAACTTATGTAGTTGCTTAACTCTAAACACATGGTCAAAATTTCAGTCACTTAAGTACTATAACAATAAAGCATTACCACACTGATTTACTTGTTTCACTATTAAAAGCGGGTTTCAAACACAACTTCTAAGCAGACAGTGCTTACTTTTGCTCTCCCACTTGAAGTGAACAGGCAAAAGCAGAACGCATTACTTGCACTAACAATCCAGAAATCCAATGAACACAAAAAACATTAGAATTATTCCGATACCTCGGGCGAATGGCTCTACATGGAAAATCTTATGTAATTGGACTTACATCCAGCAAGTAGATGAAATGAACAGAATACAAATACCCGTTGTACTATACACAAATAACATGGAAACACAGATGAAATCGAACTTATGATTGAAGCTACTTTGTAAGTTGTACTGATCAGTACTTTGTAAAAAAAACTCTGAACTTGTCATATCCTCAAGTTCTAACTGATGTAAATACTTTTTGCCAAATTGCTTCAGGTTTCTGTATGGTACGCAAACCACCTTGATGAGCCAATGTACAAGTTCATATCACTTGAACAACGATAACTTGAACTAATTGGAGAATAATATGCGAGCTTATAGCATTTGATCACTTGAACTTATAGCAATAGAAACAAGAAATGTGTACGGCCTCCAACCTGTGGAAATTATAAGAAATTTGTAAATACTAGTACTGCAACCAACATTTATAAATACTAGTGAACTTGAACTTATGGTCTCTCGAGATCTGATCTGATTGTGTTACAAGCATACGCACAAAAATATTTAGAAGAAAATGGCTATATCTCTGATGCAAACTTAATTTTAGTAGCAAATGTTTCATCTTTTGACACATCAAAACCACTAGCTACAATTTTTTTGCTTCCAATCTTTGAACTGAGCAAAATTATGATTTTTTTTTGCTCCCAACCTCCTGCATATATATTTTCGAACTGATATTTTTCTTTCATTGAACTGATCTAATTTTTGTATTTCAATTGTTGTAAAATATGTAGTTGAACTTATAGATTTCGATTTGTAATTTTTGCTCTTATAAATATCCTGTGTGTTTGTTTACGTACTAAAAACAGAATAGATACCGAACTTAACGGAAACAACAATACTTCCTACTTGTCCCAAGACACTCGTTGAACGTGTGGCAGCGTGCCGGCAAAAGCTCGTACGTGAAGGAGCGTGGCAGGAGGTGCTCGGACAGATAAGGGAGGAATAGTTGGACTGATGTGAGCCCCATACTTGGATGAGGACCGGAGGAAGTAGTCCGTGTGGGCGGCGGGGGCTGCCTGTAGAACTGAGCTTCTTTTTTCTTGCAATCCGTCCAACCTCCCTCGTGCTGCAGTACAAAGAGAAACAAATTAAGAAGTAGCAATCATATCATCATAGACAAAAGAACTTGCAGCTACTGCTATGTGTATGGATTGAATTTTTTATTCTCCTCATTGCCTGCATTGTGTACTTCACCCTTAGCCTGCTTGGTATCCTTTGTGCTAGTTCAGTAGCCGCTCGCCGCGCACACCTGCTCGATGGGAATTTACACAAACTGTTTGGAATTTGGAATTGAACTTTAGTAAAATTAGAAACTGAACTGAAAAAGAATTAGAAATTGAAGGAAAATAAAATAAGAAACTGAGTGACCTAAAAATAAGAATGAACTGAACTAAAATTGGAAATTGAACTAAATAAAAATTAAGATGTTGTCGATGTAAGAAGGGCTTCTCTTTTGCAGGTAGCTTATGCGCCGTCGGCTAGCTTTGGTTGTAAGCGTCTGTGTGGTTTACACCTACCTCCTAAGGATGACCAAACACTATATTTGTGAGTTCTAGAAATCGGGAGGAAATCATCTCTCATAAAAGAAAGAAACAGATATGTTGAGACTTGGTTTTCAGTTCACACCACTTAAGCTAGCCGTACTGAAGTACTTGTGTTCCTCTCACTCACATATACTACATGTTGATGCTTGCCATCTCGTTCGTTACATACTACATAGGCAGAGGCTATGCGTACTGTGGTCAAATCAAATAATATAAGACTCTATATGTATCAGACCTGACTGAGGATGCTGCCGGTCTTCTTGTCTTTGTCAGTGAAGAGGCAGTCCTCTGTAGTACGCACGCAACAAATTAAAATAAGAAATGAAACTAAACTGAACTAAAAATAAGCTTCAAATTTCAATCAATTCGATATTCATCAGCTACAAATTAAAATAAGAGTCCTTGGTACGAGGAATCAGCTACAAATTTCAATCAATTCGATATTCATCAGTACCAGTACTATTTCAGTTTGGAGTAGCTACCTGCCATGCGATTTTATCAGTACTAGCACGGCTGGAAAAGTCCAGAACTGTAGCAGCTGTCACTGAACTTGCATATTTTTTTTCTTTGAGCTTATTTAGGAGATATATCAAATTTCATAGGCATTTTGACAAGAACTTATAGAGCATCATTTGTTTTTTACACAGAAGCAGCATGAGATTGAATGATAGCAGCATCAACACAAGATTCTCCTCTTTTTTGTACAGGATGCTTAAAAAAACAAGCACATAGGCGTAGCTAAAAGCACACAGATAGTAGTGTTACTTACAGGAAGATATTCCTCTTCTCTATGCCTTTTCCAAGTGCCTCAAGTTGTTCTCCCGTCGGTATAGGCGCGTACTGACGGCTCGGATCATAGTTCGTCTCTCCAAACATAGGAACATAACTACAGGGTAAGCATGCCTCGTATTAGGACTCGAGGATGCACATGATACTAGCAAAGAAAAAACATAGCATTGCAGGTACCGGCATGGAATGAAGTTGCTGGACAGACCGGTAAGGCCAATGTATTCATCCTACTAATATTTTCTGTCCTCCTAGCTGAAGGTAGTTGGGGTAGACCACCCCGACTGAAACCTTGTTCGCATTTCACTGTCCATGACGTGGCTGCTACTCCTACACTGCCTCTGCCAATTTTTTGATTAACTCCCATTTGAAGAAACATGTTTTAACAATATTGTTCCCACCAAAAGTGTGAAGAAATGCTACCTAGTTTTCACATATATTTGCTAGAACAAGTTAAGAAGTACAAGTACACATGCACAGAATAAGACTTAGGTTTGCTAGCAAAATAATTAGTACACATAGCTCCCACTTGAGAAGTACAAGTGCAAACCGAGTCACCTGTGCTGGAGCTATCTAACATATTCTCAAACATGGTTCAAGCATGTTTTAGTGCAATAAAATAAGAGAATGGATCAAAAGCTGGAACCTAAAACTGTACTTACGTTGCGGTGAACAATATAGCTATCGTTTTTGGGAAGAAAAACATGGTGTTGTTTTCGGAAGAAAAAATGAGCAAAACAGGAGATATTATTATACATTGATTGTATGTTGAATCTCTAGTTCTTGAACTTTTATGAACTAACAGCACACAACACATCACTCTGTCTATATGTCCCTGCTGAACTTCTGTTGGAGTATAACATGTTCTGACGCCAGCACACAATGTGTAAGGAGTAGCCCTATTCTTTTCCATGTGAATGTTTAAGAGGAAAATCAACCTTGCGTTGCAGGAGAGAAGAGAAGTCTATGGGCGCGGGGAGACGATAGAGTCCGTTCCCCTCCGGCACCGACATCCAGCAGGGAGCCTCAAACAGTAAATTTGTTCACCTGCACAATAGTTGTTTTAAAAGTTTGTTTAGGTAAAAATACATGGTTCAGCATGAAGGATTTTTAGCTATGCTACCTTTTGTAGCTAACTCTCACAGGATTAAACAAAGTAGAGTAAGACAGGGGATTAGCGAGAAGTAGGTGTTCTTTTGTACTTGAACTGTCCATCGGAAGATGGAAATGATTGTACTAGCACAGGACAATTCGCATGTACACTAGTAGCACATATGCACTGATGCGTACACACTAGTACTAGCACGGGGGATGATGAACTCGAACTGTCGAACAGAACACGTTCTTGAGAGAGAGAGAGAGACAGAGAGAAACTGTGGCATGGGAGGCTCACCAGGAAGGGGAGGAGCTGGAGTGGGGCACGTTAGGGTAGCCAGAAGTACCGCCGCTGCCGGAGGCTAATGTCGTTGGATCCATTGGCGCCGCCGCTGCCGGATGACCGTGGGCGTGGGGCAACTATCGTGTGGCGCGGAGCTGCTCGCCGGAGGGAGCGTCGGGCGCGCTAGTAGAGTTGCTGGAGGGGGAGGGCAGGTGAGGGGGCGGCGCTAGAGTTAGCCCAGCGGCGGAGGTGTTCGCCATGGCCGCGGGAGGCGGCAACCTCCATGACCTCGACGTCACGCCGCGGGGATCCGCAAACAGGGTAGCGGCAAGGGCCACGGCCACGCACGAGGTAAGGCACGCCGGTGGCGACGGCGCGCCGCTTGGCCGAAGGAAGAAGGAGGAGCGGGGGAAGCAGCGCGCTTGGCCGGAGAAAGGGGGGGCAGGGGCAGCGACGCTCTTGGCCGGAGGAGGAAGGAGGACCGGGGGTGGCGGCGAGCTTGGCCGGAGGAGGAAGGAGGCCCTGGGCGGCGGCGAGCTTGGCCGGAGGAGGAAGGAGGCCCGGGCGGCGGCGCGCTGGTGGGAGCGGGCTCGGGCGGCGGCGGGATGCAGGGGTGGATCGGGGTCCTGGTGAAAGACGATGGGGGTGTGGGAGCTTCGGTCAGTTACCAGATTCGCGTCGATCGATCTATATAGGGCGCGGGGTATCAGAATAATATTCTGTTACCAGTAACAGAATAGTCCAGTCCTATGTAACAACTATTTAAATCACAGCCAACCCTATAAGGGCCGGACTACTCCCTCCCGAACTTCCCGAACTCGGAGATGAAAAAAAAGCCACGCCCCACGCCCCCACAACTTCCCCTCCCCGATCCAGCGCCTCCCCTGGGGCAACCGCCGCCGCCCAACCCCGCACCCCGTCTCCACCGGCCAACCCCGCGCCCCACCGCCGCCCAACCCCGCGAGCCGCCACCGCCCAACCCCGCGCGCCGCCGCCCCCACAAACCCCGGGCGCCTCCACCTCCTACCGGATCCCACCGGCGAAGCTAGCCGCGGCAGCCCCGACAGTCCTCCGCTCGTCGCCGCCCTGGAGATGAACACGGCACCGCCACCCTGAGGAACCTCCGAAAGCTGCAGAGCGGCGTTGCTCCCCTGCCCAGTGCCCACTGCCTTTTCCTCCCTGCATGCCATCCTTCCTCGCCGGAGCCGATGCGGGTCGCGGCCTCACCATGCCGCCCGGGATCCCACACACGCGCCGTCCTGGCCGACCACATTGACCTTCTCACAAGGGCAACCTTGACCTTCTCGAGGAAGGTTCATCCATGGAGCAGCCGCTCCCACCCCTCCACACCCGGGTCGTGCCTGGCTCACCGCACACCTTTGCCCGTTGTCACAAGTACGCTGTGACCGCATGGCTGACGGGGCTATTGCCTGTGCATCACGTCCGGGCTGGTAGTGGAGATCGTGGACTAGGGCGCGAATTGGAGCAGGACGAGCACCGTCAACCACCCCGATCCCCATGTACAGCATCGTGGTGGCAGTTCTAGTTCTTCTACTCCCCTTCTTCTACTACAGCAAGACGCACACCTTCACGCTGCACATCCGTTACGGCAACTCACTGTCCAGCAACAGGTCGCCAAGGTGTGTATTGCGCTGCTCATTCAATAAATTGTGATGTGCAGTGCCGCTGGGTACGTCATGCCTCTTCCTTGCCTGCTCACTGTCCCCCATGCTAGAGCCAGCGGCTCCTTGTTCTATCTCTCAACTAGAGCGGAATCTGTACACAAGTATCCTGCATCATATAGTGGTTGATTGATTTTTCGTGGCGTGTTGGTGATGTTCAGAGTTTTGAAGGAATAACTGGGAAAAATCCTCCAAATTTTCTGTTTTTCACTTGCTCTGATTTGTTGCTCTGTACATGTTTGGTGATATTCCTACAGGCACTAGCTATTTCTGCAGGACTATGGTGTACGAGGACTGAAGTAATTTATATTTTGGGATGGTTGGAGGTTTGGTGCATTACATGTGTGTCCACGTATTCATCGTTTTCGTTCTTTCACTAACTACTACTGGCATATCATTATGCCGCGCGTAGGCGACGCCCCAAGGAACACAGGGGAGGGCAGAGTGCATATGGAACTTGGAGGAATACATACGGCTACCTGCAGTAACGCAGACAAGTTATATATATAATGATTCAATATGAACAACTGGACGGGCATGGTATACCTGAATGAGAAATTATACATATCGGGAGAGCTAATTGAATTAGGGACCATGCTCTTTGTATGAGTTTCCATGGTAACTTGTAGCCATCGCTTCACAACCTCGGGTAGCTGTTAAAAAGAATTTGGCTCAACTGTTTCTCCTGTGCAAAATATTGGTGGCTTCTACTTGAGATTACTTATGTACAAATGGCATCAGGACGCCAAGAAAGGCAATTAACATATAGAGGCAGGGAGGAGCCCAACTGCTCTGGTTTCTTCAGTCGCCTGGTACACACATGCTCTGGTTTCTTCAGTCTCCTGGTATATAGTCTTGTCGTTCAGTACTTGCTATTGCAGATAAGTGTTTGTTAGAATTGTCATTCTGTCAGTAAAGTACCATTCTTCGGTATATGTTCTGAAAATTTCGTCTTTTGTGTGCCTGGTGTGAATCGTTGGTCTTCTTTCACTTTTGCTCTTGAATTAGAGGTAGCATGTTGATTTTCACACTTATGAAGAACATATCCTAAAACGTGAAAAAAAAATTATTCCCCAATGAATAATTTATTCTTCGTAAAGGTCTATTTTCTTCCCGAGTGATGAATTTTTTCTCCTAAACAAAGAACTTTATGTTCCTAAATGAGGAGGTAGTATGGGGAACTACATGTACGTGTTTTTCCGAAAACTTTATTAAGCCATTTTTGATGAAGTATAGGGAACTTCATGTACGTGTTACTCCCGAAACAATATGAAACTTTGTGTGTACAAATTTTTAATATACCATATTGATTGAGAACTAAAAATGGCATGCTTTTTTAATAATCTAGAAGTTCAACGACTTCCACCTAGAAAGTTTAAAAGATATTGTTTTTTAGGGAGAACGCATCCTGCCTAGAAGATGCATATGGAATAAAATGTAAATTCGCAATGAAGTTCATATATAAAAAAAGTTGAAGTTCGCATATAGAAAAAAGGTGCATTGTTGAAGAAAAAAAGGTACATGTTTTCTAATTCCAGATACTTATTTGATCATCCTGTGACACTGAAATCTTTTTCATTTTAGGTGAGACAAAATTTTGTGTGGATGTGTTGTGCATGTGCTTGTGCGTAGTACACTAAATAGAACAAAAAAACTATTGTGGGTACCGTCTAAATGTTTGTCCTATTGCTTATGAGAATTGACCCAGATTTTCCTATAGTTTTTGCACATGTTGGATTCAAGGGAAAACATGTATAAAAAGGGTGTGATTTTGAAAGTTCAAGTGTAACGAACATTGAAGTTCAAACCCAAAAAATGTAAACAAAAAAGTAATGGAATTTAAAGAATAAAAAGTATGGAGTTTCATGAAAAAAATTAATAGCACGCCAAGTTCATGTTTCAGAAATTCCGAAGTTCACATGTACCACGTACAGAAGAAAAATCATCAAATGAAAAAAGGGACCGCCTAGGCCATTTCACCAAAAGCAAAAAATGCAACAAAAATTCTACAAGAAGTTCAAATTTAAAAACCGAAGCAGGCCAACGTTAAAAAATGAAGTTGTTAATATGTAAAAGACAAATTTGGTAGTTCAAAAAAAATTGAGCAAGAATTAAAAAAAGTAGTTCAAAAATCTTTATAACGGATTTTCTCCGTTTGTTAAAAAAATCAAAGAAGTTCAAATTAAAAAGAGGAGCATTTAAAAAGATTGTATAAAAACTGACTTTCCCCATTCTATAAAACTAGAAGTTCAAATTAAAATAACGGTGCAGTATCATTGTTAATATAAAAAATATTTTCCCCATTACTGACCAATAAAACTAAGAAGTTCAAATTTAAAAAATGGTGAAGTTCAAGGTCTATAATTTTTTATTTTCAAATTATTAAAAAATAAAATCAAGAAGTTCAAAATTTTAAAACATAGAAGGTCAAAAAACTCTATTTTCCTCGTTACCAAAGAATAAAACTAAGAAGTTAAAAATAAAATAACAGGGAAGTCCGAAGTATATAAAAAACTCATTTTTTTCTCATTTGTAAAGAATATAATGAAGAAGTTCAAATTAAAATTAGGAACAACAAAAAGGAGTTTAAAAAATAATTTCCTCATTTTTTAAGAAAAACTACAAGTTCAAACTTCGCGAGTATGAAAAAGCTATCAACATGGGAAATTTGCGTGTTTTCAACAGCTTTCCACCGGTATATCATTTGCGAAATTCCGGCAAATGGTTGAGGAGTTAGGGGCAAAAAATAGCAGTGAAAAAACATACTGAAGTTCAAGCAGAACTGCTTCAGAAGTTCAACCTCTTCACGCAGTGCATTTTCGGAGACTTTGTTTTTTCGATGAAGGCAAAACACATGATCTCAGAAGTTCAGATTGATAACTGCCAGAAGTTCACGTACTACACGGTGTCATTTTGTTTTTTAAAAAAGAATAAAAAAGCAAAGGCTAAAAGTTTTGTTATTATAAGTTCAAGTCCTCCGTCGGAGAAAGTTAAAAAAATTATTGTGAGAGAGGTTTGTTCAAAAGAAATATCATTTGTGTAACATTGACGAATGGATGAGAAAATTACAAACGAAAATATGTCATAGAAGTTCAATGTGAAAACAGCAGGAAGTTCAACTACTACAAAAAATGAATTTCAAATGAAAAACTTTTAAAATCGTCGCCAGTATGAAAAAACGATTAATACGGGAAAGTTGTGTGTTTACAACAGCTTTCCACCGGTATATCACTTGCTCAATTCCGGTGAGTGGATGGAGAGTTACGAGCAGGGGATGGAGAGCTACGAGCAAAAAAATCACGTGAAAAACAGAGTGAAGTTCAGGTGCACGCGATGAGAAGTTCAGGTTCTTCACGCGGTGCATTTTTTAAAAATCTGTTTCGCGATAAAGGCAGAACGAATGATCTCGCCATTTTCGAAATTACAGGAAAACGGCTAGGAATCAGAGAAAACTATCAACATGGAAAAGTTTCACATTTTCCGTAGCTTTTCAGCGGTATACTATTTGCCTCATTCCGATAAAGTTTGTAGAAAATATGGGCAAAATACGTTTTTATCCATTTTCAAAATTGACTTAAAACCGTAAGGAATTGGGAGAAACAATATATAGAAAAAAGTTTCGCATTTGTTCAAGCTTTCCAACGCCATATCATTTCTGCATTCGGACGTACGGTTAAAAACTTAGCTCGAAAATACGAACTCGGTGGAACTTGTATCGTTTTCTAAATTATTTTTAAACCATTCAAAATTAGAAAAAACTTTGAACATGAAAAAGTAGCGCATTTTCATAAGCTTTCCAACGCCATATTATTTGCCTCAATTGGATTAGCCGTCTAGAAATGGCATCGAAAATACGAACTCGGGTGTTCTGTTTGCGAAATTCTATGATTTTCCGAATTACTCTTTATCCTTAAAGAATTAGAGAAAACTTTCAATATGTGGAAGGAGCGGTTTTGCAGCAGCTTTCCAACGCCATATTATTTGCCTCATTTCGATAAACGGTTTTAAAATGCGATCAAAAATATGATTCACGTTTTTTGTATGAAGAAAAAACGGTTTTCAAAACTGCTCTTAAATCGCTTACATTTTGCCAAAAATTTAACTTGGGTTATGATATTGATGTTCATAGCTTTCCAACGGTATATCGCAAGCCCCGTTTGGGCGATGTTGTTGGAAGTTCAACCTAGCACTAGGAGAAGTTCAGGTCGAAGAACTCAGGCAGTAAAATTGCAAAAAACGCAATTTCATCACCAGTCGACAGCAAAATCCACCAACGAGCGAGATTCCTATTTAAAACTGGTATTTAGTTGCTGAAAAACGTTCTTAGATTGCACTAACATCATATAGAACATGACTAAACAGAATAATTCGCGGGGGAAGCCACGGTTGCGAAGATAGCCCGAAGGTCGGGTTCGTACAGAGGGAAGTCCAGGTGCGTTACTCAGGCAGTTCAGGTTGTGATCAGAATATTATTCTGATCCCGTGATCAGAATAGTGTTTATAGTAGGCCCGACTAGGTGTTCCCGAACTCCCGAATGGTGGAAAAAAAACAACGCCCCCACTGACCCCGCCGCACCCCATCTCTTCCACCTCCCGAACTCCACCATCCCACCTTCCGGCCGCCGGGATCCAGCCAACGGCGAGTCGGGGACCACCACCAACCCACCTCCCCGCCGTCGGGATCCAGCCACGAATCCACCGCCCTGCCGTCGGGGTCCAGCCGCCAGTCCACCTCCCTGCCACCGGGATCCTGAAGGAAATATGCCCTAGAGGCAATAATAAAGTTATTATTTATTTCCTTACATATCATGATAAATGTTTATTATTCATGCTAGAATTGTATTAACCGGAAACATAATACATGTGTGGATACATAGACAAACAGAGTGTCACTAGTATGCCTCTACTTGACTAGCTTGTTAATCAAAGATGGTTAAGTTTCCTAACCATAGACAAAAGGAGTTGTCATTTGATTAACAAGGTCACATCATTAGTTGAATGATCTGATTGACATGACCCATTCCATTAGCATAGCACCCGATCGTTTAGTATGTTGCTGTTGCTTTTATCCATGACTTATACATGTTCCTTTGACTATGAGATTATGCAACTCCCGTTTGCCGGAGGAACACTTTGGGTGCTACCAAACGTCACAACGTAACTGGGTGATTATAAAGGAGTACTACAGGTGTCACCAAAAGGTAGATGTTGGGTTGGCGTATTTCGAGATTAGGATTTGTCACTCCAATTGTGGGAGAGGTATCTCTGGGCCTTCTCGGTAATGCACATCACTTAAGCCTTGCAAGCATTGCAGCTAATGAGTTAGTTGTGGGATGATGTATTACGGAACGAGTAAAGACACTTGCCGGTAACGAGATTGAACTAGGTATTGGATACCGACGATCGAATCTCGGGCAAGTAACATGCCGATGGACAAAGGGAACAACGTATGTTGTTATGCGGTCTGACCGATAAAGATCTTCATAGAATATGTAGGAGCCAATATGGGCATCCAGGTCCCGCTATTGGTTATTGACCGGAGACGTGTCTCGGTCATGTCTACATTGTTCTCGAACCGTAGGGTCCGCACGCTTAAGGTTACGATGACAGTTATTATGAGTTTATGCATTTTGATGTACTGAAGGAGTTCGGAGTCCCGGATGTGATCACGGACATGACGAGGAGTCTCGGAATGGTCGAGACATAAAGATTGATATATTGGACGGCTATGTTCGGACATCGGAATGGTTCCGAGAGGTTTCGGATATTACCGGAGTGCCGGAGGGGTTACCGGAACCCCCCGGGGGAAGTATGGGCCTTATTGGGCCACGAGGGGAGAGAGAGGGCCGCACCAGGAGGTGGCGCGCGCCCCCCCCCCATGAGGAGTCTGAATTGGACAAGGAGGGGGGGTGCGGCCCCCCTTTCCCTCTCCCTCTCCCTCTCCTTCCTTCCCCCCTTCCCCGTCCTAGTTGGACTAGGAAAGGGGAGTCCTACTCCCGCTAGGAGGAGGACTCCCCCTCCCTTGGCGCGCCCCTAGGGCTGGCCGGCCCTCCCCCCTTGCTCCTTTATATACGGGGGCAAGGGGGCACCCCAAGACACACAAGTTGATCCTTGAGATCGTTCTCTAGCCGTGTGCGGTGCCCCCCTCCATCATATTCCACCTCGGTCATATTGTAGCGGTGCTTAGGCGAAGCCCTGCGATAGTAGAACATCAAGATCGTCACCACGCCGTCGTGCTGACGGAACTCTTCCCCGAAGCTTTGCTGGATCGGAGCCCGGGGAACGTCATCGAGTTGAACGTGTGCCAAGAACTCGGAGGTGCCGGAGTAACGGTGCTTGGATCGGTCGGATCGTGAAGACGTACGACTACATCAACCGCGTTGATATAATGCTTCCGCTTTCGGTCTACGAGGGTACGTAGACAACACTCTTCCCTCTCGTTGCTATGCATCACCATGATCTTGCGTGTGCGTAGGAATTTTTTTGAATTACTACGTTCCCCAACAGTGGTATCAGAGCCTAGGTTTTTATGGTTTGATGTTATTTGCACGAGTAGAACACAAGTGAGTTGTGGACGATACAAGTCATACTGCCTACCAGCATGTCATACTTTGGTTCAGCGATATTGTTGGATGAGACGACCCGGACCAACCTTACGCGTACGCTTACGCGAGACCGGTTCCCTCGACGTGCTTTGCACACAGATGGCTTGCGGGAGACTGTCTCACCAACTTTAGTTGAACCAAGTGTGGCTACGCCCGGTCCTTGAGAAGGTTAAAACGGAGTCTATTTGACAAACTATCGTTGTGGTTTTGATGCGTAGGTAAGATGAGTTCTTGCTTAAAGCCCGTAGCAGCCACGTAAAACTTGCAACAAACAAAGTAGAGGACGTCTAACTTGTTTTTGCAGGGCATGTTGTGATGTGATATGGTCAAGACATGATGCTATATTTTATTGTATGAGATAATCATGTTTTGTAACCGAGTTATTGGCAACCGGCAGGAGCCGTATGGTTGTCGCTTTATTGTATGCAATGCAATCGCCCTGTAATGCTTTACTTTATCACTAAGCGGTAGCGATAGTCGTAGAAGCATAAGATTGGCGAGACGACAACGATGCTACGACGGAGATCAAGGTGTCGCGCTGGTGACGATGGTGATCATGATGGTGCTGCAGAGATGGAGATCACGAAGCACAAGATGATGATGACCATATCATATCACTTATATTGATTTGCATGTGATGTTTATCTTTTATGCATCTTATCTTGCTTTGATTGACGGTAGCATTATAAGATGATCTCTCACTAAATTATCAAGAAGTGTTCTCCCCGAGTATGCACCGTTGCCAAAGTTCGTGGTGCCCAGACACCACGTGATGATCGGGTGTGATAAGCTCTACGTCCATCTACAACGGGTGCAAGCCAGTTTTGCACACGCGGAATACTCGGGTTATACTTGACGAGCCTAGCATATGCAGATATGGCCTCGGAACACGGAGACCGAAAGGTCGAACGTGAATCATATAGTAGATATGATCAACATGATGATGTTCACCATTGAGAACTAATCCATTTCACGTGATGATCGGTTATGTTTTAGTTTGATTTGGATCACGTGATCACTTAGAAGATTAGAGGGATGTCTATCTAAGTGGGAGTTCTTAAGTAATATGATTAATTGAACTTAAATTTATCATGAACTTAGTCCCTGATAGTATCTTGCTTGTTTATGTTAATTGTAGATAGATGGCTCGTGCTGTTGTTCCGTTGAATTTTAATGCGTTCCTTGAGAAAGCAAAGTTGAAAGATGATGGTAGCAATTACACGGACTGGGTCCGTAACTTGAGGATTATCCTCATTGCTGCACAGAAGAATTACGTCCTGGATGCACCGCTAGGTGCCAGGCCTGCTGCTGGAGCAACACCAGATGTTATGAACGTCTGGCAGAGCAAAGCTGATGACTACTCGATAGTTCAGTGTGCCATGCTTTACGGCTTAGAACCGGGACTTCAACAACGGTTTGAGAACCATGGAGCATATGAGATGTTCCAGGAGTTGAAGTTGATATTCAATCAGAATGCCCGGATTGAGAGATATGAGGTCTCCAATAAGTTCTATAGCTGCAAGATGGAAGAGAATGGGTCTGTCAGTGAGCACATACTCAGAATGTCTGGGTATTACAATCACTTGAGTCAACTGGGAGTTAATCTTCCGGATGATTGTGTCATTGACAGAATTCTTTAATCACTGCCACCAAGCTACAAAGGCTTCGTGATGAACTATAATATGCAAGGGATAGATAAGACTATGCCCGAGCTCTTCGCAATGCTAAAGGCTGCGGAGGTAGAAATCAGGAAGGAGCATCAAGTGTTGATGGTCAATAAGACCACCAGTTTCAAGAAGAAGGGCAAAGGGAAGAATAAGGGGAACTTCAAGAAGAACAGCAAACAAGTTGCTGCTCAAGCGAAGAAACCCAAGTCTAGACCTAAGCCTGAAACTGAGTGCTTCTACTGCAAGCAGACTGGTCACTGGAAGCGGAACTGCCCCAAGTATCTGGCGGACAAGAAGGATGGCAAGGTGAACAAAGGTATATGTGATATACATGTTATTGATGTGTACCTTACTAGAGCTCGCAGTAGCACCTAGGTATTTGATACTGGTTCTGTTGCTAATATTTGCAACTCGAAACAGGGACTACGGATTAAGCGAACACTGGCAAAGGACGAGGTGACGATGCGCGTGGGAAATGGTTCCAAAGTTGATGTGATCGCAGTCGGCACGCTACCTCTACATCTACCTTCGGGATTAGTATTAGACCTAAATAATTGTTATTTGGTGCCAGCGTTGAGCATGAACATTATATCTGGATCTTGTTTGATGCAAGACGGTTATTCATTTAAATCAGAGAATAATGGTTGTTCTATTTATATGAATAATATCTTTTATGGTCATGCACCCTTGAAGAGTGGTCTATTTTTGATGAATCTCGATAATAGTGATACACATATTCATAATGTTGAAGCCAAAAGATGCAGAGTTGATAATGATAGTGCAACTTATTTGTGGCACTGCCGTTTAGGTCATATCGGTGTAAAGCACATGAAGAAACTCCATACTGATGGACTTTTGGAACCACTTGATTATGAATCACTTGGTACTTGCGAACCGTGCCTCATGGGCAAGATGGCTAAAACACCGTTCTCTGGTATTATGGAGAGAGCAACAGATTTATTGGAAATCATACATACAGATGTATGTGGTCCGATGAATATTGAAGCTCGTGGCGGATATCGTTATTTTCTCACCTTCATAGATGATTTAAGCAGATATGGGTATATCTACTTAATGAAACACAAGTCTGAAACATTTGAAAAGTTCAAAGAATTTCAGAGTGAAGTTGAAAATCATCGTAACAAGAAAATAAAGTATCTACGATCTGATCGTGGAGGAGAATATTTGAGTTACGAGTTTGGTCTACATTTGAAACAATGCGGAATAGTTTCGCAACTCACGCCACCTGGAACACCACAGCGCAATGGTGTGTCCGAACGTCGTAATCGCACTTTACTAGATATGGTGCGATCTATGATGTCTCTTACAGATTTACCGCTATCGTTTTGGGGTTATGCTCTAGAGACGGCCGCATTCACGTTAAATAGGACACCGTCAAAATCCGTTGAGACGACGCCTTATGAACTATGGTTTAGCAAGAAACCAAAGTTGTCGTTTCTTAAAGTTTGGGGCTGCGATGCTTATGTGAAAAAGCTTCAACCTGATAAGCTCGAACCCAAATTGGAGAAATGTGTCTTCATAGGATACCCAAAGGAAACAGTTGGGTACACCTTCTATCACAGATCCGAAGGCAAGACATTTGTTGCTAAAAATGGATCCTTTCTAGAGAAGGAGTTTCTCTCGAAAGAAGTGAGTGGGAGGAAAGTAGAACTTGATGAGGTAACTGTACCTGCTCCCTTATTGGAAAGTAGTTCATCACAGGAACCGGTTTCTGTGACATCTACACCAATCAGAGAAGAAGTTAGTGATGATGATCATGAAACTTCAGATCAAGTAAATGTTGAACCTCGTAGATCAACCAGAGTGAGATCCGCACCAGAGTGGAACGGCAGTCCTATTCTGGAAATCATGCTGCTAGATCATGACGAACCTACGAACTATGAAGAAGCGATGGTGAGCCCAGATTCCGCAAAATGGCTGGAAGCCATGAAATCTAAGATGGGATCCATGTATGAAAACAAAGTGTGGACTTTGGTTGACTTGCCCGAGGGTCGGCAAGCAATAGAGAACAAGTGGATCTTTAAGAAGAAGACTGACGCCGACGGTAATGTTACTGTCTACAAAGCTCGACTTGTCGCAAAGGGTTTTCGACAAGTTCAAGGGATTGACTACGATGAGACCTTCTCACCCGTAGCGATGCTTAAGCCTGTCCGAATCATGTTAGCAATTGCCGCATTTTATGATTATGAAATTTGGCAAATGGATGTAAAGACTGCATTCCTGAATAGGTTTCTGGAAGAAGAGTTGTATATGATGCAACCAGAAGGTTTTATTGATCCAAAGGGAGCTAACAAAGTATGCAAGCTCCAGCGATCCATTTATGGACTGGTGCAAGCATCTCGGAGTTGGAATAAACGTTTTGATAGTGTGATCAAAGCATTTGGGTTTGTACAGACTTTTGGAGAAGCCTGTATTTACAAGAAAGTGAGTGGGAGCTCTGTAGCATTTCTGATATTATATGTAGATGACATATTACTGATTGGAAATGATATAGAATTTCTGGATAGCATAAAGGGATATTTGAATAAGAGTTTTTCAATGAAAGACCTCGGTGAAGCTGCTTACATATTGGGCATTAAGATCTATAGAGATAGATCAAGACGCTTAATTGGACTTTCACAAAGCACATACCTTGACAAGATTTTGAAGAAGTTCAAAATGGATCAAGCGAAGAAAGGGTTCTTGCCTGTATTGCAAGGTGTGAAGTTGAGTTAGACTCAATGCCCGACCACTGCAGAAGATAGAGAGAAGATGAAAGATGTTCCCTATGCTTCAGCCATAGGCTCTATCATGTATGCAATGCTGTGTACCAGACCTGATGTGTGCCTTGCTATAAGTTTAGCAGGGAGGTACCAAAGTAATCCAGGAGTGGATCACTGGACAGCGGTCAAGAATATCCTGAAGTACCTGAAAAGGACTAAGGAAATGTTTCTCGTGTATGGAGGTGACAAAGAGCTCATCGTAAAAGGTTACGTTGATGCAAGCTTTGACACTGATCCGGACGATTCGAAATCGCAAACCGGATACGTATTTACATTAAACGGTGGAGTTGTCAGTTGGTGCAGTTCTAAACAAAGCGTCGTGGCGGGATCTACATGTGAAGCGGAGTACATAGCTGCTTCGGAAGCAGCAAATGAAGGAGTCTGGATGAAGGAGTTCATATCCGATCTAGGTGTCATACCTAGTGCATCGGGTCCAATGAAAATCTTTTGTGACAATACTAGAGCAATTGCCTTGGCGAAGGAATCCAGATTTCACAAGAGAACAAAGCACATCAAGAGACGCTTCAATTCCATCTGGGACTTGGTCCAGGTGGGAGACATAGAGATTTGCAAGATACATACGGATCTGAATGTGGCATACCCGTTGACTAAGCCTCTTCCACGGGCAAAACATGATCAGCACCAAGACTCCATGGGTGTTAGAATCATTATTGTATAATCTAGATTATTGACTCTAGTGCAAGTGGGAGACTGAAGGAAATATGCCCTAGAGGCAATAATAAAGTTATTATTTATTTCCTTACATATCATGATAAATGTTTATTATCCATGCTAGAATTGTATTAACCGGAAACATAATACATGTGTGGATACATAGACAAACAGAGTGTCACTAGTATGCCTCTACTTGACTAGCTTGTTAATCAAAGATGGTTAAGTTTCCTAACCATAGACAAAAGGAGTTGTCATTTGATTAACAAGGTCACATCATTAGTTGAATGATCTGATTGACATGACCCATTCCATTAGCATAGCACCCGATCGTTTAGTATGTTGCTGTTGCTTTTATCCATGACTTATACATGTTCCTTTGACTATGAGATTATGCAACTCCCGTTTGCCGGAGGAACACTTTGGGTGCTACCAAACGTCACAACGTAACTGGGTGATTATAAAGGAGTACTACAGGTGTGTCACCAAAAGGTAGACGTTGGGTTGGCGTATTTTGAGATTAGGATTTGTCACTCCAATTGTGGGAGAGGTATCTCTGGGCCTTCTCGGTAATGCACATCACTTAAGCCTTGCAAGCATTGCAGCTAATGAGTTAGTTGTGGGATGATGTATTACGGAACGAGTAAAGACACTTGCCGGTAACGAGATTGAACTAGGTATTGGATACCGACGATCGAATCTCGGGCAAGTAACATACCGATGGACAAAGGGAACAACGTATGTTGTTATGCGGTCTGACCGATAAAGATCTTCGTAGAATATGTAGGAGCCAATATGGGCATCCAAGTCCCGCTATTGGTTATTGACCGGAGACGTGTCTCGGTCATGTCTACATTGTTCTCGAACCGTAGGGTCCGCACGCTTAAGGTTACGATGACAGTTATTATGAGTTTATGCATTTTGATGTACCGAAGGAGTTCGGAGTCCCGGATGTGATCACGGACATGACGAGGAGTCTCGGAATGGTCGAGACATAAAGATTGATATATTGGACGGCTATGTTCGGACATCGGAATGGTTCCGAGAGGTTTCAGATATTACCGGAGTGCCGGAGGGGTTAACGGAACCCCCCGGGGGAAGTATGGGCCTTATTGGGCCACGAGGGGAGAGAGAGGGCCGCACCAGGAGGTGGCGCGCCCCCCCCCCATGAGGAGTCCGAATTGGACAAGGAGGGGGGGCGCGGCCCCCCTTTCCCTCTCCCTCTCCTTCCTTCCCCCTTCCCCCTCCTAGTTGGACTAGGAAAGGGGAGTCCTACTCCCGCTAGGAGGAGGACTCCCCCTCCCTTGGCGCGCCCCTAGGGCCGGCCGGCCCTCCCCCCTTGCTCCTTTATATACGGGGGCAAGGGGGCACCCCAAGACACACAAGTTGATCCTTGAGATCGTTCTCTAGCCGTGTGCGGTGCCCTCCTCCACCATATTCCACCTCGGTCATATTGTAGCGGTGCTTAGGCGAAGCCCTGCGACAGTAGAACATCAAGATCGTCACCACGCCGTCGTGCTGACGGAACTCTTCCCCGAAGCTTTGCTGGATCGGAGCCCGGGGAACGTCATCGAGCTGAACGTGTGCCAAGAACTCGGAGGTGCCAGAGTAACGGTGCTTGGATCGGTCGGATCGTGAAGACGTACGAGTACATCAACCGCGTTGATATAACGCTTCCGCTTTCGGTCTACGAGGGTACGTAGACAACACTCTTCCCTCTCGTTGCTATGCATCACCATGATCTTGCGTGTGCGTAGGAAATTTTTTGAAATTACTACGTTCCCCAACAGATCCTACCGCCGCACAACCGCCACCAACCCAACCTCCCGTCGCTGGGATCCTGCCGTCGCGCGACAGCCACCAACTCAACTCCCGCGCCGCCGGAATTCGCCCCTCAGCGGCCTTCCTCCTCTGCTGCTGCGACCTTCCACCTCTGCCACTGCGGCCTTCTTCCCTCACGTGCCTCCCCAGATCGGCGACGGCGATGCACGTTCCCCCATCGGTGACCCTCCCCCTGACTTCAATCTCTTCCTCATGGCAGGTCAGTCTGCGTACCTGAATTTGTGAGAATTTAGATGATACCATTTTCGTGGATCCAGACAGGGGTGTTTCCGTATTTGAGTTTCAGGTGTTCCAGCAGCTTCCTCAGAGACCACGGGGCGGTTTCAAACTCGTCGTGCACATGTTGCATCAAGGAGATCATCATGGGTGCAGTGCAGGATGAGGATGAGATGATACGACGACATGTGCAGAAACGATCTCCTGCACCATATGCTGCGTTATACCGTGGGTATGTCTGCTAATGGATCTGCATTATCAGGAGAACAACATCAACATGGCATGCAAGTCAGACCAAACTGCACTGCAGCCTGCAGAAACTTACTATTCTTCTGAATGATATGTAATAACCAAAGTCTAGTGTTGTTCAGGGCTCATTACTTTCGACGGCTGCATCCATGTAGTAGTCCTTGGGATCCTGACCGGAACTGGTGTCGATCGATCGCGCACGCATGATGAGGTAATGGTTGAAGCCGATGAAGTCGAACGATCCACGCACCTTGGCCGACTCCGGCACCCGTAGAGCTGGCTATCGACGGCCTACCCTGCTCCTCATCACCGGATGGTAGTCTACGTACGCCAACGGATGCATGAACCTGTACTTTGAATGGTGTGGTATTTTTCCTTGAGATTTCTTTGAACTTTCTATCATAGATTTCTTTTATAGGACATAGGAAGTAACACTAACCATCCTATGTGGAAGTCATTCATCCTCACGGCAGCAGGTGCATCCTGGGGTGTGTCAGTAGCAAGCTCATGCCACCAGCCCAGCAGAGTGATTCCTATCTGGGCTCACTGAGCTGCCTACACGATGATCATTTCAACCCCATGGTCAGTCAACCATAACCTGCCATGTGTGGCATGCATCAGAGACAACAAGGGAGTGTGACAACCAAAGAGACTTTGCACTTCTCTGTGTACAGGGAAGCGCGTGCGAGCAGGAGATGGTGTGTTTGCTCTGCTTGTTTCTTCCGAGCATCTCCTTGGATGCTGTAATATTGCTTCATTTTGGTTATAAAATGTAGGCAGTCTCATGTTTGTTATGTGTTTGAAAAATAGTGCAAATCTGGATGGAGGTGTTCCACACATATGTATGTACTCGACATAGTTGAAGCTTCATAGGAATTCTTTTCCTTTTCAACTGTTAGAAGTTAACTTGCACAAAAAGGTTCCTTAACCTCATTTACATGAGAAAGTATAGATAAAACCCGAGGTTCAAATCTTTAAACTACAATTCTTTGTGTGTCAAAGAACAAGTGCACGCAAGTTTAGGATTGGTAAAAATAGAAGATACATCAACACTAGCGAAACATCAATAAGTTTGTCGAAAAAACTTGCCACCCTATTTTGAAAGTTCACGTTAATAAATATACATGAATTCCAAATAAGTTTAAATTAAAAATAAATACACAACAATTCATGTTTATACTAAAAAGGAATTTTCCGTTTTCAAAAATAAAAAAGGAGCTTTAAATGAAAAGGCGAGCGGTTCGATGTTAAATATAACGATCAGATTTCCCTCGTGTCTAAAACATAAAACCAAGAATAACAGAATTGGATTTTCCCCATTTGTAAAATATAAAATCACGAAGTTCAATTTGAAATAACCGAACAGTCCGATGAGTATAAAAACCTTGTATTTCCCTTGTTTCTAAAACAATAACCAAGAATTTCAAATTAAAATTACAGAGCAGTTCAAAAGTTTATAAATAAAGTAGATTCTCACAATTTCTAAAAAACCAAGAAGTTCAAATTATACTAACGGAGAGGTTCAATGTTTTTTTATAAAACTCAGATTTTCACTATTGTAGGAGAATAAAATAAGGAAGTTCAATTTACAGTAACGGAATTGTTTTATGTTTGTAAAAATACTCATATTTTCCCCATTACTAAAGAACAAAATTAGGATGTTTGAAATAAAATAGCATAGCCGTTAAATGTTTATAAAGAGCTCAGATTTCCTTGTTACTACAGAAAAAGAAGCTTCAAGAATAAAATAACACATTAGCAAAAAAAGGAAGTTCAAAAACACACCTACATAATAAAAGTTTGGTTCTATTTTCGTAATATCTAAAAATGGATTTTCTGCATTTCTAAAAAAATGTAGGAGTTCAAATCAAAATACCCGAGCGATCTTATGTTTATATAAAACTTAGATATTTCAAGTTAGTAAAGGAAAAAGTAATAAGTTCAATTTAAAATAACATAGAAGTTCGAAGTATATAAAAAACTCAGATTTGTTGCAAGAAGTTCACGTGCACCTCCGTGCACGGTTCAGAATTTATATTGCGGGGCGTCCGACCTCCAATTACATTTTTAAAATGGCAAAAAATGGTGTACGGCCTTCAATTGCGTGTAATTCGACGTATACACAAAAATGCGACAGAAGTTCATAGTGAAAACAACGAGAAGTTCAAGTACTGCAAGGAATATATTTCAAGTGAGAAAGAAAAAGTATAGAAAAATAGAAGTTTAAAAGGTTTGTCGAAAGAAGTTCAAGTGCTATGTCCGGGCAAGTTTAAAAAAATTCTTGCGAGAGAGGTTCACCTTGTATTTCCATGTTCAAAAACACACAAAAAAAATATATTTTTTTGTGGTTCGAAACAATTCTCTCAATCCACAAAGAAGTTCAGTTATTATTCATGACAAATTGATTTCAAATAGAAAGTAATAAAATTCAAATTATAAAAAGGAAAAAGTTCGTGTACTACATGGTGTGTGTCTTATATGAGAAAAATGAACAAAAAAGATTAAGAAATAAAATCAGGAAGTCCATATTAAAAAGATGGAGAAGTTCGATGATTATAGAAAATTTAGATTTTCCTCGTTATTAAAGAATGGAAACAAGAAGTTCAAAATTAAATAACAAGAATTTAAACTTCTAACAATAGAGCGCTTCAATTCATAAAAAAGATTAGGAAATTCAAATTAATATTCATAAAAAACTCAGATATTTTCATGTAACCAAGAGAAGTTTAGATTGATAACTGTCAAAAGTTCACGTATTACACAGTGTGCATTTTGTATTAAAAAAGAATAAAAAAGAAAAGACTAAAAGTTTTATTGTTATAAGTTCAAGTCCTCCATCGGAGAAAGTTAAAAAAACTACACAATGAAGTTCAAATAAAAAAGGTAGAGCGGTTCAATGCCTATAAAAAACTCAGATATTTTCACGTAACCGTGAGAAGCTCAGGTTGATAACTGCCACAAGTTCACGTACTACACGGTGTGCATTTCGTATGAAAAATAAAGAATGAAAAAAACAAAGGCTAAAAAAATTTGTTACTAGAAGTTCAAGTGCTCTGTCCGGGGGAGTTCAAAAATTCTTGCGCGAGAGGTTCACCTTGTATTTCCATTATCCATTTTTTCCATATAAAAATCGAATACAATTCTTTACCCAAAAATATAAAAAAGGTGAATTTCAAATTGAAATAACAGACAAGTTCGGATTTAATTAAAACCTAGGATTTACCTGTTCAAAAAATAAAAAAACACAATGCCATTTTTTGCACTTTTAAAAACAACCCATAAACGAAAAAAAAACCATAAATGAAAAAAAAGTTGCTAGAAGTTCAAGTGCACGGCGAGGAAAAGTTCAAAAAAAATCTTGTGTGAGAAGTTTACAGTGTATTTAGATGTCCAAAATACATAAATTTTTTGTTTTTTTATGTTTTAAAATAACTATCTCAAATCAGAGAGAAGTTCAAAGTGATAACAACCGGAAGTTCGCATACTACATTGTGCGTATTTCATATAAGAAAAATACAATAAATTGAAACAGAGTGAAGTTCAAACGGACATGCCTAGAAGTTCAACTACTTCAAGCAGTGCAAAAAACAGCACGTCAAAAACAGTGTGAAGTTTAACAAACATGCCCGAGAAGTCCAATTACTTCACGCAGTGCTTTTCCATTCACGATGAAAGCAGAAATCATGATCTCGTCATTTTATAATTTACTTCAAAACAGCAGGAATATTATTTGTGTAATTTCAAGTCCTCGGTCGGAGAAAGTTTAAAAATTTATTGTCAGAGAGATTTCTACAAAAGGAATATCATTTGTGTAACACTGACGAATGGATGAGAAAATTACAAACAAAAATACGTCACAGAAGTTCAACGTGAAAACAGCAGGAAGTTCGACTATTATAGTGAATTAATTTGAGATGAAAAACTTTTAAAATAGTCGCGAGTATGAAAAAAAGGATCAGCGCGGGAAAGTTGCGTGTTTACATCAGCTTTCCGCCGGTATATTATTTGCTCAATTCCGGTGAGTGGATGGAGAGCTATGAGCAGTGGATGTAGAGCTGCGGGCAAAAAAAGTACGTGAAAAACAGAGTGAAGTTCAGGTACACATGCCGAGAAGGTCAGGTTCTTCACGCGGTGCATTTTCGAAGAAACTGTTTCGAAATAAAGGCAAAACGAGTGATCTCGCCGTTTTTGAAATTACATAAAAATGGCTAGGAATCAGAGAAAATCATCAACATGAAAAAGTTTCGCATTTTTCGTTGCTTTTCAGCGGTATACTATTTGCCCCATTCCGATAAAGTTTGTAGAAATTACGGCAAAAATACGTTTTTAGCCATTTTCAAAACTAACATAAAACAGTAACGAATTAGGAGAAACAATATATACAAAAAAGTTTCGCATTTCTTCAAGCTTTCCAACGCCATATCATTTGCTGCATTTGGATGTACAGTTAAAATATTAGCTCGAAAATATGAACTCGGTGGAACTTGTACCGTTTTCTAAATTACTTTTAAACTGTTCAAAATTAGAAAAAACTTTTAACATGAAAAAGTAGCGCATTTTCATAAGCTTTCCAACGCCATATTATTTGCCTCAATTGGTGTTCCGTTTGCGAAATTCTACGATTTTCCAAATTACGATTTGCCGAGTCCATATTATTTGCCTCATTTGGTGTTCCGTTTTCATGAAAATATGAACTCGGTGGAACTTGTACCGTTTTCTAAATTACTTTTAAACCGTTCAAAATTAGAAAAACTTTTAACATGAAAAAGTAGTGCATTTTCATAAGCTTTCCAACGCCATATTATTTGCCTCAATTGGATTGCTGCTCTTAAACCGCTTACATTTTGCTAAAAAATTAACTTGGATCATGATACTGGTGTTCATAACTTTCTAACGGTATATCGCAAGCCCCATTTGGACACCTTTTAGCTGAAGTTCAACCTAGTACTCGGGGAAGGTCAGGCGCGTTACTCGGGAAGTTCGGGTTGTGGTCAGAATATTATTCTGATCCCGTGATCAGAATAATGTTTATGTGTGTGTGTGTATATATAGAGGATGATATGGTTCGGCCAAGGGGTGAAGCCCACGATACTGGCCATGCCTGCATGCCCCCAACAAGCCGCGGTCATCAAAGAAATCCTTGTGGACTATGCATCCTCCATTGGCATCTGGATTAACTTTCACAAGTCTACACTGATCCCAATCAATCTGTCGGAGGAAACTGCCCTGGCATTTGCAAACCTTTTTGGATGTTCAGTTGGGTCCATGCCGTTTACTTACCTTGGACTCCCTCTCGGCACGACTAAACCAACCATCCTTGATCTAATGCCCCTAGTTTGCAGTGCTGAGCGTCGCCTTACCTCCACAATCGCAATGATGTCCTACGGTGGCAAACTTTCTTGGCTTAATGCTACCGTCACATCCCTCCTCATTTACGCCATGTGCACACTCAAGTTCTCACCCAAGCTGATTGAGATGCTTGATAAAATTAGAAGGAGGTGTCTCTGGACCAAAAAGACGGAACAAGAGGACAAGTGTAACTCCCTTGCCGCATGGGACATGGTCTACAAACCCAAAAAACATGGTGGCCTAGGGGTTATCAACATTAAGGTGCAAAATGATGCTCTGCTCATGAAATTTTTACACAAATTTTACAACAAGCTCGACGTCCCTTGGGTGCATCTCATTTGGAACACATACTATGTCGACAAGGTCCCCCATGCCACAAATCCAGTTGGCTCGTTTTGGTGGCGTGATATCCTCAAGCTCACACCTGTCTTCCGAGGGATCTCACAAGTCCAGGTTGTTTCGGGCACAACTGCTCTAGTTTGGAAAGATCTTTGGGCGGTGGATGTTCTGGAAAATTCGCACCCTCACGCGTTCTCCTTTGCCATGCATGAGGACGAGACTATCAAAGATTTCTTGGAGAGCACGGCGTTATCGGAAGCCTTTCACCTACCGCTCTCTCCCCAAGCCCTGGCCGAGGTTCGAAACATTCAACGGGTCTCCAAGCACATGCACCCGTCCACATTTGTCAACGATGTCTGGCATTATACCTGGGGGAAATCTGTCTATCAATTGGCCGACTACTACATATTCTTTTTTCGAGACGCCAACGACCATCCAGCCTTCTCTCTTCTCTGGCGCTCTCGTTGCATCATGAGGATCAAAGTTTTTGGCTGGCTTCTAATGAACGACCGATTGAATACACGTGATATGCTCAAACGTCGACATTATGATATAGGTGATGACCACAATTGCTTGCTTTGCGGCGACCACAACGAGGAAACTGTGGACCATACGATCTTCACTTGCCCATTCAGTCAATCTTGCTGGCAAAAACTTGGGATTAGCTGGCCACCCTTCACCTGCCGCCTCCAACTGCTTCAACAGGCTAAAAACTCTTGGGGACGCCCACTCTTTTTTGAAAACTTTTTGGTGGCTGCTTGGAGTCTTTGGAAGGAAAGAAACAATAAACACTTTAGGAGGATTGCACCAACCATCAGTGGGTGGCTGAAGAGATTCAAGGACGATTTTGACCTCCTCCAACATAGGACTAGGGGGGTCACCCTACTTTCATTTCCTCTTTTATTTCTGAGTTGCAGTAGTGGTAACACCCCCTGTCTCCCTGACCCAATCTGTCTGGGCAGGTTGACACCCACATATAAAATGTAAAGCATTTGTAAACACCCTGTCCATATTTATATGAAAACATAGTAGGAGCCTTTCCTACTGTTCTTCCCTAAAAAATAAAACCCACGGGGCTTTAAGTCGGTGCAAAAGGAGTTTTGTGGAGGCCAGGGGGCCAAATGCGGAGACCCTGGCGTCTGGCCATGGGCCAGACGCCGAGGCCCATGGCGTCTGGGCCAGACGCCAAGGACTGTGGCGTCTGGTCCTAGAAGTCCGAGAAGGACTCTTCCTTGTGGGCAAAACCGACTTTGAGGAGGCTTTTACTCCAAGTTTCGACCCGAGGGCTCAACATATAAATAGAGGGGCAAGGCTAGCACCATGAACACATCAAGAAACACCAAGCCGTGTGCGGGCAACCCCGTCCCTCTAGTTTATCCTCCGTCATAGTTTCAGTTGTGCTTGGCGAGCCCTACGGAGATTGTTCTTCACCAACACCGTCATCACGCCGTCCTGCTGCCAGAACTCATCTACTACTTCACCCCTATTGCTAGTTTAAGAAGGCAAGGACACCATCGGTCTGAACGTGTGCTGAACGCGGAGGTGCCGTACGTTCGGTACTTGATCAGGACGGATCGTTGCTACCTCTTGTGTTAGAATAAATCCGAGGCATACCGTTGATCACCCGAGGATCAAGCAATCACACGAGCATGACACTGAGATTTTTTAACAAGGTTCACCGATATGGCTGCATCCCTGGGGCTTGACTACGGGGGCTCCTCCCCGTGACACCGTCACAATACCGCACACCGGCCACCCGGGTGCCGGCACATGCCGTCGGCTCCCCCTTGCGCGCCTGTGCTATTATGTTGGTATAGGTTACATCGTGTGTCTACCCCCGCTATATATGAGAGGCCTAGGATACAAGTGTCCTACTAGGACACGACTCCATATCCTATCTAAACACAATACAACTACAAGTCCAACTGTAACCTACCTTGTACACTATATTCGACACAACTCCAACAAACTCCACCTTGGCGAATATACTCCACCACCCTGAATTTGTCCATGCGTCAAACTTCCATGTACATTGGACTTGAGCTTCTCCCATGAGTACCGCTGCTACTCCAAAGACTCCATATGACTCCACCTACAACTTGTAGTCCCTTCTTTTCTTGACCACATTCAACACTCGAGCAAATTAAGTTCCTGTTTACTCTAGTCTGTGCTCCCAACTTCCAGAGTATCCATCCAACGCCATCACACACTGATCACTGAACGCAGTGAAAGTGAACAACTCACATATTGGGTGTCACACATAAGAGTTACCTGAACTCAACATCATTGCTCCTTTCTTGACCGCCTGTCTTAAACTTGAAGGAATTTCACCATTGCTTGTAGTCATCCCGAGTCAAATTCGCAGTTGTCTCACCACATGTATGACCACCAGAGCCTTGGCCCGTCTCCATGCCCGTGCGTACCGCACACCTCGCCGCTATTACCGCGTCGAGCCTCCGCTATCCCAGTCGAGTCTCAAGGGTCACAAACCCACACCACTCAACCTCCACTGCAGAGTACCATCGATCATCACCGACCGATGACGAGTTTCACACTTCCATCAGACCACTGGGCTCCAGTCCGAGCTGCATGGCACTCGCTTTTTCCCGCTGAAATAGGCTTCGACTCTCTGAGCTCTTACGCCGTAACCCCTCAATCAGCACCGAGTGAAGTCCTCCAGACTCCAGCTCCACCTTCAACATGACTCCATGGTGGTTGTACATGCCACCCCGCGCCCCGTCGACTCAAAACTCTCATGTGCAGCATCTTGAATCAACCCCGCGCCATAGTCTTGTTGAAGTCACACAAGCCTCGGGCTTGTGCCACGTGTTTCCACGCCCCAGAAGTCGGTCACCATCAGCACCACGCTCCTATGTCGCCGTCGCCGATCCCGCACCGTCTTCTGTACCAACCGACTTGCGTCGATCCCGTCACACTGCCTAGTCTGAACCATCCAAACTCGTTCGACTGTATGACACACTCGAGGCTCCCAAATCATCTTCCGCGAATTTCCGTCCATCACATGATAATTTCATCTTAGCTGAATTGACTTCCCGCAACGCCCTCAAGCATCCCTGTTGTGCCAACAAATCTTTCACCATTGTCTGCCATAACCCAAGGTTTCCTGTTCCGTGAACTTCTCCACCTCAAACCCGATGCCCGATGGCATCATGATTCTTCGTACAACTGACCTTGTGAAAAAATAACCGAGCTTCCAACACGTGCTCAAGTACACAAGATGCATTAGTAGAAAATTCGTACCAAAAATCTTTCCTGTACTCACGTGTATTAGCTCCCAGGCAAAACTTCCAATGCTAATAATTGCTTTGTCAATGTCTCTTGCTTTCGAATGGATGCAAAACACACGATGGATTTTCCTCTTCGCTTGATCTGTCTCCTGCCTTTCTGTGTCACATGAGGACTCGGTCCTCTTTTGGTCTTCAAACAAATCCGGTTCGACTACACGCACCTGCAACAACGCTACCCCATCTGGGCCTCATTGCCTGGCTTTGTACGCTCCGTGGGCCTTGGCCTGCACAAGGCCAGCCACCCAGCCAGCAGATGCCAGCGATCCCAACATCTCGCGCGGCCGCCCTGCACAAGGCCAGCTTCCAAGCCACCCGCGCCGCGCTCTCTGATGCTCGCCGGATCGATCCATCCAATCGATCCCCGCACACCCGGCGTGCGTGCACGCACGCGGCTGCAACTCGCCACTGCTAGGCATCCAACCACGCGATTGCTTCTTCATCCTCTAGATCAATGTTCCACGACCTCCGAATAACCTAGCTCATGATACCACTTATTAGAATAAATCCAAGGCATACCGTTGATCACCCGAGGATCAAGCAATCACACGAGCACGACACCGAGATTTGTTAACGAGGTTCGCCGATATGGCTACATCCCCGGGGCTTGACTACGGGCGCTCCTCCCCGTGACACCGTCACAATACCGCACACCGGCCACCCGGGCGCCGGCATACGCCGCCGGCTCCCCCTTGCGCGCCTGTGCTATTATGGTGGCATAGGTTACATCGTGTGTCTACCCCCGCTATATATGAGAGGCCTAGGATACGAGAGGCCTAGGATACAAGTGTCCTACTAGGACACGACTCCATATCCTATCTAAACACAATACAACTACAAGTCCAACTGTAACCTACCTTGTACACTATATTCGACACAACTCCAACATCTTGAGCACTGCGTTGGATTTCCTTGAAGAGGAAAGGATGATGCAGCAAAGTAGCATAAGTATTTCCCTCAGTTTTTGAGAACCAAGGTATCAATCCAGTAGGAGGCTACGCGCGAGTCCCTCGTACCTGCACAAAGCAAATAACTCCTCGCAACCAACGCGATAAGGGGTTGTCAGTCCCTTCACGGTCACTTACGAGAGTGAGATCTAATAGATATGATAGATAATATTTTTGGTATTTTTGTGATAAGATGCAAAGTAAAATAAAATAAAAGTAAAGTAAAAAAGAAAAGGAAATAATAAAGTGATGGAAGATTAATATGATGAAGATAGACCCGGGGGCCATAGATTTCACTAGTGGCTTCTCTCAAGAGCATAAGTATTTTACGGTGGGTGAACGAATTACTGTTGAGCAATTGACAGAATTGAGCACAGTTATGAGAATATCTAGGTATGATCATGTATATAGGCATCACGTCCGAGACAAGTAGACCGGCTCCTGCCTGCATCTACTACTATTACTCCACTCATCGACCGCTATCCAGCATGCATCTAGAGTATTAAGTTCAAGAAAACAGAGTAACGCCTTAAGCAAGATGACATGATGTAGAGGGATAAATTCATGCAATGTGATAAAAACCCCATCTTGTTATCCTCGATGGCAACAATACAATACGTGCCTTGCTGCCCTACTGTCACTGGGAAAGGACACCGCAAGATTGAACCCAAAGCTAAGCACTTCTCTCATTGCAAGAAAGATCAATCTACTAGGCCAAACCAAACTGATAATTACTTGCAAGGATAACCAATCATACATAAAAGAATTCAGAGAAGATTCAAATATTGTTCATAGATAATCTTGATCATAAAACCACAATTCATCGGTCTCAACAAACACACCGCAAAAACAAGATTACATCGAATAGATCTCCACGAGAGAGGGGGAGAACATTGTATTGAGATCCAAAAAGAGAGAAGAAACCATCTAGCTACTAACTATGGACCAGAAGGTCTGAGGTAAACTAATCACACTTCATCGGAGGGGCTATGATGATGTAGAAGCCCTCTGTGGTGGATGCCCCCTCCGGCGGAGCTCCGGAATAGGACCCAAGATGGGATCTCGTGGGTACAGAAGGTTGCGGCGATGGAATTAGGTTTTTGGCTCCGTATCTGATCGTTTGGGGGTACGTAGGTATATATAGGAGGAAGAAGTGTTGGGGAACGTAGTAATTTCAAAAAAAAATCCTACGCACACACAAGATCATGGTGATGCATAGCAATGAGAGAGGAGAGTGTTGTCCACGTACCCTCGTAGACCGAAAGCGGAAGTGTTAGCACAACGCGGTTGACGTAGTCGTACGTCTTCACGATCCAACCGATCCAAGTACCGAACGCACGGCACCTCCGAGTTCAGCACACGTTCAGCCCGATGACGTCCCTCGAACTCCGATCCAGCCGAGTGTTGAGGGAGAGTTTCGTCAGCACGACGGCGTGGTGATGATGATGATGTTCTACCGACGAAGGGCTTCGCCTAAGCACCGCTACAGTATTATCGAGGTGGACTATGGTGGAGGGGGGCACCGCACATGGCTAAAAAGATCAAATCAATTGTTGTGTCTATGGGGTGCCCCCTGGCCATGTATATAAAGGAGTGGAGGAGGGGGAGGGCCGGCCTAGCTATGGCGCGCCCTAGAAGAGTCCTACTCCCACCGGGAGTAGGATTCCCCCCTTCCATGTAGTAGGAGTAGGAGACAAGGAAAGGGAAGAAAGAAGAGAAGGAAGGAGGGGGCGCAGCCCTTCCCCCTAGTCCAATTCGGACTAGGCCTTGGGGGGGTGCGCAGCCTCCCTTCTCTCTTTCCCCTAAAGCCCAATAAGGCCCATATACTCCCCGGCGAATTCACGTAACTCTCCGGTACACCGATAAATACCCGAATCACTCGGAACCTTTCCAATGTCCGAATATAGTAGTCCAATATATCGATCTTTACGTCTCGACCATTTCGAGACTCCTCGTCATGTCCCCGATCTCATCCAGGACTTAGAACTACCTTCGGTACATCAAATCACATAACTCATAATACAAATCATCATCAAACTTTAAGCGTGCGGACCCTACGGGTTCGAGAACTATGTAGACATCACCGAGACACGTCTCCGGTCAATAACCAATAGCGGAACCTGGATGCTCATATTGGCTCCCACATATTCTACGAAGATCTTTATCGGTCAGACCGCATAACAACATACGTTGTTCCCTTTGTCATTGGTATGTTACTTGCCCGAGATTCGATTGTCGGTATCTCAATACCTAGTTCAATCTCGTTACCGGCAAGTCTCTTTATTCGTTCTGTAATACATCATCCCGCAACTGACTCATTAGTTGCAATGCTTGCAAGGCTTATAGTGATGTGCATTACCGAGTGGGCCCAGAGATACCTCTCCGATAATTGGAGTGACAAATCCTAATCTCGAAATACGCCAACCCAACAAGTACCTTCGGAGACACCTGTAGAGCACCTTTATAATCACCCAGTTACGTTGTGACGTTTGGTAGCACACAAAGTGTTCCTCCGGTAAACGGGAGTTGCATAATCTCATAGTCATAGGAACATGTATAAGTCATGAAGAAAGCAATAGCAACATACTAAACGATCAAGTGCTAAGCTAACGGAATGGGTCAAGTCAATCACATCATTCTCCTAATGATGTGATCCCGTTAATCAAATGACAACACTCATTTCTATGGTTAGGAAACATAACCATCTTTGATCAACAAGCTAGTCAAGTAGAGGCATACTAGTGACACTCTGTTTGTCTATGTATTCACACATGTATTATGTTTCCGGTTAATACAATTCTAGCATGAATAATAAACATTTATCATGAAATAAGGAAATAAATAATAACTTTATTATTGCATCTAGGGCATATTTCCTTCAGTCTCCCACTTGCACTAGAGTCAATAATCTAGTTCACATCACCATGTGATTTAACACCAATAGTTCACATTATCATGTGACCAACACCCAAAGGGTTTACTAGAGTCAATAATCTAGTTCACATCGCTATGTGATTAACACCCTAAGAGTACTACGGTGTGATCATGTTTTGCTTGTGAGAGAAATTTAGTCAACGGGTCTACCACATTCAGATCCACATGTATTTTGCAAATTTCTATGTCAACAATGCTTTGCATGGAGTTATTCTAGCTAATTGCTCCCACTTTCAATATGTATCCAGATTGAGACTTAGAGTCATCTGGATCAGTGTCAAAACTAGCATTGACGTAACCCTTTACGACGAACCTTTTGTCACCTCCGTAATCGAGAAACATATCCTTATTACAGTAAGGATAATTTTGACCGTTGTCCATTGATCTACTCCTAGATCACTATTGTACTCCCTTGCTTAACTCAGTGTAGGGTATACAATAGATCTGGTACACAGCATGGCATACTTTATAGAACCTATGGGCAAAGCATAGGGAATGACTTTCATTCTCTTTCTATCTTCTGCCGTGGTCGGGCTTTGAGTCTTACTCAATTTCACACCTTGTAACACAGGCAAGAACTCTTTCTTTGACTGTTCCATTTTGAACTACTTCAAAATCTTGTCGATGTATGTACTTGTTGAAAAACTTATCAAGCGTCTTGATCTATCTCTATAGATCTTGATGCTCAATATGTAAGCAGCTTCACCAAGGTCTTTCTTTGAAAAACTCCTTTCAAACACTCATTTATGCTTTGCAAAATAATTCTACATTATTTCCGATCAACAATATGTCATTCACATATACTTATCAGAAATGTTGTAGTGCTCCCACTCACTTTCTTGTAAATACAGGCTTCACCGCAAGTCTGTATAAAACTATATCCTTTGAGCAACTTATCAAAGCGTATATTCCAACTCCGAGATGCTTGCACCAGTCCATAGATGGATCGCTGGAGCTTGCATATTTTGTTAGCACCTTTAGGATTGACAAAACCTTCTGGTTGCATCGTATACAACTCTTCTTTAATAAATCCACTAAGGAATGCAGTTTTGTTTATCCATTTGCCAGATTTCATAAAATGCGGCAATTGCTAACATGATTTGGACAGACTTAAGCATAGATACGAGGGAGAAACTCTCATCGTAGTCAACAACTTGAACTTGTCGAAAACCTTTTGCGACAAATCTAGCTTTGTAGATAGTAACACTACTATCAGCATCCGTCTTCCTCTTGAAGATCCATTTAATCTCAATGGCTCGCCTGATTATTGGGCAAGTCAATCAAAGTCCATACTTTGTTCTCATACATGGATCTCATCTCAGATTTCATGGCCTCAAGCCATTTCGCGGAATCTGGGCTCATCATCGCTTCCTCATAGTTCGTAGGTTCATCATGGTCAAGTAACATGACCTCCAGAACAGGATTTACCGTACCACTCTGGTGCGGATCTCACTCTGGTTTACCTACGAGGTTCGGTAGTAACTTGATCTGAAGTTACATGATCATCATCATTAGCTTCCTCACTAATTGGTGTAGTAGTCACAGGAACAGATTTCTGTGATGAACTACTTTCCAATAAGGGAGCAGGTACAGTTACCTCATCAAGTTCTATTTTCCTCCCACTCACTTCTTTCGAGAGAAACTCCTTCTCTAGAAAGGATCCATTGTCAGCAACGAATATCTTGCCTTCGGATCTGTGATAGAAGGTGTACCCAACATTTTCTTTTGGGTATTCTATTCTCCGATTTCGGTTTGAGCTTATCAGGTTGAAACTTTTTCACATAAGCATTGCAACCTCAAACTTTAAGAAACGATAGCTTAGGTTTCTTACCAAACCATAGTTCATACGGTGTCGTCTCAACGGATTTAGATGGTGCCCTATTTAACGTGAATGCAACTGTCTCTAATGCATAACCCCAAAACGATAGTGGTAGATCGGTAAGAGACATTATAGATCGCACCATATCTAATAAAGTACGGTTATGACGTACGGACACACCATTACACTGTGGTGTTCCAGGTGGCATGAGTAGTGACACTATTTCACATTGTTTTAACTGAAGGCCAAACTCGTAACTCAAATATTTTACCTCTATGATCATATCGTAGAAACTTTTATTTTCTTGTTACGATGATTCTCCACTTCACTCTGAAATTCTTTGAACTTTTCAAATGTTTCAAACTTGTGTTTCATCAAGTAGATATACCCACATCTGCTCAAATCATCTGTGAAGGTCAGAATATAACGATACTTGCCGTGAGCCTTAACACTCATCAGACCGCATACATCAGTATGTATTATTTCCAATAAGTCAGTTGCTCGCTCCATTGTTTCGGAGAACAGAGTCTTAGTCATCTTGCCCACGAGGCATGGTTCGCAAGCATCAAGTGATTTCCAAAAGCCCATCGGCTAGGAGTTTCTTCATGCGCTTTACACCAATATGACCTAAACGGTAGTGCCACAAATAAGTTGCACTATCATTATTAACTTTGCATCTTTTGGCTTCAATATTATGAATATGTGTATCACCACGATCGAGATCCAACAAACCATTTTCGTTGGTGTGTATGACCATAGAAGGTTTTATTCATGTAAATAGAACAATAATTATTCTCTAACTTACATGAATAACCATATTGCAATAAACATGATCCAATCATATTCATGCTCAACGCAAACACTAAATAACATTTATTTTAGGTTCAACACTAATCCCGAAAGTATAGGGAGTGTGCGATGATGATCATATCAATCTTGGAACCACTTCCAATACACATCGTCACTTCACCCTTAACTAGTCTTTGTTCATTCTGCAACTCCCGTTTCGAGTTACTACTCTTAGCAACTGAACTAGTATCAAATACTGAGGGGTTGCTATAAACACTAGTAAAGTACACATCAATATCATGTATATCAAATATATACTTTTGTTCTATTTGCCACCCTTCTTATCCGCTAAATACTTGGGGTAGTTCTGCTTCCAGTGACCAGTCCCTTTGCAGTAGAAGCACTTAGTCTCAGGCTTAGGTCCAGACTTGGGCTTCTTCACTTGAGCAGCAACTTGCTTGCCGTTCTTCTTGAAGTTCCCCTTCTTCCCTTTGCCTTTTTCTTGAAACTAGTGGTCTTGTCAACCATCAACACTTGATGTTTTTCTTGATTTATACCTTCGTCGATTTCAGCATCACGAAGAGCTTGGGAATCGTTTCCGTTCTCCCTTGCATATTATAGTTCATCACGAAGTTCTACTAACTTGGTGATGGTGACTAGAGAATTCTGTCAATCACTATTTTATTTGGAAGATTAACTCCCACTTGATTCAAGCGATTGTAGTACCCAGACAATCTGAGCACATGCTCACTGCTTGAGCTATTCTCTTCCATCTTTTAGCAATAGAACTTGTTGGAGACTTCATATCTCTCAACTCGGGTATTTGCTTGAAATATTAACTTCAACTCCTGGAACATCTCATATGGTCCATGACGTTCAAAACTTCTTTAAAGTCCCGATTCTAAGCCGTTAAGCATGGTGTACTAAACTATCAAGTAGTCATCATATTGAGCTAGCCAAACATTCATAACATCTATATCTGCTCCTGCAATAGGTCTGTCACCTAGCGATGCATCAAGGACATAATTCTTCTGTGCAACAATGAGGATAGTCCTCAGATCACGGATCCAATCCGCATCATTGCTACTAACATCTTTCAACTCAGTTTTCTCTAGGAACATATAAAATTAAACAGGGAGCAACATCGCGAGCTATTGATCTACAACGTAGATATGCTAATACTACCAGGACTAAGTTCATGATAAATTTAAGTTCAATTAATCATATTACTTAAGAACTCTCACTTAGATAGACATCCCTCTAATCTTCTAAGTGATCACGTGATCCAAATAAACTAAACCATAACCGATCATCACGTGAAATGGAGTAGTTTTCAATGGTGAACATCACTATGTTGATCATATCTACTATATGATTCACGCTCGACCTTTTGGTCTTAGTGTTCCGAGGCCATATCTGCATATGCTAGGCTCGTCAAGTTTAACCTGAGTATTCTGCGTGTGCAAAACTGGCTTGCACCCATTGTAGATGGACGTAGAGCTTATCACACCCGATCATCACGTGGTGTTTGGGCACGACGAACTTTGGCAATGGTGCATACTCAGGGAGAACACTTATATCTTGAAATTTAGTGAGAGATCATCTTATAATGCTACCGTCAATCAAAGCAAGATAAGATGCATAAAAGATAAACATCACATGCAATCAATATGATATGTGACATGATATGGCCATCATCATCTTGTGCCTTTGATCTCCATCTCCAAAGCATTGTCATGATCTTCATCGTCACCGGCATGACACCATGATCTCCACCATCTTGATCTATATCAATGTGTCGTTACATGGTCGTCTCGCCAACTATTGCTCTTGCAACTATTGCTATCGCACGGCGATAAAGTAAATCAATTAATTGGCGCTTGCATCTTATGCAATAAAGAGACAACCATAAGGCTTCTGCCAGTTGCTGATAACTTCAACAAAACATGATCATCTCAAAGAACAACTTATATCTCATCACGTCTTGACCATATCACATCACAACATGCCCTGCCAAAACAAGTTAGACATCCTCTACTTTGTTGTTGCGAGTTTTACGTGGTTGCTACGGGCTTAGCAAGAACCGTTCTTACCTACGCATCAAAACCACAACGATAGTTTGTCAAGTTAGTGTTGTTTTAACCTTCTCAAGGACCGGGCATAGCCACACTCGGTTCAACTAAAGTTGGAGAAACTGACACCCGCTAGTCACCTGTGTGCATAGCACGGCGGTAAAACCAGTCTCGCGTAAGCGTACGCGTAATGTTGTTCCGGGCCGCTTCATCCAACAATACCGCCGAACCAAAGTATGACATGCTGGTAAGCAGTATGACTTATATTGCCCACAACTCACTTGTGTTCTACTCGTGCATATGACATCTACGCATAAAACCTGGCTCTGATACCACTGTTGGGGAACGTAGTAATTTCAAAAAAATTCCTACACACACAAGATCATGGTGATGCATAGCAACAAGAGGGGGGAGTGTTGTCCATGTACCCTCGTAGACCGAAAGCGGAAGCGTTAGCACAACGCGGTAGATGTAGTCATACGTCTTCACGATCCGATCGATCTAAGTACCGAACGCACGGCACCTCCGAGTTCAGCACACATTCAGACCGATGACGTCCCTCGAACTCCGATCCAGCCGAGTGTTGAGGGAGAGTTTCTTCAGCACGACGATGTGGTGATGATGATGATGTTCTACCGACGCAGGGCTTCGCCTAAGCACCGCTACAGTATTATCGAGGTGGACTATGGTGGAGGGGGGCACCGCACACGACTAAAAAGATCAAATCAATTGTTGTGTCTATGGGGTGCCCCTGGCCATGTATATAAAGGAGTGGAGGAGGGGGGAGGGCCGGCCTAGCTATGGCGCACCCTGGAGGAGTCCTACTCCCACCGGGAGTAGGATTCCCCCCTTCCATGTAGTAGGAGTAGGAGTCAAGGAGAGGGAAGAAAGAAGAGAAGGAAGGAGGGGGCGCAGCCCTTCCCCCTAGTCCAATTCGGACTAGGCCTTGGGGGGCGCGCAGCCTCCCTTCTCTCTTTCCCCTAAAGCCCAATAAGGCCCATATACTCCCCGGCGAATTCCCGTAACTCTCCGGTACTCCGATAAATACGCGAATCACTCGGAACCTTTCCGATGTCCGAAGATAGTCGTCCAATATATCGATCTTTACGTCTCGACCATTTCGATACTCCTCGTCATGTCCCCGATCTCATCCGGGACTCTGAACTACCTTCGGTACATCAAATCACATAACTCATAATACAAATCATCACCGAACTTTAAGCGTGTGGACCCTACAGGTTCAAGAACTATGTAGACATGACCGAGACACATCTCCGGTCAATAACCAATAGCGGAACCTGGATGCTCATATTGGCTCCCACATATTCTACAAAGATCTTTATCGGTCAGACCGCATAACAACATACATTGTTCCCTTTGTCATTGGTATGTTACTTGCCCGAGATTCGATCATCGGTATCTCAATACCTAGTTCAATCTCGTTACCGGCAAGTCTCTTTATTCGTTCTGTAATACATCATCCCGCAACTAACTCATTAGTTGAAATGCTTGCAAGGCTTATAGTGATGTGCATTACCGAGTGGGACCGGAGATACCTCTCCGACAATCGGAGTGACAAATCCTAATCTCGAAATACGCCAACCCAACAAGTACCTTCGGAGACACCTGTAGAGCACCTTTATAATCACCCAATTACGTTGTGACGTTTGGTAGCACACAAAGTGTTCCTCCGGTAAACGGGAGTTGCATAATCTCATAGTCATAGGAACATGTATAAGTCATGAAGAAAGCAATAGCAACATACTAAACGATCAAGTGCTAAGCTAACGGAATGGGTCAAGTCAATCACATCATTCTCCTAATGATGTGATCCCGTTAATCAAATGACAACACTCATGTCTATGGTTAGGAAACATAACCATCTTTGATCAATGAGCTAGTCAAGTAGAGGCATACTAGTGACACTCTGTTTGTCTATGTATTCACACATGTATTGTGTTTCCGGTTAGAACAATTCTAGCATGAATAATAAACATTTATCATGAAATAAGGAAATAAATAATAACTTTATTATTGCCTCTAGGACATATTTCCTTCAAGAAGTACGTCGGTGGAGCAACATGGGGCCCACGAGGGTGGAGGGCACGCCCTCCTACCTCGTGCCTCCCTCCTTTCTTTCTTGATGTAGGGTCCAAGTCTCCTGGATCATATTCGGTGAGAAAATCACGTTCCCGAAGGTTTCATTCCGTTTGGACTCCGTTTGATATTCCATTTCTTCGAAACTCTGAAATAGGCAAAAAAACAGCAATTCTAGGCTGGGCCTCCGGTTAATAGGTTAGTCCCAAAAATAATATAAAAGTGGATAATAAAGCCCAATATTGTCCAAAACAGTAGAGAATATAGCATGGAGCAATCAAAAATTATAGATACGTTGGAGACATATCAGGCATCCCCAAGCTTAATTCCTGCTCGTCCTCGAGTAGGTAAATGATAAAAACAGAATTTTTGATGCGGAGTGCTACTTGGCATAATTTCAATGTAATTCTTCTTAATTGTGGTATGAATATTCAGATCCGAAAGATTCAAGACAAAAGTTTAATATTGACATAAAAATAATAATACTTCAAGCATACTAATAAAGCAATCATGTCTTCTGAAAATAACATGGCCAAAGAAAGTTATCCCTACAAAATCATATAGTCTGGCTATGCTCTATCTTCACCACACAAAGTATTTAAATCACGCACAACCCCGATGACAAGCCAAGCAATTGTTTCATACTTTTGACATTCTAAAAAAATTCAATCTTCACGCAATACATGAGCGTGAGCCATGGATATAGCACTATATGTGGAATAGAATGGTGGTTGTGGAGAAGATAAAAAAGGGAGAACATAGTCTCGCATCAACTAGGCATATCAACGGGCTATGGAGATGCCCATCAATAGATATCAATGTGAGTGAGTAGGGATTGCCATGCAACGGATGCACTAGAGCTATAAGTATATGAAAGCTCAAGAAAAGAAACTAAGTGGGTGTGCATCCAACTCGCTTGCTCACGAAGACCTAGGGCATTTTGAGGAAGCCCATCATTGGAATATACAAGCCAAGTTCTATAATGAAAAATTCCCACTAGTATATGAAAGTGACAAAATGAGAGACTCTCTATCATGAAGATCGTGGTGCTACTTTGAAGCACAAGTGTGGTAAAAGGATAGTAACATTGTCCCTTCTCTCTTTTTCTCTCATTTTTTTATTTGGGCCTTTTCTCTCTTTTTTATGGCCTCTTTTTTTCGTCTGGAGTCTCATCCCGACTTGTGGGGGAATGATAGTCTCCATCATCCTTTTCCTCACTTGGGACAATGCTCTAAAAATGATGGTCATCACACTTTTATTTTCTTACAACTCAACAATTACAAGTCGATACTTAGTACAAAATATGACTCTATATGAATGCCTCCGGCGGTGTACCGGGATATGCAATGAATCAAGAGTGACATGTATGAAAGAATTATGAACGGTGACTTAGCCACAAATACGATGTCAACTACATGATCATGCTAGCAATATGACAATGATGGAGCGTGTCATAATAAACGGAACGGTGGAAAGTTGCATGGCAATATATCTCGGAATGGCTATGGAAATGCCATGATAGGTAGGTATGGTGGCTGTTTTGAGGAAGGTATATGGTGGGTGTATGATACCGGTGAAAGTTTCGCGGTATTAGAGAGGCTAGCAATGGTGGGAAGAAGAAAAGTGTGTATAATCCATGGACTCAACATTAGTCATGAAGAACTCATATACTTATTGCAAAAATCTACAAGTTATCAAAGCAAAGTATTACGCGCATGCTCCTAGGGGGATAGATTGGTATGAAAAGACCATCGCTCGTTCCCGGCCGTCACTCATAAGGAAGACAATCAATAAATAAATCATGCTCCGACTTCATCACATAACGGTTCACCATACGTGCATGCTACGAAAATCACAAACTTTAACACAAGTATTTCTCAAATTCACAACTAGTCAACTATCATGACTCTAATATCACCATCTTCATATCTCAAAACAATTATCAAGCATCAAACTTTTCTTAGTACTCAACGCACTCAAAAGAAAGTTTTACAAATCTTGAACACCAAGCATATTAAGATTATTAAGCAAATTACCATGCTATTTAAGACTCTCAAAATAATCTAAGTGAAGCATGAGAGATCAATAGTTTCTATAAAACAAATCCACCACCGTGCTCTAAAAGATATAAGTGAAGCACTAGAGCAAAACTATATAGCTCAAAAGGTATAAGTGAAGCACATAGAGTATTCTAATAATTTCCAAATCATGTATGGCTCTCTCAAAAGGTTTGTACAGCAAGTATGATTGTGGCAAACTAACAAACAAAGACTCAAATCATACAAGACGCTCCAAGCAAAACACATATCGTGTGGTGAATAAAAATATAGCTCCAAGTAAAGTTACCGATGGAAGTAGACGAAAGAGGGGATGCCTTCCGGGGCATCCCCAAGCTTTGACTTTTTGGTGTTCTTATATTATCTTGGGGTTGCCATGGGCATCCCCAAGCTTAGGCTCTTGCCACTCCCTGTTCCATAATCCATCAAAAGATTTCACCCAAAACTTGAAAACTTCACAACACAAAACTCAACAGAAATCTCGTGAGCTCCGTTAGCAAAAGAAAACAAAAGACCACTTCAAGGTACTGTAATGAACCCATTATTTATTTATATTGGTGTTAAACCTACTGTATTCCAACTTCTCTATGGTTTATAAACTATTTTACTAGCCATAGATTCATCAAAATAAGCAAACAACACACGAAAAACAGATTCTGTCAAAAACAGAACAGTCTGTAGTAATCTGTAACTAACGCAAACTTCTGGAACTCCAAAAAATCTACCAAAATAGGAAGACTTAGGCAATTTGTTTATTGATCAGCATAAATTTGAATCAGTATTTTATCACGTTCTGGTGATTTTTAACAATTGTTTTCGTGAACAGAAAGTTTCTGGAAATTACAGCAAGATCAAATAACTATCATCCAAGAAGATCCTATAGGTTTAACTTGGCACAAACACTAATTAAAACATAAAAACACATCTAACCAAAGGCTGGAACAAATATTTATTACTAAGCATCAAGGAAAAATATTGGGTTGTCTCCCAACAAGCGCTTTTCTTTAAAGCCTTTTTAGCTAGGCATTAAGATTTCAATGATGCTCACGTGAAAGACAAGAATTGAAGCATAAAGAGAGCATCATAAAACATGTGACAAACACACTTAAGTCTAACATACTTCCTATGCACAGGCATATTATAGATAAACAAATTATCAAGGCAAGCAAAAACTAGCATATGCAAGGAAGCGGAAAGAAACAATAACAATCTCAACATAACAAGAGGTAATTTATTATCATGAAAATTTCTACAACCATATTTTCCTCTCTCATAATTATTACATGTGGGATCATAAGCAAATTCAACAAAATAGCTATCACATAAAATATTTTCAATACAATCCACATGCATGCAAAGTTGACACTCTTCCAAAATAGTGGGATTATTATTAACTAAAGTCATGACCTCTCCAAACCCACTTTTATCAAAAAATTTGTAAGATTGAACATTCTTCAAATATGTGGGATCTAAAGTTGACACTCTTCCAAACCCACTTTCAATATTATTGCAAACAATATTATCAATCTCATATTCATCATGGGGCTTAAATAAATTTTCAAGATCATAAGAAGAATCACCCCAATCATGATCATTGCAAACATCAATAGAAATTATAGTAAAATCATTGCAATCATGCTTTTTATTCAAAGATCTATCGTGAATCGCTTCATAAAGTACTTCATCACAATTTTTAGATTCACGAATTTCAGGCAAAACCTCATAAAGATAATCTAGTGCACTCAATTCACTAGCAATAGGTTCATCATAATTGGATCTCTTAAAGAGATTAGCAAGTGGATGAGGATCCATAGATATTAGCTTCTCTGTTTAGGAATAAATACTCAACTATTTCAACCAAATGTACAAACGAGCCAAGTAAGACATCAAGGCAAACGAAAAGACGAACGGAAAAGAGAGAGTGAAAAAAACGACAAGGGTGAAGTGGGGGAGAGGAAAACGAGAGGCAAATGGCAAATAATGTAATGCGGGAGATAAGGGATTGTGATGGGTACTTGGTATGTGGACTTTTGCGTAGACTCCCCAGCAACGGCGCCAGAAATTCTTCTTGCTACCTCTTGAGCACTGCGTTGGATTTCCTTGAAGAGGAAAGGATGATGCAGCAAAGTAGCATAAGTATTTCCCTCAGTTTTTGAGAACAAAGGTATCAATCCAGTAGGAGGCTACGCGTGAGTCCCTCGTACCTGCACAAAGCAAATAACTCCTCGCAACCAACGCGATAAGGGGTTGTCAATCCCGTCACAGTCACTTACGAGAGTGAGATCTGATAGATATGATAGATAATATTTTTGGTATTTTTGTGATAAGATGCAAAGTAAAATAAAAGTAAAGTAAAAACAAAGGAAATAATAAAGTGATGGAAGATTAATATGATGAAGATAGACCCGGGGGCCATAGATTTCACTAGTGGCTTCTCTCAAGAGCATAAGTATTTTACGGTGGGTGAACGAATTATTGTTGAGCAATTGACAAAATTGAGCATAGTTATGAGAATATCTAGGAATGATCATGTATATAGGCATCACGTCCGAGACAAGTAGACCGACTCCTGCCTGCATCTACTACTATTACTCCACTCATCGACCGCTATCCAGCATGCATCTAGAGTATTAAGTTCAAGAAAACAGAGTAACGCCTTAAGCAAGATGACATGATGTAGAGGGATAAATTCATGCAATATGATAAAAACTCCATCTTGTTATCCTCGATGGAAACAATACAATACGTGCCTTGCTGCCCCTACTGTCACTGGGAAAGGACACCGCAAGATTGAACCCAAACCTAAGCACTTCTCCCATTGCAAGAAAGATCAATCTAGTAGGCCAAACCAAACTGATAATTCGAAGAGACTTGCAAAGATAACCAATCATACATAAAAGAATTCAGAGAAGATTCAAATATTGTTCATAGATAATCTTGATCATAAACCCACAATTCATCAGTAACAAACACATCGCAAAAAGAAGATTACATCGACTAGATCTCCACGAGAGAGTGGGAGAACATTGTATTGAGACCCAAAAAGAGAGAAAAAACCATCTAGCTACTAACTATGGACCCGAAGGTCTGAGGTAAACTACTCACACTTCATCGGAGGGGCTATGATGATGTAGAAGCCCTCCGGGGTGGATGCCCCCTCCGGCGGAGCTCCATAACAGGCCCCAAGATGGGATCTTGTGTGTACAGAAGGTTGCGGCGGTGGAATTAGGTTTTTGGCTCCGTATCTGATCGTTTGGGGGTACGTAGGTATATATAGGAGGAAGAAGTACATCGGTGAAGCAACATGGGGCCCACAAGGGTGGAGGGCGCTCCCTGGGGGGTGGGCGCGCCCCCCTACCTCGTGCCTCCCTCCTTTCTTTCTTGACGTAGGGTCCAAGTCTCCTGGATCATATTCGGTGAGAAAATCACGCTCCCGAAGGTTTCATTCCGTTTGGACTCCGTTTGATATTTCGTTTCTTCCAAACTCTGAAATAGGCAAAAAAAACAGCAATTCTGGGCTGGGCCTCCGATTAATAGGTTAGTCCCAAAAATAATATAAAAGTGGATAATAAAGCCCAATATTGTCCAAAACAGTAGATAATATAGCATGGAGCAATCAAAAATTATAGATACGTTGGAGACGTATCAATCGTGAAGGTGTACGACTACATCAACCACGTTGATAAACGCTTCCGCTTTACGATCTTCAAAGGTATGAAGATGCTCTCCCCCTCTCGTTGCTATGCATCTCCTAGATAGATCTTGCGTGAGCATAGGAATTTTTTGGAAATTGCATGCCACAAGTTTTGGGTTCAATCTTGCGGTATCCTCACCCAGTGACATCAGGGGTAGCGAGGGACGCATTGTATTGTTGCCATCGAGGATAAAAAGATGGGGCTTATATCATATTGCTTGAGTTTATCCGTCTACATCATGTCATCTTACTTAAGGTGTTACTCCATTCTTATGAACTTAATACTCTAGATGCATGCTGGATAGCGGTCGATGTGTGGAGTAATAGTAGTAGATGCAGGCAAGAGTCGGTCTACTTTTCATGGACGTGATGCCTATATTCATGATCATTAATTGCCTTAGATATCATCATAACTTTGCACTTTTCTATCAATTGATCAACAGTAATTTGTTTACCCACCGTATGTTTTCTTTCAAGAGAGAAGCATCTAGTGAAACCTATGGCCCCCGGGTCTATTTTCCATCATTTATTTTTAGATCTATAAACCAAAAAACCCAAAAATACCTTGTTGTAATTTATTTATATTTACTTTAGTTTGCTCTTTTATTTATATTTTATACCTATCTCTATTAGATCTCACTCTTGTTCGTGACCGTGAAGGGATTGACAACCCCTTTTTCGCATTGTGTGCAAGTGTTTGTCAGTTTGTGCAGGTGCATAGATTGGAGACTTGCTTGTGCCTCCTACTGGATTGATACCTTGGTTTTTAACCGAGGGAAGTACTTATCTCTACTTTGCTGCATCACCCTTCCGTCTTCAAGGGAAAAATCAACGTAAGCTCAAGAAGTAGCAGATGCATACCTCACGCACTTCGATTTTACTCGAATTGAGCTAATCCCGCAAAAGAAAATGATTGGAGCAGCCCCTGACCTACCCCATCCACACGAGACCAATAAGGAGTTAAGGTGTAGCGCCCAAGGAAGCACATCAGCTATGGCTGCGTGATACGTCTCCAATGTATCTATAATTTATGAAGTATTCATGCCATGTTTACAACAATTTATATGGTTTCAGTATGATTTGGAAGGAACTAACCTAGACTAATGTTGTTTTCAGCACAACTACTGCGGCGTTGTTTTTTGTGCAGAAATAAAAGTTCTCCAAATACAACGGAACTTTTTAACGATTTTTTTGGAACAAAAGAGACACTAGAAGCTTCGTGGGAGGACCAGAAGGTGAAGGAGGTGAGCACAAGACACCTGGGTGCGCCCAGGTGGGTTGTGCCCACCTCGAGGCCCATCTTTGTGTGATTCCAACGTTGGAAAATCCTATAAATAGAGAAACTGTCAGAAATAGCCCTAGATCAGAAGTTCCACCGCCGCATGCCTCTATAGCCACGAAAAACCAATCTAGACCCTGTTCCAGCACCCTACCGGAGGGGGAAATCATCACCGGTGGCTATCTTCATCATCCCGGCGGCCACCACGATGATGAGGGAGTAGTCCACCCTCGGGGCCGAGGGTTTGTACCAGTAGCTATGTGTTTAATCTCTCTCTCTCTCATGTTCTTGATTTGGTATGATCTTGATGTATAATATAGTTGGATCATATGGTGTTTTCCCCTCTCTATCTTGTTCTGGTGAATTGAGTTTTCCCTTTGAGATTTCATTTTTTATCGGATTGAATATTTTTATGGATTTGAGAGCACTTGATGTATGTCTTGCTATGAGTACCCGTGGTGACAATGGGGTATCATATTGATTCACTTGATATATGTTTTGGCACTCAAAACTCGTGGATTCCCGAGGTGACATTGGGGTAATCTATGCATAGGGGTTGATGCATGTTTTCGTCCTTATTTCTCCGGTAGAAATCTTGGGGCACTCTTTGAAGTTCTTTGTGTTGGATTGAGAATTATGAATCTGAAATTGTTTGATGCATATCGTATAATCAACTCACGGATACTCGCGGTGACATTAGAGTATCTAGGTGATGTTGGGGAATGTAGTAATTTCAAAAAAATTCCTACGCACACGCAAGATCATGGTGATGCATAGCAACGAGAGGGGAGAGTGTTGTCCACGTACCCTCGTAGACCGAAAGTGGAAGCGTTAGCACAATGCGATTGATGTAGTCATACGTCTTCACGATCCGACCGATCAAGTACCGAACGTACGGCACCTCCGAGTTCAGCACACGTTCAGCCCGATGACGTCCCTCGAACTCCGATCCAGCCGAGTGTTGAGGGAGAGTTTCGTCAGCACGACGGCGTGGTGACGATGTTGATGTTCTACCGACGCAGGGCTTCGCCTAAGCACCGCTACAGTATTATCAAGGTGGACTATGGTGGAGGGGGGCACCGCACACGGCTAACAGATCAACTTGATCAATTGTTGTGTCTTTGGGGTGCCCCCCTACTCCCGTATATAAAGGAGAAAGGGGGGTGCGACCGGCCATAGGAGTAGGCACGCAGGAGGAGTCCTACTCCCACCGGGAGTAGGACTCCCCCCTTTCCTAGTTGGATTAGGACTTGGGAGGGGGAAGGAGTGGAGGAGAAGGAAGGAAGGGGGGGCGCCGCCCCCCTCTCCTTGTCCTATTCGGACTAGGGGGAGGGGCGCGCGGCCAGCCCTTGCCTCCTCTCCTCTCTTCCACCTAGGCCCACTAAGGCCCATTAAGTTCCCGGGGGGTTCCGGTACCTCCCTGTACTCTAGTAAAATCCCGATTTCACCCGGAACACTTTCGATATCCAAACATAGGCTTCTAATATATCAATCTTCATGTCTCGACCATTTCGAGACTCCTCGTCATGTCTGTGATCACATCTGGGACTCCGAAGAACCTTCGGTACATCCAAACATATAAGCTCATAATATAACTATCATCGAAACGTTAAGTGTGCGGACCCTACGGGTTCGAAAACAATGTAGACATGACCGAGACACGTCTCTGGTCAATAACCAATAGTAGAACTTGGATGCTCATATTGGCTCCCACATATTCTACGAAGATCTTTATCGGTCAGACCGCATAACAACATACGTTGTTCCCTTTATCATCGGTATGTTACTTACCCGAGATTCGATCGTCGGTATCTCAATACCTAGTTCAATCTCGTTACCGGCAAGTATCTTTACTTGTTCTGTAATACATCATCCCGCAACTAACTCATTAGTTGCAATGCTTGCAAGGCTTAAGTGATGTGCATTACCGAGAGGGCCCAGAGACACCTCTCCGACAATCGGAGTGACAAATCCTAATCTCAAAATACGCCAACCCAACAAGTACCTTCGGAGACACCTGTAGAGCACCTTTTTAATCACCCAGTTACGTTGTGACATTTGGTAGCACACAAAGTGTTCCTCCGGTAAACGGGAGTTGCATAATCTCATCATAGGAACATGTATAAGTCATGAAGAAAGCAATAGCAACATACTAAACGATTGAGTGCTAAGCTAACGGAATGGGTCAAGTCAATCACATCATTCTCCTAATGATGTGATCCCGTTAATCAAATGACAACTCATGTATATGGCTAGTAAACTTAACCATCTTTGATCAACGAGCTAGTCAAGTAGAGGCATACTAGTGACACTCTGTTTGTCTATGTATTCACACATGTATTATGTTTCTGGTTAATACAATTCTAGCATGAATAATAAACATTTATCATGAAATAAGGAAATAAATAATAACTTTATTATTGCCTCTAGGGCATATTTCCTTCAGTCTCCCACTTGCACTAGAGTCAATAATCTAGTTCACATCGCCATGTGATCTAACACCAATAGTTCACATCACCATGTGATTAACACCCATAGTTCACATCATCATGTGACCAACACCCAAAGGGTTTACTAGAGTCAATAATCTAGTTCACATCGCTATGTGATTAACACCCAAAGAGTACTAAGGTGTGATCATGTTTTATTTGTGAGAGAAGTTTAGTCAACGGGTCTGCCACATTCATATCCGTATGTATTTTGCAAATTTCTATGTCAACAATGCTCTGCATGGAGCTAATCTAGCTAATTGCTCCCACTTTCAATATGTATCCAGATTGAGACTTAGAGTCATCTGGATCAGTGTCAAAACTTGCATCGACGTAACCCTTTACGACGAACCTTTTGTCACCTCCGTAATCGAGAAACATATCCTTATTCCACTAAGGATAATTTTGACCGCTGTCCAGTGATCTATTCCTAGATTACTATTGTACTCCCTTGCTAAACACAGTGTAGGGTATACAATAGATCTGGTACACAGCATGGCATACTTTATAGAACCTATGGCTGAGGCATAGGGAATGACTTTCATTCTCTTTCTATCTTCTGCCGTGGTCGGGCTTTGAGTCTTACTCAATTTCACACCTTGTAACACAGGCAAGAACTCTTTCTTTGACTGTTCCATTTCGAACTACTTCAAAATCTTGTCAAGGTATGTACTCATTGAAAAAACTTATCAAGCGTTTTGTTCTATCTATATAGATCTTGATGCTCAATATGTAAGCAGCTTCACCGAAGTCTTTCTTTGAAAAAACTCCTTTCAATTACTCCTTTATGCTTTGCATAATAATTCTACATTATTTCCGATCAACAATATGTCATTCACATATACTTATCAGAAATGCTGTAGTGCTCCCACTCACTTTCTTGTAAATACAGGCTTCACCGCAAGTCTGTATAAAACTATATGCTTTGATCAACTTATCAAAGTGTATATTCCAACTCCAAGATGCTTGCACCAGTCCATAGATGGATTGCTGGAGCTTGCACACTTTGTTAGCACCTTTAGGATCGACAAAACCTTCTGGTTGCATCATATACAACTCTTCTTTAAGAAATCCATTAAGGAATGTAGTTTTAGTTTTGACATCCATTTGCCAGATTTCATAAAATATGGCAATTTGCTAACATGATTCGGACAGACTTAAGCATCGCTACGAGTGAGAAAATCTCATTGTAGCCAACACCTTGAACTTTATCAAAAAGCTTTTTTGACAGTCTAGCTTTGTAGATAGTAACACTACTATCAGCGTCCGTCTTCCTCTTGAAGACCATTTATTTCTATGGCTTGCCGATCATCGGGCAAGTCAACCAAAGTCCATACTTTGTTCTCATACATGGATCCCATCTCAGATTTCATGGTCTCAAGCCATTTTGCGGAATCTGGGCTCATCATCACTTCCTCATAGTTCGTAGGTTTGTCATGGTCAAGTAACATGACCTCCAGAATAGGATTACCGTACCACTCTGGTGTGGATCTTACTCTAGTTTACCTACGAGGTTCGGTAGTAACTTGATCTGAAGTTACATGATCATCATCATTAGCTTCCTCACTAATTGGTGTAGGAGTCACAGGAACAAATTTCTGTGATGAACTATTTTCCAATAAAGGAGCAGGTACAGTTACCTGATCAAGTTCTACTTTCCTCCCAATCACTTCTTTCAAGAGAAACTCCTTCTCTAGAAAGGATCCATTCTCAGCAACGAATATCTTGCCTTCGGATCTGTGATAGAAGGTGTACCCAACATTTTCTTTTGGGTATCCTATGAAGACGCACTTCTTCGATTTGGGTTTGAGCTTATCAGGCTGAAACTTTTTCACATAAGCATTGCAACCTCAAACTTTAAGAAACGACAACTTAGGTTTCTTGCCAAACCATAGTTCATACGGTGTCGTCTCAACGGATTTAGATGGTGCCCTATTTAACGTGAATGCAGCTGTCTCTAATGCATAACCCCAAAACGATAGTGGTAGATCGGTAAGAGACATCATAGATCGCACCATATCTAATAAAGAACGGTTATGACGTTCGGACACACCATTATGCTGTGGTGTTCCAGGTGGCACAAATTTGTGAAACTATTCCACATTGTTTTAATTGAAGACCAAACTCGTAACTCAAATATTTGTCTCCGTGATCAGATCGTAGAAACTTTATTTTCTTGTCACGATGATTTTCCACTTCACTCTGAAATTCTTTGAACTTTTCAAATGTTTCAGACTTATGTTTCATCAAGTAGATATACCCATATCTGCTCAAATCATCTGTGACGGTGAGAAAATAACGATACCCGCCGTGAGTCTCAACACTCATCGGACTACATACATCCTTATGTATTATTTCCAACAAGTCTGTTGCTTGCTCCATTGTTCCGGAGAACGGAGTCTTAGTCATCTTTCCCATGAGGCATGGTTCGCAAGCATCAACTGATTCATAATCAAGTGATTCCAAAATTCCATCAGCATGGAGTTTCTTCATGCGCTTTACACCAATATGACCTAAACGGCAGTGCCACAAATAAGTTGCACTATCATTATTAACTTTGCATCTTTTGGCTTCAATATTATGAATATGTGTATCACTACGACCGAGATCCAACAAACTATTTTATTGGGTGTATGACCATAGAAGGTTTTATTCATGTAAACAGAACAACAATTGTTCTCTAACTTAAATGAATAACCGTATTGCAATAAACATGATCAAATCATATTCATGCTCAACGCAAAATAACACTTATTTAGTTTCAACACTAATCCCGACAGTACAGGGAGTGTGCGATGATGATCATATCAATCTTGGAACTACTTCCAACACACATCGTCACCTTTCCTTTTACTAGTTTCTGTTTATTCTGCAACTCCCGTTTCGAGTTACTACTCTTAGCAAGTGAACCAGTATCAAATGCCGAGGGGTTGCTATAAATACTAGTAAAGTACACATCAATAACATGTATATCCAATATACCTTTGTTCACTTTTGCCATCCTTCTTATCCGCCAAATACTTGGGGCAGTTCCACTTCCAGTGACCAGTCCCTTTGCAGTAGAAGCACTTAGTCTCAGGCTTAGGACCAGACTTGGGCTTCTTCACTTGAGCAGCAACTTGCTTGCCGTTCTTCTTGAAGTTCCCCTTCTTCCCTTTGCCCTTTTCTTGAAACTAGTGGTCTTGTCAACCATCAACACTTGATGTTTTTCTTGTTTTCTACCTTCGTTGATTTCAGCATCACGAAGAGCTTCGGAGTCGTTTCCGTTATCCCTTGCATATTATAGTTCATCACGAAGTTCTACTAACTTGGTGATGGTGACTAGAGAATTCTGTCAATCACTATCTTATCTGGAAGATTAACTCCCACTTGATTCAAGCGATTGTAGTACCCAGACAATCTGAGCACATGCTCACTGCTTGAGCTATTCTCCTCCATCTTTTAGCTATAGAACTTGTTGGAGATTTCATATCTCTCAACTCGGGTATTTGCTTGAAATATTAACTTCAACTCCTGGAACATCTCATCTGGTCCATGACGTTCAAAACGTCTTTGAAGTCCCGATTCTAAGCCGTTAAGCATGGTGCACTAAACTATCAAGTAGTCATCATATTGAGCTAGCCAAACGTTCATAACATATGCATCTGCTCCTGCAATAGGTCTGTCACCTAGCGGTGCATCAAGGACATAATTCTTCTGTGCAGCAATGAGAATAATCCTCAGATCACGGATCCAATCTGCGTCATTGCTACTAACATCTTTCAACATATTTTTTCTCTAGGAACATATCAAAATAAACATAGGGGAGCAACAACGCGAGCTATTGATCTACAACATAATTTGCAAAATACTATCAGGACTAAGTTCATGATAAATTTAAGTTCAATTAATCATATTACGTAAGAACTCCCACTTAGATAGACATCTCTCTAATCATCTAAGTGATCACGTGATCCAAATCAACTAAACCATGTCCGATCATCACGTGAGATGGAGTAGTTTCAATGGTGAACATCACTATGTTGATCATATCTATTATATGATTCACGCTCGACCTTTCGGTCTCAGTGTTCCGAGGCCATATCTGTTATATGCTAGGCTTGTCAAGTTTAACCTGAGTATTCCGCGCGTGCAACTGTTTTGCACCCATTGTATTTGAACGTAGAGCCTATCACACCCGATCATCACGTGGTGTCTCAGCACGAAGAACTTTCGCAACGGTGCATACTTCAGGGAGAACACTTATACCTTGAAATTTAGTGAGAGATCATCTTATAAAGCTACCGCCAAACTAAGCAAAATAAGATGTATAAAAGATAAACATCTCATGCAATCATAATATGTGACATGATATGGCCATCATCATCTTGTGACTTTGATCTCCATCTCCAAAGCGTCATCATGATCTCCATCGTCACCGGCATGACACCATGATCTCCATCATCTTGATCTATATCAATGTGTCGTCACATGGCCGTCTCGCCAATTATTGCTCTTGCAACTATTGCTATCGCATAGCGATAAAGTAAAGCAATTATTTGGCGCTTGCATCTTATGCAATAAAGAGACAACCATAAGGCTTCTGCTAGTTGCCGATAACTTCAACAAAACATGATTATCTTATACAACAACTTATATCTCATCACATCTTGACCATATCACATCACAACATGCCCTGCAAAAACAAGTTAGACGTCCTCTACTTTGTTGTTGCAAGTTTTACGTGGCTGCTACGGGCTGAGCAAGAACCGTTCTTACCTACGCATCAAAAACCACAATGATAGTTTGTCAAGTTAGTGATGTTTTAACCTTCTCAAGGACCGGGCGTAGCCACACTCGATTCAACTAAAGTTGGAGAAACTGACACCCGCTAGTCACCTGTGTGCAAAGCACGGCAATAAAACCAGTCTCGCGTAAGCGTACACGTAATGTCGGTCCGGGCCGCTTCATCCAACAATACCGTCGAACCAAAGTATGACATGCTGGTAAGCAGTATGACATATATCGCCCACAACTCACTTGTGTTCTACCCGTGCATATGATATCTACGCATAAAACCTGGCTCGGATGCCATTGTTGGGGAACGCAGTAATTTCAAAAAAAAATCCTACGCACACGCAAGATCATGGTGATGCATAGCAACGAGAGGGGAGAGTGTTGTCCACGTACCCTCGTAGACCGAAAGCGTAAGCGTTAGCACAACACGGTTGATGTAGTCGTACGTCTTCACGATCCGACCGATCAAGTATCGAACGTACGACACCTCCGAGTTCAGCACACGTTCAGCCCGATGACGTCCCTCGAACTCCGATCCAGCCGAGTGTTGAGGGAGAGTTTCATCAGCACGACGGCGTGGTGATGATGTTGATGTTCTACTGACGCAGGGCTTCGCCTAAGCACCGCTACAGTATTATCGAGGTGGACTATGGTGGAGGGGGGCACCGCACATGGCTAAAAGATCAACTTGATCAATTGTTGTGTCTTTGGGGTGCCCCCTGCCCCCATATATAAAGGAGCAAGGGGGAGGGGTGCGACCGGCCATAGGAGGAGGCGCGCCGGAGGAGTCCTACTCCCACCGGGAGTAGGACTCTCCCCTTTCCTAGTTGGATTAGGGCTTGGGAGGGAGAAGGAGTGGAGGAGAAGGAAGGAAGGGGGGCGCCGCCCCCCTCTCCTTGTCCTATTCGGACTAGGGGGGAGGGGCGTGCGGCCAGCCCTTGCCTCCTCTCCTCTCTTCCACCTAGGCCCACTAAGGCCCATTAAGTTCCCGGGGGGTTCCGATAACCTCCCTGTACTCTAGTAAAATCCCGATTTCACCCGGAACACTTTCGATATCCAAACATAGGCTTCCAATATATCAATCTTCATGTCGACCATTTCAAGACTCCTCGTCATGTCCGTGATCACATCTGGGACTCCGAACAACCTTCGGTACATCAAAACATATAAACTCATAATATAACTGTCATCGAAACGTTAAGCGTGCGGACCCTACGGGTTCGAGAACTATGTAGACATGACCGAGACACGTCTTCGGTCAATAACCAATAGCGGAACCTGGATGCTCATATTGGCTCCTACATATTCTACGAAGATCTTTATCGGTTAGACCGCATAACAACATACGTTGTTCCCTTTGTCATCGGTATGTTACTTGCCCAAGATTCGATCGTCGGTATCTCAATACCTAGTTCAATCTCGTTACCGACAAGTCTCTTTACTCGTTCCGTAATACATCATCCCGCAACTAACTCATTAGTTGCAATGCTTGCAAGGCTTAAGTGATGTGCATTACCGAGAGGGCCCAGAGATACCTCTCCGACAATCGGAGTGACAAATCCTAATCTCGAAATACGCCAACCCAACAAGTACCTTCGGAGACACCTGTAGAGCACCTTTTTAATCACCCAGTTACGTTGTGACGTTTGGTAGCACACAAAGTGTTCCTCGGTAAACGGGAGTTGCATAATCTCATCATAGGAACATATATAAGTCATGAAGAAAGCAATAGCAACATACTAAATGATCGAGTGCTAAGCTAACGGAATGCGTCAAGTCAATCACATCATTCTCCTAATGATGTGATCCCGTTAATCAAATGACAACTCATGTCTATGGCTAGGAAACTTAACCATCTTTGATCAACGAGCCAGTCAAGTAGAGGCATACTAGTGACACTCTGTTTGTCTATGTATTCACACATGTATTATGTTTCCGGTTAATACAATTCTAGCATGAATAATAAACATTTATCATTAAATAAGGAAATAAATAATAACTTTATTATTGCCTCTAGGGCATATTTCCTTCAGGTGACATTAGAGTTGGTTGATGTGTATCATATGGTGTTATTTTAGCAGGAACTCTAGGATAGATTGATCGAAAAGAATAGCTTTGAGATGGTTTCGTACCCTACAAACAATTTTTTCTTATGTTCTCCGCTAGATATGAACTTTGGACTGATTCTTCATCGCACTTTGAGGGATGGTTATATGATCCAATTATATTAGCATTTTGAGAGATTGCACTAGCGAAAGTACAGACCCTAGGCCTCATTTTAAAGCATTGCAATTCCATTTGTGCTCCGTTTTATCAATTGCTACCTTGCTATTTTTTATTGTTACTATTGCAAAAATCAATATCTACTATTATTACTATGCTTGTATTGAAGTAAATATGCCCTGGAGGCGATAATAAAGTTGTTATTTTATATTTCATTATTCATGATAAAAGTTTATTATTCATGCTAGAATTGTATTGATCGAAAACTTAAATACATGTGTGGATACATAAACAAATATTGTGTCCTAGTAAGCCTCTACTAGACTAGCTCGTTGATCAAAGATGGTTAAGGTTTCCTAAGCATAGACATGTGTTGTCAATTGATAACGGGATCGCATCATTAGAGAATGATGTGATGGACAAGGCCCATCCGTTAGCTTAGAATATGATCATTCATTTTATTGCTATTGCTTTATTAATGTCAACTACATGTTCCTTCGACCATGAGATCATGCAACTCCAGGATACCAGAGGAATACCTTGTGTGCTATCAAACGTCACAACATAACTGGGGGATCATAAAGATGCTCTACAGGTATCTCCGAAGGTGTCTGTTGAGTTGGCATGGATTGAGATTAGGATTTGTCACTCCGTGTATCAGAGAGGTATCTCTGGGCCCTCTCGGTAATACACATCACAAGAAGCTTTCAAGCAAAGTGACTAAGGAGTTAGTTATGAGATGATGTATTACGGAGCGAGTAAAGAGACTTGCCTGTAACAAGATTGAACTAGGTATGAAGATACCAACGATCGAATCTCGGGCAAGTAACATACCGACAGACAAAGGGAATTACGTATGTTGTCATAAGGTTCGACTGATAAAGATCTTCGTAGAATGTGTAGAAATCAATATGGCATCCATGTTTCGCTATTGGTTATTGACCGTAGAGGTGTCTCGGTCATGTCTGCATAGTTCTCTAACCCGTAGGGTCCACACGCTTAACGTTCGTTGGCGATATAGTGTTATATGAACTATATGATTTGGTGACCGAATGTTGTTCGGAGTCCCGGATGAGATCACAAACATGACGAGGAGCTCCGAAATGGCCCGGAGGTAAAGATTGATATATAGGACGATGATGTTTGGACACCGAAAGAGTTTCGGGAGGTACCGGGTAATCATGGGATCACCGGAAGGGGTTCCGGGAGGCCCCGGGAGGTCTATGGGCCTAATGGGCCAAGGAGAGGCACACACCAACCCACAAGGGGGTTGGCGTGCCCTCTCCCTAGCTGCTGACCCTAAGGGAAGGAAAGGGGGGAGGGCTAGCTAGACCCTCCCTCATGCCTTTCCCTCCCCATGAGAGAAAGGAAAGGGGGGAGCGCCACCTCCCCTTGCCTTCCTCCTGTGCACAAGCATGGAAGGGGGGCGGCTAGGGCAGAAGCCCAAGGAGGATTCAGCCTCCTTGGGGGCGCCTCCTGGCTACCTCCCTCTCCCCCACCTATATATATGAGGGAGGGGGCGCCGCACAAGACCACGACAATCTCTTAGCCGTGTGCGGCGCCCCTCTTCACAGTTTCGTCCCCCGATCATATTTTTGGAGTGCTTAGGTGAAGCCCTGCGGAGATAGCATCACCACCACTGTCACCACGCCGTCGTGCTACCATAACTCATCCACTACTTCGCCCATCTTGCTGGATCAAGAAGGCGAGGACGTCACCAAGCTGAGCGTGTGCTGAACGCGGAAGTGTCGTACGTTCGGTACTTGATCGGTTGGATCGCGAAGAAGTTCGACTACATCAACCGCGTTAATAGACACTTCCGCTTAAGGTCTACGAGGGTACTGATGACCCAGAAGTATAGGGGATCGCAACAGTTTTCGAGGATAGAGTATTCAACCCAAATTTATTGATTCGACACAAGGGGAGCCAAAGAATATTTGCAAGTATTAGCAACTGAGTTGTCAATTCAACCACACCTGGAGATTAATTATCTGCAGCAAAGTGATCAGTAGCAAAGTAGTATGATAGTTTTGATAGTAGTAGGAACATCAATAGTAACAGTAACATTGATAGCAATGATTTTGTAGCAAGTGCAATAGATAACAATAGTAGTAGTAACTTAGCAAGAACAATATGAGAGAAACTCGTAGGCATTGGATCGGTGAATTTGTTGGATGATATTCATCATATAACAATCATAACCTAGGGTGATACGACACTACCTCCAGTTCATAAGTATAATGTAGGCATGTATTTCATAAATAGTCATACGTGCTTATGGAAAGAACTTGCATGCCATCTTTTGTCCTACCCTCCCGTGATAGCGGGGTCCTATCGGAAACTAAGGGATATTAAGGCCTCCTTTTAATAGAGAACCGGAACAAAGCATTAACACACGGTGAATACATGAACTCCTCAAACTACGGCCATCACCAGGAAGTGTCCCGACTTCTGTCACTCCGGGTTTGCCGGATCATAACACATAGTAGGTGACTATAACTTGCAAGATCGGATCTAGAACATAGGTATAATGGCGATAACATAAACGGTTCAGATTTGAAATCATGGCACCCGAGCCCAAAGTGACAAGCATTAAGCATGGCAAAGTCATAGAGACATCAATCTCAGAACATAATGGATACTAGGGATCAAGCCCTAACAAAACTAACTCGATTACATGATGAATCTCATCCAACTCCTCACCGACCAGCGAGCCTACGAAGGAATTACTCATTCCTGGTGGGGAGCATCATGGAATTGGCGATGGAGAAGAGTTGGTGATGACGAAGATCGAAGATCCCCCTCTCCGGAGCCCAAACGAACTCCAGATCAGGCCTCCTGATGAAGAATAGGAGGTGGCGGCTCTATCTCGTGAAACGCGATAATTCTTTTTCCCCGATTTGTTTTTCAAAATATGTGATTTTATAGTATCAGGGTTGGAGTCCGCGGGGCCACTAGGTGGGGACAACCCACCTAGGCGCGCCTGGAGGGGGCGCCCTGGTGGGTTGTGCCCACCCAGGTGCCCCCTCCGGTGGTTCTTGGCTCCAGAAATTCTTATTTATTGAATAAAAAATCCTCGCAAAGTTCCGTGCCAATCCGAGAACTTTTATTTCTGCACAAAGACAACACCATGTGGTGAACGTTGTATTATTAGATTGAATCATCCGTGTATAGATTGATTGACGCATGGCTATTTTCGTGAATTGAGATTAGTGTTTTGAGGCATGTAAGACAAAGTTTCATCTTCATACTAATGTTATTATGGAATCCCTTAATTTGTCATAAACAACATTTGATATTGAAACCTTGCTATGATCCATAAGCCAAGTAAATGAACAACCAGACAATTGAATTTGCATCCATGGTCATTAAGACGGTTTCCTTGTCGAATTATTATTCCACCCAATTCAATACCAAGCCCTTCAACACACAAACATCCAAAGACAACATTAATGGAATTGCGGTTCCAACAAAAAAAAAAGGGATTTCTTTATAATAAAAAAAAATCCGGGAAACCCCGTGAAGAAAACGCAAAGGCAGAGTCTCCGCAAGTCCTCTCACCCCCACCCCACATCTATCCCCGCCACGCCCGTCCCGGATCCACACCGCCGCCGCGATGCCGTCGTTCAAGGCCCCGGCGCCGGGCTTCTCCGTCCGCTTCAGCCCGTTCCACGAGCATCGCCTCCTTGCGGCCACCTCGCAGCACTTCGGCCTCGTCGGCAACGGCCACCTCCTGGTTCTCGACCTCTCCGCCGCCGGGCCCGGCGGGCCCGGCCTCACCCCGCTCTTCTCCTTCCCCACCTCCGACGCGCTCTTCGACTGCGCGTGGTCCGAGTCGCACGACTCCCTCTGCGCCGCCGCGTCGGGGGACGGCTCCGTCCGGCTCTTCGACGTCACGCTGCCGCCGGCGCAGAACCCCATCCGCCTCCTCCGGGAGCACGCGCGGGAGGTCCACGGGATCGACTGGAACCCCGTCCGCCGCGACGCCTTCCTCTCCGCCTCCTGGGACGACACCCTCAAGCTCTGGTCCCCCGACCGGCCCGCCTCCGTCCGCACCTTCCGCGGTCACGAGTACTGCGTCTACGCCGCCGCGTGGTCGGCCCGGCACCCGGACGTCTTCGCGTCGGCGTCCGGCGACCACACGGCCCGCGTCTGGGACGTGCGGGAGCCGGGGCCCACCCTCGTCATCCCGGCCCACGAACACGAGGTGCTCTCCCTCGACTGGGACAAGTACGACCCGTCCATCCTGGCCACCGGCTCCGTCGACAAGTCGATCCGCATCTGGGACGTCCGCTCGCCGCAGGCGCCCCTCGCGCAGCTCGCGGGGCACGGGTACGCCGTCAAGCGCGTCAAGTTCTCGCCGCACCGGCAGGGCATGCTCATGTCCTGCTCCTACGACATGACGGTCTGCATGTGGGATTACCGGAAAGAGGACGCCCTGCTGCAAAGGTACGGCCACCACACGGAGTTCGTAGCGGGGATCGACATGAGCGTGCTCACCGACGGGCTGCTCGCCAGCACCGGCTGGGATGAGATGATCTACGTTTGGCCATTTGGGAGTGATCCGAGAGCAATGTAACACAACATGTTTTGGTGATCTGTATCATGTCTGTTGAATCGATCTTACATTGGTTGTGATACATATGGAATGGAATGGAAGTAAACACCTGGTGAGTTGAAGTTGGAATAATGCTAAAGTACCATTGTTTGCTTCACAAACTGGTTAAGTTTTTCATGTGTTGAGTTGGACTGCCCCTTCCATATATTGCGATCTGCTATTGCTAGTATGTTTAGATTTTTTTATGCTGCTATTGCTAGTGTGTTGCCAAAGTAAGCACAAGGTTTTCTTTTGGCTTCTGATCAACAAAAGACTGAATGCTAGAGAGCTTCTTCCGAGGAAACAATTTCACATTGAAGATTACAACTGCCCTATGTGTGGACTGCACACTCTAGAAACCTGAGACCATCTTTTCTTCAAATGTCACTTTGCATCAATTTGCTGGAGATATCTATGTCCTGGACTCCCGGTTGCATCAATGTCATTTCGCTGGAGAATGATTGAGCATTTCAGAGATCTGATAGGGGTGCCTTTCTTCCTAGAATTGTTCATTTTGACTTGCTGGGCTATCTGGATTTACAAGAAATGATTTCATCTTCCAGAACATTCGGGGAAACCTCTACAGACGCAGAAGGAAATTTAAAGAGGAAATCAAGCTGCTGGTTCACAGAGCTAATAGGAAAGCATACTTTCAGTTTCCAACTGGTCTCTGCTTTCCATTAACTCGGTGGATTCACTCCTAAATTAGGTTATGTTTGGTACATACATAGAGTAGGCTCTCATTTCTTTTACCTGTAATTTATATGGGGCATGCTACGCATCGGTGTTGTTGCGGAAGGAAATTTTGCAACATGGCTGTTGTTGACGGAAGGAAATTTTGCAACATGGCTGTTGTTACGGAAGGAAAGTTTGCAAAGAGGGTGTTGTTGCGGAAGGAAATTTTGCAACATAGATGGTGTTGCAGAAAAAAAACAGAGAAATTTCTGTCTTCACTTTTTTTGCAATATGGGTGTTGTTGTGGAAGAAATTTTTGCAACACGGATGATGTTGCAGAAAAAAATTGCATACTTTTTTCTCCATCTTCATTTTCTTACAACATGGGTGCTATTGCGGAAAGAAATCTTGTAACACATATGATGCAGATCTTTTTTTTACAAAAATAGGCACTCAAAGACACGCGTCGCACGGAGGAGGTGGCGGACGGTCGCGTGCGATCTGCAGGTTGAAATGAAGCATTTCCCAATTCATATGCCGAAGAAGTCAACATAAATACATGCAGTGGGAGTAATCCCTCTGCTTTGCTGTCATTTTTTCTACGACCATGTTAGGAAAAATGCGTAGATCTGGATAGCGCCACCGGAGAATAGAACAAATACCAGAAAAGCAAAACCATATCGCCCACACATATATCCTTCTTGTTGTAGTAGCCACTCGGTACATGTTCGAGGGAGAATCTGAATCCACAAGGGCGGTGTTGCGAACTTTGGAAGCTTCTGGACAACACCAAACCGTCCAGGGATTCTCACAATCCCATGAGTAACAAGCAATACGAAGAACTTGGTGAAATCACAAATCTAGTGTCCCTTTTTTACTTTTCTTCCCAACAAATCTAAGTTTGGTTGGCTGGAGAGGGGATGGGATCTCATAGTGGTCAACAATCATGGTTTTCATATATCTTACCGACCCCCGTCTTTAGGGGCTTTAGCACAAAAACCACTCTTATTCGTGGCACAAGCCGTCTAAATGGTATGGTGTTCCTATTTGACTAGATGATATGCAAATAATCAATTAGATGCAAACATACCGTACAAATTGGAACACATTGTCTTCTTCTATCCCTATTAAATTGTGTGCGCGCGTATGTGTTGTGTGTGAGCGCGCGTGTGTGTTTACAATCACGTTGGTTTCATTTCATTGCGGCTAAAACATATCCATACAACCACGAATACTATAAGCCCCGATAATCACATATCATTATTACCAAAATCTGCCTAATTATACCAAACAAAGGATTATGAATAAAATGGTACATCCCATATTTTACCTCAACACAACTTCCTCCTCTAAGCTTCCATTCTCCTCCTGAATAGTTGTCAAACACATTGGAAGTGTACCGCTAACAAAAGTTCCACCAACAATAGGGCAACCTTCGACCCTCTGTGCATATACAAGCGAGTGGATGACTCTCAACCTCTCCTCTCTCTAGGAGATAAGGCCCCGGCCTGGTTCCCCGCCCTCCATTTGTTGCTCCAATGGCAGGGATGGTGGTGGGAACCTTGATTTTGCGTGTTTGACATGTAGTCGGGGTTAGAGTATGGTGTCATGGTGACGCAACTTAGATGGCGGCGGCGGTGTTGCGTGGTAAGGACATTGATTAGCTGGTGGGTTAGTGTCATTGTTGCCAATGATCTCGTCATGTGTATAGACTGATCCCACCCGAGGGTGATCACAAATCAGGTCATCAATTCCTGTCGAAACAGGCCAGGGCATGCCCCGCGCCAAACCTCCCCCCTCCCCGCCATACACGACAAGTGGCCACTACGACAACAATGAGGGGTATGTGTAGGCAACATAGTTGTTACTCTTCTCGCCTTTGTTCTCTTTGGTGGTGCAACGATGGACAAACAAACAACGACGAATTAAATTCAAAAGGATTTTCTCAGATTTAGATGCATTTCTAAGTTTTCATAGGATATTTTATGAATGTTTCCTTAATTAATATTCCCTCTATAAACTTTTATAGGATAAGCCAATCTTGATCGACATGGTATTGGATAATATGCCAGGCAGTCGAAGAATGCAACGATGTGCAGAGACATGATCCATCACAATCAGTTTCACTATGAATGTAGAAACACATTTAACTAGTGCTATGCTATCAAATTTATAAGAATTGTTCATTGAACGTCACAAGTTACAACTGCAAAAGAATCAACAACCACACACAAATACACGACCACACCGACAATTGGAGCACAAGCTTTACTCCGCGCCTCAACTGAAACCAAAAGGCAAACAACTGAATCACTACAAGCTTACACGTGTACCAGAGTTGAATCTTGGTATAAGATGGCCATAAAATCATAGAGTTTCACCCTGCTCCCGTGCCACAGAAGTTGAAAGGATGGCAAGGCTGTTGTTTAAGAACGTGAGCGCGGATTCACAGTCTGAAATGATTTTTGTGACAGATGAAGGTTCGCTTGAATTTGAAAGTGAGCCAGCTGCCATTGCTGTATATGAATCTCGCAGGCTCCTCAAATTTCCAAGGAACTGCACATCATAAATAAGCACTCAAGTCAAAGCATGTTTTGTATGAGTATGGTTGACGCTGTCAGCACTTAGCCAGAGCACGCTAACTACTTGAAAGGACATGAATTACTACAAGAGCTGTAAAAGTTTGAAGTAAGAGGTGGTATTATTTTAAATAGATGACACAGTGTAATTCTACATAAAGCTATACCATGTTATCTTATACGAGTACTACTATTTTGGAGATACATTTCATAGAACAGAATACATGGACCACTCACTATACAGAAACTTCCAGGCTTATAGATATCTGAAGCTACCCAGATTTGCTTTACAATTTGCAGCAGGGTGTTTAATTCCTGTTGACTAGAGTTCACAAGATAATATTGCCGGCCATCAGCATTTAAAAAATAACACCAATAAGGTTTATACGGAGGCTATTTTTGAGTTTTTGACAGGGAAAAACAAACATCTGTCCTGTGCATTAAGTTCATGTTGCAGGACAATAAATAACCTATGATAATAAAAAGTCACTGAAACTTGAAAGAAATGTCATAAAACTATGACAGTATTTTGACATACTGAATACCTACTGACAAATGAACTTCTACTATTTTCATCCCATCAAAAGTTCAAATAATCAGAGCATGACATATAGGTCAGACCGTCAGAGATAGACAAGAAATTCAAATGAGCAACAAAGTGACCAATAAACGAATAAAATATATTCAGATAGTACCTTTAAAAGTGTGTTATAAGCCTCTAACAAGCGGTTAGCAGCTGGACCAAACCCATGCAACTGTGGCACCTCCATCATGTGGGTCCAAGGATGAATTTCCTACAACGACAAATAACTTCTATCATCTAACAACTCAAAACACATGAAAAATGGTAATCAGAAGTACAAATGATATTCATGTCAAGGTAATTTGTCTGGAATATAAGGAGATACAGGGAGAAAATTACATAACGATGCATAAGATGTTCACCTTAGTGTATATCATATTGAAGGATTTTACTGTTTCAAGAAACGATTGCAAATGTTCCCTCAACTTCAACTCTGTCTCGGCATAGTCTTCGTTCGGATTATAGTCATACTGGGCAGCAGAGACCACTGTTAGCGCAAATAGCATACTGCAGGGTACTGTCAACAAACTAACAAACATGATATGCATGGGAATTTCAGATAGAAGTGTACAAATTGATTTTAAATATATGATCATAACTATACGAATACAGAAGTAGGATCCAGTGCTGTGTTTATATACCTTTGAGGCTAGCTCCTGCACCATCTGTTGCAGATTTGACATCTTTTTGGTATACTCAGAGAGCTTCAACTCTAGTTCTGCTATATCAGGCCTGCAAAATGATAATTTAACTCAGTGAAATAGTGCTGGTTCACTGGTTCTTTAAATTGCTAGTCAACTGGGGGTCACAAGACGGCAAGATAGATTAATACCATTTAAGGAGTTATAAGGGTGCTAGAAATCCGAGCCCTCTAAATAACACAAATGATAAGAGCATCAAATTGGGCGTACTTACAGGGGGTAAATTGATTGTATTTGGACATCTGCAGGAAAAAGCTTGCACTCCTCTGAAAATATTTGTGCCTGTTTCTCTGCAATGGAATCTACAAGTTGTACGTCCTTTGCCAACTGCTCATCAACACTGCCAGGGAGCAATTTGTCAGAAAATGTATGTTTTAGATGCCCTAATACTGAGGTTAAAGCATCATCTAATATTTCCTGTACAACACAGTACATTTTGCATCAAATATTCCTTTCCGCTTACAGTGCTGGATAAATGTTAAACTGAAATAGCTACTCCCTCCGTCCCAAAATATAAGAGCGTTTTTCATACTAGTATAGTATGAAAAACATTCTTATATTTTGGGACAGAGGGAGTACCTAATATCAGACTAATGCTTTTGTATAATCAGCATAGCAAAAGCATACAGACAGTAAAGTGTAAAACCAACCTCCACTCTGGATTGTCGGCATAGCAACTAGCTTCCACCAAGTCAACAATTAGACGGAGGAGCTCCACCCGCTCGTCGTAGCTGCCTCTGCCCTGCAATCCCACAAAAGATGACACATGCTGAATCTGAGTTTGCGATTCTCACCACACAGCAGAGATCTGTCATCTGTGTGTAACAAAATCTAATACTCAACAAATGCAAGCTTCGTAGCACAAAGAGCTGCATTCCTCTCACCTGAATCGCCTCAGTGTCGACTGAAGGCGTGATACCAAGGAAATTCGCGATCTCCGCCAAGTCTGCAGAACCCCAACCATCAACACAAGGCACGAGCAAGCATCCTCAATTCAGTGCGGCGAAACGAATGGGCCAGAAACCTTACGTTGGATCCTGCTGTTCTCCTCGTCGCGGTCGAGGCTGTCCCCCTGCCAGTTCTGCTGCGTGAACGGCGATCTGTCGCCCAGCAGCCTCCGGACCACAGCAGCAGCAGCAGGTCAGCAAACGAAACCCTCAATTCGGAAACCCTACGAGCCCCAGAACCCGCGCCGAGGCACACGGTGGAGGGCGGGCGGGGCGGAAATGCGGGGGCGGGCGGCCGCGCACGTACCGGAAGAAGAGCCACTCGAGGAGGCGGTAGCGCTCGACGCCGGCGAAGAGGAGCGACTGCGCGGGCGCGCTGGCGCGCGGGTAGGCCAGCACCGCCAGCTTCCGCTGGATCTCCTCCATCTGCTTCGACGCCATGGGGGAATCAATCCCCCCGCTCGCGGCGGCCGGCCGGCTTGGTGGTGGTTGGGCTGTGGGGATCGAGCCGACGGGGGACGGCCCAGCGAGCGAGATGGATGACGTTACGCCCGGGGCATTTCTTTTCCTCTTTCTACTAGATCGAATTATATTTTATATTCACCTAAAAAAACTAGATCGAATTATTTTCGTTTCAAATTTCGAAGATCGGTTCTCTCCTCTCTCCCTCCCCTAGGGGTGGGGCCCGCGTGTCGGGTTCTAGGCCTGGAAAGCAACCACCGAGCGGTCCAAGCGGCCGACGAAGAGGGTAGCGTGTGGACGGGTGCGGCTCTCGGCTCGCCACGCGGAGACGGCACGAGCCCCGATGCCGCCGCCCCGCCGCGCCGGCGCGGGCGACACGAGCGCCTTCTTCGCGGCGACGCTGGTGCTGTGGGCCGTGTCGGTGGGGTTCGAGATCGGCGCGCGGGGCCGCCGCGAGCTGGCCGCCGTGGCCGCCGGCTTCGCCTTCTTCCAGGCCGCCAACACCGCCGTCCGCGCCGCGGTCTCCCGCGACCCGCTCTTCGTCAACACCGCCGTCTCGCTCCTCCACTCCTCCCTCACCTCCGCCTCAGGTCTCGCCTCTTCCTCTCCCCCCACTCTCCGAACCCTCGCATTTCGTCCCGTCGCTTTTCCCGTACACGTGCTTCGGGTTAATCGCCTAGTAGAAGAAAGCGTCCGCCTAGTTGACTTCCAGCGTTGCGCGAATTTAGGGATAGAGAGGGCGCGGCAGATTAATCAGCCGGTGAACTTGTTGATGCTCTGATGCAATTTGTTGGGCCCTGGATAAAAGGGAGCAGCATGAGCTATGTACTCCTTAGAGTTTTAGTCTTGTTAGTTACCAGTACTGCTTCCTTGTGCTGTCGAGAATTGTCTCCATTTGAACTTTGATCGGTTGAAATTGTGCAAATTTTCTCCAAGCCCATACTGCTTGCTACCTTGCTGTTTATACTATGTTCGGCTTCTAGAGGTTGTATGGTTCCAATTTCCATGTAAATGTGGCAACCATGGAATGGCCTTGCGTGCAAATACTCTCATGTTTTTCATACAAAATTGCCAACCCTTAAAAAGAATGGTGATGGCATAAAGTGTGTTTAGAAGAGTTCACTAGTTAGGCACCAAATATCTCCATCTTGTCTCCTAGTTGGGTGGAAAATCAGCACCTAGTGCCTAAACGCCAATTAGGTGGGCCTAGGAGGGATAAATTGCTAGCAGGAAGGGTGTCACCTAGTGCCTGGGGGCCCTCTAGGTGCACTAGGCAGCTGACTTTTAGAACACTACCTTTCTCAAACATTACTTTTTGTGTACCACTTCTTTGCACGTACATATTGCCAGTAAATCCGTCGCACATAATTGACAACGCCTAAGCAAAAAAATGATAGAAATGGAAATTTTATGTCCTAGACGGTCGGATATGTGCCATTAGATATAGTGGTGCTGTTGTTTCTCTCAAGATAGCTCGTAGGTCTGCCTAAGCATTCCTTCTGCAGTATGTAGAACTGTTGATCCTTCTTTTAAATGGATGACTTGTAGGTGTAATGTATGTAGAACTATGTCTTTTTTTTTGGTAAATATTTATCTCTTTAGTTTGCTCCATTGATGCTGCCATATGTTATTGAGTTCTTAGGCTCGTTGACCGACTCTATCTCACTCCTATCTCGATTTGCAGTTATCTTTGTTCTATTGTGCCAATGGCGTACCAAGGGCCTTGAGAACATGTTTCAGCATGAAGAATTAGTTGGTAGCAGTTGGATTGGAGCATATTCTGCTCTGTGCTTTTCATGTGGCTACTTTGCTTATGACCAATTGGATATGCTCCGCTACCGGCTGTACAGTGGATGGATTCCTGGGATTCTGATGCATCACCTTATTCTGCTTATTTGCTTTACGCTAGCTCTGTATCGGAATGTGACAATCAACTACCTAATTCTTACTCTTCTATGCGAGGTACATACACATATCTTTTCTCATATTTTCTGGCATTTAATTTTGTTGACAAATTTGGTTTACTTGGTCACTTCAAATAGTTTTTTGTCTTATCATTTGCCATGGGGTTACTATTTACCTAGTTGTTGAGGAATAAATGTGTACTCCTTAAGAGAATCCTTACCTTTGCACTTATAAATTGCATTGCACCTAAATTGTGACCAACAGACCATCTTCGTGGCCTGTGATGTAAATCAGTACACTAGCATTGCCTTTCCAACTCAGGATTGCGAGCTGCTGTCACAAGCATGACCATACTCGGTAGATGGCCACATTAATAAGTTGAAGCCCAAACTTTATTGCAGTAAACCTTTTGCCAATGATAATACAAAGAGAACGTAGAGAAGACCTTTCACTTTATCAGTACAGTTTGGAACAAATGACATGGTAGGTCCATTCAGTATGACCTTGAAGGCTAACTGTTTTGATTGCCCAGCTGGGATTTAAACCACTCGATAGTGGCCATTGCAGTTCCTTCTTTGTGTTCACTAACATTGCTAGAATACAATATTTTGAGTTCTTGCACGGGTCGGCGCATCACATTGCTAGAATTGAATAGGCAATCATGTCTTGTTTTAAGAACACGGTATTGAAATAAATAGTTAAGTTCAGTCTCCACCGTAATCAGTGGGTAGGTGTACATTTGGAGTTACACTTTTCTTTCACTTGTGAGTATTTGTATGGTCTGCGTATATTTTACCAAGGAAATACTGATCAGCAAAAATAGGAGTACCTTCTACCCTAGAAACACTAATTTCAGCTGAAAAATCGCGAGTAGATATATTTCCTGAATACTAAAACCCGGAAAAAAAAAGTGAGTACATTGTACCATGGGAATATTAAAATGTCAGCTAAAAAAGTAGGTCTCGCCGGGATTCGAACCCAGGTCGCCAGATTCAAAGTCTGGAGTGCTAACCACTACACTACGAAACCATTTGTTGAGTGTGGTACACTGATGGTTATATTTCTGTCATTTGGCTCACAGCCAAAATATTTTCCTTTACTTGATGGTTCCTGTGAAATTTCTTTCCCTTTTTTGGATTTACTTCCATTTGCCACTTGGCAGCTACATGTAGGAAGTAATATCCGACAAATAACTTATTTATTTTATTTTTTCAATTCATTTTAGCCAAAGGCTCAATTGCATGGGTATGATAATTTTGTCTCATTGAGCTGCTATTAGGCTTTACTAGGTGTTTAGTGTTTGTTTGGTGTTCTTTCTCTTGTTCTTCGTTACGCTTCAAGGATATATTATGCACTTAAGAACACACAACATACGAGAGGAGATGCATTGGGACAAAAATTGGATAACAAAATGTATAAAGCTTCAACATGATTAGCCAGTGGTGGATTTTCCACAACTTGTTCTATAGCACCTTAAAAAATAAGCACATGGCAAAAGCATTGTTACTATTAGCATCATCCGCGTCGTGGTCGGGTCTCCCTTCTTACATGTCTTCAATATGGCGATATCTCACTTCTATGGTCTGTAGTTGTACCCCACCTCTTCCTTCGAGCTCATCACCTAATCCCCATCGTCTCATCTTACCACTCTCTGACTATCCTAGGATTAAATCTGCATTCAACTTGTTCGCCCCCTTCGACATTTTCGCATCAGAGGTAATGCCGACTTACCAACTAAGTTGTAGCCCAAACTTTGTTGCAGTAAACCTGTTTGCGGAACGATGATGCATAGAGAACATAGAGAAGACATTCCCCTTTATCCTTACATTACAAGTAATGTGGTCAGTATTCAATATGACCTTGAGTCCTTGAAGGCTAATTGTTTTGATTGTCCATTTGGCTTTCGACCACTCGTTATTGGCCATTGCAGTTTCTTCGTCATCTCCATGCACATTGCTAGAATACAAGATTTTGAGTTTTTGTACGTTTCTGCATCACATTGCTAGAACAGAACATTAATGAGTCATTGATGTCCCATTTTAAGAACAAGGGTATAAGCATCTATTGAAACAAGTAGTTCAGTTCAGTCTCAACCGTAAGCAGTCTGGAAGTGGTACATTTGGTTGCAGCGTCTAATCTGAAGTTAACAAGTATAGGCAATGCCCCTTTCTTGATAGTGTACTGTAAATTTTGGCGAGGTTATAGTCACACCAATGTAAATCAGAAGGCAGAGATATGTTTCAAGTGTTATTAGCCTCTAGTCTGAGTATCTGTACCATGAATGGTCTGGGTACATTGTACCAGGGAAATATTAAATATCAGCAAAAAAATGAGTACATTCTACCCTGGAAACACTAAATGTCAGCTAAAAATTTGCGAGTCAATATTTTTCTCAAATACTAAATGCCACAAAAAATGTGAGTATATTGTACCATGGAAAACTAAATTGCCAGCTAAAAAAGTAGGTCTCGCCGGGATTTGAACCCAGGTCGCCAGATTCAAAGTCTGGAGTGCTAACCACTACACTACGAAACCATTTGTTGAGTGTGATCCACCAATTGTTATATTTGTGTCATTTGGCTTACAGACAAAATATTGTCTCTTTAGGCGATGCTTCATGTTAAATCACCTCTGTCTTTTTGGACTTGCTTCCGGTTGCCACTTGGCAGCAAAATGGAGCAAGGCATATCTGATGAATGCCTTATTTTATTTCATTTTTCAATTCATTTTAGCCAAGGGCTGCATTGCGTGAGTACGATCTTTTGTCTCTTTGGGTTGCTATAAGGGTTTTCTAGGTGTTTGATGTACGATAATTTGGAAAAAGTAATGTGGTCGGTCCATTCATTATGACCTTGAAGGATAATTGTTTTGATGGACCAGCTGTGCTGTCAACCACTCGGTAGCGGCCATTGCAGTTGCATCTTCATTTTCACTCACATTGCTAGAATACAAGATTTTTAGTTATTGTACGGGTCTGCATCACATTGCTAGAATAGAATATTAATGAGTTTCTTTTGCGGGTAAATGAGGCGTTGATGTCCCTTTTTAAGAACAAGGGTATACACATCTATGGAAATAGGTAGTTCATACATTTGTTGCAGCTACTAATCTAAAGTTAGTAACTATAGGTACTAAATGTGCCTTTTTTGATGATGTACTGTAATTTTTTGGCGAGGTTACAGTCACACGAATGTAAATCAGAAGACCGAAGTATGTTTCAAGTGTTCTTAGCCTCTAGACTATGAGTATCTGTACCATGGAAGGTCTGGGTACATTGTACTAGGGAAATACTAAATGTTAGCGAAAATAGGAGGCACATTCTACCCCGGAAACACTAAATGTCAGCTAAAAGATTGGGAGTCTATATTTTTCCTGAACACTAATATGTCATAAAAAATTGTGAGCACATTCTATGCAAATACTATATTACAAGCTAAAAAAGTAGGTCTCGCCGGGATTCGAACCCAGGTCGCCAGATTCAAAGTCTGGAGTGCTAACCACTACACTACGAAACCATTTGTTGAGTGTGACCCACTAATGATTATATTTCTGTCATTTGGCTTACAGACAAAATATTTTCCTTTACTCGATGGTTCCTGTTAAATTTCCTTCTGTTCTTTCGGACTTGCTTGCGGTTGCCACCTTGCAGCTGAATGGAGCAAGGAATATCCAATGATACCTTATTTTATTTCATTTTATTTTATTTTGGTAAGGTTATAGTCACACCAATGTAAATCAGAAGACAGAGGTATGTTTCTAGTGTTATTAGCCTCTAGATTGTGAGTATTAGTGTACCATGGTAGGTCTCTATACATTGTACCAGGCAAATACTGAATGTCGACAAAAATAGGAGTGCATTCTACCCTGGAAACACTGAATGTCAGCTAAAAGATTGTGAGTCGATATTTTCCCCGAATAGTAAAATGTCATAAAAAAAATGAGTTTATTGTAGCATGGAAATCCTAAAATGCCAGCCAAAAAACTAGGACCTAGGTCGTCAGATTCAAAGTCTGGAGTGCTTAGCACTACACTACGAAACCATTTATTGGGTGTGACTCACTGATGGTTATATTTCTGCCATTTGCCTTACAGACAAAATATTTTCCTTTACTCCTTGTGTTAAATTTCCTTCCTATTTTCCGTACTTGCTTCCATTCGCAACTTTGGAGCTTAATGGAGCTAGGAATATCCGACAAATAACTTCTTTTTAAAATTCATTGTAGCCAAGGGCTTCATTCCGTGGGTACCATAATTTTGTCTCATTGAGCTGCCATTAGGATTTACTAGGTGTTTGAGGTACGGTAATTTGGAACAAGTAATATGGTCGCTCTATTCAGTATGACCTTGAAGGATAATTGTTTTGATTGCCAGTTGTGCTTTCAACCACTCGCTAATGGCCATTGCAGTTCCTTCATGTTCACTCACATTACTAGAATACAATATATTGAGTTCTTGTATGGGTCTGCATCACATTGCTAGAATAGAATATCAATGAGGCATTGATGTCCCCTTCTAAGACTAAGGGTAGACGCATCTATGGAAATGGGTAGTTCAGTTCAGTCTCCACCGTAAGCACTGGGGAGGGGGTAAGTTTGGTTGCAGATACTAAGCTGAAGTTAGTAACTATAGGTACTGAATGTGCCTTTTTTGATGGTTTACTGTAAATTTTGGTGAGGTTATAGTCACACCAATCTAAATCACAAGACCGAGGTATATTCCAAGTGTTCTTAGCCCCTAGACTGAAAGTATCTGTACCACGGAAGGTCTTGGTACATTGTATTAGGGAAATACTCAATGTCAGCAAAAATAGGAGCGCATTCTAACCTGGAAATTCAAAATGTCAGCTAAAAGATTGCGAGTTGATATTTTTCCCGGATACTAAAATGTCATAAAAAAAGTTGAGTTCATTGTAGCATGGAAATACTAAAATGCCATCCAAAAAAGTAGGTCTCGCCGGGATTCGAACCCAGGTCGCCAGATTCAAAGTCTGGAGTGCTAACCACTACACTACGAAACCATTTGTTGAGTGTGACCCAATGATGCTTATATTTCTGTCATTTGGCTTGCAGACAAAATATTTTCTTTTACTTGATGGTTCCTGTTAAACTTTCTTCTGTTCTTTCGGACTTGCTTGCTTTTGCCACCTTGCAACTAAATGGAGCAAAGAATATCCAATGATTATGTTGTTTTATTTTATTTTTCGAAATCATTTTAGCCATGTGCTCCATTGTGTGGGTAGAATAATTTTTTCCCATTGACATGTATTAGGATTTAATAGGTGTTTTAGGTACGATAATTTGGAACAGGTAATTTGGTCGCTCCATTCAGTATGATCTTGAAGGATAATTGTTTTGATTGGCCAGCTTGCTTTCTACCACTAGCCAGTGGCCATTGCAGTACCTTTTCAAGTTCACTCACATTGCTAGAATAAAATATTTTGAGTTCTTGTTCAGTCTCTACCGTAAGCAGCGGGGAAGGGGTGCCTTTGGTTGCAGTGACTAATCTGAAGTTAGTAACTATAGGTACTGAATGTGCATTTTTGGATGGTGTACTGTAAATTTTGTTGAGGTTATAGTCACACCAATCTAAATCTGAAGCCCGAGGTATATTCCAAGTGTTCTTAGCCCCTAGACTGTAAGTATCTGTACCATGGAAGGTCTTGGTACATTGTACTAGGGAAATACTCAATGTCAGCAAAAATAGGAGTGCATTCTTACCTGGAAACGCTAAATGTCAGCTAAAAGATTGCGAGTCGATATTTTTCCCGGATACTAAAATGTCATAAAAAAAGTTGAGTTCATTGTAGCATGGAAATACTAAAATGCCAGCCAAAAAAGTAGGTCTCGCCGGGATTCGAACCCAGGTCGCCAGATTCAAAGTCTGGAGTGCTAACCACTACACTACGAAACCATTTGTTGAGTGTGACCCAATGATGCTTATATTTCTGTCATTTGGCTTGCAGACAAAATATTTTCTTTTACTCGATGGTTCCTGTTAAACTTTCTTCTGTTCTTTCGGACTTGCTTGCTTTTGCCACCTTGCAGCTAAATGGAGCAAAGAATATCCAATGATTATGTTGTTTTATTTTATTTTTCGAAATCATTTTAGCCATGTGCTCCATTGCGTGGGTAGAATATTTTTTTCCCATTGACCTGTATTAGGATTTAATAGGTGTTCTAGGTACGATAATTTGGAACAGGTAATTTGGTCGCTCCATTCAGTATGATCTTGAAGGATAATTATTTTGATTGGCCAGCTTGCTTTCTACCTCTAGCCAGTGGCCGTTGCAGTACCTTTTCAAGTTCACTCACATTGCTAGAATACAATATTTTGAGTTCTTGTTCAGTCTCTACCGTAAGCAGCGGGGAAGGGGTGCCTTTGGTTGCAGTGACTAATCTGAAGTCAGTAACTATAGGTACTGAATGTGCCTTTCTTGATTGTGGCCGTAAATTTTGGTAAGGTTATAGTCACACCAGTGTTAATCAGAAGACAGAGGTATGTTTCAAGTGTTTAGCCTCTAGACTGCGAGTACACCTGGCAATGGTTCTAAAACTGAACCAAACCTAAACCATAACCAATCAATATGGAGTTTGAACCAGAACTAAACCACACCTCAAATCGTGGCTCAGAACCAAAATCAAACTAAACCGTATGCTTTGTCCACCTCAACCAAAACCAAACTACTCTCCAATCTATGGGTTCAAACTAGTTCTTGGTTTTGGGTTGAAACCAAATCAAACTACTGCTGTGTCCACCCGCCTCGGATAGTAGGAAAGGTGGACGGTGCAGGTCCTGGTGCACGTACAAGCTACCCTCGTATGTTTGACTCGTTTCAGCAGCCGGCCTTTTTCGTTCCTGCACTCGTATACATACGTACATGACGTCATGCATGACACGCAACCCACAAAATGGATGGATGGATCGAATTGAGTACTAGCCAGCTAGCTGCCCAACATGGATTGCACCAAGTCCGTGAGCAGAAGAAAATGTTACTGCCAGTTGCACGCGCTACGTCACTTGGATGCTTGTTGCTTTGCTGGCTCTGGCCTGGACGACGAAACCAATCCAAGAACCGGTTTTAAACCATGATTAGTAACTGTCAGCAACCAAACCAATTAGACCCACACCCACCCATACCCAACTCGTTCGAACACAAACCAAAACCAAACTAAACTGTAACAGCCTGAGCCCATCACAACCCGAACCAATCAAGCCCAGAGAAGAAACCCAAACTATTGGCCCCAGTTAAAGAAAAACCATTGCCAGATTTAACTGCGAGTATTAGTACCATGGTAGGTCTGGGTACATTGTACCAGGGAAATACTGAATGTCAGCAAAAATAGGAGTACATTCTACCCTGGAAACACTAAATGTCAGCTAAAAGATTGTGAGTCGATATTTTTCCCGAATACCAAAATGTCATAAAAAAGGTGAGTTCATTGTAGCATGGAAATACTAAAATGCCAGCCAAAAAATTAGGTCTCGCCGGGATTTGAACCCAGGTCGCCAGATTCAAAGTCTGGAGTGCTAACCACTACACTACGAAACCATTTGTTGGGTGTGATCCACTGATGGTTATATTTCTGTCATTTGCCTTACAGACAATATTTTTCTTTACTCGATGGTTCGTGTTAAATTCCCTTCCCTTTTTTCTGACTTGCTTCCATTTGCAACTTTGGAGCCTAATAGAGCTAGGAATATCCGATAAATACCCTTTTTCTTAATTCATCTGAGCCAAAGGCTTCACTGCGTGGTTACCATAATTTTGTCTCATTGAGCTGCTATTAGGGTTTACTAGGTGTTTGAGGTGCGTTAATTTGGAACAAGTAATATGGTCGCTCCATTCTGTATGACCTTGAAGGATGATTGTTTTGATTGGCCAGCTGCGCTTTCAACCACTTGCTAGTGGCTATTGCAGTTTCTTCTTCATGTTCACTCCCATTGCTAGAATACGATATTTTGAGTTCTTGTACTGCATCACATTGAGAGAATAGATTATTGGTGAGACATCGATGTCCCATTTTGAAAACAAGGGCATACGCATCTATGGAAATCAGTTCAGTCTCCGCAGCCGTAAGCAGTGGGTAATGGGCATCTTTGGGCTTTGGTTGCAGCGACTAATCTCAAGTTAGTAACTATAGGCACTGAATGTCCCTTTCTTGATAGTGTACTGTAAATCTTGGCAAGGTTTTAGTCACACTAATGTAAATCAGAAGACAGAGGTATGCTCAAGTGTTATTAGCTTCTACACAGAGTATTTGTATCGTGGAAGGTCTGGGTACAATGTACTAGGAAATACTCCCTCTATAAACTAATATATTTTTTTTGAGCCGGGCTAATCCCCTTTCCATTATCGAAATAACGGAAATACAACCGAGTTCCAAGGAAAGACAAACAGGGAAAGGGAAAAGGCAAGCTCAAGCACTCCAGGGAAACCCGCTGTAGTCGCTCGCAATCGAAACGACCACCACGGGGCGAAAACCCTGGAGCACAAGCAACTCACCGCAAAGGTAACAAAGGTCTCACAACCCACACCACAGCCTACGCAGAGGCAGAAACAAACACCAGTATTAAGAAGACAAGGATAACAAAACGAAGAGCCTAACACCAATCGCGACCAGCTTCAAGAAAATGAGCTTCAAAAGGAGGGGTCCGCTGCCAAGAGTCATCCCTGGGTGGTCCCCATGTATGCAGACGCACAAAGGCTCATCATCTTCTTAGCGTTCATCCTCAGAAGTGCTGCGCCTTGCTCCAGCTCCGTTCGTTCCTCGCCTTTCAACAAACCTGCCCAGTAGGAAAGATGTGCACAAGCATTGAAAACAATCTCAAAAGGAGATGACAATTTCTTGAATTCAAATGTAGCCTGATTCCTGCGGTTCCAAATGGCCCAGCAGATGGCCGCAAGCCCCACAGTAAAGTGTTTCTCTCCATGGGGAAGAAAAGCATAACACCAAGAGTAAAACTGACATAGGTTGTTGGGGCACAAATCAGTACTCAGCACTGCACCAACTGTGCGCCAGGCGACCCTAGCGGCGGGGCACAGAAAGAATAGATGCAGGTAAGTCTCCCTACATTTGCAGAACGAGCAACAAGGGTTGCCAGCCCAGTTTCGACGTTTCATCACATCTCTGGTGAGAACAGCGTCCTGGAACAGTTGCCATAGGAAAATCTGTATTTTGATAGGTAATTTGGCCCTCCAAATCCATCTATAGTCACAACCAGCAAGATCTTTTTCCAGATAAGAGTAAACTGATTTGGTAGTGAATCTACCTTTGGGACCAAAACTCCATTCAACCCTGTCACCCTCATCAGAGTTTATAATGTTATCAACAGCCCCCTGCACCCCCTCTAGCTGGCGGGTCAGATCCGCATTCAGCCTGCGTCTGAACATGCCCCCACCAGCCCGGGATTTAAATTGGGCTATAGTATCATTCGGGAAGTTAGTAACACTAAAAAGATCTGGATATACATCACAAAGAGGAGGGTGGGAACCAATAGGGTCCAGCCACACACGAGCTATGTTGCCAGATTTGATCACAATCCTTCTCCCGGCCATGTATATATCTTTAACTTTCAAAAGCGACTTCCAGACCGGAGAATCAGCAAATCTGGGTTTGACAGATGCAACCGAGCTGTTTTTAAGGTATTTAGCTTTGACCACATCTTGCCACAAACCTTCTCCCGTGTCAAGTTTCCACCACCATTTAACAAGGATAGATAGATTTTGTTTGTGAAGATCTTTCACCCCCAAGCCTCCTTTACTCTTAGACCTACACACCCTGGCCCATTTGACCAGGTGGTATCGTTTCTTCCCCATCCCACCACACCAGAAAAACTTGCGGCGATACTTGTCTAACCTCTCAATAAAAGTTTTGGAGAGAAGAAACATAGACATATAGTAGTAAGCAATACTGGACAGGGAAGAGTTCAAAAGGGTTAGCCTCCCTCCGGATGAGGCAGCATTGCCAATCCAGGAGTCACAACATTTAAGATATCTAATAGCAACAAACTCCCAGTCTGAGTTTCTCAGAGAGGAGTAGCTGACTGGCACCCCTAGATATTTCATAGGGAAGTGACCAATTAGACAGCCGAATAGGTCAGCATATTTTTTGAGGGTCGAATCGTCCCCCCCCCCCCCCCCCCACACACACACACAACACCTCGCTCTTAAGGAAATTAATCTCAGCGTTTAGATCACTACTTTAGTGTTCTAAACGCTCTTATATTAGTTTACAGAGGGAGTACTAAATATCAGCAAAAAGGGGTACATTCTACCCTGGAAGCACTAAATGTCATCTAAAAAATTGTGATTCGATATTTTTCAGGACTACCATGTGTCATCAAAATAAAATAAAATTGTGAGCTCATTGTACTATAGAATTACTATAATGTCAAATAAAAAAGTAGGTCTCGCCGGGATTTGAACCCAGGTCGCCAGATTCAAAGTCTGGAGTGCTAACCACTACACTACGAAACCATTTGTTGAGTGACATCCTCTGCTGGTTATATTTCTGTCATTTGGCGACAAACTACTTTCCTTACTTGATTGTCCCTGTTAAATTGCCTTTCATTTTTTTGGACTTGCTTCTGTTTGCCACTTGGCAGCTAAATGGAGTGATGAATGTCCAAAGAATACTTCTTTTCCATTCATTTTACCCAAAGGCTCCATTGCGTGGGTATGATAATTTTGTCTTGTTGAGCTGCTATCAAGAATTACTAGGTGTTTGAGTGTTTGTTTGGTGTTTTTTCTCTTCTTCATTAAGCTTCAAAAGTATATATTATGCACTTCCAGCATACATCATATGAGAGGAAATGCATTGCAACAACCATTGGATAACAAAATTTATCTAGCTTCAACATGATTAGCCAGTAGTGGATTTCCCACAACTTGTTTATGTACCTTAAAAATAAACACATGGCAAAAACATTGTTATTATTAACGCCAACCTCCTGGTGGTCGAGTCGCCCTTCTTGCAGGTCTCTGATATCTCAGTTCTGTGGATCAGTAGTTGTAACCATACCCCCCACACCCACCCCACCCCATGCGCATCTCTTCTCTTCCTTCGAGGTATCGCGGGCCGCTATCATACCATCTTACCGCTCTCTAATAATCCTAGGACCGAATCTGCGCTCAACTTGTCCACCCCCTTTGACAATGTCCCGAAGGAGTTAATGCGTCTTAGCAACTAAGCTGTAGCCCAAACTTTATTACAATAAACCTGTTGCCAGAATGATGATATGAATAGAACGTAGAGAGAACATTTAACTTTATCCTTACAATATGGAACAAGTAATGTGATTGGTCCATTCAGTATGACCTCGAAGGTTAATTGGCTTGATTGCCCAGCTGGGCTTTCAATCGCTCGCTAGTGGTCATTGCAGTTCCTTCTTCAGTTCACGCACGTTGCTCGGCTACAAGGTTTTGAGTTCTTTAATGTGTCTGCATCACTTTGCTAGAATAGAATATTAACGAGACGTTGATGTCCCATTTTAAGAACAAGGGTATAAGCATCTATTGAAATAAGTAGTTTTGTTCAGTCTCCACCTTAAGTGGTGGGGAATGGGTACATTTGGCTGAGTTAGTAACTATATGTACTAAATGTGCCTTTCTAGATAGTATACTGTAAATTTTGGGGTTATAGGCACAACAATGTAATACCTCCTTTCCGGTTTATAGGTGGTAGGAGCTAGGATCCTACCTGGTCTAGGGCGTAGGTTGTACGGGAAGGGGGAGGGTTGACGGAGATGCGATCGCGGCTGCCGGCGGTGGGGCGCCGTGGCGCGATGACGAAGAGGCGGCGGTGGCGCAAGAGGCGGCTAGGGTTAGGTCTCCCAGCTCCCTTCGGGAAGCCGAGCAAATAATGATTGCTTCTTGCTTGATTAGATTGGTACATCTCCTCTCCTTATATAGAGAGGTTTACTTGACTCCTAAGCAAACGATCCTAATAACGATAAGATAATTGGGCTAAGCCCCTAATAATGATAAGTAACTTGGGCCACAACCCACTGGGCTAAACCCCTAATATGCCGGTCATAACACTTCTCCCCGCCTGCACAAACAACTCGTCCTCGAGCTGTAAGGTGGGGAAGCACTTGCTGAACTCCTCGAGGTGATCAACCAGTGTCAAACACCTTCACGACAGCTGGGGCGGCCAGGTCGGCGGCGACGGCGTCCTTCGGAATGTAGTCTGCAACCTCCAAGTAGAAGAGTCGCGGGCAGACGTGGCCGGGCGTGTAGGGCTCGTCGCAGTTGAAGCACAACCCTTGGCGGCGACGCTCGAGCAGCTCGGACGAGATGAGCCGGCGGAACGGGCGCGCCGCGGTCGCGGCAAGGGGTGCCTTGGAAGCCTGAGCAGGCTGACCCTGCGCGGGAACATCCGGCCAGGGTAGCGACCCAGCGGCCCGGGACGGTGATTCCTGCTGGATGGCCACCGCGCGGCGCTCGAACGCGCGGGCGTAGTACATGGCCGTCTGGAGATCCTGGGGTCCCCGGAGCTCCACGTCCACGCAGATGTGATCCGGAAGTCCACCGACGAAGAGGTCGGCCCGCTGCTGCGCCGTCACACCCGACGCGTGGCATGCCAGGGCCTGGAAACGGTTGGCGAAGTCCTGAACCGTGGAGGTGAAGGGAAGGCGGCTTAGCTCTGCCAGGCGGGCTCCCGCGGATCGGTGGACCAAAACGAAGGAGACAGAGCTCACGGAAGCGCTCCCAAGGGGGCATGCTGCCCTCGTCCTGCTCGAGGGCGTAGTACCAGGTTTGTGCCGCGCCGCGGAGGTGGTAACAGGCGAGCCAGGTACGCTCCGAGGCGAGGGTGCGCTGCCAGCGAAAGAACTGCTCGCACTGGTTGAGCCAGTTGAGGGGGTCCTCCGTGCCGTCATAAGTGGCGAAGTCCAGTTTGGCAAACCACGGCGGTGTCTGAGTCAGAGCGCTGTGGCCGACTGGCTCGGAGGTGCGAAGCAGCGAGGATTGGGGCGCCCGGTCAGCATGGCCGCGGCCCGTGGAGTGCCTCGCCGAGCCCGAGGGATCGCCGAACTGCAGAGTGGGTGTCGGCGGGTCTCCAGCCGACGTGTAGACAGGTGGCAGCGATGATCCGGTCAGCCAGGCCGGTATTGGGGACGGTGATGGCGGAAAGCGCACTTGCTGGATTGGTACGCCTCCCTGCGTGGGTGACCTGGGCCCCGTGTTGGGCGGGGGCAGGGCCGGAAGCTGCGGCGGTACGGAGCCGGGTGGCGTGGGGGGCGCAGCGAGGGCCGGGGCCGGCCATTGAGGCGCGGCAGCGGGCGGCGATGGGGCCGGCAGCTGGGGCTGCGGATGCCCGGACCCGGGAGGCGTCGGGGGCGCGGCGATCGCCGGAGCCGGCCACTGCGGCCAGTGGCGGGCGGCGGCTGACCGGGCCAGTGGTGGTGTAGAGGCCCGATCGGCGCCGTGGTGGCCGCGTACCAGGGCCGGGCGGCTGGCCGGCTGGAAGGGCGGCGGCTGCCCGTAGGGCCCGGCCAGGTAGAGGCATATTCCCTGGACGGCGGTGACGAGGTCGTTGAGGACCCCGGTCATCTCCGCCGGCGAGTAGATGGCGACGGGCGGCGCGGTGGAAGGTGGCGGCGTCTGGCCGGTGGGGGTGCAGGCGGTGGAGTCCAGCGGCGCGGTGGTTAGAGGCAGCGGCGCGGTGGTGACGGGCAGCGGCGGGTTGGGTGGTGGTGCAGACATGATCGGGACCGAGCTACCTAATACCAAATTGGTAGGAGCTAGGATCCTACCTGGTCTAGGGCGTAGGTTGTACAGGAAGGGGGAGGGTTGACGGAGATGCGATCGTGGCTGCCGACGGCGGGGCGCCGTGGCGCGATGACGAAGAGGCGGCGGCGGCGCAAGAGGCGGCTAGGGTTAGGTCTCCCGGCTCCCTTCGGGAAGCCGAGCAAATAGTGATTGCTTCTTGCTTGATTAGATTGATACATCTCCTCTCCTTATATAGAGAGGTTTACTTGACTCTTAAGCAAACGATCTTAATAACCATAAGATAATTGGGCTAAGCCCCTAATAATGATAAGATAACTTGGGCCACAACCCATTGGGCTAAACCCCTAACATGCCGGTCATAAAAATAGGGCTCAATTCAAAAATCTCACCAACCAAGGTAGATGGTGAGTGGTGGAACAATTTTTGTAGTTTGCAAAACCACTCAATTAATGCGCTTGTTTTCCTCAAAAATTGTATTTATCAATGCATTAATTGCAATGCATGCATGCATAAAGTACATGTATTGGTCAATTTTCTCTTAATACTTGCGTGCAATGATTTATTGCACCTTGAAATCTGAACATGTGATGGGGAACAACCAAATTGAGACTTATAAAATGGGAAAACTAAAATTTTGAGATAAGCCCTATAAACCGGAAAGGAGGGAGTGAAGCAGAAGACGGTGGTAAGTTTCAAGTCTTATTAGCCTCTAGAGTCTAGACTGTGATGGAAGGTCTGGGTACATTGTACCAGGGAAATACTAAATGTCAGCAAAAATAGGAGTACATTTTACCCTGGAAACACTAAATGTCATCTACAAAATTGGGAGTTGATATTTTTCCTGACTAAATGTCATCTTAAAAAAGAAGTGAGCACATTGCACCATGGAAATACTAAAATATCAGCTAAAAAAGTAGGTCTCGCCGGGATTTGAACCCAGGTCGCCAGATTCAAAGTCTGGAGTGCTAACCACTACACTACGAAACCATTTGTTGAGTGTGATCCACTAATGGTTATATTTCTGTCATTTGGCTTACAGATAAAATATTTCCCTTTATTCCATTGTTCCTTCTAAATTTCCTTACATTTGTTTTGGACTTGCTTCCGTTTGCCACTTGGCAGCTAAATGGAGCAAGGAATATCTGACGAATACCTTTTCTTTTGAGTTGAGTGGGTACGATCATTTTGTCTCATTGGGCTGCTATTACGATTTACTACGTGTTTTGAGTGTTTGTTTTGTGGTTTTCTCTTCTTCGTTAAGCTTCAAGTATATTTATGCACTTAACAACACACATCATATGAGAGGAGATGCATTGGGACAACCATTGGATAATTTTTTGTATCTACCTTCAACATGCTTAGCTAGTAGTTGATTTCAACCACTTGTTCTATGGCATCTTAAAAATGAGCACATGACCAAGACATTCTTACTTATTAGCACCACCCTCGTTGTGGGCTTGTGGCAGGCTTGCCCTTCTTACACGTCTCTATTGTCTCACTTCTTTTGATCAGTAGTTGTAACCGTGCCTCCATAGGAAGAGAACGTAGATAAGACAATTCTCTTTATCCCTACAATTTTGGAACAAGTATTACAGTTGGTCCATTCAGTATGAATTTTAAGGTTAATTGTTTTGATTACCCAGCTGGGCTTTCAACCGCTCGCTAGTGGCCATTGCAGTCCGTTCTTCATGTTGACTCACATTGCTAGAACACAATTTTTTTCTGGTATGGGTCTGCATCACATTGCTAGAATAAAATATTAATGAGACATTAGTGTCCAATTTTAAGAACAAGGGTATAACCATCTATCGAAATATGTAGTTCAGTCTTCAAACGTAAGCAGTGGGGAAGGGATACATTTGGTTGCAGCGACTAATTTGAAGCTGGTATGTATAGGTACTGAATGTCAGCAGAAATAGGAGTACATTGTACCCTGGAACAAGTATTACAGTTGGTCCATTCAGTATGAATTTTAAGGTTAATTGTTTTGATTACCCAGCTGGGCTTTCAACCGCTCGCTAGTGGCCATTGCAGTCCGTTCTTCATGTTGACTCACATTGCTAGAGCACAATTTTTTTCTGGTATGGGTCTGCATCACATTGCTAGAATAAAATATTAATGAGACATTAGTGTCCAATTTTAAGAACAAGGGTATAACCATCTATCGAAATATGTAGTTCAGTCTTCAAACGTAAGCAGTGGGGAAGGGATACATTTGGTTGCAGCGACTAATTTGAAGATGGTATGTATAGGTACTGAATGTGCCTTTTTTGATAGTGTACTGTAAATTTTGGTAAGGTTATAGTCACACCAATGTAAATTACTAGAGTTATGTTCAAGTGTTATTAGCCTCTAGACTTAGTATTTGTACCATGGAAGGTCTGGGTACACTGGGAAACACTGAATGTCAGCAGAAATAGGAGTACATTGTACCCTGGAAACACTAGATGTCAACTAAAAATTCGTGAGTCGATATTTCATCCAGCTAAAAATATGTGAGTACACTGTACCATGGAAATACTATATTGTTAGCTAAAAAAGTAGGTCTCGCCGGGATTCGAACCCAGGTCACCAGATTCAAAGTCTGGAGTGCTAACCACTACACTACGAAACCATTTGTTTTGTTGATCCACTGATGATTATTATATTTCTGTCATCTGGCTTACAGACAAAATATTTTCCTTTACTCGATTGTTCCTGTTAAATTTCCATCTGTTTTCTTGGACTTGTTTTCGTTTGCCACTTGGCAGTTAAAGTGAGCAAGGAATATCCAATGGATGTCTTATTTTATTTTAGTTTTTCAATTCATTTAGCCAAAGGCTCTATCGCGTGGTACAATAATTGTCTCACTGAGCTGCTATTCGGGTTTAGTAAGTGTTTGAGTGTTTTTTTTTGGTATTTTCCCTCTCTTTATTAAGCTTCAAGAATATACATTGTGCACTTAACAACACACAATATTTGAGAGCAGATGCATTGGGTCAACCATTGGATAACAAAATGTATCTAATTTCAACATGGTTAGCCAGTAGAGGATTTTCCAGCACTTGTTCTATTTCACCTTAAAAAATAAGCACATGACCAAAACACTTATCAGGACCACCCTCGCCGTGGCCGGTCTCTGATATCTCACTTCTGTGGATCAGTTGTAACCATACCCCCCCCCCCCCTTCCTCCCTGCACGTCTTCGTTCGCGTCCATCGCCTGCCGCTGGTATATCATCTTACCGCTCACAGTCTAGGACCGAAACTGCGCTCAACTTGTCTGCCCCCTTTGACAATGTCACGACAGAGGTAATACCGTCTTAGCGACTAAGTTGTAGCCAAACTTTACTGCAGTAAACCTGTTGCTGGAATGATGATACAAAGAGAACGTAGATAAAACAATTCACTTTATCCTTTAAATTTGGAACAAGTAATATGGTCGGTCCATTCAGTATGACCTTGAAGGTTAATTGTTTTGATTGCCCAGCTGGGCTTCCAACCACTCGCTAGTGGCTATTGCAGTTCCTTCTTCATGTTCACGCACATTGCTAGAATAAAAGATTTTGAGTTCTTTAACATGTCTGCATCACATTGCCAGAATGGAATATTAATGAGACATTGATATCCCATTTTAGAAACAAGGGTACATCTATCGAACTAACTAGTTCAGTTGAGTCTCCACTGTAAGCAGTGTGGAAGGGGCATATTTGGTTGCAGCAACTAATCTGAAGTTAGTATCTCTAGGTATTGAATGTGCCTTTCTTGATAGTGTACTGTAAATTTTGTTATAGTCACACCAAGGTAAACCAGAGGACAGCGGTAGTATGTTCAAGTTTACCATGGAAGGTTATTAGCCTCTAGACTGAGAGTAGTTGTAGCATGGAGGGTTATTAGCCTCTAGACTGTGAGTAGTTGTACCATGGAAGGTTTGGGTACCAGGGAAACACTAAATCTCAGCAAAAATAAGAGTACATTGTACCCTGGAAACACTAAATGCCAGTTAAAAATTTGTGAGTCGATATTTTATCCAATACTAAATGGTCAGCCCAAAAAAGAAGTGAGTAGATTGTACCATGGAAATCCAAATATGTCAAATTAAAAAGTAGGTCTCGCAGGGATTCGAACCCAGGTCGCCAGATTCAAAGTCTGGAGTGCTAACCACTACACTACGAAACCATTTGTTGAGTGTGATCCACCAATTGTTATATTTATGTCATTTGTCTATTTTCCTTCCTTGATGGTTCCTGTTAAATTTCCTTCCGATTGCCAATTGTACAGGTCTGCATCACGTTGCTTGAATATGAGTACAATATTAATGAGGCATTAATGTCCCTGTTTTAAGAACAAGGGCATAATCATCTATGATCTATCATAATAACTAGCTCAGTTCAGTCTCCACCGTAAGCAGGCAGTGGGGAAGGGGTACATTTGGTTGCAGCGATTAATCTTAAGTTAGAATATTGGTACGCAGCAATGGCAGACAGATTGACGAACTTTATGACTGCAGATGCACTCCATATTCTTGCACGTAAGGAAATTGAGGAGAATGGCTGGATTCCGCGATTTCAACAGAAAACTGGTGAAACTGGAATGGGTACTCAACTGGACTACCTTTGTGACAGCAAGGGTGATCTGCCACATATTGATCACATACAGACTGATCACCGACGCACACAAGTTTGATAAGGGCATTGAGCTGCCACTAGCTCTTTCTGGTATGGCAGGAATGAATGTGCTCAATGTATCTTTAGGGCTTGATCTATTTAAAGCGTTCGCGCGAGAGAGAAATCAGCAGACGCATCAGGACTGAATGTTCTTGGCAGTGTAGTGTAAATTTTGGTAAGGTTATAGTCACACCAATGTAAATCAGAAGACAGAGGTATGTTCTAAGTGTTGTTAGCCTCTAGACTGTAGTGACAACCCATATATGTAACCTGTTATGTATGATGAATTTGTATTAAGATGTCTCGCAGAAAGATTCTCTGGCTACGCCAGCATTTGCACAGATTTGCACAGATTTTTGGAAGTAGAAAGCAAGCAAGGAAGTGTTTGTATTGTTTAGCCCTTCACCTAATGTACTAACAGATGCTTAGGCGACTTTTTTGCAAGCCTTAATTTCTTTTTGGCTTACTGTTTCATTGTGAATGTTATTTGTTCATGGTTTTTGATACTTATTCTTCAACACATTTCTTTCACTTGTGAGTTTTGTAGCACGGAAGGTATGTGCATTGTACCAGGGAAAAAAGCGTGAGTACATAGTACTTCATCCGTTCCATATATGTAACCTGTTATGTATGATGAATTTGTATTAAGATGTCTCGCAGAAAGATTCTCTGGCTACGCCAGCATTAGTCTGAATTACATCATGACTTACATAGACAACCCGACCTGGATCCACCATTTGCACAGATTTTTGAAAGTAGAAAGCAAGGAAGTGTTTGTATTGTTTAGCCCTTCACCTAATGTACTAACAGATGCTTAGGCGACTTTTTTGCAAGCCTTAATTTCTTTTTGGCTTACTGTTTCATTGTGAATGTTATTTGTTCATGGTTTTTGATACTTATTCTTCAACACATTTCTTTCACTTGTGAGTTTTGTAGCACGGAAGGTATGTGCATTGTACCAGGGAAAAAAGCGCGAGTACATAGTACTTCATCCGTTCCATAATGTAGTGCCTATAGATTTTTTGAAAAATCAAACCTCACAAATTTTGACCAAATTTGTGGAGAATAATATTTACATCTAGAGTGCGAAATATATATCACTAGATTCATCATAAAATGTAGTTTCACATGATATATTTTTGCTATTGTAGATATAAATATTTTTCTCTACAAACTTGGTCAAAATTTGCAAAGTTTGGCTTTTTAAAAAAACTATAGGCGCTACGTTATGGAACAGAGGGAGTATCATGTAGATACCAAATGTCAGAAAAAAATGAGTCTGAGTACATTGTAAACTGAAAATACTAATCTCTAACAAAAACAGAGTACACTGTACTTAAATGGCTAATGTTAGTTACAAAAAATGAGAGGTCTCGCCGGGATTCGAACCCAGGTCGCCAGATTCAAAGTCTGGAGTGCTAACCACTACACTACGAAACCATTTGATGACTGATGTCACTGGTAATTGTATTGTCTTATGTTAAGTAAGTTACAAAAAAAATGGAGGTCTCGCCGGGATTCGAACCCAGGTCGCCAGATTCAAAGTCTGGAGTGCTAACCACTACACTACGAAACCATTTGTTGAGTTTTTACCACTGGTAATTGTATTTATATAGACCGAGCATTTTCCTTTACGTTCGGGCTAAATTTCTTTTCTGGTTTTTTTGGACTTGCTTTCGTTTGCCACTTGGCAGCTAAATGGAGCAGGGAATATCTGACGATTATAGCTTCCTTTGTTTTCTTTTTCCATTTAGTTTTAGCAAAAGACTTCATTGCCATAATCTACCACTCTCCGGCTATCTTCCTAGGACCGAAGCGGCCCCCAATTTGTCCGCCCCCTTCGATATTGCCACGACGGAGGTGAAATGCCAGCATCGTCTTCGTCACTAATCTGTGGCTGAGGTTATGCCACAACGGGAGAATGTCACCGCTGTGGCGAAGAGGCGGAGTAGACGAGTTCGTCAGACCTCACGCGAATCTACACCAAGATTGGGAGGCCAGAAATCCAGTTTGCTAATTTCCACAAAAATAATTACTAGTTGAGCGACGGATGGCACTGCCGATACCAGAAACGCCAGCCATGCCACTCACAGTTCAGTTCGCTAGACTCCAACGTGGTACGCTACAAATTACAATGTACCAGTGGCCTCGCACACGCGTGGCACCGCTGCAGCCTGGCCCTGCAGCACTTTTCAGTGAGGCGAGCGTACTACCAACTCCGTCGGCTCTCGGGCCGTTGTTCGATCGCACAAACCGTATCAGCTAAACGAGAGGGGTGTCCAGGTGTGCATCGCCCCGGCCATTGGCCGGATTCGGGGAAACGTGGTCTCTCCGCTGCCCTTCGCGCACCCTATCCTTGCCCCGCCGCTCGCCAATCGCGCGCCCCCGCAGCGCCACACGTAGGCGCCACCCCGTGCCGTGCGATCTCATAAAATGTGGCCACCCAGCCGCAGAGCAAAGTCCCCCAAGATACAGCACCCTCACAGCCACAGACGACGCGCGAAGCGATATCACGAGTGAGAGTCTAGGGGCCATGGCACAGTCGATGCTCATGTCCGGCGTCAACGGCGTGGCCTCCGGCAGGAGCCTGCTGCAGGCGGCGCGGCCGTCGACGGCGTCCACGCCCTTCTCGCGGCTCGCGCTCTCCTCCTCCTCGTCGGCGGCGGCGTACTACAAGCACATGCCGTCCCTCTCCGTCCGGACCATGGCCCTGTTCGGCAAGAAGACCAAGGCCGCGCCGGCCAAGAAGGTTCGAGCCTAGCTACCTGATATATTGTTCACCAATGCAGGTCTGCCTCTGCTTGTTTATCTGACGCTGAATGGCCTTGTGTTTTGGTTATATGTATAGGTCGCTGCCCCCAAGCCCAAGACCGAGGACGGCATCTTCGGCACCTCCGGCGGGATCGGTTTCACCAAGGAGAACGAGCTCTTCGTCGGCCGTGTTGCCATGATTGGCTTCGCCGTGAGTACTCCTGCCGTGTAATTTAACCATGGACGTCTTTTATGTGCGGACCATTCCAAGCGTAGACACACAAACAGACACTAGGCCGTTCCAAGGGTACGTAGAGTAGCTGCTGAACAAATTAAGTCACTAGCAATCGGGTTTGCCACAGGATGCAAGGCATGTACATATGTCCCTGTGGTAAGTTCAAACTGAAACTGGCCGAGGGGGGAAATCTACCTACGTACTATGAAATGATGTTAAAAGCTTATTCAATTGCTTAAAAAGATCAGAAAATATCATTTTCATTAATAGGAAGAAAAGAAAGGGAAAAGCTTAAGTTGGTTTTTCTAGGATAGTGCCTATAACGGCGCAACTACTAGTAACAAGTAAATATATGGATTTACCTATAAATAGTGTAGAATTTAAACTACTGGTATATTTCAAATCAAAGTGTTAAATAGTACAAATAAAGTTATACATTACTTATAATGTATTTTTTGAATTATTTAACTTGTTTCTAAAATTTTCAGTTTTTGTACTAAATTTTCATAAAACAAAATAGTGCCGCAAATTTAGTCTAAAGATTATACTACTCTATAGAATGAGATGGGGCTAAGAGGTTGGTGTTGATGAAAAGGGTTTAGAATAGGACTGATACTCAAGAGAAGATCTCATTAAACTTCAGAATAGTCAATACGGTATTAATTGTACAACATCCGTCCGGAATTAACTGTCGCTGAAATTAGTGTAGTATTTTGTTATGCCGCATCGAAATTATGTTTAGACGGCAGTGTACATTTAGTTAGCCTGATGATAACTGTTTTTCTGTTGATATCTACAGGCATCGATCTTGGGAGAGGCCATCACCGGCAAGGGCATCCTGTCCCAGCTGAACCTTGAGACCGGCATCCCCATCTACGAGGCGGAGCCCCTCCTCCTCTTCTTCATCCTCTTCACCCTCCTCGGCGCCATCGGTGCCCTCGGAGACCGCGGCAGGTTCGTCGACGAGCAGCCCACCGGCCTCGACAAGGCCGTCATCGCCCCCGGCAAAGGCTTCCGCTCCGCCCTCGGCCTCAGCGAGGGAGGTACGTCGCAGTTAGATCAATTCCCATGGCATCTTCGCCCCTCTACGACATGCATGCCTGATGATTTTGTACGATGCATGCTGCAGGGCCGCTGTTCGGGTTCACCAAGTCGAACGAGCTGTTCGTGGGGCGGCTGGCGCAGCTGGGGATCGCCTTCTCCATCATCGGGGAGATCATCACGGGCAAGGGCGCGCTGGCGCAGCTCAACATCGAGACCGGGGTGCCCATCAGCGAGATCGAGCCGCTCGTGCTCTTCAACGTCGTCTTCTTCTTCATCGCCGCCATCAACCCCGGCACCGGCAAGTTCATCAGCGGCGAGGAGGACGACTAGATCGCACGCGAATGCTTTTTGGCCATTAATTGTACGTCCGTCCGTGCTTTGCTTGTTTGTTGTGTACGTGAGACCTTGGGGTGTACTTAGGTGTAAGAAGAAGTTGGTCGTTGCCTTATGAAAAACAAGAGCTAGCAGCTAATTTGCCATGCATGCATGCCGACAGTTGCGGATCTATCGTCTCGGATTCTTGATCGTCCCCTTCTCCCTTAATGAGGCGTACAATATAATTCTTGAAACGAAAAACAAAAGGCACGACTATATGCAAGCCGCCTCCAAAAAATCGTGCAAGTCAATTTTGTCCAGCCGTTCGATTGAAATCCAACGGCTGGGCACCCTTCCTCCTCCGGCCTCTCCTCTTCTTCCTCCTCCGGACTCCCCTCTTCTTCCTCCTCCAGCGACTCACCTCCATGTGTCACCTCTGGCTATGATGTCGCGCTGTCCCTAAATCCGGCAAAGTCATTGTCTAATCCGTTCGGGAATAAAAAAACTAAAGGCACCCCCACCCGCACATGTCACGCCCTCGCCTCGCCTCCACCTGCCGCGTCATGTCCGACGGCAACTCGTCCAAAGCTCGGCCTCGGAGCTCCACCTCGCCTCCCTTCCTTCTCCATGAAAGTCGACTTACACCAATGCGATTTTCAGGAACCTTTTAATAGCAGATGAAAAAAAATTAAAATCAGCTGTGAACTACAAAAGGCACCTTGATCTATCTTACCTTCTTCAAGTGATGGAGTGTTTTTAGAGATAGACAAATAATGGTCAATGGCAACTTTTTTGCTTACCAATGATGTTGCATGCCATCGTGAGAATGATAACAGAAACAACCATCTTTCCGGTACTAGAGTCACACAATCGCCATTGGTTTTGCGAGCCGTAATAGTCACCCGTCTCCAAAGACGGGATCAAATTCATCATTCAAAACACAAGGCGGGGAATACATGCTTCTCTAGCCCACATCTAAGATTACCACCAACCATCATCGAGGAAGATACTCACTCTCGTGCACACCACCGCCACCACATGGAACCAAAGCATCGAATGGTCATTAACTTCCAAATGATCCACCAGATCAAATGAAGGAACAACATGCTAAAACCTACAGTCATTATTCATTGGTATCGTAGCAAGCACCGTCAAAACAAGGGTGGAGTGGGAAGGACTTATTCCAACCCAAGGACACTGTATTTTGCCACCCCTTGGTCATCCTCGCCAAGATAATGTAACACAAAAGCATGACCATTTCCTCGCTTTGCCACTGTGGATCTATGCAAGGTACACCACAACAACAAAGGCTATGAGTGCCTTTGGGACCGCCACAAGGTTGTCGATATCAAAATGGAACAAAAAAACCAATGAAAAACTATAACAAACCTAAGTTACCGATTAGTTTTGTTTCTCATTACCGGCATGTTATGAAAATCACTAAGCATTTAATAGTAAAGAAAATATTGCCATTTTTAATTTAGTTTATTTGTGTAAATCCCAGAAAAAATGATTAACCAAGCTAACCAAAGAAAATAATCATGACTCCGATTTTTCTCTGAGCTGTACACTTACACAAGTAAATATTGCTATGTCTTCCTGCAGTTCGTGTTGCATGTGTAATGTACGTTGTGCATGTAAACAAGGATCAGTAGAGAATGGAAAGGGTTATGTTATTGACCAGGTAAGTTTAATTTGATTTTTGTTGGTGTCTGTTGATCGACACAAACATATTTAGTCATCAAATATGCAAAAATAAAATATTATTGCCTCATTTTTAGCGTCAACTTTGATTATTGTGGTAAGTGCCGAAACAAACCCAAAATAATTTATACATGCCAAAACCGAAATTTTATTCTTAATTAATACCATATATTTACCAAAATATCACAATTATATTTATAAAAAAATCCGTATTAGCAAACAAATTAACTGACCGGACCAGCCCGGGCCGACAGGCACACTAGACAAACTTATAACGGCACAACATAGTGCAACAAATGTCGAATACATATGGGCTTCAGGTGGGCCTTCTTTTTGGACCGAGGTAGGCTTTCACTTGTGCACTAGGCAAACCCAATTAAGCCCAACTAATTCTGGCGCATTGTCGCCATCTTCTTCCAATATGATGCTTCTTTTTCCCGTTCTAGGTGGGCTCTACGCCACAACCACCGTTGGGAACCCCAAGGAACTAGAAGCACCGGAACGAAATTCATTCCCAGTCTTCAGCCATTTTGGGCACCTTGAATGCTTTTGCCGGTGGAATGGAAAACTACGGAACACTGCGCCTTTCCAGCTTAGGGTTTCCTATTTGGCGCGTAGGGTGCGCCCAAGCGGCATAGCGAGTACCCCCTCTAGCCTTCGACTCCCTTGAGCTGGCCCATTAACGGATTTCTACCCTCCGAGTTTGGGGAGGTTCTAAAACCTTCCCCAAACCAGTTTTTTTGTTGTTTTTTTTCTTTTCTTTTTTTCCTTTTTCTTTTTCTATTTTACTTACTGTTTTTTTCTTCATTTTTTATTTTCACGTTTTCATTTGTTTTATTTTTATTTTTCATTTTCAATTTGCAAACATCTTTCAAATTCGTGAACATATTCTCAAATCATGAATAATTTTCAAATACATGATTATACTTTTGAAATTATGAACATTTTTTAAATTTGAGAAAAAACTTGCGAATTTTTTTTCAAACTGACGAACATTTTTTAAAATTGCACACATTTTTTGGAACATGTGAACAATTTGTTTGAACGGGATTTTTTTTTTGAGATTTGGAACAATTTTTTGAAATTCAGGAACATTGTTTTTTTCATGAACATTTTTTAAGTTCATGAATTCTTTTGAATCAGTGCACATTTTTTTAATTTTATGAACATTCTTTTTTCCGAAATTCCTCAACATTTTTTGGAATTGGAATTTTTTCTAGAATTTTGCGAGAAATTTTTAATATTCAGGAACAATTTTTTTTGCTTTAGACGAACATTTTTTGAGTTCATATTACTTTTTGAATCGGCGAACATTTCTTGAACTTTGTGAATACTTTTTGAGAATTAGGAATAAAGTAATTCCCGTACATATTTTGAGTATTGTGAACATTTTCTAGAAATTCATGAACATTTTTTGAATATATTAATATTTTTAGAATAGAGGATATTTTTTTAGAAATCACAAACATTTTTTTTAATCCTTGAGCATTTATCATTTCCTGAACACGGTTTAAATAGTGAACATTTTCTGAATTCACAAACAATTTTTCTACAATTCGCAACTTTTCTTAAGATCCCGAATTATTATTATAAAGGGAAAACGTAAAGCAGAAAAAAAACAAGGGGCTTCTTGTCCCCCCCCCCCCCCCCACACACACACACATGGAATCTGGCGCGTAGGGCGTCAAATAGGAGCTCCCTTTCGGCACGGCACGGCACGCGCACGCACGTCAAGATGCGGGCCTGGCCATATACGCTGTGCGCAAGCCCACTGCCGCGTAAGATATGTATCCCTAGCCGCCAAAGTTTGTTGCGCCCAAAAAATGATGCGCCAAACTATTCCCTCCGTTCCTAAACATAACTTTTTAGAGATTTTAATATGAATTACATACGGATATATATAGACGTAATTTACAGTGTAGATTCACTCATTTTGCTCCACATATAGTCTATATTGCAATCTCTAAAAATACTTACATTTAGGAACGGAGGAAGTAAAATTTAAGAGCAAACAGCCACGCGAAAATTAACAGATATATTGTCACGGGCAGAATGCAAATATATAACTAAATAAGGAACCAATAATTGAGATCCCATAACTCATACAGCGCTGATAATATATAGGCCCCAACTAAAATGTGGCCTTTGTATCTAGTCTAGCGAGGAGGGCCCCTGATGAATCATTTCATGCATCGGCTGGACTAGTTGAAAAGACATTGTATACAATATAAGATATGCTATCCTGATCTATAGGTACAACCAGAAAAGGAACAATCCCAAATCTAAGCTAGCCTGTGCCCAACGATGATGATTCTCAAGCCCAAGAGGCATGACATGCCAGGTAGCTAGAGAGAATGACAGACTAGCACTATAAAAACTATAAGAAATATACAAATCAACAAAAGCAAGAGAATAATAATAATAATAGTGCACATATGATATCAGCTTAACTGTTCTTAGGTGTTGATTGGCTTTCAAGGGGCCACGCTGCAACTTTGCAAGCAAGCTACTCCCTCCGTCCCATAATATAAGAACGTTTTTGCCACTAGCCAGTACTCCTACTAGATAGCTTATTTCCCCGGGGTGGTTAAGGAACTGGTTGTTTTATGGGGTGGTATATACGTATACCTTACGTATTGTGTACAACTTATGCATGTCTGATGTGAAGCTTGGTTTGGTGCTAGTATATGTTGCGGTCCTACAGCTAGCTGCGCATGCACGCTGGATCGTTGCCGAGGTATCACGGCTTCGGTCGTGAATACGAACATTAGCAGATTATTAGTTAGTTAATCGCATAGTTCAAGGTGAGGAATTAACGGGCCGTCATGCTCAAGCCATCCATTAACAGAATCTCTTAAGCTGCTGTTGTCCCATCATAATCGCACTGTTCGTATGTGAGGTGTACGCTGCGGGCCATGCCTCACATGGCCACAACGACGAATGAATGGCCTGGCCGGCCCCACGGGGATATGGCGCATTAATCGATTCTCAGAGGTGTCTTCGCGGTAGCACACGTACACAGAAGCTCCTGGATTAATTAACGGTGCGCTTTCATCAGGAGGCTAAACAAAGTTGGAGTACTGCATGTATTAACTGTGATTGACAGGGAGAAACGCATGTCACCATCGGGTACACTTCTCTGCGTGAACGCGTACGCTTGTGTGTGGGTTCTTTTTCTTACCGTAGAGCGTGGTACTCTACTCATGACCTTGTCAAGAATTTACTACATTAATGAGGGGACGACGTACGCCGGCACAGTGTACTACTCGACACGTGCACGCAAAGCTACGTACTCGTATTTCTTTTCTTTCTTGAGGGGTAGAGCTACGGATGGTGTCGGCGAGGCGGTGTCGGCGACTCCATCAGGTGCGTCCTCTTTCTGCTTTGGCCCTGTTGCTGCGGCGTTGTTTCCGACGTCATGAAGCAGGGAGGTTCTGTCGTTCAGGAGTACGCGCAGCCGGTTGTCTACGCAAGTGATAGCTGGAAGATGATGCATCTTGTGTTGTGTTTGTGGTTGACGGCTGACAGTTCTGATTTCCTCCTTCGACGTCATAGTCGTGCGGTAATGTTAGTTCTAGAGTTTCATAGCGTGTTCGAGGACACGTTGCCCCGGTCTGATTCTTTCAACGGCAATGGTTTTGCTTCAGGCACACTATATTGAAGGTTCGTAAAACTGCTGATCAGCGATATAGCCGTATCGAGTTTGGATGAAGAGTTGATCTATCTCCTTTTCCTTAATGAAGATAGACAGACGCTAGTTTTTTCATAGGATTATCCTATCTTTTCAATTTTATAATATCGATATTTACATTGCTCGTAACTGAATTTTTATTTTATTCTGTCGAGGATCACATGTCATGCGTCCTCTACCGGGTTCTGCATCTTGGCGTGCAGCGTGACCGCTGCGTACGGTATGTGCAGGTGGCAGGGGCCTTCGCCTTGGCTGCCTGCCAAAATCCACGTAGCCGGCCGGACAAGAGACAGTGTGGCCAACTAGCCACGTCGATCCACCCATGCACCTGCTCGTGCACCGTGGGCCGGCAGCCACGTGGGCGGGTCGGAGTGCCACGCGGATAGGTCGGAAGGCCCGAGCTCGACCTCATCGTCACGCTTTGTCGTTTCTACCGTGGCACATGGCCTACGTACATGTGGCTTGGAGCCTGTAGCTAGCTTCACCCCGAAGAAAATGCCGCCCAGATTATTTACAATTTCCTGACCTTACACTCGTACACGCACACGTAGCCGGGTTCGAAACGCAGCACAAGACTAATTTACTACTAGCATTTTTTTAAAATAAACCGGCCAGTCACCGGTATCCTTAACTGCGGTGCCAACTTGCTAGATACTCCTCAACATCTACATCGGAGTTAGTAGATATTTCCGTGGAAAAACAATAGTGTAAGTAGATATTTATGCGTCGTCACGTCACGGTCGTACGTCGCGGCAGCCACTAAACCGTTGCTTATTATAGACTAATAATTTCTTGACTTAAGCCGACAGTGGCAGGGCGGATAAAGAGGACACGCGATTTGAACGTAAAAAAAACACTCATGCATCGCAAGGCGAGAACTGTCACGCTTGTGAAGGGCAGGCCGCGTGCGTGCTGCCGATCTTCGTTCGTGCACCAGGGTCTAGGGCCAGCACTGTTGATTTGTTCGTGCGAAACAGGGGGCTAGGCCAGAGACAGGATACGGCGCCACATGCAGTTGTTTCCTGCTTGCTTGAGAAGAAGAAAGGAAGACAAAACCTATGGCGGCATGGTTTGATCTGATCTCTGATGTGAATCTCTGTCCCTCGTCCTGCCCTGTTATCTGTAGCCGGATTATTAGGCTGGACCCGAGGTCTCCGAGCCGGATCGTATCCTCGCGCCAACGAATCAAATCCCTATCCTGTTGGCCAGCTCCAATTACCGCCACAGTTCACCCGTCTCCTTGCGTTGCATTGCACCCAAATAATTCATGCACCCGCCGCATATATTCTTAAGTTCAGACTTCCAAGATATCTCGCCTTGATGATTCGAACCCACGGTCAGATCAGAGAAGACCGTGCTGCGCTGCGTTCGGTTAAGCAACACAGCGGAGCCGACGCGTGGAGCGGCCACGGCGCAAGTGCTCCGACCACCTTCGTTAAAAAGAAGAGAATTGACCCGTGCAGTAACAGGCGACGAGACGGGGGCCATCTTTCGCGCGACAGCGAGCAGCGCGGGCGGTCGATCTTGCCCGGTCGCCGCCGTGGGCGCTCCCGGTCCACCCGTCGCGAGCTCCCCGGAGTCGGCCGGCCGCCGGCAGGTCGCTCTCGCCCCTTTCCTCCCCACCTCTGCACCGTCGCGGTGATCGAGTTGTGCAGTCTAGCTCTAACCGCCCGTATAAATAAACTGCCGTACGTACGGTACAGTGGCACTTGTCACTGGCCCGCGGCCGCGGGTCGCGGTCGGGGGTCTCCACCGGCCAAGCGCGCGACGTTTGCTACGTGCGAGTACGTGCGGACGAGTGTCATCGCTGGTGTGAACTGTGACTCTGTGAGGCGTCTGCGTGGTGAACGCACAGTGCTCGGCGGTGTCGGCCTGGTGAATGCACCGCGGGTCGGGTTGTGTCTTGCTTTCCGGTGAAAACCACCTCGCGGTTGATTTGTACTCGTCGCGCCACAGTGCGTCCGACACGTGATTTTTCGGCTGCTTTTCTCTGTGGTTGTTAAAAAGAAAAGTATGAGGCGAACTAACATGTGGTTGGATGGTTATAAAAAGGAACGGTGGGAGAAGATGTTTCCGTCGACAACGAAACGTCTATGATGACTTTGTAAATCTCAAGATAATATATCGACTCAGTCTCTCAGATGTGATCATAGGGGTAGCGTGCCATGCTAGAGAACATTCCATCGACTTGGATTTTTTTGAAATTACCCCACTGTACCTTCGCGAGCTGGACGCGATATACACCGAAGAGGAGGTGTTTACTGAGGTCAAGATCATGCCGGCGGACCGCACGCCCGGGCCGGACGGGTTTATTGGATTGTTCTTCCATAAAGCATGGAATATCATCAAAGGAGACGTGATGGCTGCTATTCACAAATTACAGCTTGGAAATGGACGTGGCTTTGGTAGACTGAATCAGGCTATTATCACCCTTATTCCAAAGAAGCAGGACGCTTGCCGTATTGGAGACTTTCGGCCGATCAGCCTACTCCATAGTATCACCAAGATCAATGCCAAGCTAATGGCCTCGAGACTTTGTCCACATATGGGAGATCTTGTCAGCATCAATCAATCGGCTTACATCCGTGGAAGGAACATTCATGACAATTTCATGCTAGTGCCACAAGTGGCCAGAAACCTTCATAGAAGGAAAGCTAAAGGAGTGATGGTGAAGCTAGATATTTCCTGAGCATTTGACTCACTGTCTTGGTCTTTCTTGCTCGAGGTTTTGCGGGCAAAAGGATTCTCGGAGCTGTGGTGCGCTAGACTGGCGACCTTTCTGTCCACGGCAAGCTCCCGCGTACTTGTGAATGGCTGTCCGGGAAGGAAATTTAGACATGTGAAAGGCTTGCGCCAGGGTGATCCGGTTTCCCCCTTGTTGTTCGTCATCGCTATGGATGTGCTCACAACCCTGATGACCAAGGCGCAAGCGTATGGAGGGATCAGCGCCATGCCGGGATGCTCATCGTTCCAACGGTTGTCGATCTATGCTGACGATGTCATTCTTTTCATCCGGCCGACCATTGCGGACTTCAGCTTCACCAGAGAAGCCTTGCAGATGTTTGGCACAGCCTCAGGACTACACGTCAACTTCGCCAAATCTTCGGTGATCATGATTAGATCAAACGAGGCTGATGATGAAGTCATGTACCTAGGGTAGGGTCATGGACCTGTCCTACCCAAGGACATCCCTAGAAGAAATCACCTTTCAATCGACTTGGAGGTGTTCCACTCGACGGACTCGAAGACACTCGACCATGAAGCAATCACTCGACCAAGATCCAACCACTCGACGACCAGGAGACCTAAAGTCACTCCGCACGCTAACGGTCGGTCTTTGAGTAGCTTTTATGGTCATCATAGCTCTTTATTAGAGGCGTTACCAGTAACGCCCAACCTTAATGTACTTTAAACCCTGCATAACTGAGGGCCGGAGGGGTCTGGCGAACTCTATATAAGCCACCCTCCTCCTCAGTGTAAAGGGGTCGCACCCCTGTAATTTACACACTCATAATCCAGTCGACCGCCTTCGGGCTCCGAGACGTAGGGCTATTACTTCTTCTGAGAAGGGCCTGAACTCGTAAACCTCGTGTCCTTACAACTACTCCATAGCTAAGATCTTGCCTCTCCATACCTACCCCCCTACATTACTGCCAGACTTAGAACCACGACAGTTGGCGCCCACCGTGGGGCCGGTGTCTTAGCGACTTGTTGGAAAAGTTGCGATTTTTTCCGATCCAAATCATCATGGTTTCTGGCGGAGTTTTGGTGGAGGGCCGCGAGATCCGTCTCGGCGCGCTCACGTTCATCGCCGACGACTCCGCTTGGCTTCAGGAGGCTCCGCTCGACGTCGACGCGCTTCCTGTCCGCGGGGCAACGCACTTTCGCGCGTGTGTCCGCGGCATCCTCTTGCGGCAACCGTCGACCCATTATTGGTCGGCCCCTGCATTGTCCTCCCTCCCTGTTTCCCGCCGGCGCAAGCGCACCGGTCGGTCGAGACTTCAGCGGTGGGTGAGACACGCGGTGGCACGCCAGTCGGCCACCCTTCAAGTCGCGGCGATCGAGCCCGACGAATCCCTCTACGGCATGTTCGACATGTCGACTGGCTCCGCAGAGACCGCATCCGAGTGCGACAGCAGTGATCCGGTGGCGGAGGTTCTGATGGTCGATGGACCGCGCGGCCCTCCCGGTTTTTCCCGCGCTGACGGAGGTGCTGGTGGAGGCGACCCGTCGCATCCCCATGAGGAGTATCTCCCCGAGCCTCTCACGTCGTTGCAACGAGAAGAACTTCGTCGCCGGAACATGGATGCACTGCACACTCCTATCGTTGGAGAAACCCCCGAGGCCCGTGCCTTGGAGGACGTGCGCCTGGCCAACTTGGCTGAGCGCACTCGACTGGAGAACCTCCAGCGAGCACTCGATGAGTGTGCACGACAACGGGTTCCAGAATCCAGTCGCCGTCAGCTCTTTCCGCCCCCGCAGGTATATCGAACCCTGATTCAGAATTTAGCAGCTGCAGCCCGTATAGCAGAGTCGATTCAGCCTTCCCAGTCGGAGACTGGCAGAGGCTTGCTGCAGATCAGAGCGTTACTCCGGGCAGCAGGAGACCAGAATTCTGCTGTTTCTCAGTCGCGGAACAGGATACACAGCAGATCCATTGCTGCAGACACAGTCCAGTCGGCTCACAGCCCAAGATCGCCCTCGAGGCGTGAGGGACGTGAAGACCAGCGTGAGCAGTACAGGAACCATGAGCAATATGGTCACCGATTCGATCATGACGATCGACGTCGAGTGCCCACCCCTCCCCCGAGGAGTGGATCGTACATGCCTCGACAGCAGGATGACAGGCGCCCTCATAGTGTTGGGCGAAGGATTCCAGTCGACCCCAGAGAACTAGGCTTTGATGCGAGATCCATTCTCGTTCAAGGTTTGGTAGATAGGAACAGAGCTCACCGAGAAGGTCACGACAGAGATGCACCTACCAGTAGCAGAGTGCATGTTTCAGGGCCAGAGTGCTTTAGTAGAGCCATCAGTGTTGGGGAACGTAGCAGAAATTCAAAATTTTCCTACGTGTCACCAAGATCTATCTATGGAGAAACTAGCAACGAGGGGAAGAAGAGTGCATCTACATACCCTTGTAGATCGCTAAGCGGAAGCGTTCAAGTGAACGGGGTTGATGGAGTCGTACTCGCCGTGATCCAAATCACCGATGATCATAGTGCCGAACGGACGGCACCTCCGCGTTCAACACACGTACAGCCCGGGGACGTCTCCTCCTTCTTGATCCAGCAAGGGGAGAGGAGAAGTTGAGGGAAAAACTCCGACAGCACGACGGCATGGTGGTGATGGAGCTCGTGGTTCTCTGGCAGGGCTTCGCCAAGCACTACGGAGGAAGACAAGGTGTTGGAGGAGGGAGAGGGCTGCGCCAGGGGAAGGGTCCGGCTGCCCTCTCTCTTCCTCACTATATATAGGGGTAAGGGATGAGGGGGAGGCGCCCTAGGGTTCCCTAGGGGAGGGGCGGCGGCCACAGGGGAAACCCTAGATGGGTTTGGGCGCCCCCACCCCTAGGAAACTTGCCCCCCAAGCCGGGAGGGGCGGCTGCCCTAGGGGTGGCGCCCCCACCTCTCTGGTTACGTGAGATGGGGTTGGGAGGGGCGCTCAGCCCCTTAGTGGGCTGATGTGCCCTCTCCCCTTGGCCCATAAGGCCCCCCAACGCTTGCCGGGGCCTCCGAAACCCCTTTCGGACACGCTGGTCATCACCTGGTACCCCCAGAACAATTTCGGACTCCAATACCCTTCGTCCAATATACCGATCTTCACCTCCGGACCATTCCGGAGCTCCTCGTCATGTCCGGGATCTCATCCGGGACTCCGAACAACCTTCGGTAACCACATACTATTTCCCATAACAACTCTAGCGTCACCGAACCTTAAGTGTGTAGACCCTACGGGTTCGGGAACCATGCAGACATGACCGAGACAACTCTCCGGCCAATAACCAACAGCGGGATCTGGATACCCATGTTGGCTCCCACATGTTCCACGATGATCTCATCGGATGAACCACGATGTCGAGGATTCAATCAATCCCGTATTCAATTCCCTTTGTCTAGCGGTATTGTACTTGCCCGAGATTCGATCGTCGGTATCCCTATACCTTGTTCAATCTTGTTACCGGCAAGTCTCTTTACTCGTTCCGTAACACATCATCCCGCGATCAACTCCTTGATCACATTGTGCACATTATGATGATGTCCTACCGAGTGGGCCCAGAGATACCTCTCCGTCACACGGAGTGACAAATCCCAGTCTCGATTCGTGCCAACCCAACAGACACTTTCGGAGATACCTGTAGTGTACCTTTATAGCCACCCAGTTACGTTGTGACGTTTGGCACACCCAAAGCATTCCTACGGTATCCGGGAGTTGCACAATCTCATGGTCTAAGGAAATGATACTTGACATTAGAAAAGCTTTAGCATACGAACTACACGATCTTTGTGCTAGGCTTAGGATTGGGTCTTGTCCATCACATGATTCTCCTAATGATGTGATCCCGTTATCAACGACATCCAATGTCCATGGTTAGGAAACCGTAACCATCTATTGATCAACGAGCTAGTCAACTAGAGGCTTACTAGGGACATGGTGTTGTCTATGTATCCACACATGTATCTGAGTTTCCTATCAATACAATTATAGCATGGATAATAAACGATTATCGTGAACAAGGAAATATAATAATAACTTATTTATTATTGCCTCTAGGGCATATTTCCAACAGTCTCCCACTTGCACTAGAGTCAATAATCTAGTTCACATCGCCATGTGATTAACATTCACAGGTCACATCGCCATGTGACCAACATCCAAAGAGTTTACTAGAGTTCATAATCTAGTTCACATCACTATGTGATTAACACTCAATGAGTTCTAGGTTTGATCATGTTGCTTGTGAGAGAGGTTGTAGTCTACGGGCCTGTCACATTCAGATCCGTATGTACTTCACAAATCTCTATGCTATATTTGGAGCCATTTCAAATAACTGTTCTACTTGGAGCTATTCTAAATTGTTGCTCCATTATACGTATCCGGTATCTCTACTCAGAGCTATCCGGATAGGTGTTAAGCTTGCATCGACGTAACTCTTTATGTCGAACTCTTTATCACCTCCATAACCGAGAAACATATCCTTATTCCTCTAAGGATAATTTTGACCGCTATCTGGTGATCTACTCCTAGATCACCTTTGTACCCTCTTGCCAGACATGTGGCAAGGCACACATCAGGTGCGGCACTCAGCATGGCATACCGTATAGAGCCTATGACAAAAGCATAGGGGACGATCTTTGTCCTTCCTCTTTCTCCTGCCGTGGTCGAGCTTTAACTCTTAACTTCATACCTTACAACTCAGGCAAGAACTCCTTCTTTGACTGATCCATCTTGAACACCTTCAAGATCATGTCAAGGTATGTGCTCATTTGAAAGTACCATTAAGCGTTTCGATCTATTCTTATAGGTCTTGATGCTCAATGTTCAGGTAGCTTAATCCCGGTTCTCCATTGAAAACCACCTTTCAAATAACCCTATATGCTTTCCAGAAATTCTACATCATTTCGGATCAACAATATGTCATCCACATATACTTATAAGAAATGTCGTAGTGCTCCCACTCACTTTATTGTAAATACAAGTTTCTAACAAACTTTGTATAAACCCATAAACTTTGATTACTCCATCAAAGTGTATATTCCGACTCCGAGATGCTTACTCCAGTCCTTAGAAGGATTGCTGGAGCTTTGCATACTTGTTAACATCTTTCAGGATCGACAAAATCTTCTGGTTGTATCACATACAACCTTTCCTCAAGAAAATCATCAAGGAAACAATATTTTGACATCCTATCTGCAAGATTTCATAAATAATGCAGTACCCGCTAATATAATTCCAACAGACTCTTAGCATCGCTACGAGTGAGAAAGTCTCATCGTAGTCAACTCCTTGAACTTGTCGGGAAACACCTTAACGACAAGTCGAGCTTTCTCAATGGTGATACTTACCATCATTGTCTGTCTTCCTTTTAAAATCCATATGTACCCAACAGCCTTACGACCATCAAGTAGTTCTTTCAAAGTCTACACTTTGTTTTCATACATGGATCCTCTCTCGGATTTTATGGCCTCGAGCCATTTTTCGGAATCCGGGCCCACCATCGGTTCTCCATAGCTCATAGGTTCATCGTTGTCCAACAACGTGACCTTTTAAGACAGGGTTACCACTTAGAAGTTGTACACACCCTTGTCAACCTATGAGGTTCGATAGTAACTTGATCTGAAGCTCCATGATCATCATCATTAGCTTTCTCTTCAACTGAGGCAGGGGCCACAAAAACATTTTTCCTGTGCTTGCGCTACTCTCTGCCTGAAGTAAAGGTTCAACAACCTTATCAAGTTCTATCTTCCTCCCACTCAATTCTTTCGAGAGAAACTTTTCCTCGAGAAAGCATCCGACTCTAGAAACAATCCCTATTGCTTTCGGATCTGAATTAGGAGGTTTACCCAACTGTTTTGGGTGTTCTATGAAGATGCATTTTATCCGCTTTGGGTTCGAGCTTATCAACCTGAAACTTTTTCTCATAAGCGTCGCAGCCCCAAACTTTTAAGAAACGACAACTCAGGTTTCTCCAAACCATAGTTCAAACGGTTTCGTCTCAACGAATTACGTGGTGCCCTATTTAAGTGAGTGCGGTTGTCTCCAATGCCTAACCCATGAACGATAGTGGTAATTCGATAAGAGACATCATGGTACGCACCATATCCCATAGGGTGCAACTATGATGTTCGGACACACCATCACACTATGGTGTTCCAGGCGGTATTAATCGTGAAACAATTTCCACAATGTCTTAATTGTGTGCCAAACTCATAACTCAGATATTCGTCTCTATGATCATATCATAGACATTTTATCCTCTTGTCACGACGATCTTCAACTTCATTCTGAAATTACTTGAACCATTCAATAATTCAGACTTGTGTTTCATCAAGTAAACATACAGTATCTACTCAAATCATCTGTGAAGTAAGAACATAACGATATTCACTGTATGCCTCAGCACTCATTGGGCCTCACACATCAAAATGTGTTACTTCCAACAAGTTGCTATCTTGTTCCATCTTACTGAAAACGAGGCTTTTCAGTCATCTTTCCCATGTGGTAAGATTTGCATATCTCAAGTGATTCAAAATCAAGTGAGTCCAAACGATCCATCCGCATGGAGTTTCTTCATGCGTATTATACCAATATGACTTACATAGCAGTGCCACAAGTAAGTGGTACTATCATTATTATCTTATACCTTTTGGCATGAAAATGTGTATCACTACGATCAAGATTCAATAAACCATTCCTTTAGGTGCAAGACCATTAAAGGTATTATTCAAATAAACAGAGTAACTATTATTCTCTTTAAATGAACAACCATATTGCGATAGACATAATCCAATCATGTCTATGCTCAACGCAAACACCAAATAACAATTATTTAGGTTTAACACCAATCTCGATGGTAGAGGGAGCGTGCGATGCTTGATCATATCAACCTTGGAAACACTTCCAACACGTATCGTCAGCTCACCTTTAGCTAGTCTCCTTTTATTTCGTAGCTTTTATTTCGAGTTACTAACACTTAGCAACCGAACCAGCATCTAATACCCTGGTGCTACTAGGAGTACTAGTAAAGTACACATTCACATAATGTATATCCAATATACTTCTATCGACAGCCTTCTCATCTACCAAGTATCTAGGGTAATTCTGCTCCAGTAGCTGTTCCCCTCATTACAGAAGCACTTAGTCTCGGGTTTGGGTTCAGCCCTTGCCCTTCTTGAAACTAGTGGTTTCACTAACCATCAACAATTGATGCTCCTTCTTGATTTCTACTTTTGCGGTGTCAAACATCACGAATTTCTCAAGGATCATCATGTCTATCCCTGATATGTTATAGTTCATCACGAAGCTCTAGTGGCTTGGTGGCAGTGACTTTGGAGAACTATCACTATCTCATCTGGAAGATAATTCCCACTCGATTCAAGTGATCGTTGTACCCAGACAATCTGAGTACAAGCTCAACGATTGAGCTTTTCTCCCTTAGTATGCAGGCTAAGAAAATCGTCGGAGGTCTTATACCTCTTGACGTGGGCACGAGCCTGAAATCCCAATTTCAGCCCTCGAAACATCTCACATGTTCCGCGACATTTAAAAAAAAACGTCTTTGGTGCCTCAACTCTAAACCGTTTAACTGAACTATCACGTAGTTATCTAAACGTGTATGTCCGATGTTCGCAACATCCACAAACGACGTTTGAGGTTCAGCACATTGAGCGGTGCATTAAGGACATAAGCTTTCTATGAAGCAATGAGGACAATCCTCAGTTTACGGACCTAGTCCACATAATTGCTACTATCAACTTTCCACTAAATTTTCTCTAGGAACATATCTAAACAGTAGAACTGAAGCGCGAGATATAATTTGCGAAGATCTTTTTGACTATGTTCAGGATAATTAAGTTCATCTTATGAACTCCCACTCAGATAGACATCCCTCTAGTCATCTAAGTGATTACATGATCCGAGTCAACTAGGCCGTGTCCGATCATCACGTGAGACGGACTAGTCATCATCGGTGAACATCTTCATGTTGATCGTATCTACCATACGACTCATGCTCGACCTTTCGGTCTCTGTGTTCCGAGGCCATGTCTGTACATGCTAGGCTCGTCAAGTTAACCCTAAGTGTTTTGCATGTGTAAAACTGTCTTACACCCGTTGTATGTGAACGTAAGGATCTATCACACCCGATCATCACGTGGTGCTTCGAAACGACGAACTTTAGCAACGGTGCACAGTTAGGGGAGAACACTTCTTGAAATTTTAATGAGGGATCATCTTATTTACTACCGTTGTTCTAAGCAAATAAGATGCAATAACATGATAAACATCACATGCAATCAAATAGTGACATGATATGGCCATCATCACTTTGCTCCTTTCGATCTCCATCTTCGGGGCTCCATAATCATCATCGTCACCGGCATGACACCATGATCTCCATCATCATGATCTCCATCATCGTGTCTTCATGAAGTTGTCTCACCAACTATTACTTCTACTACTATGGCTAACGGTTAGCAACAAAGTAAAGTAATTACATGACGTTTATGTTGACACGCAGGTCATAAATAAATTAAAGACAACTCCTATGGCTCCTGCCGGTTGTCATACTCATCGACATGCAAGTCGTGATTCCTATTACAAGAACATGATCAATCTCATACATCCCATATCATTCATCACATTCTTCTTGTCCATATCACATCACAAAGCACTTGCTGCAAAAACAAGTTAGACGTCCTCTAATTGTTGTTGCAAGTTTTTACGTGGCTACTATAGGTTGCTAGCAAGAATGTTTCTTACCTACGTTAAAACCACAACGTGAATTGTCAATCTCTATTTACCCTTCATAAGGACCCTGTTCATCGAATCCGATCCAACTAAAGTGGGAGAGACAGACACCCGCCAGCCACCTTATGCAACTAGTGCATGTCAGTCGGTGGAACCGGTCTCACGTAAGCGTACGTGTAAGGTTGGTCCGGGCCGCTTCATCCCACAATACTGCTGAATCAAGATAGGACTAGTAACGGCAAGAAGAATTGACAATTCGACGCCCACAACTACTTTGTGTTCTACTCGTGCATAGAATCTACGCAATAGACCTAGCTCATGATGCCACTGTTGGGGAACGTAGCAGAAATTCAAAATTTTCCTACGTGTCACCAAGATCTATCTATGGAGAAACTAGCAACGAGGGGAAGAAGAGTGCATCTACATACCCTTGTAGATCGCTAAGCGGAAGCGTTCAAGTGAACGGGGTTGATGGAGTCGTACTCGCCGTGATCCAAATCACCGATGATCATAGTGCCGAACGGACGGCACCTCCGCGTTCAACACACGTACAGCCCGGGGACGTCTCCTCCTTCTTGATCCAGCAAGGGGAGAGGAGAAGTTGAGGGAAAAACTCCGACAGCACGACGGCATGGTGGTGATGGAGCTCGTGGTTCTCTGGCAGGGCTTCGCCAAGCACTACGGAGGAAGACAAGGTGTTGGAGGAGGGAGAGGGCTGCGCCAGGGGAAGGGTCCAGCTGCCCTCTCTCTTCCTCACTATATATAGGGGTAAGGGAGGAGGGGGAGGCGCCCTAGGGTTCCCTAGGGGAGGGGCGGCGGCCACAGGGGAAACCCTAGATGGGTTTGGGCGCCCCTACCCCCTAGGAAACTTGCCCCCCAAGCCGGGAGGGGCGGCTGCCCTAGGGGTGGCGCCCCCACCTCTCTGGTTACGTGAGATGGGGTTGGGAGGGGCGCTCAGCCCCTTAGTGGGCTGATGTGCCCTCTCCCCTTGGCCCATAAGGCCCCCCAACGCTTGCCGGGGCCTCCGAAACCCCTTTCGGACACGCTGGTCATCACCTGGTACCCCCAGAACAATTTCGGACTCCAATACCCTTCGTCCAATATACCGATCTTCACCTCCGGACCATTCCGGAGCTCCTCGTCATGTCCGGGATCTCATCCGGGACTCCGAACAACCTTCGGTAACCACATACTATTTCCCATAACAACTCTAGCGTCACCGAACCTTAAGTGTGTAGACCCTACGGGTTCGGGAACCATGCATACATGACCGAGACAACTCTCCGGCCAATAACCAACAGCGGGATCTGGATACCCATGTTGGCTCCCACATGTTCCACGATGATCTCATCGGATGAACCACGATGTCGAGGATTCAATCAATCCCGTATTCAATTCCCTTTGTCTAGCGGTATTGTACTTGCCCGAGATTCGATCGTCGGTATCCCTATACCTTGTTCAATCTTGTTACCGGCAAGTCTCTTTACTCGTTCCGTAACACATCATCCCGCGATCAACTCCTTGATCACATTGTGCACATTATGATGATGTCCTACCGAGTGGGCCCAGAGATACCTCTCCGTCACACGGAGTGACAAATCCCAGTCTCGATTCGTGCCAACCCAACAGACACTTTTGGAGATACCTGTAGTGTACCTTTATAGCCACCCAGTTATGTTGTGACGTTTGGCACACCCAAAGCATTCCTACAGTATCCGGGAGTTGCACAATCTCATGGTCTAAGGAAATGATACTTGACATTAGAAAAGCTTTAGCATACGAACTACACGATCTTTGTGCTAGGCTTATGATTGGGTCTTGTCCATCACATGATTCTCCTAATGATGTGATCCCGTTATCAACGACATCCAATGTCCATGGTTAGGAAACCGTAACCATCTATTGATCAACGAGCTAGTCAACTAGAGGCTTACTAGGGACATGGTGTTGTCTATGTATCCACACATGTATATGAGTTTCCTATCAATACAATTATAGCATGGATAATAAACGATTATCGTGAACAAGGAAATATAATAATAACTTATTTATTATTGCCTCTAGGGCATATTTCCAACAATCAGGGCCGCAGCGATTCCTCCCAACTTCAGGTTGGCGACTGGAGTCAGTAAGTTCACTGGTGAGTCCAAGCCCGATACTTGGCTTGAAGACTACCGAGTGGCTGTCCAGATTGGCGGTGGCAATGATGAAGTGGCCATGAAGCACCTGCCTCTCATGTTTGGGGGCTCGGCCAGAGCGTGGCTGAATCAGTTAGCACCTAGCAGCATTTACACTTGGGAAGATCTCGCCCGAGTGTTTGTCACAACATTTGAAGGAACATGCAAGCGACCGGTAGGGCTGACAGAACTGCGGTCTTGTGTGCAGAATCCGAATGAAACTTTGAGGGATTACATCCAGAGATGGATCACGTTGCATCACATGGTAGAAAATGTGCCTGATCACCAAGCAGTCTGTGCCTTCAAGGAAGGCGTCAAGAACAGAGAACTGAATCTAAAATTCGGTCGAACCGGAGACGTGTCTCTGAATCGGATGATGGAGATTGCCACCAAGTACGCTAATGGTGAAGATGAGGATCGACTCTGGAGTGGCAAGCTCAAGTCAGTCGCCCAAGAAACCGGAGGAGGAAATTCCAATCGGAAACAGAAGCGGAAAGCCGAGCCAGCTGCTCCTGGGGAAACCTTGGCTGTAACTCAAGGAAAGTTTAAAGGGAAACCAAAAGGGCCTTGGAACCCCAAGAAAGTTAAAGATCAAGACGGAAATGATGTGTTGGATTTGCCATGTCACATCCACACAAAGAAAGATGAAGAGGGTAAACTCATTTACCCGAAGCATACCACTCGACCGTGCCGGCTCTTGATCCAGCAGTTCCAGGGCAAACAACCCAAAGATAAGGAAAAGGAGTCGGACAAAATTGAGGACAAGGAAGATAGTGATGACGGATACCCCCAGGTCAATTCCAACCTGATGATTTTTGCTGATGTTGAAAGCAAAAGTCGACTGAAAGTTATCAACCGTGAGGTGAATATGGTAGCTCCAGCGACACCCAGTTATTTGAAGTGGTCTCAGACTACCATCACATTTGACCAGTCCGATCACCCAACGCACATTGCCACCCCTGGGAGGCAAGCTTTGGTGGTCGACCCAGTTGTCGAAGGCACTCGAATGACCAAAGTCTTGATGGATGGTGGTAGTGGTTTGAACATACTATATGCAGAGACGTTGAAAGGGATGGGCATTCCGATGTCTAGACTCGGTACCAGCAACATGAGTTTCCATGGAGTCATTCCTCGGAAGAAGGCTGAGTCACTCGGTAAAATTGCTCTCGATGTGGTTTTCGGTGATTCCAAGAATTACCGCAAAGAAAAGTTGACGTTCGAGGTTGTGGACTTCCAGAGTGCTTATCACGCTATTTTGGGCAGGCCAGCTTATGCACGCTTCATGGCTCGACCATGTTATGTGTATCTCAAATTGAAGATGCCTGGTCCCAAGGGTGTGATCACTGTTACAGGCAATCGGAAGAAGGCAGAAGAATATTTTCAGAAAGGCTCAAAGATCGCTGATGCCCAGATGGCAGTGGTAGAGCTGCAGGAGTACCAGAAGACTGCGGACCCGAGTGATTTGTTGCGAGCCAAGAAGCCCGCTACGGAATCAACTTTTCAGTCGTCTGGTGAAACGAAGCCGGTTCACATTCACCCGACCGATCCCAATGCTGCTCCGACTCATATCTCAACAACACTAGACTCCAAATAGGAAGAAGCGCTCATCCAGTTCCTTCGTGAGAACTGGGACATCTTCGCATGGAAGCCTTCTGACATGCCGGGTGTTCCCAGGGGGCTGGCTGAGCACCTCCTACGAGTCGACCCAAAAGTGAAACTTGTCAAAGAACATCTCCGATGGTCCGCCTTCCAGAAGAGAAAGGCTATTGGTGAGGAGGTGGCTCGGCTCTTAGCAGCGGAGTTCATCCGAGAGATTTACCACTCCGAGTGGCTCGCCAACGTTGTCATGGTCCCCAAGAAGGACAAGTCACTTCGCATGTGCATTGACTTTAAACATATCAATCGGGCCTGCCCGAAAGATCATTTTCCTCTCCCCCGCATCGACCAGATAGTCGACTCGACTGCGGGATGTGAGCGACTGTCTTTTTTAGACGTCTATTCCGGGTACCATCAGATCCGTCTATATGGACCCGACGAGATCAAAATAGCTTTCATCACTCCATTCGGGTGCTTCTGTTATGTTACCATGCCATTCGGCCTTAAGAATGCCGGAGCCACGTTCATGAGGATGATTCAGAAGTGTTTGCTCACTCAAATCAGTCGGAATGTGGAAGCATACATGGATGATATTGTGGTCATGTCACGGAAGGGTTCCGACCTGCGGACTGACCTTGCTGAAACCTTTGCCAACCTCAGAAGGTATGATATCAAGCTTAATCCATCAAAGCGCACATTCGGAGTCCCTGGCGGAAAGTTACTCGGTTTTCTCGTTTCCGAACAGGGAATCGACGCCAATCCAGAAAAAGTCGGTACTATACTCCGGATGAAACGTCCTGTGCGTGTGCACGACGTCCAGAAGCTTACTGGTTGCTTGGCCGCTTTAAGTCGATTCATCTCTCGTCTCGGTGAAAAGGCATTGCCTCTTTACCGACTAATGAAGAAGTCAGACAAGTTCGAGTGGACGCCGGAAGCTGATGCAACGTTTGCAGAGCTAAAAGCTCTGCTCTCCACCCAACTGGTTCTTGCTGCCCCAATCAGCAAAGAGCCTTTGCTGCTTTACATTGCAGCCACGGGACAAGTCGTCAGTACAGTACTTACGGTCGAGCGGGAAGAAGAAGGAAAAGCCTTTAAAGTTCAGCGCCCAGTATATTATGTTTCTAAAGTTTTGACTCCATCAAAGGAAAGATATCCTCATTACAAGAAGCTTGTATATGGGATTTATATGACCACGAAGAAGGTCGCACATTACTTCTCTGACCATTCCATTACAGTCGTCAGCGACGCTCCATTGTCAGAGATTCTGCACAACAGAGATGCAACTGGTCAAGTGGCAAAATGGGCGATTGAACTCCTTCCCCTAGATATCAAGTTTGAGGCAAAGAAGGCTATCAAGTCCCAAGCAATAGCAGATTTCATCGCCGAGTGGATTGAACAGCAACTACCGACTCAAGTTCACTCGGAGCACTGGACCATGTTCTTCGATGGGTCTAAGATGCTGAATGGTTCCGGTGCTGGGGTAGTATTGGTTTCCCCCCGAGGAGATAAGCTCAGATATGTACTCCAGATTCACTTTGATTCCTCCAATAACGAAGCAGAATATGAAGCACTTTTGTATGGGTTGTGCATGGCCATTTCACTCGGCGTCCGTCGCCTCATGGTCTATGGCAACTCAGATTTGGTGGTTAATCTGGTGATGAAGGAGTGGGACATCAAAAGTCCAGCCATGAATGGTTATTGCAATGCAGTGAGAAAGCTAGAGAAGAAATTCGAGGGGTTAGAGCTTCATCACATACCCCGACTGAAAAATCAAGCAGCCGATGATTTGGCAAAAATTGGTTCCAAGAGAGAAGCCATTCCCAGCAATGTGTTTTTGGAACACATCCACACGCCATCAGTTCAAGAGGATCCATTCATTGAAGAAGCCCCGCAGCCAAAAAGTGCCACGGATCCGACTGAAGCTGAAGTTCCAGTAGTGGTCGACCTGATCATGGAAGTCTTGGTCATCACTCCCGACTGGACGGTGCCATACATCGCGTACATCCTAAGGAAAGAACTCCTAGAGGACAAAGAAGAGGCTCGACAGATCGTCCATCGATCCAAGGCCTTTACAGTCATAAAGGGACAGTTGTACAGAGAAAGCGCGACTGGAGTCAGCCAGAAGTGTATAACACCAGAAGAAGGTCAGATGATCCTTGATGATATCCACTCGGGGACCTGTGGTCATCATGCGTCCTCTCGGACCATTGTGGCTAAAGCATACCGAGCGAGATTTTACTGGCCAAGAGCAAGTGAAATGGCGAAAGAGATAGTCGACAAATGCGAAGGATGTCAGTTCTACTCCAACATGTCCCACAAACCCGTGTCAGCCCTGAAGACCATTCCACTCGTCTGGCCCTTCGCTGTTTGGGGATTGGATATGGTTGGACCACTGAGAATAGGCAGGAGCGGATTCACTCATGTGTTAGTGCCAGTCGACAAGTTTACCAAATGGATTGAAGCTAAGCCTATCAAGAATCTCGATGCCTGCACTGCTATCAGTTTCATCAGAGAGTTGATATTCAGATATGGAGTTCCGCATAGCATCATCACTGACAATGGGTCAAACTTTGATTCGGACAAGTTCAGAGCTTTTTGCGCCTCTCAAGGCACACGAGTCGACTACGCTTCAGTCGCTCACCCCCAGTCGAATGGACAAGCAGAAAGGGCAAACGGTCCGATTCTCAAAGGACTGAAACCCCGATTGATGCGCGATCTCAAGCACGCAGCAGGCGCATGGGTCGACGAGCTTCCATCAGTTCTTTGGGGATTGAGGACCACCCCGAACCGTTCGAATGGAAGAACCCCATTCTTTCTGGTCTACGGAGCTGAGGCAGTTTTGCCGAGTGACCTGCTTCACAATGCACCCCGAGTCGAGCTCTACTCTGAAGATGAAGCAGAACAAGCCCGGCAGGACGCAGTCGACCTCCTGGAAGAAGAAAGAGAAATGGCCATGATCCGATCGACCATCTATCAGCAAGACTTGCGTCGATTCCATGCCAGAAATGTGAAGAGTCGAGCCTTCCAAGAAGGAGACTTGGTCCTCCGAGTGGATCAACAGAAACCACACAAGCTCGCTCCTACTTGGGAAGGTCCCTTCATCGTCACCAGAGTCCTCCACAATGGAGCGTACCACCTTTACAATGTCGATCGCCAGATTGACGAGCCACGAGCTTGGAACATGGAGCTACTCCACCCCTTTTACACTTGAATTCTCACTCGGATGGGATGTAATAAGAAAAGCTTCTGTAGTTTATTTATGAAAGACAAGAGTGTTATAATTTTCCCAGTGATTGTTGTTGCTTCTGTTTGCGTGAGAAATCCCCCAGTGGGTGGCTTAGCTGCGAATCCGTTTCGCCTAAGTTTGTAAAAATCCTACCGAGTGGAGAGCGGCCCCTCCCACTCGGAGGCTTAGTTGCGAACCTGTTTCGCCTAAGTGTTTGAAAATCCTACCGAGTGGTGAGCCAGCCTCCCACTCGGAGGCTTAGCTGCAGTCCAGTACTCGCCTAAGTGTTTGAAAATCCTACCGAGTGGTGAACCAGCCTCCCACTCGGGGGCTTAGCTGCAGTCCAGTATTCGCCTAAGTGTTTGAAAATCCTACCGAGTGGTGAGCCAGCCTCCCACTCGGAGGCTTAGCTGCAGTCCAGTACTCGCCTAAGTGTTTGAAAATTCTACCGAGTGGTGAGCCAGCCTCCCACTCGGGGGCTTAGCTGCAGTCCAGTACTCGCCTAAGTTTGAAAAATCCCACCGAGTGGAGAGCGACCCTCCCACTCGGGGGCTTAGCTGCAGTCCAGTACTCGCCTAAGTTTGAAAAATCCTACCGAGTGGAGAGCGACCCTCCCACTCGGGGACTTAGCTGCAGTCCAGTACTTCCCTAAGTTTGAAAAATCCTACCGAGTGGAGAGCGACCCTCCCACTCGGGGGCTTAGCTGCAGTCCAGTACTCGCCTAATCTTGAAAAATCCCACCGAGTGGAGAGCGACCCTCCCACTCGGGGGCTTAGCTGTAGTCCAATACTCGCCTAAATTTGAAAAATCCCACCGAGTGGAGAGCAACCCTCCCACTCGGGGGCTTAGCTGCAGTCCAGTACTCGCCTAAGTTTGAAAAATCCCATCGAGTGGAGAGCGACCCTCCCACTCGGGGGCTTAGTTGCAGTCCAGTACTCGCCTAAGTTTGAAAAATCCCACCGAGTGGAGAGCGACCTTCCCACTAGGGGGCTTAGCTGCAGTCCAGTACTCGCCTAAGTTTGAAAAATCCCACCGAGTGGAGAGCGACCCTCCCACTCGGGGGCTTAGCTGCAGTCCAGTACTCGCCTAAGTTTGAAAAATCCTACCGAGTGGAGAGCGACCCTCCCACTCGGCGACTTAGCTGCAGTCCAGTACTCGCCTAAGTTTGAAAATCCTACCGAGTGATGAGCCAGCCTCCCACTCGGGGGCTTAGCTGCAGTCCAGTACTCGCCTAAGTTTGAAAAATCCTACCGAGTGGAGAGCGACCCTCCCACTCGGGGACTTAGCTGCAGTCCAGTACTCACCTAAGTATGAAACACATCCCAATCCGCAAGGACGACGAGGTGCAGGTCAACTGCTACCTTCTTTTTCGGAGCTGCGCCACAAATACAAAAGTTGTCTCGAGTGAAGAACAAGTTCCATTCGACAGAGAATTCATGAAGATATTCAACGATAAACCAAGTTCAGATAAATCCTAAAGGTCCCAGACCGCAGATCAAAGTACTCGAGCATTCAACCCGAAAGAGTTTAACGGTTACAAAATCCACTCGGCATTCCGAGGCAAATTTAAAGTTAAGCATAGAAGTTTTTTACTCCTCAGGCAGAGGACTGGAGGGTGTGACAAACTGGTCCAAGTCAATCCCGTCAGCAATCCGAGTGGCAGCAGCGATGAAGGTCTCCATGAAAGACTGAAAGTTGTGCTTCCTGGTGTTAGCAACTTGGATAGCAGCCAGCTTTTCCTCTCGCGCCTCCTTGCAGTGAACACATACCAAGGACACAGCGACATCAGCGCCGCACCTAGCAGAAGATTTCTTCTATTCCTGCACTCGACCTGGAACTTCATTCAGTCGAGTCATCAGAGACTCGAGGTCATTTTGAAGCGTCGTTCCAGTCCATAGCGCCGTGTCGATCCGCGACGCCGCAACCTTCAGTCGAGCAAGGTAGTCAACCAAACCAGCAACACAAGACTCCAGTCGGAGCACGTTCATAGCAGCCTCATCCTTCACCGGAGAATTAATGGGGTCCAAACTTGTCTCCACTCGACTGGTTTCCTCCTCGAAGTTCTGGCAGAATTCTGTAAACACAATTCAAAGATAAGTCAGTGGCTCTACATTGGGTTGATGACAACAAGTTAGTCGGGTAGGAGTGATTACCCTCAAGCATGACGGATAACTTCTTGGCGAGCCTTCCAAGATAAGCCTCCAGATCATTCCTCCTTCCTACCAGCTCACTTGCCTTGTCACCCAGAGCTATCTTATCATTCTTCAGACGGCTGACTTCTTGATTGGCCGCGTTGAGAGCGGCTTTCAGTGTGGAGTTCTCCTCTTCAAGGTTTCCAACTGAAGCCAGTTTTTCTTCCGCAAGCTTCGTTTTGTCCAAAGCCGCCTTCTGCACTTCGACAAGGTCATGGTCCTTCTTCTTTAGAGCCTCCTCCATTTTATCTGCGAAATGACAGCGAGATCAACATCAAGAATGGGCGGAAAAGAAAAGACAGTCGTCAGATTCTCACCAGCCATACCTTTTGCTTCGTCTCTTGCCTTCTGCAAATTCTCTTGGGCAAGCTTCAAGTCAAGGTTGAGCTGGATCTGTTTGTTTTCCAATTCAGTATAGTGAGCCACAAGCTCGCAGGATTTCTGCGAAGCATCAGTCGACAGATGTCAAAGGTAGGTTGCTTCTGAGCAACTAAGAGAAAATCGTGACGTTTCTAAGACTATAGCCGAATAAAAAATATTCGACAGTAGTCTCTGGGACTACACCCAGTGGGTGCACTCAACGTGCCCCCACTGGTTCGACCAAAAAAAAGTCGACTGCCCGCAGTCGACCATGACCAGTGGGCGCTCTCAGCGTGCCCCCACTAGTTCCAAGATTCCATTCGACATGGCCTGACCAGACCGAGTGAAGAAGTTCAAGTAAAGCAACACAATATAAAGACTACAGTCGACTGCCAGCAGTCCACCGTAGTCTCGGGGACTACACCCAGTGGGTGCACTCAGCGTGCCCCCACTAGTCCAGAAAATTCAGTCGACACACCCACTGGGTGTACAGATACAAAGATCTTCGGAAAAGAGAGTTTTCAGATAGCATATCCTAACAGAACAAGCGATGATCGACTAACCTGGACATTGCTTTGAAGGGCTGAACTAGCATCATAGGCCGCTTGGCTGGCTTCCCGGACCACCTTCACCTGCTCCATCATGATCCCCGCCTGGCGTATAGCCTCCTTAGCAGCACCCACTTGATCCTCGGGGACGTGGTGTGTGGCGAAAAGGGAGGGCGGATCAGCAGTCGACGGTGAAGGCCGAACACTTGTCAGAGGCACAACGAAGGACACAGAAGTCCGAGTGGTATTACCACCCTCCTGAACTACTGCCTCAGGCGCTGATGCGGTTTGTGGGGTCTTGTCAGCTGACGCCTTCCTATTCTTCCTTGCCCTCAGTGGCACTTCGTCATTATCATCAGGGAGATCAATGACATGAGGAGGAGCTATAAGAAAAATCCAAAGTTAAAGATGAAAATCCAATCGACCGGAAGAGATCGTCAGTCGACTAAGAGCGGAACATCAGAAATTATACCAAGGTTGGAGGTAACAGCATCTTCCATTTCCTGGTCATCGTTCTTGGCAGAGATCTCAGAGGTAGCAGCACTGCAAATTTCAAAAACCAGTCAGTTTATTCAATGAGTCGACCAAGAGTCCGTCCATGTTCAATGAAAGAAAGCAAGTTCTATTGTTACCCGGAAATGGTGGGAACGGTCATCTTCATCTTGGGCAGGGCCTTCGGCGGCTTTGACGGCGTCGCTCGTGGATGCTTTGGAGCTTTTTCAGTCAGCGTTGGGGAAGACGTCCGAGGGCATTTTGACGACTGCCCAACAGGCACAGTCGCCTTACCACATTCGCGCACAGGATCGTGTGTGAGCTTGGATCGCCTTTCCGTGCGGGGAGGATCGACTTCTTCCTCCTCCTCTTCACTGGAGTCATCGTCATTGTCCCCCTCCCCTTCACCATCAGATTGCCACTCCTCTCCACTTTCGCCTCCGCTCGCCTCCCCCTCCTCGGCCTGCTCTTGCGCTCCATTGGGCATCGAGTACATATGAGTAATGGCCTGGAAGTCAACAAACAAGACAAGAGTCAATCGACTGATGCTAAAGGAACAAAATGAAGAAAGCAAGGTTACAGTCGGAGATGCAGAATCGGACCTGGTCTACTTCGTATGTTTGGTCAAGTGGAGGAATCCTCCTGGCTCCTCGGGGGTTGTCCTTGTTCCCTGTGATGCTTGACAGCCACCCTTACAACGTCTTATCGTCGTCGACCTCCTCCGGATGGATCCGAGTGGTGTCATCGAGGCCCGAATACATCCACATCGGATGGTCACGAGCTTGGACCGGCTGGATGCGCCTCCGGAGGAAGACCTCTAATAAATCCATGCTAGTCACCCCGTCGCGGACAAGCTGAACCACTCGACCGACCAACACTTTGACTTGCGCCTTTTCTTCTGGCGTCACTTTCAGAGAGGAAGGTTTTTCTGCTCGGTTCAGGGAGAAAGGGGGAAGCCCAGTCGCCTGTCCTGGAGTCGCCTGGTCTTTGCAGTAGAACCAGGTCGACTGCCACCCTCGGACCGACTCGGGAAAAGTCATAGCTGGAAAAGAACTTTTGCCTCTCATTTGGATCCCAAGACCCCCGCACATCTGAATCACTTGCGTCTTTTCGTCACTCGACTTGGCTTTCTTAACCGACTGAGAACGACAAGTGAAAATATGCTTGAAGAGGCCCAATGGGGGCGACAACCCAAGAAATTCTCGCACAAAGATACAAAGGCGGCAAGGTACACGATGGAATTTGGAGTAAAGTGATGGAGCTGCGCTCCAAAAAAGTTCAAGAAACTCCGGAAGAAAGAATGGGGAGGCAGAGAAAATCCGCGATCGATGTGGGTGGTGAGGAGGACGCACTCACCCTCGCGAGGTTGGGGTTCGATCTCGTTCCCCGGGAGACGCGTAGATCCATGAGGAATGAATCCCCCGTCCATCAGATCATCGATGTCATCTTGCCGAATCGCCGAGGGCATCCAATCGCCCTGGATCCAGTCCTTGGGCAGAGCGGACCTCGAAGAAGATCCGCCCCGACCGGACTTCCTCGCCTTCGCCTGCGCCGTCACTTTCTTCACACGCTCCAGGGCCGCCGTCTTCTCCTTCCCATCGCCGCGGACGAAGCTCAAACAGGCCGACAGCACTCAGACGTGAACAAAGACGGCGGAAGAATTCGAGAGGGAAGGGGAAAAGTGAAGGCGTACTGTTCAAAAGCTTGGGCCGGCAGCTTATATGGAGTCGCTTCTGAGTGACAGACATGTAGATCCAGGCGATCCTGTCAAATCCCGCAACAGTCGCGCACGCGATACATGGCGAAAAAGGTGGCGCGGAGATCGAGGAGGCTCCGTTCTATCCCATCCGATTATTGCGGCGTCCCCCATCCCGCGCATTTCCTGAAATTCGAATCCCGCGAAATCCGCGGGCAGCAAAACAACCCGTCAAATGGAGGATCTCCTCCACGCAACCACTCGGAAATCTACAGGTAAAGGGATTCGCTCGACTAAACAAAACTAAGAATGGATCAAGGCGACTGAAAAAGAAGTTGGCGATGTCACCCATGTTCATTGATCCGAAACAAGATGTACTCATGGCACGAAGAATGGGTCGAAAGAATTCTCAACTCCTTCCCCCACTCAACCCTCGATCCATTCGGGGGCTAATGATGAAGTCATGTACCTAGGGTAGGGTCATGGACCTGTCCTAACTGCCCTACCCAAGGACATCCCTAGAAGAAATCACCTTTCAATCGACTTGGAGGTGTTCCACTCGACGGACTCGAAGACACTCGACCATGAAGCAATCACTCGACCAAGATCCAACCACTCGACGACCAGGAGACCTAAAGTCACTCCGCACGCTAACGGTCGGTCATTGAGTAGCTTTTATGGTCATCATAGCTCTTTATTAGAGGCGTTACCAGTAACACCCAACCTTAATATACTTTAAACCCTGCATAACTGAGGGCCGGAGGGGTCTGGCGAACTCTATATAAGCCACCCTCCTCCTCAGTGTAAAGGGGTCGCACCCCTATAATTTACACACTCATAATCCAGTCGACCGCCTCCGGGCTCCGAGACGTAGGGCTATTACTTCTTCTGAGAAGGGCCTGAACTCGTAAACCTCGTGTCCTTACAACTACTCCATAGCTAAGATCTTGCCTCTCCATACCTACCCCCCTACATTACTGTCAGACTTAGAACCACGACAGCTGACACGGCGAGGGTCTCCAATGCTCTGCTGTGGCATATGGAAGTTTTCCCATGCAAGTACCTTGGCATGCAACTTTCTATCAAGCAGCTCACGCGCTCGGAGTGGCAACCGGTGGTGGATGATGTTCTCAACTTCTTGCCGGGATGGCAACGTGGATTGGTGATGAGGCCTGGTAGATTAATCCTTGTGAACAGCGTGATCAGAGCTAGACCCACACATCACCTATTCGTTGCCGGCGCGCCAAAGTGGGCCCTGGAACGTGTCGACAAGAGTTGTCGTGCATTCTTTTGGGCGGGCTTGGAGCACATTCATGGTGGCAAGTGCCTAGTCTCTTGGCAAAGAGTTTGTCGTCCTAAGCAGCTTGGTGGTCTGGGTGTGTTGGACCTAAGTAAGCATGGATTGGACTTAAGATTGAGGTGGGAATGGCTTAAGCACACCGACGAGACTCGACCCTGGCAGGTCCTACCGCTTCTTATGGACACCCATGTACAACCTGCGTTCAATAGTCTCGTGCAATGGAAAGTGGGAAATGGTCGGCGCACATTATTTTGGAAGGACAGATGGATCGAGGGACTGTCTGTGGCTGATGTTGAACCCTTGGTTCTCGCGCTAGTACGCACACAAATCATTAACAGGCGAATGGTCAGTGAAGCTCTATATTCTCATCGTTGGGCTGACGACATATCTGGAAGCCCTTCCGCGGATGCCATGATCCAGATCATTCACCTGTGAGAAATCATGATTGAGATTATCCTGGTGCCGACACAAACTGATGTCCCCATCTGGAGATGGAATACTGGAGGCTCATACACCTCTAAATCAGCCTATGAGATGATGTGGCAGGGAAGCATTTGTTTTGCACCAGCTATGGCGATTTGGAAATGTTGGGCGCCTTTGTCGTGTAAGCTATTCATGTGACTGGCCACTCATTACATACTATGGACATCAGATCGGCACCTGTGTCACGGACTGCAAGACCAAATCTCACCTTGCTACATTTGTGATCAGGAGGAAGACTCAGTGGACCACATCTTGCTCCAATGTGTCTTCGCTCGGCAAGTCTGGCACTGCTGCTTCTTGAGAGCTAGCATCAACATCATGCTCGTGCCTACAACCAACGACTCCATTATATCTTGGTGGATGGAGACCCGCAAGAGGATGACGAAGGAGAACAAAAAGGGGTTTGACTCACTTATCATGATTGTTTGTTGGCACCTTTGGAAGCATCGCAAGAGAATGGTCTTTGGCCCTAGGAGATAAGTGTCTACTATAGCAACTTTCAACTCTCAAGTGTTCGATGAGTTGCAAACTTGGGTTAGAGCAGGAGGTACCGGAGTCAATGTATTTTGTGAGTAGTCGAGTTTAGTGCTAGGAGTGGAGTCTTCGGGCCGGAGGGTGGCCTAGTGGGTGGCGCCTGGGCTCTTTGTATCACATTCTTGTACATATTTCTGCCTTCTATAAAGCTAAGGTACGCGATTGCGTACTCTCAAAAAGATCATAGGGGTAGGATGTGCGTGTGTGCGTTCATAGGGGTGAGTGTATGCACGTATGTATAAATGCTTGCGTATGTATTGTATTAAAAAAAGTATGAGAGTTGTAGGAGTACACTCCTATCAAACAAATTTAAAAATGGGTACAGAGCTTCTACGTGATGTATATTTTTCTTTAGTTTATGTCATTTTCCTTAATTTACTGTTTATGCGATTGCATATGCACCCGAGCACCAAAACAACGCCCTCAAAGTGATAGTTCTACTAATTAACGTTTGCTGCTCCATTTTATATGAGCATAGACTGAACACCATTTTGTGTCCCAAAGTTTGCGTTGGGGACTTATGACACAGAATTACTCGTTCAAGAATCATTTCATCTTCCCTTGCACTCTATGCTTATTGGTTAGGGAGTGTTAGAGCATCTACAACCGCGAACAGCAAATTCAACCCTTCAAACGCATCGTAGATGCGTCTGGACGTGTCCATGGATAGTGATTGATCATACCTTAAATTTGCTCATCTGCATCCAGATACCTTATACTAGAAACCTTAAATCCATACAAAAGCACCGAAACGATGAAATCATGTACTATGTAGATCACATAGCTTATACTACCCTGATCCTCATTAGAGATGTCCACTATATCCATGCTCGGCTCCGGGTACAAGGGCGGTAGCCGCAACCGCGGCTCCACCGGCTGCCTTGCGTCACCCTTCGCCTCCATCTCCGTGTCGAGTTCGTCGAAGAGCGCGTCGGTCACCGCCCGTTCCCGCCGGATGAACTACCGCTTGGCCTCCACATATGCCTCATCCTGAATGGACTCCAGTATGGCATGCTGCTCCGCCATCTCGGCCGCTTGGCCGACCATGAACTCCACCTCCATGTACTCCATGTTGAAGCCCGGAGCCAGCGCTAGCTCCTGCTCTGGCCGCTCCACCTCGTCCTCATTTGGATCCGGCACCTCCATCGGAGACGACTGCTACTTCCCTCCTATCCTCCTCCTCCTCCACTTGCTCCTTGTGACGCCCTTGATTCAATCGTACACTAATCATACACGCAAATGTGTATGATCAAGATCAAGGACTCACGAGAAGATATCACAACACAACTCTAGACACAAATTAAAATAATACAAGCTTTATATTACAAGACAGGGGCCTCGAGGGCTCGAATACATAAGCTCGAATACACAAGAGTCAGCGGAAGCAACAATATCTGGGTACAGACATGAGTTAGACAAGTTTGCCTTAAGAAGGCTAGCACAAAAGCAACTTCGATCGAAAAGGCAAGGCCTCCTGCCAAGAAGCCTCCTAACTACTCCTAGTCGTCGTCGGCCTCCACGTAGTAGTAAGCATCGGCGGTGGCATCTGCTTCCTGGGCTCCGACCTCTGGTTACATCAACCGAAAAGAAGAAGAAAGGGGGAAAAGGGGGAGCAAAGCAACCGTGAGTACTCATCCAAAGTACTCGCAAGCAAGGAACTACACTACATATCAACATTATCAAAGTAAGGATGTATATGTGGACTGGGCTGCAGAAATGCCAGAATAGAGGGAAGGCCTAGTCCTATCGAAGACTAGCATCTTCTGGAAATCACCATCTTGCAGCAACATGAGGGAGTAGAGTAGCATAAACTAAAGTAGCAGTAGTGTTATCAACCTCGGCCAGACATCCTTTCTCGACTTCCTGCGAGAAAGCAATCCCAGAGCCATACTATTCAGTTATCATCACAATCCAATTCTCATACCCAAGTCTCATCTCAAGTCTCCAGTTCTAGTTGTATCGGTCGGGATACAACTCCAAGTGTCCGTTACCCTAGGACAGGCTATCCATAGATGTTTTCTTCCCTGCAGGGGTGCACCAACTTACCCACCACGCTCGATTAACTCTAGCCGGACACACTTTCCTGGGTCATGCCCGGCCTCGGCCAAACAATACGCCGTAACCCGACCTAGGCTTAATAGAGAGGCCAGCACGCCAGACTAACCCTATGCCCCCGGGAACTCTTGCACGTTGCGTACGCGGCCGGTGAGCAGACCTAGCTACCTCCTTCAACAAGGCAGGTGCTTACGCAGTCCAACCCGGCGCGCGCCGCTTAGTCTCTGACGTCTATTAAGCTTCGGCTGATGTATACGACGCAGAACGCCCATACTATGCCCACGTGATGGTTAGTGCTATCAGGCCAGAGGCCCCTCGGATCAAATATCAAAATCGTAGTGGATTAGGAACGCGCGGTAACAAGCAGAGACTCACGAAAGATGTGACCCCGTTGCCCCGTCTCGAGGACTTGCGGCAAGGGCTAGGAATGCCCGGCCACGCCTCATAATTATCTCGCGGGCACCCTCCAGGCCAACCCGTCTCCACATCACTCGCAATTAAGCTCGCGCGGGTACCCCTCAGGGCCGACCCTGTCGGCGTTCTGGGAATGGGGGTCCCCAGACTTGCCTGCCTGTGGCCTGCGGCGTGGCTCAAAGGAGGCCCAGTATGGCCCAACTTCTTCAACACGAGACCCAAGACCCTCGCGAGGGGCCAAGCCTCGCGGGGCGGACGACACGGTGCTTCCTCAGGCGCAGCCTTGCCAGGATGGCTCACGAGGAGGCGGAGAGATCAAGGCAGGGTACCCCGGGAGGTGCCCATGACGCAAGCCATGACGACCAAGGGCGCCGGGCGGGCGCCAGCCCGCGCAGTGTCCTCCCTTTCCTCTTTGGTGCAAAGGGGGCAAGCGTAGGCAAGATGATCAAGCAAAGGCATCCATTTCGGTGCAACAAGACCAAGACCAGTCCAACGGTGGGAAGGAGGTCATCGTGGAGCCCAGGACGGCGTCATCACAGGGCCTTTGGTAGGCGAGGACCGACTTTAGTCAGGATAAGAGTACTGTATGTTCCCCTTCGAATTTGGCCAATTGTTGGCGCCCTTCCCGCTCAATATTTGGGAAGAGGCCCAGGGCCTTTGCCTATAAATAGGACTAGCCACCCCCAGGGTAGCGGCAGGTGAGAATTAGACAGAACAGGTACAGACACACTGAGAGAGAGAGAAGGGCGGCTGAACTCCCCTAGCAGTTCATCGTCCCAGCAAGAACACGCCCTCGCGAGGCTGTTCTCCTTTGTACTGTTCATCATCATCAGCCCAAGAGGCAATCCACCCACCACACTGGAGTAGGGTATTACACCACATCGGTGGCCCGAATCAGTATAAACTTTGTGTCTGTTGTGTTGTTTCTTTGGTAGTTTAGATCCTTGCGAGACGGAGAGGTAGAGGGCAGAATCTCCGCGCGCACCCCAGAGTTCGAACCTTAAGGGTCTGCTGGAACACGAAATCCTACATTTGGCGCGCCAGGTAGGGGTGCGCCGGAATTTTCTTCCACTGTTTCGTTCTCCTCCGACCGTCGCGTCCATACCTAACGCTCGTCGGACCCGCGCCGAGCGCCTGGCCGCCGTCGCCTCCCGCGTCGCCCAGACGGCTCTAGTCGGTGGGCATTCTCGTCGTTCCCCGTCGCCCGCCGTCAACGCCGCCACCGGCCCGGCGGGGAATGAGCAGCAAGCATCGTCCCAACATCTGCATGTGCGGCAAGATAACCGCGCCGCTACATCAACACCCCCGGTCGTCGCGGCCCTTCTGGGAGGCTCGCAGGCGCCGCCCACAAGTCGCCATGTCAAGCCGTTTGTCCGCCGGGTCGGCGCCGTCTCCGCACGGCAGGGGGCTCCCATGGACCAAGTGGCGCGCGAGGCCGGTCTGGCCTTCAGCTCGGAGGACCATCCCGCCAACTTGGCCGGCTCGGGCGCGCTCCCCATGTTGTGCACCCCCACTATTTGCCAGGTGGCTGTCACCAGAACCCTCGTTGACGGCGGCGCCGGCCTCAGCATGCTTTCGGTTGAGACCTTCAACCTCCTCCGCATACCCCTGGAGCGACTGCAACCCAGTCGGTCTTTCTTGGGCGTCGGGGGCGGGTCATCCAGCTCCCTGGGACAAATCCGGCTCCCGGTAACCTTCGGCACCTACGACAACTTTCGCACAGAAATGATCGACTTGGACATCGCCCCCATCGGCCTTCCTTACAACGCCATCCTCGGCTACCCGGCGCTGGCCCAGTTCATGGCCGCCACGCACCCGGCGTGCAACCTCATGAAGATGCCCGGGAGCAGCGGTGTCCTCACCGTGCCTGGGGACACCGAAGATGCCCTGCGGGTACTCAAGCTTGCCTACAAGGCAGCGGCCTCGGCACAGCCATCCGACGCGGAGACCCCTGAACCCAAGGGGGCTGCGCCTGCCAAGAAGAGGCAGTTGTTCACCCAGGACAAAGCAGAAACCAAGCAGATACCTGTCGATGAAGATGGGTCCTCCAGTGCCACTTTCACCATAGGCGCCAATCTGGAGCCTGAGCAAGAGGAAGCCCTGATCAGGTTCCTGCGCGCAAATAAGGAGGTATTCGCTTGGGAGCCTGATCAGTTGGTGGGGATCCCCCGGAGCGTTATCGAGCATCACCTCAACGTGTGCCCAAACGTGCGCCCCGTGAAGCAGAAAGCCAAGCGGCAGTCCGCAGAGAAGCAGGCCTTCATCGTCCAAGAAACCGCAAGTTGGAGGCCGCTGGGGTCATTCGCGAGGTCCGATACCCAGATTGGTTGGCCAACCCGGTCGTTGTGCCCAAGAAGGGGGGAAAGGAACGCATGTGTGTCGACTTCACCAACCTCAACAAGGCATGCCTGCAAGATCCGTTCCCGCCCCCCCGCATCGATCAGATCATCGATTCCACTGCAGAGTGCGACCTACTCTGCTTCCTGGACGCCTTCTCTAGGTATCACCAAATCAAGATGGCAGTGGAAGACGTCGAGAAGACCGCCTTCCTGACCCCATGCGGGGTGTACTGCTATACATACATGCCATTTGGGTTGCGTAACGCGGGGGCGACCTTTCAGCGGCTGATGCACATCGCCTTGGGCCAGCAGCTCGGGAAGAATGTCGAAGCCTACATCGACGACATCGTGGTGAAATCTCGGGAGGCCAAGACCCTGATACAGGACCTGGAGGAGACTTCACGAGCCTCGATGCAGTGAACCCGCGGCTCAACCCAGAGAAGTGTGTGTTCGGAGTCCCCTCAGGCAAGCTCTTGGGCTTTCTCGTGTCCCATCGGGACATCGAGGCTAACCCGGAGAAGGTCAAGGCGGTCGAGGACATGAGCCCGCCGAAAACCCTCAGAGAAATGCAGAAGCTCACCGGACGCGTGACCGCGCTAGGGCGCTTCATCTCCAAACTGGGGGAGCGAGCACTGCCTTTCTTCCAGCTGATGAAGAAGAAGGGACCATTTGAATGGACCGAGGAGGCAGATAAGGTGTTTCAAGACCTCAAGAGGTACCTAACCAGTCCTCCGGTCATGGTGGCCCCGCGTCCTCATGAGCCCTTGCTGCTCTACCTCGCTGCCACTCACTACTCCGCCAGCGCAGCCCTGGTGGCGGTTAGAGAAGAGCGCCAAATCAGAGCCACGTCAACCACCCGAGACAAGGCAAGGAAGGAACAAGGGAGGCCCACGGGAGACGTAACTACAGCCGAGGAAGATCGGCCGTCGAAGGGTGCACCTGGGGCAAAAGAGGCCTCTCCTCAGGACGGACGGCCTCCCGAGGCTACATCACCTCGCGAAGCGCCCTTGCCTCCGGAGGGCGCCGCGAACACTGATACTCTCGGCCTTGTAGAGCACCCAGTCTACTTTGTCAGCACAGTGTTGCGAGACGCGAGGGCACGGTACCCCATGCCCCAGAAGCTCCTCCTCGCACTACTGGTGGCCCCGTGCAAGCTGCGTCACTACTTCCAAGGGCATCCCATCAAGGTCATCTCGTCATACCCCTTGGAGAGAGTGCTCAGGAGCCCTAACTCGGCTGGACGGGTCACCGAGTGGAACATAGAGCTGCAAGCATTCCAGCTCGAGTTTAGCACGACCAGGGTCATCAAAGGGGCAGCGCTAGCAGACTTCGTAGCAGAATGGACTGAAGCACCCGGCCTCGAGAACAACGAGGATCGGTCCCTCTCCCCGGGGAGTGAGGCACCGGAAGGCTGGGTCGTGTACTTCGATGGGGCGTTCTCCAGGCACGGCGCCGGGGCAGGAGCGGTGCTGATATCGCCCACTCAAGACAAGCTCTGCTACGCCGTACAACTCTGTTTCCAGCAAGGCGAAAAGGTCTTGAACAACATAGCGGAATATGAGGGTTTGATAGGAGGGTTGAAGGCAGAGGCAGCTTTGGGGGTGAAGCGCCTCACCGTCAAAGGTGATTCGCAGCTCCTTGTCAACTTCTCCAACAAGGTGTACGAACCAAGGGATGAGCACATGGAGGCCTATCTAGCGGAGGTCCGTAGGATGGAGAAGCAGTTCTGGGGGCTGGAATTGAAGCATGTGCCCCGTGGCACCAATCAGGAAGCCGACGACATCGCCAGACGGGCGTCAAGGCGGCTGCCTCAGGAGCCTGGCATATTTGAAGAGCGGCTCTTCAAGCCCTCAGCCCAGCCGTCGTTGTCAAGCACCGCCCAGCCTCGGGAGGAACTCCCTCAGCCACCGGCCTCAGGAGCCCCGGCCTGCGGCCCCGCCTCAGGGGCACGCCTGCTCCTGACTATGGAACCTCAGGAGGAATGCTGGATCACTGAACTCCGGAGTTATTTAACACAGGGGGCCCTGCCGGAGCAAGAGGGAGAAGCAGAGCGCGTGGCGCGGCAAGCCACGACATATTGCATCAGGGACGGGGAGCTCTACCATAGACGTCCCAACGACGTATCCCTGCGCTGCATTTCCAGGGAGCAAGGGAAGGAACTGTTGGAAGACATACACGGCGGGGACTGCGGGCATCACTCGTCATCACGGACCCTCGTCGGCAAAGCATTCCGCAGCGGGTTCTATTGGCCCACCGCACTCAACGACGCTGTCAAGCTGGTGAAAGCTTGTGAGGCTTGCCAATTTCATGCCAAACAGATCCATCAGCCGGCAGGAGGCTTGCAGACTATACCCCTTTCATGGCCATTTGCAGTTTGGGGGCTGGACATTCTGGGCCCGTTCCCTCGGGCGCCAGGGGGCTACCGCTACCTCTACGTCGCCATAGACAAATTCACCAAGTGGGCAGAAGTGGAGGCCGTCTGCACCATCCCCGCGGGTTCCGCGGTAAGGTTCATCCGGGGCATCGTGAGCCGGTTCGGGGTGCCGAACCGCATCATCACAGACAACGGTTCGCAGTTCACCAGTAACCTCTTCAAAACATACTGTGCTAACCTTGGAACGCAGATATGCTATGCTTCGATGGCGCACCCGCGGAGCAACGGCCAAGCTGAACGAGCCAATGCGGAGGTCCTGAGGGGCCTGAAGACAAGGACATTCAAGAAGAAGCTGGAGGCCTGCGGCAGAGGTTCGTACGATGAGCTCCAGTCTGTGTTGTGGTCCATCCGCACAACCGTGACCAAGCCAACCGGGGAGACCCCATTCTTCCTGGTCTACGGAGCCGAAGCAGTCCTCCCTCATGAGGTCAGACATCGCTCCGCACGGGTCCTAGCGTTCGATGAGGTGCAACAGGACGCCATGCGGGGGGTGGACCTCGTGCTGGGGGAGGAACGCCGCCGAGAAGCCGCGCTGCGAGCGGCGAGGTACCAGCAGGTGCTGCGGCGATATCACTGCCGCAGCATCCGCCCCAGGACCCTCAAGGTAGGAGACCTCGTGCTCAGATGGGTCCTCTCCAGGGAAGGGCTGCACAAGCTCTCTCCCATGTGGGAGGGCCCGTTCAAGGTTGTTCATGTTTCCAGGCCAGGCTCCGTTCGCTTGGAGACCCAGGAAGGGGAGCCGATCCAGAACGCGTGGAACATCCAACACCTCCGGAGGTTCTATCCATGAAGGCCCAGAGCCTATGAAGAAGGCGAACGCCTGTGAAGATTGATCCTTTTTGGGAAAGGCCCTGAGCCTATGAAGAAGGCGAACGCCTGTGAAGATTAATCCTTTTTTGGAAAAGGCCCTAAGCCTGTGAAGAAGGCGAACGCCTGTGAAGATTGATCCTTTTTGGGAAAGGCCCTGAGCCTGTGAAGAAGGCGAACGCCTGTGAAGATTAATCCTTTTTGGGAAAGGCCCTGAGCCTGTGAAGAAGGCGAACACCTGTGAAGATTAATCCTTTTTGGGAAAGGCCCTGAGCCTGTGAAGAAGGCGAACGCCTGTGAAGATTAATCCCTTTTTGGAAAAGGCCCAGAGCCTGTGAGGAAGGCGAATGCCTGTGAAGCTCGTTACCCTAAGAAGAAAGGCCCGGAGCCTGTGAAGAAGGCCAATGCCTGTGAAGCTCGCCGCCCGTGACACTCTCACGTAATAATGAGTGGGGCTGTACACGCCCCGGAGTCTCAGGAGCGCCGTCCTCAAGCCCTGGGGCTCCCTCCCATGCCCAGTGGCAGCACTTAGCTCCACGCTGGTGAGAAGACGTCGAAGACTAGACTAGGTGCCGGACGCGGCTTTTTCATTTGCTTTCCGCAGTTGGTTCACTTTGTTCGCAGTTGAAGTTTTATTGGAATTATTGCCGTCATTGGTTTACATTTCGCCGATTTTCACTCCCCCGTTTTGATTCCTCCTGCAATAAGTCTCGCGAGGGGGAGCGGCCGAGTGCCCTCGCGAGGGTTCCTGTCCTACTCGTTCTGAGGTTTCACGACCCGGGTCCATCTCGGGAGCACCCCTCCGGTTCGTGCCCCTCGGGCACCGCGACACGCACACAGGGCCTGGGTCGGTCACCCCCCACGGCTGGGGCCGGGAACTATTTACGTGCGAACACACATCTGGAAAGCGCGAAAGCTAAATCAAGGTAGTTTTTAACAGCAACAACTTCCAAACACGCCCCCACAGGGCACCATGCATCTGTTCTCTTTTACACAGGAAACAAAAGGGAAAGAAAGGACGATCCAGACGCGGCACGCCTCGCTCCGGCCAGCCGAGGCGACCCGGGACGCCTCCGGGGCTCAGGCGGACTCCCTTTCGCGCTTCACCGGGACGTGGCGACGAGCGGATGAACAACCACCCCCCAAGCAGGCGCGACGGCGTGGGGGCTGGCTGCGGCCACCGCTGGAGGAGCCGCCTGAAGAAGAGTTGGTGGACCTTGGGGAGCATCGAGCGCCGCCATCCGAGCGGGCGCTGTCTCCTCCATCGTTGTCGGGGCGAGGCCCCTGGCCACGGTCGTCGCCCTCGGGGCAGCATCCCGCGCGGCGACCATCTTCCCCAAACACCCTCACATAGAGGGTGCCGTCGCCGTCGAACTTGAAGTGGAGGGTGCACCGCTGACCCAGGCGGCGCGCGCGGGCAAACGTTTGCCAGCCGCGGGTCAGGGCCCCATTCCCAGAAGGGGAGACTTCAAGCGAAACCCAGGAGGCCCTGCTGCAACAACCGTCAGCCTAGAGCCAGAAGCCGCACCGGGCGCTGGCCGGCAGCTCGTTGATGAAGAAGCGGGGGAGCTGGAGCCAGGTGCTGGTTGGGTCCGCCGACCACACGACGAACTCCGGCAGCACCTTCGCCGAGCGAAAGCGCGGCCTGGGGGGCCGCGCAGTCACGGCCTGCCTGCCCTTGGCAGCCGAGCGCTCACCTCCCCGTGGGGAACCCTCCCTGTGGCCGCGGGGAGCCGCAATGGGGACCGCGGGATGCTTGCGGGGACGACCTCGGCCGCGCTTGGCCGGGGGGAGTCGGGCCCCGCTCGACTGGCCTTCCCCTTCTCCGCGGCTGAGAACCTCTTTGGAGCCATGCGAGCGGCGAGTGGCTAAGGAGAAGTAGAAGAAGAGAAGCAGGAAGGGGCGGACTGGCGGACTTCACGCGGCCCCGTACTTATAGCTAGAAAAGGCCAACCGTCGAGCACCACGATCGTAGGTAATAATGACCCGTATCTATACATGCAGGGAATAGTCAAGTCATGCAGTCACCAAGGCGTCGTGGGGAAGCGGAGACACCCACGTCCTATCAAACCGCCACGCGGCGCCCAACGCCGCATGCTATTAGGGCCCGCGGCGCTTCGCTCTTGCCCTTTTGCCTCTCGGCACGGCCATGTCCGGGCACGCCTTGGGCCCGGGGGCTACTGTCGGCGTTCTGGGAACAGGGTTCCCCAGACTTTCCTGCCTACGGCCTGCGGCGTGGCTCAAAGGAGGCCCAGTACGGCCCAACTTCTTCAACACGAGACCCAAGACCCTCACGAGGGGCCAAGCCTCGCGGGGCGGACGACACGGTGCTTCCTCAGGCACAGCCTGGCCAGGATGGCTCACGAGGAGGCGGAGAGATCAAGGCAGGGTACCTCGCGAGGTGCCCATGACGCAAGCCATGACGACCAAGGGCGCCGGGCGGGCGCCAGCCTGCGCAGTGTCGTCCCTTTCCTCTTTGGTGCAAAGGGGGCAAGCGCAGACGAGAGGATCAAGCAAAGGCATCCATTTCGGTGCAACAAGACCAAGACCAGTCCAACGGTGGGAAGGAGGTCATCGTGGAGCCCAGGACGGCATCATCACAGGGCCTTTGGCAGGCGAGGACCAACTTTAGTCAGGATAAGAGTACTGTATGTTCCCCTTCGAATTTGGCCAATTGTTGGCGCCCTTCCCGTTCAATATTTGGGAAGAGGCCCAGGGCCTTTGCCTATAAATAGGACTAGCCACCCCCAGGGTAGCGGTAGGTGAGAATTAGACAGAATAGGTACAGACACACTGAGAGAGAGAGAAGGGTGGCTGAACTCCCCTAGCAGTTCATCGTCCCAGCAAGAACACGCCCTCGAAAGGCTGTTCTCCTTTGTACTGTTCATCATCATCAGCCCAAGAGGCAATCCATCCACCACACTGGAGTAGGGTATTACACCACATCGATGGCCCGAACCAGTATAAACTTTGTGTCTGTTGTGTTGTTTCTTTGGTAGTTTAGATCCTTGCAAGACGGAGAGGTAGAGGGCAAAATCTCCGCGCGCACCCGAGAGTTCGAACCTTAAGGGTCTGCCGGAATCCGAAATCCGACAGACCCGTCTTTCCAAGTAACAGTGGTAAAGTCCAAGTATCCGTGTGTCCAAACATCAAGGGGAAAACTCGAGGAATCACCCCCGATGAATTCCACTAGATGTAATCATCAAGGTGAACGTAAGAGGAATCACCCTCGAGGTTCACACTTGAGGGGTTGCATGACAGAGCCGTATCAGAAGTGGTTAAGGAGGAAATCACCCTCGATGACCATGACCGAATAGCTACACTATAGGTTAACAACAGAAGTGCTGAAGAGGTCTCACCCTCGGCACTCGGTAGTAACCCAGTAGTGTCGAGCAACTAAGGAGAAGTGATGTGCGGTGTCGGGGCCTGGTCTTCGATCCCGTTGATCGGGTCTTCGATGATGAAACAAGGGCAACAAGGACAAGGTGGGGGGTCACTGGTGGATCACTAACCAACATATACTAAGCAGTTTAGGATAAGCAGGTAAGGTACAACAACAGATACAAAAGCAGCCTATGCATTAGAATAGGAGCAAACAATAACAATAGCAAAATCTAATGCAAGCATGAGAGAATGGAATGGGCGATATCGGGATGATCAAAGGGGGGGCTTGCCTGGTTGCTCTGGCAAGGAGGGGTCGTCGGCGACGTAGTGGATCACCGGGGCATCACCGGCCTCGGGGTCTACCGGAGAGAAGAGGGGGAAGAAACAGTAAATACATAGCAAACAGAGGTATCACTAAGCATGACATGACGATACGTAGCGCTAGGCGTGCTCTAACGCGGTACTACACATTGCAGACGAAGGGGGGAAACATCCGAGGATGAATTCCCGGCATTAGGCGGATTCCGGACAAAGGAAAAGAGGGGGAAAGTTCCAAGTTCAGCATGCTAGGGGCATGTGACAGATGAACGGAACGCGTATTCAGATATGTTGGAGTTTTCTGAGCAACTTTCCTATAGAAAACATTTTCATCCGAGTTACAATTTATTTTCTATGAATTTTCAAAGATTAAAGCATATCCTGAAATTATTTAAATTAACAGAAAAGGAATAATGACATCAGCATGACATCAGTGTGACATCAGCAGTCAACATGACGGCTGACCAGGTCAAACTGACCAGTGGATCCCACCTGTCATTGGTAGTGGGCTAACATCAGTTCATTTTAATTTAAACAGAATAATTAATGACTGGACCCCACTAGTCAGTGACTAATTAGTTTAGCTAATTATGTTTATTTAGGAACAAGTTTTAATTAGGCTAATTAGGCAGGGGACCCGTGTGTCAGTGGCACTGAGTGCCCAGTCAGCATAGTTGACCACGGTCAACGTGGTTAACTGGGTCCTGGGGGCCCACGGGCAGCGACCCAGAGGCGGGCCCTGCCGGTGCCAGGTCAGCACCGGTGCCGGAGCAACGCCGGCGAGCCTACCTGCGGCGGTGCGTCGCCGGAGTTGGCCGGAAAATGCGTACGAGGCACGGAAAGAGGTGCGGCTAGACGCATTTGAACGGCCACTCGTCCGCGCGTCGAGTGCTGGTGGTAGCATCGCCGGACCTGGCCGGAAACGTCGCCGGCGACAAGGTCCGCCGGCGGAGCGGCTACAGTCGACGGCAGAAAAGCAGCTACGACGCGCTACAGCTCAGGCGAAAGGGCTAGGCACGTGCTGCGCGACGCGGTGAGGCTAACGGGCATACGCCCGTGACCATTTGGTCACAGGAGACTCGCCGGCGACGAGCTTCGCAGCGCTGCGTTTGGTTGGTCGACGAGGTGGAGCTACGGGCGTCGGCTTCGGGCGTTGCTGGGCTCGCCCGAACGAGCGGAGCGAGCTGCACCCTCCTGTGGTGGCGGTGAGGCCGGAGGAGGCCCGTAGCGACGGCGATGAGCGGTGAGGTATGCGGCAGAGCTGAGCTCGGCCATGGCGGACGCGGTGGCTATGGGAGCGCAAGAGGCCAGGGGAGCAAGGGAAGGGGAAGAGGGGCTCACCACGCGGCGCAAGAAAGGCCCGTGGTAGTTTAGGAGCAGCAGGAGTCTACGACGTTCGTCGGGGAGGAAGGGGATCGCCGGCAACCCGAGGAAGACGACAACATGGTCGGCGATGCAGAGCTCCTCGGTTCCTTCCAGCGGCTCCAGAAGACGGGGCAGTCCACGACGATGCCGACGAGCACGGCCAGGCCGAGTCGAAGGCACGGTGGCTGCAGAGATGACGAAGACGCGGCGGCGATGGCGCTCGGAGGTGGATGGGGAACAAAGGGGAGAGGCGACGAGCAGGCGGAGAGGGGAGAGGTGGATCTGGGAGATGAGGAGGCAAGTGGGGAGGGGATACGGGGAAGCCCGAGGCGTCGGGGGATCTTATCCCCTCGCCGACGATGCCGGTGAGCCGGTCCAGTGGCGACCGTGGGCACGGTCGGAGGAACATGGAGGGGGAAGGAGCGACCCAGCGGGGAAGGTGGGCCGGCTTGCTGGGACGGGCCGAGGCCCAGGGGCAGGGGGCTTTCTCTCTCTCACCTCCTCTCTCTCTTTTAGTTCTATTTTTTTAACTCAAAATAGAGAGAGGAAAAGATTTATTTGAGCATCCAAAGGATTTAGAAAAAATACGGGACTTGGCCCATTAATTCCTCCACATTTTTAGGTATTGCCACACTTAGTTTGGAGGCAAGAGGATTTGACTAGGAATTTTGGAAATTGGGAAAGGCATATTTAAATGCTGCTGGAACACTAATTAATTTCTAGGGGCAATTTGGGAACTCCAAAGATTTTGGTTTTAACATGAAAAATACCTAGAGAATATTTGTCATATTGTGAACTATTTTGATTGCATGAAAGAAGAAGCAAATATTTGACATGCAATTTGAATTTGAATTTGAAGCAGATTTTGGACAAGTGGCATTTTTGCATGATGATCATGATGACATGGCCTTTATTAGGGGAAGATTACTGTAGTGTGATGCTGGGGATGTTACAAGTCTCCTCCATTACCAGAAATCTCGTCCCGAGATTTAAGTGGGGAAGTAAAGAGTAACTTCGGGAGAACTGACCCTTATAGGGTTAATTATCTGCTGAACAATTCAGGGAATGAGGCAGAAGTATCTCTCGAGTTGAAACTTAATAAACATCGAGAGCAAAGTATGAAGGTACAATAGGAAGTTTCAAGCGAATGGACAAATGATTGATACCTGAACAAAGTGTGAGGAAGGGGTTCAGAGCATCGGGAACAGATCATCTCTCGAAAGGTGGCTCGTGACATGATACAAAGCCAAATGCAAGAATATTTCGGAATCAAAGATATACAGGAGAGTCAGGTTCCGATTCTGTGGAACTGTGGGTTATGAGCCCACCATGTGGGTTAAAAGTAGAAAGGGGGCCGATAGGAAGGCATGTCAGATGATAGACTGTTAGTTATGTTGTCAACAACATTGGTACCAAGGGCGAGGGCCAGAGAGAACTATTTTCCTGCTCGTTGAACGAGGCAGACCAATAGGCAAAGTTCTTGTCCATCGATGGTTACCGAAATGTCAACAGCAATAATAACAAGGTCTTAGTGACAAATAGTACACCGAGGTGTTTTCATAAGCAGGGAACTATTATTGCTTAGACAAAACAATGGAAAAAGGGTGATCATTAGATCAATCAGAACATTGGAAAGGAAAATGTGTTCACACACCAGGATTGGGAGTATATCCTTCCCAAGGGGAAGCGGAGCCGGATATACATGATATGACAACAAATTCAAAAGCATTTAGATAACGGGGCGAGGAGCGGATCATGATATTACCCATACAATGGTGTTTGGATAATAGATCAAGAAACATCCGACAATGTGCTTCCAATGCTCTTGTTGATATACGAAATACCTCAGTCATGCTTCGAGGTAGCATTAACATGGTGTTACAAGTAGGTGTTGGAGTTGAAGATCACAAGAAACACTCAAGGAACAATTGCAGCAATAGCAAGGAGTCCAAGGTATAACCGAGACATGATCAAACATGTGTTGGAAAGAAGACAAGGGAGGTGTCGATGATAACTCAAATCATCAAGGGTCAAGGATGGTAGTTCTCATCACGAATTCTATTGATATCCTGGAAGAGCTCAGAATGTTGATGATGATCACGACACATTTGTCGAGAGATTTCATGAAGAGGTAATCGATCAGCGATGACATCAAGTCAAATGAATGATGAAGCGAAAGCTTATTGGAACCACGGGTTCGACACAAGCTTGAAATCAAGCTTGTTGTTCAAGGTGAAATGATAAGATGAGGAAGATCGACGTAAGCTTAGCTCATCGTCGAAAGTTGTGCTCCAAGAATAAGGACCAAGTAGCACAGTTAAAATTAGCACGATATATGATATATCCGGTCAGGCTAGGAATGATGTGATGGAGTATCACTCCAATTAAGAATTTACAAGAGGTAGTGCAATGACACAATATCCTCGAGATGACATGAGGCAATACTTGAAGGTAGATCAAATTGGAGGTGGACAGGTGAAATGACTTGCAGGAGACAAGTATTTTAACTTGTCCGGGAAATGGAATTAAGGAGAAACTATCATGGTCAGAACCACGGTTGCAAAGGATCAAATCCTAGATATAAGATGATCTTATACCAAGGGGATAATTAATTTTAATAGAAGCTTCCATGATAAGATCTACATCGTGTCCACGGGCATGAACACAAAGTTCAAGGTCGACTCCCACTTCTTCAATGCATATCATTTCATTTACTTCTCACTTTCGATGAAGTTGTAGTGTTGAAAAGTTATCTGGCAAAACACCAGAAGAGTAAGAATCGTTAAAACTCTCAGGTTCAAACGGATTAGGGGAGGCGTAGGTTCAACCCATAGGGGCATCTTAGGAACCTATTCCATAAACTTCAGAAGTAAACAACACAAGCTCGAAAGCAGAGCATGGTTGACAAAAGGAGAGGATACAATTTACCAAAGGCATTATGTATGTGGGAAATGACTTCACGAGGTTCTTTGAATATGAAGGACACTGTCGGATGATAATCCAATAATGGATCCGGTGATCCACAACGGAGCTGATGTGAGTATCAATATTCAATAAGAAGAAGAAATAATGCAGAGGTGTCGGATTTCAGAAATATCTGATAATTCCAAAGCTTAAATGCGAAGGAATTATGATTTCCAATCCGAGGGATCAGAAGCAGATGCTCTAATCAAAAGATAAGCAAGTTGAAAAGACATAGATCGACAATCATTCAAGGTTTGATTTGCCGAGAACCAGCTCATGTCCGGCGTGGAGTCTGAGCCAGAAGGATAAATAATTACCAAGGAATAACTAATGAATGTGTGCATTCACGTACATGTAGAATCAATATGATAAGAATGAAAATCTCAAAGGAGTTTAATGAATATTGTTAGACATATGGAATTAACCATCATGCAAGACGATAAGGAAGAACATGAGCTATAGGCTACTGAGGATTATCGGAAGAAGAATAGTATTCCAAAGAATTTGTGAACACATGAACAACTAGGGATGAACGGATCTCCGGTAAGTGTGAGGAATTATCCATACATGTATTCATGCGGAAAAGGAGCTGCAAGGCAACAGGCACAAATGATTCTCGAAATATCCGAAGTATTTCAGGGGTATCCTGTAATAACGAGAATAATTGGAAATGAAGGTATGGACAACAAGTGCATGCAGATATCCTTAGGGATATGCAGCTATCCTTAGGGATTTATCGGTGATATGTGCTACCTCTTGAGCACTGCGTTGGTTTTCCCCGGAGAGGAGAGGATAATGCAGCAAAGTAGCGTAAGTATTTCCCTCAGTTTTTAAGAACCAAGGTATCAATCCAGTAGGGGGCCACGCTCAAGTCCCTCGTACCTCCACAAAAAGATAGCTACTCGCAACCAACACGATTAGGGGTTGTCAATCCCTTCACGGTCACTTACGAGAGTGAGATCTGATAGAGATAATATTTTTGGTATTTTTGGTATAGAGATGCGAAGTAAAAAGTAAAAGGCAAAGTAAAAAGCAAGCAAGATTAAAGTGATGGAGATTGATATGATGAGAATAGACCCGGGGGCCATAGGTTTCACTAGTGGCTTCTCTCAAGAGCATAAATATTCTACGGTGGGTGAACAAATTACTGTTGAGCAATTGACAGAATTGAGCATAGTTATGAGAATATCTAGGTATGATCATGTATATAGGCATCACGTCTGAGACAAGTAGACCGACTCTTGCCTGCATCTACTACTATTACTCCACTCATCGACCGCTATCCAACATGCATCTAGAGTATTAAGTTAAAAACAGAGTAACGCCTTAAGCAAGATGACATGATGTAGAGGGATAGTTTCATGCAATATGATAAAAACCCCATCTTGTTATCCTCGATGGCAACGATGCAATACGTGCCTTGCTGCCCCTTCTGTCACTGGGAAAGGACACCGCAAGATCGAACCACAAAGCTAAGCACTTCTCCCATGGCAAGAAAAACCAATCTAGTAGGCCAAACCAAACTGATAATTCAAAGAGACTTGCAAAGATAACCAATCATACACAAAAGAATTCAGAGAAGATTCAAATATTATTCATAGATAGACTTGATCATAAACCCACAATTCATCGGTCTCAACAAACACACGGCAAAAAGAAGATTACATCGAATAAATCTCCACGAGAGAGGGGGAGAACATTCTATTGAGATCCAAAAAGAGAGAAGAAGCCATCTGGCTACTAACTATGGACCCGAAGGTCTGAGGTTAACTACCCACACTTCATCGGAGGGGCTATGATGATGTAGAAGCCCTCCGTGATGACGGCCCTCTCCGGCGGAGCTCCGGAACAGGCCCCAAGATGCGATCTCGTGGATACAGAAAGTTGCGGCGGTGGAATTAGGTTTTTGGCTCTGTCTCTGATCGTTTGGGGGTACGTAGGTATATATAGGAGGAAGGAGTACGTTGGTGGAGCAACAGGGGGCCCATGAGGCAGGAGGGCGCGCCCTAGGGGGGCGCCCCCCACCCTCGTGACCGCCTCTCTTGTTCCTTGGAGCAGGGTCCAAGTCTCCTAGATCACGTTCGGTGAGAAAATCACGTTCCCGAAGGTTTTATTCCGTTTGGACTCCGTTTTATATTCTGTTTCTCCAAAACTCTGAAATAGGCAAAAAACAGCAATTCTGGGCTGGGCCTCCGGTTAATAGGTTAGTCCCAAAAATAATACAAAAGTGGAAAATAAAGCCCAATATAGTCCAAAACAGTAGATAATATAGCATGGAGCAATCAAAAATTATAGATATGTTGGAGACGTATCAGGCATCCCCAAGCTTAATTCCTGCTCGTCCTCGAGTAGGTAAATGATAAAAAGAGAATTTTTTATGCGGAGTGCTACTTGGCATAATTTCAATGCAAATCTTCTTAATTGTGGTATGAATATTCAGATTTGAAAGATTCAAGAGAAAAGTTTATATTGACATAAAAATAATAATACTTCAAGCATACTAAAAGCAATTATGTCTTCTCAAAATAACATGGACAAAGAAAGTTATCCCTACAAAATCATATAGTCTGGCTATGCTCTATCTTCACCACACAAAGTATTTAAATCATGCACAACCCCGATGACAAGCCAAGCAATTGTTTCATACTTTAACATTTTCAAAACTTTTTCAATCTTCACGCAATACATGAGCGTGAGCCATGGATATAACACTATATGTGGAATAGAGTGGTGGTTGTGGAGAAGACAAAAAGAGGGGAAGATAGTCTCACATCAACTAGGCGTATCAACGGGCTATGGAGATACCCATTAATAGATATCAATGTGAGTGAGTAGGGATTGCCATGCAACGGATGCGCTAGAGCTATAAGTATATGAAAGCTCAACAAAAGAAACTAAGTGGGTGTGCATCCAACTTGCTTGCTCACGAAGACCTAGGGCAATTTGAGGAAGCCCATCATTGGAATATACAAGCCAAGTTCTATAATGAAAATTCCCACTAGTATATGAAAGTGACAAAATGAGAGACTCTCTATCATGAAGATCATGGTGCTACTTTGAAGCACAAGTGTGGTAAAAGGATAGTAACATTGTCCCTTCTCTCTTTTTCTCTCATTTTTTTATTTGGGCCTTTTCTTTTTTTATGGCCTCTTTTTTTTCGTCCGGAGTCTCATTCTGACTTATGGGGGAATCATAGTCTCCATCATCCTTTCCTCACTTGGTACAATGCTCTAAAAATGATGATCATCACACTTTTATTTTTCTTACAACTCAACAATTACAACTCGATACTTAGAACAAATATGACTCTATATGAATGCCTCCGGCGGTGTACCGGGATATGCAATGAATCAAGAATGACATGTATGAAAGAATTATGAATGGTGGCTTTGCCACAAATATGATGTCAACTACATGATCATGCTAGCAATATGACAATGATGGAGCGTGTCATAATAAACGGAACGGTGGAAAGTTGCATGGCAATATATCTCGTAATGGCTATGGAAATACCATGATAGGTAGGCATGGTGGCTGTTTTGAGGAATATATATGGTGGGTGTATGATACCGGCGAAAAGTGCACGGTGTTAGAGAGGCTAGCAATAGTGGAAGGATGGGAAAAAGTGCGTATAATCCATGGACTCAACATTAGTCATAAAGAACTCATATACTTATTGCAAAAATTTAGAAGTCATCAAAGCAAAGTATTACGCGCATGCTCCTAGGGGGATAGATTGGTAGGAAAATACCATCGCTCGTCCCCGACCGCCACTCATAAGGAATACAATCAATAAATAAATCATGCTCCGACTTCATCACATAACGGTTCACCATACGTGCATGCTACGGGAATCACAAACTTCAATGCAAGTATTCTTTAAATTCACAACTACTCAACTAGCATGACTCTAATATCACCATCTTCATATCTCAAAACAATTATCGTGCTTCAATCTTTTCTTAGTATTCAATGCACTCAAAAGAAAGTTTCACATATCTTGAATACCAAGCATATTATTATTAAGCAATTTACCATGCTATTTAGACTCTCCAAATGATCTAAGTGAAGCATAAGAGATCAATAGTTTCTTTAAAAAAATCCACCACCGTGCTCTAAAAGATCTAAGTGAAGCACGTAGAGAAAAATTATAACGCTCAAAAGATATAAGTGAAGCACATAGAGCAAAACTACAACGCTCAAAAGATATAAGTGAAGCACATAGAGTATTCTATCAAATTTTAATTCAAATATGGCTCTCTCAAAAGGTGTGTACAGAAAATATGATTGTGGCACACTAACAAACAAATACACAAAATAATACAAGACGCTCCAAGCAAAACACATATCGTGTGGTGAATAAAAATATAGCTCCAAGTAAAATTACCGATGGAAGTAGACGAAAGAGGGGATGCCTTCCGGGGCATCCCCAAGATTTGACTTTTTGGTGTCCTTGGATTATCTTGGGGGTGCCATGGGCATCCCCAAGCTTAGGCTCTAGCCACTCCTTGTTCCATAATCCATCAAAAGATTTCACCCAAAACTTGAAAACTTCACAACACAAAACTCAATAGAAATCTCGCGAGCTCCGTTAGAGAAAGAAAACAAAAGACCACTTCAAGGTACTGTAATGAACTCATTCTTTATTTATATTTGTGTTAAACCTACTGTATTCCAACTTCTCTATGGATTATAAACTATTTTACTAGCCATAGATTCATCAAAATAAGCAAACAACACACAAAAAACAGAATCTGTCAAAAACAGAACGGTCTGTAGTAATCTGTAACTAACGCAAACTTCTGGAGCTCCAAAAATATACCAAAATAGGACCCCCTAAAAAATTTGTTTATTGATCAGAAGCAATTGGAATCAGTATTTTATCACATTCTGGTGACTTTTAACAATTGTTTTCGTGAACAGAAAGATTCTGGAAATTACAGCAAGATCAAGTAACTATCATCCAAGAAGATCCTATAGGTCTAACTTGGCAGAAACACTAATCAAAACACAAAACCACATCTAAACAGAAGGTAGATGGATTATTTATTCCTAAACAGAAGCAAAAACAAAAAAAACTAAAATAAAATTGGGTTGCTTCCCAACAAGCGCTATCGTTTAACGCCCCTAGCTAGGCATAAAAGCGAGGATAGATTTAGGTATTGCCATCTTTGGTAGGCAATCCATAAGTGGCTCTCATGATAGTTTCATATGGCAATCTTACTTTCTTTCTAGGAAAGTGTTCCATGCCCTTTTTTAATGGAAATTGAAATCTAATATTTCCTTCCTTCATATCAATAATCGCACCAACCGTTCTAAGGAAAGGTCTACCAAGAATAATAGGGCAAGAAGGATTGCAATCTATATCAAGAACGATAAAATCTACGGGCACATAATTCCTATTTGCAAAAATAATAATATCATTAATCCTTCCCATAGGTTTTTTAATAGTAGAATCCGCAAGATGCAAGTTTAGAGAGCAATCATCAAAGTCACGGAAATCTAGCAAATCACACAAGGTTTTGGGGATAGTGGAGACATTAGCACCCAAATCACACAAAGCATAAAACTCATGATCTTTTATTTTAATTTTAATAGTTGGTTACCACTCATCATAGAGTTTTCTAGGGATAGAAACTTTCAACTCAAGTTTTTCTTCATAAGATTGCATCAAGGCATCAACAATATGTTCGGTAAAGGCTTTCTTTTGATTATAAGCATGAGGAGAATTTAGCACGGATTGCAACAAGGAAATACAATCAATTAAAGAGAAACTTTCATAATTAAATTCCTTGAAATCCAAAATAGTGGATTTAGCAATATCTAGGGTTTTATTTCTTTCAATCCCACTTTCATCAATTTCATCATAAAGATCTAAATACTCCGAATTTTTGGAACGCCTTCTAGGTAAAGGAAGATCATATTCAGTTTCATCAAGATTCATATTGAAAAACAAAGATTTAATAGGGGACACATCAATAACTTTTAGATCTTCATCTTGATTTTCATAGGAATTGGAAGAACACGCTTTAATAAAGGCATATTTGGAAGCATGCATCCTAGCGGTTCTTTCCTTGCACTCATCAATGGAAATTCTCATGGCTTTGAGAGACTCATTGATATCATGCTTAGGAGGAATAGATCTAAGCTTTAAATAATCAACCTCAAGAGAAATTCTATCAACGTTCCTAGCCAAATCATCAACTTTAAGCAATTTCTCTTCAAGCAAGGCATTAAAATTCTTTTGTGAATTCATAAACTCTTTAACACTATACTCAAATTCAGAGGGCATCTTATTAAAATTTTCATAAGAGTTGTTGTAGGAATTTCCATAATTATTAGAAGGATTACTAGGATAAGGCCTAGGATTAAAATTCCCTCTATACGCGTTGTTACCAAAATTATTCCTACCAACAAAATTCACATCCATAGATTCATTATTATTCTCAATCAAAGTAGACAAAGGCATATCATTAGGATCAGAAGAAACAATCTTAGTAGCAAATAATTTCATAAGTTCATCGATCTTTCCGCTCAAAACATTGATTTCTTCTATAGCATGCACTTTTTTATTAGTAGATCTTTCAGTGTGCCATTGAGAATAATTAACCATAATATTATCTAGGAGTTTAGTAGCATCTCCTAAAGTGATTTCCATAAAAGTGCCTCCCGCGGCCGAATCTAAAAGATTTCTAGAAGCAAAATTCAATCCGCCATAATTTTTTTGTATAATCGTCCACAAATTCAAACCATGAGTAGGGCAATTACGTATCATTAATTTCATTCTCTCCCAAGCTTGTGCAACATGTTCATGATCAAGTTGCTTAAAATTCATAATGTCGTTTCTAAGAGAGATGATCTTAGCGGGAGGAAAATACTTAGAGATAAAAGCATCTTTGCACTTGTTCCAAGAATCAATACTATTTTTAGGCAAAGACGAAAACCAAGCTTTAGCACAATCTCTAAGCGAAAAAGGAAATAGCTTCAATTTAACAACGTCATTATCAACGTCTTTCTTCTTTTGCATATCACATAAATCAACGAAACTATTAAGATGAGTAGCGGCATCTTCACTAGGAAGGCCGGCGAATTGATCTTTCATAACAAGATTCAACAAATCAGTATTGATTTCACAAGATTCGGTATTGGCAAGAGGAGCAATCAGAGTGCTAAGGAAATCATTATTATTGGTATGGGTGAAGTCACACAATTTGGTAGTATCTTGAGCAATCGCGACAAACAAGCAATCCAACACACGGGCAAAAAAAAGGCAAGCGAGAAAAAGGCAAACGGAAAGAGAGAGAGAGGAGGAGGAGATTGGGAAAGAGAGGGCGAATAAAACGGCAAGGGTGAAGTGGGGGAGAGGAAAACTAGAGGCAAATGGCAACTAATGCAATGCGAGAGATAGGGATTGTGATGGGCACTTGGTATGTTGAATTTTTGAGTAGACTCCCCGGCAACGGCGCCAGAAAATCTTCTTGCTACCTCTTGAGCACTGCATTGGTTTTCCCCGAAGACGAGAGGATGATGCAGCAAAGTAGCGTAAGTATTTCCCTCAGTTTTTGAGAACCAAGGTATCAATCCAGTAGGAGGCCACGCTCAAGTCCCTCGTACCTCCACAAAACGATAGCTACTCGCAACCAACGCGATTAGGGGTTGTCAATCCCTTCACGGTCACTTACGAGAGTGAGATCTGACAGAGATAATATTTTTGGTATTTTTGGTATAGAGATGCAAAGTAAAAGGTAAAAGGCAAAGTAAAAAGCAAGCAAGATTAAAGTGATGGAGATTGATATAATGAGAATAGACCCGGGGGCCATAGGTTTCACTAGTGGCTTCTCTCAAGAGCATAAATATTCTACGGTGGGTGAACAAATTACTGTTGAGCAATTGACAGAATTGAGCATAGTTATGAGAATATCTAGGCATGATCATGTATATAGGCATCACGTCCGAGACAAGTAGACCGACTCCTGCCTGCATCTACTACTATTACTCCACTCATTGACCGCTATCCAGCATGCATCTAGAGTATTAAGTTAAAAACAGAGTAACGCCTTAAGCAAGATGACATGATGTAGAGGGATAGTTTCATGCAATATGATAAAAACCCCATCTTGTTATCCTCGATGGCAACGATGCAATACGTGCCTTGCTGCCCCTTCTGTCACTGGGAAAGGACACCGCAAGATCGAACCCAAAGCTAAGCACTTCTCCCATGGCAAGAAAAACCAATCTAGTAGGCCAAACCAAACTGATAATTCAAAGAGACTTGCAAAGATAACCAATCATACACAAAAGAATTCAGAGAAGATTCAAATATTATTCATAGATAGACTTGATCATAAACCCACAATTCATCGGTCTCAACAAACACACGGCAAAAAGAAGATTACATCGAATAGATCTCCACGAGAGAGGGGGAGAACATTCTATTGAGATCCAAAAAGATAGAAGAAGCCATCTGGCTACTAACTATGGACCCGAAGGTCTGAGGTTAACTACCCACACTTCATCGGAGGGGCTATGATGATGTAGAAGCCCTCCATGATGACGACCCTCTCCGGCGGAGCTTCGGAACAGGCCCCAAGATGGGATCTCGTGGATACAGAAAGTTGCGGTGGTGGAATTAGGTTTTTGGCTCTATCTCTGATCGTTTGGGGGTACGTAGGTATATATAGGAGGAAGGAGTACGTCGATGGAGCAACAGGGGGCCCACGAGGCAGGGGGGCACGCCCTAGGGGGGGCACCCTCGTGACCGTCTCTCTTGTTCCTTGGAGCAGGGTCCAAGTCCCCTGGATCTCGTTCGGTGAGAAAATCACGTTCCCGAAGGTTTTATTCCGTTTGGACTCCGTTTGATATTCTGTTTCTCCGAAACTCTGAAATAGGCAAAAAACAGTAATTCTAGGCTGGGCCTCCGGTTAATAGGTTAGTCCCAAAAATAATATAAAAGTGGAAAATAAAGGCCAATATATTCCAAAACAGTAGATAATATAGCACAGAGCAATCAAAAATTATAGATACGTTGGAGACGTATCAATATGGAATTTCAACGGCAAAGGCACAAGGGTTTCGGGGAAACATTAGAGAGTATCTTCGAAATCTTCTGAAGCAGCAAACGATCGTCCGAACTGAAGGAGCTCTCCGGGAGGAAGTAATTACGAGATCCTAGTGTCAGACTTAGTAAAATGTTTAACCCGAATAGACAAGAGATCAGAGTCCCAGAGTATAGACGAGGAATAAAAGATCCTAATACCACCCAATTGGCGACGTGGGCCCGTAAGCCACACAGCCAAGTTAGTAAAACGGTTTTCTGTTTCTAGACTCAACTTCGGCCAAGGAGTTGGAAAGGGGGCTACCTACAGGCAGTCGGCTCTGATACCAACTTGTGACGCCCTCGATTCAATCATACACTAATCATACACGCAAATGTGTACGATCAAGATCAAGGACTCACGGGAAGATATCACAACACAACTCTAGACACAACTTAAAATAATACAAGCTTTATATTACAAGCCAGGGGCCTCGAGGGCTCGAATACATAAGCTCGAATACACAAGAGTCAGCAGAAGCAACAATATCTGGGTACAGACATGAGTTAGACAAGTGTGCCTTAAGAAGGCTAGCACAAAAGCAACTTCGATCGAAAAGGCAAGGCCTCCTGCCTTGGAGCCTCCTAACTACTCCTAGTCGTCATCGGCCTCCATGTTATAGTAAGCATCGGCGGTGGCATCCGCCTCCTGGGCTCTGACATCTGGTTGCATCAACCGGAAAGAAGAAGAAAGGGGGAAAAGGGGGAGCAAAGCAACCGTGAGTACTCGCAAGCAAGGAACTACACTACATATGCAACATTATCAAAGGAAGGATGTATATGTGGACTGGGCTGCAGAAATGCCAGAATAGAGAGAAGGCCTAGTCCTATTGAAGACTAGCATCTTCTGGAAATCACCATTGCAGCAACATGAGGGAGTAGAGTAGCATAAAGTAAAGTAGCAGTAGTGTTATCAACCTCGGCCAGAGATCCTTTCTCGACTCCCTGCGAGAAAGCAATCCCAAAGCCATACTATCCAGTTATCATCACAATCCAATTCTCATACCCAAGTCTCATCTCAAGTCTCCAATTCTGGTTGTATCGATCGGGATACAACTCCAAGTGTCCGTTACCGTAGGACAGGCTATTTATAGATGTTTTCTTCCCTGCAGGGGTGCACCAACTTACCCACCACGCTCGATTAACTCTGGCCGGACACACTTTCCTGGGTCATGCCCGGCCTCGGCCAAACAATACGCCGCAACCTGACCTAGGGTTAATAGAGAGGCCAGCATGCCGGACTAACCCTATGCCCCCAGGGGTCATGGGCCATCTCCCCGGGAACTCCTGCATGTTGCGTACGCGGCCGGTGAGCAGACCTAGCTACCTCCTTCAAGAAGGCAAGTGCTTACGCAGTCCAACCCGGCGCGCGCCGCTCAGTCGCTGACGTCTATTAAGCTTCGGCTGATGTATACGACGCAGAACGCCCATACTATGCCCACGTGATGGTTAGTGCTATCAGGCCAGAGGCCCCTCGGATCAAATATCCAAATCGTAGTGGATTAGGAACGCGCGGTAACAAGCAGAGACTCACGAAAGATGTGACCCCGTTGCCCCGTCTCGAGGACTTGCGGCAAGGGCTAGGAATGTCCGGCCATGCCTCGTAATTATCTCGCGGGCACCCTCTAGGCCAACCCGTCTCCACATCACTCGCAATTAAGCTCGCGCGGGTAGCCCTCAGGGCCGACCCGTCTTTCCAAGTAACAATGGTAAAGTCCAAGTATCCGTGTGTCCAAACATCAAGGGGAAAACCCGATGAATCACCCCAATGAATTCCACTAGATGTAATCATCAAGGTGAATGTAAGAGGAATCACCCTCGAGGTTCACACTTGAGGGGTTGCATGACAGAGCCGTATCGGAAGTGGTTAAGGAGGAAATCACCCTCGATGACCACGACCGAATAGCTACACTACAGGTTAACAATAGAAGTGCTGAAGAGGTCTCACCCTCGACACTCGGTAATAACCCAGTAGTGTCGAGCAACTAAGGGGAAGTGATGTGCGGTGCCGGGGCCTGGTCTTCGATCCCGTTGATCGGGTCTTCGATGATGAAGCAGGGGCAACAAGGACAAGGTGGGGGGTCACTGGTGGATCACTAACCAACCTATACTAAGCAGTTTAGGATAAGCAGGTAAGGTACAACAGCAGATACAAAAGCATGCTATGCATCAGAATAGGAGCAAACAATAACAATAACAAAGTCTAATGCAAGCATGAGAGAATGGAATGGGTAATATCGGGATGATCAAGGGGGGGGGGGTTGCTTTCCTAGTTGCTTTGGCAAGGAGGGGTCGTCGGCGACGTAGTCGATCACCGAGGAATCATCGGCCTCGGGGTCTACCGGAGAGAAGAGGGGGAAGAAACAGTAAATACATAGCAAACAGAGGTATCACTAAGGATGACATGACAATACGTAGCGCTAGCCGTGCTCTAACGCGGTACTACACGTTGCAGACGAAGGGGGGAAACATCCGAGGATGAATTCCCGACGTTAGGCGGATTCCGGACAAAGGAAAAGAGGGGGAAAGTTCCAAGTTCAGCATGCTAGGGGCATGTGACAGATGAACGGACCGCGTTTTCGGATTCGTTGGATTTTTCTGAGCAACTTTCATATAGAAAACATTTTCATCCGAGTTACGGTTTATTTTCTATGAATTTTCAAATATTAAAGCATATCCTGAAATTATTTAAATTAACAGAAAAGGAATAATGACATCAGCATGACATCATTGTGACGTCAGCAGTCAACGGGATAGTTGATCAGGTCAAACTGACCAGTGGGTCCCACCTGTCATTGGTAGTGGGCTAACATCAGTTCATTTTAATTTAAACAGAATAATTAGTGACTGGACCCCACTAGTCAGTGACTAATTAGTTTAGCTAATTATGTTTATTTAGGAACAAGTTTTAATTAGGCTAATTAGGCGGGGGACCCGTGTGTCAGTGGCACTGAGTGCCCAGTCAGCATAGTTGACCACGGTCAACGTGGTCAACTGGGTCCAGGGGGCCCACGGGCAGTGACCCAGTGGTGGGCCCTGCCGGTGCCAGGTCAGCGCCGGCCCCGGAGCAACGCCGGCGACCCTACCTGTGGCGGTGCGTCGCCGGAGTTGGCCGGAAAACGCGTACGGGGCACGGAAAGAGGTGCGGCTAGGCGCGTTTGAACGACCACTCGTCCACGGGTCGAGTGGTGGTGGTGGCATCACCGGACTTGGCCGAAAACGTCGCCGGCGACGAGGTCCGCGGCGGAGCGGCTACGTCGACGGCAGAAAAGGAGCTACGGCGCGCTACAGCTCGGGCGAAAGGGCTCGGCGCGTGCTGCGCGACGCGGTGAGGCTAACGGGCATACGCCCGTGACCATTTGGTCACCGGAGACTCGTTGGCGACGAGCTCCGCAGCGCTGCATTCGGTCGGTCGACGAGGTGGAGCTACGGGCGTCGGCTTCGGGCGTTGCTGGGGTCGCCCAAACGAGCGGGGCGAGCTGCGCCCTCATGTGGTGGCGGTGAGGCCGGAGGATGCCCGTAGCGACGGCGACGAGCGGTGAGCTATGCGGCAGAGCTGAGCTCGGCCATGGCGGACGCGGTGGCTACGGGAGCGCAAGAGGCCAGGGGAGCGAGGGAAGGGGAAGAGGGGCTCACCGTGCAGCGCAAGAAAGGCCCGTGGTAGTTTAGGAGCGGCAGGAGTCTACGGTGTTCGTCGGGGAGGAAGGGGGTCGCCGGCGACCCGAGGAAGACGACAACATGGTCGGCGATGCAGAGCTCCTCGGCTCCTTCCAGCGGCTCCAGAAGACGGGGCAGTCCACGGCGATGCCGACGAGCACGGCCAGGCCGCGTCGAAGGCACGGTGGCCGCGGAGATGACGAAGACGCGGCGGCGATGGCGCTCGGAGGTGGATGGGGAACAAAGGGGAGAGGCGACGAGCAGGCGGAGAGGGGAGAGGTGGATCTGGGAGATGAGGAGGCAAGTGGGGAGGGGAGACGGGGAAGCCCGAGGCGTCAGGGGATCTTATCCCCTCGCCGACGACGCCGGTGAGCCGGTCCGGTGGCGACCGTGGGCACGGTCGGAGGAACAGGGAGGGGGAAGGAGCGACCCAGCGGGGAAGGTGGGCCGGCTTGCTGGGACGGGCCGAGGCCCAGGGGCAGGGGGGCTTTCTCTCTCTCACCTCCTCTCTCTCTTTTAGTTCTATTTTTTAACTTAAAATAGAGAGAGGAAAAGATTTATTTGAGCATCCAAAGGATTTAGAAAAAATACGGGACTTGGCCCATTAATTCATCCACATTTTTAGGTATTGCCACACTTAGTTTGGTGGCAAGAGGATTTGACTAGGAATTTTGGAAATTGGGAAAGGCATATTTAAATGCTGCTGGAACACTAATTAATTTCCAGGGGCAATTTGGGAACTCCAAAGATTTTGGTTTTAACATGAAAAATACCTAGAGAATATTTGTCATATTGTGAACTATTTTGATTGCATGAAAGAAGAAGCAAATATTTGACATGCAATTTGAATTTGAATTTAAAGCAGATTTTGGACAAGTGGCATTTTGGCATGATGATCATGATGACATGGCCTTTATTAGGGGGAGATTACTGTAGTGTGATGCTGGGGATGTTACACTCCTCCTCCTTCTCCTCCGGCTTCGGCGAGTCCGGAGGAGACGCCGGTCAGACCGCCGGGTTTTTGGGCGATTCTGCGAGGGACCCCATCGTCAATCCGACGTGGCGGACGTGTCTGGGCGCCCCCATATCCACTCCATATTTGGGTTGGATATGAGGGGTGTTGGTCAACCCGGGCATTTGAGGTCCATTTGAGGAGTCTGTCTGGATCGCATTTTCGTGACCAGCCAGTGAGCAAATCGTCTACCCGACGTTTGAGACGGGTTTGGGGCATCCGGCTGTAGATGCTCTTATTGTCTTGTTGGCCTTCGGCTTCCCACCATTTGTTTGCTTTCTTTTAAAAATACAAATCACGGAATTGTGAAAGTGACCATATTACAAATTCCCGTGAGAATACACTATATTACAAATTTAATGATATAGTTTCATCTGACCAATCAGCTGCACATTTCATATGATGAATATGTATATTTCTCTTCATATACGTAATGTCTGCATATATTTCCTTCTTGCATGTATGTAAGGACCCCCCATGTATTGAGGATTTGCCGTTGTTACTCTATAATTTTCTGATAAAACTCCTTTTACCCCACAAAATAAGATGTATCTTTTTCCCCTTTCTTCATGAATTCTTCTGCTGCTTTTCTTTGAGGTTGTTAATAATAATAAGAAGAAAAGGAGCTGTAGGAGTGTATACTCCTATCAAAAAAAAAATTAAAAAAATACTGAGCCTCTCGAATGTTATCCGCGAAAATTTACGTGATGTATACATTTTCTAGCTTATGCCCTTCTCTTTAATTTACTATTTATGCGATTGCATATGCACCCGAGCATCGAAACAACGCTCTCTATGGTGGTAGTTATACTAATCTGATTTTTGCTGCTACATTTTATATGAGCATAGACTGAATACCATTTTGTGTCCCAAAGTTTGCAGTGGCCACTTATGATACAGAATTACTCGTTCAAGAATCATTTATCTTCCCTTGCACTTATTGGTTAGCGAGTGTAATTGTCTTATTGGCCTTCGGCTTCCCACCACTCTGGTTTTCTTTCTTTCAAAAATGCAAATCAAGGAATTGTGAAAGTGACTATACTACAAATTTCCCATACACTATATTACAAATTTAATGATACAATTTTACCTGACCAATCAGCTGCACATTTCATATAATGAATGCCTACATCGTGGATGAATATGTATGTTTCTCTTCATATAAGTAACGTCTACATATATTGTTGCATGTATGTAAGGACCCCCCATGTATTGAGGGTTTGTCGCCTTGCGACTGCAACTCTATAATTTCGAGAAAAAACTCCTTTTACCCCACAAAATAAGACGCATCTTTTTCCCTTTCTTCATGAATTCTTTTGTAGTGCCTACTTATGACATTCAATTAGACCGCTCCCTCAAAAAAAATATCCAATTAGACCGCTGAAAGAAGCCGGGTTAAGTGCTGAAGGGAAAGAATCTATCACCCTACCCATCCCTCAAATCAATCGCTCACCCATCGCCCGGCCGATCGCTCCACTCCAACGGTCATGGACGGCCCAGTGTTAAAAGAGCCGTACCGGAAGATTTAACCGAACCATCAAAGACTTTCGGGAGTTGCTCAATTTTTTTTTATCAAAGACTTTCGGGATTAACCAGACATCATCATGCTACATCTAAACGAGACGAACATGATACTTCAGCAATGTAGTAGTACATCTTTCCCTCAAAAAATAAAAAGCAATGTAAAATAGTACAGTACGTGGACCCGTTTTTCTTTATCTAGACAAAACAGAGCGTGAAGCAGCGATTCATAATTGCCGTGAATCGGTACCCTGCCCGTGCCGGACGTACGAGTTCACATGGAGCGCAATGAGAGAGCCCCGGCCGGTGCCATGACTTGCACGGCGCCGTGCCTTCCGGCCGGGGAAGGAAACAATAGCGAAAGTGAAGGCTGTGACTGCGTACGAGTATTCCTCTTTCTTTCTTTTTTTTTTAACTTTGTTCCTCCTTTGAACAGCATATGAACTATGGGGTAACAGGGTTCCGTACAAGCTCAGTGATAAAGCGACGCGTTTTGCAAAGCCCAGGTGGATCGAGGCATCGAGCAAACATGGAGGTTAATAATTGCCATTGTTCTTTAGCAAAGAGATGGAGGTCCCACGATTCTACCCAAAGTTTGGCGTCGGCGACAAGGGCCTCTTTGATTCGCATAATTTGTAAAACGTAGGGATAAAAAAAGAACGTAGGATTGCAACGTTTTCATTTTTAGGAATAAAAAAGAACGTGGGATTGCAATGTTTTCATTTTTAGGAATAGAAAAGAACGTGTGATTGCAACGTTTTCATTTTTAATTATGTAAGGATTTGGTTTTCTTGATTGGTCAAAAGAAAAACAAAAGGATTCTTTCCAAGAGGATTGAGCGAATGCTAAAATTCTTACGGAATATTCATTGAAAAACTTATGAAATGTAGTACATAGAAACTCTTAGGAAAATTTTCTATACCAACATAGATAAACACCTAAGGATTCCAATCCTTCAGAAGTCCTATGAAAACCCCATTGCTAATTGATGCTAAAGCGCCAAACTTTCTAGTTATCTAGTGCTGCTAAGTTGTCGTTGGATCAAATGGACGATCTGGTTGTGCTGGATGTTAGCTTTGCGAATGACAGAGGAGCGGAGCTCCATGGTCATTTCTCCCCTGAAGTTAGGAGTAGTTTGTCGCCACTACCTGCTTTTCCCTATGTGTCGACGGTCGTCAAGGGAGAGCCCAACGTGGTGGTCGTGGCTCTCGCTCCATATAATGCCTGGCCTGCTCGAGTTGTGTGGTTAACTTGTTTTGGTGCATTCGAAAGGTGTAATTATGGCGCCCACAATGCCCCCCACTTGATGCCCTGTAGGCATCCACTAATAAGGAAGGTGGTAGTTTTGACTCTACTGACATTCATTCACCTGAGTCCATTGAGCAGGCGGTGTATGTGGTTGATGCAGACGGTATGTTAGCACTTGCTCTTGGGAGACACTTTGATATCATTTTATGTGATTTCCTTGGCAGCTTGAATGTTGCTAACCCTTGACCAGACAAGACGATTGATTGCCTCGTGAAGGGGAAAGCAACTAGGAACAAAAGCGAGAAGTGTTGTGCTAGCCCTCGATCCAGTATTGCGACATCCAAAAAGAGAAACCAATTAGGAGAAAAAAGCAAAAAGAATGACACTAGCTCTTGCACGCATCCAAAAACAGAAAACAATTAGGAGCAAAAGTAAGAAGGGTGACACTAAAGGGGCGGTGTCTGCGGTTACATAATGCATGGTTCCAAAAAAATTGGTTGTCAATGTGGATTTTGGTGGTGTCTATTGTTTTTGTCGTTGTGTTTTCCTCAAGTTGCAGCCAACCGATTGAGGTTCCTTTGTGGTATAGTGACCCACGTGTCGGGGGTTTACGGAAGTAGTGGGTTGGGTGCTTTTGTTGAACGTTCTGGTGGTCGTTGGGCTTGTTTGTATTTTATGGTCATTTTTATAACGGTTTTCTCTCGGTTTTTGCTAATTAATTGGACAAGTATTTTTTTGCTTAGCTAGTGGATGAATAATATATTTTGTCTCCAGTTCAAAATCAAAATTAACACAAGTGCTGAAGGAACCCCAGAAAATTAAAATTAGCCAAGTCCTTCAACTTTGCAATAAGCACCCGATATAGGATATAGAGTACATAGAAAGCAAACAGTCCTTTTTGAAATATGTCCTAGAGGCAATAATACTATATTATTATATTTCTATATTCATAATTAAGTGTTTATATTTCATGCTATGATTGCTATGATCCTGGAATGTGCAATTCAGTGGAAAACTCATATGCACGTGTGAAATGATAAACGGATGAAATGAAAGTTCCTACTCACGCCTCTAAGACTAGGTCAAGTGTTGTTGGTGATCAAGTTTTCCAGATCTTAGGATATCGTTAAGTGTAACGGTGGTCCTAAAACAACATTGAGCTTAAGACGTTGGAAGAACAATCATCTTGAATCGACTCAAACTTGTTTGTTATGAATTGAGATAATATCATCAGTAATCAATTGTAATAACACGGAGTGTTAACCTGTGATTTTGCTCCTTAGACCATGAGAGTATCGTGATCACTACTTACCGTACGGTGGACTTTGGGGTTGCTCAAATGTCACCTCTAACACGGTGATTATAACGACAACTTACAGGCTCGTCAAAAAGTTTGACAAGTGGTCGGATAGCTCAAGAGTGGGATTTACTCATCCGACGATGGAGAAATATTCTTAGGGACCTCTTGGTGTGACGACATCCATCATCGTCTGATCAGACACAAGTGACTATGTTACGGGGATGCCGGAACAAAATAACGAGAAAGAAAAACAAAACCGGTAACAAGGATTTCGGTATAGTGAGCATAGTGATGACTCAGGAGGATAACGATGCATCCCGGGTTCTGTGAAGTATCGCCAGGAAAAGGGAACATCACATGATAACTATAGGTTCACTCGAATATCATTCGTGTGCTCATAGGGATTGATATGGACGTCCACGGTCCCACTGTCAGTCATTGAACAAACGGTTTCGTTCATGTATATGAGTTACTGAACCTACGGGGTCATGAGCTTAAGGCAACCACGATCTGCTGAGTGTTAGTAGGACGGGAGTGATAAGAATTTATTTTTGAAATTGTTTCATTGATATTCGGAATAGTTCCAAGAGGATCCGGAAGCGTTACGATGTCACCGGAAAGGTTTCGGTGAATATCAGGTATTATCGATAAATATATATAGGTGGAAGATGTTTATAGGATGTTAAATTATATATGAAATGGTACGAAAGTATTTAGAACAATTTTATATTTAATTTAATGTCAACAGGCTAAAAAGGCCAAGATGTGGAAGGCAACTTGGGCCACAAAGGCTCAAGTGGGAAGGCACCTCCCTTCCCTAAGGAAGGAGGCAGGATAGGAGTGGGGGAGGAGTTAAACTCCTCCTACCCCTTGGACGGCGCCCCAAGGAGGCTTTTCCTCCTTGGTGGCAGCCCTTCCTCTCCCCTCTAACCTATACTTGAGGATTTGTGTTCTTTTGATACACACAAGTTTTGGAGCCTCCTCTAGTTTTTCTAGTTCTAGATCTAGTTAGTCCTAGTTGACTATTTAGAGCTAGGCTAATCCTCTTGTCCTCATAATTAGAAGCCCCATGTGGTTCTAGTCTCATCCCTCTAATTCTCTGGCAACAATTATCTCTGGACGACGAAGCGCTAACGGATCGTGAAGGATGCACGCTTGCAACCAAGTAAAGAGGTCATGCTTTCAATCTTTGGTTCAAGGGACTGTTCGTGGGCGGTACGAGGGATCTTTCATTGAAGGTTCGAGGGACTACGAGTATGATCTACACTGACACGTTTTTCTTCCGACGCAACTCAGTGATGGTAACGATCGTGATCCTAACCTGTTATGCATCTTCATATTGATCTTGGGTGGTCGTAGGAGCGATATTTTTCTACTACGCTTCCCAATAGAGGAATCATGAAAAATTATATGAGTAGGTGCAGGTCGCGATCTAGATCACATGTGATAGTGAGAGTTGATGTTCTTGCTATGCTTCTCTCAAGTGTTGCTTCGATTTAATTCATCAACGACATGTTCTCATTTTCACAAGGTTCTGACAATCGATCGGCTCTGGATGTGGACAATTTGCTAACAGTTTCTTGGGCTTCACCATAGTTGAGAATAGTGAACCTCGCGTACACAAGAGGGTGCCGAATATGGATGATCTTCTAGGGGGTCATGCGTATTTGGCGAAGTTTTGTGTGGGGCTAGAGATTTTAATTAAGTCTCTTCTTTCACACACCCCGAAACTTAATCTAGCATCAAGAATCATCGCCTAATTTATGGACGTAGGTAGCTAGTATTACTTGTTAAAACTGGTTAACCACGTAACTAAAATTTTGCTAAAACCGACTAGAGGACGTCTAACTTGGTTTTGTAGGGTATGCATATGATGTGGTATAACCTTCATCATCATAATAATTTTATGTATGAGATGGTTGTATGTTGTAGTGTTAAGTGGCTTGCGTGTCACGGCATGATGGCCGAAGCCACGAGATTGCCACGTTAATATAAATATCATGGAGATAGCCTACAGGTTGTAGGTGAAGATGGCAAACGTACACGGAGGATCCTGATGACACTACAAAAAAATGCACTTCCGTGATGATACATGTTTGTCACAGTAGGTCGCGTTTTTTGTCATGCATGTACATCCATGACGATTTTATGACAGAATCAAGATAGTCATACCTGTGCTGTTGTAGAAGTGTTCCATGACATTACCAAAATTATCATCACGGAAGTGTCCACTTCCATGACGATAAATCGCGCGCCACAGAAGTGCTTTCGTCAAGGGTGACCGACACGTGGCATCCACCGTAACGGAACGCTGTTAAGCTATCGGGTCGGATTTTGGATCCGGTAACCCGTTAACAGCCCTGACCAATGGGAAATTTCCACGTGTAAAATTTTGATTGTCCAAAGGGAACACCTGTCAGCTCGTCAGTGGGCCAGATGTCGCCCGTCCATTGGAGGAGACTTGCCTATGATACGCCGACACGTGGATGGGGCCAACAGAGGCCCATATAGGTTAAAAAGGCCGGCCCAGTCAAAGGCCCGTAGAACTTAATCAGGTACTAGTGGGCCAGCCCAATAACGGCCTGCTTAATAAAGGCCCATTTACGGCCCGATGCCAGATCTGGCCCGTTAATTGTTCGCCAATATTTGGGCCCATTTATGGCCCGAAGCCAGATCTGGCCCGTTAATTGTTCACCCAATATTTCGGCCCATTTCGGCCCGAAGCGAGATCTGGCCCGTTAATTGTTCGCCGAATATTTGGGCCCAACTACAGCCCAGTGACTTTCGACCTGTTAGAGGCCTGATGTAGACATGGGCCCATTTCAGCCCGGTGTGACTTTCGGCCTGGGAATGGCTCGTGCTGCCCATGGGCCATATATGGTCCGACGGGACATCGGGCCCACTAACGGCTCGTGCTAAAGGTGGCAAAAGTTAAGCCCAACGTGACTTTGGGCCTGTTAAAGGCTTGTCGCGTAATTCAGCCCGTTGATGCCTGTGCTAAGCTTTCGGCCTCTTAAAGGCCCATGATATCAGTGGGCCAACTAAGGCCCGAGATATGTTTCGGCCTGGTAATGGCCCATGAGCGCTGGGCCCAAAACGGCCGGGTATACATTTCGGCCTGCTGAAGGCCCGTCGACGACTAGTGAAAATTGAGGCCCAACATGCTTTTTGGCCTGCTAAAGGCCCGTGGTTTCATCTCTGCTGTAACAGGCGAGTACAATATTCAACCTGTTAATGGCCCAACACTACCTGGGCCAAACTAAGCGCTGGGTCGACAAAAGGCCCAACTAAAATATAGGCCGGTGTAAGTTTGGGCTTGGCGCAAAGTGTGAAGGCCCCAATCATTCGGGCCCAAGAAAGACGCAGGCCGACCCAATTGTGGCCCGCTAAAAACCTGGCCCGTTAGAGTCGAATGTTTCGGTCCGGTCGACTACATCTGATTTTTTTCAGATAGCGAATGATGGTAGTAACTAGTAGGAATTAAGAACAAACCTACTCTATACAATAAAGAAATTACGACATAGTAACTAAGAATAAACCTACACTATAAAATAAAGGATTTAAGGTATATTACATCCACTTGGCATCGAAGTTCGCCACCAGTGATCATAAAGCGCAACGAAGAAGCAGATTACAAAAACTGGGCACCATTGCAGCGTAACAAAATAATACTGAATCGAGATCACTTCCAAGACAGTTCAAGAAAGGTTAGCCTTGCGGGGGAACTGCTGCGCAAGCTGCTGAGCAAGGTTGTGCGACCGGCCTAGCATGTCGGTCATAGCTTCCAGATGTAGCTGTTTAGTGATGAGGTTCTCATTGGTGTTCTCCGCAATCTTTCTTAGAGATAGGAATTCAAGTCGATGTTGAGTTGCAGAATGCCTTTCTGCTAGAACTTGGGACTGAAGAAGTCGAACTGATTCAGACAACGAATTCTGTGAGCTTGTCTGACTGTTAGTCTCAAGTAACTTGAACACTGCATCAAGACAAGACTTTAGGGTTGTCTCACTATCTTCAAGATGTTTTGCCTTCTTTGCTGCAATATACGTTGGGTTTGTCTCACAGCCTTCAGCAGACTTGTGCATGCCATCAGGCATATCACCCTGAAACAAAGCAGAGAGATGACAGGTTTTGCACGTGTATAAACAAAGATGATAACTGTTCTGTCAATTCTATCCAATTTCAAATTACAAAATAAAGAGTAAGTTCAAAATATCAATAACATAATTTGGCATTGTTCATAATGCGAGGAGCTTCACCACACTACTGGATTACCATGTCAACATAACAAGCATAGATGAAGGGCAAAGAAAATCATTGTATCTATTTTGGATAATGTGCATGGCATGTTGTTCATATCATCAGCCACATCAGTAAGATAAAACAGGAGATGACAAGGTGCAAACGCGGGCTGCTTCACCACACACAGGATTATAGATCCACAAAAACAAACATACATATAGGGAGTACTAAGTAATGTGCATGGTATGAATAAGGAATTTGGTTTTACAAGTAAAACTTAGAACTTGCGGTTCTTACGAACATGCATTTTGGTAGAAACAGCAAACTAAACAGCAGTAAACGATAGGGAGTATGAGCAAATTAAACAGCAGTTGAGGATAAAGGCTTTAGAAGGACTGCCTTACATTAATAGTTAACACCGGCTTTATAATGCCCTTCTCCATGTCAAGGGAAGGATAACTCAGGAATTTTAGCACATAATCTTCTTCATAAGCATTGCCTGTACTCTACGTTTTGTAGAGAGTAATTATAGATATGATAATACTGGAAGGGATAGAGGATAATGAAGATAAGATGCAGATTGATGCTACATAATCAACTACCAATCCCTGGAAGTACAAGCGTTACATGACAAAATGTACTGACAAGAGCAATGGGCTACACTTCTGCACTGGCATTGTCTGTGTATTCTACTTGTTGGTAAGATTAAATATAGATCTGATCTTTTTTAGTAAATGGTGGGCGAGGGAGATAAGATGCAGAATGCTACAAAATGAAACAATCCCTCTTCCCATAATACAAGAGTGTTTTGAACACTGGTGTACTGTACAAAACGTTCTTATATTATGGGGCGGAGGGAGTAGTTGTTAATGTAAGTACATTGATAGACCACGTTCAGTCCTTATAAGAGGACTGCAGAGCTAAACCTCTTCAAAAGCATTGGGTTGATTCTAAATTTATGTAAGAGTCCATACGGATCTTATAATGTCCACCAAATGGACGATTACGAGGCTAACATGTGCATTGATGCTACATAATCAAACAACTATGAAAGTAAGTATGGTCATACAGGGCAAGAGGTACTCACAAGAGCAATGCAGTGTGCAGTATAGTTGCGAGATTCTGTGGTCCCTTGAGAATGAATGTTCTTCTGCTAACAGTTTTCATACAAGTGAGACATTAAGGCAAATGCAGAAATGTAGTTCAAATTGTGATGTGATACCATAGACAGTACCTTACGCTGCAGCGGAGACCAATGTGTAACAAGATTATTCCAGTCACCGTCGGATAAATGTGGCACCGGAGACTTTACAGAAATTTCGTTCAGAGGCTTGCCATTGAAGTGCGCTTGCCTCAGGTAGGAACGATACTTCATCAACAAGTGCTTGAAAAGCGCAACCAACCCTTGCTCGTCATCACAATCTAGTTTGCTCCTCGCCTATTTAAAAGAATGAAATCTTGTGTCTTCTGTCAGCAGAAACATATGCAGTAATGACCATGAATAACATTAGTACAATACTTACGCGTAAGTTGCGGAGGAAGACTGGAAATTGTTCTGTGTCTGTGGTATAATCTTTCCATGAAGGAAAGATGCGCACAAAGTTCCTGACAACAACATAAGCTTCATCTTCTAAACTGGGAAGAAATGGAACAGGGGTCCTATTTGCTGCAATTGGGGCTCTCTCTGGTTCGAAAAGGGATTTGGCAACTGGATTTGGTGTACTCTTTGCTGGAATGGGGGTTTTGCGTCGTACAGCTGGTGCTATGTCAACTGGCATAATCATACTGTTTGTTGCAGTTGGAGTCTGCTGAGTTGGGGCATCAGAAATGACCAGTTTAGTAGGGCTAGAGTCTGCTAGAGTTGGGGTATTTTGGGGGTCAGGTGATAGTGCAACTACACCTAATGGGCTATTTGATTTATCAGGTGCCACTACCTTTTCCAAATACTTTGCTTGTGCTCCTCCACGATCAGCAATCGCCCTCTTCCTTTTGAACGTCTGATACACAAGAACAACATTTGAATGGATAAATATGGTATGATGACAGATGGAATATGTACTGAAAATGGATAGGCAGGGCGTATTCACATACACGATGTGTAAACTAAGCTAATGGCAGTTCAACAAAGTAGAAGCAATGCAAACCATCAGTTGCAAGATATGTGCGAGCAATGTAACCTTGGAAAGTTAGAGCAAGTACCTTGATGGGTGAATAAGATAGGGCATCTTCCTCTGACTCCTCCACTAGGGAGCTACATTGACTTAGGTCTCCCTCTAGCTCAGAATCACTGTTAGGATCATATTCTGAGCATGAATCTGTAGGTGGAGAGCGTTTGCATTGCATTGCATTTAGACTTGATTTCAGTCCCTTAATGCCAAGTTTGACAGCCATGGCATTATTCTGCTTTATTCTTTTCATGCGCGCAAGCTCATAATCATTATGATGCTGTCCAGAATCTGAGATTCATGAAAACATAAAAAGTAGTCAGATTATCTATGGAATGCATTGCGGATTCAACTCGGAGAGTGTCTCCCTATAAACCCCTGCATATGCAAAGTTCACCTCCCCAACCGTGCTGACGAGACCACACACAGAAATACAAACCCCTTATGTCTCTATAACAGGCAGGCACACATTTCAAAACTGAAGTAGGAACATTAGAATCATATGAAATTCGTATTTGAACAAATAAACTAAGCAATTATGAGTGGCGTAATGTTTAGCTTCAAGGGTGGAGTGTTGGTAGTGCGACACAAAGCAAGCAGGCAGATTGTATTCCATGTAAAAGATCGAAACCTATGTAAAAGCTAGAAATGACACTTTCTTTCTATACAATGTATGTTGGAAATATGCCCTAGAGGCAATAATAAATTGATTATTATTATATTTCCTTGTTCATGATAATCGTTTATTATCCATGCTAGAATTGTATTGATAGGAAACTCAGATACATGTGTGGATACATAGACAACACCATGTCCCTAGTAAGCCTCTAGTTGACTAGCTCGTTGATCAATAGATGGTTACGGTTTCCTAACCATGGACATTGGATGTCATTGATAACGGGATCACATCATTAGAAGAATGATGTGATGGACAAGACCCAATCCTAAGCCTAGCACAAGATCATGTAGTTCGTATGCTAAAGCTTTTATAATGTCAAGTATCATTTCCTTAGACCATGAGATTGTGCAACTCCCGGATACCGTAGGAATGCTTTGGGTGTGCCAAACGTCACAACGTAACTGGGTGGCTATAAAGGTACACTACAGGTATCTCCGAAAGTGTCTGTTGGGTGGCACAAATCGAGACTGGGATTTGTCACTCCGTGTAAACGGAGAGGTATCTCTGGGCCCACTCGGTAGGACATCATCATAATGTGCACAATGTGATCAAGGAGTTGATCACGGGATGATGTGTTGCAGAACGAGTAAAAGAGACTTGCCGGTAACGAGATTGAACAAGGTATCGGAATACCGACGATCGAATCTCGGGCAAGTATCGTACCGATAGACAAAGGGAATTGTATACGGGATTGATTAAGTCCTTGACATCGTGGTTCATCCGATGAGATCATCGTGGAACATGTGGGAGCCAACATGGGTATCCAGATCCCGCTGTTGGTTATTGACCGGAGAACGTCTCGGTCATGTCTGCATGTCTCCCGAACCCGTAGGGTCTACACACTTAAGGTTCGATGACGCTAGGGTTATAAAGGAAGTTCGTATGTGGTTACTGAATGTTGTTCGGAGTCCCGGATGAGATCCCGGACGTCATGAGGAGTTCCGGAATGGTTTGGAGGTAAAGATTTATATATGGGAAGTCCTGTTTTGGTCGTCGGAAAGGTTTCAAGGTTTATCGGTAGTGTACCGGGACCACCGGAGGTGTCCGGGGGTCCACCAAGTGGGGCCACAAGCCCCGGAGGCTTGCGTGGGCCAAGTGTGGGAGGGGACCAGCCCCAGGTGGGCTGGTGCGCCCCCCACAAGTGCCCAAGGCGCAAGGGAGAGAAGAGGGGGCAAACCCTAAGGGCAGATGGGCCCTAAGGCCCATACTCCCTGCGCCTCCCTCTCCTCCCCTCTTGGCCGCCCCCTTTTCCCATCTAGGGCTGCCGCCGCCCTAGGGGTGGGAACCCTAGAGGGGGCGCACCCTCCTCCCTCTACCCTATATATAGTGAGGCCTGGGGCTGCCCATAACACGCGATTTGATCTCTCCCTGTTGGTGCAGCCATGCCTCTCTCCCTCCTCCTCTCTTGCGGTGCTTGGCGAAGCCCTGCTGGATTGCCACGCTCCTCCACCACCACCACGCCGTTGTGCTGCTGCTGGACAGAGTCTTCCTCAACCTCTCCCTCTCCCCTTGCTGGATCAAGGCATGGGAGACGTCACCGGGCTGTACGTGTGTTGAACACGGAGGTGCCGTCCGTTCGGCACTTGGTCATCGGTGGTTTGGATCACGGCGAGTACGACTCCATCAACCCCGTTAACTTGAACGCTTCCGCTTAGCGATCTACAAGGGTATGTAGATGCACTCTTCTTCCCCTCGTTGCTAGTTTTTCCATAGATGGATCTTGGTGACACGTAGGAAAATTTTGAATTTCTGCTACGTTCCCCAACAGTGGCATCATGAGCTAGGTCTATTGCGTAGATTCTTTGCACGAGTAGAACACAAAGTAGTTGTGGGCGCTGATTTTGCTCAATATGCTTACCGTTACTAGTCAATCTTGATTCGGCGGCATTGTGGGATGAAGCGGCCCGGACCGACCTTACACGTACACTTACGTGAGACAGGTTCCACCGACTGACATGCACTAGTTGCATAAGGTGGCTAGCAGGTGCCAGTCTCTCCCACTTTAGTCGGATCGGATTCGATGAAAAGGGTCCTTATGAAGGGTAAATAGCAATTGACATATCACGTTGTGGTTTTGCGTAGGTAAGAAACGTTCTTGCTAGAAACCCATAGCAGCCACGTAAAACATGCAAATAACAATTAGATGACGTCTAACTTGTTTTTGCAGGGTATGCCATGTGACGTGATATGGCCAAAAGGATGTGATGAATGATATATGTGATGTATGAGATTGATCATGTTCTTGTAATAGGAATCACGACTTGCATGTCGATGAGTATGACAACCGACAGGAGCCATAGGAGTTGTCTTTAATTTATTTATGACCTGCATGTCAACATAAACGTCATGTAATTACTTTACTTTATTGCTAACCGTTAGCCATAGTAGTAGAAGTAATAGTTGACATGACAACTTCATGAAGACACGATGATGGAGATCATGATGATGAAGATCATGGTGTCATGCCGGTGACGACGATGATCATGGAGCCCCGAAGATGGAGATCAAAAGGAGCAAAGTGATGATGGCCATATCATGTCACTATTTGATTGCATGTGATGTTTATCATGTTTATACATCTTATTTGCTTAGAACGACGGTAGTAAATAAGATGAGACCTCATTAAAATTCCAAGAAAGTGTTCCCCCTAACTGTGCACCGTTGCAAAAGTTCGTCGTTTCAAAGCACCACGTGATGATCGGGTGTGATAGATTCTTACGTTCACATACAACGGGTGTAAGCCAAATTTACACACGCGAAACACTTAGGTTGACTTGACGAGCCTAGCATGTACAGACATGGCCTCGGAACACAAGAGACCGAAAGGTCGAGCATGAGTCGTATGGTAGATACGATCAACATGAAGATGTTCACCGATGATGACTAGTCCGTCTCACGTGATGATCGGACACGGCCTAGTTGACTCGGATCATGTAATCACTTAGATGACTAGAGGGATGTCTATCTGAGTGGGAGTTCATAAGATGAACTTAATTATCCTGAACATAGTCAAAAGGACTTTGCAAATTATGTCGTAAGCTCGCGCTTTAGTTCTACTGAGTTTGATACGTTCCTAGAGAAAATATAGTTGAAAGTTGATAGTAGCAATTATGCGGACAGTAGAAGGCTTGTGTCCTTAATGCACCGCTCGGTGTGCTGGACCTCGAACATGGTCTGTGGATGTTGCGAACATCTGACATACACGATTTGATGACTACATGATAGTTCGGTAATGTTAAATGGTTTAGAATTAAGGCACCAAAGACATTTTTGAAATGTCGCGGAACATATGAGATGTTTCGAGGGCTGAAATTGGGATTTCAGACTCGTGCCCACGTCAAGAGGTATAAGACCTCCGACGATTTTCTTGGCCTGCAAACTAAGGGAGAAAAGCTCAATCGTTGAGCTTGTGCTCAGATTATCTGAGTACAACAATCACTTGAATCGAGTGGGAGTTAATCTTCCAGATAAGATAGTGATGTTTTTCCAAAGTTATTGCTACCAAGCTACTAGAGCTTCGTGATGAACTATAACATATCAGGGATAGATATGATGATCCTTGAAATATTCGCGATGTTTGACACCGCGAAAGTAGAAATCAAGAAGGAGCATCAATTGTTGATGGTTAGTGAAACCACTAGTTTCAAGAAGGGCAAGAGCAAGAAGGGATGCTTCATGAAACGGCAAATCAGCTGCCGCTCTAGTGGAGAAACCCAAGATTGAACCCAAACCCGAGACTGAGTGCTTCTGTAATAAGGGGAACAGCCACTGGAGCAGAATTACCCTAGATACTTGGTAGATGAGAAGGCTGTCAATAGAAGTATATTGGATATACATTATGTGAATGTGTACTTTACTAGTACTCCCAGTAGCATCAGGGTATTAGATACGGGTTCGGTTGCTAAGTGTTGGTAACTCGAAATAAAAGCTACGGAATAAAGGGAGACTAGCTAAAGGTGAGCTGACGAGATGTGTTGGAAGTGCTTCCAAGGTTGATATGATCAAGCATCGCACGCTCCCTCTACCATCGAGATTGGTGTTAAACCTGAATAATTGTTATTTGGTGTTTGCGTTGAGCATAGACATGATTGGATTATGTCTATCGCAATACGGTTATTCATTTAAGGAGAATAATGGTTACTCTATTTATTTGAATAATACCTTCAATGGTCTTGCACCTAAAATGAATGGTTTATTGAATCTCGATCATAGTGATACACATGTTCATGCCAAAAGATATAAGATAGTAATGATAGTACCACCTACTTGTGGCACTGCCATGTAAGTCATATTGGTATAAAACGCATGAAGAAGCTCCATGTTGATGGATCTTTGGACTCACTCATTTTGAAAAAAAAAGGATTGAGTGATGTGAACCATGTCTATTGGTATTTACGCATGAAGAAACTCCATGCAGATGGACTGTTTGGACTCACTTGATTTTGAATCACTTGAGATATGCAAATCATACCACATGGGCAAGATGACTGAAAGCTTCGGTTTCAGTAAAATGGAACAAGAAAGCAACTTGTTGGAAGTAACACATTTTGATGTGTGCAGTCCAATGAGTGCTGAGGCACGCAATGGATATCGTTATGCTCTTACTTCACATATGATTTGAGTAGATACTGAGTATATTTACTTGATGAAACACAAGTCTGAATTATTGAATGGTTCAAGTAATTTCAGAATTAAGTTGAATATCGTCGTGACAAGAGGATAAAATATCTATGATATGATCATAGAGATGAATATCTGAGTTGCGAGTTTGGTACACAATTGAGACATTGTGGAAATTGTTTCACGACTAGTACCGCCTGGAACTCCATAGTGTGATGGTGTGTCCGAACATCATAACTGCACCCTATTGGATATGATGCATACCATGATGTCTCTTATCGAATTACCACTATCGTTCATGGGTTAGGCATTAGAGACAACCGCATTCACTTTAAATAGGGAACCACACAAATCCGTTGAGACGACACCGTATGAACTATGGTTTAGTGAAACCTAAGTTGTTGTTTCTTAAAAGTTTGGGGCTACGACGCTTATGTGAAAAAGTTTCAGGCTGATAAGCACGAACCCAAAGCGGATAAATGCATCTTCATAGACACCCAAAACAGTTGGGTATACCTCCTGTCTCAGATCCGAAAGCAATAGGGATTGTTTCTCAAATCGGGTCCTTTCTCGAGGAAAAGTTTCTCTCGAAAGAATTGAGTGGGAGGATGGTGGAGACTTGATGAGGTTGTTGAACCGTCACTTCAACTAGTGTGTAGTAGGGCACAGGAGTTGTTCCTATGGCACCTACACCAATTGAAGTGGAAGCTTATGATAGTGATCATGAGACTTCGAATCAAGTCACTCCCAAACCTCGTAGGATGACAAGGATGCGTACTACTTCAGAGTGGTACGTAATCCTGTCTTGGAAGTCATGTTGCTAGACAACAATGAACCTACGAGCTATGGAGAAGCGATGGTGGGCCCGGATTCCGATGGATGGCTCGAGGCCATAAAATCCGAGAGAGGATCCATGTATGAAAACAAAAGTGTAGACTTTGGCAGAACGGCTCGATGGTCGTGAGGCTGTTGAGTACAGATGGATTTTAAAAGGAAGACGGACAATGATGGTAAATGTCACCATTAAGAAAGCTCGACTTGTCATTAAGATGTTTCCCGACAAGTTCAAGGAGTTGACTACGATGAGACTTTCTCACCCGTAGCGATGCTAAAAGTCTGTTGGAATTATGTTAGCGATTACTGCATTATTTATGAAATCGTGCAGATAAGATGTCAAAACATTGTTTCCTCGACGATTTTCTTGAGGAAAGGTTGTATGTGATGCAACCGAAAGGTTTTGTCAATCCTGAAAGATGCTAATAAGTATGCAAAGCTCCAGTAATCCTTCTGAGGACTGGAGTAAGCATCTCGGAGTTGGAATGTATACTTTGATGAGATGATCAAAGATTTTGGGTTTATACAAAGTTTATGAGAAACTTGTATTTCCAAAGAAGTGAGTGGGAGCACTATAGAATTTCTGATGAGTATATGTTGTTGACATATTGTTTATCGGAAATGATGTAGAATTTCTGGAAGGCATATAGGGTTGTTTGAAAAGTGATTTTCAATGAAAAACCTGGATTAAGCTATTTGAACATTGAGCATCAAGATCTATAAGGATAGATCAAAATCGCTTAATAGTACTTTCAAACAAACACATACCACGACAAGATTTTGAAGGAGTTCAAAATAGATCGGCAAAGAAGGAGTTCTTGGCTGTGTTATAAGGTGTGAACATTGAGTAAGACTCGAAACCTGACCACGGCAGAATAGAGAGAAAGGACGAAAGGTCGTCCCCTATGCTTCAGACATAGGCTCTAAAGTATGCTATGCTGTGTACCGCATCTAAAGTGTGCCTTGCCGTGAGTCAGTCAAGGGGTACAATAGTGATCCAGGAATGGATCACAGGACAGCGGTCAAGGTTATCCTTAGTAACTAGTGGACTAAGGAATTTTCTCGATTATGGAGGTGGAAAAAGAGTTCGTCGTAAAGGATTACGCCGATGCAAACTTTGACACTAATCCAGATTATTCTGAGTAGTAAATTGGATTCATATAGTAGAACAGTTATTTGGAATAGCTCCAAATAGAGCGTGGTAACTGCATCTAGGAGATGACATAGATATTTGTAAAGCACACACGGATCTGAAAGGTTCAGACCCATTGACTATAACCTCTCTCACAAGCATAACATGATCAAACCCAGAACTCTTGGGTGTTAGTAACATAGGGATGTGACCTTGAGTGTTAATCACATATCGATGTGAACTAGATTATTGACTCTAGTGCAAGTGGGAGACTGTTGGAAATATGCCCTAGAGGCAATAATAAATTGATTATTATTATATTTCCTTGTTCATGATAATCGTTTATTATCCATGCTAGAATTGTATTGATAGGAAACTCAGATACATGTGTGGATACATAGACAACACCATGTCCCTAGTAAGCCTCTAGTTGACTAGCTCGTTGATCAATAGATGGTTACGGTTTCCTAACCATGGACATTGGATGTCATTGATAACGGGATCACATCATTAGAAGAATGATGTGATGGACAAGACCCAATCCTAAGCCTAGCACAAGATCATGTAGTTCGTATGCTAAAGCTTTTATAATGTCAAGTATCATTTCCTTAGACCATGAGATTATGCAACTCCCGGATACCGTAGGAATGCTTTGGGTGTGCCAAACGTCACAACGTAACTGGGTGGCTATAAAGGTACACTACAGGTATCTCCGAAAGTGTCTGTTGGGTGGCACGAATCGAGACTGGGATTTGTCACTCCGTGTAAACGGAGAGGTATCTCTGGGCCCACTCGGTAGGACATCATCATAATGTGCACAATGTGATCAAGGAGTTGATCACAGGATGATGTGTTGCGGAACGAGTAAAAGAGACTTGCCGGTAACGAGATTGAACAAGGTATCGGAATACCGACGATCGAATCTCGGGCAAGTATCGTACCGATAGACAAAGGGAATTGTATACGGGATTGATTAAGTCCTTGACATCGTGGTTCATCCGATGAGATCATCGTGGAACATGTGGGAGCCAACATGGGTATCCAGATCCCGCTATTGGTTATTGACCGGAGAACGTCTCGGTCATGTCTGCATGTCTCCCGAACCCGTAGGGTCTACACACTTAAGGTTCGATGACGCTAGGGTTATAAAGGAAGTTCGTATGTGGTTACCGAATGTTGTTCGGAGTCCCGGATGAGATCCCAAACGTCACGAGGAGTTCCGGAATGGTCCGGAGGTAAAGATTTATATATGGGAAGTCCTGTTTTGGTCGCCGGAAAGGTTTCAGGGTTTATCGGTAGTGTACCGGGACCACCGGAGGTGTCCGGGGGTCCACCAAGTGGGGCCACAAGCCCCGGAGGCTTGCATGGGCCAAGTGTGGGAGGGGACCTGCCCCAGGTGGGCTGGTGCGCCCCCCACAAGTGCCCAAGGCGCAAGGGAGAGAAGAGGGGGCAAACCCTAAGGGCAGATGGGCCCTAATGCCCATACTCCCTGCGCCTCCCTCTCCTCCCCTCTTGGCCGCCCCATTTTCCCATATAGGGCTGCCGCCCCCCTAGGGGTGGGAACCCTAGAGGGGGCGCACCCTCCTCCCTCTCCCCTATATATAGTGAGGCCTGGGGCTGCCCATAACACGCGATTTGATCTCTCCCTGTTGGTGCAGCCATGCCTCTCTCCCTCCTCCTCTCTTGCGGTGCTTGGCGAAGCCCTGCTGGATTGCCACGCTCCTCCACCACCACCACGCCGTTGTGCTGCTACTGGACGGAGTCTTCCTCAACCTCTCCCTCTCCCCTTGCTGTATCAAGGCATGGGAGACGTCACCGGGCTGTACGTGTGTTGAACACGGAGGTGCCGTCCGTTCGGCACTTGGTCATCGGTGATTTGGATCACGGCGAGTACGACTCCATCAACCCCGTTCACTTGAACGCTTCCACTTAGCGATCTACAAGGGTATGTAGATGCACTCTTCTTCCCCTCGTTGCTAGTTTCTCCATAGATGGATCTTGGTGACACGTAGGAAAATTTTGAATTTCTGCTACGTTCCCCAACAATGTAGTGTTCATTACCCACACATGATGGAAGAGATCACATAGAGAAATACTATTCACTCATGTCTACGGTTCTAGTATTTAGAAACAGGGTGGTCCGCCCTAAAATAATATTGACAACAAATATGACAAGGCAAGAATAGATGTAGTGAATCAATCATTTACTTGTGAGCTTACTAGGACAAGTATGCAGAATTGTAACTGCAGTAAGAGACCGTCCAAAATCTGAATGAAGAAGTTTGTCTAGCACTTATTGTTTGCAACTAATCGACGTGAATAATTGGATATTATATGGAATGAGTAAGAAAGACAAGTAAAATTGTCAACAAACCTGGCTTGTAGTAGTAATCTGGGTAAATTTCACTACGACCAACAATCCAAAATGACTAGTTTCTGTTCTGAGGGCCAGAATTTTGAAAACCCTGTGAACTTTAGAGGTACTAAAGATTACCGAAATACATCTGAACCATTAAGTGTAGGTAGCACTGAGCACACAACAAATCCTAATGACAGTCCTTCCTAATGAGTAATGAATCAATTAGAAAATGGGTGATGAGGAGTAGCTGCTGAGTGTTGAGGACGTATCTCAGGATAAACCGGGTTGTCTTGGTGGGTGCTACACGCGTGAGCCCTGAACGGACTGGGAAGGTAGGCACGGAGGCGCGCCCGGGCAGCGGTGATGCTGTTGGGCGAGCGGCTCCTGGTCTCATGTTAGTCCGGCGTCTCCTCCTAGAGTCATGCCGTCCGGGGACGGCAAGTCGCCGGCGAGGCAGGCGGCTGGGGGCGAGTAGAGATCGGAAGCGCGCAACAGAATAGAAGGGAATCGGGGCCTGGGACGACCCAAAATCCCAGGGTGGGCCGGCCCACCGTGGGCACCCTGTAGAAATACACACCCGAGCTGTGAACATGCATTTTCGAAACTAATTTAGGAACATTTAGCTGACCAATTAAACAACTCTGTTTTAATAATATCAGATTCGTATTTGAACAACTAAGCTTGTTTAGCTTGATGGCTGGAGCAGTGTTATTATGACACGAAGCACGTATTCTGATCGTATAGTGATTATAAAAGGGGGAAACTCTAAGCATATTTTTTTAGCAAAAGAGGGTTTCCCCTCCGATTTCTATTAAAGAAACCACCACGAAACCAACATGATCAATTAAACCCTAAGCATGATCAATTAAACCGTATTATGGCTGTGCCATGGCAGATTTGAAGCTGCAAACCGGAGAAATGATATTTAGCATCCATTGTTTGCTCCGAACTAAGAACTAAATTCTAAGAGTTGAAAAGAAAGTAGAGTAACCAAGTTAAGATCTATTTTCTGGTTGAGATCAAAAAGTTGAGGAGATATGAAGTACCACCTCTCTTATGGCGCCGTGTAGGCATCGGGGGTGCGATGGCTGTCGGTGGCATTGAAGCAGATCTGCGACGGTAGACGGGTGCATCGGGGGATAAGTCCCGTTGCGGTGGAAGAGAAGGTCGTGTGAGCGGCCCTGGCAAAGAGGACGACGGCGCCGATGAAGCGAGAGGACGCGATGCAAGGCTATTGGTCCACCGCCGTGGATGAGAAACGTCCATATCTAGCAGTGGACGACGCGGTCTTGGTAGGCGCTCCGGCATGGTGGAGGACGGTGGCGATGGATGTGGTGGAGGACGGCGGCGATGGATGGGGTGGCGGACGGAGGCTGGTGTGGGGATGGGGTGTTCTAGCGCGGACGGTGTATGAATGGGAAAATGGAGGGAGAGGTACGGGGAACCATGTTTTTGGGACGCGCCTGTCTAAAATATGGGAAACTTACGAACTTAGCCCCCGTTTAAAATTCGGACGTCTCCTCGGTTGGGGATAGGACGGTAATCTCGCATCTCACCAATATTTTCCCAGAGCGATTTCGGGCGAGGAAAGGGTGGTTGGCGCCCATGGTTGGCGCCCACGGTGTATGAATAGGGATGACAGGTAGGGCGGTTGTGTCACGTCTGAGTGAAGTTACAAACCTTCCCCTCTTGAAAATATTTGCCTACATCGATTTCGGCCGAGTCGAGTTTGTTTTGCCGCCCACCGTGTATGAATGGGGAATGGAGGGAGAAACAGAGGTCTTTCGGACGAGCTTGAATCAAATGAGTTTTGCCGCCCATGTTTGACGCCCACCGTGTCGGAATGGGCTCAGAGGCGGTCATGTCACGTCTAATTGAAGTTACTAACCTACCCCTATTTAGAGTAGTGGAAATCAGGCCAATGGATTGTCCGTGTAATGGGTAGACAGTAATTTCCATCTCCCAAACACTTGGCTTTGGGCAGCCGACATGGGAGTGGACATTTTGCTGCTTCTTTCGAATTTTGGGACAATAAGCATCCACGTTTACCTTGGCAACTAAATTCGAATCCATTTTGTATTCCTATCTGAATCTTTATAAATCATTCTATGTGTTTTTATATATCTTCAAAAGGACGACAAAGATGTATCCGACTGTCATATATGAATATGGTTTAAAAATGTCGATACTCAAATTCAGAAACTAGAATCCAGTTTAAGGTGAATTCGAATACTTAGAACACTTCATGTCCAACTCAAATGTCACACGCATCATAATGTGTACTCCCATTTAGATATGTACACAAGCGATGTATCAAGATTCAAATACCGAGTCAATCAACCAAGAATGTACAGAACTAACAGACATATAAACACTTATAGAGTATATGGATCAATAATATCAACTAACATACATAAGCCAGGCCGATGTACTTTTTTTTTGCTACAACAACATCCTTTTTTTAGCCAGCATCTTGGCCCTTTCTGATGCGCGCTACCTATGGTCCATCTATACTACTACTATTGCTGAATGCACATTCAGCCCGATTGGCATATTTGTAGGTCAGGCACAGCAATCCAAATAAAATGTCTCCGAGTCTTATCAATTAATACAGACTTGTGCTCAAATAAAATTACAAACAAAAAAAAACAATTATTACATGATCTATAAAACAAATGGTTTGATTGATTACATGAACATACAACACAAAGGTTATTCAACTATGGAAAGAACATTTCACCTATGATTTACCAAGTAGGAATTTAATTTCCTTTTTTCCTTCAGGACCTTAACAATGTGGTCAGTCTCAGCTTGCTTCGTTTTGAAATCCACCAAATATTTAATGGTTGTCTTGAGTACTGCTTGTGATTGTGCTGTTTGCTTCCTCAACATGTCAACTTCATCTCTAAGTGCAGAAGCAGAATCTCTTTCTACCACTAATTTAGCCTCTAGAGCATCAGCAGTTGGCAATTCATAATGCACGATTTGGCCGGTGCCACTGTTGTGGGATGATGCAACGTCCATGGGGACCTCGCTCTTTGATCTTGGGCTAACCTGTTTTGCCATTAAAGTTCCGATTGGATTCAGAAAAGTTGAAGTTAGCAAAACATCTCAACTGGGAGTTATAATAGCAAACTAGTTAAACAAACAAGGAATTAAAGAGTTTCAATTGGATGCTGAAAAGTAGTTATTAACATCATTGTAACCCGCTGTTGCAGCAGCAAACCAGTTAAACAAATAAGTAGATATTTAAGTGAAGGCAAACAGGTAAAACTTAACAGTAAGTATCAAACACATAGATAGGCGCAGTCTACAATATGATTAACAGGCTGTGCCATTATGTAATCAGTAGCAAACTAAATTAAGCCAAGCAACGTAATTGAACAATTTTGCAATAAGTGGCTAACTAAAATTCCGAGAAGCAGGTAAATGAACTTACGCTAGTTCTTTGTACAGGCACACTACAACTTCTTTTTCGCTTACAAGGTTGTGCGAAGGAGTCCATGGCATCAATTGCTTGGATACACAGTCCCAATACTTCTTTCTTCCCACACCGCATGGGTAAGTCGAATGGTTAATCTGGTAAGATGGTGCGTCCTTGATATGTTATATGAGGACGTGTAGTCAGACTAGTTGTAGCCAAATACATCACACTGGCTTTTACTGTATATTTCATGCGATTACTTTTGGCATATCGAGATCTAAGCAATCTACAATAGGATGAAAAGACTGGCATCCTTCACATTATTGGCGAACTCAGTTCATAGAAACAAGCAATTCAACCATTATGTGGGTAAATCAAAAGCGCCATTGGAATATTTTTCACTATCCAATCATACACGCAAAAGGGGCGACACCACCATAGGGGCTGGTATGGGCGGCCGCCTCAGGTGGCTGGAAAGTGTGCACCTAGTTTGAGTCGTCCAGGTTGGCCCATGCTAGTTTTGTTCGTCCCAATGCACGAGCAGGCAATGTAAAAAATGAATAAAAATGTTTCAATTTGGATGGGCCAATAACATAAGTGCAAGGCAGGCCCTATAGCAGGCTCGCGGCCCAAACGAGCGCCTCCCATATCGATCGACAGCAGGAAAAATCCCAATTCATTCGCTCCAGCCTCCAGTCTGGTTTGCTCCTAACCTAACCGCCGCTGGACAGACCGACACAACACTTCCTCGCGCCCTCATTGGAGGGCGGTCGCCGGGCTTCAAGCGAACGGAAGGACAAGAAGATGAAGATCCAACCCTGGGTGTAGCCTGCGTGGGAGGCAGCGGCGGCAGCACGGGCATGGCATCGAGCTTGCGCAAATGGACAGTCGCAGCTTGCATGAGTAGCATGCGCAACGAGCAGGTACATCACATCCCTGATTATATCTAATTCAACTCTTCAATTTCTGGCCAATAGTTAAACCTGACGGTGTTGTAAAACTGCTTGTATGTAGGGAATCTATGAGAAAATGAAACCAATTTCTACTTATTTAATAACTCCCCCAATCAATACTGAACTGACTGAATCTGATGTATCTAATCAAGTTTCCGGTGCAAAATACAAGCTCATGTTGTTCTTGAGCCTGAAGTGTCTAATGAACATACTGCTAATGAAGGATTTGATGCAAACATTTTACATGCTCCTGGTGATGAACATATAGTGTCTAATGAGGGATCTAATGCAAGCATTTTGCAAGCTCATTGAAGGATTTAGTGTCTAATGATGATCTACTATGTTGAGAGAGACAGAGATTTGTAGGCATTGATGACAAGCAAATTATAGTGCATTTTCATAGCTTGAGGAAACGTCGAGGCCATCTACCAAAAAGTCCCCGTATCATGACAGCATAGCATAAATACTTTTCTAATCTGTTGTTTGAAACTATTGGCATAATTGTGCAGGATAGATATATTGATATGCAGTTTGCGCATTGGTTATACGTGCAATTACACTTTGATATTTTTAGCCAGAGAACGAATAATTCAAGCAGGTACAGACCATGTTTGTAGTCCTTGTACACCATGTTGCATTTTGTGTTTTTTGGTGCTTGCATCATTTAGTGTTTATAATCTGAACTACTTTGGATCATTAGCTGGTTTTCAAAGTGCATGTAGCTTCACATTTCTCAAGTTATGTTGATTTTCGGAGTGCAAGTGCCTTCGTATTTTTTAAGTTAAATGTTCGCCCCTGGTAACATGAATTCGTGGATCAGCCACTGCACACAAATCATACACGAATGCCAGTACGAATTAAATGAAATGCAGGGACTTACGCTAGCTCGTTATACAGGCTCACTGCAGCTCTGCTTGCGCTTGGGATGTTCCATGTACAAGTCCATGTTACCACTTGCTTGGATGTGCAGGCCTTGTGCTCCTTGCATCCCCCTCTGCATTTTTGACACGGCGAATGATTGATCAAATAAGAGGAATCGACCTTGATGTTGTACCGGAGGACAGATACTTACAAGGTTATACGGGTGTGCAGGATGTGTACCAGATCCTGTAGCGCCGTCATGCTTCGCTAAAAAAATGGATTTGCTTGTTTCAGATAAGTCAGAGTTGCATAGGCGTGTAAGCTAAGAGAGCAGTGAAAGGATATCCAAACATCGTTGGAATAGTGAACAAGGGAGTGATGTGTGAATACCTAGTTCGAGCCGGCGTTTGGGCATGCTTGCCTAGCTAGAGTGCGGGTCACTTCAGAGCCGTTGAGGGTGATGCGCTGGCGTTGGCTGGTCGCGCACGGATGCAGATCTTGAGTGGCAGCGGAGCGCTACGATGCGGTGGATGAGACCGTTGGTGAAGCCCCAACGGCCTCGGGGGGCGGAGGTGCGACGATGTGCTCGGTGAAGTAGCCCTGGTGAGCTGGGAGACGGCGTCGGTGAAGCGCACCTGATGCGGTGGAACTCGATGTCTATGAGGCACGTCGGTTGCGGCGGCCGACGTTGTCGGTGGACCACCCAGTGCGGTGGACGAGGGCGTAGATGAGGTAGCTCCCGTCGGTGGTGAAGCGCGACCGTCGTCTTCGTCGTCGTCGTCCGGCACAGAGGTGGGGAACAGTGGGGAAAGAGACGAGACGAGGGGCGATTCATGGGTTGGCGGCGAATTAGGGATTTGAGCAATCTGGGCGCGGAAGGGGACGATGGAGAAGAGAGATTTTGCAGGGCTGGAATTGGGGCCGCCAGATATTTCAATCCAAAACATGGAAGCGCGAACTTATATTGTCGTCGTCCTTTTTGGGGGAGGAGGGGGGTGGGTGGCTGGGTGCTACGCGTCCGTCCGACACACGCGACCACCCCGACAGGATTATGCTTCGGTGCCTTAAGGCACCTGCCTTTGTGTCCATGACATGTGGGCCCAACAGGTGGCTGGCCCACATGTCAGTGACCCAAAGGCAGTTGCCTTTAAGGCACCGAAGCAGCGTCCACCCCGACACGACCCTGGTCTGCCTGGTGCGCCTACATTTGAGAATGCAAACGAATCTTCTTTCATTTGCAAATGAATCTGTATGTAGTACCATGCCCGTGTTTTCCTTGCAATAATTAGTCATTCGAAACGAGATACTCCAGCCGTTCACTTTTGTAAGTCGTTTCAGACAACTTAAAATGAACTGTTTTGCACATTGTCTGAAATGTCTTCAAGGTCTTATAAAAGTGAACAGAGGGAGTACTATAAATTAATTAATGAGGATTTATTAAAAAAACGAAACGGTACCCACGCTAACGTGGATTAGAGTGTGTGTCACATAATTAGTTATTTGAATTAGAGTGTGTGTCACGTAGTTAGTTATTTGAATTAGAGTGTGTGTCACGTAGCGATCTCCAATTCTAACATGGATTTCGCATTTCACTGTATCCACGCTACTTTTTAATACAAATTCATATGTATATGATGAACACCATGGTAGTGAGAAAACTTTTGGATGGATTCAAACATATGACCTACAAAATAGCACAACAAACTAAGTCAATGTCAACTTTTCAAAACTTAGTATGGCACGAATTCGAAATAATTACCCGTATGCCTGGTCCTTGGTTCAAATCTCACAATGTACACCGAATTGAAACATCGATATTAAGTCTCGTACTATGTACATTCAAATGTTGTTTTCAGCCCCCCCCCATGCAAACGCTACATAGTTCCTATATCGGTCAATCTTCCTCTCGTAACCACCTTAGGAAGCTATCGGTTTCCAACACACGTTCATTTTTTCTCTCCATGTTTCGATCTCTAAGTCTCTCAACTACACAACCACTGTTTCCACTCTGTTACCAAATGTATTTACCTCACCCACCCGCCATTGCACCCCATGCCGAGCTCTCTCTCTCCCCCCTCTCCCTCTCACCCTCTCGCACTAAATACATGCACTGCCTATCTAACCCCCAACCTCTCGTGCGCACGCACGCACGTTGTATATCTAGGTCACTCCCTCGAGACTGTCTCACTCTTTCTTCCGCACGGCGGGCCACACTCGCTCAATCTCGCTCTCTTTATCTGAGTCTCGTTTAACCTCGTTTTCTTTCACACACAAATGATATATCTCCCTGTTCGGGCCTCGATCGACACACTCTATAATCTCTCACGCAGATTGTCTCTCTAGGTCAGTCCATCCAAGCCGCCGCCACTCTTTCGACCTCATGGTGGGCCACACTCACTCAATCTCTCTCTCTCTCTCTCTGTATGTCTCAATTGACCTCGCCCTTTCTCGGACAAAAATGATATATCACCATGTTTGAGCCCAATTCGACCTATTCACATTGTATACTCTCTCACGCACATCGTCTATCTAGGTCACTCTCTCCAACCCGTCTCACTCTTTCGATCGCACGGCGACCCTATGTGATCGGTTGACCTTGCTTCCTCCCACGCACAAAATATATCTACACGTCTGTGACTGGATCATCTCTCAAGCTCTATCTTACAGCCCTCACCCTTGCCAAAAAGCTCAATCGGACAATATCTCTCCAGAGCATATATATTTGTTCAATGAATGTCGGATCACACTCACTTTGTCTCTCTATCTATATGTCTCTCGATTGACCTCACTTTCTCACACCGTATCTTCCACGTGTTGAAGCTACTACCTCTCCATCCCTCGCAAAGCTGGAGCTATTTACATTGCGAGGGGCACTCCAACCTCGGATTAATTTCTGTAGGCATTTATTCTGGTCGGTTTAGATTATATTTTCGTAGCATTCGGCCCACAACTACTCCAAACACCGTTGCAACCCACGCAACTCCCCTAGTTGATTTCCCTCTGGCTCGGTCATCGCTCTCTCGCACGTCCTTTCTCGCCTTCAACGTCGCACCATGGTATTATTGAAAAAACTATGTTGTTCTCTTTAATTATTATAAATAAGCTACGAAACTACACACCGTTAGTCCACTTGGAATGGAACAAATTTCGACCCACAAATTAAAGTTCTACAAACTACACACCGAGGGGCCCACATGTCATGAAACAAATTTGGACCCATATACAAATTAAAAAATAAAGGACGAGGATCGAACATGCGACCGGGCCTTCAAGCCGCACGTCAATAGGCAACATACATAGAATAGCAATGTTTGTTGTACCCCCTTTGTTCACATAATGTTTTTATATTACCACAGCCTAATTAATGGATAACATGTAATATTATTTTTAGTACTATTCACCTTCACTTACTGCTGGGTTCATGTGTGCTCTCTCTCTCTCCTCCCCTTCTGCGTTTACACGCACGGGCAAACAGGAAGAACTCGCGGGCGATGTTGCCATTGACCATATCTGGACGCGTTCACAAGTCTCGACACCAGTTTCACGTACTAGCAGCACTAGTCAGTGTGTACATGCAATGCACGTTAATTTGGAAGTATATTAAGTGCATGCGGATATTAACTACTAGGATATTATTTGCGTGTTGTCATGTGATTAGCACTATTTTTGGCATGAAATTAACTGCACGCTAAACGTGTTGAGCACTCGACATTGAAGCAGTCTAGGTCGTTGGATGACAAGGAATACATGTGGCTTGATGCCGTTTTATATTTAATTTGATACGGCTCTAGCAGAACATTCAATCGATCAAACCATACATTTCGTTCAGTCTGACTCTGACTTTAAATTATACGACGATCGATATAAAATAAACAGAAATGATAAACGTTCGGATTTTAAGCATGGCGATCCGAACATTTTTCATGGCAAATTTAGATTACATGGCGGCAGCGGGGGCGTCTCGCAATGGGAAGCGGCTCCTCTGCCATGCTCTGTGTGTCATCGGGCCACTGACCGACGGCGACGGCGGCGTCTTGAGCCGTTGTTGGTGTACTCCTGGACGTTGGCCTAGCTTTAAGGAAGGCCAAAATGTTCTGGACAATGGAGCGAATCAACTGGCGGGAGGAGGCGACTGGCGTTGGTGCAAGGAAGCGGTCGACGGCGGCCATCCATACCGCTGAGGGGGAAACTGGCACCTGCGTGGGGACATGCGCTGTCAACAACGCGGCGGAGACATTCGTGTGCACGGGCACCGGCACGGGCGTGCACGTCAGTGCACGCGCAGGCGCATGCGCTGGCAGGTGCACGGGCACTGGCACGGGCGTGCGCATCAGTGCACGCACAGGCGCATGCGCTGGCAGGTGCACGGGCGCATGAAAGTCGGCGGGGACCTTGTGGAACCCCATGGGATCAAGCTCGGCAACAATGTGCGGCTCCCAGCCCATCAATGCCACGGGGATGGGCGCTGGCGTAGTCGGGGCGACGGGAGCCGGAACGAGAGCCGGGACAGGCGCGGCGTCTTCCCGCAAGGCCATTTCAAGCTCGTCCCAAAGCGCCATATGTTCTTGAGACTCCGGCTGGGTGTCTTCCTCAGGAAACTGGAACACTAAGGGCAGACCATCGTGATGCGGCATGGCGTACGTTTAGGTCAGGCTAGTTGGAGGTAGACGATAGGAGAATCGGAGAGGAAGAGAGAGGATTGTAGCTATACCGGGTAGTGCGGGGTTGATTTTAAACAGCGGCGACGACATTATTAAAACTGGGAGCAGTTGGGACGACGGTGGGCGGCGGAGCCTGGTCAAAGGGCTCGCCTCCCGGTGAGCCTGCACAGCGGTCTGCTCGCACGCCTCCCTGACAGCCGGCACAGCGGTCTGCTCGCACGTCTTCCGTCGACTCACACGCTTGCTCGGACGGCACCTGCCGATGAGAAGCGGGGACTCGTGGCAGCACGTAAATGCCCACGGTTTCAATAGTGAAAGCGTTCGCCTTAACGTGACAGGTCTTTGTTCCAAAATACCTTGGCTCTTCATTTGTGCAACTTGTCATAAGCAGCTTGTCTCAAACTGAAGAAAAAACTTACGAAGTAATATTTGTGCCATATCACGTGATCATGCTTAGTTTCGAGAATTTATGCTCACTTTTGGATTTTCTGAAATTTAAGATCCAGGATTTGAAACAATATAATAACCTACATCATGCAATAAATTTTCAAGCCGTACATCTGTCCTGTTGTATTTCTGAAGAAAGGATTTGGTCAAACATTTTGCTTAGTTAGACTTCAGACAAGTTATATATGCAGAGTAAAAGGATAATCCCTCCGTACCAGTGCATTGCCTGCTATATTAACTCAAGTACTAGGCACGAACAAACGGGCTCAATTCTGTGCTCATCCTGGTGTAGTAGTAGTAGTAGTAGTAGTAGTAGTAGTAGTAGGCAATGCAGTTGATGGGTGACCTTGACGAGCGGTGACCGAGGGAATTGAACCGTGCTCGGCACGGTAGGTAACGTTGTCTAGTTACTAAAGCATCTCTCCGTTGTTCATTGGTAGTCATTATGGACCGGGGACATGAGGGGAATTTCCTAGGGCTGGAATTTTGGCCGCCAGATATTTCGACTTGTAACGCTGATGCTCGACTGGTTGGGGTTGCCTAATGTGTGTACCACGCACACCACCGAAGGACACGAGCCCGGTTTTTTTAGGACCAACACGAGCCAAGGTCTGGTTGGTACGCCGTTGGGTCCTACCATTCGAGAATATGAAAGGAACCTTTTAAATTGCTGAACGAATCTATGTGTATTACAATACCCATATTTTCCTTGCAAATACTAATCTCAACATGGTAATTGATTTATGACGAGTTGTTGAATTAGAGTGAGTTTGTGATATAGCGATCTCAACGTAGATTTCATATTTCATGGTATCCCTAGTAAGTTTTCCAATGCAAATTAAAATTTAAAAGATGAACAATATGGAGGTGAGAAAACTTTGTATGTATCAAGCATATGACCACACACACACACACACACACACACACACAGAGAGAGAGAGAGAGAGAGAGACACGGACGCACGAACACAACAACAATCCAATAAGTATAGTGCATCTATTTTTCCAAACCATGCATGTATGGCACAAATTCAAAAATACTCCTTCTATTCCTAAATATTAGCCTTTTAGAGAGTTCAACAAGTGACTACATACAGAGCAAAATGAGTGAATCTAGACTCTAAAATATGTCTATATACATCCGTATGTGCCAGTCCATTTGAAGCCTCTAAAAGACTAATATTTAGGAACAAAGGGAGTAAAATGTAAGACATCCATGGTCCTCAGTTCAATATTTAAAATGACCATGAAACTGAAACATGAATATTAAGTCTAGTACTACAGTACATGCAAATGTTGTGTTTAGGCGGAGCCATGATTGTCGGGGGTCAACCCCTCGACCTTAGATAAAATTGTGGAGCTCTGTTTAGGGTTGTTTAGATTATATTTGTCCCCACCCTCCCAACCACCGATTGGTTGTGCACCCCCACCCCTCCTCCCCAGGAGAATATCATGTGCCCCCATACCTTAGATGCTATATGTCGATACGAGTTGCTTGGAGCTTGTAGGTTTGAGATATAGCAGCTCACATGATGTGTCTTAATATTTTTGCAGGAAACCTTGATGAGTTTGAGAATTGCACACAATTTGTACAAAAACTACTTAGATGCCCTTTGATCCCATATCCAACGAACTCGAAGCTCGTATCACCGTAGCATCTAAGATGAAGGAGGACATCATATTCTCCTGTATGTAAGAATATCATGTGCTACCACACCTTAGATGCTTTGGTGATACAAGCTCTTTGGAGGCGTTGGATTTGTGACACAACACCTCCTCGGTGGTTCGAATGGTTTTTTGCAGAAAAGCCCCAAAAGAGTTTGGCCACTGCTTACAAGCACAAAGACTGCTCAGGTGCCATTGGATCTCAGATCAAACGACCTCCAAGCTCGTATCATCGTAGCATCCAAACTGCGATAGCACCTTATGTTTTCTCGCACGGGAGTGTATGAGGTGCTCCCGCACCGTAGATTCTATGGTGATACGAGTTCACTGAGATCTAACGTGTAATATACGGCTGATAGAGTTTGGGAAATGCACAGAAAGTACAAGTACTACGCATGTGCCATCTGATCACTCATCATACGACCTAGATGCTCATATCATCGTAGCGGGTAATTAAGCTACGGGGAGCACCTAATATGAGCACCGGGGAGACGTTGGATTGAAGATGCAGCGGCACACACGAGGCCTGAATGTTTTATTTGCAAAAAAACCTTTGGAGAGTTTGGAAATTGTGCATAATTACAAAGACTACTCCCAAGCCATTGGATCTCACTTCCAACGGTGTAAAAACTCGTATGACCATAGTATATAAGCTGCGGGGTGGATGTGATATTCTATACCGCTGTCATTTTTGTTCATAAACTTGTAAAATACGTGTAACTCGTGTCGTTACTTGTCTAACCGCGCAAAGTGTTTGTTCAAAAAAACCATCCTACACTGGAATATCGGAACAACACAAAGGGGTCCCACTTGTCATTAATCGAATTTGGACCTAAAACTAACAAATCTGAAATATGAGATTCGAACTGGCAATCTGGACTACAAAGTGTAAGTCGATAGCCTGAAAAAACGAACGGTTGTTGGCTTTGTCCCATAACTTGATTTCATACAGTACTTGCGTTGAGTAGAGTAGAGGGAGTGCCTCGTCTACACGTGCATGACCGTTGTGTCACTTACTGGTGGGTCCTAGGTCTGCGATCTCAATCTCTCTTCTCTCCATCGTCTAACCTTTGCACGGGCACACACGAAGAGCGGCGCTAGCTTTCCGTGGTGTTATTACAACTAAAAAAAGCTTGGAAAATAGAAGAATCGCCTAGAACAAGAGATGTTGTGGCTGGTTGAGATGGAGCTAACCACATCTATCCTTCGTGGCACGTTTGCATGATGAAGCTGTGTGGCTAGTGGGGTGTTTTCGACCGACTGGCTGGGTCCCGAGGTCGAACCATAGGTACTACGTCTGATACAGTATATTTTTACACGCACATTTTTCCTCCGTGCCGAGACGTGGCACACCCTACCGCGCGGTTTCGGGGTCCTCCTAGGTGGTGCACGCATAAATTCTTCCTGACGTGGGACGCCCTACCGCGCGTTTTCTGGGTCCTCCTCGGTCGTAGTGCCAAAGCAAGTAAATGAGTCGTCAAATCATGAAAGACCACCTTTCCCGCCGAGTACATCAGTGAAGCACGGTGGCTAGCTAGTTGGGCTAGTTCGACCTATTAGCTAGGCCGCCGCCACATTTGTTTTTCACCCCTTTTTTATCTACTTGCCGGCAGGTAAATTTAAATATCCACCGCGACGTTGCTCTGGTGTTTGGGTGCGGCAGGATTTTTAATTTTTTGACTGACGGGAGCAGGCGCGGCAGGATTTTTTATTTTTTGATTGACGGGAGCAGGCGCGACAGCAATTAGCCACGATGACTCCGCCTCTAAAAACCCACTACTCCCTGATGTGAGAAGTCGTCGACTGGTGTTTTACCGTGGCGAAAACCAAAAGATTCCCCACTCCCTCCGCTTTCCCGTAGATTGCATTGCCTTTCAGCCGTTTCACCCCCTTTGCTTCCTCTCCCCATTGCTTCTACCTGGTGCCATGGCGGCGCAGCAAATCACGGAGTCCGAGGTGAGGCGCCTGACACAGGAGCTCTATGCCAAGGATGCGGAGCTCAGGGCCAAGGACGTGGAGCTCTGTGAGCTCAAGGAGGAGATGAGTTCCATGCTCCTCCGTTATGTGCGGGAGCTCACGGAGCTTCAAAAGCGCCAGGCGTCCACCACAAAGATGCTCAAGGCGTCGGCGGCGTTGCTGCAGAAAGCGGGAGATACGATAGGCTATCAGGGGAGCCGACAGGAGCGCGAGCGGGCCAATCATGACGAGGTCCAGGATCGCCTCATCCACTTGCTGAACCAAGTTGCCATGCATGTGTTGCGGCTGCACGATGCCTACCGTCATGCCAGTGCGACGATGTCGGCCGTCGGGCTAAACCCGTTCGACCACCCGGTCGACTTCAATGAGCTGCGGCTTCCTGACCTGGTCTCCTTCTTCACCTCTATCTCCGAGGAGCTGAGCCGTCTCCGCGCGATGGTGGGGGCTAAGCTGGACAAGGAGGGGTTGCGGGCTGCAGTCGCCGTTGCCGGGCGAATCCTTTCAGGGCTCCGTCATCGAAATCCATTCGTGCCATTGGACGCCGTCTTTGACGAGCTGGCTCCCGTCGACCGGGAGCGGGCTCTACGGGTGGTTGCACCCTACATCACCAATGTCGTGCACCTGAGAAGCAGAGGGACTTCGGTGGTGTTTAGGCACCCTCTGCATGGGCATGTCCATGTCTCGGCGCAACATGACCGTTGGATCAAACTCAGACGGTGCAGATCAGTCATTGTAGCACAAAGCGTGTGGGTGTGACGGCCGGATAATTAAGCTACAGTAATTCTCTGCTAATGATGCCACGTCACTTCGATTACTATCGTTAATCTCGTGTTAGTTCAAAACCGATTCAAATTCAAATTCAATTAAGGGCAAATAATAAAAGTTTTCAAACAATGAAACCAAAATGTTCAAGGTGGGTCAGGTAAATCATGTGTAAATACGATGGAGAAACCAAACCTTGATAAAATGTTTAAGGGCTCTAAACTAATTAAAATAGTAGTGAAAACAATTAAACAAATAGCTATTGGATTTTATAAAATATTAAAAATATTTTATTATGGGTTAAGAATTGATGTGACAACAATTTGTTTATAAATACTACTTTAGGTACTAGTGGTGATTTTAGTAAAAACTAAAGATTAAAAGAAACTAGAAATAAAACAGAAAAGAAAATAAATAAAAAGAAAAGGTCTAAACAAAAACAAAACAACAAAGAAAGAAAAGGAAGAAAGACCCCCCCCCCACGCTGGGCCTCAGCCCAGCTGGCCATCAAACCGGGCCGGCCCACCTAACCCCTCCATAACCCCCCACCGACGGAAACCCTAGCCCGGTCCACCCCCACTGCTCCCGCACGATTCCCACTCTCCCCCCACGTCTCTCTCCCCCTCGTCCCGATCTAGATCGGGGTCGCGCCCGATCCCGACGCAGGAGCCATCCCCGACTACGCCGCCGCCGCCCTAGAACCTCGCGCACCTGATGCCGCCGCCGCCGATCGTCACAGGGCCTCCTCCCCGCCGCCCTTCTCCGGCTCGCCTCCCCTCTCGCTCCTCTTCCCCGACTCGATCTGGATCGGGAAGGGGCAACGAGCCCGACGCCGCCCCGCCTCTGAAGCTGCTGGACCTCGCCGCCACCTCGCCCCGAAGTTACCCCGCCTCCCTGACGCCACGTCGCTGGACCGCCCGTCTTCATCCTCCTCCACGACCGGCCTCCTCACGCCTCGTCGCCCCCTCTCCCCATCAACGCTGGTGAGGCCCCGGGCCTCTCCCCTTCTATTCCTCGCCCCTCGCTTGCGGTCACCGCACATTAGACCGCCCACGCGTGCGCCTGCGGTGAGAACGCGCTCACCGCGCCCTCTGCGCCGTGCTCCCCGTGACCGAGCCGTCCTCGCCATGCGCCGCCTCCCCGTGCCTGCCCAGTCCGGCCGCTCGTTGCGCTCGCGTGGCCACCTCCGCCTTGACCCGCTCCCGCCGCCCCCGCCTTTGCTGGTCGTCGCGTCCCACGCCGCAGCGGCGCGCCCCGCTGCTGCCCTCCCGGCCATGCGCACACGCGCTGGCCTCGCCGGCCTCGCCCACCGGGCGCAGCCCTGGCCGCCAGCACCCCGCCGCGGCAATCCCTCTACCACCTCCTCTGGCCCTGGCCGCCGGCGCCGACGTGCGCCGTGCGTGCCCAGCGCCCCTCGGGCGTGCGCCCGATCGGGCAGCGCCCGTTCGCCCGCGCCCGTTTGGCCCTATGGGCCACTGCCCAGTGGGGCCCCCACCCACGCCCCTGTTAAAAAAAAGAAGAATAAAAAATATAATTAAAATAATTAATTAATTACTTAATTAGTTAACTTAATTAGGTCTGTTAAATTAACCTAATCACTTATTAATCTAACTAATCATGTTTAATTAACCTAAGTCAATGACAACCGGGACTCACGCGTCAGTTTGACCAAGTCAACTGACTGTTGACTGCTGACATCACCCTAATGTCATGCTGACATCATAATGGCATTTCCAAATTAATTAATTCTGTTATTTCGAAAAATGATTAAAAACTTTGAAAAATTAATATAAATTTAACCGTAGCTCAGATGAAAAAACTTTGTACATGAAAGTTGCTCAGAACGACGAGGCGATTCCGGATATGCAACCCGTTCGTCCGCCATGCATCCCTAGCATAACGAACACGCAACTTTCCCCCTCCGGTTCACCGGTCCGAAAACGCGAAACCCCAGGGATACTTTCCCGGATGTTTTCCCACTTCGCCGGTATCACCTCCTACTGCGTTAGGTCACCCCTAGCACCGCGTATCGCCATGTTATGCTTTGTGTTGCTTTGATTGCTCTGTTATTTATTATGTTCCCCCTCCGTTACTTCTTTCCGGTAGACTCCGAGACTACTGCCGATGTCCGTGTGTTCGACTACATTGAAGATGCACCTTCCTTCTTGCCAGAGCAACCAGGCAAGCCCCCCCTTGATCATCAGATATCGCCTATCTTCTCTATACTGCTTGCATTAGAGTAGTGTAGCATGTTACTGCTTTCCGTTATTCCTACCCTGATGCATAGCCTGTCCTTGCTACTACTGTTGCTACCTTTACCTGCAATCCTACATGCTTAGTATAGGATGCTAGTTTTCCATCAGTGGCCCTACATTCTTGTCCGTCTGCTGTGCTATACTATCGGGCCGTGATCACTCGGGAGGTGATCACGGGTATATACTATATACTTTATACATGATACATGTGGTGACTAAAGTCGGGTCGGCTCGAGGAGTACCCGCGAGTGATTCATGGATTGGGGGCTGAAAGGACATTTGTCCCAACGGCCCTCTGTGTGGATCTTTGTGGCGGGGCGGCAGGGCAGGTTGAGACTACCTGGGTGAGAGGTGGGCTTGGCCCTGGTCGGCGTTCGCGAATACTTAACACGCTTAACGAGATCTTGGTATTTGATCTGAGTCTGGCTACAAGCCTATACGCACTAACCAAGTACGCGGGAAAGATATGGGCACTCGGCATCGTGGTATCAGCCGAAGCACTTCGTGATGTCAGCAACTGAGCGGCGCGCGCCGGGTTGGACTGCGTAACGTGACTTCCTTTGTAATGGAGGTTGCTAGGTCTGCTCTCCGTCTGCGTACGCAACATGCAAGTGTGCAATGGGCGATGGGCCCAGACCCCTGCGCGCATAGGATTTAGACCGGCGTGCTGACCTCTCTGTTGAGCCTAGGTGGGGCTGTGACGTGTTGATCTTCCGAGGCCGGGCATGACCCAGGAAAGTGTGTCCGGCCAAATGTGATCAAGCGTGTTGGGTTATGTGGTGCACCCCTGCAGGGAAGTTAATCTATTCGAATAGCCGTGTCCCTCGGTAAAAGGACGACCCGGAGTTGTACCTTGACCTTCTGACAACTAGAACCAGAAACTTAATAAAACACACCCTTCCAAGTGCCAGATACAACCCGGTGATCGCTCTCTAACAGGGCGACGAGGAGGGGATCGTCGGGTAGGATTATGCTATGCGATGCTACTTGGAGGACTTCAGTCTACTCTCTTCTACATGCTGCAAGATGGAGGCTGCCAGAAGCGTAGTCTTCGATAGGATTAGCTATCCCCCTCTTATTCTGGCATTCTGCAGTTCAGTCCACCGATATGGCCCTTTACACATATACCCATGCATATGTAGTGTAGCTCCTTGCTTGCGAGTACTTTGGATGAGTACTCACGGTTGCTTTCTCCTTCTTTTCCCCTATCCCTTCTACGTGGTTGTCGCAACCAGATTTTGGAGCCCAGGATCCAGACGCCACCGTCGACGACGATTCCTACTACACCGAAGGTGCCTAATACTACGTGCTGCCCGCTGACGACGACTAGGAGTAGTTAGGAGGATCCCAGGCAGGAGGCTTGTGCCTATTTCGATCTGTATCCTAGTTTGTGCTAGCCATCTTATGGCAACTTGTTTAACTTATGTATGTACTCAGATATTGTTGCTTCCGCTGACTGATCTATGATCGAGCACTTGTATTTGAGCCCTCGAGGCCCCTGGCTTGTAATATGATGCGTGTATGACTTATTTTATTTGTAGAGTTGTGTTGTGATATCTTCCCGTGAGTCCCTGATCTTGATCATACACGTTTGCGTGCATGATTAGTGTACGATTGAATCGGGGCATCACAGTGGGTGTGTTTGGTTGCATTCTCATCTCAATATAGTTGTTTCCTCTTCGTGTATTTTTGTCAACCTACTAGTGTGGAATCATGCACCCTTCATGCACTCTGCCAAACACCCAAAAGTGGGTCGAGAAGGGAACTTTTGCTCCCATCCCGTGCACCCTTCATACACCCTGCCTAACACTATTCGTGCTTCATATGGTTCATGTTTCGTGGAGTACTGTAGCACCGTACTCTCCGTGCGCCGTGGACCTAGTTTTGTTAACATTGATCTCACCGTTCATTCTCGACCGGACAGTCGAAAAAGCGGTACTATGTTACATATAGGAGTAGTTGACATGCGCACAACATCATTTGTTATCGTCATATCTTACTACACTAGCAACAAGATTGTGTAGTACTGACGTATGAACCACTGCACATGCCTAGTAGTAGGAGCACTGTGTATGTTCAAGTGGCTGCCGTGTTTCGCACTCCTCCGTCGTAAGAGTGGAAACGCTTGCTGTAATCATTTTTTCTTCTTCAGAAAAACTGTGGACACGCTCTACCGTGCGGATCCTCCTCCAGCCATGCACTAAATTACTCACTTTCGCCGATGTGTGGGACAGCTAGCACCTGGGTCCACCAGCCATGCACTAAATTACTCCGTAGTAGAGTGACGGTACACTACCCCGATCGAACCGCCGCAGTAATGCCCAATGAGCCGTCAAATCACAAAACCCCCTCCTTTCCAGCAGTAAGTTGGACGGACGAAGCAACCATCATTTCACTCTTCTCTCTCAGCTTCCTCTCTTGAAGAAAACCCCCACTCGCTTCGCTTCTCCCTCATCTCAATCCTCCTTTCACTCTTCTCTCTCAACTTCCTCTCTTGGATGGACGCCGGAGCACCGACCGACGTGATGTCTATGGCTCTGGCCAAAACCGTCGAGGCTCATGGTACGAAGAAGCGCAAGCACCCCGCCGAGACTACCGCAGACAAGCTCAAAGCCATTGCCCTGTCCAAGCCCCCCTCTCCGGGATCCCTCATTAAGCAAGTCCAGGTAATGTCTCTTGTTGACGATCTTTTTCTCAATCTTGATCGTGTTTTTTCATCTAACACGCAGTACTAGTACTGGTAGTACAACTTTTTGGGTGATCTTGCATGTGATTTTAGTGTGCCAAATGACGGTTCTGAATTCCACTATTGACCAAAACATGCGAGAGGTTGACACTGATTTCTTATAGATTACTTTCAACTACTCCCTCTATCCCAAATTTCTTGTCTTAGATTTGTCTAGATACGGATGTATCTAATACTAAAATGTGACTTGATACATCCGTATCTAGACAAATCTAATACAAGAATTTTGGGACGGAGGAGTACTTTATGAACATCAATACTACCTTTTAAGAGGGTATATTTGCCTCAGTAACTTGTGTTGTGGATATTGCATGTAATCCCTCTGCTCTCATGCCTTTGAAGACATGTTCTAGTGTCTTTGTTCACTCATTTCTGTGGGTATATGTAGTCATATATGGAGTATAATATCGAAAATCATCTTATATTTCTGAACCGAGGTAGTAATAAACTATGGTTTCTGTTTGAATTAGAACCAGGTCCGCAGTGGAGATGAAGTTCTCAAAGTCATGCCGTGTGAACTGGAAGACCTGATGATGAGTTCTACTTCTAAACTATCCAGTTGTTGTGTCCTTGTTGCCACGTGTCCTGAAGTAGTGTTTTCCTGTAGCATTGTTGTCAGGCGTGTTCTCGAGGCTGTACTTGACCACAACAATTTCCTGGTTGTGCCTTCGATTATGAAGGGTGCGGTTCTTGTAAAGCTTCCCAACAAATCTGATGCGGCCTGTCTTCATCATCATGTTTATGTGTGGAAAGACCACTCTGTTAGGTTCTCCAAGGTTGACAAGATGGTGATGGTGCATGTAGACATATCACACGAAGTCCATGGCCTAGTCAGTTATGTGGGGTTCATCCCGTAGGTCGGTGGCAAGAAATAGTCTGCAGAGTTTAGTCAGTGTAACTTTGCTTGTCTATAGTAAGTACTATTGTTCAGTACTTGATTTGTGTTTCTGAACCCTGTATTTTTTATTAGTACTGCCGCTTTTGGTGTGTGGTCAGTCCTGAGAACGGTCTATGTTAATGTCTGTCCACTCAATTCAGTATATATATTTTGAAGTATCAAGATCATATTTTTTGTGAGGATGGTTTATCAATTATGGTTACACTCCAATATCTGTATGCATTGCAGGGTTTATCGCACCCACCAGGATTTCCAGTCCCATGGATGTTCGGTCCATACGATTTGTCACGACCTTTGGACTGTCCTGCTTGTGGGAGTAGGCGGGGCCCCTGCATGCCACACGTAGTTGGACGATCAATCTTCTGTTTAGTACTTCAACATAGTGATTTCCTGGTAAGGATTCACTCGTGTCACATCAAGTAAATCTTATTGATTTACTGTCTAAATCTTATTGAATTACTGTCTAAATCTTATTGATTTAATGTCATGTTTTCTTTCTTTTCCTACAATTTTACAATGCAGGTTTTGCCATGTGACATTCATCACAGAATAAACCGTTTGGTTTGCTCTATGATGGCTATTTTTGCAGGTTTCACTTCTTATGTCGTGTCAGTAACGAAGGAACTATCCATCACTTATATCACTGGAAAAAATTGGATCAGTCTGTTGTGTGAGTACAAGCTGAATCCCTATGATGAACTACAGTTTGGTTTAACAAAAACGCCACAATTAGTCCTTCTCGCGTTTAAAAGAAATGAAGAAAAAAACTGGATCACGGTCACGCATCCTAGTCAAGTTAGAAAGCTGATCATAGCAGACCAGACACGATCGCCGCTGTCTCGCACAGATCGAGCACCGGCATTTGCTCTAGCACTGACAGCGCCAACAGCTCAGTCTGATCCAGCTGAGGATTGGGCACTGACTGCGTTAGCGGATTAGTCTGATCTATTGGAGGATCGGGCATCGACACTGGCACCTGCTCCGACACCGGCACCAGCTCTACAAGGAGCACCATCTCCGGCAGCAGCGGCGGCTTCGGGACCTGCACCAACACTTGCACTTGCATCTGCTCCGGCCCGTGCAGTTGCACCGGCAATAGACTGGGCTATAGTTCGCACTTCATATACCAAAGTCCTTACAAAAACCGACATGTCCACCTTCTTGGTAAGCATTGGCCGCCCAAGTGCTTCGTTCTTTTTTCTTTCCATGTTGTTTCACATGATTCACTGTGTCGATCTAACTGTTTGGCTATGTCTTCTTGTTTGCAAACAGAGAATTCCTAGAGCAACAAGGGAGTCGTTCAACAATCCGGGCGACCGCGACCAAGTTTCTCTTACCATGCGCAGCCTTGGTGTGAATGAACCTGCTCAATATACCGTAAGTACAAAGGATCGTCAAATGATGATTGATGCTAAAGGATGGTCAAGGTTCAAATCTAAATCATATCTTGCTGTAGGGGATGATGTCAAAATCGAACTTTCTCGGCAAGGAGAGCTGGTCCAAATCAACTTTGAAATTCTTCAGTAGCAGCACGCAACTGCCGAACTGATCTATCCTCCGAGAGATTTTGATGTAATAATATGGCATGGTGAAACAAGTGTCATGTGTGTATAAGTAGTACGACAATATTATTTATCACATGGTATATCATTGATAGAATTGCAACTCTGATTGCTGGTTAGGAACTGTCGTTCGATTTCATTCCAACAGCTGTCGTGCTTTATTAAATTTTGTGTATTCGCCTTGCGACAACATCTAAAACCAGCGCCGCACCGATCGCTTGCAATATGAAAAGTGCTGAGGTAGAACACATGGGCCCCCAAACATGCAGGGTCGGCCTGCGGCCCAAAGTCCAGAACTGTGAGCCTATCTGAGTATTATATTCTCAGCTGAACCCCCATAAAAAAAGTTGAACCCCCATAATGCCCGTGCGTTGCAGAGGGAGTATATTTCTCGGCAAGGTGAGCCTGTGATATACAAGATTTGTATATTTCTTTACAGAGGGAGTATCTCTCTGTCAAAATATATATTTATGTGTAACTAGTTACTCCTGTCTTTCTACTTCCTTTCGCTGATATGTGGGGCAACCGGCAACGGGGTTCATGTGCAATATGCACAAATTAGAGTGCACAACTTCACGATAGACACACCCCGGTCGTAGTGCCACAGTAATGCCCAATGAGCCGTCAAATCACAACCCCCCCTTTCCAGCTTTAGCAGTAAGCTGGACGGACGAAGCGACAATATTTCACTGGGCCTGAATCCCCTTCTCCCTCATCTGCTTGTTCAGAGAAAAACCCCTCTCGGCGATTGCGTAGGGTTTTCTCATGGAAAACCAGGTACAAATTCTTCATCCATCCCCGATAAATCAAAGTCCCTTGGTCGCAGGTAATCCTAGGATGGCAACCGCCGCCGTTGATGCATTTTTCTTCCTACTGAATCTAGTGTGTTTCATTTGCAGTGCCCAAAGTGCGAGTACCCTACAGGTTTCTCCGCCCTCGGCGAGACGCCACACTTGTTCCTTCTCATCCTAACAAAGCATTTTGAAACGCGCACAGTATGTTCCTAGAATCCTCTTTTCTATCCGAGAGGGTGTGTGCTTTTTGAACATGCTGTGTTCTCATATTATTTTTCCTGAAGTGTATTATTTGCTCTACCAGAACACACGTACTCAAGATGCTTGGCCTTGCCATAACTGAATACACTAGTTTAATGGTCACACTGAAGACAAGCCATGGATATAAGTTCTGAGTTGGGTTCATGAACCAAGAAGATCGTTGCTTTTTTATGGCCGAACTTGGATAAACTTTCTCAAGTGTTACAGACTGAAAGTTGGCACATGATTGTTGATCGAAATAGCAGAACCTGGTCTCATCTTCACTGCGATCTTCCACCCCGACGTCGTTCCAATTGTTCATCCATGTTAGTTTTGTATCTGGTTCTTGCTTGTTGCCTCGATTACTTCTTAATCCACCTATTCTGTCTAACTAATCACAATTTAACTTTAGAAGTAGCAACGGATCTCTCACGAAGATGCTACTTCTAACTAATATTTTCTTATAATTGGTGGCACGTGTAGGTTGTTTCAGAGTTAAGCAGTCTGCTCGTTTGTTACTCTGTAATAACTCGGCTGTTACTAATGGCACTGAAGTTGACTAGATCGACATCCACAAGTTCCTACACTTTATTGGTCGTCTTGAGGTCCTTGTGGGGCGTTTCAATGGTGGAAGGCCACGTGGGATATGTGTGCCACTGCTGCAGTCGTTGAACAGGTCCAACTGTGTCGAGAAACTTATGGTACGAGCTGTTTTCTGTTATATATGTTGTTCATAAACTATTGCTTATACACAGTTTTATAGCTGTGATCTTCTTGAAATAGGAACTACCGAGTTCTGTTGTTCCTATACAGATGCCTGACCATGGTCGGGTCAGACTTGCGCTTGGTCACAACATGATGTTTATGTCGACCTACTCAATTCCCCTTGGAGGTGAAAAGATACTTATTCATGGGTGGTCTCAAATAATGAAGGCCCGTCCATCTTGGAGAATAGGACAGAAGATTATGTTCATGCTTTTCCATGGCTCTAAAGCAAATATCCTGTTTATTGACCACGTTGCGAGATGAAACCGCTTTCAGAAGGTTGTGGATGCGCGGGGTGGCGCCTGGGCCTTGTCCTGGGGCTTGGCGGCCTCACCCTTGGTTAACTGTAGGCAAAGTAGCACTGTTCGAGGCGTGCTTTGTATGGTTGAACCTGTATAAGTACTCTTACTGCTTTCAGCTTTGGTTGTTAAGTGCCCCTGCTAGTTTCAGTTCAGGTTGTTAAGTACTCTTGCTGCTTTTACAGTCTGTCGTGTTTCTTCAGTCCTGTCTTCCTCCAGCCGCCAAAACCAAACCAGCGCCGGCGGGGCCGCCTACTTCCACCTCCCACGGCTGGCTGCACCTCAGTGCATGCATCACCACCCCACCGTCTCCTAAATCGTTAACGCCGACGTCCTCCGTGCGCTTTGGTGCGCTCACCGTGGCGCCGCCCTCTCGCGTTGTCAACATGGTCAACAAACAACAGGAATTGACAGAAGTACATGGAGAGGATGACAGTACGGGCCCACCACGTCAGCGTATGGAAAAATAAAATGCTTCCTCCTAGTGTTTTCCTGACATCTGGGACCCACGACATTGTGAGCTTATATAGCCAATAGACAAGAGAACAGCACAAGATCGGCTGACACCTGGGACGTAGCTACTCGAGAAGTATTTATTTTTGTTTGGTATTGTTGAGACGGAGCAAGGTTTGAACTAGGCTATGGCCCGTCTAGCCCAGGCTTATATTTTATGTTCACCATGTGACCAGCCCAACTATTTTTTCTTTGTGAAAACGAGCCCAGTTTATTTTTTCTGAAGAATACCCAATCCAGGCCTACTTATTTTTCTATGCCCTGATGGGCTGCAACTCTTTCAAGACGCCTGCAAATCTTGAAAGTAATATGAAATGGGTTGTAAATATAAAAACTGATGACAAATTGGCAATTACTTTCTAATTTCTGTATTTTTTCACATTTTCAGATTCCTATTTCACTGGGCATTAACCTAATTTAAATATATCTTCAAAGTACTTTAAATCTGGCTCGACATTTCGGTATTAAAAATAGTTTGGAACCCACAGAAATATGCGAAATTGGCCCTGGCCAACCAAAAAAAGACTGCAATAAATTGCATAAGAAGTTACCATGAGCTATATATAAATTATTAAAAAAAAGAGGGAGTGGTCTGACTTGTGGGCCTGTTTAGTTGACGCGTATGCAAGATTTTTTTAGTTATTATATATGTCAACAAACGATTCTAGCAGACTTAACCGTTGGATGTCAATCCAACGGCCTCCGTGTTTCTTCGATCTATGATCTTCTTGCTCCAGCCGCCAAAGCAGCGCCGAGGGGACCGCCTACTCCCGCCTCCCGTGGTCGTCTGTGCTGCCGCGCAGGCCTCAGCGCCCCCTACTACTCCCACCGCTGGCCAGGGCATCCCTCTACTCACCCACACCCCCTGTTATTCTGCAGCGATGGCAGCCTCACACCGCAGCCGAACCGGTGAACCTTCGTACTCCTCTCCACGCGGGCTTCCACTGCCGCGTCTTCCCCGGCTCCGCGTCGTCCCCTTCCTAGGCCTCGCCGTCGTCCACCGCCGTGGTGCTCTCGGCGCGGCGTGATCAATGTGGTCAACGACGGACTTCCATCGGAAGAGTACTGTATGTGGAGAGGCTGACAACTGGGTCCACGGCAGCTGCAAGGAAGTGCCTCCTTATTACGCGGAAAATAATTATTCCTCCACTTGACAGCAGGGACCCACCAGACGGGCCACCAGTATTTCGTGAAAAAAAATGTTTCCCCCTGACTGCTAGGACCCACAGGACGGGCCACCGTATTTCGCGAAAAAAACGTTCCCCCTGCTATCAGCTCGGACCCATCGGATGTGCCTCCTTATTACGCACAAAAAAAATGAATACCCCCTGCTAGCTGGGACCCACCTTGGTGGGAGGCTGACTTGTGGGCCTACTAGTTGACTGGGACGGAGGCCTTTGTCAACTTTAGTCAATATATGAACGATTCTAGCTCCAGTGACCGTACGATGTCCATCCAACGGCCGTAGTGGTTCTTCAACCTCTGGTCTTCTTGCTCCAGCCGCCCAAAGCAGTGCCGGTCGTGCCGCCTGCTCCTGCCGCCCGTGGCCGGCTGTGATGCCGCGGAGGCCTCACCGCCCCCTACTACTCCCACCGCTAGCCAATCCATCCCTCTACGCACCCACACCCCCTGTTATTCTGCGGCGACGACAGCCTCACACCGCAGCCGAATGAGTGAACCCTCATACTCCTCTATGCGTGGGCATCCACTGCCGCGTCTTCCCCGGCTCCGCGTCGTCCCCTTCCTAGGCCTCGCCGTCGTCTACCGCTTTCGTGCTCTCGGCGCGGCGTGGTCAACGTGGTCAAGGAATGGCTTCCACCGGACGTGGACTATACGTGGAGAGGCTGACAGCTGGGTCCACGGCCGCAGCAAGGAAGTGCCTCCTTATTACGCGCAAAATAATTATTCCTCCACCTGACAGCGGGGACCCACCGGACAGGCCATCGTATTTCACGAAAAAAACGTTTCCCCTGACTGCTGCGACCCACCAGCTACATCTTCGCACGCAAGGAAGTGTGTCAAAAAAACGATTCGCCCCCGTGACTGCTAGGACCCACCAGCTACATCTTCGCACGCAAGGAAGTGCGTCCGAAAAAAACGATTCGCCCCCTGACTACTGGGACCCACCAGCTAGATCTTCTCACGCAAGGAAGTGCGTCCGGGCAAAAAAAACGATTCCCCCCTGACTGTTGGGACCCAGCAGCTACACCTTCGCACGCAAGGAAGTGCGTCCGGGCAAAAAAAACCGATTCGCCCCCTTGACTGCTGGGACCCACCAGCTACATCTTCGCAGGCAAGGAAGTGCCTGACAGTTGGGACCCACCTGGTCGAAGCGTACGTAGCGTTGTCCTTCTGGTCGCGAACGTGTACGTACATATATAATGGTCGATGTAGAGGCGCGCATGTGTCTTAGTAGAGACGCGTACGTGTCGTAGTAGAGGCGCGCATGTAGCATTTACACGTACGTACAACGGCCAGGGTGCAAGAAAGAAAATACGGCCACGTACGTACATACGGGCAGGGTCTCGGACGCCTACTCGCGCATACGTACGGCCAGGGCTCGTGTACATGGCTGGGTCGGAACGGAGAAATAGTCTCGTCGTCGTGTTCATGGGGAGGCAACGGAATGCGTCGTGTTCATGGGGAGGCAACGGAATGTGTCATGTTCATGGGGAGGAAACGGAATGCTCGTCTTAATCGGGAGGCAATGGAACGCGTGGGAGCCAACCGGCTGGGTCAGAACAGAATGCGTGGTCATGTTCATCGGGAGGGCTTGGACGGAACAGGCGATGGAAACGAGGCATGGCGTACCGCAAAATGGAGGAAACGACATTGTGTTCGACCGGCCACGTTCGAAACGGGATTCTGTTCATCGGGAGGGGTCTGGCGTACCGCAAAACGGAGGAAACGGGCATCCTACGGTCAAAACGGGGGTCCTGTTGATCGGGAGGGGTGTGACCTCCTCCAGCCTCCACGGGCTACCGTCGACCTCCTCCTTCCTCCACGGGCTCCTGTTCATCCAGCCTCCACCGCGCACTACTCCACCGGCTACTGTTCAACCACCCCTCCACGGGCACCCCTCCACCGTCTACTGTTCATCCAGCCCTCCACTCCACGGGGTCATGTTCAACCACCCCTCCACGGGCACCCCTCCACTGTCTACTATTCATCCATCCCTCCACACCACGGGGTCCTGTTCATCTAGAGGCAACTCCACCGCTCACTGTTCATCCAACCCCCCCCCCCCCCCCCGCCCCGCAACGCTCACTGTTCATCCAATCGATTGGCTTCAGTTAGCAGCAGTAGCGAAGGAATCGCTCGATCGGGTTCAGTTAACACCCATCGATCGATCGCTCGGGTTCAGTAACGCGTAGCCTGCAGTGCAATCGCTCGGGTTCAGTTAGAGCCCAGCGCCTCGCTCGGGTTTAGTTAGAGCCAATGCCTCGCACACGCATGCGTACGTGTACGAGAGAAACGTGCATCGCTCGGCCCCCGACCTCCCACCGTAACCGGGAACTCCCCGAAATTTTCCTCCCCCTTGCTTCTACCACGGTTTTTTCCGTCATGGACGGCCCAAAGAATGTCATGCAGCTGCGTCTCCGGCCCGCCCAGGATGAAAAGCCCATTTTCTGTCATGATTTTTTTTCATAGAAGTAGGATCCCACCACATCTATGATGATACCGGGTTTTGTCACAATTATCGTCATAGAAGTGTCATATGTATGACAGAATTTTTTTTCGTTCGGCCCAAAATGTCACGGATGTGTCTTTTTTTTGTAGTGTGAGGAGAAGGTGTACTAGGCGCGGGATGAGGAGCTATAATTTCGTGCCACCGCGGAATCTCTGAATTTGGTGCCACGACAGCGTTTTCTAAAATGGTCGCCACGACAACGTCTTCGAAAATTGCCATCACAACAACATTTTTGAAATGGTTGCCACGACAACAAAATATTGGCCGTCACGACGCTTCAACAAAAGATCGAAGATAATCATGGTGGATTCTCGACGCCCAGTGAGGGAGTCCTGGATTAGGGGGTGTCCGGATAGCCGGACTATAACCTTTGGCCGGACTGTTGGACTATGAAGATACAAGATTGAAGACTTCGTCCCGTGTCCGGATGGGACTTTCCTTGGCGTAGAAGGCTAGCTTCTAGGGTTTAGCCTCTCCGATCTCGTGGTAGATCTACTCTTGTACTACCCATATCATCAATATTAATCAAGCAGGAGTAGGGTTTTACCTCCATCGAGAGGGCCCGAACCTGGGTAAAAACATCGTGTCCCTTGTCTCCTGTTACCATCTGCCTAGATGCACAGTTCGGGACCCCCTACCCGAGATCCGCCAGTTTTGACACCGACATTGGTGCTTTCATTGAGAGTTCCTCTGTGTCGTCATCTTTAGGCTTGATGGCTCCTCCGATCGACAACAGCGATGCAGTCCAGGGTGAGACTTTTTCCCCGGATAGATCTTCGTGTTCGGCGGCTTTGCACTGCGGGCCAATTCGCTTGGCCATCTGGAGCAGATTGAAAGCTACGCCCCTGGCCATCAGGTCAGGTTTGGAAGTTTGAACTACACGGCCGACATCCGCGGAGACTTAATCTTCGACGGATTCGAGCCCCGGCCGAGTGCGTCACACTGTCACAGTGGGCATGATTTAGCTCTGCCACCGAACAGTGTCCTGGAGACCGCACCTGCATCCGCTCCGACCTTTAATTCGGAGCCAACTGCGCCATCCAAGGGCGGGTGGTTAGACCCTGCCGCGGAGGCCGCAGCCTCAACGGCGATCGAGCCGAACACCAGCCTTACCCTTCGCAAGGTCCGTGACTCCACATCGCCGGACTCTTCTCCGGACTCTGAACCATCCGCGCCCCTTCCAATCGAATCCGATTGGGTGCCGATCATGGAGTTCACCGCCGCGGACATCTTTCAGCACTCGCCCTTCGGCGACATACTGAATTCACTAAGGTCTGTCTCTTTGTTAGGAGAGTCCTGGCCGGATTATGACCGGCAGGATTGGGATGCGAACGACAAAGAAATTCGACGCCCACCCACCACCCACTTCATAGCCATCGACGATGATTTGACCGACATGCTCGACTTTGACTCCGAAGACATTGACGGTATGGACAACGATGTAGGACACGAACAGGAACCAGCGCCTATAGGGCACTGGAAAGCCACCTCGCCGTATGACATATATATGGTGGACACACCGAAAGAAGGCAATGGCGACGGAATAGCGGAGGATAACCTCTCCAAGAAGCAACCTAAGCGCCGGCGTCAGCGGCGCCACTCAAAGTCCCGCCAAAGCAAAAATGGTGATTCCAGCACAGGAGATAATAACACCCCGGACAGTGCCGAAGACAACCCCCTCCAGCAAGATTCAGCGCAGGAGGATGGAGAAGCCAGCCCTCATGAGAGAGCGGCGGATAGAGAGGAAGAGGATGATAATTACATGCCTCGCTCCGAAGACGAGGCAAGCCTCGGCGACAACGAATTTGTCGTGCCTGAGGATCCCATTGAGCAAGAGCGCTTAAAGCACCGGCTTATAGCCACGGCAAATAGCCTTAAGAAAAAGCAGCATCAGCTTAGAGCTGATCAAGACTTGCTAGCCGATAGATGGACTGAAGTCCTTGCGGCCGAGGAATACGAACTCAAACACACCTCCAAGAGCTACCCAAAGTGCAAGTTGCTACCCCGATTAGAGGAGGAAGCATCTAAACCCACATCTCCAGCGTATGATGCGGCTGACCGGCCACCTCGTGGCCGCGACGGAGAGGCCTCTCGGCCCACAACTCAAGCCGCACCCCGACGTCACTCAAAAAATACCAAGGCACGGGGAAATGCGCAATACCTGCAAAATACATTGGAGGACAAAGCAAGGCAAACAAGATCGATCTACGGATCGCATGGGTGCCCCACGGCACGAGGCGATAACCGTCATGCCGGATACAACAAAAGTAAATCCGCCGGGCCGAACACAACAAACAAAACTCATTCGAGCTGCGTCGTGATATAGCCCAGTACAGAGGCGCCGCACACCCGTTGTGCTTCACAGATGAAGTAATGGATCATCAAATCCCAGAGGGTTTCAAACCCGTGAATATCGAATCATATGATGGTACGACAGATCCCACGGTATGGATCGAGGACTATCTCCTTCATATCCACATGGCCCGTGGTGACGATCTACACGCCGTCAAATACCTCCCACTCAAGCTTAAAGGACCAGCTCGGCATTGGCTCAACAGCTTGCCAGCAGAATCCATTGGTTGTTGGGAAGACCTGGAAGCCGCATTCCTCGACAACTTCCAAGCCACCTATGCGTGACCACCAGACGCCGGTGACCTGAGCCACATAATTCAGCAGCCAGAGGAATCGGCCAGACAATTTTGGACACGGTTCCTAACCAAGAAAAAGCAAATCGTCGAGTGTCCAGATGCAGAGGCCCTAGCGGCCTTCAAGCATAACATCCGCGACGAGTGGCTTGCCCGGCACCTTGGACAGGAAAAGCCGAAATCCATGGCAGCCCTCATGACACTCATGACCCAATTTTGCGCGGGAGAAGACAGCTGGCTGGCTCGCAACAATAACATGTCAAAGAGCCCAGGTAATTCGGATAGCAAGGACAGCAAAGGCAGGTCACGTCGCACCAAGCACAAATGCCGCATTAACAACGACAATACTGAGGATACGGCAGTTATGCCGGATTCAGAGGCTCTAAGCCCGGTGAACGGAAAAAGCCATTCAAAAGAAGCACTCCGGGCCCGTCCAGTTTGGACCGTATACTCGATCGCTCATGTCAGATACATGGCACCCCCGACAAGCCAGCCAACCACACCAACAGGGATTGTTGGGTGTTCAAGCAGGCCGGCAAATTAAATGCCGAAAACAAAGACAAGGGGTTACATAGCGACGACGAGGAGGAGCCCCAGCCGCCGAACAATAGAGGACAGAAGGGTTTCCCCCCACAAGTGCGGACGGTGAACATGATATACGCAACCCACATCCCCAAGAGGGAGCGGAAGCGTGCGTTAAGGGACGTATACGCGTTGGAGCCAGTCGCCTCACTCGAGTCCTTATGGACGGCAGTAGCAGCCTGAACCTGCTTTATCAGGACACAGTGCGCAAAATGGGCATAGATCCATCAAGGATTAAACCCACAAAACGACCTTTAAGGGTGTCATACCAGGTGTAGAGGCCCATTGCACAGGCTCAGTCACACTTGAAGTGGTCTTCGGATCCCCGGATAATTTCCGAATCGAGGAGTTAATCTTCGATATAGTCCCGTTCCGCAGTGGCTACCATGCACTGCTCGGGCGAACCGCGTTCGCAAAGTTCAATGCGGTGCCGCACTATGCATACCTCAAGCTCAAGATGCCAGGACCTCGGGGAGTCATTACAGTCAATGGAAACACCGAGCGCTCTCTCCGAATGGAGGAGCACACGACGGCCCTCGTAGCGGAAGTACAAAGCAGCCTCTCAAGGCAATTCTCCAGTCCGGCGATAAAACGTCCGGACACCGTCAAGCGCGCATGGAGTAACCTACAACAAGACCGCCTGGCACGTTCCGAGCAAGCATAGCAATGCGGCCCCAACCCCAGCCCTAGCGAAATGGCGAAATCCGTGCTACGCGTCCATAATTACGCCCTAAAAATACCATGGGCACAGAGGGAGGGGCACGAGCACGGCACGCCCCGAAACGCGGCTCAACCGCACTAGGGGCTGCCGATTTTATCATTTTTTCTTACTTTTAGGACTTCACTCTCCGGAAGACCTGCTCGGCAGCACAATTGTTGAACACTCGATACAACAACCAGGGAGGCAGAAAGCTATGTCACACTATGGAATTCCCAGGTGGTCTCTATAACGAGCAAAATACCTGTTTTACATACCATTCCGCAGCTCGCCCCTAGAGGAGACATGTCAAATAGTCCCATCTCTTGCTTCTCGCACTCTTTGTATTGTTCTGCTTTTAATGCACCTTTTTTGAATAAACAATGCTTAGCTTCAGTCTATTATTGCATTCTCTATTCATTCCTTTTTATGTATATATGTTCATTCCTGACATTCAGCACCCGTACACTTTGGTACGGCTAATACGCCAGGGGATCAAGCACCCCATAATACGGTGTGAGAAGTCCGAACACTTTCACAAGTGCGGCACTCCGAACTTATAGCATTATATGCATCAGCTCCGAATCATGTCTTTGGTCAATAGTTGGGTTTTGCGCGGCTCCCATGTTTTGGTACCTTACGTTCCACTATATCGGCTAAGGTAGCACTGGGAGAACTACTATGATTGTGCCCCGGTTCAGCTGGGCTAAGCACCTCAGTAGAGAAAGCTAAAACTGACTATCATGATAGGGCGAGAGTTGGTCGCTGTTCGAGAGGTTTCGAGTCCCTAAAGACTTGTGCCGCTTAGGGCAAGGAGTCGGCTTTGTCCGGCCTAGGCGTGTAGCGCCCCGAACTCGATCTTCCGAACACTAGGGGCTTTGCCAAAATTTAAAATTATAGAATTCTCTGGCCAAGTGAGAGTGATAACGCATTATAGTCCGATTGCCTTGTTCGTTGTGTTGAGCACCTCCCTCGAAGGACCCAAGAATGGGAAAAGGAGTGCTCAGGTTTATCCCGAACACCCCAGCACTCGTGGCACGGGGGCAGAAGCCGACGACTCGCCATCTCTCAGATTTAATAAACGACCGCATAGAAGGTAATATTTTAAATTCAAACAAGCGTTGCATCGCATATGAATTAGTTTTCAGCATACAGGATAACATGAGCGAGTTTACTCAAATATTACATCCTTGGAACACTCATCCGCCACAAGGCGGGCACCCTTCAGGACGCCCTCATAGTACATCTCGGGGTGGCGATGCTCCTTGCCCTGTGGTGGTACGTCCTTCACCAGCTTCTCAGCATCCATCTTCCCCTAGTGTACTTTAACACGGGCAAGCGCCCTGCGGGCGCCCTCGATGCAGACGGAGCGCTTGATGACTTCAAGCCACGGACGGGCATCCGCCAGCCGCCTCACCAGCCCAAAGTAGCTCCCAGGCATGGCCTCTCCAGGACACGGCCGGACTATAAGACCCTTCATGGCCCGTTCGGCCAGCTTATGGAGCTCGACCAATTGCTTCAGCTGGTCGCTCAAAGGCACCGGCTATCCGGTCTCAGCATACTGAGACCAGAACACCGTCTCCGTCGAGCTCCCTTCCTTGGCCCGGTAGTAGGCGGCGGCATCTGACACGCTGCGGGGCAAATCTGCGTATGCTCCTGGAGAGCCCCGGACTCGGGTAAGTAACAAGTAATTCACTATCACGTGCTTGCTTTGCATAATTAATGCCTTACCTGCTGCTATCTTATTCCTCGCCTCAATTTCCTGGAGGGCCTTTTGGGCTTCGGCCTTGGCGGACTTGGCGCTTTCGAGGGCTGCAGCGAGCTCGGACTCTCGAGTCTTTGAGTCAAGCCCCAAAGTCTCATGCTTCCTCACGAGAGCATGGAGCTCTTGCTGCACCTCGCCAACCCGTGCCTCATGTTTCTCCCGCTCGGTGCGCTCCGCGGCCGCCTTGTTTTCGGCCTCAATAAGCGCTTAACTCTGTTGTTTGCTACATTACTGCTTGACCCATGCTGCAGAGGCTGCCTGACCCTTTTATGAAGATGCTGGACGGCCGTCGGCCACAAAATGTGAAGCTGTGACAGGCTGGCAACGGGCTTCGCAGGCTGTGGGACGTGGAGGTGGTGTTCGACACCGACCGCCACATGTACCTGTGTCGTGGCTGGGAGCAGTTCGTCCGCGCCTACGACCTGCGGCACGGGTACTTCCTTGTCCTCGGGTACGACGACAACACCATGCTCACTGTGAAGGTGTTCAACACGACTATGTGCCGCATGCGCTACTAGGACGTTGACAATGCCAGTATGCTCTGCCTCTTCTTCCTCTCCATTTGGCTTTGTCTCACACTGATTGTTAAAAAAACTTTGTTGCATTTGGTCAGGCAATGGGAGCAGCAGCAGCAACTCTGGCTACAGCAAAAGCAGCAGTGAGGATGAGGAGGAACCGAGTGGGGAAGAAGAGGAGCAGAGTGGGGATGAGGAGGTGCAGCCTATTCTGTCTGATGATGACCTCGCGATGGTGGTGGCTGACGATGGGCAAGCGATGGTGGTGGTTGACGATGGGCAAGCGATGGTGGTGGCTGACGAAGGGCAAGCGATGGCGGTGGCTGATGATGACCTAGCGATGGTGGTGCCTGAAGATGGCCTCACGATAGTGGTGGTGCCTGACAATGACCTCGTGATGCTGGTGGCGTCGACGATCCCCAGCTGGGCGACATGACCATGCCAATTGTGGTAGAAGAGTACATCCCACTGCCTCGCTGCTCTAAGCGCACCAGGATGATGAAGGAGAAGGAGAAGAAGGAGTGAAGATCTTAAGAAAATTAAGTCAATGTTAAGTATGTTAGGTATGTTAGATCTCAAAAATGATCTATACTTAGCTTTGTTTCCTCCGAAATGACCTAAGTTAGCTCTAATATGCTAAGTTGTCTCTAATATGCTTAGTTACCTAGGTTTGCTCAATAATAACATACACTTAGCTTAAATATGTAAAAAAAGGCATAATTAGCTTACTTAGGTTTGAAATGGCATAACAATCTTGGTAACCTCATATATGTCATATAGTTAGCTTATTTTCCTCCAAAATGACATAATAAGCCTAATTAGCTCCAAAATGATCAATTTTACCTAAGTTAGCTCCAAAATGACCTAACTTAGCTCTAAGTTAGCTCTAAAATGCTAAATTAGGTCTAATATGCTTAGTTACCTGGGTTAGCTCAATAAATACTTGTACTTAGCTTACTTATGTCAAAAATGGGATAATATGCTTAGTTAACTCAAAAATGGCATAATTAGCTAGGTTAGCTCCAAAATGACCCATTTTACCTAGGTTAGCTCCAATATGATCCATTTTACCTAGGTTAGCTCCAAAATGACCAAGTTTACCTAGGTTAGCTCCAATATGATCCATTTTACCTAGGTTAGCTCCAAAATGACCTATTTACGTAGCTTAGCTTTAAAATGACCTACACACTTAGCATTTTTACCTAGCTTAGCTAAAAAATGGCATTTTTACCTACCTTAGTTAGAAGAAGAAGATAAAGAAGAGGAGGGGACAAAAAGAAAGAGAAGATAAATTCTTATTCTTATTCTTTTTCTTCTTCCTTTTCTTCTTTTTCTTCTAGCTAGTCTTCTTCTTCTTCTTCTTCTAACTTCATCTTTCCCAATTCGCAGCTTTCTTGAGATGAGGAAGCTTGCATTGATGGAGTGTACTCTTCTCCTTGTGTTTCCTATTTATTTATGGAAACTTGTTGGAAACTTGTTTTGGATATGTATGTATATATGGATATGTTGTTGGAAATTTATTGTTGGTATGCTTGTTGAAATTATTTTCAAATGTGTGTATATATATATATATCTGTGAAATCCTGTCAAATTGAATGAATTTAAGAAAAAACAGGGGCTATACAGGCACTTCGCCGTCTGCTGGCAGACGGCAAAGAGCTTTGCCATCAGCCAGCAAATGGTAAAGCTGCCACATGGCAGCTACCTATACAACCTGGGGTGCACTGGGCTGGCCTATTTGGCAGCTTTGTCGTCTGCTAGTAGACGACAAAGACGGCAAAGCACGCCGTTAACCTCTTAACGGCCCTAAGCTGCCACGTGTGCCGTCCAGGTCCTTTGCCATCTGCTGGCTAACGGCAAAGACCATTTCATCTTTGTCGTCTGCCAACAGACGGCAAAGTGTCCTTTGCCATAGCTTATTCAGCCGGACATGTTGTCGTCTGCTGGATGATGACAAAGTCCTTTGTCGTCCGCCAGGCATGCCTTTGCCGTCAGCCATGGCAGACGACAAAGTGCCAGATTCCTGTAGTGAAACCCGATAAAAAGGATAAACATAGACATGTTGTTGGCATGCCCGTTGTCTCAGCTAAAATAGGAGATCACTGTTATCATGGTGTATGCGACCTAGGTGCTAGCGTGAGTGTTATTCCCTTTACCTTATATCAAGAAATTATGAATGAAATAGAAAACCTCATTAAAAAGAATTGCCTAGTAAGGATGAAATAATTGGTCTTGCTTCTATTTCTGTGCCTCCTACTGATCCTGTAGAACAATATTTGCTAGACCATGAAAATGATTTACATATGCATGAAAGAAATGAAATAGATAAGATTTTCTTTGAACAACGTCCTCTGCTTTAGCACAATTTGCCTATGGAAACTCTAGGAGGTCCTCCTCCACCTAAAGGTGAACCTGTGTTTGAAATTAAACAATTGCCAGACACTTTAAAATATGCTTATCTTGGTGAGAAGAAGATATATCATGTTATTATTAGTGCTAACCTTTCATAACATGAAGAAGAAAGATTATAGAAAGTTCTAAGGAAGCACCGAGCTGCTATTGGATATACTCTTGATGATTTAAAGGGCATTAGTCCCACTCTATGTCAGCACAAGATTAATATGGAACCTGATGCTAAACCCGTTGTTGATCACCAACATCAGTTAAACCCAAAGATGAAAGAAGTGGTAAGAACGAAACTATTAAAACTTCTGGAAGCAGGTATAATCTATCCTATAGCTGATAGTAGATGGGTAAGTCCTGTTCATTGTGTCCATAAGAAAGGCGGCATTACTGTTGTTCCTAATGATAAGAATGAACTTATTCCATAAAGAATTGTTACAGGATATAGAATGGTAATTTATTTTAGAAAATTAAAGAGAGCAACTAGGAAAGAGCATTACCCTTTGCCTTTTATTAATCAAATGTTAGAAAAATTATCTAAGCACACACATTTTTGCTTCCTTGATGGATATTCTGGGTTCTCACAAATACCTGTTTCTCAACATGATCAAGAAAAGACTACTTTTACTTGCCCTTTTCAAACTTATGCTTATAGACATATGCCTTTTGGTTTATGCAATGCACCTGCTACCTTCCAAAAATGTATGACTGCTATATTCTCTGACTTTTGTGAAAAATTGTTGAGGTTTTTATGGATGACTTGGCTGTTTATGGGAAGTCTTTTGATGATTGTTTAAGCAATCTTGATCAAGTTTTGCAGATATGCGAGCAAACAAAGCTAAGGTTGATGCAATTAAGAAAATGCCATATCCTGAAGATATCAATGGTATTCATAGTTTTCTAGGTCATGCTGGTTTCTATAGGAGATTTATCAAAGACTTTTCTAAAATCTCTAGGACGCTTACAAATCTTTTGCAAAAGGATGCCCCTTTTGTTTTTTATGATGATTGTTTAGAGGCCTTTGGAACACTCAAGAAAGCCTTAATCTCTGCACCTATAGTTCAACCACCTGATTGGAACTTGCCTTTTAGAATTATGTATGATGCTGCTGATTATGTTGTTGGTGTTGTTCTAGTACAAAGAGTTGATAAGAAACTGAATGTTATTCATTATGCTAGTAAAACTCTAGACAGTGCTCAACAAAATTATGCTACTACTGAAAAAGAATTTCTAGCAGTGGTGTTCGCTTGTGATAAATTTAGATCTTACATTGTTGATTCAAAAGTAATTGTTCACACCGATCATGCTGCTATAAAATATCTTATGGAAAAGAAAGATGCTAAGCCTAGACTTATTCGATGAGTTCTCTTGCTACAGGAATTTGATTTGCATATCACTGATAAAAAAGGAGCTGAGAACCCCATACCTCATAACTTGTCTAGGCCTGAAAATGTTCTTGATGATGATGATAGCTTTCCTGATGATCAGTTAGCTACAATAAATGTTTCTCATAACACTCCTTGGTATGCTGACTATGCTAATTACATTGTTGCTAAATATTTACCACCTAGCTTTACATACCAACAAAATAAAAAATTCTTCTATGCTTTAAGACATTACTTTTGGGATGACCCACATCTTTATAAAGAAGGAGTAGATGGTATTATTAGACATTGTGTACCTGAGCATGAACAGGGACAAATCCTACGGAAATGTCACTCCGAAGCTTATGGAGGAAATAAGACAATAGGTTCCGGAAGAATTGGTCTAAGAAATTAGATGATGCACTTTGGGCTTATAGAACAACATATAAAAATCCTATGGGTATGTATCCTTATAAAATGGTTTATGGAAAAGCTTGCCATTTGCCTCTTGAGTTATAACATAAAGCTTATTGGGCAATCAAAGAACTCAACTTCATTTCAAACTTGTCGGTGAAAAGAGGTTATTTGATATTAGCTCATTAGATGAATGGAGAACCCAAGCTTATGAAAATGCCAAGTTATTTAAAGAAAAGGTTAAAAGATGGTATGATAAAAGAATCCAAAAGTGTGAGTTCAAAGTTGGAGAATATGTTCTTTTGTACAACTCTCGTTTTAGATTCCTTGCAGGAAAACTCCTCTCCAAATGGGAAGGACCCTATGTTATCAAGGAGGTTTATCATCTGGAGCTATCAAAATAAATAATGCCGAAGGTACTAACCCTAAGGTTGTTAATGGGAAAAGAATAAAACATTATATCTTAGGTACGCCCATTAATGTTGAAAGCAATATTATCCAAACTGTGACACCGGAAGAACACATAAACGAAACCTTCCGAAACACTCTAGAATCATGAAAAGAGTAGGTATGTGATACGGTAAGTAAACGGACTCCGAAAAATTTGCAAAGATATTTCATGTCTGTTTTGGAAAATAACAAAAATTAGGAAAATAAGGAACTACCGGGAAGGTGACCCTAGTGGGCACAAGACACGAGGGCGCGGTTGTGCCCACCTCAGGTACCTTACGGACTCCGTTTTTCTTCCGTTTGCTTGTTCCCCAAGATAAAAAAAATCTTTATATACCCCCCGAACCTATTGACCTCCGTATCACGGAGAAATCTTCTATTTCTTTTCCTTGCTATTTTTTGACAGATTCAGCTAGGCCAGCATCATGTCTTCCTCACCTTCCAGCAACGGAGGAGAAGACGCAGGGTTGGTTCAGGGGGATCTAAGGAGAGAGGAAGCTGAAGAGGTTGCCATGGAGGAAGGAGAGGAAAATCCCTTTGGGGTTCATCCTCGGGCTTCCGAGAGAGGCACATTGGCTCGCATCTCCACCCATCCTAATCCTCATCAAGCTATGAGATCATTAAACAATCAGGAGGGCCCCGAAGTGCATGAAGAACTCCCACCAAGAAGGCCTTTACACAGGTTACATCGTAACAATTTTCACAATTTGATTCACAATTATGGGTTCGAGAATACTCCTCGTGCGCACATACCGTCCAATTGGGACATAGCTCGTCCAAGAGAAAGCAATGCAGGAACAAACCCCTGGGGCCTGGAAAATAAACACATAATGGCTGAAGTGAAGAAAAACAATGAGTTACTTCATCGAGCCCTTCAGGAGATTCAAGGCTTGAAGGATCTACTCATGGTTATATTGGAAAACGCTTCTACTTCTTCACCACCTTCTTCATCGCCAAAAGAAAATTGAGTATCGGGTATGGGCACTCCCCTTGGCTTCCGCCAAGCTTGGGGAGGTGCCCCAGTATCGTATCACCTCCACCATGTTTTGCCTTTACTTATCTTAGTTTGATCCATAGTTATCTTTTGTTTAAGAGGAATAAAAGTTTAGTTCGATCCTTTCTTTTCGAGAGTTTGCTTAGTGATCTATCCTTGTAATCATGTGCGAGATATATAATAAAGTTTAGTTTGAGTTTTTGCTTTGTTTACTTTCAAATTTCAATAAAAAGAAAGGAAATAAATGAATAAGATCATATGCTAATCTTGTGGTAGGTGATGACACCACATAAGGAAAAGTATAAGTAGAAAATTTTATTAGAGATTGACAAACATAACATTGGTCAATGATGCAACTCATGAAATAATTAATAAGGGAAGAGAAGATTCATATACAAATACACTATCCTAGAAATCTTTTGAGATTGTGAGCCCCCATCAAAATATTATATGCCAGAATTGATGAGGTTGGACAAGGAAGACAACGTAATGGTTTATGTTTGTTCATATTCACATAGAAGTTATATTCCCATAGATCCTTCAACATGTGGTTCTTGCCCCCCATCTTTGCTAGCCAAAAATTCCGCACCAAGTAGAGATACTACTTGTGCATCCAAAAACCCTTAAACCCAAATCTTATTTTCAAGAGTCTACCATACCTACCTAGGGATTGAGCAAGATCCCACAAGTAAGTTGTCATTGGTGCAATAAGGCAATAAAAATTGCTTCGAAAAGAGTTAGATCATTTAGTGTAAGAGAAAATTGAGCATCGTACAAACTTGTGATAACAAAGAAATAAAAGCGACAAACTGCATAATAAAGGTTGCTATCATAAGGGGCAATATATATAACATGACGTTCTTTTGCACTAAGGCATTGAGCATACAAACAAATAAGCACATGGCAACCTCTGCTTCCCTCTGCAAAGGGCCTATCTTTTACTTTATGTATTTACTTTTACGCAAGAGTCAAAGGTTTTCTCTCTATTAATTTTTATTTTTCTCCTTTGGCAAGCATCATGTGGTGAGGAAAGATCTAGGCACATATGTCCAGTTGAATATGGGTAGCATGAGTTATTATTGTTGACATCACCCTTGAGGTGAATACGTTGGGAGGCGAAACTATAAGCCCCTATTTTTCTATGTGTCCGGTTGAAACGTTTTGCTCATGTGTATGTGGTGAGTGTTAGCAATCATAGAAGACTATATGATGGTTGAGTATGTGGACTTGCCTAAAGGCTCCGATACGTGACCCTTCCTGAAAAGATGATGAATTATAGTTGCAAAGTTGACTGAGAACATAGTTTGTTGGTTTCCAATAAAGTTTATGCTTTATACTTCAATAGCGTGATGAATTGTTACTTATTCATGAGAAGTCTATTATAAAAGTTCTATGATAAAAGTTTTATGTTAAAGTTTGTTGTTGTCATAATAATTCACATGATGCTTCTATGTCCGTATTTTGTTTTGAGTTAATACCACAATTGGTACATAAACTTGTAGGGGTGGGAACAGATTCATACAGAAACTAAAAAACCCCACAAAACAAGTCCTCCAACTTGACTGTTGTAACAAAATCATACAAAACAGCTGTGGAAGCGACATTTGGCATGCCACGTTGGCTCTGGTAATTTTACAGAAAGGCCCTCCAGTTTATTTTTTACACCACGCTCCTGCAACCCCTCCTGCCCGTTCCCCATTTACAAATCCCTAGCCCCGAGCTCCTCTCTGTCCACTCCGCCGCCGCCCCTCTCTGTCCACTCCGCCGCCGCTCCGGTCGCGCCACCGCCGTCCTCTCGCTTCCACCGCCGGCTCGTGCGACATGTAGGGGTCGACATCTTCAGGATGGAGGGAGCAGGTAGGACGCCGTGGGGCAGGGGCAGCACCGTCGTCGAGCTAGCGTCGCCCGCTCCATGGAAGTGACCTCGCGGGCGCCGACAAGACGAAGGGCGGCGAGCCCTGGGTGAAGATCACCGGTGAGGTGCGCTACATGGATGTTGATTCTTGCAAGGTGTGTACCCTCTCCTCAATTTGAAGATGGACTTGCATGATGTAGTGAATTTCTTTCAATTTTGTACTAAATGTGGTAACTTTCTGAAGATGTTTTGGTTGGATATGATTGTAGGGGACTGCAATACTTCCCGACTTTGATTGAAGTATACCTCCATCCTCCCATGATGCTGTTTTCAATGGCATTGACACTAGTGACCAATGTTGTCACTTTCTGAACCCAGCAAGAAGAGTTTGCTGTGATTGCTATGACTATGGTCGTAGATTTCTTGTCTGTCCTGATGAGGTTAGAATTCAGCAAACATATCTGAAGTGTGTTCCAAAATGCTTGTTTAGAATGGATGCTAATTTACTAAATGTGTGTTCCAAAATGCTTGTTTGCTATTTTCAGGGTTATGGTACATGTGCTTATCTGAAGTGGGTGGACAAAGAATGGCAGGGGAGGCTTAGGCAGGTGATTGGCAAACTTGCTGAAGAGAATGTGGCTCTTTAGAAATTTGTCTTTGACAAGGATGCTGAAATTATGAGGCTGAAGGAAGAGAGGAAGGCCATGATCATGAAGCACAAGAAGGAGATCAGAAATAGGGGTAGGAGGGAAATTTGGTTAGCCTGTTTGGTCTGCTGCTCTGCACTGTTGTATGGTGTTGTAGCTCTAGTGATAAGAGGTTTTGTGTAAGTTAGATAATTTAGTATTTGGCATGATGTGAGAGGTGAAACTATTTGTTATCAGTTGCTACTTGTACTGATTATATGAAATCAGTGGCTACCTATTATCTATGTTGAGTGTTGTAAACATTCCAAACTGTTTGATGTGAGGTGAAATCATTTGCTACATATTGTTATTCAAAAAGTTTGGCTTGTTCTTGTAATAATTCTCTTATTTGACATGAAAATAAACTCATTTTGACATGATTGACATTACAAGCTTTAGCACAAGCACACAAGCTTGACATTACAAGCAAATTTCAGTTAACTTATTCAGATGAACCAAAATTTAGTTAAATTAACAGTACAAATTTCAGTTAACTTAACTGTAAGCAAAATTCAGATGAAGCAAAATTCAGTTAACTTAATAGTGCAAATTTTAGTTAAGTTAAATCTTAGCTCAATATATTAACACGCTTGTCTGCGAAATTGCTAAAGCACGAGGGTTTCTCTGTAAAAACACGCTTCGGGCCGACAAAGCCTACCTGGCGTACCACGTGTGCAGTTCGGGGTGGTTTTGTATGATTTTGTTACAACAGTCAAGTTGGAGGACTAGTTTTGTGGGGTTTTTTAGTTTTTGTATGAATCTGTTCCCACCCCTACAAGTTTATGTATCAATTGTGGTATTAACTCTTTTGTTTTGTCGGCACCTCTCTCTCTAAGCATGTGGACATGTTTTTCGATTTTGGTTTTTGCTTGAGGACAAGCGAGGTCTAAGCTTGAGAGAGTTGATACGTCCATTTTGCATCATGTTTACCTACTGTTATTTATAATGTTTTTATGCATAATAATGCTTTTTGGAGTAATTCTAATGCCTTTTCTTTCATAATATGCAAGGTATACACAAAGAGGGACAATTACGGCAGCTGGAAATTTGGACCTGGAAAAGCTACGTCAGGCCACCTATTCTGGACAATTCCAAACAAGTTGAAACTTCACGAGGATTTTTTATGGAATAAATAAGAAAGACTGGAGCAAATAACCACCGGAGGGGGGCCACCTGGTGAGCACAAGACACCAGGGCGCACCTGGCCCCCTAGGAGGGCCCTGGTGGGTTGTGCTCAGCCCGGCCCACCTTCGGTGCCCATCTTATGGTATATAAGTCATTTTGACCTAGAAAAAAGTAAGGAGAGGACTTTCAGGATGGAGCGTCGTCGTCTCGAGGCGAAACTTGGGCAGGAGCACTTTTGCCTTCCCTCCCGGAGGAGGAAATCATCGTCATCATCATCACCAACAACTCTCCCATCTTGGGGAGGGAAATCTCCATCAACATCTTCAACGACACCATCTCCTCTCAAACCCTAGCTCATCCCTTGTGTTCAATCTTTGTACCGAAACTATAGATGGGTGCTTGTGGGTGACTAGTAGTGTTGATTACATCTTGTAGTTGATTACTATATGGTTTATTTGGTGGACGATTATAAGTTAAGATCCAATATGCTATTCAATACCCCTCTGATCTTGAGCATGATTATCATTTGTGAGTAGTTACTTTTGTTCTTGAGGTCATGGGAGAAATCGTGTTGCAAGTAATCATGTGAACTTGATATGTGTTCGATATTTTGATAGTGTGTATGTTGTTATTCCCTTAGTGGTGTCATGTGAACGTCAACTACATGACACTTCACCATATTTGGGCATAAGGGAATGCATTGTGGAGTAGTTATTAGATGATGGGTTGCGAGAATGACAGAAGCTTAAACCCTAGTTTTTGCGCTATTCCGTAAGGGACCGATTGGATCCAAAAGTTTAATGCTATGGTTAGAATTTATTATTAATACTTTTCTCGTAGTTGCAGATGCTTACGAGGGGGTTGATCATAAGTAGGAGGTTTGTTCAAGTAAGAACACCACCTAAGCACCGGTCCACCCACATATCAAAGCAGCGAACACGAATGGAACCAACATGATGAAAGTGACTAGATTAAATTCCTGTGTACCCTCAAGAACGCTTTGCTTATTATAAGAGACCGTTTTGGCATGTATTTTGCCTCAAAAGGACTGGGCTATCTTGCTGCACTTTTGTTACTATATCGTTACTTGCTCGTTACAAATTATCTTGCTATCAAACTACTTTGTTACTTACAATTTCAGCACTTGCAGACATTACCTTGCTGAAAACCACTTGTCATTTCCTTCTGCTCCTTGTTGGGTTCGACACTCTTACTTATCGAAAAGGCTACAATTGATCCCATATACTTGCGGGTCATCATCGATGCGTGCGCTAAGAGACTGGGATCGACCGGAGGAGCGGGATCCGGGTCAAGGCGATGCAGTCCAATGCGTGAGGGGATGAGCGGAGGCGAAGCATCAACAGATTGTTCGGTGATGAAGGAGAATGAAACATATCGGTCGGGACTTCATGAGTCAATCAATAATCAGTTTTGGGACTCATTCATCCTAGATCAGTTTGTACTGTCTAAATCCCGAGTGGAGGTATGCGTTTCTTCCTTCTAGCCTGCATCAAATCCACCACGTGCGCCTACATATATACTTATTATCCGCATGCTCTCCTATCACCCTTGTTCCTGCAGCAGTAGGACCTCACGCAGCCATGGTGCTTGGCTAGGTTGCCCTCTATCTGCGTTCATGTCCTTACCTGATCCCCTCTTTTACCCTCCAATTAAATTGTCCTAAAATCTTCCCTGTCCCAATTTTGTGCAGGTGGTGTTCGTCCTGCTTGTCGTCGATTCATTCAGGCTTTCTGGTGTATGCAAAATGCAACTCGATCCAATATGTGTGCGTGCACGTGGTGCTCATCATTGGAGATCGATTCTCGTATTTTGCCTTGGTCATTTTTTAACTGGGCAATCTCCAATGGCTCCTGGAAAGGTGATAATTTCGAGTGACTTCATACATCATGTTTTCATGTTTTAGCATTTATATACTGCTTAGATTATGCGCCTGTGTCATTCATACCATGAAACTGTTTATTCCCATATGGGACATGCATGTTACTTAGAACAGAAAAGTAAAGAGTGCAAAACTTGTAGTCACTCATCGAGTAGTTTCATCAAAAGATATCATTCTCCTTTTATCTCCTTTTGCCATTTTTTTTCCTTTCACATTTTATGCAAATTTAAACGCAGATCAACCATAATTCGACTTTCAACCCTGGTCATTCCAACAAATAGCCTTGGAGTATATTTAAACTTAGTATCCTAATAAAATTAAAATCTGAACCTCTTCTCAGATTAAAAAACTTCTATTATGAGCTGAAAAATGTAACCTGACTTTTACAAGAATTTTTGTGATGGGCATTACCCTGTAATGTAATTCAATTAAGTGAATGTGGTTTTGTCATGAAAAGATGGAAATGAAATCTTGGCAAGACCTATCTCAGGTAGTATACGAGAGTGCTGATTCTCACTTCTTATTGGGATTATAAACCTTTGTTCTTACCTTACTGCGAAATTGAGCTAGGTATTCAAGATTTTTTGGTGTCCCTAGGACGGAAAACAACTCTTTGTGCTTGTCACTCTTAAATATAATTTACAACTAAAATGTACTTGTGCTTGCTATTTTCGTACATGTGTCTTTTATTATCGAAACAGGTTTCTCGGACTTGTACATTAGAAGCGCATAATAAGAATTTACAGTCTTGGATTTACTCATAGCTTAGTGTGTTTTGGCCAGTTTCAATGATTTTTGACATAGTTGTGCTTAGATAGTAGTACATACCAAAGGGGTTCGTACTGTTTATTTTATGTATTTAATTTCACTTTACTAAATGGCTACATCAAATTTCCCCCCAAAAATTTTATTGATTTGAATTGGTACTAACATGTTATGTGTACTAAAGATCTTGTTTTCATGTTGCATACGAGAAAACTGGACACATGTTATGGCAACAACCTAACATGTTGGCCAATTATGAAAATAAGTAACACTGCATTGTTCTTGGTCCCGATAGCAGGATGGTGAAGAGGGAGTGGGCTTTGGAAGCTCATGTGTTTGGTTGGTTTTAAATTTTGGGGGTTTTGAGAAGGTGCTTGGTAGCTCGTGTTGTGTGCCGATTAACCTGATAGCCTTTTAGATATAAAGCTATTGCTATGACCCAAAGTTATCTTTGAGCTTTCTTCTTTTGCATGAATTTAAGATTTTGTTGAATGCTGCTCCAATTGATAAATTAATGGGAATGCTTGTTTATCTAGCATTCCAAAAATATGTCCTAAAATTGTCCCATTTTGTGTAAATTTAATCTTTCGAGTGAATGATTACTACATCGGTATACATACACTTTTTTTACTAATGAATTCATTTTTGTCCATGCTTACCCTCTCTACAATTACATAAACAGTTTCAGTGTCCCCAAAAATATTGTTGTTTTCTGTCCGATTTATTTACTTGTATGATTGAATTTTTCATGATTGTTGGGCTATATCTGACGTAGCTTCGATACTCATGCAGACTGCAGCAATGTTATTATTCAAGACTACAACTAACAACTTTTACCTATCCTTAGTCAAATCGTAATAGAGTAACCTATCAGTATCTCAAATAATAATGGTGATCACTAGCTATAGTGACAGATCCCGAGGACAAGGAGAACACTAATGAAAGTAATAATAGTAGAATGCATATCTCTCCTTGGTTGCAGCACAACCTTCCCTCTGACTTTTCAATATCTAAGTATATTTGTTACACTATGCATCCCTTATGATAGATGTTGATGGGAAGAATGAAAGACCACCAAGGATCATCAGAGTGAGGTGTGTTAAAATACGTTTAGACTTTAGTGCAAGATGGATAATAAGACAAGGTGATAGTTACTAATGGTTTTCTGGAACATATGCAGATGCATATCACCAAATGAGGAGACTAAAGGGTTGACACCTAGGAAAGTTTGTTTATCTTTGTTTTGCCGTATTTGAAGGTTCTCAATATTTCTACTTTCTTCTGAAAAATCCTCTCCAATCACTAACCAATATGCAAGTGAACTTTAATATTCATATAATGACAAAAATTTATATCATTCTACATTAAAACAGATGGACGCAGCAACGCGCGTCATCGTTGATCTAGTTCTTCTATATAAAGCATGCAAGGGGGAGACGGCTATGTTAGAATCTGAAGGGTTACAAACAAGGTCTTTGGACAAGATCCAAATGCCAGGAGATAGTAAACCAACTCCAGTGTTCATAGATACTTCTCTAGCACAGAGAAACCCAATTCCTACTGATAATAAGCAGATTCAAGCAGTCAAAGAACTAGTCCGCTCCAGTCCAGCAAAAATATGTCAACTCCATTCTAAAAAGCGTGTGTGTATCCTCACATCATGAAGTTTTATAGCATTCAGATCATATTTTCTACATGTTTCCTACCCATCTCTTTTTTAGAAAATAAGCTTAGAGGATAGAAGGCTTTCTAAACTAGGATCATGTTTGAGGAAAGTATCTTGCGGGAATTCTCTGTGCTCCAATGCTGATGTAAGTATATGTTGTATATCACTATATTTTTACATCAGCATGTATTTTGTTAATCGGCGTGAATCCAAACTTTATCAGATCTAAATTTACTTGTATAAAATTGTATAATTAAAGGCGAAAATGTTGATTTTTGTAAGCGAAATTGTCTGGTAGTTTTGCATACTGAGTTGTATGAGTGTACTATCTCATATCATGCACATTACTAAATTGTAGTGCTGTTCTGGTTGCCCAATCATTCATTGTGTCAATGTTGCTTTCCTATTACCTTACCTGGCTAATGATAGTTGTGCCATATTGTGTTAATTTGGTGAAGGCTGGTGTGGTGTGGTTGCCCAAATGTTTGTTGTGTCAATGTTGCTTTTGTATTATCTGACCTGGCCAATAATAGTAATACTAGTGGGTTAATTTGGTGCAGACTGCTGAAGATAAGAAGACAAACTCCAAAAAACAACAAGGCAACCCCATTGTTTCTTTCCAATAAATCTAGTCCAGGTAATATGGAAATAACTCTTGATTTATCTATTCGGTTCCCCTCCTAATTTATGTAATGATGCATCGGTCGAGACACTCTCCACTATCAATAATACAAGCCTTCCAAAATCGCCGTCTGAATATGTTTAGTTTCCTCTATCTTGAATCCAACGGAAAAAATGTATGTTTGTGAACCAACTACTGGCTGAAGCAATTATGGAAATCGTGGAGGAATCAGAGGTGCACATTCTTGCGCAACAACAACTGATCAATGTTTTCAGAGACAGTGTAGCAAAGAAGGAAGAACTTGCTCACATGCTTATGGGTGTCATCCGCGCTGAGGTTGCAGATTGTGAGGTTGTAGATCGTTAAGTTCTATTCATTTATTTGCACTGGCATCGATCTTTGATTACCTAGTGGATGTAATTTCCTGTAATATATGCTGGATGTGCAATGTTTTTCCTTGTATGTCGTGTGTTTGCTTAGCGCGCCTCGCATTCCAGCTAACTGGTCGCTCGGACGCCAAAAAAACACTGAAATTATTAGTTAGCATGAACAGTCGTCGACCCTATATGAAGGAAGTGGCCCACTGCCCTTAATGGGCTCGCAGGGGCCAAAATTCTCATAGGCCTTTGATTGATTGCTTTTGGTCTTGTCCATAATTTCTCGTCGTAATGGTCTCAAATTATAGCTGGGCCGGAATTGACGTTATCTAATTAGGCCTACAGACATGTTCGAACTTTAGCGGGCCCATTAAGTTAATGGGCCGTAACTAGGCCGAAAGCTCTATTGAGCCACTATAATTTAAACGAGCCAATAGTTAATGCTCGGCCATATTACCTCCCGAGTCATTAACAGGCCGACATCGAAGCGGGCAATAAGTGGGCCCATTCGATTTCACGGGCGGTTAACAAGCCGATCCTAAGGTTGGGCTATATATGGCCCAAATGTACTATGGGCCTTTAGCAGGCCGAAAAAGATAGTGGGCTCGTACTGGACCATGAAGAGCATGTGCCGCTAAGAGGCCGAAAGTTAGGTTGGACTGTATATGGCCCAACTGTGTTGTGGGCCTTTAGCAGGCCGAAAGAGAAGCTGGGCTGGTATTGGACCATGAAGAGCATGGGTCGTCAAGAGGCCAAAGCTCAGGTCCGGCCGCAAATGGCCCAACTCATTTATTGGCCGTTAACAGGCTGAAAGACACACGGGACTAGAAATTGGCCCAACACTTAAATGGGTCGCTAAAAGGCTGAAAGACATACATCCTGAAAATTGGCCCATCCCTTGAATGGGCCGTTAACAGGCTGAAACCACATTGGGCCGATATTGAGCCCAAATATATAGTGGGCTGTTAACGGGCTCGAACTGACGATGGGCTGCAATGGTGTCAAATAGTTAATGGGCCGTTGATGGGCCGAATTGGCACATCTCGTATGGGCCGTGGGCTTACATGGACCAAACACAAGTAGGCCCTATATGGGACAGCCTATTAATTTTGACTAGGCCGGCCTCTTTCGCCTAAATGGGCCACTGTTGGGCCTGGCCACGTGCCAACGTATCATAGGCGCCTCCCGTACAATGAGTGGATGACATCTGTCCCAACGCTGAGCCGACACGTGGATCCTCCGGCGAATGAGAATTTTACATGTGGAAAATCCCCATTGGTCGGGGCTGTTAACGGGTTATCAGACCCAAACCGGAACCCGATCGTCATGGATGTACATGCATGACATAAGACGTGACCTACTGTGACAAATATGTATCATCACGGAAGTGTATTTTTTTTGTAGTGGCCTCTGGTGCTCCCTGGTGGGTTTTGGTCTCCACTGACCTCCCCCCATGTGCTTCCTTGGCTCCCAAGTTGTCTTCTGGTCCAAAAAAATCTCCAAAATTTTCGCTGCGTTTGGACTCTGTTTGATAGGGATATTCTACGAAGTAAAAAACAAGCAAAAAACAGCAACTGGCACTGGACACTATGTCAATAGGTTTGTCCCAAAAAATGATATAAAGGTTCTATAAAATGATTGTAAAACATCCAAGATTGATAATATAACATCATGGAACAAGCAAAAATTATAGATACATCAGAGACATATCAGCAGGGGTGGCTGATATTTTCCATGCTAGATATTTTATTCCCACGATGAGTACCTATTCACTAGTCATTGCATGAGAGTGTGGGCGGTAATAGGGATGCTCAGTCCCGAAAAGAAAAAGAAATTTACTTTATGTTGTTAAATAATAAATTCCTTGGGAAGTGTTGGTATCGAAGGCACGCGTGGATACGGCTAGCCATGGATTTTGAAAGAAAGGTGGAAAAAGGAATAAAGTTTATTTTATGTTTGGGAACCGCCTATGATTTATCTAGCATGGAAAGTATTGGAAATTCTCGGTCATTTTCATTGACGGGAAAAGCGCGCCTCTCAAAATATTTTTTATCTCTCAGTTTAAGCTATGAGCTCTGGCGCCTCTACAAAACTCTGCTTCCCTTTGCGAAGGGCCTACCTATTTACTTTATGCAATTTTTATTTTTATTGAGTCTCCATCTTCTATTTTAAAGCACCAACTAGGGAAGACTATTATCATACTTGTTCATTGGATATAGCTAATATTTGAGTGTGTTTCATGAATGGATTAATGATTGAGCATAATGGCGGGATAGCTTTCTTTAGTGTTGATATTTTGAAAGACATGGTTTCTTGTTGATATGCTTGAGTATTGAGGTCTTCATGTCAAATTATAGACTATTGCTTTGAATCATCTAAAGTACACATGTCCATGCTAGAAAATAAAAGAATATGTGATGAGTATGATGGGTAACATTCCACATCAAAAGTTCTGTTTTTATCATTTACCTACTCGAGGACGAGCAGGAATTAAGCTTGGGGATGTTGATACGTCTCCAACGTATCTATATATTTTTATTGTTCCATGCTATTAAATTATAAATATTGGACATTTTATACTCATTTACTAGAAACCTTATACCATTTTTTGGAACTAACCTATTGACATAGTGTATAGTGCCAGTTGCTATTTTTACTTGTTTTTTACTTCATAGAAAATCAATACCAAACGGAGTCCAAATGCCATGAAAATTTTTGGAGAATTTTTTCCCAGAAGACACCCAGGAGGCCAAGGAAGTGCACCAGAGGAGGATCGTGGGGCCCACTAGGCACCAGGGCGCGCTAGAGGCCCCACTCACACCCTAGTGGGTAGTGGGGCCTGACGGTGTCAAAATCAACGGAACTCGAGTAGGGGGTCCCGTGCTGTGGATCTTGGATTAATGGGGAATAAGGGACGAAGGATACAATACTTACCCAGATTCGGGCCCTCTCTAAGAGGTAAAACCCTATGTCCTGCTTGATTATATTGAAGTGTATAGGATGGTTACAGAGTCAATCTACCACCAGACAGGACGAAGTAAACCCTAGGCGAGCAGGATGATGGTTTTTGTTCTAGCCTCTATGGACTAAACCCTCTAGTTTATATAGACACCAGGAGTACTACGGTTACACATGGTCATTTACAACAAGGGAATAAACATGCTGAATCTTATATCTTGACTTGGAGGACACACCAAGACTTTGAGGGTTTCCTGTCCGGACACAGAGTCACCTTATAGCTCGGCCTTGTGGTAGTCATATAGCGACCCACCTGTCCGGCCCACCCAGGGCAGGCCGGCAGCGCAAGGAACACCCTCATGGCCCACGGGAAGCTTCTTCATTGACCTTCAGCTCTATAAATACTCTAAAATCCCCAAAACCTTGGGGAGTCAATGAAACACTTTTCCAGCCGCCGCAAGTTCCAGAACCACGAGATCCAATCTAGACGCCTTTTCTGGCACTCTGCCAGAGGGGTCAATGATCCCAGAGGGGTTGTTCATCATCCTTGTTGCCCCTCTGATGATGCGTGAGTAGTTTACCAAAGACCTATAGGTCTGTAGGTAGTAGCTAGGTGGCTTTTTCTCTCTTTTTGATCTTCAATACAATGTTCTCCTCGATGTTCTTGGAAATCTATTTGATGTAATGACTTTTTGCGGTGAGTTTGCTGGGATCCGATGAATTGTGAGTTTGTGATCAGATTTATCCATGAATATTATTTTAGTTTTCTTTGAAATCTTTTATGCATGATTGTTATAGCTTTGTATTTCTCTCCGATCTATTGATTTCGGCCAACTAGATTGATTTTTCTTGTAATGGGAGAGGTGCTTTGTGATGGGTTTGATCTTGCGGTACTCGATCTAAGTGACAGAAAGAGACATCATGTTGCTATTAAGGATAACAAGATGGGGTCTATTCCTACATGAATAGATCTTGTCTATATCATGTCATCATTCTTATTGCATTACTCCATTTTTCCATGAACTTAATACACTAGATGCATGCTGGACAGCGGTCGATGTGTGGAGTAATAGTAGTAGATGCAGAATCATTTCAGGCCACTAATCTTGAACGTGATGCCTATATACATGATCATTGCCTTGGATATCATCATAATTATTTGATTTTCTATCAATTGCCCAATAGTAATCTGTCTACCCACCGTATGTTATTTTCTCGAGAGAAGCCTCTAGTGAAATCTACGGCCCCCGGGTCTAATACCTATCATATTGAAACCAAAAAGGATCAGATTTAAGGATATAATAGTAGCAAGTTTTCTCATCATTAGTGAACAGGGTGGCTATATCATTTAATTTAGTAAGATGTGCCACAACAGTTTCAGATTCATAGCCATAAAAAGGATCAGATTCAACCAAAGTAATTATCTCAGGATCAACAGAGAAATCATAATCCTTATCAGTAACAACAATAGGTGAAGTAGCATAAGCAGGGTCATATTTCATTCTAGCATTCACAGATTTTTCTTCCAGCTTAACTTATAATTTCTTAAGATCACTTCTATCATTACAAGCAAGAAACTCTCTAGCAGTTTCTTCATCCATAACATAACCCTCACGCACAACAGGCAATTCATATCTAGGAAGAGAATCTTCATCATCACTTTCATCAATATTATCAGTTTCAATAATTTCATTCTCTCTAGCCCTAGCAAGTTGTTCATCAAGAAATTCACCTAGTGGCACAGTATTATCAAGCATAGAAGTAGTTTCATCATAAGTATCATGCATAGCAGAAATGGCATCATCAATAACATGCGACATATCAGAATTAATAGCAGAAGCAGGTTTAGGTGTCGCAAGCCTACTCAAAACAGAAGGTGAATCAAGTGCAGAGCTAGATGGCAGTTCCTTACCTCCCCTCGTAGTTGAGGGATAAATTTTGGTTTTCTCGTCTTTCAAGTTCCTCATAGTGACCAGCAGATATAAATCCAAAGTGACTCAAAGAATAGAGCTATGCTCCCCGGGAACGGCGTCAGAAAATAGTCTTGATAACCCACAAGTATAGGGGATCGCAACAATTTTCGAGGGTAGAGCATTCAACCCAAATTTATTGATTCGACACAAGGGGGGCCAAAGAATATTCTTAAGTATTAGCAGTTGAGTTGTCAATTCAACCACACCTGGATAACTTAATATCTACAGCAAAGTATTTAGTAGCAAAGTAATATGGAAGTAACGGTAACGGTAGCAAAAGTAACAGTGATAGTCTTGTAGTGATTGTAATAGTGGCAACGGAAAAGTAAATAAGCGAAGAACAATATGTGAAAAGCTCGTAGGCATTGGATCGGTGATGGAGAATTATGCCGAATGCGATTCCTCATGCAATAGTTATAACATAGGGTGACACAGAACTAGCTCCAATTCATCAATGTAATGTAGGCATGTATTATGAATATAGTCATACGTGCTTATGGAAAAGAACTTGCATGACATCTTTTGTCCTACCCTCCCGTGGCAGCGGGGTCCTATTGGAAACTAAGGGATATTAAGGCCTCCTTTTAATAGAGTACATGACCAAAGCATTAACACATAGTGAATACATGAACTCCTCAAACTACGGTCATCACCAGGAGTGGTCCCGATTATTGTCACTTTGGGGTTGCCGGATCATAACACATAGTAGGTGACTATAGACTTGCAAGATAGGATCAAGAACTCACATATATTCATGGAAAGATAATAGGTTCAGATCTGAAATCATGGCACTCGGGCCCTAGTGACAAGCATTAAGCATAGCAAAGTCATAGCAACATGAATCTCAGAACATAGTGGATACTAGGGATCAAATCCTAACAAAACTAACTCGATTACATGATAAATCTCATCCAACCCATCACCATCCAGCAAGCCTATGATGGAATTACTCACACACGGTGGTGAGCATCAAGAAATTGGTGATGGGGGAAGGTTGATGATGACGATGGCGACGGATTCCCCTCCCCGGAGCCCCGAACGGACTCCAGATCAGCCCTCCCGAGAGAGATTAGGGCTTGGCGGCGGCTCCGTATCATAAAACGCGAAGAATCCTTCTCTCTGATTTTTTTTCTCCCCGAACGTGAATATATAGAGTTGGAGTTGAGGTCAGTGGAGCACCAGGGGGGCCACGAGGCAGGGGGCGCCAAGGGGGGCACGCGCGCCTCCCACCCTCATGGACAGGGTGTGGGCTCCCTGGCCTTGATTCTTTCGCCAGTATTTTTTATTAATTCCAAAAATAATCTCCGTTGATTTTCAGGTCATTCCGAGAACTTCTATTTCTGCACGAAAATAACACCATGGCAATTCTGCTGAAAACAGCGTCAGTCCGGGTTAGTTCCATTCAAATTATGCAAGTTAGAGTCCAAAACAAGGGCAAAAGTGTTTGGAAAAGTAGATACGTTGGAGACGTGTCATAGAGGATAAGGAGAAACTTGACCGATCCTTCCTCCAATCAAAGCCCTGATTTCTGTCTCTAAACGCAACAACTAATGGATCCGGCTTGCCTGCTCCCTCCCCATGCTCCCGTCCGTGCTCCCACCTCATCCTACGGTTGTCTTTTTTTCGTTTTCCTTTCTAATCTAATTATCTCCCCCCTGATTTTAAGGGGGTGGGGTCGGGCCTTATTTTTTTCCAATCAAATCAAGCCACATATGCGGGAGCACGAATGGGCGCACGCGCGGGGAGCAGGCAAGTCTCGTCCACGATTAATCACAACAACTAAGAGTTGCCATTTTAGCTACCATGCAGGGCCACATATTAACTCGCATGCATCTACCATAGTTGCGCTCCATGCATTGGTTTCCGGGGGAGATAACAAGGCAGAGTAAGGAGTGTTTGGTTACATTGCTAGGCTGGTCATAGTGGTGAGTAACTTGGACTAGTAACATGCATATGTTACTAGTCTATGTTACTACTTTCATAGTAGGTAGTAACATATGGATGGTAACATGCAAGTCTTCATTAATTGAGATATAGACTCATTTTACCTTGGCGCGTGTGTGTGTGTGTTTAACAGCATGTGTGTGTTAGAGAGAGCGACACATCGACCTACTCCTACAGAGAGATGGTGTGTAGTGTATGATTTAGCCGTGAGAGTCGGTGCATCCTCTCGTTTCCGGGCGTCCGGTCTGGACAGGCGGGACAGCTGCCACGCCCGCTCCTGACCAGCCTGGCCTACCCAAAGCCCCTCCATCGCCCGCGCGTGCTTCCCGCCCGAAACAGTCAGCGCCGCTCCAAAGAACTAGTGCCGTGTTCCTGCCCGGGCCTTGATTCTTTCGCCAGTATTTTTTATTAATTCCAAAAAAATCTCCGTTGATTTTTAGGTCAATCCGAGAACTTTTATTTCTGCACAAAAATAACACCATGGCAATTCTGCTGAAAACTACGTCAGTCCGGGTTAGTCCCATTCAAATCATGCAAGTTAGAGTCCAAAACAACGGCAAAAGTGTTTGGAAAAGTAGATACGTTGGAGACGTATCAACTCCCTCAAGCTTAAACCTTGCTTGTCCTCAAGCAATTTAGTTGATAAACTGAAAGTGATAAAGAAAACTTTTACAAACTCGGTTTGCTCTTGTTGTTGTAAATATTTAAAGCCAGCATTCAAGTTTTCAGCAAAGATTATGACTAACCATATTCACAATAACATTTAGGTCTCATGTTTACTCATATCAATGGCATAATCAACTAGCAAGCAATAATAATAAATCTCGGATGACAACACTTTCTCAAAACAATCATAATATGATATTATAAGATGGTATCTCGCTAGCCCTTTCTAAGACCGCAAAACATAAATGCAGAGCACCTTTGAAGATCAAGGGCTGACTAAGCATTGTAATTCGTGGTAAAAGAGATCCAGTCATACTCAATATAAATTAATAGTAATGGATGCAAATGACAGCGGTGCTCTCCAGCTGGTGCTTTTTAATAAGAGGGTGATGACTCAATATAAAAGTAAATAGATAGGCCCTTCACAGAGGGAAGCAGGGACTTGTAGAGGTGCCAGAGCTCGATTTTGAAATAGAGATGAATAATATTTTGAGCGGTATACTTTCATTGTCAACATAACAACCGAGAGATCTTGATATCTTCCGTGTGACTCACATTATAGGCGGTTCCCAAACAGAATGGTAAAGTTTATACTCCCCCTCCACCAACAAGCATCAATCCCTGGCTTGCTCGAAACAATGAGTGCCTCCAACTAACAAGAGTCCCGAGGGAGTTTTGTTTGCAATTATTTCGATTTGATTTGTATAAAGCATGGGACTGGGCATCCCGGTGACCAGCCATTTTCTCGTGAGTGAGGAGCGGAGTCCACTCCTCTTGAGAATAACCCGCCTAGCATGGAAGATACAGACAGCCCTAGTTGATACATGAGCTATTCGTGCATACAAAACAGAATTTTATTTGAAGGTTTAGAGTTTGGCACATACAAATTTACTTGGAGCGGCAGGTAGATACCGCATATATATATGAAGGTATGGTGGACTCATATGGAATAACTTTGGGGTTTATGGACATGGATGCACAAGCAGTATTCCTGCTTAGTACAAGTGAAGGCTAGAAAAAGACTGGGAAGCGACCAACTAGAGAGGGACAACAGTCATGAACATGCATTAAAATTAATAAACATTGAGTGCAAACATGAGTAGGATATAATCCACCATGAACATAAATATCGTGGAGGCTATGTTGATTTTGTTTCAACTACATGCGTGAACATGTGCCAAGTCAAGTCACTCGAATCGTTCAAAGGAGGACACCACCCTATCATACCACATCACAACCATTTTAATAGCATGTTGGCACGCAAGGTAAACCATTATAAACTCCTAGCTAATTAAGCATGGCATAAGCAACTATGATCTCTAATTGTCATTGCAAACATGTTTATTCATAATAGGCTGAATCTAATCATATATATATAAAAACAAGAGAGGTCGAGTTCATACCAGCTTCTCTCATCTCAATCAGTCCATCATATATCGTCATAATTGCCTTTCACTTGCACGACCGAACGGTGTGGATAATAATAATAATAGTGCACGTGCATTGACTAAGCTGGATTCTGCAGGCATTCAATAAATAGGAGAAGACAACGCAATATGGGCTCTTGGTTAAATCAACAATAATGCATATAAGAGCCACTTCAACATTTTCATTATGGTATTCTCCTCTCAAGCCTCAAAGAAAGGAAAAGAAATAAAACTATTTACACGGGAAAGCTCCCAACAAGCAAAAGAAGAACTAGAAATCTTTTTGTGTTTTCTTTTAATTACTACTACTACAGGCATGAAAAGTAGACTAGCTAAAAGCTACAACTAATTTTTTTGGTTTTTCCTAAGGTTTTTCAAACACACAAGAAGAAGGCATAAAAAGGAAAATAAACTAGCATGGATATTACAGTGAAAAAGTATGAGCACCGACAACTAGCATGAGTGTGTAAACATAAATGTAATGTCGATGAGAAATACGTACTCCCCAAAGCTTAGGCTTTTGGCCTAAGTTGGTCTATGGCCACGGCTGGCCTGGCGGATATCCAAAGTTGTAATTGGGGTCGTACTGAGAAGGAGCCTCGGGTTGCCACTGGTTGGCAACCTCCTCCGGATCCCACTGGTAAGCAAAGTGTCATGAAGGATCAAATCGTGGTTTCGGCTCTGGCTCTGTAGCTGGTGTGGGGTTTCGGTAGGCGTGAATGGCCTCCAGCGGAACAAGGTATTTGCCTGCAAATAAGTCAAACAAGAAAGGAGCAGGCAAAGTAATAGTCTCAGGGTGATTTTTATCAAATATCAGCTTGTACTTAAGCATCTTTTCCTTATTCTTAACAATAAAATCATGTGCTACCATACTCTTTTAGTCTAGAAAAACAGGAGGCAGCAACTTTTCTTCTTTCTCATAATGCCTAATAGGTATGTTAAAATGTGCAGCAAGGCGCGAGGCGAAGATACCTCCCAAGATTGGACCCTTCGTGCGGTTAAGACTTAACCGTTTGGCAACGTTAGCGCCTAGACTAAAAGAGTTATCACAGAATAAGGCGTGGCCCAAAATAACAATATCAGGGGCACTAAGGTTTCCACAGTTTCCGCGACCAATTAAACATCTACTAGCAAATATCGCAAAGTAACGCAGAACCGGAAAATGTATGCTACTAATTCTTGCATCGGAAACTTTCCTCGTTTCCCCTACAGCAATCATATCAATGAACCCTTCCACATCACTACGATGTGGTTCTTCTATGCTGCATGTAAAGGGTATCTTACAGACCCGGCAGAAATCAAAAAGGGACATCTCCTTATGCTCATCATATAAATAAAATTCCATTGAAGGTGGTGATCTCCTAGCATGGAAACGAAAATTTTGCATGAAAATATTAGTGAGTAAGAGATATTGTTCGCGCTGGTCGCGGAGGAAGTCGGTGAGGCCCGCATTCTCAGCCAAAGAATAAAAATCATCATGGATCCCGGCTGCTGTTAAGAAATCATCACAAGTCCATTCACACGGCCGAACTTCCGCGGTGCGAGGGAAATTTTTAGTAACTTAAAATAAAAGTGAACCAAACTCAACAAAATTGATAGCAACTACTCCCACAAGTGCCTAGAGACTATATCATGCATTAGAACTACTTGGGACCATATAAATTTGACATTCAAGCTCAAGAACAGGGTCACCTAGGCAGCAAAAATTTACAATGAATAAAGCACTAGAACAAAAACTAATTGGACCATTGGAGGAGTCACATACCGAAGAACAATCCCCCAAAGCAGTTTTGTGAGTGGAGCTTTGAGCAAGGAGATCGAAAATGGCAGCAAGATGAGCTAGAACTTGTGCTTGAGCTGGTTGGTGATTTTTTTGGGAGGAAGAGGGAGTGTGTGGTGGCTGGAATAAGTGGAGGGGAGCCACCATGGGCCCACGAGGCAGGGGGCGCGCCCAGGGGGGTGGGCGCGCCCTGGACCCTCGTGGCCAGGTGCTTGCTCCCCTGCTTTGTTCTCAGTGCCAGATATTCTCAGATATTCCAGAAAAAACATATTTCAATTTTGGGGCATTTGGAGAACTTTTATTTTCAGGGTATTTTTTATTGCACGGATAATTCAGAAAGCAGACAGAAAATAATATTTTTGCTTTATTTAATATAAATAACAGAAATTAAAAGGAGGGTACAGAAGGTTGTGCTTTCTAACTTCATCCATCTCATGCTCATCAAAATGAATCCACTAACAAGGTTGATCAAGTCTTGTTAACAAACTCATTCTGAATCGCATGAAACAGGAGAATTTTCGAATAGCACTAGGTTACCTCAACGCGGATATGCACGTCCCCAATAATAAGAATATCATATCTCTTTTTGACAGTAGGTAGAAGAAATTCAAAACCTCCAAAAATAATCGATGGAATTTTTCCAATAGAGTTTATACTGTGAACTTGAGGTTGTTTCCTCGGAAAGTGTACCGTATGCTCATTACCATTAACATGAAAAGTGGCATTGCCTTTGTTGCAATCAATAATAGCCCCTGCAGTATTCAAAAAGGGTCTTCCAAAAATAATAGACATACTATCGTCCTCGGGAATATCAAGAATAACAAAGTCCGTTAAAATAGTAACTTTTGCAACCACAACAGGCACATCCTCACAAATACCGATAGGTATAGCAGTTGATTTATCAGCCATTTGCAAAGATATTTCAGTAGGTGTCAACTTATTCAAATCAAGTCTACGATATAAAGAGAGAGGCATAACACTAACGCCGGCTCCAAGATCACCTAAAGCAGTTCTAACATAGTTTCTTTTAATGGAGCATGGTATAGTTGTTACCCCTGGATCTCCAAGTTTCTTCGGTATTCCACCCTTAAAAGTATAATTAGCAAGCATGGTGGAAATTTTAGATTCTGGTATCTTTCTTTTATTTGTAACAATTTCTTTCATGTACTTAGCATAAGGATTCATTTTGAGCATATCAGTCAAACGCATACGCAAAAAGATAGGTCTAATCATTTCAGCAAAGCACTCAAAATTCTCATCATCCTTTTTCTTGGATGGTTTAGGAGGAAAAGGCATGGGTTTATGAACCCAAAGGTTATCTTTCTTTACCATGCTTCCTAGCAACAAAGTCTCTCTTACCATAATGTTGATTCTTTGATTGTGGGTTATCAAGATCAAAAACAAGTTCAATCTCTACATCATTGTCATTGCTAGGTTGAGCATCAACATGAACATCATCATTAACATTATCACTAGGTTCATGTTCATTACCAGATTGTGTTTCAGCATCAGAAATAGAAATATCATTAGGATTCTCAGGTGTGTCAACGACAGGTTCACTAGAAGCATGCAAAGTCCTATCATTTTTCTCTTTCTTCCTCTTAGAAAGACTAGGTGTATCAACATTATTTCTCTGAGAATCATGCTTAATTCTCTTAGGGTGGCCCTCAGGATACAAAGGTTCCTGAGTCACCTTACCCCCTCTAGTTGCAACTCTAACAGCAAAGTCATTGTTCTTACTATTCAATTCATTGAGCAAATCATTCTGAGCTTTAAGTACTTGTTCTACTTGAGTGGTAACCATAGAAGCATGTTTACTAATGAGTTTAAGTTCACCTTTAACTCTAGACATATAATCACTCAAGTGTTCAATCATATAAGCATTACGTTTTAATTCTCTGCCAGAATAAGCATTGAAGTTTTCTTGCTTAACCATAAAGTTATCAAACTCATCCAAACATTGGCTAGCAAACTTAGTAGGAGGGATTTCACCTTTATCATATCTATAGAGAGAATTTACCTTGACTACCTGTGTTGAGTTACCAAGACAATGTATTTCTTCAATAGGCGGCAAATTAAGACCATGTATTTCTTCAATAGGGGGTAAATTCTTAACATCTTCAGCTTTAATACCTTTTTCTTTCATAGATTTCTTTGCTTCTTGCATATCTTCAGGACTGAGAAATAGAATACCCCTTTTCTTCGGAGTTGGCTTAGGAGTTGGTTTAGGAAATCTCCAATTATTTTCATTAGTCAACATATTATTCAATAGAATTTCAGCTTGATCAACAGTTCTTTCCCTGAAAACACAACCAGCACAACTATCCAGGTGGTCTCTGGAAGCATCGGTTAGTCCATTATAAAAGATATCAAGTATTTCATTTTTCTTGAGAGGATGATCAGGCAAAGCATTAAGTAATTGGAGAAGCCTCCCCCAAGCTTGTGGGAGACTCTCTTCTTCAATTTGCACAAAATTATATATTTCCCTTAAAGCAGCTTGTTTTTTATGAGCAGGGAAATATTTAGCAGAGAAGTAATAAATCATATCCTGGGGACTACGCACACAAGCAGGATCAAGAGAATTAAACCAAGTCTTAGCATCACCCTTTAATGAGAATGGAAATAATATAAGGATATAATAGTAGCGAGTTTTCTCAACATTAGTGAATAGGGTGGCTATATCATTAAATTTAGTAAGATGTGCCACAACAGTTTCATATTCATAGCCATAAAAAGGATCAGATTCAACCAAAGTAATTATCTCAGGATCAACAGAGAAATCATAATCCTTATCAGTAACAAAAATAGGTGAAGTAGCATAAGCAGGGTCATATTTCATTCTAGCATTCAGAGATTTTTCTTTCAGATTAACTAATAATTTCTTAAGATCACTTCTATCGTTGCAAGCAAGAAAGTCTCTAGCAGTTTCTTCATCCATAACATAACCCTCAGGCACAACAGGCAATTCATATCTAGGGGGAGAATCATCATCACTTTCAACAATATTATCAGTTTCAATAATTTCATTCTCTCTAGCCCTAGCAAGTTGTTCATCAAGAAATTCACCTAGTGGCACAGTATTATCAAGCATAGAAGTAGTTTCATCATAAGTATCATGCATAGCAGAAGTGGCATCATCAATAAGATGCGACATATCAGAATTAATAGCAGAAGCAGGTTTAGGTGTCGCAAGCTTACTCAAAAAAGAAGGTGAATCAAGTGGAGAGCTAGATGGCAGTTCCTTACCTCCCCTCGTAGTTGAGGGATAAATTTTGGTTTTCTCTTCTTTCAAGTTCCTAATAGTGACCAGTAGATATAAATCCCAAGTGACTCAAAGAATAGAGCTATGCTCCCCGGCAATGGCGTCAGAAAATAGTCTTGATAACCCACAAGTATAGGGGATCGCAACAGTTTTCGAGGGTAGAGTATTCAACCCAAATTTATTGATTCGACACAAGGGGAGCCAAATAATATTCTTAAGTATTAGCAGTTGAGTTGTCAATTCAACCACACCTGGATAACTTAATATCTGCAGCAAAGTATTTAGTAGCAAAGTAATATGAAAGTAACGGTAACGGTAGAAAAAGTAACAGTGATAGTTTTGTAGTGATTGTAACAGTGGCAACGGAAAAGTAAATAAGCGAAGAACAATATGTGAAAAGCTCGTAGGCATTGGATCGGTGATGGAGAATTATGCCAGATGCGATTCCTCATGCAATAGTTATAACATAGGGTGACACAGAACTAGCTCCAATTCATCAATGTAATGTAGGCATGTATTCCGAATATAGTCATATGTGCTTATGGAAAAGAACTTTCATGACTTCTTTTGTCCTACCCTCCCGTGGCAGCGGGGTCCTATTGGAAACTAAGGGATATTAAGGCCTCCTTTTAATAGAGTACATGACCAAAGCATTAACACATAGTGAATACATGAACTCGTCAAACTACGGTCATCACCGGGAGTGGTCCCGATTATTGTCACTTCGGGGTTGCCGGATCATAACACATAGTAGGTGACTATAGACTTGCAAGATAGGATCAAGAACTCACATATATTCATGGAAAGATAATAGGTTCAGATCTGAAATCATGGCACTCGGGCCCTAGTGACAAGCATTAAGCATAGCAGAGTCATAGCAACATCAATCTCAGAACATAGTGGATAGTAGGTGAGGGAGCCTGGATAAGGGGGTATCCAGACAGCCGGACTGTTGGACTATGAAGATACAAGATTGAAGACTTCGTCCCGTGTCCGGATGGGACTCTCCTTGGCATGGAAGGCAAGCTTGGCAATACGGATATGTAGATCTCCTTCCTTGTAGCCGACTCTGTGTAACCCTAGCCCCCTCCGGTGTGTATATAAACCGGAGGGTTTTAGTCCGTAGGAACAACAACAATCATACCATAGGCTAGCTTCTAGGGTTTAGCCTCTCTGATCTCGTGGTAGATCAACTCTTGTAATACCCATATCATCAAGATCAATCAAGCAGGAGTAGGGTTTTACCTCCATCGAGAGGGCCCGAACCTGGGTAAAAACATCGTGTCCCTTGTCTCCTGTTACCATCCGCCTAGACGCACAGTTCGGGACCCCCTACCCGAGATCCGCCGATTTTGACACCGACATTGGTGCTTTCATTGAGAGTTCCTCTAGGTCGTCATCGTTAGGCTTGATGGCTCCTTCGATCATCGATAGCGATGCAGTCTAGGGTGATACTTTTCTCCCCGGACAGATCTTTGTATTCGGCAGCTTCGTACTGCGGGCCAACTCGCTTGGCCATCTGGAGCAGATCGAGAGTTACGCCCCTGGCTACCAGGTCAGGTTTGGAAGCTTAAACTACACGGCCGACATCTGCGGAGACTTGATCTTCAACGGATTCGAGCCCCTGCCGAGTGCGCCGCACTTTCACGATGAGCATGATTTAGCTCTGCTGTCGGACAGTGTTCAGGAAATCGCACATGCAACCGCTCCGACCTTCAATTCGGAGCCAATTGCGCCATCCGTGGACGGGTGGCTTGACCCCGCACCGGAGGCCGTAGCCTCAGCGGCGATCGAGCCGAATACCGACCTTACCCTTCATGAGAGTCGTGAATCCAAGCTGCCGGATTCTTCTCCAGCCACGGACTCCGAACTGCCTGCGCCCATGCCAATCGAATCCGATTGGGCGCCGATCATGGAGTTCACCTCCGCAGATATCTTTCAGTACTCGCCCTTTGGCGACATACTGAACTCTCTAAGGTATCTCTCGTTGTCAGGAGAGTCCTGGCCGGACTATGTCCAGCAGGATTGGGATGCGGATGACGAAGAAATTCACCGCCCACAGACCACCCACTTAGTAGCCACTGTCGATGATTTAACCGACATGCTCGATTTCGACTCTGAAGACTTCGACGGTATGGACGACGATGCAGGAGACGAACAGGAATCATTGCCCACAGGGCACTGGACAGCCACCTCATCATATGATATATATATATAGTGGACACACCCAAAGAAGGCAATGGCGACGGAACAACGGGGATGACCCCTCCAAGAAGCAACCCAAGCACCGACGTCAGCGGCACCGCTCTAAGTCTCGCCAAAGCAAAAGCGGCGATACCGGCACAGGAGATAATAACACTCCGGACAGTGCCGAAGACAATGACAACTTCCTCCAGCAAGATTCAGCGCAGGAGGATGGAGAAGCCAGCCCTCCTGAGAGAGCGGCAGATAGAGAGGTAGAGGATGATAATTACATGCCTCCCTCCGAAGACAAGGCAAGCCTCGATGATGACGAATTTGTCGTGCCCGAGGATCCCGTCGAGCAAGAGCTCTTCAAGCGCCAGCTTATGGCCACGGCGAATAGCCTTAAGAAAAAGCAACAACAGCTTAGAGCTGATCAAGACTTGCTAGCTGACAGATGGACTGAAGTCCTTGCGGACAAGGAATATGAACTCGACCGCCCCTCCAAGAGTTACCCAAAGCGCAGGCTGCTACCCCGATTAGAGGAGGAAGCATTAAAAGCTACATCCCCAACGTATGACGCGGCTGATCGGCCACCTCGTGGCCGCGACAGAGAGGCATTTCAGCCAAAAGCTTAGGCCGGACCCCGACGCCACTCCAAGAAAAATTTCAAGGCACGGGGAAATATGCTAGACCTACGAGACGTATTGGAGGACAAAGCAAAGCAAGCAAGATCGACCTACGGATCGCGAGGGCGCCCCACTACGAGAGACGATAACCATCACGCCGGATACAGTAAAAGTAAATCCGGTCGGGCTGAACACAGCAAACAAGACTCATTCGAGCTGCGTCGTGATATAGCCCAGTATAGAGGCGCTGCACACCCCCTATGCTTCACAGATGAAGTAATGGATCATCAAATCCCAGAGGGTTTCAAACCCGTAAATATCGAATCATACGATGTTACAACAGATCCTGCGGTATGGATTGAGGACTACCTCCTGCATATCCACATGGCCCGTGGTGACGATCTACACGCCATCAAATACCTCCCACTCAAGCCTAAAGGACCAGCTTGGCATTGGCTCAACAGCCTGCCAGCAGAATCCATTGGCTGCTGGGAAGATCTGGAAGCCGCATTCCTCCACAACTTCCAGGGCACCTATTTGTGACCACAAGATGCCTATGACTTGAGCCACATAATTCAGCAGCCAGAGGAATCGGCCGGGCAATTCTGGACACGGTTCCTAACCAAGAAAAATCAAATCGTCGACTGTCCGGATGCAGAGGCCCTAGCAGCTTTTAAGCATAATATTCGCGACGAGTGGCTCGCCGGGCACCTTGGATAGGAAAAACCGAAATCTATGGCAGCCCTCACAACACTAATGACCCGCTTTTGCGCGGGAGAGGACAGCTGGCTGGCTCGCAGCAATAACATATCAAAGAACCTTGGTACTTCGGACACCAAGGACAGCAATGGCAGGTCACGTCGCAACAAACACAAGCGCCGCATTAACAGCGACAATACAGAGGATACGGCAGTTAATGCCGGATTCAGAGGCTCTAAGCCCGGTCAGCGGAAAAAGCCATTTCAAAGAAGTACTCCGGGCCCTTCCAGTTTGGACCGTATGCTCGATCGCTCGTGCCAAATACACGGCACCCCCGACAAGCCAGCCAACCACACCAATAGGGATTGTTGGGTGTTCAAGCATACCGGCAAGTTAAATGCCGAAAACAAGGACAAGGGGCTTGTCGGTGTCAAAACCGGCGGATCTTGGGTAGGGGGTCCCGAACTGTGCGTCTAGGCGGATGGTAACAGGAGACAAGGGACACGATGTTTTTACCCAGGTTCGGGCCCTCTCGATGGAGGTAAAACCCTACTCCTGCTTGATTAATATTGATGATATGGGTAGTACAAGAGTAGATCTACCACGAGATCAGACAGGCTAAACCCTAGAAGCTAGCCTATGGTATGATTGTTGTTCGTCCTATGGACTAAAACCCTCCGGTTTATATAGACACCATAGAGGATTAGGGTTACACAGAGTCGGTTACAATGGGAGGAGATCTACATATCCGTATCGCCAAGCTTGCCTTCCACGCCAAGGAAATTTCTATCCGAACACGGGACGAAGTCTTCAATCTTGTATCTTCATAGTCCAAGAGTCCGGCCCAAGGTTATAGTCCGGCCATCCGGACACCCCCTAATCCAGGACTCCCACAGTAGCCCCTGAACCAGGCTTCAATGACGACGAGTCCGGCGCGCAGATTGTCTTCGGCATTGCAAGGCAGGTTCCTCCCCCGAATACTTCATAGAAGATTTTGAACACTAGGATAGTGTCCGGCTCTGCAAAATAAGTTCCACATATTGCCATAGAGAGAATAGTATTTACACAAATCTAATCTGTTGACGTATTCTGTAGCGTGACATCACACCACGGCCAAGCCTTTATTCGAATCGTTTTACTGTCCCACTTCAGCGCATTTAGCGAGGCGGTTTCCTTGGCATGTCTTGTCGAAGCAGAGATCGTGTCCCCTTATTCCGGGATTCTCATCAATACGGGCGTGGGTAACCCAACCGCGCCATTGATTACGGCGCTTGGGAGATAAGCGAGTTTTACCAGGCTGGTGGGGGTACGCAGTTTCGTACGCCCATATAAGGGGATAAGGATCCACCTTCTCACCCACGCCTTCTTCCTCCTTTGCTCATCCATTCTCGCGTACTCGAGCTGTAGCGCCCAAGTCCGCACTCCCCACCTCAACCTTCTCCAGTCATGTCCGAAGCGGGAGGCAAGTGGATGGTGTCCTCCGTCACGGAGGGACACATCAAAAAGCTGAGGAAGGCCGTATACTTGTCTGACGACATCGCGCACCGGCTCCCAAAAGAGGGGCAGCTCATCCCCACCCCCAGGCCCCATGAGAGGGTGGTGTTCCTCACCCATTTCCTCCGCGGACTAGGCTTCCCTCTCCACCCATTTGTCCGGGGGCTCATGTTCTACTACGGCCTGGATTTCCACGATCTAGCCCCGAACTTCATTCTCAACATCTCGGCGTTCATCGTCGTGTGTGAGGCCTTCCTCTGCATCCAGCCCCACTTCGGCTTATGGCTGAAGACCTTCAATGTCAAGCCGAAGGTAGTGGGTGGCCGCCAAGCGGAGTGCGGAGGCGCCATGGTGGGCAAGATGCCCAACGTCCTATGGCTCGAGGGCTCCTTCATGGAGACCATAAAGGGGTGGCAATCGTGATGGTTCTACATCATCGAGCCGCGCGACCCTGCATGGGTTGCAGCCCTTGAGTTCCGATCCAGAATCCCTACGCGACTCACCTCCTGGAAAGAGAAGGGCCTGTCATGGGGCAAAAAAGGAGAGCTGACCGGACTCCAAACATGCATCCAAAGCCTGGTAAGCAAGAAGCTCAAACTCGTCAACGTAGTCCAGGTCATGCTCATCCGCCGGATCCTCCCGTGCGAACAACGGGCTTTCAGCTTGTGGGAGTTCAATCCGGCACAGCACCGAACCCTGAGCAGGCTCTTCGACACTACGTACGAAGATGCCTGGAAGGTGTTGTTCAAGGGCGCCGAGGCTCCCGCATCCGCTACCGAGGATCACGGATTCAGCGCGCAGCGTCAAGCCAGCGCGGTAAGCTGTTTTTACCTCTTACAGGATATTTATCTTTCATATTTTGACTCTATGCGGGATCTAAACTCCCTTACCTTTGACAGGATTGGCAGGAGACGTCCGGACAAATCAACTGTCTGGCCCCTTTGCCCGAAGACCCAGCGGACGCCCGCTTGGCAGGGCTGCTGGTTCCGGACCCCTATGTGGTGCCGGAGAAGAAGGCCAAGAAGAAGGCCACGGGAACCCGAAAGAGTTCCCGACGCCCAGTGGAGTCGGACTCATTGTCTGATGACTCTGAGGCGGACTCCTCCCATGAATACGAGGAGGAGGAAAGAGAAGTCTCTCCCCCAGCGGGGGGAGAGAAGAAAAGGAAGGCCGCCCCAACTAGGGAGGCCGGAGGGTCCAAGAAAGGGAGGACCTCCCTCCGGACTACTCCGCCAACGCCGACGACGGCGAAGAGGAGTGGCCGCACAAGGCGAAGCCCCTGGCGAAATCGTAAGTGTTCGGATACTAGAATGACTCATGGCGTTCCTTTATAGCTTTTCCTGACGCCAAATATATTTATGCAGTCCGCCCAAAGACCGGCTCGACGTGTCGTCGAGCGGTTCGCTGGATTCGTCGGATGTGAACAACACTTCACTTCCGGTTGCCTCCTCCCCTATTCCTACGGATAATGCCGAGGTGTTGTCCCAGGAGGTTCCAAGCCGGGAGGAGGTGGTCCTGGAGGTGCCGCAAGGCGACCTCCCGGACTCCAGGCGAAAAGGGGACAAAACACCCAAGGGCTCCAAGTCTGGCCCTGGGCCAGACTCCGCACTGGAACCTTCAATGGTTCCGGAGTCCGGCAGGCGGCCCCCTAGTAAGAAGGGCAAGCCTACGACGCCGGTGGCGTCCGTCCAACCGGAGGCGCCAGATAACTTGTTGGAGGTGCTTAATGGCGCCTCCATCAAGGAGGAGCACCGCACTATTATGAGTGTGGTGATCCAGAAGGTTCAGTCCGCTAAAAGCGGGCTGACTGAAGCCTGTGCCAGCCTGCTAACAGGCTTTGAGGTATGTAAAAAATATGTGGAAATATTATCGCATAGACAGTAGCCCCTGATGCTCTATTTGGCGTTCGAAAAGAAAAAACCGAATAGAGGATCTAATTACATTCATAGGAGTCTAACAAAAGTAAGTCAATATGCGTATGCAGGCTTCGCTGCTGGCGTCTGCCGCACTGACTGCGGAGGTGGACACGCTGAAGCAGAACCTCAAGCGGTCCGAGCAAGAGCTCGGCCTTGCCAAGAAGTAGCTCGAGGACAAGGAAGGTAAGAGATACCTTATTTAAATATATAAAAGGTGCAATTGCAAAAAATGACAGGATCGACGTAGCTATTGTAGGGGCCACAACGGAGGTGGCGACCCTTAAGCAAGCGCTGTCTGAGGCCGAAAAGAGGGCGGCCACCGAGCGCACCGAGCGGGAGAAGCATGAGGCGCAGGTTGGCGAGGTGCGGCAAGAGCTCCAGGCTCTCATGAAAAAACATGAGAGTTCGGAGCTTGACTCAAAGACGCGAGAGTCCGAGCTCGCGGCGGCCCTTGAAGATGCCAAGTCTGCCAAGGCCGAAGGCCAGAAGGCCCTCCAGGAGGTAGACGTGATGAAGAAGATAGCGGCGGGTAAGGCATTCTTTATGCAAAGCAAGCATGTGAAGGTGAATTACTTGTTACTTACCCGAGTCCGGAGCTCTCCAGCAGCATTCGCAGATTTGCCCCGTAGCGTGTCAGATGCCGCCGCCTTCTATCGGGCCGAGCAGGGCAGCTCAATGGAGAAGGTGTTCTGGTCTTAGTACGATGAGGCCGGACACCCGGTGCCTTTGAGCGACCAGTTGAAGCAACTGGTCGAGCTCCACAAGGTGGCCGAACAGGCCATGAAGGGCTTTATAGTTCGGCTGTGGCCTGGAGTGGCCCTGCCTGGGAGCTATTTCGGGTTGGTGAGGCGGCTGGTGGATGCCTGTCCGAGGCTTGAAGTTATCAAGTGCTCCGTCTGCATCGAAGGTGCCCGTAGGGCGCTTGCGCGCGCTAAGGTGCACTGGGGCAAGATGGATGCGGAGAAGCTTGTGAAGGACGGGCCACCATCGGGCAAGGAGCATCGCCACCCCGAGATGTACTATGAGGGCATCCTGAATGGCGCCCGCCTTGTGGCGGACGAATGTTCGAAAGATGTAATTTTTGAGTGAAACCTGCTCGTTTTATCCTGAGCGCTAAAAACTTGTTCATATGCGCTATGCAACGCTTGTTTAATTTAAAATATTACCTTTTATGTGGCCGTTTATAAAATTTGAGAGATGGCGAGTCGTCGGCTTCTGCCCCCATGCCACGAGTGCTGGGGTGTTCAGGATAAACCTGAGCACTCTTTTTCCCATTCTTAGGTCCTTCGAGGGAGGTGCTCAGCGCAACGACAAGGCAATCGGACTATAATGCGTTATCACTCTCACTTAGCCATAGAATTCTATAATTTCAAATTTTGGCGAAGCCCCTAGTATTCGGAAGACCGAGTTTGTGGCGCTATACACGCCTAGGCCGGACAAAGCCGGCTCCACGCTCTAAGCGGCATAAGTCTTTAGGGACACGAAACCTTCCCGAACAGCGACCAGCTCTCGCCCTATCATGACAGTCAGTTTTAGCTTTCTCTACTGAGGTGCTTAGCCCAGCTCAACCGGGGCACAATCGCAGTAGTTCTCCCAGCACTACCTTAGCCGATATAGCAGAACATAAGGTACCAAAACATGGGAGCCGGGCAAACCCAACTATTGACCAAAGACATGATTCGGAGCTGATGCATATAATGCTATAAGTTCGGAGGGCCGCACTTGTGAAAGTGTTCAGACTTCTCACGCCGTATTATGGGGTGCTTGAGCCCCTGGCGTATTGGCCGTACCAAAGTGTACGGGTGCTAAATGTCATAACTAAACATATATATTAAAAAAGAAATGAATAGAGAATGCAGTAATGAGCTGAAGCTAAGCATTGTTTATTTTAAAATGTTGTTGTAAAAGCAGAACGATACAAATAGTTCGATAAGCAAGAGATGGGACTATTTGACATGTCCCCCTCCAGGGGCGAGCTGCAAGACGATATGTAGGACATGTATTTTGCTCGTTATAGAGACCACCTGGGAATTCGACGTAGCTTCCTGCCTCCTTGGTTGTTGCATCGTGTGTTCGGCGATTATACTGCCGGACAGGCCTTCCGGATGATGGAGTCCTGAAAGTAAGAAAAAATGACGAAATCAGGAGCCCCTAGCGCGGTTGAGCCGCATTTAGGGCATGCCGTGGCCGTGCCCCTCCCCCTGTGCCCATGGAATTTTCAGAGCGTAGTTATATACGCGTAGTACTGATTTCGCAGTCTCGCGAGGGCTGGGGTTGGGGCCGTATTGCTATGCTTGCTCGGAACGTGCCAGGCGGTCTTGTTGTAGGCTACTCCGGGCGCGCTTGATGGTGTCCGGATGTTTAAAAGCTGGACTGGAGAATTTCCTTGAGAGGCTGCTCTGTACTTCCGCTGCAAGTGCCGCTGTATGCTCCTCCATTCGGAGAGAGCGTTCGGTGTTTCCATTGACCGTGATGACTCCTCGAGGGCCTGGCATCTTGAGCTTGAGGTATGCGTAGTGCGGCACCGCATTGAACTTTGCAAATGCGGCTCGTCCGAGCAATGCATGATAGCCGCTGCGGAACGGGACTATGTCGAAGATTAACTCCTCGCTTCGGAAATTATACGGGGATCCGAAGACCACTTCAAGTGTAACTAAGCCTGTACAGTTGGCCTCTACACCTGTTATGACGCCCTTAAACGTCGTTTTTGTGGGTTTGATCCTTGAGGGATCTATTTCCATTTTCCGCACTGTATCCTGATAAAGCAGGTTCAGGCTGCTTCCACCGTCCATAAGGACTCTAGTGAGGTGAAATCCGTCAATGATTGGGTCTAGAACCAATGCGGCGAATATGTCATGACGGATGCTAGTGGGGTGGTCCCTTCAATCAAAGGTGATCGGGCAGGAGGACCATGGATTGAACTTTGGGGAGACTGGCTCCAACGCGTATACGTCCCTTAACGCACGCTTTCGCTCCCTCTTGGGGATGTGGGTTGCCTATATCATGTTCACCGTTCGCACTTGTGGGGGGAAGCCCTTCTATCCATTATTGTTCGGCGGCCGGGGCTCTTCGTCCTCGTCGCTGTGCAGCCCCTTGTCTCTATTTTCGGTATTTAACTTACCGGCCTGCTTGAACACCCAACAATCCCTGTTGGTGTGATTGGCTGGCTTTTCGGGGGTGCCATGTATCTGGCACAAGAGATCGAGTATTCGTTCCAAACTAGATGGGCCCGGGGTGTTTATTTTGAATGGCTTTTTCCACTGACCGGGTTTAGAGCCTCTGAATCCGGCATTAACTGTCGTATCCTCTGCATTGTCGCTGTTAATGCGACGCTTGTGCTTGTTGCGACGCGACCTGCCATTGCTATCCTTGGTATCCGAATTACCAGGGCTCTTGGTCATGTTATTACTACGAGCTAGCCAGCTGTCTTCTCCCGCGCAAAAGCGGGTCATGAGTGTCGTGAGGGCTGCCATGGATTTCGGCTTTTCCTAGGTGCCGGGCAAGCCACTCGTCACGGATGTTATGTTTGAAGGCTGCTAGGGCCTCTGCGTCTGGACAGTCGACGATTTGATTCATCTGGCTGCTGAATTATGTGGCTCAGGTCATCGGCGTCTGGTGGTCGCACATAGGTACCCTGGAAATTGTCGAGGAATGCGGCTTCCAGGTCCTCCCAACAACCAATTGATTCTGCTGGCAAGCTGTTAAGCCAATGCCGAGTTGGTCCTTTAAGCTTGAGTGGGAGGTATTTGATGGCGTGTAGATCATCGCCGCGGGCCATGTGGATATGAAGGAGATAGTCCTTGATCCATACCGCAGGATCTGTTGTGCCATCATATGATTCAATATTTACGGGTTTGAAACCCTCGGGGATTTGATGATCCATTACTTCATATGTGAAGCATAGTGGGTGCGCGACACCTCTGTACTGGGCTATATCGCGACGTAGCTCAAATGAGCTTTGTCTGCTGTGTTCGGCCCGGCCGGATTTGCTGTATCCGGTGTGACGGTTATCGTCTCGTATTGTAGGGCGCCCACGCGATCTGTAGATCGATCTTGTTTTCTTTGCCTTGTCCTCCAATATATCTCGCAGGTCTGGCGCATTTCCCCGTGCCTTAGTATTTTTGGAGCGACGCCGGGGTGCGGCTTGAGCGGAGGGCCGAGAGGCCTCTCTGTCGTGGCCACGAGGTGGCCGATCGGCCGCGTCATGCGCTGGTGATGTAGGTTTAGGTGCTTCCTCCTCTAATCGGGGTAGCAGCCTGCGCTTTGGGTAGCTCTTGGAGGGGCATTCGAGTTCATACTCCTCGGCCGCAAGGACTTCAGTCCATCTGTCGGCTAGCAAGTCTTGGTTAGCTCTAAGATGTTGCTGTTTTTTCTTAAGGCTACTCGTCGTGGCCATAAGCATGCGCTTAAAGCGCTCTTGTTCGGCGGGATCCTCAGGCACGACAAATTCATCGTCGCCGAGGCTTGCCTCGTCTTCAGAGGGAGGCATGTAATTATCATCCTCTTCCTCTCTGTCTGCCGCCCTCTCAGGAGGGCTCGCTTCTCCATCCTCCTGCGCTGAGTCTTGCTGGAGGGAGTTGTCTTCGGCACTGTCTGGGGCGTTATTGTCTCCGGTGCCGGTTTCACCGTTTTTGCTTTGGCGGGACTTAGAGCGGCGCCGCTGACGCTGGCGCTTGGGTTGCCTCTTGGAGGGATCATCCCCTGTTGTTCTGTCACCTTTGCCTTCTTTGGGTGTATCCACCATATATATGGCATATGACGAGGTGGCTTTCCAGTGCCCTATAGGCGTTGGTTCCTGTTCGTCTCCTACATCGTCGTCCATACCGTCGATGTCTTCGGAGTCGAAGTCTAGCATGTCGGTTAAATCATCGACACTGGCTACGAAGTGGGTGGTGGGTGGGCATCGAATTTCTTCGTCGTCCGCATCCCAATCCTGTTTGCCATAATCCGGCCAGGACTCTCCTGACAAAGAGAGGGACCTTAGTGAATTCAGAATATCGCCGAAGGGTGAGTGCTGAAAGATATCCGCGGCGGTGAATTCCATGATTGGCGCCCAATCGGATTCGATTGGCAGGGGCGCGGAGGGTTCGGAGTCCGGAGAAGAGTCCGGCACCTTGGAGTCACGGGCTTCGCAGAGGATAAGGCTGGTGTTCCGCTCGATCGCCGTAGAGATTACAGCCCCCGAGGTGGGGTCCAGCCACCCGTCCTCGATCGGCACAGTCGGCTCCGAGCTAAGGGTCGGATCGGACACGGGTGCGGCCTCCAGGGCACTGTTCGGCGGCAGAGCTAGATCATGCCCATCGTGACAGCGCGGCGCGCCCGGCTGTGGCTCGAATCCGTCAAAGATCAAGTCTCCGCGGATGTCAGCCATGTAGTTCAAACTTCCAAATCTGACCTGATGGCCAGGGGCGTAGCTTTAGATCTGCTCCAGATGGCCAAGCGAATTGGCCCGCAGTGCAAAGCCGCCGGATATGAAGATCTGTCCGGGGAGAAAAGTCTCACCCTGGACCGCATCGTTGTTGATGATCGGAGGAGCCACCGGGCCTAATAGTGATGACATAGAGGAACTCTCAATGAAAGCACCAATGTCGGTGTCAAAACCGGCGGATCTCGGGTAGGGGGTCCCGAACTGTGCATCTAGGCGGATGGTGACAGGAGACAAGGGACACGATGTTTTTACCCAGGTTCGGGCCCTCTCGATGGAGGTAAAACCCTACTCCTGCTTGATTAATATTGATGATATGGGTAGTACAAGAGTAGATCTACCACGAGATCAGAGAGGATAAACCCTAGAAGCTAGCCTATGGTATGATTGTTGTTCGTCCTATGGACTAAAACCCTCCGGTTTGTATAGACATCAGGGAGGGTTAGGGTTACACATAGTCGGTTACAATGGGAGGAGATCTACATATCCGTATCGCCAAGCTTGCCTTCCACGCCAAGGAAAGTCCTATTCGGACACGGGACGAAGTGTTCAATCTTGTATCTTCATATTCCAAGAGTCTGGCCCAAGGTTATAGTCCGGCCATCCGGACACCCCCTAATCCAGGACTCCCTCAGGGCTACATAGCGATGACGAGGAGGAGCCCCGACCGCCGAACACCGAAGGACAGAAGAGGTTCCTCCCACAAGTGCGGACGGTGAACATGATATACGCAACCCACAACCCCAAGAAGGAGCGGAAGCGTGCGCAGGGACGTATACGCGTTGGAGCCAGTCGCCCCAAAGTTCAACCCATGGTCCTCCTGTCCGATCAATTTCGATCGCAGGGACCACCCCACTAGTATCTGCCATGGCGGATTCGCCGCATTGGTCCTAGACCCAATCATCGACGGATTTCACCTCACTCGAGTCCTTATGGACGGCGGCAGCAGCCTGAACCTGCTTTATCAGGACACAGTGCGCAAAATGGGTATAGATCCCTCAAGGATCAAACCCACAAAAATGACCTTTAAAGGCGTCATACCAGGTGTAGAGGCCCATTGCACAGGCTCAGTGACACTAGAAGTGGTCTTCGGATCCCCGGATAATTTCTGAAGCGAGGAGTTAATCTTCGATATAGTCCCGTTCCGCAGTGGCTATCATGCACTGCTCGGGAGAACCGCATTCGCAAAATTCAATGCGGTGCCGCACTACGCATACCTGAAGCTCAAGATGCCAGGACCTCGGGGGGTCATCACAGTCAATGGAAACACAGAGCGCTCTCTCCGAACGGAGGAGCACACTGCGGCCCACGCAGCAGAAGCACAAAGCAGCCTCTCAAGGCAATTCTCCAGCCCGGCGATCAAACGCCCGGACGCCGTCAAGCGCGCCCGGAGTAATCTGCAACAAGACCGCCTGGCACGTTTCGAGCTCGCATAGCAATGCGGCCCCTACCCCAGCCCCAGCCAAACGGCGAAATCCGTGCCACGCGTACATAATTACGCATTAAAAATACCATGGGCATAGGGGAGGGGCACGACTACGACACGCCCCAAAACGTGGCTCAACCGCACTAGGGGCTTCCTACTTTGTTATTTTTTTTCTCTTTCAGGACTTTACTCTCTGGAAGCCCTGTCCGGCAGTATAACTGTCGAACACATGATACAACAACCAGGGAGGCAGAAAGCTACAGCGCACCATGGAACTCCCAGGTGGTCTCTATAACGAGCGAAATACCTGCTTTAAATACCATTCCGCAGCTTGCCCTTAGAGGGGACATGTCAAATAGTCCTATTTTTTGCTTATCGCACTACTTGTATCGTTTTGCTTTAATGCACCTTTTTTGAATAAGCAATGCATAGCACTAGTCTATTACTGCATTCTCTATTCCTTCCCTTTTTATGAATATATGTTCATTCATGACATCCAGCAACCGTACACTCTGGTACGGCCAATACGCCAGGGGCTTAAGTAACCCATAATACGGCGTGAGAAGTCCGAACACTTTCGAAAGTGCGGCACCCCGAACTTATAGCATTATATGCATCAGCTCCGAATCATGTCTTGGGTCAATAGTTGGGTTTGCCCGGCTCCCATGTTTTGGTACCTTACGTTCCGCTATATCGGCTAAGGTAGCACTGGGAGAACTACTGCGATTGTGCCCCGGTTCATCTGGGCTAAGCACCTCAGTAGAGAAAGCTAAAACTGACTGTCATGATAAGGCGAGAGTTGGTCGCTGTTCGAGAGGTCTCGAGTCACTAAAGACTTATGCCGCTTAGAGCGAGGAGTCGGCTTTGTCCGGCTTAGGAATGTATAGCACCCCGAATTCAGCCTTCCGAATACCAGGGGCTTCGCCGAAATTTAAAATTATAGAATTCTCTAGCTAAGTGAGAGTGATAAAGCATTATAGTCTGATTGCCTTGTTCGTTGCGCTGAACACCTCCCTTGAAGGACCCAAGAATGGGAAAAAGAGTGCTCAGATTTATCCCGAACACCCCAGCACTCGTGGCATGGGGGTAGAAGCCGACGACTAGCTATCTCTCAGATTTAATAAACAGCCGCACAGAAGGTAATATTTTAAATTCAAACAAGTGTTGCACAGCGCATATGAAACAAGTTTTCATAAATACAGGATCACACGAGCAAGTTCACTCAAAAATTACATCTTTGGAACACTCATCCGCCACAAGGCGGGCACCCTTCAGGACGCCCTCATAGTACATTTTAGGGTGGTGATGCTCCTTGCCCTGCGGCGGTCCCTCCTTCACCAGCTTCTCAGCGTCCATCTTGCCTGAGTGTACTTTAACATAGGCAAGCGCCCTGCGGGCACCCTCGATGTAGACGGAGCGCTTGATGGCCTCAAGCCTAGGACAGGCATCCACAAGCCGCTTCACCAGCCCGAAGTAGCTCCCTGGCATGGCCTCTCCAGGCCACAACCGGACTATAAGACCCTTCATGGCCTGTTCGGCCGCTTTATGGAGCTCGACCAATTGCTTCAGCTGGTCGCTTAAGGGCACCGGGTGTTCGGCCTTAGTATACTGAGACCAGAACACCTTCTCTATCGAGCTCCCTTCCTCGGCTCGGTAGTGCTTTGCGGCATCTGACATGCTACGGGGCAAATCTGCGAATGCTCCTGGAGAGCTCCGGACTCGGGTAAGTAACAAGTAATTTACTTTCACATGCTTGCTTTGCATAATGAATGCCTTACCCGTCGCTATCTTCTTCATCGCCTCAATTTCCTGGAGGGCCTTTTGGGCTTCGGCCTTGGCTTGCTTGGCGCTCTCAAGAGCCGAGGCAAGCTCGGACTCTCGCATCTTCGAGTCAAGCTCCAAAGTCTCGTGCTTTTTCACGAGAGCCTAGAGCTCTTGCTGCACCTCGCCCACCCGTGCCTCTTGCTTCTCCCGCTCGGTGCGCTCCGTGGCCGCTTTGTTTTCGGCTTCGGATAACGCTTGCTTCAAGGTCGCCACCTCGGTCGTGGCCCCTGGTATATCCATGATGATCCTATCACTTTTTGCAACCACATATTATATATATATACAAGGTATTATTTACCTTTGTTCTCCTCGAGCTACCTCTTGGCAAGGCCGAGCTCTTCCTCGGATCGCTCGAGATTTTGCTTCAGTGTGGCAAAATTTTAACATAACGTGTCAAGTCGAAATTTGTTTGTTCACCCATGGTAGACGATTCTCCATCAAGTGGACAACCAGTACACGTGTCAAATTACCACGTGGGCTGCCTTATCGTATAGAAATGAGCTCCACCGTGTACCCGCACGGGTGTGGTTGGGAAAGAGACGGGAGTACGTGCGCCGTGCGTGCACCTGTTCTTTTCGTGCACGTCCCCCACCTGCGTGGGTATGTGTAAGAGAGATACAAACCTAGACAGATGGCGTGTGCGTTCGTGAGTGTTTTTTGTTTTTTGGGGGGGAGGGTAATTTCGTGAATGTATTTGTGGGAATATGTGTCGATGACATCTCAAACAAGATTTTGCATGCAATGTGTGTGAAATAGAGGCATATCCATATCATATAGAGAGGCCCAGAGGGGGCGATCCACGAGAAGAGAGGGAGGGGTCATAGATATCGATAGAGTCAGAGAGAGGATCAAGTGGGTGGGTGCGAGATGGATGAAGAGAGCCATCGAAATTGTGTGTGTTCAAGTCAAAGGTATAGGGCGACTAACCTACCAGAACGTCAGAGGGCACAGGGCAAGTTTGTGTGTGGCAGGGAGACATGACTAGAGCGCTCGATGTATCGGTGTGTGGGGGGTGGGGGGGAGGCAGAGGCCTAACTAAAGAGGTAGAACGACTCGTATATGTGTTGAGAAGGAAAGACCCAGCTATGTCTTGAGGGAGATGGGTCGACATCCATACATAACTGAAGGACGGGAAATAGGTTGGGACAGAGAGAGAGAGAGAGAGAGAGAGAGAGAGAGAGAGAGGACAGAGAGGGAGGAAGAGGGGTAGAGTGTTGGATGGGTGATGGAGTTGCTTCTCGAAGATGGTGGGAGAGGCCTACTAGACAAAATAAGGGTAGAACTGCAATATTATCAATAAGAGTGGGGATGTATTTCTGTGTGTGCCTGTGCGTGATATATCTGTCGGGACGCATACATGGATGATGAAGGGGGACCATGTGTTTGCTAAGCAAACCTAACTAGATCGGCAGATCAATTGTTGTTTGTCGGAGGAAGGGAGAGACATAACTAATGAGGTAGATCGATCGACGCGTGGGGAAAAAGTTATAATTAAGGACCTAGCTAGCTATATGTATAGCGGGAGATAAGGCCCAGCGAGACGGAAAGACAGAGAGAATGGAGCTAGGAGGTGGTGCGAGAGGTCGAGCTACTAGCTAGATAGGGGGAGGAGTGTGCGGTTGTGAGATCGATGAAAAGAGGGGCGAGAGTTTACACGTGTGTGGGACCGTATGAGAGACACGAGGCATGGACACAAAAAGGAGGAGATGGAAGGTGCGTGTGTATGTATGTTTTAGGCAGACGCTGGAGAGTTTTATCGGTCGGTGTGTGTCGGATAGGAGTTGTGGAGACTATGGGAGAACGACCTAAAGAAAAAAAATTAATGTGCGCTATGGATAGAATGCTGAGGAAGGGGAGGGCGAGGAGGGTGTGTGCATGCATGAGAGAAAGTTAGTGCCAGCTACAAAGCTTAGAGGATTGTGTGGGTGTAAGAGACTAACAAAGATCATAATTTGATATGAAAGTGGATTCATATATTTGAATAGGAGATCATAGTGTTATAAACATATGCATGCATGAATATAGCGGTGATACGCGTGCTGTGGTTTTGCACATGTTATACCATAATGTGATAATGCATGGCGTTTGCAACTCACACCTAAATGTCGAACGATCTAAACCATACTATATATCGAACAATCTCACATTTTATTTGAATTTGTGATAATGTGTGGCGTTTGCAGCTTACAACTAAATATCGAACAATCTAAACAATATTATATATCGAACAATCTCACATTTTATTTGAATTTGTGGTAATGTGTAGTGTTTGCAACTCACATCTAAATACTTGTAGGCGTAGGGGGCGGTGCACCATACATTATGTGATAAACACATTATACATATGAGACATGGTTTAGATTATGAAGATCTAGCTAGAGGTTGAAATGTACTGTGATATGAAATCCACATAAAGTGGATTCAAAAAATCGAGTTCGAGTTCATATAGTACACATAGTTCATATCTAACTCGAGAGTAATCATGTGGTGTGCTATGAAGATAATACACACACAATGGTTTAACTGGACAATAATGATGATTGTAGATCTTATTAAAATAGTGATAATGTGTAGTATATATGTTTGGGATGCACTAAAACGTTCATGCATTATACACGTAGTGAAATATTTTAATTGAACATAACATGAATTCAAAGTTTTGAATGACATTTGTAGTGCGAATTGATTTGGTACAGTACACGAGACTAGACTCTCTTGTGTGCTACGAATTGATTTCTTTTTGTTTTTTCGCCGATGGAAGTGCGAATTGATTTGGTACAGTACACGTTGGGCTTGTCAGGAAATTTCAACCCGTGCCTTGTTACCCCGAAATATGTAAGATATATATTTGTCTCGTTGTGCTCCAACAACTCCCTCCATCTCAATCCGCGCCTTCTTATTCCAAAATTACAACGCGCCCGAAAACTCCCACCTCCTGTGAAATCCCGGCACGCGAAATGCCCATGATACCCCTGAACCGAAATAACCGCCTAGCTCAAATCGGTGGGGTAATTTCGTAACTTACCCCACATTTCGGACAAGCGCGTCCCTAAGCCATGGTTCCCCACTCCCATCCCATCTGCCCACCCATTCGTACACCGAGGCCGCGAAAACCCGCGAAGCCTCACACCCTCCTTCGTCCGCCACCCAGCCGGAGCCTCTTCCCCGACGATGTTGTCCACAGCAACACCTCGACGTCCCTCATCCATCGTACCGGATGAGGATCCGTCGTCGATCTCATCATCCCGCCGGTTCAGCCATCTCGTCCTCTACCTCCAAGGAGCTGCCTCGATGTTCCCCTCGTCTTTCACGCCACCTCCATTCCCACACCGCCGTCTTCACCTGCACCATCGAAAGAGCATCATCATCACTGTTTCCTTGGCTGAAGTTGAGGCCTAATCGGCGCCACGAAAGAGGTTGTACATTAATCGCCGCATTTTCTTCTTGATTCGATCTCACGGTGCTGCCGGCGCTCGGTCCCGAGCCAACACGGCGCGGCTCCATCCACGGCGGCGTCGTCGTCCACTTCCTCCACGGCGTCGCTCCCTCGGCGGCGACGTCCACATCAGTAGGAGTTGCTGCTGCTTTAGCTCTCACTCGCGCTGCTGCTCTACTCTTGCTCTCGGTCCCCTGCTTGGTATGCTCTTGCTCTTGCTCGCGATGCTGCTCCAATTTAGCTACACTTCAGTCGACTGAATCGACTTTTGGGTTAGTCGATTTTCAGGGGGGCTCGCCGAAGTTAAGGAAGAACCAGCCGCAGCAGGGAAGGGAGCTCGCCGAAGAGGTACCCCATTATCTATCTTAGGGTTCAGGGTGGGGGCGGTGGTCGCTGGAGGTGGTGGGGCAGTGGCGTGGGGAACGCCGGAGAAAAAGCTCGGCACGGGGGCGCCTAGAGGGATGGTCGGGCGGCGGCCGACCGGCGGTGGGAGTGGTTTGGGGACGGGCGGGGCGGCGCACCGCCCGCCGCGAGCAGTGGAGGGCGGCGGTTTGGTCGGTGGTGGCTGGCGGCTCAGGGGGGTGGAGGTTGAAGTTGAACTGCAGGCCCTTGATTTCGTATCCAACGGCTGGAAAATCAACTGACCAGAGATGAAAAATTCAGTCGACCGGCTCTCGCACGCGCTGCTGCTGCTGCTGCTTTTCTGCTACTAGCTACTGCATTCAGTTTCGACAGTAAGATACAGTTTCGACAGTAAAATTCAGCTTCGACAGCAAAATTCAATTTCGACAGTTATAAGTTCAGTTTCGACAGTTAAATTCAGTTTCGATAGTTAAGTTCAGAGATGAGCGGATGGTGTATTTTACATCTAGCACTTTGTGGTTATGTATTTTACGTCATCTATTGGAGATGCTATTAGAATTCCACTCAGGTTAACGTTGTCTCTCCCATCCTGCTTCAGCCTTGGCGTCGTACAACTCACCGGAGCTGCTCCAAAGACGAAACCCTCCATCACAGCGGAGCAGTACTCCGGGCTCCATCTAAAGATGCCTAAGATCTTCTTCCCCTCCTTCGACAGCCAAGTCACCCGGATCATCCTCACCAACCAACCCAATCACGTTGAGATCGACATGGCTTCGCCAAAGAGGTTGTACACTTGTTGCATCTCTTTTTTACTCTACATGTTATATATATTTTCCACTGAGCACACGCAGTAACGTGAAATACGATTAGTTTCTCCTACTATATGACAAGCAGTGATGTACCAGTCAACTTAGCTATCCGTGATGGACTCTCTTGAATGCCATCATTATTTATCTCTGCATGTTTGAGTTGTGCATTTGTCGATGGGCCTGGGAGTTGAGCTAGTACGGCAGTGGCATGGGTCCAAAGTAGTAGAAGTAGGCAAGTAGCACAAACACATTTTTTGAGTGTAGCTTTTCCTTGCTCAAGCCTGCCTACTAGAATCGCCAGTGCTTGAAAGGAAAAGTGAAGGAAAAACATAGGAATTGGAAAGTTTCCTATGGTACTACTATTCATGCATTTGGTTCAACCGAATGGAGCAAGGGAAAACTGTAGGATTTGTTCCTTTAGTGTCTCCTTGAAAGAAAAATCGTACGAATTTTAATTTCCACTTGTCCTCGTTTTCAAATTCCCATTCATGAAGGACAAGACTAAGAGATAGTAGAATAATAGCATTATAACCGTACATTTTCTTGTGGTTTGACTTAATCTCACCATGCTTCTTTGCATCCCGTGATCTTCCAATTCTTGTGAACCAAACACCCACATTGGCAGAAATCCTGTGTTTTTAAATTCTCTATTTTGCACGTGCATTCCTATCCTATTACTGTGTATTTCCTATCCATGTGTTGTTAGAATCCTCCAATTCAAACGAGCCCTTACAAAATTACTTCTCTTACAAATAGTTGTCAAAGAAAACCTTGTGTGGTTTGTTCCTCTCCTGCTGCGTAGTCGTCCACCCAAGCTCAGTTGCTCCAACGACAGAAGGGTCCAGCACAGCAGGGATCCGGCCTCCAGACTATCTTTCGTCGCCTCAGATCTTCTTCCCCGCCGCTGCCAGCCATGACAACTGCATTACCATCATCAACCCAGCAGATGACCTCGAGGACTACACGGGTCCGCAAGAGAGGTTGCACTCTTTCATGTCTGCTTACGTTATGCATCGCTTAATATTACATGCTACTTTAGATTAGACTCAGCTCCAAACTAATGGTCAAACTTGAGTTTTTAAATGGTTGTGGGGTACATATCGAGGCCGCAATCAATAGTATCTATCTACTATCTGGTTAATCTCTGCTGTCTACTATGAGTTTCATGTTGGGTGGGAAACAAATAGTAAAAAAGCCATTATCTGCCTGCTATCATTGGTTTTGGGTCTATCCACAGGATGCTACCATCACTCTGGATTTCTGCATGCAGTCCTTACATAATCTCACTATGTTTTATTCCTATGCATGTTAGTTATTGTACACAATGCAATTGAACATGTAGAGCAAAAGAGATGAGCCTTGCGTGGCAATAAAATTTCATGCAGACGTCGCTCCATGGTAGGTGCAAGGGCAGCCCCCCCTCCACCCATTTCGGATTGTAATCGAGAGGAAGATATCTGTTCTAAGGGGGATTCGGAAGGAGAAGACCACTCCTATTTACCCCCTGAGGTCTTCGCTCTAACTTGGCATGTTGATGTTGGTTATATCATGCATATGGTGCCTTGCATTGCTTACTTTATACATCAAATATGTCAACTTCTTAGTATAGACATGCTCTGTGTGAATGCCATTTGTTTAGTTTATTCATTGTTTATGTGAATTATGCAATGCCATCTTGTTTAGCCAGGCATCATATATGTGAATTTTGCAATGCCATCCTGCTTAGCCAGTCATCTTATATGTGAATTATATCAAGCCATCCTTTTTTTCGTTACGTATTACATTTGTCAACAATGTTAGTTCATTCAACTACTCTTCATGTGCATCAGCCATTCGACATGGTGATGGAAAATTTTGGAGTGAAAACAAGGTCTTCAGAGCAGACTATGCTATCTGACGAAGCGCATATCTCGCTGGTTACGGATAGCTCCTCAAAGGATGATTCAGAGACAGATGGCCAGTCCTATTTCCCCCTCGAGGTGTAAGCTCTAACTTGGTAGGGTTATGTTGCTCATATCGTGTGTATGGTGTCTTGCATTGCTATGTCATTTGATTATTTTATACATGCTTTGTGTGAATGCCACCTGTTTAGTGTCTAATTACCATATATGTGAATTATGCATTGCCATCTTGTTGCAAGACATTATATATGTGAATTATGCAATGCTATCTTGTTGCAAAGGCATTATATATGTGAATTATGCAATGCCATGCTGTTGAGCCAATCATCATGTATGTGAATTATATCATGCTATCATTTTTTGTATTACATGTTCCATTTGTCGACAACATTTGTATATTCAACTACTCTTCCTATGCATCAGCCATTTGAAGTGGTGATGCAAGTATCTGGAGTGAAAACAAAGTATTCAGAACAGACAATGCTACCTGCTGAAGTAGACATCTTGCTGGATACAGAGAGCTCCACAGAGGAGGATTCAGAGACTCATGACCAGTCCTATTTCCCCCTGAGGTCTATGCTCAAACTTGGCAAGGTTATATTACCCATGTCATGCATGTTGTCTTGCATTGCTTAGTTTTACATCATATATGGATTGACATCTGCTTACTTGCTTACTATATAAATCATATATTTGAATTATATCATGCCATCATGTTTACATACACAACATCTATCTGAATTATGGCATGGCAACCTGTCGTAGAATTTTCACGACAGATGTCCTCTTGCAAGGACTTAGTCGTGGAGCCATAGCAACTAGGAAGCTTAAAGGGGTTAATCGGGACAAAGGACACGTGAGGTTTATACTAGTTCAGCCCCTTGCGGTGAAGGAAGGCCTACGTCTAGTTGGGTTGGTATTGCTTGATGTTTCGATGACCAGGGAAAAAGAAACGCTATGCCCGATTCTCGATGAGTTGTTTTCTGCCCTAAGCCGCTGGCGGGTCGTCCCCTTATATACACGGGTTGACGCCCTGCGGCCTACAAAGTCCCGGCCGGCTCATAAACAGTGTCCGGCGCGGTGACTAGTTACCTCTATCTTATAGTACAAGTTATGCCATCATGGCGGTTTATCTTTACGGGCTTCAAGTCGCCGGCGGGCCTTGAGGCCCTTTGATGAACCGCCATCTTCATGCCTTGGTCTTGGGCTTCTGGTGAGCCTCTCTTTGCGTAACCCGGCCCCTCTTGGGCGGTTTACACAAATAGTTATATCCCCGACATTAGGCCCCAGATTGATTTGAACCGGTTCATGTCAATCTTTGAAAACCTTATGAACTGGCCTTTAGTCTTCTGTCTTGTGCGAAAGTTTTAACCCGCCGTGAGGTCATCATCTGGATCCGGGTTAAATCATCATGACGTCATCTTCAATAAAACTCATATTTCATTTCGTCATATCCTCAACGGATCTCTGCCTTTACTGACCCTCCCGAAAACCGAGGCGTCGGGGCAACTGGATAATGATGTCTTGGTCTCCTCGTTTCTCGCGCCATCTCAGTCGGACCCTCCTTATAAATAGATGCGACCTAGGTCTTTTTCATTTCCTCTGGTCGTCTTCCTCCTCGCACTCCCTTCTATGCCGCTCGAGCTCCGCCGCAGCCACCGTCGGAACCCTCGCCTTCACCGACTCAGGCCGCTGCATCACCCTGTTTCTTGATCAGAAAACGACGGCAACCCTCCGCAGCTCTTCTGCATCGGTGAGTTCTCTTTCCCCCCTTTCTCAGATCTGCATTAGTACTGCCTTGAGTTCGTCGACGTTCATCGCCGCCTAACGCAACCTCCATTAGTTCTTACCTCTAATACCTTGCTCAGATCATAAAAACAACATAGAACTGTTGCGGAGGATGTTTTTGCTTATTCTGTATGAGAACAGATCTCATTTCCCTTATTTTGGAAGCCCTCCTCGAGTATATGAACTTCCCTGTACTATTTTAGGTCTAGAAATTTTTCCTTTCCAGAAGGTCGTTTGATCCAAAATAATGATTGCAACTTGCGAAACCTGTTTGTTCCACACTTAGCCAAAAAATGCATATGTTGACTATGTTTCAGCCATAATAGTTCATATGACCGGTTTAAGATAATACCGGCTGTCAGCACTGCTTGCTTCTGGCGACTTAAGAAAATTTCAATTGTCTTTCATACTCGTAATGATTTAAACATCATCGCATGATTACCTATATGTCATTAGGCCCCTTCTTAAGCCGCCATTTTAAGTAACTCAATAGTACTTTCCTCCGGGTTATAGTTGAACCAGAAAAATTCTTCATCTTGTTGTAGGCTTCGATTTACGCAATGGCACCCAAAGCTCCCAAACCTCCGGTGACCTGCAATTGGGTCCCATCCATTGTCACGAAAAGCAAATTGTCCGAATTTGTGAAGTCTGGTTATCTGCCCAAGAAGGAGGTCATGTTTTATCGTGCTCCCGACCCGTCCGAGGAGAAACCTCATCCCAAAGAAGGGGAGGTAGTAGTTTTTACAGATCATATGAGCCAGGGATTCGCTCCACCCAGTTCAAAATTCTTTAGAGACGTTTTGCACTTCTTTGACTTAAGACCTTAAGACATCGGGCCCAATTCCGTGTCAAATATCTGCAACGTCCAAGTTTTCTGTGAGGTCTACCTTGGAGAAGAGCCCAGCCTACTTTTGTTCAGGGAATTGTTTTATTTGAACCGGCAGAATGAGCGCGCCAACGGGCCCAGTCTGGAACTTGGTGGCATATCGATTCAAAGGCGGAGACACTGCCTATTCCCTTATGCTGAATTGACGAGTCATCCAAAGGACTGGAACCAGACATGGTTCTACTGCTAGGATACTTCTCCGGCTGGTGAAAACCCGTTGCCCGGCTTTCGTGCATTGCGCCTTGAATCTACTCACCCGCTGCCGGATAAGTTGACTGCTATTGAACGTCTGCCACTCACCCCCAAGATCAAGAAGATTAAAGCTCTTTTGGGGAACGGCTTAGATGGCATTGACCTGGTCCGAGTCTGGGTTGCTTGGAGAATAATTCCGTTAAGCCACCGCCCCGGCTTAATGTGTAATTACTCAGGCGAGAAAGATGACTCAGTGTCATAGTCCTGACGACTTACCAGATGGCGTAGTGGAGGCTACCACTCAGTCTTTGTTAAAGGAGGGTATAGTAACCAGTAACGCCTTTGGTTTACTGCCCTTCTGCAAGCAAAACTCGGCCCCTGCAGTAAGTCTCAGTTATTACCTTTTACTACGTTTATACTTTGCTTTTACTTACAACCTTTTATAATTTCTCTCAGGCAAATGACAGCTTCTGGAAGGTTCATTACAACCATGAGGCGGCCAAACAAGCCAGGGCGGCTAAGAAAGCCGATAGAAAGGCCGCCAAGCCTACCACTTCTAAGAAAAGGAAACCAAGCGCCTCAGAGATGCTTCAACTTGAAGACTCTGATGACAATGAAGAAGAGGTAACTTTTAAACTTCTCTGACTCTTTATCATCATTTCACTGACATGATTTCTCTTTCAGGAAGACACGGGAAACAGCCAACCCGTCGAAGAAGAGGTAACTATAATCTCCTCCGACTCCGAGACTCTGCCACGTCAGAAAATTCGAAGAGTAACCCGGAAAGTAAGATTTTCACATCCTTTGGCTTACCAAGACCCTGACTTTCTTTTGAAGCAACAGCAAATTGAAAGTCGGAGGCAGACCCGGACCAGCAAGGACGCAGAGCTCTCCTCCGGCTTGCCTGACATGACCAGGAAGCGTCGGAACGAGGTTTTTTCCGACTTACGCTCTGCTTCACCTTTGGCAGGTTTAATTCGTCAACCTCTCAATTCATCTGACTCCAATTATCAGGATACCTCTCCTTCCTCCGGCGAGTCTATGCAGTCAAACATGCCGGCTTTTAAAACTGCTCCTGGGTAATGTCAATTTGCTTACCTCATGCTTTATCTTTACTCATATTTTGGCACTCACCTTTCTGCCTTGTCCACAGTGTGCAAGTGAAGCCCAGGAAGAAAACAAAGAGGGACAAGCTGGCCCAAGACCCTATAGTAACTGAGCCAGAGCTAGGCACAGCTGCAACCGACTCTTCCACACATCAACCGCCACAGGAACCGGCTCAAGATATTCCGGCACCAACTTCTGACCCGCCTACTAAAGACATTCTTGATGATTCTGTTAACCCGAAAGCACGTAGCCCGGCCAAGACGATTGACCCAGAAGTGGAAATTCTGAAGACTCAGTTTGTTGAGTCGGCCCATCCCACTGTTCTTGCCAAGTGCTCTGCTAAGGAGGAACTGCTAGAGCACCGTAGAGCCAAGATGGACATTACTGACTATACCCATTTGAGTATTGGAGAGATCGTCTCGGGCTATATCAACCAGGTGCATAGCAGTCGTGATCTGGAAGTTGACATGGTGAAGCAAATACAGCAAAAATCTAAGGTATGACTTATGCTTCTTTATTGTCAATCATACTTACTGTACCAGCCCCCAAGTCTATTGCTTATGAGTAAATGTGCTGTAGACTTAGAAGAAACTGTGTAGTACTGCTTATCCGGTTTAAAGAGAAAATACTTAACCCGGTTTGTAGCCTAATACCTTGAACTTGCGATACACATTAGCCCCCAAGTGCCAAGTATCTTTGCTTGCAAAGCGCTTGGGACTTTAATTTGTATAAGCCGGCGTAGTAGTTTAGAATTCTTCAGCATACATTAGCCCCCAAGTGCCAAGTATCTTTGCTTGCAAAGTGCTTGAGACTTAACTTTATTTGTATCATGATCCTGACTATGGCCCGGTACCAATGCAGACCACCATAAGTCAATTTGAGTCAGAGATTGCGGACCTGAAGAGCCGCCTGGCAGCCCAGGAACTTGAAATGCAAAAGGCCAACTCCAAGTTTGAATTCAGTGTTTTTGAACAAGAGAAGTTGAAGAAGAACTTTGAATCGGAGAAGAAAACCTGGGCTGATGAGAAGGCCTCTCTGGTGACTCGGGCCGAGACAGCCGAAGCATCCCTTGCAAAAGCAAACACCGAACTGTCCGGCTTGAAGCGTCAGATATCTCGAATGGTCTCAACAATCTTCGGTAAGTTACTTTATATGAACCTCAAATGTTGCCATCCTTTCTTTTGATGACTAAGCTAATTATTGCCTCCGGCTTACCCTTTGTTTAATAACACAGGCCCCAGGCGTACAACCCTCAAGTAGGACATGGTGGTCAAACTGAAAGCAGTCTATACTCTGGTGGAGCAATTGTACACTGGGTCACAACGTGCTTTGGCCGTTGTGGCTTTATCAAATGATGTCCCCCATCTCCTGCAAGATGTGCTAAAATGGCTTGCCGTGCTGCCCCAGCGGGTCCAAGAACTAAGACGGGCATCTGCCAGAGCCGGAGCTATAGCCGCCTTGAGTCGGGCCAAGGCGTGGATTCCAGAGCTAGACCCGGCCGACCTCAGTCTTGGATACCCGAGCCTGAAGGAAGATGGAACCTTATTTGATGAGGCGGACTTCACCACCTGTGTAAAAGACATACGCCCTATGGCTACTCTCATTGGAAACGACACTAATCTTACCAAGTACCAGCCGGGTTATGACAGCGAGAACCGGAGGATTCCAACACCTCATTATGATGATGTCAGCCTGATCCCTCCAATTCGTAAGCATACCTTTGCCCCTGAAGTCGATCCAACCGGATTAATAGATGATGAAGCTGAGTTTGAAGCCTTGAGTGGCATTGACTGGACCTCATCGACCTTCCAGGACAGAGCAGCGGACGAAGAGGCGGAGAAGGATAACCCGGAGTCATCAAGCCAGCCACAGGAGTAAAGACATCTGGTGTCCTATGTTTGAGCCTTGATGAAAACAATGCTTCATTATTCAGACTCGGGGAGTCTTGTAATAGAGTAGAAAAACTCAATTTTTGTTATGCCTTCGCGCATGCTTATGGCGCGTGATACTTGCATAAGCCGCCATTATTATGCATTCGCTGTTTTAATCTGTTATGCCTTCATAGAACCTTACTTGTATCGCCCTGCACATAAGACAAACAGAAATCCCTTGGTGACTTACCGCATCGGGGGTCATATAATGTTTTGATAACCCGGAGTATACACCAAACAATCTTAGGAAAGACAACTTACGATTAGACTTAGCAGACATAATCACAAAGGTATACCTATGATGCTTGCAGTTATCTCTCCGGCTTGTATGACCCAACCTCTGAGGGTAAATTTAACTCCGGAAAATTGACATATAAAGGTTCACCTAGTATTTAGTAACCCGGAGGAACCAATATTCACCCAGAGGGTTGTGATCCACTCTATTGTACTTTAAAGAGGATCTCAATATAACCAAACATTGATACTTATAAAATATGATGAATAATAAACAAATTTCAAAGACTTCTGATTCGAATACGATCAGTGAACCATTCCAAAGGGGTTAAGCTAAGATTCGGATGCGATCATATAGCCCCCAGTGGTTGTGGCGATGCTGATCAAGTGGGTATCGACAGCTATGTTCTCTTTGGTTCGAATACGACCTATGTTTGAACAGGAAGCCCCCAAGTGACCATAAGAGTTGTTTAATGACGCTGATTCAAATACGATCCACGTCAGACCCAAAGGGGTTAAGCTATGATTCAAATATGATCAAGAAGCCCCCAAGTGGGTTTGGCAGTATGCCGATCAAGTGGGTATCGACAGATTTGTTCTCTTTGGTTCGGATACGACCTATGTTTGAACAGGAAGCCCCCAGGTGATCATGGCTAGATTCAGATATGATCATAAGCCGGACCAAAAGGAAAGCCGGATTCAGATATGACCCACTCCCTCTTGGTTATCTCCACCACCTGACAAAGAAAACACATAAACCTTTTTTTGCGGTGGAAAAAAGGACAGAGGTCCTGTTTTATTGCTTTATGTAATATATACACTGTATAAATATATACACATTAGAGCCGGTGGCTCAAGTATAGTAAGGCCGAAGATGAGCGATGTTCCACGGCCGGCGGGTCTCCTCCTCCGACTTACGTGAGTCTTTGTGCTCTCGAACATCGATAAGGTAATATGACCCGTTGTTCAGATTCTTACTGACCACAAAGGGTCCTTCCCAAGGAGGGGATAGCTTGTGCATGTCAGATTGATCCTGGATGAGTCGGATCACTAAGTCACCTTCTTGAAAGGTCCTGGACCTAACCCGGCGGCTGTGGTAGTGGCACAGGTCTTGCTGATAAATCGCCGAGCGGGCTATTGCCAAGTCTCGCTCTTCATCCAACAGGTCAAGTGCATCTTGACGAGCCTTTTCGTTGTCTGCTTCAACATAAGCCGCCACACGGGGTGAGTCATGACGGATGTCACTTGATAGGACCGCCTCTGCTCCGTACACCATAAAGAAAGGTGTGTAACCCGTAGATCAGTTAGGTGTAGTATTGATGCTCCAAAGTACAGAAGGTAATTCCTCCAACCAACAACCCGGCGTCCGCTGCAAGGGGACCAAGAGCCGGGGCTTGATACCCTTCAAGATCTCCTGATTAGCTCGTTCTGCTTGACCATTGGATTGAGGATGAGCCACAGCCGAAACGTCAAGCCAGATATGCTCCCGTTGATAGAACTCTTCCATAGATCCTTTGGAAAGGTTAGTGCCATTGTCAGTTATGATGTTGTGTGGAAACCCAAAACGAAAAATCACCTTTTTCATGAACTGGACCGTCGTGGCTGCATCACACTTACTGACTGGCTCCGCCTCAACCCACTTTGTAAACTTGTCAACCGCTACCAAGAGGTGCATCTTTTTATCTTTAGACCTTTTGAAAGGCCCGACCATGTCAAGCCCCAGACTGCGAACGGCCAAATAATCGGAATCATCCTCAATTCTTGAGCCGGCACATGGGCTCGTCGTGAGAACTTCTGACATCTGTCACATTTACTGACCAGATCTTCTGCATCAGCATGAGCCATCAGCCAATAAAACCCATGACGGAAAGCCTTGGCTACAAGAGATTTTGAGCCGGCATGATGACCACAATCGCCTTCATGAATCTCATAGAGTATCTCCTGACCCTTCGTAGGTGACACGCAACGTTGAAACGCTCCAGTGACGCTGCAGTGATGTAACTCGCCATTAACGATTGTCATAGATTTAGACCGCCGAACAATTTGTCTCGCCAAGGTCTCATCTTCAGGCAACTCTCCCCGGGTCATATAAGCCAAATAAGGTACTATCCAATCCGGGATAATGTGGAGAGCCGCTACCAGTTGTGCCTCCGGGTCTGGTACTGCCAGATCTTCTTCTGTAGGTAACTTGACAGAAGGTTATGCAAAACATCAAGAAAGGTGTTAGGCGGTACCGGCTTACGCTGAGATCCCAGCCGGCTTAAGGCATCAGCCGCCTCATTCTTCCTTCGGTCAATACGTTCCACCACATAACCCTTGAAGTGCCCAGCTACAGTATCAACTTCACGACGGTAAGCCACCATAAGGGGATCTTTGGAGTCTCACTTGCCTGACACCTGTTGAGCCACAAGGTCTGAGTCTCCGAAGCACCTTACCCGGCTCAAGTTCATCTCTTTGGCCATCTGGAGACCATGGAGCAAGGCCTCGTACTCAACTGCATTGTTAGTGCAAGGAAACATAAGCCCGAGTACATAACAAAAATTGTCACCTCGAGGGGAAGTTAATACGACTCCAGCCCCCGAGCCTTCCAACTGTCTGGACCCATCAAAGTGAATAGTCCAGTATGTGTTATCGGGCTTCTCCTCAGGTGCCTGTAGCTTTGTCCAGTCATTGATAAAATCCACCAAGACTTGAGACTTAATGGCAGTGCGTGGCATATACTTCAGACCATGAGGCCCGAGCTCAATAGCCCACTTGGCGACTCGTCTTGTGGCCTCTCTGTTCTGGATAATGTCTCCCAAGGGGGAAGAACTCACCACAGTGATTGGGTGACCTTGGAAGTATTGCTTCAGCTTCCGGCTTGCCATGAATACCCCGTACACAAGCTTCTGCCAATGAGGGTACCTCTGCTTCGACTCAATGAGCACCTCACTGACATAATAAACCGGCCGTTGAACCGGATGCTCCTTACCAGCCTCCTTGTGCTCCACCACAATTGCAACGCTGACGGCTCGTGAATTAGCAGCCACATATAACAGCAAAGGCTCTTTATCAATCGGAGCTGCAAGGACCGGCGGCTCAGACAACTGCCTCTTTAAATCCTCAAAAGCAGCATTAGCAGCCTCACTCCAGACAAAGGTATTTGCTTTCTTCATCATCTGATACAGCGGAAGGGCCTTCTCGCCTAACCGGCTTATGAACCGGCTTAAGGCAGCAACACGACCCGCCAGTCGCTGAACATCATTGATACACGCCGGTTTAGCCAAAGAAGTGATTGCCTTGATCTTCTCTGGATTAGCTTCGATGCCCCTGTTTGAGACCAAGAATCCCAAAAGCTTGCCTGCAGGTACACCAAATACGCAATTCTCCGGGTTAAGCATCATCTTGTAAACCCGGAGGTTATCAAAGGTTTCTTTAAGATCAGATGTCAAGGTGTCCGTTTCTCTAGATTTCACCACTATATCATCCACATAAGCATGAACGTTGCGCCCAATCTGATTGTGGAGACAACTCTGTACACACCGCTGATAAGTCGCCTGTGCACTCTTGAGCCCAAAAGGCATAGACACATAGCAGAAGGCTCCAAACGGAGTGATGAAAGCCGTCTTCTCCTGGTCCTTAACTGCCATCTTAATCTGATGATAACCAGAGTAAGCATCCAAAAAACTCAAACGCGCACAACCCGCCGTGGCATCAATAATTTGATCGATACGGGGGAGAGCGAAAGGATCAGCCGGACAAGCTTTATTTAAATCTGTGTAATCCACACACATCCGCCAGGTGCTGTTTTTCTTGAGTACGAGCACCGGGTTAGCCAACCACTCCGGGTGAAAAACTTCAATACTGAACCCAGCTGCCAAGAGCTAGGCGACCTCCTCTCCGATAGCTTTTCGTCGTTCCTCATTGAATCGCTGCAGAAACTGCCTGACTGGCTTATACTTCGGATCAATATTAAGAGTGTGCTTAGCGAGTCCTCTCGGTACACCCGGCATGTCAGAAGGCTTCCATGCAAAGATGTCCCGGTTCTCACGGATGAACTCGATGAGCGCGCTTTCCTATTTAGGATCCAAGTTGGCACTGATGTTGAACTGCTTAGATGAATCGCCTGGAGTAAAATCAAAAAAGCTTGGTCTCTGCAGCCGACTTAAACTTCATGGCCGGGTCATGTTCTGTGGTTGGCTTTTTGAGGGAGGTCATATCCGTCGGGTCAACGTTATCTTGGTAAAATTTGAGCTCCTCTGCTGCACAGACAGACTCAGCATAAGCCGCGTCACCTTCTTCGCATTCCAGGGCCACCTTTCGACTTCCATGCATAGTGATGGTGCCCTTGTAACCCGGCATCTTGAGCTGCAAGTAAACATAACACGGTCGTGCCATAAACTTGGCATAAGCCGGCCGTCCAAACAAAGCGTGATACGGGCTCTTGATTTTGACCACCTCAAAGGTTAACTTTTCAGCCCTAGAATCATGCTCGTCTCCAAAAGCTACCTCCAGCTCAATCTTACCGACGGGGTAAGCCGACTTACCAGGCACCACTCCATGGAACACGGTATTGGATGTCTTTAAATTCCTGTCAGTTAAGCCCATGCGCCGAAAGGTCTCGTAGTAGAGGATGTTGATGTTGCTACCTCCATCCATGAGCACCTTAGTGAATTTGTAACCAACAACCTGCGGTGCCACCACTAGTGCCAGTTGACCCGGATTATCAACCCGGGGAGGGTGATCCTCCCTGCTCCAGATAATGGGCTGTTCTGACCACCTTAAGTGATGTGCATTACCGAGTGGGCCCAGAGATACCTCTCCGACAATCGGAGTGACAAATCCTAATCTCAAAATACGCCAACCCAACAAGTACCTTCAGAGACACCTGTAGAGCACCTTTATAATCACCCAGTTACGTTGTGACGTTTGGTAGCACACAAAGTGTTCCTTCGGTAAACGGGAGTTGCAAAATCTCATAGTCATAGGAACATGTATAAGTCATGAAGAAAGCAATAGCAATATACTAAACGATTGAGTGCTAAGCTAACGGAAGGGGTCAAGTCAATCACATCATTCTCCTAATGATGTGATCCCGTTAATCAAATGACAACTCATGTGTATGGCTAGGAAACATAACCATCTTTGATCAACGAGCTAGTCAAGTAGAGGCATACTAGTGACACTCTGTTTGTCTATGTATTCACACAAGTATTATGTTTCCGGTTAACACAATTCTAGCATGAATAATAAACATTTATCATGATATAAGGAAATAAATAATAACTTTATTATTGCCTCTAGGGCATATTTCCTTCAGATGCCACGTGCCGGTCACCCTTGACGAAAGCACTTCCATGACGCGCGATTTATCGTCATGGAAGTGGACACTTCCGTGATGATAATTTTGGTAATGTCATGGAACACTTCTATGATAGCACATGTATGACTAACTTGATTCTGTCATAAATTTGTCATGGATGTACATGCATGACAGAAAACGTGACCTACTGTGACAAACACGTATCATCACGAAAGTGTCTTCTTTTTGTAGTGTTTGGTGAAAAGAGTTGGGTCAAGTGAACCGGGTTTGAAGCCTTTCTTCATGAGGAATTCCTTCAAAGAGGGCCTTGTTGAGTCTGATGACTTTGTCAGGATGTTTTGGATCTTCAAAACCTGGGGGTTGAGCAACATATACTTCTTCCTCAAGTTTACCATTGAGGAATGCACTTTTCACATCCATTTGATATAAGATGATATTGTGATGGTTAGCATAAGCAAGTGCGAATAGCATCAAGTCTAGCAAAAGGTGCAAAAGTTTCACCGAAATCAATTCCTTCAACCTGTGTGTAGCCTTGAGCTACAAGTCGTGCCTTATTCCTCACCACAAGGCCATTTTCATCTTGCTTGTTGTGGTAGATCCATTTGGTGCCGATGATATTGTGCTTGCGTGTCTGGTCGCTTAACAAGTTCCGAGACATTGTTGAGCTCGAACTGGTGTAATTCCTTTTGCATAGCTTGAATCCACTCAGGCTCCAGAAATGCCTCATCTACTTTGGTGGGCTCCATGATAGAGACGAAAGCAAGGTGCCCACAAAAGTTAGACAAATGTGAAGCTTTTGAGTGTGTGAGAGGACCTGGTGCGTTGATGTCGCTGATGATTTTCTCAATCTGCACTTCATTTGCAACGCGAGGATGAGAGGGATGGCGATGTTGAGTTGGCTCAGCATTTTATTCAGAGCCATTTTCTTCAGGTGCACCAGCATGATGTTCTTCACGTTCTGGAATGACTTCTTCAGCAGATTCTTCGATAGGAATGACATCCTCAGTAGTCTTGAACTTGATGGTTTCTTCAGGTGACTTTTCATCTAGCACATGAGGTAGGTGCTCTCTTTGCGAGCCATTAGTTTCATCAAACCGCACATCTACAGTTTCAACAACCTTGTGATGAAATTTGTTGAAGACTCTGTAGGTGTGCGAGTCCTTTCCGCAACCAAGCATAAAACCTTCATGTGCTTTCGGTGCAAATTTAGAATTGTGATGAGGATCTCTAATCCAACATTTCGCACCGAAGACTTTGAAATAACTCACATTGGGTTTCTTGTCAGTGAGGAGTTCATATGAGGTCTTTTTGAAGAATTTGTGAAGATATACCCTGTTGATGATGTGGCACGCAGTATCAATTGCCTCAATCCAGAAGTGACGAGGCATCTTGTATTCATCAAGCATAGTGCAAGCCATCTCAACAAGAGTCCGGTTCTTGCACTCCACGACGCCATTCTGCTGAGGAGTATAAGGAGCAGATAACTCATGAGTAATACCAAGTTCATCAAGATAATCATCAAGACCAGTATTCTTGAACTCGGTCCCATTGTCACTTCTGTTGTGCTTGATCTTCACACCAAAGTTGGTTGAAGCCCTTGAGGAAAATCGTTTGAAGACTTCCTGCACTTCACGTTTGTAAGTGACGATATGCACCCATGTATAACGAGAATAGTCATCAACAATAACAAAGCCATATAGAGATGCTTCATTGGTGAATGAGGAATAGTGATTAGGGCCAAAGAGATCCATGTGGAGCAATTCAAATGGACGAGCGGTAGTCATGATAGTCTTTGAGGATACTTGGCCTTGGTCATCTTTCCAGCTTCACAGGCTCCGCATAGGTGATCCTTGAGGAATTTGACAGGCTCCACATAGGCTTCAATTTCCTCAGTTCAATTTCTTCAGTCAGTTTTTCTTCAGCCTGCTTATCCTGTGTTTACTCTTTCATCTGAATACTATGTGCTTGTCTTCATTTCATCATGATGACTGCGCTTCTGTTTTGTTATGCTTGCATCTGAGTACTTATTCCGCTGCTAGTCGTTCATGACTTAAGAATCTCCTCACCCTGAAATTCTTGAGTGACGAATTTGTAAAAATTGCCTATTCACCCCCCCCCCTCTAGTCGACTTAACGCACTTTCAGTTAGAGGTAATCTCTAAATCCATTCCATTCCAATTCTCCAAACCAAAAGCTAGAATATAACCATTACATTCCACATTTATCCTCAACCAAGCACGGGAGCGGAACCAACCCATTCTGATGGAATGGAACCATGACATTCCATTCCACTTGGTTCTTCAAACAAACACACCCTAGGAAATCAAAGGTTTTGCGAGTGATTCAATACATAAAAGGCCAATTTCACAAAAAATTATGACAGATGTATTGAAATACAAATGATACACACGGATATGAAGATTGTCAGATTCGATAGGACGAAGTCTATACCACAAGGAAAGCATGGACTGACACCGGATTGCCATTGGTGTAAATTAAAAGTGCTAACTAGATTATTGACTCTAGTGCAAGTGGGAGACTGTTGGACATATGGCATAGAGGCAATAATATTGAATTATTATATTTCCATACTCATAATTAAGTGTTTATATTTCATGCTAGCTATAACTTCTATGACCCTGGAATATGCGATTCAATGGAAAACTCGTATGCACATGTGAAATGATAAACGGATCAAATAAAGGTTCCTAGTCTCGCCTGTAAGACTAGCTCAAGTGTTGTTCATGATCATGTTTCTGGGATTTTAGGATATCGTTAAGTGTAATGATGGTCCTAAAACAACATTGAGATTATGACGTTGGAAGAACAATCATCTTGAATCGACCCAAACTTGTTTGTTATGAATTGAGATAATATCGTCTGTAATCAATTGTAATAATACAGAGTGTTAACATGTGACTTTGCTCATTAGACCATGAGAGCATCATGGTCACGTCTTACCATACGGTGGACTCTGGGATTGCTCAAACGTCACATGTAACACGGTGATCATACACAACAACTTACAAGCTCATCAAAAAGTTTCACAAGTGGCCGGATAGCTCAAGAGTGGGATTTGCTCCTCCGACGATGGAGAGATATTCTTAGGGCCCTCTCAGTGTGACAACATCCATCATCGTCTGGCCAAACATAGGTGACTACGTTTGTAACGCCCTCGATGCGGCTATATCTCCCACGTGTCGAGGCACGACTTAGAAGCATAACCGCATTGAAAGCAATGTCGCAAGTGAGGTAATCTTCACACAACCCATGTAATATATAAGGGAAAGAGATACATAGTTGGCTTACAGTCGCCACTTCACACAATACATAAATAAACATTCATCATTCAAGTTACACTCAAGGTCCGACTACGGTACCAAAAGGAAAGAAGACTACCCCAAATGCTACACAGATCCCCGGATCACCCCAACTGGGCTCCACTACTGATCATCTGGAAAAGACACATAGTAATGGCCACGTTCCTCATCGAACTCCCAAGAGAGCTCGGTCGCGTCATCTGCACTGGCATCGTTGGTACCTGCAACTGTATTGGTAGAATCTGTGAGTCACGGGGACTCAGCAATCTCACACCCGCGAGATCAAGACTATTTAAGCTTATAGGTAGGAAAGGATTGTGAGGTGGAGCTGCAGAAAGCGACTAGCATATATGGTGGCTACAACGCAAAAGAGAGCGAGAAGAGAAGCAAAGCACGGTCGTGAAGCTAGAAGTGATCAAGAAGTGATCCTAGAACAACCTACATCAAACATAACTCCAACACCGTGTTCACTTCTCGGACCCCGCCGAGAAGAGACCATCACGGTTACACACGCGGTTGATGTGTTTTAGTTAAGGTCAACTTCGGGTTTTCTACAACCGGACATCAACAAATTCCCATCTGCCTCATAACCGCGGGCACGGCTTTCGAAAGATAATACCCTGCAGGGGTGTCCCAACTTAGCCCATTATAAGCTCTCACGGTCAATGAAGGATATTCCTTCAACCGGGAAGACCCGATCAGTCTCGGAATCCCGGACTACAAGACCTTTCGACAGTAATAAAACTAATCCAGCAAAGCCTCCCAGATGTGCCGACAAATCCCGATAGGAGCTGCACATATCTCGTTCTCAGGGCACACCAGATGAGTCAGACGTCGGGTTGGCATAGACCCTGGTTTCCCAAGGGGCGCCGGACATCGCTCGGTTTGGACCAGCAATCGAAGGAGAACTGGCCCGGGGATTTAAAATAAAGATGACCCTTGAGTCTGCAGAACCCAAGGGAAAAAGGCTTAGGTGGCAAATGGTAAAACCAATGTTGGGCCTTGCTGGAGGAGTCTTATTCAAAGCGAACTGTCAAGGGGGTCCCATAAATCACCCAACCGTGTAAGGAACGCAAAATCAAGGAACATAACACCGGTATGACGGAAACTAGGGTGGCAAGAGTGGAACAAAACACCAGGCATAAGGCCGAGCCTTCCACCCTTTACCAAGTATATAGATGCATTAATTAAAATAAGAGGTATTGTGATATCCCAATAAGTAAACATGTTCCAACAAGGAACAACAAGTCCATGTTCCAACAAGGAACAAACTTCATCTTCACCTGCAACTAACAACGCTATAAGAGGGGCTGAGCAAAGCGGTAACATAGCCAATCAACGGTTTGCTAGGACATGGATGGTTAGGGGCTGACATGGCAATATGGGTGGCAAGATATAGCAAGTGGTAGGTATCGCAGCATAGGCATAGTAAAAGAGCGAGCATCTAGCAAGCAAAGATAGAAGTGATTTCGAGGGTATGGTCATCTTGCCTGCAAGGTTCTCAGAGTTGTCGAAAACTTGGTCCTCGAAAGCGTTCTCAACAGGTTCCTCGTTCACGTACTCATCTCCCGACTCTACCCAAAGCAAGAACACAAGCAAAGGGGACAAACATCAATCACGATGCAATGCACAACCAACATGATGCAAAACATGGCATGATATGCGAGATGTGATATGCAATGCATATGCGTGCTCCGGAAGGAAAAGATGAACAAGGCATAATCTTGGCAAACCAAGTATGCCACTGTATAGGTGAGGCGATTTCGATTGAAATCGATATAAAGATCACCGGAATCGGATGCACGGTTTGCAAATGACAAGCAAAACAAGAATGACAAGAATCTGGCATTAACAACATGATACTACTTAGCAAGCAACGAGAAATTAAGCTACTGCACCCAAACATATCAACAAAGCATATGACAGTAACCTACTCAAGATGCTTGACAAAATATGAACACTGAGCTACGGATAAATCACATCTTAACAGGCTCAAAAAATCATGGCAAAAGTGCAAAAGATAACAGGTTCACAGACTTAGTGAAAATAACAACATAGCAGAAACTAACATCAGGATGACATGTTTAGAGCAGTCAAACAACATGCTAAGGGATCAGGACATAGCAAAGTAAGGCATGGCATGAATCTACTCAAGGCACTTGACAAAAGTCCCTTACTGACCATAAGCCAAAAAGGATCAGAAAATATGATAACACCCATGTCAAATAAGCAAGTTTCGTTACAGGTTTCAGACTTTGCAGAAAACTGGACATGTCAAAAACAGATAACAAGTAGGCATGTTTACGAGCTCGATGCACTCACTACAGAGCATCACATGATAAAATAAGAATACATACATCAAGAAGACATGGCATAGAAAGTATAAATGGTAAGAACTACATCATAGCATGCAAGGATCAACTACACCAAGCTTGGCAAAATCGAATAACATGTAGGCAATCTGCCAGCAACATTTTATAGCAAACGTAGAGCTCGATTGACCCAAGCTATGGCACTCCATAATTACAAACAAAGGCATTGATGGATAGAGCAAATCCATATGCTCAAAACACTCTTACTGATCATGCTCAAAAGAGACATAGATCTCTCTGAAACAACATGAACACATGGCATAAAAATAACAGCAGGCAGGGACTTAGTGAAATTACCAAGTCTCTGAAATCAGCAACATTAAGTACCCTAGTTTGCATGCTTGTGATAGTCACCACAAAGATCACACAAATACATGGTATAATTATCTGGAAAGATAACATGGCATATTACAAAACACATGTAGGACTCAACTTCATAGGAGGTACACATCAATCATGGCAAAAATGACAAAAGTGCATGTTCAGATAAGATCCAGAAACTAACATCACATTGCCCTCTTCTAACAGCATTTCGGGCATCAAGATGACCTCAAATGAAAATGATGTAATGAGATGAAATGATGTACTCTTCGAGACGAACAATTTGACATATTAAAAGCTCGAAACAGAGCTACGGATGCCGAGATAAGATGTGATGAACATGTGACAGTGAAGTAAAATATTATGACTTGAAGGAAATTAGAGGGGAGAAGGGGTCAACCCTAGCGGCTCCAGATCTGGCGCGGGCTCGCCGGAGTGAGCTCGCCGGAGCGAGGAGGAGGACGCCGGAGGCCGGGGCGCGGGATCCGGCGACGAGATCGGCGAGGGCGGGGCCGGCGCGCGGGAGGCGGCGGAGTCGGCGGCGGCGGGGCCGCGGGCGCGGCGCGGCGGGGTCGGCGAGGCGCGGCGGGGTCGGGCGCCGCGGCGGGCGGGTGGCGGCGCGGCGAGCGGGCGCTCGGGCGCAGGGGCGCTGCGGTCTGCGGGGGCCGGGCCCGGGCCCGGCGGGCTTCGGCGGGCGGGGCGGCGGCGGCCACGTGTCGGCCCCTGAGTGGCGGCGGAGGAGCGGGGCTAGGGTTTAGGGGCGGATTTGATCCGGAAATGGAGGAGGGGATGCCTTTTTATAGGTAGAAGGAGATAGGAAGCTCCAAATGGAGTGCGGTTTTCGGCCACGCGATCGTGATCGAACGGCGGAGGACATGGGAGTGTCTTAGATGGGTTGTTGGGCTGTTTTGGAGGGGTTTTGGGCTGCAACACACACGAGGCCTTCACGGTTACCCGGTTAACCGTTGGAGTATCAAACGACCTCCGATTGACCCGAAACTTGACAGGCGGTCTACCGGTGCTATACCAAGGCCGCTTGGCAAACCTCGGCCCATTCCGAGAAAGTTTAATACCCGCACCCGGAAAAAGGTAAAAGGGGACGCCGGGGGACATAGGAGCGCCGGATTGGAAAACGGACAAGGGGGAAAAAGCTCGGATTCAAGAGACGAACACATATGCGAATGCGATGCACATGATGACATGATATGAAATGCATGACATGAACAAAATGCAAACTGACGGGAAACCCAACCACGGAGGGAATATCATATCACATAGCCGAAAATGGCAAGAGTTGGAATACAAATATGGCAAGTTACATCCGGGGTGTTACAACACTCCACCACTACGAGAGGATCTCGTCCCGAGATCTAGGACTGAAAAAACTCCGGATACTCGGAACGTAGGTGGTCCTCACGCTCCCAGGTGGCTTCTCGGTCTGAATGGTGTGACCATTTCACTCTCAGGAATTTGATTGACTTGTTGCGAGTCTTGCGCTCAGTTTCTTCAAGAATAGCAACGGGATGCTCACGATAGGACAAATCTTCTTGAAGGTCAATCTCTTCGAAGTTGATGGTGCGCTCAGGCGTCTTGAAGCACTTGCGAAGCTGTGACACGTGGAAGACATCGTGCACATTTGCAAAGTTGGAGGGAAGCTCAAGTTGATAGGCGAGATCGCCTCGTTTGCCGATGATCTTGAAAGGGCCGACGTATCTAGGGGCAAGCTTCCCTTTGATACCGAAGCGACGAGTTCCTTTCATTGGAGAGACGCGGAGGTAGACATGGTCTCCGATCTCGAATGCCAAATCACGATTTTTGCTATCATAATAGCTCTTCTGGCGCGACTGCGCGGCTTTGAGGTTCTCACGAATGACCTTGCACATAGCCTCAGCCTCTGAGATCAAATCATTGCCTAGCAGTTGACGTTCACCGGTTTCAGACCAGTTGAGAGGAGTACGGCACTTTCTGCCATAGAGAATCTCGAATGGGGCTTTGCCCGAGCTGGCTTGAAAATTGTTGTTGTAAGAGAACTCAGCATAAGGAAGGCAATCCTCCCACTTCATGCCGAAAGAGATAACACAAGCTCTGAGCATATCTTCAAGAATTTGGTTGACACGCTCGACTTGTCCACTAGTTTGAGGGTGGAAAGCTGTGCTGAAGCGAATGTTGGTGCCCATGGCCTTCTGAAAAGAATCCCAAAACTTGGAGGTAAAGATGCTGCCACGGTCTGAAGAGATCAATTGTGGAATGCCGTGCAAGGAGACAATTCTGGAGGTGTAAAGCTCTGCCAGCTGCGCTGCTGTGATAGACTCTTTGATAGGAAGAAAATGAGCCACTTTAGTGAGCTTGTCGATGACGACGAAGATAGCATCATTTCCATGCTTGGACTTAGGAAAACCAGTCACGAAGTCCATTTCGATATGATCAAACTTCCATTCTGGAATAGCAAGAGGTTGGAGAAGACCAGCTGGTCGTTGGTGTTCTGCTTTCACCCTTCTGCAGACATCACATTCATTCACGAATTGAACAATCTCTCGCTTCATTCGAGTCCACCAATACGACTGCTTGAGGTCATGGTACATCTTCGTACTTCCAGGATGAATTGACAGAAGAGAGTTGTGCGCTTCGTTCATAATGACTTTACAAAGATCACCCTTTGGAAACACAATCCGGTCCTCGAAGAAAAGAGTATCTCTGTCATCAACTCGATAGCACGTGTATTTGGAAATGCCCTTGTCAATACCACGTTTCACCTTCTTCACCATGGTATCCAACAGTTGTGCCTCACGAATTTGATCTTCCAAAGTAGGAGAGACGGTGGGATTGGCAAGAAAACCTTGAGGAACAACTTGGAGATTCAACTTGCGGAAAGCTTCACAAAGATCCGGTTGAAAGGGCTTGAGGATTAAGCTGTTGCAATAAGCCTTCCTGCTCAATGCGTCTGCAATCACATTAGCCTTGCCTGGAGTATATGCAATACTCGGATTATACTCTTGAATCATTTCGACCCATCGAGTTTGCCTGAGGTTGAGGTGAGGCTGAGTGAAGATGTACTTGAGACTCTTGTGATCGGTGAATATGTCCACTTTCCTTCCCAACAGGAGATGTCTCCATGTTATTAGTGCGTGGACCACTGCCGCCAACTCAAGATCGTGAGTGGGGTAGTTCCTTTTGTTGGGCTTCAACTGACGAGAGGTATAGGCCACAACCTTCTTCTCTTGCATTAAGACGGCACCGAGGCCCTGAAGAGAAGCATCACAGAAAACTTCATAAGGCTTGGATTCGTCAGGAGGAATCAACACTGGAGCAGTGACGAGTTTCTCTTTAAGAGTGTTGAAAGCAACGTCACACTCAGGAGACCAGACATACTTCACAAGCTTCTGGAGGAGGTTGGAAAGAGGCTTTGCAATCTTAGAGAAATTCTCAACGAATCTTCGGCAATAGCTTGCAAGTCCAAGAAAACTGCGAAGCTGCTTGACATTCTGAGGAGGTTCCCAATTCAAAACTGCAGACACCCTCTCTGGATTAATAGCAATGCCCTTGGCAGAGATGATATGGCCAAGATAAAGAACTTCATCAAGCCAGAATTCACATTTGGAGAACTTCGCATATAATTTATACTCTCTGAGCTTGTCGAGCACCAATCGCAAATGTTTGGCATGATCCTCCTTATTCTTGGAGAAGACCAAAATATCATCGAGATAGACCAAGACAAATTCGTTGATGTAGGGGTTGAAGATGAAATTCATCAAGCGAGTGAATGCTGGAGGAGCATTGACAAGGCCGAAAGACATGACAGTGTATTCATAAGAACCAAAGCTTGTTCTGAATGCTGTCTTGGGAATATCTTCTTAACGAATGCGGATCTGATGATAACCCATACGAAGGTCAAGCTTGGAGAACACTTTAGCACATTTAAGTTGCTCAAATAGCTCATTGATGTTGGGAAGTGGATACTTGTTCTTGATTGTCTTCTTGTTCAATGGACGGTAATCGACGCAAAGTCGGTCCGTGCCATCCTTCTTCTTGACAAAAAGAACACCACAACCCCAAGGAGAAGAACTCGGTCTGATCAGACCCAGACGCTCTTGTTCATCGAGTTGTTTCTTCAATTCCTTCAACTCATCTGGTCCAAGCTTGTAAGGACACTTGCAAACGGGTTCCGTGCCAGGCTCAAGATCGATAACGAATTCAACTGGCCGGCGGGGAGGCATACCCGGAAGCTCTTCTGGAAAGACATCTTGGTACTCACAAATGACTGGAATCTGAGAGATAGCATCCAATTCACCATTCTCATTGAGAGAAAATAACCGAATGGTATCATCACGAGCGGCATAGATGATCACATCGTCAGAAGAGTGAGTCAATTGAATTTCCCTGGCAGCACAATCAAGCTGAGCCTTGTGCTTAGAAAGCCAGTCCATCCCGAGAATAAGATCAATATCAGAGTCACCAAGAACAATTGGTTTCGCCAGAAATCTATAGTCGCCCATCTTGATAGAAACATCCGGAACAAAGGAGCTTGCGTTCATGAATTTTCCCAGAGGTACAACTGATAACGGTCTAGCCAAATCTTGGAAAGACAACTCATGCTTCGATGCAAAAGGTATTGAAATGAAAGAATGCGATGCTCCCGTATCAAATAAGACTTTTGCAGGAATATCATTAACAGGAAGATTACCCATGATCACGTCAGAAGAATCCTCCGCTTGAGCTGCATTCATCATGTTCACCTTTGCAGACTTAGGATTATGCTTGACCACTGCATTGCTGGAAGATCTCACAGGAGGAGGAGGCGGAAGGCGCCTTTGGTTGAAGCACTTGTTCGCATAGTGACCCTTTTGCTGACATTTGTTACAAGTCACCTCAGAGAGCGGACGATGATAAGGAGCACTTGGCCTTGGAGCTTGATTCTGAGACTTGTTCTGATAGCCAGGGTTGGGTGGGTGGGAAGATCCATGACCACCTGAGTTCTTCTGCTGATAAGGCTGACAGAACGGAGGAGGAGGAGGCAACCAGAACTTCTGTTGCTTAGCTGCCACAAGTGAGGAAGAAGAAGACTGAACTGCATCTCTAACTCTCTTCTTAGATGCCTCACACTTGAGCTGAGCAGCTTCTTGTTTCAGCGCCATGTTGTAGAATTCATCATACTTTAATGGCTCGAAAAGCACGAGAGCAAGTTGCAGATCTTCTCTGAGACCACGCCTGAATTGGTAGATCATACTCTTCTCATCAGGGATGTCTTGCCTCGCAAAACGAGAGAGCTTCTGGAACTGAGTGTTGTATTGATAGACAGACATGTTGCCTTGCTTGAGATTGCGGAATTCCTCACGCTTACTCTCAACAACACTTTCTGAAATGTGGTGAGCTTTGAAGTCACGGCGGAAATCATCCCAGGTAATCACACGACCTCCTCTGGAATCTTTGTATTGCTGGAACCATTCAGCAGCTTGATCTTTGAGTTGAAAAGAGGCAAACTTGACAAAGTCCTCAGGTCTGACATTGCTGCACTCGAAATGCTTGCTGATGTCCACGAGCCAATCATCAGCGTCTGTGGCCTCGACACAGTAGCTGAAGGTCTTTGGCTGATTAGCAAGGAACTGGTTGAGTGAAGCGAAGTATGGCTGATTGTTGCCTTGGCCTTGATTCCCTTGATTACCTTGCCCTTGGTTGCGATCTTGCAAGAGCTGAATCAGAATCTGAGCATTGGCATTTGTGGCAGTCATCAAGGCTTGCCATGCCTCCGGAGGCGGAGGTGGTGGCGGAGGGTTAGCCTGACTTCCTTCATTGCGTTCCGGATTCTGACGCGTTGGCGGAGCCATCCTGAAGAGAGTGACATCCATTAGCATCTTGAAAAAGATATATTCAAGCTGAATCAAAGGATCGAAATTGCAACATATAGTCTTCACAATAATCATTCGAACGAGAATGAACGAATGAATTCCAAAGTAAATCATCACACTTCCATAAGTTGAGAAGCCACTTAGAAAAAAGGTATGGAATAAAATCAACAAGGTACGGATGTGAACAAATACTTGGTAAGGATTACCCAATCACGAACCAAATATCTGCGGAAGAAATACTAGAGCTACATGAATTCCCACTTATAAACTCCCGAAACTTTCTGGTTATGCAATCAGGTGTTGGGGATACAGGGGACACAAAATATATCACCCAAACTAACAATACCTAGATCCAGCTGTATCCATCCTTCAACACATAACCAAGAAATCCTCGGAAATCATCTACCTCAACCTTCGAAAAGCATCCGTTATACAAGTCATGGCAATACTCCCGCACTCGCCTCAGTACTGGGCTATCAGGGTTATCTCACCAACAACTGTACAAAAGAGATTTTCGATGTCGGCGTACTAAACTCAGGTATTCCAGAACTGCAACGATAAAATTATGACGACAACACCTCAGAGCTCAACTCCCCGGGACACCTCCTCTAAAACCCCTGCTGACGGGAGGCACCAAGACAATGTTGTCATCATAAAACCATCGGAACGATTCTAAGATACCCGCGTGATCCTAAAAAAAAATTTAGTGAAATTTGAGAAGAGAAGAGTCAAAACTCTACGTCAGGATGCCTTACCAGAGCGATGAGGAGACTGGGAAGTAAAAAAGAATTCCTAAGCTCTCCGATATATAATTCCTAAATGACTCAAAACATTTTTCTAGACACAACTCGGCCGCTAAAAACGATCAATCAATGGGGGCTCCTAAGGTCGGGGAAGGCTCTGATACCAACTTGTAACGCCCTCGATGCGGCTATATCTCCCACGTGTCGAGGCACGACTTAGAGGCATAACCGCATTGAAAGCAATGTCGCAAGTGAGGTAATCTTCACACAACCCATGTAATATATAAGGGAAAGAGATACATAGTTGGCTTATAGTCGCCACTTCACACAATACATAAATAAACATTCATCATTCAAGTTACACTCAAGGTCCGACTACGGTACCAAAAGGAAAGAAGACTACCCCAAATGCTACACAGATCCCCGGATCACCCCAACTGGGCTCCACTATTGATCATCTGGAAAAGACACATAGTAACGGCCACGTTCCTCGTCGAACTCCTAAGAGAGCTCGGTCACGTCATCTGCACTGGCATCGTTGGTACCTGCAACTATATTGGTAGAATCTGTGAGTCACGGGGACTCAGCAATCTCACACCCGCGAGATCAAGACTATTTAAGCTTATAGGTAGGAAAGGATTGTGAGGTGGAGCTGCAGCAAGAGACTAGCATATATGGTGGCTACAACGCAAAAGAGAGCGAGAAGAGAAGCAAAGCACGGTCGTGAAGCTAGAAGTGATCAAGAAGTGATCCTAGAACAGCCTACGTCAAACATAACTCCAACACCGTGTTCACTTCCCGGACCCCGCCGAGAAGAGACCATCACGGTTACACACGCGGTTGATGTGTTTTAGTTAAGGTCAACTTCGGGTTTTCTACAACCGGACATCAACAAATTCCCATCTGCCTCATAACCGCGGGCACGGCTTTCGAAAGATAATACCCTACAGGGGTGTCCCAACTTATCCCATTATAAGCTCTCACGGTCAACGAAGGATATTCCTTCTACCGGGAAGACCCGATCAGTCTCGGAATCCCGGACTACAAGACCTTTCGACAGTAATAAAACTAATCCAGCAAAGCCTCCCAGATGTGCCGACAAATCCCGATAGGAGCTGCACATATCTCGTTCTCAGGGCACACCGGATGAGCCAGACGTCGGGTTGGCATAGACCCTGGTTGCCCAAGGGGCGCCGGACATCGCTCGGTTTGGACCAGCAATCGAAGGAGAACTGGCCCGGGGGTTTAAAATAAAGATGACCCTTGAGTCTGCAGAACCCAAGGGAAAAAGGCTTAGGTGGCAAATGGTAAAACCAATGTTGGGCCTTGCTGGAGGAGTCTTATTCAAAGCGAACTGTCAAGGGGGTCCCATAAATCACCCAACCGTGTAAGGAACGCAAAATCAAGGAACATAACACCGGTATGACGGAAACTAGGGTGGCAAGAGTGGAACAAAACACCAGGCATAAGGCCGAGCCTTCCACCCTTTACCAAGTATATAGATGCATTAATTAAAATAAGAGGTATTGTGATATCCCAACAAGTAAACATGTTCCAACAAGGAACAACAAGTCCATGTTCCAACAAGGAACAAACTTCATCTTCACCTGCAACTAACAACGCTATAAGAGGGGCTGAGCAAAGCGGTAACATAGCCAATCAACGGTTTGCTAGGACATGGATGGTTAGGGGCTGACATGGCAATATGGGTGGCAAGATATAGCAAGTGGTAGGTATCGCAGCATAGGCATAGCAAAAGAGCGAGCATCTAGCAAGCAAAGATAGAAGTGATTTCGAGGGTATGGTCATCTTGCCTGCAAGGTTCTCAGAGTTGTCGAAAACTTGGTCCTCGAAAGCGTTCTCAACAGGTTCCTCGTTCACGTACTCATCTCCCGACTCTACCCAAAGCAAGAACACAAGCAAAGGGGACAAACATCAATCACGATGCAATGCACAACCAACATGATGCAAAACATGGCATGATATGCGAGATGTGATATGCAATGCATATGCGTGCTCCGGAAGGAAAAGATGAACAAGGCATAATCTTGGCAAACCAAGTATGCCACTGTATAGGTGAGGCGATTTCGATTGAAATCGATATAAAGATCACCGGAATCGGATGCACGGTTTGCAAATGACAAGCAAAACAAGAATGACAAGAATCTGGCATTAACAGCATGATACTACTTAGCAAGCAACGAGAAATTAAGCTACTGCACCCAAACATATCAACAAAGCATATGACAGTAACCTACTCAAGATGCTTGACAAAATATGAACACTGAGCTACGGATAAATCACATCTTAACAGGCTCAAAAAATCATGGCAAAAGTGCAAAAGATAACAGGTTCACAGACTTAGTGAAAATAACAACATAGCAGAAACTAACATCAGGATGACATGTTTAGAGCAGTCAAACAACATGCTAAGGGATCAGGACATAGCAAAGTAAGGCATGGCATGAATCTACTCAAGGCACTTGACAAAAGTCCCTTACTGACCATAAGCCAAAAAGGATCAGAAAATATGATAACACCCATGTCAAATAAGCAAGTTTCGTTACAGGTTTCAGACTTTGCAGAAAACTGGACATGTCAAAAACAGATAACAAGTAGGCATGTTTACGAGCTCGAGGCACTCACTACAGAGCATTACATGATAAAATAAGCATACATACATCAAACAGACATGGCATAGAAACTATACATGGCAAGAACTACATCATAGCATGCAAGGATCAACTACACCAAGCTTGGCAAAATCGAATAACATGTAGACAATCTGCCAGCAACATTTTATAGCAAAAGTAGAGCTCGATTGACCCAAGCTATGGCACTCCATAATTACAAACAAAGGCATGGATGGATAAAGAAAATCCATATGCTCAAAACACTCTTAATGATCATGCTCAAAAGAGGCATAGATCTCTCTGAAACAACATGAACACATGGCATAAAAATAACAGCAGGCAGGGACTTGGTGAAATTACTGTCTCTGAAATCAGCAACATTAAGTACCCTAGTTTGCATGCTTGTGCTAGTCACCACAAAGATCACAAAAATACATGGCATAATTATCTGGGAAGATAACATGGCATATTACAAAACACATGTAGGACTCAACTTCATAGGAGGTACACATCAATCATGGCAAAAATGACAAAAGTGCATGTTCAGATAAGATCCAGAAACTAACATCACATAGCCCTCTTATAACAGCATTTCGGGCATCAAGATGACCTCAAATGAAAATGATGCAATGAGGTGAAATTATGTACTCTTCGAGACGAACAATTTGACATATTAAACGCTCGAAACGGAGCTACGGATGCCAAGATAAGATGCGATGAACATGTGACAGTGAAGTAAAATATTATGACTTGGAGGAAATTAGAGGGGAGAAGGGGTCAACCCTAGCGGCTCCAGATCTGGCGCGGGCTCGCCGGAGTGAGCTCGCCAGAGCGAGGAGGAGGACGCCGGCAGGCGGGGCGCGGGATCCGGCGACGAGGTCGGCGAGGGCGGGGCCGGCGCGCGGAGGCGGCGGAGTCGGCGGCGGCGGGGCCGCGGGCGCGGCGCGGCGGGGTCGGCGAGGCGCGGCGGGGTCGGGCGGCGCGGCGAGCGGGCGCTCGGGCGCGGGGGCGCTGCAGCCTGCGGGGGCGGCCCCGGGCCCGGTGGGCTTCGGCGGGCGGGGCGGCGGCGGCCACGTGTCGGCCCCTGAGTGGCTGCGGGCGGCGGCGCGGACGCGTCCGGCCCGATCCGGACACGTCCGGTGGCGGCGGAGGAGCGGGGCTAGGGTTTAGGGGCGGATTTGATCCGGAAATGGAGGAGGGGATGCCTTTTTATAGGTAGAAGGAGATAGGAAGCTCCAAATGGAGTGCGGTTTTCGGCCACGCGATCGTGATCGAACGGCGGAGGACATGGGAGTGTCTTAGATGGGTTGTTGGGCTGTTTTGGAGGGGTTTTGGGCTGCAACACACACGAGGCCTTCACGGTTACCCGGTTAACCGTTGGAGTATCAAACGACCTTCGATTGACCCGAAACTTGACAGGCGGTCTACCGGTGCTATACCAAGGCCGCTTGGCAAACCTCGGCCCATTCCGAGAAAGTTTAATACCCGCACCCGGAAAAAGGTAAAAGGGGATGCCGGGGGACATAGGAGCGCCGGATTGGAAAACGGATAACGGGGAAAAAGCTCGGATTCAAGAGACGAACACGTATGCGAATGCGATGCACATGATGACATGATATGAAATGCATGACATGAACAAAATGCAAACTGACGGGAAACCCAACCACGGAGGAAATATCATATCACATAGCCGAAAATGGCAAGAGTTGGAATACAAATCTGGCAAGTTACATCCGGGGTGTTACAACGTCACATGGATGCCGAAACACAATAACGAGAAGAATAAAATTGGCAACGAGGATTTCAATATAGTGAGCATAGTGATGATTCAGGAGGATAACGATGCATCCCGGGTTTTATGAAGTATCGTAAAGCAAAGGGAACATCACATGATAACCATAGGTTCACTTGAATGTCTTTCGTGTGCTCATAGGGATCGATATGGACGTCCACGGTCCCACTGTCGGTCATTGAACAAACGATTTCGCTCATGTCTATGAGTTACCGAACCTATGAGGTCACAAGCTTAAGGAAATCACGATTTGCTGAGTGTTAGTAGGACGAGAGTGATGCGAATATATTTTTGGAGTAGTTTCATTATTATTCATAATTGTTCCAAGGGGACCCAGAAGTGTTTCGGTGAACATCGGGTAATACCAGGTATTACCGATAAATATATATAGGTGGAAAATGTTTTCGGGGATGTTAAATTATATATAAATGGTCTGAAAATATTTATAATGATTTTATATTTAATTTAATATCAACGGGGCTAAAATGACCAAAAGGTGGAAGGCAACTTGGGCTACAAAGGCTCAAGTGGGAAGGCGCCTCCCTTCCATATGAAAGGAGGCCAAATAGGAGTGGTGGAGGAGTCCAACTCGTCCTCCCCCTTGGCCGGCGCCCCAAGGAGGCTTTCCCTCCTTGGTGGCAGCCCTCGTTCTCCCCGCTAGCCTATATATACTTGAGGATCTGTGCTCTTTTGATACACACGAGTTTTGTTGCCTCATCTAGTTATTCTAGTTCTAGTTCTAGTTGGTCCTAGTTGACTAATTAGAGCTAGGATAATCCTCTTGTCCTCATAATTAGAAGGCCCATGTGGTTCGAATCTCCTTCCTCTTATTCTCTGGTGATGATTAGCTAAGGACGGCGAAGCGTTGTCGGATCGTGAAGGCTACACGCTTGCAACCAACTAGAGAGGTTGTGCTTTCAGTCTTCGGTTCGAGGGGCTGTTCATGGACGGTACGAGGGATCGTTCATCAACCGTTCGAGGGACTACAAGTACGATGTACTCCACATGTTGTTGTTCCGCTACAACTCGGTGACGGTAATGATCGTTATCCCAACCCATTATACATCTTCATATTGATCTTGGGTGATCATAGGCACGATTTTTTTGTTGTCTACTACGTTTCCCAACAATACTTGACTGAATCTTGACCTACTTGGGGACACTTTGGACAACGTCCCCTACGGCCGCCTTGCTTAGACATAGCAAAGAAACAAGGGCCTCCCAACGAAGCTTGCAAATGAAGGCACACGTGGGTCAATGAAAAAGTCGACATGCGGTCGTTGATCCACCCATGTCTTTCAAGAGGTACATCTTAGAGTTTTATGTGCATAGATCTACGACACAGGACGCCTTCCTGTGCAATGAGAAGACCAAAAGATCATCGTTGCCCCCCCCCCCCCGCGCCAGTGCCAGATCAGAGGAAGCTGAAGAAGGATTCACCCCAATTCTTTTCCTGCCCACACGACATCGCGGGGAGAGGGGATGGAGATTTGCGCTGGCCATATTTGGCGCATTCTTAAGCTTACTGGGGGAGCAATCATCGCATCTACCACCAACTTCTAGATTCCTTCATAAAAAAACGACTAGGGGAAGAGCACGGCAACCATGAGTCACTGTGTGCATGGTACAGTGAAGAACAAAGCCACAAGCCCTTAAGACGACCACTACCCTAGATCTACTATTTACAGAGGCTACCAGAGCTCCCCTCCCTCTCCCACTCCACTTGACGACAACGATAGAGGAGAAGGGGAGAGGAGTCGGGAGACCGGTGGTGACTCTCAATGAGAAAGCAGACAGAGAAGATATAAAGAGGAGAACACAAATTAGAGCTTACCGAACCATGGTTATGTGATGACTTAATGGTGTTCAATATTCTCAGATTTCAAAATTATTCATCACTACACCTATGAATTTGCGATGTCTGCTACAATCATGTTGTGCCTCATCTGATGATATTTTTCATATTTTATCAACGGTTGGCTTCAAAGTCTTTGGACCTCGGCAAAATTACAGGACTCCTTAAGGAGGCTTTTCTTTTGTAAGTTTGGACGAGCTCTCCTTGCGCCCGTAAGCCCGTTCGATCCACCATCCAACGCCCACGGAAGCATGGTAGGGCCGGAAGCACATGATATTCTCCCTCACAATATTACCAAATTCACAAAATCAGCCGGCTAAGATAAACAAAGATACGATAAAGTAAAGCCGGCATGCGACGCTGTGACCTGATTAGTACAGCATTAATTATACCCAGTGGGATCATTCCTTTGATGGAAACAGCTAGAGTATTCATAGCAGCAGGATACCAAATGGATGTTTTCCCGTTTTTCCCCTCCGGGATATTTTTCCGCCGATCAAACGGCGCAGGCTCCAGCAGGAGAGAACCATATTTTTTTTTTGAAAGGAGAGAACCATTTTGGACACATCGAAACGAATCCAGCGGCGAACAGGAGCCAGCCAGGCGGGGTCCGCGCGCCACGGTGCGTGACGCGGACCCGCCGACGGCGTGGCCCACCGGGCAGCCCCTCCGCCCACTCCACCTCCCCATCCCCCTCCCGCCTGGCTCCTCCTCCACCTCGCTGGCCGCGCCCCTCCTCCCCCCGGGTATATAATCCTCCCCGCGACACACGCCCACGCACCGCCCCCCCACACGCGCCACCGCAGACGCAACCCGCGGCACGGCCCGGAACCAACCTACCGACCCAACGAACGAGGCACGGCGCGAGCCCCCACCGCACCGCACCCTCCCGCAGCCTCGCCTCGCGCCCTTCCTCCGCCGCCGTGCCCTCCGTTCCGTCCGCGGCTCCGGCCGGCAGGCAGGCCGTCGTGGGTCCCACGGGGATCGTGCGCGCGAGGGAGGAGGAGGCCGAGGGGCAGGGGCAGGGGGGCGCTGCCGGCGACGCGCGGGGGGCGGACGGAGGGAGGGAGGGGATGGAGAAGTACGAGGCGGTGCGGGACATCGGGTCGGGCAACTTCGGGGTGGCGCGGCTGATGCGCAACCGCGAGACCCGCGAGCTCGTCGCCGTCAAGTGCATCGAGCGCGGCCACCGGGTGCGTTCGTCTGTCTTCCTCCCCCTGTCCTCTCCGTTTATTTATTTATTTTTGTACTGCATACATACAAGGAGGAGTAATTGGGCTGGCTGGCTTGCTTGTTCGGCGGGAGGTGGATTAATTGCCGTTTTGGGGATCTGTCCCCTGCAGATTGACGAGAATGTCTACAGGGAGATCATCAACCACCGCTCGCTGCGCCACCCCAACATCATCCGCTTCAAGGAGGTTCGTGCAAAAATTCGTCCACATGGCCCAATTCTCTCTGTTTTTTAAAACAAAATTTTCACGTTTCTGAACACAAATCGTTTGGTGTTCACGGGGTAGGAATGGCGCGGGTGATTTTTTTCCTGTAAAAAATTCTCTTAACTACATGTGGTGAGGAATCTTCGATTGCTACCTAATGTTTGATACCTCCCTTCCTTTTTCCCCTTTCCTGATTTCGCTTTACACAAGCCCCTTGTATATTTGTGTGGTTTGGGCATGGATTCTCATGTTACAGATGCATGTCGCGCTGAGAGACACCTTCTCCATGGCAATTATTCACCTGAAACATAAAGGCATATCTTTCTGTTTGCATTGTAATAGCACAAACTTTTGATGGAAGAAGGAATCAGATTGTGCTTTTAGCTTTATTATTTACCTGTTCCTTATCACAACCACACACATGATTTTAATTAGTTGTTCTGGGGAAAAATTCTCCAGGTGGTACTGACGCCAACAAATCTTATGATTGTCATGGAGTTCGCAGCAGGTGGGGAGCTGTTTGAGCGAATCTGTGATCGTGGGCGGTTCAGTGAGGATGAGGTCTCGTGATTTATTCCTCAGTTTCATAATCTTATGGATTTGGGTGGAAGAGCAATACTTAATCTGGTTTTGCTTCACGCAGGCAAGGTATTTCTTTCAGCAGTTGATCTGTGGTGTGAGCTACTGCCATCACATGGTACGAACACGCAAGCAAGAGTATTGTTATAATAATTTGCATTTAAATCAGCAGCCCACTTTCCTTAAGCACAAATGACTAGTGTGCCTAGTGTTTCACCTTCCAAGTTCCTTTTATGTTTCACCTTCCAAGTTCCTTTTATGTTTCACGGCTGGTTTCACTGTTAACCTTCTGCAGTCATATGTATGAGCCAAGATCTAGTGTACTGTATTTCTTTTAACTTGATTCTCGGGACAATCTTGTCATATACCAGCAAATATGCCATAGAGATTTGAAGTTGGAGAATGTTCTCTTGGATGGCAGTGCAGCTCCACGGCTCAAAATATGCGATTTTGGCTACTCCAAGGTTGTCCCTGAACCCACATATTGAACCTTCAAGTTATCGATGTCTGTAAATTCTCACAAAAACTGTTCTTCCCATTTCTGGATCAGTCATCAGTATTGCATTCAAGGCCCAAATCAGCAGTGGGGACGCCAGCATATATTGCACCAGAGGTGCTATCTCGCCGTGAGTATGATGGAAAGGTGAGTTTTTAATTATTTATTGTTTTACATTTACCGTATCTGTTTTCTGTTTGTCCTTTGCAAGATAATCTGTTAGGTCATTAGAACAAACCTCTTTTCTAGGCATTGTATGTGCAAGTATCTCTTTCATCTTGTGGTTTTCATAAGAAATATAGTATGCAAGTTTTACTCGTGATTTCACTGAAATAACGAGTATTTGGGCATTTCGGCAAGCCTTTCTGATTGGTTAAATAGTCGGTGCCTTGACACTATTTAAACTTCTCCATTGCAACCATTTAGTGGATGCACTTGTGTCATGATTGTGACGTCACATATGCTTGGCCCCTCAATTTAATCAAAAGTCCGGTTGAATGACGAGCACTCCAAGGCTAAAGGAGTACCTTCCAAAAGCTTGCATTATCTAAAAGCAGGGAAAATATTTTAGGAAATACCTGATATTTGGCTTTATTTATTAAATTGTGATGGACAATACATTATATTATATTTAAAAAATACCACAAATATTGGACAAACAGATTATCTGAAATTCTCTTGGCAAGCTTCTGTTTGATGAGGAGTCATTGTCAGCATGAGGTGCTGGAACATCTTCTGTTTGGTTTGTCGAGGTAAGATGTACAACAAAGGATGTTGACATCGGAAAAGTGGAGTGGGCTATTTGGTGAATGCAGACCATCCATCCACAAAATAGGTTCTTATCCTCTAGATTCTAGATGTTTCTAGATATGATTCACCTTTTAACTATTCATGGAGTTTTTGGATTCTAGTCTCTTGTTTAAATCATTTTGTCGCAAATAGGTAGGCTTGCCCGTTAAAAAAGTAAGTTCAGACGGCCCCTATCGTGGCAAATTTTCTGCGGCCTACTTTCCTGCCTTGCTGTTTGCTTCTATTGAATCCCTTGTATTTGATGAAGTCTAAATTTTAGAGCATGGTAAATGCACCTAGATCTACAGTACTACTACCAATTACATACATGCAAGGATGTCTAATTCCTGTCCACATTGTAGGAAATGTGATGTCATGGCTTCCTTGATATAAAGATGCGTTGTATTGGCATATACTCCCTCCGTTCCAAATTTGAACTAAAACCACGACGAGTAATTTGGAACGGAGGGAGTATTATGCAATTGTTGGGCTGTATTCAATAGCTTTTCACGGGAATGGAGAACTGTAGCATTGGGATGCCTGTTTCACTTCTTGCCATGTTGGTGCTTCCCGACTGGGAGTGGTGGGTGGATTTATACACATAACTATGCTCCATCAAATGAAGCCAGTTATTTTGCTTTAATCATTATTCATGGCTACCGGGGCTAGTATAATTTGTAAGTTGGTTTTGCTGATCAAGGCGCTGATCCTTGTGGTTAATTTGTAAGTTCAGTATGCTAGCACACTGAAACTTCAACAACGCAAGGAAGAACCTTTAGGCTAAACGAAAAATGCAACAACAGAACCGAAGTACAAAACTGCACTAGAACTGCATCACTAGGATGCTTTATCTTGACACTGCAGAGTCAACACAATTTTCCTGTGCGGTTACTGAATCTGAAGTTTAGCATCCTACAGTAAACCATGCCAATCATATAGTCACATAAGAGATTGTCAGATGTCGGTCCTGAACTTTGTATGTCATCCTAATGGATATTAGCTAGTATCTAGTGACATGAGAGTATTCTTCAGCTATACTAATTAGCAGCAATGGATCTTGTTAATGTAGCTTGCAGATGTGTGGTCTTGTGGGGTGACTCTTTACGTCATGCTTGTGGGAGGCTATCCATTTGAAGACCAGGATGACCCCAAGAATATACGCAAGACCATTCAGGTGGCATTCTAGAATTACGCGACACAGATTTATCCTATTTTGGCTCACGGTATTTCCTTTTGCACGTCACATGACCCTCATTATGGCCACTCTTCATCTACAGCGAATAATGTCCGTGCAATATACTATACCTGATCATGTCCACATATCCATGGAATGCCGACAGCTTATGGCCCGTATCTTTGTTAACGTCCCATCGAAGGTAATGACCTCAAATCTGTATCTTTCGCCTTCTTCTTTTTAGGAAGTCACCATGTTTCATAGCAAGTGACATCGCGTTGACGTGATAATCTGAATGCTGTCCAGAGAATCACGATGAGGGAGATAAAGAGCCACCCATGGTTCCTGAAGAACCTGCCAAGGGAGCTCACAGAGACGGCGCAGGCCATGTACTTCAGGAGGGATAACGCCGTGCCTTCTTTCTCGGAGCAGACTTCAGAAGAGATCATGAAGATCGTCCAGGAGGCAAGGACCATGCCAAAGTCATCCAGGCCAAGCTATGGTTGGGGCGATGAGGGTTCGGACGACGAGGAAGAGAAGGAAGAGGAAGAGAGACCAGAAGTGACGGAGGAGGAAGAGGAGGATGAGTACGACAAGAGGGTCAAGGAGGTTCATGCAAGCGGAGAGCTCCGCATGAGCTCGCTACGCATATCATGAAAGTATGCATGCGGAGTAAGTTACCTGTAGATAATCGGCCTATCGTGGAACTTGTGCGCGCAGTGGGGTATGCAATTTTTGCTGGAAGTTTGCTTCTGTTTGGTTTTGGTTCCTGTAACATAATTTACATGGGACAGTGGGGCTTGATGGATGCTGTAATATTTGGCTCTTGACAGAGAAACTTATGTACATATAAAGCGTATGCTTGTATTCCCAGTTGCCGGGAGAAATAGCTCGCCTCAGGCTATCCAGCGGTTCATGTTTAAATCATGAGGTGTTGCCGACGCATTCTGTGGTTCGCCCTAAAACTGGCAATTTGTTCAGTGCTTGAAGTGGTCATTGCTAAAAGAAAACGTTTTTTACTTGAAATGCCAGGCGCGTTCGTAAATGCCACTGGCACCAGCGTGGGTGTTGGTGGATACACCCTCTTCAGAATGTCCCTTGGCTACTTTTGGTACAACAGTTTAGTTCCACCAACCCATCCTAAACCGGTACCAAATATTCCTACCAGTTGGTGCAGCCATCTCCACATGCTGTGATGACCGCAAGCACCACCTACAGCTACAGCTCCTAAACTGGTGATAGTATCATGGGCACTTGTCTTTCTTTCTCAGCTTTGCAGAGACATGCCAGGATTCAAACCTTCTTTAATGTCTCGACAGTCAACGAGCTAGCACCAGCACATACCTCCGACGATATGCTTCTACTAGCACGGAGATGCTCTATTTCACAGTTGCTGCTCGATTTGCAACTACATTTAACAAGGGTAAGAGCCTGTTCGGACTCTCTCCGTTCTCCAACTCTGCTCCGGAGCGAAGCAGCATCCAGTTCTAATTTGGGGAGTGGCTGAAAGGGCGCGGCTCCGCGCCGTACTGAAGGAGTGGAGGGTTGCCGAATAGGGCCTAAATAGAAAGTAAAAGAACCAAGATGCACTGTGCACAAGTACAGCTATGGTTAGATAGCATTACAGGGGGCCTTCACAGGCTACACTGCATGCCCCTCTTTCTTGCAAGCTGGAATATCAACATAGCATACCAAAAGTGAAAGAACGAAGATGCACACCGTTCAGCTAAACCACAGGAGCCTTCACAGAATACACTGCATGTCCTCTTTCCTTTGAACATCAACACAGCATGGCATATAGCATTATCATGGATTCAATAATTAGCCGCGAGCTTACAAAATACAACATGAATCACAAGCTATTCCTACTGCATTGACCCACTGTACTGCTTATTTACTCATCAGCAACAACCTCTGGCTGGGACGCCGAAGTTATCTACATGAACCGACATGTACAGGGCCAATGTCTCGGGTGAGATGGAGATCCCAACTGTACTTTCACATATGCTTTTGCCCGGTTATCATTTCTATCAGCTAGCATGGATTAGTATTGTACTATTATTACTATCATAGTATACACTTGCGCTTCCAAAAAAGTGAGATGACATTGTAAAACTAGTCAGTCACCTTTCGCGATCACAACGAACACGTCGTCTAGAGACCACTTCTTAATCTCCAACTTGTGCTCTGGATTAATGATTGCCTCATCGGTGTTTGCAAGCCGGTAGCCGATCACAATCTCGTCTCTCTCACGAGCCCTCGCCATTATGTCCAGGAAACTCAACTCCTCTTGTTCGTACAGGTAAAACTCAGCAGACCGTATGCACATCTCGTTGCCCTGTGCCATAGGATTACCACGGTCAGATCTAAGGCAGGTCACTGCATAGTTAACTTTAAAAACTATCATCTGGTACGTCATTAAATAGAGATGCTTCAAGTCATTGTTAACTGGTAAAGTGGAAAGTGTTGGCTTACACACATAGATTATGGAAAAAAGCATGTTATTGCAATATTAAAGCACAATCCAAATTATGACACGATTTAGATAGTACCTCCTCAGCAAAAAGTTCCTCGAGAACTCTGTTGATTTGCTTGTCTTCTGCTACCATTGCTAATGCCATACTGACAAGTTCATTTGACAGGACGTAATCGCTGATTTTGGAGACAGATACAAGGTTTCTAGTTCTTGAGTCCAGTATCTCACTGATTATTATTGATTTGTCCGATGCATGCTGCATCTTCCGAATCCAGGAGCTGTGAGAGAAGCCATTGTGATGTAGAGGTGATTTTGACTCCTTCGACGGAAGACGTTTGGACTACAGAAGAAGGTACACATCAGTAATGCAGCGGTCATCTACCTGTTCAGAATACAGCCAGGCTGCTTGTTGCTCACCTGAACGTCACGAATTAGAAGAAGTGTAGCTAAGGACCGTGAATCCGATTGTACAATGGAGTCCTCCACCGACTCATCTGCAAGAATTAAAATCTGTGGTTTCAAAGTTAGCAATGGGTGTATTTCAGCATAGGTAAACTGAGAGTAAAAGAAATGCGAGCCAAGATGACTAACTGTTTTGGACAACATTGACGGTTTCATAGAACAACCATTGTTTGAATAGAAACGTTCAGAATACTATATTTGTCTCTATGATAATTCATATACTCACAGAATCAAAGGTCTCAAGAGGCAAGCTTTCTAAGTGCCGCCTGATGACAGCATTCCCTTCTTTGTGTACAAGTTTAATGTTTGTTAGTCCAAGAATATCCATCCCACCATCTGTCAATTTTGTCTCCCTCGCCTTCTCTGGCACCTCATTGAACATCCACAATTCAGAACCTGGAGCAAGAAATGCTTCTAGAACCTACACAACAGCACCAACATTCATATCCAAAATGTGCGTAACCGTACATCGATCCTGGCAAAATGCACAGGTTAACTTACCATTATCATATCGTGGATGTCACGTCGCCAACCACAGAACAAAATTTTCTCTGGATATTTGGGAGGGGTGGGAACGTTAGGTAGAAAACCCTTATGCACCTGGCAAGAAATAACATAGATCAAATAAAAATCTAAGTGAACAGGATTTTTTTATCTGGGCAGTATAATTGGCTTGATGGTAGTTGGTACAAAGAGACTAAATATTATACAACATTAAGCATAGCTCAGAAAATTAACCTCTGGTAGAGGAGCAGGTGCATAAGTATCATCATCTTCTGCTATAACAAGGATCTCATCACCTTCTCTTAAAACATAATCATCATCCGGATTCATTAATATACTTCCAAATCTTGACGCAAGCTTCACTCCGCAGGGCACAGCATCGGGGAATGAGATTAACACATCCCCAAACCGCATGCCATCCAATTCTGGCCATCTTTTTATATAGAATTCTGCATTTTCAAATCCCAAAATATCCTCCCATATCTGCAAAAGAATATGGTGGGTTAGCAATCATGGACATACATCCCAGGCAAAAATACAGGACCAAACAGCATTGCAGTTTAGTATGCCAGGCTCAAAGATTTTGTTTCTTTTCTTTCTTACTGCAGAACCAAGTGTTACATTGAAATGTACCTGTGCCAAGCCAGGTTGGAGTGCACACTGTATCATCAAACGTCCAATGACATCATGGGCAACAACTGTTTCAATTAGTTCACCTCCAACCAATTTCACTAAAGGTTCATTGTCAAGGTCACTCATCTCTACAACAATATGCCCCCTTAAGCCCTCTTTTACTCCAGTCAGGCTCAGTACGACACGCAAAGCTCGTGCATCACTCTGGGGGGGAATGGAGAAAATGAACGTTGAGCAAATAGTTATATGAGTTGTTAACCCCAAAATAGTAAAGGTGGATAGAAGAAAACACTAACTTGGTCTGCATTTTCATCAGATGCTAAAACAATAATAGCACGTGCTTTGGAAACAGAAACCTGTGGGGAGGAAAGGGCATTTCAGGTAGATATTTACATAGCACATAGCATGAAAGGAAACCATCCGAGGAGTGTATTCATAGTGGAAGATGAGAAGAATAGCTCGGTACCTTCTTCAGATCTGCTAGGATTAGAGGACTGCCGCTTCTACATATTACAGATGTTCCCATGAAGTCAAATCCTAGCTTTCCTATGTCCATCTCCATCTCTTCCTTGTCTCTTTCTGCCAGGACAACAACTACACCACCACCAATGCTTTTGTTCGCTATAGCTAGCTGCTTCAGAAGAGAGCCCTGCTCCACATAGTGAAACAAGTAGTAAGCCAGTTGATTCAGTCTTTATCAAACCCAAGCAAGCAAATAAACCTCAGTGCTCAGTGCACAACTTCCCTCGGTAAGATTGGAGGATAATGTACAAAGTAAAGTGCATAAAGTGACTAAAAATGGTGAAAAAATACCAATATTTAACTTCCGAAGTTGGTTTGTCTAAAATTGAATTTAAAATACATAATTAAGTCTTGAAAGCATAATGTGCATTGAATCCTTGAAAATGAAATCCTACAAGTCAGCATACATTAACATTTCTTACAAGCCTACTTCAGAAACGCGCTACTAGGGAATCGTCAGGTTCTATCACAGGATGCTTTACTAAGTTATCTGCTGCCTGACTGATTTGTTACTTGTTAGTATTGATACTCAAGCAATATTTCACCAGAACATTACCAGCTTGTCGCTCCATCCGAGGATTAGTATATGGTTGACCTCTATCACCTCACTTTTCCCCTTACGCCAAGAATCCACCTTCTCCGATATCGCATCTGACACAAGCCCGAGCATCGTGGCAAACACCAGCATGCCACCGGCGCTAATCGACACGGACACAATCCTTGGACCCAGGCCAACCTGGTCGGCATGGTTTCCTGAATCTGCCACAAAAGTCCAGGAAAGCCAAAGGGCCTCCAGGAACCCACTGCCACTGACAGAATACAGCGCAATGCCGCCCGAGGCGATGAGAACTACAGTGGCGATCAGGAGGGCGAGCAGCTTCGCATACGGATGCCCTGAGAAGAACACATCAACCTTGTAAGCAATTCGCTTCTCGAGAGGCACTTCTTCCTCGGTGCTTCTCGCCCTGCTGGAATTTTCTTTCTTTCGTCGCAGCTGCTCAGCGTATTTGAAAAGGAATATTGGTATTGCCACAGCAAGCATCGGAGCTAATTTCCAGCTCTCGGAGCTAACAAAGCCGGAATCAGGGTCCCCAAGAACCCAGGATGTCTCAGCAGCTTCCTCACTGTCCACAGCATCAGCACCACCACTGCATGATCTTACCTTCTTCTGCAAAAATGCAAGTGCTTATAAGCTGTCAGAGAAATCAGTTATGGTGAAACCAACTGGCACCACATAATTTTGGCAGGTGAAATAGATAGGTAACCTGGAGTCCCAGCACTTTCATCCACTGCCAGAAAGCCAGGGAGGAGCTGGTGACGGTTACGACCAGCAACTGCAAGCAATTAATTCACCAGTAAGGAAATGGACCAGAATAGTAAGTCAGCTGTTGCAAATAAGGCTGGAGCTTTAAATGGCATTGCTTACTAGGAGGAGGCAGTGCGGAGAGAGATCGAATCGGCGAGCGCGCGGCGGCGGCGGGGGCGGAGGCGAGAGCGGCCTCCTCTCCCCGAGCAGCACGGACTGCTTGACCACGGAGGCCAGGGACTTCTCCTCGTCCCGCTGCGAGGCCGCCACCCTCCGCGTGGTGGCGGGGTTGCTGCTAGGGTTCCGGCGGGCGGGGGCGGGGGCGGCGGCGGGCGGCGGCGTCTGCTGCTGGCGCGGCGGGCGCGGGCGCGAGGCGTGCGGGCCGAGGAAGGACGGGTAGCACCAGTCGCGGTCGAGCACACCGGCGTTGGGCGCCGCGTGGGAGGGGTCGTCCACGGCGACGGTGAGCCGCCTGGGCACCTGCGGGAGGGGCGCGGCCGCCGCCGTGGTCGAGCGGCGGGCGAGGATGCCGCCGTCCCTCCCGCCCCGCCGTATCTCGGCGGAGGCGGCGGCCGCGGCCGCGGCGGAGCCGGCGATGGTGCGCGATTTGGCGAGCTGCGGCCGCTGCGCGCGCGGGGCCGGGTCGTCGCCGCCGGGCGGGCGGCCCGCGCCGGGGTCCGCCTCGCCGCCGTCGCTCTCCGCCATTAGCAGCAGCGAGCTCCCCTCTCCCCCCACTCCGGCGCTCGCCCAGCTGGTGGTGGCAGTAAGAAGCCACTCCGCAGAATTCTTCCACTTTAACCACGTGATTAGTTATCCCGGCGACCCCCAGACAGGATCACCGGACCATGGCTAGTGGGGAGGCCCCACCTGTCATCCGCTGTGAACAGTTCTTTTAGTGAACAGTTAGTTGGCCGTGGCTGTGGTGGAGTGAGTGGGACAGCGGCGGCATGGCGTAGCTAGCTCGGCGGAGGCGGTGACCGCGGGAGGCGCACGTGCGGCGCGCGTGGGCAGCCGCAAAGGCAGCCGGAGCCCAACACCAACAGCGACGGATCGCCGTCCCGTGCCGTGATCTGATCTCCCTTCCTTTTCATTTCCGCGCGTAAACCGCCGGACCGGGCCTGGGGCATGTGGAGCCAGTGGGAGGTTGGGTGATCTGGTCCGTCCGCCGCTCCACTTGGCGGCGAGGGCGCCGGATCGTGGCCGTCCGTCGGCGAGTCGCCGGACCGGACGAAACTTTGCCGGCCCATGTTATTGTAGGGGGAAAAAAAGGAGGTTTAGTTAACTGCTTCAGCTGGCGGTGTAATTTCCTTTGTGTTAGCATGAGAGAGAGCATGTGCTCGTGCGTTGTTAATTTCAGGACAGAACTTTCCAACCCTGATTGGAGCAGTGATTCGTTTGTGTATTGCAGCGGCTCGTATGGCACGGCAGCAGAGCACATGTCCTGGTGTTTTCTTTATTCCTTCTTTCTTTCTTTTTCGAATTCCTGGTGTTTCTTTCAGGTTGCTTGCTTTCTTGCTAGCCTAGCGAGCATCCAAGGAGCACACACAAGTTTCTTTTTTCCTTTTTAGTTTGCCCTAAAAGAAGTTTCGTCATCCGTCCGAGTGTCGCACCTGCGAGAACTAAAAAACCCTAACCTAAACTACTAACCAGGGCGGAGGCACCGGGATTCCCCTCCCCGCCACAGGCCACCAGAGCGGCGGGCAGAGGGGAGACGAATCCACAGACTTGTCGGCAAAGTCCAGAAGGGAGAGCTTACTCTAGCCGTACTTTTTTCCAAAAAATAACATGTCTCTACTATCCTATAAATTGGAGTTGGTGGTGAGTTCTCTCCCCCAAGCCACCCCTATCTTCCTCATCCATCTAGAACCCACGAGACCCTCCAATTTGATGAGAGAAAAATAAAATGATACTACATTGCAATGGTGTTCTCATTGCTGCCACAGTTAAGCAAGTGCGGCGTTGGCTACTTAATTGAGTTTCTTCTCCTACTATTACAGGATGCAGTACTCTTTGTATACAACTAATACAATGCAGTTGAATCATTTTGTGGTTTCGTAGTAATGCATGAACAATGTGCTAGTCTACTAGTAATACTATAAACTACTCAACAATGAGATACAAGCGAATACAATGCGCCCCTTCTTTGAGAAGAAGATAGTGAGACCCTAGCTGCCACATTTTTGTACGTAGAACCTACACCGGCCTGAATCGTCTTCAGGAGGCTTTATACGCCATGTCCAGCTTGAATCGCCTTCAAGAGACTTTATACACAGTACTAGGAACTTGCCTACAATGAGACAAAGGCTTCACTATTCGCACGTCGATCGAGACTTGCTCCTAACTTAGCAGGTGTGGATGAAGATGGCAAAATGGGACCCACGACATCTAGATGACCTGACCCATGAGAACACATCCTCGATGGCTCCATTCCGACACCAAAGAAGATGCCTCCATGACAAGGAAGGAGCCAAAGGACTTGCGTATAGGAAACGACATCACCACAATGGCTCCACTACTTGGACACCAATACCTATAAAGAACAAATAACACACTTTGTGAAAATCAACCCCCACCACCACCACCACCGCTGAGCACACATGCAAAATATCAGAGGTGAGTGGACGCGCTAGATCAGGCGTGGAGAGATGAGATCGCTTGTTGCGGAACCGTCCAAGACAGTTTAGTGAGTAATGGCAAACTATCGGAGGTACATACCCTATGGATGTGGGTGGATTGTGCCAAAGGAAGAGTTGAGGACATTTTAGGAATGGATTCACAAAACGTTACAATGAGGACTCCAGGTGGCCATCTGCGCAACATTATAGGGCATCCAACAGGATTGGCTATACACACAGATGATTAAAAGGGTTTAGGGACTACAACAGAAATGGTGTCCCCTGAAGTGGAGCATGTGGAATGTATGTGACACCTAGCTGCTAATTTTACAAGGAACTTAGGGGGGAGTTTATGATGAGAACCTATGGCCAACATCATACACATGCAACTTGAGGAAGCATGAGCGCCACTTAAGAGTGTTGTACACTAAGAATCTGTTGGTGCAGGAATACATTGAATCGCATCATGGAAATGTGTGGTCAAAAAGCAAATTCGACGAAATACGCAAGGTAGAGTATGTGACCAATAACCTTGAAGAGTGTTTCAATTCAAAGATTAAGTCAGTGAAATGGCTTATGTTGTGACAAACATTTGACAATACCAGGCATATGTTGATGATAAAGACAGATTTGTGCAAAAGAGTTGCATATACACAATATGTTGGCCATGTCATACTCTCGTATGTGATTAAGGCATTGCATGCAAAGCTAGAGGATTGGAGATGAAAAGTATTATACGCTCAACCTATGAGCCCGAGATGACATATACCAACAGTAAAAACAAGGAATGGAGGTATCTAGTGGATTTACCAAGTGGTACATGTAGTTCTTGGTAATGGCAGATACGTGGCCAACCATTGCATACGTGCCGTGGTCTTCATGGCGAACATCGGGGGTGCCAATGACACAGTGTTCTTTTTTATAATATATTTTTTATTATAAAAAAATCATAATTCCTATGGAAATATTGTTCATAATGGTAAACCCATAGTTGTGCAAATTTGACCATGTTATCATGGACTATGCCATGGATGTGGCCATGGCCACGACCATATACATGCCTTGAATTCCATGCATGTTCATATTAGATGGTCCATTTTTTGAAGATATTTTTTTCAAATTTGTGGTATTGCAAGTTTATTATTTTCCCCACAAACTAGTGCACATAAGTTGGCTCAATGCAAAAGCATTCCAATTTTTGAGTCTTTTTCCATTTCCTTTGGTTTTCTCAAAATGGGATCAAACTAGAAGGTTAACCATTCATACCAAATGGTTTTGAGTTTCAACTTTAGTTGTCCCAAGTGATTTTTTCAATTTTTTAGTACCAAACTACATCACACTTGTAATTCAAATTTGAGCAAGTTCTGGTAATTCACTAGGAATCTAGTAAATGGACGAAATATAGCAATAACACTCTGAAATTCATGAAACTTGGTTAGTGGGAATCCAATATGACATACTTTTGATGAAAAATGAAAAGACACAATTTCCAAACTTATTTCAGGCACTTCCTTCACACAAAAGTCATTTTTGGCACTTGGAAAATGGAAAACAAATATTATAAAAAAATCATAATTCCTATCGCAACATTGTTCACAATGGTAACACCCATAATTGTGCCAAATGTGACCGTGTTATCATGGACTATGTCATGCATGTGACCATGTCCATGGCCATATGCCTTGAATTCCATGCATGTGCATATTAGGTAGGTCATTTTGTGAAGGTTTTCTTTTCAAATTTGTGGTATTGTAAGTTTGTTATTTTCCCCATAAACTAGTGCACATAAGATGGCTCAATGCAAAATCATTTCAATTTTTGAGTCTTTTTTCATTGTCTTAATTTTTTTTCAAAATGGGGTCAAACTAGAAAGATTGACCATTCACACCAAATGGTTTGCAATTTCACCTTTGGTTGTCCCAAGTGCATGCACCACCAACAGTAAAGCCCTAAATGGTATTATTATTTTCAATTTTCAAGACCAATCTACATCACAGCTGTAGTTCAAATTTGAGCAAGTTCTCATAATTCATTAGAAATCCAGTAAATCGATGAAATATAGCAATGACACTCTAAAATAGATAAAACTTGGTCAATGGGCATCCAACGTGACATACTTTTGATGAAAAATGAAAATGCCTGAATTTTTAACTTATTTTACGGACTTCCTTCACGAAAAAAGTCATTGTTGGCACTTGGATGCCCATGTTGACAACAAATTATAGAAAATGATGAAAGTCTCGAAAATGGAAATCCTTTTGGATATATCCCTTTTTTATGTACTAGTTTGAGGGGGAAATGATGAACACGCAATTTCAAATACTAGAAAAAGAAACATTCACACCCCTTGTGGTAGTCAATGAACCTTGGGTACATCCTTCGCGTCTGTGAGTACATACAAGGGTGGTGGGTGTTTCAGAACACACGTACATATACTAGCTCAGTTGGCGCTTCCGCTGTTCTTTGAGCGGGCGGTCTGGAGTTCGAGTACCTTTCCCAGAATTATAAGCCACCTTTTTCGGCCATTTAGCTAGGCACCGACACACGGGCCCTTTGGCCACCTACGACCATGCGGCCCACAGGTGTTGTCCCACACGTCAATAACCGTGCCCACCTACGACCATCCAACCACTTACATATGGATCCGCATGGGGTGTCTCACACGTCAATAACTACGCCCTCTTATGACCATGCAGCCGCTGACAGATGGGGCCACACGGGGGTGTCCCACGCGTCAGTAAATGCGCCCACCTATGATCGCGCAGCAGCTGACATATGGGCCCGCACAGGAGTGTCCCATGCGTCTGTAATTGCGCCAAGTAACGGTCAAAGACTGTGACCTGATGGCAAACCCTGTCGGGGATATACCCCGCGGTATGACCCGGCCAGAGATATGACCCGGCTGGGACTTGGTATTTCATTGGTAAGCCGGAAGATTGTAAGCCGACAGATGTTTAAGCCAAATGTTTAAGATGTTTAAGCTAGATGTTTAAGATGTTAAAGCCAAAAGATGTTTAAGATGTTAAGCCGGCAGATGTTAAGCCAGATGGTAAGCAGGCAGATGTTAAGCTAGACGGTAAGCCAGATGATAAGCCAGATTGTAAGCCAGATTGTAAGCCAGATCGTAAGCTAGACCGTAAGCCAGATTGTAAGCCAGATTGTAAGCCAGGTCGTAAGCCAGATCATACGCCAGAGTGTAAGCCGGATTGTAAGAAGCCCGTGATGAGAAGTCAGAATAGTTTAAGTCTTAATCCAAGTTGGACTCTACATGTAACCCGCCCCTTCAACTCATATAAGGAGGGGCAGGGCACCCCAAGAGGGACAAGTTGAATAATCGTTAAGTCTAGACACAACTAGGAGAGCCGGAGATACGACGACTCCCTCGTGATGATAATGAGACCTAGCCACAAACAACATGTAGGGCTATTACCGGATGATGTTTCCTGGGGGCCTGAAGCTGTCTAAATCCTTGTCTTGTGTGTTGATCCGCCTCGCGTCTCTCGTCCCATTCAACCCCTCTCAAGCTACCACATAGATGCATTAGCCTCATGACTAAGTCCTCACACTAGGACATCTGCCGTGACAATTCCACGACAGTTGGCGCCCACTGTGGGGCCCGCGCATGGTGGTGTGAGTTCTTGGAGGGATTTCTTTCAGGGATCGAGAAACTCGTGGTTGATCAGATGAAGAAGAATTGTCGTGGAAAGATTTACAGTATCCCAAAGACAAGTAGTCAGAATTGAGACCCGTCCAAGATTAAAAAGAAAATTAGGGTTATGATCTGTTCGTAGCCACGAGTTGCCTATACAACTCGCCGAGATCGAAATGAAGCCAAACATATTACGGCAATCAACCAGAGCTGTCAGCAATTTCCTCTGTAGGTTTGGTGACCTAATCCGATGGTTACTACATCCACAAGCAGCGATCCAATCGGCCGAGCTGTTGCCGTTCCACGAAGAGAAATCCTAGGCTACAAATCCCGATGGAATCAATTGTAGCTCCTGCTACTACTTTGGGCGTGGAGGACAAATCAACTCCAGGGTCTTCACGTGAGCAACAAAAGAAACAAAGGGGGCGGGTCAACTCAACCACGACCCGGACTCTGCATGGCTGCTGGCGCAGCATCGCCTCTGTCGTGGTTCTACTTGGCTTCGCCGGTCCGACCTCGCTTTGCCTCTCCGGTGAACCGCCCCAGTTGCTGAGTGGCCGCAGCTGCTGCCTCCATGGTCTCACCTTTAATGGATTGCCGTTGCCTCCACCAGCTTGCCCTCTTCACCTCGCCAGGGTACATCCGCCATCGCGTTTTGAGCCGGTGTAGGATCTAGAAGTAGGTGTGTCTAGAGGGGGGTGATTAGACACTTAGTGCTAAAGTTGCAATTTTTGAGCTTTTTCGGTTTGAGTGGAGTTTTAGGCACAATTTCAACATACACAATACATATCAAGCAAGCATGCAAAGAGTATATGAGCAGCGGAATGTAAAGCATGCAACTTGCAAGAATATAAAGGGAAGGGTTTGGAGAATTCAAACGCAATTGGAGACACAGATGTTTTTCCCGTGGTTCGGATAGGTGGTGCTATCCTACATCCACATTGATGGAGACTTCAACCCACGAAGGGTAACGGTTGCGCGAGTCCACGGAGGGCTCCACCCACGAAGGGTCCACGAAGAAGCAACCTTGTCTATCCCACCATGGCCATCACCCACGAAGGACTTGCCTCACTAGCGGTAGATCTTCACGAAGTAGGCGATCTCCTTGCCCTTACAAACTCCTTGGTTCAACTCCACAATCTTGTCGGAGGCTCCCAAGTGACACCTAGCCAATCTAGGAGACACCACTCTCCAAGAAGTAACAAATGGTGTGTTGATGATGAACTCCTTGCTCTTGTGCTTCAAATGATAGTCTCCCCAACACTCAACTCTCTCTCACAGGATTTGGATTTGGTGGAAAGAAGATTTGAGTGGAAAGCAACTTGGGGAAGGCTAGAGATCAAGATTCATATGGTAGGAATGGAATATCTTGGCCTCAACACAAGGATAGGAAGTTCTCTCTCAGAACATATGAGTTGGAAGTGTAGATGTGTTCTGATGGCTCTCTCCACGAATGAAGAGGAGGTGGAGGGGTATATATAGCCTCCACACAAAATCCAACTGTTACACACAATTTACCAATCTCGGTGGGACCGAATCAACAAACTCGGTCGGACCGAAAAGGTAAACCTAGTGACCGTTAGAGATTTTCGGTGGGACTGACATGCAACTCGGTAGGACCGATATGGTTAGGGTTAGGGCATAACATAATCTCGGTGAGACCGATTACACAAACTCGGTGAGACCGATTTGGTAATTGGCTAACCAGAGAGTTGGTCAGGCAAACTCGGTGGGACCGATTACTAAACTCGGTTGGACCGATTTTGGTAATGAGTTAACCAGAGTGTTTGCATTGTAATCTCGGTAGTACCGATTGCCCAAACTCGGTGAGACCGATTTTGACAATGGACATACACAGTGAGATTGCAATCCCATCTCGGTGAGACCGAGATCCCTATCGGTAGAACCGATTTGCTAGGGTTTGGCAGTGGCTTATGACATGTGAAACTCGGTGGCGCCGGATAGAAAGAATCGGTAGGTCCGAGTTTGACTTTGGGTTTAGGTCATATGTGGAAGTGGGAAAGTAGCTGAGGATTTCAAGCATATCATCAAGCACATGGAGCAAAAGGCTCATTAAGCAACACCTCATCCCTTCTTGATAGTATTGGCTTTTCCTGTGGACTCAATGTGATCTTGGATCACTAAAAGTGTAAAATGAAGAGTCTTGAGCTTTAAGCTTTAGCCAATCCTTTGTCCTTAGCATCTTGAAGGAGTTCCTACAACCTTTAGTCCATGCCACTCCATTGTTGAACTTATCTGAAACATACTAGATAAAAGTGTTAGTCCAACAAGAGATATGTTGACATTAATTACCAAAACCACCTGGGGAGCACTTGTGCTTTCAATCTCCCCCTTTTTGGTAATTGATGGCAACATACATCAAAGCTTTAGATAAAGATATAAAGAATAGCAAGTAAAGCTTTGGAAGGACATGTAACAAACATAGGCTCCCCCTACATGTATGCAATCATGTGATTGTAAAATGTAGAAGCATGTGAGAGCATAATCATGACAGAGCAGGCAATGTGTTATATGTATCTTGGCCATATGCATCAGATTAAAAGATTATTAAGAGAAATACCTTCATGCTTATGAGTCCTTCTTGCAAACAGTATGTACAAAAGCAAGAATTCCTCATACTCATGGTTCTGATGCATATACTTACCTTGTAGTCTTGAGTTGACTTAGGATGGAATGAACCTGCATAAACAAGGTTAGATAACACAGGTACATCCACTAGCCAGAGCAAACCAAAAGAAACCACAAGAATACCAAGACTAGGATGACATGTAGAGAGTGAGTACAAGGTACCACATTGGATTAGACATGTCCCCAAGAGTAAAGATATGCAATGAATTTGAATGATTCTTTCCCTTATATGTCTTGCTCCCCCTGAATCTGACATGGGATATTGGGAGAAGATAGGGAACAGAAAATCAGAGCTGAAAGATATGAATGAATAGAACTTAATGTAAATGAGCACATATGAACATGTCTTTCCTCCAAAAAGACATGTGGCATCTCTCCTCTTGAACATCAAGCATCTGGGATCCTTGAGTATTCTCTCCCCCTGGAGATCTCTTTCTCCCTGATGATAAGCTTTGATGTGATCTCTCTCTCTCCCCCTTTGACATCAATTTCCAAGAAGGTTTTTCTGGAATCTATCGAATAGGTTTGGTCCTTGAGATTCAGCACAAAGCAATGGATAAAACTGTGATGCTTGTAGAGGACACGATTCATTGAGTGGAGCTGGATCAGAAGAAATATAGACTATGTGACAAACTGTTTTTCCTGCTACGAAATCGGTGACACCGAGTGGCATGTTTCGGTGGTACCGAAGGGATTCGGTTGGACCGAAAATTACAATCCGGTGAAACCGAGTTCATCACAGAGAAAACACTTGTCACCTCAGCTCACTAGTCAAATAAGATCTCACAAAGATTTGCAATGAATTAACTGAAGAATTTGCAAGGAATTTGATGCAGAAATATGCAGAACAAGAATCAAAAAGAAAAAAGAATGAAAGTTCCAGATGAAGTTTTTTTTATTGAAAAGAGGGAAACAAATATGCAAGGGACAAATGCAATAACAAAAGAACACAAGAGAACTTCACCTAGAATTGGGCGGTGACATAGTCACCTATGTTAGAGTATATTGACTTAGGAGTCAAGTGAGAACACTTGATCATAGGTCATACTCATCGTTTAAGCTCAAAATGGGGTTACCATTTTTCGTTTAAGCATTTTGATGTATTCTCATCTTGTTGAGTTGCTTTGACTCATGTCTTGGAGTAAAGCTTCTCTAAGATGGAATATCATACCTTGGGTGAGTGGGTCTTGCTCATGTAGTTGAACTTGTGTGGATGCTCGAGGTTGATGTAGCTCATCATGAGTTGGGAGCACCCCTTGGAATTTGAGTTCATCTACCTGAAAAGCACTTTTTATATCCAAAAATGACAAGCATGAAGCTCAACATAGAATTTGTCAAAGGATATGTTTGAATGATTTCGTGCTTCCTTGTCTTCAACCACCGTTGTGTAGAGACTTGGTGATGTAGAGATTGCTCAAGATGTGAGTGAGTTGCAATCTCATAGAATTAGATTCAACCAAGTACCTACATGGGTTAGATAACATGCAAGATGCAAATATATCCAAGACATAAGATAGTCATCATAAGAGATATATCAAGGATTAGCCATAAGCTCATGTCTTGCATGTATCCAATGGAGTTTCTACTCCAAGTTTGAAGCATCAATGATATTCAATTCTCCTCTCAACCTGCAAAACACTTTCTCATCAAGTGGTTTAGTGAATATATCCGCTAATTGCTTATCGGTGCGAACATGCTGAAGATCAATGTCACCCTTAGCAACATGATCTCGAATGAAATGATGACGAACTTCAATGTGCTTAGTTCGAGAATGTTGCACAGGATTATGACCAATTTTGATAGCACTTTCATTGTCACAAAGCAATGGAACATGTTTCACATAGACCCCATAATATTTAAGAGTTTGGGTCATCCAAAGTAATTGAGCACAACATGATCCAGCGGCAATGTATTCCGCTTCAGCGGTAGATAAGGATACCGAGTTTTGTTTCTTAGAGGACCAAGACACAAGAGATCTACCAAGAAATTGACAAGTACCCGAAGTGGACTTTCTATCAACCTTGTCTCTGGCATAATCCGAGTCGGAATAGCCAACAAGATCAAAAGAGGACCTCTTAGGATACCAAATGCCAAAATTTGGTGTATGAATTAAGTATCTCACTATCCTTTTCACGGCCTTAAGATGACAATCTTCAGGAGCAGCTTGATATCGTGCACACATGCACACACTTAGCATAATATCGGGACATGAGGCACATAGGTATAACAATGAACCAATCATAGAGCGATAAACCTTTTGATCAACCGGTTCACCATCTTTGGTCAAATCATTATGTCCACTAGTAGGCATAGGTGTAGGCATACCTTTGCATTCTTGCATATTGAACTTCTTGAATAAGTCTTTGGTGTACTTCGTTTGAGAGATAAATGTACCTTCCTTAGTTTGCTTAATTTGCAAACCGAGAAAGAATTTGAGTTCACTCATCATAGACATCTCAAACTTCTTTGACATTAGCTTTCCAAACTTTTCACTAAAAAGAGGGTTAGTTGAACCAAATATAATATCATCAACATAAATTTGGCATACAAATAGTTCTCATTAACCCTTTTAGTAAAAAGTGTGGAATCAATCTTTCCAATTTCAAAACCACTTGCAATAAGGAACTTGGTCAAGCATTTATACCATGCTCTAGGAGCTTGTTTAAGACCATAAAGGGCTTTGTGAAGTTTGTAAACATGATTAGGTTTCTTAGGATTGACAAAGCCGGGAGGTTGTTTGACATAAACTTCCTCCTCTATTTCACCATTTAGAAAAGCACTTTTAATGTCCATTTGGTACAAGGTGATATTATGGTGATTAGCATAGGCAAGTAAGATGCGAATGGACTCAAGTCTAGCAACGGGAGCATATGTCTCACCATAGTCCATACCTTCGACTTGTGTGTACCCTTGGGCGACGAGACGTGCTTTGTTGCGAACCACTTGTCCATCTTCATCTTGCTTGTTGCGAAACACCCATTTGGTACCAATGATGTTGTGGTTGTTGTCGGGCTTCTCAACCAATGTCCAAACTTGGTTTCTCTCAAAGTTGTGTAGCTCTTCATGCATAGCGTTTATCCAATCCGGATCTTCCAATGCTTCTTCAACCTTCATAGGTTCAATGCTAGAGATGAATGAATAGTTTTCACAAAAGTTAGCTAAACGAGTTTTAGAGCGAGTGATTCTCCCGGTTTGGATATCATTGTAGATTTGCTCGACGGGATGATCTTTGGCAATTCTTGCTCGAACTCGTGAAAGATTTTGCTTGGGTCTTCATTGAACATCTTCATCTTGTTCTTCTTCTTGATCTTCTTCATTGTTGGCGTTGTCGTTCTCTTGTCGTGGTGGAGAAGGAGGTTGTTGATGTTCGTCTTGACGCATTTCCTCGTTTCCTTCATCTTGGTGTGTCCCACTTGTGGATGCTTCCGGGTCAATTCTTGGTTCACCTTGTCGTGAAGTAGAAGCTTCCACTTGGACGGACGAGGTACTCTCCTTCACCTCCGTTGGGCGAATTTTGCCAATAGACAAGTCTTGGATTGCTTCTGAAGGGTCTTTGTCTCCTACATCAATTGGCAATTGCTCTACTTGCGAGCCATTAGAATCATTAAACTTCACATCTACTGTTTCTTCAACCTTTTGGGTGAAATTGTTGTAGACACGGTAAGTGTGAGAGTTTGAGCCATAACCAAGTAGGAAACCTTCATGAGATTTAGGTGCAAACTTTGAACGACGATGCTTATCAAGAATGTAGCACTTTGAGCCGAATACTCAAAAGTATCCAACTTGGGGTTTGTTACCGGCGAGGAGCTCGTATGCCGTCTTGCCGAGTAGCTTGTGAAGATACAAGCGATTTGTTGCATGACAAGCCGTCTCAACCGCTTCTGCCCAAAAGTGCTTTGGCGTCTTGTACTCATCAAGCATCGTTCTCGCCATTTTGATGAGCGTCCGGTTCTTCCTCTCAACAACTCCATTTTGTTGAGGTGTGTACGTAGCCGAGAACTCGTGTGAAATCCCTTCTTCGTCAAGAAAGGTGTCCACATTTGCGTTCTTGAACTCCGTTCTGTTGTCACTCCGAACCTTCTTGATCTTCATGTCAAACTGATTTTGGGCCTTCCTAGCGAAGTTTTTGAAGATCTTTTGGACCTGCGATTTATCATCAAGAAAGAACACCCACGTAAATCTTGAAAAATCATCAACTATAACTAGACCAAAAGAATTTCCACCGAGACTCTTGTAGGCATTGGGACCAAAAAGATCCATATGAAGTAGCTCGAGTGGCCTCCTTGTGGTCATCATGTTCTTCACGGGATGCCTTCCTCCAACCTGTTTACCTGCTTGACAAGCACTGCAAAGTCTATCCTTATCAAATATGACATCGTTAACTCGAAGGATATGATTTCCTTTAATAAGCTTGTCAAGGTTTCTCATGCCAACGTGACCTAGTCGTCTATGCCACAACCAACCTTTTGAGGATTTAGCAATAAAGCAAGTTTTAGGTTGTGCCTTTTTAGAGAAATCGACAATGTAAAGGTCACCTCTACATATACTGGTAAAAACCATTTTATGATTGTCTCGACGAAACACTTGGCAATCTACCTCAGTAAATAGGACATTCAAACCGAAATCAGCAAGTCTAGATACCGAAAGTAAGTTGTAGCCTAGTGATTCAATGAGCATGACCTTTTGAATGGAGCTATCGTGTGAGATGGCCACCTTACCAAGGACAACCACCTTACCCTTTGAATTATCACCAAAGGTGACATACTTTCAAGGGCCGTCATTTTCAGCAAGCTCACGGAACATCTCTTCGTCTCCGGTCATATGGTCAGTACATCCACTATCGAGAACCCATTCCTTTCCTCCTGACACATATCCTTGAAGATTAGCCATAAGACCAAAGTGTCTCATTGCATCATCAAGATCGAAGTCACTATCATCATTCTCATCATAGTATCCATGTTCAACATGATCTTGTGACTCATCATTTCCTAGAGAGAGTGATTCATTAGATAAATGATCATCAAAGTGGTCACTTTTATGAATTCTTATAGCTTCGGATATAATATCACTAATGATTCCAAAATTTCCTTTAGCATGCATGAGATTAGTAAGCTCAAATAGGCAATCACCAAAACTAGGATCACTAGAGTTCATCTTACTCAAGGCAATTGATTTATGGAGAATTTCATCCAAATTTTTAAAGGAATAATCGGGAAATCGTTCCTCAAGAAATTTCCATATAGTATAGGCACACTTAAGAGTAGGTAAACTAGCAATCAAGTTTTGGGGCAATCCTCTAATGATGAGCTCAACGGTTCTAAGATTGCGATTCATGTCAATATCTTCATCTAGGGTGGGATGCATAAGATCAACATGAGGAGCACAAGGACTAGCAATATACTTGTTCAATTGATATTGATTGAAAATCACAAGCATCTCATTTTTCCACTCATGAAAATACTCTCCATCAAGAATAGGCACTCTATGTCTAAGACTCCCTAAAGTAGACACATCCATCTTCCTCCAATGGTGATTAAACCAAGGCAATGGAGACCAATGCTCTGATACCACTTGTAGGATCTAGAAGTAGGTGTGTCTAGAGGGGGGTGATTAGACACTTAGTGCTAAAGTTGCAATTTTTGAGCTTTTTCGGTTTGAGTGGAGTTTTAGGCACAATTTCAACATATACAATACATATCTAGCAAGAATGCAAAGAGTATATGAGCAGCGGAATGTAAAGCATGCAACTTGCAAGAATGTAAAGGGAAGGGTTTGGAGAATTCAAACACAATTGGAGACACGGATGTTTTTCCCGTGGTTCGGATAGGTGGTGCTATCCTACATCCACGTTGATGGAGACTTCAACCCACGAAGGGTAACGGTTGCGCGAGTCCACGGAGGGCTCCACCCACGAAGGGTCCACGAAGAAGCAACCTTGTCTATCCCACCATGGCCATCGCCCACGAAGGACTTGCCTCACTAGCGGTAGATCTTCACGAAGTAGGCGATCTCCTTGCCCTTACAAACTCCTTAGTTCAACTTCACAATCTTGTCGGAGGCTCCCAAGTGACACCTAGCCAATCTAGGAGACACCACTCTCCAAGAAGTAACAAATGGTGTGTTGATGATGAACTCCTTGCTCTTGTGCTTCAAATGATAGTCTCCCCAACACTCAACTCTCTCTCACAGGATTTGGATTTGGTGGAAAGAAGATTTGAGTGGAAAGCAACTTGGGGAAGGCTAGAGATCAAGATTCATATGGTAGGAATGGAATATCTTGGCCTCAACACAAGGATAGGAAGTTCTCTCTCAAAACATATGAGTTGGAAGTGTAGATGTGTTCTGATGGCTCTCTCCACGAATGAAGAGGAGGTGGAGGGGTATATATAGCCTCCACACAAAATCCAACTGTTACACACAATTTACCAATCTCGGTGGGACCGAATCAACAAACTCGGTCGGACCGAAAAGGTAAACCTAGTGACCGTTAGAGATTTTCGGTGGGACTGACATGCAACTCGGTAGGACCGATATGGTTAGGGTTAGGGCATAACGTAATCTCGGTGAGACCAATTACACAAACTCGGTGAGACCGATTTGGTAATTGGCTAACCAGAGAGTTGGTCAGGCAAACTCGGTGGGACCGATTACTAAACTCGGTTGGACCGATTTTGGTAATGAGTTAACCAGAGAGTTTGCATTGTAATCTCGGTAGTACCGATTGCCCAAACTCGGTGAGACCGATTTTGACAATGGACATACACAGTGAGATTGCAATCCCATCTCGGTGAGACCGAGATCCCTATCGGTAGAACCGATTTGCTAGGGTTTGGCAGTGGCTTATGACATGTGAAACTCGGTGGCGCCGGATAGAAAGAATCGGTAGGTCCAAGTTTGACTTTGGGTTTAGGTCATATGTGGAAGTGGGAAAGTAGCTGAGGATTTAAAGCATATCATCAAGCACATGGAGCAAAAGGCTCATTAAGCAACACCTCATCCCTCCTTGATAGTATTGGCTTTTCCTATGGACTCAATGTGATCTTGGATCACTAAAAGTGTAAAATGAAGAGTCTTGAGCTTGAAGCTTTAGCCAATCCTTTGTCCTTAGCATCTTGAAGGAGTTCCCACAACCTTTAGTCCATGCCACTCCATTGTTGAACTTATCTGAAACATACTAGATAAAAGTGTTAGTCCAACAAGAGATATGTTGACATTAATTACCAAAACCACCTGGGGAGCACTTGTGCTTTCAGCCGGCCCCGAGCCGCTTCACGGGTCTGCCTCCTCTGCACCAAGTCATAGTCTCCCCTGGCCGAGTCGTCCACTAGCAACCGCCGCTATCTTCCCGGCAACCCTGCCGGTGCGGATTTGAGCCGCCCAGCTCCAGCCGCTGACCGCTACTTACCACGCCTTGCCTGCCTCGCTTCGACGAGCCGCCAAGGCCGTGTCTCCAAGTCACCACCGTTTCCAACTTGAAGTGCCACTTCTGCCTGGAACCGCATCGAATCGCTCGGCTCCATCACCGTCTTTACAGCCGCGCGACGACCCACCTTGGTTTGCAGGCCGTCATGCCCTTCTCGCATCAACGAGTCGCCAGGCTCACCCCGTCGGCCTTTTCCCGCAAGTGTCTTCTCCTCCACGCCCTGCACTGCCGCCGCCTTGAGCTGGCCTCGCCTACGCCTCGCCGGCACCTCCATGAACCACCGCCGCCTCGCCAGCACCTCGCCTCCACTACTGCTGCACGGTTGTAGGCGCGTATCAAGCCGCAGTTGTAGGAGGAGGACTCGGCCATGGTTCATGAGTGTCTCTGAGCCACCCTTGGATCATCCCGCCGCCGTCGTGGCTCACTGTGTCGCTGGCCTTGTGTCGCGGAAGAGCCGCCTGGCACGGCCCTCGCATCGAGCCTTCGTCACACTTGCTTCCACTTCTACTGCATCTCCGGCCGCGTTGCGAGTCGCATCCACCTCTGCCGTACCTCCGGACGCGCTGCGGATAACTTCCGTCAAAATTGCCGAGCTGCCGCCGGGTCAAGCCCCTACTTTGAACCATCTTCTTCCTCGTCGGGTTGTGGCCCACCTTGGTTTTGCTTCTCCCCGAAGTCTTGACCACCTAGCCAGCCGGCCGCCTCAACCGTGGTGTGCCATAGCCGCGAGTCGCCAAAGCTCGCCACAAGCCACCTCGCTGGTTCTCCCCGCGGACTTGCCCTGTTTTTAAGTCGCCTGCGCTGTGAGTCGCCGCCGGGTCTCCTGAGTCGCCTGCGAGCCACACTGAGCCGGCCTCGCTTCACTGCTGCCTCGGCCTTGTCTTGAGTGCAAGCCAGCCCACCTGTAGTGTTGTGAGCCACCTTCACCAACCAGGCCCCGCCTCGGTGTCAGACCGTCGCCTCCATCTTTGCCAAGGGCGCGTCGCGTTGAGCCGGCCCCGGTACCAGTCTGCTTGAGTCGCTTACTCCGTTGCTGTGAGCCGCCCGGCGCCTCTGTCTGCGCCTTGCCAGGCTTTTGCGCTGGACGCCCTCCTCCACCTGGCTGTGCTGTCGTGCTGTCGCAGCGGCGCCTTCCTGCCGTATCGTCGACCCGCCTCTGCCACTTGTTTCCACAGCACCGGTGCGCCTCCAAACCTCGAGCCGCCCTGCCTCGCGCTGCGGCACCCCATCCGTCGTGTGCCTGGCCAGTTCTCCCTCTGAATCTTTGTCGCCTTGCCGTGGCCCATCGCCGGTCCGTTGTCACTGACCCGTCGTTGCCATGACTCGCTGCCTCGTCGGCCCGCGACACTGACTCGCTGTTGTTGTGACTCGCCACGTCACTGGCCCCAAGCCGCCGAGTTCGCCTTGAGTCACCGGATCCCGCTGGTTCGGCTCCACGCCATCGCCAACCTGCCTTACCTCCGCTGAGTTGCTGCTTTGCTTCGCCGGAGCGCCTGCGAGCCGGTTCGCCTGCGACCCACGACCTCCATTGCCTCATAAGCCGCCTCGAGCCTACGCACTCACCTCGGGCCTCCATCGTCCGCCTCAACTGCTATAGGGGCGTGTCTCTGCACACTTCAGCTACGGTAGGCCTCGGCCTCATCCCGCGTCGGCATGCTCTTGCCATGGCCGGGCCAGCGAGCTGCCTCCATCGCAGGCGTCGCCTCAATCCGCCATCCGACCCGCGCGCTATTCCGGAGAGTCGCCGCTGCCTAAATCCATAGCCGCGGCCGATGTTTTTGAGGCACCCCGCTGCTTTGGCCCGCCATGGTGACTTGTTGCGGCCCTGCCGAGCCGGTTTTCATCGTTGCCTCGTTGCTACCTCTGTCGTTCACATCTGCTGCCCTGAGCCACCGATGCACCCTGCCCAAATCCAAGTCGCTGCGACAGCGCATCTGAGCCGCCCTTCAATTAAAGTCGTCGAGGCCGTGACCCGCTGGCGCCCCCGCTGAACCGCTTCTGCTGCGATCCTGCTGCCATCGAGCCGTCCAGTCACCCACGTCGTTGCTCCCTTCCCGTGCGCACTGATTGGAATAGCAGAAAAGAAAAGCCAAAGTGCTCAAAGTGCTGAAAAAAAAGGGGGGGTCAATACGGACCCAGAGGATCTCTTCTGAGCCGCCCAGTGTCGCACTTTAAGCCGCCACCTCTATCGTCGTTGCTGCAACCCTACAACTGATACTTTTTGATAAAACATATCAGGTGAAATCCATCCTGTCAAGTTTCTATTAATACATTCTTATTTTCTTTGAGAACAATTTCTCTCGTTTGTGCAATTTCTTATGCAGAACAAATCATCATTACAAAAGAGGCCATCAAGCTATGGCCCTCGCCTACACCGGACGGGTCAATGGACAGGATCAATTATAACCCGCCGAGATTCAACATATTCCAGCAATCCACTGGTCATATTATGGTCAAGCATGGAGAGTCTCAAACCAACTCCTCGACTAGTCTTCAGACTCGGGGGCTACGATGACATGACTTAGCAAACATTATGAGATTCAAGACCCTGGGTCATTGGAGGGAATATAACCCGGTCCCGGAGGCTACCGCCATATTGGTGAAAAATTTAAAGGCTGTCAGAAAAAATTTCGGCTTGAAGGATTCCGGTTCAAAATCCGGTCCAAGGGAAATCTGTCTCCCACAAAGCTCTGAAGCTCTCAAATCCGTTTTAAAATTATGGCTCAAGAATAATATTATCTCTCGCAAAGTTCGAGTTCTCAGAAAAAATTAAAGGTTGGCAAAGAGAATTTGTTGCCATGATGCACAGTTCAAACATGGGTATCCGATCCGGCTTACACGCCTTATTACAAATCACTTGGAGGTTTGATGCCCGAGTTACAGGGACCAAAGAGAGTTTGATGCACAACACAGCTCAAACATAGGTACCCGATGAGCACAACTTGTCGGTATATCACTTGGGGGCTTCCTGTTCAAACATAGGTGTATTCACCAAAGAGAACATAGCGTTACTACCCTTTTGACCCGGCGCAATGCCACAATTATGGTCACTTGGGGGCTTCCTGATCGTATTCGAATCATAGCATTACTACCTTCTTGATCGGCTCAATGCCACACTCATCAGTATGTCACTTGGGGGCTTCCTGTTCAAACATAGGCGTATTCGACCAAAGAGAACATAGCGTTACTACCCTCTTGACCAGGTTTGTTCAAACATAGGCTATCGTGGAATTGTCACAGCAGATGTCCTAGTGAAAGGACTTAGTCGTGGAGCCATCGCAACTAGGAAGCAAGAAGGGGTTGATCGGGACAAAGGACACGAGGTTTATACTAGTTCGGCCCCTTGCGGTGAAAGTAAAAGCCTACAATCCAGTTTTGAGTGGGATTAGGTATGTCTCGATAACCAGGGAGCAAATCCGCTTGACCTAGCTCTCGATTTGATGTTCCTTGCCCTGAACCGCCACCGGGTCATCCCTTTATATACAGAAGTCGACGCCCTGCGGCTCATAGAGTCCCGACCGGCTCATAAATAGTGTCCGACTCGGTTTCTCTCTATTCCTACCTTATTATACAAGTTTACACATATATGGTGGTTTATCTCTACGGGCCTTAAGTCGCCCTTTTGGCCTTGGGCCCTTAACTAACCCACCATCTCCAGGAGCTGTCTTGGGCTTCAAGAGTCGTCATGAGTATAACCCGGCCCCTCCTGGGCGGGTCATACTAATAATTATATCCCCAACATTAGGCCCCAGATTGATTTGAACCGGTTCATGTCAATCTTCATCACTTTAGAAAAAGTCTTGTGCTCTGTGTCGAACAAAAATTGTAACCCGCCATGACGTCATCTTCTGGATTTGCAATGACCCGCCATGACGTCATCTGTCATTAATTCATATTTTATCCAATATATCTCAACGGATCCTTATCTTTGATAACCATCCCGAGAATCGAGGCGTCCTGACAAGTTGGATACCCATAACTTTCGGCATCCTCGTTTTTCGCGCCCACTTACCAGTCTTTTCCTTATAAATAGGCGCGACTTGGTCTTTCTTCAATCTCCCCCTTTCCGTCGTCTTCTTCCTCTCGCAACCCCACTGCTGCTCGAGCTCCGCCGCCGCTGCAGCGTGCTTCGTCTTCCTCGACCCCGGCCGCTACATCAACCTGAGCTTGTCCAGAGAACGGCGGCGACCCTCCACAGTAGATATGCGTCCGTAAGTCTCTGTATTTCCGCACCTCAGATCCACATTAGGGTTTGCGAGTTCTTCTTTGTTCTTCGCTGTTCATCACGGATTCCTCGTGGTTTCTCCACCGCACCCTCTTTTGATCTAAAAGAAATATAAAACTCATGTGGTAGCTGTTTTGCATCCATTTCAGATGCTAGCAGATTCCCTTTTCTTGTATAAAGGCCTCTTTAGAACTGAAGAACTCCTCTGTACTGGTTTGTTAGGTCTAGAATATTTTTCCTTTTCTGCGCATCCGTTGATCCAAAATAATGATTGCAATCTGTGAAACTTGTTTTTATACATTTAGTCGATGTCTGTATCTTGATAGATCCACCTAGCCATGGCGGCTCACACCACCGGCTTTAAATTGAAATGCTCAATAGATAATCTCAACCACACATGGCGGCTCAAAATAACTTAACTGCTTATGGCGGCTTAAATGATCTGACATAATTAGTCATATACCATTAGGCCCCTTTGAAAGCCGCCATCTTGAATGTGTACTGTAATTTTTCCTCCGGCTTACGTTTAAACTGGCAATTTCACTCTTTGTTAGGCTTCCATCTTCATAATGCCGCCGAAAGCGCCCAAATCACCCGTTACATGCAATTGGGTCAAATCCATCATCATAGAAAGCACACTTGCTGATTTTGTGAAGAATGGCTATCTGCCAAAGAAGGAAGTCATCTCCTACCGTGCTCCTGATCCAACAGAGGAAAAGCCTCAACCCAAAGAAGGGGAAGTCATCGTTTTTCTGACCACATGAACCGGGGCTTTTCTCCACCCAGCTCAAAAAATTTCAGGGACGTCCTGCACTTTTTTGATCTCCGGCCTCAAGATATCGGGCCCAACACCGTATCTAATATTTGCAATTTCCAAGTGTTCTATGAGGTGTACCTTGGAGAAGAACCCAACTTGCTGCTCTTCAGAGAATTATTTTATTTGAACCGCCAGAATGAACGTGCCAACGGGCCAAGCTTGGAACTTGGCGGGATCTCAATTCAGCGACGGAGAGACTTCATTTTTCCGTATGCTGATCCACTAAGTCACCCCAAGGACTGGAACCAGACATGGTTCTATTGTCAAGATACTTCTCCGGCTGGTGAGAACCCTCTGCCCGGCTTTCGCGCCCTGCGCCTCGAGTCCACTCATTCTCTACCGGATAAACTGTCTCCTGCTGAACGCCACAAACTTGCCCCCACCATAAGTAAAGTCAAGGCTCTTTTGGGGAATGGCTTAAATGGCATCGATTTGGTCCGGGTTTGGCTTGCCTGGCGGGTTATCCCATTGAGCCTCTGCCCTGGTTTGATGTGCGACTACACAGGCCAGAAGAATGATCCTTTGCGGCACAGCCCTGATGATTTACCTGAAGACGTCATTGATGATATGACGAAGTCACTCCTGAATGAGAGCCTGGCAGACTGTGGCAAAGTAGGTTTAAGTCCTTTCTGCAAAGCTAACCCGTCTCCAGCGGTAAGCCACTAATTTAAGCATTTTTACTTTCACCTTTAAAGGTTTTATCTTTACTCAAAAACTCTTGTTGTAATTCACAGGCCACTGACGAATTTTGGAAGACCAAGTATGATCATGAAGCTGCAAAGAAAGCCAGAAAGGCCAAGAAAGCCGCCCGGAAAGCCGCTGCCAGAAAGAAGGGGAACAAGCCCAGCGCCTCAGATTTGCTTCATTTAGAAGATACATCTGAGTCGGAGGTAGCCTTGACTCTCTTGGCTCCTTTTTTAATTATCTTATTAACACTGATTATCAGCAGGAAGACACGAGAACCAGTCATGGAAAAGCTGAAGAGGTAACTATCATTTCTTCCGACTCCGAGCCTTTGCCAAGACAGAAAATCCGAAGAGTAACCCGGAAAGTAAGATTTTCACATCCCTTAGCTTATCACAATCCTCAATTTCTTTTGAAGCGGCAGATTCATGAGAGCCGGAGGCAGACCCAGACCAGTAAAGATGCGGAACTCTCCTCCGGCTTACCCAATGCACCAAGAAAGCGTCGGAATGAGGTCACCTCCGATTTGTATCCCTTTTATCCTTTGGTGGGTCTCACTCGTCAACCACTCAATTCTTCTGACTCAAATTATCAAGAAACCTCACCTTCTTCCGGCGAATCAATGCAGTCCAATTTGCCGGCTTTTAAAACCGCTCTAGGGTAATGATAACCTGCTTATCCTGTATTCATTTCAATTTGCTACACTTGTACTGACCTTTTAATTTTATGCAGTGGACAAGCAAAGCCCAACAAGAGGGCGAAGAAGAACAAGCTGGCCGAAGAGCTGATCTTAAATGAGATGGAGCTTGGAACAGCCGCACCTGAAGCCTCCACTTATGAGCCGCCATCTGAGCCAGCTCATGATATACCAACGCTCAGCGCTGACCCACCTATCGAGCTGACCGTCGATGGTTCTGCCAAGACGGATGACCCTCAAGATCTTGATGTCGAAATCACCAAGACCAGTTTTGTTGAGCCGGGGAGACCAACCATGCTGGCCAAGTGTTCTGCCAAGGAAGAACTTCTTGAACTCCACAGGACTAAGCTTGATGTTGCTGATTATACTCATATGAATATCGTAGATATCTTTTCTAGCTATATGAGCCAAGTGCATAGCAGCCGTAACACAGAAATTGACATGGTGAAGCAGATGCACCAGAAATTTGAGGTACAACCCTTGCTCCATATTCATTTATCCTTACCATGCCAGCCCCCAAGTCTATTGCTTATGATGAATATGCTGTAGACTTTTAGAAATAAACTTAGCAATATCAGTACCATGGTTGAATTAAAATACAGAAGAATTCCGGCTGACTCCATAGTCCCCAAGGGGCGGTTTAATCAGTATGATTGAAACGGTTCTTCATATGGTTGCACAGAACAAACTATTTAAAAGGCTTTAAACAACAATATACATTAGCCCCCAAGTGCCAAATACTCTTGCTTGCAAAGCGATTGGGACTTACTATCATGAACCGCCACTTTAAACAAAATTCTTCAGCACACAATAGTCCCCAAGTGCCAAGTGTTATTGCTTGCAAAAGACTTGGGATTTAATATTATAGCATGATAATCCTGATTTTGACCCGGTATTTGTATAGGCCACCAATAGTCAATTTGAATCGGAAATATCTGACCTGAAGAATTTCCTGGAAGCTCAGGAGATTGAAACTCAAAAGGCCAACTCCAAATTTGAGTTCAGCGTATCTGAACAAGAAAAACTGAAAAAAGGCTTTGAAGTGGAGAAGAAGGCCTGGGCTGATGAAAAGATCGCCTTGATCAACCGGGCTGAGAAGGCAGAGGTGGCTCTTGCAGAAGCGACCGCCGAATTATCCGGCTTAAAACGTCATATATCTCATATGGTCTCAGCAATCTTTGGTAAGTCACTCTGCTAGTGTTAGATATATGAATCTTTCAAATAAGCATAATATTGTCATCAACTCACCTTACATTGTAATGCAGGCCCCAAAAGTTCCAATCTTAACCAAAGCATGTTGATAAAGCTGAAGGCGGTTTATACGCTGGTGGAGCAACTCTACACCGGGTCTCAGCGTGCCTTAGCTGCAGTGGCCTTGTCAAATGAAGTTCCCACTCTCCTGTTGGATGTGTTAAAGCGGCTTGCTGTGCTACCTCAGCGGTTTAAGGAATTAGAGCGATCTTCTGCAAGAGCCGGAGCTGTAGCTGCATTAAGCCGGGCCAAGGCGTGGCTACCGGAGCTAGACGCGGCCGACATCACCATTTGGTATCCAAGCCTAAAAGAGGACGACACACCTTTTGGACAGGAGGACTTCACCACTTGTGTTAAGGAAATACGCCCTGTGGCCACCCTGATTGCTGATGACACGGATCTTACCAAGTATCATCCGGGTTATGATGCTGAAAATCGGAGGATTCCAACGCCGCATTATGAAGTGATTAGCCTGATCCCCTCCAATTCGTAAGCATACCTTCGCCCCTGAAGTTGACCTGGCCGGATTAATTGATGACGAAGCTGAATTTGAAGCTTTGAGTGGCATTGAATAGTCATCATCAACCTTCCAGGACAGGGAACGGGATGGAGGAGCGGAAAGGGATGATCCGGAAGCTTTAGGCCAACAACGCAACTGATCCGTCGGGCGGGTCATATTTATGCTTTGCTGAAAAACAATGTTAATCATTTGGACTTGGGGAGTCATGTAATAGGGTAGACATAACTTGGTTTTGCCGTGCCTTCATGCACGTGTTTGGTGCTCAATACTGTTAAGCCGCCATCTTATATTCATCCATATTATGCTTATCATCTGCTTTCCTTATGCTTAAGAAAGCTTTTAAACTGTCCTGCATACAGAAATAAATCACAAGTCCCTTGGCGGCTTACCGCAGGGTGGGTCATATAACTTACATAGAACCCGGAATATAAAAAAGAGTCATAGATAAGCCGGTTATCAATTATAGCTTTGAAACATAACTATAATATCATACCTGCGATCTTTTGATTTATACTGCCGGTTTATGTGACCCGGACAGTTAAGGGTGACAACCCAATCCTGTAGAAGCCGATACTTCCACACATATGATTATTGTTATATGCTGGCGACTTATTGACTAAGGCCAAGCCAGGTCAAATAGAAGCCACTCATTACACGCTTTCAATAGGATAAAAAAACTCTCAAAACAAACTCAAAAAAGACTATTTGCAAAAACGTCAGAAGAGATAAACAAAATTTGGAGGCTTCTGATTCAAATACGATCAGTAAACCGTTCCAAAGGGGTTAAGCTAGGATTCAAATACGATCATGTAGCCCCCAGTGGCTTTGGCGTTGCGCCGATCAAGAGGGTACCGACAGCTATGTTCTGTTTGGTTCGAATACGACCTATGTTTAAACAGGAAGCCCCCAAATGACCTTGAGAGTTTTTTAACGATGCTGATTCGAATACGATCAACATTGGACCCAAAAGGGGTTGAGCTATGATTCGGATACGATCAAGAAGCCCCCTAGTGAGTTTGGCAGTGTGCCAATCAAAAGGGTATCGACAGCTATGTTCTCTTTGGTTCGAATACGACCTATGTTTGAACAGGAAGCCCCCTAGTGACCATGAGGTTTAACGACTAGATTCGAATACGATCATGAGCCGGACCAAGAGAGTTAAGCTAGATTTGAATACGATCAGCCCCCAACTGGTCATGTATGGTTAGAATAATAAGAACATATGATCATTGAGGATGAAAAGGACAGAGGTCCTGCTTTATTACTTATCATAATATATACATGTCAAAATATGTACATCATGAGAGCCGGTGGCTCAAGTGTAGTAACGCCGAAGATGAGCAATGTTCCATAGCCGGCGGGTCTCCTCCTCCGACTTACGTGAGTCTTTGTGCTCTCGAACATTGATAAGGTAGTATGACCCGTTGTTCAGGTTCTTGCTGACAACAAAGGGTCCTTCCCAAGGTGGGGATAGCTTGTGCGCATCAGACTGATCCTGGATGAGCCAGAGCACCAAGTCACCTTCTTGAAAGGTTTTGGATTTAACCCGGCGGCTATGATAATGGCGCATGTCCTGTTGATAAATCACCGAGCGGGCTGCTGCTAAGTCACGCTTCTCATCCAACAGGTCAAGTGCATCCTGGCGGGCTTGTTCATCATCAGCTTCAACATAAGCCGTCGCACGGGGCGAGTCATGACGGATGTCACTTGGTAGAACCGCCTCCGCTCCGTAAACCATGAAGAAAGGCGTATAACCCGTAGATCTGTTCGGTGTAGTATTGATGCTCCATATCACAAAAGGTAACTCCTCCACCCAACAACCCGGCGTCCGCTGTAAAGGAACCATGAGCCGGGGTTTTATGCCTTTCAAGATCTCCTGATTGGCTCTTTCAGCTTGAGCATTGGATTGAGGGTGAGCTACTGATGAAACATCGAGCCGGATATGCTCACGTTGACAGAACTCTTCCATGGCACCTTTGGACAGATTAGTACCATTGTCAGTATGCTGTGTGGAAAACGAAAACGAAAGACCACCTTTTTCATGAATTGAACCGCTGTGGCCGCATCACACTTACTGACCGGCTCTGCCTCAACCCACTTCGTGAATTTATCAACCGCCACCAGGAGGTGTGTCTTTTTATCTTTGGACCTTTTGAAAGGCCCAACCATGTCAAGCCCCCCAGACTGCAAACGGCCAAGTAATTGGAATCATCCTCAATTCTTGAGCCGGCACATGAGCCCGTCGTGAGAATTTCTGGCAACCATCACATTTACTGACCAGATCCTCCGCATCAGCATGAGCCGTCAGCCAATAAAAACCATGAGGGAAAGCTTTGGCCACAAGAGATTTGGAACCAGCATGATGGCCACAATCTCCTTCATGGATTTCACGAAGAATTTCCTGACCTTCCTTAGGCAAGACACAACGTTGAAACGCCCCAGTAACACTGCGATGATGTAACTCCCCATTAGCAATCGTCATTGACTTAGACCGCCGGTTATCTGCCTAGCCAAGGTTTCGTCCTCAGGCAGCTCGCCCCGGGTCATGTAAGCCAAATATGGCACTGTCCAATTTGGGATAACATGAAGAGCCGCCACCAGTTGTGCTTCCGGGTCAGGAACATCCAAGTCTTCCTCTGTAGGTAACTTGACAGAAGGGTTATGCAAAACATCCAAAAAGGTGTTAGGTGGTACCGGCTTACGCTGAGACCCCAGCCAGCTTAAAGCATCGGTTGCCTCGTTCTTTCTTCGATCAATGTGCTCCACCTGGTAACCCTTGAAGTGTCCGATAATGGCATCAACTTCACAGTGATAAGCCGCCATGAGGGGATCCTTAGAATCCCACTTGCCTGATACTTGTTGAGCCACCAAATCTGAGTCGCCAAAGCACCTTACGCGGCTTAAGTTCATCTCTTTAGCCATCCGAAGACCATGGAGCAAGGCCTCATACTCAGCTGCATTGTTAGTACAGGGAAACATCAACCGGAGCACATAACAAAATTTGTCACCTCGAGGGGAAACTAAAACAACTTCAGCCCCCGAGCCTTCCAATTGCCTGGACCCATCAAAATGAATAATCCAATATGTGTTGTTCGGCTGATCCTTTTGCTCTTCGCCATATTGATCAAATCATTGATGTTACGGCGGGTTGTGAGCGTTTGAGCTTTTTGGATGCTTACTCTAGATATCATCAGATCAAAATGGCAGTTAAGGACCAGGAGAAGATGGCTTTCATCACTCCGTTTGGAGCCTTATGTTATGTGTCCTTAAAGTTCTGAATGAACCGGGCCTTTAACTCGGCCCAGGAACCAATGGAATTAGGTGGCAGTCCCTTTAACCAAGTGTGGGCCATTCCATCCAGCATCATAGTGAAGTACTTGGCCATTGCCGCGTCACTGACCTCCAGCAATTCCATGGCCATCTCGTAACTTTCAATCCATGCCCCGGGCTGCAAGTCAGCCGTGTAGTTAGGCACCTTTCAAGGCCCCTTAAAATCCTTGGGCAAACACTCATTACGCAGTGCTGGCACTAAACAAGGGACACCTCCGGTTCTCGTGGTCACGCCTGCCTCTATAGAAGTCGTCGGATAAACCAGAAAAGGTTGGTAAGCCTCCTGCTGAGCCGCCTGCTCCATCGCCTGCTGAGCCACCCGCTCAGCCTCTTGGCGTACCCTTTCCTGATTAGACAAGTTAGGGGCTCCATCTCACGCCGGGTCTCGCCCACCTGGCTGATCACGGCGCTGGACGTTGCTTGAAACTGCCGCTGAGTCCATATGTCTGCTGTAACTCGGGCTCTGGCTTGGACGAGGGGTCGAATGAATCATGTCTTGACTATAAGAGTATGCCTCCTGCTGTACCAGAGCCGTCTGAAGAAGTTCTCTGACACTTCGTGTTTCAACCGCCGTTGGAGAGTCGCCCTCCACTGGGAGAGCCGCCAATCGCGCCGCCGCAGCGATCATGTCCTCCAGCGGGTTAGAATAATGACCCGGTGGTGTTGGCACATACTGAGGCGAAGTAGTTATCACTCGGGGAGGTTCCGTCACCCGTGGTTGAGCCGGCGCTCCAGCTCCGGGCGTTGCAGCTGGGTTTACCTCTGGCGGATTACTAGGACCTGCACCGGGTGTGCGGAAGAGATTTCTAGGATCGTAAATCAAAGGCAGACAGGATTGAGACTTTTGGTGCCTTCTCCTCATGACCTCATTTGATGTGTTTAAATCCATCGTAAGCTGGAACGCTTCTGATTGAAGCTCCTGTGCTCGAGCATCCAAAGCTGCCCGTTCTGTGGCCAATCTGGTGCGCTCAGCTGCTAGGTTTTCCTTGGCTTGTGCTATCTCCTCACGCAATCGAGCCACCTCTGCATCATGTTCGACCTGATCCGCCGGATTAACTGTGGCGGTTAACATGGTTGTCAGCCTATCTGTGAGATCAATCGGCAAGTGAGCCGGCGGGCGCACAGGGCCTCCTGCCCCGGCTGCCGCTGACCCGAAGGTTATTGCTGCCGCAACTGTAGAGTTTTGACCTGGTTGAGTGCCAGCCAGGAAGATCCCTACTCTGCTCGGCGGTTCAAAGGGGTCCGAAATACTGCTGCCATCGGAAGAGTGAAGGAAATATGCCCTAGAGTCAATAATAAAGTTATTATTTATTTCCTTATATCATGATAAATGTCTATTATTCATGCTAGAATTGTATTAACCGGAAACATAATACATGTGTGAATACATAGACAAACAGAGTGTCACTAGTATGCCTCTACTTGACTAGCTTATCGATCAAAGATGGTTATGTTTCCTAACCATAGACATGAGTTGTCATTTGATTAACGGGATCACATCATTAGGAGAATGATGTGATTGACATGACCCATTCCGTTAGCTTAGCACACGATCGTTTAGTATGTTCCTATTGCTTTCTTCATGACTTATACATGTTCCTATGACTATGAGATTATGCAACTCCCGTTTACCGGAGGAACACTTTGTGTGCTACCAAACGTCACAACGTAACTGGGTGATTATAAAGGTGCTCTACAGGTGTCTCCGAACGTACTTGTTGGGTTGGCGTATTTCGAGATTAGGATTTGTCACTCCAATTGTCGGAGAGGTATCTCTGGGCCCTCTCGGTAATGCACATCACTTAAGCCTTGCAAGCATTGCAAATAATGAGTTAGTTGCAGGATGATGTATTACAGAACGAGTAAAGAGACTTGCCAGTAACGATATTGAACTAGGTATTGAGATACCGACGATTGAATCTCGGGCAAGTAACATGCCGATGACAAAGGGAACAACGTATGTTGTTATGCGGTTTGACCGATAAAGATCTTCATAGAATATGTGGGAGCCAATATGAGCATCCAGGTTCCGCTATTGGTTATTGACTGGAGACGTGTCTCGGTCATGTCTACATAGTTCTCGAACCTATAGGGTCCACACACTTAACGTTTCGATGACAGTTATATTATGTTTTTATATGTTTTGATGTATCGAAGGTTATTAGGAGTCCCAGATGTGATCACGGACATGACGAGGAGTCTCTAAATGGTCGAGACATGAAGGTTGATATATTGGAAGCCTATGTTTGGATATCGGAAGTGTTCCGGGTGAAATCAGGATTTTACCGGAGTACCGGGAGGTTACCGGAACCCCCCGGGGACTTAATGAGCCTTAGTGGGCCTTGGTGGAATCGAGGAGAGGCGGCCAGGGCAAGGGTCGCGCGCCCCTCCCCCTAGTCCGAATACGACAAGGAGAGGGGGCGGCGCCCCCTTCCTTCTTCTCCTCCACCTCTTTCCCCCTCCCAAGTCCTAATCCAACTAGGAAAGGGGGGAGTCCTACTCCCGGTGGGAGTATGACTCCTCCTGGCGCGCCCCCTCTCTAGGCCGGCCGCACCTCCCCTTGCTCCTTTATATACGGGGGCAGGGGGCACCCCATGGACACAACAATTGATCGTTTGATCTTTTAGCCGTGTGTGGTGCCCCTTCCACCATAGTCCACCTCGATAATACTGTAGCGGTGCTTAGGCGAAGCCCTGCGTCAGTAGAACATCATCATCGTCAACACACCGTCGTGCTGATGAAACTCTCCCTCAACACTCGGCTAGATCAGAGTTCGAGGGACGCCATCGGGCTGAACGTGTGCTGAACTCAGAGGTGCCGTGCGTTCGGTACTTGATCGGTCGGATCGTGAAGACGTATGACTACATCAACCGCGTTGTGCTAACGCTTCCGCTTTCGGTCTACGAGGGTACGTGGATGCTACCTCTTGAGCACTGCGTTGGATTTCCTTGAAGAGGAAAGGGTGATGCAGCAGAGTAGAGTAAGTATTTCCCTCAGTTTTTGAGAACCAAGGTATCAATCCAGTAGGAGGCTACGCGCGAGTCCCTCGTACCTACACAAAACAAATAGCTCCATGCAACCAACGCGATTAGGGGTTGTCAATCCCTTCACGGTCACTTACGAGAGTGAGATCTGCTAGAGATGATAGGTAATATTTTTGGTATTTTTGGTATAAGGATGCAAAGTAAAATAAAAGCGAAGTAAAAAAGCAAAAGCAATAATAAAGTGTTGGGAGGTTAATATGATAAAGATAGACCCGGGGGCCGTAGATTTCACTAGTAGCTTCTCTCAAGAGCATAAGTATTTTACGGTGGGTGAATGAATTACTGTTGAGAAATTGACAGAATTGAGCATAGTTATGAGAATATCTAGGTATGATCATGTATATAGGCATCACGTCCGAGACAAGTATACCGACTCCTGCCTGCATCTACTACTATTACTCCACTCATCGACCGCTATCCAGCATGCATCTAGAGTATTAAGTTCAAGAAAATAGAGTAACGCCTTAAGCAAGATGACATGATGTAGAGGGATAAATTCATGCAATATGATAAAAACCCCATCTTGTTATCCTCGATGCCAACAATACAATACGTGCCTTGCTGCCCCTACTGTCACTGGGAAAGGACACCGCAAGATTGAACCCAAAGCTAAGCACTTCTCCCATTGCAAGAAAAACCAATCTAGTTGGCTAAACCAAACTGATAATTCCAAGAGACTTGCAAAGATAACCAATCATACATAAAAGAATTCAGAGAAGATTCAAATATTGTTCATAGATAGACTTGATCATAAACCCACAATTCATCGGTCTCAACAAACACACCGCAAAAAGAAGATTACATCGAATAGATCTCCACGAGAGAGGGGGAGAACATTGTATTGAGATCCAAAAGGAGAGAAGAAGTCATCTAGCTACTAACTATGGACCCGAAGGTCTGAGGTAAACTACTCACACTTAATCGGAGAGGCTATGATGTTGATGTAGAAGCCCTCCATGGCGAATTCCTCTTCCGGCAGAGCTCCGGAACAGGCCCCAAGATGGGATCTCGTGGATACAGAAAGTTGCGGTGGTGGAATTAGGTTTTTGGCCCCGTATCTGATCGTTTGGGGGTATGTAGGTATATATAGGAGGAAGGAGTACATCAGTGGAGCAAAGGGGGGCCCACGAGGCAGGGAGGCGCACCCCCCACCCCCGTGGCCACCTCCCTTCTTTCTTGATGTGGGGTCCAAGTCTCCTGGATCATGTTCGGTGAGAAAATCACGTTCTCGAAGGTTTCATTCCGTTTGGACTCCGTTTGATATTCCGTTTCTTCGAAACACTGAAATAGGGAAAAAACAGCAATTCTGGGTTGGGCCTCCGGTTAATATGTTAGTCCCAAAAATAATATAAAAGTGGAAAATAAAGCCCAATATGGTCCAAAACAGTAGATAATATAGCATGGAGCAATCAAAAATTATAGATACGTTGGAGACATATCAAGCATCCCCAAGCTTAATTCCTGCTCGTCCTCGAGTAGGTAAATGATAAAAGAAAGAATTTTTGATGTGGAGTGCTACTTGGCATAATTTCATTGTAATTCTTCTTAATTGTGGCATGAATATTCAGATCCGAAAGATTCAAGACAAAAGTTCATATTGACATAAAAATAATAATACTTCAAGCATACTAACAAAGCAATTATGTCTTCTCAAAATAACATGGCCAAAAGTTATCCCTACAAAATCATATAGTCTGGCTATGCTCTATCTTCACCACACAAAGTATTTAAATCATGCACAACCCCGATGACAAGCCAAGCAATTGTTTCATACTTTTGACATTCTCAAAACTTTTTCAATCTTCACGCAATACATGAGTGTGAGCCATGGATATAGCACTATATATTGAATAGAATGGTGGTTGTGGAGAAGACAAAAAGAGGGGAAGATAGTCTCACATCAACTAGGCGTATCAACGGGCTATGGAGATGCCCATCAATAGATATCAATGTGAGTGAGTAGGGATTGCCATGCAACGGATGCACTAGAGCTATAAGTATATGAAAGCTCAACAAAAGAAACTAAGTGGGTGTGCATCCAACTCGCTTGCTCACGAAGACCTAGGGCATTTTGAGGAAGCCCATAATTGGAATATACAAGCCAAGTTCTTATAATGAAAAATTCCCACTAGTATATGAAAGTGACAAAATGAGAGACTCTCTATCATGAAGATCATGGTGCTTCTTTGAAGCACAAGTGTGGTAAAAGGATAGTAACATTGTCCCTTCTCTCTTTTCTCTCATTTTTTTTTATTTTTTTGGCCTTTTCTCTTTTTTTATGGCCTGTTTTTTTTGTCCGGAGTCTCATCCCGACTTGTGGGGGAATCATAGTCTCCATCATCCTTTCCTCACTTGGGACAATGCTCTAAAAATGATGATCATCACACTTTTATTTTCTTACAACTCAACAATTACAACTCGATACTTAGAACAAAATATGACTCTATATGGATGCCTCCGGCGGTGTATCGGGATATGCAATGAATCAAGAGTGACATGTATGAAAGAATTATGAATGGTGGCTTTGCCACAAATATTATGTCAACTACATGATCATGCTAGCAATATGACAATGATGGTGCGTGTCATAATAACCGGAACGGTGGAAAGTTGCATGGCAATATATCTCGGAATGGCTATGGAAATGTCATGATAGGTAGGTATGGTGGCTGTTTTGAGGAAGGTATATGGTGGGTGTATGATACCGGCAAAAAGTGCGCGGTATTAGATAGGCTAGCAATGGTGGAAGGATGAGAAAAATGCGTATAATCCATGGACTCAACATTAGTCATAAAGAACTCATATACTTATTGCAAAAATCTACAAGTTATCAAAGCAAATTGTTATGCGCATGCTCCTAGGGGGATAGATTGGTAGGAAAAGACCATCACTCGTCCCTGACCGCCACTCATAAGGAAGACAATCAATAAATAAATCATGCTTTGACTTCATCACATAACGGTTCACCATACGTGCATGCTACGGGAGTCAAAAAATTTAACACAAGTATTTCTAAAATTCACAACTACTCGAGTAGCATGACTCTAATATCACCATCTTCATATTTCAAAACAATTATCAAGCATCAAACTTTTCTTAGTATTCAACACACTCAAAAGAAAGTCTTACAAATCTTGAATACCAAGCATATTATTATTATTAAGCAAATTACCATGCTATTTAAGACTCTCAAAATAATCTAAGTGAAGCATGTGAGATCAATAGTTTGTATAAAACAAATCCACCACCGTGCTCTAAAAGATATAAGTGAAGCACTAGAGCAAAACTATATAGCTCAAAAGGTATAAGTGAAGCACATAGAGTATTCTAATAATTTCCAAATCATGTATGGCTCTCTCAAAAGGTGTGTAAAGCAAGGATGATTGTGGTAAACTAAAAAGCAAAGACTCAAATCATACAAGACGCTCCAAGCAAAACACATATCATGTGGTGAATAGAAATATAGCTCCAAGTAAAATTAACGATGGAAGTAGACGAAAGAGGGGATGCCTTCCGGGGCATCCCCAAGCTTTGACTTTTTGGTGTCCTTAGATTATCTTGGGGGTGCCATGGGCATACCCAAGCTTAGGCTCTTGCCACTCCTTGTTCCATAATCCATCAAAAGATTTCACCCAAAACTTGAAAACTTCACAACACAAAACTCAACCGAAATCTCGTGAGCTCCGTTAGCGAAAGAAAACAAAAGACCACTTCAAGGTACTGTAATGAACTCATTATTTATTTATGTTGGTGTTAAACCTACTGTATTCCAACTTCTCTATGGTTTATAAACTATTTTACTAGCCATAGATTCATCAAAATAAGCAAACAACACACGAAAAACAGAATCTGTCAAAAACAGAACAGTCTGTACTAATCTGTAACTAACGCAAACTTCTGGAACTCCAAAAATTCAGCCAAAATAGGACTACCTAGGCAATTTGTTTGTTGATCAGCATCAATTAGAATCACTATTTTATCACGTTCTGGTGATTTTTAATAATTTTTTTCATGAACCGAAAGTTTCTGGAAATTACAGCAAGATCAAATAACTATCATCCAAGAAGATCCTATAGGTTTAACTTGGCACAAACACTAATTAAAATATAAAACCACATCTAAACAGAAGGTAGATGGATTATTTATTACTAAGCAGCAAGGGAAAATATAGGGTTGTCTCCCAACAAGCGCTTTTCTTTAAAGCCTTTTTAGCTAGCATTATTATTTCAATGATGCTCACGTGAAAGACAAGAATTGAAGCATAAAGAGAGCATCACAGAATATGTGACAAACACATCTAAGTCTAACATACTTCCTATGCATAGGCATCTTATATAAAAACAAATTGTCATAGCAAGCAAAAACTAGCATATGCTAGGAAGCGGAAAGGAACAATAGCAATCTCAACATAACGAGAGGTAATTTAGTAACATGAAAATTTCTATAACCATATTTTCCTATCTCATAATAATTACATGTAGGATCATAAGAAAATTCAACAATATAGTTATCACATAACCTATTCTCAACACGATCGACATGCATGCGAAGTTGACACTCTTCCAAAATAGTGGGATTATCATTAACTAAAGTCATGATTTCTCCAAGCCCACTTTTATCAAAAATTTCATAAGATTGAATGTTATCCAAATATGTGGGATCTAAAGTTGACACTCTTCCAAACCCAGTTTCAATATTATTGCAAACACTATTATCAATCTTATATTCATCATGGGGCTTAAATAAATTTTCAAGATCATAAGAAGAATCTCCCCAATCATGACTATTGGACATAGCAAAACTAGCATCCCCAAGCTTAGGGTTTTGCATATTATTAGCATAATTTACATCAATAGAATTTATAATAAAATCATTGCAATCATGCTTTTTATTCAAAGATCTATTGTGAAGCACTTCATCACAATTTTCAGATTTACGGATCTCAGGAAAAAGCTTATAAAGATAATCTAGTGCATCCAAATCACTAGGAATTGGTTCATCATAATTGGATCTCTTAAAAAGATTGGCAAGCGGATGATGATCCATAGATATTAGCTTATCTGTTTAGGAATAAGTACTCAACTATTTCAACCAAGCGAGAAAACGAGCCAAAAAAGACATAAAGGCGAACGGAAAAGAGAGGGAGAATAAAACGGCAAGGGTGAAGTGGGGGAGAGGAAAACGAGAGGCAAATGGCAAATAATGTAATGCGAGAGATAAGGGATTGTGATGGGTACTTGGTATGTTTGACTTTTGAGTAGACTCCCCAGCAACGGGCCAGAAATCTTCCTGCTACCTCTTGAGCACTGCGTTGGATTTCCTTGAAGAGGAAAGGGTGATGCAGCAGAGTAGAGTAAGTATTTCCCTCAGTTTTTGAGAACCAAGGTATCAATACAGTAGGAGGCTACGCGTGAGTCCTTCGTACCTACACAAAACAAATAGCTCCATGCAACCAACGCGATTAGGGGTTGTCAATCCCTTCACGGTCACTTACGAGAGTGAGATCTGATAGAGATGATAGATAATATTTTTGGTATTTTTGGTATAAGGATGCAAAGTAAAATAAAAGCAAAGTAAAAAAGCAAAAGCAATAATAAAGTGTTGGGAGGTTAATATGATAAAGATAGACCCGGGGGCCATAGATTTCACTAGTAGCTTCTCTCAAGAGCATAAGTATTTTACGGTGGGTGAACGAATTACTGTTGAGCAATTGACAGAATTGAGCATAGTTATGAGAATATCTAGGTATGATCATGTATATAGGCATCACGTCCGAGACAAGTAGACCGACTCCTGCCTGCATCTACTACTATTACTCCACTCATCGACCGCTATCCAGCATGCATATAGAGTATTAAGTTCAAGAAAACAGAGTAACGCCTTAAGCAAGATGACATGATGTAGAGGGATAAATTCATGCAATATGATAAAAACCCCATATTGTTATCCTCGATGGCAACAATACAATACGTGCCTTGCTGCCCCTACTGTCACTGGGAAAGGACACCGCAAGATTGAACCCAAAGCTAAGCACTTCTCCCATTGCAAGAAAAACCAATCTAGTTGGCCAAACCAAACTGATAATTCCAAGAGACTTGCAAAGATAACCAATCATACATAAAAGAATTCAGAGAAGATTCAAATATTGTTCATAGATAGACTTGATCATAAACCCACAATTCATCGGTCTCAACAAACACACCACAAAAAGAAGATTACATCGAATAGATCTCCACGAGAGAGGGGGAGAACATTGTATTGAGATCCAAAAAGAGAGAAGAAGCCATCTAGCTACTAACTATGGACCCAAAGGTCTGAGGTAAACTACTCACACTTCATCGAAGAGGCTATGATGTTGATGTAGAAGCCCTCCATGCTGGATTCCTCTTCTGGCGGAGCTCCGGAACAGGCCCCAAGATGGGATCTCGTGGATACAGAAAGTTGCGGCGGTGGAATTAGGTTTTTGGCTCCATATATGATCGTTTGGGGGTATGTAGGTATATATAGGAGGTAGGAGTACGTCGGTGGAGCAAAGGGGGGCCCACGAGGCAGGGGCGCGCCTTAGGGGGTGGGCGCGCCCCCCACCCTCGTGGCCACCTCCCTTCTTTCTTGACGTGGGGTCCAAGTCTCCTGGATCATGTTCGGTGCAAAAATCACGTTCCTGAAGGTTTCATTCCGTTTGGACTCCGTTTGATATTCCGTTTCTTCGAAACACTGAAATAGGCAAAAAAAAACAGCAATTCTGGGCTGGGCCTCTGGTTAATAGGTTAGTCCCAAAAATAATATAAAAGTGGAAAATAAAGCCCAATATGGTCCAAAACAGTAGATAATATAGCATGGAGCAATAAAAAATTATAGATACGTTGGAGATGTATCAGTGGACAACACTCTCCCCTCTCGTTGCTATGCATCACCATGATCTTGCGTGTGCGTAGGAATTTTTTTGAAATTACTACGTTCCCCAACAGTGGCATCGGAGCCTAGTTTTATGCGTAGATGTCATATGCACGAGTAGAACACAAGTGAGTTATGGGCGATATAAGTCATACTGCTTACCAGCATGTCATACTTTGGTTCGGCGGTATTGTTGGATGAAGCGGCCCGGACCGACATTACGCGTACGCTTACGCGAGACTGGTTCTACCGACGTGCTTTGCACACAGGTGGCTGGCGGGTGTCAGTTTCTCTAACTTTAGTTGAACCGAGTATGGCTACGCCCGGTCCTTGCGAAGGTTAAAACAGCACCAACTTAACAAACTATCATTGTGGTTTTGATGCGTAGGTAAGAACGTGCCGGGGAAAAGCTGACTCCACGAGCACCTATGGCGACGGAGCCCCTTTCGGTTCGGCGGGGGCGGAGGTCGCACGAAGAGCAGATCGAGGCGGGGCACGCGAGGGGTTTTTACCCAGCTTCGGAGCTCTCCGGAGAGATAATACTCCTACTGCTGCTTTGTGGATTGTATTGAAGTCTTGCTCGGGAGCGCTGGGTGCTACAGTACACACCAGCAGCTAACGAGACCGAGCGTGAGTGTTCTACTGTTCGTCCTCTGGAGAGATCTCTCCCCTATGTTGTGCATGAGCCTCCTTTTATATGTTCAAGGGGTCTCCAACAGGTGGCAACGTAGGCAAGGGAAAAAATGGAAAGGTGCTGCAGTAGGTACAGCTACCTACACAATGTATCATACCTAACCCTGACGGCAGGGGACAAAGGCATTAAATGCCTATCTACGTTGCCCAGACGGTGCAGAAAAGGGACCGTCAGGGGCGCCACCGCTCGCCACGATGGCGATCTTGTCAGCGCCGCATGCCACAGTGTACCCCTGGCTGCACAGCCTCCCGCCACGTACGCCTGGAAGGGTCCCAGAGCGACACGTAGGTGGGTGTGCTGGAGCGCAGGTACAGAGTGGTGGCTTGCCGCGGCAAGCGCCTTGCCGCGGTAGCTGTCTTGTCGCGTCCGGAAGCTTGTCGCTAGCCGGGTCCTGCTGGGACGCGTGGCGCATCGCGGCAAGTTCCTTGAGATGCCTTGGTTGGCCTTCCTGGCAAGCTCCTCTTGCCGGGGTCTTGTGCCCTTGGCTTAAATACTTTATTCTTGAATGGCTTCAAAGGATCCACGGAGGACCTTGGCGGTCACCCGGCAAGCCTTGCCGCGGGACGCTGCGACTGCCCGTGCACAAGTTCAGGATACTAGGGTACCCCTACTCTAGTACACCGACAGGAGCCCCCGGGCCTGGGCCATACACGGTGCCGAGCGCTGTTGGGCCAGGCCCAAAACAGGGCACAGGCACGCGCGGCCTGGGTCACGTCGCACCTTGCTCCGTATCCACCGCGCCCTCCCCGAACGGCACGCGTCGATTGTGGCGTCATGGGGGAGGTCGTGGGTGGCTCCTTTATTCGGAAAGGCGAAACGCCCGCCTCCTGGCGGTTCGCACCTTCCCCATGAATGGAGGGAGGCGTGGAGGCATGGTCTTCGAGGCGTCCACTCCCCACGATCATGGGGTGGGGAGAGGTCGCCTCATCCGTCGCTTCAGTTCTGCACGCCTGCCACGCGGCCTCCATGCGTTTGGAGTGGCGAACGGTGGAGGCGGGAAACTGGGTCGTCACGGGTCGAGGCAGCGGGTCGGGCCCAGTTCCCTGTTCCCTCCGTGTCTTGATTGGCTGAGCGGGGCGGCCGAGCCCCCATCCCGCTCCATTATAAGGAGCGGGAGGGGGGCGGAAAACCGCATTCTTTCATCTCTTCTTCCCTTCAGCTTCTGTTTCTCTCTCTTTCATTCGCCATGAAGAAAGGGAACCCTGGTCCTTCGATGGTGGCGACGAGGGTCGCCGCTAGGCAACGCGTCCCTCCTTCCCCCGCACCCGTGGTGGCAGAGCCAGCCGCAAGGGGAAGAGGGAGGGGACGAGGCCGCGGGCGAGGTCGAGGGCGAGGCTGAGGCGGTCGGGGAAGAGGTGGACGAGGCAGCTCGCCGGCCTCGCCTCCGCCAGCAGATCCTCTCCCTGTGGTGGACCATACCGGGGACGACCCTTACAAGTTCTTCGTCAGGCTGCGTCGGCCGCCTCGTCGTCGCCTTCGTCTCCCGACTCCATTTGCGAGCGAGATGGAGCTGGATCCGCCCGAGACACTGAGGTTGCACATGAGGGGCTATGGAATCAGCGGTACACGAGTCTGCGCTGATTTCCCGGCCCGTAATGTGATGTATCTTGGTCGAGGGTGGAAGACATTTACCCGTATCCACAGCTTGACGGCGGGACTCACCCTCCATTTTAAGCTGATGGAGGGCGGTCTCCTCTCCGTCAAGGTCTTCGGGTGCTTTGGGACTCGGGCACGGTGCTGCGTGGAGAGCTCCTCCGATAGCGAAGGCTCCTCCTCGGGCGGGAGTGACGAGGAGGACAGCGACAGCGACGACGAGGGTGGCGGGCGGCGGGATGACGGGTCCGACTAGGTGTCAGGCGCCGCTCCATGTGGCACCGGCGACCCCATCATCCGTGTCGCCGGCTCCTTGAGCTTCTCGGGGTCGTCTCCTTGGGCGGCTGGCGTAGGGAGGCTGTGGAAGAGGAAGAGGGCAGGCGGCAAGGCCTCAACTCGGAGTACGAGGGCACGACGCCCTCGACAGCGTGCTGACGTCCTGCCGCCTCGTCTTCGAGCTCTGCCTCCGGCGCCGCCATCACCATCCAGCCTTTGGACGGCCGCCGAGACGTTCTCTTGGTGTCTTCTGCCACCCGTAGCTCGTCTAGGCGCCCCTTTTGCCCTTTTCGCCTCCTTGACCTGCCTCCTGAAGAGAGGGACAAGAGAGGGATTACGGGCACCTTATCTCTTTTTAATTTGTAAGCCCTCGGGCCTTAGTTGCATTTAAAGCTTGTAATCCCATCATTCATGTTTTTCATTCTCCATGAACTGTACCTGAGTGGAATGTTTTTTTTATGAAAAGGGGATGCTTGCCGGGTCACTTGTCTCGTGGGTGGAACCCACGTCAAGGAGCGAATCCTTTATATCTTTAAGATAGACACTTTTTTCCCGGCAGCAGGCCCTGCCGTCTTCCCACGTCGCTCGACCTTTCTCACGCTTTTGGTGGAGGCAGGGAGGAGGCGGGTTCAGGCTCCTCGTTTCGTCCCTTTGCTGCTGCGACTACGACCTAACCTGGCCCCGGGAACGAGCCCTAGGGCGTAGAGTTAAGGGAGCACGGTAGCTTTTAGGAAGAAACGAGGTTTCGCATACCTCAGTCCATAAGAGAATGCATGATAAGGGATGAAAAACTTATCTGAGATTGCAGCCCCCGACAACTCTGGTTCGCCGTGGGCTAATCTTTGTACTTGCAGCCCCCGGCAACACTGGCTTGCCGGGGTCCAGGTGCTGGTACGTCCTTCTTCTCTTCTTCGTCCTCAAGTGGTCCGGCAAGGATATGAGAGTCCTGCGAACCAAGGGAAACGAAAGAACGGCAAAGGGACGCACACTCGACCTCTAAGTTAGGGGTTAGCCGCTACTAAGCACTGTCAACCCTAACCAAGGACGAGACTCGACTCAGCATGCATGCTAAAACTTAGGGCGCCAGCGCTTCATCTATGCTCAGGGTCTGCGCCTGGCTTTGTACAAAGGATTACATGCAACAGCGGCAAGACTTGTACAAAAAGGTGGTTGCCGGACAGGGTCCGACAACCACGCCTCACGGGTAAAACTTGCGAAGATGCTCGATGTTCCACGAGTTGCTCACCGGAAAGTCATCTTCGATCTCAAGGCGGACAGCGCCAGGCCTAGTGACTCGTTTCACCCGATAAGGTGTTGGAAATATGCCCTAGAGGCAATAATAAAAGCATTATTATTATATTTCCTTGTTCATGATAATTGTCTTTATTCGTGCTATAATTGTGTTATCCGGAAATCGTAATACATGTGTGAATAACAGACAACAATATGTCCCTAGTAAGCCTCTAGTTGACTAGCTCGTTGATCGACAGATAGTCATGGTTTCCTGACTATGGAAATTGGATGTCATTGATAACGAGATCACACCATTAGGAGAATGATGTGATGGACGAGACCCAATCCTAAACATAGCATAAGATCGCATAGTTCGTTTGCTAGAGTTTTCCAATGTCAAGTATCCTTTCCTTAGACCATGAGATCGTGTAACTTCCGGATACCGTAGGAGTGCTTTGGGTGTGCCAAACATCACAAGTAACTGGGTGACTATAAAGGTATACTACGGGTATCTCCGAAAGTATCTGTTGGGTTGACACGGATCGAGACTGGGATTTGTCACTCCGCTTGACGGAGAGGTATCACCGGGCCCTCTCGGTAATGCATCATCATAATGAGCTCAATGTGATCAAAGTGTTTGATCACGGGATCATGCATTACGGTACGAGTAAAGTGACTTGCCGGTAACGAGATTGAACGAGGTATTGGGATACCGACGATCGCATCTCGCGCAAGTAAAATACCGATTGACAAAGGGAATCGTATACGGGATTAATTGAATCCTCGACATCGTGGTTCATCCGATGAGATCATCGTGGAGCATGTGGGAGTCAACATGGGTATCCAGATCCCGTTGTTGGTTATTGCCCGAGAGCCGTCTCGGTCATGTCTGCATGTCTCCCGAACCCGTAGGGTCTACACACTTAAGGTTCGGTGACGCTAGGGTTGTGAAGATATGTATATGCAGTAACCCGAATGTTGTTCAGAGTCCCGGATGAGATCCCGGACGTCACGAGGAGTTTCGGAATTGTCCGGAGGTAAAGAATTATATATAGGAAGTGCTGTTTTGGCCATCGGGACAAGTTTCGGGGTTATCGGTATTGTACCGGGACCACCGGAGGGTCCCGGGGGTCCACCGGGTGGGGCCACCTGCCTCGGGGGGCCACATGGGCTCTAGGGGGTGCGCCTTGGCCTACATGGGCCAAGGGGAACCAGCCCCAAGAGGCCCATGCGCCTACGGTGGGGAAACCCTAAAGGGGGCGCCCCCTTGCTTGGGGGGCAAGCCCCCCACCCCTTGGCCGCCGCCCCCCCTAGGAGATTGCATCTCCTAGGGCGGCGCCCCCCCTAGGGGGCTATATAAAGGGGGGAGGGGAGGGGGGCAGCCGCACCCTGGTCCTTGGCGCCTCCCTCTCCCTCTCCAACACCTCCTCCTCCTCCGTAGAGCTCGGCGAAGCCCTGCCGGAGTACTGTAGCTCCACCATCACCACGCCGTCGTGCTGCTGCTGGAGCCATCTTCCCCAACCTCTCCTTTGCCTTGCTGGATCAAGAAGAAGGAGATGTTACGCTGACTGTACGTGTGTTGAACGCGGAGGTGCCGTCCGTTCGGTGCTAGGATCTCCGGTGATTTGGATCACGTCACGAACGACTACCTCATCCCCGTTCGTTGAACGCTTCCGCTCGCGATCTACAAAGTGGTATGTAGATGCAATCTCTCCCATGACTCGTTGCTTAGATGAACTCATAGATGGATCTTGGTGAAACCGTAGGAAAATTTTTAATTTTCTGCAACGTTCCCCAACAGTGGTATCAGAGCTAGGTCTATGAGTAGTTCTCTATTGCACGAGTAGAACACAATTTGTTGTGGGCGTAGATGTTGTCAACTTTTCTTGCCGCTACTAGTCTTATCTTGCTTCAGCGGTATTGTGGGATGAAGCGGCCCGGACCAACCTTACACGTACACTTACGTGAGACCGGTTCCACCGACTAACATGCACAAGTTGCATAAGGTGGCTGGCGGGTGTCTGTCTCTCCCACTTTAGTTGGAGCGGATTCGATGAAAAGGGTCCTTATGAAGGGTAAATAGAAGTTGACAAATCACGTTGTGGCTTTCACGTAGGTAAGAAAAGGTTCTTGCTAGAACCCTTAATTCAGCCACGTAAAACTTGCAACAACAATTAGAGGACGTCTAACTTGTTTTTGCAGCAAGTGCTTTGTGATATGATATGGCCAAAGTTGTGACGAATGATGAATGATCTATATGTGATGTATGAGATGTTCATGCTATTGTAATAGGAATCACGACTTGCATGTCGATGAGTATGACAACCGGCAGGAGCCATATGAGTTGTCTTTATTTTTTGTATGACCTGCGTGTCATTGAGAAACGCCATGTAAATTACTTTACTTTATTGCTAAACGCATTAGCCATAGTAGTAGAAGTAATAGTTGGCGAGCAACTTCATGGAGACACGATGATGGAGATCATGGTGTCAAGCCGGTGACAAGATGATCATGGAGCCCCAAGATGGAGATCAAAGGAGCTATGTGATATTGGCCATATCATGTCACGTTTATTATTTGATTGCATGTGATGTTTATCATGTTTTGCATCTTGTTTACTTAGAACGACGGTAGTAAATAAGATGATCCCTCATAATAATTTCAAGAAGTGTTCCCCCTAACTATGCACCGTTGCGACAGTTCGTTGTTTCGAAGCACCACGTGATGATCGGGTGTGATAGATTCTAACGTTCACATACAACGGGTGTAAGACAGATTTACACATGCAAACACTTAGGTTGACTTGACGAGCCTAGCATGTACAGACATGGCCTCGGAACACAGAAGACCGAAAGGTCGAGCATGAGTCGTATAGAAGATACGATCAACATGAAGATGTTCACCGATGTTGACTAGTCCGTCTCACGTGATGATCGGACACAGCCTAGTTGACTCGGATCATGTTATACTTAGATGACTAGAAGAGGGATGTCTATCTAAGTGGGAGTTCATTAAATAATTTGATTAGATGAACTTTATTATGATGAACTTAGTCTAAAATATTTACAATATGTCTTGTAGATCAAATGGCCAACGTAGTCCTCAGCTTCAACGCATTCCTAGAGAAAACCAAGCTGAAAGACGATGGCAGCAACTATACGGACTGGGTCCGGAACCTGAGGATCATCCTCATAGCTGCCAAGAAAGATTATGTCCTACGAGCACCGCTGGGTGATGCACCTGTTCTCCCTGCAGAACAAGACGTTATGAACGCTTGGCAGTCACGTTCCGATGATTACTCCCTCGTTCAGTGCGGCATGCTTTACAGCTTAGAGCCGGGGCTCCAAAAGCGTTTTGAGAGACATGGAGCATATGAGATGTTCGAAGAGCTGAAAATGGTTTTCCAAGCTCATGCCCGGGTCGAGAGATATGAAGTCTCCGACAAATTCTTTAGCTGTAAGATGGAGGAAAATAGCTCTGTCAGTGAACACATACTCAAGATGTCTGGGTTGCACAACCACTTGACTCAACTGGAAGTTAATCTCCCGGTTGAAGCGGTCATTGATAGAATCCTCCAGTCGCTTCCACCTAGCTACAAGAGCTTTGTGATGAACTACAACATGCAGGGGATGGTAAAGACCATTCCTGAGGTATATGCTATGCTGAAATCAGCAGAGGTAGAAATCAAGAAGGAACATCAAGTGTTGATGGTGAATAAAACCACTAAGTTCAAGAAGGGCAAGGGTAAAAAGAACTTCAAGAAGGACGGCAAGGAAGTTGCCGCGCCTGGTAAGCAAGTCGCCGGGAAGAAGCCAAAGAATGGACCCAAGCCCGAGACAGAGTGTTTTTATTGCAAGGGAAGTGGTCACTGGAAGCGGAACTGCCCCAAATACTTAGCGGACAAGAAGGCCGGCAAAACAAAAGGTATATGTGATATACATGTAATTGATGTGTACCTTGCCAGTACTCGTAGTAGCTCTTGGGTATTTGATACCGGTGCAGTTGCTCACATTTGTAACTCAAAACAGGAGCTGCGGAATAAACGGAGACTGGCGAAGGACGAGGTGACGGTGCGCGTCGGGAATGGTTCCAAGATCGATGTGATCGCCGTCGGCACGCTACCTCTACATTTACCTACGGGATTAGTTTTAAACCTCAATAATTGTTATTTAGTGCCAAGTTTGAGCATGAACATTGTGTCTGGATCTCGTTTAATTCGAGATGGCTACTCATTTAAATCCGAGAATAATGGTTGTTCTATTTATATGAGAGATATGTTTTATGGTCATGCTCCGATGGTTAATGGTCTATTCTTAATGAATCTCGTACGTGATGATACACATATTCATAGTGTGAATACCAAAAGAGTTAAAGTTGATAACAATAGTCCCACATATTTGTGGCACTGCCGCCTTGGTCACATAGGTGTCAAACGCATGAAGAAGCTCCATGCAGATGGACTTTTAGAGTCTCTTGATTATGAATCATTTGACACGTGCGAACCATGCCTCATGGGTAAAATGACCAAGACTCCGTTCTCAGGAACATGGAGCGAGCAACCAACTTATTAGAAATCATACATACCGATGTGTGCGGTCCAATGAGTGTTGAGGCTCGCGGTGGCTATCGTTATGTTCTCACCCTCACTGATGACTTGAGCAGATATGGGTATATCTACTTAATGAAACACAAGTCTGAGACCTTTGAAAAGTTCAAAGAATTTCAGAGTGAGGTTGAAAATCAACGTGATAGAAAGATCAAGTTTCTACGATCAGATCGTGGAGGAGAATACTTGAGTCACGAATTTGGCACACACTTAAGAAAATGTGGAATAGTTTCACAACTCACGCCGCCTGGAACACCTCAGCGTAATGGTGTGTCCGAACGTCATAATCGCACTCTATTAGATATGGTGCGATCTATGATGTCTCTTACCGATTTACCGCTATCTTTTTGGGGCTATGCTTTAGAGACTGCCGCATTCACTTTAAATAGGGCTCCGTCGAAATCCGTTGAGACGACACCGTATGAATTATGGTTTGGGAAGAAACCTAAGCTGTCGTTTCTAAAAGTTTGGGGATGCGATGCTTATGTCAAGAAACTTCAACCTGAAAAGCTCGAACCCAAGTCGGAAAAATGCGTCTTCATAGGATACCCTAAAGAAACTATTGGGTATACCTTCTACCTCAGATCCGAAGGCAAGATCTTTGTTGCCAAGAATGGATCCTTTCTAGAGAAAGAGTTTCTCTCGAAAGAAGTAAGTGGGAGGAAAGTAGAACTTGATGAAGTGTTACCTCTTGAACCGGAAAATGGCGAAACTCAAAGAAACGTTCCTGAGGTGCCTGCACCGACTAGAGAGGAAATTAATGATGATGATCAAGATACTTCTAATCAAGCTCCTACTAAAATTCGAAGGTCCACAAGGACACGTTCCGCACCAGAGTGGTACGACAACCCTGTCTTGGAAATCATGTTGTTAGACAACGGTGAACCTTCGAACTATGAGGAAGCAATGGCGGGCCCGGATTCCGACAAATGGCTAGAAGCCATGAAATCCGAGATAGGATCCATGTATGAAAACTAAGTATGGACTTTGACTGACTTGCCCGTTGAGCGGCGAGCCATAGAAAATAAATGGATTTTTAAGAAGAAGACAGACGCGGATGGTAATGTGACCATCTATAAAGCTCGGCTTGTCGCTAAGGGTTATCGACAAGTTCAAGGAATTGACTACGATGAGACTTTCTCACCGGTAGCGAAGCTGAAGTCTGTCCGAATCATGTTAGCAATTGCCGCATTCTACGATTATGAAATATGGCAAATGGACGTCAAAACGGCATTCCTTAATGGTTTCCTTAAGGAAGAATTGTATATGATGCAGCCGGAAGGTTTTGTCGATCCTAAGAATGCTGACAAGGTGTGCAAGCTCCAACGCTCGATTTATGGGCTGGTGCAAGCATCTCGGAGTTGGAACATTCGCTTTGATGAGATGATCAAAGCATTTGGGTTTACGCAGACTTATGGAGAAGCCTGCGTTTACAAGAAAGTGAGTGGGAGCTCTGTAGCATTTCTCATACTATATGTAGATGACATACTTTTGATGGGAAATGATATAGAACTCTTGGACAGCATTAAGGCCTACTTGAATAAAAGTTTTTCAATGAAGGACCTTGGAGAAGCTGCTTATATATTAGGCATCAAGATCTATAGAGATAGATCAAGACGCCTCATAGGTCTTTCACAAAGCACATACCTTGATAAGATATTGAAGAAGTTCAATATGGATCAATCTAAGAAGGGGTTCTTACCTGTGTTACAAGGTGTGAAATTGAGCTCAGCTCAATGTCCGACCACGGCCGAAGATATAGAAGAGATGAGTGTCATCCCCTATGCCTCAGCCATAGGTTCTATTATGTATGCCATGTTGTGTACCAGACCTGATGTAAACCTTGCCGTAAGTTTGGTAGGAAGGTACCAAAGTAATCCCGGCAAGGAACACTGGACAACGGTCAAGAATATCCTGAAGTACCTGAAAAGGACTAAGGAAATGTTTCTCGTTTATGGAGGTGACGAAGAGCTCGTCGTAAAGGGTTACGTCGACGCTAGCTTTGACACAGATCTGGATGACTCTAAGTCACAAACCGGATACGTGTATATTTTGAATGGTGGGCAGTAAGCTGGTGCAGTTGCAAGCAGAGCGTCGTGGCGGGATCTACATGTGAAGCGGAATACATGGCAGCCTCTGAGGCAGCACATGAAGCAATTTGGGTGAAGGAGTTCATCACCGACCTCGGAGTCATACCCAATGCGTCGGGGCCAATCAAACTCTTCTGTGACAACACTGGAGCTATTGCACTTGCCAAGGAGCCCAGGTTTCACAAGAAGACCAGGCACATCAAGCGTCGCTTCAACTCCATTCGTGAAAATGTTCAAGATGGAGACATAGAAATTTGTAAAGTGCACACAGATCTAAATGTCGCAGATCCGTTGACTAAACCTCTCCCTAAGGCAAAACATGATCAGCACCAGAACTCTATGGGTGTTCGATTCATCACAATGTAACTAGATTATTGACTCTAGTGCAAGTGGGAGACTGTTGGAAATATGCCCTAGAGGCAATAATAAAAGCATTATTATTATATTTCCTTGTTCATGATAATTGTCTTTATTCGTGCTATAATTGTGTTATCCGGAAATCGTAATACATGTGTGAATAACAGACAACAATATGTCCCTAGTAAGCCTCTAGTTGACTAGCTCGTTGATCGACAGATAGTCATGGTTTCCTGACTATGGACATTGGATGTCATTAATAACGAGATCACATCATTAGGAGAATGATGTGATGGACGAGACCCAATCCTAAACATAGCATAAGATCGCATAGTTCGTTTGCTAGAGTTTTCCAATGTCAAGTATCCTTTCCTTAGACCATGAGATCGTGTAACTTCCGGATACCGTAGGAGTGCTTTGGGTGTGCCAAACGTCACAACGTAACTGGGTGACTATAAAGGTATACTACGAGTATCTCCGAAAGTATCTGTTGGGTTGACATGGATCGAGACTGGGATTTGTCACTCCGCTTGACGGAGAGGTATCACCGGGCCCTCTCGGTAATGCATCATCATAATGAGCTCAATGTGATCAAAGTGTTTGATCACGGGATCATGCATTACGGTACGAGTAAAGTGACTTGCCGGTAACGAGATTGAACGAGGTATTGGGATACCGATGATCGAATCTCGGGCAAGTAAAATACGGATTGACAAAGGGAATCGTATACGGGATTAATTGAATCCTCGACATCGTGGTTCATCCGATGAGATCATCGTGGAGCATGTGGGAGCCAACATGGGTATCCCGATCCCGCTGTTGGTTATTGCCCGAGAGCCGTCTCGGTCATGTCTGCATGTCTCCCGAACCCGTAGGGTCTACACACTTAAGGTTCGGTGACGCTAGGGTTGTGAAGATATGTATATGCAGTAACCCGAATGTTGTTCGGAGTCCCAGATGAGATCCCGGACGTCACGAGGAGTTTCGGAATGGTCCGGAGGTAAAGAATTATATATAGGAAGTGTTGTTTTGGCCATCGGGACAAGTTTCGGGGTTATCGGTATTGTACCGGGACCACCGGAGGGTCCCGGGGGTCCACCGGGTGGGGCCACCTGCCTCGGGGAGCCACATGGGATCTAGGGGGTGCGCCTTGGCCTACATGGGCCAAGGGGAACCAGCCCCAAGAGGCCCATGCGCCTAGGGTGGGGAAACCCTAAAGGGGGGCGCCCCCTTGCTTGGGGGGCAAGCCTCCCACCCCTTGGCCGCCGCCCCCCTAGGAGATTGCATCTCCTAGGGCCGGCGCCCCCCCTAGGGGGCTATATAAAGGGGGGAGGAGAGGGGGGCAGCCGCACCCTGGTCCTTGGCGCCTCCCTCTCCCTCTCCAACACCTCCTCCTCCTCCGTAGAGCCCGGCGAAGCCCCGCCGGAGTACTGTAGCTCCACCATCACCTCGCCGTCGTGCTGCTACTGGAGCCATCTTCCCCAACCTCTCCTTTGCCTTGCTGGATCAAGAAGAAGGAGACGTTACGCTGACTGTACGTGTGTTGAACGCGGAGGTGCCGTCCGTTCGGTGCTAGGATCTCCGGTGATTTGGATCACGTCGCGAACGACTACCTCATCCCCGTTCGTTGAACGCTTCCGCTCGCGATCTACAAAGTGGTATGTAGATGCAATCTCTCTCCCATGACTCGTTGCTTAGATGAACTCACAGATGGATCTTGGTGAAACCGTAGGAAAAATTTTAATTTTCTGCAACGTTCCCCAACATAAGGGCCTTCCCACTTCGGCGTCAACTTGTTGGAATTCTTGGCGGAATGAACGCGCCGAAGAACAAGGTCGCCTTCCTCGATACTTCTGGCGTTAACTTTGCGGCTATGGTAGCGGCGCAAAGCTTGCTGGTATCGAGCAGCTCGTACAGCAGCCTGAAGACGGTCTTCCTCAAGGAGCAGCACGTCATCTTGTCGCAGCTGCTCTTGCTCAAGCTCATCATAAGCGAGCACTCGAGGTGACCCGTATACAAGTTCCGTGGGGATAACTGCCTCTGCTCCATAGACTAGAGCGAAAGGTGTTTGGCTAGTGGCTCGATTTGGCGGCGTCCTGATCGACCAAAGAACCACCGGCAGCTCCTCGATCCAGTTTCTTCCGCACTTGTGCAGCCTGTCGAAAGTCCTGGTCTTGAGCCCACGCAGCACTTTAGCATTTGCCCTCTCCGCTTGAACGTTGCTCCTGGGGTGAGCAACAGAAGCGAAGCAGACCTTGGCGCCAAGACCTTGGACGTACTGCATGAAGGTGCGGCTCGTGAATTGCGTACGGTTGTCGGTGATGATCCTGTTAGGGATCCCGAAGCGGCAAACAATCGACCTGAAGAACTTGACTGTTGACTGTGCTGTCACCTTCCTCACTGGTTCCACTTCCGGCCACTTTGTGAACTTGTCGATTGCGACGTACAAGTACTCAAAGCCCCCGACTGCTCGGGGGAAGGGGCCGAGGATGTCGAGCCCCCAGACCGAAAATGGCCAGGATAAAGGGATCGTCTGGAGAGCTTGAGCTGGCTGGTGTATCTGCTTGGAATGGAACTGGAACGCTTCACACTTGGTTACTTGTGCAGTTGCATCCTGGAGGGCTGTCGGCCAAAAGAAGCCTTGCCGGAACGCTTTGCCGGCAAGTGCTCTGGCGCCAATGTGATGACCACATATGCCTCCATGCATCTCTGCCAACAGCTTTTGTCCATCTTCCCGGGGAATACACTTCAATTTCACTCCATTGAGTCTTCTTCTGTACAGTGCGTTGTCAACGAACTAGTACATACTAGACTGCCTGGCTACTCTTTCCGCTTCTTCTTGCTCTTCGGGAAGTTCTCCTGTCTAGAGGAAACGGACGATCTGCTGTGCCCATGCTGGAGCTTGCGGCTCGACAACAAGGACTAAAGGCATATCTGCTGCTGCGGGAATATCCGCTTCTACGGCGAGAACCTGCTGCTCTGCCGGAGCTTGACGTTCCCCGGCAAGCTTGCCGGAGCAAAACTTGTCGGGAGCGTCTGCTACAATGAAACAAACCCTGGGGCTTGTCGGAGCAGACTGCTCCTCAGCACTCTTGGCGTTGATCCTGGGAACCTTCTTGGTGGCGGCTTCGGGAAGCTCTGCCGGAGAATAGTCACCAGAAATCAACTTCCTCTTCTTGCTCTGTCCAGTTGATGGCGTCACGGATGGTTGAGTCAGCTTGAGCACAAAGATCCCTGGTTCCACAGGTAACTTAAGTGCTGCGCACTTTGACAGGCCGTCAGCGATGTCGTTCTGAGTTCTTGGAACATGTTCCATCTATAGGCCGACAAAGCGCTCTTCCAGCTTCCTCACTTCATCAACGTAAGCTTCCATCAACGGACTCTGATAATTCTTGTTCACTTGGCGGACGACAAGCTGCGAGTCACCCCTGACAATGAGTTGCTTGATCCCAAGGTCTGCCGCGATCCTGAGACCGGCGAGCAATCCTTCATACTCTGCAGTATTGTTTGTTGCTTGCTCCTTGGGAAAGTGCATCTGGACTACGTACTTGAGGTGCTCTCCGGTGGGTGCGACAAGCAGCACGCCAGCACCGGCGCCTTGCAGTGAGAAGGCACCATCAAAGTACATCAGCCACTCTTTGCTTGCTTCTTTGACGGGGATGCTTGTCTCTGGAATTTCTTCATCTGGTGTTGGCGTCCACTCTGCTATGAATTCGGCCAATGCTTTGCTTTGGATAGTTGAAGTGCTCTCAAACTTGAGGCCAAAGCTTGACAGTTCCAGTGCCCACTCAACAATCCTGCCTGTTGCTTCTGGATTCTGCAGTATCCTCTTCAGCGGAAAGCGAGTGACAACTGTGATCTCATGTGCTTGGAAGTAATGGCGCAGCTTTCTCGAGGCCATGAGAAGGCCGAAAAGCAATTTCTGCACACCAGAGTACCTTGACCTAGCCCCCTGCAGAAGGGAACTGACAAAGTAGACTGGGCGCTGCACCATTTTCTTCTGTATCTCTTCGGGCGCTTGCGCAGATCCATCTTCGCCGGGACTAGAGCTTGTCAGGGAAGCCCCCTGCTTGTCGCTGGATGCGCTTGCCGTGGTTGTTGGCTCATCATCTGCCTCCCTTTCCGCTACTAGCGCAGCACTAACTACTTGATTGCTTGCCGCCAGATATAGCAACAACTTCTCTTGTGGCTTAGGTGCGACAAGTATTGGAGTGGAGGACAGGTATCTCTTCAAGTCCTGCAGCGCATCCTACGCTTCCGGAGTCCATTTCATTGGACCTGCTTTTTTCAAAATTTTGAAAAACGGCAGGGCGCGCTCAGCTGACTTAGAGATAAACCTGCTGAGAGCCGCCACGCAGCCGGCAAGTCTTCGTACATCCTTGACGCGCTTCGGTGCTTCAATCTGCTCAATGGCCTTGATCTTGTCGGGATTGGCTTCAATCCCCCGCTGAGACACGAAGAACCCGAGAAGCTTGCCGGAAGGGACTCCAAACACGCACTTCTCGGGGTTGAGCTTGAGGCTGATCTTGCGCAGATTTGCAAAAGTCTCTTCTAAATCTTGGATCAGAGTTGCTTTGTCCCTGCTCTTGACCACTATATCATCCATGTAGGCTTCCACATTTCTGTGTATTTGTGGCTCAAAAGCAGTGTGGACTACCCTTGCAAATGTTGAACCAGCATTCTTCAAACCAAAAGGCATCCGTACGAAACAGTACATGCCACATGGAGTGATGAACGCGGTTTTCTCCTCATCCTCTTCTGCCATGAAGATCTGATGATATCCTGAGTATGCGTCAAGAAACGAAAGCAAGTCACATCCGGCCGCGGAGTCAACAATCTGGTCAATGCGCGGCAAGGGAAATGGGTCTTTGGGACAAGCTTTATTGACATCGGTGAAGTCGATACAAAGCCTCCATTTCCCGTTCGCCTTGCGCACGACTACAGGATTGGCCAACCACGTGGGATGGAGCACTCCTCTGACGAGGCCTGCTGCTTCCAACTTCTTGATCTCTTCTGCGATGAACTCTTGGCGCTCCACTGCTTGCTTCCTGACTTTCTGCTTGACGGGCCGCGCATGAGGACAGACGGCAAGGTGGTGCTCAATTACTTTCCTGGGAACACCGGGGATGTCAGATGGTTGCCATGCAAACACATCGACATTCGCTCGCAGGAAAGCAATGAGCGCGCTTTCCTATTTAGGGTCAAGGGTGGCACTGATGGTGAAAGTACCACCAGTGCCGTCCTCCTTGGCAGACACCTTCTTGGTCGCTGGCGGAGCTGCCATCGTCTTCTTACACTTGCCGGTGGAGCTCGATGGTGCGTCCTCGACGGTAGCGCAGCACTCCAGAGGGTGCGCTTGCCGGAGTGGGCATCAGAACTCTTGCCGGACTTGGTCTTCTTCTTCCCCCCGGGAGCTTCAGCGGCAAGTGTCTCGCGATCCGTTGCGGCTGCTGCTTCCCGGTAGATCTTGTCGGCACAGATAAGAGCATCTTTCTTGTCGCCAGGGACAGTGATGACACTTATTGGGCCTGACATCTTCAGCATGTTGTATGCATAGTGAGAGGCTGCCATGAACTTGGCGAGCGCTGGACGGCCGAGAATTCCGTTGTAAGGCAACGGAAAATCGGCAACGTCGAAAGTGATCCTCTCAGTCCTGAAGTTCAACACGCTGCCAAATGTCACCGGCAGCGTGATCTTCCCCTTCGGCTTGCTCCTTCCTGGGTTGATTCCTTGGAATGTGCCGGTCTCTTCGAGCTCGCTGTCAGGGACTTGGAGTTTTCGGAGCACAGCGGAGTAGATAAGGTTCAAGCCAGCCCCGCCGTCAACTAGCATCTTAGTGACCTTGAGGTTGCGGATAGTTGGTGAGACCAACATCGGCAAACACCCGACAGTGGTTGTGCGATCAGGGTGGTCCTCAATATCAAAGATGATAGGCGTGCTGGACCATTTCAGAAGCTTGCGTGATTCGTCGGGTGGTTCTGCCGCATTGACTTCCCGCACCCACTGCTTGAGCTGGCAGTGTGAAGTATGCAGAGAAGCACCGCCGTCAACGCACAAAACCTCTGTGGCTTTCTGGAACTCCTGCTCGCTGGTCTCGGCGTCATCCATGTCTTCGTCGTCATCGTCATCTTCATCCTTGTCGCGGCCGCGGGGAGGTCTGTCGCCTTGCCGCTGCTTGGCGTTGCCGCGGCGTCCTCCCCGGCCGGTGCGCTTCGTACCGGATCCTCTAGCACCTCCTTAGGCTTTCTCCTTGTCGCGTCGCTCATACTCGGCCTTTTGCAGCTCGACAAGCTGCTCGACCTTCTTGCAGCTCTGGAGGTCATGGCCCTTGGTGCGGTGGATCTTGCAGTACTGTTTGTTGGTGCCGTCCTGCTTGTCGGCGGCCGCCACAGCCTGGCAGTTGGCGCAAGCGGCAACCTCCTTGCCAGAGCTATCAGTCTTGGCTGTCTTGGCGCCACCTTCGTTGCCGGACTGCTCAACAACTAGCACATCTTTGCCTTTCCTCTTTCTGTTGTTCCGCCGCCGGTTTTTGTTTGTCGGGGCAGCATCATCGCTGTCAGATCCTCCTGTTCCTGCATTCTCCCCGGGGAGTTTCCTCCCTTCCTCAGCATGTGCACATCTGTCGGCCAGGGCATACAGCTCATTGACGTCTCTGATCTTGCACATCGCCATCTCCTCCCGCATCCTGCAGTTACGCACGTTCTGGTGGAACGCGCTGATGACCGCGGCAGGGTGGACGTCTGGGATGTTGCATTGCACTTGGCTGAATCTCTGGATGTACTTGCGCAGGGGCTCTCCTTCCTTCTGGGCAAGCAGGTGAAGATCACTCTCCTGGCCATGAGGTTTGTGTCCGCCTGTAAATGCGCCGACAAACTGATGGCATAGGTCTGCCCAGGAAGATATGGAGTTTTCCGGCAAGTGCATGAGCCAGGACCTGACGTTGGGCTTGAGCACCAGCGGGAAGTAGTTGGCAAGGATCTTGTCGTCGCGCCCCCCAGCAGCTTGCACCGCAATGGTGTAGATGCTGAGGAACTCCGACGGTTGCAACTTGCCGTCGTACTTCTCGGGTACGTCGGGCTTGAAGTTCTTCGTGCTGGGCCACTGGACTTGTCGCAGCTCACGGGTGAACGCAGGGCAACCTACCGCGTACGGCAGGTCGCCTGGTTCCCCTGGCGCATGCATGTCGACAGTGGGCCCAGCGCGCTTGTCTGACTGACGTCGCGCTTCTCTTCGGCGCTCGATGCGAGTACGAGCGTCTTCTTGCTGTCGTTCGTGAAGAACTTGGCGTTGATCGCGGCGAGCTCGCGGATCTGATGAAGCAGTGGAGTCGCTGTCGGGGCGGACCCGGCGAGTCGGCGATTTTGGCCTTCGGGGCGGAGAGTGCACGGTGGTTGCACCCCCACTGGTCTTGTCGCCATCGGCTCGCACCTGGCTGGCCTGCCGCGGCTGCGATGTGGTCGCCTGCCAAGGAGTGTCGCCGTTGGCGAAGCCGATGAGACTCTGAATGGTGGCCCTCCAGTCGTCGATCTTGTCTGGCATTGGAGGGAAGTCTAGGAGCAGTTGAGCTCGTGCCAAAGCTTCTGCTGGAGTGGCGGGTAGCGGTGGCGAACGGTGCGAGGAGCGGGATATGCTCGGACTTCCAACTACGTTAGAAGGAGCAGTATTCCGTCCAGGCGACCGTGCCTCGCTCGCGCCAGCACGTTGGCGTGCATGCTGGCCTTGAGCATCCCGAGATCCGCCAGCTCGATTTGGGTCCAGCGAACGTATGGTACCGTGAGTACCACGACGTTGTCGGTCCTGCGCCTCCTGAGATGGGCGCGGTGCGTCTACGGACGCCTGGTCGTCGTGGGAGCCGGCTATGCCGCCGACGGGCAGCGTAGTCTTGTCCTTGGACTTGGTGACACCGTGGGCTCCCTCGTCGACGCCCGTTCCTCCGCCGGCGTCTTCCCCACCAGCTGTTTGCTCCGGCGGCGGTGGATTCGACGTGGACGGAGCAGCCGCTTCCGAAGCCTTCTTCTCCGGCAGCATGTCGATGAAGTCGATGAAGATCTAGCTCGCGTGAACGCCAGATCAGGTTCACACAACCTCGACGCCCCCTACCTGGCGCGCCAAAGATGCCGGGGAAAAGCTGACTCCACGAGCACCTATGGGGACGGAGCCCCTTTCGGTTCGGCGGGGGGCGGAGGTCGCACGAAGAGCAGATCAAGGCGGGGCATGCGAGGGGTTTTTACCCAGCTTCGGAGCTCTCCGGAGAGATAATACTCCTACTGCTGCTTTGTGGATTGTATTGAGTTCTTGCTCGGGAGCGCTGGGTGCTACAGTACACACCAGCAGCTAACGAGACCGAGCGTGAGTGTTCTACTGTTCGTCCTCTGGAGAGATCTCTCCCCTACGTTGTGCATGGGCCTCCTTTTATATGTTCAGGGGGTCTCCAACAGGTGGAAACGTAGGCAAGGGCAAAAATGGAAAGGTGCTGCGGTAGGTACAGCTACCTACACAGTGTATCATACCTAACCCTGACGGCAGGGGACAAAGGCATTAAATGCCTATCTACATCGCCCAGACGGTGCAGAAAAGGGACCGTCAGGGGCGCCACCGCTCGCCACGATGGCGATCTTGTCAGCGCCGCATGCCACAGTGTACCCCTGGCTGCACAGCCTCCCGCCACGTACGCCTGGAAGGGTCCTAGAGCGACACGTAGGTGGGTGTGCTGGAGCGCAGGTACAGAGTGGTGGCTTGCCACGGCAAGCGCCTTGCCAAGGTAGCTATCTTGTCGCGTCCGGAAGCTTGTCGCTCGCCGGGTCCTGCCGGGACGCGTGGCGCGTCGCGGCAAGTTCCTTGAGATGCCTTGGTTGGCCTTCCCGGCAAGCTCCTCTTGCCGGGGTCTTGTGCCCTTGGCTTAAATACTTTGTTCTTGAATGGCTTCAAAGGATCCACGGAGGACCTTGGCGGTCACCCGGCAAGCCTTGCCGCGGGACGCTGCGACTGCCCGTGCACAAATTCGGGATACTAGGGTACCCCTACTCTAGTACACCGACAGAACGGTTCTTGCTAAGCCCGTAGCAGCCACGTAAAATTTGCAACAACAAAGTAGAGGACGTCTAACTTGTTTTTGCAGGGCATGTTGTGATGTGATATGGTCAAGACATGATGCTAAATTTTATTGTATGAGATGATCATGTTTTGTAACCGAGTTATCGGCAACTGGCAGGAGCCATATGGTTGTCGCTTTATTGTATGCAATGCAATCGCCCTATAATGCTTTACTTTATCACTAAGCGGTAGCGATAGTCGTAGAAGCATTAGATTGGCGAGATGACAACGATGCTACGATGGAGATCAAGGTGTCGCGCCGGTGAAGATGGTGATCATGACGGTGCTTCCGAGATGGAGATCACAAGTACAAGATGATGATGGCCATATCATATCACTTATATTTATTGCATGTGATGTTTATCTTTTATGCATTTTATCTTGCTTTTATTGACGGTAGCATTATAAGATGATCTCTCACTAAATTTCAAGATAAAAGTATTCTCCCTGAGTATGCACCGTTGCCAAAGTTCGTCATGCCCAGACACCACGTGATGATCGGGCGTGATAAGCTCTACGTCCATCTACAACGGGTGCAAGCCAGTTTTGCACACGCGGAATACTCAGGTTAAACTTGACGAGCCTAGCATATGCAGATATGGCCTCGGAACACTGAGACCGAAAGGTCGAGCGTGAATCATATAGTAGATATGATTAACATAGTGATGTTCACCATTGAAAACTACTCCATTTCACGTGATGATCGGTTATGGTTTAGTTGATTTGGATCACGTGATCACTTAGAAGATTAGAGGGATGTCTTTCTAAGTGGGAGTTCTTAAGTAATATGATTAATTGAACTTAAATTTATCATGAACTTAGTACCTGATAGTATCTTGCTTGTCTACGTTGATTGTAGATAGATGGGCCGTGTTGTTGTTCCGTTGAATTTTAATGCGTTCCTTGAGAAAACAAAGTTGAAAGATGATGGTAGCAATTACATGGACTGGGTCCGTAACTTGAGGATTATCCTCATTGTTGCACATGATAATTACGTCCTGGAAGCACCGCTGGGTGCCAGGCCTGCTGCTGATGCAACTGACGACGTTAGGAACGTCTGGCAGAGCAAAGCTGATGACTACTCGATAGTTCAATGTGCCATCATTTACGGCTTAGAACCGGGACCTCAACGACGTTTTAAACGTTATGGAGCATATGAGATGTTCCAAAAGTTGACGTTAATATTTCAAGCAAATGCCCGGATTGAGAGATATGAAGTCTCCAATAAGTTCTATAGCTGCAAGATGGAGGAGAATAGTTCTGTCAGTGAGCTTATACTCAAAATGTCTGGGTATAATAATCACTTGATTCAACTAGGAGTTAATCCTCCGGATGATAGCGTCATTGACAGAATTCTCCAATCACTGCCACCAAGCTACAAGAGCTTCGTGATGAACTATAACATGCAAGGGATGGATAAGACAATTCCCGAGCTCTTCGCAATGCTAAAGGATGCGGAGGTAGAAATCAAGAAGGAGCATCAAGTGTTGATGGTCAATAAGACCACCAGTTTCAAGAAAAAGGGCAAAGGGAAGAAGAAGGGGAACTTCAAGAAGAACAGCAAGCAAGTTGCTGCTCAGGAGAAGAAACCCAAGTCTGGACCTAAGCCTGAGACTGGGTGCTTCTACTACAAGCAGACTGGTCACTGGAAGCGGAACTGCCCCAAGTATTTGGCGGATAAGAAGGATGGCAAGGTGAACAAAGGTATATGTGATATACATGTTATTGATGTGTACCTTACTAGAGCTCGCAGTAGCACCTGGGTATTTGATACTGGTTCTGTTGCTAATATTTGCAACTCGAAACAGGGACTACGGATTAAGCGAACACTGGCCAAGGACGAGGTGACGATGCGCGTGGGAAATGGTTCCAAAGTCGATGTGATCGCGGTCGGCACGCTACCTCTACATCTACCTTCGGGATTAGTTTTAGACCTAAATAATTGTTATTTGGTGCCAGCATTGAGCATGAACATTATATCTGGATCTTGTTTGATGCGAGACGATTATTCATTTAAATCAGAGAATAATGGTTGTTCTATTTATATGAGTAATATCTTTTATGGTCATGCACCCTTGAAGAGTGGTCTATTTTGATGAATCTCGATAGTAGTGATACACATATTCATAATGTTGAAGCCAAAAGATGCAGAGTTGATAATGATAGTGCAACTTATTTGTGGCACTGCCGTTTAGGTCATATCGGTGTAAAGCGCATGAAGAAACTCCATATTGATGGACTTTTGGAACCACTTGATTATGAATCACTTGGTACTTGCGAACCGTGCCTTATGGGCAAGATGACCAAAACGCCGTTCTCCGGTACTATGGAGAGAGCAACAGATTTGTTGGAAATCATACATACAGATGTATGTGGTCCGATGAATGTTGAGGCTCGTGGCGGATATCGTTATTTTCTCACCTTCACAGATGATTTAAGCAGATATGGGTATATCTACTTATGAAACATAAGTCTGAAACATTTGAAAAGTTCAAAGAATTTCAGACTGAAGTTGAAAATCATCGTAACAAGAAAATAAATTTTCTACGATCTGATCGTGGAGGAGAATATTTGAGTTACGAGTTTGGTCTATATTTGAAACAATGCGGAATAGTTTCGCAACTCACGCCACCCGGAACACCACAGCGTAATTGTGTGTCCGAACGTCGTAATCGTACTTTACTAGATATGGTGCGATCTATGATGTCTCCTACTGATTTACCGCTATCATTTTGGGGTTATGCTTTAGAGACAGCCGCATTCACGTTAAATAGGGCACCATCAAAATCCGTTGAGACGACGCCTTATGAACTGTGGTTTGGCAAGAAACCAAAGTTGTCGTTTCTTAAAGTTTAGGGTTGCGATGCTTATGTGAAAAAGCTTCAACCTGATAAGCTCGAAGCCAAATTGGAAAAATGTGTCTTCATAGGATACCCAAAGGAGACTGTTGGGTACACCTTCTATCACAGATCCGAAGGCAAGACATTCGCTGCTAAGAATGGATCCTTTCTAGAGAATGAGTTTCTCTCGAAAGAAGTGAGTGGGAGGAAAGTAGAACTTGATGAGGTAACTGTACCTGCTCCCTTATTGGAAAGTAGCTCATCACAGAAATCTGTTCCTGTGACGCCTACATCAATTAGTGAAGAAGTTAATGATGATGATCATGGAACTTCAGATCAAGTTGTTACTGAACCTCGTAGATCAACCAGAGTAAGATCCGCACCAGAGTGGTACGACAATCCTGTTCTGGAAGTCATGTTACTAGACCATGATGAACCTACGAACTATGAAGAAGCGATGGTGAGCCCAGATTCCGCAAAATGGCTTGAGGCCATGAAGTCTGAGATGGGATCCATGTATGAGAAGAAAGTGTGGACTTTGGTTGACTTGCCCGATGATCGGCAAGCAATTGAGAATAAATGGATCTTCAAGAAGAAGACTGACGCTGACGGTAATGTTACCGTCTACAAAGCTCGACTTGTTGCAAAAGGTTTTCGACAAGTTCAAGGGATTGACTACAATGAGACCTTCTCACCCATAGCGATGCTTAAGTCTGTCCGAATCATGTTAGCAATTGCCGCATTTTATGATTATGAAATATGGCAGATGGATGTCAAAACTGCATTCCTGAATGGATTTCTGGAAGAAGAGTTGTATATGATGCAACCGGAAGGTTTTGTCGATCCAAAAGGAGCTAACAAAGTGTGCAAGCTCCAGCGATCCATTTATGGACTGGTGCAAGCCTCTCGGAGTTGGAATAAACGCTTTGATAGTGTGATCAAAGCATTTGGTTTTATACAGACTTTTGGAGAAGCCTGTATTTACAAGAAAGTGAGTGGGAGCTCTGTAGCATTTCTGATATTATATGTGGATGACATATTACTGATTGGAAATGATATAGGATTTCTGGATAACATAAAGAGATACTTGAATAAGAGTTTTTCAATGAAAGACCTCGGTGAAGCTGCTTATATATTGGGCATTAAGATCTATAGAGATAGATCAGGACGCTTAATTGGACTTTCACAAAGCACATACCTTAACAAAGTTTTGAAGAAGTTCAAAATGGATCAAGCAAAGAAAGGGTTCTTGCCTGTGTTGCAAGGTGTGAAGTTGAGTAAGACTCAATGCCCGACCACTACAAAAGATAGAGAGAAAATGAAAGATGTTCCCTATGCTTCAGCCATAGGCTGTATCATGTATGCAATGCTGTGTACCAGACGTGATGTGTGCCTTGCTATAAGTCTAGCAGGGAGGTACCAAAGTAATCCAGGAGTGGATCACTGGACAGCTGTCAAGAACATCCTGAAATACCTGAAAAGGACTAAGGATATGTTTCTCATTTATGGAGGTGACAAAGAGCTCATCGTAAATGGTTACGTTGGTGCAAGCTTTGACACTGATCCGGACGATTCTAAATCGCAAACCGGATACGTGTTTACATTGAATGGTGGAGCTGTCAGTTGGTGCAGTTCTAAACAAAGCATCGTGGCGGGATCTACGTGTGAAGCGGAGTACATAGCTGCTTCGGAAGCAGCAAATGAAGGAGTCTGGATGAAGGAGTTCATATCCGATCTAGGTGTCATACCTAGTGCATCGGGTCCAATGAAAATCTTTTGTGACAATACTGGTGCAATTGTCTTGGCGAAGGAATCCAGATTTCACAAGAGAACCAAGCACATCAAGAGACGCTTCAATTCCATCCGGGATTTGGTCCAGGTGGGAGACATAGAAATTTGCAAGATACATACGGATCTGAATGTTGCAGACCCGTTGACTAAGCCTCTTCCACGAGCAAAACATGATCAGCACCAAGGCTCCATGGGTGTTAGAATCATTACTGTGTAATCTAGATTATTGACTCTAGTGCAAGTGGGAGACTGAAGGAAATATGCCCTAGTGGCAATAATAAAGTTATTATTTATTTCCTTATATCATGATAAATGTTTATTATTCATGCTAGAATTGTATTAACCGGAAACATAATACATGTGTGAATACATAGACAAACAGAGTGTCACTAGTATGCCTCTACTTGACTAGCTCGTTGATCAAAGATGGTTATGTTTCCTAACCATAGACATGAGTTGTCATTTTATTAACGGGATCACATCATTAGGAGAATGATGTGATTGACTTGACCCATTCCGTTAGCTTAGCACACGATCATTTAGTATGTTGCTATTGCTTTCTTCATGACTTATACATGTTCCTATGACTATGAGATTATGCAACTCCCGTTTACCAGAGGAACACTTTGTGTGCTACCAAACGTCACAACGAACTGGGTGATTATAAAGGTGCTCTACATGTGTCTCCGAAGGTACTTGTTGGGTCGGCGTATTTTGAGATTAGGATTTGTCACTCCAATTGTCGGATAGGTATCTCCGGGCCCTCTCGGTAATGCACATCACTTAAGCCTTGCAAGCATTGCAACTAATGAGTTAGTTGTGGGATGACGTATTACAGAACGAGTAAAGAGACTTTCCGGTAACGAGATTGAACTAGGTATTGAGATACCGACTATCGAATCTCGGGCAAGTAACATGCTGATGACAAAGGGAACAACGTATGTTGTTATGCGGTCTGACCGATAAAGATCTTCGTAGAATATGTGGGAGCCAATATGAGCATCCAGGTTCCGCTATTGGCTATTGACCGGAGACGTGTCTCGGTCATGTCTACATAGTTCTCGAACCCGTAGGGTTCGCAGGCTTAATGTTTCGATGACAGTTATATTATGAGTTTATATGTTTTGATGTACCGAAGGTTGTTCGGAGTCCCGGATGTGATCACGGACATGACGAGGAGTCTCGAAATGGTCGAGACATGAAGGTTGATATATAGGAAGCCCATGTTTGGATATCGGAAGTGTTCCGGGTGAAATCGGGATTTTACCAAAGTACCGGGAGGTTACCGGAACCCCCCGGGGACTTAATGGGCCTTGGTGGAAGAGAGGAGATGCGGCCAGGGCAAGGGTCACGCGCCCCTCCCCCCTAGTCTGAATAGGACAAGGAGAGGGGGTGGCGCCCCCCCTTCCTTCTTCTCCTCCACCTCTTCCCCCCTCCCAAGTCCTAATCCAACTAGGAAAGGGGGGGAGTCATATTCTTGGTGGGAGTAGGACTCCTCCTGGCGCCCCCCTCTCTAGGCCAGCTGCACCTCCCCTTGCTCCTTTATATACGGGGGCAGGGGGCACCCCATGGACACAACAATTGATCGTTTGATCTTTTAGCCGTGTGCGGTGCCCCCTCCACCATAGTCCACCTCGATAATACTGTAGCGGTGCTTAGGCGAAGCCCTGCGTCAGTAGAACATAATAATCGTCAACACACCGTCGTGCTGACGAAACTCTCCCTCAACACTCGGCTGGATCGGAGTTCGAGGGACGTCATCGGGCTGAACGTGTGCTGAACTCGGAGGTGCCGTGCGTTCGGTACTTGATCGGTCGGATCATGAAGACGTACGACTACATCAACCGCGTTGTGCTAACGCTTCCACTTTCGGTCTACGAGGGTACATGGACAACACTCTCCCCTCTCGTTGCTATGCATCACCATGATCTTGCGTGTGCGTAGGATTTTTTTTGAAATTACTACGTTCCCCAACAACCAGCCCCCAAGCCCGCTGTCTTGTAATTGATACAACTAATCCGTCTCACCCATGGACGACTCACCGTCAGAATAGATGGCCATCTCACCGCCAGACACGGATCCTTCAGGAAGTTCTCCTCCATGGATGCATCCCACGAAGGCACGCTTCATGGTGGGCGAAGCCTGGGCGGGTCTCGCACGCTGAGCCGTCTCGATGATGTCGGTGCAGATGTCCGGCTCAGGGCCCTGCTCGCCGATCCGGCCGATGAAGACGTGAATTCCGCCGAAGGGGAACCGGTACCCGTACTCAATTGAGCCGGCGTCGGGGGCCCAGCCTGCGTCGTCAATGTAGAGCTTGCCGCGACGACTCTTGGTCATCCGGCCCACAGCGTATCCCTTGAGCCCTTCGAAGCTGCCCTTCAAGAACTCAAATCCACCGTGCGCTGGCCCCACGGTGGGCGCCAACTGTCGTGGAATTGTCACGGCAGATGTCCTAGTGAAAGGACTTAGTCGTGGAGCCATCGCAACTAGGAAGCAAGAAGGGGTTAATTGGGATAAAGGACACGAGGTTTATACTGGTTCGGCCCCTTGCGGTGAAGGTAAAAGCCTACAATCCAGTTTTGAGTGGGACTAGGTATGTCTCGATAACTAGGGAGCGAATCCGCTTGACCTAGCTCTCGATTTGATGTTCCTTGCCCTGAACCGCCGTCGGGTCGTCCCTTTATATACAGAAGTCGACGCCCTGCGGCTCATAAACAGTCTCCGGCTCGATTTCTCTCTATTCCTACCTTATTATACAAGTTTACACATATATGGCGGTTTATCTCTACGGGCCTTAAGTCGCCCTTTTGGCCTTGGGCCCTTAACTAACCCGCCATCTCCAGGAGCTGTCTTGGGCTTCAAGAGTCGTCATGAGTATAACCCGGCCCCTCCCGGGCGGGTCATACTAATAATTATATCCCCAACATAGGTGTATTCGACCAAAGAGAACATAACCTCTCCGGGTCATCCTACCTGTAGCCAGCTACTTCAACTCCATTGGGTAATCCCGATTAACCCGCCGAACTCTTAACGATCAGTCTTTACAGCGTATTCGACCAAGATCTGAGCTCGTTAAGGTTCAAACGGCGGTTTGTCATGTGAGAGTACGGCTTACAGTTAGTTAGGATAGACTCAGGCTTCATAAGCCGCCTTCCTTGAAACTTGGATAAATCGGCCCGTGATGTATTCTGTTACTCTGACCTCGCGTACTCCTGATAAGTCTATAAAGCAAGACCTGACTTTATCTGGGTTCAAATGTTAATTGGGTACTGTGAGTCAGGCTCACGGAAAGCACATACCTTCCAGTGGCTCAGACTAGTTTCATTGAAGTTTTCTGTCATCATACACATACATCATCATACATTGCATCATCATTACATCATCATAGCATACATCATATCTGCATGGATATATTGGTTTATATTGCAGGAACCGGTCTTCAAACCAGGTTATTTTATTCAAATGTTTAATAGCCAAACATGGCTGGATTTTTATTATGGTTACCAATAACCAGTATTATGATTAAGGTTTTCAAAGTCGCTTTACCGCAATGGCTATTATTTATCAATGGATATGATTTATTCTACAATGCAAGGAATAGTCGCGAGTCGCTGCAGGCTTACGACCCGACACTTGGGGGCTACATTATTCAAGTTGAGATTACATCAAATATGCAGGTCTCATGTCGCTGCAAGCATGCACCATGACACTTGGGGGCTAATGCAAAGTCATTTTTACGAGCCTTATTAAAGACCTGACACATCACATCATAATGAGCCGGCCCTTTGGGGTAGGGATGGCAATGGGTACCCATTACCCGCGTACCCGGCGGGTAAAAACCCTATTAGGGCAAGGGTATGGGTCACAAAAATACCCATGGGTACATAAATAGGAAAATTTGAAACCCATCGGGTATAGTGGGTACGGGTATGGTTTAGTATAACCCATACCCGTGTACCCATGTACCCGCATGTAATATGATTTTTTAATAGGCCTTAAATATTATGTATCCATATACTAAATGTTTTTTTACATAAATCCCGCAACTGGCCCACAACAAAGCCACAGGACCCACAAGCCCATCCCATACGTGTACGTATCTAGGTGATTAATGTCCTTGTCTCAAAAAAGGTGATTAATGTCCAGAATTGCCTCGTTCCTTATATGGCTATATCAGGGTGATTCACGTCTAAAATTACCTCGCAGGCTCGTAGCAGCCAGCACCCAGCAGATCGATCTCATCTTCTCGCCGCTGCCCACTTCCGCCGGCGCCTCCAGCCGCTTGATGCCTTGCACCACCACCCCTTTCATGTCCTCCGAGGTGGACGCCAACACCATGGATCCAGGGCCTTGCGCCTCCGCGCGCTAGGAAAGAGCCAACTCCCCGGCTGACATCAAGGTCTCCCACCTCCTGCTCTGGGGTCCAAGGCGCAGTATCGTTGCAGCACTATGTCCAAGTTGTCCATGAAGCAGCGACACCCTAGCTTGCTTAGCAATGGTCCATCTACTGCTGCTGCTACCAAACACAAGAACAAGAGCAAGGTTATTTCGGCTAGGTGAGTTTCAACTTTATTTACTATTTTATGATTATGAGCGCTGATCTTAGAGTAGGAATATATTTGTTGTCCATAGATAATGTCATGTATTCATGTGTTGCTGTCATGACGTGTTGATGTTTATAAATTATTATTATAAGTTGTTGTTTATGATTATGTAATGCTCAAATTGATGTGTTGCAAATCTGGGTAATTTTACCCGCGGATACCCATTTACCCTGATGGGTGATGGGCATGAGAAAAAGTTGTACCCATCGACGGATATGGGTACGGGTGATGGGTAAGGTTTGGGGCGACGGGTAAGGGTATGGGGTGGCTGTACCCGTGCCCAAACCATGCGGGTGCCATCCCTACTTGGGGGCTACTAATTGCTCCTATCAACAATTCAAGGTACACAAGTCTTAATCCATTATATTGAAGGGTCCACTGCTCAGTTGGTAAAGCACAAAGCTCTTAACCTTGTGCACGTGGGTTCAAGCCCCATGATGGGGGTTACATCATATGATGTTCTTTTCAAAGAAGTATATATAAAGTCCCAACTCAATATTATCTTACTGGGCCGGCCCTTGGGGGCTACATGTTGCTTCTTGAATCTACATACAAAGTCCCTGCTCATTATTTCATAATAACCCGGCCCTTGGGGGCTACACTGGTTGAAGTTTTTATGAGCATAAGGCAATTTCAAGTCCTAGGTTGCTGCAAGCATGACAACCCGACACTTGGGGGCTACATATGTGGAATATTCAGTTTTGACTAGTGACTGAGATGAACAATCTGGATTTCTTCAAAGTGGTAATATTTATATTGAAGCAAGTCTTAAGTCATCACTTTGCTCTGCTCAAGACTTGGGGGCTACAGGTAATATGGATATGAGGGAGAAAAATCTTCAAAATTCCCAGTTTTGACCCGGCGTCAGCAACAATTATGACTCGGTATCATCTGTTTATAACCCGACAATTTTGGTAATCATAAATTGGCAAGATCTACATTTTCAAGTCGGCTGAAGATCAGATAAGTATTTCAAGACCAATAATTTTTAAGCATTGGCAGCTGAGTCAAATGAATTATTCTTCACAATTTTTCTCTGTGAGAAACCAACGTCAGCAAATTGATTATGAAATTTTCTTATTGACCCGGATTTTCTAGAAGGAGGAAATGACAGGGACTTAAGGATGTTCAGGTGCCGGCTTACAAGAATATTTAACCTGGAGCATAACTTGTTAAAATTGTTCTTGTGTTTTGTTTATAGGATCAGTTTAACATGGATAAATCCAAATTAAACTGGGGGCTAATGTCGGGGATATACCCCGCGGTATGGCCCGGCCGGAGATATGACCCGGTTGGGACTTGGTATTTCATTGGTCGGCAGATTGTAAGCCGGCAGATGTTTAAGCTAGATGTTTAAGCCGGCAGATGTTTAAGATGTTAAGCTGGCAGATGTTAAGCCAGATGGTAAGCCCGCAGATGTTAAGCCAGATCGTAAGCCAGATCGTAAGCCAGATTGTAAGCCGGATTGTAAGAAGCCCGAGGCGTTAAGAAGCCCATGAAGAGAAGCCCGTGATGAGAAGTCGGAATAGTTTAAGTCTTAATCCGAGTTGGACTCTACATGTAACCCGCCCCTTCAACTTATATAAGGAGGGGCAGGGCACCCCAAGAGGGACGAGTTGAATAATCGTTAAGTCTAGACACAGCTAGGAGAGCCGGAGATACGACAACTCCCTTGTGATGATAATGAGACCTAGCCACAAACAGCATGTAGGGCTATTACCGGATGATGTTTCCCGGAGCCCTAAGCTGTCTAAATCCTTGTCTTGTGTATTGATCCGCCTCGCGTCTCTCGTCCCGTTCAACCCCTCTCAATCTAACACATAGATGTGTTGGCCTCACGACTAAATCCTTACATTAGGACATCTGCCGTGACAATTCGAGGACAAACCCCATTTGGGCCTTTGTAAGCATGGGCCGGGCGATGGAGGGAAAAAGTAAATAATAACAAAGAATATGGACAAACTGAGGAAAACTAAGCAATGAAGGGAATGAAAATATAAATCCCATAAAAAATCCAGCGCCCAGGAGCAACAAGCCTAGAAGCCGAAGGGAAAGAGCCCATAAGCACAACAAACTTAATAACAACATACCGTCGAGTGGATGAGATAGTGACATCTCAGCTATACAAGCTCCACACACTGTCATTGGTTAATTAGTTATTACCTCTGTAAATTAATATAAGACATTTTAAATCACTAATAATGATCTAAAATGTCTAAAGATATAGCTACATCTCAGCTAGATGAGCTCCAGAAGCTCTCGTTAGTTCATTAGTTACTCCCTCTATAAATAAATGTAAGATGTTTTAGGTCGCTTATGTTTACAGAAAGACTATTATGTAAAACCGAATATTTATTTCTGAGCTCGAGCTCATCTGCACCCTATGTGCAGTAAAATAAAAAAATACTAAAAAATCAAAAAATTCTGAATTTCTTTTGCATGGTAGATGACTCCGTGCGTGAGGTCCTATCAAAATTTAGATCGTTTGGACATCTAAGTAGCTCTCAGCAAAAAAAAATCGGTCTGAACAATACATGAACAGTAAACTTTTTCATAGATCCCGAATTTATCTTTTTTGCTGAGAGCTCCTCAGATGTCGTAACATTTACCATGCAAAACAATCATTTTGAATTTTTCTAGTATTTTTTTTATTTCACTGTCATGGCGGGTGTAGATGAGCACCGGAGCCAAATCGCCCCTCTCAAAATCGTCTTATATTAATTTACAGAAAGAGTAGTTGGCGAATTGAAGTTGGATGTGAACTAAAGATGTAACACGCGTGCAGTCACCGATCACGTCAAATAAACCGAACTATCTGTCACGGTGCCATAATCAATTAGGAGTCACAATCATACAAATATGATCAATGCCATGGTGCTACAGCTAGCTAGACAGGTGAGGTGAGGTGAGGTGAACAATACGAGATTTGTTACCAAACCTACAATTCCCATCTGCACCATGGCATCTGTTACCAAACCGAGAGGCTTTCCAAATGCTACACTTACGTAATATGTGTACGTTCTGTACATAAACTTCCTTTCTTAACTAATCAATCAGCCCCTGATTCTCAGGTGGGCCCGCGTCCTGTTAATCACCATTAAAAATCGGCCACGTCTTGTACGTAAGCGCCTCACCACGTAACATTACGTGGGTGTAGCAAAGCTCTACGTACCACATCCACTGGTCTACATGGATGGAGCAAGACCTCCTCAATGTTAATTGCATAGCTTCCCGTACTACTACTAGATAGATACTCCCTCCTCCTGGAGTATACAAGTACGCAGTATCCATTGACATAGTCTCTCTTCTCCCTCCTCTTCTGCACTAGTGCCAACTGCCACAACCAGCTGGCCTTGACCAAGCAAAGCAAAGCAAAGCACATCATGTACTACTACGCATCAAGACAAGCTAGCACTTTTTCAGAGAAGAAAAAAGAAGCAAACTACAAGGCACAGTTTTCTTTTAAGCCGGGGAGGAACTTGGAAAGATCGATGTTAGTCGGAGCTCTAGCTCGCCTGAATGTAGCCAAATGGCTGTCATTTAGTAGTTAATTATCCGGCCAGGCCTATCGAGATACCGAGGTCAGGATTAATCTCCAAATGTCGTGAGTTAGACCACCTCCTACCTATCACTTGTAATCACATGATTAATCACCTCCAACTTAGTCAAAGACATGAGACAAACTGAAAACAACGGTTGTATGTGGAGGCATCGATGGATACATATATACAGTCAGGGCCAGGCTGCATGCACGCACGCTATACCTATGCAGATCGGATGAGATCGCCGACCAGCAGCTAGCTACTCCGCCCGATCGTGCGTGGAGAACTAAGCAGCGCATGCACGGGCCGAGTGATCGCAAGGAAAAGATGGCTCCTCATGCTCTCTTGTCTCCGGAGTCCCGCAACCGCGCCGCCATCCTGCCACTGCTACGCATACTGTGAGTTGATCGATCGATCGAGGAGAAAAGATGGCACGCTTTCTTGGTTAACTATGTCGATTTTGGACTCACGATCATGCTGCATGTACGTTGTTGTTTTGCAGAGAAGATCATGGCGCAGATGCGCGGAAGAGCCGGCCGGCGGCGACCTCCTCCAAGGCCGGCAGGAAGAAGAAGGTGCTGGTGCTGACCGTGGTGGTGTCCGTCGTGCTCATGTTCGGCCTCCTCAAGACCAGAACCCTCGACGGCCGGGTATTACTCCGTCACCGTCCAGCTCCTGTGATTAGTGTTCCACGGCCCCCCTACGCCGCGCACCGGCGCGTCCGATGGGACAGCGTCACCGCCTCCCTGGTGGCGGCGCAGGCGGGGTCGGTGGCGCTGCTCAACTTCAGCCCGGCGGAGGTGAAGCGGTGGAGGAAGCTGCGGTTACCCGGAGCAGTGACAGTCCGAGCGGTGCGGTTGCAGGCCGTGGACAGCGCCGTCACCTGGGCCGCGCTCTACCCGGAGTGGATCGACGAGGACGGTAACGGTACCAGCAGCACTAGCAGCGGAAGCTGCCCCTCGCTCCCAGACCCCGAAGATCAAGGAGGCCGGCGCTTCGACCTCGTCGCCGTCAACCTCCCGTGCCGCAGCCGTAACGATAGCGGCCGCTGGTCCAGGGACGTGGCCAGGCTCCATCTCCAGCTCTCCGCCGCCAAGCTCGCCGTCTCCGTCCAGTCGTCGCATGTCCTCGTCGTCTCTGACTGCCTCCCACTCCCCAACCTCTTCCCATGCAAGCACCTCTTCCACCAACACGGCCATGCCCGGCTCTACAGGGCTCACGCCGCCTACCTCCGCCCCCGCACTCGCCTGCCCGTCGGCTCATGCGACCTCGCCCTACGTCTTCCGACGAATCCTACGAAGCCGCTTACGGTGCTCAGGCAGCGGCGGGAGGCGTACGCGACGGTGCTGCACTCGTCGGACGCCTACGTTTGCGGCGCCATCGCGGTGGCGCAGAGCATCCGGCAGTCGGGCTCCACCAGGGACCTGGTGGCGCTGGTGGACTACGGCAGCGTCGGCGCGGAGCAGCGCGCCGGCCTGGCTGCGGCCGGGTGGCAGGTGCGCGCCATGGACGGCCGCATCCGCAACCCGCGCGCCGTGCCCGGCACGTACAACGAGTGGAACTACAGCAAGCTCCGCCTGTGGCAGCAGCTCACCGACTACCGCAGGGTCGTGTTCGTGGACGCCGACCAGCTCGTGCTGCGCAACATCGACTTCCTCTTCGACGCCCCGGAGGTGAGCGCCACCGGGAACAGCCGGACGCTCTTCAACTCCGGCGTCATGGTGCTGGAGCCCTGCAACTGCACGTTCGACATGCTCATGGCGCGCGTCCGCGACGTCCGGTCATACAACGGCGGCGACCAGGGGTTCCTCAACGAGGTCTTCACGTGGTGGCACCGCCTGCCGCGCACCGTCAACGTCCTGAAGTACTACCACCAGCAGGGCCATGCTGCTGCTGCCGCCTCGGCGGCGCCGTCGCCGGAGCCGTACCTGCTGCACTACCTGGGCATCAAGCCGTGGCTGTGCTTCCGGGACTACGACTGCAACTGGAACGTGCCGTCGCTGCGCCAGTTCGCCAACGACGAGGCGCACGCACGGTGGTGGGCGGTGCACGACCGGATCAAGCCGAGGGAGCTCGCCGCCAGGTTCTGCGCGTTGCCGAGGAGTCAGAGGTCGTCGCTGCAGTTTGAGCGGAGGCAGGCGGAGAAGGCCAACGCCACCGACATGCACTGGAGCCGTCCGATCACTGACCCAAGGAACACCCAACAACTCTTGTTGCCAATGCCACCCACCGCTTGATTCTATCCGCTTGCTTGTACCTATGGTGTTTTTGTAAATTTGATTGATATTTCTACGGATATCTGTAATCATTTCACAGGGGGTGAATATTTGTGAATTGCTTTTAGAAAAAAATCTGATGTCGATCGATTTTCCTAGCCGCTGGATTGCAATCATCCAATGGCCGAGCGTCTCGTTCTTCCTCCCAACCCCTCTCTTCTTCTTCGTGAGCACCCTCCTCCTCTTCTGGACGCTCACCTCTTTTTTTCTGGAATATGCACTAGAGTGCATATCAAGAGATAAGAGAAGGATGTCTCACCGAGCTCTCTCAGCGCTCAGGGAGATCCGACCGTCCGTTTCGATGGCTTGATGCGTTTTCGGCCGTCTGATCGAGCGCGTGGAAGAGCTGGGCCGTCGGATCTGGGATGGGCACTATAGAAATAAATAGTTACTGCCTCCAACTACCTCCACTCGTTGCCGCTTACTCCGTTTGATTCGACCGGGCCTCGCTGACGTGTGGGCCCCTCCCGGGTGGGCCGGCATTTGTCAGCGACCGTGTCTGCGGGTGCAGCCCGTGCGGCCCGTCGCGCGCCTCAGCGGGTAAATATCCCGTGCCACCGCACGTAATACCGCGCCCCCGCGGAGGGCATTTTCGGGTTTTCACGCGTTGGGCCCTTGCGTGTTGGCCGCTGGTTGGCCTGTGCTTCGATGAGGTGAGGGAGAGAGACAGCCCTGCCTCTTCGTGCTTCCATTCGTCAAACCCTAGCCACCGCACTCGCACTCGCTCCACCCCGATGCCCCTTCTCCACCCCTCTCACCGACGGCGCCGTCGGCGTCCACCCGCCTCTGCCGTCTCCTTCCTTCCCCCCGTTGGCCCCCTCCACCTCCTCTCTGTCGTCGTCTGACCCAGATGCGGCCGTAGCCCGCCAGCGCAGTAGGCGGAGGAGACGCGGCTAAGAGGAGCACGAGCCACCGCTGACGCCTACCCGACGACGCTGTGAAGGAGTCGACCAGAGAGGGAGGACGTCGTGAACCGATGCGGGCCCAACGGTGTGTGCGCGTGCCTCCGCGGGTTCGCGCCGCGGTAGCCGGAGGCGTGGGCGCCGCGGGTCAAGCGCGTGGGGTGCGTGGGCGCCATGGCGCTCGACTGCCGCAACGACGTCAGCGGCTTCGTGCCAATGAAGCGCGGCAAGGTCCCCGACACGACGGCTATCGTGGTGGACTTCGGTGCCATCCTCGCGGACTGTGTGCAGAGGTGCCCACGGGACTGCTCGTGCACGGTGTATGCCAACGCCAAGCTCAGCGGAACGCCAAGGACCAGCACGCTCGAGGACCTCCGTGTGTTCCCCAACTTCAGCCAGGAGCCCAGGACCTCTATGTGCGCCTTCCGCTGCCGATCTCGGTACGTGCCTATCTTCCTATGTGTACCTGCCTGCCTTGCACTGCCGATCTCTCCTAGCTAACCGCTCATCCATCCCCCTCTTTGGCTCTCGACAGGAGGGTCACGGCCGATGCTCGTCACGATCCAACCACACAACGAGCCAAAGGATGTGCCATGGATTCACTGTCCGGTTTGTCAATCTGGGTTCATAAGGTGTTTGTTCTTCTCCAATGCGTTTTGTTGATGCCTCATGTGATTCAACATGTATTTTTTTTGTTCCTATTGATTACAGAGTATAGTAATGCATCTTCAGTTATCAAGGGTGTGGCATATCTTGGCAGATTAGTGGGGAGTGAGGTATATCCTCCTTTTCTATTTAATTTTTGCATCTTTATGTAATTATGTTGTTCCTGGAAACGTTTCTATTTAATTTTTGCATCTTTATGTAATTATGTTGTTCCTGGAAACATTTATTTGGGACAGCTGCATCATAGAAAAGTTACATGTTGGTAAGTTCCGGATGTGCCATGAATTATATTGTCCTTGAACCTTCTTAATTCAGCTGTTTCCGCACTTGATTTTGTTAGTTTTGCAGCTGTAAAGTGCGTGTAGGTTTTTTAAGCAGCGACGATCTGGGTATTATAATGATTTGATTGGATTTGGTAGGTGTGCGTGTGTGGTGTACAGTCCAGTCGCGGATTAGAGCCTGTTGAATTCAGTTGCTCCAGTGCTTGCTGTTACACTTGACTTCCTATTGTTAGTTATTACCCGCTTGATGGGGATCACTGAGCTGCGGGTTGGAACTGAATCAGTTCATGTCCTGAGCCTTTTATAGCTTAGTTCTTGGTGTCTCTGGAGCGATGGTGGTGGGGAATCCCACTGGTTTCTGGTTGTGGATGTTCCCTTATTTTTTCTATTGCGATTTGTCAAGTATCCTACTTATTATCATCCGCCTTATGGCTAGAATGCTTGCACCCATTTGGTGGTTACAGTTGTCAGCCTTTTCTTTTACTCGGCTTGTCGCTCACAATTGGCAGATTTATATATTGTTGGTGATACAAATATTTAGCACCTAATTACTCATTTTTTTGTGGCAGGACATATTGATGGACAAATCTTATGATGGTATAGCTGTACATGAAGTTCCATATACATGGATCCCCACTCATCTGGTAAGATTCCAAGTACGTGCAGAGCACACACCCCTACAGGCTCTCTCCTATGAAATCTTGTCTAGCTAAATTTAATGGTCTCGCTGCTCCCTGCTCAATTTTGGTGCCTGTGGTGTCTGGAGTCTGAATTGGAAATCAGAACCAGTTCCATAATTTTCAGTTTGTAAAATTTCACTGAGTTTTACTGTATGAGACTAAAGGAGTAGTAAGAGTAGAAGAAGATTACTGTATTCACTGAATTATTTTTGACAGTAGTTGTTGTTGACTAAAGGTTACGCCGTCGACCAATTCACATTGCTGGCGCCGCTGTCCCACCGTTGGTCAGCACAGTGCACATCTCCACCGCTCCCCCGCGCAGCTCCATCCCCTCCTGCATGTGGTCAGTTCAGTTCCACTGTTTCCCCCATTCCATTACAGTGTTAGTGTTGATGTCTGTTGTGTTTACTGAAAAATAGTCTAGATTCATGATTGTTTCTCCCCCCCCCCCCCCCTATGCTGAAAAACTCTGGTCAGACTCCTAGATTTAGTTTCTAGATTCAGAATGCTTCAGAAGATTTGGTCTCTGAACATTTGGTTACAGTAAGGAGTGAGTCTAAGATCTTACAGTTAAGAGTTCAAAACAATAGCTGCCTGTTTTTGCAAGTTCAAATCAAATAATTAGATTCTTGTGTGGTAAACACTTTTCAGAAAAATAGAATCACCTTTGTACTGATAATTAGCCACTATAATTAGATTCTACAGTACACAAGATCAGATTTTACACTGAATCATTTTTGTGTGCACAAGATGCAGTGTAACAAATATTAGATTCTACAGTACATCAGTGTAAGAAAGATTAGATTAACTATAATTAACTGAATTTTACAATAATCATCAGTGTAACAAAGATTAGATTGTACAGTACACAAGATTTAGTGTAAATCTTCAAAATGAATTGCTGTTAGTATGTTCAGTGGGTAGAACACAAGACCAGATTTCTTAGGTTCTACTGTACACAAGTTGATTTAGTCCACAACATGTTGATTTGCATCAGATGTTCTAGACTGCAAGCATCAGAGTTGAAGAGGCTATTAACAGAACTAATTTTCTCATATTCTTATTTTTCTTTAAGTACTTTGTTTTGTTATCAATGGTCTAAGACTTGGTCCTTGATTAAAACTGTCATGTCTTTTTTTTGCTTGTTCTAATATGCGAAGTAGTGACTGGTCAGCTTGAATTTAGTCACAACTGAATGCAATCTGTATGTGTGGAGTACTGATACAGTGTGGAGTGCTGCTGTTGATTGGGACAACTAACGCGGTATTCCTGTGATTTAGAACATGGAGAAAATTGGGACAATAATGGCAGTATTCGTTCTACTCAAAAATGATTTTCTCTCTATAGTTTGAGCCACATCCATGAGCTGGAAAACAGTAAACTGAAACTGTCTGTAACAGTTAACTGTTTCTGGGATTTCTATGGTCCTTTAAATTCATGTCATGTACTCCTGGGAGTTGTCTGAATTTTTTTTGTCAGAACTTGGGAATCGTACATGACCTGTAGAACATCTGAAGTTCTGTTAAAACATTCTGTAATTCAAGGTTTGGTCTTCGGCCCTCTGTTGCAGCATGTGGCGCTCAACATGACCTGTAGAACACTGAATGGATGCACAAGAAAAGGAAAAAGGCAGCAAGGAGGGAGACGATATTTTAGGAATGAGTCTAAGATCTTACTGTAGTTAAGAGTTCAAAACAACAGTTGCCTGTTTTTGCAAGTTTAAATCAAAAATGAATATTGTTCCAAAAAATTATATGGAAATTACCCTTGTTAAGTTTGTCTCTCTGAATATGCTGACCCTGCTGTGATATCATCGTTAATAATGACTTGTTCACCATTCTATTCTTCCTAGGCTGTGGTACACATGCATGTTGAACCTAGGTACACAGATGACTCATCAATCGAAGCTTGCTACAGGTGAAATTGTGAGTGTTTTCTACGCAACCAGAGAAAGCTTGCTCGTAATTCAGTCAAGAAGGGGACGATGAAGAGGAGGCCGTGAATGTGTTGATTCAGGATCCAACTGGATGATCCGCTGGTGCTCTAATCCTCATCAAGTTCACATCAATGTGATCTACAATGATGCTGCCATGATGCTACCCAGACAATCTCACACCAATTTGTCCATATGACACAATTTCAGGGCGGGGGCGCTGGTACCTTCAACAGCAGCACAACGGGGGACAAAGAAGAAGATTGGAGCCGCCTGGACGAAGATCGGGAGCTGCACCACCACTAGCAGAAGCAGCAGAGGTGGATGAAGATGGCAACAGCAGAAAAGGCCGGAGTGGCGGAAGGCAGCGTGCGGGCGGCCGAAGCGGACGGCCCAGGCCCTGCGGGCGGCGCAGGTCGGCGGCGGCGGTCACCTCTGTGGCAGCTGCGCAGGTGGGCGGCAGTGCTGGGGACGCGAGCAGGACAAGGAGGAGATGCCGCCCATCAGCCATGGAGCCGCCGCCCGTCGAGTTGTTGCCGGAGAGGAGCAGGCAGGCGGCGGCGAAGCTCGCCTCCGTGTGCGCAGGTAAGCACGGGAGGCGCAAGTTTGCAGCAGTGGGGCAGGTGGGCGGCGGCGCAAGTGGGACTTCATCGCCGGCTGATCCCTACGGCAGCTGGGGCACGCGGTGCCCGCTGGCGACGGGGGGAGACGGAGGCTGGGGCGCGCGGTGCCCGTGGGCGTCGGGGGAGGAAGAAGGGCAGATTAGCATGAGATTTAAAGTGATAAGGTGTTTTTTGCAAAATTAGAATTGAACTACGCTGGTGACAACTTTTTCCGGACGGAGGGAGTACATCGACAAGGCAGATGAATTACGCCGCTTATTAGTATGCTTAGTGATTATGTAGCTCTCCTTTATTTTGTTCCTGTTCTTATTACCTATTTTGTCTTCTCGCTTTTGGTATCGAACTTCATGTCGAATAACTATCTTTTGTGGTCGTATGAATGCACCAAACTTTATCCTGACTTGTAATCTGATATTTATCATGAGCTCCATTGTGTCTTACTTCTATCAGAACTGAATGTCTCTTTACTCTGTTATTATCCTATATAGGTGCAATGCTATACCTGGATTCCTAGTAACATAGTGTTACATGCTTCGGCAAAACGCTCGGACCGGCACCCTCGCGCCAAGGCGCGGTCCTGATCTAGTCATCTATTAATAGAAGGAGCAGGGTTAAAGAAACCCTCCACAAGTAGCATTACATGTGATACAAGCAACACTACTCTACCCGGCCACGACCGGCATTACTAGCCCTATCCTACTTGCATAACTATCCACCTATGCAGCTCCACTAAAAGATGGTCCAAGCCGTCCTTGATGAGTCCAACGCGCTTCCAGTTTGCGCATTCCAAATGGATCGCTTCGATCACCCGAAGCATGGAGGGGGTTGCCTTGTCGAAAACGATCGAATTTCAGTGCTTCCAAAGGGTCCAGAGTCCCAGAGTGAGGATCGTTCTACTGTCCTTCTCCGATAATCTGCCATCGCTCGTCCTGGTGCACCACTCGGTCAGGGTGTCGTGCTGTGTGGGCATGTATGCAGGCGAGTCCATTGCCCCGGTCAGCACCATCCACACTTGCCTCGAGAACACGCATTGGAGAAGAATGTGGTTGATCGTCTCGTCTTCCTGCTCGCAGAACGGGCATTTGTCGTGATGGGGAAGACCCCTCTGTGCGAGTCGATCTGGCGTCCAACATCTGTTCTTTACGCTAGCTAGGAGAATAATTTGCAGCGTAGCGGGGCTCGCGATTTCCATGTGAAAGACGCCGTCGGGGAAACTTCTCTGCCCCAAAACTTGGCGGCATAAGCTGAACAAGTTGAGAAGTGTCCGCCTTTCTCCCATGCCCAAAAGATCACATCCGGGTGCTCATTGTTTAGCTGCACCAAGGCCATGCGCTCCCAGACATCAAAGAGCTCATGGAGCTGCTCCACGGTGAGCTCAAGGCCAAAGTCATGCGTCCAGGACTCCTCCCCCAGGGCGTCTTTGACTGTCTTCGTCTTCCTGATCCTGTTTGGAACGACATTGTAAATGCCAGGCGCGAGCTCCTGCACCCGGTATCCCTAAAGCCAGCGATCTTCCCAGAACAGGGGGGTGTTCCCGTCCCCAATTGTGGTGTGGGCGGCAGCTCTGAATAAGTCCATCGACTCCTTTGGTACCTTTATCTGAAATTCATTCCACAACCGCAAGGGGTCCGACCGCTGAAGCCATGGCCAGCGCGCCTGCATTGCGCAGTTCAGCCACCCCAGGTCGGGGAGCCCTAGCCCTCTAGCCCACTTGGGCGTGCAGACGGTGTCCCAGGCGACCGCGCAGCTCCCACCATTTGCCTTATCAGGTCCACACCAGAGGAATCCTCGGCAGATCTTTGTCATTGCCAGCAGAGTCTTCCATGGTATATCCAAAGCCATCATCGCATGAATTGGTATTGCGCATAAGACTGATTGCACCAGCAGTAGGCGGCCACTCTTGGGCAGAGTTGATGCACGCCAAGTGGGAAGACCAGCCGTCATTAGATCGACCAGGTCGCGCAGCTGAGATGCCCTTTGCTTTCTGAGAGTTAATGGCAGCCCAAGGTATTTGCATGGGAAAGAACCCACTTGGCACTTCAGGGTGCTCTGGACTGCCGCTAAGTCGTCTTCCGAGCATCGGATTGGTATTGCCGCACTTTTAAGAAGGTTCACCTTAAGGCCCGAAGCCTCTCCAAATATCTCAAGGATCCTCGAGCAAGTCCTTAACTCCCCTTCTAGTAGCTTGATGAAGATCATCACATCGTCTGCAAACATCGATATCCATTGCCGCAATCCGGATCTCGCCAGGGGGGATAGCAGTCCTTTTGAGGTGGCTAGGTCAAACAGCTTCTTGAGGGGCTCCATGATCAGGATGAAAAGCATTGGGGGGACGCTCACCTCTAGCCACGGCATCCCTGTCTTGGGCGAGGTCCTATGCGATCTGGCTGGGACGCCATGGCCAACCTATTGTATTTGTCTCACCCTCAGAACAACCAGATCCTTTCATTTAAGGCTTGGATTTTTTTATTTAATCCCTTTTTAATTTCTTCAATGATTAATTGGAATTCCAATTAATTATTTTGGCTGACTGTTTTTACATAAATAATAAGTAAAAAAGAAGTAGGAACTAGAATGAACAGTGCAGTAGCAATAAATGCGAGAATATTGACTTCCATAACCTCTTTATTTTTTATTTTCACAATAACTCGGGTTGTAATCCCATGGAGAGGAAAAAGGGGTATCTTGTAAATTCAAGGGTAGGGCTTGCATTCTGATAATACTGAATCAATTCAATATTATGAATATCGGATCTATCAAATCAATTCATGGATGAGAGTTATATTTCACGGATGAGAGTTATATAGTATAAATTTGGCTTTCACCTATGTTATGTATTCTCTCACAATCACTCCTAGCAATAAGTGAAAAGGCGGCTATCGATACTGTCCCAACACCTCCTCTTCTGTGTCTACTTCTCCATTCTAATTTCTGACTGGTTCACGCCTGCTTGTGTATTGGTTATAACCTCTGTACTGTATTTTGTTTGACTTAAGTTGCCAAATGGCGAGACCAGACCCCATGAAGCTTCTAAAGGGGATGGGATTGGATTCATTCACTTGCATTCCTGCTAGCACTACAAAAAGCTCCGGTCTTAACGCCCCTACGGAAGCTGTGCAGCCTTTCCTCGGGTTCGTAGAGTCGGGTTTCCCATTTACCCACAACGGAGGAGCCGCCCCCACCAACCAAAGCAGGTAGGCGGCCACGGTTCATAACGCACTCTTCGCACAACAGATCCACTTTGAAGTTGACTTATTCGCTCGGCCAATCGTCGGAATGTGTACGAGATACCATAAGGGCCCAATAGCTTCGCGTGAACCTCACTTCTTCTCCCAGAAAACCGACTAATGTCACTCGCTTTTCCACTCAACTTGCAAATAACAAATACACATTTATAATTCTACGAACAGCATCAAGCCTAGAGTGTTGTATGAATATGACTAAATGATGAAATGCAGCAACCTTGATCGAGACAATTACTCATCAGTTATCTTGGCAACAAAATAGCACCACCTTAAAGCCAATGGTATATATAGTAAATAACCATGGCAAAACCCATGACGTTTAACGACGTGCCATAATACGGCTTTGAATGTGACCTACAACTTAGTTGGAGGATACCGTAAAAGATCGACCAAACCAGCGAGATTAAACAACATGGTCATGCCTCCAACGCAACCACAGGTCATGAGACTGCTGGATTATCAACAAGAAAAAACTAAATGAGGCGACAAAAAATAGTTTCGATCGATTCCGAAACTAATGCTTGGAGAGGGGGGATGTAAACCGGGTCTCATTTAAGCCAAATTATGGTCTAATAGTTCAATAAAGTTTTTTTTGGGGGGGGAGAGGGGGGATGAACTACTAAGCTAGCTAAAACTAACTAAACAGGACTTGTGGGCGCCATTTACATCCCCAATATCCAACCATTCTACCCCTCCCTCCTCCCCCACCACCCGGTTTGATCCAACAGCGCACAGTCTCCTCCCTCCCCCTGATCCAGTCGGTCCATGCCTCTTCATCACCACCTTCAGGGCTTTGACTGCGTCCTATCCGCCCCCTCGCCGGCTATGCAGCGGCATGTCGCAGCCTCCCATCTCGGCTCGGGCTCCATCCAATCAGACTAAGGTTAATACAAAAACCACATGGCATATATTGTGCGAGCACTCGTCCAATCAGATCCTATTATGTTACAAAGCCTCGTGCTCAAGCTTCGCGTCGCTCGCTATATGAGCCTGGCCAGCGAGCAATGGCACCCACAAGCGTTTCCTTCCATAATTTTTTCTTCCGTTTTTTTTTACTTTTTTACAGTTTTATTTAAATTTAAAAAATGTGGACAGCACAAAAAATGTCTGTCAATTGAAACAACATTAACGAATCCAAAAAATATTCTGAATTTTGAAAAACAAAACATGAATTCAGAAAATGTTCGCCAATACAAAAAATGTCTGTCGGTGTCAAAACTGGCGGATCTCGGGTAGGGGGTCCCGAACTATGCGTCTAAGGTCAATGGTAACAGGAGAGAGGGGACACAATGTTTACCCAAGTTCGGGCCCTCTCTATGGAGGTAATACCCTACTTCCTGCTTGATTGATCTTGATGAATATGAGTATTACAAGAGTTTATCTACCACGAGATCGTAATGGCTAAAACCCTAGAAGTCTAGCCTGTATGACTATGGTCCCTTTCCGGACTAAGCCCTCCGGTTTATATAGACACCAGAGGGGACTAGGGTTGTATAAAGTCGGTTACAGAGAAAGGAATCTTCATATGCGGTTGCCAAGCTTGCCTTTCATGCCAAGGAGAGTCCTATCCGGACACGGGAGAGAGTCTTCGGTCTTGTATCTTCGCAGCCCATTAGTCCGGCCCATGTCCAACAGGTCGGACGCCCGAGGACCCCTTAGTCCAAGACTCCCTCAGTAGCCCCTGAACCAGGCTTTGATGACGAGGTGTCCGGCACGCGAATTGTCTTCGGCATTGCAAGGCGCGTTCCTCTTTCTGAATACTCCAAGATGGTCTTCGGACGAACGTGTCCGGATCTGCAACACAAGTACCACAAGAGAACATAATATTTCACGAGTCCAATCTGCCGACGACTTTTCGTAACATGACATCACGCTCGCCGGGTCATTATTTTGAACTGTTTCCTGTTGTAGGATCTTGAAGTATGTCTAGAGGGGGGTGATTAGACTACTTGACCAATAAAAACTTAACCTTTTCCTAATTTTATAGTTTGGCAGATTTTAGCTATTTTAGGACAAGTCAAGCAATCATCACACAATTCAAGCAAGCATGCAAAGAGTATATAGGCAGCGGAAAGTAAAGCATGCAACTTGCAAGAATGTAAAGGGGAAGGGTTTGGAGAATTCAAACGCAATTGGAGACACGGATGTTTTTGGCGTGGTTCGGATAGGTGGTGCTATCCTACATCCACGTTGATGGAGACTTCAACCCACGAAGGGCAACGGTTGCGCGAGTCCACGGAGGGCTCCACCCACGAAGGGTCCACGAAGAAGCAACCTTGTCTATTCCACCATGGCCGTCGCCCACGAAGGACTTGCCTCACTAGCGGTAGATCTTCACGAAGTAGGCGATCTCCTTGCCCTTACAAACTCCTTGGTTCAACTCCACAATCTTGTCGGAGGCTCCCAAGTGACACTTAGCCAATCTAGGAGACACCACTCTCCAAGAAGTAACAAATTATGTGTTGATGATGAACTCCTTGCTCTTGTGCTTCAAATGATAGTCTCCCCAACACTCAACTCTCTCTCATAGGATTTGGATCTGGTGGAAAGAAGATTTGAGTGGAAAGCAACTTGGGGAAGGCTAGAGATCAAGATTCACATGGTAGGAATGGAATATCTTGAGCTCAACACAAGGGTAGATGGTTCTCTATCAGAACATGTGAGTTGGAAGTATAGATGTGTTCTGATGGCTCTCTCCATGAATGAAGAGGAGGTGGAGGGGTATATATAGCCTCCACACAAAATCTAACCGTTACACAAAATTTACCAAACTCGGTGGGACCGAATCAACAAACTCGGTCGGACCGATTTAGTAAACCTAGTGACCGTTAGTGATTTTCGGTGGGACTGACATGCAACTCGGTAGGACCGATATGGTTAGGGTTAGGGCATAACGTAATCTCGGTGAGACCGATTACGCAAACTCGGTGAGACCGATTTGGTAATAAGCTAACCAGAGAATTGGTCAGGTAAACTCGGTGGGACCGATTTGCTCCTTCGGTGAGACCAAAATGTTACAAAAAGGAAACAGAGAGTTTACATTGCAATCTCGGTGGGACCGATCCGCTCTTTTGGTGAGACCGAAAAGTTATGAAAAGGAAACAGAGAAATTGCAATCCTATCTCGGTGAGACCGAGATCCCTATCGGTAGAACCGATTTGCTTAGGGTTTGGCAGTGGCTATGACATGTGAAACTCGGTGGCGCCGGATTGAAAGAATCGGTAGGTCCGAGTTTGGCTTTGGGTTTAGGTCAAGTGTGGATATGGAAATTAGCTGAGGGTTTTGGAGCATATCACTGAGCACATGAAGCAAGAGGCTCATTAAGCAACACCTCATCCCTCCTTGATAGTATTGGCTTTTCCTAAAGACTCAATGTGATCTTGGATCACTAAAATATAAAATGAAGAGTCTTGAGCTTTTGAGCTTGAGCCAATCCTTTGTCCTTAGCATTTTGAGGGATCCACTTTCATCATCCATGCCATGCCAATCATTAAGCTTTCCTGAAATAATCATCTCGGAATAGTATTAGCTCAATGAGCTATATGTTGTTATGAATTATCAAAACCACCTAGGGATAGTTGCACTTTCAATCTCCCCCTTTTTGGTAATTGATGACAACATATAGATCAAAGCTTCGATAAATGATAATAAGATTTTAGAACATCGTCGCTTTGAGAAGTATGTGAAAAGCAAGAGCTCCCCCTAAATTTGTGCATATTTTAAAATTTGCTTTGGACTGCAAATGCACAAAGAGTTAGAATCATAGGTTACTCTTCCATGTCACATACATCTTGGTGGAGCGCTCAAAGTGATAAGAATTGAATACATGCACTCATCACCAAGAAAAGTGAATGATCACATAAGATAGATAGGATAATATCAAGCATGCATAAGTGTAGCTTATGATCAAACACATGATCATCAATGTCTCACAAGCATATCATAGTATCTCAACCAAAAGCAAACAAGTTTGAAAAACCACCAAATAAAGCAAGGGAGAATAAAGGCAACACTCTCTCTCTCGAAGCCTATGATCTATACATTTTTCTCCCCCTTTGGCAACAAGTTACCAAAAAGTTCCTAGAAAATGCATAGTGCTAGATCGACTCTCAGGCTTGATCTTCTGGTGGTGGTGGAGTCTGGATCACTCCAAGGACGAAGGCTTCTGTAGAAGTGGTTGGAGCTGGAGCTGAGGTGAATGCTGGAGCTGGTTGGGCTGGTGTTGTAGCTGGAGCTGATGTGGTGGCTCTGGTGTCAGGAACTGGCACTGCAGTTGACCTCTGAGCTCGTGGCACTCTGGCAAATGCATCAGTTTTAGTCTTCCCTTTCCTCTCCTGCATGTCATCTTGAAGTTGCTCCACTGCAGACTGAATCTCTGTTACTTTTACATCCAAGTCATAGAACTTTTGTTCCACGATTCTCTCTAAGCTCTCCTGATTCTGAGTGAGGGTGGCCAATCCTTTCTCAATCCTCAGTGTAGATGCAATCAAGTAACTAAGCTGCTCCTGCTTGGTTTTCAAGAAATACTCAGGTGACTCCTCTTGAGTTGGCATCTTGGCAGCTTTTTCCTTCCTTGCCTTCTCCTTCTTTGCTTGAGCGTGAGCTGATGATGGTTCATTTTCATTCATCACAACTTGATTGTCCTCGAAATCTGGATGAATAGGCAAGTGTTCCTTGTCCAACAAGTAAGTGCATGTGCCCATCTTTGAGTTAATTAACTCCTGGATTTGAGGGGCATAACCACAGGTCCTCTTCTGATCTGCTGCAGTCCTCTTGATAGTCTCTACTATGAGGCTCATGACTTTGAATTTCTGAGGCACATCAAATATATGTAGCAAGTTAATGGAATGAACTCTGATCATTTTGTGGTCTCCAGACTTGGGCAAGAGTGTGTGCCTAAGGATCCAGTTGATCGTAGGCAGTCCTGACAACAGGTGTTTTACGGACCCAAGCTGGTGAGTGTCAAGATCATCTACTGGAATCTCCTTGTACATATTTGCCATTGAGTTATGATCCATTTTTTTCTTGGCATAGACATCCCAGTCATCTTCATTTTCCTCTGGGGCATTGATCAACTTTGCCCATTCCTCAACAGTTGATTGGTACCTTGTACCTTCAGACATCCATGTTATCCTTCCATCTGGGTAGAAGTGTGCTGTGGAGTAGAATTGCATAATGAGCTCCTCGTTCCACTTTGTGAGCTTCTGCCCAACAAAGTCAGCAAATCCACAAGCACTGAAGTTGTCTTGCACTCCAGGATAGTGCTGCTCATTCTCCTTGATGTAGGTCCAGTCGACCCACCTCATGTCACAAATGATAGGCTTCTTATCCAAAAAAAACTGTCTCATAGAAGTCCTGCTGTTCCTTTGTGTGGAACCTGTAGTCAACAGCAGTTCTTCTCCTTGAAGCATATGGATCTTCTTCTCTCCACTTCCTCAACCCCGAGTCTCTTCTGATTTTCATGTTCTCAGCCACAGGATGAGCATCATTGTGGTCTGGAATCTTGGGCTTGAGTTTTCTCATAACTTGTCCTTCTTCATCTTCTCCAACAGCTTCAGGCACTGGGGCCTTGTTCTTCTCAGCAGCTGGTATGCTCCTTGTATTTCTCTTTGGTTTTGGCTTTGGAGCTGGCTTGGCCTTGGAGACAGCTTTGGGTGCTTCTTTGGGCTTGGATGCAGTAGCCCCTGATTTTATAGCATCACCCATAAGCTTTGGTGCCTTAGGTGCTGGTGCAACAACCTTTTCTTCTTCATCTTCTTCGGAAGAATGCTTTTCAAACTCAGCCATTGGATCAACTTTCTTGCACCATCTGCCCCTTTTTCTTTCCTTCTTCCCTTCAGCAGCAACTAGCCCTTTGGGTGTAGGATTTTCAGGAATCTGAGTTGAAGCTCTGGCCTTTGGCATAGGCTGCCTACCTGCTGTCCTTTTGACTTTCAGGCCTGGCTTTGTGCTCTGTGCTGAGCCATACTCCTTCTTGAGCACTACTCTCTTGGAAGTAGCTTCCTCTTCCTCTGCCACATAATCCTCATCCTCTGAGTCTGAGGTTCTCTTCTTCTTTTGTCTGGTGGCAGCTTTTGGCAAATTGCTAGGGCTGCTCCTGCTGCCTTCATCTAATGAACTGGAGGGACTAGTGCCCTCACTCATGTGCACTTGCTCTTCTGACATGTTCTGGCTGTCACTCTGATCAGACATGATGTAAAAGCTGACGGTTGACCCTGTGAAGAGTTTATAGATGAGGTAGAGTAGATGAGCATCACAAAATGCAGAGATTTTTGCAAAAGAATGATTCAAAAACTTAGTTTTAGTTTCCCACAGAAATCATTTCGGATCTACCGATTTTTAAACTCGGTGATACCGAAGCAGTTTTGGAACCTAAACTAGTGAACTCGGTCAGACCGAGTCATAGTTCGGTGGCACTGAAACTGCTAGGGTTTCACAAAGTTCCAAAATCGGTCAAACCAATTAGTAATTCTCGGTCAGACCGAGTCTCACTTGTGCAATGGCATGAGCCAAATCGGTGGGACCGAGTTTTTCAACTCGGTAGGTCCGAGATGGTTTCGGCGGAAACCTAACCCTAAAATTTTTGAATCAAACATATTCTACGAATTGCATTGACTGGATAGGAGTGTTTCAATCGTGGCTAGAATCAATAAGATCACAATGTGCTAGGAATCAGATGGGGAATAGCACAAAGATCAAGTCCATACCCTAGTTCGACGGAGACTCGCTACGGCGGCAACTGCGGGGTTAAATTCCGTTGACGGCGATGGAGACCAGCGACTGGAGGCGGTTGGCGGCGAGGAGACGATCCGGAGACCACGTAGGCAGAGCGAGCTATTGCGCGGGCGAAGGGGTTCGGAGAAATTTCCAAATTTTTGCCCGTGTCTATATATAGCCCGACCCTGTCGGTGTGACCGAGTGGAACAACTCGGTGGCACCGAGATACAAAACTGTATACAGTTATTGCAACTCGGTGTGACCGAATGGTTCAAATCGGTTGCACCGAGATCGAAAACATAGATCGACTTGATGATCTCGGTAGGACCGAAAAGAAGATATCGGTCAGACCGAGAATCACAAAGAAGTTTTGGAAGTTTAAGTCTATGACGAATCGGGGACTCCGAGTGCTCCTCACACAGAGTGGTTTGAATCTGACTTGATCAAATTTTGTGATGTAGCATGAATAGAGTTTGATAGAAAAGCATAGATAGCTAGAGAAGGTTCTTAGGCATTCTTGTCCATACACTTGGCAAGAGAAAAGAAAACCAATCAATCAAAACAACAAGTGGATGTCCTCGAATGAGTAAAATATGCAACCAACATGCTCACACAATAAAATGGCAATTGAAATATGTGGCAAAGCATGCACAGCCAATACTAGCATCTATCAAGCAATTGGCGATGACTAGGTCATCTATATATGAGTATATTGACTTAGGAGTCAAATGAGAACATTTGATCATAGGTCATACTCATCGTTTAAGCACAAGTGGGGTTACCACTTTTACATAAAGCATTGTTGTGTTCACATCATTAGAGTTGCTTTAGCTCAAGTCTTAGAGTAAAGCTCCCCCTAGATGTGATATCCCCCCTAAGAGGGATGAACTAACATTGGGTTTTGTCGATGATGACTTCATGTAGATGTTGAAGATGTGGATGCTCAATGTTGATGTAGAACAATTGGAGCTATCCATTGGAGTGAATTGCACTTTCAATACCTACATGGGTTAGTCCCACAAGGAACAACCAAGAATATCCATAGACATAGAGTGATTCACACACAAGATGATGTCCATGAAAGCTTTTAGGTTACCTTGTCCCTTGACTTACCAACAAGAGGGTTTGTGACTCCTTGAACTAGTGCAAGATGTGGAAGTTGATTGCACTTGTTCTTGCCAAAATGATAAGAGTGAAGTATGTCGGCGGAGTCACCCTCAAGAACTCTCTAGTTCTTCTTCTTTTGGATCCACACCATCTTTATGGGAATCCTTGGAGTTGTAGTTGTACTTGATGAAGTGGAACTTGAAGTAGTCTTGGGAATCCACTTGACTAAGGTCTTAGGAGCTTCTTAAAATGCATCAATTTCCTCTTGAAGCTTGTCCTTGCCTTTTTGCTTGTAGTCTTGTGGTGGAAGATCATCTTGAGCTTGTGTCCCCTTGAAGGAAGTAGGATCATACTTCTCTCGCTGAGGAACAAACTTCGTCTTGGGGTATTGATCTTCTTCCCACTCAACTCCATTGGCGTTGAACTTTCGTTCAAAACCAACACCTTGATTCTTCCGGTGCCTTCCTTGCTTGCGTACAATCTCCTCGAATTGCTTACTTCCGGCAAGGCTCTTGTAGACTCCTTTCTCTATAATTCCCTTCAATAAGCTATTTTCTTGCTCAAGTGTAACTTGGCTAAGAGAATCATTAGTGGAATCAAGAGAACTACTAGAAGCAACAATATTGGATTTAGTATGATCATTGTTACTACTAGAGGAAGAATCTTTCTTGTTATTGTTGCTAGATTTGACTTGAGGCATGTAAGTGGATAAGAGTATTGCGGAGATCATCATTGATTGCCTTTAAAAACTCATGCTCTTGCTCAAGATTGAGCTTTTCAAAGCGTAACTTCTCATGAGCTCTTAAAAGTTCTCGATGATCTTCGAAGATAGTTTCATGAGCTAACTTAAGAGTGTTTAGTTCTTTAGTTAGAGCCTCAATCTTCTCCTTATCATTGTCATTCGTTTTATCTTGATTAGCATGATTAATTGACGTTTCATCATAGTATTCATCACTAGAGTTGTCAACAAGTAAATCATCATCACCTAACAAGTCATCTTCATCACTATTGAAATCAACATACTCGGGGTGTGTTACCTTAGGACCTTTGGCCATGAAGCATCTTCCAACTCCTTCATTTGGTGAGTCAAATATGTCGTAGGAGTCGGTTGACACAAGTGCTAGACCGGCAACACCTTCATCTTGAGTATATTCGGAATCGGAGTGATAACTTCTCTCGGAGTGGTTGTCGGAGTAGGAGCCGGATACCCATTCACCAACATGAGCTTGATGTCTTCGTTTTGTGTAGCTCCTTGATGACTTTTCCTTTCTTTCTGAATCCTTGCTTCTCCGTGAGTATCTTCGTTCATAACGATCATCTCTACTCCTTCTTTCTCTAGATGGTGATTCTTCTCTTTTGCTTCTTCTTTTTGGAGAATCTTCTCTTCTTTTGTAGGGTGTCGTACACTCATTGGAGTAGTGTCCGGGTCTTCCACAATTGTAGCAGTTTTGCTCTCGACTAGAAGATCTTTTGTCATTGTAGGACCTTGACTTGGAGCTTCTATCTTTGCTTCTACTCTTGTAGAACTTGTTGAAGTTCTTCACCATTAAGCTCAATTCTTCATTGAAGGTTTGTTTCTCACTTGATGATGTGGGGGCTTCACATGAGGCTTTGTAAGCTCCACTTGATTTGTTGTGAAGTTCCTCTTTATCCTTGAGTGACATCTCATGAGCAACAATTCTTCCAATGACCTCCGTTGGCTTGAGATCTTTGTAATTGGGCATCATTTGGATCAAAATGCACACGGTATCATATTTTCCATCCAAGGATCTTAGGATCTTCTTGATGATGAATCTATTTGTCATCTCTTCACTCCCTAAGCCGGCAATCTCATTTGTGATGAGAGCGAGCCTAGAGTACATTTCAGCGACAGCTTCACCATCCTTCATTTTGAACTTGTCAAGTTGACTTTGAAGCACATCCAATTTGGATTCCTTGATGGAGTCGGTACCTTCATGCATATCAATCAAGGTATCCCAAATTTCCTTTGCATTCTCAAGACGGCTGATTTTGTTGAATTCTTCGGGGCACAATCCGTTGAAGAGAATATCACAAGCTTGAGCGTTGTATTGCAGCATCTTCAACTCTTCCGCGGTAGCTTCACGGTTTGGTTCTTTCCCATCAAAGAAGTCACCTTGCAAACCAACACACACAATAGCCCAAACGGCGGGGTTATGTCCGAGAATATGCATTTTCATCTTATGCTTCCAACTAGCAAAATTAGTACCATCAAAGTAAGGACCTCTACGGTGATAATTTCCCTCGCTAGACGCCATACTCTCCTAGGTTGTGAAACCAAGGCTATGACCACCAAAAGCTATGGAAATCAAAGCAAATGGAGACCAAAGCTCTGATACCACTTGTAGGATCTTGAAGTATGTCTAGAGAGGGGGTGATTAGACTACTTGACCAATAAAAACTTAAGCTTTTCCTAATTTTATAGTTTGGCAGATTTTAGCTACTTTAGGACACGTCAAGCAATCATCACACAATTCAAGCAAGCATGCAAAGAGTATATAGGCAGCGGAAAGTAAAGCATGCAACTTGCAAGAATGTAAAGGGGAAGAGCTTGGAGAATTCAAACGCAATTGGAGACACGGATGTTTTTGGCGTGGTTCGGATAGGTGGTGCTATCCTACATCCACGTTGATGGAGACTTCAACCCACGAAGGGTAACGGTTGCGCGAGTCCACGGAGGGCTCCACCCATGAAGGGTCCATGAAGAAGCAACCTTGTCTATCCCACCATGGCCGTCGCCCACGAAGGACTTGCCTCACTAGCGGTAGATCTTCACGATGTAGGCGATCTCCTTGCCCTTACAAACTCCTTGGTTCAACTCCACAATCTTGTCGGAGGCTCCCAAGTGACACCTAGCCAATCTAGGAGACACCACTCTCCAAGAAGTAACAAATGGTGTGTTGACGATGAACTCCTTGCCCTTGTGCTTCAAATGATAGTCTCCCCAACACTCAACTTTCTCTCATAGGATTTGGATCTGGTGGAAAGAAGATTTGAGTGGAAAGCAACTTGGGGAAGGCTAGAGATCAAGATTCAGATGGTAGGAATGGAATATCTTGAGCTCAACACAAGGGTAGGTGGTTCTCTCTCAGAACATGTGAGTTGGAAGTGTAGATGTGTTCTGATGGCTCTCTCCACGAATGAAGAGGAGGTGGAGGGGTATATATAGCCTCCACACAAAATCTAACCGTTACACAAAATTTACCAAACTCGGTGGGACCGAATCAACAAACTCGGTCGGACCGATTTAGTAAACCTAGTGACCGTTAGTGATTTTCGGTGGGACTGACATGCAACTCGGTAGGACCAATATGGTTAGGGTTAGGGCATAACGTAATCTCGGTGAGACCGATTACACAAACTCGGTGAGACCGATTTGGTAATAAGCTAACCAGAGAGTTGGTCAGGTAAACTCGGTGGGACCGATTTGCTCCTTCGGTGAGACCAAAATGTTACAAAAAGGAAACAGAGAGTTTACATTGCAATCTCGGTGGGATCGATCCGCTCTTTCGGTGAGACCGGAAAGTTACGAAAAGGAAACAGAGAAATTGCAATCCCATCTTGGTGAGACCGAGATCCCTATCGGTAGAAACGATTTGCTTAGGGTTTGGCAGTGGCTATGACATGTGAAACTCGGTGGCGCCGGATTGAAAGAATCGGTAGGTCCGAGTTTGGCTTTGGGTTTAGGTCAAGTGTGGATATGGAAAGTAGCTGAGGGTTTTGGAGCATATCACTAAGCACATGAAGCAAGAGGCTCATTAAGCAACACCTCATCCCTCCTTGATAGTATTGGCTTTTCCTAAAGACTCAATGTGATCTTGGATCACTAAAATATAAAATGAAGAGTCTTGAGCTTTTGAGCTTGAGCCAATCCTTTGTCCTTAGCATTTTGAGGGATCCACTTTCATCATCCGTGCCATGCCAATCATTGAGCTTTCCTGAAATAATCATCTCGGAATAGTATTAGCTCAATGAGCTATATGTTGTTATGAATTACCAAAACCACCTAGGGATAGTTGCACTTTCACCTGTCCTGCCATTCCACGTTCCGAGGCGAGGTTTTTAATGGCACGTCTTGTCAAAGCAGAGATCGTGTCCCCTTATCGCGGGATTTTTATTAATACGAGAGTGGGTAACCCAACCGTTCCATTGGAAAGATTCCATGGGAATAGGCAGGTTTTTAGGCCTAGGAGGAGGCGTTCGATATCCGTTGCCTTTATAAAGGCGCAAAGGGTCGTCTTTATTTACGCCAAACTTCTCCTCAACCTCCCCAACCTCGAGTTCTAGCACCCAAGGCTCGACTCCATTGCTTCTATCCTCCCAGTCATGTCCGGACCCAGCCCGCAGGGCCGATGGATGGCTTCCTCTGTTACAGAGGAGGATATTGCGAAGCTTCGGGCAGCTAGATACCTGACCGCGGAGATCCCCCACATGCTTCCTGCTCAAGGACGGGTTATTCCGACTCCCAGATCCGGCGAGAGGGTCGTATTCATCTCTCACTTTCTTCGAGGGTTAGGGTTTGCTCTTAACCCCTTCGTCCGGGGGCTCATGTTTTATTACGGACTAGATTTTCACGATATGGCCCCAGATTGTTTCCTTCACGTTTCGGCGTTCATCATCACGTGTGAGGCCTTCCTCCGAATTCCCCCACACTTTGGCTTATGGCTCAAGAACTTTAGTGTGAAGCCGAAGGCGGTCGACGGGAAACAAGCGGAGTGCGGCGGCGCTGTAGTGAGCAAGCTTACCAATTCTCTTTGGCCAAAAGGTTCTTTCACCAAAACTTCCAACCAATGGCAGCGGGAGTGGTTTTACGTCACAGAACCCCGCGGTACCAAGTGGGCAGCTATACCTGCGTTTCGTTCGGGCCCTCCGTTACAGCTTGCATCATGGATTAATAGGGGGCTGGACTGGGGATCAGTTGATGAAGTACAAACTCTGTAGAGCTGCATCCAAACCCTCCTTGAGAGGGACATCAATCTTGTCAATGTGATTCAAGTAATGCTAGCCCGCCAAGTCCTGACATGCCAGTGTAGGCCTCTTCGCATGTGGGAGGTTAATCCGGAAGGACCACGGACCCTCCAACACTTTTTCGGCACGACACACAAAGGGATGTGGAAGTTGTTTTTCGGGAAACGGAAACAGCGGCCAGACACCACCGAGGACATCGGCCTCGACTGCAACCACCCGGATACCTCGGTAAGAGCTCAATCCCCGAACACTTTGTAGTTAAGCGTGCCGTAATATGTTACTGAGCAAACTATCTTCTTCTAGGGCTGGGTAAAGAAAGCGGAGCGGATTTGGTGTCCGACTCCCCTCCCCGAAGACTCCGCGGATCCTGTACTAACAAGGATGCTGGCCCAGACACCGTACCAGATGCCTGTGGAGGAGGACAAGGCGGAAAGTGGGAGGACCAAAGGCGGTCTTCATCCCAAAGGTATACCGAATATTGTGCCCGAGGGAATCAAAATTCCCTCGTCTGAAGACAAAGGTGAAGGATGAGTTGACGTCTCTTCGCCCCATGGTAAGAAAAGGGCTGCCTCCAAAGATTGGGAGAAAGAGGCTCCTAAGCGAGGCTAGCTGCCTCAGTCGGGTGGCTCGGGCTTGGAGGATGGCGTCTTCGCACAATCCCGTGATGAGGGCAAGCCTTCGGCCGAAGCGTGAGTGAACCGGGATGTTTTCTTTAAACATATCCCGTTCCTTTCCTGTTACCACGGTAACTTCTAGAATATATGTTTTCGCAGCTTGGCACATAGTCTTCTTCACCAATCCTCTTCCTCGGGAGATCTTCTCCCCAAGATGATGTAAAGCGAGACACCTCCGCCAGTCTCCTCGCCTAATAAGGCGGACGACTTTGAGGTGTCGTCCCGGAGGACCTCTCCTGATCAACAAGTGGTGCGAGGGGTGATGAAGACACCGCCCAAAGGTGATACTTTGGTAGCCCGGGATCCAGGGGCCAACAATAAAGCCCCCGGACTATCCGGTTTACAGCCGAAGACGACTCTGGGAACATACGAGCGGATCCCTTCGAAAGGAGGCCGTACTCCTGCAGCATCTTCCCGAGGTCCGGAAGCGCCGGATATATTGACGAGCATGTTGCAACGGGCGTCCGTCTCGGAGGAACATCGTACCTTGATGGGTATGGTGGTTGAGAGGGTTCTGTCTGCGAAAAGCGGATTGAACGAAGCCTGTGCAAGCCTGCTAAGAGGCTTCGAGGTTTGCGCTGAATAAATCTTTGAGTGTGTTTTATTCATGAACTATGCCTGTGTATAGGTAGTAGCCCCTGAGACTCTAATTGGCCTCCCAAGGGGGGCGATCAGAGGATCAATAAGATAAGCCCAGGAAATAATGATTAAGTGGAACACAGGCTGTTACCCACCTGGCGACTGCCCGGACTACGGAGGTTACAGAGCTGCGGCGGAAGCTTGATGTAGCGGATGATGACCTTGCGCTTATTAACAGGCGGCTTGACGAGGTGCAAGGTATGTCTTCGGGGGTTGTCATTACATGCATGTGCCTATAATTGATCATGACGCTAAGAATTTTATATTGAAATATGCATGACTGCAGATGGTGTCGCCGCGGTCGAGATCCTTCGGGCTGAGCTGGCCCGGGACAAGGAGCAGGCCCGGATTAATAGTGCGGCTGCCGAGAAGGCATCTGCCGAGCTAAAGGCTGAACAGGCTGCTCGGCGCCAATGCGAGGAGAGAATATCCACGATGGAGTGTGAGCTAAAGGATGCCGCTAGCCGCTGTGAAATCCTCGAGAAGGATAATAAAGCAAAAAATGGCTGATCTTGACAAGGCCTTGCGAGAGGCAAAAGAAGCGCGGTCCGAATCTAGAGCGGACCGGGAGGAGATCTGACAAGCTGGGGAGATCGCGGCTAGTAAGCCCTTTTTATTGCAAACTAAGTTCGACAATCTGAATTATGATCCACTTAATAAAGTGTGGAGTTCTCCAGACGCGTTGTTGGACTTGCCGAAGAGTGCTTCCGATGCGGCGCAGTTTTACCAAGCGCAAGAAGGGTATGCAACGAAGAAGCTTTTCTGGTCGCAGTTCGGTACGTCAAAACGCCCACTGTTGCTGAACGAGCAGATGACCCAATGGGCCGAGCTCCATAGACTATATGGTTCTGCCATGAAGGACGTCGTGGTCGGGATGTGGCCGAACGAGCCAATTTCGGATAGTTATTTTGGTTCGGTGCGACGACTTGCTGATGCGATGCCGCGTATTGACGTCGTTAAGCGCTTAGCATGCATTGAAGGTGCACGGATGGCTTTTGCCCGTGTCAAGGCATACTGGGCGAAGATGAAGGCCACTGACGTTGCAGCGAAGGGTCCACCCAATGTCAAGGACCATCACGCACCAGAGCATTAGTTCGAAGACTGGAGGGTGCTCGCTTGATAAAGGGTCAATACTCAGAAAACATGATATTCGAGTGAAATGTATGGGGATTTGTAAAAGATAATATTATGATAAGGCTATATATTTTAGTTTTGCCTAAAACTTTTGTTCCTCCCGTGCGGCCGTTTTGGTATTAATCTGAAAGTTTTCCAGACGTCGGCTTCAGCCCCCTCGTTTAAAGGACAGGGGTGTTCGGAAAAGCATAGGATCACTCTTAACCCAACGTCTTGGTCCATTAAGGAGGTGTCAATGCGGTGAACTAGGTAATTGGACTATAGGGCGTTAACACCTTTACTTAGCCATAGGAGTTTTATTTATAGGGGGGACCACGATATAGCCCCTGGTATGTGTATGGCTTATTCCAATATGGTGTGTTACATATATGACCTGAAGAAAAAGGTCCTTCGTATAATATGGAGGGAATCGCGAAAGATTCTGATAAGTCATCGAGTGGTTGACCAGCTCTCGCCGCATCATGACAGTCAGTTTTCAGCTTTCTCTACTGAGGTGCTTGACCAGATGAACCGGAAGCACAATCGTAGTAGTTCTCCCTTTACTACCCTAGCCGATAGAGCGGAACATAAGGTAGCAAGCACAGGAGCCAGGCAACCCAACTATTGACCCAAGACATGATTCAATGCTGATGCATATAAGGCCAAACTCGTGACGCCGAAGTACGCTATAAAGCTGTTCGGACTTGACGGCAACTCATTTGTTCCCATACCGAGCCTCTGGCAAGTTATGCCGAAGTATGTGTGTGAAACAACCACAGGAGTCGAATTCAGTTTTATTTTTTAAAAAGCGAATGCTGAATGCGGATTATGTTTACTGGGACCTGAGTGATATGCCAATATTTATTTTATAGATAACAAGGCCGCAACCCCGGCTATTTGACATGCCCGGGGTCGAAGGCGGAGGAAAAGGGCACATTACAGGCTCGAAATAAAGAGTGCGGTCTACAAAAAGTTGTTTTGGACCTCCTGTCGCACGTCTGCGCCGCCTGTCCTTGGTGAGGGGGCTCCTTGACGGAAATAGCCCCTAGATGTACGGATCCGAACTCTGCTAGAGTCTTTTAGATGTTTAGCCTTTGCGTCACCTATAGTAAAGGATAATGAAAGGGAAAGGGTAATTAGGAAAGAAATAAAGGTTATGGGAGTGTTTGCAGGCTCGTCCGTGTTGTGCTTCCGCCGATGCCCAGGGTATTTTAAGTGCATAGTTATGTATGCGCGGTACCGATTTCGCAGATATATGGGGAGGGCGGCGGAAGCCGAACTGCTAGTTCCGCTCCGGAATTGGTCGATCCTGTTGAATGGAGACTGGTGGCTTAAGGGCCGACAAGGTATGCGGTTTAATAAGACCGCTTTATACTTCGGCTGAGGTCGCCGTAGTATGATCTTCAGTCCGGACGGAGTGATTCTCCTGCTCCCTTGTAGCGTTGTGTGCCACGTATATCATGTTCACTGTTTTTACTTCGGGGGAAAATTGCTTCTGACCCCCGGTATTTGCTTGGTGTGTCTCTTCGTTGTTGCTATCACCGGGCGGCCTCCTCCCCTTGTGTTCGGCGTTGAGCTTGCCGGCCTGCTTGAAGACCCAACAACTTCTGTTGGTATGATTAGCTGGTTTGTCGGGGTGGCCATGGATCTGGCAAGGTCGATCCAATATCCTGTCTAAATTGGATGGTCCGTCTCTATTTGCCTTGAAGGGCTTTTTCCGTTAACCGGGTTTGGGCCGCTGAATCCGGCGTTGACGGTAGTGTCGCGCATTCTTTCGTTATCAATGCGACGTTTGTGCTTGCTGTGCCGTGGCTTGCCATTGTCGTCTCAGACTTCTTAAGTGCCCGGATCGCTGACGCTGTTGCTTCTACGAGCGAGTCAATTGTCTTCTCCCGCGCAAAAGCGGGTCATTAGAGAGGTAAGGGTTGGCATGGTTTTTGGTTTTTCTTGACTTAGGTGGCGGGCAAGCCACTCGTCCCGGACGCTATGTTTGAAGGCCGCTAGGGCTTCCGCGTCCGGACAGTCGACGATTTGGTTCTTTTTAACTAAGAACCTAGTCTAGAGTTTCCTGGCTGACTCTCCGGGCTGCTGGACAATGTGACTTAAGTCATCGGCATCCTGTGGCCGAACATACGTACCTTGGAAGTTGTCGCGGAAGGCGTCTTCCAAGTCCTCCCAGCTGCCAATAGAGTTTTCCTGCAGACTGTTTAACCAGTACCGAGCTGGTCCTTTGAGTTTTAACGACAGGTATTTGATGGCATGGAGGTCGTCGCCGCGGGCCATGTGGATATGGAGGAGGAAATCCTCGATCCATACCGCGGGATCAGTTGTTCTGTCGTATGATTCGATATTCATGGGTTTAAACCCATTTGGGAATTCATGCTCCATTACTTCGTTTGAGAAGCAAAGAGGATGCGCGACGCCTCTGTATTGGGCCACACTGCGACGTAGCTCCGATGGAGTCCGTCTGCGGTTTTTGGCCTGGGCGTGATTAGGCTTGTCGCGTCCGAGTAGATAGTCATCGCTGCGCGTCGGGGCACATCCTCGTGATCCGTAGATCGATCTAGTATGCCTTGCTCTGCTGTCCAGGCCCTGCCGGAGGTCATGTGTATGATCCCGAGCTGTTTTATCTCTGCCTATACGGTGAGGTGGGGCGGGCTGGTGTTCGGCTTGAGTTGCTGCTCTGTCATGACCGCGTTGTGGTCGATTAGTCGTATTGTACGATGATGGTATGGGCTCCGGCGCCTCATCGCCGTACTGAGGTATCAATTTGCGCTTCAGGTAATTTTTGGTTGGGCCACTAAGGCCGTATTCCTCGGCGGCTAGGACTTCGGTCCATCTATCATTGAGCAGATCTTGGTCAGTTTGAAGCTGCTGCTGCTTCTTTTTCAAGCTCCTTGAAGTGGCTATTAGCCGGCGTTTAAAGCGCTCCTGCTCAAGAGGCTCCTCAGGCACGATGAAATCCTCGTTGCCGAGGCTCTCTTCGTCTTTGGAGAGTGGAAGATAATTACTGTCCTCCGAGTCTTCGTTTATGGCCTGTTCGTCAGGGCTAACGTGCCCGTCTTCCCATTCGTCCTGTTCGGAGGTTGTCCCAACATGGTCTTCATTGTCTTTGGCAGCGTACGGGTTTTTTTTGTTTGGTGCCGGTGTTGCTGTCTTTTGTACGACATGACTTAGAGCGGCGCCGCTGGTGTCGGCGTCTGAGTTGTGTCTCAGGAGGTTTATCCTCAACTGGATCCTCTTTGTCGTTGTTAGTTTCTTTAGGTGTATCCACCACGTATACGTCGTACGAAGAAGTGCTCGTCCAGCCTCCGGTAAACGGCAGATTTTGGCCCTGCTCCTCATTGGCATCGTCGTCCATGCCGTCGATGTCTTCGGAGGCGTAATCGAGCATGTCGGTTAAGTCCTCGACAGTGGCTATGTAGTGGGTGGCGAGTGGGAAGCGAAATTCCCCGTCATCAGCCTCCTGTTCAAACCGGATACAGTTCGGTTGTGAGTCCCCCGCTAGGGACAGATTTTTTAATAAGTTTAACACGTCGCCTAAAGGCGAGTGCCAGAGGATGTCCGCGGCTCTAAATTCGGCGATCGATGACTGATCCAGCTCGACGTGCGCGGTCACACATGGTTCGGAACTTAAGGCCAGAAACGAGTCCGAGGCTCCTGAGACACAGATATCACCCGAGGTTAGGTCTGTGTGCGGCTCCAACGCCCCGGAGTCTGCGGCTTCCGTGGCGGGGTTGAGCTTCCCGTCCTCGGTTGTCGTGATCTGCTCCGGATCTAAGGCCGGAGTAGTTACATGTGCAATTTCCTGGGTATGGACCGGTGACAGATTTAAGTCATGCTCATCGTAGGGACAGGGAGTGGCTGTCATGGTCTCAAAGCCGTCAAAGATCAAGTCTCCACAGATATCCGCGATGTAGTTCAAGCTCCCAAATCTGACCTGATGGCCAGGGGCGTAGCTATCGATCTGCTCTAGATGGCCAAGCGAGTTGGCCTGCAGTGCGAAGCCGCCGAACACGAGATATGTCCGGGGAGAAAGGTTTCCCCTTGGACGACATCGTTGTTGATGATCGAAGGAGCTATCAAAACCTTTTGGGGACGACACAGTGGAACTTTCAATGAAAGCACCAATGTCGGTGTCAAAACCGGAGGATCTCGGGTAGGGGGTCCCGAACTGTGAGTCTAAGGTCAATGGTAACAGGAGACAGGGGACACAATGTTTACCCAGGTTCGGGCCCTCTCTATGGAGGTAATACCCTACTTCCTGCTTGATTGATCTTGATGAATATGAGTATTACAAGAGTCGATCTACCAAGAGATCGTAATGGCTAAAACCCTAGAAGTCTAGCATGTATGACTATGGTCCCTTTCCGGACTAAGCCCTCCGGTTTATATAGACACCGGAGGGGACTAGGATTGTACAAAGTCGGTTACAGAGAAAGGAATCTTCATATGTGGTTGCCAAGCTTGCCTTCCACGCCAAGGAGAGTCCTATCCGGACACGGGAGAGAGTCTTCGGTCTTGTATCTTCGCAGCCCATTAGTCCGGCTCATGTCCAACAGGCCGGATGCCCGAGGACCCCTTAGTCCAGGACTCCCTCAATGTCCACGAATTAAAAAAAGTTCATGAATTCTAAAAAATGTTTGTGAATTAAAAAATATTTGTGACTTTAAAATAAGCTCACAAATTTGGAAGTATATCCATTAATTTTAAAAGCATAAAAAATTCAAAGGATGTTTGTCACTTTAAAAGATGTTCACAAATTTTTAAAGTATGGGTTAGTATAGTTTTGAAGCAAGATTTAATACAATTTTGTAGCACATATTTTGCCCAGAAAAAACACCGAAACATATCAATATGAGATCTAATTTTTATGATCGTGACGGGACTAACGCGTCGGTGAAAACGGTTTGTTGGACAAATGGTTCGAGAGATAAATCCTTTTGAAAAATCAAATCTATGAAAAAGCACAAATAAACCCACTTATTTCTCGTGCGGGTGAAATTTTTTTTCTCCAAAATTCTCTAACGACGACAAATAACACACTCCCTTCGTTCCTAAATATAAGACATTTTAGAGAATAAGTGAATCTACATTAAAGTATGTTTATATACATCCATATGTAGTTCATAATGAAATTTCTAAAAGGGATTATATGAGTAGGGGTAGGGTGTGCGTGTGTGCGTTCATAAAGGTGAGTGTATGCGTGTGTATATGAGTGCTTGCGTCTGTACTGTGTTAAAAAAAATATTTAGAAACGGAGGGAGTAAATACAATGTGTCACTTGTCACCATCACTGGAGAAAATGGAATGATCTTTAAAAGGTTCCTATTTGACGATACATATCATTCGCGGGATCCACACCATTGCAGCCGACCGGCAAAACAACAGTCGAACCGGCCTCGGGGCGGCCTTTAGGACGGGCTGGGCCAGGCTTTATGCATATGTTGAGTTGCGTCCTTGTTTTCCAAAAAAAAAAAAAGAGTCGCCTCCTCTAATCGCTTCTCTGTTATTGTCCTTGGATGGACGATGAGATGTGCAAGATCACCGATTCACGTGAAGCGAGCTAGGCGACATCCAAAAGCAAGTGGCGCCCGTTCGTCCGTGAACCGATGCTCATCAAATTCGATCGCTCCAACAGCAAAAGATCGATCGAGGCAAGCATGCATGTCTCATCCCGGACCCGGAGCATCTGTACATATACATGCCAAATCTGGGGGGAGTTACACCCATCCATTCATGTGCGAGCTCTCAAGCCCTTCACACACTACTGAGTACTGACAGTGACTGAGAGACAGCATGGCAACAATGGCGCCCTCACCTGCTCTGCTGCCAGCGCTCCTCCTCCTGCCCCTGCTACTCCTCTCCGTCGTCTCTGCTGCAGGCGCAGCACCGGCAGCAACAGCAACGGTGCCGACGATACCATCTCAGCCCGGCAAGCCGAACTCGAACAACAAGCAGAAGCAGGGGGGCGCGCCGCTGGGGCCAGCGGTGCGCGCGCTGGTGCAGTCCACCTGCAACGCCACCACCTACTACGACCTCTGCGTGGCCGCGCTCGTGGCGGACCCCGCCAGCTCGACCGCCGACCTCCACGGGCTCTGCGCCATCGCCGTCTCCGCGGCGGCCGCCAACGCCTCCGCCACCGCGTCCGCGCTCGCCAACACCACCTGGGCCGCCTCGGGCGCCCCGGAGCCGGGCAGCGACGGGCGCGCGCAGCAGGTGCCGGCGCTCCTGACGAGGACCTGCGCCGGCAAGTACGGCGAGGCGCGGGAGGCGCTGCTGGAGGCCCGGGAGTCGGTGGGTGAGGAGGCGTACGACTACGCGTTCGTGCACGTGGGCGCCGCCGCCGAGTACCCCGCGGTGTGCCGGACGCTGTTCCGGAGGAAGCGGGTGCCCTACCCCGTGGAGCTGGCCCGGCGGGAGCAGGCGCTGGAGCACCTCTGCACCGTCGTCATCGACATCATCACGCTCCTCGTCTAGCCTGTGTCACAGCCCCATTGATCCTGCCTCAAAGTACCCTGTTTATCGGTGTGATTCATGTATGCACGCATCACAATTTTAAATTTCCCGTTAGATGAATAATCGCATGCGGTTTGGCATGCAGATTACGTACTCCTGTAGTAACCATTATTATCGAGCGTAAACCGGAGTGTACTGGCACTGCTACTACTGTAACTTTGAAAGTGCATGTTGGCACACAGAATTTGAGTTCAAGGTTTCCGGCAAGAAACTAAAAAGATGGATCCAAGACTGAGATGTCGAGACAAGGCGGGCAGCGGCCATTAATGAAAAGGTCGATCACATACTTTTCTTCTTTGACGCCATCCGCATATATATTGTCTCTACTGCTTGGAGAGGAATATATGTCTGTCTTCATGGCGGCACCCCCACTCGTCTTGTTCGACGATTGCATGGGCTGTCTCCTGTGTGGATGAGGCCCCAGCGAACCTATGGTGAACGAGTGCCCCCGCTCGACCATCGCATGTTCTCGATCTTGGCAATTGAGGCGAATAATGCACGTCTTGCAAGTTGCAACTGGGGCAGCTCTCCAGGAGGAGACATGAAGCCCGCCGGTGAGTAGGGTGTTTTGGTGACCGGGCTTTATGGACGAATTTTTTTAAAAAGGAAATCAAAATTCAAACCTTTTGCTTTTAGAAAATCTAAAAGGACATGCATGTATATAAGGATGAAATGTAAGTGTGTGTAGAAATTCACGGTGAAATACCTTGAATTGCGACATGTACAAAAGAATTACTAATGAACTTCGGGGATGAACAGTATCATGTGTTGAAAAGCCACGGATTTTCTTTTCTGCACAACCCCACGTACTTCATCGTGAAAATTTACACGCGTGTACATAATTCCTACATGTAGTATATCTTTTATATATATATATATATTTTTCTAAAACATAAAAAAATGAATTTTGATTTTTTTTCATAAAACAACCTCCATGGAGCTCGACCTCCAAAAGCAATTTTCGCCGGACGATGTTCAAACAAGTCAAGCTCAATGCTTTTTCATGAACAAGGAGTTTGGTGCCTCACGTGATGTACTATGGGCATGTTTGGTTGTCTGCATCGTTTTTTGGCCTCTCCCTACATCTATGGTTGAAAGGTGATAAGGGCAAAGGAAAAAAAACATGTTTTCACTTAGTTTGGTTGCATGCATCCTTCCCAACGTGGCTGAGAAGAAACACATGCATGATGTTTGGTTGCAAACATTTGTTTCCTGGATGCACATGATATTGTTTGATTATGTGCGCACTGATGATAAATCTCACCTTTTATCCACGTGATAAACTTATTTCACGTAGGATCAGGTGTTCAAGGAAGAAGAGAAGGGCCGGCTAGAGCCAGAAGGTGTGACAGCCCTCTGATGCTCATCTAACGGTCACAAAATCAACTGGTGTGAGTCGTTTTTCCAGGCGACTAACGCCTAGCTAGTCCCTTATAGCACAATACAATAGGTGAACACGAGTGTCGAAATAGAAAACTTACAACACGAAATTCATGTGAAATGGCAAGATGAAGCTAGTGATTAAAGGAAATTTCAATTGGTCGATTATGTGTGTAGAATTTACCGAAATTCGTCCAAATAAACATGCACATGTGTGTACGGTCTAGTAGGGAGACATAGATCTACTCGTCTACTACAACCATAGAAATAGAAATCATACAACATGAAAGTCGCGTGAAATAGCGAGATGAAGCTAGTGCTCAATGGAAATTTCAAGCGGTCGACCGTGTGTGAAGAATTTGACCGCTAGAGCGTCAAGATCCCATGCTACAACATACAGGAACAAAAAAATCACTACACAAGCTAAAATATGCTTGATGTTGTTGATTTTAATCTTAAGTTCACATACGTGTTAGTTGGTTGGCAAGGATTGACTCATGATGTGATCAATATCCATGTATCTGGGAGATGTTGGATATGCATGTCGGCATGAGGTTCTTTCACCCTTTAGAAAAACCAAGCACCATATCAATGAGTTCTCTGCTAGGAACTATTCTAAGAATGTTGCCGAATTGTTCAGTCTCACACACTCTAGCCTTAGAGTTACTGTTAAGAGGACATTTGGTGCTTTGAATAATAGATTTAAGATCCATGATTAAAAGGCATTCCATCCTTTCCCCACACAGACTAAGCTTGTTTTTTGTGTGTGCATATTCTTCATAATTGAATCTTAGACTAGAGTCTTGATGAGTATGTGCTGGAAAAAGTGAGGACTAATGATGTTGACTTCCTCCATGGTGTGTAGACAATTGAAAATGAAGCTTGAAATAACAAAATATTGGAGTGGGTTGAGACAATATGGGCTAACTGAGGCAACACAAGGTTCTGAAGAAAAAGAGGAAGACGAAGACGAAGAAGAAGAAACATGAGACGGTGAGTAAGAAGATAAGACGGGGATGGTGAACTCCCCCTTTCATCGCAGTGAAAAACTTCCCCCTCTATCTATAAGACTTTTAATTTGATACTGCCGTTTTATGAGTAGCTAGGACAAACATGTTGTAATTTCATACTACCTGTGTATTGTATTTTGTGGTAAGGTTGCCACTACTAATAAGAAGGGTGACCACAACATTAGGCTGGGAGCAATCAAACATCATGTAATTACATCTACATAGCCACAACCCTCACAAGTGCTATCAAACCAAACAACATGTAACGGACGATCCAATGGTACAATGCAGACAACCAAAAAAAGTGCACAAAATGACTAGAGCATGCTCGTCCTAGCTACTAACAGAAAGTGCCGAAAAGCCATTTGGTGCACGGGCTACAACTAGCTCCTTTTGTCTATAATAAGTTAAAACATTTTTTTAGCGAAAACACAAAAGTAAATATGGTTCCACGCGACCCGTGTGAATAATAAATCTGGAAAACATACTAGAAAAAAAGCAAAGAAATATGATAATTTTGGGTATGAAACTTGGTCGACCATTCTACTTATGTGTAGAGTTACATATCCTGAGATGTCCAACTTCAAGAGGGCACCGAATACGACATCACTTGGAAGCATGCGGCCAGTGGCCACTACTCGTCAGCCTCCGACGACAAGATGACACCGGCGATGACATCACTTGAAAGAACACGACTAGTGGCCACTACTCGTCGGCCTCCGCCGATAAGGCGCAATTCTTGGGTGTGCAACCCGCACCTCCATGGAAAGGACAATTTTGAAAGCTCGAGCACTCAGGGAGGTCAATTTTTTGTTTGGTTGGCCATCCAAAATAGGATTTGGACGGTGGATAGGTTGGCTAAGCATACTTGACCAAATTGTGGCATGCCCTTTCTGCAAAAAAAGAGCAAGAAAATCACTTCATACTTCTCAAATGTCGGTACACCTTGAGGCTATGGGGGTTGGCGAGGGAATGACTCCAACTTGGAGCGCTCTACCGAAGAGTGGTGGATCAACATGCCTGAAAGCAACATCCTGAACAGGAGCGCCGTGGCCTCCCTCATCGTGTTTTTAAATTGGACCTTTTGGAATAAAAGAAATGCTAGGGTCTTCCATCACAAGTCCGCACCACCGGCAATTCTCCTTGAGGGTATCAGGAAAGATACAAAGCTTTGATTCATCGCGGGTGCGGACATTTGGGACTACTAATGTCTGGGAGAGTAGTGATGTTTTTCTTTTGCTGTTGGACAGTTGAGCGTCGGATTTGTAAACGAAACACTCTATTCCTCTTAATTAATGGATGAGGCAAATCATTTGCATCCATTTTTAAAAAGTTTCGTGAAAGAATGACTGAGGTATTTATTAGTAAAGAAAACACAATCCGACCTTGTTATCCCGTTAAAGAGTGTTTTTCAATACTTTTTTCGATTTTGTCATTTCGCTCAGAACACCAAGGATGTCATTTTTCCATGAAACTTCGTATGCGAGTATGCCGGTCAACCATGCATATCACACAAAAAATAACTAGTTTTCCTAGTATTTGTTTCTTGAATTTACTAGTCTCAATGGGCGCGTGAAATATTTCACATTTGTACTTCTAACTTTATTGGATGGTCAAACTATCTTAAAGTTTGACCAAATTTGTGCAAAAATATATCAATATTTGTGAATCAATTAGGTATATAATGAAAATATATTTCATCATGAATCTAATGATACTAATTTGATGGCATAAATGTTGATGTATTATTCTATTAATATGATCAAACATAAAAAAGTTTGACTTTTCAACAAAGTTGTAAGTACATTCTTGCAAGGATGGAGAGAGTATGTCTAGTACATCGCATACAAATTTCGATCTATATATTTTTAGTACATGTTTCATATAAAAATACCTAGATTAAAATGGGCTTACTTTGTTTTGGCGACAAATCTATCTTTTTAATGTAGCCTACAAGTCATCATATTCCCACCACAAAGATCATCATATACCATATAATACTCCTATCCATATATCAATTATAATAACAACTTATATTATAAGACGGAGGAAGTATATTATTCAACAATATTTTATAAATGGACCCTAAAAAAACATTTCAAAATGGATAGAAAACACATTTATAGTTTTTGGACCCTCGTATCTTGCCGACATTTGCGAATGTTTTAATGACAGTTTTGGTTGGTCCAGGGATGGCAATTTTTTCAGACCAACATGACATTTTCTGAAAAGAAGGCTCAAAATTGTCACCCTCTCAGAAAATGCAATGTTGCTTCGAAGAAACTGCCACCCGACATAGATGTGTTTTCTATCAGGAAAAACATTCGAAATGCCATGCTCTCCCAGCAAACGTCATCCAGATAAGATTTCTGTAGTTTTTTTTAACTTGTAAAAATCAGTTTTGTTTTTGAAATTTCGAGGATCCAAAATGATGGTCTACCGGCGAGGCACGCGCCGTCCGCCGGTCCCCTGTACGACCCCCCACATCGGCTAGCGCGCGCAAACACAAAGCTCACAGAGCCACGGGCGCCAAACTCGATCTAGCCGAGCGCCCAAAAATCCGGTGGAAAGGAGGGGAGGAACCCTAGCTATGGCCGGGGAGGCAGGAGGGGGGCGGCCCCGCGACTGGCTCTCCGTAGACGAGACGGCGGCGGCCTTCCTCTCCCGCTCCCTCTCCACGCGGCCCCCCATCCTCCTCCCGCCGCCGCTCCACCGCGCGCCGCTCCGCCCGGGCAACGTTGTCGAGATCGCCGGCCCGTCTGGCTCCGGCAAGTCCCAGCTGCTCCTCATGGTAAGCGAAACTCCAGCGCTTACACACTTTTTTTCCCCAAAATAAATGTTTGCATTTAGCGCCACAGGGGAGTACACTGCGCACTTGCAGGAGTTTCATATCTATGGCTGGAAATACTGCCTCCGATCCGAATTAATTGACGCAGTCTTTAATTCGGATCAGAGGGAGCAGCAGTTCACCGCAAGCTTTGATTGATAGGAGTGTTTATGAAGTCGCGTAAACACAGGGGCAATCTGCATCCATAATATCAGTTCAGACTTCAGAATGTAACCTATACTGTAACATAACTACATAAGTGTGATATACATGTAGCGCCAAAAATCTCGAGGACTTTAGGAATTCAGGGCAATTTTTATAGATTAAACAAGTTCATGGCATTGGTGAAACATATTGGCGGCGTGCGGAAAAGGAAGAAACAATACCTTCAGTGCTTCATACGCTTGGAACTAGCACACCTGGAATCTTTCAGTGTTTGTTACATGCAAATTTGTATTAAATCAATGCTGTTTTAACACCTATTTTTTATATATGAAATGATGCAAAATGCTGTGATCAGCAAGGAATATCTCAGCTAGTGTGTGATTGCTGGTATGTTAGTCCGCAGTGCAGTGCATACTACCAAAGGAGTGGGAAGGTGTCTATTTCGGCGGCCTGGGGAAAGCAGTCATGTACATTGACTTGGACTGCCGATTTGATGTGCTGCGGCTGGCTCAGATCCTCAGGAAGCGCATTGCGGCGGGTTGTGGTACATTGTACTTAAATTATTAAATTTGCATTACAAATTTGTCAATTTGACCTATCCAATTTAGATCAAGCTAAAATATAGAATTCTTTCCTCACCAAAATAATAATCTGTATAGTGCCTATAATAGTGTGTACAGTGAATTGACTGCCCATGCTTTTTTTGTTGCCCATAGGGTTGGAGTAGAACTGGATTAATGGACACTGTTTCTCTGTTGTATTACCAGTGGTTTGGTTGTTGGATTTTGCGCCATTGCTTTTAGTCTCTCTGTGCTCATAATCTACACTACATACTGTCCTGTCTTCATGGAGCAGAGATGTGCCTATAATAATGTCTTCATTTTTCTTATATTTTGCAGGTTCAGTGCATCCAACAAATGAAGAATTTGAAACTGATGGTTCAAAAGATAAATTCCGTTCGTTTGAAAGTACACTGTTTTCTGATTGCATGAAGCGTTTCCTGTATGTCCGTTGTTACGATAGTTCAGAACTTATAGCTGCTTTGAAGGCAAGTTCGATATGTTTGTGACATATACACCTGAGCATGTTACTACTCTTGTGATGTGTTCATATTTTTGTTGTCTGTTTCTTGGTTTACCTGATTTAGAAATTAATTGAAACATATAAATAAGCTATGGCTGACTCTTAGAACCATTCGAAATAACTAGTTAAATTATTTTGTTTATGAGTTTACCCATGTTGCATTATTGCGATGTGGCCAAAGGTTCTATTTCTAGTCTAGCTAGAGAAAACTATGTAGATTTTCTCATTTCTATTGGCTGCCCAGTCGTGCAACTTTCATGTTTTTTTGTTTTTTGGTACCCTTTTAGTCAATTGGATGTTGGCTGAAAAGGTAATAATGATAGAACTTGGGCATGTAGCAGCACACACATTTGGGAATAAGCATACACCATTATCATCTGATAAATACTACTCCCTCCGTCCGGGAATACTTGTCATCAAAATGGACAAAAAGGGATGTATCTAGAACTAAAATACATCTAGATACATCCCCTTTTATTCATTTTGATGACAAGTATTTCCGGACAGAGGGAGTATATGTGTGGTGTGTACAGCATGTTAACACACCATATTTAGGATCATCATGTAGGTGTTTGATGCTTGGAGCTTGATTGTTCGAAAATAAGATACTTGTAAGAGTGAACAAAACACAGAGAGTTATTGGGTGCTATGTGTGGGATGAGTTACGAACAAGACACTTATGCCTGTCTCTTGCAACAGTCTAGGGGGTATACCATAATAAGCTATATCTTCATGTTTATGTAATATGGATGTATTTCTTATATCTGGTTGGTGACTTCACAGAGTCTAAAATCTCAATCTGAAGCAAGGAACGGAATTTTTGGCATTGGTGTATATTTGCTTATGTTAGACAGGTATGTTGCTGGCTTCCTAGAATTTATTCGGTTTTGTTTAACTGGTCAATTGAAGTTATATCTACTGTATCAAAGTGATGCTTCTCCCTTTATACTTTAAATTGTTATCACCAAATTATGCTCCATTCCCGCGGAATCATAGTGTTTGCTTATCTCCACTTCTTTTCTGTATTTTTCAATCACGTTGCTGGCTAACTGTTTTCTACTGTAACATATCCCCTTTTACAGCATTGGCGCATTCTACTGGATAGATCGTGCTCTTCAACCTACTAGAGAGAGTAAAGGGTGATCACAACAAACATTACACGCAATACTAGTTTCATAGCCTCCTGATCTTATTATGTACATATCTTCAGTAACAGTTGGTTTGGCATGCATGCTTTATTTGGTTATTGCTTCATGTATTATGTGGAAATCACTGTATACACGTGACTATTAGAAAAGGCTTTATCTCTACTTTGGTATAAGGAATTTTCTCAAATATATGCTACTGAAGAGTAGTATGTCACATGAAAATAGTCACTCTCATACTGTGCGTCATATAGGAACTAAACATAAAATCAACAGTTACAGCATGGTATATACACACCAACAAGTTAGCAGACTCAGTTAGCTAACAGTTAAGCTGTAATAGTTAAAATAAAATAATATTTTTAACTAATATCAGAAGCATCATCAATGCAGAAAGAAAACATCATGCTAAGTACAAAATACAATGTACATTTGATTTTCACTTTGACGACCAACTAGGCAACTGGTGGAATGATGCAGACAATGTAGATTGCCAGAATATAGATATATAATAATCATGGTGCTTATGAGTTATGAACCAAGTCAAAAAGCAACTGGTGGAATGATGCAGACAATGTAGATTGCCAGAATATAGATATATAATAATCATGGTGCTTATGAGTTATGAACCAAGTCAAAAACATGTCGGTGCTGGAAACATCCCCAAGTTCTTCAAATCCAGAAATTTCCAGCGTATTTACACTTATCTTAGAAGTGCATTATGGGTGTAAAAAACAAGACAATAGCTGGTTCAATTAATTATGGATATGCAGTTTGCGGGCGCAATGGGGCCTCAGTGCTTCATGCATTTTTCAGGAATCGTGTTTCTGCAGGAAAAGACACCAAATTCCATTTTTGACTGAATAATCCTTTTTCTCATTTCCATACTTGAGCACTCCCTTAGTAACACCTCTCTGCTTCTTGGCCAACCTTTTCACACCTGTCTTTGCAGGAAAACTCTATCATTTCAGAGTATCACCGAAACTGTTGTCCAGGAGATACACAAGTTTTTGCAACTTCAACCTATTTTGGTGTTGGTCACAAAGGCGCCTATTTATGGTGAAGGAATCACAACATCAAATGACTTCCAAAGGTGGCGACTTGAGACTTAAGAATGTGCACTCTATTTCTGCTGCTGTTGTGTAAATATATATGTTGGATGCTAGGACTGACCAAATGAGCTTGAATCTCGCTGATCATTTGTGGAGGTTGAACTTCTTAGATAACTTGAGATTATAGAATATTAAGATTATGTTTTCTTGTACTGAACAGTCAAAACCTTTTCTATAGGTTTATGAATATATGCAGTACAAGAGTACTGTTTCCCGTAAAGAAAATCCTTTTCTTTAGTGTTTAGACCTTGGAATGCAGTAATCAGGTATGGTAAAGTTGATTCATTTAGTAAACCATTGCCGTGGTTTGAATATGGAAAAATGGAGCAAAGTAGGCACTCTTCACTGGAAGGTGGTGATACACTGATCGTGGTTTCAGTTTGTTCACCTTAACTTCATTTTACCTAATTCAACATGTTGCGGTATATAATAAAAAAATCATACTCCATCCATGATCAGTGTATCACCAACATGTTAAATTAAGTATTTCAATGTACTGCACTGTGTTGAGTAGTTCCTTAATATAAAACTTCTCTTTTGAGTAGTTCCTTATCAGTATCAAACCATTTAAGCAAAATAATTGTTTCCAAGACAACTTTAGCGCATTTTCTTTTCAGAACCTATAGTTTGAGCTACCCCATCCACACATTCAACATTTTTTTGAGTTATGACTATCTCTTGGCTTACGACCCCTTCCATGTCTGCACTCCGCAATAATAGGAGAATGTGCTTTTTGTTGTTGTACTTTCTTAATCGCGAAACGCCAGGACCTAATGAATTGCGAAGCTGAAATTTGCAAATAGTGATCAATTTTTTCTATATTTTCCCTATATTTCTTATGTAATCGTTCGCAATATATAAATTTATTCCAACCATAGAACGCTAAAACAGTACAGTACTATCTGGGCATGTGTGTTTCTACCAAGACATTAAACCTTTCCATTTTAGTTGTGATCACTTTTTCGATCAGCAGGGTTTATTTCATGTGATGACCTGTGTTGTTAAATGTTTTTGTTTGCTAGGTACTATGAATTTCTTTTTAAAAAATCAACATATTTCTCTGCCTCATTTTCCTAGGAAGCCTGAATTAGATTGTTCTTTTAATGGTATTTAGGGGTTCTTCAAAATACATGTCAGAGGATTCAACAGCTTTGGGATATCTGAAACGGGAAGAAGAAAGAAATGGTTCATGTCGCGAATACATGCCATCTGCATGGCAGGTCCGTGCCATCCTTTCCTCACCAAAATGCTAGTTTGATGTCAAATGATAAATTCTTCAACAAATTACCATTTAGCTTCAGTTACTTTTCATTCGGTGCTGTGCACACATCTTTATGTTGCTAGGTGATCTCTACTGATATCTGAATAATGATAAATACATAGTGGTCTAAAAGCTTTCTAAATTTGTGTTTTACAGACATTTGTTACGCACAGGATAAAGTTGCAAGATTTAGGTTGGTAAATGCACTTCTCTACGATTCATTTAGTGTACCAAGTTGGTCCCTAGCCTGCAGGGTTCAACCCTCACGACCTCTTTAAGGACAAGCTGAGGGAGCAGGATTTCCCCCCCTCCAGTGTCACTTATATTATAAATTATCTAATTACTGCAAACTTATTGGATTGTCCTTTACAGCACAAGAAGCAGGGTTTTTCTCTGAGCAGGAAAATGCAATGCTTTCTGTGCATACTTGTGAGTGGGTGCAGCCTTCCCTGAACTCAAAAGAGAAGTTCTATATCAAGGATGTAAGCTCTAGTTTTCCTCATCAGTTTGGCCAACTTCCATGTTTGTTTTAACTTAGATGATTCCTTTCCAATGATCAGGACGGTGTTGGCCTTATACAGTGAAGCCTATCAGTTTCTGTGCTGGCAGATAGCATGACTTGTCCGACCTCCTGACAGAACTGTTGTGATCTGTGATAAACGTATGTACGGGAAATGCTTAAGTAATATCTCTATCTTGGTCCTTGGGTATTAAATGGCACAGAACCCTAAAGCAACAGGGATATTCTTTTGAAGGTTGCCGTTTTCCTCTGACTGATTTCACAATTGGCATGATTTAATCATACACTCATATTTTGTTGGTTGTTGCAAGAGACTACTTTTTTCACACTAAAACCCAAATATAGACTGACTGAACATCATTGTTGCACTATTAACAGAAGAAGTAGCATTTTTAAATACTGATGATTGTGATAATTTTTTTGACAGAACAAGTAGCATTTTTAAATCTTTCACAAAAAAGTAGCATTTTTAAATACTGATGAATGTGATAATCTTTTTTGATCAGGTAACCATCCGTGCTGTCTTCTGATATTTGGCATGGCAGATCACATGATGGGACCTGACATTATAATAGTACAAATTTACATTGCTCCAGGGAAAAGTAAGTCTGGCTTCTTTATATTCTCTGAACTGCTAATGGTTGTTTAGTACTGTTGTCATTCAAATCTAATTCAAATGTCTTGTTCGATTTTTTCCTAAGTTCATGACGTTTCACTTTTCTATGGTCATTAGGCAGTACACTTGCTGTTTAACTTAACATCAGAAGGTGAGATGGAGAACCAAAGGCGATATGTGCAAGAGGCGCCAGCGTTTCAGCTGGTATGACCTTCCTAGTCATCTACTCCCTCCGTTCGGAATTACTTGTCGCGGAAATGGATGTATCTAGACGTAAGATACATCCATTTCCGCGACAAGTAATTCCGAACGGAGGGAGTAACAGCCCATATTCGAGCAACCCTGACGGTGCCATCATACATGTCAGCTTCCTCTGTTCCTAGGGATTTTAAAGATTATAATGTAGTTTAGGACTCGTCCTGAGCCCCAGAAACTGGGGGACTTAAGTTTATAGGGTATGGGGGATACGATCCAGGTTGAACATAAATAGGTTATAAATTCAACTTGTTGATTTTTTCAAGGCCAACTGTTTGGCTGGTTGTTGTGGAAGCATTAGTTTCCAGCCTAGGTCTAAACTATTCCTTATGTACTAATATATTACCAGCCCATTGTCTTTTGTTCATCACGCCGCCTAGCACTATGAGAAGCCTTGTTGCCAAAAACATCTCATTTGATGCTGTGATCTTCGCATGTTTCCCACATAAATTTTGTCTGCGAGTTCTCTACCCAAGCTTGTAGCTGTCTGATTAATCGTACCTATTCTCTTTGGATTCCGTCGCAGATTCTTGTGCCCCCAGCTGGTGTTTCTTGTTCATTCCTAGGAAGATACGCGCCATATCTTAGTGACCATTGTCGGAATGTTGCTTGTCATTTCTCAGCCGCTCTAGCATGTCGCCCGTTTTCTTTATGAACTGCTGTTATTCTAGTGGTGCATAGCATCACATGATGTAGTACAATCAGCCGGCGAAAGGGAAATGCAGGCCGCTGCCACTGGCAATGGTCTATTTCTGCCGGCCTTGCAACTGACATCAGATGTCGCTCTCTGTTTTTCTGTAACCATGCACGCAACTGGTGAGTTGAGATTGTGATGTTGACTTGCTGTAAGCATCAGATGAAAGCAGCGGCTGCAGCAAATGGGATGCATTGTTTTTCAACGAACCGCACGCACTCTGAAGTCATCAAGATTGTCAGTTCACCCGGCCTCGTGCCATGTGTTACTACCCGTAGGCCGTCTTCATCACAATTTCTGACGTGTATCATTTTTCAAGGGGGTTGCACTAGAGCAGTTTGCGTGCCACTCTGATGCTGCTACGCCAGCTCTGCGAGGTAGATCGTCTGCCTTTGCGTTGCTGCAGAATTGAAGATATTTTTTTTTGAATGTCACCGGGGGGGAGAAGAATCCTCCCCACCTGAATTGTATTCATTTGTTGCCTATAGGCTTTGCAGCCTAATACAAGATAGGGCTCAAGTGAACCAGAAGTACAGGGGGGAACAGGAAGGAGAAATAAAGCAAAACAACACACAGACAACACATGGCGAGGGGGGACACAATACAACAAGGGGCACCATCGGTGCTCGAACTGCAGCGGCGAGCCGAGACTAAACCATGACACTGCATCATCGACGCAATCGAAAAGCATCGGGCAACCAAGACTGCACAACGCCGCGACACCACCTGTGTCATGGGGTACATTCGAACGGTCATGCCGGGCCCAGACGACGCCACGGCACCTGTGTGCCACCGGCGTAGTTGGAGGGCAAAACCAAGCATAGAACTCCACGTAGCACACCCAAGACATCACAATAAGGGGCACGACAGGCGCTCGAACTGCAGCGGCGAGCCGAGACTAAACCATGACACTGTGCCATCGACGCAATCGAAAAGCACCGGGCAACCAAGACTGCACAACGCCGCGACACCACCTGTGTCATGGGGTACATTCGAACGGTCGCGCCGGGCCCAGACGACGCCACGACACCTGTGTGCCACCGGTGTAGTTGAAGGGCATCACCAAGCATAGAACTCCATAGAGCACACCCCAAACATCACAAGACCGGGGGATGAAGACAACGCCATCAAGATGGAGAACGATGGGAAGCGTCGCCGCTGTCTCGGCCAGTAGCAGGCCGACAAGGATTTCTCCCCATCCCCGGTTACATCCGCCACGCGACTAGCCACAGAGCAGCCGCCAATAGCGCAGGGTAGCGCTGGAATGGACGGCCCCAGATCCAGGTGAATCCCACCGGCGGAGCAACACCGGCAGGCACCCATGACGCCGAGGGCACCAGCGAGTACCACCGGTGCAGCGCCCCTCGGGGGGAACTGGGAGGTGGAGGGCTCCAGAGATAGGAGCCACGACGCCACCTTCGTTTGGTAAGCGCATGGAGGAGCACGACGACGACAGAACGAGCGGCAACAGAGGTGGGAAGGCGCGGAAGTTTGGATCTGCGGGGAAGGTGTAACGCCCGGCAGACCACAACGACGGCGGACGGATGAGGGTGGGAGGCGGTGGAGGCCGGCGCAAGGCGCGGAGCAGGGGAGACGAGGCGCAGCATCGAGCCCAGCAGGCTACAGCCGGTGCAGCCGCCGCCGAGGCAGCCACGAGGCCTGGCCACGGGAGCCACCCCGTGGGCGCTCGATGCCCGCAGCCGCGGCACGCCGGCCGGATCTGGAAGGAGGGCGCCGGCCGACACCGGGGAAGCGGAGCAGAGGGAGCACTAGGCCAGATCTGAAGCCCCCGATGCGAGAGAGGGAAGGGGGCAGCAGGGCCCAGAGAACGACGCTGGATGGATCCCGCCGCCGCCAGCCTTCGCGGAGCTTTGCCCGGCGTCGTTTTGCCGGCGGCGGCGAGGCGCGGTGGCTGGAGAAGAAGCTGTGGCGGCGCTTGGCGGGGGTGACCGCCCGAGTCGCCTCAGAGAGACGACGCGGGGGGAGACCAGGCTGAATCGAATTGAAGATATGAAAAGGCAGCCAACGACTTCGGACGCTTCTGTTTAGCTTCAAAAGCTAAAGTACTTGTGCTTTGGTGCGTCCCACCCAACTTACTAGTGCTTGACTTTGCTGTCAAAATAAAATAAAATACTAGTGCTTGACTTGACTTTCCGTGCCTCATCCAGTAAATAAGGAGAAGGCCGGTCTGTCTATGACCTAGCAAGTTCGATCTCCTTTATCCTTGGTAAGAAATGGGAGTCTCAAGGCCAAAGAGTGCTCTTTGAAGGCTATTGGAGATTTGAATTTTATAATTATGTCAAATAAACTTAATCCTTTCCCGCAAATAAATAAATAAGTTTAATCCTTAATATTTAAAATATGCGAGGAACTTGTACAAAGAAAAGAAAAAACTTAAAACATAAAAAGCAAAATGTGTCAGGGATAAATACGATGGAATTAAAAACTCACTATGCATTAATGCATGCTGTATGTATCAGGCAACTATTGGTGGACCAAGCTAGCAATCGAACTATCATAACAATTTCGATGTTTGTGGCTTATTGTGATGGTAGAAAAATAGCTATAATACTTCCCGACTGTCTACTACAAGTTTTGCCAGGCTCCGGCGAGGGAGGAGTGACGACGGCGGTGCGCCTTCGGCTCGCTTTAGTGCCTGTAGTGGTCGCTAGGAGGTGGTCTACAAATTTGGATGTCATTTTTATTATTTCTGGCATTCATTGTACTACCGTGATTGGAGATAAATACATAGATCCGAAGTTTTCCTGCGAAAGAAAAATAAAAATAGCTATAATACTTTTTTTGTGGTGATAGCTATTAATACTTTGGCAGTGGGGTTTGTATATGGATATCGCATGGAAGAGGAAACTACAGTTCCTTGAAAATCGTTTTTTCCCACGCCCGAATTTTCTCTGCAAACCCCAAATGGCGAGTTTATAGCATATACTAGGTACAGAGAGTGAGAACAAAGCACAGTTTCATGACAATCTGACAATATGGTGAAAATAACTTTGCCAAATGTCACAGTATCTGATGTCTGTGTACTGGATCTTCCAGGACCTGGAGTGGATACAAACTTGGAAGATTCTAATGCGGATGACAAATGGTAAGGTAGGGAGATTCTCAGCGACATGTCAATAATTAACAAGCCCCTCGCAAAAAAAAAAACAACAACAAAAAAAACAAGCCGACGTCTCAAAAACAGCAAAATGAATAGCTTATTCCACAACACCCGTTGTGCACGCTGTTACAGCAAAAACGTACGTACGACAAAACTCCAGCCAGGAAGGGAAGCGGCCGGCGACCTAGACGTCCTGCGTGACGCCGCTGGGCGCCCTGCTGCGCGGCTGGTTGGTCTCGTTGTCGGAGTACCACCCGTGCTTGGACGAGTCGTACTTCTCGCCGTCTCCCCAGAGCGCGTAGGCCTCCTCCCCGTGCACCGCGTCGTCGCCGATCACGAGCTCCTCCTCCGGCATCCGCAGCGGCACGATGAGCCGGACGACGAGGCAGATGATGCTGGTGACCACCACGTTCCAGCCGACGATGAAGAGCGCGCCCACCACCTGCTTCAGGAGCTGCATGCCGCCGCTGCCGCCGTAGAAGGCGCCGCGGGAGTTGGTCACCGGCACGAACATGCTGCACAGCGTCGGCTCCGCGAAGAGCCCCGTGGTCACGCCGCCGAGGAACCCCGCCACGGCGTGGGTGTGGAACACGCCCAGCGTGTCGTCTACGCGCTGCAGCAGCTTGGACCGCTTGTGCACGACCATCATGGTGAACCACGGGATGCTGCCGGACAGGATGCCCATCACGATCGCCGCCCACCCCTGGACAAGGCCCGCGCCGGGCGTGATGCAGACGAGGCCGGTGATCATGCCCTGGACGGCGCCGATCACGGAGGGCTTCTTGAAGAAGATGACGTCCAGGGAGGTCCAGACCAGGAGGCTGGTCGCGGCGCAGATGTTGGTGTTGAGCACAGCGATGGAGGAGTCGAGGTTGGCGGCGTAAGGGTCACCGCCGTTGAACCCGGCCCACCCCATCCAGAGTATGCCGGCGCCAGCGAGCATGAGGAGCACGTTGTTGGGCGGGAACCTCTCCCTGTCCTTGGTGGACCTGGGACCGACCCAGTAGGCGGCGGTGAACCCGGCGATCCCGGAGGAGAGGTGGATGACGTAGCCACCGGAGTAGTCCATGACGCCCCACTGGAAGAGGAAGCCTCCCCCCCAGAGCGAGAAGGCGCCGATGGTGTAGGAGAAGGTGAGCCAGAGCGGCACGAAGATCATCCAGGCCCTGATGTTCATGCGGCCCAGCAGCGAGCCGGCCAGGAGGATGAGCGTGATGGCGGCGAAGACGCACTGGAAGTAGACCATGGTGGCCATGGGGTAATTCGGATTGATCCACACCGTCTCGGTGGTGCCGTCCTTGAAGAAGTGGGTGGACTCCGGCAGCACGGCCTGCATGAGGAGGAACTTCTGCCCGAGCGCCGGCCGGGCCTTGCCCCAGAAGGGGAGCAGCTGGTGGCCGAAGGACATGTTGTAGCCCCAGGTGACCCAGCAAAGCCACACGGCGGCGAAGGCGTAGAGCGCCATGAAGGCCGAGTTGACGGCCCACTTCTTCTTCACGATGCTGCCGTAGAGGATCACCAGGCCGGGCATGCTCTGAAGTCCCACCAGCGTCGCAGCGATCATCTGCCATGCGTTGTCGCCCTTGTTCAGCCATGGCGGCACCACTATGCCGTTGGGCGAGTACCCAACGGACATGTTGTAATCCGCGGCCGTCGACATCTTGCTACTTCAACCGGCAGGCCCGCGCCGCGCTGTCCTGCAGCTAGAGGTAGTGTCCGCTATCGGCTAGCCGGAGATGGTAGTGGTGGGTGGTGAGTGGTCTGGTGACGACTGAAGCTAAGCGACGCTCCCGGTCTTATAGGTCGATCGTTTTCGGTCCCAGCTAACGTAGGACAGCTGACCCATGGCTGACATGTGGGCAAACGAATGGGGCGTGCCTAGAAAGAGATGAACTGGCTGGTGGGTGACATGAGGAGCTGGATCCTATGTCAAAGATGAAACATGCATTGAACAGCTAGGACTTAGAGCATCTTCATCCGTTGCCCCCCCCCCCCCCCCCCCCCGAAAAATCGCCACCTGGGGCGATCCGGCGCTAAAATCGCGTTGGGGGCGATTGGGTTTCCAGCCGCTGCCCCAGGTCGCCCCAGGCGCCGATATCGGCCCATTTTTTTACGCAATTTTGCCAGCTTTTCAGCCCACTTTCGGTGCGAAAATCGGTCCGCTATCGACGCAAATCGGCCCATATTCGCGGTTCTTCGGTGCAAATTTAACAGAAGTTATTTTTTATCACATAGTTTATTACAGAAAATCAATAGAAATCAAATAGTTCAATAACAAATAGTTTAATACAAATTATATAGTTCAACAAATAAAAACTCATATTTCATCACACGTCGAGCTAGACGTTGCCCTTGAGCCTCCATAGGTGCTCCACCAGATCCTGCTGCAGTTGTTGATGCACCTGTGGGTCTCGGATCTACTGACGCATATTGAGAAAGGCAGTCCAGGTTGCCGGTAGTTGGTGATCAACTTAGGCAAGTGTCAAACACTGGCTCTCCTGCTCGCTCTCAATGACCATGTTGTGCAAGATGACACAACAAGTCATGATCTCCCACATTTGATCTTTCGACCAGGTCTGAGCGGGGTACCGGACAATAGCAAATCGAGATTGGAGCACACTAAGTGCCCGCTCGACATCCTTCCTGCAAGCCTCCTGAACCTTCGCAAAGTGGGAGTTCTTGCCTCCTGGCACAGGGCTCGAGACAGTCTTCACAAATGTGGACCATCTCGGATAGATGCCATCTGCTAGGTAGTATACCTTGTTGTAGTGCCGTCCATTGACCTCGAAGTTCACCGAAGGAGAATGGCCTTCAACAAGCTTGGCAAAGACAGGGGAGCACTGCAGCATGTTGATGTCATTATGAGTTCCTGACATACCAAAGGAGTGCCAAATCCAGAGGTCCTGTGTGGCCACTGCCTCAAGTACCACACTGCAACCGCTTTTGGCGCCTTTGTACACCCTCTGCCAAGCAAATGGACAATTTTTCCATTTCCAATGCATGCAGTCGATGCTTCCAAGCATCCCAGGAAATCCTCTTGCTACATTCTATGCTAGGATCCGAGCAGTGTCTTCATCATTGGGTGATCACAAGTATTGCAGTCCAAACACTGTCACCACTGCCCTGCAGAACTTGTAGAAACACTCAATGGTCGTGGACTCGGCCATGCGCCCATAGTCGGTGAGTGAATCACCGCGAGCTTCGTATGCAAGCATCCTCATAGCTGTCGTGCACTTCTGGATTGAGGTGAATCCAAGTTTGCCGGTGCAATCCTTCTTGCACTTGAAGTAGCTGTCGAACTCCCGGATGAAATTCACAATCCTGAGGAAAAGCTTTCGGCTCATTCGATAACGGCGCCGAAATACTTTGTCGCCGTGCAGTGGAGCATCGACGAAGTAGTCAGAGTAGAGCATGCAATAGCCTTCCAGTCGATGCCGGTTCTTTGCTTTCAGTCGCCCCGGCGCCGAGCCACCTCGCTGCGTCTCTGCATTGCTCGCGAGCAGGCCGGCCAGGGCAGCGAGGACCATGAGATGCTCTTCGTCCTGGACGTCGGCATCGACTTCCTCCTCCAGCAGCGCCGCGAGCGCCTCCTCGTCTTCGGAGTCCATCGCCGAGCAGACAAAACGCCGAACACCTGGCGGGCGTTGTGGGTGCACAACCGCTATTATCCCGCCCTGTGAGGCCAGAGTACCGGGAAGCGCACCTAGGAAGGTGGTGGAGAGGTTGCCGCGGCGAAACCCTCTCTCTTTTCCGGTGGGCGGTGGGCGGCACCGGGGTAGACAAGGTGGCGGGAGGGCGCGGGGGGTGGGGGGCGAATCTGGCCATTTGTCTTGACTTTTCGCCTGACAGCATGGCCCAGGCGTGGGTTTCCTTTCCGTCGGAGCCCCCGAGCGCCCCCAGTGTGCTGGGTTCGGCCTGGGATCGCCGGGCCCAAAAAACGGGCCGAGCCGGTGGATTTCGGCATCTTGGGGGAGCGACTAGGGTTTTTTCGACGCCGACACGAAAAATGTCGCCCTATCGGGCATGTTGGGGGCGTGACTGAAGATGCTCTTAGGGAGGTAGGGAAGGAAGAGATCATGCAGTCTCACTCCAGGAGGATAAATGGCTAGGAAACACCATTCGCCCGAAACATTATCCGACCTTATACCGCATTGTACGTCATAAAAATGATACACTTGAGTATGTGCTTTGATCATCTTGGTCGGATATTTCTTTCGGACGGGATTTGATTGGTCCTCGCCTGACAAAATCTTCTGTCCATATTATATTTGATTAACCTGATACAAAGACATGATGTTTTTCGTTAGAATCTTATTACTTCAGGGTCATTCACAATCGACTTTATTTACGTGCTCTTACAAGAGCACATTCTGAGATGACAGTGGAAAATAATAAGCAAATTTGGAATAGGATATTTCACTAAAAGTCAAGATTTTTATGAGGTATATCTGGAGAGGAGTTGTGCTAACCAAAGACAATCTTGCTCACCGCAACCGACAATCAAGTAAGAAGTTTAGCTTTGTACTCACCATGAGACAATCAAACACCTCTTTCCCCAGTGCAAGTTTGTGCGCACGTGCCCAGACATTCAAATAGCATCCAATTTATATCTTACACAGTGTTGCCAATATTTATGATTACTATTTGGATGAATTCCAAATAGGTTTAGCACGTAATAAGGGTGAGAGCCTCAGCCTTATTATGATCGCTATGGCCATGTAGAAATGATTTGGTTTTCAACTGCAAAAACTCTACTCCTTTGCAGGTAATTTTCTACTGTACGCACCAGCTTCATATGTGATCTATACTACACCGAACGGAGTACCAGCCGCTATTCAAGGTTGTGTGTATGCGATTGAAGCAGATGGCCAGGGAGGTTTTTTACCCAAGATGGCTGGCAGCATAATATCTGGATTGGTTCACCACTCCCTTAGACATTTTTTTTGGAAAAGAAGGATATACCCTGCCTCTGCATCTGGACGATGCATGCAACCATTTTATTAATTATTCATAAAAAGTTAAAGACCTTACAAAGTAATATATCAGTATGCCTGAAGCCACCACTCCCTTAGACATAGGCATAGTGCCGGTCTTTTACGACTTTACTGGTGCTAATATGTCGGCTTTTATTTTTTTTCTCTTGTTAGACCATCCATGTTTGACTGTGTGCATCATATCTATGTAGAAGCCGAGTATTATTCATTATGCTTTGTATCCGCTTCATGCGATATTTTCAGTTAATAAAAGTGTTCTTCATAAAAAAAGGAAAAAAGAGAGATGGATCCAAGTACATGGCTTCGGAATAACGAGGGGCTAGTTGACTTCACCATCCTCTTAAGGTTTGTATCAACATAGTAAATTGTAGCTATTCTCTACTGTTTTCAGCTTGCCAAAGAGACCCCCCTCCCCCAATGCTCTCTTAACGTCCTTGAGGCACTTGATCCTCCCTCGCCCCTCTATTCCTACCCCATCGCCACCCCAGGAACTCGCCAATGCAATGTGTGCCCTCCAGGGTGGCGGCAAGCCCTGCTGCAATGCTCCTCCCCTCTGTAGGGACCTTAGAAAACCGGAGCGACGACCCCAGGTTGAGTTGGTGATACGTCTCCAATGTATCTACTTTCCCTAACACTTTTCCTCTTGTTTTGGAATCTAATTTGCATGATTTGAATGAAACTAACCTCGGACTGACGCTGTTTTCAACAGAACTACCATGGTGTTGTTTTTGTGCAGAAATAAAAGTTCTCGAAATGGAACGAAACTTCATGAGGAATTTTTATATAATAAATAAGAATTTCTGGAGCCAAGACCTGCCAGAGAGGGGCACCTGGGTGGGCACAACCCACCAGGGCGCGCCCCCCTCTCCTGGCACGCCCAGGTGGCTTGTCCCCACCTGGTGGCCCCGCAGACCCTGAAACCGATGCTATAAAATCCTATTTTTCCAGAAAAATTCAGGGAGAAAGAATTATCGTGATCCATGAGACGGAGCCGCCGCCAAGCCCTGTTCGTCCTCGGGAGGGCAGATCTGGAGTCCGTTTGGGGCTCCGGAGAGGGGGATCTTCGTTCTTTGTCATCACCAACCCTTCTCCATCACCAATTCCATGATGCTCCCCACCGGGAGTGAGTAATTCCTGTTGGGGAACGTAGTATTTCAAAAAAATTCCTACGATCACGCAAGATTTATATAGGAGAAGCATATCAACGAGCGGGGAGAGTGTGTCCACGTACCCTCGTAGACCGAAAGCGGAAGTGTTTAGTAACGCGGTTGATGTAGTCGAACGTCTTTGCGATCCAACCAATCCAAGTACCGAACGCACGGCACCTCCGCGATCTGCACATGTTCAGCTCGGTGACGTCCCTCGGTCTCTTGATCCAGTTGAGGCCGAGGGAGAGTTTCGTTAGCACTACGGCGTGGTGACGGTGATGATGAAGTTACCGACGCAGGGCTTCGCCTAAGCACTACGACAATATGACCGAGGTGGAAAACTGTGAAGGGGGCACTGCACATGGCTAAAGATTAACTTGTGTGTCTATGGGGTGCCCCCTTCCCCCGTATATAAAGGAGGGGGAGGAGGAGGCCGACCAAGAGGGGAGGCACGCCATGGGGGGGAGTCCTACTAGGACTCCAAACCTAGTAGGATTTGCCCCCTTTCCTATTCCAAGTGGGAGAAGGGGGGAAGGAGGAGGAGAGAAGGAAGGAGGGGGTGTCGGTGTCAAAACCGGCAGATCTCGGGTAGGGGGTCCCAAATTGTGCGTCTTGGGATCAAAGGTAACAGGAGACAGGGACACGATGTTTACCCAGGTTTGGGCTCTCTTAATGGAGGTAATACCCTACTTCCTGCTTGATTGACTTTGATGAGTACAGGGGTTACAAGAGTTGATCTACCTCGAGATCGTAATGGCTAAACCCTAGATGTCTAGCCTGTATGATTATGATTGCCTCTACAGACTAAACCCTCCGATTTATATAGACACTGGAGGGGGCTAGGGTCGTATAGAGTCGGTTTACAGAGAAAGGAATCTTCATATCCGAACGCCAAGCTTGCCTTCCACGCTAAGGCGAGTCCCCTCTGGACACGGGGGGAACCCTTCTATCTTGTATCTTCACGGCCCATCAGTCTGGCCGGACGCCCGGGGACCCCCTAATCCAGGACTCCCTCAGTAGCCCCTGAACCAGGCTTCAATGACGATGTGTCCGGCACGCAGATAGTCTTCGGCATTGCAAGGCTGGTTCCTCCTCCGAATACTCCAAAGTAGTTGATCAAAAGAACTGTATCCGGCTCTGTACAATAGTCACAACCCTGAATCACAAGGGCAAAATACTTAAGCAAAAATAATCTCTGTCTTCTGACAACTTTACTGGTGGGACGCTACGTCCGGCCACTTCATTATTTCGAATTGTTTTTCGACCTCCCATTTCGCGTTTCGAGACGCAGCCTCCGGCGACACGTCTTGTCAAAGCAGAGATCGTGTCCCCTTATTACGAGATTATCATCAATACAGGTTTGGGAAACCCAACCGTGCCGTTCGCATGACCCCTTGGGAATAGGAGAGTTTTAAGGCTCGTGGGGGGACACTTGATATTCACTGCATTTATAAGGAGATAAGGATCCACCTTTTTTACTCCATGCCTTCTTCCTCCTCAGCCTATCCACCCTCGAGCTCCAGCGCCCAAGTCTCAACCTTTTTCGTCCCCCGCAAACATTCTAGCCATGTCCGGATCTGGAGCGCAGGGCAAATGGATGGCATCCTCAGTCGCGGAGGGGAACATCCAGGAGCTCCGGGAAGCGGGGTACCTAGCCAAGGAAATCGCCCACCGGCTTCCTGCCAAGAAGCAGATCGTCCCCACTCCAGAGCCCCATGAGAGGGTAGTGTTCATCCCCCATTTCCTTCGCGGACTAGTATTTCCCCTTCATCCTTTCGTCCTCGGTCTCTGTTTTACTACGGGCTAGATTTCCATGATCTATCCCCGAATTCCTTCCTCAACATTCGGCGTTCATCGTCGTATGCGATGCATTCCTCCGCATTCCCCCCAATTTGGCCTATGGTTCAAGGTCTTCAACGTGAAGCCGAATGTGGTGGATGGCCAACACGCGGAGTGTGGTGGCGCCATGGTGAGCAAGCTTCCCAACGTCACCTGGCCCAAGGGTACCTTCGTGGAGACCGTGAAGGGATGGCAATAGGAGTGGTTCTATGTCATGGAACCCCGCGACTCCACATGGGCCGCTCCTCCTGAGTTCAAGTCCGAGCCTTCAATGCGGCTGACATCCTGTCCCAACAAGGGCCTGGACTGGGCGTCGTCCTATGAGGTGATGACGCTGCAGAGGCGCGTCAAGAGCATGGTAGACAAGAATACCAGTCTTGCCAGCGTGATCCAGGTGATGCTCTTTCGCCGGATTCTCCCCTGCCAGGCGCGTCAAGAGTATATGTGGGAGTTTGACCCGGCTGGTCCCCGGACCCTACAGCGGTTCTTCGGCATGAAGACATGTGTAAGCTACTTTTCAAGGACCAAAAGACATGGCCGAAGACGACCGAAGACCTTGGCCATGACTGCACTCATGCAGCGACTCCCGTAAGTTTTCTGATAACCTTATTTTGTAAGTCCAAGGAGCATACTAAACTCTCCATCCTCCCCATAGGGCTGGACGAAGAAGGCGGAGCAGATTCACTGTCCGGCTGCGCTACCCGAAGACCCAACTATTCCTCTGTTGATGAGGATGCTGGTCCTGGCGCCGTATCAAGCGCCGGAAAAGAAGGTCAAGAAGAAGAGCAAGGAGGCCAAGGGTGGATCTAGATGTGGAAGCGTCCAAGAAAGGGAAAACCTCCCTTACGGATGATTCCAAGACGGACGCTGTCGACATCCATGGGTGGCGCCCCAGGCCGAAGCCCCTGGCCAGATCGTAAGTATTCAAAGGTACTGTATATATATCTGGCTTTTCGCCTCGTGGTTGTAACACGTTGAATTGCGTGCTACAGTCCAGCTCGTCACCCCCCCTAGAGATCCTCATCTTTCGGGAACTCGCTGGGTCCGAACATGATGGAGAGCGAGTCACCTCTGCCAGCCTTCCCTCACTGCTACGGATAACACTGAGGTGTTGTCCCGAAGGACCCTTCCGGGACAGGGAGAGGTGCGGGAGGCTGCCAAGACGACGCTAAAGGGTGATACCCCTACTACTGAGAACATGGGGGAACCGACCCCCATGGAGACCGGAGACGGGGGCCATGTCCAATTTGGCCCCCAACCAAATGTCATTCCGGAGACCCACACGGCTACGGAGTCAGATGAGCAGCCTCCTTCGAAAGAAGGGGGCGCGCCCACCCCACCGGCGACCTTTGTCAATCCGGAGGCGCCGGACACTCTGGTGGGAGCGCTTCAGAGCACCACCATTGTGGAAGAACATCGTACCCTTATGGGTACAGTGATTGAAAAGGTTCAGTCCGCAAAAAGCGGGTTGAACGAGGCCTACACTAGCCTTCTGAGAGGCTTTTAGGTATGTGATATGATGCCTTTTAGCTATATTAGAGGAATGCCTGTGTATAGATAGTAGCCCCTGAGACTCTGTTCGGTGTTCGCAAAGAACGACCGAATAGAGGATCTAATAACTTGCGCAGGAGATTAACATACATATCTATTTGAACAAACAGGCTGCGATGTAGGCGTCAACTTCCCATGCCGCTGAAGCGTCCGAGCTAAGGCGGAAGTTAGAGGAAAAGCAAGGTATGTGATACTGAAACACGTCCGAAATGAGATAACTCTGATTTGTTATCTGAATGAGTGTTATAATTATGCTCATAGCTGACGCGTCTGAGGTCGAGACCCTCAAGAGCGCGCTGGCCGAAGCCAAGAAGGAGGCGGAGGAGGCATGAGCCGCCCGCCTGAAACATGAATCAAGGGTGGAGGAAGTCCAGCAAGAGCTCAAGGATGCTATAAGCAAATGTGAGTCCTTAGAGCGCAAGATTTCAGATCAAAATTCCGAACTTGCTAAGGCCCTCCAAAGTGCACAGGAGGCCCGGGCCGAAGCCCAAAGCGCCTGCCGGGAGATCCAAGAGGCAAAGCAGATTGCGGCGGGTAAGGCTTTTAACATGCAGAGCAAATTTGTGAGAAGAAAGTATATCTCGCTGACCCGAATTTAGAGTTCTCCAGGAGCGTTTGCGGACCTGCCCCGGAGTATTGCTGATGCTGCGGAGTTCTTCTGAGCCGAAGAGGGGAGCGCGACGGAAAAGCTGTTCTGGTCGCAGTACCTTGCGCGAGAGCATCCCGTGCCCCTCAGCGATCAACTGAAGCAGTTGACCGAACTGTATAGGGTGGCCTGATTGGCCATGAGGGATGTTATAATCCGTCTTTGGCCCACCGAACCCACACCCAGCAGCTACTTCGGGCTCGTGAAGCGGCTGGTCAGTGCCTGCCCCCGGCTCGATGTCGTGAAGCGGTTGGTCTGCATCAAAGGTGCACGGATGGCCTTCGCCCGTGTCAAAGTGCAGTGGGCGAAGATGAACGCCGTCAAGCTTGCCACCGAGGGGCCACCTGCGGGCAAAGAGCACTGCACGCCGGAGCGGTATTTTGACGACGTCCTCGAAGAATCCCACATTGTAGAGGGCCAGTGCTCGAAAGAAACTATTTTTGAATGAATGTATCCCTCCTGTCTGATACGTTTCCAACGTATCTATAATTTTTGATTGCTCCATGCTATATTATCTACTGTTTTGGACTATATTGGGCTTTATTTTCCACTTTTATATTATTTTTGGGACTAACCTATTAACCGGAGGCCCAGCCCAGATTTGCTGTTTTTTTGCCTATTTCAGTGTTTCGAAGAAACGGAATATCAAACGGAGTCCAAACGGAATGAAACCTTCGGGAACGTGATTTTCTCACCGAACGTGATCCAGGAGACTTGGACCCTACTCCAAGAAGTAACAGAGGCGGTCACGAGGGTGGGGGCGCGCCCCCCCTCTAAGGCGCGCCCCCTGCCTCGTGGGCCCCCTGTTGCTCCACCGATGTACTCCTTCCTCCTATATATACCTACGTACCCCCAAATGATCAGATACGGAGCCAAAAACCTAATTCCACCGCCGCAACTTTCTGTACCCACGAGATCCCATCTTGGGGCCTGTTCCGGAGCTCCGCGGGAGAGGGCCATCATCACGGAGGGCTTCTACATCATCCTAGCCCCTCTGATGAAGTGTGAGTAGTTCACCTCAGACCTACGGGTCCATAGTTATTAGTTAGATGGCTTCTTCTCTCTTTTTGGATCTCAATACAATGTTCTCCCCCTTTCTCGTGGCGATCTATTCGATGTAATCTTCTTTTTGCGGTGTGTTTGTTCAGATCGATGAATTGTGGGTTTATGATCAAGTCTATCTATGAATAATATTTGAATCTTCTCTGAATTCTTTTATGTATGATTGGTTATCTTTGTAAGTGTCTTCAAATTATCAGTTTGGTTTGGCCTACTAGATTGGTTTTTCTTGCCATGAGAGAAGTGCTTAGCTTTGGGTTCAATCTTGCGGTGTCCTTTCCCAGTGACAGAAGGGGCAGCAAGGCACGTATTGCATTGTTGCCATCGAGGATAACAAGATGGGTTTTTTATCATATTGCATGAAACTATCCCTCTACATCATGTCATCTTGCTTAAGGCGTTACTTTGTTTTTAACTTAATACTCTAGATGCATGCTGGATAGCGGTCGATGAGTGGAGTAATAGTAGTAGATGCAGGCAGGAGTCGGTCTACTTGTCTCGGACGTGATGCCTATATACATGATCATACCTAGATATTCTCATAACTATGCTCAATTCTGTCAATTGCTCAACAGTAATTTGTTCACCCATCATAGAATACTTATGCTCTTGAGAGAAGCCACTAGTGAAACCTATGGCCCCCGAGTCTATTCTCATCATATCAATCTCCATCACTTTAATCTTGCTTGCTTTTTACTTTGTTTTTTACTTTTCACTTTGCATCTCTATACCAAAAATACCAAAAATATTATCTCTATCAGATCTCACTCCCGTAAGTGACCGTGAAGGGATTGACAACCCCTAATCGCGTTGGTTGCGTTGAGCTATTGTTTTGTGCAGGTACGAGGGACTTGAGCGTAGCCTCCAACTGGATTGATACCTTGGTTCTCAAAAACTGAGGGAAATACTTACGCTACTTTTCTGCATCATCCTCTCCTCTTCGGGGAAATCCAACGCAGTGCTCAAGAGGTAGCAAGAAGAATTTCTGGTGCCATTGCCGGGGAGAATTACGCAAGAACAAGTCAAGATTTGGACTCCCGACAACGAGCCATTTCTGGCGCCGTTGCCGGGGAGTCTACGCAAAAGTCAACATACCAAGTACCCATCACAATCCCTATCTCCCGCATTACATTACTTGCCATTTGCCTCTCGTTTTCCTCTCCCCCACTTCACCCTTGCCGTTTTATTCGGCCTCTCTTTCCCAATCTCCTTCTCCTTCTCTTTCCGTTTGCCTTTTTCTCGCTTACCTTGTCGTCATGGCTAGTCTTATATCTTCCCCGTTATCTCCCGAGAACGAAGTTCTAAATTTTAAACAAAGGGAGGGAGAAAAATCTGAAAGACGCTTGGTATAGAATTTGCAATGCTCAAAATAGATCTACCAGGAAGCAATCTACTTTAGTTCTTCTTCGCAATTTTTATGTAGGTGCCAATCCTTGGTATAGATATATCCTTGATACCATTACCGGAGGGAATTTTTTGGGTAGCCATACTTTTGATTCTTATAATGCCATGATAGATTTATTTGGCTCACCACCTCTTATGGTTAATGGAACTATGTTAACTTTGGGGCATGTTATGCAAAGGCTTGAAATTATTGAAAATAAAGTTGCTACCATTGAATCAATTGAAAATCTGGATAAAAAGATCCACAATCAAATTACTCAATATGGATCTAAGGTAGGAATGGCTTTGAAAAATATTAAGGAAAAGGAACCTATAGTTAATGAGAAAATAAAACTAGATTCTACTAGAATCGATAAACTTGAGGGTATCATTACAAACTTGGGAACCGCTTTTTCTTCCATAAAGAATAATCCAAGTCCTCCTACTAAAATTGCCAAGCTTATGTATGTTCCTAAAAATAAGGGTGAATCCTCTAAGGAAACTGCGTATCTTAAATCTATAAGTATTCATCCCGATATTTTTGCTATCACTAAGGAACCATTTGCTACAAATGAATTTTTCGATCATGTGGCTTAGAGTTTGATAATTACTAAAAAGAAAGAACTTCCTAAAGAAGGTAGATGCCTCATTGAAGAATTGCCTACCAAAGATGGCAATACCTAGATCTATCCTCGCTTTTATGTCTAGCTAGGGGCGTTAAACGATAGCGCTTGTTGGGAGGAAACCCAATTTTATTTTAGTTTTATTTGTTTTTGTTTCTGTTTAGGAATAAATAACCCATATACCTTATGTTTAGATATGGTTTGTGTTTTAATTAGTGTTTGTGCCAAGTTAGACCTATAGGATCTTCTTGGATGATAGTTATTAGATCTTGCTGTAATTTCCAGAAACTTTTTGTTCACGAAAACAATTGTTAAAAATCATCAGAACGTGACAAAATACTGATTCCAATTGCTGATGATCAGTAAACAAATTGTCTAGGTCTTCCTATTTTGGTAGATTTTTTGGAGTTCCAGAAGTTTGCGTTAGTTACAGATTACTACAGACTGTTCTGTTTTTGACAGATTCAGTTTTTCGTGTGTTGTTTGCTTATTTTGATGAATCTATGGCTAGTAAAATAGTTTATAATCCATAGAGAAGTTGGAATATAGTAGGTTTAACACCAATATAAATAAATAATGAGTTCATTACAGTACCTTGAAGTGGTTTTTTGTTTTCTTTCTCTAACGGAGCTCATGAGATTTCTATTGAGTTTTGTGTTTTAAAGTTTTCAAGTTTTGGGTGGAATCTTTTGATGGATTATGGAACAAGGAGTGGCAAGAGCCTAAGCTTGGGGATGCCCATGGCACCCCCAAGATAATCCAAGGACACCAAAATGTCAAAGCTTGGGGATGCCCCGTAAGGCATCCCCTCTTTCGTCTACTTCCATCAGTAATTTTACTTGGAGCTATATTTTTATTCACCACATGATATGTGTTTTGCTTGAAGCATCTTGTATTATTTGTGTCTTTGTTTGTTAGTGTGACACAATCATCCTTGCTGTACACACCTTTTGAGAGAGCCATACATGAATTGGAATTTGATAGAATACTCTATGTGCTTCACTTATATCTTTTGAGCTATGTAGTTTTGCTCTATGTGCTTCACTTATATCTTTTGAGCGTCATAATTTTGCTCTATGTGCTTCACTTAGATCTTTTAGAGCACGGTGGTGGATTTGTTTTAAAGAAACTATTGATCTCTCATGCTTCACTTAGATTATTTTGAGAGTCTCTAATAACATGGTAAATTGCTTAATAATAATATGCTTGGTATTCAAGATTTGTGAAACTTTCTTTTGAGTGCGTTGAATACTAAGAGAAGATTGAAGCATGATAATTGTTTTGAGATATTAAGATGGTGATATTAGAGTCATGCTAGTTGAGTAGTTGTGAATTTAAAGAATACTTGTGTTAAAGTTTGTGATTCCTGTAGCATGCACGTATGGTGAACCGTTATGTGATGAAGTCGGAGCATGATTTATTTATTGATTGTCTTCCTTATGAGTGGCGGTCGGGGACGAGCGATGGTATTTTCCTACCAATCTATCCCCCTAGGAGCATGCGCGTAATACTTTGCTTTGATAACTTCTAGATTTTTTGCAATAAGTATATGAGTTCTTTATGACTAATGTTGAGTCCATGGATTATACACACTTTCTCCCTTCCTTCCACTATTGCTAGCCTCTCTAATACCGCGCACTTTTCGCCGGTATCATACACCCACCATATACCTTCCTCAAAACAGCCACCATACCTACCTATCATGGCATTTCCATAGCCATTCCGAGATATATTGCCATGCAACTTTCCACCGTTCCGTTTATTATGACACGCTCCATCATTGCCATATTGCTAGCATGATAATGTAGTTGACATCGTATTTGTGGCAAAGCCACCATTCATAATTCTTTCATACATGTCACTCTTGATTCATTGCACATCCCGGTACACCGCCGGAGGCATTCATATAGAGTCATATTTTGTTCTAAGTATTGAGTTGTAAGAAAAATAAAAGTGTGATGATCATCATTTTTAGAGCATTGTCCCAAGTGAGGAAAGGATGATGGAGACTATGATTCCCCCATAAGTCGGGATGAGACTCCGGACGAAAAAAAGAGGCCATAAAAAAGAAGAGAAAAAGCCCAAATAAAAAATGAGAGAAAAAGAGAGAAGGGACAATGTTACTATCCTTTTACCCACACTTGTGCTTCAAAGTAGCACCATGATCTTCATGATAGAGAGTCTCTCATTTTGTCACTTTCATATACTAGTGGGAATTTTTCATTATAGAACTTGGCTTGTATATTCCAATGATGGGCTTCCTCAAAATGCCCTAGGTCTTCGTGAGCAAGCGAGTTGGATGCGCACCCACTTAGTTTCTTTTTGTTGAGCTTTCATATACTTATAGCTCTAGTGCATCCGTTGCATTGCAATCCCTACTCACTCACATTGATATCTATTAATGGGCATCTCCATAGCCCGCTGATACGCCTAGTTGATTTGAGACTATCTTCCCCTCCTTTTTTCTTCTCCACAACCACCATTCTATTCCACATATAGTGCTATATCCATGGCTCACGCTCATGTATTGCGTGAAGATTGAAAAGGTTTTGAAAATTTTAAAGTATGAAACAATTGCTTGGCTTGTCATCGGGGTTGTGCATGATTTAAATACTTTGTGTGGTGAAGATAGAGCATAGCCAGACTATATGATTTTGTAGGGATAACTTTCTTTGGCCATGTTATTATGAGAAAACATGATTGCTTTGTTAGTATGCTTGAAGTATTATTATTTTCATGTCAACATAAACTTTTGTCTTGAATCTTTTGGATCTGAATATTCATACCACAATTAAGAAGATTTACATTGAAATTATGCCAAGTAGCACTCCGCATCAAAAATTCTCTTGTTATCATTTACCTACTCGAGGACGAGCAGGAATTAAGCTTGGGGATGCCTGATACGTCTCCAACGTATCTATAATTTTTTATTGCTCCATGCTATATTATCTATTGTTTTGGACTATATTGGGCTTTATTTTCTACTTTTATATTATTTTTGGGACTAACCTATTAACCGGAGGCCCAACCCAGAATTGCTGTTTTTTTGCCTATTTCGGTGTTTCGAAGAAACGGAATATCAAACGGAGTCCAAACGGAATGAAACCTTCGGGAACGTGATTTTCTCAGCGAACGTGATCCAGGAGACTTGGACCCTACTCCAAGAAGTAACAGAGGCAGTCATGAGGGTGGGGGGCTCCCCCCTCTAGGGCGCGCCCCCCGCCTCGTGGGCCCCCTGTTGCTCCACCGACGTACTCCTTCCACCTATATATACGTACGTACCCCCAAACGATCAGATACGAAGCCAAAAACCTAATTCCACCGCCGCAACTTTCTGTACCCACGAGATCCCATCTTGGGGCCTGTTCCGGAGCTCCGCCGGAGAGGGCCATCATCACGGAGGGCTTCTACATCATCCTAGCCCCTCCAATGAAGTGTGAGTAGTTCACGTCAGACCTACGGGTCCATAGTTATTAGCTAGATGGCTTCTTCTCTATTTTTGGATCTCAATACAATGTTCTCCCCCTCTCTCGTGGAGATCTATTCGATGTAATCTCCTTTTTGCGGTGTGTTTGTTGAGACCGATGAATTGTGGGTTTATGATCAAGTCTATCTACGAATAATATTTGAATCTTCTCTGAATTCTTTTATGTATGATTGGTTATCTTTGCAAGTCTCTTCGAATTATCAGTTTGGTTTCGCCTACTAGATTGATTTTTCTTGCCATGGGAGAACTGCTTAGCTTTGGGTTCAATCTTGCGGTGTCCTTTCCCAGTGACAGAAGGGGCAGCAAGGCACGTATTGTATTGTTGCCATCGAGGATAAGAAGATGGGGTTTTATCATATTGCATGAAACTATCCCTTTACATCATGTCATATTGCTTAAGGCGTTACTCTGTTTTTAACTTAATACTCTAGATGCATGCTGGATAGCGGTCGATGAGTGGAGCAATAGTAGTAGATGCAGGCAGGAGTCGGTCTACTTGTCTCGGACGTGATGCCTATATACATGATCATACCTAGATATTTTCATAACTATGCTCAATTCTGTCAATTGCTCAACAGTAATTTGTTCACCCACCGTAGAATACTTATGCTCTTGAGAGAAGCCACTAGTGAAACCTATGGCCCCCGGGTCTATTCTCATCATATCAATCTCCATCACTTTAATCTTGCTTGCTTTTTTACTTTGCTTTTTTACTTTTCACTTTGCATCTCTATACCAAAAATACCAAAAATATTATCTCTATCAGATCTCACTCCCGTAAGTGACCGTGAAGGGATTGACAACCCCTAACCGCGTTGGTTGCATTGAGCTATTGTTTTTTGCAGGTACGAGGAACTTGAGCGTAGCCTCCAACTGGATTGATACCTTGGTTCTCAAAAACTGAGGGAAATACTTACGCTAGTTTGCTGCATCATCATCTCCTCTTCGGGGGAATCCAACGCAGTGCTCAAGAGGTAGCAAGAAGAATTTCTGGCGCCGTTGCCGGGGAGGCTTACGCAAGGACAAGTCAAGATTTGGACTCCCGACAACGAGTCATTTCTGGCGCCGTTGCCGGGGAGTCTACGCAAAAGTCAACATACCAAGTACCCATGACAATCCCTATCTCCCGCAATACATTAGTTGCCATTTTCCTCTCGTTTTCCTCTCCCCCACTTCACCCTTGCCATTTTATTCGCCCTCTCTTTCCCAATCTCCTTCTCCTTCTCTTTCCGTTTCCCTTTTTCTCGCTTGCCTTGTCGTCATGGCTAGTCTTATATCTTCTCCGTTATCTCCCGAGAACGAAGTTCTAAATTTTAAACAAAGGGAGGGAGAAAATCTGAAAGACGATTGGTATAGAATTTGCAATGCTCAAAATAGATCTACCAGGAAGCAATCTACTTCAGTTCTTCTTCACAATTTTTATGTAGGTGCCAATCCTTGGTATAGATATATCCTTGATACCATTACCGGAGGGAATTTTTTGGGTACCCATACTTTTGATTCTTAGAATGCCATGGTAGATTTATTTGGCTCGCCACCTCTTTTGGTTAATGAAACTATGTTAACTTTGGGGCATGTTATGCAAAGGCTTGAAATTGTTGAAAATAAAGTTGCTACCATTGAATCAATTGAAAATCTGGATAAAAAGATCCACAATCAAATTACTCAATATGGATCCAAGGTAGGAATGGCTTTGAAAAATATTAAGGAAAAGGAACCTATAGTTAATGAGAAAATAAAACTAGATTCTACTAGAATTGATAAACTTGAGGGTATCATTACAAACTTTGGAACCGATTTTTCTTCCATAAAGAATAATCCAAGTCCTCCTACTAAAATTGCCAAGCTTATGTATGTTCCTAAAAATAAGGGTGAATCCTCTAAGGAAACTGCGTATCTTAAATCTATAAGTATTCATCCCGATCTTTTTGCTATCACTAAGGAACCATTTGCTACAAATGAATTTTTCGATCTTGTGCCTAAGAGTTTGATAATTACTAAAAAGAAAGAACTTCCTAAAGAAGGTAGATGCCTCATTGAAGAATTGCCTACCAAAGATGGCAATACGTAGATCTATCCTTGCTTTTATGCCTAGCTAGGGGCGTTAAACGATAGCGCTTGTTGGGAGGCAACCCAATTTTATTTTTGTTTTTTTGTTTCTGTTTAGGAATAAATAACCCATCTACCTTCTGTTTAGATGTGTTTTTGTGTTTTAATTAGTGTTTGTGCCAAGTTAGACCTATAGGATCTTCTTGGATGATAGTTATTTGATCTTGCTGTAATTTCCAGAAACTTCCTATTCACGAAAACAATTGTTAAAAATCACCAGAACGTGATAAAATACTGATTCCAATTTCTGCTGATCAATAAACAAATTGTCTAGGTCTTCCTATTTTGGTAGATTTTTTTGGAGTTCCAGAAGTTTGCGTTAGTTACAGATTACTACAGACTGTTCTGTTTTTCGTGTGTTGTTTGCTTATTTTGATGAATCTATGGCTAGTAAAATAGTTTATAATCCATAGAGAAGTTGGAATACAGTAGGTTTAACACCAATTTAAATAAAGAATGAGTTCATTGCAGTACCTTGAAGTGGTTTTTTGTTTTCTTTCTCTAACGGAGCTCACGAGATTTCTATTGAGTTTTGTGTTGTGAAGTTTTCAAGTTTTGGGTGAAATCTTTTGATGGATTATGGAACAAGGAGTGGAAAGAGCCTAAGCTTGGGGATGCCCATGGCACCCCCAAGATAATCCAAGGACACCAAAATGTCAAAGCTTGGGGATGCCCCGGAAGGCATCCCCTCTTTCGTCTACTTCCATCGGTAATTTTACTTGGAGCTATATTTTTATTCACCACATGATATGTGTTTTGCTTGGAGCGTCTTGTATTATTTGTGTCTTTGTTTGTTAGTGTGCCACAATCATCATTGCTGTACACACCTTTTGAGAGAGCCATACATGAATTGGAATTTGATAGAATACTCTATGTTCTTCACTTATATCTTTTGAGCTATGTAGTTTTGCTCAATGTGCTTCACTTGTATCTTTTGAGCATCATAATTTTGCTCTATGTGCTTCACTTAGATCTTTTAGAGCACGGTGCTGGATTTTTTTAGAGAAACTATTGATCTCTCATGCTTCACTTATATTATTTTGAGAGTCTCTAATAGCATGGTAAATTGCTTAATAATAATATGCTTGGTATTCAAGATTTGTGAAACTTTCTTTTGAGTGCGTTGAATACTAAGAGAAGATTGAAGCATGATAATTGTTTTGAGATATAAAGATGGTGATATTAGAGTCATGCTAGTTGAGTAGTTGTGAATTTAAAGAATACTTGTGTTAAAGTTTGTGATTCCTGTAGCATGCACGTATGGTGAACCGTTATGTGATGAAGTCGGAGCATGATTTATTTATTGATTGTCTTCCTTATGAGTGGCGGTCGGGGACGAGCGATGGTACTTTCCTACCAATCTATCCCCCTAGGAGCATGCACGTAATACTTTGCTTTGATAACTTCTAGATTTTTGCAATAAGTATATGAGTTCTTTATGACTAATGTTGAGTCCACGGATTATACACACTTTTTCCCTTCCTTCCACCATTGCTAGCCTCTCTAATACCGCGCACTTTTCGCCGGTATCATACACCCACCATATACATTCCTCAAAACAGCCACCATACCTACCTATCATGGCATTTCCATAGCCATTCCGAGATATATTGCCATGCAACTTTCCATCGTTTCGTTTATTATGACATGCTCCATCATTGTCATATTGCTAGCATGATCATGTAGTTGACATCGTATTTGTGGCAAAGCCACCATTCATAATTCTTTCATACATGTCACTCTTGATTCATTGCACATCCCGGTACACCGCCGGAGGCATTCATATAGAGTCATATTTTGTTCTAAGTATTGAGTTGTAATTGTTGAGTTGTAAGAAAAATAAAAGTGTGATGATCATCATTTTTAGAGCATTGGCCCAAGTGAGGAAAGGATGATGGAGACTATGATTCCCCCACAAGTTGGGATGAGACTCTGGATGAACAAAAAGAGGCCATAAAAGAAGAAGAGAAAAGGCCCAAATAAAAAAAATGAGAGAAAAAGATAGAAGGGACAATGTTACTATCCTTTTACCACACTTATGCTTCAAAGTAGCACCATGATCTTCATGATAGAGAGTCTCTCATTTTGTCACTTTCATATACTAGTGGGAATTTTTCATTATAGAACTTGGCTTGTATATTCCAATGATGGACTTCCTCAAAATGCCCTAGGTCTTCGTGAGCAAGTGAGTTGGATGCACACCCACTTAGTTTCTTTTTGTTGAGCTTTCATATACTTATAGCTCTAGTGCATCCGTTGCATGGCAATCCCTACTCACTCACATTGATATCTATTAATGGGCATCTCCATAGCCCATTGATACGCCTAGTTGATGTGAGACTATCTTCCCCTCCTTTTGTCTTCTCCACAACCACCATTCTATTCCACATATAGTGTTGTATCCATGGCTCACGCTCATGTATTGCGTGAAGATTGAAAAGGTTTGAAAATGTTAAAGTATGAAACAATTGCTTGGCTTGTCATCGGGGTTGTGCATGATTTAAATACTTTGTGTGGTGAATATAGAGCATAGCCAGACTATATGATTTTTTAGGGATAACTTTCTTTGGCCATGTTATTTTGAGAAAACATGATTGCTTTGTTAGTATGCTTGAAGTATTATTATTTTCATGTCGACATAAACTTTTGCCTTGAATCTTTTGGATCTGAATATTCATACCACAATTAAGAAGATTTACATTGAAATTATGACAACTAGCACTCCGCATCAAAAATTCTCTTTTTATCATTTACCTACTCGAGGACGAGCAAGAATTAAGCTTGGGGATGCCTGATACGTCTCCAACGTATCTATAATATTTGATTGCTCCATGCTATATTATCTACTGTTTTTGAATTATATTGGGCTTTATTTTCCACTTTTATATTATTTTTGGGACTAACCTATTAACCCGAGGCCCAGCCCATAATTGCTGTTTTTTGCCTATTTCATTGTTTCGAAGAAACGGAATGAAACCTTCGGGAACGTGATTTTCTCACCGAACGTGATCCAGGAGACTTGGACCCTACTCCAAGAAGTAACAGCGGCGATCACGAGGGTGGGGGGCGCCCCCCCTCTAGGGCGTGCCCCCACCTCGTGGGCCCCCTGTTGCTCCACCGACGTACTCCTTCCTCCTATATATACGTACGTACCCCCAAACGATCAGATACGAAGCCAAAAACCTAATTCCACCGCCGCAACTTTCTGTACCCACGAGATCCCATCTTGGGGCCTGTTCCGGAGCTCCACCGGAGAGGGCCATCATCACGGAGGGCTTCTACATCATCCTAGCCCCTCCGATGAAGTGTGAGTAGTTCACCTCAGACCTACGGGTCCATAGTTATTAGCTAGATGGCTTCTTGTCTCTTTTTGGATCTCAATACAATGTTCTCCCCCTCTCTCGTGGAGATCTATTCGATGTAATCTTCTTTTTGTGGTGTGTTTGTTCAGATCGATGAATTGTGGGTTTATGATCAAGTCTATCTATGAATAATATTTGAATCTTCTCTGAATTCTTTTATGTATGATTGGTTATCTTTGCAAGTCTCTTCGAATTATCAGTTTGGTTTGGCCTACTAGATTGGTTTTTCTTGCCATGGGAGAAGTGCTTAGCTTTGGGTTCAATCTTGCGGTGTCCTTTCCCAGTGACAGAAGGGGCAACAAGGCACGTATTGTATTGTTGCCATCGAGGATAAAAAGATGGGGTTTTTATCATATTGCATGAAACTATCCCTCTACATCATGTCATCTTGCTTAAGGCGTTACTCTGTTTTTAACTTAATACTCTAGATGCATGCTAGATAGCGGTCGATGAGTGGAGTAATAGTAGTAGATGCAGGCAGGAGTCGGTCTACTTGTCTCGGACGTGATGCCTATATACATGATCATACCTAGATATTCTCATAACTATGCTCAATTCTGTCAATTGCTCAACAGTAATTTGTTCACCCACCGTAGAATACTTATGCTCTTGAGAGAAGCCACTAGTGAAACCTATGCCCCCCGGGTCTATTCTCATCATATCAATCTCCATCACTTTAATCTTGCTTGCTTTTTACTTTGCTTTTTTACTTTTCACTTTGCATCTCTATTCCAAAAATACCAAAAATATTATCTCTATCAGATCTCACTCCCGTAAGTGACCGCGAAGGGATTGACAACCCCTAATCGCGTTGGTTGTGTTGAGCTATTGTTTTGTGCAGGTACGAGGGACTTGAGGGTAGCCTCCAACTGGATTGATACTTTGGTTCTCAAAAACTGAGGGAAATACTTACGCTACTTTGCTGCATCATCATCTCCTCTTCGGGGAAATCCAACGCAGTGCTCAAGAGGTAGCACTATCCAAACTTTGTATTATGAAACAAGGCTGATGTATAATATGTTGCTTAATTTGCCTCAAATTCTTTTCCTCCTATGTGGCCGTTTACGGTATCTGAGAGTTGACCAGTCGTCAGTTTCAACCCCCACGTAGGTAGTACGGGGGTGTTCGGAATAGCACCTGAACACACTTGACCCATCAATTTGGTCCTTGAAGAAGGTGTTAGTGCGGCGAACCAGGAAATCAGACTATGTGGCTTTATCGCTCTCACTTAGCCATAAGAGTTTGACAATGAGATTGTAGGCGCAGCCCCTGGTATTATTTGATTATCCGAACTTGGGTGCTATGGATACCTGACCGGGTGAAGACCGGTCCCTCACGTAATGCGGAAAAAATCGTAAGATATTTGTAATTGGTCTCCGAATAGTTGACCAGCTCTCGCCGCACCATGACAGTCAGTTTTTGACTTTCTCTACTGAGGTGTTTATCTGGATAAACCGAAAACATAATCGCAGTAGTTCTCCCTTTACTGCCTTAGCCGAACGAGCGGAATGTAAGGCAACAAACACAGGAGTCGGGCAACCCAACTATTGACCAAAGACATGATTCGGAGCCGATGCATATAGTGCTATATTCGTGATGCCGAATTGTACTATAAAGGTGTTCGGACTTATTTTAAAGAAATGTACGTGGCCGGATAGAGCCCCTGGCGATTTAAGTCGTATCGAGGTGCACATGGCAATCAAACAAAGAAGAGGGAATACAGGTTATGAAGTAAGCCAGTACCGAATAGGTTGGGCGAGAAACTGTTTCCATTATAGTCTGATTGATACGTCAAAACGTACTTTTACAAATAATGCGATAAGCATCGAGGCTATTTTACATGCCGAGCGCAAGGGAAAGCTGTGTACGGGTCCTAAAGAAGGAAGCGGTGATCTTTAAAAATCCTTTAGATACTCTCCCAGATGTCTACGCTGCTTTTCTCCTTGGCGTATCGTCCTTCGAAAGGATTTAACGATCGAGTTTTCATGAGGGGCTTAAGAAAAAGGGCCCTTGGTACCGTCGAAAGGTGATGTGGGTTGTAAGGAACCTAGAAAAAATAAAAATAAGAGGAAAGAAATATGAGTGTGCAGATAGGGTCGAGCCGTATTCTGTACTTTATCTTTACTATGCCTCCATCTTTGCCCATGGTATCTTCAGTGCGTAGTGATGTACGCATGGTACATGTGCCGCAATTTGGTTGGGGCTGAGACGGAGGGCCGAGTTGCTAGTCGAGATCCTGATGAGCTAGATTGTCGTGCTGCGAGGTAGTCCGGACTATTTTGATAGTGTCCGGGGGCTTGACTGTCGATGCAATTTTTGGTATGATAATGCCGCTCTGTACTTCCGCTGCCAGGGCCGTAGTGTGCTCCTCAGTGCAGAGGGAGCGTTCTGTGTTTCCATTGACTGATATAACACCGCGGGGTCCGGGCATCTTGAGTTTGAGATAGGCATAATGTGGGATCGCATTGAAGCGAGCGAACACAGTTCGTCCAAGCAGCGCGTGGTAGCCACTACGGAAAGGGACGATGTCGAAGATCAAGTCTTCGCTTTGGAAGTTGTTTGGCGAACCAAAGACAACCTCCAGTGTGATTGAGCACGTGCAATGAGCCTCTACACCAGGTATTAATCCCTTAAAGGTGGTTTTTGTGGGTTTAACTCTTGAAGGATCAATACCCATTTTGCGGACAGTGTCCTGACAGAGCAGGTTAAGGCTACTGCCGCCGTCCATGAGGACTCACGTGAGGTGGAATCCGTCAATAATTGGGTCAAGGACTAGCGCGACTGAGCCTCTGTGACGGATACTGGTCGGATGGTCTCTATGATCAAAAGTGATCGGGCAGGATGACAATGGGCTGAATTTTGGGGCGACTGGCTCGATCGTGTAGACGTCTGATGACCCACAAGTATAGGGATCGCAATAGCTTTCGAGGGTAGAGTATTCAACCCAAATTTATTGATTCGACACAAGGGGAGCCAAAGAATATTCACAAGTATTAGCAGCTGAGTTGTCAATTCAGCCACACCTGGAAACTTAGTATCTGCAGCAAAGTGTTTAGTAGCAAAGTAATATGATAGTGGTGGTAATGGTAACAAAAGTAAAGACAACAAAAGTAATGTTTTTGTTGTTTTGTAGTGATTGTAACAGTAGCAACGGGAAAGTAAATAAGGGAGAACTAGTATATGGAAAGCTCATAGGCACCAGATCAGTAATGGATAATTATGCCGGATGTGGTTCATCATGTAACAGTCATAACATAGGGTGACACAGAACTAGCTCCAATTCATCAATGTAATGTAGGCATGTATTCCGAATATAGTCATACGTGCTTATGGAAAAGAACTTGCATGACATCTTTTGTCCTACCCTCCCGTGGCAGCGGGGTCTTATTGGAAACTAAGGGATATTAAGGCCTCCTTTTAATAGAGAACTGGAACAAAGCATTAGCACATAGTGAATACATGAACTCCTCAAACTATGGTCATCACCGAGAAGTCCCGATTATTGTCACTTCGGGGTTGTCAGATCATAACACATAATAGGTGACTATAGACTTGCAAGATAGGATCAAGAACTCGCATATATTCATGAAAACATAATAGGTTCAGACCTGAAATCATGGCACTCGGGCCCTAGTGACAAGCATTAAGCATAGCAAAGTCATAGCAACATCAATCTCAGAACATAATGGATACTAGGGATCAAACCCTAACAAAATTAACTCGATTACATGATAAATCTCATCCAACCCATCACCGTCCAGCAATCCTACGATGGAATTACTCACGCACGGTGGTGAGCATCATGAAATTGGTGATGGAGGATGGTTGATGATGACGACGGCAACGAATCCCCCTCTCTGGATCCCCTAACGGACTCCAGATCAGCCCTCCCGAGAGGTTTTAGGGCTTGGCAGCGGCTCCGTATCGTAAAACGCGATGATTTCTTCTCTCTTATTTTTTCTCCCCGAAAGCCAATATATAGAGTTGGAGTTGGCGTCAGAAGGTTTCCAGGGGGCCCACGAGGTAGGGGGCGCGCCCTAGGAGGGGGGGGGGGCGCCCCACCCTCGTGGACAGGGTGTGGGCCCCCTGGTCTTCATCTTTGGCGAGGATTTTTTATTATTTTTTATAAGACATCCCGTGGAGTTTCAGGTCATTCCGAGAACTTTTGTTTTCTGCACATAAAACAACATCATGGCAATTCTGCTGAAAACAGCGTCAGTCCGGATTAGTTCCATTCAAATCATACAAGTTAGAGTCCGAAACAAGGGCAAAAGTGTTTGGAAAAGTAGATACGACGGAGACGTATCAACTCCCCGAAGCTTAAACCCTTGCTTGTCCTCAAGCAATTCAGTTGACAAACTGAAAGAGAAAAAGAAAAACTTTTACAAATTCTGTTTGCTCTTGTTGTTGTAAATATGTCAAACCAGCATTCAAGTTTTCAGCAAATATCATAACTAACCACATTTGCAATAATTCTCAGGTCTCACAATTACTCATATCAATAGCATAATCAACTAGCGAGCCATAATAATAAATCTCGGATGACTACACTTTCTCAAAACAATCATAATATGATATAACAAGATGGTATCTCGCTAGCCCTTTCTGAGACCGCAAAACATAAATGCAGAGCACCTTTAAAGATCAAGGACTGACTAGACATTGTAATTCATGGTAAAAGAGATCCAATCATAGTCACACCCAACATAGATTAATAGTGATGAATGCAAATGACAGCTGTGCTCTCCAGCTAGTGCTTTTTAATAAGAGGGTGATGACTCAACATAAAAGTAAATAGATAGGCCCTTCGCAGAGGGAAGCAGGGATTTGTAGAGGTGCCAGAGCTCGGTTTTGAAATAGATATAAATTATATTTTGAGCGGTATACTTTCATTGTCAACATAGCAACTAAGAGATGGCGATATCTTCCATGTCACACACATTATAGGCGGTTCCCAAACAGAATGGTAAAGTTTATACTCCCCCTCCACCAACAAGCATCAATCCATGGCTTGCTCGAAACAACAAGTGCCTCCAACATACATCAGGTCCCAGGGGGAGTTTTGTTTGCAATAAATTTTGATTTAGTTTGCATAAAGCATGGGACTGTGCATCCCGGTGACCAGCCATTTTCTCGTGAGAGAGGAGCGGAGTCCACTCCTCTTGAGAGTAACCCGCCTAACATGGAAGATAAGGGCAACCTTGGTTGATACATGAGCTATTCGAGCATACAAAACATAATGTTTATTTGAAGGTTTAGAGTTTGGCACATGCAAATTTACTTGGAACGGCAGGTAGATACCGCATATAGGAAGGTATAGTGGACTCATCTGGAATAACTTTGGGGTTTAAGGGATTGGATGCACAAGCAGTATTCCCGCTTAGTACAGGTGAAGGCTAGCAAAAGACTGGGAAGCGACCAACTAGAGAGTGACAACAGCCATGTACATGCATTAAAATTAATAAACATTGGATGCAAGCATGAGTAGGATATAATCCACCATGAACATAAATATCGTGAAGGCTATGTTGTTTTGTTTCAACTACATGCGTGAACATGTGCCAAGTCAAGTCACTTAAATCATTCAAAGGAGGATACCACCCCATCATACCACATCATAACCATCTCAATAGCATGTTGGCACGCAAGGTAAATCATTATAACTCATAGCTAATCAAGCATGGCACAAGCAACTATGATCTCTAATTGTCATTGCAAACATGTTTATTCATAATAAGCTGAATCAAGAACGATGAACTCATCATATTTACAAAAAAAGAGGTCGAGTTCATACCAGCTTTTCTTATCCCAGTCGGTCCATCATATATCATCATAATTGCCTTTCACTTGCACAACCGAACGATGTGAATAATAATAAGAGTGCACGTGCATTGGACTAAGCTGGAATCTGCGAGCATTCAATAAACAGGAGAAGACAAGGCAATATGGGCTCTTGGTTAAATCAACAATAATGCATATAAGAGCCACTTCAACAATTTAATCATGGTCTTCTACTACTGACCCCCAAAGAAAAGAAAAGAAATAAAAACTATTTACACGGGAAAGCTCCCAACAAGCAAAAGAAGAACGGGAAATATTTTTGGGTTTTCTTTTTAATTACTACTATAGCAAGAAAGTAAACTACTACTAATTTTTTTGGTTTTTCTTAAGGTTTAACAAACACACAAGAAGAAAGCGGGAAAGAGAAAATAAAGTAGCATGGATGTTACAGTGAAAGAGTATGAGCACCGACATCTAGCAATGAGTGTGTGTGTGAATATAAATGTAATGTCGATGAGAAATACGTACTCCCCAAGCTTAGGCTTTTGGCCTAAGTTGGTTTATGGCCAGGGATAGCCTGGCGGATACCCGTAGGTGTAGTTGGGGTCGTACTGCGACGAAGAATAGTTGGGGTTGAACTGTGATGCAGCGGTTATCGCCTCCTGAGCTGCAGCGTGGAGTCGGGCTCCCTCAGCTCTCCTCTTGTACTCATCTGCCTCCTCTCTGGTAATTTTATATCTTCCGTTTTCCTGGTAGTCAAAGAAGGCAGGAGCAGGGAGAGTAATACAGACAACACGCCGTTTATCAAAGATTAGTCGATATAGGAGAGGTGATTCAGGCCTCTCGACAAACTGGTGCGAAGCCATAGAGTTATAATCTAAACATGCAGGAGGCAACTCAGTATCACCCTGACGAATGTCTATCTCAAGAAAATTAGCTAAGCGGGTTGCATAAATTCCTCCAAAGAAATATCCATTATATCTATTATGATGCAACCTACGAGCTACAATGGCTCCCATATGATAAGATTGGTTTCCTAACACAACACTCCTGAGAACGCTGAGGTCAGGGACACACATGTGACATGCTTCATCCTTCGCATTTATGCATCTACCGATAAAGAGAGCGAAATAATTTATAGCAGGAAAGTGAATGCTCCCTATGGTAGCCTGCGTTATATCTCTAGATTCCCCTACAGTTATACTAGCAAGAAAGTTTCTAAATTCAGATTTCGGGGGATCCCTAATACTACCCCATGATGGAAGTTTGCAAGCAAAAGTGAAATCCTCTAAGTCCATGGTATAAGATTTGTCATAAAGATCAAACATGACTGAAGGAGAATTACGCGAAGATGAATACACAAACCTCCTCACAAACGAACTTGTGAGATCATGATATTGAGGGCATTTGTCTGCCTCAAAATCCTCAAGACCGGCATTACGCAAATATGCGTTAAATTCTTCTTTAATTCCTGCACGATCCATAAAGTTTTCCGACGGCCATTCGCAAGGCCGCACTAGAGCGTCTCTTGGTGGTTCCTCGTCATCATCACGCATAGCAATCCTAGGTCCTTGCTTCTTAGAAGAACCTCCTTGAAACATCTTCCTAAGCATATTGCTTTTCTTTGACAAATTTCTGAAACTTTTAGTAACTTCAAACAAAGGTGAACCAACTTCAATAAAACTGATAGCAACTACTCCTACAAGTGCCTAGAGCCTATATCAAGCATTAGAACTACTTGGAACCATATAAATTTGACATGCAAGCTCAAGAACATGGTCACCTATGCAGCAAAAATTTGCAAAGAATAGAGCACTAGAACAAAAACTAATTGGACCAATGGAGGAGTCACATACCAAGGAACAATCTCCCCAAGCAGTTTTGCGAGAGGTGCTTTGAGTAAGGAGATCGAAAATCATCGCAAAGAGGGCTGGAACCCGTGCTTGAGTTGGTTTTTCGTGTTTGTGTGAGGAAGAAGAAGAAGATGGGTGCTGGAATAAGTGGAGGAGGGCCACCGTGGGCCCATGAGGTAGGGGGGCGCGCCCAGGGGGGTAGGGCGCGCCCTCCACCCTCGTGGCCAGGTGGCAGCTCCCCCCGTGGTAATTTTTGCACCATAAATCCTCAAATATTCCCGAAAAAATCATATTAAATTGGCATGTCATTCTAAGGACTTTTATTTTCGGGATATTTTTATATTGCACAGATAAACCAGGAAACAGATAGAAATAATATACTATTTTTACTTTATTTCAACTAAATTACAGAAAGTATGGAGAGGGTACAGAAGGTTGTGCTTCTAGTTTCATCCATCTCATGCTCATCAAAAGGAATCCACTAACAAGGTTGATCAAGTCTTGTTAACAAACCCATTTTGACAATCATGAAACCGGAGAAATTTCGAATTACACTAGGTTACCTCAACGGGGATATGCACATCCCTAACAATAAGTATATCATGTTTATTTTTGACAGTAGGAAGAGGAAATTCAAAACCTCCAAATATAATCGATGGAAATTTTCCAATAGAATTGATACTGTGGACTTGAGGTTGTTTCCTGGGAAAGTGTACCGTATGCTCATTACCATTAACATGAAAAGTGACATTGCCTTTGTTGCAATCAATAACAACCCCTGTAGTATTAAGAAAAGGTCTTCCAAGAATAATAGACATACTATCATCCTCGGGAATATCAAGAATAACAAAGTCTGTTAAAATAGTAACGTTTGCAACCACAACAGGCACATCCTCACAAATACCGACAGGTATAGCAGTTGATTTATCAGCCATTTGCAAAGATATTTCAATAGGTGTCAACTTATTCAAGTCAAGTCTACGATATAAAGAGAGAGGCATAACACTAACACCGGCTCCAAGATCACATAAAGCACTTTTAACATAGTTTCTTTTAATGGAGCATGGTATAGTAGGTACTCCTGGATCTCCAAGTTTCTTTGGTATTCCACCCTTAAAAGTATAATTAGCAAGCATGGTGGAAATTTCAGCTTCCGGTATCTTTCTTTTATTAGTAACAATATCTTTCATGTATTTAGCATAAGGATTCATTTTGAGCATATCAGTCAATCGCATATGCAAAAAGATAGGTCTAATCATTTCAGCAAAGCGCTCAAAATCCTCATCATCCTTTTTCTTGGATGGTTTGGGAGGAAAAGGCATGGGTTTCTGAACCCAAGATTCTCTTTCTTTACCATGCTTCCTAGCAACAAAGTCTCTCTTATCATAACGTTGATTCTTTGATTGTGAGTTATCAAGATCAACAACAGGTTCAATTTCTACATCATTATCATTACTAGGTTGAGCATCATCATGAACATCATCATTAACATTTTCATTAGGTTCATGTTCATTACCAGATTGTGTTTCAGCATCAGACATAGAGATATCATTTGGATTATCAGGTGGTTCAGCAATAGGTTCACTAGAAGTTTGCACAGTTCTATCATTTTTCTTTTTCTTCTTCTTAGAAGAACTAGGTGCACCAATATTATTTCTTTGAGAATCTTGCTCGATTCTCTTAGGGTGGCCTTCAGGATACAAAGGTTCCTGAGTCATTCTACCAGTTCTAGTAGCCACTCTAACAACATAATCATTTTTCTTACTATTCATTTCATCAAGCACTTCTTTTTGAGCTTTAAGTACTTGTTCTACTTGAGTGGCAACCATAGAAGCATGTTTGCTAACAAGTTTAAGTTCACCTCTAATATTAGCCATATAATCACCCAAGTGTTTAATCATATAAGCATTTTGTTTTAATTGTCTACCAAAATAAGCATTAAAATCGTCTTGCTTAAACATGAAGTTATCAAACTCATCCAAGCACTGACTAGCAATTTTAGTAGGAGGGACTTCGGCTTTATCATATCTATAGAGAGAATTTACCTTTACTACCTGTGTCGGAGTATCGGGATCAGGAGGTTCTTCAATAAATAAGGGATTGAGATCATATGTTTCTTCAACAGGTGGTAAATTAAGACCATGTATTTCTTCAATAGGAGGTAAATTCTTAACATCTTCAGCTTTAATACCTTTTTCTTTCATAGATTTCTTTGCCTCTTTCATATCTTCAGGACTGAGAAATAGAACACCTCTCTTCTTCCGAGTAGTTTTAGGAATAGGATCATTAATTGGAGCAGGAGCTGGCTCAGGAGGTGCCCAATTATTTTCATTTGTCAACATATTATTCAATAGAATTTCAGCTTCATCCGGTGTTCTTTCCCTGAAAAGAGAACCAGCACAACTATCGAGGTAATCTCTGGAAGCATCGGTTAGTCCATTATAAAAGATATCAAGTATTTCATGTTTCTTAAGCGGATGATCAGGCAAAGCATTAAGTAACTTGAGAAGCCTCCCCCAAGCTTGTGGGAGACTCTCTTCTTTAATTTGCACAAAGTTGTATATTTCCTTTAAAGCAGCTTGTTTCTTATGAGGAGGGAAATATTTAGCAGAGAAGTAATAAATCATATCCTGGGGACTACGCACACAACCAGGATCAAGAGAATTAAACCATATCCTAGCATCACCCTTTAATGAGAACGAAAATATTTTGAGGATATAAAAGTAGCGAGATCTCTCATCATTAGTAAACAGGGTGGCTATATCATTTAATTTAGTAAGATGTGCCACTACAGTTTCAGATTCATAACCACAAAAAGGATCAGATTCAACCAAAGTAATTATATCAGGATCAACAGAGAATTCATAATCCTTATCAGGAACACAGATAGGTGAAGTAGCAAAAGCAGGGTCAGGTTTCATTTTATCTCTAAGTGATTCTTTGTTCCATTTAGCTAATAACCTCTTGAGCTCATATCTATCCTTGCAAGCTAAAATAGCGGCAGAAGATTCCATATCAAAAACATAACCCTCAGGAATAACAGGCATATCTTCATCATCACTTTCATCATTATAATCAGATTCAATAATTTATTTCTCTCTAGCCCTAGCAATTTGTTCATCAAGAAATTCACTAAGGAGCACAGTAGTATCAGGCATAGAAGTAGTTTCATCATAAGTATCATGTATAGCAGAAGTGGCATCATCAATAACATGCGACATATCAAAATGAATAACAGAAGCAGGTTTAGGTGTCGCAAGCTTACTCATAACAGAAGGTGAATCAAGTGCAAGGCTAGATGGCAGTTCCTTACCTCCCCTCGTAGTTGAGGGATAAATTGTTGTCTTAGCGTCTTTCAAGTTCTTCATAGTGTCCAGCAGATATAAATCCCAAGTGACTCAAAGAATAGAGCTATGCTCCCTCGCAACGGCGCCAGAAATTAGTCTTGATGACCCACAAGTATAGGGGATCGCAACAGCTTTCGAGTGTAGAGTATTCAACCCAAATTTATTGATTCGACACAAGGGGAGCCAAAGAATATTCTCAAGTATTAGCAGCTGAGTTGTCAATTCAGCCACACCTGGAAACTTAGTATCTGCAGCAAAGTGTTTAGTAGCAAAGTAATATGATAGTGGTGGTAACGGCAACAAAAGTAAAGACAACAAAAGTAATGTTTTTGGTGTTTTGTAGTGATTGTAACAGTAGCAACGGGAAAGTAAATAAGCGAGAACCAGTATATGGAAAGCTCGTAGGCACCAGATCAGTAATGGATAATTATGTCGGATGTGGTTCATCATGTAACAATCATAACATAGGGTGACACAGAACTAGCTCCAATTCATCAATGTAATGTAGGCATGTATTCCGAATATAGTCTTACGTGCTTATGGAAAAGAACTTGCATGACATCTTTTGTCCTACCCTCCCGTGGCAGCGGGGTCCTATTGGAAACTAAGGGATATTAAGGCCTCCTTTTAATAGAGAACCGGAACAAAGCATTAGCACATAGTGAATACATGAACTCCTCAAACTATGGTCATCACCGAGAAGTATCCTGATTATTGTCACTTCGGGGTTGTCGGATCATAACACATAATAGGTGACTATAGACTTGCAAGATAGGATCAAGAACTCACATATATTCATGAATACATAAGAGGTTCAGATCTGAAATCATGGCACTCGGGCCCTAGTGACAAGCATTAAGCATAGCAAAGTCATATCAACATCAATCTCAGAACATAATGGATACTAGGGATCAAACCCTAACAAAACTAACTCGATTACATGATAAATCTCATCCAACCCATCATCGTCCAGCAAGCCTACGATGGAATTACTCATGCACGGCGGTGAGCATCATGAAATTGGTGATGGAGGATGGTTGATGATGACGACGGCGATGAATCCCCCTCTCTGGAGCCCCTAACGGACTCCAGATCGTAAAACGCGATGATTTATTCTCTCTTATTTTTTTCTTCCCGAAAGCCAATATATAGAGTTGGAGTTGGCGTCGAAAGGTTTCCAGGGGGCCCACGAGGTAGGGGGGCGCGCCCCCACCCTCGTGGACAGGGTGTGGGCCCCCTGGTCTTCATCTTTGGCAAGGATTTATTATTATTTTTTATAAGACATCCTGTGGAGTTTCAGGTCATTCCGAGAACTTTTGTTTTCTGCACATAAAACAACATCATGGCAATTCTGCTGAAAACAGCGTCAGTCCGGGTTAGTTCCATTCAAATCATACAAGTTAGAGTCCAAAACAAGGGCAAAAGTGTTTGGAAAAGTAGATACGATGGAGACGTATCAACGTCCCTTAACGTTCGTTTGATTGAAGACCCAACAACTTCTATTGGTATGGTTGGCAGGCTTGTCAGGAGTGCCGTGGATCGCCTCCATCTGTCATTGAGCAGATCTTGATCAGCTCAAAGTTGCTGCTGTTTCTTTTTCAGGCTTCTTGCAGTTGCGATTAGCTGCCGTTTAAAGCGCTCTTGTTTGAGGGGTTCCTCCGGCATGATAAAGTCTTCGCCGCTGAGGCTCACATCCTCTTCGGAGATCGGCAGGCAATTGCTATCCTCCGAGCCCTCATTCTCGACAGGATCGTTGGGTTTTACTTTCCCATCCTCCCAATCGTCTTGTTTGGATGTTGGCTCTACAGGGGCTTCGGGGTCTTCGGCATTCTCTGGAGTGTTATCGTCTCCGGTGCCGGTATTGCTGTCTTTGTCGCGGCGCGATTTTGAGCGGCGCCGTTGACATCGACGCTTTGGAGGGGCTTCGGCAGGCTTGTCCACATCCGGATCCTTCTTGCCGTTGTCGTCCTCCTTGGGTGTGTCCAGCATGTATACGTCATATGTGGAAGTGGTCGTCCATCGTCCGATAAACGGAGGGTCTTGGCCTTGCTCATCTCCGGCATCGTCGTCCATACCGTCGATGTCTTCAGAGGCGTAATCGAGCACGTCGATTAAATCTTTGACATTGGCTATGAAGTGGGTGGTGGGTGGGACGTAAAATTCCCTGCTCTCAGCCCCTAGTCCGGGTTGGGCATGATTTGGAGGCGATCCTTCTGTAATGGTGAGTGATCACATCAAGTCCACAGCCTCGTTCAAAAGCGAGGTTTGGGCAGAGGAAAGAGAGTCCCTGGGGCTGACCGGGGTTGGAGCCTCCGGTCGTGCCTACTTAACACGGACCATAAGAGTTCAGACTTGGAGTCCGGCCGAGTGTCCGGCGCTTGAGCGTCAAGGGGAGTTCGGTTCTTCTTTGGGTTTGCCACTGACGCCGTCCCCTCTGGATCTCCGGTAGCAAATTCCATAGTTGCAGAGAGTCCTGCGGGCTCTAAACTCCCGTCTTCGGACCCGACAGCCCGTTCTGGATCTAAGGCTGGAGCGGCAATTGGGGCCGCAAACCCCTCAAAGATCAAGTATCCTCAGATGTCGGTGACATAGTTTAGGTTCCCAAAACTGATCTGGTGACCATGGGCGTTGTCGGTGTCAAAACCGGCGGATCTCGGGTAGGGGGTCCCGAACTGTGCGTCTAAGGCGGATGGTAACAGGAGGCGGGGGACATGATGTTTACCCAGGTTCGGGCCCTCTCGATGGAGGTACTACGCTACTTCTTGCTTGATTGATCTTGATGATATGAGTATTACAAGAGTTGATCTACCACGAGATCGTAGAGGCTAAACCCTAGAAGCTAGCCTATGGTATGATTGTTGTTGTCCTACGGACTAAACCCTCCGGTTTATATAGACACCAGAGGGGGTTAGGGTTACACAGAGTCGGTTATAAGGAAGGAGATCTACATATCCGTATTGCCAAGCTTTCCTTCCACGCCAAGGAGAGTCCTATCTGGACACGGGACGAAGTCTTCACTCTTGTATCTTCATAGTCCAACAGTCCGGCCAGAGGATATAGTCCGGCTGTCCGGAGACCCCCTAATCCAGGACTCCCTCAGTAGCCCCTGAACCAGACTTCAATGACGATGAGTCCGGCCCGCAGATTTGTCTTCGGCATTGCAAGGCGGGTTCTTCCTCTGAATACTCCATAGAAGATTTTGAACACAAGGATAGTGTCCGACTCTGCAAAACAAGTTCCACATTCCACCGTAGAGAGAATAATATTTCCAAATCTAATCTGCTGACACGTTTAGTAGCATGACATCATACCCTGTCCCGGTCATTATTCGAACCATTTTTCTCAACCAACACTGCACATACCACGAGGCGGTTTTCTTGGCACGTCTTGTCGAAGCAGAGATCGTGTCCCCTTATCACGGGATTCTCATCAATAGGGGTGTGGGTAACCAAACCGCGCCATCGATTATGGCGCTTGGGGAATAAGCGATTTTACCAGGTAAGTGGGGAGGCGCATCGCCTCTTCCGCCCTTATAAAGGAAAAAGGATTCACCCTTTTTACCCACGCCTTCTTCCTCCTTGCTTATCCATTCTCGTGCACTCGAGCTCCAGCGCCCAAGTTTGCGTCTTCTTCCTCAAACCACTCCAAGCATGTCCGGACCGGGAGGCAAGTGGATGGTCTCCTCCGTCACGGAGGAGAACATCACAAAGCTAAGGGAGGTCGGATATCTGGCTGCGGACATTGCGCACCGGCTGCCAGATGCGGGACAGATCATTCCTACGCCCGAACCCCATGAGAGGGTGGTTTTCCTCACCCATTTTGTCCGCGGACTGGGATTTCCCCTCCACCCGTTTGTCCGCGGGCTCATGTTCTACTACGGGCTGGATTTTCACGATCTGGCCCCCAACTTCATCCTCAACATCTCGGTGTTTATCATTGTGTGCGAGGCCTTCCTCCGCATGAGGCCCCACTTCGGCCTGTGGCTGAAGACCTTCAATGTCAAACCGAAGGTGGTGGTCGGCCAGCAAGCAGAGTGCGGAGGCGCCATGGTGGGCAAAATGCCTAATGTCACCTGGCTCGAAGGCTCCTATGTGGAGACCATAAAGGGGTGGCAATCGAGGTGGTTCTACATTACCGAGCCGCAAAACTCCAACTAGGTGGCGGCCCCCGAATTTCGATCCGGAATCCCCACGCGGCTCACCTCCTGGAAAGAGAAGGGTATGTCCTGGGGCTCATCGGTGGAGCTAACCGGACTCCAGAAATGCATCAGGAACATGATGAGCAAGAAAATCAAGCTCGTCAACATGGTCCAGGTCATGCTCTTCCGCCGGATCCTCCCGTGTCAATGACGGGCATTCAATTTGTGGGAGTTTGACCCGGCCGAGCACCAGACACTGCGCGAGCTCTTCGACACGACGCACAAGGACGTCTGGAAGGTGTTGTTCAAGGGCGCCGAGGTACCTCCTCCCCTTACCGAGGACCATGGACTCTGCGCAAAGCGCCACGCCAATCCGGTAAGTGTCCTATATCTCACAGGGTGTTTATTTTCCCTAGTTTAATCAAGTGCGGGATCTAAGCCTCCATGCCATTAGCAGGACTAGGTAGAGACGGCGGAGCAGATTGATTGCCCAACCCCCCTGCCCGAGGATCCAGCAGATGCTCTCCTCACGAAGATGCTGGTCCCGGCGCCTTACGAGGTGCCGGTGAAGAAGGCCAAGAAGATGGCCACGGGGACCCGACAGGGTCTCTGGCGCAAGGTTATATCGGACTCATCGTCCCAAAACTCCGAGGCGCACTCCTCCCATGAAAACGAGGAGGAGGAGGAGGAAAGTTCTCCCCCCCAGTCGGGGGAGAAAAGAAAAGGAAGGCCATCCCAACCGGGGAGGCCAAAGGGTCCAAGAAGAGTAGGACCCTCCTTCCGGACTGCTCCACGACCGCCGTCCTACAGCGACGACGAGTGGTTGCCCAGGGAAGCCCCTGGCGAAGTCGTAAGTATCCGGATACCATAGTAATTCATGGTGCATTTCTATTGCACTACTTCTCCTTACGCCAAATATGATTATGCAGTCCGTCCCGAGCCCGTATCGACGTATCTTCGTCGGACGGTTCTTTGGACTCGTCGTATATGAATAGCGATTCACTTCCAACCGCCTCCACCCCTTGCCCTACGGACAACGTCGAGGTGTTGTCTCAGAAGGCATCGAGTCGAGGGGAGGTAGTCCTGGGGGCGCCTCGAGGTGACCTTTCAGACCCTGGGCGCAAAGGGAGCAAGACTCCCATGGGTTCCAAGTTTGGTACCTAGCCGAACACTGCGTCGGAACCTTCGGTGGTTTCGGACTCCGGCAGGCGACCCCCCGCTAAGAGGGGCAAGCTGCACGTGCCGGTGGCCTCTGTCCCTCCAGAGGCACCGGACAACTTGCTGGAAGCGCTTCGCGGCGCTTCCATCGACGAAGAGCACCGCACTATCATGAGTGCGGTGATCGAGAAGGTTCAGTCCGCCAAAAACGGACTGACTGAAGTTTGTGCCAGCCCCCTAACAGGCTTTCAGGTAAGTAGTCAAAATATAGGAAAATATTACCATATAGACAGTAGCCCTTGATGCTCTGTTTGGCGTTCACGAAGAAAGGCCGAATAGAGGATCAAATAATGACTCAGGAGTCTAATCAGAATATGTCTATGCACATATGCAGGCTTCACTGCTGGCCGCTGCCGCACGTACTGCGGAGGTCGTTGCACTGAAGCAGGACCTTGAGCGGTCCGAGGAAGAGCTCGGCCTTGCCAAGAGGCAGCTCGAGGAGAGCAAAGGTAAGCAATGCCTTGTCTATATATTAAAAATAAATTTGGTTGTAAAATGATAGGATCATCATGAATTTGCCAGGGGCCACCATCGAAGTGGCGACCCTGAAGAAGGCGCTGTCCGAGGCCGAAGACAAAGTGGCCAAGGAGCGCACTGAGCGAGAAAAGCAAGAAGCCCGGGTAGGCGAGGTGCAGCAAGAGCTCGAGGCTCTCGCCAAAAAACATGAGTCCTTGGAGCTTGACTCTAAGACACGAGAGTCCGAGCTTGCGAAGGCACTCGAAAGCGCACAGAACGCCAAGGCTGAAGCCCACAAGGCCCTCCAGGAGATTGATGCGGTGAAGAAGATAGCAGCGGGTAAGGCATTCATTATGTAAAGCAAGCATGTGAGGGAAACTTTCCTTTTACTTACCCGAGTTCGGAGCTCTCCAGGAGCGTTCACAGATCTTCCCCGCAGTGTGCTGGATGCCGCGGAGTTTTACCGAGCTGAGGAGGGGAGCTCGACGGAAAAGTTGTTCTGGTCTCAGTATACCGGGACCGAACACCCAATGCCCTTGAGCGACCAGCTGAAGCAACTGGTCGAGCTTCACAAGGTGGCCGAACAGGCCATGAAGGGTCTTATAGTCCGGTTGTGGCCCGACGATCCCCTGCCTAACAGCTACTTTGGCCTGGTGAGGCGGCTTGTGGATGCCTGCCCACGGCTTGAAGTCATAAAGCGATCCATCTGCATCGAGGGTGCGCGCAAGGCTTTTGCCCGGGCGAAGCTGGACGCCGTGAAGCTGGTGAAGGAGGGGCTGCCGGAGGGCAAGGAGCATCGCCGCCCCGAAATGTATTATGACAGTGTCCTGAAGGGTTCCCGCCTTGTGGCGGAGGAGTGTGCTAGAGATGTAATTTTTGAATGAACATGCTCATGTGATCCTTTAATGAGTTCATTTGTGCTATGCAGCACTTTTTGAATTTAAAATATTACCTTCTGTGCGGCCGTTTATAAAATCTGAGAGTTGGACAATCGTCAGCTTCTACCCCCATGTAACTAGTACTGGGGTGTTTGGGATAAACCTGAGCACTCTTTATCCCAATTTTGGGTCCTTCAAGGGAGGTGTTCAGCACAACGAACCAGGCAATCAGACTATAAGGCTTTATCACTCTCACTTAGCCATAGAAGTCTACAATTTTAAATTTTGGCGAAGCCCCTAGTATTCGGAAGGCCGAATTTGGGGCGCTATATACGCCTAAGTCGGGCAAGGCCGACTCCTCGCCCAAAGAGGAAAAAGTCTTTAAGGACTTGAGACCTCTCGAACAGCGACCATCTCTTGCCTTATCATGACAGTCACTTTTCGGCTTTCTCTACTGAGGTGCTCGTCCGGAAGAACCAGGACACAATCGCAGTAGTTCTCCCAGCGCTACCTTAGCCGATATAGCGGAACGTAAGGTACCAAAACATGGGAGCCGGGCAAACCCAACTATTGACCCAAGACATGATTCGGAGCTGATGCATATAATGCTATAAGTTCGGGGTGCCGCACTGTCGAAAGTGTTCAGACTTCTCACGCCCTATTGTGGGGCATACGAAAGCCCCTGGCGTACTGACCGTACCAGAATGTACGGGTGCAAGTTGTCGTAAATAAACATATAAGAGAAAAGGATGGAAAATGCAATAATAGACTAATGCTATGCATTGTTATTTAAATGATACGTCGAAGCGTACTGATACGAGTAGTGCAATAAGCAGAAAATAGGACTATTTGACATGTCCTATCCAAGGGCAAGCTGCGTATGGATATTTAAAAAATGGGTATGTCGATTGTTAGTAGAGACCACCTGGGGGTTCCCTTGTACGTCTTAGCTTCTTGCCTCCTTGGTTGTTCCTTCCCGTAATGTGTCCGGCTATCATACTGCCGGAAAGGGCTTCCACAGAGTAAGGTCCTGAAAGAGAAGAAATGATAAAGGTATGCAGCCCCTAGGGCGGTTAAGCCGCATTGTGGGACGTGCCCTGATCGTGCCCCCGCCTATGCCCATGGTATTTTCAGTGCGTAATTATGTACGCGTGGCACATACTTTGTAGCTTGACTGGGACTAGGACGGGAGCTGAATTGCTAGGCGAGCTTTGAACATGCCAGGTGATCCTATTGCAGGTTACTCCAGACTCGCTTGACGATGTCCGGGGGCTGTATCGCCGAATTGGCGGTTTGCCTTAAGAGGCTGCTTTGTGCTTCTGCTGCGAGGGCCACAGTGTGCTCCTCTGTGCGGAGCGAGTGTTCTGTGTTTCCATTGACTGTTATGACCCCCCTAGGTCCTGGCATCTTGAGCTTGAGGTATGCGTAATGCGGTACCGCATTGAATTTTGCAAATGCGGTTCGCCCGAGCAGTGCGTGATAGCCACTGCAAAACGGGACAATATCGAAGATTAACTCCTCGCTTCGGAAGTTGTCCGGAGATCCGAAGACCACTTCCAGTGTGATTGAGCCCGTGCAATGGGCCTCTACACCTGGGATGACGCCCTTAAAGGTGGTTTTGGTGGGTTTGATCCTCGAGGGATCTATACCCATTTTGCACACTGTATCCTGATAGAGCAGGTTCAGGCTGATGCCGCCGTCCATAAGGACTCGAGTGAGGTGAAATCATCGATGATGGGGTCTAGGACCAGTGCGGCGGATCCGCCATGATGGATACTAGTGGGGTGGTCCCTACGATCAAAGGTGATCGGACAAGAGGACCATGGGTTGAACTTTAGGGCGACGAGCTCCATCGCATAGACGTCCCTTAATGCACGCTTCCGTTCCCTCTTGGGAATGTGGGTTGCATATATCATGTTCACCGTCTTCACTTGTGGGGAGAACCTCTTCTATCCTCCCGTGTTCGGCGGCCGGGGCTCCTCTTCGTCATCACTATGCAGCCCCTTGTCCTTGTTTTCGGCATTCAACTTGCCGGCCTGCTTGAACACCCAGCACTCTCTGTTGGTGTGATTGGCTGGCTTATCGGGGGTGCCGTGAATTTGACACAAACGATCAAGTATGCGATCCAAACTGGACGTGCCCGGAGTACTTCTTTTGAATGGCTTTTTCCGCTGATCGGATCTAGAGCCTCTGAATCCGGCATTGACTGCAGTATCTTCGGCATTATCGCCGTTGTTGCGGCGCTTGTATCTGTTATGACGTGGTCTGCCGTTGGCATCTTTAGTATCTAAAGTGTCCGGGTTCCTTGATGTGTTGTTGCTGCGAGCCAGCCAACTATCTTCGCCCGCGCAAAAGTGGGTCATGAGTGTCGTGAGGGCTGACATAGACTTCGGCTTCTCCTGGCCGAGGTGTTGGGTGAGCCACTCGTTGCGGATGTTATGCTTGAATGCCGCTAAGGCCTCTGCATCCAGACAGTCAACAATTTGGTTTTTCTTAGTTAGGAACCGTGTCCAGAATTTTCTGGCTGGTTCCCCTGGCTACTGAGTTATATGGCTCAAGTCATCAGCATCCGGTGGTCGCACATAAGTGCCTTGGAAGTTGTCCAGCAATGCATCTTCCAAATCCTCCCAACTACCAACGGAGTCTGCTGGCAGGCTATTCAGCCAGTGCCGAGCTGGTCCTTTGAGTTTTAGTGGGAGGTACTTGATGGCATGTAGATCATCACCGCGAGCCATGTGGATGTGGAGGAGGAAATCCTCAATCCATACCGCGGGGTCTGTCGTACCATCATACGATTCGATGTTTACCAGTTTAAAACCCTTCGGGAATTCGTGATCCATAACTTCATCAGTGAAGCATAGGGGGTGTGCGGCGCCTCTGTGTCGGGCTATGTCATGATTCAGTTCATATGAGTCTTGTCTGCTGTATCTGGCCCAGCCGGATTTACTTTTAGTGTATCCGGCATGACGACCATCGTCCCGCATTGGTGCGTGCCCCCGTGACCCGTATATCGATCTTGCATGTTTTGCCCTGCTTTCCAATACGTCTCGCAGGTCCCGCGTGTTGCCTCGGGCCTTGGTACTTTTTTTTGAGCAGCGTCGGGGTGCAGGCTGAGCTTCAGGCTGAGCTTCAGGCTGGAATGCCTCTCTGTCTCGGCCATGAGGTGGCCGATCAGCCGCATCGTACGCTGGTGATGTAGGTTTCAATGCTTCCTCCTCGAGTCGGGGTAGCAACCTGCGCTTCGGGTAGCTCTTGGAGGGGCGTTCGAGTTCGTATTACTCGGCCGCAAGGACTTCGGTCCATCTATCTGCTAGCAAATCTTGATCAGCTCGAAGTTGTTGTTACTTTTTCTTCAGGCTATTTGCTGTGGCTATAAGTCGGCGCTTGAAGCGCTCCTGCTCGATAGGATCCTGATGCATGATAAATTCTTCGTCGCCGAGGCTCACCTCGTCTTCAGAGAGAGGCATGTAATTGTCATCCTCCGTTTCTCCATCTGTTGCCTGTTCTGGAGGGCTAGCTTGCTCACCCTCCCAATCTAAATTGTGCTGGAGGGGATTGTTGTCTTCAACACTATCCGGAGTGTTATTGTCTCTTGTGCCGGTATCACTATTTTTGCTATGGCGGGACTTAGAGCAGCGCCGTTGACGTCGATGCTTGGGTTGCTTCTTGGAGGGGTCATCCTCCGTTGTCTTACGGCTCGGTGGAGGGCTGATCCCCTTGAGGGTATAGTACGGCCGGGGTATCCCTCGGTGCAGGACCCTCTGGCAAAGATTTCTTCCCCCGCTTCGAGACCATTGTCTCCGGGTCTTCATATGCGGTCCTCTTCTTCCCCTTAGGAAAGGAATTTTCGATTCCTCCCTTCCGGACAACCTCCTCTATGGAGGTAGTAGCTTCCTTGTTCCCCCTTCATCTTCTTCCGAAGGCGCGATCTCCAGCATCCGGGTTAACACAGGATCTGGCGAGGTCTCAGGAAGAGGGGCCGGATACCTGATCAACTTTGCCTTCGCTATCCACTCCTGGTTCAAGAACATATCTTTTAAGGGCGATGTTGCGATAAATAAACGAATGGTGTGTTCGGACACATGGCTACTTACTTGGGTATCCGGACGATTGCAGCTCAGGCCTGCGTCCTCGGTAGGGTCCGGACACATCATTTTTGGTCCAAAGAACAATTTGTACATATCCGCGGGCGTCATGCCAAGGAAATGTTGAATTGCTCGTGGTCCCTCCGGATTGAACTCCCATAGGCGGAGCGGACGACGTTTGTAGGGCAGAACTGAGTGAATTAACATGACCTCCATCACCATGACCAGACTGACATCTCTCTCTAGGAGATCTCGGATGCGGCTCTGCAATAGGGGCACATCCTTTACTGGCCCCCAGTCTAGCCCCTTGTTGACCCTTGACGTTAGTTGTGGCGGGGGACCCAAGCGAAAAGCAGGCGGAGCCACCCACTTGGTACCCCTGGGAGCTGTGATATAAAACCACTCTTGTTGCCATAAGCCGAACTCCTCTTGGAAAGAGCCCTCGGGCCATAGGGCGTTAGCATTTTTGCTTATTACAACACCTCCGCACTCCGCGTGTCGTCCCTCGACCATCTTCGGCTCCACTTTGAAGGTCTTGAGCCATAGTCCGAAGTGAGGGGTGATACGGAGGATGGCTTCACACACGACGATGAATGATGAGATGTGGAGGATAGACTCCGGAGCTAAGTCGTGGAAGTCCAGTCCATAATAGAACATGAGCCCCCTCACGAAGGGATCCGGCGCGAAGCCTAGCCCTCGGAGGAAGTGAGATACAAACACGACACTCTCACCAGGCTTAGGAGTGGGAGTAACCTGCCCTTGAGCAGGCAGCCTATGCGGAATTTCGTCGGTCAAGTACCTGGCCTCCCTTAGCTTTAGAACGTCTTCCTCCATGACGGAGGAAGGCATCCATCAGCCTTGAAGGTTGGATCCGGACATCATCGAAGGTCCGAAGCGCCTAAATATGAAGCTTCAGGTGCTGGAACTCGAGGCGGGAGGCGGATTCGATTGAGATCAAAATAAAAGAGTAAGGCCTTGGTCTCTTTATGAAGAGGTTGAATACCAAGAGCCCTCCATGTGACCGTTTGGGACTTACCTTTGATCGAGGGGACATACCAACGGGCACGATTGGGTTACCCACGTCCGTGTTGATGAGAATCCCGTAAATAAGGGGACACGATCTCTGCTTCGACAAGACGTGCCAAGGAAACCGCCTCGCGAAACGCGCTGAGGTGGGGGGTAAAAAACGATTCTAATAAAGGCTTGGCTATGGTGTGATGTCACACTACGGAATACGTCAGCAGGATAGATTTGTGGAAATATATTTCTCTCCACGATGGTACGTGGAACTTGTTTTGCAGAGCTAGACACGATCCTCGTGTTCAAAATCTTCTATGAAGTATTCGGAGGAGGAACCCTCCTTGCAATGCCGAAGACAGTCTGCGCGCCGGACTCATCGTCATTGAAGCCTGGTTCGGGGGCTACTGAGGGAGTCCTGGATTAGGGAGTATCCGGACAGCCAGAATATAACCTTTGGCCGGACTGTTGGACTATGAAGATACAACATTGAAGACTTCGTCCCGTGTCCGGATGGGACTTTCCTTGGCATGGAAGGCAAGCTTGGCAATACGGATATGTAGATCTCCTTCCTTGTAACCGACTCTGTGTAACCCTAGCCCCCTCCGGTGTCTATATAAACCGGAGGGTTTAGTCCGTAGAACAACAACAATCATACCATAGGCTAGCTTCTAGGATTTAGACTCTCTGATCTCATGGTAGATCCACTCTTGTAGTACCCATATCATCAATATTAATCAAGCAGGAGTAGGGTTGTACCTCCATCGAGAGAGTCCGAACCTGGGTAAAAACATCGTGTCCCTTGTCTCCTGTTACCATCTGCCTAGACGCACAGTTCGGGACCCCCTACCCGAGATCCGCCGGTTTTGACACCGACATTGGTGCTTTCATTGAGAGTTCCTCTGTGTCATCATCTTTAGGCTTGATGGATCCTTCGATCATCAACAACGATGCAGTCCAGGGTGAGACTTTTCTCCCCAGATAGATCTTCGTGTTCGGCGGCTTCGCACTGCGGGCCAACTCGCATGGCCATCTGGAGCAGATCGAGAGTTACGCCCCTGGCCATCAGGTTAGGTTTGGTAGCTTAAACTACACGGCCGACATCCGCGGAGACTTGATCTTTGACGGATTCGAGCCCCGGCCGAGTGCGCCGCACTGTCACGATGGGCATGATTTAGCTCCGCTGCCGAACAGTGTCCTGGAGACCGCACCTGCAACCGCTCCGACCTTTAATTCGGAGCCAACTGCGCCATCCGTGGGCGGGTGGTTAGACCCCGCCACGGAGGCAGCAGCCTCAACGGTGATCGAGCCGAACACCAGCCTTACCCTTCGCGAGGCCCGTGACTTCACATTGCCGGACTCTCCTCCGGACTCCGAACCACCCGCACCCCTGCCAATCAAAGCCGATTGGGCGCCGATCATGGAGTTCACCGCCGCGGATATCTTTTAGCACTCGCCCTTCGGCGACATACTGAATTCACTAAGGTCTCTCTCCTTGTCAGGAGAGTCCTGGCCGGATTTTGACCGGCATGATTGGGATACGGACGACGAAGAAATTCGATGCCCACCCACCACCCACTTCATAGCCACTGTCGATGATTTGACCGACATGCTCGACTTCGACTCCGAATACGAGGGTTTAGTCTGTAGATCTTCTTCCTTGTAACCGACTCTGTGTAACCCTAGCCCCCTTCGGTGTCTATATAAACAGGGTTTAGTCCGTAGGATAAGAACAACAATCATACCATAGGCTAGCTTCTAGGGTTTAGCCTCTCTGATCTCGTGGTAGATCCACTCTTGTACTACCCATATCATCAATATTAATCAAGCTGGAGTAGGGTTTTACCTCCATCGAGAGGGCCCGAACCTGGGTAAAAACATCCTGTCCCTTGTCTCCTGTTACCATCCGCCTAGACGCACAATTCGGGACCCCCTACCCGAGATCCGCCGGTTTTGACACTGACATTGATGCTTTCATTGAGAGTTCCTCTGTGTCGTCATCTTTAGGCTTGATGGCTCCTTCGATCATCAACAGTGATGCAGTCCAGGGTGAGACTTTTCTCCCTGGACAGATCTTCGTGTTTGGCGGCTTCGCACTGTGGGCCAACTCGCTTGGCCATCTGGAGGAGATCGAGAGTTATGCCCCTGGCCATCAGGTCAGGTTTGGTAGCTTAAACTACATGGCCGACATCCACGGAGACTTGATCTTCGATGGATTCGAGTCCTGGCCGAGTGCGCCGCACTGTCACGATGGGCATGATTTAGCTCTACCGCCGAACAATGTCCCAGAGACCGCACCTGCTATCGCTCCGACCTTCAATTCAGAGCCAACTGCGCCATCCGTGGGCGGGTGGTTAGACCCCGCCACGGAGGCAGCAGCCTCAACGACGATCGAGCCGAACACCAGCCTTACCCTTCGCGAGGCCCGTGACTTCACATTGCCGGACTCTCCTCCGGACTCCGAACCACCTGCGCCCCTGCCAATCGAAGCCGATTGGGCGCCGATCATGGAGTTCACCGCCGCGGATATCTTTCAACACTCGCCCTTCGGCGACATACTGAATTCACTAAGGTCTCTCTCCTTGTCAGGAGAGTCCTGGCCGGATTATGACCGGGAGGATTGGGATACGGACGACGAAGAAATTCGACGCCCACCCACCACCCACTTCATAGCCACTGTCGATGATTTGACCGACATGCTCGACTTCGACTCTGAAGACATCGACGGTATGGACGACGATGTAGGAGACGAACATGAACCACCGCCCACAGGGCAATGGACAGCCACGTCATCATATGACATATATATGGTAGACACACCCAAAGATGGCAATAGTTGGGTTTGCCCGGCTCCCATGTTTTGGTACCTTACGTTCCGCTATATCGGCTAAGGTAGCACTGGGAGAACTACTGCGATTGTGCCCCGGTTTAGCTGGGCTAAGCACCTCAGTAGAGAAAGCTAAAACTGACTGTCATGATAAGGCGAGAGCTGGTCGCTGTTTGAGAGGTTTCGAGTCCCTAAAGACTTATGCCGCTTAGGGCGAGGAGTCAGCTTTGTCCGACCTAGGCGTGTATAGCGCCCCGAACTCAGTCTTCCAAACACTAGGGGCTTCGCCAAAATTAAAAATTATAGAATTCTCTGGCTAAGTGAGAGTGATAAAGCATTATAGTCCGATTGCCTTGTTCGTTGTGCTGAGCACCTCCCTCGAAGGACCCAAGCATGGGAAAAAGAGTGCTCACATTTATCCCGAACACCCCAGCACTCGTGGCACGGGGGCAGAAGCCGACGACTCGCCATCTCTCAGATTTAATAAACGGGCGTACAGAAGGTAATATTTTAAAGTCAGACAAGCGTTGCATAGCGCATATGAATAAGTTTTCAGTGTACATGATCAAACGAGCGAGTTCACTCAAACATTACATCTTTGGAACATTCATCCGCCATAAGGCGGGCACCCTTCAGGACGCCCTCATAGTACATTTCCGGGTGGCGATGCTCCTTGCCCTGCGGTGGCCCATCCTTCACCAGCTTCTCAGCGTCCATCTTGCCCCAGTGCACTTTAACACGGGCAAGCGCCCTGCAGGCGCCCTCGATGCAGACGGAGCGCTTGATGACCTCAAGCCAAGGACAGGCATCCACAAGCCGCCTCACCAGCCCGAAGTAGCTCCCTGGCATGGCCTCTCCAGGCCACAGCCGGACTATAAGACCCTTCATGGCCTGTTCGGCCGCCTTATGGAGCTTGACCACTTGCTTCAGTTGGTCGCTTAAGGCCACCGGGTGTCCGGCCTCAGTATACTGAGACCAGAACACCTTCTCGGTCGAGCTCCCCTCCTCGGCTCGGTAGTGCTTTGCAGCATTCGACACACTGCGGGGCAAATCTGCGAATGCTCCTGGAGAGCTCCGGACACGGGTAAGTAACAAGTAATTTACTTTCACATGCTTGCTTTGCATAATGAATGCCTTACCCGCCACTATCTTCTTCATCGCCTCAATTTCCTAGAGGGCCTTCTGGGCTTCGGCCTTAGCATGCTTGGCGCTCTCAAGGGCCGTGGCAAGCTCGGACTCTCGCGTCTTCGAGTCAAGCTCCAAACTCTCATGCTTTTTCATGAGAGCCTGGAGCTCTTGCTGCACCTCGGCAACCCGCGCCTCTTGCTTCCCCCGCTCGCTGCACTCCGTGGCCATTTTGTTTTCGGCCTCGGACAATGCTTGCTTCAGGGTCGCCACCTCGGTCGTGGCCCCTAGCACATCGATAATGATCCTATCATTTTTGCAACTACATATTTTTTATATATACACACATAGACAAGGCATTACGTACCTTGGTTCTCCTCGAGCTGCTTCTTGGCAAGGCCGAGCTCTTTCTCGGACCGCTCGAGGTTCCGCTTCAGCGCATCAACCTTCGCAGTCAGTGCGGCAGAGGTTAGCAACGAAGCCTGCATACACATATCGACATAATTACGTTAGACTCCTGCGAATATTATTAGATCCTCTATTCGGCTTTTCTTTGTGAACACCGAACAGAGCACCAGGGGCTACTGTCTATGCGGTAATATTTTCATATATTTTTAATACATACCTCAAAGCCTGTTAGAAGGCTGGCACAGGCCTCAGTCAGTCCGCTCTTGGCAGACTGAACCTTCTGGACCATCGCACTCATAATAGTGCGGTGCTCCTCGTCGATGGAGGCTTGCCCCTCTTAGTGGGGGGACGCCTGACGGAGTCCGGAACCACTGTAGGTTCCGACGCGATATTCGGCTGAGGGCCAGACTTGGAGCCCTTGGGAGTCTTGCTCCCGTTGCGCCTGGAGTCTGGGATGTCGCCTTGAGACGCCCCCAGGACTACCTCCCCTCGGTTTGGAACCCCTTGGGACAATACCTCGGCATTGTCCATAGGACGAGGAGAGGAGGCGGTCGGAAGTGAAAAGCTATTCACATCCGACGAACCCAAGGAACCGCTCGACAATACGTCGACACGGTCTCGGGGCGGACTGCATGATTATATTCGGCGTTAAGAGGAGCTGTGCAATAAAGGAACGCTATAAGTCACTCTGGTGTCCGAATACTTATGACTTTGCCAGCCGCTTGGCCCTGGATGGCCACTCGTCTTCACTGTCGGCGGTGTTGGTGGAGTAGTCCGGAGGAAGGGTTCTTCCCTTCTTGGACCTTCCGGCCTCCCTGGTTGGGGCGGCCTTCCTTTTCTTTTCTCCCCCCGCTGGAGGGGAAGAAGCTTCTTTTTCCTCCTCCTCATCATCTTCATGGGAGGAGTGCGCCTCAGAGTCATCAGACGATGAGTCTGACACCACCGGGAGCTGGGAACTCTTTCGGGTTCCCGTGGCCTTCTTCTTGGCCTTCTTTTCTGGAACCACTTAAGGTGCCGGAACCAGCAACTCCGCTAAGCGAGCGTCTGCTGGGCCTTTGGGCAGAGGAGCCGGATAGTCAATCTGTTCGGCCGTCTCCTGCCATTCTTGTCAAAGGTATGGGAGCTTAGATCCCGCATATGATTAAACTATGAAAAATGAATACCCTATAAGAGGTAAAACAGCTTACCGGGCTGGCTTGGCGCTTCGCGCTGAATCCGCGATCCTCGGTAAGGGGAGGAGGAACCTCGGCACTCTTAAACAGCACCTTCCAAGCATCCTCGTGTGTTGTGTCGAAGAGCTCGCTCAGAGTTTCGTGCTGGGCCGGGTCGAACTCCCACAAGTTGAACGCCCGTTGTTGACACGGGAGGATCCGGCGGATGAGCATGACCTGGACTATGTTGACAAGCTTGAGCTTCTTGTTCACCATGTTTTGGACATAGGTTTGGAGTCCGATCAGCTCTCCCGGACTACCCCAGGGCAGGGCCTTCTCTTTCCAGGAGGTGAGCCGCGTGGGGATTCCGGATCAGAATTCGGGGGCCGCTGCCCATTTAGGGTCACGCGGCTCGGTGATGTAGAACCACCCCGATTGCCACCCCTTTATGGTCTCCACGTAGGAGCCCTCGAGCCATGTGACGTTGGGCATATTGCGCACCATGGCGCCTCCGCACTCCGCCTGCTGGCCGCCCACCACCTTCGGTTTGACATTGAAGGTCTTCAGCCATAGGACGAAGTGGGGCTTGATGCGGAGGAAGGCCTCGCACACGACGATAAACGCCGAGATGTTGAGGATGAAGTTCGGGGCTAGATCGTGGAAGTCCAGGCCGTAGTAGAACATGAGCCCCCGGACAAATGAGTGGAGAGGGAATCCCAGTCCACGGAGGAAATGGGTAAGGATCACTACCCTCTCGTGGGGCCTGGGGGTGGGATGAGCTGCCCCGCATCTGGGAGCCGGTGTGCAATATCGTCGGGAAAGTATCCGGCTCCCCTCAGCTTCTTGATGTGTCCCTCCGTGATGGAGGAGACCATCCACTTGCCTCCCGCTCCGGACATGGTTGGAGAAGGTTAAGGAAGAAAACGTGAGCTTGGGCGCTGGAGCTCAAGTGTGCGAGAATGGATGAGCAAAGGAGGAAGAAAGCGTGGGTGGAAGAAGGTGAATCCTTATCCCTTTATATGGGCGGACGAAACTATGCGTCCCCACCAGCCTGGTAAAACCCGCTCATCCCCAAGCGTCGTAATTGATGGCACGGTTGGGTTACCCACGTCCGTATTGATGAGAATCCCGCGATAAGGGGACACGATATCTGCTTCGACAAGACGTGCCAAGGAAACCGCCTCGCAAAATGTGCTGAGGTTGGCTGTAAAAAACGATTCACATAAGGGCTTGGCTATGGTGTGATGTCACGCTACGGAATACGTCAGTGAATTAGATTTGTGGAAATATTATTCTCTGTACGGTGGTATGTGGAACTTGTTTTGCAGAGCCAGACACGATCCTCGTGTTCAAAATCTTCCATGAAGTATTCGGAGGAGGAACCCGCCTTGCAATGCCGAAGACAATCTGCGCGCCGGACTCATCGTCATTGAAGCCTGGTTCAGGGGCTACTGAGGGAGTCCTGGATTAGGGGGTATCTGAACAACTGGACTATAACCTTTGGCCGGACTGTTGGACTATGAAGATACAATATTGAAGACTTCATCCCGTGTCCGGATGGGACTTTCCTTGGCGTGGAAGGCAAGCTTGGAAGTACGGATATGTAGATCTCCTTCCTTGTAACCGACTCTGTGTAACCCTAGCCCCCTCCGGTGTCTATATAAACCGGAGGGTTTAGTCCGTAGGACAAGAGCAACAATCATACCATAGGCTAGCTTCTAGGGTTTAGCCTCTCTGATCTCGTGGTAGATCCACTCTTGTAGTACCCATATCATCAATATTAATCAAGCAGGATTAGAGTTTTACCTCCATCGAGAGGGCCCGAACCTGGGTAAAAACATCGTGTCCCTTGTCTCCTGTTACCATCCACCTAGACGCACAGTTCGAGACCCCCTACCCGAGATCCACCAGTTTTGACACCGACAGTCATCCTCCGCTGTCTTGTCGCCGTTGCCTTCTTTGGGGGGTATCCACCATATATATATATATATATATATATATATATATATATATATATATATATATATATATATCATATGATGAGGTGGCAGTCTAGCACCCTATGGGCGGTGGTTCCTGTTCGTCTCCTGCATCGTCGTCCATGCCTTCGATGTCTTCGGAGTCGAAGTCGAGCATGTCGGTTAAGTCGTCGACAGTGGCTACTAAGTGGGTGGTGTGTGGGGAGTGAATTTCATGGTCATCCGCATTCCATTCTAGCCGGACATAGTTCGGCAAAGGTTCTCCTGACAAGGAGAGAGACCTTAATGAATTTAGCACGTCGCCGAAAGGCGAGTGTTGAAAGATATCCGCGGAGGTAAACTCCATGATCGGCGCCCAATCGGATTCGATAGGCACGGACGCAGGCGACTCGGAGTCCGTGGCCGGGGATGAATCCAGTGGTTTGGTAACACGGCTCTCGTAAGGGGTGAAGTCAGTATCCGGCTCTATCACCACTGAGAGTGCGGCCTTCATGTTGGGGTCCATCCCCCTGTCCTCGAATTGAAGGCCGGAGCAGTTGCAGGTGTGATCTCCCGAGCACTGTCCGACAGCAGAGCTAAATCATGCTCGTCGTGATTGTGCGGCGCACCCGACATGGGATCGAATCCGTCGAAGATCAAGTCTCCGCGGATGTCGGCGGTGTAGTTCAAGTTTCCAAACCTGACCTGATGGCCAGGGGCGTAGCTCTCAATCTGCTCCAGGTGGCCAAGCGAGTTGGCCCGCAGTGCGAAGCCGCCGAATACGAAGATCTGTCCGGGGAGGAAAACCTCACCCTGGACCACATTGTTACAGATGATCGAAGGAGCCATCAAGCCTTACGGTGACGACACAGTGGAACTCTCAATGAAATCACCAATGTCGGTCTCAAAACTGGCGGATCTCGGGTAGGGGGTCCCGAACTGTGCGTCTAAGCCGGATGGTAACATGAGGCGGGGGACACGATGTTTACCCAGGTTCGGTTCCTCTCGATGGAGGTAATACCCTACTTCCTGCTTGATTGATCTTGATGATATGAGTATTACAAGATTTGATCTACCACAAGATCGTAGAGGCTAAACCCTAGAAGCTAGCCTATGGTATGACTGTTGTTATCCTACGGACTAAACCCTCTGGTTTATATAGACATTGGAGGGGGCTAGGGTTACACAGAGTCGGTTATAAGGAAGGAGATCTACATATCCGTATTGCCAAGCTTGCCTTCCACGCCAAGGAGAGTCCTATCCGGACACGGGACGAAGTCTTCAATCTTGTATCTTCATAGTCCAACAGTCTGGCTGTCCGGAGACCCCCTAATCCAGGACTCCCTCAGGCGTAGCTGTTGATCTTCTCGAGGTGGCCAATCGAGTTGGCACGCAGCGCGAAGCTGCCGAATACAAAAATCTGGCCGGGGAGAAAAGTCTCCTTCACGGAGGCATTGTTGTAGATGATTGACGGAGCCACCGAACCTTCTGCTGACAGCACAGAGGAACTCTCAATGAAAGCACCAATGTCGGTGTCAAAACCAGCAGATCTGGGGTAGGGGTTCCCAAACTGTGCATCTTGGGATCAAAGGTAACAAGAGACAGGGACACGATGTATACCCAGGTTTGGGCCCTCTTAATGGAGGTAATACCCTACTTCCAGGTTGATTGACTTTGATGAGTACCGGGGTTACAAGAGTTGATCTACCTCGAGATCGTAATGGCTAAACACTAGATGTCTAGCCTGTATGATTATGATTGCCTCTACGGACTAAACCCTCCGGTTTATATAGACACCGGAGGGGGCTAGGGTTGTACAGAGTCGGTTTTTACATAGATAGGAATCTTCATATCCGAATGCCAAGCTTGCCTTCCATGCTAAGGTGAGTCCCCTCCGGACACGGGGGGAAGCCTTCTATCTTGTACCTTCACGACCCATCAGTCCGGCCCACATCACATAGCCCGTACGCCCGGGGACCCCCTAATCCAGGACTCCCTCAAGGGGCGCCGTCCCTCCCCTTGTCCAATTCGGATTGGGGCAAGGGGGGCGCGCGCCACCTCCTGGCCGGCCCTCTCTCTTCTCCTGGTAACCCCCGGTTCTCCGAAACTTATCCGAAACGACCCGAACCATTCCGGTGTCCAAATATAACCTTCCAATATATGAATCTTTATGTCTCGACCATTTCGAGACTCCTCATCATGTCTGTGATCTCATCTGGGACTCCGAACAACCTTCGGTCATCAAATCACATAAGCTCATAATACAAATCGTCATTGAACGTTAAGCGTGCGGACCCTACGGGTTCGAGAACTATGTAGACATGACCGAGACACATCTCCGGTCAATAACCAATAGCAGAACCTGGATGCTCATATTGGCTGCTACATATTCTATGAAGATCTTTATTGGTCAAACCGCACAACAACATACGTTGTTCCCTTTGTCATCGGTATGTTACTTGCCCGAGATTCGATCGTCGGTATCATCATACCTAGTTCAATCTCGTTACTGGCAAGTCTCTTTACTCGTTCTGTAATGCATCATCCCGCAACTAACTCATTAGTCACATTTCTTGCAAGGCTTATAGTGATGTGCATTACCGAGAGGGCCCAGAGATACCTCTCCGACAATCGGAGTGACAAATCCTAATCTCGATCTATGCCAACTCAACAAACACCATCGGAGACACCTGTAGAGCATATTTATAATCACCCAGTTACGCTCACACATTTGATAGCACACAATGTGTTCCTTCGGTATTCGGGAGTTGCATAATCTCATAGTCATAGGAACATGTATGTCATGAAGAAAGCAATAGCAATAAACTAAACGATGATAGTGCTAAGCTAACGGATGGGTCTTGTCCATCACATCATTCTCTAATGATGTGATCCCGTTCATAAAATGACAACACATGTCTATGGCTAGGAAACTTAACCATCTTTAGGATGTGGACTAGAGGATGTGGAACCCCTTCAAGATGCTAAGGACAAAGGATTGGCTCAAGCTTCAAGATCAAGACTCTACATTTTCTATTTTAGTGATCCAAGATCACATTGAGTCTATAGGAAAAGCCAATACTATCAAGGAGGGATGAGGTGTTGCTTAATGAGCCTCTTGCTTCACGTGCTTAGTGATATGCTCCAAAATCCTCAACTACCTTCCCACATCCACATATGACCTAAACCAAAAGTCAAACTCGGCCCCACCGATTCTTTCTATCCGGCGCCACCGAGTTTCACATGTCATAGCCACTGCCACAAACCCTAGCAAATCGGTTTCACCGATAGGGATCTCGGTCTCACCGAGATGGGATTGTAATCTCTCTGTGTATGTCCATTACCAAAATCGGTCTCACCGAGTTTGAGCAATCGGTACTACCGAGATTACAATGCAAATCCTCTGGTTAGCTCGTCACCAAAATCGGTCCCACCGAGTTTGTGTAATCGGTCTCACCGAGTTTGCCTGACCAACTCTCTGGTTTGCTTATTACCAAAATCGGTCCCACCGAGTTTGTGTAATCGGTCACACCGATATTACGTTATGCCCTAACCCTAACCTTATCGGTCCTACCGAGTTGCATCTCAGTCCCACCGAAAATCCTAACGGTCACAAGGTTTGCTGAATCGGTCCGACCAAGTTTAACGATTCGGTCCCACCGAGTTTGGCAGATTGTGTGTAACGTTTTGATTTTGTGTGGAGGCTATATATACCCCTCCACCCACTCTTCATTCAAAGAGAGAGCCATCGGAACATACCTACACTTCCAATACAAATTTTCTGAGAGAGAACTACCTACTCATGTGTTGAGCTCAAGATATTCCATTCCAACCATATGAATCTTGATCTCTAGCCTTCCCCAAGTTGCTTTCCACTCAAATCTTCTTTCCACCAAATCCAAATCCTGTGAGAGAGAGTTGAGTGTTGGGGAGACTATCATTTGAAGCACAAGAGCAAGGAGTTCATCATCAACACACCATTTGTTACTTCTTGGAGAGTGGTGTCTCCTAGATTGGCTAGGTGTCACTTGGGAGCCTCCGACAAGATTGTGGAGTTGAACCAAGGAGTTTGTAAGGGCAAGGAGATCGCCTACTTCGTGAAGATCTACCGCTAGTGAGGCAAGTCCTTCTTGGGCGACGGCCGTGATGGAATAGACAAGGTTGCTTCTTCGTGGACCCTTCGTGGGTGGAGCCCTCCGTGGACTCGCGCAACCGTTACCCTCCGTGGGTTGAAGTCTCCATCAACGTGGATGTACGATAGCACCACCTATCGGAACCACGCCAAAAACATCCGTGTCTCCAATTGCGTTTGAATACTCCAAACCCTTCTCTTTACATTCTTGCAAGTTGCATGCTTTAGTTTCCGCTGCTCATATACTCATTGCATGCTTGCTTGATATGTATTGTGTTTGTTAAACTTGTGCTTAAACTCCACTTAAACTTAAGAATATTAAAAACTGCAACTTTTGGCACTTAGTGTCTAATCACCCCCCTCTAGACACCTCTGCTCGATCCTTTCAGAAACATATCCTTAGTCCTTGTTAGGTATTTCAGGATGTTCTTGACCGCTGTCCAGTGTTCCACTCCTGGATTACTTTGGTACCTCCCTACTAAAATAAGAGCAAGGCACACATCAGGTCTAGTACACATCATTGTATACATGATAGAACCTATGGCTGAAGCATAGGGAATGACTTTCATTTTCTCTCTATCTTCTGCAGTGGTCGATCATTGAGTCTGACTCAACTTCACACCTTGTAACACAGGCAAGAATCCTTTCTTTGCCTGATCCATTTTGAACTTCTTCAAAACATTATCAATGTACTTCTTGATCTATCTCTATAGATCTTGATGCCCAATATATAAGCAGCGTCACCGAGGTATTTCATTGAAAGATTCTTATTCAAGTATCCTTTTATGCTATCCAGAAATTCAGTATCATTTCTGATCAACAATATGTCATCCACATATAATATCAGAAATGCTACATAGCTCCCACTCACTTTCTTGTAAATACAGGCTTCTCCAAAATTCTGTATAAAACCATATGCTTTGATCACACTATCAAAGCGTATATTCCAACTCCGAGATGCTTGCACCAGTCCATAAATGGATTGCTGGAGCTTCCACACTTTGTTAGCACCTTTTGGATCGACAAAACCTTCTGGTTGCATCATATACAACTCTTCTTTAATATATCCATTAAGGAATGTAGTTTTAACATCCATTTGCCAGATTTCATAATCATAAAATGCAGCAATTGCTAACATGATTCAGACGGACTTAAGCATCGCTATGGGTGAGAAGGTCTCATCGTAGTCAACTCCTTGAACTTGTCGAAAACCTTTCGCAACAAGTCGAGCTTTGTAGACAGTAACATTACCGTCAGTGTCAGTCTTTTCCTTGAAGATCCATTTATTCTCTAGGGCTTGCCGATCATCGGGAAAGTCAACCAATGTCCACACTTTGTTCTCATACATGGATCCCATCTCAGATTTCATGGCCTCAAGCCATTTTGCGGAATCTGGGATCATCATCGCTTCCTCATAGTTCACAGGTTCGTCATGGTCAAGTAACATGACCTCCAAAACAGGATTACCGTACCACTCTGGTGCAGATCTTACTCTAGTTGACCTATGAGGTTTGGTAGTAACTTGATCAGAAGTTTCATGATCATCATCATTAGCCTCCTCACTAATTGGTGTAGGAATCACTGGAACCGATTTCTGTGGTGAACTACTTTCCAATAAGGGAGCAGGTACAATTACCTCATCGATTTCTACTTTCCTCCCACTCACTTCTTTCGAGAGAAACTTCTTCTCTAGAAAGGACCCATTCTTAGCAACGAATATCTGGCCTTCGGATCTGTGATAGAAGGTGTACCCAACAGTCTCCTTTGGGTATCCTATGAAGACACATTTCTCCGATTTGGGTTCGAGTTTATCAGGTTGAAGCTTTTTCACATAAGCATTGCAGCCCCAAACTTTAAGAAACGACAACTTGGGTTTCTTGCCAAACAACAGTTCATATGGTGCCGTCTCAACGGATTTAGTTGGTGCTCTATTTAACGTGAATGCAGCCGTCTCTAAAGCATAACCCCAAAACGATAGCAGTAAATCAGTAAGAGACATAATAGATCGCACCATATCTAATAAGTTTGATTGCGATGTTCGGACACACTATTATGCTGTGGTGTTCCGGGTGGCGTGAGTTGCGAAACTATTCTGCATTGTTTCAAATGAAGACCAAACTCGTAACTTAAATACTCACCTCCACGATCAGATCGTAGAAACTTTATTTTCTTGTTACGATAATTTTCCACTTCACTCTGAAATTCTTTGAACTTTTCAAATGTTTCAGACTTATGTTTCATCAAGTAGATATACCCATATCTGCTCAAATCATCTATGAAGGTAAAAAAATAATGATACTCGCCGCGAGCATCAACACTCATCGGACCGCATACATCAGTATGTATTATTTCTAATAAGTCTGTTGCTCGCTCCATTGTCCCGGAGAACGGAATCTTAGTCATATTGCCCATGAGGCATGGTTCGCAAGCATCAAGTGATCCCAAAAGCCCATCAACATGGAGTTTCTTCATGCACTTTACACCAATATGACCTAAATGGCAGTGCCACAAATAAGTTGCACTATCATTATTAAACCGATATCTTTTGGCTTCAATACTATGAATATGTGTATCACTACTATCGAGATTCAACAAAAATAGACCACTCATCAAGGGTGCATGACCATAAAAGATATTACTCATATAAATAGAACAACCATTATTCTCTGATTTAAATGAATAGCCGTCTCGCATCAAACAAGATGCAGATATAATGTTCATGCTTAACGCTGGCACCAAATAACAATTATTCAGGTCTAAAACTAATCCCGAAGGTAGATTTAGAGGTAGCGTGCCGACGGCGGTCACATCGACTTTGGAACATTTTCCCACGCGCATCGTCACCTCGTCCTTAGCCAATCGTTGCTTAATCTGTAGCTCCTGTTTCGAGTTGCAAATGTGAGCAACAGAACCAGTATCAAATACCCAGGCGTACTACGAGCATTAGTAAGGTACACATCAATAACATGTATATCAAATATACCTTTCACTTTGCCATCCTTCTTATCCGCCAAATACTTGGGGCAGTTCCGCTTCCAGTGACCAGTCCCTTTGCGGTAGAAGCACTCAGTTTCAGTCTTAGGTCCAGACTTGGGCTTCTTCCTTTGAGCAGCAACTTGCTTGCTATTCTTCTTGAAGTTCCCCTTCTTCCCTTTGCCCTTTTTCTTGAAACTAGTGGTCTTTTTAACAATCAACACTTCAAGCTCCTTCTTGATTTCTACCTCCACAGCCTTTAGCATTGTGAAGAGCTCGGGAATCGTTTTGTTCATCCCTTGCATATTATAGTTCATCATGAAGCCTTTATAGCTTGGTGGCAGTGATTGAAGAACTCTGTCAATGACACTATCATCAGAAGATTAATTCCCAGCTGAGTCAAGTGGTTATGGTACCCAGACATTCTAAGTATGTGTTCACCGATAGAACTATTCTCCTCCATCTTGCAGCTATAGAACTTGTTGGAGACTTCATATCTCTCAACTCGGGCATTTGCTTGAAGTATTAACTTCAACTCCTAGAACATCTCATATGCTCCATGACATTCAAAATGCCTTTGAAGTCCCGATTCTAAGTCATAAAGCATGGCACACTGAACTATCAAGTAGTCATCAGCTTTAGCTTGCCAGACGTTCATAACGTCCGGAGTTGCTCTTGCAGCAGGTGAGGGAGTCCTGGATTAGGGGGTGTTCGGACAGCCAGACTATATCCTTTGGCCGGACTGTTGGACTATGAAGATACAAGATTGAAGACTTTGTCTCGTGTCCGGATGGGACTCTCCTTGGTGTGGAAGGTAAGCTTGGCGATACGGATATGTAGATCTCCTCCCATTGTAACCGACTCTGTGTAACCCTAGCCCCCTCCGATGTCTATATAAACCGGAGGGTTTAGTCCGTAGGACATCAACAATCATACCATAGGCTAGCTTCTAGGGTTTAGCCTCTACGATCTCGTGGTAGAAGCACTCAGTCTCAGGCTTAGGTCCAGACTTGGGCTTCTTCACTTGAGCAGCAACTTGCTTGCTGTTCTTCTTGAAGTTCCCCTTCTTCCCTTTGCCCTTCTTCTTGAAACTAGTGGTCTTGTTAACCATCAACACTTGATGCTCTTTCTTGATTTCTACCTCCACAGCCTTTAGCATCGCGAAGAGCTCGGGAATTGTATTATCCATCCCTTGCATATTATAGTTCATCATGAAGCTTTTGTAGCTTGGTGGCAGTGATTGAAGAACTCTGTCAATGACACTATCAACCGGAAGATTAACTCCCAGTTGAGTCAAGTGATTGTGGTACCCAGACATTCTGAGTATATGTTCACTGACAGAACTATTCTCCTCCATTTTGCAGTTGTAGAATTTATCTCTCAATCCGGACATTTGCTTGAAATATTAACTTCAACTCATCTCATATGCTCCATGACGTTCAAAACGTCGTTGAAGTCCCGGTTCTAAGCCGTAAAGCATGGCACACTGAACTATCGAGTAGTCATCAGCTTTGCTCTACTAGACGTTCATAACGTCCGGAGTTGCTCCTGCATCGGGTTTGGCACCTAGCGGTGCTTCCAGGACGTAATTCTTCTGTGCAGCAATGAGGATAATCCTCAAGTTACAGACCCAGTCTGTGTAGTTGCTACCATCATCTTTCAACTTAGCTTTCTCTAGGAACGCATTAAAATTCAACGGAACAATAGCACGGGCCATTTATCTACAACAACATAGACATGCAAAATACTATAAAGTACTAAGTTCATGATAAATTAAAGTTCAATTAATCATATTACTAAAGAACTCCCACTTAGATAGACATCCCTCTAATCATCTAAGTGATCACGTGATCCACATCAACTAAACCATGTCCGATCATCACGTGAGATGGAGTAGTTTTCAATGGTGAACATCACTATGTTGATCATATCTACTATATGATTCATGCTCGACCTTTCGGTCTCAGTGTTTCGAGGCCATATCTGCATATGCTAGGCTCGTCAAGTTTAACCAGAGTATTCTGCATGTGCAAAACTGGCTTGCACCCGTTGTATGTGAACGTAGAGCTTATCACACCCGATCATCACGTGGTGTCTCGGCACGATGAACTGTAGCAATGGTGCATACTCAGGGAGAACACATGTACCTTGAAATTTAGTGAGAGATCATCTTATAATGCTACCGCCGTACTAAGCAAAATAAGATGCATAAAGGATAAACATCACATGCAATCAATATAAGTGATATGATATGGCCATGATCATCTTGTGCCTTTGATCTCCATCTCCAAAGCACCGTCATGATCACCATCGTCACCGGCTTGACACCTTGATCTCCATCGAAGCATCGTTGTCGTCTTGCCAACTATTGCTACTACGACTATCGCTACAACTTAGTGATAAAGTAAAGCAATTACATGGCGATTGCATTTCATACAATAAAGCGACAACCATATGGCTCCTGCGAGTTGCCGATAACTGTTACAAAACATGATCATCTCATACAACAATTTATATATCATCACGTCTTGACCATATCACATCACATCAAGCCCTGTAAAAACAAGTTAGACGTCCTCTACTTTGTTGTTGCAAGTTTTACGTGGCTGCTACGAGCTTAGTAAGAACCGTTCTTACCTACGCATCAAAACCACAACGATTTTTCGTCAAGTGTGTTGTTTTGACCTTCAACAAGGACCGGGCATAGTCACACTCGATTTAACTAAAGTTGGAGAAACAGACACCCACTAGCCACCTGTGTGCGAAGCGCGGACCTTCAACAAGGACCGGGCATAGTCACACTCGATTCAACTAAAGTTGGAGAAACAGACACCCACTAGCCACCTGTGTGCGAAGCGCGGCGGTAGAACCAGTCTCATGAACGCGATCATGTAATGTTGGTTTGGGCCGCTTCATCCAATAATACCGCCAAATCAAAGTATGACATGCTAGTAATCAGTATGACTATTATCTCCCACAACTCTTTGTGTTCTACTCGTGCATATAACATCTATGCATAGACCTAGCTTGGATGCCACTGTTGGGGAACGTAGTATTCCAAAAAAATCCTACGATCATGCAAGATCTATCTAGGAGAAGCATAGCAACGAGCGGGGAGAGTGTGTCCACGTACCCTCGTAGACCAAAAGCGGAAGCGTTTAGTAACGTGGTTGATGTAGTCGAACGTCTTCGCGATCCAACCGATCCAAGTACTGAACACACGACACCTCCGCGATCTGCACACGTTCAGCTCGGTGACGTGCCTCGATCTCTTGATCCAGTTGAGGCCGAGGGAGAGTTTCGTCAGCACGACGGCGTGGTGACGCTGATGATGAAGTTATCGACACAGGGCTTCGCCTAAGCACTACGACAATATGACCGAGGTGGAAAACTATGGAGGGGGGCACCGCACACGACTAAAGATTAACTTGTGTGTCTATGGGGTGCCCCCTTCCCCCGTATATAAAGGACGGGGAGGAGGAGGCCATCCAAGAGGGGAGGCACGCCATGGGGGGAGTCCTACTAGGACTCCAAACCTAGTAGGATTCGCCCCCTGTCCTATTCCATGTGGGAGAAGGGGGAACGAGGGGGGCGCCGCCCCCTCCCCTTGTCCAATTCGGATTGGGGCAAGTGGGGCGTGCGCCACCTCCTGGCCGCCCCTCTCTCTTCTCCAGTAAGGCCCATGAGGCCCAATAGCTTCCCCGGGGGCGGGTCCGGTAACCCCCGGTACTCCGAAACTTATCAAAAACGACCCGAACCATTCCGGTGTCCGAATATAACCTTCCAATATATGAATCTTTATGTCTCGACCATTTCGAGACTCCTCGTCACATCCATGATATCATCTGGGACTCCGAACAACCTTTAGTCATCAAATCACATAAACTCATAATACAAATCGTCATCGAACGTTAAGCGTGCGGACCCTACGGATTCGAGAACTATGTAGACATGACCGAGACACATCTCCGGTCAATAACCAATAGCGGAAACTGGATGCTCATATGGGCTCCTACATATTCTATGAAGATCTTTATCGATCAAACCGCATAACAACATACGTTGTTCCCTTTGTCATCGGTATGTTACTTGCCCGAGATTCGATCGTCGGTATCATCATACCTAGTCCAATCTCGTTACCGGCAAGTCTCTTTACTCGTTCCGTAATGCATCATCCTGCAACTAACTCATTAGTCACATTGCTTGCAAGGCTTATAGTGATGTGCATTACCGAGAGGGCCCAGAGATACCTCTCCGACAATCGGAGTGACAAAGCCTAATCTCGATCTATGCCAACTCAACAAACACCATCGGAGACACCTGTAGAGCATATTTATAATCACCCAGTTTTGTTGTGACATTTTATAGCACACAAAGTGTTCCTCTGGTATTCAGGAGTTGCATAATCTCATAGTCATAGGAAAATTTATAAGTCATGAAGAAAGCAATAGCAATAAACTAAACGATGATAGTGCTAAGCTAACGGATGGGTCTTGTCCATCACATCATTCTCTAATGATGTGATCCCGTTCATCAAATGACAACACATGTCTATGGCTAGGAAACTTAACCATCTTTGATTAACGAGCTAGTCTAGTAGAGGCATACTAGGGACACTCTGTTTGTCCATGTATTCACACATGTACTAAGTTTCCGGTTAATACAATTCTAGCATGAATAATAAATATTTATCATGATATAAGGAAATACAAATAACAACTTTATTATTGCCTCTAGGGCATATTTCCTTCAATTCCTTCATAGGCTCGCTGGTCGGTGAGGAGTTGGATGAGATTCATCATGTAATCGAGTTAGTTTTGTTAGGGCTTGATCCCTAGTATCCACTATGTTCTTAGATTGATGTTGCTATGACTTTGCCATGCTTAATGCTTGTCACTGTGGGCCCGGGTGCCATGAACTCAGATCTAAACCGTTTAGATCCGATCTTGCAAGTTATAGTCACCTACTACGTGTTATGATCCGATAACCCCGGAGTGACAGTAAGCGGGACTTCTTCCGGTGATTACGGTAGTTTGAGGAGTTCATGTATTCACTATGTGTTAATGCTTTGTTCCGGTTCTCTATTAAAAGGAGGCTTAATATCCGTTAGTTTCCAATATGGACCCCGCTGCCATCGGAGGGTAGGACAAAAGATGTCATGCAAGTTCTTTCCATAAGCACGTATGACTATATACGGAATACATGCCTACATTATATCGATGAACTGGAGCTAGTGCCATATCGCCCTAGGTTATAACTGTCTCATGATGAATATCATCCAACAAGTCACCAATCCAATGCCTACGAATTTATCTTATATTGTTCTTGCTAAGTTACTACTGCTATCATCACTACAAAAAAATACACTTCCGTGATGATACGTGTTTGTCACAGTAGGTCGCTTTTTTGTCATGCATGTACATCCATGACAAATTTATGACAGAATCAATATAGTCATACCTGTGCTGTCGTAGAAGTGTTCCATGACATTACCAAAATTATCATCATGGAAGTGTCCACTTCCATGACGATAAATCACGCGTCACAGAAGTGCTTTCGTCAAGGGTAACCGACACGTGGCATCCACCATAACGGAACGCCATTAAGCTATCGGGTCCTGTTTTGGATCCGATAACCCGTTAACAGCCCCAACCAATGGGAAATTTCCACGTGTAAAATTCTTATTGGCCGGACGAAACACGTGTTAGCTCGTCAGTGGGTCAGATAGGCGCCTATGATACGTCGACACGTGGCACGGCCCAATAGAGGCCCATTCCTGTAAAAAGGCCGGCCCGTTTGACTTGGTCAAAAGGTGGCGGGCCGGCCCATGGAAAGCCTATTAACGGCCTGTTCGCATATAGCCCATTTACAGCCCGCTAACACAAGGCCCGTTACGCCCTATCCGAATTAGGCCCAGTAGCGTCATCTAGGCCATCCAATATGATTCCAGCCCGTTTTCACTTCTGGCCCATGTATGGCCCATGACGTCTTTCGGCCCATATGAGGCCCTATGTAACTCTTGGCCTATTAACGGCCCGTGGTGAAACTGGCCCGTAATGAACAGTGTATCACTTTACACCCATTAACGGCCCGTGGTGAAACTGGCCTGTAATGAACAGTGTATCACTTTATACCCATTAACGACTCGTTATTCCGTTGGGCCGTTTCCAGCCCATGTTATCTTTCGGCCTTCTCAGAGCCCATTTATTCTTGGGCTCATTTCCAGCATTCGTTTACTTACGGCCCGTTACTGTCATTTTCTGCTTGTGGGCCAAATTCAGCCTCTGGTTACAGTCGGCCCGTTTGTGGTCCGTTAATACGTTGGGCCGTTTTCATAGCGTCATCAAATACGGCCTATTAACGATGGCCTGTTATGGTCGGCCCATGAACGGACGATTCCAACTCTAGCCCGTTTGCGGCCAGAATGCGGTCTGTTTGGCCCATGTTTGGCCAATCGATCATACGGCCCGTATAAGGCCCATTGATGATACGGCCCGTAGAAGGCCCATTGATGATACGGCCCGTAGAAGGCCCATTGTTTCTACGGCCTATAGAAGGCCCACTGCTTCTACGGCCCGTAGAAGGCCCACTGTTTATACGACACGTAGAAGGCCCACAGTTTCTACGACCTGTAGGAGGCCCAGTGTCACTAAAGTAAATATTAGCCCATGGTTATTGTGGCCTAGTTTTAAAAAATAGGTTATTGCAACCACTAGCAAACCGCAGAAAAAGAACTGCACTGACTACAAGCAAACAAATAAACAAGACAACATGGAAATAAATAAGCAAGCAACTTACACTAGGCTATCATGGCTATTACACATATTACATCCACAGTGCATCAAAGTTCACCACCAGTGCAATTATAGGGAACACATCAGCATATAAATGCCGCAGCAAAACAAGTCCAGAACTGAAACCACTTCAGAAGAGCTCAAGAAACAATATCCTGGGTACCCATAATGCTGGCAAGATGCTTAGCAAGCTTATTAACTTTCTCTTGTTTGGCGTTTAAGTCTTCCAGCGCTTGCTATTGCACCAGAAAGTATGCATCTGAATTCTGCAGGGACTTCCTCAGTCCTTCGGCTTCCTGTCGCATAAAATCTGATCGATGTCTTTTGACTTGAGGTTGAGACTCAAGAAGCCGAACTGATTCAGGCAACAAGTTCGAAGAGCTGGTGCCAGCAGTGGTAGCCAGTAACTCGAACACTACATCAAGACAGGACTTTGGGGTTGTCTCAGTGTCTTCAATATAGTTTTTATCAACTTTCTTGGAGACCAACAGGGATGTCTCACTATCTTGAACCTTATCTGCATTACTTCCTTTACCATTGCATAATAGGGTACTCTTCTCCAATATTTTATCCGCGTTCTAAAAGAGAAACAAACAAACACATCTCAGGTTTACAATGTAGTATATGAAACTCATTTTGGTAAACCAGTTCAGTAGTAAGGTGGACAGAATAACAACATGAAACAAACATATATCTATGTAGTATGGTCACTGTATGGTCTATATCATTCTAGTTTATGTTGCCAAATCAAGATAGATACAGTTCGAATCATATCTATTTAAGACAAAGCAGCATAGACAGAATATAAGTGTGGGAAACTACACAGCAATAACAACACTTGTAATGTGCATGGCATGAGAACATAACTGTTTATTCAATTGAAACTGAAATCAACATAGAGCAAGTTACAACAGCAAACAACCAAACACGTTGAAGAAACAGGTTTAAAACATACCTGTTGCGCCATTGGAGTTTCAATTGCATCCTTCAAATTTGAAATTAGTTGGTATCAGTAAATACAGTGATGCAAGAGCAAAGTAGTATGAACCATAGCTACGAAACCTGACCTGAGAACAATTCTTCTTCTGCTTTAAGCGTTGACTTCGGGTTCGGAGTGGTGGTCCTCATGATTTGGGCGCTGCAGTTGCCTTACTAACTGCTCGTGTTTGGGTGCTCTGTGGTGGAGACGGTGTTGTGTCAACGGGAACTGGGTGTCTATCTGCTGGGGTTGGGGTTAGAAGGGGTGTAGCTGGTACTCTGTCCAACTGGGTAGGGGTGCGATCTGCATGAGTGTGGGTTATGTGTGGTGGGGCTGGTTCTTGGGCAAGTACAACTGTGGTTCTATCTGCATCGATAGGTAGCATGATCTTTTCTGAAGACCGTGTTTTTACTCCCACAGATACTGCCATCACTCCCTCCAATTGAAATGGCTGATAAACAAGAAAAGTAATTGAATGTACAGACATTGTAAGATAGACAGGTGCAATGGATAGTAGGGAAGAAAACAGGCCATGAAATAATTCACATTTATGTTGTCTAAGCAAACAGAATAGCAGGACATAATTTCACATATATGATGGCTAATTAAACAGGATAGCATGACACAATTTCACATGTATGATGGCTAACTAAATAGGATAGAATGACATACTTTAAAATATGATGACTATGTAAACAGGATGACATGATATAACTATACGATGTGTCTATTAAAGTGGTTGGCATGCCATAAATCACAAACATGCCGTCGATGGAAACATGATGGCATGATATAATTCACGGATAGAATGACATAATTTAAATATGATGACTATGTAAATAGGATGAGATGATATAACTATATTATGTCTTTAGAAAATGGGTTGGCATGCCATAATTCAGATACATGCTGTCTATGTAAACATCATAGCATGACATAATTCAAATATATGATTTATATACTAAGGAAGTGAGCAGAGGGCAATTGCATATATGATGTGTCAACTAAGGAGATGGCATTCAATATTGTGTATATGATGTAAAAACTAAGCATTGCAATACAACATATGCATTATATGAGTAATATAACCCTGCCAAGTTTGGGCATACACCTCAGGGGGATAATAGGACTGGTCATCTGCCTCTGAATCCTCCTCTGAAGAGCTATCTGTAACCAGCAAGATATCTGCTTCAGCAGGTAGCATTGTCTGCTCTGAAGACCTTGTTTTCACTCCAGATTTCTCCATCACCAATTCAAATGGCTGATGCATAGGAAGAGCAGTTGAATATACAAACATTGTCGACAAAAGCAATGAGAAATACAAAAAGGACGGCATGATATAATTCACATATATGACGCTTGCCTAAACAACATGGCATTGCATAATTCACATACATAATGCCTTGCAACAAGATAACATTGCATAATTCACATATATAATGTCTTGCAACAAGATGGCATTGCATAATTCACATATATGGTAATTAGACACTAAACAGGTGGCATTCACACAAAGCATGTCTAAACTAAGCAAATGACATAGCAATGCAAGATACCATACGCACGATATGAGCAACATAACCCTGCCAAGTTAGGGCATGCACCTCGGGGGGGAAATATGACTGGTCATCTGTCTTTGAATCCTCCTCTGAGGAGCTATCGGTAACCAGCAAGACATGCGCTTCGTCAGATAGCATTGTCTGCTCTGAAGACCTTGTTTCCACTCCAGATTTTCCATGACCATGCCAAATGGCTGATGCACACGAAGAGTAATTGAATGTACTAAAATTGTTGACAAATTTAACACGTAATAAAAAAATGATGGCATGATATAATTCACATATAAGATGACTGGCTAACCAGGGTGGCATTGCAAAATTCACATATATGATGCCTGGCTGGACAAGATGGCATTGCATGATTCACATATACGATAAAGAAACTAAACAGATGGCATTGACACAAAGCATGTCTAAACTAAGCAGATGGACAGTAAGCAATGCAAGGCACCATATGCATGATATTACCAACATCAGCATGCCAAGTTAGAGTGAAGACCTCATGGGGTAAATAGGAATGGTCTTCTCCTTCTAAATCCCCCTCATAACAATTATCTTCCTCTTGATTACGATCCGAAATGGGTGGAGGGGGGCTGCCTTTGCGCCCACCATGTAACGGTGTCTGCATGAAATTTTATTGCCACGCAAGGCTTGTCTCTTTTGCTCTACATGATCAGTTCCATTGTCTACAATAACTGGCATGCATAGGAATAAAACATAGTGAGGTTATGTAAGGAGTGCATGCACAAATCTAGAGTGATGGTAGCAAACTGTGGATAGACCCAAAACCAATGATAGCAGGCAGATAATAGATTTAGTTAAAAAATACAGATAATGGCTCCTTTAATGTTTGTTTGCACCCAACATGAAACTCATAGTAGACACCGGAGATTAACCAGATAGTAGACATATAGTACTGATTGCTGCCCCAATATGTACCCCACAACCATTTAAAAACTCAAGTTTCAGCATTAGTTTGGACCTGACTCGGAGTCTAATAGGTGAACACGACGATAATGTAGCATGTCATCATATTAAGGGACGCATAACGTAAGCAGACACGGAAGAGTGCTACCTCTCTTGCGGACCCGTGTAGTCCTCAAGGTCATCTGCTCAGTTGATGATGGTAATGTAGTTGCCGTGGCTGCCGGCGGCGGGGAAGAAGATCTGAGGCGGCGAAAGACAGTCTGGAGAGCGGATCCCTGCTGTGGTGAACCCTTCCGTCGTTGGAGCAGCTGAGCTGGGGTGGAACATAGCGCCGCAGGAGCAGGACAAACCACACAAGGTTTTCTTTGACACATATCTGTAACAGAAGTAATTGAGTAAGGGCTTGTTTGAATTTGAGGATTCTAACAATGCAGGGATAGGAAATAGACAGGAATAGGAAATGAATGCACGTGCAAAACAGAGAATTTAAAAACACAGGATTTCTGCCAATCTCGGTGTTTGATTCACAACAATTGGAAGATCACAAGATGCAAAAAAGCATGGTGAGATTAAGTCAAACCACAAGAAAATGTACGGTTATAATGCTATTATGCTACTATCTCTTAGTCTTGTGCTTGATGAATAGGAATATGAAAAGGAGGAGAAGTGGAAATTAGAATTCCTACGGTTTTTCTTTCAAGGAGACACTAAAGGAACAAATCCTACAGTTTTCCTTTGCTCCATTCCTTTGCACCAAATTCATGAAAAGTAGTACCATAGGAAACTTTCCAATTCTGATGTTTTTCATTCACTTTTCCTTTCAAGCACTGGCGATTCTAGTAGGCAGGCTTGAGCAAGAAAAATCCTACACTAAAAATGTTTTTGTGCTACTTCTATTACTTTGGACCCAGGCCACTGCCATACTAGCTCAACTCCCAGGCCCATCGACAAATGCACAGCTAAAACGTGCAAAGATTGTTGGATTTCGGGTTCCGACAGACCCTTGAGGTTCGAACACTGGGGTGCGCGCGGAGATTTCGCCTTCTACCTACCTGCACCCCACCGCCTCGCTAAGATCTAAGCTATGGAAAGAACAGCACAAGAGACATAGGGTTTATACTGGTTCGGGCCACCGTTGTGGTGTAATACCCTACACCAGTGTGTGGTGTGGTGGATTGCCTCTTGGGCTGATGATGATGGGCAATACAAGGAAGAACAGCCTCGCGAGGGGCTGTTCTTGGCTGGGGCGATGAACTGCTAGGAGGAGTTCAGTCACCCTTCTCTCTTTCTCTCTTGTGTGTGATGCTACTCGACCTGATCCCAACTTGTTTCTGGATTGGCCGATTCTCTGATTGCCTCTACCTTGGGGGTGGCTAGTCCTATTTATAGGCAAAGGCCCTGGGCCTCTTCCCAAATATTGAGCGGGAAGGGCGCCAAAAATTGGCCATTTTGAAGGGGAACATCTGGTACACTTATCCTGACTAAAGTTGGTCCTCGCCTGCCAAAGGTTCTGGTGGTGACGCTGGCTTGGGCTCCACAATGACTTCCTCCCTGCCGTTGGGATGGTCTTGGTCTCGTTGCACCGAAACGGGTGCCTTTGCTTGATGCTCTCGCCTGCGCTTGCTCCCTTTGCACCAAAGAGGAAAGGAGGACACTGCGCGGGCTGGCGCCCGCCTGGCGCCCTTGGTCGTCATGGCTTGCGTCACGGGCACCTCGTGAGGTACCCCGCCTTGATCTCTCTGCCTCCTCGCGAGCCAGCCTGATGAGGCCGTGCCTGAGGAAGCTCCGTGTCGTCCGCCCCGCGAGGCTTGGCCCCTCGCGAGGGTCTTGGGTCTGTGTTGATGAAGATGGGCCGTGCTGGGCCCCCCTTTGAGCCACGCCGCAGGCCGCAGGCAGGCAAGTCTGGGGACCCCCGTTCCCAGAACGCCGACAGTAGCCCCCGGGCCCAAGGCGCGCCCGGACTTGGCCGTGCAGGGAGGCGAAAGGGCGAGGCGCCGCGGGCCCTAACAGCCTGCGGCCTTGGGCGCCGCGTGGCGGTTGATTGGATGTGGGTGTCTCCGCTTCCCCATGATGCCTCGGCAACTGCATGGATTAGACAAGTCCCTGCATGCAAAGCGGGTCATGATTACCTGCGACCGTGGAGGTCGGCGGTTGGCCTTCGCCGGCCATAAATACGAAACGGCACGCGCCCTTCCAGTCCATCTCTTCTTGCTTCTCCTTCTTCCCGGTCCTTACTCCGTCTTGCTGCGATGGCTCCGTCGAGGAGGTTCTCGGCCGCAGAGAAGGGGAAGGCTCGCCAGGTTGAGCCTGCCTCTCCCTCGCCCAAGCGCGGCCGTGGAGATGGTTTCCAGCACGGTGACGGGCGGACAGCTGCGGCCGGGGGGCACGCTTCGGTCGCGCATCCCCCTAGGCCGTGCTTTCGCGCTACAGAGGTGCTGCCGGAGTTTATTGTGTGGTCGGCGGAGCCGACCAGCACCCGGCTTCAACTTCCTCGCTTCCTCCTCGGCGAGCTCCCGGCCGGCGCCCCAGGCGGCCTCTGGCTTCAGGCAGACGGCTGCTGCAGCCGGGCCTCATGGGCTTCACTGGAGGTCTCCGCAGCCGGGAGCCTGGCCTTGACCCGTGGTTGGCAGACATTTGCCCGCGCGCGTGGCCTGAGCCGTCGGTGCACCCTGCACTTCAAGTTTGACGGCGATGCCACCCTCTACGTGAGGGTGCTTGGGGAAGATGGTCGCCGCGCAGGGTGCTGCCCTGAGGACGACGACCGCGGCCGGGGACCCAGCCCCCGCGATGACGGAGAGGACAGCGCTCGCACGATTGGCGGCGCTCAGGGTTCCCCAAGCTTCACCGGTTCTTCTTCAGGCGGCGACTCTTCTAGCAGTGGCCGCGGTCAGCCTCCACGCCGTCGTATTTGCTTGGAAGGTGGTGGCGCGTCTGCCCGTCGTCTGCTTGAGAGGGAGTCTGCTTGAGCCCCGGAGGCGGCTCGAGTCTCCCCTGCAGGCCGGTGTGAGGCGAGCTGCGCCTGATTTGCTCTTTCTTTTCCTTTTTCCTGAGTAAAAAGACAGTAGCATGGAGCCCCGCGGTGGCGTGTTTGGGTTATTGCTGTTAGTCATTGCTTTGCTTTCGTTATCGTGCCTTCCGGCTATGTGCCCGCGCGTGGATAGTTCCCGGCCCCAGTCGTGGGGGGGGGACCGACCCAGGCCCTGTGTTCGTGTCGCGGTGCCCGTGGGGCATAGACTGGAGGGGTGCTCCTGTACTGGACCCAGGTCGCGAAACCTTTGAACGACTAGGACAGAAACACTCACGAGGGCGCTCGGCTGCCCCCCTCGCGAGGCCTTGCATAATCGAAATCGAGGCAGGAGAGTGAAAAGGCGAAGAACCACAAGTCAAAGACGGTAACAACTTCAACAAAACTTCGAATGAGAATGAACAAGCCAACTGTGGAAAGCAAATGAAAAAGCCGCGTCCGGCACCTAATCTAGTCTTCGACGTCTTCTCACCAGCGCGGAGCTAAGTGCTGCCACTGGGCGTGGGAGGGAGCCCCAGGGCCTGAGGCCGGCGCTCCTGAGACTCCGGGGCGTGTACAACCCCAACTCATTATTACGTGAGAGTGTCACGGGCGGCGAGCTTCACAAGCGTTGGCCTTCTTCACAGGCTCCGGGCGTTTCTTGGGGGAAGCAAGCTTCACGGGCATTTGCCCTCTTCACAGGCTCTGGGCCTTTTCCAAAACGCGATAGCTTCACAGGCATTCGCCTTCTTCACAGGCTCTAGGCCTTTTCCAAAAAGGATAATCTTCACAGGCATTCGCCTTTTTCACAGGCTCTGGGCCTTTTCCCAAAGGGTAATCTTCACAGGCATTCGCCTTCTTCACAAGCTCTGGGCCTTTTCCCAAAGGGATAATCTTCACGGGCATTCGCCTTCTTCACAGGCTCTAGGCCTTTTCCAAAAAGGATAATCTTCACAGGCATTCGCCTTCTTCACAGGCTCTAGGCCTTTTTAGGGGTAGAACCTCCGGAGGTGCTGGATGTTCCATGCGTTCTGGACCGGCACCCCCTCCTGAGTCTCCAAGCGCGCGGAGCCAGGCCTGGAAACATGAACAACCTTGAACGGGCCCTCCCACATGGGAGAGAGCTTGTGCAGTCCCTCCCTGGAGAGAACCTGCCTGAGCACGAGGTCTCCTACCTCGAGAGTTCTGGGGCGGATGTTGCGGCAGTGATATCGTCGCAGTGCTTGTTAGTACCTCGCCGCTCGCAGCGCGGCTTCTCGGCGACTTTCCTCTCCCAGCACGTGGTCCATCCCCCGCATGGCGTCCTACTGCACCTCGTCGAACGCCAGGACCCGTGCGGAGCGACGTCTGACCTCGTGAGGGAGGACCGCTTCGGCTCCGTAGACCAGGAAGAATGGGGTCTCTCCAGTCGGCTTGGTCGCGGTGGTGCGGATGGACCACAACACGGACTGAAGCTCATCGTACCAACCTCTGCCGCAGGCCTCCAGCTTCTTCTTGAACGTCCTGGTCTTGAGGCCCCTCAGGACCTCTGCATTGGCTCGCCTGGCCTGGCCGTTGCTTCGGGGGTGCGCCATCGAAGCGTAGCATATCTGCGTTCCAAGGTTAGCACAGTATGTTTTGAAGAGGTTACTGGTGAACTGCGAACCGTTGTCTGTGATGATGCGGTTCGGGCACCCCGAACCGGCTCACGATGCCCCTGATGAACTTGACCGCGGAACCCGCGGGGATGGTGCGGACGGCCTCTACTTCAGCCCAGTTGGTGAACTTGTCCACGTCGACGTAGAGGTAGCGGTAGCCCCCTGGCGCCCGAGGAAACGGGCCCAGGATGTCCAGCCCCCAGACTGCGAACGACCACGAAAGGGGTATAGTCTGCAGGCCTCCTGCCGGCTGATGGATCTGCTTGGCGTGGAACTGGCAGGCCTCACAAGCCTTCACTAGTTCGACGGCGTCATTGAGTGCGGTGGGCCAATAAAACCCGCTGCGGAACGCCTTGCCGACGAGGGTCCATGATGATGAATGATGTCCACAGTCTCCGCCGTGTATATTGCTCCCTGGAGATGCAGCGCAGGGATACATCGTTTGATTGCTTCCGGTAGAGCTCTCCATCCTTGATGCAGTATGCCGTGGCCAGCCGTGCCACACGCTCCGCTTCCTCCTCCTTCTCCGGCAGGGTCCCTTGTGTTAAGTAACTCCGGAGCTCCGTGATCCAGGACCCCTCCTGAGGCTCCATCATCAGGAGCAGGCGTGCTCCTGAGGCCGGGCCACAGACCGGGGCCCCTGAGGCAGGTGGCTGGGGGAGCTCCTCCCGAGGCTGAGTCATGTTTGACAATGACGGCAGGGCCGAGGGCTTGAAGAGCCGCTCCTCGAAGACGCCAGGCTCCTGAGGTAACCGCCTGGACGCCCGTCTGGCGATGTCATCGGCGTCCTGATTGGTGCCATGAGGCACACGCTGCAACTTCAACCCCCAGAACTGCTTCTCCATCTTGCGGACCTCCGCAAGGTAGGCTTCCATGTGCTCATCTTTCGGCTCGTACACCTTGTTGGAGAAATTGACAAGGAGCTGCGAATCACCCTTGATGGTGAGGTGTTTCACCCCCAGGGCAGCTGCGGCCTTCAAGCCCGCTATTAAACCTTCATACTCTGCTATGTTGTTGGAGACCTTTTCACCTTGCTGGAAACAGAGTTGTACAACGTAGTAGAGCTTGTCTTGAGTGGGCGATATAAGCACCGCCCCAGCCCCAGCGCCATGCCTGGAGAACGCCCCATCGAAGTACATGACCCAGCCTTCCGGCGCCTCGCTTCCCGGGGAGAGGGATCGATCCTCGTCGGCCTTGAGGCCTGGTGCCTCCGTCCATTCTGCCACAAAATCCGCTAATGCTGCTCCGTTGATGACTCTGGTCGTGCTGAATTCGAGATGAAACGCTTGCAGTTCTATGTTCCACTCAGCGACCCTTCCGGCTGAGTTAGGGCTCCTGAGCACTCTCTCCAAGGGGTATGATGAGACGACCTTGACGGGGTGACCCTGAAAATAGTGCCGCAGCTTGCGCAAAGCCACCAGTAGCGCGAGGAGGAGCTTCTGAGGCATGGGATACCGTGCCCTCGCGTCCCGCAACACCGTGCTGACGAAGTACACTGGGTGCTCAACGAGGTTGGGTGCGTCAGTGCTGGTGGCGCCCTCCGGAGACCATGGAGCCTCCTGAGGCGATGAGGCCTCCGAAGGCTGGCCATCTGGGAGAGGGGACTCTTCCGCCTCCGGTGCACTCCTCTGCGGCGGCTGATCCTCCTCAGCCGCGGTGGCGGTTTCTGTGGGCCTTCCTTGTTCCTGTTTTGCCTTGTCCCGGGCTGCTGCCGTGGTTTTGACTCGACGCTCCTCCCTAACCACCACCAGGGCTGCGCTGGCGGAGTAGGGAGTGGCGGCGAGGTAAAGCACCAGGGGCTCTTGAGGGCGCGGAGCCACCATGACCGGAGGGCTGGTCAGGTATCTCTTGAGATCTTGGAACGCCTTGTCGGCCTCTTCAGTCCATTCAAAGGGCCGCTTTTTCTTCATTAGCTGGAAGAAGGGCAGCGCTCGCTCACCCAACTTGGAGACGAAGCGCCCTAGCGCGGTCACGCGCCCAGTGAGCTTCTGCATTTCTCTGAGGGTCTTTGGCGGGCTCATGTCCTCGACCGCCTTGACCTTTTCCGGGTTAGCCTCGATGCCTTAGTGGGACACGAGGAAACCCAAGAGCTTGCCCGAGGGTACTCCGAACACACACTTCTCTGGGTTGAGCCGCAGGTTCACTGCGTTGAGGCTCACGAAGGTTTCCTCCAGGTCTTGTATCAGGGTCCTGGCCTCCCGAGACTTCACCACAATGTCATAGACGTAAGCCTCAACATTCTTCCCGAGCTGCGGGCCCAAGGTGATGTGCATCAATCGCTGAAAGGCCGCCCCTGCATTACGCAACCAAAATGGCATGCATGTGTAGCAGTACACCCCACACGGGGTTAGGAAGGCTGTCTTTTCGACGTCTTCTACTGCCATCTTGATCTGGTGATACCCAGAGAAGGCATCCAAGAAGCATAGCAGGTCGCATTCTGCGGTGGAATCGACGATCTGGTCGATGCGGGGGAGCGGTAACAGATCTTGCGGGCATGCCTTGTTGAGGTTGGTGAAGTCGACACATATGCGCTCCTTCCCTCCCTTCTTTGGCACAACGACAGGGTTGGCCAACCAATCCGGGTATCGGACCTCGCGAATGACCCCGACGGCCTCTAGTTTGCGGGTCTCTTGGACGATGAAGGCCTGCTTTTCTATGGACTGCCGCCTTGCCTTCTGCTTCACAGGGCGCACGTTGGGGCACACGTTGAGGTGATGCTCGATTACGCTCCTAGGGATCCCCGCCAACTGGTCAGGCTCCCAAGCGAATACCTTCTTGTTCGCGCGCAGGAACTTGACCAGGGCCTCCTCCTGCTCAGGCTCGAGGTTGGCGCCTATGGTGAAAGTGGCGTTGGTGGACCCGTCCTCATCGACGGGTATCTGCATGGTTTCTGCCTTGTCTTGGGTGAACAACTATTTCTTCTTGGCGGGCGCAGCCCCCTTGGGCTCGGGGGTCTCCTAGTCGGCGGGCTATGCCGACGCCGCCGTCTTGAAGGCGAGCTTGAGCACTCGCAGCGCGTCTCTGGTGTCCCCGTGCACGGTGAGGACACCGCTGCCCCTGGTCATCTTCATGAGGTTGTACGCCGGGTGCGTCGCGGCCATGAACTAGGCCAACGCTGGATAGCCGAGGATGGCGTTCTAGGGGAGGCCGATGGGGCGATGTCAAATTGACCAGCTCCGTGCGGAAGTTGTCGTAGGTGTCGAAGGTTACTGTCGGCGTTCTGGGAATGGGGGTCCCCAGACTTGCCTGCCTGCGGCCTGCGGCGCGGCTCGAGTGGGGGCCCAACGTGGCCCATCTTCATCAACACAAGGTTCAAGACCCTCGCGAGGGGCCAACCCTCGCGAGGCGGACGACACGGCGCTTCCTCAAGCATGGCCTCCTTAGACTGGCTCGCGACGAGGCGGAGAGATCAAGGTGGGTACCCCACGAGGTGCCCATGACGCAAGCCATGACGACCAAGGGCACCAGGCGGGCGCCAGCCCGCGCAGCGTCCCCCTTTCCTCTTTGGTGCAAAGGGGGCAAGCGCAGGCGAGAGGATCAAGCAAAGGCACCCATTTCGGTGCAACGAGACCAAGACCAGTCCAACGGTGGGAAGGAGGTCACCATGGAGCCCAGGATAGCGTCACCACAGGGCCTTTGGCAGGCGAAGACCAACTTTAGTCAAGATAAGTGTACCAGATGTTCCCCTTCAAATTGACCAATTGTTGGCGCCCTTCCCGCTCAATATTTGGGAAGAGGCCCAGGGTCTTTGCCTATAAATAGGACTAGACACCCCCAGAGTAGAGGCAGGTTGAAAGGATCTAGAATCCGATCTCATCGAGTACCAAGGAATCAGCAGAAGCAAGTAGAGAGAGAGAGAGAAGGGCGATCGAACTCCCCCTAGCAGTTCATCCCCTAGCCAAGAACAGACCCTCGCGAGGCTGTTCTTCCTTGTATTGTTCATCATCGTCAGCCCAAGAGGCAATCCACCACACCACACTGGAGTAGGGTATTACACCACAACGGTGGCCCGAACCAGTATAAACCCTGTGTCTCTTGTGTTGTTCTTGCATTAGTTCAGATCCTTACGAGACGGAGAGGTAGTGGGCACGATCTCCGCGCGCACCCCAGAGTTCGAACCTTAAGGGTCTGCCGGAACCCTAGAATCTGACATTTGGCGCGCCATGTAGGGGTGCGCCGGAATCTGTCTGCCACCGCTCCGCTCTCCTCCGACCGTCGCATCCATGTCTGACGCTCGTCGGGCCCGCGCCGAGCGCCGGGCCGCCATCGCTTCCCGCGCCATCCAGACGGCCCCCGTCGATGGGCGTCCTCGTCGTTCCCCGTCGCCCGCCGTCAACACCGCCACCGGCCCGGCGGGGAACGAGCAGCAAGCATCCTCTCAGCACCCGTCCGTACGGCGGGATGGCTGCACCGCCACTCCGTCGCTCACCCCGGCCGTTTCTTCATCGCACGCGCTTCGCGCGCCCTTGGAGGCTCGGGCTGCGCTCCTCGCGGCGAACGAGCTCTTGCGCTACCGCCCCGTCGACGACGTCTACGAGGAGTGGCTCGACCACGTCGCCGAGCTCGTCCGCGCCGCAGGGGGCTCTCCCGCGCCTTCCGCACCACTGCGCCGCACTCTGCCCCGCGTGGGTAATGAAGCCCCAGGGGCATTCCAGCCGCCTCCATTCCAAGAAGATGCCATGGCCCCAAGGCGCGCAGCTCCTGGGCGGAACCCGCTCCGTCATGCGCCGGCCCAGCAAGAACGGAGCTGCCAAGAAGTCCCGCGACCGCAAGAGGCCGCCCGGGCGCTCCCAACCCCGGCTCGCCAAGACCCCGCTCCAGCTCCAGCACGTCAAGACCCCGCGCTGCTCCCAGCTGCAGCGCAAGGGGACCCACAAGGCCAAGCTCTCCCTCAACCAAAACCTCCCGCGGTCACCGCTGGCTGCCGCGCCTACACCCCCGAGCTGCGTAGCGTCGCGTGGCCCGGCAAGTTCAAGCCGGGCCTGCCTCCTCGCTACGATGGCACAACTGATCCCACGGAGTTCCTCCAGCTCTACGAGCTGGGAATCGAAGCTGCCAGCAGGGACGAAAATGTCATGGCGAACTGGTTCCCCATGGCGCTGAGGGAAGGTGCTCGCACTTGGCTCCTGAACCTGGCCCCAGGCACGATCTCCTCCTGGGACCAGATGCGTACTCGCTTCATCGCCAACTTCCAAGGTACCCGCGACCGGCCTCCCGCCGTGAGCGACATGCGCCGCATCAAGCAGCGGCCTGGGGAGACCCTGCAAAAGTACATCCAGCGCTTCAACAGTGCGCGCCTCAAGATCCCTAGGGTGTCCCAAGAAGCCATCATTTCGGCCTTCTCCGACGGCGTGCGCGACGTCAAGATGAAGGAGGAGTTGGCGATGCACGAAGACCTCTGCACCTCCCTGGAGCTGTTCAACCTGGCGACCAAGTGCGCCAGAGCTGAGGAGGGACGCCTCTCCCTCCTCGAGATGCCTGCCGCAGACCTAGAAGAGAAGAAGACCAAGGCCAAGGACGTGAAGCGCAAGGGGACTGTCGTGCTCGCGGCAGAGCCGGACACCAAGCGAGGCAAGGATCTGCCCGAATCCTCCAGGGGCAGCCGGTACTGTGTGTACCACGACCTCCACACCCACAACACCAATGAATGCCAAGAACTCCGCGCCGTGCGGGAAGGAAGAGTCGGCCGACGCCCTAACCGTGCTGACCGGGGCTACGACCGAGGAGGAGGAAGGAACCCGGGACACTGGGAAGATCGTGGCCCACGTCCAGGCTGGCGTGACAAACCTCGCGAGGACCGCTGGCGTGACCCGCCTCGCGAGGGGGGCTGGAGGGACCAGCCTCGTGAGGATCGCCCTCATGGTAACCCAGGCCTGCCACCGTTGCCGCCTCAGCCAAGAAGGAATGAAGACCGCCACCAAGACGAGGGGGCTGGGGGCTTCCAGGAGCCTCGCGCCATCGCCTGCATCCTGGGCGGAGCTCAAGCCCCAGCCTCTCAATGTATCTTCAAGCAGTTTGCTCGCGAAGTGAATGCAGTTCTCCCCAAGCTCGAAGCAACGCGTCCCCTCAGGTGGTCGGCCTGCACCATCACGTTCAGCTCAACAGACCAGCTCAAGTGCGCGGCCACAGCCGGAGTCCTCCCAATGCTTTGTTCCCCAGTCATCAGCAACATTCTGGTCACCAGGACCCTCATCGACGGAGGGGCAGGGCTCAATGTCTTGTCCGTGGAAACGTTCAACAGCCTCCAAGTGCCCTATGACTAGCTTTAGCCAACCAAGCCCTTCTCCGGAGTCACCGACGGTTCCACAGTCCCGATCGGGCAGGTCCGCCTCCCGGTCACCTTCGGCACCTACGACAACTACCGCACCGAGCTCATCAACTTCGACGTCGCCCACATCCGCCTGCCGTACAACGCCATCCTCGGGTACCCGGCGCTGGCCAAGTTCATGGCCGTGACTCACCATGGCTACAACGTCCTCAAGATGCCAGGAAGCGGCGGCGTCATCACGGTGCCATGCCAAGAGAAGGACGCAGTGTGTGCCCTGGAGCGAGCCTTCCAGGCCGCGTCACTAGAAGACCCAGATCGCGGAAGCAGGAGGCTTCCTGAAACCACCCCCAAGAAGAAGAAGACGACGTTAGGCTCAGCCCCTCAGGAGGCAGGCCCTTCAAGGACCGCGTCTGCCCAGGGGGACCCTCCTTCAATCGCATAGGAAAGCGCGCCCGGCGCTTTCCTCAGGCAGGGCTCGGGGGCTCTCACCTGGAGGGCCACCGACCTCGCCAAGGTCACGAGGGAGGCGCTGGGGCACTATGTGGAGGCGTGCTTTGAGGCACGTTTCCCTCGAGAGGAAGCCAGGGAAAGAAGGTCAGACCAGCAGGAGTTTGTTAGCAAGGCCATTCAAGAACTACAGGAGTCAAGGATCATGAGAGGTTGCCGTCGCCCACCGGCTGTGGCTCCCCATCCAGGCGAGGATGGTGGGTTGCGCGTCTGCGTCGACGTACTAGGGCTCAATCAGATCGCCACGGCGGAGCACCTCTGGCCCTCACAAGTGGGGCGCTGCGGAGGACCACCCCACAGCTATGTTCGCATGCCTTATGGCCAGCCGAGCGTGGCTGCGGCATACCAGCGCATCATGAGGAGCATCTTGGAGGCGCAAGAAGACAGGCGTTCCGCAGCCCTGGCGGAGATGGAGGCTGCTCACGAGGAGCCACCAGTGCCTCTGGAGCCTCCCGAGGCCCCTGGGCCTGGGGGCTCGTGAGGATCGGCTTCCGCAGCCCACCGAGTCTGCTGCACCGACACCACTGCACCGACGACATCTTCAGGTGACATCTTTCAAGTTTCATTCCCAGCTGGGAGCGCCCTCCGAGGGTTGCATCATTCCCAGGCCGCGTGGGTCCGTCCATGTGGCATGTATCCCTTTTTATCTTTTCAGTTGCTAGCTTGCTTTGCTGGGGGCGCCCCTCGGGCTGCATCATCCCCAGGCCACTCGGGCTAGGCCCAGCGGCATGTATCCCCTCCGCGTTTATTTCCAATTACGCATCATGCTTGATTACTCGGTGCCGTCCGCGGCACCTCTTCTTCTTCATGTCGACCACTTGCACGTTAAAGGGGGGGTGCCTGAGCATCGTGACTTAGGGCTCTTACCGGCTCTCCAGCCCTCACCCTCTGGCCTTGTCCACGGCATCGCGACCTGGCATACCAGCGACGGCTGAGACAAGCTCGAGGGCCGGGACCCGAGGACATAGAGTGCCAGCATCTAACCAGATTTTGCAGGAACACATCTCAAGATACGGCCCAGCACCAGGCGCAACCCGCCTAGAGGTAGGGCCTCGTGAGTCCCGCGCTGGCTCACGGGTGCCCAGACACACCTCACTCGCTCCAACCAGCGAGCTCCTGAGCGGCTAACAATCAACTAATCGCTGCTCTGGCAACCCCGTCTTCTCTTTTGTGATGAACCTGCAGGGCCCATAGAGGGAACCGCGCTGGCCAAGGCCCTCACGGCGTTCCCTTTGCCCTTGCCCGCGCGACCCGCTTGCGCGTTAAAGGGGGGGTGCCTGAGCATCGCGACTCAGGGCTCCTACTGGCTCTCCAGCCCTCACCCTCTGGCCTTGTCCACGGCATCGCGACCTGGCATACCAGCGACGGCTGAGACCAGCTCGAGGGCCGGGACCCGAGGACGTAGAGCAGAAAGAGGAGCAGAGGCGGGGGAGAAGGGGCACGTGAGGACCTCGGCCAGTGACTCCGCTCAAGCTACCCCTCAGATCCGACGGCGCGCTGGGGATGATCCACGATCCCTAAAAGATAAGTCACCATCCAAAGCATTGGCTATCGTGGCACTACCCCCGCACCTAAAGCGACTCCGTACTAGCGACGTTCCTTCTCTTTCTCACCAAGCGACGGCTGCTTGGGCGCCAAAGGGGACCTCCTGAGCATCGCGACTCAGGGGCTCTTACCGGACCCTGGGTCGCTCACCTCCTGGCCTTGACCACGGCATCGCGACCTGGCATACCAGTGACGGCTGACGCCGCCTTGGGACTGGGACCTGTCGACGCAGAGCACCAAGCCCTCGCGAGCTGCGAAAGAGAGAACCAAACTATGACGGAATCTGCGATTCGCACAAATCCATATCAAGGGTTACATATTACAACAAGGATCACAGCCGCCTTACAAGCCCCTATGGGGCACAATGTGATTCCTCGCAGGGAACGGATCCGAAAAGGTGCTAACTACACGCGCCCCTCCAAAAGATGCCATCATCAACAGTGGGCCGGCAGGCACCGGCGCCAACCCCATCCAGATCAGGAGCGTCGACAACCAAGCGAGCCTGCCCTGCTTCGGGAGCGGCATCGGCTCGCGGGCTCGTAGTTGTCGTCGCTCGTCTCCGGCGTCGCGAAGACCTCACTGGGATCGCTGGATCCTCCGGCGCTCCCGTCGCTTGCGGAGCTGTCCAGGGGGCGATTGGCGGGCCCAGCCGTCGCCATGGCGAGGTCCTGGCCGCCTCCCCCGGGGCAGCACTCCAGCCGGCGACCGTTCGCGTCGAAGACCTTGAAGAACATCACCGAAGCACCGTCGTACTCCAGGTGGATCGTGAGGGCGCCCTTCGTTCTGCAGCACCGAGCGATCTCGCCCCGGCCGCGAGTCATGAAGACCTCGTCCGGGGCAGTGATCGCAACCTTTGCCCCGGTCGTGGGAGTGCTGCAGTCGGCGTGCTGCTGCCACAACTCCAGGAGTCTCCCCTGCTGGAAGACAGAGGCGAAGAAGGGAGGAAAGCGAATCCAAGTCCGCAGAGGCATGGCGGCGTGGAGCACGAGCTCGCGGGAGGAGCCCTCGGCGTGGACTCCGGGAGGAACGACCAACACCTTCGTGACCCTCCGGCGCCGGCGACGGCACTGGCCGAGGGGATCGGCATCTCCTCCTCCAAGGCCCTCGACATGGGCATATAAGGGAAGCGGGAATCCCGGCGGAGGCCGCTCGTACCAAGGCCTCAGCACCACCAGGCGATTCTCCTCGTCTCGGCCACGCAGGGCAGGCCGTTTCTTCGGCGGGAGTGGGTCAGGTACCTCTTGAGGAGCCTTTCCCTTCTCCGCTGCCGAGAACCGGCGAATCGGAGCCATCACACCAAGACGGAGCAAGAACTGAGGCGGAGGAGGAAGCAAGGAGAGATGGACTGGAAGGGCACGCGCGGTGCCGTACTTATAGCCGGCGGAGGCCAACCGTCGGCCTCCACGATCACAGGTAATCATGACACGATTTGCATGCAGGGACTTGTCCAATCCGCGCGATCATCGAGGCGTCGTGGGGAAGTGGAGACGCCCACGTCCAATCAACCGCCACGCGGCGCCTGAGGCCGCAGGCTGTTAGGGCCCACGGCGCTTCGCCCTTGCCCTTTCGCCTCTCGGCACGGCCAAGTCCGTGCGCGCCTTGAGCCCGGGGGCTACTGTCGGCGTTCTGGGAATGGGGGTCCCGAGACTTGCCTGCCTGCGGCCTGCGGCGCGGCTCGAGTGGGGGCCCAACGTGGCCCATCTTCATCAACACAAGGTTCAAGACCCTCGCGAGGGGCCAAGCCTCGCGAGGCGGACGACACGGCGCTTCCTCAAGCACGGCCTCCTTAGGCTGGCTCGCGAGGAGGCGGAGAGATCAAGGCGGGTACCTCACGAGGTGCCCATGACGCAAGCCATGACGACCAAGGGTGCCAGGCGGGCGCCAGCCCGCGCAGCGTCCCCCTTTCCTCTTTGGTGCAAAAGGGGCAAGCGCAGGCGAGAGGATCAAGCAAAGGCACCCATTTCGGTGCAACGAGACCAAGACCAGTCCAATGGTGGGAAGGAGGTCACCGTGGAGCCCAGGACGGCGTCACCACAGGGCCTTTGGCAGGCGAAGACCAACTTTAGTCAGGATAAGTGTACCAGATGTTCCCCTTCAAATTGGCCAATAATTGGCGCCCTTCCCGCTCAATATTTGGGAAGAGGCCCAGGGCCTTTGCCTATAAATAGGACTAGCCACCCCCAGAGTAGAGGCAGGTTGAAAGGATCTAGAATCCGATCTCATCGAGTACCAAGGAATCAGCAGAAGCAAGTAGAGAGAGAGAGAAGGGCGATCGAACTCCCCCTAGCAGTTCATCCCCTAGCCAAGAACAGACCCTTGCGAGGCTGTTCTTCCTTGTATTGTTCATCATCGTCAGCCCAAGAGGCAATCCACCACACCACACTGGAGTAGGGTATTACACCACAACGGTGGCCCGAACCAGTATAAACCCTATGTCTCTTGCATTGTTCTTGCATTAGTTTAGACCCTTACGAGACGGAGAGGTAGTGGGCACGACCTCCGCACGCACCCCAGAGTTCGAACCTTAAGGGTCTGTCGGAACCCCAGAATCCGATAGTTACTGGAAGCCGAATCTGTCCCAAGGAGCTGGATGACCCGCCCCCAACGCCTGAGAAGGGCCGGCTGGGTTGCAGCCGTTCCAGGGGTATGCAGAGGAGGTTGAAGGCCTCAACCGAGAGCACGCTGAGGCCCGCGCCGCCATCGATGAGAGTTCTGGTGACAACCACCTGGCAGATGGTGGGGGTGCACAGCATGGGGAGCGCACCCGAGCAAGCCAATTTGGAGGGGTGGTCCTCCGAGCTGAAGGTCAGGCCGGCCTTGGGCGCCGCCCGGTCTGAGAGAGCCCCCTGCCGCGTGGGAGCGGCGCTGACCCGGCAGATGAACGGCTTGACGTGGTGACTTGTAGGCGTGGCCTGTGAGCCGCCCAGGAGGGCCGCGACGACCGGGGGTGTTGGTGTAGCGTGGTGGGCGAGGAAGAGGCCGCGGAGGTCTTCCCAAGAGGTCACCGAGGCTGCCGGCAGGTGGAGCAGCCATGCGCGCGGAGCGCCGGTGAGGGCCATGGGAAGCCAGTTGGCCATGACCCTATCATCACCTCTAGCTTCGAGGATGGCCTCCTCGTACGCCAGCAAGAAGGCCAGCGGATCAGTCGCGCCGCTGTAGCGCGGCGGCGTCGTTGGCTTGAACTGGTCTGGCCACCGTACCCGTTGCAGGGCTGGGGCCAGGGCTCGGAGCCCCCTGGCCCCCTCGCTGGCACCGGCGGCCGGAGCGGGCGACGCGCTACCCATCACGAGGCAGGTCGTGGCGGTGGCGGAAGGGAAAACTCCGGTGCACCCCTACCTGGCGCGCCAACTGTCGGATTTCGGGTTCTGGCAGACCCTTGAGGTTCGAACACTGGGGTGCGCGCGGAGATTTCGCCTTCCACCTACCTGCACCCCACCGCCTCGCTAAGATCTAATCTATGGAAAGAACAGCACAAGAGACACAGGGTTTATACTGGTTCGGGCCACCGCTGTGGTGTAATACCCTACTCCAGTGTGTGGTGTGGTGGATTGCCTCTTGGGCTGATGATGATGAGCAATACAAGAAAGAACAGCCTCACCAGGGGCTGTTCTTGGCTGGGGCGATGAATTGCTAGGAGGAGTTCAGTCACCCTTCTCTCTCTCTCTCTCTCTCTCTCTCTCTCTCTCTGTGTGTGTGTGTGTGTGTGTGTGTGTGTGTGTGATGCTACTCGACCCGATCCCAGCTTGTTTCTGGATCGGCCGATTCTCTGATTGCCTCTACCCTGGGGGTGGCTAGTCCTATTTATAGGCAAAGGCCCTGGGCCTCTTCCCAAATATTGAGCGGGAAGGGCGCCAACAATTGTCCATTTTGAAGGGGAACATCTGGTACACTTATCCTGACTAATGTTGGTCCTCGCCTGCCAAAGGTTCTGGTGGTGACGCTGGCTTGGGCTCCATAATGACTTCCTCCCTGCCGTTGGGATGGTCTTGGTCTCGTTGCACCGAAACGGGTGCCTTTGCTTGATGCTCTCGCCTGCGCTTGCTCCCTTTGCACCAAAGAGGAAAGCAGGACACTGCGCGGGCTAGCGCCCTCCTGACGCCCTTGGTCGTCATGGCTTGCGTCACGGGCACCTCGTGAGGTACCCCGCCTTGATCTCTCCGCCTCCTCGCGAGCCAGCCTGATGAGGCCGTGCCTGAGGAAGCTCCGTGTCATCCGCCCCGCGAGGCTTGGCCCCTCGCGAGGGTCTTGGGTCTGTGTTGATGAAGATGGGCCGTGTTGGGCCCCCCTTTGAGCCATTCCGCAGGCCGCAGGCAGGCAAGTCTAGGGACCCTCGTTCCCAGAACGCCGACAGAGATAAATAATGATGGCGTTCAAGAGAGTCCATCACAGATAGCTAAGTTGCATGGTACCTCACTGCTTGTCATATAGTAGGATAAAATAATCGTATTTCCGTTACTACGAGTGCTCAATGGACAATATATATAACATGTAGAGTAAAAAAGAGATGCAACAAGTGTACAACCTCTTTGCCGAAGCCATGTCGATCTCAGCGTGATTGGGTTGGCCGGTGAGGATGCTCTGGCTGACTTGGCTGTCGGAGGAGGGGTAGAAGATCTTAGGCGTCTAGAGATGGAGCCCGAGGTACTGCTCCGTTGTGATGCAGGGTTTCGTCGTTAGAGCAGCTCCGGTGAGTTGTGCGACGCCGAGGCTAAAGCAGGACAAGAGAGACAATGAACAACGTTAACCTGAGTGGAATTCTAATAGCATCTCCAATGCATGACGTGAAATACATAACCACAAAGTTCTAGATGTAAAATACATCAACCGCTCATCTCTGAACTTAACTGTCGAAACTGAATTTAACTGTCGAAACTGAACTTAACTGTCGAAACTGAACTTAACTGTCGAAACTGAATTTTGCTGTCGAAACTGAATTTTCCTGTCGAAACTGAACGCACTAGCAAGCTGAGGCTACACATCGTTCGACTGACTTTTTGATATCTGATCAAACGATTTTGCAGCCGTTGGATACAAAATCAAGGGCCTGCGGTTCATCTTCAACCTCCACCCCCCTGAGTCGGCCAAACAGCAGCCCCCCGCCGCCTGCGGCCAGCGGTGCGCCACCCTGCCCGCCCCGAAAACACTCCCCACCGCCGGTCCGCCGCCGCCCCGGCCATCCCTCTAGGCCCCCCCGTGCCGAGCTTTTTCTCCGGCGATCCCCACGCCACTGCCCCGCCAACGCCCCGCCACCGCCGGCGACCACCGCCCCCATCCTGAACCCTAAGATAGATAGTGGGGTACCTCTCCGGCAAGCCCCCCTCCCCGCTGCGGCTAGTTCTTCCTTCACCCCGGCGAGCCCCCCCACCCCCTGAAAATCGACGGACCCAAAAGTCTATTCAGTCGATTGAAGTGTAGCTAAATCAGAGCAGCATCGCAAGCAAGAGCAAGAGCGAGAGCAGCAGCGCGAGCAAGAGCAATAGCAAGAGCAGACCAGGCAGGGGACCGAGAGAAAGAGTAGAGCAGCAGTGTGAGCGAGAGCTAAAGCAGCAGCAGGTCCTACTGATGTGGACGTCGCCGCCGAGGGAGCGACATCATGGAGGAAGTGGCCGGCGACGCCGTCGTGGATGGAGCCGCGCCATGTCGGCTCGGGACCGAGCGCCGGCAGCACCGTGAGATCGAATCAAGAAGAAAATGTGGCGATTAGTGTACAACCTCTTTGGTGGCGCCGATTAGGCCGCAGCTTCATCCGAGAAAATGGTGATGATGATGCTCTTCCGGTGGTGTAGGTGAAGACGACGGTGTGGGAATGGAGGTGGCACGAAAGACGAGGGGAACGTCGGGGCAGCTCCTTGGAGGTGGAGGACGGGGTGACTGAACCGGCAGAACGATGAGATCGACGACGGATCCTCATCCAGTACGGTGGATGAGGGACGTCGAGGTGTTGTTGTGGACGACGTCGTCGGGGAAGAGGCTCCGGCTGGGTGGCGGACGGAGCAGGGTGTGGGGTTTGTCGTGGGTTTCGCGGCCTTGGTGTACGAATGGGTGGGCAGATGGGATGGCAGTGGGGAACCATGGCTTAGAGACACGCTTGTCCGAAATGTGGGGTAAGTTATGAAAGTACCCCCACCAATTTGAGGCGGTTCTTTCGATTCAGGGGTACCACGGGCATTTCGTGTGTCGGGATTTCACAGGAGGTGGGAGTTTCCGCGCGCGTTGTAATTTCGAAATAACATGGCGCGGGTTGAGATGGAGGGAGTTGTCAGAGCACAACGAGACAAAGATATATCTTAAATATTTTGGGCTAACAAGGCGCGGGTTGAAGAGGCGGGAGTTTCGCAGCACGATGGACAGAGACGCTAGCTTGAATTTTCTGCATAACAAAGCGCGGCTTGAAATTTCGGAAGAACAAGCTTAACGTGTACCAAAAAAAAGACAATTTGCACCTCAACACGCCCAACACAGACACAAACACCATTTAGACTAGAGTAAGGTACACGTGCATTGCACGCATGAGATTTGGCAACCAAATTAAGAATAAATACCACATTATAGCATGCAAGCTTTGAGTCATATATGCATGATGTAGATGTTCGTTTAATTCTTATAGCTCATTTCATTCAAAATCATCTAGTTTTTATAAGAAAGCTAATCTATTTTAAGATTCATGGAATTGTGCGTCGTAAGACATAAAGTAAAAACAAATAATGGCAAATCATGTAGAAAAACATTTGGGCAATTCTGATACGGAAGATTCTAGAACAAATAAGAAGTGCTTGTGTTTTGATGTTTGTGCATTATGCTTAAGTTCAACCATGGAGTCTTCTGGATTATACATGTGGCGAAATCTGGTGGAATCTAGATGATATCCAACGGCCAGTAGTGCTCAAATTTGCCATCTTTAGACCATCGGATTCGCCTCATCCAACGACCATCTTTCAAAGTTAAAGTTACCCGCACACAATATAAAAAAATATAAAATAATATATATAGGGGTATAGATATAGATATGTGATGCAAAAGCCGCCCATCGTCTCTAATTAGAATAGTGTGTCCATGCACGGATGCGATGTGGCCAAATGATGTCTGCCATCGGTATCTCAAATTTAAATCAGTCTGACCTTGTTCAATGTGTATACATTACAACATGCTCGTTTCCAAACCACACCACGCAGATCTCTGTTATATTCATGCATGCATGGGTTTCAAACATCAGGATCTCTTATTCAAATATTTGAATTCAACTTTACATTGATTGTGACCTCACCTATTCAGCTATTCTTTTACACCCACACAGTAGTCTTCTCTTTATAATTGTACCACTAACTTTCTCTCGTGCATGCATGCACACACACTACCAGTCGGCATTATCCATCGCACGCATGCAATCTTTTTCTTCAGGTCGGTCTCCCATGAAGGCACACACCAACACACATCCCCCTCTCCATCATATCGGGCATTCTTTATCTCTCACGCGTGCATGCGCAACGATCAATGTTCCTCTATGTATGTGTGTATATAGCTAGGTCTTTCATAGTTTTTCACACAAATCAATCAATCGATATATCGAGTGAGGTCTCACCCTCTTTCCCACATCCACATCGATCAATCTATACCTCTCTATATAGGATTAACATATATAGCTAATACACCCACATTAATTATGCATCGAAGTCCCCCTCTCATCATCCATGCCTTCCGCTTCATCTCTCAGACGCGTGCACAATGGCGAAGACAGGGGGCAGTAAGGGCCCTGCCCCCTCCCCCTAACATCACTATATATCAAGGCTAATATGAATGTGATCATTAGACAATTGCTGCTAAAAATGGTTTAAGTTCATGAATTGACCCTCCTCGTAAAGGATTAGCAATGCTTGGCTCCCTAGCTCATTTATTTTTCATGGCTCCGCCACTGCGCGCATCAGCGCACGTGTTCGCCCCCTCTCTCTAAATATCGATCTCCACTTGTGCATTCCTTCATAGTCTCCCTCCACTCGGCCCCTCGCACCATCTTCTAGCCCCCCCCCCCACCGGATTTTGCCACATGTACAATCTAGCAGACTCCATGGTTGAACTTAAGCATAATGCACAAACCTCAAAACAACAGTGGTTCTCTTTTGTTCTAGAATCTTCCGTATCATAACTGCCCAAACTTTTTTTCTAGTTGAATTGCCATTATTTGTTTTTACTTTATGCTTTACAACGCACAATTCCATGAATCATAAAATAGATTAAGGGCTTCTTTGATTCAAAGGATTCTCAAAGGAATTTTGGAGGATTCTAATCATTAGGAATTTTTTCAATCTTGGTTGTTTGATTCGTAGGATTGTAAACCATAGGAAATTTTCCATATGATTCATTTGCACTAGATTTCATAGGAAACATCCCATCCACTCAAACCTCTTTGAAAGAATTCTGCGTTTTTTCTATGCACAATCAAACACTCGTACAATCCTGTAGGATTCAAGACGACATTCCACTATAATCCCATTTTTTTCCTATTCCCGTGTTCTTAGCTTTTTTATAAAAACTAATTGATTTTGAATGAGATGAACTAGGATTAAACGAAGGGATACATCAGGCATATATGACTCAGAGCTTACATGCTATAGTGTGGTATTTATTCATAATTTGGTTGCAAAATCTGATGCGTGCAATGCACGTGTACCTTACTATTACTTCGAGTTTGTGCAAAACACGTAAATTAGAATACCAATGGCACGCTACACAGTGTCTCTCTTACAGTTCATGAAGCCACGTGGCACATGTGTAGGCGTTGTCACGACCTCCTTGCGTGGATTGATCACAGTGACGTGCTGCTGGTTCCAGAAGAATGTACTCATCCTCCCTGAGCCATACTGGCGGTACATGCACGAAGCAAAGATGTGCACGCACGCCATGCACGCACTCATTCCTCACATGCACACGTGGGTACACGGGCGGACGCAATTTTGTACCAAGATCCACCCCATGTGATAATTTGACGCGTGTAAAGTCGTTCACTTCATTGATGGTCAATTAATATAGCGCATGCAAATTGAGTGGACGTGAGGGCGGAAGAAAGACATTATTACTCCACTGCACGCATGCGAGTAGTTAAATCATGGGTTGCTAGTAGTACTTCCATTGGTCTCCTTCATATTTTGTGCCAATTTTTGACAGTAACATAATATTTACGCATTTGAGCAATGTAGTACTTGAAATTTATGTTCCTCTAAACTCATCGGGAGCCGTTTCGGGCCTCGAAACCAAAACCATCAATTAATCTTTACCTTGTTCCCATCACATTCGAAAGCTTGCTCACACCTACTAGTAGTACGTACCAAACCTGAATGTGTTCCCACTACGCAGGTATTAGTACTAGTGCTAGTACTTAGGTTATAAAAATGGGAACTACCTAACCGAAAATCACTCTACCTTTCCTCCTCATAAGTGCTTCTTCTTCGTCCGTCGTTGCCATGGCCGGTGAGTGGAGCTCTAGGTCGAGAACTAATCATAACAAGGGAGCGGCAACCAAGGCTGCGGGAAAAAAAGAGAGGGCTCGCCGCCACGCAGAGACCTCGAAAGATCTCTCACGGGCAGGCGATGGCTCACACGAGCGCCCTAGCCGCGGAGGCGAACATGCCGAGCCGGCGGAGCTGGAGTCGTTATCCCTAGACGGCATGCCCGATCAGCTCAATAAGCAGAAGGAGTTCATCCAAGGCTTGATGGAGTTGCTGAAGGAGAGCCTCGACGACATGCCCGCTGAGCTCAGTCAGCAGGGGGAGTTAACCGCCGGCTTGGTGATGCTACTGAAGAAGAGCATTGCCTCGGAGAAGAAGGCGACCGGTGAAATCCTGCGACTTCGGGAGGACAATGCGAAGCTCTGCCACGAGATCGACCTGTTGAAGGAGAAGAATGCCGGCTGGAAGAAGCTGCATGAGAATAGTAGTTCCTCGATGAAGATGCTACAGGCCCTCGCCATGGAACAGAAGGAAGAGTTGGCGAAGCTCTGCATCGAGCACCCGGCTGCTGTCAGGTACGTAATATGGCCATGGAACAGATGATGAAGGCTCGTGTCGAGAAATGTCGCGTCATGGACACAATGATGAAGATGGCGAAGGAGACGCGCAAGGAGATGGAGGTCGTGGAGGTGATGAAGAAGCAGTTATGACTCCGCGGCGAATTAGATCATTTGGGGTGATAATCTTCCTTCTTCTTTTGCTCCTGTGTTTCATCTTTTGCTTCGGGTGTTTTGCCGCACGTGTCACGTTCTCTGCGAGGCATGAATAGAACAATGTTTTTTTAGGGAATGAATAGAACAATGCTAACAATGAGATGACTAGCAAATTAGATCATTTTTATCGCCATATGGCACTGGTCTGCCGTGTTTTGTGCTCCTCCGTCGCAGTACTACTCCAGTGGAAAACTTGAGTATACCGCACGGTTCTTTGCTCCTCCTCGATCAGGTCGTCGGCGCATTTATACGAGCAGTCAAATCACAAGGCCCCGCCTTCCAGTAGTAATGAGCCGTCAAATCACAAAGGCCCTCGCCTCTCGTGAAACCGAGCAAGCTAGACTGCCCCGCCCTCTAGCCTTTTAAAAAAATGTATACTTTTGTACAGCAGTAGTATCGATGGATTGCGCCATGGAGCAAAACTAGAAATTAAAAAAAAGGTGGTACATATAGAGAGCGCTCGTCGCCAAATTATGCATATAGTACTATTAAAAAAGCTAGTACGTGCTTAATTGGGGTGCTAAATTCTATTAAAGAAATACTAGTAGTATGTACATACTGAAGAGTTAAAGTAACGAGAAGAAACATAACATAGTTCTGCTGGGGGCTCAGCACAACACACCCCTCAAATTAAACAAAGCACACCTGAAATTAAACTATGCAACTAATCCGGTAGACACTGCATTAGAAGTTTAGAACCACCATGAGCAACGACACTGCCACCTTACTCGGAGTCCTCGTCCACGTCCTCGACTTCGTCCTTGTCCCTATTCCTCTTGGCCGATACTTCTTTGCTTGAATCGCACACTTGGCTGTTGCTCTTCATCCAACCCTTGTAGATATTGAAACAAAGGTAGCCATCCATTGCAGCGTAGTGGATGTGGTCTATATCTAGTACATTCCGCTGCCATGCATGACGATGAAACGTGTATGGAGGTTTCACCAGTTTACCGTATGAAGGATGAACCATGGCTCCTGCCAGGGTTAGCATTGAAGGCTGAAGAGAGGACACTAGCTAATTCTTCTGGAGGTCGAAGGTGTTGCCTACAACGAGGCCTACCCGACGCAGGACTTCTTTGTTGTTACCAAATTCTACAGTAATGAATTTGACTAGGTTGCTCCCGAGGAAGTCCTTAAAATCCTGGCACTCAACGTCAGCATGGCATATGTGGTAGACCAAGCATAAGTCATGCACGCAAACTTGGATCACAGCGGGCTTCTTCCTCTCTTCGTCCTTTAGATCCTTCTCTCGTCCCAGGACTGTGGTGTACTCAACATCTAGCCCAGTGACCCACTCATCATCTAAGTTTTCGAACATGCGTCTGAAGCGAGAAAGGCATCCTTTCACCGTCGCGGAAGAACGGGTGTAGATGACGTCGAACTCATCGCCGGTGATGGTTCTAACCTTGTACTCACCGCCGATCATGGAGATTTGGGACGCCATGGATTTGGGAGGAGGGTTAGGATTAGTTGAACTGCCGTAATGTGAATGGACGGGACGACTAGGAGCGAACCGCCGTAGCATTGAAGGACGTGCAGGGACGAGTAGGAGCGAACTGCCAGCGTGCGAACGGCAGGGTAGTGGCTTTCCATTCTCCCATGATACGGGCTTTCGAGAGCCCTTGGATCTGAGATCGAACGGTTGCATGGCGTGATTCTAGACCTATGGGTGAATATCCTATCCTGGAGGGTTATTCTGCAAATTTTCAGCAACTTAGCATGCGACCGTTTGATCTCAGATCCAAGGGCTGCCAGCAGCCCGTATCATGGTCGCGCCTACCGCGACCGTCGCGTCGCTCGCACGGTCGCGCCCTTGGAGATTTAACACGGTGCGTTAGGCTATCTGATGCTGGCATGTCATACATAGTCATAACTTAGTCACTCATACTACAACAAGGTTGGCTATAAGTGTATTTTTTACTCCTCTCTATCTCTTTCTTCGTACTCAAGGAAGAAACGGTGCTAGTAAGCGCGTATATTTATTGCATTTGCCAAGGAGTGACCTCTTCCAATGAAATGATGTTGCTAAGTTTGCTTCATTTAATTAGCTATAGACTCAAAATTGTCTTTTCACCTAGGTACACGCGCTTAGCACCGTTTCTTCCTTGGGTCACCAAACTAGTTTCTCTCTTCTTGATTAACTTGCCACATCAGACTTTATGCCTATGTGGCAAGCTTAAGCACATGTAGGAGCAAGTAAAAGTAAGTACAATAGTGCGCTTTACATGGCATTTTTGCATATGTGGAGGAAAGAGAGGCAAGGAAAAAGTGGAGAAGTGGGCTCTCATGCAAGAGCCAGCCTCTACTACAAGGTGGAGCATTGGGAGAGGCACCTGTATGGAGGTGGTCAGGAATCTGGGAGACTCACGCCGGTCGTAGCACCGCAGTTAAAATGATAATGGCAAGTCAAATCACGGGGCCCCACCTGTCCAGCAGTAACTCACTATCAAATTACACAGCCCTACGTTTGCAGCAGCCTACTCCCTCGTCTTCTCGTGTCTCTGTCGAACCGACTAGGCGGAACTGCCCCGCCGCCTACCGCGCAGGAAAAGCCCCGCCCTCGACTTTTAAATAGTATACATTATACTAATTTTGTATCCATGGATTGCGCCCGTGCCATGGAGCAAAGTGTCTAGAAAACGGAGGAGAGACGGTGGTCTTGCAATAGAGAAGAGGGAGAGGCGAGATGGTGGTTTTGGAATGGAGATGATGGAGAGGAGAGGAGGTGGTTTTGCAATGGAGAAGAGGGAGAGGAGCGTGCGGCAGCGATTTAGGATTGGACGAGAGGGCCAGCACACTCTGACTGGATCAAAATCAAAATCAATTTACCCTTCAATTAAGAAAGCGACCCCATATTAACTAGTCTTCCTTTTATTCTGGGTCATAATTGACCATGATTTTCGCACATAAAATATATGTTATACGTTGTATACAAGGCCACAATCAAAATTACAATTTGCAACTATACAAGGCCACTAACATTAATCGAGGCAAAATTGATGGCGTTTGCCTCATACTAGCACCCGAGGACATTAATATCCCTTGTGTGCATGCGGGAGTGAGAAGGTTAGCTTGCATTCCCAACATTAATCAACCAATGAGGAGTAAGAGGGTTGGCTTGTTGTGCTTGGGAGAGAAAAAACACATTAATTAACACGACAATCAAGGTGACAAGCTAGCTTGCAACATTGACTTAAACATAGCATTGATTTTTACCTTGGTACCTGTAATATGAGTTTGTGGCCTTGTATAAAAAAATGGAGGGAGTATAATTTGAAAGTACATTCAGATATGAACCAAACGATACAATTTTTGGTGACATGCATTCACATTTTGCTTGTCAAATACAGTACGTGGTCAAACTTTGACCCAAAATACGTGAAACAACAAAAAAATACTTCCAAGACCAGCGCCGCTCTTCCGCTCTTCTCCTCTTAAACCATCGCCGCTCCTCTCCTCTTCCATTTCAAAACCACTGCCCCTCCTCTCATGTTCCAGTCCAAAACCAGCGTCGCTCCTCTCCCGTTCTAATCCAAAACCAGCGCTGCTCCTCTCCTCTTCCATTCAAAAACCACCGCTGGCGAGTGAAGGTGCTGTGGAGAAGTAGATCGATGGAGGAGTACAACCGATACGTGAGGATTGCAGATGGCGACCCTGTGAAGCTAGCTAGGATGTTGGAGATACAGTCTTGGTTTGACAACAAGGACCAACTAGCGGCGACGGCGACATCCATGGCCAAATATCTGCAACAGAGCGAAAAGGCGGCGATACTCCCGGAGGGAGTCGCGCCGGAGTACATAGAGTTGCTGCTCTGGGCCATGGAGCAAACAGATTCACCGAACCCGGTCGTGAGGGAGCGGTGGTGGGAGTATCGATCCCAGATGGAGCATCCACCAGGGATTGAAGGATCGAGCATCTACAGGGTGCCGTTTGTGAGGGTGTCCTGCCAGAGCGAGCGGTGGAGTCTTTGTCGACCGAACCCAACTGCAAGAGGAGAAAAGCAGTTGGCCCGACGACGCTTCCCCGCCATCGTCTCCCTCGCCATTCACATCGTCTCACGGGGCGGCTGTCTGCCGCCGAGGAATAGGAGGGGACTGCCCCCCCCAGCCCAATAGTCGGGCAGGTTGTGAATTGTCAGGAGGAGCTTAGGGTTGTCAGTATTTGCAGGTTGTGAATTGTGTTTTGTGTTGTGTATTTTGAGAGTACTTTCAGATATGAATGTCTTTTTAATTTCATATTTGCAGTATTGAGCATATAAAGTATTTTATGAATTCTAGAGATCTATTTTTAGCACTTAAAATGTAGTTTCATAGGAGTATAAAAGTGCAGACAATGTGATTCTCAGAGAAGAAACTGCAAGCTTCAGTTTCAGATAAGAAACTGCAACTTTCAGAGGCAGAGCATTTATATTAACACGGCCTTTTCAAACAGGGTTAACATCATGTTGGAAGTTTTATTCATGGTCGAAAATGGAACTACCGGCCAGTTAACATCATGCTGATCAACATTCATGCATAGCACATCTTCATATGATGCACAGTAAAAATGCCCACACAATGTCGAGTGTGCAAAACACAGAGAAAACGAGGGACGAAGTTTTGGCAAGTGTTGGACGTGGTTTTGGAGGTCCATAGGCTTGTTTGTATTTTCTTAGGGCCGTCATGTATCGACCGGCCTATGGACCTCCCATCCAAGGTTTTATTTTGGGCAGCCCAATTTATGTATTTTTTCGAAGAAAACACAGAGGTCTGTTCTATTTTTCTTTATAAGAATAGGAACGCCAGGTCCAACTTATGTTTCCCTTCTAACTATATTATATACTTAAATTATTTTATATGTTGATTGTTTAGTTCACATACTCCCTCCTTTTCGGTTTATAAGGCTTATCTCAAAATTTTAGTTTTTCCATTTTATAAGGCTCAATTTGGTTGTTTTCCATCACATGTTCAGATTCCAAGGTGCATTAAATCATTGCATGCAAGTATTAAGAGAAAATTGACCAATGCATGTACTTTATGCATGCATGCATTGCAATTTATGCATTGATAAACATAATTTTTTGAGGAAAACAAGTGCATTAATTAGGTGCTTTTGCAAACTACAAAAAGTATTCCACCATTCATCATCTACCTTGGTTGGTGAGATTTTTGAATTGAGCCCTATAAACCGAAAAGGAGGGAGTAATTGGCAAATAGATCTCGCCGCCACCCCCCGCCTCCTGATGCCGGGCGCGCCTGCCCCCCTTAGCAAGTCCGCTCGCGCCCCATGGAGTCGCCGGCCATATCCACGGGGAAATGGCTGGAAGACAGGCAGATGTACAAGATGCATCTCCCACATGTCTACAAAGCCTTCCCGCGGATGCTCCAGCCGCTCGACTTCGTCGCGCCGGCGGTGCTGCTGGAGACTCGAGGGAGGAGATGGAGGGAGCGGGCGATGCGGATCCGAGACGACGCTCTCTCCTGGACCCAGTGCACACGCGAATGGGGGGAAGCAGAGGAGGAAGCTGCGAGGGAGGAAGCCGAGGAGGGACTGAATCCGTTCTCTCACTCGCGCAGGTATGCTCGGATGTGCAAGGATCATGTGGATTGGGAGCTGCTGAATCTAGCCCTGCGGATCTACTTCGAAGGAGATTTCTCGGAGAAGCACAGGATGCCCCACCCTAGTGAGCCGCCGATTGCGTTCGTTCGATGGGCGAAAGGAGAAGTGAATTCAGGAGATCCACGCCGTGCTGCGAGATGGGAATGCTTGACTGGACTCCTGCCCACCAGCACTCCACCGGAGCCGGAGCAGGTGGATCCCCTACCTTACCTCTCCCCCAAACATGCAGAAGATTGAAATTAGGCTTGCAATCTGCTTCAATTGAGCTGTTTGGTGGTTATTTCTGCTTCCTGAGAGACAACATCTGGCTGGAGGATGAGGAGGAACCAGGAACTCCGATGAATTTCCCCTATCACAATGGGGGAGAGCGCCGGTTGGGCAGTGGTACGGCCCACCTCCGCCCCAAATGGGGACACAATCTGGGCAGGCTCCTGTAATTGCCCAAGATCAATCTGCTGGTGGTTCTGACTCTCAGATCGGTGGGAAATCTCAAGGCAAGACTCAGCAAAAGAAGAGATAGGACATCTAGAAAACTGCTCCTGCCCCTGCTTCGGGCCTTATGGCATACTCCGAGGTGATCTGCTACAACTGTGGGGAACCAGGGCATCATTTGGATAAATGTGTCAAGCCCAAGAGTTGTTTTATCTGCAAAATGGTTACCCATAAAGCCCTGTCAGAAGGAAAACCCACGGTTCTGCTAGATATGTTGGAAGTGCTGCTCCAGGATTATGTCCACCAATGACAGAATTTTCTGTGACACAGAATTAGATAGTTTCTTTCCCCTTTCTAGTTGTAGAGCTCTGCCCAGATGTGGTAGTGACCACACTCCTTTGCTCTGGGACTCTGGTCTTAACCAAACTCCAAAGAGCAATATTTTTAAATTTGAAAAGTGGTGGTTGCTTAGAGAAGATTTTACTGAGCTAGTCAGGAAAATCTGGAATGAGCCTACTGGGAGCAGCTGCCCCCTAGAAATTGGCAGATCAAAATCAGGAGATTTAGAAGAACTACCAAAGGGTGGAACTCCAATGAGGAAGCTAATCTTAGAAGATACAAAAGGCTTCTCCTCCTTGAGTTTGATTCTCTAGACATTCAGGCAGAAACCACTGACCTCTCTAAGGCTGAGACTAATAGATTAAACTTTGTCCATGGAGAGATTAAGAAAATTTGGCTTCAAGAAGAAATCAAAACCAAACAAAGGTCTAGAGATAGGAACATTAAGTAGGGTGATAGAAATACTGCTTACTTCCATGCAGTAGCTAACCAGAGGAGGAGGAAAACCCTCATTCACTCCCTTGATGGCCCTAATGGCCCTGTTACCGAGGTAGATGAGATGCTAAAAGTGGCTAGTGACTTCTACAAAGACCTGTTTAAGAAATAAAACCCTTCTGGGTTCTCTCTACAAAACAATTTTTTCTCTGCTTCTGAAAAAGTCTCTCCTACTGAAAATGAGCTGCTAGAAGCCCCTTTTTCAGAAACAGAGGTGAAGGAAGCCATTTTTAGCTCTTATCCTGATGGGGTTCCTGGTCCTGATGTGATTCCCTTCTTGTTTTACCAGCATTTTTGGTACTTGGTGAAAAATGATCTCTTAGATCTTTTCCAAGCCTTTCATAGAGGAGAGTTCGACCTAGCAACTTACTCATGGGGGTCTGTTGGGGTCAAGTTAAATAACCGTGAAAGTGATTTTTTCCTTGCTGGTAAAGGCCTCAGGCAAGGTGACCCCATCTCCCCGCTTTTGTTTAATTTAGTAGTGGACGTTCTTACTAAAATGCTGAGCAAAGCTGCTGATCATAGTCTGATTGCAGGGCTCTGTCCTGAGGTCTGCCCTGGTGGCACCATCTGCCTTCAATATGCAGATGATACCATCCTTTTCTTAGGCAATGACTCCACACATGCTAGCAATCTAAAAACTGTTCTAACCTGGTTTGAACAAGTCTCAGGCATGAGAATCAACTACTCTAAAAGTGAACTCATCCCTATCAACATGGATGATCAGGAGTTAGCTGACTTCCTCTCTATTCTAGTCTGTAATAAAGGTAACTTCCCCATTAAGTACCTAGGTATCCCTCTCCACTATGATAAACTGAGGAGAGAGGATATCCAACCCCTTCTGGATAAAATCATTAAAAGGATTGTTGGGTGGAGGGGCAAACTTCTCTCTTACACAGGTAGATTGATCCTCATACAAGCTTGTTTGGCTAGCATTCCAGTGTATCTCCTCTCCTTCTTCAAGTTCCCTAAATGGGCAGTGAACCTCATCAATTCTCAGATGTCTCATTGCTTGTGGAATGATTTTGAGGGAAATAGGAAGCTACACCTTGCTAATTGGGCCCTAGTCTCTATGAAAAAAGATTTTGGAGGCCTAGGCATACCTAACCTCCAAGAAATTAACATCTGTCTTCTAGGGTCTTGGATTAAAAGATTCTATGAGGAAGACCTGAAACCCTGGAAGCTTCTTACTGCCCATAAATACCTAGGAAATAAACCTAATATTTTTGTCCCTTCCTCCAACCCTAAGACCTCTAGATTCTGGAAAGGATTAAAATCTATTATGCATGCTGTGAAATTTGGCTATAGATGGAACATAGGGGATGGGAGCAGAACCAGGTTCTGGGAAGATAGTTGGTTTGGCACATCCCCCCTAGCATTCCAATTTTGGCCTATTTACTCTATCCGCAATGAGCTTAACAAAAGTGTCAATGAAGTTTGGGACGGTCAATGCCTAAAACTCTCTTTAACAAAAGCATTACCTTTACTGCTGAGCCGGATGCCCTGATTTGGCAGCTGGACAATAAGGGGAAGTATTCCTCCAGCTCCATCTATCATGTTATCAACTTTAGAGGGGTTCAATCCGTGTTTATCCATGCTGTCTGAAAATTGAGAGTTCCCCCTAAAATTCATGTATTTCTCTGGCTTCTCTCCAAAAAAAATTGATGACTAGGGATAACCTTAGGAAGAGACACATCATCAAACCCCTTGATTGTGTTTACTGCTTGGAACAAGAGTCTTGTTCTCACCTATTTTTTGAATGTATAGTTGCTAAACATCTCTGGGCCCACATTGAGGAATATTTCTCTAGTCAGATTGGCTCATCCTTCGAATCTGTCGCCAGATTCTGGATTGCTACCAAAAAGTGCTCAGTTTTAAACATTGTTAGCTCAGTTGTCCTTTGGTGTCTCTGGAAATATAGAAATGCTATGATTTTCAGTAACACCTCCTGGATTTCCATTCCGCAGGTCTTGAGGTTGATCAAGAACATGGTGAGGAACTGGGCGATTCTCTCCTCCGGATCGGACAAGGACAAGTTGATGAGCTTCATGGAAACCCTAACAAGATCCCTCCAGAAACCGTTGGCGATCACTTGTGGCTGAACAAGGCTCGACCTGCTCTGGGGCTGGACCCGTGGGCTTGTCTCAAGATCTCTGATGAAGATGATGGGCACCTGGTGCCGAAAAAGAGGGACATCCACCATGCTACGCCTTCCAGCCCGGTGTCTCTGCTTGCTTACTGGTCGCCGCAGGCTGACATGGCCCCTCGGCTGAAGACCATGAAGGCTTCGCTGGACCCTCCTTGTGTGATTTGAGTGCTATATCCGCTTTGCCTTTGGCACCGCTCGGGTGATTTGTGTTATTCAGAGAACTTGTTCATCCACCCCGCCCTAGTTTGTAGCTTTTCTACCTTTGCTTTCGAACTGCTCTTTGAGCTGCTGTATCAGAATATGTTGTGGTTTCGTTCTCAGCAATGGACCCGAGGAGATGCTCCCTGTTTTCTAAAAAAAATATTTCATATGTTATTATATATTATTTTTATTGTCATCATATATTTAACAGATACTTACATATGTAAGAAAACAATATCCCACATCTTATTAACTTATAAAAATAATTTCTTAACAAATAAAATCCTGGATTGTTTTGGCACGAAAATCCTAGTGATTGTGTACAAAAGCTTGGTAAGATTTAAGGACGAATGTAATAATATCACTTATTATTTAAATATATTTATAACAAAATGCTCATCCCCTTTTTATTTTTTGATAACATTGCTGGCCCAACCCAACATTATAATCAGAATCATCCCAGCAAAATCGTGTATTTCGAGAAAGTGCAAATGGCCTGTAATTTTTTAGGAAATAAAATAAACGGGCCGCATGGACGCTACATTATTTGTTCACCCAGCCCAGAAAATAGCTGTAATTCAAAAAAAAGATCAAATTGACTGTAATTCTACCGTGCAAAAAAAAAGACTGTAAATTCTGAAAAAATGGGTTGAATACGTGCCACATTTTTGGAGGCTAAAATGTGGGCCAATAGGTCGAAGCCAATGCAAGTCATTGTCAATTTAGTCAACAAATGATTCTGACATGTTAGCCGTTGGATTTACATCCAACGACCGGCATCCATCTTCAATCTCTCGTCTTCTTCCTCCAGCGCCGTCGGGACCACCTCCCGCCTCCTGCTGCTAGCATCTCTGCTTAGCACGCTTCGCTATGAAGCGCTACTCCACCGTTGGCCAGGCCATCCCTCCACCCCGCCACACCTCCCGTTCTTCTCCACCGACTGCCGAACCACACCGCACTAGAACCAGTTAACCCTCGTACACCTCTCCGTCTGCGACTCTACTCCCGCGTCTTCCCATCTCCGGCTCGTTGCTGTCCGGGGCCTCGCCGTCGTCCACCACCTTGGATGCGCTCGGCGCGGCGTGGTCAACGTGGTCAACGAACGACACCATCGGAAGTAGACTGTGCGTGGAGAGGCTGACAGCTGGGTCCACGGCCCCACACAGGGAAATGCCTCCTTATTACGCGCAAAATAATGATTCCTCCACTTGACATCTGGGACCCACCGGAAGGGCCTTTGTATTTCACGAATAAAGTGCCCCCCGTTGACATGTCGGACCCACCAGCTATCTTCGCACGCAAGGAAGTGCCTCCTTATTACACACAAAAAAATGAATATCCCCCTGCCAGCTGGAACCCAGCATAGTGGGAGGCTGACTTGTGGGCCTACCAAGTTGACGGGGACGGAGGGCTTTGTCAACTTAGTCAATATGAACGATTCTAGCTCTTGTTACCGTACAATGTTCATCCAACGGCCGTAGTGCTTCTTCAACCTCTGGTCTTCTTGCTCCAGCCGCCCAAACCAGCGTCGGTCGTGCGGTGTGCTCCTGCCTCCCGTGGCCGGATGTGATGCCGCGGAGGCCTCACCGCCCCTACTACTCCCACCGCTGGCCAGGCCATCCCTCTACTCACCCACACCCCCTATTATTCTACGGCGATAGCAGCCTCACACCGCAACCGAACCAGTGAACCCTCATACTCCTCTTCGCGTGGGCATCCACTGCTGTGTCTTCCCCGGCTTCGAGTCGTCCCCTTCCTAGTCCTCGTCGTCGTCCATCACCCTGGTGCTCTCGGCGCGGCGTGGTCAACGTGGTCAATGACCGACTTCCATCGGAAGAGTACTGTACGTGCAGAGGCTGACAGCTGGGTCCACGGCAGCCGCAAGGAAGTGCCTCCTTATTACGCAGAAAATAATTATTCCTCCACCTGACAGCTGGGACCCACCGGACGGGCCACCAGTATTTTGCGAAAAAAATCGTTTCCCCTTGACTGTTGGGACCCAACGGACGGGCCACCGTATCTCGCAAAAAAACGCTCCCCCGCTGTCAGCTCAGACCCACCGGAAGTGCCTCCTTATTACGCACAAAAAAATGAATACTCCCCCGGCTAGCTGGGACCCACCTTGCTGGGAGGCTGACTTGTGGGCCTACTAAGTTGACGGGGACGAAGGGCTTTGTCAACTTAGTCAATATGAACGATTCTAGCTCCAGTGACCGTACGATGTCCATCCAACGGCCGTAGTGCTTCTTCAACCTCTGGTCTTCTTGCTCCAGCCTCCCAAAGCAGCGCTGGTCGTGCCGCATTGTCGTCGTTCTGGGGACGGGGGTCCCCAGACATTCCTGCCTGCGACCCGTGGCATGGCTCAAAGGGGGCCCAGCACGGCCCATCTTCATCAACACAGACTCAAGACCCTCGCGAGGGGCCAAGCCTCGCGGGGCGGACGACACGGAGCTTCCTCAGGCGTGGCCTCATCAGGCTGGCTCACAAGGAGGCGGAGAGATCAAGGCGGGGTGCCTCATGAGGTGCCCATGACGCAAGCCATGACGACCAAAGGCGCCAGGCGGGCGCAGCCCGCGCAGTGTCCTCCCTTTCCTCTTTGGTGCAAAGGGAGCAAGCGCAGGCAGAAGGATCAAGCAAAGGCACCCATTTCGGTGCAACGAGACCAAGACCAGCTCCGCGACAAGGAGCAAGTCATTGTGGAGCCCAAGCCAGCGTCACCACCAAAGCCTTTGGCAGGCGAGGACCAACTTTAGTCAGGATAAGTGTACCCGATGTTCCCCTTCAAAATGGCCGATTGTTGGCGCCCTTCCCGCTCAATATTTGGGAAGAGTCCCAGGGCCTTTGCCTATAAATAGGACTAGTCACCCCCAGGGTAGAGGATCATCTTGCCATCTAGACGGATCGAGCAACCCGGCAATCAGTTAGATAGGCATAGGCAGCATCGCACAAAGAGGGAGAAGGGTGATTGAACTCCTCCTAGCAGTTCATCCCCCCGGCCAAGAACAGACCCTCGCGAGGCTGTTCTTCCTTGTATTGTTCACCATCATCAGCCCAAGAGGCAATCCACCACACCACACTGGAGTAGGGTATTACACCACAACGGTGGCCCGAACCAGTATAAACTTTGTGTCTCTTGTGTTGTTCTTCTCGTAGCTTAGATCTTTGCGAGGCTGACGGGTACAGGTAGGTAGGAAGCGTAATCTCCGTGCGCACCCCAGAGTTCGAACCTTAAGGGTCTGCCGGAACCCGAGATCCGACATTTGGCGCGCCAGGTAGGGGTGCACCGGAATCCGCCCTTCTACCGCTTCGTGTCCTGTTGTGTCGTCATCACCATGTCCGGCGACCAGGCGGGCAACCCAGATCCATGGGTGGCGTGGCCCACCCGTGCAGAGCCGCTTGCCTCGGGCGACCCCGCGCCCCAGGCAGCTCGTGGTCCGCAGGGCGCTACGGGCCGCGGGCGACGCGGACAGGCTTCGACAACCCTCACACGGCGGCAAGCGTGATCGGCAGCAAGGGCCTCCAATCACGCCGCGACCACGACACCGTACACCCGCCGGGAGCAGGCGAACTCGAGGGCCGCGCTCACGGTGGCCCGAGAGCTGCTACAATGCAGGCTGCTGGAAGGCGGCCGCGACGTGCTGTTGGAGCGGGTTGCCGAGCTCCTGGGCTTTGCCGCCTCGGGGGCTCACCCCTTCTGCACCCAGCTCTCGTCTCAAGCCCAGGGCGGCACGCGCGGGGGCTCCGCGCGCGCCCGCGGGCTCCAAGGCTACCCCAACGCCAATGAAGCTGTCGGCACCGGACCGGCGGCGGCGCTGCCCCCGCCCCTGGTCCGTGAAGAAGAGGGACTCGGCGCGGCCCACGGTCCCGGTGGACGGTCGCGCTACCACCCCACGATGGGCGCGTCAAGCAGAGCTGCGTGGGACGCGGAGCACTACGACGTGGCCTTTGGGATGACGGCGCCGGAAGAATACATGCCCCACATGGTGGATCAAGGGCACCCTCACGAGGGCGAACAAGTCTCGCTCCTCAGCCTAAGCTGGGGGGATGAGGCACCAGAAGCTGAACTCTTCCAGGAACCCAGGGACGACCCCACCGACCACGCTGGAGGCAACGATTATCGGGTATCGCTACTTCCTTAGGAGCAGGCATACGCTAATCATGGATCGCAGGAGGTGCAGGTCGCTGCAGCGAGCAGCTGCCCCGCTCCCACAGTCTCCTACCCCTCGGGAGGAGGGCGCAGGGGGCTGCAGGAGAGGGGCAGAGATCTGACATCGCCACCGCGGCGTTCGGAGCAAGGTGTTCTCAGGAGGTAGGCCCTCCGCTGGGGAGGTGCCTCAGGGCCTGCCCCTGGCGGAGGACCCGTGGTCGTCGGGGGAACCGCTGGCGACCGCTCTACCCCTTCGGCGGCGTCCTGGTTTCCGGTCGTCGTCGACGGCACTAGATTGTGGCGCAAGGCGGGGGCCTCGTCTAGCGATATGAAGCAAGGCCGGTACCTGTGAAGAAGGCCCAGTGCCTGTGAAGCTCGCCGCCCCGTGACACTCTCACGTAATAATGAGTGGGGCTGTACACGCCCCGGAGTCTCAGGGGTGCCAGCCTCAGGCCCTGGGGCTCCCTCCCACGCCCAGTGGCAGCACTTAGCTCCGCGCTGGTGAGAAGTCATCCAAGACTAGATTAGGTGCCGGACGCGGCCTTTTGTCTGCTTTCATTGCTTTTCCCTTTGGTTGTAATTTTTCCCCCACTGGATTTAAGTTGGATTCGAATTTGAAATTTGCGTGTGTTCGGGGAAGGGGTGCTTAGTCTTGTTCGAGCCGTTTCTCACGTTTCGATTACCACTTCGCCTCAACTGCCTCCCCTCGCAAGCCCCTCGCGAGCCGGGTCAGGCCTAGCTTGCGCGCAGCCCAGACTGCCGCGCCGCGTCCTCTCAGGAGGATTTCCAATGCCTGTGAAGATTATCCCTTTGGGAAAAGGCCCAGAGCCTGTGAAGAAGGCGAATGCCTGTGAAGATTATCCTTTGGGAAAAGGCCCAGAGCCTGTGAAGAAGGCGAATGCCTGTGAAGATTATCCCTTTGGGAAAAGGCCCAGAGCCTGTGAAGAAGGTGAATGCCTGTGAAGATTATCCTTTGGGAAAAGGCCCAGAGCCTGTGAAGAAGGCGAATGCCTGTGAAGATTATCCCTTTGGGAAAAGGGCCAGAGCTTGTGAAGAAGGCGAATGCCTGTGAAGATTACCCTTTTGAAAAGGCCCAGAGCCTGTGAAGATTATCCTTTGGGAAAAGGCCCAGAGCCTGTGAAGAAGGCGAATGCCTGTGAAGATTATCCTTTTGGAAAAGGCCCGGAGCCTGTGAAGAAGGCCAACACCTGTGAAGCTCGCCGCCCCCAACGCTCTCACATCCTACAGATTCGATTAGAGAACACTCGAGACGCCACAGCCTCCCGCAGATTACCTCGGGGCCCAAACGAAAGAAAGGTAAACTAGCCAACCACCAGGCGTGGACGCGTGAACAGTGCAACGTCTACTAATATGATGAACACAAGTTTTACATGAGGGGCTCCCCCTCCCAAAATGCTCTCACAGTCGTCAGGCCAAAACCTGAGTTCTATTCATGCAGGGTAAGGAAACAGGGACAATGCATAATCAGTCGGATAAATCCCCCAATGCGTCCTCAGGAGCACCTCCCGAACCATAGCTGGCGTCGCTAGACTCGCCATCGCTATCTGCGTCGCCGCCAGCGGCATCAGGGCCGTTCACCACGCCGCCCTCGTCAGCAGCCACGATCACGTTGTCGTTGTCCAAAGCAAAGGCCCTGACAAGAGCATCCACATTGTGTTCCGCCCAGTGCGCCAGGTCGTCTCGGACGGCCTGGGGGACTGGGGCGATGGCGGCGTCGAAGTCGAAGTGGGGATCCATGTTCCGGAGATGGCTGAAGACACGGGAAAAGGCGCGCCCGAGCAGGGCGCGGCTCCTCTCCTCCACCAACCTATCGGCCCTGACTGACCGCGCCTCCAGCTGCGTCACCATGGCGGTGAAGAACTGAAGATTGCCGGCATAATTGATTGCGTGCGGCTCACCAACAGCCGCCTCGCAGATGTTGCCCAAGGCTATGTTGGCTCTCTCCTGGAGCGTGGAGAGCATGGGGCCGTGCTCATGCTCCAGGACCTGCCACTTACGTATCTCATCTGCATTCTGGCGTGCGACGGCCTCAGCCTCCTCCACCCACTGGCGAAGACGGAGCACCTCGACCCGGGAGGTGGTTGACTCCCCTTGCGTTGCCTCAAGCGTGGCCCGAAGAGCATCGGCCCGCCGCGTCGCTTCATCCAGCTTGGTCCTCAGGGCTGCGGTCCTACCTTCAGCCTCGACCCGGATCAACCCCAACCTCCCCTCGAACTCGCGCTCGAGGTCTTGGCGCGCCATCGCCACCCGACGTCCAACCTCCTCCAGGACACGGGCTTCCCGTGCAGCAACGTCATCCTCCGCCTGCGTCACCAAGCGCTCCCTCGTCTCCAGCCGCTCGTACTCGCGGGTGCGCTCAGCGGCTTCCAGCGTCAACGCCTCCTCACGCTTCTGGAGCTCTGTTGGGTCACCAGAGTGAAGGAAATATGCCCTAGAGGCAATAATAAAGTTATTATTTATTTCCTTATATCATGATAAAGGTTTATTATTCATGCTAGAATTGTATTAACCGGAAACATAATGCATGTGTGAATACATAGACAAACAGAGTGTCACTAGTATGCCTCTACTAGACTAGCTCGTTAATCAAAGATGGTTATGTTTCCTAACCATGAACAAAGAGTTGTTATTTGATTAACGAGGTCACATCATTGGTTGAATGATCTGATTGACATGACCCATTATATTAGCTTAGCACCCGATCGTTTAGTATGTTGCTATTGCTTTATTCATGACTTATACATGTTCCTATGACTATGAGATTATGCAAATCCCGTTTGCCATAGGAACACTTTGGGTACTACCAAACGTCACAACGTAACTGGGTGATTATAAAGGAGTATTACAGGTGTCTCCAATGGTAGATGTTGGGTTGGCGTATTTCGAGATTAGGATTTGTCACTCCGATTGTCGGAGAGGTATCTCTAGGCCCTCTCAGTAATGCACATCACTTAAGCCTTGCAAGCATTGCAACTAATGAGTTAGTTGCGGGATGATGTATTACGGAACGAGTAAAGAGACTTGCCGGTAACGAGATTGAACTAAGTATTGGATACTGACGACCGAATCTCGGACAAGTAACATACCGACGACAAAGGGAACAACGTATGTTGTTATGCGGTCTGACCGATAAAGATCTTCGTAGAATATGTAGGAGCCAATATGGGCATCCAGGTCCCGCTATTGGTTATTGACCGGAGACGTGTCTCGGTCATGTCTACATTGTTCTCGAACCGTAGGGTCCGCATGCTTAACGTTACGATGACAGTTATTATGAGTTTATGCATTTTGATGTACCGAAGGTTGTTCGGAGTCCCGAATGTGATCACGGACATGACGAGGAGTCTCAAAATGGTCGAGACATAAAGATTGATATATTGGAAGCCTATGTTTGGACATCGGAAGTGTTCCAGATGAAATCAGGATTTTACCGGAATACCGGGAGGGTTACCGGAACCCCCCGGGAGCCTAATGGGCCATAGTGGGCCTTAGTGGAAAGGAGAAAAGGGGCTGCCCTAGGTGGCCGCGCGCCTCCCCCCCTTCCCCTAGTCCTATTAGGACTAGGAGAGGTGGCCGGCCCCCTCTCTCCCTCTTCCCCTTGAGGAGTCCTAGTCCAACTAGGATTAGGGGGGGAATCCTACTCCCGGAGAGAGTAGGACTCTCCTGGCGCGCCAAGGGCTTGGACGGCCAGCCCCTCCCCCTGGATCCTTTATATACGGAGGCAGGGGGCACCCCAGAGACACACAAGTTGATCTTCGTGATCGTTCCTTAGCCGTGTGCGGTGCCCCCCTCCACCATATTCCACCTCGGTCATATCGTTGCAGTGCTTAGGCGAAGGCCTGCGCCGGTAGTGCATCAAGATCGTCACCACGCCGTCGTGCTGACGGAACTCCTCCCCAAAGCTTTGCTGGATCGGAGCCCGGGGATCGTCATCGAGCTGAACGTGTGCCAAGAACTCGGAGGTACCGGAGTAACGGTACTTGGATCGGTCGGATCGGGAAGACGTACGACTACTTCCTCTACGTTGCGTCAACGCTTCCGCTTCGGTCCACGAGGGTACGTAGACAACACTCTCCCCTCTCGTTGCTATGCATCACCATGATCTTGCGTGTGCGTAGGAAAATTTTTGAAATTACTACGTTCCCCAACAGTGGTATCAGAGCCTAGGTTTTTATGGTTTGATGTTATTTACACGAGTAGAACACAAGTAAGTTGTGGACGATACAAGTCATACTGCCTACCAGCATGTCATACTTTGGTTCAGCGGTATTGTTGGACGATACGATCCGGACCAACCTTACGCGTACGCTTACGCGAGACCAGATCCCTCGACGTGCTTTGCACATAGATGGCTTGCGGAAGACTGTCTCTCCAACTTTAGTTGAACCGAGTGTGGCTACGCCCGGTCCTTGAGAAGGTTAAAACGGAGTCTATTTGACAAACTATCATTGTGGTTTTGATGCGTAGGTAAGATGAGTTCTTGCTTAAGCCCGTAGCAGCCACGTAAAACTTGCAACAACAAAGTAGAGGACGTCTAACTTGTTTTTGCAGGGCATGTTGTGATGTGATATGGTCAAGACATGATGCTAAATTTTATTGTATGAGATGATCATGTTTTGTAATCGAGTTATCGGCAACTGGCAGGAGCCATATGGTTGTCGCTTTATTATATGCAATGCAATCACGATGTAATGCTTTACTTTATTACTAAGCGGTAGTGATAGTCGTGGAAGCATAAGATTGGCGAGACGACAACGATGCTATGATGGAGATCAAGGTGTCGCGCTGGTGACGATGGTGATCATGACGGTGCTTCGGAGATGGAGATCACAAGCACAAGATGATGATGACCATATCATATCACTTATATTGATTGCATGTGATGTTTATCTTTTTATGCATCTTATCTTGCTTTGATTGACGGTAGCATTATAAGATGATCTCTCACTAAATTATCAAGAAGTGTTCTCCCTGAGTATGCACCGTTGCAAAAGTTCTTCATGCTGAGACACCACGTGATGATCGGGTGTGATAGGCTCTATGTTCAAATACAACGGGTGCAAAACAGTTGCACACTCGGAATACTCAGGTTATACTTGACGAGCTATGCATATAAGATATGACCTCGGAACACAGAGACCGAAAGGTCGAGCGTGAATCATATAGTAGATATGATCAACATAACGATGTTCACCATTGAAAACTACTCCATATCACGTGATGATCGGTTATGGTTTAGTTGATTTGGATCACGTGATCACTTAGAGGATTAGAGGGATGTCTATCTAAGTGGGAGTTCTTAATTAATTTGATTAACTGAACTTAAACTTATCATGAACTTAGTATCTGATAGTATCTTGCTTGTTTATGTTGATTGTAGATAGATGGCTCGTGCTGTTGTTCCGTTAAATTTTAATGCGTTCCTTGAGAAAGCAAAGTTGAAAGATGATGGTAGCAATTACACGGACTGGGTCCGTAACTTGAGGATTATCCTCATTGCTGCATAGAAGAATTACGTCCTGGAAGCACCGCTAGGTGCCAGGCCTGCTGCTAGAGCAACACCAGAAGTTATGAACGTCTGGCAGAGCAAAGCTGATGACTACTCGATAGTTCAGTGTGCCATGCTTTACGGCTTAGAATCGGGACTTCAACAACGTTTTGAACGTCATGGAGCATATGAGATGTTCCAGGAGTTGAAGTTAATATTTCAAGCAAATGCCCGGATTGAGAGATATGAAGTCTCCAATAAGTTCTATAGCTGCAAAATGGAGGAGAACAGTTTTGTCAGTGAGCATATACTCAAAATGTCTGGGTATAATAATCACTTGATTCAATTGGGAGTTACTCTTCCAGATGATTGCGTCATTGACAGAATTCTCCAATCACTGCCACCAAGCTACAAGAGCTTCGTGATGAACTATAATATGCAAGGGATGACCAAGACTATTCCCGAGCTCTTCGCAATGCTAAAAGCTGCGGAGGTAGAAATCAAGAAGGAGCATCAAGTGTTTATGGTTAACAAGACCACTAGTTTCAAGAAAAAGGGCAAAGGGAAGAAAAAGGGGAACTTCAAGAAGAACGGCAAGCGAGTTGCTGCTCAAGAGAAGAAACCCAAGTCTGGACCTAAGCCTGAAACTGAGTGCTTCTACTGCAAGCAGACTGGTCACTGGAAGCGGAACTGCCCCAAGTATTTGGCGGATAAGAAGGATGGCAAGGTGAACAAAGGTATATGTGATATACATGTTATTGATGTGTACCTTACTAATGTTCGCAGTAGCACCTGGGTATTTGATACTGGTTCTGTTGCTAATATTTGCAACTCAAAACAGGGACTACAGAATAAGCGGACACTAGCAAAGGACGAGGTGACGATGCGCGTGGGAAATGGTTCCAAAGTCGATGTGATCGCAGTTGGCACGCTACCTCTACATCTACCTTCGGGATTAGTATTAGAACTAAATAATTGTTATTTGGTGCCAGCGTTGAGCATGAACATTATATCTGGATCTTGTTTGATGCGAGACGGTTATTCATTTAAATCAGAGAATAATGGTTGTTCTATTTATATGAGTAATATCTTTTATGGTCATGCACCCTTGAAGAGTGGTCTATTTTTGATGAATCTCTTAGTAGTGATACACATATTCATAATGTTGAAACCAAAAGATGAAGAGTTGATAATGATAGTGCAACTTATTTGTGGCACTGTCGTTTAGGTCATATCGGTATAAAGCGCATGAAGAAACTCCATACTGATGGACTTTTGGAGTCACTTGATTATGAATCACTTGGCACTTGCGAACCGTGCCTCATGGGCAAGATGACTAAAACACCGTTCTCCGGAACTATGGAGAGAGCAACAGATTTGTTGGAAATCATACATACGGATGTATGTGGTCCGATGAATGTTGAGGCTCGTGGCGGATATCGTTATTTTCTCACCTTCACAGATGATTTGAGCAGATATGGGTATATCTACTTAATGAAACACAAGTCTGAAACATTTGAAAAGTTCAAAGAATTTCAGAGTGAAGTTGAAAATCATCGTAACAAGAAAATAAAGTTTCTACAATCAGATCGTGGAGGAGAATATTTGAGTTACGGGTTTGGTGTACATTTGAAAAACTGTGGAATAGTTTCGCAACTCACGCCACCCGGAACACCACAGCGTAATGGTGTGTCCGAACGTCGTAATCGTACTTTACTAGATATGGTGCGATCTATGATGTCTCTTACTGATTTACCGCTATCGTTTTGGGGATACGCTCTAGAGACGGCCACATTCACGTTAAATAGGGCACCATCTAAATCCGTTGATACGACGCCTTATGAACTATGGTTTGGCAAGAAACCAAAGTTGTCGTTTCTTAAAGTTTGGGGCTGCAATGCTTATGTGAAAAAGCTTCAACCAGATAAGCTCGAACCCAAATCGGAGAAATGTGTCTTCATAGGATATCCAAAGGAAACTGTTGGATACACCTTCTATCACAGATCCGAAGGCAAGACTTTTGTTGCTAAGTTCGGAAACTTTCTAGAGAAGGAGTTTCTTTCGAAAGAAGTGAGTGGGAGGAAAGTAGAACTTGACGAGGTAACTGTACCTACTGCTTTATTGAGAAGTAGTACATCACAGAAAACTGTTTCTGTGACACCTACACCAATAATTGAGGAAGCTAATGATGATGATCATGAAACTTTAGATCAAGATACTACTGAACCTCGTAGATCAACCAGAGTGAGATCCGCACCAGAGTGGTACGGTAATCCTGTTCTGGAGGTCATGATATTAAATCATGATGAACCTACGAACTATGAAGAAGCAATGGTGAGCCCAGATTCCGCAAAGTGGCTTGAAGCCATGAAATCTGAGATGGGATCCATGTATGAGAACAAAGTATGGACTTTGGTTGACTTGCCTGATGATCGGCAAGCAATTGAGAACAAATGGATCTTTAAGAAGAAGACTGACGTTGATGGTAATGTTACTGTCTACAAAGCTCGACTTGTCGCGAAAGGTTTTCGACAAGTTCAAGGGATTGACTACGATGAGACTTTCTCACCCGTAGCGATGCTTAAGTCTGTCCGAATCATGTTAGCAATTGCCGCATTTTATGATTATGAAATTTGGCAGATGGATGTCAAAACTGCAATCCTGAATGGATTTCTGGAAGAAGAGTTGTATATGATGCAACCGGAAGGTTTTGTCGATCCAAAGGGAGCTAACAAAGTGTGCAAGCTCCAGCGATCCATTTATGGACTGGTGCAAGCCTCTCGGAGTTGGAATAAACGCTTTGATAGTATGATCAAAGCATTTGGTTTTATACAGACTTTCGGAGAAGCCTGTATTTACAAGAAAGTGAGTGGGAGCTCTGTAGCATTTCTAATATTATATGTGGATGACATATTACTGATTGGAAATGATATAGAATTTCTGAATAGCATAAAGGGATACTTGAATAAAAGTTTTTCAATGAAAGACCTCGGAGAAGCTGCTTACATATTAGGCATAAAGATCTATAGAGATAGATCAAGACGCTTAATTGGACTTTCACAAAGCACATACCTTGACAAGATTTGAAGAAGTTCAAAATGGATCAAGCAAAGAAAGGGTTCTTGCCTGTGTTACAAGGTGTGAGATTGAGTAAGACTCAAAGCCCGACCACTGCAGAAGATAGAGAGAAAATCAAAGATGTTCCCTATGCTTCAGCCATAGGCTCTATCATGTATGCAATGCTGTGTACCAGACCTGATGTGTGCCTTGCTATAAGTTTAGCAGGGAGGTACCAAAGTAATCCAGGAGTGGATCACTGGACAGCGGTCAAGAACATCCTGAAATACCTGAAAAGGACTAAGGATATGTTTCTCATATATGGAGGTGACAAAGAGCTCACCGTAAGAGGTTACGTTGATGCAAGCTTTGACACTGATCCGGACGATTCTAAATCGCAAACCGGATACGTGTTTACATTAAACGGTGGAGCTATCAGTTGGTGCAGTTCTAAACAAAGCGTCGTAGCGGGATCTACATGTGAAGCGGAGTACATAGCTGCTTCGGAAGCAGCAAACGAAGGAGTCTGGATGAAGGAGTTCATATCCGATCTAGGTGTCATACCTAATGCATCGGGTCCAATGAAAATCTTTTGTGACAATACTGGTGCAATTGCCTTGGCAAAGGAATCCAGATTTCACAAAAGGACCAAACACATCAAGAGACGCTTCAACTCCATCCGGGATCTAGTCCAGGTGGGAGACATAGAGATTTGCAAGATACATACGGATCTGAATGTTGCAGACCCGTTGACTAAGCCTCTTCCACGAGCAAAACATGATCAGCACCAAGACTCCATGGGTGTTAGGATCATTACAGTGTAATCTAGATTATTGACTCTAGTGCAAGTGGGAGACTGAAGGAAATATGCCCTAGAGGCAATAATAAAGTTATTATTTATTTCCTTATATCATGATAAAGGTTTATTATTCATGCTAGAATTGTATTAACCGGAAACATAATGCATGTGTGAATACATAGACAAACAGAGTGTCACTAGTATGCCTCTACTAGACTAGCTCGTTAATCAAAGATGGTTATGTTTCCTAACCATGAACAAAGAGTTGTTATTTGATTAACGAGGTCACATCATTGGTTGAATGATCTGATTGACATGACCCATTATATTAGCTTAGCACCCCGATCGTTTAGTATGTTGCTATTGCTTTATTCATGACTTATACATGTGTCTATGACTATGAGATTATGCAACTCCCGTTTGCCAGAGGAACACTTTGGGTACTACCAAACGTCACAACGTAACTGGGTGATTATAAAGGAGTATTACAGGTGTCTCCAATGGTAGATGTTGGGTTGGCGTATTTCGAGATTAGGATTTGTCACTCCGATTGTCGGAGAGGTATCTCTGGGCCCTCTCGGTAATGCACATCACTTAAGCCTTGCAAGCATTGCAACTAATGAGTTAGTTGCGGGATGATGTATTACAGAACGAGTAAAGAGACTTGCCGGTAACGAGATTGAACTAAGTATTGGATACTGACGATCGAATCTCGGACAAGTAACATACCGATGACAAAGGGAACAACGTATCTTGTTATGCGGTCTGACCGGTAAAGATCTTCGTAGAATATGTAGGAGCCAATATGGGCATCCAGGTCCCGCTATTGGTTATTGACCGGAGACGTGTCTCGGTCATGTCTACATTGTTCTCGAACCGTAGGGTCCGCACGCTTAACGTTACGATGACAGTTATTATGAGTTTATGCATTTTGATGTACCGAAGGTTGTTCGGAGTCCCGGATGTGATCACGGACATGACGAGGAGTCTCGAAATGGTCGAGACATAAAGATTGATATATTGGAAGCCTATGTTTGGACATCGGAAGTGTTCCAGGTGAAATCAGGATTTTACCGGAATACCGGGAGGGTTACCGGAACCCCCCGGGAGCCTAATGGGCCATAGTGGGCCTTAGTGGAAAGGAGAAAAGGGGCTGCCCTAGGTGGCCGCGCGCCTCCCCCCCTTCCCCTAGTCCTATTAGGACTAGGAGAGGTGGCCGGCCCCCTCTCTCCCTCTTCCCCTTGAGGAGTCCTAGTCCAACTAGGATTAGGGGGGAATCCTACTCCCGGAGGGAGTAGGACTCTCCTGGCGCGCCAAGGGCTTGGCCGGCCAGCCCCTCCCCCTGGATCCTTTATATACGGAGGCAGGGGGCACCCCAGAGACACACAAGTTGATCTTCGTGATCGTTCCTTAGCCGTGTGCGGTGCCCCCCTCCACCATATTCCACCTCGGTCATATCGTTGCAGTGCTTAGGCGAAGCCCTGCGCCGGTAGTGCATCAAGATCGTCACCACGCCGTCGTGCTGACGGAACTCCTCCCCGAAGCTTTGCTGGATCGGAGCCCGGGGATCGTCATCGAGCTGAACGTGTGCCAAGAACTCGGAGGTGCCGGAGTAACGGTACTTGGATCGGTCGGATCGGGAAGACGTACGACTACTTCCTCTACGTTGCGTCAACGCTTCCGCTTCGGTCTACGAGGGTACGTAGACAACACTCTCCCCTCTCGTTGCTATGCATCACCATGATCTTGCGTGTGCGTAGGAAATTTTTTGAAATTACTACGTTCCCCAACACAGAGGCCACCTTAATCGACGCGAGAGCTGCCTCGCGCAGCTCCGCCTGCTCCTCCAGTGAGTGGCACCAGACCGGGAGCTCCCGAGCCCGCTCCTCCGCCGCCTCTCGCCGTCGGTTGGCTTCCCGGGCCTCCTCTGCGGCCTGAGATCGGGCCTCCCGAGAAGCCTCCAACGACGCCTTCACCTCTTCATCATCAAGATCGCGCTGATGACGCGCAAGGGCAATGGCGCCCTCCAGCGCGCGCCTCTCTGCGGCCAGGCGCAGGCCCTCAGCCTCGAGGCGCGCGTCTTCGTCAGTAAGCTCCTCCCCAAGCAGACTCACCGCGTCAGCCGCCCTACGAAGGAATCCTTGACGACGAGCGCGGTGCTCCCGGGCACGCTCTAGCACGTCTTCCTCACCATCGTCTGCCCCGAGCAAGCGCCGGGGGCCACAAATCAGTGCTCCCCCTCCAGGCAGGGGGCTGGGGGCCGGCGCCCTCGCGACGGCGGGACGCGCCATGCCAGAAGCCCGGCCTGGAGCCGGTCCGTCTCCGGATGAAGGGTGCAGGGATCGCCTCAGCCAGTCACAGTTCACGACCAGACGAGAAGCCCACGGCCGGCTGGCTATGCCACGAGAAGGCCCGTGAGAAAGGATCGCAGGGTACACAGGACTCCGATGCACCTCGGGATGATTCACCCCGCCGATCGCCCTTACCACGAGGGCTGTGCTGCTTGGAGCACCTGAGAACGGTGGGGGAGGCGAAGCCAAGGGGGACGGCACCTCAGCCTCCTCCACGAGCTCGACTGGAAGGGGCCTGCAGAGTAAGGATCAGTAAAAGCAACGGGAGAATCGGGAGCTGGAAAGGGAGAAGGCTTACTCATCAGTGGCGAAGTACTTCCTACGCTTCAGCAGGCGACAAGGGTAGCTGTCGCCCAGGGCCTCCCTCTTCCTCCGGAGGGCCTCAAAGTCCACGCGGAAGCGGCCCAAGAGAAGGGCGCAGGGATCAACCTGCGACGAAGACGGAGCGTCGAGGCAATCCGAGTCAGGAGCGCCTGCCTGACGCGTGCTGCCAATCGCCTCGCCAGGAAGCACAGCTGGGGCTTCAGGAGCCTCAGCCCCAGGCACTGGGGGTGGCTGCTCGCCATCCTCAGCCCCAGGCGCTGGGGGCGGCTGCTCGCCATCCTCAGCCCCAGGCGCTGGGGGTGGCTGCTCGCCATCCTCATCCTCGACAGCACCGGCCTCAGCCCCAGGCGCTGGGGGTGGCTGCTCGCCATCCTCAGCCTCAACAGCATTGGCCCCGGGAGCTGCTCCTTCATGGGCATCACCCGGCGCTGTCACCCTACCGGGAGCCCCCTCGGCCTCTGGCGCCTCATGCCTCCCTGCTCCGCCACTTGAGGAAGAGTTGCCTTGGCCGACTGGAAGGGCAGTCACCACCACTGGGTTCTCGCGAGGCCCCTGGAGGCCGGCGGGGCGCAGCCCCCACTCATCGAAGATAGGCATCCGCTTCACAAAATCGTCCATGTTCTGGCAGAGGTACAGCAGGGGCCCTCCCCGCTGGATGCTACCCGGGTTGGGGTCACCAGTCAAGATCAAGAGCACTGTCCTCAGCACCTCATGCGTCAGATCCTCTTCCTGGAGCCTCATACGATCACCATGCCCACTGAAGGCCCACATCCTGCGGGAGTGGCGTTGGAGAGGAGCAATGCGGCGTAACAGGAACTCCTTCACCACCTTGGGCGTTGTCACGCCGATCGACTTCAAGAACGTGAAGCGGTGCCAGACGAAGGCGAGCCGGGGGCTCTCGAGCGTCTCCTGCCCCCAGCCCGAATTGGGGACAGCGGGCGAGGTTGGCTTCGACGGCAGGGGGCTGGGCACCCCGACATCGACGTACAGCCACCGTTCGCGGAACCCGGCCGAAGGCGAAGGAAGCCCAAAATTGATCCCTGAGGCCGCTGTCTCAGATGCGGCGATGAAGCTCACACACGTCGAGCATTGGGTAGGGTCGACAAGGCGCAGAGAGAAGAAGTGGCGCAGCAAGGCGACCGAAGGAAGGATGCCCATCATTGCCTCACAAACAAAAGTGAAGACCGAAAGAAGGGTGATGGATTCAGGACCCAGATGCATCATGTGGATCTGGTAGTGGGAAAGCACGACCCTGAAGAAATCGGAAAAGGGGGGAACTAGACCCGCCCATAGGGCATCAGCAAAATAATGGACCTCGGTGTTTATCCTATCAGCGGGGAAGTGAGACGTGGGCCAGGTCGTCGTCCTCCCGCACTCGTTGAAGATAGTGGCCAGAGCCGAGCTGACCTTGCCCAGGCCCTCTATTGAGTATGATCAACCGGCCGACGGCGGGGGCCACCAACGGCGGCGAGCGAGGGGGAGGCGTGGGTTTCTTCCCTCTTCCCTTCTTCGTCGGAGCCATGGCGATGGGAAGGGGGAGAGAAGGCTCGAGATTGGGCTGAAAACAGGAGCTGGAGTTCCAGCGGAGGAAGGACAGAGGGCGCACGAACGAAAGGAAGGGAGCGGCTGTGTACAACTACGAGTCCGCCTAGCATGGTGCGGAATAAGGGGGCGTGGGGGAATAGTGCCGCCCACGTCCAATCAACCGCCGCGCGGCGCCCGAGGCCGCAGGCTGTTAGGGCCCGTGGCGCTTCGCCCTTGCCCTTCCGCCTCCCTGCATGGCCAAGTCCGGGTGCGCCTTGGGCCCGGGGGCTACTGTCGGCGTTCTGTGGATGGGGGTCCCCAGACTTGCCTACCTGCGGCCCGTGGCATGGCTCAAAGGGGGCCCAGCACGGCCCATCTTCATCAACACAGACCCAAGACCCTCGCGAGGGGCCAAGCCTCGCGGGGCGGACGACACGGAGCTTCCTCAGGCGTGGCCTCATCAGGCTGGCTCACGAGGAGGCGGGGTACCTCACGAGGTGCCCATGACGCAAGCCATGACGACCAAAGGCGCCAGGCCGGCGCAGCCTGCGCAGTGTCCTCCCTTTCCTCTTTGGTGCAAAGGGAGCAAGCGCAGGCAGAAGGATCAAGCAAAGGCGCCCATTTCGGTGCAACGAGACCAAGACCAGCTCCGCGACAAGGAGGAAGTCATTGTGGAGCCCAAGCCAGCGTCACCACCAAAGCCTTTGGCAGACGAGGACCAACTTTAGTTAGGATAAGTGTACCCGATGTTCCCCTTCAAAATGGCCGATTGTTGGCGCCCTTCCCGCTCAATATTTGGGAAGAGTCCCAGGGCCTTTGCCTATAAATAGGACTAGTCACCCCCAGGGTAGAGGATCATCTTGCCATCTAGACGGATCGAGCAACCCGGCAATCAGTTAGATAGGCATAGGCAGCATCGCACAAAGAGGGAGAAGGGCGATTGAACTCCTCCTAGCAGTTCATCCGCCCGGCCAAGAACAGACCCTCGCGAGGTTGTTCTCCCTTGTATTTTTCACCATCATCAGCCCAAGAGGCAATCCACCACACCACACTGGATTAGGGTATTACACCACAACGGCGGCCCGAACCAGTATAAACTCTGTGTCTCTTGTGTTGTTCTTCTCATAGCTTAGATCTTTGCAAGGCTGACGGGTACGGGTAGGTAGGAAGCATAATATTCGCGCGCACCCCAGAGTTCAAACCTTAAGGGTCTACCGGAACCCGAAATCCGACACGCATGCTCCTGCCTCCGGTGGCCGGCTGTGCTGCCGCAGAGGCCTCATCGCCCCCTACTATTCCCACCGCTGGCCAGGCCCTGCGGCGACGACAGCCTCACACCGCAGCCGAACCAGTGAACCCTCGTAGTCCTCTCCGCGCGGGCTTCCACTGCCGCGTCGTCCCCTTCCTAGGCCTCGCCGTCATCCACCGCCGTGGTGCTCTCCGCGCGGCGTGGTCAACGTGGTCAAGGAATGACTTCCATCGGAAGAGTACTGTACGTGGAGAGGCTGACAGCTGGGTCCACGGCCATAGCCCAGTTTTTTTGTGATTTGCCAAGTAAGTCGCTTTGTCAGGCCTGTTGGGCTGCAAATCTTTCAAGACGAGGAGAGCTTTCATTAGGCTGGCCGAGAAAATGGCCCATCGGTAATGAGAAATGGGTTGTACATTTTTAAAACACATCAAACCGGAAATTAGTTTCAAATATCTTTTTTTTTATTTCAAGATTTTAAATTACATTAATTTTTATGCGTGGAGAATTTGTTGGATTTTATATTGATATACATTTATTTTTAAAATCAGTTTGAATGTGAGTCGAAATTTCGGGATTAAAAACAGTTCGGACCGCACCGAAATATGCAAAATTTCATATAATTTTTTTACCGTTGCCACAATATGGGCTGCAATGCTAACAAAAAGAATATGGGCTCCAAAAAAACCTTAAGAAATAGCAAATGGGTTGTAAATTATTAGAAATAATGGCAGATGGGTTGTATGTTGTTTTCCACAGATTTGAGGCTTTCCTAAAAAAAGGTTGACGCACAAGCACTGACTGTTGGATGTCCATCCAACGGCCGTCGTGCTTCTTCAATCTCTGCTCTTCCTGCTCCAGCCGCTCAAACAAGCGCCGGCGGGACTGCCTGCTCCCTCCTTCTCGCGGCCGGCTGTGCTGCCGCGCAGGCCTCACCACCCGACCGTACTCCCATCGCTGGCCTAGCCATCCCTCTACTCACCCACACCTGCTATTATTCTCCGGCGACGGCAGACGAACCAATAAACCCTCGTACAGTCGTACTCTCCTCCGGGTGGGAAACAACTGTCGAGTCTTCCATGCCTACGTGTCGTCCCCTTCCTAGGCCTCGCCGTCGTCCACTGCCCTGGTGCTCTCGGCGCGGCGTGGTCAATGTGGTCAAGGAATGACTTCCATCGGACGTGGACTGTACATGGAGAGGCTGATAGCTGGGTCCACGGCCGCAGCAAGGAAGTGCCTCCTTATTACGCGGAAAATAATGTTTCCTCCACCTGACAGCTGGGACCCACCGGACGGGCCACTGTATTTCGCGAAAAAAACGTTTCCCCCTGACTACTGGGACGCACCAGCTACATCTTCGCATGCAAGGAAGTGCGTCCGGGCAAAAAAACGATTCGCCCCCTGACTGCTGGGACCGACCAGCTACATCTTCGCAGGCAAGGAAGTGCCTGACAGTCGGGACCCACCTGGTCAAAGCGTACGTAGCATTGTCATTCTGGTCGCGAACGTGTACGTACATACTGGTCGATATAGAGGCACGCATGTGTCGTAGTAGAGGCGCGGACGTAGCATGTACACGTACATACAGCGGCCAGGGTGCAAGAAAGAAAATACGGCCACGTATGTGTACATACGGGCGGGGTCTCGAACGCCTACTCGCGCATACGTATGGCCATGGCTCATGTACATGGCTGGGTCAGAACGGAGAAACAGCGTCGTCGTCGTGTTCATGGGGAGGCAACGGAATGCGTGGTCGTGTTCATCGGGAGGGCTTGGACGGAACAGGCGATGGAAACGAGGCCTGGCGTACCGCACAACGAGGAAACGGACCTCCTACGTTCGGAACGGGGTCCTGTTGATCGGGAGGGGTCTGGCGTATAGCAAAACGGAGGAAACGGACCTCCTACGGCCGAAACGAGGGTCCTGTTGATCGGGAGGGGTGTGTCGTACCGCAAAACGGAGGAAAGGGACTTGTGTTGGAGCGCTACGGTCGAAACCGGGGTCCTGTTCATTGGGAGGGGTGTGGCGTAGCGCAAAACGGAGGAAACGGACTTGTGTTGGAGCGCTATGGTCGAAACGGGATCCTGTTCATCGGGAGGGGTCTAGCGTACCGCAAAACGGAGGAAACGGACCTCCTACGGTCGAAATGGGGGTCCTGTTGATCGGGAGGGGTGTGGCGTACCACAAAACGGAGGAAACGGACTTGTGTTGGAGCGCTACGGTCAAAATGGGGGTCCTGTTCATCTGGAGGGGTGTGGCGTACCGCAAAACGGGACTCCACGGGATACTATTCATCTCCACCGTCGACCCCCTCCAGCCTCCACGAGCTACTGTTCATCCACCGTCGACCTCCTCCAGCCTCTCCACGGGCTCCTGTTCATCCAGCCTCCAACGCGCGCTACTCCACCGGCTACTGTTCAACCACCCCTCCACCATCTACTGTTCATCCAGCCCTCCACACCACGGGGTCCTGTTCAACCACCCCTCCACAGGCACCCCTCCACTGTCTACTGTTCATCCAGCCCTCCACACCACGGGGTCCTGTTCAACTACCCCTCCACGGGCACCCCTCCACCGTCTACTATTCATCCTGCCCTCCACACCACGGGGTCCTGTTCATCCACCCCTCCACCGTCTACTATTCATCTAGCCCTCCACCACACCACGGGGTCCTGTTCATCCAGAGGCAACGCCACCGGGAACTGTTCATCCAAAACCCCCCGCAACGCTCACTGTTCATCCCATTGATCGACTTCAGTTAGCAGCAGTAGCGAAGGAATCGCTCGATCGGGTTCAGTTAACAGCCATCGATCGATCGCTCGGGTTCAGTAACGCGTAGCCTGCAGTGCAATCGCCCGAGTTCAGTTAGAGCCCAATGCCTCGCTCGGGTTCAGTTAGAGCCAACGCCTCGCACACACGCGCGTACGTGTACAAGAGAAACACGCATCGCTCGGCCCCCGACCTCCCACCGTTACCGGGAACTCCCCGAAATTTTCTCCCCCTCACTTCTACCACGGTTTTTTACGTCATGGACGGCCCAAAGAATGTCATGCAGCTGCGTCTCCGGCCGGCCCAGGACGAAAAGCCCATTTTCTCTCATGATTTTTTTCATAGAAGTAGGAGCCCACCACATCTATGATGATACCGGGTTTTGTCACAATTATCGTCATAGAAGTGTCATATGTATGACAGGAAAAAAAATTGTTCGGCCCAAAATGTCACGGATGTGTCTTTTTTTGTAGTGCATCACTGTTACACTTGCTCAAAATTACTGATATCACTGTTACCATTACTATTGCTGCTGTCACTACTATCAAAAGTATCATATTACTTTGCTACTGATTACTTGCTACAGATAATTAATCTCCAGGTGTGGTTGAATTGACAACTCAGCTGCTAATACCTTCAAATATTCTTTGGCTCCTTTTGTGTTGAATCTATAAATTTGGGTTGAATACTCTACCCTCAAAAACTGTTGTGATCCCCTATACTTGTGGGTTATCAAGACCTTTTTCTGGCGCCATTGCCGGGGAACATAGCTATATTTGTTGAGTCACTTGGGATTATTACCATATTATCACTATGAAGAATCTAAAGGATACTAAGACCAAGATATTTCCCTCTAAGACGAGGGGGGGTAAGGAACTGCCATCCAGTTCAGCTTTAGATTCACCTTATGTTATAAGTAAACTTGCAACACCACCACATGCTATTAATTCTGATATGTCGCAAGTTATTGATGATGCTACTTCTGCTATGGATAATGCTTATGATGATGCTAGTATCTTGCTTGATAATGATGATATGCCACTTGGTGAATTTCTTGATGAACAAATTGCTAGAGTAATACAACATGATGTTGAATCTGATGATGAGCTTGAAACTGAATCTCCTGAAACACCTGCTAGAACTAGCCTTCCTAGATATGAATTGCCTAAGGTACCGTAAGGTTATGTTATGAATGAGGAGACAAATAGAGATATTCTTGCTTGTAAGGATAGAGATGATCTAGAGAAATTATTATGCAAGTATAAAAAACTCACTATTGATGATATGTGATCCTAAGTTTGCTACTTCACCTATCTTTATTGATGATAAGGATTATGAGTTCTCTGTCGACCCAGAGTTAATTACTTTGGTTAAATCTGATCCTTTCCATGGTTATGAAACTGAAACTGTTGTGGCACATCTCACTAAATTGACTGACACAGCCGCCCTTTTTACTCATGGTGAGAAAACTCACTATTAGTTTATTCTCAAATTATTCCCTTTCTCATTAAAGGGTGATGCTAAAGCTTGGTACAATACTCTTGCTCCTGGTTGTGTGCGTAGTCCCTAGGATATGATTTATTACTTCTCTGAAAAATATTTTCCTGCTCATAAGAAACAAGCTGCCTTACAGGAAATATTCAACTTTGTGCAAACCAAAGAAGAGAGTCTCCCATAAGCTTGGGGGAGGCTTTGCCAATTACTTAATGCTTTGCCTGATCATCCTCTTAAGAAAAATGAAATACTTGATATCTTCTATAATGGACTAATCGATGCTTCTAGGGACTTCCTAGATAGTTGTTTTGGTTGTGTTTTCAGGGAACAAACTGTTGGACAAGCTGAAGAGTTATTGAATAACATATTGAAAAATTATGATGATTGGACTATTCCTGAACCACCACCTAAACCCACTCCGAAGAACAGGGGAATATTATATCTCTGTCATGAAGATATGCAAGAGGCAAAGAAATCCATGAAGGAAAAGGGTATTAAAGCTGAGGATGTTAAAATTTTACCTCCTATTGAAGAAATACATGGGCTTAATACACCACCACTGCCTATGGTGGTAGAGGTAAATTCTCTAATGAAGTTCAATGATAATGACAATCCTCACAATATGCATCCTAGCTAATGCCTTTATGAGTTTGAAAACTATATTAGGAAACAAGATCACTTCAATGCAAATGTTATGAAACAATTGAAATATAATTCTGATATGATTGCTCGCTTGAGTGACTTGTTATTTAGAATTTCAAATGATGTTAGAGGTGTTGGAAAGCATGCTTCTATGGTTCAAACTCAGTTAGAACAAGTGGCTAAATCTCAAAGAGAATTACTTGATGAAATGAATAATAATATACATGACTTTGTTGTTAGAGTTGCAACTAGAGGAGGTAAAATGACTTAGGAACCACTTTATCCTGAGGGACACCCCAAAAGAATTGAACAAGATTCACAAAGAGTAAACACTGATGCACCTAGTCCTTCTAGAAAGAAAAATAAAAATAAAAATGATAGGACTTTGCATACTTCTAGTGAACGTGAAATAGAAAGACCTCCTTATAATGATAATGAAACTTCTATCTCTGATGCTGAAACTCAATATGGTAATGAACACTCACCTAGTAATACTGAAAAGGTTAATGATGAGGTTCATGAAGACTCTCAACCAAATAATGAAAAAGAACCAGATAATGATGTTGAGATAGAACCACTTGTTGATCTTGATAACGCACAACCTAAGAATAAAAGGTATGATAAAAGAGACTTCGTTGCTAGAAAACACGGTAAAGAAAGAGAACCGTGGGTTCAAAAACCTATGCCTTTTCCACCCAAGTTAATTAAAAAGAATGATGATGAAGAATTTGAACGCTTTGCTGAAATGCTGAGGGCAGTCTTTTTGCGTACTCGCTTGACTGATATCCTTAAAATGCCTCCTTATGCAAAGTATATGAAAGACATCATCACAAATAAGAGAAAAATACCTGAAGCTGAAATCTCCACTATGCTTTCTAATGATACTTTTAAAGATGGAGTACCTAAAAAACTTGGAGATCCGGGAATACCTACTATACCTTGCTCCATCAAAAAGAATTATGTGAAAACTGCTTTGTGTGATTTAGGAGCTGGTGTTAGTGTTATGCCTTTCTCTTTATATAAAAGACTTGATTCAAATAGACTCACACCTACTGAAATATCTTTGCAAATGGCTGACAAATCAACTGCCATACCTATCAGTATCTGTGAGGATGTGCCCATTGTTGTTGCTAATGTTACTATTTTAACAGACTTTGTTATACTTGAGATGCCCGAGGACGACAACATGTCGATTATCCTTGGTAGACCCTTCTTGAATACTGCAGGGGCTGTTATGTTGGGGAACGTAGTAATTTCAAAAAAAATCCTACGCACACACAGGATCATGGTGATGCATAGCAACGAGAGGGGAGAGTGTGTCCACGTACCCTCATAGACCGAAAGCGGAAGCGTTAGCACAACGCGGTTGATGTAGTCGTATGTCTTCACGATCTGACCGGTCCAAGTACCGAAGGCACGGCACCTCCGAGTTCAGCACACGTTCGACTCGATGACGTCCCGCGACCTCCGATCCAGCAAAGCTTCGTCGGAGAGGGGGTCCCGAACTGTGCGTCAAGGTCGGATGGTAACAGGAGACAAGGGACACTTTATTTTACCCAGGTTCGGGCCCTCTCGATGGAGGTAAAACCCTACTCCTGCTAGATTAATATTGATGATATGGGTAGTACAAGAGTGGATCTACCACGAGATCAAGGAGGCTAAACCCTAGAAGCTAGCCTATGGTATAATTGTGTATGATGATGGTTGTCCTACGGACTACAACCCTCAGGTTTATATAGACACCGGATAGGGTTAGGGTTACACAGAGTCGGTTACAATGGTAGGAGATCTTGAATATCCGCACACCTAGCTTGCCTTCCACGCCAAGAAAAGATCCTTCCGTACATGGGACGAAGTCTTCAACTTTGTATCTTCATAGTCCTGGAGTCCGGCTGAAGGTATAGTTCGGCTATCCGAACACCCCTTAATCCAGGACTCCCTCAGTAGCCCCTGAACCAGGCTTCAATGACGACGAGTCCGGCGCGCAGATTTTCTTCGGCATTGCAAGGCGGGTTCCTCCTCCAAGTTCTTCAAGAAGATTATAAACACCAAAAAACAGTGTCCGGCTCTGCAAAATAAGTTTCCACATATTGCCATACAGAGAATAATATTAACACAAATCAAATCTGCTGACGTATCCCGCAGTGCGTCATAACACTGCGGCCAAGCCTTCTACATAAATTGTTTTCATTGTTCCACCTCAGCTCGTTTAGCGAGGCGGTTTCCTTGGCACGTCTTGTCAAAGCAGAGATCGTGTGCCCCCTTTAACGGGATTCTCATTAATACGGACGTGGGTAACCCAATCGTGCCTGTTAGCACGTCTTGCCTTAATTAAAGGCTAGTCCAAGACGGTTACACGGAGGGCGCTTGATATTCCGCCTCTTATAAAGAGACCAAGGCCTTGTTCCCCGCTTCTATTCTCAAAACAAGCTCGCCCGTCGCCTCAAGTTCCAGCACCCTAGGCTTCCAGATTCCGAGCGCACCGGATCTTCAATAATGTTCGGCTCCGACCTCCAAGGCCGATGGATGCCCTCCTCTGTTACGGAGGAGGACGTATCAAGATTGAGGGAAGCTAGATTCCTGACCAGGGAGATTCCACACAGGCTGCCTATTCAAGGACAGGTGATCCCTAGCCCTCAGCCCGGCGAGAGTGTGGTATTCATATCCCACTTCCTTCGGGGATTAGGCTTCCCCGTGGATCCCTTCGTAAGGGGGCTGATGTTTTACTACGGGCTGGAATTCCACGACTTAGCTCCGGAGTCCATCCTCCATATCTCCTCGTTCAAAGTTGTGTGCGAAGCGTTCCTCCGTGTTACCCCTCACTTCGGATTGTGGCTCAAGACCTTCAAAGTAGAACCGAAGATAATCGAAGGGCGCCACGCAGAGTGCGGAGGCGCTGTTATAAAAAGAAATGCCGATGCTCCATGGCCCGAGGGCGCTTTTCAAGAGGAGCTCGGCTTATGGCAACAGGAGTGGTTCTACATCACCGCTCCTTGGGGCACCGCGTGGGTGGCGCCTCCGGCCTTTCGCTCGGGTCCCCCACCCCGGTTAGCATCGTGGATTAACACGGAGTTAGATCAGGGCTTGCCCAAAGACGTTCCTCTGCTGCAGGGCCGCATTAAGGATCTCTTGAAGGGAGACTTCGACCTGGTCAAGGTAACAAAAGTCATGCTGATTCGCCGGATACTGCCCGGCCAACGTCGCCCCCTTCGCTTGTGGGAATTCAATCCGGAGGGACCACGAGCTCTCCAGAATTTTATGGGCGTGACGCCTGTGGAGATGTATAAACTGTTCTTTGGATCACAAGAAGTGAGTCCGGATTTGACCGAGGATGCTGGTTTAAGCCGCAATCGCCCGGATACTCAAGTAGGTGACCTTGCGACCGGACCTTCTATCCGCATAATTAACTTGCTTTTAACAGCGCTTCTCCTTTTATGCAGGAGTGGATAGCGAAGGCGAAGCTGATCAGGTGTCCGGCTCCCCTTCCCGAAACCAGGCTGGATCCCGTGCTAGTCAGGATGCTGGAGGAAGTGCCTGTGGAGGGAAATAAGGGGGAGGACAAGGAAACCGTGGCCTCTTCGAAAGAGGCCCTTCCGAAGGGGGCAATCGATAATTCCTCTCCTAAGGGAAAGAAAAGGGCCGCCTCTGATGACCCGGAGACCGTAGCCTCGAAGCGAGGGAAAGAATCCTTGTCAGAGGACCGAACGCCGGGGAACCCCTCGGCCGAACTAAACCCTAAAAGGGGCCAGCTCCCCAGCGAGCCGTAAGTAGAGGAAGAGTTTTTCTTTTAAGAGAAATCCTTGATTTATATCTGAGAAGTTTTAACCGAAACCTTATTTTGTAGTTCGGACCTCAGCCCTTCTCAGCAGAACTCGTCCTCGGGGGATCTTCTTCCGGAGATGATGGAGAGCGGAACGCCTCCTCCTTCTGTATCGCCTAGCAAGGCGGGCGACGCTGAAGTGTCATCGCGGGGGATTTCTCCGGATCCGCTAAGGGTGGATGGTGCTGCCCCCCAAGGTTCTCTGTGTCCGGCCTTTGAGGAAGGCCATGGGACAAGTCCGGCACCGTCTAGTGTTCGGTCGGAGGAGCTAAAGACTCTGCTGGGGCGAGCCTCTGTCTCAGAGGAGCACCGTGCGTTAATGAGCACGGTGATTGAAAAGATTTCATCCGCAGAAAGCGGGCTGCACGAGGCCGTCAAGAGTTTAGTGGCAGGCCTTGAGGTATGTTTTAAATAACGTATATTTGTATTAATTGCGCATAAATAAAGTGTGCCATGTGTAGATAGTAGCCCCTGAGACTCTGTGCGTCGTAAAGATGTACGGCGCGCAGAGGATCTTAATCCCAGGTCCTTTAAGTGGCACCTTTATATTTAGGTGGCTGATTGTCCGGAGTCAAGCCGGACTTGTGAATATGCCGAACTCAAGCGACAACTGGATGAGGCAGAAGCCGACATCGTGCTTGTTAGCAAGCGGCTTGATGGTGCTCAAGGTATTGAAATCATTAGGCGATTGTTAGTAAGACGAGCTGTACGTCAATATCTTACCGTGTGTGTGCTTGACGCAGATGGTGCGGCCGCCGTGGAAGGTCTTAGGGCCGAACTCGCCCGAGCAAAGGAACAAGCCAGAAAAAGCGATGCGGCTGCCGTAAAAGCCCTTGAAGAGCTGAAAGCCGAACAGGCTGCCCATTGCCGAAGCAAGGATGAAATGGCTGATATGGTCGTAAAGTTAAAGAGCGCTACTGACCGTTGCAAGCTTCTTGAAGAAGAAGATCGGGTGAAGCAAACGAGCTTGGAGAAGGCTGTTGCTGATGCCAAGGACGCCCGCTCTATAATGAGAGCGGCGAAGGAAGAGCTGCGTCAAGCCGGACAGATTGCGGATGGAAAGCCCTTCTCGCTGCGGAGAAAATTTTGTGATCCGAAGTTTGCCCCGTTAAACCGGATGTGGAGTATAGAGGACACCTATCTGGATTTGGCGGCTAGTGCCACTGATGCGACCGAACACTTTCGAGATAAAAAGGATCATGAAATGGAGAAGCTCTTTTGGTCGCAATTCGTCAATCCAAAGCATCCGCTGGCAGTGGACGATCGCCTGGCCCAATGGGCCGAGCTGAATAGGTTGTCCGGACTCGCCATGAAGTACGTCATGGATCGTCTGTGTCCGGTGAGAACGAAGCCGAAGAGTTATTTCAGTTTGGTGCAGCAATTGCTAGACGTGGTGCCACGTGTCGATGCTATGAAGAGGTCAGCGTGCGTAGAGGGCGCTCGGCTGGCTCTTGCCTGTGTCAAGACATACTGGGCAGATATGGAGCCCACCATTGTTGCGTCCCAGGATTCGGATAAAAGCCGAACACCTGCCGAGCACTATTTTGAGGAAGTCCTCGAAGGCGCTCGCGTAATAGAGATGCACTGCTCGAAGGATGTTATATTATGATAGCATATGTAATCATAAAACAGTATTTTGATAAATTGTAGTGGCATTTTTTAGACTTGTGCCTTCAAGTATTAAGAACACCTCCTGTGCGGCCGTTTTAATATATAAATTCTGAAAGATTGCAGTCGTTGGCTTCAGCCCCCACGCACATAGTGCGGGGGTGCGCGCAGAAGACGCATTTTCACACTTAACCCAACGTATTGGTCCTACAAAGGAGGTGATAGCGCAGCGGGCTAGGCAACCGGACTATAATGCTTTAACACTTTCACTTAGCCATAGGAGCTTGACAGTGGGACTCTTTAGGTAGCCCTTTAGTGGCGACTGCGCTTTGCCCGAGTTCGGAGCGCATGCGTGCCTGACCGGGAAACGGCCCTTCGTCAAAGCGGAGGAATTCGATAAATCCCTATGAGTCATCGAGTGGCGACCAGTCTCGCGCTACATCATGACAGTCGGTTTTCGGCTTTCTCTACTGAGGTGCTCACCCGGCCGAACCGGGGCACAATCGCAGTAGTTCTCCTGGTGCTACCTTAGCCGATAGAGCGGAACGTAAGGTGGCCGAACTCAGGAGTCGGGCAACCCAACATATGACCAAAATCATGATTCGGAGCTGATGCATATAGTGCCAAAACTCGCGACGCCGGACACTCCCTAAGGTGTTCGGTCTTTATAAGTGCGGGTGAGACAACACCCTTTTAAAAAAAGAGCCCCTAGTGTCCAGGTACGAGCAATAATTCTGGCGTGGCCACATGCCAAAACGCCAGCCTCCTCCTTGGTTATAGTAGAAAAAACCAGGGGATGTATAGCAGCAAGAGACAGTAAAAAAGGTTTACGCAGGGTCTTAATCTAAAAAGAAACCTTAAGACGGGTCCCTACTGCACGTCTGCGCCTGTGTCTCCGCTGTGCCGTGTCCTGGACGGGCGCCGCACGACGTTCATCTGTAAAAGAGAGGAACTGAATTGAAAATGGGTTGTGCGGAATAAAAAGATAATAAACAAAATATAAAGTAAAAAATATATTAAGTTGAGCTTTATTGTCTCTGCGTATAGCCTCTGGTACGGGGGTATATGGTGTTTATGAGCCTGCGTTGATGACGGACTTGTGCCAAACTTGTTGAGTCTGGGTCCGTGGCCTTTGATGACTTATAAAAAAAGTCTTTTGGCTGGCGAGGCCACTTTATTGTGCGGCTGTTTAAGCAGCCGCGCAGTCCTCCGTTTGGAGGAGGCGTATTTTAGTGCACTCCCTTTAAAGAGATGATGCCTCGTGGACCAGGCATCTTAAGTGTGAGAGATGCGTAATGCGGTATGGCGTTAAAGCGAGCGAAAGCTCCGCGTCCCATTAGTGCTTGATAGCGACTTGAAAACGGGACTACATGGAAGGTCAGCCTTTCGCGACGAAAGTTATTGGGAGAGCCAAATATGACCACAAGCCGGAGAAAACCCATACAATGGGTGTCCGGGCCTGGTGCTACCCCTTGAAAGGAGGTTTTGCTGTGGCGGATTCTTGCTGGGTTTATGCCCATGCGGTGGATTGTATCCTGATATATCAGGTTTAGTCAACTGCCTCCGTCCATAAGGACATTGGTAAACTGGAATCCATTGATTATTGGATCCAGTATCAGGGTAGTCCGGCCTGCGTTTTTGATATTTCTAGAATAATCTAGCTGATCAAAAATGATTGGCTTTAGTGACCAGTGGCGGGACTCCTGAGGGGAAAGTTTGATTGTATGTAACTTTATGGGTGTCATACGTTTTGTTACGTGAAGTAAGTTCACTGTTTTGACTTCTTGCGGGAAGTTCTTTTGTTTCCTGGTACTCTGCCTTTGGGGTTCGTCCTCTTCTTCACTTGGTGTGTCGAGCCCCTTGTGTTCGGCGTTAAGCTGTCCGGATTGTTTAAAAACCCAACAATCTCTGTGGGTGTGATTGGCAGGCTTCCCAGGAGTACTGTGTATCTGACATATTGTGCCCAGGATTCTATTTAAGCTGGACGGATCATCCCTGTTATCCTGAGGGGGTGGTTTTGTTTGATTTTGCCGCGAGCTTTTGAATCCGGCATTGACTGCCGCGCTCTTCAGACTTTTTCCTTTGATTCGGCGACGATCCTTATTTCGTCGTGGTTTTCCGTTTCCATCCCTGATTTTGGATGTACTTGGGTTGCTGGGGCTGCATCGTGCCAACCAGCTGTCCTCTCCTGCGCAAAAGCGGGTCATGAGGCTTGTGAGTGCGGCCATTGTTCTTGGCTTTTCCTGGCCGAGGTGTCTGGCGAGCCATTCGTCTCGGACATTATGCCTGAAAGCTGCTAAGGCTTCGGCGTCCGGACAATCCACTATCTGATTCTTTTTAGTAAGGAATCTGTTCCAAAACTGTCGTGCTGATTCTCCGGGCTGTTGAGTTATGTGACTGAGATCGTCTGCGTCCGGAGGGCGGACGTAGGTTCCTTGAAAATTTGCTCGGAAAGCGTCCTTGAGCTCTTCCCAACTTCCAATTGTGTTTTCGGTAAGGCTTTTAAGCCAGTGCCGGGCTGGCCCTTTAAGCTTAAGGGGTAAATATTTGATGGCGTGGAGATCATCTCCTCTAGCCATATGTATGTGGAGGATATAATCCTCAATCCAGACTCCGGGGTCTGTTGTTCCATCGTACGCCTCTATGTTGACGGGTTTGAATCCCTCTGGAAATTCATATTCCAGGACCTCATCGGTGAAACATAGGGGGTGTGCGGCGCCCCTGTATTTGGGTGTGCCGGATTCTGACGATGGCTTTTTTGCATTGCTTGCGATAGCTTGCTTTCTTGGCCCGTAAATGGACCTAGCTGGGCCATGATGCGAGTCTTTAATTGGGTCGCATGCCGCATTGAATACGGCACCGTTTGCCGTTTTATGGTGGCCGTATGGTCGCCTATCCGACCGTATGGCTTTTTTTATTTTTCGAATGCGAGGGCTCTAGGGCCTCTTGATCGAATTCGGGCAGTAGTTTTCTCTTCGGATAGCTTTTGGTGCGGCGGCTGCCGCTGTATTTGTCTGCGGTCTTGATTACCTTGCTCCATCTTATTCTGAGTGCATCTTCCGCCGTCTTTAGCTTCCGCTTCTGCTTTTTCAGGCTGCGTGCCGTAGCGACGAGCCTTTCGTGGAGGTTCTTCTGCTCCGTGGTTTTATCCGGTGTGAGATCGTCCGGAGTTCTGTTATGGCCGGGGGAGGACTGTATGTTGCCCTGTTCGGACGGTTGCTCTGAGGCGAGCTCGTCGTCTATCGGCTCATCTTGCTCTATGGCTAGGTCTTGATCGAGGCGGGGCTTGGCTCGGCGTTTTCGTCGCCGCTTTGATTGCTTTTCGGAGGGTTTGTCCCTTTCTTCGTCCCCTTTTTCCTCGTTGTCGTTTCCTTTAGGGGTATCCACCATGAATATGTCATTAGATGGGGTGCTGGTCCAGCGCCTTATAGGTGCTGGTTCCTCTTCGTCTCCATCTTCGTCGTCCATACCGTCGAAGTCTTCGGATCCGAAGTCAAGCATGTCGGTTAAATCATCGACAGTGGCTATCAAGTGGGTGGTGGGTGGGCTTTGAATTTCTTCGTAGTCCGAATCCCAACCTCGCAGACCATAGTCCGGCCTGGGCTCTCCTGATAATGAGAGAGACTTGAGAGAATTCAGGATGTCACCGAAAGGTGAGCACTGAAAGATGTCCACGGCGGTGAATTCCATTACAGGCGCCCAATCAGATTCGATCGGCAGGGGCGCGGGAGGCTCGGAGTTCGGGGAAGAGTCCGGCTCCTTGGAGTCCTGGGCCGTGCGGAGTACGGGGCTGGCGTTCGGCTCGATCGCCTTTGAGATCGCAGCCCCCGAGGTGACGTACAACCGTTCATCCTCAGAGAACGCAGCGGGCTCCGAGTCAAAGATCGGGGCCGGAGCGTGTGCGGCCTCCAGGGTGCTATTCGGAGGCAGAGCTATATCGTGCCCCTCGAAATAGCGTGGCGCGCTTGGCTGCTGCTCGAACCCGTCGAAGATCAAGTCTCCGCGGATATCAGCTGTGTAGTTTAAGCTTCCAAACCTGACTTGATGGCCAGGGGCGTAGCTTTCGATCTGCTCCAGATGACCAAGCGAACTGGCCCGCAGAGCGAAGCCGCCGAAGACGAAGATTTGTCCGAGGAGAAAAGTCTCACCCTGGACCTCATCATTGTCGATGATCAAAGGAGCCATCGGGCCTAAAAGCGACGACACAGAGGAACTCTCAATGAAAGCACCAATGTCGGTGTCAAAACCGGCGGATCTCGGGTAGGGGGTCCCGAACTGTGCGTCAAGGTCGGATGGTAACAGGAGACAAGGGACACTTTATTTTACCCAGGTTCGGGCCCTCTCGATGGAGGTAAAACCCTACTCCTGCTAGATTAATATTGATGATATGGGTAGTACAAGAGTGGATCTACCATGAGATCAAGGAGGCTAAACCCTAGAAGCTAGCCTATGGTATAATTGTGTATGATGATGGTTGTCCTACGGACTACAACCCTCCGGTTTATATAGACACCGGATAGGGTTAGGATTACACAGAGTCGGTTACAATGGTAGCAGATCTTGAATATCCGCACACCTAGCTTGCCTTCCACGCCAAGAAAAGATCCTTCCGGACACGGGACGAAGTCTTCAACTTTGTATCTTCATAGTCCTGGAGTCCGGCTGAAGGTATAGTTCGGCTATCCGAACACCCCCTAATCCAGGACCCCCTCACACGGCACCTCCGAGTTCAGCACACGTTCAACTCGATGACGTCTCACGACCTCCGATCCAGCAAAGCTTCGCCGGAGAGTTTTGTCAGCACGACGGCGTGATGACGGTGATGATGATGCTACCGACGCAGGGCTTCGCCTAAGCACCGCTACGATATGATCGAGGTGGATTATGGTGGAGGGGGGCACCGCACATGGCTGGGAGAGATCAACAGATCAACTTGTGTGTCTAGAGGTTCCCTGATGTCTACTACGCAACCTTCTCCTTGTAGACGTTGTTGGGCCTCCAAGTGCAGAGGTTTGTAGGACAGTAGCAAATTTCCTTCAAGTGCATGACCTAAGGTTTATCAATCCGTGGGAGGCGTAGGATGAAGATCGTCTCTCTCAAACAACCCTACAACCAAATAACAAAGAGTCTCTTGTGTCCCCAACACACCCAATACAATGGTAAAATGTATAGGTGCACTAGTTTGACGAAGAGATGGTGATACAAGTGCAATATGGATGGTAGATATAGGTTTTTGTAAACAGAAAACATAAAAAGAACAAGGTAGCAAGCAGTAAAAGTGAGCGTAAACGGTATTGCAATGATAGGAAACAAGGTCTAGGGTTCATACTTTCACTAGTGCAAGTTCTCTCAACAATAGTAACATAGCTGGATCATATAACTATCCCTCAACCTGCAACAAAGAGTCACTCCAAAGCCACTAATAGCGGAGAACAAACGAAGAGATTATGGTAGGGTACGAAACCACCTCAAAGTTATTCTTTCCAATCAATCCATTGGGCTATTCCTATAAGTGTCACAAACAGCCCTAGAGTTTGTACTAGAATAACACCTTAAGACACAAATCAACCAAAACCCTAATGTCACCTAGATACTCCAATGTCACCTGAAGTATCCATGGGTATGATTATACGATATGCATCACACAATCTCAGATTCATCTATTCTATCCAACACAAAGTACTTCAAAGAGTGCCCAAAGTTTCTACCGAAGAATCACGACGAAAACGTGTGCCAACCCCTATGCATAGGTTCATGGGTATAACCTGCAAGTTGATCACCAAAACATACATCAAGTGGCACGTAATATCCCATTGTCACCACAGATACGCACAGCAAGACATACATCAAGTGTTCTCAAATCTTTAAAGACTCAATCCGATAAGATTACTTCAAAGGGGAAACTCAATCCATTATAAGAGAGAAGAGGGGGAGAAGAAACATAAGATCCAACTATAATAGCAAAGCTCGCGATACATCAAGATCGTGCCAAATCAAGAACATGAGAGAGAGAGAGAGATCAAACACATAGCTACTGGTACATACCCTCAGCCCTAAGGGTGAACTACTCCCTCCTCGTCATGGAGAGCGCCGGATGATGAAGATGGCCACCGGTGAGGGTTCCCCCCTCCGGCAGGGTGCCGGAACAGGGTCCCGAGAGGTTTTTGGTGGCTACAGAGGCTTGCGGCGGCGGAACTCCCGATCTATTCTCTGTTCTGGAAGTTTTAGGGTACGTAGGTATATATGGGTGCAGGATGTACGTCGGTGGAGCTTCGGGGGCCCCACGAGGCAGGGCGCGCGCCCTAGGGGGGTGGGCGCGCCCCCCACCCTCGTGAGCACCTCCCTTGGCTCCTGACATGGGGTCCAAGTCCATCCGGTGGCTTTCCTTCCAAAAATAACTTCTCCAGTTGATTTCCTTCCGTTTCGACTCCGTTTGATATTCCTTTTCTTCGAAACACTGAAATAGGCAAAAAACAACAAATCTAGGCTGGGCCTCTGGTTAATAGGTTAGTCCCAAAAATAATATAAAAGTGGATAATAAAGCCCAATATTTCCCAAAACAGTAGATAATATAGCATGGAGCAATCAAAAATTATAGATACGTTGGAGACGTATCAAGCATCCCCAAACTTAATTCCTGCTCGTCCTCGAGTAGGTAAATGATAAAAAAGATAATTTTTGATGTGGAATGCTAGTTGGCATAATTTCATTGTAATTCTTCCTACTTGTGATATGAATATTCAGATCCGAAAGATTCAAGACAAAAGTTCATATTGATATAAAAATAATAATACTTCAAGCATACTAACTAAGCAATTATGTCTTCTCAAAATAACATGGCCAAAGAAAGTTCATCCCTACAAAATCATATAGTTTAGTCATGCTCCATTTTCGTCACACAAGAATGCTCTCATCATGCACAACCCCAATGACAAGCCAAGCAATTGTTTCATACTCTAGTAATCTCAAACTTATAAACCTTCACGCAATACATGAGCACGAGCCATGGATATAGCACTATGGGTGGAATAGAATAATGATGGGGGTTATGTGGAGAAGACAAAAAAGGAGAAGATCTCACATCAACGAGGCTAATCAATAGGCTATGGAGATGCCCATCGATTGATGTTCATGCAAGGAGTAGGGATTGCCATGCAACGGATGCACTAGAGCTATAAATGTATGAAAGCTCAACAAAAGAAAATAAGTGGGTGTGCATCCAACTTGCTTGCTCACGAAGACCTAGGGCACTTGAGGAGGCCCATCGTTGGAATATACAAGCCAAGTTCTATAATGAAAAGTTCCCACTAGTATATGAAAGTGACAAAACAAGAGACTCTCTATCATGAAGATCATGGTGCTACTTTGAAGCACAAGTGTGGAAAAAAGGATAGTAGCATTGCCCCCTTTTTTTGTTTTTTTGGCCTTCTTTTTTTTATTTGGCCTTTCTCTTTTTTCTTCTTTTTTTTTGGGACAATGCTCTATTGAATGATGATCATCACACTTCTATTTATTTACAACTCAATGATTACAACTCGATACTAGAACAAAGTATGACTCTATATGAATGCCTCCGGCGGTGTACCGGGATATGCAATGAATCAAGAGAGACATGTATGAAAGAATTATGAACGGTGGCTTTGCCACAAATACTATGTCAACTACATGATCATGCTAGCAATATGACAATGATGGATGTGTCATGATGAACGGTATGGTGGAAAGTTGCATGGCAATATATCTCGGAATGGCTATGGAAATTCCATAATAGGTAGGTATGGTGGCTGTTTTGAGGAAGATATAAGGAGGTTTATGTGTGAAAGAGTGTATAATATCACGGGGTTTGGATGCACCGGCGAAGTTTGCACCAACTCTCAATGTGAGAAAGGGCAATGCACGGTACCAAAGAGGCTAGCGACGATGGAAGGGTGAGAGTGCGTATAATCCATGGACTCAATATTAGTCATAAAAAACTCACATACTTATTGCAAAAATCTACAAGCCATCAAAAACCAAAGCACTACGCGCATGCTCCTAGGGGGATAGATTGGTAGGAAAAGACCATCGCTCGTCCCCGACCGCCACTCATAAGGAGGACAATCAAATAACACCTCATGTTTCAAATTTGTTACATAGTGTTTACCATACGTGCATGCTACGGGACTTGCAAACTTCAACACAATCATTTCTCAAATTCACAACTACTCAACTAGCACAACTTTGATATTATCACCTCCATATCTCAAAACAATTATCAAGCATCAAACTTTTCTTAGTATTCAACACACTCATAAGAATTCTTACAAATCTTGTATGCTTAGCATATTAGGATTTTAAGCAAATTACCATGCTATTTAAGACTCTCAAAATAATATAAGTGAAGCATGAGAGTTCATCTATTTCTTCAAAATACAACTACCACCATGCTCTAAATGATATAAGTGAAGCACTAGAGCAAACAACAAACTACTCCGAAAGATATAAGTGAAGATCAATGAGTAGTCGAATAATTATGTAACTATGTGAAGACTCTCTAACATTTAAGAATTTCAGATCTTGGTACTTTATTCAAACATCAAGCAAATCAAAATAAAATAAAATGACGCTCCAAGCAAAACACATATCATGTGGTGAATAAAAATATAGCTCCAAGTAAAGTTACCGATGAACGAAGACGAAAGAGGGGATGCCTTCCGGGGAATCCCCAAGCTTAGACGCTTGGTTATCCTTGAATATTACCTTGGGGTGCCTTGGGAATCCCCAAGATTAGGCTCTCGCCACTCCTTATTCCATAGTCCATCGAATCTTTACCCAAAACTTGAAAACTTCACAACACAAAACTTAACAGAAAACTCGTGAGCTCCGTTAGCAAAAGAAAACAAAACACCACTTCAAGCTACTGTAATGAACTCATTCTTTATTTATATTGGTGTTAAACCTATTGTATTCCAACTTCTCTATGGTTTATAAACTATTTTACTAGCCATAGATTCATCAAAATAAGCAAACAACACAATGAAAACAGAATCTGTCAAAAAACAGAACAGTCTGTAGTAATCTGTAAATAACGCAGACTTCTGGAACTCCAAAAATTATAAAATAAATTGGTATACCTGACTAATTTGTCTAGTAATCATCTGCAAAAAGAATCAACTAAATAGCACTCTCTAGTAAAAAGTTTTAGCTAATCTCGTGAGCGCTAAAGTTTCTGTTTTTTACAACATGATCATAAAGACTTCACCCAAGTCTTCCCAAAGGTCCTACTTGGCACAAACACTAATTAAAACAAAGAACCACATCTAAACAGAAGCTAGATGGATTATTTATTCCTAAACATAACCAAAAGGCAAGAAACTAAAATAAAATTGGGTTGCCTCCCAACAAGCGCTATCATTTAACGCCCCTAGCTAGGCATGATGATTTCAATGATGCTCACATAAAAGATAAGAATTGAAACATAAAGAGAGCATCATGAAGAATATGACTAGCACATTTAAGTCTAACCCACTTACTATGAATAGGGATTTTGTGAGCAAACAACTTATGGGAACAATAATCAACTAGCATAGGAAGGCAAAACAAACATAACTTCAAAGCTTTAAGCACATAGAGAGGAAACTTGATATTATTGCAATTCCTACAAGCATATATTCCTCCCTCATAGTAATTTTCAGTAGCATCATGAATGAATTCAACAATATAACCAGCACCTAAATCATTCTTTTCATGATCTACTAGCATAGAAATTTTATTACTCTCCACACAAGCAAATTTATTCTCATGAATAGTAGTGGGAGCAAACTCAGCAAAATAACTATCATGTGATTGAAAGTTAAGATCAAGATGACAAGTTTCATGGTTATCATTATTATTTATAGCATAGGTGTCATCACAATAATCATCATAGATAGTAGGCATGCTTCCATCATAGTAAATTTGCTCACCAAAGCTTGGGGGACAAAAAATATCATCTTCATCAAACATAGCTTCCCCAAGGTTGTGGCTTTACATATCATTAGCATCATGGATATTCAAGGAATTCATACTAACAACATTGCAATCATGCTCATCATTCAAATATTTAGTGCCAAACATTTTAATGCATTCTTCTTCTAACACTTTGGCACAATTTTCCTTCCCATCATACTCACGAAAGATATTAAAAAGATGAAGCGTATGAGGTAAACTCAATTCCATTTTTTGTAGTTTTCTTTTATAGACAAAACTAGTGCTAAAACAAAAAACAAAAAGATTCGATTGCAAGATCTAAATATATACCTTCAAGCACTAACCTCCCCGACAACGGCGCCAGAAACTGCTTGATGTCTACTACGCAACCTTCTCCTTGTAGACGTTGTTGGGCCTCCAAGTGCAGAGGTTTGTAGGACAGTAACAAATTTCCCTCAAGTGGATGACCTAAGGTTTATCAATCCGTGGGAGGCGTAGGATGAAGATGGTCTCTCTCAAACAACCCTGCTAGCAAATAACAAAGAGTCTCTTGTGTCCCCAACACACCCAATACAATGGTAAATTGTATAGGTGCACTAGTTCGGCGAAGAGATCGTGATACAAGTGCAATATGGATGGTAGATATAGGTTTTTGTAAACTAAAAATATAAAAACAGCAAGGTAGCAAGCGGTAAAAGTGAGCGTAAACGGTATTGCAATGATAGGAAACAAGGCCTAGGGTTCATACTTTCACTAGTGCAAGTTCTCTCAACAATAGTAACATAGTTGGATCATACAACTATCCCTCAACATGCAACAAAGAGTCACTCCAAAGCCACTAATAGCGGAGAACAAACGAAGAGATTATGGTAGGGTACGAAACCACCTCAAAGTTATTCTTTCCAATCAATCCATTGGTCTATTCCTATAAGTGTCACAAACAGCCCTAGAGTTTGTACTAGAATAACACCTTAAGACACAAATCAGTGGCTGTTTTAGGGTACCTAGGTATATATGGGTGCAGGAGGTACGTCGGTGGAGCTTCAGGGGGCCCACGAGGCAGGAGGGCGCGCCCTAGGGGGGTGGGCGCGCCCCCCACCCTCGTGAGCACCTCCCTTGGCTCCTGACGTGGGGTCCAAGTCCATCCGGTAGCTTTCCTTCCAAAAATAACTTCTCCAGTTGATTTCGTTCTGTTTGACATTCCTTTTCTTCGAAACACTGAAATAGGCAAAAAACAGCAAATCTGGGCTGGGCCTCCGGAAAAAAAACAACAAATAGGTTAGTCCAAAAATAATATAAAAGTGGATAATAAAGCCCACTATTGCCCAAAACAGTAGATAATATAGCATGGAGCAATCAAAAATTATAGATACGTTGGAGACGTATCATGCCCCCTACCCCCCGTATATAAAGGAGCAAGGGGGGAGGCCGGCTGGCCCTATGTGGCGCACCAGGAGGAGGAGTCCTCCTCCTAGTAGGAGTAGGACCTCTTTCCTACTCCTACTACGAGGGGGGAAAAGAAGAGGGAGAGGGAGAAGGAAAGGCGGGCGCCGCCCCCCCTCTCCTAGTCCAATTCGGACCAGAGGGGGAGGGGCGCGCGGCCTGCGCTAGGCCAGCCCTCTCTCTCTCTCTCCACTAAGTCCCATAATGCCCACTATTTCTCCGGGGGGTTCCGGTAACCCTCCGGCACTCTGGTTTTCTCCGAAACCACCCGGAACACTTCCGATGTCCGAATATAGTCGTCCAATATATCGATCTTTACATCTCAACCATTTAGAGACTCCTTGTCATGTCCGTGATCATATCTGGGACTCCGAACTACCTTCGGTACATCAAAACACAAAACTCATAATACCGATCGTCACCGAACTTTAAGCGTGCGGACCCTACGGGTTCAAGAACTGTGTAGACATGACCGAGACACGTCTCAGGTCAATAACCAATAGCGGAACCTGGATGCTCATATTGGCTCCCACATATTCTACGAAGATCTTTATCGGTCAAACCGCATAACAACATACGTTGTTCCCTTTGTCATTGATTTGTTACTTGCCCGAGATTCGATCGTCTGTATCTCAATACCTAGTTCAATCTCGTTACCGGCAAGTCTCTTTACTCGTTCTGTAATACATCATCCCGCAACTAACTCATTAGTTACAATGCTTGCAAGGCTTATAGTGATGTGCATTACCGAGTGGGCCCAGAGATACCTCTCCGACAATCGGAGTGACAAATCCTAATCTTGATATATGCCAGCTCAACAAGTACCTTTGAAAACACCTGTAGAGCACCTTTATAATGACCCAGTTACTTTGTGACGTTTGGTAGCACACAAAGTGTTCCTCCGGTATTCGGGAGTTGCATAATCTCATAGTCATAGGAACATGTATAAGTCATGAAGAAAGCAATAACAACATACTAAACGATCAAGTGCTAAGCTAACGGAATGGGTCAAGTCAATCACATCATTCTCTAATGATGTGATCCCATTAATCAAATGACAACTCATGTCTATGGCTAGGAAACTTAATCATCTTTGATTCAATGAGCTAGTCAAGTAGAGGCATACTAGTGACACTCTGTTTGTCTATGTATTCACACGTGTATCAAGTTTTCGGTTAATACAATTCTAGCATGAATAATAAATATTTATCATCCAGGTCAAAAAAATTATCATGAAATAAGGAAATAAATAATAAATTTATTATTGCCTCTAGGGCATATTTGCTTCATGTTATTGATTGCAATAAAAGCAAGGTCACTTTTCATATCAATGGTAATGAGCATACTGTGTACTTTCCGAAGAAACAATTCCAAGTGAATGGTATCAATGTCATTGAAAAATCTCCGACAATCACTATTGGAAGTTTTCAAATACCTCTTCCTACCGTTAAAAAGAAATATGAAATGCTTATTGTTGGGGAAATGCATATCCCCATTGAGGTAACCTAGTGATTTACGAAAGTTCCACGGTTCCATGCTAATCGAAAGTGGTTGTTAATAAGGCCTGATCAATCAACCTTATTAATGGATCATTTTTTAGCGGTATGAAGTTGATGAATTTAGTAAGCATTAAATTTCTGTCCCTACTTTTTATTCTCTATTTTTATTAGTTAAATAAAATAAAATGCCATGTTTTCTCTGTTTTCTGCATTTCCCGTGCAATAAAAAAATGACCCAAAAATAGAAGTCCTCAGAATGCCCTGAAAACTTAACATTTTTTCTGAATGTTTCTGAATTTCTGGTGCAAATAATGTCAGAGGGAGGTGCACCAGGTGGGCACAACCCACCTGGGCGCACTAGGACCCCCAGGCGCGCCCTGGTGGGTTGTGGTCCCCACATGGGCCTCCTCACTTATCCCTTCATCCCACATCATCACTTACCTCCAGAAAAAAATCTCCATTGCTCTCTCTCCCGTGTTCTTGCTCTCAAACCCGCGGATTTCGATCTCTTTGCTCGAAGCTCCATTTCCGAAACTGTTTCGGGGGATTGTTGCTTGGTAGGTGACTCCACCGTTTGTCCAATTAGTTTTTGTTTTAGTGTTTTATATTTTGAATAATTAGCTACTCTTGGTACTGCTGTAGTTTGAATGCTTGCTTTGGCCTCTATGTATCCCTATGAGTAGTTGCTATCAATTTTATGAAGTTTTGTTGAGAAAATTTTGTGGGCTAATAAATTGTAGAATTTTGTTCATAGGAAAATATGAATATCTTTAGGAAGTTTGGCTCCAAGAAGAACTCCAAGGGTGTGATTGGGGAGTCATCTGATAGCGATCTTCATCCTCGGAGATTGGCGGAAGTACGGCTGTGTGAATGGCCGCACACCCCGTTCCTGGAGGAGGCTGGAATCCTTCAAGAGTTCACACGACATGTTGCCAATGTCGGCCTCACCGAGTTCATCGCAGATGAGTGTGACTAGCATCAAATCCTCACAAATATCTTTGTTCAAAGTTTTACTCCCTCCATTTTTATTTAGTCTGCATATTAGGTTTGACCGAAGTCAAACTTTACAAAGTTTGACCAAATTTCTAGAAAAATATATAAAGATTTACCATAACAAATCTATATAATGTGAAAGTACATTCAATAATGAATCTAGTGGTATTGATTTTATTTTGTATATGTTAATATTTTTTGTTTATAAACCTAGTCAAAGTTTACAAAGCTTGACTTTGACCAAAGCTAATATGCGGACTAAATAAAAATGGAGGGAGTACTTTCTTGCCTAGGAATAATCCTCCTGAAGTGAGCTTTGATTTATATGCTGAAAACCATCAGATACCACTTACTGAATTTTGTGACATATGCATGATCCCTTCTGATGGGAGCTTAGTTGAGCCTAGGCCGGCTGGGTTTGAGGCCTTTTATTGCACTTTGACAGTGGGAGATGAAAGAGGGGTGCCGGCTACCACTGCAGCTGGCTTGCATTTTCCTACTGTTCATTACTTTGCACTTTTTATTACAAATGCTTGCTTGCTAGAGAGAAGGTGGGTGCACTTAGTTCACCAGACCTTGATGTTTTACGTCGTGCACTGGAGGGCGATAACACTTATAGCTTGGGGGCTATCGTGGCTCGCCGCCTCCACCTTAATAAATCTCAGGTAAAATACATGGTGGGATTTATGCTACTCATTTGGCGGCCCACTTTAATGTTGGGATACGCCCTCATGATTATCCTCTGACCAAGGTTTACCTAGACCGTGCAGCCATGGATCTCCACCATTTTACTGATATCGAATCTCCTCACATCCCTATTCCATATAACCTGGTTTTTAGTGTGAGGACTCGTGATGTTATTCCATTGTCTGCTCCTGCTTTGTTTGATTCTGTTGCCAGGGGCGGATATAGGATTATGCCTGAGGACATCATCGCCTACCGGAACGCTCAGGCTGCTGCGGAGGCAGCACACGAGGAGCCTCAGTAGTGGGATGAGTGGATGCCCGCTCCTCAGCATGCCGACTACTATCGAGGCTACTGATCGACTACCAAGCTAGGCCAAAAGCCTAAGCTTGGGGGAGTACATGTTTCTCACCGACATTACATTCATGTCCACTTATACTCATTTGTCGATGTTCACACTTTTTCATTGTATCATCCATGCTTAGATTGATTTTCTTGCTTTCTTCTTGTATGTTTGAAAAACTTTAGAAAACCCAAAAAAATTAGTTGTAGTAGTTTACTTTCTATGCATGCTTAGTAGTAATATTAAAAAGAAAACCCAAAAAAAAATCTTTGTTCTTCTTTTGCTTGTTGGGAGCTCCTCCGTGTAAATAGTTTTTCTCGTTTTTGCTTTTCCCTTTTATTTGCTTGTTCAAGAAAACCAAAAACTCCAAAAATATTTCAGTATGTCTCTGAATTTATTTTCTTTTTATCCGAGTAGTACCGAGGAGAAGACCACGATGAAAATGTTGAGTGGTTCTCATATGAATAATTGTTGAACTAATAAAGAGCACATTTTACCTTGTCTTCTCATGTTGAATAAAATGTTTGCAGATTCCAAATTAATCCACGGCACTCTTGCACTATTATTATTTTCATATCGTTCGGTCGTGCAAGTGAAAGGCAATAATGACGATATTTGATGAACTGGTCGTGGCAGAGAGAAACGTGTATGAACCCGACTTGTTCTGCTTGTGTAAATCTGCTTAACCTAGTATCCATGATTCAGCCCATTATGATTAAACATGTTTGCAATGACAATTAGAGATTATAGTTTCTCATGCCATGCATAAGTAGCTGGGAGTGGATAATGATTTATCTTGGATATCAACATAGCGTTAAAATGATTGTGATGTAGTATGATGATATGGTATCCTCCTCTGAATGTTCGAGTGGCTTGACTTGGCACATGTTCATGCATGAGTAGTTGAATCAAAACCAACATAGCCTCTATAATATTTATGTTCATGGTGTTCATATCCTACTCATGCTAGTGTCCAATGTTACTTATGCATAATGCATGTTTATGACCGTTGTTGCTCTCTAGCCAGCCGCTTCTCAATCTAATTGCTAGCCTTCGCCTGTACTAAGTGGGAATTCTGCTTGTACATCAAAAACCTTGAACCCAAAGTTATTCCAGATGAGTCCACCATACCTACCTATATGCGGTATTATCCTGCCGTCCTAAGTAAATTTGCATGTGCCACCTCTAAAAACTTCTAAATAAATATCCCTTTTGTGTGCCTGGATCGTTCATGGAACGACAGGAGGTGGTCGGTATCTGCCATGCTAAGCGGGTTATTCTCAGGTCGAGTGTTTATTCACTCGCCATCGCATGAGAAAAGGACGATAATAGGGATGCCCAGTCCCAAACTGCAAAGTGAAAAAGAGTTATACTCTCTCAAATAATCAAACAAAAACTCCCAATGGAGTCAAAACCTTTACTTTTATCGCTTGGGAACCGCCACTAGCGTGCTTAGCATGGAAGATATTGATAAGTGATGGTCGTGAAGTAAATGAGAAGGGTGCATGTCTCAGAATATCATTTATCTCTGTTTAAAAACTTGAGCTCTGGCACCCCTGCAAATCACTGCTTCCCTCTGCGAAGGGACTATATATTTACTTTTATGTTGTGTCATCACCTTCTAAAACAAGCTCTAGAACCTGAGAGCACAGCTGTCATGACTTATGCATTGTGTGTAGCTAATGTTGGGTGCGTCATGACTGAATCTTTTCTACCATGAATTACAATGTTTAATTAGTCGCTGCTTGAACTTTGGAGGTGCTCTGCATTTATGTTTTGCGGTCTCAAAAAGGGCCAGCGAGATACCACTATTGTCATATTATATCATGGTTGTTTTGACAACGTGTTGCCATTTGAGATATCTTATTATTGCTCGCTAGCTGATTATGTCATTGATATGAGTCATTATAATCCTTAAGAGTTATTGTCGGCATGGTTAGCTATAATGTTAGCTGAAAACCTGGGTGATGTTTAAGCTTATTTATGCAAACAAGAGCAAAAGAGTTCGTAAAAGTTTTTCTTTTTCACTTTCAGTTTATCAACTGGATTGCTTGAGGACAAGCAAAGGTTTAAGCTTGGGGGAGTTGATACGTCTCCAACGTATCTACTTTTCCTAATGCTTTTCCTCTTGTTTTGGACTCTAATTTGCATGATTTGAATGAAACTAACCCCGGACTGACGATGTTTTCAGCAGAGCTACCATGGTGTTGTTTTTGTGCAGAAATAAAAGTTCTCGGAATGGAACGAAACTTCGTGAGGAATTTTTATATAATAAATAAGAATTTCTGGAGCCAAGACCTGCCGGAGAGGGGCACCTGGGTGGGCACAACCCACTAGGGCGTGCCCCCCTCTCCTGGCGTGCCCAGGTGGGTTGTCCCCACCTGGTGGCCCCGCAGACCCTGAAACCGACGCTATAAAATCCTATTTTCCAAAAAAAATCAGAGAGAAAGAATTATCATGATCCACGAGACGGAGCCGCCGCCAAGTGTTGTTCTTCCTCAGGAGGGCAGATCTGGAGTCTGTTTGGGGCTCCGGAGAGGGGGGTCTTCGTTCTTCGTCATCACCAACCCTTCTCCATCGCCAATTCCATGATGCTCACCACCGGGAGTGAGTAATTCCTTCGTAGGCTCGCAGGTCGGTGAGGAGTTGGATGAGATTCATCATGTAATCGAGTTAGTTTTGTTAGGGCTTGATCCCTAGTATCCACTATGTTATTAGATTGATGTTGCTATGACTTTGCTATGCTCAATGCTTGTCACTTTGGGACCGGTTGCCATGAACTCAGATCTGAACCATTTACGTTATCATAATTATATCCATGTTTTAGATCCGATCTTGCAAGTTATAGTCACGTACTACGTGTTATGATCCGGTAACCCCGGAGTGACAATAACCGGGACTTCTTCCGGTGATTACGGTAGTTTGAGGAGTTCATGTATTCACTACGTGTTAATGATTTGTTCCGGTTCTCTATTAGCAGGAGACCTTAATATCCCTTAGTTTCCAATATGGACCCCGCTGCCATGGGAGGGTAGGACAAAAGATTTCATGCAAGTTCTTTCCATAAGCACGTATGACTATATATGGAATAAATGCCTACATTATATCGATGAACTGGAGCTAGTGCCGTATCACCCTAGGTTATAACTACCTCATGATGAATATCATCCAAAAAGTCACCGATCCAATGCCTACGAATTTATCTTATATTGTTCTTGCTAAGTTACTACTGCTATCATCACTTTTACACTTGCTACAAAATTACTGCTATCAATGTTAACGCTACTATTGCTGCTGTCACTACTATCAAAACTATCATATTACTTTGCTATTGATTACTTGCTAAAGATAATTAATCTCCAGGTGTGGTTGAATTGATAACTCAGCTGCTAATACCTTCAAATATTCTTTGGCTCTCCTTGTGTCGAATCTATAAATTTGGGTTGAATACTCTACCTTCCAAAACTGTTGCGATCCCCTATACTTGTGGGTTATCAGTTGGCAGCGTCGATCTCTTCTGATGGATGGCACTTCATGTATTGGTCGGCCCTATTGGCCTTGTGAGCGGCGTGAGGGAGGTGGAGGTTCATTGTTGTTGCATACTACTGTGTCGCTCTCTCTTCCAAGGGTCTGACAAGATGGAGATAAAGGTTAGAGACAGGTTACAAGTATATATCATGTTGGTAAAGGAGAGAGGCATGGCAGTGATGGTGAGGAAGGCAGAGGTGCTGATAGTGGAGATGGCACCGACCCTCTGGCCGGTGCGGAGCGTTTGCAGAGACTCCTTCTTCCTTGTCTTGGCCCTTCCTTTGCAATGGAGGTGTGGTGGCTTGATATGGATATGTGAAGACCCGTGGGAGAGAGCTCGTGGCTAGGGTTGGAGATGTATATATGATCGGTCTCCACGGGTTTACTCCGTGGATCCACCACCTCACCTTTGATCCCAAGGGCTCTAGACGAGTATCAACCTCTCATAATACCTTACTTGATGTCAAAGGATCACATAGGAACACACATGGATGAAATTGGTGAAGAATCGTGGAAGTTATAGCCAAATCCGCGACGAGCATCAGATAGTACAATAGTGCGCGGTCGTACCACACACGTCTTCTCTTCCGGAACATGCACGTGTTGTTTCGTATTTTTGGTCTCCATTTTGTTATACGAACTCTGATTTTAGCTTTCTTGGCATCGCTGGATTTGGTATTGGATCTTCAATTTGGGTTCGTTGGAAAAGTATTGTTTGTCAAACTCTCCAAAGGCTTGTGTCTGGTACTCGTAACTTTTCTGGATAGGTCCCAGTTTGGTTCCTTTCATCATGGTAAGTTCCTGGGAGCTCAAACTCACCTACATACACAACAAAATGAAGAAAAAAACTAATAAAACTAAATACTATGCAGTGACCTCAAGAAAATGCGCAGAAAATAAAAATCATGCAAAATGGACATGAAAGTGGCTAGATGGATATGCTATGAGGGATTTTGATACGAACCATGAAACTAATAGATCTAAAACATGATAAAAATCCACCCATCAACATCACTAACCTTAAACCATTTTTTTCCTCGAGCAAAATAGGTGGATAAACTCAATGGTCTTATCCATCTAGCCTAAAGGCGCATCTAGAGCTCCAGCCAAAGTTTTTATCTACCTAGTCAAAGTTAAAGCTAGCATGATAACGTATATTTGGATTCTCCTACTTAATTACTTATTCATTTATTTTTGTGTTTCTTCCAATGAAAACATAATTAAGGATGCGAGAACATGTCAAAGAAAATATAACACTAGATATATTTAGGACTTATCAGACCATGGGGTGGCCCTAGGTGTCCATTCTCCTCATGTGTCTTTTATTTCCTTCATGAATTCTTTCTGCATATTTTTTTTCCATTTTCCATTGGAGCTCCTATTTTCCGAGTTTGCCTCTTTAAATGTGCTTCCACCAGAATCAATCCCAGATGGGCCGGGTGGTTGTGAGGCCCATCAACATTCTTTTCAGTTTGTTGAATATTGTTAGAAATCTGTTTAACAATGGAAAATTTTAATTTTAATCTGCACTATGAATCTTTATATGTTTAAAATAAAATTATCATCTCATATAAATAACCTAGATATGAAATATATATTTAGGTATTTATAAAATTCCATACATGTCAAAATATAAAATTATTTACATGCCAAATATGTGTTCATAAAAAATAAAAGTGTTCCAAGTTTTAACAAAAACAAAAATAATAGGAATAAATAGCAAATGGAAAAATACCAAAAAGGGAAAACAAAATATTAAAAAGAAACAACGAAGAATGGAAAAACATGCCGGCTCAACAGGCCTGTAGGCGGGGACGCATAGGTGTCAACTTCCTTGACGCCCACAACGGGGGTTAAAAATGAAAAAGTAGAATTTTCCATGAAGCTACACACATGTTGGCATAAAATGAAAAATATGGTCGATTCCCACAATTTTTAGATTACTAGTTTTGAAAACAATCAATTTTACCAAAAACAATTATTAAATATGAAAATAGATAATTATGTTCTTCAATAAGACATCATGTTGACCCCCAAAAAACTGGACATAATTTCGAAGCCATCATCTAAAGTCTAGTGAATTTTTTTCGTGAAGTAGATAACTGGGGTAAGAAATATTTTTAATCAACTTTAAATATACATATCATCATTTTGTATTTTTTTATACACACTTATGTCAATTTGATTTATTTTTCTTATGTATAAGATTTTTGCATGTTAGATTTGACGTTGTTGAAATGATATGGTGGACCCGAAACAACATGTGGTTGGATGGTTAGTAGGGCAGTAGTGTCCCCAGCCCATCAAAGTTCAAGTCTTAGACTTGACACTAGATGCCCGCATTTTTCTGGATTTATTTCAGGCCTTCCGGCGATGTGCGTTTACTGGGAGAAGACGTTCTAGTCGATACGAAAGCGTGTGTGGCGACTTCATCAATCTAAAGATGATGTGTCAGCTTAGTCTCTCGAATATGCTCATAGAGGTAGGGTGTGTGTGTGTGCGCGTTCGTTTGTAAGGATGAGAGTATGTGCGTATGTATGAGTGTCTACATGTGTATTGTGTATAAAAAATGACATGGTGGACAGTTGCGGCCTTGCTAGCTCCAAGAAGGAAATGGAGGGAAACCCTATTTGACGGATTAAGCGACAACTTGACGGGGTTTCACACAGACACGCGACCCTAGGGCTCGAGTGGGCCGGACCAATATCAGATAGGGTGCTCACTGTTCTTTTTCCTTCTATTTCTGATTAGTTTTATTTTCTCAAAATAGTTCCGTTTTCTAAAAATATTCATAAATTCTCAAAAATGTTCTGGATTATTTCTAAAAATTTCAGGTGTTCATAGTTCGTTCGGAATTCTGAAAATGTTTGCTTTTTATAAAAATCACCAATACAAAAATATTCTCGTTTTCTACTTTTTATATTTTTGAAAAATTCGTAAAAAAGCACGTCATATTCTTTTGTAAAAATATACATGGTTTTTAGATATTGTTTAAATTTCAAATAACGCTTCCAGTTTGAAATTAAATTCATAAAATATTTTTTTCATTTGCATAAAAAATGTTCGAAATTTCACAAAACATATCCTGTTTTCAAAATTTTCTCATAAATTCGAAAGATATTAGCGTTTTTTACATGTTTCGAAATTTTTAACAATGAATGTGTTAAAAAATAGAATTAATAACAGCATATTAAAAAATGATCAGAAATTTTCATAAAATATTCACGTTCAAAACAGTTCTAAGTTTTTATTTATGTTTTCGCTACAGTGAACTGGAAAGCAACAGTAGAGCCTTTCAAGACACCTCCTGTGCGGGAGCCTCCTATTTGACGTAAAGAGCGTCAATAGGAGCTCCGTAGAAACGAAAGGCGCCAAGCTAAAGCTTTATTCCGAACGTTCCATTGTTACTATTTCCTCCGTTTCTAAATATTTATTTTTTTAGAAATTTCAATAAGTGATTATATATGAAGCAAAATGAATGAATCTACACTCTAAAATATGTCTATATATATTCGTATGTGGTAGTTCATTTGAAATCTCTAAAAAAACAAATATTTAGAAACGGAGGGAGTAATAAATAAATCATGAATGCTACACGCTCAGTTCACAAATACAAGATGCTTAGATTTTTTCTTTAAATTAAATTAAACGTACATGATCGTTTTCATGTGTTTGTTTATCCATTTATGTCATATGTACTTTGAATCGGATGCATACAGACACGTTTTAGTGTGTTTGTTCATCCATTTTAATTCGTACGTACTTCATATTGAAATATGCAAAACATCTTATATTTATGAACATAGGGAGTATTAGAGATTTTCTAAAAAGGCTATGATAAGCAGATTTTTCAAGAAGAAGAAAAAAGACAAGCAGATTAGTTTTTTACATAATCATCTAAATATAGATAGCCCTTCCTTCAGTTCCAACGCCCCGTGCTTGGAATCTTCTTCCTCCCTGCAACTCCGAGCCCCAGCTCATTGATACAGCTTAGCGGCATAGGATCTACCTCCTCGGCGAGCCACTTAACAATGCTCTAGCTCGGCACGCCCGCCGTTGGTCGGCCTTGCCCCAATGTCAGCCACTGATCAGACTTTGTTTTCTTGGACACGACGGACCTCCCTATACCGATTCCTAGATATAAGACCGCGATCCTAGCATAGCTTCACCAGCCATCAGTCACACCGACCGGTAGCTTCTCCGGCTAGCTAGCTCGTACGTGCGTGTACTATCTAACCGCAGGCGAGCTCGGCGCGGGCCTGCCGGTCGAAGTAGCAAGATGTCGTCGGCCGCGGATTACAACATGTCCGTTGGGTACGCACCCAACGGCATAGTGGTGCCGCCATGGCTGAACAAGGGCGACAACGCATGGCAGATGATCGCCGCGACGCTAGTGGGACTTCAGAGCATGCCCGGCCTGGTGATCCTCTACGGCAGCATCGTGAAGAAGAAGTGGGCCGTGAACTCGGCCTTCATGGCGCTCTACGCCTTCGCCGCCGTGTGGCTCTGCTGGGTCACCTGGGGCTACAACATGTCCTTCGGCCACCAGCTGGTCCCCTTCTGGGGCAAGGCCCGGCCGGCGCTCGGGCAGCAGTTCCTCCTCATGCAGGCCGTGCTGCCGGAGTCCACCCACTTCTTCAAGGACGGCAGCCAAGAGACGCCCTGGATCAATCCGAATTACCCCATGGCCTCCATGGTCTACTTCCAGTGCGTCTTTGCCGCCATCACGCTCATCCTCCTCGCCGGCTCTCTGCTGGGTCGCATGAACATCAGGGCCTGGATGATCTTCGTCCCGCTTTGGCTCACCTTCTCCTACACCATCGGCGCCTTCTCGCTTTGGGGCGGAGGCTTCCTCTTCCAGTGGGGCGTCATGGACTACTCCGGCGGGTACGTCATCCACCTCTCCTCCGGGATCGCCGGGTTCACGGCCGCGTACTGGGTCGGGCCCAGGTCCACCAAAGACAGGGAGAGGTTCCCGCCCAACAACGTGCTCCTCATGCTCACTGGCGCCGGCATACTCTGGATGGGGTGGGCCGGGTTCAACGGCGGTGACCCTTACTCCGCCAACGTCGACGCTTCCATCGCCGTCCTCAACACCAACATCTGCGCAGCGACCAGCCTCCTGGTCTGGACCTGCCTCGACGTCATCTTCTTCAAGAAGCCCTCCGTCATCGGCGCAGTCCAGGGCATGATCACTGGCCTCGTCTGCATCACTCCCGGCGCGGGTCTGGTCCAGGGGTGGGCGGCGATCGTGATGGGCATCCTGTCCGGAAGCATCCCGTGGTTCACCATGATGGTCGTGCACAAGCGCTCCAGGCTGCTGATGCACGTGGACGACACGCTGGGCGTGTTCCACACCCACGCCGTTGCGGGATTCCTCGGCGGCGCGACCACGGGGCTCTTCGCGGAGCCGACGCTGTGCACCTTGTTCGTGCCGGTGACCAACTCCCGCGGCGCCTTCTACGGCGGCAACGGCGGCATGCAGTTCCTGAAGCAGGTGACGGGCGCGCTCTTCATCATCGGCTGGAACGTGATTGTCACCAGCATCATCTGCCTCGTCGTCCGCCTCATCGTGCCGCTGCGGATGCCGGAGGAGGAGCTCGCCATCGGGGACGACGCGGTGCACGGCGAGGAGGCCTACGCGCTGTGGGGCGACGGCGAGAAGTACGACTCCTCCAAGCACGGGTGGTACTCCGACAACGAAACCAACCTGCAGGCGCGCAACAAGGCGCCCAGCGGCGTCACGCAGAACGTCTGATTAATCATCGTCGCCGGCCTGATTGGAGTTTGCTTTTATCCATCTTTCATGTGTTGTGGAATAATGTGGTGCTACCTACACAAGCATGAGCAAGATGTCCACGACACTTGCTTTTTGTACGGATAGCATCACTGCTCTTTGATTATTCGAGAGGGAATACAACATTCACTTTGTGGTTTACACTCTTTCTATCCTTTTTTTTTTGGTTTTTGCTAATTCTCGGTTTACTGATTTTCATAAATCGCAATCAACTGAGATTGAACATTACCAAGCCTATATCCTTGGAAGCACCAACTTTTAGCAATATGTCATCGCAACCTTTATTTTCAAGTTAGATGCATGGAGTGGCATCATCGTTGGTCACTTCGCTTAGGCATTGCTTTAATCTCATATGGCTTTGCTTTTTATGTTGGTGTGATCCTTTGTGTGTGTGCGCGCGCATTTGTGTTGATTGTGTGCGTTCTAGTCATGTAGAGATGAATGCATGATTATTTTACGTGTATCTCCTTAATACTACTACACTATGAGTTAATTAAAAGACTTATATCAAAAAAAAAGAATATGTAAAATGAGAAGGGGATGACCGAAGTTTTCTAGCGGGAAGACATTATGGTCGGCTTCAAATCATAGAAGACGGACGGCTGGTCGGACAGACTGTGCTAAGAATAACTACTTGTAAAGACCATAAAATCGAATACGATAAAGCTAATGAATTGACGCTTACTGAAATTATATTCCGTGTGAACAGCTTGTGGGCCGTCGGATCAGATGCCTGAATCCTAGAGTAGGGCGCCTTGCCACGTCATCATTTGCCAACCGTACGCTCCAGGCTGGCAACCGCGCGAACTGTGGCAACATGCCCCGTTGCTCTAGTGCCACCTCCTCACCCTACTTGCCCATGTCGTGTTTCCTCCACCGCCTCTTCCTCTCCTCCCTATCTATTGATATTTGGTCCCAATCGCTTGCCAACAGCCGCATTCGGATTTACCAACATGCATTCTTGAAGATTTCAAGGTGCGATGCTCAACCGCCTCCATCGCGAGTTGGCTACCCGCGCCGCCACGAGTCTCTGCCCCGCACGCGCCACCTTTGCGCCCAGATGTGCTTTCCCTTCGGTCGCTCCAGCGTGTTGTGAGGCGTGGTTCGACACTTCGGCGAGCCTCCAGCGCCGACAAGACACAATGGGTGGATGGGGGGGGGGGCTGGCCAGCTGAGGCATGGAGGCGGGCATGCCATCCTCTTCTTACTTGCTTCGCCTCCAACCTTCGCTGCAGTTGCTCATTGTCGCTGTCATTTTCTCTCATACGATTGTGCCCATGTTGCCTTCATCGTCATTGCAGCTACCCCCTCACCATGTGTGGGCGTTCGTAGGGTTTTAGGGATGCACAATGCACTAACATTGACGAGGAACCAATCACGTTTCGGCAAGATATGCCTCATCTTCCTCCCTTTTTTCCTGTGGTTGTTTCTCTTGCAAAATGTTATTTGCAAACTTGTCAAATTCTGAAAATGATTTGTGTTGGTCCAATGAAAATTTTAGAAAAAATGTTTTCTACAATATACAGCTTTTACATGCTATTTTCCTAACTACATTATGAATTTTCTATAGCCGGGCAACTTTAGGATTTTTCTCCTATAAAACATGGAATTTTTTTAACATGCTTTGTACTTGTCACATGTTCACCTTTTGACTTTTTTGTTTTCTACAACATGGAAATTTTATAATTTTTTTTGTTTATTCACATTGCAAACATAGGAAAAAATGTCTTCTATATAATAGAAAACATACAAAAAATTGTCTGCTACAACATGGCAAATTTATATAACTTTTGTTCAATCACATACTCACATGGCAATCTTAGAAAGTTGTGTGTCCTAAATCAATGCACATTTTACAAAAAAAATAGTCACATGGCAAAATGTAGGGTTTTGTCCTATAATACATGGAATTTTTATAAATGTTTCAACTAGTGACATAGCACTTTTTCAGATATTTTCCTTTGTACAACATGTCAAAATTACAATATCTTTATACATTATCATGAAAAAATTAGGAAATTTTGTACTAAATCATGGCAAATTTAGAATGAATGTTGTAACAGTCACATGTCAAAATTTTGAAATGTTTATGTACTAGTCACATGGCAAATTTACAAGAAAACAAATGTGTTCACATGGCAAATATATGTGATTTTTTGTACTATACCATGGAATTTTTCATGTGTATTTTTCTGTCTATACCATGTCAGAATAATTTTGCCATGCAATAAGTATTAACTTTTTCCAAAATTTTCATGCACCATGTGATACGTATATTATTTATTTTACAATTTAGCATGTGATGAGTTTTTTTTTTAATTGTCATATGAAGATTACAAAATTTTCAACAAGTTGCCATGCTTTTGGAGAACATAAAAATCCTAAATTATAGGTGCAATGTTTTTTCTGTCATGATCGATAGAACATTTATCTCTCAAATTTACCATGGACATGGATGCATTTTCTTTATATATTTTTTGGCAAACACAAACAATCTTGCACACAATCACAACATTCACTAAAGGTGGTATGGGGGAGTGGCAAATAAAAACACTAGCTTTGTATTCAAAACTCTTTTTTTAGGAACTTTGTATTCAGCTCTAGAGCAAAGAGGATAGGACTACGAGATTATTCTTAAGCGAGAGAAAGATCATGAGAGCTCCTTCACCAAAAATAAGAAAAATCATGACAAGTATATTTCCGGGTGGTTTGCTCAACTGCTGTTCTTGGCAGTAGCCCAGATTCCAGCTTCCCTCGTAAACTGGGACCCACAACCACAAGAAAGGAATCTTGTTTCGTGACAACTGACAACAAGATGTGACATCATCGCTCTAGTCTTCCGCCTGTTGGCTCGTCGCGTCGGGGGCGCTCTGCATCTCCGTCGATCGTGTGGATCGCGGCCTCCGCCGCTCCTGGAAACTGCCGCTCAAACAACCTTCATATATGCTGCTGCTCCCACTCTCGCCCTCTCCGCAGCGTCGTCCCGCCCGATCCCCGCGCCCCGCCATGGCAGCCGAGTCGGTTGGCGAGCTGCTGCGCCGCGCGGCGGCGCTGGTGCCCGCGGAGCACTACGCGCTCGCGGCCCTCGTCGCCGTGTCGGTCGTCGCGTACCGGTTCGTGGAGCTGCACGTCATCGGCGACCTCCTCCGCGGCCTCCGCGGCTGCCGCGTCGAGCTCACCTTCCACCCGGCCTCCGAGGTCTACCACTGCGTCGCCTCCAAGTGCCGCTCCCTCCACCGCAGGTACACACATACGGCTGCGAGACCCTGGAGTCCTGGACCGACCTGATCGCGTAATTTTCTCAGTCGCACGAGAAATAGCAGGGCCGAAAAGATACTGGTCGGAGTTTTCAGTTTCTTCGCCCGGCCACTGCAATTCGGGGCAGCGCTATGTGTCGCTTCACGCGAGTTGAAAGATACTAGTCGGAGTTTTCAGTTTCTTCGCCCGGGCAGCTACGCATGCAGCTCGCGCTCACGGCTTGCCCTCCAGAAATGGCGGCCGCCAGGCTCGTTTAATTATTATTATTATTGAACCTGGCGTAACTCCTTTCCATTAACTGAATAACGGAAATATATTGTGTGACTGGAGTGGAGGGGACACATCGCGCTCTACCCCCTCCCCCTGACCCCCGCGTCGTCCCCAGGCGACTCGGGGGATCCCCTTCTCTCCGGTCGGCCGGCGCCGCACCCCTCTCTCCTCCCCCCTCGCAGCCGCCGGAAGATGCGGCCGGGCTAAGCCCGCGCTGCGGACGGCGGCGGCGGGGCGTTCGCTGCGCAGCAGCAAGGTTCCTTGGTGGTGGGAGGCGCTCTTTCCCCCCGGCTAGGCGGCGATGCCGCGGCGGCTCCCCATGTGCGGCGCCGGTGGCTCCCTGCATAGATCTCGCGCTTGCGCTACCGGATCCGGCCGGCGCGGGTGAGGAGGGGTGGCGGCCCTCCTTCCCCTGCTCGTGGGCGGCCCGGCGGCTTCGGCGGCCCTGCAGCATCCTTTGTGCTGTGGCGGCGGCTCCCGGCGCGGATCTCGTGCTTCTGGGCCCGACCGGCGCGGGTGCGGAGGGGTGGCGGCTTTCCTGCCCCTGCTCGTGGGCGTGTACTCGTCTGCGTGGTGGCTGCGGTCTGAGGCAGGGGAATGTGGATCTGGCAGGCGGCCAGATCTGGCTTGCCGGTGCTGCTCTGGCTGCCGGTGAGGAGTGGGTTGTGGTGGCTCTCCGAGGATTGCTGGCGCGGCGTCTTCGTGGAGGTGGGTGGGCCAGTGGAGGTGCTGTGCGTGGGGGTGCCGGTGGTGACGGGTGCTCCGGGCGAAAGTTTTGCCGGGTTCCTACCGGCCGGCGGCGTCGGCGTCCGTGGGCGTCGTTTCATCTCCTTGGAGGCGCCGTCGTGGAGCCCCGTGTCCGCCACCCTCGGACCTTGCTCTTCGGGTGAAAGCCTAAGGCCCGGCCGGGTCGGGCGACGGCGTCGTCATCGTCGCTTCCCCCTTGGGGACGTCGCCTTGAAGAGTTTTGGTTCCCGTTTGCGCGCTCCTTGGGCTGGACGCTCGCGACATTGCGGTCGGCTGGTGCCCGTCCGGCGATGTGAATGTTTGCGCGGCTTCTTGTGTGGCAACGACGGCAGTTTCGAGCGGAGCTGGCTTGATGATGGGTCTTGGTAGTCGGTCTCTTCCGGCGTGTTCGAGGGGTCGCCGTACCCTGCTTTGTCTTCCTGAAGTCGGAGCTGCTGAGGAGGGTCCCTTGCGGTGACGATGACACGAGACGGGTGGTCAGCCCTGGCGCTGGCTCGGCGCAAGCCCAACGCTTTTCCCATGTGATGCTCGTTGATAGAGTCGGAGTCGTCTGGTCGCCGGCGCGTGTGGCTGACTGTTTGGCATCGGCCGGCGCAGGCCTCGACGCTTGTTTGCGGTGGGGACTTCTTCGGTGGTCGTCGATGGTGGAGTCGGAGTCGCCCTCGCGGAGGCGTGATGACGATGACACCGGGTTGCAACCTTGGCGACGCTTTTCTCCTCGGCGGCGTGTGTGCGTCCTTGTGCGGGTGGCCAGGTCGCCCTGTGTGTCCTGTGTGGGCATGTTGTAACGGTTTTTGCCCGGTTTTCCGTTAATTAACCGGGCAACTCTCTTCTTCTTTATTAATGAGATGAGGCAAAACTTTTGCCTCCGTTTCAAAAAAAAATATTGTCTGAGGGCAAGCCGCAAAGCTCGTTTAATTAGCTCAAAAGTTTATTTTCCAAGGAAAAAGAAACTTTTTTTTGAAACCACATACCATATATTCATCATTACATAAAGTTGAAAAATACAACATATGTGGACCACACTACTGAACAATACCGGTGAGGACAGCCATCTTGACACATAAGCAAAAAACGCCCCACATAAAAGAAAATTATAAATAGGCTTTTAAGGAAGCCGATTGCTGAATCAAATCATCGTTGTCCACCAACCACCAGCAACATCATTGACATCACCGTCGGAGGAGGAGACAGGCACCACAAACCGAAAAACCATCGGAGTACCATCGCATCAATGCTTTGTGTGCCGAAGAAAGCACTGCAATAGGTGACAGAGCACATATCGATGTGGCGCGTCGACCGGGGTTCAACCCCGTGCTCCTTGGGCCTCAGATGTATCATTGTCTCAGGTGGACGTAGTCGATGAAGAACACCGAATCCGCCTGTCTGCAGTCCGCAACCCAATGCCAAAACAACAACCACACTGAAGAAACCATCATCGCTATATGAAGAAACATCCGATGGCAAACTCCTGCACAAGACACTTTCCACACACTTCTCAGAGCCTTCTGAAGAAGAAGCCCTGCAATGGGACCGGAGGGAGGAACACATTATTCTCCACGGCCGCATCGTCGCCATCAAGACGCCACCGTCCAGAAAAACTAGCCCTATACTACTAACCAACCGGACACGGAGCACCGAGATCCCTCACCCCACCCACCGTTGCCAAAGCAGCAGGAAGATGGCGGAGGAATCCATGAAACCGGCCGCTAAAGTCGACGGGACTTGGTCGTCTCCTCTTCGCCTTGAAGAGGAATGAAAACTGGAATCACTGAGCTCACGTGGGAAGGGCGTAAAAAAAGAAACTTTCTTGAATTGTTAGACCGACAAGTGGGCTTAAACGGGGCGGCGTTTACATCGTGACCTCCAGTAAATAATGCACACATCCATTCGCTCGCGTAGCAAATTTCAAGTCAACCAGCACTTCCAGTATTCGTGCCACTGCATTTTCTTCCAATTGTTCTCTTTTTGTTTCTTATATACTTAAACATTACGTTAACTAAAGTTTTAAAAAATGTTCATTGTGCATTTAAAAAATGTTAATACAGTGTAAAGAAGTTCTTTGTTGCAACTTCAAAAAATTGTCCATACTATTAGAAATATGTTTTTGACATTTAAATAATTTTTTACGTGTTTCAAAAAAATGATCGCCGCACTTGAAAAAAACTTTAACCATGTATTGAAATTTATAAACGTGTATAAAAAAAGTTTCTTATGCATACGAAAAATATACAATCTATATGAAAAGAAGTAGACTTGGAAACTTATATTTGAAAAAAAAGTGAATTATGTATTTAAATAATGTTAAAAAACTATAAGAAAAATGTTTCTTATGCATACAAAAAATGTACAATCTGTATGAAAAATAGTAAACATATATCTGAAAAGAACATGTATTTGGAAAATGTTAAACGAGTATAAAATATGTTCCTACTATACACAAAAAGGTAAAGTATGCATGAAAAAAGTAGACCTCAAAACATATATTAAAAAATGTTGATAATGTATTTTTAAAATGATAAATTGTATAAAAAGATGTTGATGTAGTTTTAGAAAAATGTTTATTATCATAAAAATGTTCAACGTGTATTTGAAAAAATGGTGACGATGTATTCAGAAAAGTGTTCAAAACATGTATTAAAAAGATGTATATCCTGTATTTGAAAAATGTTCAACATGTATAAAAAAATGTTTCAGGTGTACACCAGAAATATGTATTGTGTACTGAAGAAAAGTAGGCTTGTGTTTAAAAAAGTAAAGCCAATGAAAACCAAGAAAGAAACAAAAAGGGAAAGTGAAGAAAAACAAAGAAAAGAAAGAAATTAAAAAAGAAAGAAAAACCAAGAAAAATAGAGAAAGAAACTAAGAAAAGGGTGAAAAAACAAAGAAAATAAAAGCCCATTGAAAATGAGAAAGAAACAAGGAAAACAGATGAAAAAAAGGATAAACAGAAAAACCAGTGAAGAAACTGAAAACCCAAAAAGAAAAGGAAAAACTAGCGAATGAAACTCTGCGAACGAAATGAGCGACCTCGATCGAAACGAGCTAATGAGAAAAAGGAAGATGAATATGGGGTCAGCCCAGTAGCTACATGTGGGTGTGGTAAAATTCTGCAGCGAGACGTATGTTAGTCTTGCATTGAGCGAAAAATAACATTTCAGCTGTAATTCGTTGTAAAAAACTGAAGCTGCATTGGTGCAAGTCCTGGCCATATGCGCCATGCTTTTAAGGTCGTCCCGCGGGCACGGAGTTTTTGCGTGACATGGCACAATAATAACGTTTTGAATTCCTTTTACTATATCTTAGTGTTGTATTTAAAACAACCTCATTTAATGCCTTTTGCGAGAGAAATGTTATGAGATGTTTTTGATTTTATGCTAAGATATATATCTAGATTGAGATACGATTGGTCATTTTTTCCTCATTAAATAGAGTGTCATATTAGATTTTTACCTGTGAAAGCGTGCAAACATATAAACATCGGGAGTGATAGGGAAAAGTAAGTAACATAAAATATGAATGAAATTACGCTACAAGAAAACTAATGAAGCAAAAGCAAATACTACTTATGAGCTAATTCATTTAGCTAGTTCCTTACGTGCAGATGTATTATCTTGAGAACAAATACACAGGTCAGCTTTAAAAATTACACATGACTCCTTATATTGGATCCAACACCATAAGTTTGTGTGTATCCTAGGTGCCTGTAAATGTATGTAGCAACTAATTAAATAGGAATCAGGAAAAAAAAGCAACTACTTTTACACCATTCAGAAAATTCTGCGTGCCATGGGAGCAGCCGGCTGCACCGAAGACAACGACACTAGCATGGAAACCAATAGCCAAGGACCCAGTGGATTTTGTCAAAGCTTTCACGAGAACAGTCGTTGGTCATCAATGGAAGATGATGCTGCATGGAGTAATTAATTAAGCTTGATTTTGCCTAAGCTTTCATGATAACAGTCTCTGGTCATCAATGGAAGATGATGCTGCATGGAGATTAAGCTGACACCGTGACCTTCTCTTCTAGTAATAAAAAGGTACTTCCTCTGTTCATTTTTATAAGACGTTTTAGATAATTCACACAGTGCCCAAAACAGTTCAAAGCTGGCTGTCCAAAGCATCTTATAAAAACGAACAAAGAGAGTAACAAAATAGGATGGGTTTCTTGACGCAAAAGTAACTAGTTTAGTTCCGACGGACAGTCCAACTCAAATCTGTATGTTATCAGTTGAAAGGTCCATCTTCCTGGCATACACTGACTAAAATCGCGGAAGAAAGGAAATTGCGGTAGAGAAATTTGCAGCGATTGTTAAGGCATGAATGGCATGATCTCCCACGATTTCATGAGTCATGCAAATCATGGGGCAGTTTCAGATCGGGATAGCACTGCAATAGCTGCTATTTCGCTGGCGATTAATCCTTCCTAACCTATGATAGAAATTTGTCTCCTCACAGCTGACTACCTTGCCTTTGATCCCGTTGTGTTCATTACACAACAGTTGTCTCATGGGTGCAGCTTTAGTGAGCATGGTCATGCTCATGATTAAATTTATAGGGGCATTGCTGTTACGAATTTGTTACTACTACATACTGTACTATAGTTGCATGGGCGGATCCAGTGTGGGGGTTATGGGGCCATTTTGTAAAGCTTTTTTTACTGGTGAATGTTTATAATCTATTTCCTCCGTCCAACAATATAATGTGTATTATGCCTTTTTAAAGTCAAAACGATATAAACTTTCATCATAAATTTTACCAACAAAATATGAATTATATGCCACAAAAGTATGCACATTTCAATCAACATTCCGATGATATATTTTTAATGACATATAATCATATTTTGTTGATAAAAAATTATAAGTCAAAGTTTTACAGGAAAAACGAAGTGATCTTGTATACAAAAAACGAAGGCGGTATACTATGTTTTGGATATTTCAATATGGACTACGTACAAACTGAAATGAGTGAACAATCACACTAAAATATGTCTATATACATCTAATTGAAAAAAGTTAGAACATTTTATAGCGAACGAAGGGAGTACTATAGAAATAGATAAATTTCTCTATAAACTTGGTCAAACTTTATGGCGTTTGACTTCCACGAAAACCATTGTGCACTATATTGTATGGGACAAAGGAAGAATTATTATAATCTAGTGCAGCCTAAATACTTCAATACTAAAGGTCTAAAGCCCACGGAAATAGAAGATTAGGTTTCAGCCCAACATTATATAATTCAAACTTCGACCCGGAGCCTAATACAACCCATCTCTCTACTCCCCATAAATACTACATTCCACGTCTAAATAAATGATGACACTTCCATTAGAAAAATTGTGAAGTTGTGTTCTCTGCTTCATCAACGGAGCTATGTGTTAAGCTGAGAGGGCCATTGCCCCCAACTATAAATCAATTTCTGGAGAATTTTTTATTGGAGGGCTTAGGGCATCTCCAACGCTGCCCCCCCCCAAATTGGACACCGTATCCTTCCATGGACTGGTGGGGATCAGTTCACGGACAGTGATGCGGGAGGGAGCCATCCAAAGCTTATTCACTAATAATCCTCATTTGTTCAGTTGGGAGGCGAGGGAAGAGATAGGAGGACCATGCATGTGCTGCGTGGTTGGGAGGCGAGAGAGGGGAGAGGAGGACCACACGGACGCTTTTTGTTGGCTAAGTGGATATCTAAACGCCTGCAAACCAGCCGCACATTTGCTTCCACTATACCGAATTTCGGACATGCAGACTGGTCCGCGAACACTATAGGTACTCGGTTGGTAGCAAAAGTGGGCAAAAGTTGTCCGAACACCACGGTCCGGACGTATACGGGAGGTTTGAGGGTCCGCCTTGGAGATGCCCTTAGATGGGAAATTTTTAGCCTTTGTGAGCCTTAAATAGTCATATTATGTCTTGCCCCACAATTGGTTTTGTCTAGCTCCGCCGCTGTATAGTTGATTGGCTGATGATCATGCACACATGCACTAGTGTCAACTTCTAACATTACAGTACGTACTAACCACTTCCATCCAACACTAATTGATTAATTTTGTTGACCGGTGATGATTAATGAGATCAAGAACCCTTGGAATTAAGGGGATGAGAGGCGAATCGAGAAGAGGGGAAAGGGCTTACTATTCCACCATCCGGGAGAGGGGCTTCATCAATGGGGTCATTCCCATCACAACGAAACACGTGTCGATGTTACTCTGGGTCACCATCGTTGTTCGCGCCATTACAGTTGGACGAGGAGAGGGTGGATGAAGCATGTCGTCGTCGTCTCCCTTGGTAGGGTTGTCGCTGCCCTCCATCACTAATGCTGACGCTGAACCGAGAAGAGAGAGAGATAGAGAGAGAGAGAGAGAGAGAGAGAGGGTCGTTTGGTTCCACGGGGTGGGACACATGAATTGCTTCCCGACAGTTTCCACGAGGTTTGAGAGGGGTTTAATCCTAGTCGACTCTAACCAAAGGCAGCCAGACCGCATCCAACCCCGCCGAGGCAAAACCCACGGGGAACGACATGATGGTATTACACGAACAAGGCCTAAGCGGGAGAAAGATCATAAGCTCCTCTTCATCGAGAAAATAAAAGAAAATCTTATACCCCTCAAGACACATAAAATGAGAAAAAATCATGACAAGCACACTCGTGCGGTTGTTCAACCGCACTTTTCTTGGTACATCATGATAGTACGAGGACGCTTGTCTCTGCCCAAAGTCGGGACCTGCGAGAAAGGAGTCTCATGTCATGACGGTTTGTCTGAAAGCGACAAGAGAAGATGATATTGCTATAGTCCTCCCACAAGATGTCATAAGTTTCCGTCAAGCCATCAGGAGACTAGAATCTAGGCTATGCAACAAGAATAGTGATTGACTATGTAACAAGAATAGCGATTGAGCAACTCACATGAGGGCGAAACGAGAAAACAACAATAGGTGACATATCGCTATAGTCCTCCGTGATTCGGGGCACTCTCATTGTCAAGATCACTTAAGCCAGGTTGATAATTGATCCAGTTATTTATGGCATCTTCCTGTATACCTTTTTTTTAAGTCAAACAATTTTTATTAGGCAATTGTAAGACGGCTCTGTCAATATGAAGCCACATTGATCATTGGTCCACTCACTTTCTAGCAACTGTATGAAAATACGACGATCGTCACACATGACCGTAACTATTCCACATTTATCTTGACAATGTCCTTCGGATGCTTAAGCCACACCTTTCTACCTGCATTATTATCTATACATAAGACGTTGTTTATACCGTTTTGGCCCACATTTATGTTACTATACTAGTTAAAATGTCATGTGTTGCTAAAAAAAAGTTAAAATGTCATGTTCATGGTATCTTGGCTTTTACATGTTTATTAGAAGTAAAGAATCTAGAGCAAAGAGGGTATGACTTGTAGATTATTCCTAAGCGGGAGAAAGATCATGAGCTCCTCTTCACCGAGAAAAGAAGGATCGTGACAAGTCCGTACGTACGCGGTTGTTCAACCGCAGCAACCTCCGCCCAAATCGGGGACCCGCGAGGGAGGAGCCTCGTGTCCTGAGAGGGCGACGCGACGTCTCGCTCTGGCTCTGCTCTCGCCCTCCGGCTCGCGTCGGGGCCGCTCCGCATCTCCGTCCGTCGTGTGGCTCGCGGCCTCCGCCGGCCCTGGAAGCTGCCGCTTGAACAACCTTCCATATATACCACTGCTCCCACTCTCCCTCTCCCGGCTCCTCCCTCCCTCCCTCCCCCCGGCCTCCGCCCGGCGGCCTCGTCTCGTTCCGATCCCCGCGACCCCCGCGTCCCGCAATGGCGGCCGCCGGCGAGTCGGCCGGCGAGCTGCTGCGCCGCGCGGCGGCGCTGGTCCCCGCGGAGCACTACGCGCTCGCGGCCCTCGTCGCCGTGTCGGTCCTCGCGTACCGGTTCGTGGAGCTCCACGTCATCGGGGACCTCCTCCGCGGCCTCCGCGGCCGCCGCGTCGAGCTCACCTTCCACCCGGCCTCCGAGATCTACCACTGCGTCGCCTCCAAGTGCCGCTCGCTCCACGGCAGGTACACACGCACGGCCTCCGGGCCCTGGACCTGATCGGCGAATTTACTCGGTCGCGTCAGAATTCAGAAATAATAATTAAATTAAACGCTGCCTGGGGTTTTCAGTTTAATCGCTCGGCCGCTGCAATTCCTGGTCAAAGCTGCATTGGCACGACTGACTGTCCTTTCCGGCGGCTTCTGCATTTCGTCATGGCTGCCTGAGATTGACTGTGCTTGTGTTATGATGATGGATTCAGGTACCTGGCGACGCCTTGGCTTGCGAGCCCGCATTTGCAGACATTGTTCCTGGGAATCCATGGGAGACCCCCGTCCTTCACCTACAAGAGGTTAGGCTAGATCCTTGTAGAGATTAGTGAGCACAAGTGCATTGTACTCTTGAACATTGCAAACTATCCGATTATAGTGTCCCTGTGAAAAAGTTACTACAGTCTGCACTGGCAGATATTCTGCTACTGTATCACAAAATCTAACTACACGCTGGACCGTAGACTGTAGTTAATGGTTCTGTGAATGCAAAACAATCAACTCATGTGATTTAATTTGGCTATGTACCATTTCTTCATGACTGCTGTTATTGCTCTTCAATCTGATAAAGACCAATGCATTAACTCTTTTTGTTCATGATGTATGCCTTCTTCTTGATTTTGGAGGGGCACAAGAATCGTTTTTCTTACATTTTTGGTTCGCACTGGAGTGATTATATCCTCTATACTGCAGGCAACTGTACACAGTTCGTGATGGTGGAACCATTGCTTTGGATTGGCTGCTGGCCTTTGATTTGGAGGGTATGGGGCTCACATATTGTGGAATTGTATATATCATATATGGTGGTGTCTGACATTTTTACCTTGGCAGATGCAGATGAGATCATTTCAAAAGATTCTTCAACACCCCTTTTAGTTGTCGTCCCTGGATTAACCAGTGATTCTGATGCTGCTGTTAGTCTCTAACCTTTTTCTGATGTTGGCTTATACAGTTATACCTGTGTTGCATATTTGAAGAGCTCTGGGTTTCATGATTAGATAACTTATTACTATATTTGGTAACCATTCTAAAGATTTAGTTGGCTATTGCAGTATGCAAAACACTTGGTTCATTCCATGGCGAGAAAAGGGTGGAATGTTGTTGTAAGTAACCACAGGGGTCTTGGTGGTGTGTCCATTACAGTAAGTTCTGTTATATAATTTACATTTCCAATTATTGATATTTCACTCCGCAATTCCCTGTTACTTTGCTGCAAACTTACAAATTCTTGATTACTGTTTGGAGTTCGCTTGTCACCTGTAAATTGTCAAGAAGATTTATGTCTATTACTTGAGCTATAAACCTGGTTACCTTAAAATGACCAGAACATGCCGAAAGTCAAAGTTGTAGACTGCAGAAAGAAGTTTGATTTGCACTGAATGAATTGATTTGGTCATTCACCATCACTCACCCATAAATTTTATTTTCCTGGCAGTCAGATTGCCTCTACAATGGTGGATGGACAGAAGATGTCCGAGAAGTTATTAATTATCTCCATCGCAAGTATCCAAAGGCTCCGATGTTCTGTGTTGGTACAAGCATAGGTGCCAATATTCTGGTATGTTATCTTTGTCTAAACTTGCCTTTCATTTTCTACCACAAGTGACGATTGAATAGTTGTTAGTTGCTTAGTCTACTAACACCACTTGGACCTTTGTATTTGACTTTGATTTAGTTTTAAAATTATAACTTCTTTACATACTATGTAAGAAACCAGACTGGACCATCCAGGAAGTGTCTGAAACCAGCTATTCTATTATGTCTTCGCTCTGCATATGATGTTAAACTAAGTTTTTTTGAAGAAAAATTATACACACATAATTAATGCAAATCTACCCTTTTTTCTCTCGCCAAACCCCCCCGTAAGGATCATTTGGCAATCCTTGTCAGATCTATCATTTACAGGTCTATCATTTAGATAATGTGGATTTCTACTATTGTGTGTTCACTAACTCCCGAGCTGCTCTTGCTTATTATCTCAATAAATGCTAAAGTATGTCACTGGATCTAAGAGCAATCTTGATTGATGTACTGACAATGTATATTGAATACACATCTTTGCCCAGGTCAAGTACCTTGGAGAAGAAGGTGAGAGTACTCCTCTGGCTGGTGCTGCATCTATTTGTTCTCCATGGGATCTGGTGGTTAGTTGCTGGACCTGATTAACTGTAGTACATAGTACTTATAACTGCATATGCAATTTACTGCAACTCTCACTAATTTTGAACTTAGTTTGACACCACCTTCCTGAGAAGAATGTATTTGTCATGAATAAAGAAATTCGCTGCTCAAAGAACCTATGAATAATCTTTCCTATGTTTTGATTTATTGGTAACTTAGGGTTAGGGTGGCATCTGGGGAGATTTCTGGAAGTGCTTTTGCTTTTTTCTTGTTTACTGAAAACTGTTAGGGGAGGCCGCAGCAGTAAATTTAAGTATCAAATTTTGCTTTTGCTTTACTATTACAGAGTTATCAATTCTTAACCTCCTCTTTTGAGTCATAACAAAATCATTTTGATAGAATGGCAAGGGTTCTCTTCTGTACTACCAAGTTTACCCAATTGCTTCCACAGAGCAACACCAAATCAGCACTTAGCATCATTGTATCAGTGCAACACCAATTCAGCACTAGAATCGTTGTATTTTGTCATTTAACTTCAATTTTGTAGGTATGTGACAGATTTATTTCCCGTAAGCTTGTGCAACGGTTTTATGACAAAGCCCTTGCCTTTGGTCTAAAGGGCTATGCAAAGCTGTAAGTATCCGGTCCTTAGTAAGCATTTTTACATGACTCTTTTTACCGAATCTCCAGTTTTGACGTCATTCTTACTGTTTTGGTTTCGGTGCTACTGCTATACTCTCCTGTAGATTCCTACTATGTGTATATATTAAACCTAAATTTAGTTTTTTTTAAAATTAAAGTCTCACTTGAGGACAGAAGATAAACTTTGTCTATGTAACCCTAGTTCAGTGATGCCATTTTTTCTAGTTCTAATTCTTTTACAGCTTGGAAATACATGTCTGTACAAGGGGAAAAACTATATTTTGTACAGGTTTGAGCAAATGCGTGATATGTTCCCATTATCCAATAATCTCTGCAGCTTTGCCGAAAATAAAACAATTTCTATGCAAGTGTATTGGTTCCGCTAGCAGTCTGGAGCTAGAACAGAACCTAGAAATGCTCTATATTTTTCACTTTTTGGTTGCAAGAGGCATTGGGTACAAGTCTATTGTCCATACCTCACTTCTGATCTGATCTCACTATGATAGTACCCTTTGCACAGTAGTGACAGGAATAATGACAAAAGATACAAGTTGTAGTTCATGGCACTAAAACTTGTAATCGATTATATGATGGCTGTTGAGCAAGAGGGCCCTTTCTTAGATTGCTTACTTTTCCCCTTTTGCAGACATCAACCTGTCTTGGCTCGCCTTGCAAATTGGGAGGGTATTAAAAAGGTTTGACTCACTCTGCTGCAAAATTGTTTCAGGCACTGCATAAATTTGTGGGATTTATATTGAAACTGTCCTTCTGTTAATTTGATCACTTTCACTTTATGGAGCCAGAACACCGATTTGTTGGCATGTACTGTTTTATAATTAGCTACTTCTCTACTTTAAATTCAAGCTGCCAACAGTTTGACTACTTTGCTACTCCCTCCGTTCGGAATTACTTGTCACAAAAATGGATGTATCTACAACTTGTAGATACATCCATTTTTGTGACAAGTAATTCCGAACGGAGGGAGTACTTCATAACTGGGAGAGTTCATTTTGAGGGGTTATTCATGACTTGTGTGATATTCATTTTTTTTCTATTTTCAGTCACGCTCTATCCGGGAGTTTGACCACCATGCCACTTGCATTGTTGCAAAATATGAGGTACCTTCCTAGCACGCCAATTGCCTAGCTTTGCTCATTACCCGATTCTGTCATCAATCAGATGTCTTACTCTTCCTGTTGCTTACATCACATGCCCACTGCTCTATGATTATAAGATTAAGAACTGCTTGCTGTTGAGTAATGGGAGAATCTCATTGCTCACGTAATATTTTTTATTTCTCAGACTGTGGATACCTACTATCGCCGGTGCAGCAGTGCTAGTTTTGTTGGTAATGTGTCAGTTCCCTTGCTTTGTATAAGTGCTTTGGATGACCCCCTTTGCACAAGAGAGGCAATTCCTTGGGATGAATGCAGGTGATTTATTTTCCTTGTAAAAAGCATTCTCCTGAAATTTATATTTTCTACACCAATGTTAAAGCATGAGTTCTTTTGAGTCTGATCCAATCAATCCAGAGCATACATAAGGAATTGATCCAATGGATGAGAAAATAAGCTCAAACACATGCACTAATTATCCTCTTAATTGCACATTTAGCTCTCTTAACTTCTTGACAAATTTCTCTGTACATCTCATTGATATTTCTATTGCATCACATTCTTTATACTACCTCTGTTCATATTTATAAGACGTTTTAGACATTCAGATACTGTTCAAAACAGTACAAAGCAAGCTGTCTGAAACGTCTTATAAAAACAAACGGGGGGAGTATTTGATTTACATACCCTGCTGCTTCTCTTGGTTGTACATGTCAGCTGCATATGCCATTTTATATCTCACGGGATGTATAATGTGATAATGTCCATTGCACATACATGATTGCTGGTATGTACTCACTGAAAGCATCTTGATTTGATTTAGAGCGAACAAGAACATTGTTTTGGCAACTACTCAGAATGGTGGCCATCTTGCATTTTTTCAAGGACTAACTGCTGGAAAACTATGGTATGGTGATCGTACTAAATCTGAAAATGTCTAGTATATCCATGTGAGTTGTATTTTTATTGCATGATTAATTGATATACTTTGTAGGTGGGTCGGAGCTGTGTCTGAGTTCCTCTGTGCTCTGCATGACAGCTCGTACATGCATCGACAAAAGGTGTGTCACTATATCATGGTTCATGGATGAAAGCACCTAAGTGCAGCGCTTTGGCTCCCGGGTCCATTGGAGCCCGAGTTCAAAAAAATAAAATGAAATACATATTTTGAAGTTTCAGGAAAATTTTGAAATACATAAAGATGTGATCTACATACATGTAAAATAGTTAAATCTATATGTACTAGTGCAAAAAAGAAAAAAGAAAAAACAGATTTTATTTTGGAACACCAAAATGTGTTCTGTAAACTTTGAAAAAAAGGGGGGCTCCAACTGAACTGAGCTCATTTTATGATATCCTCATATCCGTATGTCGCACGCCCAATTTTGGTATGGTCTTTACTTTGGTTTCTTAATGTCATAACTAAATGCAGGCGGAAGATCATATTCTGCATTCTTCACTGGAGTCGTCCATTGACAAGAGCCCGTACGTCAACATCCTTGGAGATGGAATGATAGCTCCAGTCGGAAACGATGGGCCCCCTTCTAGCCAGATCACCGATGATCTGAAGCCGAATGCCACGGTGAACAGCACACAACAAGATGAACAAGCCAAGGAAGCGGAGAACAAAAGCGGCACGGATGCAGATTTACCCGCTCAAAGCCCTGCAGCTGCAGGGTCAACAAAGCAGCAAGGGGAGGAACGCTACGCTGATAAGATCCGCGACGCCATGGCTCCCGTCAAGAGATCCGTAAACAAGCTCGCCCGGTACCAAGGGAGGTCAGTCTGGCTCCTCGCGTACGTAGCCTTGGTAACGTCGTGGCCGCTGCTTGGCTCCCTGGCTTTCATGCTCTTCAGGAAGAAGTCGAGGAATCCTCTGTCCGCTAAGTAATCATGGTACAGCAGATAAGTAAACTGTGCGCATAGTATTTACTTACTCCGTTTTGCATCATGGTCTGTATGCACGCCTTGGTGCAGTGGTCGGAATAATAACGGTGTCATACATGCACCTGTCTTCAGCTATACGTGTTTAGGCAATTTTGTGCCGATAAGATGCTTCCATATCGTCGTGTTGCTATCTCGCACCAACCTGCATATGTGTCACTACCATATAGGAAGAGGAAAGGCTGAGTTTGTCTTGTTGATCCCCTCTCTGGGCACTTGTTAAGAGACAAGTGGCTGGTGTGGAGGGCTTCTGTCTTCTTTAATCGAAGAAAGTGAGAATGGGAAAACGGGAAAATGGTGGTTTCCGTAGGCGGTTAACATTGTCAAGTGTGAACAAAAGGGACAATGGCTGACATTGACGTATCATCCCCTTGACGTGGCTATGCTCCTGGTCAGATTTGCTTGGATCGTCTACGATTTCGGTGCAGTGACTAGTGAGATATCTTTGGGAAGCACTTGTTCGATTCCTGGCCACACACGCGTGGCCCCGGCCGGCCTCTGCCCCACTTTCGTTCTTGGCCTAGCATAAAATTCCCTGCCTGCCTTTTCACGCCGATAAGATGTGCTTTTTCAGAAAAACGATTCTGAATTTTCCGTTGGGAGATATACTTGCATCTTCCTCTGAATGATCTACGGAAATCTTCCGTTGAGAGATATACTTGCATCTTCCTCCGAATAACCTACGGAAATCTTATTTGGCGACCGTTCGCCAGGAAGGGGGTGACAGTTCGAGTAGTTGTTAGGGGGTTCACAGTTTTTCCAGGGCCACGTGTCATTTTTTAGGGTGAAAGCTCAAAACTGTCATCACACCAGATAATATCATTGTCACTATGAAAGATCTGTCATCCCACACATAACTAAAAATGTCATCAAAACGTTTGCAAGTGTCATCCCTTCCTCGCCAGATAAGAGGGTCCATAACCTATTCGTTGTCACGCAAGCTACTTTGACATGTACTTTATACTACTAGTACTATAAAACTATATATGGTGGAGAAAAATTATGGTGGCTTGTGATTTGCTGGCTTGTTGCGTGAACCATTCCGCCCGCCCTTGAGGCGTGCACGGATTTCGGAAGACTAAACAAATACTGCCAAGGTCAACTAGAGTACGATCCTTCCAACTCTGCTGGATAATCGAAAACTACGTGAGTAGCTGTACGTGCTGGCCCTACTGCTGCCAAATGTAAAGCCAAAATACTTCCAGGGAGCGAGTTTGGCGAGACGGCCGCGTCGGTCGCTATGACCGGTCTGGTTCAAGCAGAGGCGGGTGTGCCCAGGCCAGCTGCCCCACGGTGATTTGGACCGCGGGGACCAACAGGGCAGGCACAGTGCGCTTCTGTTGGAGTGCGTGAGATGTTTGTTCGCCTCGCTTGTGTGGTGTCCCATGTGCGGCGGATGACCTCAGGGATGATGTCAAAGCGAGTTTCTTCTTCTGCCGCGTCGCCGTCGCCATTGTGGCAGCTCTTGTGTGCCGTGACATCCTTGCCAATGTGTAGTGCCGCTGTGTGCATCCAGGCCACAGATTTCCTGGGTGTTATTTGCAAGATTTTAGGAACTTCTATCGCCGGCGTCTTTCCGTGTGCTGCTCAATGGCACCGCTGGCACCCCCATTCTTCACGGGAGAGGCTTACGGTAGGGTGACCCCCTCTCCCTTCTGCTGTTCGTTATGGCGATCGACCCCATCAACCACATATGGCACGACCATCGGCCTCCTTTCAAGACCCAGGGGACGCACGTCCATGATCAGGACATCGCTAAATGCGGCTGATGCGGCTATTTTTATGACCCCAAACTAAAGACGCATTTCGAAGCTTTGCCTTGATCCTCCATCACTTTGGGATTGTCACGGGCCTGGTAACCAATTGTCAGAAGAGCTCGGTGGTGCCGATCCGGTGCCATGGGATTGGTCTCGACGATGTGCTCCGCGGCTTCTCGACAATGAAATCCGCCTTCCGCATAAGATACCTTGGGCTCCCGTTTACCATGGGTTGCCTCAAGCATAGCAATTTTGCAGTACCTTGAGGACAAGGTGGCACCCAAGTTGATGTCGTGGTGTGGCAGGCACACTACCACGGTTGGAAGGAATGTTTTGGTACAGGATGTGCTCACCTCGCTTGTCATCTACCACCTCACCCCATTGGACATCCCCATTGTTGTTCTATGCTACATTGATAAGCTTCGGCGTGCATGCCTTTGGGCGACTAGCGACAAGGTCTTGGGTGCAAATGTAAGAACTGATGGGACAAAATTTGTTGGCCTTGGAATCCTTAACCTAGAAAATTTTGTTGCCGCTCTTCGCCTGAGACGGCTTTGGTTTGAATGGACGGATGACTCTAAGTCTTGGATTGGCCTCGGGAACCCCTGCACCGACGACGATAGAGATATCTTTGTAGCAGTCACCGGTGATGGAGAAAAGGTGAGGTTCTGGAGCTTGCCGTGAACCTAAACCGGCAGATCTCGGGGTAGGGGATCCTAAGCTAGCCGTTTAGGAGCGATGGTAACAAGAAAACTGATGACCCACAAGTATAGGGGGTCAATCGTAGTCCTTTCGATAAGTAAGAGTGTCGAACCCAACGAGGAGCAGAAAGAAATGACAAGTGGTTTTCAGCAAGGTAATTTCTGCAAGCACTGAAATTGTCGGTAACAGATAGTTTGATAGCAGGATAATTTGTAACGAGTAAGTAATGGTAACGGTAAGTAAAGTGCAGCAAGGTCGCCAAATCCTTTTGTGGCAAATGACAGGCCAAAACGGTTTCTTATAATAGGCAAAGCGTTCTTGAGGGTACACGGGAATTTCATCTAGTCACTTTCTCATGTTGGTTTGACTCATGTTCGCTACTTTGATAATTTAATATGTGGGTGGACCGGTGCTTAGGTGTTGTTCTTACTTGAACATACCTCCTACTTATGATTAACCCCCTCGCAAGCATACGCAACTACGAGAAAGGTATTATGATAAATCTAACCATAGCATTAAAGTTTTGGATCCACATCGGTCCCTTACGAAGTAGCGCATAAACTAGGTGAAAGAACATGCGGTGCCCCCATGTTTGGTTTTGGTAATTGATGACGTTCTCTATGGACTAATGGTTGCCTTGAGTTATATTTGAAGGATTTGTCCATAGGTTTTTCTTGAAGTCCATGTGTTGGTTTCAAGGAGTTTATGTGTTGACCAAGGTGCTATTCAAGGAATTATCCAAATATTAGTCATGTAGAAGACATGATACAAGGTTGATCAAGACTAAGTAAAGTGTGAATCAAGTTGATCAACACGCAAAGCATAGAAGATGTACCGAAAGGGATCAAGTGATCCCATGGTATGGTAAGCATTGTCCATTACGCTTTTTGTACTAACCCATGGTCTATGTGAGAGTTCTATGTGAGGGTAGGTATGTTTCCATGGGCTTGTGTCAATAGGAAGATCTCCTACAACCCATGGAGGATGACATCAAGTGGTGATCGTCATCAAGATTGCGGTGTGCAAGTTCAAGTGGAGCATCTCGAAGAGTGGAGCATCACGAAAAGATCATGCTTTAAGCTTGTCATTCATTGTGGTGACAATGGACTTGTGAAGATGTTTGGAAGAGTGGCTCACCCATAGTGGAGTATGGGGGAGCAATCTACGAGTCTTCATTGAGCCAATGCAATCAAGAAAGGTGGTCCAACTTGAGGGAGTCAAGATCGTCATCATATAGATCAAGTGGACTATGTGCAAGGAAAAGGTTTGTCCTTGTTAGGTTTTATATTTTACCGGTCTCATGGTGTTAGTTGGGAGACCAGATTATAGGATCGATAGCCGTACTATCAAGGGGGCTCTCGAGTGAGTAGCTTGATCGTATCGTTCGGTGAGAGCTCAAACCATTGCATTCTTGGCATCATCATATTTCTTGGTTCTTGTTTGGATTTTCTCTTTGTGAGGTTTTAGATCTTGTGGTTATCTTCATGACAAGCTCTAGTTCATCGAAAACCGATTTCCTATGCATCTTCTTTTGCGTTTTCGGTGTTTGAGTTTTTACCGGTCTTATTTGATAAAGGGTTCTCACCATTTTATTTTTGGTATTTCTAAATTGCTATTTCTTGATATTTATGTTAGCCCTTGTATTTAGCTTTCCAACAAACTTGGTTTCATCAAATTCAGAGTTCGTTTGCAAAAGTTGTGGCCGTTTCAATTTTACCGGTTCCCGCTTCTCTGTGCCTAGTGCGGGTGCCCGGGGTCCTTAACCCCCGGGTGCCCGGGGTCACCCGAGCCCCTCCTTAGTGACCTCTCTGGCCAGCCCGGTTGCCCGGGGTCATCCGGGGCGCTCCCTCACCTCCTCTGACCATCCCGGGTGCCCGAGGTCTTGGACCCGGGTGCCTGGGCTCCTCCGCCTCCTCCTCTCGGCCCCCTCCAGGTGCCCGGGGTTGGGAACCCTAGGTGCCCGGCCCCCCTGCCGCTGTGCTTCCCTTGTTCGTCCGGGTGCCTGGGTACCCGGAGTTTTGTGGCTTTTTCTCTGGGTTGTCCGGGTGCCCGGACCCCTTTTGTCCCGGTGCCCAGGGTATAACGGTCATATTTTTCTTGAGGGTATTTATACCCCCTTCTTCCTCCTCCAACCTAAGAAATCTGAGCAAGTTTTCCCCCACCATTCTTGACCTCTTGGAGCTTGCTATCTCTCAATCCCTCCATGGATTCTTGCTAGTTTTTTGGGGAAAAGAGAGAGGAGATCTAGATCCACATTTCCACCAATCACTTTCTCCTCTATGTGAGGGGAACCCCTTGGATCTAGATCTTGGAGTTCTTGGTGTTCTCATTCTTGTTCTTCCTCTCATTTCCCTCCCTAGCATTAGTTGCTTTGGTGGGATTTGGGAGAGAAGGACTTGGACACTCCGTGTGCCCTTGCCATTGCATTTGGTGCATCGGTTTGAGTTCTCCACGGTGATACGTAGAAGTTACAAGTTGAGAAGCTTATTACTCTTGGGTGCTTGGTACCCTTGAGCTTGTTCCTCTTGGGTGCTTGGGCGCCCTAGACGGTTGGTGGTGTTCGGAGCTCAATCATTGTAACGTAAAGCTCCGGGCAAGCGTCGGGGTCTCCAATTAGGTTGTGGAGATCACCCCGAGCAATTTGACGGGTTCCCGTGACCGCCCCCAAGGGTTGCCAAAGTGTACGGGTCCGGTGACCGCCCCCAAGGTTTGCCATTTGTATGGGTTTGGTGACCGCCCTCAAGGGTCCCTTAGTGGAATCACGACATCTTGCATTGTGTGAGGGTGTGAGGAGATTACGGTGGCCCTAGTGGCTTCTTGGGGAGCACTGTGCCTCCACACAGCTCCAAACGAAGATTAGCATCCGCAAGGGTGTGAACTTCGGGATACATCATCGTCTCCGCGTGCCTCGGTTATCTCTTACCCGAGCCCTTTACTTATGCACTTTACTTTGTGATAGCCATATTGTTTCTTGTCATATATCTTGCTATCACTTAGTTATTTATATTGCTTAGCATAAGTTTTTGGTGCACATAGGTGATCCCAGTTGTTGTAGGTTTTGTGCTTGACAAATTAACTGCTAGGTTTATTCCACATTTGTTCAAGCCTAAACCGTAATTATTTTAAAGCGCCTATTCATCCCCCTCTAGGCGACATCCTCAATTTTTAAATTGGTATCAGAGCCTCGTCTCTCTTTGTCAGGCTTAACCGCCTAGAGAGTAAGGATGTCGACTAGGGGCTTAGGATTCTCTGACACTCTTAGTTTTGTGGCACAAATTTTGATGTTTGGGTAATTCGCATGCTTAGTCTCTTTAGGGTCATGGACCCAAATTTAGGGCGAATTGTAGATATGGGTTTTTATCCTCCAAAGGATCCCCAAGATTATCTTTAGAGGATGAGAAAAACTCTTATCTCAATGCTCAAGCTTCTAATGTGCTTTTCGATGCTTTGAGCAATGTAGTTATTTTTCAACTCATGCCATTTTGGGATGCTCATGAGTTGTGGACAAAGCTTCAAGATAAGTATGGCGTGTCCAAGTTTTGTGGGGATGATTATTCTTCCTCCACCTCCGGCCGTGTTGCTTTCTCAACTTCTTCTACTTCACCTACATGTGGATTGCCACAAGGTAATGATATGGTGAGTAGTGGTGTTCATTGCAATGATGGTAGTGTTCTTATCATTGATGATTCCTCATCACTATCTTATTGCAATGCTCCATCTTTGGACTTCAACACTTCGAGCTCTCTAAATGTTTCACATGCTTGTGTTGATAGTCCTTGCATATCATGTAGAAATTGCTTTACTAAATCTCATGATAATATGCTTGCCATGTATTGTCGCCATGATAAAAATGCATCTATTTCCTCGAATTGTTGTGCTAACAATGTAGAGGAAACCCAACACCCCATGGAACAAGATGTGGTCTTGAATGGTGCCTCAAGGGATCATACATCGTCATCGATTGTGTTTTTCCTTATGGCTAAGGCTTCAAAGGTATCTCCCACTTTGAATCCCAATATATCTTGTGATGATATTGATGATGACAAGAATGATGATGATGATGTTGATAGTGATGAAGAGAATGATAATGTTGCCTCCTTAAAGATTAAGGGGGAAATGATTTTTAAAGCTCTTCATAAGAATAAAATTGCTTGTTCCAACTTCATGGAAATCATGTCTATTGCTATTGAGGGCAAGAAATATATTGATGAGTTGGAATCTTGTCTTGAGGAGCATGATGTCACCATTGAGAAAATGGAAGGTCATGAGCGTGATTATGCTAATGAGATTGCAGACCTCTCCCAAGCTTTTGAACTTGAACAAACCACCAAGGAATCTCTTGAGGAGACTTTTGCTCTAGAATTATCTAGAGTGAGGGAATCTCATGATAGAGCTCTTGATGTGGCCAATGTTTTTGAAACTAAAAATGAGAACCTTGAAGTTGCGCATGCGAAACTCCTTGAGGACTTTGGGCACCTCAAAAATGGCTCAATGGTCATTAAGAGTGAGCTCATCAAACTCACCGAGTCTCATGCACAACTTAAAGCTTCATATTCAAATGAGCTTGTAAAGTTTCCTTCTCCTCTTGCTATTATTGATGATGCTTGTGCTATTAACTCTCTTACTTGTGAAGCATCCATTTTGAAGGAGAATATTGAGGTACGGGCTCAACTTGAGTTGCTATCTAGCAATTACGGGAAATTGGAAGAAAGCTGTGAAAAGCTCTCAAGCTCTCATGATGATCTTCTAGTATCCCATAATGTGGTAAAGATAGCTCATCAGGCCATGCTTGCTAAGGTAACATCTAGTGAGCCTCATGTGGACACTAGCACTACTTTTAGTCAAAATGCTATATTGCCTTGTGCTAGTCCTCGTAATTCATCCATGCATAACATTGGTACATCTTATGATGAATTACTTTCCTTGCCTTGTTGCTCTAACGATGAAGCTTATACTTCCTCTAGTGCTTGTTTTGAGACTAACCATGTAGAGGAAATTAAAGAGCTCAAGGCCCAAGTCACTTCTTTGAAGAAAGACTTGGAAAAGTGTCATGAAGGGAAGGCCACACTCAACAATATCTTGAGTGTGCAAAAATCCCCCAATGACAAAGGCGGACTTGGATTCAACTCCTATAAGAAGAAGAAGTCCAAGAGCAACAAGAAGAAGGGCCAAGAACAAGTCAAGAATTCGGCCAAGATTGTTTGCTTCAAGTGCAAAGTTGAAGGGCATCATGTTAGATCTTGCCCATTAAAGAAGAAGGCCGTTGGTGACAAGCAACAAGGGAAGCGGCCACAAGTTCATTCTCATGCGCAACCACAAGTTGAAGAAAGGCCTCTTCCCAAGAAGACTCAAGCTAATGCTTCTCAAGTTGAGAAATCAAGTGAGAAGAAAGTGAAGAGTAGACGTTGCTACTTATGTCGTGAAAAAGGTCACCTCGCTTCTTCATGCACTAGTAGTAACTTATCCAACCCAATTATTATTGATGATATCTATTCTCTTGGGAAGGATAAGGTTGGCAATGTGTTTGCCAAGTTTGTTGGTACTCAAAGTGGTTTCAAGCAAAAAACCATTTGGGTTGCCAAGCCTATTGTGACTAACCTCTTAGGACCCAACTTGGTTGGGGACCAACAAGCTCAAACTTGATCAATAGGTATTGATGGAGGGCATTAGAGACTTGGCTACATTATGAAGAATTAAGGGAACTTCATCATTCTTATTGTCTCAAGCCAAGTCAATTGGGTTACACTGGTGCGCGTCGGTCCTAAACAAACGGTTTTTTTACCCCTTTTCGCGATGGCATTTGGAACCGTCGCCAAGTGAGTGTGGGCGATAAGGGGGTCCTTCCCATACGACCCAGAAACCGTCGGGGATAGGGCCCCTACAGTACTCCTACTTGTTTCTGCTCGCATTGCCATCGCAGTCGGTATTCTGTGGTGCTACGTTTACGATGTGCGGCCCATCACAAATGGTTCACTATTATAGAACGTGTATGATGCACGGCCCATCACAAACGGTTCACCGTTAAGAAGATTAGCTAGTCGTCGTACGAGTGTCGGACAAGATTACTAAACGTCGGACCGTCATAACATTGTCGTACACGCCAACTATTGCACACGCTATTCTGTGGTGCAACGTTTACGATGCATACTTCATCAGAAATAGTTCATGGTTGGGAATCGTGCATGATAAGGCAACTAACACAAACGTTTAGTTTGCCCGCACCGTTTGTGATATTGTCTGACATCGCACACGCTTTGCAAACGGCAACTGTGTGCATGCTTGCACATGTTTCCTCTGTGTGAACCGTCTCCGATTATGGTGGATATCGCAAACGTTTGTGTTTTACCAACCGTGTGTGCCGTAACAACCTGGAGAGCGTAATTTCACCGTAATTTAATTGTCGCTTTTCCAAATTGTACCGGATTTGGATTTGAATGTATGCTACAGCTTTATTCATATGCATCAGGTTCAAACAACCAATGCATTATTCGATTCATAGGTACATATGTTCAAGAATTACATAAGAACCAAATAAAGAATGATGAACCAAAGTTGTATACTTGTACTATTAGAGACGGTAAAGAAAGAGGCGAAACATATTCTGGTTGCTGAACAAGGTGAAACAGAATGCCCATATCATGCCCTCCTCCATGCAGAAGGCACACACGACTCTAGTCCAACCCCTTGTGATGGCCGACCGCCCATCCTTCACGGTCTTCATGAAAACATCTAGATAATCATCGTGTTCTGGTAGAAATACTTTAACCTTTGCATGCCCACCAATCATGTAGTTTGAGAGGTAATCTTGAGTAAACTGCTTTGGCAACCACTGCAAAGGAAAAAGATTCAGACATTGTCATCTAACACAACTCATTATGGGCAGTAAAACGAAGGCTGCAGAGTTCTTACTTACCATCCAGCAGTTCGCTATTGTCTTGGATAAAGTGTAAACAAATAGTTTAATTGCCATCTTTGGACACATTTTACTAACAATCTTTATCAGCTTCCTCACTTGATGCTGGTTCATCGATATCTCATTGCCCCATACGCAAAAAGGGTCGAAACAAGGATCTTTACCAATGACATATGTACCTAAAGGCACCAAGTTAATATTAGAAGCTAAACAACAATTGCACAATGATGTAGTACAACACTCTTTTATAATATGTCTATATACATCCGTATGTGGTAGTCCATTTGAAATCTCTAAAAAGACAAATATTTAGGAACGGAGGGAGTATCTTATAACATCCAATATACTCACATACTAGATGAATTAACATCTTATATTATGGGCCGGAAGGAGTTTAGTTCATTCTTACCAATTATCTGCTGTTGTATCCACGGGTTACAGTTAGTTTGAGCTAGTTCGGGCTCAAATAGCTCTAAAGTATATCTAAACGTGAGGGCTAGTTTGAGCTAGTTGCATCTATAACCCACCCAAAAAAAACTAGTATCCAACTCAAGAGGTGCTAATTGGAGCTAGCTCTCCTAGTGCATTTATTGTCAATCTAACCCTTCCATCCAAACAACTCTTTGGATGGAGTTAGTTCAGGGTTAGTAATGAGCTCGAAACTAACTCTAACCTCTAGCTAAGTTGAGTATCCAAACATGGCTGTGTTGTTGCCGTTGCTCTTCTACGTATATCTAGACATCATTAGAACATTAATGTAACACTCTTCCTTGTTGCTATGTAGCCTTGGATTGCATATTTCGACATTAAGTACAGTGCATGTTGCTATGTAGCCTCAGATATATTACATATGGCCCTAGTTAACCTAAGGAAAAATGGTTGCAGATATATTCAGTTAAAAGTCCAATTCACCGACTAGTCCGTTATCAGCCGCCGGCCTATATGGTACCAGCTACTGATATCCTGAACAGTGAGCAGATATAAGCCATGGGATGAAACTAACCTCGATGGAAAACAACAGTCATTCCCAAAATTGTCCTGTGTAGGTACATCAAGAAGCATGTTAAGCACAACAGGCTAAACATCAACCAAAATTACACATGGCAGACAAAATAATCTCCAAAAGATAGCTTCAGTGTGCAGGTTTAAGCATGCTAGTAAAGCAAAACAAGTGGAAAGGTGTGCTAACTGCAACAGGCCAAACATTTAACAACAAGCAAACATGGTCATTCAAACTGGTATTGTGCCGGTCTAAGTAACTGGTTATGCTTAAATAAAAATGGAAAGGCGTGTTAACTACAAGATGCAGCAGCCAAATGTAGTCATTCATAGTGGTATTGTTGAAACTGGTAATGATGAAATTGAACTGCACAGTTCATACTTGCACATATAGAACATCACGTTGTGAATAACTGGAATAAACAAGGCATACTACGAACAACCAAAGATAGCATTTGAAACCGAACATATGCTAACTACAAACAACCGAACAATCAAAAAACTTTAAAAGAGGCATATGCTAGCTATAACAGGCTTAACAGCAAGCAAGTATATGCATTCTTATCGGTATGTTTAAAATTGGATTGATGAAATGTACTGCACAGTAAATAATTGCACATATAGAGCATCACATTGTGAACAACTGAAATAAACAAGGCATACTGCAAACAACCAGATATAGCAATTAAAATTGGACATATTCTCACTACACTACAAAAGGGACTCGACAAAACAAATCATGGGTTTCCCCCTGTGAAGAGGCACGACAAAACAAATAATGGGTTTCCTCACTTGTCATGGATGGGCTCGTTCCCGTGGGAAGAGCACGGACCCTGGATGCGCTCCATGTTGTCGCAGATGGGCTCCTTCCCCTTGGAAGAGCATGGCTGTAGGGTTCCCTCCCTGATGTCGCAGACGGGTGCTTTCCCCTTGGAAGAGCAGATGGGTTCTTTCCCCTTGGAAGAGCCGGAGAGGGTGCCCTCCTCGTGGTCGCCGTCGATGAGGTCTGACTTGGAAGCTATGGATCCCAAGCCAGCGTCGCAGAACGTGTCCTTCAGAAATGACAAAAAGTGCTCGATGGAGATGTAGAATGGCAAATTGTTGACAATGAGCCAGAGGAGATCAGTGGCAGGGCCATGGATGAGATCGGCGGCGGTTGAACCCGAGGGGTTGGGGGTGGTCCACTTAACCTATGACACATCCCGCCTCAGGGCGTCGCTGTCGATGACCTCTATGTCGTAGCCGGCGGACGAGACATGCCCGCATACTCTAGCCCGCTGCTTGAGTGCCTGCCGCTAGTAATGGTCGTCAGCTTCCTCGGCGGCGTCGAGCGAAGAGACCGCTATACACCTCTTTTGGGCCAGTCGCTCCTCGAGCTCCACGGGAAGCGTAGTCGGGCTTAGGCTGCGACGCTCTGGAGTGGGGGATGGGGATGGGGATCTGTGGGAAAGGGGGTGTTTGGCAGGCGTCATCTAAGAAACTCAGGGCGGCCTGGGTATGGAGATCGGTGGGTAAGCTGCACGGGTAAAACGACAGATGTTGACAATGGAGTCCTTGCAGCGGTAGCGGCGGCGAGGACTTTGCTAGGGTTTCGAGCGAGGGAGGGTGTGTGTGTGTGCGCGCATGCCCGAGGAGGTTTTGGTGTGTGTGTGTGTGTGTGTGGAGGGGGGGTGTTTGAGGAAATGACGTGGGTACTGAAAATTTTACAGTGCGGTCAAACTCTGGAGTGAAATGCCTGGCTATTGAAAATTTTGATGATAGTGCATCGCACACGGTCCGGAGATAACAACCGTGTGTTATGAAACAGAAAACCCTCGAGGCGGGCAGATATTTTCTAGGGATGCATGCGGGATTGGGAACAAGAAACATCACACACGGTCCGGAGGTAACAACCGTGTATTATGAAACAGAAAAACCCTTGAGGCGGGCAGATATTTTTGAGAGGGGGAGCCTCGTGGAGCCCAATGTACTATGCGGATGTGTGCGTGACAGGTGCACCGGCGTGGCACACAATTAGTTTGAGTGAACCGTGTATGTTGCGTCATCCGACTTGTCTAATGTTCATAAATTTGGCGAAAAATGACGCGGGAGAGGGTCAGAACACGAACACACTTGCATGTGGACCAAATTTATGTATCAAAAGGGTGGTTTGATTTTCAAATACCAAATGCAACTTTCATGTGGCACCTCTCTCGCAAAGCGCACGGTATTGCTTGCCCCCAGCCCCCTCGTGTCGGCACGAAGGGATTCCTAAGCTATGAATGCATGCCCCCGCCCCCTCAACCGAGGTTCACCTATCAAAGTGTGACGTGGCTAGAAGTCCCCCTCCTCCCTCGTGTCGGCGCGAAGGGAATCCTAAGCTATGAATGCATGCCCCCCGACCGAGGTTCACCGTAGCAAAGTGCGAAGTAGCTAGCAGCCCCCTCCCTCGTGTCGGCACAAAGGGAATCCTAAGCTATGAATGCATGCCCCCCAACTGAGGTTCACCTAGCAAAGTGTGAAGTAGAGCTAGCAGCCCCCTCCCTCATGTCAGAACGAAGGGATTCCTAAGCTATGAATGCATGCCCCCCCAACCAAGGTTCACCTAGCAAAGTGCGAAGTAGCTAGCAGCCCCCCTCCCTCGTGTCAGCACGAAGGAAATCCTAGCTAAGCTATGAATGCATGCCCTCCCCCCAACCGAGGTTCACCCTAGCAAAGTGCGAAGTAGCTAGCAGCACCTCTCCCTCGTGTCGGCGCGAAGGGAATCCTAAGCTATGAATGCACAGGCCCCCCAACCGAGGTTCACCTAGCAAAGTGCGAAGTAGCTAGCAGACCCCCTCCCTTGTGTCAGCACGAAGGGAATCCTAAGCTATGAATGCATGCCCTCCCCCCAACCGAGGTTCACCCTAGCAAAGTGTGAAGTAGCTAGCAGCCACCCCTCCCTCGTATCGGCATGAAGGGAATCCTAAGCTATGAATGCACATGCCCCCCAACCGAGGTTCACCTAGCAAAGTGCGAAGTAGCTAGTAGCCCCCCCTCGTGTCGGCACGAAGGGAATCCTAAGCTATGAGCATGCCCCCTCCCCCCAACCGAGGTTCACCTAGCAAAGTGCGAAGTAGCTAGCAGCCCCCACCCCCCCTCGTGTCGCCATGAAGGGAATCCTAATTAAGCTATGAATGCATGCCCCCCCAACCGAGGTTCACCTAGTAAAGTGCGATGTAGCAACCCCCCCCCCCACACACACTTTCAGTCAGCGGCCCAGAGAGGCATATATCTCATCAAGATGGATCGTAAAACAGACCAAGAATAATCCACCTTGGTCGTACAATCTCTCTCTTGTTGTTGGTAAAAGTGATGGCTGTCCATGCGGCCCCGGAGATGGGCTAGCTCGCCAATAATCACGCAAGTAGCTAGTCCCCGAAGACAACCACTGCATGCGTGTGGCCCAAACATATGTGTGGAGAGGTGTGTTTTTGAGTAATAATGGAACAACTTTGATGTGGCACCGTGATTTCGAACTAGAAATCCCCACATTGAGTGAGGGTTAGGTTGACGATGCATATGTATGTTACACCACACTTCAAGCCAATGACGGGGATTCACATATGCATGCACGCGTGCATAGTATATGCACTCAAACTTAATTAGGTCTGAATCTCACCATGACCTATACTATGATAACACGAACCAAATGAAGAATACTCCATGGTAACCTATCTTGTTTTTGGTCAAGGTGATCATGGATGTCCACGCGGGCCCACAAATATATAGGCTTGTCGCCGATAACCACGCGAGGGAGTGTATCGTTCGAAGGCAACCACTACATGCATATGTATGGAGGTGATGCGTGCATGCATGTTTGAATACACAACATTGATCTGTCGCTGTGTCAAAAATCGTACACTAGCTCCCCACACAGAGCGATATCGGCTCATGATGGTGTTGTTGTACTAGCCACTTCGACTCGATGGGACGGATTCATGCGTACACATGCATGTGTGTGTGCTCAAAGTGTATCGTGCATGTCATCCCAGAGCAAAAATAACAATCCCCTCCTAAGTCAAATTAACCTCTCTTGTTGTCAGGCAAAAAGAAGTGATGGACCAAGCGGGCCCACAGATGGAAAGCATCGATATCGCTGATAACCGCTTAAGTGGGTGCGAGAGGACAACCACCACCGCTTTGCATGTGGGCCAAACATATATATGTTGAATACACAAAATGCACAACTTTGATGTGCCACATGCCTCAAAAACCGTAAACAATGCACCCACACAGAGCGATGTTCATATCAAGCGCAGTACATATGATGGTCCCCTTCCCCGCTCTTCACCGCATACTATATGCTCCTGCCGTAATATATGTACAGCCCAAAAGAATCCTCATCGGTGGTGAAATTAATTAACCTCTCCCGATGTATGTCAAAGTTATCATGCATGCATGCATCGACGATGGCCTCATGGGACCACAGATGGAAGCATCACACGTGAGTGTCTTAGCTAGGATATATATGCATGTAGCCCAAATAGGTGTTGTGTGATGTTTGAATAACCAATTTCACAATTTTGACGTGGCACGTGCCTCGTTAACCAAAAAGTCCCGACACTGAGTGAGGTGTACTTGTTCACAGACACATACATATAGTATATATGCTAGTCCCCTCTCACCTCTTCGACGCATACTATATACCACCATACCACAAACAAAAAAGATTCTAGCTTGCTGGTCAAATTAACCTCACTGCCGGCTGTTCGTCAAAGTGATGGACGACGACCTCGCGGGCCCACAGAAAGCGTCACACGTGAGTATTGAGTGTTGTGTAGGACAACCATCGACTGCATGTGGCCAAAACATTTATGTATGAAAGGGTTGTGTAATGTTTTAAATAACAATTTCATGACTCTGATGTGGCACCAGCCTGCCTAACAAAACGGCCAACCCACACGGTGGCTCACAACTCATAGTGTACTGCGAGCCACCCGCCACACCCAGCCGCACACACCCACCCACACACCGCGAATCCACCGCAACTACGATGCATGTTAAATTAATTATCCCGCGGTGAACATACATGTTACCAAAGGAGGGATGTTTTAATTTCAAAAAAATCATAGAGATCATTAAGACGTTTTAGTACATTGATTGATTGATTTTCTATGGGTATAATGTGCAAAAATCAAATTTGAGCTACATGCACCCGTGATAGTGCACCTAAATGGATTGCAAAAACACATGTGTCTCACTGGGTGCATGTTTACTCCCCGTGCAACAAATTTCAAACATTGAGATTCTTGATTTTTAAATTCTAGTACATCCAAAACTTATTTGAAGTTCATGAAACATATCGTGTTGTCATATGGACACCAATACAAAGTGACATTGTACTTTTTTTGTCAAATTTGAGACCAGTTTTGATGTAATCTTTATCTAATTACAGACGAGAGATTATTAATAATTGGGAACCAATATCCCAAACGGATTATTTATTCGAACCGTGAGCGTTAGACCAACAACGGATATGTGCCATGCTTCGGTTAAGCAATAAAGCGGTAGCATTAATCATCCAAATAGAAAAACAATATACGTGTCGTCGCGCGACCCGTGGGTGTGCGAGCAGGCGTGAGTTGATGGGACACATGCAAGCAGTCCGCCGCATAGGTAGACGGGGAGGCGTGCGTGCAGGTGTGTGAATTGACGGAGGTGTGCTCGTTGCGCAGTGTCATCGGGAGGCATGCGAGTAGCTATGTGAAACTTTGGTAGGCATGCCAGCAGTCCGGTGCGCAGGCTCACCGGGAGGCGGGCCATCAGTTTGACCGCCACCCACTGAGGGAGTCCTGGACTAAGGGGTCCTCGGGCGTCCGGCCTGTTAGCCATGGGCCGGACTGATGGGTTGTGAAGATACGAAGACCGAAGCACCCGTGTCCGGATGGGACTCTCCTTGGCGTGGAAGGCAAACTTGGCGACCGAATATGTAGATTCCTTTCTTTGTAACCGACCTTGTGTAACCATATATCGTCCCGATGTCTATATAAAACGGAGGACTTAGTCCGGAAGGATATACTCATTACCATAGTCATACATGCTAGGCTTTTAGGGTTTAGCCATCTCGACCCTGTGGTAGATCAACTCTTGTAATACTCATATTCATCAAGATCAATCAAGCATGAAGTAGGGTATTACCTCCATAGAGAGGGCCCGAACCTGGGTAAACATCGTGTCCACCGTCTCCTGTTACCATCGACCTTAGACGCACAGTTTGGGACCCCTTACCCGAGATCTGTCGGTTTTGACACCGACATTGGTGCTTTCATTGAGAGTTCCACTGTGCCGTCCCCAAAAGGTTTGATGGCTCCTTCAATCATCGACAATGACGCTGTCCAAGGAGAAACCTTCCTCCCCGGGCAGATCTTCATGCTCGGTGGCTTCGCGCTGCGGGCCAACTCGTTTGGCCACCTGGAGAAGATCGATAGCTACGCCCCTGGCCATCAAGTCAGATTTGGGAGCTTGAATTACGTTGTGGACATCCGTGGAGATTTGATCTTTGCCGGATTTGAGACTGCGGCGACCGCTCCTGGTCACCTTGACGAACATGACCTAAATCTGTCGTCAGACCGCATCCAGGAGATAGCTCCTGTAACCACTCTGGCCTTAGATCCAGAGCACAATGCGGCATCCAAGGATTGGAGGCTCAACCCCACCACGGAGGCCACAGATTCCCCGGCGTTGGAGCCGCGCATGGACTTAACCTCACACAATACTCGTGTCACCGGAACTCCGGACTCTCCTCCGGGTATAAGTTTCGAACCATGTGAGTCCGCGGATGCCGAACTTGATCGCTTATCAATCTTCGAGTTCAGCGCCGCAGACATCTTCCAGCACTCGCCCTTGGGCGATGTGCTGAACTCATTAAAGAACTTGTCCTTGGCGGGGGACTCACAGCCGAACTATGTTCGGTTCAAACTAGGGGCTGATGATGGAGAATCTTGCTTCCCACCCGCCACCCACTTCATCCAAAGAGGAACGCTAGCCCCGACGAACAGGAGGAGCAAGAAAACGGGAACGCTAGCCCCGACGAACAGGCCAAGCCCAATGACTCGGAGGACAGTAGTCACCATCCGCTCTCCGAGGATGAGGAAAGCCTCGGCAACGAAGATTTCATCGTTCCCGAGGAACCTCTCGAGCAGGAGCGCTTCAAGCGCCAGCTAATAGCCACTGCAAGGAGCCTGAAAAAGAAGCAGCAACAGCTTCAAGCTGACCAAGATCTGCTCATCGACATATGGATCGATGTCCTGGCAGCCGAAGAACACGGCCTCAGACGCCCAGCCAAGAGTTACCCAAAGCGAAGGTTGCTACCTCAGTTCGATGAAGAGGCACCGGAGCCCATACTTCCCTCATGTAATGCGGCCGACCGAACACTACGCGGTCGGGACATTGCGGCGGACCGACCACCTCGTGGTCGGGATAGAGCGACAACTCAAGCCGAACAACAGCCCGCCCCGCCGCCACGAAAAAACAGAGACAAAACAGTTCGGGGTCATACATACGACCTCCGGCAAACCCTGGATAGTAGATCAGGATATACCCGATCGATCTACGGATCGCGAGGACGTTCCTCGACACATGATGATGGCTACCTATTCGGACGTGGCAAACCTAGTCACACCCGAGCCGACAACCGCAGACGGACTCCATCGGAGCTATGTCGCGATGCAACCCGATATAGAGGCGCCGCACACCCTCTTTGCTTCACCGATGAAGTACTGGATCACGAATTCCTCGAAGGGTTCAAACCCGTTAACATTGAATCATACGACGGAACAACCGATCCCACGGTATGGATTGAGGATTTGATTCTCCATATACACATGGCCTGCGGGGATGATCTTCACGCCATCAAATACCTCCTACTAAAACTCAAAGGGCCAACTCGGCACTATTAAACAACCTGCCTGAAAACTCTATCGGCAGCTGGGAGGACTTGGAAGAAGCCTTCCTCGACAACTTCCAAGGTACATATGTCCGGCCACTAGACGCTGATGACTTAAGCCACGTAGTCCAACAACCTGGAGAGTCAGCTAGGAAATTTTGGACTAGGTTCCTAACCAAAAAGAACCAGATCGTCGACTGTCCGGATGCCGAAGCCCTAGCGGCCTTTAAACATAGCATCCGCGACGAATGGCTCGTCCGCCACCTTGGCCAAGAAAAGTCGAAATCTATGGAAGCCCTCACGGCACTCATGACCCGCTTTTGTGCGGGTGAGGACAGCTGTCTGGCTTGTAGTAAAAATACGGCCAGTGAGGCAGGCCCCTCGGAGGCCAAAAACAGCAACAACAAGCTCCGACGCAGCAGACACAAACGCCAAAGCAATGGCGATAACACCGATGACACTGCTGTAAATGCCAGATTCAGCGGCTCCAAGTCCTGTCAGCGGAAAAAGGCGTATCAAAGAAACAATCAGGGACCATCTAGCATGGACCGCATACTTGACCGTCCGTGCCAAATCCATGGCACCCCATGATAACCCACAAGTATAGGGGATCGCAACAGCTTTTGAGGGTAGAGTATTCAACCCAAATTTATTGATTCGACACAAGGGGAGCCAAAGAATATTCTCAAGTATTAGCAGCTGAGTTGTCAATTCAACCACACCTGGAAACTTAGTGTCATGACCGGTTTCCCAATAAAAATATTTATTGAGAAACCAAATCTTTAGAATCCAGTTTGAGATAAAACCTCCTCACTGGTAGACAAACTTTTGATACAATAAGCCAGTAGCATCAAATATATTACAGGGTTGAGCTGGTGATGCTCAACAATTTATTACAGACATGCCAATAATTATACATAAAGGCGGATATAATATAATGGTGTGGTGGCATACTACTGACTCGTAACTGGGGAGTGGTGGAATAACACAGTGGGGAGTGGATAAGTGACTCTCAAACTGACGTCCCATCGAGCGTCGAGGTGAGGCTCGATGAATTTATTTGGGTTGCGGAAGCGGGTATAAAACAGTGACCAAGTCCAGGGTCGCACGGGACTGACTGGGACTCCTCTAGGCGTCGGACTCGCTATCGAACTCTTCATCCATGAGATCACCTTCGTCAGCATCTGGCCAAATCAACAAGCCAGTGAGTACTTTGAAAGTACTCGCAAGACAGTTCGGACGTAAGATATAACAAATGCATGCATGAGTGCATCATGATTAAATCTCCAATGCATATTTAAAATGTAGCAGGCAAGGCAAGAAAATAAAAAGGGAAACGACGGTAGTCCACCTGGAATCCCAACAGTAAAGTAATGGAAACCAATCGAGTGTCTAGAGCGACGCCGAAGGTAAGTTAATAAATGAAAGAAAAATCATGCCACAGTCGGGCGTCTTAGCGACACCTCATAAAGGGCTTTAAAAGAAATGCCGCAGTCGGGCGTCTGAGCGACACCACATAAAGGGCTTTAAAAGAAATGCCACAGTCAGGCGTCTGAGCGACACCACATAAAGGGCTTTAAAAGAAATGCCACAGTCGGGCGTCTGAGCGACACCACATAAAGGGCTTTAAAAGAAATGCCACAGTCGGGCGTCTGAGCGACACCACATAAAGGGCTTTAAAAGAAATGCCGCAGTCGAGCGTCTGAGCGACACCACATAAAGGGCTTTAAAAGAAATGCCGCAGTCAGGTGTCTGAGCGACACCACATAAAGGGCTTTAAAAGAAATGCCGCAGTCGGGCGTCTGAGCGACACCACATAAAGGGATTTAAAAGAAATGCCGCAGTCGGGCGTCTGAGCGACACCACATAAAGGGCTTTACTGACAAGGAAAAATAATTATAATTCAACTCTTGTAAATAAACGGGTTAGTCCATTCACAAGAATTAAACATTTAACTGATCTTAGTGCTCATGGTCCCACCGGATAATCTGTCACCAAAACTGGCACATGTCAGTTAGCACGGAACTTGGATATAGATAAGATGATTTGAGGATATATGACTCTGCAGAGTTTGTACGAAATTTCCCACAGTTAACGGATTTCCGTAGTCACAAGGACTAGTTCCGTTTACGGTATTTCAGAAGGAAACACAGCTAACCAGTACACACCCATCCAACCTCTCGATGCCAGGAATCACCCTCGACATCGTCCAAGAAAAACTTTTGAGACGGGGAGATCACAATCTCGAATAGCATGGGATCAAATTTATATACGCGCGCTCTAAGGGGTGCCCCCCTCTCGGTCCCAACCGGAAACACCCATGCCCCCTGACCGGATGACTGGCTTTAATCCAGGGCCATGGAACCATCATCCCGGCCTCTTCTTTTTGGTGTGTACCAATAAAGCGGTTTGCGACTTACTAAACCATATCCCTTCCGGGAAACATGTGGTAGTACAGGGATAGGAAATGGATATGAACCCAACCGATACGGGTTTGTACTGAAGTTAACTTGCATGGCATAAGACTGGCATGCTACAACACTGCCATCTTACCCACCTTCTTACCAACACATGGCCTTTCATATACACATCCAACAATGTATGGATCATCGAACTTACTTGTCCCAACAATGCATAATAAACAGATCATCGGTATGCTCCATAACATACCATGAAACTAACTAAATGCAAAACATGCCAAGACACTCATCATATCAAAAGTTCAAACATGCTTGCCTGGTTCAGAGTAGTCGGAGTCTAGCTCGGTGAAGTTCGCGGTCCCGTCACCTCCTTCGGTATCTACGGTATAAAGAGAATATACGCGCTATCGTGAATACCGAGAGGTGCACAAAAATTATTCCAAATAATCTTCAAATAAATCTGATAAAAAACTAGACAAAATTTTGAAGAGAACAGAAAAAGAATCACTCAAAAATATGTTTCTGTTAAAAAGTTATAAAGGTTTTTGCCCAGGGACCCATCTGTAATGAAGCAGAAACTTCCTAGGGTTCTATTTACAAAAGCAGAAAACGTTTCAGTCTCAAATACGTCGGCTCAGAAGAGAAGACGTATTTTGCCCGAATACGCTTTCAGAAAACGATTCGAAAGAAAAAGAGAAAAACCTGACGGGGCGGTCCCACCCGTCGGGTTTGAAAACGGGACGACGCTTTTTGCGCCAGAGAGCCGCGGCGATCGCCGGCGGCGATCCACGGCGAGGCAGGGGGATCGGAGGTTACCTCCGTGTTCGGGGCGCCATTCCGCGTTGGGTGGTGGTCGTGGTGGTCGCCGGCGTGCACTGTGTCGACGGTGGCCCCTGCTCCGGCGGACGGCGGTTCGGACGAGGATGGAGCTCGCCGGAGGGGCTGCCAATGTTCAAATTGACGAGGGGGTTAGGGTACGGGGCGTGGAAGAAGGCTGCAGACGGAGTTTAGACGCCAGAGATGGCCTCACCGTAGTGAACGTAGCTGGAGCCAGAGGCGGACGGAGGTGGCCGGAGTCGAGGAAGAAAGGCTCCTCGAGGCCCATCCAGTGGCCAGGCGGGGTGTATGTGAGGTGCAGGGAGCGTGTGTGCTCGAGGGGGAGCTCGGGGTCCCCTTTTATAGGCGATCCGAGGCGGTGGCCGTGAACGGAGTTTTCCGGCGAAGGATTACGGCGGCGCAGTGCTTGGTCGGGAGGGTTTAGGAGTTGAGCTTCGTCGTGGAGGTCCACTGAGTCCGTTTAGGTGCCAACCGCGCCGGGATTTGCTTGCTTAGGTGGAGTTCGACGGAACGGGGCGGCACGGGCCCGTCGGCGGCAGAGGGCGTGCTCTGTGCGCGCCGCGCCACGACGACGGTGCTGCATGCGTGCGCTGGCGCGGAGATGGCCACGCGGAGCCACCAGGGGGCTTGGGCGGTGGTGAACGGCGTTGAGCCGCCGTTCTGCTCCCTGTCTGCTCCTACGGTGGTTCGGCCGCCGCAAGACACGCCGACGCAGGCGGGCCAGGGCACCACCGACGCCAAGAAGGCGCCAAGCGCGTGTGCGGGGCTCCGGACAAGCAGGCCAGGCGGCGAGCAACGTGCCAAGGGGCACTGTGAGCATGTGACTGCACTTATCTGAAGAAGATCGACACTGAAAGTCTGAATTTAACTGAATATGAACTGAAACAGTGCATGCAAGGTGTTCGACAGAATGATCTAGGCATGTAGGGATTTTTCCTTGGGCTGATTTTTGGTAGAGTGGCTTCTCATTGCTCCAGTAGGCTGCCTGATTTTTGGTGGAATTTTTGGAGAAGTGTAGATATGAATTTCACCAAATTTGGCAAATCTGGTCCAAACTTGCAGGGAGTGTAAGTTGAAATATTTGAAAAGAAGATGAGTGGGTCAAGATGGTTCTGGGTTGTGGGTACCAAGGACTACCAAAGAAAAAGGATTTTTAAGAGGATTGTTTTTCTGAAAATTTTGAAAGGCCTCATTTCACAAAAGAAAAAACCAGCAAGGTTTTTGCTAAAACCAAATTTTTTTTGGAGTGTCACAACACCTACCCCCTTAGGAAAAATCTCGTCCCTGAGATTTCAGCTGATCCTTAAATAAGTGCGGATGCTCTGCTCGAAGGAAATCTTCCCTTTCCCAAGTTGCTTCACTTACGGTGTGGTTGCTCCATTGAACTCTGAAAAATTTAATGGTCTTCTGTCGGGTCCTCCTTTCAGACTCCTCTAATATTTTTTACTGGATGTTCCCGATAGGTGAGGTCTGGTTGCACATCGATGTTCTCATGGGACACTTGTTTCTCTGGTTTGCTCACGCACTTCCTTAACTGCGAAACGTGGAATACGTTGTGGATATCTGATAATTCCTTAGGTAAGTCTAGCTGGTAGGCTACCGTGCCTCTTCGTGCCAATATACAGAATGGTCCGATGAATCTTGGTGCTAGCTTCCCTTTAATCTTGAATCGTTGTAGTCCTCTCATAGGGGATACTCGGAGGTACACAAACTCTCCGGGTTCGAAGCTGACCCCACGATGCTTCTGATCGTAATAACTCTTATGTCGGCTTTGGGCGGTCTTGAGTCGATCCCTGATTAACTTGACCTTTTCCTCGGCCTCTCTGAGCATGTCTGGTCCGAAGATGCGGCTGTCTCCGGTCTCGGACCAATTTAACAGGGTGCGACATCTCCGTCCGTATAGAGCCTCAAATGGTGCCATTTGTAGGCTGGCCTGGTAACTATTGTTGTATGCGAACTCGGCATATGGCAGGCTTTCTTCCCAGCTGGCTCCATATGTGAGGACACATGCCCTCAGCATGTCCTCTAAAATCTGGTTTACGCGTTCTGTCTGCCCATCTGTCTGGGGGTGGTAAGCCGTACTGAAAGCTAATTGAGTTCCCAGAGCCTGTTGTAAATGATCCCAAAATCTCGAGACGAACTGAGTGCCTCTGTCAGATATTATAGTCCTTGGGACACCGTGCAGACAGACTATGCGGGAGAGGTAAATCTTAGCAAGCTTCTGAGAGGTGTGGGTTGTTCTTACTGGAATAAAATGTGCCACCTTGGTTAACCTGTCGGTGATGACCCATATAGCGCCATTTCCGTGTCGTGACCGAGGTAGTCCGACAATGAAATCCATCCCTATTTCATCCCATTTCCACTCAGGTATTTTGTTTGGTTGCAGTAATCCGGCTGGTCTCTGATGCTCAGCTTTTATGCGTTGGCAAGAGTCGCAACATGCAATGAAAGTGGCTATGTCCCTCTTCATACCGTGCCACCAAAATCTTTCCTGAATATCTTTATACATTTTGGTTCCCCCGGGGTGGATTGAGTATGGGGCGGTGTGGGCTTCAGCCAAAATTTGCCGTTTAAGGTCTTCTATGTCTGGCACGCAGAGTCTTTCCCTGTACCATAATATCCCTCCATCGTCTACGACGAATTCCGAGGTTTTGCCCTTGCTCACCTTTCTTTTGATGCCCTCGATGCTGGGGTGACCAGGCTGAGCTTCTTTAATCTTCTCCACAAGGTCGGGCTGTATTTCCAAGTTTGCTATGGTACCTTCCGCCACCATTAACAAGTTGAGTTTGGCAAATTCTTGTTGGAATTCGGGTCTCAAGCCCTGTAGATTGCTTTCGTCGGAGCTGGGGTTCCGACTAAGAGCATCGGCCACCACATTCGCTTTACCTGAATGATAGTGGATACCAACATCATAATCCTTTACCAATTCCAACCAGCGTCGTTGCCGTAAATTTAGTTCTGGCTGCGTGAAAATATATTTGAGACTCTTATGGTCCGTATATATTTCCCAGTAAGAAATGCCTCCATTCCTTAAGTGCATGAATGACCGCTGCCATTTCCAAGTCATGAGTGGGATAATTTTCCTCATGCTTGCGAAGCTGCCTTGAAGCATAGGCGACAACCTTGCCTTCTTGCATCAATACACATCAGAGACCTTTCCTGGACGCGTCACAATATACTTCAAAATTCTTGTGTATGTCTGGCACAACTAATACCGGTGCCGTTGTTAATTTCCGCTTTAGCTCTTGGAAACTTTTCTCGCAGGCTTCTGTCCATTCAAACTTCTTGTCTTTCTTGAGTAGTTGCGTCATAGGCTTGGCTATGGTGGAGAACCCTTCAATAAATCTGCGGTAATATCCTGCCATTCCCAAGAAACTTCGTATGTCCGTCACACTGGCTGGTGACTTCCAGCCAAGTACGGCCTTTACTTTCTCCGGGTCCACGGCAATACCGTCTTGGGTCAGCACGTGGCCTAGAAAGCCTACTTGCTTTAGCCAAAATTCGCACTTGCTGAATTTGGCGTATAATTGATGTTTCCTGAATTCTCCTAGCACAATTCTGAGATGTTCAGCGTGCTCTTCCGGTGTCTTGGAGTACACCAGAATGTCGTCGATGAATACCACAACGAACTTGTCCATAAATTTCATAAATACTTTGTTCATGAGGTGAACAAAATATGCAGGAGCATTTGTTAATCCAAAAGGCATTACTGTGAACTCATACAGTCCATATCTGGAGGTGAATGCTGTCTTGGGGATATCTTTTGTTCGTACCTTTAATTGATGGTATCCTGACCTTAGGTCAATTTTTGAGAATACCTTGGCCTTAGCGAGCTGATCGAATAAATCATTTATTCTTAGCATCGGGTATTTGTTCTTGACCGTGACCATGTTAAGTGCTCGGTAGTCAATACACAATCGCAGTGTTCCATCTTTCTTTTTGGCAAATAAAATTGGTGATCCCCAAGGTGAGGAACTGGCTCGAATATATCCTTTGTCCAGCAATTCCTTGATTTGTTTCTTCAGCTCAACTAACTCGGACGGTGCCATTCTGTATGGTTTCTTGTATATGGGGGTGGTTCCTGGTGCAAGCTCAATGCTGAATTCTATCTCTCGGTCTGGTGGCATGCCTGGTAGCTCTTTGGGGAATACGTCTGGAAATTCACATACTACTGGAACCTTGCTTAGCTCAGAAACATCTACCTTATTCAGTCTTGGTTGCCTGGGTATTTTCCTTTCCTTGGCGGATACCCTTATCGTCTTCCCGAGGTGATGCGTGAGTATTACGGTCCGGTTGAAACAGTCAATGAAACCTTTATTTGTGGTTAGCCAATCCATCCCAAGGATGACATCTAGTCCCTTATTTTCCAACACAATAAGTTTTGCGTAAAACTTCAGCCCTTCGAACTCAATAATCACATCCTGACAGTAATTCTGAGTAACTTGCTGAAACCCTGGGGACTTGATGATCATGGATTTCTCCAAAGGAAGCATCGAAAAATTATTTTGCAAAGCAAAACTTTTCGAAACAAAAGAGTGAGAAGCTCCAGAATCAAACAAAACCATTGCAGGTATTGTGTTGACAGGAAACGTACCGAGTACGATATCCGGAGCATTTTGTGCCTCCTCTTTGGTTACGTGGTTTAGATGACCCTTCCTGTGGTTGTTGTTGGGATTGAAATTGTTTCGCTTGGGCGCTGAATTGTTGTTGCCGTTGTTCGGCTTTGGTGCTGAGTTTCTAGGCTTGGGACACTGCTTGGCATAGTGTCCTTCCTCTCCGCAGGCGTAACAAGTAACGCCGGGGCGATATGTGAACTCCTTGTCCCTTGCATGAAAATTCTTTATTGGGCGTGAGACGTTGGACGGGGATTTGTGTGTCCCACCCTTTTGGAAATCTGTCTTGCTTCGGTGATTGCGAGCCTGGTAAGTCTAGTCCCTTTTTCGCTTGCGGATATCTTCCAAACTGCGTCTTTCATTTTCCAGAGTAATGGCTTTATCCACCAGCGTCTTAAAATCTGGGAAAGTGTGTATGACCAGTTGGCATTTAAGCGCGGGCGCTAGGCCGTCAAGGAATTTCTCCATTTTCTTGCTTTCAGTCATACGCTCTTCGTTTGCGTAGCGAGACAATAGAGTAAACTGACTGTTGTAATCTGATACTGTCATGTTCCGTTGTTTGAGGTCATCGAACTCCCTCTTCTTGATTTTCATAATACTTTTAGGAATATGTGCGCCACGGAAGCCTTCCTTGAAATCATCCCAGGTTATATCATTTTCGTTGGGATGCATGTGCAGGAAATTCTCCCACCAGGATGCGGCTGCTCCCGTGAGATAATGTGGTGCGTACAGTACCTTTTCTGGGTCTGAGCATTTTGCAATAATTAATTTTCTCTCCATATCACGAAGCCAGTCTTCGGCCTCAAGCGGCTTGTCAGTGTGAGAAAATGTCTGGGGACGTGGCTTCTGTAGTTCGAATAATTTAGAATGTTGTTGATACTGTCCATGGTGATTTCCCATATTGATGACTTGGTTCATCATTTCACGATGTTGTTGCTGACTTTGTTCATAAAGGCGGCACATTTGAGATAGTGCCGTCTCACTACCCTGTTGACTTGTTTGACCTTGAGTGAAATTGTTGCCTGGTTGATTGTCATAAAATTGGTTCGACTGCCCTTGTGCAAAATTGTTGTCTGCTTGAGTGCCATAATTTTTCTCTGGCGGAGCTGGCATGGAGCGAGTCCAAGGACGAGACATTTTTCACTCTGGGGATATATTTTGCGAAACCCATAAGCAATCGAAAAAAATAGATCCATAAAAGCACAAGGTTGGCAAAGAAACCAAATAGCCAAGATTACTAGGGAAAACCATTTAATTTGTGCACGGAGAAGGACTGCTCATTACATATCTTACACGCGGGCGATAATTATACAATATGTCACTCAGGATATGCGTACATATTCCTGACATGTTATTTAGGCTAGTGCACTTCTCCAGATCCTACATGATGCGCAAATAGGCTACTTCCCAAATCTTACATGGCGGTACATCGCGCGACGGCTAAGCGTACTTAGTCGGAGATGTTGATGATGTCCTTGGCCCTGCCAAGGGTGATGCGTAGCGAGGCTGGAGACTCAACTTCCTCCTCGCTAATGGGCTCCATACGAGTAGTGCTGCGCCGAGTAGATGGAGCGGGTGCCAGGGGCGGAATAACACGAATAGGAGTCGGCGTGAGGGGCGGTGCAGTGCGCGCTGGAGTGGGCGCAATGACCTGGTTGAACTCCTCAGTAGAAGGCAGGCGACGAGCTGGTGCATAGGATGCTGATGATGAGGCATAAGTCAATGGCGGTGCTGTGGGCAGGAGCTCCCTCCTGTTGGCAGCACAGCCATGGACTGAGTCCATGCGGGCGGCCACAAAGTCGTCCACCAAGTTGTCGAAGGCGGCCTCCAGAGCCCGAAGATACTCAATAAGCATCTCAAAGGCCTCGTCTCGTTCTCCTCTGGGGCAGGAGTATGCGTAGTGACAGGTGTAAGGCACGTGGCATGGAAGATAGCGGTAGCGACGAGCCTTCATCACGGGAAGTACATCCCTGAGGCGAGCTATTGACTCGCGGGCTGCCATCTGGATAGCATGCTTCTCCGTGGGCATGGCTCTTCCCACGAATCGGAAGCGGCGTAACTCACCACGCCCTCCCCTGAATTGCACCGAGGCCTGGTGCATAGTCAGACTATCGTTGACTTTGTGCTGGCAGAGTGAGACGATCGGGCGCACAGATGTCCCCATCGCGACTTGAACGACAAAGGATAGAAGCTTGACGAACCCATCGGGCACGTTGGCGAAGGTCTGAGACTCGCAGCTGTTGTCGGCCATCTACAAAAAGTAGGCCAAAATCTCTGAAGAGTCAGATCATAAATATATGCTGACTGTCAGAAAAATGTCTACAATTGTAAAAACATAAATGGGCTCTAATATGATTAATAACCGATTAGCGATCGCACCTAGTGGCTTCCTACAGTCAGCCTGGCTCTGATACCAAGCTTGTCACGACCGGTTTTCCAATAAAAATATTTATTGAGAAACCAAATCTTTAGAATCCAGTTTGAGATAAAACCTCCTCACTGGTAGACAAACTTTTGATACAATAAGCCAGTAGCATCAAATATATTACAGGGTTGAGCTGATGATGCTCAACAATTTATTACAGACATGCCAATAATTATACATAAAGGCGGATATAATATAATGGTGTGGTGGCATACTACTGACTCGTAACTGGGGAGTGGTGGAATAACACAGTGGGGAGTGGATAAGTGACTCTCAAACTGACGTCCCATCGAGCGTCGAGGTGAGGCTCAATGAATTTATTTGGGTTGCGGAAGCGGGTATAAAACAGTGACCAAGTCCAGGGTCGCACGGGACTGACTGGGACTCCTCTAGGCGTCGGACTCGCTATCGAACTCTTCATCCATGAGATCACCTTTGTCAGCATCTGGCCAAATCAACAAGCCAGTGAGTACTTTGAAAGTACTCGCAAGACAGTTCGGACGTAAGATATAACAAATGCATGCATGAGTGCGTCATGATTAAATCTCCAATGCATATTTAAAATGTAGCAGGCAAGGCAAGAAAATAAAAAGGGAAACGGCGGTAGTCCACCTGGAATCCCAACAGTAAAGTAATGGAAACCAATCAAGTGTCTAGAGCGACGCCACGAAGGTAAATTAATAAATGAAAGAAAAATCATGCCACAGTCGGGCGTCTTAGCGACACCTCATAAAGGGCTTTAAAAGAAATGCCGCAGTCGGGCGTCTGAGCGACACCACATAAAGGGCTTCAAAAGAAATGCCACAGCCGGGCGTCTGGGCGACACCACATAAAGGGCTTTAAAAGAAATGCCACAGTCGGGCGTCTGAGCGACACCACATAAAGGGCTTTAAAAGAAATGCCACAGTCGGGCGTCTGAGCGACACCACATAAAGGGCTTTAAAAGAAATGCCGCAGTCGAGCGTCTGAGCGACACCACATAAAGGGCTTTAAAAGAAATGCCGCAGTCAGGTGTCTGAGCGACACCACATAAAGGGCTTTAAAAGAAATGCCGCAGTCGGGCGTCTGAGCGACACCACATAAAGGGCTTTAAAAGAAATGCCGCAGTCGGGCGTCTGAGCGACACCACATAAAGGGCTTTACTGACAAGGAAAAATAATTATAATTCAACTCTTGTAAATAAACGGGTTAGTCCATCCACAAGAATTAAACATTTAACTGATCTTAGTGCTCATGGTCCCACCGGATAATCTGTCACCAAAACTGGCACATGTCAGTTAGCACGGAACTTGGATATAGATAAGATGATTTGAGGATATATGACTCTGCAGAGTTTGTACGAAATTTCGCACAGTTAATGGATTTCCGTAGTCACAAGGACTAGTTCCGTTTACGGTATTTCAGAAGGAAACACAGCTAACCAGTACACACCCATCCAACCTCTCGATGCCAGGAATCACCCTCGACATCGTCCAAGAAAAACTTTTGAGACGGGGAGATCACAATCTCGAATAGCATGGGATCAAATTTATATACGCGCGCTCTAAGGGGTGCCCCCCTCTCGGTCCCAACCGGAAACACCCATGCCCCCTGACCGGATGACTGGCTTTAATCCAGGGCCATGGAACCATCATCCCGGCCTCTTCTTTTTGGTGTGTACCAATAAAGCGGTTTGCGACTTACTAAACCATATCCCTTCCGGGAAACATGTGGTAGTACAGGGATAGGAAATGGATATGAACCCAACCGATACGGGTTTGTACTGAAGTTAACTTGCATGGCATAAGACTGGCATGCTACAACACTGCCATCTTACCCACCTTCTTACCAACACATGGCCTTTCATATACACATCCAACAATGTATGGATCATCGAACTTACTTGTCCCAACAATGCATAATAAACAGATCATCGGTATGCTCCATAACATACCATGAAACTAACTAAATGCAAAACATGCCAAGACACTCATCATATCAAAAGTTCAAACATGCTTGCCTGGTTCAGAGTAGTCGGAGTCTAGCTCGGTGAAGTTCGCGGTCCCGTCACCTCCTTCGGTATCTACGGTATAAAGAGAATATACGCGCTATCGTGAATACCGAGAGGTGCACAAAAATTATTCCAAATAATCTTCAAATAAATCTGATAAAAAACTAGACAAAATTTTGAAGAGAACAGAAAAAGAATCACTCAAAAATATGTTTCTGTTAAAAAGTTATAAAGGTTTTTGCCCAGGGACCCATCTGTAATGAAGCAGAAACTTCCTAGGGTTCTATTTACAAAAGCAGAAAACGTTTCAGTCTCAAATACGTCGGCTCAGAAGAGAAGACGTATTTTGCCCGAATACGCTTTCAGAAAACGATTCGAAAGAAAAAGAGAAAAACCTGACGGGGCGGTCCCACCCGTCGGGTTTGAAAACGGGACGACGCTTTTTGCGCCAGAGAGCCGCGGCGATCGCCGGCGGCGATCCACGGCGAGGCAGGGGGATCGGAGGTTACCTCCGTGTTCGGGGCGCCATTCCGCGTTGGGTGGTGGTCGTGGTGGTCGCCGGCGTGCACTGTGTCGACGGTGGCCCCTGCTCCGGCGGACGGCGGTTCGGACGAGGATGGAGCTCGCCGGAGGGGCTGCCAATGTTCAAATTGACGAGGGGGTTAGGGTACGGGGCGTGGAAGAAGGCTGCAGACGGAGTTTAGACGCCAGAGATGGCCTCACCGTAGTGAACGTAGCTGGAGCCAGAGGCGGACGAAGGTGGCCGGAGTCGAGGAAGAAAGGCTCCTCGAGGCCCATCCAGTGGCCAGGCGGGGTGTATGTGAGGTGCAGGGAGCGTGTGTGCTCGAGGGGGAGCTCGGGGTCCCCTTTTATAGGCGATCCGAGGCGGTGGCCGTGAACGGAGTTTTCCGGCGAAGGATTACGGCGGCGCAGTGCTTGGTCGGGAGGGTTTAGGAGTTGAGCTTCGTCGTGGAGGTCCACTGAGTCCGTTTAGGTGCCAACCGCGCCGGGATTTGCTTGCTTAGGTGGAGTTCGACGGAACGGGGCGGCACGGGCCCGTCGGCGGCAGAGGGCGTGCTCTGTGCGCGCCGCGCCACGACGACGGTGCTGCATGCGTGCGCTGGCGCGGAGATGGCCACGCGGAGCCACCAGGGGGCTTGGGCGGTGGTGAACGGCGTTGAGCCGCCGTTCTGCTCCCTGTCTGCTCCTACGGTGGTTCGGCCGCCGCAAGACACGCCGACGCAGGCGGGCCAGGGCACCACCGACGCCAAGAAGGCGCCAAGCGCGTGTGCGGGGCTCCGGACAAGCAGGCCAGGCGGCGAGCAACGTGCCAAGGGGCACTGTGAGCATGTGACTGCACTTATCTGAAGAAGATCGACACTGAAAGTCTGAATTTAACTGAATATGAACTGAAACAGTGCATGCAAGGTGTTCGACAGAATGATCTAGGCATGTAGGGATTTTTCCTTGGGCTGATTTTTGGTAGAGTGGCTTCTCATTGCTCCAGTAGGCTGCCTGATTTTTGGTGGAATTTTTGGAGAAGTGTAGATATGAATTTCACCAAATTTGGCAAATCTGGTCCAAACTTGCAGGGAGTGTAAGTTGAAATATTTGAAAAGAAGATGAGTGGGTCAAGATGGTTCTGGGTTGTGGGTACCAAGGACTACCAAAGAAAAAGGATTTTTAAGAGGATTGTTTTTCTGAAAATTTTGAAAGGCCTCATTTCACAAAAGAAAAAACCAGCAAGGTTTTTGCTAAAACCAAATTTTTTTTGGAGTGTCACAACACCTACCCCCTTAGGAAAAATCTCGTCCCTGAGATTTCAGCTGATCCTTAAATAAGTGCGGATGCTCTGCTCGAAGGAAATCTTCCCTTTCCCAAGTTGCTTCACTTACGGTGTGGTTGCTCCATTGAACTCTGAAAAATTTAATGGTCTTCTGTCGGGTCCTCCTTTCAGACTCCTCTAATATTTTTTACTGGATGTTCCCGATAGGTGAGGTCTGGTTGCACATCGATGTTCTCATGGGACACTTGTTTCTCTGGTTTGCTCACGCACTTCCTTAACTGCGAAACGTGGAATACGTTGTGGATATCTGATAATTCCTTAGGTAAGTCTAGCTGGTAGGCTACCGTGCCTCTTCGTGCCAATATACAGAATGGTCCGATGAATCTTGGTGCTAGCTTCCCTTTAATCTTGAATCGTTGTAGTCCTCTCATAGGGGATACTCGGAGGTACACAAACTCTCCGGGTTCGAAGCTGACCCCACGATGCTTCTGATCGTAATAACTCTTATGTCGGCTTTGGGCGGTCTTGAGTCGATCCCTGATTAACTTGACCTTTTCCTCGGCCTCTCTGAGCATGTCTGGTCCGAAGATGCGGCTGTCTCCGGTCTCGGACCAATTTAACGGGGTGCGACATCTCCGTCCGTATAGAGCCTCAAATGGTGCCATTTGTAGGCTGGCCTGGTAACTATTGTTGTATGCGAACTCGGCATATGGCAGGCTTTCTTCCCAGCTGGCTCCATATGTTAGGACACATGCCCTCAGCATGTCCTCTAAAATCTGGTTTACGCGTTCTGTCTGCCCATCTGTCTGGGGGTGGTAAGCCGTACTGAAAGCTAATTGAGTTCCCAGAGCCTGTTGTAAATGATCCCAAAATCTCGAGACGAACTGAGTGCCTCTGTCAGATATTATAGTCCTTGGGACACCGTGCAGACAGACTATGCGGGAGAGGTAAATCTTAGCAAGCTTCTGAGAGGTGTGGGTTGTTCTTACTGGAATAAAATGTGCCACCTTGGTTAACCTGTCGGTGATGACCCATATAGCGCCATTTCCGTGTCGTGACCGAGGTAGTCCGACAATGAAATCCATCCCTATTTCATCCCATTTCCACTCAGGTATTTTGTTTGGTTGCAGTAATCCGGCTGGTCTCTGATGCTCAGCTTTTATGCGTTGGCAAGAGTCGCAACATGCAATGAAAGTGGCTATGTCCCTCTTCATACCGTGCCACCAAAATCTTTCCTGAATATCTTTATACATTTTGGTTCCCCCGGGGTGGATTGAGTATGGGGCGGTGTGGGCTTCAGCCAAAATTTGCCGTTTAAGGTCTTCTATGTCTGGCACGCAGAGTCTTTCCCTGTACCATAATATCCCTCCATCGTCTACGACGAATTCCGAGGTTTTGCCCTTGCCCACCTTTCTTTTGATGCCCTCGATGCTGGGGTGACCAGGCTGAGCTTCTTTAATCTTCTCCACAAGGTCGGGCTGTATTTCCAAGTTTGCTATGGTACCTTCCGCCACCATTAACAAGTTGAGTTTGGCAAATTCTTGTTGGAATTCGGGTCTCAAGCCCTGTAGATTGCTTTCATCGGAGCTGGGGTTCCGACTAAGAGCATCGGCCACCACATTCGCTTTACCTGAATGATAGTGGATACCAACATCATAATCCTTTACCAATTCCAACCAGCGTCGTTGCCGTAAATTTAGTTCTGGCTGCGTGAAAATATATTTGAGACTCTTATGGTCCGTATATATTTCCCAGTAAGAAATGCCTCCATTCCTTAAGTGCATGAATGACCGCTGCCATTTCCAAGTCATGAGTGGGATAATTTTCCTCATGCTTGCGAAGCTGCCTTGAAGCATAGGCGACAACCTTGCCTTCTTGCATCAATACACATCCAAGACCTTTCCTGGACGCGTCACAATATACTTCAAAATTCTTGTGTATGTCTGGCACAACTAATACCGGTGCCGTTGTTAATTTCCGCTTTAGCTCTTGGAAACTTTTCTCGCAGGCTTCTGTCCATTCAAACTTCTTGTCTTTCTTGAGTAGTTGCGTCATAGGCTTGGCTATGGTGGAGAACCCTTCAATAAATCTGCGGTAATATCCTGCCATTCCCAAGAAACTTCGTATGTCCGTCACACTGGCTGGTGACTTCCAGCCAAGTACGGCCTTTACTTTCTCCGGGTCCACGGCAATACCGTCTTGGGTCAGCACGTGGCCTAGAAAGCCTACTTGCTTTAGCCAAAATTCGCACTTGCTGAATTTGGCGTATAATTGATGTTTCCTGAATTCTCCTAGCACAATTCTGAGATGTTCAGCGTGCTCTTCCGGTGTCTTGGAGTACACCAGAATGTCGTCGATGAATACCACAACGAACTTGTCCATAAATTTCATAAATACTTTGTTCATGAGGTGAACAAAATATGCAGGAGCATTTGTTAATCCAAAAGGCATTACTGTGAACTCATACAGTCCATATCTGGAGGTGAATGCTGTCTTGGGGATATCTTTTGTTCGTACCTTTAATTGATGGTATCCTGACCTTAGGTCAATTTTTGAGAATACCTTGGCCTTAGCGAGCTGATCGAATAAATCATTTATTCTTAGCATCGGGTATTTGTTCTTGACCGTGACCATGTTAAGTGCTCGGTAGTCAATACACAATCGCAGTGTTCCATCTTTCTTTTTGGCAAATAAAATTGGTGATCCCCAAGGTGAGGAACTGGCTCGAATATATCCTTTGTCCAGCAATTCCTTGATTTGTTTCTTCAGCTCAACTAACTCGGACGGTGCCATTCTGTATGGTTTCTTGTATATGGGGGTGGTTCCTGGTGCAAGCTCAATGCTGAATTCTATCTCTCGGTCTGGTGGCATGCCTGGTAGCTCTTTGGGGAATACGTCTGGAAATTCACATACTACTGGAACCTTGCTTAGCTCAGAAACATCTACCTTATTCAGTCTTGGTTGCCTGGGTATTTTCCTTTCCTTGGCGGATACCCTTATCGTCTTCCCGAGGTGATGCGTGAGTATTACGGTCCGGTTGAAACAGTCAATGAAACCTTTATTTGTGGTTAGCCAATCCATCCCAAGGATGACATCTAGTCCCTTATTTTCCAACACAATAAGTTTTGCGTAAAACTTCAGCCCTTCGAACTCAATAATCACATCCTGACAGTAATTCTGAGTAACTTGCTGAAACCCTGGGGACTTGATGATCATGGATTTCTCCAAAGGAAGCATCGAAAAATTATTTTGCAAAGCAAAACTTTTCGAAACAAAAGAGTGAGAAGCTCCAGAATCAAACAAAACCATTGCAGGTATTGTGTTGACAGGAAACGTACCGAGTACGATATCCGGAGCATTTTGTGCCTCCTCTTTGGTTACGTGGTTTAGATGACCCTTCCTGTGGTTGTTGTTGGGATTGAAATTGTTTCGCTTGGGCGCTGAATTGTTGTTGCCGTTGTTCGGCTTTGGTGCTGAGTTTCTAGGCTTGGGACACTGCTTGGCATAGTGTCCTTCCTCTCCGCAGGCGTAACAAGTAACGCCGGGGCGATATGTGAACTCCTTGTCCCTTGCATGAAAATTCTTTATTGGGCGTGAGACGTTGGACGGGGATTTGTGTGTCCCACCCTTTTGGAAATCTGTCTTGCTTCGGTGATTGCGAGCCTGGTAAGTCTAGTCCCTTTTTCGCTTGCGGATATCTTCCAAACTGCGTCTTTCATTTTCCAGAGTAATGGCTTTATCCACCAGCGTCTTAAAATCTGGGAAAGTGTGTATGACCAGTTGGCATTTAAGCGCGGGCGCTAGGCCGTCAAGGAATTTCTCCATTTTCTTGCTTTCAGTCATACGCTCTTCGTTTGCGTAGCGAGACAATAGAGTAAACTGACTGTTGTAATCTGATACTGTCATGTTCCGTTGTTTGAGGTCATCGAACTCCCTCTTCTTGATTTTCATAATACTTTTAGGAATATGTGCGCCACGGAAGCCTTCCTTGAAATCATCCCAGGTTATATCATTTTCGTTGGGATGCATGTGCAGGAAATTCTCCCACCAGGATGCGGCTGCTCCCGTGAGATAATGTGGTGCGTACAGTACCTTTTCTGGGTCTGAGCATTTTGCAATAATTAATTTTCTCTCCATATCACGAAGCCAGTCTTCGGCCTCAAGCGGCTTGTCAGTGTGAGAAAATGTCTGGGGACGTGGCTTCTGTAGTTCGAATAATTTAGAATGTTGTTGATACTGTCCATGGTGATTTCCCATATTGATGACTTGGTTCATCATTTCACGATGTTGTTGCTGACTTTGTTCATAAAGGCGGCACATTTGAGATAGTGCCGTCTCACTACCCTGTTGACTTGTTTGACCTTGAGTGAAATTGTTGCCTGGTTGATTGTCATAAAATTGGTTCGACTGCCCTTGTGCAAAATTGTTGTCTGCTTGAGTGCCATAATTTTCCTCTGGCGGAGCTGGCATGGAGCGAGTCCAAGGACGAGACATTTTTCACTCTGGGGATATATTTTGCGAAACCCATAAGCAATCGAAAAAAATAGATCCATAAAAGCACAAGGTTGGCAAAGAAACCAAATAGCCAAGATTACTAGGGAAAACCATTTAATTTGTGCACGGAGAAGGACTGCTCATTACATATCTTACACGCGGGCGATAATTATACAATATGTCACTCAGGATATGCGTACATATTCCTGACATGTTATTTAGGCTAGTGCACTTCTCCAGATCCTACATGATGCGCAAATAGGCTACTTCCCAAATCTTACATGGCGGTACATCGCGCGACGGCTAAGCGTACTTAGTCGGAGATGTTGATGATGTCCTTGGCCCTGCCAAGGGTGATGCGTAGCGAGGCTGGAGACTCAACTTCCTCCTCGCTAATGGGCTCCATACGAGTAGTGCTGCGCCGAGTAGATGGAGCGGGTGCCAGGGGCGGAATAACACGAATAGGAGTCGGCGTGAGGGGCGGTGCAGTGCGCGCTGGAGTGGGCGCAATGACCTGGTTGAACTCCTCAGTAGAAGGCAGGCGACGAGCTGGTGCATAGGATGCTGATGATGAGGCATAAGTCAGTGGCGGTGCTGTGGGCAGGAGCTCCCTCCTGTTGGCAGCACAGCCATGGACTGAGTCCATGCGGGCGGCCACAAAGTCGTCCACCAAGTTGTCGAAGGCGGCCTCCAGAGCCCGAAGATACTCAATAAGCATCTCAAAGGCCTCGTCTCGTTCTCCTCTGGGGCAGGAGTATGCGTAGTGACAGGTGTAAGGCACGTGGCATGGAAGATAGCGGTAGCGACGAGCCTTCATCACGGGAAGTACATCCCTGAGGCGAGCTATTGACTCGCGGGCTGCCATCTGGATAGCATGCTTCTTCGTGGGCATGGCTCTTCCCACGAATCGGCGTAACTCACCATGCCCTCCCCTGAATTGCACCGAGGCCTGGTGCATAGTCAGACTATCGTTGACTTTGTGCTGGCAGAGTGAGACGATCGGGCGCACAGATGTCCCCATCGCGACTTGAACAACAAAGGATAGAAGCTTGACGAACCCATCGGGCACGTTGGCGAAGGTCTGAGACTCGCAGCTGTTGTCGGCCATCTACAAAAAGTAGGCCAAAATTTCTGAAGAGTCAGATCATAAATATATGCTGACTGTCAGAAAAATGTCTACAATTGTAAAAACATAAATGGGCTCTAATATGATTAATAACCGATTAGCGATCGCACCTAGTGGCTTCCTACAGTCAGCCTGGCTCTGATACCAAGCTTGTCACGACCGGTTTTCCAATAAAAATATTTATTGAGAAACCAAATCTTTAGAATCCAGTTTGAGATAAAACCTCCTCACTGGTAGACAAACTTTTGATACAATAAGCCAGTAGCATCAAATATATTACAGGGTTGAGCTGATGATGCTCAACAATTTATTACAGACATGCCAATAATTATACATAAAGGCGGATATAATATAATGGTGTGGTGGCATACTACTGACTCGTAACTGGGGAGTGGTGGAATAACACAGTGGGGAGTGGATAAGTGACTCTCAAACTTACGTCCCATCGAGCGTCGAGGTGAGGCTCAATGAATTTATTTGGGTTGCGGAAGCGGGTATAAAACAGTGACCAAGTCCAGGGTCGCACGGGACTGACTGGGACTCCTCTAGGCGTCGGACCCGCTATCGAACTCTTCATCCATGAGATCACCTTTGTCAGCATCTGGCCAAATCAACAAGCCAGTGAGTACTTTGAAAGTACTCGCAAGACAGTTCGGACGTAAGATATAACAAATGCATGCATGAGTGCGTCATGATTAAATCTCCAATGCATATTTAAAATGTAGCAGGCAAGGCAAGAAAATAAAAAGGGAAACGGCGGTAGTCCACCTGGAATCCCAACAGTAAAGTAATGGAAACCAATCAAGTGTCTAGAGCGACGCCACGAAGGTAAATTAATAAATGAAAGAAAAATCATGCCACAGTCGGGCGTCTTAGCGACACCTCATAAAGGGCTTTAAAAGAAATGCCGCAGTCGGGCGTCTGAGCGACACCACATAAAGGGCTTCAAAAGAAATGCCACAGCCGGGCGTCTGGGCGACACCACATAAAGGGCTTTAAAAGAAATGCCACAGTCGGGCGTCTGAGCGACACCACATAAAGGGCTTTAAAAGAAATGCCACAGTCGGGCGTCTGAGCGACACCACATAAAGGGCTTTAAAAGAAATGCCGCAGTCGAGCGTCTGAGCGACACCACATAAAGGGCTTTAAAAGAAATGCCGCGGTCAGGTGTCTGAGCGACACCACATAAAGGGCTTTAAAAGAAATGCCGCAGTCGGGCGTCTGAGCGACACCACATAAAGGGCTTTAAAAGAAATGCCGCAGTCGGGCGTCTGAGCGACACCACATAAAGGGCTTTACTAACAAGGAAAAATAATTATAATTCAACTCTTGTAAATAAACAGGTTAGCCCATCCACAAGAATTAAACATTTAACTGATCTTAGTGCTCATGGTCCCACCGGATAATCTGTCACCAAAACTGGCACATGTCAGTTAGCACGGAACTAGGATATAGATAAGATGATTTGAGGATATATGACTCTGCAGAGTTTGTACGAAATTTCGCACAGTTAACGGATTTCCGTAGTCACAAGGACTAGTTCCGTTTACGGTATTTCAGAAGTAAACACAGCTAACCAGTACACACCCATCCAACCTCTCGATGCCAGGAATCACCCTCGACATCGTCCAAGAAAAACTTTTGAGACGGGGAGATCACAATCTCGAATGGCATGGGATCAAATTTATATACGCGCGCTCTAAGGGGTGCCCCCCTCTCGGTCCCAACCGGAAACACCCATGCCCCCTGACCGGATGACTGGCTTTAATCCAGGGCCATGGAACCATCATCCCGGCCTCTTCTTTTTGGTGTGTACCAATAAAGCGGTTTGCGACTTACTAAACCATATCCCTTCCGGGAAACATGTGGTAGTACAGGGATAGGAAATGGATATGAACCCAACCGATACGGGTTGGTACTGAAGTTAACTTGCATGGCATAAGACTGGCATGCTACAACACTGCCATCTTACCCACCTTCTTACCAACACATGGCCTTTCATATACACATCCAACAATGTATGGATCATCGAACTTACTTGTCCCAACAATGCATAATAAACAGATCATCGGTATGCTCCATAACATACCATGAAACTAACTAAATGCAAAACATGCCAAGACACTCATCATATCAAAAGTTCAAACATGCTTGCCTGGTTCAGAGTAGTCGGAGTCTAGCTCGGTGAAGTTCGCGGTCCCGTCACCTCCTTCGGTATCTACGGTATAAAGAGAATATACGCGCTATCGTGAATACCGAGAGGTGCACAAAAATTATTCCAAATAATCTTCAAATAAATCTGATAAAAAACTAGACAAAATTTTGAAGAGAACAGAAAAAGAATCACTCAAAAATATGTTTCTGTTAAAAAGTTATAAAGGTTTTTGCCCAGGGACCCATCTGTAATGAAGCAGAAACTTCCTAGGGTTCTATTTACAAAAGCAGAAAACGTTTCAGTCTCAAATACGTCGGCTCAGAAGAGAAGACGTATTTTGCCCGAATACGCTTTCAGAAAACGATTCGAAAGAAAAAGAGAAAAACCTGACGGGGCGGTCCCACCCGTCGGGTTTGAAAACGGGACGGCGCTTTTTGCGCCAGAGAGCCGCGGCGATCGCCGGCGGCGATCCACGGCGAGGCAGGGGGATCGGAGGTTACCTCCGTGTTCGGGGCGCCATTCCGCGTTGGGTGGTGGTCGTGGTGGTCGCCGGCGTGCACTGTGTCGACGGTGGCCCCTGCTCCGGCGGACGGCGGTTCGGACGAGGATGGAGCTCGCCGGAGGGGCTGCCAATGTTCAAATTGACGAGGGGGTTAGGGTACGGGGCGTGGAAGAAGGCTGCAGACGGAGTTTAGACGCCAGAGATGGCCTCACCGTAGTGAAGTAGCTGGAGCCAGAGGCGGACGGAGGTGGCCGGAGTCGAGGAAGAAAGGCTCCTCGAGGCCCATCCAGTGGCCAGGCGGGGTGTATGTGAGGTGCAGGGAGCGTGTGTGCTCGAGGGGGAGCTCGGGGTCCCCTTTTATAGGCGATCCGAGGCGGTGGCCGTGAACGGAGTTTTCCGGCGAAGGATTACGGCGGCGCAGTGCTTGGTCGGGAGGGTTTAGGAGTTGAGCTTCGTCGTGGAGGTCCACTGAGTCCGTTTAGGTGCCAACCGCGCCGGGATTTGCTTGCTTAGGTGGAGTTCGACGGAACGGGGCGGCACGGGCCCGTCGGCGGCAGAGGGCGTGCTCTGTGCGCGCCGCGCCACGACGACGGTGCTGCATGCGTGTGCTGGCGCGGAGATGGACACGCGGAGCCACCAGGGGGCTTGGGCGGTGGTGAACGGCGTTGAGCCGCCGTTCTGCTCCCTGTCTGCTCCTACGGTGGTTCGGCCGCCGCAAGACACGCCGGCGCAGGCGGGCCAGGGCACCACCGACGCCAGGAAGGCGCCAAGCGCGTGTGCGGGGCTCCGGACAAGCAGGCCAGGCGGCGAGCAACGTGCCAAGGGGCACTGTGAGCATGTGACTGCACTTATTTGAAGAAGATCGACACTGAAAGTCTGAATTTAACTGAATATGAACTGAAACAGTGCATGCAAGGTGTTCGACAGAATGATCTAGGCATGTAGGGATTTTTCCTTGGGCTGATTTTTGGTAGAGTGGCTTCTCATTGCTCCAGTAGGCTGCCTGATTTTTGGTGGAATTTTTGGAGAAGTGTAGATATGAATTTCACCAAATTTGGCAAATCTGGTCCAAACTTGCAGGGAGTGTAAGTTGAAATATTTGAAAAGAAGATGAGTGGGTCAAGATGGTTCTGGGTTGTGGGTACCAAGGACTACCAAAGAAAAAGGATTTTTAAGAGGATTGTTTTTCTGAAAATTTTGAAAGGCCTCATTTCACAAAAGAAAAAACCAGCAAGGTTTTTGCTAAAACCAAATTTTTTTTGGAGTGTCACAACACCTACCCCCTTAGGAAAAATCTCGTCCCTGAGATTTCAGCTGATCCTTAAATAAGTGCGGATGCTCTGCTCGAAGGAAATCTTCCCTTTCCCAAGTTGCTTCACTTACGGTGTGGTTGCTCCATTGAACTCTGAAAAATTTAATGGTCTTCTGTCGGGTCCTCCTTTCAGACTCCTCTAATATTTTTTACTGGATGTTCCCGATAGGTGAGGTCTGGTTGCACATCGATGTTCTCATGGGACACTTGTTTCTCTGGTTTGCTCACGCACTTCCTTAACTGCGAAACGTGGAATACGTTGTGGATATCTGATAATTCCTTAGGTAAGTCTAGCTGGTAGGCTACCGTGCCTCTTCGTGCCAATATACAGAATGGTCCGATGAATCTTGGTGCTAGCTTCCCTTTAATCTTGAATCGTTGTAGTCCTCTCATAGGGGATACTCGGAGGTACACAAACTCTCCGGGTTCGAAGCTGACCCCACGATGCTTCTGATCGTAATAACTCTTATGTCGGCTTTGGGCGGTCTTGAGTCGATCCCTGATTAACTTGACCTTTTCCTCGGCCTCTCTGAGCATGTCTGGTCCGAAGATGCGGCTGTCTCCGGTCTCGGACCAATTTAACGGGGTGCGACATCTCCGTCCGTATAGAGCCTCAAATGGTGCCATTTGTAGGCTGGCCTGGTAACTATTGTTGTATGCGAACTCGGCATATGGCAGGCTTTCTTCCCAGCTGGCTCCATATGTGAGGACACATGCCCTCAGCATGTCCTCTAAAATCTGGTTTACGCGTTCTGTCTGCCCATCTGTCTGGGGGTGGTAAGCCGTACTGAAAGCTAATTGAGTTCCCAGAGCCTGTTGTAAATGATCCCAAAATCTCGAGACGAACTGAGTGCCTCTGTCAGATATTATAGTCCTTGGGACACCGTGCAGACAGACTATGCGGGAGAGGTAAATCTTAGCAAGCTTCTGAGAGGTGTGGGTTGTTCTTACTGGAATAAAATGTGCCACCTTGGTTAACCTGTCGGTGATGACCCATATAGCGCCATTTCCGTGTCGTGACCGAGGTAGTCCGACAATGAAATCCATCCCTATTTCATCCCATTTCCACTCAGGTATTTTGTTTGGTTGCAGTAATCCGGCTGGTCTCTGATGCTCAGCTTTTATGCGTTGGCAAGAGTCGCAACATGCAATGAAAGTGGCTATGTCCCTCTTCATACCGTGCCACCAAAATCTTTCCTGAATATCTTTATACATTTTGGTTCCCCCGGGGTGGATTGAGTATGGGGCGGTGTGGGCTTCAGCCAAAATTTGCCGTTTAAGGTCTTCTATGTCTGGCACGCAGAGTCTTTCCCTGTACCATAATATCCCTCCATCGTCTACGACGAATTCCGAGGTTTTGCCCTTGCCCACCTTTCTTTTGATGCCCTCGATGCTGGGGTGACCAGGCTGAGCTTCTTTAATCTTCTCCACAAGGTCGGGCTGTATTTCCAAGTTTGCTATGGTACCTTCCGCCACCATTAACAAGTTGAGTTTGGCAAATTCTTGTTGGAATTCGGGTCTCAAGCCCTGTAGATTGCTTTCATCGGAGCTGGGGTTCCGACTAAGAGCATCGGCCACCACATTCGCTTTACCTGAATGATAGTGGATACCAACATCATAATCCTTTACCAATTCCAACCAGCGTCGTTGCCGTAAATTTAGTTCTGGCTGCGTGAAAATATATTTGAGACTCTTATGGTCCGTATATATTTCCCAGTAAGAAATGCCTCCATTCCTTAAGTGCATGAATGACCGCTGCCATTTCCAAGTCATGAGTGGGATAATTTTCCTCATGCTTGCGAAGCTGCCTTGAAGCATAGGCGACAACCTTGCCTTCTTGCATCAATACACATCCAAGACCTTTCCTGGACGCGTCACAATATACTTCAAAATTCTTGTGTATGTCTGGCACAACTAATACCGGTGCCGTTGTTAATTTCCGCTTTAGCTCTTGGAAACTTTTCTCGCAGGCTTCTGTCCATTCAAACTTCTTGTCTTTCTTGAGTAGTTGCGTCATAGGCTTGGCTATGGTGGAGAACCCTTCAATAAATCTGCGGTAATATCCTGCCATTCCCAAGAAACTTCGTATGTCCGTCACACTGGCTGGTGACTTCCAGCCAAGTACGACCTTTACTTTCTCCGGGTCCACGGCAATACCGTCTTGGGTCAGCACGTGGCCTAGAAAGCCTACTTGCTTTAGCCAAAATTCGCACTTGCTGAATTTGGCGTATAATTGATGTTTCCTGAATTCTCCTAGCACAATTCTGAGATGTTCAGCGTGCTCTTCCGGTGTCTTGGAGTACACCAGAATGTCGTCAATGAATACCACAACGAACTTGTCCATAAATTTCATAAATACTTTGTTCATGAGGTGAACAAAATATGCAGGAGCATTTGTTAATCCAAAAGGCATTACTGTGAACTCATACAGTCCATATCTGGAGGTGAATGCTGTCTTGGGGATATCTTTTGTTCGTACCTTTAATTGATGGTATCCTGACCTTAGGTCAATTTTTGAGAATACCTTGGCCTTAGCGAGCTGATCGAATAAATCATTTATTCTTAGCATCGGGTATTTGTTCTTGACCGTGACCATGTTAAGTGCTCGGTAGTCAATACACAATCGCAGTGTTCCATCTTTCTTTTTGGCAAATAAAATTGGTGATCCCCAAGGTGAGGAACTGGCTCGAATATATCCTTTGTCCAGCAATTCCTTGATTTGTTTCTTCAGCTCAACTAACTCGGACGGTGCCATTCTGTATGGTTTCTTGTATATGGGGGTGGTTCCTGGTGCAAGCTCAATGCTGAATTCTATCTCTCGGTCTGGTGGCATGCCTGGTAGCTCTTTGGGGAATACGTCTGGAAATTCACATACTACTGGAACCTTGCTTAGCTCAGAAACATCTACCTTATTCAGTCTTGGTTGCCTGGGTATTTTCCTTTCCTTGGCGGATACCCTTATCGTCTTCCCGAGGTGATGCGTGAGTATTACGGTCCGGTTGAAACAGTCAATGAAACCTTTATTTGTGGTTAGCCAATCCATCCCAAGGATGACATCTAGTCCCTTATTTTCCAACACAATAAGTTTTGCGTAAAACTTCAGCCCTTCGAACTCAATAATCACATCCTGACAGTAATTCTGAGTAACTTGCTGAAACCCTGGGGACTTGATGATCATGGATTTCTCCAAAGGAAGCATCGAAAAATTATTTTGCAAAGCAAAACTTTTCGAAACAAAAGAGTGAGAAGCTCCAGAATCAAACAAAACCATTGCAGGTATTGTGTCGACAGGAAACGTACCAAGTACGATATCCGGAGCATTTTGTGCCTCCTCTTTGGTTACGTGGTTCAGATGACCCTTCCTGTGGTTGTTGTTGGGATTGAAATTGTTTCGCTTGGGCGCTGAATTGTTGTTGCCGTTGTTCGGCTTTGGTGCTGAGTTTCTAGGCTTGGGACACTGCTTGGCATAGTGTCCTTCCTCTCCGCAGGCGTAACAAGTAACGCCGGGGCGATATGTGAACTCCTTGTCCCTTGCATGAAAATTCTTTATTGGGCGTGAGACGTTGGACGGGGATTTGTGTGTCCCACCCTTTTGGAAATCTGTCTTGCTTCGGTGATTGCGAGCCTGGTAAGTCTAGTCCCTTTTTCGCTTGCGGATATCTTCCAAACTGCGTCTTTCATTTTCCAGAGTAATGGCTTTATCCACCAGCGTCTTAAAATCTGGGAAAGTGTGTATGACCAGTTGGCATTTAAGCGCGGGCGCTAGGCCGTCAAGGAATTTCTCCATTTTCTTGCTTTCAGTCATACGCTCTTCGTTTGCGTAGCGAGACAATAGAGTAAACTGACTGTTGTAATCTGATACTGTCATGTTCCGTTGTTTGAGGTCATCGAACTCCCTCTTCTTGATTTTCATAATACTTTTAGGAATATGTGCGCCACGGAAGCCTTCCTTGAAATCATCCCAGGTTATATCATTTTCGTTGGGATGCATGTGCAGGAAATTCTCCCACCAGGATGCGGCTGCTCCCGTGAGATAATGTGGTGCGTACAGTACCTTTTCTGGGTCTGAGCATTTTGCAATAATTAATTTTCTCTCCATATCACGAAGCCAGTCTTCGGCCTCAAGCGGCTTGTCAGTGTGAGAAAATGTCTGGGGACGTGGCTTCTGTAGTTCGAATAATTTAGAATGTTGTTGATACTGTCCATGGTGATTTCCCATATTGATGACTTGGTTCATCATTTCACGATGTTGTTGCTGACTTTGTTCATAAAGGCGGCACATTTGAGATAGTGCCGTCTCACTACCCTGTTGACTTGTTTGACCTTGAGTGAAATTGTTGCCTGGTTGATTGTCATAAAATTGGTTCGACTGCCCTTGTGCAAAATTGTTGTCTGCTTGAGTGCCATAATTTTCCTCTGGCGGAGCTGGCATGGAGCGAGTCCAAGGACGAGACATTTTTCACTCTGGGGATATATTTTGCGAAACCCATAAGCAATCGAAAAAAATAGATCCATAAAAGCACAAGGTTGGCAAAGAAACCAAATAGCCAAGATTACTAGGGAAAACCATTTATTTTGTGCACGGAGAAGGACTGCTCATTACATATCTTACACGCGGGCGATAATTATACAATATGTCACTCAGGATATGCGTACATATTCCTGACATGTTATTTAGGCTAGTGCACTTCTCCAGATCCTACATGATGCGCAAATAGGCTACTTCCCAAATCTTACATGGCGGTACATCGCGCGACGGCTAAGCGTACTTAGTCGGAGATGTTGATGATGTCCTTGGCCCTGCCAAGGGTGATGCGTAGCGAGGCTGGAGACTCAACTTCCTCCTCGCTAATGGGCTCCATACGAGTAGTGCTGCGCCGAGTAGATGGAGCGGGTGCCAGGGGCGGAATAACACGAATAGGAGTCGGCGTGAGGGGCGGTGCAGTGCGCGCTGGAGTGGGCGCAATGACCTGGTTGAACTCCTCAGTAGAAGGCAGGCGACGAGCTGGTGCATAGGATGCTGATGATGAGGCATAAGTCAGTGGCGGTGCTGTGGGCAGGAGCTCCCTCCTGTTGGCAGCACAGCCATGGACTGAGTCCATGCGGGCGGCCACAAAGTTGTCCACCAAGTTGTCGAAGGCGGCCTCCAGAGCCCGAAGATACTCAATAAGCATCTCAAAGGCCTCGTCTCGTTCTCCTCTGGGGCAGGAGTATGCGTAGTGACAGGTGTAAGGCACGTGGCATGGAAGATAGCGGTAGCGACGAGCCTTCATCACGGGAAGTACATCCCTGAGGCGAGCTATTGACTCGCGGGCTGCCATCTGGATAGCATGCTTCTCCGTGGGCATGGCTCTTCCCACGAATCGGAAGCGGCGTAACTCACCACGCCCTCCCCTGAATTGCACCGAGGCCTGGTGCATAGTCAGACTATCGTTGACTTTGTGCTGGCAGAGTGAGACGATCGGGCGCACAGATGTCCCCATCGCGACTTGAACGACAAAGGATAGAAGCTTGACGAACCCATCGGGCACGTTGGCGAAGGTCTGAGACTCGCAGCTGTTGTCGGCCATCTACAAAAAGTAGGCCAAAATTTCTGAAGAGTCAGATCATAAATATATGCTGACTGTCAGAAAAATGTCTACAATTGTAAAAACATAAATGGGCTCTAATATGATTAATAACCGATTAGCGATCGCACCTAGTGGCTTCCTACAGTCAGCCTGGCTCTGATACCAAGCTTGTCACGACCGGTTTTCCAATAAAAATATTTATTGAGAAACCAAATCTTTAGAATCCAGTTTGAGATAAAACCTCCTCACTGGTAGACAAACTTTTGATACAATAAGCCAGTAGCATCAAATATATTACAGGGTTGAGCTGATGATGCTCAACAATTTATTACAGACATGCCAATAATTATACATAAAGGCGGATATAATATAATGGTGTGGTGGCATACTACTGACTCGTAACTGGGGAGTGGTGGAATAACACAGTGGGGAGTGGATAAGTGACTCTCAAACTTACGTCCCATCGAGCGTCGAGGTGAGGCTCAATGAATTTATTTGGGTTGCGGAAGCGGGTATAAAACAGTGACCAAGTCCAGGGTCGCACGGGACTGACTGGGACTCCTCTAGGCGTCGGACTCGCTATCGAACTCTTCATCCATGAGATCACCTTTGTCAGCATCTGGCCAAATCAACAAGCCAGTGAGTACTTTGAAAGTACTCGCAAGACAGTTCGGACGTAAGATATAACAAATGCATGCATGAGTGCGTCATGATTAAATCTCCAATGCATATTTAAAATGTAGCAGGCAAGGCAAGAAAATAAAAAGGGAAACGGCGGTAGTCCACCTGGAATCCCAACAGTAAAGTAATGGAAACCAATCAAGTGTCTAGAGCGACGCCACGAAGGTAAATTAATAAATGAAAGAAAAATCATGCCACAGTCGGGCGTCTTAGCGACACCTCATAAAGGGCTTTAAAAGAAATGCCGCAGTCGGGCGTCTGAGCGACACCACATAAAGGGCTTCAAAAGAAATGCCACAGCCGGGCGTCTGGGCGACACCACATAAAGGGCTTTAAAAGAAATGCCACAGTCGGGCGTCTGAGCGACACCACATAAAGGGCTTTAAAAGAAATGCCACAGTCGGGCGTCTGAGCGACACCACATAAAGGGCTTTAAAAGAAATGCCGCAGTCGAGCGTCTGAGCGACACCACATAAAGGGCTTTAAAAGAAATGCCGCGGTCAGGTGTCTGAGCGACACCACATAAAGGGCTTTAAAAGAAATGCCGCAGTCGGGCGTCTGAGCGACACCACATAAAGGGCTTTAAAAGAAATGCCGCAGTCGGGCGTCTGAGCGACACCACATAAAGGGCTTTACTGACAAGGAAAAATAATTATAATTCAACTCTTGTAAATAAACAGGTTAGCCCATCCACAAGAATTAAACATTTAACTGATCTTAGTGCTCATGGTCCCACCGGATAATCTGTCACCAAAACTGGCACATGTCAGTTAGCACGGAACTTGGATATAGATAAGATGATTTGAGGATATATGACTCTGCAGAGTTTGTACGAAATTTCCCACAGTTAACGGATTTCCGTAGTCACAAGGACTAGTTCCGTTTACGGTATTTCAGAAGGAAACACAGCTAACCAGTACACACCCATCCAACCTCTCGATTCCAGGAATCACCCTCGACATCGTCCAAGAAAAACTTTTGAGACGGGGAGATCACAATCTCGAATAGCATGGGATCAAATTTATATACGCGCGCTCTAAGGGGTGCCCCCCTCTCGGTCCCAACCGGAAACACCCATGCCCCCTGACCGGATGACTGGCTTTAATCCAGGGCCATGGAACCATCATCACGACCTCTCCTTTTTGGTGTGTACCAAGAAAGCGGTTTGCGACTTACTAAACCATATCCCTTCCGGGAAACATATGGTAGTACAGGGATAGGAAATGGATATGAACCCAACCGATACGGGTTGGTACTGAAGTTAACTTGCATATCTTCGGGACTGAGGAATAGAACACCTCTCTTCTTCGGAGTTGGTTTAGGAATAGGCTCAGTAATTGGAGCGGGAGCTGGCTCAGGAGGTGCCCAATTATTTTCGTTCGTCAACATATTATTCAATAGAATTTCAGCTTCATCCGGTGTTCTTTCCCTGAAAAGAGAACCAACACAACTATCCAGGTAATCTCTGGAAGCATCGATTAGTCCATCATAGAAGATATCAAGTATTTCAGGTTTCTTAAGAGGATGATCAGGCAAAGCATTAAGTAACTTGAGAAGCCTCCCCCAAGCTTGTGGGAGACTCTCTTCTTTAATTTGCACAAAGTTGTATATTTCCCTTAAAGCAGCTTGTTTCTTATGAGCAGGGAAATATTTAGCAGAGAAGTAATAAATCATATCCTGGGGACTACGCACACAACCAGGATCAAGAGAATTAAACCATATCTTAGCATGACCCTTTAATGAGAACGGAAATATTTTGAGTATATAGAAGTAACACGATCTCTCATCATTAGTGAACAGGGCAGCTATATCATTTAACTTAGTAAGATGTGCCACAACAGTTTCGGATTCATAGCCATAGAATGGATCAGATTCAACCAAAGTAATTATATCTGGATCAACAGAGAATTCATAATCCTTATCAGGAACACAGATAGGTGAAGTTGCAAAAGCAGGATTAGGTTTCATTTTATCTCTAAGTGATTCTTTGTTCCATTTAATCAATAACCTCTTAAGCTCGTATCTATCTCTGCAGGCTAAAATAGCTAAAGAAGCATCTTTATCAAAAAGATAACCCTGAGGAATAACGGGCATATTTTCATCATCATATTCAGATTCATCAATTTCTCTTTCTCTAGCCCTAGCAATTTGTTCTTCAAGAAATTCACTAAGGGGCACAGTAGTATCAGGCATAGAAGTAGTTTCATCATAAGTATCATGTATAGCAGAAGTGGCATCATCAATAACATGCGACATATCAGAACAAATAGCAGAAGCAGGTTTAGGTGTCGCTAGCTTACTCATAACAGAAGGTGAATCAAGTGCAGAGCTAGATGGCAGTTCCTTACCTCCCCTCGTAGTTGAGGGATAAATTGTTGTCTTAGCGTCTTTCAAGTTCTTCATAGTGTCCAGCAAATATAAATCCCAAGTGACTCAAAGAATAGAGCTATGCTCCCCGGCAATGGCGCCAGAAAAAGGTCTTGATAACCCACAAGTATAGGGGATCGCAACAGCTTTCGAGGGTAGAGTATTCAACCCAAATTTATTGATTCGACACAAGGGGAGCCAAAGAATATTCTCAAGTATTAGCAGCTGAGTTGTCAATTCAACCACACCTGGAAACTTAGTATCTGCAGCAGAGTTTTTAGTAGCAAAGTAATATGACAGTGGTGGTAACGGCAACGAAAGTAAAGACAGTAAAAGTAATATTTTTGGTATTTTGTAATGATTGTAATAGTAGCAGCGAGAAAGTAAATAAATGTAAACCAGTATATGGAAAACTCGCAGGCATCGGATTAGTGATGGATAATTATGCCGGATGCGGTTCATCATGTGACAGTCATAACATAGGGTGACACAGAACTAGCTCCAATTCATCAATGTAATGTAGGCATGTATTCCGTATATAGTCATACGTGCTTATGGAAAAGAACTTGCATGACATCTTTTGTCCTACCCTCCCGTGGCAGCGGGATCCTATTGGAAACAAAGGGATATTAAGGCCTCCTTTTAATAGAGAACCAGAACAAAGCATTAGCACATAGTGAATACATGAACTCCTCAAACTATGGTCATCACCGGGAGTGGTCCCGATTATTGTCACTTCGGGGTTGCCGGATCATAACACATAGTAGGTGACTATAGACTTGCAAGATAGGATCAAGAGCTCACATATATTCATGAAAACATAATAGGTTCAGATATGAAATCATGGCACTCGGGCCCTAGTGACAAGCATTAAGCATAGCAAAGTCATAGCAACATCAATCTTAGAACATAGTGGATACTAGGGATCAAACCCTAACAAAACTAACTCGATTACATGATAAATCTCATCCAACCCATCACCGTCCAGCAAGCCTACGATGGAATTACTCACGCACGGCGGTGATCATCATGAAATTGGTGATGGAGGATGGTTGATGATGACGACGGCGACGAATCCCCCTCTCCGGAGCCCCGAACGGACTCCAGATAAGCCCTCCCGAGAGAGATTAGGGCTTGGCGGCGGCTCCGTATCGTAAAAAGCGATGATTTCTTCTCTCTAATTTTTTCTCCCCGAAAGACAATATATAGAGTTGGAGTTGGCATCGGAGGGTGTCCAGGGGGGCCACGAGGTAGGGGGCGTGCCCTAGAGGGGGGGGGGCCCACCCTCGTGGACAGGGTGTGGGCCTCCTGGTCTTCATCTTTGGCGAGGATTTTTTATTATTTTTTCTAAGGTGTCCCGTGGAGTTTCAGGACTTTCCGAGAATATTTTCTTTCTGCACATTAAACAACACCATGGTAATTTTGCTGAAAACAGCGTCAGTCCAGGTTAGTTCCATTCAAATCATACAAGTTAGAGTCCAAAACAAGGGCAAAAGTGTTTGGAAAAGTAGATACGACGGAGACGTATCACCCCACACAAACCAGCCAACCACGCCAACAGAGATTGCTGGGTTTTTAAGCAAGCCGGCAAGTTAAACGCCGAGAACAAGGAAAAGGGATCAAAGAGCAAGGACGATGATGAGGAGCCCCTGCAACCAACTACAGGGGGACAGAAGAAGTCCCCCCAGGTCAAAATGGTGAACATGACATATGCTACACACATCCCCAAGAGGGAGCGCAAGCGTGCACTCAGGGACGTCTATGCAATAGAGCCAGTCGCCCCAAAATTCAATCCATGGTCATCGTGCCCGATCACTTTTGACCGTCGGGATCATCCGACCAGTATCCGGCATGGCGGATCATCCGCACTAGTCCTCGACCCAATCGTTGATGGATTCCACCTGACGTGATTCCTCGTGGATGGTGGTAGCAGCCTCAATCTGCTCTATCAGGACACAATACGCAAAATGGGCTTTAACCCATCACGGATCAAACCCACAAGGACTACCTTTAAAGGAGTCATACTAGGCATAGAGGCCCGCTGTACGGGCTCAATCACACTAGAGGTCGTCTTCAGATCTCCGGAAAACTTCGGAAGCGAGGATTTAATCTTTGATATCGTCCCCTTTCGCAGCGGCTATCACGCACTGCTCGGACGAACCGCATTTGCTCGATTCAATGCGGTACCTCACTACGCTTATCTCAAGCTCAAGATGCCCGAACCACATGGCGTCATAACAATCAATGGAAATACGGAACGCTCCCTCCATACCGAGGAGCATACCACGGCCTTAGCAGCAGAAATACAACGCGGCCTTTTCCATCAGAACCTTAGTTTGGCGGCCAAGCCCCCGGGCGCCATTAAAAGAGTCCGGACTATTCTGCAGCAAGACAGCCCGGCCCGTCAAGAGCTTAATGAGCAATTTGGCCTTTGTGCCAGTCCCGATCAAACAGCACCATTCGTACCGCGCGTACATAACTCCGCACTCAAAATCCCATGGGCATCGGCAGAGGCATAGCTAGCTCATGATCCATAGTGCGTCTCAACCGTCCCTGGATTCGCACACCTTCGCTTTTCCTTTCAGGTTTTTCTCTTCTCGAGGCTTTTTCTGATAACCTGATCATCGGACCGATCACGGCACAGACACACCAAGGAGGCAATGAGCTTTGACGTTCAAGGGAATCCCCAGGTGGTCTCTGCTAACGATTGCTATACCTGTTTTACATACCCGCACGTAGCTCACTCTTGGTCATGGCATGTTAAATAGCCTTACTTGCTTATCGCATTACTTGTACAAGTACGCCCCAACGCATTAATCACATTACAATGGAAAATAAATGGTAGCGTCAGCTTATTACTTGATTTTTCTTTTTTCCTTACCTTTGTATTTATTACTCATTGCACCTGTACACTCTGGTACGTTTTACTTCACCAGGGGCTTTCGCGCCCCGCAGTACGGCAATAAAGTCCGAACACCTTTTTCAGTATAGTTTGGCACCCCGAACTTATAACATTATATGCATCGGCTCCGAATCATGTCTTTGGTCAATAGTTGGGTTGCCCGGCTCCTATGCTTACTACCTTACGTTCCGCTATATCGGCTAGGGTAGTAAAGGGAGAACTACTACGATTGTGTCCCGGTTCTTCCGGACGAGCACCTCAGTAGAGAAAGCCGAAAACTGACTGTCATGATGCAGTGAGAGCTGGTCAGCTATTCGAGAGGTTTCAAATCCTTAGAGATATTTTCCGCTTTATGCGAGGAATCGGTTTTTATTCGTTCATGTGCGTATAACGCCCCAAGTTCAGCCTTCCGAATACCAGGGGCTTCACCAAAATTCTCATTGTCAAACTCCTATGGCTAAGTGAGGGCGATAAAGGCCGTACAGTCTGATTGCCTCGTTCGTTGCGCTAAACACCTCCTTTAAGGACCAGAATGTGGAGTAAAGAGTGTTTAGATTTATCCCGAACACCCCCGTACTATCTACGTGGGGGCAGAAGCCGACGACTGGCCAACCCTCAGATTTCATAAACGGCCGCACAAGAGGTAAAATTTTAAAGTCACAAGCATTATATTACATAATATCATTGTTTCATATTACAGGACTGGATAATACGAATGTTTTCATGGGAATATAACATCCTTCGCACATTGCTCCGCCACAAGGCGGGATCCCTCCAGGACGCCATCAAAATATAACTCAGGTCGGCGGTGCTCCTTGCCCTTAGGCGGCCCCTCGGTCATCAGCTTCTTGGCATCCATCTTCGCCCAATGCATCTTGACGCGGGCAAAGGCCATCTGTGCACCTTCAATACAGACCGACCGCTTTTATGACCTCAAGCCATGGGCATGCACTAACAAGCCGCTTCACAAGTCTGAAGTAGCTGCTGGGTATCGGTGCAGCAGGCCATAGTCGGACTATCAGGTCCTTCATGGCTAGCTTGGCCGCCTTGTCTGAAGGGCACCGGATGTTCTGGTCCAAGATATTGAGACCAGAACAGCTTCTCTGTAGAACTCCCTTCTTTAGCTCGATAGAACTCGGCAACATCTGATACGTTGCGCGACAAATCCGTAAACGCCCCTGGAGAGCTCCAAATTCAGGTAAGTAAAAGGAACGTTTCCTTCACAGAGTTGCTTTGCATAATGAAAGCCTTACCCGCCGTGATCTTCTTGGCTGCCTGGATTTCCTGAAGGGCGCTCTAGGCCTCGGCTCGAGCCTCTTGTGCACTCTGGTGGGCCTTCGCAAGTTCGGACGCTTGCGTCTTAGAATCATGCTCCAAGGACTCGTACTTCTTGACGGCGTCCTGGAGCTCTTGCTGGACCTTGCTGACCCGGGCCTCGTGCTTCTCACGCGCGGCGCGCTCCTTGGCCGCTTTGTCCTCGGCCTCGGCTAACACCATCTTGAGGGCCTCCACCTCGGTCGTGACCCCTAATAAAGTTCATCACACTTTAGTCAGCATGAAACATTCATCCTTCCTAAATATACGCGCAGGTTACTGCATACCTTGGCTGTCCTCCAGCTACTTCTTCATGAGGCCGAGCTCTTCTTCGGCCCACTCCAGGCTCTGCTTCAGGCCTGAGACCTCCGCAGTATGAGCGGCAGCAGCAAGCAGTGACGCCTGCTTATTCACATAGACATCTTATGTTAGACTCTCGCAAAAATTATTTTGATCCTCTGTTCGGCTTTTTCTTTCCGAACACCGAACAGAGCATCAGGGGCTACTGTCTACATTGTGATATTCTTTCTACAATTACATTGCTTACCTCAAAGCCTGTTAAAAGGCTAGCGCAGGCTTCGGTCAGTCCGCTTTTGGTGGACTGAACCTTCTCGATCTCCATACCCACAAGGACACGGTGTTCATCCACAAGGAAGCGCCTCGTGGCGCTTCCAGCAGATTATCCGGTGCCTCTGGTTGGACAGAGGTCATCGGCGGAACAGGCACACCTCCTTCTTTCGGGGAAGGACTTTCGCTGGACTCCGGTGCCGTGTAGGTCTCCGGAATGGTATCCGGCCGGGGGGCGAATGGAATTTGGCCCCCATCACCAGTCCCCATGGGGGCTTTTTCCCCCATGTGTCCGGCGGCCGAGGAGTCATCCTTGGGCGCCACCCTGACGATCTCCGGAACCTCCCCCCAGTCTGGGAAGGTCCTTTTGGACACCACCTCGTCATCACCCTTGCCCGAGATAGAGTAAGCGGGCGGCGGTGACATGCTAGCCATCTCCTTTGAATCTAGCGAACCCTTTGTCGAGGATCGCGGGGAGCTGTCACAGGCCGGACTGTGATGATGTAATTTAAACATATTGAAATTACAAAGTGGAAAGGCCAGGCATTTCGATATGCTATCAACATCCCACGCAGAGTTATCTGCAAGGGAGCCCTTCCCCCTCTTGGGCGCCTTCGCCTCTAGATTTGTGGAGGCCCCCCTTTTCTTCCTTCCCCCCTCAGGGGGGAGTCGCTTTCTTCCTCCTCCTCCTCCTCGTCTTCAGCGGCCGAAGAGTGAGTCTCATCTTTGGATGACATGTCCGAAGCACCTTTTCGGCGAAGGCCACTCCTGGTCCCTTTGGCTGTTTTCTTGGCCTTCTTCTTCGGCACATCATAAGGCACCGGAAACAACATCCTCGTCAGGAGTGGGGTTTCTTCGTCTTCGGGTAGCGGGGACAAACAATTAATCCGCCCCGCTATGTCGATCCATGCCTAAAAAATTGATAGGAAGGCTTAGACTCCTTCCTCAAAATATGCCAGTGAAGGCTATACCTTGAAAACATGAAATAACTTACCGAATTAGACTGGCGTTTTAAGCTAAGCCCGTGATCCTCGGTCGTAGGCGGTGGTGTCTCGCCGGCCTTGAAGAGCACTTTCCAGATGTCTTCATGCGTCATGCCGAAGAACTCTAGCAGCGTCTGGTGCTTGGCCGGATGGAACTCCCACAAATAGCAGGTCCGGCGTTGGCACGGAAGGATCTGGCGAATGAGCATAACCTGGATCATGTTGACAAGTTTGATTCTCTTGGTTATCATGTTCTGGACGCACGTCTGGAGCCCAGTCAGCTCGTTCGAAGAACCCCAGGTTAGGCCCTTCTCTCGCCAGGAGGTGAGCCGCATCGGAACTCCAGATCGGAATTCGGGGGCTGCCGCCCAGTTGGTGTCGCGCGGCTCGGTGATGTAGAACCACCCCGACTGCCACGACTTCACCGTCTGCACAAAGGAGCCTCCGAGCCAGGCGACATTCGGCATCTTTCCCACCATGGCACCTCCGCACTCTGCTTGTTGTCCGCTCACCACCTTCGGCTTCACATTGAAGGTCTTCAACCATAGGCCGAAGTGAGGTGGGATGCGGAGAAAGGCCTCGCACACGACTATAAATGCCGAGATGTTGAGGATAAAGTTGGGGGCTAGATCATGGAAGTCCAGCCCGTAGTAAAACATCAGTCCGCGGAAAAATGGGTGGAGAGGGAATCCCAGCCCAAGGATGAAATGCGCGAGAAACACAACCCTCTCATGGGGCTCTGGGGTAGGGACGATCTGTCCCTTAGCCGGGAGTTGGTGAACGATCTCCTTGGCCAGGTATCCGGCCTCTCGGAGCTCCTTGATATCCTTCTTCTTAACGGAGGAGGCCATCCACTTGCCTCCAGCTCCGGATCCGGACATGGTTGGAGTACTTTCTCGGGCGGGGAAAGCTAGAGCTTGGGCGCTGGAGCTCGAGAATGGATGGGTGGAGGAAGGAGAAGGCGTGAGTGAATGAGGATGATTCCTTACCCCCCTATAAAGGCTGTGAATGTTAAGCGCCTCCCCACTCTCCTTAAAATTCGCCTATTCCCAAGGGATGTGTAAACGACACGGTTGGGTTACCCACACCTGTATTGATGAGAATCCCGCAATAAGGGGACACGATCTCTCCTTTGACAAGACGTGCCAATGGCATCCGCGTCTCGAAACATGGAGTGGAAGACGAAAAATGGTTCGAAATTATGACCGGACAGATGTGATGTCATGTTACAGAAAGTTGTTAGCGGATTGGACTCGTGTAAAATTATATTCTCTATGCGGATGTGTGTGGTGTGTATTGATGTCTACTACTCAACCTTCTTCTTGTAGACGTTGTTGGGCCTCCAAGTGTAGATGTTTGTAGGACAGTAGCAAATTTCCCTCAAGTGTATGACCTAAGGTTTATCAATCCGTGGGAGGCATAGGATGAAGATGGTCTCTCTCAAGCAACCCTGCAACCAAACAACAAAAAGTCTCTTGTGTCCCCAACACACCCAATACAATGGTAAATTGTATAGGTGCACTAGTTCGGCGAAGAGATGGTGATACAAGTGCAATATGGATGGTAGATATGGGTTTTTGTAAACTGAAAATATAAAAACAGCAAGGTAGCAAGCGGTAAAAGTGAGCGTAAACGGTATTGCAATGCTAGGAAACAAGGCCTAGGGTCCATACTTTCACTAGTGCAAGTTCTCTCAACAATAATAACATAATTGGATCATATAACTATCCCTCAACATGCAACAAAGAGTCACTCCAAAGCCACTAATAGCAGAGAACAAACGAAGAGATTATGGTAGGGTACGAAACCACCTCAAAGTTATCCTTTCTGATCGACCTATTCAAGAGTCCGTAGTAAAATAACATGAAGATATTCTTTCCGTTCGATCTATCATAGAGTTCGTACTAGAATAACACCTTAAGACACAGATCAACCAAAACCCTAATGTGACCTAGATACTCCAATGTCACCTCAAGTATCCGTGGGTATGATTATACCATATGTATCACACAATCTCAGATTCATCTATTCAACCAACACAAAGTACTTCAAAGAGTGCCCCAAAGTTTCTACCGGAGAGTCAAGGCAAAAATGTGTGCCAACCCCTATGCATAAGTTCACGAGGTCACGGAACCCACAAGTTAATCACCAAAACATACATCAAGTAGATCACGTGATATCCCATTGTCACCACAAATAAGCACATGCAAGACATACATCAAGTGTTCTCAAATCCTTAAAGACTCAATCTGATAAGATAATTTCAAAGGGAAAACTCAATCCATTACAAGAGAGTAGAGGGGGGAGGGAAACATCATAAGATCCAACTATAATAGCAAAGCTCGCGATACATCAAGATCGTACCACATCAAGAACACAAGAGAGAGAGAGAGAGAGATCAAATACATAGCTACTGGTACATACCCTCAGCCCCGAGGGTGAACTACTCCCTCCTCGTCATGGAGAGCGCCGGGATGATTAAGATGGCCACCGGTGAGGGTTCCCCCCTCCGGCAGGGTGCCGGAACAGGGTACCGATTGGTTTTTGGTGGCTACAGAGGCTTGCGGCGGCGGAACTCAAGATCTAATCCGTTCCCCGATGTTTTAGGGTATATGGATATATATAGGCGAAATAAGTCGGTCAGGGGAGCCACGAGGGGCCCACGAGGGTGGGGGCGCGCCCAGGGGGCAGGTGCACCTCCCTGCCTCGTGGCCACCTCGTTTCTCCCCTGACGTACACTCCAAGTCTCCTGGATTGCTTCCGTTCTAAAAATAACTCTCCCGAAGGTTTCATTCCGTTTGGACTCCGTTTGATATTCCTTTTCTGCGAGACACTGAAATAAGCAAAAAACAGAAACTAGCACTGGGTTCTAGGTTAATAGGTTAGTCCCAAAAATCATATAAAAGTGCTTAGTAAAGCCCATTAAACATCCAAAAGAGATAATATAATAGCATGGAACAATAAAAAATTATAGATACGTTGGAGACGTATCATGTATGTTGCAGGTCCGGATACGTTCAATACATCCAAGGACTATCTTGGAGTTCGGAAGGAGGAACCCGCCTTGCAATGCCGAAGACAGACCTACGCGTCGGATACCTTGTCATTGAAGCCAGGTTCAGGGGCTACTGAGGGAGTCTTGGACTAAGGGGTCCTCGGGCGTCCGGCCTATTAGCCATGGGCCAGACTGATGGGCTGTGAAGATACAAAGACCGAAGCACCCGTGTCCGGATGGGACTCTCCTTGGCGTGGAAGGCAAGCTTGGTGACCGAATATGTAGATTCCTTTCTTTGTAAGCGACCTTGTGTAACCCTAGATCCTCCCAGTGTCTATATAAATCGGAGGACTTAGTCCGGAAGGATATACTTATGTCGGTGTACTAAAGTAGGGGTACTCTAGTATCCCGAACTTGTGCACGGGCAGTCGCAGCACCCCGCGGCAAGACCCGCCAGGTGATCATCAAGGGTCTCTATGGTTCCTTTGGAGCCATTCGAGAACAAAGTATTTAAGCCAAGGAGACAAGTCCCCGGCAAGAGGAGCTTGCCGGGAAGGCCATTCGAGGCACAAGACCCCGGCAAGAGGGGCTTGCCGGGAAGCCCAACCAGAGCATCTCAAAGAACCTGCCGCAACACGCCACGCGTCCCGGCCGGACTCGGCGAGCGACAAGTTCCAGGACGCGGCAAGACAACGGCCGCGGCAAGGCACTTGCCGCGGCGGGCAACCACTCTGTACCCGCGCTCCAGCTCACCCACCTACGTGTCGCTCCGGGACCCTTCCTAGCGTACGTGGCGGGAGGCTGTGCAGCCAGGGGTACACTGTGGCATGCAGCGCTGACAAGATCGCCATCGTGGCAAGCGATGGCGCCCCTGACGGTCCCTTTTCTGCACCGTCTGGGAGACGTAGATAGGCATTTAATGCCTTTGTCCCCTGCCGTCAGGGTTAGGTATGATACACTGTGTAGGTAGCTGTACCTACCACGACATATTTCCACTTTTGCTCTTACCTACGTTGCCACCTGTTGGAGACCCCTTGAACATATAAAAGGAGGCCCATGCACAACGTAGGGGGGGGATCGGCCCTCGGAGAACGATCTCTTAGAGAAAACAGAAGAACGCTCGGTCTCGTTAGCTGCTTGGGTGCACTGTAGCACTCAGCGCTCCCGAGCAAGAACTCAATACAATCCACAAAGCAGCAGTAGGAGTGTTATCTCTCCGGAGAGCTCCGAAGCTGGGTAAAAAACCCCCGCGTGCCTCGCCTCGATCCGCTCTTCGCGCGACCTCCGGCCCCCGCCGAACCGAGAAGGGGTTCCGTTCCCATAGGTGCTCGGGGAGCCCAGAAAACCCCGGCATCTCTGGCGCGCCAGGTAGGGGGCGTCGAGGTTGTGTGAACCTGATCCGACGTTCACGCGAGCTAAATCTTCATCGACTTCATCGACATGCCGCCGAACAAGAAGGCTTCGGAGGCGGCTGCGCCGTCCGCGTCGAATCCACCGCCGCCGCAGCAAACGGCCGGTGGGGAGGACGCCGGCGGTAGAACGGGCGTCGACGAGGGAGCCCACGGTGCCAACAAGTCCAAGGACAAGACCGCGCTGCCCGTTGGCGGCGTAGTAGGCTCCCACGACGACCGGGCGTCCGTAGACGCACCGCGCCCATCTCAAGAGGCGCAGGACCGACAGCGTCGTGGTACTCACGGTACCATACGCTCGCTGGACCCAAATCGAGCTAGCGGATCCCGGGAAGCTCAAGGCCAACATGCATGCCGACGTGCTGGCGCGAGCGAGGCACGGTCACCTGGACGGAATACTGCTCCTTCTAACATCGCTGGGAGTCCGAGCATATCCCGCTCCTCGCACCGTTCGCCACCGCTACCCGTCACCCCAGCAGAAGCTCTAGCGCGAGCTCAACTGCTCCTAGACTTCCCTCCAGCGCCAGACAAGATCGACGACTGGAGGGCCACCATTCAGAGTCTCATCGGCTTCGCCAACGGCGACACTCCGCGGCCAGCGACCACATCGCGGCCGCGGCAGGCCAGCCAAGTGCGAGCCGATGGTGACAAAACCGGTGGGGGTGCAACCACCGTGCACTCTCCGCCCCAAAGGCCAAGATCGCCGACTTGCCAGGTCCGCCACGACAGTGACTCCACTGCTTCCTCAGATCCGTGAACTCGTCGCGATCAGCGCCACGTTCTTCACGAACGGCAGCAAGAAGACGCTCGCACCCGCATCGAGCGCCGGAGAGAAATGCGGCGTCAATTAGACCGACGCGCTGGCCCCGCTATCGACATGCAAGCGCCAGGGGAACCAGGTGACCTGCCATACGCGGTAGGTTGCCCTGCATTTACTCGTGAGCTGCGGCAAGTCCAGTGGCCCAGCACGAAGAATTTCAAGCCAGACGTACCAGAGAAGTACGACGGCAGGCTGCATCCGTCGGAGTTCCTCAGCATCTACACCATTGCGGTGCAGGCTGCCGGGGGGCGGGACGACAAGATCCTCGCCAATTACTTCCCTCTGGTGCTCAAGCCCAACGTCAGGTCCTGGCTCATGCACTTGCCGGAAAACTCCATATCTTCCTGGGCAGACCTATGCCATCAGTTTGTCGGCGCCTTTACAGGCGGCCACAAACCTCATGGCCAGGAGAGTGATCTTCACCTGCTTGCCCAGAAGGAAGGGGAGCCTCTACGTAAGTACATCCAGAGATTCAGCCAAGTGCAACGCAACATCCCAGACGTCCACCCTGCCGCGGTCATCAGTGCGTTCCACCAAAACGTGCGCAACCGTAGGATGCGGGAGGAGATGGCGATGTGCAAGATCAGAGACGTCAGCGAGCTGTATGCCCTGGACGACAGATGTGCACGTGCTGAGGAAGGAAGGAAACTCCCCGGAGAGAACGTAGGAACCCGAGGATCTGACAGCGATGATGCCGCCCCGGCAAGCAAAAACCGGCGGCGGAACAACAGGAAGAGGAAAGGCAAAGATGTGCTAGTTGTCGAGCAATCCGGCAACGAAGGTGGCGCCAAGACAGCCAAGACTGGTAGCTCCGGCAAGGAGGTTGCCGCATGCGCCAACTGCCAGGCTGTGGCGGCCGCCGACAAGCAGGATGGCACCAACAAGCAGTACTGCAAGATTCACCGCACCAAAGGCCATGACCTCCAGAGCTGCAAGAAGGTTGAGCAGCTCGTTGAGCTGCAAAAGGCCGAATACGAGCGACGCGACAAGGAGAAGGCCCAAGGAGGTGCTGGAGGATCCGGTACGAAGCGCACCGGCCGGGGGGGACGCCGCAGCAACACCAAGCAGCGGCAAGGCGACAGACCTCCCCGCGGCCGCGACAAGGATGAAGATGACGACGACGACGAAGACATGGATGACGCCGAGACCAGCGAGCAGGAGTTCTAGAAAGCCACAGAAGTTTTGTGCGTTGACGGCGGTGCTTCTCTGCATACTTCACACCGCCAACTCAAGCAGTGGGTGCGGGAAGTCAATGCAGCAGAACCACCCGTTGAGTCACGCAAGCTTCTGAAATGGTCCAGCACGCCTATCATCTTTGATATTGAGGACCACCCCGATCGCACAACTGCTGTCGGGTGTTTGCCGATGTTGGTCTCACCAACTATCCGCAACCTCAAGGTCACTAAGATGCTAGTTGACGGCGGGGCCGGCTTGAACCTGATCTCCTCCGCTGTACTCCGGAGACTCCAAGTCCCTGACAGCGAGCTCGAAGAGACCGACACGTTCCAAGGAATCAATCCGGGAAGGAGCAAGCCGAAGGGGAAGATCACGCTGCCGGTGACATTTGGCAGCGAGCTGAACTTCAGGACTGAGAGGATCACTTTTGACGTTGCCGATTTTCCATTGCCTTACAATGGAATTCTCGACCGTCCAGCGCTCGTCAAGTTCATGGCGGCCTCTCACTACACGTACAACATGCTGAAGATGCGAGGCCCGATAAGTGTCATCTCTGTACATGGCGACAAGAAAGACGCTCTTATCTGTGCCGACAAGATCTACCGGGAAGCAGCAGCCGCCGCGGATCGCGAGACACTCGCCGTTGAAGCTCCCGGGGGGAGGAAGAAGACCAAGTCCGGCAAGAGCTCTGATGCCCACTCCGGCAAGCGCACCTCTTCGGAGTGCTGCGCTACCGTCGAGGACGCACCATCGAGCTCCACCGGCAAGTGTAAGAAGACGATGGCAGCTCCGCCAGCGACCAAGAAGGTGTCCGCCAAGGAGGACGGCACTGGTGGTACCTTCGCCATCAGTGCCACTCTTGACCCTAAATAGGAAAGCGCGCTCGTTGCTTTCCTGCGGGCGAATGTCGATGTGTTTGCGTGGCAACCGTCTGACATCCCCGGCGTTCCTAGGAAAGTAATCGAGCACCACCTTGCCGTCTGTCCTCACGCGCGGCCCGTCAAGCAGAGAGTCAGGAAACAAGCAGTGGAGCGCCAAGAGTTCATCGCCGAAGAGATCAAGAAGTTGGAAGCAGCAGGCCTCGTCAGAGGAGCGCTCCATCCTACGTGGTTGGCCAATCCTGTAGTCGTGCGCAAGGCGAACGGGAAATGGAGACTTTGCATCGACTTCACCGATGTCAACAAAGCTTGTCCCAAAGACCCATTTCCCTTGCCGCGCATTGACCAGATTGTCGACTCCACAGCCGGATGCGACTTGCTTTCGTTTCTTGACGCATACTCAGAATACCATCAGATCTTCATGGCAGAAGAGGATGAGGAGAAAACCGCGTTCATCACTCCATGTGGCACATACTGTTTTGTACGAATGCCTTTTGGTTTGAAGAATGCTGGTTCAACATTTGCAAGGGTCGTCCATACTGCTTTTGAGCCGCAAATACACAGAAATGTGGAAGCCTACATGGATGATATAGTGGTCAAGAGCAGGGACAAGTCAACTCTGATTCAAGATCTAGAAGAAACTTTTGCAAATCTGCGCAAGATTAGCCTCAAGCTCAACCCCGAGAAATGCGTGTTTGGAGTCCCTTCCGGCAGGCTTCTCGGGTTCTTTGTGTCTCAGCGGGGGATTGAAGCCAATCCCGACAAGATCAAGGCCATTGGGCAGATCAAAGCACCGAAGCGCGTCAAGGATGTACGAAAACTTGCCGGCTGCGTGGCGACTCTCAGCAGGTTTATCTCTAAGTCTGCTGAGCGCGCCCTGCCGTTTTTCAAAATCTTGAAAAAGGCAGGTCCAATGAAATGGACTCCGGAAGCGGAGGCTGCGCTGCAGGACTTGAAGAGATACCTGTCCTCCACTCCAATACTTGTCGCACCTAAACCACAAGAGAAGTTGCTGCTATATCTGGCGGCAACCAATCAAGTCGTTAGTGCTGCGTTAGTAGCGGAGAGAGAGGCAGATGATGAGCCAGCAACCGTGGCAAGCACGTCCAGCGACAAGCAAGGGGCTTCCCCAACGAGCTCTGGTCCCGACGAAGATGGATCTGCGCAGATGTGCGAAGGGATACAGAAGAAGAAAATGGTGCAGCGCCCAGTCTACTTTGTCAGTTCCCTTCTGCAGGGGGCTGTTGGGTAACGTAGCAGAAATTCAAAATTTTCCTACGTGTCACCAAGATCTATCTATGGAGAAACCAGCAACGAGGGGAAAGAGAGTGCATCTACATACCCTTGTAGATCGCTAAGCGGAAGCGTTCAAGTGAACGGGGTTGATGGAGTCGTACTCGTCGTGATTCAAATCACCGATGACCAAGTGCCGAACGGACGGCACCTCCGCGTTCAACACACGTACAGCCCGGTGACGTCTCCCATGCCTTGATCCAGCAAGGAGAGAGGAAGAGGTTGAGGAAGACTCCATCCAGCAGCAACACAACGGCGTGGTGATGATGGAGGAGCGTGGCAATCCTGCAGGGCTTCGCCGAGCTCCACAGAAGAGGAGGAAGAAGAGACGCAGGGCTGCACCAACGAGGGATCGAATCACGTGTGTGTTTGGGCAGCCCAATGCCTCAATATATATAGGGAAGGGGAGGAGGGTGCGCCCCCTCTAGGGTTCCCACCCCTAGGGGGGGGCGGCATCCCTAGATGGGCAAGGGGGAGGCGGCCAAGAAGGGGGGAGAAGGGGAGGCGCAGCTAGATGGGCCTTAGGGCCCATCTGCCCTAGGGTTTGCCCCCCTTCCCACTCCCTTGCGCCTTGAGCCCCTGTGGGGGGCGCACCAGCCCACCTGGGGCTGGTCCCCTCCCTCACTTAGCCCACGTAAGCCTCCGGGGTTGGTGGCCCCACTTGGTGGACCCCCGAGACCCTCCGGTGGTCCCGGTACACTACCGATAAAACCCGAAACTCTTCCGGTGACCAAAACAGGACTTCCCATATATAAATCTTTACCTCCGGACCATTCCGGAACTCCTCGTGACGTCCGGGATCTCATCCGGGACTCCTAACAACATTCGGTAACCACATACAAAACTTCCTTTATAACCCTAGCGTCATCGAACCTTAAGTGTGTAGACCCTACGGGTTCGGGAGACATGCAGACATGACCGAGACGTTCTCCGGTCAATAACCAACAGCGGGATCTGGATACCCATGTTGGCTCCCACATGTTCCACGATGATCTCATCGGATGAACCACGATGTCAAGGACTTAATCAATCCCGTATACAATTCCCTTTGTCTATCGGTACGATACTTGCCCGAGATTCGATCGTCGGTATCCCGATACCTTGTTCAATCTCGTTACCGGCAAGTCTCTTTTACTCGTTCCACAACACATCATCCCGTGATCAACTCCTTGATCACATTGTGCACATTATGATGATGTCCTACCGAGTGGGCCCAGAGATACCTCTCCGTTTACACGGAGTGACAAATCCCAGTCTCGATTCGTGCCAACCCAACAGACACTTTCGGAGATACCCGTAGTGCACCTTTATAGCCACCCAGTTACGTTGTGACGTTTGGCACACCCAAAGCACTCCTACGGTATCCGGGAGTTGCACGATCTCATGGTCTAAGGAAATGATACTTGACATTATAAAAGCTTTAGCATACGAACTACATGATCTTGTGCTAGGCTTAGGATTGGGTCTTGTCCATCACATCATTCTCCTAATGATGTGATCCCGTTATCAATGACATCCAATGTCCATGGTCAGGAAACCGTAACCATCTATTGATCAACGAGCTAGTCAACTAGAGGCTTACTAGGGATATGGTGTTGTCTATGTATCCACACATGTATCTGAGTTTCCTATCAATACAATTCTAGCATGGATAATAAACGATTATCATGAACAAGGAAATACAATAATAATCAATTTATTATTGCCTCTAGGGCATATTTCCAATAGTCTCCCACTTGCACTAGAGTCAATAATCTAGTTCACATCGATATGTGATTAACACTCAAGGTCACATCCCTATGTGACTAACACCCAAGAGTTCTGGGTTTGATCATGTTATGCTTGTGAGAGATGTTATAGTCAACGGGTCTGAACCTTTCAGATCCGTGTGTGCTTTACAAATCTCTATGTCATCTCCTAGATGCAGTTTCCACGCTCTATTTGGAGCTATTCCAAATAACTGTTCTACTATACGAATCCAATTTACTACTTAGAATAATCTGGATTAGTGTCAAAGTTTGCATCGGCGTAACCCTTTACGACGAACTCTTTTACCACCTCCATAATCGAGAAAATTCCTTAGTCCACTAGTTACTAAGGATAACTCTGACCGCTGTCCTGTGATCCATTTCTAGATCACACTTGTACCCCTTGACTGACTCATGGTTTGGCACACTTCAGGTGCGGTACACAACATAGCATACTTTAGAGCCTACGACTAAATCATAGGGGACGACCTTCGTCCTTTTCTCTCTATTCTGCCGTGGCCATGTCTTGAGTCTTGCTCAATACTCATACCTTATAACACAGCCAAGAACTCCTTCTTTGCTGATCTATTTTTGAACTCCTTCAAAATCTTGTCATGGTATGTGTTTGTTTGAAAGTACTATTAAGTGATTTTGATCTATCCTTATAGATCTTGATGCTCAATGTTTAAGTAGCTTAATCCAGGTTTTCCATTGAAAAACATTTTTCAAACAACCCTATATGCTTTCCAGAAATTCTACATCATTTCTGATCAACAATATGTCAACAACATATACTCATCAGAAATTCTATAGTGCTCCCACTCACTTCTTTGGAAATACAATTTTCTCATAAACTTTGTATAAACCCAAATCTTTGATCATCTCATCAAAGCGTACATTCCAACTCCGAGATGCTTACTCCAGTCCTTAGAAGGATTGCTGGAGCTTTGCATACTTGTTAGCATCTTTCAGGATTGACAAAAATCTTCTGGTTGTATCATATACAACCTTTCCTCAAGAAAATCGTCGAGGAAACAATGTCTTGACATCCTATCTGCACAATTTCATAAATAATGCAGTAATCGCTAACATAATTCCAACAGACTCTTAGCATCGCTACGAGTGAGAAAGTCTCATCGTAGTCAACTTCTTGAACTTGTCGGAAAACATCTTAATGACAAGTCGAGCTTTCTTAATGGTGACATTTACCATCATTGTCCGTATTCCTTTTAAAATCCATCTGTACTTAACAGCCTCACGACCATCGAGCCGTTCTGCCAAAGTCTACACTTTGTTTTCATACATGGATCCTCTCTCGGATTTTATGGCCTCGAGCCATTCATCGGAATCCGGGCCCACCATCGCTTCTCCATAGCTCGTAGGTTCATTGTTGTCTAGCAACATGACTTCCAAGACAGGATTACGTACCACTCTGAAGTAGTACACATCCTTGTCGTCCTACGAGGTTTGGGAGTGACTTGATTCGAAGTCTCATGATCACTATCATAAGCTTCCACTTCAATTGGTGTAGGTGCCATAGGAACAATTCCTGTGCCCTGCTACACACTAGTTGAAGTGACGGTTCAATAACCTCATCAAGTCTCCACCATCCTCCCACTCAATTCTTTTGAGAGAAACTTTTCCTCGAGAAAGGACCCGATTTGAGAAACAATCCTTATTGCTTTCGGATCTGAGACAGGAGGTATACCCAACTGTTTTGGGTGTCCTATGAAGATGCAGTTATCCGCTTTGGGTTCGAGCTTATCAGCCTGAAACTTTTCCATATAAGTGTCGCAGCCCCAAACTTTTAAGAAATGACAGCTTAGGTTTCTCTAAACCATAGTTCATACGGTGTCATCTCATCGGAATTACGTGGTGCCCTATTTAAAGTGAGTGCGGTTGTCTCCAATGCCTAAACCCATGAACGATAGTGGTAATTCAATAAGAGACATCATGGTATGCATCATATCCAATAGGGTGCAGTTATGATGTTCGAACACACCATCACACTATGGTGTTCCAGGCGGTACTAGTCGTGAAACAATTTCCACAATGTCTCAATTGTGTACCAAACTCGCAACTCAGATATTCATCTCTATGATCATATCATAGATATTTTATCCTCTTGTCATGACGATATTCTACTTCACTCTGAAATTACTTGAACGATTCAATAATTCAGACTCGTGTTTCATCAAGTAAATATGCTCAGTATCTACTCAAATCATCTGTGAAGTAAGAGCATAACGATATCCACTGCATGCCTCAGCACTCATTGGACTGCACACATCAAAATGTGTTACTTCCAACAAGTTGCTTTCTTGTTCCATTTTACTGAAACCGAAGCTTTCAGTCATCTTGCCCATGTGGTATGATTTGCATATCTCAAGTGATTCAAAATCAAGTGAGTCCAAACAGTCCATCTGCATGGAGTTTCTTCATGCGTATATACCAATAGACATGGTTCACATCACTCAATCCTTTTTTTTTCAAAAATGAGTGAGTCCAAAGATCCATCAACATGGAGCTTCTTCATGCGTTTTATACCAATATGACTTACATGGCAGTGCCACAAGTAGGTGGTACTATCATTACTATCTTATATCTTTTGGCATGAACATGTGTATCACTATGATCGAGATTCAATAAACCATTCATTTTAGGTGCAAGACCATTGAAGGTATTATTCAAATAAATAGAGTAACCATTATTCTCCTTAAATGAATAACCGTATTGCGATAGACATAATCCAATCATGTCTATGCTCAACGCAAACACCAAATAACAATTATTTAGGTTTAACACCAATCTCGATGGTAGAGGGAGCGTGCGATGCTTGATCACATCAACCTTGGAAACCCTTCCAACACATATCGTCAGCTCACCTTTAGCTAGTCTCCGTTTATTCCGTAGCTTTTATTTCGAGTTACTAACACTTAGCAACCGAACCGGTATCTAATACCCTGATGCTACTAGGAGTACTAGTAAAGTACACATTCACATAATGTATATCCAATATACTTCTATCGACAGCCTTCTCATCTACCAAGTATCTAGGGTAATTCTGCTCCAGTGGCTGTTCCCCTTATTACAGAAGCACTCAGTCTCGGGTTTGGGTTCAACCTTGGGTTTCTCCACTAGAGCAGCAGCTGATTTGCCGTTTCATGAAGTATCCCCTCTTGCCCTTGCCCTTCTTGAAACTAGTGGTTTCACTAACCATCAACAATTGATGCTCCTTCTTGATTTCTACTTTCGCGGTGTCAAACATCGCGAATATTTCAAGGATCATCATATCTATCCCTGATATGTTATAGTTCATTACGAAGCTCTAGCAGCTTGGTGGCAATGACTTTGGTGAAACATCACTATCTTATCTGGAAGATCAACTCCCACTCAATTCAAGTGATTGTTGTACTCAGACAATCTGAGCACAAGCTCAACGATTGAGCTTTTCTCCCTTAGTTTGCAGGCCAAGAAAATCGTCGGAGGTCTTATACCTCTTGACGTGGGCACGAGCCTGAAATCCCAATTTCAGCCCTCGAAACATCTCATATGTTCTGCGACATTTCAAAATGTCTTCGGTGCCTCAATTCTAAACCATTTATCATTACCAAACTATCATGTAGTCATCAAAACATGTATGTCAGATGTTCGCAACATCCACAGACCACGTTCGAGGTCCAGCACACCGAGCGGTGCATTAAGGACACAAGCCTTCTACTGTCCGCATAATTGCTACTATCAACTTTCAACTATATTTTCTCTAGGAACATATCTAAAACAGTAGAACTAAAGCGCGAGCTTACGACATAATTTGCAAAGATCTTTTGACTATGTTCAGGATAATTAAGTTCATCTTATGAACTCCCACTCAGATAGACATCCCTCTAGTCATCCAAGTGATTACATGATCCGAGTCAACTAGGCCGTGTCCGATCATCACGTGAGACGGACTAGTCAACGTCGGTGAACATCTTCATGTTGATCGTATCTACCATACGACTCATGCTCGACCTTTCGGTCTTCTGTGTTCCGAGGCCATGTCTGTACATGCTAGGCTCGTCAAGTCAACCTAAGTGTTTCGCGTGTGTAAATCTATCTTACACCCGTTGTATGTGAACGTAAGAATCTATCACACCCGATCATCACGTGGTGCTTCGAAACGACGAACTTTCGCAACGGTGCACAGTTAGGGGGAACACTTTCTTGAAATTTTAATGAGGGATCATCTTATTTACTACCGTCGTTCTAAGCAAATAAGATGCAAAAACATGATAAACATCACATGCAATCAAATAGTGACATGATATGGCCATCATCACTTTGGTCCTTTTGATCTCCATCTTCGGGGCTCCATGATCATCGTCGTCACCGGCATGACACCATTCCATCATCATGATCTCCATCATCGTGTCTTCATGAAGTTGTCGCGTCAATTATTACTTCTACTACTATGGCTAACGCTTTAGCAATAAAGTAAAGTAATTACATGACGTTTATGTTGACACGCTGGTCATAAATAAATTAAAGACAACTCCTATGGCTCCTGCCGGTTGTCATACTCATCGACATGCAAGTCGTGATTCCTATTACAAGAACATGATCAATCTCATACATCACATATATCATTCATCACATCCTTTTTGCCATATCACATCACATGGCATACCCTGCAAAAACAAGTTAGACGTCCTCTAATTGTTGTTTGCATGTTTTACGTGGCTGCTATGGGTTTCTAGCAAGAACGTTTCTTACCTACGCAAAACCACAACGTGATATGTCAATTGCTATTTACCCTTCATAAGGACCCTTTTCATCGAATCCGATCCGACTAAAGTGGGAGAGACTGGCACCCGCTAGCCACCTTATGCAACTAGTGCATGTCAATCGGTGGAACCTGTCTCACGTAAGAGTACGTGTAAGGTTGGTCCGGGCCGCTTCATCCCACAATGCCGCCGAATCAAGATTGACTAGTAACGGTAAGCATATTGAACAAAATCAACGCCCACAACTACTTTGTGTTCTACTCGTGCAAAGAATCTACGCAATAGACCTAGCTCATGATGCCACTGTTGGGTAACGTAGCAGAAATTCAAAATTTTCCTACGTGTCACCAAGATCTATCTATGGAGAAACCAGCAACGAGGGGAAAGAGAGTGCATCTACATACCCTTGTAGATTGCTAAGCAGAACCGTTCAAGTGAACGGGGTTGATGGAGTCGTACTCGTCGTGATTCAAATCACCGATGATCAAGTGCCGAACGGACGGCACCTCCGCGTTCAACACACGTACAGCTCGGTGACGTCTCCCATGCCTTGATCCAGCAAGGAGAGAGGAAGAGGTTGAGGAAGACTCCATCCAGCAGCAGCACAACGGCGTGGTGATGATGGAGGAGCGTGGCAATCCTGCAAGGCTTCGCCGAGCTCCACAGAAGAGGAGGAAGAAGAGACGCAGGGCTGCACCAACGAGGGATCGAATCACGTGTGTGTTTGGGCAGCCCAATGCCTCAATATATATAGGGAAGGGGAGGAGGGTGCGCCCCCTCTAGGGTTCCCACCCCTAGGGGGGGCGGCAGCCCTAGATGGGCAAGGGGGAGGCGGCCAAGAAGGGGGGAGAAGGGGAGGCACAGCTAGATGGGCCTTAGGGCCCATCTGCCCTAGGGTTTGCCCCCCTTCCCACTCCCTTGCGCCTTGAGCCCCTGTGGGGGGCGCACCAGCCCACCTGGGGCTGGTCCCCTCCCTCACTTAGCCCACGTAAGCCTCCGGGGTTGGTGGCCCCACTTGGTGGACCCCCGAGACCCTCCGGTGGTCCTGGTACACTATCGATAAAACCCGAAACTCTTCCGGTGACCAAAACAGGACTTCCCATATATAAATCTTTACCTCCGGACCATTCCGGAACTCCTCGTGACGTCCGGGATCTCATCCGGGACTCCGAACAACATTCGGTAACCACATACAAAACTTCCTTTATAACCCTAGCGTCATCGAACCTTAAGTGTGTAGACCCTACGGGTTCGGGAGACATGCAGACATGACCGAGACGTTCTCCGGTCAATAACCAACAGCGGGATCTGGATACCCATGTTGGCTCCCACATGTTCCACGATGATCTCATCGAATGAACCATGATGTCAAGGACTTAATCAATCCCGTATACAATTCCCTTTGTCTATCGGTACGATACTTGCCCGAGATTCGATCGTCGGTATCTCGATACCTTGTTCAATCTCGTTACCGGCAAGTCTCTTTTACTCGTTCCGCAACACATCATCCCGTGATCAACTCCTTGATCACATTGTGCACATTATGATGATGTCCTACCGAGTGGTCCCAGAGATACCTCTCCGTTTACACGGAGTGACAAATCCGAGTCTCAATTCGTGCCAACCCAACAGACACTTTCGGAGATACCCGTAGTGCACCTTTATAGCCACCCAGTTACGTTGTGACGTTTGGCACACCCAAAGCACTCCTACAGTATCCGGGAGTTGCACGATCTCATGGTCTAAGGAAATGATACTTGACATTATAAAAGCTTTAGCATACGAACTACATGATCTTGTGCTAGGCTTAGGATTGGGTCTTGTCCATCACATCATTCTCCTAATGATGTGATCCCGTTATCAATGACATCCAATGTCCATGGTCAGGAAACCGTAACCATCTATTGATCAACGAGCTAGTCAACTAGAGGCTTACTAGGGACATGGTGTTGTCTATGTATCCACACATGTATCTGAGTTTCCTATCAATACAATTCTAGCATGGATAATAAACGATTATCATGAACAAGGAAATACAATAATAATTTTATTATTGCCTCTAGGGCATATTTCCAACAGGGGCTAGGTCAAGGTACTCTGGTGTGCAGAAGTTGCTTTTCGGTCTTCTTATGGCCTCGAGAAAGCTGCGCCATTACTTCCAAGCACATGTGATCACAATTGTCACTCGCTTTCCGCTGAAGAGGATACTGCAGAATCCAGAAGCAACAGGCAGGATTGTTGAGTGGGCATTGGAACTGCCAAGCTTTGGCCTCAAGTTTGAGAGCACTTCAACTATTCAAAGCAGAGCATTGGCAGAATTCATAGCAGAGTGGACGCGAACACCTGACGAAGAAATCCCAGAGACGAGCCTCCCCGTCAAGGAAGCAAACAAAGAGTGGCTGATGTACTTTGATGGTGCGTTCTCGCTGCAAGGCGCCGGTGCTGGCGTGCTGCTTGTCGCACCCACCGGAGAGCACCTCAAGTACGTGGTCCAGATGCACTTTCCCAAGGAGCAAGCAACAAACAATACTACAGAGTATGAAGGATTGCCCGCCGGTCTCAGGATCGCGGCAGACCTTGGGATCAAGCAGCTCATTGCCAGGGGTGACTCACAGCTTGTCGTCCGCCAAGTGAACAAGGATTATCAGAGTCCGTTGATGGAAGCTTACGTTGATGAAGTGAGGAAGCTGGAAGAGCGCTTTGTCGGCCTACAGATGGAACATGTTCCTAGAGCTCAGAACAACATCGCTGACGGCCTGTCAAAGTGCGCGGCATTTAAGTTACCTGTGGAACCAGGGATCTTTGTGCTCAAGCTGACTCAACCATCCGTGATGCCACCAACTGGACAGAGCAAGAAGAGGAAGTTGATTTCTGGTGACTATCTTCCGGCAGAGCTTCCCGAAGCCGCCGCCAAGAAGGTCCCCAAGATCAACGCCAAGAGTGCTGAGGAGCAGTCTGCTCCGACAAGCCCCAGGGTTTGTTTCGTTGAAGCAGACGCTCCCGACAAGTTTCGCTCCGGCAAGCTTGCCGGGGATCATCAAGCTCCGGCTGAACCGCAGGTTCTCGCCGTAGAAGCGGATGTTCCCGCAGCAGCAGATATGCCTTTAGTCCTTGTTGTCGAGCCACGGGCTCCAGCATGGGCACAGCAGATCGTCCGTTTCCTCCAGTCAGGAGAACTTCCCGAAGAGCCAGAAGAAGCAGAAAGAGTAGCCCGACAGTCTAGTATGTACCAGTTCGTTGACAACGCACTGTACAGAAGAAGACTCAACGGAGTGAAATTGAAGTGTATTCCCCGGGAAGATGGACAGAAGCTGTTGGCAGAGGTACATGGAGGCATTTGTGGTCACCACATTGGCGCAAGAGTGCTTGCCGGCAAAGCATTCCGGCAGGGCTTCTTTTGGCCGACAGCCCTCCAGGATGCAGCTGCACAAGTAACCAAGTGTGAAGCGTGCCAGTTCCATTCCAAGCAAATACACCAGCCAGCTCAAGCTCTCCAGACGATCCCTTTATCCTGGCCATTTTCGGTCTGGGGGCTCGACATCCTCGGCCCTTTCCCCCGAGCAGTCGGGGGCTTTGAGTACTTGTACGTCGCAATCGACAAGTTCACAAAGTGGCTAGAAGTGGAACCAGTGAGGAAGGTGACATCACAGTCAGCAGTCAAGTTCTTCAGGTCGATTGTTTGCCGCTTCGGAATCCCTAACAGGATCATCACCGACAACGGTACACAATTCACGAGTCGCGCCTTCATGCAGTACGTCCAGGACCTTGGCGCCAAGGTCTGCTTCGCTTCTGTTGCTCACCCCAGGAGCAACGGTCAAGCAGAGAAGGCAAATGCTGAAGTGCTGCGTGGACTCAAGACCCGGACTTTCGACAGGCTGCACAAGTGCGGAAGAAACTGGATCGAGGAGCTGCCGGTGGTTCTTTGGTCGATCAGGACGACGCCAAATCGATCCACTGGCCAGACACCTTTCGCTCTAGTCTATGTAGCAGAGGTAGTTACCCCCACGGAACTCGTATACGGGTCACCTCGAGTGCTCGCTTATGATGAGCTTGAGCAAGAGCAGCTGCGACGAGATGACGCGCTGCTCCTTGAGGAAGACCGTCTTCAGGCTGCTGTACGAGCTGCTCGATACCAGCAAGCTTTACGCCGCTACCACAGCTGCAAAGTTAAAGCCAGAAGTCTCGAGGAAGGTGACCTTGTTCTTCGGCGTGTTCATTCCGCCAAGAATTCCAACAAGTTGACGCCGAAGTGGGAAGGCCCTTACCGGGTGAAACGAGTCACTAGGCCTGGCGCTGTCCGCCTTGAGACCGAGGATGGCTTTCCGGTGAGCAACTCCTGGAACATCGAGCATCTTCGCAAGTTTTACCCGTAAGGCGCGGTTGTCGGACCCTATTCGGCAACCACCATTTTGTACAAGTCTTGCCGCTGTTGCATGTAATCCTTTGTACAAAGCCAGGCGCAGACCCTGTCCATAAATAAAACTCACGTGCTCCGCACACCCTGTCAATTTCATGCCTTTCTGCATAAATTATCTGACACTTTGTGCAGCGAGCCCCCCTCGGTAAGTAATAACGAGCCATAAGGCTCCATACTATTGTTTTCTCTTTTCTTTTTCTTTAAGAAAGGAAGGATCCTTCGCCCACAAGTTAGCCGGGGGGAAGGGAAGATAATGGTATGGAGCCGGCGCCGTTCAGGAAAAATTTCGCCTTGCCGGGGAGCAAACGACAAAAAAGCTAAGTGCCAAAGTTTGAGCAATCAGATTTTTTTAACTTTGAGTTATATTCCTTGAACGACCATGCTTTGTTTGGAAAAACTGTGCACGAAGGAACCAGCTCGTGGCTAGTTGCGCCCTTACTTTGCTTCGAGTTTGCTCAACAGCTTAAGTGTGCCGCGACTAGAGTCGCGCCCTTACTTTGTTTCGAGTTCACTCAGCAACTTAAGCGAGCTGCGACTAGTCGCGACAAGGTTTCTTGTCGGTAACGGCACCGCTAGCAGGCTGCTGACGTCCCGCACTCAGCCCTCGCGGCAAAGGTGCCTACGTCGGCAGGTTCCCTAAAAGCGTAGGGCAAAAACATACAAAGGAAGGAATCGAGTAAAGGGAATAACATTGCAATCGTGACATGAAACAAAGTTATATTACAAGATAGCTTGTCGCAGCTCTAATAAACTGTTTTCATAACATGACCAGCGGCGACGAGAAAAGAAGAAAATAGGCGGCCTAGTCCGCGCGGTCGCCCTCAACCCTCTTGATCCCGCTCACCTTGTCCACAATGGGTGCGACGAGGGTCTCAAGCTCCTCCAGATCAGCTTCAGGCGGCAGGGACCTGAGGACGTTAGCGAGGCGGAGGCCCGGGTTGCGGAAGGCCACCTTCATCAGCACCTTTTTGAGAGCTCCCGCGTAGATCTCGCGCGACTCGTCAGCCAGCTGCTTTGGGATCCTCTCCCGGAGTTGCTGGAGGGCCGTCGCCACGCCTTTAAAGAACAAGGTGAGCTTGGCGCTAGATGGGAGGCTCTCGTCAGAGGAATACCCGAGATCCTCCACCCCCAGGAAAGCCAACTCCTTGTCGATGCCTGCGGCAGCGTTCACAAGGCCCTCCGTCCACCGCTCCACAGTTCCCCTGAACTCATTCTGGGTGGCAGCGATGTTCTCCAGCAGCGCCTGGTCGGCCTCGATCTCCTTCTTCAAGGCCGCCTCCTGCTCCTTGGCGCCGTCCAGCGTCTTGGTCAAAGTAGCCAGCTTCAGCTCAAGGTCAACGTTGGAGTCCTTGGCGGCGTCAAGCTCCTTGACCTTTTCGGCGAGACGGCCCTGCAGATCGCCAAAGGTGTAGGCGTCCTTCTCGCGCTCATGCTTGAGCACGGCAAGCGCCTCACCGCTCGCCTTGAGATCAGTCTCCAGCTGCGCCACTTTCGCCTCCAGCTCCTTCTTGGCGGCCTCGGCAGCTGCGGCAGCGTCCTTTGCTTCCTTGAGGGCTCCACCGAGTGCTTGCTCGCGCGCCGCAAGCTCCTCTTCGTGGCTGTCCAGGCTGGCCTTCAGCTGCACCAACTCACCGTCCCGCGCGGATAACTCCTCGGCGGCAAGCCGCTGTTGCTCTGCAACCTCTGCCTTCTCGAGGATGAAAGCCTTCTGTGCCTCATCGAGCTGCACCCGCTCCGCCGCCAGCGACTGGAGAGCTGCCTAGTTGAGGCCTCGGAGCTCCTCCGCGCGCTTCTCCACGTCCACCCTCGCCTTCGCGACAAGCGCTTCGCGGGACTCCAGTTTGGCCTGGCGGGCGCGGTAGAGCGACACCAGCTTCCGCAGCAGTCGCTCCTCCTCGGGCTCGTCGCTGCTGCTGCTTGGTGCGTCGACCAACGTCAGCCCAGCGGAGGCAAGCACCTCCACGTCGAAGCTTTCTCCTTTGACTGGCGCCCTGGACGTTGACGCCCAGGGGAGGTTGATGAAGATGCCAGCGCCAACCTTCAAGTAGACGCCTGGCTGGGGTTCCTCGGAGCCTAACGCTGCGGCAGCGGCGGGAGGATCAGCGGTCGGTGTAGATCCTGTCGCTCCTGCGGCCCCAGGGTCGTCAGTACGATCGCCGGACCCCTCGTCAGCTGCTGCGGCGGCAGCCTTGGCGGCCTCTTCGCCGGCGGGATCATCAGCTCCGGCCGTTTCCTCGATGGCAGTGGCGTCATCAATAACGACTTCGGTCTCCATCGGTTCCACAGTGGATGGATCTGACGGCTGGAAAAAGAAGAAAAGTCAAGCAAATATCCAAAAAGAAGAACCCAAGGGGGGTTTAGAAGCAAGGAGTACCTGTACCAGGCTCGGTGGCGGGGATCTCCGCTGCCGGGGGTTCGCTGGTACCATCCCTTGCCGGAGAGTTCTCCCTCGCCGGGGAGCTCTCCCTTACCGGAGAATTCTCCCTTGGCGGCGTAGTCGAAGCAGGTGGCATGTCAGGGGTGGCCTCCGGGCGCTCCTGGTGGAGCTGCTCTGCTCCTACATAAGCCAACGGTCAGATATCAGCAAGCAAAGAGTATCCATGCGTGCCTAACAGCTGGAAGTAAACCATACACTTACGCTGGGGGCTGCGCTGGGGGCTGCTCTGAAGAACAGCCGTCGGGTCTGGCAAGTTTATCTCGGGCGCACCCCCTGCTCCCACGGTGGGGTCATCCTCAATAACAATCACCAGGACCTTGGCCCTCTTTGCCATTCTCTGGGCCAGCGTCCTAAAAAGGAATGAGTTCAGAGTAAGGCAAATGAGATACAATACAAGACAACAAGTATTGAAGACATGCAAATACAACAAGGATCTTATTATTCTTCTTCCTCGTCGGAGCTGAGCGCGGAGAAGTCAAAGCCTGGCCCACCTCTGGCGCGAGGAGGCGGGGGAGTTGGATCTGTTGGCCGCTTGGCGGGAGATGGGGCAGCGGGCGAGAGGACCCCGCCCCAGTTGCCGCTGCAGCGCGAGGTGTTCCCGCGGCAACAGAACTTGCCACGGTGGAGCGTGTCGTGCGGCGCGGCGGGGGTTGACTCGCCCGCCGCTCTGCTACGTCCCCGACCTTGCGAAGACGCTTTCTTGGTGGAGCCGGGGGCTCTGCTTGCGGAGCCGGGGGCTCTACTTGCGGCAGGCTGTCCGAAGACGAAGAGGAAGAGGAGCCGATCTACAACGAGCCGCTCGTGTCCTCGGCGGGCCCGCTCGGCCCGACGTCGTGCTCGGCGGACCTCCTCTCGCCAGCAAGCTCCTCTCGGTCGGCAAGGCTTGCCGCCTCTGCTGCCTCTGCTTCCTCCACGCTGAACCCAAACTCGCCCGCGGCGGCGGCTGCCGCCGCCTCTTCCATCCTGGTGGCGATACGCTTGAGCTCGTCATCGGTGGTGTCCCGGGTGAGGCCCTTTTTCTCGTCGGCGTCGACCGGCACTTCTATCAAGTTGTCGAAGAACGCCCGAACGACATCATCCGCAGGCTCTATCCAGGCTGGATCAATTCCGTGCGAGTCGCACAACGGCATTATTGCACGGATGCGGTCGAGCGCGGAGTTGTTGCACAGTGGAACGACGCCCCTCGGCAACCTGAACACTCCGGGATGCTGCGGGTCATGCTTGAACAACTCCTGGAGCATCGCGTTGAGCTCCATGACAGTGAAGTTAAAATTGAGGCCCGGCCGCAACCTCATGATATCCGCCGCATTCTGAAACTCCCAGGCGGGTCTCCTCCTCTCCTGCAGGGGGCAATGCGGCGGCGGAGGAAATCTGCGCCGACCGCTCCTACAGTAAGCCTGGCAAGCCTGAGGCGTAGGATCCGGGTGACGGCAATCCTCAGATTCCGTTGGATAAAGGCTCTCCTTTCTCAACCCGAGGCGAAAAGAAATGGCGGAAAAGAGCTACGTTTGGATGGATCCCGACAAAGTTTTCGCAGAGATGTGCGAAAACTGCCATGGTCAGGACAACATTGGGGGTGAAATCAAGAAGGTGGAGCCCGTAGGTGTTCTTGACATTGCAAAAGAATTCAGAAAAAGGCGGGCAGAGCCCGCAGTAGAAGAACAAGGCGAAGAAGGGATACCCGGTGGGATACTTATCCCAAGCAGTGGCTGGGAGTACCTTCGTGCGCGGATGCGCTCGCGTTCCTGTCGACCAGAAGAGATAGAAGTCTTCCTTCAGCTTTGCTGCCTCGAGCCTCGGAAGGAAGATTGACCGCTCCTTTCGCAGCGCCGCGAGCCGCTGCGCCTCAGCCGACTTCGCCTTATCGGCCTTCGGAGCCATGGCGGGAATGGAGAAGGAGGACGACGGCGTTGGTGGTGCTGGTGGCGATGGGGACGGGGCTCTGCTCTCCTTCGGCTTTGGGAAGAAGGGGAGTGGCGGAGATTCTCGAGGAAGGAACAACAACAGGCAGATGGGCGAACTGCCCCTGTTCCCCCTGCTTATAAGGAGGGATGGGGGCGGACGTTTCGCCTTTCCGAGTAAAGGAACCACCCACGACCTCTCCCACGACGCCGCAATCGACGCGTGCCGTTCGGGGAGGGCGTGGTGGATGCGGAGCGAGGTGCGACGTGACCCAGGCCGTGCGTGCCCGCGCCCTGTTTTGGGCCTAGCCCAACAACGCTCGGCACCGTGTGTGGCCCAGGCCCGGGGGCTCCTGTCGGTGTACTAAAGTAGGGGTACTCTAGTATCCCGAACTTGTGCACGGGCAGTCGCAGCACCCCGCGGCAAGACCCGCCAGGTGATCACCAAGGCTCTCTATGGTTCCTTTGGAGCCATTCGAGAACAAAGTATTTAAGCCAAGGAGACAAGTCCCCGACAAGAGGAGCTTGCCGGGAAGGCCATTCGAGGCACAAGACCCCGGCAAGAGGGGCTTGCCGGGAAGCCCAACCAGAGCATCTCAAAGAACCTGCCGCAACGCGCCACGCGTCCCGGCCGGACTCGGCGAGCGACAAGTTCCCGGACGCGGCAAGACAACGGCCGCGGCAAGGCACTTGCCGCAGCGGGCAACCACTCTGTACCCGCGCTCCAGCTCACCCACCTACGTGTCGCTCCGGGACCCTTCCCAGCGTACGTGGCGGGAGGCTGTGCAGCCAGGGGTACACTGTGGCATGCAGCGCTGACAAGATCGCCATCGTGGCAAGCGATGGCGCCCCTGATGGTCCCTTTTCTGCACCGTCTGGGAGACGTAGATAGGCATTTAATGCCTTTGTCCCCTGCCGTCAGGGTTAGGTATGATACACTGTGTAGGTAGCTGTACCTACCATGGCATATTTCCACTTTTTCCCTTACCTACGTTGCCACCTGTTGGAGACCCCTTGAACATATAAAAGGAGGCCCATGCACAACGTAGGGGGGGGATCGGCCCTCGGAGAACGATCTCTTAGAGGAAAACAGAAGAACGCTCGGTCTCGTTAGCTGCTTGGGTGCACTGTAGCACTCAGCGCTCCCGAGCAAGAACTCAATACAATCCACAAAGCAGCAGTAGGAGTGTTATCTCTCCGAAGAGCTCCGAAGCTGGGTAAAACCCCCCCGCGTGCCTCGCCTCTATCCGCTCTTCGCGCGACCTCCGCCCCCCGCCGAACTGAGAAGGGGCTCCGTCCCCATAGGTGCTCGGGGAGCCCAGAAAACCCCGGCAACTTATTACCATAGTCATACAGGCTAGGCTATTAGGGTTTAGCCATCTCGATCTCATGGTAGATCAACTCTTGTAATACTCATATTCATCAAGATCAATGAACCTGTAAGTAGGGTATTACTTCCATAGAGAGGGCCCGAACCTGGGTAAACATCGTGTCCCCCGTCTCCTGTTACCATCGACCTTAGTCACACAGTTCGGGACCCCCTACCCGAGATCCGCCGGTTTTGACACCGACACCCGTCTCTCTCCCACAACTCCGACTACTCCATACTAATGGTGCTCCCGAGCGGCCGCACCCCCCATCCTCGCTACGCACACACAATCCTCTCTCTTCGCTTGCATCCTCGACGCTACTCTCAGTCCTCAAAGCCGTCAGTGTATGAGGATGCCGCCGAAGCGCCCCATCGGAGGGAGTGGCGACGCCGGGGCTGCTAAAGCATCGGAGCACGGCGTGGAGATGGAGACAGAGGTTGCCGTCACTGCCGGTGAGTTATCGCTGCACCCTGACATCATGGACATCGTTGAGCTTCCACAGCCGGAGGCGGAGTTCCACACCGACTCCGACGACAACTCCAACGACCACTCCAGCGACGACTCCGATGACGACGGACAGCTGGTTAGTCATCTATACCCATTTATGTGTCAAATAGATCATAGGGTTTCTCTGGTTACTCCTGCCTCCCCCTTTTTGGAATATAAATCATGTGGTTATGTTCTCCCAATCCATGAAATTTGAGTAAGTTTCATTAGATCCGTGTAGTGTATTGATTGTTTGAATGGTACATGTGATAAGTGATTAGTTGTTTCATCTATGCAAATGATTTCTGCTAGTAATCCGACTAGGGTTATTGTTTGTGCTAATAATTCCTAGCCAAAACTTGACAATTGATTTTGAATGACCTACATATGTTTGTGCCATTATTTTCTTCAAGATTGGTCTGTACATAGACGATTGTGCTTAAAAATCGAACCATAATCTCTGGATATGTATAAATAAATATCCATAAATTCCTAATCCTACTTCACGGCATGTAATCAGTGATTTGATGCCAAATTTGTTTTACTATTTGTATAGGTGTTGTCTGACGAAGTGGACAACGAGGATGAAGATGCCCAGAGGAGGTACAAGAGGCGAATCCTGAGGGAGCTTTATGCGGGAATGCATAACAGGCATATTAGGACCTAGAACGGCGGCTATGGATGCCCATTTTGCAACCACACAATTCATGACGCGTATCTAAGTGTTCTGGCGCATGCAAGAGGACGGGCCATCGGCTCCTTCAAACAGAAGTATTCTCGCAGGGTGGCGCACGACGCGTACGCCGAGTACTTGGAGAAGCTTCAGGATCGTGCCGGCCGCATGTGAGATGAGATGTGGGATGGATCGAACAATGTACACTTGAGTATGCTTAATGATGGTTGAACTATGTACTTATGGTTGAATTATGCTTATGTACGTGTACGCTTATTATCTATGTCTGAGTATGTTAAATATTTCACCAAATTTTGGTAAAAATTGCAACGAGGGACCAATAAACCAGGACGAAGGTAGTACGTCAATCACACATGGTTCCCAAAATTGGAACCGTGTGCAATGACTTTCACTTTGCCTGCTACGTCAACCACACACGGTTTGCTCTAGCAAACTGTCGCCCCCAAAATTCTTTGTGGGACAGAAAACCCTCACCACCCAATTCAAAAAAGAAAATCCTCATGATACCTCTCCGTCGTATCTATAATTTTTTATTGTTCCATGCCAATATTCTACAACTTTTACATACTTTTCGCAACTTTTTATACTATTTTGGGACTAACATATTGATCCAGTACCCAGTGTCAGTTCCTGTTTGTTGCATGTTTTTGTTTCACAGAAAATCCATATCACACGGAGTCCAAACGGGATAAAAATGGACGAAGATTATTTTGGAATATATGTGAATTTTGGGAAGTGGAATCAATGCGAGACGATACCTGAGGGGCCCACGAGGGTGAGGGGCGTGCCCTAGGGGCTCAGGCGCGCCCTGGGCCCTCGTGGCCACTCCGTAAGGCGGTTGGTGCCCTTCTTTTGCCACAAGAAAGCCAATATCCGGATAGAAATCGTGTCCAAATTTCAGCCCAATCGGAGTTACGGATCTCCGGGAATATAAGAAACGATGAAAGGGCAGAATTGGGGAACGTAGAAACAGAGAGAGACAGAGAGACAGATCCAATCTCGGAGGGGCTCTCGCCCCTCCCATGCCATGGAAGCCAAGGAACAGAGGGGAAACCCTTCTCCCATCTAGGGAGAAGGTCAAGGAAGAAGAATAAGAAGAAGGGGGCCCTCTCCCCCTCTCTTCCGGCGGCGCCGGAACGCCGCCGGGGCCATCATCGTCACCGCAATCTACACCAACACCTCTGTCATCTTCACCAACATCTTCATCACCTTCCCCCATCTATCTACAGTGGTCCACTCTCCCGCAACCTGTTGTACCCTCTACTTGAAAAAGTGCTTTATGCTTCATATTATTATCCAATGATGTGTTTCCATCCTATGATGTCTGAGTAGATTTTCGTTGTCCTATCGGTAATTGGTGAATTGCTATGATTCGTTTAATTTACTTGTGGTTATGTTGCTGTCCTTTGGTGCCCATCATATGAGCGCGCGCGTGGATCACACCATAGGGTTAGTTGTATGTTGATAGGACTATGTATTGGAGGGCATGAGTGACAGAAGCTTCAACCTAGCATAGAAATTGATGCATTCTGGATTGAAGGGGGACCAATATATCTTAATGCTATGGTTGGGTTTTACCTTAATGAACGTTAGTAGTTGCGGATGCTTGCTAATAGTTCGAATCATAAGGCCATTGAATTCCATGTCAGGAATGACACAGTGGCCTCTCCCACATAAAACTTGCTATCGGTCTAGTAAAGTAGTCAATTGCTTGGGGACAATTTCGCAACTCCTACCACCACTTTAACATCCCAAATTTTCAATTTGGATGTTATACATAGGTCATCATATGCATATCATATTTTATTTGCGTTTTGCTTTTGATCCTAGAAATCTTAAGCAACTCAAGGACCCACGGAGAGAGTTGGGGATTTCATTTATTTTCATATTTGAATTTTCTCAAATTTGAAAAGAGGATCATTTTGGTTTTAATAATTTTTCTCTCCAAAATACTTCCAATATAAAAATAAAAGAGAGGAGATAAAGTGACTTCTCCAAAATAAAAGAAATATTGGAGGAAAAATATTAAAATCAAATAAATAATTTTATTTGGATTTTACTGCTATTTTATTTGAATTAGAAAAATATGCATCTTTCAAAATTGCATTTTTTAGGCTAGAAAAATGTTCACTTTGTTCTAAATATTTTATTTAGACGGTGAAAATTGTTTTTTGGCATTTTTAGAATTGTTTAATATTTATTTAGGATTTTTTCCTTTTCGGCGGAGTTTATTAGAAAAAACTTCCGGACCGCACTGAGCCGAAGGCCCGGCCGGCCTTCTCGCCGCCGCCTTCCCCGCTCGGGGGAGTCCCGACCGCCGCCGCCTGGAGGAGTCCGGCTCAGACTCCTCAACGCCGCCACCTGCATCGCCCCTCCCCAAGAAGCCCAGACCCCTTTAAAAGGAGCCGAAGCCCCGCCGCCTCTCCTCGACCCGCCCCGCTGCCCGCCGCAGCAAGCCGCCGCCGCCGCGTTCGCCGTCGTTTCACGTCGCCGCACCGCGCCGTAGCCCCATGTCGCCAAAGTCGCCCCGCCTCGCCGGAAAGCCGCCGCCATTCGGATCCGCGTCGCCGCCGGTTTTCACCCGCGAACCGGTAAAATCGCAAAAGCCGCCGTCGTTTTTTTAAAACCCTAGATCGTTTTTTATTAGATCGGTTTTCTTCAGTTAGATCTATTCTGTGAACGTTCACTCGTTAGTTCGTTTTAACGAACTAATTCGTTCATTTGTCTCTGTTAGCGGACGTTCGCGTCATAATCTTTTTCTTTTTATTTTATTTTCGGCCAGGGACCTATCCGCGATTATTTTTTATTGTAGATTAGCCCCTGATCTTCAAACCCTCGCAACTTTTTAACCGTTTGTCCAAATCCAGTGAAACCAATGCCAAAACCTTCGTCTCGAATCCCTCTTTCCTGTTAAACAACTTGAAGATGGTTTTGACAATTTAAAATTTGGTTTCAAGCAGATTTGAATTCGAAGTTCTTTTGATCGTAGTTTCACTTCTGTAGCTCCGATTCGATTGATTGTTTTTGCAAATCGAAGCTCTCCAGTTGAACTTTCAGTTTGGAATTTCTTATTTGAGTTTTCCCCTTCCATCTATGCTTGAGTGCTTATGTATGTTATTGTTTTTTTGCAATAGAATTTCCGGAGTGCGAAGCGTGCTACTACGAGTCTCTAGGGTTTGCAGATCATCAGCAAGGCAAGTAACACTTTGATAATACCCCTTCATTACCCAATTTTTATGCATTAGTTACAACCCTCAAACATTGCATGAGTAGGATCTGTTTAACATGTGGGTTTGGGAAGTAGATGATGAGGTAGAACCTATTGCCCTTTTGTATCAAACCCTTGGGAGTTACTTCTACGTTAAGCTTGTACCGCTATGCTATGCTAGTAGACTTGGTTTGGGTTTGAGTGTATCCATGACAGATGTGAGATTGTTAATTAATGGTTAGCTTAAGGTGGCTACTTAAATACACATCTGGGTGGATTGGTTGCGGGCACCTGGAGAATCCAGTGTTGTCCTAGGATATCCCGGAGTACCCGTGTGATCATCCTACGGTTCGCCACCCAGGCTCAAAGGGATCATAAGATTATTCATGCTAGAAACTTCCGTGCGCAGCCACAAGACATTATGGGCTCTGGAATAGTTGAGTATGTTGTGTGACCTCTTTCAGTGGTAGGCTAGCAGATGTAGGGGAAAGTTGGTGTAACTGTCTACCCATAGTAAAGAGTTAATGCTTCTAAAAGACTGTGTCTCGGTCATCCATTTCTCTAACACCATGTAGTGCGAGAAATCCAACGGAGGAGATCGATTCTTGTGGGGAAAAGTGCGCAAACCTCTGCAGAGTGTACAAACTAATCATGGTTAGCCGTGTCCCCGGTTATGGATATCTTGAGTATCTGGTTCTTGAATTATCATGTTGATCTCATCACTCTTAATTTAATTTGTTGGGTTATTAATACTGCTTAATTGGGATTGAGTTGGAGGAATCTTCTCAATGTTTAACAACTACCATGATAGTTAAACAAAATATATTCCTTTATTGTAGGAAAAAATTGGCTTTTCGCAAAAACATTATAACCATAGAGCCTCCACCAGCCATATATGCATGTAGTGATAGCATTTACTTGTTCATTGCTCTACTATGTTATATTGCCAGCATATTCCATGTGCTGACTCATTACGGGCTGCAACATATCATGTTGCAGACTTTTCAGACAAAGAGTAAGGTGCGCTAGGTCGTTGTCGTGCACTCAGTTATGCCGTTTGAGTTGATGGACTCGCTTTATCTTCCAAGCCTTCCGCTGTTATCATATTTAGATGGCCTTAAGCATTATTGTAATAAGTTCTCTTTTGAGACATTCGATGTAATAAGTGGGTGGTTGCACTCTGTTATAAATCCTTCAAGTACTTTGTGTATCAGCATTACAGATCCACGGATGACACTTATGCACAGAGATTTGACCGTCTGAGGTCGGATCGCTACACACTCGCTATACTAACTTTATTGTGTCTTTATCTAAACAACCCTAGTTTTTATTTACGTGCTCTTTTTATTCTTGCAAACCTATCCCGTTACACCTACAAAGTACTTCTAGTTTTATACTTGTTCTAGGTAAAGCGAATGTCAAGCGTGCGTAGAGTTGTATCGGTGGTCGATAGAACTTGAGGGAATATTTGTTCTACCTTTTGTTTGCTTTATCACTAAGTAGTTTTTATTTTTTGTTCTAAGTTGTTCTCTATCTTTAGTTATGGACATGGAACACGAAATACCAAAAAAATTAGGTGTACTTACTACTCATGGAGATGGGGACCTCCTAAAACCCTCGATGCTCATTATGTGAAAGATATTATGCACTACTTTAATAATCCTGAGAAAACCCCATTCAATTATATAATGGGAGACACGTTGGATCACGTGAATACTTTAGGGATTATCGCTTGACTCAAAAAAGTAAACTATTATGGGATCAAATTCATATGTTGCATTGGTATGCTCGGCAACTATGCTTGAGATATGATTATACTTGTTGCTCTAGGATGAAGGCTCCACACCTTACCTTTTCATGCAGATTTAATGATAATAAAACCTTGGCTTCTTATGCTAATGGTATATATGATTACTATGATGTGGAACAAATAGAAGAATTTGTTGCTTTTAAGGGTGCATGTGAATTTGAATCTTTGTTTAAAGAGTTTGAAGATTTTGATGATTCAGTTTATAGACCTGAAAATTTAGCTATCCTTAAATATTGCTATGAGAATTATAAATACAATTCTGACTTTGATGAATTTATTGAGAAAGTCTTCGTTGTCCGAGAAGAGACTAATATTTTGCAGGAGTCTATGGAAGAAGGAATTGATGAAACTGTGGGCTCATTGGATGAAAAAGATGATGAGGAGAGCGAAGAACAAAAGGAGGAAGAGCGGATTAGCTACCCGTTCCCACCTTCTAATGAGAGTAACTCTTCAACTCATACATTGTTTAATTTCCCTTCGTGCTTACCGAAGGATGATTGCTATGATGATTGTTATGATCCCATTGATTCTTTTGAAATATCCCTTTTTGATGATGTTGCTATGCTTCTGGCCAAGATGCCAATATGAATTATGCTTATGGAGATGAACTTGCTATAGTTCCTTATGTTAAACATGAAATTTTTATTGTTGCACCCACGCATGATAGTCCTATTATCTTTTTGAATTCTCCCGACTACACTATATCAGAGAAGTTTTCCCTTATTAAGGATTATATTGATGGGTTGCGTTTTACTACTACACATGATGATTTTGATAGATATAATATGCATGTGCTTGCTTATCCTACTTGCAATTATTATGAGAGAGGAACTACATCTCCGCCTCTCCATGTTTCTAATAAGATAAAATTGCAAGAAACTGTTTATACTATGCATTGGCCTTTACTATGTGTGCACGAATTGTTCTTTTATAACATGCCGATGCATAGGAAGAGAGTTAGACTTCTTTGTTGCATGATATATGTTACTTTGTGCCCACTAATAAATCAAAAATCATTGTTAATTAAAATTGGCTTTGATATACCTTGGGATCCGGGTGGATCCATTACTTGAACACTATATGCCTAGCTTAATGGCTTTAAAGAAAGCACTGTCAGGGAGACAACCCAAAAGTTTTAGAGAGTCATTTATTTCTGTTGTGTGCTTTTATAAAGTTTAAAAACAAAAATAATGTTCCAAGATTTGCCTTTAGGATGTTTACATTGCTTGTTGGTTTGTGCGGTGCAAGACAGAAACTTTGGCTGTAGTGCGTGATTTTACATTTTTTACTGGAACGTCAAATGGCTCTGAAACTTTTTGCACTGTCTTTCTATACAAATTGTTTATTTTTCCTAATTTTTTCTGAATTGTTGGAGTACCAGAAGTATGGTGAATATTCAGATTACTACAGACTGTCCTGTTTAAGACAGATTCTGTTTTTGATGCATAGTTTGCTTGTTTTGATGAAACTGTCAATTTCTATCAGTGGATTAAGCCATGGAAAAGTTATTACAGTAGCTAAAATTCAAAACAAAATATGAATTGGTTTGCAACAGTACTTTGAGTGGTGATTTTTTTATTATACTAACGGATCTTACCGAGCTTCCTGTTGAGTTTTGTGTGGATGAAGTGTTCGAAGATCGAGGATGTTTCGATGTGAGGAGAAGGAGGAGAGGCAAGAGCTCAAGCTTGGAGATGCCCAAGGCACACCAAGTAAATATTCAAGGAGACTCAAGCGTCTAAGCTTCGGGATGCCCCGGAAGGCATCCCATCTTTCTTCAACAAGTATCAGTATGTTTTCGGATTCGTTTCGTTCATGTGATATGTGCAAGTCTTGGAGCATCTTTTGCATTTAGTTTTCACTTTTCTTTTATGCACCATGCTGGTATGATATAGTCCATGGTTGATTTATAGAATGCTCTTTGCACTTCACTTATATCTTTTGAGTATGGCTTTATAGAATGCTTCATGTGCTTCACTTATATCATTTGAAGTTTGGATTGCCTGTTTCTCTTCACATAGAAAACCGCCATTTGTAGAATGCTCTTTTGCTTCACTTATATTTTTTAGAGCCTGGGCATATCTTTCATAGAAAGAACTAAACTCTCTTGCTTCACTTATATCTATTTAGGGAGATGACAAGAATTGATCATTCACATGGTTAGTCATAAAATCCTACATAAAACTTGTAGATCACTGAATATGATATGTTTGATTCCTTGCAATAATTTTGCGATATAAAGGTGGTGATATTAGAGTCATGCTAGTTGAGTAATTGTGAAATTGAGAAATACTTGTGTTGAGGTTTGCAAGTCCCGTAGCATGCACATATGGTAACCGTTGTGTGACAAATTTGAAGCATGAGGTGTTTCTTTGATTGCCTTCCTTATGAGTGGCGGTCGGGGACGAGCGATGGACTTTTCCTACCAATATATCCCCCTAGGAGCATGCGCGTAGTGCTTGGTTTTGATGACTTGTAGATTTTTGCAATAAGTATTGGAGTTCTTTATGACTAATGTTGAGTGCATGGATTATACGCACTCTCACCCTTCCATCATTGCTAGCCTCTTCGGTTCCGTGCATTGCCCTTTCTCACCTTGAGAGTTGGTGCAAACTTCGCCGGTGTATCCAAACCCCGTGATATGATATGCTCTATCACACATAAGCCTCCTTATATCTTCCTCAAAACAGCCACCATACCTACCTATTATGGCATTTCCATAGCCATTCCGAGATATATTGCCATGCAACTTCCATCATCTTCATATACATGACTTGAGCATCATTGTCATATTGCTTTGCATGATCGTAAGATAGCTAGCATGATGTTTTCATGGCTTGTCCATTTTTTGATATCTTTGCTATGCTAGATCATTGCACATCCTGGTACACTGCCAGAGTCATACTTTGTTTTAGACATCAAGTTGTAATATTTTGTTGTAAGTAAATAAAAGTGTGATGATCATCATTATTAGAGCATTGCCCCAGTGAGGAAAGGATGATGGAGACTATGATTCCCCCACAAGTCGGGATGAGACTCCGGACTTTAAAAATAAAAATAAAAGAGGCAAAGAAGCCCAAGTAAAAAAAAGAGGCCAGAGAAGCCCACCAAAAAAACAAAAAAATGAGAGAGAAAGAGAGAAGGGGCAATGTTACTATCCTTTTACCACACTTGGGCTTTAGAGTAGCACCATGTTCTTCATATAGAGAGTCTCTTGAGTTATCACTTTCATATACTAGTGGGAATTTTCATTATAGAACTTGGTTTGTATATTCCAATGATGGGCTTCCTCAAATGCCCGAGGTCTCCATGAGCAAGCAAGTTGGATGCACACCCACTTAGTTTCAGTTTGAGCTTTCATACACTTATAGCTCTAGTGCATCCGTTGCATGGCAATCCCTACTCCTCGCATTGACATCAATTGATGGGCATCTCCATAACCCGTTGATTAGCTTCGTCGATGTGAGACTTTCTCCTTTTTTGTCTTCTCCACACAACCTCCATCGTCATATTCTATTCCACCCATAGTGCTATGTCCATGGCTCGCGCTCATATATTGCGTGAAAGTTGAAAAAGTTCGAAAAGGCTAAGTATGAAACAATTGCTTGGCTTGTCATCGGGGTTGTGCATGATGTGAGCATTTTGTGTGATGAAAATGAAGCATGGCCAAACTATATGATTTTGCAGGGATGAGCTTTCTTTGGCTATGTTATTTTGAGAAGACATAATTGCTTGGTTGGTATGCTTGAAGTATTATTGTCTTAATGTCAAATGATAGACTATTGCTTTGAATCACTCGTGTCTTAATATTCATGCCATGATTAGATTACATGATCAAGATTATGCTAGGTACCATTCCACATAAAAAATTGTCTTTTTTATCATTTACCTACTCGAGGACGAGCATGAATTAAGCTTGGGGATGCTGATACGTCTCCATTGTATCTATAATTTTTGATTGTTCCATGCCAATATTCTACAACTTTTACATACTTTTGGCAACTTTTTATACTATTTTGGGGACTAACATATTGATCCAGTGCCCAGTGCCAGTTCCTGTTTGTTGCATGTTTTTTGTTTCGCAGAAAATCCATATCAAACGGGGTCCAAATGGGATAAAAACTGACGGAGATTTTTTTTGGAATATTTGTGAATTTTGGGAAGTGGAATCAACGTGAGACGATGCCCGAGGGGCCCACGAGGGTGAGGGGCGCGCCCCAGGGGGTCAGGTGCGCCTTGGGACCTCGTGGCCACTTCGTGAGGCGGTTGGTGCCCTTCTTTCTCCGCAAGAAAGCCAATATCCGGATAAAAATCGTGTCCAAATTTCAGCCGAATTGGAGTTACGGATCTCTGGGAATATAAGAAACGGTGAAAGGGCAGAATCGGGGAACGTAGAAATAGAGAGAGACAGAGAGACATATCCAATCTCGGAGGGGCTCTTGCCCCTCCCATGCCATGGAAGCCAAGGACTAGAGGGGAAACCCTTCTCCCATCTAGGGAGAAGGTCAAGGAAGAATAATAAGAAGGGGGTCCCTCTCCCCCTCTCTTCCGATGGCGCCGGAATGCCGCCGAGGCCATCATCATCACCGCAATCTACACCAACACCTCCGTCATCTTCATCAACATCTTCATCACCTTCCCCCATCTATCTAAAGCGGTCCACTCTCCCGCAACCCGCTGTACCCTCTACTTGAACATGGTTCTTTATGCTTCATACTATTATCCAATGATGTGTTGCCATCCTATGATGTCTGAGTAGATTTTCGTTGTCCTATCGGTAATTGGTGAATTGCTATGATTGGTTTAATTTGCTTGTGGTTATGTTTCTGTCCTTTGGTGCCCATCATATGAGCGCGCGCGTGGATCACACCATAGGGTTAGTTGTATGTTGATAGGACTATGTATTGGAGGGCAAGAGTGACAGAAGCTTCAACCTAGCATAGAAATTGATGCATAAAGGATTGAAGGGGGACCAAAATATCTTAATGCTATGGTTGGGTTTTACCTTAATGAACGTTAGTAGTTGCAGATGATTGCTAATAGTTCCAATCATAAGTGCATAGAATTCCAAGTCAAGGATGACATGCTAGAAGTGGCCTCTCCCACATAAAACTTGCTATCGGTCTAGTAAAGTAGTCAATTGCTTAGGGACAATTTCGCAACTCCTACCACCACTTTTCCACACTCGCTATACTAACTTTATTGTGTCTTTATCTAAACAGCCCCTAGTTTTTATTTACGTGTGCTCTTTATATTCTTGCAAACCTATCCCGTTACACCTACAAAGTACTTCTAGTTTCATACTTGTTCTAGGTAAAGTGAACGTCAAGCGTGCGTAGAGTTGTATCGGTGGTCGATAGAACTTGATGGAATATTTGTTCTACCTTTAGCTCCTCGTTGGGTTCGACACTCTTACTTATCGAAAGAGGCTACAATTGATCCCCTATACTTGTGGGTTATCACCTCACCATCCCCACGTCACAAAAACCCTCACCCCACCCGACACCCCCTCGGCCCCTCTTGTATGTTCCCCATTCACACCTGCATAAGCTCCTCAATGTCTATGCCATGGCACCGCCTATTGTGGCGGTAAACAATTAGCTCGAAGCTTGCCGTCGCCACCAGGCTGTCGGCAAAGCCCACCACATTTTGCCACTTCCGCTTGTCGCCGCCTATCCCCATCGACTTTCTCGACGCTGCTCGCGGTCGACCCAGCTCCGCTCGGTTGGGAAATCTGCCGTACTGAGGGTTCTTTCTCTTGGACGACAAGGTAACTAATTTAACAAGATATTATCTCATCTCTTATCCCAGTTCATCTGCCTCCTTTAAACACCCGACGGAAATCGCCGTGAATTCATTTTTATTCGAGCTGATTTGAGGGGTTTTCTTTCATTCATAGAATGTATAGTGCTCCGACACTTTAGGACTTGGCGACCGCCGCCAGAGATTCCATCTCATCGTACCAGATAACTTGAGGACGCGCGCGGTATGTTCAATCTCACCCTAAACCGGTTGGCATGGCCTAATTTCTTGAACATATTCTAAATATTGCTACATTTGGATAAAAGGTGCCACATGCACCATATATGTCAAAGGGGATTTTCCCCTCTTCTTTCTATATTAGGAAAATTAATGATGTATTGTTCTTTCAATTACTCTCATATTTCCATGACATCATATTTACTCTATCTGTTTAATTATAGACTTTTGTCCTTCAGTTTCAACTGTTGTACAATTCTTTCAATTTGGGCCCATATTTGCATGTTACCATATTTTCTTTAACAATCCTACCATTTTCTGCAGGACATCCCTCGCTATGCAACAGATTATGTAGTGCACAATTTTTCCCTTTACATACATCAAGGCTCCACAAATGTCATACTGCACACAAACCATGGATTTACAATCGTTGCTACTGTAAGACTTGATGAATGTGGTGACTCCTATTTTGGCACTGGCTTTTGGAATGAAATTGCAAAGTTTTATGTACTGAAAGCTGGCACTAAAGTTGCACTGCACATAGAAGGGCCTAGTCACCAGATATATGCTAACTTCCCTGACAAAATCATCCGTCCAGACTTTGTTCGAAGTAAGTTTTCTTTTCAACTATCTGCATATGTTGACTTACCCAGCAATGTCAAATGAATTGTGTAGTATTTAAGCAACCAATTGTTATTCCCTTTTCTTACTATATTCCTACCTAATAACTGCTAGTTAACAATACACTTTTCTATTGCCCTATTTTAACTAAATATTCCCTGTACTTCCATTTTTATCAAAAAGCTCTACTGACAAGGAGACTCCGGAGGTGGAGAAAGGGGCTGCCAACAAGCGGAAGCGTGGTGAGCTAGAACCGCAAGAGACTCCAGTAGGCCTGACTTAATCAGCAGCCTCCCCGATGATAGGTTGAGAGTCATCATCTCCCTCCTCCCAATCAAATATGGGGTGCGGACAACCCTCCTTTCCCGGCGGTGGCACCCCCTATGGAACTCCAGCCCTCTCGACCTCATCGACACCCACGAGCTCTGCCATGGCTATCGCAAAAGCTTGGATGCATTCTCCAAGATGCTCGGCAGTCACCTTGGCCCAACCAAAGGCCTTAGAATGGGCAAGTTGCGTTCCAACGGCAAGGACCGAGCCAAGCTTGACGACTGGTTCCGATCCCCCGCCCTAGATCAGCTCGAGGAGCTCACTTTTGATGATGGGCATATGTGGTCGCTGCCAACGTCCGCACTCCGCCTCGCGCACACACTACGCGTCGCCAAGTTTAGGAACTACCATTTCTTGCCCCTTAATGACGCGCCTGCCCTTATTCTACTACGAATGAAGCACCTCGAGCTCATCGCCATCTGCCTCTCAAAGGGTGACATGGAGCGCCTGCTCCGTGATTGTACTACACTCGAGTACCTTCGTCTTCAGGCGATCAATGGGTTGAGTACCTTCCACATCACCTCCATGACTCTCCGGAGTACTTATGTGTGTTGCAGGTGCGGCAAGAAGACATCAAAAAAGGTGGACCACGGTATGGTCATCCAGGACACACCTGCACTTGAGAGATTACTTGTAGTTGATCAAGAAGGTCCAACAAGAATCAATGCCATTTCTGCGCCGAAATTGACAATGGTGGGCTACTCATCTGAAAAATACTCCGAACTTGTTATTGGATCCACACCCGTTTAGGTGCAACAGCCGCCTTCTACCTCTCCTTCTACAAATTAACATTATTTCTAATTTTGAAGATGTTTTTTCATCTGTCATTCAAAAAATGATTCCGGCAAGCTTGACCCCAAAACTATGCACAGTGAAGGTCTTGGCACTAGAATCTATCGGGCCCGACCTGGAGCAAGTTGTCAGTTTCCTGAGATGCTTTCCGTGCCTGGAGAAGCTACATATCAAGGTGATGTTCCTTTCCTGTTAAATGTTAACCATAAGAGTTCAATTTGTGACACCTTTTTCCAAGTTTACAATGACAATGTACTACGATTTCTGAAGGTTCTTTTGGAGGATTTCAGTACATACATGCCCCCCTGCTACCTCTTGAGCACTGCGTTGGTTTTCCCTTGAAGAGGAAAGGGTGATGCAGTAAAACAGCGTAAGTATTTCCCTCAGTTTTTGAGAACCAAGGTATCAATCCAGTAGGAGACCACGCACGAGTCCCTCGCACCTACACAAACAAATAAATCCTCGCAACCAACGTGTAGGATCGAGAAGAGGTGTCTAGAGGGGGGGGGGGGTGATTAGACACTAAGTACTAAAAGTTGCAGTTTTTAATTTCCTTTAGTTGAAGTGGAGTTTTGGCACAAGTTTAACAAACACAATACATATCAAGCAAGCATGCAAAGAGTATATGAGCAGCGGAAAGTATAGCATGCAACTTGCAAGAATGTAAAGGGAAGGGTTTTGGAGAATTCAAACGCAATTGGAGACACGGATGTTTTTGGCGTGGTTCCGATAGGTGGTGCTATCGTACATCCACGTTGATGGAGACTTCAACCCACGGAGGGTAACGGTTGCGCGAGTCCACGGAGGGCTCCACCCACGAAGGGTCCACGAAGAAGCAACCTTGTCTATTCCAACATGGCCATCGGCCACGAAGGACTTTGTCGGATTTCGGGTTCCGGCAGACCCTTGAGGTTCGAACACTGGGGTGCGCGCGGAGATTTAGCCTTCTACCTACCTGCACCCCACGGCCTCGCTAAGATCTAAGCTATGGAAAGAACAGCACAAGAGACACAGGGTTTATACTGGTTCGGGCCACCGTTGTGGTGTAATACCCTACTCCAGTTTGTGGTGGATTGCCTCTTGGGATGATGATGATGAGCAATACAAGGAAGAACAGCCTCGCGAGGGTCTGTTCTTGGCTGGGGTGATGAACTGCTGGGAGGAGTTCAGTCACCTTTCTCTCTCTCTGTGTGTGTGTGTGATGCTACTCGATCCGATCCCAGCTTGCTTCTGGGCTGGCCGATTCTCTATCTTCTATCTCTCTCCTCTGATTGCCTCCACCCTGGGGGTGGCTAGTCCTATTTATAGGCAAAGGCCTTGGGCCTCTTCCCAAATATTGAGCGGGAAGGGCGCCAACAATTGGCCATTTTGAAGGGGAACATCTGGTACACTTATCCTGACTAAAGTTGGTCCTCGCCTGCCAAAGGCTCTGGTGGTGACGCTGGCTTGGGCTCCACAAGGACCTCCTCCCTGTCGTTGGGCTGGTCTTGGTCTCGTTGCACTGAAACGGGTGCCGTTTCTTGATGCTCTCGCCTGCGCTTGCTCCCTTTGCACCAAAGAGGAAAGGAGGACACTGCGCGGGCTGGCGCCCGCCTGGCGCCCGCCTGGCACCCTTGGTCGTCATGGCTTGCGTCACGGGCACCTCGTGAGGTACCCCGCCTTGATCTCTCCGCCTCCTCGCGAGCCAGCCTGATGAGGCCGTGCCTGAGGAAGCTCCGTGTTGTCCGACCCGCGAGGCTTGGCCCCTCGCGAGGGTCTTGGATCTGTGTTGATGAAGATGGGCCGTGCTGGGCCCCCTTTTGAGCCACGCCGCGGGCCGCAGGCAGGCAAGTCTAGGGACCCCCGTTCCCAGAACGCCGACAGTAACTCCCGGTCCCAAGGCGCGCCCGGACTTGGCCGTGCAGGGAGGCGAAAGGGCAAGGGCGAAGCGCCGCGGGCCCTAATAGCCTGCGGCCTTGGGCGCCGCGTGGCGGTTGATTGGTCGTGAGCGTCTCCACTTCCCCACGACGCCTCGACAACTGCATGGATTGGACAAGTCCCTGCATGCAAAGCGGGTCATGATTACCTGCGATCGTGGAGGTCGGCGGTTGGCCTTCGCCGGCCATAAGTACGGAACGACATGCGCCCTTCCAGTCCATCTCTTCTTGCTTCTCCTTCTTCCCGGTCCTTGCTCCGTCTTGCTGCGATGGCTCCGATCCGCCGGTTCTCGACGACAGAGAAGGGAAAGGCTCCCCGAGAGGAACCAGACCCGCTCCCGCCGAAGAAACGGCTCGCCTTCCGCCGCCGGGACGAGGGGGGCCGTCAGGTGGTGTCGAGGCCCTGGGGCGAGCGGGCACCGCCGGGGTTCCTGCTTCCCTTGTACGCTCACATCGAGGGCTTTGAAGGAGTCGATGCCGATCGCCACGGGCGGCGCCGCCGTCGGCGCCGACGGGTCACGAAGGTGTGGGTCGTCCCCCCTAGGGTCCACACCAAGGGCTCCTCCCGAGAGTTCGTGCTCCACGCCGCCATGCCTCCTCGGTCTTGGGTTCGCCTTCCTCCCTTCTTCGCCTCCATTATCCCGCAGGGAGAACTCCTGGAGCTTTAGCTGCAGCACGCCGGCTGCAGCACCCTCGCGACCGAGGTAGAGGTCGCGGTCGTTGCCCCAGGCGAGGTCTTCATGACTCGAGGCTGGGGCGAAATCGACCGGGTTTGCAGGACAAGAGGCGCCTTCACGATCCACTTGGAGTATGATGGTGCTTCGGTGATGTTCTTCAAGGTCTTCGATGCGAACGGGCGCCGGCTGGAGTGCTGCCCCGGGAGAGGTGGTCAGGACCCTGCTACGGCGAGGATTGGGCCCGCCGACCGCTCCCTTGGTGGCTCCTCAGGCGGTGGAGGTGTCGAAGGATCCAGTGACTCCGGCGAGCTCTTCGCGATTCCGGAGATGAACGATGACAACTACGATCCCCCAAGCCGGCGCCGCTCTTGGAGCAGGGCGGGCTCGTCAGGCCGTCGCCGACTTTGATCTGGATGGGGTTGGCGCCGGTGCTTGATGGCCCACTGTTGATGATGGCGTCTTTTGCGGGGGCGCGTGTAGTTAGCGTCCTTTTAGGATCTGTTCCCTGCGAGTAATCAAAGACGCGTCCCGTGGGGGCTTTGTAAGGTGCCTGTGATCTTGTTTGTTAATATAACCCTTGTCGTAGAATTGTGCGAGTTGCTCATTCCGTCTTAGCTCAGTTCTCCCTTTCGAACCTCATGAGGGCTTGGTGCTCTGCGCCGACAGGTCCCAGTCCCAAGGCGGCTTCAGCCGTCGCTGGTATGCCAGGTCGCGATGCCGTGGTCAAGGCCAGAAGGTGAGCGACCCAGGGTCTGGTAAGAGCCCCTGAGTCGCGATGCTCAGGAGGTCCCCTTTGGCGCTCAACTAGCCATAGTTCGGTGAGAAAGGAGAGCGGCGTCGCTAACACGGGATTGCATTAGGTGCGGGGATGGTGCCACGGTAGCTGGTGCTTCCGGGTGGTGACTTATCTCGAGAATCAGGGACCGCTCCCTGGTGTGTCGCCGGGTTCGTGCATCGGCAGGCATGAGGTTGCTCGGCGAGGTCCTCGCGTGTCCCTCCCCTCTCGCCTTTGCTCCCCTTTCTGCTCTACGTCCTCGGGTCCCGGCCCTCGAGCGAGTCTCTGCCGTCGCTGGTATGCCAGGTCGCGATGCCGTGGACAAGGCCAGAGGGTGAGGGCTGGAGAGCCAGTAGGAGCCCTGAGTCGCGATGCTCAGGCACCCCCCCCTTTAACGTGCAAGCGGTTCACGCGGATGAGAGTGAAGGAGACATCGCAAGGGCCTCGCCTGACGCAGCCCCTTTAGGAGATCCTGTAGACCCATCATAGAAAGAACGAGGGGTTGCCATGACAATTGACACTCAACCGTTGGTTGCTTCCGAGGGGCGATGAGGCATTGAAGGCTTGACGAGGTGGCGCCATGTGGGGCTGCCGCGGCCAGAGCTCAGCCATTCAGGTTTGTCGGCATTGCAGGGACGGGCCCATGCGCAAGCTTCGTGCCGTTTTGGGAGCAGCTCCGTCAGTTGGCGTCAGTTGAGCGGGCAACTAGGTCAAACACATTAGCCGCAAAGGAGTGGATTCATTCAAATAGATGCTGGGAAGGCGGACATCACTGGGTCAGGCCCGAGCGACTTGGGGATGATGCAGCCCGAGGGGCGCCCCCATTAAAGTAAGCTAACAACATGAAATAAAAGGGGTACATGCCGCAGGGACGGACCCACGCGGCCTAGGAATAATGCAGCCCTAGGGGGGCGCTCCCAGCTGGAAATGAAACTTGAAAGATGTCACCTGATGATGTTGAGGACGAAGGAGTGTTGGTGTAGCAGACTCGGTGGGATGCGGAAGCCGATCCTCACGAGCCCCCAGGCCCAGGGGCATCGGGAGGCTCCGGAGGCGCTGGTGGCTCCTCGCGGACCATCTCCATCTCTGCCAAGGCTACGGAACGCCTAGCCTCTTGAGCCTCCGTGATGCCCCTCATGAGGCGCTGGTACGTGGCAGCCGCGTTCGGCGAGCCGTAAGGCATGCGAATGTAGCTGTGGGGTGGACCTTCGCAGCACCCCACTCGCGAGGGCCAGAGGCGCTCCAGAGAGGCGACTCGATTGAGCCCTGGTATGTTGATGGAGACGTGCATCCCACCATCCTCGCCTGGATGGGGAGCCACAGCTGGTAGGCGGCAGCCGCCTCTCATGACTCTTGACTCCTGTAGCTCCTGAATGGCTTGCTGACGAACTCCTGAGGGTCTGGCCCTCCTTGCCTTACTCCTTCTTGAGGGAAACATGCTTCGAAACACGCCTCCATGTGGTGGCCAAGCGCCTCCCTCGTGACCTTAGCCAGGTCGGTGGCCCTCCAGGGGAGAGCCCCCGAGCTTTGCCTGAGGAGGGCGTCGGGCACGCTTTCCTATGCGATGGAAGGAGGTTCCCCCTGGGCAGGCGCGGGCCCTGAGGGGCCTGCCTCCTGAGGGGCCGGGCCAGACGATGTCTTCTTCTTCTTGGGGGTGGTCTCGGGAAGCCTCCTGCTTCCGCGATCCGGGTCTTCCAGTGATGCGGCCTGAAAGGCTCGTTCCAGGGAACACACCGCGTCCTTCTCTTCACAGGGCACCGTGATGACTCCGCCACTTCCTGGCATCTTGAGGACGTTGTAGCCGTGGTAAAGTACGGCCATGAACTTGGCCAGCGCTGGGTACCCAAGGATGGCGTTGTACGGCAGGCGAATGTGAGCGATGTCAAAGTCGATGAGCTCGGTGCGGTAGTTGTCGCGTGCCCCGAAGGTGACAGGGAGGCGGACCTGCCCAATCGGGACCGTGGAGCCGTCGGTGACTCCGGAGAAAGGCTTGGTTGGCTGAAGCTAGTTGTAGGGCACTTGGAGATTGTTGAATGTTTCCACAGATAGGACGTTGAGCCCTGCCCCACCATCGATGAGGGTCCTGGGGACCACCACGTTGCTGATGATTGGGGAACAAAGCATCGGGAGGACTCCGGCTGTGGCCGCACACTTGAGCTAATCCGCTGAGCTGAACGTGATGGTGCATGCCGACCACCTGAGAGGGCGCGTGGCTTCGAGCTTGGGGAGGACTGCATTCACTTTGCGGGCGAACTGCTTGAAGATGCGCTGAGAGGCTGGGGCTTGAGCCTCGCCCAGGATGCAGGCGATCGCGTGCGGCTCCTGGAAGCCCCCAGCCCCCTCGTCCTGATGGCGGTCCTCATTTCTCCTTGGCTGCGGCGGCAGTGGAGGGAGGCCTGCGTTGCCTTGCGGGCGATCCTCGCGAGGCTAATCCCTCCAGTCTCCCTCGCGAGGCGGGTCTTGCCAGCGATCCTCGCGAGGTCGATCGCGCCACCCTTGGCGCGGGCCGCGGTCTTCCCAGCGTCCTGCGTTCCTTCCTCCTCCTCCTCGACCGTAGCCCCGGTCACCGCGGTCGGGACGACGGCCGATCCTTCCTTCTCGCACGGCTCGGAGATCTTGACATTCGTTGGTGTTGTGGGTGTGGAGGTCATGGTACACACAGTACCGACTGCCCTTGGAAGATTCGGGCTGATCTCTGTCCTGCTTGGTGTCTGGTTCTGCCGCGAGCATGGCAGCCCCCTTGCGCTTCGCATCCTTGGTCTTGGACTTCTTCTCTTCTGGGTCTGCGGCAGGCAGCTCGAGGAGGGAGAGGCGCCCTTCCTCAGCCCTGGCGCACTTGGTCGCCATGTTGAACTGCTCCAAGGAAGTACACAGGTCTTCATGCATCACCAGCTCCTCCTTCATCTTGATGTCGCGCACGCCGTCGGAGAAGGCTGAGATGATGGCCTCCTCGGTCACCTTGGGAATCTTGAGGCGTGCGTTGTTGAAGCGCTGGATGTACTTCTGCAGGGTCTCTCCGGGTTGTTGCTTGATGCGGCGCATGTCGCTCACAGCGGGTGGCCGGTCGCGAGTACCTTGGAAGTTGGCGATGAAGCGGGTGCGCATCTCGTCCCAGGAGGAGATCGTGCCTGGAGCCAGGTTCAGGAGCCAGGTGCGGGCCCCGTCCTTGAGCGCCATGGGAAACCAGTTCGCCATGACCTTCTCGTCTTCGTTGGCAGCTTCGATGCCCAGCTCATAGAGCTGGAGGAACTCCGCAGGGTCGGCCGTGCCTTCATAACGAGGAGGCAGGTCTGGCTTGAACTTGCCGGGCCACGCGACGCTGCGTAGCTCGGTGGTGAAGGCACGACAGCCTGCTGTGGCCACGGGAGGCCTTGGGTGACGGAGAGCTTAGTCTTGCAGGTCCCCATGCGCTGCAGCTGGGAGCAGCGCGGGGTCTTGACGTGCGGGAGCGGGAGCATGGTCGCGACGTGCTGGAGCAGGGAGCGCCCGGGCAGCTTCTTGCGGGCGAGGGACTTCTTGGCAGCTCCGCTCTTGCTGCGCTGGCACCTGACGGAGCGGGTTCCGCCCAGGGGCCACGCGCCTTAGAGCCGGGGCGCCTTCTTGAGGAGGAGGCGGCTGGGGCGCCCCCGGAGCTTCGTCGCCCGCGCAAGGCGGGGTGCGGTGCAGCAGAAAGGACGGCGCAGGAGAGCCCCCAGCGGCGCGGTCGAGCTCGGTGACGCGGTCGAGCCATTCTTCGTAGACGTCGTCGACGGGATGGTAGCGCAGGAGCTCGTTTGCCACGATGAGCGCAGCTCGAGCCTCCATGGGTGCGCGGAGCGCGCGGGACGAAGAACCAGCTGGGGTGAGCGAGGGAGTAGCGGTGCGGCCGTCTTGCCACACGGACGGATGCTGAGATGACGCCTGCTGCTCGTTCCCCGCCGGGCCGGTGGCGGCGTTGACGGCAGGTGACGGGGAATGGCGAGGACGCCCGCCGACAGGAGCCGTCTGGGCGACGCGGGAAGCGAGAGCGGCTCAGCGCTCGGCGCGGGCCCTACGAACGTCACACATGGACGCGATGGTCGAAGGAGAACGGGGCGGTGGAAGAAGAATTCCGGCGCATCCCTACCTGGCGCGCCAAATGTCAGATTTCGGGTTCCGACAGACCCTTGAGGTTCGAACACTGGGGTGCGCGCGGAGATTTCACCTTCTACCTACCTGCACCCCACCGCCTCGCTAAGATCTAAGCTATGGAAAGAACAGCACAAGAGACACAGGGTTTATACTGGTTCGGGCCACCGTTGTGGTGTAATACCCTACTCCAGTTTGTGGTGGATTGCCTCTTGGGATGATGATGATGAGCAATACAAGGAAGAACAGCCTCGCGAGGGTCTGTTCTTGGCTGGGGTGATGAACTGCAAGGAGGAGTTCAGTCACCTTTCTCTCTCTGTGTGTGTGTGATGCTACTCGATCCGATCCCAGCTTGCTTCTGGGCTGGCCGATTCTCTATCTTCTATCTCTCTCCTTTGATTGCCTCTACCCTGGGGGTGGCTAGTCCTATTTATAGGCAAAGGCCTTGGGCCTCTTCCCAAATATTGAGCGGGAAGGGCGCCAACAATTGGCCATTTTGAAGGGGAACATCTGGTACACTTATCCTGACTAAAGTTGGTCCTCGCCTGCCAAAGGCTCTGGTGGTGACGCTGGCTTGGGCTCCACAATGACCTCCTCCTTGTCGTTGGGCTGGTCTTGGTCTCATTGCACCGAAACGGGTGCCTTTGCTTGATTCTCTCGCCTGCGCTTGCTCCCTTTGCACCAAAGAGGAAAGGAGGACACTGCGCGGGCTGACGCCCGCCTGGCGCCCTTGGTCGTCATGGCTTGTGTCACGGGCACCTCGTGAGGTACCCCGCCTTGATCTCTCCGCCTCCTCGCGAGCCAGCCTGATGAGGCCATGCCTGAGGAAGCTCCGTGTCGTCCGCCCCGCGAGGCTTTGCCCCTCGAGAGGGTCTTGGGTCTGTGTTGATGAAGATGGGCCGTGCTGGGCCCCCTTTTGAGCCACACCGCGGGCCGCAGGCAGGCAAGTCTGGGGACCCCCGTTCCCAAAACGCCGACAGACTTGCCTCACTAGCGGTAGATCTTCACGAAGTAGGCGATCTCCTTGCCCTTACAAACTCCTTGGTTCAACTCCACAATCTTGTTGGAGGCTCCCAAGTGACACCTAGCCAATCTAGGAGACACCACTCTCCAAGAAGTAACAAATGGTGTGTGGATGATGAACTCCTTGCTCTTGTGCTTCAAATGATAGTCTCCCCAACACTCAAATCTCTCTCAAAGGATTTGGATTTGGTGGAAAGAGGATTTGAGTGGAAAGCAACTTGGGAAAGGCTAGAGATCAAGATTCATATGGTGGGAATGGAATATCTTGGCCTCAACATATGAGTAGGTGGTTCTCTCTCAGAAAATGTGTATTGGAAGTGTAGATATGTTCTGATGGCTCTCTCCACAAATGAAGAGTGGGTGGAGGGGCATATATAGCCTCCACACAAAATCTAACCGTTACACACAATTTACCAATCTTGGTGAGACCGAATTGAGAAACTCGGTCGGACCGATTTAGTAAACCTAGTGACCGTTAGGATTTTCGGTGGGACTGAGATGCAACTCGGTAGGACCGATATGGTTAGGGTTAGGGCATAACGTAATCTCGGTGAGACCGATTACACAAACTCGGTGGGACCGATTTTGGTAATAAGCTAACCAGAGGGTTGGTCAGGCAAACTCGGTGAGACCGATTACACAAACTCGGTGGAACCGATTTTGGTAATAAGCTGGCCAGAGAGTTTGCATTGTAATCTCGGTAGTATCGGTTGCTCAAACTCAGTGAGACCGATTTTGGTAATGGACATACAGAGTGAGATTACAATCCCATCTCAGTGAGACCGAGATCCCTATCGGTGAAACCGATTTGCCTAGGGTTTGTGGCAGTGGCTATAACATCTGAACTCAGTGGCGCCGGATAGAAAGAATCGGTGGGGCTGAGTAAAATAGACTTTTGGTTTAGGACATATGTGGATGTGAAAAGATAGTTGAGGGTTTTGGAGCATATCACTAAGCACTTTTGAGCAAGCAAGCCATTAAGCAACACCTCATCCCCTCTTGATAGTATTGGCTTTTCCTATAGACTCAATGTGATCTTGGATCACTGAAATAGAAAATGTAGAGTCTCGATTCTTGAAGCTTGAGCCAATCCTTTGTCCTTAGCATCTTGAAGGGGTTCCACATCCTTTAATCCATGCCACCTAATTTGTTGAACCTGTCTGAAACATACTAGGTAAAAGTATCAGTCCAACAAGAGATATGTTGTCATTAATTATCAAAATCACCCAGGGAGCACTTGTGATTTCAGTCTCCCCCTTTTTGGTAATTGATGGCAACATATATCAAAGCTTTAGATAAAGATATAGAGAATAGCAAGTAAAGCTTTGGAAAGACATGTAACATGCATGGGCTCCCTCTACATGTATGCAATCATGTGAGTATGGAACAGAGCAGCATGTGAGAGCATAACCATGACAGAGTAGCAGTGTGTTACATGTATCTTGGCTATATGCATCAGAGCAAAGGATATGAATATGGGAAATGTACCTTCATGCCCATGAGTCCTTCTTGCAAACAGTATGTACATTAGCAAGAATTTCTCATACACATTACTATGATGCATATACTTACCTTGTGGTCTTGAGTTGGCTAGGATGAGATGAGCCTGCGTAAAGAAGGTTAGATAACATAGATGCACCTACTAGCTAGAGCAAACAAAAGAAACCACAAGAGTACCAAGACTGGGATGACATGTAGAGTGAGTACAGAGTACCACAATAGATATTGACATGTCCCCAAAGAGAAAGATATACAATGAATTTAAGAATTTTCTTTCCCTTGGAAGTCTTGCTCCCCCCGAATCTATTATGGGATACTGGGAGAAGGTACGGAACAGAAAATCAGAGCTCAAAGAAATAGATGAACAGAGCTAATGCAAATAAGCACATATGAACATGTCTTCCCCCCTAAGAAGACATGTGACATCTCTCCTCTTGAACATCAAGCATCTGGGATCCTTGAAGATTACTCTTTCCTGGAGTATTCACTCCCCCTAGAGATCTCTCCCCCTAGAGATATGATTAAGCTTTGATGTGATCTCTCTCTCCCCCTTTGACATCAATTTCCAAGAAGGGTTTTCTGGAATTTGTTGTGAGTGGGTTCGGTCCTTGAATCACAGTTCAGAGTATTAAGGTAAATGTGATGCTTGCAGAGGACAAGATTCATTGAGTGGAGCTGGATCAAGAATGAGGCAGAAATAAGTGGCAAGTTGTTTTTCTTGTAGTGAAATCGGTGTCACCGAGATGGATGCCTCGGTTGCACCGAAATACTTCCGCTAAACCGGAGACATGAAACCGGTGGAACCGAGTTCATCACAGAGAAAAACACTTGTCACCTCAGCTCACTAGGCAAATGAGATCTCACAAAGATATGCAAGGAATTTGCTGAAAGATTTGCAATGAATTGGATGCTGAAAATGCAGAACATAAAGCAAAGAAAAGAAACTAAAAGATCTATATGAAGGTTTTTTTTTGAAAGGGTAAACAAATATGCATGAGACAAATGCAAAAGCACAAAAAGGAACATAAGAGAACTTCATCTAGAGTTGTGCGGTGACAAAGTCACCTATATTAGAGTATATTGACTTAGGAGTCAAGTGAGGTCACTTGATCATAGGTCATACTCATCGTTTAAGCTCAAAATGGGGTTACCATTTTTCGTTTAAGCATCTTGATGTATTCTCATCTTGTCGAGTTGCTTTGACTCATGACTTGGAGTAAAGCTGCTCTAAGATGGAATAACATACCTTGGATTGTGGTGTTGATCGTGATCATGTAGTTGAACTTGTGTGGGTTGCTCAAGGTTGATGTAGCGCATCAAGAGTTGGGGGCACCACTTGGAGTTTGAGTTCATCTACCTACATGTGTTAGTTTTTGCAAGGAAGAGCACTTGTGTATCCAATCATGACAATTATGAAATTCAACATAGAGTTCGTCAAAGGATATGTTTGAACGGTTTCGTGCTTCCTTGTCTTCAACCACCATTGTGTAGAGACTTGGTGATGTAGAGATTGCTCAAGATGTGAGAGAGTTGCAATCTCAAAGAATTAGATTGATCCAAGCACCTACAAGGGTTAGATAACATGCAAGATACAAAATTTCCAAGACATAAGATAATCATCATAGGAGAAATATCAAGGATTAGTCGTCAGCTCAAGTCTTGCATGTATCCAATGGAGTTCCTACTCCAAGTTTGAAGCATCAATGATGTTCAATTCACCTCTTAACCTGCAAAACGTTTTCTCATCAAGTGGTTTAGTGAATATATCCGCTAACTGCTTATCGGTGCGAACATGCTTAAGGTTTATGTCACCCTTAGCAACGTGATCTCGAATGAAATGATGACGAACTTCAATATGCTTAGTTCGAGAATGTTGCACGGGATTGTGAGCAATCTTGATAGCACTTCCATTGTCACAAAGTAATGGAACATGTTTCACATATATCCCATAATCTTTAAGAGTTTGGGTCATCCAAAGTAATTGAGCACAACATGAACATGCGGCAATGTATTCCGCTTCGGCGGTGGATAAGGATACCGAGTTTTGTTTCTTGGAAGACCAAGACACAAGAGATCTACCAAGGAATTGACACATACCCGAAGTGGACTTTCTATTAACCTTGTCCCCGGCATAGTCCGAGTTGGAGTAGCCAACAAGATCAAAGGAAGCCCTCTTTGGATACCAAATGCCAAAATTTGGTGTATGAATTAAGTATCTCACTATCCTCTTCACGGCCTGAAGATGACATTCCTTAGGAGCAGCTTGATATCGTGCACACATGCACACACTTAGCATGATATCGGGACGTGAGGCACATAGATATAATAATGAACCAATCATAGAGAGATAAACCTTTTGATCAACCGGTTCACCATCTTTGGCCAAATCAAGATGTCCACTAGTAGGCATGGGTGTGGTCATACCTTTGCACTCTTGCATATTGAACTTCTTGAATAAGTGCTTGGTGTACTTTGTTTGAGAGACAAAGGTACCTTCCTTAGTTTGCTTGATTTGCAAACCAAGAAAGAATTTGAGTTCACTCATCATAGACATCTCAAACTTCTCTGACATTAGCTTCCCAAACTTCTCACTAAAATGAGGGTTAGTTGATCCAAATATAATATCATCAACATAAATTTGGCATACAAATAGTTCTCCATTAACCCTTTTAGTAAAAAGAGTAGAATCTATTTTTCCAATTTCAAAGCCTTTTGCAATAAGTAACTTGGTCAAGCATTTATACCATGCTCTAGGAGCTTGTTTAAGACCATAAAGGGCTTTGTGAAGATTGTAGACATGATTAGGTTTCTTAGGATTGACAAAGCCGGGAGGTTGTTTGACATAAACTTCCTCCTCAATTTCACCATTTAGAAAAGCACTTTTAATGTCCATTTGGTACAAAGTGATATTATAGTGATTTGCATAAGCAAGTAAGATGCGAATGGAGTCAAGTCTAGCAATGGGAGCATATGTCTCACCATAGTCCATACCTTCGACTTGTGTGTAGCCTTGGGCGACGAGACGTGCTTTGTTGAGAACTACTTGTCCATCTTCATCTTGCTTGTTGCGAAACACCCATTTGGTACCAATGATGTTGTGGTTGTTGTCGGGCTTCTCGACCAATGTCCACACTCAATTTCTCTCAAAGTTGTGTAACTATTCATGCATAGCGTTTATCCAGTCCGGATCCTCCAATGCTTCTTCAACCTTCATAGGTTCAATGCTAGAGATGAATGAGTAATGTTCACAAAACTTAGCCAAACGAGTTTTAGAGCGAGTGATTCTCCCGGTTTGGATATCATTGTAGATTTGCTCAACGGGATTATCTTTAGCAATTCTTGCTCGAACTCGTGAAAGCTTTTGCTTGAGTCTTGGCTCAACATCTTCTTCATCTTGTTCTTCTTCTTGGCCTTCTTCATTGTTAGCGTTATCGTTCTCTTGTCGTGGTGGAGAAGGAGGTTGTTGACGTTCGTCTTGGTGCACTTCCTTGTTTTCATCATCTTGGTGTGTCCCGCTTGTGGATGCTTCCGTATCAACTCTTGGTTCACCTTGCCGTGAGGTAGAAGCTTCCACTTGGATGGACGAGGTACTTTCCTTCATCTCCGTTGGACGAATCTTGCCAATATACAAGTCTTGGATTGCTTCCGAGGGATCTTTGTCTCCTACATCAATTGGCAATTACTCTACTTGCGAGCCGTTAGATTCATCAAACTTCACATCTACCGTTTCTTCAACATTTCGGGTGAAATTGTTGTAGACACGGTATGTTTGAGAGTTTGAGCCATAACCAAGTAGGAAACCTTCATGAGACTTAGGAGCAAATTTAGAACGACGATGCTTATCAGGAATGTAGCACTTTGAGCAGAATACTCGAAAGTATCCAACTTGGGGTTTGTTACCGGTGAGGAGCTCGTATGCCGTCTTGCCGAGTAGCTTGTGAAGATACAAGCGATTTGTTGCATGACAAGCTGTCTCAACCGCTTCTGCCCAGAAGTGTTTTGGTGTCTTGTACTCATCAAGCATCGTTCTTGCCATCTCGATAAGAGTCCGGTTCTTCCTCTCAACAACTCCATTTTGACTATAAGCATGTGGAGAATTTAGCACAGATTGCAACAAGGAAATACAATCTATCAAAGAGCAATTATCATAATTAAATTCCTTGAAACCCAAAATAGTGGGTTCATTAATATCTAGAGTTTTGACCTCTTCATTCCCACTTTTATCAATTTTAGCATCAAGATCTAAAAAGTCTGAATTTTTGGAGCGCCTTCTAGGTAAAGGTGGATCATATTCAGTCTCATCATTATCAAGATTCATATTGCAAAACAAGGATTTAATAGGAGACACATCAATAACTTTTAGATCTTCATCTTTATTTTCATAAAACATTTCCGGTTTAGCGGCCATCCTATTAACTAAGGTGGCATGCTTATCCGAAATTTCAGCTATCACTTTCTCAAGGTGAGCAATCTGAGATTTCAAACCATCACATTCTTTAGACATATCATCGAGCTCTTTATTCATATAACTCATAAAGATTTTTTGTTCCTTAAGATCATTTCTAAAGAAATTATTAAGCTCAAATTGTAAAACCATAAAACTCCTGACGTTGCTTTCGATCTCTTCTAACCTTTTAAGGTGAAGATCTCCAAATCTAGGTAGAGCCATTGACACGCAAGCAATCCAACACATGAGAAAACAAGAAGCGAGCAAGAAAAAGGCAAACAGAAAAGAGAGGGCGAATAAAACGACAAGGGTGAAGTGGGGGAGAGGAAAACGAGAGGCAAATGGCAAATAATGTAATGCGGGAGATAAGGTTTTGTGATGGGTACTTGGTATGTTGACTTTTGCGTAGACTCCCCGGCAACGGCGCCAAAAATCCTTCTTGCTACCTCTTGAGCACTGCGTTGGTTTACCCTTGAAGAGGAAAGGGTGATGCCGTAAAGCAGCGTAAGTATTTCCCTTAGTTTTTGAGAACCAAGGTATCAATCCAGTAGGAGACCACGCACGAGTCCCTCGCACCTACACAAACAAATAAATCCTCGCAACCAACACGATAAGGGGTTGTCAATCCCTTCATGGTCACTTACGAGAGTGAGATCTGATAGATATGATAAGACAATATTTTTGGTATTTTTATGATAAAGATACAAAGTAAAGAAAGCAAAATAAAGACGGCAATAGAAATAACTAAGTGTTGGAAGATTAATATGATGGAAAATAGACCCGGGGGCCATAGGTTTCACTAGTGGCTTCTCTCGAGAGCATAAATATTACGGTGGGTGAACAAATTATTGTTGAGCAATTGATAGAATTGAGCATAGTTATGAGAATATCTAGCTATGATCATGTATATAGGCATCACGTCCGAGACAAGTAGACCGACTGCTGCCTGCATCTACTACTATTACTCCACACATCGACCGCTATCCAGCATGCATCTAGAGTATTAAGTTCATAAGAACAGAGTAACGCCTTAAGTAAGATGACATGACGTAGAGGGATAAACTCATGCAATATGATATAAACCCCATCTTGTTATCCTCGATGGCAACAATACAATACGTGCCTTGCTGCCCCTACTGTCACTGGAAAAGGACATCGCAAGATTGAACCCAAAGCTAAGAATTTCTCCCATTGCAAGAAAGATCAATCTAGTAGGCCAAACCAAACTGATAATTCGAAGAGACTTGCAAAGATAACCAATCATACATAAAGGAATTCAGAGGAGATTCAAATATTGTTCATAGATAAACTTGATCATAAACCCACAATTCATCGATCTCAACAAACACACCACAAAAGAAGATTACATCGAATAGATCTCCACAAGAGAGGGGGAGAACATTGTATTGAGATCCAAAAAGAGAGAAGAAGCCATCTAGCTAATAACTATGCACCCGAAGGTCTAAGGTAAACTACTCGCACATCATCGGAGAGGCTATGGTGTTGATGTAGAAGCCCTCCGTGATCGATGCCCCCTCCAGTGGAGCTCCGGAAAAGGCCCCAAGATGGGATCTCATGGGTACAGAAGGTTGCGGCAGTGGAATTAGGTATTTGGCTCCCTATCTGGTAGTTTGGGGGTACGTAGGTATATATAGGAGGAAGAAGTACGTCGGTGGAGCAACGTGGGGCCCACGAGGGTGGAGGGCATGCTTGGGGGGGGTAGGCGTGCCCCCTACCTCGTGCCCTCCTGGTTGATGTCTTGACGCAGGGTCCAAGTCCTCTAGATCACGTTCGTTCCGAAAATCACGTTCCCGAAGGTTTCATTCCGTTTGGACTCCATTTGATATTCTTTTTCGGTGAAACTCTGAAATAGGCAAAAAATAGCAATTCTGGACTGGGCCTTCGGTTAATAGCTTAGTCCCAAAAATAATATAAAAGTGTATTATAAAGCCCATTAATGTCCAAAACAAAATATAATATAGCATGGAACAATAAAAAATTATAGATACGTTGGAGACGTATCACGCCCCCCCCCCCATATTGGTTGCTTGATTCATATGGTTACATTCAATAAGCATTTCACCTTTGGATTCCTCTGTACTAATTTTCTTAGGGAACTTTTCATCGACTCCAACCTCTTGTGAAGAAGGCTACATTTTTCTAGAATGTAATCAAATGCCCATGTTAATCATGTCAGATCGAAGATGGCATGTTAGTGCATTTTACAAATCCCGCAAACCAAATAGCTAGGCCTGTTGTAATGTTCAAAACTGCATGGAGGCACTAACACATTTTCTTCTTTTGCAGATAAGATTAGGCCCAGTGGTGGATAAAGTGATACAATATAACAATCACGTCGAATGCCTAGATCTGCATCTCTCGGAAATTACTTTGAACTCCTACCGAGGGACCTTACCAGAGATTATATTCGCCAGGTTCTTTGTTCTCAGAGAAAGGGTGCTGAAGGAAATGAGGTTTGCCCTACATTTATTTTGCAAAAATGAATGGTCTGTTGATCAGCGCCGGCGCCTGCGGCAGAATGGAGTTGGCTCCAAAAATGCTGAATTTCATTTTGGAACATCAGATGACACAGTAATCGAAAGTCATCGGCTCAACCCCATACATGACTTCTCATTGCCTGCCTCCTTTGCAAAAATTGTGAGGTTTCGAAGCCAGACTTAGAAGCGGTGATATTAGTTTGAACCTATCTGATATCCATGTTTAGCGCATCATCGCAAGCGTTTGTAGCTGATGAGCTGAATTTCATTTCTAATATAAGTTTGAACCTTGTAATCTTTGAATTTGTGCCATATAACTCTAGAATTTGAACCTTGTAACATTTCGAGCTTTTGTGGTACAATCGTTGAAATGGCATTGTATGAGACTCGTATATTGCTAGCACTATTTTGAATGTAATATGCAATGGTCTTAGATTTTTTTAACCATTCTTGAATCAGTTTACCTTGTTGATCTCACAGCACACGATCTGTATAGCTAACTCGACTATGATCTTTGACATTATTGCAGACAGTTGGTTTCTTCCATCGTGTGCACTATAGAGCGCAAAATTAATTATCACACTCGAGTGTCCATCATCACCCTTCTGTGTAACTTTGACCTCATCACCCAAGGGGAAACTTATGACCGAAGTCATTCCACACACTTCATTTTTACAAAGCTTTTTGCCAATAAACGCCCATGATTTGTCCCTCTTCTAGCCGACGCGTGGCCAAACAAGCCAGGCGGGAAGCTTGCGCGGTAAACAATGCGATAGCACGGGAACAGGCTCACCGACGATACATTTGGCGCTTCTTCGAGCCCACGCCTGGTGTGCGGTGTTGTCAAGCATGCACTGGATTCTGGAATCCTCCGCTATGAACATTGTGACAAGACGTGACGATTACAGGCTGGCCGGCCCCCATTTATTACAGCGGCCATCTAACCTACCCTTGTGTCTCTTCAACCTTTCGATCGCGCCCCACCATTGCAAGATGCACACCTGATACGTCCATTTTGCATCATGCTTTTATATCGACATTTATTGCATTATGGGCTACTATTTCACAATATGTCACAATACTTATGGCTATTCTCTCTTATTTTACAAGGTTTACATAAGGAGGGAGAATGCCGGCAGCTGGAATTCTGGGCTGGAAAAGGAGCAAATATTAGAGACCTATTCTGCGCAACTCCAAAAGTCTTGAAACTCCACGAAATATCTTAGAATAAATAAAGAAAAATCCTCGCCAAAGATGAAGTCCAGGGGTCCCACACCCTGCTCACGAGGGTGGGGGGCGCCCCCCTCCTAGGGCGCGCCCCCTACCTCGTGGGCCCCCTGGTGGGTCTCCGACGTCCATCTTCTGCTATATGAAGTCTTTCGATGAGGAAAAAGCAGAAGCAACCTTTCGGGACGAGACTCCGCCGCCACGAGGCGGAACCGAGGCGGAACCAATCTAGAGCTACGGCAGAGCTGTTCTGCCGGGGATACTTCCCTCCGGGAGGGGGAAATCATCACCATCGTCATCACCAACGCTCCTCTCATCGGGAGAGGGCAATCTCCATCAACACCTTCACCAACACCATCTCATCTCCAAACCCTAGTTCATCCCTTGTATCCAATTCTTGTCTCAAAGTCCGGGATTGGTGCTAGTAGGTTGCTAGTAGTGTTGATTACTCCTTGTAGTTGATGCTAGTTGGTTTATTTGGTGGAAGATCATATGTTCAGATCCTATATGCATATTATTACCCCTCTGATTATGAACATGAATATGTTTTGTGAGTAGTTACGTTTGTTCCTGAGGACAAGGGAGAATTCTTGCTATTAGTAGTCATGTGAATTTGGTATTCGTTTGATATTTTGATAAGATGTATGTTGTCTAGCCTCTAGTGGTGTTATGTGAACGTCGACTACATAACACTTCATCATTATTTGGGCCTAGAAGAAGGCATTGGGAAGTAATAAGTAGATGATGGGTTGCTAGAGTGACAGAAGCTTAAACCCTAGTTTATGCGTTGCTTCGTAAGGGGCTGATTTGGATCCATATGTTTCATGCTATGGTTAGGTTTACCTTAATACTTTTGTTGTAGTTGCAGATGCTTGCAATAGAGGTTAATCATAAGTGGGATGCTTGTTCAAGTAAGAACAGCACCCAAGCACTGGTCCACCCACATATCAAATTATCAAAGTACCGAACGTGAATCATACGAACGTGATGAAAACTAGCTTGACGATATTCCCATGTGTCCTCGGGAGCACTTTTCCTTATATAAGAGTTTGTTCCGGCTTGTCCTTTGCTACAAAAAGGATTGGGCCACTTTTCTGCACTTTATTTTCTTTTGTTACTTGTTGCTCTTTACAATTCAGCTTATCACAAAACTATCTGTTACCACTTATTTCAGTACTTGCAGAGAATACCTTGCTGAAAACCGCTTATCATTTCCTTCTACTCCTCGTTGGGTTCGACACTCTTACTTATTGAAAGGACTACGATAGATCCCCTATACTTGTGGGTCATCAAGAATCTTTTCTGGCGCTGTTGCCGGGGAGTGTAGCGCCTTTGGTAGGTGGAATTTGGTAAGGAAAAATTTATATAGTGTGCTGAAATTTACTGTCACTTGTTACTATGGAGAGTAATTCTCTGAGGGGCTTGTTCGGGGTATCTTCTCCCCGTCCAGTGGAGCAAAGAGTTGCTCCTCAACCTACTGAACCTATTGAAAATGAAACTCCTTTTGAATTTCCTTCGGGTATGATGGAAAGACTGCTAGCTAACTCTTTTGCAGGAGATGGAACAAAGCATCCTGATGAGCACTTATTATATGTGGATGAAGTTTGTGGATTATTTAAGCTTGCAGGTGTACCCGATGATGTTGCTAAGAAGAAGGTCTTTCCTTTATCTTTGAAGGAATACACATTGATATGGTATAGGCTATGTGATACGAGATCGTGGGACTATAAAAGATTGAAATTGGAATTTCATCAAAAGTATTACCCTATGCATCTTGTTCATCGTGATCGCAATTATATATATAATTTCTGGCCTCGCGAAGGAGAAAGCATCGCTCAAGCTTGGGAGAGGCTTAAATCCATGTTATATTCATGCCCCAATCACGAGCTCCTGAGAGAAATAATTATGCAAAGTTTTTATGCTCGGCTTTCTGAAAACAGTCGCACCATGCTTGATACTTCTTGTGCTAGCTCTTTTATGATGAAGACTATTGAATTTAGATGGAACTTATTGGATGGAGTTAAACGCAACTCTGAAGATTGGGACCTCGACGAAGGTAAGGAGTCAGGTATGACACCTAAGTTTGATTGTGTTAAATCTTTTATGGATACCGATATTTTCCGTAAGTTTAGCACTAAATATGGACTTGACTCTGAGATAGTAGCTTCTTTCTGCGAATCTTTTGCTACTTATGTTGATCTCCCTAAGGAGAAGTGGTTTAAATATCATCCTCCTATAGAAGTAGAAGTAGCTGCACCTATTAAAGTTGAAGAAAAGACTGCCACTTATAATGATCCTATTGTTCCTACTGCTTATTTGAGAAACCACCTTTCCCTGTTAGAGTAAAGGATCATGCTAAAGCTTCAACTGTTGTTCATAAAAGCAATATTAGAACTTATACACCTCCTGAGCAAGTTAAAGTAGAACCTAATATTGCTATTGTTAAAGATCTCTTGTCTGATAATATTGATGGGCATGTTATTCAGTTCGAAGGTGAAACTACTAGAATTGCTAAACCTTGTGCTAAAGATAAACATAGACCTGTGGTAGGCGTGCCTGGTATTTCTGTTAAAATAGGAGATCATTGTTATCATGGCTTATGTGATATGGGTGCTAGTGCTAGTGCTATTCCTTATGACTTGTATAAAGAAATCAAGCACGAAATTGCACTTGCTGAGTTAGAAGATATTGATGTCACAATTAAACTTGCCAATAGAGATACTATTTCAGCGATGGGAATTGTTAGAGATGTTGAAGTCTTGTGTGGGAAAACTAAGTATCCCGCTGATTTTCTTGTTCTCACTTCTCCACAAGATAGCTTTTGTCCCATTATATTTGGTAGACCCTTCTTGAACACGGTTAATGCTAGGATAGATTGCGAAAAGAATGTTGTTACTATTGGCTTAGATGATATGGTTCATGAGTTTAATTTCTCTAAATTTAGTAAACAACATCGTGAGGAAGAATTACCTAGTAAGGATGAAATTATTGGTCTTGCTTCTATTGCCGTACCTCCTAGTGATCCTTTAGAACACTATTTGCTAGACCATGAAAATGATATGTTTATGAATGAAAGAAGGTAAATAGATGCAGTATTCTTTAAACAGGAACCTATTCTGCAACACAACTTGCCTGTTGAAATTTTAGGGGATCCTCCTCCACCCAAGGGTGATCCCATGTTTGAGCTTAAACCGTTGCCTGATAATCTCAAATATGCTTATCTTGATGAAAAGAAGATATATCCTATTATTATTAGTGCTAACCTTTCAGAGCATGAAGAAGAAAGATTATTGAAAACTCTGAAGAAGCACCGTGCTGCTATTGGATATACTCTTGATGATCTTAAGGGTATTAGTCCCACTCTATGTCAACATAAAATAAATTTGGAAGCAGATGCCAAACCAGTTCGTGATCCTCAACGATGTCTGAATCCTAAAATGAAGGAAGTGGTAAGAAAATAAATACTCAAGCTTCTGGAGGCAGGTATAATTTATCCCGTGGCTGACAGTCAGTGGGTAAGTCCTTTCCATTGTGTCCCTAAGAAGGGAGGTATTACTGTTGTTCCTAATGATAAAGATGAATTGATTCCACAAAGAATTATTACAGATTATAGGATGGTAATTGATTTCCGCAAATTAAATAAACTACTAAGAAAGATCATTACCCCTTACCTTTTATTGATCAAATGCTAGAAAGATTATGCAAACACACACATTACTGCTTCCTAGATGGTTATTCTGGTTTCTCTCAAATACCTGTGTCAGCTAGAGATCAATCAAAGACTACTTTTACATGCCCATTTGGTACTTTTGCTTATAGACGTATGCCTTTTGGTTTATGTAATGCACCTGCTACCTTTCAAAGATTGTGAAAAGATTTGTGAGGTTTTCATGGACGATTTTTCCGTCTATGGTTCCTCTTTTGATGATTGCTTGAGCAATCTTGATCGAGTTCTGCAGAGATGTGAAGAAACTAATCTTGTCTTGAATTGGGAAAAGTGCCACTTTATGGTTAATGAAGGTATTGTTTTGGGGCACAAAGTTTCCGAAAGAGGTATTGAAGTCGATAAAGCCAAAGTTGATGCTATTGAAAAGATGCCATGTCCCAAGGACGTCAAAGGTATAAGAAGTTTCCTTGATCATGCTGGATTTTATAGGAGGTTCATTAAGGACTTCTCAAAAATTTCTCGGCCTCCGACTAATTTATTGCAAAAAGATATACCATTTGTCTTTGATGATCATTGTGTAGAAGCATTTGAAATACTTAAGAAAGCATTACTCTCTGCACCTATTGTTCAGCCACCCGATTGGAATTTACCCTTTGAAATTATGTGTGATGCTAGTGATTATGTTGTAGGTGCTGTTTTAGGGAAAAGAGTTGATAAGAAATTAAACGTTATCCATTATGCTAGTAAGACTCTAGACAATGCTCAAAGAAATTATGCTACTACTGAAAAAGAAGTTTTAGCAGTTGTATTTGCTTGTGATAAGTTCAGACCTTATATTGTTGATTCTAAAGTAACTATTCGCACTGTTCATGCTGCTATTAAATATCTTATGGAAAAGAAAGATGCTAAACCGAGACTTATTAAATGGGTTCTCTTACTACAAGAATTTGATTTGCATATTGTTGATAGAAAGGGAGCTGAGAACCCCGTTGCAGACAACTTATCTAGGTTAGAAAATGTTCTTGATGACCCACTACCAATTAATGATAGGTTTCCTGATGAACAATTAAATGTTATAAGTACTTCTCGTAGTACTCCTTGGTATGCTGATTATGCTAATTATATTGTTGCTAAGTTTATACCACCTAGCTTCACATACCAACAAAAGAAAACGTTTTTCTATGATTTGAGGCATTACTTTTGGGATGACCCACATCTTTATAAAGAAGGAGTAGATGGTGTTATTAGACGTTGTGTACCTAAGCATGAACAGGAACAGATCCTACGCAAGTGTCACTCCGAAGCTTATGGAGGACACCACGCTGGAGATAGAACTGCACATAAGGTATTGCAATCCGGTTTTTATTGGCCTAATCTCTTCAAGGATGCCCGTAAGTTTGTCTTGTCTTGCGATGAATGCCAAAGAATTGGTAATATTAGTAGACGTCAAGAAATGCCTATGAATTATTCACTTGTTATTGAACTGTTTGATGTCTGGGGCTTTGATTATATGGGACCTTTTCCTGCCTCTAATGGATACACACATTTTTTAGTTGTTGTTGATTACGTTACTAAGTGGGTAGAAGCTATTCCAACTAGTAGTGCTCATCATAACACTTCTATTAAAATGCTTAAGGAAGTTATTTTTCCGAGGTTTGGAGTCCCTAGATACTTAATGACTGATGGTGGTTCACACTTTATTCATGGTGCTTTCCATAAAATGCTTGCTAAATCTGACGTTAATAACAGAATTGCGTCTCCTTATCATCCTCAGTCTAGTGGTCAAGTAGAATTGAGCAATAGAGAGCTCAAATTATTTTTGCAAAAGACTGTTAATAGGTCTAGAAAGAATTGGTCTAAGAAACTTGATGATGCATTATGGGCTTATAGAACTGCATATAAAAATCCTATGGGAATATCTCCATATAAAATGGTTTATGGAAAAGCATGTCACTTACCTCTCGAACTAGAACATAAGGCATATTGGGCTATTAAAGAGCTCAATTATGATTTCAAACTTGCCGGTGAGAAGAGGTTATTTAATATTAGCTCACTTGATGAATGGAGAACACAAGCATATGAAAATGCCAAGTTATTTAAAGAAAAAGTTAAAAGATGGCATGACAAAAGGATACAAAAGCGTGAGTTTAATGTAGGTGATTATGTATTGCTATACAACTCTCGTTTAAGATTTTTTGCAGGAAAACTTCTCTCTAAATGGGAAGGCCCCTATGTTATCGAGGAGGTCTATCGTTCCGGTGCCATAAAAATCAGCAACTTCGAAGGCATAAATCCAAAGGTGGTAAACGGTCAAAGAATCAAAAACTATATCTCAGGTAATCCCATAAATGTTGAAACCAATATTATTGAAACCGTAACCCCGGAGGAATACATAAGAGACACTTTCCGGAACGTCTCAGACTCCAAAAAGGAATAGGTACGTGGTACGGTAAGTAAACCGACTCCAAAATAATTTTTAAGGCAATATCTCTTCGTTTTGGAATATTTAGAAAAAATAGAAAAATAAGTGGCAGTCCGGGAAGGACACGAGGGCCCCACGAGGGTGGTGGGAGCGCCCCCCTGCCTGGGCGCGCCCCCTACCTCGTGAGCACCTCGTGTGCCTTCTGGACTCCGTTTTCTTGCACGATACGTATTTTGGTCGGTAAAAATTCACTATATATTCTCCCGAAGGTTTTGACTCCCGTATCACGCAAATCTCCTCTGTTCTTGTTTTGGGCTATTTTCTGTCAGGGTTTTCCAGGCTAGGCATCATGTCGTCTCCCTCCTCCAACAATGGTGACAACGATGCTCGGCTAATGAAGATAGATCTGAAGAGGGAAGAACACATGAGGGTCAACAAGGATGAAAGGATCAAGAATGCCACGCAAGATCAAGCTCTGGCAGCAAAGGACATCCTTCAACTTGATCATAACCTTCTTACCCCAACTGAGATCGAAGCTTTCAAGATGATTGAGTTAGCTCGTATACAAAACAAGTATCTCACACAAGAAAATATTTTGTTGAAGGAGCATATTGTCGCACTCAAGGGCATTATTCGCAAGCTGGAGGACCTCTTATGCTCGATGTGCGATTATCCCTCACCTCCACCTTCTTCACCGACAAAGGAGACATAATCACATGGGTATGGGCACTCCCCTTGGCAACTGCCAAGCTTGGGGGAGGTGCCCTGGTATTATATCACAATCACAACTCCTATCTTTACCGTTTTTCTTAGTTCGATCCTATTAGTAGTATCTTGATCTAGTAGAATAAAGTTTATGGCATGATCTAGTTTTGAGTTTTGCTTTATGATCTCTCTTTGTAATCGAGTCCGTGAGCTATATATATAATAAAGATTAGTGTTGAGTCAAGGGCCTGATTATTTTGCCATGATCTTGGGTGAATAAAAGAAGAAAAGGAATAAAAAAAGGGGGAACAGAGAGTTCATATTGATCTTATTGAGAGTAATGATTTCACATAGAAACAGTATGATGATGTCAGGACCCCGATCCTAAGCCACATCGATCCAGCGTGTAACACATCATATCACTTTGCGGCCTCACGCACGGTACTCCCACGGGTGCCACCTTACCTGGCCCGGGACCGTTTGCGCCTTTTGGCTCACGTATATGATAGTGTCGCTAGCATCCATATGACAGAGAACCCGGGCCGACATGGCTAGTCGTGAACCCAAAGCGGCGCTAGCCTATGAGGACAGGCATACGCGAATCACATCGAGCATGTCGGTCATCAACGTATTTATTCGGGCTGTAGCACTGGGCTAACAGGACTCCGGTAACCCGGGCTGTAGCAGGCTAGGCCGGACTCCGAATAACAGCGCGTGACATTTCCCCGAAGGGACAGACATAGGAACGACATGAAACACATGCCGGCCAGTCAAGTGTCCAAGCAGTAGTGCTGGGCTAGCAGGACTCCGGTGAACCGGGCTGTAGCGGACTACTATCGCTCAGAAGCACAAAACTTACATTTCCCCATAAGAAAGGCTGCCAAGGATAAACAACTAGATAGTCGGATCCCACACATACCAAGCATTTCAATCATACACACAATATGTCCGATATGAGTAAATACAACATGGCATCACAACAGTACTCTACGACTCAAGTACTTTATTTAGAAGGCTCCGAGGAGCCATACATATCATCCATACAGATAGGGGTCACATGACCCAACACTCAAGTCATACAAACATACAAGCACATGCGGAAGCAAAGTAGTCTGAGTACAGACACTAGAAAGAAAGAAGGCCTGATGAAGCCTGTCTATCTACAACGACCCTTCACAAGTCTTGGATCACCACCTGGGTGATAAGTCACTCGTCAACGTCGAGGTCTACATAGAACCCATCAGAGGGGTTGGTGCAGTCGTCTGAAAAACATGATTAAAGCAACATGAGTATGGGGGTACTCAGCAAGTCTTACAACAGGAACCTACTATACATGCACATTCTCAAGAAGGTAGTGGGGTTATTGCAGCAAGCCAGCTTTGACTCTTGGCTAAGCTATCCTACGATAGACACCACTTGTAAATCATTTGTCGCACACGAGTCCACTAACACCAACACAATACTCCACCGTGGATCCTCTCTCGCCATCCTACGAGAGGGCCATCCGCGGTACTCACACTTATCTTGAGATTTTTATTAGTATCCATTTAACTTGTCTATGAACTGATATAGACAACCCAGAAGTCCATTACCGCGGACACGGCTATTCGAATAGATCACTTGTAACCCTGCAGGGGTGTACTTCTTCACACATGTTTCCACCACTTAGCGTCTGCACACGACATGTGCTCGGCATACTTCAAGCGAAAGCCGACGTGGGTGTAGACCACGACCTACCTAAACACTCAAGTCTCTAGTCCAGGTTTATCGCCTATTCGGGTTCCATCCGCAGGGAGTCCGGCCGAGGTTTCCACTAACGGCCCCGAACGATGTGAACAGGGTTCCCGAGACACCAAACGGGCGAGTCGGTACACCGTGCCACGTGCCTACCGCAACACAGCCCACCCCGATGGTCAGCGCCGCGTGCGGCCCCCAGCATACTACAAACACCAGAAACTACTTGCAACTCCTGGACAGAGGACAAGGGTGGTTAAGAAGTCGAGCGGGGTCATATTTCAGGGCCCAATGTGTGGTAGTAACTGTATCATGGATCACAAACACAGATCTCAGTTCTTAAGGACGGCCTCAATGAAACAACCCACCATGTACTCCTACATGGCCTCTCATCGATTCCTTTACCAAATCGTATTCAACACTTCACTCTTGTCACCGACACAACCTTTCACTCCAGTTCATCATCCCAATGAGCCAGACCTGACACAACTCTAAGCATAGCAAGCACAGCATGGTAGGAACACACACACATGTATTGGCTCAATCAACTCCTACACATGCTAGTGGGTTTCATCTAGTTACTGTGGCAATGACAGGTCATGCAAAGGAAGTGGGTTCAACTACCGCGACACACAGCAGTTTTGAAACGCATTGTCTTAATGCAGTAAACGAGAGCAGAAGCGAGAACATGGGTTTGTATCGGAATGATCAATGGTTGCTTGCCTGATGGAGTGGTCGTGGGATACTGCCCTTCAGTTGGATACTCGGAGATATCCTCGGAGGCAGAACCTACCACGATGAACACATCGGAACACAATCAATACATGGCGATATGCAACAATATGATGCATGCTATGACATGGCAATATAAATGTGTCCTGACCTAGTGCAAGTTAAACCAGAAGGAAAAGAACCCATTTGAACCAAAGATTCAAATGGTAGCTCATTTATGAAGATCATATTAGTGTATCAACTTGTAATGTCTAAACAGTGGGATTAACTTGTTCTGACATGCATGAAACCAGTACCAATGGATAGTTTGGATTTTTCTGATCATTTTTCATATATAAAACTTTACATTTGGAGTTATAGATTAATTTCTATGAATTTTTGAAGTTTGAACTATTTTCTGGATTTTCCTGTATAAGAATAAATCCAGTAATTAGATAATTGCGTCAGCATGAGATCATGCTGACCTCAGCAGGTCAACAGACCGGTCCAGGTCAAACCTGACGCGTGGGTCCCGCGTGTCAGGGTCATTAGCTTAAGCAAAACAGATTAATCTTAATTCTAGTTTAATTAGCAGGCGGGGCCCACATGTCATAGACTCAGGAGGAGTCAACTGGGCCCACCTGTCCACGTCAGGGGGTCAAACCCTACCGGTCAAAGGTCAAGGCCCGCCGGCGTTTAGCCGCCGGCAAGGCCAGACGCGGCGGCGCACTGCGGGATTCGCCTACAGGGCTCCGTTTGCAGCGCAGAGAGCGGCTACGGGCAGCTGGTGCTCGTCCGCATCTAGCTGTGGTGGTGGCGGGCCTCGGGGTCGCCGGAAACGACGCCGGCGACGAGGTCAGGTGGAGGCCGAAGCTCGGCCAGCTCGTGCGCGTGGCTGCAGTGGCTTAGGTGAGGTGGAACTAGCACCTACGGCCTCTACGTGGCGCGTGGGGTGTGACGGGCACAGGCCCGTGACCAAATGGTCACCGGAGCGACGCCGGCGACGTGGCCAGGCGGCGGCGCGTGCAGGTGAGCTGCGTGTGCTCGCTGTGGTGCACGAGAAGCAGAACGGAGGGGATGGGAAGCTAGCTAGGCTCACCGCGGTTGCGACGGAGCTGACGGCGGGGTCGGGGACGAGCCAGAGCAAGCGGGGCGGCGATGGCGATCTGGGCGGCCGAAGGTTGAAGACGAGCTCGAGGAGGTCGTTCGCAGGCTCCCGGCGAGGCGTGGCTTGGTGGAACGCTCGAGGAGGAGGTGGCGGAGCTGCAGGACACAGTGGAGCAGCACGGGGGCGACGAGGGGCGTGGATTCACGGCGGCGTGGGCGCGACAGCGTCGGCCATGGCGGTGAGGGGGCGAGGGAGAGAGGCAGGGGGGAAGTGGACGTGTCCACGGGGTCGGGGGCACGACGTGGAGGTCGTCCAGCGCGTCGGGCGGCGAAGCGGCGAGCAGGTGGCGTCGTGGCGAGCTCGCGCTGGTCGGCGTCACCACCCTGCCTGCCTGGCGGGGACGAAGCAGCTGGCTGGCTCGGGCCAGCACAGTGCTGGGCCGCCAGGTGGGCCGGCTGGTGGGTTTGGCCAGGTAAGTCTTTTTCTGATCTTTGTTTCCTTTTCTATTTCTTTTGTAACTTTGTAGACTTATTAAAAATACTAAAATAACTCCTAAAATCACCAAACTTCATCTGATCCTTAGTTAGAATAATTCCAGCAAGGAACATTTTAGTTTGGAGATATCTGAGCATTTGAAAAAATTTATAAATTTGAAATGCCCAAATTCAAATACTTATGCATTAACTCAATGACCTTCTGTTGACCTAGAAAAATATGCACCATTTTTGCCAGAGGTTTCAACCCAAGACAAAGAGAGTGAACATTTTAGAAGGGCATTTCAGGTTCATTGAAAATATTTTTAGTAAACCCTAGTTGATTTCAGGAGGGGTGCTGGGGGTTCTGCCTTCCCCATTTCAAATTTCTGTCAAAAGTAAACATGATGCACACTCTAATGCATGAGCTAGGTGGGATGTAACAGATGATTAAAAGTTGTTGGGAATTGGGAGACATAGCTTTGGTCATCGTTGCAATTAATAGGAAGTAATAAGGAAAGAAAGGTTTCACACATATATATATATATATATATATATATATATATATATATATATATATATATATATATTATCATTGACATCTTTTATGATTGGAAGCACTCATTAAAATATGACATGCTAAAGAGTTGATGTTGGACAAGGAAGACAACGTAATGAGTTATGTCTTTCTTATATCTGAGATAAAGTATGTTGTCATGGATCCTCTAACTTGTTGAGCTTGCCTTTCTCCCTCATGCTAGCCAAATTCTCAGCATTAAGTAGAGATACTACTTGTGCTTCCAATTACCCTTAAACCAGTTTTGCCATGAGAGTCCATCATATCTACCTATGGATTGAGTAAGATCCTTCAAATAAGTTGTCATCGGTGCAAAGCAATAAAAATTGCTCTAAATATGTATGATTGATTGGTGTGCGAGGAATAAGATTTATACGATCTTGTGATGTGGAAGTAATAAAAGCGACAGACTGCATAATAAAGGTTCACATCACAAGGGGCAATATAAAGTGACGTTCTTTCGCATTGAGATTTTATGCATCCAACCATAAAAGCGCATGGCAACCTCTGCTTCCCTCTACGAAGGGCCTATCTTTTATTATTATCTTCTACCTTATGAAAGAGTCATGGTGATCTTCACCTTTTCTTTTTCATTTTATCCTTTGGCAAGCTCAGCATGTTGGAAAGAACATGATATATATATCTAATTGGATGTAGGGGAGCATGAACCATTATTGTTGACATTACCCTTGAGGTAAAAGGTTGTGGGGCAAAACTATAAGCCCCTATCTTTATTTGTGTCTGATTAAAACTCCGTAACCACAAGTATCGCGTGAGTGTTAGCAATTATGAAGGACTAGATGACAGTTGAGTATGTGGACTTGCTTTTAAGCTTTGACATAGACTCTTTCCGATGTTATGATAAACTGCAATTGCTTCAATGACTGATATTATAGTTTGTTGGAGCCCAGTAAGGTTTATGATTCATACTTTTGTATTGTGAATAGATCATCACTTGAATATAAGTAATCATATGACAAAATCTATATATGTTGCTGTTATGAGAATAATCATGATGCCTTCATGTCCGTATTTTATTTTTTATCGACACCTCTACCTCTAAACATGAGGACATATTTATTGTTATCGGCTTTTCGCTTGGGGACAAGCGAGGTCTAAGCTTGGGGGAGTTGATACATCCATTTTGCATCATGCTTTTATATCGATATTTATTGCATTATGGGCTATTATTTCACAATATGTCACAATACTTATGGCTATTCTCTCTTATATTACAAGGTTTACATAAGGAGGGAGAATGCCGGCAGCTGGAATTCTGGGCTGGAAAAGGAGCAAATATTAGAGACCTATTCTGCGCAACTCCAAAAGTCCTGAAACTCCACGGAATATCTTAGAATAAATAAAGAAAAATCCTCACCAAAGATGAAGTCCAGGGGGGCCACACCCTGCTCACGAGGGTGAGGGGCGCGCCCCCCTCCTAGGGCGCGCCCCCTACCTCGTGGGTCCCCTGGTGGTTCTCCGGCGTCCATCTTCTGTTATATGAAGTCTTTCGATGAGAAAAAAACCAGCAACCTTTCGGGACGAGACTCCGCCGCCATGAGGCGGAACCAATCTAGAGCTCCGGCAGAGCTGTTCTGCCGGGCATACTTCCCTCCGGGAGGGGGAAATCATCACCATCGTCATCACCAACGCTCCTCTCATCGGGAGAGGGCAATCTCCATCAACATCTTCACCAGCACCATCTCATCTCCAAACCCTAGTTCATCCCTTGTATCCAATTCTTGTCTCAAAGTCCGGGATTGGTACTAGTAGGTTGCTAGTAGTGTTGATTACTCCTTGTAGTTGATGCTAGTTGGTTTATTTGGTGGAAGATCATATGTTCAGATCCTATATGCATATTATTACCCCTATGATTATGAACATGAATATGTTTTGTGAGTAGTTACGTTTGTTCCTGAGGACAAGGGAGAAGTCTTGCTATTAGTAGTCATGTGAATTTGGTATTCGTTTGATATTTTGATAAGATGTATGTTGTCTAACCTCTAGTGGTGTTATGTGAACGTCAACTACATAACACTTCACCATTATTTGGGCCTAGAGGAAGGCATTGGGAAGTAATAAGTAGATGATGGGTTGCTAGAGTGACAGAAGCTTAAACCCTAGTTTATGCGTTGCTTCGTAAGGGGCTGATTTGGATCCGTATGTTTCATGCTATGGTTAGGTTTACCTTAATACTTTTGTTGTAGTTGCAGATGCTTGCAATAGAGGTTAATCATAAGTGGGATGCTTGTTCAAGTAAGAACAGCACCCAAGCACCGGTCCACCCACATATCAAATTATCAAAGTACCGAACGTGAATCATATGAACGTGATGAAAACTAGCTTGACGATATTCCCATGTGTCCTCGGGAGCACTTTTCCTTATATAAGAGTTTGTTCCGGCTTGTCCTTTGCTACAAAAAGGATTGGGCCACTTTGCTGCACTTTATTTACTTTTGTTACTTGTTGCTCGTTACAATTCACCTTATCACAAAACTATTTGTTACCACTTATTTCAGTACTTGCAGAGAATACCTTGCTGAAAACCGCTTATCATTTCCTTCTTCTCCTCATTGGGTTCGACACTCTTACTTATCGAAAGGACTACTATAGATCCCCTATACTTGTGGGTCATCAACACCCACCACGAGAAATTCTTAGAAGGTATCCTGCGCGGCTCCAATGGCGCTCCGAGCGGCTGCCGACGACGAGCAGCAGTTCACCATGCGTGCCGTGGTGGACACCCACAGAAGGTTCATGGACCTCTCGGTGGTGTACACCAACGATCCAGTCTGGGCGGAGCACTCCATCCACATCATGGAGTTGTTTCTTCCCGAGGAGAAGTACAAGGTGGTCGGGTTCGACCTCGAGTACACCCGCGCTTGTGACGGGTCTCGTCCCAAGGTTGCCGTCGCCCAGATGTGCGTGCGCCACCATGTCCTCATGTACCACTACTGCCTGGCCACAAGGCCTTGCGAGCATTTCGCCAGTTTTGTCAACAGCCCCCACTACATGTTCGCTATGGTGGACATCATCGACGATGTAAAGGCGCTCGAGAATTCAGGCATCGCCTGCCAGAATCTTGTCAACATCCAGGGCCAATACAAGATCAGGGGCAGCAAGGAGCATGCGAAGGACTCACTGGTTCACCTCGCTGAGGCCATCATCGACCCCTACTACAGAGACATGAAGGATTCGTGCAACAAGGACAAGTGTGCCTGCCACTCGGCCTGGATGGAGAAACTCGACAAAGCTCACGTCGTGTACGCGGCCAAGGTGGCGTACACGAGCTACGACATGTACAGGCAGATCATTGACATGAGGAACTCCCTCCTTCCCTAAAACGGCCAGGGATCCAGCCGGAAGCAGAGCAATGGCAAGCGTCGTTGCAACAATAAAGAGATGATTAGATCCTCGTTTCTCCTACTTTAGTATGCATGTAATTGCTTTCTTTGGTGTGTGGAAATGGTATGTGTGTAGTCACTTGTGTAATTGTATGCTTAATTTGGTTATGCAATGTTGTCTTTTTAAGTATATATGTTGATGCTCTGTAGACAGGGTGTAGATGTTGTGCGGACAAAGAAAATCACATCACACACGGACTAAACAATGGAACCCGTCGGTGATGATTTCATCAATCACTCACAATTGTATACCAGCAATTATTTTCTCACAACACATACGTCTTATTAGAAGCAATCGTCTGCATTATTATCGGTCTTCGCACACATTTCTGATTACAGACCTGTTTGCCGCGTATCACACATATCTTGTTAAGTTGAACCGTTTCTATTCTCTTGTCTCAATGCAAACAGTTCATCCGAGTGAACTACATGCATGCCGTATATCGCGCACACCTCGATCTGGCTGACCGTTTCTTTTGTGTTGCCTAATCACAAACAGTTCACCCGAGTGAACCGTATGCTGTACATCGCACACACCTTCATCTGGCTGCCCATTTCTTTTGTTCCTCCTCATCGCAAACGGTTAATTGAGCTGAACCATATGCCCTGCATCGCACACGCAACTAAAATCTGAACCGTGTTTGATGCATCCTCCATCGCAAATGTTTTGCACCTTTTTTGACGGTTATTGTACACCACCATTTGCAATTATGGCATTTCCTTGAAGGGCCTCTGATCGTAGTGTCGCGTTAGCAGCATCTTGCAATAGTGTTATCAAGTTTCTATACTATATTTAGTGTACCTCCTTATGGTAACTTGTACTTAAATTCTTTACATCGAAAGTTACTTGCCCCTTTGCATGTTTTGGTTTTGTTCCTTGCATGTGTTTGTATATGTTGTGTCTCCAAATTGCTTATCTTGAGTAATCAAGTATGTGTATGTTGGTTTGCACATCTTGTACACGTTTGCCGTACGTTGAGTGTTTGTGCATCTTGTTTGTATCTTAGTTGGCTCTTGTGAGAGATTAATGGAATATCCCATTGTGGGCGAGTGATGTGCTTTGTGCACCTCACAATCCTATAAATGTGTGTACATGAGGAATACCATCTAGTATTGATATTACGAGATTATCTAGTCGCTATGTGGTATGTCTTCTCATGAGAAATTCAAATTCTAAATAGTCCATTAATTATCTCTTGTTGGATCCTCTTATTGCCTCTTGTTAAGTTTTTATTGGTATCACATTATGGGGGAGTAATATGCTATGTGCATATTACAAGCCTAGAAAATGTGTACATTTGAGATATTCTCACCTAGAATTGATATTGTAAATTATCTTGTTCCTAGGTGGCATGTTACCTCTACAAGTTGCAATTTGCTTGTGTTTGGTGTGAAGATGATGTTGGATATCCTTGCTATCTACCAACGGGAATTATTTCCAAATAGTTCTTTTCCTTTGACAATTGGTACTCACTTATGTGTGGTAGAAATTATTGATAATCTTTACATTGGCCTTTGCCTTTATTTGCCTTATGTCTTCCCTAGGATTGTGTCAACTCCCATTGTATTCCATACCACTTGTGGATCTTCTTATTTCCTTGAGCTTGTATAGTGTTTGTGTAGATATAGTGAAAGTGGTGATCCCATCTTGTGCTTTTTGTATTCAAATGCAAATTCTCTATAATGCACAATGCTTGGGGGAGCTATCCTATTTTTCTTAGAACGCTCACCTTGTGATCCTTATAAAGTGTGTGTTGGTGGAATGTAAACCGTTTCTTTTTGGTACTTTGTGCCATCATGAAACTTTGTAGAGCACTTGGTTTGTTTGGAACCATTCTCTATTATGGGAGTTTGACATCTTTCTTTTTGTGTGTATCAATGGATATCTCATTCCTTGATGCATCTTTCAGTTGATATCCTCCAAGTGTTGATTTATTCATTTGGTATCTTTTCTTCACTTGGTATTTCTTTGTCAACTGGTATCGGTTCTTGAAAGTCTTGATCATGCATATTAACTTCATGTATTTTCTTTGGCATGTTTTGTTTCTTTGACCCAATATATATGGGAAACTCCACCAAGTCTCAAATTGGATGAGATGTGCATGAAATTCATTTTCATATCTATTTGCACATATTTATGTGGAGTTTGTCCTATGTATTGTTGGTTCTCTAACTCTTTGGTCCTAATGAGTTTGGTTACCATTTTGTTTGTGTTGTTGTTCTAGGAACAATTGGAGATGCATTGGATGCTCGGCTCACTCACAAGGAAGGTGGTGTCACCATGTGCTTATTGGAGTCAAGCTAGGATGCTCAACGAACTACTATCTACCATCTACTACCTTCAATTGGTTTCTTCTACATCCTTCCAATGCCATCTTGGTAACAAGTATCTATTCATGCATTCTTTTCTTGCATTCAACCTTGCGTAGGTTGCATCTTGTCATGGTATTCATTCCATGTTGTGTTACTTGTTGATACATCTCCAACGTATCTATAATTTTTGATTGCTCCATGCTATATTATCTACTGTTTTGGACTATATTGGGCTTTATTTTCCACTTTTATATTATTTTTGGGACTAACCTATTAACCGGAGGCCCAGCCCAGAATTGCTGTTTTTTGCCTATTTCAGTGTTTCGGAGAAACAGAATATCAAACGGAGTCCAAACGGAATAAAATCTTCGGGAACGTGATTTTCTCACCGAACATGATCCAGAGGACTTGGACCCTACGCCAAGGCATTAGAGAGGCGGTCACGAGGGTGGGGGGCGCGCCCCCTGCCTCGTGGGCCCCTCAAAGCTCCACCGACGTACTCCTTCCTCCTATATATACCTCGTGGGCCCCTTAGAAGAAATTCGGAGAAATAGAAGAAATTATGCGTTTTCAATCTATTGACTATGTTGCTTTCAATGAAAACCTTAGAAAAAGGTGCCCATCAATATCTTAATTGATAGAATCTCTGAACTTAATGATGATTTGCCTATTCGAAACAATGAGCTAGGATGCTCTCTTGAGTTTAGGCTCACAAGGTTCTGTCAAAAGAATGCTTATAATGATGAATTACTTGTGCAATACGAAGAGCCGAAAGAGGAACCTATACCTCCTAAAATTGATCTTGGGGACTTTTGTCCTATTAAATTTAGCCCTTTTGATTACTTTTGCTTGCCTCAAAGAGAACTTTCTGCCGAACGTAGAGAATATGAAATAAGTTTCACCGATCTATCTTATTACTACGGCACTACCTAAATCTATCTTCGCTTTTATGCCTAGCTAGGGGCGTTAAACGATAGCGCTTGTTGGGAGGCAACCCAATTTTATTTTGAGTTTTTTTGTTTTTGCTTCTGTTTAGGAATAAATAATCCATCTACCTTCTGTTTAGATGTGGTTTTGTGTTTTAATTAGTGTTTGTGCCAAGCTAGACCTATTGGATCTTCTTGGATGATAGTTATTTGATCTTGCTGTAATTTCCAGAAACTTTGCGCTTAGTGCCCGAATTATTAAAAATCATCAGAACGTGATAAAATTCTGATTCCAATTGCTGCTGATCAATAAACAAATTCTCTAGGTCGTCTAATTTTGGTAGAGTTTTTGAAGTCCCAGAAGTTTGCGTTAGTTACAGATTACTACAGAATGTTCTGTTTTTGACAAATTCTGTTTTTTGTGTGTTGTTTGCTTATTTTGATGAATCTATGATTAGTAAAATAGTTTATAATCCATAGAGAAGTTGGAATACAGTAGGTTTAACACCAATATAAATAAAGAATGAGTTCATTGCAGTACCTTGAAGTGGTTTTATGTTTTCTTTCTCTAATGGAGCTCACGAGATTTTTATTGAATTTTGTGTTGTGAAGTTTTCAAGTTTTGGGCGAAATCTTTTGATGGATTATGGAACAAGGAGTGGCAGGAGACTAAGCTTGGGGATGCCCATGGCACCCCCAAGATAGTCCAAGGACACCAAAAATTCAAAGCTTGGGGATGCCCCGGAAGGCATCCCCTCCTTCGTCTACTTCCATCGGTATTTTACTTGGAGCTATATTTTTATTCACCAACATGATATGTGTTTTGCTTGGAGCGTCTTGTATTATTTGTGTCTTTGTTTGTTAGTGTGCCACAATCATCCTTGCTGTACACACCTTTGAGAGAGCCATCTATGAATTGAAATTTGATAGAATACTCTTTGTGCTTCACTTATATCTTTTGAGCTAGGCACTTTTGCTCTATGTGCTTCACTTATATCTTTTGAGCGTGATAATTTTGCTCTATGTGCTTCACTTAGAATTTTTAGAGCACGGTGGTTGTCGTGGGTTTGTCACGGCAGATGTCCTAGTGAGAGGACTTAGTCGTGGAGCCATCGCAGCGGGTTAGTTTGAAGGGGTTAAAAGTGGACACAAGGACACGGTTTTTATACTAGTTCGGCCCCTTCGATGAAGGTAAAAGCCTACGTCTAGTTGTGATGGGATTGATGGGTTTCGAGGGCTTAGGGAGCAATAAGCTTCGCCTAAACCTCGAGTTCTTCTTCTCTGTCCCCAAACCGCCGTCGGGTCGTCCCCTTATATACACGGGTGACGCCCGTCCGTCTGCAAAGTCCCAACCTCCGGCTTATAAACGTGCCCGGGTCGGTCTCTCTATTCCTAACTTACAATACAAGTTTACCCCAGGCCGGTTTACACCATAAACCTTTAAACCGATTACAGGCCTTGGGCCCTTCTATTTCTCCTTGGGCTTTAACATCTCGGGTCTATTTGACGGAGGTAACCCGGGCCCTGCAGGCCGGTTCACCCCAGATAGCAACATCCCCAACATTAGGCCCCAGATTGATTTGAACAGGTTCATGTCAATCCTTAATAAGAATTTCTGTCTTCAAATGTCTTCCAGTGACTTGTTAAACCGTCGTTTCTTCATCTCCTCTGGCTGTGGTAAACCGATATGACGTCAGCGCAAGTTATCGTCCCCTTTTGCTAACCCGCAAGAATCAGGGCGGCGGCTGGGCTTCCGAAATCTCCGGCCCCTGGATTCGCGCGCCTGACGCGCGCCGCGCCTTATAAATAGGACTTGAAGGCCATGTTCCTTTCCTCCCTTTCGTCCCCTTCTTCGTCTTCCTCGCGACCCAGACCTCAGAGCTCCGCCGCCGCCGTCCGCTGCTGCATCAACTCCGGCCTGCTGCATCAACTCCGGCCTGCTGCATCAACCTGATCGGACCAGAGTACCGCGGCGACTTTCCACATCTGTTTGGATCCCGGTAAAAGCCTCTGTTCTTCCGCTTTTAGATCTGTTCTAGGGTTCCTCATCCTGTTTACTGTTTCTTGTTCATCCCTGTAGCAGCTTTGCGAACAGATGATGATATTTGTACCGTGATTTGTAGTCCCTCTTAGCAGTCGCCATAAATCTGTACTCATCTCCTTAGACCTCACTCTTTTTCTTGCTTGTCGAACTTATGTTGTTCTGCTGTGAGCCAAACTTTATATTTTTATTTCTTTTTCGCCCTAGCGGTAGATCCATTGCTTTGAAAGAATCCGTACGGGATCTGTTTCTGCTTTCATACTCACAACCGTTAGATCTGGTCGGTTTAACTCTTAGCAAAGCAAACAAACCGATCCACACATCCATTAGTCCCCTTGATGAACCGCTGGTTGATATCATTGTTGATAACCTGACCCTATATAAGAGCATCTTCGGTTTACAATCACACTTGTTCTCAAACCGGAATACCTTTATCTTGTAGATTTCCTCATGGCAAAACAGGTGTACGAATGCAACTGGGTTCCCTCTTGCATCACTGAGACCCAGCTAAACAACTTAGTTCTGACTGGTGCTTTGAGTAGCAAAAATACTATCCATTGGAGGGTTCCAGGAGACGAATGTCCTCCTACCCCACAGGAGGGAGAAGTGGTGGTGTTCGCGGATCACCTGGCCCGGGGTTTCAATCCACCCGGTTCAAAATTTTATCGGGACGTCCTGGCTAATTTTAGGTTGCGCCCACAAGACGTTGGTCCAAACTCAGTCACGAATATCTGCCATTTTCAAGTGCTTTGCGAGGCGTATTTCCAAGAGGAACCTACTGTAGAGCTGTTCCGGGACTTTTTCCATTTGAAACGACGTACTGAATTTACCGACGGTCCTAATATGGAACTGGGCGGTATGGCGATCCAGAAGAGGAAAGAGGTGACTTATCCTCACGCCAAGTTGCATAGTCATCCACAAGAATGGAATTGCACTTGGTTCTATTGCAAGGATACTTCCCCTGCTGAAGAAAATCCACTGCCCGGTTTCCGTCCAGAGAGACTTAGTAATACACACCCCTTCCCCCCACGGCTAACTGCCAAAGAGAGGAGTAAGTATGCCCCTCAGCTGTCCAAGCTCAGAGCCTTCATGGCTAATGGTTTAACGGGGGTAGATCTTGCCCGTTGCTGGATTTCATGGAGCATCCTGCCCCTTAGCATCCGTTCCGGTTTAATGTGCCAATACACGGGTCGGCTTGATGATCCTTTGAGGCACTGCAACATTCAGCTGACGGAGGACGAAGTCGCTGAAGCTGTGAAAAAGATGCTGAATGAACCGGAACATGTTTGCGCCCGAACCGGCCTGCTTCCATTTTGCACCACGAACAAACCACCTGCTGTAAGTAACTCCTCTCGGTTTGTTATAGAATTTTTGATCTCCTTATATATATTGTTAACCTTCCGTCCTTTCCGAGACAGGGAGATGATCCGTTTTGGAGCAAGAAGTTTCAGGAGCCAACCGAAAAGATAATCAGACCCAAGACAAGGGTGAAGAAGCCCGCTACAAAGAAAAGAAACACTGCTTCCTCTACCCCTGATTTAGAGGAGGATGATGTGGGTAAACCGGACCTTGGGGTAGACCTCGATTCAGTTGGCTTATTTTTTATACGTCTTATTGATGATGATATTTGTCAGGACGACGCTGAAGCGAGCAATGCTGAAGGCCCAGAGGTAACTATTCTTTCTTCTGATGCCGTTCCTTTGCCTTTGAAAAAACCTCGCCAAGCAAACCGGAAAATTAAATTTTCTCACCCTCTTGCTTACTTGGACCCCAAATTTCTTGTGAAGACCCAGCAACATGAAGCTCGACGCACCACCCGGCATAGCGGCCAGGTAGTCACCTCCGCCGGTTTACCGAACAGCCCGGTTCGGAAACGCCGCTCAGAGGTCTCCGATTTATGCGCTAGCTTTCGTCCTAAAGCAGGTTTAACTCGTCAGCCTCTAAATCCATCTGACTCCGATTACCAGGTCACTTCCCATTCATCTTCCGGTGAATCCTCAGCCACTCAACTGCCACCGTTGAAGACAGTTATTGGGTAAGTTGGTCTGATCACAACATATCTCTGTATGGGTCTTCTTAATCCATCTTATACCTTTTTTCAATCTTTGGGCTTTTTTCAGGGCTAAACCTAGACCGAGCAAGAAGGCTCGTCTGGATAACCCGGCTGAAGGGACTGCCGCTCCTGAACCGGAGAAAACTCCTGGTGCTGACGCTCTGGGTCGTGAAGATACTCAGACTTATCTATCTCCGCAAGATGACACCTGTGCTGACGAAAGGACTATCGAACCTGCCAGCCGTACTGATCCGCCTGCCAGTCCTGTTCGGGTTGAGGAATCCATCCCCCCTTCTGGAACTGTTGATAAACCGACAGGGCCACTGCAGAGCAGCGATTCCAAGGATGATGATGTTGTGATTACCGGCATTGGCCGCTCTGAACCGGGGAACACTGCTACTTTGGCCAAGCATACTGCCAAGGACGAAATCTCGGCCATAAAGGGCAAATGGGACCTTGACTCCTCTACGTACGCCGCTTTAAGCGCCCCGGATCTTTATTCCGGGTACCTGAACCGACTGTACACTAGTCGGGATTATGAAGCTGGCATGATCAAGATGATGAAGGAGAAACTTGAGGTAACTCCCTTGTGCTTCATTCCATTGCAACTTAGCTTATCAATATTTCCAAAAACGAGACGGTAAACCGGATCAGGCTGCCTTGTTAATTAAGGTCCGGTAACCATTAGCCCCCAAGTGCCAAGTTTAAATACTTGTATTAATCTTGGGACTTTTTATAATGGAAAACTTGCGTTAAAATCAAGTATGCATTAGCCCCCAAGTATCGAGCACATAACCTGCTTGTGTGGTTGATACTTCCAAACCGTGCAACATTTTCTGAACACTGTTGACGACCTGCTGCAGGGGGACCTGAAGATCAAAGCGAACCAAGTCTCGGACCTTCAGGAAATCTTAAAAACCCAACAGGCTGAAACTGAAAAAGCGAAGGATGAATTGGCCAACGCCTTAACCGTTATGGAACAGCTGAAAGAAAGCCACAAAAAAGAACAAGCTGACTGGGCTACTGAGAGAGCTCTTCTGACGAAGAGGGCTGAAAATGCCGAGGCTACTCTTAAACCGGTGGTCGATGAATTATCCACCGTGAAGCGACAAATACACTCCATGACCTCTGCCGTTTTTGGTAAACTTTTCGACGCCCTTCTTCCAATTTGTACCTTGTACCCTATGTCCGGTTTGTAATCCATCTTGAAACACTGCAGGCTCACGTATTGGACACTTGGGTTCTGATGTGCGGATGAAACTCAAAGCTGCTTATACTCTGATTGAACAGCTGTACACTGGAGCACAAAGAGCTATCACCACTGCATCGCATAACAACCCTGCGCCGTCTCTGATTCAAGACACGTTAAAGAGGTTGTCCATGCTTCCAGCCCGGATTGAAGAGTTGAAAAGATCAGCTGCTCGAACTGGAGCCATTACTGCCTTGATCCGGGCCAAAGCGTGGGTACCAGATTTCGATCCTGTCGAAGCGGCCCAAGGATACCCCAGCTTGAAGGAAGACGGTTCAGACTTTGGTGAAGACGATTTGAGGGCGATAAACCGGGCGGTGCGCCCCCTAGCTTGTCAATTGGCTGAGGAAGCAGATCTGTCACGTTACCAAGCCCAATACGACAACCAGAACAAACGAGTAGCTGCCCCGGTCCCTGAAGCGGGAAATCTTATTCCTCCAATCCGTAAGCATACTTACGCCCCTGACATTGAACCGTCTTTGCTGATTCACGAAGAAGCCGTCTTTCAAGCACTAATGGGAATCGACTGGACCACTGCTGATTTCCAGTCAATGGGTAACCAAGATAGAGCTGAGGCGGCGCAAGATGATCCCCAGCCTTCGAACCGAGGCGGCGAACAGGCGTAATCAACGCTCCGGTTCACCTTACCTGGTGACGTTTTAATCCGTCAACGAACAATATATTCAGGCACTGCGTTTGCCTTGTAATAAGATAGCTTAATACCTCTGCATTTGAATGTGCCTTCGCGCACGGGCACTGATACTCTTTCCAATGACGTTTTCCAACTTTGTTTCCTGTCTTTACTGAGTACACAAGATCTTTCGACCCTATGAACCGTGCTGCGCTTTTTGCCAAAGCGGGCAACTTGCCTCTGGGTTAAAAAACAGACCGGGCTATGTCAGCTGAATCGGTTTAAAAATACTTGACGTTCCGAAGAACAAAAGAACACCACAATAAAGGCAGAAAACAAAAACCAAACATGAAAAGGCAACGCGATAGTAAAACGCATGCAAATAGTGGGTACTATGAACCGTTCAGAAGGCGTGACCATTGTCAAGACAAAACCGGGCCCCCAAGAGGTGTAGCTACGGTTTAAGTCGACTAGGTTCCCAACTGAATCGTGGCAAATATGCCGGTCAAATGGCATTGCATTGGTTCGTCAACCAAGCCCCCAAGCGACTCAATGGCTAAAAAGCCGACCAGAAGGCATTACCATCATCAAGACATGACCGAGTTCCCATAAGGCGTAATCTATGGTTCAAGTCGATTAGGTCCCCAACTGATTCAGTGGCAAATATGCCAGCCAGAAGGCATTACCGTCGTCAAGGCATGACCAAGCCCCCCGGAGGTGTAGCTACGGTTCAGGCCGACTAGGTCCCCAACTGACTTTATAGGGATAGCTATGTTCTCTTTGGTTCGAATACGACCTATGTTTGAACAGCTGTGTTCTCTTTGGTTCGAATACGACCTATGTTTGAACAGGAAGCCCCATGTTTGAATAGCTATGTTCTCTTTGGTTCGAATACGACCTATGTTTGAACAGGAAGCCCCATGCTTGAATAGCTATGTTCTCTTTGGTTCGAATATGACCTATGTTTGAACAGGAAGCCTCATGCTTGAACCGGGATATTGAACCGGATATTAAGAGCTGCACAACCTTGTAGGAGACATCTTCCCTTGAACCGGCTTTTAAACCGGAATCTATATCTTGAATTTTGTGAAGCGACCCCCAGGGGCAAACACACATGATCTGAAGAACAGCAGAGACCCCGCTTTACTCGAGGCTCCGGTTTATTGTATTAATCATAATATATACATGGTCATGATATGTACATAAGCAGAGCCCAAGGCTCATGTATAATAAGGCCGAAGATGAGCTATGTTCCACGGCCTGCTGGTCTCCTCCTCTGCTGTGCGTGAATCCTTGCGCTCTCGAATATCAATCAGGTAATATGACCCATTATTCAGATTCTTGCTGACCACAAAAGGTCCTTCCCAAGGCGGGGATAACTTATGCTGATCAGACTGATCCTGGATGAGCCGAAGCACCAAATCCCCCTCCTGAAAGGTTCTGGTCCTAACCCGACGGCTGTGGTAACGGCGAAGATCTTGCTGGTAAATCGCTGAACGGGCAGCTGCCAAGTCACGCTCCTCATCCAACAAGTCAAGAGCGTTCTGCCGTGCCTGCTCATTGTCCGCTTCAACATATGCTGCCACGCGAGGCGAGTCATGTCGTATATCACTTGGGAGAACCGCCTCTGCTCCATAGACCATAAAGAACGGCGTAAACCCCGTGGATCTGTTAGGCGTGGTGTTGATGCTCCATAACACAGACGGTAGCTCCTCCACCCAACAACCTGGCGTCCTTTGCAAAGGGACCAGAAGCCGGGGTTTGATACCTCTCAAGATCTCTTGGTTCGCTCGTTCCGCCTGACCATTAGACTGTGGGTGCGCTACCGAAGAAACATCAAGCCGTATATGCTCCCGTGCACAGAACTCTTTCATGGCCCCCTTGGATAGATTGGTACCATTATCTGTGATGATGCTGTGTGGAAAGCCAAACCGGAAGATCACCTTCTTTATAAACTGAACCGCCGTGGCAGCATCACACTTACTGACAGGTTCTGCCTCCACCCACTTGGTAAATTTGTCAACCGCCACCAGTAGGTGGGTCTTCTTATCTTTGGAACGCTTAAAAGGCCCAACCATATCAAGCCCCCAAGTCGCAAACGGCCAAGTGATTGGAATCATCCTCAATTCTTGAGCCGGTATGTGTGCTCGTCTGGAAAATTTCTGGCACCCATCACATAACCTGACCAGGTCTTCTGCATCAGCATGAGCAGTTAACCAGTAGAAACCGTGGCGGAACGCTTTAGCCACCAATGATTTTGAACCGGCGTGGTGGCCGCAATCCCCTTCATGTATTTCTCGCAATATCTCGCACCCCTCCTTAGGGGATACGCACCGTTGCAGCGCTCCTGACACGCTGCGATGATGTAACTCTCCTTTGAAAATGGTCATAGACTTGGACCGTCGTACTATCTGTCGAGCCAAGCTTTCATCTTCTGGCAACTCACCCCGGTTTATATATGCCAGATAAGGGAGCGTCCAATCCGGGGTGATGTGAAGAGCCGCCACTAATTGAGCCTCCGGATCAGGAACAGCCAACTCCAGCTCCCCGGGCAGCTGTACCGATGGGTGATACAATACGTCCAAGAAAACATTGGGTGGGACCGGTTTACGCTGAGAGCCCAAGCGGCTTAAAGCGTCCGCCGCCTCATTCTTTCTGCGGTCCACATGGTCCACTTGATAGCCTTTGAAATGCCCGGCCACCATATCCACTTCACGTCGGTACGCAGCCATGAGCGGGTCCTTAGAATCCCAGGTGCCAGATACCTGCTGAGCCACCAGATCCGAATCACCAAAGCACCTAACTCTGCTCAGATTCATCTCTTTAGCCATCCGAAGACCATGAAGCAAAGCTTCATACTCAGCCGCATTATTTGTACAGGGGAACATTAAACGGAGGACATAACAAAACTTATCTCCTTGTGGGGAAGTTAAAACGACTCCAGCCCCCGAGCCTTCCAATTGTCTTGACCCGTCAAAATGAACGGTCCAATAGGTGTTATCTGGCTTCTCCTCAGGCGCTTGTAATTCTGTCCAATCGTTTATGAAATCGACCAGTGCTTGTGACTTTATGGCCGTCCGGGGCACGTATCTTAAATCGTGCGGCCCGAGCTCGATAGCCCACTTGGCAATCCGACCGGTCGCCTCCCGGTTCTGTATAATGTCACCCAAAGGAGCAGAACTGACCACCGTGATGGGGTGTCCTTGAAAATACTGCCTCAGCTTCCGGCTTGCCATAAAAACACCGTATACCAGCTTCTGCCAATGCGGATACCTTTGTTTGGACTCGATAAGTACTTCACTGATATAGTAAACCGGTCGCTGAACCGGATGTTCCTTTCCAGCCTCCTTTCGTTCTACCACCATCGCCACACTGACTGCTCTGGCATTCGCTGCAACATATAACAAGAGTGGCTCTTTATCTACAGGGGCTGCCAAAACTGGCGGATTGACTAGCTGCCGCTTCAAGTCCTCAAACGCTTTATCCGCCTCCGTACTCCAGACAAATTGATCCGTCTTCTTGAGCATTTGATATAAGGGAATCGCCTTTTCACCGAGGCGACTGATGAACCGGCTTAACGCTGCAATCCGCCCGGCCATGCGCTGAACATCATTGATGCATTTTGGTTTGGCCAGGGAGGTGATGGCTGTGATCTTTTCCGGATGAGCCTCAATTCCTCTATGGGACACTAAAAATCCCAACAACTTGCCTGCAGGTACACCAAAAACACATTTAGCCGGGTTGAGCATCATTTGGTACACTCTCAAGTTATCGAAAGTCTCCCTCAAATCGTCAACCAGGGTTTCCTTCTTTCGTGACTTGACCACAATATCATCCACATAAGCATGCACATTACGACCAATCTGCTTGTGGAGGCAATTTTGCACACATCGTTGATAAGTAGCCTGCGCACTCTTAAGCCCGAAGGGCATAGACACATAGCAGAAGGCTCCAAAGGGAGTAATGAACGCTGTCTTCTCCTGGTCCTTAACTGCCATCTTGATCTGATGATAACCCGAATAGGCATCCAAAAAACTTAAACGCTCGCAACCTGCCGTAGCATCAATGATCTGATCAATCCGGGGGAGAGCAAAAGGATCCGCTGGGCAAGCTTTATTCAAGTCTGTGTAGTCCACACACATGCGCCAGGTGCCGTTTTTCTTAAGAACTAGCACCGGATTAGCAAGCCATTCGGGATGAAAAACCTCAATGATAAACCCAGCTGCCAGGAGCCTGGCCACTTCCTCACCAATCGCTTTACGTCTTTCTTCGTTAAACCGCCGTAAGAACTGCTTTACCGGCTTATACTTAGGATCCACATCAAGGGTGTGCTCAGCGAGTTGCCTCGGTACACCAGGCATGTCAGACGGCTTCCATGCAAAGATGTCCCGATTCTCACGGATGAACTCGATGAGCGCGCTTTCCTATTTTGGATCCAGGTTTGCGCTGATACTGAACTGCTTGGACGGATCGCCAGGTACGAAGTCAACAAGCTTAGTTTCGGCAGCTGATTTGAACTTCAAGGCCGGATCGTGGTCCGTGGTTGGCTTCTTTAACGAAGTCATGTCCTCCGGGTCAACACTGTCTTTGTACTGCTTTAGCTCCTCCGTAGCACAAACCGATTCTGCATAAGTCGCATCTCCTTCCTCGCATTCCAAAGCGATTCGACGGCTTCCATGAACCGTTATAGTACCCTTGTAACCCGGCATCTTAAGTTGCAGATACACGTAGCAGGGCCGTGCCATAAATTTTGCATAAGCTGGTCGTCCGAACAAAGCGTGGTACGGACTTTGGATTTTAACCACTTCGAACGTCAGCGTCTCTGATCTAGAATCGTGGCTATCGCCAAAGACCACTTCAAGGGCTATCTTACCAACCGGATATGCAGACTTGCCAGGCACCACCCCGTGGAACACCGTATTGGTCGGTTTGAGATCCTTATCTACCAGTCCCATACGACGGAAGGTCTCGTAATACAAGATGTTAATGCTGCTCCCTCCGTCCATGAGCACCTTGGTGAGCTTATAACCTCCCACCTGAGGCGCCACCACCAACGCTAACTGACCCGAATTATAAACCCTGGGAGGGTGATCCTCTCGGCTCCATATGATAGGCTGTTCTGACCAGCGCAGATAGTGAGGTGTGGCTGGTTCAATAGCACTGACTGCTCGCCTCTGAAGCTTTCTATCCCGTTTATCCAAGCTTGTGGTAAAGACGTGATACTGTCCACCACTCAACTGTTTCGGGTTGTTCTGATAACCTGTTTGCTGCTGTCCGTAACCACTCTGATTACTTTGATTATTTTGGCTGACCTGTCCGCCCGGATTACCCTGGAACCCCGGACCGGGATTTCCGCCACCGTATCCTGATCCGGAACCTGAACCGCCGCCGGAGCTGTGATCATATTGGAAAGTGTTTGAGGTTTTGAATTCCTTCATGATATAACAATCCTTCCAAAGATGGGCTGCTGGTTCCTCCTTTGTTCCGTGCTTCGGACAGGGCTGGTTTAAGAAAAAGTTCAAACGCTCCGGATTAGGCCCGGGATGTGCGCGGAAGCTTGGCTGTTTCCCCTTACGCCGCTGGCCTTTATCCTGTGCACTTGTGCTGGCCACCAAGTCCATGCTCCCGTCCGGTTTACGTTTCCCTCCGCCTCCATTACCTGTCGGCCGATGTTGCTGGCCTTTGGTGTTGCTATTCTTCTTTCCCTTCCCTGCTTTGTCATCACCAGAGTCAGGATCCTTGGTACTGTCAGAATCCGCATACTTCACTAAGGCGGTCATGAGCGTTCCTATATCTGTGCAATCACGCTTCATCCGGCCCAGCTTTAGCTTCAAAGGGCCAAACCGACAGTTGCTTTCCAACAGCACCACGGCGGTGTCTGCGTTGATGCGATCTGATGAGTGCAAAACTTCTGATACCCGCCGTACCCAATGGGTAGTTGATTCCCCTTCTTGCTGAACGCAGGCTGCTAGGTCAACTATCGACATTGGCTGTTTGCACGTGTCCTTGAAATTCTTGATAAACCGGGCGCGCAATTGGGCCCATGAACTAATTGAATTAGGCGGTAGGCTCTTTAGCCAGGTCCGGGCCGTTCCTTCTAACATCATAGTAAAATACTTGGCACACGCCGTGTCATCCACATCCAGCATCTCCATAGCCATTTCATAGCTCTCCACCCATGTCTCCGGAGGCTGATCCGCCGTGTAGTTTGGTACCTTGCGGGGGCCTTTGAAGTCTTTGGGCAGTCGTACGTTGCGCAAAGCGGGAACAAGGCACGGTACTCCCAAAGAACTGGAAATCACCCCCGGTTCGACCGTAGCTGCTGGGAAAATAGGTGTAAGCTGACGAGCCTGATGCTGCGCTGCTAATCCGGCCTCCCGTGCACGGGTGCGATCCACATTCTCGTGAGCATTGTCGACGCCCGCCGGATTGTTGCCGCGGAGCGCTTCACGCCTGGCGTTACTTGAAACGGCCGGCTCCTCCACGCGCCTACTATAGCTCCCGCTGGGGCGAGGGGTGGAGTGGATCCGATCACGGCTTTGCGAATATGCTTCTTGCTGGGCCAACGCGGTCCTAAGGAGCTCCTTGACCCGGCGTGTCTCTTCATCCTGCGGTGAATCTCCTTCGATCGGAATGGCTTCCAATCGAGCTGCCGCCGCGACGAGGTTATCCATCGGGTTGGAATAATGACCTGACGGCGTTGGCATGGCTGGTGGTGTACCGGTGTTGTGACGAGGCAGGTCTATCATCCGGTGCTGAACCGGGGCGCCGGCTGTCGCCTCCGCATGGTTTACCCCTGGGGTGTTGAAGAGATTTCGAGCGTCAAGGGCGGCGGGCAACCGAGATCGGGATTTTCTCTTCAGGACTTCCTGAGACGCCCTCTGGTCCATCATGAGCCTGTAAGCCTGTGCATCCAAAGCGGCGCGCTCTGCCGTCATCCTGATCTCTTTAGCTGCCAGCTCCGCTTTAGCTTGAGCGATCTGCTCTCTCACTTTGGCAATCTCAGCATTATGAACCTCCTGATCTACCGGGTTGGCTTCCGCCATGAGCGCTGCCAGTGCGTCAAACAGGTCTGACAAAACTCGGGCTGGTGAACCGGTAGGGCCTCCCGCCCGCGCAGCCGTTGCTGCTGCTGATCCGGAGATCGCTGCTGCTGCAGTTGATGACCGTGGCGCCGCCTGTGTTCCAGCCATGAAGATCCCAACCCGATAGGGCAGATCAGAGGGGTCCGAAATACTGTTGCCATCGGAGCCGCCCCCAAACCGATCATCTTGTAGCTGGTAAAGAGATTCGGTCTCCCCGGTTGACGTTTCATCGCCGGAGTAGACGGCGGTTTCATCACCAGATTCGGATCCTTCCTCGTAGCTTCCCCCGTGGATGACTCCCACGAAGGCGTGCTTCCTGGTCGGTTTAGCCAGGGTTGATCTCGTGCACTGAGCTATCTCGACGAGGTCGGCGCAGACGCCTAACTCGGGGCCCGGTTCTCCGATCTTGCCGATGAAAACATGGATGCCGCCAAAGGGGACCCGGTACCCGTACTCGATCGAGCCGACGTCGGGGCCCCAGCCTGTGCTGTCGATGTAGAGTTTTCCGCGACGGCTCTTGGTCATCCGTCCCACAGCGTAACCCTCGAGTCCTTCAAAGCGGCCCTCCAAAAACTTGAAACCATCTCGCGATAGCCCCACGGTGGGCGCCAACTGTCGTGGGTTTGTCACGGCAGATGTCCTAGTGAGAGGACTTAGTCGTGGAGCCATCGCAGCGGGTTAGTTTGAAGGGGTTAAAAGTGGACACAAGGACACGGTTTTTATACTAGTTCGGCCCCTTCGATGAAGGTAAAAGCCTACGTCTAGTTGTGATGGGATTGATGGGTTTCGAGGGCTTAGGGAGCAATAAGCTTCGCCTAAACCTCGAGTTCTTCTTCTCTGTCCCCAAACCGCCGTCGGGTCGTCCCCTTATATACACGGGTGACGCCCGTCCGTCTGCAAAGTCCCAACCTCCGGCTTATAAACGTGCCCGGGTCGGTCTCTCTATTCCTAACTTACAATACAAGTTTACCCCAGGCCGGTTTACACCATAAACCTTTAAACCGATTACAGGCCTTGGGCCCTTCTATTTCTCCTTGGGCTTTAACATCTCGGGTCTATTTGACGGAGGTAACCCGGGCCCTGCAGGCCGGTTCACCCCAGATAGCAACATCCCCAACATTAGGCCCCAGATTGATTTGAACAGGTTCATGTCAATCCTTAATAAGAATTTCTGTCTTCAAATGTCTTCCAGTGACTTGTTAAACCGTCGTTTCTTCGTCTCCTCTGGCTGTGGTAAACCGATATGACGTCAGCGCAAGTTATCGTCCCCTTTTGCTAACCCGCAAGAATCAGGGCGGCGGCTGGGCTTCCGAAATCTCCGGCCCCTGGATTCGCGCGCCTGACGCGCGCCGCGCCTTATAAATAGGACTTGAAGGCCATGTTCCTTTCCTCCCTTTCGTCCCCTTCTTCGTCTTCCTCGCGACCCAGACCTCAGAGCTCCGCCGCCGCCGTCCGCTACTGCATCAACTCCGGCCTGCTGCATCAACTCCGGCCTGCTGCATCAACCTGATCGGACCAGAGTACCGCGGCGACTTTCCACATCTGTTTGGATCCCGGTAAAAGCCTCTGTTCTTCCGCTTTTAGATCTGTTCTAGGGTTCCTCATCCTGTTTACTGTTTCTTGTTCATCCCTGTAGCAGCTTTGCGAACAGATGATGATATTTGTACCGTGATTTGTAGTCCCTCTTAGCAGTCGCCATAAATCTGTACTCATCTCCTTAGACCTCACTCTTTTTCTTGCTTGTCGAACTTATGTTGTTCTGCTGTGAGCCAAACTTTATATTTTTATTTCTTTTTCGCCCTAGCGGTAGATCCATTGCTTTGAAAGAATCCGTACGGGATCTGTTTCTGCTTTCATACTCACAACCGTTAGATCTGGTCGGTTTAACTCTTAGCAAAGCAAACAAACCGATCCACACATCCATTAGTCCCCTTGATGAACCGCTGGTTGATATCATTGTTGATAACCTGACCCTATATAAGAGCATCTTCGGTTTACAATCACACTTGTTCTCAAACCGGAATACCTTTATCTTGTAGATTTCCTCATGGCAAAACAGGTGTACGAATGCAACTGGGTTCCTACCAATCTATCCCCCTAGGAGCATGCGCATAATAGTTTGCTTTGATAACTTCTAGATTTTTGCAATAAGTATATGAGTTCTTTATGACTAATGTTGAGTCCATGTATTATACACACTTTTTCCCATCCTTCCACCATTGCTAGCCTCTCTAATGTCGCGCACTTTTCGCCGGTATCATACACCCACCATATATCTTCCTCAAAACAGCCACCATACCTACCTATCATGGCATTTCCATAGCCATTCCGAGATATATTGCCATGCAACTTTTCCACCGTTCCGTTTATTATGACACGCTCCATCATTGCCATATTGCTAGCATGATCATGTAGTTGACATCATATTTGTGGCAAAGCCACCATTCATAATTCTTTCATACATGTCACTCTTGATTCATTGCATATCCCGGTACACCGCCGGAGGCATTCATATAGAGTCATATCTTGTTCTAAGTATCGAGTTGTAATTGTTGAGTTGTAAGAAAAATAAAAGTGTGATGATCATCATTTTTAGAGCATTGTCCCAAGTGAGGAAAGAATGATGGAGACTATGATTCCCCCACAAGTCGGGATGAGACTCCGGACGATAAAAAATATATGAGAGAACAAGAGAGAAGGGACAATGCTACTATCCTTTTACCACAGTTGTGCTTCAAAGTAGCACCAAGATCTTCATGATAGAGAGTCTCCTATGTTGTCACTTTCATATACTAGTGGGAATTTTTCATTATAGAACTTGGCTTGTATATTCCAATGATGGGCTTACTCAAAATGCCCTAGATCTTCGTGAGCAAGCGACTTGGATGCACACCCACTTAGTTTCTTTTGTTGAGCTTTCATATACTTATAGCTCTAGTGCATCCGTTGCATGGCAATCCCTACTCACTCACATTGATATCTATTAATGGGCATCTCCATAGCCCGTTGATACGCCTAGTTGATGTGAGACTATCTTCCCCTCTTTTTGTCTTCTCCACAACCACCGTTCTATTCCACATATAGTGCTATATCCATGGCTCACGCTCATACATTGCGTGAAGGTTGAAAAAGTTTTGAAAATGTTAAAGTATGAAACAATTGCTTGGCTTGTCATCGGGGTTGTGCATGATTTAAATACTTTGTGTGGTGAAGATGGAGCATAGCCAGACTATATGAATTTGTAGGGATAACTTTCTTTGGCCATGTTATTTTGAGAAGACATAATTGCTTTATTAGTATGCTTGAAGTATTATTGTTTTTATGTTAATATGAACTTTTGTCTTGAATCTTTCGAATCTGAATATTCATACCACAATTAAGAAGTTTTACATTGAAATTATGCCAAGTAGCACTCCGCATCAAAAATTCTCTTTTTATCATTTACGTACTCGAGGACGAGCAGGAATTAAGCTTGGGGATGCCTGATACGTCTCCAACGTATCTATAATTTTTGATTGCTCCATGCTATATTATCTACTGTTTTGGACTATATTGGGCTTTATTTTACACTTTTATATTATTTTTGGGACTAACCTATTAATCGGAGGCCCAGCCCAAAATTGCTGTTTTTTGCCTATTTCAGTGTTTCGGAGAAACAAAATATCAAACGGAGTCCAAACGGAATAAAATCTTCGGGAACGTGATTTTCTCACCGAACGTGATCCAGAGGACTTGGACCCTACGCCAAGGCATCAGAGAGGCGGTCATGAGGGTGGGGGGCGCGCCCCCCTAGGGCGTGCCCCCTGCCTCGTGGGCCCCTCGAAGCTCCACTGACGTACTCCTTCTCCTATATATACCTACGTACCCCCAAACGATCAAAACAGGAGCCAAAAACCTAATTCCACCGCCGCAACCTTCTGTATCCACGAGATCCCATCTTGGGGCCTGTTCCGGAGCTCCACCGGAGAGGGCCGTCATCACGGAGGGCTTCTACATCATCATAGCCTCTCTGATGAAGTGTGAGTAGTTTACCTTAGACCTTCGGGTCCATAGTTAGTAGCTAGATGGCTTCTTCTCTCTTTTTTGGATCTCAATACAAAGTTCTCCCCCTCTCTTGTGGAGATCTATTCGATGTAATCTTCTTTTTGCGGTGTGTTTGTTGAGACCGATGAATTGTGCGTTTATGATCAAGTCTATCTTTGAATAATATTTGAATCTTCTCTGAATTCTTTTATGTATGATTGGTTATCTTTGCAAGTCTCTTCGAATTATCAGTTTGGTTTGGCCTACTAGATTGGTTTTTCTTGCCATGGGAGATGTGCCTAGCTTTGGGTTCGATCTTGCGGTGTCCTTTCCCAGTGACAGAAGGGGCAGCAAGGCACGTATTGCATCGTTGCCATCGAGGATAACAAGATGGGGTTTATTTCATATTGCATGAATTTATCTCTCTACATCATGTCATCTTGCTTAAAGTGTTACTCTATTTCTAACTTAATATTCTAGATGCATGCTGGATAGCGGTCGATGAGTGGAGTAATAGTACTAGATGCAGGCAGGAGTTGGTCTACTTGTCACGAACGTGATGCCTATATACATGATCATACTTTAGATATTCTCATAACTATGCTCAATTCTGTCAATTGCTCAATAGTAATTTGTTCACCCACCGTAGAATACTTATGCTGTTGAGAGAAGCCACTAGTGAAACCTATGGCCCCCGGGTCTATTCTCATCATATCAATCTCAATCACTTTAATCTTGCTCTGCTTTTTTACTTTGCCTTTTACTTTTCACTTTGCATCTCTATACCAAAAATACCAAAAACATTATCTATTAGTTCTCACTCTCGTAAGTGACCGTGAAGGGATTGACAACCCCTAATCGCGTTGGTTGCGAGTTGCTATCGTTTTGTGCAGGTACGAGGGACTTGAGCGTGGCCTCCTACTGGATTGATACCTTGGTTCTCAAAAACTGAGGGAGATACTTACGCTACTCTACTACATCATCCTCTCCTCTTCGGGGAAAACCAACGCAAGCTCAAGAGGTAGCACTTGTTTCCTTTCTCAAAGCATCTCAACATTGATCTCATGTTGCTAGTTGTGATGTCTTTGATGCTTGTGTGGTAGGAATTCATTTATATACAAATAAGACCATATCTAGCCATGTGCTATGCTTTTAAGCAAATATCTTATTGGTATATTTATGGATTCCTTTGGATATCTTGTTCTTTTTCTTTGTAACTATTTCGTGTGTTCATCCTTCTGTGTGGATTGATATCATCATGATTCATCTACCTAGAATCTTATACACTTGAGAGAAGTTACATCTCTAGTTGATATCCTTATTCTTTCTTGTCCACCTTTTTCTTGGTGGTTCCGTGAAAGGATTTATCATTGAGTGCGGGTCTTATATCGTTGCATCTTGATGCACTCTTTTGAGGTGAAGATTGTTGTTGGGGATCGTAGCAGAAATTAAAATTTTCCTACGCATCACCAAGATCTATCCATGGAGTATTCTAGCAACGAGGGGATAGGAGAGCATCTACATACCACTTGTAGATTGCAACGGAAGCGTTCAAGGAGAACGTGGATGATGGAGTCGTACTCGCCGTGATCCAAATCACCGATGACCAGCGCCGAAAGGACGGCACCTCCGCGTTCAACACACGTACGGGACGATCGACGTCTCCTCCTTCTTGATCCAGCAAGGGGGAAGGAGAGGTTGATGAAGATCCAGCAGCACGACGGCGTGGTGGTGGATGCAGCAGAGTTCCAGCAGGGCTTCGCCAAGCTTCTGTGGAGAGAGGGAGAGGTGTAACGGGGTGAGGGAGGCGCCAATGCAGCAGGGGTGTGGCTGCCCTCCCTCTCCCCCCTTTATATAGGCCCCCTAGGGGGGGCGCAGCCCTGGAGATGGATCTCCAGGGGGGGCGGCGGCCAAGGGTGGGGGGCTTGCCCCCCAAGCAAGGGGGGCGCCCCCACTAGGGTTTCCCCCCAACCCTAGGCGCATGGGCCCAAGGGAAGGGGGTGCGCCCAGCCCTCCAGGGTCTGGTTCCCTGCCCCTTGTGGCCCATGAGGCCCTCCGAGAGGGCTGGCCCCTCAAGGTGGACCCCCGGTGCCTCTCTGGTGGCCCCGGTACAATACCGATATGCCCCCGAGACTTTCCGGTGTCCGTACAACAACTTCCCATATATAAATCTTTACCTCCGGACCACTCCGGAACCTCTCGTGACGTCCGGGATCTCATCCGGGACTCCTAACAACCTTCGGTTTGCTGCATACTAATATCTTTAACAACCCTAGCGTCACCGAACCTTAAGTGTGTAGACCCTACGGGTTCGGGAGACATGCAGACATGACCGAGACGATCTCCGGTCAATAACCAACAGCGGGATCTGGATACCCATGTTGGCTCCCACATGCTCCTCGATGATCTCATCGGATGAACCACGATGTCGAGGACTTTAATCAATCCCGTACTCAATTCCCTTTGTCCATCGGTACGATACTTGCCCGAGATTCGATCGTCGGTATACCGATACCTTGTTCAATCTCGTTACCGGCAAGTCTCTTTACTCGTTCCCGTAATACATCATCCCGTGAACAACACCTTGATCACATTGAGCTCATTATGATGATGTCTTACCGAGTGGGCCCAGAGATACCTCTCCGTCACACGGAGTGACAAATCCCAGTCTCGATTCATGCCAACCCAACAGATACTTTCAGAGATACCTGTAGTGCACCTTTATAGTCACCCAGTTACGTTGTGACGTTTGATACACCCAAAGCACTCCTACGGTATCCGGGAGTTGCATAATCTCATGGTCTAAGGAATGATACTTGACATTCAGAAAAGCTCTAGCAAACGAACTATACGATCTTTTGTGCTATGCTTAGGTTTGGGTCTTGTCCATCACATCATTCTCCTAACGATGTGATCCCGTTATCAATGACATCCCCATGTCCATAGTCAGGAAACCATGACTATCTATTGATCAACTAGCTAGTCAACTAGAGGCTTACCAGGGACACATTGTGGTCTATGTATTCACACATGTATTATGATTTCCGAACAATACAATTATAGCATGAACAATAGACAATTATCATGAACAAGGAAATATAATAATCCATTTATTATTGTCTCTAGGGCATATTTCCAACAGTCTCCCACTTGCACTAGAGACAATAGTCTAGTTACATTGTGATGAATCACACACCCATGGAATTTTGGTGTTGATCATGTTTTGCTCTAGGGAGAGGTTTAGTCAACGGATCCGCCACATTCAGGTCCATATGTACTTTACAAATCTCTATGTCTCCATTTTGAACACTTTCACGAATGGAGTTGAAGCGACGCTTGATATGCCTGGTCTTCCTGTGAAACCCGGGCTCCTTTGCAAGGGCAATTGCTCCAGTGTTGTCACAGAAGAGAGTCATCGGGTCCGACGCATTGGGTATGACTCCTAGGTCGGTAATGAACTCCTTCACCCAGACTGCTTCTTGTGCTGCCTCCGAGGCTGCCATATACTCTGCTTCACATGCAGATCCCGCCACGACACTTTGCTTGCAACTGCACCAGCTTACTGCCCCTCCATTCAAAATATACACGTATCCGGTTTGTGACTTGGAGTCATCCAGATCTGCGTCGAAGCTAGCATCGACGTAACCCTTTACGACGAGCTCTTCGGCACCTCCATAAACGAGAAACATATCCTTAGTCCTTTTCAGGTACTTCAGGATGTTTTTGACCGCTGTCCAGTGTTCCTTGCTGGGATTACTTTGGTACCTACCTACCAAACTTACCGCAAGGTTTACATCGGGTCTGGTACACAGCATGGCATACATAATAGACCCTATAGCTGAAGCATAGGGGATGACACTCATCTCTTCTATATCTTTTGCCGTGGTCGGGCATTGAGCCGTGCTCAATCGCACACCTTGCAATACAGGCAAGAACCCCTTCTTGGACTGATCCATTTTGAACTTCTTCAAAATCTTGTCAAGGTACGTACTTTGTGAAAGACCGATGAGGCGTCTTGATCTATCCCTATAGATCTTGATGCCTAATATATAAGCAGCTTCTCCAAGGTCCTTCATTGAAAAACACTTGTTCAAATAGGCCTTTATGCTTTCCAAGAATTCTATATCATTTCCCATCAATAGTATGTCATCCACATATAATATGAGAAATGCTACGGAGCTCCCACTCACTTTCTTGTAAACGCAAGCTTCTCCATAAGTCTGCATAAACCCAAACGCCTTGATCATCTCATCAAAGTGAATGTTCCAACTCCGAGAAGCTTGTACCAGCCCATAGATAGAGCGCTGGAGCTTGCATACTTTGTTAGCATTCTTAGGATCGACAAAACCTTCTGGGTGCATCATATACAATTCTTCCTTAAGGAAGCCGTTAAGGAATGCCGTTTTGACGTCCATTTGCCATATCTCATAATCATAGTATGCGGCAATTGCTAACATGATTCGGACAGACTTCAGCTTTGCTACGGGAGAGAAAGTCTCATCGTAGTCAACCCCTTGAACTTGCCGATAACCCTTAGCGACAAGTCGAGCTTTATAGATGGTCACATTACCATCCGCGTCTGTCTTCTTCTTGAAGATCCATTTATTTTCTATGGCTCGCCGATCATCGGGCAAGTCATTCAAAGTCCATACTTTGTTTTCATACATGGATTCTATCTTGGATTTCATGGCTTCTAGCCATTTGTCGGAATCTGGGCCCGCCATTGCTTCTTCATAGTTTGAAGGTTCATCGTTGTCCAACAACATGATTTCCAGGATAGGGTTGCCGTACCACTCTGGTGCGGAACGCGTCCTTGTGGACCTACGAAGTTCAGTAGGAGCTTGATCAGAAGTATCTTGATCATCATCATTAACCTCCTCTCTAATCGGTGCAGGCACCACAGGAACATTTTCTTGAGCTGCGCTACTCTGATTTTCAGGAGGTAGTACTTCATCAAGCTCTACTTTCCTCCCACTTACTTCTTTCGCGAGAAACTCTTTCTCTAGAAAGGACCCGTTTTTGGCAACAAAGATCTTGCCTTCGGATCTGAGGTAGAAGGTATACCCAACTGTTTCCTTGGGGTATCCTATGAAGACGCATTTTTCCGATTTGGGTTCGAGTTTTTCAGGTTGAAGTTTCATGACATAAACATCGCAACCCCAAACTTTCAGAAACGACAGCTTAGGTTTCTTCCCAAACCATAATTCATACGGTGTCGTCTCAACGGATTTTGACGGAGCCCTATTTAAAGTGAATGCGGCTGTCTCTAGAGCGTATCCCCAAAATGATAGCAGTAGATCTGTAAGAGACATCATAGACCGCACCATATCCAATAGAGTGCGATTACGACGTTCGGACACACCGTTACGCTGAGATGTTCCAGGCGGCGTGAGTTGTGAAACGATTCCACATTTTCTTAAGTGTGTGCCAAATTCGTGACTTAAATATTCTCCCCCATGATCTGATCGTAAGAACTTTATTTTTCTGTCATGTTGATTCTCAACCTCACTCTGAAACTCCTTGAACTTTTCAAAGGTCTCAGACTTGTGTTTCATTAAGTAGACATACCCATATCTACTCAAATCATCAGTGAGAGTGAGAACATAACGATAGCCTCCGCGAGCCTCAACGCTCATTGGACCACACACATCTGTATGTATGATTTCCAACAAGTTGGTTGCTCGCTCCATTGTCCCTGAGAATGGAGTCTTGGTCATTTTGCCCATGAGGCACGGTTCGCACGTGTCAAATGATTCATAATCAAGAGACTCTAAAAGTCCATCAGCATGGAGCTTCTTCATGCGCTTGACACCAATGTGACCAAGGCGGCAGTGCCACAAGTATGTGGGACTATCGTTACTAACTTTACATCTTTTGGTATTCACACTATGAATATGTGTAACATCACGTACGAGATTCATTAAGAATAAACCATTAACCATCGGAGCATGACCATAAAACATATCACTCATATAAATAGAACAACCATTATTCTCGGATTTAAATGAGTAGCCATCTCGTATTAAACGAGATCTAGATACAATGTTCATGCTCAAACTTGGTACTAAATAACAATTATTGAGGTTTAAAACTAATCCCGTAGGTAAATGTAGAGGTAGCGTGCCGACGGCGATCACATCGACCCTGGAACCATTCCTGACGTGCATCGTCACCTCGTCCTTCGCCAGTCTCCGTTTATTCCGCAGCTCCTGTTTTGAGTTACAAATATGAGCAACGGCACCGGTATCAAATACCCAGGAGCTACTACGAGCACTGGTAAGTTACACATCAATTACATGTATATCACATATACCTTTAGTGTTGCCGGCCTTCTTATCTGCTAAGTACTTGGGGCAATTCCGCTTCCAGTGACCAGTTCCCTTGCAATAAAAGCACTCAGTTTCAGGTTTGGGTCCATTCTTTGACTTCTTCCTGGCAACTGATTTACCAGGCGTGGCAACCTCCTTGCCGGCCTTCTTGAAGTTCTTCTTACCCTTGCCTTTCTTGAACTTAGTGGTTTTATTCAGCATCAACACTTGATGTTCCTTTTTGATCTCCACCTCTGCAGATTTCAGCATTGAATACAACTCGGGAATGGTCTTTTCCATCCCCTGCATATTGTAGTTCATCACGAAGCTCTTGTATCTAGGTGGGAGCGACTGAAGGATTATGTCAATGACCGCCTCATCCGGGAGATTAACTTCCAGTTGAGTCAAGCGGTTGTGCAACCCAGACATCTTGAGTATGTGTTCACTGACAGAGCTATTTTCCTCCATCTTACAGCTAAAGAACTTGTCGGAGACATCATATCTCTCGACCCGGGCATGAGCTTGGAAAATCAATTTCAGCTCCTCGAACATCTCATATGCTCCGTGTTGCTCAAAACGCTTTTGGAGCCCCGGTTCTAAGCTGTAAAGCATGCCGCACTGAACGAGGGAGTAATCATCAGCACGAGACTGATGGGCGTTCATAACGTCCTGGTTTGCTGGGAATGGTGCATCACCTAGCGGTGCTTCTAGGACATAATCTTTCTTGGCAGCTATGAAGATGATCCTCAGGTTCCGGACCCAGTCCGCATAGTTGCTGCCATCATCTTTCAGCTTGGTTTTCTCTAGGAACGCGTTGAAGTTGAGGGTGACATTAGCGTGGGCCATTTGATCTACAAGACATATTGTAAAGATTTAGACTAAGTTCATGATAATTAAGTTCATCTAATCAAATTAATGAATGAACTCCCACTCAGATTTGACATCCCTCTAGTCATCTAAGTGATACATGATCCGAGTCAACTAGGCCGTGTCCGATCATCACGTGAGACAGACTAGTCATCATCGGTGAACATCTCCATGTTGATCGTATCTTCTATACGACTCATGTTCGACCTTTCGGTCCTCCATGTTCCGAGGCCATGTCTGTACATGCTAGGCTCGTCAATCCAACCTAAGTGTATTGCGTGTGTAAATCTGGCTTACACCCGTTGTATGCGAACGTAAGGACCTATCACACCCGATCATCATGTGGTGCTTCGGAACGACGAACCTTAGCAACGGTGCATAGTTAGGGAGAACACATTTTTGATATTTTAATGAGGGATCATCTTATTTATGCTACCGTTGTTCTAAGCAAATAAGATGGAAAACATGATAAACATCACATGCAATCAAATAGTGACATGATATGGCCAACATCATTTCGCTCCTTTGATCTCCATCTTCGGGGCGCCATGTTCATCGTCGTCACCGGCATGACACCATGATCTCCATCATCATGATCTCCATCATCGTGTCTTCGTGAAGTTGTCACGTCAACTATTACTTCTACTACTATGGCTAACGCTTTAGCAATAAAGTAAAGTAATTACATGACGATTTAAGTTGACACGCAGGTCATAAATAAATAAAGACAACTCCTATGGCTCCTGCCGGTTGTCATACTCATCGACATGGAAGTCCTGATTCCTATTACAATAACAAGATCATCTCATACATCACATGATTCATCACAACTTCTGGCCATATCACATCACAAAGCACTTGCTGCAAAAACAAGTTAGACGTCCTCTAATTGTTGTTGCAAGTTTTTACATGGCTGTTATAGGTTGCTAGCAAGAACGTTTCTTACCTACGTTAAAACCACAACGTGAATTGTCAATCTCTATTTACCCTTCATTAGGACCCTGTTCATCGAATCCGATCCAACTAAAGTGGGAGAGACAGACACCCGCCAGCCACCTTATGCAACTAGTGCATGTCAGTCGGTGGAACCGGTCTCACGTAAGCGTACGTGTAAGGTTGGTCCGGGCCGCTTCATCCCACAATACCGCTGAACCAAGATAGGACTAGTAACGGCAAGAAGAATTGACAATTCGACGCCCACAACTACTTTGTGTTCTACTCGTGCATAGAAACTACGCATAGACCTAGCTCATGATGCCACAGTTGGGGATCGTAGCAGAAATTAAAATTTTCCTACGCATCACCAAGATCTATCCATGGAGTATTCTAGCAACGAGGGGATAGGAGAGCATCTACATACCACTTGTAGATCGCAACGGAAGCGTTCAAGGAGAACGTGGCTGATGGAGTCGTACTCGCCGTGATCCGAATCACCGATGACCAGCGCCGAAAGGACGGCACCTCCGCGTTCAACACACGTATGGGACGATCGACGTCTCCTCCTTCTTGATCCAGCAAGGGGGAAGGAGAGGTTGATGAAGATCCAGCAGCACGACGGCGTGGTGGTGGATGCAGCAGAGTTCCAGCAGGGCTTCGCCAAGATTCGATGGAGAGAGGGAGAGGTGTAACGGGGAGAGGGAGGCGCCAATGCAGCAGGGGTGTGGCTGCCCTCCCTCTCCCCCTTTATATAGGCCCCCTAGGGGGGCGGCGCAGCCCTGGAGATGGATCTCCAGGGGGGCAGCGGCCAAGGGTGGGGGGCTTGCCCCCCAAGCAAGGGGGCGCCCCCACTAGGGTTTCCCCCCAACCCTAGGCGCATGGGCCCAAGGGAAGGGGGTGCGCCCAGCCCTCCAGGGGCTGGTTCCCTGCCCCTTGTGGCCCATGAGGCCCTCCGAGAGGGCTGGCCCCTCAAGGTGGACCCCCGGTGCCTCTCTGGTGGCCCCGGTACAATACCGATATGCCCCCGAGACTTTCCGGTGTCCGTACAACAACTTCCCATATATAAATCTTTACCTCCGGACCACTCCGGAACCTCTCATGACGTCCGGGATCTCATCCGGGACTCTGAACAACCTTCGGTTTGCTGCATACTAATATCTTTAACAACCCTAGCGTCACCGAACCTTAAGTGTGTAGACCCTACGGGTTCGGGAGACATGCAGACATGACTGAGACGATCTCCGGTCAATAACCAACAGCGGGATCTGGATACCCATGTTGGCTCCCACATGCTCCTCGATGATCTCATCGGATGAACCACGATGTCGAGGACTTTAATCAATCCCGTACTCAATTCCCTTTGTCCATCGGTACGATACTTGCCCGAGATTCGATCGTCGGTATACCGATACCTTGTTCAATCTCGTTACCGGCAAGTCTCTTTACTCGTTCCCGTAATACATCATCCCGTGAACAACACCTTGATCACATTGAGCTCATTATGATGATGTCTTACCGAGTGGGCCCAGAGATACCTCTCCGTCACACGGAGTGACAAATCCCAGTCTCGATTCATGCCAACCCAACAGATACTTTCGGAGATACCTGTAGTGCACCTTTATAGTCACCCAGTTACGTTTTGACGTTTGATACACCCAAAGCACTCCTACGATATCCGGGAGTTGCATAATCTCATGGTCTAAGGAATGATACTTGACATTCAGAAAAGCTCTAGCAAACGAACTATACGATCTTTTGTGCTATGCTTAGGTTTGGGTCTTGTCCATCACATCATTCTCCTAATGATGTGATCCCGTTATCAATGACATCCCCATGTCCATAGTCAGGAAACCATGACTATCTATTGATCAACGAGCTAGTCAACTAGAGGCTTACCAGGGACACATTGTGGTCTATGTATTCACACATGTATTATGATTTCCAAACAATACAATTATAGCATGAACAATAGACAATTATCATGAACAAGGAAATATAATAATCCATTTATTATTGCCTCTAGGGTATATTTCCAACAATTGTTTCCCACATGCTTGTCTTGACGAGCTTTGCCATTTCGATTGGTATTCGTCTTCTAGACAATGCTATAATTTTCTATCTTCACCATGGGTTGTCACAAGCCTTGGTTATTCATTTGCATTCTAGTAAGCTCGTGAACCTATTTACCTTTTTTGTATGTTTGTGGGAAGGACATGTCTTGCACCTTGTATCTCATTTATTCAAGACTATGTTGATGCTTAATGATCATCCTCATATTAGTCTTATCAAGTGCTTTGACATGACTCACACACGTCGGTTTGGTTGAGCCTATTCCTAAGTTGCATCTTTTACATGTTGATCAACCACGTGTTTGTTGCAAGTGCTAAGGTTAATTTTCTATATGCTCACTTGCACTTGTTGTGATGTTCTATTGATTTTGGGGGAGAGATGATCCTATTTTGTGCTCGTTGTATCCAAAGACAAAATTAAATAGTGCACAAATCATGGGGAGCTTCTCTAGTTTCTATAGAAGACTTCTTTGCTCTTATCATAATACCCTTTTTCATGTGGCTCGTAGGATCTAGTTGGTTCAGTTGGTATCTTTTGATTACTTGTTTCAATTGGTATCTTTTGATTGCTTGTTTCTCTCTTTGTTATGTCTTTGTGGCATATAATCCTTTAGCAATCTTTGGATCATCAATATAGTTTGTCTTCCTCCTAGTATTTATCTTTGATATGTGTATTGCATTCCACTCCTTTTGATAAATACACAATCTATTGAGGAACACATTCTATATTGACCTTCTAAGCTTTTCCCCATTTTGGCAATCGATGACAATGGGCTAGAAGTTTCAGAGAGTTTTGTGGAGAAGTTTAGAGAGTTATTTCTTATTACTTTGATTTTGGTCCTAAACTTTTGCATCTCATACGCATGCATTATTGGTTGTCATTGCATGGTGGTGCATAATTCCTTATATAAACTCTCTTGAAAGTGATTTTCATCAATTACCAAAATGGGGGAGATTGAAAGAACATGCGGTGCCCCCATGCTTGGTTTTGGTAATTGATGACGTTCTCTATGGACTAATGGTTGCCTTGAGTTATATTTGAAGGATTTGTCCATAGGTTTTTCTTGAAGTCCATGTGTTGGTTTCAAGGAGTTTATGTGTTGACCAAGGTGCTATTCAAGGAATTATCCAAATATTAGTCATGTAGAAGACATGATACAAGGTTGATCAAGACTAAATAAAGTGTGAATCAAGTTGATCAACACGCAAAGTGTAGAAGATGTACCAAAAGGGATTAAGTGATCCCATGGTATGGTAAGAATTGTCCATTGCGCTTTGTGTACTAACCCATGGTCTATGTGAGAGTTCTATGTGGGGGTAGGTATGTTTCCATGGGCTTGTGTCAAGAGGAAGATCTCCTACAACCCATGGAGGATGACATCAAGTGGTGATCGTCATCAAGATTGCAGTGTGCAAGTCCAAGTGGAGAATCTCGAAGAGTGGAGCATCACGAAGAGATCATGCTTTAAGCATGCCGTCCATTGTGGTGACAATGGACTTGTGAAGATGTTTCGAAGAGTGGCTCACCCATAGTGGAGTATGGGGGAGCAATCTACGAGTCTTCATTGAGCCAATGCAATCAATAAAGGTGGTCCAACTTGAGGGAGTCAAGACCGTCATCATCTAGATCAAGTGGACTATGTGCAAGGAAAAGGTTTGTCTTTGATAGATTTTATATTTTACCGGTCTCATGGTGTTAGTTGGGAGACCGGATTATAGGATCGATAGCCGTACTATCAAGGGGGGCTCTCGAGTGAGTAGCTTGATCGTATCGTTCGGTGAGAGCTCAAACCATTGAATTATTGGCATCATCATATTTCTTGGTTCTTGTTTGGATTTTCTCTTTGTGAGGTTTTAGATCTTGTGCTTATCTTCATGACAAGCTCTAGTTCATCGAAAACCGATTTCCTATGCATCTTCTTTTGCGTTTTCGGTGTTTGAGTTTTTACCAGTCTTATTTGAGAAAGGGTTCTCACCATTTTATTTTGGGTATTTTCTAAATTCCTATTTATTGATAGTTCTAACAAGATTGTGTTAGCCCTTGTCTTTAGCTTTCCAACAAACTTGGTTTCATCAAATTCGGAGTTTGTTTGCAAAAGTTGTGGTCGTTTCAATTTTACCGGTTCCCGCTTCTCTATGCCTAGTGCGGGTGCCCGGAGTCCTTGACCCCCGGGTGCCCGGGGTCACCCGAGCCCCTCCTTAGTGACCTCTCTGGCCGGCCCGGGTGCCTGGGGTCTCGCGCCCCGGGTGTCCGGGGTCTTCCGGGGCGCTCCCTCACCTCCTCTGATCACCCCGGGTGCCCGGGGTCTTGGACCCGGGTGGCCGGGCCCCTCCGCCTCCTCCTCTCGTCCCCCTCCGGGTGCCCTGGGTTGGGAACCCTGGGTGCCCGGACCCCCTGCTGCTGTGCTTCCCTTTTTCGTCCGGGTGCCCGGGGTTTTCCCCCCGGGTACCCGGAGTTCTGTGGCTTTTCCTCCGGGTTGTTCGGGTGCCCGGACCCCTTTTGTCCGGTTGCCCGGGGTACAACGGTCATATTTTTCTTGGGGGTACTTATACCCCCTTCTTCCTCCTCCAACCGAAGAAATCTGAGAAAGTTCCCCCCCACCATTGTTGACCTCTTGGAGCTTGCTATCTCTCAATCCCTCCATGGATTCTTGCTAGTTTTTTGGGGGGAAAAGAGAGAGGAGATCTAGATCCACATTTCCACCAATCATTTTCTCCTCTATGTGAGGGGAACCCCTTGGATCTAGATCTTGGAGTTCTTGGTGTTCTCCTTCTTGTTCTTCCTCTCATTTCCCTCCCTAGCATTAGTTGCTTTGGTGGGATTTGGGAGAGAAGGACTTGGGCACTCTGTGTGCCCTTGCCATTGCATTTGGTGCATCAGTTTGAGTTCTCCACGGTGATACGTGGAAGTTACAAGTTGAGAAGCTTATTACTCTTGGGTGCTTGGTACCCTTGAGCTTGTTCCTCTTGGGTGCTTGGGCGCCCTAGACGGTTGGTGGTGTTCGGCGCTCAATCATTGTGGTGTAAAGTGCTACCTCTTGAGCACTGTGTTGGATTTCCCCGAAGAGGAAAGATGATGCAGCAAAGTAGCGTAAGTATTTCCCTCAGTTTTTGAGAACCAAGGTATCAATCCAGTAGGAGGCTACGCGCGAGTCCCTCGTACCTACACAAAGAAAATAACTCCTCGCAACCAACACGAATAGGGGTTTTCAATCCCTTCACGGTCACTTACGAGAGTGAGATCTGATAGATATGATAGATAATATTTTTGGTATTTTTGGTATAGAGATGCAAACTAAAATAAAAGGCAAACTAAAAAGCAAAGAAATTATAAAGTGATGGAAGATTAATATGATAAAGATAGACCCGGGGGCCATAGATTTCACTAGTGGCTTCTCTTAAGAGCATAAGTTTTCTACGGTGGGTGAACAAATTACTATTGAGCAATTGCGCATAATTATGAGAATATATAGGTATGATCATGTATATAGGCATCATGTCCGAGACAAGTAGACCGGCTCCTGCCTGCATCTACTACTATTACTCCACTCATCGACCGCTATCCAGCATGCATCTAGAGTATTAAGTTAAAAACAGAGTAACGCCTTAAGCAAGATGACATGATGTAGAGGGATAGTTTCATGCAATATGATAAAAAAACCATCTTGTTATCCTCGATGGCAACAATACAATACGTGCCTTGCTGCCCCTATTGTCACTTGGAAAGGACACCGCAAGATTGAACCCAAAGCTAAGCACTTCTCCCATTGCAAGAAAAACCAATCTAGTAGGCCAAACCAAACTGATAATTCGAAGAGACTTGCAAAGATAACCAATCACACATAAAAGAATTCAGAGAAGATTCAAATATTGTTCATAGATAGACTTGATCATAAACCCACAATTCATCGGTCTCAACAAACACACCACAAAAAGAAGATTACATCAAATAGGTCTCCACGAGAGAGGGGTAGAACATTGTATTGAGCTCCAAAAAGAGAGAAGAAGCCATCTAGCTACTAACTATGGACCCGAAGGTCCGAGGTAAACTACTCACACTTCATCGGAGGGGCTATGATGATGTATAAGTCCTCCGTGGTGGATGTCCTCTCCGGCGGAGCTCCGAAACAGGCCCCAAGATGGGATCTCGTGGGTACAGAAGGTTGCGGCGGTGGAATTAGGTTTTTGGCTCCGTATCTGATCGTTTGGGGGTACGTAGGTATATATAGGAGGAAGGAGTACGTCGGTGGAGCAATAGTGGGCCCACAAGGCAGGGGGCGCGCCCTAGGGGGTAGGCGCGCCCCCCACCCTCGTGGCCACATCCCTTCTTTCTTGACGTAGGGTCCAAGTCTCCTGGATCATGTTCGGTGAGAAAATCACGTTCCCGAAGGTTACATTCCGTTTGGACTCTGTTTGATATTCCGTTTCTTCGAAACACTGAAATGGGCAAAAAACAACAATTTTGGGCTGGGCCTCCGGTTAATAGGTTAGTCCCAAAAGTAATATGAAAGTGGAAAATAAAGCCCAATATGGTCCAAAATAGTAGATAATATAGCATGGAGCAATCAAAAATTATAGATACGTTGGAGACGTATCATAAAGCTCCGGGCAAGCGTCGGGGTCTCCAATTAGGTTGTGGAGATCACCCCGAGCAATTTGACGGGTTCCAGTGACCGCCCCCAAGGGTTGCCAAAGTGTACGGGTTCAGTGACCGTCCCCAAGGTTTGCCATTTGTACGGGTTCGGTGACCTCCCTCAAGGGTCCCTTAGTGGAATCACGACATCTTGCATTGTGTGAGGGCGTGAGGAGATTACAGTGGCCCTAGTGGCTTCTTGGGGAGCATTGTGCCTCCACACCGCTCCAAACGGAGATTAGCATCCACAAGGGTGTGAACTTTGGGATACATCATCGTCTCCGCGTGCCTCGGTTATCTCTTACCCGAGCCCTTTACTTATGCACTTTACTTTGTGATAGCCATATTGTTTCTTGTCATATATCTTGCTATCACTTAGTTGTTTATCTTGCTTAGCATAAGTTGTTGGTGCACATAGGTGAGCCTAGTTGTTGTAGATTTTGTGCTTGACAAATTAACCGCTAGGTTTATTCCGCATTTGTTCAAGCCTAAACCGTAATTATTTTAAAGCGCCTATTCACCCCACCCCCTCTAGGCGACATCCTCAATCTTTTACTAGGGTTTAAGCTTTTGTCACTCTAGCAACCCATCATCTAATAACTACTCCACAATGCATTACCTTAGGCCCAAATATGGTGAAGTGCCATGTAGTCGACGTTCACATGACACCACTAAGGGAATCACAACATACATATCATCAAAATATCGAACACATATCAAGTTCACATGATTACTTGCAACAAGATTTCTCCCGTGACCTCAAGAACAAAAATAACTACTCACAAATGATAATCATGCTCAAGATTAAAGGTGTATTAAATAGCATAATGGATCTGAACATATAATCTTCCACCAATTAAACCATATAGTAATCAACTACAAGATGTAAACAACACTACTAGTCACCCACAGGTACCAATCTGAGGTTCCAGTACAAAGATTGAACACATGAGATGAACTAGGGTTTGAGAGGAGATGATGTCACTGAAGATGTTGATGGAGACTGCCCTCCCGAAGATGAGAGGGTTATTGGTGATGACAATGACGATGATTTCCCCCTCTGGAAGGGAAGTTCCCCCGGCGGAATCGCCCCGCCGGAGGGCAAAAGTGCTCCTGCCCAAGTTCCACCTCGAGACGGCGGCGCTTCGTCCCGAAAGTCCTCTCCTCATTTTTTTTCTGGGTCAAAATGACTTATATACCAGAAGAGGGGCACCAGAGGTGGGCCGGGCTGAGCACAATGATTACCTACAAGTATAGGGGATCTATCGTAGTCCTTTCGATAAGAGTGTCGAACCCAACGAGGAGCAGAAGGAAATGATAAGCGGTTTTCAGCAAGGTATTCTCTGCAAGTACTGAAATAAGTGGTAACAGATAGTTTTGTGACAAGATAAATTGTAACAAGCAACAAGTAACAAAAGTAAACAAAGTGTAGCAAGGTGGCCTAATCCTTTTTGTAGCAAAGGATAAGCCGGAACAAACTCTTATATAAGGAAAAGCGCTCCCGAGGACACATGGGAATATCGTCAAGCTAGTTTTCATCACGTTCGTATGATTCGCGTTCGGTACTTTGATAATTTGATATGTGGGTGGACCGGTGCTTGGGTGATGTTCTTACTTGAACAAGCATCCCACTTATGATTAACCTCTATTGCAATCATCCGCAACTACAACAAAAGTATTAAGGTAAACCTAACCATAGCATGAAACATGTGGATCCAAATCAGCCCCTTACGAAGCAACGCATAAACTAGGGTTTAAGCTTCTGTCACTCTAGCAACCCATCATCTACTTATTACTTCCCAATGCCTTCCTCTAGGCCCAAATAATGGTGAAGTGTTATGTAGTCGACGTTCACATAACACCACTAGAGGCTAGACAACATACATCTTATCAAAATATCGAACGAATACCAAATTCACATGACTACTAATAGCAAGACTTCTCCCTTGTCCTCAGGAACAAACGTAACTACTCACAAAGCATATTCATGTTCATAATCAGAGGGGTAATAATATGCATAAAGGATCTGAACATATGATCTTCCACCAAATAAACCAACTAGCATCAACTACAAGGAGTAATCAACACTACTAGCAACCTACTAGCACCAATCCCGGACTTGGAGACAAGAATTGGATACAAGAGATGAACTAGGGTTTGAAGATGAGATGGTGCTGGTGAAAATGTTGATGGAGATTGCCCTCTCCCGATGAGAGGAGCATCGGTGATGACGATGGCGATGATTTCCCCCTCCCGGAGGGAAGTATCCCCGGCAGAACAGCTGTGCCGGAGCCCTAGATTGGTTCCGCCAAGGTTCCGCCTCGTGGCGACGGAGTTTCTCCCGAAAGGTTGCTTCTCATTTTTTTTCTTGTCGAAAGACTTCATATAGGAGAAGATGGACGTTGGAGGGCCACCAGGGGGCCCACGAGGTAGGGGGCGCGCCCCCCACCCTCGTGAGCAGGGTGTGGGCCCCCTGGCCTTCATCTTTGGCGAGGATTTTTCTTTATTTATTTTAAGATATTCCATGGAGTTTCAGGACTTTTGGAGTTGCACAGAATAGGTCTCTAATATTTGCTCCTTTTCCAGACCAGAATTCCAGCTGTCGGCATTCTCCCTCTTCATGTAAACCTTGTAAAATAAAAGAGAATAGCCATAAGTATTGTGACATGACGTGAAATAACAGTCCATAATGCAATAATTATCGATATAAAAGCATGATGCAAAATGGACGTATCAACTCCCCCAAGCTTAGACCTCGCTTGTCCTCAAGCGAAAAGCCGATAACAATAAATATGTCCTCATGTTTAGAGGTAGATGCGTCGATAAAAATAAAATACGGACATGAAGGCATCATGATTATTCTCATAACAGCAACATATAAAGATTTTTTTCATATGATTACTTATGTTCAAGTGATGATCTATTCACAATGCAAAAGTATGAATCAGAAACCTTATTGGGCACCAAAAAACTATAACCTCAGTCACTAAAACAATTGCAATTTATCATAACATCGGAAAGAGTCTATGTCAGAGCTGAAAAGGAAGTCCACCTACTTCAACTATCACTTAGTCCTTCATAATTGCTAACACTCACGCAATACTTGTGGTTATGAAGTTTTAATCGGACACAGAGAAAGATAGGGACTTATAGTTTTGCCCCACAACCTTTTACCTCAAGGGTAATGTCAACAACAATAATTCATGCTCCCCTACATCCAATTATATATATATATATATATATATATATATATATATATATATATCATGTTCTTTCCAACATGTTGGGCTTGCCAAAGGATAAAATGAAAAAGGAAAGGTGAAGATCACCATGACTCTTGCATAAGGTAGAGGATAATAACAAAAGATAGGCCCTTCATAGAGGGAAGCAGAGGTTGCCATGCGCTTTTATGGTTGGATGCACAAAATCTCAATGCGAAAGAACGTCACTTTATATTGCCCCTTGTGATATGAATCTTTATTATGCAGTCCGTCGCTTTAATTACTTTCACATCACAAGATCGTATAAAGCTTATTTCTCCCACACCAATCAGTCATACATATTTAGAGCAATTTTTATTGCTTTGCACCGATGACAACTTACTTGAAGGATCTTACTCAATCCATAGGTAGATATGGTGGACTCTCATGGCAAAGCTGGTTTAAGGGTATTTGCAAGCACAAGTAGTATCTCTACTTGGTGCTAAGAATTTGGCTAGCATGAGGGGGAAAGGCAAGCTCAACATGTTAGAGGATCCATGACAACATACATTATCTCAGACATAAGAAAACATAACTCATTATGTTGTCTTCCTTGTCCAACATCAACTCTTTAACATGTCATATTTTAATGAGTGCTCCCAATCATAAAAGATGTCAATGATAATATATCTATATGTGAAACCTCTCTTTCCTTATTACTTCCTATTAATTGCAACGATGACCAAAGCTATGTCTGCCAACTCCCAACAACTTTTAATCATCATACTCTTTCTATGTGAAGTCATTACTTTAAATAAGATCAATATGAACCTTTTGTTTCTTTTTATTCTTTTTCTTCTTTTCTTTTATTCACACAAGATCATGGCAAAATACTCAAGCCCTTGACTCAACACTTTTATTATATATATAGCTCACGGACTCGATTACATAGAGAGATCACAAAGCAAAACTCAAACTAGATCATGCCATCAACTTTATTCTGCTAGATCAAGATACTACTAATAGGATCGAACTAAGAAAAACGGTAAGATAGGATATGTGATTGTGATACGATACTAGGGCACATCCCCCAAGCTTGGCAGTTGCCAAGGGGAGTGCCCATACCCATGTGATTATGTCTCCTTCTTTGTTGGTGGAGAAGGTGGTGCTGTTGTTGACTTAGTTGGTGGCTGTAAGTGCATCTAGTGCCCCTTAGTGATTTTGGTGTATTGAAGACTTATAGGTTAAGGATCTAATGTGTTTATGAGTGTACACAGGTCTATAAGTCTATGAGGAGTTTGATACTTACAGAGAAAGTCAACCCCTAAAAATGAAGTTCTTCGACTGAAGACTTTGATATACCGAAGACTTTCTGAAGACTTTGAAAGTGAAGAAATTGGTGTGACCTTGAAGACTTGGTATTCATTCGAGGAACATGAAGCGTGAAGACTTTTGTTTTTGTAGTTTCATTTTCTCTTTCTTGAGTCATAGGAAACACCGTACTGTTAAAGGGGGTCGAGGAAATACTAAGGAACAATTTCCATTTGATGCTCAACTCAAATCCTACACCTACCAATCCCTTCGAGTGAAGCCATTGGAAATCTCAGACAGTTCAGTCAATTTCTTCAATGACAGAGACGCAGTTCTTCTGGTCACTGAGGACTTTGTTATGACTGAGGAGTTAGGAATTCGTCAGTGCGGATTGCCTACACAGTGAGGAACATGATAGCCCTGAGGAATTTGTACCTCAAATTTCCGACCGTTGCTGTGCTACGCGCCAGCTGTCCCAAAATATCTTATCCATCCAACGGTCATATCATTGAAGGGCATTTATGTCTTATCATGTCGGGCTGCTCCCTAGGCTATAAATAGCCGCCTCCTACAACCACTAGCTGGTTGGCTGCTCCGAGAGAAACTGACACTTGTCATTTGAGAGCAACCCATCCTCCGAGGACTTTGAGCGAAAATCATCAAGTGAGGAAAATCCAAACCCAAACCCAAACACCTACAAACCCAAAGTGATTGAGCATCACTGAAGAGATTGATCCTGTGTGGATCCGACGCTTGTTACCTTTGAAGATTGTGCTTCTTCCAGACGGTTAGGCGTCATGATCTAGAGCATCCAAGAGGAATTGTGGATCGCCGAGTGACCGAGTTTGTCAAGGTTCGGAAGTCACCTGAAGACTTACCATGAGTGATTGGATGAGGATTGTGTGTCCTTAGTACAAGGAGAATATGGTGAGGACTTGATGTCCCGAGCTGCGTGCTCAGGACTGGGTGTCCGGGACTGTGTGTCCTTGAGTTTAAATACTCAGCCGCTCCAACCAGATGTACAACTAAGACAGCAGTTGGAACTGGTCTACCAAATCATTGTCTTCACCAAGCTTACTGGTTCCATTTCCTCAACTCTTTCATTTCCTCAGTATTGTGCTGCTTGTTTATCATATCTGTGTTTGAAGACTTTGACTGAAGACTTTCTCAATTTCATCAGTTCAAATTCTTTAGTCTGTTTGTCTTCATCTTGTGTTATCCTGTGATTACGCTTTCTATACTCAGTGCTAGTCTTCATTTCATCATGATGACCATGCTTGTGTTCTGCTTTGTTTTCATCTGAGTACTTATTCCGCTGCTAGTAGTTCTTCGCTAAGGAATTTCCTCACTAGCAAATTCCTTAGTGAAGATTTTCATAAAAATTGCCTATTCACCCCCCCTCTAGTCGATATAACGCACTTTCAGTGGCGTAGACTTCTCCCTTAATTTACGCTTGAGGACGGCATTTTGATCCCTCAGATCATCAATCTCCCACTCCAGGGTTAATATCTTTTTGCATAGGCCTTGCTTATTTTCCTGCAAGAGACGAAAAGGGATAAACTCGAACCTTGGTTTCTTTACCCTATCAGGGAGACTCGACTTTTTGAACTCCACATGCATGTCCCCAGGTTGAGGTAATGGAGCTTCATCCTCATCCGAGCTCGTCTCCTCCTTCCCTTTGGGTTCATAGTCCTCTTCTTCCTCTGTAGTCCAACCATCGTGCTCCACATCTCCATAGACCTTAGGATTGGCTAAGTAATCATCCACATAGCTTTCTCCTTCCGAATCCTGGGAAGACATGTTGATCTAATCTGTAGCAGCACAGCTTGAAACGAGAACAGAGGAGATTTGCGTGATACGGGAGTCAAAACCTCCGGGCGAATATATAATGAATTTTTACCGACCAAAATACGTATCGTGCAAGAAAACCGAGACCGGAGGGCACACGAGGTGACACAAGGTAGGGGGCGCGCCCAAGCAGGGCGGCGCGCCCACCACCCTCGTGGGGCCCTCGTGTCCTTCTCGGACTTTCACTTATTTTTCTATTTTTCTAAATATTCCAAAACGGAGAAATATTGCATTAAAATTGTTTTGGAGTCGGTTTACTTACCGTACCACATACCTATTCCTTTTTGGAGTCTGAAACGTTCTGGAAAGTGTCTCTTATATATTCCTCCGGGGTTACGGTTTCAATAATATTGGTTTCAACATTTATGGGATTACCTGAGATATAATGTTTGATTCTTTGACCGTTTACCACCTTCGGATTTGTGCCTTCGAAGTTGTTGATTTTTATGGCACCAGAACGATAGACCTCCTCAATAACGTAGGGGCCTTCCCATTTAGAGAGAAGTTTTCCTACAAAAAATCTTAAACGAGAGTTGTATAGCAATACATAATCACCTACATTAAACTCACGCTTTTGTATCCTTTTGTCATGCCATCTTTTAACTTTTTCTTTAAACAACTTGGCATTTTCATAAGCTTCGGTTCTCCATTTATCAAGTGAGCTAATATCAAATAACCTCTTTTCACCGGCAAGTTTGAAATCATAGTTGAGCTCTTTAATAGCCCAATATGCCTTATGTTCTAGTTCGAGAGGTAAGTGACATGCTTTTCCATAAACCATTTTATACGGAGACATACCCATAGGATTTTTATATGCAGTTCTATAAGCCCATAATGCATCATCAAGTTTCTTAGACCAATTCTTTCTAGACCTATTAACAGTCTTCTGCAAAATTAATTTGAGTTCTCTGTTACTCAATTCTACTTGACCACTAGACTGAGGGTGATAGGTAGATGCAATTCTATGATTAACATCATATTTAGCAAGCATTTTACGTAAAGCACCATGAATAAAATGTGAACCACCATCAGTCATTAAATATCTAGGGACTCCAAACCTCGGAAAAATAACTTCCTTAAGCATTTGAGTAGAGGTGTTATGATCAGCACTACTAGTTGGAATAGCTTCTACCCACTTAGTAATGTAATCGACAGCAACCAAAATATGAGTGTATCCATTAGAGGCAGGAAAAGGTCCCATATAATCAAAGCCCCAAACATCAAATGGTTCAAGAACAAGTGAATAATTCATAGGCATTTCTTGACGTCTACTAGTATTACCAATTCTTTGACATTCATCACACGACAAGACAAACTTACAGGCATCCTTGAAGAGAGTAGGCCAATAAAAACCGGATTCCAATACCTTGTGTGCAGTTCTGTCTCCAGCGTGGTGTCCTCCATAAGCTTCGGAGTGACACTTGCGTAGGATCTGTTCCTATTCATGCTCAGGTACACAACGTCTAATAACACCATCTACTCCTTCTTTATAAAGATGTGGGTCATCCCAAAAGTAATGTCTCAAATCATAGAAGAATTTTTTCTTTTGTCGGTATGTGAAGCTAGGTGGTATAAACTTAGCAACAATATAATTAGCATACTCAGCATACCAAGGAGTACTACGAGAAGTACTTATAACATTTAATTTCTCATCGGGAAATCTCTCATTAATAGGTAGTGGGTCATCAAGAACATTCTCTAACCTAGATAAGTTGTCTGCAACAGGGTTCTCAGCTCCTTTTCTATCAACAATATGCAAATCAAATTCTTGTAGCAGGAGAACCCATCTAATAAGTCTAGGTTTAGCATCTTTCTTTTCCATAAGAGATTTAATAGCAGCATGGTCAGCGTGAATAGTTACTTTAGAATCGACAATATACAGTCTGAACTTATCACAAGCAAATACAACTGCTAAAAGTTCTTTTTCAGTAGTAGCATAATTTCTTTGAGCATTGTCTAGAGTCTTACTAGCATAATGGATAACATTTAATTTCTTATCAACTCTTTGCCCTAGAACAGCACCTACAGCATAATCACTAGCATCACACATAATTTCAAAGGGTAAATTCCAATCAGGTGGCTGAACAATAGCTGCAGAGACTAATGCTTTCTTAAGTATTTCAAATGCTTCTACACAATCATCATCAAAGACAAATGGTACATCTTTTTGCAATAAATTAGTCAGAGGCCGAGAAATTTTTGAGAAGTCCTTAATGAACCTCCTATAAAATCCGGCGTGACCAAGGAAACTTCTTATACCTTTGATGTCCTTGGGACATGGCATCTTTTCAATAGCATCAACCTTGGATTTATCAACTTCAATACCTCTTTCAGAGACTTTATGCCCCAAGACAATACCTTCATTAACCATAAAGTGGCACTTTTCCCAATTCAAGACAAGATTAGTTTCTTCACATCTCTGCAAAACTCGATCAAGATTGCTCAAGCAATCGTCAAAAGAGGAACCATAGACGGAAAAGTCGTCCATGAAAACCTCACAAATCTTTTCACAAAAGTCAGATAATATAGCCATCATGCATCTTTGAACGGTAGCAGGTGCATTACATAGACCAAAAGGCATACGTCTATAAGCAAAAGTACCAAAAGGGCATGTAAAAGTAGTCTTTGATTGGTCTCTAGCCGACACACGTATTTGAGAGAAACCAGAATAACCATCTAGAAAGCAGTAATGTGTATGTTTGCATAATCTTTCTAGCATTTGATCAATAAAAGGTAAGGTGTAATGATCTTTCTTAGTAGCCTTATTTAATTTGCGGAAATCAATTACCATCCTATAACCTGTGATAATTCTTTGTGGAATCAATTCATCTTTATCATTAGGAACAAAAGTAATACCTCCCTTCTTAGGGACACAATGGATAGGACTTACCCACTGACTATCAGCAACGGGATAAATTATACCTGCCTCCAGAAGCCTGAGTATTTCTTTTCTTACCACTTCTTTCATTTTAGGATTCAAACGTCGTTGAGGATCACGAACTGGTTTGGCATCTGCTTCCAAATTTATTTTATGTTGACATAGAGTGGGACTAATGCCCTTAAGATCATCAAGAGTATATCCAATGGCAGCACGGTGCTTCTTCAGAGTTTTCAACAATCTTTCTTCTTCATGTTCTGAAAGGTTAGCACTAATAATAATAGGATATATCTTCTTTTCATCAAGATAAGCATATTTAAGATTATCAGGCAACGGTTTAAGCTCAAACTCGGGATCACCCTTGGGTGGAGGAGGATCCCCTAGGATTTCAACAGGCAAATTGTGTTGCAAAACAGGTTCCTGTTTAAAGAATACTTCATCTATTTCCCTTCTTTCATTCATGAACATATCATTTTCATGGTCCAGCAAATAATGTTCTAAAGGATCACTAGGAGGTACGGCAATAGAAGCAAGACCAATAATTTCATCCTTACTAGGCAATTCTTCCTCACGATGTTGTTTACTAAATTTAGAGAAATTAAACTCATGAACCATATCATCCAAGCCAATAGTAACAACATTCTTTTCGCAGTCTATCTTATCATTAACAATGTTCAAGAAGGGTCTACCAAATATATGGGACAAAAGCTATCTTGCGGAGAAGTAATAACAACAAAATCAGCAGGATATTTAGTTTTCCCACACAAGACTTCAACATCTCAAACAATCCCAATTGGTGAAATAGTATCTCGGTTGGCAAGTTTAATTGTGACATCAATACCTTCTAACTCAGCAGGTGCAATTTCATGCTTAATTTCTTCATACAAAGTATGCGGTATAACACTAGCACTAGCACCCATATCACATAAGCCATGATAACAATGATCTCCTATTTTAACAGAAATAACAGGCACGCCAACCACAGGTCTATGTTTATCTTTAGCACAAGGATTAGCAATTCTAGCAGTTTCACCTTCGAACTGAATAACATGCCCATCAATATTATGAGACAAGAGATCTTTAACAATGGCAATATTAGGTTCTACTTTAACTTGCTCAGGAGGTGTATATGTTCTAATATTGCTTTTACGAACAACAGTTGAAGCTTTAGCATGATCCTTTACTCTAACAGGGAAAGGTGGTTTCTCAAATAAGCAGTAGGAACAATAGGATCATTATAAGTGACAGTCTTTTCTTCAAATTTAATAGGTGCAGCTACTTTTACTTCTATGGGAGGATGATATTTAAACCACTTCTCCTTAGGGAGATCAACATAAGTAGCAAAATATTCACATAAGGAAGCTACTATCTCAGAGTCAAGTCCATATTTAGTGCTAAACTTACGGAAAATATCGGTATCCATAAAAGATTTAACACAATCAAACTTAGGTGTCATACCTGACTCCTTACCTTCATCGAGGTCCCAATCTTCAGAGTTGCGTTTAATTCTATCCAATAAGTCCCATTTAAATTCAATAGTCTTCATCATAAAAGAGCCAGCACAAGAAGTATCGAGCATGGTGCGATTGTTTTCAGAAAGCCGAGCATAAAAACTTTCAATAATTATTTCTCTCGAGAGCTCATGATTGGGGCAAGAATATAACATTGATTTAAGCCTCCCCCAAGCTTGAGCGATGCTTTCTCCTTCGCGAGGCCAGAAATTATATATATAATTGTGATCACGATGAACAAGATGCATAGGGTAATACTTTTGATGAAATTCCAATTTCAATCTTTTATAATTCCATGATCTCATATCATCACATAGGATATACCATGTCAATGCGTCTCCCTTCAAAGATAAAGGGAATACCTTCTTCTTAGAAACATCATCGGGTATACCTGCAAGCTTAAATAATCCACAAACTTCATCCACATATATTAAGTGCTCATCAGGATGCTTTGTTCCATCTCCTGTAAAAGGATTAGCTAGCAGTTTTTCCATCAGACCCGAAGGAAATTCAAAAGGAGTTTCATTTTCAATAGGTTCAGTAGGTTGAGGAGCAACTCTTTGCTCTAATGGACGGGGTGAAGATACCCCGAACAAGCCCCTTAGAGAATTACTTTCCATAGTAACAAGTGACAGTAAATTTCAGCACACTATATAAATTTTTCCTTACCAAATTCCACCTACCAGAAGCGCTACACTCCCCGGCAACGGCGCCAGAAAAGAGTCTTGATGACCCATAAGTATAGGGATCCATCATAGTCCTTTCGATAAGTAAGAGTGTCGAACCCAACGAGGAGCAGAAGGAAATGATAAGCGGTTTTCAGCAAGGTATTCTCTGCAAGTACTGAAATAAGTGGTAACTGATAGTTTTGTGACAAGATAAATTGTAACGAGCAACAAGTAACAAAAGTAAACAGAGTGCAGCAAGGTGGCCCAATCCTTTTTGTAGCAAAGGATAAGCCGGAACAAACTCTTATATAAGGAAAAGCGCTCCCGAGGACACATGGGAATATCGTCAAGCTAGTTTTCATCACGTTCATATGGTTCGCGTTCGGTACTTTGATAATTTGATATGTGGGTGGACCGGTGCTTGGGTGCTGTTCTTACTTGAACAAGCATCCCACTTATGATTAACCTCTATTGCAACCATCCGCAACTACAACAAAAGTATTAAGGTAAACCTAACCATAGCATGAAACATGTGGATCCAAATCAGCCCCTTACGAAGCAACGCATAAACTAGGGTTTAAGCTTCTGTCACTCTAGCAACCCATCATCTACTTATTACTTCCCAATGCCTTCCTCTAGGCCCAAATAATGGTGAAGTGTTATGTAGTCGACGTTCACATAACACCACTAGAGGCTACGCAACATACATCTTATCAAAATATCGAACGAATACCAAATTCACATGACTACTAATAGCAAGACTTCTCCCTTGTCCTCAGGAACAAACGTAACTACTCACAAAGCATATTCATGTTCATAATCAGAGGGGTAATAATATGCATAAAGGATCTGAACATATGATCTTGCACCAAATAAACCAATTAGCATCAACTACAAGGAGTAATCAACACTACTAGCAACCTACTAGCACCAATCCCGGACTTGGAGACAAGAATTGGATACAAGAGATGAACTAGGGTTTGGAGATGAGATGGTGCTGGTGAAGATGTTGATGGAGATTGCCCTCTCCCGATGAGAGGAGCATTGGTGATGATGATGGCGATGATTTCCCCCTCCCGGAGGGGAGTATCCCCGACAGAACAGCTCTGCCGGAGCCCTAGATTGGTCCCGCCAAGGTTCCGCCTCGTGGCGGCGGAGTTTCATCCCGAAAGGTTGCTTCTCGTTTTTTTCTTGACGAAAGACTTCATATAGGAGAAGATGGACGTCGGAGGGGCACCAGGGGGCCCACGAGGTAGGGGGCGCGCCCCCACCCTCGTGAGCAGGGTGTGGGCCCCCTGTCCTTCATCTTTGGCGAGGATTTTTCTTTATTTCTTTTAAGATATTCCGTGGAGTTTCAGGACTTTTGGAGTTGCACAGAATGGGTCTCTAATATTTGCTCCTTTTCCAGCCCAGAATTCCAACTGCCGGCATTCTCCCTCTTCATGTAAACCTTGTAAAATAAGAGAGAATAGCCATAAGTATTGTGACATGGCGTGAAATAACAACCCATAATGCAATAATTATCGATATAAAAGCATGATGCAAAATGGACGTATCACACAACCCACTAGGGCGCGCCTAGGTGGGTTGTGCCCACCTGGTGGGCCCCTTTCGATAGTTATTTGCTCCAGTATTTTTCATTCCAAAACAATTCTCCATAAATTTTTAGCTCATTTGGAGATGTGCAGAATAGGTAACTCTGACGTAGCTTTTCTGGTCCAGGAATTCCAGCTGCTGGTATTCTCCCTCTTTGTGTAAACCTTGCATATTCTGAGATAAAAGGCATTAGAATTACTCCAAAAAGCATTATTATGCATAAAAACATTATAAATAACAATATGAAAACATGATGCAAAATAGACGTATCAACTCCTCCAAGCTTAGACCTCGCTTGTCCTCAAGCGAAAAACCAAAATGGAAAAACAAGTCCACATGCTTAGAGAAAGAGGTGTCAATAAAAACAAAATACATACATAGAAGCATCATGCATATTATTATAACAACAACAAACTTTATCATACAACTTTATCACATAACTTTTATCATATAACTTCTCATGAACAAGTAACAATTCATCACAACATCGAAGTATAAAGCATAACCTCTATTGAAAACCAACAAACTATGTTCTCAGTCAACTTTGCAACTACAATCCATTATCTTTTCAGGAAGGGTCACGTATCGGAGCCTTTGGCAAGTCCACATACTCAAACATCATATAATCTTCTATGATTGCTAACACTCACCGCATACCAATGGGCAAAAAGTTTCAATCAGACACATAGAAAGATAGGGGCTTATAGTTTCGCCTCCCAACGTATTCACCTCAAGTGTGTCGTCAACAATAATAACTCGTGCTCACTCACATCCAGCTGGATATATGTGCCTAGATCTTTCCTCACCACATGATTCTTGCGAAAGAGAAAATAAAAAGGAATAGGGAAGAATACTTTGACTCTTGCATAAAAGTAAAAGATAGGCCCTTCGTAGAGGAAAGCAGAGGTTGACATGCGCTTTTTGTTTGTATTCCAAATCCCTTAATGCAAAATAATGTCATGTTGTATTGCCCCTTATGATAGCAACCTTTATTATGCAGCATGTCGCTTTATTATTTTGCCATCACAAGTTCGTACAACGCTCAATTTTCTCTTACACTAAATGATTCAACGCATTTAGAAGCAATTTTTATTGCCTTATTGCACCGATGACAACTTACTTGAAGGATCTTACTCAATCCATAGGTAGGTATGGTTGACTCTCAAAATAAGATTTTGGGTTTAAGGGTTTCTGGATGCACAAGTAGTATCTCTACTTAGTGCGGAGTTTTTTAGCAGCAAAGATATTGAGCAAGCACCACATGTTGAAGGATCTATGACAATAATAACTTCTATGTGAATATGAACAAACATAAATCTTTATGTTGTCTTCCTTGTCCAACGTCAACAATTTTGGCATAAAATATTTTGATGGGGGCTCACAATCATAAAAGATGTCCAAGATAGTGTATTTGCATGTGAATCTTCTCTTTCCTTATTAATTCTTTCGTGAATTGCATCATTGATCAATGCTATGTTTTTCAATCTCCAATAAATGTTACCACTTATACTTTTCCTTATGTGATGTCATTACTTACCATAGGATCAGCATATGATCTTTTTCATTATTCTTTTTCTTTAATTTCATTGAAACATAAAAGTAAAGAAAGAAAAGCTTGAACTAGACTTTATTATATATTTCGCACACGATTACAAAAATAGATAGATCACTAAGCAAAACACTCGAAAAGGATTGAACCAAAATTTTATTCAACTGATTGAAAAGATAACTAAGGATCGAACTGAAATAGATAAAGGTAAATAGATGGTGTGATATGATACCGGGGCATCTCCCCCAAGCTTGGCACAAGCCAAGGGGAGTGCCCATACCTGATACTCAAGTCTCCTGTGGTGGTTAAGATGGTGATGGTGGTGATGATGAGGTAGTAGGTTTGCCCTCTAGCTTCCATCGGAGGATAAAATTATCTATCCTCAAGTCATCGTTCTCCAACTCAAGCTTTAATATTCTTTTGCATAACGCTTCCTTGCTTTCCTTATTTCAACGGGGAGGGATAGGTTCGTCTTCATCCTCCTCATCTGTGAACCATACATAGGGGAAGGTGTCCTTGAAGATATTCGTGTCTAGGGGTTGATAAGAAACTGGGCACTCTTCCTCCGAATCATGAGATGACATACTTTCAGATCTATCAGAAAATAGCAAGAAAGAAGAATAGAAGATTTCTCTGCGATACGGTGGTCAATACGTTCAGTGGGTATATAAAGATTTTTTATCTTGGGAAAAATCAAAACAAGGGGAAAACGGAGTCGGGAAGGTGCCCGAGGTGGGAACAACCCACCTGGGCGCGCTAGGAAAGCCAGGTGCGCCCTGGTGTCTTGTGCCCTCCTCGGTTGCCTTCTTGGTTGTTTATTATTTTCCTAATTATTGTAATATTCCAAAACTGACAAATATATTTTTGCGGATTTTTTGGAGTTCATTTACTTACCGTATCACATACCTCCTTTTATTCACGATTGTGGAGTGCTCCGAAAGGTTTTTTTATGTGTTCCTCCGGTGTCATAGTTGGGATAAGATTGACTTCAACATTAATAGGCATACCTGAGATATAGTGTTTAATTCTTTGCCCATTGACCACCTTCCGATTAGTACCTTCGGCATTATTTATTTTGATAGCTCCAGAGCGATAAACCTCTTTGATAATATATGTTCCTTCGCATTTGGAGAGAAGTTTTCCTGCAAAGAATCTGAAACGAGAGTTTTACAAAAGAACATATTCTCCAACTTTGAATTCCCGCTTTTGGATTCTTTTGTCATGCCATCTTTTAACGTTTTCTTTAAATAGTTTGGCATTTTCATAAGCTTGGGTTCTCCATTCAGCTAATGAGCTAATATCAAATAACCTCTTTTCACCGGCAAGTTTGAAATCATAGTTGAGTTCTTTAATTTCCCAATATGCTTTATGTTCTAACTCAAGAGGCAAATGACAAGATTTTCCATAAACCATTTTATAAGGAGACATACCCATAGGATTTTTATATGCTGTTTTGTAGGCCCAAAGTACATCATCCAATTTCTTAGACCAATTCTTTCGGGACCTATTGACAGTCTTTTGTAGAATTAACTTTATTTCTCTGTTACTAAGTTCAACTTAACCACTAGATTGAGGATGATAGGGTGATGCAATTCTATGGTTAACATCATACTTAGCAACAATTTTAATGTAAGGGTTGGGGAACGCAGTAATTTCAAAAAAAAATCCTACGCACACGCAAGATCCATCTAGGTGATGCATAGCAACGAGCGGGGAGAGTGTGTCCACGTACCCTCGTAGATTGAAAGCGGAAGCATTAAGTAACGTGGTTGATGTAGTCGAACGTCTTTGCGATCCAACCGATCAAATACCGAACACACGGCACCTCCGCGATCTGCACACGTTTAGCTCAGTGATGTCCCTCGTACTCTTGATCCAGATGAGGCCGAGGGAGAGTTTCGTCAGCATGACAGCGTGATGACGGTGATGATGAAGTTACCAACGCAGGGCTTTGCCTAAGCACTACAACAATATGACCGAGGTGGAAATCTATGGAGGGGCACCGCACACGGCTAAACAACTGTCAACTTGTGTGTTCTAGGGTGCCCCCCTACCCCCATATATAAAGGAGCAAGGGGGAGGCCGGCCCTCATGGGGCGCGCCCCAATTAGGATTCCTACTAGGAATCCTATTCCGAGTAGGTTTCCAACAAGGGAAGAGAGAGGGGGGAGGAAGAAGAGAGAGGGGGAGAGAGGGAAAGAGGGGGCACCGCCCCCTCCTAGTCCAATTCAGACTCCTCAAGGGGGGCGGCCAGCCCTAAGGCCCCTCCTCTCTCTCTATCACAAGGCCCATGTTGGCCCATTAGTTCCCCCGGGGGTTCCGACAACCCCCCAGCACTCCGATATTTATCCGGTGACCCCCCGAACTCATCCGGTGTCCGAATAACGTCGTCCAATATATCAATCTTTACGTCTCAGCCATTTAGAGACTCCTCGTCATGTCCACGATCACATCTGGGACTCTGAACAACCTTCGGTGCATCAAAACACATAAACTCATAATATCGATCGTCACGGAACGTTAAGCGTGCGGACCCTATGGGTTCGAGAACTATGTAGACATGACCGAGACTCATCTCTGGTCAATAACTAATAGCGAAACCTGGATGCTCATATTGGTTCCTACATATTCTACGAAGATCTTTATCGGTCAAACCACATAACAATATACGTTGTTCCCTTTGTCATCGGTATGTTACTTGCCCGAGATACGATCGTCGGTATCTCAATACCTAGTTCAATCTCGTTACCGGCAAGTCTCTTTACTCGTTCCGTAATGCATCATCCCGTAACTAACTCATTAGTCACATTGCTTGTAAGGCTTATAGTGATGTGCATTATCGAGAGGGCCCAGAGATACCTCTCCGACAATCGGAGTGACAAATCCTAATCTCGATCTATGCCAACTAAACAAACACCGTCGGAGACACATGTAGAGCATCTTTATAATCACCCAGTTATGTTGTGACGTTTGATAGCACACTAAGTGTTCCTCCGATATTCGGGAGTTGCATAATCTCATAGTCATAGGAACATGTATAAGTTATGAAGAAAGCAATAGCAATAAACTAAACGATCATAGTGCTAAGCTAATGGATGGGTCAAGCCAATCACATCATTCTCTAATGATGTGATCCCGTTCATCAAATGACAACTCATGTCTATGGCAAGGAAACTTAACCATCTTTGATTAACGAGCTAGTCAAGTAGAGGCATACTAGTGACACTCTGTTTGTCTATGTATTCACACATGTACTAAGTTTCCGGTTAATACAATTCCAGCATCAATAATAAAAATTTATCATTATATAAGGAAATATAAATAACAACTTTATTATTGCCTCTAGGGCATATTTCCTTCAGTCTCCCACTTGCACTAGAGTCAGTAATCTAGATTTCATTGTAATGATTCTAACACCCATGGAGTCTTGGTGCTAATCATGTTTTGCTTGTGAGAGAGGCTTAGTCAACGGGTCTGCAACATTCAGATCCGTATGTATCTTGCAGATCTTTATGTCTCCCTCCTTGACTTGATCGCGGATGGAATTGAAGCGTCTCTTGATGTGCTTGGCTCTCTTGTGAAATCTGGATTCCTTTGCCAAGGCAATTGCACCAGTATTGTCACAAAAGATTCTCATTGGACTCGATGCACTAGGTATCACACCTAGATCGGATATGAACTCCTTCATCCAGACTCCTTCATTTGCTGATTCTGAAGCAGCTATGTACTCCGTTTCAGACGTAGATCCCGCCACGACGCTCTACTTGGAACTGCACCAACTAATAGCTCCACCATTCAATAAAAATATGTATCCAGTTTGTGACTTAGAGTCATCTGGATCAGTGTTAAAGCTTGCATCGACGTAACCGTTTATGACAAGCTCTTTGTCACCTCCATAAACAAGAAACATATCCTTACTCCTTTTTAGGTATTTCAGGAGGTTCTTGACCGCTGTCCAGTGATCCAGTCCTGGATTACTTTGGTACCTCCCTGCTAAACTAATAGCAAGGCACACATCAGGTCTGGTACACAACATTGCATACATGATAGAACCTATGGCTGAAGCATAGGGAATTACTTTCATTTTCTCTATCTTCTGTAGTGGTCGGGCATTGAGTTTGACTTAACTTCACACCTTGTAACACAGGCAAGAACCCTTTCTTTGCTTGATCCGTTTTGAACTTCTTCAAAACTTTATCAAGGTATGTGCTTTGTGAAAGTCCAATTAAGCGTCTTGATCTATCTCTATAGATCTTGATGCCCAATATATAAGCAGCTTTACCGAGGTCTTCCATTGAAAAATTCTTATTCAAGTATCCTTTTATGCTATTCAGAAATTCGGTATGATTTTCGATCAATAATATGTCATCCACATATAATATCAGAAATGCTACAGAGCTCCCACTCACTTTCTTGTAAATACAGGCTTCTCAAAAAGTCTGTATAAAACCATATGCTTTGATCACACTATCAAAGCGTATATTCCAACTCCGAGATGCTTACACCAGTCCATAAATGGATCGCTGGAGCTTGCACACTTTGTTAGCACCTTTTGGATCGACAAAACCTTCTGGTTGCATCATATACAACTCTTCTTTAAGATATCCACTAAGGAATGCAGTTTTGACATCCATTTGCCAAATTTCATAATCATAAAATGCGACAATTGCTAACATGATTCGGACAGACTTATGCATCGCTACGGGTGAGAAGATCTCATCGTAGTCAACTCCTTGAACTTGTCAAAAACATTTTGCAACAAGTCGAGCTTTGTAGACAGTAACATTACCGTCAGCATCAGTCTTCTTCTTGAAGATCCATTTATTCTCTATTGCTTGCCGATCATCGGGCAAGTCAACCAAAGTCCACACTTTGTTCTCATACATGGATCCCATCTCAGATTTCATGGCCTCAAGCCATTTTGCAGAATCTGGGCTCATCATCGCTTCCTCATAGTTCGTAGGTTCGTCATGGTCAAGTGACATGACCTCTAGAACATGATTAGCGTACCACTCTGGTGTGGATCTTACTCTGGTTGATCTACGAGGTTCGATAGTAATTTGATCAGAAGTTTCATGATCATCATCATTAGCTTCCTCACTTACTGGTGTAGGAATCACTGGAATTGATTTCTGCGATGAACTACTTTCCAATAAGGGAGCAGGTACAGTTACCTCATCAAGTTCTACTTTCCTCCCACTCACTTCTTTCGAGAGAAACTCCTTCTCTAGAAAGGATCCATTCTTAGCAACGAATATCTTGCCTTCGGATCTGTGATAGAAGGTGTACCCAACAGTCTCCTTTGGGTATCCTATGAAGACACATTTCTCGGATTTGGGTTCGAGCTTATCAGGTTGAAGCTTTTTCACATAAGCATCGCAGCCCCAAACTTTAAGAAATGACAACTTGGGTTTCTTGCCAAACCACAGTTCATATGGTGTTGTCTCAACGGATTTAGATGGTGCCCTATTTAACGTGAATGCAGCCGTCTCTAAAGCATAACCCCAAAACGATAGCGGTAAATCAGTAAGTGACATCATAGGTCACACCATATCTAATAAAGTACGATTACGATGTTCAGACACACCATTACGCTGTGGTGTTCCGTGTGGCGTGAGTTGTGAAACTATTCTGCATTGTTTCAAATGAAGACCAAACTCGTAACTCAAATATTCTCCTCCATGATCAGATCATAGAAACTTTATTTTCTTGTTACGATGATTTTCCACTTCACTCTGAAATTCTTTGAACTTTTCAAATGTTTTAGACTTATGTTTCATCAAGTAGATATACCCATATCTGCTCAAATCATCTGTGAAGGTCAGAAAATAACGATACCCGCCGCGAGCATCAACACTCATCAGACAACATACACCAGTATGTATTATTTCCAACAAGTCTATTGCTCGCTCCATTGTTCCGAAGAACGGAGTCTTAGTCATCTTGCCCATGAGGCATGGTTCGCAAGCATCAAGTGATTCATAATTAAGTGATTCCAAAAGCCCATCAGCATGGAGTTTCTTCATGCGTGATAACCCACAAGTATAGGGGATCGCAACAGTTTTCGAGGGTAAAGTATTCAACCCAAATTTATTGATTTGACACAAGGGGAGCCAAAGAATATTCTCAAGTATTAGCAGTTGAGTTGTCAATTCAACCACACCTGGATAACTTAGTATCTGCAGCAAAGTGTTCAGTAGCAAAGTAATATGATAGTAGTGGTAACGGTAATAAAAGTAACGGAAGCAAAAGTAATATTTTTGGTGTTTTGTAGTGATTGTAACAGTAGCAACGGAAAAGTAAATAAGCGAGAACCAGTATAGGAAAAGCTCGTAGGCATTGGATCGGTGATGGAGAATTATGTCGGATGCGGTTCATCATGTAACAAGCATAACATAGGGTGACATAGAACTAGCTCCAATTCATCAATGTAATGTAGGCATGTATTCCGAATATAGTCATACGTGCTTATGGAAAAGAACTTGCATGGCATCTTTTGTCCTACCCTCCCGTGGCAGCGGGGTCCTAATGGAAACTAAGGGATATTAAGGCCTCCTTTTAATAGAGAACCGGAACAAAGCATTAGCACATAGTGAATACATGAACTCCTCAAACTATGGTCATCACCGGGAGTGGTCCCGATTATTGTCACTTCGGGGTTGCCGGATCATAACACATAGTAGGTTACTATAGACTTGCAAGATAGGATAAAGAACTCACATATATTCATGAAAACATAATAGGTTCAAATCTCAAATCATGGCACTCGGGACCTAGTGACAAGCATTAAGCATAGCAAAGTCATAGCAACATCAATATCACAACATAATAGATACTAGGGATCAAACCCTAACAAAACTAACTCGATTACATGATAGATCTCATCCAACCCATCACCGTTCAGCAAGCCTATGATGGAATTACTCACGCACGGCGGTGAGCATCATGAAATTGGCGATGGAGGATGGTTGATGATGACGACGGCGACGAATCCCCCTCTCCGGAGCCCCGAACGGACTCCAGATCAGCCCTCCCGAGAGGTTTTAGGGCTTGGCGGCGGCTCCGTATCGTAAAACGCGATTATTTCTTCTCCTTAATTTTTTTCTTCCCGGAAGCAAATATATAGAGTTGGAGTTGGCGTCGGAGGAGCTCCAGGGGGCCCACGAGGTAGGGGGCGCCCCCTAGGGGGGGCGCCCCCCACCCTCGTGGATAGGTGGTGGGCCCCCTGGCCTTCATCTTTTGCAACGATTTTCTATTATTTCTGAAAAGATGTTCGGTGAAGTTTCAGGTCACTCCGAGAAGTTTTGTTTCTGCACATAAATAACACCATGGCAATTCTGCTGAAAACAGCGTCAGTCCGGGGTTAGTTCCATTCAAATCATGCAAGTTAGAGTCCAAAACAAGGGCAAAATTGTTTGGAAAAGTAGATACGACGGAGACGTATCATTGCGCTTTACACCAATATGACCTAATCGGCAGTGCCACAAATAAGTTGCACTATCATTATTAAACTTATATCTTTTGGCTTCAATACTATGAACATGTGTATCACTACTATCAAGATTTAGTAAAAATAGACCACTCATAAAGGGTGCCATGACCATAAAAGATATTATTCATATAAATAGAACAACCATTATTCTCTGATTTAAATGAATAATCGTCTCGCATCAAACAAGATACAGACATAATGTTCATGCTTAACGCTGGCACCAAATAAAAATTATTCAGGTCTAAAATTAATCCCGAAGGTAGATGTAGAGGTAGCATGGTGATGGCGATCACATTGACTTTGGAACTATTTCCCACGCGCATCGTCACCTCATCCTTAGCCAATCTTCGCTTAATCCGTAGCCCCTGTTTTGAGTTGCAAATATTAGCAACAGAACCGGTATCAAATACCCAGGCGCTACTGCGAGCATTAGTAAGGTACACATAAATAACATGTATATCAAATATACCTTTCACTTTGCCATCCTTCTTCTTCGCCAAATACTTGGGGAAGTTCCGCTTCCAGTGACTAGTCCCTTTGCAGTAGAAGCACTCAGTCTCAGGCTTAGGTCCAGACTTGGGCTTCTTCACTTGAGCAGCAACTTGTTTGCTGTTCTTCTTGAAGTTCCCCTTCTTCCCTTCGCCCTTCTTCTTGAAACTAGTGGTCTTATTGACCATCAACACTTGATGCTCCTTCTTGATTTCTACCTCCGCAGCTTTTAGCATTGCGAAGAGCTCGGGAATCGTCTTATCCATCCCTTGCATATTATAGTTCGTCACGAAGCTCTTGTAGCTTGGTGGCAGTGATTGAAGAACTCTGTCAATGACACTATCAACTAGAATATTAACTCCCAGCTGAGTCAAGTGATTGTGGTACCCAGACATTCTGAGTATATGCTCACTGACAGAACTATTCTCCTCCAGTTTGCAGCTATAGAACTTATTGGAGACTTCATATCTCTCAATCTGGGCATTTGCTTGAAATATTAACTTAAAGTCCTGAAACATCTCATATGCTCCATGATGTTCAAAACGTCGTTGAAGTCCCAGTTCTAAGCCGTAAAGCATGGCACACTGAACTATCGAGTAGTCATCAGCTTTGCTCTACCAGGCGTTCACAACATACGGCGTTGCTCCTGCAGCGGGTCTTGCACCTAGCGGTGCTTCCAGGACGTAATTCTTCTATGCAGCAATGAGGATAATTCTCAAGTTACGGACCCAGTCCGTGTAATTGCTACCATCATGTTTCAACTTAGCTTTCTCTAGGAACGCATTACAATTCAACGGAACAACAACACGGGCCATTTATCGACAATAACATAGACATGCAAAATAATATCAGGTACTAAGTTCATGATAAATTAAAGTTCAATTAATCATATTACTTAAGAACTCTCACTTAGATAGACATCCCTCTAATCATCTAAGTGATCACGTGATCCATATCAACTAAACCATGTTTGATCATCACGCGAGATGGAGTAATTTTCAATGGTGAACATCACTATGTTAATCATATCTACTATATGATTCACGCTCGACCTTTCAGTCTCAGTGTTCCGAGGCCATATCTGCACATGCTAGGCTCGTCAAGTTTAACCCGAGTATTCTGCGTATGCAAAACTGGCTTGCACCAGCTGTATGTGAACGTAGAGCTTATCACAGCCGATCATCACGTGGTTTCTCGGCACGACGAACTGTAGCAACGGTGCATACTCAGGGAGAACACTTATACCTTGAAATTTAGTGAGAGATCATCTTATAATGCTACCGCCGTACTAAGCAGAATAAGATGCATAAAGGATAAACATCACATGCAATAAATATAAGTGATATGATATGGCCATCATCATATTGTGCCTTTGATCTCCATCTTCAAAGCACCGTCATGATCACCATCGTCACCGGCTTGACACCTTGATCTCCATCGAAGCATCGTTGTCGTCTCGCCAACTATTGCTTCTACGACTATCGCTACCACTTAGTGACAAAGTAAAGCAATTACATGGTGATTGCATTTCATACAATAAAGCGACAACCATATGGCTCCTGCCAGTTGCCGATAACTGTGTTACAAAACATGATCATCTCATACAACAATTTATATAATCATGTCTTGACCATATCACATCACAACATGCCATGCAAAAACAAGTTAGACGTCCTCTACTTCGTTGTTGCAAGTTTTACGTGGCTGCTACGGGCTTAGCAAGAACTGTTCTTACCTACGCATCAAAACCACAACGATTCTTCGTCAAGTTTGTTGTTTTAACCTTCAACAAGGACCGGGCGTAGTCACACTCGATTCAACTAAAGTTGGAGAAACAGACACTCACTAGCCACCTGTGTGTGAAGCACGTCAGTACAACCAGTGTCTCATAAGGGTACGCGTAATGTCGGTCTGAGTCGCTTCATCCATAATACCGCCCAATCAAAGCATGACATGCTGGTAAGCAGTATGACTATTATCGCCCACAACTCTTTGTGTTCTACTCGTGCATATAACATCTATGGATAGACATGGCTCAGATGCCACTGTTGGGGAACGCAGTAATTTCAAAAAAAATCCTACGCACACGAAAGATCCATCTAGGTGATGCATAGCAACGAGCGGGGAGAGTGTGTCCACGTACCCTCGTAGACCGAAAGCGGAAGCGTTAAGTAACACGGTTGATGTAGTTGAACGTCTTCACGATCCAACCGATCAAGTACCGAACACACGGCACCTCTGCGATCTGCACACGTTTAGCTCGGTGACGTCCCTCGTACTCTTTATCCAACTGAGGCCGAGGGAGAGTTTCATCAGCACGACGGTGTTGGGGATCGTAGCAGAAATTAAAATTTTCTACGCATCACCAAGATCAATCTATGGAGTCATCTAGCAACGAGAGGGAGAGGAGTGCATCTACATGCCCTTGTATATCGCGAGCGGAAGCGTTCAAGTGAACGGGGTTGATGGAGTCGTACTCGTCGTGATCCAAATCACCGATGATCCTAGCGCCAAACGGACAGCACCTCCGCGTTCAACACACGTACGGAGCAGACACGTCTCCTCCTTCTTGATCCAGCAAGGGGGAGGAGAAGTTGATGGAGATCCAGCAGCACGACGGCGTGGTGGTGGAAGCAGCAGGATTCCAGCAGGGCTTCGCCAAGCGCTACTGGAGGAGGAAGAGGTGTCACGGGAGGGAGAGGGAGGCGCCAGGGCTTAGGGTGCGGCTGCCCTCCCTCCCCTCCACTATATATAGGGGCTAAGGGGGGCGCATGCCCCCCTTGGAGATCCCATCTAGAGGGGGGCGGCGGCCCCTCGGGGGGGCAACGGCCCCCCTAAGGTTTCCAACCCTAGGTGCCTTGGGCCCTTGGATGGGGTGCACCAGCCCTCCAGGGGCTGGTTCCCACGCCACTTCAGCCCATGGGGCCCTCCGGGATAGGTGGCCCCACCCGGTGGACCCCCAGGACCCTTCCGGTGGTCCCGGTACAATACCGGTGAACCCCAAAACTCTCCTGGTGGCCGAAACTGGACTTTCTATATATAAATCTTTACCTCCAAACCAATCCGGAACTCCTCATGACGTCCGGGATCTCATCCGAGACTCCGAACAACTTTCGGTTAACCGCATACTAATATCTCCACAACTCTAGCGTCACCGGACCTTAAGTGTGTAGACCCTACGGGTTCGGGAGACACGTAGACATGACCGAGATAACTCTCCGGTCAATAACCAACAGCGAGATCTGGATACCCATGTTGGCTCCCACATGCTCCACGGTAATCTCATCGGATGAACCACGATGTCGAGGATTCAATCAATCCCGTATACAATTCCCTTTGTCTATCGGTACGATACTTGCCCGAGATTCGATCGTTGGTATACCGATACCTTGTTCAATCTCATTACGGCAAGTCTCTTTACTCGTTCCCGTAACACATCATCCCGTGAACAACTCCTTGATCACATTGATCTCATTATGATGATGTCCTACCGAGTGGGACCAGAGATACCTCTCCGTCATACGGAGTGACAAATCCCAGTCTCGATTCGTGCCAACCCAATAGAGACTTTTGGGGATACCTGTAGTGCACCCTTATGGCCACCCAGTTACGTTGTGGCGTTTGGTACACCCAATGCACTCCTACAGTATCCGGGAGTTGCACAATCTCGTGGTCTAAGGAAATGATACTTGACATTAGAAAAGCTCTAGCAGATGAACTACACGATCTTGTGCTATGCTTACGATTGGGTCTTGTCCATCACATCATTCTCCTAATGATGTGATCCCGTTATCAATGACATCCAATGTCCATAGTCAGGAAACCATGACCATCTATTGATCAACGAGCTAGTCAACTAGAGGCTCACTAGGGACATGTTGTGGTCTATGTATTCACACATGTATTACGATTTACGGATAACACAATTATAGCATGAACAATAGACAATTATCATCAACAAGGAAATATAATAATTACCTTTTTATTATTGCCTCTAGGGCATATTTCCAACAGTCTCCCACCTGCACTAGGGTCAATAACCTAGTTACATTGTGATGAACCGAACACCCATAGAGTTCTGGTGTTGATCATGCTTTGCACGTGGAAGAGGTTTAGTCAACGGATCTGCGACATTAAGGTCCGTATGCACTTTACAAATCTCTATGTCTCCATCTTGAACATTTTCACGAATGGATTTGAAGTGACGCTTGATATGCCTGGTCTTCTTGTGAAACCTGGGCTCCATGGCAAGGGCAATAGCTCCAGTGTTGTCACAGAAGAGAGTCATCGGGCCCGACGCATTGGGAATAACTCCTAGGTCGGTAATGAACTCCTTCATCTAGATTGCTTCATGTGCTGCCTCCGAGGCTGCCATGTACTCCGCTTCACATGTAGATCCCGCCACAACGCTTTGCTTGCAACTGCACCAGCTTACTGCCCCACCATTCAAAATATACACGTATCCGGTTTGTGATTTGGAGTCATCCAGATATGTGTCGAAGCTAGCATCGACGTAACCCTTTACGACGAGCTCTCCGTCACCTCCATAAACGAGAAACATATCCTTAGTCCTTTTCAGGTACTTCAGGATATTCTTGACCGCTGTCCAGTGTTCCATGCCGGGATTACTTTGGTACCTTCCTACCAAACTTACGGCAAGGTTTACATCAGGTCTGGTACATAGCATGGCATACATAATAGACCATATGGCTGAGGCATAGGGGATGACACTCATCTTTTCTCTATCTTCTGCCATGGTCGGGCATTGAGCCGAGCTCAATTTCACACCTTGCAGTACAGGCAAGAACCCCTTCTTGGACTGATCCATATTGAACTTCTTCAATATCTTATCGAGGTATGTGCTTTGCGAAAGACCTATGAGGCGTCTCGATCTGTCTCTGTAGATCTTGATGCCTAATATATAAGCAGCTTCTCCAAGGTCCTTCATTGAAAAACATTTATTCAAGTAGGCCTTTATGCTTTCCAAGAGTTCTATATCATTTCCCATCAACAGTATGTCATCCACATATAATGTGAGAAATGCTACAGAGCTCCCACTCACTTTCTTGTAAACACAGGCTTCTCCATAAGCCTTCATAAACCCAAACGCTTTGATCATTTCATCAAAGCAAATGGTCCAACTCCGAGATGCTTGCACCAGCCCATAGATTGAGCGCTGGAGCTTGCGTACCTTGTTAGCATTCTTAGGATCGACAAAACCTTCCAGCTGCATCATATACAATTCTTCCTTAAGAAAGCCGTTAAGGAATGTCGTTTTGACATCCATTTGCCATATCTCATAATCATAGAATGCGGCAATTGCTAACATGATTCGGACGGACTTCAGCTTCGCTACGGGTGAGAAAGTCTCATCGTAGTCAACCCCTTGAACTTGTTGATAACCCTTAGTGACAAGTCGAGCCTTATAGATGGTCACATTACCATCCGCGTCTGTCTTCTTCTTAAAGATCCATTTATTTTCTATCGCTCGCCGATCATCGGGCAAGTCTGTCAAAGTCCATACTTTGTTTTCATACATGGATCCTATCTCGGATTGCATGGCTTCAAGCCATTTGTTGGAATCTGGGCCCGTCATCGCTTCTTCATAGTTTGAAGGTTCACCGTTGTCTAACAACATGATTTCCAAGACAGGGTTGCCGTACCACTCTGGTGTGGAACGTGTCCTAGTGGACCTACGAAGTTCAGTAGGAGCTTGATCCGAAGTACCTTGATCATCATCATTAACTTCCTCTCTAGTCGGTGCAGGCACCACAGGAACATCTTCCTGAGCTGCGCTACTTTCCGTTTCAAGAGGCAGTACTTCATCAAGCTCTACTTTCCTCCAACTTACTTCTTTCAAGAGAAACTCTTTCTCCAGAAAGGATCCGTTCTTGGCAACAAAGATCTTGCCTTCGGATCTGAGGTAGAAGGTATACCCAATGGTTTCCTTAGGGTATCCTATGAAGACACATTTTTCTGACTTGGGTTCGAGCTTTTCAGGTTGAAGTTTCTTGACATAAGCATCGCATCCCCAAACTTTTAGAAACGACAGCTTAGGTTTCTTCCCAAACCATAATTCATACGGTGTCGTCTCAACGGATTTCGACGGAGCCCTATTTAAAGTGAATGCGGCAGTCTCTAAAGCATAGCCCCAAAATGAGAGCGGTAGATCGGTAAGAGACATCATAGATCGCACCATATCCAATAGAGTGCGATTAGGACGTTCGGACACACCATTTCGCTGAGGTGTTCCAGGAGGCGTGAGTTGTGAAACGATTCCACATTTCCGTAAGTGCGTGCCAAATTCGTGACTCAAATATTCTCCCCCACGATCTGATCGTAAGAACTTGATTTTCCTATCACGTTGATTCTCAACCTCACTCTGAAATTCCTTGAACTTTTCAAAGGTCTGAGACTTGTGTTTCATTAAGTAGACATACCCATATCTACTTAAGTCACCAGTGAGGGTGAGAACATAATGATAACCACCGCGAGCCTCAACGCTCATTGGACCGCACACATCAGTATGTATGATTTCCAATAAGTTGGTTGCTCGCTCCATTGTTCCGGAGAACGGAGTCTTGGTCATTTTACCCATGAGGGATGGTTCGCACGTGTCAAATGATTCATAATCAAGAGACTCCAAAAGTCCATCTGCATGGAGTTTCTTCATGCGTTTGACACCAATGTGACCAAGGCGGCAGTGTCACAAGTATGTGGGACTATCATTATCAACCTTACATCTTTTGGCATTCACACTATGAATATGTGTAACATCACATTCGAGATTCAATAAGAATAAACCATTGACCAGCGGGGCATGACTAAAAAACATGTCTCTCATATAAATAGAACAACCATTATTCTCAGATTTATATGAGTAGCCATCTCGCATTAAACGAGATCCAGATACAATGTTCATGCTCAAAGCTGGTACTAAATAACAATTATTGAGGTTTAAAACTAACCCCGTGGGTAAATGTAGAGGTAGCGTGTCAACGGCGATCACATCGACCTTGGAACCATTCCCGACGCGCATCGTCACCTCGTCCTTCGCTAGTCTCCGCTTATTCCGCAGCTCCTGTTTTGAGTTACAAATATGAGCAGCCGCACCGGTATCAAATACCCAGGAGCTACTACGAGCGCTGGTTAGGTACACATCAATAACATGTATATCACATATACCTTTGGTATTGCCAGCCTTCTTATCCGCTAAGTACTTGGGGCAGTTCCGCTTCCAGTGACCATTTCCCTTGCAATAAAAGCACTCAGTCTCAGGCTTGGTCCATGCTTTGGCTTCTTCCCAGCAACTGGCTTACCGGGCGCGGTAACTCCCTTGCCGTCCTTCTTGAAGTTCTTCTTACACTTGCCTTTCTTGAACTTAGTGGTTTTATTCACCATCAACACTTGATGTTCCTTTTTGATCTCCACCTCCGCTGATTTCAGCATTGAATATACCTCAGGAATGGTCTTTTCCATCCCCTGCATATTGAAGTTCATCACAAAGCTCTTGTAGCTAGGTGGGAGCGACTGAAGGATTCTATCAACGACCGCGTCATCCGGGAGATTAACTCCCAGCTGAGATAAGCGGTTGTGCAACCCAGACATTTTGAGTATGTGCTCGCTGACAGAACTATTCTCCTCCATCTTACAACTGTAGAACTTGTCGGAGACTTCATATCTCTCGACCCGGGCATGATCTTGGAAAACCATTTTCAGCTCTTGGAACATCTCATATGCTCCGTGCTGCTCAAAACACTTTTGGAGCCCCGGTTCTAAGCTGTAAAGCATGCCGCACTGAACCAGGGAGTAATCATCACTACGCGACTGCCAAGCGTTCATAACGTCTTGAGTTGCTGGGAAAACAGGTGCTTCACCTAGCGGTGCATCAAGGACATATGCTTTCTTGGCAGCTATGAGGATAATCCTCAGGTTACGGACCCAGTCCGTGTAGTTGCTACCGTCGTCTTTCAGCTTGGTTTTCTCTAGGAACGCGTTGAAGTTGAGGGCAACATTAGCGTGGGCCATTTGATCTACAAGACATATTGCAAAGTTTTAGACTATGTTCATGATAATTAAGTTCATCTAATCAAATTATTTAATGAACTCCCACTTAGATAGACATCCCTCTAGTCATCTTAGTGATACATGCACCGAGTCAACTAAGCCGTGTCCGATCATCACGTGAGACGGACTAGTCATCATCGGTGAACATCTTCATGTTGATCGTATCTTCTATACGACTCATGTTCGACCTTTCGGTCTTCCGTGTTCCGAGGCCATGTCTGTACATGCTAGGCTCGTCAAGTCAACCTAGGTGTGTTGCGTGCGTAAATCTGGCTTACACCCGTTGTATTCGAACGTTAGAATCTATCACACCCGATCATCACGTGGTGCTTCGAAACAACAAACCTTCGCAATGGTGCACAGTTAGGGGGAACACTTTCTTGAAATTATTTCGAGGGATCATATTATTTAAGCTACCATCGTTCTAAGCAAATAAGATGTAAAAACATGATAAACATCACATGCAATCAAATAGTGACATGATATGGCCAATATCATTTGCTCCTTTTGATCTCCATCTTCGGGGCGCCATGATCATCATCGTCACCGGCATGACACCATGATCTCCATCATCATGATCTCCATCATCGTGTCTTCATGAAGTTGTCACGTCAACTATTACTTCTACTACTATGGCTAACAGTTTAGCAATAAAGTAAAGTAATTACATGACGCTTATGCTGACACGCAGGTCATAAATAAATTAAGACAACTCCTACGGCTCCTGTCGGTTATCATACTCATCGACATGCAAGTCGTGATTCCTATTACAAGAACATGATCAATCTCATATATCAGATATATCATTCATCACATCCTTTTGGCCATATCACATCACACGGCATATGCTGCAAAAACAAGTTAGACGTCCTCTAATTGTTGTTGCAAATTTTTACGTGGCTTCTATAGGTTTCTTAGCAAGAACCTTTCTTACCTACGCCAAAACCACAACGTGATATGCCAATTTCTATTTACCCTTCATAAGGACCCTTTTCATCGAATCCGATCTGACTAAAGTGGGAGAGACAGACACCCGCTAGCCACCTTATGCAACTAGTGCATGTCAGTCGGTGGAACCTGTCTCACGTAAGTGTACGTGTAAGGTCGGTCCGGGCCTCTTCATCCCACGATGCCGCCGGATCAAGATAAGACTAGTAACGGCAACTAAATTGACAAAATCGACGCCCACAACAACTTGTGTTCTACTCGTGCATAGAAACTACGCATAAACCTGGCTCTAATACCATTGTTGGGGATCGTAGCAGAAATTAAAATTTTCTACGCATCACCAAGATCAATCTATGGAGTCATCTAGCAACGAGAGGGAGAGGGGTGCATATACATACCCTTGTAGATCGCAAGCGGAAGCGTTCAAGTGAACGGGTTTGATGGAGTCGTACTCATCGTGATCCAAATCACCGATGATCCTAGCGTCGAACGGACGGCACCTCCGCGTTCAACACACGTACGGAGCGGAGACATATCCTCCTTCTTGATCCAACAAGGGGGGAGGAGAAGTTGATGGAGATCCAGCAGCAAGACGGCATGGTGGTGGAAGCAGCGGGATTTCAGCAGGGCTTCGCCAAGCGCTACTAGAGGAAGAGGTGTCACGGGAGGGAGAGGGAGGCGCCAGGGCTTAGGGTGCGGCTGCCCTCCCCACTCCACTATATATAGGGGCTAAGGGGGGCACATGCCCCCCTTGGAGATCCCATCTAGAGGGGGTGGCGGCCCCTCGAGGGGGTTCCAACCAAGGGGGTGCATGCCCCCTCGGGGGGCAACGGCCCCCCCTAGGGTTTCCAACCCTAGGTGCCTTGGGCTCTTGGGTGGGGCGCACCAGCCCACCAGTTTCTGGTTACCACGCCACTTCAGCCCATGGGCCCTCCGGGATAGGTGGCCCCACCCGGGGGACCCCCAGGACCCTTCCGGTGGTCCCGGTACAATACCGGTGACCCCCGAAACTCTCCTGGTGGCCGAAACTGGACTTTCTATATATAAATCTTTACCTTCAACCCATTCCAGAACTCCTCGTCACGTCCGGGATCTCATCCGGGACTCCGAACAACTTTCGGTTAACCGCATACTAATATCTCTACAACTCTAGCGTCACCGAACCTTAAGTGTGTAGACCCTACGGGTTCGGGAGACACGTAGACATGACCGAGATAACTCTCCGGTCAATAACCAACAACGGGATCTGGATACCCATGTTGGCTCCCACATGCTCCACGATAATCTCATCGGATGAACCACGATGTCGAGGATTCAATCAATCCCGTATACAATTCCCTTTGTCTATCGGTACGATACTTGCCCGAGATTCGATCGTCGGTATTCCGATACCTTGTTCAATCTCATTACGGCAAGTCTCTTTACTCGTTCCCGTAACACATCATCCTGTGAAAAACTCCTTGATCACATTGAGCTCATTATGATGATGTCCTACCGAGTGGGCCCAGAGATACCTCTCCATCATACGGAGTGACAAATCCCAGTCTCGATTCGTGCCAACCCAACAGAGACTTTCGGGGATACCTGTAGTGCACCTTTATAGCCACCCAGTTACGTTGTGACGTTTGGTACACCCAAAGCACTCCTACAGTATCCGGGAGTTGCACAATCTCATGGTCTAAGGAAATGATACTTGACATTAGAAAAAGCTCTAGCAGACGAACTACACGATCTTGTGCTATGCTTAGGATTGGGTCTTGTCCATCACATCATTCTCCTGATGATGTGATCCCGTTATCAATGACATCCAATGTCCATAGTCAGGAAACCATGACCATCTATTAATCAACGAGCTAGTCAACTAGAGGCTCACTAGGGACATGTTGTGGTCTATGTATTCACACATGTATTATGATTTCCGGATAACACAATTATAGCATGAACAATAGACAATTATCATCAACAAGGAAATATAATAATAACCTTTTTATTATTGCCTCTAGGGAATATTTCCAACAGACGGTGTGATGACGGTGATGATGAAGTTACCGACGCACGGCTTCGCCTAAGCACTACAACGATATGACCGAGGTGGAAATCTGTGGAGGGGGGCATCGCACACGGCTAAGACAACTGTCAACTTGTGTGTTCTAGGGTGCCCCCCGCCCCCCGTATATAAAGGAGCAAGGGGGGGGCCGGCCGGCCCTCATGGGGCGCGCCCCAAGTAGGATTTCTACTAGGAAACCTATTCCTAGTAGGTTTCCAACAAGGGAAGAGAGAGGGGAAAGGAAGGAAAGAGAGAGAGGGAGAGGGAAAGAGGGGGCGCCGCCCCCTCCTAGTCCAATTCGGACTCCTCAAGGGGGGGCGGTCATCCCTAAGGACCCCTACTCTCTCTCACACACACAAGGCCCATGTTGGCCCATCAGTTCCCCCAAGGGTTCCGATAACCCCCCGGCACTCCGATATTTATCCGATGACCCCCAGAACTCATCCGGTGTCCGAATAACATCCTCCAATATATCAATATTTATGTCTCGACCATTTCGAGACTCCTCGTCATGTCCATAATCACATCCGGGGCACCGAAAAATCTTAGGTGCATCAAAACAAATAAACTCAAAATACCGATCGTCATCGAACGTTAAGCGTGCGGACCCTACGGGTTCGAGAACTATGTAGACATGACCGAGACTCATCTCTGGTCAATAACCAAAAGCGGAACCTAGATGCTCATATTGGTTCCTACATATTCTACGAAGATCTTAATCGGTCAAACCGCATAACAATATAAGTTGTTCCCTTTGTCATCGGTATGTTACTTGCCCGAGATTCAATCGCTGGTATCTCAATACCTAGTTCAATCTCGTTACTGACAAGTCTCTTTACTCGTTCTGTAATGCACCATCCCATAACTAACTCATTAGTCACATTGCTTGCAAGGCTTATGGTGATGTGCATTACCGAGAGGGCCCAAAGATACCTCTCCCACAATCGGAGTGGCAAATCCTAATCTCGATCTATGCCAACTCAACAAACACCATCGGAGACACATTTAGAGCATCTTTATAATCACCCAATTACGTTGTGACGTTTGATAGCACACTAAGTGTTCCTTCGGTATTCGGGAGTTGCATAATCTCATAGTCATAGGAACATGTATAAGTTATGAAGAAGCAATAGCAATAAACTAAACAATCATAATGCTAAGCTAACGGATGGGTCAAGTCAATCACATCATTCTCTAATGATGTGATCCTATTCATCAAATGACAACTCATGTCTATGACTAGGAAACTTAACCATCTTTGATTAACGAGCTAGTCAAGTAGAGGCATACTAGTGACACTCTGTTTGTCTATGTATTCACACATGTACTAAGTTTCCGGTTAATACATAGCATGAATAATAAACGTTTATCATGATATAAGGAAATATAAATAACAACTTTATTATTGCCTCTAGGGCATATTTCCTTCAGAAAGCACCATGAATAAAGTGTGAACCACCATCAGTAATTAAATATCTCGGGACTCCAAACCTTGGGAAAATAACTTCTTTAAGAATTTTAATAGAGGTGTTTTGATCAACACTACTAGTTGGAGTAGCTTCTACCCACTTAGTAACATAATCAACATCAACCAAAATATGAGTATACCCATTAGAGGAAGGAAAAGGTCCCATGTATTTGAAACCTCAAGCATCAAATGGTTCAACAACAAGTGGATAATTCATAGGCATTTCCTGACGCTTACAGATATTACCAATTCTTTGGCATTCATCACAAGATAAAACATACTTATGGGAATCCTTGAAGAGAGTAGGACAGTAAAAAATAGATTGCAATACCTTATGAGCAGTTCTATCTCCTGCATGATGTCATCCATATGCTTTTGTTCATGCTCAGGTACACAACATCTAATAATACCATCTACCCCTTCTTTATAGAGGTGTGGGTCATCCCAAAAGTAATGCCTTAAATCATAAAAGATTTTTCTTTTGTTGGTATGTGATACTACGTGGTATATATTTAGCAACAATGTAATTAGCATAGTCAGCATACCAAGGAGTGTTATGAGAAACATTTATTGCAACAGTTGTTCATCACGAAAGCTATCATCAATAGGTAGTGGGTCATCAAGGATATTTTCTAACCTAGACAAGTTATCAGCTACGGGGTTTTCAACTCCTTTTCTATCAGTAATATGTAAATCAAATTATTGTAGCAAAAGAACCCACCTAATGAGTCTAGGTTTAGCATCTTTCTTTTCCGTAACATATTTTATAGCAGCATGATCGGTGTGAACAGTTACTTTGGAATCAACAATATAAGATCTAAATTTATCACAAGCAAACACAACTGCTGAAAATTCTTTTTCAGTAGTAGCATAATTTCGTTGAGCACTGTCTAGAGTTTTACTAGCATAATGAATAACATTTATTTTTTTATCAACTCTTAGAGAAGTCTTTAATAAACCTCCTATAGAAATCAGCATGACCAAGGAAACTATGAATACCTTTGATATCTTTAGGACATGGCATTTTCTCAATTGCATCAACTTTATATCAACATCAATACCTCGTTCAGAAATTTTATGTCCCAAGACAATACCTTCATTAACCATAGAGTGGCACTTCTCCCAATTCAAGACAAGATTAGTTTGCTCGCATCTCTGCAAAAATTGGTCAAGGTTGCTTAAGCAATCATCAAAAGAAGTTCCATAAACAAAAAAATCATCCATGAAAATCTCAACAATCTTTTCACAAAAGTCAGAGAATATAGCAGTTATACATCTTTGAAATGTAGCAGGTGCATTAGATAAACCAAAAGGCATACGTCTATAAGCATAAGTTCCAAAAGGACAAGTAAAGGTGGTTTTCTCTCTATCAGGTTGCAAAACAGGTATTTGAGAAAAACCAGAGTATCCATCGGAAAAACAAAAGTGTGTGTGCTTAGATAACCTTTCTAGCATTTGATCAATAAAAGGTAGAGGGTAATGATATTTTCTAGTAGCTTTATTTAAATTTTTGAAATCAATTACCATTCCATAACCAGTGACAATTCTTTGTGGAATAAGTTCATTTTTATCATTAGGAACAACAGTAATACCTCCCTTCTTAGTGACACAATTGTCAGTGTACAAAAAGAGGGGTACACTTTTTGTACCCCTATAACTGTGCACGGGCAGTCTGAGCCACGGGCACTGCCACACCAAGCACGGCAAGGGAGGTAAGCCAAGGTAAGGCTGGAGCTCATGAGAAGCAGAACGACGCCAAGACCAAGACCACAAAGAGCAAAGGGGACGAAGTGGACTCCCCCGGCAAGATCCTTGCCGGGGGCAGTTCTAGCAGACCCGGCAAGACCCTTGTCGTGGCAGCTCGCCCCACACCTACGGAGCGAGTCACCCTTGAGTCCACTGCCCCCATGGGGCAAGGATTCGGGAGACATCCCCGTGGTTGCATGTAGATCTTTGTGAAGACATTCAAGATCAGATACACACTTTAGAAGATGATGATCCTCAGCGGGATCCCAGCCGAGGAGGACCACAAGGTCCCCGGCAAGAGCCTTGCCGGGGATGACAGTAGGCGCCACGGCAGGACCCTTGCCGGGGCCGCGGCAAGGCCCTTGCCATCAACACCCGTAGGGCCACCATCAGGCCCATGCCAATCAAACCTCCACCGCCGCTCGCATGCAGCTGCCGACCCAACCAGCTAGACAGGCACCTGCGTGGTGGCAAGCGGATCTTCATGGAGACCCACCACTGCGCCACCTCAGCTACCTGCCTGCCTACATGGCACCGCGGGCACCGCGGGCCAGGGCGCGTGTCGACGCAAGAGGGAGCGGCGACGGATGAGACAGGGCTCTCCCCCGCCCCCTGATAAAGCAAGGACACCTAAGCAAGACGCATTAAATGCGCCTTGTCATGTAATGCGAGGGATAACCTCGCATCACTATACCCTTTCCACCTCCTGTGTGCCACTGTGGCAACCCCTTTCCCTATAAAAGGAGGCCCAAGGTGACCAGGAAGAGGATTCGGCTTTTTGGAGCTCCTCACGCCCCATAGCTAGCTCAAGAACACAGATATACAATCCACCAAAGCAGGAGTAGGGTTTCACGCATCCTCGCAGCCCGAACCTGGGTAAAGGAACCGTGTGCTATCTGTTTGATCCGCTCTTCTCACGACCCCGCGCCCCGCAACCGTAGTAGGGATTCTTGTGATCCCATAGGTGTCGTTCCACACCGACATCTTTGGCACGCCAGGTAGGGGCGCAGTTGCGAGAATCGGCTTTGGCAGTTAGCCTGGCGCTCCTTCATCTTCGTGACCCTTGAAGAAGAAAGGAGGCCAGAAGATCGACACTCGAGCGATCGCAAACAGAAGCTAAGTTGCACTGAACCCTTATTTGTACCGCCCTTCTTATTTGAGGTTATCCCCCCCCCCCCGGAGATGTCGCGCCTTTGTATGAAAAACCTGCACGCCAGGGGGATCTACCACGATCAGCAACGCCCTTGCCCTATTTCGAGTCCGCTCAACAGCTCAAGCGGCTGCGTCGAGAGTGGCAGAGTAGCCTTCCGCGATCAACAACGCCCTCGATTCTGACTCGAGTCAAGCTCGACAGTTCGAGCGGCCGCGTTCGGAACGGGAAGGTGGCTCGTCCGGCAGCACGCGTACCCGGCAGGCCATGGGGATCCGTCCCCAAGACGCCGCTTGGGGCTTCCGCGCCGGCAAGCCTTCCCGATCGACGTAGGGCACACATACAAAGAGGAATTGAACGGGGAAATAACATGCATGAAAATTAAGGGTACTTCAAAGTCATATTACATCACATCATAGTTGCGGTTCTAACTAAAGATAAAATTTGTCTTGGTCGGGAACCTGCAGCGGCGAAGAAGAACGGGATGCCTAATCCCGGCGCTGGCCTTCCACCCTCTTGATTTCGTCGATGCAGTCGGTGATGGGCTTGATGCGCTTCTTGAGCACCGTGGGGTCAGCACCCTCCGACAAGCTCTTCATCGCGGCCGCGAAGTCAAGGTCGGGATTCCAGTACGCCACCTTGGTGAGGACCTTGGTCATGACCCTCTGGCAAAGTCGCCGGGCCTCCTTGGCCAGCGTGGTCGTCCTGTTGGAGTGGAGATAGGCCAAGGCTCCGAGGATGCCCTCGAAGAAATGGGTCAGCTTGGCGTTGACGGTCCCGCTGCGCTCAGGGGCGTACCTCACGTTTGGCATCCCCATGGTGGCCAATTGCAAGGTGACCCTGCCGGCGACGACCTCCAGATGGCTGATCCACCTGTTCTCGCCCGCCACATATTCCTGGTGGGAGGCGGCCTCGTTCGCCTGCAGCTGCTTCTCCTCCTCCAGGCTCCTGGTCAAGGTCTCCTCCTGAGCCCTGCTCTCCAACAACAGCTTCTCGAGATCCTCCAGCTTCAGCTTGAGGTCTCTGATGGAGTTCTGCGCCTCAGAGAGCTCTCCAGCCCCGCTGATGACCGCTCCTTGCGCCTCTACCAAGGCGCGGTTGAGCGTGCTCTTCTCGCTGGACAGCTTGAGGGCCTGCTCCTTCAGCTCGTCCCGCTCTGCTTCCAGCTCCTTCACCCTGCCGTCATGGGCCAGGGCTTGGGCATCGAGTGCCTCTTTGTGCCTCTGCTCCAGCTCGCGGGTCCGTCACGCGACAAGGGCCTCAAGCTCCTCGTCCTTGCCGCGGAGCGTTGCGGCAAGCTTCGCCTCGCGCACGGAGAGGTTCTCCTCCTGGGAGTCCAAGGCGGCTTGGTGCTGGTTCCGGGCGGCTTCGGCCGCGGCAGCCAAGTTCGCCGCCTTCTCCTGGGCCTTCTCGATGTCAGCCATCTTCATGGTGAGCTCTACATCGCGCTTGGCCAATTTCTCCTGAAAGGCCCTCTGCTCCTCGCGAGTCTGGTGGAACCAGGACTACGTCTCGGCGACGCGCGCCTTGAAGTCCACCTCCGCGCTGTCCACCGCTGCCGCCCTGGACTTGACTTTGTCCAGGCGAGCACGGTAGAGCACTTGGAGCTTCCGGAAATTGGCCCCCATGGCGCGGAAGAGCTACTCTTCTGGAGAACCATCGCCGCCAACGCCCGGCGCGTCGACAACCTCGAGCCCGGTGGCGGCAAGCACCTCGCCGTCAAAAACTTCCCCTTCAGCGGGCGACGACGAAAGCTTGCGAGGGAAGGAAGAGAGGGAACGGCGGCTCTGAGATTGGAAAAGGCACGAGGGAAGAGGAGAAAGTGAGCAGCGCGCCCGCGGTTATTCCCTCTTTGGGGGAAAATGCGGGCCGCCTCCTTTCACATTAACTGTGATGTGACGCATGCCCGCGGGAAGCAACCCCACGCATGCCGCCCACGTCACACACGCCTCCCCATGCCGCGCCACGCGCGGGAAGCGTGGGAAGCGCAGCGCGCGAAGGAACTTACCGCGGTAAAAACCGTCCCGCCTGCCCGCGCACCGTTTTTGGGCCTAGCCCAACAACGCGTTGCGCTTATGTGTGGCCCAGGCCGGGGGGCTCCTGTCGGTGTACAAAAAGAGGGGTACACTTTTTGTACCCCTATAACTGTGCACGGGCAGTCTGAGCCACGGGCACCGCCACACCAAGCACGGCAAGGGAGGTAAGCCAAGGTAAGGCCGGAGCTCAAGAGAAGCAGAACGACGCCAAGACCAAGACCACAAAGAGCAAAGGGGACGAAGTGGACTCCCCCGGCAAGATCCTTGCCGGGGGGCAGTTCTAGCGGACCCGGCAAGACCCTTGTAGTGGCAGCTCGCCCCACACCTACGGAGTGAGTCACCCTTGAGTCCACTGCCCCCATGGGGCAAGGATTCGGGAGACATCCCCATGGTGGCATGCAGATCTTTGTGAAGACATTCAAGATCAGATACACACTTTAGAAGATGATGATCCTCGGCGGGATCCCAGCCGAGGAGAACCACAAGGCCCCCGGCAAGAGCCTTGCCGGGGATGACAGCAGGCGCCACGACAGGACCCTTGCCGGGGCCGCGGCAAGACCCTTGTCGGGGCCGTGGCAAGGCCCTTGCCATCAACACCCGTAGGGCCACCATCAGGCCCACGCCAATCAAACCTCCACCGCCGCTCGCATGCAGCTGCCGACCCAACCAGCTGGGCAGGCACCTGTGTGGCGGCAAGCGGATCTTCGTGGAGACCCACCACTGCGCCACCTTAGCTACCTGCCTGCCTACATGGCACCGCGGGACCGCTGGCCAGGGCGGGTGTCGATGCAAGAGGGAGCAGCGACGGACGAGATAGGGCTCTCCCCCGCCCCCTGATAAAGCAAGGACACCTAAGCAAGACGCATTAAATGCGCCTTGTCATGTAATGCGAGGGATAACCTCGCATCACTATACCCTTTCCACCTCATGTGTGCCACTGTGGCAACCCCTTTCCCTATAAAAGGAGGCCCAAGGCAACCAGGAAGAGGATTCGGCTTTTTGGAGCTCCTCACGCCCCATAGCTAGCTCAAGAACATAGATATACAATCCACCAAAGCAGGAGTAGGGTTTTACGCATCCTCGTGGCCAAACCTGGGTAAAGGAACCGTGAGCTATCTGTTTGATCTGCTCTTCTCACGACCCCGCGCCCCGCAACCGTAGTAGGGATTCTTGTGATCCCATAGGTGTCGTTCCACACCGACAACAATGAACGGGACTTACCCATCTACTATCAGCTATGTGATAGATTATACCTCCTTCCAGAAGCTTCAATATTTCAGTTCTTACCACCTCTTTCATTTTGGGATTTAAACATCTTTGGTGGTCAACAACAGGTTTAGCACCAGGTTCCATATTAATTTTGCGTTGACAGAGAGTGGGACTAATGCCCTTAAGATCATCAAGAGTATATCCAATAGCAGCTCGGTGCTTCTTCAGAACCTTCAATATTTTTTCTTCTTCATGTTCTGAAAGGTTAGCACTAAGAATAACATGATATATCTTTTTCTCATCAAGATAAGCATATTTCAAAGTGTCTGCCAATTGTTTTAATTCAAACACATGATCACCTTTAGGTGGAGGACGACCTCCTGGAGTTTCAATGGGCAAATTGTGTTTAAGAAAAGTTCGTTGTTCAAAGAAAATTCTATCTATATCATTTCTTTCATGCATATGCATATCGTTTTCATGGTTTAGCAAATATTGTTCTAGTCGATTAGTAAGAGGCACAGCAATGGAAGCAAGACCAATTATTTCATCCTTACTAGTCAATTCTCTCTTATGATGCCTTCAACTGAACTTAGAAAAATTAAACTCATGAGACTTGTTGGGGATATTACTAACTGGCGTAAACCGGCTCAGACAGGCCGGGTTAACTTCATCCATAGTTAAGTATGTTAAAGCCCATGTAGGCAGATGAGGATGGTATGTAAGGGTTTAAGCCCACAATCGGTTTAAAGCCCATAGCTGTAAACCGGCGTCGGTATGTAACTTGTATGGTAAGTTAGAAGTAGTGGAGACCGAACCAGACACGTGTATAAGCCGGTCTCGGGACTCTGTAAACCGACGGGCGTCACCCGTCTATATAAGGGGACGACCCGGCAGCGGTTCAGGGACAACAGACAACAAATCGAGACTTAGGTGAAGCTTATTTGCTCCCTAGTCATCGAAACCCCATCAATTCCATCACAACTAGACGTAGGCTTTTACCTTCATCGAAGGGGCCAAACTAGTATAAACTCTCTTGCGTCCCTGTGTCCGCTTTAACCCCTTCAAGCTAACCCGTAGCGATGGCTCCACGACTAAGTCCTTTCATGAGGACATCTGCCGTGACAAAACCACGACAGTTGGCGCCCACCGTGGGGCTATCGCACGATGGTTTCAAGTTCTTGGAGGGCAACTTCGAAGGAATCAAGGGTTACGCCATGGGCCGGATGACCAAGAGTCGTCGCGGCAAGCTCTACATCGACGATGCGGGATGGGGCCCCGAGGCCGGCTCAATTGAGTACGGGTACCGGGTCCCCTTTGGTGGCATACACGTCTTCATCGGCAAGATCGGTGAACCGGGCCTTGAGCCGGACATCTGCACTGACCTCGTCGAAACGGCTCAGCGTGCATGATCCGCCCAGGCTAAACCGATCGTGAAGCGTGCCTTCGTGGGAGTCATCCATGGAGGGGAATACGAGGATAGATCGGAATCTGGTGATGAGACCGTCGTTTATTCCGGCGATGAATCCTCGACCGGAGAGACCGAGTCGTTATATCAATTACAAGATGGCCGGATCGGGGGCTGTTCCAATGGCGACAGTATTCCGGACCCCTCTGATCTGCCAAACCGGGTCAGAATATTCATGGCCGGTACACAAGCAGCGATCCACTCTTCGACCGCGGCATCAATGATCTCTGGGTCAGTAACGGCGACAGCAACCGGGGCAGGAGACCCTGTGCGCCCGCCGGCTCAAGTTCTATCTGATCTGTTTGATGCGTTGGATACGCTCATGACAGAGGCTAACCCAGCGGATCAGGACGCCCACAACGCGGAAATCGCAAAAGTGAAGGATCAAATTGCTCAGGCCAAGGCCGATTTAGCAGCTGAGAATGCCAGGATGACCGTGGAACGGGCCGCTTTGGATGCACAGGCTTATCGACTTATGCTGGATCAGAATGCGTCACATGAAGTCCTGAAAAGGAAGCACCGGTCTCTCTTACCTCCGGTTTTCGAGGCCAGAGACCTCTTTAACACCCCAGGAGCAGGGACTAGTAACCTGCCGGTGCTAAATCGGGCGGAAGCGCCAGGGACGGGCGCGCCGGTTCAGCCTCGCTTGGTGGATCCGCCCCGTCAGAACAATATCGTGCCTCAACCTGTCCCAACACCTCCGGGTCACTATTCCAATCCGATGGACAACCTTGTTGCTGCCGCTTCACGACTGGAGGCCATCCCAATTGAAGGTGATTCTCCGCAGGCGATGGAGACGCGCCGGGTTAAGGAACTTCTTCGGACAGCCTTGATTCAACAGGAAGCATATTCATACAGCCGTGACCGAATTCACTCCACCCCTCATCCGAGCCAGAGCTATAGCAGGCGCATGGATGAACCGGCTGTGTCAAGCAACGCACGAAACCGTGAAGCGCCCCGTGGCAACAACCCGGCAGGGGGTATCGGTGATGCTCAGGAAGTGGTAGATCGGGCCCGAACGCGCAGGGAGGCCGAGTTAGCGGCACAATATGACGCTCGTCAGCTTACGCCGGTTCGCCCAACTACCTCGGTCGAGCCAGGAGTTACCTCTAGTTCTTTGGGAGTACCATGCCTTGTCCCCGCCTTACGCAATGTGCGCCTGCCCAAGGATTTCAAGGGCCCGCGCAAGGTGCCGAGTTACACTGCCGATTTGTCTCCAGAAACATGGGTGGAGAGCTATGAGATGGCCATGGAGATGCTTGATGTGGATGATGCGGCGTGTGCAAAATATTTCACCATGATGCTAGAAGGGACGTCCCGTACTTGGTTAAAAAGTTTACCGGCCAATTCTATCAGCTCGTGGGCCAAGTTGAGATCCCGGTTTATCCAGAATTTTAAGGATACATGTAAGCAGCCTATGTCGATAGTGGACTTAGCGGCCTGTGTCCAAGAAGAAGGAGAGTCGACGACCCGTTGGGTGCACCGGGTCTCGAAGATCTTGCATTCGTCAGACCGCATCAATGCTGATACATCAGTTATAACCTTGGAAGGCAACTGCCGGTTTGAGCCTTTGAAGTTGAAATTGGGACGGTTGAAGCGCTATTGCAACGATATGTTGACCCTCATGGCTGCATTAGTGAAGTATGCTGACTCTGATAGTACCAAGGATCCTGAGTCTGACGATGACAAGACAGGGAAGGGAAAAAAGAACAGCAACTCCAAAGGGCAGCAGCACAACACGGCGGGTCATGGAAACGGCAGCAAGCGTAAAGCAGATAGCAGCATGGACTTTGTGGCTCATACCAACGCGCAGGACAAAGGTCAGCGAAGAAAGGGTAAACCGCCGAATCGCAGCGGAGCGCCCAATCCCAACCCGGACCGTTTGACTTACCTGTTAAACCAGCCCTGTCCAAAGCATGGGACGAAGGAGATGCCGGCCAACCACCTTTGGAAGGACTGCTACATCATGCAAGAGTTCAAAAATTCTAATACTTTCCGGTATGATCAGGGATCAGGTGGCGGTTCAGGGTCCGTATCTCATGGGCCGGGTTGCGGAGGAGGAAATTCCAGTTCAGGTTTCAATGGTAATCAAGGCGGACAAAACAATCAAGGTAACCAGAACAGTCAGGGTGGTTACAACCAGCAGCAGCAGTCGGGTTACCAGAGCCACCCAAAGCAGTTGAATAGTGGGCAATATCATGTTTTCACCACTAGTTTGGACAAGCGGGACCGAAAGGTTCATAAGCGGGCAGTAAATTCTGTTGAACCGGTGGTGCCCCGTTACTTACGCTGGTCTAAGCAGCCAATCATATGGAGCAGAGAAGATCACCCTCCCCGGGTTGACAATCCGGGTCAGCTAGCGTTGGTGGTGGCACCTTAGGTGGGAGGTTATAAGTTCACCAAGGTGCTCATGGACGGAGGTAGCAGTATTAACATCCTATACTATGAGACCTTCCGCCGTATGGGGCTAACAGATAAAAATCTTAAACCGTCCAATACGGTGTTCCACGGCATAGTACCTAGTAAATTGGCATATCCTATTGGCAAGATAGCCCTGGAGGTGGCCTTTGGAGATGATTATGACTCCAGATCAGAAACATTGACCTTTGAGGTGGTGAAAATTCAAAGTCCATATCACGCCCTGTTTGGACGGTCGGCTTATGCTAAATTCATGGCACCGCCCTGCTATGTCTACTCACAGCTCAAGATACCGGGTCACAAAGGAACAATAACTGTTCATGGGAGCCGCAAGGTCACTTTGGAGTGCGAAGAAGGTGATGTGGCCTATGCTGAGTCGGTTTGTCCCACGGAGGATTTGAAATTCTACAAGGATAATGTTGATCCGGCAGACATGACTCCGTTGAAAAAGCCAACTACGGAGCATGATCCGGCCCTAAAGTTTAAATCGGCTGCTGAGACTAAGCTTGTTGACTTCGTGCCTGGCGATTCATCCAAGCAGTTCAGTATCAGTGCAAACTTGGATCCGAAATAGGAAAGCGCGCTCATCGAGTTCATCCGTGAGAACCGGGACATCTTTGCGTGGAAGCCTTCTGACATGCCAGGTGTACCGAGAGAACTCGCTGAGCACACCCTTAATATTGATCCCAAGTACAAACCGGTGAAACAGTTTCTCCGTCGGTTCAACGAAGAAAGACGCAAAGCTATTGGTGTTGGGGAACGTAGTAATTTCAAAAAATTCCCTACGCACACGCAAGATCATGGTGATGCATAGCAACGAGAGGGGAGAGTGTTGTCTACGTACCCTCGTAGACCGAAGCGGAAGCGTTGACGCAACGTAGAGGAAGTAGTCGTACGTCTTCCCGATCCGACCGATCCAAGCACCGTTACTCCGGCACCTCCGAGTTCTTGGCACACGTTCAGCTCGATGACGCACCCCTAGCTCCGATCCAGCAAAGCTTCGGGGAGGAGTTCCGTCAGCACGACGGCGTGGTGACAATCTTGATGTTCTACCGGCGCAGGGCTTCGCCTAAGCACTGCAACGATATATTCGAGGTGGAATATGGTGGAGGGGGGCACCGCACACGGCTAAGGAACGATCATGAAGATCAACTTGTGTCTCCATGGGGTGCCCCCTGCCCCCGTATATAAAGGAGCAAGGGAGGGAGGAGGCCGGCCCTAGGTTTGGGCGCGCCAGGGGAGTCCTACTCCCACCGGGAGTAGGATTCCACCTTTCCTAGTCCAACTAGGTCAAGGGGGGAAAGAGGGGAAGAGGGGAAGGAAGGGAGAGAGGGGCCGCGCCCCAAACCCCTTGTCCAATTCGGACTGGGCTTGGGAGGGGCGCGCGCCACCTCCTGGTCCTTCCCACTAAGGCCCATCAAGGCCCATTGCTTCTTCCTCGTATTCCCGTAACTCCCCGGTACCTCCGAAAATACCCGAACCACTCAGAACCCTTCCGATGTCCGAATATAGTCGTCCAATATATCGATCTTTACGTCTCGACCATTTCGAGACTCCTCGTCATGTCCCCGATCTCATCCGGGACTCCGAACTCCTTCCATACATCAAAACTCATAAACTCATTATATAACTGTCATCGAAACCTTAAGCGTGCGGACCCTACGGTTCGAGAACAATGTAGACATGACCGAGACACGTTTCCGGTCAATAACCAATAGCGGGACCTGGATGCCCATATTGGCTCCTACATATTCTACGAAGATCTTTATCGGTCAGACTGCATAACAACATACGTTGTTCCCTTTGTCATCGGTATGTTACTTACCCGAGATTCGATCGTCGGTATCCAATACCTAGTTCAATCTCGTTACCGGTAAGTCTCTTTACTCGTTCCGTAATACATCATCTCACAACTAACACATTAGTTGCAATGCTTGCAAGGCTTATGTGATGAGCATTACCGAGAGGGCCCAGAGATACCTCTCCGACAATCGGAGTGACAAATCCTAATCTCGAAATACGCCAACCCAACATCTACCTTTGGAGACACCTGTAGTACTCCTTTATAATCACCCAGTTACGTTGTGACGTTTGGTAGTACCCAAAGTGTTCCTCCGGTAAACGGGAGTTGCATAATCTCATAGTCAAAGGAACATGTATAAGTCATGAAGAAAGCAATAGCAACATACTAAACGATCGGGTGCTAAGCTAATAGAATGGGTCATGTCAATCAAATCATTCAACTAATGATGTGATCCCGTTAATCAAATAACAACTCTTTGTTCATGGTTAGGAAACATAACCATCTTTGATTAACAAGCTAGTCAAGTAGAGGCATACTAGTGACACTCTGTTTGTTTATGTATTCACACATGTATCATGTTTCCGGTTAATACAATTCTAGCATGAATAATAAACATTTATCATGATATATAAGGAAATAAATAATAACTTTATTATTGCCTCTAGGGCATATTTCCTTCAGTCTCCCATTTGCACTAGAGTCAATAATCTAGTTCACATCGCCATGTGATTACCAGCAATACTTCACATCACCATGTGATTAACACCCATAGTTCACATCGATATGTGATCAACACCCAAAGGGTTTACTAGAGTCAGTAATCTAGTTCACATCGCTATGTGATTAACACCTAAAGAGTACTAAGGTGTGATCATGTTTTGCTTGTGAGAGAAGTTTAGTCAACGGGTCTGCCAAAATTCAGATCCGTATGTATTTTGCAACTTTCTATGTCTACAATGCTCTGCACGGAGCTACTTTAGTTAATTGCTCCCACTTTCAATATGTATCTAGATTGAGACTTAGAGTCATCCAGATTAGTGTCAAAACTTGCATCGATGTAACCTTTTATGACGAACCTTTTTGTCACGTCCATAATCGAGAAACATATCCTTATTCCACTAAGGATAATTTTGACCGCTGTCCAGTGATCTACTCCTAGATCATTATTGTACTCCCTTGCCTAACTCAGTGTAGGGTATACAATAGATCTGGTAAACAGCATGGCATACTTTATAGAACATATGGCCGAGGCATAGGGAATGACTTTCATTCTCTTTCTATCTTCTGTCGTGGTCAGGCTTTGAGTCTTACTCAATTTCACACCTTGTAACACAGGGAAAAACTCTTTCTTTGACTGTTCCATTTTGAACTACTTCAAAATCCTGTCAAGGTATGTACTCATTGAAAAAACTTATCAAGCGTCTTGATCTATCTCTATAGATATTGATGCTCAATATGTAAGCAGCTTCACCGAGGTCTTCCTTTGAAAAACTCCTTTCAAACACTCCTTTGTGCTTTACAGAATAATTCTACATTATTTCTGATCCACAATATGTCATACATATACTTATCAGAAATGCTGTAGTGCTCCCACTCACTTTCTTGTAAATACAGGCTTCACCGCAAGTCTGTATAAAACTATATGATTTGATCAACTTATCAAAGCGTGTATTCCAACTCCGAGATGCTTGCACCAGTCCATAGATGAATCGTTGGAGCTTGCATATTTTGTTAACACCTTTAGGATCGACAAAACCTTCTAGTTGCATCGTATACAACTCTTCTTTAATAAATCCTTTAAGGAATGCAGTTTTGTTTATCCATTTGCCGGATTTCATAAAATGCGGCAATTGCTAACATGATTCGGACAGACTTAAGCATAGATACGAGTGAGAAACTCTCATCGTAGTCAACACCTTGAACTTGTCAAAAACCTTTTGCGACAATTCTAGCTTTGTAGATAGTAACACTACTATCAGCGTCCGTCTTCCTCTTGAAGATCCATTTAATCTCAATGGCTTGCCGATCATCGGGTAAGTCAATCAAAGTCCATACTTTGTTCTCATACATGGATCATATCTCAGATTTCATGGCCTCAAACCATTTCGCGGAATCTAGGCTCATCATCGCTTCCTCATAGTTCGCAAGTTCGTCATGGTCTAGTAACATGATTTCCAGAACAGGATTACCGTACCACTCTGGTGCGGACCTTACTCTGGTTTACCTACGAGATTCGGTAGTAACTTGATCTTGAAGTTACATGATCATTATCATTAGCTTCCTTACTAATTGGTGTAGTAATCACAAGAACAGATTTCTGTGACGAACTACTTTCCAATAAGGTAGAAGGTACAATTACCTTATCAAGTTTTCTACTTTCCTCCCACTCACTTCTTTCAAGAGAATCTCCTTCTCTAGAAAGGATCCATCTTTAGCAACGATTTTGCCTTCGGATCTGTGATAGAAAGTGTACCCAACAATCTCCTTTGGGTATCCTATGAAGACACATTTCTCCGATTTGGTTCGAGCTTATCATGATGAAACTTTTTCACATAAGCATCGCAACTCCAAACTTTAAGAAAAAACAACTTTGGTTTCTTGCCAAACCACAGTTCATACGGTGTCGTCTCAACGGATTTAGATGGTGCCCTTTTCAATGTGAATGCAGCTGTCTCTAATGCATAAACCCCAAAACGATAGTGGTAGATCGGTAAGAGACATCATAGATCGCACTATATCTAATAAAGTACGGTTATGACGTTCGGATACACCATTACACTGTGGTGTTCCAGGTGGCACGATTTTGTGAAACTATTCCACATTGTTTTAACTGAAGACCAAACTCGTAACTCAAATATTTGTCTCTGCGATCAGATCGTAGAAACCTTATTTTCTTGTCACGATGATTTTTCACTTCACTCTGAAATTCTTTTGAACTTTTCAAATGTTTCAGACTTATGTTTCATCAAGTAGATATACCCATATCTGCTCAAATCATCTGTGAAGGTCAGAAAATAATGATACCTGCTGCAAGCCTTAATATTCATTGGACCACATACATCAGTATGTATGATTTCCAACAAATCTGTTGCTTGCTTCATTATTCCGGAGAACGGCGTTTTAGTCATCTTGCCCAAGAGGCATGGTTCGCAAGGATCAAGTGATTCTAAAATCCCATCAGCATGGAGTTTCTTCTTGCGCTTTACACCAATATGACTTAAACGGCAGTGCCACAAATAAGTTGCACTACCATTATTAACTTTGTATCTTTTGGTTTCAATATTATGAATATGTGTATTACTACGATCGAGATCCAACAAACCATTTTTGTTGGTGTGTATGACCATTGAAGGTTTTATTCATGTAAACAGAACAACAATTGTTCTCTAACTTAAATGAATAATCGTATTGCAATAAACATGATCGAATCATATTTATGCTTAACGCAAATACTTAAATAACACTTATTTAGGTTCAACACTAATCTCGAAAGTATAGGGAAGTGTGCGATGATGATCATATCAATCTTGGAACTACTTCCAACTTCATCGTCACTTCACCCTTAACTAGTCTTTGTTCATTCTGCAACTCCCGTTTCGAGTTACTACTCTTAGCAACTGAACCAGTATCAAATACCGAGGGGTTGCTATGAACACTAGTAAAATACATATCAATAATCTGTATATCAAATATACCTTTGTTCACTTCGCCATCCTTCTTATCCGCCAAATACTTGGGGCAGTTCCGCTTCCAGTGACCAGTCCCTTTGCAGTAAACGCACTCAGTCTCAGGCTTAGGTCCAGACTGGGCTTCTTCACTTGAGCAGCAACTTGCTTGCCGTTCTTCTAGAAGTTCCCCTTCTTCCCTTTGCCCTTTACTTGAAACTAGTGATCTTGTCAACCATCAACGCTTGATGCTCTTTCTTGATTTCTACCTCCATCGATTTCATCATTATGAAAAAGTTCGGGAGTCGTTTTCATCATCCCTTGCATACTATAGTTCATCACGAAGTTCTACTAACTTGGTGATGGTGACTAGAGAATTCTGTCAATCACTATCTTATCTGGAAGATTAACTCCCACTTGATTCAAGCGATTGTAGTACCCAGACAATCTGAGCACATGCTCACTAGTTGAGTGATTCTCCTCCATCTTTTAGCTATAGAACTTGTTGGAGACTTCATATCCCTCAACTCGGGTAGTTGCTTGAAATATTAACTTCAACTACTGGAACATCTCATATGGTCCATGACGTTCAAAACGTCTTTGAAGTCCCGATTCTAAGCCGTTAAGCATGGTGCACTAAACTATCAAGTAGTCATCATATTGAGCTAGCCAAACGTTCATAACGTCTGCATCTGCTCCTGCAATAGGTCTGTCACCTAGCGGTGCATTAAGGACATAATTCTTCTGTGCAGCAATGAGGATAAACCTCAGATCACGGATCCAATCCACATCATTGCTACTAATATTTTTCAACACAATTTTCTCTAGGAACATATCAAAATAAACATAGGGAAGCAACAACGCGAGCTATTGATCTACAACATAGATATGCTAATACTACTAGGACTAAGTTCATGATAAATTAAAGTTCAATTAATCATATTACTTAAGAACTCCCACTTAGATAGACATCCCTCTAATCCTCTAAGTGATCACGTGATCCAAATCAAACTAAACCATAACCGATCATCACGTGAAATGGATTAGTTTTCAATGGTGAACATCATCATGTTGATCATATCTACTATATGATTCACGCTCGACCTTTCGGTCTCCGTGTTCCGAGGTCATATCTTATATGCATAGCTCGTCAAGTATAACCTGAGTATTCCGCGTGTGCAACTGTTTTGCACCTGTTGTATTTGAACGTAGAGCCTATCACACCCGATCATCACATGGTGTCTCAGCACGAAGAACTTTCGCAACGGTGCATACTCAGGGAGAACACTTCTTGATAATTAGTGAGAGATCATCTTATAATGCTACCGTCAATCAAAGCAAGATAAGATGCATAAAAGATAAACATCACATGCAATCAATATAAGTGATATGATATGGCCATCATCATCTTGTGCTTGTGATCTCCATCTCCACAGCACTGTCATGATCACCATCGTCATCGGCGCCACACCTTGATCTCCATCGTAGCATCGTTGTCGTCTCGCCAATCTTATGCTTCTACGACTATCGCTACCGCTTAGTGATAAAGTAAAGCATTACAGGGCGATTCCATTGCATACAATAAAGCGACAACCATACGGCTCCTGCCGGTTGCCGATAGCTCGGTTACAAAACATGATCATCTCATACAATAAAATTTAGCATCATGTCTTGACCATATCATATCACAACATGCCCTGCAAAAGCAAGTTAGACGTCCTCTACTTTGTTTGTTGCAAATTTTACGTGGCTGCTACGGGCTGAAGCAAGAACCAATCTCACCTACGCATCAAAACCACAACGATACTTCGTCAAATAGACTCCGTTTTAACCTTCTCAAGGACCGGGCGTAGCCATACTCGGTTCAACTGAAGTTGGTGAGACAGTCTCCCGCAAGCCATCTGTGTGCAAAGCACGTCGAGGGAACCGGTCTCGCGTAAGCGTACGCGTAAGGTTGGTCCAGGTCGTCTCATCCAACAATACCGCTGACCCAAAGTATGACATGCTGGTAGGCAGTATGACTTGTATCGTCCAGAACTCACTTGTGTTCTACTCGTGCAAATAACATCAAACCATAAAAACCTAGGCTCGGATGCCACTGTTGGGGAATGTAGTAATTTCAAAAAAATTCCTACGCACACGCAAGATCATGGTGATGCATAGCAACGAGAGGGGAGAGTGTTGTCTACGTACCCTCGTAGACCGAAGCGGAAGCGTTGACGCAACGTAGAGGAAGTAGTCGTACGTCTTCCCGATCCGACCGATCTAAGCACCGTTACTCCGGCACCTCCGAGTTCTTGGCACACGTTCAGCTCGATGACGCACCCCTAGCTCCGATCCAGCAAAGCTTCGGGGAGGAGTTCCGTCAGCACGACGGCGTGGTGACAATCTTGATGTTCTACCGGCGCAGGGCTTCGCCTAAGCAATGCAACGATATATTCGAGGTGGAATATGGTGGAGGGGGGCACCGCACACGGCTAAGGAACGATCACAAAGATCAACTTGTGTCTCTATGGGGTGCCCCCTGCCCCCGTATATAAAGGAGCAAGGGAGGGAGGAGGCCGGCCCTAGGTTTGGGCGCGCCAGGGGAGTCCTACTCCCACCGGGAGTAGGATTCCACCTTTCCTAGTCCAACTAGGTCAAGGGGGGAAAGAGGGCAAGAGGGGAAGGAAGGGAGAGAGGGGCCGCGCCCCAAACCCCTTGTCCAATTCGGACTGGGCTTGGGAGGGGCGCGCGCCACCTCCTGGTCCTTCCCACTAAGGCCCATCAAGGCCCATTGCTTCTTCCTCGTATTCCCGTAACTCCCCGGTACCTCCGAAAATACCCGAACCACTCAAAACCCTTCCGATGTCCGAATATAGTCGTCCAATATATCGATCTTTACGTCTCGACCATTTCGAGACTCCTCGTCATGTCCCCGATCTCATCCGGGACTCCGAACTCCTTCCGTACATCAAAACTCATAAACTCATTATATAACTGTCATCGAAACCTTAAGCGTGCGGACCCTATGGTTCGAGAACAATGTAGACATGACCGAGACACGTTTCCGGTCAATAACCAATAGCGGGACCTAGATGCCCATATTGGCTCCTACATATTCTACGAAGATCTTTATCGGTCAGACCGCATAACAACATACGTTGTTCCCTTTGTCATCGGTATGTTACTTACCCGAGATTCGATCGTCGGTATCCAATACCTAGTTCAATCTCGTTACCGGTAAGTCTCTTTACTCGTTCCGTAATACATCATCTCACAACTAACACATTAGTTGCAATGCTTGCAAGGCTTATGTGATGAGCATTACCGAGAGGGCCCAGAGATACCTCTCCGACAATCGGAGTGACAAATCCTAATCTCGAAATACGTCAACCCAACATCTACCTTTGGAGACACCTGTAGTACTCCTTTATAATCACCCAGTTATGTTGTGACGTTTGGTAGTACCCAAAGTGTTCCTCCGGTAAACGGGAGTTGCATAATCTCATAGTCAAAGGAACATGTATAAGTCATGAAGAAAGCAATAGCAACATACTAAACGATCGGGTGCTAAGCTAATAGAATGGGTCATGTCAATCAAATCATTCAACTAATGATGTGATCCCGTTAATCAAATAACAACTCTTTGTTCATGGTTAGGAAACATAACCATCTTTGATTAACAAGCTAGTCAAGTAGAGGCATACTAGTGACACTCTGTTTGTTTATGTATTCACACATGTATCATGTTTCCGGTTAATACAATTCTAGCATGAATAATAAACATTTATCATGATATATAAGGAAATAAATAATAACTTTATTATTGCCTCTAGGGCATATTTCCTTCAATTGGAGAGGAAGTGGCCAGGCTCTTAGCAGCTGGATTTATCGTTGAAGTTTTCCATCCTGAATGGTTAGCCAATCCGGTGTTGGTTCTTAAGAACAACGGCACCTGGCGTATGTGTGTGGATTACACAGACCTTAACAAGGCTTGTCCAGCAGATCCTTTTGCCCTCCCCCGTATTGATCAAATTATTGATGCTACGGCGGGTTGTGAGCGTTTGAGCTTTATGGATGCATATTCTGGTTATCATCAGATCAAGATGGCAGTTAAGGACCAGGAGAAGACGGCGTTCATAACTCCCTTTGGAGCCTTCTGCTATGTGTCTATGCCCTTTGGGCTCAAGAGTGCCCAGGCGACCTATCAACAGTGTGTACAGAATTGCCTTCATAAGCAAATTGGCCGTAATGTGCATGCCTATGTGGATGATATTGTGGTTAAGTCAAGGAAAAAGGAAACTCTGGTTGACGATTTGAAGGAAACCTTTGATAACCTACGGATATACAAGATGATGCTCAACCCGGCCAAGTGCGTTTTTGGTGTACCGGCAGGCAAGTTATTGGGCTTTTTGGTGTCCAACAAGGGAATCGAGGCTAATCCGGAGAAGATCACAGCTATCACCTCCTTGGCTAAACCAAAGTGTATCAATGACGTTCAACGTTTGGCAGGCCGGATTACCGCGTTGAGCCGGTTTATCAGCCTCCTTGGAGAGAAGGCGATTCCTTTGTATCAGATGCTGAAGAAAACAGATAACTTTGTCTGGAGTTCTGCCGCTGATGAAGCGTTTGAGGACTTAAAGTGACAGCTCGCCAATCCGCCTGTTCTTGCTGCTCCAGTTGACAAGGAACCATTGTTGTTATATGTGGCAGCTAATGCTCGCGCAGTCAGCGTAGCTATTGTGGTGGAGCGTAAAGAGGCAGGCAAAGAATATTCGGTTCAATGTCCGGTTTACTATATCAGTGAGGTACTTATTGAATCCAAGCAAAGGTATCTGCACTGGCAGAAATTGGTGTACGGAGTTTTTACGGCAAGCCGGAAGCTTAAACAATATTTCCAAGGTCATCCCATCACAGTGGTCAGCTCCGCTCCTTTGGGAGACATAATCCAAAATAGGGAGGCAACTGGCCGGATTGCCAAGTGGGCTATAGAGCTTGGACCTCACGGGTTGAAATACATGCGTCAGACAGCAGTTAAATCTCAAGCACTTGTGGATTTCATCAATGATTGGACGAAATTGCAAGCACCTGAAGAGAAGCCGGATCACACCTATTGGACTATTCATTTTGATGGGTCCAGGCAATTGGAAGGCTCGGGGGCTGGAGTCGTGTTAACTTCCCCACGAGGTGATAAGTTCTGTTACGTTCTCCGCTTAGTGTTCCCTTGTACTAACAATGCAGCTGAGTATGAAGCTTTACTCCATGGTCTCCGAATGGCTAAGGAGATGAATCTAAGCCGAGTTAAGTGCTTCGGTGACTCGGACCTGGTGGCTCAACAAGTATCTGGCACTTGGGATTCCAAGGACCCACTCATGGCAGCATATCGTCGTGAGGTGGATATTGTCGCAGGCCACTTCAAAGGTTATCAGGTGGATCACGTGGATCGACGGAAGAATGAAGCGGCGGACGCTTTGAGTCGGTTAGGTTCTCAACGTGAACCAGTTCCGCCTAATGTCTTTTTGGACGTTCTGCATAATCCGTCAGTCAAGCTCCCTGGTGAAGAGGATTTGGCTATTCCTGATCTGGAGGCTCAATTGGTGGCGGCTCTTCATGTCATCCCGGACTAGACGGTTTCCTATCTCGCGTACTTAAACCGGGGCGAGTTACCAGAGGATGAGGTCCTAGCCAGGCAGATAATCCGGTGATCCAAGTCCATGACTATTGTCAATGGCGAGTTACATCGTTGCAGTGTGACAGGGGCGTTTCAACGCTGTGTGTCTCCTGAGGAGGGCTGTGAAATTTTACGAGAAATCCATGAAGGAGATTGTGGTCACCACACTGGTTCAAAATCTTTGGTGGCTAAAGCGTTTCGCCACAGTTTCTATTGGTTGACTGCTCATGCTGATGCGGAGGACCTGGTCAGACGATGTGATGGCTTTCAGAAGTTCTCAAGACGTGCCCATGTGCCGGCTCAAGAATTGAGGATGGTTCCAATTACTTGGCCGTTTGCAACTTGGGGGCTGGATATGGTTGGGCCTTTCAAAAGGTCCAAAGACAAGAAAACCCACCTATTGGTGGCAGTTGACAAGTTCACAAAGTGGGTGGAGGCAGAGCCCGTTAGCAAGTGTAACGCAGCCACGACGGTTCAATTCATCAAAAAGGTGATTTTCCGTTTTGGCTATCCACACAGCATCATCACTGATAATGGTACCAACCTGTCCAAGGGTGCTATGAAGGAGTTCTGTCAACGTGAGCACATCCGGCTTGACGTCTCATCAGTGGCTCACCCACAGTCCAATGGTCAAGCAGAGAGGGCTAATCAAGAGATCTTGCGAGGTATCAAACCTCGGCTTATGGTTCCTTTGCAGCGGATGCCGGGTTGTTGGGTTGAGGAGTTACCATCTGTATTATGGAGCATCAACACTACACCTAACAGATCAACAGGGTACACGCCGTTCTTCATGGTTTATGGAGCGGAGGCGGTTCTCCCCAGTGATATCCGTCATGACTCACCTCGTGTAACGGCGTATGTTGAAGCGGACAATGAGACAGCATGACAGGACGCTTTGGACCTGCTGGACGAGGAGCGTGACATAGCCGCTGCCCATTCGGTGATTTATCAGCAAGATCTCCGTCGCTATCACAGTCGCCGAGTTAGAACCAGAACCTTTCAAGAAGGAGATTTGGTGCTTCGGCTCATCCAAGATTAGACTGATATACACAAGTTATCCCCACCTTGGGAGAGACCTTTTGTCGTCAGCAAGAATTTGCACAACGGGTCATACTACCTGATCGATATTTGAGAGCCCAAAGACTCACGTACATCAGAAGAGGAGACCAACAGGCCGTGGAACATAGCTCATCTTCGGCCTTACTATACTTGAGCCATAGGCTCTACTTATGTACATATTATGACAATGTATACATTATGATCAATATAATAAACCGGAGCCTCAGCTAAAGCGGGGTCTCTGTTCTTTTTACATCATGTGTGGTTACACGGAGTTTCTGTCTCAAAGCGGTCTCCGGTTTACCCCTTGAGTTAGCTTTTCAAAAGCTCTATGTTATATCACTTGGGGGCTTGGTCATATCTGAACCATAGCAACGCCATTTGGTAGGCGAAAGCCACAACATCACTTGGGGACTTGGTCAAGTCTGAACCATAGTCACGCCTCTTGATCGGCCAAGTGCCACAGCATCACTTAGGGGCTTTGGTCGAACCCGAACCATCACTACACCTCTTGATCGGCGTAATGCCAATGCATCATTTTGGGACCCGGCTGACTCGAACCATAGCTACGCCTGTTGGGGGCTTGGTCGTGTCCGACCTTGGTAATGCCTCTTGATCGGCTCAAAAGCCTCATTTGCAAACGGTTTTATCTTTGCCTTTGCTTAATTTCTGTTTGTTTTTGCTAAAGACCCTTTTCCCTTTTTGTTGAGTTTTTAAACCAACATTGTTAAACCGGTTCAATTGTCAATTATAAATTGATGGAACACGGTCAAAATATTAATCCGGATACTAACTGCCCGGTTTGATTTTTATCATCCTATTATGGAGTGAAACCGGTGTTTTTTTTTGAAGGGGAAATAGTAGGAAAGGCTCCTACTGTGTTTTCATATATATATATATATATATAGGGTGTTACAAGAGTTTGTACATATGTTGTTGCCCTTCCTGCCCATAGATTGGGTCAGGTAGGCGAGGGGTGGTACTACTAGTTCAACTCAGCAATAAAAGATGAAATAAAAGCAGGATGACTCCCCCTAGTCCTATGTTGGAGGAGTTCAAAATCGTCCTTGAACCTCTTCAGCCACCCACTGACAGTTGGTGCAATCCTCCTGAAATGTTTATTGTTTCTTTCCTTCCAGAGACTCCAGGCAGCCACCAGGAAGATTTCAAAGAATAATGGACGGCCCCAGGAGTTTTTAGCCTGTTGAAGCAGTTGGAGGCGGCAGGTGAAGGGTGGGCAGCTAATCCCAAGTTTACGCCAGCAAGTTTGACTGAATGTGCAAGTAAATATCATATGGTCCACAGTTTCTTCGTCGTGATTGCCGCAGAGCAGGCAACTGTGGTCGTCACCTATGTCAAAATGTCGACGCTTGAGCATGTCACGTGTATTTAGTCAGTCGACCATCAGCAGCCAGCCAAAGACTTTGATCCGCATGATGCAACGAGAGCGCCAGAGCAAGGAGAAGGCTGGGTGGGCGTTGGCATCTCAGAAGAAGAATTTGTAGTAGTCAGCCGACCGATAGACAGATTTCCCCCAGGTATAGTACCAGATATCATTGACAGACGTGGACGGGTGGATGCGCGTGGAGATTTGTTGAATGTCTCGAACTTCGGCCAGGGCTTGCGGAGAGAGTGGTAGGTGAAAGGTTTCCGACAATGCCGTGCTCTCCAAGAAATTTGTGACAGTCTCGTCCTCGTGTATGGTGAAGGAGAATGCATGGGGGTGTGAGCTCTGCAGCACATCCGGCGCCCAAAGATCTTTCCAAACCAGAGCAGTAGTGCCCGACACGACTCGGACCTGCGAAATCCCTCGAAATACAGGCGTGAGCTTGAGGATTTGGCGCCACCAGAAAGAGCCCACAGGGTCAGTGGCGTGTGGGACTTTATCTGTGTAGTATGTGTTCCAAATGAGCTGTACCCAGGGGACATCAAGCTTGTTGTAAAACTTGTGTAAGAATTTCATGAGCAGGGCATCATTTTGCACCTTAATGTTGATAACCCCAAGGCCGCCATGCTTTTTGGGTTTGCAAACCATATCCCACGCGGCAAGGGAGTTGCACTTGTCCCCATGTTCCGTCTTTTTGGTCCAGAGACATCTCCTTCTGATTTTATCGAGCATCTCAATGAGCTTGGGCGAAAATTTGAGAGTGCACATGGCGTAGATGAGTAGAGAGGTGACGGTAGCGTTTAGCCAAGAGAGTTTGCCCCCATAGGACATCATTGAAATCATGGAGGTGAGTCGCCGTTCGACACTGCAGACTAGGGGCATCAGATCAAGGATGGTCGGCTTAGACGTGCCGAGAGGCAATCCAAGATAAGTAAAGGGCATGGATCCGACTGAACATCCAAAGAGGTTCGCAAGCGTGACGGCAGCCTCCTGAGTCATGTTGATTGGGATGAGTGTTGACTTGTGGAAATTGATTCGGAGGCCGATGGAAGAAGCATAGTCCACAAGGATTTGTTTGATGACAGCAGCTTGCTGAGGGCATGCAGGCATGGCCAAGATGGTGTCGTCGGCGTATTGAAACTGGTGTTTATTATAACCCGGAACAGTTTGCATTGTAAACCGGCCTTATATTAATAGGAGCTGTTTTCTCCTCCAACAGTGTGGGTTTTTAACGCCGCTTCAAAGATTGGCCAGCCAATTTCATGCCTAAATGATGGCAGGTATTATGTATCTCCATATTTGGTCATATGTTTAAACCTAAGCTATTATCTTTGGTTTCACATACATCGATACCATGATTCTCCTGGTGGTAAAACGCCAAGGCGCTTTAAGTTTTTTGGCTGCAGCAAATAGTTTGGGCATAGATAATTCAAAAGAAGCAGCAGTTGCAATAAATATGCATGAAGGCATATCAAGACCAAGTGTATCAGCTAGCCTATTACAAGGCAACACAGTGCCCAAATAAAATCATTGTTTCTTGCATATCACAAAGTGCAGTGCTTTAAACCGGCTTTCGGTTCATGCTTGACCACCAGCTGACCTGATGGTTGCGGGTCATCTCGCGCCGGTTCAGTCTCTTCTTCCCTACCCAGCGGCTGGAAATCAATAGTTGCCCAGTCGATTCCAGTTAATGCTTGAAAGACAGCTTCATCACTGATCAGCAACGACGGTTCAATGTCAAGAGCGTAAGTATGCTTACGGATTGGCGGGACAAGATTCTCCGCTTCAGGGATTGGTGCAGCAACCCGCTTGTTCTGATCATCGTAATTGGCTTGATAGTGGGACATATCCGCTTCTTCCGCCAGCTGACAAGCCAAAGGGCGCACTTCCCGGTTTATGGCTTGGAGATCGTCTTGATTGAACTCTATCCCATCTTCTTTCAGACTGGGATAGCCTTGGGCCGCTTCAATAGGATCAAAATCAGGCACCCATGCCTTGGCCCGGATTAAGGCATTTATAGCACCTATTCTAGCAGCAGATCTCTTCAGCTCGTCAACCCGGACAGGGAGCATGGATAGCCTTTCAAGGGTGTCTTTGATCAAAGTGGGCGGCAGATTGTTGTGGGACGCTGTGTAGATGATCCGTTGAGCACCTGTATACAGTTGCTCTACCAAAGTATAAGTAGCTTTTAGCTTCTTCCGCACATCCGATCCCAAGTGGCCAATGCGAGTTCCTACATTGTTGTAAGGATTATTAAACCGGCAGATACATATCAAGGTATGCTCGAATCAGAAGAACAAGGATACTTACCAAAGATAGCAGCAGTCATGGCATGAACCTGTCGCTTCACACTGGTTAGTTCATCAACCACCGGTTTGAGAGCGGCTTCGGCTTTCTCGGCCCTTTGCGTTAAAGCGGCTTTTTCAGTGGCCCAGTCTGCCCACTCCTTGTTGAAACCCTCCTTAAGTTTCTCCATGACGCTTAAAGCGCTAGTTAATTTCTCTTTTGCCTTAGAGGTTTCGGCTTGTTGGGACTTCAAGTTTTCCTGCAGGTCGGCGGTTTGACTTTCTCTTTTGCTCAGCTGAGCCTGCAGACAGATGATTATATGATGAAAATGACGGTACAGATTTGAAGTACCAACCACATAACAAGTTATGCCCTTGTTACTTGGGGGCTGATGCATATTTTGCTCTTCATCATACAATTTCTACAAAGTCCCAAGCTCAATACAAGTATTCAACTTGGCACTTGGGGGCTAATGGCTATTTGCTCAATAACTACTGATACTGGAATTTTTATTATCTAAAAGTCCCGATTTAACTGCATTAAGTTGAACCGGCCCTCGGGGGCTACAACAGCAAAGTGCAAATGAGTTGAAGTTTACATTGGGAAGTCCTGGTTTAAGCTGATATCTTAAACTGTCACTTGGGGGCTGTTGGAGATGGCATAGTATAACATACAAACAGAGAAGCGTATAAGAAATTACCTCATATTTGTCCTTCATCATGTTGACCAAACCAGCTTCGTAATCACGACTGGTGTACAACCGGTTCAGATAACCAGAATGGAGGTCTTGGGCGCTCAGAGCGGCATAAGTCGATAAGATAGCATTCCACTTGCCTTTACCAATTGCAGCAAATTCATCTTTGGTAGTGTGCCTGGATAAAGCGACAGGATTGCTTGGGTCGGTATGACCAATGCCAGTGATAAGGACCTCATCATCTTTCTCTTCACTAGTTTGAACTGGTGTCATCGGTTTGTCACTATTCTTTGTTGGACTAGCTGTTCTGTCGGTCCGGATAGGGCTTGTTGGTTGATTAGTAGGGCCTGTGGTATCAACATTTGCCTCTTCAGCGACAAAGTCTTGGTCTTGCAGTGGTGGGTCATTCAGCACATCATCACGGTTGGCTTCTTCAGGATCTGGTACTTTATCCGGTTTAGCAGCGGCATTTTCCTCTGCCGTATTGTTCCGGCGAGCCTTCTTGCTTGGTCTGGGCTTGGCCCTGAGAAAGAAAGTTAACAAGGATCAGTTCAATTTTTATCAAAGGTAATATATCAAAGACACAAGATGAAATATAACTTACCCAAGCACCGTTTTAAGTGGTGGAAGCTTGGTGGCTGATGACTCGCCGAAGGATGAATGAGAAGTGCCCTGATAATCAGAGTCAGACGGATTAAGAGGTTGAAGAAAACAACCCGCTTTAGGGCAAGCATTGACAAGAGAGTTAGAGACCTCTGAATGGCGTTTCCGAAACGGACTGTTCAGTAAACCGGCGGAGGTAACTACCTGGCCGCTGTGCCGGGTTGTGCAGCGAGCTTCGTGCTGTTGTGTCTTCACAAGAAAGTGTAGGTCCAAATAAGCAAGAGGATGAGAAATTTTAACTTTCCGGTTTGCCCGACGGATTTTTAGTGAAGGCAAAGGGTTTGAATCAGAAGAAAGCGCGATTACCTCTACAACATCAGCATGACTGACTTCAGCGTCATCCTGACAATAATCATCATCAATAAGGCGTATGAAATATAAACCAAGTGAGTCAAGATCTACCTCAAGATCCGGGTTACCCACATCATCATCAGCTGGTGGATCGGAAGATGCAGTGGTTCTTTTTCTGTTAGCAGGTTTCTTCATAACTCTGGTTTTTGGCCGGGTTGGCTTCTCCGGTTTCTCTTGCGGAGGCTTCTTGCTCCAAAACATATCATTTCCCCGTTTTAAAGATATTAACATTATCAGAGGATATTTCAAACAAAAGCAGATTCAATAAAAGCATAAGGTATGAGTCTTACAGCTGGCGGTTTGTTAATGGCACAGAAAGGAGGTAGGCTGGTTTGAGCACAGACAGCTTCCGGTTCATTTAATATCTTTTTCACAGCCTCAATAACTTCGTCATCTATGAGCTGGATATCAATGTGCCGTTGAGGGTATTTTACATCTCCGGTATATTCGCACATCAAACCGGGGCGCTGGCTAAGGGGTAGTATGCTCCAAGATATCCAGCAGCGAGCAAAGTCAACCCCAGTCAACCCGTTTGCCATGAAGGCCCTCAGCTTGGATAATTGAGGAGAATACTTGAGTCTTTCCTTAGCAGTCAGCCTCTGTGGGAAGAGGTGTGTATTGCTCAGACGTTCCGGACGATAACCCGAAAGGGGATTTTCTTCTCTTTGGGGTGTGTATCCTTAGCAGTAAAACCATGTTTGGTTCCACTCTTTGGGGTGGCTGTGAAGTTTGGCGTGAGGGAAGGTGACTTATTTCCTCTTTTGAATTGCCATACCGCCCAATTCTGTATTGGGTCCGTCTGTGAATTCAGTACGGTGGTTCAGGTGAAAACAATCACGGAATAACTCCACGGTAGGTTCCTCTTGAAGGTACACCTCACAGAACACTTGAAAATGACAGATGTTGGTTACGGAGTTAGGACCCGTATCTTGTGGACGCGGTTGGAAGTTGGCTAAGACATCCTGATAAAACTTTGAACCGGGAGGGTTGAAGCCCCATGCTAAGTGATCAGCAAAAACTACAACTTCCCCTTCTTGAGGTTTTGGAGGACATTCTGGGCCAGGGACCCTCCAGTGAATGACGTATTGCTTACTTAAAGCGCCAGTTCTGACCAAATTGTTTAGTTGAACTTCGGTCACTCGAGAAGGGACCCAGTTGCACTCATATGCTTGTTTGGTCGTGGCAAGATCTACAAGGCAGTAATTACCGGTTCAAGAATATGTCGGAAAGATATACACTGATGCATACTTTACTAAACCGGAGGCAGTTATTTATAAACCGGAGTTCTACAAAGCGGCAGTGCCTTACTAAAGGATTCTGGCGGTTCAACAAGGGGACTAATGATATATACTGGTTTATCAATTTTCTACAAAGTTAAACCACCTGTTCTAAACATTGAAGAGTCAAGATTGCAGATGAGTAAGTAAACGAAAACAGATTTCACAAAGTTATATTGCAGTTTTGGATCTGGAGCATGTTCAGAAAAGGGATAAATATTCAAAGCCTAAAAGGAGCAGCACCAAATCTTTAAGCAAAGGTACAAGTAAGATCTATGGTCTTAAGATGCGTAAAGTGAAGACGGAGGTTAAAACAAAGCTACCACTACACAGGGCAGAGATTCAGAAGTTCATCTGAGATCTATCATATGAACAAGGAGCAGACGATGAACACTGAAGAACTCGGAAACCCTAGAACAGATCTATGGTGGAAAGATTAGGAGACTTACCAGAACTAAGGAAGAAGCGGAAAGCCGCCACGATATTCTGGTGCGATCAGGGTGATGCAGCAGCCAAGGTCGGAGCAGAAGTCGACGGCGGCGGCGGAGCTCCGAAGCCGAGCAACGCAAGGAAGATGAAGCAGAAGGGGCACGAAGGGGAAAAGAAGATGACCCCTCGGTCCTATTTATAAAGCAAGGGAAATGTGTCAGGCGCGAAAATCAAGGGGCCACAAGTTTGGAAAACGGAGCTGTCACCTCGATTGTCGCAGGTCTATTAAATAAAGAGGTACCATGTGCAGTTTCTTTATAACAGATGACGTCACGCCGGTTTACAACGAGCTGAGAAGATGACGTCACGACGTTTTACCAAATTGCAAGAAGATGTTGAAGATGAAGTTTTTTGCTAAGGATAGACATGAAGCTATCCAAATCAATCTGGGGCCTAATGTTGGGGATATTACTACTTGGCATAAACCGGCTCAGACAGGCCGGGTTAACTTCATCCATAGTTAAGTATGTTAAAGCCCATGTAGGCAGATGAGGATGGTATGTAAGGGTTTAAGCCCACAATCGGTTTAAAGCCCATAGCCGTAAACCGGCGTCGGTATGTAACTTGTATGGTAAGTTAGAAGTAGTGGAGACCGAACCGGACACATGTATAAGCCGGTCTCGGGACTCTGTAAACCGACGGGCATCACCCGTGTATATAAGGGGACGACCCGACAGCGGTTAAGGGACAACAGACAACAAATCGAGACTTAGGCAAAGCTTATTTGCTCCCTAGTCATCGAAACCCCATCAATTCCATCACAACTAGACGTAGGCTTTTACCTTCATCGAAGGGGCCGAACTAGTATAAACTCTCTTGCGTCCCTGTGTCCGCTTTAACCCCTTCAAGCTAACCCGTAGCGATGGCTCCACGACTAAGTCCTTTCATGAGGACATCTGCCGTGACAAAACCACGACAAGACTCGTCACAAAAACTAACACCGACGGTTTGTTTCTCACAACCTATTTTAGCATTAGCTATGTTCAAGAAAGGTCTACCGAAGATAATGGGACAAAAGTCATCTTGTGGGGAACCAAAAACTAGAAAATCAGTAGGATATTTTATTTTCCCACACAAGAGTTCAACATCTCTAACAATCCCAAGTGGTGTGATGGTGTCTCTATTAGCAAGTTTAATAGTAACATCTATGTCTTCTATTTCAGCGGGCGCTATATCATTCATAATTTCTTGATATAAGGTAAAAGGAATAGCACTCACGCTAGCACCCAAATCACATAAACCATGATAACAACGATCTCCTATTTTGACTGAGACAACATGCATGCCAACAACAGGTCTATGTTTATCCTTTTCATCAGGTTTGGCAATCCTAGCAGCTTCATCATAGAAGTAAATAACATGCCCATCTAAATTTTCCACAAGATCTTTAACCGTAGCAACACTAGGTTCTACTTTGATTTGTTCTACGAGTTTAGGTGCTCTTATATAACTTTTATTGACCACAATTGAAACTTTAGCATGTTCCTTTATCCTTGCAGGGAAAGGTGTTTTTTCAATATAAGCAGTAGGAACAACTGGATCAACATTATAAATAATAGTTTCATCTTTAGATATTACCGGTTCTTTAGTTTTTTCCTTAATAGGTGGGTGATATTTAAACCACTTCTCCTTAGGGAGATCAACATGAGTAGCAAATTGTTCAAAAAAGAGGCTACTATCTCAGAGTCAAGTCCATATTTAGTGCTAAACTTGTGAAAAGCATCGGTATTCATAAAGGATTTAACACAATCAAATTTAAGCTTAATACCTGACTCTTTACCTTTGTCGAGTTCCCAATCTTCAGAGTTGCGTTTAATTCTTTCTAAAAGATCCCACCTGAATTCAATAGTCTTCTTCATAAAAGAACCAGCATAAGAAGTATCGAGCATGGATTGATCATCACGAGAAAGCCAAGCATAAACATTTTGAATAATAATTTCTCTGGAGATATCATGATTGGGGCATGAATATAACATTGATTTAAGCCTCACCAAGCTAGAGCGATACTTTCTCCTTCATGAGGCCAAAAATTATATATATAATTCCGAGCACGATGAACTAGATGCATAGGATATTTTTTTGGGTGAAATTCCAATTTCAATCTATTTCAATTCCAAGATCCAATATCATCGCATAGCCTATACCATGTCAATGATTTTCCCTTCAAAGATAAAGGGAAAAACCTCTTCTTAGCTTCATCTCCGGGTAAACCTGCAAGCTTAAATAATCCACGAATTTCATCCACATATATCATGTGCATATCATGATGTTCAGTTCCATCTCCTGCATAAGGGTTAGCTAGCACTTGTTCTATCATACTGTGACACCCAAAAAAAAATTGACCTTGTTTTACTAATTAAAATTTTGCCAGGAATTAAAACTTTTATTTTCTGAGCTCCCTTTTGATTTTTAACCTTGTTATTATGGAGTTTTTCCCAAAGTGAAAACTTTTCAAATATGTTTTTGGACTTGTTTAAACTCTCAAGGAAAAACTTTTCTTGTATTAGTAGAGCTAATTACAAAATTAATTTGCTTGATCTTTATTTTTCTTGAAAAATGGTTTTTCAAGGTTATAAGGCCATATTTGAACTACAACCTCTTCATAAATTTATTCAAAAATCCCACCAAAATTTGGAGATGTCATGTGATGTTTTTAAATCACTTTTGCCCAAAAATATATTCTATTCTTGAAATAAATTGAGCCCTACACCTAATTTTCTTCTCTGGTCCAGTGGACATGTTTGCACTACAACCCATTTAAATATTTCTTTCTAGCCTCCACCAAAAATTATGAGATGTTAGTAGCAGCATATGATTCAACTTTATGCAAAAACATAGAGTTGTTCTTTGGAGAATTTGAGTGAATCAACCTCATCTCCATTCTGGCCCAACTTGTTGGTTTGTACAGCAACCACATTTTCAGTTGCTCCTTTACCCATGATTCCTTTTTCTACTTGTAGCCAACCCTGCTAAACCCCTAAGTCCAGGAGCATGCACTCTTTGGAACACTTTTGATCCATGTTATGATGCCATTTACTCCCTGTCCAGAAGTGTAGTTTTGCAAAACTTGCACTAGCAAGTTTCTCCTTTTTGCAAACCAACTTCACCACCCTCTCTTGCATCCTCAGAGACACTGATCTGGAGATTTTTGCCACTCCAAGAACTACATAGGAGCCCATGGCATTTCATCAAACACCCTGAGTGCACATTCAGTTTTGGCATGACTTCTAGTTTTATTGGTGAACTTGAGCCCCCGACCAATCCACCATGTCCCTTAGCTCCATTACTAACCCTAGACTAGATCTGTTTGTTGCCAGCCTCAACCGCGACCTCTAGGCTGCCCTGGCATTTCATCGAACATGTCCCGGGCGTGCTCTGGGCGCGCCCAGAGCGTGCGTTTGGCACCCGCGAGCACCCGAGCCGCCGCGTCACGCCCCACACTCAAATTCAGTCCGTGACCGACCGCAGCCGGCCCGCAATGTCCCCTTCTGCACCCACCAACCCCGCAGCGCTCGCCATGTCTCCGGCAGGCCAGCCACTAGCCGCCACCGCCGCCCGACCGCTCCTGCACAAGCCAGCGCCGCCCAAGCCACCAGCGCTTGCCACCTGCCTCCTGGAGCAGTGCGTGCTCATCCACAACGTCGTCCCCTAGCGCTTGTCGCCGCCACATCACCCAAACTACAGCATGGCGGTTCGCCGTCGTCCTTATCGCCGGCCGCCTCGGAACCGACCACCACCGCCTATATAAGGAGCCCCGAGCTCATCTCCGCACAGAGACGACCCCAAGCCACCTTCCTAGAGCCCCATTGGCCGTCAATTGAAGAGGAAAAGGTCATCTTCTTCCTCTCCGGCAACCTCGGCCGCCGCCATTACCCCGGCCAGTACGGTGCCACCAGAGCCCTCCCCTCTCCGTTCTCTTCACCAGAAACAACCACTCCCTCCCGTGAACCTTTCCCCCTACTCGATTCCGATCAGAAGCCACCGCAGCCCCAAAACCACTTTGCACCCGAGGCCTCCTCCGTCGCGTAACTCACTGTCGGCGACTCCCTCCACCCCCGCCGACCCGTCGACCATCGTGAAGACCGCCCCGGTCTTGCGGTTCCATCCCGACTCTCTGGAGCTCGCGGGAAGCAGCCGTTCGCCGGCGTTGATCGCCGTCGCCCCGCCACCGTTCGGGCAGAGGAAGAAGAAGGAGGGGTGGACTGGTCAAACCTGACCAGTGGGCCCCTGGGCCCACTGTCAACGACCCAGGCGCAGTCCACGCTGGATAAGTGAAAGCGCATTTCGAAAATACGCATTCGACGTGTACGTCTTTAATTAAACCGTTTTCTTTTCTGTTTTAATTTAAATAACAGATTTGACTAAACTTTGACTGACTATAACTCTTTAAATATAACTCCAAATGAATTGATTCTTTTTCCTACATCTCTTAAATTCTGTCTAGTTTATTTTAAGATTTATTTGAAAATTTTCCAAACAACTTTCTGTGCTGTTTTAATTGTATGTGTTAATTCATACATATTCATTTAAATAAGATTTTGGAAGATTTCAAGATGCTTTGGATGCACCCTTCTTTTCCATGACCTAAAGGCAAGCATCCTGAACACTGGTGTAATTGTTCTGTGTGTGTTGTTGGGCTCGGTGACAACACCACCCCGACACTTGCATGCGTCATTTTATGTGAGGATGTGATCCTATTCATAAGTGCATATAGTGAATTTCATGCTAATGGAGTTGACATGTTTTGTGATGAAAATCACCGCCATACACTTTTCATGCATACCGGAAGGAATGCCGGGAAGACCTCTGTCTTGGGTAGACGCGGTCTTGTCCCTGGCCCTCCGTCGAGACGATCATGTCCGGTATGGCATGATGGGGTATGTCGTGTGGTGTTTCTATATGTTGGTTGAAGTATATGCATTGTTATGCTAATCTTGCAGGAATTGTTACTACCTCCTGAGTCGACCGTAGATCGAGTCTTGTTCCGGTAACCCCCATACTTGTTTCGTACTGCCACAGGTCCCTACCATAAGTAGGGTATGGTTCAGTAAGTTGTTAACCCTTGTCTTGGCACACACCGTACAGAGAGGCCATGGTGGAAGATACCGGCTGCATCCGGTAGGCATGCCACCTGGTCCGGGGGCATGGGTGTTTCGGTTGTAGCCGAAGGGGGTAGCTCCCCTAGTTTGCGCGCGGTATAAATTTTGTGATCCCATGCTATGTCGAGGTTGTAGCCTCCCCACTTAGAGTTTGCTTGACAGGTGTCGTGGGTGATTCCAGACACTGGTGAGTTAAGCTGGTGTGTGCAAGTCCGGTGTGTTTTCAATTAAAAGACCGTAGACGGAATTAGTCCCGATGGACTAAAGGAATCCGTTACTCGTGGGTAAAGAGTACACCCTCTGCAGAGATTAAACCTATTCGAATAGCCGTGTCCATGGTTAAGGATTACAGTCTGGGATGGGTCAAGTGTCGGTCTTAGTGTCGGTCTTCGGAGGTGAAACTGTTAAACCAGAACGGGAATTACTACTTGTGACTTGTGATGATTATGATTATTACTATTGTTGACTAACCCGTGATATTATTGTTATCATCGAGTATCTCTGGGATGGTTCTACCTCCGGGATATTCACTATGATTATTCCTTTTAAAGCCCTTTATGTGGCGTCGCTCAGACGCCCGACTGTGGTATTTCTTTTAAAAGCCATTTATGTGGCATCGCTCAGACGCCCGACTGTGGAATTTCTTTTAAAAGCCCTGTATGTGGTGTCGCTCAGACGCCCGACTGTGGCATTTCTTTTAAATCCCTGTATGTGGTGTCGCTCAGACGCCCGACTGTGGCATTTCTTTTAAAGCCCTGTATGTGGTGTCGCTCAGACGCCCGACTGTGGCATTTCTTTTAAAGCCCTGTATGTGGTGTCGCTCAGACGCCCGACTGTGGCATTTCTTTTAAAGCCCTGTATGTGGTGTCGCTCAGACGCCCGACTGTGGCATTTCTTTTAAAGCCTTGTATGTGGTGTCGCTCAGACGCCCGACTGTGGCAGTTCTTTTAAAGCCCTGTATGTGGCGTCGCTCAGACGCCCGACTGTGGCATGATTTGTTATTCCCTTTACTTAACTGTTTACCCATGACTTACTTAAATAATATACTCGCGTGCATCATGAACCTTACACCATTGTTATCAGAATGATTATAGAATGTTTTGAAGCATGATTATTTGTGACTGTATTATACCTGTGTTCTTATTGTTTGCGAGTACATTCAAAGTACTCACTGGCTTGTCCCTGGCTATTGTCTTGGCCAGATGGATTGCTTGGGGAGGAGCGTTGTGACGACCGCTTCGGTACCTGAGCAACGGTGATAGCAGCCTCGCAAAGATAGGAGTTAACCTGGTCAGCTGTTCCCGTGGGAAATGGAGTCCCATAACCGTGGTGATCCACAAAACGCTTTCGCCCTCAACCACTAGAAACCATTTGTTGTACTCATAGGCCACAATGGTCTTGTACTACATATTTTGTACTTTTGCTTGGAATTTCTGTATCAAGTTGGTGTCTCATCAGCTAACAGTAATCCTGGGGCTGGTGAGCACAACGGCCATTTTCTAGAAATTAATGTCTGGAAAACCGGTCATGACACATACCCAAAGGAATTTCATAACCAATATTTTCAGTAGGTACAGTAGGTTGAGGGGCAACTAATTGTGGTTCCGGTCGAGGTGAAGATACCCCGAACAAACCTCTCAAATGATTGTTCTCCATAGTAACAAGTGACAATAAATTTCAGCATGTAGTATAAATTTTTCCTTACCAATTTCCACCTACCAAGAGCACTTCACTCCCCGGCAACGGCACCAGAAAAGAGTTTTGATGACCCACAAGTATAGGGGATCAATCATAGTCCTTTCGATAAGTAAGAGTGTCAAACCCAACGAGGAGCAGAATGAGATGACAAGTGGTTTTCAGCAAGGTAGTAACTGCAAGCACTGAAATTGTCGGTAACAGATAGTTTGATAGCAAGATAATTTGTAACGAGCAAGTAACGTTAACGGTAAGTAAAGTGCAGCAAGGTAGCCCAATCCTTTTGTGGAAAAGGATAGGCCAAAATGGTTTCTTGATAGGCAAAGCGTTCTTGAGGGTACACATGAATTTCATCTAGTCACTTTCATCACGTTGGTTTGATTCGTGTTCGCTACTTTGATAATTTGATATGTGGGTGTACCGGTGCTTAGGTGTTGTTCTTACTTGAACAAACCTCCTACTTATGATTAACCCCCTCGCAAGCATCCGCAACTACGAGAAAAGTATTAAGATAAAATCTAACCATAGCATTAAACTTTTGGATCCAAATCGGTCCCTTACGAACTAGCGCATAAACTAGGGTTTAAGCTTATGTCACTCTAGCAACCCATCATCTAATAACTACTCCACAATGCATTACCTTTGGCCCAAATATGGTGAAGTGCCATGTATTCGACGTTCACATGACACCACTAAGGGAATCACAACATACATATCATCAAAATATCGAACACATATCAAGTTCACATGATTACTCGCAACAAGATTTCTCCCGTGACCTCAAGAATGATAATCATGCTCAAGATCAGAGGGGTATTAAATAGCATAATGGATATGAACATATAATCTTCCACCAAATAAACCATATTGTAATCAACTACAAGATGTAATCAACACTACTAGTCACCCACAAGTACCAATCTGAGGTTTCGGTACAAAGATTGAGCACAAGAGATGAACTAGGGTTTGAGAGGAGATGGTGCTGTTAAAGATGGAGATTGCCCCCCCCCCCCCACTAAGACGAGAGGGTTGTTGGTGATGACGATGACGATGATTTCCCACTCTGGGAGGGAAGTTCCCCTGGCGGAATCGCTCCACCGAAGGGCACAAGTGCTCCTGCCCAAGTTCCGCCTCGAGACAGCGGCGCTTCGTCCTAAAAGTCCTCTCCTCATTTTTTTTTCTTGGTCAAAATGACATATATACCAGAAGAGGGGCACCAGAGGTGGTCCGGGCTGAGCATAACCCACCACGGCGCCTGGGGTGCCTGGCGAGCCCAGGTATGTTGTGCCCACCTAGTGGGCCCCCTCCGATAGTTATTTGCTCCAGTATTTTTCATATATTCCAAAACAATTCTCCGTAAATTTTCAGCTCATTTGGAGTGTGCAGAATAGGTAACTCTGACATAGCTTTTCAGGTCCAGAATTCCAGCTGTCGGTATTCTCCCTCTTTGTGTAAACCTTGCATATTATGAGAGAAAAGACATTAGAATTACTCCAAAAAGCATTATTATGCATAAAAACATTATAAATAACAGTATGAAAACATGATGCAAAATGGATGTATCAGACACATGATTTTATCTAGGTTCAGGCTCTCCGAAGAGATAATAACGTACATCATGCTTGTGTTTATTGCGTAGGAGAGTTTACTAAGAGGACTGCATCGGTATGATTAGTCTAGATTAAGCAGAGGGTGTATCGTGCACACCGCACAAGCCAGCTGCCCCGCGGTTATTTGGACTGCAGGAATAGGGAGAGGCATGACTGCGGGGCACAACGTGCTTCTGTTCGAGTGCGTGAGATGTTTCCTCGCTTCGCTTGTGTTCTGTCCCATGTACCACGTGTGACCTCAACGATGGCGTCAAAAGGAAGGAATGAGGGCTCATGATTTGGGCATGACATAGGCTCCACACGCCCTCCGCCAACTCCAAACAACATTGCCAGAACGAGGAGAGGATGGGGAGAACTTATTCCTTGCCGCCAATGGCGTCATCGCCTCACCACCGTCAGTCAAACACTTAGACTTAACCCTAGGAAAAGCTAAGGTGGCCAGAGACTCCAGAGATAACCAAGGTTAGGGTTTCTCCCACCTCATCGGTGTCAGAAGGCACCCGAAGGTGGCGAGAGCTAGCGGCGACTACTAGGAGGAAACCTAGTCACCTGGTTCCGTGAGAGCAGGCGTGCTTCCTTATCCCGTAAATGAGAGGTGAAGCCGTTGCTGGTCATGTCATCGTCTCATCGATGCAAGTCAAGCTCTATTCGTCCCACTAGGAGCTCGGCAAAGACCAGGCATTCCCCTGTGCCCTCGAGGAGTTCATGCTTCACTCCATGTACGACGAGCTCGTGGTGTCATGAATTAATCTCAATAATAAGCGAGAGATGGTGGACACAAAGGGGTGGGTTCATGAAGGTTATCCGGAGAGAGATTGAGTGACAAGAGACTAGTAAGGGCATCTCAAAGGAGACCCTCAAAGCTCGGTATATGTCCGAATTATGGTGTTCAGACCACTTTTGCCAACTTTTAGTCATCCAATGGGGACTCCTATCGGTCCGCAGAGCGGTCCGGGCGTCCGTTTTCCCCAAATCAAAAGCAACTTGGGGGAGCTATGTGGGAGTTCAGACATCCACTTGACCAACAAAAAGCAACCACGTGGTCATCCTCTCTTTTCTCTCTCTCTCTCTCTCTCTCTCTCTGGCCTCCTTCTTTCTTCTCTCTTCTCCCAACAGAAGAAATGGGGATTTTTGTGATTAAGGGTTGGATGACTCCCTCCCACATCAGTATCCGAACTCTGGTCCCCGCCGGTATGCAGAGGGATAATGTGTCCGATTTGAGGGTCATCCTTGAGATGCCCTGAGAGTTGTTAGGAAAGAGTACGGGACGGAGCATCATTCCACAAATCCATGGTGGCTATCCAAGTGTTGTAATTTTGCTGGAACCAGATGGAAGAAGAAAGAGGAAAGTTTTATTGTAAAACAAAACATACCAAACTTTATTCATTGGAAATAATAGTTACATCATCAACGAGGAAGGGTACAATTTCAGTCGGAGATTTCTCAAACCAATCTAGACAACCTAGCATACTCATGGGCAATTTTATTTACTTTCCTATTACAATTTTCAAACCTAACAATAGTAATAAAATAAAATCACAAACAGAATGATAGCGATCGTTGAAAATCGCCGCCGCCCCCAAAGAAAGAGGAAAGAGAAAAAAGAGAAAGAACTTCACGGCTGCCTTAGGTGTAGTTAGGCTCGAACAACCATTTCAATATCCTTTTATCTATGTGGAGAGTGGAGTGACGAGGCGGCCATATGTTGTTGCCACTAGTATACATGACCGTAGCAATTCACGCTTTTCCATGCGTGTACATCACAAGCTTGAATTTTTTTTTACCTCCTAAACTGTTGCATACAACTCATGCACGCGGGGTTTATTTAAAAACATACTAATTGCAGATTTTATATGTTTCCAAATATTTTCATTTATGTAAATATTAGTAAAATGGAATAAAAAAATATCTTCTCTCCTAAAATTCCAGAGTCAAACTCCATCTCCTCCACCACGCTATAGACTTTATCCCCGCTTTCCCGTACCATTCTTTCCTCTTTCTCCCCTGATTCCAACGCTGCCGCCGCGCCGTAGCTCAGCCTCGTCGCCGACCACCCCAATCCCCTCCACCACCCACGCGCGTAGGCCGGCCGCCCACCGCCGTCCCTGCTCTTCCTCGCCGGGCCCCCTCCGTTTCCACTCCGTCCGGCAATCATTGGCCATTGAGGTATGTATGTATGAGCTTTGTTTTCATCCGGTGATTAGCTAAACCCGGCAGGCCATCTAGATCTTAGTCTGCTGCTTACAGATCTGTCCATGACTACGGATTAGTTCCATACGTCTAGTTTGGTAGCTGCTGCCGTGTTCAATTTCTTGTTCTTACGATTTATTTTTTACCCGCAGGGTTTGATGCTTTTCCTGTCTTATTATCAATTTCTCATTTGGGGAAGATCGTGTGAGATAGAAGAAAGGGCGGACTGGATTGTAATCTGAGCTCTGGTGGATCTAGCGGGAAGTGGGATGAGAAAAAGTTCAGAAATTTCCATGAAGGCTTCGTCGTCGATGGCAAGCGACGCGTCAGGGAACACTGACCCTGGCCAACAGGGTGCTCGTTTCAGTTCCATGGACCAGTCTTGCTTTGCAAGACCTGGCCAGTCAATCCCGGGCTACCCCCCATTTTTTGGCCCTCAATCTTCCAACTTTTACCTTCCTGATGACAGTGTGGCTAAAGCTTGTGATCCGTTTGAACCGAATCCTCCACAGAGCAATCCTGTGGCAGATTGGGATCCTCAGGCCATGCTGAGCAACCTAACCTTCCTTGAGCAGAAGATCAAGCAGGTGAAAGATATCGTGCAGTCCATGGGTAACCGAGGGAGCCAGGATGGTGGTGGTTCCTGCGAGCTTTCCGCAAAGCAGCAGCTCGTCACCGCTGATCTCACTTCCATCATAATTCAGCTCATCTCGACTGCCGGCTCCATGCTTCCTTCCATGAAGACCCCGCTCCTTAGCAGCAATCCAGCGGTCAGGCAGCTCAACACGCCTGGTTCTCCCATGGGCTTTGGCTCGATTGTGAATCAGCGGCCAGGCACAGTCAGGGAGGAGATGGTTCCTGACATTAGCAAGACCTCTGACTATGAGGAGCTGATGAATACCCTTAATACAGCCCATGATGAAAAGGATGATCTGATCAAATGCCCAAATCCTTGTGGCGGGGAAGCGTCTGAACCGGTCCCGATGGAAGACCATGACGTGAAGGAGAGCGATGATGGTGGCGAGGCAGAGCACCTCCCCCCTGGTTCTTATGTGGTCTTGCAATTGGAGAAGGAGGAAATTTTAGCACCACACACTCATTTCTGTGTGATATGTGGCAAGGGTTTCAAGAGGGATGCTAACCTAAGGATGCACATGAGGGGCCATGGAGACGAGTACAAGACTCCCGCAGCTCTTGCCAAACCCATGAGAGATTCTGGCTCAGATCCTACACCAGTTACAAGGTACTCGTGCCCATATGTCGGTTGCAAGCGGAACAAAGAGCACAGGAAGTTCCAGCCTCTCAAGACAATCTTGTGTGTGAAGAACCACTACAAGAGAAGCCACTGTGACAAGAGGTATACCTGCAGCCGATGCAACACCAAGAAGTTCTCAGTCATTGCCGACTTGAAGACTCATGAGAAGCACTGCGGGCGTGACAAGTGGCTCTGCTCATGTGGAACGACCTTCTCAAGAAAAGACAAGCTGTTCGGGCATGTCGCGCTTTTCCAAGGGCACACACCTGCTCTTCCAATGGATGATATCAAAGCATCAGGAGCATTGGAGCAGCCTCAGGGGAGCGAGGCGATGGACGACATGGTGGCGAGCACAGGGTATAACTTCCCAGGCAGCACGTCTGATGGTATTCCGAATCTAGACATGAAGGTTGCCGATGACACACGTGGTTATTTCTCACCCTTGAACTTCGACCCGTGCTTCGGTGCCCTCGATGACTTCGCCCGCCCTGGATTCGACATCTCCGAGAACCCCTTCTCCTTCCTGCCTTCGGGACCGGGTTCCTGCAGCTTTGGGCAGCTTAGTGGAGACAGCTGATGGAGCTTGTCACCGTAGACAACCATGATGGTGTCGATTGTTATGTATGAATGTTATATGTATGACCGTCTCAGTTCTTCCTCTATTCAGGGAGCCATTTTGGTCCATGCCTCTTTCTTAAGTGTACTTTTAGTTTGTGGTCATCAATAATGATCTTACATATAGATTTGAAAGTAACAATTGTTAAATATATATTATTTTCTTTATCTGTGTTGGCGCCTCGCATTTAATATCTTGTCATAGCAGGGTGGAAGAACAACAAACTAAAATTTCTTTCCAGGTTGAGTGAAACATTGAATGCAATCCCAGCTTAGCAAAAGCCAAGATGGAGATCACCATATCAGTGAAGTCAAGAATACTTGTGAAATTTTACCTCTTGTGAAATATTTGCTTATCATTTGATCTTACTGGGAACTTCACCTGTTCTGAAATTTATCTCCTGGACAAATTAATTTCACTTGGAGCAATCTGCTAAAATTGATCACATTTTCATGGAAAATAGCATCAGGATTGCATCAGCACATCAATTGATCCTCGGCCAGAATATTTCAGCAGGTCAAGTAACCACGTAAGGCAAACAAATAGAGCTCATATACAGCCAGCGAAATAAAATAATAAAAATACATAATAAAATAAAACGAAACCAAACAGCTGGATTTCTCATGGCCCTCATGGATGGACACTCACATCAATACATCCAAAGAATGCACCACCATCCATAGCGTGCGATAAATATCTAGATTCGATAGATCACCAGTTGACATCTCAGGAAAATTAGATTCGATTTATCATTCAGTTGCGGCAACAGAAAGATGGATGCTTACTACACAAATTGGCAAATTATATAACAAGCCAGGAGCGGTCTCTATAGGTAGTAACCAGTAACTCTTAAACAATTTGCTCTTTGATTGAGCGCGTACTAATATAGTACATAGATATCCAGATGTATACCAGAAAATGTACATCAACTCCTGCCAGATAATAGTCCAATGTCCAGCCTGGGGATAACTGCTGGCACCCTACTACTCTAGTTCCCAATAACGATCTCGTCGAAGTTCCAGTCCCTGACAAGATCCCTTGAAACAGCACGGCTCCGTTGAAGGCGAGGAGCACCCTCGATGCCTTGTCCAGTGGCCATTACAGGTGTCACCTTTGAGGTTCCCACACGGTTAGCAGGTCCTGCGGCCAAAATTTTCCGCGATAGGCAGGCAACCGCAGCTCCACACCTGTTTTCTTCCTCTGAGCTTGAGACTGAATAGCTTCTGAAAGACTGTGAAGGGCTGCTCATGCCATGGCATACGAGACAAGCTAGACTCATGATTGATGGTAGGGCTGAAATCACTGCAACAGAAGAGCCAACTATCAGAACAATATTTCAGCAAAAGTACAAAATTCTATCAAGCCAAGGCTTGCGTTGTAGTATCCGGTGACAGGCAAAACAAAGAGCCACAGGTGAAGCTCTTATGAGGTCAATGAGGGCTGTGATCTCTTTTAGTTACATAACTTACTAACTTGTTGAATTATCTAGAGTCCAGTGAATAGTTTGTTACTAGCCCCCTCATTTCATGACTAATATATTTTGGCTCGCTGTTCGAACTCTTCCTCTCAGCTGAACTCTAAAGAACAACTCCGGGATGGATTCTGAAACAAACATATCCAAACAAAAATGGCAAGCCCAAGCATTTTCTTTAGCAAAAGACTGCTGTTTGAGTAAGCAAAAAAGGAAAGCATATCAGGCAATTGAAATTACTTCCTGAAAATATCTTATCATAATTATCAGCGTCAGTTCCAGATTGCATTAGCTCAACCATTGGAAAATAGCAATATGTGACTAATAATTAATAATTGTTATGCAAGTTCAACAGTTTCGAGGAGTTATTGACACAAAATCATGCAATCCAGAAAGCAACACGGAAAATAAACCACGTAAACAACAGATCTTGGAAGATTGATAAAGAAAAAGATAATGACAAAATTTTAAGCATATCCTTCAGACTTCAGAGAACTGGGAATCTACCTTGTGGTTAGCACAAGCAAGAAAAGTGCGTCAAGGGATTAGCGCAATTAGTGGATGCTTTGATGACAGACAAATCCCTAAATTTTCTCCAGCTTTCCTAGAGTGCATTGGTACAGGAGATTTACAAATTCGGCCAGCGATTAATGGACACTTTGATAACGGACGAATTCCTAATTTTTCTCCAGCTTTCCTAAATTCGGCCCTATATAAATGGATGTAGAGAGCACATACTATTTGGGTAACTGAGCATCAGAGTTATTTGGTACAAGCATAAATGATTCCAGCGAACATGAACATAACGGTTCGACCCCAATTTTTTTGTATCAAAACGGGCAGGATAGCATGCAATGCCCCACTGTTCCCCACGACGAACAAATATACTACTAGAAAGCTACCGTGACGACTCTTGAAAAAAATCGCAATCAAAATTTTGAAACCCAGCCAGGGGCGGATCTAGATGGTGTGCCTGGTGTGAGCAGGTGTGCCCACAAATTGTGCAAGTCAGGTGGGGTTTCAACGAATCACCGGACGGAAACAAGATCATACCTGAAAACCCCCCAATGCCCCAAAATCGCGGACGGGGCGGAGACAGCAGGGACGCGACGCGCAGGGACGGGTACGGCGATGGCGGCGGGGGTTGGGAGGGACGATCGATGCGTCGGCGGTGAGGCGGAGGCACGGCCGGCGGTAGAGATGTAGGTCAGGACGCTCGGGAGAGGAAGGGGAAGAGAGGAGGAGACAGCCTTGGAGGAAATTGGCAACGAAAAGAAACAGGTCCGGTTGGGAACAGCCATTATATTTTGTCCAACCGCAAAATCAGGGAACAGCCACACGTGGGCTGTTGATGGGCTTTACCGTTGGATGGGCTAAACGGGGGCAATGTCGCCTCAAATGCAAACACAGAGCAAATTTGCCTAAAAAAACACAGAGCAAATGACTTTTTCTTTGAGAAATCTCACCCACTTTATTGATTGGTAACAGTGTTCATAGGTGCTACAATTACAAGCAAATTTGGTGAGATTATGAGCCTCAAAATTAAAGTTCCTATGCTCATGAATAAAAGAGCAAGACATATAAAATGATCTATGTGCTACAATTTCTTGGATGATAGCCGCATGAGGACCTCCCGTCCCCTCGTTGATGTCTTTTACCACTCCCTGGCAGTTGATGTCTTTTACCACTCCTTGGCAATCAGATGCTACTACCATATTCTAGATATCAAGATCATCCGCTAGGGCAAGAACTTCCCTGCATGCAAAAGTTTCGAGCATCATTGGACCGTGCGTACCTCGGAAGGCCACTGCAGACGAGCCCAAATAGGTGCCATTTTCATCCCGGCAAAGTGCCGCAACTGCACCCCCATGTATGTTCCTTGCCAAAGCACCATCCACAATGATCTTTAGGAGACCAGGCGGCGGAGGCAGCCAACGTTGCTGCTGTAAGGGGCAGCTAGGCGGTCACATGCTATGCCCTTGGAGTAAGTTGCTCGAGCTCACTTAAATATGAGTTAACAAATGAAGCAATATGATGTGGGTTTCAAAAAGATGCCTTCATATATTGCTTTGCGCCTCGCATGCCAAATTGCCCACAAAGTCACCACCATCCTTGTAAAACTTGCTTGTTCTAGTTCCTCATGCAGCTCAAACATCCAGATTTTTGCGTATGTCTCCGTGTTTACTGCCATTTCAGAAACTAGAGGTCCTCGGATAGAGCCCAAATGCACCTAGACATCCTGCATGATAGTAGAGGATGTCTCCATGAGTCTTGACGTCCACACAATGGGCATGCACTCTCAGATGCCATATTCCGATTGTGTAAGACATCGGTTGTAGGAATCGAGTGTCGAGCCAGCCTCCACAAAAAGACTTTGAGTTTGGACGACACCGACATCTTCCATAGTTGGGCCAGTCTTTCTCCTCCCTCGCACTTGCTGAAGTTCCACTTCTTCCTTCTAGCCAATCTTCCCTCTGCAGTTTAGTTCTGAGCAAGAACTTATAGGCCGAGCCTACTGTAACCTCCCTTTTTTGTCCGGGTACCATGCCCAAAAATCTTCCATGTTACGAGTACACACAGGTATGTTCAGAATCGCATTAGCATCAATGGAGAGAAACACTGATCGGACCAGTCCTTCGTTCCATGACGCCGTCGCTAAAGATAGCAGCTCTGAAACCATCCTGGGCGGGTCTGGGACCAGTGAAGTAATCGGCCTCGGTGCCGTCTCATTAGGGATCCAATTATCTTCCCAAATGTTCGTGGTTTGACCGTTCCCAATGTGACAAATGATTCCCTATTTTAGCACTTCCCTGCCATCTAGTATTGCTCGCCATATTTGGGATGGGCGAGATCCCAACTCGGCTTCAAGGATTGTGTTGTCCGGGAAATAAGAAGCCTTTAGGATTCTAGCACTCAAAGTTGTCGGCTCCTGCAACACACGCCATGCTTGCCTTGCTAGCAAAGACAAGTTGAATAGCTCAAGATCTCTGAATCCTAGTCCATCCTAAGACTTCGGTCTGGTCATGACATCCCATGATACCCAAGCTGGTCTGCGCTATCTTTGGCACACAGAGCAAATAACTAAGGGGCTTGCGGGAGCGCGCGGAGCTGAATGTCTACAGTACTTGGGCCGGCCCATTATAGCATAGTTACAAGTATATCTCACATAAAGCGAGATGGAAGGATATCTTGCTGAACGTCTATAGTACTCGGCCCATCCGACTATAGCATACTTAAAAGTAGAAAAAAAGGGAAAGAGCGGGTATCTATCCCAGGATCGACTGCATACTACGTAACACGCTAGCCGCCGCTTCACCTAGCAAGTTCATGTTTTGTAACTAGGGCGCGACATACTTCAAGGAAATGAGGCAGTTTTCTAGTGGGTTTTCAAGTTTTTTTTGTTTCTTCCTTTTTTCCACTAGTTTTTTTGTTTCTTTTTATGTTTATACTGTTTTTTCATTATATATTTGTTATCTTGTTTCTTTCTCGGTTTCATTGGTTTTTTTGTTTTCTTTACTTTGGTTTCTTTGTTTCTTTCTCGGCTTTCACTAGTTTTGTTTCTTTTCGTTCTCTTTTCTTCATTTTTTTCCTCTATTTTTTTGCTTCCTTTCTCATTTCATTGACTTTCTTTTCTTTGGTATATATCTAATACATTTTTAATATACAATTTAAAAATTTCAAATACAAGATTAACATTTATTGAATACAAGCTCAACATTTTTCTACACACATTTTTTTTCAAAGTTTGATTAACTTTTTCCAAATAGCAAATTAAGTTTTTTTAATATATGGTTAAGTATTTTTCTATACACATTTCATATTGTTTTTCAAATGATAGATTAATATTTTTCAAGTACAAGTTTAACATTTTTTAATACATGGTTAACATTTTTCTATCACATTTAACATTTTTCAAATACATGTTTAACATTTTTTTAATACCTGTAAACATTATATATATACAAATTTAACATTTTAAAAATAAAAGTTTAACATTTTTAAGTACCTTTTCAACATTTTTAAAAAATACATGGTCAACATTTTTTCCATACACGTTTCACGTTGTATATTTTTTGTATACATGATAAACATTTTTCGTTTACATTTATATCATTTTTTATTGCTTGATTAACATTTTTGAAATGTTTTATGTAAAGTATTTTCTGTAATATAGAATATCTGGAAATATAAATAAAGTAAAAGAGAACAAAAAAGTAAAATACGAGAATATGGCCTGTGGCCTATGGTCAGCGGCATGATGGGCCCGCCCAATATGGAGCTCGCCTTCAGCGAGACTTCCTCTCGTCTGAGAGCTCCTGTTGGACGCTCGTTAGCGTCAACAGAGGAGCCTTCGCGCAGGGTTCGCTGAAGAATTTGCAATAAAAACTGTCACGAAAAATGCCATTGTAGGATGGAGTGGAACCCTGGAACTAACGCTAAATAAAAATGGTGCCAGCCGCTGCAACTAGGGACTATGTTTGTGTTAAATTACAGAGCCAAACTTGAAGTACTATGTGCACGGGCAGATCTGTTTTTGAATCTTCCTTAAAAGAATTGAATAAGGTTTTCTTCAACAAATTTCAAAACTCAAAGAAACTTCTATAAAGTACTTTTTGAAGGTGAACAAATATTTAAAACATGAATACAATTATGAAATTCCAAACATTTATTGATTTTTTATGTTTTATAAAAAAATTGAACACTTTTGCAATATACGATGAAAAATTTGTCACTGCACATTAAACATTTTTGTGATATGCACTGAACAATAATTAAAATACACTGAACATTTTTGTGATTTGTAATGAACAACTTTTAAATATACATTGGGCATTTTGAGTAATATAGGCTGAACAATTTTAAGTACACATTGAACAATTTTATGATATACGCTAAACAAAAGTTAAATACACATTGAAATTTTTTTGTGATATATGATGAACAATTTTTGAATTGTGATTTTTTTTCAAAAACTCAACCAAATTTCAAAACTTTGAACAATTTTCGAAATCATGGAAAAATAGGAATTAAAAAATGAAAACAAAGGATAAAAGTAAAACGAAAAATGATAAACTAAACGAAAGAAAAAAACAGAAACAGAAAAGGAAAAAAAAGGAAAAGGGAAACAGGGCAAACCAGAAAACCGGCAAAACAAAAAATCAGGAAAAACCCGGTTGAGGGAACCTTCTAGAAGATTCCCAAAACCGGTTTGCCTGGAACTGCTCTAAAGCTCGAAGTGGGCCGGCCTGTTTTGCGGTGTTCGCTCCAGCGCTTCAGCGGAAGCGCAGCACCTGGACGCTCGCGAGCGTCAAATGGGGATCGCCCTCTCGTCTCGTTGTAGGAAAGACATATCAGCGCCAGTGTGGGAGCCCTGCAAGTGTCATTTTTGTGGGCTTATAGCGTGCCAAGTGGTACGTCCTGCCGCCGCCACGCCTCGCTTGTTGGGCGCTCCCTTAGGATTTTTTTTTCACTATGCGTTTTCGTGTTTTAGATGGGTTTTTTGCCCGAGGGGGGGAGGGGTCGGCTCTTCGGATTTCCCTAGGTTTTGGACAGAAAATTTTGAATTTTTTTGCTTTCACGAGAAGCGCATATTGAATTTTCATGGAGACATAAATTTGCTTTCACGAGAAGCATATCTTGCCTCTCGAAAAAAAAACATATTTTTTTCCTACCATGAGAGGCACAGATTTATTTCCGCGAGAAGCACAACTGCGCCTCTTAGAAAAAAAAACCGTGTTTTCTTATTTCATGAGAGGTACATATTCGCTTCTTGTTGTGGCACGGAGTTGCTTCCGCGAGAAGCACAACTATGGCTCTCGAGAAAGGGGAAAATGTCTTTTTTTGCTTCCACAAAAGGAACATATTTGCTTCTCGTAGAGGCACATAATTGCTTCCCCGAGAAGCTCATCCGTGTTTCTCAAAAAGAAGAAAAAATGCATTTCTTTTGCTTCCACGAGAGGTACATATTTGCTTCTTGTGGAGGCACATATTTACTTCCGCGAGAACTACGGCTATGCCTCTTGGAAAGGGAAAAATGAAGAAAAAAACATGCTTCCGGCTCCGGGTTTTTCGTGAATAAAAAGTTTGGCGAAGCAATTTACATGGGATCTAGTATCGAAGATCTCGACGTGAGAAATCCAACGGTGAAAACTATTTGAGATTTGAATACACGATTCAATAGATAAACATTTTGAATAAATGAATCTACAAAAAAAACTGCTAGGTTGCGACAAGTGGCACACATGCAGTGCGCCATTTATTAGTGGGTGAGAAGGTGGGAGTGACCTTTGCAAGGGTACCCATTAATTAGTCATTTTGATGAAAACTATATAGCAACCACTCATTGTTGGATGTGGGGTTCCGGCAAAACCCTTAAGGTTCGAACTCTGGGGTGCGCGCGAAGTTCTTCCCTCTTACCGATCTACGCCCTAACTCACTAAGATCTCTCGGACGAACTCGAAAAACTCGCAACACAGAAAGACACGAGATTTATACTGGTTCGGGCCACCGTTGTGGTGTAATACCCTACTCCAGTGTGTGGTGGTGGATTGCCTCTTGGGCTGATGAAGAACAGTACAAGGGGAAGAACAGCCTCCTGAGGTTGAGGTGTTCTTGTGCTCTGTGGACTTGTGGATCAGAACTCCCTCTCCCGATCTGTGGTGGCTAGCTCTACTTATATAGGCCCTGGTCCTCTCCCCAAATATTGAGCGGGAAGGGAGCCAACAACGGCGGGCGAATTTGAAAGGGGACAACTAGTACAAGCTATCCTGACAAAAGCGGTCTTCGCCTGCGAAAGGCTCTGGTGGTGACACCGTCTTGGGCTCCACGGTGACCTCTGTCTTGCCATCCCGCTGGTCTTGGTCTTGTTGCACCGATATGGCAACCTTTGCCTGATGCCTCGGTACTCCGCGCCTGCGCCTACCTCCTTAGCACCAAATAGGAAACAAGGATGCTGCGCGCTGGCGCCCGCCTGGTGCCGGTCGTCATGGCTCACGTCATGTGAGCCTCGCGAGGTTTGCCCCGCCTTGATATCTCCGCTCCTCGCGAGCCTGCCTGGAGTGGTCGCTCCTGAGGAGGTCTTGTGTCGTCCGCCTCGCGAGGCTTGGCCCCTCGTGAGGGTCTTGAATGCCTTGTTGATGAAGATGGGCCATACATGCCCACTAGCATAGCGACGCCGTGGGCCGCAGGCAGGAAAGTCTGGGGACCCCTGTTCCTAGAACGCCGACAGTAGCCCCTGGGCCCAAGGTGCGCTCAGGCTTGGCTTCGCGGCAAAGCCAAGGGTCAAGCACGGAGCGCCGTGGGCCCCCAAAGCCTGCGACCTCGGTTGACGCGTGGCGGTTGATTGGACGTGGGCATCTCCACTTCCCCACTCTGCCTCGGCAACTGCCCGACTTGACAAGTCCCTGCAACATGCAAGGAAAACCATCATTACCTGTGATCGTGGGGGGCGCCGGTTGGCCTTCTTCCGCTATAAATGGGGAAGGGGGCGGAGCCCCCGTCGCCCATCTCTTCCTTGCTTCACTCGCTTCTTCCTCCTTGCTCCTCCGCTTGCAGCAATGGCGCCCATCCGAAGGTTCTCTGCTGAAGAGAAAGGAAAGCCCCCCCGCGATGATCCGGGGCCACTCCCGCCGAAGAAAAGGTCGGTCCATCATCGCGACGAGGCGGCGATGTAAGTGGTGACGAGGCCTTGGTGCGAGCGGCCTCCTCCAGGGTACCCGCTTCCCTTGTATGCCCGAGCTGAGGGCTCAGGAGGGCGGAGCGACATGCGGCGATGCCCGCGCCGCGCCCGTGGTCGCCGCGTGATGTAGATGTGTGTCGTTGCTCCTGGAATCCAGGCCACAGATTCCTTGCGCGAGCTGGTGCTATGGGCACTGATACCCCCGAGTTCCTGGATCCGCTCCCCGTGGTTCGTCTCCGACGTGATGCCCCCAAGGGGGCCTCTCGAGCTCTGGCTACAGCACACCGACTGCGATGCTCCGGCGACCGAAGCAGAGGTCGAAGCGGTCCCCACCGGCAAGATCTTCATGACCCGCGGCTGGGGCGAGGTTGCACGGGTCTGCCATGCGGAAGGCGCCCTCGCGATCCATTTTGAGTTCGACGGCGCCTCCACGCTCTTCTTCAAGGTCTTCGACGCGGAGGGCCGCCGCTTGGAGTGTTTCCCTGGAGAGGAGCGCCAGGATGACGCACGCTCCGCTCGTGGCTACTCCAGCAGCAGCAGCCCCTGGGAGTCTAGGGACTCTCCCGAGCTCTGCGAGACTCCGGAAACGAGCGACGACAGCTACGTGCCCCCAAGCTCCCGCCAGGCTCAGAGCAGAGGCGCGGCGCCCAGCCGCCGCCGCTGATCTGGATGGGGTTGGCGCCGGCCTCCCGTGGCCCACTGTTGATGATGGCGTCCGCCACGGGAGGGTGTAGATAGGATTCCTCTTAGTTCTTGCTTTTTTTCCTGCGAAGAATCATGAGGTAACCCGTGGGGGTGTGTAAGGATCTGTAGCGCCTTTTGTGTATATATTCCCTGTTATGAAAATTTGCGAACACATGTCCTATTCGGGCACGGTCTCCCCTTTCCAACCTCGCGATAGCTTGTTGCTCTACGCTGATAGGTCCCGGTCCCCAGGTAGGCTGCAGCCGTCGCTGGTATGACAGGTCGCGTGCCGTGGTCAAGGCCAGGAGGTGAGCGGCCCGAGGTCTAGTAAGAGCCCCTGAGGCGCCATGCTCAAGAGGTCCCCCTAAGCGCCCAAGCATCTATGGTAAGGCAGGAAAGGGAGGTGACGTGGCCGTAATAGGAATGCGGCGAGTGCGACCCTTAGGTCCTATCGATTAGCCGGTCTGAGCACGAGACTTATCTCAGTAGTTCAGGGTTGATTCTTCGTGATGCGTCAGGCCTGTGCGCCACCATCCAAAACGTAGCTAGGTTAGGCCCGTACATGTCCTTCCCCTTCCAATGCTTTCCTTGGTGCTCTACATCCTCAGGTCCCGGCCCTCGAGCGAGCTCAGCCGCCGCTTGTATGCCAGGTCGCGATGCCGTGGTCAAGGCCAGGGGGTGAGGGCTGGAGAGCCAGTAAGAGCTCATGAGTCGCGATGCTCAGGAGCCCCTCTTTTAACGCGCAAGCGGATTGCATCATAGAGGGGAGAGCCCGCGGTACCGCCCGCTATCATCCTTGGGAGGTTCCTGCAGGTCATCACGAGGAGAAACACGGTTTTGCCGTTATGGTTGCCATCCTTGCTCTGGGACGGGATGAAGGCACTGAGGGCCTGATGAGGTGACGTGCGCGGGGCGTGCCATGAGCCAGAGCTCAACCGCTCAGGTTTGTCGACGTGGCAGGGACAGACCCATGCACCAGCGTCGTGCCTATGTGAGGAGGCCCCGTGGGAGGCGACGATCGACCATGTGGTAGCCAAGCAGGCGGTAATCATGGGTAGATTAAGCATGGAAGACAAATCAATTTGGGTAAATGCAGAAAGACACATGCCACTGGGCAGGCCCGAGCGGCTTGGGGATGATGCAGCCCGAGGAGCGCCCCCAACAAGGTAAGCTAAAGACATGAGCAAAAGGGCTACATACCACAGGGACGGACCCACGCGGCCTGGGAATAATGCAGCCCGAGCGGCACTCCCAGCTAAACAAACTTGGAAAATGTCACCTGGTTCTGTTGACGAAGGAGAGTTGGGGCAGCTGAAGGCACGCGGCGAAGGAACGGCTCCTCACGAGCCACCGGGGCCCTGAGCCTCAGGAGGCTCTGGGGGCTCGGGTGTTTCCCTAAAGACCGTCTCCATCTCTGTTAGGATGGCGTGGTACCTGGCCTCCTGAGCTGCCAGGACACACCGCATGTTGCGCTGATAGGCTGGCACCACGCTTGGCAAGCCGAAGGGCATGCGAACGTAGCTGTGTGGTGGGCCCTTGCAACGTCCCACACGCGAAGGCCAGAAAAGCTCCTGAGATGCGGCCCCGTTGAGCCCTGGGACGTCAATGCAGACGCGCAGCCCGGCATCCTCGCCTAGATGGGGAGCTGCGCCTCGTGAGCGGCGGTCGCCACACATGGCCCTTGCGTCTTGCAGTTCCTGAGTGGTCTTGGTGATGAATTCCTAAGTGGTGGGCACTCGTTGCCCTGCGTTCTCCTGAGGGAAACGTGCTGCGAAGCACGCCTCCAAGTGGTGCCCAAGCGCCTCCCTCGTGAGGTTGGCAAGGTCCGAGGCCCTCCAGAAGAGAGCCCCCGAGCCCTGCCCAAGGAGGGCATCGGGCGCACCTTCCTATGTGATGGAGGGAGGCGCCCCTGGAGCGGGCGCTGATCCTGACGAGGCTCCAACTGCGCCGTCACCCTCCTGAGATCCTGCACGGTGCAGTTGCTTCTTCTTCCTGGGGAGGGCCTCAAGAGGGCCCTCGCCTCTGCTGTTGGGGTCGTCGATTGCTGCAGCTTGGAAGGCGCGCTCGAGGGAGCACACTGCATCTCTCTCTTCACATAGGACCGTGATGATTCCGCCGCTTCCCAGCATCTTGAGGACGTTGTAGCCATGGTGGGTGACCGCCATGAACTTGGCCAGGGCCGGATACCCGACGATGGCGTTGTATGGCGGGCGGATGTGTGCGACATCGAAGTTGATGAGCTCGGTGCGGTAGTTCTTGCGTTCCCCGAAGGTGACAGGCAGGCGGACCTGCCCTATCGGTGTGGTGGAACCGTCGGTCACTCCTGAGAAAGATTTGGTAGGCTGAAGTTGTTCATACGGGACTTGGAGGTTGTCGAACGTGTCAATGGATAGGACATTGAGCCCTGCGCCACAGTCGATGAGGGTTTTGATAACTTGCACATTGCTGATGACTGGTGAACAAAGCATCGGGAGGGCGCGAGCGGTGGCTGCGCACTTGAGCTGATCTGCCGAGTTGAAGGTAATGGCACACTGGGACCACCTGAGCGGGCGCATGGCCTCGAGCTTGGGGAGGACTGCATTCACCTCACGAGCGAACTGTTTGAAGATGCACTGAGGCTCCTGGAAGCCCCCAGCCCCCTCATCCTGATGGTGATCGTCGTTCCTCCTTGGTGATGGCGGCAGCGGGGGAAGACCAGCGTTGCCCTGAGGACGATCCTCACGAGGCTGGTCCCTCCAGGCGCCCTCGCGAGGATGGTCCTGCCAGCGGTCCTCACGAGGCCTGTCGCGCCACTCCTGGCGCGGGCCACGGTCGTCAGCATCTGCCTCCACGTCCTCCTCCTTGGCCGTAGACCCGGTCGTTGCGCTCGGGGCGTCGACCGAAGCGTCCTTCACGAATGGCTCTAAGCTCTTGACAGTCGCTGGTGTTGTGGGTGTTTAGGTTGTGGAAGGCGCAGAACGGCCGACTGCCCTTGGATGACTCGGGCTGGTCTCTGCCCCGCTTGGTGTCCGGCTCCGCTGCGAGCACAGCTGCTTCCTTGCGATTCACGTCCTTGGCCTTGGCCTTCTTCTCCTCTACACCCGCAGTTGGCAGCTCGAGGAGGGAAAGGCGCCCCTCCTCAGCTCTTGCGCACTTGGTTGCCAGGTTGAACAGCTCCTGAGATGTGCACAGCTCCTCGTGGATAGCGAGCTCCTCCTTCATCTTGATGTCGCGGACGCCGTCAGAGAACGCGGAGATGATGGCCTCATCCGTGACCTTGGGGATCTTGAGGCGAGTGTTGTTGAAGCGCTGGATGTACTTCTGGAGGGTCTCTCCTGGTTGTTGCTTGATGCGGCGTAGGTCACCCGCGGCCAGCCGGCGGTCGTAGGTGCCCTGGAAGTTGGCGACGAAGCGGTCGCACATCTCATCCCAAAAGGAGATCGAGTCGTGCTGCAGGTTCAGGAGCCAGGAGCGGGCACCATCCTTGAGAGCCATGGGAAACCAGTTTGCCATGAATTTCTCGTCACCGTTGGCCGCTTCGATGCTCACCTCGTAGAGCTCCAGGGACTCCCCGGGGTCGGCGGCGCCGTCGTAGCGAGGAGGCAGGTCCGGCTTGAACTTGCCTGGCCAGGTGACGCTACGCAGCTCGGGTGTGAAGGTGTGGCAGCCAGCCGTGGTTGCCGGGGCCCGCTTTGGAGGTGGAGCTTGGTCTTGGCGAGGCCCGCGTGCCGCTACCGCAGGCAGCGCGCGGTCTTGGCAAGGTGGCGCGGGGAGCGCTGGTGCAGCTTACCGCGGCCGAGGAATTTCTTGGCAGCTTCTCTCTTCGCGCGCAGGCACTGGGCGTGGTGGATCACGCCATGGGGCCGCGCGCCTTGGTGCCAAGGCACAATCTTGGGGCAGAGGTGGTGCAAGCGCTCCATGAGCCACGTCGCCCGTGGCTGGCGGAGGGTGAGGCAGAGAGTGGGACGGCGCTAAGGAGCCCCCTGCGGTGCGGACGAGTTCGGCGACACGGTCGAGCCAATCCTCGTAGAGGCCGTCGACCGGGCGATAGTGCAGGAGCTCGTTCGCCATGAGGAGCGCGTCCTACGCGTCCATGGGAGCGCGACGTGCATGGGAGGAGGAACCGGCCGGGGTCAGCGATGGAGTGGCGGTGTGGCCGTCCTGCCGCACCGATGGATGCAGCGAGGACGCTTGCTGCTCGTTCCCCGCCGGGCCGGTGGCGGCGTTGGCAGCAGGAGACGGAGAACGACGAGGTGGCCCGCCGATGGGAGCCGTCTGAGCAATGTGGGCGGTGAGGGCAGCCCGGCGCTCAGCTCGAGCGCGGCGAGCGTCCGCCATGGAGACGACGGAGCGACGGAGCAATGAATCAACGGAAGGGAAGCTACGACGCACCCCTACCTGGCATGCCAAATGTTGGATGTGGGGTTCCGGCAAAACCGTTAAGGTTCAAACTCTGGGGTGCGCGCAAAGTTCTTCCCTTCTACCGATCTACGCCCTAACTCACTAAGATCTCGCGGACGAACTCGAGGAACTCGCAACATAGAAAGACACGAGATTTATACTGGTTCGGGCCACCGTTGTGGTGTAATACCCTACTCCAGTGTGTGGTGGTGGATTGCCTCTTGGGCTGATGAAGAACAGTACAAGGGGAAAAACAGCCTCCTGAGGTTGAGGTGTTCTTGTGCTCTTTGGACTTGTGGATCAGAACTCCCTCTCCTAATCTGTGATGGCTAGCTCTACTTATATAGGCCCTGGTTCTCTCCCCAAATATTGAGCGGGAAGGGAGCCAACAACGGCGGGCGAATTTGAAAGGGGACAGCTAGTACAAGCTATCCTGACAAAAGCGGTCTTCGCCCGCGAAAGGCTCTTGTGGTGACGCCGTCTTGGGCTCCATTGTGACCTTCGTCTTGCCGTCCCGCTGGTCTTAGTCTTGTTGCACTGATATGGCAACCTTTTCCTGATGCCTCGGTACTCCGCGCCCGCGCCTGCCTCTTTAGCACCAAAGAGGAAACAAGGACACTGCACGCTGGCGCCCACTTGGTGCCGGTCGTCATGGCTCACGTCACGTGAGCCTCACGAGGTTTGTCCCGCCTTGATATCTCCGCTCCTCGCGAGCCTTCCTGGAGAGGTCGCTCCTGAGGAGGTCTTGCATCGTCCGCCTCGCGAGGCTTGGCCCCTCGCGAGGGTCTTGAATGCCTTGTTGATGAAGATGGGCCGTATAGGCTCGCTAGCATAGCCACGCCGTGGGCCGCAGGCAGGCAAGTCTGGGGACCCCCATTCCCAGAACGTCGACACTCATTTTGCTTAAAAAACATCGGAACCCCTCAATTATTTTTTTGCAACACCATTTGATATTTTTGAGGACAATCAACTACTTGTTGGAGATAAGACCAACTTTCCTAAAACATCTGAGTTCCCTCTCATTAGGGCTAGGGTTTCTCTCGCCGACAAGACAGTGTTGAGCCACTATCTTCTCCCACTTCAACAATCCCTTGCACCATCCCATTCAGGCTGATAAAGGGGTGGACTAGTACCACTTCCCAGTCTCGGCGACCGGTGCCTGGCCACTGGGCAGGTGAGGACTTTCTTCGAGGGATCTTTGTTGGAAATATGCCCTAGAGGCAATAATTAGTTATTATTATATTTCCTTGTTCATGCTAATAGTTTATTATCCATGCTAGAATTGTATTGATAGGAAACTCAGATACATGTGTGGATACATAGACAACACCATGTCCCTAGTAAGCCTCTAGTTGACTAGCTCGTTGATCAATAGATGGTTACGGTTTCCTGACCATGGACATTGGATGTCATTGATAACGGGATCACATCATTAGAAGAATGATGTGATGGACAAGACCCAATCCTAATCATAGCACAAGATCGTGTAGTTCGTATGCTAAAGCTTTTCTAATGTCAAGTATCATTTCCTTAGACCATGAGATTGTGCAACTCCCGGATACCGTAGGAATACGTTGGGTGTGCCAAACGTCACAACGTAACTGGGTGGCTATAAAGGTACACTACAGGTATCTCCGAAAGTGTCTGTTGGGTTGGCACAAATCGAGACTGGGATTTGTCACTCCGTGTGACGGAGAGGTATCTCTGGGCCCACTCGGTAGGACATCATCATAATGTGCACAATGTGATCAAGGAGTTGATTACGGGATGATGTGTTACGGAACGAGTAAAGAGACTTGCCAGTAACGAGATTGAACAAGGTATCGGGATACCGACGATCGAATCTCGGGCAAGTACAATACCGCTAGACAAAGGGAATTGTATATGGGATTGATCGAATCCTCGACATCGTGGTTCATCCGATGAGATCATCGTGGAACATGTGGGAACCAACATGGGTATCCAGATCCCGCTGTTGGTTATTGACCGGAGAACGTCTCGGTCATGTCTACATGGTTCCCGAACTCGTAGGGTCTACACACTTATGGTTCGATGACGCTAGGGTTATAAAGGAAGTTTGTATGTGGTTACCGAATGTTGTTCGGAGTCCCGGATGAGATCCCGGACGTCACGAGGAGTTCCGGAATGGTCCGAAGGTAAAGATTTATATATGGGAAGTCATCATACGGTCACCGGAAGAGTTCGGGGGTTACCGGCATTGTACCGGGATCACCGAAGGGGTTCCGGGGGGTCCATCGGGAGGGTCCACCTGCCCCGGAGGGCCCTATGGGCTGTATGTGGAGAGGGACCAGCCCCTTAGTGGGCTGGGCGCCTCCCCCCTTAGGGCCCATGCGCCTAAGGGTTTGGGGGAACCCTAAAGGGGGCGCCCCCCTTGCCTTGGGGGGCAAGGCACCTCCTCCTGGCCGCTGCCCCTCCTCAGATGGGATCTGAGGGGGCCGGCCCCCCTCTCCCTTGCCCCTATATATATGTGGGGGGTGGGAGGGCAGCCGTACCAATGTGCTGGCGCAGCCCTCCCCCTCTCCCAAGTCCTTCTCCTCTCCCGCGGTGCTTGGCGAAGCCCTGCAGGATTGCCACGCTCCTCCACCACCACCACGCCGTCGTGCTGCTGCTGGATGGAGTCTTCCTCAACCTCTCCCTCTCTCCTTGCTGGATCAAGGCATGGGAGACGTCACCGGGCTGTACGTGTGTTGAACGCGGAGGTGCCGTCCGTTCGGCACTTGGTCATCGGTGATTTGGATCACGACGAGTACGACTCCATCAACCCCGTTCACTTGAACGCTTCCGCTTAGCGATCTACAAGGGTATGTAGATGCACTCTCCTTCCCCTCGTTGCTGGTTTCTCCATAGATGGATCTTGGTGACACGTAGGAAAATTTTGAATTTCTGCTACGTTCCCCAACAGTGGCATGATGAGCTAGGTCTATTGCGTAGATTCTTTGCACGAGTAGAACACAAAGTAGTTGTGGGCATTGATTTTGTTCTATATGCTTACAGTTACTAGTCCAATCTTGATTCAGCGGCATTGTGGGATGAAGCGGCCCAGACCGACCTTACACGTACACTTACGTGAGACAGGTTCCACCGACTGACATGCACTAGTTGCATAAGGTGGCTAGCGGGTGCCAGTCTCTCCCACTTTAGTCGGATCGGATTCGATGAAAAGGGTCCTTATGAAGGGTAAATAGCAATTGACATATCACGTTGTGGTTTTGCGTAGGTAAGAAACGTTCTTGCTAGAAACCCATAGCAGCCACGTAAAACATGCAAACAACAATTAGAGGACGTCTAACTTGTTTTTGCAGGGTATGCCATGTGATGTGATATGGCCAAAAGGATGTGATGAATAATATATGTGATGTATGAGATTTATCATGTTCTTGTAATAGGAATCACGACTTGCATGTCGATGAGTATGACAATCGGCAGGAGCCATAGGAGTTGTCTTAATTTATTTATGACCTGCGTGTCAACATAAACGTCGTGTAATTACTTTACTTTATTGCTAACCGTTAGCCGTAGTAGTAGAAGTAATAGTTGGCGAGACAACTTCATGAAGACACGATGATGGAGATCATGATGATGGAGATCATGGTGTCATGCCGGTGACGATGATGATCATGGAGCCCCGAAGATGGAGATCAAAAGGAGCAAAGTGATGATGGCCATATCATGTCACTATTTGATTGCATGTGATGTTTATCATGTTTTTGCATCTTATTTGCTTAGAATGATGGTAGTAAATAAGATGATCCCTCATTAAAATTTCAAGAAAGTGTTCCCCCTAACTGTGCACCGTTGCGAAAGTTTGTCGTTTCGAAGCACCATGTGATGATCGGGTGTGATAGATTCTTACGTTCACATACAACGGGTGTAAGCCAGATTTACACACGCGAAACACTTAGGTTGACTTGACGAGCCTAGCATGTACAGACATGGCCTCGGAACACAAGAGACCAAAAGGTCGAGCATGAGTCGTATGGTAGATACGATCAACATGAAGATGTTCACCGATGATGACTAGTCCGTCTCATGTGATGATCGGACACGACCTAGTTGACTCAGATCATGTAATCACTTAGATGACTAGAGGGATGTCTATCTGAGTGGGAGTTCATAAGATGAACTTGTTTATCCTGAACATAGTCAAAAGAATTTTGCAAATTATGTCGTAAGCTCACGCTTTAGTTCTACTGTTTTAGATATGTTCCTAGAGAAAATATAGTTGAAAGTTGATAGTGGCAATTATGCGGACAGTAGAAGGCTTATGTCCTTAATGCACCGCTCGGTGTGCTGGACCTCGAACGTGGTCTGTGGATGTTGCGAACATCTGACATACACGTTTTGATGACTACATGATAGTTCGGTAATGATAAATGGTTTAGAATTGAGGCACCGAAGACATTTTTGAAATGTTGCGGAACATATGAAATGTTTCGAGGGCTGAAATTGGGATCTCAGGCTCGTGCCCATGTCAAGAGGTATAAGACCTCCGACAATTTTCTTGTCCTGCAAACTAAGGGAGAAAAGCTCAATCGTTGAGCTTGTGCTCAGATTGTTTGAGTACAACAATCACTTGAATCGAGTGGGAGTTGATCTTCTAGATAAGATAGTGATGTTTCTCCAAAGTCATTGCCACCAAGCTGCTAGAGCTTCGTTATGAACTATAACATATCAGGGATAGATATGATGATCCTTGAAATATTCGTGATGTTCGACATCGCGAAAGTAGAAATCAAGAAGGAGCATCAATTGTTGATGGTTAGTGAAACCACTAGTTTCAAAAAAGGGGCAAGGGAAAGAAGGGATACTTCATGAAACGACAAATCAGCTGCTGCTCTAGTGGAGAAACCCAAGGTTGAACCCAAACCCGAGACTGAGTGCTTCTGTAATAAGGGGAACATCCACTGGAGCAGAATTACCCTAGATACTTGGTAGATGAGAAGGCTGTCGATAGAAGTATGTTGGATATACATTATGTGAATGTGTACTTTACTAGTACTCCTAGTAGCATCAGGGTATTAGATACCGGTTCGGTTGCTAAGTGTTAGTAACTCGAAATAAAAGCTACGGAATAAACGGAGACTAGCTAAAAGGTGAGCTGACGAGATGTGTTGGAAGTGCTTCCAAGGTTGATATGATCAAGCATCGCACGCTCCCTCTACCATAGAGATTGGTGTTAAACCTAAATAATTGTTATTTGGTGTTTGCGTTGAGCATAGACATGATTGGATTATGTCTATCGCAATACGGTTTTTCATTTAAGGAGAATAATGGTTACTCTATTTATTTGAATAATACCTTCAATGGTCTTGCACCTAAAATGAATGGTTTATTGAATCTCGATCATAGTGATACACATGTTCATGCCAAAAGATATAAGATAGTAATGATAGTACCACCTACTTGTGGCACTGCCATGTAAGTCATATTGGTATAAAACGCATGAAGAAGCTCCATGTTGATGGATCTTTGGACTCACCCATTTTTGAAAAGGATTGAGACATGTGAACCATGTCTATTGGTATATACGCATGAAGAAACTCCATGCAGATGGACCGTTTGGACTCACTTGATTTTGAATCGCTTGAGACATGCAAATCATACCACATGGGCAAGATGACTGAAAGCTTCGGTTTCAGTAAAATGGAACAAGAAAGCAACTTGTTGGAAGTAACACATTTTGATGTGTGCAGTCCAATGAGTGCTGAGGCACGCAGTGGATATCGTTATGCTCTTACTTCATAGATGATTTGAGTAGATACTGAGCATATTTACTTGATGAAACACAAGTCTGAATTATTGAATGGTTCAAGTAATTTCAGAATGAAGTTGAATATCGTCGTGACAAGAGGATAAAATATCTATGATATGATCATAGAGATGAATATCTAAGTTGCGAGTTTGGTACACAATTGAGACATTATGGAAATTGTTTCACGACTAGTACCGCCTGGAACACCATAGTGTGATGGTGTGTCCGAACATCATAACTGCACCCTATTGGATATGATGCATACCATGATGTCTCTTATCGAATTACCACTATCGTTCATGGGTTAGGCATTAGAGACAACCGCACTCACTTTAAATAGGGCACCACGTAATTCCGATAAGATGACACCGTATGAACTATGGTTTAGAGAAACCTAAGCTGTCATTTCTTATAAGTTTGGGGCTGCGACGCTTATGTGAAAAAGTTTCAGGCTGATAAGCTCGAACCCAAAGCGGATAAATGCATCTTCATAGGACACCCAAAACAGTTGGGTATACCTCCTGTCTCAGATCCTAAAGCAATAGGGATTGTTTCTCAAATCGGGTCCTTTCTCGAGGAAAAGTTTCTCTCGAAAGAATTGAGTGGGAGGATGATGGAGACTTGATGAGGGTATTGAACCGTCACTTCAACTAGTGTGTAGCAGGGCACAGGAGTTGTTCCTATGGCACCTACACCAATTGAAGTGGAAGCTTATGATAGTGATCATGAGACTTCGGATCAAGTCACTCCCAAACCTAGTAGGACGACAAGGATGCGTACTACTTCAGAGTGGTACGTAATCCTGTCTTGGAAGTCATGTTGCTAGACAACAATGAACCTACGAGCTATGGAGAAGCGATGGTGGGCCTAGATTCCGATGAATGGCTTGAGGCCATAAAATCCGAGAGAGGATCCATGTATGAAAACAAAGTGTAGACTTTGGCAGAACGGCTCGATGGTCGTGAGGCTGTTGAGTACAGATGGATTTTAAAAGGAAGACGGACAATGATGGTAAATGTCACCATTAAGAAAGCTCGACTTGTCGTTAAGATGTTTCCCGACAAGTTCAAGGAGTTGACTACGATGAGACTTTCTCACTCGTAGCGATGCTTAGAGTCTGTTGGAATTAGCAGTTACTGCATTATTTATGAAATCTTGCAGATAGGATGTCAAAATATTGTTTCCTTGTTCTTGAGGAAAGGTTGTATGTGATACAACCAGAAGATTTTGTCGATCCTGAAAGATGCTAACAAGTATGCAAAGCTCCAGCAATTCTTCTAAGGACTGGAGTAAGCATCTCGGACTTGGAATGTACACTTTGATGAGATGATCAAAGATTTTGGGTTTATACAAAGTTTATGAGAAACTTGTATTTCCAAAGAAGTGAGTGGGAGCACTATAGAATTTCTGATGAGTATATGTTGTTGACATATTGTTGATCAGAAATGATGTAGAATTTCTGGAAAGCATATAGGGTTATTTGAAAAGTGTTTTTCAATGGAAAACCTGGATTAAGCTACTTAAACATTGAGCATCAAGATCTATAAGGATAGATCAAAACGCTTAATGGTATTTTTCAAATGAGCACATACCATAACATGATCTTGAATGTGTTCAAGATGGATCAGTCAAAGAAGGAGTTCTTGCCTGAATTGTAAGGTATGAAGTTAAGACTTAAAGCTCGACCACGGCAGAAGAAAGAGAAAGGATGAAGGTCGTCACCTATGCTTTTGTCATAGGCTCTATACAGTATGCCATGCTGAGTACCGCACCTGATGTGTGCCTTGCTACATGTCTGGCAAGAGGGTACAAAGGTGATCTAGGAGTAGGTCACTAGATAGCGGTCAAAATTATCCTTAGAGGAATAAGGATATGTTTCTCGGTTATGGAGGTGATAAAGAGTTCGACGTAAAGAGTTACATCAATGCAAGCTTAACACCTATCTGGATAGCTCTGAGTAGAGTAAACCGGATTCGTATAGTAGAACAGTTGTTTGAAATATAGCGTAGTAGCGACATCTACGAGATGACATAGAGATTTGCTAAGTACATACGGATCTGAATGTTACAGACCCGTTGACTAAAACCTCTCTCACAGACATAACATGATCAAACCAACAACTCCTTGAGTGTTAATCACATTGAGATGTGAACTAGATTATTGACTCTAGTAAACTCTTTGGCTGTTGGTTACATGGCGATATGACCGGTGAATGCTAATCACATGGCGATGTGAACTAGATTATTGACTCTAGTGCAAGTGGGAGACTGTTGGAAATATGCCCTAGAGGCAATAATAAATTAGTTATTATTATATTTCCTTGTTCATGATAATAGTTTATTATCCATGCTAGAATTGTATTGATAGGAAACTTAGATACATGTGTGGATACATAGACAACACCATGTCCCTAGTAAGCCTCTAGTTGACTAGCTCGTTGATCAATAGATGGTTACGGTTTCCTGACCATGGACATTGGATGTCATTGATAACGGGATCACATCATTAGAAGAATGATGTGATGGACAAAACCCAATCCTAAGCATAGCACAAGATCGTGTAGTTCGTATGCTAAAGCTTTTCTAATGTCAAGTATCATTTCCTTAGACCATGAGATTGTGCAACTCCCGGATACCGTAGGAATACTTTGGGTGTGCCAAACGTCACAACGTAACTGGGTGGCTATAAAGGTACACTACAGGTATCTCCGAAAGTGTCTGTTGGGTTGGCACAAATCGAGACTGGGATTTGTCACTCCGTGTGACGGAGAGGTATCTCTGGGCCCACTCGGTAGGACATCATCATAATGTGCACAATGTGATCAAGGAGTTGATTACGGGATGATGTGTTACGGAACGAGTAAAGAGACTTGCCAGTAACGAGATTGAACAAGGTATCGGGATACCGACGATCGAATCTCGGGCAAGTACAATACCGCTAGACAAAGGGAATTGTATACGGGATTGATCGAATCCTCGACATCGTGGTTCATCCGATGAGATCATCGTGGAACATGTGGAACCAACATGGGTATCCAGATCCCGCTGTTGGTTATTGACCGGAGAACGTCTCGGTCATGTCTACATGGTTCCCGAACTCGTAGGGTCTACACACTTAAGGTTCGATGACGCTAGGGTTATAAAGGAAGTTTGTATGTGGTTACCGAATGTTGTTCGGAGTCCCGGATGAGATCCCGGACGTCACGAGGAGTTCCGGAATGGTCCGAAGGTAAAGATTTATATATGGGAAGTCATCATACGGTCACCGGAAGAGTTCGGGGGTTACCGGCATTGTACCGGGATCACCGAAGGGGTTCCGGGGGTCCACCGGGAGGGTCCACCTGCCCCGGAGGGCCCTATGGGCTGTATGTGGAGAGGGACCAGCCCCTTAGTGGGCTGGGCGCCTCCCCCCTTAGGGCCCATGCGCCTAAGGGTTTGGGGGAACCCTAAAGGGGGCGCCCCCCCTTGCCTTGGGGGGCAAGGCACCCCCTCCTGGCCGCCGCCCCTCCTCAGATGGGATCTGAGGGGGCCGGCCCCCTCTCCCTTGCCCCTATATATATGTGGGGGGTGGGAGGGCAGCCGTACCAATGTGCTGGCGCAGCCCTCCCCCTCTCCCAAGTCCTTCTCCTCTCCCGCGGTGCTTGGCGAAGCCCTGCAGGATTGCCACGCTCCTCCACCACCACCACGCCGTCGTGCTGCTGCTGGATGGAGTCTTCCTCAACCTCTCCCTCTCTCCTTGCTGGATCAAGGCATGGGAGACGTCACCGGTCTGTACGTGTGTTGAACGCGGAGGTGCCGTCCGTTCGGCACTTGGTCATCGGTGATTTGGATCACGACGAGTACGACTCCATCAACCCCGTTCACTTGAACGCTTCCGCTTAGCGATCTACAAGGGTATGTAGATGCACTCTCCTTCCCCTCGTTGCTGGTTTCTCCATAGATGGATCTTGGTGACACGTAGGAAAATTTTGAATTTCTTCTACGTTCCCCAACAATCTTTTCTAGATTGGAGCAGTTTTGTCCGTCATCATGGTGTCTGGGGAGAAGCGTTCCTTGTCGGGGACTTTAGAGAAAGACAAGCTCAAAGCAATGATGCGTGATTTGGATCTCAATGAGGAAGACCCCGACGATGTTATCTTAGAGGAGGAGCAACCCCCAACAGAGGAAGACATGCACAGGATGGTAATTGTTTGGGTGCACATGGACGAGGAGTTCAACACCTTCTGGTTCTTCAAGAATTTGAGGACCGCCTAGGACCTAGCTTAGCTTATGAAGATCCTCATCCTCAATGCTAACCTGTTCGTGATGCAATTCATATGCCTCAGTGATTGGGAGACTATTACCCAAGGTGGCCCTTGGCACTTCAGGGGAAATCCAGTGTTGATTGCTCCGTGTGACGAGTTTATTAAACCCTCATCGGTCGAACTAGTCAAGTTTTATATTTGGGTGAGATCCATGATTTACCATATGGCTAGCATGGCATGACTAAGTCTTTGGCATCTAGGGTAGGGGAATATGTGGCTTCCGAGCCTGTGTCCTTCGACTTGGAAGGGGTTTCTTTCATAGTTAGGGTGAGATTCGCTGTCCGTAAGCCCCTGAAGAAAGTAGTGTAGCTGGTTCAGGGAGGCAAACGAGAGATTTTTGCTATCACATATGAAAGATTGTTGCATGGGTGATGGGTCATTACTCCTATCAAGAATGCTAGAGTAACTGCCTCCTAGGGCTCTTCGAGGGCAATGAGCGCCTCCGAGCTGTTCATTGCACGGTCATGTGCTGCGAGGGCCTCTTGAGTGCTTTACACATGGTTCGATCTGTCCAGACGGCGCACGCCTGGGCGACCTGCTTCCATGATCCATGATGGGTGGACTGCAAGTGCGCAACTAGGGCCATCATCATTGGGCAGCCTCGGGCTCGCCCAAGAGAGCCATCTTGCACATTGCCCCATGCGAGACAGGGAGGGAGGACTCAAGGTGGCGAACTTGAGCTCACCAAAGTGGATGCTGCCAGTCGGAACCAAAGATGAAGCCACATGCACAATGATGTCAATAGACGCTTGCCCCACGGTGGGCTCCAACTGTCGTAGATATAATCCTGACAATACTATGGGGTATGTATGTAGTGGCAATCTTATCTACCGAACAATGTACATGGACTACTCGCAAGGATTTATATAGGTTCGGGCCCTCTTCGGTGGAGGTAATACCCTACTCCTGTGGTGCTCTTACATCTTGGCGTAAGGTACAATGTGTGTATGATCTACCGTCACCCGGTTCCCCTCTCCCGACTTATATAGGGTGTGTTAGGAGGGGCCCATGATGGGCTGGTATTAATGCTATTGATGGCCTCTTGCATGGCCGACTATTTTCTGGCTATTACTGCTAGTAACCATCATATTTAACTAGATTATGCCATCGCTGGGTAACTGAAGCCATTGATACATCATAGGTGATGGGTATCTTAGGTAGCAGTTGACTATAGAATAACCAACTGCCCCTATCTTCTTGGTGACGGACTGCAGGGTCTCGTCCGCTAGGGGGTGTAGGATCTGGCTGTAAGGACTTAGCATGATCACGAGCCACCCCTCTGGTTCTTTTTATCTTGGGCTCCAACTCCTGTTGGTCAAAGGTGATGTCCCATGACCCATGATCTTTTGGGTCGTATCTTTGATGGGCTATGGCTCTCTACTGGGCCATTTATATACTTGGTCTATGCTACCTCTTGAGCACTGCGTTGGTTTTCCCTTGAAGAGGAAAGGGTGATGCAGTAAAGTAGCGGAAGTATTTCCCTCGGTTTTTGTGAACCAAGGTATCAATCCAGTAGGAGATCACGCACGAGTCCCTCACACCTACACAAACAAATAAGAACCTTGCAACCAACGCGATAAAGGGGTTGTCAATCCCTCAACGGTCACTTACGAGAGTGAGATCTGATAGATATGATAAGATAATATTTTTGGTATTTTTATGATAAAGGGAAATAAAGATGCAAAGTAAAATAAAAGGCAAAAGAAATAACTAAGTGTTGGAAGATTAATATGATGGAAAATAGACCCGGGGGCCATAGGTTTCACTAGTGGCTTCTCTCAAGATAGCATAAGTATTACGGTGGGTGAACAAATTACTGTTGAGCAATTGATATAATTGAGCATAGTTATGAGAATATCTAGGTATGATCATGTATATAGGCATCACGTCCGTGACAAGTAGACCGACTCCTGCCTGCATCTACTACTACTACTACTCCACACATCGACTGCTATCCAGCATGCATCCAGAGTATTAAGTTCATAAGAACAGAGTAATGCTTTAAGTAAGATGACATGATGTAGAGGGATAAACTCATGCAATATGATATAAACCCCATCTTGCTATCCTCGATGGCGACAATACAATACGTGCCTTGCTGCCCCTGCTGTCACTGGGAAAGGACACCGCAAGATTGAACCCAAAGCTAAGCACTTCTCCCATTGCAAGAAAGATCAATCTAGTAGGCCAAACCAAACTGATAATTCGAAGAGACTTGCAAAGATAACCAATCATACATAAAAGAATTCAGAGAAAATTCAAATATTGTTCATAGATAATCTTGATCATAAACCCACAATTCATCAGTCTCAACAAACACACCGCAAAAGAAGATTACATCGAATAGATCTCCACGAGAATCGTGGAGAACTTTGTATTGAGATCCAAAAAGAGAGAAGAAGCCATCTAGCTAATAACTATGGACCCGAAGGTCTGAGGTAAACTACTCACACATCATCGGAAAGGCTATGGTGTTGATGTAGAAGCCCTCCATGATCAATGCCCCCTCCGGCGGAGTGCCGGAAAAGGCCCCAAGATGGGACCTCACGGGTACAGAAGGTTGCGGCGGTGGAAATAGGTTTTTGTCTCTGTCTCTGATAGTTTGGGGGTACGTAGGTATATATAGGGGAAGAGGTACGTCGGTGGAGCAACGTGGGCCCCACGACGGTGGAGGGCGCGCCCCGTGCCTCGTGCTCTCCTGGTTGATTTCTTGACGTAGACTCCAAGTCCTCTGGATCACGTTTGTTCCGAAAATCACGTTCCCGAAGGTTTCATTCCGTTTGGACTTTGTTTGATATTCTTTTTCTGCGAAACACTGAAATAGGCAAAAAACAGCAATTTGGGCTGGGCCTCCTGTTAATAGGTTAGTCCCAAAAATAATATAAATGTGTATAATAAAGCCCATTAAACATCCAAAACAGAATATAATATAACATGGAACAATAAAAAATTATAGATACGTTGGAGACGTATCAAGCATCCCCAAGCTTAATTCCTACTCGTCCTCAAGTAGGTAAATGATAAAAACAGAATTTTTGATGTGGAATGCTACTTAGTATAATTTTCAATGTAATTTTCTTAATTGTGGTATGAATATTCAGATCTGAAAGATTCAAGAAAAAAGTTTAATATTGACATAAAAATAACAATACTTCAAGCATACTAACTATGCAATTATGTCTTCTCAAAATAACATGGCCAAAGAAAGTTATCCCTAAAAAATCATATAGTCTGGCTATGCTCTATCTTCACCACACAAAGTATTTAAATCATGCACAACCCCGGTTGACAAGCCAAGCAATTGTTTCATACTTTTGGTGTTCTCAAACTTTTTCAATCTTCACGCAATACATGAGCATGAGCCATGGACATAGCACTATATGTGGAATAGAATGGTGGTTGTGGAGAAGACAAAACAGGAGAAGATAGTCTCACATCAACTAGATGTATCAACGGGCTATGGAGATGCCCATTAATAGATATCAATGTGAGTGAATAGGGATTGCCATGCAATGGATGCACTAGAGCTATAAGTATATGAAAGCTAAACAAAATAAACTAAGTCGGTGTGCATCCAACTCGCCTGCTCACGAAGCCCTAGGGCATTTTGAGGAAGCCCATCATTGGAATATACAAGCCAAGTTCTATAATGAAAAATTCCCACTAGTATATGAAAGTGATATCATAGGAGACTCTCTATCATGAAGATGATGGTGCTACTTTGAAGCACAAGTGTGGTAAAAGGATAGTAACATTGTCCCTTCTCTCTTTTTCTCTCATTTTTCTATTTATCTGGGCCTTTTTTTATGGCCTCTTTTTTTTGTCCAGAGTCTCATCCCGACTTGTGGGGGAATCATAGTCTCCATCATTCTTTCCTCACTTGGGACAATGCTCTAGAAATGATGATCATCACACTTTTTTTACTTACAACTCAACAATTACAACTCAATACTTAGAACAAAATATGACTCTATGTGAATGCACTACAAAAAAAAGACACATCCGTGACATTTTGGGCCGAACGAATTTTTTTTCTGTCATACATATGACACTTCTATGACGATAATTGTGACAAAACCTGGTATCATCATAGATGTGGTGGGCTCCTACTTCTATGACAAAAAATCATGACAGAAAATGGGCTTTTCGTCCTGGGCGGGCCGGAGATGCAGCTGCATGACATTCTTTGGGCCGTCCATGACGGAAAAAACCATGGTAGAAGCGAGGGGGAGGAAAATTTCGAGGAGTTCCCGGTTACGGTGGGAGGTCGGGGGCCGAGCGATGCGCGTTTCTCTCGTAGACGTACGCGCGTGTGTGCGAGGCGTTGGCTCTAACTGAACCCGAGCGAGGCGTTGGGCTCTAACTGAACCCGAGCGATTGCACTGTAGGCTATGCGTTACTGAACCCGAGCGATCGATCGATGGCTGTTATCTGTACCCGATCGAGCGATTCCTTCGCTACTGCTGCTAACTGAAGTTGATCGATGGGATGAACAGTGAGCGTTGCGGGGAGTTTGGATGAACAGTGAGCGGTGGCGTTGCCTCTGGATGAACAGGACCCCGTGGTGTGGTGGAGGGCTGGATGAACAGTAGACGGTGGAGGGGTACCCGTGGAGGGGTGGATGAACAGGACCCCATGGTGTGGAGGGCTGGATGAACAGTAGACGGTGGAGGGGTGGTTGAACAGGACCCCGTGGTGTGGAGGGCTGGATGAATAGTAGATGATGGAGGGGTGCCCGTGGAGGGGTGGTTGAACAGGCCCCCGTGGTGTGGAGGGCTGGATGAACAGTAGACGGTGGAGGGGTGCCCGTGGAGGGGTGGTTGAACAGGACCCCGTGGTGTGGAGGGCTGGATGAATAGTAGATGGTGGAGGGGTGGTTGAACAGGACCCCGTGGTGTGGAGGGCTGGATGAACAGTAGACGGTGGAGGGGTGGTTGAACAGTAGCCGGTGGAGTAGCGCGCGGTGGAGGCTGGATGAACAGGAGCCCGTGGAGGCTGGAGGAGGTCGACCGTGGATGAACAATAGCTTGTGGAGGCTGGAGGGGGTCGACGATGGAGGTGAACAGTATCCCGTGGAGTCCCGTTTTGCGGTACACCACACCCCTCCCGATGAACAAGACCCCCGTTTCGACCGTAGCGCTCCAACACAAGTCCGTTTCCTCCGTTTTGCGGTACGCCACACCCCTCCCGATCAACAAGACCCCTGTTTCGACCGTAGGAGGTCCGTCTACTCCGTTTTGCGGTATGCCAGACCCCTCCCGATCAACAGGACCCCGTTCCGAACGTAGGAGGTCTGTTTCCTCCGTTGTGCGGTACGCCAGGCCTTGTTTCCATCGCCTGTTCCGTCCAAGCCCTCCCGATGAACACGACCATGCATTCCGTTCCGACCCAGCCAGTTGGCTCCCACGCGTTCCGTTGCCTCCCCATGAACACGACGCATTCCGTTGCCTCCCCATGAACACGACGCATTCCGTTGCCTCCCCATGAACACGACGCATTCCTTTGCCTCCCCATGAACACGACGACAACGCTGTTTCTTGCACCCTGGCCGCCTCTACTACGACACGTGCACGCCTCTACATCCACCAGTATATATGTACGTACACGTTCACGACCAGAATGACAACGTTACATACGCTTCGACCAGGTGGGTCCCAACTGTCAGGCACTTCCTTGCGTGCGAAGATGTAGCTGGTGGGTCCCAGCAGTCAGGGGCAAACGTTTTTTTCGCGAAATACGGTGGCCTGTCCGGTGGGTCCCCGCTGTCAGGTGGAGGAATAATTATTTTGCACGTAATAAGGAGGCACTTCCTTGCTGCGGCCGTGGACCCAGCTGTCAGTCTCTCCACGTACAGTCCATGTCCGATGGAAGCCGTTCCTTGACCACGTTGACCACGCCGCACCGAGAGCACCAGGGCGGTGGACGACGGCGAGGCCTAGGAAGGGGACGACACGGAGGCAGGGAAGACTCGGCAGTTGTTTCCCACGCGGAGGGGAGTACGACTGTACGGGGGTTTACTGGTTCGTCTGCCGTAGCCGGAGAATAACAACAGGTGAGGATGAGTAGAGGGATGGCTAGGCCAGCGATGCGAGTACAGTGGGGCGGTGAGGCCTGCGCGGCAGCAGAGCCGGCCGCGGAGAGGAGGGAGCAGGCAGTCCCGCCGACGCCTGTTTGAGCGGCTGGAGCAGGAAGAGCAGATATTGAAGAAGCACGACGGCCGTTGGATGGCCATCCAACAGTCACTGCTTGTGCGTCAACCTTTTTTTAGGAAACCCTCAAATCTGTGGGAAACAGCATACAACCCATCTGCCATTATTTCTAATAATTTACAACCCATTTGCTAATTATTAAGGTTTTTTTGGAGCCCATATTCTTTTTGTTAGCATTACAACCCATATTGTGGCAATGGTTAAAAATTATACGAAATTTTGCATATTTCGGTGCGGTCCGAACTGTTTTTAATCCCGAAATTTCGACTCACATTCAAACTGATTTTAAAAATAAATGTATATCAATATAAAATCCAACAAATTCTCCATGCATAAAAATTAATGTAATTTAAAATCTTGAAATAAAAAAAGATATTTGAAACTAATTGCCGGTTTGATGTGTTTTAAAAATTTACAACCCATTTCTCATTACTGATGGGCCATTTTCTCGGCTAGCCCAATAGGCCTGACAAAGATTTGCAGCCCAACAGGCCTGACAAAGCGACTTACTTGGCAAATCACAAAAAAACTGGGTTGTGGCCGTGGACCCAGCTGTCAGCCTCTCCACGTACAGTACTCTTCCGATGGAAGTCATTCCTTGACCACGCCGCGCGGAGAGCACCACGGCGGTGGACGACGGCGAGGCCTAGGAAGGGGACGACGCGGAGCCGGTGAAGACGCGGCAGTGGATGCCCACGCGTAGAGGAGTACGAGGGTTCACTGGTTCGCTGCGTTGTGAGGCTGCCGTCGCCGCAGAATAACAGGGGGTGTGGGTGAGTAGAGGGATGGCCTGGACAGTGGTGGGAGTAGTAGGGAGCGGTGAGGCCTCCGCCGCATCGCAGCCGGCCACAGGAGGCAGGAGCACGAGGCACGAACGGCGCTGGTTTGGGCGGCTGGAGCAAGAAGACCAGAGGTTGAAGAAGCACTACGGCTGTTGGATGGACATCGTACGGTCACTGGAGCTAGAATCGTGCATATCGACTAAGTTGACAAAGCCCTCTGTCCCCGTCAACTTAGTAGGCCCACAAGTCAGCCTGCCACTATACTGGGTCCCAGCTAACAGGGGGAGTATTCATTTTTTTGTGCGTAATAAGGAGGCACTTCCTTGCACGTGAAGATATAGCTGGTGGGTCCGAGCTATCAGCGGCGACAACGTTTTTTTTCTGCAAAATACAGAGGCCCTTTCGGTGGGTCCCTGATGTCAGGTGGAGGAATCATTATTTTGCGCGTAATAAGGAGGCATTTCCTTGCGTGCGGCCATGGACCCAGCTGCCGGCCTCTCCACGTAAAGTCCACTTCAGATGGATGTCGGTCGTTGACCATGTTCACCAGGCCGCGCCGAGAGCACCAGGGCGGTGGACGACGGCGAGGCCTAGGAAGGGAACAACACGGAAGCAAGGAAGACTCGGCAGTTGTTTCCCACGCGGAGGGGAGTACGACTGTACGAGGGTTTACTGGTTCGTCTGCCGTCGCCGGAGAATAACAGCAGGTGTGGGTGAGTAGAGGGATGGCTAGGCCAGCGATGGGAGTACAGTGGGGCGGTGAGGCCTGCGCGGCAGCAGAGCCGGCCGCGGGGAGGGGGAGTAGGCAGTCCCGCCGGTGCCTGTTTGAGCGGCTGGAGCAGGAAGAGCAGAGATTGAAGAAGCACGACGGCCGTTGGATGGCCATCCAACAGTCACTGCTTGTGCATCAACCTTTTTTTAGGAAAGCCTCAAATCCGTGGGAAACAACATACAACCCATCTGCCATTATTTCTAATAATTTACAGCCCATTTGCTAATTATTAAGGTTTTTTTGGAGCCCATATTCTTTTTGTTAGCATTACAGCCTATATTGTGGCCACGGCTAAAAAATTATACGAAATTTTGCATATTTCGGTGCGATCCGAACTGTTTTTAATCTCGAAATTTCGACTCACATTCAAACAGATTTTAAAAATAAATGTATATCAATATAAAATCCAACAAATTCTCCACGCATAAAAATTAATGTAATTTGAAATCTCGAAATGAAAAAAAGATATTTGAAACTAATTGCCTGTTTGATGTGTTTTAAAAATGTACAGCCCATTTCTCATTACTGATGGGCCATTTTCTCGACCAGCCGAATGAAAGCTCCCCGTCTTGAAAGATTTGCAGCCCAACAGGCCTGACAAAGCGACTTACTAGGCAAATCACAAAAAACTGGGCTGTGGCCGTGGACCCAGCTGTCAGCCTCTCCACGTACAGTACTCTTCCGATGGAATGTCGTTGACCACGTTGACCATGCCGCGCCGAGAGCACCAAGGCGGTGGACGACGGCGAGGCCTAGGAAGGGGACGATGTGGAGCCGAGGAAGACGCGGCAGTGGATGCCCACATGGAGAGGAGTACGAGGGTTCACTGGTTCGGCTGTGGTGTGAGGCTGCCATCGCCGCAGGGCCTGGCTAGCGGTGGGAGTAGTAGGGGGCGATGAGGCCTCATCGGCAGCACAACCGACCACTGGAGGCAGGAGCAGGCGGTCTCCCCGGCGCTGGTTTGGGCGGTTGGTGCAAGAACAACAGCGATTGAAGAAGCAGCAGGACCGTTCGATTCAAATCAACGGTTACTGCTGCTAGAATCATTTGTTGACTAAGTTGACAAGCCCTGCGTACGCGTCAACTTAGTCGGCCCACAGGTCAGCCTCCCAACCGATGCGCCCCAGATGTCAGTGGGAGGAATCATTTTTTTCGCGTAATAAGGAGGCAGTTGATTGCGTACGGCCAGGCCAGCGGAGGGAGTAGGGTGGGCCGGGGAAGCCTGTGCGGCATCACAGCGGGCCACAAGAGGAGGGAGCAGGCAGTCCCACTGGCGCTAGTTTAGGCGGCTGGAGCAGGAAGATCAGAGATTGAAGAAGCACGTCGGCCGTTGGATGGACATCCAACACTAACTGCTGCTAGAATCGTGTGTTCACTGACAAAGCCTTGCGTAAACAAGTCAGCCTCGAAATCTGTGGCGTGTACAGCCCATTTGCTATTATTTTTATAATTTTTATTCAACCAACAGACAAAATATACTACTGATTGTACATTGAAAACAGCAGCAACAACAACCAGGGCTGGGGGTGCAACAGAAGCAGTAAGCAGGCCAGAAGAGTGAAGACGCAACTCTCTCTTCCAAACCAAACATCAGCCATCATTACAAAAGAGCTACCAAAAAAGAACAAGTGTATGCATCAAACTAAATAAAGATCCTAGTACACCAAATGTACGCATCTAACTAACTGGCTCAGTTAGACGTTACTATTTATTAAGCTGCAGTGGAGTCGCAGATGGAGAGGAGTGGGAAACTTCACTGGTTCGGGTGCGCGGCAGCACAGCCGCGGTGCCGCCCACGGGAGACAGGAGCAAGAACAGAGGTTGAAGAAGGAGCACGGCTGTTGGATTAACATCCAATGGTCCAGCTGCTAGAATCATTTGTTGATTAAGTTGACAAAGCCGTGCGTACACGTCCGCTTAGTAGGCCCACAAGTCAGTCACCAAATCTGACGGGTCCCAGCTGTCAACGGGATGAATAATTTTTTTCACAAAACAAGGAGGCACTTCCTTCCGTGCGAAGATACATCCGGTGGGTCCCAGTTGTCAGGTGGATGAAACATTTTTTAGCTTAATAAGGAGGAACTTTCGTTGCGTGCGACCATGGACCTCGTCGGTCCCAGCCGTCAGGATCTCCACGTAAAGTCCTCTTTCGATGACTCACGTTTGTTGACCACGCCGCACCGAACGCAGCGAGGCGGTGGACGACGGCGAGGCCCCGGACGGGAACGACTCGGAGATGGGAAAACGCGGCAGTGGAGTCGCAGATTGAGAGGAGGAGAAGTGTTATAACTGGTTCTGTTGCGGCATGGGGCTGTAGTCTGTGGAGAATAACAGGAGGTGTCGAGGGTTGGAGGGATAGCCTGGCCGGCGGTGGGGTAGCGCTTCGCAGCGATGCGTGCTAAGCAGAGCCGCTAGCCACCGGAGGCCGGACCAGGCGGTCCTGGCAATGCTGGAGGAAGAAGACGAGAGATTGAAGGTGCATGCCAGCCGTTGGATATAAATCCAATGGCTGTGGATGACACAATCATTTGTTGACCAAGTTGACAACGCCCTGCGTAGGCTTCGACCTATTGGCCCACATGTCAGCCTGCAAAAATGTGGCATATATTTAACCCATGTCTTCTAGAATGTATAGTCCATTTGCTGGGCTGGGTGAACAAATAATTTCGTGTCAATCAGGCCCATTTATATTTTCTAAGAAATACCAACCCATTTGCACTTTCTTGAAATACACGTATTAGGTGGGCTCGTTATATAATGTTATGTTAGAAGGAGCAATTGATATCAAAGAATAAACCGGAGAGGCACATTATATATATATATATATATATATATATATATATATATATAATTAAGAAATTAGCGAGTTATTGCTCAAAATAAAAAATAGCGCGTTATTATTAAATTGGTCCTTAAAATGTTCGCAAGCTTTTGTATGCAATCACCAGGATTTTTCTTGCCTGTGAGTCAAAAACAACCAGGATTTTCCTTGCCAACTTCCGTTAAACATTTACTTTTATAAGTTGGGATATTTTTATAATGTATATATAAGTCTCTATAAAATATACGATAATAGTAATAATATAAATATATATATAATGAGGTTAGAAGGGAAAACATAAATTGGACACTGCATTACTTTTATAAGAGACCTGCGTTTTATACCCCACAGTAGGCATACTAACAGGTTCACACACAAATACTACAGAAAAGGTAAACATTCATATCAAACTCAGGTTCACAGGACACGTTCATATCCATAGCAAACATTCACAATCAACAACTCAAAAGATTCATATATACACAAGCTCAGCATATCTATGCATCCAAATGATTGATAGATCACACGACAATATTCATACATAATTTACAAAAAGATTCAGATATACACATGTTCAGTATGTTTATGCATCCAAATGATTGAGATCACAGCCAATATGATCCATGGATGAACTTTAATTACCTAGGGTACAGACTGGTAAATGGTGTTCAACCGGAGGTACTTCTTGCTAAAATTAGTTCTTGTACGAGTAAACTTTCGAGTACATAAGAGGCAGCACAGACAATCTGAACTTTGCTTGTAGGTTTATCCTCAAATAGTGGCCTCGTGCCAAGGGAGGTTTGAGCAACTTGGCCACTACTTTCATCCAACTAGTTTACTGGCTCATCTTGGTCATGTATCTCGCCAAAATTCTACATTGCAGACGAGAAAGGAGGCAGTTGAGAAAATGAACCACCCAAATTTTGTGTGCAGTTCAACTGAAATGGAGCATCCTTGGCGTGCAGACTGATTAAGTGCCAGATGAATATAAGCGTCAACCAACTTGTCTGGAATCTTTAGACTCCATGCCATATAGTTCGCTACCATATGTGACGATAACCAAAAGGCACAAGTTGGGACCAAAGACTGGACTGCGTTTTTCTGGGCTATGCACCAAGCAATATTTTTGGCGTTCACTCTCCTAACACTTGGAGTTTGACAATTGGTTGACGCCGGTTGATACTCTAATGAATATAGGCACTTCTTGTCAACATCTGATCATTTTGTGCAGTTCTACTAAAATCACCCGATGTAATGATTTGCCTGCGAGTTCAGGCTCCAAATTACTCCTTTATGAAATCGGCAAATAGTAGCACAATACCAAATTACCAATACATATGACAGGCACAATAATCAGGATAAAGACCAGTACCAACCTGTTTGAGGTAGCATATCAATTACTATTTCCTTTGACTGGAAGCTGAGATAAGCCAAGCGACTGACAACAAAGGAAGAAAGCATGCGAAGTTTAGCGACTTACAGGAAAGGACGGAAGCTGTCGAGGCAATGAAGCACCCAAAGTTTTTGTGCAGTTCCACCAAAATCGAGCATCCCTGTTGGCACATATATTGAGAGAGTGAGATTACTGTAATAGTGGGACTAGTTTATGAAACATACACTAACAAATAGAAGCACCCTCATTATCTTAATGGGTAAAGTTAGCAACATAGTAGTCTTGCTTAAAGAGAGGTATTAGTTTATTTAATCAGTGCCAATTAGCTCAACTCAACACTCAAAGCATTCCCATTTATCATAGGTTGCAAAACTTTAACGTGCAAAGATAAAGGAGTTTCTCATGACAGTAGCACGATACAAATAGAGATGACAACAAACTAATATGGATGAAGGACTTAGGCCCATACCAACCTGAGAAAAAAAGCTTATTCATGTAGTCCCATAAGAGATGATAAAGCACTCACCGGAATCACACAATAGTATATATTTTTGTGCACTTTAAATGTATGGTTGAAATCACTCTTCTTTACCAGTGCTAAAATTATATCGAAAGATTATCAAGAACTTCCAGCAGAGTTAAAGCACTGGCTGGGATATAGTTCATTGTATTGTCTTGTATAGTTCCATTTAATGTATGATTGGCACAACATGATCCCTGCTTGCACAAGTAGGAACAAGGTGAAACCTTCATTAGCTTAGTGAGAAAGGATAGGAAGACATTAGCATATTACTCAACCAGTAGCATCAAATTCATGATGTACAATACGCAAAACATTGCCTCATTGAACCAATGGCAATAAATTGACATGCAAAACAATAGCACTATTATGTCATGACACTAATAATATTCCCTCCCTGCTCCACCACATGATTCACCTCCATAGACAAACATACACACGTACATGATTCAGCATAGGGTCCTACTAAAGATTTGTTTAACTCCAACAGGAAAATTAGGCAGTAATAAATTAGTGGTACTTAAGTACTAATTAATTAAGTGAGATAGCAGAAGTGGAAGGGCTCCCTGGAGGATCGTCTCACATGTAAGGTAGTCGTTGCCGGAGCCCTTGAATGGCCTCGACTAAGGCCTCTGGCTTCAGCAAGATCGCCTTGGCACTGTTTATTCTTCTTCTTCTTCCTCTTCATGCTATGTTTCTCTTTCTCCTCACCAGTTGGTGAAACCAAGTACATGATTGGCCTTTTAATTCAGAATTGGTTTTGTCAGTGAGGGAGTACAAGTGTACTAGTAAAAAACAGCATTATTTTCTCATGGCAGTCAGAAAATAGAGATGAACACATGCATTAAATACCATTCTTACCTAAAGGAAGGTTATGGTGCCAATATGGATGATGAGGATTGGAACAGATCTCCATTTGTGCAGTTCTACCAAAATGAACCAACTGTTCCATTCTGACATTCCAGTTAAACAACACAAAAGTCACTTCTTTTAAGAAGAGTTTTGTACAGTGCACCAAAAGGTCACAACAGCAACCAGGTGAATTGGATATCCCTGTTTGCACAAAAAGGCACAGAGGAAACAGTCAGAGTCTCAAACAATTACAGGCAAAAACATTTGGCTAAACTTGTCCTGGCTTATAACAGTGGCATGGCTTCATTTTTACCAGGGACATTAGATTAAGAACAACTAAGGTTGCGTTCGGTTCACAGGTTTGGTGCAGGATTTTTGTAGGAACACAATTCCTACGGTATTCTTTCCCTTCCAACCATTCAGAACATGAGAAAGGTGAATAGTGTTTCATAGGAAAGCTGGTCTGGTACCATAGGATTAGAAACATCCACGCGCTTCTCATTTTTTGGGCGGAAGCCCGAGGCAGGCGCTCGCTGCCATGCGTTAGACAGGTTGCTGTGCTGTGTTGCCGGAATAAAAAAATCAACCTATGTGTGGTACGTGAGGTGAGGACAAGAGTAGTCACTGTGCAGCTGAATAATCAAATAGCATCTCATACTGCCAAGCATGCTACTCTAAAAAAACAAATCTGTACATTTCGTAGTCCATCCGAACACATTCTCTTGAGAGTTTCCTCCAGTTCGCTGTTCCATAGATTTATATCTACATTCCTTTCCAATTCCTCTATTTTCATCAAGACCTATGTTTTCTGCCCCTTTATTCTGAACGGAGCCTAAATATTTGATATAAGGGTATGGGACAGTGGGTGCACCAGCAGTCCAGCACCATGTACGTAAACAGGGCATAAAGTGGTGATTCATAGTTTGTTGCCCCGAGAAACAAACATCCAAGAAACATATCTTGGTTGGTCCCATTTTTGTTCACTCTAGCCACCTACTCCTATGTGTGGATAGCAAATCTAGTCCTGGTCATACCACTGTGTACAGCGTTACCCCTATATTTCCCTTCTCGACCAAGAGACCGGTTGGATGACCAGTCTGTACTACTTTCACCCCCTTTCCTTCCTGTTTGTACCAAGTCCAATGTACATACTAAATTCCCCCACCCCCACTTTATTTCTTGTTTGAACCAAGTACTCCCTCCGTCCGAAATTACTTGTCATCAAAATGGATGTGTCTAGAACTAAAATACATCTAGATACATCCATTTCAATGACAAGTATTTTCGGACGGAGGGAGTACAAGATTCGACTCCATGAAGTAGCTTTACCACTAACAATAGAAGAAAAAAAATATGTGATGTTGGACCATCCGATCGAGAGGGGCTGAGAGGTAGAAAATGATGCACATGCAGCGACGAAGCAAGCTGAGGAAGTAGAGCTAAGGCGGTTTCGAATGAAGATATACCTGAAGGTCGTCGGGATGTGGATAGGTGGGCGGCGGGAGGCCGGATCCGCCCACAAGCAAGGACGAAGGGATCGGAGGACCTCCCGCGCCGGCGCTCGGCCAGAGATAACGGTGCGGCCGGCAGTGGGTCTCCTCCCTCGCTGTCAACGACGGCCTAAACGCTGCCCCTCCTCCCCTTCACCGGCGGAGGGGGATATGTCCGGATCTGTAACCAGCGGTGGGGATAGAAAGCCAGTGTTTTTTGAAGGCAGAAAGACAGTGTTACTACCCCTATCTTGTTTAAATCTAGAGAGGATGAGAGTGTGTGAATAGAGCAACCCTAGCAAGCAAGCGCTGAGGCTCCGGCCTATATATACGTAGTGAGCAACCCTAGCAAGCAACCCTAGCAAGCAAGCAACCCCTATCTTCGTCAACTTGTACAAGACCGAGAAATTTGATTACTACAACGCCCTCTCCCTCGCGAACTGAGCTCCGGTGCCTTAACTGCACCTGCCTTTGGCTGCATGACAGGAGGGCCAACCACCTATTGTGCCCACCTGTCATAGACGCAAAGGCAAGAGCAGTAAGTTGAAGATTTCGCTATCCCTCCCGCACGAGGTGGACGGACATGCAGCAGTGGATTCGATACTGTAGAAGTAGGAGTAACATCATTATTGTTCATCTTCTCAAAGAGGCGAAGAGCCAAGCACAACCCAAACGTGGCAGTTGCGAACGCTCGCATGGTGCGGTTCCTTGGAGTACTAGCTAGGCTCTTGCATGAGACAAAATTGCTATTGTTTAACAATTAAACTCCATCATCCATTGGTTGATACTCATTCTGCATAGGTCCACGCGCTTAGTACAGTTTCCTCCTGGGGTCACCAATGTTTATTTGCTAATTAATAGCATTTCATGCAATGAACTAGCCATTGCAAGTCATTAAAAGCATGCACACCTCTCATCTCTTATTGGTTGATATGTCAAGAAACAAGAAACAAGGTATAAGTTAATGCACCACGCCTAAGTGTTTTGGGACTATTTGGTTTTCGTTAAGATGACTTACACACCTAGACGGAGGGAGTAGTATAGCCCTGTAAACCGGAAAGGAGTATTTGCCTTTCTAGAGATTTCAACAAGTGACTAGACTACACCGTGTGCACTACTCCTCCCTTCCGGTTTATAGGGCTCAAATCTCAAATCTCATGAACCAAGGCATTTTGCGATTGGAGGAATGTATCTCGTACTTTACAAAACTACCCTAATTAAACTCATGCATTAATTACGTAGTTCTCTCGTTTTCCTCTCCGCCTTGGTCGCGGTGCACAATATTGAGCACTCCTATATGACTAGCCGCTCTATCTACATGTGGGACATTTCAAAGCATCCAGGACCGTGTGCCATCCACCAAATCACAGCGAGGTGCTACAGTCGAGACTCACCTGTCACGCCGGTGTGGCCGTCATGACCCGTCATATCACAAAACCCACACCTTTACCAGCAGTGGTAAGGTGGCCTCCAAGTTGGACTGGAAGAAGCAACCATCATTTCACTAGAACGCTCGTTCAAGCCCTTTATTCCCTTTCTTGAAGAAAACCTCACTCCAGGCTACTCACTTCTGCCATTTTTCTTTTGTACCGACGAAGGAAAGGTGGGCGAATCAGTTATGCTGCTATATTTTCATTCCAAGAATCTTCTTTTTGCGAAGCACCGACCGATTCTCACATCCTATTCTTTTCCCGTTTTCATTGCGATTGTGGTTTCCTTTCCATTGCTTTTTGTTTGTCAGTTCATTGATGGATCCTGGAGCACTAGGCAAAGAGTTGCCGGCGGACAACCCACTAGAGAAAGCGATCTCCAGGAAGCGAGCACCGACCAATGAGTTGACCATGTTGGCGGGCCAACCCATGGAGATGAAGAACTCCAAGAAACAAGAACTGGCCCAAGAGTTGAGGACGTTGGCGGACGAACTCCGCAAAGAAAGTTGGAAGAACAGCAAGGGCCCCACCGTGCCTACCCCAGGAACTCTGATTGCCACCTATGTGAGGCTCAAGACCAAGTTTGAGGAGATAGTCGCCGTTGAGAAGCAGTATTCCCCTGGCAAGGTGATGGCCCCCATCGAGGACGAGGAGATGGCCCCCGGAGGGATGAGATCCCCCGGTGAGCTGCACAAGGTAAAAAATAATGGCTTATTACAATAGTTGTGGTTTTTGATTATTTGCAATGTGCTTGCTAATATGTTAGGGTTGTGCAGGTGCCGGTGGATGTCCTTGATGATTCCGATGTCATGGCCCATCCTGTTGGCATCGCCCTGGAGATCGATTCCGATGCTGCTGTCCATCCTGTGGACATCGCCCCAGAGATCGATTCCGATGTCGCGGTCAGTCCTGCGGACATCGCCCCAGAAATCGATTCCCATGCCGCTGTCCGTGCTGTGGTCATTGCCCGAGAGATCGATGACAAGAAATAGTTGCTCACGCTAATCCTTCAGGGTAGTTTGCATTGCCCTGTGTTTAATTACCAGAACGATGCGTGTTATCAAACCATCTTAGGGCTAGTGCACTGTCTTGTGTGGGCGGATCTTGCTACTTTTCTTTGATAGTGAATCATGCGAACCCTCTCCGAGTTATGGAAACAGATGTATCCTCACCAGCTTTTGATGTAATATATGGCATGATTAGATGTAAGTTTGAACTGTTTATCATATCAGCAGGGCTTGTTTGATGATTCTTGGCGTTAGTAGGCTAGCTACTATGCGAGCTATAGTACTACTTGCAAAACACTCACCGAAGAGAAACATTGGGGCTGATGAGCTCATGGTACGCTTATATTTATCCCTCGTCGATCGACCAATAGCCCTAGCTCCTAAAATTGTAGGCTTAGCGATTGATGATCTAGGCGGGCTAGTTTGGCCTAGTGGGTTTTGGTGATATGACGTGCAACACAAAATCATAGTAGTGCAAAGACGTACTCCCTCCGTTCCAAAATAGATGACCTAGGCGGGCTAGTTTGGCCTAGTGGGTTTCAGTGATATGACGTGGTACAGTGCCGTCCAGTCTTCGCGTGTGGTAGCAGTATTGCGGGTACAGTAAGTTTTCTTGAAGAAGCGGAATTCAACGAAGTCATGATGGTTCCTTCGTCCGAACAACTTACAGTGGGAAAGGTTGGGCCTGCGATACGATCGGGGTAGACCAGGATAATTTTGTGCATGGCAGGTGGACCAGGATGGTCGACGTCCCACATGTCGGCGAATGAAAGTATTCTTTCCGATATAGAGGACGAGCAACGAGTATTCATTGTTTATTTTTGATGAAAGCTATTGTCTCCACTGTTATAGGTGGATACTGTTGCAGGTCACTTTAAAGGCTATCAGGTGGACCACGTGGACCGACGGAAGAATGAAGCGGCGGACGCTTTAAGCCGGCTGGGCTCTCAGCGCAAACCGGTGCCGCCCAATGTTTTTCTCGATGTGCTGCACAACCCGTCGGTCAAGCTCCCATGTGAAGCGGATTTGGCTACTCCTGATCCGGAGGCTCAGTTAGTGGCAGCTCTTCATGTCATTCCGGATTGGACGCTTCCTTACCTTGCGTACATGAACCGGGGCGATTTACCAGAGGATGAGATTCTGGCCCGACAGATAATCCGGCGATCCAAGTCCATGACTATTGTCAATGGCGAATTGCATCATTGCAGTGTATCAGGGGCGTTTCAACACTGTGTGTCTCCAGAAGAAGGCTGTGAAATTGTGCGTGAGATCCACGAAGGAGATTGTGGTCACCACGTCGGTTCAAAGTCTTTGGTGGCTAAAGCGTTCCGCCATGGCTTCTATTGGCTAACTGCTCATGCTGATGCAGAAGATCTGGTCAGACGATGTGATGGTTGCCAAAAGTTTTCAAGACGTGCTGAGGTGCCGGCTCAAGAATTGAGAATGATTCCAATTACTTGGCCGTTTGCGACTTGGGGGCTGGATATGGTTGGACCTTTCAAAAGGTCCAAGGATAATAAGACCCACCTTCTGGTGGCAGTTGATAAATTTACAAAGTGGGTGGAGGCAGAGCCCGTTAGCAAGTGTGATGCAGCCACGACGGTTCAGTTCATCAAAAAAGTGATTTTCCGGTTTGGCTTTCCACACAGTATCATCACAGATAATGGTACTAATTTGTCCAAGGGTGCCATGAAGGAGTTCTGCGAACGTGAGCACATCCGGCTTGATGTTTCATCAGTAGCCCACCCACAGTCCAATGGTCAAGCAGAGCGAGCTAATCAAGAGATCTTGAGAGGCATCAAACCCCGGCTTATGGTTCCTTTGCAGAGAACACCGGGTTGTTGGGTAGAGGAGTTACCATCTGTGTTATGGAGTATTAATACTACACCCAAAAGATCAACAGGATACACACCGTTATTTATGGTTTACGGAGCGGAGGCGGTTCTCCCCAGTGATATCCGTCATGATTCACCTCGTGTGGCGGCTTATGTTGAAGCGGACAACGAGACAACACGGCAAGATGCTTTGGACCTGTTGGATGAAGAGCGTGACATAGCTGCTGCCCACTCGGCGATTTACCAACAGGATCTTCGTCGTTATCACAGTCGCCGAGTTAGAACCAGAACCTTTCAAGAGGGAGATTTGGTGCTTCGGCTCATCCAAGATCAGACTGATATGCATAAGTTATCCCCACCTTGGGAGGGACCTTTCGTGGTTAGCAAGAATCTGCACAATGGGTCATACTATCTGATCGATATTCGAGAGCACAAAGACTCACGTACATCAGAGGAGGAGACCAATAGGCCGTGGAACATAGCTCATCTTCGGCCTTATTATACCTGAGCCATCGGCTCTACCTATGTACATATTATGACACTATATATGTTATGATTAATACAATAAACCGGAGCCTCGGCTAAAGCGGGGTCTCTATTCTTTTTACATCATGAGTGGTTACACGGAGTTGTTCTGTCTTAAAGCGGCCTCCGGTTTACCCCTTGAATTAGCTTTTCAAAAGCTTTATGACATCACTTGGGGGCTTGGTGGTATCCGAACCAATGCAACACCTTTTGATAGGCGACTGCCACCAGATCACTTGGGGACATGGTCAAGTCTGAACCAGTCACGCCTCTTGATTGGCCTAAGGCCACAGAATCACTTGGGGGCTTGGTCGAACCCGAACCATTGCCACGCCTCTTGATCGGCATAAATGCCACGGTTTCATTTGGGGACCCGGCTGACTTGAACCATAGCTACGCCTACCGGGGGCTTGGTCGTGTCCGACCATGGTAATGCCATCTGATCGGCTCAATAAAGCCTCTTTTTGCAAACGGTTTTATCATTACCTTTGCCTAAAATTTTTGTTTTTATTCTTGTTGTGTTTTTAAACCGGCAAAGTTTTTTAAACCGGTTCAAACTGTCAGTTGACGGAACACGGTCCATTTTAAATCCGGAGTTTATTTGCCCGGTTTAATTTTCTTTGTTAAACATCCTATTAAGGAATTACATGGTGTTTATCATAACACCCGACACGGTTTTACAAGGTAAACCGGCATTGTATATATACAGGAGCGGTTATTTCCTCCAATAGTGTGGGTTTATAAAACCTCCGCTTCAAGATTGGCTAAGCCAGCTTCATGCCCAATGATGGCAGGTATTATGTATCACAAAGATTAGATCATATACTTCAAATTTCAGATATTTTGATTTCATAACAATCCGCCTGACGGTACAACCGCGGCGGTATTTTAAGATTTTCTTGATTGCAGAAAGTACTTTGGAAATTTTATCACCCAAAGGAAGCACAGGTTGCAGTATTTATGCACGAAGGCATAACAAAATCAAGAGTATCGGCTAACCTATTATAAGGCAACACAGTGCCCAAATAAGATCATTGTTTTTTGAAGGTGGAGTAGTTTTAAACCGATTTCCGGTTCAAGCTTGGTCACCAGCATGGCTTGATGGTTGTGGGTCATCCCGCGCCGCTTCCACTTCTGCTTCTCTACCCAACGGCTGGAAATCAACAGTTGTCCAGTCGATTCCCATTAATGCTTGAAAGACAGCTTCATCATGGATCAGCAGTGACGGTTCAGTATCAGGAGCATAAGTGTGCTTATGGATTGGAGGGATAAGATTTTCCGCTTCAGGAATCGGTGCGGCTACTCGCTTGTTTTGATCATTGTACTGTGCTTGATAATGTGACAAATCTGCCTCTTCAGCCAATTGGCAAGCTAGAGGACACACCTCCCGGTTTATTGCTCGCAGATCCGCTTCACTAAATGCTGATCCGTCTTCCTTCAAGCTGGGATAGCCCTGAGCTGCCTCAACAGGGTCAAAATCCGGCACCCATGCTTTTGCCCGGATTAAGGCATTGATGGCACCGGTTCGAGCGGCAGATCTCTTTAGCTCTTCAACCCGGGCAGGAAGCATCGATAGCCTCTTAAAAGTATCCTGAATTAAAGTGGGCGCAAGATTATTATGCGATGCAATAGAGATAATCCGCTGTGCTCCAGTGTACAGCTGCTCGATCAATGTGTAGGCGGATTTCAATTTCATCCATACATCTGACCCCAAGTGACCAATGCGTGTTCCTGAAGGGTTACAAAGAGTCCGCATATCGAAAGCTACATAAGAAGACTGAGTAATTCCAGAAGTTAAATCGGCTTACCAAAGATAGCAACAGTCATGGAGTGCACTTGTCGCTTTATGCCGGTCAGTTCGTCCACCACCGGTTTGAGCGCAGCCTCGGCGTCTTCTGCTCGCTTGATTAAAGCGGACTTCTCAGTAGCCCAGTCCGCCCGCTCATTTTTGAAGTCCTCTTTAAGCTGTTCCATGACGCTTAAAGCACTGGTCAACTCCTCTTTTGCTTTTGAGGTTTCAGCTTGTTGAGACTTCAAATTTTCTTGGAGATCGGTGACTTGGTTTTCTTTTGTCTTCAGCTCAGCCTGCATGCAGACAATTATATGATTCAGAAAGCAGTGCAAAAATTGAAGTGCCAACCACATAACAAGTTATGCACTCGGCACTTGGGGGCTAATGCATATTTGATCTTCATCTTTCAACTGATTATAAAAGTCCCAAGATCAATACAAGTATTCAACTTGGCACTTGGGGGCTAATGGCTATTTTCTTGAATAAATTCTGAAACTGTGATGTCAATTACTTAAAGTCCCGGTTTAACTACACTACATTGAACCGGCCCTTGGGGGCTACATCAGCGAATTCTGAAGCATGGAGATTTCTATTATCAAGTCCCGGTTTAAATGAGGATTTTAAACCGGCCCTTGGGGGCTAGGAGAATTAACAAGATGGAAATATCCAAGCAGGAAAAGCACAGGGGAGTTACCTCAAAGTTTTCTTTCATCATATTCACCAGGCCAGCTTCATAATCACGGCTGGTATACAGCCGGTTCAGGTAGCCGGAATGAAGGTCTTGGGTATTCAGAGTAGCATAAGTCGCCAGATCAACATTCCACTTGCCTTTGCCCATGGCAGCAAATTCTTCTTTGGCAGTATGCTTGGATAAGGCGACAGGATTGCTTGGCTCCGTACGGCCAATGCCAGTAATTACAACATCATCATCCTTAGCATCACCGGTTCGCACTGGGGCAGTCGATTTGTCAGTAGGATGGGACGGACTGATGGATCTCTCAATCCGGATGGGGCTTGTAGGCTGGTCGACAGGAACTGAGGTGTCAATAGGCCTTTCTTCAACAATAAAGTCATCATATTGCAGTGGTGGATCGTTGGGTATATCTTCACAAATAGCCGCTTTAGGGTCTGGCGTTTTATCCGGTTCAGGGACGGCGTCCTCCTCGGCCGCTTTATCCAGGCGGGCCTTCTAGCTCGGTCTAGGATTGGCCCTGAAAGGAGTAATAAAAGTCAAAAACAACATATGTTACAAAGTAATACACCAGAAATATTATGAGAAGTATAGCTTACCCAAGCACCGTTTTGTGCGGTGGCAGCTGAGTAGCCGATGACTCGCCAGAGGATGAATGGGAAGTAACCTGATAATCGGAGTCAGATGGATTAAGAGGTTGACGAAAACAGCCCGCTTTAGGACAAGCACTGACAAGCAAATTAGAGACCTCTGAACGGCGTTTCCGAACCGGACTGTTCGGTAAACCGGCGGAGGTAACTACCTGGCCGCTATGCCGGGTTGTGCGGCGAGCTTCGTGCTGTTGGGTCTTCATAAGAAAGTTGGGATCCAAGTAAGCAAGAGGATGAGAAAATTTAAGCTTCCGTTTGCCTGGCTGATTTTTAGCAAAGGCAAAGGGTCTGAATCGGAAGAGAGAATAATTACCTCTGCAGCATCAGCGTGGCTGGCTTTAGCATCATCCTGACAAATATTATCATCAATAAGGCGTGTGAAAAGTAAGCCTAGTGAATCAAGCTCTACCTCAAGGTCCGGATTACCCACATCATCATCAGCTGCTAGATCTGAAGATGCAGTGGTTTTCTTCCTGTGGGCAGTTTTCTTCACGACTCTAGTCTTTGGCCGGATTGGTCTTTCTGGTTTGTCTGGTTTTTCTGGTTTCTCCTATGGAAGCTTCTTGCTCCAAAACGGATCATCGCCCTGTTTCAACAGATATTGGTGTTAAATAATGGGCAGATATAGCAATGACAGGCTCAGTAAAAGGTAAAATGAAACCTTACAGCTGGCGGTTTGTTGATGGCACAAAAGGGAAGTAGGCCGGTTCGAGCACAGATGTGTTCCAGTTCGTTCAAAATTTTCTTCACAGCTTCTGTGATTTCATCATCGGTGAGCTGGATGTTAACATGTCGCAGTGGGTCATTGACACTGCCAGTATATTCACGCATCAAACTGGAGCGCTGACTGAGGGGCAGTATGCTCCACGATATCCAACAGCGAGCAAGATCAACTCCTGTTAAACCGTTAGCCATGAAGGCCCTGAGTTTGGAAAGTTGAGGAGCGTATTTACTTCTCTCCTTGGCAGTTAACCTTTGTGGAAAGGGATGGGTATTGCTTAGTCGCTCCGGACGAAAGCCAGGCAAAGGATTTTCATTAGCAGGGGAGGTGTCTTTGCAATAGAACCATGATTGATTCCACTCTTTGGGATGGCTGTGCAGTTTAGCGTGAGGGTAAGTGACCTCTTTTATTTTCTGAATCGCCACACCACCCAATTCCGTATTGGAACCATCAGTAAACTCTGTGCGGCGGTTTAAATGAAAGCAGTCTCTGAACAACTCAACTGTGGGTTCCTCTTGAAAGAACACCTCACAGAGCACTTGGAAGTGGCATATGTTGGTAACAGAATTGGGGCCAGTGTCTTGCGGACGGAGTTGAAAATTGGCTAAGACATCCCGATAGAATTTTGAACCGGGCGGATTAAAACCCCGGGCTAAGTGATCTGCGAAAACAACGACCTCTCCCTCTTGAGGTGTGGGCGGACATTATGTACCGGGGACCCTCCAATGGATAGTGTCTTTGCTGCTTAAGGCGCCGGTTAAGACTAAATTATTCAGTTGTGTTTCTGTGACGCGGGAAGGAACCCAGTTGCACTCATATACTTGTTTGGGCATGGTGAAATCTACAAAATAAGTGATTCCGGTTCAAGAATGTGTTGGTTAAATATACACTGGTATGAACAATGTTAAACCGGAGACAGCTACATCTAAACCGGAGTTCTATGAAGTGACAACATCTGGCTAAAGAGTTCTGGCGGTTCAACAAGGGGACTAATGGTATATACTGGTTTGTTAATTTTTTTCTACACCAAGTTAAACCGCCTGATCTAAACATTGAGACAGCTGAGATTGCGGATGGATAAGTATGTAGAAACAGGTTTCGCAAGATTTTTCTACAGCATTGGTCTAAAGCAAGTTCAGAAAAGAAGAAAAATGTTCAAAAGATCGAAGCAAAATAGTACTGACTTAATGAGCAGAAATATATGAGAGATTTATGGTCTTGGGCATGAACCTAAAGGCGGATACTAAAAGCTACCACTATACAGAGCGGGGGTTCACAGATGCATCCTGAGGCTAGTATATGAACAAGCACATGCGATGAACATTGCAAGAACACGAAACCCTAGAACAGATCTGTGTTGAGAAGGGCAGAAGACTCACCAGGGTTGAGGAATACACGGAAGATCGCCGCGATGCTCTGGTGCGCTCAGGTCGATGCAGTGGCCAAGGTCGGTGCGGAAGCTGACGGCTGCGGCGGAGCTCCGAGGCTGGCGACGCGAGGAAGATGAAGAAGAAGGACACGAAGGGGAGAAAAGAAATGACTCCTTGGTCCTATTTATAAGGAAAGGGACATGTGTCAGGCGCGAGAATCAAGGGGCCACGAAACAGAGTTGTCGCCTCGATTGTCGCGGATTTATTAACAAAAAGGGGTCATAGATAAATTTTCTTTATGACAGATGACGTCATGTCGGTTTGCAACGACCAGGGAAGATGACATCACGGCGGTTCAACAAACTACAAGAAGATGTTGAAGATAAAGATTTTTTGCTAAGGATTGACATGAACCCGTTCAAATCAATCTGGGGCCTAATGTTGGGGATATTACTACTGGGCGTAAACCGGCCTATCTGGGCCAGATCAACTCCATCAGTAGTTCGAAAAGTATTAAAGCTCAAGAAGGCAGATGAGGGCCTGGGGCCCATAGTCGGTTTAAGACTTGTAGCCGTAAACCGGCATGTGTATATAGACTTGTATTATAAGTTAGGAGTAAGGAGAGATCAACCCGGATACGAATATGAACCGGTGTTGGGACTCTATGAACCGACGGGCGTCACCGTGTATATAAGGAGACGACTCGGCGGCGGTTCAAGGAGAACGAACAACAACCTGAGACTTAGGCGAAGCTTGTTTGCTCCCTAAGCCCTTGAAACCCCATCAATTCCATCACAACTAGACGTACGCTTTTACCTTCATCGAAGGGGCTGAACTAGCATAAACTCTCTTGCGTCCCTGTGTCCGCTTTAACCCCTTCAAGCTAACCCGTCGCGATGGCTCCATGACTAAGTCCTGGCACTAGGACATCTGCCGTGACAAAACCACGACAAGGTGTTTGGGTGACAGGGTTAGATTGACAATAAATGCACTTCATGGAGAGAGAAAAGTGATTTTTCAGTGGTCCCAATGAGAACTATCTCCAGTTAGGCTGGTCACAATGGGCAAGAACATAAGCTAGTACCTTACACACTTCCCTAGACTATGTTACTACCTCCATAGTGGGTAGGGACATCTATGTAGTGTCATGCTACGATGTATTTATTAGGTTATAGACTCAATGTTTCTTGGAGTGTGTGATGTTCCGGTAAGTTAGCTAGTTACCACAAGCACCTCTCTCTTCATTAAATATGTGCCACATAAGCAAAGTTGTATTGAAGTGTGTGATGTTACTCCTAAGTTCCTCCCCATTATGACCAGCCTTAGCACCTCTTGGGTGGGATATTTTTTTGGTGGGTTCGGTGCAACTTGCTCCAATTTAAACCCTCATGCTTGGATAGTTTACGGCTATTTGAGCCCCAACTAGCTCAAACTAACTCTAACCCATGGATCCAAACAAGGCCTATGGCCAGTCTCGACGCGGAGCAGTCGCGTGCACCGGGAAGCGGCGCTCTCTCGGCCGTCACGCCACTTCAAAGCCGGCGCCAGTGAGAGGTCGCCTCTGCTCTGTCCGGGCATTAATGCGGCACTGACGCTCCAGGGCGACGCTGACCGTTTCACGCGGGAAGCGCGCGCTGGCAAGGGAGTATAGGTTTTGAACCGTTTCAGGTGTAGTACTGGTAGTTTGCAAAACTACTCAATTATTGCACTCAGTTTCCTAAGAAATTGTGGTAAAAAACGTTACTCCACAGCCTGCTTCCCTTCTCCTTCCTCTTCCACCGCCCGCGCATGTCCGCGGGAAGCGACTGGTCAACCCTTATATAGGAGTGCTAGCACAAAAAGATGCATGCATGACCACTAAAATTTCCATATTAAAGCGTCGCTCCGGCGGGAGTATGGCGTATATTGTTACCTTCGGCCGACCCATGGCTACCGGGCGACGGCGACCAGAGAAGAGGCGGCGGGAGGGGAATGAATGCAGCTACTGTTTGGGTTCGCCTTTCGTCTTAAATAAATGCGCAGCATCACGTGTACCCGTGAGTGCACAAATTGTAACATACGTGTCTGCTTAAGTGGGCGTCACGTAACTGGTGTGTGTGTGAGAGAGATTCTGAGAGACAGAGTGTGTGTGTGCGACTCTACTCTTCGGACATGTACTCAACCTTTTGCATTGGGATATAAGTATAATGGTATTTACTTTAGCTAGTGATTTACGTGGCCATGTTAACATGGTTGTGTCAAAAAAATGTCACTTCCTGCCCGTGATTTGCGTTATATAATTACAAGCAAGATTCTCGTGCATTGCACGGAACATCAATATGCATTCTTTTATAGAACACCTATTCTGATTGACCCATAAAGGAGTAATCCCATGTGTAAAAACTAATGATATCTTGAGAATTTTATTGTAAAACTGGTATCTCGAGAATGTCATCGAAAAAATGAAAGATGAGAGATAAGGCGAGGAGGAGTGGAGCGTGGTGGTGACTGCTACCTCTTGAGCTTGCGTTGGTTTTCCCCGAAGAGGAGAGGATGATGCAGCAGACCAGCGTAAGTATTTCCCTCAGTTTTTGAGAACCAAGGTATCAATCCAGTAGGAGGCCACGCTCAAGTCCCTCGTACCTGCACAAAACGATAGCAACTCGCAACCAACACGATTAGGGGTTGTCAATCCCTTCACGGTCACTTACGAGAGTGAGAACTGATAGATAATGTTTTTGGTATTTTTGGTATAGAGATGCAAAGTGAAAAGTAAAAGGCAAAGTAAAAAGCAAAACAAGATTAAAGTGATGGAGATTGATATGATGAGAATAGACCCGGGGGCCATAGGTTTCACTAGTGGCTTCTCTCAAGAGCATAAGTATTCTACGGTGGGTGAACAAATTACTGTTGAGCAATTGTCAGAATTGAGCATAGTTATGAGAATATCTAGGGTATGATCATGTATATAGGCATCACGTCCGTGACAACTAGACCGAAATGATTTTGCATCTACTACTATTACTCCACTCATCGACCGCTATCCAGCATGCATCTAGAGTATTAAGTTAAAACAGAGTAACGCTTTAAGCAAGATGACATGATGTAGAGAGATAAATTCATGCAACATGAAATAAACCCCATCTTGTTATCCTCGATGGCAACGATGCAATACGTGCCTTGCTGCCCCTTCTGTCACTGGGAAAGGACACCGCAAGATCGAACCCAAAGCTAAGCACTTCTCCATGGCAAGAAGAACCAATCTAGTAGGCCAAACCAAACTAATAATTTGAAGAGAGTTGCAAAGATAACCAATTATACATAAAATAATTCAGAGAAGATTCAAATATTATTCAACGATAGACTTGAGTATAAACCCACAATTCATCGGTCTCGACAAACACACCGCAAAAGAAGACTACATCGAATAGATCTCCACAAGAGAGGGGGAGAACATTGTATTGACATCCAAAAAGAGAGAAGAAGCCATCTAGCTACTAACTATGGACCCGAAGGTCTGAGGTGAACTACTCACACTTCATCGGAGAGGCTATGATGATGTAGAAGCCCTCCATGATGATGGCCCTCTCTGGCGGAGCTCCGGAACAGGCCCCAAGATGGGATCTCGTGGATACAGAAGGTTGCGACGGTGGAATTAGATTTTTGGCTCCTGTTTTGATCGTTTGGGGGTACGTAGGTATATATAGGAGGAAGGAGTACGTCGGTGGAGCACCGAGGGGCCCACGAGGCAGGGGCGCGCCCTAGGGGGCGCCCCCACCCTCTTGACTGCCTCTTTGATGCCTTGGCGTAGGGTCCAAGTCCTCTGGATCACGTTCGGTGAGAAAATCACGTTCCCGAAGATTTTATTCCGTTTGGACTCCGTTTGATATTTTGTTTCTCCAAAATACTGAAATAGGCAAAAAACAACAATTCTGGGCTGGGCCTCCGGTTAATAGGTTAGTCCAAAAAATAATATAAAAGTGGAAAATAAAGCCCAATATAGTCCAAAACAGTAGATAATATAGCATGGAGCAATCAAAAATTATACATACGTTGGAGACGTATCAGGCATCCCCAAGCTTAATTCCTGCTCGTCCTCGATTAGGTGAATGATAAAAAGAGAATTTTTTATGCGGAGTGCTACTTGGCATAATTTCAATGTAAAACTTCTTAATTGTGGTATGAATATTCAGATTCGAAAGATCAAGACAAAAGTTCATATAATACTTCAAGCATACTAATAAAGCAACTATGTCTTCTCAAAATAACATGGCCAAAGAAAATTATCCCTACAAATTCATATAGTCTGGCTATGCTCCAGCTTCACCACACAAAGTATTTAAATCATGCACAACCCCGATGACAAGCCAAGCAATTGTTTCATACTTTAACATTTTCAAAACTTTTTCAACCTTCATGCAATACATGAGCGTGAGCCTTGGATATAGCACTATATGTGGAATAAAACGGTGGTTGTGGAGAAGACAAAAAGAGGGGAAGATAGTCTCACATCAACTAGGCGTATCAACGGGTTATGGAGATGCCCATTAATAGATATCAATGTGAATGAGTAGGGATTGCCATGCAACGGATGCACTTAGAGCTATAAGTATATGAAAGCTCAACAAAAGAAACTAAGTGGGTGTGCATCCAACTCGCTTGCTCACGAAGACCTAGGGCATTTTGAGGAAGCCCATCATTGGAATATACAAGCCAAGTTCTAAAATGAAAAATTCCCACTAGTAAATGAAAGTGACAACATAGGAGACTCTCTATCATGAATATCTTGGTGCTACTTTGAAGCACAAGTGTGGTAAAAGGATAATAACATTGTCCTTTCTCTCTTTTTCTCTCATTTTTTTATTTGGGCCTTTCTTCTTTTTTATGGCCTCTTTTTTTATTTTTTTTATTTTTCGTCCGGAGTCTCATCCCCACTTGTGGGGGAATCATAGTATCCATCATTCTTTCCTCACTTGGGACAATGCTCTAAAAATGATGATCATCACATTTTTATTTTTCTTACAACTCAACAATTACAACTCGATACTTAGAACAAGATATGACTCTATATGAATGCCTCCGGCGGGGTACCGGGATATGCAATGAATCAAGAGTGACATGCATGAAATAATTATGAATGGTGGCTTTGCCACAAATACGATGTGAACTACATGATCATGCTAGCAATATGACAATGGTGGAGCGTGTCATAATAAATGGAACGGTGGAAAGTTGCATGGCAATATATCTCGGAATGACTATGTAAATGCCATGATAGGTTGGTATGATGGCTGTTTTGAGGAGGATATATGGTGTGTGTATGATACCGGCGAAAAGTGCGCGGTATTAGAGAAGCTAGCAATGGTGGAAGGATGGGAAAAAGTGAGTATAATCCATGGACTCAACATTAGTCATAAAGAACTCATATACTTATTGCAAAAATTTAGAAGTTATCAAAGCAAAGTATTACACGCATGCTCCTAGGGGGATAGATTGGTAGGAAAAGACCATCTCCCGTCCCCTACCGCCACTCATAAGGAGGACAATCAATAAACACTTCATGCTCCGACTTCGTTACATAACGGTTCACCATACGTGCATGGTACGGGAATCACAAACTTCAACGCAAGTATTCTTTAAATTCACAACTACTTCCACTAGCATGACTCTAATATTATCACTTCCATATCTCAAAACAATTATCATGCTTCAATATTTTCTTAGTATTCAACGCACTCAAATGAAAATTTCACAAATCATGAATACCAAGCATATTAATATTAGGCAATTTACCATGCTATTAAGACTCTCAAAATGATCTAAGTGAAGCATGAGAGATCAATAGTTTCTTTAAAACAAGACCACCACCGTGCTCTAAAAAAAATATAAGTGAAGCACATAGAGCAAAATTATCACGCTCAAAAGATATAAGTGAAGCACATAGAGCAAAACTGCCTAGCTCAAAGGATATAAGTGAAGCTCAAAGAGTATTCTAACAAATTTTAATTCATAGATGGATCTCTGAAAGGTGTGTACATAAAAGATGATTGTGGCACACTAACAAACAAAGACACAAATAATACAAGACGCTCCAAGCAAAACACATATCATGTTGGTGAATAAAAATATAGCTCCAAGTAAAATACCGATGGAAGTAGACGAAAGAGGGGATGCCTTCCGGGGCATCCCCAAGATTTGAATTTTTGGTGTCCTTGGATTATATTGGGGGTGCCATGGGCATCCCCAAGCTTAGGCTCTTGCCACTCCTTGTTCCATAATCCATCAAAAGATTTCACCCAAAACTTGAAAACTTCACAACACAAAACTCAATAGAAATCTCGTGAGCTCCGTTAGAGAAAGAAAACATAAAACCACTTCAAAGTACTGTAATGAACTCATTATTTATTTATATTGGTGTTAAACCTACCGTATTCCAAGTTATCTATGGATCATACCCTCCAATACTAGCCATAGATTCATCAAAATAAGCAAACAACACGCGAAAAAACAGAATCTGTCAAAACCAGAACAGTCTGTAGTAATCTGTAACTAACGCAAACTTCTGGAACTCCAAAAAATCTACCAACATTAGAAGACCTAGAAAATTTGTTTATTTATCAGCAGCAATTGGAATCAGAATTTTATCACGTTCTGGCGGTTTTTAATAATTCGGGCACTAAGCGCAAAGTTTCTGGAAATTACAGCAAGATCAAATAACTATCATCAAAGAAGATCCAATAGGTCTAGCTTGGCACAAACACTAATTAAAACACAAAACCACATCTAAATAGAAGGTAGATGGATTATTTATTCCTAAACAGAAGCAAAAACAAAAAACTCAAAAATAAAATTGGGTTGCCTCCCAACAAGCGCTATCGTTTAACGCCCCTAGCTAGGCATTAAGATTTCAATGATGCTCACGTGAAAGACAAGAATTGAAGCATAAAGAGAGCATCATAAAACATGTGACAAACACATCTAAATATAACATACTTCCTATGCATAGGCATCTTATAGGCAAACAAATTATCAAGGTAAGCAAAAACTAGCACATGCAAGGAAGTGGAAAGAAACAATAGCAATCTCAACATAAAGAGAGGTAATTTAGTAACATGAAAATTTCTACAACCATATTTTCCTCTCTCATAATAATTACATGTGGGATCATAAGAAAATTCAACAAAATAGCTATCACATAAAATATTTTCAATACAATCCACATGCATGCAAAGTGGACACTCTTCCAAAATAGTGGGATTATCATTAACTAAAGTCATGACCTCTCCAAACCCACTTTTATCAAAAATTTCATAAGATTGAATGTTATCCAAATATGTGGGATCTAAAGTTGACACTCTTCCAAACCCACTTTCAATAATATTGCAAACACTATTATCAATCTCATATTCATCATGGGGCTTAAATAAATTTTCAAGATCATAAGAGAACTATCACCCCAATCATGATCACTGCAAAAAGTAGAGGACATAGCAAAACTAGCATCCCCAAGCTTAGGGTTTTGCATATTTTTAGCACAATTGACATCAATAGAATTTATAGTAAAATCCTTGCAAACATGCTTTTTATTCAAAGATCTATCGTGAATCGCTTCATAAAGTACTTCATCCCAATTTTTAGATTCACGAATTTCAGGCAAAACCTCATAAAGATAATCTAGTGCACTCAACTCACTAGCAATAGGTTCATCATAATTGAATCTCTTAAAGAGATTGGCAAGTGGATGAGGATCCATAAACTCTTAGAAAGCAAAGATGCAAGCAAAAAGAAGGCACATGGAAAAGAGAGGGCGAATAAAACGACAAGGGTAAAGTGGGGGAGAGGAAAACGAGAGGCAAATGGCAACTAATGTAATGCGAGAGATAGGGATGGGTACTTGGTATGTTGACTTTTTGCATAGACTCCCCGGCAACGGCGCCAGAAATTCTTCTTGCTACCTCTTGAGCTTGCGTTGGTTTTCCCCGAAGAGGAGAGGATGATGCAGCAGAGTAGCATAAGTATTTCCCTCAGTTTTTGAGAACCAAGGTATCAATCTAGTAGGAGGCCACGCTCAAGTCCCTCGTACCTTCACAAAACAATAGCAACTCGCAACCAACGCTATTAGGGGTTGTCAATCCCTTCACGGTCACTTGCGAGAGTGAGGACTGATAGATAATGTTTTTGGTATTTTTGGTATAGAGATGCGAAGTGAAAAGTAAAAGGCAAAGTGAAAAGCAAATCAAGATTAAAGTGATGGAGATTGATATGATGAGAATAGACCCGGGGGCCATAGGTTTCACTAGTGGCTTCATTCAAGAGCATAAGTATTCTACGGTGGGTGAACAAAATACTGTTGAGCAATTGACAGAATTGAGCATAGTTATGAGAATATCTAGGGTATGATCATGTATATAGGCATCACATCCGTGACAAGTAGACCGGAACGATTCCGCATCTACTACTATTACTCCACTCATCGACCGCTATCCAGCATGCATCTAGAGTATTAAGTTAAAACAGAGTAACGCTTAAGCAAGATGACATGATGTAGAGAGATAAATTCATGCAATATGAAATAAACCCCATCTTGTTATCCTCGATGGCAATGATGCAATACATGCCTTGCTGCCCCTTCTGTCACTGGGAAAGGACACCGCAAGATCGAACCCAAAGCTAAGCACTTCTTCATGGCAAGAAGAACCAATCTAGTAGGCCAAACCAAACTAATAATTTGAAGAGACTTGCAAAGATAACCAATTATAATTAAAAGAATTCAGAGAAGATTCAAATATTATTCAACGATAGACTTGAGTATAAACCCACAATTCATCGGTCTCGACAAACACACCGCAAAAGAAGACTACATCGAATAGATCTCCACAAGAGAGGGGGAGAACATTGTATTGACATCCAAAAAGAGAGAAGAAGCCATCTAGCTACTAACTATGAACCCGAAGGTCTGAGGTGAACTACTCACACTTCATCGGAGAGGCTATGATGATGTAGAAGCCCTCCGTGATGATGGCCCTCTCCGGCGGAGCTCTGGAACAGGCCCCAAGATGGGATCTCGTGGATATAGCAGGTTGCAGCGGTGGAATTAGATTTTTGGCTCTTGTTCTGATCGTTTGGGGGTACGTAGGTATATATAGGAGGAAGGAGTACGTCAGTGGAGCACCGAGGGGCCCACGAGGCAGGGGGCGCGCCCTAGGGGGGCGCCCCCCACCCTCGTGACCACCTCTTCGATGCCTTGGCGTAGGGTCCAAGTCCTCTGGATCACGTTCGGTGAGAAAATCACGTTCCCGAAGATTTTATTCCGTTTGGACTCCGTTTGATATTCTGTTTCTCCAAAATACTGAATAGGAAAAAACAACAATTCTGCGCTAGGCCTCCGGTTAATAGGTTAGTCCCAAAAATAATATAAAAGTGGAAAATAAAGCCCAATATAGTCCAAAATAGTAGATAATATAGCATGGAGCAATCAAAAATTATAGATACGTTGGAGACGTATCAATGATTGGTGGTCGGAATGGGCGGAGGCATGGGGATGGACGGCGCCGGCAGGCGGCAGCGGCCACCATGCATGCTAGATTGTTCCAGAGACTTATTCCTTTTCTAATTGCTGAGCAATGAGGTTGCGGGAGATAATGATCTGGAGAGAGGTGCGGGTATCTTTTGAAAATTATCATAGTTTGCTTTCTATCCTCAGATATAGATCATACGGTCTGTATTACAAGATGTCAGGCACACCATCACCACCAACTCGTTTTTTATAAGGGTACAAATGATAAGTTTGCTGACTACTAAAGTAAAGTGGAATTTGTCCATGTTATGCAAGTAAATAAAGGTGATTGTTTATCATACGGGTAAGGTTGGATGAAGGATGGTAGGAACAAATGCTCCGCCTAGAGCATGTGTGTGTGAGATGGAGTCTTAGTGTGTGTGTGGGGTGTGTGTGTGTGAGAGATAGAGAGAGAGAGAGAGGAGAGAGAGATGGAGTCTTAGTTTGTGTGTGTGTGAGAGAGGGAGAGAGATGGAGTCTTAGTGTGTGTGTGTGTGGGGGGGGCGGGCATGCGTGCTTGCGTGCGTGTGTGTGTTTGTGTGTGTGTGTGTGAGAGAGAGAGATGGAGTCTTAGTGTGTGTGTGTTGGGGGGGGGGGTTGCGTGCGTGTGTGTGTGCGTGTGTGTGTGTGTCGCGGGGTTCTCTATGGCGGATGTAATTTAAGTATGCATGGCTTTCATCATAGAGAGGTGATGTGTATGGCAGAGGCCACGAACGATGGGGTGCGAGAGAGAAAATGCCCGTAGAGAGGGAAGAGAAGGTGTGTGCGCGTGAGAGGAGTCGACTTCGAGAGAACGTGTTTGTTCGAGAGACACCGAGGAAGACTACTATATATCGATGGTGCATGTAGGCGGGAATTAAACTAAGGGATGGTCTTATTGGTTTCGGGGATATAGGGGAAGAGTGAGAGGAGGGGGGGGGGTAGCTAGAAGGAGATTGTTAAGTGTGAGTGTGTGTTTTACCCATCCAGGCGGAAGTTATGTGCACAAAAGAGGAGAACGATTTGATGTGGCGTTAGTATTGAGGGTAATTAACTATGTATGGAGACATATAGACCTTGAACGTGCATGTGTGAGAGGTATACATGTATACGTGGGATGTGTGTGTGTGCGCGCGCGCACATGATCGAGATAAAAGAAAGAAGACATAAGTCATAAGATCAACGACATGGGAGAGACGGATTGGTATGACAATATGCATGCATGTGAGAATGCATGGAAGAAGTCCCGACAATTGAGCATGTGTTTTTATGTTTAAGAGATAGTGGCGTGGGCTGGAGCATGCATCTATGGCGAGCAGAGGGAGTGAGGCGCAATGATTGTGCAAAAGAGACCAACCTATAAATGCATATGTATGGAGAGACATATATAGTATGGGTGATAGGAAGCAAGACTCCGTGCGAGAAAGAAATGTTGACGGAGAAATTACAGATAGATACAGAGATGGAGATGCTAGCTAGATGGACATCCGCTAGTTTGGGTGTTGGAGATGACCGTCGGGTGGTTCAAAGGGTGAAGTTATATATTTGTGTGAGAGGGCACTTGACTGCATGTAGAGAGAAACATATGTAGTGTGTGTGATAGGAATCAAGAGTGAGGGCGACAAAGAAGGTTGATGGAGAAACAGATAAATAGAAAGATAAAGATGCTAGCTAGTGTGCGTTAGAGATAGGAGTCGAGTGGATCAGAAGGCTGGGTTATGTGTGTGGGTGTGAGAGAGATAGAGAGAGGGTGCGTGTGAGTCACATACAAACAGATATCAGAGAGAAATGAGATCCAGAGAGACGGAGTTTTGTGTCTGCAAGAGAGAAGGATATTTCACAACGAGAGTGATAGCTAGAGAGACATACGAGGGAACGCAAGATATCTCTAGGGAGAGAGGGTGTGTGTGAGCGACATACAAGAGAACAATGGAGAAATATGAGACCCTGGGAGACAGAGTTTGTGTTTGTGTGTGAGAAAGAGATATTGAAGAGGAAGAGTCGTAGGTTCTCATATCTAAGGAGCGAAATACATCTCTATATGAGGGGTGTGCGAGTGGCACACATGGGAATAGTAGAGAGAAATGAGACCCCGGGAGACAAAGTTTTGTGTTTGTGTGAGAGAAATAGATTCCACATGGAGAATCATAGTTAGAGACACATAGCAGGGAGCGAGATATACTTAGAGAGAGATGAAGTTTGAGGGAGAGAGTACCGTCAGTGTGTTACGAAGATAAAAGATCATTGTCGACATACAGGTAGCACGAGAGATACCTGAGAGACGATGAACGCGTATAGGTCCAGAGAGATGGTCATATATAAGCATGAGTGATAGCTATATGAGACGAATATCTGGATTAAAGGGGATTCAAATATTTAAACTGGAGATCACGACATCGATAATATCATAACGCAAATTGGTGTATCAAACATGCATATTCATTTGAATTTGGGCACACGTGTAATGTTATATAGTTTATCAATATTGGTGATCCATAGATTCTTGAATTACAAACAATGCATGGTTTATATGCAATTAATGTCTAAACGGGATTACACTATATGCTGCGTGTGTGAAACACATTATACATGTTTGAGAAGTAAAAAAAACCCGCATAAAACACACATTAATTGGAGACAGTTAGCGAGGAATGCATACATTGGATTTCAACATAAAGTGGTTTCAGATATTTGAAAATCCAAATTGATGGATACAACCTTATGAATCTGAGATCATGCCATTTGTAAACCATATTTATGTATAAATGGTGTTGTGCTTTTGAAAGTATATATAAAAACAATGATGTATATAGAATGTAATTCCAATTGAAAATGGATCCTGCCTGGAAAAAAATAGAATACAAACGGGATTCGAATTGAGTTGGCACGGTAAACGTGCACTCTGCAAAATTTGAACAAAGCGGGGAAAGTCGCAGTAACCGCCCGAAACCAAAATCTGCGAGATGGAAATCACTACTGCCTATCCCTGCCACGCAAAGCCTATATGCTGGATTTCTATAGGTTTCGATAGGGGTAGGTTTGTAATTTCACCCAAACGTGACGTAACCGCCTCTCACCCGGATTCATACACGGTGGGCGCCAAAACACAGTGTGTCCTCGGCCGAAATCGACTCCCTCCCCGATTCATATTCATACACGGTGGGCGCCAAAAATAAACTCTCGTCGGCAAATATTCGGTGTATGCGAGATTACCGTCCTATCCCCAACCGACTAGTGTTGTTGTGATGTAGTAGAAATTTGAAACGGGGGCTAAGTTTGTAAATTTCCTCGCATTTGTGACAAGCGCGCCCTGAATACATGGTTCCCCTTCCTCTCTACCTCCCTTTTCCCCATTCGTACTCCATGGGCGCCAAAACACCCTCTCCACCCCACCCTCCTCCGTCCGCCGTCGTCCGCCACCCCATCCACCGCCGTCCTCCTCCACCATGCCGGAGCTGATACCCCAGCGCCGCCGTCCATTACAAGAGATCGACCTCTCTCATCCACGGCTTCGGACCGGGATCCTTGCATCCCGTCCTCTCGCTTCATCCCCGCCGTCGTCCACCTTGCCGGCGCCGCTCCTACGACCGTCTCGTCCACCGCGCCCTGCCGCCACCGTCTACCCTCCTAAATCTTCTTCCACGCCACCAACAGCCATCGCTACCGCAGCACCGTCAAATTCTCTGCAGATGCGTACACGGCGCCGCACCAGAGGCGGTACTCTTTTGTATCTGCTCTCAACTTATTTATCGCAGCAAGAAAATAGATCACCACTGCTTTATTCTGATTTCTTGTCTTGGTTGCGAAGTTGGCTTTGTCCGGTTTGCACCTTCAGATCCGCCATGGCACGCTCAACACCATCCTCGCAATGCTTATGGTTTTCCCCTTTTATATTCCACACTAGTTAAATCACAGTAGACTAAATTTCAAAATTGGGTCAGTCGATTTTTCTGAGCTCGCCGGAGTTCGCCGGTGCGATTGAAGGGGCTTTGGTGGGGACACTGGTTGTGGGGGCGGTGGTGGGGCCTCGTCGAACGAGGAAAACTCGACGCGGGTGGGGGCGGGGTGGGGGTGGCGGAGGAACACAGGCGGTGGGGCCGGTGGTTCGGCCGGCGGCCCGTGCGGTGTTCTGTATGGGAAGCACAGTATGTTCCTTGTCAGGAAGGGGAGCAGGGACATCTGCAGTCAACAGCTGATAGAGCTGGCCTGTACGTGATCGATTGGCTTTCAATTACTAGCGGCAATACAACACCGTAATTTCCAGCCAGTTCCACTTTCCCGATTTATATATCCTGGTTATGGTGTACCCCTGTTATGTACACTATGATCTGCCTAGTTGTTGTGTGCTCTTGTTATCATGGTTTGGCAATAAACTCTCTATACAGTATATTATGAACCTATCATCTGCCAGCTATCGTTACTTCTGGAGCCTATTTTTTGTGTACTTGTGCCAGATTATATAAATGCACGCACCATATTACAACACACATGAGCTCTCTCATCAGAATCCAGTGATATCACACAAGTGTTTACAGGGGCGCCCTATATTAGAATACCATCCGCATTACAAATATAATCTCACAACTATTTATGTTTTCATGGTTCTCAGATATTTTACGCAATTACAGTGAATATCAGAATCCGCGCATCAGAAGAGTATTGTGGAACACTGCAATGACTTACAAAATTGGCAGCAAGGTATTGAGTGCCATTCTGGAAGCAATGAAACTCGTACGCTCCCCACATGTTGATTCTTGTTCAAAATATCATCCTAATGACTATTCTAACCTCGAGGAGTCAAAGGCAGATGGCTTGTCCTGTTCACCCATCAAGGTGCCTGTTCTAATTTGGCAAGGTTTTATTGATTGCGCGTATCTTGCATATGCTGTCTTGCATTTCTTCTACTTTGTTGCACCGCCATCTACTTAGTTTACTCAGCATATATGTCGAGAGGCCATGCCCATCCATTATCAATACTGAAAGTGCAACTATCCCTAGGTGGTTTTGGTAATTCATAATAACATATAGCTCATTGAGCTAATGCTATTTCAAGACAATTATTTCAGGAAAGCTCAATGATTGGCATGGCACAGATGGTGAAAGTGGAACCCTCAAAATGCTAAGGACAAAGGATTGGCTCAAGCTCAAAAGCTCAAGACTCTTCATTTTACATTTTAGTGATCCAAGATCACATTGAGTCCATAGGAAAAGCCAATACTATCAAGGAGGGATGAGGTGTTGCTTAATGAGCCTTTTGCTTCATGTGCTTAATGATATGCTCCAAAATTCTCAGCTACTTTCCCATATCCACTAATGACATAAACCCAAAGCCAAACTCGGTCCTACCGATTCTTTCTATCAGGCGCCACCGAGTTTCATATGTCATAAGCCAGTGCCAAACCCTAGCAAATCGGTTCTACCGATAGGGATCCCGGTCTTACCGAGATGGGATTGCATTTTCTCTGTTTCCTTTTCGTAACGTTCCGGTCTCACCAAAAGAGCGAATTGGTCCCACCGAGATTGCAATGTAAACTCTCTGTTTCCCTTTTGTAACTTTTCGGTCTCACCGAAAGAGCAAATCGGTCCCACCGAGTTTATCTGACCAACTCTTTGGTTAGCCTATTACCAAATCGGTCTCACCGAGTTTGTGTAATCGGTCTCACCGTGATTACGTTATGCCCTAACCCTAACCATATCGGTCCGACCGAGTTGCATGTCAGTCCCACCGAAAATGTCTAACGGTCACTAGGTTTACTATTTCGGTCCGACCGAGTTTGTTGATTCGGTCCCACCGAGATTGGTAAATTGTGTGTAACGGTTGGATTTTGTGTGGAGGCTATATATACCCCTACACCTCATCTTCATTCATGGAGAGAGCCATCAGAACACATCTACACTTCCAACTCATATGTTCTGAGAGAGAACCACCTACTCATGTGTTGAGACCAAGATATTCCATTCCTACCATATGAATCTTGATCTCTAGCCTTCCCCAAGTTGCTTTCCACTCAAATCTTCTTTCTACCAAATCCAAATCCTATGAGAGAGAGTTGAGTGTTGGGGAGACTATCATTTGAAGGACAAGAGCAAGGAGTTCATCATCAACACACCATTTGTTACTTCTTGGAGAGTGGTGTCTCCTAGATTGGCTAGGTGTCACTTGGGAGCCTCCGACAAGATTGTGGAGTTGAACCAAGGAGTTTGTAAGGGCAAGGAGATCACCTACTTTGTGAAGATCTACCGCTAGTGAGGCAAGTCCTTCGTGGGCGATGGCCATGGTGGGATAGACAAGGTTGCTTCTTCGTGGACCCTTCGTGGGTGGACCCTCCGTGGACTCGCGCAACCGTTACCCTTCGTGGGTTGAAGTCTCCATCAACGTGGATGTAGGATAGCACCACCTATCCGAACCACGGGAAAAACATCCGTGTCTCCAATAGCGTTTGAATTCTCCAAACGCTTCCCTTTACATTCTTGCAAGTTGCATGCTTTACATTTCGCTGCTCATATACTCTTTGCATGCTTGCTTGAATTGAGTGATGATTGCTTGACTTGTCCTAAAAGTTGCTAAAATCTGCCAAAACTAAAATTGGGAAAAGGCATAGCTTTTATTTGGTCAAGTAGTCTAATCACTCCCCCACTAGACATACTTCTGATCCTACAAGTGCTATCAGAGCTTTGCTCTCCATTTGCTTTGATTTCCATGGCTTTTGGTGGTCATAGCCTTGGTTTCACAACCTAGGAGAGTATGGCGTCTAGCGAGGGAAATTATCACCGTAGAGGTCCTTACTTTGATGGTACTAATTTTGCTAGTTGGAAGCATAAAATGAAAATGCATATTCTTGGACATAACCCCGCCGTTTGGGCTATTGTGTGTCTTGGTTTGCAAGGTGACTTCTTCGATGGGAAATAACCAAACTGTGAAGCTACCGCGGGGGAGTTGAAGATGTTACAATACAATGCTCAAGCTTGTGATATTCTCTTCAACAGATTGTGCCCCGAAGAATTCAACAAAATCAGCCGTCTTGAGAATGCAAAGGAAATTTGGGATACTTTGATTGATATGCACGAAGGTACCGACTCCGTCAAGGGATCCAAATTGGATGTGCTTCAAAGTCAACTTAACAAGTTCAAAATGAAGGACGGTGAAGGTGTCGCTGAAATGTACTCTAGGCTTGCTCTCATCACAAACGAGATTGCCGACTTAGGGAGTGAAGAGATGACCGATAGATTCATCATCAAGAAGATCCTAAGAGCCTTGGATGGAAAATATGATACCGTGTGCACATTGATCCAAATGATGCCCAATTACAAAGATCTCAAGCCAACGGAGGTCATTGGAAGAATTGTTGCTCATGAGATGTCGCTCAAGGATAAAGAGGAACTTCACAACAAATCAAGTGGTGCCTACAAAGCCTCATGTGAAGTCCCCACATCATCAAGTGAGAAACAAAACTTCAATGAAGAATTGAGCTTAATGGTGAAGAACTTCAACAAGTTCTACAAGAGTAGAAGCAAAGATAGAAGCTTCAAGTCAAGGTCCTACAATGACAAAAGATCTTCTAGTCGAGAGCGAAACTGCTACAATTGTGGAAGACCCGGACACTATTCCAATGAGTGTATGGCTCCCTACAAAAGAAGAGAGGATTCTCCAAAAAGAAGAAGCAAAAGAGAAGAATCACCATCAAGAGAGAGAAGGAGTAGAGATGATCGTTATGAACAAAGATACTCACGGGGAAGCAAGGATTCGGAAAGAAAGGAAAAATCATCAAGGAGCTACACAAAACGAAGACATCAAGCTCATGTTGGTGAATGGGTATCCGGCTCCGACTCCGACAACCACTCCGAGAGAAGTTATCACTCCGATTCCGAGTATACTCAAGATGAAGGTGTTGCCGGTCTAGCACTTGTGTCAACCAACTCCTATGACATATTTAACTCACCAAATGAAGGAATTGGAAGATGCTTCATGGCCAAAGGTCCTAAGGTAACTCACCCTGAGTATGTTGATTTCAATAGTGATGAAGATGACTTGTTAGGTGATGATGATTTACTTGTTGACAACTCTAGTGATGAATACTATGATGAAACGTCAATTAATCATGCTAATCAAGATAAAATGAATGACAATGATAAGGAGAAAATTGAGGCTCTAACTAAAGAACTAAACACTCTTAAGTTAGCTCATGAAACTATCTTCGAAGATCATCGAGAACTTTTAAGAGCTCATGAGAAGTTACGCTTTGAAAAGCTCAATCTTGAGCAAGAGCATGAGTTTTTAAAGGCAATCAATGATGATCTCCGCAAGAAAAGTTCTTCTTACATTGCCAAGCGTTTACTCTTATCCACTTACATGCCTCAAGTCAAGTATAGTAACAAGAACAAGAAAGATTCTTCCTCTAGTAGCAACAATGATCATGTTAAATCCAATATTGTTGCTTCTAATAGTTCTCTTGATTCCACTAAAGATTCTCGTAGCCAAGTTACACTTGAGCAAGAAAATAGCTTATTGAAGGGAATCATAGAGAAAGGAGTGTACAAAAGCCTTGCCGGTAGTAAGCAATTCGAGGAAATTGTATGCAAGCACGGAAGGCACCGGAAGAATCAAGGTGTTGGCTTTGAACGAAAGTTCAATGCCAATGGAGTTGAATGGGAAGAATATCAATACCCCAAGACAAAGTTTGTTCCACAACAAGAGAAGTATGATCCTACTTCTTTCAAGGGGACACAAACTCAAGATGATCTTCCACTACAAGACTACAAGAAAAAAGGCAAGGACAAGCTTCAAGAGGAAATTGATGCATTTGAAGAAGCTCCTAAGACCTTAGTCAAGTGGATTCCCAAGACTACTTCAAGTTCCACTTCATCAAGTACGACTACAACTCCAAGGATTCCCATCAAGATGGTGTGAATCCAAAAGAAGAAGAACTAGAGAGTTCTTGAGGATGACTCCGCCAACATACTTCACTCTTATCATTTTGGCAAGAACAAGTGCAATCAACTTCCACGTCTTGCACTAGTTCAAGGAGTCACAAACCCTCTTGTTGGTAAGTCAAGGGACAATGTAACCTAAAAGCTTTCATAGACATCATCTTGTGTGTGCATCACTCTATGTCTATGGATATCCTTTCTTGTTCCTTGTGGGACTAACCCATGTAGGTATTGAAAGTGCAATTCACTCAAATGGATAGCTCCAAGTGATCTACATCAACATTGAGCATCCACATCTTCAACATCTAAGTGAATTCATCATCGACAAAACCCAAGGTTAGTTCATCCCTCTTAGGGGGGATATCACATCTAGGGGGAGCTTTACTCTAAGACTTGAGTTAAGGCAACTCTAATGATGTGAACACAACAATGCTTTATGTAAAAGTGGTAACCCCACTTGAGCTTAAACGATGAGTATGACCTATGATCAAGTGTTCTCACTTGACTCCTAAGTCAATATACTCATATATAGATGACCTAGCCATCGCCAATTGCTTGATAGATGCTAGAATTGGTTGTGCATGCTTTGTCACATATTTCAATTGCCATTTTATTGTGTGAGCATGTTGGTTGCATATTTTGTTCATTCGAGGACATCCACTTGTTGTTTTGATTGTTTGGCTTTATTTTTCTTTTGCCAAGTGGATGGACAAGAATGCCTAAGAACCTTCTCTAGCTATCTATGCTTTTCTCATCTCAAACTCTATTCATGCTACATCACAAAATTGATCAAGTCAGATTCGAACCACTTTCTGTGAGGAGCACTCGGAGTCCCCGATTCGTCATAGACTTAAACTTCCAAAACCTCTTTGTGATTCTCGGTCGACCGATACCCCACTTTCGGTCTTACCAAGATCATTAAGTTGATCTATGTTTTCGATCTCGGTGCAACCGATTTGAACCATTCGGTCACACCGAGTTGCAATAACTGTACATAGTTTTGCATCTCGGTGCCACCGAGTTGTTCCACTCGGTCACACCGACAGGGTCGGGCTATTTATAGACACGGGCAAAATTTTGGAAATTTCTCCGAACCTCTTCGCCCGCGCCATAGCTCGCTCTGCCGACGTGGTCTCCGGATCGTCTCCTCGCCGCCAGCCGCCTCCAGTCGCTGGTCTCCGTCGCCGTCAACGGGATTCAACCCCGCCGTTGCGGCCGTAGCGAGTCTCCGCCGAACTAGGGTATGGACTCGATCTTTGTGCTATTCCCCAATCCGATTCCTAGCACATTGTGATCATATTGATTCTAGCCACGTTTGATAAACTCCTATCCAGTAAATAAATCCGTAGAATAGGTTTGATTCTTAAATTTTAGGGTTTGGTTTCCGCCGAAACCATCTCGGACCCACCGAGTTGAAAAACTCGGTCCCACCGATTTGGCTTATGCCATTGCACAGGTGAGACTCGGTCTGACCGAGTATTGCTAATCGGTGTGACCGATTTTGGAACTTTGTGAAACCCTAGCAGTCTTGGTGCCACTGAACTATGACTCGGTCTGACCGAGTTCACCAGTTTTGGTCCCAAAAACTGCTTCGGTATCACCGAGTTTAAAAATCGGTAGATCCGAAATGATTTCTGTGGGAAACTAAAACTAAGTTTTTGAATCATTCTTTTGCAAAAACCTCTGCATTTTGTGATGCTCATCCACTCTACCTCATCTACAAACTATTCACAGGGTCAGCAGTCAGCTTGTTCATCATGTCAGACCAGAGTGATAGCCAGAACTTGTCAGAACAGCCAGTGCAGATGAGTGAGGGCGCTAGTCCCTCTAGTTCTTCAGATGAAGGCAGCAGGAGCACTCCCAGCAATCTGCCAAAAGCTTCCACCAGACATAGGAAGAAGAGAACCTCAGAATCAGAGGATGAGGACTATGTGGTAGAAGAGGAAGGCCAAGTTCTCAGAAAATTGAAGCCCAAGATCCCATACCACAATGATGCTCATCCTGTGGCTGAGGATATGAAGATCAAAAGAGACTCAGGACTGAGAAAGTGGAGAGCAGAGGATCCATATGCTACCAGGAGGAGGACTGCTGTTGACTACAGGTTCCACACTAAGGAACAGCAGGACTTCTATGAGACAGTGTTGCTGGATAAGAAGCCCATTGTGTGTGATATGAGATGGGTCGACTGGGAGTACATCAAGGACAATGAAGAGCACTACCCTGGAGTGCAAGACAACTTCAAGGCATGTGGAGTAGCTGACTTTGTTGGGCAGAAGCTCACAAAGTGGAATGAAGAGCTGATCATGCAGTTTAACTCCACAACACATTTTTATCCAGATGGCAGAATTGTATGGATGTCTGAAGGTACGAGGTACCAATCAACAGTTGCTGAGTGGGCACAGCTTATCAATGCCCCAGAGGAGCATGAGGATGACCTAGACATTTATGCCAGGAAGAAGATGAACCACAACTTTATGTCAAATATGCACAAAGAGATCCCAAGCAAGGCACTTGACACTTTCAAGTTTGGATCAGTACATTATCTTCTCTCAGGATTGCCTACCATTAATTGGATACTGAGGCACACCTTGTTACCCAAGTCAGGTGATCACAAGATGATCAGAGGCCATGCAATCAACCTGCTTCATATATTTGATGTGCCACAAAAGTTCAAAGTCGTAAGCCTCATGGTAGAAACAATCAAGAGGACTGCAGCAGACCAGAAGAGGAGCTGTGGATATGCCCCTCAGATCCAGTAGGTGATTAACTCCAAGATGGGTACAGGCATATACCTCTTGGACAAGGAACATTTTCCTATTCATCCAGATTGTGAAGATAATGAAGTTGTAATGAACAAGGATGAACCATCTTCAGCCCATGCACAAGCATAGAAGGAGAAGGCAAGGAAGGAGAAAGCAGCAAGGATGCCAACTCAAAAGGAGGCATCTGAATATTTCTTGAAAACCAAGAAAGAGCAGCTCAGTTACTTGATTGCATCCACCCTGAGGATAGAGAAAGGACTGGGCACCCTCAATCAGAATCAGGAGAGCTTAGAGAGAATCGTAGAACAAAAGTTCTATGACTTGGATGTCAAAGTGACAGAGATTCAGTCTACAGTGGAGCAACTTCAAGATGATATGCAGGAGAGGAAAGGGAAAACTACCACTAATGCATTTGCCAGAGTGTCACGAGGTCCGAGGTCGTCTGCAGTGCCAGTTCCTGACACAAGAGCCACCGCCTCTACTTCAGCTCCAACTCCAACCACGTCTACAGAAGCCTTTGTCCTTGGAGTGATCCAGACTCCACCACCACCAGAAGATCAAGCCTGAGTGTCGTTTTAGCACTATGCATTTTCTAGGAACTTTTTGGTAACTTGTTGCCAAAGGGGGAGAAAAATGTATAGATCATAGGCTTCGAGAGAGAGAGAGAGTGTTGTTTTTTCTCTCTTGCTTTATTTGGTGGTTTTTCAAACTTTGTTTGCTTTTGGTCGAGACACTTTGATATGCTTGTGAGACATTGATGATCATGTGTTTGATCATAAGCTACACTTATGCATGCTTGATATATCTTATCTATCTTATGTGATCATTCACTTTTCCTTGGTGATGAGTGCATGTATTTCATTATTATCATTTTAAGCGCTCCACCAAGATGTATGTGACATGGAAGAGTAACCCATAATTCTAACTCTTTGTGCTTTTGCAGTCCAAATCAAATTTTAAATATGCACAAATTTAGGGGGAGCTCTTACTTATCACATACTTCTCAAAGCGACAATATAATTCATTCTTATTATCATTTGTCGAAGCTTTGATCTATATGTTGTCATCAATTACCAAAAAGGGGGAGATTGAAAGTGCAACTATCCCTAGGTGGTTTTGGTAATTCATAACAACATATAGCTCATTGAGATAATGCTATTTCAAGACAATTATTTCAGGAAAGCTCAATGATTGGCATGGCACGGAAGGTGAAAGTGGAACCCTCAAAATGCTAAGGACAAAGGATTGGCTCAAGCTCAAAAGCTCAAGACTCTTCATTTTATATTTTAGTGATCCAAGATCACATTGAGTCCATAGGAAAAGCCAATACTATCAAGGAGGGATGAGGTGTTGCTTAATGAGCCTTTTGCTTCATGTGCTTAATGATATGCTCCAAAATCCTCAGCTACTTTCCCATATCCACTAATGACATAAACCCAAAGCCAAACTCGATCCTACCGATTCTTTCTATCCGGCGCCACCGAGTTTCATATGTCATAAGCCAGTGCCAAACCCTAGCAAATTGGTTCTACCGATAGGGATCCCGGTCTTACCGAGATGGGATTGCAATTTCTCTGTTTCCTTTTCGTAACGTTTCGGTCTCACCGAAAGAGCGAATCGGTCCCACCGAGATTGCAATGTAAACTCTCTGTTTCCCTTTTGTAACTTTTCGGTCTCACCGAAAGAGCAAATCGGTCCCACCGAGTTTATCTGGCCAACTCTCTGGTTAGCCTATTACCAAATCGGTCTCACCGAGTTTGTGTAATCGGTCTCACCGAGATTACGTTATGCCCCAACCCTAACCATATCGGTCCTACCGAGTTGCATGTCAGTCCCACCGAAAATCTCTAACGGTCACTAGGTTTACTATTTCGGTCCGACCGAGTTTGTTGATTCGGTCCCACCGAGATTGGTAAATTGTGTGTAACGGTTGGATTTTGTGTGGAGGCTATATATACCCCTCCACCTCCTCTTCATTCGTGGAGAGAGCCATCAGAACACATCTACACTTCCAACTCATATGTTCTGAGAGAGAACCACCTACCCTTGTGTTGAGGCCAAGATATTCCATTCCTACCATATGAATCTTGATCTCTAGCCTTCCCCAAGTTGCTTTCCACTCAAATCTTCTTTCTACCAAATCCAAATCCTATGAGAGAGAGAGAGTTGAGTGTTGGGGAGACTATCATTTGAAGCACAAGAGCAAGGAGTTCATCATCAACACACCATTTGTTACTTCTTGGAGAGTGGTGTCTCCTAGATTGGCTAGGTGTCACTTGGGAGCCTCCAACAAGATTGTGGAGTTGAACCAAGGAGTTTGTAAGGGCAAGGAGATCGCCTACTTCGTGAAGATCTACCGCTAGTGAGGCAAGTCCTTCGTGGGCGATGGCCATGGTGGGATAGACAAGGTTGCTTCTTCGTGGACTCTTCGTGGGTGGAGCCCTCATTGGACTCACGCAACCGTTCCCCTTCGTGGGTTGAAGTCTCCATCAACGTGGATGTAGGATAGCACCACCTATCCGAACCACGGGAAAAACATCCGTGTCTCCAATAGCGTTTGAATTCTCCAAACCCTTCCCATTACATTCTTGCAAGTTGCATGCTTTACATTCCGCTGCTCATATACTCTTTGCATGCTTGCTTGAATTGAGTGATGATTGCTTGACTTGTCCTAAAAGTTGCTAAAATCTGCCAAGAACTAAAATTGGGAAAAGGCATAGCTTTTATTTGGTCAATAGTCTAATCACCCCCCTCTAGACATACTTCCGATCCTACAAATACATATTCCATCTGTCATCATACCATGTTTTTCCACTCAAATGTTGTTCTTGTGCATCAGACATCAAAAAGGAAGAGGGTGATTGGCAAACCTGAAGGAGCACCAGCAAAGTCCTTAAAAAACGTGGTGGTGCCGGAGAAATCATACAGCACCCCACTTATATTGGCTGTACAACCAGTGACACAAAACGTAGGACCGACTCCAGCAAACTGTACCCATACTTCACTGACCACAGCAGTAGCCCCACCACACAGGACCTGCACTCCAGCAAAAGGTATACCGATTTCATTCGCCATAGCACCAGCTGTACCACAGAAAAATCCCACTCCAGCAAAAAGTACAGCAAGTCCACCGGCCGAAGACCTATCCCAACTGCAGAGACGGCCAATTCCCGTAGATTGGAACCCCATTCCATTTATTCCCAGTTTAAAAGACAATGCTTTCAGTGTTGTTAGGGACTATGTGCATATATTCCCATCATGGGAAGATTATTGTGAAGACAAACACCATTTTCACATCTTCCTGTCCAACTTACGTGTAAGTGCTATTATTCATGGTTATTATTTTCCTGTTTTCTGCTGATTGAACACATCAATGATTTACATTACATTGTTGTCATGACGTGCAAAGCTTGCCTGTTCTTTTCAAGGAAGCATTGCAGCAGTATCAGTGTTACCTGAGGAAATCACACTTCGATGGCAAGTCTATAAATGAATTTCCGGTGAAGTCTCCTGTGCTAAATTTAGAAGACATTGAATGGAAAAACCTTGTTATGCACTGGTCTCATTCCCAGGATGAGGTACTGTCTATGAAATCACATGATAATTTGAACTTCTACTTTTCCGCATGTGCCTTATGGATCTTTTTTGCAGGAAATCTGCTCGAAGAAGAATTCCAGTTTGACAAGAACGACAGGATATCGCAAATATGCTACCCGCTGCTTTGCTCTTGTTAGTACCTGTTGTCCTGTATCACTGTATTTGCATACATACCTGGTTCATTATGTGACAATAGTATGCATGATAGCTTGCTTATTAATTGTCCGCTCCAAATTATTTGATATGTATGAATGGTTACATTAGTGTAGAATATATCCAATGCCAATGTTTTTTTCGCTCTGCATTGTTCTTGTAAGTACATGCTGTCCTTTATCAGTGTACTTATAATGACAGGTAGTTGTTCATGTACCATCACTCTGCAGCTTATTTTCCTTTGCCCTCCATTTTATACACATCAGATCTATATTTACTCTTACCATAAGGTTGGTACTGAAGAAGTTTAGTTGTGCATTGCTGTAGGATCGGAAGTATGTCTAGATGTCGGAGTAATGGGCCACAGGTAGGCAAACCCGAGGCCCAGAACCTTTCAAGACATCGGGGCAGGCTACGCCCCTCCAAGAATCCCAAAACGATCGGCCAACTCTGGGAGTCGGCCGCAGCATCACCGACACCTACTCACAGCCGAGTCCCAGAGGCGGCTGAGACTCCCGATCGGCGACTCCAGGGAGGCCCGCGACTTCATCACCTTCCGCCTTCTGGAAGAAGGACAGGACTGGGGATGGCCGGAGTACAGCCCTCCCCTACCCTGATTACCGAGGGCGGGTATGGCTACAGTGCGATGTACCGGAGGAGATCTTCGGTACGGCGCGACACTGTGGCCATACCGGCCCTGACATCCGCCCCGGCGGCGGAACCCTGTTCCCACGTTGGCCCGCCTATACGGCCTGGAGACAGCGGGCCCCGCCAGTCAGCGGGAGAGATAGAAGACGGCGAGAGCGCCCGAAGACGGCCCCCGTGGGAGTCGGCCTCCGAGAGTCGGCCAGCTCCTCCCACGGGTCCCACGCGCCATTAAGCAGATAAGACGGGGAGTGGAGACAGTGATCGCCCGCCAGGCGGCAGCACTGTTGCCACGCCCCCACGACCCAGCCAACGTCATCAGAGGCGCAACTACAGTGGCCAGGTCAGTCGGCGGGACCCACCAGAGGTGGCCCCCAGGAGTCGGCGGAAAGGACGGCGGCCTAAGAGACAGACGGCTGGGACCCGCACCCAGTCAGATTACCATTGTACCACCGGGGGGTAGGCCTATATAAACCCCTCGGCGCACCCATGCAAAGGGTTCGATCCTTTTTCCACCAGACCAACAACATAGAGGAGGGGATAGCTAGCCTTGCCCTCTCCCACCTCTAGAACACAGCTCGAGGAGCAGCTTTGTACACATATCTCCATAGTGACCATGCGGAGACCCCGCAGAGCAGCAGTAGGGGTATTATCTCCTCGGAGAGCCCCGAAGCTGGGTAAGATCCGCCGGCGTGCATGCCTACGCCTCATCCCGCTTCCAGGCACCGGCGACGTTCTACTCGCCCCCACCATGATAAGCCATCCTTTGGCATATGTCGCATCCAACCCCCGACATTTGGCGCCCACCGTGGGGCCGGGTGCACCGTCGTCCGGAGATCTGTTCTGGACGGGAACCCTTTTCCTCCCTGGCGAGCGTAGCCAGCCCGGCATGCCATAAGAAGTTCACACTGACGCGCTGCGCAACGTTGAGACCGTTTGCGCGGCCAGCTGCCTCGCCGATCTTATCGGCGAGGTTAGCCTCTCCGACGAGCCTGCGTCCGACGCAGGCACCGGCGGCCCCGCGAACCTTCTCGCGGGTCTCCTCGACGACCTCCATGTTGCCGGCAAGCCTGCCACCGACCTGGAGTCCGTAGGATCCACCGACACGAAGCTGGTCGACTCCGACACCGCGTCGCTCGACGCCTTCCCCACCAACGTGGTGGTCTACGACGAGCCGCTCCCTCGCACGGAGGGCAGCGGAAGCACCGTCACTGAGGTGCTCGTCATCGACCATGGCGAGCACTCCGACGGGAGAGCTCGCGACCCGCTTGGCGCGGCACTGCAAGACCTGGATGCGCCCATTCCAGAGGACGCCGACGCCGAAGCGCTAGAGGCACGCCGCCTCCAGCTCATCGAAGGCGCGAAGAAGCTGGCCAGCATGAGACGCTTGTCAGAGGCCTACCAGCGCGAGATGGATCGCGCCGTGGGCGGTTCGCCGGCCCCGGTGGGGCCAAGCCGCCTAGGCACGGTCCGGCAGCGCGGCGCGGACATCGCCAGCATGTTCGGGGCCAACCGCCCCGTATATGCTACGCCCGCCGAGAACATTCGAGCTGCCCAAGCGGCGGCGGACGAGCTGGATAACCTTGAAGGCGAAGAGCGCCGACTGATGACGGAGCGAGTCCAGCAACTCCTCGACGCGGCCGGCGCGCAGAACGCAGCCGGCTGCCACTCCGAAGGACCGCATCAGCAGAAAGATGACCTGCCACCCCGCCGAGATCAAGGCGCAACATCTCGGGCGCCGACTGGCGGCGTCCGCGGAAGAAAAGACAAGGAGCCGGCTGCAAGCCGCAGTCGGACTCATATCACCATCGAGCGCGACCAAGATGGCCGCCCGGGAGCAGTAGAGCGGCGGGACGACTATGTGCCTCCGCAAGGAAAGGCGAGTCTCTCCACCGCCCGTTGAACATCCGACTCTCGGAGGTCGCCTAGGCCGCCGAGAGGGAGTCCGAGAGAACGATGCCCGCCTCCGGATCGACCGACTCCATCGATCTCTGATGCTGGAAGAAGAAGATGAGCTGGGGCCGCCGTGTTTTGGCCCCCGCATCCGAGATGAGCCCTTCCCCAAAGGGTTCACTCTCCCCAGAGATACCCCCAAGTACACCGGCTCCGTGAAGCCAGAGGACTGGCTGGTTGACTACTCCACAGCCATCAGCATAGCGAACGGCAACAAGCGCGTTGCCGTGAAGTATGTTCCGCTCATGCTCCAGGGCACAGCCCGGTCATGGCTGAATAGCCTGAAACCCCGCAGCATCAACAGTTGGGTCGACTTCACCGAGGCTTTCGTCTGCAACTTCACGAGCACGTACAAGCGACCTCCCAAGCCTCGTCAGCTCTCCTTGTGCGTGCAAGGCCCCGATGAATCAACTCGCGACTACCTCACGCGTTGGGCCGAGCTCCGAAACTCCTGCGAGGGCGTGCACGAGGTGCAGGCCATCGAGTACTTCACCGCCGGGTCCAGAGAAGGCACCCTTCTCAAGCATAAGCTCCTCTGCGACGAGCCGGAGACCCTGGATGAGCTGCTGATCATAGCAGACAAGTACGCCACGGCCGACTCTTCTATGAAGACGGAGATCCAAGTCAGCGCGACAGGCAAAGTTGCCCCTCAGGCTCCCAGAACCCCGGCTGGAGACGCCAGCCCGCGGCAGCAGCAGAACGATCCCAAGCGCAAGGCCCCGCAGCCGGCTTCCAATAGCCGGCAGGTCGCAATGGTTGACGATCAGCAACCAGAAGGGCAGCCTCCACCCAAGCGGTAGAAGGGCGGCAAGCCCAATTGGCTGCCGGTTTTCTCCTACGAGCAGACTCTGGATGGCCCCTGCAAGTTTCACAGTGGCGCAAAGCCATCGAACCACACCACCAGAAAGTGCCACTGGCTGACTAGGATTGCCAAGGGAGACGGCTTGATGCCTCCTCCACCTGCTGGACAGCGGCCTCCGCCTCTGCCCCCGCAGCCGGCTGCCAGGCCCGTCGGCGCAGTACAAGACGAGTACCTGGAAGAGTATGGAGCCTACGTGGTGTTCACCAGTGTGGCAGACGACAGACGCAGCAGGCGGCTGCAGCAGCAAGAAGTCAACGCAGTAGCATCAGACACTCCAGAGTTCATGCACTGGTTCGAGAAACCTATCAGTTGGAGCAGAGCAGATCACCCAGAGGTGATGCCAAATCCCGGGTCCTATGCCCTGGTCCTGGAGGCCACCTTTGCCACTGATAGGCGGGCAGCTCGCTTTTTGCGAGTTCTGATAGATGGAGGCAGCAGTATCAACATCCTGTATAAGGATACAATGGAGAAGCTGGGAGTCAAGCAAAGACAACTCCAGAACAGCCGGACTGTATTCCATGGAATCGTCCCTGGCCTTTCCTGCCCCCCAATCGGCAAGATTTTGATAGATGTCCTTTTCGGAGATAAGGATCACTTCCGCCGAGAGCCAGTCTGGTTTGAAGTGGTGGACCTCCGGAGCCCATACCATGCACTACTTGGCCGACCTGCCTTGGCCAAGTTCATGGCAGTCCCCCACTACGCCTACCTCAAAATGAAGATGCCGAGTTCCAAGGGAATCCTGACTGTAGTCGGCGACTACAGGAAGTCGTCCGCCTGTGCGGCCGAGAGTAGTCGGCTGGCCGAGTCCCTTGTTATTGCAGCAGAGAAGCAACTTCTTGACCGGGTTGTGGTGATGGCCGGCAAGCAGCCTGAGATGTCACCCAACCCCAAGGAGTCGGAAGCTGAGGGCTCGTTTAAGCCGGCAAAGGAAACAAAGAAGATACCCTTGGACCCAGAGCACCCGGAGAGGTACGCAGTCATAGGTGCAAACCTTGACAGCAAATAGGAAGGCGAGCTCGTCGATTTCCTCCGTGAGAATCGGGACATCTTTGCATGGTCCCCCAAAGACATGCCGGGTGTACCGACGGAATTCGCCGAGCACAAGTTACATGTCCGGTCTGATGTGAAGCCCGTCAGGCAGCCCTTGCGCCGCCTGTCAGAAGAGAAAAGAAGAGTTGTTGGTGAAGAGATAGCCCGGCTCCTTGCAGCCGGCTTTATCATGGAAGTATTTTTCCCAGAATGGTTAGCGAACCCAGTTTTAGTGCTGAAGAAGAACAAGCAGTGGCAAATGTGTATCGACTACACAAGCCTGAGCAAAGCCTGCCCCAAGGACCCGTTTGCTTTGCCGAGAATTGATCAGGTGATAGACTCCACAGCCGGATGCGAGCTGTTGAGTTTCTTAGATGCCTATTCAGGATATCACCAGATCAAGCTGAACCCGGCAGACAGACTGAAGACCACCTTCATCACGCCGTTCGGAGCCTTCTGCTACCTGACCATGACGTTCGGCCTGAGGAACGCCGGCGCCACCTTTCAGCGTTGCATGCAGAAGTGCCTCCTCAAGCAACTCGGCAGGAATGCCCACGTCTACGTGGATGATGTGGTGGTGAAGACGGAGAAGCGCGGAACCTTACTGGAAGACCTCAGAGAGACCTTTGAGAACCTGCGCCGATTCCATATCAAGCTTAACCCCGAGAAGTGCATTTTCGGAGTACCAGCCGGCCAGCTACTCGGCTTCCTGGTCTCCGAACGCGGCATAGAGTGCAACCCTGTGAAGATCAAGGCCATCGAGAGGATGGAGGTACCCAGCCGACTGTTGGATGTGCAGAAGTTCACTGGCTGCCTGGCATCCATCGGCCGTTTCATCAGTCGGCTGGGCGAGAAAGCTCTCCCGTTGTACCAACTCATGAAGAAGACCAATTTTTTCGAGTGGAACCACAAGGCGGACGAGGCCTTTCTGCAGCTGAAGAAGATGTTGGTTACTCCCCCTGTGTTGGCGGCTCCGACTCCCAAGGATCCCATGCTCCTGTACATCGCCGCCACCAGCCGAGTAGTCAGCACAGTCATTGTAGTAGAGCGCAAGGAGGAAGGCAAGGCACTGCCGGTCTAGAGACCGGTATACTACCTGAGTGAAGTACTGTCGACCTCCAAGCAGAACTACCCCCACTACCAGAAGATGTGTTACGGCGTGCACTTCGCCGCCAAGAAGCTGAAGCCTTACTTCCAAGAACATCCAATCACAGTGGTCTGCACAGCCCCATTGGCTGAGATCATCGGAAGCCGAGATGCATCTGGCCGAGTGGCCAAATGGGCCATAGAGTTGGCGCCCTACACGATCTACTATCAACCCCGCACCGCCATCAAGTCGCAAGCACTGGCCGACTTCCTCGTCGACTGGGCCGAGACCCAGTACCTGCCACCAGCGCCCGACTCCACCCATTGGCGGATGCATTTCGATGGCTCCAAGATGCGCACCGGCTTGGGAGCCGGCGTCGTCCTCACTTCTCCCAAGGGCGACATGCTCAAGTACGCACTGCAGATTCACTTCGCCGCCTCCAACAACGTCGCCGAGTACGAGGCGCTCGTTCACGGGCTCCGGCTTGCCAAAGATCTTGGCATCCGCCGGATCCTGTGTTACGGCGACTCCGACCTGGTGGTACAGCAGTCGTCGGGCGACTGGGACGCCAAGGATGCAAACATGGCAAGCTACCGTTTTCTCGTGCAGCAGCTCAGCGGGTATTTCGAGGGGTGCGAGTTCCTCCACGTGCCGAGGAACGACAATAACCAAGCAGATACTTTGGCACGAATCGGCTCCACCCGCCAAGCAATACCTTCGGGCGTCGCCCTTCAGCGCCTCCTCAAGCCGTCCATCAAGCCCTCACCAGAGTCAGATTCAATTTTTGTGCCGACTCCCCCTGAAGAAGCCGGATCCGGCCCGAGAGCCCAAGCAAACAGCACAAGACCCGTTGCAGATGATCTCAATAGTGCCGCAGTTGCAGCCGGCCCGGGAACTTCGGAATTCGGCCCGGGGACTGCGGCAGCCAGAGAGAAGATTCCAGAACTCAGCCCAGGGACTTCTCTAGTCGGCCCGGGGGCTTCGTTAATCCCGCAAGCGGCTGCGGACTCCAGCCCGCCGACTCCAAGCCCAACCGCTCACGTCCAAGTCGCAGTTTTGACAGTAGAAGAGATAGCAGCACCCTCATGGGCCCAGCCCATCCTCCAATTCCTGGTGAACAAGGAGCTGCCAACCGATGAAACCTTGGCTCGGCAAATACAACGCCGAGCGGCAGCATACACCATAATCAACAGAGAGCTGGTTAGACGCAGCGTCACAGGCGTCTACCAGCGCTGCGTCGAGCCAGAGCAAGGCCAAGCAATTCTCAGAGACATCCATCAAGGCGAGTGCGGCCACCATGCGGCCTCAAGAGCGCTCGTCGCCAAAGCCTTCCGACACGGTTTCTTCTGGCCGACTGCCCTCGAAGAGGCCAAAGAGTTGGTCCAGAAATGCAAGGGGTGCCAGAAGTTCCGATCCAAGCCGCATCAGCCGGCTTCAGCACTCAAGACTATCCCCATCGCCTGGCCCTTTGCAGTTTGGGGCCTGGATATGGTGGGACCCTTCAAGACGGCGCGAGGTGGCCTAACTCATCTGCTTGTCGCGGTGGACAAGTTCACCAAGTGGATAGAAGTGAAGCCCATCAAAAAATTGAATGGTCCGACTGCCGTCACATTCATCTCAGACATCACAATTCGGTATGGCATACCGCACAGCATCATCACCGACAACGGCACCAACTTTGCCAAAGGCGCCTTGGCCCGTTTCTGCGCGACGCAGGGCATCCGACTGGACCTAGCGTCCGTTGCCCATCCGCAGTCAAACGGGCAGGTGGAGTGGGCGAATGGCCTTATCCTATCCGGCATCAAGCCTCGGTTGGTTGAACCGCTGGAGCGTTCGGCCGGCTGTTGGCTTGACGAGTTGCCGACCGTCCTCTGGAGTCTGCGTACGACTCCAAACAAGTCAACCGGCTTCACGCCCTTCTTCCTCGTCTACGGTGCTGAAGCCGTCATCCCAACGGATATAGAGTTTGACTCCCCACGAGTCACGATGTACACCGCGGAGGAAGCAGAAGAAGCACGACAAGACGGCGTCGATCTGCTAGAAGAGGGCCGGCTGTTGGTACTCAGCCGGTCCAGCATCTACCAGCAGAGCCTACGTCGCTACTACAATAGGAAGGTCAGGCCAAGATCCTTCCAAGAGGGCGACCTTGTGCTCCGACTGATCCAGCGAACAGCCGGCCAACACAAGTTGTCGGCTCCGTGGGAAGGCCCCTTCATCATCAGCAAGGTGCTGGGCAACGACTCCTACTACCTGATCGACGCTCAGAAGCCCCGAGCACGCAAGAGGGACGACTCCGGCAAGGAGACGGAGCGACCATGGAACGCGAATCTTCTTCGAAGATTTTACAGCTGATGCAGTATGTATCACGCCCCCCTTTTTATTTTAAGTACCAAGACTCTGGGGCCCCCGAGACGGACTCGGGGACTGACCCTTTTGTTATATGTATGATAAGAATTATGCTTCCGAGTACGACACTCTTTATGCCGCTTGACCCCGGGCCCGACCAGTCGGCTCGGGGACTTGCCGTCTCACGCTATGAAAACGCTTCCTGCGGTCAGACAAGTAGTGCGCGGCGCCTAAGCTGACTCCCGCCAAAGCCACAGCTCGCAGAGCGACTGACTGGTGGACCGGAGTAAGGTAGAATGGGCGCCCGCACGAAAAAAGGCTAAGGATTCAAAGCGTAAAAACATAGCCCGAGCCGGCTTTTCAGTTGATCCTCGCAAAACCGACTCCGAGTAGTCGGCTTGCCGTCTTTCTATCCGACTTGCTACAAAAACTCTCGAACGGCTAAGTACTTGCCTTTCCAAGGCGGCCAGGTATTTGGTCCAGCGGCAGTCCGCGGAGCGGCTGTCCGACTGGCAAGGACGACACCCAAGGGAAGGCGGCAAAAGGAAAAAAGCCTAAAGAGCAACAAGCAAGAAACGATAGAATCTAGACAAATATTTACACCACAAAGGCCATTGGCCGAATCCATGAACAGATGTTCAAAATACACCCAGTGGGTGGAAATGTGCAAATTAACAAAGTCTTCGAGAAACTACTAAGCAGATAAGTAAAGCAAGACGGCGGCTTATGAAGCGGCAGACGGGTTTGGGGGCCCGGTGGAGATGGCGGTGTCGGACGTTGGAGAAGCCGGCGGGGCAGACTCGGCTTGATCACCTCCAGCAGCAGTCGGCGCAGTTGGGCGCGGCTCATTGTTGGAGGCTCGGTCGAGCTGAGGCTGGTCGCCCGCTCCGGCTTCCGGCGCCTCCGTCTCGTCGCCGGCTTCCATCTCGTCTTCTTCCTCGACGCTGGAGCCAATCACCTCCGCCGAGTCCTCGCCTTAGTTCGGGTTCATCCCAAACCACTCCGGCGGCGCCTCCTCGCCATTGTCAGCATGCTCAGGAACGAAGATGCTGGTGTCGACGTACTCGGCGATCGCCGCGGCGCGCTTGACGAAGTCATCCTCCATGGCTGCCAGTTCCGACTGGGCCTCAGCTTGGAGCGTGGCCAGCTGGTCCAGACTCAGGTCTGGATACCATGCCTTGACGAACTCCAAGGCACAACGTGCCCCGGCACGTGCCGAGGAGCCCTTCCAAGCCTCCATATGGCCTGTTGCGACCTCCAGCCAGTCGGCAGTCCAACTGGGAGTGCGCAGAACCGGCATCTCCGGCCACAAGGCAGCAATCGCCTGGGCGCCAACTCGTTGAAGCCGGCGCAGCATCCGGTGAGCCGGCCGTAGACGAGCCTCGATGCTCAGAAGCTGTTCGTCAAGAGTCCGGGGGGCGTTGACAGCAACCTCCTCGTCGACCGCCCTCCGCGCCTCACGGTCGTCCTCAATGGCTTGAACGGCGGCTTGCGCATGGCCTGGGAAGAAGTCTGCCAAAGACGAAAAAAGAAGCAAGTTAGAAAAAGCAAGAGTTGGCCCGACCCACAGTCGGCCGCGAGCAAAGAAAACTTACCGTCGACGATATCTTCAATCTCGTGGAAGCCGGAGGTCAGCATCGCCTCCTTGTCGGTCCAGGAGGAGCGTTCGACCTCGAACTCGGCCTGGAGCTTAGCCTCCTTGTCCTTCGCCTCCTCCTGCGCCTTCTTGAGCAGCTCCTTCTGCTCCGCCAGCTGCGCGGCCAGCAGGTCGCGCTCCGTGACAAGCTTGCCACACTCCACCTCCTTGGCGCGCAAGGCGGTGTTGGCTTCGCCCAGCTGCTGCTGAAGAACGGCGTTGGCCTCTGAAGAAAGAAGAAAAAAGGACACAAGTCGTCAGAAAAGGTCGCCAAGAAGATCCGGCCCGACTGTGCAGCAGTCGGCACGAATCTCGGGGACTATAGCCCGCGGGTGCGCCAGCGCGCCCCCGCGAAGAAGCAAACTTACTCCGGCTCTCCGACAAGTCGGCAGTCCGCTTGCCTAGCTCTTCAACATTTCGGTTGAAGACGGTGGCTCGGAGGTTGTGGTAGTCCTACAGTGAGCATTTCAAAAAAGAATAAGCGTTTGGAGTTCCAACCCGTCTGCTCAGCAGCCGACCTGGAACTCGGGGACTACACCCAGTGGGTGCGCTGGCGCGCCCCCACAGAGAAGAACAAGAAAAAAAAAGTCAGAAGGAACATACCCGGACGGCCGCTCGTGTCGCTAGGTGCGCCCTTGAGCAGTGCTGGATGGCGTCGCTTTCAGCTCGCAGCTTCGCCTGGACGTCCAGGAGCGCCTGGTTCAGCGGGCCCGTGCCGCCTCCTCGCGCCCACCCGGCGGGCGCGGAACTCGTCACCTCGACCTCTGGCGTGGCCGAGCTGGCCGCTCCGGTCTCCAGAGGGCGTGGCGCCGAAGTCGCCTTCTCCAGCCGGCGGCGAGTTGGCAGGGCGACTTGAAGAAGCAAGTTCGCCGTGGCTTCGTCTGTAGTCGGCGGTACTGGCGGCTCCGCCGACTGTTTACCCTTTGCGCCCCCCGATGACGGCGGGGGCGGTGGTGGCGGCACCACCGGGTCTCGCCTGGGGATCTCGCCGCCCTCCCTCTCCGCAATGGCATACTCCCCGTCGGCGCCTCCAGGCCGCCCCGTATAAACCAAGGGCGGCGCTGAGTTCAACGGAGCGACGAGCAGCGCCGATTAGCGGCGCGCGGCTTCTTCGGCCCGCTCTTGGGTCGCGGCGGCGGCTCCGGCCCCCTCAAGACCCTGCTGGTCGGGGGCGGCCGTCTTCTCGGCCTCCGCCTTCTTCCGACGGGCGGCTTCGTCCTCGTCGTGCTTCTCCTGCGCATTCCGCTCCGTCGCCTCCCGGAGGTCGGCGGCTGGGTCGATGCGCCGAGTCATGGCGGACGACTCCACCGACCCCCTGATGGAGGCGGCGGCGACCCTCCCTAGGGTGAGAGGAGCTCTGAAGCGAGGAGCACATTTAAAAACTCAGACTAAACCCACCAGAAGACAAAAACAAGACAGAGAAATAGGGGCACTCACGCAGAGGACAGCGGCGGCTTCTTCACTTCCTTACGGAAGCGCTGGGCCTTCGCGGCCGCCTCTTCCCATTTGGTCGCGGCGGCTGCCCCCTTGAACTTTTTCTCCCGGCTTCCGAGGGAACTCGGCCCGGCCCGGCGCTTCCTCGCGCCGTCTTGCCTCGGCTGGTGGTGCGGGGCGACTTCCCCTTCTTCGCCGACGGGCCAGTTGGCGAAGGTGGCCGAGGGCCTCGGGCCGCCTTCTTCTCCTTTGCCGCCTCCTTCGGCGTCGGCCTCCAATGCCGCCGCCCCCAAGTCGGGGTCGTCGACATCGCTCTCTGCTCGATCAGAGGCGAACTGGCGAGGCGGCCCCGTGGCGCCCGATGAGGGCTGGAGAAGGGAGTTCTGGTTCAAAGGTTAAGAGAAATAAAGAGCAGAAGCCGGATTCGGCTGAAAAAGAGAAAGAGAAGAAAAGAGCAACTTACCACCGGCGGGGGGTTGGCGCGCGAGTATGGCTCCATGCCAAACTGCCAGTCCCCCGAGAGGCCGCAGTTCGCGATGAAGTTCACCGTGTCCGCAACCTCCGCGTGAGGAAGATCTTTGGTGCACGTCCGACTGGGGTCCCGGTGGCCGCTCATCTGACAGATCAGATGAGGCCGTCTTTGGAGCAGCAGGACTCGGCGCGCCACGAAGGCGGCCAGCAAGTCGGCTCCGGTCAGGCCGGCTGACTGCGTCAACACCCGAAGTCGCTGCACGGCGGCGGCACCGGCCGGAGTCAGCGTCTTAGCACGGTAAGACCAGCTGGGCTGCCTCCCAGCCGGCGCGCCGGCCTCGAAGGACAGCAGATTGACCCAGTCGCCGTCTGCGGCGACGTTCTTTACATAGAAGTAAGAACGCTGCCACATCTTCACCGACTTGATCAGCTGGATGGCGGGGAACGGGTTGTCGGCTGTCGACCTCCGCTGCGCGATGAAGGCGCCGCATTGGGATGGCACGCCGGCGACGTGCGTACCGAGCTTAGAATGGAAGAATTCCCCCCACAGCTCGATGGTGGGGAGAACACCGAGGAATCCCTCGCAAAGCGAGGCGAAGGCCGCCAACAGCACCACCGTGTTTGGAGTAAGGTGGTGCGGTTGGAGGCCGTGAAACTCCAGGAACGAGTGGAAGAATCCGCTCGCCGGCAGCCCCAGGCCGCGCGACAGGTGGGAGCGGAACACGACGCGCTCGCCCTCCGCCGGCGCCGGCGACACCTCCCCCGGTGGCGGGGCGCGGGCCTGCACGAGGTTCGCGCTGGGGATGCGGCGCGTCTTGCGAAGAAACTTGATGATGTCGTCGTCAACTTCGGAGCCATCCCACACGCCGGAGCGGACGGCGGCGGGCGCGGCGGCGGAAGAAGAACTCATCGCCGGGAGCGGGGCGTGGTCCGGCGCAGCGGCAGTGAGAAGAAGAAGGAAGGAGGAACGGTGGAAGCCGAGGAGAGCAGGCGCGCGTGCTTCACCGCCCCGCTCCCTCTGCCTACTTATAAGCCTACGGGCTGAGGAGCCGAGGGGGCGTCGTGGGATTAACTGCGCCCACGCCCCCACGACCCCCACGATCTACCACGCGGAGTTACCACGCGCATTTACTGTGCCAAAGCCCAACCGCCCGCGCGGCCACAGCGGATCCGGAAATCAAAGCAAATGGAGACCAAAGCTCTGATACCACTTGTAGGATCGGAAGTATGTCTAGAGGGGGGTGATTAGACTACTTGACCAAATAAAAACTTAACCTTTTCCCAATTTTAGTTCTTGGCAGATTTTAGCAACTTTAGGACTAGTCAAGCAATCATCACACAATTCAAGCAAGCATGCAAAGAGTATATAGGCAGCGGAAAGTAAAGCATGCAACTTGCAAGAATGTAAAGGGAAGGGTTTGGAGAATTCAAACGCTATTGGAGACACGGATGTTTTTCCCGTGGTTCAGATAGGTGGTGCTATCCTACATCCACGTTAGTGGAGACTTCAACCCATGAAGGGTAACGGTTGCGCGAGTCCACGGAGGGCTCCACCCACGAGGGGTCCACAAAGTAGCAACCTTGTCTATCCCACCATGGCCATCGCCCACGAAGGACTTGCCTCACTAGCGGTAGATCTTCACGAAGTAGGCGATCTCCTTGCCCTTACAAACTCCTTGGTTCAACTCCACAATCTTGTCGGAGGCTCCCAAGTGACACCTAGCCAATCTAGGAGACACCACTCTCCAAGAAGTAACAAATGGTGTGTTGATGATGAACTCCTTGCTCTTGTGCTTCAAATGATAGTCTCCCCAACACTCAACTCTCTCTCACAGGATTTGGATTTGGTGGAAAGAAGATTTGAGTGGAAAGCAACTTGGGGAAGTCTAGAGATCAAGATTCATATGGTAGGAATGGAATATCTTGGTCTCAACACATGAGTAGGTGGTTCTCTCTCAGAACATATGAGTTGGAAGTGTAGATGTGTTCTGATGGCTCTCTCCACGAATGAAGAGGAGGTGGAGGGGTATTTATAGCCTCCACTTAAAATCCAACCGTTACACACAATTACCAATCTCGGTGGGACCGAATCAACAAACTCGGTCGGACCGAAAAGGTAAACCTAGTGACCGTTAGAGTTTTTCGATGGGACCGACATGCATCTCGGTAGGACCGATATGGTTAGGGTTTGGGCATAACGTAATCTCAGTGAGACCGATTACACAAACTCGGTGAGACCGATTTGGTAACTAGCTAACCAGAGAGTTGGTCAGGCAAACTTGGTGGGACCGATTTGCTCTTTCGGTGAGACTGAAAAGTTACAAAAGGGAAACAGAGAGTTTGCATTGCAATCTCGGTGGGACCGATCCGCTCTTTCGGTGAGACCGAAAAGTTACAAAAAGGAAACAGAGAGATTGCAATCCCATCTCGGTGAGACCGAGATCCCTATCGGTGAAACCGATTTGCTAGGGTTTTGGAAGTGGCTTATGACATATGAAAACTCGGTGGCGCCGGATAGAAAGAATCGGTATGACCGAGTTTGGCTTAGGGTTTAGGTCATATGTGGATATGGGAAAGTAGTTGAGGATTTTGGAGCATATCATTAAGCACATAAGGCAAAGAGCTCATTAAGCAACACCTCATCCCTCCTTGATAGTATTGGCTTTTCCTATGGACTCAATGTGATCTTGGATCACTAAAATGTAAAATGAAGAGTCTTGAGCTTTTGAGCTTGAGCCAATCCTTTGTCCTTAGTATTTTGAGGGTTCCACTTTCACCATTCATGCCATGCCAATCATTGAACTTTCCTGAAATAGTTATCTTGGAATATCATTAGCTCAATGAGCTATATGTTGTTATGAATTACCAAAACCACCTAGGGATAGTTGCACTTTCAATCTCCCCCTTTGTGGTAATTGATGACAACATATAGATCAAAGCTTCGACAAATGATAATAAGAATGAATTACATCGTCGCTTTGAGAAGTATGTGATAAGTAAGAGCTCCCCCTAAATTTGTGCATATTTAAAATTTGCTTTGGACTGCAAATGCACAAGAAGTTAGAATTATGGGTTACTCTTCCATGTCACATACATCTTGGTGGAGCGCTCAGAATGATTAATAATGAAATACATGCACTCATCACCAAGGCAAAGTGAATGATCACATAAGATAGATAAGATATATCAAGCATGCATAAGTGTAGCTTATGATCAAACACATGATCATCAATGTCTCACAAGCATATCAAAGTATCTCGACCAAAAGCGAACAATGTTTGAAAAACCACCAAATAAAGCAAGAGAGAATAAAAGCAACACTCTCTCTCGAAGCCTATGATCTATACATTTTTCTCCCCCTTTGGCAACAAGTTACCAAAAAGTTCCTAGAAAATGCATAGTGCTAGATCGACACTCAGGCTTGATCTTCAGGTGGTGGTGGAGTCTGGATCACTCCAAGGACGAAGGCTTCCATAGATGCTGTTGGAGTTGGAGCTGAAGTGGATGCTGGAGCAGGTTGGGTTGGTGCTGCGGCTGGTGCTGAGGCGGTTGTTCTTGTGTCAGGAACTAGCACTGCAGACGACCTTGGACCTCATGGCACTCTGGCAAATGCATCTGTGGTTGTCTTCCCCCTCCTCTCCTGCATGTCATCAACTGCAGTCTGAATCTCTGTCACCTTGATATCCAAGTCATAGAACTTCTGTTCTACGATTCTCTCTAAGCTTGCTTGGTTCTGAGTTAGGTTGGCCAAACCTTTCTCAATCCGCAGGGTGGATGCAATCAGGTAGCTAAGCTGCTCTTGCTTGGTTTTCAAGAAGTATTCAGATGCCTCCTCTTGAGTTGGCATCCTTTCAGCTTTCTCCTTCCTTGCCTTCTCCTTCCGTGCTTGTGCATGTGCTGAAGATGGTTCATCTTTGTTCATCCCAACCTCATTGTCTTCAAAATCAGGATGAATAGGCAGATGTTCCTTATCCAAAAGATATATGCCAGTGCCCATCTTGGAGTTGATCAGTTCCTAGATCTGAGGGGCATATCCACAGCTCCTCTTCTGGCCTGCTGCAGTCCTCTTGATTGTTTCTATCATAAGGCTCATGACTTTCAACTTCTGAGGCACATCAAAGATATGAAGCAAATTGATTGCATGGCCTCTGATCATCTTGTGATCACCTGACTTGGGCAACAGAGTGTGCCTTAAGATCCAATTGATGGTTGGCAATCATGACAGAAGATAGTGTACAGATCCATACTTGAAAGTTTCAAGTGCCTTGTCAGGGATCTCTTTGTACATGTTGATCATGGAGTTGTGGTCCATCTTCTTCTTGGAATATACATCCAAGTCATCTTCATTTTCTTCTGGGCCATTGATCATTTGTGCCCATTCAGCAGTAGTTGATTGGTACCTCATACCTTCAGACATCCACACAATCCTACCATCTGGGTAAAAATGTGCTGTGGAGTAGAACTGCATGATAAATTCTTCATTCCACTTTGTGAGCTTTTGCCCAACAAAGTCTGCTACTCCACACGCCTTAAAGCTGTCCTGCACTCCAGGGTAGTGCTCTTCGTTATCCTTGATGTATTGCCAATCGACCCATCTCATGTCACATACAATGGGCTTCTTGTCTAACAAGACTATCTCATAGAAGTCCTGTTGTTCCTTAGTATGGAACCTGTAGTCTACAACAGTCCTTCTCCTGGTAGCATAGGGATCCTCTGCTCTCCATTTTCTCAAGCCAGAGTCTCTCCTGATTTTCATATCCTCAGCCACAGGATGAGCATCATTATGGTCTGGGATCTTGGGCTTCAACTTTCTCAACACTTGGCCTTCCTCTTCTTCTGCAGGTTCAGGCACTAGGGCCTTGTTTTTCTCAGATGCTGGGATGCTTCTTGTATTCCTCTTTGGTTTTTGCTTTGGAGCTGGCTTGGCCTTGGAAGCAGTCTTGGGGGCTTCCTTTGGCTTAGACACAGCTGCTCCTGATCTAATGGCATCACCCATCAGCTTGGGTGCATTAGGTGCTGGTGCAGCACCTTCCTCTTCTTCTTCTTCTTCTTCATCAGAAGAATGCTGTTCAAATTCAGCCATGGGATCTACTTTCTTGCACCATCTACCTCTTTTCCTTTCTTTCTTTGTTTCAGCTGCAACTGGCTCTTTGGGTGCAGGCTTCTCAGGAATCTTTGTTGAGGCTCTGGCCTTTGGCATGGGCTGCCTGCCTGCTGGCCTTTTGACCTTTAAGCCTGGCTTGATGGCTGCAGCTGAGCCATATTCTTTCTTCAACACAACTCTCTTGAAAGTTGCCTCTTCCTCTGCCACATAATCTTCATCCTCTGAGTCTAAAGTTCTCTTCTTTCTCTGTCTTATGGCAGCTTTTGGCAGATTGCTAGGGGTGCTCCTACTGCCATCATCTGAGGAACTGGAGGGACTAGTGCCCTCACTCATGTGCGTAGGCTGCTCTGACTGATTCTGACTATCACTTTGATCTGACATGATGAACAAGCTGACTGCTGACCCTGTGAATAGTTTATAGATGAGGTAGAGTGGATGAGCATCACCAAATGCAGAGGTTTTTGCAAAAAGAATGATTCAAAAACTTAGTTTTAGTTTCCCACAGAAAGCATCTCGGATCTACCGATTTCTAAACTCGGTGATACCAAAGTAGCATTTGGAACCTAAACTAGTGATCTCGGTCAGACCGAGTCACAGTTCGGTGGCACCGAGACTACTAGGGTTTCACAAAGTTCAAAAATCGGTCACACCAATTAGTTACACTCGGTCAGACCGAGTTTCACTTGTGCAATGGCATAGGCCAAATCGGTGGGACCAAGTTTTTCAACTCGGTGGGTCCGAGATGGTTTCGGCGGAAACCTAACCCTAAAATTTTTGAATCAAATCTAATCTACGGGTTCTTTGACTAGATAGAAGTTTATCAATCGTGGCAAGAATCATTATGATCACAATGTGCTAGGAATCGGATTGGGGAATAGCACAAAGATCGAGTCCGTACCCTAGTTCGGCGGAGACTCGCTATGGCGGCAACGGCGGGGTTGATTCCCGTTCACGGATACGGAGACTAGCGACTGGAGGCTGCTGGCGGTGAGGATACTATCCGGAGACCACGTCGGCAGAGCGAGCTATGGCGCGGGCGAAGAGGTTCGGAGAAATTTCCAAAATTTTGCCCGTGTCTATAAATAGCCCGACCCTGTCGGTGTGACCGAGTGGAACAACTCGGTGGCACCGAGATGCAAAACTATGTACAGTTATTGCAACTCGGTGTGACCGAATGGTTCAAATCGGTTGCACCGAGATCGAAAACATAGATCAACTTGATGATCTCGGTAAGACCGAAAATGGGGTACCGGTCAGACCGAGAATCACAAAGAGGTTTTGGAAGTTTAAGTCTATGACGAATCGGGGACTCCGAGTGCTCCTCACATAGAGTGGTTCGAATCTGACTTGATCAATTTTGTGATGTAGCATGAATAGAGTTTGAGACGAGAAAAGCATAAATAGCTAGAGGAGGTTCTTAGGCATTCTTGTCCATCCACTTGGCAAATGAAAATAAATAAAGTCAAACAATCAAAACAACAAGTGGATGTCCTCGAATGAGCAAAATATGCAACCAACATGCTCACACAATAAAATGGCAATTGAAATATGTGACAAAACATGCACATCCAATTCTAGCATCTATCAAGCAATTGGCGATGACTAGGTCATCTATATATGAGTATATTGACTTAGGAGTCAAATGAGAACATTTGATCATAGGTCATACTCATCGTTTATGCTCAAGTGGGGTTACCACTTTTACATAAAGCATTGTTGTGTTCACATCATTAGAGTCGCTTTAGCTCAAGTCTTAGAGTAAAGCTCCCCCTAGATGTGATATCGCCCCGAAGAGGGATGAACTAACCTTGGGTTTTGTCGATGATGACTTCATGTAGATGTTGAAGATGTGGATGCTCAATGTTGATGTAGATCGCTTGGAGCTATCCTTTTGAGTGAATTGCACTTTCAATACCTACATGGGTTAGTTCCACAAGGAACAAGCAAGTATATCCATAGACACAGAGTGATGCACATACAAGATGATGTCTATGAAAGCTTTTAGGTTACCTTGTCCCTTGACTTACCAACAAGAGGGTTTGTGACTCCTTGAACTAGTGCAAGATGTGGAAGTTGATTGCACTTGTTCTTGCCAAAATGATAAGAGTGAAGTTTGTTGGCGGAGTCACCCTCAAGAACTCTCTAGTTCTTCTTCTTTTGGATCCACACCATCTTGATGGGAATCCTTGGAGTTGTAGTCGTACTTGATGAAGTGGAATTTGAAGTAGTCTTGGGAATCCACTTGACTAAGGTCTTAGGAGCTTCTTCAAATGCATCTATTTCCTTTTGAAGCTTGTCCTTGCTTTTTTGCTTGTAGTCTTGTGGTGGAAGATCATCTTGAGTTTGTGTCCCCTTGAAAGAAGCAGGATCATACTTCTCTTGTTGAGGAACAAACTTTGTCTTGGGGTATTGATCTTCTTCCCACTCAACTCCATTGGCATTGAACTTTCGTTCAAAACCAACACCTTGATTCTTCCGGTGCCTTCCTTGCTTGCGTACAATCTCCTCGAATTGCTTACTTCCGGCAAGGCTTTTGTACACTCCTTTCTCTATGATTTCCTTCAATATGCTATTTTCTTGCTCAAGTGTAACTTGGCTAAGAGAATCATTAGTGGAATCAAGAGAACTACTAGAAGCAACAACATGATCATTGTTACTACTAGAGGAAGAATCTTTCTTGTTCTTGTTACTAGACTTGACTTGAGGCATGTAAGTGGATAAGAGTAAACGTTTGGCAATGTAAGAAGAACTTTTCTTGCGGAGATCATCATTGATTGCCTTTAAAATCTCATGCTCTAGATCAAGATTGAGCTTTTCAAAGCGTAACTTCTCATGAGCCCTTAAAAGTTCTCGATGATCTTCGAAGATAGTTTCATGAGCTAACTTAAGAGTGTTTAGTTCTTTAGTTAGAGCCTCAATTTTCTCCTTATCATTGTCATTCGTTTTAGCATGATTAATTGACGTTTCATCATAGTATTCATCACTAGAGTTGTCAACAAGTAAATCATCATCGCCTAACAAGTCATCTTCATCACTATTAAAATCTACATACTCAGGATGAGTTACCTTAGGACCTTTGGCCATGAACATCTTCCAATTCCTTCATTTGGTGAATCAAATATGTCGTAGGAGTTGGTTGACACAAGTGCTAGACCGGCAACACCTTCATCTTGAGTATATTCGGAGTCGGAGTGATAACTTCTCTCGGAGTGGTTGTCGGAGTCGGAGCCGGATACCCATTCACCAACATGAGCTTGATGTCTTCGTTTTGTGTAGCTCCTTGATGATTTTTCCTTCCTTTCCGAATCCTTGCTTCTCCGTGAGTATCTTCATTCATAACGATCATCTCTACTCCTTCTCTCTCGTGATGGTGATTCCTCTCTTTTGCTTCTTCTTTTTGGAGAATCTTCTCTTCTTTTGTAGGGAGCCGTACACTCATTGGAATAGTGTCTGGGTCTTCCACAATTGTAGCAGTTTCGCTCTCGACTAGAAGATCTTTTGTCATTGTAGGACCTTGACTTGGAGCTTCTATCTTTGCTTCTACTCTTGTAGAACTTGTTGAAGTTCTTCACCATTAAGCTCAGTTCTTCATTGAAGTTTTGTTTCTCACTTGATGATGTGGGGGCTTCACATGAGGCTTTGTAAGCACCACTTGATTTGTTGTGAAGTTCCTCTTTATCCTTGAGCAACATCTCATGAGCAACAATTCTTCCAATGACCTCCGTTGGCTTGAGATCTTTGTAATTGGGCATCATTTGGATCAATGTGCACACGGTATCATATTTTCCATCCAAGGCTCTTAGGATCTTCTTGATGATGAATTTGTCGGTCATCTCTTCACTCCCTAAGCCGGCAATCTCATTTGTGATGAGAGCAAGCCTAGAGTACATTTCAGCGACACCTTCACCATCCTTCATTTTGAACTTGTCAAGTTGACTTTGAAGCACATCCAATTTGGATTCCTTGACGGAGTCGGTACCCTCGTGCATATCAATCAAAGTATCCCAAATTTCCTTTGCATTCTCAAGACGGCTGATTTTGTTGAATTCTTCGGGGCACAATCCATTGAAGAGAATATCACAAGCTTGAGCGTTGTATTGTAACATCCTCAACTCATCCGCGGTAGCTTCACGGTTTGGTTCTTTCCCGTCAAAGAAGTCACCTTGCAAACCAACACACACAATAGCCCAAACGGCTGGGTTATATCCAAGAATATGCATTTTCATTTTATGCTTCCAACTAGCAAAGTTAGTACCATCAAAGTAAGGACCTCTACGGTGATAATTTCCCTCACTAGACGCCATACTCTCCTAGGTTCTGAAACCAAGGCTATGACCACCAAAAGCTATGGAAATCAAAGCAAATGGAGACCAAAGCTCTGATACCACTTGTAGGATCGGAAGTATGTCTAGAGGGGGTGATTAGACTACTTGACCAAATAAAAACTTAACCTTTTCCCAATTTTAGTTCTTGGCAGATTTTAGCAACTTTAGGACTAGTCAAGCAATCATCACACAATTCAAGCAAGAATGCAAAGAGTATATAGGCAGCGGAAAGTAAAGCATGCAACTTGCAAGAATGTAAAGGGAAGGGTTTGGAGAATTCAAGCGCTGTTGGAGACACGGATGTTTTTCCCGTGGTTCGGATAGGTGGTGCTATCCTACATCCACGTTAGTGGAGAATTCAACCCATGAAGGGTAACGGTTGCGCGAGTCCACGGAGGGCTCCACCCACGAGGGGTCCACAAAGTAGCAACCTTGTCTATCCCACCATGGCCATCGCCCACGAAGGAGTTGCCTCACTAGCGGTAGATCTTCATGAAGTAGGCGATCTCCTTGCGCTTACAAACTCCCTGGTTCAACTCCACAATCTTGTCGGAGGCTCCCAAGTGACACCTAGCCAATCTAGGATACACCACACTCCAAGAAGTAACAAATGGTGTGTTGATGATGAACTCCTTGCTCTTGTGCTTCAAATGATAGTCTCCCTAACACTCAACTCTCTCTCACAGGATTTGGATTTGGTGGAAAGAAGATTTGAGTGGAAAGCAACTTGGGGAAGGCTAGAGATCAAGATTCATATGGTAGGAATGGAATATCTTGGTCTCAACACATGAGTAGGTGGTTCTCTCTTAGAACATATGAGTTGGAAGTGTAGATGTGTTATGATGGCTCTCTCCACGAATGAAGAGGAGGTGGAGGGGTATTTATAGCCTCCACTTAAAATCCAACCGTTACACACAATTTACCAATCTCGGTGGGGCCGAATCAACAAACTCGGTCGGACCGAAAAGGTAAACCTAGTGACCGTTAGAGTTTTTTGGTGGGACTGACATGCATCTCGGTAGGACCGATATGGTTAGGGTTTGGGCATAACGTAATCTCGGTGAGACCGATTACACAAACTCGGTGAGACCGATTTGGTAATTAGCTAACCAGAGAGTTGGTCAGGCAAACTCGGTGGGACCGATTTGCTCTTTCGGTGAGACCGAAAAGTTACAAAAGGGAAACAGAGAGTTTGCATTGCAATCTCGGTGGGACCGATCCGCTCTTTCGGTGAGACCGAAAAGTTATGAAAAGGAAACAGAGAGATTGCAATACCATCTCGGTGAGACCGAGATCCCTATCGGTGAAACCGATTTGCTAGGGTTTTGGCAGTGGCTTATGACATATGAAAACTCGGTGGCGCCGGATTCAAAGAATCGGTATGACCGAGTTTGGCTTAGGGTTTAGGTCATATGTGGATATGGGAAAGTAGTTGAGGATTTTGGAGCATATCATTAAGCACATAAGGCAAAGAGCTCATTAAGCAACACCTCATCCCTCCTTGATAGTATTGGCTTTTCCTATGGACTCAATGTGATCTTGGATCACTAAAATGTAAAATGAAGAGTCTTGAGCTTTTGAGCTTGAGCCAATCCTTTGTCCTTAGTATTTTGAGGGTTCCACTTTCACCATTCATGCCATGCCAATCATTGAGCTTTCCTGAAATAGTTATCTTGGAATATCATTAGCTCAATGAGCTATATGTTGTTATGAATTACCAAAACCACCTAGGGATAGTTGCACTTTCAGTTGCTCTTGGTTGTACCTTTTGCCTGTATTGCTGCACTTACATTTATAGCTACTTGGTTATGTAGCATCACTCTTCATCTTATCTTAAATATTCTCCATTTTTTCGTATATTATCACATCTATATTTACTCTTAACAAAATGTAGAATAAAGGCAATGCTTTTGAAGAAGATTCTGTGGTAAACTTCTTGAATTCCCCCCCCCCATCAGCATGGACAAGGCCTTTATAGAGCCTGTCTTCACCAATAATGTAAGTTTGTCCATCTCAAGCCTTCAAACTTTGTTGTATATATTTGCTTAGGCATGACTACAGCAGCTGTTTATTTTGGTGTTTGCATCAAATTGCTTGTTTAAAGTTTATTATAAGTAGTTCATAAACAAAAGTTTGTCCTTTCTCAATTTAAGTTTTCAGTTGTACAACCAAGTTCCTTCTTCATACCATGTAAATTAAACTATACAGAGCAAGTGATCTTCTTTTGCACTGCATGTATGCTTCTGTTCTTCATCCGTAATCCAGTGGTGTGGTGAACCTACCCACTACAGCAGAATGTCATATTCTGCAATGTCTTAACTATGAACAATGTCATATCATTCTACTATTATTTAAACCGTCTCTTTATTTGCCAATCTGAAATGGTATAAATTGACATCACACTAACCATTGACACTTATGAGTTCTTGATCTGTAATCCAGTGGTGTCGTGAAGCTACCAACTCCTTCACAATGTCCTTTCCTGCCATGTCTTGACCTGAACAATACCATATTGTGTTAATGCAAATTTAAACTGTGTCACTTTATTCGTCAGTAAAATGTGATGAATTGTCAGCACTGATACTTTTATGTGCAAAACCTGTCATCTGTCTGCTTGTTTATCTTTCAGAGTGAGGAAGATATAAGTGTTGAACAAGTGCAGTCTCATCATCTTGCTCAGCTGCTTGCGTTGCAGCTCCCCAGCAGGGCTAACCTTTCTTGAACTCTATTGAAGTGATGTCAGTTTTGTATATTATTTTGTCGGCGTGTTTATTTGCACTGGTGGCGATCTTTGATGCCCAGTGTATGTAATCTGCTGTCTGCTTGTGCTTTATTATCATAGTGGCGAACTTTGATGCCCAATGGATGTAATATGCCGTAATTTCTTTATTGTATAGTCTAGGTTTTTTCTTATTCACGATGCTGCAGTTGTTTTACTGTACATATATCCTGTCTTCGCAGTAAACCGGCCAGACCGTAAAATTACGGTACATAATCGGGCCGTCATGCAATCACGATGTAGGTTGGGCCTGAAACGCGCCGAACAGCTCACGGGCCGGCAGCAGCCCGAAATGAACCCCGACCCATGATTGTGCGAATAAAATCACGGGCTTTTAACTGGCCAAAAAATTGTCTCGGTCCTTGTTTGGCCCAATCTGATATCGGCTGCGAGCAGGCCGGATGCAAACCGGGCCGTATTTAGGCCCAACTATATGACGAGCTTTTAACAGGCTGAAATTAATATAGGGCCGAAATGTTAAACGGGCCCTTAACAGGGCAAAACTATTATCAGGCCTAATTACTAAGTGGGCCTTTAGCAAGTGGGCCCAAAAGCATAGTGTCCAGTTGACGGGCCGAATCTGATATGGGCCATAATTGAGCCCAAAGCCTCTTAAAGGGTCGGACCTGATCTGGGCTGTAATTTGGCCCAGAACGTGGTAGGCCTTTAACGGGCCGGATCTCATATGGGCCACTATTAGGCTTGGAGCGTGGCAGGCCATTAATGGACCGGATCAAATATGGGCTGGCATTTGGCCCAAAACATGGCAGTCAGTTAATGGGCCGGCCTACTAGGGTCCTCAAAATCTTGTGGGCCTATAGCTGGGCCGGCCCATTAATGTCGGCGAAATCTCGTGGGCCTTTAGCTGGGCCGACCCATTATGATCCGCAAGAATCTTGTGGGCCTTTACCTGGGCCGGCCCATTACGGCACACAAAAATCTTGCGGGCCTTTACCTGGGCCGGCCCATTATGGCCCGCAAAATCTTGTGGGCCTTTAGCTGGGCCAGCCCATTATGGTCCGCAAAATCTCGTGGGTCTTTAGCTGGGTCGGCCCATTATGGTCCGCAAAATCTTGTGGGCCTTTAGTTGGGCCGGCCCATTTAAACTTGTTGGGTCGTGCCACGTGTCGACGTATCATAGGCGCCTTCTGTCCAGTGAGTGGATGACATCTGTCCCGACGATGAGCCGACACGTGTTTCCTCTAGCCAATGATGATTTTACACGTGGAATCCCCATTGGTCGGGGCTGTTAACGGATTATCGGATCCAAAACCCGACCCGATAGCTTAACGGCGTTCCGTTACGGTGGATGCCACGTGTCGGCCACCCTTGATGAAAGCACTTCTGTGACGCGCGATTTATCGTCATGGAAGTGGACACTTCTGTGATGATAATTTTGGTAATGTCATGGAACACTTCTACGACAGCACGGGTATGACTATCTTGATTCTGTCATAAATTTGTCATGGATGTACATGCATGACAAAAAAAGCGACCTACTGTGACAAACACGTATCATCACGGAAGTGTATTTTTTTGTAGTGATGCCTCCAGCGGTGTACCGGGATATGCAATATCAAGAGTGACATGTATGAAAGAATTATGAACGATGGCTTTGCCACAAATACGATGTCAACTACATGATCATGTGAAGCAATATGACAATGATGGAGTGTGTCATAATAAACGGAACGGTGGTAAGTTGCATGGCAATATATTTCGGAATGGCTATGGAATGCCATAATAGGTAGGTATGGTGGCTGTTTTGAGGAAGGTATATGGTGGGTGTATGATACCGGCGAAAAGTGCGCGGTATTAGAGAGGCTAGCAATGGTGGAAGGAAGAGAGTGCGTATAATGCATGGACTCAACATTAGTCATAAAGAACTCATATACTTGTTGCAAAAATCTATTAGTTATCTAAACAAAGTATTACACACATGCTCCTAGGGGGATAGATTGGTAGGAAAAGACCATCGCTCGTTCCCGACCGCCACTCATAAGGAAGATAATCAATAAATAAATCATGCTCCGACTTCATCACATAACGGGTCACCATACGTGCATGCTACGGGAATCACAAACTTTAACACAAGTATTTATCAAATCCACAACTACTCAACTAGCATGACTCTAATATCACCATCTTCATATCTCAAAACAATTATCAAGCATCAAACTTCTCATAGTATTCAACACGCTCATAAGGAATTTTTTTACTAATCTTGGATGCCTATTACTTTAGGACTAATTTATCAATTTAAGAAAATTACCATGCTGTTTTGTAGGACTCTCAAAATAATATAAGTGAAGCATGAGAGAACAATAGTTTCTATAAAACAAATCCACCACCGTGCTCTAAAAAATATAAGTGAAGCACTAGAGCAAAAACTATATAGCTCAAAAGATATAAGTGAAACACACAGAGTATTCTAATAAATTCCGAATCATGTGTGTCTATATAAAAAGGTGTGTGCAGCAAGTATGATTGTGGCAAACTAACAAATAAAGACTCAAATAATACAAGACGATCCAAGCAAAACACATATCATGTGGTGAATAAAAATATAGCTCCAAGTAAAGTTACCGATGAAAGTAGACGAAAGAGGGGATGCCTTCCGGGGCATCCCCAAGCTTTTGCTTTTTTGGTGTCCTTATATTATCTTGGGGTTCCATGGGCATCCACAAGCTTAGGATCTTGCCACAGCTTGTTCCAGAATCCATCAAATCTTTTACCCAAAACTTGAAAACTTCACAACACAAAACTTAACAGAAAATCTCGTGAGCTCCGTTAGCGAAAGAAAACAAAACACCACTTCAAGGTACTGTAATGAACTCATTCTTTATTTATATGGGTGTTAAACATACTATATTCCAACTTCTCTATGGTTTATAAACTATTTTATTAGCCATAGATTCATCAAAATAAGCAAACAACACACGAAAAACAGAATCTGTCAAAAACAGAACAGTCTGTAGTAATCTGTAACTAACGCAAACTTATGGAAATCCAAAAAATCAACCAAAATAGGAAGACATAGACAATTTGTTTATTGATCTTCTGCAATTGGAATCAGTATTTTATCACGTTCTGGTCATTTTTAATAATTGTTTTCGTGAACAGAAAGTTTCTAGAATTTTCAGCAAGATCAAATAACTACCATCCAAGAAGATCCTATAGGTTTAACTTGGCACAAACACTAATTAAAACATAAAAACAAATCGAAACAGAGGCTAGATCAAATATTTATTCCTAAACAGAAGCAAAAAGAAAAAAAATAAAATAAAATTGGGTTGCCTCCCAACAAGCACTATCGTTTAACGCCCCTAGCTAGGCATAAAAGCAAGGATAGATCTAGGTATTGCCATCTTTGGTAGGCAGTCCATAAGTGACTCTCATAATAGATTCATAAGGTAATTTTATTTTCTTTCTAGGGAAGTGTTCCATGTCTTTCCTTAACGGAAATTGGAATCTAATATTCCCTTCCTTCATATCACTAATTGCACCAATCGTTCTAAGGAAAGGTCTACCAAGAATAATAGGACATGAAGGATTGCAATCAATATCAAGAACAATGCAATCTACGAGCACATAGTTCCTATTTGCAACAATAAGAACATCATTAATTCTTACCATAGGTTTCTCAGTAGTGGAATCTGCTAGGTGCAAGTTTAGAGAGCAATCATCAAATTCATGGAAACCTAGCAAATCCCACAAAGTTTTTGGAATCGTGGAAACACTAGCACCCAAATCACACAAAGCATAGCATTCATGTTCTTTAATTTTAATTTTAATAGTAGGTTCCCACTCATCATAAAGTTTTCTAGGGATAGAAACTTCCAACTCAAGTTTTTCTTCATAAGATTGCACTAAAGCATCAACGATATGTTTGGTAAAAGCTTTATGTTGACTATAAGCATGTGGAGAATTTAGCACTGATTGCAACAAGGAAATACAATCTATCAAAGAACAATTATCATAATTAAATTCCTTGAAATCCAAAATAGTGGGTTCATTGCTATCAAAAGTTTTGATCTCTTCAATCCCACTTTTATCAATTTTAGCGTCAAGATCTAAAAACTCCGAATTTTTGGAACGCCTTCTAGGTAAAGGTGGATCATATTTAGTCCCATCATTATGGAGATTCATATTGGAAAAGAAAGATTTAATAGGGGACACATCAATAACTTTTAGATCTTCATCTTTATTTTCATAGAAACTAGAAGAACATGCTTTCACAAAGCAATCTTTCTTAGCACGCATCCTAGCGGTTCTTTCTTTGCACTCATCAATGGATATTCTCATGGCTTTGAGGGACTCATTGATATCATGCTTAGGTGGAATAGATCTAAGTTTCAAAGAATCAACATCAAGAGAAATTGTATCAACGTTCCTAGCCAATTCATCAACCTTGAGCAATTTTTCTTCAAGCAAAGCATTGAAATTCTTTTGTGAATTCATAAATTCTTTAACACTAGTCTCAAATTCAGAGGGCATCTTATTATAGTTTCCATAAGAATTGTTGTAGGAATTACCATAATTATTAGAGGAGTTACTAGGATACGACCTAGGATTGAAGTTTCCTCTATATGCTTTGTTACAAAAATTATTCCGACCAACAAAATTCACATCCATAGATTCATTATTATTCTAAATCAAAGTAGACAAAGGCATATCATTAGGATCAGAAGAAACACTTTTAGTAGCAAATAATTTCATAAGTTCATCCATCTTTCCACTCAAAACATTAATTTCTTCTATCGCATGCACTTTTTTATTAGTAGATCTTTCAATGTGCCATTGAGAATAATTAACCATAATATTATCTAAGACTTTAGTAGCTTCTCCTAAAGCGATTTCCATAAAAGTGCCACCCGCGGCCGAATCTAAAAGATTTCTAGAAGAAAAATTCAATTCGGCATAAATTTTTTGTATAATCATCCACAAATTCAAACCATGAGTAGGGCAATTACGTATCATTAATTTCATCTTCTCCCAAGCTTGTGCAACATGTTCATGATCAAGTTGCTTAAGATTCATAATATCATTTCTAGGAGAGACGATTTTAGCGAGAGGAAAATAATTAGAGATAAAAACATCTTTGCACTTATTCCACGAATCAATACTGTTTTTAGGAAAAGACGAAAACCGGATTTTAGCACGATCTCTAAGCGAAAAAGGAAATAGCTTCAATTTAACAATATCATTGTTCACATCTTTCTTCTTTTGCATATCACACAAATCAACGAAGCTATTTAGATGGGTAGCGGCATCTTCACTAGGAAGGCCGGCGAATTGACTTTCATGACAAGATTCAACAAAGCAGTATTAATTTCACAAGATTCAGTATCAGTAAGAGGAGCAATCGGAGTGCTAAGAAAATCATTGTTGTTGGTATTGGTAAAGTCACACAGTTTAGTATTATCTTGAGTCATCGTGATAAGCAAGCAATCCAACACACGAGCAAACGAGAAGCAAGCGAAAAAGAGGCGAATGGAAAAGAGAGGGCGAATAAAACGGCAAGGGTGAAGTGGGGGAGAGGAAAACGAGAGGCAAATGGCAAATAATGTAACGAGGGATAAGAGTTTGTGATGGGTACTTGGTATGTCTTGACTTGACTTGACTTGGCGTAGATCTCCCCGGCAACGGTGCCAGAAATCCTTCTTGCTACCTCTTGAGCACTGCGTTGGTTTTCCCTTGAAGAGGAAAGGGTGATGCAGTAAAGTAGCGTAAGTATTTCCCTCAGTTTTTGAGAACCAAGGTATCAATCCAGTAGGAGATCATGCACGAGTCCCTCTCACCTACACAAACAAATAAGAACCTCGCAACCAACACGATAAAGGGGTTGTCAATCCCTCAACGGTGACTTGCGAGAGTGAGATCTGATAGATATGATAAGATAATATTTTTGGTATTTTTATGATAAAGAGAAATAAAGATGCAAAGTAAAATAAAAGGCAAAAGAAATAACTAAGTGTTGAAAGATTAATATGATGGAAAATAGACCCGGGGGCCATAGGTTTCACTAGTGGCTTCTCTCAAGATAGCATAAGTATTACGGTGGGTGAACAAATTACTGTTGAGCAATTGATAGAATTGAGCATAGTTATGAGAATATCTAGGTATAATCATGTATATAGGCATCACGTCCGTGACAAGTAGACCGACTCCTGCCTGCATCTACTACTATTACTCCACACATCGACTACTATCCAGCATGCATCTAGAGTATTAAGTTCATAAGAACAGAGTAATGCTTTAAGTAAGATGACATGATGTAGAGGGATAAACTCATGCAATATGATATAAAACCCATCTTGTTATCCTCGATGGCAACAATACAATATGTGCCTTGCAGCCCCTGCTGTCACTGGGAAAGGATACCGCAAGATTGAACCCAAAGCTAAGCACTTCTCCCATTGCAAGAAAGATCAATCTAGTAGGCCAAACCAAACTGATAATTCGAAGAAACTTGCAAAGATAAACAATCATACATAAAAGAATCCAGAGAAGATTCAAATATTGTTCATAGATAATCTTGATCATAAACCCACAATTCATCAGTCTCAAAAAACACACCGCAAAAGAAGATTACATCGAGTAGGTCTCCACAAGAATCGTGGAGAACTTTGTATTGAGATCCAAAGAGAGAGAAGAAGTCATCTAGCTAATAACTATGGACCCGAAGGTCTGAGATAAAGTACTCACACATCATCGGAGAGGCTATGGTGTTGATGTAGAAGCCCTCCGTGATCAATTCCCCCTCCGACGGAGCGCCAGAAAAGGCCCCAAGATGGGATCTCATGGGTACAGAAGGTTGCGGCGGTGGAAATATGTTTTTGGCTCCGTATCTGATAGTTTGGGGGTACGTAGGTATATATAGGAGGAAGAAGTACGTCGGTGGAGCAACATGGGCCACACGACGGTGGAGGGCACGCCCCCCCTGCCTCGTGCTCTCCTGGTTGATTTCTTGACGTAGACTCCAAGTCCTATGGATCACGTTTGTTCCGAAAATCACGTTCCCGAAGGTTTCATTCCGTTTGGACTCCGTTTGATATTATTTTTCTGCGAAACACTGAAATAGGCAAAAAACAACAATTTGGGCTGGGCCTCCGGTTAATAGGTTAGTCCCAAAAATAATATAAAAGTGTATAATAAAGCACATTAAACATCCAAAACAGAATATAATATAGCATGGAACAATAAAAAATTATAGATACGTTGGAGACGTATCAGTCTACCCCATTTTTGATACCCCGACAGTACTAATGGTGTGTCTTAGGGACCACGCCACCAATAACTTACACAGGCAAGGTCACTGGGTCCCACACATTGATGACGTGGCATATATGCTCACACTAGAGGTAATAGGTTATTGGTGTTGTTGTTCATTTTGCCATGCCACTGATACTTTGGCAAATACTAGTGGTGGCTCTTTGCTGGCGCGCCACTAATGTAGATTGCTTATAAGCATTTCTCTACTAGTGTGGTGGCGATGTGTTTAAATATAGATGGTTACGGTTCTAAAGATTTAGCGGTTATGATATATTTAGTACGCTTATGTAATCTAACGATTGCAAACTCATTAGAAATGGTTAGGAAGATCTAATGGTTGTTTTCTATTTAATTATTGTGAGTCCAATGGATGAAGAGCCCCATGCTTTGCTCTTTTTTTTTGTGAGAGTGTTTTGCATACCTCTCTACTTTCCTCTATGTTATGCTTTTAGTACATATAATACAATATATACTCTTACAAGTAAGGATTTGGTGAACATGGGTTCCCGTTGCACCTCTTCTGAATAATAGTAAATTCAGAAAAAACTAGAAAAAAAGCCAGGTGTTCTTTTTGTAACATACATAGTCGACGTGTATGCTCGCGTACGAAGTTTCACCAAGAAATGATATCTATGGTATTCTGGGCAAGAACGACAAAATCAAAGCTATATTAAAAGACACTATTTAGTGAATGTGCCGATTGTATTTTCTTCACTAAGCATACCATAGATGCCATTTCTTCACAAAACTTCACACATTAGTAGAATGGTCGAACATGTTTGATATCCCCTAATTTCAGAATCTTTTGAAATTTTCTAATATGTTTTTTGAATTTACTATTCATGTGGGTGCACATGGAACCATATTCACCTAGAAAAAAAATTACAAAACTGAATTTCTTTTGTAACATACATAGTCGACCAGTATACTCGCGTACGAAGTTTCACGAAGAAATTACACCCATGAAATTCTGGGCAAAAAATGACAAAATCGAAGCTATATTGAAAAGCAGTGTTCAGTGTGAATGAAGTTACAGACTATAAACACATCGGTTCATGCATGTGACATTTCACCATAAATATCGACGGTTGCAACAATGTGACCCAAATACAAACACAATGTATGCACATAAGAGATACGGCTCAACGAATGACCCAGGTCGTTCTGGCACAGATGATTTCAAAGAAAACCCGTGGGAAAACTGTCAGCGGTCACAAGCTTTGTCCTAACTCATCGAACCAAACGGTAAACGAGCTCCGCAGCCTCCGGGATGAACGCACAACCCATAGTTTTAGGAAAGCCCCGGCTATATGCTTCCAACTCTGCACCTGCTTATCCAGCTGCAGGAGACGAAGCTCCTCAGTACTCTTGATGTTTCTACCTTGTCGTGTGGCAACAGATGCTCCGAGAATTCTTTCTGCGCCTCTCTTTTCCACACATAGGTGCGCGCTGCCATGGTTGGACCTCCAGCATGCCTGGTACATCATGGCCTCGGCATTTCGACGAAGATAACCGATCGCCTTGGGGAGAAACATCTTGTCGAGCTGGTCCGACTGAACATTTACGTGTGTGAGGTGGTGTTGATTCGCTCTATCGACCACATCTATGGCACAACCGGCAGACTTTGGGTCCTCCAGAGAGTCATGAGGCAGGAACAGAATCCCAAGCTTGAAAGGCGGGTAATTATCCAAAGGAGATGTGTCGCCATGGCCAGCGACTGCGGCTGATCCCGACATGTCACGGTACTCAGATAGTGAGATGTAACGCCGCAGAAGCACTTGGAGGACCGGTTCAGGAAATACGCTTGATTTGTTTCCTTTTCCGTTGTCGCCGTGGCAAGCAGGCACCATGTCGTGATCGTGATCGCCCCCCTGTCCCTGACAGCACAACGGATCCGGACGGAACCATCCAGTCAAAGTCCTGTGAGCGTGGTTCCAGATTTCCCAGTGTTCCATGCGTGCGACGCAGGAGAAATCCTGCGTGGGGAGATGGGTGATCTCTCCGATGGCGACGCGGGCCATGGCCTGGAAGTGAGGAGTCACCAACTGCAAGCACTTGACTGTGGTTCCAATTACGTCCGTGCTCTCCGAGAGACGCAGCATGGCCTGGAGCCCGAAGTTGTTCTTGGGCGCCTTGCGGTCCTCGTACGCGAAGGACAGCATGGCCTCTAGCCCGCGCTCCTCGAAGCCAGCCGGCCTTATGCTGAAGAAGTGATACTTGCCTCCCGGATGCAACACCTGATACATCACCGTTTTGCCCGCGAAGATATGCCCGACGAGAGGGTCGAAGAACAGGTTTTGCCGCGGCGTCCCACCCAGCTGCACATATCTCATGAATTCGCCGGCGCCGTCTGCGAGCCTCTCGAATCCCCGGACAGCCGTGGAGCTAACCGCGGAGCGGCGATCGCTGTCGCCGCCGAGGAGGGAGGAGATGAGCGACTTGGTCGCGTGAGCGACACGTCGAGGAAACGAGGATTGCCTTACCGCGAGCTCTGCCTCTTCTTCCTCCCGAGAAAGCCGTCGGCATCTGCGCGCGGCGTCGTCGCAATCCTGGGCAGCGCGCTTCAGCTTCTTTCGCCAATGGAGCAGCGACATGTCGCTGATCTGCCACCTGTCGGACGTCTCGAGGGCGGCCTCCATTTTGATGCGCGCCATCTCCAGCCTCTCCAGGCCACCACCACCTCCGGCTGCTTCTTCCTCTGATTTGTCGTCGTCTCTGCTGCTGGGGGCAATGCCAGAAAAGATCCGGCTAACTGCCTCCCCAACGATGGCAGAACTGACCATCTCAGCCATCGCTTGTGGTTTGTGGGTAGCCCTGCAATGCACTTCGCGCCGGCTTAAGAAACGGACTAGCCTTGTTGCTTTTTATTGTCACTTCTTTTCTTCTCCTTGCTCTCGTTGGCTGTAGTGAACCAGTGATTCGAGTAAGCGACTGAGATATCTAAGGACGTGATTTCAAAACAAGTGGGCGACTGAAACATCTAAGCCCGATATGTCGTCTTTCTGGTTAAACGGGGACAAACAAATTGCTTCATTCCATTAACTTTTTTAGATAAAAAGGATGACTCCCGGCCTCTGCATCTGCGCGATGCATACAACCACTTTATTAATTATTCTCACTAGACCTTATAAAATCATACAACAGTAAGGCTAAAGCCACCGTCTAAGCAACAACTGTCGCTACACCTATCCAGTTGATGAAGGGCGCCGATAGTCTGGGCCTAATACCAAACAGACATCGCAGCCAAACCTAAACATCTAATAACTGAGGTCCCAACCAGGACGCCTGCCTGATATGGGGCACCTACCAGTCCGGCGCACTCCTCAATCAGGACGCCTGCCGGGTATGGGGCCGCCGTAGCCACCTGCCACGAGTCCATCTTTAGAGTTGTACTGTTGCATCTACCGTGCCAGGTCTCTCAGCCATCGACGCCACCACGACGCTAAATAGCGTCGTCCTCCTGGGCGAGTCCATCCTCCCACATCGAACTCCGAATCAGCACTGCGCCACGCCGTCCAGATCCGTCGCCATCAATGTATGGATGAAACACCGCTCCACCAAAGAAGCCGTCCTCTGGTCCCGCAAAGCCGAGTGCACCTCTAAGGATGCCGCCCCCAAGGGGGTTACGACACATGATTGCCGCCAACATCCGATCAGCTGATCTAGGGTTTCCCCCGGAGGGATTGAGTGGAGTTGCGAGCTTCACCTCGATGATGCCTTCATGAAGAAAACGATGATAAGGGCATCGTCATCACCGTCTCCGGCCATCGACCGAAGATCAGGTTTTCACCCGGATCCGTCCCAAGAAATCCACCCAACAACCTGTGCACCGTCTCGATCGCCTTCACAGCACCAGATCCAGCCACCTAGATCCGGCGACCAACCGCAGCAATAGTGCCACCGTGGGACCCCTGGCGCACCGGCCACTGCCTGGGTGTGCCACCACTGGAGCCTAGGAGGAGGGCTCCCACCCTGCCTCGCCAAGCCGCGAGAGCCGCCGAGAAGGATCCCGTGTGCTCGTCGCTGTCTCTGATCCGAACCAATCCATAGCAGATCGCCGTCACAGATCTGCCTTGGACAGGGACTGCACCACGCCATGCCGCCGCGGGAATCCCGAGCTTCACCGGCCTCCACCCTCCAGGGCCACCGCCCCGGGATCCAGACAGAACTTTGCCGCTGCCACCGGCCAAGTTCCGCCGCCGCCGACCGGCCAAGCTGCCGGTCACTGCATGACCATGCGAGCACAGCCAGCCGGCCGACCAACTCTGAGGAAGAAGAAGGCCACCACCACCAAGCCTAGGGCCGGCGCCCCAGACATGCTCGTGTTGCAGATCAAGTCCAGGAGCAGTGCCCCACCGACGCGATTGAGATCGGTAGCACAACAAATTAGTCCGACATGAGTCAAGGCCAGATCCACCGTTGCTGGTGCCGTCCTCCCTCGCCGCCGCCGCACCACTTTCATGTCGCTGCCGATCTGTGCCACCACCGCCAATCTGGCCGGAGAGGAGCGCCGCCTCCCAACCAGATCGAGATCCGAGGAGAAACCGCCGCCGCCGCCACGCTGTGACGCCCCGGGCGACGGCGGCGGAGGGGAGCGGAGGAGGGGCGAGGTTGTAGGAGGAGGGCGGGGGCTCCTCGGTGCGGGGCGGCGCCGCCGCACGGGGGAGGGACGGGAGGGGGGACGGGGCTCGTTGTGCACGAACTAGAAAAGATCACATTGTCTAAGTGAGAGTTGGTTTGCTGCTGGCAGGGTTCTCGGTGGCAATGCTTCCCATTGTCTTTCCTATGGTGCTTGGGACTGCTGGCAGTACCTCCTCATTCTGTACAGAGTTCGCATGTGTGATGTGTCCATTAAATCTTGTCATCCATCCTAGCTAGACTCTTTGCTTCACTCCTTGAAATAACAGTGAAACAAAGTTCAGACGTTGCCAAACTTTCCAGTTTCTTCATGATGCATGGTTGATATTAGTTGATGTCTCTTGGCATGGAGAGCATATATGAATCCTCGTGAAAAACTCCATTAGGCCATCACTTGCAACAACCTCGTAAATATTGATCTATTTGGAGGTTAGCCACATAGGAAGCTTCACAAAAAAGCAAGAAAGAGTAGCTGTCGGATCACGGGTTCTGGCAGACCCTTAAGATTCGAACTCTTGGGTGCGCGCGGAGATCGAGCCCCCTACCTCTCCGTCTCGCAAGGATCTAAACTACTGCAAGAACAACACAAGAGACACAAGGTTTATACTAGTTCGGGCCACCATTGTGGTGTAATACCCTACTCTAGTTTATGGTGGGTGGATTGCCTCTTGGGCTGATGAGGAAGAACAGTACAAGGGAGAACTGCCTCGCGAGGACCTGTTCTTGGCTAGGGGATGAACTGCTAGGGGGAGTTCGATCGCCCTTCTCTCTCTCTAGATGCTGGATTTCCCCCCTACCCTGTGGGTGGCTAGTCCTATTTATAGGCAAAGGCCCTGAGCCTCTTCCCAAATATTGAGCGGGAAGGGCGCCAACAATTGGCCAATTTGAAGGGGAACATCTGGTACACTTATCCTGACTAAAGTTGGTCTTCGCCTGCCAAAGGCCCTGTGGTGACGCCGTCCTGGGCTCCATGGTGACCTCCTTCCCACCGTTGGAATGGTTTTGGTCTCGTTGCACCAAAATGGGTGCCTTTGCTTGATCTTCCCGCCCGCGCTTGCCCCCTTTGCACCAAAGAGGAAAGGGGGACGCTGCGCGGGCTGGCGCCCGCCTGGCACCCTCGATCGTCATGGCTTGCGTCATGGGCACCTCGCGAGGTACCCCGCCTTGATCTCTCCGCCTCCTCACGAGCCAGCCTAAGGAGGCCGTGCTTGAGGAAGCGCCGTGTCGTCCGCCTCGCGAGGCTTGGCCCCTCGCGAGGGTCTTGAACCTTGTGTTGATGTAGATGGGCCACGCTGGGCCTCCATTCGAGCCACGCCGCAGGCCGCAGGCAGGCAAGTCTAGGGACCCTCATTCCCAGAACGCCGACAGTAGCCGCCGGGCTCGAGGCGCGCATGGACTTGGCCGTGCCGAGAGGTGAAAGGGCAAGGGCGAAGCGCCGCGGGCCCTAACAGCCTGCGGCCTCAGGCGCCGCATGGCGGTTGATTGGACGTGGGCGGCACTGTTTGCCCACGCTCCCTTATTCTGCGCCGCGCTAGGTTGCCCCATAGTTGTACACAGCCGCCATTTTCCCTGTTGCTTGACCGTCTCCTACTCTTCCTCCCTCCGAACTCTGACCCTTGCTTCCAATCCCATCTCGCATCTCCTCTCTTCCGCCCGCCGCCATGGCTCCAAAGAAAGGGAAGGGGAAGAAGCATGCGGCTCCATCTCGGCCGCTGCCGCCGGTGGCGCCTGCTGTCGGCCGCTCAATTATACTCAACCTGGAATGCCTGGGCAAGCTCAGTCCGGCTCTGGCCACCGCCTTCAACGAGTGTGGGAGGACGACGGCGTGGCCTACGTGTCACCTCCCCACTGATAGGATAATCACCGAGGTCCATTACTTTGCCGACGCCTTGTGGGCGGGTTTGGTGCCTCCCTTCTCCGATTTCTTCAACGCCATCCTCGATCATTATCAGATCCACATGATGCATCTGGGTCCTGAGTCCATTGCTCTCCTTTCAGTCTTCGCTTTTGTTTGTGAGGCGACGGTGGGCATCCCTCCTTCTGTTGCCCTGCTGCGCCACTTCTTCTCCTTGCATCTTGCCGACCCCACGCAATGCTCGGCATGCGTGAGCTTCGTAGCTTCGCCCGAGACCACAGCCTCTGGTATCGACTTCAACCTCCCTCTGCCTTCAGCCGGGTTCCGCGAGAGGTGGTTGTACGTTGATGTCGGGGTACCCAGCCCCCGGCTCGTGAAGACGACATCGCCTGCTGTGCCTAATTCGGGCTGGGGCCAGGAGACGCTCGTAAGTCCCCGGCTTGCCTTCGTCTGGCACCGCTTCATGTCCCTGAAGAAGCTTGGCGTAACGACGCCCAAAGTGGTGAAGGAGTTCCTATTACGCCGCATTGCCCCTCTCCAACGCCATTCTCATCGAATGTGGGCCTTCAGCGGGCATGGTGACCGCATGAGGCTTCAGGGAGAAGACCTGACGCCCGAGGTGCTGAGGAAGGTGCTCTTGGTCCTGACAGGCGATCCCAACCCCGGGGGTGTCCGGCAGGGGGGAGCCTTGTTGTACCTCTGCCACAACAGGGATGACTTCGTGAGGCAGATGCCCCCCTTCGACGAGTGGGGGCTACGCCCTGTTGGCCTTCAGGGGCCTCGCGAGAATCCTGTGGTGGTGATTTCCCTTCCGGTCGGCCTGGGTGAATCCTCCTCGAGTGGTGGCGCAGGGAGGCAGGAGACAGCGGGGGTCGAGGGAGCCGCGGACGATGTGACTGCACCTGGCGATGCTCTTGATGGGGCAGCTCACGAGGTCCACGCTGCCGAGGCCACGGGTGAGGTGCTGCCGCCTCCAATGCTTGAGGACGAGGCTCCTGAGCCCCTGGCCGTGATCTCTGACGAGGCAACTGCCCGCGCGTATCAGGCATGCGCCCTCGACGCAAGTGGCCTTGGCACTCCGTCCTCTTCGCAGGCTGATCCCTGTGCATCTCTCCTGGGCCGTTTCCGTGTGGACTTTGAGGCCCTCCGGAGAAAAAGGGAGGCCCTGGGCGACGACTTCCCTTGCTGCTTGCTGAAGCACCGGAAGTACTTTGCTGTCGATGAGTAAGCTTCTCCTTTTCTGTTCCTTATCCTGTTTGCCGCATCCGCTGATCCTTGCTCTACAGGCCTCTGCCTACTGAGCTCGATGAAGCCGCCGAGTCGACGCCTTCCTTGACTCCGTCTCCTCCGCCACCCGTGGGTGTCTCGAGCAGCACTGCCCTTGTGGTTTGGGTAGGTGACGGCGCGGACCGCCGCATGGAGCGCAGCGACTCTCCTGTTCCCGCGATTTCCTTCCGCGGGCCTTCCCTCGACATAGGCGGCCTGCCGTGGGCTTCCCGTCTCGTCACGGGCTGCGACCGGCTGAGGCACCTCCGGGGCCCTTCTCCTGAGGTCAGGTTGGACTCAGGTCGGGCTTCTGATGCGGCGCGGCCGACCGTCGTGAAGGCACCAGCCCCCAGCCCCCTGCCCGGGACCGGAGCGATGATCCGGGGTCCTCGACGCCCGCTTGGGGCGGATGATGGCGTGGCAGACGTGCTTGAGCGTGCTCGTGAACGCCGTGCCCGTCGCCACGAATTCCTTCGAAGGGTGAGTGGCGCCGTAGACCTGCTCGGGCAGGAGCTCGCTGAGGAAGACGCGCGCCTGGAAGCCGAGGGCCTGCGCCTGGCCGCAGAGCGGCGCGAGCTGGAGGCCGCCGCTGCCCTCGCGCGTCGTCAGCGCGACCTTGATGACGAAGGAGCGAAGGCGTCGCTGGAGGATTCCCTGGCGGCTCGGTCTCTGGCCGTTGAGGAGGCCCGAGGAGCAGACCGACGGCAAGGAGCAGCAGAAGAACAGGCTCGGGAGCTCTTGTCCTGGTGTCGCTCGTTGGATGAGCAAGCAGAGCTGCGCAAGGCAGCCCTTGCATCGATGGAGGTGGCTTCTGGCGACCCGGCTGAGCTTCGGAAGCGCGAGGAAGCGTTGGTGCTGGAGGCCGCCAAACGCGCTCGCGAGCACGAGCAGTTGGAGACGAGGGAGCGCCTAGTGACGCAGGCGGAAAACGATGTCGCCGCGTGAGAAACGCTTGTCCTGGAGGAGGTTTGCCGTCGGGTGGCGACAGCGCGCCAAGGCCTCGAGCGTGAGTTCGAGGGGGAGCTGGGGATGATCCGAGTCGAAGCTGAGGGTAGAACCGCCGCCTTGAAGGCCCAACGGGATGAGGCGACGCGACAAGCGGACGCCTCCCGGGTTGCCCTTGAGGCAGCGCAGAAGGAGCTGGCCACCTCCCAGGCCGAGGTGCTCCGCCTTCGCCAGCGTGTGGAAGAGGCCGTGGCCGTCGAGCGTCAGAATCCCGATGAGATACGCCAGCGGCAAGTCCTGGAGCACGAGCACGGCCCCATGCTCACCAAGCTCAGGGAGAGGGCTAACATTGCCCTGGGCAACATCTGTGAGGCTGCCGTGGGCGAGCCGCACACGATTAACTACGCCGGCAACCTGCAGTTCTTTACCACCGTGGTGACATAGCTGGAGGCACGGTCGGTCAAAGCCGAGAGGTTGGTGGAGGAGAGGAGCTGCGCCCTGCTCGGGCGCGCCTTTTCCCGCGTCTTCAGCCATCTTCGGAACATGGATCCCCACTTCGACTTCGACGCTGCCATCGCCCCAGTCCCTCAGGCCGTTCGAGGTGACCTGGCTGAATGGATGGAGAGCAACGTAGATGCTCTCGTCCGGGCCTTCACTTCTGATGATGACGATGTGGTGGTGGGCTCCGACGAAGGTGGCGTGGTGGAGGACCCCAATGCCGCTGGTGGGGGCGCGGACAACGAAGGTGAGTTCAGCGATGCCAGCAACAGCTCGGGAGGCGCCTCCGGGGATGCATTGGGGGATTTGTCAGATTGATCATGTAATATCCCTGTCTTCCTACCCTGAATAGATAGAAATCAAGCGTTTGGCCTGACGGTCGTGAGAGCGTTTTGGGAGGGGAAGCCCCTCATGTAAGAACTTGTACCCATTATATCAGTGGTAATTAAATCGCACGCGAGCCCAACGGTAGGCTGGTTTACCCTTGTTCCTCGCTGGCTCCGGAGCTGCCCGCTGGAGGGCGTCACGTCTCGGGTGCTGCTTAGTTGAACCCTCAGGATGTGGGGTTGTTGTTGACTAGAAACCACACAGGCGTGGGCCTTCCTCACAGGCTCAGGGCCTTCTTCCGAGCGGGACGGCTTCATAGGCGTTCGCCTTCTTCACAGGTTCTGGGCCTTCTCCAAAAAGAGACGATCTTCACAGGCGTTCGCCTTCTTCACAGGCTCAGGGCCTTTTCCAAAAAGAGACGATCTTCACAGGCGTTCGCCTTCTTTATAGGCTCCGGGCCTTCTCCCGAGCGGGACGGCTTCACAGGCACTCGCCTTCTTCACACGCTCCGGGCCTTCTCCCGAGCGGGACGGCTTCACAGGCATTCGCCTTCTTCACAGGCTCCGGGCCTTCTCCCGAGCGGGACGGCTTCACAGGCATTCGCCTTCTTCACAGGCTCCGGGCCTCTTCCTCGAGAAAACGATCTCCGCAAGTACCAAAGGTCACCTCGCGAGGGAGTGATAGCGGCAGTCTGGGCCATACTCAAGCTAGGCCTGGCCCGGCTCACGAGGGGCTCGCGAGGGGAGGTAGCTGTGGTGAGATGATGACCAGAACATGGGAAACGATTCAAACAAGACCAAGCATCCCTTCCCCAAATGCACGCAAAGCTCAAATTCGAATTCAACTTAAATCCAGCGGGGGAAAAAGGTTACAACCGAAGGAAGAAGGCAACGAAAGCAAACAAAAAGGCCGCGTCTGGCACCTAATCTAGTCTTCGACGTCTTCTCACCAGCGCGGAGCTAAGTGTTGTCCACTAGGCGTGGGAGGGAGCCCCAAGGCCTGAGGCCGGCACCCCTGAGACTCCGGGGCGTGTACAGCCCCACTCATTATTACGTGAGAGTGTCACGGGGCGGCGAGCTTCACAGGCACTGGGCCTTCTTCACAGGAACCGGCCTTGCTTCATATCGCCAGACGAGGGCCCCGCCTTGCGCCACACTCTAGTGCCACCAACGACGACCGGAAACCAGGACGCCGCCGGTGGGGTAGAGCGGTCGCCAGCGGTTCCCCCGACGACCACGGGTCCTCCGCCAGGGGCAGGCCCTCGGGCGCCTCCCCAACGGAGGGCCTATCTTCTAAGAACGCCTTGCTCCGAACGCCGCGGTGGTGATGTAGGATCTCTGCCCCTTTCCTGCAGCCCCTGCGTCCTCCTCCTAAGGGGTAAGAGACCGCAGGAGCGGGGCAGCTGCTTGTTGCGGCGACATGCATCTCCTGTGACCCATGATTAGCGTATGCCTGCTCTTGAGGAATTAACGGTACCCGATAGTCGTTGCCTCCAGTGTGACCGACGGGGCCGTCCTGGGGTTCCTGGAAGGGCTTGGCCTCTGGCGTCTCGTCCACCCAGCTGGGGCTAAAAAGTGAGCCCTGTTCGCCCTCGTGAGCGTGCCCTTGGTCCATCATGTGGGGCACGTATTCCTCTGGCGCCGCCACCCCGAATGCTGTGCTGTAGTGCTCCATGCGCCATGCGGCGTTGCTTGTCGTGCCCACCGCGGGGTGGTAGCGCGGTTGGCCGCTGGCGCCATGGGCCGCACTGAGCCCCTCTCCTTCGCGCGCCAGGGGCGAGGGTAGCGCCACCGCCAGCCTGGTGCCGGCGGATTCGCCGGTGCTGGGGTAGTCTTGAGGCCCGCGCGGGTGCGCGGGGCCCCCTCGTGTGCCGCCCTGAGCTTGAGGCGGAAGCTGGGCGCAGAAGGGATGAGCCCCCGAAGCGGCGAAGCCCAGGAGCTCGGGACCCGCTCCAGCAGCACATGGTGGCCGCCCTCAAGTAGCCTGCACTGCAGCAGCTCCCGTGCTACTGTGAGCGCGACCCTCGAGTTCGCCTGTTCCCGGCGGGTGTACGGTGTCGTAGCTGCGGCGTGATTGGAGGCCCTCGCTGCCGACCGCGCCTGTCGCGGTGTGAGGGTCGTAGAAGCTTGCCCTCGTCGCCCGCGGCCCGCAGCGCCCTACGGACCGCGAGCTGCCTGTGGCGCGGGGTCGCCCGGAGCGGGAGGCTCCGCGCAGATGGGCCGCGCCGCCCATGGGCCTTGGTTGCCCGCCTGGTCGACGGACATGGTGACGACGACGCAACGGGAGACGGAGCGATGGGAAGGCAGATTCCGGTGCACCCCTACCTGGCGCGCCAAATGTCGGATCACGGGTTCCGGCAGACCCTTAAGGTTCGAACTCTGGGGTGCGCGCGGAGATCGAGCTCCCTACCTCTCCGTCTCGCAAGGATCTAAACTACTGCAAGAACAACACAAGAGACACAAGGTTTATACTAGTTCGGGCCACCATTGTGGTGTAATACCCTACTCTAGTTTATGGTGGGTGGATTGCCTCTTGGGCTGATGAGGAAGAACAGTACAAGGGAGAACTGCCTCGCGAGGGCCTGTTCTTGGCTAGGGGATGAACTGCTAGGGGGAGTTCGATCGCCCTTCTCTCTCTCTAGATTCTGGATTCCCCCCCTACCCTGTGGGTGGCTAGTCCTATTTATAGGCAAAGGCCCTGGGCCTCTTCCCAAATATTGAGCGGGAAGGGCGCCAACAATTGGCCAATTTGAAGGGGAACATCTGGTACACTTATCCTGACTAAAGTTGGTCTTCGCCTGCCAAAGGCCCTGTGGTGACGCCGTCCTGGGCTCCATGGTGACCTCCTTCCCACTGTTGGACTGGTCTTGGTCTCGTTGCACCGAAATGGGTGCCTTTGCTTGATCTTCCCGCCCGCGCTTGCCCCCTTTGCACCAAAGAGGAAAGGGGGGCGCTGCGCGGGCTAGCACCCGCCTGGCACCCTCGATCGTCATGGCTTGCGTCATGGGCACCTCGCGAGGTACCCCGCCTTGATCTCTCCACCTCCTCGCGAGCCAGCCTAAGGAGGCCGTGCTTGAGGAAGCGCCGTGTCGTCCGCCTCGCGAGGCTTGGCCCCTCGCGAGGGTCTTGAACCTTGTGTTGATGCAGATGGGCCACGCTGGGCCTCCATTCGAGCCACGCCGCAGGCCGCAGGCAGGCAAGTCTGGGGACCCCCGTTCCCAGAACGCCGATAGTAGCATCCACGAGGTACTCCCTCCATCACTATTGTTAGGCAATCCGAATATGTCAGTATATTCGGTTATACCCTGCCATGTTCAGAGCTTGATATCTTGCATGTAATCAGGCCATTATGGTTAGGATTTGTATAGATTGTTTCCCTGTATATCTTGTAATTGTCTATATATATCAGATAGTAGGAAACCACCGATTGTGTGGTCAATCATTCTCTTCCTCTAATTCTATCATGGTATCAGCCAAGCAATTCGCTTCCGCCCCTCTCCACTACCGCCGCCGCCCCAGGCTCCCACGCCGCCCCTCTTCTCCTGCCTCCGCCGCCGTAGCCATGTCTGGCACCGGCGATCTTCCTCATCCCCACACCGCCCTATGGGCTCAGGCCACTGCCATCCAAAACGTCAAGAGCCTGATCCCCGTCACCCTCGACCTCAAGGCCTCAAACTTCACCAAGTGGCGTCGCTTCCTCGACATCGCCGTCAGCCAATACGCCCTTGCGGATCACCTCGATGTGGCGCCTCCTCCGGTTGACGAGGAATGGCAGCGGATGGACTCCACCGTCCTTCATTGGCTGTATGGCTCCGTCGCTCCCAACATCTCTGACATGGTCATGGCGGCGGGCACAACGGCCTCCGCCGTCCTCGGCGCCATCGCCGCCCTCTTCCGCGACAACCAGCAAGCCCGCGCTGGCTATCTTGGTCAGAAGTTCCGCAACATCGAGCAGCTGGACAAGAGCGTCACCGCCTATTGCCTTGAGCAGAAGACGGTCGCCGACGTCAACGCCCCCGTCTCTGACGGCGCCTTGGTGTGGAACACCATCAATGGCCTCAACAACCACTACAAGGACATCGACAACCTCGCTCCCCTCCTCACGCCGTTTCCTACCTTTCTCCAATTTCGCAACATGCTTCTTCTCCAGGAGCTTAAGCCATCGAACACGAGCTCGTCTTTGCCCTCGGCCTTCTACACCGCTCCCCCTGCTGGGGGGCTTCGCGGCGGCCCTGCTCTCTCGTCGCAGCAGCTTCACGCCGGGCGCTCCGGGTTTGGTACTCCTGCACCCTTTGGCGCCCCCTCCGGCAACGGTTCAGGCCACAAGGGCAAGAAGAAGAACAACGAGGGTGGTGGCACCCCCGCCTTTCCCAGCATGCAGCACCCCTGGACTGGTGGCATCTACATGCACCCGATGATGGGTCACGGAGGACCCGTCTACCACCAGGCTGGCCACGCGAACGGCATCCTCGGGCCGCGCCCTGCCGCCCCGCCATCCCGCCCGGCTCATGGCTACATGGCCTTACCTGCCCCAGCGTACACACCTCCATCGCCTGCGACATTCACTTACAGCGGCTACCCCACCTACGGCTCCCCCTCGACACCGACATGGGACCCGTCCGCCCCTGCGAGCTACTTCAACACCGTGAGCTTGCAGGCTCCCACGGAGTGGGTCATGGACACCGGAGCAGCCGCTCACATGTCCTCGGACGCCGGTAACCTCAACTCTCTTCCAATCCTCCACACAAACATATCATGGTCGGAGATGGTTCCTCTATTCCCGTGTCTCACTCCGGTCATGCATCTCTCCCTACTTCCTCTCGTCGTATTACTCTTCGTGATGTCCTTGTCACTCCCCGCATAGTTCAAAATCTAATTTCTGTTCGTCAGTTTACTATTGAGAACTTATGTTCGGTGGAATTTGACCCTTGGGGTTTTTCTGTGAAGGATCTCAAGACAGGGGCCGTGATTCTCAGGTGCAGTAGCTCGGGTGATCTCTATCCAGTCACCTCCTTGTCGCACACCCTCACCACCATCACAGATGACTCCACTCTTTGGCACCGGCGTCTTGGTCACCCCGGCGCTGACGCATTTCGGCGCCTCGTTTCGTCGTCATCTCTCCCCATAAATAAAGTGCTCAAGGACTTTAGTTTATGTCATGCATGTCAACTTGGCCGTCATGTTCGTTTACCATTGAGGGAGTCCTGGATTAGGGGGTGTTCGGGTAGCCGGACTCCTGGACTATGAAGATACAAGATTGAAGACTTCGTCCCGTGTCCGGATGGGAATTTCCTTGGCGTGGAAGGCAAGCTTGGCGATGCGGATATTCAAGATCTCCTACCATTATAACCGACTCTGTGTAATCCTAACCCTATCCGGTGTCTATATAAACCGGAGGGTTGTAGTCCGTAGGACAATCATCTTCATACACAATCATACCATAGGCTAGCTTCTAGGGTTTAGCCTCATTGATCTCGTGGTAGATCTACTCTTGTACTACCCATATCATCAATATTAATCAAGCAGGAGTAGGGTATTACCTCCATCGAGAGGGCCCGAACCTGGGTAAAAACATCGTGTCCCTTGTCTCCTGTTACCATCCGGCCTTGACGCACAGTTCGGGGCCCCCTACCCGAGATCCGCCGGTTTTGACACCGACATTGGCGCTTTCATTGAGAGTTCCTCTGTGTCGTCGCATTTTAGGCTCGATGGATCCTTTGATCATCAACAACGATGAGGTCCAGGGTGAGACTTTTCTCCCCGGACAAATCTTCGTCTTCGGCGGCTTCGCTCTGCGGGCCAATTCGCTTGGTCACCTAGAGCAGATCGAAAGCTACGCCCCTGGCCATCAAGTCAGGTTTGGAAGTTTAAACTACGCGGCTGATATCTGCGAAGACTTGATCTTCAACGGGTTCGAGCCACAGCCGAGCGCTCCGCACTATCTCGAGGGGCACGATCTAGCTCTGCCTCCGAACAGTGTCCTGGAGGCCACACACGCGCCGGTTCCGACCCTCAACTCGGAGCCCATTGCGCCAATTGAGGATGAGCGGTTGGACGTCACCTCCGGGGCTGTGATCTCGAAGGCGATCGAGCCGAACGCCAGCCCTGCACTCCGCGTGACCCGTGACTCCGAGGGTCCGGACTCTTCCCCGGACTCCAAAACCCCCGCGCCCCTGCCAATCGAATCCGATTGGGCGCCGATAATGGAGTTCATCGCCGTGGACATCTTTCAGCACTCGCCTTTTGGCAACATCCTGAATTCTCTCAAGTCTCTCTCTCTCTCTATCAGGAGAGCCCTGGCCGGACTACGGTCAGCAAGGATGGGATACGGACGATGAAGAAATTCAAAGCCCACCCACCACCCACTTGGTAGCCATCGTCGACAACCTTAACGACGTGCTCAACTTCGACTCCGCAGACATCGACAGCATGGATCACGATGCAGGAGATACAGATGAACCAACGCCGATAGAGCATTGGACAGCCACCTCATCTCACGATGTGTACATGGATACCCCTAAAGGAAGTGACAACGAGGAAAAAGGGGATGGAACGGGAGATCGACCCCCCGGAAAGCAATGAAAGCGTCGGCATAAACGCCGACCCAAGCCCCGCCTCGATAAAAACCCAGCCATAGAGAAGGACAAGCCGGTAGATGACGAGCAGGCCTAAGAGCAGCCGTCCGACAGGGCAACACGGACAGAGAAACCGAAATTCCCTCCCCCGAAAAAAATGGCATTCCGGACGACCTTACGCCGGATAAATACATGGAGCAGAAGAGTCTCCACAAGAGGCTCGTCGCAACTGCACGCAACCTGAAAAAGCAGAAACGGAAGCTAAAGACAGCGGAAGATGCACTCCGGATTGGATGGAGTAAAGTACTCAACACCGCAGATAAATACGGCGACGGTCGCCGCACTAAAAGCTATCTGAAAAGAAAGCTACTGCCCGAATTCGACGAAGAGGCCCTAGAGCCCTCGCATTCAAAAAATAAGAAAGCACACGGTTGGATAGACGACCCCATAAAGCGGCAAGTGGCGCCGCACTTAAATCGGTAGGCGACCCACCTAAGGATTCGCATCATGGCCCAGCTAGGTCCATTTATGGGCCAAGAAAGCAAGCTATTGTAAGCAATGCAAAAAAACCATCATCAGAATCCGGCACACCCAAATACAGGGGCGCCGCACATCCCCTATGTTTCACCGATGAGGTTCTGGATTATGAATTTCCAGAGGGATTCAAACCCGTCAACATAGAGGCGTTTGATGGAACAACAGACCCCGGAGTCTGGATCGAGGACTATATCCTCCACATACATATGGCCAGAGGAGATGATCTCCACGCCATTAAATATTTACCACTCAAGCTTAAAGGGCCAGCCCGGCATTGGCTTAAGAGCCTTCCCGAAAACACAATTGGAAGTTGGGAAGAGCTCGAGGATGCTTTCCGAGCAAATTTTCAAGGGACCTATGTCCGCCCTCCGGATGCAGACGATCTTAGTCACATAACTCAACAACCCGGAGAATCAGCTCGGCAGTTCTGGAATAGATTCCTCACTAAAAAGAATCAGATAGTCGACTGTCTGGACGCTGAAGCCTTAGCAGCTTTCAGGCATAATGTCCGAGACGAATGGCTCGCCAGACACCTCGGCCAGGAAAAGCCAAGAACAATGGCCGCACTCACAAGCCTCATGCCCCGCTTTTGCGTAGGAGAGGACAACTGGTTGGCAAGGTGCAGCCCCAGCGACCCAAGTACATCCGAAACTAGGGATGGAAACGGAAAACCGCGACGCAACAAGGATCGTCGCCGGACTAAAGAAAAAAGTCCGAAGAGCACGGCAGTCAATGCCGGATTCAAAGGCTCACGACAAAATCAGACAAAACCACCCCTCCAGGATAACAGGGATGATCCATCCAACTTAAGTAAAATTTTGGACAGGATATGTCAGATACACAGTACTCCTAGGAAGCCTGCTAACCATACCCACAGAGATTGTTGGGTTTTCAAACAATCCGGCAGACTCAACGCCGAACACAAGGGGATCGACACACCAAGCGAAGACGAGGACGAACCCCAAAAGCAGAGCACCAGGAAACAAAAGAACTTCCCACAAGAAGTAAAAACAGTGAACTCACTTCACATAACAAAACGTGCGGCGCCCATAAAGGTACGCATCACGAGACCTATCCCCAAAGGTCCCGCCACTGGTTGTTAAAACCAATCATCTTCGATCAGCTAGATTATTCTAGAAATATCAAGAATGCAGGCTGGACTGCCTTGATACTCGATCCAATAATCGGCGGATTCCAGTTTTCAAATGTCCATATGGACGGCGGCAGTGGACTAAACCTGATATATCAGGATACAATCCATCACATGGGCATAAACCCAGCAGGAATCCGCCGCAGCAAAACCTCCTTTCAAGGGGTAGCACCTGGTCCGGACACCCATTGTATGGGTTTTCTCCGGCTCGAAGTTATATTCGGCTCTGCCGATAACTTCCGTCGCGAAAAGCTGACCTTCCATGTCATCCCGTTCTCAAGTCGCTATCAAGCACTACTGGGACGCGAAGCTTTCGCTCGCTTTAACGCAATACCGCATTATGCATCTCTCACGCTTAAGATGCCCGGCCCACGAGGCATCATCTCTTTGAAGGGGAAGCACTAAAGTGCACCTCCCCCAAGCGGAGGACTGTGCGGCTGCTTTGACAGCCCCACAGTAAAATGGCCTCACCGGCCAAAAAAACATCGAAATAGGTAATTAAAGACCACGAACGCGGATAGACGAGTTCGGTACAAAATCATCATTAATGCAGGCTTAATGGCCATATACCCTCGCACTAGGGGCTACATGCAGAGACAATAAAGCTCCATTTTATATATTATACTTCATTTATTTTAAACTTTTTGTTTGGCACGACCCGTTTTCAATTTAGTTCCTCTCTTTTACAAATGAACGTCGTGCAGCGCCCGTCCAGGATACGGCACAACAGAGACACAGGCACAGACGTGCAGTGTCCTAAAGGATTCTTTTTAGATTAAGACCCTGCATAAACCTTTTTTACTGTCTCTTGTTGCTACACATCCCCTAGTTTTTTCGATATAGCCAAGGAGGAGGCTTGCATCTTGGCATGTGGCCATGTCAGAATTTTTTGCACGTACCTGGACACTAGGGGCTTTTTTAGCAAAGAGTGTTGTTTGGCCCGCACTCATAAAGACCGAACACCTTTGGGAGTGTTCGTCGTCGCGAGTTTTGGCATTATATGCATCAGCTCCGAATCATGTCTTTGGTCAAATGTTGGGTTGCCCGGCTCCTGAGTTCGGCTACCTTACGTTCCGCTCTATCGGCTAAGGTAGCACCAGGAAAACTACTGGGATTGTGCCCTGGTTCGGCCGGGCGAGCACCTCAGTAGAGAAAACCGAAAACTGACTGTCATGATGTAGCGTGAGACTGGTCAGCCACTCGATGACCTATCGGAATCTATCGGATTCCTCCGCTTTAACGAAGGGCCGCTTCCCGGTCAGGCACATACGCGCCCCGAACTCGGGCGAGCGCAGTCGCCACTAATGGGCTACCTAAATAGTCCCATTGTCAAGCTCCTATGCCTAAGTGAAAGTGTTAAAGCATTATAGTCCGGTTGCCTGGCCTGCTGCGCTATCACCTCCTTTGTAGGACCAAGACGTTGGGTTAAGTGTGAAAATGCGTCTTCTGTGAGCACCCCCGCACTATGTGCATGGGGGCTGAAGCCAACGACTGCCATCTTTCAGATTTTTTATATATATTTTAAACGACCGCACAGGAGGTGTCCACAATACTTGAAGGCACAAGTATAAAAAGGCCACTATAGTTTATCAAAATATTACTTCATCATTACATATGCTATAATAACATAGCATCCTTCGAGCACTGCGTCTCTATTACACGAGCGCCTTCAAGGACTTCCTGAAAATAGTGCTCGGAGGACACTCGGCTTTTATCCGAATCTCGGGACGCAATAACGGTGGTCTCCATCTCTGCCCAGTATGTCTTGACACGGGCAAGAGCCATCCTTGCACCCTCTATACACGCCGACCTCTTCATTGCATTAATGCGCGGCACCACGTCAAGGAATCGCTGCACCAAGCTGAAATAACTCTTCGGCTCTGACCTCCCCGGCCACAGATGACCCATGACGTACTTCATGGCGAGTCCGGACAACCTATTAAGTTCGGCCCATTGAGCCAAACGATCGTCCACTGCCAGTGGACGCTCCGGATTGTGAAATTGTGACCAGAACAACTTTTCCACTTCGCGATCTTTCAAATCTCGAAAGTGTTCGGTCGCATCAGCAGCACTCGCTGCCAAATCCAGATAGGTGTCCTCCACACTCCACATCCGGTCCAACGGAGCAAACTTCGGATCGCAAAATTTTCTTTGAAGCATGAAGGGCTTTCCAGCCGCAATCTGTTTGGCCTGACGCAGCTCCTCCTTCGCAGCTCTCATCGCAGAGCGCGCGTCCTTGGCATCAGCAACGGCCTTCTCTAGGACCGTCTGTCTCGCCTGGTCTTGTTTCTCAAGAAGTCTGCAACGGTCTGCAGTGCTCTTTAACTTTTCGGCCATCCCGGCCATCTCTTCCTTGCTTCGGCAATGAGCAGCCTGTTCGGCTCTCAGCTCTACAAGGGCTTTCTTGGCAGCCACATCACTTTTCCTGCCTTGATCTTTAGCTCGGGCAAGTTCTGCCCTAAGACTCTCCACGGCGGCCGCACCATATGCGTCAAGCACACACATAGTAAGACACTGGCATAAAACTCTTCTTACCTAATGCTGCCCGAGGAATCACATACCTTGAGCCTCATCAAACCGCTTGTTGACAAGCACGATGTCGGCATCTGCCACGTCAAGTTGCCGCTTTAGTTCGGCAAAACCAGCAGTTCGGCTTGATTCCGGACACCCTGCAGCCTACATTAAAAGGCGACATTTTAGACCTGGGATTATGATCCTCCGCGTGCCGTCATTTCTTAACAACGCGCAGAGTCTCAGGGGCTACTATCTACATAGGGCGCATCTTATTTATGCGCAACTGACAAAAGTGTACATTATCTAATGTACCTCAAAACCCGTCAATAAACTTTCGACGGCCTCACGCAATCCGCTCTCTGCGGATGAAATCCTTCCAATCACCGTGCCCATCAATGCACGGTGCTCCTCCGAAATAGAAGCTCGCCCCAGCAGAACCTTTAGCTCCTCCGGCCGAGCACCAGACGGTGCCGGACTTGTCCCATGACCTCTTTCGAAGGCCGGACGCGGAGAACCTCGGGGGGGGGGGGGGCCCATAGCTATCTTCCGCCCCTGCCGGACTCGGAGAAACCCTCCGTGACGACACCTCAGGGTCGCCCGCCTCGTTAGGCGGCACAGCAGAAGGAGGCGTCCCGCTCTCCATCATCTCCGGAAGAAGCTCCCCCGAAGACGAGCTGTGCTGAGAAGGGCTGAGGTCCGAACTACAAGGTAAAAATTCGGTTAAACTTCTCAGATATAAATCACGGATTTCTCTCATCCCTCGAAAGGAAAATCTTTCTCTACTCACGGCTCACTGGAGGGATGATCTCCTTGAGTACGTAGTCCGGCCGAGGAACTCCCCGACGTAGGACCCTCTGACGAAGACTTTTTCTCCCGCTTCGAGGCCATGGTCTCCGGTTCGTCAGAAGCAACTCTCTTTTTCCCTTTAGGAGAGGAATTGTCGGTTCCTCCCTTCGGAGCGGCCTCCTTCGAGGAGGCCATAATTTCCTTGTCCTCCCCCTTGCTTCCCTCCAAAGGCATTATCTCCTGCATCCTGACTAGCACGGGATCCAGCCTGGTTTCGGGAAGGGGAGTCGGACACCTTATTAGCTTTGCCTTCGCTATCCACTCCTGTTTAAAAGGACACCTCTTTTAAGGGCAAGTTTATGACTATTATACGAATAGAAGGTCCGGGCACAAGGTTACTTACTTGAGTATCCAGGCGATTGCAGCTTAGGCCTGCGTCCTCGGTTAAATCCGGACACGCTTCTTGTGATCCGAAGAACAGTTTATACAACTCCACGGGCGTTGCGCCCATGAAATTCTGGAGAGCTCGCGGTCCCTCCGGATTGAACTCCCACAGGCGAAGGGAGCGACGTTTGCCGGGCAATATTCGGCGAATCAGCATGACCTGCGTCACCTTGACCAGGCTGAGGTCTCCTTCCAAGAGATCCTTAATGCGGCCGTGCAACAAGGGCACGTCTTTGGGCAAACCCCAATCTAACCCTCTGTTGACCCATGACGCTAGCCGTGGTGGGGGACCCGAGCGAAAGGCAGGAGGCGCCACCCACTTGGTGCCCCAGGGAGCGGTGATATAAAACCACTCTCGTTGCCACAAGCCTAGCTCCTCTTGAAAAGAGCCCTCGGGCCACGGAGCATCGGCATTTTTGCTTATAACGGTGCCTCTGCACTCTGCATGACGTCCCTTGATCATCTTCGGCTCCACTTTGAAGGTCTTGAGCCATAATCCGAAGTGAGGGGTGACGCGGAGGAATGCTTCACACACGACGATAAACGAGGAGATATGGAGGATGGACTCTGGAGCTAAATCATGAAATTCCAGCCCGTAATAAAACAACAGTCTCCTCACAAAGGGATCCATTGGGAAGCCCAACCCTCGGAGGAAGTGAGACATGAACACCACGCTCTCACCGGGCTGGGGACTGTGAATAACCTGCCCTTGAGTAGGCAACCTATGTGAAATTTCATCGGTCAGGAACTTAGCCTCCCTCATCTTTAGCACGTCCTCCTCCGTGACGGAGGAGGGCGTCCACCGGCCTTGAAGGTCAGAACCGGACATTGTCGAAGGTCCGAAGCGCCTGGAATCTGGAGCCTGGGGTGTTGGAACTCGAGGCGACGGGCGAACACGATTGAGATTGAAAAAAGAAGTAAGGCCTTGGTCTCTTTATAAGAGGTCGAATACCAAGAGCCCTCCCCGTAACTGTTTGGGACTCGCCTTTAATCGAGGGAAACGTGCTAACGGGCACGGTTGGGTTACCCACGTCCGTATTGATGAGAATCCCGTAAAAAGGGCACACGATCTCTGCTTTGACAAGACGTGCCAAGGAAACCGCCTCGCTAAACGTGCTGAGGTGGAAAAGTAAAAACGATTTATGTAAAGAACTTGGCCGTAGTGCGATGATGAACTGCGGAGTACGTCAGCAGATTTGATTTGTGTTAATATTATTCTCTCTATGGCACTATGTGGAAACTTGTTTTACAGAGCCGAACACTATTCCTGGTGTTTACAATCTTCTATGAAGGACTTGGAGGAGGACCCCGCCTTGCAATGCCAAAGACAATCTGCGCGCCGGACTCGTCGTCATTAAAGCCTGGTTCAGGGGCTACTGAGGGAGTCCTGGATTAGGGGGTGTTCGGGTAGCCGGACTATACCTTCGCCGGACTCCTGGACTATGAAGATACAAGATTGAAGACTTCGTCCCGTGTCCGGATGGGACTTTCCTTGGCATGGAAGGCAAGCTTGGCGATGCGGATATTCAAGATCTCCTACCATTATAACTGACTCTGTGTAACCCTAACCCTATCCATGTCTATATAAACCGGAGGGTTGTAGTCCGTAGGACAATCATCTTCATACACAATCATACCATAGGCTAGCTTCTAGGGTTTAGCCTCATTGATCTCGTGGTAGATCTACTCTTGTACTACCCATATCATCAATATTAATCAAGCAGGAGTAGGGTATTACCTCCATCGAGAGGGCCCGAACCTGGGTAAAAACATCGTGTCCCTTGTCTCCTATTACCATCCGGCCTTGACGCACAGTTCGGGACCCCCTACCCGAGATCCGCCGGTTTTGACACCGACAACCATTTTCAGCTTCTACTAGTCAAACTCATAGACCTTCTGAATTAATACATTGTGATTTGTGGACTTCACCTATTCCGAGTGTCTCTGGCTATAAATACTTTCTAGTCATTTTAGATGATTTCACTCATTACTTGTGGACGTATCCCCTACGCCAAAAATCTGAAGCTTTCTCTCTTTTATCTAACTTTCGTGCTTATGTCGCCACAAAGTTTTCCCTCTCTCTTCAAGCCATTCAGTGCGACAACGGACGTGATTTCGACAACCACGCTCTTCAGGAGCTCTCCGTCAAACACGGGATTCTCCTACGCTTCTCGTGTCCATACACTTCTCCACAAAATGGTAAAGTTGAACGCATAATTCGCACTATCAATGACATAGTACGCACACTCTTATTTCAAGCAAGCATGCCTGGCAAATTTTGGGTTGAATCTCTTCATGCGGCCACCTATCTTCTCAACAGACTACCCACCAAAGCTCTCGCCGCACCTTGCCCCTACTTCGCTCTTTTTTCCAAAACACCCGACTATACTCTCCTTCGTACGTTCGGTTGTTTATGGTACCCAAACCTCTCCGCCACCATGCCTCACAAACTGTCGCACCGTTCGACAGCGTGCGTGTTCCTCGGTTACCCCTCTAATCATCGTGGTTACCGCTGCATGGATCTCGAGTCTCGTCGCATCATTATTTCTCGGCATGTGATTTTTGACGAAAGTCAGTTCCCTTTTGCACCAGATTTTTCTGTCTCTAACCTGCAGCAGCCGCCGTCGCCTCCTCCGGCCGATGATTCGATCGATGTGCTCGCCCCGGTTCCCATGCCACCCATGCACGCTGGACCGCATCGGTCTGCTGGGCCGCGCCCAGCCTCCTCAGCGCCTGCTCCAGCGACGCCACACACGCCGGTCCACGCACCTGCTTCGCCGGCCCATGCCCCGGCTGCGTCTGCCGCCTCCTCGCCGGTCACACCGGCCCACATGCTGGTATCCCTGGCCTCGCCCGCCTCCTTGGATGGGCACACGCCGGCCCATGAGGATTCGCCCACGACCGCGTCTCCCAACGACGCTAGCGACGATGCAGCCTCTGGCTCTGCGTCTCCCCCGTCAAGCTCGACCACAACCAAGCCACGGCCATCGCCCCCGCCCCCTGTTCGTCAGATGATCACCCGCCGTCAGGCTGGAACGATCATTGGTCCGCGGGAACGCCTCAACTTGCATGTCGCTCCCATCGCTGCTCCATCGCCAGTCCCCAAGTCCGTTCGTGGTGCTCTCAAAGACCCGAACTGGTTGGCGGCTATGACTGACGAGTACGGTGCTCTCCTCGCCAACAACACGTGGGATCTTGTACGCCCACCCGCCAACGCCAACATCGTCTCCGGCAAGTGGGTCTTTCGTCACAAGTTCAAACCCGACGGCAGCCTCGACCGCTACAAAGCACGCTGGGTGTTGCGTGGTTTCTCCCAGGAGCACGACATTGATTTCGACGAGACCTTTAGCCCGGTGGTTAACCAGCTACCATCCGGGTTATCCTCTCCGTCGCTCTCTCCTCCAACTGGAAGATTTGCCAGCTCGATGTCAAGAACGCTTTTCTCCATGGGCATCTCGACGAGGTGGTATATTGCCACCAGCCCACTGGCTTTGTTGACTCCGCTCGCCCTGACCATGTGTGCCGCCTCAACCGCGCACTCTATGGTCTGAAGCAAGCCCCTCGTGCGTGGTACCATCGCTTTGCGACCTTCATCACCACTCTCGGCTTCGCCTGCTCGAAGTCTGACACCTCGCTCTTCATACTACATGGTACGCTCGGCACGGCGTACCTACTTCTCTACGTCGACGACATCATCCTCACGGCGTCTACCTCGGCCTTGCTCGAGTGTGTCATCGCTGCCCTCAGCGCCGAGTTCGCCATGACTGACTTGGGTGAGCTTCATCACTTCCTCGGCCTCGCCGTTTGACGTAATTCTCGGGGGATATTCTCTCACAGACTCAGTACGCTCTCGAGATTCTCGAGCGTGCTGGCATGAGCTCCTGCCACTCTGCATCGACTCCTGTGGACACTTCGCCTAAGCTCGCCGCTGCGGCTGGCCCCCCTGTTGCTGATCCTTCGGAGTACCAGAGTCTTGCCGGTGCCCTCCAGTACTTGACGTTCACTCGACTGGACATCGCCTACGCCGTGCAGCAAATATGCCTCCACATGCACGACCCGCGCGACCAGCACTTGTCTCTGGTCAAACGAGTTCTTCGGTACGTCAAGGGTACGCTTCACCATGGACTTCAACTCTCTTCCATGGATCGTCTCGTCGCCTACACTAACGCAGACTGGGCTGGTTGTCCGGACACACGTCGCTCCACCTCCGGCTACTGTGTGTTCTTCGGCGACAACCTCATTTCTTGGTCTTCCAAGCGCCAGCACAGTGTCTCCTGTTCCAGCGCTGAAGCCGAGTATCGAGCTGTCGCCAACGCCGTCGCTGAAGCCAGTTGGCTCCGCCAACTTCTCCAGGAGCTTCACCGACCTCTGCCCAGTGCTACTGTTGTCTTCTGCGACAATGTTAGTGATGTCTACATGTCTACGAATCCGGTTCAGCATCAGCGCACCAAACACATCAAGATCGACCTTCACTTCGTTCGAGATCGTGTTGCGTTGGGGCACATTCGAGTTCTTCATGTGCCTTCGTCTCGACAATTCGCGGACATATTCACCAAAGGTCTACCATCACCGTTGTTCTTGGACTTTCGATCCAGTCTCAGCGTCCGAGAATCTCCCGTTGTGACTGCGGGGGGATGTTAGGCAATCCGAATATGTCAGTATATTCGGTTATACCCTGCCATGTTCAGAGCTTGATATCTTGCATGTAATCAGGCCATTATGGTTAGGATTTGTACATATTGTTTCCCGGTATATCTTGTAATTGTCTATATATATATGAGATAGCAGGAAACCACCGATTGTGTGGTCAATCATTCTCTTCCTCTAATTCTATCAACTATTATAAGATGTTTTTTTGGTATTTTAATATGAACTACATGACGGGTTAAAATAAACGAAGAAACACACAGAAGCGCATCTATATACATCCAATTCAAAAAAGTTAGAACATCTTATAACAAAAAACAAAGGGAGTAGTAAATAGACGATGTGAAGATGTGTTTGGGCTCGATCGTACAACTGCCTGTTCTAGACGTACATGCATGCATTTTTTAGAAGAAAGGCATACGTCTCACTTTATAAATAATGCCAAAAGTCACCAAACCGTTCACAACATTCAAGGGCCAAGGGCACCAACCAGAGCCAAATAGTTTTAGGGACTGCTACCGCAACAATTAACAGTTTAAAACGGCACGCGGCCGACAACCAACACACAAAACACTAAGGATGAGTGATACGTCTTCAACATATCTATAATTTATGAAGTATTTATGTCATGTTTACAACAATTTTATATGGTTTTGGTATGATTTGATTAGAACTCACCCGGACCGAGGTTGTTTTCAGCAGAACTACTGTGGTGTCGTTTTTAAATAAAAGTTCTCGGAATGCGCTGAAAATTTACGGTGATTTTTTATGGACCAAAATAGACCCCCGAAGCACAAGAGCTGGGCAAGGAAGTGGGCGAGGAGTCCACAAGCCCTCTAGGCGCGCCCTACCCCCCGAGAGGGGGCTCCGGGCTTGTGCGCCCCTCAGGAACCCCCTTGACTTGTTTACGACGCCAAAAATTTCTATAAATATAGAAACCCCCGAAAAGAAACCTAGATCAGAAGTTCCGCCGCCGTAAGCCTCTGTAGCCACGAAAAAACAATCGGGAGCCCGTTCCGGCACCCTGCCGGAGGGGGAACTCATCACCGGAGGCCATCTTCATCATCCCGCTGGTTTCCATGATGATGAGGGAGTAGTTCACCCTCGGGACTGAGGGTATGTATCAGTAGACATGTGTTTGATCTCTCTCTCTCTCTCTCTCTCTCTCTCTCTCTCTCTCTCTCTCTCTCTCTCGTGTTCTTGATTTGGCAGGATCTTGATGTACCGCGAGCTTTGTTATTATAGTTGGATCATATGGTGTTTCTCCCTCTCTACCTTCTTGTGATGAATTGAGTCTTGCTCTTTGAGGTTTTGTTATGTTGGATTGAGTATTGGATTTGAGAACACTTGATGTATGTCTTGCAATGTGATATCTGTGGTGACAATGGGATGTTCTATTGATTTACTTGATGTATGTTTTGGCACTCAACTCACGGATTCCCGACGTGACATTGGGGTAATCTATGCATAGGGGTTGATGCACGTTTTCGTCCTACGTTCTCCGATAGAAACTTTGGAGTGATTCTTTGTTGCACGTTGAGGGATTGTTATATGATCCAATTATGTCATCATTGTTGAGAGACTTTGCACTAGTGAAAGTATGAACCCTATGCCTCGTTTCCAAGCATTGTAATACCGTTTTTGCTCACTTTTGTTACTAGTTACCTTGTTATTTTTATATTTTCATATTACAAAAACCTATATCTATCATCCATATTGCACTTGTATCACCATCTCCTTGTCAAACTAGTGCACCTATACAATTTACCATTGTATTGGGTGTGTTAGGGACACAAGAGACTCTATGTTATTTGGTTGCAGGGTTGTTTGAGAGAGACCATCTTCATACTACGCCTCCCATGGATTGATAAGCCTTAGGTCATCCACTTAAAGGAAAATTGCTACTGTCCTACAAAACTCTGCGCTTGGAGGCCCAACACGAGTCTACAAGAAGAAAGGTTGCGTAGTAGACATCAACGAGCCACAACCTAGCCTAAGACGCTGCTGCCTGATCTTGAGGCGAGATAGATGGCGTCGTAGCACGAACACGCGCGATCAGCAGCTCGGTGGCCTCCTTTTCACACTCCTTAATCAATGATCTTCACTCTTGTAGAAGGATCACAAATTTATAAGATAAAGACAATCAACATGTTTGTTAGGAAACATATGTTCAATGATGACTTTATTGAGTGGTTCAAACTGTCGAACACATAGCCAAAAAGGAAAACCAAAACAGGCGTTTATTTTGACCTAATAGGGATAACAACAAAGGGCACAACTCATCCAAGGAGCTTGGTGCCGAAGTAACACCTAGCCACGACCGGATGCTACACCAGAAAAGAGCTGCCGAAGTAACACCTAGCCACGACCGGATGCTACATCAAAAAAGAGTTGCCGAAGTAACACCTAGCCACGACCAGATGCTACACCGGAAAAGAGCTGCTGCATGAGAGCATCTACAGTCAGGCGCCCCAAACCCGTCTCAAATGTCCAGGCGGACGGATCGGTCACTGACCTGTCACAAAAAAAAGACCCGCCAGGGCTCCTCAAACCGGCCTCAAAAGCCCAGGCTGTCCGGCACCCCTCATATCCAGCCCAAATGTAGGGCGTATATGGGGCGGCCCGAACGTGTCCACCACGTCGGAACTGGTAGGCTCGGCCCATCACCGACCCCACGTCTGTCCCAAAAAAAACCCAATCCGGCTCCTCGCTCGGAACCCTAGCTCACTCACTCTCCTCTATCGCTCCGTCCTCTCCTTTTCCCTCTCCTATTCCGATCGAATCCGGTGCAATATCGAGCTCCGACAGCCACACGACTCCGACGACGAGGTCGACAAGGAGCCGACCCTTCGCATTGCCTTGGAGCGGTCTAGGGTGGACACCGGGGCCAACTCCGGATATGCATTGTCATCATAGCTCCCGCGTCAGTGAAGCGAGGACCTGGAGCTGGCCCCTCTCGGCCCTGCGTCAGGGCAACGCAGTCCGCTCCGCCCCCGCGCCATCCCCTTCCCCCATTTTTTAGTGATGATACTGCGGGGAACTCCGAATCTGAAGATTATCTCCTTGATGAACTTGATTGCAGTCAGCGAGTCCAGCTTCTTTATAGGTTTCGCTTTAGTCCACTTGGTAAACTTGTCGACTGCCACCAACAAATGAGTGAATCCACTCGTCCCAGTCCGGAGGGGGCCAGTCATGTCGAGTCCTCATCGGTTGGTGTTGTCGGGTTGAAGTTTGGAGTAAGCTTGGAACCTTTTTCCTGGAAGCCCTTTGCATCTTTGAGATTGCTGATACAAAATAACCAGATGTCGAGATCGGGATGGATATAGTGCCTTATGATATATATAAGGTAACAAATAGTTTTTATTCTGCTAGTAACGTAACTCCAACAAAAGGTGGATCCTACGGGTCCTGGATTGCACGTATTATCCCACGAGATATAAGAGTGATCATGATGCAACTTTTTTTGTGAGGCATAGATAGTTGTGGCCATTGAGGACGAGTGCCTCAGATTATCACATTGCTCGCCATTAGTTGCCTATTTTTCATGTGTGGAGGCCTACCTCTTTGACAAAGGTAATCTACTTTTTTTGAGGAAGTGCCATCATGACTACTTTATTGCATAGAATGCGACATCTAGTGGTAATCTATTAATCTAAAAGGAAAGCTATTCTTTTCAACCGAGTGAATACGCACTCGCGGAAACTGCCCGCTCAACGCACCACATGTCCCGTGAGGCCCTACCAAGCGCCCATCTTCCCTTATCTCTACCGGGAGATGCGAGGCCATCCGTTTTTTCCCTTCCTTTTCCCTGTACAAAATCCCTTTTGGATCCATCGCTTTTAATCTCCTGCCAGATCCCCACCATGGACGCGGCCCTCCAAGTGAGCTGCCGCCGGCGACCACTGTCGTTGCCGCACAAATCACCGCCCACTGTGGCCGTCGTTGCAGTGAATTCGGCCGTGCTGCAATGGAGCACTGGCCGGTGCTCCCTTCCGGCTGCAATGGAGAGCTCACCGGCGCTACAATGGCACTTGCCGGCGCTCCCTCCGGCGCTGCAATGGAGCGCTCGCAGACGCTCCCTCCCGGAGCTGCAATGGATAGCTCACCAACACTGTAGTGGAGCGCTCGGCGGTGCTCCCTCCCGGAGCTCCAATGGAGAGCTCACCGGCTCTCCTGACGCTGCAACGAAGCGTCACCGGAGACTGCAATTGAGCTTCACCGATGGCGAACGGAGTTGTGATGCAGTGCCCAGACCTGCAATGAAGATTCACCGGCACTGCAATTGAGCTTCACCGATGAGCCCAGAACTACAGTCCAGCGGGCGGCGCTGCATTATAGCTTCACCGGCGGCTGCATTGGAGCATCACCGGAGCCCCTGAGCTGCGATGCAGCGGGGTAGGAGCTACAGTAGCATCGTCAGCGCCATCGGCGAAGCGTCGGTGCGCTGCCGGTGACGGGGGCGCGGCTCCTATTGCGACCATGCGCCCTGCGTCCCTACGGCTATGCGGTCGTTGCTTGCGTTGACCCGATCAAGCAGCTCTGAGAGAATGCATCGAACGACTGGTGACCCGACTAATTTCCCCAAGAATTCAGTAGGTTGACGCCTAACAGCCGCCAATCTAAAAATGTGGTAGGTTTTGTAAATTTACTGGTGACTCACGTGATGCGCGTCCGACCGATGCCTGACGCGGTAAAATCTGAAGTCACAATAATAGTTGCCTGAATGGAGAGACAAGTTATCTTTTTTCTCCCGCTCGAATCATGTACTCCCTCTGTCTGCGAATAAGTGTACTTATAGCTTTTGTCCTAAGTCAAAAATTTAAAATTTTGACCAACTTCATAGGGAAAAGTAGCAGCATTTATGGCACTAAACTAGTATCACTAGATCCGTTTTGAAATGTACTTTAATAATATACCAATTTGATGTCATATATATCACTACTCTTTTCTGTAAAGTTGGTCAAATTTTGAAAACTTTGACTTAGGACAAAAGGTAGATGTACATTTATTCGCGGATGAAGAGGGAGGGCGAATTTGACAATTTTGACCTGTGGACGAAATCAAATCACAGAATGAACTGCCCGTAAAACTATTTCACGCGGCTGACCTTTTTGTGTGGCACCCGACACGCAGGCGCCACACCCTACGATGCGGTGCCTAGCTCTGGGGCGTTGCACCTCTATCCACCGTGGCAGCCCCTAGGTCCGCATCCAGCAGTGCAGCGCCTAGCCCTCAGGTGCTGCACTATCTGTTACTAGTTGGCTGGCCCCCCACACCCCAACCCCCATTGCATCCGACCCGAGATTTGCCCCTCTCTCCCCCTCTCAAATCCTTCCCCAAATCTTCCAAATTTGAAGATTTTGTCCATGGATTTCGAAGTCAAGCCCTCCCTCAAGGTAATGTTCTCCAATCCCCGTGTTTTGATCCAAGTAACAAATTGCTCATTTGTTGCTAGTTTGGGGAAACCCTAGTTTTGTATGGATCTAGAGATTTGCATGGAGATGTGAGATGGTTGTTTGCCAATTTCCTATGATTGGGCTTGTTAGTATGTAAGGGTTATTATTATGGGTGTTCTTATGTTGGTGCTAGGGTTAGGTTTAGGGTTAGGGTTGTTGTTTCATAAATATTTTAGGGTTTGTATTCTGTGTTAATCCTTGGATTAGTACTCATGGAAGCAATGTTATGTTGTGTTGTTTGAATTCTTATAGGGATGGGAAGAACATGTGTGTTTGTTCATCATGGGGAAAAATACGCCTTCTTGAAAGACAATATTGAACCGGACCCGGATGAGCTTGACATGGTGTTTGATAGTAGTCCTAGCTATGTGGAGCTCTTGCAACAAGTGAGGAAAGATTTGAATTGGATGGACCCTAGTGATATCGTTGAGTTGGAGGGAAGGCATAATGTTGGTTTTGGAATGCACATCCGTTGGAAGACAATGCGTGTCAATTCGGAGCAACGTTGGGTTGCTGTCGGTGTCAAAACCGGCGGATCTCGGGTAGGGGGTCTCGAACTGTGCGTCAAGGTCGGATGGTAACAGGAGACAAGGGACACTTTATTTTACCCAGGTTCGGGCCCTCTCGGTGGAGGTAAAACCCTACTCCTACTAGATTAATATTGATGATATGGGTAGTACAAGAGTGGATCTACCACGAGATCAAGGAGGCTAAACCCTAGAAGCTAGCCTATGGTATGATTGTGTATGATGATGGTTGTCCTACGGACTACAACCCTCCGGTTTATATAGACACCGGATAGGGTTAGGGTTACACAGAGTCGGTTACAATGGTAGGAGATCTCGAATATCCGCACGCCTAGCTTGCCTTCCACGCCAAGAAAAGATCCTTCCGGACACGGGACGAAGTATTCAATCTTGTATCTTCATAGTCCTGGAGTCCGGCTGAAGGTATAGTCCGGCTATCCGAACACCCCCTAATCCAGGACTCCCTCAGTAGCCCCTGAACCAGGCTTCAATGACGACGAGTCCGGCGCGCAGATTGTCTTCGGCATTGCAAGGCGGGTTCCTCCTCCAAGTCCTTCAAGAAGATTATAAACACCAGAAATAGTGTTCGGTTCTGCAAAATAAGTTTCCACATATTGCCATATAGAGAATAATATTAACACAAATCAAATCTGCTGACGTATTCCGTAGTGCGTCATAACACTGCGACCAAGCCTTCTATATAAGTTGCTTTCATTGTTCCACCTTAGCGTGTTTAGCGAGGAGGTTTCCTTGGCATGTCCTGTCAAAGCAGAGATCATGTGCCGCCTTCAACAGGATTCTCATTAATACGGACATGGGTAACCCAACCACGCCATTTACCACGGCGTTTGGGAGGCAAGTGAGTTTTATTAGGTAGGTGGGGACGCCTAACCGTACTTGCTTATATAAAGGGATAAGGATTCACCTTTTTAACCTACGCCTTCTTCCTCCTTTGCCAATCCGTCTCTCGCGAACTCAAGCTCCATCGCCCAAGTCCGCTCTTGCTTCCTCAACCTTCTCCAACAATGTCCGGAGCGGGAGGCAAGTGGATGGTCTCCTCCGTTACGGAGGCTCAAGTAAAAAGGTTAAGGAAAGCCGGATACTTGTCCAAGGACATCCTGAAGGAAATATGCCCTAGAGGCAATAATAAAGTTATTATTTATTTCCTTACATATCATGATAAATGTTTATTATTCATGCTAGAATTGTATTAACTGGAAACATAATACATGTGTGGATACATAGACAAACAGAGTGTCACTAGTATGCCTCTACTTGACTAGCTTGTTAATGAAAGATGGTTAAGTTTCCTAACCATGGACAAAGGAGTTGTCATTTGATTAACAAGGTCACATCATTAGTTGAATGATCTGATTGACATGACCCATTCCATTAGCATAGCACCCGATCGTTTAGTATGTTGCTGTTGCTTTTATCCATGACTTATACATGTTCCTTTGACTATGAGATTATGCAACTCCCGTTTGCCGGAGGAACACTTTGGGTGCTACCAAACGTCACAACGTAACTGGGTGATTATAAAGGAGTACTACAGGTGTCACCAAAGGTAGATGTTGGGTTGGCGTATTTCGAGATTAGGATTTGTCACTCCAATTGTGGGAGAGGTATCTCTGGGCCCTCTCGGTAATGCACATCACTTAAGCCTTGCAAGCATTGCAACTAATGAGTTAGTTGCGGGATGATGTATTACGGAACGAGTAAAGAGACTTGCCGGTAACGAGATTGAACTAGGTATTGGATACCGACATTGAATCTCGGGCAAGTAACATACCGATGGACAAAGGGAACAACGTATGTTGTTATGCGGTCTGACCGATAAAGATCTTCGTAGAATATGTAGGAGCCAATATGGGCATCCAGGTCCCGCCATTGGTTATTGACCGGAGACGTGTCTCGGTCATGTCTACATTGTTCTCGAACCGTAGGGTCCGCACGCTTAAGGTTTCGATGACAGTTATATAATGAGTTTATGAGTTTTGATGTACCGAAGGAGTTCGGAGTCCCGGATGAGATCGGGTACATGACGAGGAGTCTCGAAATGGTCGAGACGTAAAGATCGATATATTGGACGATTATATTCGGACATCGGAAGGGTTCTGAGTGGTTCGGGTATTTTCGGAGGTACCGGGGAGTTACGGGAATACGAGGAAGAAGCAATGGGCCTTGATGGGCCTTAGTGGGAAGGACCAGGAGGTGGCGCGCGCCCCTCCCAAGCCCAGTCCGAATTGGACAAGGGGTTTGGGGCGCGGCCCCTCTCTCCCTTCCTTCCCCTCTTCCCCTCTTTCCCCCCTTGACCTAGTTGGACTAGGAAAGGTGGAATCCTACTCCCGGTGGGAGTAGGACTCCCCTGGCGCGCCCAAACCTAGGGCCGGCCTCCTCCCTCCCTTGCTCCTTTATATACGGGGGCAGGGGGCACCCCATGAACACAGAAGTTGATCTTGGTGATCGTTCCTTAGCCGTGTGCGGTGCCCCCCTCCACCATATTCCACCTCGGTCATATTGTAGCGGTGCTTAGGCGAAGCCCTACGACAGTAGAACATCAAGATCATCACCACGCCGTCGTGCTGACGGAACTCCTCCCCGACGCTTTGCTGGATCGGAGCCCGGGGATCGTCATCGAGCTGAACGTGTGCCAAGAACTCGGAGGTGCCGGAGTAACGGTGCTTGGATCGGTCGGATCGTGAAGACGTACGACTACATCAACCGCGTTGATATAATGCTTCCGCTTTCGGTCTACGAGGGTACGTAGACAACACTCTCCCCTCTCGTTGCTATGCATCACCATGATCTTGCGTGTGCGTAGGAATTTTTTTGAAATTACTACGTTCCCCAACAGTGGCATCCGAGCCTAGGTTTTTATGGTTTGATGTTATTTTCACGAGTAGAACACAAGTGAGTTGTGGACGATACAAGTCATACTGCCTACCAGCATGTCATACTTTGGGTCAGCGGTATTGTTGGATGAGACGATCCGGACCAACCTTACGCGTACGCTTACGCGAGACTGGTTCCCTCGACGTGCTTTGCACACAGATGGCTTGCGGGAGACTGTCTCACCAACTTTATTTGAACCGAGTATGGCTATGCCCGGTCCTTGAGAAGGTTAAAACGGAGTCTATTTGACGAAGTATCGTTGTGGTTTTGATGCGTAGGTGAGATTGGTTCTTGCTTCAGCCCGTAGCAGCCATGTAAAATTTGCAACAAACAAAGTAGAGGACGTCTAACTTGTTTTTGCAGGGCATGTTGTGATGTGATATGGTCAAGACATGATGCTAAATTTTATTGTATGAGATGATCATGTTTTGTAACCGAGCTATCGGCAACCGGCAGGAGCCGTATGGTTGTCGCTTTATTGTATGCAATGCAATCGCCCTGTAATGCTTTACTTTATCACTAAGCGGTAGCGATAGTCGTAGAAGCATAAGATTGGCGAGACGACAACGATGCTACGATGGAGATCAAGGTGTCGCGCCGGTGACGATGGTGATCATGACAGTGCTGCGGAGATGGAGATCACAAGCACAAGATGATGATGGCCATATCATATCACTTATATTGATTGCATGTGATGTTTATCTTTTTATGCATCTTATCTTGCTTTGATTGACGGTAGCATTATAAGATGATCTCTCACTAATTATCAAGAAGTGTTCTCCCTGAGTATGCACCGTTGCGAAAGTTCTTCGTGCTGAGACACCACGTGATGATCGGGTGTGATAGGCTCTACGTTCAAATACAGCGGGTGCAAAACAGTTGCACACGCGGAATACTCAGGTTATACTTGACGAGTTATGCATATAAGATATGACCTCGGAACACGGAGACCGAAAGGTCGAGCGTGAATCATATAGTAGATATGATCAACATAATGATGTTCACCATTGAAACTACTCCATCTCACGTGATGATCGGACATGGTTTAGTTGATTTGGATCACGTGATCACTTAGAGGATTAGAGAGATGTCTATCTAAGTGGGAGTTCTTAAGTAATATGATTAATTGAACTTTAATTTATCATGAACTTAGTCCTAGTAGTATTAGCATATCTGTGTTGTAGATCAATAGCTCGCGTTGTTGCTTCCCTATGTTTATTTTGATATGTTCCTAGAGAAAATTGTGTTGAAAAATATTAGTAGCAATGATGCGGATTGGATCCGTGATCTAAGGTTTATACTCATTGCTGCACAGAAGAATTATGTCCTTAATGCACCGCTAGGTGACAGACCTATTGCAGGAGCAGATGCAGACGTTATGAACGTTTGGCTAGCTCAATATGATGACTACTTGATAGTTTAGTGCACCATGCTTAACGGCTTAGAATCGGGACTTCAAAGACGTTTTGAACGTCATGGACCATATGAGATGTTCCAGTAGTTGAAGTTAATATTTCAAGCAACTACCCGAGTTGAGGGATATGAAGTCTCCAACAAGTTCTATAGCTAAAAGATGGAGGAGAATCGCTCAACTAGTGAGCATGTGCTCAGATTGTCTGGGTACTACAATCGCTTGAATCAAGTGGGAGTTAATCTTCCAGATAAGATAGTGATTGACAGAATTCTCTAGTCACCATCACCAAGTTAGTAGAACTTCGTGATGAACTATAGTATGCAAGGGATGACGAAAACGACTCCCGAACTTTTTCATAATGATGAAATCGATGGAGGTAGAAATCAAGAAAGAGCATCAAGCATTGATGGTTGACAAGATCACTAGTTTCAAGTAATGGGCAAAGGGAAGAAGGGGAACTTCAAGAAGAAACGGCAAGCAAGTTGCTGCTCAAGTGAAGAAGCCCAAGTCTGGACCTAAGCCTGAGACTGAGTGCGTTTACTGCAAAGGGACTGGTCACTGGAAGCGGAACTACCCCAAGTGATTGGCGGATAAGAAGGATGGCAAAGTAAACATAAGTATATTTGATATACATGTTATTGATGTGTACTTTACTAGTGTTTATAGCAACCCCTCGATATTTGATACTAGTTCAGTTGCTAAGAGTAGTAACTCGAAACAGGAGTTGCAGAATAAACAGAAACTAGTTAAGGGTGAAGTGACAATGTGTGTTGGAAGTAGTTCCAAGATTGATATGATCATCATCGCACACTTCCCTATACTTTCGAGATTAGTGTTGAACCTAAATAAGTGTTATTTAAGTATTTGCGTTGAGCATAAATATGATTCGATCATGTTTATTGCAATACGATTATTCATTTAAGTTAGAGAACAATTGTTGTTCTGTTTACATGAATAAAACCTTCAATGGTCATACACACCAACAAAAATGGTTTGTTGGATCTCGATCGTAGTAATACACATATTCATAATATTGAAACCAAAAGATGCAAAGTTAATAATGATAGTGCAACTTATTTGTGGCACTGCCGTTTAAGTCATATTGGTGTAAAGCGCAAGAAGAAACTCCATGCTGATGGGATTTTAGAATCACTTGATTATGAATCACTTGATCCTTGCGAACCATGCCTCTTGGGCAAGATGACTAAAACGCCGTTCTCCGGAACAATGAAGCAAGCAACAGATTTGTTGGAAATCATACATACTGATGTATGTGGTCCAATGAATATTAAGGCTTGCAGCAGGTATCATTATTTTCTGACCTTCATAGATGATTTGAGCAGATATGGGTATATCTACTTGATGAAACATAAGTCTGAAACATTTGAAAAGTTCAAAAGGATTTCAGAGTGAAGTGAAAAATCATCGTGACAAGAAAATAAGGTTTCGACGATATGATCGCAGAGGTAAAACATTTGAGTTACGAGTTTGGCCTTCAGTTAAACAATGTGAAATAGTTTCACTACTCACGCCACCTGGAACACCACAGCATAATGGTGTGTCCGAACGTCATAACCGTACTTTATTGATATAGTGCAATCTATGATGTTTCTTACCGATTTACCACTATCGTTTTGGGGTTATGCATTAGAGACAACTGCATTCACGTTAAATAGGGCACCATCTAAATCCGTTGAGACGACACTATATGAACTGTGGTTTAGCAAGAAACCAAAGTTGTCGTTTCTTAAAGTTTGGGGTTGTGATGCTTATGTGAAAAAAGTTTCATCCTGATAAGCTCAAACCCAAATCGGAGAAATATGTCTTCATAGGATACCCAAAGGAGACAGTTGGGTACACCTTCTATCATAGATCCGAAGGCAAGACATTCGTTGCTAAGAATGGATCCTTTCTAGAGAAGGAGTTTCTCTCGAAAGAAGTGAGTGGGAGGAAAGTAGAACTTGATGAGGTAACTGTACCTATTCCGTTGTTGGAAACCAGTACATCACAGGAACCAGTTTCTGTGACGTCAAAACCAACTAGTGAGGAGGTTGATGATGATGATCATAGAACTACAGAACAAGTTACTACAGAACCTCGTAGATCAACCAGAGTAAGATCCGCACCAGAGTGGTACGGCAATCCTGTTCTGGAAGTCATGCTACTAGATCATGATGAACCTACGAACTATGAAGAAGCGATGGTGAGCCCAGATTCCGCAAAATGGCTTAAAGCCATGAAATCTGAGATGGGATCCATGTATGAGAACAAAGTATGGACTTTGATGGATTTGCCCGATGATCGGCAAGCCATAGAAAATAAATGGATCTTCAAGAGGAAGACAGAAGCTGATAGTAGTGTTACTATCTACAAAGCTAGAATTGTCGCAAAAGGTTTTCGACAAGTTCAAGGTGTTGACTACGATGAGAGTTTCTCACTCGTATCCATGCTTAAGTCTGTCCGAATCATGTTAGCAATTGCCGCATTTTATGAAATCTGGCAAACGGATAAAACAAAACTGCATTCCTTAATGGATTTATTAAAAAAGAGTTGTATATGATGCAACCAGAAGGTTTTGTCAATCCTAAAGGTGCTAACAAAATGTGCAAGCTCCAGCGATCCATCTATGGACTGTTGCAAGCATCTCGGAGTTGGAATATACGCTTTGATGAGTTGATCAAAGCATATAGTTTTATACAGACTTGCGGTGAAGCCTGTATTTACAAGAAAGTGAGTGGGAGCACTACAACATTTCTGATAAGTATATGTAAATGACATATTGTTGATCGGAAATAATGTAGAATTATTCTGCAAAGCATAAAGGAGTGTTTTAAAGAAGTTTTTCGAAGAAGGACCTCGGTAAAGCTGCTTACATATTGAGCATCAAGATCTATAGAGATAGATCAAGACGCTTGATAAGTTTTCAATGAGTGCATACCTTGACAAGATTTTGAAGTAGTTCAAAATGGAACAGTCAAAGAAAGAGTTCTTTCCTGTGTTACAAGGTAAGAAGTTGAGTAAAGACTCAAAACTCGACCACGGCAGAAGATAGAAAGAGAATGAAAGTCATTCCCTATGCCTTGGCCATAGGTTCTATAAAGTATGCCATGCTATGTACCAGATCTATTGTATACCCTACACTGAGTTTGGCAAGGGAGTACAATAGTGATCTAGGAGTAGATCACTGGACAGCGGTCAAAATTATCCTTAGTGGAATAAGGATATGTTTCTCGATTATGGAAGTGACAAAAGGTTCGTCGTAAAGGGTTACGTCGATGCAAGTTTTGACACCGATCTGGATGACTCTAAGTCTCGATCTAGATACATATTGAAAGTGGGAGCAATTAGCTAGAGTAGCTCCGTGCAGAGCATTGTAGACATAGAAAATTGCAAAATACATAACGGATCTGAATGTGGCAGACCCGTTGACTAAACTTCTCTCACAAGCAAAACATGATCACACCGTAGTACTCTTTGGGTGTTAATCACATAGCGATGTGAACTAGATTACTGAATCTAGCAAACCCTTTGGGTGTTGGTCACATGGCGATGTGAACTGTGGGTGTTAATCACATGATGATGTGAACTATCGAGTTAATCACATGGTGATGTGAGTTAATCACATGATGATGTGACCTAGATTATTGACTCTAGTGCAAGTGGGAGACTGAAGGAAATATGCCCTAGAGGCAATAATAAAGTTATTATTTATTTCCTTACATATCATGATAAATGTTTATTATTCATGCTAGAATTGTATTAACTGGAAACATAATACATGTGTGGATACATAGACAAACAGAGTGTCACTAGTATGCCTCTACTTGACTAGCTTGTTAATGAAAGATGGTTAAGTTTCCTAACCATGGACAAAGGAGTTGTCATTTGATTAACAAGGTCACATCATTAGTTGAATGATCTGATTGACATGACCCATTCCATTAGCATAGCACCCGATCGTTTAGTATGTTGCTGTTGCTTTTATCCATGACTTATACATGTTCCTTTGACTATGAGATTATGCAACTCCCGTTTGCCGGAGGAACACTTTGGGTGCTACCAAATGTCACAACGTAACTGGGTGATTATAAAGGAGTACTACAGGTGTCACCAAAGGTAGATGTTGGGTTGGCGTATTTCGAGATTAGGATTTGTCACTCCAATTGTGGGAGAGGTATCTCTGGGCCCTCTCGGTAATGCACATCACTTAAGCCTTGCAAGCATTGCAACTAATGAGTTAGTTGCGGGATGATGTATTACGGAACGAGTAAAGAGACTTGCCGGTAACGAGATTGAACTAGGTATTGGATACCGACATTGAATCTCGGGCAAGTAACATACCGATGGACAAAGGGAACAACGTATGTTGTTATGCGGTCTGACCGATAAAGATCTTCGTAGAATATGTAGGAGCCAATATGGGCATCCAGGTCCCGCCATTGGTTATTGACCGGAGACGTGTCTCGGTCATGTCTACATTGTTCTCGAACCGTAGGGTCCGCACGCTTAAGGTTTCGATGACAGTTATATAATGAGTTTATGAGTTTTGATGTACCGAAGGAGTTCGGAGTCCCGGATGAGATCGGGTACATGACGAGGAGTCTCGAAATGGTCGAGACGTAAAGATCGATATATTGGACGATTATATTCGGACATCGGAAGGGTTCTGAGTGGTTCGGGTATTTTCGGAGGTACCGGGGAGTTACGGGAATACGAGGAAGAAGCAATGGGCCTTGATGGGCCTTAGTGGGAAGGACCAGGAGGTGGCGCGCGCCCCTCCCAAGCCCAGTCCGAATTGGACAAGGGGTTTGGGGCGCGGCCCCTCTCTCCCTTCCTTCCCCTCTTCCCCTCTTTCCCCCCTTGACCTAGTTGGACTAGGAAAGGTGGAATCCTACTCCCGGTGGGAGTAGGACTCCCCTGGCGCGCCCAAACCTAGGGCCGGCCTCCTCCCTCCCTTGCTCCTTTATATACGGGGGCAGGGGGCACCCCATGAACACAGAAGTTGATCTTGGTGATCGTTCCTTAGCCGTGTGCGGTGCCCCCCTCCACCATATTCCACCTCGGTCATATTGTAGCGGTGCTTAGGCGAAGCCCTACGACAGTAGAACATCAAGATCGTCACCACGCCGTCGTGCTGACGGAACTCCTCCCCGACGCTTTGCTGGATCGGAGCCCGGGGATCGTCATCGAGCTGAACGTGTGCCAAGAACTCGGAGGTGCCGGAGTAACGGTGCTTGGATCGGTCGGATCGTGAAGACGTACGACTACATCAACCGCGTTGATATAATGCTTCCGCTTTCGGTCTACGAGGGTACGTAGACAACACTCTCCCCTCTCGTTGCTATGCATCACCATGATCTTGCGTGTGCGTAGGAAATTTTTTGAAATTACTACGTTCCCCAACAGTGGCATCCGAGCCTAGGTTTTTATGGTTTGATGTTATTTTCACGAGTAGAACACAAGTGAGTTGTGGACGATACAAGTCATACTGCCTACCAGCATGTCATACTTTGGGTCAGCGGTATTGTTGGATGAGACGACCCGGACCAACCTTACGCGTACGCTTCCGCGAGACTGGTTCCCTCGACGTGCTTTGCACACAGATGGCTTGCGGGAGACTGTCTCACCAACTTTAGTTGAACCGAGTATGGCTATGCCCGGTCCTTGAGAAGGTTAAAACGGAGTCTATTTGACGAAGTATCGTTGTGGTTTTGATGCGTAGGTGAGATTGGTTCTTGCTTCAGCCCGTAGCAGCCACGTAAAATTTGCAACAAACAAAGTAGAGGACGTCTAACTTGTTTTTGCAGGGCATGTTGTGATGTGATATGGTCAAGACATGATGCTAAATTTTATTGTATGAGATGATCATGTTTTGTAACCGAGCTATCGGCAACCGGCAGGAGCCGTATGGTTGTCGCTTTATTGTATGCAATGCAATCGCCCTGTAATGCTTTACTTTATCACTAAGCGGTAGCGATAGTCGTAGAAGCATAAGATTGGCGAGACGACAACGATGCTACGATGGAGATCAAGGTGTCGCGCCGGTGACGATGGTGATCATGACAGTGCTGCGGAGATGGAGATCACAAGCACAAGATGATGATGGCCATATCATATCACTTATATTGATTGCATGTGATGTTTATCTTTTTATGCATCTTATCTTGCTTTGATTGACGGTAGCATTATAAGATGATCTCTCACTAATTATCAAGAAGTGTTCTCCCTGAGTATGCACCGTTGCGAAAGTTCTTCGTGCTGAGACACCACGTGATGATCGGGTGTGATAGGCTCTACGTTCAAATACAGCGGGTGCAAAACAGTTGCACACGCGGAATACTCAGGTTATACTTGACGAGTTATGCATATAAGATATGACCTCGGAACACGGAGACCGAAAGGTCGAGCGTGAATCATATAGTAGATATGATCAACATAATGATGTTCACCATTGAAACTACTCCATCTCACGTGATGATCGGACATGGTTTAGTTGATTTGGATCACGTGATCACTTAGAGGATTAGAGAGATGTCTATCTAAGTGGGAGTTCTTAAGTAATATGATTAATTGAACTTTAATTTATCATGAACTTAGTCCTAGTAGTATTAGCATATCTGTGTTGTAGATCAATAGCTCGCGTTGTTGCTTCCCTATGTTTATTTTGATATGTTCCTATTGAAAATTGTGTTGAAAAATATTAGTAGCAATGATGCGGATTGGATCCGTGATCTAAGGTTTATCCTCATTGCTGCACAGAAGAATTATGTCCTTAATGCACCGCTAGGTGACAGACCTATTGCAGGAGCAGATGCAGACGTTATGAACGTTTGGCTAGCTCAATATGATGACTACTTGATAGTTTAGTGCACCATGCTTAACGGCTTAGAATCGGGACTTCAAAGACGTTTTGAACGTCATGGACCATATGAGATGTTCCAGTAGTTGAAGTTAATATTTCAAGCAACTACCCGAGTTGAGGGATATGAAGTCTCCAACAAGTTCTATAGCTAAAAGATGGAGGAGAATCGCTCAACTAGTGAGCATGTGCTCAGATTGTCTGGGTACTACAATCGCTTGAATCAAGTGGGAGTTAATCTTCCAGATAAGATAGTGATTGACAGAATTCTCTAGTCACCATCACCAAGTTAGTAGAACTTCGTGATGAACTATAGTATGCAAGGGATGACGAAAACGACTCCCGAACTTTTTCATAATGATGAAATCGATGGAGGTAGAAATCAAGAAAGAGCATCAAGCATTGATGGTTGACAAGATCACTAGTTTCAAGTAATGGGCAAAGGGAAGAAGGGGAACTTCAAGAAGAAACGGCAAGCAAGTTGCTGCTCAAGTGAAGAAGCCCAAGTCTGGACCTAAGCCTGAGACTGAGTGCGTTTACTGCAAAGGGACTGGTCACTGGAAGCGGAACTACCCCAAGTGATTGGCGGATAAGAAGGATGGCAAAGTAAACATAAGTATATTTGATATACATGTTATTGATGTGTACTTTACTAGTGTTTATAGCAACCCCTCGATATTTGATACTAGTTCAGTTGCTAAGAGTAGTAACTCGAAACAGGAGTTGCAGAATAAACAGAAACTAGTTAAGGGTGAAGTGACAATGTGTGTTGGAAGTAGTTCCAAGATTGATATGATCATCATCGCACACTTCCCTATACTTTCGAGATTAGTGTTGAACCTAAATAAGTGTTATTTAAGTATTTGCGTTGAGCATAAATATGATTCGATCATGTTTATTGCAATACGATTATTCATTTAAGTTAGAGAACAATTGTTGTTCTGTTTACATGAATAAAACCTTCAATGGTCATACACACCAACAAAAATGGTTTGTTGGATCTCGATCGTAGTAATACACATATTCATAATATTGAAACCAAAAGATGCAAAGTTAATAATGATAGTGCAACTTATTTGTGGCACTGCCGTTTAAGTCATATTGGTGTAAAGCGCAAGAAGAAAATCCATGCTGATGGGATTTTAGAATCACTTGATTATGAATCACTTGATCCTTGCGAACCATGCCTCTTGGGCAAGATGACTAAAACGCCGTTCTCCGGAACAATGAAGCAAGCAACAGATTTGTTGGAAATCATACATACTGATGTATGTGGTCCAATGAATATTAAGGCTTGCAGCAGGTATCATTATTTTCTGACCTTCATAGATGATTTGAGCAGATATGGGTATATCTACTTGATGAAACATAAGTCTGAAACATTTGAAAAGTTCAAAAGGATTTCAGAGTGAAGTGAAAAATCATCGTGACAAGAAAATAAGGTTTCGACGATATGATCGCAGAGGTAAAACATTTGAGTTACGAGTTTGGCCTTCAGTTAAACAATGTGAAATAGTTTCACTACTCACGCCACCTGGAACACCACAGCATAATGGTGTGTCCGAACGTCATAACCGTACTTTATTGATATAGTGCAATCTATGATGTTTCTTACCGATTTACCACTATCGTTTTGGGGTTATGCATTAGAGACAACTGCATTCACGTTAAATAGGGCACCATCTAAATCCGTTGAGACGACACTATATGAACTGTGGTTTAGCAAGAAACCAAAGTTGTCGTTTCTTAAAGTTTGGGGTTGTGATGCTTATGTGAAAAAAGTTTCATCCTGATAAGCTCAAACCCAAATCGGAGAAATATGTCTTCATAGGATACCCAAAGGAGACAGTTGGGTACACCTTCTATCATAGATCCGAAGGCAAGACATTCGTTGCTAAGAATGGATCCTTTCTAGAGAAGGAGTTTCTCTCGAAAGAAGTGAGTGGGAGGAAAGTAGAACTTGATGAGGTAACTGTACCTATTCCGTTGTTGGAAACCAGTACATCACAGGAACCAGTTTCTGTGACGTCAAAACCAACTAGTGAGGAGGTTGATGATGATGATCATAGAACTACAGAACAAGTTACTACAGAACCTCGTAGATCAACCAGAGTAAGATCCGCACCAGAGTGGTACGGCAATCCTGTTCTGGAAGTCATGCTACTAGATCATGATGAACCTACGAACTATGAAGAAGCGATGGTGAGCCCAGATTCCGCAAAATGGCTTAAAGCCATGAAATCTGAGATGGGATCCATGTATGAGAACAAAGTATGGACTTTGATGGATTTGCCCGATGATCGGCAAGCCATAGAAAATAAATGGATCTTCAAGAGGAAGACAGAAGCTGATAGTAGTGTTACTATCTACAAAGCTAGAATTGTCGCAAAAGGTTTTCGACAAGTTCAAGGTGTTGACTACGATGAGAGTTTCTCACTCGTATCCATGCTTAAGTCTGTCCGAATCATGTTAGCAATTGCCGCATTTTATGAAATCTGGCAAACGGATAAAACAAAACTGCATTCCTTAATGGATTTATTAAAAAAGAGTTGTATATGATGCAACCAGAAGGTTTTGTCAATCCTAAAGGTGCTAACAAAATGTGCAAGCTCCAGCGATCCATCTATGGACTGTTGCAAGCATCTCGGAGTTGGAATATACGCTTTGATGAGTTGATCAAAGCATATAGTTTTATACAGACTTGCGGTGAAGCCTGTATTTACAAGAAAGTGAGTGGGAGCACTACAACATTTCTGATAAGTATATGTAAATGACATATTGTTGATCGGAAATAATGTAGAATTATTCTGCAAAGCATAAAGGAGTGTTTTAAAGAAGTTTTTCGAAGAAGGACCTCGGTAAAGCTGCTTACATATTGAGCATCAAGATCTATAGAGATAGATCAAGACGCTTGATAAGTTTTCAATGAGTGCATACCTTGACAAGATTTTGAAGTAGTTCAAAATGGAACAGTCAAAGAAAGAGTTCTTTCCTGTGTTACAAGGTAAGAAGTTGAGTAAAGACTCAAAACTCGACCACGGCAGAAGATAGAAAGAGAATGAAAGTCATTCCCTATGCCTTGGCCATAGGTTCTATAAAGTATGCCATGCTATGTACCAGATCTATTGTATACCCTACACTGAGTTTGGCAAGGGAGTACAATAGTGATCTAGGAGTAGATCACTGGACAGCGGTCAAAATTATCCTTAGTGGAATAAGGATATGTTTCTCGATTATGGAAGTGACAAAAGGTTCGTCGTAAAGGGTTACGTCGATGCAAGTTTTGACACCGATCTGGATGACTCTAAGTCTCGATCTAGATACATATTGAAAGTGGGAGCAATTAGCTAGAGTAGCTCCGTGCAGAGCATTGTAGACATAGAAAATTGCAAAATACATAACGGATCTGAATGTGGCAGACCCGTTGACTAAACTTCTCTCACAAGCAAAACATGATCACACCGTAGTACTCTTTGGGTGTTAATCACATAGCGATGTGAACTAGATTACTGAATCTAGCAAACCCTTTGGGTGTTGGTCACATGGCGATGTGAACTGTGGGTGTTAATCACATGATGATGTGAACTATCGAGTTAATCACATGGTGATGTGAGTTAATCACATGATGATGTGACCTAGATTATTGACTCTAGTGCAAGTGGGAGACTGAAGGAAATATGCCCTAGAGGCAATAATAAAGTTATTATTTATTTCCTTACATATCATGATAAATGTTTATTATTCATGCTAGAATTGTATTAACTGGAAACATAATACATGTGTGGATACATAGACAAACAGAGTGTCACTAGTATGCCTCTACTTGACTAGCTTGTTAATGAAAGATGGTTAAGTTTCCTAACCATGGACAAAGGGGTTGTCATTTGATTAACAAGGTCACATCATTAGTTGAATGATCTGATTGACATGACCCATTCCATTAGCATAGCACCCGATCGTTTAGTATGTTGCTGTTGCTTTTATCCATGACTTATACATGTTCCTTTGACTATGAGATTATGCAACTCCCGTTTGCCGGAGGAACACTTTGGGTGCTACCAAACGTCACAACGTAACTGGGTGATTATAAAGGAGTACTACAGGTGTCACCAAAGGTAGATGTTGGGTTGGCGTATTTCAAGATTAGGATTTGTCACTCCAATTGTGGGAGAGGTATCTCTGGGCCCTCTCGGTAATGCACATCACTTAAGCCTTGCAAGCATTGCAACTAATGAGTTAGTTGCGGGATGATGTATTACGGAACGAGTAAAGAGACTTGCCGGTAACGAGATTGAACTAGGTATTGGATACCGACATCGAATCTCGGGCAAGTAACATACCGATGGACAAAGGGAACAACGTATGTTGTTATGCGGTCTGACCGATAAAGATCTTCGTAGAATATGTAGGAGCCAATATGGGCATCCAGGTCCCGCTATTGGTTATTGACCGGAGACGTGTCTCGATCATGTCTACATTGTTCTCGAACCGTAGGGTCCGCACGCTTAAGGTTTCGATGACAGTTATATAATGAGTTTATGAGTTTTGATGTACCGAAGGAGTTCGGAGTCCCGGATGAGATCGGGTACATGACGAGGAGTCTCGAAATGGTCGAGACATAAAGAACGATATATTGGACGACTATATTCGGACATCGGAAGGGTTCTGAGTGGTTCGGGTATTTTCGGAGGTACCGGGGAGTTACGGGAATACGAGGAAGAAGCAATGGGCCTTGATGGGCCTTAGTGGGAAGGACCAGGAGGTGGCGCGCGCCCCTCCCAAGCCTAGTCCGAATTGGACAAGGGGTTTGGGGCGCGGCCCCTCTCTCCCTTCCTTCCCCTCTTCCCCTCTTTCCCCCCTTGACCTAGTTGGACTAGGAAAGGTGGAATCCTACTCCCGGTGGGAGTAGGACTCCCCTGGCGCGCCCAAACCTAGGGCCGGCCTCCTCCCTCCCTTGCTCCTTTATATACGGGGGCAGGGGGCACCCCATGAACACAGAAGTTGATCTTCGTGATCGTTCCTTAGCCGTGTGCGGTGCCCCCCTCCACCATATTCCACCTCGGTCATATTGTAGCGGTGCTTAGGCGAAGCCCTGCGACAGTAGAACATCAAGATCGTCACCACGCCGTCGTGCTGACGGAACTCCTCCCCGACGCTTTGCTGGATCGGAGCCCGGGGATCGTCATCGAGCTGAACGCGTGCCAAGAACTCGGAGGTGCCGGAGTAACGGTGCTTGGATCGGTCGGATCGTGAAGACGTACGACTACATCAACCGCGTTGATATAACGCTTCCGCTTTCGGTCTACAAGGGTACGTAGACAACACTCTCCCCTCTTGTTGCTATGCATCACCATGATCTTGCGTGTGCGTAGGATTTTTTTTGAAATTACTACGTTCCCCAACACATCCCGCATCGGCTTCCTGATAAGGGGCAGCTTCTTCCTACCCCAAGGCCCCATGAGAGGGTAGTTTTTCTTCTCCACTTCCTCCGCGGACTGGGCTTTCCACTTCACCCATTTGTCCGGGGGCTCATGTTCTACTACGTCCTGGATTTCCACGATCTGGACCCGAACTTTGTTCTCAACATCTCGGCGTTTATCGTCGTGCGTGAGACCTTTCTCCGCGTCCGCCCCCACTTCGGCCTCTGGCTCAAGACCTTCAACGTCAAGCCCAAGGTGGTGTCCGGCACCCAGGCGGAGTGCGGAGGCGCTATGGTTGGCAAGATAGCCAACGTCCTATGGTTCGATGGCTCCCTCGTGGAGTCCCTAAAGGGTTGGCAGGCCGGGTGGTTTTACATCACCGATCCCCGCGATCCGAAATGGGTCGCAGCCCCCGAGTTCAGATCCGGACCCCCCACGCGGCTCATGTCCTGGAAAGAGACAGGCCTGTCGTGGGGCAACGAGGAAGAAGTGACTGGGTTGCAAACGTGCATCCAGTCCCTGGTGAACAAGCCAATCCGGCTTGTCAATATAGTCCAGGTCATGCTCGTTCGCCTGATCCTCCCGTGCCAAGAACGGGATTTTACTTTGTGGGAATTCGACCCGGCGCAGCACCAAACCCTCAGTAGGCTCTTCGACACGACGTATGAAGACGTCTGGAAGGTGCTGACCAAAGGCGCCGAGTCCCCTACATCCGCCTCGGAGGATTGCGGATACATCTCGCAGCGTAACACTAGCGAGGTAAGCTATCTATACCTTGGACAGGTTCGTTAAGCTCTTCTTTATAGATTAACTCTATGCGGGATCTAAACTCCCTTTACCTTTGACAGGCTTGGCAGGAGGTATCCGGACCAATTAACTGTCCGGCTCCTCTGCCCGAAGACCCGGCCCCAGCTCTCTTGGTGAAGCTGGTGGCTCCGGCACCTTACGTGGTGCCGGAGAGGAAGGCCAAGAAGAAGAAAACCACCGGGACTCGAAAAAGTTCCCGCAACATGGTGGTGTCGGACTCGTCATCTGACGAGTCCGCAACGCCCTCCTATCGCGAAAACGAGGAGGAGGAACAAGGAAGCTCCCCCCCCAGTGAGGGGAGCAAAGAGGAAGAAGGCCGCCCCAACAGGGGAGGCCGAGGTGTCGAGGAAAAGGAAAACCCCTCCGCCGGACTACTCCCACGACGCCGAAGAGGGCGGAGAGGAGTGGCTGGACCGAACCAAGCGTCCGGCGACATCGTAAGTGTTTACATACCAGAGTGACTCATGATATTCTTTTAATGCGCGGCTTTCCCTAATATCTACCGCAATTTATGTAGCCCGCCCCGGGCCGGACTCGACGATTCGTCGAGTGGCTCCCTGGATTCGTCGGACGTGAACTCTGTTCCGCCCGCGGTCTCCCCCCGCGGGGCGGACGACGCCGAAGTGGCGCCCCGCCAAGCTTCAGGGCAGGAGGAGATGGTCCTGGAGGAGCCACAAGGCAATCATCCGGACCCCAGGAGTAAAGGGGATGAAACCCCCCAGGGCTCCAAGTCCGGCTTTGTGCCGGACACCGCGCCGGACTCGACAGTCCCGGTCCGCGGTGGGCGAACTCCTTCCAAGAGGAGTAAGCCATCTGAGCCGGCGGCCTCCGTCCAACCGGAGGCGCCGGACAATCTGCTAGAGGTGCTTAAGGGCGCCGCCATCGATGAGGAGCACCGTACTGTTATGAGTACGGTGGTCCAAAGGATTCAGTCCGCCAAGAGCGGACTGAATGAAGCTTGCGCTGGCCTTCTAACAGGCTTCGAGGTAAGTAAAAATATGTCAAATTATTTAACGCATAGACAGTAGCCCCTGATGCTCTGTTCGGTGTTCGGAAAGAAAAGCCGGATAGAGGATCTAGTAATTTTCACAGGAGTCTAACAAAAAAGGTCAAATATGCGTATGCAGGCTTCACTTCTATCCACCGCCGCACTGACTGCGTAGGTGGATGTCCTTAAAAAGGACCTCGGGCGGACCGAGCAAGAGCTCGGCCTTGCCAAACGGCAGCTCGAGGAGAAGGAAGGTAAGAAATACCTAAAAACAAAAAAGAGAAAAAAAAGGTGCCTATAGAGAGGCTTGATTGCAGAAAGAAATAACAGGATTGTACTGCTTATTGTAGGGGCCGCAACCGAGGTGGCAACCCTGAAGCAGGCGCTGGCAGAGGCCGAAAAGAGAACGGCCGAGGAGCGTGCCGAGCGCGAAAGGCTTGGGGTTCAGGTCGACGTGGTGCAGCAAGAGCTGCAAACTCTCATGACAAAACATGAGGGTTTGGAGCTTGAGTCAAAAACGCAAGCACCCGAGCTCGCGTCGGCCGTCGAGACCGCCAAGAGTGCCAAGGCCGAAGCCCAAAAGGCCCTCCAAGAGTTGGAGGAGGTGAAAAAGATAGCAACGGGTAAGGCATTCTCAATGCAAAGTAGGAATATAAAAGTAAACTACCTATTACTTACCCGAATCCGGAGTTCTCCAGGGGCGTTCGCCGATCTTCCCCGCAGCATATCCGCCGCCGCCGCGTTCTACCGAGCTGAAGAGGGCAGCTCGACGGAGAGTGTGTTCTGGTCTCAGTATTCTGAGGCCGGACACCCTGTGCCCTTAAGCGATCAGCTGAAACAGCTGGTCGAGCTCCACAAGGCGGACGAACAGGCCATGAAGGGCTTACTAGTTCGGCTGTGGCCTGGAGAGGCCCTGCCTAGGAGCTATTTCGGGCTGGTGCGGTGGCTGGTGGAGGCCTGTCCACGGCTTGAGATCATCAAGCGCTCCGTCTGCATTGAAGGTGCCCGGAGGGCCCTTGCCCGTGTAAGGGTACACTGGGGTAAGCTGGACGGAGAGAAGCTGGTGAAGGATGGGCCGCCGCAGGGGAAGGAGCATCGCAAGCCCGAGAACTACTACAAGGAAGTTCTTGCCGGAGCCCGCCTTGTCGCGGATGAATGTACTAAAGATGTAATATTTGAGTGAACTCGCTCGTTTGTATCCTGTGCGCTGAAAACTTGTTCATATGCGCAAAGCAATGCTTATTTAATTTAAAATATTATTTTCTGTGCGGCCGTTTATCAAAAATTTGAGAGATGGCCAGTCGTCGGCTTCTGCCTCCATGCCACTAGTGCTGGGGTGTTCGGGATAAACCTGAGGGCTCTTGTTCCCATAGTTGGGTCCTTCGAGGGAGGAGCTCAGCACAACGAACCAGGCAATCGGACTATAATGCTTGAACACTCTCACTTAGCCATAGAACGTTATCATTTTAAATTTCGGCGAAGCCCCTAGTTCGGAAGGCCGAATTCGGGGCGCTATCCACCCCTTTGGCCGGACATAGCCAGCTCCTCGCTCAAAGCGGCATAAGCCTTTAAGGACTCGAAAAACCTCTCGAACAGCGACCGGTCTCACGCCTTATCATGACAGTCTGTTTTAGCTTTCTCCACTGAGGTGCTCAACCCACCTGATCTGGGGCACAATCGCAGTGGTTCTCCTAGTGCTACCTTAGCCGATAAAGTGGAACGTAAGGCACCAAAACATAGGAGCCGGGCAAACCCAACATGTGACCAAAATCATGACTCGGAGCCGACGCATATAGTGCTATAAGTTCGGGGTGCCGCACTTGTGAAAGTGTATGGACTTCTCACACCAGATAAAAGGGTAATGAAGCCCCTGGCATGGTTTGTCGTACCATGGTGTACGGGTGCTATCATGTTATGTAATAAAAATATATATATATATATATATATATATATATATATATATATTCAAAAGAGGATAATGCAAAAAATAGACAAAAAGCTATGCATTGTTTTATAAAGAGGCTATCTATCAAAGCCGAACGATACACGTTTTACGATGAGCAAAAACGATATTAGACTATTTAACATGTCCTGACCAGGCGCAGGCCACGGAATTTAGAAACAGATATATCGCTTGAAATAGAGACCACCTGAGAGTTCTGGAATGCGGTGTAGCTTTGTCTGCTTTCCTGGATCTTGCATCGTCTGTGCGGCAACAATGCCGAACAGGTTATCCAGAGTATGGAGTCCTGAAAGTAAAAAAAGTAAAAAAAGAAAAATCCGGGAGCCCCTAGTACGTTTGACACCGTGTTGTAGGCATGCCGTTAATGTGCCCCTCCCCCTGTGCCCATGGAATTTTAAGGGCGTAATTGTGTACTCGAGGTACTTGCTCCGCTATGTTGCGATGGCTGGGGTCGGGGTCGTATTGCTACGCTTGCTCTGATCGTGCCAGGTGGTCTTGTTGCAGGTTACTCCGGGCGCGCTTTGCATTGTCTGTTTTTTTAACGGCAGGACTGGAGAGTTGCCTTGAAAGGCTGCTTTGTACTTCCGCTGCGAGGGCCGCCGTGTGCTCCTCCGTACGGATGGAGCATTCTGTGTTTCTGCTGACCGTAATTACTCCTCGAGGGCCTGGCATCTTGAGCTTGAGATATGCGTAGTGCGGCGCCGCATTGAATTTAGCGAATGCGGTTCGTCCGAGCAGGGCATGATAGCCACTGCGGAACGACACTATATCGAAGATTAACTCTTTGCTTCGGAAGTTATCCGGAGATCCGAAGACCACATCAAGTGTTATCGAGCCTATGCAATTGGCCTCTACACCTGGTATGACGCCTTTAAAGGTCGTCCTTGTGGGCTCGATCCTTGATGGATCTATGCCCATTTTCCGCACTGTATCCTGATAAAGCAGGTTTAGGCTACTGCCACCGTCCATGAGGACTCTTGTGAGATGAAATCCGTCCACGATTGGGTCGAGGACCAGTGCGGCAAAACCGCCATGACCGATGCTAGTGGGGTGGTCCCTTCGATCGAAAGTGATTGGGCAGGAGGACCATGGGTTGAACTTTGGGGCGACTGGCTCCATCGCGTATACGTCCCGTAGCGCACGCTTCCTCTCCCGCTTGGGAATGTGGGTCGCGTATATCATGTTCACCGTCCGCACTTGTGGGCGAAACCCTTTCTGTCCATTGTTGTTCGGCGGCCTGGGCTCCTCCTCGTCGTCGCTGTTCAGCCCCTTGTCCTTGTGTTTGGCTCTTAACTTGCCTGCCTGCTTGAACACCCAACAATCCCTGTTGGTGTGATTGGCTGGCCTTTCGGGGGTGCCATGAATCTGGCACGAGCGGTCGAGTATCCGGTCCAAACTGGACGGGCCCTGGGTATTCTTTTTAAATGGCTTTTTCCGCTGACCGGATTTATAGCCTCTGAATCCGGCATTAACTGTCGTATCCTCATTGTTGTCGCTGCTAACGCGGCGCTTTTTATTATTTCGACGTGACCTGCCACTTTTGTCCTTAGTATCTGAATTACCGTGCTTCTTCGATAAGTTGTTGCTGCGAGCTAGCCAGCTATCTTCGCCCGCGCAAAAGCGGGTCATGAGTGTCGTGAGGGCTGCCATGGTTTTCGGCTTTTCCTGTCCCAGGTGCCGGGCAAGCCACTCGTCGCGGATGTTATGTTTGAAGGCTGCTAGGGCCTCTGCGTCCGGACAATTGACTATCTGATTTTTCTTTGTTAGGAACCGTGTCCAGAATTGCCTGGCCGATTCTTCTGGCTGCTGAATCATGTGGCTTAGGTCGTCGGCGTCCAGTGGCCGCACATAGGTCCCCTGAAAGTTGTCGAGGAACGCGGCTTCCAGGTCCTCCCAAGAACCAATTGAGTCCGCTGGTAGGCTGTTAAGCCAGTGCCGGGCTGGTCCTTTAAGCTTAAGGGGTAGGTATTTGATGGCGTGCAGATCATCGCCACGTGCCATGTGGATGTGAAGGAGATAATCCTCAATCCATACTGCCGGATCTGTCGTACCATCGTACGACTCGATATTGACGGGTTTAAAACCCTCTGGGATTTTATGATCCATTACTTCGTCTATGAAGCATAGTGGGTGTGCGGCGCCCCTGTACTTGGCTATGTCACGACGCAGCTCGGAAGAGCTGTGCCTGCTGTGTTCGGCCCGACCGGATTTATTGTGTCCAGAGTGAAGATCATCACGTGTCATCGGGCGTCCACGCGATCCATAGATCGATCTTGTTTGCTTTGCTTTATCCTCCAGTATGTCTCGCAGGTCTGGCTCGTTTTCCCGTGCCTTATTTGAACGGCACCGGGGCATGGCTTGCTTAAGGGTTCGATAGGCCTCTCTGTCGCGGCCACAGGGTGGCCGGTCTGCCATGTCATATGCTTCCCCCTCTGATTGGGATAGCGGCCTGCGCTTAGGATAATTTTTGGAGGGGCGCCCGAGTTCATACTCTTCGGCCGCAAGGACTTCAGTCCATCTATCATCTAGCAAATCTTGATCAGCTCTAAGCTGTTGCTACTTTTTCTTTAGGCTGTTGGCCGTGGCGAGAAGCCTGCGTTGAAAACGCTCTTGTTCGGCGGGGTCTGATGGTACGACGAATTCGTCGTCGTCGAGGCTTGCCTCGTCTTCGGAGGGAGGCATGTAGTTATCATCCTCAACCTCTTGCTCTGCCGCTCTCTCCTGAGGGCTGGCTTTTCCATCTTCCTGCGCCGAATCTTGCTGGTTCTGGTGTTCTTCGGCGCTGTCCGGGGTAGTATTATCTCCCGTGCCGGAATCACCGTTTCTGCTGTGGCGGGATTTAGAGCGGCGCCGTTGGCGCCAGCGTTTTGGCGGTTTTTTCGAGTTGTCGTCTTCCGCTGTTCCATCGCCATCTGCATCCTTTGGAGCATCCACCATATATATGTCATATGACGAGGTGGCGGTCCAGCGCCCTACAGGTGCTGGTTCTTGTTCATCTCCTCCTTCGTCGTCCATACCGTCGAAGTCTTCGGAGCCGAAGTCAAGCATGTCGGTTAAATCGTCGACAGTGGCTATTAAGTGGGTGGTGGGTGGGCTTTGAATTTCTTCGTTGTCCGAATCCCAACCTCGCAGACCATAGTCCGGCCTGGGCTCTCCTAATAAAGAGAGAGACTTGAGAGAATTCAGGATATCACTGAAAGGTGAGCACTAAAAGATGTCTGCGGCGGTGAACTCCATTACAGGCGCCCAATCAGATTCGATCGGCGGGGGCACGGAAGGCTCGGAGTTCGGAGAAGAGTCCGGCTCCTTGGAGTCCTGGGCCGTGCGGAGTACGGGGCTGGCGTTCGGCTCGATCGCCTTTGAGATCGCAGCCCCCGAGGTGACGTTCAACCGTTCATCCCCGGAGAACGCAGCGGGCTCCGAGTCAAGGATCAGGGCCAGAGCGTGTGCGGCCTCCAAGGTACTATTTGGAGGCAGAGCTATATCATGCCCCTCGAAATAGTGCGGCGCGCTTGGCTGTGGCTCGAACCCGTCGAAGATCAAGTCTCCGCGGATATCAGCCGTGTAGTTCAAGCTTCCAAACCTGACTTGATGGCCAGGGGCGTAGCTTTCGATCTGCTCCAGATGACCAAGCGAATTGGCCCGCAGAGCGAAGCCGCCGAAGATGAAGATTTGTCCGGGGAGGAAAGTCTCACCCTGGACCTCATCGTTGTTGATGATCAAAGGAGCCATCGGGCCTAGAAGCGACGACACAGAGGAACTCTCAATGAAAGCACCAATGTCGGTGTCAAAACCGGCGGATCTCGGGTAGGGGGTCCCGAACTGTGCGTCAAGGTCGGATGGTAACAGGAGACAAGGGACACTTTATTTTACCCAGGTTCGGGCCCTCTCGGTGGAGGTAAAACCCTACTCCTGCTAGATTAATATTGATGATATGGGTAGTACAAGAGTGGATCTACCACGAGATCAAGGAGGCTAAACCCTAGAAGCTAGCCTATGGTATGATTGTGTATGATGATGGTTGTCCTACGGACTACAACCCTTCGGTTTAGACAGACACCGGATAGGGTTAGGGTTACACAGAGTTGGTTACAATGGTAGGAGATCTCGAATATCCGCATGCCTAGCTTGCCTTCCACGCCAAGAAAAGATCCTTCCGGACACGGGACGAAGTCTTCAATCTTGTATCTTCATAGTCCTGGAGTCCGGCTATCCGAACACCCCCTAATCCAGGACTCCCTCAGTTGCATACAAGGAGACGATGGCCGAATCACTAGACAAGGCTCTTGAGTTATTTCCAATGAAGAAGGTTGTTCAAGCTTGCATTTGGACTTGAATCGGAACCCCTCCCCTTTGGTTGCTAGTAGCCCCCCACCCTTGAACCGAGATGAAATTGTTGGACCTATTTTGACCCAAGAAGTGAGGCCAACATTTAGCATGTTTCCAAATAACCAAAATGAAGCTTTGCAAGAGGAGAATGATGAGTATGCGAACGATGACAATGATGTTGATCTCCATGACAAAAATGTGGGTGATCTCGACAAATATCATTTGCAAGAGACAATGGACCATTCCATCCCTTATTCCCGTGGATATGCATCGGATTCGGATGACGAAGGTCCCGATGAACAAGTTGATGAGGAGGGGTTCACGGTGAAGGAGGCCGAAGCTTTCGAGAAGGTATTCGGTCGGGATCATCCGACTACATTGTTCAAGGATGTTAGTCTCGCGGATGAAGCCGTGGTAGATGGTGGCCAAGGTATATCTCTTGGGGTTAGGCCAAGCTCTCACCATGATTTGGATGACGGCAAGAACAGGATCGCTAAAGGGTCTAAGTTCGAAACCTTCTTGGAATTGAAGATGTGGCTCGACAACTACTCGGTTACGCATTATTGTCCACACAAGGTGGTGAACTCGGACGTCAATGTGCGCTACACGATCGCATGTGCATGTGAAGATGAAATATGTCCGTGGATTGTACGTGCAAGACCATGGAAAGGAGGTCCCACTTGGCACATAGTGAGTTGTGTGCCAACTCACATGTGCCGAGGCAAAAGGGTGGATGGCAAGGTTGTGTCCCAAGACCACAGACAACTCACGTCCGAGTTCATCGCTTAAAGGCTCTCCAACTCAATATCCACACTTCCGACAATGAGCGTCCAACATGTCATTGACCTTGTGAAAGCCATCTTTCATTACAAGTTGAAGTACGTCAAGGCATGGAAGGCGAAGCAAGCCGGATTTAAGATATTGTATGGTACTTGGGAGGAAGCATACAACCGAATCCCTAGGTTGTTAGCCATGGCCGCCACAAACCCGGACATGGTTCATGTGGTCGAGCCTCATGGGGAAAAACTATGGTTCATGAAGGAAGGAAAGTCCAAGTATTTGGCCGTGCATTTTGGGCGTTTGAGCAATGCGTGAGGGCTTTCGAACACGGTAGGCCGGTCATCGCCATTGATGGCACGTTCTTGACCGGACAACACAAGGGCACCTTGTTGGTTGCGATAGCAAGTGATGCCAATAACCGGGTGTTGCCATTGGCATTTGCTTTGGTTGAGGTGGGGAACAATGACAATTGGGAGTGGTTTTTGCGTCTTTTGAGGACGAAGGTGTTGAAAGGATCGAGATGGACCTAGAGGGGGGTGAATAGGTACAATTACAAATTTTAATTATTACTTAGCAATTTGAGGCAATAGTGCGTAATATGAAAGTGAGCCTAACAATTGCAAGTGTGATGCTAAGAGCTAAACAAGATAAACAAGTAACACAAGTATGTAAGTAAGCAAACACAATATGATATAAGTAAGTGCTAAGAGACAAGTAACCACAAGTAGAGAGTTAGGGTTAGGAATAACCGCAACTCCGGGAGACAAGGATGTTTGCCAATGTTCACTTCCTTGGAGGGAATCTACGTCACCGTTAGAGAGGTGGATGTTACCACGAAGGTACACCAACGCCATGAAGGCTCACCCTATTCTCCCTTTGAGACAACACCAGAAAGGCATTTCTCAACCACTAGTGGTAGACCTTGGGGTGGTCTCCAAACCCTCAGAAACTTTTTCGGGGGTAATCACAATGGTCGATTCCTCTTCGAAAGACTTCTACCGCCTAGGAGTCTCCAACCTCCAAGAGTAACAAGAATGTTGGGAAATGCTCAAGAGCTTTCTCAAATCATGAATTACTTTGGTGAGAAGAAGTGGAAGGAGTGGATCTATCACTGAGACATAACCCTGAGATTTACTTGATAAACATGATTAGTCCCAAAATGCATGTTGTCATCGACTTGAGCAGGGAGTTTCTGTCCTGCTCCTTCACCCATGAGAAACGCCTTTCCAACAAGGAGGCTCATGGCTATCCAGGTAGGTAATCCAATCTCGAGGATCTGTGCAACCTAGCCTCCCCTCCTCACGCGCCAGTGGCCACTCCGGCCCCGACGGACACACCCTCCCCTGCCGGTGGCCACTCCGGTGTCGGCAGCCACCACAAGGTCCACGATGGCTCCTTTTGCTCTCAACTTTGACCGTGGCAAGAAATTCCAGGCAGACATGAGAGCCAAGTTTGGCCATCCAGTGGTTTTCTCCCCGGGCTTTCGTCAAAAGGAGTTCACCATGGTGGTTTCTTTCTCAAGGGCATCCTTCAAGCTTGATGCCCACACGATTAGTGTCTCTCTCCTTGCTATGTTTGGAGGTTATGCCCAAGGATTTAGAGTCCGCTTCTTGAGGAATCGATCTTATAAGTTTTTGATGGCTTCCAAGTCAGTGGGGTTTGAGATTTACAATGGTGGTAAAATTGTGGAAAAGGACTTTGAGATGGTTTTTAGCCTTTGCAATTTTGGTGGTCCTAATTGGATCAGAGAAGAACGTGCTTATTATGCTGAACTTGACAATGAGTGGACTCTAGTGGGTAGGAATGGCCATGCCGTCGATCCTAACTCCAGTGATCGCCGGAGTTACAGTTCGGTGGTCCAGGGAGGCCGGTCAGTTTTTGAGCGATTATCGGGGCCTATTCATGATGGCAATAATCAAGCAATTATCCCCTCTTCATCACTGCCTAATCAAGGTGTTAACCAGCCTCAAATTGAGCCTCGTATTGCTTCACGTCTGCATGGGGGTGTCGTACATTATCTGCCATGCATGTGGAGACACGGGGCATTTTGCGCGCAACTGTCCAAACCCAAACCTTCCTGGGATTTGGCCTTTCATTAAATTCGACTCTTTCCCTAGCCCACCTAACGAAGCTTGGGCTGAGGGAGCCATTGAGGCCTGGTTCCACTATATTGGGCCGACTGCTCCAATTAGGCAGGTGTCGTCATTTAAGGAGCTAGTCAAGGACCATTTCCAAAATTTCCAACCGAGACCGTCGCTTGCTTCCTCGCATTCCACTACACCTACCACCTCTGCTACTTCCTCTGCTCCCACCTCGACAAGCTCGCTTGGTTCCTCCTCGTCGCCAGTCAGGGTTGTGGTGGCCGCCTCGTCGGTGGATGATCTGATGGCCAACATTCCCATAGACCCGCTCCCGTTTGTGCCAGAAGGATTTCAGATACAAGAAATTGCGGGAAGAACCGGGGTTTCTCGTGCCATTCTTCCCCACCGCCCTCGAAGACACGAAGATTGGGCGATAGCTTCCATCCATCCACATCCTAATGAGGTATTTTCCCCTAATGTCCGAGAGGTTCTAGAGGAATTTTTTCAAGAGGATGCTCATGTTGGGTTCAGAGAGATCCAACCCTGCCCCTTTGGAGAAGCTTACGTCCAGTTATTGCATGTGAGAGATAGAGACAGGCTCATTAGGCAGAGCCGCATGCATTTGGAGATGTGTTTATCTCTTTTACTAAGCACAATGAGGGCAGAAACTGGCGTAGGTTCAATTTCAATCGGATTTGTTCGCTGTTGTTCATCGGTGTTCCGTTCGATTACTGTAATACTGAAGACATTGCTTCTGCCATTTCCAAATGGGGGAGAATCATCAGCTGGGAAAGGGAGGATGCTTTGAGGGGGAAAATTCTGGTTAAGGCAAGGGTGACATAGCTCATTGATATACCAAAAAGTATCAGGTGGTCTGAGGGAGAGAGATTTGAAGAAGAATCATGGACCAGTTCTGTTGAAATCCTTCAGGAGGAGATGCTGGGAGGTGGGCCAGTAGATGAGGACCCTATCCCGCCGGATGGTGTGGACCCACACCCAGTTCCACAGCACGCAAATGACTTCCCAGGTTTTCAGCCTCTGCCAGTGCACAATGTTCACATTTAGAATGAGGGCTGGGATGCCAGGGAGGAACCTGTTGAACAAGATGATCAGGAGCAGCATTGGGCTTTTCCACAGCAAGACCCAGTGGCACCACTTCAGCAGCAGGTTGAGCTTCCAGTTCAGCAGGATGATGGACACCCTAATAGCAGCATTACTACAACTGTCTCTTTGTCAGATGGCCTGCTGTCTCTCACTCATTCTCCAAGTGAAGAGGTCAACCAGGCCATGCATGTTCCGCCAATGGCCATGGGACTGCTGAATATTGCTTTGGCATACCATGATGAAGACGAAGATCTGCAGATGGATAACAACCTACAGCTAAATGATGAGCAACAGAATATTTCTGAAGGACTAGTGGTTGGCTCTGTTGCTATTAACCAATCTGCTGAGATGATATCCACTGTCAAGGAAGGGGGACAACCCTCTACTGTGAATCAGCATAGCCAGCTGCAACAGACTCAGTCAGATGAGGGGATTGCTCTTGCTCCCTTTGAACAAACTTCTGTCCCCGCTGTTAACACTTCTGCTGAAGAAACACCCACATCTCATACACAGTCATTGTCTGCATTAGATAAAGGGAAATAAGATGTGCCAATCCCTCAGGGGGGAACATCCTCCAATTTCAGCAACAAAGGTATTTCTGGGAATAACTCAACCTTAGTTTCTTCACCTATGTTTGATTTACACTCAATTACTGAGAAACATGCTCTGGATATTATTAATGGTTCTCACCTAATTTCTTAAGAAGGTCTGGACCTCTGGATTCAAAACTTTGCTCCAGCAACTCAAGGAAAGAAAAACACTTTCAAGATTGAAATACCTGTAAGTTGGTTCAACTTCATAATACATCTGCTGCTGACACCAGATAAGTTTGGTTGGACAATGCATCTCCTTAAGTCTGATTTATGGAAATTGCTTACTGACAACTGTGACAATGAAGAGACTATCCTCTTCCATATTCCTGATGGCTGCATAACTTCTCAGGCCCCAACATGTAAGGAGATCTTCCAGGGTGTGGGCAAAGAAAATGAAGGGATAAGCCTAGCTGCACACTCTTCAAGTGGAGCTGGTAGCCTCCTGCAGCATGTGTCTCCCAACAAAATCATCTTACTTAACCCTGGAGAAGCCACATCTAAGAAAAGAAGTGAGAAAGAGCCACTGGTTGAAACTCAGGTAAGAAGAAGTGATAGAATTAAGAAGGATAACAATGGTTATAGGAGGAAAATTTGTGATACTCAATCTTGCTTACCATGCAATGCCATTCCTCCAGTTATTTAGAATAAAGTGGTTAAGAACCTGACCAAATCTTTCTTTAAGGTGGCTGAAGATGAGCTCCAAGAGAAGCTATCCAAGAGGCCCAAGAAGAAGGGGCATGAGGAGGTGCCCAAGGCCACTGGATCTGGAACTCAACTAAACTTTGCATAATGATAGGGTGCTTTAATAGTTATAGGTCCTGCTGCTACATAATGCTGTGTTATTATCTTCAGACTGTCTGTGTTATGTGTAATGGGTTTAGCAGCTTTTGTAATCTGGTGAACCATGACCCTGTGAGGCACCTTTTGTTTCATCCTAGGTTATGCCACTTCAGTAAAAATCCTGGGATTAAGCTACTTGAGAGAATTACTCTATTATCCTTCCTGGTTATGTTGAAATGGTTGTTACTGATCTCTCATTTATGGATGTTGCATACTCAAGTTCTCTGCACTCTTGCTCCACTACTGTGTTTACAGGCTCAATGCACTACTCAGGAGGTTATCAAGGGATGGACCTTGATACAACAATATAAATTCTTATTGTTTAATTACGAATAACACCAGATCCTAGAACATTCTTAATTGGAATATGAGAGGTATTAATGCACAAGACAAATGGCTGGCTATTAGGCAAAAATTGGAGGAAGGTGCTGCTGGAGTAGTGTGTATCCAAGAAACAAAGAGAGATAATTTTGATCTTGCCTACATTCACAAATTTTGCCCTAAAAGATTTAATAAATTTGAATTTATGCCTTCTATTGGGGCCTCTGGTGGCATTCTGACTACCTGGAATGGTTCTATCTTCACAGGAGAACTACTTTTTTAGAACAAATTCTCTATTTCAATTCAATTCACATGTAATATTTCTGCAAACAAGTGGATTCTCTCAAACATATATGGGCCTTGCAGACATGAGGAAAAGATTGAATTTATTGACTGGTTTAGCAATATTCAAATGCCAAATGATGTGGACTGATAGTCATGGGTGATTTTAATTTCACCAGGTCACCAGAGAATAGAAACAAACCAGGTGGAGATGTCAATGAGATGCTTTTATTTAATGAGGCCATCAGTAACCTGGGATTGATTGAATTACCTTTGAAAGGAAGACAGTATAGCTGGAGCAACATGCAGGACTCCCCTCTCCTTGAAAAGTTGGATTGGTTCTTCACTTCTGCAGCTTGGATGACCAGTTACCCTAACTCCATGGCCCTTCCCCTGGCAAAACCTATCTCTGATCACCTTCTATGCATGTTCAAGATTTGCACAAATATTCCAAAGTCCAAGGTATTCAGATTTGAAAATTATTGGTTAAAACATAGCTCTTTTAAACAAGTGGTGCAATCAGCTTGGAATATTCCGATGGGTTTTACTGATCAGGCTAAAAAGATTAATGCCAAATTAAAAAACCTCAGAAGAGCTCTGAAGTTGTGGGCTAAAAGTCTATCTTGCATGAAAAAACAAATTGAGGAACTCAATGCGTGCATATTTTTTTGGGACTTGATTGAATAATACAGGAACCTTTCTTTATTTGAGGCCAACTGCAGAATTATGCTTAAGGAGTACTTGTTGACTGTTCTTAATAATCAGAAGATTTATTGGAAGTAGAGAGGAAAAATTAAAGGTGTTAAGTTTGGGGATGAAAACACAAAGTTTTTCCACACAAAGGCTTCCATTAATCATAGTCATAATAAAATTGCAATGTTGTTGAATAAGGACCAAGTGGAAGTTACAGAACATGAAGGAAAAGCTGCAATTTTATGGGAAGCTTTCAAAGACAGATTGGGGCAATCTACTGGACACACAATGCATTTTGATCTCCATGATCTTTTTGATCAAACAATTGATCCTCAAATTTTTATTCAATTAGAGGAACAGTTCACCAAGGAGGAGATTGAGGAGGTGGTTAAAAATCTACCATATGATAAGTCCCCAGGTCCAGACGGTTTCAACAATGAGTTCATTAAAGCTTGCAGGGATATTATTAAGGAAGATGTTATTGATCTAATCATGGATTTCCATGCTGGTACTGTGAACTTGGAGAGTATAAATACTTCCTACATTACTCTGATTCCAAAAAAAGAAGTTCCTCCCACACTTAATGATTTCAGGCCTATCTCTTTGTTAAATGGGGTGCTTAAGATCATCACAAAATTGTTGGCCAATAGACTGCAAAAAAGAATTCTGAAATTGGTTCACATCAACCAATATGGTTTCCTCAAGGACAGAGTGATTCAAGACTGCCTAGGATGGGCATATGAATATATACACCAATGCCATAAATCAAAAGAGGAAATGCTGGTAATTAAGCTGGATTTTGAAAAGGCTTTTGATACAATTGAACATCAAGCAATCATTGAGATTTTCAGAGCAAAATGGTTTTGGGATAAATGGATATCATGGATGCAGATGCTCTTTTCTACTGCCTCTTCGGCTGTCATGCTAAATGGAGTGCCTGGGAAGAAATTTTACATTAAGAGAGGAGTGAGACAGGGAGATCCTTACTCTCCCCTAATCTTTGTTCTTGTTGCTGACTTGCTACAGACTATTTTGAATAGGGCCATGAGGCTAAATCTTATTACACCTCCACTATAGGTCACATCCTGCCCAGATTTCCCAATTGTTCATTATGCAGATGATACTTTGGTCATCATGCAAGCAAATGCCATACAATTGATTTGTCTCAAAGCTCTTCTAAATACATTTGCTTTAGCAACTGGTCTTAAGGTCAATTATGCAAAATCTATAATGGTACCTCTGAACATTAATGAAGACAGAGTGGACATTTTCACTAACACACTGCATTGTGCTAGGGGACAATTCCCCTTTACTTACTTGGGGCTACCTTCGGGTATTCATAAACCAACTGTGGAGCAGTGTCTTCCACTTGTTAACAGAATTGCAAAAAGACTTGCAGGCCTTTCTATCTTCATGACTCAACCAGGAAAAGTTCTTTTATTCAAATCAGTGCTTTCTTCCTTATCTGTCTTCTTCATGAGCTGTTTGGACATCCCTGTGACAATTAAGAAGCAGATCATCAAATATTTGAGACACTGTCTATGGAGGAGCTCTTACATGGAGAATAGAAGACCAGCTTTGGTGGCTTGGCACATAGTTTGCAGACCAAAAAATCAGGGTGGACTGGGCATACTGGATATATACACTCACAACAAAACCCTTCTAATGAAGAATCTGCACAAATTCTTTAACATACATGATATACCTTGGGTACAACTAATTTGGGAAACTTATTATTCTCAAGGGCAACTTCCAGGAAATAACATGATTGGCTCTTTCTGGTGGAAATCAAACCAGGCTCTTATGGATCAGTACAAAGCAATGGCAAGATGTAATGTGGGAGATGGTAGAACTGCTTTTTTCTGGGATGACCTGTGGTACACATCCATTTTCAAGCATACATACCACCACCTGCACTCCTTTGTCACAAATCCACATGTTACTGTCCAAGCAGTAATAAACACTGAATACTTACAGGACGTGTTTCATTTACCACTCACAACTGAAGCTTATGTGGAATTCTTGCAAGTGGAAGACATATGCATCCAAACAAGGCAATCTGAACATATAGACTCTCTGGACACCTGGAGCTACATTTGGGGGAATGAATTCTATTCATCAATCAAGGCATACAAAGTACTGATTGAACACAAACAAGTCCCACCACACTTCAATTGGGTTTGGAACTGCTCCTGTCAGCCAAAGCATAAGGTGTTCTTTTGGAAATTACTTCATGATAGAGTAAATACAAGGTACCTACTCAGGAGAAAAAACTTTGTGCTGGAAGTTTACAACTGTGCTGTTAGAGACTGTCAACATGAAGAAACTCTACATCATCTTTTTTTGGGGTTGCCCTTTTGCACAACAATGTTGGGATTACATTTGTCCTACTAGAACTCCAAATTTATCAGTCCTCGAAGCTTTTCAAGACCTTAAGAATAAGCTGCATTTTCCATTCTTTATGGAGATCATCATTCTTGCATCATGGGCCATTTGGATAACTAGAAATAACAAGATATTTGAAAATATCACTCCAACTTTCCAGGGATGGAAGTTCATATATTTAGAGGAGCTTAAGCTACTGAAATATAGAATGAAGCTAAAGCATTAGAGAATGTTCTCTACCTGGTTGGATTCTTTGTTGTAATATCCTTTTCTTTTCTTTTTTCCTGTTGTAGGTTTTTGCTAGTTTCTCTTAATGTTTTCTCTCTTTTATTTCTTATTTTGTTTTTTTCTAGGGCTTACCTCAAGCCCTTAAGACTACTTTGTTAAGTTCTTTTATTAATAAAAGTTGCAGTGGGGTTTTTACCCTACTGTTTATAATCATTTTTTAAAATGCATGTTGTCATCAACATCAAAATACAATTAAGGACATGATTGCACTTTCAATCTCCCCCTTTTTGGTAGTTGATGACAACATACATGCACTTCTTAATAAAAATAAAAAACTTGGAATATCGAAATGATTTGTTGTGGAGCTCCCGCAAAACAGGTGCATACATAATATAAGCATGAGGATAGCTCCCCCTCAATTTTATACCATCACAAAAAAATCTCATAAACAAGATAACAAGATAACATAAAACCATAATAGGATCCATATAGGTTCATCACTCATAGCATAGAACATAAGTCGATAACATACGTAACATGAGTTCGATACAGGCTAATATCATAGCATCACATAAATAAGTGCCTACTCCCCCTTGGCATCAAATACCCAAAAGGGGTCATAACATCATCAAAGAGCATCATCATCATCATCATCATCATGAGCACCACTGCCACTAGCCTCGTCAAAGAAGTCAGCCCACTCAGGACCCGAGGGAAAACCAAAGTCAGAAGGTGGTTCGTCAGGGAGACGTTCATCATCACTCACATCATAAACTCCGGAGTCTCTCAGACGAGCCTTCAGAGCATTCTTGGAAGTGACCATGCGAGTGAGAACATTGTGATTTTGGGAGCAATGAAAGGTAAACACCTTCATCATGGCCGAGTGAGCCTTCCCAAGAAAGCGAGCAATGCGCCCAAAGGATGTAGAACCGGAAGGAGGAGAACGAGCAGTAGGAGGAGGAACACTAGCTGCAGTGCGACGAGCAGGAGCAGAAGAGTCCTTGGGGACCCAATCATTCGCCATGTGAGGTGAAATGACCCACCGCTCATGAAAGTGAGTGCGGGCAATGGGAAATGGAGCAAAACTCTCAATAAAATCCTGAAGAAAGCGGGCATGAGGAAAGGCCCACTTGTGCTGAAAACAAGCGAGACGGATCTCATGCCACGGAAAATGAGGAACATTTATCTTCCCCTTTGGAGATGTATAGAGGCGATGGATGAGATCAATGCAGTAGCTATTGCAAGACCCCTTGTCACCCATCTTCGGATAAATGTTGCGAATGACACACTGATAGATGATGTAGAAAGGGGAGCGCCAAATGGAGACTTGGTTCAGACCCTTTTGTTTCTCCTCATTACTCATTTCTTCTATCGGTTTGTGTGGGGACCCCGACTCATAAGTCGTGATCACCGAATGCACGTGTACAGTGATCCCAGAGATCAATGCTCACTGAACACACAAAAGCTGAATAACGAGAGTCTTACATCCATACATACCGTCTTACATAAATTATGACCATTATGGTCAAGTCTTACATAGATAAGCCACAAGGGCTGAACACCAAATAAACTTAAGCAGCGGAAATCTTCGTCGATAACTTGGACCCATGCCATCTGCCTTAACCCTACAGGCATTCTGACTGGGAAGCGTCCTAGCTCGCATGTTCGTCACCAAGGTACTCTTCATTATATCCTGTTTTTTTCATGCCTAGCCAATAAAATAACCAGTGGCAAGCCAATGAGTACTTTGAATGTACTCGCAAGCAACCCATATTTTGGTTCAAGATACAACAATGCATGATATAGGTAAATTTTTGCGGAAAGCTAGTTTTGAGTGCAATGACATGTTCAACAACTTGTAAGGCATGCATCAGGAGAATTCAAGTAACCAAGAGGACAGGTAACAGATATCAACATAAAGGGAGTGGGCTCCAACCCAACTCATCTATGTCAAGTCCTTTGACTTGACCCAAGTAGTTCTTCCCACACACACTGGTTTGTAAACAAGTGGACGTAGCCCAAGAGCGGTTACCCAACTGTCCTTGACCGTGGACACGGCTATTCGAATAGTTTTACACTCTGCATAGGTTGCACACTTTACCCACAAGATCCGGGGAACTTCCGTGTCATCCACGACCCGCGATACCTCAAGTACCCGGGGTAAGCACCCGATCATTATCTTTCCCTAGACGAAACTAACAAAGAGTCCACTCGTTGTTCCGTATCCTCACGATGTACATCATACGAGACTCTCTCGAGATCGTAACATCCGAGAGGGGACACAACGGTGTATCCGGTGCCCTGTAAAAACAGTCATGGCCGCCCTACCTGGCACGACCCCGTCCCGAGAGAGTGCACCAACAACTCTCCCATCACTAGTAATGCGGGCTCCAAGCTAGTATCGGCCTAGGTAATCAATAATGCCCTTTCCCATCAAAGGGTAGAGTGGTTGCGCATGTAAGGTTGGAATAACGGTCGCAACTTAAACCAATCCGTTTTGAAAAACAACACGCACACTTGCCTTGGTACACCACTTCGTCATCAAGTGGTTACCCAACTCATCATCTCCCCCGAGCATAAGTGGCACCCGATGGGGGTTTTCGAAAAGTCTTTTGAAAATACTTTGTCTCCATCACCATGCATATTCCCGTCCCTTTTTGCGTAGCATCTACTTTAGCACTCTATCTACTCCCACCGGCATAACCCTCATAAGAAGGTAGGGTCATGCACAATGCAAGTATCAACAAGGAGGAAATGAAGGCAACCCACCAAAGTGGCTACCATCTCATCATGATTCCGATGCAACAATAATAAAGTGTTATATGAAATGCATAAAAAGGGTTTCATAGACATGGTCAAAAGGGTTGCTTTACTTGGTCTTCAAAGTCTTCAAGTCCTTCTCCTTCTTCTTATCCAACTACTCCGTCAAATACGGGATCTATTCGACGCAAGAAAATAACGAGAAAATAAGCCAATAGTAAAACAGAGAAACCAAATTGCTAAGAAAAATGTCAACTTATTTTTGTTAAATACTAGGGTGAAAACTAAGAAGGGGAAAATTCCTAGTTTTGGATTTGGAGTTAGGGGGGCAGAGTAGTGGATTTTTAAACGAAGATCTTATTGTTTAAATTTGAATTTAAATTTGAACAGTGCAGAAAAGTGTAATGGATGTGTATGAAAGTTACATCAATAAATAGGTGGGATTAGTATAAGATTTTAGGAGTTGGAATTATTCCATTTGGATAAATTTTTATCCTGTGGAATTTTTATAAAACAGACAAAAAAAGGAAAAAGAGAAGTGGCACTATGCCACTGGGCCAGAAAGGCCACAGTGCAGCAGGCCCAGAGGGGATTCAGCCCGCGCGAGGCTGCCACGTCGAAGGCGTAAAGGCAAAATATGCCTTCAGCCGACGTAGCGAACCGGTACGCGCGTGCGTGTGTTTTAAACCTGACATGTGGGACCCACACATCAGGACGTAAGGCTGACGGACGGGCCCCACGGCCGTCGTCGTCAACCTTGGGTCAGAGAGGGCGGCGAGCTCACTGGCGATGATGCAGGGCACGGCGAGCTTGGACAAGGGCAGGGACGGACTCAGCGTGGCGTCGCCGTTCGGGTGGAGGTGGAACCGGTCGCCGGGGTGGCCTGGTTCGCCGGCGACGAGGTCACGTGGCGGAGGGGCTTCGGCGGTGGCGGTTCCGGCCGTTTCCCGCAGCTACAGAGAGGGGAAACAAGGGGGAAAGGATCAGAGAGCTGCAGGAGTTCCAGATCGAGAGGTAAGGGGGCCGGGGACGTCCTGTACCTCGCGAACTCCGGCGAGCCGAAGCGGCGGAGCTCGAGCTCGATCTCAAGGTCGGGCGGCTCTCGGAAGGAACTGGGTGCAGGGGGGATGATTAGGGGGTGAGAGAGCGAGTGGTGAGGAGAGGAGGGCTCGGGGAGGCCTTTAAGTAGGCGAACGGCGAGGTGCCGTGGAGCCATGCGCTAGAGAGCTCCTGCTCGTCACCACAGGGCTCGGGAGGAGCTAGCGCCGTGTCTGGGGCGTTTCTGGGCGTGGACTACGCTGAGGGGAGCTAAGGGAGAGAGCGGGAGAAGGCCAGAGAGGATCGCGCGTGTGAGCCGCACCATTGGCGCGCTCGTGCGGCCAGCGCGCGTGCGAGCAGGGGAGAGAGAGAGCGGGAGAGAGGAAGGGGACAGCACCGTGTCGTGACGCGGACGTCAAGGGGCGTTGGTTGGCGTGCTGGGGAGGCCCGAGGTGGTCGTAGGTGTCGGGCAGAGGGCGGCTACAGTGTGGGAGCGCACTGTAGCGCGCTTCGGAGCGTGCAAATGGCCGGCATGCCATTTTGTTTGGTAAAGTGGGCACGGCCAAGCATGTCTAGTAGCTCTAGGGAGGAGTAAAGAAGTAGGAGATGGCCTTGGATGCCCTGGGTGGCCAGTAGGAGAGGAGAGAGGTAGAAGAAGAGGGAGAAATGGGCTGTCCAGAGAGAGAAAGAGGTGGTTTTACCCCTCCAATAATTGAGCTATGGATTTGCCATTGCTACTGGAGGTGGAAGGGGACTAGGAGGGGCTGTGGTAAAAAGTTGAGGCCATGGAGAAGAGTGGAAGTGGTCAAAACAGGGGTTTTAGTAAAATGGCAGAAGGTGTTTGTTGTTGGTTTGGGCAAGAAGATGAACTCTTCTTGTCATCAGGCTTGACAGGGTCAAATGGCATGAGAAAATAAGGGGTTTCACCAATATTGAGTTCATTTGGGAAAAGTTGCCAATGCAACTTTTGTAAACCCTAGAAATTAGCAGAAATGAACTTGTGTAGATCTAGTTGAGCAAATCACTTCTCCTTGATGCACCACTTGGTGTAGTGGCCTCACTTTGTCATGTGAACATGCTCACAAAAGTTGGGGTCAAGAAGATAAAGTTGGTAGTACAAACTTGTTCAAATTTGGTTCTGGACAGAAAGGGTTTTGAGGGGGTTTGATGATGTTTTCTTGATCTTGAAGGCTTGAGGCTTTGCTAGATCATCAAATGTGTCATATGTGACATGCTAGAATTTTCTTGGATTTTTATAAAAATATTTCCTGTAGAAATATTTCAAATCTTCAAATGGGAAGAAATGGTTTTGGGAAGTTTTGTCCAATATTTTGAACATGACCATGTGTTGAAACTCATACATATGGACAATATATGTCCACTGAGTTTCCCTGATTTTTCTCAAATATTTTTCAAGCTTTAAAATAATTTTAACCTATTTAAGACCATTTCTGGCCTTAAGAAAAAGCCTTTAAATAAAATAGGAAAATAACTTTTAAAATTATATTTTTGTGGTTTCTGGGTATCCTATATCTAATAGGAGTCAAATATATTTTTGGAAAGATTTTTACTTCCCTTAATTAAGTACTTGCAGTGCAAACCTCAATTCAGGGGTTTTGGGAAAACTAATTTTTGAAAATACTATTTTGCCAAATTATTTTTGTAAGAAAATACTATATTGCACTATACACATGGCATGATCATTGGGCAGAACTTTGGGGCAAGGAGATGAAGTATAGAAGGTGAAGCTATGTTGACTTTTAAGAGCACTTGAAAAAGACAGAGAGAAAACCAACTCAAATAATGCAAAAGTTTTTGTCAAACCACACTTTATCATGATTTATCATCTTAAGTGTTGTGCCATGAAAATCCGGGTGTGACAGACCTACCCCCTTACAAGAATCTCGTCCCCGAGATTCCCAAACTAGGCGTGGAAAAGAATACAAAAACTTGGATGTGGGGTAGTCTTCACTTCTTCATATTGCTTCTGCTTTCGAGTAGTGCTCCACTGAATCCTTGGAGTGCTTGATCCAGGTTGCTAAGGGGTCTCTCGCATAGGTTAGGTTGGGCTGGAGGTCGATGGCTCGGTGATTGATGTCCTTGTAGAGGTCGGGCTAGTTAGGAAGTTGAAAATACTTCCGGAGTTGTGATGCATGGAAAGCGTTGTGCACATCAGGTAACTCAGGTGGCAACTCCATCTGGTAACTGTCTTCTCTTCGTCTCGTAGTGATCTCAGAGGGGGTTGTTAAATCTTTGAGTGATCTCGAAGGGGGCGATGAATCTTGGTGTGGGTCTCCTTGTCATGGAAATGCTTGGTTCCTTAGAGAGGAGTGGCTTGCAGATACACCTGGTCTTTGACGCGGATGTTTACTTCTTGACGACGGTGGTAGTTCTTCCTCCTTGGCATGGCGGTCTTCAAATGTTCCTTAACCATCTGAACGATTCTTCTTCAATCTTCAGTTAGACGAGTAGGTCATCAAGTAAAAGTGACAACCAACATGACCAAGTACTCCATGAAGTTTTTGTTCATGGGGTACATAAGGTAGGCTGGGGAATTAGTGGTGGTCTTGTTGAGTGTGGGCCAAGGTGGTTCTAGATCTAGTGTCAAGTCCCTAAGGTCCTGATCCGACCATGTTGTAGCTTGGTAGGGCTTAAGGGTTTCAAGGATTCTAGTGTGCGAGTGAACATTTATTATCTTATTTCAAGCACAGTTTCTGAGATGCCAATTGTTCTATCTAGTCCTTTAAACATATCACATCATATCACCGATAGCATCATTTTGTATAGGTCAACTCTGATCATCACTCATGTGGTTCATATCCTCATGACTCTCGAGAGGAGGTCTAACAAAACCATATATGTCTACAATCCCTAAACTCATGTGTATGTCTACCCCTAAAATCCATGGGCAGAGCATACAAGCTTCCAAGCTAGAATAAAACACGACAATCCAAGTGCTCATCCTATTCTCCCAAGGTCCATGTTAGTGCATCTCTATCTTAAGGAAACACGTCGTATGCCACTCCAAAATCTTGTTTCCTTCCTATGAATCAACAACCTGTTAACTTCCATTAATCACTACATAATCCATTGATTCTACAAATCCAATGTCTATGGTGTTCCACATGATCTCCTAAAGTTCCTATAATCCCCAAATACTTGAAAGGGCTGTCTCTACTATATCAAGTCCACCAATTTCCATTATCATGGTCAAGTAAACTCCAAGGTCAAGCTGATATCAACTCCGACAATTAATCCAATCCCTTAGTTTATTGTCCTCCAAGAATCATGGTATCATGATCGAGATCATCAGTCTAAATCCAATTTACTCCGAACCATGTAGACTTACCCAACATCTATATTCCACTTAGGATCACCTATTTAAATCAAAATCTCATGTCCAACGAGAATTTCTACACTTTCCCCCAAGTCATTATCGTAATATCAACTATCACCTATCAATATCCCTTGGCTAAGACAAATCCCTATTCCTCCAAGAATCCCAGCTTGCGATCATGATTGTCCTACTAAATTCAATTTACTTAGGGGTAATGAAAACTATGCTACTCTATTAACATGATCCCACCAAGTTCAACATGAAAGCCTTATAATCCACCAAAGAGTTTCAAATAGTTCCTCAAGGTCACTGATATAAACTCATCAAGTCATTTGTCCTCTGTATATCCTCAAATTGGTCTTCCCTATGGCATCGTCAGTTTTGGTGCTATCTTCGGATGATAATGTGCTCGTTCACTACGTCCACTAGTTCCATAATGAACCCAGTGATAAGCAAGGTTACGGAGGCTTAACAGGTTCTCTTGCAATTCTGTGGGTTAAGCACATGCTTTAAGGATTCGAGCTAGGGTATCTTATGAAGCCTCGAAGAGTCTAGGAGTGGGTTTCTAATCTTGAGGGGCAACCATAACTCTAAGGGGCTGCACTTGGTCTAAGAGGCCGTAGCAAAAGTCTTCAGTGCTAGTTGGTCGCCGAGGTAGAATCCTTGGTGTATCTTGTCTTGCTGGTCATCAGTTGAGGAGAGAGAGATGAGAGGGAAAAGTAGCATAGAGGAGGGTGATGCCTAAAGGGGGTTCTATAGTGCAAGTTCAAGCAAACAAGTGCCGTTTAGGCCACGCACATTCATTAAGATAAGATAGGTGATATAGTCGCGTACAAGCTGCCTAGGGCAAATGTGCGACTTATATCAAAACACAAACAAGTAAAAACAAGCAACACAAAACGTGGTTCCATTCGAACCATCTCACGGACTTGACTACGCATATGGGGGTACACAACTCATCCTACCCTAGGGGTCCTCGGACTTGGTAGTCGCGCTTGCTCGGAGAGAAGGGCGCTCAGTCTTCAGTTTCTGGGTTCCCCTTGTGGTGCCAAAGGGTATGCGGCAGTCGGCTGCTTGTTGGGACACATCCTTTTAATGTGCCCAAGTTCACCACACCCGTGACAAGTGACGAAAGCAAAAAGGTTGTTATCCAGTCTTGGGTTATGTCGTCGATGGCCTGACGACGATCTTCTACGAGGTGGATATGGAAATTTATTCCTATGCCTCCTGCGTGGGGTTTGGTTGCGGGTTTTCAAAAGTTCCTCGATTTGTTGCTCCTGATTGGCAATGTGGGCTTGTAAGGCAGTGATTTGCTGTCCTCGCTCGGCCACCTTCTTCTTCTCGAGGCAGTGGAGGTGTAGAAGTGAAGGGAGGTCTTGGCGAGTCTTAAGGAATGCTTCGGTAAGGTGGCGTAGAAGGTAGTCTCCTGCGTTGATGAAGCGGATCTGGTACTTGAGGGTTGGATCCTCATCTTCTGGGGAAATCATCACTTGAGCTGGGGCTCCAAATCCGTTCTTTCCAGGTAGGTAGCGGGTGGCGTGTTCTTCTTTCATTTCCGAAGGAGGCCTCGAAGACGGAGGATCGCTTCATATGCCACTTGCTAAATGGCCAGGTCTTTTGTTGGGATGGGTGGTCCAATGAAGAACCACCCCTGGGGTGAGGTCTTGGCAGGCACAAAAACCTTGGCGTAGAACTCCTTCTGGAGCACATCATTTTCCAGTTCATGCAGGGTGTATATGGGCAGCAAGGGATAGTGGCATTGATGGAGGCAGTCTTTTAGGAGTGATGGAAATGCTGTCATAAGGAGTCTCAAGGGGGCGACAACCATCTACAAAAGTTGAATAGGGGAGGTCAATATGGAAAATATCCCTCGGGTTTGGTAAGCTTAGAAAAGAAGAGAAGTTTTAGATGGTCTCAAGCTAACTAACGTCCATGCTAACTAAGGCTTCCTACAGTCAAGATGGCTCTGATACCAGCTCTGTGGGGACCCCGACTCATAAGTCGTGATCACCGAATGCACGTGTACAGTGATCCCAGAGATCAATGCTCACTGAACACACAGAAGCTGAATAACGAGAGTCTTACATCCATACATACCGTCTTACATAAATTATGACCATTATGGTCAAGTCTTACATAGATAAGCCACAAGGGCTGAACACCAAATAAACTTAAGCAGCGGAAATCTTCGTCGATAACTTGGACCCATGCCATCTGCCTTAATCCTACAGGCATTCTGACTGGGAAGCGTCCTAGCTCGCATGTTCGTCACCAAGGTACTCTTCATTATATCCTGTTTTTTCATGCCTGGCCAATAAAATAACCAGTGGCAAGCCAATGAGTACTTTGAATGTACTCGCCAGCAACCCATGTTTTGGTTCAAGATACAACAATGCATGATATAGGTAAATTTTTGCGGAAAGCTAGTTTTGAGTGCAATGACATGTTCAACAACTTGTAAGGCATGCATCAGGAGAATTCAAGTAACCAAGAGGACATGTAACAAATATCAACATAAAGGGAGTGGGCTCCAACCCAACTCATCTATGTTAAGTCCTTTGACTTGACCCAAGTAGTTCTTCCCACACACACTGGTTTGTAAACAAGTGGACGTAGCCCAAGAGCGGTTACCCAACTGTCCTTGACCGTGGACACGGCTATTCGAATAGTTTTACACTCTGCAGAAGTTGCACACTTTACCCACAAGATCCGGGGAACTTCCGTGTCATCCACGACCCGCGATACCTCAAGTACCCGGGGTAAGCACCCGATCACTATCTTTCCCTAGACGACACTAACAAGGAGTCCACTCGTTGTTCTGTATCCTCACGATGTACATCATACGAGACTCTCTCGAGATCGTAACATCCGAGAGGGGACACAACGGTGTATCCAGTGCCTTGTAAAAACAGTCATGGCCGCCCTACCTGGCACGACCCCGTCCCTAGAGAGTGCACCAACAACTCTCCCGTCACTAGTAATGCGGGCTCCAAGCTAGTATCGGCCTAGGTAATCAATAATGCCCTTTCCCATACAAGGGTAGAGTGGTTGCGCATGTAAGGTTGGAATAACGGTCGCAACTTAAACCAATCCGTTTTGAAAAACAACACGCACACTTGCCTCGGTACACCACTTCGTCATCAAGTGGTTACCCAACTCATCATCTCCCCCGGGCATAAGTGGCACCCGATGGGGTTTTCCGAAAAGTCTTTTGAAAATACTTTGTCTCCATCACCATGCATATTCCCATCCCTTTTTGCGTAGCATCTACTTTAGCATCCTATTTACTCCCACCGGCATAACCCTCATAAGAAGGTAGGGTCATGCACAATGCAAGTATCAACAAGGAGGAAATGAAGGCAACCCACCCAAGTGGCTACCATCTCATCATGATTCCGATGCAATAATAATAAAGTGCTATATGAAATGCATAAAAAGGGTTTCATAGACATGGTCAAAAGGGCTGCTTGCCTTGGTCTTCAAAGTCTTCAAGTCCTTAACCTTCTTCTTATCCAACTACTTAGTCAAATACGGGAGCTATTCGTCGCAAGAAAATAACGAGAAAATAAGGCAATAGTTAAACAGAAAAACCAAATTGCTCAGAAAAATGTCAACTTATTTTTGTTAAATACTAGGTTGAAAACTAAGAAGGGGAAAATTCCTAGTTTTGGATTTGGAGTTAGGGGGGGGGGCAGAGTAGTGGATTTTTAAACAGAGATCTTATTGTTCAAATTTGAATTTAAATTTGAACAGTGCAGAAAAGTGTAATGGATGTGTATGAAAGTTACATCAATAAATAGGTGGGATCATTATAAGATTTTAGGAGTTGGAATTATTCCATTTGGATAAATGTTTTATCCTGTGGAATTTTTATAAAACAGACAAAAAAGGAAAAAGAGAAGTGGCACTGTGCCACTGGGCCAGAAAGGCCACAGTGCAGCAGGCCCATAGGGGATTCAGCCCGCACGAGGCTACCACGTCGAAGGCGTAAAGGCAAAATATGCCTTCAGCCGACGCAGCGAACCGGTACGCGCGCGCGTGTGTTTTAAACCTGACGTGTGGGACCCACACGTCAGGACGTGAGGCTGACGGACGGGCCCCACGGCCGTGGTCGTCAACCATAGGTTAGAGAGGGCGGCGAGCTCACCAGTGACGATGCAGGGCACGGCGAGCTTGGACAAGGGCAGGGACGGACTCAGCGTGGCGTCGCCGTTCGGGTGGAGGTGGAACCGGTCGCCGGGGTGGCCTGGTTCGCCGGCGACGAGGTCACGTGGTGGAGGGGCTTCGGCGGTCGCGGTTCTGGCCGTTTCCGGCAGCTACAGACAGGGGAAACAAGGGGGAAAGGATCAGAGAGCTGCAGGGGTTCCAGATCGAGAGGAAAGGGGGTCGGGGACGGCATGTACCTCGCGAACTTCGGCGAGCCGAAGCGGCGGAGCTCGAGCTCGATGTCGAGCTCGGGCGCCTCTCGAAAGGAACTAGTGTGCAGGGGGGATGATTAGGGAGGTGAGAGAGCGAGTGGTGAGGAGAGGAGGGCTCGGGGAGGCCTTTAAGTAGGCGAACGGCGAGATGCCGTGGACCCATGCGCCGGAGAGCTCCTGCTCGTCGCCACAGGGCTCGGGAGGAGCTGGCGGCGTGTCTGGGGCGTTTCTGGGCGTGGACTACGCCGAGGGGAGCTAAGGGAGAGAGCGGGGGAAGGCCAGAGAGGATCGCGCATGTGAGTCGCACAATTGGCGCGCTCGGGCAGCCAGCGCGCGTGCAAGCAGGGGAGAGAGAGGGGGAGAGAGGAGGGGGACAGCGCCGTGTCGTGACGCGGATGTCGAGGGGCGTTGGTTGGCGTGCCGGGGAGGCCCGAGGTGGTCGGAGGCATCGGGCAGAGGGCGGCTACAGTGTGGGAGCGCACTGTAGCGCGCTTCGGAGCGTGCAAATGGCCGGCATGCCATTTTTTTGGTAAAGTGGGCACGGCCAAGCATGTCTGGTAGCTCTAGGGAGGAGTAAAGAAGTAGGAGATGGCCTTGGATGCCCTGGGTGGCCAGTAGGAGAGGAGAGAGGTAGAAGAAGAGGGAGAAATGGGCTGTCCAGAGACAGAAAGAGGTGGTTTTACCCCTCCCATAATTGAGCTATGGATTTGCCATTGCTACTGGAGGTGCAAGGGGACTAGGAGGGGCTGTGGTAAAAAGTTTAGGCCATGGAGAAGAGTGGAAGTGGTCAAAACAGGGGTTTTAGTAAAATGGCAGAAGGTGTTTGTTGTTTGTTTGGGCAAGAATATGAACTCCTCTTGTCATAAGGCTTTACAGGGTCAAATGGCATGAGAAAATAAGGGGTTTCACCAATATTGAGTTCATTTGGGCAAAGTTGCCAATGCAACTTTTGTAAACCCTAGAAATTAGCAGAAATGAACTTGTGTAGATCTAGTTGAGCAAATCACTTCTCCTTGATTCACCACTTGGTGTAGTGGCCTCATTTGGTCATGTGAACATGCTCACAAAAGTTGGGGTCAAGGAGATAAAGTTGGTAGTACAAACTTGTTCAAATTTGGTTCTGGACAGAAAGGGTTTTGAGGGGGTTTGATGATGTTCTTTTGATCTTCAAGGCTTGAGGCTTTGCTAGATCATCAAATATGTCATATGTGACACGCTAGAATTTTCTTGGATTTTTATGAAAATATTTCCTGTAGAAATATTTCAAATCCTTGAAATGGGCAGAAATGGTTTTGGGAAGTTTTGTCCAATATTTTGAACATGACCATGTGTTGAAACTCATATATATATGGACAATATATGTCCACTGAGTTTCCCTGATTTTTATCAAATATTTTTCAAGCTTTAAAATAATTTTAACCTATTTAAGACCATTTCTGGCCTTAAGAAAAAGCCTTTAAATATAATAGGAAAATAACTTTTAAAATTATATTTTTCTGGTTTCTGGGTATACTATATCTAATAGGAGTCAAATATATTTTTGGAAATATTTTTACTTCCCTTAATTAAGTACTTGCAGTGCAAACCTCAATTCAGGGGGTTTTGGAAAACTAATTTTTGAAAATACTATTTTGCCAAATTATTTTTGTAAGAAAATACTATATTGCACTATACACATGGCATGATCATTGGGCAGAAGTTTGGGGCAAGGAGATGAAGTATAGAAGGTGAAGCTATGTTGACTATTAAGAGCACTTGAAAAAGACAGAGAGAAAACCAACTCAAATAAAAAGTCAAATAATGCAAAAGTTTTTGTCAAACCACATTTATCATGATTTATCATCTTAAGTGTTGAGCCATGAAAATCCGGGTGTGACAGTTTGAGAAGATCCGCACAGACATCAATGCCCTTGGGCCTATGGTTGGGGTCGTCCTTATGGATTTTGAAACCGGTGTCAGGAAACCCAAGGGCAGCAACAAACTGAGAATAAGACGCCGTGAGCACGGTGTCGGAGGTCTTCCAAGTGACGGTGTTATTTGGACAAAAGTAACATGTGGCATAGAATTGATGAATGATAGGTTGGTTAAAATCATGTTGAAATGCAAATGGAGCAGCAAGATTAGATGACTCAATGAGCTTAATAGCCCCCGGATATTTTGCCGGATGAGCACGAATATGCTCCAAGTCAATGCAAACATGGAGAGATATACCCTTAGGAATGATAATGGTGGTAAAAATGTCTGCCTGGACATTAGTGCGAAAGCGAGCATCTTGTGAGTCGCTTACAATAGAGAATTGATCAATGTCACGACGAAGCTTAAGATAGGAAGCTATGGGAACCTCATTGAAACCATATAATTTTTTGGCCGAGAGGAAGTGGAGGATCAAGAGAGATGCGACAGGAATCACCTTGAGGTTGTACCGGAGGAGGAGGAGGCTTGAAGGTGGGCCGACGTGTTCCCGGCTTGGGTGCGGAGCTTGCGAACAGCAACGAACTCGGGCTGCTCCAAATCTTCCAGCTCGTCCTCATAGTCAGATTCCTCCGATGAGGAGTCGCTAGGCAAGCTGTGAGGGAGGGCGACACGCTTCCAAAGACGAGCCCGCTCCTGTGAATCATCAGAGCAACCACGGCGAGACAGACGAGATGCCCCACCAGTGACCTGCTTGCGCGTAGAGTTCTTAGTCTTTGGCATCTCGACCTAGAGGAGAAGGAAGACCCAAATCCCTTATCCACCATCATAGATCGAAGAAGTTCAATGGATGAGGGAGAATAAGAGGAGGTGCTACCTCGGGAAGACGGACGGACGAGGAGGAGATGCGACGGGACGAGCGGGGCCCCGACGGCGGCCGGGACGAGACAAGGATAAACGGAGCCCCGACGGGGGCCGGGACGACCCCACCCGCACAAAGATGGTGAGGAGCACGGCCGGTGCGCACCCCAAGCAAGGAGAGGGAGCGGTGGCTGCGGCAGAGAAGGGATGAGGAATGGGTGGATTTAGGTTTAGGAACTGCTCAATCACGCACTCTGCTATATATACGTGGGCAAGGAATTGACCGGACGACCGGTGTGGAACGGACGTCCGGGACCTGAGAAAACCGACCAGCTCACCAGATAGCGGACGACCGGAAACACCGGACATCCGAGGGGACGGGACATGGCAGAAATTAACGGAAGTCCGGTCTTACCGGATGTCCGGTATGAGGGCAACAGAAAGGATTTTACGTACGTACGGTACAGAGTGGACAACCGGAAGCATTTTGAATTCTTTTTGAGAAGAGTAGTGTGCAATTATTGGTGCTAATAACAATGATGGGGATATGATGATTATAGTACATAGTAAGATGCAAAGACATAATATGTTAAGCAATGAGTATCCAATGCCAACAATAATAAGACACATGCCACTCAGATATTGTTCTAAATGATAAGAGCGGTGGCCAAAGCCACCATGTATGAGTATACGTGACATGGCTCCACAAAGATTGGAACTTTGGGTGCATAATCACTACTCCATCATTGAAAGCACCATAGTTAGAATAACATGGTAGCTTTGCGAGTGTTTGTTCTTTTTATGCATTTCATAGGGTGAGAGTACTCATGAGTTGAGTGTCTCCCCCTAAATATATGCCTACATCGAGACAAGACATTATGACAATGCATGCATGTGTACTAGTTTTCACATAATGTTGTCAAGCTCCAAGATACCAAGTTCACGCCTAAGTTGACAAAACCTTGCTTCATCCAATGGCTTCGTGAAAATATCTGCAAGTTGCATATCTGTGCCAACATGAGCAATGTCAATATCACCCTTCTCCACATGATCTCTCAAGAAGTAATACCTAATATAAATGTGCTTGGTGCGGGTATGATCTTTGGGGTTCTCAACAATATTGATGGCACTTTCATTATCACATAGAAGAGGCACATGTCTATAGGTGATACCGCAATCCTTCAAAGTTTGCCTCATCCACAGTAATTGAGTTGCACAACTGGCGCTTGCAATGTATTCAGCTTTTGCGGTTGAGAGGGCAGCACAATTTTGTTTCTTCAAGGACCAACTTACCAAGGAGCGTCCAAGAAATTGACATGCACCGGAGGTGGACTTACGATCCACTTTGTCTCCAGCCCAATCCGCATCCGTGTACCCAATGATATCAAACTTAGCATCCTTGGGGAACCAAAGACCCAACTTTGGTGTGTGAACAAGGTATCTAAGAATATTCTTAACCGCCTTATGATGACTTTCCTTAGGGAAAGATTGAAATCTAGCACACATGCATACACTAAACATGATGTCTGGTCTAGATGCACAAAGATAAAGCAATGAAACAATCGTAGAGCGGTAACTAGATTGGCCAAAAGGAATACCATTTATGTCTTCACTGAGTACAGTTTTGGTTGGCATGGGTGTCTTACATGGACTAGCATCAGACATGCCAATTTCTCTAGGACATCCTTGAGGTATTTTGCTTGAGACAAGAAAATTCCTTCTTGAAATTGTTGAATTTGAAATCCGAGGAAGAACTTCAAATCCATATTGAGTGACATTTCAAAGTTCTTGGTCATGGAAGCCGCAAACTTCTTGAACAAATGAATGTTAGGAGAAACAAAAATGATATCATCTACATAGATTTGGCATAAGATCAAATCACCCTTGTCCCTCTTAGTAAAAAGAGTGGGATCGATCACCCCTCTCACAAAACCATCATCGAGTAAAAACTTCTTAAGATGATCATACCATGCACGAGGTGCTTGTTTGAGGCCATACAAAGCCTTATGAAGTTTATACACATAGTCTTTGTGATCGGGATCAATGAACCCAGTTGGTTGTGATACATATACTTCTTGTTGTAGAGGACCATTAAGGAAAGCACTCTTCACATCCATTTGATGTAATGTAGAACCATTGAAAGCAGCATAAGCAAGTAAGATGCGAATGGATTCAAGACGGGCAACAGGGGCAAAGGTCTCACCAAAGTCCAAACCTTCAACTTTTGAGTACCCTTGTGCCACTAACCTTGCTTGTTATGGATGATTAGACCATTCTCATCTTACTTGTTCTTAAAAATCCACTTTGTTCCAATGACGCTGTGCTCAGTAGTTGGCCTCTCGACTAATGACCACACTTGATTGCGTTCAAAACTGTTCAACTCTTCTTGCATAGCAACGATCCAATCATTGTCCATCAATGCATCTTGTACCTTGAGAGGCTCAACACTAGACACAACGAGAAGTGAGCACAAAAGTTTGTCAAATGTTTATGAGTGACTCTACCTTCCGATATGCCGGTGAGAATTTTGTCAACATCAACACGACGGGCCACTTGATACGTCTCCAACATATCTATAATTTATGAAGTATTGATGATATTATATTACCTGTTTTGGATGTTTATGGGCTTTACTAAACACTTTTATATTATTTTTTGGGACTAACCTATTAGCCGGAGGCCCAGCCCAAATTGCTGTTTTCTTGCCTATTTCAGTGTTTCGAAGAAAAGGAATATCAAACGGAGTCAAAACGGAATGAAACCTTCGGGAGAGTTATTTTTGGAACGGAAGCAATCCAGGAAACTTGGAGTAGACGTCAGGGAAGCTTCAAGGAAGCCTCGAGGCAGGGAGGCGCGCCCTACCCTGCTGGGCACGCCCCCCAAACTGTTCTGTTTTTGACAGATTCTGTTTTCTATGTGTTGTTTGCTTATTTTGATGAATCTATGAGTAGTATCGGAGGCTATGAACCATAGAGAAGTTGGAATACAGTAGATATTACACCAATATGAATTTATAATGAGTTCACAACAGTACCTTGTGGTGGTGATTTGTTTTCTTATACTAACGGAGCTTACGAGTTTTCTGTTGAGTTCTGTGTTGTGAAGTTTTCAAGTTTTGGGTAAAGATTCGATGGACTATGGAATAAGGAGTGGCAAGAGCCTAAGATTGGGGATGCCCAAGGCACCCCAAGGTAATATTCAAGGACAACCAAAAGCCTAAGCTTGGGGATGCATCGGAAGGCATCCCCTCTTTCGTCTTTGTTCATCGGCAACTTTACTTGGAGCTATATCTTTATTCACCACATGATATGTGTTTTGCTTTGTGTAGGATCGAAAGTATGTCTAGAGGGAGGGTGATTAGACTACTTGACCAAATAAAAATCTAGCCTTTTCCCAATTTTAGTTCTTGGCATATTTTAGCAACTTAGCACAAGTTAAGCAAACAACCTACACATGCAATTCTAAGAGTATAGCAGAGGAATGTAACACAATTGCATATGAAGGTAAAGGGAGGAGTTTGAGGGAGCAACCGCAATGTTGACACGGAGATTTTTTATCCGTGGTTTCGATAGGTGGCGCTATCGTACATCCCCGTTGATGGAGACTTCAACCCACGAAGGGTAACTGTTGGTGTCAAAACCGGCGGATCTCGGGTAGGGGGTCCCGAACTGTGCGTCTAGGCGGATGGTAATAGGAGACAAGGGACACAATGTTTTTACCCAGGTTCGGGCCCTCTCGATGGAGGTAAAACCATACTCCTGCTTGATTAATATTGATGATATGGTAGTACAAGAGTAGATCTACCATGAGATCAGAGAGGCTGAACCCTAGAAGCTAGCCTATGGTATGATTGTTGTTGTCCTACAGACTAAACCCTCTGGTTTATATAGACACCAGAGCGGGCTAGGATTACACAGAGTTGGTTACAACGGGAGGATATCTACATATCCGTATTGCCAAGCGTGCCTTCCACGCCAAGGAAAGTCCCATCCGGACACAGGACGAAGTCTTCAATCTTGTATCTTCATAGTCCAACAGTCCGGCCAAACGTTATAGTCCGGCTGTCTAGACACCCCCTAATCCAGGACTCCCTCAGTAGCCCCTGAACCAGGATTCCATGATGACGAGTCCGGCGCGCAGATTGTCTTCGGCATTGCAAGGCGGGTTCCTCCTCCGAATACTTCATATAAGATTTTGAACACGAGGATCGTGTTCGGCTCTGCAAACCAAGTTCCACATACCACCGTAGAGAGAGAGAGAGTAACATTTTCACAAATCTAATCTGCTGACGTATTCTGTAGCGTGACATCACACCGCAGCCAAGCCTTCATTTGAATTGTTTTTTACTGTCCCACCTCAGTGCGTTTTGCGAGGCGGTTTCCTTTGCACGTCTTGTCGAAGCAGAGATCGTATCCCCTTATCACGGGATTCTCATCAATATGGGCATGGGTAACCCAACCATGCCATTGATTATGTCGCTTGGGGGATAAGCGAGTTTTACTAGGCTGGTGGGGACGCATAGTTTCGTCCACCCATATAAAGGGATAAGGATTCACCTTTTCATCCACGCCTTCTTCCTCCTTTGCTCATCCATTTTCGCACACTCGAGCTCCAGCACCCAAGTCCGCATTTCCCACCTCAACCTTCTCCAACCATGTCCGGAGCGGGAGGCAGGTGGATGGTCTCCTCCGTCATGGAGGGACACATCAAGAAGCTGAGGAGAGCCGGATACCTGCCCGAGGACATCGCGCACCGTCTCCCAGATGAGGGGCAGCTCATCCCCACCCCCAGGCCCCATGAGAGGGTGGTGTTCCTTACCCATTTCCTCCGTGGACTGCGATTCCCTCTCCACCCATTCGTCCGGGGGCTCATGTTCTACTACAGCCTAGATTTCCATGATCTGGCCCTAAACTTCATCCTCAACATCTCGGCGTTTATCGTCGTGTGTGAGGCCTTCCTACGCATCAAGCCCCACTTCGGCTTATGGCTGAGGACCTTCAATGTCAAGCCGAAGGTAGTGAGCGTCCGCCAGGCGGAGTGCTGAGGCGCCATGGTGGGCAAGATGCCCAATGTCACATGGCTCGAGGGCTCCTTCGTGGAGACCATAAAGGGGTGGAAATCGGGGTGGTTCTACATCAGTGAGCCATGTGACCCTGAATGGGCAGCGGCCCCCGAGTTCCGATCTGGCATCCCCACGCGGCTCACCTCCTGGCAGGAGAAGGGCCTGTCCTGGGGTAGTTCGGGAGAGCTCACCGGACTCCAAACATGTATCCAAAACTTGGTGAGCAAGAAGCTCAAACTCGTCAACGTAGTCCAGGTCATGCTCATTCGCTGAATCCTCCCGTTCAACAACGGGTTTTCAATTTGTGGTAGTTCGACCCGGCCCAGCACCAAACTCTGAACAGGCTCTTCGACACAACACACGAGGATGCCTGGAAGGTGCTATTCAAGGGCGCCGAGGTTCCCCCTCCCACTACCGAGGATCGCGGATTCAACACGAAGCGCCAAGCCCGCGCGGTAAACTGCTTTACCTCTTACAGGATACTTGTTTTTCATAGTTTGAATCTATGCGGGATCTAAGCTCCCGTACCTTTGACAGGATTGGAAGGAGATGGCTGGACAGATCGACTGTCGGGCTCCTTTGCCCGAAGGCCCAGCAGACGCCCGCTTGGCGGAGCTGCTGGTTCCGGCACCTTACGTGGTGCCGGAGAAGAAGGCCAAGAAGAAGGCCACGGGAACCCGAAAGAGTTCCCGACGCCCGGTGGTGTCGGACTCATCGTCCGATAACTCCAAGGCGCACTCCTCCCACGAAGACGAGGAGGAGGAAAAAGAGGCTTCTTCCCCTCCAGCAGGGGGAGAAAAGAAAAGGAAGGCCGCCCCAACTGGGGAGGCCGGAGGGTCCAAGAAGGGAAGGACCCTTCCTCCGGACTACTCTAAAAACGCCGCCGACAACGAAGAGGAGTGGCCGCCGAGGGCCAAGCCCCTGGCAAAGTCGTAAGTATTCGGATACCAGAGTAACTCATAGTGTTCCTTTATTGCACAGCTTCTCCTGATGCCGAATATAATAATGCAGTCCGCCCCGAGCCCGGCTCGACCTGTCGTCGAGCGGTTCCTTGGGTTCGTCGGATGTGAATAGCCTTTCACTTCCGGCCGCCTCCTCCCCTCGCCCTACGGACAATGCCGAGGTATTGTTCCAAGGGATTCCAAACCGAGGGGAGGTAGTCCTGGGGGCGCCTCAAGGCGACATCCCGGACTCCCGGCGCAAAGGGGGCAATACTCCCAAGGGCTCCAAGTCTGACCCCGGGCCGAACACCACACCGGAACCTTCAATGGTTCCGGACTCCGGCAAGTGCCCCCCACTAAGAAGGGCAAGCCTACCGCGCCGGTGACCTCCGTCCAACCGGAGCCACCGGATAACTTGCTGGAGGTGCTTAACGACGCCTCCATCAACAAGGAGCACCGCACTATTATGAGTGCGGTGATCCAGAAAGTTCAGTCCGCCAAAAGCGGGCTGACTAAAGCTTGTGCCAGCCTTCTGACAGGCTTTGAGGTATGTAAATAATATATGAAAATATTACCGCATAGACAGTAGCCCCTGATGCTCTGTTCGGTGTTCACAAAGAAAAGCCGGATAGAGGATCTAATAATATTCACATGAGTCTAACATAATTATGTCGATATGCGTGTGCAGGCTTCGCTGCTGACCTCTGCCGCACTGACTGCGGAGGTTGATGCGCCGAAGCAGAACCTTGAGCGGTCCGAGAAAGAGCTCGGCCTTGCCAAGAAGCAGCTCGAGGACAACCAAGGTATGTAATGCCTTTTCTATGTGTGTATATAAAAAAGATGCAGTTGCAAAAAATGATAGGATCGTTATTGATGTGCTAGGGGCCACGACTAAGGTGGCGACCCTAAAGCAAGCACTATCTGAGGCCGAAGATAAAGCGGCCACGGTGTGCAGCGAGCGGGGGAAGCAAGAGGCGCGGGTTGCCGAGGTGCAGCAAGAGCTCCTGGCTCTCATGAAAAAGCATGAGAGTTTGGAGCTTAACTCAAAGACTCGCGAGTCCGAGCTCGCTGCGGCCCTCGAGAGCGCCAAGTCTGCCAAGGCCGAAGCCCAAAAAGCTCTCCAGGAATTTGAGGCGATAAAGAAGATAGCGGCGGGTAAGGCCTTCATTATGAAAATCAAGCATGTGAAAGTAAATTACTTGTTACTTACCCGAGTCCGGAGCTCTCCAGGAGCGTTCACAGATTTGCCCTGCAGTGTGTCCGATGCCGCCACCTACTACCGGGCCGAGGAAGGGAGCTCGACGGAGAAGGTGTTCTGGTCTCAGTATGCTGAGACTGGACAACCGGTGCCCTTGAGCGACCAGCTGAAGCAACTGGTCGAGCTCCATAAGGTGGCCGAACAGGCCATGAAGGGTCTCATAGTCCGGCTGTGGCCTGGAGAGGCCATGCCTGTGAGCTACTTCGGGCTCGTGAGGCGGCTGACGGATGCTTGTCCGTGGCTTGAAGTCATCAAGCGCTCGTCTGCATCGAGGGCGCTCGCAGGGCGCTTGCCTGTGTGAAAGTACACTGGGCCAAGATGGATGCTGAGAAGCTGGTGAAGGACGGGCCACCGCAGGGCAAGGAGCATCGCAACCCCGAGATGTACTATGAGGGCGTTCTGAAGGGTGCCCGCCTTGTGGCGGATGAATGTTCCAGGGATGTAATATTTGAGTATACTCGCTCGTGTGATCTTGTGCGCTGAAAACTTGTTCATATGCGCTATGCAACGCTTATTTGAATTTAAAATATTACCTTTTATGCAGCCGTTTATTAAATTTGAGAGATGGCGAGTCGTCGGCTTCTTCCCCCATGCCACGAGTGCTGGGGTGTTCGGGATAAACCTGAGCACTCTTTTTCCCATTCTTGGGTCCTTCGAGGGAGGTGCTGAGCACAACGAACAAGGCAATCGGACTATAATGCGTTATCACTCTCACTTAGCCAGCGAATTCTACAATTTTAAATTTCGATGAAGCCCCTAATGTTCAGAAGACCGAGTTCGGGGCGCTATACACGCCTAGGCCGGACAAAGCCGACTCCTCGCTCTAAGCGGCATAAGTCTTTAGGGACTCGATACCTCTTGAACAGCGACCAACTCTCGCCTTATCATGATAGTCAGTTTTAGCTTTCTCTATTGAGGTGCTTAGCCCAGCTGAACCGGGGCACAATCGCAGTAGTTCTCCCAGTGCTACCTTAGCCGATATAGCGGAATGTATGGTACCAAACATGGGAGCCGGGCAAACCCAACTATTGACCAAAGACATGATTCGGAGCTGATGCATATAATGCTATAAGTTCGGAGTGCCGCACTTGTGAAAGTGTTCGGGCTTCTCACGACGTATTATGGGGTGCTTGAGCCCCTGGCGTATTAGCCGTACCAAAGTGTACGGGTGCTGAATGTCATGAATGAACATATATACATAAAAAGGAATGAATAGAGAATGCAATAATAGACTGAAGCTAAGCATTGTTTATCCGAAAAAGGTGTGTTAAAAGCAGAACGATACAAATAGTGCAATGAGCGAGAGATGGGACTATTTGACATGTCCCCTCCAGTGGCGAGCTGCGGGATGGTATGCAAAATAGGTATTTTGCTCGTTATAGAGACCACCTGGGAATTCCACAGTGCGACGTAGCTTTCTGCCTCCCTAGTTGTTGTATCGTGTGTTCGGCAATCGTACTGCCGAGCAGGTCTTTCGGAGAGTAAAGTATTGAAAGTAAGAAAAAATGATAAAATCGGCAGCCCCTAGTGTGGTTGAGCCGCGTTTTGAGGCGTGCCGTGGTCGTGCCCCTCCCCTTGTGCCCATGGTATTTTCAGAGCGTAATTATGGACGCATAGCACGGGTTTCGCCATTTCGCTAGGGCTGGGGTTGGGGCCGCATTGCTACGCTTGCTTGGAACACGCCAGGCGGTCTTGTTGTAGATTACACCATGCGCGCTTGACGGTGTCCGGACGTTTTATCGCCGGACTGGAGAACTGCCTTGAGAGGCTGCTTTGTACTTCCGCTGCGAGGGCCGCCGTGTGCTCCTCTGTTCGGAGAGAGCGCTCGGTGTTTCCATTCACTGTAATGACTCCCCGCGGTCCTGGCATCTTGAGCTTGAGGTATGCATAGTGCGGCACCGCATTGAACTTTGCAAATGCGGTTCGCCCGAGCAGTGCGTGATAGCCACTGCGGAACGGGACTATATCAAAGATTAAATCCTCGCTTCAGAAATTATCCGGGGATCTGAAGACCACTTCTAGTGTGACTGAGCTTGTGCAATGGGCCTCTACACCTGGTATGACGCCCTTAAAGATCGTCTTTGTGGGTTTGATCCTTGAGGGATCTATGCCCATTTTGCGCACTGTGTCCTGATAAAGCAGGTTCAGGCTGTTGCCGCCATCCATAAGGACTCGAGTGTGGTGAAATCCGTCGATGATTGGGTCTAGAACCAATGCGGAAAATCCGCCATGGCGGATACTAGTGGGGTGGTCCCTGCGATCGAAAGTGATCGGGCAGGAGGACCTTGGGTTGAACTTTGGGGCGACTGGCTCCAACGCTTATACGTCCCTTAACGCACGCTTCCGCTCCCTCTTGGAGATGTGGGTTGTGTATATCATGTTCACCGTCCGCACTTGTGGGGGGAAAGCCTTCTATCCTCTGTTGTTCGGCGGCTGGGGCTCCTTGTTGTCGTCGCTATGTAGCCCCTTGTCTTTGTTTTCGGCATTTAACTTGCCGGCCTGCTTGAACACCCAACAATCCCTGTTGGTGTGGTTGGCTGGCTTTTCGGGGGTGCCATGTATCTGACATGAGCGATCGAGTATACGGTCCAAGCTGGACGGGCCCGGAGTCCTTCTTTTGAATGGCTTTTTCCGCTGACCGGGCTTAGAGCCTCTGAATCCAGCATTAACTGCCGTATCCTCAGTATTGTCGCTGTTAATGCGGCGCTTGTGCTTGTTGCGACGTGACCTACCACTGCTGTCCTTGGTATCCGAGTTACCAGGGATCTTTGACATGTTATTGCTGCGAGCCAGCCAGCTGTCTTCTCCCGCGCAAAAGCGGGTCATGAGTGTCGTGAGGGCTGCCATAGATTTCGGCTTTTCCTGTCCAAGGTGCCGGGCAAGCCACTCATCGCGAATGTTATGCTTGAAAGCCGCTAGGGCCTCTGCGTACGGACAGTCGACGATTTGATTTTTCTTGGTTAGGAACCGTGTCCAGAATTGTCTGGCCGATTCCTCTGGCTGCTGAATTATGTAGCTCAGGTCATTGGCGTCTGGTGGTCGCACATAGGTGCCCTGGAAGTTGTCGAGGAATGCGGCTTCCAGGTCTTCCCAAGAACCAATGGATTCCGTTGGCAAGCTGTTAAGCCAATGCCGAGCTGGTCCTTTAAGCTTGAGTGGGAGGTACTTGATGGCGTGTAGATCGTTGCCACGGGCCATGTGGATATGAAGGAGATAGTCCTCGATCCATACCGCAGGATCTGTCGTACCATTGTATGATTCAATATTTACGGGTTCGAAACCCTCTAGGATTTGATGATCCATTACTTCATCTGTGAAGCATAGAGGGTGTGCGGCGCCTCTGTACTAGGCTATATCACGACGTAGCTCAAATGAGTTTTGTCTGCTGTGTTCGGCCCATCCGGATTTACTTTTACTGTATCCGGTGTGACGGTTATCGTCTCGTGCTGTGGGGTGCCCACGCGATCCATTGATCGATCTTGTTTGCTTTGCTAAGTCCTCCAACATATCTCGCGGGTCTAGCGGATTTCCCCGTGCCTTGGTATTTTTTGAGTGACGCCGGGGTGCGGCTTGAGTTGTGGGCCGAGAGGCCTCTCTGTCGCGGCCACGAGGTGGCTGGTCAGCCGCGTCATACGCTGGAGATGTAGGTTTAGATGCTTCCTCTAATCGGGGTAGCAATCTGTGCTTTGGGTAGCTCTTGGAGGGGTGTTCGAGTTCATATTCCTCGGCCGCAAGGCCTTCAGTCCATCTGTCAGCTAGCAAGTCTTGATCAGCTCTAAGCTGCTGCTGCTTCTTCTTAAGGCTATTTGCCGTGGCTATAAGCCGGCGCTTGAAGCGCTCTTGCTCAACGGGATCCTCAGGCACGACAAATTCGTCTTCGTCGAGGCTTGCCTCGTCTTCGGAGGGAGGCATGTAATTGTCATCCTCTTCCTCTCTGTCCGCCGCTCTCTCATGAGGGCTGGCTTCTCCATCCTCCTGCGCTGAATCTTGCTGGAGGGGGTTGTCTTCGGCACTGTCCGGATGTCGGTGAACAAAAAGAGGGGTACACTTTTTTTACCCCTATGACTGTGCACGGGCAGTGAGAGCCGCGCCCACGACCACATCAAGCAAGGCAAGGGAGGTGAGCCAGGGAAAGACCGAAGCTCAAGGGAACTGGAGCAACGCCAAGGCTAGGACCATGAAGAGCCAAGGGACAAGGCAGGCTCCCCCAGCAAGATCCTTGCTAGGACCGGCTTTAGCAGCCCCGGCAAGACCCTTGCCGCGGCAACTCGCCCCATGCCTATGGAGCAAATCACCCTTGAGTCCACTGCCCCCATGGGGCAAGGATTCGGGAGACGTCTCCGTGGTGGCATGCGGATCTTTGTGAAGAAACACTCAAGATCAGATATGCACTAAGAAGACGACGACCCTTGGCAAGATACCAGCCAAGGAAGACCACGAGACCCCCGGCAAGCGCCTTGGCGGGGACGACGGCAGGCGCCACGACAAGACCCTTGCCGGGGCCCCGGCAAGGCCCTTGCCAAGGAGGTCTACAGGCCACCATCAGGCTCACGCCAACCAAGCCTCCACCGCCATTCGCATATAGCTGCCGACCCAACCAACTGGGCAGGCACCTACGTGGCGGCATGCAAATCTTCATGAAGACACCGCCACCGCGCCACCTCAGCTGCCTGCCTGCCTACATGGCACCACGGGCATCACTGGCCAGGGCGCGTGTCGACACGAGGAGGAGCGGCGACGAACGGGACGGGTTTCGCCCCCGCCCCCGATAAAGCAAGGACACCTAAGCAGACACATTAAATGCGCCTTGTCATGTAATGCGAAGGATAACCTCGCGTCACTGTACCCTTTCCACCTCCTGTGTGCCACTGTGGCAACCCCTTTTTCCTATAAAAGGAGGCCCGAGGCGACCAGGAGAAGGATTCGGCATTTTGGAGCTCTTCACGCCCCATAGCTAGTTCAAGAACACAAATATACATCCACCAAAGCAGGAGTAGGGTTTTATGCATCCTCGCGGCCTGAACCAGGATAAACGAATCGCGTGCTATCTGTTTGATCCGCTCTTCTTTCAACCCCGCGCCCCGCTAACCGTAGTAGGGATCCTTGTGATCCCATAGGCGTCGTTCTCACCGACATCTTTGGCGCGCCAGGTAGGGGGTGCAGTTGTGAGAATCGGCTCTAGCAGTTAGTCCAGCGCTTCTTCGTCGTCATGGCGACCAAGAAGAAGACAACGGTGGCGGTCGGCCAGTCGGGGGCCGAACAACCCGTCCCGACGCGGGCGAGCAGCGGACCCATCACAGAAAGGACCCGGGGCACCGCTCGCGAACACCAACACCATCCCAGCAGCCGGAGTTTGGGAGGCGGCGATGTTCGTGCGCCTGGTAATGGTCCACACACCGCCAAATCCAAAGACGGAGCCAGGCCCTCCGCGGGTGGCGCGGGGCCTTCCAAATTCACTGCCGCATCACCCGAAGGCGACGTAAGGGCCTCCAAGACTCCCACGCCGGCGCCAACGGCGCGCTCCTCCCAGGCAGTGCGCGACGAACAGCGTCATCACGCCGAAGATCCCGGGCATCGCCGCGGGAAGGGCCCCGAGCACCACTCCCGGGACGTAGAAGACCTGCCCACTCGCCGAAGCGCTGGTGAAAACGGCATGCGACCACGGGATTGTGATAGAGCTCCTTCTGACATGGTCAGAAGTCAAAGCGCGTCACGATCTGTGCAGGTTTCGCTGCCGCCGACGCCAGCAGAGGCCCTGGCGCACACGCAGTTGCTCCTCGACTTTCCTCCCGCTATGGGGAAACTCGACGAATGGAGAGCCACTATCCGAAGCCTTGTTGCGATCACCAACAAAGACGAACCGAGTCCGGTGGAGCCCCCAGGTCGACGCTCCGATGGAGTCCCACGCACTAGTGGCGGAAGGGCCGGCGGCGCCGCGACCACGGTGCATTCGCCTCCTCCCCGTCCAGTACCGCGGACGCCGACTCATCGCGACGTCACGGGCGACGACATCTCCATAGCGTCGTCTGACCCACGGACCCACTGTGACCAGCGCCAAGTTCTTCGGGAACGAGCCCATGTAGACGCTTGAACCACTATCGAGCGCCGGCGCGGAGCGCGCCACCAGCCAGACAGACGAGCAGGGCCTGCTGCAAACCACCCAGCACCGGAGAGCCCTGGAAGTCTACCTTACGAGGTAGGTTGTCCGGCTTTTACCCGTGAGCTGCGGCTGTTCCAGTGGCCCACTCACCGCACCTTCAAACCTGGCGTTGGCGAGAAGTACAATGGCAAGACCCACCCGTCGGAGTTCCTCAGCATCTACACCATCACGATGCAAGCTGCCAGAGCCCGCGACGATAAGGTGTTTGCGAATTACTTTCCGTTAGCCCTTAAACCCAACGCCATGTCATGGTTGATGCACTTGCCGGTAGACTGTATTTCCTCCTGGTCGGATTTATGCCATGAGTTTGTTGGCACCTTTACTGGGGGTCACCAAGCCCATGGCCAAGCAAGCGACCTGCACGTCATTCCCCAGAAGGGAGGCGAGAGTCTGCGCAAGTATATCTAGAGGTTCAGCCGGGTACAGTACAGTATCCCTGATGTTCACCCCGCCGCCATCATCAGCGCGTTCCATCAGAACGTGCGTAACCGCAAGATGCGCGAAGAGCTGGCAATGAACAAGGTGATGGATGTGGCAGAAATCTACGCTCTTGCTGACAGATGTGCCCAGGCTAAAGAGGGAAGGAAGTACCCTGGTGAAGATCCCGGCGTGGAAACCGACTCTTCAGATGAGGATACTACCGCCCCAGCGAAGGAAGGCCGGCGCCGCAACAGGAAACACAAGGGTAAAGTTGTGCTTGCCGTCGAGGGATCTGATGACGCCGCTCCACCAAGAAAACCAAGGCAGATGACCCCGGCAAGGAAATTGCCGGATGTGTCGCCTGACGGGCCTTGGCGGCTGCCGAGAAGCCAGGGAACTCCGACAAGCCATGATCTCCAGAACTGCCGACAGGTTGAGCTGCTTGCTGAGAAGCAAAATGCTGAATATGAGAGGCGGGACAAGGAGAAGGGCCAAGACGGTGCCGAGGGGTCCGGCAAGAAGCATGACAGCTAGGCAGGCCGTTGCGGCAAGGATAAACAGCAGGAGAGGCCCGCCCGGGGCCGCGATAAGAAGCCAGAAGACGATGATCACGAAGAGGACGACGAGTCTGGTGACCAAGAATTTCAGAAAGCTACAGAGGCCATGTGCGTCGACGGCGGCGCCTCGCTGCATACCGCTCACCGCGAGCTTAAACAGTGGGCACGTGAGATTACGGCAGCAGAGCCGTTGTTCGATGCCCAAAAGCCGCTGAAGTGGTCCAGCACACCTATCATTTTTGACACTGAGGATCACCTTGATCGCACTACTGCAGTCAGGTGCTTGCCATTGTTGGTTTCACCAACAATACGCAACCTCAAGGTGACAAAGATGCTAGTCGATGGCGGGGCCGGTCTGAACTTAATCTCGCCTACCGTGATCGAGAAGCTGCAGATTCCTTACGGAGACCTCGAAGAGACGGGCACGTTCCAGGGGGTCAACCCGGGAAGAAGTCAACCAAAGGGGAAGGTCACGCTACCCGTGACGTTCGGGAGTGATCTGAACTACAGGACGGAAAGGATCGTGTTTGATGTCGCCAAGATCCCCTTGCCTTACAACGGGATCCTTGGCCGCCCAGCGCTGGCCAAGTTCATGGCGGCGTCACACTACGCCTACAACACCCTGAAGATGCCGGGCCCTGTGATGATCATCACCGTCCCATCCAACAAGAAAGATGCGCTTATTTGCGCTGACCAACTCTACCAACAAGCAGTTGCAGCAGCTGCCGCTGCTAAGGCACTTGCTCCTGCCATTGGAGCCCCGGGTGGGAAGAAGAAGAAGATCGGTGAGACCTCGGGCACCCACTCTGGTAAGCGCACCTCTTCGGAGTGTAGTGCTCCCATCGAGGACGTACCAGAGAGTTCCACCAGCAAGAACAAGAAGTCCAGGGCCACGCCGTCGGCGACCAAGAAGGTATCCGTCAAGGAAGACGGCACAGGAGGGGATTTCACCATAAGCTCTGCCCTTGACGACAAATAGGAAGACGCGCTCGTCACCTTCTTGCAGGCGAATGTCGATGTGTTTGCATGGCAAGCATCCGACATCCCCGGTGTTCCCAGGGAGGTGATTGAGCACCACCTTGTTGTTTGTCCTCATGCGCGGCCCGTCAAGAAGAAGGTCAGAAAGCAAGCTTTGGAACGCCAAGAGTTCATCACAGAGGAGATCCGAAAACTGGAAGCGGCGGGTTTGGTGAGAGGAGTGCTCCATGCAACGTGGTTGGCCAATCCGGTGGTAGTGCGCAAGGCGAACGGGAAGTGGAGGCTGTGTATTGATTACACAGATATCAATAAGGCTTGTCCCAAAGACCCTTTCCCGTTGCCGCGCATCGACCAGATTGTTGACTCCATGGCTGGGTGTGACCTGTTGTCTTTCCTTGATGCCTACTCCGGCTACCACCAGATCTTCATGACAAGAGAAGACGAAGAGAAGACAGCATTTATCACCCCATGTGGTACGTATTGTTTTCTACGGATGCCTTTCGGGTTGAAGAGTGTTGGCTCAATGTTTGCAAGGGCGGTCCAGATTGGTTTTGAACCCCAACTCCATAGAAATATGGAAGCCTGTATGGCTGATATAGTGGTCAAAACCAAGAACAAGGCAACCCTCATAGCGGATTTACAAGAAACATTTGCAAACCTACGCCAGATCAATCTCAAGCTGAACCCTGAGAAGTGCGTCTTTGGCATCCCGTCCGGCAAGCTTCTCGGGCTCTTTGTGTCACAGCGTGAGATAGAGGCCAATCCGGACAAGATCAAAGCTATAGAGCAGATTGAAGCACCCAAGCGAGTCAAGGATGTGCGTCGGCTTGCTGGTTGCGTTGCCGCCATGAGCAGGTTCATTTCCAAGTCCGCCGAGCGCGCCCTTCCCTTTTTCAAGATTTTGAAAAAGGCGGGCCTGATGGAGTGGACGCCAGAAGCCGAAGCAGCATTGCAAGATTTGAAGAGGTACCTCTTCTCCGGCCAATACTAGTTGCGCCTAAGCCACAGGAACCGTTGCTGCTATACTTGGCGGCAACGAACCAGGTGGTCAGCACCGCACTAGTGGCGCAGAGAGAAATTGATGACGAGGTAATAGCAGCGACAGAGCCCGATGCCATCGATGCAGAGACGACGCAGCCAGTTGGAATGCCGCCGAGGAAGAAAATGATGCAGCACCCGGTCTACTTTGTTAGTTCCCTTCTACAGGGGGCTAGATCAAGGTACTCCGCTGTGCAGAAACTGCTCTTCGGCCTTCTTATGGCCTCGAGGATGCTGCGTTACTACTTCCAGGCGCACGAAATCACTGTCGTCACTCGCCTCCCTCTTCAACGGATATTACACAATTCAGACGCAATGGGAAGAATCCTAGAATGGGCACTGGAGCTGTCCAGCTTTGGCCTCAAGTTTGAGAGTACCTCGACGATTCAAAGCCGAGTCCTGGATCTTTCTCCTTACAGGGCGTCGGGGCTGGCGTACTGCTTGTCGCGCCCACCGGAGAGCACCCCAAGTACATGGTCCAGATGCACTTCCCCAGGGAGGTGTCAACAAACAATATGGGTGAGTACGAAGGGCTCCTTGCTGGTCTTTGGATTGCGGCGGACCTCGAGATCAAGAAACTCGTCGTCAGGGGTGACTCGCAACTTGTCGTCAAGCAAGTCAACAAGGATTACCAGAGCCCGTTGATGAAGGCCTACGTCAATGAAGTGAGAAAGCTGGAAGAGCGTTTTGACGATATACAGGTAGAACACATTCCCCGAGCGGAGAATGACATCGCCGATTACCTGTCAAAACGTGCTGCCCTCAAGCTACCTGTGGAACTAGGTACCTTTGTGCTTCGGCTAACTCAGCCATCCGTTGATCCATCAACAGAGCAGAACAAAAGGAGGAAATCAGGGCCCGGCAAGTACTTTCCCGCCGAGCTCCCCGGAGCCGCCGGTAAGAATGTTGCTGGAGACACTGAGCCCGCCACGGGACGGCTAGCTCCGGCAGAGCACCAAGCTCTCGCCGTGGAGACAACCGCTCCTATAGCGGAGGAAATGCCTTCGGTCCTCGCCGTCAAGCCTCAGGCTCCTGTGTGGGCACAGCACACCGTCCGGTTCCTCCAATTAGGGGAACTTCCTGAGGAGCAGGAAGAAGCGGAAAAAGTAGCCCGTCGGTCTGCTATGTACCAGTTCGTCGATGACGTTCTGTACAAGAAGAGGTCGAACGGTGTGAAATTGAAGTGTATCCCTCGAGAGGAAGGACTGGGGCTGTTGGCAGAGATACATGGAGGCATATGTGGATCCCACATAGGGTCGAGGGCCCTTGCCGGCAAGGCATTTCGGCAAGGCTTCTTCTGGCCCACTGCTCTCCAGGATGTGGCGACACTGGTCACCAGGTGTGACGCGTGTCAGTTCCATTCAAATAAGCTTCATCAGCCAGCTCAAGCCCTCCAAACCATTCCTCTCTCTTGTCCCTTCTCGGTCTGGGGGCTTGACATACTGGGTCCTTTCCCCCGCGCTGTCGGGGGCTTTGAGTACTTGTACATCGCAATCGACATGTTCACAAAGTGGCCAGAGGTGGAAGCAGTCAGGAAGGTCACGGCTCAGTCAGCCGTCAAGTTCTTCAAGGGACTAGTGTGCCGTTTTGGTGTACCCAACAGGGTCATCACCGACAACGGCACACAGTTCACAAGACACACCTTCATGCAATATACCCAAGACCTCGGCAGCAAAGTCAGTTTCGCTTCCGTTGCTCACCCACGAAGCAATGGTCAAGCTGAGAGGGCAAACGCTGAAGTGCTGCGAGGCCTAAGGACAAAGATCTTTGACAGGCTGCACAAGAGTGGAAGGCGCTGGATTGATGAGTTGCCGACGGTTCTTTGGTCGATCAGAACGACGCCAAATCGAGCCACCGGCCAGACACCCTTTTCCCTGGTATACGTGGCAGAAGCAGTTCTCCCCACTAAACTCATATGCGGGTCACCTCGAGTGCTCGCTTATGATGAGCTTGAGCAAGAGCGACTGCGGCAAGATGATGCAACGCTCCTTGAGGAAGATCGTCTTCGAGCGGCTGTGAGAGCAGCATGCTACTAGCAAGCCTTGCACCGCTACCATAGCCGCAATGTCCATGCTCGAAGCTTTGAGGAAGGCGACCTTGTTCTTCGGCGCGTTCAATCAGCCAAGAATACCAACAAGTTGACGCCAAAGTGGGAGGGCCCTTATCGGGTAATACGAGTCATGAGGCCTGGCGCAGTCCGCCTGGAGACCGAAGATGCCATTCCGGTGAGCAACTCTTGGAACATTGAGCATCTTCGCAAGTTTTACCCATAAGGCGCGGCTTGCCGGGCCCCCCGGCAAGCCACCTTTTGTACAAGCCTTGCCGGCAAGGCATGTAACCCTTTGTACAAAGCTAGGCGCAGACCCTGAGCATAAATAAATGAAGCGCTGGCGCCCTAAGTTATAGCATGCATGCTAGGTCGAATCTCGTCCTTGGTTAGGGTTGATAGTGCTTAGCGGCGACTAACCCCTAGCTTAGAGGTCGAGTGTGCATCTCTTTGTTCTTCTTTTGTCTTCTTTGGTTCGCAGGACACGCAGATATCCTTGCCAAGCCACTTGGGAAGAAAAAAAAGAATAGACTAGCATTTAGGCCCAGGCGAATCAGTGTTGCTAGGGACTGCAAGAGCAAAGATTCACCCACGGCAAACCAGGATTGCCGGGGACTGCAGCTTCAGATAAGTTCTTCATCCCTTATCGTGCATTCCATTATGGACTGTGGTATGTGAAACCTCATTTTTCCTTAAGCTACCGTGCTCCCCTAACTCTAGGCCCTAGGGCTCGTTCCTGGGACCAAGTTTGGTCGTGGTTGCGGCAACGAAAGGATGAAACAAGGAGCCTCAACCCACCTCATCCCTGTCTCCGCCAAAGGCATGAGAAAGGTCGAGCGAGGTGGGGAGACGGCAAGGCCTGTTGCCAGGCGAGAAATTGTTTATCTTAGAGATATCAAGGATTTATTCCTTGTCGTGGGTTCCACCCGCAAAAAAATGACCCGACAAACTTCCCTTTTTCATTAAAAAACATCCCGCCCAGGTACAGTCCGTAGGGAATGGAAAACATGAACAAAGGGATTACAAGTTTTAAATTCAACAAAGGCCCGAAGGCTTACAAAGTAAAAAGAGATAAGGTGCCCGTAATCCCTTTCTTGTCCCTCTCCTCGGGAGGCAGGTCAAGGAGGCGAGAAGGGCAAAAGGAGAGCCTAGGCGAGCTACGGGTGGCAGAATACACCAAGAGAACATCTTGGTGGCCATCAAAAGGCTGGATGGTGATGGCGGCGCCGGAAGCAGAGCTCGAAGACGAGGCGGCAGGACGTCAGAACGCATCGAAGGCGTCAGTGCCCGCGTACTCTGACTTGAAGGCCTTGCCGCCCACCCTCTTCCTCTTCCGCAGCCTCCCAACGCCAGCCGCCCAAGGATACGACCCCAAGAAGTTCAAGGAGCCGGCGACACGGATGATGGGGTCGCCGGTACCGCACGGAGCGGCGCCCGACACCTAGTCGGACCCGTCATCCTACCGCCTACCGCCCTCGTCGTCGCTGCCTATGTCCTCCTCGTCACTCTCGCTCGAGGAAGAATCTTCACCATAAGAAGAGCTCTCCACGCAGCACCTTGCACGAGTCCCAAAGTGCCCGAAGACCTTGACAGAGAGAAGGCCACCCTCCATCAGCTTAAAATGGAGAGTGAGCCCCTCCGTCAAGCTATGGATACGAGCAAACGTCTTCCATCCCCGACGAAGATACATCACGTGAGGAGCAGGGAAGTCGACGCGGACCCGCGTACCATTGATCCCGCAGCCCCTCATGTGCAGCCGCAATGACTCCTGCGGATCCAGCTCCATCTCCCTCGCAAATGGAGTCGGAGACGAAGGCGACGGCGCGGAGGCTGGCACAGCCTGACGAAGAACTCACGGGGGTCATCCCCAACATGGCCCTCCATTGGAGGAGGAGCTGCTGGCGGGGGCGAGGACGGCGCGCCACCCCGTCCTCCTCTTCCCCGAGCGCCCCGGCCTCACCCACGGCCTCGCCCCCTCTGCCTTCCCCTCGTGGCCGGCTCTGCCACCGCAGGCGCAGGAGAAGGAGGGACGCGTTGTCGAGCGGCGACCCTCGCCGCAACCGTTGAAGGACCGGTATTTCCTCTCTCCATGACGGGTGGAAAAGAAGAGCAGAAGATGAAGGAATAAGAATATGGAAGAATGCGGGACGCCATCCCCCCTCCCGCTCTTTATAAAGGAATGGGGTTGGGGCTCGGCCGCCCCGCTCGGCCAATCAAGACACGGGAGGCACAGGGAGCCAGAACCGACCCGCTACCCCAACCAGCAATGGCCCTGTTTCCCGCCTCCACCGTTTGCCACCCCAAGGGCATGAGAGACACGTGGCAAACGTGCAGAACCGAGGGGATAGGTGAGGCGACTTCTCCCCACCCCGTGATCATGGGGAGTGGACGCCTTGAAGACCGCGCCTCGGCCCCATTCAGTAAATCGGCCGAGCCTCCACGCCTCCCTCCGTTTATGGGAAAGGCGGAACCACCCCTTCACTACGACGTGACGCATGCGTGCAGAGAGCAACCCTACACATGCCGCCCATGTCATGCACACCTCCCCATGCCGCGCCACGCGCGCGAGTCGTGGGAAGCGCAACGCGTGAAATATCTTACCACGGTAAAAACCGCCCGCCTGCCCGCACACTGTTTTTGGGCCTAGCCCAACAACGTGTTGCGCTTATGTGTGGCCCAGGCCCGGGGGCTCCTGTCGGTGAACAAAAAGAGGGGTACACTTTTTTACCCCTATGACTGTGCACGGGCAGTCAGAGCCGCGCCCACTACCACATCAAGCAAGGCAAGGGAGGTGAGCCAGGGTAGGACCGAAGCTCAAGGGAACTGGAGCAACGCCAAGGCCAGGACCACGAAGAGCCAAGGGACGAGGCAGGCTCCCCCGGCAAGATCCTTGCCGGGACTGGCTTTAGCAGCCCCGGCAAGACCCTTGCCGCGACAACTCGCCCCACGCCTACGGAGCAAATCACACTTGAGTCCACTGCCCCATGGGGCAAGGATTCGGGAGACGTCTCCGTGGTGGCATGCAGATCTTTGTGAAGAAACACTCAAGATCAGATATGCACTAAGAAGACGACGACCCTTGGCAAGATACCAGCCAAGGAAGACCACGAGACCCCCGGCAAGCGCCTTGCTGGGGACGACGGAAGGTGCCGCGACAAGACCCTTGCCAGAGCATCGGCAAGGCCCTTGCCAAGGACGTCTACAGGCCACCATCAGGCCCACGCCAACCAAGCCTCCACCGCCATTCGCATACAGCTGCCGACCCAACCAACTGGGCAGGCACCTGCGTGGCGGCATGCAAATCTTCATGAAGACACCACCACCGCGCCACCTCAGCTGCCTGCCTGCTTGCCTACATGGCACCACGGGCATCACTGGCCAGGGCGCGTGTCGACACGAGGAGGAGCGGCGACAGACGGGACGGGCTTCGCCCCCGCCCCCGATAAAGCAACGACACCTAAGCAGACGCATTAAATGCGCCTGGTCATGTAATGCGAAGGATAACCTCGCGTCACTGTACCCTTTCCACCTCCTGTGTGCCACTGTGGCAACCCCTTTTTCCTATAAAAGGAGGCCCGAGGCGACCAGGAGAGGGATTTGGCTTTTTGGAGCTCTTCACGCCCCATAGCTAGTTCAAGAACACAGATATACATCCACCAAAGCAGGAGTAGGGTTTTACGCATCCTCGCGGCCAGAACCTGGATAAACAAATCACGTGCTATCTATTTGATCCGCTCTTCTTTCAACCCCGCGCCCCGCTAACCGTAGTAGGGATCCTTGTGATCCCATAGGTGTCGTTCTCACCGACACCGGAGTGTTATTATCTCCTGTGCCGGAATCACCGTTTTTACTCTGGCGGGACTTAGAGCGGCGCCGCTGACGTCGGTGCTTGGGTTGCTTCTTGGAGGGGTTATCCTCCGCTGTTCCATCGCCATTTCCTTCTTTGGGTGTGTCCGCCATATATATGTCATACGACGAGGTGGCTTTCCAGTGCCCTATAGGTGCTGGTTCATGTTCCTCTCCTGCATCGTCGTCCATACCGTCGATGTCTTCGGAGTCGAAGTCGAGCATGTCGGTTAAATCATCGACGGTGGCTATCAAGTGGGTGGTGGGTGGGCGTCGAATTTCTTCATCGTCCGCATCCCAATTCTGTCGGTCGTAATCCGGCCAGGACTCTCCTTACAAAGAGAGAGACCTTAGTGAATTCAGTATGTCGCCGAAGGGCGAGTGCTGAAAGATATCTGCGGCAGTGAACTCCATGATCGACGCCCAATCAGATTCGATTGGCAGGGGCGCGGAGGGTTCAGAGTCCGGAGAAGAGTCCGGCAATGTGGAGTCACGGGCCTCGCGAAGGATAAGGCTGGTGTTCGGCTCGATCGCCGTTGAGACTGCAGCCTCCGCGGCGGGGTCTAGCCACCCACCCTCGGTTGGCGCAGTTAGCTCTGAATTAAAGGTCGGAGCGGATGCAGGTGCGGCCTCCAGGGTGCTGTTCGGCAGCACCTAAGTCAAGCCCATCGTGACAGTGCGACGCACTCGGCAGGGGCTCGAATCCGTCGAAGATCAAGTCTCCGCGGATATCTGCCGTGTAGTTTAGGCTTCCAAACCTGACCTGATGGCCAGGGGCGTAGCTTTCAATCTGCTCCAGATGGCCAAGCGAATTGGCCCGCAGTGCAAAGCCGCCGAATACAAAGATCTGTCCGGGGAGGAAAGTCTCACCCTGGACTGCATCGCTAACGATGATCGAAGGAGCCCTCAAGCCTGATGATGGCGACACAGAGGAACTCTTAATGAAATCACCAATGTCGGTGTCAAAACCGACGGATCTCGGGTAGGGGGTCTCGAACTATGCGTCTAGGCGGATGGTAACAAGAGACAAGGGACACGATGTTTTTACCCAGGTTCGGGCCCTCTCGATGGAGGTAAAACCATACTCCTGCTTGATTAATATTGATGATATGGGTAGTACAAGAGTAGATCTACCATGAGATCAGAGAGGTTGAACCCTAGAAGCTAGCCTATGGTATGATTGTTGTTGTCCTACGGACTAAACCCTCCGGTTTATATAGACACCGGAGGGGGCTAGGGTTACACAGAGTCGGTTACAACGGTAGGAGATCTACATATCCGTATTGCCAAGCTTGCCTTCCACGCCAAGGAAAGTCCCATCCGGACACAGGACGAAGTCTTCAATCTTGTATCTTCATAGTCCAACAGTCCGGCCAAAGGTTATAGTCCGGCTGTCCGGACACCCCCTAATCCAGGACTCCCTCAGTAACGGTTGCGCGAGTCCACAGAGGGCTCCACCCATGAAGGGTCCACGAAGAAGCAACCTTTTCTATCCCACCATGGCCGTCGCCCATGAAGGACTTGCCTCACTCGGGTAGATCTTCATGAAGTAGGCGATTTCCTTGCCCTTAAAAACTCCTTGGTTCAACTCCACAATTTTGACGGAGGCTCCCAAGTGACACCTAGCCAATCTAGGAGACACCACTCTCCAAGAAGTAACAAATGGTGTGTTGATGATGAACTCCTTGCTCTTGTGCTAGGATTGGATTTGGTGGAAAGATGATTTGAGTGGAAAGCAACTTGGGAAAGGCTAGAGATCAAGATTTATGTGGTTGGAATGGAGTATCTTGACCTCAACACAAGTGTAGGTGGTTCTCTCTCAGAAAATGTATGTTGGAAGTGTAGGCATGTTCTGATGGCTCTCTCCATGAATGAAGAGTGGGTGGAGGGGTATATATAGCCTCCACACAAAATCTAACCGTTACACAAAATTTACCAAACTCAATGGGACCGAATCGTGAAACTCGGTCAGACCGATTTAGTTCATAATGTGACCGTTAGGATTTTCGGTGGGACCGACACGTCAACTTAGTGAGACCGATTTCATTAGGGTTAGGGCATAACGCAATCTCGGTGAGACCGATTACACAAACTCGGTGAAACCGATTTTGGTAATAGTCAAACAGAGAGTTGGTTTAGGCAAACTCGATGGGATCGATTCGCTTATCTTGGTTGGACTGAAACGTTATGAAAGGGAAACAGAGTGTTTGCATTGCAATCTCGGTGGGACCGGTCGCTCATCTTGGTTGGACCGAAACATTACGAAGGGAAACAGTGATATTACAATCCCATCTCGGTGAGACCGAGATCCCTACCGGTGAGACCGAAAAGACTAGGGTTTCTGGCAGTGGCTATGTCAACTGAACTCGGTGGTGCTGGATAGACAGTTTCGGTGGGGCCGAGTTTGACTTTTGGTTTGGGACATATGTGGATATGAGAAAGTAGTTGAGGGTTTTTGGATCATATCACTAAGCACTTTGAGCAAGAAACTCATTAAGCAACACCTCACCCCCTCTTGATAGTATTGGCTTTTCCTATGGACTCAATGTGATCTTGGATCACTTAAAATGAGAAAATGTAGAGTATTGAGCTTTGAGCTTGAGCCAATCCTTTGTCCTTAGCATTTTGAGGGGTCCACTTTTCTCATCCATGCCATGCCAATCATTGAGCTTTCCTGAAATGTTTATCTTGAAATAGCATTAGCATGAGCTATATGTTGTTAGGAATTACCAAAACCACCCAGGGATAGTTGCACTTTCAATCTCCCCCTTTTTGGTAATTGATGACAACATATAGATCAAAGCTTCGACAAATGAAAATAAGATTGAAAAACATCGTCGCTTTGAGAAATATATGATAAGCAAGAGCTCCCCATAAATTTGTGCATTATTTAAAATTTGCTTTTGAATGCAAATGCACAATCGATTAGGATCACTAGTCGCCAACCCGTGCATTCGCACGGTCTAGCTACTAAATATTACATTACAATTTATATTATTAATATACACCAATGTGTTGCGTAGAATCACAATTGGACATGCCATGTAATAAAACCTAAATATACTACATGGAGATTGATGAGTGATTATATTTCTGCAAATGAGTTGGTCAAATGGAATAACAATAATTAATATATGATGACACCTGAAAATAGTATGTGTCATTGATATTAGCTCAATATATTATTTCAGCACCCACTGAATATATGAAGAATTGTTTTTTTGAAAGTATTGTCTTATTTAGGAAGTATGGAGAGTCACCAAATATATATTCTTGCTAGGTCTATTCATATGTGTACTTTCTTGAACTTTTTTTTTGCATGAAACATTCTTGGATTTTATACATGTAACTATCTCAGAATAATATAATGTTTGCCAAATACTTTATTTTGAGAATGCATGGAAAATATAAAATTGTATTAACTACAGCGTACTACAAAAATATTGTTAAACCTATAAAACAGTTTCATTCTAGGAAAAATAATAAGTAGAATATTCCGAGATACTTTATATGTGTGGCACTTCATATGATGTTCAAATTAATTGAGTAAGGAAAATTTTCAAGCGAATGAGGAAACCGAGTTACGATACAACAAATCAGTAGGAATTAAGCAACTACACCAAACTTCAAGAACAATTTCTTGCACATCACAGAACCTTATATATAGCTGATTTGTATTAGACACACTTGAACACATATTAGAATATGTATAAAATTAGTATTTTGGACCCTACCGAGTATAGATGTACTACATAGATGATGGTCTTAGGTGACAAATTTACTTTCATGTTTTCCTTGAACGCACACACGTGTAGCAGAACAATTCTGCTGCAGCACGTATGCACAGCCACGCTGCCCAGTGGCTTGTGGTTAGCAAACCCATGGAGAGAAAGCCTTTGAGCCGTCATTTTAAATGCTCTTTTAGAAGAAAATATGATTCAATAATGAAGAAAATATCACTACATTTATTCGGCTCATTGCAATCAATTGTTAATTTTTTGTTTTTAGAGATACAAAAACAACACCAATTGTCGATGTTGAAGTAACTTCATATGCATTTCAAAGAATAAGATGCTCTTAATATTCCTGATTTTGCGAGTATTTGAAAACTTGCTTCTGCACTTTATGGCTCAAATACCCATCTGAAATTAAATATGTCAATATATCTTAACCAAATAAAATACAACCTTTCATAAATGTATTTCAAAAGTTACTTGGTTGTACAATTATTTGGTGCTAATCAGTAAAATATAGGAATCAATTGTTGTAAGATTGCATTCTTATTCATATGGACAGCAACTAAAAAAATGTAGGCATGGGAGAAAAACAAATTACCTCAAATCCTGAAGCTCACATTATTTTGATGTAGATTTGGCACTGACTCCTCTAGCAGAATAATTATTCCAATGGCTGTGTCACAACAGCAAGTCCAGGTTAGCACATATCTTACCATATCTCGAACTTACTGGTCATGTATCTTCATCTCGAGCTGAGTCCTTAGTTCCTCACCGTGTTTTAGCTGGGCCGCTGGATATGGGTTTGCACGTGATATCCTCCATAACCATCTTCTCCCCTGCACTGTCCAAATAATAATCTCATCTCATCATGGACATTCTGTACTTCTACTCAACATTCCAATGGCGAGACTTTACCGGGTCGATATGACGCCACCTGTTCTCCCGAGCAGAGCAAGCTACAGCCATTTTTCCTCGAGAGTGTCTTGAGTGTTTTCTGACAGAGTTGCTTCTCACAAAGATGTGTTGGTGAAGAGGATGGGGTACTATAAATAGAAAGGAATCTACATGGGGCTATTGCCGTCGGCAATTGAGAATTGATCCATGCAGCAGGCACAACGGCGTTCATAATATGACCTCTGGTGGCAAAGGGTGTAAGCATCGGAGCATGCTTTGCCAGAATCATCATCCACCATTGATCAACAATTAAACTAAAAAAGCATAGATCGGAAACAGGTTGTTAGATTTATTCCTGTACGCATGTTGTGCTCACATATAATCATCTCAATGCTCGTGTCATTCGCAACTGAAGATGCATGTTATCAATGGTCTGTTTCTTTTCTCTGATGCTTCATATCTGAACCGTAGGGATTTCTATTATGTTATTAGTGTCCAAACATGCAGCACGACACATGCATATACCTGCATGAATGGGCCACATTATTAATTGCCAGAATTAAGGAAGCCTATAATTAAATCCGTACATCTCCCAATTTCCTACGTACTGACCAAGAGGTAATGCCAACTACTACTCCGTTCGACAAAGCTTCCTCAGCCTGCCGGTTTCAGTTGTTTTTGGGATTTCTCTTGAGATTACATTACGGTTCCTCTCCGTTGCTGAATTATAGAATCGCGTATGGAAGTTAATTAAAAAACATGAGAATGAAACATCTCATGCCATCTGGACATTGGTCTTTGGCTAATCTCAATTCTCAAAAGCACTTTCCTTTCTCCACCGGGAATAACACAGGCTGCACATTCAGTTGTTTTTGGAATTTCTCTAGAGATTCCATCACGGCTCTACTCCATCGCTGGCCTCTCCTGTATGTTCCTTTGATCCGCGGAAAGCATGATGTAGAAGTACATGGCGACCACCATCAACTGATGCGCCCACGTTTGCCTCCACCGGTGGTACTTCATAGCATTGGATGATGAAGTTGCAACGCTGAAGAAAAGTAAGAGCATGCGTAGCCGTAACCTGCAGATATAGAGAAAAGGGTCAATGGCTGAGGAAAAGACAAAGCAATGAAGAAATTAATCAACATGGGTAAGAAGCTCATCAAGCCTAAGACAATCTCCCCATCGGCTCCCAGGTATTGGCTGCCTTCATGCAGTTTTGTTTGTATACGTACATGCTGGAACCAATCATAGATTGAACGTCACTTACCCAAACAATGTAATTTCCATCTACTAATTATATCCAAGTAGCATTACATAATGCATGGGATTAAGTCTGATGGTAGGTCCAAACCAAAGGATAGTTCCGAGCTGGGCAATTGCTGCTGGATCCATCCTTTCTATGCTACTCTAGGTGGTATCGTGCAAGAGTACACGAAGCTGAGGATCATCACAACTTACCTCTCATCAGGGAGGGAGAAGTCAGCTATAGCAAGACCGATCATCAAGAATTCCTGTCTAGTGGATTGCGTCTTATGGAAAAAAAATCTGCTGGATGCCTTCCTGCCAGGAGGTGGAGGCCCCTGGAGTTTGAGGAGCCGAGGAGGGGCCTGATGAACTCTGTCGCAGAAGCAGCCTTAGCTTTACATCGTTGCAAACCCTAACTACAAAGAATTCTTGACAATGTTGAGGTGACTGATCAACAGGGTGCTTGATCATGATGGAAAGCATTCATGTGCGTGGGAGGAGACGTGCAGCGCTTAGGATTCAGGACATGAGATTTTTTTTGAGCTGGAGATTGCTTTATTTAGGGAAGGAAAACCATGAAGAAGTTGTAGCATCGTGTCTATCTTATATTCTGTTTTTACAACAATTGTGGGTCTTTGTGTGTTTTTTCACAACTTGAGATTGATAACCGTGGAGTAGTTGTAGCATTGTGCCTTTGTTGGATTCTGTTTTACAACAATTGTGGGTCTTTGTGTGGTTTTTTTCACAACTGAGGAAAATTGGATTGTGGTTTTTTTTCACAACTGAGGAAAATTGGATGGATCTACACCGTAATAATTCGGTCCCACCAGATTAACGGCTCATAAATTCCAATTAACGTGGTAATTTCTAGGGAGTCAGAAATTAGTATAGGTATAGATAGATGGTTTACCCTTCCATGCCACATACATCTTGGTGGAGTGCTCAAAATGATAGAAGTTAAAAGCATGCACTCATCACCAAGCAAGTGAATGATCATATAAGGATATAAGAGATAATATCATCCAACAAGCATTAAGGGTAGCATATGATCAAACACATGATCAAACAAGTATCTCACAAGCACATAAAGTATCTCAACAAGCACACAATAAATTAGTTCAACCAAAAAAGCAAGAGAGATAAAAAGCAGCACTCTCTCGAAGCCTCTGATCTATACATTTTTCTCCCCCTTTGGCAACAAGTTACCAAAAAGTTCGAAAATGCATAGTGCTAAACGACTCTCAGGCTTGATCTTCGGTAGGTGGTGTAGAGATGACTCCAAGGACGAAAGCTTCTGTAGATGTAGCTGGAGCTGGTGGAGTGGCTGCTGGAGGTGGCACTGCAGCAGACCTCTGGCTTCTGGGCACTCTAGCAAAAGCATATGTATAGACTTGCCCTTCTTCTCCTCTGTTTCCTCCTGTAGCTGCTCAACTGCAGTTTGGATCTCAGTTACCTTGACATCCAGATCGTGGAATTTCTTCTCAATGATCCTCTCCAAACTCTCCTGGTTTTGAGTCAGGGTGGCCAAACCCTTCTCAATCCTCAAAGTGGATTGGTTCAGATATCCAAGTTGATCTTGCTTGGATTTCAAGAACACTTGAGATGCCTCTTCAATAGTTGACATCTTTGTAGCTTTCTCTGCCCTTGCCTTCTCTCTCTTCTCATGTGCTTGAGCTAAAGATGGTTCATTCTCATTCATGACAACAGTGTTGTCTTCAAATTCAGGGTAGATGGCCAAGTGCTCCTTGTCCAATAGGTATTTGCTTGTGCCCATCTTGGAGTTGATGAGCTCCTGAATGTGTGGGGCATACCCACAACTTCTCTTCTGATCAGTTGTTGTCCTCTTGATTGTCTCCACAATTAGACTCATGACTTTGAATTTTTGAGGCACATCAAACAAATGTAGCAAGTTGATAGCATGTCCTCTGATCATCTTGTGATCACCTGACTTGGGTAGTAGTGTGTGCCTTAGGATCCAGTTGATGGTAGGCAGACCAGGCAACAAGAAGTGGACATATCCAAACTTATGACTATCCAAAGCATCATCTAGGATCTCTCTGTACATGTTGGCCATAGTGTTATGGTCTTTCTTTTTCTCAGCATAAACATCCAAGTCATCCTCACTTTCTTCTGGAGCATTGATCAACTGAGCCCATTCTTCAATAGTAGATTGGTACCTTGTACCTTCAGACATCCAAATGATCTTTCCATCTGGGTAGAAGTGGGCAGTGGAGTAAAATTGCATGATCAGCTCATTATTCCACTTGGTGAACTTCTGGGCAACAAATGTATCAACTCAACATGCTTTGAAGCTGTCATATACACCTGGATAGTGATCTTCATTTTCCTTGATGAAGCCATCTCATGTCACACACTATGGGCTTCTTGTCAAGCAAAATTGTCTCATAAAAGTCTTGATGTTCCTTAGTGTGAAACCTGTAGTCAACAGCAGTTCTCCTCCTGACAGCTGATAACCCACAAGTATAGGGGATCACAATAGCTTTCGAGGGTAGAGCATTCAACCCAAATTTATTGATTCGACACAAGGGGAGCCAAAGAATATTCTCAAGTATTAGCAGCTGAGTTGTCAATTCAACCACACCTGGAAACTTAGTATCTGCAGCAAAGTGTTTAGTAGCAAAGTAATATGATAGTGGTGGTATCGGTAACAAAAGAGTAATGAAAGCAAAAGTAATATATTTGGTATTTTGTGGTGATTGTAACAATAACAACGGGAAAGTAAATAAGCATAAACCGGTATATGGAAAGCTCGTAGGCACTGGATCAATGATGGATAATTATGCTAGATGCGGTTCATCATGTAACAGTCATAACATAGGGTGACACAGAACTAGCAACAATTCATCAATGTAATGTAGGAATGTATTCCGAATATAGTCATACATGCTTATGGAAAAGAACTTGCATGCCATCTTTTTGTCCTACCCTCCCGTGGTAGCGGGGTCCTATTGGAAACTAAGGGATGAACAAGATGCATAGGGTAATACTTTTGATGAAATTTCAATTTCAATCTTTTATAATTACATGATCTCGTATCATCACATAGCCTATACCATATCAATGCGTCTCCCTTCAAAGATAAAGGGAAGACCTTCTTCTTAGCAACATCATCGGGTATACCTACAAGCTTAAATAGTCCACAAACTTCATCCACATATATTAAGTGCTCATCAGGATGCTTTGTTCCATCTCCTTTAAAAGGATTAGCTAGCAGTTTTTCCATCATACGCGAAGGAAATTCAAAAGGAGTTTCATTTTCAATAGGTTCAGTAGGTTGAGGAGCAACTCTTTGCTCTACTGGACGGGGTGAAGAAACACCGAACAAGCCCCTCAGAGAATTACTTTCCATAGTAACAAGTGACAGTAAATTTCAGCACACTATATAAATTTTTCCTTACCAAATTCCACCTACCAGAAGCACTACACTCCCCGGCAACGGCGCCAGAAAAGAATCTTGATGACCCACAAGTATAGGGGATCTATTGTAGTCCTTTCGATAAGTAAGAGTGTCGAACCCAACGAGGAGCAAAAGGAAATGATAAGCGGTTTTCAGCAAGGTATTCTCTGCAAGTACTGAAATAAGTGGTAACAGATAGTTTTGTGACAAGATAAATTGTAACGAGCTACAAGCAACAAAAGTAAATAAAGTGCAGCAAGGTGGCCCAAGCTTGAGCGATGCTTTCTCATTCGCGAGGCCAAAAATTATATATATAATTGCGATCACGATGAACAAGATGCATAGGGTAATACTTTTGATGAAAATCCAATTTCAATCTTTTATAATTCCATGATCTCGTATCATCACATAGCCTATACCATATCAATGCGTCTCCCTTCAAAGATAAAGGGAAGACCTTCTTCTTAGCAACATCATCGGGTATACCTGCAAGCTTAAATAGTCCACAAACTTCATCCACATATATTAAGTGCTCATCAGGATGCTTTGTTCCATCTCCTGTAAAAGGATTAGCTAGCAGTTTTTCCATCATACCCGAAGGAAATTCAAAAGGAGTTTCATTTTCAATAGGTTCAGTAGGTTGAGGAGAAACTCTTTGCTCTACTGGACGGGGTGAAGAAACCCCGAACAAGCCCCTCAGAGAATTACTTTCCATAGTAACAAGTGACAGTAAATTTCAGCACACTATATAAATTTTTCCTTACCAAATTCCACCTACCAGAAGCGCTACACTCCCCGGCAACGGCGCTAGAAAAGAGTCTTGATGACCCACAAGTATAGGGGATCTATTGTAGTCCTTTCGATAAGTAAGAGTGTCGAACCCAACGAGGAGCAAAAGGAAATGATAAGCGGTTTTCAGCAAGGTATTCTCTGCAAGTACTGAAATAAGTGGTAACAGATAGTTTTGTGACAAGACAAATTGTAACGAGCTACAAGCAACAAAAGTAAATAAAGTGCAGCAAGGTGGACCAAGCTTGAGCGATGCTTTCTCATTCGCGAGGCCAAAAATTATATATATAATTGCGATCACGATGAACAAGATGCATAGGGTAATACTTTTGATGAAAATCCAATTTCAATCTTTTATAATTCCATGATCTCGTATCATCACATAGCCTATACCATATCAATGCGTCTCCCTTCAAAGATAAAGGGAAGACCTTCTTCTTAGCAACATCATCGGGTATACCTGCAAGCTTAAATAGTCCACAAACTTCATCCACATATATTAAGTGCTCATCAGGATGCTTTGTTCCATCTCCTGTAAAAGGAATAGCTAGCAGTATTTCCATCATACGCGAAGGAAATTCAAAAGGAGTTTCATTTTCAATAGGTTCAGTAGGTTGAGGAGCAAATCTTTGCTCTACTGGACGGGGTGAAGAAACCCCGAACAAGCCCCTCAGAGAATTACTTTCCATAGTAACAAGTGACAGTAAATTTCAGCACACTATATAAATTTTTCCTTACCAAATTCCACCTACCAGAAGCGCTACACTCCCCGGCAACAGCGCCAGAAAAGAGTCTTGATGACCCACAAGTATAGGGGATCTATCGTAGTCCTTTCGATAAGTAAGAGTGTCGAACCCAATGAGGAGCAGAAGGAACTATAAGCGGTTTTCAGCAAGGTATTCTCTGCAAGTACTAAAATAAGTGGTAACAGATGGTTTTGTGACAAGATAAATTGTAACGAGCTACAAGCAACAAAAGTAAATAAAGTGCAGCAAGGTGGCCCAAGCTTGAGCGATGCTTTCTCATTCGCGAGGCCAAAAATTATATATATATAATTGCGATCACGATGAACAAGATGCATAGGGTAATACTTTTGATGAAATTTCAATTTCAATCTTTTATAATTCCATGATCTCGTATCATCACATAGCCTATACCATATCAATGCGTCTCCCTTCAAAGATAAAGGGAAGACCTTCTTCTTAGCAACATCATCGGGTATACCTGCAAGCTTAAATAGTCCACAAACTTCATCCACATATATTAAGTGCTCATCAGGATGCTTTGTTCCATCTCCTGTAAAAGGATTAGCTAGCAGTTTTTCCATCATACCCGAAGGAAATTCAAAAGGAGTTTCATTTTCAATAGGTTCAGTAGGTTGAGGAGAAACTCTTTGCTCTACTGGACGGGGTGAAGAAACCCCGAACAAGCCCCTCAGAGAATTACTTTCCATAGTAACAAGTGACAGTAAATTTCAGCACACTATATAAATTTTTCCTTACCAAATTCCACCGACCAGAAGCGCTACACTCCCCGGCAACGGCGCCAGAAAAGAGTCTTGATGACCCACAAGTATAGGGGATCTATTGTAGTCCTTTCGATAAGCAAGAGTGTCGAACCCAACGAGGAGCAAAAGGAAATGATAAGCGGTTTTCAGCAAGGTATTCTCTGCAAGTACTGAAATAAGTGGTAACAGATAGTTTTGTGACAAGATAAATTGTAACGAGCTACAAGCAACAAAAGTAAATAAAGTGCAGCAAGGTGGCCCAAGCTTGAGCGATGCTTTCTCATTCGCGAGGCCAAAAATTATATATATAATTGCGATCACGATGAACAAGATGCATAGGGTAATACTTTTGATGAAAATCCAATTTCAATCTTTTATAATTCCATGATCTCGTATCATCACATAGCCTATACCATATCAATGCGTCTCCCTTCAAAGATAAAGGGAAGACCTTCTTCTTAGCAACATCATCGGGTATACCTGCAAGCTTAAATAGTCCACAAACTTCATCCACATATATTAAGTGCTCATCAGGATGCTTTGTTCCATCTCCTGTAAAAGGATTAGCTAGCAGTTTTTCCATCATACCCGAAGGAAATTCAAAAGGAGTTTCATTTTCAATAGGTTCAGTAGGTTGAGGAGAAACTCTTTGCTCTACTGGACGGGGTGAAGAAACCCCGAACAAGCCCCTCAGAGAATTACTTTCCATAGTAACAAGTGACAGTAAATTTCAGCACACTATATAAATTTTTCCTTACCAAATTCCACCTACCAGAAGCGCTACACTCCCCGGCAATGGCGCTAGAAAAGAGTCTTGATGACCCACAAGTATAGGGGATCTATTGTAGTCCTTTCGATAAGTAAGAGTGTCGAACCCAACGAGGAGCAAAAGGAAATGATAAGCGGTTTTCAGCAAGGTATTCTCTGCAAGTACTGAAATAAGTGGTAACAGATAGTTTTGTGACAAGACAAATTGTAACGAGCTACAAGCAACAAAAGTAAATAAAGTGCAGCAAGGTGGCCCAAGCTTGAGCGATGCTTTCTCATTCGCGAGGCCAAAAATTATATATATAATTGCGATCACGATGAACAAGATGCATAGGGTAATACTTTTGATGAAAATCCAATTTCAATCTTTTATAATTCCATGATCTCGTATCATCACATAGCCTATACCATATCAATGCGTCTCCCTTCAAAGATAAAGGGAAGACCTTCTTCTTAGCAACATCATCGGGTATACCTGCAAGCTTAAATAGTCCACAAACTTCATCCACATATATTAAGTGCTCATCAGGATGCTTTGTTCCATCTCCTGTAAAAGGAATAGCTAGCAGTATTTCCATCATACGCGAAGGAAATTCAAAAGGAGTTTCATTTTCAATAGGTTCAGTAGGTTGAGGAGCAACTCTTTGCTCTACTGGACGGGGTGAAGAAACCCCGAACAAGCCCCTCAGAGAATTACTTTCCATAGTAACAAGTGACAGTAAATTTCAGCACACTATATAAATTTTTCCTTACCAAATTCCACCTACCAGAAGCGCTACACTCCCCGGCAACAGCGCCAGAAAAGAGTCTTGATGACCCACAAGTATAGGGGATCTATCGTAGTCCTTTCGATAAGTAAGAGTGTCGAACCCAATGAGGAGCAGAAGGAAATGATAAGCGGTTTTCAGCAAGGTATTCTCTGCAAGTACTAAAATAAGTGGTAACAGATAGTTTTGTGAGAAGATAAATTGTAACGAGCTACAAGCAACAAAAGTAAATAAAGTGCAGCAAGGTGGCCCAAGCTTGAGCGATGCTTTCTCATTCGCGAGGCCAAAAATTATATATATATAATTGCGATCACGATGAACAAGATGCATAGGGTAATACTTTTGATGAAATTTCAATTTCAATCTTTTATAATTCCATGATCTCGTATCATCACATAGCCTATACCATATCAATGCGTCTCCCTTCAAAGATAAAGGGAAGACCTTCTTCTTAGCAACATCATCGGGTATACCTGCAAGCTTAAATAGTCCACAAACTTCATCCACATATATTAAGTGCTCATCAGGATGCTTTGTTCCATCTCCTGTAAAAGGATTAGCTAGCAGTTTTTCCATCATACCCGAAGGAAATTCAAAAGGAGTTTCATTTTCAATAGGTTCAGTAGGTTGAGGAGAAACTCTTTGCTCTACTGGACGGGGTGAAGAAACCCCGAACAAGCCCCTCAGAGAATTACTTTCCATAGTAACAAGTGACAGTAAATTTCAGCACACTATATAAATTTTTCCTTACCAAATTCCACCGACCAGAAGCGCTACACTCCCCGGCAACGGCGCCAGAAAAGAGTCTTGATGACCCACAAGTATAGGGGATCTATTGTAGTCCTTTCGATAAGCAAGAGTGTCGAACCCAACGAGGAGCAAAAGGAAATGATAAGCGGTTTTCAGCAAGGTATTCTCTGCAAGTACTGAAATAAGTGGTAACAGATAGTTTTGTGACAAGATAAATTGTAACGAGCTACAAGCAACAAAAGTAAATAAAGTGCAGCAAGGTGGCCCAAGCTTGAGCGATGCTTTCTCATTCGCGAGGCCAAAAATTATATATATAATTGCGATCACGATGAACAAGATGCATAGGGTAATACTTTTGATGAAAATCCAATTTCAATCTTTTATAATTCCATGATCTCGTATCATCACATAGCCTATACCATATCAATGCGTCTCCCTTCAAAGATAAAGGGAAGACCTTCTTCTTAGCAACATCATCGGGTATACCTGCAAGCTTAAATAGTCCACAAACTTCATCCACATATATTAAGTGCTCATCAGGATGCTTTGTTCCATCTCCTGTAAAAGGATTAGCTAGCAGTTTTTCCATCATACCCGAAGGAAATTCAAAAGGAGTTTCATTTTCAATAGGTTCAGTAGGTTGAGGAGAAACTCTTTGCTCTACTGTACGGGGTGAAGAAACCCCGAACAAGCCCCTCAGAGAATTACTTTCCATTGTAACAAGTGACAGTAAATTTCAGCACACTATATAAATTTTTCCTTACCAAATTCCACCTACCAGAAGCGCTACACTCCCCGGCAACAGCGCCAGAAAAGAGTCTAGATGACCCACAAGTATAGGGGATCTATTGTAGTCCTTTCGTTAAGTAAGAGTGTCGAACCCAATGAGGAGCAGAAGGAAATGATAAGCGGTTTTCTGCAAGGTATTCTCTGCAAGTACTGAAATAAGTGGTAACAGATAGTTTTGTGACAAGATAAATTGTAACGAGCTACAAGCAACAAAAGTAAATAAAGTGCAGCAAGGTGGCCCAAGCTTGAGCGATGCTTTCTCATTCGCGAGGCCAAAAATTATATATATATAATTGCGATCACGATGAACAAGATGCATAGGGTAATACTTTTGATGAAATTTCAATTTCAATCTTTCATAATTCCATGATCTCGTATCATCACATAGCCTATACCATATCAATGCGTCTCCCTTCAAAGATAAAGGGAAGACCTTCTTCTTAGCAACATCATCGGGTATACCTGCAAGCTTAAATAGTCCACAAACTTCATCCACATATATTAAGTGCTCATCAGGATGCTTTGTTCCATCTCCTGTAAAAGGATTAGCTAGCAGTTTTTCCATCATACCCGAAGGAAATTCAAAAGGAGTTTCATTTTCAATAGGTTCAGTAGGTTGAGGAGAAACTCTTTGCTCTACTGTACGGGGTGAAGAAACCCCGAACAAGCCCCTCAGAGAATTACTTTCCATTGTAACAAGTGACAGTAAATTTCAGCACACTATATAAATTTTTCCTTACCAAATTCCACCTACCAGAAGCGCTACACTCCCCAGCAACGGCGCCAGAAAAGAGTCTTGATGACCCACAAATATAGGGGATCTATTGTAGTCCTTTCGATAAGTAAGAGTGTCGAACCCAACGAGGAGCAGAAGGAAATGATAAGCGGTTTTCAGCAAGGTATTCTCTGCAAGTACTGAAATAAGTGGTAACAGATAGTTTTGTGACAAGATAAATTGTAACGAGCTACAAGCAAGAAAAGTAAATAAAGTGCAGCAAGGTGGCCCAAGCTTGAGCGATGCTTTCTCATTTGCGAGCCCAAAAATTATATATATAATTGCGATCACGATGAACAAGATGCATAGGGTAATACTTTTGATGAAAATCCAATTTCAATCTTTTATAATTCCATGATCTCGTATCATCACATAGCCTATACCATATCAATGCGTCTCCCTTCAAAGATAAAGGGAAGACCTTCTTCTTAGCAACATCATCAAGTATACCTGCAAGCTTAAATAGTCCACAAACTTCATCCACATATATTAAGTGCTCATCAGGATGCTTTGTTCCATCTCCTGTAAAAGGATTAGCTAGCAGTTTTTCCATCATACCCGAAGGAAATTCAAAAGGAGTTTCATTTTCAATAGGTTCAGTAGGTTGAGGAGCAACTCTTTGCTCTACTGTACGGGGTGAAGAAACCCCGAACAAGCCCCTCAGAGAATTACTTTCCATTGTAACAAGTGACAGTAAATTTCAGCACACTATATAAATTTTTCCTTACCAAATTCCACCTACCAGAAGCGCTACACTCCCCGGCAACAGCGCCAGAAAAGAGTCTAGATGACCCACAAGTATAGGGGATCTATTGTAGTCCTTTCGTTAAGTAAGAGTGTCGAACCCAATGAGGAGCAGAAGGAAATGATAAGCGGTTTTCTGCAAGGTATTCTCTGCAAGTACTGAAATAAGTGGTAACAGATAGTTTTGTGACAAGATAAATTGTAACGAGCTACAAGCAACAAAAGTAAATAAAGTGCAGCAAGGTGGCCCAAGCTTGAGCGATGCTTTCTCATTCGCGAGGCCAAAAATTATATATATATAATTGCGATCACGATGAACAAGATGCATAGGGTAATACTTTTGATGAAATTTCAATTTCAATCTTTCATAATTCCATGATCTCGTATCATCACATAGCCTATACCATATCAATGCGTCTCCCTTCAAAGATAAAGGGAAGACCCTCTTCTTAGCAACATCATCGGGTATACCTGCAAGCTTAAATAGTCCACAAACTTCATCCACATATATTAAGTGCTCATCAGGATGCTTTGTTCCATCTCCTGTAAAAGGATTAGCTAGCAGTTTTTCCATCATACCCGAAGGAAATTCAAAAGGAGTTTCATTTTCAATAGGTTCAGTAGGTTGAGGAGAAACTCTTTGCTCTACTGTACGGGGTGAAGAAACCCCGAACAAGCCCCTCAGAGAATTACTTTCCATTGTAACAAGTGACAGTAAATTTCAGCACACTATATAAATTTTTCCTTACCAAATTCCACCTACCAGAAGCGCTACACTCCCCAGCAACGGCGCCAGAAAAGAGTCTTGATGACCCACAAATATAGGGGATCTATTGTAGTCCTTTCGATAAGTAAGAGTGTCGAACCCAACGAGGAGCAGAAGGAAATGATAAGCGGTTTTCAGCAAGGTATTCTCTGCAAGTACTGAAATAAGTGGTAACAGATAGTTTTGTGACAAGATAAATTGTAACGAGCTACAAGCAACAAAAGTAAATAAAGTGCAGCAAGGTGGCCCAAGCTTGAGCGATGCTTTCTCATTCGCGAGGCCAAAAATTATATATATAATTGCGATCACGATGAACAAGATGCATAGGGTAATACTTTTGATGAAAATCCAATTTCAATCTTTTATAATTCCATGATCTCGTATCATCACATAGCCTATACCATATCAATGCGTCTCCCTTCAAAGATAAAGGGAAGACCTTCTTCTTAGCAACATCATCGGGTATACCTGCAAGCTTAAATAGTCCACAAACTTCATCCACATATATTAAGTGCTCATCAGGATGCTTTGTTCCATCTCCTGTAAAAGGATTAGCTAGCAGTTTTTCCATCATACCCGAAGGAAATTCAAAAGGAGTTTCATTTTCAATAGGTTCAGTAGGTTGAGGAGAAACTCTTTGCTCTACTGTACGGGGTGAAGAAACCCCGAACAAGCCCCTCAGAGATATACTTTCCATTGTAACAAGTGACAGTAAATTTCAGCACACTATATAAATTTTTCCTTACCAAATTCCACCTACCAGAAGCGCTACACTCCCCAGCAACGGCCCCAGAAAAGAGTCTTGATGACCCACAAATATAGGGGATCTATTGTAGTCCTTTCGATAAGTAAGAGTGTCGAACCCAACGAGGAGCAGAAGGAAATGATAAGCGGTTTTCAGCAAGGTATTCTCTGCAAGTACTGAAATAAGTGGTAACAGATAGTTTTGTGACAAGATAAATTGTAACGAGCTACAAGCAACAAAAGTAAATAAAGTGCAGCAAGGTGGCCCAAGCTTGAGCGATGCTTTCTCATTCGCGAGGCCAAAAATTATATATATAATTGCGATCACGATGAACAAGATGCATAGGGTAATACTTTTGATGAAAATCCAATTTCAATCTTTTATAATTCCATGATCTCGTATCATCACATAGCCTATACCATATCAATGCGTCTCCCTTCAAAGATAAAGGGAAGACCTTCTTCTTAGCAACATCATCGGGTATACCTGCAAGCTTAAATAGTCCACAAACTTCATCCACATATATTAAGTGCTCATCAGGATGCTTTGTTCCATCTCCTGTAAAAGGATTAGCTAGCAGTTTTTCCATCATACCCGAAGGAAATTCAAAAGGAGTTTCATTTTCAATAGGTTCAGTAGGTTGAGGAGCAACTCTTTGCTCTACTGTACGGGGTGAAGAAACCCCGAACAAGCCCCTCAGAGAATTACTTTCCATTGTAACAAGTGACAGTAAATTTCAGCACACTATATAAATTTTTCCTTACCAAATTCCACCTACCAGAAGCGCTACACTCCCCGGCAACAGCGCCAGAAAAGAGTCTAGATGACCCACAAGTATAGGGGATCTATTGTAGTCCTTTCGTTAAGTAAGAGTGTCGAACCCAATGAGGAGCAGAAGGAAATGATAAGCGGTTTTCTGCAAGGTATTCTCTGCAAGTACTGAAATAAGTGGTAACAGATAGTTTTGTGACAAGATAAATTGTAACGAGCTACAAGCAACAAAAGTAAATAAAGTGCAGAAAGGTGGCCCAAGCTTGAGCGATGCTTTCTCATTCGCGAGGCCAAAAATTATATATATATAATTGCGATCACGATGAACAAGATGCATAGGGTAATACTTTTGATGAAATTTCAATTTCAATCTTTCATAATTCCATGATCTCGTATCATCACATAGCCTATACCATATCAATGCGTCTCCCTTCAAAGATAAAGGGAAGACCTTCTTCTTAGCAACATCATCGGGTATACCTGCAAGCTTAAATAGTCCACAAACTTCATCCACATATATTAAGTGCTCATCAGGATGCTTTGTTCCATCTCCTGTAAAAGGATTAGCTAGCAGTTTTTCCATCATACCCGAAGGAAATTCAAAAGGAGTTTCATTTTCAATAGGTTCAGTAGGTTGAGGAGAAACTCTTTGCTCTACTGTACGGGGTGAAGAAACCCCGAACAAGCCCCTCAGAGAATTACTTTCCATTGTAACAAGTGACAGTAAATTTCAGCACACTATATAAATTTTTCCTTACCAAATTCCACCTACCAGAAGCGCTACACTCCCCAGCAACGGCGCCAGAAAAGAGTCTTGATGACCCACAAATATAGGGGATCTATTGTAGTCCTTTCGATAAGTAAGAGTGTCGAACCCAACGAGGAGCAGAAGGAAATGATAAGCGGTTTTCAGCAAGGTATTCTCTGCAAGTACTGAAATAAGTGGTAACAGATAGTTTTGTGACAAGATAAATTGTAACGAGCTACAAGCAACAAAAGTAAATAAAGTGCAGCAAGGTGGCCCAAGCTTGAGCGATGCTTTCTCATTCGCGAGGCCAAAAATTATATATATAATTGCGATCACGATGAACAAGATGCATAGGGTAATACTTTTGATGAAAATCCAATTTCAATCTTTTATAATTCCATGATCTCGTATCATCACATAGCCTATACCATATCAATGCGTCTCCCTTCAAAGATAAAGGGAAGACCTTCTTCTTAGCAACATCATCGGGTATACCTGCAAGCTTAAATAGTCCACAAACTTCATCCACATATATTAAGTGCTCATCAGGATGCTTTGTTCCATCTCCTGTAAAAGGATTAGCTAGCAGTTTTTCCATCATACCCGAAGGAAATTCAAAAGGAGTTTCATTTTCAATAGGTTCAGTAGGTTGAGGAGCAACTCTTTGCTCTACTGTACGGGGTGAAGAAACCCCGAACAAGCCCCTCAGAGAATTACTTTCCATTGTAACAAGTGACAGTAAATTTCAGCACACTATATAAATTTTTCCTTACCAAATTCCACCTACCAGAAGCGCTACACTCCCCGGCAACAGCGCCAGAAAAGAGTCTAGATGACCCACAAGTATAGGGGATCTATTGTAGTCCTTTCGTTAAGTAAGAGTGTCGAACCCAATGAGGAGCAGAAGGAAATGATAAGCGGTTTTCTGCAAGGTATTCTCTGCAAGTACTGAAATAAGTGGTAACAGATAGTTTTGTGACAAGATAAATTGTAACGAGCTACAAGCAACAAAAGTAAATAAAGTGCAGCAAGGTGGCCCAAGCTTGAGCGATGCTTTCTCATTCGAGAGGCCAAAAATTATATATATATAATTGCGATCACGATGAACAAGATGCATAGGGTAATACTTTTGATGAAATTTCAATTTCAATCTTTCATAATTCCATGATCTCGTATCATCACATAGCCTATACCATATCAATGCGTCTCCCTTCAAAGATAAAGGGAAGACCTTCTTCTTAGCAACATCATCGGGTATACCTGCAAGCTTAAATAGTCCACAAACTTCATCCACATATATTAAGTGCTCATCAGGATGCTTTGTTCCATCTCCTGTAAAAGGATTAGCTAGCAGTTTTTCCATCATACCCGAAGGAAATTCAAAAGGAGTTTCATTTTCAATAGGTTCAGTAGGTTGAGGAGAAACTCTTTGCTCTACTGTACGGGGTGAAGAAACCCCGAACAAGCCCCTCAGAGAATTACTTTCCATTGTAACAAGTGACAGTAAATTTCAGCACACTATATAAATTTTTCCTTACCAAATTCCACCTACCAGAAGCGCTACACTCCCCAGCAACGGCGCCAGAAAAGAGTCTTGATGACCCACAAATATAGGGGATCTATTGTAGTCCTTTCGATAAGTAAGAGTGTCGAACCCAACGAGGAGCAGAAGGAAATGATAAGCGGTTTTCAGCAAGGTATTCTCTGCAAGTACTGAAATAAGTGGTAACAGATAGTTTTGTGACAAGATAAATTGTAACGAGCTACAAGCAACAAAAGTAAATAAAGTGCAGCAAGGTGGCCCAAGCTTGAGCGATGCTTTCTCATTCGCGAGGCCAAAAATTATATATATAATTGCGATCACGATGAACAAGATGCATAGGGTAATACTTTTGATGAAAATCCAATTTCAATCTTTTATAATTCCATGATCTCGTATCATCACATAGCCTATACCATATCAATGCGTCTCCCTTCAAAGATAAAGGGAAGACCTTCTTCTTAGCAACATCATCGGGTATACCTGCAAGCTTAAATAGTCCACAAACTTCATCCACATATATTAAGTGCTCATCAGGATGCTTTGTTCCATCTCCTGTAAAAGGATTAGCTAGCAGTTTTTCCATCATACCCGAAGGAAATTCAAAAGGAGTTTCATTTTCAATAGGTTCAGTAGGTTGAGGAGAAACTCTTTGCTCTACTGTACGGGGTGAAGAAACCCCGAACAAGCCCCTCAGAGAATTACTTTCCATTGTAACAAGTGACAGTAAATTTCAGCACACTATATAAATTTTTCCTTACCAAATTCCACCTACCAGAAGCGCTACACTCCCCAGCAACGGCGCCAGAAAAGAGTCTTGATGACCCACAAATATAGGGGATCTATTGTAGTCCTTTCGATAAGTAAGAGTGTCGAACCCAACGAGGAGCAGAAGGAAATGATAAGCGGTTTTCAGCAAGGTATTCTCTGCAAGTACTGAAATAAGTGGTAACAGATAGTTTTGTGACAAGATAAATTGTAACGAGCTACAAGCAACAAAAGTAAATAAAGTGCAGCAAGGTGGCCCAAGCTTGAGCGATGCTTTCTCATTCGCGAGGCCAAAAATTATATATATAATTGCGATCACGATGAACAAGATGCATAGGGTAATACTTTTGATGAAAATCCAATTTCAATCTTTTATAATTCCATGATCTCGTATCATCACATAGCCTATACCATATCAATGCGTCTCCCTTCAAAGATAAAGGGAAGACCTTCTTCTTAGCAACATCATCGGGTATACCTGCAAGCTTAAATAGTCCACAAACTTCATCCACATATATTAAGTGCTCATCAGGATGCTTTGTTCCATCTCCTGTAAAAGGATTAGCTAGCAGTTTTTCCATCATACCCGAAGGAAATTCAAAAGGAGTTTCATTTTCAATAGGTTCAGTAGGTTGAGGAGCAACTCTTTGCTCTACTGTACGGGGTGAAGAAACCCCGAACAAGCCCCTCAGAGAATTACTTTCCATTGTAACAAGTGACAGTAAATTTCAGCACACTATATAAATTTTTCCTTACCAAATTCCACCTACCAGAAGCGCTACACTCCCCGGCAACAGCGCCATAAAAGAGTCTTGATGACCCACAAGTATAGGGGATCTATCGTAGTCCTTTCGATAAGTAAGAGTGTCGAACCCAATGAGGAGCAGAAGGAAATGATAAGCGGTTTTCAGCAAGGTATTCTCTGCAAGTACTGAAATAAGTGGTAACAGATAGTTTTGTGACAAGATAAATTGTAACGAGCTACAAGCAACAAAAGTAAATAAAGTGCAGCAAGGTGGAACAAGCTTGAGCGATGCTTTCTCATTCGCGAGGACAAAAATTATATATATAATTGCGATCACGATGAACAAGATGCATAGGGTAATACTTTTGATGAAATTTCAATTTCAATCTTTTATAATTCCATGATCTCGTATCATCACATAGCCTATACCATATCAATGCGTCTCCCTTCAAAGATAAAGGGAAGACCTTCTTCTTAGCAACATCATCGGGTATACCTGCAAGCTTAAAGAGTCCACAAACTTCATCCACATATATTAAGTGCTCATCAGGATGCTTTGTTCCATCTCCTGTAAAAGGATTAGCTAGCAGTTTTTCCATCATACCCGAAGGAAATTCAAAAGGAGTTTCATTTTCAATAGGTTCAGTAGGTTGAGGAGCAACTCTTTGCTCTACTGTACGGGGTGAAGAAACCCCGAACAAGCCCCTCAGAGAATTACTTTCCATTGTAACAAGTGACAGTAAATTTCAGCACACTATATAAATTTTTCCTTACCAAATTCCACCTACCAGAAGCGCTACACTCCCCGGCAACAGCGCCAGAAAAGAGTCTTGATGACCCACAAATATAGGGGATCTATCGTAGTCCTTTCGATAAGTAAGAGTGTCGAACCCAATGAGGAGCAGAAGGAAATGATAAGCGGTTTTCAGCAAGGTATTCTCTGCAAGTACTGAAATAAGTGGTAACAGATAGTTTTGTGACAAGATAAATTGTAACGAGCTACAAGCAACAAAAGTAAATAAAGTGCAGCAAGGTGGAACAAGCTTGAGCGATGCTTTCTCATTCGCGAGGACAAAAATTATATATATAATTGCGATCACGATGAACAAGATGCATAGGGTAATACTTTTGATGAAATTTCAATTTCAATCTTTTATAATTCCATGATCTCGTATCATCACATAGCCTATACCATATCAATGTGTCTCCCTTCAAAGATAAAGGGAAGACCTTCTTCTTAGCAACATCATCGGGTATACCTGCAAGCTTAAATAGTCCACAAACTTCATCCACATATATTAAGTGCTCATCAGGATGCTTTGTTCCATCTCCTGTAAAAGGATTAGCTAGCAGTTTTTCCATCATACCCGAAGGAAATTCAAAAGGAGTTTCATTTTGAATAGGTTCAGTAGGTTGAGGAGCAACTCTTTGCTCTACTGGACGGGGTGAAGAAACCCCAAACAAGCCCCTCAGAGAATTACTTTCTATAGTAACATGTGACAGTAAATTTCAGCACACTATATAAATTTTTCCTTACCAAATTCCACGTACAAGAAGCGCTACACTCCCCGGCAACGGCGCCAGAGAAGAGTCTTGATGACCCACAAGTATAGGGGATCTACTGTAGTCCTTTCGATAAGTAAGAGTGTCGAACCCAACAAGGAGCAGAAGGAAATGATAAGCGGTTTTCAGCAAGGTATTCTCTGCAAGTACTGAAATAAGTGGTAACAGCTAGTTTTGTGACAAGATAAATTGTAACGAGCAACAAGCATCAAAAGTAAATAAAGTAAAGCAAGGTGGACCAATCCTTTTTGTAGCAAAGGACAAGCCGGAACAAACTCTTATATAAGGAAAAGCGCTCCCGAGGACACACGGGAATATCGTCAAGCTAGGTTTCATCACGTTCATATGATTCGCGTTCGATACTTTGATAATTTGATATGTGTGTGGACCGGTGCTTGGGTGCTGTTCTTACTTGAACAAGCATCCCATTTATGATTAACCTCTATTGCAAGCATCCACAACTACAACAAAAGTATTAAGGTAAACCTAACCATAGCATTAAACATGTGGATCCAAATCAGCCCCTTACGAAGCAACGCATAAACTAGGGTTTAAGCTTCTGGTTTAAGAGTTTTTGGAAGCACAAGTAGTATCTCTACTTGGTGCTGAGAATTTGGCTAGCAAGAGGGGGAAAGGCAAGCTCAACATGTTAGAGGATCCATGGCAACATACTTTATCCCAGACATAAGAAAACATAACTCATTATGTTGTCTTCCTTGTCCAACATCAACTCTTTAGCATGTCATATTTTAATGAGTGCTCCCAATCATAAAAGATGTCAATGATAATATATCTATATGTGAAACCTCTCCTTCCTTATTACTTCCTATTAATTGCAACGATGACCAAAGCTATGTCTGCCAACTCCCAACAACTTTTAATCATCATACTCTTTCTATGTGAAGTCATTACTCTCAATAAGATCAATATGAACTCTTTGTTTCTTTTTATTCTTTTTCTTCTTTTCTTTAATTCAACCAAGATCATGGCAAAATAATCAAGCCCTTGACTCAACACTAATCTTTATTATATATAGCTCACAGACTCGATTACATAGAGAGATCACAAAGCAAAACTCAAAACTAGATCATGCCATCAACTTTATTCTACTAGATCAAGATACTACTAATAGGATCAAACTAAGAAAAACGGTAAAGATAGGAGTTGTGATTGTGATACGATACCGGGGCACCTCCCCCAAGCTTGGCAGTTGCCAAGGGGAGTGCCCATACCCATGTGATTATGTCTCCTTCTTTGTTGCTGGTGAAGAAGGTGGAGGTGATGGAGATGATGCGGGCTTAGACTTCTCCCTTAATTTGCGTTTGAGGAAGACATTTTGGTCCTTCAGATCATCAGTCTCCCATTGCAGGGTTAATATCTTTTTGCATAGGTCCTGCTTATTTTCCTGCAAGAGACGGAAAGGGATAAACTCGAACTTGGGTTTCTTTATCCTATTAGGGAGGCTAAACTTTTTGAACTCCACGTGCATGTCCCCAGGTTGAGGTAATGGGGTTTCATCTTCATCAGAGCCCGTCTCCTCCTTCCCCTTGGGTTCATAGTCCTCTTCTTCCTCCGTTGTCCAACCATCGTGTTCCACGTCTCCACAGACCTTGGGATTTGCTAAGTAATCATCCACATAGCTTTCTCCTTCCGAATCCTGGGAAGACATGTTGATCTAATCTGCAACGGGACAGCTCAAAACAAGAACAGAGGATATTTGCATGATACAGGAGTCAAAACCTTCGGGAGTATATATAGTGATTTTTTACCAACCAAAATACGTATTGTCCAAGAAAATGGAGTCTGGAAGGCACACGAGGTGCTCACGAGGTAGGGGGCGCGCCCAGAGGGGTAGGGCGCGCCCACCACCCTCATGGGGCCCTCGTGTCCTTCCCGGACTGCTACTTATTTTTCTAAATATTCCAAAACGAAGAAATATTGCCTTAAAAGTTGTTTTGGAGTCGGTTTACTTACCGTGCCACATACCTATTCCTTTTCGGAGTCTGAAACGTTCGGGAAAGTGTCCCTTATGTATTCCTCCAGGGTTACGGTTTCAATAAAATTGGTTTCAACATTTATGGGATTACCTGATATATAATGTTTAATTCTTTGACCGTTTACCACCTTTGGATTTGTACCTTCGAAGTTGTTGATCTTTATAGCACCGGAACGATAGACCTCCTCGATGACGTAGGGGCCTTCCCATTTAGAGAGAAGTTTTCCTGCAAAAATTTTTAAACGAGAGTTGTATAGCAATACATAATCACCTACATTAAACCCACGCCTTTGTATCCTTTTGTCATGCCATCTTTTAACTTTTTCTTTAAACAGCTTGGCATTTTCGTAAGCTTGGGTTCTCCATTCATCAAGTGAGCTAATATCAAATAACCTCTTCTCACCGGCAAGTTTGAAATCATAGTTGATCTCTTTAATATCCAAATATGCCTTATGTTCTAGTTCGAGAGGTAAGTGACATGCTTTTCCATAAACCATTTTATACGAAGACATACCCATAGGATTTTTATATGCAGTTCTATAAGCCCATAATGCATCATCAAGTTTCTTGGACCAATTATTTCTAGACTTATTAACAGTCTTTTGCAAAATTAATTTGAGCTCTCTATTGCTCAATTCTACTTGACCACTAGACTGTGGGTGATAAGGAGATGCAATTCTATGGTTAACGTCATATTTAGCAAGCATTTTGCGGAAAGCACCATGAATAAAGTGTGAACCACCATCAGTCATTAAATATCTAGGGACTCCAAACCTCGGAAAAATAACTTCCTTAAGCATCTTAATAGAAGTGTTGTGATCAGCACTACTAGTTGGAATAGCTTCTACCCACTTAGTAACGTAATCAACATCAACTAAAATATGTGTGTATCCATTAGAGGCAGGAAAAGGACCCATATAATCAAAGCCCCAAACATCAAATGGTTCAATAACAAGTGAATAATTCATAGGCATTTCTTGACGTCTACTAATATTACCAATTCTTTGGCATTCATCGCAAGACAAACCAAACTTACGGGCATCCTTGAAGAGAGTAGGCCATAAAAACCGGATTGCAATACCTTATGTGCAGTTCTATCTCCCGCATGGTGTCCTCCATAAGCTTCAGAGTGACACTTGCGTAGGATCTGTTCCTGTTCATGCTCAGGTACACAACGTCTAATAACACCATCTACTCCTTTATAAAGATGTGGGTCATCCCAAAAAGTAATGTCTCAAATCATAGAAGAACTTTTTATTTTGTTGGTATGTGAAACTAGGTGGTATGAATTTAGCAACAATATAATTATCATAATCAGCATACCATGGAGTACTACGAGAAGTACTTATAACATTTAATTGTTCATCAGGAAAGCTATCATCAATAGGTAGTGGGTCATCAAGAACATTTTCTAACCTAGACAAGTTGTCTGCAACAGGGTTCTCAGCTCCTTTTCTATCAACAATATGCAAATCAAGTTCTTGTAGCAAGAGAACCCATCTGATAAGTCTAGGTTTAGCATCTTTCTTTTCCATAAGATATTTAATAGCAGCATGATCAGTGTGAATAGTTACTTTAGAATCAACAATATAGGGTCTGAACTTATCACAAGCAAATACAACTGCTAAAAGTTCTTTTTCAGTAGTAGCATAATTTCTTTGAGAATTGTCTAGAGTCTTACTAGCATAATGGATAACATTTAATTTCTTATCAACTCTTGGCCCTAGAACAGCACCTACAGCATAATCACTAGCATCACACATAATTTCAAAGGGTAAATTCCAATCAGGTGGCTGAACAACAGGTGCAGAGACTAATGTTTTCTTAAGTATTTCAAATGCTTCTACACAATCATCATCAAAGACAAATGGTACATCTTTTTGCAATAAATTAGTCAGAGGCCGAGAAATTTTTGAGAAGTCCTTAATCAACCTCCTATAAAATCCGGCGTGACCAAGGAAACTTCTTATACCTTTGATGTCCTTAGGACATGGCATCTTTTCAATAGCATCAACCTTGGCTTTATCAACTTCAATACCTCTTTCAGAAACTTTATGCCCCAAAACAATACCTTCATTTACCATAAAGTGGCACTTTTCCCAATGCAAGACAAGATTAGTTTCTTCACATCTCTGCAAAATTCGATCAAGATTGCTCAAGCAATCATCAAAAGAATATCCAAAGACGGAAAAGTCATCCATGAAAACCTCATAAATCTTTTCACAAAAGTCAGAGAATATAGCCACCATGCATCTTTGAAAGGTAGCAGGTGCATTACATAGACCAAAAGGCATACGTCTATAAGCAATAGTACCAAAAGGGCATGTAAAAGTAGTCTTTGATTGATCCCTAGCCGACGCAGGTATTTGAAAGAAACCAGAATAACCATCTAGAAAGCAATAATGTGTATGTTTGCATAACCTTTCTAGCATTTGATCAATAAAAGGTAAGGAGTAATGATATTTCTTAGTAGCCTTATTTAATTTGCGGAAATCAATTACCATCCTATAACCTATGATAGTTCTTTGTGGAATCAATTCATCTTTATCATTAGGAACAACAGTAATATCTCCCTTCTTAGGGACACAATGGACAGGACTCACCCACTGACTATCAGCAACGGGATAAATTATACCTGCCTCCAGAAGCTTGAGTATTTCTTTTCTTACCACTTCTTTCATTTTAGGATTCAAACGTCGTTGGGGATCACGAACTGGTTTGGCATCTGCTTCCAAATTTATTTTATGTTGACATAGAGTGGGACTAATGCCCTTAAGATCATCAAGAGTATATCCAATAGCGGCACGGTGCTTCTTCAGAGTTTCAATAATCTTTCTTCTTCATGCTCTGAAAGGTTAGCACTAATAATAACAGGATATATCTTCTTTTCATCAAGATAAGCATATTTAAGATTATCAGGTAAAGGTTTAAGCTCAAACACGGGATCACCCTTGGGTGGAGGACGATCCCCTAAAATTTCAAAAGGCAAATTGTGTTGCAGAATAGGTTCCTGTTTAACGAATACTTCATCTATTTCCCTTCTTTCATTCATGAACATATCATTTTCATGGTCTAGCAAATAGTGTTCTAAGGGATCACTAGGAGGTACGACAATAGAAGCAAGACCAATAATTTCATCCTTACTAGGCAATTCTTCCTCACGATGTTGTTTACTGAATTTAGAGAAATTAAACTCATGAACCATATCATCCAAGCCAATAGTAACAACATTCTTTTTGTAGTCTATCCTAGAATTAACATTGTTCAAGAAGGGTCTACCAAATATAATTGGACAAAAGCTATCTTGTGGAGAAGTGAGAACAAGAAAATCAGCAGGATATTTAGTTTTCCCACACAAGACTTCAACATCTCTTACAATCCCAATTGGTGAAATAGTATCTCTATTGGCAAGTTTAATTGTGACATCAATACCTTCTAACTCAGCAGGTGCAATTTCATGCTTAATTTCTTCATACAAGGTATGCGGTATAACACTAGCACTAGCCCCCATATCACATATGCCATGATAACAATGATCTCCTATTTTAACAGAAATAACAGGCACGCCTACCATAGGTCTATGCTTATCTTTAGCACAAGGTTTAGCGATTCTAGCAGTTTCACCATCGAACTGAATAACATGCCCATCAATATTATCAGACAAGAGATCTTTAACAATAGCAATATTAGGTTATACTTTAACTTGCTCAGGAGGTGTATAAGTTCTAATATTGCTTTTTACGAACAACAGTTGAAGCTTTAGCATGATCCTTTATTCTAACAGGGAAAGGCGGTTTCTCAACATAAGAAGTAGGACCAATAGGATCATTATAAGTGACAGTCTTTTCTTCAACTTTAATAGGTGCAGCTACTTTTACTTCTATGGGAGGATGATATTTAAACCACTTCTCCTTAGGGAGATCAACATAAGTAGCAAAAGATTCACAGAAAGAAGCTACTATCTCAGAGTCAAGTCCATATTTAGTGCTAAACTTACGGAAAATATTGGTATCCGTAAAAGATTTAACACAAGCAAACTTAGTTGTCATACCTGACTCCTTACCTTCGTCGAGATCCCAATCTTCAGAGTTGCGTTTAATTGTATGCAATAAATCCCATCTAAATTCAATAGTCTTCATCATAAAAGAGCCAGCACAAGAAGTATCGAGCATGGTTTGATTACTATGAGAAAGCCGAGCATAAAAACTTTGAATAATTATTTCTCTCAAGAGCTCATGATTGGGGCATGAATATAACATTGATTTAAGCCTCCCCCAAGCTTGATCGATGCTTTCTCATTCGCGAGGCCAAAAATTATATATATAATTGCGATCACGATGAACAAGATGCATAGGGTAATACTTTTGATGAAATTCCAATTTCAATCTTTTATAATTCCATGATCTCGTATCATCACATAGCCTATACCATACCAATGCATCTCCCTTCAAAGATAAAGGGAAGACCTTCTTCTTAGCAACATCATCGGGTATACCTGCAAGCTTAAATAGTCCACAAACTTCATCCACATATATTAAGTGCTCATCAGGTTGCTTTGTTCCATCTCCTGTAAAAGTATTAGCTAGTAGTTTTTCCATCATACCCGAAGGAAATTCAAAAGGAGTTTCATTTTCAATAGGTTCAGTAGGTGGAGGAGCAACTCTTTGTTCTACTGGACGGGGTGAAGAAACCCCGAACAAGCCCCTCAGAGAATTACTTTCCATAGTAACAAGTGACAGTAAATTTCAGCACACTATATAAATTTTTCCTTACCAAATTCCACCTACCAGAAGCGCTACACTCCCCGGCAACGGCGCCAGAAAAGAGTCTTGATGACCCACAAGTATAGGGGATCTATCGTAGTCCTTTCGATAAGTAAGAGTGTCGAACCCAACGAGGAGCAGAAGGAAATGATAAGCGGGTTTCAGCAAGGTATTCTCTGCAAGTACTGAAATAAGTGGTAACAGATAGTTTTGTGACAAGATAAATTGTAACGAGCTACAAGCAACAAAAGTAAATAAAGTGCAGCAAGGTGGCCCAAGCTTGAGCGATGCTTTCTCATTCGCGAGGACAAAAATTATATATATAATTGCGAGCACGATGAACAAGATGCATAGGGTAATACTTTTGATGAAATTTCAATTTCAATCTTTTATAATTCCATGATCTCGTATCATCACATAGCCTATACCATATCAATGCATCTCCCTTCAAAGATAAAGGGAAGACCTTCTTCTTAGCAACATCATCGGTTATACCTGCAAGCTTAAATAGCCCACAAACTTCATCCACATATATTAAGTGCTCATCAGGATGCTTTGTTCCATCTCCTGTAAAAGGATTAGCTAGCAGTTTTTCCATCATACCCGAAGGAAATTCAAAAGGAGTTTCATTTTCAATAGGTTCAGTAGGTTGAGGAGCAACTCTTTGCTCTACTGGACGGGGTGAAGAAACCCCGAACAAGCCCCTCAGAGAATTACTTTCCATAGTAACAAGTGACAGTAAATTTCAGCACACTATATAAATTTTTCCTTACCAAATTCCACCTACAAGAAGCGCTACACTCCCCGGCAACGGCGCCAGAGAAGAGTCTTGATGACCCACAAGTATAGGGGATCTATCATAGTCCTTTCGATAAGTAAGAGTGTCAAACCCAACAAGGAGCAGAAGGAAATGATAAGCGGTTTTCAGCAAGGTATTCTCTGCAAGTACTGAAATAAGTGGTAACAGCTAGTTTTGTGACAAGATAAATTGTAACGAGCAACAAGCAACAAAAGTAAATAAAGTGCAGAAAGGTGGACCAATCCTTTTTGTACCAAAGGACAAGCCGGAAAAATCTCTTATATAAGGAAAAGCGCTCCCGAGGACACATGGGAATATCGTCAAGCTAGGTTTCATCACGTTCATATGATTCGCGTTCGATACTTTGATAATTTGATATGTGTGTGGACCGGTGCTTGGGTGTTGTTCTTACTTGAACAAGCATCCCATTTATGATTAACCTATATTGCAAGCATCCGCAACTACAACAAAAGTATTAAGGTAAACCTAACCATAGCATTAAACATGTGGATCCAAATCAGCCCCTTACGAAGCAACGCATAAACTAGGGTTTAAGCTTCTATCACTCTAGCAACCCATCATCTACTTATTACTTCCCAATGCCTCCCTCTAGGCCCAAATAATGGTGAAGTGTTATGTAGTCGACGTTCACATAACACCACTAGAGGCTAGACAACATACATCTTATCAAAATATCGAACGATTACCAAATTCACATGACTACTAATAGCAAGACTTCTCCCTTGTCCTCAGGAACAAACGTAACTACTCACAAAGCATATTCATGTTCATAATCAGAGGGGTAATAATATGCATATAGGATCTGAACATATGATCTTCTTCCACCAAATAAACCAACTAGCATCAACTACAAGGAGTAATCAACACTACTAGCAACCTACTAGCACCAATCCCGGACTTTGAGACAAGAATTGGATACAAGAGATGAACTAGGGTTTGGAGATGACATGGTGCTGGTGAAGATGTTGATGGAGATTGCCCTCTCCCGATGAGAGGAGCGTTGGTGATGACGATGGTGATGATTTCCCCCTCCCGGAGGGAAGTGTCCCCGGCAGAACAGCTCTGCCGGAGCTCTAGATTGGTTCCACCAAGGTTCCGCCTCGTGGCGGCGGAGTTTCGTCCCGAAAGGTTGCTTCTGATTTTTTTTTCTCATCGAAAGGCTTCATATAGCAGAAGATGGACGTCAGAGACCCACCAGGGGGCCCACGAGGTAGGGGGACGCGCCCTAGGAGGGGGGCACGCCCCCCACCCTCGTGAGCAGGGTGTGGGCCCCCTGGCCTTCATCTTTAGCGAGGATTTTTCTTTATTTCTTTTAAGATATTCCGTGGAGTTTCAGGACTTTTGGAGTTGCGCAGAATAGGTCTCTAATATTTGCTCCTTTTCCAACCCAGAATTCCAGCTGCCGGCATTCTCCCTCCTTATGTAAACCTTGTAAAATAAGAGAGAATAGCCATAAGTATTGTGACATAACGTGAAATAACAAGCCATAATGCAATAAATAATGATATAAAAGCATGATGCAAAATGGATGTATCAAGGGTGACACAGAACTAGCTCCAATTCATCAATGTAATGTAGGCATGTATTCCGAATATAGTCATACGTGCTTATGGAAAAGAACTTGCATGACATCTTTTGTCCTACCCTCCCGTGGTAGCGGGGTCCTATTGGAAACTAAGGGATATTAAGGCCTCCTTCTAATAGAGAACTGGAACAAAGCATTAGCACATAGTGAATACATGAACTCCTCAAACTAAGGTCATCACCGGGAGTGGTCCCAATTATTGTCACTTCGGGGTTGCCGGATCATAACACATAGTAGGTGACTATAGACTTGCAAGATAGGATCAAGAACGCACATATCTTCATGAAAACATAATAGGTTCAGATCTGAAATCATGGCACTCGGGCCCTAGTGACAAGCATTAAGCATAGCAAAGTCATAGCAACATCAATCTCAGAACATAATGGATACTAGGGATCAAACCCTAACAAAACTAACTCGATTAAATGATAAATCTCAACCAACCCATCACCGTTCAGCAAGCCTACGATGGAATTACTCACGCATGGCGGTGAGCATCATGAAATTGGTGATGGAGGATGGTTGATGATGACGACGGAGACAAATCCCCCTCTCCGGAGCCCCGAACGGAGTCCAGATCAGCCCTCCTGGGAGGTTTTAGGACTTGGCGGCGGCTCCATATCGTAAAACGCGATGATTTCTTCTCTCCTATTTTTCTCCCTGAAAGCAAATATATAGAGTTGGAGTTGGCGTCGGAAGGTGTCCAGGGGGCCCACGAGGTAGGGGGCGCGCCCTAGAGGGGGGGCGCCCCGCACCCTCGTGGACAGGGTGTGGGCCCCCTGGTCTTCATCTTTGGCGAGGATCTTTTATTATTTATTGTAAGGTATTTCGTGGAGTTTCAGGTCATTCCAAAAACTTTTGTTTTCTGCACATAAAACAACATCATGGCAATTCTGCTGAAAACAGCGTCAGTCCGGGTTAGTTCCATTCAAATCATACAAGTTAGAATCCAAAACAAGGCCAAAAGTGTTTGGAAAAGTATATACGACGGAGATGTATCAACTCCCCCAAGCTTAAACCCTTGCTTGTCCTCAAGCAATTCAGTTGACAAACTGAAAGAGAAAAAGAAAGACTTTTACAAACTCTGTTTGCTCTTGTTGTTGTAAATATGTCAAGCCAGCATTCAGGTTTTTAGCAAAGATTATAACTAACCACATTTGCAATAATTCTCAGGTCTCACAATTACTCATATCAATAGTGTCGTGGGTTTGTCACGGCAGATGTCCTAGTGAGAGGACTTAGTCGTGGAGCCATCGCAACGGGTTAGTTTGAAGGGGTTAAAAGTGGACACAAGGACACGGTTTTTATACTAGTTCGGCCCCTTCGATGAAGGTAAAAGCCTACGTCTAGTTGTGATGGAATTGATGGGTTTCGAGGGCTTAGGGAGCAATAAGCTTCGCCTAAACCTCGAGTTCTTCTTCTCTGTCCCCAAACCGCCGTCGGGTCGTCCCCTTATATACACGGGTGACGCCCGTCCGTCTGCAAAGTCCCAACCTCCGGCTTATAAACGTGCCCGGGTCGGTCTCTCTATTCCTAACTTACAATACAAGTTTACCCCAGGCCGGTTTACACCATAAACCTTTAAACCGATTACAGGCCTTGGGCCCTTCTATTTCTCCTTGGGCTTTAACATCTCGGGTCTATTTGACGGAGGTAACCCGGGCCCTGCAGGCCGGTTCACCCCAGATAGCAACATCCCCAACATTAGGCCCCAGATTGATTTGAACAGGTTCATGTCAATCCTTAATAAGAATTTCTGTCTTCAAATGTCTTCCAGTGACTTGTTAAACCGTCGTTTCTTCGTCTCCTCTGGTTGTGGTAAACCGATATGATGTCTGCGCAAGTTATCGTCCCCTTTTGCTAACCCGCAAGAATCAGGGCGGCGGCTGGGCTTCCGAAATCTTCGGCCCCTGGATTCGCGCGCCTGACACGCACGCCGCGCCTTATAAATAGGACTTGAAGGCCATCTTCCTTTCCTCCCTTTCGTCCCCTTCTTCGTCTTCCTCGCGACCCAGACCTCAGAGCTCCGCCGCCGCCGTCCGCTGCTGCATCAACTCCGGCCTGCTGCATCGACTCCGGCCTGCTGCATCAACCTGATCGGACCAGAGTACCGCGGCGACTTTCCACATCTGTTTGGATCCCAGTAAAGCCTCTGTTCTTCCGCTTTTAGATCTGTTCTAGGGTTCCTCATCCTGTTACTGTTTCTTTGTTCATCCCTGTAGCAGCTTTGCGAACAGATGATGATACTTGTACCGTGATTTGTAGTCCCTCTTAGCAGTCGCCATAAATCTGTACTCATCTCTTTAGACCTCACTCCTTTTCCTGCTTGTCGAACTTATGTTGTTCTGCTGTGAGCCAAGCTTTATATTTTTATTTCTTTTTCGCCCTAGCTGTAGATCCATTGCTTTGAAAGAATCCGTACGGGATCTGTTTCTGCTTTCATACTCACAACCGTTAGATCTGGTCGGTTTAACTCTTAGCAAAGCAAACAAACCGATCCACGCATCCATTAGTCCCCTTGATGAACCGCTGGTTGATATCATTGTTGATAACCTGACCCTATATAAGAGCATCTTCGGTTTACAATCACACTTGTTCTCAAACCGGAATACCTTTATCTTGTAGATTTCCTCATGGCAAAACAGGTGTACGAATGCAACTGGGTTCCCTCTTGCATCACTGAGACCTAGCTAAACAACTTAGTTCTGACCGGTGCTTTGAGTAGCAAAAATACTATCCATTGGAGGGTTCCAGGAGACGAATGTCCTCCTACCCCGCAGGAGGGAGAAGTGGTGGTGTTCGCGGATCACCTGGCCCGGGGTTTCAATCCACCCGGTTCAAAATTTTATCGGGACGTCCTGGCTAATTTTAGGTTGCGCCCACAAGACGTTGGTCCAAACTCAGTCACGAATATCTGCCATTTTCAAGTGCTTTGCGAGGCGTATTTCCAAGAGGAACCTACTGTAGAGCTGTTCCGGGACTTTTTCCATTTGAACCGACGTACTGAATTTACCGATGGCCCTAATATGGAACTGGGCGGTATGGCGATCCAGAAGAGGAAAGAGGTGACTTATCCTCACGCCAAGTTGCATAGCCATCCACAAGAATGGAATTGCACTTGGTTCTGTTGCAAGGATACTTCCCCTGCTGAAGAAAATCCACTGCCCGGTTTCCGTCCAGAGAGACTTAGCAATACACACCCCTTCCCCCCACGGCTAACTGCCAAAGAGAGGAGTAAGTATGCCCCTCAGCTGTCCAAGCTCAGAGCCTTCATGGCTAATGGTTTAACGGGGGTAGATCTTGCCCGTTGCTGGATTTCATGGAGCATCCTGCCCCTTAGCATCCGTTCCGGTTTAATGTGCCAATACACGGGTCGGCTTGATGATCCTTTGAGGCACTGCAACATTCAGCTGACGGAGGACGAAGTCGCTGAAGCTGTGAAAAAGATGCTGAATGAACCGGAACATGTTTGCGCCCGAACCGGCCTGCTTCCATTTTGCGCCACGAACAAACCACCTGCTGTAAGTAACTCCTCTCGGTTTGTTATAGAATTTTTGATCTCCTTATATATATTGTTAACCTTCTGTCCTTTCCGAGACAGGGAGATGATCCGTTTTGGAGCAAGAAGTTTCAGGAGCCAACCGAAAAGATAATCAGACCCAAGACAAGGGTGAAGAAGCCCGCTACAAAGAAAAGAAACACTGCTTCCTCTACCCCTGATTTAGAGGAGGATGATGTGGGTAAACCGGACCTTGGGGTAGACCTCGATTCAGTTGGCTTATTTTTTATACGTCTTATTGATGATGATATTTGTCAGGACGACGCTGAAGCGAGCAATGCTGAAGGCCCAGAGGTAACTATTCTTTCTTCTGATGCCGTTCCTTTGCCTTTGAAAAAACCTCGCCAAGCAAACCGGAAAATTAAATTTTCTCACCCTCTTGCTTACTTGGACCCCAAATTTCTTGTGAAGACCCAGCAACATGAAGCTCGACGCACCACCCGGCATAGTGGCCAGGTAGTCACCTCCGCCGGTTTACTGAACAGCCCGGTTCGGAAACGCCGCTCAGAGGTCTCCGATTTACGCGCTAGCTTTCCTCCTAAAGCAGGTTTAACTCGTCAGCCTCTAAATCCATCTGACTCCGATTACCAGGTCACTTCCCATTCATCTTCCGGTGAATCCTCAGCCACTCAACTGCCACCGTTGAAGAAGTTATTGGGTAAGTTGGTCTGATCACAACATATCTCTGTATGGGTCTCTTAATCCATCTTATACCGTTTTTTCAATCTTTGGGCTTTTTTTTCCAGGGCTAAACCTAGACCGAGCAAGAAGGCTCGTCTGGATAACCCGGCTAAAGGGACTGCCGCTCCTGAACCGGAGAAAACTCCTGGTGCTGACGCTCTGGGTCGTGAAGATACTCAGACTTATCTATCTCTGCAAGATGACACCTGTGCTGATGAAAGGACCATCGAACCTGCCAGCCGTACTGATCCGCCTGCCAGTCCTGTTCGGGTTGAGGAATCCATCCCCCCTTCTGGAACTGTTGATAAACCGACAGGGCCACTGCAGAGCAGCGATTCCAAGGATGATGATGTTGTGATTACCGGCATTGGCCGCTCTGAACCGGGGAACACTGCTACTTTGGCCAAGCATACTGCCAAGGACGAAATCTCGGCCATAAAGGGCAAATGGGACCTTGACTCCTCTACGTACGCCGCTTTAAGCGCCCCGGATCTTTATTCCGGGTACCTGAACCGACTGTACACCAGTCGGGATTATGAAGCTGGCATGATCAAGATGATGAAGGAGAAACTCGAGGTAACTCCCTTGTGCTTCATTCCATTGCAACTTAGCTTATCAATATTTCCAAAAACGAGACGGTAAACCGGATCAGGCTGCCTTGTTAATTAAGGTCCGGTTTAGAAAACCCAAGGCTTCAACATAGGTCATAACCAGAAAACATCATCCGATAACCATTAGCCCCCAAGTGCCAAGTTTAAATACTTGTATTAATCTTGGGACTTTTTATAATGGAAAACTTGCGTTAAAATCAAGTATGCATTAGCCCCCAAGTATCAAGCACATAACCTGCTTGTGTGGTTGATACTTCCAAACCGTGCAATATTTTCTGAACACTGTTGACGACCTGCTGCAGGGGGACCTGAAGATCAAAGCGAACCAAGTCTCGGACCTTCAGGAAATCTTAAAAACCCAACAGGCTGAAACTGAAAAAGCGAAGGATGAATTGGCCAACGCTTTAACCGTTATGGAACAGCTGAAAGAAAGCCACAAAAAAGAACAAGCTGACTGGGCTACTGAGAGAGCTCTTCTGACGAAGAGGGCTGAAAATGCCGAGGCTGCTCTTAAACCGGTGGTCGATGAATTATCCACCGTGAAGCGACAAATACACTCCATGACCTCTGCCGTTTTTGGTAAACCTTTCGACGCCCTTCTTCCAATTTGTACCTTGTACCCTATGTCCGGTTTGTAATCCATCTTGAAACACTGCAGGCTCACGTATTGGACACTTGGGTTCTGATGTGCGGATGAAACTCAAAGCTGCTTATACTCTGATTGAACAGCTGTACACCGGAGCACAAAGAGCTATCACCACTGCATCGCATAACAACCCTGCGCCGTCTCTGATTCAAGACACGTTAAAGAGGCTGTCCATGCTTCCAGCCCGGATTGAAGAGTTGAAAAGATCAGCTGCTCGAACTGGAGCTATTACTGCCTTGATCCGGGCCAAAGCGTGGGTACCAGATTTCGATCCTGTCGAAGCGGCCCAAGGATACCCTAGCTTGAAGGAAGACGGTTCAGACTTTGGTGAAGACGATTTGAGGGCGATAAACCGGGCGGTGCGCCCCCTAGCTTGTCAATTGGCTGAGGAAGCAGATCTGTCACGTTACCAAGCCCAATACGACAACCAGAACAAACGAGTAGCTGCCCCAGTCCCTGAAGCGGGAAATCTTATCCCTCCAATCCGTAAGCATACTTACGCCCCTGACATTGAACCGTCTTTGCTGATTCACGAAGAAGCCGTCTTTCAAGCGCTAATGGGAATCGACTGGACCACTGCTGATTTCCAGCCAATGGGTAACCAAGATAGAGCTGAAGCGGCGCAAGATGATCCCCAGCCTTCGAACCGAGGCGGCGAACAGGCGTAATCAACGCTCCGGTTCACCTTACTTGGTGACGTTTTAATCCGTCAACGAACAATATATTCAGGCACTGCGTTGCCTTGTAATAAGATAGCTTAATACCTCCGCATTTGAATGTGCCTTCGCGCACGGGCACTGATACTCTTTCCAATGACGTTTTCCAACTTTGTTTCCTGTCTTTACTGAGTACACAAGATCTTTCGACCCTATGAACCGTGCTGCGTTTTTTGCCAAAGCGGGCAACTTGCCTCTGGGTTAAAAAACAGACCAGGCTATGTCAGCTGAATCGGTTTAAAAATACTTGACGTTCCGAAGAACAAAAGAACACCACAATAAAGGCAGAAAACAAAAACCAAACATGAAAAGGCAACGCGATAGTAAAACGCATGCAAATAGTGGTTACTATGAACCGTTCAGAAGGCGTGACCATTGTCAAGACGAAACCGGGCCCCCAAGAGGTGTAGCTACGGTTTAAGTCGACTAGGTTCCCAACTGAATCGTGGCAAATATGCCGGTCAAATGGCATTGCATTGGTTCGTCAACCAAGCCCCCAAGTGACTCAATGGCTAAAAAGCCGACCAGAAGGCATTACCATCATCAAGACATGACCGAGTTCCCATAAGGCGTAATCTACGGTTCAAGTCGATTAGGTCCCCAACTGATTCAGTGGCAAATATGCCAGCCAGAAGGCATTACCGTCGTCAAGACATGACCAAGCCCCCCGGAGGTGTAGCTACGGTTCAGGCCGACTAGGTCCCCAACTGACTTTATAGGGATAGCTATGTTCTCTTTGGTTCGAATACGACCTATGTTTGAACAGCTGTGTTCTCTTTGGTTCGAATACGACCTATGTTTGAACAGGAAGCCCCATGTTTGAATAGCTATGTTCTCTTTGGTTCGAATACGACCTATGTTTGAACAGGAAGCCTCATGCTTGAACCGGGATATTGAACCGGATATTAAGAGCTGCACAGCCTTGTAGGAGACATCTTCCCTTGAACCGGCTTTTAAACCGGAACCTATATCTTGAATTTTGTGAAGCGACCTCCAGGGGCAAACACACATGATGTGAAGAACAGCAGAGACCCCGCTTTACTCGAGGCTCCGGTTTATTGTATTAATCATAATATATACATGGTCATGCTATGTACATAAGCAGAGCCCAGGGCTCATGTATAATAAGGCCGAAGATGAGCTATGTTCCACGGCCTGCTGGTCTCCTCCTCTGCTGTGCGTGAATCCTTGCGCTCTCGAATATCAATCAGGTAATATGACCCATTATTCAGATTCTTGCTGACCACAAAAGGTCCTTCCCAAGGCGGGGATAACTTATGCTGATCAGACTGATCCTGGATGAGCCGAAGCACCAAATCCCCCTCCTGAAAGGTTCTGGTCCTAACCCGACGGCTGTGGTAACGGCGAAGATCTTGCTGGTAAATCGCTGAACGGGCAGCTGCCAAGTCACGCTCCTCATCCAACAAGTCAAGAGCGTTCTGCCGTGCCTGCTCATTGTCCGCTTCAACATATGCTGCCACGCGAGGCGAGTCATGTCGTATATCACTTGGGAGAACCGCCTCTGCTCCATAGACCATAAAAAACGGCGTAAACCCCGTGGATCTGTTAGGCGTGGTGTTGATGCTCCATAACACAGACGGTAGTTCCTCCACCCAACAACCCGGCGTCCTTTGCAAAGGGACCAGAAGCCGGGGTTTGATACCTCTCAAGATCTCTTGGTTCGCTCGTTCCGCCTGACCATTAGACTGTGGGTGCGCTACCGAAGAAACATCAAGCCGTATATGCTCCCGTGCACAGAACTCTTTCATGGCCCCCTTGGACAGATTGGTACCATTATCTGTGATGATGTTGTGTGGAAAACCAAACCGGAAGATCACCTTCTTTATAAACTGAACCGCCGTGGCAGCATCACACTTACTGACAGGTTCTGCCTCCACCCACTTGGTAAATTTGTCAACCGCCACCAGTAGGTGGGTCTTCTTATCTTTGGAACGCTTAAAAGGCCCAACCATATCAAGCCCCCAAGTCGCAAACGGCCAAGTGATTGGAATCATCCTCAATTCTTGAGCCGGTATGTGTGCTCGTCTGGAAAATTTCTGGCACCCATCACATAACCTGACCAGGTCTTCTGCATCAGCATGAGCAGTTAACCAGTAGAAACCGTGGCGGAACGCTTTAGCCACCAATGATTTTGAACCGGCGTGGTGGCCGCAATCCCCTTCATGTATTTCTCGCAATATCTCGCACCCCTCCTTAGGGGATACGCACCGTTGCAGTGCTCCTGACACGCTGCGATGATGTAACTCTCCTTTGAAAATGGTCATAGACTTGGACCGTCGTACTATCTGTCGAGCCAAGCTTTCATCTTCTGGCAACTCACCCCGGTTCATATATGCCAGATAAGGGAGCGTCCAATCCGGGGTGATGTGAAGAGCCGCCACTAATTGAGCCTCCGGATCAGGAACAGCCAACTCCAGCTCCCCGGGCAGCTGTACCGATGGGTGATACAATACGTCCAAGAAAACATTGGGTGGGACCGGTTTACGCTGAGAGCCCAAGCGGCTTAAAGCGTCCGCCGCCTCATTCTTTCTGCGGTCCACATGGTCCACTTGATAGCCTTTGAAATGCCCGGCCACCATATCCACTTCACGTCGGTACGCAGCCATGAGCGGGTCCTTAGAATCCCAGGTGCCGGATACCTGCTGAGCCACCAGATCCAAATCACCAAAGCACCTAACTCTGCTCAGATTCATCTCTTTAGCCATCCGAAGACCATGAAGCAAAGCTTCATACTCAGCCGCATTATTTGTACAGGGGAACATTAAACGGAGGACATAACAAAACTTATCTCCTCGTGGGGAAGTTAAAACGACTCCAGCCCCCGAGCCTTCCAATTGTCTTGACCCGTCAAAATGAACGGTCCAATAGGTGTTATCTGGCTTCTCCTCAGGCGCTTGTAATTCTGTCCAATCGTTTATGAAATCGACCAGTGCTTGTGACTTTATGGCCGTCCGGGGTACGTATCTTAAATCGTGCGGCCCGAGCTCGATAGCCCACTTGGCAATCCGGCCGGTCGCCTCCCGGTTCTGGATAATGTCACCCAAAGGAGCAGAACTAACCACCGTGATGGGGTGTCCTTGAAAATACTGCCTCAGCTTCCGGCTTGCCATAAAAACACCGTATACCAGCTTCTGCCAATGCGGATACCTTTGTTTGGACTCGATAAGTACTTCACTGATATAGTAAACCGGTCGCTGAACCGGATGTTCCTTTCCAGCCTCCTTTCGTTCTACCACCATCGCCACACTGACTGCTCTGGCATTCGCTGCAACATATAACAAGAGTGGCTCTTTATCTACAGGGGCTGCCAAAACTGGCGGATTGACTAGCTGCCGCTTCAAGTCCTCAAACGCTTTATCCGCCTCCGTACTCCAGACAAATTGATCCGTCTTTTTGAGCATTTGATATAAGGGAATCGCCTTTTCACCGAGGCGACTGATGAACCGGCTTAACGCTGCAATCCGCCCGGCCATGCGCTGAACATCATTGATGCATTTTGGTTTGGCCAGGGAGGTAATGGCTGTGATCTTTTCCGGATTAGCCTCAATTCCTCTATGGGACACTAAAAATCCCAACAACTTGCCTGCAGGTACACCAAAAACACATTTAGCCGGGTTGAGCATCATTTGGTACACTCTCAAGTTATCGAAAGTCTCCCTCAAATCGTCAACTAGGGTTTCCTTCTTTCGTGACTTGACCACAATATCATCCACATAAGCATGCACATTACGACCAATCTGCTTATGGAGGCAATTTTGCACACATCGTTGATAAGTAGCCTGCACACTCTTAAGCCCGAAGGGCATAGACACATAGCAGAAGGCTCCAAAGGGAGTAATGAACGCTGTCTTCTCCTGGTCCTTAACTGCCATCTTGATCTGATGATAACCCGAATAGGCATCCAAAAAACTTAAACGCTCGCAACCTGCCGTAGCATCAATGATCTGATCAATCCGGGGGAGAGCAAAAGGATCCGCTGGGCAAGCTTTATTCAAGTCTGTGTAGTCCACACACATGCGCCAGGTGCCGTTTTTCTTAAAAACTAGCACCGGATTAGCAAGCCATTCGGGATGAAAAACCTCAATGATAAACCCAGCTGCCAGGAGCCTGGCCACTTCCTCACCAATCGCTTTACGTCTTTCTTCGTTAAACCGCCGTAAGAACTGCTTTACCGGCTTATACTTAGGATCCACATCAAGGGTGTGCTCAGCGAGTTGCCTCGGTACACCAGGCATGTCAGACGGCTTCCATGCAAAGATGTCCCGATTCTCACGGATGAACTCGATGAGCGCGCTTTCCTATTTTGGATCCGGGTTTGTGCTGATGCTGAACTGCTTGGACGGATCGCCAGGTACGAAGTCAACAAGCTTAGTTTCGGCAGCCGATTTGAACTTCAAGGCCGGATCGTGGTCCGTGGTTGGCTTCTTTAACGAAGTCATGTCCTCCGGGTCAACACTGTCTTTGTACTGCTTTAGCTCCTCCGTAGCACAAACTGATTCTGCATAAGTCGCATCTCCTTCCTCGCATTCCAAAGCAATTTGACGGCTTCCATGAACCGTTATAGTACCCTTGTAACCCGGCATCTTAAGTTGCAGATACACGTAGCAGGGCCGTGCCATAAATTTTGCATAAGCTGGTCGTCCGAACAAAGCGTGGTACGGACTTTGGATTTTAACCACTTCGAACGTCAGCGTCTCTGATCTAGAATCGTGACTATCGCCAAAGACCACTTCAAGGGCTATCTTACCAACCGGATATGCAGACTTGCCAGGCACCACCCCATGGAACACCGTATTGGTCGGTTTGAGATCCTTATCTACCAGTCCCATACGACGGAAGGTCTCGTAATACAAGATGTTAATGCTGCTCCCTCCGTCCATGAGCACCTTGGTGAGCTTATAACCTCCCACCTGAGGCGCCACCACCAACGCTAACTGACCCGGATTATAAACCCTGGGAGGGTGATCCTCTCGGCTCCATATGATAGGCTGTTCTGACCAGCGCAGATAGTGAGGTGTGGCTGGTTCAATAGCACTGACTGCTCGCCTCTGAAGCTTTCTATCCCGTTTATCCAAGCTTGTGGTAAAGACGTGATACTGTCCACCACTCAACTGTTTCGGGTTGTTCTGATAACCTGTTTGCTGCTGTCCGTAACCACTCTGATTACTTTGATTATTTTGGCTGACCTGTCCGCCCGGATTACCCTGGAACCCCGGACCGGGATTTCCGCCACCGTATCCTGATCCAGAACCTGAACCGCCGCCGGAGCTGTGATCATATTGGAAAGTGTTTGAGGTTTTGAATTCCTTCATGATATAACAATCCTTCCAAAGATGGGCTGCTGGTTCCTCCTTTGTTCCGTGCTTCGGACAGGGCTGGTTTAAGAAAAAGTTCAAACGCTCCGGATTAGGCCCGGGATGTGCGCGGAAGCTTGGCTGTTTCCCCTTACGCCGCTGGCCTTTATCCTGTGCACTTGCGCTGGCCACCAAGTCCATGCTCCCGTCCAGTTTACGTTTTCCTCCGCCTCCATTACCTGCCGGCCGATGTTGCTGGCCTTTGGTGTTGCTATTCTTCTTTCCCTTCCCTGCTTTGTCATCACCAGAGTCAGGATCCTTGGTACTGTCAGAATCCGCATACTTCACTAAAGCGGTCATGAGCGTTCCTATATCTGTGCAATCACGCTTCATCCGGCCCAGCTTTAGCTTCAAAGGGCCAAACCGACAGTTGCCTTCCAACAGCACCACGGCGGTGTCTGCGTTGATGCGATCTGATGAGTGCAAGACTTCTGATACCCGCCGTACCCAATGGGTAGTTGATTCCCCTTCTTGCTGAACGCAGGCTGCTAGGTCAACTATCGACATTGGCTGTTTGCACGTGTCCTTGAAATTCTTGATAAACCGGGCGCGCAATTGGGCCCATGAACTAATTGAATTAGGCGGTAGGCTCTTTAGCCAGGTCCGGGCCGTTCCTTCTAACATCATAGTAAAATACTTGGCACACGCCGTGTCATCCACATCCAGCATCTCCATAGCCATTTCATAGCTCTCCACCCATGTCTCCGGAGGCTGATCCGCCGTGTAGTTTGGTACCTTGCGGGGGCCTTTGAAGTCTTTGGGCAGTCGTACGTTGCGCAAAGCGGGAACAAGGCACGGTACTCCCAAAGAACTGGAAACCACCCCCGGTTCGACCGTAGCTGCTGGGAAAATAGGTGTAAGCTGACGAGCCTGATGCTGCGCTACTAATCCGGCCTCCCGTGCACGGGTGCGATCCACATTCTCGTGAGCATTGTCGACGCCCGCCGGATTGTTGCCGCGGAGTGCTTCACGCCTGGCGTTACTTGAAACGGCCGGCTCCTCCACGCGCCTACTATAGCTCCCGCTGGGGCGAGGGGTGGAGTGAATCCGATCACGGCTTTGCGAATATGCTTCCTGCTGGGCCAACGCGGTCCTAAGGAGCTCCTTGACCCGACGTGTCTCTTCATCCTGCGGTGAATCTCCTTCGATCGGAATGGCTTCCAATCGAGCTGCCGCCGCGACGAGGTTATCCATCGGGTTGGAATAATGACCTGACGGCGTTGGCATGGCTGGTGGTGTACCGTTGTTGTGACGAGGCAGGTCTATCATCCGGTGCTGAACCGGGGCGCCGGCTGTCGCCTCCGCACGGTTTACTCCTGGGGTGTTGAAGAGATTTCGAGCGTCAAGGGCGGCGGGCAACCGAGATCGGGATTTTCTCTTCAGGACTTCCTGAGACGCCCTCTGGTCCATCATAAGCCTGTAAGCCTGTGCATCCAAAGCGGCGCGCTCTGCCGTCATCCTGATCTCTTCAGCTGCCAGCTCCGCTTTAGCCTGAGCGATCTGCTCTCTCACTTTGGCAATCTCAGCATTATGAACCTCCTGATCCACCGGGTTGGCTTCCGCCATGAGCGCTGCCAGCGCGTCAAACAGGTCTGACAAAACTCGGGCTGGTGAACCGGTAGGGCTTCCCGCCCGCGCAGCCGTTGCTGCTGCTAATCCGGAGATCGCTGCTGCTGCAGTTGATGACCGTGGCGCCGCCTGTGTTCCAGCCATGAAGATCCCAACCCGATAGGGCAGATCAGAGGGGTCCGGAATACTGTTGCCATCGGAGCCGCCCCCAAACCGATCATCTTGTAGCTGGTAAAGAGATTCGGTCTCCCCGGTCGACGTTTCATCGCCGGAGTAGACGGCGGTTTCATCACCAGATTCGGATCCTTCCTCGCAGCTTCCCCCGTGGATGACTCCCACGAAGGCGTGCTTCCTGGCCGGTTTAGCCAGGGTTGATCTCGTGCACTGAGCTGTCTCGACGAGGTCGGCGCAGACGCCTAACTCGGGGCCCGGTTCTCCGATCTTGCCGATGAAAACATGGATGCCGCCAAAGGGGACCCGGTATCCGTACTCGATCGAGCCGGCGTCGGGGCCCCAGCCTGTGCTGTCGATGTAGAGTTTTCCGCGGCGGCTCTTGGTCATCCGTCCCACAGCGTAACCCTCGAGTCCTTCAAAGCGGCCCTCCAAAAACTTGAAACCATCTCGCGATAGCCCCACGGTGGGCGCCAACTGTCGTGGGTTTGTCACGGCAGATGTCCTAGTGAGAGGACTTAGTCGTGGAGCCATCACAACGGGTTAGTTTGAAGGGGTTAAAAGTGGACACAAGGACACGGTTTTTATACTAGTTCGGCCCCTTCGATGAAGGTAAAAGCCTACGTCTAGTTGTGATGGAATTGATGGGTTTCGAGGGCTTAGGGAGCAATAAGCTTCGCCTAAACCTCGAGTTCTTCTTCTCTGTCCCCAAACCGCAGTCGGGTCGTCCCCTTATATACATGGGTGACGCCCGTCCGTCTGCAAAGTCCCAACCTCCGGCTTATAAACGTGCCCGGGTCGGTCTCTCTATTCCTAACTTACAATACAAGTTTACCCCAGGCCGGTTTACACCATAAACCTTTAAACCGATTACAGGCCTTGGGCCCTTCTATTTCTCCTTGGGCTTTAACATCTCGGGTCTATTTGACGGAGGTAACCCGGGCCCTGCAGGCCGGTTCACCCCAGATAGCAACATCCCCAACAAATAGCATAATCAACTAGCGAGCCATAATAATAAATCTCTGATGACAACACTTTCTCAAAACAATCATAATATGATATAACAGGATGGTATCTCGCTAGCCCTTTCTGAGACCGCAAAACATAAATGGAGAGCACCTTTAAAGATCAAGGACTGACTAGACATTGTAATTCATGGTAAAAGAGATCCAATCATAGTCACACCCAACATAGATTAATAGCGATGAATGCAAATGACAGTTGTGCTCTCTAGCTAGTGCTTTTAATAAGAGGGTGATGACTCAACATAAAAGTAAATAGATAGGTCCTTCACAGAGGGAAGCAGGGATTTGTAGAGGTGCCAGAGCTCGGTTTTGAAATAGAGATAAATAATATTTTGAGCGGTACACTTTCATTGTCAACATAGCAACTAAGATATGGCGATATCTTCCATGTCACACACATTATAGGCGGTTCCCAAACAGAATGGTAGAGTTTATACTCCCCCTCCACCAACAAGCATCAATCCATGGCTTTCTCGAAACGACGAGTGCCTCCAACATACATCAGGTCCCAGGGGGAGTTTTGTTTGCAACTAATTTTGATTTAGTTTGCATAAAGCATGGGACTGGGCATCCCGGTGACCAACCATTTTCTTGGGAGTGAGGAGCGGAGTCCACTCCTCTTGAGAATAACCCGCCTAACATGGAAGATAAGGGCAGCCTTGGTTGATACATGAGCTATTCGAGCATACAAAACAGAATGTTTATTTGAAGGTTTAGAGTTTGGCACATACAAATTTACTTGGAACGGCAGGTAGATACCGCATATAGGAAGGGATAGTGGACTCATCTGGAATAACTTTGGGGTTTAAGGGATTGGATGCACAAGCAGTATTCCCGCTTAGTACAGGTGAAGGCTAGCAAAAGACTGGGAAGCGACCAACTAGAGAGCGACAACAGCCATGTACATGCATTAAAATAAATAAACATTGGATGCAAGCATGAGTAGGATATAATCCACCATGAACATAAATATCGTGAAGGCTATGTTGATTTTGTTTCAACTACATGCGTGAACATGTGTCAAGTCAAGTCACGTAAATCATTCAAAGGAGGATACCACCCCATCATACCACATCATAATCATCTCAATAGCATGTTGGCACGCAAGGTAAACCATTATAACTCCTAGCTAATCAAGCATGGCACAAGCAACTATGATCTCTAATTGTCATTGCAAACATGTTTATTCATAATAAGCTGAATCAAGAACGATGAACTCATCATATTTATAGAAACAGAAGAGGTCGAGTTCATACCAGCTTTTCTCATCTCAGTCGGTCCATCACATATATCATCATAATTGCCTTTCACTTGCACGACCGAACGATGTGAATAATAATAAGAGTGCGCGTGCATTGGACTAAGCTGGAATCTGCGAGCATTCAATAAACAGGAGAAGACAAGGCAATATGGGCTCTTGGTTAAATCAACAATAATGCATATAAGAGCTACTTCAACAATTTAATCATGGTCTTCTCCTACTGACCCCCAAAGAAAAGAAAAGAAATAAAAACTATTTACACGGGAAAGCTCCCAACAAGCAAAAGAAGAACGGGAAATATTTTTGGGGTTTTCTTTTTAATTACTAGTACAGCAGAAAAGTAAACTACTACTAACTTTTTGGTTTTTCATAAGGTTTATCAAACACACAAGAAGAAAGCAGGAAAAAGAAAATAAACTAGCATGGATATTACAGTGAAAGAGTATGAGCACCGACATCTAGCAATGAGTGTGTGTGAACATAAATGTAATGTCGGTGAGAAATACGTACTCCCCCAAGCTTAGGCTTTTGGCCTAAGTTGGTTTATTGCCAGGGATAGCCTGGCAGATACCCGTAGGTGTAGCTGGGGTTGTACTGCGGCGAAGAATAGTTGGGGTTGTACTGTGATGCAATGGCTATCGCATCCTGGGCTGCAGCGTGGAGTTGGGCTGCCTCCGCTCTCCTCTCGTACTCATCTGCCTCCTCTCTAGTAATAGTATATCTTCCGTTTGCCTGGTAATCAAAGAAGGCAGGAGCAGGGAGAGTAATACGGACAACATACCATTTGTTAAAAATTAATCGATACTGGAGAGGTGACTTGGTCCTCTCAACAAAATGGTGAGAAACCATAGAATCAAAATCTAAATAAGCAGAAGGCAACTCCATGTCTCCTTCACGAACGTCTATCTCAAGAAATTTAGCTAAGCAGGTTGCATAAATTCGTCCAAAGAAATCCCCATTATATCTATTATGATGCAACCTACGAGCTACAATGGCTCCCATATGATAAGATTGGTCTCCTAACACAGCACTCCTGAGAATGCTAAGGTCAGGGACACACATGTGACATGCTTCATTCTTTGCATTTGTGCATCTACCTATGAAGAGAGCAAAATGATGTATAGCAGGAAAATGAATGCTTCCTATAGTAGCTTGCGTTATATCTCTAGATTCCCCTACAGTTATACTAGCAAGAAAGTTTCTAAATTCAGATTTAGGGGGATCCCTGACACTACCCCATTGTGGAAGTTTGCAAGCAAGAGTGAAATCATCTAAGTCCATGGTATAAGATTTGTCATAAAGATCAAACATGACTGAAGGAGAATTACGCGAAGATGAATATTCAAACCTCCTCACAAATGAACTTGTGAGATCATGGTACTGGGGGCATTTGTCTGCCTCAAAATCCTTGAGACCGGCATTACGCAAATATGCGTTAAATTCTTCTTTAATTCCTGCACGATCCATAAAGTTTTCCGATGGCCATTCGCAAGGCCGCACTAGAGCGTCTCTTGGTGGTTCCTCATCAACATCACGCATAGCAAGCCTAGGTCCTTGCTTCTTAGAAGAACGACCTTGGAACATCTTCCTAAGCATATTGCTTTTCTCTGAAAGATTTCTGAAATTTTTAGTAACTTCAAACAAAAGTGAACCAACTTCAACAAAACTGATAGCAACTACTCCTACAAGTGCCTAGAGCCTATATCAAGCATTAGAACTACTTGGAACCATATAAATTTGACATGCAGGCTCAAGAACATGGTCAACTATGCAGCACAAATTTGCAAAGAATAAAGCACCAGAACAAAAACTAATTGGACCAATGGAGGAGTCACATACCAAGGAACAATCTCCCCAAGCAGTTTTGCGAGAGGTGCTTTGAGCAAGGAGATCGAAAATCACAGCAAAGAGGGCTGGAACTCGTGCTTGAGTTGGTTTTTCGTGTTTATGTGAGGAAGAAGAAGAAGATGGGTGCTGGAATAAGTGGAGGAGGGCCACCGTGGGCCCACGAGGCAGGGGGCGCGCCCTCCACCCTCGTGGCCAGGTGGCAGCTGCCCCTGCGGTAATTTTTGCACCATAAATCCTCAAATATTCCTGAAAAAATCATATTAAATTGGCATGTCATTCTGAGGAATTTTATTTTCGGGGTATTTTTATATTGCACGGATAAACCAGGAAACAGACAGAAAAATACTATTTTTACTTTATTTCTACTAAATTACAGAAAATATAAAGAGGGTACAGAAGGTTGTGCTTCTAGTTTCATCCATCTCATGCTCATCAAAAGGAATCCACTAACAAGGTTGATCAAGTCTTGTTAACAAACTCATTCCGATCAACATGAAACCAGAGAAATTTCGAATAACACTAGGTCACCTCAACGGGGATATGCACATCCCCAATAATAAGTATATCATATTTCTTTTTGGCAGTAGGAAGAGGAAATTCAAAACCTCCAATAATAATCGATGGAGTTTTTCCAATAGAGTTGATACTATGGACTTGAGGTTGTTTCCTCGAAAAGTGTACCATATGCTCATTACCATTAACATGAAAAGTGACATTGCCTTTGTTGCAATCAATAACAGCCCCTGCAGTATTAAGTAAAGGTCTTCCAAGAATAATAGACATACTATCGTCCTCGGGAATATCAAGAATAACAAAGTCCATTAAAATAGTAACATTTGCAACCACAACAGGCACATCCTCACGAATACCGACAGGTATAGTAGTTGATTTATCAGCCATTTGCAAAGATAGTTCAGTAGGTGTCAACTTATTCAAGTCAAGTCTACGATATAAAGAGAGAGGCATAACACTAACACCGGCTCCAAGATCACATAAAGCGGTTTTAACATAATTTCTTTTAATGGAGCATGGTATAGTAGGTACTCCTGGATCTTCAAGTTTCTTTGGTATTCCACCCTTAAAAGTATAATTAGCAAGCATGGTGGAAATTTCATCTTTCGGTATCTTTCTTTTATTAGTAACAATATCTTTCATGTACTTAGCATAAGGATTCATTTTGAGCATATCAGTCAATCGCATACGCAGAAAGATAGGTCTAATCATTTCAGCAAAGCGCTCAAAATCCTCATCATCCTTTTTCTTGGATGGTTTCGGAGGAAAAGGCATGGGTTTCTGAACCCAAGGTTCTCTTTCTTTACCATGTTTCCTAGCAACAAAGTCTCTCTTATCATAATGTTGATTCTTTGATTGTGGGTTATCAAGATCAACAGCAGGTTCAATTTCTACATCATTGACATTACTAGGTTGAGCATCATCATGAATATCATCATTAACATTTTCACTAGGTTCATGTTCAATACCAGATTGTGTTTCAGCATTAGACATAGATATATCACTTGGATTGTCAGGTGGTTCAGCAATAGGTTAACTCGAAGTTTGCACAGTTCTATCATTTTTCTTTTTCTTCTTTTTAGAAGAACTAGGTGCGTCAATATTATTTCTCTGAGAATCTTGCTCAATTCTCTTAGGGTGGCCTTCAGGATACAAAGGTTCCTGAGTCATTCTACCAGTTCTAGTAGCCACTCTAAGAGCATAATCATTTTTCTTACTATTTATTTCATCGAGCACTTCTTTTTGAGCTTTAAGTACTTGTTCCACTTGAGTGGTAACCATAGAAGCATGTTTGCTAACAAGTTTAAGTTCACCTATAATATTGGCCATATAATCACCCAAGCGTTTAATCATATAAGCATTTTTTTAGTTGTCTACCAAAATAGGCATTAAAGTCGTCTTGCTTAAACATAAAGTTATCAAACTCATCCAAGCACTGACTAGCAATTTTAGTAGGAGGGACTTCAGCTTTATCATATCTATAGAGAGAATTTACCTTTACTACCTGTGTCGGGTTATCGAGGTCAGGAGGTTCTTCAATAAGTAACGGGTCAAGATCAGATGTTTCTTCAACAGGCGGTAAATTAAGACCATGTATTTCTTCAATAGGAGGTAAATTCTTAACATCGTCAGCTTTAATGCCTTTTTCTTTCATAGATTTCTCTGCCTCTTGCATATCTTCAGGACTGAGAAATAGAACACCTCTCTTCTTTGGAGTTGGTTTAGGAATAGAATCATTAATTGGAGCAGGAGTTGGCTCAGGAGCTCACTCGGGAGGTGCCCAATTATTTTCATTTGTCAACATATTATTCAATAGAATTTCAGCTTCATCCGGTGTTCTTTCCCTGAAAAGAGAGCCAGCACAACTATCCAGGTAATCTCTGGAAGCATCGATTAGTCCATTACAAAAGATATCAAGTATTTCATGTTTCGTAAGAGAATGATCAGGCAAAGCATTAAGTAGCTTGAGAAGCCTCCCCCAAGCTTGTGGGAGACTCTCTTCTTTAATTTGCACAAAGTTGTATATTTCCTTTAAAGCAGATTGTTTCTTATGAGCAGGGAAATATTTAGCAGAGAAGTAATAAATCATATCCTGGGGACTACACACACCACCAGGATCAAGAGAATTAAACCTTATCTTAGCATCACCCTTTAATGAGAACGAAAATATTTTCAGTATATAAAAGTAGCGAGATCTCTCATCATTAGTGAACAGGGTGGCTATATCATTTAATTTAGTAAGATGTACGACAATAGTTTCAGATTCATAGCCATGGAAAGGATCAGATTCAACCAAAGTAATTATATCAGGGTCAACAGAGAATTCATAATCCTTATCAAGAATACAGATAGGTGAAGTAGCAAAAGCAGGGTCAGGCCTCATTTTATCTTTAAGATATTCCTTGTTCCATTTAATTAATAGCCTTTTAAGTTCATGACGATCTCTGCAAGCTAAAATAGCGGCAGAAGATTCCCTATCAAAAACATAACCCTCGGGAATAATAGGCCTATCTTCATCATCACTTTCATCATTATAATCAGATTCAATAATTTCTATCTCTCTAGCCCTAGCAATTTGTTCATCAAGAAATTCACCTAGGGGCACAGTATTATCAGGCATAGAAGTAGTTTCATCATAAGTATCATGCATAGCAGAAGTGGCATCATCAATAACATGCGACATATCGAAACGAATAGCAGAACCAGGTTTAGGTGTCGCAAGCTTACTCATAACAGAAGGTGAATCAAGTGCAAGGCTAGATGGCAGTTCCTTACCTCCCCTCGTAGTTGAGGGATAAATTGTTGTCTTAGCGTCTTTCAAGTTCTTCATAGGGTCCAGCAGATATAAATCCCAAGTGACTCAAAGAATAGAGCTATGCTCCCCGGCAATGGCGCCAGAAATTAGTCTTGATAACCCACAAGTATAGGGGATTGCAATAGCTTTCGAGGGTAGAGTATTCAACCCAAATTTATTGATTCAACACAAGGGGAGCCAAAGAATATTCTCAAGTATTAGCAGCTGAGTTGTCAATTCAACCACACCTGGAAACTTAGTATCTGCAGCAAAGTGTTTAGTAGCAAAGTAATATGATAGTGGTGGTATCGGTAACAAAAGAGTAATGAAAGCAAAAGTAATATTTTTGGTATTTTGTTGTGATTGTAACAATAGCAACGGGAAAGTAAATAAGCATAAACTGGTATATGGAAAGCTCGTAGGCACCGGATCAATGATGGATAATTATGCCGGATGCGGTTCATCATGTAACAGTCATAACATAGGGTGACACAGAACTAGCTCCAATTCATCAATGTAATGTAGGCATGTATTCCGAATATAGTCATACGTGCTTATGGAAAAGAACTTGCATGCCATCTTTTTGTACTACCCTCCCGTGGCAGCGGGGTCCTATTGGAAACTAAGGGATATTAAGGCCTCCTTTTAATAGAGAACCGGAACAAAGCATTAGCACATAGTGAATACATGAACTCCTCAAACTAAGGTCATCACCGGGAGTGGTCCCGATTATTGTCACTTCGGGGTTGCCGGATCATAACACATAGTAGGTGACTATAGACTTGCAAGATAGGATCAAGAACACACATATCTTCATGAAAACATAATAGGTTCAGATCTGAAATCATGGCACTCGGGCCCTAGTGACAAGCATTAAGCATAGCAAAGTCATAGCAACATCAATCTCGGAACATAATGGATACTAGGGATCAAACCCTAACAAAACTAACTTGATTACATGATAAATCTCATCCAACCCATCACCGTTCAGCAAGCCTACGATGGAATTACTCATGCACGGTGGTGAGCATCATGAAATTGGTGATGGAGGATGGTTGACGATGATGACGGCGACGACTCCCCCTCCCCGGAGCCCCGAACGGACTCCGGATCAGCACTCTCGAGAGGTTTTAGGGCTTGGCGGCGGCTCCGTATCGTAAAACGCGATGATTTCTTCTCTCCTATTTTTTCTCCTCGAAAGCAAATATATAGAGTTGGAGTTGGCATCGGAAGGTGTCCAGGGGGCCCACGAGGTAGGGAGGCGCGCCCCCCACCCTCGTGGACAGGGTGTGGGCCCCCTGGTCTTCATCTTTGGCAAGGATTTTTTATTATATATTGTAAGGTATTTCGTGGAGTTTCAGGTCATTCCGATAACTTTTGTTTTCTGCACATAAAACAACATCATGGCAATTCTGCTGAAAACAGTGTCAGTCCAGGTTAGTTCCATTCAAATCATACAAGTTAGAGTCCAAAACAAGGCCAAAAGTGTTTGGAAAAGTAGATACGACGGAGACGTATCAACAGCATATGGATTAGACTATCTCCATAATCTCAGTCCTGAATTCTTCCTGATTTTCATGTTTTCTGCAACAGGATGTGCATCATTGTGGTCAGGGATCTTGGGCTTCAGCTTTCTCAAAACAAGTGAGTCATCTTCTTCTTCAGCAGATTCAGGCACTGGGGCTGTATTCTTCTCCTCAGCAGGGATGTTCCTCGTACTTCTCTTGGGTTTTTGGGGTTTCTGAGCTAGAGCAACAGCTTTGGGCTTAGATGGAGCAGCCCCTGATCTGATTGCATCTCCCATGAGCTTTTGAGTTTTGGGTGCTGGTGCAGCATCCTCTTCCTCTTCTCCTTCAGAATCTTTCTTCATTGAGGGCTTGCCAAGAACTCTGGCAGTAGTGGTTCTTGCCCTCTTCTTTTTCTTACCATCACCTGATGCTTCACCATCATCTGATTCAATGGTGAACTTCATAGTTTCACCTGTGGAAACTTTCTTTGGCTTGGAAGCTTCAGCAGTTGAGGCTCTGGCTTTTGACATTGGAACTCTTCTTGTTGGAGCCTTTGTTTTCATTCCAGGCTTTGTTGCAGCAGTAGTGCTATATTCCTTCTTCAGCACTTTGTTTCTTGAAGTGGTCTCATCCTCAACAGCCACATAATCTTCATCTTCATAATCTGAGGTTTTCTTCTTCCTTGTCCTAGTAGCTGCCTTTGGCAAGTTACTAGGTGTGCTCCTGCTTCCCTCATCATAGCTCCCTGAGGACTGGTGCCCTCACTCAACTGAACCTGCTCTTTTGACTTGTTCTGACTGTCACTTTGATCAGACATCTCTTTCAAGCTTACTGACAGCAGACCCTATGAATAGGTTGTAGATGAGGTAGAGTAGATGAGCATCACAAAGTACAGAGGTTTTGCAAAATAATTGAGTCAAAAATCTTAGTTTTAGTTCTCTACAGAAGTGATCTCGGAGCTACCGAATTGACAGACTCGGTGATACCGAAGCAACAGTTGGAACCTAAACTAGTGAACTCGGTAGGGCCGAGTCACCGTTCGATGGCACCGAGATTGCTAGGGTTTCACAGAATCTTGAACTCGGTCACACCGATTTGCACGTTTCGGTTAGGCCGAAAAGCACATGTGCAATGGCCAAGGCCGAATCGGTGAGACCGACTTCTACAGTTCGGTTGGTCCGAGATGAGTTCTGCGGAGAGCTAACCCTAAAATTTTCGAATCAATCTAGACCTAAGGAAGTTTTTACTGGATGGATCAATCTCAATCGTGGCAAGAATCATGGCATTGTCCTTGTGCTAGGAATCAGAGTGAAAAAGACAGCACAAGGGGTCGAACACTTACCCTAAAGCGGCAAGTGTTCGCTACGGTGGCAACGGCGGAGCAAATTGCCGTTGACGGCGGCGGAGACCAGCGGCGGGAGGTCGCTGGCAGCGAGAGAACGACCCGGAGACCCGAAGAGGCAGAGCAGGTTACGCGTGGGTGAATGGTTTCGGAAAATTTTCCAATATTTGACCCGTTAGTATATATAACCTGATCTTGTTGGTGTGACCGAGTGGAACAACTCGGTGGCACCGAGAGGCCAAACTGCAGGCAGTTACTGCAACTCGGTGAGACCGAAAGTTTCTAATCGGTTGCACCGAGATTTAAAACCTAGATCAACTGAGTGATCTCGGTAGGACAGAAAAGGATGAATCGGTCAGACCAAAATGCACAAAGAGGTTTTGGAAGTTTAAGTCTATGACGAATCGGGGACTCCGAGTGCTCCTCACACAGAGTGGTTTGAATCTGACTTGATCAAACTTTGTGATGTAGGATGAATAGAGTTTGAGACGAGGAAAGCATAGATAGCTAGAGGGAGTTCTTAGGCATTCTTGTCCATCCATTTGGCAAACGAGAAAAAGCCAAACAATCAAAGCAATAAACGGATGTCCTCGAATGAGAAAAATATGCATTCAACATGCTCACACAATTTAAAATGGCAAATGAAATATGTGACAAAGCATGCATAAACACTCTAGCATCTATCAAGCAATTGGCGATGACTAGGTCATCTATATATGAGTATATTGACTTAGGAGTCAAATGAGAACACTTGATCATAGGTCATACTCATCGTTTAAGCACAAGTGGGGTTACTGATGAAGCCATGTACCTAGGGTAGGGTCATGGACTTGTCCTAACTACCCTACCCAAGGACATCTCTAGAAGAAATCACCTTTCAATCGACTTGGAGGTGTTCCACTTGACGGACTCGAAGACACTCGACCACGAAGCAACCACTCGACCAAGAAGCAATCACTCGACTGCCAAGAGACTTAAAGTCACTCTACACGCAAACGGTCGGTCATTAAGTAGCTTTTATGGTCATCATAGCACTTTATTAGAGGCGTTACCAGTAACGCCCAGCCTTAATGTACTTTAAACCCTGCATAACTGAGGGCCAGAGGGGTCTAGCGAACTCTATATAAGCCACCCCCCTCCTCAGTGTAAAGGGTTGGCACCCCTGTAACTCATACACACATAATCCAGTCGACCGCCTCCGGGCTCCGAGACGTAGGGCTGTTACTTCCTCCGAGAAGGGCCTGAACTCGTAAACCTCATGTGCTTACTACTACTCCATAGCCAAGATCTAGCCTCTCAATACATACCCCCCTACATTACTGTCATAGTTAGAACCACGACAGTTGGCGCCCACCGTGGGGCTGGAGTCTTAGCACCTAGTTGGAGAAGTAGCGATTTTTCGGATCCCTTTGATGATGGTTTCGAACGGAGTTTTGGTGGAGGGCCGTGAGATCCGTCTCGGCGCGCTCACATTCATCGCCGACGACTCCGCTTGGCTTCAGGAGGCTCCACTTGACGTCGACGCGCTCCCCGCCCGCGGGGTGACTCACTTTCGCGCATGCGTCCGTGGTGTCCTTCTGCAGCAGCCGTCGACCCAGTATCGGTCGGCTCATGAGGCGTCCTCCCTCCATGTCTCCTGCTGGCGCAGGCGCTCCGGTCGGTCGAGGCTTCAGAGGTGGGTGAGACATGCAGTGGCCCACCAGTCGGCCACCCCAGAAGTCGCGGTGATCGAGCCCGACGAATCCCTCTACGACTTGTTCAACTGGCTCCGCAGAGACCGCGTCCGAATGCAACATCAGTGACCCAGCGGCGGAGGTTCTGTTAATCGATGGACCGCGCAGTCCTCCCGGTTTTCCCCGCACCGACGAAGGCGCTGGTGGAGGTGACCCGTCGCATCCCCATGAGGGGTATCTCCCCGAGCCTCTCACGTCGCTGCAGAGAGAGGAACTTCGTCGCCGGAACATGGATGCACTTCACACTCCTATCATTGGAGAAACCCCCGAGGCCCGTGCCTTGGAGGACGCGCGCTTGGCTAACTTGGCTGAGCGCACTCGACTGGAGAACCTCCAGCGAGCACTCGATGAGCGAGCGCGTCAACGGGTTCCAAAATCCAGTCGACGTCAGCTCTTTCTGGCCTCGCAGGTATATCGAACTCCGATTCAGAATTTAGCAGCTGCAGCCCGTATAGCAGAGTCAATTCAGCCCTCCCAGTCAGAGGCTGGCAGAGGCCTGTTGCAGATCAGAGCGTTACTCCGGGCAGCAGGAGACCAGAATTCCGCTGTTTCTCAATCGCGGAACAGGATCCATAGTCGATCCATTGCAGCAGACACAGTCCAGTCGGCCCACAGCCCAAGATCACCCCCGAGGTGTGAGGGACGTGGAGACCGGCATGATCAGCACAGGAATCGTGAGCAGTACGATCACCGATTCGATCATGACGATCGACGTCGAGTGCCCACACCCCCCCCCCCCGAGGAGTGGATCATATGTGCCTCGACAGCAGGATGACAGGCACCCTCATAGTGTTGGGCGGAGGATTCCAGTCGACCCCAAGGAATCAGGCTTTGATGCGAGATCCATTCTCGTTCAAGGTTTGGTCAACAGGAACAGGGCTCACCGGGAAGGCCACGACAGAGATGCGCCTACCAGTAGCCGAGTACATGTTTCAGGGCCGGAGTGTTTCAGTCGAGCCATCAGAGCCGTTGTGATTCCTCCCAACTTCAGGTTGGCGACTGGAGTCAGTAAGTTCACCGGAGATTCCAAGCCCGATACTTGGGTCGAAGATTACTGAGTGGCTGTCCAGATTGGCGGTGGCAATGATGAGGTAGCCATGAAACACCTGCCTCTCATGTTAGAGGGCTCGGCCAGAGCGTGGCTGAATCAGTTAGCACCCAGCAGCATTTACACTTGGGAGGATCTCGCCCGAGTGTTTGCCACAACATTTGAAGGAACATGCAAGCGACCTGTAGGTCTTACAGAACTGCGGTCTTGCATGCAGAAGCCGAATGAAACTCTGAGGGATTACATCCAGAGATGGATCACGTTGCATGACACAGTTGAAAATGTGCCTGATCACCAAGCAGTCTATGCCTTCAAAGAAGGCGTCAAGTACAGAGAATTGAATCTGAAATTCGGTTGAACTGGAGAGATGTCTCTGAATCAGATGATGGAGATTGCCACCAAATACGCTAATGGTGAAGATGAGGATCGACTTCGGAGCGGCAAGCATAAGTCAGTCGCCCAGGAAACCGGAGGAAATTCCAATCGGAAACAGAAGCAAAAAGCCGAGCCAGTTGCTCCTGGAGAAGCCCTCGCTGTAACCCAAGGAAAATTCAAGGGGAAACCCGAGGGACCTTGGAACCCCAAGAAAGTTAAAGACCAAGACGGAAATGATGTGTTGGATTTGCCGTGTCACATCCACACCAAGAAAGATGAAGAGGGTAAACTCATTTACCCGAAACATACCACTCGACAGTGTCGGCTCTTGATTCAGCAGTTCCAGGGCAAATAGTCCAAAGATAAAGAAAAGGAGTCGGACAAAGTTGAGGACAAAGAAGATAGTGATGATGGATATCCCCTGGTCAATTCCGCCCTGATAATTTTTGCTGATGTTGAAAGCAAAAGTCGACTGAAAGTTATCAACTGTGAGGTGAATATGGTTGCTCCGGCAATGCCCAGTTATCTGAAGTGGTCTCAGACTGCCATCACGTTCGACCAATCCAATCACCCCACGCACATTGCCACCCCTGGGAGGCAAGCTTTGGTGGTCGACCCAGTTTTCGAAGGCACTCGACTGACCAAAGTCCTGATGGATGGTGGCAGTGGTTTGAACATACTGTACGCAGAGACGTTGAAAGGAATGGGCATTCCGATGTCCAGACTTAGCACCAGGAACATGAGTTTTCATGGAGTCATTCCTGGGAAGAAAGCCGAGTCACTCGGCCAGATTGCTCTCGATGTGGTTTTCGGTGATTCAAAGAATTACCGCAAAGAAAAGTTAACATTCGAAGTTGTGGATTTCCAGAGTGCTTATCATGCTATTTTGGGAAGGCCGACTTATGCATGCTTCATGGCTCGAGCATGTTACGCGTATCTCAAATTGAAGATGCCCGGTCCCAAAGGTGTGATCACTGTTACGGGCAATCGGAAGAAGGCAGAAGAGTGTTTTCAGAAAGGCTCAAAGATTGTTGATGCTCAGATGGCGGTGGTCGAGCTGCAGGAGTATCAGAAGACTGCAGATCCGAGTGATTTGCTACGTGCCAAGAAGCCCGCTTCAGAATCAGCTTTCCAGTCGTCTGGTGAAACGAAGCCGGTTAACATTCACCCGACCGATCCCAATGCTGCTCCGACTCATATCTCAACAACACTCGACTCCAAATAGGAAGAAGCGCTCATCCAGTTCCTCCGTGAGAACTGGGACATCTTCGCATGGAAGCCTTCTGACATGCCGGGGGTTCCCAGGGGACTGGCTGAGCACCGTCTATGAGTCAACCCAAAGGTTAAGCCTGTCAAAGAACATCTTCGACGGTCCGCCGTCCAGAAGAGAAAGGCCATTGGCGAGGAGGTGGCTCGGCTCTTGGCAGCAAAGTTCATCCGTGAAATTTACCACTCCGAGTGGCTCGCCAATGTTGTCATGGTCCCCAAGAAGGACAAGTCACTTCGCATGTGCATTGACTTTAAACATGTCAATCGGGCCTGCCCGAAAGATCATTTTCCTCTCCCCCGCATCGACCAGATAGTCGACTCGACTGCGGGGTGTGAACGTCTGTCTTTTTTGGACGCATACTCTGGGTACCATCAGATCCGTTTGTATGGGCCCGATGAGATAAAGACAACTTTCATCACTCCATTCGGATGCTTCTATTATGTTACCATGCCATTCGGCCTCAAGAATGCCGGAGCCACCTTCATGAGGATGACTCAGAAGTGTTTGCTCACTCAAATCAGTCAGAATGTGGAAGCATACACGGATGATATTGTGGTCAAGTCACGTAAGGGTTCCGACCTGCTGACTGACCTTGCTGAAACCTTTGCCAACCTCAAGAGCTATGATATCAAGCTCAATCCATCAAAGTGCACATTCGGAGTTCCTGGTGGAAAGTTACTCAGTTTTCTCGTTTCCGAACGGGGAATCAACGCCAATCCAGAAAAGGTTGGAACTATACTCCGGATGAAACGTCCTGTGCGCGTGCACGACGTCCAAAAGCTTACAGGTTGCTTGGCCGCTTTAAGTCGATTCATCTCTCGTCTCGGTGAAAAGGCATTGCCTCTTTACCGACTGATGAAGAAGTCAGACAAGTTCGAGTGGACTCCAGAAGCTGATGCAGCGTTTGCAGAGCTCAAAGCTCTGCTCTCCACCCAGCCGGTGCTTGCTGCCCATCAGCAAAGAGCCATTGCTGCTTTAGATTGCAGCCACGGGACAAGTCGTCAGTACAGTGCTTACGGTCAAGCGGGAAGAAGAAGGAAAGGCCTTCAAAGTTCAGCGCCCAGTATATTACGTTTCTGTAGTTTTGACTCCATCAAAGCAAAGATATCCTCATTACCAGAAGCTTCTATATGGGATTTATATGACCACGAAGAAGGTTGCACATTACTTCTCTGACCATTCCATTACAGTCGTCAGCGATGCTCAATTTTCAGAGGTTTTGCACAACAGAGATGCAACTGGTCGAGTGGAAAAATGGGCGATTGAACTCCTTCCCCTAGATATCAAGTTTGAGGCAAAGAAGGCTATCAAGTCCCAAGCAATTGCAGATTTCGTCGCCGAGTGGATTGAACAGCAACTACCGACTCAAGTTCACTCGGAGCACTGGACCATGTTCTTCGATGGGTCTAAGATGCTGAATGGTTCCGGTGCTGGGGTAGTATTGGTTTTCCCCCCGAGGAGATAAGCTCAGATATGTTCTCCAGATTCACTTTGATTCCTCCAATAACGAAGCAGAATATGAAGCACTTTTGTATGGGTTGCGCATGGCCATTTCACTCGGCGTCCGTCGCCTCATGGTCTATGGCGACTCAGATTTGGTGGTTAATCAGGTGATGAATGAGTGGGACATCAGAAGTCCAGCCATGACTAGTTATTGCAATGCAGTGAGAAAGTTAGAGAAGAAATTCGAGGGGTTAGAGCTTCATCACATACCCCGACTGAAAAATCAAGCAGCAGATGATTTGGCACAAATAGGTTCCAAGAGAGAAGCTATTCCCAACAATGTGTTTTTGGAACACATCCACTCGCCGTCAGTTCAGGAAGATCATTTTGCTGATGAAGCCCCGCAGCCAAAGAGTGCCACGGATCCGACTGAAGTCGAAATTCCAACAGTGGTCGACCTTTTCATGGAAGTCTTAGTAATCACCCCCGACTGGACGATACCGCACATCGCGTATATCCTAAGGAAAGAACTCCCGGAGGACGAAGAAGAGGCTCGACAGATCGTCCGTCAATCCAAAGCCTTTACAGTCATCAAGGGACAGTTATACAGAGAAAGCGCGACTGGAGTCAGTCAGAAGTGTATAACACCGGAAGAGGGTCAGATAATCCTTGATGATATCCACTCGGGGACCTGTGGTCATCATGCGTCCTCTCGGACAATTGTGGCTAAAGCATACCGAGCGGGATTTTACTGGTCGAGAGCAAATGAAATGGCAAAAGAGATAGTCAACAAGTGTGAAGGATGCCAGTTCTACTCCAATATGTCGCACAAACCCGCGTCAGCCCTGAAGACCATTCCACTCGTCTGGCCCTTCGCTGTTTGGGGACTAGATATGGTTGGACCGTTGAGAACGGGCAGGAGCGGTTTCACGCATGTGCTTGTGGCAGTCGACAAGTTCACCAAATGGATTGAAGCTAAGCCTATCAAGAATCTTGATGCTTGCACTGCTATCAGTTTCATCAGGGAGTTGATATTTTGATATGGAGTCCCGCATAGCATCATCACTGACAATGGGTCAAACTTTGATTCAGACAAGTTCAGGGCTTTCTGCACCTCTCAAGGCACACGAGTCGACTACGCTTTAGTCGCTCACCCCCAGTCGAATGGACAAGCAGAAAGAGCAAATGGTTTGATTCTCAAAGGGATGAAACCCCGACTGATGCGCGATCTCAAGCACGCAGCAGGCGCATGGGTCGACGAGCTCCCATCAGTTCTTTGGGGATTAAGGACCACCCCGAATCGGGCGATTGGAAGAACCCCGTTCTTTCTGGTCTACGGAGCGGAGGCAGTCTTGCCGAGTGATTTGCTTCACAATGCACCCCGAGTCGAGCTTTACTCCGAAGATGAGGCAGAACAAGCCCGGCAAGACGCAGTCGACCTCCTGGAAGAAGAAAGGGAAATGGCTATGATCCGATCGACCATTTATCAGCAAGACTTGCGTCGATTCCATGCCAGAAATGTGAAGAGTCGAGCCTTCCAAGAAGGAGATTTGGTCCTTCGAGTGGATCAACAGAAACCACACAAGCTCGCTCCTACTTGGGAAGGCCCCTTCATCGTCACCAGAGTCCTCCACAATGGAGCGTATCACCTTTACAATGTCGATCGCCAGATTGATGAGCCACGAGCTTGGAATGCGGAACTGCTCCGCCCCTTTTACACTTGAGTTCTCACTCGGATGAGATGTAATAAGAAAACTTCTGTAGTCTATTTATCAAAGACAAGAGTGTTACAATTTTTCTGATAATTGTTGTTGCTTTTGTTTGCGTGTGAAATCCCACAATGGGTGGCTTAGTTGCGAATCCGTTTCGCCTAAGTCTGTTAAAAAAATCCTACCGAGTGGTGAGCCAGCCTCCCACTCGGAGGCTTAGCTATGAACCCGTTTCGCCTAAGTGTTTAAAAATCCTACCGAGTGGAGAGCCAGCCTCCCACTCGGAGGCTTAGCTGCGAACCCGTTTCGCCTAAGTGTTTAAAAATCCTACCGAGTGGAGAGCCAGCCTCCCACATGGGGGCTTAGCTGCAGTCCAGTACTCGCCTAAGTATTTAAAAATCCTACCAAGTGAAGAGCCAGCCTCCCACTCGGGGGCTTAGCTACAGTCCAGTACTCGCCTAAGTATTTAAAATTCTACCAAGTAGAGAGCAAACCTCCCACTCGGAGGCTTAGCTGCGAACCCGTTTCGCCTAAGTGTTTACAAATCCTACCGAGTGGAGAGACAGCCTCCCACTCGGAGGCTTAGCTGCGAACCCGTTTCGCCTAAGTGTTTAAAAATCCTACCGAGTGGAAAGCCAGCCTCCCACTCGGGGGCTTAGCTGCAGTCCAATACTCGCCTAAGTTTGAAAAATCCTACAGAGTGGAGAGCCAGCCTCCCACTCGGGGGCTTAGCTGCAGTCCAGTACTCGCCTAAGTATTTAAAATCCTACCAAGTGGAGAGCAAACCTCCCACTCGGGGGCTTAGTTGCAGTCTAGTACTCGCCTAAGTATTTAAAATCCTACCGAGTGGAGAGCAAACCTCCCACTCGGGGGCTTAGCTGCAGTCCAGTACTCGCCTAAGTAATTAAAATCCTACCGAGTGGAGAGCAAACCTCCCACTCGGGGGCTTAGCTGCAGTCCAGTACTCACCTAAGTATTTAAAATCCTACCGAGTGGAGAGCAAACCTCCCACTCGGGGGCTTAGCTGCAGTCCAGTACTCGCCTAAGTATTTAAAATCCTATCGAGTGGAGAGCAAACCTCCCACTCGGGGGCTTAGTTGCAGTCTAGTACTCGCCTAAGTATTTAAAATCCTATCGATTGGAGAGCAAACCTCCCACTCAGGGGCTTAGCTGCAGTCCAGTACTCGCCTAAGTACATAACACGTCCCAATCCGCAAGGATGACGAGGTGCAAGTCGACTGCTACCTTCTCCTTCGGAGCCGCACCACAATTACAAAGTTGTTTTGAGTGAGGAACAAGCTCCACTCGACAAGCCATACATGAAGATATTCAACGATAAATCAAGTTCGGATAAAACCCAAAGGTCCCAGACCGCGGATCAAAGTACTCGAGCCTTCAGCTCAAAAGAGTTTAACGGTTACAAAATCCACACGGCATTCCGAGGCAAATTTAAGGTGAAGCATAAAAGTTTTTTATTCCTCAGGCAGAGGACTGGAAGGGGCGACTAACTGGTCCAAGTCAATCCAGTGAGCAATTCGAGTGGCAGCAGCGATAAAGGTCTCCATGAAGGACTGAAAATAGTACTTCCTGGTATTGGCAACCTGGATAGCAGCCAGCTTTTCTTCTCGTGCCTCCTTGCAGTGAACACGGTCCAGGGACAGAGCAACGTTAGCACCGCACCTCGCGGAGGATTTCTTCCATTCCTGCACTCGACCTGGAACTTCATTCAGTCGAGTCATCAGAGACTCGAGATCATTTTGAAGCGTCATTCTAGGCCAGAGTGAGGTGTCGATCCGTGACACCGCAACCTTCAATCGAGCAAGGTAATCAACCACGCCAGAAACACGAGACTCCAGTCGGAGCACGTTCATAGCAGCCTCATCCTTCACTGGAGAATTAGTGGGGTCCAAATCTGTCTCCACTCGATTGGTCTCCTCCTCGAAGTTCTGGCAGAGTTCTGTAAACACAATTCAAAGATAATTCAGTGACTCTGCATGAGTTTGGTGACAACAAGTCAGTCGGGTAGGAGTGATTACCCTCAAGCATGACGAATAGCTTCTTGGCGAGTTCACTGAGATAAGCCTCCAGATCATTCTTCTTCCCTGCCAGTTCACTTGCCTTGTCACCCAGAGCTATCTTGTCATTCTTCATATGGCTGACCTCGTGGTTAGCCGCGTCGAGAGCGGTTTTTAGTCTGGAGTTCTCCCTTTCAAGGGTACCGACTGAAGCCAGTTTTTCTTCAGCAAGCTTCGTTTTGTTCAAGGCTTCCTTCTGCGCTTCGGCAAGGTCATGGTCCTTCTTCTTCAGAGCCTCCTCCATTTTATCTGTGAAATGTCAAGTGAGATCAACATCAAGAATGGGCAGAAAAGAAAAGGACAGTCGTCAAATGCTCACCAGCCATACCTTTTGCTTCGTCTCTCGCCTTCTGCAAGTTTTCCTGGGCAAGCTTCAAATCAAGGTTGAGCTGGATCTGTTTGTTCTCCAATTCAGTATAGCGAGCCACAAGCTCACAGGATTTATGCGAATAATCAGTTGACAGATGTCAAAGGTAGGTTGCTTCCGAGCAACTAAGAGAAAAATTACGACGGTTCTAAGATCACAGCCGAATCAAAATATTCGACGGTAATCTCGGGGACTACACGTAGTGGGTGCACTCAGCGTGCCCCCACTGGTTTGACCAAAAAAAGTCGACTGCCCGCAGTCAACAATGCCCAGTGGGTGCTCTCAGCGTGCCCCCACTAGTTTCAAGTTTCCATTCAACATGGCCTGACCAGACCGAGTGAAGAAGTTCAAATAAAGCAAAACAATATAAAGACTACAGTCGACTGCCAACAGTCCACCGTAGTCTCGGGGACTACACCCAGTGGGTGCACTCAGTGTGCCCCCACTAGTCCAAAGTATTCAATCGACACACCCAGTGGGTGTACAGATACAAAGATCTTCGGAAAAGAGAGTCTTCAGATAGCATATCCTAATAGAACAAGCGGTGATCGACTGACCTGGACATTGCTCTGAAGGGCTGAACTCGCGTCATAAGCTGCTTGGCTGGCTTCCCGGACCACCTTCACTTGCTCCATCATGATTCCCGACTGGCGTATAGCCTCCTTAGCAGCACCCACTTAATCCTCAGGGACGTGGTGTGTTGCAAAAAGCGAAGGGGGGTCAAAAGTCGACGATGAAGGCTGGACACTCGTCAGAGGCACAACAAAAGACACAGAAGTCCGAGTGGTATTACCACCCTCCTGAACTACGGCCTCAGGCGCTGATGTGGTTTGTGGGGTCTTGCCAGTCGACGCCTTCCTATTCCTTCTCGCCCTCAGCGGCACTTCGTCATCATCATCAGGGAGGTCAATGACATGAGGAGGAGCTATAAGAAAAATCCAAAGTTAAAAATGAAAAGCCCAATCGACCGGAAGAGACCGTCAGTCAACTAAAAGCGGAACATCAGAAATTATACCGGGGTTGGAGGTAACAGCATCTTCCATCTCCTGGTCATCGTCCTTGGCAGAGATTCCAGAGGTAGTAGCACTGCAAGTTTTGAAAGCCAGTCGGTTTATTCAATGAATCGACCAAGAGTCCGTCCATGATCAACAAAAGAAAACAAGTTCTATTTGTCGGATTTCGGGTTCCGGCAGACCCTTAAGGTTCGAACTCTGGGGTGCGCGCGGAGATTATGCCCTCTACCTCTCCGTCTCGCAAAGATCTAACTACTGAAAGAACAACACAAGAGACACAGGGTTTATACTACTTCGGGCCACCATTGTGGTGTAATAGCCTACTCTAGTTTGTGGTGGGTGGATTGCCTCTTGGGCTGATGATGATGAACAATACAAGGAAGAACAGCCTCGCGAGGGCCTGCTCTTAGCTAGGACGATGCACTGCTAGGGGGAGTTCAGCCGCCCTTCTCTCTCTCTCTAGATACCCAATCCTCTCTGTGTCCCCCTACCCTGGGGGTGGCTAGTCCTATTTCTAAGCAAAGGCCCTAGGCCTCTTCCCCAAATATTGAGCGGGAAGGGCGCCAACAATTGGCCAATTTGAAGGGGAACATATGGTACACTTATCCTGACTAAAGTTGGTCCTCGCCTGCCAAAGGCCCTGTAGTGACGATGTTCTGGGCTCCACGATGACCCCCTTCCCACCGTTGGACTGGTCTTGGTCTCGTTGCACCGAAATGGGTGTCTTTGCTTGATCATCTCGCCTGCGCTTGCCCCCTTTGCACCAAAGAGGAAAGGGAGACATTGCGCGGGCTGGCGCCCGCCTGGCACCCTTGGTCGTCATGGCTTGCATCATCGGCACCTCATGAGGTACCCCGCCTTGATCTCTCCGCCTCCTCGTGAGCCAGCCTGACGAGGCCGTGCTTGAGGAAGTGCCGTGTCGTCCGCCCCGCGAGGCTTGGCCCCTCGCGAGGGTCTTGGGTCTCGTGTTGATGAAGATGGGCCGTACTGGGCCCCCTTTCGAGCCACGCCGCAGGCCGCAGGCAGGCAAGTCTGGGGACCCCCATTCCCAGAACGCCGACAGTAGCCCCCGGGCCCAAGGCGCGCCCGGACTTGGCCGTGCTGAGAGGCGAAAGGGTAAGGGCGAAGCGCCGCGGGCCCTAATAGCCTGCGGCTTTGGGCGCCGCGTGGCGGTTGATTGGACGTGGGCGGCACTGTTCCCCCACGCTCCCTTATTTTGCGCCCTGCTAGGTGGACTCACAGTCGTACACAACCGCTCCCCTTCCTGTTGCTCGACTGTACCCTATTCTTCCTCCCTTCAAACTCCGACTCTTGCCTCCAATCCCATCTCACATCTTCCCCTTCCTTCCCATTGCCATGGCTCCGACGAAGAAAGAGAAAGGGAAGAAACCCATGCCTCCGTCTCGCCCGCCGCCGTTGGTGGCCCCCGCCGTCGGCCGGTCGATCATACTCAATCGAGAGTGCCTGGGTAAGCTCAGCCCGGCTCTGGCCACCATCTTCAACGAGTGTGGGAGGACGACGGCCTAGCCTACGTCTCACTTCCCCACTGACAGGATAATCACTGAGGTTCATTATTTTGCCGACGCCTTGTCGGCGGGTCTGGTTCCCCCCTTTTCCAATTTCTTCAAGGCCGTCCTCTCCCATTACCAGATCCATATGATGCATCTGGGTCCTGAATCCATCACCCTTCTTTCGGTCTTCGCTTTTGTTTGTGAGGCGATGATGGGCATCCCCCCTTCCGTTGCCTTGCTATGCCACTTCTTCTCTTTGCGCCTTGCCGACCCCACTCAATGCTCGACGTGTGTGAACTTCGTCGCCGCGCCTGAGACTGCGGCCTCGGGGATCGACTTCAAGCTTCCTTCGCCTTCAGCTGGGTTCCACGAGCAGTGGTTGTACGTTGATGTCGGGGTGCCCAGCCCCTGCTGGCGAAGCCAACTTCGCCTGCTGTACCCAACTCAGGCTGGGGCCAGGAGACGCTCGAGAGCCCCCGGCTCGCCTTCGTCTGGCACCGCTTCGCGTTCTTGAAATCGCTCGGTGTGACAGCGCCCAAGGTGGTGAAGGAGTTCCTGTTGCGCCGCATCGCCCCTCTCCAACGCCACTCCTGCCGATTGTGGGCCTTCAGTGGGCATGAGGCTCCAGGAAGAAGACCTGACGCCAGGGGCGCAAAGGACAATGCTCTTGGTCCTGACTGGTGACCCCAACCCGGGCAGCATCTAGCGGGGAGGGGCCCTACTGTACCTCTGCCAGAACAGGGACGACTTTGTGAAGCAGATGCCCTCCTTTGATGAATGGGGGCTGCGCCTTGCTGGCTTCCAAGGGCCTCGCGAGAACCCCGTGGTGGTGACCGCCCTTCCGGTCGGTCAAGGCGAATTCTCCTCGAGTGGTGGAGCGGGGAGGCATGAGACGGCTGAGGCCGAGAGGGCTCCCGATGAGGTGACTGCGCCTGGTGATGCCCTCGAGGGGGCAGCTCCTGAGACCCACGCTGCTGAGGCTATGGGTGGCAAGCAGTCGCTCCCAGCGCCTGGGGCTGAGGCCCCTGAGGCCCCGGCCGCGTCTTCTGGCGAGGCGATTAACAACGCGCGTCAGGCAGGCGCCCCTGACGCGGATCGCTTTGCTGCTCCGTCTTCGTCCTAGGTTGATCCTTGCGCTCTTCTCTTGGGCCGCTTCCGCGTGGACTTTGAGGCCCTCCGGAGGAAAAGGGAGGCCCTGGGTGATGACTTCTCTTGTCGCTTGCTGAAGCGCCGGAAATACTTCGCTACTGACGAGTAAGCCTTCTCCTTTTCTGGCTCCTGATCCCCTTGTTGCGTCTACTGATCCTTACTCCGCAGGCCTCTTCTGGCCGAGCTCGTGGGAGTCGCTGAGGCGCCGCCTCCTTTGGCTTCGTCTCCCCCGTCGTTCCCAAGTGCTCCGAGCAGCACTGCTCTTGTGGTGAGGGCGAATGAAGGGGCGGACCGTCCCGAGGCGCACTGCAGCCCTTCTCTTCCTGCGATCTTCCTTCGCGGGCCCTCTCTTGGCATAGCCAGCCTGCCGTGGGCTTCTCGCCTGGCCGCGGGCTGCGACTGGCTGAGGCGCCCCCTGCGCCCTTCTTCTGGAGACGGGCTGGCCCCAGGCCGGGCTTCTGGTACGGTGCGCCGGGCCGTCGTGAGGGCGCCAGCCCCCAGCCCCTGCCCGTAGGGGGAGCGATGATTTGTGTCCCCAGCGCTTGCTCGGGGCAGATGATGGTGCGGAAGACGTGTTCGAGCGCACTCGGGAGCGCCGTGCTCGTCGCCAAGTGTTCCTTCGGAGGGCGACCGACGCGGTGGACCTGCTTGGGGAGGAGCTCGTTGGTGAAGACGCGCGCTTGGAGGCCGAGGGCCTGCGCCTGGCCGCAGGGAGGCACGAGCTGGAGGCCGCCATCGCCCTCGCGCGCCATCAGCGCGATCTCGATGACGAAGAGGCGAAGGCATCGCTGGAGGCCTCTCGGGCGGCTCGATCCCAGGCCGCTGAGGAGGCCCGGGGAGCTGACCGACGGCGACAAGTAGTGGAGGAACAGGCTCGGGAGCTCCTGGCCCGGTGCCACTCATTGGAGGAGCAAGTGGAACTGCGCGAGGTGGCCCTTGCATCGATGAAGGTGGCCTCCGGCGACCCAGCTGAGCTTCGGAAGCGTGAGGAGGCGTTGACGCTGGAAGCCACGGAACGCACCCGCGAGTACGAGCGGCTGGAGACGAGGGAGCGCCTGGTGACGCAGGCGGAAGATGATGTCGCCGCATGGGAAGCACGTGTCCTGGAGGAGGTCGGTCATCGGGTGGCGATGGCGCGCCAAGGCCTCGAGCGAGAGTTCGAGGAGAGGCTGGAGTTGATCCGGGTCGAGGCTGAGGGAAGAACCGCAGCCCTGAGGGCCCAACGAGATGAGGCGACGCGGCGGGCCGACGCCACCCGGGCCGCCCTTGAGGCAGCACAAAAGGAGTTGACTGCCTCCCAGGCCGAGGTGCTTCGTCTTCGCCAGCGGGTGGAGGAGGCTGAGGCCGTCGAGCGCCAGAATGCTGATGAGATACGCCAGCGGCTGGTCCTGGAGCACGTGCATGGCCCCATGCTTGCTACGCTCAGGGCGAGGGCTAATACAGCCTTGGGCAACATCTGCGAGGCGGCTGTCGGTGAGCCGCACACGATCAACAATGCAGGCAACCTGCAGGTCTTCACCGCCGTGGTGACGCAGCTGGAGGCGCGGTCGGTCAGGGCCGACAGGTTGGTGGAGGAGAGGCGCCTTTTCTCGTGTCTTCAGCCATATCCGGAACATGGATCCCCACTTTGACTTTGACGCCGCCATCGCCCCAGTCCCCCAGGCCGTCCGAGGCGACCTGGCGCACTGGGTGGAAGACAACGTGGATGCTCTTATCAGAGCCTTCGCTTCGGACGACGACGATGTGATCGTGGTTGCTTACGAGGGCGGTGTGGTGGATGGACCTGATGCTGCTGGTGGCGACGCAGGCAGCGATGGCGAGTTCAGCGATGCTAGCGGCGGCTCGGGAGGTGCTCCTGAGGACGCATTGGGGGATTTGTCCGAGTGAGTATGTATCGCTCATGTCTTTTTACCCTGCGTAAGTAGAACTCAGGTGTTTGGCCTGATGGCGGTGAGAGCATTTTGGGAGGGGAAGCCCCTCATGTAAAACTTGTATTCATCGTATTTGCAGCTATTATATTGCGCGAGCACCCGCGCCTGGCGGCTGGCTGGTTTACCTTTGTTTCGCGCAGGCCCCGAGGCAGCCCGTGGGAGGACGTGGTGTCCTGAGTGTTCTCTAGTTGAATTCGTAGGACGCGCAAGTGTCGCTGGCGGGGGCTTCACAGGCGCTGGCCTTCTTCACAGGCTCTGGGCCTTTTCCCGCATATGATGGCTTCACAGGCATTCGCCTTCTTCACAGGCTCTGGGCCTTTTCCTAAACGCGATAGCTTCACAGGCATTCGCCTTCTTCACAGGCTCTGGGCCTTTTCCTAAACGCGATAGCTTCATAGGCATTCGCCTTCTTCACAGGCTCTGGGCCTTTTCCTAAGCGCGATAGCTTCACATGCATTCGCCTTCTTCACAGGCTCTGGGTCTTTTCCTAAACGCGATAGCTTCACAGGCATTCGCCTTGTTCACAGGCTCTGGGCCTTTTCCTAAACGCGATAGCTTCACAGGCATTCGCCTTCTTCACAGGCTCTGGGCCTTTTCCTGAAGGAGGCTCCGGAGGCGCTGGTGGCTCCTCGCGAATCATCTCCATCTCCGCCAGGACTGCGGAACGCTTGTCTTCCTGAGTCTCCATGATGCCCCTCATGAGGCGCTGGTACGCAGCAGCCACACTTGGCAAGCCGTAAGGCATGCGAACATAGCTGTGGGGTGGACCTCCACAACGCCCTACTTGCGAGGGCCAGAGGCACTCCATCGTGGCGACCTAATTGAGCCCTGGTACATCGATGCAGACACGCAGCCCACCATCCTCGCCTGGATGGGGAGCCGCAGCCGGTGAGCAGCGGCAACCTCTCATGATTCTTGACTCCTGTAGTTCTTGAATGGCCTTGTTGATGAACTCCTGCTGGTCTGACCTCCCTTGCCTCGCTCCTTCTTGAGGGAAACGAGCTTCGAAGCACGCCTCCACGTGGTGCCCAAGCGCCTCCCTCGTGACCCTGGCCAGGTCGGGGGCCCTCCAGGTGAGAGCCCCCAAGCCCTGCCTGAGGAGGGCGTCGGGCGCGCTTTCCTATGCGATGGAAGGAGGGTCCCCTTGGGCAGATGCGGGCCCTGAGGGGCCTGCCTCCTGAGGGGCCGGTCCGGATGACGCCTTCTTCTTCTTGGGGGTGGTTTCGGGAAGCCTCCTGCTTCCGCGATCTGGGTCTTCTAGCGACGCGGCCTGAAAGGCTCGCTCCAGGGAGGTGCACAGGTCTTCATGCATCGCCAGCTCCTCCTTCATCTTGACATCGCGCACACCATCGGAAAAGGCCGAGATGATGGCTTCCTCGGACACCTTGGGGATCTTGAGGCGCGCGCTGTTGAAGCGCTGCATGTACTTTTGCAGGGTCTCTCCGGGTTGTTGCTTGATGCGGCGCATGTCGCTCACGGCAGGTGTCCCAGGAAGAGATCGTGCCCGGGGCCAAGTTCAGGAGCCAGGTACGAGCTCCTTCCTTGAGCGCCATGGGGAACCAGTTCACCATGACCTTCTCGTCCCTGCTGGCAGCTTCGATGCCCAGCTCATAAAGCTGGAGGAACTCGGCGGGGTCAGTCGTGTCGTCGTAGTGAGGAGGCAGGTCTGGCTTGAACTTGCCAGGCCACGCGATGCTGCGCAGCTCAGTGGTGTAGGCGCGGGAGCCGGCCATGGCCACAAGAGGCTTTGGTCGAGGGAGAGCTTGGTCTTGTGGGTCCCCATGCGCTGCAGCTGGGAGCAGCGTGGGGTCTTGACGTGCCGGAGCTGGAGCAGGGTCATGACGAGCTGGAGCAGGAAGCGCCCGAGCGGCCTCTTGCGGTCGAGGGACCTCTTGGCAGCTCCATTCTTGCTGGGCTGGCGCCTGATGGAGCGGGTTCCGCCCAGGGGCCACGCGCCTTGGAGCCATGGCGTCTTCTTGGAGAGGAGGCGGCTGGTACGCCCCCGGAGCTTCATGGCCCGTGCGGGGCGTGGTGCGGCGTAGCGGAGCGGACGGCGCAGGAGAGCCCCCTGCGGCGCGGACGAGCTCGGCGATGCGGTCGAGCCATTCTTCGTAGACGCCGTCGACGGGACGGTAGCGCGGCAGCTCGTTTGCCGTGATGAGCGCAGCTCGAGCCTCCAAGGGTGCGCGGAGCGCGCGGGACGACGAGCTAGCTGGCGTGAGCGATGGAGTAGCGGTGCAGCCGTCTTGCCGCATGGACGGGTGCTGAGACGACGCTTGCTGCTCATTCCCCACCGGGCCGGTGGCGGCATTGACGGCGGGCGACGGGGAACGACAAGGACGCCCACCGACGGGAGCCGTCTGGGCGACGCGGGAGGCGATGGCGGCCCGGCGCTCGGCACGGGCCCGACGAGCGTCAGACATGGACGCGATGGTCGGAGGAGAATGAAGCGGTGGAAGACAAATTCCGGGGTGCGCGCGGGGTTCCGGCAGACCCTTGAGGTTCGAACTCTGGGGTGCGCGCGGAGATTATGCCCTCTACCTCTCCGTCTCGCAAAGATCTAACTACCGAAAGAACAACACAAAAGACACAGGGTTTATACTGGTTCGGGCCACCGATGTGGTGTAATACCCTACTCCAGTGTGGTGGGTGGATTGCCTCTTGGGCTGATGATGATGAACAGTACAAGGGAGAACGGCCTCGCGAGGGCCTGTTCTAGCTGGGACGATGAACTGCTAGGGGAGTTCAGCCGCCCTTCTCTCTCTCTTTCTCTCTGTGTACTCGACCCTTCTGGTTCTCTTCTCTCTGATCTTCCCTCTTTGCCCTGGGAGTGGCTAGTCCTATTTATAGGCAAGGGCCCCGGGCCTCTTCCCAAATATTGAGCGGGAAGGGCGCCAACAATTGGCCAATTTGAAGGGGAACATCCAGTACACTTATCCTGACTAAAGTTGGTCCTCGCCTGCCAAAGGCCCTGTGGTGACACCGTTCTGGGCTCCACGATGACCTCCTTCCCGCCGTTGGACTGGTCTTGGTCTCGTTGCACTGAAATAGATACCTTTGCTTGATCCTCTCGCCTGCGCTTGCCCCCTTTGCACCAAAGAGGAAAGGGAGGACACTGCGCGGGCTGGCACCCGCCTAGCTCCCTTGGTCGTCATGGCTTGCGTCATGGGCACCTCGCGAGGTACCCGCCTTGATCTCTCCGCCTCCTCGTGAGCTAGCCTGACGAGGCTGCGCCTGAGGAAGCATCGTGTCGTCCGCCCCGCAAGGCTTGGCCCCTCGCGAGAGTCTTGGGTCTTGTGTTGATGAAGATGGGCCGTGCTGGGCCCCCCTTTGAGCCACGCCGCAGGTCGCAGGCAGGCAAGTCTGGGGACCCCCGTTCCCAGAACGCCGACACTTGTAAACACCTTTCTTTGTAATTCCCTTCAATAAGCTATTTTCTTGCTCAAGTGTAACTTGGCTAAGAGAGTCATTAGTGTAATCAAGAGAACTACTAGAAGCAACAACATTGGATTTAGCATGATTGTTGTTACTACTAGATGAAGAATCTTTCTTGTTCTTGTTGTTAGATTTAACTTGTGGCATGTAAATAGACAAGAGTAAATGCTTGGCAATGTAAGAACAACTTTTCTTGCGAAGATCATCATTGATTGCCTTTAAAAACTCATGTTCTTGCTCAAGGTTGAGATTTTCGAAGCGTAGCTTCACATGAGTCTTTAAAAGTTCTCGATGATCTTCCAAGGTAGTTTCATGAGCTAACTTAAGAGTGTTTAGTTCTTTAGTTAGACGCTCAATTTCCTTCTTATCATCATCATTCAGTTTATCTTGATTAGCATGATTAACAACAAATTCATCATAGTTTTCATAACTAGAGTTGTCAACAAGTAAATCATCATATCCTAGCAAATCATCTTCATCACTATTGAAATCAACATACTCGGGGTGTGTTACCTTTGGACCTTTGGCAATGAAGCATCTCCCAATTCCTTCATTTGGTGATTCAAATATGTCATAGGAGTTGGTTGTCACAAGTGCTAGTCCGGCAACACCTTCATCTTGAGTATATTCGAAGTCTGAGTGATAACTTCTTTCGGAGTGATTGTCGGAGTCGGAGCCGGATACCCATTCACCAACATGAGCTTGATGTCTTCTTTTTGTGTAGCTCCTTGATGACTTATCCTTCCTTTCTGAATCCTTGCTTCTCTGAGAGGGTCTTCATTCATAACGATCATCTCTACTCCTTGTTTCTCTTGGTGGTGATTCTTCTCTTCTACTTGTTGTTTTGAGAGAATCTTCTCTTCTTTTGTAGGGAGCCGTACACTCATTGGAATAGTGTCCGGGTCTTCCACAATTGTAGCAATTACGCTCACGACTAGAAGATCTTTTGTCATTGTAGGTCCTCGACTTGGAGCTTCTTTCTTTGCTTCTACTCTTGTAGAATTTGTTGAAGTTCTTCACCATTATGCTCAATTCTTCATTGAAGGTTTGTTTCTCACTTGATGATGTGGGAGCTTCACATGAGGCTTTGTAAGCACCGCTTGACTTGTTGTGGAGCTCTTCCTTATCTTTGAGTGACATCTCATGAGCAACAATTCTTCTAATGACTTCCGTTTGCTTGAGATCTTTGTAATTGGGCATCATTTGGATCAATGTGCACACAGTATCATATTTTCCATCCAAGGCTCTTAGGATCTTCTTGATGATGAATTTATCGGTCATCTCTTCACTTCCTAAGCCAGCAATCTCATTTGTGATGAGAGCAAGCCTAGAGTACATTTCAGCGACGCCTTCACCATCCTTCATTTTGAACTTGTCAAGTTCACATTGAAGCACATCCAATTTGGATTCCTTGACGGAGTCGGTACCTTCGTGCATATCAATCAAAGTATCCCAAATTTCCTTTGCATTCTCAAGACGGCTGATTTTGTTGAATTCTTCGGGGCACAATCCGTTGAAGAGAATATCACAAGCTTGAGCATTATATTGCAGCATCTTCAACTCTTCCGCGGTAGCTTCACAGTTTGGTTCTCTCTCATCAAAGAATTCACCATGCAAGCCAATACACACAATAGCCCAACCGGCCGGGTTGTGTCCAAGAATATGCATTTTCATCTTATGCTTCCAACTAGCAAAATTTGTACCATCAAAGTAAGGACCTCTACGGTGGTAATTTCCCTCGCTCGACGCCATACTCTCCTAGGTTGTGAAACCAAGGCTATGACCACCAAAAGCTATGGAAATCAAAGAAAATGGAGACCAAAGCTCTGATACCACTAGAGGGGGTGATTAGACTACTTGACCAAATAAAAATCTAGCCTTTTCCCAATTTTAGTTCTTGGCAGATTTTAGCAACTTAGCACAAGTCGAGCAAACAACCTACACATGCAATTCTAAGAGTAAGCAGAATGTAACACAATTGCATATGAAGGTAAAGGGAGGAGTTTGAGGAAGCAAACGCAATGTTGACACGGAGATTTTTTATCCGTGGTTCCGATAGGTGGTGCTATCGTACATCCACGTTGATGGAGACGTGAACCCACGAAGGGTAACGGTTGCGCGATTCCATGGAGGGCTCCACCGATGAAGGGTCCACAAAGAAGCAACCTTGTCTATCCCACCATGGCCATCGCCCACGAAGGACTTGCCTCACTCGGGTAGATCTTCACGAAGTAGGCGATCTCCTTGCCCTTACAAACTCCTTGGTTCAACTCCACAATTTTGACGGAGGCTCCCAAGTGACACCTAGCCAATCTAGGAGACACCACTCTCCAAGAAGTAACAAATGGTGTGTTGATGATGAACTCCTTGCTCTTGTGCTTCAAATGATAGTCTCCCCAACACTCAACTCTCTCTCATAGGATTGGATTTGGTGGAAAGATGATTTGAGTGAAAAGCAACTTGGGGAAGGATAGAGATCAAGATTTATGTGGTTCGAATGGAGTATCTTGACCTCAACACAAGTGTAGGTGGTTCTCTCTCAGAAAATGTATGTTGGAAGTGTAGGCATGTTATGATGGCTCTCCCCACGAATGAAGAGTGGATGGAGGGGTATATATAGCCTCCACACAAAATCTAACCGTTACACACAATCTACCAAACTCGGTGGGACCGAATCGTGAAACTCGGTCAGACCGATTTAGTTCATAATGTGACCGTTAGGATTTTCGGTGGGACCGACACGTCAACTCGGTGAGACCGATTTCGTTAGGGTTAGGGCATAACGTAATCTCAGTGAGACCGATTACACAAACTCGGTGAGACCGATTTTGGTAATAGTCAAACAGAGAGTTGGTTTGGGCAAACTCGATGGGACCGATTCGCTCATCTCGGTTGGACCGAAACGTTATGAATGGGAAACAGAGTGTTTGCATTGCAATCTCGGTGGGACCGGTCGCTCATCTTGGTTGGACCGAAACGTTACGAAGGGAAACAGAGATATTACAATCCCATCTCGGTAAGACCGAGATCCCTATCGGTGAGATCGAAAAGACTAGGGTTTCAGGGAGTGGCTATGTCAACTGAACTCGGTGGTGCTGGATAGACAGTTTCGATGGGGCCGAGTTTGACTTTTGGTTTGGGAAATATGTGGATATGAGAAAGTAGTTGAGGGTTTTTGGAGCATATCACTAAGCACTTTGAGCAAGAAACTCATTAAGCAACACCTCACCCCGTCTTGAGAGTATTGGCTTTTCCTATGGACTCAATGTGATCTTGGATCACTTAAAATGAAAAAATTTAGAGTCCTGAGCTTTGAGCTTGAGCCAATACTTTGTCCTTTGCATTTTGAGGGGTCCACTTTTCTCATCCATGCCATGCCAATCACTGAGCTTTCCTGAATTGTTTATCTTGAAATAGCATTAGCTCAATGAGCTATATGTTGTTAGGAATTACCAAAACCACCCAGGGATAGTTGCACTTTCACTTGGAGTGTCAATTTATGTTGTTAGGATTTTCTTTATGTTATTTAGAACAATGTTTTGCATCTTTTATTTCAATAAAAGTGGCATTGATAGCCTTTACTATGCTTATTTTACAAGTCTACATGTTGCTGTTTGAAAACAGAAAGTTTACGGCTGTTGAAAAAATTCCCTAGAGAAAGTCAGAATGTGATAAAATGTTGAAACCTTTTGCATAATAAGCTCTGATAAATTTTCTACATTGCGGATTTTTGTTCATAATTTTTGGAGCTAGGGAAGTATGGATCTTGCTGCATTCTTTACAGACTGTCCTGTTTAGGCAGATTGATGTTATGTTTGCATATGTTTGCTTCTTTAATGATTCTATTTGAGGATATGACTATTAAATATGCAGAGGAATTTAGTATGCAATGTTTAATAATAATTTTAGTGATTTGCTACAGTAGAGTATGATAAGGTTTTTGCATTGGTTTATACTAACTTATCTCACAAGTCCTTGTTGAGTTTTGTGTGGATGAAGCTTTTGAGATTTAGGGAGACCGTGATATGAGAGGAATTAAGGAGACACAAAAGCTCAAGCTTGTGGATGCCCAAGGCATCCCAAGATAATATTTCAAGAAGTCTCAAGCGTCTAAGCTTGGGGATGCCCCGGTTGGCATCCCACCTTTCTTCTTCGACAACTATCGGTTAGTATCGGTTGATCCTAAGTTTTTGCTTCTTCACGTGATGTTTGCTATTCTTAGAATGTAATTTTATTTTGTTTTGCTTGCTGTTTGAATAAAGTATCAAGATCAGAATTTATTAAATGGGAGACTCTTCACATAGCTAAATAATTCTTTAACTACTCATTGATCTTCACTTATATCTTTCGGAGTAGTTTGTTATTCATTCACGTGCTTCACATATATCCTATGAGTAAATGGTTGAATGAATTAAATATAATAAATCTGAAATTATATATGTTTCATATGCTTATCCCATGGGGAGTAATGACTTCACATATAAGAAGTAGAGGTGGTAAATTTATTGCAGGTTAGCAAACATTGTATTGGTCACTTGAACAATTCATGAAAGAATATTGAGGGAAGAGAGATTTCACATATAAATATACTATCTTGGACATCATTTTTAATTGTGAGCACTCATTAAAATATGACATGTTAAAAGGTTGATGTTGGATGATACGTCTCCAACGTATCTATAATTTATCAAGTATTCATGCTATTATATTATCTGTTTTGGATGTTTATGGGCTTTATCAAACACTTTTATATTATTTTTGGGACTAACCTATTAACCCACAGCCCAGTGCCAGTTCCCGTTTTTTCCCTTGTTTCAGTGTTTCGAAGAAAAGGAATATCAAACGGAGTCCAAACGGAATGAAACCTTCGGGGTGCATGCCAGGGGATCAACGAGGAGAGCACGAGGCTGGGGGCGCCCACCCCCCTGGGCGCGCCCTCCACCCTCGTGCACCCCTCGCGGCCCCCCTGACTGACTTCTTTCGCCTATATATATACCAATATACCCTAAAATCTTCGGGGAACAGAATAGATCGGGAGTTCCGCCGCCGCAAGCCTCTGTAGCCACCGAAAACCAATCGGGACCGTGTTCCGGCACCCAGCCAGAGGGGGGAACCCTCACCGGTGGCCATCTTCATCATCCCGGCGCTCTCCATGACGAAGAGGGAGTAGTTCACCCTCGGAGCTGAGGGTATGTACCAGTAGCTATGTGTTTGATCTCTCTCTCTCTCTCTCTCTCGTGTTCTTGAGGAGATACGATCTTGATGTATCGCGAGCTTTGCTATTATAGTTGGATCTTATGATGTTTCTCCCCCCTCTACTCTCTTGTAATGGATTGAGTTTTCCCTTTGAAGTTATCTTATCTGATTGAGTCTTTAATGATTTGAGAACACTTGATGTATGTCTTGCCATGCATATCTGTGGTGACAATGGGATATCAGTGATCCACTTGATGTATGTTTTGGTGATCAACTTGCGGGTTCCGCCCATGAATCTATGCATAGGGGTTGGCACACGTTTTTGTCTTGACCCTCCGGTAGAAACTTTGGGACACTCTTTGAAGTACTTTATGTTGGTTGAATAGATGAATCTGAGATTGTGTGATGCATATTGTATGATCATACCCACGGATACTTGAGGTGACATTGGAGTATCTAGGTGACAATAGGGTTTTGGTTGATATGTGTCTTAAGGTGTTATTCTAGTACGAACTCTTGAATAGATCGATCCGAAAGAATAACTTTGAGGTGGTTTCGTACCCTACTATATCTCTTCATTTGTTCTCCGCTATTAGTGGCTTTGGAGTGACTCTTTGTTGCATGTTGAGGGATAGTTATATGATCCAATTATGTTATTATTGTTGAGAGAACTTGCACTAGTGAAAGTATGAACCCTAGGCCTTGTTTCCTATCATTGCAATACCGTTTACGCTCACTTTTATCATTAGTTACCTTGCTGTTTTTATATTTTCATATTACAAAAACCTATATCTACCATCCATATTGCACTTGTATCACCATCTCTTCGTCGAACTAGTGCATCTATACAATTTACCATTGTATTGGGTGTGTTGGGGACACAAGAGACTCTTTGTTATTTGGTTGCAGGGTTGCTTGAGAGAGACCATCTTCATCCTACGCCTCCCACGGATTGATAAACCTTAGGTCATCCACTTGAGGGAAACTTGCTACTGTCCTACAAACCTCCGCACTTGGAGGCCCAACAACGTCTACAAGAAGAAGGTTGTGTAGTAGACATCAAGCTCTTTCCTGGCGTCGTTGTCGGGGAGGTGAGTGCTTGAAGGTATATCTTTAGATCTTGCAATCGAATATTTTACTTTCTTTTTTTAGCACTAGTTTAGTTTATAAAAGAAAACTACAAAAAATGGAATTAAGTTTGCCTCATATGCTTCATCTTTTTAATATCTTTCGTGAGTATGATGGAAAGGAAAATTGTGCCAAAGGTGTTAGAAGAAGAATGCATTAAAATGTTTGGTAGTAAATATGTGAATGATGAGCATGATTGCAATGTTGTTAGTATGAATTCTTTGAATACCCATGATGCTAATGATATGCAAGGCCACAAGCTTGGGGAAGCTATGTTTGATGAAGATGATATTTTTGTCCCCCAAGCTTTGATGAGCAAATTTTCTATTATGAAAGCATGCCTCCTATCTATGATGATTATTGTGATGACACGTATGCTTTACAGAATAATGATAACCATGAAACTTGTCATCTTGATCTTAATTTTCAATCATATGATAGTTATTTTGTTGAGTTTGCTCCCACTACTATTTATGAGAATAAGTTTGCTTATGTGGAGAGTAGTAAAAATTCTATACATGTAGATCATGAAAAGAATGCTCTAGGTGCTGGTTATATTGTTGAATTAATTCATGATGCTACTGAAAATTATTATGAGGGAGGAATATATGCTTGTAGGAATTGCAATAATATCAAGTTTCCTCTCTATGTGCTTAAAGTTTTGAAGTTATGCTTGTTTTGCCTTCCTATGCCAGTTGATTATTGTGCCCATAAGTTGTTTGCTAACAAAATCCCTATGCATAGGAAGTGGGTTAGACTTAAATGTGCTATTCATATTCTTCATGATGCTCTCTTTATGTTTCAACTCTTATCTTTTATGTGAGCATCATTGAAATCATCATGCCTAGCTAGGGGCGTTAAACGTTAGCGCTTGTTGGGAGGCATTCCAATTTTATTTTTGTTTCTTGCTTTTTGGTTCTGTTTAATAATAAATATTTGATCTAGCCTATGGTTAGATGTGGTTTTATGTATTAATTAGTATTTGTGCCAAGTAAGACCTATAGGATCTTCTTGGATGATAGTTATTTGATCTTGCTGAAAATTCCAGAAACTTTCTGTTCACAAAAACAATTGTTAAAAATCACCAGAACGTGATAAAATGCTGATTTAAATTGCAGCAGATCAATAAACAAATTATCCAGGTCTTCCTATTTTGGTAGAATTTTTGGAGTTCCAGAAGTATACTTTTGATACATATTATTACAGATTGTTCTGTTTTTGACAGATTCTGTTTTCTATGTTATGTTTGCTTATTTTGATGAATCTATGAGTAGTATCGGTGGGTATGAACCATAGATAAGTTGGAATACAGTAGATATTACACTAATATGAATTTAGAATGAGTTCACAATAGTACTTAAGTGGTGTTTTGTTTTCTTTCGCTAACGGAGCTTACGAGTTTTCTGTTGAGTTTTGTGTTGTGAAGTTTTGGGTAAAGATTCAATGGACTATGGAATAAGGAGTGGCAAGAGCCTAAGCTTGGGGATGCCCAAGGCACCCCAAGGTAATATTCAAGGATAACCAAGAGCCTAAGCTTGGGGATGCCCCGGAAGGCATCCCCTCTTTCGTCTTCGTTCATCGATAACTTTACTTGGAGCTATATTTTTATTCACCACATGATATGTGTTTTGCTTGGAGCGTCAATTTATTTTATTTTGTTTTGCTTGCTGTTTGAATAAAATATCAAGATCTGAAATTATTGAATGAGAGAGAGTCCTCACATGGCTAAATAATTATTTAACTACTCATTAATCTTCACTTATATCTTTTTGGAGTAGTTTGTCATTTACTCGTGTTCTTCACTTATATCCTATGAGTAAATGGTTGAATGATTTGAATGTCATAAATCTGAAATTATACATGTTTCATATGCCTTTCCCATGGGGAGTAATGACTTCACATATAATAAGTAGAGGTGGTAAATTTATTGAAGTGTAGCAAACATTGTATTGGTCACTTGAACAATTCATGAAAGAATATTGAAGGAAGAGAGATTTCACATATAAATATACTATCCTGGACATCTTCTATGATTGTGAGCCCCATTAATTATTTTCAAACCTGAGCAAATTAGTTGAAGTTGGACAAGGAAGACAACATAATGAGTTATGCTTGGGTATATTTGTATAGAAGTTATATTGTTATGGATCCTCTAACATGTGGTGCTTGCTATTTAGAATCCTTTGCTAGCCAAAATATCTGTACTAAGCGGGAATACTGCTTGTGCATCCAAATTCCTTGAACCAAGTTTCTTCCATGAGTGTCCACCATATCTACCTATATGCGGTATTTACCTGCCGTTCCAAGTAAATTTGCATGTGCCAAACTCTAAACCTTCAAATAATAATTTGTTTTGTATGCCCGAATCGCTCATGTAGCGAATAGGGGCTGTCAGTATCTTCCATTCTAGGTGGGTTATTATCACGATGAGTGGAATCCACTCATCATTCACGAGAAAATGGCTGGTAACTGGGATGCCTAGTCCTATGATCAAAAGATCAAAAATAAATTCGAAAATAATTTAAACAAAACTCCCCCAGGATTGTTGATAGTTGGACGGCACCCGTTGTTTCGAACAAGCCGTGGAGTGTGATTCTTGGTGGAGGGGGAGTAAAATCTTTACCTTTCTGTTTGGGAACCGCCTAAAATGTATGTAGTATGGAAGATATTGGGAACTCTTGGTCGTTATGTTGACAATGAAAGCATACCTCTCAAAATTATTTTCATCTCTGTTTTGCTTCGAGTTCCGGCACCTCTACAAATCCCTGCTTCCCTCTGCGAAGGGCCTATCTTTTACATTTATGCAAGAGTCAGTAGTATTCCTTCTCATTCCAACCTACTCTTTAGTTTGCAAGCATCATGTGATGGAAAGATCTAAGCATATATGGCCATTCAAATATATTTGAGCATGAATTATTATTGTTGACATTACCCTTGAGGTAAAAGGTTGGGAGGTGAAACATTAATCCCCTATCTTTTTCTGTGTTTGATGAATACTATTTGTTCTAAAAATATGCTTTGAGTGGTAGCAATCATGGAAGACTAAATGATAGTTGAGTATGTGAAGTTTGCTGAATCAAAGCTCTGACATAGACTAATTGTTTGATGACTAATAACACGGTTTGTTAGTTTTCAAGAAAGTTTATGATCTATACTTTAACATGTGAATGGCTTGTTACTTGATCATGAAAAGTTCTATGAGTTGAGCTACTGTTATGACATATGATGATGCTAGAAAAGGTGATTAAAATTATCATTGATCAAACTTGTGCACCTGCTAGCATTCACACTTCATAAATTATTTCTTTTATCATTTACCTACTCGAGGACGAGCAGGAATTAAGCTTGGGGATGTTGATAGGTCTCCAACGTATCTATAATTTATGAAGTATTCATGCTATTATATTATCTGTTTTGGATGTTTATGGGCTTTATCAAACACTTTTATATTATTTTTGGGACTAACCTATTAACCCAGAGCCCAGTGCCAGTTCCTATTTTTTCCCTTGTTTCAGTGTTTCGCAGAAAAGGAATATCAAACGGAGTCCAAACGGAATAAACCTTCGGGAGAGTTATTTTTGGAAAGAAAGCAATCCGGGAGACTTGGAGTGCACGTCAGGGGATCAACGAGGAGAGCACGAGGCAGGGGGCGCGCCACCCCCCTGGGCGCGCCCTCCGCCCTCGTGGGCCCCTAGTGGCTCCCCTGATCGACTTCTTTCGCCTATATATATATATATATATATATATATATATATATATATATATATATATATATATACCCTAAAACCTTCGGGGAACAGAATAGATCGGGAGTTCCGCCGCCGCAAGCCTCTGTAGCCACAAAAAACCAACCGGGACCCTATTCTGACACCCTGCTGGAGGGGAGAACCCTCACCGGTGGCCATCTTCATCATCCCGGCGCTCTCCATGACGAGGAGGGAGTAGTTTACCCTCGGGGCTGAGGGTATGTACCAGTAGCTATGTGTTTGATCTCTCTCTCTCTCTTGTGTTCTTGAGGTGATACGATCTTGATGTATCGCGAGCTTTGCTATTATAGTTGGATCTTATGATGTTTCTCCCCCTCTACTCTCTTGTAATGGATTGAGTTTTCTATTTAAAGTTATCTTATCGGATTGAGTCTTTAATGATTTGAGAACACTTGATGTATGTCTTGTCGTGCGTATTTGTGGTGACAATGGGATATCATGTGATCCACTTGATGTATGTTTTGGTGATCAACTTGCGGGTTCCGCCCATGAACCTATGCATAGGGGTTGGCACACATTTTCGTCTTGACTCTCCGGTAGAAACTTTGGGACACTCTTTGAAGTACTTTGTGTTAGTTGAATAGATGAATCTGAGATTGTGTGATGCATATTGTATGATCATACCCACAGATACTTGAGGTGACATTGGAGTATCTAGGTGACATTAGGGTTTTGGTTGATATGTGTCTTAAGGTGTTATTCTAGTACGAACTCTTGAATAGATCGATCCGAAAGAATAACTTTGAGGTGGTTTCGTACCCTACTATATCTTATCGTTTGTTCTCCGCTATTAGTGGCTTTGGAGTGACTCTTTGTTGCATGTTGAGGGATAGTTATATGATCCACTTATGTTATTATTGTTGAGAGAACTTGCACTGGTGAAAGTATGAACCCTAGGCCTTGTTTTCTATCATTACAATACCGTTTACGCTTACTTTTACCATTAGTTACCTTGCTGTTTTTATATTTTAAGATTACAAAAACCTATATCTACCATCCATATTGCACTTGTATGACCATCTATTCGCCGAACTAGTGCACCTATACAATTTACCATTGTATTGGGTGTGTTGGGGACACAAGAGACTCTTTGTTATTTGGTTGCAGGGTTGCTTGAGAGAGGCCATGTTCATCCTACGCCTCCTACGGATTGATAAACCTTAGGTCATCCACTTGAGGGAAACTTGCTTTTGTCCTACAAACCTCTGCACTTGGAGGCCCAACAACGCCTACAAACCTTTGTTATTGCACTTGAAGGCTGCCTCTCACGGATTGATAAACCTTAGACAAGTTGCATGGAATGTGCTCTCTTTCAAGAAATCAACCGTGTAAAGGTTGCCATCCAACTCTCCAACAAAGGCCACTTTGAGAGTATCTCTCTTAAAGACTTTCACATCCGTTAGTCCAACGAGTGTATCATAACCAACAGAAGCCAATTGGAGAACAGACAGCAAATGGTATTTAAGGGATTGGACAAGCATGATATTTGCAAGAGACATGTCATTTGTGATAGCCACCTTGCCCAACACGAGTACCTGTCCTTTTGATCCTGCACCAAACATAATGCTCATAAAGGGTTGAATAGCTTCCATGAAATAGTAGAGCAATTTGCTATCTCCGGTCATATGATTGGTACATCCACTATCAATCGCCCATTTTACTCCACTGGAGAAGGCAACCTACACACAATTATGACTTGGTTAGAGGCACCCATTTTTGCAATGGGACCTCTCAAGTTCGTCACAAGGGTCTTAGGGACCCAAATAGCATAAAACCGGAATGCATTTCGAGGACCAACGAACTTTGCATAAAGTTCTCCATCCTTAGTCTGACGAAGTACATAGGATGGAGGCATGAACTCTTTTGGCTTGTTGAGAGTGGGCATGCCCCATGTGGCCTTCCCACTAACAAACTTACCTTTCTCCTTGTTCCCTTCTCGTACAGAAGTTTCTTTTAGAGGGGTGGTGCACTTTTGAGAGGACGTCTTATTCTTGCTTGTGCTTGGGTCAAACCCGAGTCCCTCTTTGGCAAACACCTCATTGTGTTGGCTCAATACCTCATTAAGGTTATTTTGCCCTTGAGCACATGTCATGAGACCTTTCTCGATTTGAGCTTTGAGAAAGCGATTCTCCTCAAGAATAGATGCTAGATCACTACTAGAGTTAGTAGTACAAGCATCAGCATTGATAAATAGGAGAAGAGTAAGCCTTGGCTAGAGTTTCAAGATAAGTAAGCTTAAGCGTCTCAAAACTCTTTGTAAGAAGGGTGAGATCTTCTTCCTTAGTCTTTAGGGACACGGATAGGAGCTCACAATCCTTAGAGAGATAAGCATTAGACTTCACAAGATTACTTTTATCATTCATCAACTCTTCGCAAGAGTCGGTAGCCTTTGTCAAGGAGGCAAGATCTTTAGGATGAACATCAATGTTTGCACCAATTTTCAAGCATAGTTCATCATTTCATGCTTCCTCATATTGGACTTTCCGCTCAAGGATTTCATATTTTTCCTTTTCCTCGGTGACGAGGGTTTTGAGTTCCTTAATGGTGATGGTGTGCTTACTCACCATCTCCGTAAGCATACGAAACATAGTGAGATTCTTTCCTTTGAGGGAGCACATGAACTTATTTAGTTTAGCAAGCATAGGATCATCTATATCATCATCCTCATAACTGTCCTCCGCATGAAGATACTCATCACTAGGAGTAGGAGGAGTGAAAAGAGGAGGGTTTGATCGTGGGGTTACCTTAACCTTGTCAGGAGAGCTTTGGTCCTCTCCATCTTCAACCACGGCCTTTGCCATTATGCACTTGTGAGCGTTGCCCTTGTAGTCCTTCATATAGTTGTATGTGACAACATCACCACTCTTGTTGACTACCCTCAACGTGTTTTGAGAATCTTGAGCAACTCCGGCAACACCACTAACATCATCCGGATCGGATTCTTCATGTGCAACCATTGTTTTCCCATCCCTGTTTTTGAGCTTGGAGTTCAAATGATTTGGCAATTTGTTCTTGGGAAAGGTCTTGGTAAACCTTGGTTTATCTTCTCTCTTCTCATAAGGGCACTCATTGGAGAAGTGGTTGGTTTCTTCACAGTTGTAGCATTTTCTCACTTTCTTCTTCTGGAATCTTCCCTTGAATTTTCCCGCGCTAAACTTCTTGACAAAGAGAGAAATGTCTTCATATGACAGGCTCTCATCTGAGTCAACCTCATCACCATCCTCATCATCATCTTCTTCTTCACTTTGCTCTTCTTCACATACTTGCTTGGTCTTCAATGCAAGATTGATCTTTGATGTTGAGGTACCATGCATGGCAAGATGTTTTGTAGCATTTGCCTTTGACTCCTCAAATGGTTGGAAGGTCAATATGATGTCATCCGGAGTCATTTCCTTGAATCCATGGTGTTGTCTTATGTCCCACACCATTTGGTGATGATACGGAGCAAGAGCTTGAAGCAACTTATCCACGAGAAATCGCTTAGTCAAGTTAAATCTAACTTGTGTCTTGTCACATTCACATGACTCGATGTCGGCGGTGAGAGTCATGAGACGCTCAAGAAGTTGCTTGAGAGATTCACCTTTCTCCATACAAAATTTTTGCAATTGCCCCTTGGCAATCTAATATTGAGCAAGCCGGAGAGTGGAGGTACTGGTCTTGGTTCTCACAATGGTATCCAATAATTCCTTGGCACTTGTGATATGTATGTATGGTCTCCTTTGCTTGTCGGTCATACCTCTTCTTATGCACATGGTTGTTGTGTCGTTGAGATTCTTGTCATATACCTCTCTTGGAGTAAGATTCTTCGGGTCAACAGCTTGGTAGCCATACTCCAAGATCTCCAACATCTCATCATTTTCATATCGAAGATGATCCTACATAGCAACTCTCCACAAAGCAAAATCGGTAGTTTCATCAAGTAAAGGAGGTTTGCCTTGAGGGTTAAACTTAGGTTTCTCTATTTGAGGTCTTGCACAAAGCCAAGGAATACTGGAGTGTTCATTTCTAGGAGGTTGTTGGCCAAGTGAAGGAGTAGGCACAGCTGGCCTCTAGGTCGCACCACCCGAAAGTGGTGCAAGTATCGTGGTTAGTGCGGCTAACCTCATTTGGACCAAGGCCTCAAGAGAGGCATCATGCTCCTCCTTTTGCGTAGCAAGAGCTCATTCCAAATCCTCTGAAGTGAAGGACTTGGCTTTCGTGGAAGCCGCGCCCGTATTTTTCGGATCTGCAACAAGGGGAGTCCCATATGGGTTCATCTCGCTCTAGGGCGCTTAAGCCACAAGAATAGAGCACGAGGCTCTGATACCAATTGAAAGGATCAAGATGGACCTAGAGGGGGGTGAATAGGTACAATTACAAATTTTAATTATTACTTAGCAATTTTAGGCAATAGTGCGGAATATGAAAGTGAGCCTAACAATTGCAAGTGTGATGCTAAGAGCTAAACAAGATAAACAAGTAACACAAGTATGTAAGTAAGCAAGCACAATGTGATATAAGTAAGTGCTAAGAGACAAGTAACCATAAGTAGAGAGTTTGGGTTAGGAATAACCGCAACTCCGGGAGACAAGGATGTATGTCGATGTTCACTTCCTTGGAGGGAAGCTACATCACCGTTAGAGAGGTGGATGTTAACACGAAGGCACACCAATGCCACGAAGGCTCAGCCTATTCTCCCTTTGAGACAACACATGAAGTCGTTTCTCAGCCACTAGTGGTAGACCTTGGGATGGTCTCCAAACCCTCACTGTCGGGGGTTGGATGCGACATATGCCAAAGGATGGCTTATCATGGTGGGGGCGAGTAGAACGTCGTCGGTGCCTGGAAGCGGGATGAGGCGTAGGCATGCACGCCGGCGGATCTTACCCAGCTTCGGGGCTCTCCGAGGAGATAATACCCCTACTGCTGCTCTGCGGGGTCTCCGCATGGTCACTCTGGAGATATGTGTACAAAGCTGCTCCTCGAGCTGTGTTCTAGAGGTGGGAGAGGGCAAGGCTAGCTCTCCCCTCCTCTATGCTGTTGGTCTGGTGGAAAAAGGATCGAACCCTTTGCATGGGTGCGCCGGGGGGTTTATATAGGCCTACCCCCCAGGTGTACAATGGTAATCTGACTGGGTGCGGGTCCCAGCCGTCTGTCTCTTAGGTCGCCGTCCTTTCCGCCGACTCCTGGGGGCCACCTCTGGTGGGTCCTGCCGACTGACCTGGCCACTGTAGCCGCGCCTCTGATGACGTTGGCTGGGTCGTGGGGGCGTGGCAACAGTTCCGCCGCCTGGCGGGCGATCACTGTCGCCACTCCCCGTCTTATCTGGTTAATGGCGCGTGGGACCCGTGGGAGGAGCTGGCCGACTCTCGGAGGCCGACTCCCACGGGGGCCGTCTTCGGGCGCTCTCGCCGTCTTCTATCTCTCCTGCTGACTGGCGGGGGCCGCCGTCTCCAGGCCGTACAGGCGGGCCAACGTGGGAACAGGGTTCCGCCGCTGGGGCGGACGTCAGGGCCGGTGTGGCCACAGTGTCGCGCCGTACCGAAGATCTCCTCCGGTACGTCGCACTGTAGCCATACCCGCCCTCGGTAATCAGGGTAGGGGAGGGCTGTACTCCGACCATCCCCAGTCCTGTCCTTCTTCCAGAAGGCGGAAGGTGATGAAGTCGCGGGCCTCCCTGGAGTCGTCGATCGAGAGTCTCAGCCGCCTCTGGGACTCGGCCGTGAGTAGGTGTCGGTGATGCTGCGGCCGACTCCCAGAGTCGGCCGATCGTTTTGGGATTCTTGGAGGGGCGTAGCCTGCCCTGATGTCTTGAAAGGTTCTGGGCCTCGGGTTTGCCTACCCGTGGCCCATTACTCCGACAGTAGTCCCCGAAGCTGGTGAGGCGTCGAGGTATGCACCGAGGGGCCTCAACAGTTTCTTCCTGCGAGGAGTTGGTGCCATAGCTCGCCCGCCGTCTCCCTTCGTGCCGATTATCAGAAGGCGATTCCGCTTCGGCCGTCTTCGTCGAGCCGTCTCTCAGAGGTCGGACTTACCTTCAAGTCGCCTTGCTCTTCTTTAGGTAGTTTGAAGATCGGGGCGCCATGTGGCCGGGCACGCCTGCCAACCCACGCGCGCGACGGGACAGGCCCGCGGGCGGGGCCCGCCACTACCGCGCCTCGGCCCTCGAGCGGATCCGCTGCGGCCGCGCGGGCAGTTGGGCTTTGGCGCAGTAAATGCGCGTGGTAACTCCGCGTGGTAGATCGTGGGGGTCGTGGGGGCGTGGGCGCAGTTAATCTCACGACGCCCCCTCGGCTCCTCAGCCCGTAGGCTTATAAGTAGGCAGAGGGAGCGGGGCGGCGAAGCACGCGCGCCTGCTCTCCTCTGCTTCCTCCGTTCCTCCTTCCTTCTTCTTCTCACTGCCGCTGCGCCGGACCACGCCCCGCTCCCGGCGATGAGTTCTTCTTCCGCCGCCGCGCCCGCCGCCGTCCGCTCCGGCGTCTGGGACGGCTCCGAAGTTGACGACGACATCATCGAGTTTCTTCGCAAGACGCGCCGCATCCCCAGCGCGAACCTCGTGCAGGCCCGCGCCCCGCCGCCGGGGGAGTTGTCGCCGGCGCCGGCGGAGGGTGAGCGCGTCGTGTTTCGCTCCCACCTGTCGCGCGGCCTCGGGCTGCCGGCGAGAAGATTCTTCCACTCGTTCCTGGAGTTTCACGGCCTCCAACCGCACCACCTTACTCCAAACACGGTGGTGCTGTTGGCGGCCTTCGCCTTGCTCTGCGAGGGATTCCTTGGTGTTCTCCCCACCATCGAGCTGTGGGGGGAATTCTTCCATTCTAAGCTCGGTACGCACGTCGCTAGCGTGCCAGCCCTGTTGGAAATATGCCCTAGAGGCAATAATAAAAGCATTATTATTATATTTCCTTATTCATGATAATTGTCTTTATTCGTGCTATAATTGTGTTAACCGGAAATCGTAATACATGTGTGAATAACAGACAACAACATGTCCCTAGTGAGCCTCTAGTTGACTAGCTCGTTGATCGACAGATAGTCATGGTTTCCTGACTATGGACATTGGATGTCATCGATAACGGGATCACATCATTAGGAGAATGATGTGATGGACAATACCCAATCCTAAACATAGCATAAGATCGCATAGTTCGTTTGCTGGAGTTTTCCAATGTCAAGTATCCTTTCCTTAGACCATGAGATCGTGTAACTCCCGGATACCGTAGGAGTGCTTTGGGTATGCCGAACGTCACAACGTAACTGGGTGACTATAAAGGTATACTACGGGTATCTCTGAAAGTGTCTGTTGGGTTGACATGGATCGAGACTGGGATTTGTCACTCCGCTTGACGGAGAGGTATCACCGGGCCCTCTCGGTAATGCATCATCACAATGAGCTCAATGTGATCAAAGTGTTTGATCACGGGATCATGCATTACGGAACGAGAAAAGTGACTTGCCGGTAATGAGATTGAACGAGGTATTGGTATACCGACGATCGAATCTCGGGCAAGTAAAATACCGATTGACAAAGGGAATCGTATACGGGATTAATTGAATCCTCGACATCGTGGTTCATCCGATGAGATCATCATGGAGCATGTGGGAGCCAACATGGGTATCCAGATCCCGCTGTTGGTTATTGCCCGAGAGCCGTCTCGGTCATGACTGCATGTCTCCCGAACCCGTAGGGTCTACACACTTAAGGTTCGGTGACGCTAGGGTTGTGAAGATATGTATGTGCAGTAACCCGAATGTTGTTCGGAGTCCCGGATGAGATCCCGGACATCACGAGGAGTTCTGGAATGGTCCGGAGGTAAAGAATTATATATAGGAAGTGCTATTTTGGCCATCGGGACAAGTTTCGGTGTTATCGGTATTGTACCGGGACCACCGGAGGGGTCCTGGGGTCCACCAGGTGGGGCCACCTGCCTTGGTGGGCCACATGGGCCTTAGGGGGTGCGCCTTGGCCTGCTTGGGCCAAGGGGAACCAGCCCCAAGAGGCCCATGCGCCAAGAGAGGAAAAAAAGGGGAGAGTCCTACAAGGGGAAGGCACCTCCGAGGTGCCTTGGGGAGGATGGACTCCTCCCCACCCTTGGCCGCACCCTTCCTTGGAGGAAGGGGCAAGGGCTGCGCCTCCCCCTCTCCCTTGGCCCTATATATAGTGGGTAAAAGGAGGAGCAAACCAACCCCATTGCCCTGGCACTCCCTCCTCCCTGCAACACCTCCTCCTCCTCCCGTAGTTGCTTAGCGAAGCCCTGCCGGAGTTCTGCTGCATCCACCACCACACCGTCGTGCTGGATCTTCCTCAACCTCTCCTTCCCCCTTGCTGGATCAAGAAGGAGGATACGTCTCCCGTCCCGTACGTGTGTTTAACGCGGAGGTGCCGTCCGTTCGGTACTAGATCATCGGTGAATTGGATCACGGCAAGTACGACTACCTCATCCACGTTCACTCGAACGCTTCCGTTGCGATCTACAAAGTGGTATGTAGATGCTATCCAATCTGAATAGTCGTTGCTAGATGAACTCATAGATGGATCTTGGTGAAACCGTAGGAAATTTTTTAATTTTCTGCAACGTTCCCCAACAGTTGCATCATGAGCTAGGTCTATGCGTAGTTCTTCTTGCGCGAGTAGAACACAATTTGTTGTGGGCGTAGATGTTGTCAATTCTTCTTGCCGTTACTAGTCAATCTTGATTCAGCGGTATTGTGGGATGAAGCGGCCCGGACCAACCTTACACGTACGCTTACGTGAGACCGGTTCCACCGACTAACATGCACTAGCTGCATAAGGTGGCTGGCGGGTGTCTGTCTCTCCTACTTTAGTTGGATCGGATTCGGTGAACAGGGTCCTTATGAAGGGTAAATAGAGATTGACAAATCACGTTGTGGTTTGAACGTAGGTAAGAAAACGTTCTTGCTAGAACCCTAATTCAGCCACGTAAAACTTGCAACAACAATTAGAGGACGTCTAACTTGTTTTTGCAGCAAGTGCTTTGTGATATGATATGGCCAAAGTTGTGATGTATGATGAATGATCTATATGTGATGTATGATATGTTCATGCTATTGTAATAGGAATCACGACTTGCATGTCGATGAGTATGACAACCGGCAGGAGCCATAGGAGTTGTCTTTATTTTTGTATGACCTGCGTGTCATTGAGAATCGCCATGTAAGTTACTTTACTTTATTGCTAAACGCGTTAGCCATAGTAGTAGAAGTAATAGTTGGCGAGCAACTTCATGGAGACACGATGATGAAGATCATGATGATGAAGATCATGGTGTCAAGCCGGTGACAAGATGATCATGGAGCCCCAAGATGGAGATCGAAGGAGCTATGTGATATTGGCCATATCATGTCACCTTTATTATTTGATTGCATGTGATGTTTATCATGTTTTGCATCTTGTTTACTTAGGACGACGGTAGTAAATAAGATGATCCCTCATAATAATTTCAAGAAAGTGTTCACCCTAACTGTGCACCGTTGCTAAGGTTCGTCGTTCCGAAGCACCACGTGATGATCGGGTGTGATAGGTCCTTACGTTCGCATACAACGGGTGTAAGACAGATTTACACACGCAAAACACTTAGGTTGGCTTGACGAGCCTAGCATGTACAGACATGGCCTCGGAACACAGAAGACCGAAAGGTCGAGCATGAGTCGTATAGAAGATACGATCAACATGAAGATGTTCACCGATGTTGGCTAGTCCGTCTCACGTGATGATCGGACACGGCCTAGTTGACTCGGATCATGTAATACTTAGATGACTAGAAGAGGGATGTCTATCTAAGTGGGAGTTCATTAAATTTGATTAAATGAACTTTATTATCATGAACTTAGTCTAAAATTTTACAATATGTCTTGTAGATCAAATGGCCAACGTAGTCCTCAACTTCAACGCGTTCCTAGAGAAAACCAAGCTGAAAGACAATGGTAGCAACTATACGGACTGGGTCCGGAACCTGAGGATTATCCTCATAGCTGCCAAGAAAGATTATGTCCTAAGAGCACCGCTGGGTGACGCACCTATTCTCCCTGTAGAACAAGACGTTATGAACGCTTGGCAGTCACGCTGCGATGATTACTCCCTCGTTCAGTGCGGCATGCTTTACAGCTTAGAGCCGGGGCTCCAAAAACGTTTTGAGAGACATGGAGCATATGAGATGTTCGAAGAGCTGAAAATGGTTTTCCAAGCTCATGCCCGGGTCGAGAGATATGAAGTCTCCGATAAATTCTTTAGCTGTAAGATGGAGGAAAATAGTTCTGTCAGTGAACACATACTCAAAATGTCTGGGTTGCACAACCGCATGACTCAACTGGAAGTTAATCTCCCGGAAGAAGCGGTCATTGACAGAATCCTCCAGTCGCTTCCACCTAGCTACAAGAGCTTTGTGATGAACTACAATATGCAGGGGATGGTAAAGACCATTCCTGAGGTATATGCTATGCTCAAATCAGCAGAGGTAGAAATCAAGAAAGAGCATCAAGTGTTGATGGTGAATAAAACCACTAAGTTCAAGAAGGGCAAGGGTAAAAAGAACTTCAAGAAGGACGGCAAGGAAGTTGCCACGCCCGGTAAGCAAGTTGCCGGGAAGAAGCCAAAGAATGGACCCAAGCCCGAAACTGAGTGCTTTTATTGCAAGGGAAGTGGTCACTGGAAGCGGAACTGCCCCAAATACTTAGCGGACAAGAAGGATGGCAAAACCAAAGGTATATGTGATATACATGTAGTTGATGTGTACCTTACCAGTACTCGTAGTAGCTCTTGGGTATTTGATACCGGTGCAGTTGCTCACATTTGTAACTCAAAGCAGGAGCTGCGGAATAAACGGAGACTGGCGAAGGACGAGGTGACGATGCGCGTCGGGAATGGTTCCAAGGTCGATGTGATCGCCGTCGGCACGCTACCTCTACATTTACCTACGGGATTAGTTTTAAACCTCAATAATTGTTATTTAGTGCCAAGTTTGAGCATGAACATTGTATCTGGATCTCGTTTAATTCGAGATGGCTACTCATTTAAATCCGAGAATAATGGTTGTTCTATTTATATGAGAGATATGTTTTATGGTCATGCTCCGATGGTTAATGGTTTATTCTTAATGAATCTCATACGTGATGATACACATATTCATAGTGTGAATACCAAAAGAGTTAAAGTTGATAACAATAGTCCCACATATTTGTGGCACTGCCGCCTTGGTCACATAGGTGTCAAACGCATGAAGAAGCTCCATGCAGATGGACTTTTAGAGTCTCTTGATTATGAATCATTTGACACGTGCGAACCATGCCTCATGGGTAAAATGACCAAGACTCCGTTCTCAGGAACAATGGAGCGAGCAACCAACTTATTGGAAATCATACATACCGATGTGTGCGGTCCAATGAGTGTTGAGGCTCGCGGTGGCTATCGTTATGTTCTCACCCTCACTGATGACTTGAGTAGATATGGGTATATCTACTTAATGAAACACAAGTCTGAGACCTTTGAAAAGTTCAAAGAATTTCAGAGTGAGGTTGAAAATCAACATGAGAGAAAGATCAAGTTTCTACGATCAGATCGTGGAGGAGAATACTTGAGTCACGAATTTGGCACACACTTAAGAAAATGTGGAATAGTTTCACAACTCACGCCGCCTGGAACACCTCAGCGTAATGGTGTGTTCGAACGTCGTAATCGCACTCTATTATACATGGTGCGATCTATGATGTCTCTTACGGACTTACCGCTATCTTTTTGGGACTATGCTTTAGAGACTGCCGCATTCACTTTAAATAGGGCTCCGTCGAAATCCGTTGAGACGACACCGTATGAATTATGGTTTGGGAAGAAACCTAAGCTGTCGTTTCTAAAAGTTTGGGGATGCGATGCTTATGTCAAGAAACTTCAACCTGAAAAGCTCGAACCCAAGTCGGAAAAATGCGTCTTCATAGGATACCCTAAAGAAACTGTTGGATATACCTTCTACCACAGATCCGAAGGCAAGATCTTTGTTGCCAAGAATGGATCCTTTCTAGAGAAAGAGTTTCTCTCGAAAGAAGTAAGTGGGAGGAAAGTAGAACTTGATGAAGTGTTACCTCTTGAACCGGAAAATGGCGAAACTCAAGAAAATGTTTCCGAGGTGCCTGCACCGACTAGAGAGGAAATTAATGATGATGATCAAGATGCTTCTGATCAAGCTCCTACTGAAATTCGAAGGTCCACAAGGACACGTTCCGCACCAGAGTGGTACAGTAACCCTGTCTTGGAAATCATGTTGTTAGACAACGGTGAACCTTCGAACTATGAGGAAGCAATGGCGGGCCCGGATTCCGACAAATGGCTGGAAGCCATGAAATCCGAGATAGGATCCATGTATGAAAATAAAGTATGGACTTTGACTGACTTGCCCGTTGAACGGCGAGCCATAGAAAATAAATGGATCTTTAAGAAGAAGACAGACGCGGATGGTAATGTGACCATCTATAAAGCTCGGCTTGTCGCTAAGGGTTATCGACAAGTTCAAGGGGTTGACTACGATGAGACTTTCTCACCGGTAGCGAAGCTGAAGTCCGTCAGAATCATGTTAGCAATTGCCGCATACTATGATTATGAGATATGGCAAATGGACGTCAAAACGGCATTCCTTAATGGTTTCCTTAAGGAAGAATTGTATATGATGCAGCCGGAAGGTTTTGTCGATCCTAAGAATGCTGACAAGGTGTGCAAGCTCCAACGCTCGATTTATGGGCTGGTGCAAGCATCTCGGAGTTGGAACATTCGCTTTGATGAGATGATCAAAGCGTTTGGGTTTACACAGACTTATGGAGAAGCCTGTGTTTACAAGAAAGTGAGTGGGAGCTCTGTAGCATTTCTCATATTATATGTATACGACATACTTTTGATGGGAAATGATATAGAACTCTTGGACAGCATTAAGGCCTATTTGAATAAGAGTTTTTCAATGAAGGACCTTGGAGAAGCTGCTTATATATTAGGCATCAAGATCTATAGAGATAGATCGAGACGCCTCATAGGTCTTTCGCAAAGCACATACCTTGATAAGATATTGAAGAAATTCAATATGGATCAATCTAAGAAAGGGTTCTTACCTGTGTTACAAGGTGTGAAATTGAGCTCAGCTCAATGTCCGACCACGGCAGAAGATATAGAAGAGATGAGTGTCATCCCCTATGCCTCAGCCATAGGTTCTATTATGTATGCCATGCTGTGTACCAGACCTGATGTAAACCTTGCCGTAAGTTTGGTAGGTAGGTACCAAAGTAATCCCGGCAAGGAACACTGGACAGCGGTCAAGAATATCCTGAAGTACCTGAAAAGGAATAAGGAAATGTTTCTCGTTTATGGAGGTGACGAAGAGCTCGTCGTAAAAGGTTACGTCGACGCTAGCTTCGACACAGATCTGGATGACTCTAAGTCACAAACCGGATACGTGTATATTTTGAATGGTGGGGCAGTAAGCTGGTGCAGTTGCAAGCAGAGCGTCGTGGCGGGATCTACATGTGAAGCGGAGTACATGGCAGCCTCGGAGGCAGCACATGAAGCAATATGGGTGAAGGAGTTCATCACCGACCTCGGAGTCATACCCAATGCGTCGGGGCCAATCAAGCTCTTCTGTGACAACACTGGAGCTATTGCACTTGCAAAGGAGCCCAGTTTCACAAGAAGACTAGGCACATCAAGCGTCGCTTCAACTCCATTCGTGAAAATGTTCAAGATGGAGACATAGAGATTTGTAAAGTGCACACGGATCTGAATGTCGCAGATCCGTTGACTAAACCTCTCCCTAAGGCAAAACATGATCAGCACCACAACTCTATGGGTGTTCGATTCATCACAATGTAAACTAGATTATTGACTCTAGTGCAAGTGGGAGACTGTTGGAAATATGCCCTAGAGGCAATAATAAAAGCATTATTATTATATTTCCTTATTCATGATAATTGTCTTTATTCGTGCTATAATTGTGTTAACCGGAAATCGTAATACATGTGTGAATAACAGACAACAACATGTCCCTAGTGAGCCTCTAGTTGACTAGCTCGTTGATCGACAGATAGTCATGGTTTCCTGACTATGGACATTGGATGTCATCGATAACGGGATCACATCATTAGGAGAATGATGTGATGGACAAGACCCAATCCTAAACATAGCATAAGATCGCATAGTTCGTTTGCTGGAGTTTTCCAATGTCAAGTATCCTTTCCTTAGACCATGAGATCGTGTAACTCCCGGATACCGTAGGAGTGCTTTGGGTATGCCAAACGTCACAACATAACTGGGTGACTATAAAGGTATACTACGGGTATCTCTGAAAGTGTCTGTTGGGTTGACATGGATCGAGACTGGGATTTGTCACTCCGCTTGACGGAGAGGTATCACCGGGCCCTCTCGGTAATGCATCATCACAATGAGCTCAATGTGATCAAAGTGTTTGATCACGGGATCATGCATTACGGAACGAGAAAAGTGACTTGCCGGTAATGAGATTGAACGAGGTATTGGTATACCGACGATCGAATCTCGGGCAAGTAAAATACCGATTGACAAAGGGAATCGTATACGGGATTAATTGAATCCTCGACATCGTGGTTCATCCGATGAGATCATCGTGGAGCATGTGGGAGCCAACATGGGTATCCAGATCCCGCTGTTGGTTATTGCCCGAGAGCCGTCTCGGTCATGACTGCATGTCTCCCGAACCCGTAGGGTCTACACACTTAAGGTTCGGTGACGCTAGGGTTGTGAAGATATGTATGTGCAGTAACCCGAATGTTGTTCGGAGTCCCGGATGAGATCCCGGACATCACGAGGAGTTCCGGAATGGTCCGGAGGTAAAGAATTATATATAGGAAGTGCTATTTTGGCCATCGGGACAAGTTTCGGTGTTATCGGTATTGTACCGGGACCACCGGAGGGGTCCCGGGGTCCACCAGGTGGGGCCACCTGCCTTGGTGGGCCACATGGGCCTTAGGGGGTGCGCCTTGGCCTGCTTGGGCCAAGGGGAACCAGCCCCAAGAGGCCCATGCGCCAAGAGAGGAAAAAAAGGGGAGAGTCCTACAAGGGGAAGGCACCTCCGAGGTGCCTTGGGGAGGATGGACTCCTCCCCACCCTTGGCCGCACCCTTCCTTGGAGGAAGGGGCAAGGGCTGCGCCTCCCCCTCTCCCTTGGCCCTATATATAGTGGGGAAAAAGGAGGAGCAAACCAACCCCATTGCCCTGGCACTCCCTCCTCCCTGCAACACCTCCTCCTCCTCCCGTAGTTGCTTAGCGAAGCCCTGCCGGAGTTCTGCTGCATCCACCACCACACCGTCGTGCTGGATCTTCCTCAACCTCTCCTTCCCCCTTGCTGGATCAAGAAGGAGGATACGTCTCCCGTCCCGTACGTGTGTTGAACGCGGAGGTGCCGTCCGTTCGGTACTAGATCATCGATGAATTGGATCACGGCAAGTACGACTACCTCATCCACGTTCACTCGAACGCTTCCGTTGCGATCTACAAAGTGGTATGTAGATGCTATCCAATCTGAATAGTCGTTGTTAGATGAACTCATAGATGGATCTTGGTGAAACCGTAGGAAATTTTTTAATTTTCTGCAACGTTCCCCAACAAGCCCAATGCGGCGCCTTCATCGCGCTGCGGAGGTCGATAGCCGACAACCCGTTCCCCGCCATCCAGCTGATCAAGTCGGTGAAGATGTGGCAGTGTTCTTACTTCTATGTAAAGAACGTCGCCGCAGACGGCGACTGGGTCAATCTGCCGGCCTTCGAGGCCGACGCGCCGGCTGGGAGGCAGCCCAGCTGGTCTTACCGTGCCAAGACGCTGACTCCGGCCGGAGCCGCCGCCGTGCAGCGACTTCAGGTGTTGACAGTCAGCCGGCCTGACCGGAGCCGACTTGCTGGCCGCCTTCGTGGCGCGCCGAGTCCTGCCGCTCCAAAGCCGACCTCATCTGATCTGTCAGATGAGCGGCCACCGGGACCCCAGTCGGACGTGCACCAAAGATCTTCCTCACGCGGAGGTTGCGGACACGGTGAACTTCATCGCGAACTGCTGCCTCTCGGGGGACTGGCAGTTTGGCATGGAGCCATACTCGCGCGCCAACCCCCCGCCGGTGGTAAGTTGCTCTTTTCTTCTCTTTCTCTTTTTCAGCCGAATCCGGCATCTGCTCTTTATTTCTCTTAACCTTTGAACCAGAACTCCCTTCTCCAGCCCTCATCGGGCGCCATGGGGCCGCCTCGCCAGTTCGCCTCTGATCGAGCAGAGAGCGATGTCGACGACCCCGACTTGGGGGCGGCGGCATTGGAGGCCGACGCCGGAGGAGGCGGCGAAGGAGAAGAAGGCGGCCCGAGGCCCTCGGCCACCTTCGCCGACTGGCCCATCGGCGAAGAAGGGGAAGTCGCCCCGCACCACCAGCCGAGCCAAGACGACGCGAGGAAGCGCCGGGCCGGGCCGAGTTCCCTCGGAAGCCGGGAGAAAAACTTGAAGGGGGCAGCCGCCGTGACCAAACGGGAAGCGGCGGCCGCGAAGGCCCAGCGCTTCCATAAGGAAGTGAAGAAGCCGCCGCTGTCCTCTGCGTGAGTGCCCCTATTTCTCTGTCTTGTTTTTGTCTTCTGGTGGGTTTAGTCTGAGTTTTTACATGTGCTCCTCGCTTCAGAGCTCCTCTCACCCTAGGGAGGATCGCCGCCGCCTCCATCAGGGGGTCGGTGGAGTCGTCCGCCATGACTCGGCGCATCGACCCAGCCGCCGACCTCCGGGAGGCGACGGAGCGGAATGCGCAGGAGAAGCGCGACGAGGATGAAGCCGCCCGTCGGAAGAAGGCGGAGGCCGAGAAGACGGAAGCCCCCGCCCAGCAGGGACTTGAGGGGGTCGGAGCCGCCGCCGCGGCCCAAGAGCGGGCCGAAGAAGCCGCGCGCCGCCAATCGGCGCTGCTCGTCGCTCCGTTGAACTCGGCGCCGCCCTTGGTTTATACGGGGCGGCCTGGAGGCGCCGACGGGGAGTACGCCATTGCGGAGAGGGAGGGCGGCGAGATCCCCAGGCGAGACCCGGTGGTGCCGCCACCATCGCCCCGCCGTCATCGAGGGGCGCAAAGGGTAAACAGTCGGCGGAGCCGCCAGTACCGCCGACTACAGACGAAGCCATGGCGAACTTGCTTCTTCAAGTCGCCCTGCCAGTACCACCAGGAGACCGGAGCGGCCAGCTCGGCCACGCCAGAGGTCGTGGTGACGAGTTCCGCGCCCGCCAGGTGGGCGCGAGGAGGCGGCACGGGCCCGCTGAACCAGGCGCTCCTGGACGTCCAGGCGAAGCTGCGAGCTGAAAGCGACGCCATCCAGCACTGCTCAAGGGCGCACCTAGCGACACAAGCGGCCGTCCGGGTATGTTCCTTCTGACTTTTTTTTTCTAGTTCTTCTCTGTGGGGGCGCGCCAGCGCACCCACTGGGTGTAGTCCCTGAGTTCCAGGTCGGCTGCTGAGCAGGCGGGTTGGAACTCCAAATGCTTATTCTTTTTGAAATGCTCACTATAGGACTACCACAACCTCCGAGCCACCGTCTTCAACCGAAATGTTGAAGAGCTGGGCAAGCGGACTGCCGACTTGTCGGAGAGCCGGAGTAAGTTTGCTTCTTCGCGGGGGCGCGCTGGCGCACCCGCGGGCTGTAGTCCCCGAGATTCGGGCCGACTGCTGCGCAGTCGGGCCGGATCTTCTTGGCGACCTTTTCTGACGACTTGTGTCCTTTTTTCTTCTTTTTTCAGAGGCCAACGCCGTTCTTCAGCAACAGCTAGGCGAAGCCAACACCGCCTTGCGCGCCAAGGAGGTGGAGTGTGGCAAGCTTGTCACGGAGCGCGACCTGCTGGCCGCGCAGCTGGCGGAGCAGAAGGAGCTGCTCAAGAAGGCGCAGGAGGAGGCGAAGGACAAGGAGGCTGAGCTCCAGGCCGAGTTCGAGGTCGAACGCTCCTCCTGGACCGACAAGGAGGCGATGCTGACCTCCGGCTTCCACGAGATTGAAGATATCGTCGATGGTAAGTTTTCTTTGCTCGCGGCGGACTGTGGGTCGGGCCAACTCTTGCTTTTTCTAACTTGCATCTTTTTTCGTCTTTGGCAGACTTCTTCCCAGGCCATGTGCAAGCCGCCGTTCAAGCCATTGAGGCCGACCGTGAGGCGCGGAGGGCGGCCAGCGAGGAGGTTGCTGTCAACGCCCCCCAGACTCTTGACGAACAGCTTCTGAGCATCGAGGCTCGTCTACGGCCGGCTCACCGGATGCTGCGCCGGCTTCAATGAGTCGGCGCCTAGGCGATTGCTGCCTTGTGGCCGGAGATGCCGGTTCTGCGCACTCCCAGTCAGACTGCCGACTGGCTGGAGGTCGCAACAGGCCGTCCGGAGGCTTGGAAGGGCTCCTCGGCACGTGACGGGGCACGTTGTGCCTTGGAGTTCGTCAAGGCGTGGTATCCAGACCTGAGTCTGGACCAGCTGGCCACGCTCCGAGCTGAGGCCCAGCCGGAACTGACAGCCATGGAGGATGACTTCGTCAAGCGCGCCACGGCGATCGCCGAGTACGTCGACACCAGCGTCTTCGTTCCTGAGCGTGCTGAAAACGGCGAGGAGGCGCCGCCGGAGTGGTTTGGGATGAACCTGAACTACGGCGAGGACTCGGCGGAGGTGATTGGCTCCAGCGTCGAGGAAGAAGACGAGATGGAAGCCGGCGACGAGATGGAGGCGCCGGAAGCTGGAGCGGGCGACCAGCCTCAGCTCGACCGAGCCTCCAACAATGAGCCGCGCCCAACTGCGCCGACTGCTGCTGGAGGTGATCAAGCCGAGTCTGCCCCGCCGGCTGCTCCAACATCCGACACCGCCATCTCCACCGGGCCCCCAAACCCATCTGCCGCTTCATAAGCCGCTGTCTTGCTTTACTTACCTGCTCAGTAGTTTCTCGAAGACTTTGTTAATTCGCACATTTCCACCCACTGGGTGTATTTTGAACATCTGTTCATGGATTCGGCCAATGGCTTTTGTGGTGTAAATATTTGTCTAGATTCTATCGTTTCTTGCTTGTTGCTCTTTAGGCTTTTTTTCCTTTTGCCGCCTTCCCTTGGGTGCCGTCCTTGCCAGTCGGACAGCCGCTCCGCGGACTGCCGCTGGACCAAATACCTGGCCGCCTTGGGAAGGCAAGTACTTAGCCGTTCGAGAGTTTTTGTAGCAAGTCGGATAGAAAGACGGCAAGCCGACTACTCGGAGTCGGTTTTGCGAGGATCAGATGAAAAGCCGGCTCGGGCTATGTTTTTACGCTTTGAATCCTTAGCCTTTTTTCGTGCGGGCGCCCATTCTACCTTACTCCGGCCCACCAGTCAGTCGCTCTGCGAGCTGTGGCTTTGGCGGGAGTCGGCTTAGGCCCCGCGCACTACTTGTCTGACCGCAGGAAGCGTTTTCATAGTGTGAGACGGCAAGTCCCCGGGCCAACTGGTCGGGCCCGGGGTCAAGCGGCATAGTGTCATACTCGTAAGCATAATTCTTATCATACAGATAACAAAAGGGGCAGTCCCCGAGTCCGTCTCGGGGGCCCCAGAGTCTTGGTACTTAAAATAAAAAGGGGGGCGTGATACATACTGCATCAGCTGTAAAATCTTCGAAGAAGATTCGCGTTCCATGGTCGCTCCGTCTCCTTGCCGGAGTCGTCCCTCTTGCGTGCTCGGGGCTTCTGAGCGTCGATCAGGTAGTAGGAGTCGTTGCCCAGCACCTTGCTGATGATGAAGGGGCCTTCCCACGGAACCGACAACTTGTGCTGGCCGGCTGTTCGTTGGATCAGTCGGAGCACAAGGTCGCCCTCTTGGAAGGATCTTGGCCTGACCTTCCTGTTGTAGTAGCGACGTAGGCTCTACTGGTAGATGCTGGACCAGCTGAGTGCCAACAGCCGGCCCTCTTCCAGCAGATCGACGCCGTCTTGTCGTGCTTCTTCTGCTTCCTCCGCGGTGTACATCGTGACTCGTGGGGAGTCGAACTCTATATCCACCGGGATGACGGCTTCAGCACCATAGACGAGGAAGAAGGGCGTGAAGCCGGTTGACTTGTTTGGAGTCGTACGCAGACTCCAGAGGACGGCCGGCAACTCGTCAAGCCAACAGCCAGCCGAACGCTCCAGCGGTTCAACCAACCGAGGCTTGATGCCGGACAGGATAAGGCCATTCGCCCGCTCCACCTGCCCATTTGACTATGGATGGGCAACGGACGCTAGGTCCAGTCGGATGCCATGCGTCGCGCAGAAACAGGCCAAGGCGCCTTTGGCAAAGTTGGTGCCGTTGTCGGTGATGATGCTGTGCGGTATGCCATACCGAATTGTGATGTCTGAGATGAAAGTCACGGCAGTCGGACCATTCAATTTTTTGATGGGCTTCACTTCTATCCACTTGGTGAACTTGTCCACCGCGACAAGCAGATGAGTTAGGCCACCTCGCGCCGTCTTGAAGGGTCCCACCATATCCAGGCCCCAAACTACAAAGGGCCAGGCGATGGGGATAGTCTTGAGTGCTGAAGCCGGCTGATGCGGCTTGGATCGGAACTTCTGGCACCCCTTGCATTTCTGGACCAACTCATTGGCCTCTTCGAGGGCAATCGGCCAGAAGAAACCGTGTCGGAAGGCTTTGGCGACGAGCGCTCTTGAGGCCGCATGGTGGCCGCACTCGCCTTGATGGATGTCTCTGAGAATTGCTTGGCCTTGCTCTGGCTCGACGCAGCGCTGGTAGATGCCTGTGACGCTGCGTCTGACCAGCTCTCTTTTGATTATGGTGTATGCTGCCACTTGGCGTTGTATTTGCCGAGCCAAGGTTTCATCGGTTGGCAGCTCCTTGTTCACCAGGAATTGGAGGATGGGCTGGGCCCATGAGGGTGCTGCTATCTCTTCTACTGTCAAAACTGCGACTTGGATGCGAGCGGCTGGGCTTGGAGTCGGCGGGCTGGAGTCCGCAGCCGCTTGCGGGATTAACGAAGCCCCCGGGCCGACTGGAGCAGTCCCCGGGCCGAGTTCTAGAATCTTCTCTCTGGCTGCCGCAGTCCCCGGGCCGAATTCTGAAGTTCCCTGGCCAGCTGCAACTGCGGAACTCTTGAGATCATCTGCAACGGGTCTTGTGCTGTTTGCTTGGGCTCTCGGGCCGGATCCGGCTTCTTCAGGGGGAGTCGGCACAAAAATTGAATCTGACTCTGGTGAGGGCTTGATGGACGGCTTGAGGAGGCGCTGAAGGGCGACGCCCGAAGGTATTGCTTGGCGGGTGGAGCCGATTCGTGCCAAAGTATCTGCTTGGTTATTGTTGTTCCTCGGCATGTGGAGGAACTCGCACCCCTCGAAATACCCGCTGAGCTGCTGCATGAGAAAACGGTAGCTTGCCATGTTTGCATCCTTGGCGTCCCAGTCGCCCGACGACTGTTGTACCACCAGGTCGGAGTCGCCGTAACACAGGATCCGGCGGATGCCAAGCTCTTTGGCAAGCCGGAGCCCGTGAACGAGCGCCTCGTACTCAGCGACATTGTTGGAGGCGGCGAAGTGAATCTGCAGTGCGTACTTGAGCATGTCGCCCTTGGGAGAAGTGAGGACGACGCCGGCTCCCAAGCCGGTGCGCATCTTGGAGCCATCGAAATGCATCCGCCAATGGGTGGAGTCGGGCGCTGGTGGTAGGTACTGGGTCTTGGCCTAGTCGACGAGGAAGTCGGCCAGTGCTTGCGACTTGATGGTGGTGCGGGGTTGATAGTAGATCGTGTAGGGCGCCAACTCTATGGCCCATTTGGCCACTCGGCCAGATGCATCTCGGCTTCCGATGATCTCAGCCAATGGGGCTGTGCAGACCACTGTGATTGGATGTTCTTGGAAGTAAGGCTTCAGCTTCTGGGCGGCGAAGTGCACGCCGTAACACATCTTCTGGTAGTGGGGGTAGTTCTGCTTGGAGGTCGACAGTACTTCACTCAGGTAGTATACCGGTCTCTGGACCGGCAGTGCCTTGCCTTCCTCCTTGCGCTCTATTACAATGACTGTGCTGACTACTCGGCTGGTGGCGGTGATGTACAGGAGCATGGGCTCCTTGGGAGTCGGAGCCGCCAACATAGGGGGAGTAACCAACATCTTCTTCAGCTGCAGAAAGGCCTCGTCCGCCTTGTGGTTCCACTCGAAAAAATTGGTCTTCTTCATGAGTTGGTACAACGGGAGAGCTTTCTCGCCCAGCCGACTGATGAAACGGCTGATGGATGCCAGGCAGCCAGTGAACTTCTGCACATCCAACAGTCGGCTGGGTACCTCCATCCTCTCGATGGCCTTGATCTTCACAGGGTTGCACTCTATGCCGCGTTCGGAGACCAGGAAGCCGAGTAGCTGGCCGGCTGGTACTCCGAAAACGCACTTCTCGGGGTTAAGCTTGATCTGGAATCGGCGCAGGTTCTCAAAGGTCTCTTTGAGGTCTTCTAGTAAGGTTCCGCGCTTCTCCGTCTTCACCACCACATCATCCACGTAGACGTGGGCATTCCTGCCGAGTTGCTTGAGGAGGCACTTCTGCATGCAACGCTAAAAGGTGGCGCCGGCGTTCCTCAGGCCGAACGTCATGGTCAGGTAGCAGAAGGCTCCGGACGGCGTGATGAAGGCGGTCTTCAGTCTATCTGCCGGGTTCAGCTTGATCTGGTGATATCCTGAATAGGCATCTAAGAAACTCAACAGCTCGCATCCGGCTGTGCAGTCTATCACCTGATCAATTCTCGGCAAAGCAAACGGGTCCTTGGGGCAGGCTTTGTTCAGGCTTGTATAGTCGATACACATTCGCCACTACTTGTTCTTCTTCAGCACTAAAACTGGGTTCGCTAACCATTCTGGGAAAAATACTTCCATGATAAAGCCGGCTGCAAGGAGCCGGGCTATCTCTTCACCAACAACTCTTCTTTTCTCTTCTGACAGGCGGCGCAAGGGCTGCCTGACGGGCTTCGCATCAGACCGGACATGTAACTTGTGCTCGGCGAATTCCGTCGGTACACCCGGCATGTCTTTGGGGGACCATGCAAAGATGTCCCGATTCTCACAGAGGAAATCGACGAGCTCGCCTTCCTATTTGCTGTCAAGGTTTGCACCTATGACTGCGTACCTCTCCGAGTGCTCTGGGTCCAAGGGTATCTTCTTTGTTTCCTTTGCCGGCTTAAACGAGCCCTCAGCTTCCGACTCCTTGGGGTTGGGTGACATCTCAGCCTGCTTGCCGGCCATCACCACAACCCGGTCAAGAAGCCGCTTCTCTGCTGCAATAACAAGGGACTCGGCCAGCCGACTACTCTCGGCCACACAGGCGGACGACTTCCTGTAGTCGCCGACTACAGTCAGGATTCCCTTGGAACTCGGCATCTTCATTTTGAGGTAGGCGTAGTGGGGGACTGCCATGAACTTGGCCAAGGCAGGTCGGCCAAGTAGTGCATGGTACGGGCTCTGGAGGTCCACCACTTCAAACTAGACTGGCTCTCGGCGAAAGTGATCCTTATCTCCGAAAAGGACATCTATCAAAATCTTGCCGATTGGGGAGCAGGAAAGGCCAGGGACGATCCCATGGAATACAGTCCGGCTATTCTGGAGTTGTCTTTGCTTGATTCCCAGCTTCTCCATTGTATCCTTATACAGGATGTTGATACTGCTGCCTCCATCTATCAGAACTCGCGAAAAGCGAGTTGCCCGCCTATCAGTGGCAAAGGTGGCCTCCAGGACCAGGGCATAGGACCCGGGATTTGGCATCACCTCTGGGTGATCTGCTCTGCTCCAACTGATAGGTTTCTCGGACCAGTGCATGAACTCTGGAGTGTCTGATGCTACTGCGTTGACTTCTTGCTGCTGCAGCCGCCTGCTGCGTCTGTCGTCTGCCACACTGGTGAACACCACGTAGGCTCCATGCTTTTCCGGGTACTTGTCTTGTACTGCGCCGACGGGCCTGGCAGCCGGCTGCGGGGGCGGAGGCGGAGGCGGCTGTCCAGCAGGTGGAGGAGGCATCAAGCCGTCTCCCTTGGCAATCCTAGTCAGCCAGTGGCACTTTCTGGTGGTGTGGTTCGATGGCTTCGCGCCACTGTGAAACTTGCAGGGGCCATCAAGAGTCTGCTCGTAGGAGAAAGCCGGCAGCCAATTGGGCTTGCCGCCATTCTGCCGCTTGGGTGGAGGCTGCCCTTCTGGTTGCTGATCGTCGACCGTTGCGACCTGCCGGCTATTGGAAGCCAGCTGCGGGGCCTTGCGCTTGGGATCGTTCTGCTGCTGCCGCCGGCTGGTGTCTCCAGTCGGGGTTCTGGGAGCCTGAGGGGCAACTTTGCCTGCCACGCTGACTTGGATCTCCGTCTTCATAGAAGAGTCGGCCGTGGCATACTTGTCTGCTATGATCAGCAGCTCGTCCAGGGTCTCCGGCTCGTCGCAGAGGAGCTTATGCTTGAGGAGAGTGCCTTCTCTGCACCCGGCGGTGAAGTACTGGATGGCCTGCACCTCGTGCACGCCCTCGCAGGAGTTTCGGAGCTCGGCCCAACGCGTGAGGTAGTCGCGAGTTGATTCGTCGGGGCCTTCCACGCACAAGGAGAGCTGGCGAGGCTTGGGAGGTCGCTTGTACGTGCTCGTGAAGTTGCGGACGAAAGCCTCGGTGAAGTCGACCCAACTGTTGATGCTGCGGGGTTTCAGGCTGTTCAGCCATGTCCGGGCTGTGCCCTGGAGCATGAGCGGAGCATACTTCACGGCAACGCGCTTGTTGACGTTCGCTATGCTGACGGCTGTGGAGTAGTCAACCAGCCAGTCCTCTGGCTTCACGGAGCCGGTGTACTTGGGGGTATCTCTGGGGAGAGTGAACCCTTTGGGGAAGGGCTCATCTCGGACGCGGGGACCAAAACACGGCGGCCCCAGCTCATCTTCTTCTTCCAGCATCAGAGATCGATGGAGTCGGTCGATCCGGAGGCGGGCATCGTTCTCTCCGACTCCCTCTTGGCGGCCTAGGCGACCTCCGAGAGTCGGATGTTCAACGGGCGGTGGAGAGACTCGCCTTTCCTTGCGGGGTGGCGGAGGCACATAGTCGTCCCGCCGCTCTACTGCTCTTGGGCGGCCGTCTTGGTCGCGCTCGATGGTGATATGAGTCCGACTGCGGCTTGCAGCCGGCTCCTTTGTTTTCTTCCGCGGACGCCTCCAGTCGGCGCCCGAGATGTTGCGCCTTGATCTCGGCGGGGTGGCAGGTCATCTTTCTGCTGCTGCGGTCCTTCGGAGCGGCAGCCATCCGCGTTCTGCGCGCCGGCCGCGTCGAGGAGTTGCTGGACTCGCTCCGTCATCAGTCGGCGCTCTTCGCCTTCAAGGTTATCCAGCTCGTCCGCCGCCGCTTGGGCAGCTCGAATGTTCTCGGCGGGCGTAGCGTATACGGGGCAGTTGGCCCCGAACATGCTGGCGATGTCCGTGCCGCGCTGCCGGACCGTGCCTAGGTGGTTTGGCCCCACCGGGGCCGGCGAACCGCCCACGGCGCGATCCATCTCGCGCTGGTAGGCCTCTGACAAGCGTCTCATGCTGGCCAGCTTCTTCGCGCCTACGACGAGCTGGAGGCGGCGTGCCTCCAGCGCTTCGGCGTCGGCGTCCTCTGGAATGGGCGCATCCAGGTCTTGCAGTGCCGCGCCAAGCGGGTCGCGAGCTCTCCCGTCGGAGTGCTCGCCATGGTCGATGACGAGCACCTCAGCGACGGTGCTTCCGCTGCCCTCCGCGCGAGGGAGCGGCTCGTCGTAGACCACCACGTTGGTGGGGAAGGCGTCGAGCGACGCGGTGTCGGAGTCGACCAGCATCGGATCGGTGGAGCCTACGGACTCCAGGTCGGTGGCAGGCTCGCCGGCAACGTGGAGGTCGTCGAGGAGACCCGCGAGAAGGTTCTCGGGGCCGCCGGTGCCTGCGTCGGACGCAGGCTCGTCGGAGAGGCTAACCTCACCGATAAGATCGGCGAGGCAGCTGGCCGCGCAAACGGTCTCAACGTTGCGCAGCGCGTCGGTGTGAACTTCTTCTGGCGTGCCGGGCTAGCTACGCTCGCCAGGGAGGAAAAGGGTTCCCGTCCAGAACAGATCTCCGGACGACGGTGCAACCGGCCCCACGGTGGGCGCCAAATGTTGGGGGTTGGATGCGACATATGCCAAAGGATGGCTTATCATGGTGGGGGCAAGTAGAACGTCGCCGGTGCCTGGAAGCGGGATGAGGCGTAGGCATGCACGCCGGCGGATCTTACCCAGCTTCGGGGCTCTCCGAGGAGATAATACCCCTACTGCTGCTCTACGGGGTCTCCGCATGGTCACTATGGAGATATGTGTACAAAGCTGCTCCTCGAGCTGTGTTCTAGAGGTGGGAGAGGGCAAGGCTAGCTCTCCCCTCCTCTATGCTGTTGGTCTGGTGGAAAAAGGATCGAACCCTTTGCATAGGTGCGCCGGGGCGTTTATATAGGCCTACCCCCCGGGGGTACAATGGTAATCTGACTGGGTGCGGGTCCCAGCCGTCTGTCTCTTAGGCCGCCGTCCTTTCCACCGACTCCTGGGGGCCACCTCTGGTGGGTCCCGCCGACTGACCTGGCCACTGTAGCCGCGCCTCTGATGACGTTGGCTGGGTCGTGGGGGCGTGGCAACAGTGTCGCCACTCCCCGTCTTATCTGGTTAATGGCGCGTGGGACCCGTGGGAGGAGCTGGCCGACTCTCGGAGGCCGACTCCCACGGGGGTCGTCTTCGGGCGCTCTCACCGTCTTCTATCTCTCCCGCTGACTGGCGGGGCCCGCCGTCTCTAGGACGTACAGGCGGGCCAACGTGGGAACAGGGTTCCGCCGCTGGGGTGGACGTCAGGGCCGGTATGGCCACAGTGCCGCGCCGTACCGAAGATCTCCTCCGGTACGTCGCACTGTAGCCATACCCGCCCTCGGTAATCAGGGTAGGGGAGGGCTGTACTCCGGCCATCCCCAGTCCTGTCCTTCTTCCAGAAGGGGGAAGGTGATGAAGTCGCGGGCCTCCCTGGAGTCGCCGATCGGGAGTCTCAGCCGCCTCTGGGACTCGACCGTGAGTAGGTGTCGGTGATGCTGCGGCCGACTCCCAGAGTCGGCCGATCGTTTTGGGATTCTTGGAGGGGCGTAGCCTGCCCTGATGTCTTGAAAGGTTCTGGGCCTCGGGTTTGCCTACCCGTGGCCCATTACTCCGACACTCACAAACTTTTTCGGGGGTAATCACAATGGTCCATTCCTCTCTGAAAGCTCCTACCGCCTAGGAGTCTCCAACCTCCAAGACTAACAAGAACGTTGGGAAATTCTCAAGAACTTGCTCAAATCACGAATTCCTTTGGTGGGAAGAAGGGGAAGGAGTGGATCTATCACTTGATTGGAGAACTTCTCTCAAATTTTCCCAAATCCCTTGGGGAGATTTGGTGTAGGGAATCAAGAAAGGGAGTGAGATGTGTTCTTAGAAAGCTCAAAGTGAATGGTCAACCCTCTCCCGTGAGGGAGAAGAGCTATATGTAGTGTGAGTGCAAAACAGACCATTGATCCACATAGTGCACACGGGCTGACGGACGTCTGGTGGGTACCAGACGATCGGTGACTCAGATTGGACCGGACGTGCGGTGGGTACCGGACGACCGATGACTCAGATTGGACCGAAAATCCGCTAATTAACGTTCTGTTGAGGCAGAACCGGATATCCAGAGAGGAGCGGCCCTCGAGACATAATCCTGAGATTTTGTCGGCGTTCTGGGAACGGGGGTCCCCAGACTTGCCTGCCTGCGGCCTGCGGCGTGGCTCAAATGGGGGCCCAGCGCGGCCCATATTCATCAACATAAGACTCAAGACCCTCGCGAGGGGCCAAGCCTCGCGGGGCGGACGACACAGCGCTTCCTCAGGCGCGGCCTCCTCAGGCTGGCTCACGAGGAGGCGGAGAGATCAAGGCGGGGTACCTCGCGAGGTGCCCATGACACAAGCCATGACGACCAAGGGTGCCAGGCGGGCGCCAGACCGCGCAGTGTCCTCCCTTTCCTCTTTGGTGCAAAGGGGGCAAGCGCAGGCGAGAGGATCAAGCAAAGGTATCCATTTCGGTGCAACGAGACCAAGACCAGTCCAACGGTGGGAAAGAGGTCATGGAGCCCAGAACGGCGTCACCACAGGGCCTTTGGCAGGCGAGGATCAACTTTAGTCGGGATAAGTCTACCAGATGTTCCCCTTCGAATTGGCCAATTGTTGGCGCCCTTCCCGCTCAATATTTGGGAAGAAGCCCAGGGCCTTTGCCTATAAATAGGACTAGCCACCCCCAGGGTAGAGGCATCTAGAGATCGAGGAGTCTAGCAAGTTAGCATCGGGCAATCAGGCCAGCAGAACCTAGAATCCGAGCAAGCAGAGAACAAGTAGATAAAGAGAGAGAAGGGCGGCTGAACTCCTCCTAGCAGTTCATCGTCCTAGCCAAGAACAGGCCCTCGCGAGGCCGTTCTCCCTTGTACTGTTCATCATCACCATCAGCCCAAGAGGCAAGCCACACACCACACTGGAGTAGGGTATTACACCACATCTGTGGCCCGAACTAGTATAAACTCTGTGTCTCTTGTGCTGTTCTTTCTGCAGTTTAGATCCTTGCGAGACGGAGAGGTAGAGGGCACTATCTCCGCGCGCACCCCAGAGTTCGAACCTTAAAGGGTCTGCCGGAACCCGAAATCCAACATTTGGCGCGCCAGGTAGGGGTGCGCTGGAATCTGTCTTCCACCACTCCGCTCTCCTCCGACCATCGCATCCATGTCTGACGCTCGTCGGGCCCGCGCCGAGCGCCGGGCCGCCATCGCTTCCCGCGTCGCCCAGACGGCTCCCGTCGGTGGGCGTCCTCGTCGTTCCCCGTCGCCCGCCGTCAACGCCGCCACCGGCCCAGCGGGGAACGAGCAGCAGGCATCGTCTCAGCACCCGTCCGTGCCGCAAGACGGCCGCACCGCTACTCCATTGCTCACCCCCGCCGGCTCTTCGTCCTGCGCGCTCCGTGCACCCTTGGAGGCTCGAGCTGCTCTCATCGCAGCAAACGAGCTCCTGCGCTACCGTCCCGTCGACGACGTCTACGAAGAGTGGCTCGACCGTGTCGCCGAGCTCGTCCGCGCCGCAGGGGGCTCTCCTGCGCCGTCCGCTCCGCTGCGCCGCACCCCGCCCCGCGCGGGCAATGAAGCTCTGGGGCGTACCAACCGCCTCCTCTCCAAGAAGACGCCATGGCTCCAAGGCGTGCGGCCCCTGGGAGGAACCCGCTCCGTCAGGCGCCGGCCCGGCAAGATCGGAGCTGCCAAGAAGTCCCTCGGCCGCAAGAGGCTGCCCCGGCGCTTCCTGCCCCAGCTCGCCGAGACCCTGCTCCAGCTCCGGCATCTCAAGACCCCGCGCTACTACCAGCTGCAGCGCAAGGGGACCCACAAGGCCAAGCTCTCCCTCAACCGAAGCCTCCCGTGGCCACCTCAGGCTGCCGCGCCTACACCACCGAGCTGCGTAGCGTCGCGTGGCCCGGCAAGTTCAAGCCAAACCTGCCTCCTCGCTATGACGGCACAACTGATCCCACAGAGTTCCTCCAGCTCTATGAGTTGGGCATCAAAGCTGCCAGCGGGGATGAAAAGGTCATGGCGAACTGGTTCCCCATGGCGTTGAAGGAAGGAGCTCGCACCTGGCTCCTGAATCTGGCTCCAGGCACGATCTCCTCCTGGGACCAGATGCGCACCCGCTTCATCGCCAACTTCCAAGGTACTCGCGACCGGCCGCTCGCCGTGAGCGACATGCGCCGCATCAAGCAGCAACCTGGGGAGACCCTGCAAAAGTACATCCAGCGCTTCAACAGTGCGCGCCTCAAGATCCCCAAGGTGTCCGAGGAAGCCATCATCTCGGCCTTCTCCGATGGCGTGCGCGACGTCATGATGAAGGAGGAGCTGGCGATGCATGAAGACCTCTGCACCTCACTGGAGCTGTTCAACTTGGCGACCAAGTGCGCCAGGGCTGAGGAGGGACGTCTCTCCCTCCTCGAGCTGCCCGCCGCAGTTCCAGAAGAGAAGAAGCCCAAGGCCAAGGACGTGAAGCGCAAGGGGGCTGCCGTACTCGCAGCAGAACCGGACACCAAGCGGGGCAAGGATCTGCCCGAATCCTCCAGGGGCAGCCGGTACTGTGTGTACCACGACCTCCACAACCACAACACCAACGAATGTCAAGAACTCCGCGTCGTGCGAGAAGGAAGGATCGGCCGTCGCCCTGACCGCGCTGACCGGGGCTACGGCCGAGGAGGAGGAAGAAACCCAGGACGCTGGGAAGATCGCGGCCCGCGCCAAGGGTGGTGCGACCAACCTCGCGAGGACCGCTGGCCGGACCTGCCTCGCGAGGGGGACTAGAGGGATCAGCCTCGTGAGGATTGCCCTCATGGCAACGCAGGCCTCCCTCCGCTGCCGCCTCAGCCAAGGAGGAACGAAGACCGCGATCAAGACGAGGGTGCTGGGGGCTTCCAAGAGCCGCGCGCAATCGCCTGCATCCTGGGCGGAGCTCAAGCCCCAGCCTCTCAGCGCATCTTAAAGCAGTTTGCCCGTGAAGTCAATGCAGTCCTTCCCAAGCTCGAAGTAACGCGCCCCCTCAGGTGGTCGGCGTGCGTCATCACGTTCAGCTCAGCAGATCAGCTCAAGTGCACGGCCACAGCCGTGGTCCTCCCGATGCTTTGCTCCCTAGCCATCAGCAACGTACTGGTCACCAGAACCCTCGTCGATGGTGGAGCAGGGCTCAACGTCCTATCCGTGGAAACATTCAACAGCCTCCAAGTGCCCTATGACCAGCTTCAGCCAACCAAGCCTTTCTCCGGAGTCACCGACGGTTCCACAATCCCGATCGGGTAGGTCCGCCTCCTTGTCACCTTCGGGGCCCGTAGCAACTACCGCACCGAGCTCATCGACTTTGACGTCGCCCACATCCGCCTACCGTACAACGCCATCCTCGGGTACCCAGCGCTGGCCAAGTTCATGGCCGTGACTCACCACGGCTACAACGTCCTCAAGATGCCAGGGAGTGGCGGGGTCATCACGGTGCCATGTGAAGAGAAGGATGCAGTGTGTTCCCTAGAGCGAGCCTTTCAGGCCGCGTCGCTAGAAGACCCAGATCGCGGAAACAGGAGGCTTCCCGAGACCACCCCCAAGAAGAAGAAGACGTCGTCAGGCTCAGCCCCTCAGGAGGCAGGCCCTTCAGGGCCCGTGCCTGCCCAGGGGGACCCTCCTTCCATCGCATAGGAAAGCGCGCCCGGCACCCTCCTCAGGCAGGGCTCGGGGGCTCTCACCTGGAGGGCCACCGACCTCGCCAGGGTCACGAGGGAGGCGCTTGGGCACCATGTGGAGGCGTGTTTCGAAGAACGTTTCCCTCAAGAAGGAGCCAGGCAAGGAAGGTCAGGCCAGCAGGAGTTCGTTAACAAGGCCACTCAAGAGCTATAGGAGTCAAGGATCATGAGAGGTTGCCGTCGTCCGCCAGCTGTGGCTCCACATCCAGGCGAGGATGGTGGGTTGCGCGTCTGCGTCGACATACCAGGGCTCAATCAGATCACCACGACAGAGCGCCTCTGGCCCTCGCAAGTGGGGAGCTGCGGGGGTCCACCCCACAGCTATGTTTGCATGACTTACGGCTTGCCGAACATGGCTGCGGCGTACCAGCGCCTCATGAGGAGCATCATGGAGGCTCAGGAAGACAGGCGTTCCGCGGCCCTGACGGAGATGGAGACAGCTCGCGAGGAGCCACCAGTGCCTCCGGAGCCTCCCGAGGTCCCAGGGCCTGGGGGCTCGTGAGGATCGGCTTCCGCAGCCCACCGAGTCTGCCGCACCAACGCCACTTCGCCGTCGACATCTTCAGGTGACATCTTTCAAACTTCATTCCCAGCTAGGAGCGCCCCCCCAGGGTTGCATCACTCCCAGGCCGCGTGTGTTCGTCCCTGCGGCGTGTATCCCTTTTTATTTTTCGGTCGTTAGTTTGCCTTGTTGGGGGCGCCCCTCGGGCTGCATCATCCCCAAGCCGCTCGGGCTAGGCCCAGCGGCGTGTATCTCCTTCGCGTTTATTTCCAACTATGCATTCGCCTATCATGCTTGATCACCTGATGTCTGCCCACTACACCTCTTCTTCTCCACGTCGACCACTTGCACGTTAAAGGGGGGTGCCTGAGCATCGCAACGCAGGGCTCTTACCAGCTCTCCAGCCCTCACCCTCTGGCCTTGTCCACGGCATCGCGACCTGGCATACCAGCGACGGCTGAGACAAGCTCGAGGGCCGGGACCCGAGGACGTAGGGTGCCGGCATCTAACCGAATTTTGCAGGAACACATCTCAAGATACGGCCCAGTGCCAGGTGCAACCCGCCTAGAGGTAGGGCCTCGTGAGTCCCGCGCTAGCTCACGGGTGCCCAGATACACCTCACCTAGCCCTACTGTGCCGGCCACGTGTCAGGGCGGGGCTGTACACGCCCCGGGGGCTCCTCCCGGAGGGGAGCCCCCTCCCACGTACCAATGGAAGCACCATGCTCCGCGCTGGCTGACGACACTGCCGAGGAGCGGCTATGCCCGTACACATACGGAAGCGCTATGCTCCGCGCTGGTGATAAACAACTGAGGGTGGCCACCGGGCCGCATTAACCTCAGGGAGCCCAGAGCTCAGTGGCTGGCCTCATCGCAACGCCTCCCCTCGGGAGCGCCGCGCGAGGGGGCTAGGCACGGGGGCTACGACTGGGTCACGCCCAGACGTACGCCGCCCAGCCAGGCCCTTCGGGCCTGGTTCGTCGCGTGCCTCTCCCCGAGCGGAGCCAAGGTATGAAGGCCGTTTGAGCATCAAGGGGGACCCTTGAGCATCGCGACTCAGGGGCCTAACTGGTCCCGTAGCCCCTCACTCCTTAGTTCCGAAAGGCTATGCTGGGTGAGGTACGCGCGGGGCCGGGCTCTGCAGACGTAGAACGGTAGCCCCGCCTACATCTCACCTCGTCACTCACTGTTTCCGCGTCAAGGGGGACTCCTGAGCATCGCGACTCAGGAGCCTAACTGGCTTCGTAGCCCCTCACTCCTTAGTTCCGAAAGGCTATGCTGGGTGAGGTACGCGCGGAGTCGGGCTCTGCAGACGTAGAACGGAAGATACACCTACATCACGCTCCCCTACTTGTAGATCATGCGCCAAGGGGGACTCCTGAGCATCGCGACTCAGGAGCCTAACTTGTCACGTAGCCCCTCACTCCTTTGGTCCCGTTCTGGTTTCCGGTCGGGGCTAATGCTGGGTGAGGCACGCGCGGGTCCGGGCTCTGCCGGCGTAGAACATAAGCAAGTAGGGAAGAAAAGCATAAAACTCAAGGAATTTAAAAGCAAATATTACAACTCATACTGTCGTCTTAGTACCAAACGCAAGGTTAAATGCCTCCCCGAGGTGTGGTGCATGTGCAGGAATTGAAAGAAGAACAGGGATGGAAACGGAGTCACTTGTCGGCGGTGGAGCTGCGTGGACTGGCTTCGCCTCGTGGAGCAGTAGGGTCGGCAGTGCCTTGCTTTGGCCAGGTGTTGAAGGCCCGGAACTTCCCCAGCAGCGCCTCCGCGCGCCCCTTCACGGCTTCGACAGCGGCGGCAGCACCCTCGCCACTCACCGGCTCCAGCAGGCTGTCGAGGTCGGCGCTGGGATCGCGAAGATAGATGTGGGCGAAGACCCACGTCAGTGCAGCAGAAGACAGGACACGCGCCTCGGCCTCAGCCGTGGGGCCGAGGCCAAGGGCAACATCTCCAAGGGCCTTAACCAGGAAGGGAAGCAACTTGGCGGGGCCATCCTCGTCACCGGCCAGCGGGCCCTCCAGGTCGCTCTCATAAAGCGTCTTCAGTGAAGCGCGGGCATCCTTCTCCATGTCCGCGAAGGCCACGCGATCCTCGGCAAGGACCCGGGCCTTGGCGTCCAGCTTGGCCTTCGTCACCCCCAGCTCCTTCTTCAGCGCGTTCAGGTGGTCGCGGCGTTTCTTGAGCTTGGTCTCCCGGTCCCCAAGGGCCCCCTCACGGGCCTTCATGCCTTCTTCCTGCTCTCGACAGAGGAGGACCTCCTTCGCGAGCTGGTCTCGCAGGCCTTGCAGTTCGCCCTCCAGCTCCTTGCAGCGACCACGGACTCCAACCACCTCTCCCAGGGCCACGTCTCGGGCGGCCTTCGCCTCGAGGGTGGCCTCCCTCTCTCCATCACAGGTCGTTGAGGCCTGAACCAACGACGCCCGAATCGAGGCGTCAGAGCGAATCCACCCCGAAGCCAGCTCCAGGCGACCGGCCACCAGGCGAGGGTCAGCGCCAAGAATATCCTGCCGCAGCCGGTCCAACTCAGCAGCGGCACGCTCCAGGATGGAAGAAGAAGGCGGAGAAACAATGGCGCACTCCAAGACAACAGGAGGAGTCTGGGAAGCAACGGTCGGTGGAACGGGAGGAGAAGGTAGCGGCGGCGAGACCACAGTGTCCTGAGGAGGAGTCTGCTGTGCCTCGACGGCCGTGGCGGCGGCAGCAGGCAGGAGCACCTCGGGAGTCACTTGGGCCATGGGGGCTGGGCTCTCCCCAGCCAACTAAGCCAAGCCTCGCAAGGATGAGCGGGCAGGAGAAGCCCGTGCCTCACGATCTCCCCCACCTGCAGGCGGAGGCATTGCCGCGGATGGGGCCTCGGGAGCCCCCTTCGGTTTTTTCGCCGTGGGCGCCAGCCTATGCAAGAGGAGCGAACATCAAGCCTCGGCGGCGGAACAAGGAACAAAAGATGAAGGATCAAGCACTTACAAGTCATCGCTGGAGGGCTCGAGCAGCCTCCGGCCGTACTTGAAGCCTGAGAGCCGGCTGGAGGGGTCAACCTCAGAAGCAGAAGGCGCGTCCGCGGATCGCCCTGGAGCCGGGGCGGACCCGCGGAGGATCAGCCCGGTCCTGTCCTTCTTCGGGATCGGGGGCGAGCTCCCGCAACCCAGCTTGCCGTCACCCTCATCATCATCGCTCAACGAGAGGCGGAGAGTGCGAGACTTGCGCCGGGGAAGGGGAGCCCTAGACTCTCCGCCGGTTGCCTCAGAGTCAGGGCCCTCTCCCCACTCCTCCTCGCCCCCCTCTCCCCACTCCTCCTCGCCCCCCTCTCCACTGGAGTCGCCGGAGGACCCGTCCACCAGTCCCTCGAGAGCCACCATGGGCACGGGCCCGTCCCCGTTGAACACGGGCATGGAATCCACCACCTGCTTCCAGTCGTCGCGCAGGAACAAGGGCGTGGGTGCGCCCTCCAACCTTGCCACCTCGCCCCCAACCAGAGATTGGAGAACTGCGGTCAAATCCTCGTCGCCCACAGTCGCGGGGCTCGGATGAGGCCTCCACATCGGAGATGAGTACTGCCGAAGCGGAGCCAGTTGGTGCTCCAGGAACTCCCTCAGCAGCAATGCGCCGGTCAGCTTCGTCGCCACCGTGCTGGCAGGCTTCAGGTCCGTGTCCATCTTCTCTAGTACCGGCTTCGCGCGGGGATCCGTAAGCTCCGCCCGGGACCAGTCGCCGGAACTCACGGGCTGCTCCGTGGGTAGGATCAGCCGAGGGTGGATGCGCCCTGCGTCCACCAAGACCCACTTGCTCCTAAAGCCCTCGATCCTCTTCCCGGGATTCGAGATAGCAATGGCGCCGCCGCACGCGACGAAGCTCACGCATGCGGAAGGGGAACCATGGGTGACCCGGAGGTAGAAGTAGTGGCGCAGCAAGGCCACTGAGGGTTCCACCTCCACATGAGCCTCGCAGTAATAGGCGAAGATCGCCAGAAGAAGGATGGAGTTGGGGTGGAGATGCAAAGCTTGCAAGTCGTAATGGCGGAGGACAGAGAGGAAGAACTCAGAGAAAGGGGGCACCAGACCCGCAGCAATGGAGCTTACGAAGAGAGGGTAGAAGGTGCTTCCTCGGCCCTCAGGGGTGGCGGAGTCGACCTTGAACACCCGCGCCCCATCGATGCCTCGCGCCGCCGCCATCCAGCGCAGCTGGGCAAGGCTCGCCTCCGACACGTATGGCAAATCCAGGGCGGGCGAAAACCTAGCTTTGGCCGGGGGCTGACGAGGCGCCATGACTTCCTAGGTCACACGGGAAGAGCAGATCTGGGAGTTAGGAGGAAGGAAGGAGAGGCGCAAGAAAGGGGGTCTGAGCGGCAACCGGAGAAAGAGAAGAGCAAAGCCTGGGCGGGCGCTGCACCTTTAGTAACCAGCGCAGCTGCAGAAGCACCCACGTCCAATCAACCGCCACGCGGCGCCCAAGGCCACAGGCTGTTAGGGCCCGAGGCGCTTCGCCCTTGCCCTTTCGCCTCTCGGCACAGCCAAGTCCACGCACGCCTTGGGCCCGGGGGCTACTGTCGGTGTTCTGGGAACAGGGGTCCCCAGACTTGCCTGCCTGCGGCCTGCGGCGTGGCTCAAATGGGGGCCCAGCGCGGCCCATCTTCATCAACATAAGAATCAAGACCCTTGCGAGGGGCCAAACCTCGCGGGGCGGACGACACAGCGCTTCCTCAGGCGCGGCCTCCTCAGGCTGTCTCACGAGGAGGCAGTGAGATCAAGGCGGGGTGCCTCACGAGGTGCCCATGAAGCAAGCCATGATGACCAAGGGTGCCAGGCGGGCGCCAGACCGCGCAGTGTCCTCCCTTTCCTCTTTGGTGCAAAGGGGGCAAGAGCGGGCGAGAGGATCAAGCAAAGGCATCCATTTCAGTGCAACAAGACCAAGACCAGTCCAACGGTGGGAAGGAGGTCACCCTGGAGCCCAGAACGGCGTCACCACAGGGCCTTTGGCAGGCGAGGACCAACTTTAGTCAGGATAAGTGTACCAGATGTTCCCCTTCAAATTGGCCAATTGTTGGCGCCCTTCCCGCTCAATATTTGGGAAGAGGCCCAGGGCCTTTGCCTATAAATAGGACTAGCCACCCCCAGGGTAGAGGCATCTAGAGATCGAGGAGTCTAGCAAGTTAGCATCGGGCAATCAGGCCAGCAGAACCTAGAATCCGAGCAAGCAGAGAACAAGTAGAGAAAGAGAGAGAAGGGCGGCTGAACTCCTCCTAGCAGTTCATCGTCCTAGCCAAGAACAGGCCCTCGCGAGGCCGTTCTCCCTTGTACTGTTCATCATCACCATCAGCCCAAGAGGCAATCCACACACCACACTGGAGTAGGGTATTACACCACATCGGTGGCCCGAACCAGTATAAATTCTGTGTCTCTTGTGTTGTTCTTTCTGCAGTTTAGATCCTTGCGAGACGGAGAGGTAGAGGGCACTATCTCCGCGTGCACCCCAGAGTTCGAACCTTAAAGGGTCTGCCGGAACCCGAAATCCGACAGATTTACTTGATAAACATGATTAGTCCCAAAATGCATGTTGTCATCAACATCAAAATACAATTAAGGGCATGATTGCACTTTCATGTGTTACCCGCTCAGAGGGAAATTTGTGTCATATCGGGTCGGCATCAAGGAATTCTTAACGCAGTGGAGATTGACATTCCCGGGCATGCTCCGTTGCACCATCGATGGTGCATGAGGCACTTTTGTTCGAACTTCTATAGGGCATGTGGCCTTAAGGAGTTGGACGATGATCTTCAAGATTGTTGTCTCGCTTTCTCCGACAAGCGGTTTGCTACTTTGTACAACAAATTGCTCGCACACAAAAAACTTGATCCCGGGGGTCAAGACTTTCTCAATAGGCACACTGAATATCAGAACAAGTGGGCACATGCTTTTGATGAAGATGGCCAGAGATACGGTCAAATGAAAAGCAATATGGCCGAATGCTTCAATAAGGTGCTCAAAGGTGCACGTGGATTACCCATGACGGAAATAGTTCAATACACATTTATCATGATGGAAACGGATGCACAGATAGCGGGTGAGAACAAGCGCAAGTACAAGTACAAGTTCCCACCCAAGGTTGATGAATGGTTGGAATTTCAATCACGGAAGCCGGACTCACAAGAAGTTATACTATATGACAACGAAGAGTGGAAGTATGAAGTGAAAGAGCCGGGAGGAACCACAAACGACGGCCGCCAACATGGAGGTCGGGCTTTCAAGGTGTCGTTAACACATTGTGATTGCTCTTGCGGGAGGCCATTGTTGCTTCATCTCCCATGCTCACACTTGTATACCGCCGGTCGTGTTAGGAATATGGACGTAAATTACCCACTCATCGTGAGGGAGTCAGAGTTCTCAACCATGACGGTCAAGAAAACATGGGCTCCCCGCTTTCACCCATACTTTGACCAATCACAGTGGCCAGAGTACCATGCAGTTCAACTATGGCCGAATCCAGAGTTGAAGGTTATTAAACGGGGTAGATGTAAGACAAAGCGTCTTAGAGGCGACATGGACGGATGGGGCCATGGTGGCCACCGCGAAGCGGGCAACAATCGATTCCAAGAGCCTCGTGAGAGATCCCGTTGTGGGGAATGTAAAGGTCATGGCCACAACAAAAATAAAATGTATGAAACCAAGGAAAAGGTCCAAGAAAAATGATGCAAGCACAAGCCAACAAGGAGCTACACAAGGGAGCCAACCAAGTGGTAGCCAACAAGTGCCAAGGCAACTAAGTGGTAGCCAAAAAGTGCCAAGACAACCAAGTGGTACCCAACAAGTGTCAAGCCAACTAAGTGGTAGCCAAAGAGGATCTAGGCAACAAAGAGGGCGGCAACTAGGACTTACAAGAGGCCGTGGTGGTGGTAGAGCTCGAGGTGGTGGTGTTGGCCGTGGTGATGGTCTTGGACTTGGTGATGGTCTTGGCCTTGGCGGTGGACTTGGCCATGGTGGTGGTCAAGGGCAAGGTCGTTATAGAGAAATGTTTGGATACCTCGATGGACCATTTCCGTATGTTGCTCACTAACTATAATGTTTCATATGTTCTTGTTTTTCATACGCTCTTGTTGTCCTTATTCACTAATATGTTGCAATGTACATGTTCTTGTTGTCCTTCCACCTGCAAAATAGCATAGAATGCAAAACTGATTTCGAGTTACGATAGAAGCATGATAATCACTTATGCAATGTCGAGTCACCTGCTCAGCCGTGGTCGTGTCCAACTCGCTCTTGTACAACTTGTACATGACCAAAGGGTCATCCGTTGTCTCATTTAACACATCCCACTTGTAAACCCAAGTGGGGAGCCGTAGTGGGTCGTCTTTGTCGTCCCAATCCTAGTACTTCACGGTCTTCGGTCGTCCAACCGGCAATCGCTCCCAGCTCCATATGGAAAGTGCGAGCATACAACCACCAATAACTCTAGATGGCCTACAACAGGCGTCGTCCAACTGCACATAAAAGAGAACATGGTTGAATTAACAGGAAGATCGCATTGATAATGTAGCAATGAAGTGAAAAATAAACAAGTTTATACCTGTCTATCTAAGTAAGCCAGTGTCGCCGAACCCCAACTCCATTTGCTATCGAAGACGGTCAACGCCTTCAGCCACATCCATGGAGCATTCTTGCCTGTGTCATCAGCAAACATAGTCCTGGATATAGCGTACCACATGTAGACACGAGCAAATGTCTTGACCTCATCCTCATTAGCTTCCTCAGGGCAAGTACCAAAGTTCCATGCAATCCACGTGAAAGGAGCACCGGCTGCGACTCTTTCCTTCTTCTTGTCTTCTGCTTCTGGTTCTCGAGGCTCTGGAGGAACCATACCGATAAGGGCATGCATATGCTCGTGCCACCCATCAGAATCGGTGTTCATACATAAAGAATTCCCCTCGATAGGAAGACCAGCGATCATTGCAATATCCTGGAGCATCACAGTCATCTCCCCGGTCCGAAGATGGAAACTGTGTGTCTCCGGCCTCCAACGAGCAATAAGCACGGTGATTGTTGCAGCATTGTGGGGTGGGGTCGATCGGTTGACCAACTGAATGAAAGGGAGAAGTCCTGTCTCCCTTACATACTGTGTGTATCGCTCATCATAGCACATCCCCCCAAGGTTGACCCCATGAGACCGAAGCTTCAGAGGTTGAAGCTCCTACAAACAAACAAATCAGAAAATTACATATGGGGCATTTGTGTTTGAAATAAACACGAAATTCATAATACCAGCCACTTTCATTATTACCCGCTGCTCCACCAACATAGAGTACGACCGGTGTTTATGGTCCCAGTGATCATCGAGAAGCCAAACCATCCTAACAATTTCAAACAAAGCTTTCTTGTCAACACGATTATCTTTTGAATACAAATAAACTAAAGTACGCCTACTATATGCAAAATTCAAAGCATATTATCCAAAGCATTCTTGTCAATACGAATATAATTTCAATACAAATAAACTAAACTAGGCCTACTTCATGCAAGATTAAATACAAATATCTTTTCCATAGAAATAACATGTCAACCTATGTATCCAAACCATATCTTTTCAATAAAATCAGCTAAACTAGGGTTGCAAAATTAGGTATCTAATACATGCAACATTCTAATACATGCAACATTCTAATCTAATCTAATCAAACAAGGGTTCCCCAAAATCTTCAAAATAGCATACATTCTATGGATAGAAAGAAGGGGATCGGAGGAGTGTACCTTCTAGGATGGATTGGTGAAGGAATCTGAAGGAAATATGCCCTAGAGGCAATAATAAAGTTATTATTTATTTCCTTATTTCATGATAAATGTTTATTATTCATGCTAGAATTGTATTAACCGGAAACATAATACATGTGTGAATACATAGACAAACAGAGTGTCACTAGTACGCCTCTACTTGACTAGCTTGTTAATCAAAGATGGTTAAGTTTCCTAACCATAGACAAAGGAGTTGTCATTTGATTAACAAGGTCACATCATTAGTTGAATGATCTGATTGACATGACCCATTCCATTAGCTTAGCACCCGATCGTTTAATATGGGCATCCAGGTCCTGCTGTTGGTTATTGACCAGAGATTTGTCTCAGTCATGTCTACACTGTTCTCGAACCGTAGGGTCCGCACGCTTAAGGTTACGATGACAGTTATTATGAGTTTATGCATTTTGATGTACCGAAGTTAGTTCAGAGTCCCGGATGAGATCACGTACATGACGAGGAGTCTCGGAATGGTCGAGACGTAAAGATTGATATATTGGACGACTATATTCGGACATCGGAATGGTTCCGAGTGGTTTCGGATAAAACCGGAGTGCCGGAGGGGTTACCGGAAACCCCCAGGGAAGTAATGGGCCTTATTGGGCCCAGGGGAGAGAGAGGGCAGCAGCCAGGAGGTGGCGCGCGCCCCCCCTCATGGGAGTCAGCATTGGACAAGGAGGGGGGCGCGGCCCCCCTTTCCCTCTCCCTCTCCCTCTCTTTCCTTCCCCCCTCTCTTCCTAGTTGGACTAGGAAAGGGGAGTCCTACTCCCACTAGGAGGAGCACTCCCCCCTCCCTTTGGCGCGCCCCAATAGGGCCGGCCGGCCTCCCCCTTGCTCCTTTATATACGGGGGCAGAGGGGCACCCCAAGACACACAAGTTGCTCTTCGTGATCATTCCTCAGCCGTGTGCGGTGCCCCCCTCCACCATATTCCACCTCGGTCATATTGTCGCGGTGCTTAGGCGAAGCCCTGCGTCGGTAGTTCATCAAGATCGTCACCACGCCGTCGTGCTGACGAAACTCGTCCCCGAGAGCTTTGCTGGATCGGAGCCCGGTGAACGTCATCGAGTTGTACGTGTGTCAAGAACTCGGAGGCGCCGGAGTAACGGTGCTTGGATCGGTCGGATCAGGAGGACGTACGAGTACTTCCTCTACGTTGTGTCAACGCTTCCGCTTCGGTCTACGAGGGTACGTAGACAACACTCTCCCCTCTTGTTGCTATGCATCACCATGATCTTGCGTGTGCGTAGGAAATTTTTTGAAATTACTACGTTCCCCAATAGTGGCATCCGAGCCTAGGTTTTTATGGTTTGATGTTATGCACGAGTAGAACACAAGTGAGTTGTGGACGATATAAGTCATACTGCCTACCAGCATGTCATACTTTGGTTCGGCGTTATTGTTGGATGAAGCGGCCCTGACCGACATTACGCGTACGCTTACGCGAGACTGGTTCTACCGCCGTGCTTTGCACACAGGTGGCTGGCGGGTGTCAGTTTCTCCAACTTTAGTTGAACCGAGTATGGCTACGCCCGGTCCTTGAGAAGGTTAAAACGGAGTCTATTTGACAAACTATCGTTGTGGTCTTGATGCATAGGTGAGATTGGTTCTTGCTTAAGCCCATAGCAGCCACGTAAAATTTGCAACAAACAAAGTAGAGGACGTCTAACTTGTTTTTGCAGGGCATGTTGTGATGTGATACGGTCAAGACATGATGCTAAATTTTATTGTATGAGATGATCATGTTTTGTAACCGAGTTATCGGCAACCGGCAGGAGCCGTATGGTTGTCGCTTTATTGTATGCAATGCAATCGCCCTGTAATGCTTTACTTTATCACTAAGCGGTAGCGATAGTCGTAGAAGCATAAGATTGGCGAGACGACAATGATGCTACGATGGAGATCAACGTGTCGCGCCGGTGACGATGGTGATCATGATGGTGCTGCGGAGATGGAGATCACAAGCACAAGTTGATGATGGCCATATCATATCACTTATATTGATTGCATGTGATGTTTATCTTTTTATGCATCTTATCTTGCTTTGATTGACGGTAGCATTATAAGATGATATCTCACTAAATTATCATAGTAATAGTGTTCTCCCTAAGTATGCACCGTTGCGAAAGTTCTTCGTGTTGAGACACCACGTGATGATCGGGTGTGATAGGCTCTACATTCAAATACAACGGGTGCAAAACAGTTGCACACGCGAAATACTCAGGTTTAACTTGACGAGCCTAGCATATAATAGATATGGCCTCGGAACACGGAGACCGAAAGGTCGAGCATGAATCATATAGTAGATATGATCAACATAGTGATGTTCACCATTGAAAGTACTCCATCTCACGTGATGATCGGACATGGTTTAGTTGATGTGGATCACGTGATCACTTAGATGATTAGAGGGATATCTATCTAAGTGGGAGTTCTTAAATAATATGATTAATTGAACTTTAATTTATCATGAACTTAGTCCTGGTAGTATTAGCATATCTATGTTGAAGATCAATAGCTCGCGTTGTTGCTTCCCTGTATTTATTTTGATATGTTCCTAGAGAAAATTGTGTTGAAAAGATGATAGTAGCAATGATGCGGATTGGATCCGTGATCTGAGGTTTATCCTCATTGCTGCACAGAAGAATTATGTCCTTGATGCACCTCTAGGTGACAGACCTATTGCAGGAGCAGATGCAGACGTTATGAATGTTTGGCTAGCTCAATATGATGACTACATGATAGTTTAGTGCACCATGCTTAACGGCTTAGAATCGGGATTTCAAAGACGTTTTGAACGTCATGGACCATATGAGATGTTCCAGGAGTTGAAGTTAATATTTCAAGCAAATACCCAAGTTGAGAGATATGAAGTCTCCAACAAGTTCTATAGCTAAAAGATGGAGGAGAATCGCTCAACTAGTGAGCATGTGCTCAGATTGTCTGGGTACTACAATCGCTTGAATCAAGTGGGAGTTAATCTTCCAGATAAAATAGTGATTGACAGAATTCTCTAGTCACCATCACCAAGTTAGTAGAACTTCGTGATGAACTATAATATGCAAGGGATGATGAAAGTAATTCCCAAGCTCTTCGTGATGCTGAAATCGACGAAGGTAGAAATCAAGAAAAACATCAAGTGTTGATGGTTAACAAGACCACTAGTTTCAAGAAAAGGGCAAAGGGAAGAAGGGGAACTTCAAGAAGAACGGCAAGCAAGTTGCTGCTCAAGTGAAGAAGCCCAAGTCTGGACCTAAGCCTGAGACTGAGTGCTTCTATTGCAAAGGGACTGGTCACTAGAAGCAGAACTACCCCAAGTAATTGGTGGATAAGAAGGATGGCAAAGTGAACAAAGGTATATTGGATATACATGTTATTGATGTGTACTTTACTAGTGTTTATAGCAACCCCACGGTATTTGATACTGGTTCAGTTGCTAAGAGTAGTAACTCGAAACAGGAGTTGCAGAATAAACAAAGACTAGTTAAGGGTGAAGTGACGATGAGAGTTGGAAGTAGTTCCAAGATTGATATGATCATCATCGCACACTCCCTATACTTTCGGGATTAGTGTGGAACCTAAATAAGTGTTATTTGGTGTTGAGCATGAATATGATTTGATCATGTTTATTGCAATACGGTTATTCATTTAAGTTAGAGAACAATTGTTGTTCTGTTTACATGAATAAAACCTTCTATGGTCATACACACCAACGAAAATGGTTTGTTGGATCTCGATCGTAGTGATACACATATTCATAATATTGAAGCCAAAAGATGCAAAGTTAATAATGATAGTGCAACTTATTTGTGGCACTGTTGTTTAGGTCATATTGGTGTAAAGCGCATGAACAAACTCCATGTAGATGGGATTTTGGAATCACTTGATTATGAATCACTTGATGCTTACATACCATGCCTTATGGGCAAGATGACTAAAACTCCGTTCTACGGAACAATGGAGCGAGAAACTGACTTGTTGGAAATAATACATACTGATGTATGCGATCCGATGAGTGTTAAGGCTCGCGGCGGGTATCATTATTTTCTGACCTTCACAGATGATTTGAGCAGATATGGGTACATCTACTTGATGAAACATAAGTCTGAAAAGTTCAGAGTATTTCAGAGTGAAGTGGAGAATCATCGTAACAAGAAAATAAAAGATTCTACGATATGATCGTGGAGGAGAATATTTGAGTTACGAGTTTGGCCTTCAATTGAAACAATGTGGAATAGTTTCACAAACTCATGCCACCTGGAACACCACAGCATAATGGTGTGTCCGAACGTCATAACTTTACTTTATTGGATATAGTGCAATCTATGATGTTTCTTACCGATTTACCAATATTGTTTTGGGGTTATGCATTAAAGACAGCTGCATTCACGTTAAAAAGGGGCACCATCTAAGTCCGTTGAGACGACACAATATGAACTGTGGTTTGGCAAGAAACTAAAGTTGTCGTTTCTTAAAGTTTGGGATTGTGATGCTTATGAATAAGTTTCATCCTGATAAGCTCAAACCCAAATCGGAGAAATATGTCTTCATAGGATACCCAAAGGAGACAGTTGGGTACACCTTCTATCACAGATCCAAAGGCAAGACATTCGTTGCTAAGAATGGATCCTTTCTAGAGAAGGAGTTTCTCTCGAAAGAAGTAAGTGGGAGGAAAGTAGAAAACTTGATAAGGTAATTGTACCTTCTCCCTTATTGGAAAGTAGTTCATCACAGAAATCTGTTCCTGTGACTACTACACCAATTAGTGAGGAAGATAATGATGATGATCATATAACTTCAGATCAAGTTACTACCGAACCTCGTAGGTCAACCAGAGTGAGATCCACACCAGAGTGGTACGGTAATCCTATTCTGGAGGTCATGTTACTTGACCATGACGAACCTACGAACTATGAGGAAGCGATGATGAGCCCAGATTCCGCGAAATGGTTTGAGGCCATGAAATCTGAGATATGATCCATGTATGAGAACAAAGTATGGAATTTGATGGATTTGCCCGATGATCGGCAAGCCATAGAAAATAAATGGATCTTCAAGAGGAAGACAGACGCTGATAGTAGTGTTACTATCTACAAAGCTAGAATTGTCGCAAAAGGTTTTCGACAAGTTCAAAGTGTTGACTACGATGAGAGTTTCTCACACGTATCTATGCTTAAGTCTGTCCGAATCATGTTAGCAATTGCCGCAATTTATGAAATCCGGCAAATGGATAAACAAAATTGCATTCCTTAATGGATTTATTAAAGAAGAGTTGTATACAATACAACTAGAAGGTTTTGTCGATCCTAAAGGTGTTAACAAAATATGCAAGCTCCAGCGATCCATTTATGGACTGGTGCAAGCATCTCGGAGTTGGAATAAACGCTTTGACAGTGTGATCAAAGCATTTGGGTTTATACAGACTTTTGGAGAAGCCTGTATTTACAAGAAAGTGAGTGGGAGCTCTGTAGCATTTCTGATATTATATGTAGATGACATATTACTGATTGGAAATGATATAGAATTTCTGGATAGCATAAAGGGATACTTGAATAAGAGTTTTTCAATGAAAGACCTCAGTGAGGCTGCTTACATATTGAGCATCAAGATCTATAGAGATGGATCAAGACGCTTGATAAGTTTTTTCAATGAGTACATACCTTGACAAGATTTTGAAGTAATTCAAAATGGAACAGTCAAAGAAAGAGTTTCTTGCTTGTGTTACAAGGTGTGAAATTGAGTAAGACTCAAAGCCCGACCACGGCAGAAGATAGAAAGAGAATGAAAGTCATTCCCTATGCCTCAGCCATAGGTTCTATAAAGTATGCCATGCTGTGTACCAGATCTATTGTATACCCTACACTGATTTTGGCAAGGGAGTACAATAGTGATCTAGGAGTAGATCACTGGACAGCGGTCAAAATTATCCTTAGTGGAATAAGGATATGTTTCTCGATTATGGAGGTGACAAAAAGGTTCGTCGTAAAAGGGTTACGTCGATGCAAGTTTTGACACTAATCTAGATGACTCTAGGTCTCAATCTAGATACATATTGAAAGTGGGAGCAATTAGCTAGAGTAGCTCCGTTCAGAGCATTGTAGACATAGAAATTTGCAAAATACATAGGATCTGAATTTTGGCAGACCCGTTGACTAAGCTTCTCTCACAAGCAAAACATGATCACACCTTAGTACTCTTTGGGTGTTAATCACTAGCGATGTGAACTAGATTACTGACTCTAGTAAACCCTTTGGGTGTTGATCACATATCAATGTAAACTATGGGTGTTAATCACATGGTGATGTGAACTATTGCTGGTAAATCACATGGCGATGTGAACTAGATTATTGACTCTAGTACAAGTGGGAGACTGAAGGAAATATGCCCTAGAGGCAATAATAAAGTTATTATTTATTTCCTTATTTCATGATAAATGTTTATTATTCATGCTAGAATTGTATTAACCGGAAACATAATACATGTGTGAATACATAGACAAATAGAGTGTCACTAGTATGCCTCTACTTGACTAGCTTGTTAATCAAAGATGGTTAAGTTTCCTAACCATAGACAAAGGAGTTGTCATTTGATTAACAAGGTCACATCATTAGTTGAATGATCTGATTGACATGACCCATTCCATTAGCTTAGCACCCGATCGTTTAGTATGTTGCTATTGCTTTCTCCATGACTTATACATGTTCCTTTGACTATGAGATTATGCAACTCCCGTTTACCGTAGGAACACTTTGTGTGCTACCAAACGTCACAACGTAACTGGGTGATTATAAAGGAGCTCTACAGGTGTCTCCGAAAGTATTTGTTGGGTTGGCGTATTTCGAGGTTAGGATTTGTCACTCCGAATGTCGGAGAGGTATCTCAGGGCCTTCTCGGTAATGCACATCACATAAGCCTTGCAAGCATTGCAACCAATAAGATAGTTGCAAGATGATGTATTACAGAACGAGTAAAGAGACTTGCCGGTAACGAGATTGAACTAGGTATTGGATACCGACGATCGAATCTCGGGCAAGTAACATACCGATGACAAAGGGAACAACGTATGTTGTTATGCGGTCTGACCGATAAAGATCTTCGTAGAATGTGTAGGAGCCAATATGGGCATCCAGGTCCCGCTATTGGTTATTGACCAGAGATTTGTCTCAGTCATGTCTACACTGTTCTCGAACCATAGGGTCCGCACGCTTAAGGTTACGATGACAGTTATTATGAGTTTATGCATTTTGATGTACCGAAGTTAGTTCGGAGTCCCGGATGAGATCACGGACATGAGGAGGAGTCTCGGAATGGTCAAGACGTAAAGATTGACATATTGGACGACTATATTCGGACATCGGAATGGTTCCGAGTGGTTTCGGATAAAACCGGAGTGCCGGAGGGGTTACCGGAAACCCCCGGGGAAGTAATGGGCCTTATTGGGCCCACGGGGAGAGAGAGGGAAGCAGCCAGGAGGTGGCGCGCGCCCCCCCTCATGGGAGTCCGAATTGGACAAGGAGGGGGGCGCGGCCCCCCTTTCCCTCTCCCTCTCCCTCTCTTTCCTTCCCCCCTCTCTTCCTAGTTGGACTAGGAAAGGGGAGTCCTACTCCCACTAGGAGGAGCACTCCCCCCTCCCTTTGGCGCGCCCCAATAGGGCCGGCCGGCCTCCCCCTTGCTCCTTTATATACGGGGGCAGAGGGGCACCCCAAGACACACAAGTTGATCTTCGTGATCGTTCCTCAGCCGTGTGCGGTGCCCCCCTCCACCATATTCCACCTCGGTCATATTGTCGCGGTGCTTAGGCGAAGCCCTGCGTCGGTAGTTTATCAAGATCGTCACCACGTCGTCGTGCTGACGAAACTCGTCCCCGAGAGCTTTGCTGTATCGGAGCCCGGAGAACGTCATCGAGTTGTACGTGTGTCAAGAACTCGGAGGCGCCGGAGTAACGGTGCTTGGATCGGTCGGATCGGGAGGACGTACGACTACTTCCTCTATGTTGTGTCAACGCTTCCGCTTCGGTCTATGAGGGTACATAGACAACACTCTCCCCTCTCGTTGCTATGCATCACCATGATCCTGCGTGTGCGTAGGAAATTTTTTGAAATTACTACGTTCCCCAACAGAATCCACGGACCAAATCGTCGGATCTGAAGGATTTGGGAGAGGCGATTGAGAGGGGGAGAGGAGAGGGCCACCGCCACGGCTTCTTCTCTAACTGGTGCAATGGGGTGGGTGTGGGAGTAGAGGGTCACGGCGGCTGCATCTAAGTCACAATGCAGCGCCTAAGGGCTAGGTGCTGCACATTACATGTGTGGCGCCTAGCTCAGAGGCGCTGCACTGCTGGGTGCGGGCCCAGGGGCTGCCACGGTGGACAGAGGTGCAATGCCCCAGAGCTAGGTGCCATGGTTCTAAGTCTGACAGTAGAATAGGGGGGTAGGAATGTAGAGGCAAGATCTCAGCTATGGAGGAGTTGTACACGCAAGGTTTACGAGTTCAGGCCCTTCTCGGAGGAAGTAACAACCCTACGTCTCGGAGCCCGGAGGCGGTCGACAGGATTATATGCGTGTGAGTTACAGGGGGTGCGAACCCTTGTCCCAGAGGAGGGGGTGGCTTATATAGAGTATGCCAGGACCCCAGCTCCCCCCCTCCCCCCCGTTACATAGGATTCATTGTACATTAAGAGAGGGGCGTTACTAATAATGCCAGCAATAAAGATGCATAATGACCATAAAGCTATGGCTTAATTCCCGACCGTTGCAAAGCAGAGTGGCCTTAGACCTCCCGGTGGTCGAGTGATTGTCTATATGGTCGAGTGTCTTCAAGACCGTCAAGTGGAACATTGCTTCATGGTCGAGTGGATGACGGTTCTTCTTCAAAAGTTTCTGGTTTGTTTAGGGATGTCCTTGGGGAGGGTATCTTTAACAGGTCCATGACCCTACCCTAGGCACATAGCTTCATCATTAGCCCTCGAATGGATCGAGGTTTGAGTGGGGAAGGAGTTGAGAACACTTCTGACCCATTTTTGTGCTACGAGCATACTTTGTTCTGGATCGACGAACTGAGGTGATGACACCAACTTCTTTTTCAGTCGCCTTGATCCATTCTTAGTTTTCGTCGAGTGAGTTTATTTATTGGAAGAGCTCCGAGTGACGATGTGGAGGAGATCTTCCGCCTGACAAGTTGTTCTGCTGTCCGTGGATTCCGCTGGATTCCAATTTCGGGAAGCGCGCGGGACGGAGGAGGGCGCAGTAATCGGATGGGATAAGGCAGGGACGCCTCGATTTCCATGCCACCTTTTTCGCCATGTACCGCGCGCGCGACTGTTGTGGGATTTGATAGGATCGCCCGGGCCTACAAGTCAGTCACTCGGAAGTAACCCCATATAAGGCGTTGGGCTGGGGTTTTGGAACAGTGCGTTCTCATTTCCTCCTCTCTTCCCCGTCCTTCTCCGTCGCGCTCACTTTCGTCCTAGTGCCGCTGCTCCGTGCACATCTCGCCGGCGACGATGGGGAAAGAGAAGACGGTGGCTCTGGAGCGGGCAAAGAAGGCGACGGCGAAGGCGAAGGGGAAGACGACCAGTCGGGGCGGATCTTCCTCGAGGGCCGACCTGCCGCAGGGCTGGATCCAGGGCGACTGGATCCGCTCGACGATTCGTCAAGAAGACCTCGACGACCTAGCCTATGGAGGACTGATCCCCCACGGATCGGCGCGGCTTGCGGGGAAGGAGTCCGAGCCGCAGCCTCGGGAGGGTGAGCGCGTTCTCCTTACCACCCACGTCGACCGTGGGTTTTCCTTGCCTCCTCGCCCTTTCTTTCGGGGATTTCTGAATTTCTTTGGGGCACAACTCCACCACTTCACACCCAACATAATCGTGTATCTTGCTGCTTTCGTGTCTTTGTGCGAGAATTTCTTGGGTTGTCGACCTCATTGGGGTCTTTTCAAGCACATTTTCACATGTCGCTCCCAGACGGTGAAAAAAGCCAATCCGAGTGACGAGAGAACACAAGTGATTCAGATGTGCGGGGGTCTTGGGATTCAGATGAGAGGGAAAAGTTCTTTTCCGGCCATGATTATTCCCAACTCGGTCCGTGGATGGCAGTCGACCTGGTTCTACTGCAAAGACCAGCCGGCGCCAGGGCAGTCGACTGGACTCCCTCCTTTTTCCATGGACCGAGTGAGGAAGCCCTCCTCTTTGAAGGTGATCCCGGAGGAGAAGGCGCAGGTTAAGGTGCTGGTCGAACGGGTTGTCCAGCTTATCCGTGATGGGGTGACTGGTATGGATCTCTTGGAGGTCTTCCTCCGGCGATGCATCCAGCCACTTCAAGCTCGAGACCATCCGATGTGGATGTATTCGGGCACTGAGGACACCACTCGGATCCACCTGGAGGAGGTCGCGGATGCCACGCTGGAGGGGTGGCTGACGAGCATCACTGGGAACAAAGACAACCCTAGGGGAGCCAGGAGAATTCCTCCACTTGACCAGTCCCACGTACCGGACAAGGTTCAACTCTGAGTTTCTGACTGTAATTTTAATCATGCAGCTATTTATGCTCCGTCGACTGACTTTTGTTCTGCTTGTTTTTCTTCCAGGCCCTTATCGAAATGTACTCAATGCCCAACGGAGAGCAAGAGCAAGACCCGGAATGGGAGGCGAGCAGCGGCGACAGTGGCGACTGGCATTCTGACGGAGAGGGGAACGAGGAAAGTGACGACTCAAGTGACGAAGAAGAAGTCGAGTCACCTCCTCGCAGGGAGAGGCGATCCAAGCTCGACCAAGACCGGCCAAGCGACCGTGAAAAGGCGATTGCTCAGACTGGCCAGTCTTCAAAGCGCCCTCGGACGTCTTCACCGGCCCCGACTGAAAAAGCGTCAAAGCAGCCCAAAGTTCTAGTGAAGAAGCCTCGGAAGGCGTTGCCGAAGATTAAGATTGACATCCCCGTCGCTTCTGCGTGAGTGTCTCCCTTTGTATTCACTCGACGCTCCGTGCTGTTTATTTTTTCCTTGATTTGACCAGATGAACTTTGGAACTAGCAGCGCTGCTACTTCTGGGACTTCGGCTTACAGGGATGAGCATGAGGCAATGGAGGATGCAGTCACCCCCAATCTGGGTACGATTTCTGTCATTCTGTCTTTATTTGGTCGATTCAACTGTAATATATACCATTGGGTGATGTAATTTTGGCAACTGATCTTTGAACAGCTCCCAACATTATTGACCTCCCCAACGATGACGATGAAGAGCCAGAGAGGCCTTTGACGAGGAAAAATAGGAAAACTCCTGCAGACAAGGCGCCACAGTCGACGCCGATAGCGGAACCAGACGTTCAAGACGCTGGTGATGCCAATCGGGATTCTGTTACCTTCGTCGTACCACTGTCGAGTGCCCTGCCTTCTTCGTCGACTGCTCAAGCTCCTGCCGATCCACCTTCAGTTTTTGCCACCCATCACGTCCCAGAGGACGAAGTGAATGCTGCCAAGGAAGCCATACGCCAAGCAGGTATTATGATGGAGAAGATGAAGATGGTGCGGGATGCCATTCAGGCCGCCTATGATGCCAGCTCGGCTCTCCAAAGCAATGTTCAGGTAGCAGCACGTCGACTGATTTTCTTGGCTTGCTCTGTTAGGATATGGTACCTGAAAACTCTCTTTCTAAGGATGTTTGCATCTGTACACCCAGTGGGTGTTGGATCTTGTCACTGAGCAAATCCATGTTTTGAGCTGAATTTTGTTATTGAAGTTTTGGACTAGTGGGGGCACGCTGAGTGCACCCTGGGTGTAGTCCCCGAGACTACGGTGGACTGCGGGCAGTCGACTGTAGTCTTGAATTTTTAATTCCTTCACTCGGTCTGGCCTGGCCATGTCGAGTGTAAACTGGACCAGTGGGGGCACGCTAAGTGCACCCACTGGGTGTAGTCCCCGAGACCGTGGTCGACTGCTGGCAGTCGAATATGGCCTGAAGAGCTTGTTTGTTGTTGTCTTCCTTCTTCTTTTTTATACACTCGCGCCGAAAAGGTCTCGTCGAGTGTTAACTGAACCAGTGGGGGCACGCTAACTGCACCCACTGGGTGTAGTCCCCGAGACTATGGTGGACTACGGGCAGTCGACCGTAGTGTTAGTATTTATTGTCTTTGTCGTTTTTCTCTGTAAAATAACCCATCCTCTCTGATTGCAGAAATCTTCTGACCTTGGAGCTCGCTTTGCCGACTTGGAAAAGCAACAAATTCAACTCAACCTTGACCTGGAGTTGGCCAAGTCAGAGTTGCAGAAGGCCAAAGATGATGCCAATGGTAAGGAAGCTTTGTCGACTGGTTTGTCTTAGACCCGGATTTCATTCTGCTCTTTCTGAACTGAGCATCATTTCTATTCAGAAAAACTGAATCAGGCTCTGGTAAAGAAGGATCAAGATCTAGCTGCTACACAAAAGAAGGCCGATGACCAAACTGCTATGGCTGAACAGAAGCTGGCTTCAGTCGGCAAACTGGAGGAGGAGAACGCCAAGATAAAATCTGCTCTGGACGAAGCTAACAAGGAGGTAACCCGCTTGAAGAAGGACAAGGTCAACTTGAACGAGAAGATGGAAGGCATTACTTGCAGGAGGGATAATCTGGAAAGCTATCTGAGGAGCCTCGCCAAGAAGTTATTTATCAAGCTTGAAGGTATATATCATGTTCCGACTGGTTTATCTTTGTCGACTCGGCATACGAATATTGACTCATCTTTGGATTGTGCATGCAGAGTTTTGCCGAGACTTCGAGGAGGAGACTGGGCGAATTGAACCAAGTTTGGACCCTATCAACTCTCCCGTGAAGGACGAAACTGCTATGAACCTGCTCCAACTGGAATCCCGCATCGACGGCGTTGTTGACTATTTGGCTCGACTGAAAGTCGCCACATCGCGGATTGACACGGTACTTTGGCCAAGGGCAACACTCCAAAACGACCTCGAGTCTCTGATGAGTCGACTTAACGAGATCCCTGGTCGAGTGCAGGAATGGAAGAAGTCTTCTGCTCGGTGTGGTGCCGATGTGGCTCTGTCTTTGGTTCGCATCCATTGCAAAGAGGCACGAGAAGATAAGCTGGCAGTGATCAAGGTCGCCAACACCAAGAAGCATGACTTCCGATCTTTTATGGAGACTTTCATCACCGCTGCCACTCGGATCGCCGATGGTGTCGACCTGGACGAGTTTGTCAAGCCTGCCAACCCTCCTCATGCGGAACGAGCAAACTTTTATGCCTCACCTTAAATTTGCCTCGGAATGCCGAGTGGATTTCGTAACCGTTAAACTCTTTCGGGCTGAATGCCCGAGTACTTTGATCTGCGGTCTAGGACCTTTAGGATTTATCTGAACTTGGTTTATTTCCGAATATGTTTGCATTTGCCTTCGAGTAAACTTTGTTCTTTGCTCGGAACAATCTTTATGCTTGAGATGCAGCTCTGAGGTGGAAAATCCAATCGACCTGCGTTTCATCGTTCTTGCAGGTAGGGATGGAGCACGTATCACTGTCGACCTGCACCTCGTCGTCCTTGCGGATCGGGATGGAACGCATGTTGTACTTGTGGCGTAGCTCTGAAGGAGAAGGTAGCAGTCGACCTGCACCTCATCGTCCTTGCGGATCGGGATGGAGCGCACGTTGTACTTGTGGCGTAGCTCCGAAGGAGAAGGTAGCAGTCGACCTGCACCTTGTCGTCCTTGCGGATCGGGATGTTTTTCGAACTTCGGCGAGTACTGGACCGCAATTAAGCCCCCGAGTGGAAGGATTGCTCTCCACTCGGTAGGATTTTTCAAACTTAGGCGAGTACTTGACTGCAGCTAAGCCTCTGAGTGGGAGGATTGCTCTTCACTCGGTAGGATTTTTCAAACTTAGGCGAGTACTTGACTGCAGCTAAGCCTCCGAGTGGGAGGATTTCTCTCCACTTGGTAGGATTTTTCAAACTTAGGCGAGTACATAACTGCATCTAAGCCTCCGAGTGGGAGGATTGCTCTCCACTCAATAGGTTTTTTCAAACTTAGGCGAGTACTTGACTGTAGCTAAGCCTCCGAGTGGGAGGATTGCTCTCCACTCGGTAGGATTTTTCAAACTTAGGCGAGTACTTGACTGCCGCTATGCCTCCGAGTGGGAGGATTGCTCTCCACTCGGTAGGATTTTTCAAACTTAGGCGAGTACTTGACTGTAGCTAAGCCTCCGAGTGGGAGGATTGCTCTCCACTCGGTAGGATTTTTCAAACTTAGGCGAGTACTTGACTGCAGCTAAGCCCCCGAGTGGGAGGATTGCTCTCCACTCGGTATGATTTTTCAAACTTAGGCGAGTACTTGACTACTGCTAAGCCTCCGAGTGGGAGGATTGCTCTCCACTCGGTAGGATTTTTCAAACTTAGGCGAGTACTGGACTGCGGCTAAGCCCTCGAGTGGGAGGATTGCTCTCCACTCGGTAGGATTTTTCAAACTTAGGCGAGTACTTGACTGCAGCTAAGCCTCCGAGTGGGAGGATTGCTCTCCACTCGGTAGGATTTTTCAAACTTAGGCGAGTACTTGACTGCAGCTAAGCCTCCGAGTGGGAGGATTGCTCTCCACTCGGTAGGATTTTTCAAACTTAGGCGAGTACTTGACTGCAGCTAAGCCTCCGAGTGGGAGGATTGCTATCCACTCGGTAGGATTTTTCAAACTTAGGCGAGTACTTGACTGCAGCTAAGCCCCCGAGTGGGAGGATTGCTCTCCACTCGGTAGGATTTGTTTAAACTTAGGCGAGTACTGGACTGCGGCTAAGCCCCCGAGTGGGAGGCTGGCTCACCACTCGGTAGGATTCTTTTAAACTTAGGCGAGGCGGATTCGCATCTAAGCCTCCGAGTGAGAGGCTGGCTCCGCACTCGGTAGGATTTCAAAAACTTAGGCGAAACGGATTCGCAGCCAAGTCACCCACTGGGGGATTTCAGAATGTTAACAAAAGCGACAACAATTATTCCGAAAAAGAAAAACTGCAAAGCTCTTGTTACTGATAAATAAACTAAAAAGGTACTTCTTATTACATCTCATCTGAATGAGTGCTTAAGTATAAAAGGGGCAGAGCGGCTCCGCATTCCAAGCTCGTGGCTTATCAATCTGGCGATCGATATTGTAAAGATGGTACGCTCCATTGTGGAGAACTCTGGTGACGATGAAGGGACCTTCCCAAGTAGGAGCAAGCTTGTATGGTTTCTGTTGATCCACTCGGAGGACCAAGTCTCCTTCTTGGAAGGCTCGACTCTTCACATTTCTGGCATGGAATCGACGCAAATCTTGCTGATAGATAGTCGATCGGATCATGGCCATCTCTCTTTCCTCTTCTAGGAGGTCGACTGCGTCCTGTCGGGCTTGTTCTGCTTCATCTTCAGAGTAGAGCTCGACTCGGGGTGCATTGTGAAGCAAGTCACTCGGTAGAACTGCTTCAGCTCCGTAGACCAGAAAGAATGGAGTTCGTCCAGTTGACCGATTAGGGGTGGTCCTCAATCCCCAAAGAACTGATGGAAGTTTGTCGACCCATGCGCCTGCCGCGTGCTTGAGATCGCGCATCAGTCGGGGTTTCAGTCCTTTGAGGATTAGGCCATTTGCTCTTTCCGCTTGTCCATTCGACTGGGGGTGAGTGACTGAAGCGTAGTCGACTCGTGTGCCTTGAGAGGCGCAAAACGCTCTGAAATTCTCGGAATCGAAGTTTGACCCATTATCAGTGATGATGCTATGTGGAACTCCATATCTGAATATCAACTCTCTGATGAAACTGATAGCAGTGCAAGCATCAAGATTCTTGATAGGCTTAGCTTCAATTCATTTAGTAAACTTGTCGACTGCCACTAGTAAATGAGTGAAGCCGCTCCTGCCAGTTCTCAATGGTCCAACCATATCCAATCCCCAAACAGCGAAGGGCCAGACGAGTGGAATGGTCTTCAAGGCTGATGCGGGTTTGTGTGACATATTGGAGTAGAACTGACATCCTTCACATTTGTCAACTATCTCTTTCGCCATTTCATTTGCTCTTGGCTAGTAAAATCCCGCTCGGTATGCTTTAGCCACAATGGTCCGAGAGGACGCATGATGACCACAGGTCCCCGAGTGGATATCGTCAAGAATTATTTGACCTTCTTCCGGCGTTATACACTTCTGACTGACTCCAGTCGCGCTTTCCTTGTATAACTGTCCCTTTATCACAGTAAAGGCCTTGGATCGACGGACGATCTGTCGAGCCTCTTCTTCATTCTCTGGGAGTTCTTTCCTTAGGATGTACGCAATGTACGGCACCGTCCAGTCGGGAGTGATGACCAAAACTTCCATGATCAGGTCGACCACTGCTGGAAACTCAACTTCAATCGGATCCGTGGCACTTTTTGGCTGCACGGCTTCTTTGGTGAAAGGATCTTCTTGAACTGATGGTGTGTGGATGTGTTCTAAAAACACATTGTTGGGAATGGCTTCTCTCTTGGAACCTATTTTTTCCAAATCATCAGCTGCTTGATTTTTCAGTCGGGGTATATGATGAAGCTCTAACCCCTCGAAGTTCTTTTCTAGCTTTCTCAATGCATTGCCGTAACCAGTCATGGCCGTACTTCTGATGTCCCACTCCTTCATCACTTGATTAACCACCAAATCTGAGTCGCCATAGACCATGAGGCAACGGACGCCGAGTGAAATGGCCATATGCAACCCATACAAAAGTGCTTCATATTCTGCTTCGTTATTGGAGGAATAAAAGTGAATTTGGAGAACATATCTGAGCTTATCTCCTCGGGGGGAAACCAACACTACCCCAGCACCGGAACCATTCAGCATCTTAGAACCATCAAAGAACATGGTCCAGTACTCCGAGTGAACTTGAGTCGGTTGCTGCTGTTCAATCCACTCGGCGACAAAATCTGCTATTGCTTGGGACTTGATAGCTTTCTTTGCCTCAAACTTGATATCTAAGGGAAGGATTTCAATCGCCCATTTGGCCACTCGACCAGTTGCATCTCTGTTGTGCAGAATCTCCGACAATGGAGCGTCACTGACGACTATAATAGAGTGGTTGGAGAAATAGTGTGCAACCTTCTTCGTGGTCATGTAAATCCCATAAAAAAAGCTTCTGATAGTGCGGATATCTCTGCTTTGACGGAGTCAGAACTTCAGAAACATAGTAAACTGGGCGCTGAACTTTATAGGCTTTTCCTTCTTCTTCCCGCTCGATCGTAACTACTGTACTGACGACTTGTCCAGTGGCTGCAATATAAAGCAGCAAAATCTCTTTGCTGATTGGAACAGCAAGCACCGGCTGGGTGGAAAGCAGGGCTTTTAGCTCTACAAATGCTGCATCAGCTTCATGAGTCCACTCGAACTTATCTGACTTCTTCATCAGTCGGTAGAGGGGTAGTGCCTTCTCACCGAGTCTGGAAATGAATCGACTTAGGGCGGCCAAACAACCAGTAAGCTTCTGGACATCATGCACACGCACGGGGCATTTCATTCGGAGTATGGTACCAACTTTCTCGGGGTTAGCGTCAATCCCTTGTTCGGAAATGAGAAAACCGAGTAACTTTCCTCCTGGAACTCCGAACGTGCACTTTGATGGATTAAGCTTGATATCGTACCTTCGGAGGTTGGCAAAGGTTTCAGCAAGGTCAGCCAGTAGGTCGGAACCTTTACATGACTTGACCACAATGTCATCCATGTACGCTTCCACATTCCGACTGATTTGAGTGAGTAAACACTTCTGGATCATCCGCATGAACGTGGCTCCAGCGTTCTTCAGACCGAATGGCGTAGTGACATAACAGAAGCACCCGAATGGGGTGATGAAAGTTGTTTTAATTTCATCGGGTCCATACAGACGGATCTGATGATACCCGGAATAGGCGTCCAAAAAGGACAAACGCTCACACCCCGTAGTCGAGTCGACTATTTGATCAATGCGGGGGAGAGGAAAGTGGTCCTTCGGGCAGGCCCGATTGATATGCTTGAAGTCGATGCACATGCGAAGTGAATCGTCCTTCTTAGGGACCATGACAACATTAGCTAACCACTCGAAGTGGTAAATCTCTCAGATAAACTCAGCTGCAAGGAGTCGAGCCACTTCTTCACTGATTGCTTTTCTCTTTTGTACGGCGGACCGTCGAAGATGTTCCTTGACCGGTTTTACCTTTGGGTTGACTTGCAAACGATGCTCAGCCAGTCCCCTGGGAACACCTGGCATGTCAGAAGGTTTCCATGCGAAGATGTCCCAGTTCTCACGGAGGAACTGGATGAGCGCTTCTTCCTATTTGGAGTCGAGTGCTGTTGAAATGTGGCTCAGAGCAGCATTGGGGTCAGTCGGGTGGATATGAATCGGTTTTGTTTCTCCGGACGACTGAAATGCTGAATCCATTGCAGGCTTCTTAGCTCGCAGCAAATCACTCGGATCTGCACTTTTTTGATGCTCCTGCAATTCCACCACTGCCATCTGTGCATCGGTGATCTTCGAGCCCTTCTGAAAGCACTCTTCTGCCTTCTTCCGATTGCCAGTAATAGTGATCACACCTTTGGGACCAGGCATCTTCAATTTGAGGTACACATAGCATGGTCGAGCCATGAAACGTGCATAAGCTGGCCTGCCCAGAATAGCGTGATAAGCGCTCTGGAAATCCACAACTTCAAACGTCAACTTTTCTTTGCGGCAATTCTTGGAATAACCGAAAACCACGTCAAGAGCAATTTGGCCGAGTGACTCAGCCTTCTTTCTAGGAATGACTCCATGGAAACTCATGTTACTGGTACTGAGCCTGGACATCGGAATGCCCATCCCTTTCAACGTCTCTGCATACAGTATATTCAGGCCACTGCCACCATCCATCAAAACTTTAGTCAGTCGAGTGCCTTCGACAACTGGGTCGACCCCCAAAGCTTGCCTCCCAGGGGTGGCTATGTGCATCGGGTGATCAGACTGGTCGAATGTGATGGCAGTCTGAGACCATTTCAAATAACTGGGTGTCGCCGGAGCAACCATATTCACTTCTCTGTTGATAACTTTCAATCGACTTTTGCTTTCAACATCAGCAAAAATCATCAGGGTGGAATTGACCTGGGGGTATCCATCATCACTATCTTCTTTGTCCTCAACTTTGTCCGACTCTTATATTCAAAAAAAACTTTGTTTGACTCCTTTTCCTTATCTTTGGGCTGTTTCCCATGGAACTGCTGGATCAAGAGCCGACACTGTCGAGTGGTATGTTTCGGGTAAATGAGTTTACCCTCTTCATCTTTATTTGTGTGAATGTGGCACGGAAAATCTAACACATCATTTCCGTCTTGGTCTTTCACTTTCTTGGGGTTCCAAGGCCCTTTGGGTTTCCCCTTAAACTTTCCTTGAGTCACGGCCAAGGCTTCTCCAGGAGCAGCTGGCTTGGCTTTGCGCTTCTGCTTCCGACTAGAATTTCCTCCTCCGGTTTCATGGGCGACTGATTTGTGCTTGCCACTCCAGAGCCGATCCTCTTCTTCACCATTGGCATACTTGGTGGCAATCTCCATCAATCGACTCAGAGACATGTCTCCAGTCCGACCAAACTTCAGATTCTACTCTCTATACTTGACGCCTTTGTTGAAAGCACAGACTGCTTGGTGATCAGACACATTCTCCACTGTGTGATGCAACGTGATCCATCTCTGGATGTAATCCCTCAAAGTTTCATTCGTCTTCTGCACACAAGATTGCAGCTCTGTCAACCCTGCTGGTCGCTTGCAAGTTCCTTCAAACGTTCTAACAAACACTCGGGCAAGATCTTCCCAAGTGTAAATGTTTATGGGTGCTAATTAGTTCTGCCATGCTCTGGCCGAGCCCTCCAACATGAGAGGCAGGTGTTTCATGGCCACTTCATCATTGCTGTCGCCAATCTGAACAACCACTCGGTAGTTGTCGGTGTCAAAACCGGCGGATCTCGGGTAGGGGGTCCCGAACTGTGCGTCTAGGCGGATGGTAACAGGAGACAAGGGACACGATGTTTTTACCCAGGTTCGGGCCCTCTCGATGGAGGTAAAACCCTACTCCTGCTTGATTAATATTGATGATATGGGTAGTACAAGAGTAGATCTACCACGAGATCAGAGAGGCTAAACCCTAGAAGCTAGCCCATGGTATGATTGTTGTTCGTCCTATGGACTAAAACCCTCCGGTTTATATAGACACCGGAGAGGGTTAGAGTTACACAAAGTCGGTTACAATGGGAGGAGATCTACATATCTGTATCGCCAAGCTTGCCTTCACGCCAAGGAAAGTCCCATCCGGACACGGGACGAAGTCTTCAATCTTGTGTCTTCATAGTCCAAGAGTCCGGACAATGGTTATAGTCCGGCTATCCGGACACCCCCTAATCCAGGACTCCCTCAGTAGCCCCTGAACCAGGCTTCAATGACGACGAGTCCGGCGCGCAGATTGTCTTCGGCATTGCAAGGCGGGTTCCTCCTCCAAATACTTCATAGAAGATTTTGAACACAAGGATAGTTTCCGGCTCTGCAAGATAAATTCCACATATTGCCATATAGAGAATAGTATTTACACAAATCTAATCTGCTGACGTATTCCGTAGCATGACATCACACCACGGCCAAGCCTTTATTCGAATCGTTTTACTATCCCACCTCAGCGCGTTTTGCGAGGCGGTCTCCTTGGCACGTCTTGTCGAAGCAGAGATCGTGTCCCCTTAATTTATGGGATTCTCATCAATACGGATATGGGTAACCCAGTCGTCGTGCCCGTTGGTATATTTCCTTGATCAAAGGCGAGTCCCGAACGGTTACGGGGAGGGCTCTTGGTATTCTACCCCTTATAAAGAGACCAAGGCCTTACTCCTTTCTTTCAATCTCAACCGAGTTCGCCCTTTGCCTTGAGTTCCAACACCCAAGGTTCCAGATTTCAGGCGCTTCGTACCTTCGATGATGTACGATTCCGACCTTTGAGGCCAATGGATGCCTTCCTCCGTCACGGAGGAGGACGTGCTAAAGCTGAGAGAGGCCAGGTTCTTGACCGGTGAAATCTCGCATAGGCTGCCTGCTCAAGGGCAGGTTATTCCTACTCCCGAGCCTGGTGAGAGTGTGGTATTCGTTTCTCACTTCCTCCGAGGGCTTGGCTTTGCAACGGATCCCTTCGTGTGGGGGCTCATGTTTTATTATGGGCTGGAATTTCACGACCTAGCTCTGGAGTCCATCCTCCACATCTCATCGTTTATCGTTGTGTGCGAAGCCTTCCTCCACGTTACTCCACACTTTGGACTATGGCTTAAGACCTTTAAAGTAGAGCCGAAGATGATCGAGGGACGGCACGCTGAGTGCGGAGGCGCTGTTATAAGCAAAAATGCTGATGCTCCATGGCCTGAGGGCTCTTTTCAAGAGGAGTTCAACTTATGGCAACAAGAGTGGCTTTATATCACAGCTTCCAGGGGCACCAAGTGGGTGGCGCCACCTGCTTTCCGCTCGGGTCCCCCACCACGACTAGCGTCATGGGTCAGTGAGGGGCTGGACTGGGGGCCGGTGAAGGACGTCCCCCTGTTGCAGGGCCGCATCCGAGATCTCCTAGAAAGGGACATCTGCCTGGTCGTGGTGACACAGCTTATGCTAATTTGCCGAGTTATGCCCTGCAAACGTCGCCCCCTCCGCCTGTGGGAGTTCAATTCGGAGGGACCGCGAGCTCTCCAACACTTTCTTGGCATGACGCATGTGGAGATGTACAAATTGTTCTTCGGATCACAAGTAATGTGTCCGGATGCTACGGAGGATGCAGGACTAAGCTGCAATCGTCCGGATACTCAAGTAAGTAGCCCTGTCTCCGGACACACCATCCGTTCATTCATCACAACATCACCCTTAAAAGAGTTGTCTTTGAAACAGGAGTGGGTAGCGAAGGCGAAGTTAATCAAGTGTCCGGCCCCCTTCCTGAGACCTCGTCGAATCCCGTGTTGACCAGGATGCTGGAGATTGTGCCTTTGGAAGAGAACAAGGAGGGGGACAAGGGAGCTATCGCCTCCTCGAAGGAGTCTGTTGGGAAAGGGGGAATCAAAAATTCCTCTACCCAAGGGAAGAAGAGGACCGCCTCTGAAGACCCGGAGACCATGGTCTCAAAGCGGGGGAAGAAATCTTCGCCAGAGGGTCCTGCGCCGGGGGATACCTCGGCCGTACTATGCCCCCAAGGGGATCAGCCCTCCACCAAGCCGTAAGTAGAGAGGGGAGTTTGAAATGAGAGACACCCCTGTTCTATTCCTGAGGAAAATAACCAAAATTTTACCTTGTAGTTCGGATCTCAGCCCTTCTCAGCAGAGCTCATCTTCGGGGGATCTTCTTCCAGAGATGATGGAGAGCGGAACGCCTCCCCTTGCCGTACCGCCTCACGAGGCGGGCGACCCTGAGGTGTCGTCACGGAGGGTTTCTCCGAATCCGGCAGGGCCGGAAGGCAGTCATATGGCCCCCCAAAGCCCTCCGTATCTGGCCTTTGAAAAAGGCCATCGGACGAGTTCAGCACCGTCCGGTGCACGGCCGGAGGAGCTGAAGGATCAGCTCGAGCGAGCGTCTATCTCAGAAGAACACCGTACGTTAATGGGTACGGTGATTGAAAGGATTTCATCCACGGAGAGCGGGTTGCACGAGGCCGTTAGGAGTTTACTGATAGGTTTTGAGGTACGCGAAATGATGTACCTTTTGACAGTTCCGCATATATAAGATGCGCCCCTGAGACTCTGTGCGTTGTCAAAAGTGACGGTGCACAGAGGATCATAATCCCAGGGATAATATGTCGCCCTTCCTATGCAGGTGGCGAAGTGTCCGGTGGCTAGCCAGACTGATGAATTTGCCGAACTAAAGCGGTAACTTGACGTGGCAGATGCCGACATCGCGCTTGTCAACAAGCGGCTTGACGAGGCACAGGGTATGTAATTTCTCCGGAGACACCTGGTAAGAGGAGCTTGATGCCCGTATCTTACATCATGTGTGCTTGATGCAGATGGTGCCACTGCCATGGAGAACCTTCGGGCGGAACTTGCCCGGTCCAAGGAGCATGCCAGGGAAAGTGATGCGGCTGCCTTAAAGGCGGTTGAAGAGCTGAAAGCCGAACAGGCTGCTCACTGCCGAACCAGAAAGGAAATGGCCGAGATGGCTGTAAAGTTGAAGAGCACTGCCGACCGCTGCAAGCTTATTGAAAAAGAAGATCGGGCGGAACAGACGGACTTGGAGAAGGCCACTACAGAGGCCAAGGATGCTCGCTCTGCAATGAGAGCTATGAAGGAGGAGCTACATCAGGCCGGAGATATCGCGGCTGGAAAGCCCTTTATGCTACGAATGAAGTTCGGGGATCCTAAATATGCTCCGTTGGATCGGTTATGGAGTACGGCGGACCCTTATCTGGATTTGGCGGCGAGTGCCGCGGACACGGCCGAACACTTCCGATATCAAAAGGATCGCGAAGTGGAAAAACTCTTCTGGTCGCAGTTCCACAATCCAGAGCGTCCACTTCTATTAACCGATCATTTGGCCGAATGGGCCAAGCTGAATAGGTTATCCGGACTCGCCAGGAAGTATGTCGTGAGTCATCTGTGGCCGGAAAGGCCCGAGCTGAAAAGTTGTTTTAGCTTTGTGCAGTAGTTCCTTGGTGCGGTGCCACATATCAATGCAATGAAGAGGTCAGCATGCATAGAGGGTGCGCGGATGGCTCTTGCCCGTGTCAAAACATACTGGGCGGAGATGAAGGCCACCGCTATTGCATCCCAAGACTCGGGCAGGAGCCGAGTACCTGCCGAGCACTATTTTCAGGAAGTTCTGTAGGGCGCTCGTTTAATAGAGACGCGGTGCTTGAAGGATATTATGTTCGAATCACATGTATTATTGTAAAACAATGTTTTGATCGAATATAAAAGCTTTTTATACTTGTGCCTTCAAGAATTAAAACATCTCATGTGCGGCCGTTAATGTATATGAGTATATAACCTGAAAGATGGCAGTCTTTGGCTTCAGCCCCCACGCATATAATGCGGGGGTGTTCGCAAAGGCACATTTTCACACTTGATCCAATGTCTTGGTCCCATTAAGGAGGTGACAGCGCAGCGAACTAGGCAACCGGACTATAATGCTTTATCACTTTCACTTAGCCATAGGAGTTTGACAGTGGGGCTACTATATAGCCCATGGGGGCACCGCGCTCACCCGAATTCGAGGCGCGTGTGTGCCTGGCCGGGAAATGGCCCTTCGTTAATACGGAGGAATCCTAAAGATTCCGACGGGTCATCGAGTGGTTGACCGGTCTCACGCTATATCATGACAGTCAGTTTTCGGCTTTCTCTACTGAGGTGCTCGCCTGGCTGAATCGGGGCACAATCGCAGTAGTTCTCCTGGTGCCGCCTTAGCCGATAGAGCGGAACGTAAGGCAGCAAAACACAGGAGCCGGGCAAACCCAACATTTGACCAAAGACATGATTCAGAGCTGATGCATATAAGGCCAAACTCACGACGCCGAACACTCCCTAAGGTATTCGGTCTTTTATGAAAAACGGGCGGAACAGCGCCCTTGGTAATAAGCCCCTGGTGTCCAGGTATGTGCAAAATTCTGACGTGGCCACATGCCAAGATGCCAGCCTCCTCCTCGGCTATACTGAGAATCCGAGGGACGTGTATCAACAAGAGACAGTAAAAAGGTTTACGTAGGGTCTTAATAAAAAGAATCCTTGGAACGGGTCCCTGCTGCACGTCTGCGCCTGTGTCTCCGTTGTGTCGTATCCTGGACGGGTGTAGCACGGTATTCATCTGTAAAAGAGAAGAACTTAGTTGAAAAAAGGTCATGCGAAATGTACGTTATACTAAATAAACAAAGTATAATTCAAAAAATGAGTGAAATTGAGCCTTATTGTCTCTTGTTTTGCATGCGCGGAGCCCCTTGTAAGGGGGTGTACGGCTATTAAGCCTTTATCAATTGTATGTTTACGTCGGACTCGTCGAGCCATGTCCGTGGTCTTGACGACCTATTTAGGTGCTTTGATTGGCGAAGCCGCTTTAGTGTGTGGCTGTCAAGGCAGCCGCACAGTCTTCCGCGCGGGGGGAACACTCAATGTTTCCCTTTAGTGATATGATGCCTCGTGGACCGGGCATCTTAAGCGTAAGAGATGCATAATGCGGTATTGCGTTAAAGCGGGCGAAAGCCTCTCGTCCCAGCAGTGCTTGATAGCTACTTGAAAAAGGGGCGATGTGGAAGGTTAGCTTTTCATGGCGGAAGTTATTAGGGAGCCGAACATAACTTCTAGCCGGAGAGAACCCATGCAATGGGCATCCGGGCCTGGCGTTACTCCTTGAAAGGAAGTGTTGCTATGGCGAATTTTTGTTGGGTCTATCCCCATTTTGCGGATTGTGTCCTGATATAGCAGGTTTAGACCACTGCCGCCGTCCATCAGGACATGTGTAAAGTGGAGTCCGTCTATTATCGGATCTAATATCAAGGCAGTCCAGCCTGCGTTCCGGATACTTCTAGAGTATCCTGATGGTCGAAGGTGATCGGTTTTGACAACCAGTGGCGAGACTCCTTTGGGATGGGCCGTATGGCGCATATCTCTATAGGCGCCACTCCTTTTGTTACGTGAAGTAAGTTTACTGTTTTGACTTCTTGTGGGAAATTCTTTTGTTTCCCGGTGCTCTGCTTGTGGGGTTCGTCATCATCCTCACTTGGTGTGTCGAGCCCCTTGTGGTCGGCGTTGAGTTGGCCGGATTGCTTGAAGACCCAACATTCTCTGTGGGTATGGTTTGCAGGCTTCCCGGGGGTACTGTGGATTTGACATATCTTATCCAAGATTTTGTTTAGGTTAGATAGCTCGTCCCTGTTATCCTTTAGGGGCAGCTTTTTTTGATTCTGCCAAGAGCTTTTGAATCCAGTTGTCGGCGTTCTGGGAACGGGGGTCCCCAGAATTGCCTGCCTGCGGCCTGCGGCGTGGCTCGAAGGGGGCCCAGCACGGCCCATCTTCATCAACACAAGACCCAGGACCCTCGCGAGGGACCAAGCCTCGCGGGGGGGACGACGCGGAGCTTCTTCAGGCGCGGCCTCATCAGGCTGGCTCACGAGGAGACGGAGAGATCAAGGCAGGGTACCTCATGAGGTGCCTATGACGCAAGCCATGACGACCAAGGGCGCCAGGCGGGCGCCAGCCCGCGCAGTGTCCCCCTTTCCCCTTTGGTGCAAAGGGAGCAAGCGCAGGCGAGAGGATCAAGCAAAGGCATCCATTTTGGTGCAACGAGACCAAGACCAGTCCAATGGTGGGAAGGAGGTCATCGTGGAGCCCAGGACGGCGTCACCACAGAGTATTTGGCAGGCGAGGACCAACTTTAGTCAGGATAAGTGTACCAGATGTTCCCCTTCAAAATGGCCAATTCTTGGCGCCCTTCCCGCTCAAATTTTGGGAAGAGGCCCAGGGCCCTTGCCTATAAATAGGACTAGCCACCCCCAGGGTAGAGGCAGCTAGAATCCAGAGAGAGAGATCTAGCAGCCGAGAGATCAGACAGAGAGAAAGAAGGGCGTCTGAACTCCTCCTAGCAGTTCATCCTCGCAGCCAAGAACAGGCCCTCGCGAGGCTGTTCTTCCTTGTACTGTTCATCACCATCAGCCCAAGAGGCAATCCACCCACCACAAACTAGAGTAGGGTATTACACCACAATGGTGGCCCGAACTAGTATAAACCCTGTGTCTCTTGTGTTGTTCTTTCAGTAGTTTAGATCTTTGCGAGACGGAGAGGTAGAGGGCATAATTTCCGCGCGTGCCCCAGAGTTCGAACCTTAAGGGTCTGCTGGAACCCGAAATCCGACATTTGGCGCGCTAGGTAGGGGTGCACCGGAATCCACCCTTCTACCACTTCGCGTCCCGTCGCATCATCATCACCATGTCCGGCGACCAGATGAGCAATCAAGATCCATGGGTGGCGTGGCCCGCCCGTGCAGAGCCGCTTGCCTAGGGCGACCCCGCGCCCCAGGCAGCTCGTGGTCCGTAGGGCACTGCGGGCCGCGAGCGGCGCGGACTGGCTTCAACAACCCTCACACCGCGGCAAGCACGGTCGGTAGCAAGGGCCTCCAATCACGCCGGGAGCAGGCGAACTCGAGGGTCGCGCTCACGGTGGTCCGAGAGCTGTTGTAGTGTAGGCTGCTAGATGGCGGCCGCGACGTGCTGCTAGAGAGGGTCGCCGAGCTCCTGGGCTTTGCCGCCTTGGGGGCTCACCCCTTCTGCATCCAGCTCCCGTCTCAAGCCCAGGGCGGCACGCGCGGAGGCCCCGCGCGCGCCCGTGGGCCCCAAGACTATTCCAACGCCAGTGAAGCTGTCGGCGCCGGACTGGCGGTGGCGCTACCCCCGCCCCCGGCACGTGAAGGAGAGGGACTCGGCGCGGCCCACGGCCCCAGCGGGCAGCCGCGCTACCACCCCACGGTGGGCACGTCAAGCAGAGCTGCATGGCACACGGAGCACTACGGCGTAGCCTTCGGGATGACGGCGCCAGAAGAGTATGTGCCCCACATGATGGACCAAGGGCACGCTCACGAGGGCGAACAAGGCTCGCTCCTCAGCCCGAGCTGGGGGGACGAGACACCAGAAGCTGAGCTCTTCCAGGAGCCTCGGGACGGTCCCGCCGGCCGTGCTGGGGGCGACGATTATCGGGTATCACTAATTTCTCAGGAGCAGGCGTACGCTAATCATGGATCGCAAGAAGTGCAGGTCGCCACAGCAAGCAGCTGCCCCGCTCCCACAGTCTCCTACCCCTCGGGAGGAGGGCGCAGGGGGCTGCAGGAGAGGGGCAGAGATCCGACATCACCACCGCGGCGTTCGGAGCAAGGCGTTCTCAGGAGGTAGGCCCTCCGCTGGGGAGGCGCCTAAGGGCCTGCCCCTGGCAGAGGACCCGTGGTCGTCGGGGGAACCGCTGGCGACTGCTCTACCCCACCGGTGGCGTCCTGGTTTCCGGTCGTCGTTGGTGGCACTAGAGTGTGGCGCAAGGCGGGGCCCTCGTCTGGCGATATGAAGCAAGTGCCTGTGAAGCTCGCCGCCCCGTGACACTGTCATGTAATAATGAGTGGGGCTGTACACGCCCCGGAGTCTCAAGGGTGCCGGCCTCAGGCCCTGGGGCTCCCTCCCACGCCCAGTGGACAGCACTTAGCTCCGCGCTGGTGAGAAGACGTCCAAGACTAGATTAGGTGCCGGACGCGGCCTTTTGTCTGCTTTCATTGCCTTTTCCTTTGGTTGTAACTTTTCCCCCGCTGGATTTAAGTTGGATTCGAATTTGAGATTTGCGTGTGTTCGGGGAAGGGGTGCTTAGTCTCGTTCGAGCCATTTCTCATGTTCTAGTTACCGCTTCACCACAGCTGCCTCCCCTCACGAGCCCCTCGCGAGACGGGTCAGGCCCAGCTCATGCGCAACCCGGACTGTCGCTGTCGCTCCCTCTCGGGAGGATTTTCCGGTGCCTGCAGAGGTTGTCCTCTTAGGAAAAGTCCCAAAGCCTGTGAAGAAGGCGACTGCTTGTGAAGCTGTCGCGTTTGGGAAAAGGCCCGGCGCCTGTGAAGAAGGTGACTGCCTGTGAAGCTGTCGCGTTTAGGAAAAGGCCCAGAGCCTGTGAAGAAGGCGACTGCCTGTGAAGCTGTCGCGTTTAGGAAAAGGCCCAGAGCCTGTGAATAAGGCGACTGCCTGTGAAGCTATCGCGTTTAAGAAAAGGCCCAGAGCCTGTGAAGAAGGCGACTGCCTGTGAAGCTGTCGCGTTTAAGAAAAGGCCCAGAGCCTGTGAAGAAGGCGAATGCCTGTGAAGCCGCCGCATTTGGGAAAAGGCCCGGAGCCTGTGAAGAAGGCCAACGCCTGTGAAGCTCCTCGTGAGCGACGCCCTCATATCCTACGGATTCAGCTAGAGAACACCCAAGACGTCATGCCCTCCCACGGGCTGCCTCGGGGGCCTGCGCAAAACAAAGGTAAACCAGCCAACTACCGGGCACGGGCGTACGCGCAATGTAACAACTACTAATACGATGAGCACATGTTTTACATGAGGGGCTCCCCCTCCCAAAATGCTCTCACAGCCATCAGGCCAAAACCTGAGTTCTATTCATGCAGGGTAAAAAAGACAGGAGCGATATATACTCAGTCGGACAAATCCCCCAATGCGTTCTCGGGAGCGCCTCCCGAGCCGTCGCTGGCATCGCTGCACTCGCCATCGCTGTCTGCATCGCCACCAGCGGCGTCTGGGCCGTTCACCACACCGCCCTCATCGGCGGCCACGATCACGTCGTCGTCGTCCTAAGCGAAGGCCCTAATAAGAGCATCCACGTTGTCTTCCACCCAGTGCGCCAGGTCGTCTCGGACGGCCTGGGGAACTGGGGCGATAGCGGCGTCAAAGTCGAAGTGGGGATCCATGTTCCGGAGATGGCTGAAGACACGGGAAAAGGCGCGCCCAAGCAGGGCGCGGCTCCGCTCCTCCACCAACCTGTCGGCCCTGACCGACCGCGCCTCCAGCTGCGTCACCACGGCGGTGAAGAACTGCAGGTTGCCAGCATAGTTGATTGTGTGCGGCTCACCAACAGCCGCCTCACAGATGTTGCCCAAGGTTGTGTTAGCTCTCTCCCGGAGCGTGGCGAGCATGGGGCCATGCATGTGCTCCAGGACCTGACGCTGACGTATCTCATCCGCGTTCTGGCGCGTGACGCCCTCAGCCTCCTCCACCCGCTGGCGAAGACGGAGCATCTCGGCCTGGGAGGCGGCTAGCTCCCCCTGCGCTACCTCAAGGGAAGCCCGAGAGGCGTCGGCCCGCCGCGTCGCCTCCTCCCGCTTGGCCCTCAAGGCTGCGGTCCTTCCTTCAGCCTCGACCCAGACCAACTCCAGTCTCCTCTCGAGCTCGCGCTCGAGGTCTTGGCGCGCCATCGCCACCCAACGTCCAACCTCCTTCAGGACACGGGCTTCCCGTGCGGCGACATCGTCCTCCGCCTGCGTCACCAAGCGATCCCTCGTCTCCAGCCTCTCGTATTCACGGGTGCGTTCGGCGGCTTCCAGCGTTAACGCTTCCTCACACTTCTGGAGCTCAGCCGGGTCGCCTGAGGCCACCTTCATCGACACAAGGGCCGCCTCGCGCAGCTCCACTTGGTCCTCCAGTGAGTGGCACCCGGCCAGGAGATCCCGAGCCCGCTCCTCTGCCACTTCTCGCCGTCGGTCAGCTTCCCGGGCCTCCTCAGCAGCCTGGGACCGGGCCACCCGAGAGGCCTCCAGCGACGCCTTCGCCTCTTCATCATCAAGGTCGCGCTGATGGCGCGCGAGGGCGATGGCGGCCTCCAGCTCGCGCCTCCCTGCGGCCAGGCGAAGACCCTCGGCCTCCAGGCGCGCGTCTTCATCAGCGGGCTCCTCCCCAAGCAGGTCCACCGCGTCAGTCGCCCTTCGAAGAAACCCTTGGCGGCGAGCGCGACGCTCCCGGGCGCGCTCGAGCACGTCTTCCACACCATCATCTGCCCCAAGCAAGCGCCGGGGGCGACGAATCATCGTTCCCCCTCCGGGCAGGGGGCTGGGGGCTGGCGCCCTCACGACGGCCGGGCGCGCCGCGCCAGGAGCCTGGCCTGGAGCCAGCTCGTCTCCAGATGAAGGGCGTAGAGGGCGCCTGAGCCAGTCGCAGTCCACGACCAGACGAGAAGCCCACGATAGACTGGCTATGCCACGAGAGGGCCCGCGAAGGAAGATCGCGGGGAGTGAAGGGCAGCAGTGCGCCTCGGGACGGTCCGCCCCTTCGATCGCCCTCACCACAAGAGCAGTGCTGCTCGGGGCACTAGGGGGCGGTGGAGGAGGCGAAGCCAAAGGAGGCGGCACCTCAGCAGCTTCCGCGAGCTCGGCTAGAAGGGGCCTGCGGAGCAAGGATTAGTAAAAGCAACAAGAGGGTCAGAAGCTGGAAAAGGAGAAAACTTACTCATCAGTGGCGAAGTACTTCCTGCGCTTCAGCAGGCGACAAGGGAAGTCATCACCCAGGGCCTCCCTTTTCCTCCGGAGGGCCTCAAAGTCCATGCGGAAGCGGCCCAAGAGAAGAGCGCAGGGATCAACCTGTGACGAAAACGGAGCGTCGAGGCGATCCGCGTCAGGGGCGCCTGCCTGACGCGTGCTGCCAATCGCCTTGCCAGAAGTCGCGGCTGGGGCCTCAGGGGCCTTAGCCCCAGGCACCGGGAGCGGCTGCTTGCCACCCTCAGCCTCAGCGGCACGGGCCCCGGGAGCTGCTCCTTCAATAGCATCGCTGGATGCTGCCACCTCATCAGGAGCCCCCTCGGCCTCTGGCGCCTCATGCCTCCCTGCTCCGCCACTTGAGGAAGAGTCGCCTTGGCCGACTGGAAGGGCAGTCACCACCACTGGGTTCTCGCGGGATCCCTAGAAGCCAGCAGGGCGCAGCCCCCATTCATCAAAGATAGGCATCTGCTTCACAAAATCATCCCTGTTCTGGCAGAGGTACAGCAGGGCCCCTCCCTGCTGGGTGCTGCCCGGGTTGGGGTCACCAGTCAGGACCAAGAGCACTGTCCTCAGCGCCTCAGGCATCAGGTCCTCTTCCTGGAGCCTCATGCGATCGCCATGCCCACTGAAGGCCCACATCCGGCGGGAGTGGCGTTGGAGAGGGGCAATGCGGTGCAACAGGAACTCTTTCACTACCTTGGGCGCTATCACGCCGATCGATTTCAAGAACGCGAAGCGATGCCAGACGAAGGCGAGTCGGGGGCTCTTAAGCGTCTCCTGGCCCCAGCCCGAATTGGGGACAGCAGGCGAGGTCGGCTTCGACAGTAGAGGGCAGGGCACCCCAACATCAACGTACAACCACCGCTCGCGGAACCCAGCAGAAGGCAAAGGAAGTCCGAAGTCAATCCCTGAGGCTGCAGTCTCAGGTGCGGTGACGAAGCTCACGCACGCCGAGCATTGAGTAGGCTCGGCAGGGCGCAGAGAGAAGAAGTGGCGCAACAAGGCAACAGAAGGAGGGATGCCCATCATTGCCTCGCAAACAAAAGCGAAGACTGAAAGAAGGGTGATGGATTCAGGACCCAGATGCATCATCTGGATCTGGTAATGGGAGAGTACGGCCTTGAAGAAATCGGAAAAGGGGGGAACCAGACCCGCCCACAGGGCGTTAGCAAAATGATGGACCTCAGTAATTATCCTGTCAGTGGGGAAGTGAGACGTAGGCCAGGCCGTCGTCCTCCCGCACTCGTTGAAGGTGGTAGCCAAAGCCGAGCTGACCTTGCCCAGGCACTCTCGATTGAGTATGATCGACCGGCCGACGGCGGGGGCCACCAATGGCGGCGGGCGAGACAGAGGCATGGGTTTCTTCCCTCTCTCCTTCTTCGTCGGAGCCATGGCGATGGGAAGGGGGGAGAAGATTCGAGATTGGATTGGAGGCAGGAGCTGGAGTTCGAAGGGAGGAAGAACAGAGGACGCTCGGGCAAAAGGAAGGAGAGCGGCTGTGTGCAACTACGAGTCCGCCTAGCAGGGCGCAAGATAAGGGGGCGTGGGGGAACAATGCCGCCCACGTCCAATCAACCGCCACGCGGCGCCCGAGGCCGCAGGCTGTTAGGGCCCGCGGCGCTTCGCCCTTATCCTTCCGCCTTTCTGCACGGCCAAGTCCGGGCGCGCCTTGGGACCAGGGGCTACTGTCGGCGTTCTGGGAATGGGGGTCCCCAGACTTGCCTGCCTGCGGCCTGCGGCATGGCTCGAAGGGGGCCCAGGACGGCCCATCTTCATCAACACAAGACCCAAGAGCCTCGCAAGGGACCAAGCCTCGCGGGGTGGACGACGCGGAGCTTCTTCAGGCGTGGCCTCATCAGGCTGGCTCACGAGGAGGCGGGGAGATCAAGGCAGGGTACCTCATGAGGTGCCTCTGACGCAAGCCATGACGACCAAGGGCGCCAGGCGGGCGCCAGCCCGCGCAGTGTCCCCCTTTCCCCTTTGGTGCAAAGGGAGCAAGCTCAGGCGAGAGGATCAAGCAAAGGCATCCATTTTGGTGCAACGAGACCAAGACCAATCCAACGGTGGGAAGGAGGTCATCGTGGAGCCCAGGACGGCGTCACCACAGAGTCTTTGGCAGGCGAGGACCAACTTTAGTCAGGATAAGTGTACCAAATGTTCCCCTTCAAAATGGCCAATTGTTGGCGCCCTTCTCGCTCAATATTTGGGAAGAGGCCCAGGGCCCTTGCCTATAAATAGGACTAGCCACCCCCAGGGTAGAGGCAGCTAGAATCCAGAGAGAGATCTAGCAGCCAAGAGATCAGACAGAGAGAAAGAAGGGTGGCTGAACTCCTCCTAGCAGTTCATCCTCCCAGCCAAGAACAGGCCCTCGCGAGGCTGTTCTTGCTTGTACTGTTCATCACCATCAGCCCAAGAGGCAATCCACCCACCACAAACTAGAGTAGGGTATTACACCACAATGTTGGCCCGAACTAGTATAAACCCTGTGTCTCTTGTGTTGTTCTTTTAGTAGTTTAGATCTTTGTGAGACAGAGAGGTAGAGGGCGTAATTTCCGCACGCGCCCCAGAGTTCGAACCTTATGGGTCTGCCGGAACCCGAAATCCGACACCGGCGTTGACTGTCGTGCCCTTTGAGCTGCTTTCCTTATTCCGGTGATGTTCCTTGTTGCGTCGCGGTTTCCTGTTTCCATCCCTGACTTCGGATGTACTTGGGTCGCCGGTGTTGCATCTTGCCAACCAGCTGTCCTCTCCCGCGCAAAAGCGGGTCATGAGGCTTGTTAATGCGGCCATTGTTCTTGGCTTTTCTTGGCCGAGGTGTCTGGCGAGCCATTCGTCTCGAACGCTATGTTTGAAAGCTACTAAGGCTTTGGCGTCCGGACAGTCGACTATCTGGTTCTTTTTAGTAAGAAATTTGTTCCAGAGTTTCCGGGCTGACTCTCCGGGCTGTTGAGTTATATGGCTTAAATCGTCTGCATCCGGAGGTCGGACATAGGTTCCTTGAAAATTTGCCCGAAAAGCATCCTCGAGCTCTTCCCAACTTCCAATGGTGTTTTCGGGAAGGCTTTTAAGCCAATGCCGGGCTGGCCCTTTGAGCTTGAGGGGCAAGTATTTTATGGCGTGGAGGTCGCCTCCTCTGGCCATGTGTATGTGGAGGATATAATCCTCAATCCAGACTCCAGGGTCTGTTGTTCCGTCGTACGCCTCTATGTTTACGGGCTTGAATCCCGCTGGGAATTCATGGTCTAGCACCTCATCGGTGAAACATAGGGGGTGTGCGGCACCCCTGTACTTGGGTGTGTCGTGTTGTTCGGATATTTGTTGTGTTGTATTGCTTACTAGAGCTTGCTTTCTTGGCCCGTAGATAGATCTGGCTGGGCCGTCTTTGTGATGTGAATCCTTGGATGGATCGCGTGTTGATTTGTGTGCGGCGCCATATGTCGTTCTATGTTGGCCATGGGGTCATTTATCCAACCGGGTGGCTTCCTTATTTTTTGATTTTTAGGGCTCTAGGGCCTCCTCATCAAATTCGGGCAGTAGCTTTCGCTTCGGGTAGCTCCTTGTGTGGCGACGATCCCCGTATTTGTCTGCGGTGTTGAGTACTTTGCTCCATCTAGTTCTGAGTGCATCTTCCGCTGTTTTGAGCTTCCGCTTCTCCTTTTTCAGGCTACGTGCAGTGGCGGCGAGTCTTTTGTGTTTGTTCTTTTGCTCCAGCAATTTCTCTGGCGTGAGGTCGTCCGAACTGTTATCTCCACCGGTGACAGGTTGTTCGGTTTGTTTATCCAAGGTGCCCTGTTTAGACGGTTGCTCAATGGCATGTTCGTCGTCCGCCGGTTCGCCCTGCTCTGTGGCCGGGTCTGTATGGCTGTTGTCTCTGTCGAGGCGGGGCTTGGAGCGGCGCTTATGTCGCCGCTTTGACTGCTTTTCGAGGGAACGATCCCTTGTTGCGTCCCTTTGTTCCTCATCGTCGCTTCCTTTAGGTGTGTCCACCATGTATACATCATGAGGTGAGGTGGTTGTCCAGTGCCCTATAGGCGCTGGTTCCTGTTCGTCTCCTACATCGTTGTCCATACCGTCGATGTCTTCGGAGTCAAAGTCCAGCATGTCGGTTAAATCATCGACAGTGGCTACGAAGTGGGTGGTGGGTGGGCGTCGAATTTCTTCGTCGTTCGCATCCCAATCCTGTTGGCCATAATCCGGTCAGGACTCTTCTGACAAAGAGAGAGACTTTAGTGAATTCAGAATATCGCCGAAGGGCGAGTGCTGAAAAATATCCGCGGCGGTGAATTCCATGATCGGCGCCCAATCGGGTTCGATTGGCAAGGGCGCGGAGGGCTCGGAGTCCGGAGAGGAGTCCAGCACCTTGGAGTCACGGGCTTCGTAGAGGATAAGACTGGTGTTCGGCTCGATCGACGTAGAGATTGCAGCCCCCAAGGCGGTGTCCAGCCGCCCGTCCTTGATTGCGCAGTCGGCTTCGAACTAAGGGTCGGAGCGGACACGGGTGTGGCCTCCAGGGCACTGTTCGGCGGCAGAGCTAGATCATGCCCATCGTGACAGTGCGGCACGCTCGGCTGTGGCTCGAATCCGTCGAAGATCAAGTCCCCGCGGATATCAGCCGTGTAGTTCAAACTTCCAAATCTGACCTGATGGCCAGGGGCGTAGCTTTTGATCTGCTCCAGATGGCCAAGCGAGTTGGCCCGCAGTGCGAAGCTGCCGAATACGAAGATCCGTCCGGGGAGAAAAGTCTCACCCTAGACCGCATCGCTGTTGATGATCGGAGGAGCCATCGGGCCTAAAAGTGATGACACAGAGGAACTCTCAATGAAAGCACCAATGTCGGTGTCAAAACCGGCGGATCTCGGATAGGGGGTCCCGAACTGTGCGTCTAGGCGGATGGTAACAGGAGACAAGGGACACGATGTTTTTACCCAGGTTCGGGCCCTCTCGATGGAGGTAAAACCCTACTCCTGCTTGATTAATATTGATGATATGGGTAGTACAAGAATAGATCTACCACGAGATCAGAGAGGCTAAACCTAGAAGCTAGCCTATGGTATGATTGTTGTTCGTCCTATGGACTAAAACCCTCCGGTTTATATAGACACCGGAGAGGGTTAGGGTTACACAGAGTCGGTTACAATGGGAGGAGATCTACATATCCGTATCGCCAAGCTTGCCTTCCACGCCAAGGAAAGTCTCATCCGGACACGGGACGAAGTCTTCAATCTTGTGTCTTCATAGTCCAAGAGTCCGGCCAATGGTTATAGTCCGGCTATCCGGAAACCCCCTAATCCAGGACTCCCTCAGCAGTCCTCAAGCCAAGTATCGGGCTTGGACTCACCAGTGAACTTACTGACTCCAGTCGCCAACCTGAACTTCGGAGGAATCACCGCGGCCCTGATGGCTCTGCTGAAGCACTCTGGTCCGGAGACGTGCACTCTGCTGCTGGTGGGTACATCTCTGCCATGACCTTCTTGGTGGGCTCTGTTCCTGTCGACTAAACCCTGAACGAGAATGGATCTCGCATCAAAGCCTGGTTCTCTAGGGTGGACTGGAATCCTTTGCCCAACACTGTGAGGGCGTCTGTCATCTTGTTGTCGAGGCACGTATGACCCACTCCTTGGGGGAAGGGTGGGCACTCGACGATGATCATCACGATCGAGTCGGTGATCATACTGCTCCCGGTTCCTGGACTGATCACGCCGGTCTCCACGTCCCTCACGCCTCGGGGGCGATCTTGGGCTGTGAGCCGACTGGACTGTATCCGCAACGACGGATCTGCTATGGATCCCATTACGCGACTGCGACATAGCTGTATTATGCTCTCCCGCTACTCGGAGCAAAGCTCTGATCTGCATTAGACCCCTGCCAGCTTCTGACTGAGAGGGCTGAATTGACTCTGCTATTCGAGCTGCAGCTGTGAGATTTTGGATCGGAGTTCGATATACCTGAGTCGGTGGTGGAAAAAGCTGACGTCGACTAGATTCTGGGATCCGTTGTCGCGCTCGCTCGTCGAGTGCTCGCTGGAGATTCTCCAGTCGAGTGTGCTCAGCCAGGTTGGCTAAGCGTGCGTCCTCTAAGGCACGGGCCTCGGGGGTTTCTCTAACGATAGGAGTGTGAAGCGCATCCATGTTCCGGCGGCAAAATTCTTCCCTCTGCAGCGAAGTGAGGGGCTCGGGGAGGTACTCCTCATGGGCATGCGACGGATCGCCTCCACCGTCGCCACTGTCGGCGCGGGGAAAGCCGGGAGGACTGCGTGGTCCATCGACCATCAAGACCTCCATCGCTGGATCATTGCTGTCGCACTCGGATGCAGTCTCTGTGGAGCCAGTCGAACAGGCCGTAGAGAGATTCGTATGGCTTGATCGCCGCGACTTGGGGGGTGGCCGACTGGCGAGCCACCGCGTGCCTCACCCACCGCTGAAGCCTCGACCGACCGAAACGCTTGCGTCGGCGGGCCACAGGGAGGGAGGACGCCACAGGAGCCGACCGATACTGGGTCGACGGCTGCCGCAAGAGGACGCCACGGATGCACGCGCGAAAGTGCGTTGCCCCACGGACGGGGAGCGCGTCGACGTCGAGTGGAGCCTCCTGAAGCCAAGCGGAGTCGTCGGCGATGAACACGAGCGCGCCGAGACGGATCTCGCGGCCCTCAGCCAGAACTCCACCTGAAACCATGATGAAGGGGATCGGAAAAATTGCAACTTCTCCAACAAGTCGCTAAGACACCCGCCCCAAGGTGGGCGCCAACTGTCGTGGTTCTAAGTCTGACAGTAGAATTGGGGGGTAGGAATGTAGAGGCAAGATCTCAGCTATGGAGGAGTTGTACACGCAAGGTTTACGAGTTCGGGCCCTTCTCGGAGGAAGTAACAGCCCTACGTATCGGAGCCCGGAGGCGGTCGACTGGATTATATGCGTGTGAGTTACAGGGGGTGCGAATCCTTGTCCCAGAGGAGGGGGTGGCTTATATAGAGTACGCCAGGACCCCCAACTCCCTTCCGTTACATAGGATTCATTGTACATTAAGAGAGGAGCGTTACTGATAACGCCAGCAATAAAGATGCATAATGACCATAAAGTTATGACTTAATTCCCGACCGTTGCAGAGCAGAGTGGCCTTAGACCTCCCGGTGGTCGAGTGATTGTCTATATGGTCGAGTGTTTTCAAGACCGTCGAGTGGAACATTGCTTCATGGTCGAGTGGATGACGGTTCTTCTTCAAATGTTTCTGGTTCGTTTAGGGATGTCCTTGGAAAGGGTATCTTTAACATGTCCATGACCCTATCCTAGGCACATAGCTTCATCACTAGGCGCTGCACCGTAAGGTGTGGCTCCTGCGTGTGAAATAGTTTTAGATGCAGTTCATTTTGTGATTTGATTTCGTCCACAAGTCAAGATTGTCAAATTTGACAAGAGGGAGTAGACAGATGACCTTGAGCCAATTAACTGTGCAGCTGGGCACATCATTGCTGCCTTTGCTAAGCAAACATATATTCTTATTTCTTTTGGCAAACAAATACTCCCTCTGTCCCAAAATATAAGAACGTTTTTAGCACTACACTAGTGTCAAAAACGCTTTATCCTAAAATATAAGAACATTTTACACTACACTATTGTTAAAAACGTTTTTATATTATGGGACAGACAAACAAACATAGCAGAAGAAAGAAAAACAGATCAGAAGGCTGCAACTCGCTGCTGCTCGTGCCTGTCCGTTTCGGGGAAGGCAGATGAGGAAAGAGCCTGCCCGTCCGAGGTGGCACGAGGCCCGTGCACGGAGGACGCCCGCCCCCCTTTCGCGCGCGACAGCCACGCGCAGAGCGCGTGGTGAACGTGCCCGGGCGTGTGCTCCCGCGCTGCCGGCACACGCCCCGGATCTGCTGTGCCCGCGGCAGCTCGCCGCATCGGTGTAGCTTGAGATCAATCAGAGTCGCTTGGAACTCAACTTTGGAACCTACCTTGGGTACGAACTGAACTGCACCTCAGGAAAAGTACGTACTGAAAGCAGGAGGCAGTGAATTGTTGTCTCGAACTGTCGACCGTGCATTCTCTTCACAACCAGTAGGACGTGGTCTCGCGCGTCGATTTCTCGAACGATGAACAGCGACCTGGTTTGAATGCTGGATAGTTCTTTGAGAAAGACTCCAACAACGGCGATACATCGGTTTCACTGTCAACTTGTATACATATACAAATGGAGTCTGGACACCATCCCTTTCAGATTTATTAGATACCACTATAAAATACAACGTATGACATTGATGTTGCAGGAGGGTAGAGTAAAATACGTATGCAATCTTCAAAGTTGTCGAGTACGCGCAATCCAGGCCTTGAATTCAGGAAGTCTCCACTTTGCTCCTAAAAATTGCTAAAGGGCTCAGCACATTTTTCTTCTTCAATATTTCATATGTGCCGGAATGTCGCACAGAACGACTTGGTTATTTTTATCGGTCCGTTTGTGGCGGTGTTCTCTTTTTATTTACATCACTGCATGTACTTGTTAACTTGAATGTTTTTATAAATGGTTGTCTGCATCACATGATGCAACATCCTCCCCCCCCCCCCTCCCCCAACAGAGTTTACCCCAACCATTAGGAACCCCTAACCCCTAAATTCCACCTCCACTCGTCCTCACCACCGCCACTGGACCACCCGTCGCCGCTTCTCCTACCATCGCTCGTCACTGCCATGGCCATCCTCTCCTGTTTTCTCTCATCTTGAGTCACGTGCATCAATAGTCAATTCAGCACAAGACACGTCGTCTTCACACGTCATCACCATGATAGTGAAGTCATCTTAAAAAAGGCACCATCGATCAATCTTCAAGTACCCATCATCGTCTTCTTACGCCACGCTAAACCGAGCACCGTTACAGTATCAACAGTCAAACAAAAAGATCAGAGGGGGACTATATAGGACCCCTTAAGAACTTAGAGGACTTAAAAGAAGCAGTACAAAGATTCTGCGGGCACATCCAAGAGACCCTGTATGACCCTTTAAGAAAGTTTGAGGACCTAGGGTCTTTTTGATTGATGAGCTTATAAAAATGCAGGATTGAAATGTCATGCCCATTCTTCTTGCACGATTTTGGTATATTCGGTTAAAAATACAAAAATAATAATTATAGGCCTAAGTGTATGCTAAATTTCCTCTCGTTTTTCTCTGCTAACCCTAGGCGGCTATGAAAAATTCTCCTCTCCAGACTTCAACGACGAGCCTATGGATTCGCCTCCCCTCTGCATGCCACTCTAGTGGCCGGTGGCGGAGAGGGGAATCCCGCTGCCCTCGCTCCTGTTAGTAGTTTAGATTAGAGTTTAGTCCTCCCAGGTGCGACGTTCAGGCGGATGACGGTGCTCCTTCTTCGAGTTTTTCCTCCAAACTCTGATCCTCCTTGAGTTCGCCTGTCTGGACGTAGTCAACGGAGCTCTGGCGTAGATTCCTACCGTCGTCTTGGGGCGGTGAGGTTAGTGTTTCTCATCATATGGTGAGCTTCAAATTTATGCAAGGGTTCAACAGCGATGACTGCGGCTCCATGGCTAGTCTCTTAGATCTATGCAATAGTTCTCGGCTGTCATCAAGAAGGTCAAGCCGGCTTCGATAAAGGAGGGCGACAAGGGCTCATTCTAGCGGCAGTAGTGGCCCTTCGATGCTCTCGAAATTTCGATGTAATCTTTGTTATGTTTGAGATGCATTGTACTTTCGATGAATTTTTATAATAGATCTAATATTTTTCGTAAAAAAAAGAGGTATGCTATATTTCCTTTGAAATGTAGGGCAAAGAAATCGTTCCTACTACAGATTAAACTTCGGTTGATATGGAAAAAAATATTGAAAATTCCAACATTTTAAGATTTATTTGAAAATCCTATGAATCAAAGAGGTGTTTGGAAACAGAGCTTTAGGAGCATCTCATTCGTCGCATTACAGTACTAGGCTCACATCTCCCGCAAGAGATCCGGGCGATGCCCACGCGATTCCGCGCGACGCAACCGGCCAAACGGGGCAGCACCAACTCCGGAACCAGATCACGTCGCCTCGCCCGCATACCCACGTCTCCTGCCATCCCCCGCAACCCCCGCTCCGATTCGATAGGTAGGTGGCGTGGTTCTCCGACTCTACCGCACACTCCTTCACCCGCGTCATCACACAGTACGAATTCAGGATCATGATCCATGGCTGCGTCCGCCGTCGCCGTGCACGCCATTCACGGGGACAGTGTTGGAAATATTAGACTTTTTTGACTAATCTAATCCACGAGTAAACAGTAAGCATTTCATACCGATACCTGAGCATGTGAGCATGTACAGTACATAGAACCGACACATCTATGAACAACATATATACGGCTAGCACATGAACGAGTATATAGGGGATGAACGAGTCATAGCCTCCGGTTGGCCAGGCCAACGCGGCGGCGGCAGCAGCAGCCTCGGCATCGGCCGAGGCTTTCTTCTTAGCGGCTTCGTCGTCAGCCATGGGGTCGATGCAGGGGAAGTAGTAGAAGCAGAGGCGGACGGAGACGGGGACGGTTAGGGAGCAGTCGCGTCGAGACGCTCCTCAAAAACCTTATTGCCGTTCTCCCGGACAGGATGTCGAACGACGGGGTTCCGGAGGCACCTGCTCTCCCGACCACCCGTGCACGTGGTCGTCGGGATGGGATCACCGGAAGCAATACAGTGAGATAAACAATAGATGACGGCTAGGGTTGTGCGAGAGGGAGTGAGGGAACTGAGTTAGGCTTCGGCTCGGCTTATTACCGCAACCCGCGATGCGCGCGCGCGTCGTGACGAGGCGAGGCGGGCGATGGAGGAGGAGGAGCGCGCGTGTACAACTCCTATTCTCAAACCCCTAATAGCAAGTGGTAGAGCATCTCTTATGAAAAAAGTCTCACTCTTCTTACTGTACTAGTATGAGACTAAACTTCTCACACTGCCCACCACTTGCCGATTAATGTCTTATATGAACCTAAACCCATCCATAATCCATCAGACAGTACCACATTTCTTTTTGCTGGAAAGAATATCATCATGGGCATCATCATTATCAATTTACCCACCACGTGAAGCGTACACATCCGTGTAAAGTCGCACGGTCCATTTACTAGTGCTTAGCAGCAGATTCCCAGAGAAAAAAGAGCGTATTTTGTTAGCGAAAAGCGAAGGGAAAGGGCCGATGGCGTCGTGTCGTGTACCTCCTTGTCCGAGCCACCACGAGCCGCCACGGTCGGTATATGATGCCCGCCACGCCCCCCCGTCGCATTTGCGCAGCCCCTTCCGGTTCAGCTCGCCGGCACGCACACGCAACAGACCAGACCCGACTGAAGAAGAATGGACGCCACCCGCGCCCTCCTCCTGCCCCGCTCCGACGGCGCCGTGCCCGGCGTGGTCGACTTCCGCGGCGGCCCCGCCCCGCGCGCCTCCACCGGCCGATGGTCCGCCGCCATGTTTGTCCTCGGTACGTACGGCCCCCGATCCATCCCATGATGATCATCGATCGAGGGGCGGCCTTAATTTGGGTTCTTTTCTGTGTTCGTTGGGATTGAAGGTGTGGAGATCGCGGAGCGGTTCGCGTACCACGGGGTGTCGGCCAACCTCATCAGCTACCTCACGGGGCCGCTGGGGGAGTCCACGGCCGGCGCCGCCGCGGCGATCAACGCGTGGAGCGGCGTCGCCACGATGCTGCCGCTGCTGGTGGCCTGCGTCGCCGACGCCTGGCTCGGCAGGTTCCGCACCATCGTCCTCGCCTCCGTCCTCTTCGTCGTGGTCAGCCCGCTTTTCCCCTCCCGTAAAAATTCCCCTTTTGACAAAAAAGTGCCTCCCCCAATCAAGCCCGCGCACTTCCACTGACAGAGAAGCGCGTCCAGCTGACCACTGACAGCCGGGTTGCCGTTGCAGAGCATGGGCATGCTGACCCTCTCCTCGGCGCTGCCGGTGTTCCACTCCGACGGGTGCACCAGCTTCACCTCGCTGTCGGGCGCGTGCTCGCCGTCGCCGGTGCAGGTGACCATCTTCTACGTCTCGCTCTACCTGGTGGCGCTGGCGGAGGCCGGGCACAAGCCGTGCGCGCAGGCGTTCGGCGCCGACCAGTTCGACCAGCACCACCCCGAGGAGTCCGTCTCCCGGAGCTCCTTCTTCAACTGGTGGTACTTCGGCATGTGCTCCGGCACCGCCGCCACCACCATGGTCTCCAGCTACATCCAGGACAACATCGGCTGGGGCCTCGGCTTCGGCATCCCCTGCCTCGTCATGGTGTTTGCCCTCGCCATGTTCCTGCTCGGCACCCGCCGCTACCGCTACTACACCTCCACCCAGTCCAGCCCCTTCGCGCGCCTCGCCAGGGCCTTCGTCGCGCTCATCAAAGGCTCCAAATCCAGCCAATGCGCCAAGTATGCCCACTGTCATCATCCATCATTCTCATCTGAAATCTGCTATTTGGCCATGAGATTTCTGGATGCATCATCCAATCAGGGTTACATTGATTACGTTGGTAATTGATGTGTTTGGTCTGTCTTGTGACGAGCAGCACTCTTGCCGGCGAGGATGCCGAGTTCAACGCGGAGCACCGGGAGGAGGTTCGGGGCCTGCTGCGGCTGTTCCCCATCTGGGCGACGTGCATCATCTACGCCGTCATCTTCTCCCAGTCGTCGACCTTCTTCACGAAGCAGGCCGCGACGCTGGACCGGCGGATCGGCGCCACCTTCAAGGTGCCGCCGGCGGCGCTGCAGACGTTCATCAGCCTGACCATCATCACCTTCATCCCTGTCTACGACCGGCTCTTCGTGCCCGCCGCCCGGCGGTTCACGCGCCTCTCCTCGGGCATCACCATGCTGCAGAGGATTGGCACCGGGCTGGTCCTCGCCCTGGTGGCCATGGTGGTGGCGGCGCTGGTGGAGGCGAGGCGGCTGGGCGTGGCGCGGGAGGCCGGCCTCGTGGACGACCCCAAGGCGGCGCTGCCGATGAGCCTGTGGTGGATGGTGCCGCAGTACGTGCTGTTCGGGCTGTCGGACGTGTTCGCCATGATCGGCCTCCAGGAGTTCTTCTACGACCAGGTCCCCGACGCGCTGCGCAGCCTGGGGCTGGCCTTCTTCCTCAGCATCTTCGGGGTGGGCCACTTCCTCAGCAGCTTCCTTATCTCCGCCATCGACGGCGCCACCAAGAAGGGCGGCGCCAGCTGGTTCTCCAACAACCTCAACCGCGCCCACCTCGACTACTTCTACTGGCTGCTCGCCGGGCTCTGCGCCGCGGAGCTGGCCGCGTTCGTGGTCGTCTCGCGCGTCTACGTGTACAAGAAGAGGGTGGCTCACCATGACCATGGCGATGGTGGTGCTGTCATGTAATCACTTGCTTGAGAATGTACAGATGTATAGCGTTATACTAGTATAATGGAGACTGCTCGCCGGAAAAGGGGAAGCCTGAAAATCAATGTCGACGCTTCATTCTTCGAACTGGGTGGTTATGGTAGCAGAGGGCTTGTGCTCAAGCCATGGAGATGTATGCCATTCGTGACGGAATCCAACTTGCCAGAGATCTAGTATACACAAGGATTTACACTGAAAGTGATGCTAACTAGGTGGTGGTTAAGATGTGCAACTCTGAATCTTCAGAGAGAACGGCTGTCGCAGCCGTTTGCCATGAAATCAAGGGGCTTCTTTTTTTTTTTTTAGGAAAAAGACCTTTTATTACTCAAAATCCATAGAGTGTCGGATACAAATATGGTCATGTGGCTGGCCTAACCACACATGACGCCCTGGAAGTAGAGACAAAGCATGTTTAGCTAACATGTGAGCTTCAACATTAGCCTCTCGCCTTTCAAAAGTAAATTTACAAGTGGAAGATGGTGATCTTGATCTAATTTCTCTGATGATGACTCCATATTCTCTCTGGCTTTCTTTAGCAATGTCTTCGATGACCTGCTTGCAATCAGAGGCAACAATGTAATGCTGTAGGTTGAGAGCATCTCCAGCCGTTGGCCCCCAAGGGGCGCCTAAAATCGCCGCCTGGGGGTGAGCCGGCGCAAAAATTGGGCCTGGGGCGAGTTGGTCCCCAGCCGCCGGCACCAGGGACGCCCCAGGCGCGTTTAAAAGTAAAAGATGTATAGCAAATTCGGCACAGTTCGGCGAAGTTCGGCTAAACACGATAAATTTCGGCCAACTTGGGCATATATTTCGACAAAGTTTGCGGATTTTCATTACATAGCAAATATATAAACTAATCTAAAAAAGAAGCTGGCTGAAGTCGCCGCCGTCGCCGCCATCCTCACCACCGTCGTCGTCGTCGGCCTTGTCCTCCTTGACGCGGGCGCCCCTGCTGGACCCGGCGTCGCCATGGCGGACTGCTGGAGGCGCGTCGTCGTCGTCGCTGTCGTAGATGACGACGACTCCGCCTTCGTCGCGGCCGCGTCGGCGCTCCGCGAAGCGGCGCAGGGCGGCGCACTGGCGCTCCTTCTCCATCGCTATGGAGTCCCTGCGCGCCCATTCCAGGGCCGCCTCGTCATCGTCGAGCTCCGTCTTCACCGGCGCGCCCGGCTCCGTCTTCACCGGCGCGAGCCCCGGCTCTGCCCTGCCATTGATTCCCCGCGGGAACCGAGGCCGTTGGGGGAAGACGAGGCGCCGTGTCGCTGACGCGGCTGGCCCGCGGCTTTTTCGCGCCAAAATAGCTCGCCCCGGCGCCCTCGGGCGCCCCCCAGCGCGCCGGGTTCTGCCTGGGTCTGTCGGCGCTGTTTTCGGCCCAGGCCGGCGAAAATCGGGCTCTTGGGGGCGCGACTGGGCCGTTTTCTCGGCGCCGGCGCGAAAAAATCACCTGGGGAAGCCTTCCTAGAGGCCCGGCTGGAGATGCTCTGAGATCTTCCGCCAATGCAATTGCTTCGTGGCAGGCAATGGCTTCCAGTGTAGATGCAATGCAGACTCCGTCAATCACTAAAGCTGAGCTTCCCAAAAAAACTCCTTGGCTATCTCTGCATATTGCTACTGCTGAACCTCCTCTGTGTCGCCGGACCCCCGCATCTACATGTATCTTTGCAAAATTTGTTGGGGGTGCTTTCGGTCGTAAAACCATAGGTGCACTGGACGCCATTGCTTGGTGCAGTTTCCTCGGCTTCCTAACTGCCTCCAGATCTTGGATATAGCGTGTTATAAAGGCTTTTATTGCATGTGGAGTTTGGAATATAGCTTCATGGATAGCCTTTCTTCGAGATGTCCAAACAGCCCATAGTGTCACCGCCGTCAAGGTAAACTGCTCATGCGATAGCGACCCCATTAGGTTGAAAAGCCAACTCTTAGCTCGGTTCTCAGTTGTAGACACCAAGTTACTGCCCAGCTCTTCATCGACTAGTGCCCACGTACATCTGGAGACGGTACACGCGAGAAGAGAGTGACGCCAGGAATCAGAAGCGCCACAGAAACCACAGGAGCTCGTCATCGACATGTTTCGATGTGCCCTCACATCTTCCGTTGGCAAAGACTGCTTAGAGAGCCTCCATATGAACATACGCACTTTCGATGGCACCTCCGTCTTCCACAAGGTCTTCCATGAACTCGAATCTGTTTGTGCTATTGAGGAGCCCGCAGATCCTTCCAACCAAGCTTCTCTCATTTGCCTCGTCGCCACTAGCATGTTATAGGCTGATCGCACAGTGAACTGGCCGGTCCTTTCGTGAGCCCAACTCCAGTAATCCTCCATGGGTGTCGTGCATAGTGGGATAGTGAGCACTACCTTCGCATCAAAGGCCATAAACGTGGCATCGATCTTTTGCTTATCCCATGCAGCACTAGTGTGTTCTACCAGTTCCGCCACTGTGACCGGCGGTGTGTTTGCAATGCATCCATATGGCCTCATCATCTCCGGCCGGGGGAGCCAATTGTGATTCCAAATGTCGGTACTCTCTCCATTGCCAATACGCTTGATCAGCCCCAACTTCAACGTGTCACGTCCTTCAACGAGGGCCCTCCATATCTGACTTGGATGACTTCCAAGAGCAGCGTCCAGGATAGAGGTATTTGGGAAGTAAATGCTCTTCATTATGTGCGTGTTGAGCGAATTGGGATCCTGTAACATGCGCCATACCCGTCTAGCAAGCATAGCTAGATTGAAAAGCTCGAAGTCTTTGAAACCCAATCCTCCCATGCTCTTTGGTTGAGTGATACGTCCATTTTGTATCATGCTTTTATATCAATATTTATCGCATTATGGGATGTTATTTCACGTTATGTCACAATACTTATGGCTATTCTCTCTTATTTTACAAGGTTAACATGAAGAGGGAGAATGCCGGCAGCTGGAATTTTGGGCTGGAAAAGGAGCAAATATTAGCGACCTATTCTGCGCAACTCCAAAAGTCCTGAAACTCCACGGAATATCTTAAAATAAATAAAGAAAAATCGTCGCCAAAGATGAAGGCCAGGGGGCCCACACCCTGCTCACGAGGGTGGGGGCGCCCCCCCTAGGGCGCGCCCCCTACCTCGTCGGCCCCCTGGTGGCTCTCTGACACCCATCTTCTCCTATATGAAGTCTTTCATCGAGAAAAAAACCAGAAGAAACCTTTCGGGACGAAACTCTGCCGCCACGAGGCGGAACCTTGGCGGAACCAATCTAGGGCTCCGGCAGAGCTGTTCTGCCGGGGATACTTCCCTCCGGGAGGGGGAAATCATCGCCATCGTCATCACCAACGCTCCTCTCATCGGGAGAGGGCAATCTCCATCAACATCTTCATCAGCACCATCTCATCTCCAAACCCTAGTTCATCTCTTGTATCCAATTCTTGTCTCCAAGTCCGGGATTGGTGCTAGTAGGTTGCTAGTAGTGTTGATTACTCCTTGTAGTTGATATTAGTTGGTTTATTTGGTGGAAGATCATATGTTCAGATCCTTTATGCATATTATTACCCCTCTGATTATGAACATGAATATGCTTTGTGAGTAGTTACGTTTGTTCCTGAGGACAAGGGAGAAGTTTTGCTATTAGTAGTCATGTGAATTTGGTATTTTGTTCGATATTTTGATGAGATGTATGTTGTCTAGCCTCTAGTGGTGTTATGTGAACGTCGACTACATAACACTTCACCATTATTTGGGCCTAGAGGAAGGCATTGGGAAGTAATAAGTAGATGATGGGTTGCTAGAGTGACAGAAGCTTAAACCCTAGTTTATGCGTTGCTTCGTAAGGGGCTGATTTGGATCCATATGTTTCATGCTATGGTTAGGTTTACCTTAATACTTTTGTTGTAGTTGCGGATGCTTGCAATAGAGGTTAATCATAAGTGGGATGCTTGTTCAAGTAAGAACAGCACCCAAGCACCGGTCCACCCACATATGAAATTATCAAATTACCGAACGCGAATCATATGAACGTGATGAAAACTAGCTTGACGATATTCCCATGTGTCCTCGGGAGCGCTTTTCCTTATATAAGAGTTTGTTCCGGCTTGTCCTTTGCTACAAAAAGGATTGGGTCACCTTGCTGCACTTTATTTACTTTTGTTACTTGTTGCTCGTTACAATTTATCTTGTCACAAAACTATCTATTACTACTTATTTCAGTACTTGCAGAGAATACCTTGCTGAAAACCGCTTATCATTTCCTTCTGCTCCTCGTTGGGTTCGACATTCTTACTTATCGAAAGGACTACGATAGATCCCCTATACTTGTGGGTCATCAAGACTCTTTTCTGGCGCCGTTGCCAGGGAGTGTAGCGCCTTTGGTAGGTGGAATTTGGTAAGGAAAATTTTATATAGTGTGCTGAAATTTACTGTCACTTGTTACTATGGAAACAAATCCTCTGAGGGGCTTGTTTGGGGTATCTTCACCCCGTCCTGTAGAGCAAAGAGTTGCTCCTCAACCTACTAAACCTATTGAAAATGAAACTCCTTTCGAATTTCCTTCGGGTATGATGGAAAAACTGCTAGCTAATCCTTTTACAGGAGATGGAACAAAGCATCCTGATGAGCACTTAATATATGTGGATGAAGTTTGTGGATTATTTAAGATTGCAGGTATATCCGATGATGTTGCTAATAAAAAGGTCTTTCCTTTATCTTTGAAGGGAGACACATTGACTGGTATAGGCTATGTGATGATACGAGATCATGGAACTATAAAAGATTGAAATTGGAATTTTATCAAAAGTATTACCCTATGCATCTTGTTCATCGGGATCGCAATTATATATATAATTTTTGGCCTTGCGAAGGAGAAAGCATCGCTCAAGCTTGGGGGAGGCTTAAATCAATGATATATTCATGCCCCAATCATGAGCTCCTGAGAGAAATAATTATGCAAAGTTTTTATGCTCGGCTTTCTGAAAACAATCGCACCATGCTCGATACTTCTTGTGCTGGCTCTTTTATGATGAAGACTATTGAATTTAGATGGAACTTATTGGATAGAGTTAAACGCAACTCTGAAGATTGGGATCTCGACGAAGGTAAGGAGTCAGGTATGACACCTAAGTTTGATTGTGTTAAATCTTTTATGGATACTGATATTTTCCGTAAGTTTAGCACTAAATATGGACTTGACTCTAAGATAGTAGCTTCTTTCAATGAATCTTTTGCTACTTATGTTGATCTCCCCAAGGATAAGTGGTTTAAATATCATCCTCCCATAGAAGTAAAAGTAGTTGCACCTATTAAAGTTGAAGAAAACGTTGTCACTTATAATGATCCTATTGTTCCTACGTCTTATGTTGAGAAACCACCTTTCCCTGTTAGAATAAAGGATCATGCTAAAGCTTCAACTGTTGTTCGTAAAAGTAATATTAGAACTTATATACCTCCTGAACAAGTTAAAGTAGAACCTAATATTGCTATTGTTAAAGATCTCTTGTCTGATAATATTGATGGGCATGTTATTCGGTTCAACGGTGAAACTGCTAGAATTGTTAAACCTCTTGCTAAAAATAAACATAGACCTGTGGTAGGTGTGCCTGTTATTTCTGTCAACATAGGAGATCATTGTTATCATGGCTTATGTGATATGGGTGCTAGTGCTACTGTTATACCGCATACTTTGTATGAAGAAATTAAGCATGAAATTGCACCTGCTGAGTTAGAAGGTATTGATGTCACAATTAAACTTGCCAATAGGGATACTATATCACGAGTGGGAATTGTTAGAGATGTTGAAGTCTTGTGTGGGAAAACTAAATATCCTGCTGATTTCCTTGTTCTCAGTTCTCCACAAGATAGCTTTTGTCCCATTATATTTGGTAGGCCCTTCTTAAACACTGTTAATGCTACGATAGATTGCGAAAAGAATGTTGTTACTGTTGGCTTGGATGATATGATTCATCAGTTTAATTTCTCTAAATTCAGTAATGAACATCGTGAGGAAGAATTGCCTAGTAAGGATGATATTATTGGTCTTGCTTCTATTGCCGTACCTCCTAGTGATCCTTTAGAACATTATTTGCTAGACCATGAAAATGGTATGTTCATGAACGAAAGAAGGGAAATAGATGAAGTATTATTTAAACAGGAACCTATTCTAAAACACAATTTTCCTGTTGAAATCCTAGGGGATCCTCCTCCACCCAAGGGTGATCCCGTGTTTGAGCTTAAACCGTTGCCTGATAATCTTAAATATGCTTATCTTGATGAAAAGAAGATATATCCTGTTATTATTAGTCCTAACCTTTCAGAGCATGAAGAAGAAAGATTATTGGAAACTCTGAAGAAGCATCGTGCCGCTATTGGATATACTCTTGATTATCTTAAGGGCATTAGTCCCACTCTATGTCAACATAAAATAAATTTGGAAGCAGATGCCAAACCAGTTCGTGATCCTCAAAGACGGCTTAATCCTAAAATGAAAGAAGTGGTAAGAAAAAAAATACTCAAGCTTCTGTAGGCAGGTATAATTTATCCCGTTGCTGATAGTCAGTGGGTAAGTCCTGTCCATTGTGTCCCTAAGAAGGAAGGTATTACTATTGTCCCTAATAATAAATATGAATTGATCCCGCAAAGAATTATTACAGGTTATAGGATGGTAATTGATTTCCGCAAATTAAATAAGGCTACTAAGAAAGATCATTACCCCTTACCTTTTATTGATCAAATGCTAGAAAGATTATGCAAACATACACATTATTGCTTTCTAGATGGTTATTCTGGTTTCTCTCAAATACCTGTGTCGGCTAAAGATCAATCAAAGACTACTTTTACATGCCCTTTTGGTACTTTTGCTTATAGACGTATGCCTTTTGGTTTATGTAATGCACCTGCTACCTTTCAAAGATGCATGATGGCTATATTCTCTGACTTTTGTGAAAAGATTTGTGAGGTTTTCATGGAAGACTTTTCCGTCTAGGGATCTTCTTTTTATGATTGCTTGAGCAATCTTGATCGAGTTTTGCAGAGATGTGAAGAAACTAATCTTGTCTTGAATTGGGAAAAGTGCCATTTTATGGTAAATGAGGGTATTGTCTTGGGGCATAAAGTTTCTGAAAGAGGTATTGAAGTTGATAAAGCCAAGGTTGATGCTATTGAAAAGATGCCATGTCCCAAGGACATCAAAGGTATAAGAAGTTTCCTTGGTCACGCGGATATTATAGGAGGTTCATTAAGGACTTCTCAAAAATTTCTCGGCCTCTGACTAATTTACTGCAAAAAGATATACCATTTGTCTTTGATGATGATTGTGTAGAAGCAGTTGAAATACTTAAGAAAGCATTAGTCTCTACACCTGTTGCAGACAACTTATCTAGGTTAGAGAATGTTCCTGATGACCCACTACCTATTGATGGTAGCTTTCCTGATGAACAATTAAATGTCATAAGTACCTCTCGTAGTACTCCTTGGTATGCTGATTATGCTAATTATATTGTTGCTAAATTTATACCACCTAGCTTCACATACCAACAAAATAAAAAGTTCTTCTATGATTTGAGACATTACTTTTGGGATGACCCACATCTTTATAAAGAAGGAGTAGATGGTGTTATTAGACGTTGTGTACCTGAGCATGAACAGGAATAGATCCTACGCAAGTGCCACTCCGAAGCTTATGGAGGACACCACGCTGGAGACAGAACTGCACATAAGGTATTGCAATCCGGTTTTTATTGGCCTACTCTCTTCAAGGATGCCCGTAAGTTTGTCTAGTCTTGTGATGAATGTCAAAGAATTGGTAATATTAGCAGACGTCAAGAAATGCCTATGAATTATTCACTTGTTATTGAACCATTTGATGTTTGGGGCTTTGATTATATGGGACCTTGAGGGAGTCCTGGATTAGGGGGTGTTCGGATAGACGGACTATGCCTTCAGCCGGACTCCAGGACTATGAAGATACAAGATTGAAGACTTCGTCCCGTGTCCGGAAGGGACTTTCCTTGGCGTGGAAGGCAAGCTAGGCGATGCGGATATTCAGATCTCCTACCATTGTAACCGACTTTGCGTAACCCTAACCCTATCCGGTGTCTATATAAACCGGAGGGTTTTAGTCCGTAGGACAACAACTCCAACATACAACAATCATACCATAGGATAGCTTCTAGGGTTTAGCCTCCTTGATCTCGTGGTAGATCTACTCTTGTACTACCCATATCATCAATATTAATCAAGCAGGACATAGGGTTTTACCTCCATCAAGAGGGCCCGAACCTGGGTAAAACATTGTGTCCCTCGTCTCCTGTTACCATCCACCTAGACGCACAGTTCGGGACCCCCTACCCGAGATCCGCCGGTTTTGACACCGACATTGGTGCTTTCATTGAGAGTTCATCTGTGTCGTCACTTTTAGGCCCGATGGCTCCTTTGATCATCAACGACGATGCGTTCCAGGGCGAGACTTTTCTCCCCGGACAGATCTTCGTCTTTGGCGGCTTCGCACTGCGGGCCAATTCGTTTGGCCGCCTGGAGCAGATCGAAAGCTACGCCCCTGGCCATCAGGTCGGGTTTGGAAGTTTGAACTACACGGCTGACATCCGCGGGGACTTGATCTTCGACGGATTCGAGCCACAGCCAAGCGCGCCGCACTGTGTCGATGGGCATGATCTAGCTCTGTCGCCGAACAGTGTCCTGGAGGCCGCACGTGTTCCGGTTCTGACCCTTAATTCGGAGCCTGCGGCGCCGATCGAGGATGAGCGGTTGGACGCCACCTCAGGGGCTGCGATCTCAAAGGCGATCGAGCCGAACACCAGCCCGGCACTCTGCATGACCCGTGACTCCGAGGATCCGGATTCCTCTCCGGACTCCGAACCCCCCGCGCCCCCGCCGATCGAATCCGATTGGGCGTCGATCATGGAGTTCACCGCCGCAGACATCTTTCAGCACTCGCCCTTCGGCGACATCCTGAACTCACTAAAGTCTCTCTCTTTATCAGGAGAGCCCTGGCCGGACTATGGTCAGCAAGGATGGGATACGAATGATGAAGAAATTCAAAGCCCACCCACCACCCACTTTGTAGCCACTGTCGATGATTTAACCGACATGCTCGACTTCGACTCCGAAGACATCGATGGTATGGACGACGATGTAGGAGACGAACAAGAACCAACACCTGTAGGGCGCTGGAAGGCCACCTCGTCATATGACATATATATGGTGGACACTCCAAAAGATGGAGATGGCGATGGAAAAGCAGGGGATGACACTTCCAAGAAACATCCCAAACGCCGACGTAAGCAGCGCCACTCTAAATCCCGCCAAAGCAAAAACGGTGATTCCGGCACCGGAGATAATACTACTCCGGATAGCGCCGAAGAACACCCCCTCCAGCAAGATTCGGCACAGGAAGATGGAGAAGCCAGCCCTCATGAGAGAGCGGCAGACCGAGAAGTTGAGGATGATAACTATATGCCTCCCTACGAAGACGAGGCAAGCCTCGACGACGACGAATTTGTCGTACCATCAGACCCCGCCAAACAAGAGCGTTTCAAACGCAGGCTTCTAGCCACGGCAAGCAGTCTCAAGAAAAAGCAACAACAGCTTAGAGCTGATCAAGATTTGCTAGCTGACAGATGGACTGAAGTCCTTGGGGCCGAAGAGTATGAACTCGAACGCCCCTCCAAGCATTACCCAAAGTGCAGGCTGCTACCCCGATTAAAGGAGGAAGCACCTACATCACCAGCGCATGACATGGCCGACCGGCCACCTCGTGGCCGCGACAGAGAGGCCTATGAGCCCTCCACTCAAGCCATGCCCCGACGCCGCTCAAAACATGCTAAGGCACGGGAAAACGCGCCAGACCTACGAGATATACTGGAGGACAAGGCATGGCAAACAAGATCGATCTACGGATCGCGCGGGCGCCCCACGGCACGTGACGGTGATCGTCACTTCGGATACAATAAATCCGGCTGGGCCGAACTCAATGGACAAAGCTCCTTTGACCTGCGTCGTGATATAGCCCAGTACAGAGGCGCCGCACACCCACTATGCTTCACAGATAAAGTAATGGATCATAAAATCCCTGAGGGCTTCAAACCCGTAAACATCGAATCATACGATAGCACAACAGATCATGCGGTATGGATCGAGGATTATCTCCTTCATATCCACATGGCCCGTGGTGATGATCTACATGCCATCAAATACCTCCCACTCAAACTTAAGGGACCGGCCCGGCATTGGCTCAACAGCTTGCCAGCAGACTCAATCGGTTCTTGGGAGGACCTGGAAGCCGCATTCCTTGACAACTTCCAGGGCACTTATGTACGACCACCGGACGCTGATGACCTAAGCCACATAATCCAGTAGCCAGAGGAATCGTCCAGGCAATTCTTGACACGGTTCGTAACAAAGAAAAATCAAATAGTCGACTGTCCGGACGCGGAGGCCCTAGCAGCCTTCAAGCATAATATCCGCGACGAGTGGCTTGCCCGGCACCTGGGACAGGAAAAGCCGAAATCTATGGCAGCCCTCACGACACTCATGACCCGCTTTTGCATGGGAGAAGACAACTAGCTAGCTCGCAGCAACAACTTAACTAAGAACCTTGGTAATTCGGATACCAAGGACAAGAGCGGCAGATCACGCCGGAACAAGCAAAAGCGCCATGTTAACAGCGACAGCAACGAGGATACAACAGTAAATGCCGGATTCCGAGGCTACAAATCCGGTCAGCGGAAAAAGCCATTCAAAAGAATACTCAGGGCCCGTCCAGTTTGGACCGAATACTCGACCGCTTGTGCCAGATACACGGCACCCCCGAAAAGCCAACAAATCACACCAACAGGGATTGTTGGGTGTTCAAGCAGGCAGGCAAGGTAAGAGTCGAAAACAGAGACAAGGGGTTGCATAGTGATGACGAGGAAGAGCCCAGTCCGCCGAACAATAGTGGACAGAAGGGTTTTCCCCCACAAGTGCGGACGGTGAACATGATATACGCAACCCACATTCCCAAGAGGGAGCGGAAGCGTGCGCTACGAGACGTATACGCGCTGGAGCCAGTCGCTCCAAAGTTCAACCCATGGTCCTCTTGCCCGATCACCTTTGATCGAAGGGACCATCCCACTAGCATCCGTCATGGCGGGTTTACCGCATTGGTTCTTGACCCAATTATCGACGGATTTCATCTCACAAGAGTCCTCATGGACGGCGGCAGCAGCCTGAACCTGCTTTACCAGGATACAGTGTGGAAAATGGGCATAGATCCCTCGAGGATCAAGCCCACAAAAATGACCTTTAAAGGCGCCATACCAGGTGTAGAAGCCAACTGTACAGGCTCAGTTACACTTGAAGTGGTCTTCGGATCCCCGGATAATTTCCGAAGTGAGGAGTTAATCTTCGACATAGTCCCATTCCGCAGTGGCTATCACGCACTGCTCGGGCGAACCGCATTTGCAAAGTTCAATGCGGTACCGCACTATGCATACCTCAAGCTCAAGATGCCAGGCCCTCGAGGAGTAATCACGGTCAACGGAAACACCGAACGGTCCCTCCGAACGGAGGAGCACACGGCAGCGCTCGCAGCAGAAGTACAAAGCAGCCTCTCTAGGCAGTTCTCCAGTCCGGCCCTTAAAAAACCAAACATTGTCAAGCGCGCCCGGAGTAAGCTACAACAAGACCGCCTGGCACGTTCCGAGCTAGCATAGCAATGCGGCTCCAACCCTAGCCCTCGCGATATAGCAAAACCAGTGCTTCGCGTACATAACTACGCTCCTGAAATACCATGGGCACAAGAGGAGGGGCACCATCACGGCACGCCCAAAACATGGCCTAAACCGTACTAGGGGCTGCCGAATTCTTTTTTTAATTTTTTCTTACTTTCAGGACTCCACACTTCGGACGACCTGTTCGGCAATTCAACTGCCGCACAAACGATGCAAGATCCAGGAAAGCAGACAAGCCACGCCGCATTATGGAACTCCCAGGTGGTCTCTATTACGAGCAATATACCTGTCTTGAATACAAATCCGCGGCCTGCCCCTGGCCAGGACATGTTAAATAGTCTAATTTCTTTTGCTCATCGCACTATCTGTATCGTTCTGCTTAGATAGCAGCCTTTCTATAAACAATGCATAGCTTTTGTCTACTTTCTGCATTTTCCTCTTTATATATATATATGTTCATTAATGACATGTGGCACCCGTACACTGTGGTACGACAAATACGCCAGGGGCTTCAGTACCCCTTAATATGGTGTAAGAAGTCCGAACACTTCATAAGTGCGGCACCCCGAACTTATAGCACTATATGCATCGGCTCCGAATCATGATTTGGGTCAATAGTTGGGTTTGCCCGGCTCCTATGTTTTGGTGCCTTACGTTCCGCTATATCGGCTAAGGTAGCACTAGGAGAACTACTGCGATTGTGCCCCAGTTGAGCTGGGCGGAGCACCTCAGTAGAGAAAGCTAAAACTGACTGTCATGATAAGGCGAGAGACCGGTCGTTGTTCAAGAGGGTTTTCGGGTCCTTAAAGACCTATGCCGCTTAGAGCGAAGGACCGGATTGTGTCCGGCCAAGGCGTGGATAGCACCCCGAACTCGGTCTTCCGAATACTAGGGGCTTCGCCAAAATTTAAAATTATAAAGTTCTATGGCTAAGTGAGAGTGTTCAAGCATTATAGTCCGATTGCCTTATTCGTTGTGCTGAGCGCCTCCCTCGAAGGACCCAAACATGGGAAAAAGAGCGCTCAGGTTTATCCCAAACACCCCAGCACTAGTGGCATGGGGGCGGAAGCCGACGACTAGCCATCTCTCAATTTTTTGATAAACGGCCGCACAGAAAATTATATTTTAAATTCAACAAGCATGGCTTAGCGCATATGAACAAGTTTTCAGCGCACAGGATAAACACGAGCGAGTTCATTCAAAAATTACATCCTTGGTACATTCATCCACCATAAGGCAGGCACCAGCGAGAACATCCTTGTAATAGTTCTCGGGCTTGCGATGCTCCTTCCCCGGCGGCGGCCCGTCCCTCGCAAGCTTCTCACCGTCTAGCTTACCCCAGTGCACCTTTGCATGGGCAAGGGCCCTACGGGCACCTTCGATGCAGACAGAGCGCTTGATGACATCGAGCCTTGGACAGGCCTCCACCAGTCGCCGCACCAGTCCGAAGTAGCTCCCAGGCAGGGCCTCTCCAGGCCACAGCCGAACTATGAAGCCCTTCATAGCCTGTTCGGCCGCCTTGTGGAGCTCGACCAGCTGCTTCAGCTGGTCGCTCAAGGGCACAGGGTCTCCGGCCTCAGCGTACTGAGACCAGAACACCTACTCTGTCGAGCTGCCCTCCTCGGCTCGGTAGAATGCGGCGGCATCGGATATGCTGCGGGGAAGATCTGCGAATGCCCCTGGAGAACTCCGGATTCGGGTAAGTAACAAGTAGTTTACTTTTATATGTCTGCTTTGCATAAAGAATGCCTTACCCGCCGCTATCTTTTTCACCTCCTCCAACTCTTGGAGGGCCTTATGGGCTTCGGCCTTGGCAGACTCAGCAGTCTTGACGGTCGCGGCGAGCTCGGACGCTCGTTTTAGAGTCAAGCTCCAAACTCTCATGTTTTTTCATGAGAGCCTGAAGCTCTTGCTGCGCCTCGCCGACCTGCGCCTCAAATTTCTCCCGCTCATTGTGCTCCGAGGCCGCTCTCTTCTCGGCCTCGGACAACGCCTGCTTAAGGGTCGTCACCTCAGTCGTGGCCCCTACAATCAGCATTACAATCCTGTCATTTTTTGCAATTGTCTCTTTATAGACACTTTTTCTGAAAGGTATCTCTTACCTTCTTTCTCCTCGAGCTGCTGCTTGGCAAGGCCGAGCTCTTGCTCGGTCCGCTCGAGGCCCTGTTTCAAGGCACCCACCTCCGCAGTCAGCGCTGCGGTGGCTAGCAGCAAAGCCTGCATATGCATATTGACTTTTTTATTAGACTCCCGCGAAAATTGATAAATCCTCTATTCGGCTTTTCTTTCTGAACGCCAAACAGAGCATCAGGGGCTACTGTCTATGCGGTAATATTTTTACATATTTTTACTTACCTCGAAGCCTGTTAAAAGGCTAGCGCAAGCTTCAGTCAGTCCGCTCTTGGCGGACTGAACCTTCTGGATCACCGTACTCATAATAGTACGGTGCTCCTTGTCAATGGAGGCACCGTTAAGCACCTCCAGCAGATTGTCCGGCACCTCCGGTTGGACGGAGGCCGCCGGCTCAGAAGGCTTGCTCCTCTTAGAAGGAGTTCGCCTGCCGCGGTCCGGAACCGTTGAAGATTCCGGCGCGGTGTCCGGCTCAAAGCTGGACTTGGAGCCCTGGGGGGTCTTGTCCCCTTTACTCCTGGAGTCCGGGAGGTCGCCTCGCGGCCCCTCTAGGACCACCTCCTCTTGCCCCGGAGCTTGTCGCGACGCCACTTCGGCATCGCCCGCAGTGCGGGGTGAGACAGTGGGCGGAATTGAGTTCACGTCTGATGAATCCAGGGAGCCGCTCGACGACTCGTCGAGTCCGGCCCGGGGCGGCCTGCATAATTACATTCGACATTAGGGAAGAGCTGTGCAAACGACAGGAATATCATGAGTTACTCTGGTACCCGAATACTTACGATGCCGCCGGATGCCTGGCCCTGTCCGGCCACTCCTCGTCGTCCTCGTCGGCGTTAGGGGAGTAGTCCGGCGGAGGAGTCTTCCTCCTCTTGGATCCTTCGGCCTCCCCCGTTGGGGTGGCCTTCCTTTTCTTTCCTCCCCCCGTTGGAGGGGGAGAGGTTTCTTCTTCCTCCTCCTCGTTTTCACGGGAGGAGTGTGTCTCGGACTCGTCGGACGACGAATCCGACACCACCACATGACGGGAACTCTTTCGAGTCCCCATGGCCTTCTTCTTCTTGGCCTTCTTCTCTGACACCACATAAGGTGCCGGAGCCAGCAGCTTCGCTAAGTGAGCAGGGGCTGGGTCTTCGGGCAAGGGAGCCGGACAGTTAATCGGTCCGGACATCGCCTGCCAAGCCTGTCAAAGGTAAGGGAGTTTAGATCCCGCATAAAAGTCAAACTATGGAAAAACTTAAACATCCTGTAAAAGGTGAAAGTAGCTTACCTCGCTAGCGTGACGCTGCGAGCTGTATCCGCGGTCCTCAGAAGCGGACGCGGGAGCCTCGGCGCCTTTGGTTAGCACCTTCCAGATGTCTTCATACGTCATGTCGAAGAGCCTGTTAAGGGTTTGGTGCTGCGCCGGGTTGAACTCCCACAGGTTAAAATCCCGTTGTTGACACGGGAGGATCCGGCGGACGAGCATAACCTGGACTACATTAACAAGCTTGAGCTGCTTGTTCACCAGGGATTGGATGCATGTCTGCAATCCGGTCACCTCTCCCTCATCACCCCACGCAGGCCCGTCTCTTTCCAGCACATAAGCCGCGTGGGGGGTCCGGATCGGAACTTAGGGGCTGCGATCCACTTTGGATCACGCGGCTCGGTGATGTAAAACCACCCGGATTGCCACCCCTTCAGGGTCTCCACAAAGGAGCCCTCGAGCCATAGGAGGTTGGCCATCTTGCCCGCCATGGCACCTCCGCACTCCGCTTGGCTGCCACGCACCACCTTTGGCTTGACGTTGAAGGTCTTGAGCCAAAGGCCGAAATGGGGACGGACGCGGAGGAAAGCCTCACACACGACGATAAACGCCGAGATGTTGAGGATGAAGTTCGGGGCCAAATCGTGGAAATCCAGGCCATAGTAGAACATGATGAAGGAAATATGCCCTAGAGGCAATAATAAAGTTATTATTTATTTCCTTACATATCATGATAAATGTTTATTATTCATGCTAGAATTGTATTAACTGGAAACATAATACATGTGTGGATACATAGACAAACAGAGTGTCACTAGTATGCCTCTACTTGACTAGCTTGTTAATCAAAGATGGTTAAGTTTCCTAACCATGGACAAAGGAGTTGTCATTTGATTAACAAGGTCACATCATTAGTTGAATGATCTGATTGACATGACCCATTCCATTAGCATAGCACCCGATCGTTTAGTTTGTTGCTGTTGCTTTTATCCATGACTTATACATGTTCCTTCGACTATGAGATTATGCAACTCCCGTTTGCCAGAGGAACACTTTGGGTGCTACCAAACGTCACAACGTAACTGGGTGATTATAAAGGAGTACTACAGGTGTCACCAAAGGTAGATGTTGGGTTGGTGTATTTCGAGATTAGGATTTGTCACTCCAATTGTGGGAGAGGTATCTCTGGGCCCTCTCGGTAATGCACATCACTTAAGCCTTGCAAGCATTGCAACTAATGAGTTAGTTGCGGGATGATGTATTACGGAACAAGTAAAGAGACTTGCCGGTAACGAGATTGAACTAGGTATTGGATACCGACGATCGAATCTCGGGCAAGTAACATACCGATGGACAAAGGGAACAACGTATGTTGTTATGCGGTCTGACCGATAAAGATCTTCGTACAATATGTAGGAGCCAATATGGGCATCCAGGTCCCGCTATTGGTTATTGACCGGAGACGTGTCTCGGTCATGTCTACATTGTTCTCGAACCGTAGGGTCCGCACGCTTAAGGTTACGATGACAGTTATTATGAGTTTATGCATTTTGATGTACCAAAGGAGTTCGGAGTCCCGGATGAGATCGGGGACATGACGAGGAGTCTCGAAATGGTCGAGACGTAAAGATCGATATATTGGACGACTATATTCGGAGTTCGGAAAGGTTCCGAGTGATTCGAGTATTTTTCGGAGTACCGGAGAGTTACGGGAATTCGTATTGGGCCTCATTGGGCCATACGGGAAAAGGAGAGAAAGGGCCAAAAGGTGGCCGCGCCCCTCCCCTTGCTCTAGTCCGAATTGGACTAGGGAAGGGGGGCGCCCCCTTCCTTCCTTCTCCTTCTGTCTTCCCTTTCCTTCTCTCCTACTCCCCCTACATGGAAGGACTCCTAGTTGGACTAGGAAAGGGGGAATCCTACTCCCGGTGGGAGTAGGACTCCCCTTGGTGCGCCAAACCTAGGGCCGGCCTCCTCCCTCCCTTGCTCCTTTATATACGGGGGCAGGGGGCACCCCATAGACACACAAGTTGATCTTCGTGATCATTACTTAGCCGTGTGCGGTGCCCCCCTCCACCATATTCCACCTCGAATATATCGTTGCAGTGCTTAGGCAAAGCCCTGCGCCGGTAGAACATCAAGATTGTCACCACGCCGTTGTGCTGACGGAACTCCTCCCCGAAGCTTTGCTGGATCGGAGCTAGGGGTGCGTCATCGAGCTGATCGTGTGCCAAGAACTCGGAGGTGTCGGAGTAACGGTGCTTGGATCGGTCGGATCGGGAAGACGTACGACTACTTCCTCTACGTTGCGTCAACGCTTCTGCTTCGGTCTACGAGGGTACGTAGACAACACTCTCCCCTCTCGTTGCTATGCATCACCATGATCTTGCGTGTGCGTAGGATTTTTTTTGAAATTACTACGTTCCCCAACAGTGGCATCAGAGCCTAGGTTTTTATGGTTTGATGTTATTTGCACGAGTAGAACACAAGTGAGTTGTGGACGATACAAGTCATACTGCCTACCAGCATGTCATACTTTGGGTCAGCGGTATTGTTGGATGAGACGACCCGGACCAACCTTACGCGTACGCTTACGCGAGACCGGTTCCCTCGACGTGCTTTGCACACAGATGGCTTGCGGGAGACTGTCTCACCAACTTTAGTTGAACCGAGTATGGCTATGCCCGGTCCTTGAGAAGGTTAAAACGTAGTCTATTTGACGAAGTATCGTTGTGGTTTTGATGCGTAGGTGAGATTGGTTCTTGCTTCAGCCCGTAGCAGCCACGTAAAATTTGCAACAAACAAAGTAGAGGATGTCTAACTTGTTTTTGCAGGGCATGTTGTGATGTGATATGGTCAAGACATGATGCTAAATTTTATTGTATGAGATGATCATGTTTTGTAACCGAGCTATCGGCAACCGGCAGGAGCCGTATGGTTGTCGCTTTATTGTATGCAATACAATCGCCCTGTAATGCTTTACTTTATCACTAAGCGGTAGCGATAGTCGTAGAAGCATAAGATTGGCGAGACAACAACGATGCTACGATGGAGATCAAGGTGTCACGCCGGTGACGATGGTGATCATGACAGTGCTGCGGAGATGGAGATCACAAGCACAAGAAGATGATGGCCATATCATATCACTTATATTGATTGCATGTGATGTTTATCTTTTATGCATCTTATCTTGCTTTGATTGACGGTAGCATTATAAGATGATATCTCACTAATTATCAAGAAGTGTTCTCCCTGAGTATGCACCGTTGCGAAAGTTCTTCGTGCTGAGACACCATGTGATGATCGGGTGTGATAGGCTCTACGTTCAAATACAACGGGTGCAAAACAGTTGCACACGCGGAATACTCAGGTTATACTTGACGAGCTATGCATATAAGATATGACCTCGGAACACGGAGACCGAAAGGTCGAGCGTGAATCATATAGTAGATATGATCAACATGATGATGTTCACCATTGAAAACTAATCCATTTCACGTGATGATCGGTTATGGTTTAGTTTGATTTGGATCACGTGATCACTTAGAGGATTAGAGGGATGTCTATCTAAGTGGGAGTTCTTAAGTAATATGATTAATTGAACTTTAATTTATCATGAACTTAGTCCTAGTAGTATTAGCATATCTATGTTGTAGATCAATAGCTCGCGTTGTTGCTTCCCTATGTTTATTTTGATATGTTCCTAGAGAAAATTGTGTTGAAAAATATTAGTAGCAATGATGCGGATTGGATCCGTGATCTGAGGTTTATCCTCATTGCTGCACAGAAGAATTATGTCCTTAATGCACCGCTAGGTGACAGACCTATTGCAGGAGCAGATGCAGACGTTATGAACGTTTGGCTAGCTCAATATGATGACTACTTGATAGTTTAGTGCACCATGCTTAACGGCTTAGAATCGGGACTTCAAAGACGTTTTGAACGTCATGGACCATATGAGATGTTCCAGTAGTTGAAGTTAATATTTCAAGCAACTACCCGAGTTGAGGGATATGAAGTCTCCAACAAGTTCTAAAGCTAAAAGATGGAGGAGAATCGCTCAACTAGTGAGCATGTGCTCAGATTGTCTGGGTACTACAATCGCTTGAATCAAGTGGGAGTTAATCTTCCAGATAAGATAGTGATTGACAGAATTCTCTAGTCACCATCACCAAGTTAGTAGAACTTCGTGATGAACTATAGTATGCAAGGGATGACAAAAACGACTCCCGAACTTTTTCATAATGATGAAATCGATGGAGGTAGGAATCAAGAAAGAGCATCAAGCGTTGATGGTTGACAAGATCACTAGTTTCAAGTAAAGGGCAAAGGGAAGAAGGGGAACTTCAAGAAGAACGGCAAGCAAGTTGCTGCTCAAGTGAAGAAGCCCAAGTCTGGACCTAAGCCTGTGACTGAGTGCGTTTACTGCAAAGGGACTGGTCACTGGAAGCGGAACTGCCCCAAGTATTTGGCGGATAAGAAGGATGGCGAAGTGAACAAAGGTATATTTGATATACAGATTATTGATATGTATTTTACTAGTGTTCATAGCAACCCCTCGGTATTTGATACTGGTTCAGTTGCTAAGAGTAGTAACTCGAAACGGAAGTTGCAGAATGAACAAAGACTAGTTAAGGGTGAAGTGACGATGAAAGTTGTAAGTAGTTCCAAGATTGATATGATCATCATCGCACACTCCCTATACTTTCGGGATTAGTGATGAACCTAAATAAGTGTTATTTGGTGTTTGCGTTGAGCATAAATATGATTTGATCATGTTTATTGCAATACGATTATTCATTTAAGTTAGAGAACAATTGTTGTTCTGTTTACATGAATAGAACCTTTTATGGACATACACACCCAATGAAAATAGTTCATTGGATCTCGACCGTAGTGATACACATATTCATAATATTGAAACCAAAAGATGTGAAGTTAATAATGATAGTGCAACCTATTTGTGGCACTGCCGTTTAGGTCATATTGGTGTAAAGCGCATGAAGAAACTCCATGCTGATGAGATTTTGGAATCACTTGATTATGAATCACTTGATGCTTGCGAACCATGCCTCTTGGGCAAGATGACTAAAACGCCGTTCTCCGGTGTCAGGACCCCGATCCTAAGCCACATCGATCCAGCGTGTAACACATCATATCACTTTGCGGCCTCACGCACGGTACTCCCACGGGTGCCACCTTACCTGGCCCGGGACCGTTTGCGCCTTTTGGCTCACGTATATGATAGTGTCGCTAGCATCCATATGACAGAGAACCCGGGCCGACATGGCTAGTCGTGAACCCAAAGCGGCGCTAGCCTATGAGGACAGGCATACATGAATCACATCGAGCATGTCGGTCATCAACGTATTTATTCGGGCTGTAGCACTGGGCTAACAGGACTCCGGTAACCCGGGCTGTAGCAGGCTAGGCAGGACTCCGAATAACAGCGCGTGACATTTCCCCGAAGGGACAGACATAGGAACGACGTGAAACACATGTCGGCCAGTCAAGTGTTCCAAGCAGTAGTGCTGGGCTAGCAGGACTCCGGTGATCCGGGCTGTAGCGGACTACTATCGCTCAGAAGCACTAGACTTACATTTCCCCATATGAAAGGCTGCCAAGGATAAACAACTAGATAGTCGGATCCCACTCATACCAAGCATTTCAATCATACACACAATATGCCCGATATGAGTAAATACAACATGGCATCACAACAGTACTCTACGACTCAAGTACTTTATTTAGAAGGCTCCGAAGAGCCATACATATCATCCATACAGATAGGGGTCACATGACCCAACACTCAAGTCATACAAACATACAGGCACATGCGGAAGCAAAGTAGTCTGAGTACAGACACTAGAAAGAAAGAAGGCTTGACGAAGCCTGTCTATCTACAACGACCCTTCACAAGTCTTGGATCACCACCTGGGTGACAAGTCACTCGTCAACGTCGAGGTCTACATAGAACCCATCAGAGGGGTTGGTGCAGTCGTCTGAAAAACATGATTAAAGCAACATGAGTACGGAGGTACTCAGCAAGTCTTACAACAGGAACCTATTATACATGCACATTCTCAAGAAGGTAGTGGGGTTATTGCAGCAAGCCAGCTTTGACTCTTGGCTAAGCTATCCTACGATAGACACCACTTGTAAATCATTTGTCGCACACGAGTCCACCATCACCATCACAGTACTCCATCGTGGATCCTCTCTCGCCATCCTACGAGAGGGCCATCCGCGGTACTCACACTTATCTTGAGATTTTTAGTAGTATCCATTTAACTTATCTATGAACTGTATAGGTGACCAAGTAGTCCTTTACCGCGGACGCGGCTATTCGAATAGATTTATACCCTGCAGGGGTGTACTTCTTCACACACGCTCTCACCACTTATCGCCGTTTACACGACATGTACTCGGCAACCTTCAAGCGGAAGCCCAGCGAGGGTGTCGGCCACGGCCTACCTAAACACTCAAGTCTCTAGTCCAGGTTTATCGCCTATTCGGGTTCCATCCGCAGGGAGTCCGGCCGAGGTTTCCACTAACGGCCCCGAACGATGTGAACAGGGTTCCGAGACACCAAACGGGCACCCGGCTGACCCGGCCACGTGCCTACCGCAACACAGCCCACCCCAATGGTCAGCGCCGCGTGCGGCCCCCAGCATGCTACAAACACCAGAAACTACTTTGCAACTCCTGGACAGAGGACAAGCGTGATCAAGAAGCCGAGAGGGTCCATTGGTTTCGGGCCCAATGCGTGGTAGTAGCTGAGTCTTAAATCACACACACAGATCTCAGTTCTTAAGGACGGCCTCAATGAAACAACCCACCATGTACTCCTACATGGCCTTCCATCGATTCCTTTACCAAATCGTGTTCAACACTTCCACACCATTGACAACGATACAACTTTTCACTCCGGATCATCATCCCGATGAGCCAGACCTGACACAACTCTAAGCATAGCAAGCATAGCATGGTAGGAACACACACACACATGTAATGGCTCAATCAACTCCTACACATGCTAGTGGGTTTCATCTAGTTACTGTGGCAATGACAGGTCATGCAAAGGAAGTGGGTTCAACTACCGCAACACACAGCAGTTTGAAACGCGTTGTCTTAATGCAGTAAACGAGAGCAGAAGCGAGAACATGGGTTTGTATCGGAATGATCAATGGGTTGCTTGCCTGATGGAGTGGTCGTGGGATACTGCCCTTCAGTTGGATACTCGGAGATATCCTCGGAGGCAGAACCTACCACGATGAACACATCGGAACACAATCAATACATGGCGATATGCAACAACATGATGCATGCTATGACATGGCAATATGAATGTGTCCTGACCTAGTGCAAGTTAAACCAGAAGGGAATGAACCCATTTGAACCAAAGATTCAAATGGAAACTCATTTATTAAGATCATATTAGTGTATCATCTTGTAATGCCTAAACAGTGGGTTTAACTTGTTCTGACATGCATGAAACCAGCACCAATGGATAGCTTGGATTTTTCTGATCATTTTTCATATATAGAACTTTGCATTTGGAGTTACAGATAATTTTCTATGAATTTTTGAAGTTTGAACTATTTTCTGGATTTTCCTATATAAGAATAAATTCCAGTAAATAAAATTACTGCGTCAGCATGAGGTCATGCTGACCTCAGCAAGTCAACAGCCGGTCCAGGTCAACTGACCAGTGGGCCCAGGGGGTTAGTGATTAATTAAACTTGTTTAATTAGTTTTAAACTAATCTGGTGATTAACAGAAGGGGGCCCCACCTGTCATTGACTCAACAGAGTCAACAGGGGCCCACCAGTCAACGGTCAAGGGTCAACTCGCCGGCGTCTAGCCGCCGGCGAGGCCAGACGCGGCGGAGCAGAGTGGATTTGGCCGTTCCGGCCACCAAATGGGGCGCGGAAGGCATCTACGCACTCCTGGGAACGAGCCGCGGCTACTGGTGGAGTCAGTTGGGGTCGGGGTGGCCGGAGTTGGCGCCGGCGACGAGTTTGGCGGCGTCGGGGCTCGGGAGAAGGTGAAACCGGGGCTACGGGGCACGGCGAGGCGCGTGGAGTGATGCGTCGGGCCCCTGGGTGTGCGGTGAGGCTAGTGGACAAGGTGGCGCGGCCGTTGGGTGGCCGGAGCTTCGTCGGCGACGAGCTCCGCGGCGGCGCGTGCGGCGAGCTTCGTGCGCACGTTGTAGGGCACGGGAAGAAGAACGGAGAGGATGGAGAGGTGGCCAGACTCACGGTGAATGCAGCGAGCGTCGAGGCGGACTCGGGGAAGGTCGGAGCTGAACGGGGCTATGATGGCGATCTCGGCGGCCGGAGTTGGGGAAGACAGGGTCGGGGCGATTCCAGAGCGGGCGAGCGCTCGGGGCTCGTCTTGCTCGAAGAAGAGGAGGGTGGCGGAGCTCGTGGACACGGTCGGATGGCGCGGGGACGACGGTAGCTATGGCTACGGCGGCGGAGCGGCGACGGTGGCGTCGGCCATGGCGAAGGAGAGCGAGGGAGGCGAGGCAGAGGCGAATGGCGTGTCCAGGGGCTCGGGGCGACGACGTGGAGCGCGTCCAGGGCAGCAGGGCGGCGAGGAGGTGAAACAGGGCGGCGGGGAGCTGCGTGGCGCTCGCTGGTGCCGGCGTCGAGCACCTGCGTGCCTGCCTGGCCGAGCCAAGCAGCTCGCTGGCGCGGCAGCTGGGCTGGGCCGGCAGGTGGGCCGGTTGCAGGCGCCAGGTAAGTATTTCCTTTTTTTTATTTTCCTTTTCTATTTTTCTGTAACTTTGTGGACTGATTAAAATACTTAGACACTTCCAAAATTCACCAAACTGCATCTGGTCCTTAGTTAGAATATTTCCAGCCAGGAACATTTTAGTTTGGAGATATTTGAGCATTTGAAATATTTTATAAATTTTAAATGCCCAAATTCAAATACTAATGCATTAATTCAATGACCTTCTGTTGACCTAGAAAAATATGCACCATTTTTGCCAGAGGTTTCAACCCAAGACAAAGAGGGTGAACATTTTAGAAGGGCATTTCAGGTTCATTGAAAATATTTTTAGTAAACCCTAGTTGATTTCAGGAGGGGTGCTGGGGGTTCTGCCTTCCCCATTTCAAATTTCTGTCAAAAGTAAACATGATGCACACTCTAATGCATGAGCTAAGTGGGATGTGACAACTCACCCCCACTCAAAAGAATCTCGTCCCGAGATTTAGGATCTGTCGGAAAGAAGGTGGGGTACTCAAGTCGAAGACGATCCTCCCTTTCCCATGTAGCTTCTTGCTCGGAATGGTGTGACCATTGAATCTTGAGAAACTTGATATTATGGCGTCGAGTGGTACGCTCGGCTTGATCAAGGATACGAACGGGGTATTCTCGATAGGTGAGGTTATCTTGGAGATCAAGCGTTTCGTGGTCCACTCCACGGATAGGATCCGAGAAGCAACGCCTGAGTTGAGAGACGTGGAAGACGTCATGAACTCTGGAGAGATGCGGAGGTAGTTCCAGCTGGTAGGCAACTTCTCCTCGTTTGGCAAGAATGCGAAAAGGTCCAATGTAACGAGGAGCCAATTTGCCTTTGATACCGAATCGATGGGTTCCCTTTAAAGGTGTAACCCGAAGGTAAGCCATCTCGCTGACTTCATAAGCCATGGGCTTATGCTTGCGGTCATACTGACTCTTTTGTCGAGACTGGGCGGTTTTCAACTTCTCACGAATAATACGAACCTGCTCTTCTGCATCCCGGATCATGTCCGGGCCAAAGAGTTGTCTCTCGCCGGTTTCTGACCAGTTAAGAGGCGTTCGACATTTTCGTCCATAAAGAACTTCGAAAGGAGCTTTACCCAAACTAGCTTGATAACTGTTGTTATAAGCGAACTCGGCGAATGGAAGGCACTTCTCCCAATTCATACCGAAAGAGATGACAGAAGCTCGGAGCATATCCTCCAGAATTTGATTGACTCGTTCTACTTGACCACTTGACTGAGGATGGAAGGCGGTGCTAAAGGAGAGACGAGTCCCCAAAGCATTTTGGAAACTTTCCCAAAATCGAGAGGTGAAAAGACTTCCACGATCTGAATTAATTTCCAATGGAACACCATGGAGAGATACTATTCGAGAGATGTACAAATCAGCTAGCTGGCTAGCGGTTATACTCTCGCGAACAGGTAAGAAGTGGGCTACTTTGGAAAGACGATCGACAACAACGAAGATAGCATTATTCCCTCTTTTGGTTCTGGGAAACCCGGTAATGAAATCCATACCGATTTTATCCCATTTCCATTCAGGAATCTCCAATGGTTGAAGGGTGCCAGCAGGCCGTTGATGCTCTGCTTTAACACGACGACAGACGTCGCAAGTTGCAATGTATTGAGCGATTTCTCTCTTCATCCTAGTCCACCAAAACTTTTGGCGTAGGTCTTGATACATTTTAGTACTACCGGGATGAATGGTGAGAGGGGATTCATGAGCTTCCTTAAGGATCAATCGTCTCAAGTTGCGTACCTTGGGAACCACTAGACGGTTTCCAAAGAACACAACACCTTGATCATCAATGGAGAAACAATCTGCAACTCCCTTCTTGATGTTTCTCTTGATACGGGAAATTCCCGGATCCACCTTTTGTGCCTTGATGATCTGATCCGTAAGGTTAGGTTTCGCCACCAGGGTGGAAAGGAATCCTCGAGGAACAATGTGAAGGTTAAGCTTATGAAATTCCTCGTGGAGAAGTGGTTGACCTTGTTGTAACATCAGGTTGTTACAATAAGATTTACGACTTAGTGCATCAGCCATGACATTGGCTTTGCCTGGGGTGTAGGTTATTCCTAAGTCGTAATCCGAGATCAACTCGACCCATCGTCTTTGCCTGAGATTCAAATCCGGTTGGGTGAAGATATATTTCAAACTTTGGTGATCAGTGTAAATTTCGCAACGATTACCCAGAAGGTAATGTCGCCAGGTTTTGAGTGCATGGACTACTGCTGCAAGCTCTAGATCATGTGTGGGATAATTATCCTCATGTGGACGCAACTGTCGAGAAGCGTAGGCAATCACATGACGATCTTGCATGAGTATGCAACCTAGTCCTTGTCGCGAGGCGTCGCAATAGATAACAAAGTCCTTAGAGAAATCTGGTGGTACCAGTACGGGAGCAGATGTCAGGCGTCTTTTCAGTTCCTGAAAGCTGAACTCGCACTGTGGGGTCCACTCGAACTTTTTATCTTTCTTGAGGAGTTCAGTTAGAGGCTTAGCAACCTTGGAGAAATTCTCGACGAAGCGGCGGCAATAGCTCGCCAAACCAAGAAAACTCCGAACTTGCTTGACCGTTTCAGGTGGAGTCCAGTCAAGGACAGCTTGGACTCGCTCGGGATTGACAGCAATGCCCTTGCCAGAGATTACATGGCCCAGATAGGTCACTTCTGGCAACCAGAATTCGCACTTGGAGAATTTGGCATAAAGGCGATGCTCTCGAAGTTTCATCAATACTAGCCTTAGATGTTCGGCATGTTCTTCCTCATTCTTGGAGTAGATGAGTATATCATTGAGGTAAACCACGACGAATTTATCCAAATACTCCATGAAGATCGAGTTCATTAACCGAGAAAAGGTGGCTGGAGCATTGGTTAGCCCGAAGGACATGACGGTGTACTCGTATTGGCCGTAGCGAGTAACGAAAGCCGTTTTGGAAATGTCCCCGTTCTTGATTTTGATTTGATGATAGCCCAACCTCAAATCCATCTTGGAAAAGACTGAGGATCCAGCGAGCTGGTCATACAGGTCGTTGATCCTGGGGAGCGGATACTTGTTCTTGATAGTGACCAAATTGACAGGTCGGTAATCTACAACCATCCGATCCGTTCCATCCTTCTTCTTGACGAAGAGGACGGGGCAAGCCCATGGAGATGAACTAGGACGGATGAAACCCTTTTGCAAGGACTCATCGAGTTGTTTCTTAAGCTCAGCTAGTTCTAGGGGTGCCATCTTATAAGGTCTCCTAGAGATTGGGACGGTTCCTGGAACAAGGTCTATCACGAACTCGACATCTCTGTCAGGTGGAACACCTGGCAGTTCCTCTGGAAAGACATCCGGGAAGTCACGGACTACTGGAATATCTTCGAGGTCTGGAAGGGGATTGGCATTTAGAGAGTAGAGCTGACGCTCCGATACTCGGGTCAAAACATTGACTATCTTGCCCGATGGATGGGTAAGTTGAACAGTTCTAGTTGAGCAGTCAATCTTGGCGTAATGAGCTGACATCCAGTCCATACCCAAGATGATGTTTATGTCTGAGGACTTGAGAGCTATTAGTGACGCGAGAAAAACCAATCTGTCGACAAGAATTTCATTTCCATGGCTGATTCTAGAGGTTTGCCATCTAGAACCGGGAGTTTGAATTTCCATGGAGGTGGGCATGTCACTAAAGGTAGTGTTGTGCAAACGAGCATAGCTCTCAGAAATAAATGAATGAGATGCTCCAGTATCAAAGAGAACAGTTGCCGGGTGGCAATTAACAAGGAGCGTACCGAGAACGACGTTGGGGTCCTCTTGAGTTTCTTCAGCTGAGACGTAGTTGACATGGCCACGAGCAGTGGTGGCTGGCTTGGCGACAAGCACCTTCGCTGTTGACTTACCACGTCCAACAGACTTTCCGAACTGGCTGGGGTTGTTCTGGGGACACTCACGGATGTAGTGGCCCGGCTCACCACACTTGAAGCAAGTTATCATATTGGGGCGTGGAGCAGTATTGACAGTGGGGCCACCAAAAGTCTTGGGCGGCACATACTGCTGGTTGGGACGAGGCGCCTCAAAGGATGGCCTCGGGGTATACCTGGGTGGCATAGCAGAATTTGGAATCCAGACCCGGTGCTTCTGAGATCCAGAGCCGGATGAAGATCCATAGTCACGGGAGTGTTTGCGTGAAGCTTCAAAATCATTCTGCCCCGTCTCGGCACTGATGGCCTTATTGACTAGCTTCGGAAAGGAAGTGCATTCATGCAGACGAAGGTCACGGCGGAGTTCAGGGCTAAGTCCCTTGCGGAACCTTGCCTGCTTCTTGGCATCGGTGGATACCTCTTCGGGAGCATAGCGTGCAAGCTTCCCAAACTCGCGACTGTATGCATCCACAGTCAGCTTCCCCTGGGTGAAGTTACAAAACTCCTCCCTCTTGCGATCCATGAGGCCTTCCGGGATATGATGCTCACGAAAAGCAGCACTGAAATCAGCCCAAGTAGTGAGTTGGCCGACCGGGCGCATAGCTTCATAATTCTCCCACCAAAGGCTGGCAGGGCCTTCAAGGTGATAGGCAGCAAAGGTGACTTTATCATCTTCAGCTACGTTGGCAGAACGTAGCTTGTGAGCGATGCTGCGGAGCCAGTCATCCGCATCGAGAGGTTCGATGGAATGATTGAACTTTGGCGGGTACAGCTTGACAAAGTCATTGATGGACACCGAATTGATCCTCTGCTGGCGTGCAGTGTTCTGCTCAATCCGCTCTAGCAAGCGATTGGTGTCGCGCCTGTTGCGCTCTGCCTCCAACATTACTTCGGCCAGAGAAGGTGGTTGAGGAAGACTTTCCTCTCTAGGTGCACTAGCTTCTCCCTGCTCCGGAGCAGCAGGGTTGCTGCGGGTGTTGACCATCCTGGGAAAACAAAACAGCGATTTAAACCAGGATGGCAAAATCTGGCCAAAGAAGTGCGGAATGTAATGGGTAACAAAGAATGCAGAGATGATCATCCGTATGACATGGTAATATAGAAACTGCCATATATATACCAACGGACATACACATCATACATAGTTTAGTACAAGCTCAAGCTGAAGTACAACTAAGACGAAAGACGTTACATCTCATCGGAGGCATTCCAAGCTCCTATACATTATTTTTCTACACCTCCGGAATTGATACACACTAAGTTATATTCCACAACCACGCAGGACGGTGGACATACAACTATTACGATACTAGCGAGTCTACTACTAGCTCAGACGGCTCCGTAGAAGTCCTCATAGAATTCACCACCCAGACCTGGAAGCGGAACATGGTCATCTAGGAACAGACGGTCCTGCAGTGCTTGTGGACCATAGGGACTTGGGTGCGGCCTCGGTCCAACAGATGGCGGCAGAAGAGGCCCACGAGGAGGGGTGATGCCTCCCACCTCACGCCATTCCATGAAGTCTGGCAGACTAGCCCGCACAGGATACAAGTCTCTCATGTCCATGTATCCGGCTTGCACAGCAGGTGCAAACCTCGTCAAGGTGGCCCAATGATCAGCACGAGCATTAAAGAGCTCCATACGCAAGGCCCGGTTTTCACGGTCCTTATCTTCCAACATCTCAGTAGTGGTGCAAAGGAGTGAGTCCTCATGGGATGCATCACTGTACATGCCCTGAAGGTAACCATGCGCCCCAGGGAGGGATGCTGGCATGTAGCGAAAATCAGTGTTGCTCAACAAGGCAGTTCTAGCTCGCATAATGGTCATCATCGAGTAGGCTGCATCTTGAACGGACATCCCAATAGTGATCCCGAGTCCATAAGAACAGTGGAGTGGTTCCGTGGCTCCGGGATAAGATGGATATATCCTGACCGTGCACAGATATTGGCTCTGGTTAAAATCTCTAAACTGCTCTTCGACGGTGTATTCAGGGTACCATCGGTAACCTGCCTCAACCATCACTCGAACCAACATGGCGGTATGACCACATACACCGATGCAACGGGTCAGACGAACCACTTGGTTTTGGGGACGGGTAGCCATCTGAAAGCACAAAATAGTGCAAAGGCATTAGAATTTCTGGATGAAATTGGACAGCATAACGGCTGTAAATGCTCAGAAAAAGACTTGAGACATCCACAACAGTTTGCGAAACCACTCAACAACAACATATCAAGGTTCTGGTTCAAATGGCAACATACTAAACTTTAGTAGAACTGGACTGGGTTATGACCAACAATCCTATAAGTTACTACGGATTTAGTAGCACGTGAACCTGATAGAGAGAAGAGAGCCTAGTCCTTAACCCACGTAGAATGAGAAGAGAATGACTCAGAATAGAGGCATAAGGTAAAGGAGTAAAAGAGCCTTACGTTCCCTCCCACAATCAATTCCCCTACATATAACTAAAGCATTTCTAGACTCGACATCGACCAGTTTGGCTTAGCGAACCTACAGGCAGTCCGGCTCTGATGCCAACGCTGTCAGGACCCCGATCCTAAGCCACATCGATCCAGCGTGTAACACATCATATCACTTTGCGGCCTCACGCACGGTACTCCCACGGGTGCCACCTTACCTGGCCCGGGACCGTTTGCGCCTTTTGGCTCACGTATATGATAGTGTCGCTAGCATCCATATGACAGAGAACCCGGGCCGACATGGCTAGTCGTGAACCCAAAGCGGCGCTAGCCTATGAGGACAGGCATACATGAATCACATCGAGCATGTCGGTCATCAACGTATTTATTCGGGCTGTAGCACTGGGCTAACAGGACTCCGGTAACCCGGGCTGTAGCAGGCTAGGCAGGACTCCGAATAACAGCGCGTGACATTTCCCCGAAGGGACAGACATAGGAACGACGTGAAACACATGTCGGCCAGTCAAGTGTTCCAAGCAGTAGTGCTGGGCTAGCAGGACTCCGGTGATCCGGGCTGTAGCGGACTACTATCGCTCAGAAGCACTAGACTTACATTTCCCCATATGAAAGGCTGCCAAGGATAAACAACTAGATAGTCGGATCCCACTCATACCAAGCATTTCAATCATACACACAATATGCCCGATATGAGTAAATACAACATGGCATCACAACAGTACTCTACGACTCAAGTACTTTATTTAGAAGGCTCCGAAGAGCCATACATATCATCCATACAGATAGGGGTCACATGACCCAACACTCAAGTCATACAAACATACAGGCACATGCGGAAGCAAAGTAGTCTGAGTACAGACACTAGAAAGAAAGAAGGCTTGACGAAGCCTGTCTATCTACAACGACCCTTCACAAGTCTTGGATCACCACCTGGGTGACAAGTCACTCGTCAACGTCGAGGTCTACATAGAACCCATCAGAGGGGTTGGTGCAGTCGTCTGAAAAACATGATTAAAGCAACATGAGTACGGAGGTACTCAGCAAGTCTTACAACAGGAACCTATTATACATGCACATTCTCAAGAAGGTAGTGGGGTTATTGCAGCAAGCCAGCTTTGACTCTTGGCTAAGCTATCCTACGATAGACACCACTTGTAAATCATTTGTCGCACACGAGTCCACCATCACCATCACAGTACTCCATCGTGGATCCTCTCTCGCCATCCTACGAGAGGGCCATCCGCGGTACTCACACTTATCTTGAGATTTTTAGTAGTATCCATTTAACTTATCTATGAACTGTATAGGTGACCAAGTAGTCCTTTACCGCGGACGCGGCTATTCGAATAGATTTATACCCTGCAGGGGTGTACTTCTTCACACACGCTCTCACCACTTATCGCCGTTTACACGACATGTACTCGGCAACCTTCAAGCGGAAGCCCAGCGAGGGTGTCGGCCACGGCCTACCTAAACACTCAAGTCTCTAGTCCAGGTTTATCGCCTATTCGGGTTCCATCCGCAGGGAGTCCGGCCGAGGTTTCCACTAACGGCCCCGAACGATGTGAACAGGGTTCCGAGACACCAAACGGGCACCCGGCTGACCCGGCCACGTGCCTACCGCAACACAGCCCACCCCAATGGTCAGCGCCGCGTGCGGCCCCCAGCATGCTACAAACACCAGAAACTACTTTGCAACTCCTGGACAGAGGACAAGCGTGATCAAGAAGCCGAGAGGGTCCATTGGTTTCGGGCCCAATGCGTGGTAGTAGCTGAGTCTTAAATCACACACACAGATCTCAGTTCTTAAGGACGGCCTCAATGAAACAACCCACCATGTACTCCTACATGGCCTTCCATCGATTCCTTTACCAAATCGTGTTCAACACTTCCACACCATTGACAACGATACAACTTTTCACTCCGGATCATCATCCCGATGAGCCAGACCTGACACAACTCTAAGCATAGCAAGCATAGCATGGTAGGAACACACACACACATGTAATGGCTCAATCAACTCCTACACATGCTAGTGGGTTTCATCTAGTTACTGTGGCAATGACAGGTCATGCAAAGGAAGTGGGTTCAACTACCGCAACACACAGCAGTTTGAAACGCGTTGTCTTAATGCAGTAAACGAGAGCAGAAGCGAGAACATGGGTTTGTATCGGAATGATCAATGGGTTGCTTGCCTGATGGAGTGGTCGTGGGATACTGCCCTTCAGTTGGATACTCGGAGATATCCTCGGAGGCAGAACCTACCACGATGAACACATCGGAACACAATCAATACATGGCGATATGCAACAACATGATGCATGCTATGACATGGCAATATGAATGTGTCCTGACCTAGTGCAAGTTAAACCAGAAGGGAATGAACCCATTTGAACCAAAGATTCAAATGGAAACTCATTTATTAAGATCATATTAGTGTATCATCTTGTAATGCCTAAACAGTGGGTTTAACTTGTTCTAACATGCATGAAACCAGCACCAATGGATAGCTTGGATTTTTCTGATCATTTTTCATATATAGAACTTTGCATTTGGAGTTACAGATAATTTTCTATGAATTTTTGAAGTTTGAACTATTTTCTGGATTTTCCTATATAAGAATAAATTCCAGTAAATAAAATTACTGCGTCAGCATGAGGTCATGCTGACCTCAGCAAGTCAACAGCCGGTCCAGGTCAACTGACCAGTGGGCCCAGGGGGTTAGTGATTAATTAAACTTGTTTAATTAGTTTTAAACTAATCTGGTGATTAACAGAAGGGGGCCCCACCTGTCATTGACTCAACAGAGTCAACAGGGGCCCACCAGTCAACGGTCAAGGGTCAACTCGCCGGCGTCTAGCCGCCGGCGAGGCCAGACGCGGCGGAGCAGAGTGGATTTGGCCGTTCTGGCCACCAAATGGGGCGCGGAAGGCATCTACGCACTCCTGGGAACGAGCCGCGGCTACTGGTGGAGTCAGTTGGGGTCGGGGTGGCCGGAGTTGGCGCCGGCGACGAGTTTGGCGGCGCCGGGGCTCGGGAGAAGGTGAAACCGGGGCTACGGGGCATGGCGAGGCGCGTGGAGTGATGCGTCGGGCCCCTGGGTGTGCGGTGAGGCTAGTGGACAAGGTGGCGCGGCCGTTGGGTGGCCGGAGCTTCGTCGGCGACGAGCTCCGCGGCGGCGCGTGCGGCGAGCTTCGTGCGCACGTTGTAGGGCACGGGAAGAAGAACGGAGAGGATGGAGAGGTGGCCAGACTCACGGTGAATGCAGCGAGCGTCGAGGCGGACTCGGGGAAGGTCGGAGCTGAACGGGGCGATGATGGCGATCTCGGCGGCCGGAGTTGGGGAAGACAGGGTCGGGGCGATTCCAGAGCGGGCGAGCGCTCGGGGCTCGTCTTGCTCGAAGAAGAGGAGGGTGGCGGAGCTCGTGGACACGGTCGGATGGCGCGGGGACGACGGTAGCTATGGCTACGGCGGCGGAGCGGCGACGGTGGCGTCGGCCATGGCGAAGGAGAGCGAGGGAGGCGAGGCAGAGGCGAATGGCGTGTCCAGGGGCTCGGGGCGACGACGTGGAGCGCGTCCAGGGCAGCAGGGCGGCGAGGAGGTGAAACAGGGCGGCGGGGAGCTGCGTGGCGCTCGCTGGTGCCGGCGTCGAGCACCTGCGTGCCTGCCTGGCCGAGCCAAGCAGCTCGCTGGCGCGGCAGCTGGGCTGGGCCGGCAGGTGGGCCGGTTGCAGGCGCCAGGTAAGTATTTCCTTTTTTTTATTTTCCTTTTCTATTTTTCTGTAACTTTGTGGACTTATTAAAATACTTAGACACTTCCAAAATTCACCAAACTGCATCTGGTCCTTAGTTAGAATATTTCCAGCCAGGAACATTTTAGTTTGGAGATATTTGAGCATTTGAAATATTTTATAAATTTTAAATGCCCAAATTCAAATACTAATGCATTAATTCAATGACCTTCTGTTGACCTAGAAAAATATGCACCATTTTTGCCAGAGGTTTCAACCCAAGACAAAGAGGGTGAACATTTTAGAAGGGCATTTCAGGTTCATTGAAAATATTTTTAGTAAACCCTAGTTGATTTCAGGAGGGGTGCTGGGGGTTCTGCCTTCCCCATTTCAAATTTCTGTCAAAAGTAAACATGATGCACACTCTAATGCGTGAGCTAAGTGGGATGTGACATCCGGAACAATGGAGCAAGCAACAGATTTGTTGGAAATCATACATACTGATGTATGTGGTCCGATGAATATTAAGGCTCGCGACAAGTATCATTATTTTCTAACCTTCACAGATGATTTGAGCAGATATGGGTATATCTACTTGATGAAACATAAGTCTGAAACGTTTGAAAAGTTCAAAGAATTTCAGAGTGAAGTAGAGAATCATCGTAACAAGAAAATAAAAGTTACTACGATATGATCGCAGAGGTAAAACATTTGAGTTACGAGTTTGGCCTTCAGTTAAACAATGTGAAATAGTTTCACTACTCACGACACCTGGAACACCACATCATAATGGTGTGTCCGAACGTCATAACCGTACTTTATTGATATAGTGCAATCTATGATGTTTCTTACCGATTTACCACTATCGTTTTGGGGTTATGCATTAGAGACAGTTGCATTCACGTTAAATAGGGCACCATCTAAATCCGTTGAGACGACACTATATGAACTGTGGTTTAGCAAGAAACCAAAGTTGTCGTTTCTTAAAGTTTGGGGTTGTGATGCTTATGTGAAAAAAGTTTCATCCTGATAAGCTCAAACCCAAATCGGAGAAATATGTCTTCATAGGATACCCAAAGGAGACAGTTGGGTACACCTTCTATCACAGATCCGAAGGCAAGACATTCGTTGGTAAGAATGGATCCTTTCTATAGAAGGAGTTTCTCTCGAAAGAAGTGAGTGGGAGGAAAGTAGAACTTGATGAGGTAACTGTACCTATTCCCTTGTTGGAAACCAGTACATCACAGGAACCAGTTTCTGTGACGTCAAAACCAACTAGTGAGGAGGTTGATGATGATGATCATAGAACTACAGAACAAGTTACTACAGAACCTCGTAGATCAACCAGAGTAAGATCCGCACCAGAGTGGTACGGCAATCCTGTTCTGGAAGTCATGCTACTAGATCATGATGAACCTACGAACTATGAAGAAGTGATGGTGAGCCCAGATTCCGCAAAATGGCTCAAAGCCATGAAATCTGAGATGGGATCCATGTATGAGAACAAAGTATGGACTTTGATGGATTTGCCCGATGATCGGCAAGCCATAGAAAATAAATGGATCTTCAAGAGGAAGACAGAAGCTGATAGTAGTGTTAGTATCTACAAAGCTAGAATTGTCGCAAAAGGTTTTCGACAAGTTCAAGGTGTTGACTACGATGAGAGTTTCTCACTCGTATCCATGCTTAAGTCTGTCCGAATCATGTTAGCAATTGCCGCATTTTATGAAATATGGCAAACGGATAAAACAAAACTGCATTCCTTAATGGATTTATTAAAGAAGAGTTGTATATGATGCAACCAGAAGGTTTTGTCAATCCTAAAGGTGCTAACAAAATGTGCAAGCTCCAGCGATCCATCTATGGACTGGTGCAAGCATCTCGGAGTTGGAATATACGCTTTGATGAGTTGATCAAAGCATATAGTTTTATACAGACTTGCGGTGAAGCCTGTATTTACAAGAAAGTGAGTGGGAGCACTACAGCATTTCTGATAAGTATATGTAAATGACATATTGTTGATCGAAAATAATGTAGAATTATTCTGCAAAGCATAAAGGAGTGTTTGAAAGAAGTTTTTCGAAGAAGGACCTCGGTAAAGCTGCTTACATATTGAGCATCAAGATCTATAGAGATAGATCAAGACGCTTGATAAGTTTTCAATGAGTGCATACCTTGACAAGATTTTGAAGTAGTTCAAAATGGAACAGTCAAAGAAAGAGTTCTTTCCTGTGTTACAAGGTATGAAGTTGAGTAAAGACTCAAAACTAGACCACGACAGAAGATAGAAAGAGAATGAAAGTCATTCCCTATGCCTTGGCCATAGGTTCTATAAAGTATGCCATGCTGTGTACCAGATCTATTGTATACCCTACAGTGAGTTTGGCAAGGGAGTACAATAGTGATCTAGGAGTAGATCACTGGACAGCGGTCAAAATTATCCTTAGTGGAATAAGGATATGTTTCTCGATTATGGAAGTGACAAAAGGTTCGTCGTAAAGGGTTACGTCGATGCAAGTTTTGACACCGATCTGGATGAATCTAAGTCTCGATCTAGATACATATTAAAAGTGGGAGCAATTAGCTAGAGTAGCTCCGTGCAGAGCATTGTAGACATAGAAAATTGCAAAATACATAACGGATCTGAATGTGGCAGACCCGTTGACTAAACCTCTCTCACAAGCAAAACATGATCACACCGTAGTACTCTTTGGGTGTTAATCACATAGCGATGTGAACTAGATTACTGAATCTAGCAAACCCTTTGGGTGTTGGTCACATGGCGATGTGAACTATGGGTGTTAATCACATGATGATGTGAACTATCGAGTTAATCACATGGTGATGTGAGTTAATCACATGGTGATGTGACCTAGATTACTGACTCTAGTGCAAGTGGGAGACTGAAGGAAATATGCCCTAGAGGCAATAATAAAGTTATTATTTATTTCCTTACATATCATGATAAATGTTTATTATTCATGCTAGAATTGTATTAACTGGAAACATAATACATGTGTGGATACATAGACAAACAGAGTGTCACTAGTATGCCTCTACTTGACTAGCTTGTTAATCAAAGATGGTTAAGTTTCCTAACCATGGACAAAGGAGTTGTCATTTGATTAACAAGGTCACATCATTAGTTGAATGATCTGATTGACATGACCCATTCCATTAGCATAGCACCCGATCATTTAGTTTGTTGCTGTTGCTTTTATCCATGACTTATACATGTTCCTTTGACTATGAGATTATGCAACTCCCGTTTGCCGGAGGAACACTTTGGGTGCTACCAAACGTCACAACGTAACTGGGTGATTATAAAGGAGTACTACAGGTGTCACCAAAGGTAGATGTTGGGTTGGCGTATTTCGAGATTAGGATTTGTCACTCCAATTGTGGGAGAGGTATCTCTGGGCCCTCTCGGTAATGCACATCACTTAAGCCTTGCAAGCATTGCAACTAATGAGTTAGTTGCGGGATGATGTATTACGGAACGAGTAAAGAGACTTGCCGGTAACGAGATTGAACTAGGTATTGGATACCGACGATCGAATCTCGGGCAAGTAACATACCGATGGACAAAGGGAACAACGTATGTTGTTATGCGGTCTGACCGATAAAGATCTTCGTAGAATATGTAGGAGCCAATATGGGCATCCAGGTCCCGCTATTGGTTATTGACCGGAGACGTGTCTCGGTCATGTCTACATTGTTCTCGAACTGTAGGGTCCGCACACTTAAGGTTATGATGACAGTTATTATGAGTTTATGCATTTTGATGTACCGAAGGAGTTCGGAGTCCCGGATGAGATCGGGGACATGACGAGGAGTCTCGAAATGGTCGAGACGTAAAGATCGATATATTGGACGACTATATTCGGAGTTCGGAAAGGTTCCGAGTGATTCGAGTATTTTTCGGAGTACCGGAGAGTTACGGGAATTCGTATTGGGCCTCATTGGGCCATACGGGAAAAGGAGAGAAAGGGCCAAAAGGTGGCCGCGCCCCTCCCCTTGCTCTAGTCCGAATTGGACTAGGGAAGGGGGGCGCCCCCTTCCTTCCTTCTCCTTCTCTCTTCCCTTTCCTTCTCTCCTACTCCCCCTACATGGAAGGACTCCTAGTTGGACTAGGAAAGGGGGAATCCTACTCCCGGTGGGAGTAGGACTCCCCTTGGCGCGCCAAACCTAGGGCCGGCCTCCTCCCTCCCTTGCTCCTTTATATACGGGGGCAGGGGGCACCCCATAGACACACAAGTTGATCTTCGTGATCGTTCCTTAGCCGTGTGCGGTGCCCCCCTCCACCATATTCCACCTCGAATATATCGTTGCAGTGCTTAGGCGAAGCCCTGCGCCGGTAGAACATCAAGATTGTCACCACGCCGTCGTGCTGACGGAACTCCTCCCTGAAGCTTTGCTGGATCGGAGCTAGGGGTGCGTCATCGAGCTGAACGTGTGCCAAGAACTCGGAGGTGCCGGAGTAACGGTGCTTGGATCGGTCGGATCGGGAAGACGTACGACTACTTCCTCTACGTTGCGTCAACGCTTCCGCTTCGGTCTACGAGGGTACGTAGACAACACTCTCCCCTCTCGTTGCTATGCATCACCATGATCTTGCGTGTGCGTAGGAAATTTTTTGAAATTACTACGTTCCCCAACACATGAGCCCCCGGACAAATGGGTGGAGTGGAAAACCCAGTCCGCGGAGGAAGTGGGGAAGGAACACTACCCTCTCATGGGGCCTTGGGGTGGGGAGAAGCTGCCCCTCCTCGGGAAGCCGGTGCGCGATGTCTTTGGACAAGTATCCGGCCTTCCTCAGCTTTTTGACATGGCCCTCCATGACGGAGGAGACCATCCACTTGCCTCCTGCTCCGGACATTGCTGGAGAAGGTTGAGGTGGGAAGTGCGGGCTTGGGCGCTGGAGCTCGGGTGCACAGAAGATGGATAGGCAAAGGAGGAAGAAGGCATAGGTAAAAAGGTGGATCCTTATCCCCTTATATGGGCGGATGCGGCTGCGGGTCCCCACCAGCCTAGTAAAACTCGCTTGCCTCCCAAGCGCCGTGATAAATGGTGCGGTTGGGTTACCCACGTCCGTATTGATGAGAATCCCGTAAATGGGGGACACGATCTCTGCTTTGACAAGACGTGCCAAGGAGACCGCCTCGCAAAACACGCTGAGGTGGAGAAGTGAAAACGATTCGAATAAGGGCTTGGCCGTAGTGTGATGTCACGCTATGGAATACGTCAGCAGATTAGATTTGTGTTAATGTTATTCTCTCTATGGCAATATGTGGAAACTTATTTTTCAGAGCCGGACACTACTCTTGGTGTTTACAATCTTTTATGAAGAACTTGGAGGAGGAACCCGCCTTGCAATGCCGAAGACAATCTGCGTGCCGGGCTCCTCGTCATTGAAGCCTGGTTCAGGGGCTACTGAGGGAGTCCTGGATTAGGGGGTGTTCGGATAGCCGGACTATGCCTTCAGCCGGACTCCAGGACTATGAAGATACAAGATTGAAGACTTCGTCCCGTGTCCGGAAGGGACTTTCCTTGGCGTGGAAGGCAAGCTAGGCGATGCGGACATTCAGATCTCCTACCATTGTAACCGACTTTATGTAACCCTAACCCTATCCAGTGTCTATATAAACCGGAGGGTTTTAGTCCGTAGGACAACAACTCCAACATACAACAATCATACCATAGGCTAGCTTCTAGGGTTTAGCCTCCTTGATCTCGTGGTAGATCTACTCTTGTACTACCCATATCATCAATATTAATCAAGCAGGACGTAGGGTTTTACCTCCATCAAGAGGGCCCGAACCTGGGTAAAACATTGTGTCCCTCGTCTCCTGTTACCATCCGCCTAGACGCATAGTTCGGGACCCCCTACCCGAGATCCGCCGGTTTTGACACCGACAGACATTTTCCCGCCTCTAATGGATATACACATATTTTAGTTGCTGTTGATTATGTTACTAAGTGGGTAGAAGCTATTCCAACTAGTAGTGCTGATCACAACACTTCTATTAAAATGCTTAAGGAAGTTATTTTTCCGAGGTTTGGAGTCCCTAGATATTTAATGACTGATGGTGGTTCACACTTTATTCATGGTGCTTTCCGTAAAATGATTGCTAAATATGACGTTAATCATAGAATCGCATCACCTTATCACCCACAGTCTAGTGATCAAGTAGAATTGAGTAATAGAGAACTCAAATTAATTTTGCAAAAGACTGTCAATAGGATAGAAAGAAGTGATCCAAGAAACTTGATGATGCATTATGGGCATATAGAACTGCATATAAAAATCCTATGGGTATGTCTCCGTATAAAATGGTTTACGGAAAAGCATGTCACTTACCTCTCGAACTAGAACATAAGGCATATTGGGCTATTAAAGAGCTCAACTATGATTTCAAACTTGCCGGTGAGAAAAGGTTATTTGATATTAGCTCACTTGATGAATGGAGAACCCAAGCTTATGAAAATGCCAAGTTGTTTAAAGAAAAAGTTAAAAGATGGCATGACAAAAGGATACAAAAGCGTGAGTTTAACCTAGGTGATTATGTATTGCTATACAACTCTCGTTTAAGATTTTTTGCAGGAAAACTTCTCTCTAAATGGGAAGGCCCCTACGTTATCGAGGAAGTCTATCGTTCCAGTGCCATAAAAATCAACAACTTTGAAGGCACAAATATGAAGGTGGTAAACGGTCAAAGAATCAAACATTATATCTCAGGTAATCCTATAAATGTTGAAATCAATATTATTGAAACCGTAACTCCGAAGGAATACATAAGAGACACTTTCCAGACTGTTTCAGACTCCGAAAAGGAATAGGTATGTGGTACGGTAAGTAAACCGACTCCAAAACAAATTTTAATGCAATATTTCTCCGTTTTGGAATATTTTGAAAAATAGAAAAATCGGTAGCAGTCCGGGAAGGACACGAGGGTGGTGGGCGCGCCCTACCTCCCTGGGCGCGCCCCTACCTCGTGAGCACCTCGTGTACCTTCCAGATTCCGTTTTCTTGTACGATACGTATTTTGGTCGGTAAAAATTCATTATATATTCTCCCGTAGGTTTTGACTCCTGTATCACGCAAATCTCCTCTGTTCTTGTTTCGAGCTGTTTTTCTGACAGATCTAGATCATCATGACGTCCCCAAGTGCTTCCAAGGACAAGTTCTTCGAGAAGGTAATCAACCCTTACCTCACGGAGGTGCTGCGACACCCTCAAACCATTGAGATGCGTGATGGGTTGCTGCACATCCGCGATGCTGAGGGACCAAAGGGAACCGGAAGCGTGGAGGCAAGGCTCGAAGCAATGGAGCAACAAGTTTTCAAGTGCCAGGGGATGGTGCAGCGTGGAATCAACGCTAGCCACACGATGCTTGCGGAGTTCAGCAACAACTACGAGCCGGATGCCAAGAACACCGAGGAGGCCATCTTCAAGCTACATGAGAAGATCGAGCACCTCCAAGCCCAAATCTATGACCTGCAAAATCAAAACTTTGAGTATGAATATAGATTCAAAAGGATGAGTTTGGCTGCAGATTTGTGGATTCCGGAGACTCGATCATCCTTCTATGATGGTGAGCCTATGCCATGGAAGGTGGACGACAAGCCCGCATCATCAACAACACCTCCACCTTCTTTGCCAACAAAGGAGACATAATCACATGGATATGGGCACTCCCCTTGGCAGCTGCCAAGCTTAGGGGAGGTGCCCCGGTATCGTATCACCATCACAACTCCTATCTTTACCATTTTTCTTAGTTCGATCCTTTTAGTAGTATCTTGATCTAGTACAATAAAGTCATGGCATGATCTAGTTTTGAGTTTTGCTTTGTGATATCTCTATGTAATCGAGACCGTGAGCTATATATAATAAAGATTAGTGTTGAGTCAAGGGCTTGATTATTTTGCCATGATCTTGAGTGAAAAAAAGAAAAAAAGAGAAAAATAATAAAAAGAACAAAAGTTCATATTGATCTTATTGAGAGTAATGACTTCACATAGAAAGGGTATGATGATTAAAAGTTGTTGGGAGTTGGCATACATAGCTTTGGTCATCGTTGCAATTAATATGAAGTAATAAGGAAAGAGAGGTTTCACATATAGATATATTATCATTGACATCTTTTATGATTGGGAGCACTCATTAAAATATAACATGATAAAGAGTTGATGTTGGACAAGGAAGACAACGTGATGAGTTATGTTTTCTTATATCTAAGATAAAGTATGTTGTCATGGATCCTCTAACATGTTGAGCTTGCCTTTCCCCCTCATGCTAGCCAAATTCTCAGCACCAAGTAGAGATACTATTTGTGCTTCCAAATACCCTTAAACCAGTTTGCCATGAGAGTCCACCATATCTACCTATGGATTGAGTAAGATCCTTCAAGTAAGTTGTCATCGATGCAAAGCAATAAAAATTGCTCTAAATATGTATGATTGATCGGTGTGGGAGAAATAAGCTTTATATGATCTTGTGATGAGGAAGTAATAAAAGCGACGGACTGCATAATAAAGGTTCATATCACAAGGGGCAATATAAAGTGACATTCTTTCGCATTGAGATTTCGTGCATCTAACCATAAAAGCGCATGGCAACCTCTGCTTCCCTCTGCGAAGGGCCTATCTTTTATTATTCTCTTCTACCTTATGCAAGAGTCATGGTGATCTTCACCTTTCCTTTTCATTTTATCCTTTGGTGAGCACAGCATGTTGGAAAGAACATGATATATATATCTAATTGGATGTAGGGGAGCATGAGTTATTATTGTTGACATTACCCTTGAGGTAAAAGGCTGTGGGGCAAAACTATAAGCCCCTATCTTTCTCTGTGTCCGATTAAAACTTCGTAACCACAAGTATTGCGTGAGTGTTAGCAATTATGAAGGACTAGATGATAGTTGAGTATGTGGACTTGCTTTTTAGCTCTGACATAGACTCTTTCTGATGTTATGATAAATTGCAATTGCTTCAATGACTGAGGTTATAGTTTGTTGGTTCTCAATAAGGTTTCTGATTCATACTTTTGCATTGTGAATAGATCATCACTTGAATATAAGTAATCATATGACAATATCTACATATGTTGCTGTTATGAGAATAATCATGATGCCTTCATGTCCGTATTTTATTTTTATCGACGCCTCTACCTCTAAACATGGGGATATATTTATTATTATCGGCTTTTCGCTTGAGGACAAGTGAGGTCTAAGCTTGGGGGAGTTGATACGTCCATTTTGTATCATGCTTTTATATCGATATTTTTCGCATTATGGGCTCTTATTTCACGTTATGTCACAATACTTATGGCTATTCTCTCTTATTTTACAAGGTTAACATGAAGAGGGAGAATGCCGGCAGCTGGAATTCTGGGCTGGAAAAGGAGCAAATATAAGACACCTATTTTGCGCAACTCCAAAAGTCCTGAAACTCCACGGAATATCTTAAAATAAATAAAGAAAAATCGTCGCCAAAGATGAAGGCCAGGCGGCCCACACCCTGCTCACGAGGGTGGGGGCGCCCCCCAGGACGCGCGCCCTACCTCGTGGGCCCCCTGGTGGCTCTCCGACGCCCATCTTCTCCTATATGAAGTCTTTTGTCGATAAAAAACCAGAAGAAACCTTTCGGGACGAAACTCCGCCGCCACGAGGCGGAACCTTGGCGGAACCAATCTAGGGCTCCGACAGAGCTGTTCTGCCAGGGATACTTCCCTCCGGGAGGGGGAAATCATCTCCATCGTCATCACCAACGCTCCTCTCATCGGGGAGGGCAATCTCCATCAACATCTTCACCAGCACCACCTCATCTCCAAACCCTAGTTCATCTCTTGTATCCAATTCTTGTCTCCAAGTCCGGGATTGGTGCTAGTAGGTTGCTAGTAGTTTTGATTACTCCTTGTAGTTGATGCTAGTTGGTTTATTTGGTGGAAGATCATATGTTCATATCCTTTATGCATATTATTACCCCTCTGATTATGAACATGAATATGCTTTGTGAGTAGTTACGTTTGTTCCTGAGGACAAATGAGAAGTCTTGCTATTAGTAGTCATGTGAATTTGGTATTTTGTTCGATATTTTGATGAGATGTATGTTGTCTAGCCTCTAGTGGTGTTATGTGAACATCGACTACATAACACTTCACCATTATTTGGGCCTAGAGGAAGGCATTGGGAAGTAATAAGTAGATGATGGGTTGCTAGAGTGACAGAAGCTTAAACTCTAGTTTATGCGTTGCTTCGTAAGGGGCTGATTTGGATCCATATGTTTCATGCTATGGTTAGGTTTACCTTAATACTTTTGTTGTAGTTGCGGATGCTTGCAATAGAGGTTAATCATAAGTGGGATGCTTGTTCAAGTAAGAACAACACCCAAGCACCGGTCCACCCACATATTAAATTATCAAAGTACCGAACGCGAATCATATGAACGTGATGAAAACTAGCTTGACGATATTCCCATGTGTCCTTGTTAGCGGTTTTCCTTATATAAGAGTTTGTTCCGGCTTGTCCTTTGCTACAAAAAGGATTGGGCCACCTTGCTGCACTTTATTTACTTTTGTTACTTGTTGCTCGTTACAATTTTATCTTGTCACAAAACTATCTGTTACTACTTATTTCAGTACTTGCAGAGAATACCTTGTTGAAAACCGCTTATCATTTCCTTCTGCTCCTCGTTGGGTTCGACACTCTTACTTATCGAAAGGACTACGATAGATCCCATATACTTGTGGGTCATCATTGAGTCATTTCCTTCCATGAGACCCAATGTGGTTTGCGGTGACCGTTCTTACTCCCCCACCAAAACTTTCTAATCAACATGTTGAGATGCTCACAAAGTCCCCTTGGTAGTTTAAAGCAAGACATGGAATAGATTGGTATAGCTTGTGCCACTGCTTTAACTAGCACCTCCTTACCCACAGAAGACATCGTCCTTTCAGCCCATCCTTGAATCTTGTTCCACAATCTATCCTTCAAGTATTTGAACGCACCATTTTTTGAGGCCCCTACATCTGTTGGCATACCCAGATATTTATCATTCAAAGTTTCATTAGGAACGTTCAAAATATCTTTTATGTCATTGCGAACAGCCTCAGGGACACCTTTGCTGAAAAATATAGATGATTGTCAAAGTTAATCCGCTGACCTATTGCATTGCAATATGTGTCCAACAGTTGGTTCACCTCGGTAGCACCCACACTGTTTGCCTTGAAGAACGGCAGGTTGTCATCAACGAATAATAGGTGGTTAACCGGTGGCGCCGAAGGTGCCACTTGAATCCCACCTAAGTTGGATGACTCTCTTTGTGATTTTAACAGGCACGACAGGCCCTCTGCTGCTAACAAGAACAAGTATGGAGATATCGGGTCCCCTTGTCGGATCTCTCGTGATGGACAGAACTCCTCAAGTTTCTTTCCATTAAACATAACTGAAATTTTGACTGTGGTTACCATGCTCATAACAATATCAACCCACCTTCTGGTAAACCCCAGCTTATGCATTATTGCCCGAAGATAGGCCCACTCAACTCTGTCGTAAGCCTTCATCATTTCCAACTTGAGAGCGCAGGACTGATGTTTCTTAGCCTTGTTCCTCTTAAATAAAATGCAAGCACTCATAAGCTGTTATGATGTTATCAGTAATTAATCTGCCGGGAACAAAGGCTGACTGCTCTGGTGAGATAATATCTGGGAGTATTTGTTTGAGTCGGTTGGATATTACCTTAGAGGCTATTTTATAGAGCACGTTGCAAAGACTGATTGGCCTGAACTATTTGAGAAGTGTGAGATTTTTCACCTTTGGGATGAGAACCAAAATCGTGTCATTTATACAGGCAGCTGACTCGGTACCCTCGACGATCTTGAGGACCACACTTGTGACCTCTTATCCACACACCTCCTAGTGACGTCGGAAAAAGTGGGCTGGGTATCCATCAGGTCCAGGTGCTATTGGGAACATTTGAAACAACGCACACTTCACCTCATCTTGAGTATATGGAGCATTCAGGAGGTCATTCATATCGGATGTTACCTTGGTTGGTACCGTCCTCAGTACTTCCTCCATGTTATGCACCCCTTCAGACGTGTACAAGTTTTTGTAAAATTCTGTTGTCACCTCTTCCATACCCGCTCGGTCGTCGACAACTTGCCCCTGATCATCATGCAATGATTTGATTTGATTTTTGTGGCGTCTTCTACTTGCCCTCAGATGGTAAAAGTAGGTATTTTTATCACCGTCGAATAACCACTCCACCCGCGCTCTCTGACGCCAAAGCATCTCCTCGCGATGAAACAACTCAACCAGCCGATCTGTCACTTTTGTCTCTTCTTGTGTGGGTCCTGATCTGCCTGGGATAGCGCGCAGAATATGCAGCTAAGTTTTTAATTGGGCAATCTCCTTCCGCACCGAGCCAAAATTGTCCTGATCCCAAGAGGACAGATCTCCTGCTAGATCCCCTAGTTTTGTGCGCAGATTGCATTGTGCCCCCTCTTGCATGCACCACCGGCTGGTTACTGTCATGAATAGAGACTCCTCCCTTTCCCACATGGTCTCGTATTTAAATGGCCTGGGACCCGCCCTGCATGCATGCATGCATATCACGTAGCGTGAGGATTATTGGAATATGGTCGGAGCTCGCAGCAGTCTTGTGTAGCAAAGTTGATGCTGATAATGCTATCAGCCACTCCGGATTTGCCAAGCATCTATCCAGCCTCACGCGAGTAAAGGAGCCTCCCGCAACCTTTTCTTCAAACGTCCAGTTTGTAACGGTGTATCCTATATCTGTCAGCCCGCAAGTATCAACTGCTCTCTCGGAATCCATCAATCTGCGCTTGGCTTCGGCTTCCAACACCGTCATGTTCGTGAGGTTAAGTACCTCATTGAAATCACCAATGACCGCCCATGGCCTGTTCTGCATCTCAGCTATGTTTTTCAGAGGGTTCCAAGTGTTGTGCCTTTCCGGTACTTGAGCCTCTCCGTAGACAAAGGTGATTCTGACATGCATATCCACCATGTTCTCTACTAATACATCAATGTGGTACCTCGAGTAACAGATAACTTCCACTTTTATTTCATCATTCCAGAAAATGCAAAGACCACCGCTCCGGCCGGAGCTACTAACTGCATAACTTTTATTGAAACCTAAACCATCTGCCAAATTCTCTACTCTCGTACCCTCTATTTGTGTTTCAAGAATACAAAGAATAGAGGGGGCAAACTGCCTCGTGAGATCACGAAGCTCCGGAACTGTCGCGGCTTTGCCAATTCCGCGGTAGTTCTAGCATAGAAGACTCATTGCGCTAGGCGAGCCCCTCCTTGGGAGCTCGCCAAACATGCATTAGGTGTCTTGTTGGGTATCGCACTCTTCGTTGTGTTTGTCTCAGGAGTTGAAGGGCTCGGCTTGTTTCTCTTTGTCTCCTGCTTCGATGTGGGGTTAGGGGGAAACCGTTGGCGGCAGCATGAGAATGACTTTGCTTGTTTGCGCCGTGTGTTGTGCATGTGTAGCTTTTGAGTCAACTAGAGCGCTTCTCTTCCTTTTGCGGTCTAATTCTTCCATAGTGACATCATTGAGCATTTGATCAGCGTCTTGATACGTCTCCGTCGTATCTATAATTTTTGATTGTTCCATGCCAATATTCTACAACTTTCATATACTTTTTGGCAACTTTTTATATTATTTTTTGGACTAACATATTGATTCAGTGCCCAGTGCCAGTCCCTATTTGTTGCATGTTTTTTGGTTTCGCGGAATATCCATATCAAACGGAGTCCAAACGGGATAAAAACGGGCGGAGCTTATTTTTAGAACATATGGAAAAACTGGAAGGAAAATCAACGGGGACCAGTGTCCGAGGTGGTCACGAGGTAGGGGCGCCCCCCTAGGGCGCGCCCCCTACCCTCGTCAGCCACCCATAAGGCGGTTGATTCTCTTCTTTTCCCGCAAGAAAGCTAATATTCAGAAAAAAATCACGGCGAAGGTTTCAGGCCAATCGGAGTTACGGATCTCCATATATACACGAAACGGTGAAACAGAGCCGGAGAGAACGCAGAACGAGAGAGAAACAGAGAGATAGATCCAATCTCGGAGGGGCTCTCGCCCCTCCCACGCCATGGGAGCCAAGGACCAGAGGGTAAACCCTTCTCCCATCTAGGGAGGAGGTCAAGGAAGAATAAGAAGAAGAAGAAGAAGAAGAAGAAGAAGAAGAAGAAGAAGAAGAAGAAGAAGAAGGGGGGCCCTCTCCCCCTTGCTTCCGGTGGCGCCGGAGCGCTGCCGGGGCCATCACCATCACCGCCATCTTCACCAACAACTTCACCGCCATCATCACCAACTCTTCCCCCCCTCTATGCAGCGGTGTAACCTCTCTCTTACCCACTGTAATCTCTACTTAAACATGGTGCTCAACGCTATATATTATTTCCCAATGATGTATGGCTATCCTATGATGTTTCAGTAGATCTATTTTGTCCTAATGGCTATTTGATGATCAAGATTGGTTTGAGTTGTATGTTTTATTATTGGTGCTGTCCTATGGTGCTCTCTGTGTCGTGCAAGCGTGAGGGATTCCCGCTGTAGGGTTTGCAATATGTTCATGATTTGCTTATGGTGGGTGGCGTGAGTGATAGAAGCACAGACTCGAGTAAGTAGATTGTTTGCGTATGGGATAAAGGGGACTTGATACTTTAATGCTATGGTTGGGTTTTACCTTAATGAATCTTTAGTAGTTGCGGATGCTTGCTAGAGTTCCAGTCATAAGTGCATATGATATAAGCAGAGAAAGTATGTTAGCTTATGCCTCTCCCTCAAATAAAATTGCAATAATGATTACCGGTCTAGTTATCGATTGCCTAGGGACAAATAACTTTCTTGTTGACAAAAGCTCTCTACTAAAACTAATTTAGTCGTGTCTTCATCTGAACAGCCCCTAGCTTTTATTTACGTGCTCTTTACTTTCTTGCAAGCTTACCCAAAAACACCTACAAAGTACTTCTAGTTTCATACTTGTTCTAGGTAAAGCGAATGTCAAGCGTGAGTAGAGTTGTATCGGTGGTCGATAGAACTTGAGGGAATATTTGTTCTACCTTTAGCTCCCCGTTGGGTTCGACCCAACGAGGAGCTAAAGGTAGAATAAATATTCCCTCAAGTTCTATCGACCACCGATACAACTCTACGCATGCTTAATGTTCGATTACCTAAAACAAGTATGAAACTAGAAGTACTTTGTAGGTGTTACGGAATAGGTTTGCAAGAATATAAAGAGCATGTAAATAAAATCTAGGGGCTGTTTAGATAAAGAAACAATAAAGTTAGTATAGCGAGTGTGGAAAAGTGGTGGTAGGAGTTGCGAAATTATCCCTAAGCAATTGCCTACTTTACTAGACCGATAGCAAGTTTTATGTGGGAGAGGCCACTGCTAGCATGTCATCCCTGACTTGGAATTCTATGCACTTATGATTGGAACTATTAGCAAGCATCCGCAACTACTAACATTCATTAAGGTAAAACCCAACCATAGCATTAAGATATATTGGCCCCCCTTCAATCTCGTATGCATCAATTTCTATACTAGGTTGAAGCTTCTATCACTCTTGCCCTCCAATACATAGTCCTATCAACATATAACTAACCCTATGGTGTGACCAACACGCGCGCTCATATGATGGGCACCAAAGGACAGCAACATAACCACAAGAAAATTAAACTAATCATAGCAATTCACCAATTACCGATAGGACAACGAAAATCTACTCAGACATCATAGGATGGCAACACATCATTGGATAATAATATGAAGCATAAAGCGCCATGTTCAAGTAGAGGGTACAGCGGGTTGCAGGAGAGTGGACCGTTGTAGATAGATGGGGGAAGGTGATGAAGATGTTGGTGATGATGACAGAAGCGTTGGTGTAGATTGCGGTGATGATGATGGCCCCGGTGGCGTTCCGGCGCCACCGGGAGAGAGGGGGAGAGAGCCCCCCGTCTTCTTCTTCTTCCTTGACCTTCTCTCTAGATGGGAGAAGGGTTTCCCCTCTGGTCCTTGGCTTCCATGGCATGGGAGGGGCGAGAGCCCCTCCGAGATTGGATCTATCTCTCTGTCTCTCTCTGTTTCTGTGTTCCCTGATTCTGGTCTTTCACCGTTTCTTATATCCTCGGAGATACGTAACTTCGATTGGGCTGAAATTTGAACACGGTTTCTATTCGGATATTGGCTTTCTTGCGGCGAAAGAAGGGCACCAACCACCTTACGGGGTGGCCACAAGGGCCAGGGGCGCGCCCCCTGCCTCGTGGCCCCCTCGGGCATAGTCTCGCGTTGATTCTTCTTCCCAAAAATCACATATATTCCAAAAAAATCTCCGTCAGTTTTTATCCCGTTTGGACTCCGTTTGATATGGATTTTCTGCGGAACAAAAAACTTGCAACAAACCGGAACTGACACTGGGCACTGAATCAATATGTTAGTCCCAAAAATAGTATAAAAAAGTTGCCAAATGTATATGAAAGTTGTGGAATATTGGCATGGAACAATCAAAAATTATAGATACGACGGAGACGTATCAGCATCCCCAAGCTTAATTCCTACTTGTCCTCGAGTAGGTAAATGATAAAAAAGATAATTTTTGATGTGGAATGCTACCTACCATAATCTTGATCATGTAATCTAATCATGGCATGAATATGAAGACACGAGTGATTCAAAGCAATAGTCTATCATTTGACATTTAGACAATAATACTTCAGGCATACTAATAAAGTAGTTATGTCTTCTCAAAATAATATAGCCAAAGAAAGCTCATCCCTACAAAATCATATAGTTTGGCCATGCTTCATTTTCGTCACACAAAATGCTCTCATCATGCACGACCCCATGACAAGCCAAGCAATTGTTTCATAATTTAGCATTTTCAAACTTTTTCAACTCCCACGCAATATATGAGTGTGAGCCATGGACATAGCACTATAAGTGGAATAGAATATGATGATGGAGGTTGTGTGGAGAAGACAAAAAGGGAGAAAGTCTCACATCAACGCGACTAGTCAACGCATGCACTAGAGCTATAAATGTATGAAAGCTCAAACTGAAACTAAGTGGGTGTGCATCCAACTTGCTTGCTTATGAAGACCTAGGTCATTTGAGGAAGCCCATCGTTGGAATATACAAGCCAAGTTCTATAATGAAAATTCCCACTAGTATATGAAAGTGATAACTCAAGAGACTCTCTATATGAAGAATATGGTGCTACTCTGAAGCACAAGTGTGGTAAAAGGATAGTAACATTGCCCCTTCTCTCTTTTTCTCTCTCTTTTTGTTACTTTTTGGTGGGCTTCTTTGGCCTCTTTTTTTATTTGGGCTTCTTTGGCCTCTTTTATTTTTATTTTTAAAGTCCATGTTAGAGTTGGGTCGAATATTATTGTACAAGGTAGGTTATAGTTGGACTTGGTTTTGAACTGTGTGTAGACAAGGTAGGAGTTGTGTCCTGATAGGACACTTGTATCCTAGGCCTATCATATATAGTGGGGCTAGACACACGATGTAACCTATGCTAACATAATAGCACGGGCACGCGGGGGGAGCCGGCGGCGTGTGCCGGAGCCCGGGCGGCCGGGGTGCGGTATTGTAGCGGTGTCATGGGGAGGAGTGCCCGTAGTCATGTCCCGGGGATGTAGCCATGATGGTGAACCTCGTTAACAAATATCGGTGTCGTGCTTGTGTGATTTCTTGGTCCTCGATAGATCGACGGAGCGCCTCGGATTTATTCTAACAAGTGGTATCATGAACAAGGTTCGAGAGGCTGCGGATTGTTGATCTAGAGGTGATGAGCCAGGATGTTGCAAAAAAATAGTTTGATCTATGATGTGTCAAGCGATCGGAACTCGGGAGCAATCTCGAAGATTAAGTCGACGGAAAGTCAAGAAGATCGATGTGATTTGGAAGCGTATCAGCGAGATCGGAAGCAACACGGCGGCGGCAGAATCGGAACAGCATGCAACATGTACGTACGAGCGTGTAGCCGGGATTCGTGCATGATAGCAGTGCACGTGGCAGCAGCTAGGGTACACGGCGGCATGAAAGATCGCATGAAGCAAGCAAAGCGAAGGCATCTGGCAGAGCAAGGCGTGGCGGCGGTGGAGCGATCGATCGATCTGGCGAGCAACGCAGCGGGTAGTCCAGGCGCGTGGCTCTGGCCGAGGCGGACCGAGCAGCCAGGCGGGTGATACGTCCATTTTGCATCATGCTTTTATATCGATATTTATTGCATTATGGGCTGTTATTTCATATTATGTCACAATACTTATGGCTATTATCTCTTATTTTACAAGGTTTACATAAGGAGGGAGAATGCCGGCGGCTGGAATTCTGGGCTGGAAAAGGAGCAAATATTAGAGACCTATTCTGTGCAACTCCAAAAGTCCTGAAACTCCACGGAATATCTTAGAATAAATAAAGAAAAATCCTCGCCAAAGATGAAGTATAGGGGGCCCACACCCTGCTCACGAGGGTAGGGGGCGCGCGCCCCCTACTAGGGCGCGCCCCTACCTCGTGGGCCCCCGGGTGGGTCTCCGACGTCCATCTTCTGCTATATGAAGTCTTTCGATGAGAAACAAATAGGAAGCAACCTTCCGGGACGAGACTCCGCCGCCACGAGGCAGAACCGAGGCGGAACCAATCTAGAGCTCCGGCAGAGCTGTTCTACCGGGGATACTTCCCTCCGGGAGGGGGAAATCATCACCATCGTCATCACCAACGCTCCTCTCATCGGGAGAGGGCAATCTCCATCAACATGTTCACCAGCACCATCTCATTTCCAAACCCTAGTTCATCTCTTGTATCCAATTCTTGTCTCAAAGTCCGGGATTGGTGCTAGTAGGTTGCTAGTAGTGTTGATTACTACTTGTAGTTGATGCTAGTTGGTTTATTTGGTGGAAGATCATATGTTCAGATCCTATATGCACATTATTACCCCTCTGATTATGAACATGAATATGCTTTGTGAGTAGTTACGTTTGTTCCTGAGGACAAGGGAGAAGTCTTGCTATTAGTAGTCATGTGAATTTGGTACTCGTTTGATATTTTGATAAGATGTATGTTGTCTAGTCTCTAGTGGTGTTATGTGAACATCGACTACATAACACTTCACCATTATTTTGGCCTAGAGGAAGGCATTGGGAAGTAATAAGTAGATGATGGGTTGCTAGAGTGACAGAAGCTTAAACCCTAGTTTATGCGTTGTTTCGTAAGGAGCTGATTTGGATCCATATGTTTCATGTTATGGTTAGGTTTACCTTAATACTTTTGTTGTAGTTGCGGATGCTTGCAATAGAGGTTAATCATAAGTGGGATGCTTGTTCAAGTAAGAACAGCACCCAAGCACCGGTCCACCCACATATCAAATTATCAAAGTACCGAACGCGAATCATATGAACATGATGAAAACTAGCTTGACGATATTCCCATGTGTCCTCGGGAGCGCTTTTCCTATTATAAGAGTTTGTTCCGGCTTGTCCTTTGCTACAAAAAGGATTGGGCCACCTTGCTGCACTTTATTTACTTTTTTTACTTGTTTCTCGTTACAATTTATCTTGTCACAAAACTATCTGTTACAACTTATTTCAGTACTTGCAGAGAATACCTTGCTGCAAACCGCTTATCATTTCCTTCTGCTCCTCATTGGGTTCGACACTCTTACTTATCGAAAGGACTATGATAGATCCCCTATACTTGTGGGTCATCAAGACTCTTTTCTGGCGTCGTTGCCGGGGAGTGTAGCGCCTTTGGTAGGTGGAATTTGGTAAGGAAAAATTTATATAGTGTGCTGAAATTTACTGTCACTTGTTATTATGGAAATTAATTCTTTGAGAGGCTTGTTCGGGGTATCTTTGCCCCGTCCAGTGGAGCAAAGAGTTGCTCCTCAACCTACTGAACCTATTGAAAATGAAACTCCTATTGAATTTCCTTCGGGTATGATGGAAAGACTGCTAGCTAACTCTTTTGCAGGAGATGGAACAAAGCATCCTGATGAGCACTTATTATATGTGGATGAAGTTTGTGGATTATTTAAGCTTGCAGGTGTACCCGATGATGTTGCTAAGAAGAAGGTCTTTCCTTTATCTTTGAAGGAAGACATATTGATATGGTATAGGCTATGTGATACGAGATCGTGGGACTATAAAAGATTGAAATTGGAATTTCATCAAAAGTATTACCCTATGCATCTTGTTCATCGTGATCGCAATTATATATATAATTTCTGTCCTCGCGAAGGAGAAAGCATCGCTCAAGCTTGGGGGAGGCTTAAATCAATGATATATTCATGCCCTAATCATGAGCTCCCGAGAGAAATAATTATGCAAAGTTTTTATGCTCGGCTTTCTGAAAACAATCGCACCATGCTCGATACTTCTTGTGCTGGCTCTTCTATGATGAAGACTATTGAATTTAGATGGAACTTATTGGATAGAGTTAAACGCAACTCTGAAGATTGGGATCTCGACGAAGGTAAGGAGTCAGGTATGACACCTAAGTTTGATTGTGTTAAATCTTTTATGGATACCGATATTTTCCGTAAGTTTAGCACTAAATATGGACTTGACTCTGAGATAGTAGCTTCTTTCTGTGAATCTTTTTCTACTTATGTTGATCTCCCTAAGGAGAAGTGGTTTAAATATCATCCTCCTATAGAAGTAAAAGTAGCTGCACCTATTAAAGTTGAAGAAAAGACTGTCACTTATAATGATCCTATTGTTCCTACTGGTTATGTTGAGAAACCGCCTTTCCCTGTTAGAGTAAAGGATCATGCTAAAGCTTCAACTGTTGTTCATAAAAGCAATATTAGAACCTATACACCTCCTGAGCGAGTTAAAGTAGAACCTAATATTGCTATTGTTAAAGATCTCTTGTCTGATAATATTGATGGGCATGTTATTCAGTTCGAAGGTGAATCTGCTAGATTTGCTAAACCTTGTACTAAAGATAAACATAGACCTGTGGTAGGCGTGCCTGTTATTTCTGTTAAAATAGGAGATCATTGCTATCATGGCTTGTGTGATATGGGTGCTAGTGCTGGTGTTATACCTATTACCTTATTTGAAGAAATCAAGCATGAAATTGCACCTGCTGAGTTAGAAGATATTGATGTTACAATTAAGCTTGCCAATAGAGACACTATTTCACCAATTGGGATTGTTAGAGATGTTGAAGTCTTGTGTGGGAAAACTAAATATCCTGCTGATTTTCTAGTTCTCGGTTCCCCACAAGATAGCTTTTGTCCAATTATATTTGGTAGACCCTTCTTGAACACTGTTAATGCTAGGATAGATTGAGAAAAGAATGTTGTTACTATTGGCTTGGATGATATGGGTTCATGAGTTTAATTTCTCTAAATTTAGTAAACAACATCATGAGGAAGAATTACCTAGTAAGGATGAAATTATTGGTCTTGCTTCTATTATCGTACCTCCTAGTGATCCTTTAGAACACTATTTGTCAGACCATGAAAATGATATGTTTATGAATGAAAGAAGGGAAATAGATGAAGTATTCTTTAAACAGGAACCTATTCTGCAACACAACTTGCCTGTTGAAATTTTAGGGGATCCCCCTCCACCCAAGGGTGATCCCGTGTTTGAGCTTAAACCGTTGCCTGATAATCTTAAATATGCTTATCTTGATGAAAAGAAGATATATCATGTTATTATTAGTGCTAACCTTTCAGAGCATGAAGAAGAAAGATTATTGAAAAATCTGAAGAAGCACCCTGCTGCTATTGGATATACTCTTGATGATCTTAAGGGAATTAGTCCCACTCTATGTCAGCATAAAATAAATTTGGAAGCAGATGCTAAACCCGTTTGTGATCCTCAACGATGTCTGAATCCTAAAATGAAGGAAGTAGTAAGAAAAGAAATACTCAAGCTTCTGGAGGCAGGTATAATTTATCCCGTTGCTGACAGTCAGTGGGTAAGTCTTGTCCATTGTGTCCCTAAGAAGGGAGGTATTACTGTTGTTCCTAATGATAAAGATGAATTGATAACACAAAGAATTATTACAGGATATAGGATGGTAATTGATTTCCACAAATTAAATAAAGCTACTAAGAAAGATCATTACCCCTTACCTTTTATTGATCAAATGCTAGAAAGATTATGCAAACACACACATTACTGCTTCCTAGATGGTTATTCTGGTTTCTCTCAAATACATGTGTCAGCTAGAGATCAATCAAAGACGAATTTTACATGCCCTTTTGGTACTTTTGCTTATAGACGTATGCCTTTTGGTTTATGTAATGCACCTGCTACCTTTCAAAGATGCATGATGGCTATATTCTCTGACTTTTGTGAAAAGATTTGTGAGGTTTTCATGGACGACTTTTCCGTCTATGGTTCCTCTTTTGATGATTGCTTGAGCAATCTTGATCTAGTTTTGCAGAGATGTGAAGAAACTAATATTGTCTTGAATTGGGAAAAGTGCCACTTTATGGTTAATGAAGGTATTGTTTTGGGGCACAAAGTTTCCGAAAGAGGTATTGAAGTTGATAAAGCCAAAGTTGATGCTATTGAAAAGATGACATGTCCCAAGGATGTCAAAGGTATAAGAAGTTTCCTTGGTCATGCTAGATTTTATAGGAGGTTCATTAAGGACTTCTCAAAAATTTCTCGGACTCTCACTAATTTATTGCAAAAAGATATACCATTTGTCTTTGATGATGATTGCGTAGAAGCATTTGAAATACTTAAGAAATCATTAGTCTCTGCACCTGTTGTTCAACCACCTGATTGGAATTTACCCTTTAAAATTATGTGTGATGCTAGTGATTATGCTGTAGGTGCTGTTTTAGGGCAAAGAGTTGATAAGAAATTAAACGTTATCCATTATGCTAGTAAGACCCTAGACAATGCTCAAAGAAATTATGCTACTACTGAAAAAGAACTTTTAGCAGTTGTATTTGCTTGTGATAAGTTCAGGCCCTATATTGTCGATTCTAAAGTAACTATTCACACTGATCATGCCGCTATTAAATATCTTATGGAAAAGAAAGATGCTAAACCTAGACTTATTAGATGGGTTCTCTTGCTACAAGAATTTGATTTGCATATTGTTGATAGAAAGGGGGCTGAGAACCCCGTTGCAGATAACTTATCTAGGTTAGAAAATGTTCTTGATGACCCACTACCTATTAATGATAGCTTTCCTGATGAACAATTAAATGTTATAAGTACTTCTCGTAGTACTCCTTGGTATGCTGATTATGCTAATTATATTGTTGCTAAGTTTATACCACCTAGCTTCACATACCAACAAAAGAAAAAGTTTCTCTATGATTTGAGACACTACTTTTGGGATGACCCACATCTTTATAAAGAAGGAGTAGATGGTGTTATTAGACGTTGTGTACCTGAGCATGAACAGGAACAGATCCTACGCAAGTGTCACTCCGAAGCTTATGGAGGACACCATGCTGGAGATAGAACTGCACATAAGGTATTGCAATCCGGTTTTTATTGGCCTACTCTCTTCAAAGATGCCCGTAAGTTTGTTTTGTCTTGCGATGAATGCCACAGAATTGGTAATATTAGTAGACGTCAAGAAATGCCTATGAATTATTCACTTGTTATTGAGCCATTTGATGTTTGGGGCTTTGATTATATGGGACTTTCCCTGCCTCTAATGGATACACTCATATTTTGGTTGTTGTTGATTACGTTACTTAGTGGGTAGAAGCTATTCCAACTAGTAGTGCTGATCATAACACCTCTATTAAAATGCTTAAGGAAGTTATTTTTCCGAGGTTTGGAGTCCCTAGATACTTAATGACTGTTGGTGGTTCACACTTTATTCATGGTGCTTTCCGTAAAATGCTTGCTAAATATGATGTTAATCACATAATTGCATCTCCTTATCACCCGCAGTCTAGTGGTCAAGTAGAGTTGAGTAATAGAGAGCTCAAATTAATTTTGCAGAAGACTGTTAATAGGTCTAGGAAGAATTGGTCCAAGAAACTTGATGATGCATTATGGGCATATAGAACTGCATACAAAAATCCTATGGGTATGTCTCCGTATAAAATGGTTTATGGAAAAGCATGTCACCTACCTCTCGAACTAGAACATAAGGCATATTGGGCTATTAAAGAGCTCAACTATGATTTCAAACTTCCCGGTGAGAAGAGGTTATTTGATATTAGCTCACTTGATGAATGGAGAACCCAAGCATATGAAAATGCCAAGTTGTTTAAAGAAAAAATTAAAAGATGGCATGGCAAAAGGACACAAAAGCGTGAGTTTAATGTAGGTGATTATGTATTGCTATACAACTCTCGTTTAAGATTTTTTGCAGGAAAACTTCTCTCTAAATGGGAAGGCCCCTATGTTATCGAGGAGGTCTATCGTTCCGGTGCAATAAAAATCAACAACTTCGAAGGCACAAATCCGAAGGTGGTAAATGGTATATCTCATGTAATCCCATAAATGTTGAAACCAATATTATTGAAACCGTAACCCCGGAGGAATACATAAGGGACACTTTCCAGAACGTTTCAGACTCCGAAAAGGAATAGGTATGTGGTACGGTAAGTAAACCGACTCCAAAACAATGTTTAAGGCAATATCTCTCCGTTTTGGAATATTTAGAAAAATAGAAAAATAACTGGCAGTCCAGGAAGGACACGAGGGCCCCACGAGGGTGGTGGGCGCCCCCCCCTTACCTGGGCGCGGCCCCTACCTCGTGAGCACCTCGTGTGCCCTCTGGACTCCGTTTTCTTGTACGATACATATTTTGGTCGGTAAAAATTCACTATATATTCTCCCGAAGGTTTTAACTCCTATATCACGCAAATATCCTCTGTTTTTGTTTTGAGTTGTGCTGCTGCAGATTAGATCAACATGTTGTCTCAATATTCAGAGGAGGATTGCCCAGCTTCTTACCAACCTTTAGATAAGAACATATTCAAGGACACTTATCCATATATATGGTACCCCGATGAGGAAGATGAAGATGAACCAGTTCCCCCTCGTTTCAAGCAAGAAAGCAAAGAGGCATTGTGCAAAAGGATAATAAAGCTTGAGATCGAGAATGATGAGTTGAGGATTGATAATTTCACCCTCAGACGCAAGTTGGAGAAAGAGAAGGACAAGCCTGCATCATCGACAACACCTCCACCTTCTTCTTCGACAAAGGAGACATAATCACATGGGTATGGGCACTCCCCTTGGCAACTGCCAAGCTTAGGGGAGGTGCCCCGGTATCGTATCACAATCACAACTCCCATCTTTACCGTTTTTTTTGTTCGATCCTATGAGTAGTATCTTGATCCAGTAGAATAAAGTTGATGGCATGATCTAGTTTTGAATTTTGCTTTATGATCTCTCTTTCTAATCGAGTCCGTGAGCTATATATAATAAAGATTAGTGTTGAGTCAAGGGCCTGATTATTTTGCCATGATCTTGGGTGAATAAAAGAAAAGAAGAAAAAGAATAAAAAAAAGGGGAAACAAAAAGTTCATATTGATCTTATTGAGAGTAATGACTTCACATAGAAAGAGTATGATGATTAAAAGTTGTTGGGAGTTGGCAGACATAGCTTTGGTCATCATTGCAATTAATAGGAAGTAATAAGGAAAGAGAGGTTTTACATATAGATATATTATCATTGACATCCTTTATGATTGGAAGCACTCATTAAAATATGACTTGCTAAAGAGTTGATGTTGGACAAGGAAGACAACGTAATGAGTTATGTCTTTCTTATATCTGAGATAAAGTATGTTGTCGTGGATCCTCTAACTTGTTGAGCTTGCCTTTCTCCCTCATGCTAGCCAAATTCTCAGCACTAAGTAGAGATACTACTTGTGCTTCCAAACACCCTTAAACCAGTTTTGCCATGAGAGTCCACCATATCTACCTATGTATTGAGTAAGATCCTTCAAGTAAGTTGTCATTGATGCAAAGCAATAAAAATTGCTCTAAATATGTATGATTGATTGGTGTGGGAGGAATAAGCTTTATACGATCTTGTGATGTGGAAGTAATAAAAGCAACGGACTGCATAATAAAGGTTCACATCACAAGGGGCAATATAAAGTGATGTTCCTTTCAAAAAAAATATAAAGTGATGTTCTTTCGCATTGAGATTTTATGCATCCAACCATAAAAGCGCATGGCAACCTCTGCTTCCCTCTGCGAAGGGCCTATCCTTTATTATTATCTTCTACCTTATGCAAGAGTCATGGTGATCTTCAGCCGGCCGCTAGGCCAAGGCGTGGTTACATGTAAGGATACAAGAAGTGCCAAGGCGTTGCTGCAGTGCACGGGATTCTAGTAGCAGCACGTGGCTCAAGTGCTTAGGTTTGCAAGGCACATGCCAGGTGCAGCCTATGCACGGGTATGTGGTCCATCAGGATTGTCTAGTCGGAGCGTGCAAGAAAGCTACTCACTCTGTCCCATAATGTAAGACGTTTTTTAACACTACACTAGTGTTAAAAAACGTTTTACATTATGGGACGGAGGGAGTAGATGCGAGGCGTGAGATTTGCTAAAAGAAAAAAAAGGTGTCAGATATCTGTGTGTGTATATTTTCCATCGGAAGCAAAGAAAAAGCAGGGACGGAGAAGCTTTGGGGCTGCATGTGAGCAAGGATGAATGGGAATTTTTTGATCTTGTCCACACGGGAAGGCTACTACAGGGATTATCCAATTGGCTCTATTTTCTTGGTACACGTACATGTATGTACGGGATGGTAGAAGTGCATCATACAGAAAATAAAGGCGCGGTCGCAGGTCCATGGAAGATGGCGTGTGCGGCAAGGGCGACGTGCGTATAAGGCTTGTGGAGCCTGGAGCGTGTCGTGATGGATCATGCAGACACAGGGCGTCAGACAATGCACGGAGATGTGCGGGTGGACACGAAGCAGGGTGGAGTATGGTTGCAGTCGGATAATTTTGACTGGGTCGAACTGGACTGTCTCACGGATCGACGGGGATGTCGGTCAAAGTACAAGATGGCGGTGATTTCAGCGACGACAACATAGAAGCGTGATGTTGATGGTGGCCAAACTTCTGGGGCGTGGAAACACGTGGTGCAAGCCTGAGGGCTTGTGCGGCTTCGACGCACTATGGCTCAGGGTTGATTCAAGGGTGTGCACACAGGAGAGCTTGAAGTCGACAGGGTGCAGGGTAGCATAGCGCAACTATATGGAGTCATGTTGAAGGTGGAGTTGGAGTCTGATGGATGATTTCACTCTGAGCTGATGGAGGGGCTACTACATAAGTTAACGGAGAGTCGAAGCCTATTACAGCGGGAAAGCGAGAGACACGTGGTTCAGACTGGGTACCAGTGGTCTGTTGGAGACGTGATACTCGGCATCGACGGTGATGATCAATGGTTCTCTGCAGTGGGGTTGAGGCAGTGTGGGCTAGCTACCTGGGAGACTTTACCAGGACAGCAGAGGCTCGACGCGGTGATAGCGACGAGGCGTGCGGTAAGCACGGGACACAGCGACAGACCAGGGCACCGGTGGTCAGATATGTTGTTAGACAAAGTGTGCAGGGGGTGCTGAAGCAGTGTTGAAGAGTACCGGATTCAAGTTGGTGACTAGGTATATCGGTGCCGGTTGATGGACATGAGTTGACCATGAAGAATCTGAGAAAGTGGCGGAAAGTCTGAAATTGTCAAAAGCTGAGAGAGTACACGGTCGTATGTTTTGTGGTGTTCAGTGCACATGGCAAAGTGTGGATGACAAGTATAGAAGGATGCGGAGTGCTATAGTTTTGGGACATGCCAGAGACTATCTAGAAAAAGGGTGAGACAACTGCGAATTTGACTCAGGGTGACACAGGGCGACGGTGAAATTTCTTCAAGTTTCAGACAAGCAGTCAAGAAAGAGCCGCGACGTTGAGTTCAGGTAACTCTTATATGTGGCGTCCAATATGTCAGTTGTTCACTTTCAGGCAGACAATGGTCGGTGTGTAATGGCGTTGAACGGATTCTCCAGAAGTTGGGAGCACAAAGTAGAGTAATGAGGAACTTAATTTTGCTCGAGTGTTGACTGTGAAGAAGACAAGAAGGACTACAGTTGTAGGTGGAGTCACATGGAGTCTGGGAGTAGCAGCGGTGCTCATGGCGTATCTCAAGTCCAATGTACATGGAGGTTCGACGCATGGATGAATTCAAGGTCGTGAAGAATATTCGCCAAGGTGGAGTTTGTTAGAGTTGTGTCAAATATTATTGTACAAGGTAGGTTACAGTTGGACTTGGTTTAGAACTGTGTGTAGACAGGGTAGGAGTTGTGTCCTAATAGGACACTTGTATCCTAGGCCTCTCATATATAGCGGGGCTAGATACACGATGTAACCTATGCCAACATAATAGCACAGGCACATGGGGGGGAGCCGGCGGCGTGTGCCGGAGCCCGGGCGACCGGGGTGCGGTATTGTAGCGGTGTCATGGGGAGGAGCGCCCATAGTCATGCCCCGGGGATGTAGCATAATGATGAATCTCATTAACAAATCTCGGTGTCATGCTTGTGTGATTGCTTGGTCGTCGGTAGATCGACGGAGCGCCTCGGATTTATTTTAACAGTCCGGAGTCTCATCCCGACTTGTGGGGGAATCATAGTCTCCATCATCCTTTCCTCACTGGGGCAATGCTCTAATAATAATGATCATCACACTTTTATTTACGTACAACTCAATATTACAACTCGATACTAGAACAAATATATGACTCTGTATGAATGCCTCCGGCGGTGTATCGGGATGTGCAATGATCTAGCGTGGCAAAGATATAAAAAACAAGCCATGAAAATATCATGCTAGCTATCTAACGATCATGCAAAGCAATATGACAATAAATGCTTAAGTCATGTATATGATGATGATGGAAGTTGCATGGCAATATATCTCGGAATGGCTATGAAAATGCCATAATAGGTAGATATGGTGGCTGTTTTGAGGAAGATATAAGGAGGCTTATGTGTGATAGAGCGTATCGTATCATGGGGTTTGGATGCACTGACAAAGTTTGCACCGACTCTCGAGGTAAGAAAGGGCAATGCACGGTATCGAAGAGGCTAGCAATGATGGAAGGGTGAGAGTGCGTATAATCCATGGACTCAACATTAGTCACAAAGAACTCACATACTTATTGTAAAAATCTACAAGTCATCAAACCCAGAGCACTCCATGCATGCTCCTAGGGGGATAGATTGGTAGGAAAAGACCATCGCTCGTCCCCGACCGCCACTCATAAGGAAGACAATCAAAAAAGCCCCTCATGCTTCAAATTTGTTACACAACGTTTACCATACGTGCATGCTACGAGACTTGCAAACCTCAACACAAGAATTTCTCAAATTCACAATTACCCACTAGCATGAATCTAATATCGCCATCTTTATATCGCAAAACTATTGCAAGGAATCAAACATATCATATTGAGTGATCTACAAGTTTTATGTAGAATTTTATGACTAACCATGGGAATGACCAGTTCTTGTCATCTCTCTAAATAGATATAAGTGAAGCAAGAGAGTTTAATTCTTTCTACAAAAGACATGCCCACTCTCTAACAAATATAGGTGAAGCAAAAGAGCATTCTACAAATGGTGGTTTTCTATGTGAAGAGAAATAGGCAATCCAAACTTTAAATGATATAAGCGAAGCACATGAAGCATTCTATAAAGCCATACTCAAAAGATATAAGTGAAGTACAATGAGTATTCTATAAATCAATCAGGGACTATCTCATACCAGCATGGTGCGTCAAATAAAAGTGAAAACTAAATTCAAAAGACGCTCCAAAATTTGCACATATCGCATGAACGAAACGGATCCAAAAACATATCGATACTTGTTGAAGAAAGATGGGATGCCTTCCGGGGCATCCCCAATCGTAGACACTTGAGTCTCCTTGAATGTTTACTTGGGATGCCTTGGGCATCCCCAAGATTGAGATCTTGCCTCTCATCCTTCTCCTCACATCGAGACCTCCTCGATCTTCGAACACTTTACCCACACAAAACTCAACAGAAAGCTCGGTAAGATCCGTTAGTATAATAAAGCAAATCACTACTCTAAGTATTGTTGCAAACCAATTCATATTTTATTTTTGCATTGTAGCTACTGCAATATAACTTTTCCATGGCTTAATCCACTAATAGAAATCAATAGTTTCATCAAAACAAGCAAACTATGCATCGAAAATAGAATTTGTCTTAAACAGGACAGTCTGTAGTCATCTGAACATTCACCATACCTTTGGTACTCCAAAAATTCTGAAACAATTAGTAAAAATAAACAATTTGTATATAAAGACAGTGCAAAAAGTTTCAGAACCGCCTGACGTTCTAGTAAAAAATGTAAAATCACGCACTACAGCCAAAGTTTCTGTTTTGCACCGCACAAACCAACAAGCAATGTAAACATCCTAAAGGAAAAACTTGGCACATTATTTTTATTTTTAAACTTTATAAAAGCACATAACAGAAATAAATGACTCTCCAAAACTTCCGGGTTGTCTCCCTGGCAACGCTTTTTTTAAAGCCATTAAGCTACGCATATAGTGCTCAAGTAATGGATCCACCCGGATCCCAAGGTATACCAAAGCCAATTTTAATTAACAATGATTTGTAATTTAGTAGTGAGCACAAAGTAACATATTAATGTAATGACAAAGTCTAACTCTCTTCATATGCATCGGCATGTCATAAAAGAACAATTCATGCACACAAAGTAAAGGCCAATACATAGCATAAGCAGTTTCTTGCAATTTTAACGTATGGGAACATAGAGAGGTGGAGATATAGTTCCTCTCTCATAATAATTGCAAGTAGGAGCAACAATCACATGCATATTATATATATATGAAAATCATCATGTGTAGTAGTAAAACACAACCCATCAATATATAATCCTTAATAAGGGCAAACTTCTCCGATATAGTGTAGTCGGGAGAGTTCAAAAAGATAATAGGACTATCATGCGTGGGTGCAATAGTAACAATTTCATGTTTAACATAAGGAACTACAGCAAGTTCATCTCCATAAGCATAATTCATATTGGCATCTTGGCCACGAGCATAGCAAGCATCATCAAAAAGGGATATTTCAGAAGAATCAACGGGATCATAACAATCATCATAGCATTCCTCCTTCGGTAAATTCAAAGGGAAATTAAACAATGTAGGAGTTGAAGAGTTACTCTCATTAGAAGGTGGGCACGGGTAGCTAATCCGCTCTTCCTCCTTTTGTTCTTCGCTCTCCTCGTCATCTTTTTCATCCAATGAGCTCACAGTTTCATCAATTTCTTCTTTCATAGACTCCTGCAAAATATTAGTCTCTTCTCGGACAGCGGTGGAGTCCTCAATATATGGTTTAACATAGGCATTAGAAGCATAATTATCATAACAATATTTAAGTATGGCAAAATTTTCAGATTTGTAAAGAGTAGCATCATACGTTTCAATCAAAGAAGCAATTTCATAAGCACCCTTAAAAGCAACAAATTCTTCAATTTGTTGAACATCATAGTAATTATAAACACCCTTAGCATACGAAGATATGATTCCATTATCACCAAACTCACATTGGTAGGGAAGATGTTTCTTAGGGTCTTCAGAACAACAAGTAAAATCATATATTTCACATAAATTCCAAGCATAGCATTGCAAACGATGAATTTGATCCAGTAAAAGTTTCCCTTTTTGAGATAAGCAGTGTCGCACATAACAAGCATGCTCATATAAAGATTTGCCCTCAACTAAGCTAGTTGGGGTTTCAGCACGAGCACATAGGGATCGAAGATGATCCAAGTAAAAAGCTTCAGTAGTGTGACCGATTTTGAGTGGTTCTTCAACCATTGGTGTAGTAGGTACAACTAATTTTTTTTGGTAATTTGCGTTTTCTACCCATAATTAAAGTTAGAAAACAAGAGCACAAAATAAAAACTACTTAGTGATAAAGCAAACAAACACACACGAGAATATTCACCCCACACTATAACTCCCCGGCAACAGCGCCAGAAAAAGGTCTTGATAACCCACAAGTATAGGGGATCAATTGTAGCCTCTTTCGATAAGTAAGAGTGTCGAACCCAACCAGGAGCTAAAGGTAGAACAAATATTCCATCAAGTTCTATCGACCACCTATACAACTCTACGCACGCTTAATGTTCGCTTTACCTAAAACACGTATGAAACTAGAAGTACTTTGTAGGTGTAACGGGATAGGTTTGCAAGAATATAAAGAGCACGTGAATAAAATCTAGGGGCTGTTTAGATAAAGACACAATAAAGTTAGTATAGCGAGTGTGGAAAAGTGGTGGTAGGAGTTGCGAAATTGTCCCTGAGCAATTGACTACTTTACTATACCGATAGCAAGTTTTATGTGGGAGAGGCCACTGCTAGCATGTCATCCCTGACTTGGAATTCTATGAACTTATGATGGGAACTATTAGCAAGCATCCTCAACTACTAACGCTCATTAAGGTAAAACCCAACCATAGCATTAAGATATATTGGTCCCCCTTCAATTTCGTATGCATCAATTTCTATGCTAGGTTGAAGCTTCTGTCACTCTTGACCTCCAATACATAGTATATCAACATACAACTAAACCTATGGTGTGATCCACGCGCGCGCTCATATGATGGGCACTAAAGGACAACAACATAATCACAATCAAATTAAATCAATCATAGCAATTCACCAATTACCGATAGGACAACGAAAATCTACTCAGAAATCATAGGATGGCAACACATCATTGGATAATAATATGAAGCATAAAGCACCATGTTCAAGTAGAGGGTACATTGGGTTGCGGGAGAGTGGACCGATGTAGATAGATGGGGGAAGGTGATGAATATGTTGGTGAAGATGACGGAGGTGTTGGTGTAGATTGCGGTGATGATGATGGCCCCGGCGGCGTTTCGGCGCCACCGGGAGAGAGGGCGAGAGAGCCCCACTTCTTCTTCTTCTTCTTCCTTGACCTTCTCCCTAGATGGGAGAAGGGTTTCTCTTCTGTTCCTTGGCTTCCATGGCATGGGTGGAGCGATAGCCCCTCCGAGATTGGATATGTCTCTCTGTCTCTCTCTGTTTCTGCGTTCCCTGATTCTGACCTTTCACCATTTCTTATATTCCCAGAGATTCGTAACTCCGATTGGGCTGAAATTTGAACACAAATTCTATCTGGATATTGGATTTCTTGCGGCAAAAGAAGGGCACCAACCGCCTTATGGGGTGGCCATGAGGGTCAGGGGCACACCCTGTTGGGGAACGTTGCAGAAAACAAAAAATTTCCTACGGTTTCACCAAGATCCGTCTATGAGTTCATCTAGCAACGAGTCATGGGAGAGAGAGATTGCATCTACATACCACTTTGTAGATGGCGAGCGGAAGCGTTCAACGAACGGGGATGAAGTAGTCGTACACACCGTGATCCAAATCACCGGAGATCCTAGCACCGAAAGCACGGCACCTCCGCGTTCAACACACGTACGGTCAGCGTAACGTCTCCTTCTTCTTGATCCAGCAAGGCAAAGGAGAGGTTGGGGAAGAAGACTCTAGCAGCAGCACGACGGCGTGGTGATGGTGGAGCCGCAGTACTCCGACAGGGCTTCGCCGAGCTCTACGGAGGAGGAGGAGGTGTTGGAGAGGGAGAGGGAGGCGCCAGGGCAAAGGGTGCGCAGCCCTCCCTCCCCTCCCCTCTTTATATAGCCCCTTGGGGGGCGCCGGCCCTAGGAGATGGAATCTCCTAGGGGGGGCGGCGGCCAGGGAGGGGGACTTGCCCCCCAAGCAACGACGCTTTGCTTGCAACTGCACGACGCTTTGCTTGCAACTGCACCAGCTTACTGCCCCACCATTCAAAATATACACGTATCCGGTTTGTGACTTAGAGTCATCCAGATCTGTGTTGAAGCTAGCGTCGACGTAACCTTTTACGACGAGCTCTTCGTCACCTCCATAAACGACAAACATTTCCTTAGTCCTTTTCAGGTACTTCAGGATATTCTTGACCGCTGTCCAGTGTTCCTTGCCGGGATTACTTTGGTACCTACCTACCAAACTTACGGCAAGGTTTACATCAGGTTTGGTACACAGCATGGCATACATAATAGAACCTATGGCTGAGGCATAGGGGATAACACTCATCTCTTCTATATCTTCTGCCGTGGTCGGACATTGAGCTGAGCTCAATTTCACACCTTGTAACACAGGTAAGAACCCTTTCTTAGATTGATCCATATTGAACTTCTTTAATATTTTATCAAGGTATGTGCTTTGTGAAAGACCTATGAGGCGTCTCGATCTATCTCTATAGATCTTGATGCCTAATATATAAGCAGCTTCTCCAAGGTCCTTCATTGAAAAACTTTTATTCAAGTAGGCCTTAATGCTGTCCAAGAGTTCTATATCATTTCCCATCAAAAGTATGTCGTCTACATATAATATGAGAAATGCTATAGAGCTCCCACTCACTTTCTTGTAAACACAAGATTCTCCATAAGTCTGTGTAGACCCAAACGCTTTGATCATCTCATCAAAGCGAATGTTCCAACTCCGAGATGCTTGCACCAGCCCATAAATCGAGCGTTGGAGCTTGCACACCTTGTCAGCATTCTTAGGATCGACAAAACCTTCCGGCTGCATCATATACAATTCTTCCTTAAGAAAACCATTAAGGAATGCCGTTTTGACGTCCATTTGCCATATTTCATAATCATAGAATGCGGCAATTGCTAACATGATTCGGACGGACTTCAGCTTCGCTACCGGTGAGAAAGTCTCATCGTAGTCAACCCCTTGAACTTGTCGATAACCCTTAGCGACAAGCCGAGCTTTATAGATGGTCACATTACCATCCGCGTATGTCTTCTTCTTAAAGATCCATTTATTTTCTATCGCTCGCCGTTCAACGGGCAAGTCAGTCAAAGTCCATACTTCGTTTTCATACATGGATCCTATCTCGGATTTCATGGCTTCTAGCCATTTGTCGGAATCCGGGCCCGCCATTGCTTCCTCATAGTTCGAAGGTTCACCATTGTCTAACAACATGATTTCCAAGACAGGGTTGTCGTACCACTCTGGTGCGGAACGTGTCCTTGTGGACCTTCGAATTTCAATAGGAGCTTGATTAGAAGTATCTTGATCATCATCATTAATTTCCTCTCTAGTCGGTGCAGGCACCTCAGAAACGTTTTCTTGAGTTTCGCCGTTTTCCGGTTCAAGAGGTAACACTTCATCAAGTTCTACTTTCCTCCCACTTACTTCTTTCGAGAGAAACTCTTTCTCTAGAAAGGATCCATTCTTGGCAACAAAGATCTTGCCTTCGGATCTGAGGTAGAAGGTATACCCAACAGTTTCTTTAGGGTATCCTATGAAGACGCATTTTTCCGACTTGGGTTCGAGCTTTTCAGGTTGAAGTTTCTTGACATAAGCATCGCATCCCCAAACTTTTAGAAACAACAGCTTAGGTTTCTTCCCAAACCATAATTCATATAGTGTCGTCTCAACGGATTTCGACGGAGCCCTATTTAAAGTGAATGCGGCAGTCTCTAAAGCATAGCCCCAAAAAGATAGTGGTAAGTCGGTAAGAGACATCATAGATCGCACCATATCTAATAGAGTGCGATTACGATGTTCGGACACACCATTACGCTGAGGTGTTCCAGGCGGCGTGAGTTGTGAAACTATTCCACATTTTCTTAAGTGTGTGCCAAATTCGTGACTCAAGTATTCTCCTCCACGATCTGATCGTAGAAACTTGATCTTTCTCTCATGTTGATTTTCAACCTCACTCTGAAATTCTTTGAACTTTTCAAAGGTCTCAGACTTGTGTTTCATTAAGTAGATATACCCATATCTACTCAAGTCATCAGTGAGGGTGAGAACATAACGATAGCCACCGCGAGCCTCAACACTCATTGGACCGCACACATCGGTATGTATGATTTCCAATAAGTTGGTTGCTCGCTCCATTGTTCCTGAGAACGGAGTCTTGGTCATTTTACCCATGAGGCATGGTTCGCACGTGTCAAATGATTCATAATCAAGAGACTCTAAAAGTCCATCTGCATGGAGCTTCTTCATGCGTTTGACACCTATGTGACCAAGGCGGCAGTGCCACAAATATGTGGGACTATTGTTATCAACTTTAACTCTTTTGGTATTCACACTATGAATATGTGTATCATCACGTATGAGATTCATTAAGAATAAACCATTAACCATCGGAGCATGACCATAAAACATATCTCTCATATAAATAGAACAACCATTATTCTCGGATTTAAATGAGTAGCCATCTCGAATTAAACGAGATCCAGACACAATGTTCATGCTCAGACTTGGTACTAAATAACAATTATTGAGGTTTAAAACTAATCCCGTAGGTAAATGTAGAGGCAGCGTGCCGACGGCGATCACATCGACCTTGGAACCATTCCCGACGCGCATCGTCACCTCGTCCTTCGCCAGTCTCCGTTTATTCAGCAGCTCATGTTTTGAGTTACAAATGTGAGCAACTGCACCGGTATCAAATACCCAAGAGCTACTACGAGTGCTGGTAAGGTACACATCAATTACATGTATATCACATATACCTTTGGTTTTGCCGGCCTTCTTGTCCGCTAAGTATTTGGGGCAGTTCCGCTTCCAGTGACCACTTCTCTTGCAATAAAAACACTCAGTCTCGGGCTTGGGTCCATTCTTTGGCTTCTTCCCGGCAACTTGCTTACCGGGCGCGGCAACTTCCTTGCCGTCCTTCTTGAAGTTCTTTTTACCCTTGCCCTTCTTGAACTTAGTGGTTTTATTCACCATCAACACTTGATGCTCCTTCTTGATTTCTACCTCTGCTGATTTCAGCATAGCATATACCTCAGGAATGGTCTTTACCATCCCCTGCATATTGTAGTTCATCACAAAGCTCTTGTAGCTAGGTGGAAGCGACTGGAGGATTCTGTCAATGACCGCTTCATCCGGGAGATTAACTTCCAGTTGAGTCAAGCGGTTGTGCAACCCAGACATCTTGAGTATGTGTTCACTGACAGAGCCATTTTCCTCCATCTTACAGCTAAAGAATTTGTCGGAGACTTCATATCTCTCGACCCGGGCATGAGCTTGGAAAACCATTTTCAGCTCTTCGAACATCTCATATGCTCCATGTCTCTCAAAACGCTTTTGGAGCCCCGGCTCTAAGCTGTAAAGCATGCCGCACTGAACGAGGGAGTAATCATCGCAGCGTGACTGCCAAGCGTTCATAACGTCTTGTTCTGCAGGGAGAATAGGTGCGTCACCCAGCGGTGCTCGTAGGACATAATCTTTCTTGGCAGCTATGAGGATGATCCTCAGGTTCCGGACCCAGTCCGTATAGTTGCTACCATCGTCTTTCAGCTTGGTTTTCTCTAGGAACGCGTTGAAGTTGAGGACAACGTTGGCCATTTGATCTACAAGACATATTGTAAATATTTAGACTAAGTTCATGATAATAAAGTTCATTTAATCAAATTATTTAATGAACTCCCACTTAGATAGACATCCCTCTTCTAGTCATCTAAGTATTACATGATCCGAGTCAACTAGGCCGTGTCCGATCATCACGTGAGACGGACTAATCAACATCGGTGAACATCTTCATGTTGATCGTATCTTCTATACGACTCATGCTCGACCTTTCGGTCTTCTGTGTTCCGAGGCCATGTATGTACATGCTAGGCTCGTCAAGTCAACCTAAGTGTTTTGCGTGTGTAAATCTGTCTTACACCCGTTGTATGTGAACGTTAGAATCTATCACACCCGATCATCACGTGGTGCTTCGAAACAACGAACTGTCGCAACGGTGCACAGTTAGGGGGAACACTTTCTTGAAATTATTATGAGGGATCATCTTATTTACTACCGTCATTCTAAGTAAACAAGATGCAAAACATGATAAACATCACATGCAATCAAATAATAAACGTGACATGATATGGCCAATATCACATAGCTCCTTCGATCTCCATCTTGGGGCTCCATGATCATCTTGTCACCGGCTTGACACCATGATCTTCATCATCATGATCTTCATCATCGTGTCTCCATGAAGTTGCTCGCCAACTATTACTTCTACTACTATGGCTAACGCATTTAGCAATAAAGTAAAGTAATTTACATGGCGATTCTCAATGACATGCAGGTCATACAAAAAAAATAAAGACAACTCCCATGGCTCCTGCCGGTTGTCATACTCATCGACATGCAAGTCGTGATTCCTATTACAATAGCATGAACATCTTAGACATCACATATAGATCATTCATCATTCATCACAACTTTGGCCATATCATATCACAAAGCACTTGCTGCAAAAACAAGTTAGACGTCCTCTAATTGTTGTTGCAAGTTTTACGTGGCTGAATTAGGGTTCTAGCAAGAACGTTTTCTTACCTACGTTAAAACCACAACGTGATTTGTCAACTTCTATTTACCCTTCATAAGGACCCTTTTCATCGAATCCGCTCCAACTAAAGTGGGAGAGACGGACACCCGCCAGCCACCTTATGCAACTAGTGCATGTTAGTCGGTGGAACCGGTCTCACGTAAGCGTACGTGTAAGGTTGGTCCGGGCCGCTTCATCCCACAATACCGCTGAAGCAAGATAAGACTAGTAGCGGCAAGAAGAGTTGACAACATCTACGCCCACAACAAATTGTGTTCTACTCGTGCAAAAGAGAACTACGCATAGACCTAGCTCATGATGCCACTATTGGGGAACGTTGCAGAAAACAAAAAATTTCCTATGGTTTCACCAAGATCCATCTATGAGTTCATCTAGCAACGAGTCATGGGAGAGAGAGATTGCATCTACATACCACTTTGTAGATCGCGAGCGGAAGCGTTCAACGAACGGGGATGAAGTAATCGTACACACCGTGATCCAAATCACCGGAGATCCTAGCACCGAAAGCACGGCACCTCCGCGTTCAACACACGTACGGTCAGCGTAACGTCTCCTTCTTCTTGATCCAGCAAGGCAAAGGAGAGGTTGGGGAAGAAGACTCCAGCAGCAGCACGACGGCGTGGTGATGGTGGAGCCGCAGTATTCCGACAGGGCTTCGCCGAGCTCTACGGAGGAGGAGGATGTGTTGGAGAGGGAGAGGGAGGCGCCAGGGCAAAGGGGTGCGCAGCCCCCCCCCCCTCCCCTCCCCCCTTTATATAGGCCTCTGGGGGGGCGCCGGCCCTGGGAGATCTGATCTCCCAAGGGGGCCGGCGGCCAGGGAGGTTTCCCTCCCCCCAAGCCATCTAGGAGGTGCCTTCCACCATTAGGACTCCTCCCTTTTGGAACCCTAGGCGCATGGGCCCCTTTGGGGCTGGTTCCCCTTGGCCCATGCAGGCCAAGCCGCACCCCCTAAGGCCCATGTGGCCCACCGGGGCAGGTGGCCCCACCTGGTGGACCCCCAGGACCCCTCCGGTGGTCCCGGTACAATACCGATAACAGCAAAACTTGTCCCGATGGCCGAAATAGCACTTCCTATATATAATTCTTTACCTCTGGACCATTCCGGAACTCCTCGTGACGTCCGGGATCTCATCCGGGACTCCGAACAACATTCGGGTTACTGCACATACATATCTTCACAACCCTAGCGTCACCGAACCTTAAGTGTGTAGACCCTACGGGTTCGGGAGACATGCAGACATGACCGAGATGGCTCTCGGGCAATAACCAACAGCGGGATCTGGATACCCATGTTGGCTCCCACATGCTCCATGATGATCTCATCGGATGAACCACGATGTCGAGGATTCAATTAATCCCGTATACGATTCCCTTTGTCAATCGGTATTTTACTTGCCCGAGATTCGATCGTCGGTATCCCAGTACCTCGTTCAATCTCGTTACCGGCAAGTCACTTTTCTCGTACCGTAATGCATGATCCCGTGATCAAACACTTTGATCACATTGAGCTCATTGTGATGATGCATTACCGAGAGGGCCCGGTGATACCTCTCCGTCAAGCGGAGTGACAAATCCCAGTCTCGATCCATGTCAACCCAACAGACACTTTCAGAGATACCCGTAGTATACCTTTATAGTCACCCAGTTACGTTGTGACGTTTGCCACACCCAAAGCACTCCTACGGTATCCGGGAGTTACACGATCTCATGGTCTAAGGAAAGGATACTTGACATTGGAAAACTCTAGCAAACGAACTAAGCGATCTTATGCTATGTTTAGGATTGGGTCTTGTCCATCACATCATTCTCCTAATGATGTGATCCCGTTATCGATGACATCCAATGTCCATAGTCAGGAAACCATGACTATCTGTCGATCAACGAGCTAGTCAACTAGAGGCTCACTAGGGACATGTTTGTTGTCTGTTATTCACACATGTATTACGATTTCCGGATAACACAATTATAGCACGAATAAAGACAATTATCATGAATAAGGAAATATAATAATAATGCTTTTATTATTGCCTCTAGGGCATATTTCCAACACACCCACCCCCTGGGGCGCGCCCCCTGCCTCGTGGCCCCCTCGGGCATCATCTCGCGTTGATTCTTCTTCTAAAAAATCACATATATTCCAAAAAAATCTCCTTCAGTTTATATCCCGTTTGGGCTCTGTTTGATATGGATTTTCTGAGAAACAAAAAACATGCAACAAATAGGAACTGGCACTGGGCACTGGATCAATATGTTAGTCCAAAAAATAGTATAAAAAAGTTGCCAAAAGTATATGGAAGTTGTGGAATATTGGCATGGAACAATAAAAAAATTATAGATACGACGGAGACGTATCAGCGGCCGCCTCTAGGGCTTTCGTTTTCACCCAGTCCCCTTCCAGCACTCTGAAACAAGCTAGCTTTGATGTCCTTGAAGACGAGCGCCTTTGGAGGATGAACCCCGTCTCCGCACTCTTTATATAGATGGCCTAGATATCCACAAACAACACACCAATCCGGCAATCTCTCATACTTGATTCTAAAGATGACACATTCAACCGTATCCTTCTTCTTGACCACCAGCGAGACAACGTTTTTCAAAGGTTTAGTCGCATCTATTCTCACACGAACCCTTGCAAAGTTGCCCTCAAAGTCCTGTGACCTTGGCTCGGCAAATATGAACTCTCCCACCGTTGATGACAGGGCTTTAATCTTGGAGATATAACCATCAGGAAGGTCATGTATATGCAACCATATATCTATCTTTTTGAGCCCAATAGTCGATGGCTTCGTGAAACCGTCGTAGGGCGCCAGCACAACCGCCTTCCCCTTGAAATTCCATGGGCCATCCTCCATTACCCTCTCCCAGTCGTCGAGGCACGAGAATTGGAGGGAGTAGAGGTTTTCCTCGAGCGGCCTGATCTTAACTTCCTGCGCCAGATCCCACGCCACCCGCATGCTTCTGTAAAACCAGTATTGACTATAGGTTTTGTCAGTGTGAAACCTAGCGATTGCCATCCAGCGAGTCGCCTCCTGTGGCAATTCGCCATCCTCCACCACAACATCCTGCAGATCGTCCTCCTTGAGTCCAAGTTCCTCCATCAGCGCTTCGAGATCGGAAGTAGTCATTCCCGACGTCGATGCCGTCGAATCCATGATCCTCTCGCTCGGGGTTTTGGGTCCGCGAGCGGTATTATTCCAAGATTCGTCCCCTCTGCGCGGCCACCGCGTCTAGACGACGCAGCGAGCCCCCGCCGGAGAGAAGCGGTAGGGGAGACTGGTCTCTACGGTGATGGCGCCGCTATCATCCATGTGTGCTCGTGCTGAATCAATGAGCTTCTGAGTGGGTTTACTAGTTGTGAGATTGTTTTGTGCGTAGGGAAGCTAATGAAGCGGCCCATCGTTGTGCTAACCAGGCCAACTTTCCTAGCTGGTTATATTCAGATTCACTGTAATCCGGAAATGCACTTTGGCACATGGGAGCGTATGCTCCTGCTATTGGAAAAACATTTCAAAATGTCAAAAAAAATTCAAACAAAAATTTGACATGTGCATCTCGATATTCTATGTGGTCAAGATTCACGGAAAACCGACTTTTTTTGTACTTTGTGTAAAAAAGACAAAAAAATGTCTATTGAAAAGCCCCTTTTAACACAAAATTTTATCTTTTTCACACGCGACACAAAAGTTATCCGTTTTTCACGAAACTACTTTGTGAGTATGTAGAATGTCGAGATGGATGCCCAAAACATCTTGTCAAAATTTTGCGACATTTCAAAATACGTTTAAAACACATTTAAAAAATCAGGAGCATATGCTCCTAGGTGCCAAAACGCCGCTCTCATTGTAATCCCCATATTTGAGTAATATAGCTCTTGATTCGAAGAAGAAGAAAGATCTAAGCTCTGAGCAAATACAAAGTAACTCATATGACTAATAATTAAAATAATATCTTTTGGAAACACATTCTTTATGATGTCAATCTCTGCAAAAACTCCTAAAAATTTCAGTATAGAGGATACAATTAGACCACGGCGATAAAGGTTGCTGATAACCCGTTGAGTTACCTATCTAAAACGATGGAAATTATTGAGCGATGATCTTACTTGGGTGGGCGATGACCCCCTAGAAGTGCAGGTGGTCGAATCACAATATCTTCACCATAGTGTTAATAAAAGATTTCATCTCCAGAAAGAATCAAACAAACAAACAAAATTTGACACACTAACATAAACTAATATAATCAGATCTGCGAGGACACAAAATTCTCTAACTTCATGGCACCACCAAAAAATAACGAGTGTAATTTTATTCTCAGAAATTACGACCACCACTAGACATTGAAGAAGAACGTAATACTCTTGAAGATCTAAGGTCCCATCACCACTCAGTGCCAAAATGGCGGTTTGAGGTTTGACCCGAGGGGACCAAAATTTCTCTTGCGGCAACTGCAGTTCTCCAAGGAACTACTCGTAGCATCAGCGACACTACGTAATTCATGTCCTTGGGCCTAGCTATAGTACAAAGTGATTGGGTGATCTGCAAGTAGGAAAATGGGGCGCGGCCGTGTGTTGCTTGCAGCGACCCCGAATGTGGTGGCATCGTCCGCAAAGCTTCCGTAAATGGGCCATGCCCAGTTTGGGACGAGAACATACATGTTTTTTAGATCGGTTTTTCTTGCAGAGCTTTCATTTCTTTTCCATTTTCTCCAGTTTTTTCCTAACACTTATGTTTTTGGTTTTTCTAAAGCATTCATTACATATTTAAAAAATGTTGTAGAAGTGCAAAAATAATGGTAAAATGTATTTTTTCAGATGTATATGAACAACGTAAAGATGAATGAAAAAGTAGAAACCAAAATATATTTTAAAAATGGTAAATCTGTATTTGAAAATGTTAAACATGTATAAGAAATGTTCCTAATGTATAAAAGAAATGTACCGTGTGTATGAAAATAACTAGGTATCAAACTATATATTTGAGAAAAAAATGTTAATCATGTATTAGGAAAAATGTTTAATGTGTATAGAAAAATGTTCCATGTATACGAAAAATGCACATTGTGTATGAAAAAAGAAGACTTCGAAAACATATATCTGAAGAAAATGTTTGTCATATATTTTAAAATATATTAAAGATGTATTAAAAATATTCCCTACATATGCAAAAAATGTACAATGTGTATGGAAACAGTAGACATCAAAATATATATTTAAAGAAATCATAAGCATGTATTTGAAAAACAATTAACGAGTGTAAAATTTGTTCTTCGTGTATACAGAGATTGTACTATGTTTATGAAAAATAATAGACAGCAAAACATATATTTTTTAAAAATGTTAATCATGTGTTTGAAAATTAAAATACTCCTGATGTATAAAAAATGTACAATGTGTGTAGGAAAAAGCAGTCATGTGTGAAATAAAATAGAAACCCCAAAGAAAACTGATGAAGAGCAAGAAAGAAACAAAGAAAAACCAAAAGAAGAAGATAAACATAAAAACGAAAACTAAAAACCAAAATTACACCAAAGAAATCAAAGAAAACTAAAGTAAAACGGCGTAGAAACACATAAAGCTGAAAACCCAAAAAATATGAAAAAGGAAGAAAGACATTTTTTTTAAAACAAAACTGGACTTCAAACCGAGCGAGAAGCGACCCCGAGGGAGCGACACACTGACTTGAAACCAATTCCTGGGTTGGCCAATTTGCGAAATCCCCTAAGGGAGATGGATGTAGGAATCAGTACGACGACTATAGCTCTTGCAGGTAAATGGAAGGTGGCGCCAAATGTCGGAAAACCCATGGGCCACTGGTGCTAGGTTACAAGGCCATGACAATTCCAAAGCCTATTATCTACGGAAGGGACCAAGGTGATGTCTGCCACTACTACAATATGTTAATGTGGTTTGCATTTGTCAGCTGGAACGGAGGGGTTATGCTTGGGCTATGGCTAAAGGAGACTTTTGCATGTTCAATGCTTAGGGATCCTTTGCTTCAAAGTAAAAGTAGAGAAAAAACATAGCAATGTAGCCTTTTGCCCATATGATGATACTATTCATACCTTTCGCTCAAAAGAACGGGGCAAAGGAAAATGGAGAATATTTTTGTTTGATCTTAGTTGCAAACAAAAAAATGTAGGAATTCTAACATCCACTTGGACCTTCTTTCCAAATATCTATACTATAATCCTTTTGTGACATAATAGCATTCTAACTATATATTTCATGTGGTTTGACTTTGATTTCACCATGCTTATTAGGATTCTTCTGTTTTTACGATTCCTGCGAACCAAACACCAAAGTTGACAAAATTCATGTGTTTATAAAGCCACTATTTTGCGCATGCATTCCTATGACATTCATGTATCATTTCCTATTCCCGTGTTTCTTAAATCCTACAAACCAAATGAGCCCTTGATGAGCAGTGTTTTGATCTTTGTTGAGACGGCATTCAATCTAAGTTATCGAGCTTCACAAAATGAATCTGTAACTCTAGTAGTGCAACCATCACAACCAGGATGTCATATATGCTCTTCCCCAACATATCTTCTTCCCCACCCTCATTTTTCTTACTTTCTTTAACATGGTATATCATGTATGATGGTAAGTTGTTCAACTTCATCTACAATCTCATCAGGATCCGTGCCTGAATGGAAGCACATCCGAGCTCATGTCGTGGCGGAGCCATGTACGGTATGCACATTTAGCAACACGAAAAATGTTGAATCAAAAAAACTCATCAGGATCCAAATGATCATTCTCCATGATGTACTACGCACAATCCTCACCCCAATTTCAAAAAAGCACATCCTTTGTGAAATCAGGCTCCCACATTGAACATGCAAAGGTGAGCCCATAGTGCAGAGCAAAACCACAACAAACGATGCACATGTAGAATGCCCGTCTTGGGTGCTTAGTACTAGCCGAAAACTACTACTTCATCACCTGGCCGCAATTGGGGTACTTGATCGGCGGGAGGAGCCGACCAGGCTTTTGGCTGGCTAGCGACGGACATTTTGACCAAGAGAAGAGGTGTCTGCGTTGGACCCGACGTTGGCAAGTTCGTCCTCCACCCCAACTTATATTCCTTAACATGAGAAAAAGAAGGCGCATTGCAGTGTCATGCCAGAGAAGAAAACCAAAACAACATCTTTAGAGGCCTCCCCGGCAGAGGGCCGTAGGGATGAATGAGCGCTATGTGTTGGAACTATCCCACCCATCTACTAGAGCAACTATGCTTGAGTACTTGCTGGGCAAAATATCTGTCTTCAAGATTTGGAACACCACTTCATTCCTTGTGAAAACTTATGTTCTGGTCTTTATTGGTCGGGCTCAGCAGCGAGGAACTTGTGTCGTTGCCTTGGTGAAGGTGTTGTCTTTGTTGTTCGATGTATTGGCCTTAAGTGGTTGATTTGGGCAACTAGGATGAAAATCCTTGACCTGACACTCATTGGCCGGACGTGACGACGCTGACGCAAGGACGTGTACCCCCTTTTGAAGGAGCTGCTGCGAAAGAAGTCGACTTATTTATAGTAGTTTCTTTTAATCGTTCTATTGAGTTTGCCTTTGTTGTGTACTTTGTTTAATAGGGCCAGTTCTTTCGGTGGCTTAATGAAATAAGCCGCCTCTTCTTTAGTATTTTTCATAAGCCGTCTCCCTCATTCATTGGGGCTTCTGAACTAGTTATGAGATAACTAACATAGAAGTCTCAATTAATTTTTGGGAGCAGCTTATTTTTTAAGCTGAGGAGAGGCAGCTTATTTTTTAAGCCGCCCAAAAAAATGGCCCTTAATAACAATGGATGTGTACATCATCATGATGCAAAGGTCGGGCTTTCAACATTCTTCTTGAAAGAAAAAAATGCGTTGGAACTATCGAGGCATATGCACGATATCAACAATGAAAGAATTGTCCACTCTTATGCAACATTATGCCCCTACGGTCCTATGTGTAGTTGAGACACAGATACACAAATCTAAATAATAGGGAGTAGTACGTTCATGCTTGAAAAGGCAAAGTTGTACTACATCTATTACACAAATCAAAACATCTACTAATGACTATGATTCCATGAAGGAATATTACATATGTGTGCCTTATATTGCGGTTGTAGCTTTGAGAGCACTTGACACTTTTATAGCCTAATCATGTTTGGTGAGGCAGTTGCGATTCAAGATTAAAAACCGAACATACATGCACGAATATAAAAGCAGGGGCGATATGCAAAAAGCACGCACGCATGCACGCCAAAGTGTTCAGTGTATCTGTAGTCTGTAGAGGACTGATCCTGATCAAAAGCGTGCAGTGCCGGCATTCCCGAACGGGTGGACATAGAACAAACTTCTCCAGCTCTTAGCACGTGATACGCACAGAAGATAGTATATAATCGGCGACATGATCCAAGATAGAGCTCTCCAAGATATGCACGCATAAACTCTTGCTTTCTCGCACGCCATTGTATCTCCAATCTCCAATACAAGAAAAGAAAAAGAAAAAAACGCCGATAAAGGCAGGGGTGTAGGGTAGGGTTTTAGCTAGGGAGGCCGGCATAGCTGACCAGCAGCTGCGGCCGAGGCTGAGTGGCATCGATCGGCTTGTATGGTTGTACTATTGAGCTACTAGCTACTAGCCAGTTGCGTAACCATTGGATGCTAAACAAAAAGCTAGATTCCTCCTACTTTGAGGCGTGCTGAACGACCATTCAAGACCCAGGAAGGAAGATCAGCTGATGTTGATCACCATGAATTGAGTGGGGTGGAAAGTCGCCAATATTCTCATATGGAGCAAGTGTGTGGGAACTAGGAACCGGGAATGTGTACGTCGATCATGTGCCTTCTGTCTCGTATTTTTCACTAAAATTTCAGGCCGGGGAGGCGGGGACCTCGAGCTGCCCAAGTCATTTTCTAGCTATACAGGAATCGTGGTGGAGTATAACATTCCCGGCGGAGGCCGCACCGTGATCCGATAGCCAACATTCCTGTCCGTTGCTTTTCCAAAAGTTCTCTCGCCGGAAGTAAGCGCCTCCTATAGCAGCTACCATCAGTTTCGAATCGAGGAAACGGAAGGTGCGTGCGGTTAGGGGGGTGCCCTTCAGCACTTGCGTTAGTTGCGTACGTGCCCACCCCTTTCGAGCTGGGTAAATCCCAGCCGCCCATCCGATCCAACAGGACCCCCGCGCACCCAGCTCGCGCGTGCCGGGAATCTCCGCGCTCGTGGCATTCGCATGGCACTGGCGGGCGCGCACGGGCGCGCCACGCCTCGCGTCAAAGAAGGCAGGACATAAATTCGTATACTATTACTAGAAAGGCAGGACGTAAAATCTCGTGAAATTTGGAGAACGGGGATAAAATTTGAAAATAATGAATGGTAATCTGGGAGCTGGGATTCATAGGAACCTACGGCGTCCGCCCTAAATTTGGACCAAATAATAACAAAAATATCCGGAGAAAGGATGGGCGCCTTTCGGCAAAAATCAGATCATAAATGCTGTTCATCGATTTGGGCACTGTCCGCGATCAGATGTACACGTCTCGCCTTGCCCGCGACGCCTGGCGCTGGCACCACGTCCCGATCGATCAGCCTACATAAAGCGGCGGGCTGACATACACCATGCCTCACCGGAGCCTGCTCCACTCCTCCCACTCCCAAGCAACCGCCGCCATGGGGGACGCCGTCGCCGGCGCCGTCGACTACCTCGGACGGCCCGCCTCCCGCGCCGCCACCGGCGGCTGGAAGTCCTCGGTGTTCGTCATGGGTACGTACGGGCGCGCCGATCTCCTGTACTAGCACGTGCCGTGACCGCCGAGCCTATTCGGTGCTCGAGTTCTGACCGGTAGGTTTGTTTCGTTTGGTGCTGCTGTTTTGTTCGCATGCAGCAATGGAGATCGCCGAGCGGTTCGCGTACAAGGGCGTGGCGGCGAACCTCATCACGTACCTCACGGGGCCGCTGGGCCAGCCCATGGCGCGCGCGGCGGCGTCCATCGACGCGTGGAAGGGCGTCTCCCAGATGCTGCCGCTGCCGGTGGCCTGTGTCGCCGACGCCTGGCTCGGCCGCTACCGGGCCATCGTCCTCGCCTCCATCCTCTTCGTCGTGGTCAGTTCCGACTCCCGACTCCAATCCAGCCACAAGAGTCCATGACAAGTAGTTAGGCTGGATGAATCGTTGGATAGTAGGATTGATATCCAATAACTCTGTCTGACTCTTGCGTTGGGTTCAATCCAGAGCATGGGCACGCTGTCGCTGTCGTCGGCGTTCCACATCTTCCGCTCCGGCGGCCACGTGGCCGTCTTCTACGTCGCGCTCTACCTGGTGGCGCTGGGCGAGGGCGCGCACAAGCCGTGCGCGCAGGCTTTCGCAGCCGACCAGTTCGACGAGAAGGACCCCAAGGAGAACGTGGCGCGGAGCTCCTTCTTCAACTGGTGGTACTTCGGCATGTGCGCCGGCACCGCCGTCACCACCATGGTCTCCAGCTACGTCCAGGACAACGTCGGCTGGGGGCTCGGCTTCGGCATCCCCTGCATCGTCATCCTCGTCTCCCTCGCCGTCTTCCTCATCGGCACTCCCTCCTACCGCTACTACACCACCAAGGAGCCCAGCCCCGTCGCCCGCGTCGGCAAGGCGCTCCTGGTGCTCATCAAGAGCTGGAGATCAAAACACCGCACCAAGTATGTACCATAACGTTCATGGTTATTGGCTTATTGCTCATGTATATATTGTGCATCCTCTGACGTGGTGACCGTTGGTGCAGTCCGGCGAGCGGCAAGGTGGAGGCCAAGAACTCCAACGAGGACCTGGTGGAGGAGGTGAGGAGCGTCTTCCGCCTGCTGCCCATCTGGGCGTCCTGCATAATCTACGCCATCATCTTCTCCCAGACGTCCACCTTCTTCACCAAGCAGGCGGCCACGCTGGACCGCCGGATCGGGCCCAAGTTCAAGGTGCCGCCGGCGGCGCTGCAGACCTTCATCAGCGTCAGCATAGTGGCCTTCATCCCGGTGTACGACCGCCTCTTCGTGCCGCTCGCGCGCCGCTACACGGGGCGGCCCACGGGCATCACCATGCTGCAGCGCGTCGGCGCCGGCCTCTCCCTCTCCCTCGTCGCCGTCGTGCTCTCGGCCCTCGTGGAGATGAGGCGGCTCGCCGTCGCCAGGGACGCCGGCCTGGTGGACGCCCCCAAGGCGCACCTGCCCATGACGCTCTGGTGGATGGTGCCGCAGTACGTCCTCATCGGCGTCTCCGACGTGTTCGCCATGATCGGCCTCCAGGAGTTCTTCTACGACCAGGTCCCCGACGCCGTGCGCAGCCTCGGCCTCGCGCTCTTCCTCAGCATCTTCGGGGTGGGCCACCTCCTCAGCAGCTTCCTCATCTCCGTCATCGACAGGGCCACGGCCAAGCGCGGCGCCAGCTGGTTCTCCAACAACCTCAACCGCGCGCACCTCGACTACTTCTACTGGCTGCTCGCCGGACTCTGCGTCGTGGAGCTTGTTGCCTTCTTCTTCTTCTCGCGAGCTTATGTCTACAAGAAGAAGACCGACGATGGCGATTACAGGGGAGCTGATGCTGATGCTGCATTGGTGTAAACTTAATTAATTCTGGTTAGTACTACGCCACGCCAGAGGTGTAGCAAGTGCAAAATTTTCGGGGAGTCAAAATTTTCAGATTGTTTGTTATAGAGTGCGCTCGCGGTAGACTGTCATTCATACATTTTGGGGTTCAAAATTTCTCCAGACATGCATATAGCCTGACAATATTGTGCATCCAAAAGAGCTATGAATTTCCTAACTAGAAAACTACTAATTCGGAAAGGGTCTTTTCTTAACTGAACGTCTGAACCAGAACGAATCATTCGACTTTGGACGCAATTCGCTGGCACCCGTTGGCCACATAGAGGGTGTTTGGATCACTAGTGACTAGAGACTAGAGACACGTAGTAGTCACTTTTAGTCAGTAATCCTCCAAACTCCATCCCTGCTTCTCCTTCTTCCTCCTCCTCGTTTGCCCCTAAGGACGCCATTGTTACTGGATCCAGATCTTCATGGCTACACCGGAAGTTTGACCAAGCCCCAAAATCCATAACAACACCTACCAGAAAAACTCTTGCCCCCCACCCTTACCCCCACCCCCTCCCTCGCCAGGCCTGCCCTTCTCCTACTTTTGCTGGTATGTAAAATCTTCTTCCTTTCCCTCATGGGCTCCCCCATTACTGCAAGAAGAAAAGGCAACGGTAAATCATAGGAAAAAATAGAGGATGATGCATAGAATTGTAGACAAGTTCCATGCACAGGGTTAGCAAGTCAAAAAATAGATCTGCAAGTCACATGATTTGTTGGGGTAAAATTGGAAAAACAAAGGGACAAAGAGGAGCATGCATATAATTGTAGACAAGTTGCATCCACAGAGTTGGCAAAGTCAAATTAGATCTGCAAAGCAGGTTCTGTTTCCCCCCTAACAACACAACATTTGTTGGGATGTATTCAATTACACTAGTTTCTTGTCAGGCAAATTGATGTTGCAACCTATGCATTACCAGTGTTAATTTCGAGCAGATAGTGTGTTTTAGCTAACAAGACTTTGTCATTTTCAACTCTCAGGCAAGTTCATATATAGTGGTGGCAACTCTAAAAAAATTCTAAGCAGGTTTTGTTTAACATACCGAGCTACCCCCTCCTAGTTTCCCATGAATTTTAAGGGTGTATCGTGTTAGTCAGGCAAGTTGATGTTGCAAATGTAGGCAATAACAATGTTATTTTCGGGCAGAACATGTGTTTAAGTAATAATACTATTACATTTTGAAGATGTCATGACAAAGTTTCATCTATGTGAGGGGGTAGGCAACTTGATTAGATTGAAAAGTAGGTTCTGTTGGGCCTCAACAGTACATGATTGGTTAGAAGTGTATCGGAAGAACATAAATGTAGAGGAGCTAGGTTCTAGCTAGGTTTTTTGCTATGTACAAGGCAAGCTGGGAACAAAAATGTAGGCAAGTCACATGTTCTATTTGCAGGCAAGTAGTGTAATATAAAATGTGGGCAAGTATTGTAATGTAGTGCAGGCAAGTCCTGTTCTACTGCACGCAAGTGCTACAAAAAAATAAAACTTCTTTATTCAGTAATGCAGGAAGATAGGTAGAAGAAGAGATAGATAGAACAAGTACCTAATAAGATGCCTTCTTTTGGACATTGTGACATGTTGAAGATCACCTGTAAAATTTCATCTATAGGGGGTAGGCAACTTGATCGGATGAGCATGAAGGGAAAATGCCCTAGAGGCAATAAAAAAGTTGTTATTTTATATTTTTTTTATATCATGATAAATGTTTATTATTCATGCTAGAATTGTATTAACCGGAAACTTAGTACATGTGTGAATACATAGACAAACAGAGTGTCCCTAGTATGCATGTACTTGACTAGCTCGTTAATCAAAGATGGTTAAGTTTCCTGACCATAGACATGTGTTGTCATTTGATGAACAGGACCACATCATTAGAGAATGATGTGATGGACAAGACCCATCCGTTAGCTTAGCATAAATGATCATTTAGTTTTATTGCTATTGCTTTCTTCATGACTTATACATATTCCTCTGACTATGAGATTATGCAACTCCCGAATACCGGAGGTACACTTTGTGTGCTATCAAACATCACAACGTAACTGGGTGATTATAAAGATGCTCTACAGGTGTCTCCGATGGTGTTTGTTGAGTTGGCATAGATCAAGATTAGGATTTGTCACTCTGAGTATCGGAGAGGTATCTCTGGGCCCTCTTGGTAATGCACATCACTATAAGCTTTGCAAGCAATGTGACTAATGAGTTAGTTACGGGATGATGCATTACAGAACGAGTAAAGAGCTTGCTGGTAATGATATTGAACTAGGTATGATGATACCGACGATCGAATCTCGGGCAAGTAACATACCGATGACAAAGGGAATGACGTATGTTGTTATGCGGTTTGACCGATAAAGATCTTCGTAGAATATGTAGGAGCCAATATGAGCATCCAGGTTCCGCTATTGGTTATTGACCGGAGATGTGTCTCGGTCATGTCTACATAGTTCTCGAACCCATAGGGTCTGCACGCTTAACATTCGATGACGATTTGTATTATGAGTTATGTGATTTGATGACTGAAGTTTGTTCGGGGTCCAGGATGAGATCAAGGACATGACGAGGAGTCACAAAATGGTCGAGACATAAAGATTCATATATTGGAAGGTTACATTTGGACACCGGAATGGTTCGGGTCATTTCGGATGAGTTTCGGAGTACCGGGGGTTACCGGAACCCCCCCCCCCCCTCAGGAAGTTATTGGGCCTCATGGGCCTAGTGGTGGAAGAGAGGAGGCTGGCCAGGGAGTGGCGCGCGCCCCCCCCCTAGCCCAAACCAAATTGGACTAGTATTGGGGAGGGGCGGCCCCCCTTTCCTTCTCTCCTCCTCCTCCTCCTTTCCTCCTTCTCCTACTAGGAATAGGAAAGAGGAGGGGAATCCTACTTGGACTGGGGAGTCCTAGTAGGATTCCCCACACCTAGCGCGCCCCCCTTGGGCCAGCCACCTCTTCCCTCCCCTCCTTTATATACGTGGCTAGGGAGCACCCCATAGACACACAAGTTGATCTTTTAGCCGTGTGCAGTGCCCCCCTCCACAGATACACACCTCGGTCATATCGTCGTAGTGCTTAGGCGAAGCCCTGCGCCGTTAACTTCATCATCACCGTCACCATGCTGTCGTGCTGACGAAACTCTCCCTCGACCTCAACTGGATTAAGAGTTCGAGGGACATCACCGAGCTAAACGTGTGCTGATCGCGGAGGTGTCGTACGTTCGGTACTAGGATCGGTTGGACCGTGAAGACGTTTGACTACATCAACCGCGTTACTAAGTGCTTCCGCTAGCGGTCTACAAGGGTACGTGGACGCACTCTCCCCGCTCGTTGCTATGCTTCTCCTAGATAGATCTTGCGTGATTGTAGGATTTTTTTTTTGAAATACTACGTTCCCAAACAGTGGCATCCGAGCCAGGTCTATGCGTAGATGTTATATGCACGAGTAGAACACAATGAGTTGTGGGCGATAATAGTCATATTGCTTACTAGCATGTCTTACTTTGATTCGGCGGTATTGTTGGATGAAGCGGCCCAGACCGACATTACATGACCGCGTTCACGAGACTGGTTCTACCGACGTGCTTCGCACACAGGTGGCTAGCGGGTGTCTGTTTCTACAACTTTAGTCGAATCGAGTTTGACTACGCACAGTCCTTGTTGAAGGTTAAAACAACACACTTGATGAAAAATCGTTGTGGTTTTGATGCATTGGTAAGAACGGTTCTTGCTAGAAGCCCGTAGCAGCCACGTAAAACTTGCAACAACAAAGTAGAGGACGTCTAACTTGTTTTTGCAGGGCTTGATGTGATGTGATATGGTCAAGACATGATGATATATAAATTGTTGTATGAGATGATCATGTTTTGTCACAGTTATCGGCAACTGGCAGGAGCCATATGGTTGTCACTTTATTGTATGAAATGCAATTGCCATGTAATTGCTTTACTTTATCACTAAGCGGTAGCGATAGTCGTAGAAGCAATAGTTGGTGAGACGAAAACGATGCTACGATGGAGATCAAGGTGTCAAGCCGGTGACGATGGTGATCATGACGGTGTTTTGGAGATGGAGATCAAAGGCACAAGATGATGATGGCCATATCATATCACTTATTTTGATTGCATGTGATGTTTATCCTTTATGCATCTTATTTTGCCTAGTACGGCAGTAGCATTATAAGATGATCTCTCACTAAATTTCAAGGTACAAGTGTTCTCCCTGAGTATGCACCGTTGCTACAGTTCATCGTGCCGAGACACCACGTGATGATCGGGTGTGATAAGCTCGTTCACATACAACGGGTGCAAGCCAGTTTTGCACACGCAGAATGCTCGGGTTAAACTTGATGAGCCTAGCATATGCAGATATGGCCTCGGAACACTGAGACCGAAAGGTCAAGCATGAATCATATAGTAGATATGATCAACATAGTGATGTTCGCCAGTGAAAACTACTCCATCTCACGTGATGATCGGACAAGGTTTAGTTGATATGGATCACGTGATCACTTAGATGATTAGATGGATGTCTATCTAAGTGGGAGTTCTTAAGTAATATGATTAATTGAACTTTAATTTATCATGAACTTAGTACGTGATAGTTTTTGCATGTCTATATTGTTGTAGATCAATGGCCCGTTCTACCGTTTCCTTGAATTCTAATACGTTCCTAGAGAAAAATAAGTTGAAAGATGATAGTAGCAATGATGCGAACTGGGTCCGTGATTTGAGGATTATCCTCATTGTTGCACAGAAGAATTATGTCCTTGATGCACCGCTAGGTGACGGACCTATTGCAGGAGCAGATGCAGACATTACGAACGTTTGGCAAGCTCGGTATGATGACTACTTGATAGTTTAGTGCACCGTGCTTTACGGCTTAGAACCAGGACTTCAAAAACGTTTTGAACGCCGCAGAGCATATAAGATGTTCCAAGAGCTGAAATTGGTATTTTAGACTCATGCCCGAGTCGAGAGGTATGAGACCTCTGACAAGTACTTTGCCTACAAGATGGAGGAGAATAACTCAACCAGTGAGCATGTGCTCAGAATGTCAGAGTACTACAATCGCTTGAATCAAGTGGGAGTTAATCTTCCAAATAAGATAGTGATTGATAGAGTTCTCTAGTCACTATCACCAAGTTATTGGAACTTCATGATGAACTATAATATGCAAGGGATGACGAAAAAGATTCCCGAGCTCTCTGTGATGCTAAAATCGGCGAAGGTAGAAATCAAGAAAGAGCATCGAGTGTTGATGGTTAACAAGACCACTAGTTTCAAGAAAAGGGGTAAAATAAAAGAAAGGGAACTTCAAGAAAGAATGGCAAGCTAGTTGCCATTCCCGTGAAGAAACCCAAAGCTAGACCTAGGCCTGAAACTGAGTGCTTCTACTGCAAAGGGAATGGTCACTAGAAGTGAAACTACCCCAAATACTTGGCAGATAAGAAGGATGGAAAAGTGAACAAAGGTATATTTGATATACATGTTATTGATGTGTACTTTACTAGTGTTCATAGTAACCCAGGGTGTTTGATACCGGTTTAGTTGCTATGATTAGTAACTCAAAACAGGAGTTGCAAAATGAACCTAGACTAGTTAAGGGCGAGGTGACAATGTGTGTTAGAAGTGATTCCAAGGTCGATAAGATCACCATCGCACACTCCCTCTACCTTCGGGATTAGTATTGGATCTAAATAAATGCTATTTGGTGTTTGCGTTGAGCATGAATATGATTGGATCATGTTTATTGCGATACGGTTATTCATTTAAGTCAGAGAATAGTTGCTGTTCTGATTACATGAATAAAACCTTCTATGGTCATGCACCCAATGTAAATGGTTTATTGAATCTCGATCGTAGTGATACACATATTCATAATATTGATGCCCAAAGATGCAAAGTTGATAATGATAGTGCAACATATTTGTGGCACTGCCGTTTTGATCATATTGGTGTAAAGCGCATGAAGAAACTCCATGCAGATGGGCTTTTGCAATCACTTGATTATGAATCATTTGATACTTGCGAACCATGTGAGGGAGTCCTGGATTAGGGGGTCCTCGGATAGCTGGACTATATCCTTTGGCCGGACTGTTGAACTATGAAGATACAAGATTGAAGACTTCGTCCCGTGTCCGAATGGGACTCTCCTTGGCGTGGAAGGCAAGCTTGGCAATTCGGATATGTAGATCTCCTCCCTTGTAACCGACTCTGTGTAACCCAAGCCCCCTCTGGTGTCTATATAAACCGGAGGGTTTAGTCCGTAGGACAACAATAATCATACCATAGGCTAGCTTATAGGGTTTAGCCTTTACGATCTCGTGGTAGATCAACTCTTGTAATACTCATATCATCAAGATCAATCAAGCAGGAAGTAGGGTATTACCTCCATCGAGAGGGCCCGAACCTGGGTAAACATTGTGTCCCCCGCCTCCTGTTACCATCTGCCTTAGACACACAGTTCGGGACCCCCTACCCGAGATCCGCCGATTTTGACACCGACATTGGTGCTTTCATTGAGAGTTCCATTGTGTCGTCACCGTAAGGCTTGATGGCTCCTTCGATCATCGGAAACGATGCGATCTAGGGTGAGGTTTTCCTGCCCGGACAGATCTTCGTATTCAGCGGCTTCGTACTGCGCGCCAATTCGCATGGCCATCTGGAGCAGATCGAAAGCTACGCCCCTGGCCATCAGGTCAGGTTTGGAAACTTGAACTACACTGCCGACATCCGCGGAGACTTGATCTTCGGCGAATTCGAGCCCATGTCAGGTGCGCCGCACGATCATGACGAGCATGATTTAGTTCTGCCATCAGACTGTGTTCGGGAGATCACACCTGCAACTACTTCGCCCTCAATCCGGAACAAATTGCGTCATCTGTGGACGGGTGGATGGACCCCGCCACGGAGGCCGCACACTCAGTGGCGATAGCGCCGAATACTGACTTCACCCCTTACGAGAGCCGTGTTGCCGAACCATTGGATTCGTCCCCGGCCACGGGCTCCGAGCCTCCTGCGTTCGTGTCTATCAAATCCGATTGGGCACCGATCATGGAGTTCACCTCCGCTGATATCTTTAAGCATTCACCTTTTGGCGATGTGCTAAGTTCATTAAGGTCTCTCTCCTTGTCAGGAGAACCTTGGCTGAACTATGTCCGGCTAGAATGGGATGCGAGCGACGAAGAAATTCGCTCCCCACCCACCACCCACTTAGTAGCCACTGTCGATGATTTAACCAACATGCTCAACTTCGACTCCGAAGACATCGACGGTATGGACGACGATGCAGGAGACGAACAGGAACCACCGCCCACAGGGCGCTGGACCGCCACCTCATCATATGATATATACATGGTAGATACCCCCAAAGAAGGCGATGGCGATAAGACAACGGAGGATGACCCCTCCAAGAAGCAACCCAAGCATCAACGTCAGCGACGCCGCTCTAAGTCCCGCCATAGCAAAAGTAGTGATACCGGAACAAGGGACAATAACACTCCGGATAGTGCCGAAGACGACGACAATCCCTTCCAGCCAGATTTAGAGCGGGAGGATGAACAAGCTAGCCCTATAGAACAGGCAGCAGATGGAGAAACGGAGGATGATAATTACATACCTCTCTCTGAAGACGAGGTGAGCCTCGGCGACGAAGAATTTATCGTGCCTGAGGATCTCGTCGAGCAAGAGCGCTTCAAGTGCCGGCTTATAGCCACAGCAAACAGCCTGAAGAAAAAGCAACAACAGCTTCGAGCTGATCAAGATCTGCTAGCGGATGGATGGACCAAAGTCCTGGCAGGCGAGGAATACGAACTCGAGCGCCCAACCAAGAGTTATCCAAAGCGCAGGTTGCTATCTCACCTCGAGGAGGAAGCATTGAAACCTACATCACCAGCGTATGATGCGGCTGATCGGCCACCTCGTGGCCGAGACAGAGAGGCATTTCAGCCCGAAGTCCAGCCCGCACCCCGCCGCCAATCAAACAAAAATACCAAGGCCCGGGGCAACACGCGGGACATGCGAGATGTATTGGAAAACAAGGAAAAACATGCAAGATCGATCTACGGATCACGGGGGCGCGCACCAACGCGGGACGATGACCGTCACGCCGGATACACTAAAGGTAAATCCGGCCGGGCCGAATACAGCAGACAAGACTCATATGAACTGCGTCGTGATATAGCCCGGCAAAGAGGCGCCGCACACCCCCTATGCTTCACTGATGAAGTAATGGATCACGAATTCCCAGAGGGTTTTAAACTCGTAAATATTGAATCATATGATGGTACAACAGATCCCGCGGCATGGATCGAGGATTTCCTCCTCCACATCCACATGGCTCGCGGTGATGATCTACATGCCATCAAGTATCTCCCACTAAAACTCAAAGGACCAGCTCGGCATTGGCTGAATAGCTTGCCAGCAGACTCCATTGGCAGTTGGGAGGATTTGGAAGACGCATTCCTTGACAACTTCCAGGGTACCTATGTGCGGCCACCAGATGCCGATGACTTGAGCCATATAATTTAGCAGCGAGGGGAATCAGCCAGGAAATTCTGGACCAGGTTCCTAACTAAGAAAAACCAAATTGTCGACTGTCCGGATGCAGAGGCCTTAGCGGCATTCAAGCATAACATCCGCGACGAATGGCTCGCCCGGCACCTCGGCCAAGAGAAGCCAAAATCCATGGCAGCCCTCACGACACTCATGACCCGCTTTTGCGCGGGCGAGGATAGCTGGCTTGGCAAAGGAATACTGGTGCAATTGCCTTGGCAAAGGAATCCAGATTTCACAAGAGAACCAAACACATCAAGAGACGCTTCAATTCCATCCGCGATCAAGTCCAGGTGGGAAACATAGAGATTTGCAAGATACATACGGATCTGAATGTTGCAGACCCGTTGGCTAAGCCTCTCTCACGAGCAAAACATGATCAGCACCAAGGCTCCATGGCTGTTAGAATCATTACTGTGTAATCAAGTTATTATTTATTTCCTTATTTCATGATAAATGTTTATTATTCATGCTAGAATTGCATTAACCGGAAACTTAGTACATGTGTGAATACATAGACAAACAGAGTGTCACTAGTATTCCTCTACATGACTAGCTCGTTGAATCAAAGATGGTTAAGTTTCCTAGCCATAGACATGAGTTGTCATTTGATTAACGGGATCACATAATTAGAGAATGATGTGATTGACTTGACCCATTATGTTAGCTTAGCATACGATCGTTTAGTATATTGCTATTGCTTTCTTCATGACCTATACATGTTCCTATGACTATGAGATTATGCAACTCCCAAATACCGGAGGAACACTTTGTGTGCTACCAAACGTCACAACGTAACTGGGTGATCAGAAAGGTGCTCCACAGGTGTCTCCGAAGGTACTTGTTGAGTTCGCATAGATCGAGATTAGGATTTGTCACTCCGATTGTCGGAGAGGTATCTCTGGGCCCTCTCAGTAATGCACATCACTATAAGCCTTGCAAGCATTGTAACTAATGAGTTAGTTGCGGGATGATGTATTACGGAACGAGTAAAGAGACTTGCCGGTAACGAGATTGGACTAGGTATTAAGATACCGACGATCGAATCTCGGGCAAGTAACATACCGATGACAAAGGGAACAACGTATGTTGTTATGCGGTTTGACCGATAAAGATCTTCGTAGAATATGTGGGAGCCAATATGAGCATCCAGGTTCCGCTATTGGTTATTGACCGGAGACGTGTCTCGGTCATGTCTACATAGTTCTCGAACCCATAGGGTCTGCACGCTTAAAGTTCGGTGATGATCGGTATTATGAGTTTTTGTGTATTGATGTACCGAAGGTAGTTTGGAGTCCCGGATATGTTCACAGGCATGACGAGGAGTCTCGAAATGGTCGAGACGTAAAGATCGATCTATTGGACGACTATGTTCGGACAACGGAAGTGCTTCGGGAGGTTTCAGACATATACCGGAGTACCGGGGGTTACCGGAACCCCCCGGGGAGTTTATTGGGCCTATTGGGCCCTAGTGGGAGAAGAGGAGGGGCGGCCAGGGCAGCCACGCGCCCCTCTCCCTCTAGTCCGAATTAGACAAGGAGGGGTGGGCGGCGCCCCCCCCCCTTCCTTCTCTTCCTCTCTCCCTTCCCTCTCCTCTCCTACTGCTACTTGGAAGGGGGGAGTCCTACTCCCGGTGGGAGTAGGACTCCTGATGGGGCGCGGCATAGGGGGCCGGCCCCCTCCTCCTCCTCCACTCCTTTATATACGGGGAGGGAGGCACCCCTTGGGGACACAACAATTGATCACTGATCTCTTAGCCGTGTGCGGTGCCCCCCTCCACCATATATAATCCACCTCGGAAATAACGTAGCGGTGCTTATGCGAAGCCCTGCGTCGGTAGCAGCATCATCACCGTCATCATGTTGTCGTGCTGACGAAACTCTCCCTTGAAGCTCTGTCGGATCGGAGTTCGTTGGATGTCATCGAGTTGAACGTGTGCTGAACTCGGAGGTGCCGGGCGTTCGGTACTTGGATCGGTCGGATCGGGAAGACGTACCACTACATCAACCGCGTTATTCTAACGCTTCCGCTTTCAGTCTACGAGGGTACGTGGACAACACTCTTCCCTGTCGTTGCTGTGCATCACCATGATCTTGCGTGTGCGTAGGAATTTTTTTGAAATTACTACGTTCCCCAACACCGAGCACTCGCCATAAACCTTCAGAATGTTATTGAGTCTAATGGCACTCTCTGATGGGGAACGTTGCAGAAAATTAAAATTTTTCCTACGGTTTCACAAAGATCCATCTATGAGTTCATCTAGCAACGAGTCATGGGAGAGAGATTGCGTCTACATACCACTTTGTAGATCGCGAGCGGAAGCGTTCAACGAATGGGGATGAGGTAGTCGTACACGACGTGATCCAAATCACCGGAGATCCTAGCACCGAAAGCACGGCACCTCCGCGTTCAACACACGTACGGTCAGCGTAACGTCTCCTTCTTCTTGATCCAGCAAGGCAAAGGAGAGGTTGGGGAAGATGGCTCCAGCAGCAGCACGACGGCGTGGTGATGGTGGAACTACAGTACTCCGGCAGGGCTTCGCCGTGCTCAACGGAGGAGGAGGAGGTGTTGGGGAGGGAGAGGGAGGCGCCAGGAGCAAGGGTGCGCAGCCCTTCCCTCACCCCTCTATTTATAGGGGAAGGGGCAAGGGGGGCCGGCCCCTCTAGATGGGATCTAGAGGGGGGCGGCGGCCAGAGAGGGGGGACTTGCCCCCCAAGCAAGGGGGGCGCCCCCTTTAGGGTTCACCCCCAACCCTAGGCGCATGGGCCCTTGGGGGGGAGGCGCACCAGCCCAGTTTGGGCTGGTTCCCTTCCTCATATAGCCCATGAGGCCCTCCGGGAGAGGTGGCCCCTCCCGGTGGACCCCCAGAACCCCTTCGGTGGCCCCGATACAATACCGATATACCCCCGAAATTTCCCGGTGTCCGTATGACAACTTCCCATATATAAATCTTTACCTCCGGACCATTCCGAAACTCCTCGTGACATCCGGGATCTCATCCAGGACTCCGAACAACATTCAGGTTACTGCATATACATATCTTCACAACCCTAGCGTCACCGAACCTTAAGTGTGTAGACCCTACGGGTTCGGGAGACATGCAGACATGACCGAGATGGCTCTCGGGCAATAACCAACAGCGGGATCTGGATACCCATGTTGGCTCCCACATGCTCCACGATGATCTCATCGGATGAACCACGATGTTGAGGATTCAATTAATCCCGTATACGATTCCCTTTGTCAATCGGTATTTTACTTGCCCGAGATTCGATCGTCGGTATCCCAATACCTCGTTCAATCTCGTTACCGGCAAGTCACTTTACTCGTACCGTAATGCATGATCCCGTGATCAAACACTTTGATCACATTGAGCTCATTATGATGATGCATTACCGAGAGGGCCCGGTGATACCTCTCTGTCAAGCGGAGTGACAAATCCCAGTCTCGATCCGTGTCAACCCAACAGACACTTTCGGAGATACCCGTAGTATACCTTTATAGTCACCCCGTTACGTTGTGACGTTTGGCATACCCAAAGCACTCCTACGGTATCCGGGAGTTACACGATCTCATGGTCTAAGGAAAGGATACTTGACATCGGAAAACTCTAGCAAACGAACTATGCGGTCTTATGCTATGTTTAGGATTGGGTCTCGTCCATCACATCATTCTCCTAATAATGTGATCTCGTTATCAATGACATCCAATGTCCATAGTCAGGAAACCATTACTATCTATCGATCAACGAGCTAGTCAACTAGAGGCTTACTAGGGACATGTTGTTGTCTGTTATTCACACATGTATTACGATTTCCGGATAACACAATTATAGCACGGATAAAGACAATTATCATGAACAAGGAAATATAATAATAATGCTTTTATTATTGCCTCTAGGGCATATTTCCAACACTCTCCACCTTTGATTGCATGAAAATAAGACTGTCATCCGCGAAAAGCAGGTGGTTGATCCATGGAGAGTGAACACTGACACGAATACCTCTGTCCACATATGCGCCCCCAAACCTGTTAAGCAGTGTTGTGAAACCTTCTGCGCAGAGCAGGAATAGATAAGGTGAAGCGGGGCAGCCTTGCCGCAAACCCCTAGATGGGGTGAAGTATGGCAGGAGCTCTCCGTTCACACGAACAGAAAACCGGACTGATGTGACACACTTCATGATCAGCCGGATAAGTGAGGCACTGAAGCCCAGCTTTGACATGATCCCTTCAGGATAGTACCATTCTACACGGTCGTAAGCCTTCATCATGTCTAGTTTGACTGCGCACACGGAGTTCTTCCCCTTTTTCCTCTTCTTCATTGTGTGTACACTCTCATAAGCGATGAGTACATTATCAGTGATGAGTCGCCCCGGCACAAAAGCGCTCTGCTCCTCGCTCACGATATCATCTAGAAAGCCCCTTGTTCTGTTAACAATGCACTTTGCTGCAATTTTGTACAAGACAGAGCAAAGGGAAATCGGTCTATACTGGTTGATGCGTTGTGGGTGCCGTACCTTGGGAATGAGAGTGATTGACGTGTCGTTCATGCCCCCTGGTAGCTCGCCCCCATTCAAGAAATCCAAAACCGTCGGGATAATATCATCCTTGAGAAGAGACCAGTGTCTCTGGAAAAAAAAAACCCGCAGTGAAGCCATCCACTCCCGGAGCTTTCGACGGCGCCATTTGGAATAACGCATTTTTCACCTCCTGTGCTGTGTATGGCATGTCGATATGTGCGTTCATTTGCTCGGTAACGCAGGGTGGTATTAGATCAATCAGCTCATCCAGGGAGTTGGATCCCTGAGATGTGTATAAGTTTTGGAAGAACTGTTGGACTTCGTTCCTGTCTTCATCCAAAGTCTGACATATAGAACCATCCGCACGCGCAAGCCTTTCTATCTTATTGATACGTCTTCTCATTGCAGCTTGTGCGTGAAAAAAATTAGTGTTGCGGTCACCGTGACGCAGCCATGGTACACGTGACCGCTGACGCATCCAAATTTCCTCCTGACGAAGTACCTCTTTCAGCTTCTTGACGGTGGCCATCTCTTCGTCAGTTGGACCCCTGCGAGTAGCCCTACTCCTTAATTTGTCCAGCTTGTCCCAGAGTTTCCTTATAGTGTCTGTTAGGCTACCAAACTCCTTTGCACCCCATGCAGAAAGCGAGCTTTGCATGTTGCCAAGCGCTTGTAAAACTCCAGCCAAGCCCTGCTGCCCCGACCCTTTTTGCCAACTGTTCATTACCATTTGGTCGTAATCTGCACGGGTTTGCCAGACGTCTTCGTACCGGAACTGTTTGGCCCCCCTTGAGTAATGCTCAGTGTCATGTGTCCTCAGTTCCGCTAGAACGAAACAGTGATCATATTCGGTGGTGCTAATGTGCCTCACTCTTGAATATCCGAACCGATGCATTAGGTCTGGACTCCCAAAAGCTCTGTCCAACCTAGCTCTGATGTTGTCGCCGCCCAATTGCCCATTATCCCATGTGTACTCAGTACCTGTCCAACCCAGGTGCTGAAACAAGCACTCGTCAATGACTTCTCGAAATGCTCGCATCTGCCATTCTGGCCTAGCAGCTCGCGAGAAGTGTTCCGAGGCATATAATGTCTCGTTGAAATTGACTAAAAAAATGTCTCGTTGAAATCTCCAACACACAGCCAGGCCGAGCGTGGAATTGCATTTAGTGTGCGAAGAAATCTCCAACTGTGGTGACGGTCGGTCACTCTTGGAGCACCATAAAAACCCGTGAACCGTAAGGGGTTGTCGCTCAGATCACTTTTCTGCACCATAACGTCGATATGGCCAGAACTATAGCTCTTAAGCTCAACCTTGAGATCGGCTGACCAGAACAATCCCAAAAGATTCTTTAGGAAAGTAAAAGTTTAACTGGTAGTACTAATGAGTACTGAAGGCCTACTGGTACAGTTATCCCAAAAGAAAGAAAAACTAGTGCTAATACATGATGCAAGCAGCAACTCTGTTAACGTTTCCATTGGCCGGCATGAGTGTGTTTAAGGCCTGCCAAACGTAGCACTTCGCAAAATTCCCTCTCAGACGGGGAAGGAATGGACTCCGGCGCGCTCCTGCCTCCGGGTGAGCCGTCAACCAACGGCAAACCCGGCGGGCGCGGCGGATGGCCAGCCGCACTCTTCCTGATAGGTATGCCTCCGTCTGAATTATGTTCAATTCTCAAGCAAGCAGTCAAACTCCAGTGACCACAGCTAGCTGTTCCCCCGCGCCATGGCCATGGCCCTGCAGCGGTGGAGTTCGTGGAGCGCGTCGGCTTCTACGGCGTGCAGGGCAACCTGATCATGTACCTCACCGGACCGCTGGGTCTGTCCACCGCGTCCGCCGCGGCCGGCGTGAACGCCTGGGCCGGCACGGCGTCGATGCTGCCGCTCCTCGGCGCGCTCGCCGCCGACTCCTGGATCGGCCGGTACCGGGCCATCGTGGCCGCCGGCGTCCTCTACCTCGTGGTTGGTTGGTGAACCCGCTCTCGGTTTTTGACGTTTTGTGTGTCTTTTAGCTCTCTCCACGACGTCCATTTGCCGTCTGTTTCATTTTCGAAATATTATACGGAGTAGGATTGAACAGTAGGTTTACATGAAAATAAGACTGTCATCTGCGAAAAGGAGGTGGTTGATCCATGGAGAGTGAACACTACACGAATACCTCTGTCCACATATGCGCCCCCAAACCTGTTAAGTAGTGTTGTGAAACCTTCTGCGCAGAGCAGGAATAGATAAGGTGAAGCGGGGCAGCCTTGCCGCAAACCCGTAGATGGGGTAAAGTATGGCAGGAGCTCTCCGTTCACATGAACAGAAAACCGAACTGATGTGACACACTTCATGATCAGCCGGATAAATGAGGCACTGAAGCCCAGCTCTGACATGATCCCTTCAAGATAGTACCATTCTACACGGTCGTAAGCCTTCATCATGTCTAGTTTGATTGCACACACAGAGTTCTTCCCCTTTTTCCTCTTCTTCATTGTATGTACGCTCTCATAAGCGATGAGTACATTATCAGTGATGAGTCGCCCCGGCACAAAAGCGCTCTGCTCCTCGCTCACGATATCATCTAGAAAGCCCCTTGTTCTGTTAACAATGCACTTTGCTGCAATTTTGTACAAGACAGAGCAAAGGGAAATCGGTTTGTACTGGTTGATGCGCTGTGGGTGCCGTACCTTGGGAATGAGAGTGATTGACGTGTCGTTCATGCCCTCTAGTAGCTCGCCCCCATTCAAGAAATCCAAACCGCGGGGATAATATCATCCTTGAGAAGAGACCAGTGTCTCTGGAAAAAACCCGCAGTGAAGCCATCCACTTCCGAAGCTTTCGATGGCGTCATTTGGAATAACGCAGTTTTCACCTCCTGTGCTGTGTAAGGCATGTCGATATGTGCGTTCATTTGCTCGGTCACGCGGGGTGGTACTAGATCAACCAGCTCGTCCAGGGAGTTGGATCCCTGAGATGTGTATAAGTTTTGGAAGAAACTTCGTTCCTGTCTTCGCTAACGTTTTCATAAGCCGGCAGAAGTCTTACACTTGACACACCCCAAGGCCAGACCTAGCACTTCGTACGCAGCGTTCCCTCCCAGACGGGAGAGTAGGAATGGACTCCGGCGTGCTCCTGCCTCCGGGAGAGCCGTCGACCACCAGCAGCAAACCCGGCGGGCGCGGCGGATGGCCAGCCGCACTCTTCCTGATAGGTATGCCTCCGTCTGAATTATGTTCAATTCTCAAGCAAGCAGTCAAACTCCAGTGACCACAGCTAGCTGTTCCCCCGCGCCATGGCCATGGCCCTGCAGCGGTGGAGTTCGTGGAGCGCGTCGGCTTCTACGGCGTGCAGGGCAACCTGATCACGTACCTCACCGGCCCGCTGGGTCTGTCCACCGCGGCGGCCGCGGCAGGCGTGAACGCCTGGGCCGGGACGGCGTCGATGCTGCCGCTCCTCGGCGCGCTGGCCGCCGACTCCTGGATCGGCCGGTACCGGGCCATCGTGGCCGCCGGCGTGCTCTACCTCGTGGTTGGTGAACCCGCTCTCGGTTTTTGACGTTTTGTCTGTTGTTTAGCTCCCTCCACGATCGTTCATTGGCCGTCTGTTTCATTTCTGAAATATTATAGGTTGAAACGGTAGGTTTACGATCGTTTTCGTAATTTCCAGTGCGTGTGACATCACTGCTACGTCGCTTTTATGCGCGAACAATCATTTGTGTTGTCGAATTGGATCTTTACACAAGGAATTTAGGATCACGGTGGCATCTTTATATGACGAGATCGGATCTGTTCCTAACAATTTTAGGCCTAAAATGACAAAAACATACGCTTGTCCTGAAATCGACATTGTCTGAACCTAGTTATTCAGTTCAGTACAGTTCAGTGAATAATTGTACATACCAGCAGGCAGCACTCAGAACAGTAAAAACTACGTACGTTATGGACAGAGCTTTGGGATGCTGACGGTGTCATCCATGGTACCGCCACGTCAACCTCAAACAGCGGCATCACCGGCGGCGCCCCCTTCCCGCGCGGCGTTCTTCTACGCCACGATCTACGTGGTGGCGCTGGCGCAGGGCTTCCACAAGCCCAATGCGCAGGCCCTCGGCGCGGACCAGTTCCCCCGGAGCTCCCCGGACAGCATCGCGTCCCGCAGCTCTTTCTTCAACTGGCTCCACTTCTCCATGTCGTGGGGCTTCATCGTCGCCGTCGTCGTGCTGAGCTACGTGCAGGACAACGTCGGCTGGGCTGCCGGGTTCGGTGTCTGCTGGGCGATGATGCTCGTGTCCCTATCCATGTTCTTGCTCGGCACGGGCACGTACCGTATCTCCGAGCAGCCACGCGACCGCCGTGCTCTCGCGCGGCTCGGGAAGACACTTGCAGCCACGGCGCGTGCATGGAGACACAGGTTCTTTCGTCGCAGAGACGCCGCCATGGACGCTGAATGGTAAGCGTGTTTACAATCTGTTCGATCTCCATTTATGCTGCACATGCCATTACTGATATTAACCTACGTTCATGCCGGTACAGTTTACTGAGGCCAAAAGAGCAGGAAGGCAAGGGGGTCATGGTGAAGCTGCTTCCGATATGGATGACCAGCGTCGTGTACGCAATGGTGATCGTGCAGGTGTCCACTCTGTTCACCAAGCAGGGCAGCACCATGGACCGGCACATCGGCGCGACAACAGGCCTAGTCGTGCCCCCGGCGGCGCTGCAGAGCTTCGTCGGCCTCGCCATCATCGCCTCCGTCCCCGTCTACGACCGCGCCTTCGTGCCCCTGGCGAGGCGCGTCACCAAGCACCCCTCCGGGATCACCATGCTCCAGCGCATCGGCGCCGGCATGGCCATCGCGTCCGTCGCCATGGCCGTCGCGGCGCTCGTGGAAGCCGCGCGCCTCCGCGCGGCGAGGGACGCCGGCCTGGTCGACAGTCCGGGGGCGACGGTGCCGATGAGCCTGTGGTGGATGGTGCCACAGTACGTGCTGCTCGGCCTCGCCAATGTGTTCACAATGGTGGGCCTGGAGGAGTTCTTCTACGACCAGGTGCCCGACGCGCTCCGGAGCGTCGGGCTCGCGCTCTGCATGAGCATCATGGGCGTGGGGAACTACGCCAGCGGCGTGCTCGTCTCGGCGATCGACTGGGCGACGAGGCGCTCGGGGGAGAGCTGGTTCTCGGACAACCTGAACCGCGCGCACCTCGACTATTTCTACTGGGTTCTGGCCGGGGTTGCTGCGCTGGAGGTGCTCGTTTTCTTGTATTTCTCCAGGAGATACGTCTACACTGACAAACGCAACGACCTCGTAACGTAGAAATGCATCTCATCCCGGAAGAAACAATCGATCTGCATCTCATGCTTCACTTCGCGGAATATTTCTTGATCTGTACTGCATTCTAATAATACAAAAATAGTTACTGATTTGATTTAGACAGGCCCATCTTAATCACGCGAGCCACATGGTGCTAATAAATATACGTACTACTACGATGGGCAGCTGTAATATCTACTCCAGCCAGATACGCCCCGCAGACGGGACAAACTGTATAGATCACGCACCGGCGCCACCGCCAGCCGGTAGCCAAGGCGCGAAGCAATGGAGGAGTCAGGCGGGCCGCGTCGCGACGGCCGCGGCGGCTGGCGCGCCGCGCTCTTCGTCGTCGGTAATCCCGCCGATCATTCACCGCGTTGACTTGCCATGGATGATGTGTACGTGAAGTCTGAGCTGCCATGCCTGCTCCGTGTGTGCAGTCGTCGGCTTCTTGGAGCGCATCGGGTTCATCGGCGTGGAGGGCAACCTGATCACGTACCTGACCGGCCCGCTGGGCATGTCCACCGCGGCCGGCGCCGCCGCCGTGAACGCCTGGTCCGGGACCGTGCTGGTGCTGCCGCTCGTCGGCGCGCTCGCCGCCGACTCCCGCCTCGGGCGGTACCGGGCGGTCCTGCTCGCCGGTGTGCTCTACCTGCTGGTCAGTGCTAGAACTCCACTCCCTCCTCTGTTCCAAGCATCATATTCGTATCCACGACGTGCCTTGATTCCATTGCCATTGCGCGGTAGATAGTTGTGTGGTGGAGGTGGCTGTGATTTACAGTTACACTAGCGAAGAATTTCGCGCGATGAATTGATTCTGACTGGCAAGGTCTGCTTCAATCGCCGTCACGGAATTGATTCACTGTCGCGTCATACATATGTGATCTCGTTTAGATTAGATAGCATAATCCAGACCTCTTGCAATGGGAAGGGCTAGTCAATCTGAGACCAATAAATAGTGCTGATAGCCCGTTGAGAGGAAACTCAGGAAAGTAATCAAGCCGTGCAGTTTAAGTTCTAGTAACACGCCCAGACACGCAACAGCAGCACGCACGCACATTTGACATCCCGTTACTAATGTTGATGATGAGCAGAGCCTGGGAATGCTGACGGTCTCATCCATGATGCAAACGCGACAACTTCGTCCCGCCGACTGCCATGACACAACCACCACCTGCTCGCCGCCGCCCTCGACGTCATCATCACCTGCTCAGCTCGGCTTCTTCTACACCGCGCTCTACCTGCTGGCCCTAGCGCAGGGCTTCCACAAGCCGTGCTCGGAAGCCATGGGCGCGGACCAGTTCGATTCCCGCGCGGGCGCGCCCCGGAGCTCCTACTTCAACTGGTTCCACTTCTCCATCTCGTGGGGCTACGCCATCGCGGCGACCGCGGTCACCTATGTCGAAGAGAACGTCGGCTGGACGGTAGGGTTCGCCGCGTGCTGGGCCGTCATGGTGGTGTACCTTTCTGTCTTCTTGCTTGGCAGGCGGACATACCTGGTAGAGCAGCCCGTGGAGGGCAGTTCCTTTGGGCGGCTCACTGAGAAGTTCGTCTTCTCTCGAACTGATGCCACCATTGACACCCAACGGTGAGCACGTGCGAGTGCAAATTGACTTACTGACTGGGAGATGGCATCACAGTGAGCACTGACGGCTGTGTCTACTTGTGCAGGCTTTTGGAGACAAATCAGGACGGGTTCCTCGTTAAGCTGCTTCCTATCTGGCTATCAAGCTTAGTGTTTGCCGCGTGCATCTCGCAGATCACCACCCTGTTCACCAAGCAGGGCAGCACGATGGACCGGCGCCTAGGCGGGGCCACGGGCCTCGTCGTGCCGCCCGCGGCGCTGCAGTGCTGCATCAGCTTCACATTCATCGCCCTGGTCCCTGTCTATGACCGCGCCATTGTACCCTTCGCGAGGCGCCTCACTGGGCACCCCGGGGGCATCACCATGCTCCAGCGCATCGGCGCCGGGATGGTCACGGCGTGCATCACCATGGCCGTGGCGGCGCTCGTGGAAGCCAAGCGCCTCCGCGTGGCCAAGGACGCGGGCCTGCTCGACCTGCCGGACGTGGCGGTGCCGATGAGCCTATGCTGGCTGGTACCGCAGTACGTCCTTATCGGCCTCGCGGAGGTGTTCAGCTACATCGGACTGGAGGAGTTCTTCTACGACCAGGTGCCGGACGCGCTCCGCAGCGTGGGGCTGGCACTGTCCCTGAGCATCTTCGGCATGGGGAGCTACGCTAGCGGCGTGCTCGTGTGGGCGATCGACTGGGCCACGACAGGGGGCGGGGGAGAGAGCTGGTTCTCCGACAACCTCAACCGTGCGCACCTCGATTACTTCTATTGGATCCTGGCTGGCCTCGGCACTTTAGAGGTGGTCGTGTTCTTGTACTTTGCAAAACAATATGCCTACCGAGACAAACCTGAGTAATGATCTGTACGTCCTCCATCAGTTTCACGAGTATTTGGCATTTTCCCACCGATGCCTAATAGCATGTATCCTTCGTAAGGCGCCTATCAATTTTTAAAAAAGTTAATCAGAGCATCTCCAACAGGCGCCCACAAGTTTCGGGCCCTAAAATAGTTTTAGCATGTCAGACCCAACATTGGTTTACCAGATGCTAAAAAACACGCAGTGTAAATTGTAAAGTGCATGCAAGCCGGCGCCTCAAATTTGGAGCATGTGATAGTGTTTTTCAGCACGCACCCAATCTTTTTTGCGTGCACACTATTTTATAGCTTATGTTGGAGCTGTTCGACGCTCAAAAAACCCCGAATTTTAGCGCGCGGAGCAGTTTTTGGGCGCCTGTTGGAGATGCTATCAATTACACTAGTGGGGTAAACGGTTACTTTGGTGTTAAAAGTTTTAACACGGGAAACGCTAGGACCGGGTCACCCAGACCGGATAGTGACGGAGTCTTGGCGTCGTCTTCCTTCTTGAAGGCACTATCTTGCTCGCTCGTGGTGTCCTCGATTTTTGGCTCGCACGGTGTTGGAGTTCTCGTTGGTTTGGCATCGTAGCTCTTGGTAGGTTTAGCTGTGATATCCCCTCTGTTTGGGCCGAGCATCCCTTGTCTCTCTGCTCCGGGCACCATGTTCACGCATGTCTACGTTCGTGTCATGTATTGTACCCCTGTACTCGTTCTTCTCCTTCTATCAATGAAATGATACGCAAGCTTTGCGTATTTGTGAAAAAAATATCGAAGTGGTAAAACTTGGCTCGACGTGCAAATAATTTGCTTACCGTGTTTGTATATAGAAAATCTGCACTGACTAGGCACGTGAGGCCGGCTAAAGCCACGGGACCGGGAGAAGGGCCATGTGGCCTGATTTTTTTGACAAACTCCTTGGATTTTCTCCTTCCTCACAAAAGCCCCTATGAATGTGGCATTTTTTTTACCAATGGCTAACAAATAAGGTATACTCCACCCTTTTGTTGGAATGACGTATCTATAATACCTAAATAGTTGGTCCCACTATGTTATTTCTCTTGACATACAGCCTATCCACCTCAGCACACCTGCCACATCATCGTTCTTTTATTCACTTACATATGGGACCAACTACTACAACACCACTGCCACATAAGCTTCAGTTACTTGCCAAGGACCCACCAAATTGGCCTTACGAGCGTCCTCCCTGAACCAGCGTTCTAGCAAAGTCAAAGCCGCTACGTCGACCGATTGCTCTCCTAGCTGACCCATCTGCCTCCACGATGCACTAACTCGATTATCATTTCATCTTCCCTGTAGCGGCTCTTTACTGCCGCCACTGCCCTTTCGTGCCTCCACACGAAACGGCCGGAGGTACCGCGGCATTCATTGATTTGTTCGCCCTCCGCTATCCTACAAATGCAGAAGTGTTGCCACCCCGAGCGACCTTGTCGCTTTTCCCCTTACCGGCTTACCCATTTACTCATCCGCGCTCATAGAGCCGAGCAAATAGAGGAATGAAAGGAGGAAAGAGAGGAGGTGCGGCGAACGCGGCAGCTTGGCAGCTCACCGACTACGGCTAGGATGTCGACATGCGGTGGGGCGAACGGAAAGCGGCGGCTCTCAAGGATGCGGGCGTCGGCGTGTCGCTCGGGAGATTTCCTCCTGCATGAGATCGGGCGTGGAGGCGGGGACACGCTGGCCTCCTCCCCGGTGGCATCCCACTCTACAGCGAGAGAGGGACTCGCCCTCTACGGGATCTCGCCATGGCCGGAAAGGTAAAAATCAGGGAGGGTGGGGCGAGATATCTTTTCGTGTCCCCGTGCTCTGTTCGATCCGCCAACGGCGGCACCGCATCCCATAGTGGAGAAGGGGAAGGGGTATTTGGAGAGAAGGTGGGCTCGGCGGTGAATAGCCTGGACGATGGCTGTCTCATGCATATCTTCGGCTTCCTCGACCCGATCCCAGGTTAGCTTTTGCTCCCCGCACCTTAATAGGAGAGACCATCTGAGAAGAATCGGTAGCTATTGTTTGCGTGCGTGGTCGCTTCTTTGTGTGATTAACTATGGATTCAGGTCGATTCATAGAGAATTAGTGGTTAAGTTGGAGTTTCCGCTTCTATGGGAAGCAAGATGGAGTGATTTTGTTTCATTGGAACGGATTACACACAGTCGTGTTGCTAAATTAGTGGGATTTTGTGAGTCCAGGCGTGACTTCACATCAATCTCTCCAGACCCTGTCTCTTTTCCGGCATGAGATTATAGCTCCATCCTCCTTGCAGGTACCACCCTCCTTTTATCTTACTGTAAGTGCATCTAGTGCCCCTTAGTGATTTTGGTGTATTTGAAGACTTATAGATTAAGGATCTAACGCATTTATGAGTGTACACAGGTCTATAAGTCTATGAGAAGTTTGATATTTACAGAGAAAGTCGACCCCTAGAAATGAAGTTCTTCAACTGAAGACTTTGATATTCTGAAGACTTTAAAAGTGAAGAAATTGGTGTGACCTTGAAGACTTGGTTATCATTCGAGGAACATGAAGCGTGAAGACTTTTGTTTTCGTAGTTTCATTTTCTCTTTCTTGAGTCATAGGAAACACCGTACTGTTAAAGGGGGTCGAGGAAATACTAAGGAGAATATTTCCACGTGATGCTCAACTCAAATCCTACACCTACCAATCCCTTCGAGTGAAGCCATTGAAAACCTCATACAGTTCATTCAATTTCTTCAGTGACAGAGACGCAGTTCTTCTAGTCACTGAGGACTTTGCTCTGACTGAGGAGTTAGGAATTCGCCAGTGCGAATTGCCTACACAGTGAGGAACATGATAGCCCTGAGGAATTTGTACCTCAAGTTTCCGACCGTTGCTGTGCTACGCGCTAGCTGTCCCAAAATATCTTATCCACCTAACGGTCATATCATTGAAGGGCATTTATGTCTTATCATGTCGGGCTGCTCCCTAGGCTATAAATAGCCGCCCCCTACAACCACTAGCTGGTTGGCTGCTCCGCGAGAACTTGACACTTGTCATTTGAGAGCAACCCATCCTCCGAGGGCTTTGAGCGAAAATCATCAAGTGAGGAAAATCCAAACCAAAACCCAAACACCTACAAACCCAAAGTGATTGAGCATCACTGAAGAGATTGATCCTGCGTGGATCCGACGCTTGTTACCTTTGAAGACTGTGCTTCTTCCAGATGGTTAGGCGTCATGGTCTAGAGCATCCAAGAGGAATTGTGGATCACCGAGTGACCGAGTAGTTTGTGAAGGTTTGGAAGTCACCTGAAGACTTACCACGAGTGATTGGGCGAGGACTGTGTGTCCTTAGCTCAAGGAGAATACGGTGGGGACTGTGTGTCCGGGACTGGGTGTCCTCGAGTTTAAATACTCAGCCGCTCCAACCAGACGTACAACTGAGACAACAGTTGGAACTGGTCTACCAAATCATTGTCTTCATCAAGCCAACTGGTTCTATTTCCTCAACACTTTCATTTCCTCATTACTGTGTTGCATGTTTGTTCATATCTGTGTTTGAAGACTTTGACTGAAGACTTTCTCAATTTTCTCAGTTCAATTTCTTCAGTCTATTTGTCTTCATCTTGGGCTATCATGTGTTTACGTTTTCTGTACTCTGTGTTTGTCTTCATTTCATCATGATGACCATGCATGTATTCTGTTATGTTTACTTCTGAATACTTATTCCGCTGCTAGTAGTTCTTCGCTAAGGAATTTCCTCACTAGCAAATTTCTCAGTGAAGAATTTTATAAAAATCGACTATTCATCCCCCTCTAGTCGATATAATGCACTTTCACTTACTCTTCCATAATATATAGCTATTGTGGTGACAGTAAATGCCATTATTTATCACCACAAAGTTGCATTCACTGATTTCTATTTGCTGTATTTAATCCATATTTACTATACAGAGGTGCAAACCAGAGAGATATGTATCCCAACATCAGAATTGCAATCTGTATGTCACATTTTATCTTCCCTTCTTGTTTTTTTTTATCGTATATCAAGGATGGAAAAATCTCATCTACAAGCACTTGGCATCATACAAATATTACAGATTAGATTCTTGATCGTTCTTTTATATAAACATATATATTACTACACCAAAATTTCTTATCCGTCAGCATATGTAATAAGCTTATACCTTATAGCTAGCTGCCACAATATTCTCTATTGTAACAACTGTACTCCATCGCTGTGTCTACCATCCTATTTATTTCAAATACAATATCACATCTATAAATTAGCTTTATAGCTTTACATAATGTGCTTATAAGTCCCGCAGCAATATTGTCTATTGTCACAACTGTACTCCATCGCTGTGTCTACCATCCTATTTATTTCCAATACAATATCACATCTATAAATTAGCTTTATACCTTTACATAATGTGCTTATAAGTCCCGCAGCAACGCGCGGGGTATCGTCTAGTATAGATAGCTTTTGGAGCCGAGCTTCATGGAGACCTCCATTTGCAAAATTCATAATTCATCAAAAAAAATTATGTTTAATTTTTTTAGAAAGAAATACCGATATATATATATATGAAGGCATAATGCACATGTGTGTAAATTTTCAAAACAAATACATTGTAATGAGGGTTGTGAAAAAAAACAAGGGGCTTTTCAACACATGATCCTTTACGTCCTCGAAGTCCATGTGTTTTTTTTGTACATGTCACATTTCAAGGTATTTCATCTTGAATTGCACACACATATACATTTCATCCTTGCATACTTGCATATTTTAATCAGTTTTTCTTTAACATAAAAGGTCTGATTTTTATTTTTTTCCAAAATTTTTTGGCTTCATGGAGTCTAGTCACCAGAACGCCCCACTAGATAACTAGGCTATAAATATTGAACGAGGACGCATGTGGAGCTTAAATGGGTTACAGATGGTGCGGCCCATTTTGTACACACTATTTTCTAAGATATTTATAAAACTTTATATTTTGCCTACAAAAACATGTTATATTTTGAGACGGAGGAAGTATAACACAAAATGAAATATAGAACATAGTACACACCAATAATGTTATATATAAAATCACAAAATTAACTTCCAAGACTGTATTGTCATTAAATACTTTGCTCCTTGCCGATGCACTCTCGTTAGGTATTTTACCGCATATGCCGTACACTAGCTCCAGTACCACACGTACACAGCTAGCATCAAGTTTGCAGATCAAATCCTTTGGCACATGTATTCGTTAGCGTTTATCTAAGAATCAAGAACACCATAGCTATTATGCAGGGTATGGCACTGGCCATTCAGCATTCGGACTTCCCAGTGATTGTTCAATCAGACTCTTCAAATGCTCTGGCCATTCTCTCGAGCGACAATCTTTTCAGGTCGGCCTATGGTTATCTAGCTGCTGAGATTAAAGCTCATTTGGTAGTTAGGAAGTTTGTTCTTCTAAAAGTTAGCAGATATCAAAATAGGGTAGCACATCAATTGGCACACTATAGCCGCACTGAAGCTTGTACAACGGTATGGTTGAACTCGATTCCTCCGTGGTGTGAGGAATTGGTGTCTCGTGATTGTAACCCTCTCGTTGTGGAATAAAACATCCTTTCTCCTGAAAAAAAAATATCAACCGATTGATTCTGGCCGAAATAGCGCACGCACGTGAGCAATTCGTTGGAATTTTATTTTTGAGCAAAACAATTCACAATCTCACGGGTATCCTCCAGCGGTCCAGCCCATCAAACTAGGCGCCTCGGCCCACAAACAAACAGACAAGGTCCAATACCCCAGGCCTAGCCCACGACTGCTTCTCTTCGTCTTACTCCTTTCTTCCTCCTAGCGACGAACAGATCCAGCCGCCAACACGCATGAACTCGACATGGCAACCGAAGATGCGTATACAGATTATTTTTGGCAAAATTAAGGTAGGGCAGCCGCCCTGCCTTGCCCTACCGGGTCCCGGTAAGGTTCGGATCTGTTGAGGACAGGCAGCAGCGAAAAGAGAGGATGGGGCACCTCACACCACCCCCGCCGGTAAAGATCAGATCCGTTGAGCCAAAAGGGCGGACGCCACCTAACACGTAAGATCTTGCTCTTGGTCCTTAATCATTCCCTGTTTGTGATTTGTCGAAATCGAATTGTTTTGTCTGTGGACGGTGATTCGTTGCTAAATTTCAGTCCGATTTCTCGCGGCAAGGTTCCAGGTCACATCACGCCATGATATATTTTATGGTATTCAGTTTTAAAATTTGCCCGCCGAAGTCATCAAACGCGATCCCGTATCGGTTCGCAGGTCGGTCCGGACGGACGCGATTTCTCCCTGGTAAACCAAAGACAAACGTGGGGAGGCTTCCTAGAGTCCGGATCAATTCCACGACCTCTTCTGACCGACCTGGCCCACCAAAAAACACGTCACCGCCCCCTCCCACGCTTTTCTTCCGATGCACATGTTGCTTACCGCACCGCATTCATGCTGACCCAGAGCACGCGGAGGCCGACATTGATCCGACGATGTGACCAGAGAGAGGGAGGGCGGCGTTGACCGACGCGACCTCTCGGCAGCCGCCGCTTCAATGCGGACGCAGGTTCCTGAGGAACCAACTCCGCCGATGCGCCGCATTAAGCGGACCGCCCCTTCGCCTGGGCCTCATTGCGGCTATTTAAACCGTGTGCCGGAGATGCACCACCCCCTTCCTCGAGCACCGGTCCCTCCCTTCCCCATCTTCGCGCCCTCCCCCCTCCCCCCTCCCTCTTCGACACAAGCTCCGGCGATGCCGAAGTCGTGGTGCTCCGCACCCACAGGCGGGGTAGGCGGAAGCTTCCCCTCCGGCGGTTCTTGGCGTCGCGCAGGCGCTCTCCCGGCCCGCCAACGTCCATGGAGGCTGGCTCCTCCGCCAAGGAGGAGATCGTCATATCCTCCGGTCATGAGGAGGACTAGGCGCCGCCGCAACAGCCGCATGAGCCACCGCAGCAGCCGCCCGGACTCCTCAAGGAGGCCGCTCTGACGGACGAAGATTTCGTCCGTCAGATCGAGATAATGACGGAGCGGTCGCTCCGTTACATGGGGTCGTCGCCGTCGTCGGCGTGTGTGAAGGAGGAGCCACCGTCCTTATCTCGCCACCGCGTCAAGCCCAAGCCGACATCCACGCTCCTGCCGGTTAAGGAGGAGACGGCCTCGCCCTTGCACCTCCGCGGCGTCTAGATTGGACGCCGCATGAAGGAGGAGCCGGCCTCACCCCCGCACCACCGCGGCGTCCAGATCAGACGCCACGTGAAGAAGGAGTATGTTTTCCCGCCACACAGTCGGTACGGCCGCATCAACGCGTCGTTCTCGCCGCCGCGCGAACACCGCCTCGCCGTCAAGGAGGAGCTGTTGCCCGCGATCAAGAAGGCACTGAGCCGCCTCCTCCATAATTGAGCTTACGTGAGTTGCCACTCTTATCCCACTTTGAGGGCGTTTGGTCACTTGTGAGTAGTAGCCGACATGCTTGTTCATTTTCCCTTGAATGACCCCCCCCCCCCCATCGATGTTGGAGAGATGCCACATTGTGGGTGGTCGCGATAGGATGCGGCTCCACATAATCCTTTTATTCATTATACTCCTTCCAAATCTTCTCCCAACACGTGTTCGCATTTTGCCCGGCGCCGCATGTTGGATCCATTTTGTGGCCAAACAAGCTTTGACCAACAGGATGTCCTCATATCTTGAGAATGTCGGACCTCTTACTTTCGCCATCTTGGTCTTCTTCTACTTCTTGCTCGGATTGAGATCGGATGTTGTCCCAACTTCAAATGCGGTGGTGCCCTCCAATTCATACTCCATTCCCCTCAGATCTTCATTGTCATTGATCATGTTCGACATGAACACCTCCTACATGATCATGGTTTGCAAGCATTCATCATGTGCGAAATGAACTAGTGGTCTATGCACAAATTTGATCAGACAGGAGCAAAGAAAATGTACTGACTCTTGTTCGGTCATTCCATCGAACATGTCGAGCGCAACCCGAGTGCCACCGGTGCCCGTGCTCATCCGCGCCCGAACGAGCTGCGGCGAGTCACATACGTCTACTGTCGGGTTCTGCGTCGGCGGAAAGCTGTCCGGAATAACCTAGCCGGCCGTTGAATCCTCCTCCGTCTCAACGGCGTCGGACGGCGTAATCCGCGTCGACGCTCGGATGGAAAGGGTGCAGGGTGCCGGGTGCAGCGGGGGAGATAGCTGCTCGAACATATCTGAACCTCCCTACGACGCCGACGCCGCCTCCCTCTCTCGCTGCCGGCGCCGCCGTATCTTCCCGGGCGACGTTCTCCACCTTGCAAGACGAAGCCGAGGAAGGGACGGCGACGGATGAGGCAGACCGCGTCTCCGTCGCGGTGGTCGAAGTCGGGCTGGATGACATCTACGACGGCGGGTCGGGGCCTGTGTTGAGGATGAGAGGGGGGAGGGTGGCGGACGGCGAGGGCTTTGGCGTGGGAAAGGTTGGAGGGCGGCGGGAGGATGATGAAGGGTTTGATGGATTTGGTGTAATTGACGATGGGGTCGGGCTGTCGGGTCCGACGTGACTCGTGACGGGTGTGCCTGGACGCCCCATGTCCGCCACATATTTGGGTTGGATATGAGGGGTGTTGGTCAGCCCGGGCGTTTGAGGCACATTTAAGACGTTTGTCTAGGTCGAAATTTCGCGAGGCGGCTTTGAGGCGCCTGTAGATGCTCAAACATAACATACAATCGTTCTTCTACTCATCGACCGAGCCTTCCCACTGCAGGTTTCCCAATCCTTATTGGGACACCGACCATGTTATGGCCTGGAGGCATTTCCGTTTGCCTACACCAGTCTACGTCAGAGTGGATCGTTCAGGGATGTATCACTCATATCCAGAGCTGCCAGGTCGGCCGTTCCAGAGCTTTGATGCAATTGCAAGTGCTCTCCATACCTATGCTTGTGGCAGTAGCACTGACACGTAATGTTCTGAGCTCTCTCTTTCTTTTTCTCTCTCAAAAAAGAGAATCTCTTACCTTTTCTGGAGAACATAACATCTATTAATCGTATGCTCTGTCTGATCTAAAATTAGGTCCAAGGAAACAAAAAAGGAGCGTCTCATACGTGAATCTCTTGAGTGGTCAGATGGTACGAGGAAGGTCGCCACAAGTTCGAAAATAGCTGAGAGGGAAACTGAGAATGTGCACAGACTGGTTAAAGCTTTACTGGACAAGAAGCAGGACGATGAGGTTCCTTCTCTCTCCATCCCCCTCGATCGCCCTCACTCTGTCCCACTACCAGGATTGCCGTATTTTATTGCTAATGCTTTGTGCATGCGACGTTACTGATCCAATCCATGCTCATTCTAGGGCTTCGAGTATGAACTCAAAGATATTGTGCATTGGCAATCAATCTGCGAAGGTCCCAATGCATGGTACTATCATCTCAATGTCACTATGAAAACTAAAGGAGTTGATGACGATGCAGGCAGTGTCAACCAATTCTTCGCTGAAGTCACACTTGATCAGAGCGATACGCCAGGATATTTTCTCAGCAGTTTCTGCAGAATTGACCCTAACAGCAAGGGTAGTGTACACTCTTATCTTAAGTTAAGCATTTTGGGAATACTGTTTGAAATTAGCTGTTAGATATAGGTCAGAATATTGCGGCGGGATATTTTCTCAACACTTTCTGCGGGGTTAACCCTGACGGCAAGGGTCGTTATACACTCTTATCTTAATTAAGCAGTTTTGGAATACTGTTTGAAATTAGCTGATAGATAAAGTTGCGAATGCGTTTCTGGTTTATTGTGGAGTTGTTACTATTGACTGTTTGCCCATTGTGCTATCTTCTACCATACATAGCTTTATGTTTGTAATATCGCAATCGAACTGGTTCACGCACAGCCAGTTGTATGTGCTGCAATCATGCATTTTTTGCCACTTATTCAGCTATTCTCGTGTATCTGAGCCAGGCTGGTTATCTTGCACTTAAATGACAAATCTCACTCATGTCTTCCTTTAGATGTTCACTGCCATGGTTGTACGAACAATGGAAGTATTCATCTGAAGCACCCCCCTACTCATTTTGATTGCGGGCACACTGATCTCTCCCTTGGTTATGATGCATGTAACGATGAGGTGTGTCGCGACGCCCAAAACAAGGTATGGTAATATATATAATAGCTAGCGTTTTAGTATCTTCAGTGTTACTTACCTATGGTCCATCTTTTGCAGTTGCATATTTGTTTTGCTGCGCCAACGTTAATCATGTGTTTTTTCCTCGGGTGCAGGAAGACGACGATGAAGAAGAAGAACTGAGAGAAGAGGAGGAAAGGATAAGGGAGTCCTTTGATGTAATGCCATAAATTGTGTGGTAAAGAACCATTTTGTGGGAAATTGATTGACCAGTTGACTAATTATTTCTTGTGTGTTTATCTTCTGAAGTACCTTGACGATGTGGAATTTATGGAGAAACTCCGCAAGAAACGTGCTGAGCTCTTAGCCTTACATTCCAAAATCCAGGTTCGAGTCCCAATCTCCTTCAATTTGTTAGTAGTTGTACGTTTGTAAAGTTTTTGTGCGGTTCGCTGGTGTTTGTATCTCCTAAAACTTGATGATTGTATCTCCTAAAATTTGGTAGCTCTTAGCCAAATCTGTTTGGTGTTTGAAACTGGTCTGCTTTTTTTTTTTGCTCTGTTTAGATGTGCCATGTGCAAGATTAGTGGTGCCGTTGCATGTTTTTGTTTAGATGACTCCATATACTCGTTGACCGTGCTGAGAAAAGTAGTGTTACTACTGTGATTTTGGAACGTGAACCACTGTGCAATCAAGAACCCTAGTTGGTCTGTAACAGAACTGGAATAGAACATCACGGTCCACTACCACTCCCTCCGTTCCAAATTAGTTGATGCAGGTTTGTACTAAATATGCGTCAACTAATTTGGAACGGAGGGAGTATATTGCGACTATATTTTTCGCCAGCAGCCAAGCCTTTGAAATGTCAGTATGTCAGTCTTCCCCAGTTCTCCGGTGTCTTGTGGAGGCACTGCCCGTGTGTGAAAATGTTGAATATGTGACATCGCTGTAAAGTCATTTAAATATTCAAATTTTGTGTTCTTTAATAGTATTATTATTGCTGACATCTTGTAGGAGGATGAAGAAACGGCCTGTAAAGACTAAAGAGTGGAGATGTCCTTGCTTATTATCACATGTTTTCGTTTATGTCAGTAATTTGAACTCAGTGGAGCTTGCGAGTAATTGTTGTTTGTGAACTTGTTACCAAGTTAAACACTTTAGCTATTATGACGTTTGTGTGCTGTCATGAGTGAAGAAGGCTGGAAGACGGGTTAACAGCCCAACCCCACGTCTCGGACGAGAAAACAGCGGCACGAACCCTAGAAACATCTAGTTGCAAATGGGGGCCCTCCCCCTCTCGACTTCGCCCTACGCACCGTCTCCCCAGGAGGCGGCCGGGGTGGCACGAGCCCCTTTTCTCTTCGTCCACCCTCCCCCCGCCGCCACCGGCAGGCGCCTCGGCCCTGGATCTGGTCGGGATGGTGTTGGCGGTGGCGGGACCTCTCATACCCGCGCGCGGTTCCCCGTCCCGGGGCAGAGGACGGCGGCGGTGAAGCTCGGACGATGGCGTTCCGTCGACCTAGAGACGGTGGCCGACGGTGGGCGCGGTGGTGGCGCTGTGTGACGCCCTTGAAATTAATGGTGCACTAAACATCCACGTATGATGCATGATCAAGATCAATGACTCACGGTGTAATATCACAACACAACTCTACGTCTCAAATATAAACAAAGAAATAGTATATTACAAACCCTCTTGAACGCTGGTGGGCTGGGATACCATAGTCCCTCTAACCATCCAATCACAGGTTGGTTCACATCAGCTATCCCTGCTAGGGAGTAGATGGGCGATGGCGCCGTTGCCCCCTCTAGGGAGTTGTTCGTGGGCCTGCGCCTTTTCTCGGTCTCATCGAGCGGACCTGTTAAAGAGCATAATTTGTTTGGTGCCAAAAATTGGCATGCTAATATTAGTTACTACTTGATTGACTATCGAGTTGTCTTGTCTATCTCACGTATCAATAGTTGACAAGTCTTGATATTGTCAATATTTGACAGCAAAACAACCATGCTCAAAATCCGGATCAGACCGGATGTTCTTTCGGGCTGATTTCACTAACCGAACCGGTCACATTTTTTGGGGGCCTGCCTTCTAGTGTTGGGGAACGTTGCAGAAAATAAAATTTTCCTACGGTTTCACCAAGATCCATCTATGAGTTCATCTAGCAACGAGTGATCGAATACATCTACATACCTTTGTAGATCGCGAGCGGAAGCGTTCAAGAGAACGGGGTTGAAGGAGTCGTACTCGTCGTGATCCAAATCACCGGAGATCCTAGCGCCGAACAGACGGCACCTCCGCGTTCAACACACGTACGGTCAGCGTGACGTCTCCTCCTTCTTGATCCAGCAAGGGGGAAGGAGAGGTTGATGAAGATCCAGCAGCACGACGGCGTGGTGGTGGATGCAGCAGTCACCGCAGCAGGGCTTCGCCGAGCTTCTGCGAGAGGGAGAGGTGTAGCAGGGGAGAGGGAGGCGCCAAGGCTTCAGGGTGCGGCTGCCCCTCCTTCCCCCCTTTATATAGGCCCCCTGGGGGGCGCCGGCCCTGGAGATCAGATCTCACAAGGGGGACGGCGGCCAGGGGGGTGGAGTACCCCCAAGGCAAGTGGAGGCGCCCCCCACCCTAGGGTTTCCAACCCTAGGCGCAGGGGGTGGGCCAAGGGGGGCGCACCAGCCCACTATGGGCTGGTTCCCCTCCCCACTTCAGCCCATGGGGCCCTCCGGGATGGGTGGCCCCACCCAGTGGACCCCCGGGACCCATCCGGTGGTCCCGGTACAATACCGGTGACCCCCGAATCTTTCCCGATGGCCGAAACTGCACTTCCTATATACAATTCTTCACCTCCGGACCATTCCGGAACTCCTCGTGACGTCCGGGATCTCATCTGGGACTCCGAACAACTTTCAGATTATTGCATACTCATATCTCTACAACCCTAGCGTCACCGAACCTTAAGTGTGTAGACCCTACGGGTTCGGAAGACATGCAGACATGACCGAGACGCCTCTCCGGCCAATAACCAACAACGGGATCTGGATACCCATGTTGGCTCCCACATGCTCCTCGATGATCTCATCGGATGAACCACGATGTCGAGGATTCAATCAATCCCGTATACAATTCCCTTTGTCAATCGGTATTTTACTTGCCCGAGATTCGATCGTCGGTATCCCAATACCTCGTTCAATCTCGTTACCGGCAAGTCACTTTACTCGTACCGTAATGCATGATCCCGTGATCAAACACTTTGATCATATTGAGCTCATTATGATGATGCATTACCGAGTGGGCCCAGCGATACCTCTCCGTCATACAGAGTGACAAATCCCAGTCTCGATCCGTGTCAACCCAACAGACACTTTCGAAGATACCCGTAGCATACCTTTATAGTCACCCAGTTACGTTGCGACGTTTGGTACACCCAAAGCACTCCTACGGTATCCGAGAGTTACACGATCTCATGGTCTAAGGAAAGACACTTGACATTGGAAAAGCTCTAGCAAACAAACTATACGATCTTGTGCTATGCTTAGGATTGGGTCTTGTCCATCACATCATTCTCCTAACGACGTGATCTCGTTATCAATGACATCCAATGTCCATAGTCAGGAAACCATGACTATCTGTTGATCAACGAGCTAGTCAACTAGAGGCTTACTAGGGACATGTTGGTGTCTATGTATTCACACATATATTACGATTTCTGGATAACACAATTATAGCATGAATAAAAGACAATTATCATGAACAAGGAAATATAATAATAATCCTTTTATTATTGCCTTTAGGGCATATTTCCAACAGTCTCCCACTTGCACTAGAGTCAATAATCTAGTTACATTGTGATGAATCGAACACCCATAGAGTTCTGGTGTTGATCATGTTTTGCTCGCGGAAGAGGTTTAGTCAACGGATCTGCGACATTTAGATCCGTATGCACTTTGCAAATTTCTATGTCTCCATCTTGAACATTTTCACGAATGGAGTTGAAGCGACGCTTGATGTGCCTGGTCTTCTTGTGAAACCTGGGCTCCTTGGCAAGTGCAATAGCTCCAGTGTTGTCACAGAAGAGTTTGATCGGCCCCGACGCATTGGGTATGACTCCTGGGTCGGTGATGAACTCCTTCACCCAAATTGCTTCATGCATTGCCTCCGAGGCTGCCATGTACTCCGCTTCACATGTAGATCCTGCCACGACGCTCTGCTTGCAGCTCCACCAGCTTAGTGCTCCACCATTCAACATATACACGTATCCGGTTTGTGACTTAGAGTCATCCAGATCTGTGTCGAAGCTAGCGTCGACGTAACCCTTTACGACGAGCTCTTCGTCACCTCCATAAACGAGAAACATGTCCTCAGTCCTTTTCATGTACTTCAGGATATTCTTGACCGCTGTCCAGTGTTCCTTGCCGGGATTACTTTGGTACCTTCCTACCAAACTTACGGCAAGGTTTACATCAGGTCTGGTACACAGCATGGCATACATAATAGACCCTATGGCTGAGGCATAGGGGATGACACTCATCTCTTCTATATCTTCTGTCGTGGTCGGACATTGAGTTGAGCTCAATTTCACACCTTGCAACACATGCAAGAACCCCTTCTTAGACTGATCCATATTGAACTTCTTCAATATCTTATCAAGGTATGTGCTTTGTGAAAGACCTATGAGGCGTCTTGATCTATCTCTATAGATCTTGATGCCTAATATATAAGCAGATTCTCCAAGGTCCTTCATTGAAACTCTTATTCAAGTAGGCCTTAATGCCGTCCAAAAGTTCTATATCATTTCCCATCAAAAGTATGTCATCTACATATAATATGAGAAATGCTACAGAGCTCCCACTCACTTTCTTGTAAACGCAGGCTTCTCCATAAGTCTGCATAAACCCAAACGCTTTGATCATCTCATCAAAGCGAATGTTCCAACTCCGAGATGCTTGCACCAACCCATAAATGGATCGCTGGAGCTTGCATACTTTGTTAGCATTCTTAGGGTCGACAAAACCTTTCGGCTGCATCATATACAGTTCTTCCTTAAGATAACCGTTAAGGAATGCCGTTTTGACGTCCATTTGCCATATCTCATAATCATAGTATGCGGCAATTGCTAACATGATTCGGACGGACTTCAGCTTCGCTACGGGAGAGAAAGTCTCATCGTAGTCAACCCCTTGAACTTGCCGATAACCCTTAGCGACAAGTCGAGCTTTATAGATGGTAACATTACCATCCGCGTCCGTCTTCTTCTTAAAGATCCATTTGTTTTCTATCGCTCGCCGATCATCGGGCAAGTCTGTCAAAGTCCATACTTTGTTTTCATACATGGATCCTATCTCGGATTGCATGGCTTCAAGCCATTTGTTGGAATCTGGGTCCGCCATCGCTTCTTCATAGTTCGAAGGTTCACCGTTGTCTAACAACATGATTTCCAGGACAGGGTTGCCATACCACTCTGGTGTGGAACGTGTCCTTGTGGACCTACGAAGCTCAGTAGCAACTTGATTCGAAGTACCTTGATCATCATCATTAATTTCCTCTTCAGTGGATGTAGGCACCACAGGAACATTTTCCTGAGCTGCACTACTTTCTGGTTCAAGAGGTAGTACTTCATCGAGTTCTACTTTCCTCCCACTTACTCCTTTCGAGAGAAACTCTTTTTCCAGAAAGGATCCGTTCTTGGCAACAAAGATCTTGCCTTCGTATCTAAGGTAGAAGGTATACCCAATGGTTTCCTTAGGGTATCCTATGAAGACGCATTTTTCCGACTTGGGTTCGAGCTTTTCAGGTTGAAGTTTCTTGACATAAGCATCGCATCCCCAAACTTTTAGAAAAGACAGCTTAGATTTCTTCCCAAACCATAATTCATACGGTGTCATCTCAACGGATTTAGACGGTGCCCTATTTAAAGTGAATGTAGCTGTCTCTAGAGCGTATCCCCAAAATGATAGCGGTAGATCAGTAAGAGACATCATAGACCGCACCATATCCAATAGAGTGCGATTACGACGTTCGGACACACCGTTATGTTGAGGTGTTCCAGGCGGCGTGAGTTGTGAAATGATTCCACATTTCCTTAAGTGTGTGCCAAATTCGTGACTTAAATATTCTCCTCCACGATCTGATCGTAAGAACTTTATTTTTCGGTCACGTTGATTCTCTACCTCATTCTCAAATTCCTTGAACTTTTCAAAGGTTTCAGACTTGTGTTTCATCAAGTAGACATACCCATATCTACTCAAGTCATCAGTAAGAGTGAGAACATAACGATATCCTCCGCGAGCCTCAACACTCATTGGACCGCACACATCAGTATGTATGATTTCCAATAAGTTGGTTGCTCGCTCCATTGTTCCGGAGAACGGAGTCTTGGTCATTTTGCCCATGAGGCATGGTTCGCATGTGTCAAATGATTCATAATCGAGAGACTCTAAAAGTCCATCAGCATGGAGCTTCTTCATGCGCTTGACACCAATGTGACCAAGGCGGCAGTGCCACAAGTATGTGGGACTATCGTTATCAACTTTACATCTTTTGGTATTCACACTATGAATATGTGTAACATCACGTTCGAGATTCATTAAGAATAAACCATTGACCATCGGAGCATGACCATAAAACATATCACTCATATAAATAGAACAACCATTATTCTCGGATTTAAATGAGTAGCCATCTCGTATTAAACGAGATCCAGATACAATGTTCATGCTCAAACTTGGCACTAAATAACAATTATTGAGGTTTAAAACCAATCCCGTAGGTAAATGTAGAGGTAGCGTGCCGACGGCGATCACATCGACCTTGGAACCATTCCCGACGCGCATCGTCACCTCGTCCTTCGCCAGTCTCCGCTTATTCCGCAGCTCCTGCTTTGAGTTACAAATATGAGCAACGACACCGGTATCAAATACCCAGGAGCTACTACGAGCACTGGTAAGGTACACATCAATTACATGTATATCACATATACCTTTAGTGTTGCCGGCCTTCTTGTCCGCTAAATATTTGGGGCAGTTCCGCTTCCAGTGACCCTTCCCTTTGCAATAAAAGCACTCAGTCTCAGGCTTGGGTCCATTCTTTGACTTCTTCCCGGCAACTGGCTTACCGGGCGCGGCAACATCCTTGCCGTCCTTCTTGAAGTTCTTCTTACCCTTGCCTTTCTTGAACTTGGTGGTTTTATTGACCATCAACACTTGATGTTCCTTTTTGATTTCTACCTCCGCTGATTTCAGCATTGCAAATACTTCAGGAATGGTCTTTTCCATCCCCTGCATATTGTAGTTCATCACAAAGCTCTTGTAGCTAGGTGGGAGCGACTGAAGGATTCTGTCAATGACCGCCTCGTCCGGGAGGTTAATGTCCAGCTGGGACAAGCGGTTGTGCAGCCCAGACATCTTGAGTAGCTCACTGACAGAACTATTTTCCTCCATCTTACAACTGTAGAACTTGTTGGAGACTTCATATCTCTCGACGCGGGCATGAGCTTGAAAAACCATTTTCAGCTCTTCGAACATCTCATATGCTCCGTGTTGCTCAAAACGCTTTTGGAGCCCCGGTTCTAAGCTGTAAAGCATGCCGCACTGAACGAGGGAGTAATCATCAGCACGCTGCTGCCAAGCGTTCATAACGTCTTGGTTCTCTGGGATGGGTGCTTCACCTAGCGGTGCTTCTAGGACTTATTGTTTCCTGGCAGCTATGAGGATGATCCTCAGGTTCCGGACCCAGTCCGTATAGTTGCTGCCATCATCTTGCAGCTTGGTTTTCTCTAGGAACGCGTTGAAGTTGAGGTTGACATTAGCGTGGGCCATTTGATCTACAAGACATATTGCAAAGTTTATTTAGACTAAGTTCATGATAATTAAGTTCATCTAATCAAATTATATAATGAACTCCCACTCAGATTAGACATCCCTCTAGTTATCTAAGTGAAACATGATCCGACTCGACTAGGCCGTGTCCGATCATCACGTGAGACGGACTAGTCATCATCGGTGAACATCTCCATGTTGATCGTATCTTTCATACGACTCATGTTCGATCTTTCGGTCTCTTGTGTTCCGAGGCCATGTCTGTACATGCTAGGCTCATCAAGTTAACCTAAGTGTTTGCATGTGTAAATCTGTCTTACACCCGTTGTATGTGAACGTTGGAATCTATCACACCCGATCATCACGTGGTGCTTCAAAACAACGAACTGTCGCAACGGCGCATAGTTAGGGGGAACACTTTCTTGAAATTATTATGAGGGATCATCTTATTTACTACCGTCGTTCTAAGTAAACAAGATGCCAAAACATGATAAACATCACATGCAATCAAATAATAGTGACATGATATGGCCAATATCATATAGCTCCTTTGATCTCCATCTTAGGGCTCCATGATCATCTTGTCACCGGCATGACACCATGATCTCAATCATCATGATCTCCATCATCGTGTCTCCATGAAGTTGCTCGCCAACTATTACTTCTACTACTATGGCTAACACGTTTAGCAATAAAGTAAAGTAATTTACATGGCGTTTCTCAATGACACGCAGGTCATACAAAAAATAAAGACAACTCCTATGGCTCCTGCCGGTTGTCATACTCATCGACATGCAAGTCGTGATTCCTATTACAAGAACATGATCTCATACATCACATATATATCATTCATCATTCATCACAACTTTGGCCATATCACATCACAAAACACTTGCTGCAAAAACAAGTTAGACGTCCTCTAATTGTTGTTGCAAGTTTTACGTGGCTGCAATAGGGTTCTAGCAAGTACGTTTTCTTACCTACGTTAAAGCCACAACGTGGTTTGTCAACTTCTATTTACCCTTCATAAGGACCCTTTTCGTCGAATCCGCTCCAACTAAAGTGGGAGAGACAGACACCCGCCAGCCACCTTATGCAACTAGTGCATGTCAGTCGGTGGAACCGGTCTCAAGTAAGCGTACGTGTAAGGTTGGTCCGGGCCGCTTCATCCCACAATACCGCTGAAGCAAAATAAGACTAGTAGCGGCAAGAAAGTTGACAACATCTACACCCACAACAAATTGTGTTCTATTCGTGCAAAGAGAACTACGCATAGACCTAGCTCTGATACCACTGTTGAGGAACGTTGCAGAAAATAAAATTTTTCCTACGGTTTCACCAAGATCCATCTATGAGTTCATCTAGCAACGAGTGATCGGATGCATCTACATACCTTTGTAGATCGCGAGCGGAAGCGTTCAAAAGAACGGGGATGAAAGAGTCGTACTCGTCGTGATCCAAATCATCGGAGATCCTAGCGCCGAACAGACGACACCTCCGCGTTCAACACACGTACGGTCAGCGTGATGTCTCCTCCTTCTTGATCCAGCAAGGGGGAAGGAGAGGTTGATGAAGATCCAGCACCACGACAGTGTGGTGGTGGATGCAGCAGTCACCGCAGCAGGGCTTCGCCGAGCTTCTGCGAGAGGGAGAGGTGTAGCAGGGGAGAGGGAGGCGCCAAGGCTTCAGGGTGCGGCTGCCCCTCCCTTCCCCCTTTATATAGGCCCCCCTGGGGGGCGCCGGCCCTGGAGATCAGATCTCCCAAGGGGGGCGGCGGCCAGGGGGGTGGAGTACCTCCCAAGGCAAGTGGAGGCGCCCCCCACCCTAGGGTTTCCAACCCTAGGCGCAGGGGGTGGGACAAGGGGGGCGCACCAGCCCACTATGGGCTGGTTCCCCTCCCCACTTCAGCCCATGGGGCCCTCCGGGATGGGTGGCCCCACCCGGTGGACCCCCGGGACCCATCCGGTGGTCCCGGTACAATACGGGTGACCCCCGAATCTTTCCCGATGGCCGAAACTGCACTTCCTATATATAATTCTTCACCTCCGGACCATTCTGGAACTCCTCGTGACGTCCGGGATCTCATCTGGGACTCCGAACAACTTTCGGATTATTGCATACTCATATCTCTACAACCCTAGCGTCACCGAACCTTAAGTGTCACTAGTAGAAAACCGGCCTTTTGTCCCGGTTCATAAGGGCCTTTAGTCCCGGTTCCTGAACCGGGACTAAAGGGTCGTTACTAATACCCTCACCCTTTAGTCCCGGTTCAAACCAGAACCGGGACAGATGGGCCTCCACGTGGCCGCTGCCGGCAGCCCAGGCAGGGGGGCCTTTGGTCCCGGTTGATGACATAAACCGGGACCAAAAGGCTTCCACGCGTCAGCAGCTGGCTGGAGCTGAGGTTTTTCTTTTTTTTTAAAAAAAGTGGCTGTTTTAGGGGTTTAGGGGGTTATTTTTAGGTTGTTATTAGCTAGCTAATAGAGAGAAGTGTCCTCTCTTATATCTTCATCCTTGGTTTACCTACGCTACTGCTATGTTCATTTCACCCGCAGATATATATATAATAACTCATGCATGCTCGCATCATACGTACATCATCATATATAATAACAAGTCCTACTAATTAATCAAGCATCATCATACAACTTCTACTTGTTATTAATAATAAGTCATACGATCATCATCCTCATAGTCATCGAACCCAACCCTACATAATTGTTCTTAGCACATGATCATCAGTATCAGGTAGGACCTAAACACACTTAAGGTAAAATAGCATAAAACAATATAGACCCTGACTCTCCATTATGAAGAATGGAGATCATCCTGTCTCCAATTCTTGCGCCTCGCTTCCTTTTGCTTCCAAGAAGCTCATTACGACTCTCCATACATTTTTTCCATCCTTTGATTGTCATGTCTCCACTTCTTTTTGAAGTCCGGTATGGACAGTTGAGATTCGTAGGATGACCTGGATATATGTTCAAAACACGAAGGCTGCCGCCATTCTGATACATCAAATGAGGCACACAATCCTCTGGGATTCTCTGTTGAAAAACATAGTAATAACTTCGTAGTTAGTAATGATGTACTAGTTTTAGAAGTATGCAAAAAGATGCACGGATGTCGTAATAGTAAAAAATCTTACCAGGGTATCTCCATGGTAGTTACCGTAGTTCAACACGTGCACTAGTGGCACGTATTGACCATAATGTTGAGGAGTTCGATTGTAGATATTGTAATTCTCAAGATAATTACAAAATCCAACCAGATGAGTTTTCTCCTTGTAAGTTAACTCAGAGCCATCGGTGTAGTAAGTTCTATCTACCATCTTCTGCACATTCTTTGATACTTCAAAATAAGCTGTCAATGGAAATAAGCTGTCAACTATTTTGAAATGAACAATATAAATTAGTTAATAATTAACTATGTTTGAGAAACTCACATAGCGGTAGAACTGGAGGAGTATCAACAAGGACCCAAATGTCCATATTGTCTTGCTCGATTTCAGGATCACCAAGATCCATGGTGACAAGCATACCCTCATCAAAACCATACAATTTGCAAAATGATTCCCAAATTTTGCAACCAAAATGGGTTACGCTCTCAGCATTATACAACTTTACTTCAAAATCCACATCATGATGGGTCCTTAGGTGATTTTTCTTCGTTTCAAAATTTTCATGGTCTTCAAAATCCATCCTCTCCAAGACATAGCGTCTTGCATGGCATGGGATCAACTATACTCGAATTGTAAAAGATGAAAATTACACGTTGAAATAGTTGAAGTCATGCTTAATTATGAAAAAAAAACACTTGTCGTCGTTGCGTAACGTTTCAACTTCGAAGGTCTCCTCGAGCTTAATGCTGAAGCGCCGACCATCGTCCAGGTGAGGCCTGTCGCACTCACCTCGATCGTCGTGGCACCAGTCGCACTCCCCCGGGAGACTTTCTTCGTCCGATGATGACATTTCCTATACGTTCATAATTCAAAGTCTAAATTAGATCATTATTATTCAACTAATCATATGCATATGCCTTGCATAGTGCTCTCCAATTTGAGCATTCAATAAGAAAAATCAAATCACAAAATAAAGTAGTATTCAAATTAGGATGCCTTCAATTACAAGAAAAACTACATCATCTCCATGTGTCCGTACATCGAATATTATCACTAATACACGTCGAATACTATATATCATACATATCGCCAGTACAGCTAGAACCGTAGCGCCCGACGGGTATCGGCGCGGGCGATGGACACCCAAAGGGAAGGAACCATCACAGGATCATAGCTCCAGTGAGATCCCTGAAGAACCTGCCAGGTATTCTCGTGTTGGGGAACGTAGTAATTTCAAAAAAAATTCCTACGCACACGCAAGATCATGGTGATGCATAGCAACGAGAGGGGAGAGTGTTGTCTACGTACCCTCGTAGACCGAAGCGGAAGCGTTGACGAAACATAGAGGAAGTAGTCGTACGTCTTCCTGATCTGGCCGATCCAAGCGCCGTTACTCCGGCGCCTCCGAGTTCTTAGCACACGTACAACTCGATGACGTTCCCCGGGCTCCGATCCAGCAAAGCTTCGGGGATGAGTTTCGTCAGCAAGACGGCGTGATGACGACGATGATGTTCTACCGACGCAGGGCTTCGCCTAAACACTGCAACGATATGATCGAGGTGGAATATGGTGGAGGGGGGCACCGCACACGGCTAAGGAACGATCGCAATGATCAACTTGTGTGTTCTAGGGTGCCCCCTGCCCCCGTATATAAAGGAGGGGAGGGGAAGGCGCGGCTGGCCCCCAAGGGGTGCGCCAGGTGGAGTCCTACTCCCACCGGGAGTAGGACTCCTCTCCCTTGCCTTGTAGGAGAAGGAATGAGAGAGGGGGAAAGGAAAAAGGGGGGCGCCGCCCCCCCTTCCTTGTCCTATTCGGACTAGGGGGGAGGGGGCGCGCGGCCTGCCCTGGACGCCCCTCCTCTTTTCCCTTAAGGCCCATATGGGCCCATTAACCCCCCGGGGGGGTTCCGGTAACCCCCCGGTACTCCAGTAAAATGCCGATTTCACTCGGAACCATTCCGATGTCCAAATATAGGCTTCCAATATATCGATCTTTATGTCTCGACCATTTCGAGACTCCTCGTCATGTCCGTGATCACCTCCGGGACTCCGAACTAACTTCGGTACATCAAAATGCATGAACGCATAATAACTGTCATCGTAACTTTAAGCGTGCGGACCCTACGGTTCGAGAACAATGTAGACATGTCTGAGACAAATATCTGGTCAATAACCAACAGCGGGACCTGGATGCCCATATTGGCTCCTACATATTCTACGAAGATCTTTATCGGTCAGACCGCATAACAACATACGTTGTTCCCTTTGTCATCGGTATGTTACTTGCCCGAGATTCGATCGTCGGTATCCAATACCTAGTTCAATCTCGTTGCCGGCAAGTCTCTTTACTCGTTCCGTAATACATCATCTCACAACTAACATATTAGCTGTAATGCTTGCAAGGCTTATGTGATGTGCATTACCGAGAGGGCCCAGAGATACCTCTCCGACTATCGGAGTGACAAATCCTAATCTCGAAATACGCCAACCCAACAAGTACCTTTGGAGACACCTGTAGAGCACCTTTATAATCACCCAGTTACGTTGTGACGTTTGGTAGCACACAAAGTGTTCCTCCGGTAAACGGGAGTTGCATAATCTCATAGTCACAGGAACATGTATAAGTCATGAAGAAAGCAATAGCAACATACTAAACGATCAGGTGCTAAGCTAATGGAATGGGTCATGTCAATCAGATCATTCAACTAATGATGTGACCTCGTTAATCAAATAACAACTCTTTTGTTCATGGTTAGGAAACATAACCATCTTTGATTAACGAGCTAGTCAAGTAGAGGCATACTAGTGACACTCTGTTTGTCTATGTATTCACACATGTATTATGTTTCCGGTTAATACAATTCTAGCATGAATAATAAACATTTATCATGAAATAAGGAAATAAATAATAACTTTATTATTGCCTCTAGGGCATATTTCCTTCAGTCCCCCACTTGCACTAGAGTCAATAATCTAGATTACACAGTAATGATTCTAACACCCATGGAGCTTTGGTGCTGATCATGTTTTGCTCGTGGAAGAGGCTTAGTCAACGGGTCTGCAACATTCAGATCCGTATGTATCTTGCAAATCTCTATGTCTCCCACCCGGACTAGATCCCGGATGGAATTGAAGCGTCTTTTGATGTGCTTGGTTCTATTGTGAAATCTGGATTCCTTTGCTAAGGCAATTGCACCAGTATTGTCACAAAAGATTTTCATTGGACCCGATGCATTAGGTATGACACCTAGATCGGATATGAACTCCTTCATCCAGACTCCTTCATTTGCTGCTTCTGAAGCAGCTATGTACTCCGCTTCACATGTAGATCCCGCCACGACACTTTGTTTAGAACTGCACCAACTGACAGCTCCACCGTTTAATGTAAACACGTATCCGGTTTGCGATTTAGAATCGTCCGGATCAGTGTCAAAGCTTGCATCAACGTAACCGTTTATGATGAGCTCTTTGTCACCTCCATATACGAGAAACATATCCTTAGTCCTTTTCAGGTACTTTAGGATGTTCTTGACCGCTGTCCAGTGATCCACTCCTGGATTACTTTGGTACCTCCCTGCTAGACTTATAGCAAGACACACATCAGGTCTGGTACACAGCATTGCATACATGATAGAGCCTATGGCTGAAGCATAGGGAACATCTTTCATTTTCTCTCTATCTTCTGCAGTGGTCGGGCATTGAGTCTTACTCAACTTCACACCTTGTAGTACAGGCAAGTCCTTTCTTTGCTTGATCCATTTTGAACTTCTTCAAAACTTTGTCAAGGTATGTGCTTTATGAAAGTCCAATTAAGCGTCTTGATCTATCTCTATAGATCTTGATGCCCAATATGTAAGCAGCTTCACCGAGGTCTTTCATTGAAAAATTCTTATTCAAGTATCCCTCTATGCTATCCAGAAATTCTATATCATTTCCGATTAGTAATATGTCATCCAGATATAATATCAGAAATGCTATAGAGCTCCCACTCACTTTCTTGTAAATGCAGGCTTCTCCAAAAGTCTGTACAAACCCAAATGCTTTGATCACACTATCAAAGCGTTTATTCCAACTCCGAGAGGCTTGCACCAGTCCATAAATTGATCGCTGGAGCTTGCACACTTTGTTAGCTCCCTTTGGATCGATAAAGTTGCATCATATACAACTCTTCTTCCAGAAATCCATTCAGGAATGCAGTCTTTACATCCATTTGCCAAATTTCATAATCATAAAATGCGGCAATTGCTAACATGATTCGGACAGACTTAAGCATCGCTACGGGTGAGAAGGTCTCATCATAGTCAATCCCTTGAACTTGTCGAAAACCTTTTGCGACAAGTCGAGCTTTGTAGACAGTAACATTACCATCAGCGTCAGTCTTCTTCTTGAAGATCCATTTATTCTCTATTGCTTGCCGACCATCGGGCAAGTCAAACAAAGTCCATACTTTGTTGTCATACATGGATCCCATCTCAGATTTCATGGCTTCTAGCCATTTTGCGGAATCTGGGCTCACCATCGCTTCTTCATAGTTCATAGGTTCATCATGATCTAGTAGCATGACTTCCAGAACAGGATTGCCGTACCACTCTGGTGCGGATCTTACTCTGGTTGATCTACGAGGTTCTGTAGTAACTTGATCTGAAGTTTCATGATCATTATCATTAGCTTCCTCACTAATTGGTGTAGGTGTCATAGAAACAGATTTATGTGATGCACTACTTTCCAATAAGGGAGCAAGTACAGTTACCTCATCAAGTTCTACTTTCCTCCCACTCACTTCTTTCGAGAGAAACTCCTTCTCTAGAAAGGATCCATTCTTAGCAACAAATATCTTGCCTTCGGATCTGTGATAGAAGGTGTACCCAACAGTCTCCTTTGGGTATCCTATGAAGACACATTTCTCCGATTTGGGTTCGACTTATCAGGTTGAAGCTTTTTTACATAGGCATCGCAGCCCCAAACTTTAAGAAACGACAACTTTGGTTTCTTGCCAAACCATAGTTCATAAGGCGTCGTCTCAACGGATTTTGATGGTGTCCTATTCAATGTGAATGCGGCCGTCTCCAGAGCATAACCCCAAAACGATAGCGGTAAATCTGTAAGAGACATCATAGATCGCACCATATCATGTAAAGTGCGATTACGACGTTCGGACACACCATTGCGTTGTGGTGTTCCGGGTGGCGTGAGTTGCGAAACTATTCTGCATTGTTTCAAATGTAGACCAAACTCGTAACTCAAATATTCTCCTCCACGATCAGATCGTAGAAACTTTATTTTCTTGTTACGATGATTTTCAACTTCACTCTGAAATTCTTTGAACTTTTCAAATGTTTCAGACTTATGTTTCATTAAGAAGATATACCCATATCTGCTTAAATCATCTGTGAAGGTGAGAAAATAACGATATCCGCCACGAGCCTCAACATTCATCGGACCACATACATCTGTATGTATGATTTCCAACAAATCTGTTGCTCTCTCCATAGTACCGGAGAACGGTGTTTTAGTCATCTTGCCCATGAGGCACGTTTCGCAAGTACCAAGTGATTCATAATCAAGTGGTTCCAAAAGTCCATCAGTATGGAGTTTCTTCATGCGCTTTACACCGATATGACCTAAACGGCAGTGCCACAAATAAGTTGCACTATCATTATCAACTCTGCATCTTTTGGCTTCAACACTATGAATATGTGTATCACTACTATCGAGATTCATCAAAAATAGACCATTCTTCAAGGGTGCATGACCATAAAAGATATTACTCATATAAATAGAACAACCATTATTCTCTGATTTAAATGAATAACCGTCTCGCATCAAACAAGATCCAGATATAATGTTCATGCTCAACGCTGGCACCAAATAACAATTATTCAGGTCTAATACTAATCCCGAAGGTAGATGTAGAGGTGGCGTGTCGACTGCGATCACATCGACTTTGGAACCATTTCCCACGCGCATCGTCACCTCGTCCTTTGCCAGTGTTCGCTTAATCCGTAGTCCCTGTTTTGAGTTGCAAATATTAGCAACAGAACCAGTATCAAATACCCAGGTGCTACTGCGAGCTCTAGTAAGGTACACATCAATAACATGTATATCACATATACCTTTGTTCACCTTGCCATCCTTCTTATCCGCCAAGTACTTGGGGCAGTTCCGCTTCCAGTGATCAGTCTGCTTGCAGTAGAAGCACTCAGTTTCAGGCTTAGGTCCAGACTTGGGTTTCTTCTCTTGAGCAGCAACTTGCTTGCTGTTCTTCTTAAAGTTCCCCTTCTTTTTCCCTTTGCCCTTTTTCTTGAAACTAGTGGTCTTGTTGACCATCAACACTTGATGCTCCTTCTTGATTTCTACCTCCGCAACTTTTAGCATTGCGAAGAGCTCGGGAATCGTCTTATCCATCCCTTGCATATTATAGTTCATCACGAAGTCTTTGTAGCTTGGTGGAAGTGATTGGAGAATTCTTTCAATGACGCAATCATCCGGAAGATTAACTCCCAGTTGAATCAAGTGATTACAATACCCAGACATTTTGAGTATATGCTCACTAACGGAACTATTCTCCGCCATCTTGCAGCTATAGAACTTATTGGAGACTTCATATCTCTCAATCCGGGCATTCTGTTGGAATATTAACTTCAACTCTTGGAACATCTCATATGCCCCATGACGTTCAGAACGTCGTTGAAGTCCCGGTTCTAAGCCGTAAAGCATGGCACATTGAACTATCGAGTAGTCATCAGCTTTGCTCTGCCAGACGTTCTTAACGTCGTCAGTTGCATCAGCAGCAGGCCTGGCACCCAGCGGTGCTTCCAGGACGTAACTCTTCTATGCAGCAATGAGGATAATCCTCAAGTTACGGACCCAGTCCGTGTAATTGCTACCATCAGCTTTCAACTTTGCTTTCTCAAGGAACGCATTAAAATTCAACGGAATAACAGCACGGGCCATCTATCTACAATCAACATAAACAAGCAAGATACTATCAGGGACTAAGTTCATGATAAATTTAAGTTCAATTAATCATATTACTTAAGAACTCCCACTTAGATAGACATCCCTCCAATCTTCTAAGTGATCACGTGATCCAAATCAAACTAAACCATAACCGATCATCATGTGAAATGGATTAGTTCTCAATGGTGAACATCATTATGTTGATCATATCTACTATATGATTCACGCTCGACCTTTCGGTCTCTGCGTTCCGAGGCCATATCTGCATATGCTAGGCTCGTCAAGTATAACCCGAGTATTCTGCGTGTGCAAAAACTGGCTTGCACCCGTTGTAGATGGACGTAGAGCTTATCACACCCGATCATCACGTGGTGTCTGGGCACGACGAACTTTGGCAACGGTGCATACTCGGGGAGAACACTTCTTGATAATTTAGTGAGAGATCATCTTATAATGCTACCATCAATCAAAGCAAGATAAGATGCATAAAAAGATAAACATCACATGCAATCAATATAAGTGATATGATATGGCCATCATCATCTTGTGCTTGTGATCTCCATCTCCACAGCACCGTCATGATCACCATCGTCACCGGCGCGACACCTTGATCTCCATCGTAGCATCATTGTCGTCTCGCCAATCTTATGCTTCTAGGACTATCGCTACCGCTTAGTGATAAAGTAAAGCATTACAGGGCGATTGCATTGCATACAATAAAGCGACAACCATACGGCTCCTGCCGGTTGCCGATAACTCGGTTACAAAACATGATCATCTCATACAATAAAATTTAGCATCATGTCTTGACCATATCACATCACAACATGCCCTGCAAAAACAAGTTAGACGTCCTCTACTTTGTTTGTTGCAAGTTTTACGTTTCTGTTATGGGCTTAAGCAAGAACCAATCTCACCTACGCATCAAAACCACAACGATAGTTTGTCAAGTTGATGCCGTTTTAACCTTCGCAAGGACCGGGCGTAGCCACACTCGGTTCAACTAAAGTTGGAGAAACTGACACCCGCCAGCCACCTGTGTGCAAAGCACGGCGGTAGAACCAGACTCGCGTAAGCGTACGCATAATGTCGGTCCGGGCCGCTTCATCCAACAATACCGCCGAACCAAAGTATGACATGCTGGTAGGCAGTATGACTTATATCGCCCACAACTCACTTGTGTTCTACTCGTGCATAACATCAAACCATAAAAACCTAGGCTCTGATACAACTGTTGGGGAACGTAGTAATTTCGAAAAAAAATCCTACGCACACGCAAGATCATGGTGATGCATAGCAACGAGAGGGGAGAGTGTTTTCTACGTACCCTCGTAGACCGAAGCGGAAGCGTTGACGCAACGTAGAGGAAGTAGTCGTACGTCTTCCCGATCCGACCGATCCAAGCGCTGTTACTCCGGCGCCTCCGAGTTCTTAGCACACGTACATCTCGATGACGTTCCCCGGGCTCCGATCCAGCAAAGCTTCGGGGTTGAGTTTCGTCAGCATGACGGCGTGATGACGATGATGATGTTCTACCGACGCAGGGCTTCGCCTAAACACTGCAACGATATGATCAAGGTGGAATATGGTGGAGGGGGGCACCGCACACGGCTAAGAAACGATCGCAATGATCAACTTGTGTGTTCTAGGGTGCCCCAAGCCCCCGTATATAAAGGAGGGGAGGGGAAGGCGCGGCCGGCCCCAAGGGGTGTGCCAGGTGGAGTCCTACTCCCACCGGGAGTAGGACTCCTCTCCCTTGCCTTGTAGGAGAAGGAATGAGAGAGGGGGAAAGGAAAAAGGGGGGCGCCGCCCCCCCCCTTCCTTGTCCTATTCGGACTAGGGGGGAGGGGGCGCGCGGCCTGCCCTGGCCGCCCCTCCTCTTTTCCCTTAAGGCCCATATGGGCCCATTAACCCCCGGGGGGGGTTCCGGTAACCCCCCGGTACTCTAGTAAAATGCCGATTTCACTCGGAACCATTCCGATGTCCAAATATAGGCTTCCAATATATCGATCTTTATGTCTCGACCATTTCGAGACTCCTCGTCATGTCCGTGATCACATCCGGGACTCCGAACTAACTTCGGTACATCAAAATGCATAAACTCATAATAACTGTCATCGTAACTTTAAGCGTGCGGACCCTACGGTTCGAGAACAATGTAGACATGACTGAGACAAATCTCTGGTCAATAACCAACAGCGGGACCTGGATGCCCATATTGGCTCCTACATATTCTACGAAGATCTTTATCGGTCAGACCGCATAACAACATACGTTGTTCCCTTTGTCATCGGTATGTTACTTGCCCAAGATTCGATCGTCGGTATCCAATACCTAGTTCAATCTCGTTGCCGGCAAGTCTCTTTACTCGTTCCGTAATACATCATCTCACAACTAACATATTAGTTGTAATGCTTGCAAGGCTTATGTGATGTGCATTACCGAGAGGGCCCAGAGATACCTCTCCGACTATCGGAGTGACAAATCCTAATCTCGAAATACGCCAACCCAACAAGTACCTTTGGAGACACCTGTAGAGCACCTTTATAATCACCCAGTTACGTTGTGACGTTTGGTAGCACACAAAGTGTTCCTCCGGTAAACGGGAGTTGCATAATCTCATAGTCACAGGAACATGTATAAGTCATGAAGAAAGCAATAGCAACATACTAAACGATCAGGTGCTAAGCTAATGGAATGGGTCATGTCAATCAGATCATTCAACTAATGATGTGACCTCGTTAATCAAATAACAACTCTTTTGTTCATGGTTAGGAAACATAACCATCTTTGATTAACGAGCTAGTCAAGTAGAGGCATACTAGTGACACTCTGTTTGTCTATGTATTCACACATGTATTATGTTTCCGGTTAATACAATTCTAGCATGAATAATAAATATTTATCATGAAATAAGGAAATAAATAATAACTTTATTATTGCCTCTAGGGCATATTTCCTTCATCTCGAACCTTCCCTCCAACGCAACCATGTAGCGACGGACGTGCTGGTCGTCCTCGCTGACACGGTGACGTACCACCTCCGCGGTGTCCGGAAGCCTCGGCACCGCCACTGGCCCACGCGACCGCCACCAAACAAGGATCGGGTCAACGACGGGCTGGCTCCTCACCAAGCTACGCCCTCCGGAAGGTAGCGCCTCCCAGTACCACCCCGGCGGAGCCCAGTTCCGGACATGGCCCATCTGGTCAAGCAGGTGTCGTCCGCCCCCGACTCGACGACGAGGATGCGGGATAGGCATCGTTCACGTCGATGCGGGAATAATTGTTTTAACTAAAAAAATAAACTAGTTCTATTAATTTTCTTGCTAAAAATAAACTACTTCTATAGTAAAATAAACCAGTTTTATTAAATCAACTAGTTCAACTACTAAGCACTTACTATAAATAGAATAATGTAGTACTTACTAAAAATAAACAAGTTTACCTAGTTCTAACTAATTCCATTAAACACTTTCTAAGTAGTAGTAATTAATAAAAGTTAATTATCGGGGAGGGGGGGTATGTCGACAACGACATACCCGATAACAAAAAATAAGAAGAGGAAGAAGAAGAAAAAAGAGGAGAAGAAGAATGGAAAAGGAGAAGAAAAAAAGAAAAAAAAGGTGAAGAAGAAGGAATAATAGAGGAGAACAATAAGAATTCTTCTTCTTCTCCTCTATTCCTTCTTCTTCTCTTCTTTTTTTTCTTCTTTTTCATCTTCTTATTTATTTCTTCTGTTATTTCTCTCCTCTTCTTCTTCTCCCTTCTTCCTCTTCTTATTTTCCTTTTTTCTCTCCTTCTTTTTCTTCTAAATATGAACATATACATAAATGACTTTGATCATACATAATGTTCAGATTCCTACACAATATGAACAAAATTACAACAGAAAAAATAATAAAAATTCTATGAACAAAATTACAACAAAAAAATCATAAAAATTCTATGAAAAATTTGACATATTATTTGCATATATATGAACACACAAACTTTTGCATATGCAACAATAATATCACCAAAAAATGTAGGAACAGAAAAAATTCTAACTTTTGCATCTAAACTATACATCTAAATTAAGTACAACTAAATTAACTATACATCCTAACTATACAACTAAATTAACTATACATTCTAATTAAATTAGGAAATTACGCAAGCCGGGCCGGCGATCGACGAGGAGGGGCACGGGGCGGCGACGGCGACGACTCGGTCGGGGGCGACGGCAGGGGCGGCGGACGGCGACGGTGAGGGGCACGGCGTCGGCGGCGAAGAGGCAGGGTGGCACGGGGCGGCGACGGCGACGACGAGGCACGGGCGACGGCGACGGCGCGGTCGGGGGCGACGGCAGGGGCGGTGGACGGCGTCGGGGCAGCCTGGCGGCGTCGATGTGCTCGGCGTCGTCGGGGGCAACTGCGAGGGAAATGTGAAAATTTCCCAAGTCTTTGCTTATATAGCAAAGCCATTGGTACCGGTTCGTGGCACAAATCGGGACCAATGCACCCCTTTAGTCCCGGTTTGTGCCACGAACCGGGACCAAAGGCCACTTTTCGGCAGCCCAAAGGGCGGGAAGCGGCGGCCTTTAGTCCCGGTTGGTGCCATGAACCGGGACCAAAGGCCCCCTTTCATCCCGGTTGGTGCCACCAACCGGGACCAAAGGCGTGTACTGCAACTGCCGCGGTGCGTTGGGATGTTTAGTCCCACCTCGCTAGCCGAGAGGGGCTCGGAGTGGTTTATAAGCCCTGCGGAGCTGACCACTTCGAGCTCCTCTCTACTGCAGGCTTACGGGCCTAAATCCACTCTCTTTGCCTGTGGGCCTACTGGGCCTACTGTGGGCCTGCATCCTGGCCCAACAAGCGGGTTTCTAGTCGTATGCAGGCTGTTGTGGCCCAGTAGGCGGCATTTTAAAAAAAAAATCAAGTTTTTTGTTTTTTTACAAACAGCAAAATACTTACTAGTTTTTCAGTTATTATTTTTGGTTTTAGGTAATAAAAATTATAAACTTTCTGTTAGTGCCAATAATTTTCCAATTTGAATTGTTTAAATTTGAATTCTTTGAAATTTATGTGAATCACTAGTTTGTAACAAAAGAAATATTTATGATAATTCTTTTTGCTATTAAAGTTTCATTTCTACTTAGAACTAAATACTTATAGTTTTTTAGTGATTTCTTTTTTCTTTTAGGTCACAAAAATTATAAACTTTCTGTTAGTGCCATTAGCTTTAAAATTTGAATAGTTTAAATTTGAATTTTTTAAAATTTGTGTGAATCTCAAGTTTGTGATTAACTTTACTAGTGCCATTAGTTTTCAAATTAGAATGGTTAAAATTTGAATTGTTTAAAATTTGTGTGAATCTCAAGTTTGCGATTAACTTTGCTAGTGCCACTAGTTTTCAAATTAGAATAGTTAAAATTTGAATTGTTTGAAATGTGTGTGAATCTCAAGTTTGTGATTAACTTTGCTAGTGCCACTAGTTTTCAAATTAGAATAGTTAAAATTTGAATTGTTTGAAATGTGTGTGAATCTCAAGTTTGTGATTAACTTTGCTAGTGCCACTAGTTTTCAAATTAGAATAGTTAAAATTTGAATTGTTTGAAATTTGTGTGAATCTCAAGTTTGTGATTAACTTTGCTAGTGCCACTAGTTTTCAAATTAGAATAGTTAAAATTTGAATTGTTTGATATTTGTGCGAATCTCAAGTTTGTGATTAACTTTGCTAGTGCCACTAGTTTTCAAATTAGAATAGTTAAAATTTGAATTGTTTGAAATTTGTGTGAATCTCAAGTTTGTGATTAACTTTGCTAGTGCCACTAGTTTTCAAATTAGGATAGTTAAAATTTGAATTGTCTGAAATTTGTGTGAATCTCAAGTTTGTGATTAACTTTACTAGTGCCATTAGTTTCAAATTAGAATAGTTAAAATTTGAATTGTTTGAAATTTGTGTGCATCTCAAGTTTGTGATTAAAATTACTAAAAAAATTAACATAGATGCGCCTATAGAGAAAATTCAACCTAAATTCATAATCAATTTCCATGAATTCAGAGAAATTCATTATGAATTTAGGTCAAATTTCCTGTATAGGGGCATCTATTTTCATTTTGAGAGGAGCTCAACAATGCAGAGAGGGACAGACTTATAAACCAGTGTGGGCGCCCTTCGGTTGGCGAGGTGGGACTAAACTGTGAATCGCAACGAGGACCGACCATTTAGTCCCGGTTCTTGGCATGGACCGGGACTAAAGGGTAGCCTTTGGTCCCGGTTCAGGCCACCAACCGGGACCAATGGTGATGGGCCAGGAGCCAGGCTCATTGGTTCCGGTTCGTCCCACCAACCGGGACCAAAAGGTCCAGACGAACCGGGACCAATGGCCCACGTGGCCCGGCCGGCCCCCTGTGGCTCACGAACCGGGACCAATGCCCCCATTGGTCCCGGTTCTGGTCTGAACCGGGACTAATGGGCTGTCCTGGCCTAAACCGTTGCCCCCTTTTCTACTAGTGTGTGTAGACCCTACGGGTTCGGGAGACATGCAGACATGACCGAGACGCCTCTCCGGCCAATAACCAACAGCGGGATCTGGATATCCATGTTGGCTCCCACATACTCCTCGATGATCTCATCGGATGAACCACGATGTCGAGGATTCAATCAATCCCGTATACAAGTCTCTTTGTCAATCGGTATTTTACTTGCCCGAGATTCGATCGTCGGTATCCCAATACCTCGTTCAATCTCGTTACCGGCAAGTCACTTTACTCGTACCGTAATGCATGATCCCGTGATCAAACACTTTGATCACATTGAGCTCATTATGATGATGCATTACCGAGTGGGCCCAGCGATACCTCTTCGTCATACGGAGTGACAAATCCCAGTCTCAATCCGTGTCAACCCAACAGACACTTTCGGAGATACCCGTAGCATACCTTTATAGTCACCCAGTTACGCTGCGACGTTTGGTACACCCAAAGCACTCCTACGGTATCCGGGAGTTAAACGATCTCATGGTCTAAGGAAAAGACACTTGACATTGAAAAAGCTCTAGCAAACGAACTATACGATCTTGTGCTATGCTTAGGATTGGGTCTTGTCCATCACATCATTCTCCTAATGATGTGATCTCGTTATCAATAACATCCAATGTCCATAGTCAGGAAACCATGACTATCTGTTGATCAACGAGCTAGTCAACTAGAGGCTTACTAGGGACATGTTGATGTCTATGTATTCACACATGTATTACGATTTCCGGATAACACAATCATAGCATGAATAAAAGACAATTATCATGAATAAAGAAATATAATAATAATCCTTTTATTATTGCCTTTAGGGCATATTTCCAACATCTAGTTCTCCGGCACGGTGCGGGCCGGTCCACGAGCGGGACCCCAATCATGATGCTCCGGCGCACCGGCGTCGGCATGGCCATAGCGTCCGTCGCCATGGCTGTGGCGGCGCTGGTGGAAGCCGTGCGCCTACGCTCGGCCAGGGACGCCGGCCTGGTCGACCGCCGGCAGGTAGCTGTGCCGCAGTTGGTGCTGATTGATCGGCTTCGCCAACGAGTTCACCATCGTCGGCTTCGAGGAGTTCTCCTACGACCAAGTGCCCGGAGCGTCGGGCTCGCCTGAGCATCGCGGGCGTGAGCTACACCAGCGGAGTGCCTGGTAGAAATGCTAGTTTACAATCTGCATCTCGCCCAGAAGCCAACCCATCTGCATCTCACACTTGATTTCACGGAACATGGCTTGATCCACACTCACACAGTCACAATAATAGTGGGGCAGTTATTAATTCGATCGATTTGGACAGGCGCCTTCTCCACCACGCGAGCCACGTGGATGGTAGTAGTATATTAATAAATATACCGCCCAGGGCAGCTGTAACCTGCAGGTACACCAGCAGAAGGCACACACTGAATAATAGATCACGCACCGGCACCACCTCCGGCCAGAGCGCGAAGGCGCGAAGCGATGGAGTCAGGCGAGCCACTCCCACGTCGCGACGGCCGCCGCGGCGGCTGGCGCGCCGCGCTCTTCATCGTCGGTAATCTCGCCGATCATTCCCCGCCGTGCGAGCTAATTTGTTTCGTCCTAAACGTCTCTCGCTTAATAAGTGTTTATTAAAAGTCTGAACTGCCATGTCCGCTCCGTGCGTGCAGTCGTCGGGTTCTTGGAGCGCATCGGGTTCACCGGCGTGGGGGGCAACCTGATCACATACTTGACCGGCCCGCTGGGCATGTCCACCGCAGCCGCGGCCGCCGGCGTGAACGCCTGGTCCGGGACCGTGCTGGTGCTGCCGCTCCTCGGCGCGCTCGCCGCCGACTCGCGCCTCGGCCGGTACCGCGCCGTCCTGATCGCCGGCGTGCTCTACCTGCTGGTCAGTACAAGCACAAAATTCGCCCCCTCCTCTGTCCCGAGCATTTTAGAGCCTCATCCATGCCGCGCCTTGATTCCCTTGCCATTATTGCGCCGTAGAATCTACTACGAAACCTTTTGGGGTTGGCATCCAGCCACAGCAGACGTTCTGCTTCAATTGCTGTCAGCGAATTGATGCATTGTCGCATATCGTTCGTACACAGACGAAAAATGTCTGGATCGACGATCGCGTTGAGGTTCCACACCGCGGGGTAGCGGGGAAGTAACGAGAAGGCGACGGACAGATGAGACATCCATGTGATGTGATGCTTACTGCCGGCAGTGATTGCGAGAACGGGACTGTTAGGTCTCAGTTGACTTTATTATTATGTCTCAGTTGGTGCTATATTTCTTTGATCTTGCATGAAGATTTATATAAAGTTTTCATCTTCTTTTTTTTCTTGTACACTATATCACTAGACTGAGACCTAACCACACCAATCCGAGAAAGAGCTAGTATCTAAGGGGAAAATATCCTATGATACCATGTTACAAAAATCAAATCTACATGTGTTGAAAAATTCTTAGTTTTTTTAATGTTCACAAAACATATGTCTACTATCCCTAAAAAGTTCAGAGCAAGATTCGAAATACACATTGAGAAATAAAAATAATAATAGGATGAATAGTGTCATGAAAAGACTAATGCAAAAAATGACACTATTCACATCAGGACGTCTGTTTTTTGTTTCTTCATGTATATTTTAATTTTGGATTTGAACTTTTAGGGATTGTAGACACATGTGTTGTGAACATTCAAGAAATTTTTCAAATTTGTGGAAACAAATATTTTGAATAAATAAATACTCCTAATTAAAATGGAGACCCATCTATAACGTTTTCACGTGCATATTTGATATCCCGTTATTAATGCTATGATGAGCAGAGCTTGGGAATGCTGACGGTCTCGTCCATGCTGCAAACACCGCACCGTCATCCTGCCGACTGCCACAGCACAGCCAGCACCTGCTCGCCGCCGCCCTCGGCATCATCGCCTGCCCGGCTCGCCTTCTTCTACACCGCGATCTACCTGCTAGCGCTGGCGCAGGGCTTCCACATGCCGTGCTCAGAGGCTCTGGGCGCGGACCAGTTCGATCCCAGCGTGGGCGCGTCCCGGAGCTCCTACTTCAACTGGTTCCACTTCTCCATATCGTGGGGCTACGCCATCGCGGCGATCGTGATCACCTACATCGAGGAGAATGTCGGCTGGACGGAGGGGTTCGCCGTGTGCTGGGCCACCATGGTGGTGTACCTCGTCGTCTTCTTGCTCGGCACGGGGACTTACCGTGTAGAGCAGCCCGTGGACAGCAGTTCCTTGGCGCAGCTCACCAAGAAGCTCACATTTTTTCGGACCGACGATGCCACCACTGACACACAACGGTGAGTGCAAATTGACGTGACAGAGAGATGGTATCGTTGTGAGTAATGGAGGATGTTTTCACTTGTGCAGGCTTTTGGCGAGGGGCCAGGACATGGACGACAAGAGGTTCCTCATTAAGCTGCTTCCTATCTGGTTGTCAAGCATTGTCATCGCCGCAGCCACCTCGCAGGTCTCCACCCTGTTCACCAAGCAGGGCAGCACCATGGACCGGCGCCTGGGCGCGGCCACGGGCCTCGTCGTGCCGCCCGCGGCGCTGCAGAGCTTCGTGAGCTTCACCTACATCGCGCTGGTCCCCGTCTACGACCGCGCCCTCGTGCCCCTCGCGAGGCGCCTAACCAGGCACCCCGCGGGAGTCACCATGCTCCAGCGCATCGGCGCCGGGATGGTCATGTCCTGCGTCACCATGGCCGTCGCGGCGCTCGTGGAGGCCAAGCGCCTCCGCGTGGCCACGGACGCCGGCCTGCTCGACCGGCCCGACGTGGCGCTGCCGATGAGCCTGTGGTGGCTGGTGCCGCAGTACGTCCTGGTCGGCCTCACGGAGGTGTTCTGCTTCATCGGGCTGGAGGAGTTCTTCTACGACCAGGTGCCCGACGGCCTCCGCAGCGTGGGGTTGGCCCTGTGCCTGAGCATCTTCGGCGTGGGGAGCTACGCCAGCGGCATGCTCGTGTGGGCGGTCGACTGGGCCACGACGAGGGGCGGGGGAGAGAGCTGGTTTGCCGACAACCTCAACCGCGCGCACCTCGATTACTTCTACTGGATCTTGGCTGGGCTCAGCGCTTTGGAGGTGGTCGTGTTCTTGTATTTTGCAAACCGGTATGTGTACCGGAAGAAATCTGAGCAGCCAGTCGCCCTCCGTTAGGGCATCAGCAACTGGATGCACAACGGCGTCCAGTGGTATAGAAAGCTGCACTCTGCAGTGCGCTACAAACACCTTCCAACAGGGCATTGCCGATATACATAGATGCATATATGTATAAGCCTCCAGATATGAAGAAACTCATAATATATGATGATCACAATTCATTTTATCTTTTTGATGTACATTACATCACGCGAGATGAAATGGGAAAAATCAAAGCTTGTCAATCATATATCGGCTCTGGTTCAAACCGAACGAAACAAAAGGGATGAACCGAATAACAGAAGCATCAACGCTCCCAAATCAAGAAGACCACAATAAAGGCACTAGGGATCAGACTACTGATCCCTAGCTTTCCATCAGACCACTGGATGGCCGTTGGATGAAAGTTTGCGGATCGTTGGATGCATCCCTCTAACAGCGCCCACTTTCCTCAATTTCTAAAACAAACTTTCTGTATGCATGTAGCTTCCATATATGAGGTCCCTACAATCACGCATGATAACTACCTTGGCAGTTTCCAAAACAAAGTTTTCCTTATTCACGTTGCTTCCATATGTGGTGCTCGTATAATCACAAAATAATGCTTCCTTTCCATTCCATACTTGTTTCCATGATATGATAAACATACTTTCAACACTACAAGCAATGTTTCATAATTATTTTAGTCACATTTTTTTCCAAGCAGCATCAGGATTCAATCTGGGCTATTTAGCATGTATGGTTCTACTTTGAAACACAGTTTTATGGTGGTTGAAACATGAAAATGCCGTACCAAAACATTGTTGTCATAGTGTAAGGAACGAAGCATGCAAGTATGTCATTGGAAATGTATTGTATTTATGTGGGAAGCATGTCACGTGTAATAGTCATGCATTTATGTGGTAGTGAGCCATTGGAAGCACGATCGGATAAATGTTGAAGCAGGAAAAAGAAGTAGTACAGAAGCATTGTTTCTGTTGTGTGAAGAAAGGAGCACATATGTAGACAGTTCGAAGCTTATAGTACATAAGTTGGAAGCATGACACATATGATACCAAAGCACATGCAAGGTACTATATATAAAACAAAGGAAGCACATACAAAGGCACTAGACAACTTAATATACAAATATTCCTGAAGCATTGCATATGTTACAAGAATTACAACATTCACACTAAGGCATGGGCCAGTCACTTTGAAGCATCAAAGACGAAGCCGCTGGATAACAATCACCAGAACGCTCTTCGGACGTCGCTATTGACCACATGGCAAGGCAGCACTCTGCCGAGAACACGCTGGAAAGTTTGGAGATATAGTGCATCGTCATGATGAGAGGAGTGGTGGTTAGCACGACGATACGAGCACATCGGCAAGGAACCAAAGGCGGCCGGCTGCGGGGTAGCATGTCGAGAGAGATGGAGCATGGTGGCTGAGCAAGGTTGTCGAGACCTCGTGCCTGACTTCCTCCGGCGTGGCCTTCGTCGCTTCGGCTGCTACCTCTCACAGAGTGCTTCCTCCATGACAACAATCTCGTCTTTGTGAGTGGTCCGACATACATATGAAGCATGGTAGATGCATCAGTACATAGGAACCTACCTGGAAGCATGGCAAGAGATTGAAATTCTGTCCGTACACAAGAAGCGTGAATGGTCTCAAGCAATAACATTTTGCTATCACTAAATAGGTAAAATGTATTGTAAGGCTGGAATTGGATGATGCAAAATAACATATTTGCCACTAATATCCGGTTGAAGAAATTTATTATCTACAATCGAATCTCATCTACCCTGATTGGAGGTTTTGTGATCTTACATCAACCTAAATTCTGAAGATACATGACATGAAAACATATTAACGCAGATCTCACCTCCGGTGTGCCTGCAACCACTTAAATTCTGCAAATACGAGATGGAGGAGCATAATCTGGGCAAGATGTCTACCAGGGTTAGGGGAGAGATGTTCATTGGAGAACGACCGGAAGGTGGCCTCGTCGGCGACGCGGTGAAGAGCAGTGTGCGCACTGGTCTGGGGGCTGCACCGAGAAGTAGGACGGGGCAGGGACCCAACCTGTACGCCTTTGGGAGAGAGTAAATGGGCGGCACGGATGAAACTGACCCCGACGGAGAGGAGGGTCCGAGGTAGGAGAGAGGAACGAGGGTGGTGATTGATTCGGGAGAAAGGTAACGGGGGATTGGATTATGGGATGGAGCCTGCGTGAAAAACGGAAGGTTAGAAGAGGATTTTTGTTGTGGTCTCTTGTCCGTCGGATGATGAATGAATCAACGGCTTACGAGCAGTATGACGATGGACTTGTATCAGACTATAGATAGGAAGTGTTTCCCCACAATAAATGCTAGACAACCTTTTAAATATAGGTCGGTACATATGCCGATTTATTGGTTTGGGGATCTGGTGATGTAAACACAAATATCATTTTGTAAATATCTTTGTTACATGTATCATCCGATATGTATTGAAATATCCACCGATATGGCATATATTTGGCCGATATGGCCACTGATATAGACCGATATGTAGATGACAATAATTCTTTATCAGAAAGTAACGAAAATACAATTATGTATTTACCACTTCATCATATTATCAAAGTCATGCTTAATATTGTGTAGGAAAGCATATATCACGTATTGTTTTTATTTATTTTAGTGTAAGGATTTTGTGAATCTTTCTTAAGGACTTTCTTGATTAAGAAGTTAATAAAAGTAGAGTCTAATTTTTTTTTATGCTAGAGCATTGACATCAAACATTTTGTTTTACTAAAATGACATGTTTTGAACAAGAATAATGAAAACAATTCAGATATGTTCTCTCCAATATATCGACATATCATCCGATATGTCGGAGCCAAACTGGCAAGAACCTGATGTCTGATATTTTGAACCTTGATGCTAGGCCCCGCCAATAAATATGAGAGGAAGGAAGGATTGAGAGAACCAATGGTTGGAGTAAGAACATTGAGGCGTTTACGAGATCCACACATATCCCGTTATCTAGTTTTGGTTTTTAACCGCCCTATTGCCCATAAAAAAATCCCGTTTTGTGGGCTTTTTGTCTAACATCCATATAGTTTTGTAAGGATATCTAATACTCCCTCCGTTCCAAAATAGACGACCCAACTTTATACTAAAGTTAATACAAAGTTGAGCCATCTATTTTATAACGGGGGGAGTACAAACTAACTTGCTCAATAGATACAGCCCAATCATGATGTTCGCCTTTTCGAACTCCATCCTGCCAGCTCATGCTTATTCATCCTTTACCTCATAACTTTTACATATTAAAACTTCTTCAAGTTTTAGCTGCTGAAACATTATACGACAAACAACAAAAGTCACAAGTTTCAGAAACTAAAACTTCAAACTTGGTGTACCCAAATGCGTTCAATGACTTTGCGAATCACGGAGCAATGGTGCGGCCGGGCACGACTAATCATATGCGTGCCTCGACACCTGCATGCTCCGGTGATTTTTTCCTTCTACATGTTTGTCATGACAAGTAACTTTCAAAGGCTAACTTTTGTATTGTCTTCGAATCTAGCAACTACGTGCAACATCCATATTTGTATACTACCATGGCACATCAAATTTAATTGGAGTAAGTGTCCCTTAAACGCCTTCTTTTGTCTTCTTTACGGTGGTTTCTTATTAAATGAAAGACATCTCCACGGCGCTTATGCCTTGAAACCTAAAAACAATGGTTATTATGACACGAGGTGAAATAACTGAATTTTCTTCTCTTCCTCCCCTAGACCTACTGAAGTTGTACGTATGTCCAAGTATGAAAAAAGCAGGTCCGACAACAACTATCTATGAAGAATCTAAATTTTATCTTAGAATTTTGATCATGTAATCTTTGAGTTTAGTCCCAGTGAGACTAATATGGTGGTCCATGCATTAGGTAATCATGCCGAGGGAGTGCTATCAACTGCCTGTCAAGTGTCAAGCTGACAACTGACCCCCCCCCCACCCCCCTTCCCTCCCTCGAATTTTACCCTTAATGTTCTTGCAAACAATGCAACTATATATTGTTTCCAATCAATAAAGTGTGTCATGAGGCTTCCCCTAAAAACAGGAATACCATGTAGTTATGGGTTAACAATGTTTAGAATTGCTAATATAGTTAGATATTTTTCTATAAACACAATACAAATGCCGTCAGATTTTTGAAGTCGTGTATGAATGCTTTTTTCTGCTGGGTCCATATAAAGTTCAACCTTTTTTTTATGAAATTTGATAATAGAAGTATTATAGTGTCATTGGACTAAAAACAATACAGGAGTCAATCAAGCAATATACATTGTAGAACCAACTTCCTTGCCTTCCCATCATAAGCGGGTAAGCCGCATCTAGGGCAAACTCTTCCCCTCAAGGCTCCGCCGGTGCCTCGCCTCCGTCTACTAGTTTAGTTTAGGGGTTTTTAGTCATCGCAAGGGTGGTGCTCGGACAGATGAGGCGCTTCTTCGTAGAGTTGGATTTACGGCTCTGATCCTCCTTGAGTTCATCTGTCTAGACGAAGTCAATAGAGCTCCGACATATATGTATGCCAACTCCTTGGTCGGTGAGGTTAGGGTTTTTCGTCATGCGTACGTGATGTGCGAGATGTGGTGCCAAGCGTTCTGGACGGATTTAGGGGTTCGACGCTACGGCTACTGACACTAGTCATCATGGGCACGTGCACAAAGACTTTTCTGTTTTCACCGAGAAGGTCAGGCCGACTCCTATAGGGGAGCGACAACAACGACACGTCAGCGGCAATAGTGATCGCTCGATGGTTCTAGCACCTCGATTTTGTTGTTACTCACTTTATTTCTGAAAACAAGGTTTATATTTTTTTTCTGGAGATCAAATGATGCAGATTTGTACGAAAAATTATCAGCAACTACAAGCTTAAACATATACTCCCTCCTCCGATTTGAATTAATTGACGCAACCTCTATGCAATACGTATTTTACATTGTATAGAGGCTGCGTCAATTAATTCGGATCGGTGGGAGTATAAGATATGATGTATCTAATGATACTAATTTGGTGTCATGGTCTTGATAATTTTTTGCTACAAACTTTATACCCTTGTTTTCAGAAGAAAAAAAAGTGTATTCTTTCTTTTCAGACATAAAGGGAGTATTATGTTAAGCATTGTACTTTTGGGGAACTTTATAGTAGATCAGATCGTTTTTTGAGTTTTGTTAGAATTTATGCCATGCCTAAAAAGATGAGGCGGCGCGGCGGCTTCTTAAAGATGAAATAAGGTCCTCCCCGCCTAACTCCCGTCTCAGTGATGTTTCAAGCGTCGTCAGAAGGCGTGTGGAGGTTTGTTTTCAGTGGATCCGACTGGATCCGGTCTTCATTCGTCTATATTTGCGTGTCTACAGGATGGATCCTTTGATCTATGCTTTCTTCATTGGTGGTGGTTGCTGTTCTGGTGCGCTAGCTGGTCCTATGGGTTCTTAGCACGACGACTTTCTGAATGTCTACGACAACAATGTTTGCCCAACTCCGACGAGGGAGGGGTACTTATTTTCGGCTCGCTCCAGTGATTGTAGTCGTCGCTAGCTGGTCTACGGATCTGGATGTAAATTTTACTTCTACTGTTCTTTGTACTACCTTGACAGTTGATGAAGATTGAAAGTTTTTTCACAAATAAAAATATGGATCCTTTTCTAAAAAAAATGTCACTTAGTTCACCATGTGACACATGTGGTAAGCAATTCAAATAATTCTAAAAAAAGTGTCACTTAGTTCTTTTCTGCTGCTGTATATGGAAATTATGGGAAGATTTCATTTCGCCCATTGCGCCCTCGTAGCAAAGCGAAGTCAACAGTTTTCCAAAAAAAAAAGAGGTCAAAGCAACCGACGACCTCGACCAGTGGAGAGGAGGGGAACAGGTGGACGTCCATGGACGCCACGGCGGATCCCCTGCTGCCCCAGCCAGCAGCCGCCGTGGACCACCTCGGCCGCCCAGTCTCCCGCCTCACCTCCGGCCGGTGGCCCGCCGCGTTCTTCATCATCGGTACCGCGAAGCACCAGCAAGGCAATCGGCCGTGCCCTCCAAGCCTCGATCCTCTTTGACCCGCTTGCCGTCGGTATCGCAGGCGTGGAGATCTCGGAGCGGTTCGCCTACACCGGCATCTCAGGGAACCTCATCGCCTACCTGACCGGACCGCTAGGGCAGTCCACGGCGTCGGCCGCCGCGACCATCAACGCCTGGAACGGCGTCGCGCTTCTGCTGCCGCTGCTCGGCGTGGCCGCCGTCGCCGACTCCTGGCTCGGCCGTTACCGGACCGTAGTCTGCGCCTCTCTACTCTACATCCTGGTATGTGTGCCATACTGCTGTGCTCTGGTCTCACGTGGTCGCAGCGAGTGGCATGCGGTCTGGATCATCCAGCTGCTGATTGATGCCGAGCACCTGGTACTTGTACTTTTGGATGGTTTAATAAAATCTGGAAAGTTAAAGCTATACTAGTTGACATTGACTTTACCAATTGTAAGTTGAACCTTTTTGCCGGTGCTAATTTGGCATATAGAATAGATATCACAAACAGTGGAATAGAGTACCTGGTACAAGAATGGATCTCTTGGGACCCTACACTCCTTCGAAGAATTCGTGCGCAATCTCATAAAACATAGGAGCGCATTCTAGTGAGCATGTTACTAAGAGTGATGATCTTGTGGTCTGCTTCTCAAATAAGCAAGAAGAAGAAGGCCTCCAAAAAGGGTGTCGATTACAAGCAAACAAGAAGTAGAAGGCCTCCTAAAAAAGCTGTTGATGAACCAGCTTAGAAGATTTCCAAAAAGTAATAAAGTGCAGGGCAAGTTTTGGCATGCAGAGTTGTGGGCTCATGATCAAGTTCAGACTATGCTGTTACTGTTCTCTAGCAAATCTAAGTGGCATTAATAACTCTCTCATGGCGTGGCTTCCATTTATGTTGCTTTTTTCCTTGCCTGCCATCATTGAGCCGGCCTGGTCTCTCTCAAGCCTGCACTTTATTGATTCAGCACTGTTTTTCATGATCCCTAGTGTACGGTTTGGGTGGTTTAGTGCCTCCTCCTTTTCCCCCAGTCCTAAATAGCACTGGAATATCTTAAATTGGAACATTAGAGGTAAGAATTCCAGTAATATATGGGTGCATATTTACAATAAAATTTAGGAATCTGGTTACTCCATTTTTTTTACTCCATGATTTGCTTCCAGGAAACTAAGAAAGAGTTTATGGAACTAGAATTCCTTAGGAATTTTTGTCCTGGAAAATTTGCTCTGGCAACTAGACTGAGTTAAGTATGCCAAGTCCAATATCATTCCCATCACTATATCTGGTGACAGGGTCCTTGCCATTCACTTACCTTAGCTCCCCTTGAACACCACCAAACCCAGGAAGGAGTTCTCTATGCCTCCTTAGTTGTGTTCACCATCTAAGTTATGGAAGTAAACTTCAAGTTGTGAACTCTGCTTTCATCACTACTTATATTTTATCTCAGCTCCCTAAAAATCTACCAGTGGGTTATTGATGAGCTGGATAAGTACATGAGGCATTGCTTATGGAGGGATAAGGATCTCCCAAAGAAAAATCCACCTCTTGCTGCCTGGGATCTTGTTTGTAAGTCAAAGAGCCAAGGAGGGCTGCTGTCCCGAACCTGAGGGTGCAAAATGGTTGTCTACTGATCAAACACCTTCACAAATTCATTAACAGAACGGACTCCTCAAAACATGGATATTTAGAACATAATTGCAGACATAAGGCAGATAATTCAGCTACCATTTGAAATTATCATGTTTGTCAGTTGGGCAATCTGGACTACTAACAACTTTATTTTTAACGAAATTTCACTAATCCTTTATAGATGCAGGTCCAAGTTCAAGCAGAAATATCCCTGTTAGTACATAGAACCAAGAAGAAATCCCTTTCAGGGTCTTCAATCCTGGGTTGAAGCCTCTTGTAATCTGTGTTTTTAGAGGCCTTGGGGCTTGTTCTAGGATTTCCTCCCTTTCTTTTCCCTGTACATATCCTGTAAAGTTTTGATATTTTACGAATAAAAAAATACACGCAGTAAGGAAACCTACTATTCTTCCTCAAAAAAAAATCTGCAATACTTACTCAGGCATCATAGTAGCTGCTTGAGAACTTTTGTTTTCCATGTAATAGCTTGGATTTTTTTTCCTTTTTTTAGACTACTTGGAAAATTATTTGATTGACACACTATGCATCACTGTGCTAAAATACTTCTTTCACTGAATTAAATCCACCATCCAGGGCCTGGGCATGCTCACACTATCATCAATTCTTGCGACACAACTACCAGCTCAATTTGGACACCGCGTGGATTCCGCTCTATACTCGACTTCGACTGCTCATTTACCTTTCTTCTACATCTCCCTCTATATGGTGGCCTTTGCTCAAGGTGGGCACAAACCTTGTGTGCAAGCATTTGGGGCAGACCAATTTGACGAGAACGACCCTGAAGAATATGCCTCGAGGAGTTCCTTCTTCAACTGGTGGTATTTTGGGACTTATGGAGGCACTCTTGTTACAGTTTCGATCTTGAATTACATTCAAGATAACATAAGCTGGCAGTATGGGTTTGGAATCCCGTGCGTCGTCATGTCACTTTCTCTTGCAGTTTTCTGGCTTGGGACCAGGACTTACCGCTTTTACCCTGTAAGAAGTGATGGAAGTCTATTTGGAGAGATCCGCAGATACCTTTTATCATTAATTAGAACCTGGCATGCATCATGGTGTTCTAAGTAAGCTTATTCTAAATTCTGAAACTTTATCACTGTATGAAGTTCGTTCTTCAGAAACACTAACTTCATATGTTCTCTGTTTGGTGTGTGCGTGCACACTGTTTTTTTTTATTGGCAGATCAACTGATGATTCTCAGTGCATGCCAACATCGACATCCAGCGGAGCCAAGGATAATGCAGAAATGATATGTTTCCCTGATGAAGCCAAGTCAGTGCTTAAGTTGTTTCCGATAGGAGCAACCTGCCTGATCTATGCAGTTGTTTTTGCCCAGTGGATGACGATGTTCACCAAACAAGCAAGTACACTAGATAGGTGGATAGGTAGCCTACAGGTACCAGCTGCTGCCCTACAAAGCCTGATCAGCGTGTCAATCATCATCTCAATTCCTATATATGACCAGATACTCATTCCGGTAGCCAGAAAGTACTCTAAGAACCCCAGTGGTATCACACCCTTGCAAAGGATTGGAACTGGACTAGCCATGTCTGTGATCTTGATGGTTGTCGCGGCCCTCGTGGAGATGAGAAGGCTCAGGATAGCCAGGGAATATGGCCTAGTGGACAAACCTGAAGCGACCATTCCGATGAGCTTTTGGTGGATGGTACCCCAGTTTGTCCTGACCGGTCTGGCGGACATGTTCACAGTGGTCGGCCTGCAAGAATTCTTCTACGACCAAGTGCCTGAGGATCTGCGCAGCATGGGCCTTGCCTTATACCTGAGCATACTCGGGGCTGGGAGCTTCGGCAGTAGCATTCTGGTGTACGCGATCGACTGGGTAACCAGCAGCGGCGGAGATAGTTGGTTCTCGGACAATCTAAACCGAGGTCATCTCGATTACTTCTACTGGCTTCTGGCCGTGCTCAGTGTTCTCGGGCTGGCTGCTTTTCTTTACTTTTCGCAAGTGTATGTCCACAAGAAAAAAGGCATTTCAGCACAATGATGGTATGTGAAGGACTGGCAACTGAGGCCCGAAATCCATGGGTTGTCGCCCATAGCCTTTTCAGAGTCCATGAATCTGGAAGATGGGCTGAAGCTTTGCTTTAGGCTGTTGTACATATATAATAGGACATTCTTCGTAAATAGGTAAAGTCACCACCGTAAGCTGAGGCGAATGATTGGGCCTGCTCGGACGCTGCTGCTTCAGCCGGCGGAACAAAATCAGCGCTAGATCCCTCGACAATTACACTGCCGGATCCAATGAGAGTTTCTGCAGGGAAGTTTTCCCTGCGCGTCAATGTCCTGAGGTGAGATGTCAGTTTGCATGCGGTCTGTCGATTCGATTTGTGAGGTGTGCAGCATACGACGAATTATTGCATTGAAATTTTGAAAATTCAGTTTCTCCAATGTCGCACAACTGCACGGTGTAAATGCGTTGAAATGCTGTGTCAACTCTTCTGTTCAGTCCAGTGGTAAATGCTGCACTCGGTAAATGCTGCCTGGGTTTTCCAGCTGATCGGCTGGATGCCCGAGCGACCTCGAATAGTTGTGCAGGAAACTGTTCCCGTTATGGTTCTGGTGCTTTGCACGTTTTGTGCAGATGATGTTCGCTGATTATTCTTGCCTGTTTTGGGCAGTGGAGTAGCAGTTTGCAGAGAAGAAAATTAAGGGGCTGTTGGTTCTAGTCCTTGCCATGGGCACGAAACCGTGGAAAGCGGTAGGTGAGGGGCTCAGACGGGACTTTGAAATTCCCATCTTTGCACAGTGTGTCGGGAAGACGACGTTGACCCCGCTGCCCCCGTCCATAAGGACTCGGGGAAGGCGGAAGCCGCCGCCGATCGGATCTAGCACTTGAGCGGATTTTCCTTGGATGAGGAATGTAGTCCGGGTGGTCGGTGCGATCGAAGGTGGTGGTGGAGTCGGACCACTCCAGGTACTCTGTGTAGGTCGGTGCGGTTGTATAAACTGTCCGTCACTCCATCTGATAGGGCGGACTAGCGGGTTGATGAAGATCTAGACGCCCCGGGGTTAGCCAGGATTGGCACTGCCTCGCGTGTCAAAGGTGATGGCGGGACACGGAGGCATTCCGCGTCGTCGTGCTGGTCAAGGTGTAATTCGAGGCTCCGAAGGTCATGCCCCCCCGTGGGAGGGTGGTACATTGTAGTAGAGCAGCCCTCGCCCGTTGGCGATGAACTTGAAGGAGTTGAAGATGAAAGTTTGGCCCAACATGAAGTCGTCGGGCATGACTAGAGATTCGATCTGGGCTCGGTCTCTAGCCGATGTAGCCCTTTGACTGACGCACCACCTGACGGTGCAGAAAATTGTCGGTAGCCTCGGTAGGGTGGAGAATGTTACCAGAAGTATCAGAGGGGATCACACACATTAGTTTTACCCATGTTCAAGCCATCATGATTGAGGTAATATCCTACCCCTGTGTTTGAATGAATTGATGGTGGAAAAACGCCTCGTGTGAGAGCATTACAAATACAAGGTGTTTGTAGCTACCGAGACGATGCCTATCCAATTATCCCCTAAGCTATACATCGGCTACAAAAACGCCTAGAATGACCTCGTAGAAGTGTGATGGACTTGCTTCCGCATGAAAATGGTCGTAATTCCTCTACCTCATCCAAGGCAGGCGCTGCCCTCCTCCACCTCATTGCCTTTTGAGCAGCCCTCTGCCACCTCCTTGCCCTTCGGGAGTTGCCCTCAACAACGTTGCCAAGGACGAGCTTCTCTGCAAAGCACTGCATTGAGTAACCGAGCAAGATCAATGGAGCTTCATCTAACCCTATATCAACATGGTAATTGAACAAAATCTGATCCCAAAATAACTAAAATCAGACCCTACATCGACATGGCAACTGAGCAAAATCTATCCCTATGTCGACGCCCAAATCTAACCGGACTTCAACACTGAAATCTCGTATAAACCCCCAAATCAACCCCGTAACTGACACGCTAAATGGACACCAATATGGATGACCAAATCATGCTTTTAGTCGACACCTCAAATCGAAGCCTAAATTGTATGCGCAAAGTTTAAATTAATGGCTAGATCGATGCCTACATCGATCCCTAATCGTGGAGACAACGCCTATTGCCACTGACGAAGCGGCGACATAGGGGAGATGAAGCAGTGATGATGTCATTGGTTGTCGCTGGTGTTTGTTGTCCAGAAATTGCCTTCTATGATGCTTCTTGCCGCAGATGAAAGAGGGGGGAGTGAGCGGTGCGAAACAAGCCCACGGGGGGATGGGATCATGGGAAAGATGATTGCTTCACCCGTTCGTTTTGTATAAACTTGGTCAAATTTTATTGACCTTAGTCAAATATAATATGCAGAGTAAATCTTTACCTAATAATAAAGCAAATTGGGTTTCTAGTCGTCCGTCATGACATTTTTTAGAAAAGTCCCTCTATTTCAGAGAATTCAACCCGCAGTATTGTTTTAAGTTAAAACAAATCGTTTTTTCATATTTTACACAAAAGTCCCTGCGTTTTCTTAAAATCAACCCGCCATCCGGATTTAAGTCACACCCGAACCGTTATTTTACATTTTTCGAAAACCTTAGGTAATTCATCCGGGGATCATATTTAAGTCAAACAAATGCTTTTTTAAATCATCCATATATTTTAAACCGTAACTCCGATTTGAACATGTTATATATGAAATTTGATTAAAACAATATCTAGAATATGAATATGAGATTATTTTTACCTGTTAAGTATTTTTAAATATTATTTTGGAATATATTTAAATCAAACAACTGATTTTCTAAATTATTCGTATCTTTTAAACTGTAATTTTGATTTTAACATATTATATATAAAATTTTGTTAGAAAAATGTGTGGAATCTAAATATGATGTTAATTCTACCTGTTAAATATTTTTAAAATATTGTTTTGGTAGCAAACTTATAATTTATAGTGCAAGAACCGTTTTTCTTTCGTACCGGCGGCGATCCGATTGCAAATAAACACCCCACTATAACCATATAGGGAAAAGAAAACATAGATAACTTACACATGCATACCTCTGAAAAATGTCGCAGGGGAAAACGACAGATTTCTCATCGCGAGAGTGAGAAAAAGCGAGAGAGAGGGGGGGGGGGGGGCGGAGAGGAAGAGGGAGGAGAGAGGGAGGAGAGAGGGAGAGAGAGACGCATTAGGATTAACCATATTCAAACACGTTTTTTGTTGTTTTGTGTGAACACCGAGGCCATCGCCGGCGAGGGTGAGGAGGATAAGCGACAACACAAATACGATGCCTCGCAAAAATAAAGGAGATGAACCTATTGTGGTCTTGACTGATGATTGTTGAGTTAAGAGTGTAGAGAGAATTTCTTATTTAACACTGTGTTTAAATTTTATGCCCTATTTGACATCGACAAATAATTTTTTCCCTATCTAACAACGAGTCTAAATTTTATGCCTTTTATGGCACTTTTGTCCATTTTGAGTCTAATTGACACTTAAAAATATCCTTTTGCCCCTCATGTGATATGTAAGTGGGCACGTACTATTCGATGATATTTTTTATCATCTTTATTAATAATTATTATACTATTATTTGTTGGATTTTCTTATGGAGCTCGCATAATCTATTTTGAATGTCTGAGTTTTTTTAGTACAGGATCTCCAAGGGAGAATATATGTATATGTAGATACATTATATAGTTGATGCATACATTAGATGGTCTATCATTAACTTTGTACATGGTACAATTGCATGCATGCATCGAAGGCCATGCACGGCAGTAGCTCTGTACGCGAGGCTTATGGCTCTAGCACATGTACGCATACACTTCTGAATACCCACATGTTTCGGCTGCACGTACAGAATACACATAGCCATGTATATGTGTGTACGTGCGTGTTTGTGCTGTGTGCATATGTGCTGTTTGTGTGCGCGCGTGTGTGTGCTTCTGCCGATGTGTGTATGTGCGCGCTGCCCCACTGATGATGTGTGTATGTTACTGTCCCGCACACACACATATTATATGAGGGGCAAAACGGTCTTTTCATGTGTCATTTACGCTTAAAATGGACGGAAGTGTCGTAAAGGACATAAAAATTTAGCTTGTTGTTAGACAGGGAAAAAAAAGTTTCTCAGTGTTAAATAAAGAAATGAAATTTAACATAGTGTTAAATAAGGAATTGTTTTAAGAGTGTATGTTATGTTTTCTATTCCGTTGCAACGCACGGGCTCTTTTGATAGTAAAAGTAAAGTAATAAAAATGAAGGTAGTACTAAAATGACGTCAAAGCTTGTGGAGACTTTAGCCAGACTTTTTTACCCCTTTTTCGAGGGGAGGAGACTCGAGCGGGACTACTGGAGAGGTGGGAAACAAGTGGTCGCCCATGGACGCCGCGGCGGAGCCCCTGCTGCCGCAACCGGCAACCGCCGTGGACCACCTCGGCCGTCCAGTCTCCCGCCAAACCTCCGGCCGGTGGCCCGCCGCGCTCTTCATCATAGGTACAGCAAGGCAACAGCAAGGCACTCGGCCGCACTCTCGTCTCGATCCTCTTTGACCCGGGTGTCGTCGCTGCCGCAGGGGTGGAGATCTCAGAGCGGTTCGCCTACGGCGGCATCGCAGGGAACCTCATCACCTACCTGACCGGCCCGCTAGGACAGTCCACGGCGTCGGCCGCCGCGGCCATCAACGCGTGGAGCGGCGCCGCGCTTCTGCTGCCGCTGCTCGGAGCCGCCGTCGCCGATTCCTGGCTCGGCCGTTACCGCACTGTAGTCTGCGCCTCCCTACTCTATATCCTGGTATGCACGCCGTATTGCTCTGGTCTTGCCTGCTCGTAGCGAGTAGCAGCATCTAGTCTGAATCTAGACCACCCAACTGCCACATTGATGTTGAACATCTGACAGTTACTCATATTTTTGGATTGGTTCAAATATGCAAAATTAAAACTATACTCTCCACTGACTTTAGCAATTGGAAGTTGGACCATTTATCCGTGCTACTGGCCTTGTAATGTACATCAATTCGTGAACCCTCATTAGTTAGTGATACTTTTTTGTTTTCTATGAAGTCAGTGGTATGTATATTTTTATAAAATGGAGTAGCTCCCGATTTCAGTAAGATACCACACAATACATAGTTTCGAGAGCAAATAAAGGGTGCAAATTGAATCCGGCCATTTAATCAGGGGGTAATTTGGTTTATAGAGTAGAATACCGGAAACAGAAACATCTGGACCAGAGTAGTTGGTACAAAAATGGTTCCCTTCGGACTCTACACTCCTTGGAAGAAATCGTATATAATGTCAGGAAGTATGGGATTACATTCTAGTGAGCCCTTGATGGAGTACTGCAGTTCATTTTGCCTTGTGAGTGTCAGTGTTTGGGTTCAACTTTGAGGATCCGACTGCACTAACCCCTTCTGTTAACCGTGACATAGCATTTTTATCCGTTGATTGCAAGTTCTGGCAAGACTGTTGCCCTGCTGTGATATACACTATATAAGATATGTTTTGCTTACTACTAGTTCCTGAACTCCAACCAACTGCTAGATTCTAGATTGTATTTTGATTACCCAACTACATTATATAAAACTTGGTCCTGGCTTCAATGAATCTTGATAATGACCAAATTAAGTTTATGTTTTGTTAATGACCAAATTATACAAGATACATCAAAGATGCATGTTTGACATGTTGAAGTCTGAAGCAAAAGGATTTCAGCGATTAATTCAGCTAAATATGTTTTGTGTGTGCAATACTTAGGCATTACTACTAGCAACTGGACAACTTTTATCCTGCATGTAAATAAGCTGGAATTTTTTCTTTCTTTCTTTTCAATCCACTTGGAAAATAATTTAATTGACACGCTAAAGCACTTCCTTCACTGAATTACATCCACCATCGCAGGGCCTGGGCATGCTCACACTATCATCAATTCTTGCTCCACAACAATCAGCACAATTTGGAGACCACATGGATTCCGCTTTATCCTCGACTTCAACAATTCATTTAGCTTTCTTCTACGTGTCCCTGTATATTGTGGCCTTTGCTCAAGGTGGCCACAAACCTTCTGTGCAAGCATTTGGGGCAGACCAATTTGATGAGAACGATCCTGAAGAATTTGCGTCGAGAAGTTCCTTCTTCAATTGGTGGTATTTTGGGACGTATGCAGGCAGCGTTGTTACAGTTTCAATCTTGAATTACATTCAAGATAACATAAGCTGGCAGTTTGGGTTTGGAATCCCTTGCATCGTTATGTCTCTTTCTCTTGCAGCTTTCTGGCTTGGGACCAGGACTTATCGCTTTTATCCTGTAAGAAGTGATGGAAGCCTAATTGGACAGGTTGCCAAACACATTTTATCATTGGTTAGAACCTGGCATGCATCATGGAGTTCGAGGTAAGCTTATTCTAAATGCTGGAAGTTTGTATCACTGTATGGAGTTCATTCTTCAGAAACAGTAACCTTGTATGTTCTCTGTTTGGTGTGTGCGTGCGCACTGTGTGTCTGTTTGGCAGGTCATCTGATGATTCCCACTGCATGCCAACATCGTCATCCAGCAGACTTAAGGATAATGCAGAAATGACATGTTTCCCTGATGAAGCCAAGTCTCTGCTTAAATTGTTTCCAATAGGGGCAACCTGCCTGATCTATGCAGTTGTTTTTGCCCAGTGGATGACGCTGTTCACTAAACAAGCAAGTACACTAGATAGGTGGATAGGTAGCTTACAGGTACCAGCTGCTGCCCTTCAAAGCCTGATCAGCGTGTCAATCGTCATCTCGATTCCTATATATGACCGGATACTTGTTCCACTAGCCAGAAAGTACTCAATGAACCCTTGTGGTATCACAACCTTGCAAAGGATTGGAACTGGACCAGCCATGTCTGTGATCTTGATGGTTGTCGCGGCCCTCGTGGAGATGAGAAGGCTCAGGGTAGCGAGAGAACATGGCCTAGTGGACAAACCTCAAGCAATGATTCCAATGAGCTTTTGGTGGGTGGTACCTCAGTTCATCCTGACTGGCTTGGCGGACATGTTCACGATGGTTGGCTTGCAAGAGTTCTTCTACGACCAAGTGCCGGACAGTCTGCGCAGTTTGGGCCTTGCCTTATACTTGAGCATATTCGGAATTGGGAGCTTCATCAGCAGCTTTCTGGTGTATGCAATCGACCGGGTAACCAGTGACGGTGGAGATAGTTGGTTCTCGAACAATCTGAACCGAGGCCATCTTGATTACTTTTATTGGCTTCTGGCCGTGCTCAGCGTTATCGGGCTGGCTGCTTACCTTCACTTTTCACAAGTGTATGTTCACAAGAAAAAGGTTATTTCGGTACAATGATGGTATTCAGAGATGGGTTGAAGCTTTGCTTAGGCTGTTGCACAGCGCCTGACAGAGGGTTTGCGGATGCTGCTGCTTCAGTCGGCCCAACAAGATCCGTCGAGAATCACACTGCGGGATTCAACAAGAAGTTATGCTGGTTTTCCCCGCGCGGCAATGCGCTGAGGTGAGATGTCTGTTTGCTAGCGGCTCATCAAATTTCTTGTCTGTTGTACTAAGCGGCTGTCATTTCAACTTGTAAGGTGTGTAGCATACAACGAATTATGCATTGAAACTCTTGAAAATACACTTTCTCCGGTGTTTGTACAACTGCACGGTGCCTCTGTAAATGTGTTGATGTGCTGTGTTAACTGCCCTCTTCGGTACAGTGGTAAATGCAGACATTGCACTCATCACTCACAGTGAAAGTTCACTGACGGCCGAGCGACTTCCAATAATTGAGTTTGAAGCTGCTCCTGCCGTGGCTCTTTTGCTTTGCACGTTTTTTTGTCCAGATAATGTTTGCTGATTATTCTTATCTGTTCTGGGTAGTGGAGTAGCAGCGTTCCTAGCAGACAATAAGTGTGCAGTAGCAGTTGGCAGAGTAGAAAATTGGGCAGCAGGTAGGCAAGAGGAAAGGAGCAGGCAGGCAATGGAGGCGGAGGCGCAGGCGCTCCTGCCGCGGCCGGAGCCGCCGCTGTCTGCCGTGGACCACCTCGGCAGGCCCGCCTCCCGCGGCAGCTCCGGCGGGTGGCCCGCCGCGCTCTTCATCATCGGTACGCCCCGGACAGAGACATAGGTAGCCCATGCTTGCCTTATCTGTGTCTGAAGTCTGAGGTTCTTCCGGGGTGTAACAACGTAGGGGTGGAGGTCGCGGAGCGGTTCGCCTTCTGTGGCATCATGGGCAACCTGATGATCTACCTCACCGGCCCGCTCGGCCGGTCCACGGCGGCCGCAGCGTCGGCCGTCAACGCGTGGCTCGCCGCCGCCATGCTGCTGCCGCTGCTCGGCTCCGCCGTCGCCGACTCCTGGCTCGGCCGCTACCGTACCGTCATCTGCGCGTCCCTCCTCTACATAGTGGTACGACACCAAAGGATATTTTGGCTCGCTCACAGCCTCGCACTACTTCTGCTGTGCACCCTCATCAGTCTGGCTCGTCAACTGTTCTGCAGGGGCTAGCCATGCTCATCCTGTCGACGGTTCTCGCGTCGGGAGAGCGACCAGGATGCGCCGGCAAGCCGGCCGATTCAGCCGGATGCTCCACGAGCTCGTCAGTGCAGGTGGCTCTCTTCTTCTTCTCCCTCTACCTGGTGGCGTTTGCCCAGGGCGGCCACAAGCCATGCGTCCAGGCGTTCGGCGCCGACCAGTTCGACGAGAACGACCCCGGCGAGCTGGCCTCCAGGAGCTCCTTCTTCAACTGGTGGTACTTCGCCTCCTACGGCGGCAACACCATCACCGTCTCCGTCCTCAACTACGTGCAGGAGAGCCTAAGCTGGCTGCTTGGGTTCGCGATCCCCTGCGCCGCCATGGCCCTCGCTCTCGCCGTCTTCTGCCTCGGAACCAAGATCTACCGCTTCCATCCGTTGCGAAGTGCTAACAAGTAATCCCGCTGATCCTGAAGGCCTCCTGGTGTTAAGCGTGTTCTTCTGAAACTGAAACTGAAACTGAAACTATCTCTGCATATCCTTTTTCTTGGCATGCAGATTGCCCGATGACTCTGAGAGTTCGCTGTCGTCGCCGAGGGGGGATCGTGGAGCCACCGCATTGCTCAAGCTGTTCCCCATATGGGCATCCTGCCTGATCTACGCAGTCGTTCTCTCGCAGTGGTTCACTTTCTTCACCAAACAGGCAAGCACACTGGACAGGAGGATAGGCACCCTGGTGGTGCCAGCCGCCTCCCTGCAAAACCTGGTAAACGCATCCCTCATGATCTTCCTGCCGGTCTACGAGCGGGTCGTCGTTCCGCTTGCCAGGAAGCACACCAAGAACCCTTCCGGCATCACGGCGCTGCAAAGGATCGGCGTTGGGTTGGCAATTTCGGTGGTGATGATGGTCGTTGCTGCTCTTGTGGAGACGAGGAGGCTCCGGGTGGCAACGGACCATGGCCTGCTGGATAAACCTGAGGTAACCATCCCCATGAGCGTGCTGTGGATGGTTCCCCAGTACCTGCTGATCGGTCTGTCCGACGTGTTCGCCATCGTCGGCTTGCAGGAGTTCTTCTACGACCAGGTGCCTGACGGTCTGCGCAGCTTGGGCCTGGCTCTGTTCCTCAGCATAGCCGGAGCCGGAAACTTCATCAGTAGCTTCGTCGTGTATGCCATTGACAGGGTGACCACTAGCGCCGGGGGAAGTTGGTTCTCCAACAACCTGAACCGAGGGCACCTCGATTATTTTTACTGGTTTCTCGCCGTGCTCAGTGCTCTAGGCATGTTTGCTTACATGTACTTTGCGCGGGTGTATGTGCCTAAGAAAAAGGGTGTTTCAGTGCAGTGATTTTCTGCCCTATAATAACTGGCTACTAATCTTACATTTTTGTGGCCTAAATCACATATCGGAGTCTGCTAATTGGCCCACATTTATACATAACGATGATGTAGGACAAGTACGGTACTAGGAGAGGCCCTCTCCGCCGGCGGCCACCCCGGCCCCGGCGTCCACCTCCCTCGCCGGCGTCCCATCCGGGGCCCGGCGCCTTTCCTCATCGGCTTCGCACCAGTGCGGGATCCGCCATGGCTTCTGGATCCGCCAGCCCGGCGTCGGTTTCCTCTAGGCCTCAGCTCATCGTCTCCGGCCTGGGGCTGTCAGGGTCGTCCGGCTCGGAGGGCCTCTCGACCGGTGCCGGCGGGGCGTCGGCTGGAGTCAACGCGGGCATGGCAGCAGGCTCCGCCGTATCGTGGCGCAAGCCGGGTCCGTCGCGCAAGGCGCTGTGGCGCAAAAGGAAGGCTTTACGGAAGCAAGCGGCGGCGGGTGGCTTCCGGTCGCGCTCGTCGCACTCGTCGGCCTCGTCGTCGTCGGAGCGGAGGGAGATCCCGTCGGACCTTTTCGGCCTCTGCTTCAAGTGTTTCCGCGAAGGTCACCGTCGGGAAGACTGCTGGTTTCCTCCGCTCTGCATCTGGTGTGGGTTGGAGGGACACATATCCACGGAGTGTAAGCGGCCTAGGAGCCCCAGGTCAGAGGAGGATCTCCGGCGGGATGCCGTGGCCAAGGTAGCGCGAGCTTCGCAGCCGTCGACGCAGGCCGGACCCGCGAACAGGCTGTCGCCGGCGGCTAGGCAGACCGCTCCCCTGGAGAGGTCCTCGCCAGTCCCGGCCGACACCGCACCTGTGGGGTTTGGGCAGGCATCGGTTGCAGCTGCTGCTACTGGTAGTGTTTGCGTGCTACGCCGGACGCCGGAGATGGAGGATCTCGAGCAGCGCCTGAGACTAGCGGTGGTGGCCTATGTGGGCGGCACCCGGCCAGCGGTGTCATGCCAGGAGGCGGCTGAAGCCCTGTCGGAGGAATTGCGCATACCCCGCCACCGCTTTTCAGTCCACAAATTCCACCCTGAGGATTTCCTGGTGGTTTTCGCGGCGTCGGAGTTGCGCAACAGAGCTTTGGCGGCGGGCACCGTCGAGCACAGTTTCTTCAAGCTTTTCGTCAAGCCGTGGCTCAAGCAAGCTCAAGCTGTTACAAGGGTGATGCGCTCGCAAGTTGACATCATGATTGAGGGGATTCCATCTCATGCGTGGACGACCGAGACGGCGGCGGAGCTTCTTGGCTCATCGTGTCTAGTGGAGAGCTTGGCGCCGGAGACTGAGAATAGAGAAGACCTGTCCCTCTTCAAGCTTCGAGCATGGTGTGTCGACCCGGACGAGGTGCCTGTGGGCAAGCGTCTCTGGGTGCCGGAGCCGAAGGTGTATGGCGGACCGGCGGCAAGGTTGCCCACGTCTCGTGCCCTGCTGGAGTACAAAACGCTCATACATATTGGGAGGCTACGTGATCATGAGGGTCCGGAGCGTTGGATGCGGCCGCCAAGTTCTGATGGCAGCGGCCCGAGCGGGTTGCCGGAGGACGTCGAGGATTTCTCTGGTCGAGGAGAGTGGCACGTCCTGCCGTGGACGAGGGGAGTCCGCGATCACCGCGGCGGTGCGCCGGCTTGCGGGCCGCGTGGCTGTTCTTATATGCATGCCTTAATGGGGTGCATCGGGCCATCTGACTGGAGAATCCCGCCGATGGCGCTCGGCACGACGGCGACGACGTGTGCGCCCGTGGTCACCGCGGTGGCATCCGGGACGGGAGCGAGACGGGAGGCGGAAGTGTAGGTGGTTCCCGTGGCGCAGCCAGCCACAGAAGATCCGGACAGAGGTGGTGGGGCCACGCCTATGCATGCAGCGGCGGCGGCAAGCCTGAGGCAGCGCGCGCCGATTGGTCCGCCAGGGGTGACTTTTGACCAAGGTGTGACCAGGGACCATGCATCCAATGATCGGCCGCTGCTGTTGATCGAGACCGCCACAGATCCCAAGGTAACAGATAAAGAGCAGGAGGGGATTAGCCAGCCAGTGATTGAGAAAGTAATACCCGCTGATCCCGAGGAGGCTGACAATGCTATGGAGGTGACTCGCCAGGACGCGACTTTGGGGGATTTAAAACCTGCTAGCCCAATCACAGTGGAGGGGACAGAGAGCCTGGTGGTGGACCGGCTTGTGGGGACCGAGGAGGAGTCTAGGCAGGAAGTGCCAGCCGCGCAGCGGCCTGACGTATCAGCGGACGGGTGCGCCCCAGCGGACGGGTGCGCCCTGGTGCAGCATATGGCAGAAGAAGTAGAGGTGGGTTTAGGGAGAAATGCGACAGACCTGGGGCCCAGGCTATAGGAGATGGAATCTGGCACTGTAGGCGCGGATGGGACTACGTCCGTTGCATGCATGCAGGTGCCGCGGCAGGGGGAGGATAACATGCTAGCCTGTGTGGTTGCTACGCAGTGCCATGAAGAGCATCTTTCAGCCAAGGAAATTGCTGCGCTGGGCAATATCAAGGCCTTTTGCGCGGGTCTGCTCAAAAAGCTTGCGCCACCTCTCCATAAGGAATTCGAAGGGCTAAGAGGAGTCAAAACAGGACAAGATCCGTTCACACCGCGCCGCACTACACGGTCGGTTTGTTCCGGTGGCGCTAGGAAGACGAAGGCTTCGGCAGCCGAAACGGTGCTGCTCAAAACCCTGGGCTTTGACTGCGATAATCTGGCGGTCTCCGAGGACGCGCTAGATCAGCTACGTACGGTATTCGACTCGCCGCTGCAGGAGCCGCAATTGAGGGCCATCGCGGCCATCTTCGGGAAGGCAATACCACTCAACATAGCAGGGGAGACAGGGATGGATGAGCCTATCATGGCGCAGTAGGTGCTTAGGCACCGGTGGTGTGGGAGTCATCATTGACTGATGTCGTGCAACACCTTGGAGTTAGTGTGCTGGAATGTTAGAGGCCTTAACAGTCCGGCCAAGAGGAAGGCGCTTAGAGGTTTCGTCGACTCCGTTCGTGCGGCGATTGTTTGCATCTTAGAAACGAAATTAGAACTAGTGGACCTTTATGTAATCTTGCAATGCATGGGACCAAACTATGATGGTTTTACCTACTTACCGTCGTCGGAGACTAGAGGTGGTATTTTCGTGGCTTGGGACACCACGAAGGTACTTGTGACAAACTTTGTCAATGATGCTCATTGCATCACGGGGTATGTTTCACCTAAGGAGGGGACGCCATGGTGGTTAACCGTAGTCTATGGGCCGCAGGAGGACGAACATAAGATCAACTTCCTGAACGAGTTATCGGAGAGGAGATCGCTATGCCCAGGTCCATGGCTAGTGATTGGTGACTTCAACCTTATACTCTATGCAGCGGATAAAAATAACACCAACCTGGATGGAGAATGATGGGGAAGTTCAAGCGTTTTGTGGACAACAACGCACTAAAGGAGCTCTTCCTTCACGGGCGCAAATTTATGTGGAGCAATGAAAGGGAGACGCCCACGCTAACTAAGATAGATCGTGCGTTCGTCTCGGTTGATTGGGAGCTTGATCACCCGGACTGCTTGTTGCAAGCGTTATCTACTGAATACTCGGACCACTGTCCTTTGCACCTCACGTTACAAGAGGCTATGCACATTAAGAGAAGGTTCCGTTTTGAGAAGTTTCGGGTCAAAATGGACGGGTTTTTGGATGTCGTCAAGGAGGTTTGGATTTGTGATTCGACTATCACCGACCCTTTCATGCGGCTTGATATCATGCTCCGTAACACGGCTAGAGTGCTTGCCGCATGGGGCCAAAAAGAGATCGGAAATATTAAGTTGCAAATTGCCATCGCAAACATTGTCATCATGCGGTTCGATTGTGCTCAAGAAAACCGTATGCTTACGGAGGAGGAAAGATGGCGCTAGGGCTTGCTTCCTTAGAGAGGACCATTGCTAGACAAAGGTCGAGAATAACATGGCTAAAAGAAGGGGATGCAAACACGCAACTGTTCCACTTGGTGGCGAACGGGAGGCGTATGAAGAACTATATACCTTCTTTGACCATTGAGGGGCGCATCATCACAGATCAGAAAGGCAAGGAGGAAGCTTTCTACAATGCTTACAAAGATTTGTTGGGCAAGGACGTGGCACGAGATTTCACTCTCAACTTGGAGGGACTCGGTGTTGCTAATGTAGATATCTCGGAGCAGGATCGTGTGTTTACCGAGGAGGAGATTTGGGCAGTTATCAAGGAGTTGCCCTCGGACAAGGCGCCAGGGCCGGATGGGTTCATTGGCCTGTTCTTCCAGAGAGCTTGGGAGGTTATCAAGGCGGATCTCATTGCCGCGATACACAAGCTTTTCCTTGGAAATGGTAGGGGTTTTGGGAGACTAAACCAAGCCTTGATCACACTACTTCCAAAGTCTCCGGAAGCATGCTCTGTCTTCGATTTCCGACCAATATGCCTTGTGCATAGCATGCCCAAGATTGCTTCCAAACTCCTTACCGCAAGACTCAGACCTCGCATGGGAGAGCTCGTTCATGCGAACCAGTCCGCTTTCATCAAGGGGCGATGCTTACATGATAACTTCCTCCTAGTGAGGCAAATGGCGCGCTCGATGCATCGAAGGAAAGCGAAAGGAGTGCTGCTCAAGCTTGACATAACCAAAGCTTTCGATTCCCTGGCGTGTCCTTTCCTGTTCGAAGTGTTACGGGCCAAGGGTTTTTCGGAGCAGTGGATATCTTGGATCGCCACTCTTCTGACTATTGCCAGTTCGAGAGTGATAGTGAACGGATGTGCAGGTGACAAGTTCATGCACGCCAAGGGTCTGAGGCAAGGGGATTCGATCTCTCCCTTGCTTTTCGTTATTGCCATGGATGTCCTTACGGCTATCATTATCAAGGCGCACGAGGCTTGAGTGATGAGTACCATCAATGGATGCAGCCCGATGCAGCGCTTGTCCTTATATGCGGATGATGTGGTTCTTTTCATCAAACCCACAAGGCCAGACCTTCTGTTCGTTAAGGAAACTCTCACCATCTTCGGAGTGGCATCCGGGCTCAAAGTGAATTTTGCTAAATCAGCGACAATCATGATCCGTGCGGAGGATGAGGATGAGGAGCTTGTTAAGTCGGCGCTACCTTGGAAGATTATCTCTTTCCCGTGCAAATATCTAGGGCTTCAGTTAAGCATAAGGCAACTCAAAAGATCTGAGTGGCAGCCGGTGGTGGATGCGGCCTTGCACATCCTTCCGGGATGGCAAAGGGGCTTGGTGACTAGACCGGGAAGGCTTATCCTCGTCAACCAAGTCATGAGAGCGCGGGCCACTCATCATCTTATGATTGCGGAGGCACCTAAATGGGCTCTAGAGAGAGTGGACAGAGGATGTAGGGCCTTCTTCTGGGCCGGGACAGAGGAAGTGCATGGCGGCAAATGTGTGGTATCTTGGGCAAGAGTATGTAGGCCAAAGCACATGGGAGGATTGGGCGTCATCGACCTTTTTAAGCATGGCATTGCACTAAGATTAAGATGGGAATGGCTCCGACGTACGGATGCATCCAGGCCTTGGCAGGGTCTCAACTTGACCGCGGACAAAATGGTAGATCAAACATTTGGGAGCCTGGTCAAATGGAAGGTGGGAGCGGGAGACAAAATTCTGTTTTGGAAGGATCAGTGGCTCCATGGCGCAACCATCACGGATATTGGCCCTCTGGTCGCGGCGACAGTCCGTACCCAAGTGGCCAACAGGAGGTTAGTGCGTGATGCTATGTTCATGCACGCATGGATGAACGATGTGGTCGGTAACTTATGCACGGAGGGCCTAACCTAGTTCATCGGCCTTTGGGAGATTGTTTCGGAGGTGCAACTTGACGCTCAGGCTGAGGACAGCCCCATTTGGGCGTGGAGCGTGTCCGGAGTCTATTCTGCATCTTCAACTTATAAGATGCCGTGTGAGGGTGGAGTCCGTTTCCACTCCTTCGGTGCCATCTGGAAATGTTGGGCACCTCTTGCGTGTAAGATCTTCATGTGGCTGGCAGTGCAATATCGGTTATGGACGTCGGATAGAAGGACTAGGCATGGGTTACAAGACCAAACGTCAAAATGCTACCTTTGTGACCAGGAGGAAGACACGGTCGACCACATTCTGCAGCAGTGTGTGTTCTCACGGCAAGTGTGGTCTAGTTGCATTGCTAGGATGAGCTTGAGGATGGAGCTATGCCCAGCAAACGACTCTAGGTTGGTGCAATGGTGGTCAGAAGCCAGGAAGAGAATACACAAACAAACCCGAAAAGGATTTGACACATTCGTTATGCTTATCTGCTGGACTTTATGGAAGCAGAGGAATGCGAGGGTGTTCGGATCAGGCCAGATCAAGAACGAGTGGGATACGGTGGACATGATCTTCGACGACTTGAGGGCCTGGGCCACGGCAGGAGCGTTTAGAGGACAACATGTATCTGAGTAGTAGAGTAGCGTGAGGAGTGGAGTGGAGGCTTGGTTAGGGTCGGATTGTGACTCTTAACTAGCGCTATTGTAATCTCTTGTACATATTTCTCTCTTCTATAAAGATAAGGTACGCCTTTGGCGTAACCTCGAAAAAAAAACTCTTAGAAAATGGAAAACAATTTATACCGCATAGGTAATAAGGAGTACTATATTTCTACATTCCCTAAAATAACACTATATGTCTATATATGTCTACAACTTAAAAGCTTGTTTAGGGTTATTTGTTGGAATTGTGATGATATTTAGATGAAATGTACTATTTGTAGTGTAATTTCACATATTTTGAACGTATGTTCACACATTCTTCATGTAAACCGTGTAACCCCCAACACTAGGTGCAACGAGTCACCGCATGGCCCTGATCGGCATAATAACTGTCAATATGACGTTTTTGGCCGAAAAGGTCACTCTAGCAGAGTCGCCATCCGACACAGTCGCCATAATTTATGGAGCACGTTTCATCTACGGCCCGTGAGACCTTGTATTTGGAGTCTTTGGGCGTTAAAATGGAGGGCACGTCATCCGCCAATCGCTTGCGTGGGAGGGAAGTTTCAACTCTCTCTCTTTGTCTTCCCGTGCGGCCCATCTCCTCGCCTGTCAATGGCACAGTGGGCAGAAGGCGTACCAGTAAGCGTGCCAATTAATGGTGGTCGGCCTTGTGCCAACCGCCTGTGTCCATCAACGCCATGTTTCCCACTGCCTGTTGATGTCTACCACGCAACTTTATTCTTGTAGACACATGTTGGGCCTCCAAGCGCAGAGTTTTGTAGGACAGTAGTAATTTTCTCTCAAGTGGATGACCTAAGGTTTATCAATCCGTGAGAGGTGTAGGATGAAGATGGTCTCTCAAACGACCCTGCAACCAAATACAAGAAATCTCTTGTGTTCCCAACACACCCAATACAATGGAAAATTGTATAGGTAGACTAGTTCGGCGAAGAGATGGTGATAAAAGTGTAATATGGATGGTAGAAATATATTTTTATAATCTGAATAAATAAAAATGGCAAGGTAGCAAATAGTAAACGGGAACAAAAAGGTATTGCAATGCTTGAAAATGAGGCCTAGGGTCCGTACTTTCACTAGTGCAACATCTCAACAATGCTAATATAATTGGATCATATAACCGTCCCTCAACGTGCGACGAAGAATCACTTCAAAGTTCCTATATAGCGGAGAACATAAGAATAAATTGTTTGTACGATACGAAACCACCTCAAAGCTATTCTTTCCGTTCGTACTAAAATAACACAAAGCTATTATTTCCGTACTAAAATAACACCAAAGAAAATTCATATTCATAATACTCAATCCAACACAAAGAACTTCAAAGAGTGCCCAAAGATTTCTATCGGAGAAACAAAGACAAGAACGTGCATCAACCCTTATGCATAGATTACCCCAATGTCACCTCGGGGATCCGCGAGTTGAGTGCCAAAACATATATCAAGTGAATCAATACGATACCCCATTGTCACCATGAGTACTCAATTGCAAGACATAAATCAAGTGTTCTCAAATCCATAAAAGTATTCAGTCCGATAACAACGAAATCTCAAAGGAAAAAACTCAATTCATCACAACAAGATAGAGAGGGGAAAACACCATATGACCCACCTATATTAACAAAGCCCGCGATACATCAAGATTGTGACATCTCAAGAACAAGAGAGAGAGAGAGAGAGAGAGAGAGAGAGAGAGAGAGAGAGAGAGAGAGAGAGAGAGAGAGAGAGAGAGAGAGAGAGAGAGGTTAAACACATAGCTACTGGTACAAACCCTCAGCCCTGAGGGTGGACTACTCCCTCCTCATCATGGTGGTGGTCGGGATGATGAAGATGGCCACCGGTGATGATTTACCCCTCCGGTAGAGTGCCGGAACGAGGTCTAGATTGGTTTTCAGTGGCTACGGAGCCTTGCGGCGGCGGAACTTCTGATCTAGGTTAACCCCGAGGGTTTTTGGAATATTTGTGAATTTATAGGGTAAAGAGGGGTGCGGGAGTGAAAGTGCAATCATGCCCTTAATCTTATTTTGATGTTGATGACAACATGCATATATGGGACTAATCATGTTTATCAAGTATATCTCAGGATTATGTCTCAAAGGCCGTGTGTGGATCATGACTAGGGACAAATGCATATAACTCAAGATCGGAGATAGAAGACAATAGCGTTGGCTTTGTTTACGGTTTGTTCTTGAGTATAGGGATCCCGCATTATTAAGAGGGGATCGTTGGATCTAGTGAAGATTTGCTTAAAACCCACCAACTCCATTTTTCACCGGTAATCTACGGACGTCCGATCCCTCTCAGCTGTCCGGACGTCCGGTTCTCCACGGTCTTACGGTGTTTCTTCACAAAACGATATTCACGGATGTTCGAGCTTCTCCGGACGTCCGGTCACCGGATGTCCGTTTTCCTCCGGAGGTCCGACACTTTTTCAACAAAACATTTTTTACGGATATTCGGTTATCTACGGACATCCGGTCACCGGACGACCGAAACGTCTAGGACGTCCGTTGGCTGAGTGCTGATTCGTGGCTTGTGGTTCTCTAGCGTCCGGACGACCAATGTCTGTCGAACGTCCGGGCCTATCTGTGCCACCGTACGTCTGGTCCTGTCCGTACGTCCGACGTCTCCTGTGCACTTGAGTTGCTCAAATGGTTACTTTTCCCCTTCCACTATATATAGCCTTCTCCCCCCACAGGATAAGGTTGACCATTCACTTTGAGCTTGCCAAGAACACTTTTCACTCTCTCTCTCAATCCTCTACACCCTCTTTGTCTTGGGTTGAAACCTCTGGCAAAAATGGTGCATATTTTTCTAGGTCAACAGAAGGTCATTGAATTAATGCATTAGTATTTGAATTTGGGCATTTAAAATTTTTAAAATATTTCAAATGCTCAAATATCTCCAAACTAAAATGTTCCTTGCTGGAAATATTCCAACTAAGGATCAGGTGCAGTTTGGTGATTTTTGGAGTTGTGCTAGTATTTTTAATAAGTCTACAAAGTTACAAAAGAAATAAAAAAGGAAACAAAAATCAGAAAGGACTTACCTGGCCAAACCCCCCCAGCCGGCCCACCTGGCGGCCCAGCACTGTGCTGGCCCGAGCCAGCCAGCTGCTTCGTCCCCGCCAGGCAGGCAGGGTGGTGACGCCGACGAGCGCAAGCTCGCCACGACGCCACCTGCTCGCCGCTTCGCTGCCCCGCTGTCCTGGACGGCCTCCACGTCGTGCCCCCGACGCCCTGGACACGTCCACTTCTCCCTGCCTCTCTCCCTCGCTCCCCTTCGCCATGGCCGACGCCACCGTCGCCGCTCCGCCGTCATAGCCGTAGCCACCGTCGTCCCCGTGCCACGAGACCGTGTCCAACCTCTCCGCCGTCGTCGACTTCGTCGAGCAGCACGAGCTCGAGCGCTCGCGTGCCCCGAAGCCACCGCACCGACCCCACCCGAGTCCACCATCGCCGGAGATCCCCTTCAACGCCGTCGCTGCACCAGCTCGTCCCCGACCATGCCGTCTGGCTCTGCGAGTTCGCTGTGAGCATAGCCACCTCCCCATCCTCTCCTTTCCTCCTCTCGTGCACCACAGCGACTGCACATAGTTCAACCGCACGCGCCGCCGCGGAGCTCATCGCCGACGAGGCTCCGGCCACCCAATGGCCCCACCACCTTGTCCACTAGCCTCATCGCACACCCAGGGGCCCGACGCATCACTCCACGCGCCTCGCCGTGCCCCGCAGCCCCGGTTCCACCTTCGCCCGAGCCCCGGCGCCGCCAAACTCGTCGCCGGCGCCAACTCCGGCCACCCCGACCCCAACCAACTCCACCAAGAGTTGCGGGTCAGCTCCCGCATCACGTAGACGTGCTCCGCCGTCGATTTGGTCGCCGGAGCACGAATCTACACTTCCTCCGCCGCGTCTGGACGTCGCCGGCGGCTCAACGCCGGCGGAGTTGACCCGTTGACCCCCTGGGTCTATGACATGTGGGCCCCGCCCGCTAACTAATCCAGGATTAGGAATAATCTAATCTGTTTAAACTAATGACCCTGACACGCAGGACCCACGCGTCAGGTTTGACCTGGACCGGGTCTGTTGACCTGCTGAGGTCAGCATGACCTCATGCTGACGCCACAATTAATTTTCTGGATTTATTTTTGCACAGGAAATTCCAGAAATTAGTTCAAACTTCAAAAATTCATAGAAAATTATCTATAACTCCAAATGCAAAGTTTCATATATGAAAAATTATCAGAAAAATCCAACCTATCCATTGGTACTGGTTTCATGCATGTCAGAACAAGTTAAACCCACTGTTTAGGCTTTGCAAGTTGATGCACTAATATGGTCTTCATAAATGAGTTTCCATTTGAATCTTTGGTTCAAATGGGTTCATTCCCTTCTGACTTAACTTACACTAGGTCAGGACACATCCATATTGCCATGTCATAGCATGCATCATATTGTTGCATATCGCCATGTTTTGATCGTGTTTCGATGTGTTCATCGTGGTAGGTTCTGCCTCCGAGGATATCTCCGAGTATCCAACTGAAGGGCAGTATCCCACGACCACTCCATCAGGCAAGCAACCCATTGATCATTCCGATACAAACCCATGTTCTCGCTTCTGCTCTCGTTTACTGCATTAGGACAACGCGTTTCAAACTGCTGTGTGTCGCGGTAGTTGAACCCACTTCCTTTGCATGACCTGTCCTTGCCACAGTAACTAGATGAAACCCACTAGCATGTGTAGGAGTTGATTGAGCCAATGCATGTGTGTGTGTTCCTACCATGCTATGCTTGCTATGCTTAGAGTTGTGTCAGGTCTGGCTCATCGGGATGATGAACTGGAGTGAAAGGTTGTGTCGGTGACAAGAGTGAAGTGTCGAACACGATTTGGTAAAGGAATCGATGAGAGGCCATGTAGGAGTACATGGTGGGTTGTTTCATTGAGGCCGTCCTTAAGAACTGAGATCTGTGTTTGTGATCCATGATACAGATACTACCACACATTGGGCCCTGAAATACGACCCCGCTCGACTTCTTATCCACCCTTGTCCTCTGTCCAGGAGTTGCAAGTAGTTTCTGGTGTTTGTAGTATGCTGGGGGCCGCACGCGGCGCTGACCATCGGGGTGGGCTGTGTTGCGGTAGGCACGTGGCCGGGTCAACCGGGCGCCCGTTTGGTGTCTCGGAACCCTGTTCACATCGTTCGGGGCCGTTAGTGGAAACCTCGGCCGGACTCCCTGCGGATGGAACCCGAATAGGCGATAAACCTGGACTAGAGACTTGAGTGTTTAGGTAGGTCGCGGTCTACACCCACGTCGGCTTTCGCTTGAAGTCTGCCGAGCACATGTCGTGTGCAGACGCTAAGTGGTGGAAACATGTGTGAAGAAGTACACCCCTGCAGGGTTATAAATGAACTATTCGAATAGCCGTGTCCGCGGTAATGGACTTCTGGGTTGCCTATATCAGTTCATAGACAAGTTAAATGGATACTACTAAAAATCTCAAGATAAGTGTGAGTACCGCGGATGGCCCTCTCGTAGGATGGCGAGAGAGGATCCTCGGTGGAGTATTGTGATGGTGATAGTGGACTCGTGTGCGACAAATGTTTTACAAGTGGCGTCTATCGTAGGATAGCTTAGCCAAGAGTCAAAGCTGGCTTGCTGCAATAACCCCACTACCTTCTTGAGAATGTGCATGTATGATAGGTTCCTGTTGTAAGACTTGCTGAGTACTTCTGTACTCATGTTGCTTTAATCATGTTTTTCAGACGACTGCACCAACCCCTCTGATGGGTTTTATGTAGACCTCGACGTTGACGAGTGACTTATCACCCAGGTGGTGATCCAAGACTTGTGAAGGGTCGATGTAGATAGACAGGCTTCATCAAGCCTTCTTTCTTTCTAGTGTCTGTACTCAGACTAGTTTGCTTCCGCATGTGCTTGTATGCTTGTATGACTTGAGTGTTGGGTCATGTGACCCCTATCTGTATGTATGATATGTATGGCTCCTCGGAGCCTTCTAAATAAAGTACTTGAGTCGTAGAGTACTGTTGTGATGCCATGTTGTATTTACTCATATCGGGCATATTGTGTGTATGATTGAAATGCTTGGTATGAGTGGGATCCGACTATCTAGTTGTTTATCCTTGGCAGCCTTTCATATGGGGAAATGTAAGTCTTGTGCTTCTGAGCGATAGTAGTCCGCTACAGCCCGGTTCACCGGAGTCCTGCTAGCCCAGCACTACTGCTTGGACACTTGACTGGCCGGCATGTGTTTCACGTCGATCCTATGTCTGTCCCTTCGGGGAAATGTCACGCGGTGATATTCGGAGTCCTGCCTAGCCTGCTACAGCCCGGGTTACCGGAGTCCTGTTAGCCCAGTGCTACAGCCCGAATAGATACGTTGATGACCGACATGTTCGATGTGATTCATGTATGCCTGTCCTCATAGGCTAGCGCCGCTTTGGGTTCACGACTAGCCATGTCGGCCCGGGTTCTCTGTCATATGGATGCTAGCGACTCTATCATATACGTGAGCCAAAAGGCGCAAACGGTCCCGGGCCAGGTAAGGTGGCACCCGTGGGAGTACCGTGCGTGAGGCCGCAAAGTGATATGATGTGTTACACGCTGGATCGATGTGGCTTAGGATCGGGGTCCTGACAGCGTTGGCATCAGAGCCGGACTGCCTGTAGGTTCGCTAAGCCAAACTGGTCGATGTCGAGTCTAGAAATGCTTTAGTTACATGTAGGGGAATTGATTGTGGGAGGGAACGTAAGGCTCTTTTACTCCTTTACCTTATGCCCTCTATTCTGAGTCATTCTCTTCTCATTCTACGTGGGTTAAGGACTAGGCTCTCTTCTCTCTATCAGGTTCACGTGTTACTAAATCCGTAGTAACTTGTAGGATTGTTGGATACAACCCAGTTCAGTTCTACTAAAAGTTTAGTATGTTGCCAATTGAACCAGAACCATGATATGATGTTGTTGAGTGGTTTCGCAAACTGTTGTGGATGTCTCAATTCTTTCTGAGCATTTACAGCCGTTATGCTGTCCAATTTCATCCAGAAATTCTAATGCCTTTGCACTATTTTGTGCTTTCAGATGGCTACCCGTCCCCAAAACCAAGTGGTTCGTCCCGTTGCATCGGTGTATGTGGTCATACCGCCATGTTGGTTCGAGTGATGGTTGAGGCAGGTTACCGATGGTACCCTGAATACACCGTCGAAGAGCAGTTTAGAGATTTCAACCAGAGCCAATATCTGTGTACGGTCAGGATATATCCGTCTTATCCCGGAGCCACGGAACCACTCCACTGTTCTTATGGACTCGGGATCACTATTGGGATGTCCGTTCAAGATGCAGCCTACTCGATGATGACCATTATGCGAGCTAGAACTGCTTTGTTGAGCAACACTGAATTTCGCTACATGCCAGCATCCCTCCCTGGGGCGCATGGTTACCTTCAGGGCATGTACAGTGATGCATCCCATGAGGACTCACTCCTTTGCACCACTACTGAGATGTTGGAAGATAAGGACCATGAAAACCGGGCCTTGCGTATGGAGCTCTTTAATGCTCGTGCTGATCATTGGGCCACCTTGACGAGGTTTGCACCTGCTGTGCAAGCCGGATACATGGACACGAGAGACTTGTACCCTGTGCGGGCTAGTCTGCCAGACTTCATGGAATGGCGTGAGGTGGGAGGCATCACCCCTCCTCGTGGGCCTCTTCTGCCGCCATCTATTGGACCGAGGCCGCACCCAAGTCCCTATGGTCCACAAGCACCGCAGGACCGTCTGTTCCCAGATGACCATGTTCCGCTTCCAGGTCTGGGTGGTGACTTCTATGAGGACTTCTACGGAGCCGTTTGAGCTAGTAGCAGGCTCGCTAGTAATGTAATAGTTGTATGTCCACCGTCCTGTGTGATTGTGGAATATAACTTAGTGTGTATCAATTCCGGAGGTGTAGAAAAATAATGTATAGGAGCTTGGAATGCCTCCGATGAGATGTAACGTCTTTCGTCTTAGTTGTACCTCAACTTGAGCTTGTACTAAACTATATATGATGTGTATGACCGTTGGTATATATATAGCAGTTTCTATATTACCATGTCATGCGGATGATCATCTCTGCATTCCTTGTTATCCATTACATTCCGCACTTCCTTGGCCAGATTTTGCCATCCTGGTTTAAATCGTTGTTTTGTTTTCCCAGGATGGTCAATACCCGCAGCAACCCTGCTGTTTCGGAGCAGGGAGAAGCTAGTGCACCTAGAGAGGAAAGTCTTCCTCAACCACTTTCTCTGGCCGAAGTGATGCTGGAGGCAGAGCGCAACAGGCGCGACACCAATCGCTTGCTAGAGCGGATTGAGCAGAACACTGCACGCCAGCAGAGGATCAATTCGGTGTCCATCAATGACTTTGTCAAGCTGTACCCGCCAAAGTTCAATCATTCCATCGAACCTCTCGATGCGGATGACTGGCTCCGCAGCATCGCTCACAAGCTACGTTCCGCCAACGTAGCTGAAGATGATAAAGTCACCTTTGCTGCCTATCACCTTGAAGGCCCTGCCAGCCTTTGGTGGGAGAATTATGAAGCTATGCGTCCGGTCGGCCAACTCACTACTTGGGCTGATTTCAGTGCCGCTTTTCGTGAGCATCATATCCCGGAAGGCCTTATGGATCGCAAGAGGGAGGAGTTTTGTAACTTCACCCAGGGGAAGCTGTCTGTGGATGCATACAGTCGCGAGTTTGGGAAGCTTGCACGCTATGCTCCCGAAGAAGTATCCACCGACGCCAAGAAGCAGGCAAGGTTCCGCAAGGGACTTAGCCCTGAGCTCCGTCGTGACCTTCGTCTGCATGAATGCATTTCTTTTCCGAAGCTAGTCAATAAGGCCATCAGTGCCGAGACAGGGCAGAATGATTTTGAAGCTTCACGCAAGCACTCCCGTGACTATGGATCTTCATCCGGCTCTGGATCTCAGAAGCGCTGGGTCTGGATTCCAAATTCTGCTATGCCACCCAGGTATACCCCGAGGCCATCCTTTGAGGCGCCTCGTCCCAATCAACAGTATGTGCCGCCCAAGACTTTTGGTGGCCCCACTGCCAATACTGCTCCACGCCCCAATATGATAACTTGCTTCAAGTGTGGTGAGCCGGCCCACTACATCCGTGAGTGTCCCCAGAACAACCCCAACCAGTTCGGAAAGTCTGTTGGACGCGGTAAGTCAACAGCGAAGGTGCTTGTCGCCAAGCCAGCCACCATTGCTCGTGGCCATGTCAACTACGTCTCAGCTGAAGAGACTCAGGAGAACCCCAACGTCGTTCTCGGTACGCTTCTTGTTAATTGCCATCCGGCAACTGTTCTCTTTGATACTGGAGCATCTCATTCATTTATTTCTGAGAGCTATGCTTGATTGCACAACACTACCTTTAGTGACATGCCCACCTCCATGGAAATTCAAACTCCCGGTTCTAGATGGCAAACCTCTAGGATCAGCCATGGAAATGAAATTCTTGTCGACAGATTGGTTTTTCTCGCGTCACTAATAGCTCTCAAGTCTTCGGACATAAACATCATCTTGGGTATGGACTGGATGTCAGCTCATTACGCCAAGATTGATTGCTCAACTAGAACTGTCCAACTTACCCATCCATCGGGCAAGACAGTCAATGTTTTGACCCGAGTATCGGAGCGTCAACTCTACTCTCTAAATGCCAACCCCCTTCCAGACCTCGAAGATATTCCGGTAGTCCGTGACTTCCCGGATGTCTTTCCAGAGGAACTGCCAGGTGTTCCACCTGACAGAGATGTCGAGTTCGTAATAGACCTTGTTCCAGGAACCGTCCCAATCTCTAGGAGACCTTATAAGATGGCACCCCTAGAACTAGCTGAGCTTAAGAAACAACTCGATGAGTCCTTGCAAAAGGGTTTCATCCGTCCTAGTTCATCTCCATGGGCTTGCCCCGTCCTCTTCGTCAAGAAGAAGGATGGAACGGATCGGATGGTTGTGGATTATCGACCTGTCAATTTGGTCACTATCAAGAACAAGTATCCGCTCCCCAGGATCAACGACCTGTATGACCAGCTCGCTGGATCCTCAGTCTTTTCCAAGATGGATTTGAGGTTGGGCTACCATCAAATCAAAATCAAGAACGGGGACATTCCCAAAACGGCCTTCGTTACTCGTTACGGCCAATACGAGTACACCGTCATGTCCTTCGGTTTAACCAATGCTCCAGCTACCTTTTCTCGGTTAATGAACTCGATCTTCATGGAGTACTTGGATAAATTCGTCGTGGTATACCTCGATGATATACTCATCTACTCCAAGAATGAGGAAGAACATGCCGAACATCTAAGGCTAGTATTGATGAAACTTCGAGAGCATCGCCTTTATGCCAAATTCTCCAAGTGCGAATTCTGGTTGCCAGAAGTGACCTATCTGGGCCATGTAATCTCTGGCAAGGGCATTGCTGTCAATCCCGAGCGAGTTCAAGCTGTCCTTGACTGGACTCCACCTGAAACGGTTAAGCAAGTTCGGAGTTTTCTTGGTTTAGCGAGCTATTGCCGCCGCTTCGTCGAGAATTTCTCCAAGGTTGCTAAGCCTCTAACTGAACTCCTCAAGAAAGATAAAAAGTACGAGTGGACCCCATAGTGCGAGTTCAGCTTCCAGGAACTGAAAAGACGCCTGACGTCTGCTCCCGTGCTGGTACCACCAGATTTCTCTAAGGACTTTGTTATCTATTGCGACGCCTCGCGACAAGGACTAGGTTGCATACTCATGCAAGATCGTCATGTGATTGCCTACGCATCTCGACAGTTGCGTCCACATGAGGATAATTATCCCACTCATGATCTAGAGCTTGCAGCAGTAGTCCATGCACTCAAAACCTGGCGACACTACCTTCTGGGTAATCGTTGCGAAATTTACACTGATCACCAAAGTTTGAAATATATCTTCACCCAACCGGATTTGAATCTCAGGCAAAGACGTTGGGTCGAGTTGATCTCGGATTACGACTTAGGAATAACTTACACCCCAGGCAAGGCCAATGTCATGGCTGATGCACTAAGTCGTAAATCTTATTGCAACAACCTGAGGTTACAGCAAAGTCAACCACTTCTCCACGAGGAATTTCGTAAGCTTAACCTTCACATTGTTCCTCGAGGATTCCTTTCCACCCTGGTGGCGAAACCTAACCTTACGGATCAAATCATAGCTGCCCAGAAGCGCGATAAGGGCATATCTCGGATTAAGGAAAACATCGCTAGCGGAGTTGCTAAATGTTTTTCCATGGATGAACGAGGTGTTGTCTTCTTTGAGAACCGCTTGGTGGTTCCCAAGAAACCACATTTACGACAATTGATCCTTAAGGAAGCTCATGAATCCCCTCTCACCATTCATCCTGGTAGTACTAAAATGTATCAAGACCTACGCCAGAGGTTTTGGTGGACTAGGATGAAGAGAGAAATCGCTCAATACATTGCAACTTGCGACGTCTGTCGTCGTGTTAAAGCAGAGCATCAACGGCCTGCTGGCACCCTTCAACCTTTGGAGATTCCTGAATGGAAATGGGATAAAATCGGTATGGATTTCATTACCGGGTTTCCCAGAACCAAAAGAGGGAATAATGCTATCTTCGTTGTTGTCGATCGTCTCTCCAAAGTAGCCCACTTCTTACCTGTTCGCGAGAGCATAACCGCTAGCCAGCTAGCTGATTTGTACATCTCTCGAATAGTGTCTCTCCATGGTGTCCCATTGGAACTTAATTCGGACCGTGGAAGTCTTTTCACCTCTCGATTTTGGGAAAGTTTCCAAAATGCTTTGGGAACTCGACTTTCCTTTAGCACCGCCTTCCATCCGCAATCAAGTGGTCAAGTAGAACGAGTCAATCAAATTCTGGAGGATATGCTCCGAGCTTCTGTCATCTCTTTCGGTATGAATTGGGAGAAGTGCCTTCCATTCGCCGAGTTCACTTATAACAACAGTTATCAAGCTAGCTTGGGCAAAGCCCCTTTCGAAGTTCTGTATGGACGAAAATGTCGAACGCCTCTTAACTGGTCAGAAACCGGCGAGAGACAACTCTTCGGCCCGGACATGATCCAGGATGCAGAAGAGCAGGTTCGTATTATTCGTGAGAAGTTGAAAACCGCCCAGTCTCGACAAAAGAGTCAGTATGACCGCAAGCATAAGCCCATGGCTTATGAAGTCGGCGAGATGGCTTACCTCCGGGTTACACCTTTAAAGGGGACCCATCGATTCGGTATCAAAGGCAAATTGGCTCCTCGTTACATTGGACCCTTACGCATTCTTGCCAAATGAGGGGAAGTTGCTTACCAACTGGAACTACCTCCGCATCTCTCCAGAGTCCATGATGTCTTCCACGTCTCTCAACTCAGGCGTTGCTTCTCGGATCCTATCCGTGGAGTGGACCACGAAACGCTTGATCTCCAAGATAACCTCACCTATCGGGAATACCCCATTCGTATCCTTGATCAAGCCGAGCGTACCACTCGACGCCACAATATCAAGTTTCTCAAGGTTCAATGGTCACACCATTCCGAGCAAGAGGCTACATGGGAAAGGGAGGATCGTCTTCGACTTGAGTATCCCACCTTCTTTCCGACAGATCCTAAATCTCGGGACGAGATTCTTTTGAGTGGGGGTGAGTTGTCACATCCCACCTAGCTCATGCATTAGAGTGTGCATCATGTTTACTTTTGACAGAAAATTGAAATGGGGAAGCCAGAACCCCCAGCACCCCTCCTGAAATCAACTAGGGTTTACTAAAAATATTTTCAATGAACCTGAAATGCCCTTCTAAAATGTTCACCCTCTTTGTCTTGGGTTGAAACCTCTGGCAAAAATGGTGCATATTTTTCTAGGTCAACAGAAGGTCATTGAATTAATGCATTAGTATTTGAATTTGGGCATTTAAATTTTTTAAAATATTTCAAATGCTCAAATATCTCCAAACTAAAATGTTCCTTGCTGGAAATATTCCAACTAAGGATCAGGTGCAGTTTGGTGATTTTTGGAGTTGTGCTAGTATTTTTAATAAGTCTACAAAGTTACAAAAGAAATAAAAAAGGAAACAAAAATCAGAAAGGACTTACCTGGCCAAACCCCCCCAGCCGGCCCACCTGGCGGCCCAGCACTGTGCTGGCCCGAGCCAGCCAGCTGCTTCGTCCCCGCCAGGCAGGCAGGGTGGTGACGCCGACGAGCGCAAGCTCGCCACGACGCCACCTGCTCGCCGCTTCGCCGCCCCGCTGTCCTGGACGGCCTCCACGTCGTGCCCCCGACGCCCTGGACACGTCCACTTCTCCCTGCCTCTCTCCCTCGCTCCCCTTCGCCATGGCCGACGCCACCGTCGCCGCTCCGCCGTCATAGCCGTAGCCACCGTCGTCCCCGTGCCACGAGACCGTGTCCAACCTCTCCGCCGTCGTCGACTTCGTCGAGCAGCACGAGCTCGAGCGCTCGCGTGCCCCGAAGCCACCGCACCGACCCCACCCGAGTCCACCGTCGCCGGAGATCCCCTTCAACGCCGTCGCCGCACCAGCTCGTCCTCGACCACGCCGTCTGGCTCTGCGAGTTCGCTGTGAGCATAGCCACCTCCCCATCCTCTCCTTTCCTCCTCTCGTGCACCACAGCGACTGCACATAGTTCAACCGCACGCGCCGCCGCGGAGCTCATCGCCGACGAGGCTCCGGCCACCCAATGGCCCCACCACCTTGTCCACTAGCCTCATCGCACACCCAGGGGCCCGACGCATCACTCCACGCGCCTCGCCGTGCCCCGCAGCCCCGGTTCCACCTTCGCCCGAGCCCCGGCGCCGCCAAACTCGTCGCCGGCGCCAACTCCGGCCACCCCGACCCCAACCAACTCCACCAAGAGTTGCGGGTCAGCTCCCGCATCACGTAGACGTGCTCCGCCGTCGATTTGGTCGCCGGAGCACGAATCTACACTTCCTCCGCCGCGTCTGGACGTCGCCGGCGGCTCAACGCCGGCGGAGTTGACCCGTTGACCCCCTGGGTCTATGACATGTGGGCCCCGCCCGCTAACTAATCCAGGATTAGGAATAATCTAATCTGTTTAAACTAATGACCCTGACACGCGGGACCCACGCGTCAGGTTTGACCTGGACCGGGTCTGTTGACCTGCTGAGGTCAGCATGACCTCATGCTGACGCCACAATTAATTTTCTGGATTTATTTTTGCACAGGAAATTCCAGAAATTAGTTCAAACTTCAAAAATTCATAGAAAATTATCTATAACTCCAAATGCAAAGTTTCATATATGAAAAATTATCAGAAAAATCCAACCTATCCATTGGTACTGGTTTCATGCATGTCAGAACAAGTTAAACCCACTGTTTAGGCTTTGCAAGTTGATGCACTAATATGGTCTTCATAAATGAGTTTCCATTTGAATCTTTGGTTCAAATGGGTTCATTCCCTTCTGACTTAACTTACACTAGGTCAGGACACATCCATATTGCCATGTCATAGCATGCATCATATTGTTGCATATCGCCATGTTTTGATCGTGTTTCGATGTGTTCATCGTGGTAGGTTCTGCCTCCGAGGATATCTCCGAGTATCCAACTGAAGGGCAGTATCCCACGACCACTCCATCAGGCAAGCAACCCATTGATCATTCCGATACAAACCCATGTTCTCGCTTCTGCTCTCGTTTACTGCATTAGGACAACGCGTTTCAAACTGCTGTGTGTCGCGGTAGTTGAACCCACTTCCTTTGCATGACCTGTCCTTGCCACAGTAACTAGATGAAACCCACTAGCATGTGTAGGAGTTGATTGAGCCAATGCATGTGTGTGTGTTCCTACCATGCTATGCTTGCTATGCTTAGAGTTGTGTCAGGTCTGGCTCATCGGGATGATGAACTGGAGTGAAAGGTTGTGTCGGTGACAAGAGTGAAGTGTCGAACACGATTTGGTAAAGGAATCGATGAGAGGCCATGTAGGAGTACATGGTGGGTTGTTTCATTGAGGCCGTCCTTAAGAACTGAGATCTGTGTTTGTGATCCATGATACAGATACTACCACACATTGGGCCCTGAAATACGACCCCGCTCGACTTCTTATCCACCCTTGTCCTCTGTCCAGGAGTTGCAAGTAGTTTCTGGTGTTTGTAGTATGCTGGGGGCCGCACGCGGCGCTGACCATCGGGGTGGGCTGTGTTGCGGTAGGCACGTGGCCGGGTCAACCGGGCGCCCGTTTGGTGTCTCGGAACCCTGTTCACATCGTTCGGGGCCGTTAGTGGAAACCTCGGCCGGACTCCCTGCGGATGGAACCCGAATAGGCGATAAACCTGGACTAGAGACTTGAGTGTTTAGGTAGGTCGCGGTCTACACCCACGTCGGCTTTCGCTTGAAGTCTGCCGAGCACATGTCGTGTGCAGACGCTAAGTGGTGGAAACATGTGTGAAGAAGTACACCCCTGCAGGGTTATAAATGAACTATTCGAATAGCCGTGTCCGCGGTAATGGACTTCTGGGTTGCCTATATCAGTTCATAGACAAGTTAAATGGATACTACTAAAAATCTCAAGATAAGTGTGAGTACCGCGGATGGCCCTCTCGTAGGATGGCGAGAGAGGATCCTCGGTGGAGTATTGTGATGGTGATAGTGGACTCGTGTGCGACAAATGTTTTACAAGTGGCGTCTATCGTAGGATAGCTTAGCCAAGAGTCAAAGCTGGCTTGCTGCAATAACCCCACTACCTTCTTGAGAATGTGCATGTATGATAGGTTCCTGTTGTAAGACTTGCTGAGTACTTCTGTACTCATGTTGCTTTAATCATGTTTTTCAGACGACTGCACCAACCCCTCTGATGGGTTTTATGTAGACCTCGACGTTGACGAGTGACTTATCACCCAGGTGGTGATCCAAGACTTGTGAAGGGTCGATGTAGATAGACAGGCTTCATCAAGCCTTCTTTCTTTCTAGTGTCTGTACTCAGACTAGTTTGCTTCCGCATGTGCTTGTATGCTTGTATGACTTGAGTGTTGGGTCATGTGACCCCTATCTGTATGTATGATATGTATGGCTCCTCGGAGCCTTCTAAATAAAGTACTTGAGTCGTAGAGTACTGTTGTGATGCCATGTTGTATTTACTCATATCGGGCATATTGTGTGTATGATTGAAATGCTTGGTATGAGTGGGATCCGACTATCTAGTTGTTTATCCTTGGCAGCCTTTCATATGGGGAAATGTAAGTCTTGTGCTTCTGAGCGATAGTAGTCCGCTACAGCCCGGTTCACCGGAGTCCTGCTAGCCCAGCACTACTGCTTGGACACTTGACTGGCCGGCATGTGTTTCACGTCGATCCTATGTCTGTCCCTTCGGGGAAATGTCACGCGGTGATATTCGGAGTCCTGCCTAGCCTGCTACAGCCCGGGTTACCGGAGTCCTGTTAGCCCAGTGCTACAGCCCGAATAGATACGTTGATGACCGACATGTTCGATGTGATTCATGTATGCCTGTCCTCATAGGCTAGCGCCGCTTTGGGTTCACGACTAGCCATGTCGGCCCGGGTTCTCTGTCATATGGATGCTAGCGACTCTATCATATACGTGAGCCAAAAGGCGCAAACGGTCCCGGGCCAGGTAAGGTGGCACCCGTGGGAGTACCGTGCGTGAGGCCGCAAAGTGATATGATGTGTTACACGCTGGATCGATGTGGCTTAGGATCGGGGTCCTGACATGCTAAGACGCTTGGGAGAAAGAGAACGAACCGGCGCTCCGGCCCCGACAAGCCAAGACTGTCGAGGAGTGAAGACACAAGGATCCAACCACGACAAGCCAAGGTTGCCGGGGGCTGCAGATTCAGATAAGTCCTTCATCCCCTATTGTACATTTTTGTGTGGAACTGGGACATGTGAATGTTGGAAATATGCCCTAGAGGCAATAATAAATGGATTATTATATTTCCTTGTTCATGATAATTGTCTATTGTTCATGCTATAATTGTATTGTTCGGAAATCATAATACATGTGTGAATACATAGACCACAATGTGTCCCTAGTAAGCCTCTAGTTGACTAGCTCGTTGATCAATAGATAGTCATGGTTTCCTGACTATGGACATGGGGATGTCATTGATAACGGGATCACATCATTAGGAGAATGATGTGATGGACAAGACCCAAAACTAAGCATAGCACAAAAGATCGTATAGTTCGTTTGCTAGAGCTTTTCTGAATGTCAAGTATCATTCCTTAGACCATGAGATTATGCAACTCCCGGATACCGTAGGAATGCTTTGGGTGTATCAAACGTCACAACGTAACTGGGTGACTATAAAGGTGCACTACAGGTATCTCCGAAAGTATCTGTTGGGTTGGCATGGATCGAGACTGGGATTTGTCACTCCGTGTGACGGAGAGGTATCTCTGGGCCCACTCGGTAAGACATCATCATAATGAGCTCAAAGTGATCAAGGTGTTGTTCACGGGATGATGTGTTACGGGAACGAGTAAAGAGACTTGCCGATAACGAGATTGAACAAGGTATCGGTATACCGACGATCGAATCTCGGGCAAGTATCGTACCGATGGACAAAGGGAATTGAGTACGGGATTGATTAAAGTCCTCGACATCGTGGTTCATCCGATGAGATCATCGAGGAGCATGTGGGAGCCAACATGGGTATCCAGATCCCGCTGTTGGTTATTGACCGGAGATCGTCTCGGTCATGTCTGCATGTCTCCCGAACCCGTAGGGTCTACACACTTAAGGTTCGGTGACGCTAGGGTTGTGAAGATATGAGTATGCAGCAAACCGAAGGTTGTTCGGAGTCCCGGACGAGATCCCGGACGTCACGAGAGGTTCCGGAATGGTTCGGAGGTAAAGATTTATATATGGGAAGTTGTTGTACGGACACCGAAAAGTCTCGGGGGCATATCGGTATTGTACCGGGGCCACCGGAGAGGCACCGGGGGTCCACCTTGAGGGGCCAGCCCTCTCGGAGGGCCTCATGGGCCACAAGGGGCAGGGAACCAGCCCCTGGAGGGCTGGGCGCGCCCCCTTCCCTTGGGCCCATGCGCCTAGGGTTGGGGGGAAACCCTAGTGGGGGCGCCCCCCTTGCTTGGGGGGCAAGCCCCCCACCCTTGGCCGCCGCCCCCCTGGAGATCCATCTCTAGGGCTGCGCCCCCCCTAGGGGGCCTATATAAAGGGGGGAGAGGGAGGGCAGCCGTACCCCTGCTGCATTGGCGCCTCCCTCTCCCCGTTACACCTCTCCCTCTCTCCACAGAAGCTTGGCGAAGCCCTGCTGGAACTCTGCTGCATCCACCACCACGCCGCCGTGCTGCTGGATCTTCATCAACCTCTCCTTCCCCCTTGCTGGATCAAGAAGGAGGAGATGTCATCCCGACCGTACGTGTGTTGAACGCGGAGGTGCTGTCCGTTCGGCACTAGGTCATCGGTGATTCGGATCACGACGAGTACGACTCCATCATCCACGTTCTCCTTGAACGCTTCCGTTGCGATCTACAAGTGGTATGTAGATGCTCTCCTATCCCCTCGTTGCTAGAATACTCCATGGATAGATCTTGGTGATGCGTAGGAAAATTTTAATTTCTGCTACGATCCCCAACAGTGGCATCATGAGCTAGGTCTATGCGTAGTTTCTATGCACGAGTAGAACACAAAGTAGTTGTGGGCGTCGAATTGTCAATTCTTCTTGCCGTTACTAGTCCTATCTTGGTTCAGCGGTATTGTGGGATGAAGCGGCCCGGACCAACCTTACACGTACGCTTACGTGAGACCGGTTCCACCGACTAACATGCACTAGTTGCATAAGGTGGCTGGCGGGTGTCTGTCTCTCCCACTTTAGTTGGATCGGATTCGATGAACAGGGTCCTTATGAAGGGTAAATAGAGATTGGCAATTTACGTTGTGGTTTTAACGTAGGTAAGAAACGTTCTTGCTAGCAACCTATAACAGCCACGTAAAAACTTGCAACAACAATTAGAGGACGTCTAACTTGTTTTTGCAGCAAGTGCTTTGTGATGTGATATGGCCAGAAGTTGTGATGAATCATGTATGTGATGTATGAGATGATCTTGTTATTGTAATAGGAATCACGACTTGCATGTCGATGAGTAGGACAACCTGCAGGAGCCATAGGAGTTGTCTTTATTTATTTATGACCTGCGTGTCAACTTAAATCGTCATGTAATTACTTTACTTTATTGCTAAAGCGTTAGCCATAGTAGTAGAAGTAATAGTTGACGTGACAACTTCAAAAAGACACGATGATGGAGATCATGATGATGGAGATCATGGTGTCATGCCGGTGACAACGATGAACATGGCGCCCCGAAGATGGAGATCAAAGGAGCGAAATGATGTTGGCCATATCATGTCACTATTTGATTGCATGTGATGTTTATCATGTTTTTACATCTTATTTGCTTAGAACGACGGTAGCATAAATAAGATGATCCCTCATTAAAATATCAAAAATGTGTTCTCCCTAACTGTGCACCGTTGCTAAGGTTCGTCGTTCCGAAGCACCACGTGATGATCGGGTGTGATAGGTCCTTACGTTCGCATACAACGGGTGTAAGCCAGATTTACACACGCAATACACTTAGGTTGGATTGACGAGCCTAGCATGTACAGACATGGCCTCGGAACACGGAGGACCGAAAGGTCGAACATGAGTCGTATAGAAGATACGATCAACATGGAGATGTTCACCGATGATGACTAGTCCGTCTCACGTGATGATCGGACACGGCCTAGTTGACTCGGATCATGTATCACTTAGATGACTAGAGGGATGTCAAATCTGAGTGGGAGTTCATTCATTAATTTGATTAGATGAACTTAATTATCATGAACTTAGTCTAAATCTTTACAATATGTCTTGTAGATCAAATGTCCCACGCTAATGTCACCCTCAACTTCAACGCGTTCCTAGAGAAAACCAAGCTAAAAGATGATGGCAGCAACTATGCGGACTGGGTCCGGAACGTGAGGATCATCCTCATAGCTGCCAAGAAAGATTATGTCCTAGAAGCACCGCTAGGTGATGCACCATTCCCAGCAAATCAGGACGTTATGAACGCCCATCAGTCTCGTGCTGATGATTATTCCCTCGTTCAGTGCGGCATGCTTTACAGCTTAGAACCGGGGCTCCAAAAGCGTTTTGAGCAACACGGAGCATATGAGATGTTCGAGGAGCTGAAATTGATTTTCCAAGCTCATGCCCGGGTCGAGAGATATGATGTCTCCGACAAGTTCTTTAGCTGTAAGATGGAGGAAAATAGCTCTGTCAGTGAACACATACTCAAGATGTCTGGGTTGCACAACCGCTTGACTCAGCTGGAAGTTAATCTCCCGGATGTGGCGGTCATTGACAGAATCCTTCAGTCGCTCCCACCTAGCTACAAGAGCTTCGTGATGAACTACAATATGCAGGGGATGGAAAAGACCATTCCCGAGTTGTATTCAATGCTGAAATCTACAGAGGTGGAGATCAAAAAGGAACATCAAGTGTTGATGGTGAATAAAACCACTAAGTTCAAGAAAGGCAAGGGTAAGAAGAACTTCAAGAAGGACGGCAAGGAGGTTGCCGCACCTGGTAAATCAGTTGCCAGGAAGAAGTCAAAGAATGGACCCAAACCTGAAACTGAGTGTTTTTTATTGCAAGGGAACTGGTCACTGGAAGCGGAATTGCCCCAAGTACTTAGCAGATAAGAAGGCCGGCAACACTAAAGGTATATGTGATATACATGTAATTGATGTGTACCTTACCAGTGCTCGTAGTAGCTCCTGGGTATTTGATACCGGTGCCGTTGCTCATATTTGTAACTCAAAACAGGAGCTGCGGAATAAACGGAGACTGGCGAAGGACGAGGTGACGATGCGCGTCGGGAATGGTTCCAGGGTCGATGTGATCGCCGTCGGCACGCTACCTCTACATTTACCTAAGGGATTAGTTTTGAACCTCAATAATTGTTATTTAGTACCAAGTTTGAGCATGAACATTGTATCTGGATCTCGTTTAATGCGAGATGGTTACTCATTTAAATTCGAGGATAATGGTTGTTCTATTTATATGAGTGATATGTTTTATGGTCATGTTCCGATGGTCAATGGTTTATTCTTAATGAATCTCGTGCGTGATAATACACATATTCATAGTGTGAATACCAAAAGGTGTAAAGTTGATAACGATAGTCCCACATACTTGTGGCACTGCCGCCTTGGTCACATTGGTGTCAAGCGCATGAAGAAGCTCCATGCTGCTGGACTTTTAGAGTCTCTCGATTATGAATCATTTGACACGTGCGAACCATGCCTCATGGGCAAAATGACCAAAACTCCATTCTCAGGGACAATGGAGCGAGCAACCAACTTGTTGGAAATCATACATACAGATGTGTGTGGACCAATGAGCGTTGAGGCTCGCGGAGGCTATCGTTATGTTCTCACTCTCACTGATGATTTGAGTAGATATGGGTATGTCTACTTGATGAAACACAAGTCTGAGACCTTTGAAAAGTTCAAGTAGTTTCAGAGTGAGGTTGAGAATCAACGTGACAGAAAAATAAAGTTCTTACGATCAGATCGTGGGGGAGAATATTTAAGTCATGAATTTGGCACACACTTAAGAAAATGTGGAATCGTTTCACAACTCACGCCGCCTGGAACACCTCAGCGTAACGGTGTGTCCGAACGTCGTAATCGCACTCTATTGGATATGGTGCGGTCTATGATGTCTCTTACAGATCTACCGCTATCATTTTGGGGATACGCTCTAGAGACAGTCGCATTCACTTTAAATAGGGCTCCGTCAAAATCCGTTGAGACGACACCGTATGAATTATGGTTTGGGAAGAAACCTAAGCTGTCATTTCTGAAAGTTTGGGGTTGCGATGTTTATGTCAAGAAACTTCAACCTGAAAAACTCGAACCCAAATCGGAAAAATGCGTCTTCATAGGATATCCCAAGGAAACAGTTGGGTATACCTTCTACCTCAGATCCGAAGGCAAGATCTTTGTTGCCAAGAACGGGTCCTTTCTAGAGAAAGAGTTTCTCGCGAATGAAGTAAGTGGGAGGAAAGTAGAGCTTGATGAAGTACTACCTCTTGAAAATCAGAGTAGCGCAGCTCAGGAAAATGTTCCTGTGGTGCCTGCACCGATTAGAGAGGAGGTTAATGATGATGATCAAGATACTTCTGATCAAGCTCCTACTGAACTTCGTAGGTCCACAAGGACGCGTTCCGCACCAGAGTGGTACGACAACCCTGTCCTGGAAATCATGTAGTTGGACAATGGTGAGCCTTCGAACTATGAAGAAGCGATGGCGGGCCCAGATTCCGACAAATGGCTAGAAGCCATGAAATCCGAGATAGAATCCATGTATGAAAACAAAGTATGGACTTTGAATGACTTGCCCGATGATCGGCGAGCCATAGAAAATAAATGGATCTTTAAGAAGAAGACAGACGCGGATGGTAATGTGACCATCGATAAAGCTCGACTTGTCGCCAAGGGTTATCGGCAAGTTCAACGGGTTGACTACGATGAGACTTTCTCTCCCGTAGCAAAGCTGAAGTCTGTCCGAATCATGTTAGCAATTGCCGCATACTATGATTATGAGATATGGCAAATGGACGTCAAAACGGCATTCCTTAACGGCTTCCTTAAGGAAGAATTGTATATGATGCAGCCGGAAGGTTTTGTCGATCCTAAGAATGCTAACAAAGTATGCAAGCTCCAGCGCTCTATCTATGGGCTGGTGCAAGCATCTCGGAGTTGGAACATTCGCTTTGATGAGATGATCAAAGCGTTTGGGTTTATGCAGACTTATGGAGAAGCCTGCGTTTACAAGAAAGTGAGTGGGAGCTCCGTAGCATTTCTCATATTATATGTGGATGACATACTATTGATGGGAAATGATATAGAATTCTTGGAAAGCATAAAGGCCTATTTGAACAAGTGTTTTTCAATGAAGGACCTTGGAGAAGCTGCTTATATATTAGGCATCAAGATCTATAGGGATAGATCGAGACGCCTCATCGGTCTTTCACAAAGTACGTACCTTGACAAGATTTTGAAGAAGTTCAAAATGGATCATTCCAAGAAGGGGTTCTTGCCTGTATTGCATGGTGTGCGATTGAGCACGGCTCAATGCCCGACCACGGCAAAAGATATAGAAGAGATGAGTGTCATCCCCTATGCCTCAGCTATAGGGTCTATTATGTATGCCATGCTGTGTACCAGACCCGATGTAAACCTTGCCATAAGTTTGGTAGGTAGGTACCAAAGTAATCCCGGCAAGGAACACTGGACATCGGTTAAAAACATCCTGAAGTACCTGAAAAGGACTAAGGATATGTTTCTCGTTTATGGAGGTGCCGAAGAGCTCGTCGTAAAGGGTTACGTCGACGCCAGCTTCGACACAGATCTGGATGACTCCAAGTCACAAACCGGATACGTGTATATTTTGAATGGAGGGGCAGTAAGCTGGTGCAGTTGCAAGCAAAGCGTCGTGGCGGGATCTACATGTGAAGCAGAGTATATGGCAGCCTCGGAGGCAGCACAAGAAGCAGACTGGGTGAAGGAGTTCATTACCGACCTAGGAGTCATACCCAATGCGTCGGACCCGATGACTCTCTTCTGTGACAACACTGGAGCAATTGCCCTTGCGAAGGAGCCCAGGTTTCACAGGAAGACCAGGCATATCAAGCGTCGCTTCAACTCCATTAGTGAAAGTGTCCAAAATGGAGACATAGAGATTTGTAAAGTACATACGGACCTGAATGTGGCGGATTCGTTGACTAAACCTCTCCCTAGAGCAAAACATGATCAACACCAAAATTCCATGGGTGTGCGATTCATCACAATGTAACTAGACTATTGTCTCTAGTGCAAGTGGGAGACTGTTGGAAATATGCCCTAGAGGCAATAATAAATGGATTATTATATTTCCTTGTTCATGATAATTGTCTATTGTTCATGCTATAATTGTATTGTTCGGAAATCATAATACATGTGTGAATACATAGACCACAATGTGTCCCTAGTAAGCCTCTAGTTGACTAGCTCGTTGATCAATAGATAGTCATGGTTTCCTGACTATGGACATGGGGATGTCATTGATAACGGGATCACATCATTAGGAGAATGATGTGATGGACAAGACCCAAACCTAAGCATAGCACAAAAGATCGTATAGTTCGTTTGCTAGAGCTTTTCTGAATGTCAAGTATCATTCCTTAGACCATGAGATTACGCAACTCCCGGATACCGTAGGAATGCTTTGGGTGTATCAAACGTCACAACGTAACTGGGTGACTATAAAGGTGCACTACAGGTATCTCCGAAAGTATCTGTTGGGTTGGCATGGATCGAGACTGGGATTTGTCACTCCGTGTGACGGAGAGGTATCTCTGGGCCCACTCGGTAAGACATCATCATAATGAGCTCAAAGTGATCAAGGTGTTGTTCACGGGATGATGTGTTACGGGAACGAGTAAAGAGACTTGCCGGTAATGAGATTGAACAAGGTATCGGTATACCGACGATTGAATCTCGGGCAAGTATCGTACCGATGGACAAAGGGAATTGAGTACGGGATTGATTAAAGTCCTCGACATCGTGGTTCATCCGATGAGATCATCGAGGAGCATGTGGGAGCCAACATGGGTATCCAGATCCCGCTGTTGGTTATTGACCGGAGATCGTCTCGGTCATGTCTGCATGTCTCCCGAACCCGTAGGGTCTACACACTTAAGGTTCGGTGATGCTAGGGTTGTGAAGATATGAGTATGCAGCAAACCGGAGGTTGTTCGGAGTCCCGGATGAGATCCCGGACGTCACGAGAGGTTCCGGAATGGTTCGGAGGTAAAGATTTATATATGGGAAGTTGTTGTACGGACACCGGAAAGTCTCGGGGGCATATCGGTATTGTACCGGGGCCACCGGAGAGGCACCGGGGGTCCACCTTGAGGGGCCAGCCCTCTCGGAGGGCCTCATGGGCCACAAGGGGCAGGGAACCAGCCCCTGGAGGGCTGGGCGCGCCCCCTTCCCTTGGGCCCATGCGCCTAGGGTTGGGGGGAAACCCTAGTGGGGGCGCCCCCCTTGCTTGGGGGGCAAGCCCCCCACCCTTGGCCGCCGCCCCCTGGAGATCCATCTCCAGGGCTGCGCCCCCCCTAGGGGGCCTATATAAAGGGAGGAGAGGGAGGGCAGCCGTACCCCTGCTGCATTGGCGCCTCCCTCTCCCCGTTACACCTCTCCCTCTCTCCACAGAAGCTTGGCGAAGCCCTGCTGGAACTCTGCTGCATCCACCACCACGCCGTCGTGCTGCTGGATCTTCATCAACCTCTCCTTCCCCCTTGCTGGATCAAGAAGGAGGAGACGTCATCCCGACCGTACGTGTGTTGAACGCGGAGGTGCTGTCCGTTCGGCACTTGGCCATCGGTGATTCGGATCACGGCGAGTACGACTCCATCATCCACGTTCTCCTTGAACGCTTCCGTTGCAATCTACAAGTGGTATGTAGATGCTCTCCTATCCCCTCGTTGCTAGAATACTCCATGGATAGATCTTGGTGATGCGTAGGAAATTTTAATTTCTGCTACGATCCCCAACAGTGAAACCTCGTTTATATTCTTAAGCCACCGTGCTCCCCTTTTCCTGTACCCAAGAGCTATCCCCCTGGGTCGGAACTTGGTCATAGTCGCGGTGGCAAGGAAATGAACGAAGGGCCTAACTCTACTCCGCCCATGCCTCCGCCAAGAGCGTGAGAATGGTCGAGTGAAGTGGGGGGATGGCAAGGCCTATTGCCGGGCGACAATGTTTATCTTAAAAATAACAAGGATTCGTTCCTTGGCATGGGCCTCGCTCACGCACAAAGAACACGACAAGCACCCTTTTTCATTAAAAACATCCATACAGTTACAGTTCATACGGAATTAAAAACATGAGCAAGGGGATTACAAGTCTTAAAATTAACAAGTGCCCGCAGGCTTACAAACTAAAAAGAGATAAGGTGCCCGTAATCCCTTTCTTGTCCCTCTCCTCTGAAGGTGGAACAAGACAGCAGGGGGGCAAAAAGAGTTCCTAGGAAAGGTGCGAGGAGCAGAAGGCACCAAGAGAGCATCCTGGTGCCGAGAGGGGAGCTGGAAGATGAGGCAACGGGCCGACAATACGCGATGAAGGTGTCGGTGCCCGCATACTCCGACTTGACGGCCGCCACCCGCCTTCTTCGCCTTCTCCGGCCCTCCTACGCCAGCCGCCCAAGGAGATGATGGGGAGCGCGCCGATGGAGAGTGAGGGAGTCCTGGATTAGGGGGTATCTGGACAGCCGGACTATATCCTTTGGCCGGACTGTTGGACTATGAAGAGACAAGATTGAAGACTTCGTCCCGTGTCCGGATGGGACTCTCCTTTGCGTGGAAGGCAAGCTTGGCAATACGGATATGTAGATCTCCTTCTTTCTAACCGACTCTGTGTAACCCTAGCCCCCTCTGGTGTCTATATAAACCGGAGGGTTTAGTCCGTAGGACAACAACAATCATACCATAGGCTAGCTTCTAGGGTCTAGCCTCTTCGATCTCGTGGTAGATCAACTCTTGTAATACCCATATCATCAATATCAATCAAGAAGGAGTAGGGGTTTACCCCCATCGAGAGGGCCCGAACCTGGGTAAAAACATCGTGTCCCTTGTCTCCTGTTACCATCCGCCTAGACGCACAGTTCGGGACCCGCTACCCGAGATCCGCCGGTTTTGACACCGACATTGGTGCTTTCATTGAGAGTTCCTCTGTGTCGTCATCGTCAGGCTTGATGGCTCCTTCGATCATCGATAGCGATGCAGTCCAGGGTGAGACTTTCCTCCCCGGACAGATCTTTGTATTCGGCGGCTTCGCACCGCGGGCCAACTCGTTTGGCCATCTGGAGCAGATCGAGAGTTACGCCCCTGGCCATCAGGTCAGGTTTGGAAACCTAAACTACACGGCCGACATCCGTGGAGACTTGATCTTCAATGGATTCGAGCCCCTGCCGAGTGCGCCGCACGGTCATGATGAGCTTGATTTAGCTCTGCCGTCGGACAGTGTTCAGGAGATCGCACCTGCAACCACTCTGACCCTCAATTCGGAGCCAATTGCACCATCCATGGACGGGTGGCTAGACCCCGTCACGGAGGTCATAGTCTCAGCGGCGATCGAGCCGAATACCTACCTTACCCTTCACAAGAGCCATGACTCCAAACTGCCGGGTTCTTCTCCGGCCGCGGACTCCGAACCGCCTGCGCCCGTGCCCGTCGAATCCGACTGGGCGCCGATCATGGAGTTCACCTCCATGGATATCTTTCAGCACTCGCCCTTCGGCGACATACTGAACTCATTAAGGTCCCTCTCCTTGTCAGGAGAAACCTGGCCGAACTATGTCTGGCAGGATTGGGATGCGGATGGCGAAGAAATTTGCCGCCCACCCACCACCCACTTAGTAGCCAATGTCGATGATTTGACCGACATGCTCGACTTCGACTCCGAAGACATCGATGGTATGGACGACGATGCAGGAGACAAACAGGAACCACTGCCCACAGGGCACTGGACAACCACCTCATCCCATGATGTATACATGGTGGACACACCCAAAGAAAACGACGACGAGGAACGGAAGGACACAACGAAGGATTGTTCCCTTGAGAAGCTGTCAAGGCGGCGGCGTAAACGCCGCTCCAAATCCCGCCTCGATAGAAACAACGATCACATAGGCCCAGCGATAGAGCAGGGTGAGCCAGCAGACGACGAACATGACATTGAATAACCATCCGACGAGGGCAACACGGAGAATCAAACCGAACAACCCGTCTCCGACGAGGATAACAGTCCGGACGACATCACACCGGACAAGCTCATGGAGCAGATGAATCTCCATCAAAGGCTTGTCGCCACTGCGCAGAGCCTGAAAAAGCAGAAGCGAAAGCTCAAGGCTGCGGAAGATACACTCAGAATTAGATGGAGTAAAGTACTCAACACCGCAAAAAAGTATGGCGGCAGTCGCCACACAAAGAGCTACCCGAAGCGAAAGCTACTACCTGAATTCGATGATGAGGCCTTAGAGCCCCCGCAATAAAAAAACAAAACAGCCATCCGGTCAGATAGACGACCTCGGGGCCAACGTAGAACGGCGAATGACGCCGCACACAAGCCAGTACGCGATCCACGTGAGGACTCGCATCATAAGTATGGCCCAACCCGATCCATCTACGGGCCAAGAAAGCGCGCCCCAGCACGCAATGCAACACAACTAAAATCCGAACACCACGGTACACCCAAATACAGGGGTGCCGCACACCCCCTATGTTTCACCGATGAGGTGCTGGACCATGAATTTCCAGAGGGATTCAAACCCATAAACATAGAGGCATATGACAGAACGACAGACCCCGGAGTCTGGATTGAAGACTACATCCTCCATATCCACATGGCTCGAGGAGACGATCTCCATGCCATCAAGTACTTACCCCTCAAGCTTAAAGGGCCAGCCCGGCACTGGCTTAAAAGCCTCCCTGAAAACACATTGGTAGTTGGGAGGAGCTCGAGGACGCTTTTCGGGCAAATTTTCAAGGGACCTATGTCCGACCGCCGGATGCAGACGATCTAAGTCATATAACTCAACAGCCCGGAGAGTCGGCCCGAAAGCTTTGGAATAGGTTTCTCACTAAAAAGAACCAAATAATCGACTGTCCGGACGCCGAAGCCTTAGCAGCTTTCAAACACAACGTTCGGGATGAATGGTTTGCCAGACACCTCGGCCAGGAAAAGCTAAGAACAATGGCTGCATTAACAAGCCTCATGACCCGCTTTTGCGCGGGCAAGGACAACTGGTTAGCCCGATGCAGCACCAGCGACCCAAGTACATCCGAAGTCAGGGACGGAAACGGAAAGCCACGATGCAGCAAAAACAAGCGCTGGAATAAAGAAGACATCCCGAAGAGCACGGCGGTAAACGCCGGATTCAAAATCTCTCGGCCGAGTCAGCAAAAGCTTCCCCTCATAGGCAACAGAGACAAACTATCCAGCCTAAACAACATTTTGGACAAACTATGTCAGATCCACAGCACCCCTGATAAACCTGCCAATCATACCCATAGAGAATGTTGGGTCTTCAAGCAGTCCGGCAAACTCAACGCCGAACACAAGGGGTTGGATACACCAAGTGAGGACGAGGACGAGCCTCGCAAACAAAGCACTGGGGAACAGAAATCCCCACCAGAAGTCAAAACAGTAAACGTGTTACACGTGATAAAGAAAAACAACGTGGCACTCATAGAGACACGTGCCCCAGGGCCTATCACCGCGGAGTTCCGCCACTGGTCGTCCCAACCGATCACCTTCAACCATCGGGATTACTCGACAAGTATCCGGCATGCAGGATGGGCTGCCTTGGTGTTAGACCCGATAATCGACGGATACCACTTCACACAAGTCCTGATGGATGGCCGCAGCAGTTTAAACCTGATGTATCAGGATACAGTTCGCAAAATGGGGATAGACCCAACAAAAATCAGTCACAGCAATACTGCCTTTAAAGGAGTAACGCCAGGCCCAGAAGCCCATTGCATGGGCTCCCTGCTACTAGAGGTTATATTCGGCTTTCCCGATAACTTCCGCAGCAAAAAATTAACCTTTCACATCGCTCCATTCCAAAGTGGCTATCAAGCACTACTCGGACACGAAGCTTTTGCCCGGTTTAACGCAATACCGCATTACGCTTCTCTCATGCTTAAAATGCCCGGTCCACGTGGCATCATTACAGTAAATGGAAATATTGAGTGCTCCTTGCACGTGGAAGACCGCACGGCTGCCTTGGCAGCCGCACACTAAACGGCCTCACCAACTAGAGCATCTGACAGGTCGTTAAGACCATGGACACGGTTAGACGAGTCCGGCGTAGCTACACACGATTGACACAGGTTTGATGGCTATACCCCCATAACAATACAAGGGGCTCAACGCGTGTAAACAAGTGACAATTAGGCTCAATTTTACACATCTTGAACCATACTTGGTTTACTTAGCATAACCTACCTTTTGCACGACAACTTTCTTAGCTAAGATTCTCTCTTTTGCAGATGACCATCTTGCTACACCCATCCAGGATACGGCACAACGGAGACGCAGGCGCAGACGTGCAGCAGGGACCCGTTCCAAGGATTCTCTTTAGATTAAGACCCTGTGTAAACCTTTTTTACTGTCTCTTGTTGATACACATCCCCTGGATTCTCAGTACAACTAAGATGGATGCTGGCGTATTGGCATGTGGCCATGTCAGATTACTGTACGTACCTGGACATCAGGGGCTTATAACAAAGGGCACTGCTTAGCCCGGATTACATAATAAAGACCGAATACCTTAGTGAGTGTTCGGCGTCGCGAGTTTGGCCTTATATGCACCAGCTCCGAATCATCTCTTTGGTCAAATGTTGGGTTTGCCCGGCTCCTGTGTTTTGCTGCCTTACGTTCCACTCTATCGGCTAAGGTGGCACCAGGAGAACTACTGCGATTGTGCCCTGGTTAATCCGGACGAGCACCTCAGTAGATAAAGCTGAAAACTGACTGTCATGATATAGCGTGAGACTGGTCAACCACTCGATGACCTAGCAGAATCTTCGAGATTCCTCTGCCTTAACGAAGGGCCGTTTCCCGGCCAGGCATGTACGCGCCCCGAATACGGATGAGCGCGGAGCCACCAGGAGCTATATAGTAGCCCCACTGTCAAACTCCTATGGCTAAGTGAAAGTGTTAAAGCATCATAGTCCGATTGCCTAGTTCGCTGCGCTATCACCTCCTTAATGGACCAAGACATTGGATCAAGTGTGGACATGCGTTTTCTGCGAACACCCCTGCATTATATGTGTGGGGGCTGAAGCCGACGATTGCCATCTTTCAGGTTATATACGTATATACATAAACGGACGCACATGAGGTATTATAATTCTTGCAGGCACAAGTATAAAATAGCCTTTATAATAAAGGAAAACATTGTCTCTCAATGGGAATACATGTCATTAGAACATAATATTTTTCGAGCACTGCGCCTCTATGGAGCGAGCGCCCTCAAGAACTTCTTGAAAATAGTGCTCGGCAGGTACTCGGCTCTCGTCCGAATCTTGGGCTGCAATGGCGGTGGCCTCCATCTCCGCCCAGTATGTCTTCACACGGGAAAGGGCCATCCGCGCACCCTCTACGCACGACGACCTCCTCATCGCGTTGATATGCGGCATTGCACCAAGGAACTGCTGCACCAAACTAAAGTAACTGTTCGGCTTTGGCCTTTCCAGCCACAGATGATCCACAACAGACCTCATGGCGAGTCCGGACAATCTATTCAGCTCGGCCCATTCGGCCAACCGATCAGGCAATGGAAGCGGACGCTCTGGAACGTGAAACTGTGACCAGAATAGCTTTTCTACTTCACGATCTTTCTGATCCCGAAAGTATTCGACCGCATCGGTAGCACTCGCCGCTAGGTCCAGATATGCATCCGCAGAACTCCATAGCCGGTCGAAAGGGGCGTACTTGGGATCTCCGAACTTCATCCGCAGCATAAAGGGCTTCCCAGCCGCGATATCACCGGCTTGACGCACCTCCTCCTTCATCGCTCTCATTGCAGAGTGGGTGTCTTTGGTCGCCATTGTGCTCTTCGCTTGATCTTCCTTTTCAAGAAGCTTGCAACGGTCAGCGGCATTCTTCAATTCCTCGGCCATCCTGGATATTTCCTCCTTGCTTTGGCAGTGAGCAGCCTGTTCGGCTTTCAACTCCTCGATCGCCTTTAGGGCAGCCGCATCACTTTTCCTGGCTTGTTCTTTGGCTCGGGCAAGTTCTGCCCGAAGGTTCTCCACGGCCGCAGCTCCATCTGGATTCAAAAAACATGTTATAGATACTGGCATCATGCTCCTCTTATCATAAGTCATTGGAGAAATTACATACCTTGCGCCTCATCAAGACGCTTGTTGACAAGCACGATGTCAGCATCTACCACGTCAAGCTGCGGCTTTAACTCGGCAAACTCATCAGTCCGGCGGGCCACCGGACACTTCGCCACCTGCACATTAAGGGGCAAGATTATTCCTTGTCGGCGTTCTGGGAACGGGGGTCCCCAGACTTGCCTGCCTGTGGCCTGCGGCGTGGCTCGAAAGAGGGCCCAACACGGCCCATCTTCATCAACACGAGACCCAAGACCCTCGCGAGGGGCCAAGCCTCGCGGGGCGGACGACACGGCGCTTCCTCAGGCACGGCCTCGTCAGGCTGGCTCACGAGGAGGCAGAAAGATCAAGGCGGGGTACCTCACGAGGTGCCCATGATGCAAGCCATGACGACCAAGGGTGCGAGGCGGGCGCCAGCCTGCACAGTGTCCTCCCTTTCCTCTTTGGTGCAAAGGGGGTAAGCGCAGGCGAGAGGATCAAGCAAAGGCACCCATTTCGGTGCAATGAGACCAAGACCAGTCCAACGGTGGGAAGGAGGTCATCGTGGAGCCCAGAACGGCGTCACCACAGGGCCTTTGGCAGGCGAGGACCAACTTTAGTCAGGATAAGTGTACCAGATGTTCCCCTTCAAATTGGCCAATTGTTGGCGCCCTTCCCGCTCAATATTTGGGAAGAGGCCCAGGGCCTTTGCCTATAAATAGGACTAGCCACCCCCAGGGTAGAGGAATCTAGGAAGATCGGAACACCTAGCAACCCGGCAATCAGTTAGATAGGCATCAGAGAGAGAGAAGGGCGATCGAACTCCTCCTAGCAGTTCATCGTCCTAGCCAAGAACAGACCCTCGCGAGGCTGTTCTACCTTGTAGTGTTCATCATCATCAGCCCAAGAGGCAATCCACCACACCACACTAGAGTAGGGTATTACACCACATCGGTGGCCCGAACCAGTATAAACCTTGTGTCTCTTATGTTGTTCTTTCAGTAGTTTAGATCTTTAAGAGACGGAGAGGTAGAGGGCATAATCTCCGCGCGCACCCCAGAGTTCGAACCTTAAGGGTCTGCCGGAACCCGAAATCTGACATTTGGCGCGCCAGGTAGGGGTGCACCGGAATCCACCTTTCTACCACTCCGCGTCCAGTCGCATCGTCATCACCATGTCCAGCGACCAGGCGGGCAACCAAGACCCATGGGCGGCGTGGCCCGCTCGCGCGGAGCCGCCCGCCTCGGGCGACCCCGCGCCCCAGGTAGCTCGTGGTCCGCAGGGTGCTGCGGGCCGCGGGCGATGCGGAAAGGCTTCAACAACCCTCACGCCGCGGCAAGCGCGGTCGGCGGCAAGGGCCTCCAATCACGCCGCGACCACGACACCATACACCCGCCGGGAGTAGGCGAACTCGAGGGCCGCGCTCACGGTGGCCCGAGAGCTGCTGCAGTGTAGGCTGCTGGAAGGCGGCCGCGACGTGCTGCTAGGGCGGGTGGCCGAACTCCTGGGCTTTGCCGCTTCGGGGGCTCACCCCTTCTGCATCCAGCTCCCGTCTCAAGCTCAGGGCGGCACGCGCGGGGGCCCCGCGCGCTCCCACGGGCCCCAAGGCTACCCCAACACCAGCGAATCCGTCGGCGCCGGACTGACGGGGGCGCCACCCCCGCCCCCGACGCGTGAGGGAGAGGGACTTGGCGCGGCCCACGATGCCAGCGGGCAGCCGCACTACCACCCCGCGGTGGGCACGTCAAGCATCACTGCAGGGCACATGGAGCACTACAACACATCCTTCGGGATGACGGCGCCAGAAGAATACGTGCCCCACATGATGGACCAAGGGCACGCTCTCGAGGGCGAACAAGGCTCGCTTCTCAGCCCAAGCTGGGGAGACGAGATACCAGAAGCTGAGCTCTTCCAGGAGCCCCAGGGCGGCTCCATCGGCCACGCTGGAGGCGACAACTATCGGGTACCACTAATTCCTCAGGAGCAGGCGTACGCTAATCATGGATCGCAGGAGGTGCAGGTCGCCGCAGCAAGCAGCTGCCCCGCTCCCACAGTCTCCTACCCCTCGGGAGGAGGGCGCAGGGGGCTGCAGGAGAGGGGCAGAGATCCGACATCACCACCGCGGTGTTCGGAGCAAGGCGTTCTCAGGAGGTAGGCCCTCCGCTGGGGAGGCGCCTAAGGGCCTGCCCCTGGCGAAGGACCTGTGGTCGTCGGGGGAACCGCTGGCAACCGCTCTACCCCACCGGCGGCGTCCTGGTTTCCGGTCGTTGTTGGTGGCGCTAGAGTGTGGCGCAAGCAGGGCCCTCGTCTGGCGATATGAAGCAAGGCCGGTACCTGTGAAGAAGGCCCAGTGCATGTGAAGCTCGCCGCCCCATGACACTCTCACGTAATAATGAGTGGGGCTGTACACGCCCCGGAGTCTCAAGGGTGTCGGCCTCAGGCCCTGGGGCTCCCTCCCACACCCAGTGGACAACACTTAGCTCCGCGCTGGTGAGAAGACGTCCAAGACTAGATTAGGTGCCGGACGCGGCCTTTTGTCTGTTTTCATTGACTTCTTCTTTGGTTGTAATTTTTCCCTTGCTGGATTTAAGTTGGATTCTAATTTGAGATTTGCGTGTGTTCGGGGAAGGGGTGCTTAGTCTCGTTTGAGCCATTTCTCGCATTCTGGTTACCGCTTCACCGCAGCTGCCTCCCCTCGCGAGCCCCTCACGAGTCGGGCCGGGCCTAGCTCGTGCGCAGCCCAGACTGCCGCTATTGCCCCTTCTCGCGAGGACTTTTCGGGACCTGCGGAGGATGTCCCTTTAGGAAAAGGCCCAGAGCCTATGAAGAAGGCGAATGCCTGTGAAGCTATCGCGTTTAGGAAAAGGCCCAGAGCCTGTGAAGAAGGCGAATGCCTGTGAAGCTATCGCGTTTAGGAAAAGGCCCAGAGCCTATGAAGAAGGCGAATGCCTGTGAAGCTATCGTGTTTAGGAAAAGGCCCAGAGCCTGTGAAGAAGGCGAATGCTTGTGAAGCTATCACGTTTAGGACATGGCCCAGAGCCTGTGAAGAAGGCGAACGCCTGTGAAGCTATCGCGTTTAGGAAAAGGCCCAGAGCCTGTGAAGAGGGCGAATGCCTGTGAAGACATCACATGAGGGAAAAGGCCCGGAGCCTGTGAAGAAGGCCAGCGCCTGTGAAGCCCCCCGCCAGCGACACTTGCGCGTCCTATGAATTCAACTAGAGAACACTCAGGACACCACGTCCTCCCACAGGCTGCCTCGGGGCCTGCGCGAAACAAAGGTAAACCAGCCAGCCGCCAGGCGCGGGTGCTCGCGCAATATAATAGCTGCTAATACGATGAATACATGTTTTACATGAGGGGCTTCCCCTCCCAAAATGCTCTCACAGCCATCAGGCCAAACACCTGAGTTCTACTCATGCAGGGTAAAAAGACATGATCGATACATACTCACTCGGACAAATCCCCCAATGCATCCTCAAGAGCACCTCCCGAGCCGCCGCTGGCATCGCTGAACTCGCCATCGCTGCCTGCGTCGCCACCAGCGGCATCAGGGCCGTTCACCACACCGCCCTCGTCAGCAGCCACGATCACGTCGTCGTCGTCCGAAGCTAAAGCTCTGACAAGAGCGTCCACGTTGTCTTCCACCCAGTGCGCCAGGTCGCCTCGGACGGCCTGGGGGACTGGGGCGATGGCGGCGTCAAAGTCGAAGTGGGAATCCATGTTCCGGAGATGGCTGAAGACACGAGAAAAGGCGCGCCCGAGCAGGGCACGGCTCCTCTCCTCCACCAACCTGTCGGCCCTGACCGACCGTGCCTCCAGCTGCGTCACCACGGCGGTGAAGAACTGCAGGTTGCCGACATAGTTGATCGTGTGCGGCTCGCCGACAGCCGCCTCGCAGATGTTGCCCAAGGCTGTATTAGCCCTCTCCCTGAGCGTAGCAAGCATGGGGCCGTGCACATGCTCCAGGACCTGCCGCTGGCGTATCTCATCAGCATTCCGGCGCTCGACGGCCTCAGCCTCCTCCACCCGCTGACGAAGACGGAGCACCTCAGCCTGGGAGGCAGCCAACTCCTTTTGCGCTGCCTCAAGGGCGGCCCGGGAAGCGTCGGCCCGCCGCGTCACCTCATCCTGTTGGGCCCTCAGGGCTGCGCTTCTTCCTTCAGCCTCGACCCAGATCAACTCCAGCCTCCCCTCGAACTCACGCTCGAGGCCTTGGCGCGCCGTCGCCACCCGACGACCAACCTCCTCCAGGACACGTGCTTCCCGTGCGGCGACATCATCTTCCGCCTGCGTCACCAGGCGCTCCCTCGTCTCCAGCCGCTCGTACTCGCGGGTGTGTTCGGCGGCTTCCAGCGTCAACGCCTCCTCATGCTTCCGAAGCTCAACTGGGTCGCCGGAGGCCACCTTCATCGATGCAAGGGCCGCCTCGCACAGTTCCACTTGCTCCTCCAATGAGTGGCACCGGGCCAGGAGCTCCCGAGCCCGTTCCTCCGCTACTTCTCGCCGTCGGTCAGCTCCCCGGGCCTCCTCAGCGGCCTGGGATCGAGCCGCCCGAGAGGCCTCCAGCGACGCCTTCACCTCTTCGTCATCGAGGTCGCGCTGATGGCGCGCAAGGGCGATGGCGGCCTCCAGCTCGCGCCTCCCTGCGGCCAGGCGCAGGCCCTCGACCTCCAGGCGCGCGTCTTCACCAGCGAGCTCCTCCCCAAGCAGGTCCACCGCGTCGGTCGCCCTCCGAAGGAACTCTTGGCGACGAGCACGGCGCTCCCGAGCGCACTCGAGCACGTCTTCTGCACCATCATCTGCCCCGAGCAAGCGCCAGGGGCCACAAATCATCGCTCCCCCTCCGAGCAGGGGGCTGGGGGCTGGCGCCCTCACGACGGCCGGGCGCGCCATACCAGAAGCCCGGCCTGGGGCCAGCCCGTCTCCAAAAGAAGGGCGCAGGGGGCGCCTCAGCCAGTCGTAGCCCGCGGCCAGGCGAGAAGCCCACGGCAGGCTGGCTATGCCAAGAGAGGGCCCGCGAAGGAAGATCGCAGGAAGAAAAGGGCTGCAGTGCGCCTCGGAATGGTCCGCCTCTTCATTTGCCCTCACCACAAGAGCAGTGCTGCTCGGAGCACTTGGGGACGACGGGGGAGACGAAGCCAAAGGAGGCGGCGCCTCAGCGACTCCCATGAGCTCGTCCGGAAGAGGCCTGCGGAGTAAGGATCAGCAGACGCAACAAGGGGATCAGGAGCCAGAAAAGGAGAAGGCTTACTCGTCAGTAGCGAAGTATTTCTGGCGCTTCAGCAAGAGACAAGAGAAGTCATCACCCAGGGCCTCCCTTTTCCTCCGGAGGGCCTCAAAGTCCACACGGAAGCGGCCCAAGAGAAGAGCGCAAGGATCAACCTGCGACGAAGAGGGAGCATCAAAGCGATCCGCATCAAGGGCACCTGCCTGACGCGCGCTGTCAATCGCCTCGCCAGAAGACGCGGCCGGGGCCTTAGGGGCCTCAGCCCCAGGCGCTGGGAGCGGCTGCTTGCCGCTCTCAGCCTCGGCAGCACGGGTCTCAGGAGCTGCCTCCTCGAGGGCATCACCAGGCGCAGTCACCTCATCGGGAGCCCTTTCGGCCTCAGCCGTCTCATGCCTTCCTGCTCCACCACTCGAGGAGGATTCGCCTTGACCGACCGGAAGGGCGGTCACCACCACAGGGTTCTCGCGAGGCCCTTGGAAGCCAGCAGGGCGCAGCTCCCATTCATCAAAGGAGGGCATCTGCTTCACGAAGTCGTCCCTGTTTTGGCAGAGGTACAACAGGCGAAGTTGGCTTCGCCAGCAGAGGGCTGGGCACCCCGACATCAACGTACAACCACCGCTCGCGGAACCCAGCTGAAGGCGAAGGAAGCTTGAAATCGATCCCTGAGGCTGCAGTCTCAGGCGCGGCGATGAAGTTCACACCCGCCGAGCATTGAGTGGGGTCGGCAAGGCGCAAAGAGAAGAAGTGGCGCAACAAGGCAACGGAAGGAGGGATGCCCATCATCGCCTCGCAAACAAAAGCGAAGACCGAAAGAAGGGTGATGGATTCAGGACCCAGATGCATCATATGGATCTGGTAATGGGAGAGGACGGCCTTGAAGAAATCGGAAAAGGGGGGAACCAGACCCGCCCACAAGGCGTCGGCAAAATAATGGACCTCAGTGATTATCCTGCCAGTGGGGAAGTGAGACGTAGGCGAGGCCGTCGTCCTCCCACACTCGTTGAACATGGTGGCCATAGCCGGGCTGAGCTTACCCAGGCACTCTCGATTGAGTATGATCGACCGGCCGACGGCGGGGGCCACCAACGGCGTCGGGCGAGACGGAGGCATGGGCTTCTTCCCTTTCTCTTTCTTCGTCGGAGCCATGGCAATGGGAAGGAAGGGGAAGATGTGAGATGGGATTGGAGGCAAGAGTCGGAGTTCGAAGGGAGCAAGAATAGGGGACGGTCGAGCAACAGGAAGGGGAGCAGCTGTGTACGACTGCGAGTCCACCTAGCAGGGCGCAAAATAAGGGAGCGTGGGGGAACAGTGCCGCCCACGTCCAATCAACCACCACGCACGCCCAAGGCCGCAGGCTGTTAGGGCCCGCGGCGCTTCGCCCTTACCCTTTCGCCTCTCAGCACGGCCAAGTCCGGGCGTGCCTTGGGCCCGGGGGCTACTGTCGGCGTTCTCGGAACGGGGGTCCCCAGACTTACCTACCTGCGGCCTACGGCGTGGCTCGAAAGGGGCCCCAACACGGCCCATCTTCATCAACACGAGACCCAAGACCCTTGCGAGGGGCCAAGCCTCGCGGGGCGGACGACACGGCGCTTCCTCAGGCACAACCTCGTCAGGCTGGCTCACGAGGAGGCGGAGAGATCAAGGCGGGGTACCTCACGAGGTGCCCATGACGCAAGCCATGACGACCAAGGGTGCCAGGCGGGCGCCAGACTGCACAGTGTCCTCCCTTTCCTCTTTGGTGCAAAGGGGGCAAGCGCAGGCGAGAGGATCAAGCAAAGGCACCCATTTCGGTGCAACGAGACCAAGACCAGTCCAATGGTGGGAAGGAGGTCATCGTGGAGCCGAGAACGGCGTCACCACAGAGCCTTTGGCAGGCGAGGACCAACTTTAGTCAGGATAAGTGTACCAGATGTTCCCCTTCAAATTGGCCAATTGTTGGCGCCCTTCCCGCTCAATATTTGGGAAGAGGCCCAGGGCCTTTGCCTATAAATAGGACTAGCCACCCCCAGGGTAGAGGCATCTAGGAAGATCGGAACACCTAGTTAGATAGGCATCAGAGAGAGAGAAGGGCGATCGAACTCCTCCTAGCAGTTCATCGTCCTAGCCAAGAACAGACCCTCGCGAGGCTGTTCTACCTTGTAGTGTTCATCATCATCAGCCCAAGAGGCAATCCACCACACCACACTGGAGTAGGGTATTACACCACATCGGTGGCCCGAACGAGTATAAACCTTGTGTCTCTTGTGTTGTACTTTCAGTAGTTTAGATCTTTGCGAGACGGAGAGGTAGAGGGCATAATCTCCGCGCGCACCCCAGAGTTCGAACCTTAAGGGTCTGCCGGAACCCGAAATCCGACATTCCTGGGATTAGGATCCTCTATGCACCGCCGTCTTCGACGGCACCCAGAGTCTCAGGGGCTACTATCTACACAGGGCACATCCAAAATGTGCGGTACTGTCAAAAATGTACATCATTTCACGTACGTCAAAGCCCGTCAGTAGACTCATAATAGCTTCATGCAACCCGCTTTCGGCGAACGAAATTTTGTCAATCACCACACCCATTAACGCGCGGTGCTCTTCTAAGATGTCCGATCTCTCTAGCAGATTCCTCAGTGTGTCCGACCGCACACCAGACGGAGCCAGACTCTTTCGATGGCTCTCTTCAAGGGCCGGATACTGAGGACTTCGGGTGGCCATATGACTACCTTCTGGCCTTGCCGGATCAGGAGAAACCCTCCGCGACGACACCTCGGGGTCGCCCGCCTCATGAGGCGGTATGGCAGGGGGAGGCGTTCCGCTCTCCATCATCTCTAGAAGAAGATCCCCCGAAGATGAGCTCCGCTGAGAAGGGCTAAGATCCAAACTGCAAGATAAATGCTTCAGTCACTTTCCTCAGAAGTAAGGTAATATTTTTTCATTATTAAGTACCCTTTTTACTTACAGCTCGTTGGAGGGCTGATCCCCTTGATGGCATAGTGCAGCCGGGGTATCCCCCGGCGCAGGACCCTCTGGCGAGGATTTCTTCCCCCGTTTAGAGACCATTGTCTCCGAGTCGTCAGAGGCGGTCCTGTTTCTTCCCTGGGAAGAGGAAGTTTTGGTTCCTCCTCCCGGGCTGACCTCCTTCGTGGAGGCGCTAGCCTCCTTGCTCCCCCCTTTATCTTATCCTGAAGGCGCTTGATAAGGCGCAACCTCCAGCATCCTGGTCAACACGGGGTCTGGTGAGGTCTCAGGAAGGGGGGCCGGACACCTGATCAACTTTGCCTTCGCTATCCAATCCTGGTCAAAGAGCAGCTTTTTCAGGGCGACGCTGCGATAAATAAACAGACAACGTGTTCAAATGTGGGGCTACTTACTTGGGTATCCGGGCGATTGCTACTCAGACCCGCATCCTTAGTGATGTCCGGACACGTTATTTGTGGTCCGAAGAACAATCTGTACATATCCTCGGGCGTCATGCCGAGGAAGTGTTGAAGAGCTCGCGGTCCCTCTGGATTGAACTCCCATAGGCGGAGGGGACAACGTTTGCAGGGCAGGACCCGGCGAATTAACATGACTTGCATCACCGTGACTAGACTAACATCTCTCAAGGAGATCTCGGATGTGGCTCTGCAATATGGGCACATCCTTTACTGGCCCCCAGTTCGGCCCCTTGTTGACCCACGATGTTAGTCGTGGCGGGGGACCCGAGCGAAAGACCGGGGGAGCCACCCACTTGGTACCCCTGGGAGCTGTGATATAAAACTACTCTTGTTGCCATAAATTGGACACCTCCTGGAAAGAGCCCTCGGGCCATGCGGCGTCGGTGTTTTTGCTTATTACAACGCCTTCGCACTCTGTGTGCCGCCCCTCGATCATCTTCGGCTCCACTTTGAAGGTCTTGAGCCACAGTCCGAAGTGGGGAGTGATACGGAGGAAAGCTTCGCACGCAACGATGAATGATGAGATGTGGAGGATAGACTCCGGAGCTAAGTCATGGAAGTCCAGCCCATAATAGAACATAAGCCCCCTCAAGAAGGGATCTGTCGCAAAGCCTAACCCTCGAAGGAAGTGAGATACAAACACGACGCTCTCACCGGGCTTGGGAGTGGGAATAACCTGCCCTTGAGCAGGCAGCCTATGCGGTATTTCGCCGGTCAGGTATATGGCCTCCCGTAGCTTTATTACGTCTTCCTCCATGATGGAGGAAGGCATCCACCGACCTTGAAGGTTTGATCCGGACATAATCGTAGGTCCGACTCGCCTGAACCTAAGCTTTGGGTGTTGGAACTCAAGGCGGGAGGCGGATTCGATTAAGATCGAGAGGAAAAAGAATAGGGCTTGGTCTCTTTATAAAGAGGTTGAATACCAAGAGCCCTCCTCGTGACCGTTTGGGACTTACCTTCAATCGAGGGGTCATACCAACAGGCATGATTGGGTTACCCACGTACGTGTTGATGAGAATCCCGTAACAAAGGGGACACGATCTCTGCTTCGACAAGATGTGCCAAGGAAACCGCCTCACGAAACACGCTGAGATTGGTTATAAAAACAGTTCAAATAAAGGCCTGAGTATGATGTGATGTCATACTACGGGGTACGCCAGCAAATTAGATTTGTGGAAATATTATTCTCTCCATGATTGTATGTGGAACTTGTTTTGCAGAGCTGGACATGTTCCTCGTGTTCACAATCTTTTATGAAGTATTCGGAGGAGGAATCCGCTTGCAATGCCGAAGACAAATCTGCGCACCGGACTCATCGTCATTGAAGCCTAGTTCATGGGCTACTGAGGGAGTCCTGGATTAGGGGGTATCCGGATAGCCGGACTATATCCTTTGGCCGGACTGTTGGACTATGAAGAGACAAGATTGAAGACTTCGTCCCGTGTCCGGATGGGACTCTCCTTGGCGTGGAAGGCAAGCTTGGAAATATGGATATGTAGATCTCCTTCTTTGTAACCGACTCTGTGTAACCCTAGCCCCCTCCGGTGTGTATATAAACCGGAGGGTTTAGTCCATAGGACAACAACAACCATACCATAGGCTCGCTTCTAGGGTTTAGCCTCTTCGATCTCGTGGTAGATCAACTCTTGTAATACCCATATCATCAATATCAATCAAGCAGGAGTAGGGTTTTACCCCCATCGAGAGGGCCGAACCTGGGTAAAAACATCGTGTCCCTTGTCTCCTGTTACCATCCGCCTAGACGCACAGTTCAGGACCCCCTACCCGAGATCCTCCGGTTTTGACATCGACAAAGAGCTTGATGAGGAAAGCCCTCGGCAGGGCGCGTGGCCGAGGGAGGGGCGACGCTGTCAGTCGGAGTCGGGGTCGGCGTCCCGCCGCTTGACTCCCTCGTCGTCGTTGTCGCTGTCCTCCTCGTCACTCCCGCTTGAGGAGGATCCTTTATCGTCGGAGGAGCTCTCCACGCAGCACTTTAGGCGAGTTCCAAGATCTCCAAAGACCTTGATGGAGAGCAGGCCGCCCTCCATTAAATTGAAGTAGAGGACAAGCCCCGCCGTCAGGCTGTGGATGCGAGCAAACGTCTTCCATCCGCGACGAGCGTACATGACGTGAGGAGCGGGGAAGTCGACGTCGACCCGCGTGCTGCCATTCCCGCAGCCCCTCATGTGCAACCTGAGGGTCTGCGGCGGATCGAGCCCCATCTCCCGACCAAATGGGGTAGGGAGACGAAGACGACGACGCGGTGGCCGGCGCAGCCTGATGAAGAACTCGTTCCCGATGTGGCCCTCCATCGCGGGAGGCATCTCTGGCGGAGGCATGACCATTACACCGCTTCGTCCCCCTCTTCCCTGAGCGCCACGGCGACCTCGGCCTCGCCCCTCCCCCTTCCTCTCGTAGCCGGCTCCACCACCGCGGGCTCTTGGGAAGGAGGAACTGATACGTCTCCAACGTATCTATAATTTTTGATTGTTCCATGCTATTATATTATTCATCTAGGATGTTTTATATGCATTTATATGCTATTTTATATGATTTTTGGGACTAACCTATTAACCTAGAGCCCAGTGCCAGTGCCAGTTTTTGTTTTTCCTTGTTTTTGAGTTTTACAGAAAAGGAATACCAAGCGGAGTCCAATTGACGTGCCAATTTTTGATGATTTTTTCTGGACCAAAAGAAGCCCGCGGAGTAAAAGAGTTGGGCTAGGAGAGTCTCAGGCTGCCCACGAGGGTGGGGGGGTGCGCCACCCCCCTGGGCATGGGCCCCTGCCTCGTGGACAACCTGGAGACCCCCCTAACGTGAGACCTACGCCAACCAATCCTATAAATACTGAAACCTCCAGAAAACAGAATAGATCGGGAGTTCCGCCGTCGCAAGCCTCAGTAGCCACCAAAAACCAATCGGGGCCCTGTTCCGGCACCCTGCCGGAGGGGGGAACCCTCACCGGTGGCCATCTTCATCATCCCGGTGCTCTCCATGATGAGGAGGGAGTAGTTCATCCTCGGGGCTGAGGGTATGTACCAGTAGCTATGTGTTTGATCTCTCTCTCTCTCTCTCTCTCTCTCTCTCTCTCTCGTGTTCTTGAGGTGATTCGATCTTGATGTATCGCGAGCTTTGCTATTATAGTTGGATCTTATGTTGCTTCTCCCCCTCTACTCTCTTGTAATGGGTTGAGTTTTCCCTTTGAAGTAATCTTATCGAATTGAGTCTTTAATGACTTGAGAACACTTGATGTATGTCTTGCCGTGCGTATCTGTGGTGACAATGGGATATCACGTGATTCACTTGATGTATGTCTTGGTGATCAATTTGCGGGTTCCGCTCATGAACCTATGCATAGGGGTTGGCACACGTTTTCGTCTTGATTCTCCGGTAGAAACTTTGGGGCACTCTTTGAAGTACTTTCTGTTGTTTGAATAGATGAATCTGAGATTGTGTGATGCATATCGTATAATCATACCCACGGATACTTGAGGTGACATTGGAGTATCTAGGTGACATTAGGGTTTTGGTTGATTTGTGTCTTAAGGTGTTATTCTAGTATGGACTCTAGGCTGTTTGTGACACTTATAGGAATTGCCCAATGGATTGATTGGAAATAATAACTTTGAGGTGGTTTAGTACCCTACCATAATCTATTCGTTTGTTCTCCGCTATTAGTGTCTTTGGAGTGACTCTTTGTTGCATGTTGAGGGATAGTTATATGATCCAATTATGTTATTATTGTTGAGAGAACTTGCACTAGTGAAAGTATGAACCCTAGGCCTTGTTTCCTAGCATTGCAATACCGTTTACGCTCACTTTTATCATTAGTTACCTTGCTGTTTTTATATTTTCAGATTACAAAAACCTATATCTACCACCCATATTGTACTTGTATCACCATCTCTTCGCCGAACTAGTGCACCTATACAATTTATCATTGTATTGGGTGTGTTGGGGACACAAGAGACTCTTTGTTATTTGGTTGCAGGGTTGTTTGAGAGAGACCATCTTCATCCTACGCCTCCCACGGATTGATAAACCTTAGGTCATCCACTTGAGGGAAAGTTGCTACTGTCCTACAAACCTCTGCACTTGGAGGCCCAACAACGTCTACAAGAAGAAGGTTGCGTAGTAGACATCAAGCTCTTTTCTGGCGCCGTTGCCTGGGAGGCTAGGTAAGTGACACTCACACCCCGTCAACTAAGCTATTTTCTGGCGCCGTTGCCGGGGAGGTGAGTGCTTGAAGGTATATCTTTAGATCTTGCAATCGAATCTTTTTGTTTCTTGTTTTAGCACTAGTTTAAAAGAAAACTACAAAATAATGAAATTGAGTTTGCCTCATCCCTTCATCTTTTTAATATCTTTCGTGAGTATGATGGAAAGGAAAATTGTGTCAAAGTGTTAGAAGAAGAATGCATTAAAATGTTTGGCACTAGATCTTTGTATGATGAGCATGACTGCAATGTTGTTAGTATGAATTCCTTTAATATCCATGATTCTAATGATATGCAAAGCCACAAGCTTGGGGAAGAGCTGTTTGATGAAGATGATATTTTTTGTCCCCCAAGCTTTGATGAGCAAATTCACTATGATGAAAGCATGCCTCCTATATATGATGATTATTGTGATGACATGTATGCTTTAAAGAATAATGATAACCATTAAACTTGTCATCTTGATCTTAATTTTCAATCATATGATAGTTATTTTGTTGAGTTTGCTCCCACTACTATTCATGAGAAGAATTTTGCTTATGTGGAGAGTAGTAAAAATTCTATACTTGTAGATCGTGAAAAGAATGCTTTAGGTGCTGGTTATATTGTTGAATTCATTCATGATGCTACTGAAAATTATTATGAGGGAGGAACCTATGCTTGTAGGAATTGCAATAATATCAAGTTTCCTCTCTATGTGCTTAAAGTTTTGAAGTTATGCTTGTTTTGCCTTCCTATGCTAGTTGATTATTGTTCCCATAAGTTGTTTGCTCACAAAATCCCTATGCATAGGAAGTGGGTTAGACTTAAATGTGCTAGTCATATTCTTCATGATGCTCTCTTTATGTTTCAATTCTTATCTTTTATGTGAGCATCATTGAAATCATCATGCCTAGCTAGGGGCGTTAAACGATAGCGCTTGTTGGGAGGCAACCCAATTTTATTTTAGTTTCTTGCTTTTTGGTTCAGTTTATTAATAAATAATCCTTCTAGCTTCTGTTTAGATGTGGTTTTATGTTTTAATTAGTGTTTGTGCCAAGTAAGACCTAGAGGATCTTCTTGGATGATAGTTATTTGATCTTGCTGAAAATTCCATAAACTTTTTGTTCACGAAAAAAATTGTTAAAAATCACCAGAACGTGATAAAATATTGATTCCAATTGCAGCAGATCAATAAACAAATTTTCTAGGTCTTCCTATTTTGGTAGATGTTTTGGAGTTCCAGAAGTTTGCGTTAGTTACAGATTACTACAGACTGTTCTATTTTTGAGAGATTCTGTTTTTCGTGTGTTGTTTGCTTATTTTGATGAATCTATGGCTAGTAAAATAGTTTATAAACCATAAAGAAGTTGGAATACAGTAGATTTAACACCAATATAAATAAAGAATGAGTTCATTACAATACTTTGAAGTTGTGTTTTGTTTTCTTTCGCTAACGGAGCTTACAAGTTTTGGGTAAAGATTCGATGGACTATGGAATAAGGAGTGACAAGAGCCTAAGCTTGGGGATGCCCAAGGCACGCCAAGGTAATATTCAAGGATAACGAAGCATCTAAGCTTGGGATGCCCCAGAAGGCATCCCCTCTTTCGTCTTCGTTCATCGGTAACTTTACTTGGAGCTATATTTTTATTCACCACATGATACGTGTTTTGCTTGGAGCGTCATTTTATTTTCTTTAGCTTTGCTTGCTGTTTGAATAAAATACCAAGATCTGGAATTCTTAAATGTTAGAGAGTCTTCACATAGTTGCATAATTATTCAACTACTCATTGATCTTCACTTATATCTTTCGTAGTAGTTTGTTGTTTGCTCTAGTGCTTCACTTATATCTTTTAGAGCACGGCGGTGGATTTATTTTGAAGAAATATATGAACTCTCATGCTTCACTTATATTATTTTGAGAGTCCTAAAAATCATGGTAATTTGCTTTGGTTATGAATTTAGTCCTAATATGATGGGCATCCAAGAGGGATATAACAAAAAACTTTCATATAAAGTGCATTGAATACTACGAGAAGTTTGATTCTTTACGATCGTTTTGAGATATGATGATGGTAATATTAGAGTCATGCTAGTGAGTAGTTGTGAATTTGAGAGATACTTGTGTTAAAGTTTGTGATTCCCGTAGCATGCACGTATGGTGAACCATTATGTGATGAAGTCGGAGCATGATTTATTTATTGATTGTCCTCCTTATGAGTGGCGGTCGGGGACGAGCGATGGTCTTTCCCTACCAATCTATCCCCCTGGGAGCATGCGTGTAGTACTTTGTTTCAATAACTAATAGATTTTTGCAATAAGTATGTGAGTTCTTTATGACTAATGTTGAGTCCATGGATTATACGCACTCTCATCCTTCCACCATTGCTAGCCTCTCTAATACCGCGCACCTTTCGCCGGTATCATACACCCACCATATACCTTCCTCAAAACAGCCACAATACCTACCTATTATGGCATTTCCCCATTCCGAGATATATTGCCATGCAACTTACCATCGTTCCATTTATTATGACACGCTTCATCATTGTCATATTGCTTTGCATGATCATGTAGTTGACATCGTATTTGTGGCAAAGCCACCGTTCATAATTCTTTCATACATGTCACTCATGAGTCATTGCACATCCCGGTACACCGCCGGAGGCATTCATATAGAGTCATATCTTGTTCTAAGTATTGAGTTGTAATTCTTGAGTTGTAAGTAAATAAAAGTGTGATGATAACCATTATTAGGGCATTGTCCCAGTGAGGAAAGGATGATGGAGACTATGATTCCCCCACAAGTCGGGATGAGACTCCGGACTAAGAAAAGGAAAAAAAAGAGGCCATAAAAAAAGAGAAAATGCCCAAATAAAAAATGAAAATAAAAATGAGAGAAAAAGAGAGAAGGGGCAATGCTACTATCCTTTTACCACACTTGTGCTTCAAAGTAGCACCATGATCTTCATGATAGAGAGTCCCTATGTTGTCACTTTCATATACTAGTGGGAATTTTACATTATAGAACTTGGCTTGTATATTCCAATGATGGGCTTCCTCAAAATGCCCTAGGTCTTCGTGAGCAAGCGAGTTGGATGCACACCCACTTAGTTTCTTTTGTTGAGCTTTCATACACTTATAGCTCTAGTGCATCCGTTGCATGGCAATCCCTACTCACTCACATCGATATCTATTGATGGGAATCTCCATAGCTCGTTGATACGCCTAGTTGATGTGAGACTATCTTCTCCTTTTGTCTTCTCCACAACCACCATTCTATTCCACCTATAGTGTTATATCCATGGCTCACGCTCATATATTGCGTGAAGATTGAAAAAGTTTGAGAACATCAAAAGTATGAAACAATTGCTTGGCTTGTCATCGGGGTTGTGCATGATTTAAATACTTTGTGTGGTGAAGATAGAGCATAGCCAGACTATATGATTTTGTAGGGATAGCTTGCTTTGGCCATGTTATTTTGAGAAGACATGATTACTTTGTTAGTATGCTTGAAGTATTATAGTTTTCATGTCAATATAAAACTTTTGTTTTGAATCTTATGGATCTGAATATTCTTTCCACAATAAAGAAGATTACATTGGTAAATATGTTAGGTAGCATTCCACATCAAAAATTCTATTTTTATCATTTACCTACTCGAGGATGCGCAGGAATTAAGCTTGGGGATGCTGATACGTCTCCAACGTATCTATAATTTTTGATTGTTCCATGCTATTATATTATTCATCTAGGATGTTTTATATGCATTTATATGCTATTTTATATGATTTTTGGGACTAACATATTAACCTAGAGCCTAGTGCCAGTTATTGTTTTCCCCTTGTTTTTGAGTTTTACAGAAAAGGAATACCAAACGGAGTCCAATTGACATGCCAATTTTTGATGATTTTTTCTGGACCAAAAGAAGCCCCCGGAGTAAAAGAGTTGGGCCAGGAGAGTCCCAGGCTGCCCACGAGGGTGGGGGGCGCGCCCATACCCCCTGGGCATGGCCCCCTGCCTGGTGGACAACCTGGAGACCCCCCTGACGTGAGACCTACGCCAAAAAATCCTATAAATACTGAAACCTCCAGAAAACAGAATAGATCGTGAGTTCCGCCGCCGCAAGCCTCTGGAGCCACCAAAAACCAATCGGGACCCTGTTCCGGCACCCTGCCGGAGGGGGGAACCCTCACCGGTGGCCATCTTCATCATCTCGGCGCTCTCCATGACGAGGAGGGAGTAGTTCACCCTCGGGGCTGAGGGTATGTACCAGTAGCTATGTGCTTGATCTCTCTCTCTCTCTCGTGTTCTTGAGGTGATTCGATCTTGATGTATCGCGAGTGAGGGAGTCCTGGATTAGCGGGTGTCCGGATAGCGGACTATAACCTCTGGCCGGACTATTGAACTATGAAGATACAAGATTGAAGACTTCGTCCCGTGTCCGGATGGGACTTTCCTTGGCGTGGAAGGCAAGCTTGGCAATATGGATATGTAGATCTCCTTCCATTGTAACCGACTCTGTGTAAACTCTAGCCCTCTCTGATGTCTACATAAACCGGAGGGCTTTAGTCCATAGGATGAACAACAATCATAACATAGGCTAGCTTCTAGGGTTTAGCCTCTCTGATCTCGTGGTAGATCTACTCTTTTACTACCCATATCATCAATACTAATCAAGCAGGAGTAGGGTTTTACCTCCATCGAGAGGGCCCGAACCTGGGTAAAAACATCGTGTCCCTTGTCTCCTGTTACCATCCGCCTAGACACACAGTTCGGGACCCCCTACCCGAGATCCGCCGGTTTTGACACCGACATTGGTGCTTTCATTGAGAGTTCCTCTGTGTCATCATCGTTAGGCTTGGTGGCTCCTTCGACCATCATTGACGATGTAGTCCAGGGTGAAACTTTTCTCCCCGGACAGATCTTTGTATTCGGCGGCTTTGCATTGCGGGCCAATTCGTTTGGCCATCTGGAGCATATTGAAAGCTACGCCCCTGGCCATCAGGTCAGATTCGGAAGTTTGAACTACACGGCTGGCATCCGCGGAGACTTGATCTTTGACGGATTCGAGCCGCAGCCGGGCGCGCCGCACTGTCACGATGGGCACGATTTAACTCTGCTGCCGAACAGTGCCCTGAAGGCCGCGCCCGCATCTGCTCCGACCCTTAGCTCAGAGCCCACTGCGCCAACCGAGGACGGGTGGCTAGACCCCGCCGCGGGGGCTGCAGTCTCGACGGCGATCGAGCCAGACACCAGCCTTACCCTCTGAGAAGCGCGTGACTCCAAAGGGCCGGACTCTTCTCCGGACTCTGAACCCTCCGCGCCCCTTCCAATCGAATCCGATTGGGTGCCTATCATGGAATTCACCGCCGCAAATATCTTTCAGCACTCACCCTTCGGCGACATCCTAAATTCACTAAGGTCTCTCTCTTTGTCAGGAGAGTCCTGGCCGGATTATGACCGGCAGGATTGGGATGCGGACGACGAAGAAATTCGACGCCCACCCACCACCAACTTCGTAGCCACTGTTGATGATTTAACCGACATGCTAGACTTCGACTCCGAAGACATCGACGATATGGACGATGATGTACGAGACGAACAGGAACCAGCACCTATAGGGCACTGGAAAGCCACCTCGTCATATGACATATATATGGTGGATACACCCAAAGAAAGCAATGGCGACGCAGGGGACGACCCCTCCAAAAAGCAACCCATGTGCCGGCGTCAGCGACGCCGCTCTAAATCCCGCCAAAACAAAAACAGTGATACCGGCACGGGAGATAATAACACCCCGGATAGTGCCGAAGACAACTCCCTTCAGCAAGAATCAGCGCAGGAGGATGGAGAAGCCAGCCCCCCTGAGAGAGCGGCAGACAAAGAGGAGGAGTGTCGGTGTTAAAACCGGCGGATCTCGGGTAGGGGGTCCCGAACTGTGCGTCTAGGCGGATGGTAACAGGAGACAAGGGACACAATGTTTTTACCCAGGTTCGGGCCCTCTCGATGGTGGTAAAACCCTACTCCTGCTTGATTAATATTGATGATATGGGTAGTAAAAGAGTAGATCTACCACGAGATCAAGGAGGCTAAACCCTAGAAGCTAGCCTATGGTATGATTGTTGTTCTGTCCTACGGACTAAAACCCTCCGGTTTATATAGACACCGGAGAGGGTTAGGGTTACACATAGTCGGTTACAATGGTAGGAGATCTACATATTTTCATCGCCAAGCTTACCTTCCACGCCAAGGAAAGTCCCTTCCGGACACGGGATGAAGTCTTCAATCTTGTATCTTCATAGTCCAGGAGTCCGGCTATCCGGACACCCCCTAATCCAGGACTCCCTCAGTAGCCCCTGAACCAGGCTTCAATGATGACGAATCCGGCGCGTAGATTTTCTTCGGCATTGCAAGGCGGGTTCCTCCTCCAAGTACTTCATAGAAGATTTTGAACACAAATGATAGTGTCCGGCTCTGCAAAATAAATTTCCACATATTGCCATAGAGAGAATAATATTTACACAAATCTAATCTGCTGACATATTCCGTAGCGTGACATCACACTACGGCCAAGCCTTTATTCGAATTGTTTTTACTCCCCCACCTCAGCGCGTTTCGCGAGCCGGTTCCTTGGCACGTCTTGTCAAAGCAGAGATCGTGTCCCCTTTATTTACGGTATTCTCATCAATACGGACGTGGGTAACCCAACCGCACCATTGCTTACGGCGCTTGGGAGATAAGCGAGTTTTATCAGGCCGGTGGGGACGCATAGCCGCATCCGCCCATATAAGGGGATAAGGATCCACCTTTTTACCTACGCCTTCTTCCTCCTTTGCCTATCCATCTTCCGCGCACTCGAGCTCTAGCGCCCAAGCCCGCATTCCCCACCTCGACCTTCTCCAGTCATGTCCGGAGCGGGAGGCAAGTGGATGGTCTCCTCCGTCACGGAGGGACACATAAAAAAACCGAGGAAGGTTGGATACTTGTCTGACGACATCGCGCACCGGCTTCTCGAAGAGGGGCAGCTCCTCCCCACCCCAAGGCCCCATGAGAGGGTAGTGTTCCTTCCCCACTTCCTCCGTGGACTGGGCTTTCCTCTCCACCCATTCGTCCGGGGACTCATGTTCTACTACGGCCTGGATTTCCATGATCTGGCCCCGAACTTCATCCTCAACATCTCGGCGTTTATCGTCGTGTGCGAGGCTTTCCTCTGCATCCGCCCCCATTTCGGCCTATGGCTCAAGACTTTCAATGTCAAGCCGAAGGTGGTGCGCGGCAACCAGGCGGAGTGCGGAGGCGCCATGGCGGGCAAGATGCCCAACGTCCTATGGCTCGAGGGCTCCTTTGTGGAGACCCTAAAGGGGTGGCAATCGGGGTGGTTTTACATCACCGAGCCGCGCGACCCTGAGTTGGTCGCAGCCCCCGAGTTCCGGTCTGGACCCCCTACGTGGCTCACGTCCTGGAAAGAGACGGGCCTGTCGTGGGGCAACAAAGGAGAGGTGACTGGACTGCAAAAATGCATCCAAACCCTGGTGAACAAGCAGCTCAAGCTTGTCAACGTAGTCCAGGTTATGCTCATCCACCGGATCCTCCCGTGTCAACAACGGGCCTTCAACCTGTGGGAGTTCGACCCGGTGCAACACCGAACTCTAAGCAGGCTCTTCGACACGACGTACGAAGATGCCTGGAAGGTGCTTTTCAAGGGCGCCGAGGCTCCTGCATCCGCTTCCGAGGACCGCGGATTCAGCACGCAGCATTACGCTAGTGCGGTAAGCTATTTGTACCTTTTACAGGGTATTAGTTTTTCATAGTTTGACTCTATGCGGGATCTAAGCAACCTTACCTTTGACAGGATTGGCAGGCGAAGTCCGGACATATCGACTGTCCGGCTCCTTTGCCCGAAGACCCAGCCGATGCTCACTTGGCGAAGCTGCTGGTTCCGGCACTCTATGTGGTGCCGGAGAAGAAGGCCAAGAAGAAGGCCACAGGGACTCGAAAGAGTGCCCGACGCCTAGAGGTGTCGGATTCATCATCCGACGACTCTGAGACGCACTCCTCCCGTGAAAACGAGGAGGAGGAAGAAAAAACCTCTCCCCCCTTGCGGGGGGAGGAAAGAAAAGGAAGGATGCCCCGACCGGGGAGGCCGAAGGGTCCAAAAAGGGGAAGACCCTTCCTTCGGACTACTCCACCGATGCCGACGACGGCGAAGAGGAGTGGCCGCACAGGGCCAAGCGTCCGGCGAGATCGTAAGTGTCCAGACACCAGAGTAACTCGTAGTGTTCCTTTATTGCACAACTTTTCCTTACGTCGAATATATCTATGGCTCTATGCAGTCCGCCCGAGGCAGGGCTCGACGAGTCGTCGAGCGGCTCCCTGGATTCGTCGGACGTGAATTCACTTCCGCCCGCTACCTCCCCCCGCCCTACGGATGATGCCGAGGTGGCGTCCCAACAAGTTCCAAGCCAGGAGAGGGTGGTCCTGGAGGAGCCGCAAGGCGACCTCCCGGACCCCAGGAGTAAAGGGGATAGATCCCCCCAGGGCTCCAAGTCCGGCCCTAGGCCGGACACCGCCCCGGAACCTTCAAAGGTTCCAGAGTCCGGCGGGCGACCTCCTTCCAAGAGGAGCAAGCCCACCGAGCCGGTGACCCCCATCCAACCGAAGGCGCCAGACAATCTGTTGGAGGTGCTTAAAGGCGCCTCCATCGACGAGGAGCACCGCACCATTATGAGTGCGGTGGTCCAGAAGGTTCAGTCCACCAAGAGCGGACTGACTGAAGCTTGTGCCAGCCTTTTAACAGGCTTTGAGGTAAGTAAAGATTGTGTAAAAGTATTATCGCATAGACAGTAGCCCCTGATGCTCTGTTTGGCGTTCGGGAAGAAAAGCCGAATAGAGGATCAAATAAAATCTGCAGGAGTCTAACAAAAAGGAGTCAATATGCGTATGCAGGCTTCTCTGCTGGCGTCCGCCGCACTGACTGCGGAAGTGGACACGCTAAAGCAGAACCTTGAGCAGTCCGAGCAAGAGCTCGGGCTTGCCAAGAAGCAGCTCGAGGACAAGGAAGGTAAGAAATACCTTGTTTAAATATATAAAAAAGTGCAATTGCAAAAAATGACAGGATTATCATGGCTATTGTAGGGGCCACGTCTGAGGTGGCGACCCCTAAGCAAGCACTGTCCGAGGCCGAGAAGAGGGCGGCCACGAAGCGCACCAAGCGGGAGAAGTATGAGGCCCAGGTTGGCGAGGTGCGGCAAGAGCTCCAGGCTCTCATGAAAAAAATGAGTGTTTGGAGCTTGACTCAAAGACGCGAGTGTCCGAGCTCGCGGCGGCTATTGAAAATGCCAAGTCTGTCAAGGCCGAATCCCAGAAGGCCCTCCAGGAGTTGGATGCGGTGAAAAAGATAGCGGCGGGTAAGGCATTCTTTATACAAAGCAAACATGTAAAAGTGAGTTACTTGTTACTTACCCGAATCCGGAGCTCTCCAGGAGCATTCGCAGATTTACCCCGCAGCATGTCCGATGCCGCCGCATTCTACCGAGCCGAGGAGGGCAGCTCGACGGAGAAGGTGTTCTGGTCTCAGTATGCTAAGGCCGGACACCCTGTGCCCCTGAGTGACCAGCTGAAGCAACTGGTCGAGCTCCACAAGGTGTCCGAACAGGCCATGAAGGGCCTCATAGTTCAGCTGTGGCCTGGAGAGGCTCTGCCTGGGAGCTACTTCGGGCTGGTGTGGCGGCTGGTGGAGGCCTGTCCAAGGCTCGAAGTCATCAAGCGCTCCGTCTGCATCGAAGGTGCCCGTAGGGCCCTTGCCCGCGCTAAGGTGCACTGGGGCAAGCTGGATGCTGAGAAGCTTGTGAAGGACGGGCCACCGCCGGGGAAAGAGCATCGCAAGCCCGAGATGTATTATAAGGACGTTCTGAAGGGTGCCCGCCTTATGGCAGATGAATGTTCTAGGGATGTAATTTTTGAGTAAACTCGCTCATTTTGTCCTGTGCGTTGAAAACTTGTTCATATGCGCTAAGCAATGCTTTTGGAATTTAAAATATTACCTTCTGTGCGGCCGTTTATCAATTTGGAGAGATGGCGAGTCGTCGGCTTCTGCTCCTGTGCCACTAGTGCTGGGGTGTTCGGGATAAACCTGAGCGCTCTTTTTCCCATGTTTGGGTCCTTCGAGGGAGGCACTCAGCACAACGAACAAGGCAATCGGACTATAATGCTTGAACACTCTCACTTAGCCATAGAATTCTATAATTTTAAATTTCGGCGAAGCCCCTGGTATTCGGAAGACCGAGTTTGGGGCGCTATCCACGCCTTGGCCGGACAGAGCCGACTCCTCGCTCTAAGCAGCAAAAGTCTTTAGGGACTCGAAAAACCTCTCGAACAGCGACCAGCTCTCGCTTCATCATGACAGTCAGTTTTAGCTTTCTTTACTGAGGTGCTTAGCCCAGCTCAACTGGGGCACAATCGCAGTAGTTATCCTAGTGCTACCTTAGCCGATATAGCGGAACGTAAGGCACCAAAACATAGGAGCCGGGCAAACCCAACTATTGACCCAAGACATGATTCGGAGCCGATGCATATAATGCTATAAGTTCGGGGTGCCGCACTTGTTAAAGTGTTAAGGCTTCTCACACCATATTGAGGGGTACTAATGCCCCTGGCGTATTTGGCCGTACCAAAGTGTACGGGTGCAACATGTCGTTAATGAACGTATATTTGTAAAAAAGAGTAATGCAGAAATTGACAAAAGCTATGCATTGTTTATTAAAAAGGCTGTGATCAAGGAAGAACGATACAAATAACGCGATAAGCAAAAGGTTGGACTATTTAACATGTCCGTTCCAGGGGCAGGCTGCGGAATGGTATGCGAAACAGGTATACTGCTCGTGATAGAGACCACCTGGGAGTTCCGTAATGCAGTGTGGCTTGTCTGCTTCCCTGGTTCTTGCATCGTTTGTGCGGCAATTGTACTGCCGGACAGGCCTTCCGAAGAATGGAGTCCTGAAAGTAAGAGAAAATTAAAAAATCAGCAGCCCCTAGTGCGGTTTAAGCTGTGTTTCGGGCGTGCCGTGATGGTGCCCCTCCCCCTGTACCCATGGTATTTCTAGAGCGTAGTTATGTACGCGAAGCACTGGTGTCGCATTTTCGCGAGGGCTGGGGTTGGGGCCGCATTGCTACGCCTGATCGGAACGTGCCAGGCGGTCTTGTTGTAGGTTACTCTGGGCGCGCTTGACGGTGTCCGGATGTTTAATGCTGGACTGGAGAACTGCCTGGAGAGGCTGCTTTGTACTTCCGCTGCAAGGGCCGCCGTGTGCTCCTCCGTTCGGAGGGAGCGTTCGGTGTTTCCATTAACCGTAATTACTCCTAGAGGGCCTGGCATCTTGAGCTTAAGGTATGCGTAGTGCGGTACCACATTGAACTTGGCGAATGCGGTTCGCCCGAGCAGTGCATGATAGCCACTGCGGAACGGGACTATGTCGAAGATTAACTCCTCGCTTTGGAAATTATCCGGAGATCCGAAGACCACTTCAAGTGTAACTGAGCCTGTACAGTTGACCTCTACACCTGGTATGACGCCTTTAAAGGTCATTTTGGTGGGCTTAATCCTCGAGGGATCTATGCCCATTTTCCGCACTATATCCTAGTAAAGCAGGTTCAGGCTACTGCCGCCGTCCATAAGGACTCTAGTGAGATGAAATCCGTCGATAATTGGGTCTAGAACCAATGCGGCGAATCCGCCATGACGGATGCTAGTGGGGTGGTCCCTTCGATCAAAGGTGATCGGGCAGGAGGACCATGGGTTGAACTTTGGGGCGACTGGCTCCATCGCGTATACGTCCCTTAACGCGCGCTTCCACTCCCTCTTGGGGATGTGGGTTGCGTATATCATGTTCACCGTCCACACTTGTGGGGGAAAACCCTTCTGTCCACTATTGTTCAGCGGCCGGGGCTCTTCATCGTCATCGCTATGTAGCCCCTTGTCGTTATTTTCGGCATTTAACTTGCCTGCCTTCTTGAACACCCAACAATCCCTGTTGGTGTGATTGGCTGGCTTTTCGGGCGTGCCATGTATCTGGCACAAGCGGTCAAGTATTCGGTCCAAACTGGACGGGCCCTGAGTATTTCTTTTGAATGGCTTTTTCCGCTGACCGGATTTATAGCCTCTGAATCCGGCATTAACTGCCGTATCCTCAGCATTGTCGCCGTTAATGCGGTGCTTTTGCTTGTTGCGATGCGACCTGCCACTACTGTCTCTGGTATCCGAATTACTAGGGTTCTTGGTCATATTGTTTCTACGAGCGAGCCAGCTGTCTTCTCCCGCGCAAAAGCGGGTCATGAGTGTCGTGAGCGCTACCATAGATTTCGACTTTTCCTATCCAAGGTGCCGGGCAAGCCACTCGTCACAAATATTGTGCTTGAAGGCTGTTAGGGCCTCTGCATCCAGACAGTCGACTATTTGATTTTTCTTTGTTAGGAACCGTGTCCAGAATTGCCTGACCGATTCCTCTGGCTGCTGAATTATGTGGCTTAGGTCATCGGCGTCTGGTGGTCGCACATAAGTGCCCTGGAAATTGTCGAGGAATGCGGCTTCCAGGTCCTCCCAACAACTGATTGATTCTGCTGGCAAGCTGTTAAGCCAATGCCGAGCTGGTCCCTTAAGTTTGAGTGGGAGGTATTTGATGGCGTGTAGATCATCGCCGCGGGCCATGTGGATATGAAGGAGATAATCCTCGATCCATACCGCAGGATCTGTTGTGCCATCATATGATTCGATGTTCACGTGTTTGAAACCTTCAGGGATTTGATGATCCATTACTTCCTCTATGAAGCATAGTGGGTGTGCGGCGCCTTTGTATTGGGCTATATCATGACGTAGCTCGAACGGGCTTTGTCCGTTGTGTTCGGCCTGGCCGGATTTACTATATCCGGAGTGACGATCACCGTCACGTGCCATGGGGCGCCCGCGCGGTCCGTAGATCAATCTTGTTTGCCTTGCCTTGTCCTCCAATATATCTCGCAGGTCTGGCGCATTTTCCCGTGCCTTGGTATGTTTTGAGCGGCGCCGGGGTGTGGCTTGAGTGGAGGGCCGAGAGGCCTCTCTGACGTGGCCACGAGGTGGCCGGTCGGCCGTATCATGTGCTAGTGATGTAGGTTTAGGTGCTTCCTCCTCTAATCGGGGTAGCAACCTACGCTTTGGGTAGCTCTTGGAGGGGCGTTCGAGTTCATACTCTTCGGCCGCAAGGACTTCAGTCCATCTGTCGGCTAGCAAATCTTGATCAGCTCTAAGCTGTTGCTGTTTTTTCTTGAGGCTGCTTGCCGTGGCCATAAGCCTGCGTTGAAAACGCTCTTGCTCAACGGGATCCTCTGGCACGACAAATTCGTCGTCGTCGAGGCTTGCCTCGTCTTCGGAGGGAGGCATATAATTATCGTCCTCGACCTCTCTGTCTGCCGCTCTCTCACGAGGGCTGGCTTCTCCATCCTCCTGTGCTGAATCTTGCCGGAGGGGGTTTTCTTCGGCACTGTCCGGAGTATTATTATCTCCCGTGCCGAAATCACCATTTTTGCTTTGGCGGGATTTAGAGCGGCGCCGCTGGCGCCGACGCTTAGGCTGTTTCTTGGAGGGGTCATCCTCCGCTGTTCCATCGCCATCTCCTTCTTTTGGGGTGTCCACCATGTATATGTCATATGACGAGGTGGCTTTCCAGTGCCCTATAGGTGCTGGTTCTTGATCGTCTCCTGCATCGGTGTCCATACCGTCGATGTCTTCAGAGTCGAAGTCAAGCATGTCGGTTAAATCATCGACAGTGGCTACAAAGTGGGTGGTGGGTGGGCTTTGAATTTCTTCATCGTCCGTATCCCAACCTTGCTGACCGTAGTCCGGCCAGGGCTCTCCTGATAAAGAGAGAGACTTTAGTGACTTCAGAATATCGCCGAAAGGAGAATGCTGAAAGATGTCCGTGGCGGTAAACTCCATGATCGGCGCCCAATCGGATTCGATCGGCAGGGGCGCGGAGGGCTCGGAGTCCGCAGAGGAGTCTGGCTCCTTGGAGTCATGAGCCTCGCGGAGTGTGGGGCTGGTGTTCGGCTCGATCGCCGTAGGGACCGCAGCCCCTGAGGCGGCGTCCAACCACCCATCCTTGATCGGCGCAGTTGGCTCCGAATTAAGGGTCGAAGCTGATGCGGGTGCGGCCTCCAGGGCAGTGTTCGGCAGCAGAGCTAGATCATGCCCGTCGTGACAGTGCGGCGCGCTCGGCAGTGGCTCGAATCCGTCGAAGATCAAGTCTCCGCGGATATCAGCCGTGTAGTTTAAACTTCCAAATCTGACCTGATGGCCAGGGGCGTAGCTTTCGATCTGCTCCAGATGGCCAAGCGAATAGGCCCGCAGTGCGAAGCCGCCGAAGACGAAGATCTGTCCGGGGAGAAAGGTCTCACCCTGGACTACGTTGCTATTGACGATCGGAGGAGCCATTGGGCCTAAAAGTGACGACACAGAGGAACTCTCAATGAAAGCACCAATGTCGGTGTCAATACCGGCGGATCTCGGGTAGGGGGTCCCGAACTGTGCGTCTAGGCGGATGGTAACAGGAGACAAGGGACACGATGTTTTTACCCAGGTTCGGGCCCTCTCGATGGAGGTAAAACCCTACTCCTGCTTGATTAATATTGATGATATGGGTAATACAAGAGTAGATCTACCACGAGATCAAGGAGGCTAAACCCTAGAAGCTAGCCTATGGTATGATCGTTGTTCTGTCCTACAGACTAAAACCCTTCGGTTTATATAGACATCGGAGAGGGTTAGGGTTACACAGAGTCGGTTACAATGGTAGGAGATCTACATATACGCATCGCCAAGCTTGCCTTCCACACCAAGGAAAGTCCCTTCCGGACACGGGACGAAGTCTTCAATCTTGTATCTTCATAGTCCAGGAGTCCAGCTGAAGGTATAGTCCGGCTATCCGTACACCCCCTAATCCAGGACTCCCACAAGGAGGATGACAATTACATGCCTCCCTCCGAAGATGAGGCAAGCCTCGGCGACGACGAATTTGTCGTGCCTGAGGATCCCGTTGAACAAGAGCGCTTCAAGCGCAGGCTTATGGCCACGGCAAATAGCCTTAAGAAAAAGCAGCAACAGCTTAGAGCTGATCAAGACTTGCTAGCCGACAGATGGACTGAAGTCCTTGCGGCCGAAGAGTATGAACTCGAATGCCCCTCCAAGAGCTACCCAAAGCGCAGGTTGCTACCCCGATTAGAGGAGGAAGCACTTAAACCTACATCACCAGTGCATGATGTGGCTGACGGGCCACCTCGCGGCCGCGACAGAGAGGCCTCCTGGCCCTCCACTCAAGCCGCACCCCGGCGTCGTTCAAAAAATACCAAGACACGGGGAAACGCGCCAGACCTGCGAGATATGTTGGAGGACAAGGCAAAGCAAACAAGATCGATCTACGGATCGCGCGGGCGCCCCACGTCACGAGGCGATAATCGTCACGCCGGATACAGTAAATCCGACCGGGCCGAACACAACAGACAAAGCTCATTTGAGCTATGTCGTGATATAGCCCAGTACAGAGGTGCCGCACACCCACTATGCTTCACAGATGAAGTAATGGATCATCAAATCCCAGAGGGTTTCAAACCCGTAAACATTGAATCATACGATGGCACAACAGATCCTGCGGTATGGATCGAGGACTATCTACTTCATATCCACATGGCCCGTGGCGACGACCTACACGCCATCAAATACCTCCCACTAAAGCTTAAAGGACCAGCTCGGCATTGGCTTAACAACTTGCCAGCAGAATCAATTGGTTGTTGGGAGGACCTGCAAGCCGTATTCCTCGACAATTTCCAGGGCACGTATTTGCGACCACCAGACGCTGATGACCTGAGCCACATAATCCAGCAGCCAGAAGAATCTGCCAGACAATTCTGGACACGGTTCCTAACCAAGAAAAATCAAATCGTCGACTGTCCGGACGCACAAGCCCTAGCAGCCTTCAAGCATAACATCCATGACCAGTGGCTTGCCCGGCACCTTGGACAGGAAAAGCCGAAATCTATGGCAGCCCTCACGACACTCATGACCCGCTTTTGCGCGGGAGAAGACAGCTGGCTGGCTCGTAGCAATAACATGACCAAGAGCCCTGGTAATTCGAATACCAAGGATAGCAATGGCAGGTCGCGTCACAACAAGCACAAGCGCCGAATTAATAACGACAACGACGAAGATACAGTAGTTAATGCCAGATTCATAGGCTCTAAACCCGGTCAGTGGAAGATGCCATTCAAAAGAAACACTCCAGGCCCATCCAGTTTGGACCGTATAATCGATCGCTCGTGCCAGATATATGGCACCCCCGAAAAACCAGCCAATCACACCAACAAGGATTGTTGGGTGTTCAAGTAGGCCGGCAAGATAAATGTTGAGAACAGAGACAAGGGGCTACATAGCGACGACGAGGAGGAGCCCCGGCCGCCGAACAATAGTGGATAGAAGGGCTTCCCCCCACAAGCGCGGATGGTGAACATGATATACGCAACCCACATCCCCAAGAGGGAACGGAAGCGTGCGCTAAGGGACGTATACGCGTTGGAGCCAGTCCCCCAAAGTTCAACCCGTGGTCCTCCTGCCCGATCACTTTCGATCAAAGGGACCACCCCACTAGTACCCGCCATGGTGGATTCGCCGCATTGGTTCTCGACCCAATCATTGACGGATTTCACCTCACTCGAGTCCTTATGGACGGCGGCAGCAGCCTGAACCTGCTTTATCAAGACACGGTGCGCAAAATGGGCATAGATCCCTCAAGGATCAAACCCACAAAGACTACCTTTAAAGGTGTCATACCAGGTGTAGAGGCCCATTGCACGGGCTCAGTCACACTTGAAGTAGTCTTCGGATCCCCGGATAATTTCCGAAACGAGGAGTTAATCTTCGATATAGTCCCGTTCCGCAGTGGCTATCACGCGCTGCTCGGGCGAACCACATTTGCAAAGTTCAATGCGGTGCCGCACTATGCATACCTCAAGCTCAAGATGCTAGGACCTCAAGGACTCATTACGGTCAACGGAAACACCAAATGCTCTCTCCGGACAGAGGAGCATACGGCAGCCCTCGCAACAGAAGTACAAAGCAGCCTCTCAAGGCAATTCTCCAGTCCGGCAATAAAACGTCCGGACACCGTCAAGCGCGCTCGGAGTAACCTACAACAAAGACCTCCTGGCACGTTCCGATCAAGCGTAGCAATGCGGCCCCAACCCCAGCCCTCGCGAAACTGCGAAATCAATACCACGCGTACATAATTACACTCTGAAAATACCATGGGCACAGGGGGAGGGGCATGACCATGGCACGCCCCAACACACGGCTCAACCGTACTAGGGGTCGCCGATTCTATCATTTTTCTTACTTTCAGGACGTTACTCTCTGGAAGACCTGTCCGGCGGTACAATCGTCGAACACACGATGCAACAACCAAGGGGGCAGAAAGCTACGTCAAATTCCGAGGTGGTCTCTATAACGAGCAAAATACCTGTCTTACATACAGTCCAGTAGCCCGCCCCTGGAGGGGGACATGTTAAATAGTCCCATTTCTTGCTTATCGCACTATTTGTATCGTTCTGCTTTCAGCGCAGCCTTTGGGAATAAACAATGCTTGGCTTCAGCTTATTATTGCATTCTCTATTCATTCCTTTTTCATATATATGTTCAGTTATGACATTTAGCATCCATACACTTTGGTACGACTAATACGCCAGGAGCCTAAGCACCCCATAATACAGCGTAAGAAGTCCGAACACTGTCACAAGTGCGGCGACATCGGACACGCTGCGGGGCAAATCTGCGAATACTCCTGGAGAGCTCCGGACTCGGGTAAGTAACAAGTAATTCACTTTCACGTGCTTGCTTTGCATAAGAATGCCTTACCCGCCGCTATCTTCTTCATCGCCTCAACTTCTTGGAGGGCTTTCTGGGCTTCAGCCTTGGCAGACTTGGCGCTCTCGAGGGCTGTCGCGAGCTCGGACTCTCGTGTCTTTGAGTCAAGCTCCAAACTCTCGTGTTTTTTCACGAGAGCCTGGAGCTCTTGCTGTACCTCGCCAACTCGCGCCTCATGCTTCTCCCGCTCAGTGTGCTCTGTGGCCGCCTTCTTTTTGGCCTCATAAAGCGCTTGCTTCAGGGTCGCCACCTCAGTCGTGGCCCCTAGGACACCAATAACGATCCTGTCATTTTTTGCAACTGCATCTTTTATATAATTAGACAAGGCATTACGTACCTTGGCTCTCGTCGAGCTGCCTCTTGGCAAGGTCGAGCTCTTGCTCAGACCGCTCGAGGTTCTGCTTCAGCGTGTCCACCTCCGCAGTCAGTGCGGCAGAGGCCAGCAGTGAAGCCTGCATACGCATATCGACATAATTATGTTACACTCCTGCGAATATTATTAGATCCTCTATTCGGCTTTTCCTTGTGAATGCCAAACAGAGCATCAGGGGATACTGTCTATGCGGTAATATTTTTATATATTCTCTACGTACCTCAAAACCTGTTAACAGGCTGGCACAGGCTTCAGTCAGCCCGCTTTTGGCAGACTGATCACCGCACTCATAATAGTGCGGTGCTCCTCGTCGATGGAGGCGCCGTTAAGCACCTCCAACAAGTTATCCGGTGCCTCCGGTTGGACGGAGGTCACCGGCGCGGTAGGCTTGCCCTTCTTGGCGGGGGGCCGCCTGCTGGACTCCAGAACCGCTGAAGGTTCCGGTGCGGTGTTAGGCCCGGGGCCGGACTTGGAGCCCTTAGGAGCCTTGCTCCTTTTTTGTCTACAGTACGGAAGGTCGCCTTGCGGCACCTCCAGGACCACCTCCCCTTGGCTTGGAACCTTTCGGGACAACACCTTGGCGTTGTCCATAGGGTGAGGGGTGGAAGCGGTCGGAAGTGAAAAGCTATTCACATCCGACGAATCCAAGGAGCCGCTCGACGATATGTCGAGCCGGGCTCGGGCCGGACTACATGATTATATTTGGCGTTAGGGACAACTTTGCAATAAAGGAACACTATGAGTCACTCTGGTGTCCGAATACTTACGACTTCTCCAGGGGCTTGGCCCTGGCCGGCCACTCCTCCTTGCTGTCAGCGGCATTGGTGAGGTAGTCCGGAGGAAGGGTCCTCCCCTTCTTGGACCCTCCGTCCTCCCCAGTTGGGGCGGCCTTCCTTTTCTTCTCTCCCCCTGCTGGGGAAGAAACCTCTCTTTCCTCCTCCTCCTCTCCAGGGGAGGAGTGCGCCTCGGAGTCATCGGACGATGAGTCCGACTCCACCGGGCGCCGGGAACTCTTCCAAGTTCCCGTGGCCTTCTTCTTGGCCTTTTTCTCCGGCACCACATAAGGTGCCGGGACCAGTAGCTCCTCTAGGCGGGCGTCTACTGGGTCTTCGGGCAAAGGAGCCGGATAGTTGATTTGTCCGGCCATCCTCTGCCAGTCCTGTCAAAGGCATGGGGGTTTAGATCCCGCATAGAGTCAAACTATGAAAGACAAGTATCCTGTAAGAGGTAAAATAGCTTACCGCGTTGGCTTGTCACTGCGCGCAAAATCCGCGATCCTCGATGGCGGAAGCGGGAGCCTCGGCGCCCTTGAATAGCACCTTCCAGGCATCTTCGTACGTTGTGTCGAAGATCCTGCTCAGAGTTTGGTGCTAGGCCGGGTCGAACTTTCATAAGTTGAAAGCCCGTTGTTGGCAGGGGAGGATCCGGCGGATGAGTATGACCTGGACTATGTTGACGAGTTTGAGCTTCTTGCTCACCAGGTTTTGGACGCATGTTTGGAGTCCTGTCAGCTCTTCCGAACTACCCCACAACAGGCCCTTCTCTTTCCAGGAGGTGAGCCGCGTAGGGGCTCCGGATCATAATTCGGGGGCTGCGACCCATTTGGGGTCACACGGCTCGGTGATGTAGAACCACCCCGATTGCCACCCCTTTATGGTCTCCACGAAGGAGCCTTCGAGCCATAGGACGTTGGGCATCTTGCCCACCATGGTGCCTCCGCACTCCGCCTGGCGGCCGCCCACTACCTTTGGTTTGACATTGAAGGTCTTCAGACATAAGCCGAAGTGGGGTCGGATGTAGAGGAAGGCCTCGCACACGACGATAAACACCGAGATGTTGAGGATGAAGTTCGGGGCCAGATCGTGGAAGTCCAGGCCGTAGTAGAACATGAGCCCCCGGACGAATGAGTGGAGAGGGAATCCTAGTCCACGGAGGAAATGGGTAAGGAACACGACCCTCTCATGGGGCCTGGGGGTGGGGATGAGCTGCCCCTCATCTGGGAGCCGGTGCGCGATGTCGTCGGGCAGGTATCCGGCTCTCCTCAGCTTTTTGACATCTCCCTCCATGACGGAGGAGACCATCCACTTGCCTCCCGCTCCAGACATGGTTGGAGAAGGTTGAGGAAGAAAGTGCGGACTTGGGCGCTGGAGCTCGAGTATGCGAAAATGGATGAGCAAAGGAGGAAGAAGGCGTGGTTGAAAAGGCGGATCCTTATCCCCTTATATGGGCGGACGAAACTATGCGTCCCCACCAGCCTGGTAAAACAAGCTTATCTCCCAAGCGCCGTAATCAATGGTGCAGTTGGGTTACCCATGCCCGTATTGATGAGAATCCCGGAATAAGGGGACACGATCTCTGCCTCGACAGGACGTGCCAAGGAAACCGCCTCGCAAAACGCATTGAGGTGGGACAGTAAAAACGATTCGAATAAAGGCTTGGCTGTGGTATGATGTCATACTACAGAATACGTCAGCAGATCAGATTTGTGTAAATATTATTCTCTCGATGGTGGTATGTGGAACTTATTTTGCAGAGCCAGACACTATCCTTGTGTTCAAAATATTCTATGAAGTATTTGGAGGGGGAACCCACCTTGCAATGTCGAAGACAATCTGCGCGTCGGACTCATCGTCATTAAAGCCTGGTTCAGGGGTTACTGAGGGAGTCCTGGATTAGGGGGTGTCTGGATAGCCGGACTATAACCTCTGGCCGGACTGTTGAACTATGAAGATACAAGATTGAAGACTTCGTCCCGTGTCCGGATGGGACTTTCCTTGGCGTGGAAGGCAAGCTTGGCAATACGTATATGTAGATCTCCTTCCATTGTAACCGACTCTGTGTAAACCCTAGCCCTCTCCGGTGTCTATATAATCCGGAGGGCTTTAGTCCATAGGACGAACAACAATCATACCATAGGCTAGCTTCTAGGGTTTAGCCTCTCTGATCTCGTAGTAGATATACTCTTGTACTACCCATATCATCAATATTAATCAAGCAGGAGTAGGGTTTTACCTCCATCGAGAGGGCCCGAACCTGGGTAAAAACATTGTGTCCCTTGTCTCCTGTTACCGTCCTCCTAGACGCACAGTTCGGGACCCCCTACCCGAGATCCGCCGGTTTTGACACCGACAACGAGCTTTGCTATTATAGTTGGATCTTATGTTGCTTCTCCCCCTCTACTCTATTGTAATGGATTGAGTTTTCCCTTTGAAGTAATCTTATCGGATTGAGTCTTTAATGACTTTGGAACACTTGATGTATGTCTTGCCGTGCGTATCTGTGGTGACAATGGGATATCACGTGGTTCACTTGATGTATGTCTTGGTGATCAACGTGCGGGTTCCGCCCATGAACCTATGCATAGGGGTTGGCACACGTTTTCGTCTTGATTCTCCGGTAGAAACTTTGGGGCACTCTTTGAAGTACTTTGTGTTGTTTGAATAGATGAATCTGAGATTGTGTGATGCATATTATATAATCATACCCACAGATACTTGAGGTGACATTGGAGTATCTAGGTGACATTAGGGTTTTGGTTGATTTGTGTCTTAAGGTGTTATTCTAGTACGAACTCTAGGGCTGTTTGTGACACTTATAGGAATAGCCCAATGGACTGATTGGAAAGAATAACTTTGTGGTGGTTTCGTACCCTACCATAATCTCTTCCTTTGTTCTCCGCTATTAGTGTCTTTGGAGTGACTCTTTGTTGCATGTTGAGGGATAGTTATATGATCCAATTATGTTATTATTGTTGAGAGAACTTGCACTAGTGAAAGTATGAACCCTAGGCCTTGTTTCCTAGCATTGCAATACCGTTTACGCTCACTTTTACCATTAGTTACCTTGTTGTTTTTATATTTTCAGATTTCAAAAACCTATATCTACCATCCATATTGTACTTGTATCACCATCTCTTCGCCGAACTAGTGAACCTATACAATTTATCATTGTATTGGGTGTGTTGGGGACACAAGAGACTCTTTGTTATTTGGTTGCAGGGTTGTTTGAGAGAGACCATCTTCATCCTACGCCTCCCACGGATTGATAAACCTTAGGTCATCCACTTGAGGGAAATTTGCTACTGTCCTACAAACCTCTGCACTTGGAGGCCCGACAACGTCTACAAGAAGAAGGTTGCGTAGTAGACATCAGGAACGCGCTGTCGAGCGGCGACCCTTGCCGCCACCGTCGAAGGGCCTCCACCCCCTCTCGCCATGGCGGGTGGAAGAAAGGAGCGGAGGTGGAAGAGGATGGATGCTGAGAGAATGTGGAATGACATCCCCTCCCCCTCCTTATAAAGGGGCGGGGTCGAGGCTCGGCCGCCCCACTCAACCAATCCAGCCATCGGAGGCGCTGGGAATCAGGACTGACCCGCTGCCCCAATCAGCTACGGCCCGGTTTCCCGCCTCCACCGCCTGCCACCCGCATGGGGGACGCGTGGTGAGCGAGCAGGATCGAGGGGACTGGTGAAGCGACTGTTCCCCACCCCGTGATCCCGGGGCACGGGCGCCTTGAAAACCGCGACCCGAGTCCGCTCAGCAAATAAGCCGCGCCTCCTCGCCTCCCTCTTTTTACGGGGATGGCGCGAGCCGCCTCTTTACCATGATGTGACGCATGCATGCGGGAACCGCCCCACGCATGACCCCCACGTCACACACGACCCTCCACGTCGCGTGTTCAACGCGGGTCGTGGGGAAGCGCAACGGACGAAACATTTACTACGGTAAAAATCCGCCCCACCTGCCCGTGCACCGTTCTAGGCCTGGGCCAACAACACGTCGCGCTTATGTGTGGCCCAAACCCGGGGGGCTCCTGTCGGTGTACAAAAGTAGGGTTCTCCTTTTTACCCCTTTGCTTGTGCACGGGCAGTCAGAGCCGCGCGTCGCGGTCACACTTAGCGGGACAGAGGAGGGAAGCCGAAGAGAAGCCGAAGCACAAGACAACCAAGGCAAAGCCAAGACCAGAAACACAAAGAGCAAGAGGGCGAGGTGGACCCCCTCGGCAAGACCCTTGCCGGGGCGGCCTCCGTAGTCCCGACAAGAGTCTTGCCGGGGAAACTTGCCTAATGCCAGTGGAGCGCGTTTTCCTTGAGCCCAAGGGTTCCACCGCCAACAACTACCTGGGGACTAGGGCTCGAGAGGCACCTCCGTGGTGGCATGCAGATCTTTTTGAAGATCATAAATACACGAGATCAGATGAGGACCAGAAGACGACGACCCTTGGCAGGATCCTAACCGAGGAAATCCACAAGACCCCCGGCAAGCGCCTTGCCGGGGACGACCGCAGCGCCGCGGCAAGACCCTTGTCAGGTCCCCGGCAAGACCCTTGCCGAGGGCATCAGCAGGGCCACAGCCAGGCCTGCACCAGCCAAGACTCCACCGCCGTCCCCAAGCAGCTGCTAGCTCGACCAGCTGCGTAGGAACTTGCGTGGCGACGGGCGGCCTCTACACTGACTTAGCAAGCACCTGCGTGGTGGCATGCGACCCTTCGTGAAGGCTCCACCACCGCGCCAGCCCAGCAGCTAGCCAACGTGGCGCTGAATGGCCTCGTTAGCTCAGGTGCATGTCAAAGCCAGGCGAGGCGGCGACAGCTGGGACGTGCTTCCTTGCCGTCCCCGATAAAGCAAGAGGGACATGTCGGCAGCGCATTAAATGCATTTGTCCGACGATGCCAGAGGATATACTCATCCGCTGTACACCTTTCCACCTCCTTTGTGCCATAGTGGCGACCCCTTTTGCCTATAAAAGAAGGCCCGAGGCGCCCAGGAGGGGGATTCGGATCTTTTGGGCAAGTTACACCCATCAGCTAGCTCAAGAACACAAGAACACTCTAATACATCCACCAAAGCAGGACTAGGGTATTACGCACCTTCGCGGCCCGAACCTGGGTAAACGATCCGTGTGCTTCCTGTCAGACCCGCTCTTTGCACAACCTCGCGCCCGCCAACCGTAGAAGGGATCCCAGTGATCCCATAGGCGTCGTTTCCACCGACAGAGAGGAGTCAACCATTGTGATTACCCCCCGGAAAGTTTCTGAAGGTTTGGAGACCACCTCAAGGTCTACCACTAGTGGTTGGGAAACGCCTTCGTGGTGTTGTCTCAAAGGGATAATAGGGTGAGCCTTCGTGGCGTTGGTGTGCCTTCGTGGTAACATCCACCTCTCTAACGGTGATTAGCTTCCCTCCAAGGAAGTGAACATCGGCATACATCCTCGTCTCTCGGAGTTGCGGTTATTCCTAACCCTAACTCTCTACTTGTGGTTACTTGTCGTTTAATCCTCACTTATATCTATCGTGCTTGCTTATTCATTTAGTTGTGTTACTTGACTATCTTGCTTAGCTCCTAGCATCTCACTCGCAATTGTTAGGCTCAATTTCATTTTCTGCATTATTGCCTAAAATTGCTAAATAACAATTAAAATTTGTAATTGTACCTATTCACCCCCATCTAGGTCCATCTCGATCCTTTAAATTGGTATCAGAGCCTCGTGCTCTATTCTTGTGGCTTAACTGCCCTCGAGCGGGATGAACCCCGATGGGACACCCCTTGTTGCAGATCCGAAGGATAAAGGCGAGGCTTCTTCAGAAGTCAAGTCCTTTACTTCTGAGGATCTAGAACGGGCTCTTGTTAAGCAAAAAGAGGAGCATGATGCTTCTCTTGAGGCCTTGGTACAAATGAGACTAGCCACATTGTCCACGGTGCTTGCACCACTTTCTGGTGGTGCGGCTTCGAGACCAACTGTGCCTACTCCGTCACTTGGTCAACAACCTCCTATCAATGATCACTCCAGTGTTCCTTGGATTTATGCAAGACCCCAAGTTGAGAAACCGAAATATAACCCTCAAGGAAAACCTCCTTTACTTGATGCCACTTCCGATTTTGCCTTGTGGAGAGTTGCTATGCAGGATCATCTTTGATATGGAAACGATGAGATGCTGGAGATCTTGGAGTATGGTTACCATGTGGTTGATCCAAAGAATCCTACACCAAGAGAAATTTATGACAAGAATCTCAATGACACTGCAACCATGTGTATAAGGAGAGGTATGGTTGAAAAGCAAAGGAGACCTTTCATACACATCACAAGTGCCAAGGAACTATGGGAAAGTATTATAAGATCCAAGACCAGTACCTCCACCCTCCGGAGTTCTCAATATGAAATTGCCAAGGGGCAATTGCAAAACTTTTGGATGGAGAAAGGTGAAACTCCCAATCATCTCCTTGAGCGTCTCATGACTCTCACCGCTGACATTGAGTCATGTGAGTGTGACAAGACACAAGATGGATTCAACATGACTAAGCGATTCCTTGTGGACAAGTTGCTTCATGCTCTTGCCCCATATCACCACCAAATGGTGTGGGCCATAAGACAACACCATGCCTTCAAGTAAATGACTACAGATGACATCATATCCACTTTCCAACTATTTGAAGAGTCGAAGGCAAATGCTACAAAATATCTTTCCATGCATGGTACTCCAACATCAAAGATCAACCTTGGATTGAAGGACAAGCATGTACGTGAAGATGAACAAAGTGAAGAAGAAGAAGAAGAAGAAGAAGAAGAAGAAGAAGAAGAAGAAGAAGAAGATGATGATGATGATGGTGATGAGGTTGAATCCGATGAGGGCCTTTCATATGAAGACATGGCTCTCTTTGTCAAGAAGCTTAGCGCGGGAAAATTCAAGGGAAGATTTCAAACGAAGAAAGTAAGAAAATGCTACAACTGTGAAGAAACCAACCACTTCTCCAACGAGTGCCCTTATGACAAAACATAGGATAAACCAAGGTTCCCCAAGACCTTTCCCAAGAAGTTGCCAAATCCTTTGAACTCCAAGCTCAAGAAGAGAGATGGGAAAGCAATGGTTGCTCAAGAAGAATCCAATCCGGATGATGTTAGTGGTGTTGCCAGAGTTGCTCAAGATTCTCAAAACACGTTGAGGCTAGTCAACAAGAGTGGTGATGTTGTCACCTACAACTACATGAAGGACTACAAGGGAAACGCTCACAAGTGCCTCATGGCAAAGGCTGTGGTAGAAGATGGAGAGGACCAACACTCTCCTGACAAGGTCAAGGTAACCCCATGATCAAACCCTCCTCTATTCACTCCTCCTACTCCTAGTGATGAGTATCTTTATGCGGAGGATAGTTATGAGGATGATGATATAGATGATCCTATGCTTGCTAAACTAAATAAGTTCATGTGCTCCCTTAAAGGAAAGAAGCTCACTATGTTTCGTATGCTTATGGAGATGGTGAGTAAGCACACCATAACCATTAAGGAACTCGAAACCCTCGTCACTGAGGAAAAGGAAAAATATGAAATCCTTGAGCGGAAAGTCCAATATGAGGAAGCACGAAATGATGAACTATGATTGAAAATTGGTGCGAACATTGATGTTCATACTAAAGATCTTGCCTCCTTGAAAAGGGCTATTGACTCTTGCGAAGAGTTGATGAATGATAAAAGTAAGCTTGTGAAGTCTAATGCTTCTCTCTCTAAGGATTGTGAGCTCCTATCCGTGTCCCTCAAGACTAAGGAAGAAGAGCTCACCCTTCTTACAAAGAGTTTTGAGACACTCGAGCTTACTTATCTTGAAACTCTAGTCGAGGCTTACTCTTCTCCTATTATCAATGTTGATGCTTGTACTACTAACTCTAGTAGTGATCTAGCATCTATTCTTGAGGAGAATCGCTTTCTCAAGGCTCAAATCGAGAAAGGGCTCATGACATGTGCTCAAGGGCAAAAGAACCTTAATGAGGTGTTGAGCCAACACAATGAGGTGTTTGCCAAAGAGGGACTCGGGTTTGACCCAAGCACAAGCAAGAAGAAGACGTCCTCTCAAAAGTGCACCACCCCTCTAAAAGAAACTTTTGTAAGAGAAGGGCACAAGGAGAAAGGTAAGGCTGTTAGTGGGAAGGCCACAAGGGGCATGCCCACTCTCAATAATCCAAAAGAGTTCATGCCTCCATCCTATGTACTTCGTAAGACTAAGGATGGAGAGGTTTATGCAAAGTTTGTTTGTCCTCAAAATGCTTTATGGTTTTATGCTATTTGGGTCCCTAAGACCCTTGTGACTAACCTGAGAGGTCCCATTGCAAAATGGGTGCCTCTAACCAAGTCATAATTGTGTGTAGGTTGCTTTTCTCGATGGAGTAAAATGGGTGACTGACAGTGGATGTACCAATCATATGACCGGAGATAGCAAGTTGCTCTATGATTTCATGGAAGCTATTCAACCATTTATGAGAATTATGTTTGGTGGAGGATCAAAAGGATAGGTACTCGGGTTGGTCAAGGTGGCTATCACAAATGACATGTCTCTTGCAAATGTCATGCTTGTCCAATCTCTTAAATACCATTTGCTTTCGGTTCGCCAATTGGCTTCTGTTGGTTATGATACACTCTTTGGACTAACGGATGTGAAAGTCTTTAAGAGAGATACTATCTAAGTGGCCTTTGTTGGAGAGTTGGCTGGCAACCTTTACACGGTTGATTTCTTGAAAGAGAGCACATTCCATGTAACTTGTCTAATGGCTAAGGCTGACAAGGGGTGGCTATGGCATCGCCGGCTAGCCCATGTAGGCATGAGAAATCTTCAAGATCTCTTAAAGGGTAATCACATCCTTGGACTAAACAATGTCTCTTTTGAGAAAGATCGTGTGTGTAGTGCATGCATAGCCGGGAAGCAACATCAATCAAAGCACCCACCCAAGAATATTGTGTCTACTTCAAGGCCTCTGGAGCTCCTTCATGTGGACCTTTTTGGGCCTCCTTCATGGGATAGTCTTGGTGGGAAAAAGTATGGGCTTGTCATTGTTGATGATTACTCAAGATATACATGGGTTTTCTTCCTCAAGTCCAAGGACGAGACAAAGATCACCTTCATTGATTTTTCCAAGCAAGCACAACGCAAGTTTGACAAAGAAATCTTGGCAATAAGAAGTGATAATGGCTCTGAGTTAAAGAACTACACCTTGGAAAAATTTCTTAGTGATGAAGAGATTGAAACATCAATATTCAGCTCCATACACTCCCCAACAAAACGGTGTAGCAGAGGGAAATAACCACACACTTGTGGAGATGGCAAGGTCCATGTTGGATGAATACAAGTCGCCACATAGTTTTTGGGCCGAGGCTATCAACACTGCATGCCATGCATCAAACCGGCTCTTTCTCCGCACTATATTGGAAAAGACTCCATATGAGCTCCTAACTGGGAACAAGCTGAATGTCAAGTACTTTTGTGTATTTGGGTGTAAATGTTTCATCCTCAACAAAGGTGAACGGTTAGGAAAATTTCAATCCAAAACCATTGAGGGCATATTTGTTGGCTATGGATCAAACTCTCATGCCTATAGAGTCTACAACAAATCCAATGGAGGTGTTGTAGAAACTTGTGACGTGGTGTTTGATGAATTTAATGGCTCCCATGGGGAGCAAGTTGATCTAAGTGATGTAGGTGAAGAAGATTCCTCTCAAGATATTTTGACCATGGGTGTTGGTGCACTTCTTCCAATGGAACAAGAACCTCATGATGATGAAGAAGAAGATGGAAGTTTCACGCATCATCAAACTACTTAAACTCCCATACTACCACAAGCTCCTATTGCTCAACCAATGCCCGTAGACCAAGTACAAGATGATGATCAAGTTCCTCTTCATGATAATCATCAAGAACAAGATCATCCTCAAGGGCAAGAACAAGAAAGTGCAATCATTGACGATGAACCTCAACAAATGCAAGATGAAGAAGAAGATCTTCCACAACACATTAATGATCCATATGTTGAGGACGTGGATGATGGACATGAAGTTGAACCTCGTGAAACTCTTACTTCCATCATGCCTCGAGTGGCCGGTCGTGTTGATGTTGACAAAATTCTCACCGGCATATCAGAAGGTAGTCACTCGTAAACATTTGACAAACTTTTGTGCTCACTTCTCGTTTGTGTCTACTGTTGAGCCTCTCAAGGTACAAGAGGCATTGATGGACAATGATCGGCTCGTTGCTATGCAAGAAGAGTTGAACAGTTTTGAACGCCACCAAGTGTGGTCATTAGTCAAGAGGCCAACTACCGAGCACAACGTCATTGGAACAAAATGGATTTTCAAGAACAAGCAAGATGAGAATGTTGTAATCATCCGTAACAAGGCAAGGTTAGTGGCACAAGGGTACTCACAAGTTGAAGGTTTGGACTTTGGTGAGACCTTTGCCCCCGTTGCCCGTCTTAAATCCATTCGCATCTTACTTGCTTATGCTGCTTTCAATGGTTTTACATTACATCAAATGGATGTGAAGAGTGCTTTCCTTAACAGTCCTCTACAAGAGGAAGTATATGTATCACAACCACCTGGGTTCGTTGACCCCAATCACAAAGACTATGTGTATAAACTGTTAGGAAACGTAGTAATTTCAAAAAAATTCCTACGCACACGCAAGATCATGGTGATGCACAGCAACGAGAGGGGAGAGTGTTTGTCTACGTACCCTCGTAGACCGAAAGCGGAAGCGTTATATCAACGCGGTTGATGTAGTCGTACTTCTTCACGATCCAACCGATCTAAGCACCGAACGTACGGCACCTCCGAGTTCTGCACACGTTCAGCTCGATGACGATCCCCGGGCTCCGATCCAGCAAAGCGTCGAGGAAGAGTTCTGTCAGCACGACGGCGTGGTGACGATCTTGATGTGTTACCGGCGCAGGGCTTCGCCTAAGCACTGCAACGATATAATCGAGGTGGAATTTGGTGGAAGGGGGCACCGCACACGGCTAAGGAACGATCCGTAGATCAACTTGTGTGTCTTTGGGGTGCCCCCTGCCCCTGTATATAAAGGATGGAGGAGGAGGAGGCCGGCCAAGGCAAAAGGTGCGGCCAGCATATGGAGTCCTACTAGGACTCCAAGTCCTAGTAGGAGTCCACCAAAAGGGGAGGAAGGGAGAAGGAATAGGAGGAGAAGGAGAGGTGGCCGGCCCCCTTTTCCCTAGTCCAATTCGGACCAAAGGGGAGGGGGGGCGCAGCAGCCTTTTCCTCTTCCCACTAAAGCCCATCAAGGCCCATTACTTCTTCCGTAATCCCGTAACTCCCCGGTACTCCCGAAAATACCCGAATCACTCAGAACCCTTCCGATGTCCGAATATAGTCGTCCAATATATCGATCTTTACGTCTCGACCATTTCGAGACTCCTCGTCATGTCCCCGATCTCATCCGGGACTCCGAACTCCTTCGGTACATCAAAACTCATAAACTCATAATATAACTGTCATCGAAACCTTAAGCGTGCGGACCCTACGGGTTCGAGAACAATGTAGACATGACCGAGACACGTCTCCAGTCAATAACCAATAGCGGGACCTGGATGCCCATATTGGCTCCTACATATTCTACGAAGATCTTTATCGGTCAGACCGCATAACAACATACGTTTGTTCCCTTTGTCATCGGTATGTTACTTGCCCGAGATTCGATCGTCGGTATCCAATACCTAGTTCAATCTTGTTACCGGCAAGTCTCTTTACTCGTTCCGTAATACATCATCTCACAACTAACACATTAGTTGCAATGCTTGCAAGGCTTATGTGATGTGCATTACCGAGAGGGCCCAGAGATACCTCTCCGACAATCGGAGTGACAAATCCTAATCTCGAAATAAGCCAACCCAACATGTACCTTCGGAGACACCTGTAGAGCACCTTTATAATCACCCAGTTACGTTGTGACGTTTGGTAGCACACAAAGTGTTCCTATGGTAAACGGGAGTTGCATATTCTCATAGTTAAAGGAACATGTATAAGTCATGGATAAAAGCAATAGCAACATACTAAACGATCGGGTGCTATGCTAATGGAATGGGTCATGTCAATCAGATCATTCAACTAATGATGTGATCTCGTTAATCAAATAACAACTCTTTGTTCATGGCTAGGAAACATAACCATCTTTGATCAATGAGCTAGTCAAGTAGAGGCATACTAGTGACACTCTGTTTGTCTATGTATTCACACATGTATTATGTTTCCAGTTAATACAATTCTAGCATGAATAATAAACATTTATCATGATATAAGGAAATAAATAATAACTTTATTATTGCCTCTAGGGCATATTTCCTTCAGTCTCCCACTTGCACTAGAGTCAATAATCTAGTTCACATCGCCATGTGATTTATCAGCAATAGTTCACATCGATATGTGACCAACACCCAAAGGGTTTACTAGATTCAGTAATCTAGTTCACATTGCTATGTGATTAACACCCAAAGAGTACTATAGTGTGACTTTTGCTTGTGAGAGAAGTTTAGTCAACGGGTCTGCCACATTCAGATCCGTTATGTATTTTGCAATTTTCTATGTCTACAATGCTCTGCACGGAGCTACTTTAGCTAATTGCTCCCACTTTCAATATGTATCTAGATTGAGACTTAGAGTCATCCAGATTAGTGTCAAAACTTGCATCGACGTAACCTTTTACGACGAACCTTTTTGTCACCTCTATAATCGAGAAACATATCCTTATTCCACTAAGGATAATTTTGACCGCCGTCCAGTGATCTACTCCTAGATCACTATTGTACTCCCGTGCCAATCTCAGGGTAGGGTATACAATAGGTCTGGTATACAGCATGGCATACTTTATAGAACCTATGGCTGAGGCATAGGGAATGACTTTCATTCTCTTTCTATCTTCTGTCGTGGTCGGGCTTTGAGTCTTACTCAACTTCACACCTTGTGCCACAGGCAAGAACCCTTTCTTTGCCTGATCCATTCTGAACTTTTTCAAAACTTTGTCAAGGTATGTGCTTTGTGAAAGTCCTATTAAGCGTCTTGATCTATCTCTATAGATCTTAATGCCCAATATGTAAGCAGCTTCACCGAGGTCTTTCATTGAAAAACTCTTATTCAAGTATCCCTTTATGCTATCCAGAAATTCTATATTATTTCCGATCAGCAATATGTCATCCACATATAATATCAGAAATGCTATAGAGCTCCCACTCACTTTCTTGTAAATACAGGCTTCTCCGAAAGTCTGCATAAAACCAAATGCTTTGATCACACTATCAAAGCGTTTATTCCAACTCCGAGAGGCTTGCACCAGTCCATAAATGGATCGCTGGAGCTTGCACACTTTGTTAGCTCCCTTTGGATTGACAAAACCTTCTGGTTGCATCATATACAACTCTTCTTCCAGAAATCCATTCAGGAATGCAGTTTTGACATCCATCTGCCAAATTTCATAATCATAAAATGCGGCAACTGCTAACATGATTCGGACAGACTTAAGCATCGCTACGGGTGAGAAAGTCTCATCGTAGTCAATCCCTTGAACTTGTCGAAAACCTTTTGCGACAAGTCGAGCTTTGTAGACAGTAACATTACCATCAGCGTCAGTCTTCTTCTTAAAGATCCATTTATTTTCTTTGGCTTGCCGATCATCGGGCAAATCCCTCAAAGTCCATACTTTGTTCTCATACATGGATCATATCTCAGATTTCATGGCCTCTAACCATTTCGCGGAATCTGGGCTCATCATCGCTTCCTCATAGTTCGCAAGTTCGTCATGGTCTAGTAACATGACTTCCAGAACAGGATTACCGTACCACTCTGGTGCGGATCTCACTCTGGTTTACTTACGAGATTCGGTAGTAACTTGATCTTGAAGTTACATGATCATCATCATTAGCTTCCTTACTAATTGGTGTAGTAGTCACAAGAACAGATTTCTGTGATGAACTACTTTCAAATAAGGGAGAAGGTACAATTACCTTATCAAGTTTTCTACTTTCCTCCCACTCACTTCTTTCGAAAGAAACTCTTTCTCTAGAAAGTTTCCGAACTTAGCAACAAAAGTCTTGCCTTCGGATCTGTGATAGAAGGTGTATCCAACAGTTTCCTTTGGATATCCTATGAAGACACATTTCTCCGATTTGGGTTCGAGCTTATCAGGTTGAAGCTTTTTCACATAAGCATCGCAGCCCCAAACTTTAAGAAACGACAGCTTAGGTTTATTGCTAAACCATAGTTCATACGGTGTCGTCTCAACGGATTTAGATGGTGCCCCTTTTAACGTGAATGCAGCTGTCTCTAATGCATGATCCCAAAACGATATTGGTAAATCGGTAAGAAACATCATAGATTGTACTATATCCAATAAAGTACGGTTATGACGTTCGGACACACCATTATGCTGTGGTGTTCCAGGTGGCATGAATTTGTGAAACTATTCCACACGGTTTCTAACTGAAGGCCAAAACTCGTAACTCAAATATTTTACCTCTGCGATCATATCGTAGAAACTTTTTATTTTCTTGTTACGATGATTATCCACTTCACTCTGAAATTCTTTGAACTTTTCAAACGTTTCAGACTTATGTTTCATTAAGTAGATATACCCATATCTGCTTAAATCATCTGTGAAGTTCTGAAAATAATGATACTTGTCGCGAGCCTTAATATTCATCGGACCACATACATCAGTATGTATGATTTCCAACAAATCTGTTGCTTGCTCCATTGTTCCGGAGAACGGCGTTTTAGTCATCTTGCCCAAGAGGCATGGTTCGCAAGCATCAAGTGATTCATAATCAAGTGATTCCAAAATCCCATCAGCATGGAGTTTCTTCATGCGCTTTACACCAATATGACCTAAACGGCAGTGCCACAAATAGGTTGCACTATCATTATTAACTTCGCACCTTTTGGTTTCAATATTATGAATATGTGTATCACTACGATCGAGATCCAATGAACTATTTTCATTGGTGTGTATGACCATAGAAGGTTTTATTCATGTAAACAGAACAACAATTGTTCTCTAACTTAAATGAATAACTGTATTGCAATTAACATGATCAAATCATATTCATGCTCAACGCAAACACCAAATAACACTTATTTAGTTTCAACACTAATCCCGAAAGTATAGGGAGTGTGCGATGATGATCATATCAATCTTGGAACCACTTCCAACACACATCGTCACTTCACCCTTTAACTAGTCTTTGTTCATTCTGCAACTCCCGTTTCGAGTTACTAATCTTAGCAACTTGAACTAGTACCAAATACTGAGGGGTTGCTATGAACACTAGTAAAGTACACATCAATAACATGTATATCAAATATACTTATGTTCACTTTGCCATCCTTCTTATCCGCCAATCACTTGGGGTAGTTCCGCTTCCAGTGACCAGTCCCTTTGCAGTAGAAGCACTTAGTCTCAAGCTTAGGACCAGACTTGGGCTTTTTCACTTGAGCAGCAACTTGCTTGCCGTTCTTCTTGAAGTTCCCCTTCTTTCCTTTTGCCCTTTTTCTTGAAACTAGTGATCTTGTCAACCATCAACACTTGATGTTTTTCTTTGATTTCTACCTTCGCTGATTTTAGCATCGCGAAGAGCTTGGGAATAATTTCCGTTTTCCCTTGCATATTATAGTTCATCACGAAGTTCTACTAACTTGGTGATGGTGACTAGAGAATTCTGTCAATCACTATCTTATCTGGAAGATTAACTCCCACTTGATTCAAGCGATTGTAGTACCCAGACAATCTGAGCACATGCTCACTAGTTGAGCGATTCTCCTCCATCTTTTAGCTATATAACTTGTTGGAGACTTCATATCTCTCAACTCGGGTATTTGCTTGAAATATTAACTTCAACTCCTAGAACATCTCATATGCTCCATGACGTTCAAAACGTCTTTGAAGTCCCGATTCTAAGCAGTTAAGCATGGTGCACTAAACTATTAAGTAGTCATCATATTGAGCTAGCAAAACGTTCATAATGTCTGCATCTGCTCCTGCAATAGGTCCGTCACCTAGCGGTGCATCAAGGACATAATTCTTCTGTGCAGCAATGAGGATAAACCTCAGATCACGGATCCAATCCGCATCATTGTTACTAACATTTTTCAACACAATTTTCTCTAGGAACATATCAAAATAAACACAGGGAAGCAACAATGCGAGCTATTGATCTACAACATAGATATGCTAATACTACCAGGACTAAGTTCATGATAAATTAAAGTTCAATTAATCATATTACTTAAGAACTCCCACTTAGATAGACATCCCTCTAATCTTCTAAGTGATCACGTGATCCAAATCAACTAAACCATGTCCGATCATCACGTGAGATGGAGTAGTTTCAATGGTGAACATCACTATGTTGATCATATCTACTATATGATTCACGCTCGACCTTTCGGTCTCTGTGTTCCGAGGCCATATCTGTATATGCTAGGCTCGTCAAGTTAAACCTGAGTATTCCGCGTGTGCAACTGTTTTGCACCCGTTGTATTTGAACGTAGAGCCTATCACACCCGATCATCACGTGGTGTCTCAGCACGAAGAACTTTCGCAACGGTGCATACTCAGGGAGAACACTTCTTGATAATTTAGTGAGAGATCATCTTATAATGCTACCGTCAATCAAAGCAAGATAAGATGCATAAAAGGATAAACATCACATGCAATCAATATAAGTGATATGATATGGCCATCATCATCTTGTGCTTGTGATCTCCATCTTCGAAGCACCGTCATGATCACCATCGTCACCGGCGCGACACCTTGATCTTCATCGCAGCATCGTTGTCGTTTCGCTAATCTTATGCTTCTACGACTATCACTACCGTTTAGCAATAAAGTAAAGCATTACATCGCGATTGCATTGCATACAATAAAGCGACAACCATATGGCGCCTGCCAGTTGCCGATAACTCGGTTACAAAACATGATCATCTCATACAATAAAATTTAGCATCACGTTTTGACCATATCACATCACATCATGCCCTGCAAAAACAAGTTAGACGTTCTCTACTTTGTTGTTGCAAGTTTTACGTGGCTGCTACGGGCTTTAAGCAAGAACTCATCTTACCTACGCATCAAAACCACAACGATAGTTTGTCAAATAGACTCCGTTTTAACCTTCTCAAGGACCGGGCGTAGCCACACTCGGTTCAACTAAAGTTGGCGAGACAGTCTTCCGCAAGCCATCTATGTGCAAAGCACGTCGAGGGAACCGGTCTCGCGTAAGCGTACGCGTAAGGTTGGTCCGGATCGTCTCGTCCAACAATACCGCTGAACCAAAGTATGACATGCTGGTAGGCAGTATGACTTGTATCGCCCACAACTCACTTGTGTTCTACTCGTGCAAATAACATCAAACCATAAAACCTAGGCTCGGATGCCACTGTTAGGAAACGTAGTAATTTCAAAAAAATTCCTACGCACACGCAAGATCATGGTGATGCACAGCAACGAGAGGGGAGAGTGTTTGTCTACGTACCCTCGTAGACCGAAAGCGGAAGCGTTATATCAACGCGGTTGATGTAGTCGTACTTCTTCACGATCCAACCGATCTAAGCACCGAACGTACGGCACCTCCGAGTTCTGCACACGTTCAGCTCGATGACGATCCCCGGGCTCCGATCCAGCAAAGCGTCGAGGAAGAGTTCTGTCAGCACGACGGCGTGGTGACGATCTTGATGTGTTACCGGCGCAGGGCTTCGCCTAAGCACTGCAACGATATAATCGAGGTGGAATTTGGTGGAAGGGGGCACCGCACACGGCTAAGGAACGATCCGTAGATCAACTTGTGTGTCTTTGGGGTGCCCCCTGCCCCTGTATATAAAGGATGGAGGAGGAGGAGGCCGGCCAAGGCAAAAGGTGCGGCCAGCATATGGAGTCCTACTAGGACTCCAAGTCCTAGTAGGAGTCCACCAAAAGGGGAGGAAGGGAGAAGGAATAGGAGGAGAAGGAGAGGTGGCCGGCCCCCTTTTCCCTAGTCCAATTCGGACCAAAGGGGAGGGGGGGCGCAGCAGCCTTTTCCTCTTCCCACTAAAGCCCATCAAGGCCCATTACTTCTTCCGTAATCCCGTAACTCCCCGGTACTCCCGAAAATACCCGAATCACTCAGAACCCTTCCGATGTCCGAATATAGTCGTCCAATATATCGATCTTTACGTCTCGACCATTTCGAGACTCCTCGTCATGTCCCCGATCTCATCCGGGACTCCGAACTCCTTCGGTACATCAAAACTCATAAACTCATAATATAACTGTCATCGAAACCTTAAGCGTGCGGACCCTACGGGTTCGAGAACAATGTAGACATGACCGAGACACGTCTCCAGTCAATAACCAATAGCGGGACCTGGATGCCCATATTGGCTCCTACATATTCTACGAAGATCTTTATCGGTCAGACCGCATAACAACATACGTTTGTTCCCTTTGTCATCGGTATGTTACTTGCCCGAGATTCGATCGTCGGTATCCAATACCTAGTTCAATCTTGTTACCGGCAAGTCTCTTTACTCGTTCCGTAATACATCATCTCACAACTAACACATTAGTTGCAATGCTTGCAAGGCTTATGTGATGTGCATTACCGAGAGGGCCCAGAGATACCTCTCCGACAATCGGAGTGACAAATCCTAATCTCGAAATAAGCCAACCCAACATGTACCTTCGGAGACACCTGTAGAGCACCTTTATAATCACCCAGTTACGTTGTGACGTTTGGTAGCACACAAAGTGTTCCTATGGTAAACGGGAGTTGCATATTCTCATAGTTAAAGGAACATGTATAAGTCATGGATAAAAGCAATAGCAACATACTAAACGATCGGGTGCTATGCTAATGGAATGGGTCATGTCAATCAGATCATTCAACTAATGATGTGATCTCGTTAATCAAATAACAACTCTTTGTTCATGGCTAGGAAACATAACCATCTTTGATCAATGAGCTAGTCAAGTAGAGGCATACTAGTGACACTCTGTTTGTCTATGTATTCACACATGTATTATGTTTCCAGTTAATACAATTCTAGCATGAATAATAAACATTTATCATGATATAAGGAAATAAATAATAACTTTATTATTGCCTCTAGGGCATATTTCCTTCATAAACTTCATAAGGCTTTGTATGGCCTCAAACAAGCACCTCGTGCTTGGTATGATCATCTTATGAAGTTTTTACTCGATGATGGTTTTGTGAGAGGGGTGATGGATCCCACTCTTTTTACTAAGAGGGACAAGGGTGATTTGATCTTATGCCAAATCTATGTAGATGATATCATTTTTGGTTCTCCTAACATTCATTTGTGCAAGAAGTTTGCGGCTTCCATGACCAAGAATTTTGAAATGTCACTCAATACGGATTTGAAGTTCTTCCTCGAATTTCAAATTCAAGAATTTCAAGAAGGAATTTTCTTGTCTCAAGAAAAATACCTCAAGGACATCCTAGAGAAGTTTGGCATGTCTGATGCTAGTCCATGTAAGACACCCATGCCAACCAAAAGTGTACTCACTGAAGACACAAATGGTATTCCTTTCGACCCATCTATTTACCGCTCTATGATTGGTTCATTGCTTTATATTTGTGCATCTAGACCAGACATCACGTTTAGTGTATGCATGTGTGCTAGATTTCAAGCTTTTCCTAGGGAAAGTCATCATAAGGCGGTTAAGCATATTCTTAGATACCTTGTTCACTCTCCAAAGTTGGGTCTATGGTCCCCCAAGGATGCTAAGTTTGATCTCATTGGGCACACGGACGCGGATTGGGTCGTAGACAAAGTGGATCGTAAGTCCACCTCTAGCGCATGTAAGTTTCTTGGACGCTCCTTGGTAAGTTGGTCCTCGAAGAGACAAAATTGTGTTGCCCTCTCCACCGCAGAAGCTGAATACATTGCAACCGCCAGTTGTGCAACTCAATTACTATGGATGAGGCAAACTTTGAAGGATTACGACATCACCTATAGACATGTGCCTCTTCTATGTGATAATGAAAGTGCCATAAATATTGCTGAGAACCCCAAAGATCATACCCGCACCAAGCACATTGATATTAGGTATCACTTCTTGAGAGATCATGTGAAGAAGGGTGATATTGACATTGCTCATGTTGGGACAGACATGCAACTTGCAGATATTTTCATGAAGCCATTGGATGAAGCAAGGTTTTGTCAACTTAGGCGTGAACTTGGTATCTTGGAGCTTGACAACATTATGTGAAAACTAGTATCCATGCATGCATTGTCATAATGTATTGTCTTGATGTAGGCATATATTTAGCGGGAGACACTCAACTCATGAGTACTCTCACCCTATGAAATGCATAAAAAGAACAAACACTCTCAAAGCTACCATGTTATTCTAACTATGGAGATTTCAATGATGGAGTAGTGATTATGCACCCAAAGTTCAAATTCTTGCGGTGCCATGTCATGTATACTCAAACATGGGTTAGATCGGTGTGATCTATGCTTGTTGTTGTTGTTTCATTGACATAGGATACTCACTACTTAGCATTATACAAATTCTTCTTACTCCATACTGAAATCATCGTTGGTACTTACACTTGGGTTAGATCATCATTGTCATCAACATATCCTACCTTTGTCATCATCTCCATTGTCTTTTACAGACAAATTTCTGTGTATCGGTCATCCGGTACTTTCTAGACGTCCGTAAAAAGCCTTCTGGTTAGCCCCTTCTGGTCGTCCGGTCTATCCGGTCTTCCGTTAATTTTATTTTTCTGGCCAGGCACCGGACATCCATAGAACTCCTGTCGTCCGTAAAAAGTCTTCTGTTGCCCTTAGGCCGGTCGTCCGGTCTATCCGGTCTTCCATTAATTTTTCCCCGGTCCAGGCACCAGACGTCCGTAGAACTCCAGTCGTCCGGGATTTTCTCGAGCACATATATATCCTCGTTCGATGCCCTCCTCTATTCACCGCCGTCGCCGCCCTGGCTCGCGGCTCCTTGCGGCGGCCGCTCGCCGCCCGTGCCCCTCGCTGGCGCCACACCGCTTGGGTCGCCCCAGTCCCCGGCGTGGCCCACTGCCTGATTTGTTTCGGTCGACGTCTTCCTCCACGTTCTTCACTCTGAGGTAGCACCTATCCCTTCTCCCTCATCCATTGATTCTTCGATCTAGGGTGGTGGGTTGTTGATTTGGGTCTCCCTCCTCCTCTAGGTCGGGACGGTGAAGACCAAGCACTCTGCTCACAAGGGCCGCCCGTCTGGGTCCTCTCGTCCATCCCATCACGGTGATTCCAACGATTCCCAAGAACGGGCTCGTCCTCGGAAGCGTGTTCCTCTACCTCGCCGCTCTCCAAGCGAAGACTCGTTGGAGGACTCTGACTATGAAGATGAGCTAGCTCATATGGAGAGAGGAGAGCATGTCCCTGTTTGCACCACTGCTCCCAAGCCCGGGACTCGGCGGCCCACCTTCAAGCCTCCTCCTCCTCTGGTGCAACCTCACGGTGATGCTCGTCATATCTCTCTTGAACCTCCTTTACCACACGGCCGTCACGCTAAGCGGTTCAACAAGGTTCCCATTGCTTCCTATCTTAAGTTGTGTCGTGATGTTGATCAATTTACGGTTGCTCGTGACTCTCGGGACAATCATTTTCGCACTAATGTCCAAGATGACATTTTTACCACTGTCATCATTCCTAAGGGTCTTTCTCTGCATCTGTGCATTGATTTATAGCATATTCGTACTCATCCGGAGAAATATTCCGGGGCTATTGAGCTCATTGAGTCGTCCAATCTTGCCCCTCCATTTGCATTTCAACATGACGTTAACCAAGCCGCCATTCATCAATTCTATGCCACATGTTTCTTCGGTCCAAATAACACTGTTACTTGGATGACCTCCAACACAAAGCTCTCGGCTTCCTATTCTCAATTTGTTGTTTCCCTTGGTTTTCCTGACACCGGGTTCAAAATTCACAATGATGACCCTGAACATAGACCCAAGGGCACTGATGCATGTGCTAATCTTATCAAACCCATAGCAGAACTGACTAACGAGGAGAAACATAAGGGCTTTAACCAAGTCTCCATTTAGCACTCTCCTTTCTTCATTATCTATCAATGTGTCATTCGCACCATTTATCCTAAGATGGGTGACAAGGGCTCTTGCAGTAGCTACTGCATCGATCTCATGTATCGCCTTTATGCATCTCCGAAAGGGAAGATCAATGTCCCTCATTTTCTATGGCATGAAATTCGCCTCTCTTGTCTCCAGCACAAGCAGACCTTTCCTCATGCTCCCTTTCTTCAGGCATTCATTGAGAGTGTGGCTCCATTTCCTATTGTCCGCACTCATTTGCATGAGCGATGGGTCGTTCCCGCACACATGGCAGATGATTATGTTCCCAAGGACTCTTCCTCTTCTGCTCATCCGCGCCGCACAACTGCTAGCATTCCTCGTTCTGGTCCCTCCGGATCTGCACCATTTGGTCGCATTGCTCGGTTTCTTGGGAAGGCTCACTCTGCCTTGATGAAGGCTGTTACCTTTAACTGCTCCCAAAATCACAATGTTGTCACTCGGCTAATCACCTCCAAGAATGCTCTGAAGGCTCGTCTGAGAGACTCCAAAGTTTTTGATGTGAGCGATGATGATCGTCTTCCCGATCCTCCCTCTTTTGACTTTGGATTTCCTTCGGGTCCCGAGTGGTCTGATTTCTTTGACGGGGCTGGTGGCAGTGGTGCTCATGATGATGATGAGGCAGGGTTCTGATGATGAGGATGTTGTTCTGTTTGCTCATCGTGGCCCCCTTTTTAGTACTTGCTGCCAAGGGGGAGTAGCACTTAGCACTTATCCATTGAGTACTGTAATATGTGATATTAACTTGTATTGCACCATGATATGTATCGTACCATGAACCTTGTTTTGACCATTGTTACTTTAGGTTCTATGATATGAGTGATGAATCTACTTATGAATCTATTTGAATGTTATCATGTGCAACTTGTGATTTGAATGTGTTGGTATCATACTGAGGGGGAGCTCCTCTCATGCTTATTTGTCTTTGTGCACATTGTTAAGGGGAGCTCCGCAACAAATCCTTTCAATATTCAAAGTTTTTATTATTATTTTAAGAAGTGCATGTATGTTGTCATCAACTACCAAAAAGGGGGAGATTGAAACTGCAAACATGCCCTTAATCTTATTTTGATGTTGATGACAACATGCATATATGGGACTAATCATGTTTATCAAGTATATCTCAGGATTATGTCTCAAAGGCCGTGTGTGGATCATGACTAGGGACAAATGTATATAACTCAAGATCACAGATACAAGACAATAGTGTTGGCTTTGTTTACAGTTTGTTCTTGAGTATAGGGATCCCGCACTATTAAGAGGGGATCGTTGGATCTAGTGAAAGATTTGCTCAAAACCCACCAACTCCATTTTCACCGGACGTCCGGTACTCTACGGATGTCCGACCCCTCTCAGCTGTCCGGACGTCCGGTTCTCCACGGCCGTTTGGTGTTTCTTCATAGAACGATATTCACGGATGTCCGAGCTTCTCCGGACGTTCGGTCGCCAGATGTTCGTTTTCCTCCGGAGATCCGACACTTTCTCAACGGAATATTTTTTATGGATATTCGGTCATCTATGGACGTCCGGTCACCAAACGACCGAAATGTCTCGGACGTCCGTTGGCTGAGTGCTGATTCATGGCTTGTGGTTCTCCAGCGTCCGGACGACCGATGTCTGTCGGACGTCCGGACCTATCTGTGCCACCGGACGTCCGGTCCTGTCCGGACGTCCGACGCCTCATGTGCACTTGAGTTGCTCAAACGGTTACTTTTCCACTTCCACTATACATAGCCTTCTCCCCCCATGGGATAAGGTTGACCATTCACTTTGAGCTTGCCAAGAACACTTTTCACACACACTCTCTCTCTCAATCCTCTACACTAAATCCTAGATCCCCAAGTGATTTGGGAACATTTGAGAGAAGTTCTCCAATCAAGTGATAGATCCACTCCTTCCCCTTCTTCTCACCAAAGGAATTTGTGATTTGAGCAAGTCTTGAGCTTTTCTCCATAGATGTTGTTACTCTTGGAGGTTGGAGAATCCTAGGCGGTAGGAGTCATTCGGAGAGGAATCAACCATTATGATTACCCCCCGGAAAGTTTGTGAAGGTTTGGAGACCACCTCAAGGTCTACCACTAGTGGTTGGGAAATGCCTTCGTGGTGTTGTCTCAAAGGGAGAATAGGGTGAACCTTCATGGCATTGGTGTGCCTTCGTGGTAACATCCACCTCTCTAACGGTGATTAGCTTCCCTCCAAGGAAGTGAACATCGGCACACATCCTCGTCTCTTGGAATTGCGGTTATTCCTAACCCTAACTCTCTACTTGTGGTTACTTGTCGTTTAATCCTCACTTATATCTATTGTGCTTGCTTATTCATTTAGTTGTGTTACTTGACTATCTTGCTTAGCTCCTAGCATCTCACTTGCAATTGTTAGGCTCAATTTCATATTCCGCATTATTGCCTAAAATTGCTAAGTAACAATTAAAATTTGTAATTGTACCTATTCACCCCCTCTAGGTCCATCTCGATCCTTTCAGGGAGGCCACCGAGGTGGGCACAGCCCACCTGCCCAGGCACGCCCTGGTGGGTTGTGCCCGCCCTCGGGGCATGATACGTCTCCGTCGTATCTATAATTTTTGATTGTTCCATGCCAATATTTTACAACTTTCATATACTTTTGGCAACTTTTTTATACTATTTTTTGGGACTAACATATTGATCCAGTGCCCAGAGCCAGTTCCTGTTTGTTGCATGTTTTTGGTTTCGCAGCATATCCATATCAAACGGAATCCAAACGGGATAAAAACGGACAGAGAATATTTTTGGAATATATGGAGAATTCCAGAAGAAGAATCAACGCGAAACGGTGTCCGAGGTGGGCACGAGGCAGGGGGCGCGCCCCACCCCATGGGCGCGCCCCTGACCCTCGTGGTCCACCCGTAAGGCGGTTGATGCCCTTCTTCGGCCGCAAGAAAGCTAATTTTTGGTAAAAAAATCACGACGAAGGTTTCAGTCCAATCGGAGTTACGGATCTCCATATATATACGAAACAGTGAAAGGGCAGCAGAACAGAACGCGAAAACAGAGAGAGACAGAGGGGCAGATCCAATCTCGGAGGGGCTCTCGCCCCTCCCATGCCATGCAGACCATGGACCAGATGGGAAACCCTTCTCCCATCGAGGGAGGAGGTCAAGGAAGAAGAAGAAGGAGGGAGGCTCTCTCCCCCTCGCTTCCGGTGGCGCCGGAGTGCCACGGGGGCCATCATCATCACCGTAATCTTCACCAACAACTTCACCGCCATCATCACCAACTCTTCCCCCCTCTATGCAGCGGTGTAACCTCTCTCTTACCCGTTGTACTCTACTTAAACATGGTGCTCAACACTATATATTATTTCCCAATGATGTATGTTATCCTCTGATGTCTGAGTAGATCTGTTTTGTCCTATGGGTTATTTGATGATCAAGATTGGTTTGAGTTGCATGTTTTATTATTGGTGCTGTCCTATGGTGCTCTCCGTGTCGCGCGAGCGTGAGGGATCCCCGCTGTAGGGTGTTGCAATACATTCGTGATTCGCTTATATTGGGTTGCGTGAGTGACTGAAACACAAACCCGAGTAAGGGGGTTGTTGAGTATGGGATAAAGAGGACTTGATACTTTAATGCTATGGTTGGGTACCTTAATGATCTTTAGTAGTTGCGGATGCTTGCTAGAGTTCCAATCATAAGTGCATATGATCCAAGTAGAGAAAGTATTTTAGCTTATGCCTCTCCCTCATATAAAACTGCAATAATGATTACCGGTCTAGTTATCGATTGCCTAGGGACAAATAACTTTCTCGTAACAAAAATCTCTCTACTAAAACTAATTTAGTTGTGTCTTTATCTAAACAGCCCCTACTTTTTATTTACGTGCTCTTTATATTCTTGCAAACTTATCCAAAAACACCTACAAAGTACTTCTAGTTTCATACTTGTTCTAGGTAAAGTGAACGTTAAGCGTGCGTAGAGTTGTATCGGTGGTCGATAGAACTTGAGGGAATATTTGTTCTACCTTTAGCTCCTCGTTGGGTTCGACACTCTTACTTATCGAAAGAGGCTACAATTAATCCCCTATACTTGTGGGTTATCTGGGCACCCCCCCCAGGTGCTGCTCTGGCCAATGGATGTCTTCTGGTCCATAAATCCACAAAAAGTTTCGCGGTGTTTGGACTCCGTTTGATATTGATTTCCTGCGATGTAAAAAACAAGCAAAAAATAGCAACTGGCACAGGGCACTGGGTCAATAGGTTAGTCCCAAAAAATGATATAAATTTGCTATAAAATGATTGGAAAACATCCAAGAATGATAAAAAAACAACATGAATACTTCATAAATTATAGATATGTTGGAGACGTATCAGCATCCCCAAGCTTAATTCCTACTCGTCCTCGAGTAAGTAAATGATAAAAGAAATAATTTATGAAGTGTGAATGCTAGCAAAGTGCATAAGTTTGATCCATGATAATTTCAATCACTTTTCCTAGCATCATAACAACAATTCTTTCTTATGAAACTTCTTATGTTATAGTAGCAACCAATTCACATGTTAAGGTTCAAAAATGAACTCTCTTGAAACTCCACAACCTATGTTCTTAGTCACCAAGCAATTGCAATTCAACTTATTCAATAGAGTTTAAGTAAGAGCTCCACATACTCAACCATCTTATAGTCTTCTATGATTGCTAACACTCGCCGCATACACACGAGCAAAACGTTTCAATCAGACACATAGAAAGACAGGGGCTTATTGTTTTGCCTCCCAACATATTCACCTCAAGGGTGATGTCAACAATAATAACTCATGCTACCCATATTCAACTAGACATATGTGCCTAGATCTTTCCTCACCACATGATGCTTGCCAAAAGAGAAAAATAAAAAAAAGGAATAGAGAGAAAAACTTTGACTCTTTGCATAAAAGTAAATACTGAAAAGGAAAATATAGGCCCTTCGTAGAGGGAAGCAGAGGTTGCCATGCACTTATTTGTTTGTATGCTCAACCCCTTAGTGCAAAAGAACGTCACGTTATATTGCCCCTTATGATAGCAACCTTTATTATGCAGTCTGTCGCTTTTATTTTTTGCCATCACAAGTTCGTACAACGCTCAATTTTCTCTTACACTAAATGATCTAACACTTTTAGAAGCAATTTTTATTACCTTTTTTGCACCGGTGACAACTTACTTGAAGGATCTTATTAATTCCTTAGGTAGGTATGGTGGACTCTTGAAAATAAGATTTGGGTTTAAGGGTTTTTGGATGCACAAGTTGTGACACCCCAAAATTTTAACCTTGTTTTATAAATTAAAATTTTGCCAGGGAATTTAAATTTTTTTATTTTCTGGACTTTTCTGTGGATTTTAGAGCCATTCTTTCCCTTATTATTTTGGAGTTTTTACCTCAAATGAAAAACTTTCCAAATATTTTATTGGACTTGTTTGCCCTCTCAAGAAAAACATTTCTATTATCAGCGGAATTCAATTGCATAATTAATTCTCTCTGAGCTTTATTCATTAAAATGATTTTTCCATTAGCTTTGGAGCCCTTTTTGAACTACAACCACTTGATAAATGTATTTAATATTTTCACCAAAATTTGGAGATGTCATGTGATGTTTTTAAATCACTTTTATGCAAAAATGTATTTCATTCATTTGATATTTTGAGATCTACACCAAGTTTTCAATTCTGGTCCAGTAGGCAATTCTGCATTACAACCCATTTAAATATTTCTTTCTAGCCTCCACCAAAATTATGGGATGATAATAGGGGCATATTATTCAACTTTATGCAAAACCCCATGGATGTCCTTTCGAAAAAATTGAGTGAATCAACCTCTTTTTCATTCTGATCCATCTTGGTGGTTTGTACTGCAACCCCATTTTATCTTGCCCTTTTTGCTAGGATCCCTTTTCCTACTTATAGCCCATCCTGCTAAACCCTTAAGTCCAGGAGAGTGGACTCATTGGAAGGTTTTAAGTGCATGAAACAATTCTTTTTACCTTCTGTCCAGAATCAGTTTTCTCACAAACTTGCACTAACAAGTTTGACCTTTTGGCAAACTAACCTCACCACTCTCTTATTCATCCAAAGAGGCTCTGATCTGGAATTTGGGCCACACCAAGAGTTTCCTAGATGCCATTGGCATTTTGTCAAACACCCTGAGTGCATAGAGAGTATTGGCATGATTTTAAGTTTACTTTGTGAACTTGATCATCTGACCTAACAACCATGTCCATTGAGCTCCTAACTAACCCTAACCCAGGCCTGCTAGTCCCCAGCCCCAACTTAATCCTCTAGCAAGCTCTGGCATTTTGTCGAGCACGTAGTGTGCGTGCGCTGGGCGCGCCCAGAGCGCACGTTTTGCACACGCGCGCACCGAGCCGCCGCGTCGCACTGCCGTCGCCTCGCGCTCGTTCTTGCCCTTCCCCGCTCGCAGCCAACACCCTGCCCCTTCCCCTCGCCGCAGAGCCTCCCCTGGCGCCCTACAACACCGCCGTCAGGTCGGCCACGGCGGCTAGCGGCTGGCCGCAGTGCGCCTTTGCCCCGGACGGCGCCGCCCGAACCACACCAGCGCGCTAGCTTGCTCGTGGAACAGCCCGACCTCATCCGCAAGGCCGTCCGCGAGCGCACGTCATCGCCACATCGCACTGCACCTACAGAACGGCGGTCGCCGACGAGCTTATCCACGGCCGCCGCAAAACCGACCTCGTTGCACTATAAAAGGACCCCCCCCCCCCCCCCGAGCTCGCCAAACCCTCAGGCAACCTCTCACACTCCCTCACCGATCCGCCCGTAGCAGTAGAAAGACCAGAGAGGTCGTCTTCCTCATCTCCGGCAACCACAGTCGCCGCCACTGTCTCGACCACTCCGGCACCACCAGGGCCTCCCCCCTCCACTCTCTTCACCAGAAGCCCCTCTTCATCTCGCAAGTCCACCCCCGAGCTCAATTTTGATCGGGGCCACCGGAGTCAAATCCCCCAATCATGCCCGAAGCTCTCTCCGCCGCGGAGCTCGACGCCGGCGATTCCCTCCGTCCCCGCCAGCTAGTCGACCACCGGGAGGACCGCCTAGGAGTGGCGGATCCATCCCTGGCCTCGGATGCCCTCGAGGAGCCTCCGTTCGCCGGCGATGATCGCTGGAGGCCGCCCCCGCTCGGGCAGAGGAAAAGGAGGGAGAGGCGACTGGTCAAACCTGACAAGTGCCCTCCTGGACCCTCTGTCAGTGACCCAGCACCGGTCCACGCTGGCATAAGTGAAGACGTAAACCCCAGAGTACGTCTTCGCTACCCCGAAAGCGTATTCCTTTTGAAACTTTTTCTTTTCTGTTTTATTTTTAAAAACAGATTTGACCAAAACTTTGACTGGCTATAACTTTTAAAATATAAATCCAAATGACTTGATTCTTTTTCTGTTGTTTGTCAAATATTGTCTAGTTTATTTTAACATTTATTTCAAAATTTTCCAAGCAACTTTTTTTTACTCTTTTTAAATTATGTGTTAATTTGAATATTTCCAAAAATAGGATTTGTTGGAGAGAGAAGAAAAACTTTCAAAGTTTTGGAATGCACCCTGCCTCTCCACAACTTGAAGGCAAGCATTCTGAACCCTGGCATAATATTTTGTGGGTCGTTTGATACGGTTATAACCCCACCTCGACAGGAAGCATTAGTTATTTTTATGTGACGATATGATCATACGCATTGAGTGCATAACGAAAATACTTGCTGTTGGAAATGGATATGCTTATGATAGCAATCACCCTCATATGCCTCTCATGCCTACTGGGAAGGATCCAGGAAAGCCTCTTTCTTGGGTAGATCCGAGCTTGTCCCTCGTCGAGACGGTTATGACCGGTGGGGCAGGGGGAGGTATGATGAGTGGTGGTTGTGTCTGATGGATGTGAAATATTATTCTTGAGCTAATCATGCATGAAATACTTAAGCCTCCTGAGTCGGTCGTAGATCGAGTCTTGTTCCAGTAACCCCCACACTTGTTTTCATGCTGCCACTTGTCCCTGCTGAAGGTAGGGTACGGTTCAGTAAGTTGTCAACCCCTGTCTTAGCACACACCGTACAGAGAGGCCATGGTGGAAGATACCGGATGCATCCGGTAGGCATGCCACCTGGTCCGGGGGCATGGGTGTTTCCGGTTGGGACTGAGAGGGGGGCACCCCTTAGAGCGCGCGATAGAAATTTGATCCCATGCTACGCGAGGTTGTAGCCTCCCCACTTAGAGTTTTGCTTAACAAGTGTCATGGGTGATTCCAGACACGAGTAAAAGCTGGTGTGTGCAAGTCAGGCGTGTTTTCGACCAAAAGACCGTAGACGGAATTAGTTCCGATGGACTAAACAAATCCGTTACTCGTGGGTAAAGAGTACACCCTCTGCAGAGATATTAAACCTATTCGAATAGCCGTGTCCGTGGTTAAGGACTACAGTCTGGGACGGGTCAAGTGTCGGTCTTAGTGTCGATCTTCGGAGGAGAAACTACTAAACCAGAATATTGATTATGACTTGTGATATATGATGGTTATGATTATTATCATTGTGGACTAACCGTTTGCATTGTTTGAAATAATGAATATCCCTGGGACGGTACTACCTCCTGGATATTCACTGTGATTATGTTTATATATAAGCCCTTTATGTGGCGTCGCTCAGACGCCCGACTGTGGCATGTTTGTTATTTCATTTACTTATAAGCCCTTTATGTGGCGTCGCTCAGACGCCCGACTGTGGCATGTTTGTTATTTCATTTACTTATAAGCCCTTTATGTGGCGTTGCTCAGACGCCCGACTGTGGCATGTTTGTTATTTCATTTACCTATAAGCCCTTTATGTGGTGTCGCACAGACGCCCGACTGCGGCATGTCCGTTATTTCATTTGCTTATAAGCCCTTTATGTGGTGTCGCACAGACGCCCAACTGTGGCATGCTTGTTATTTTTATATATAAGCCCTTTCTGTGGTGTCACTCAGACGCCCGACTGAGGCATGCTTCATATTTTTATCCTTTCGAGGCGTCGCTTCAGACACCCGATCGATGATCTATATTTCTACACCCTGATTGTTTACTCATGATTTGTTCAAATGATCTACTTGCGTGCATCATGAACCTTATTTCATAACTGACAAAGTGATCATAGAATATTTTAAAGCATGATTATTAGTGGCTATATTATACCTGTGTTCTTAATGTTTGCGAGTACATTCAAAGTACTCACTGGCTTGTCCCTGGCTATTGTCTTGGCCAGATTTCTTGCGTGGAGAAGAGCATTGTGATGACAGCCCCAGAACCGACGCAATGGAGATGGCAGCCTCGCGAAGATAGGAGTTATCCTGGTCAGCTGTTCCTGTGGGAAATAGAGTCCCATAGATGCTGGTGACCCGCAAACCGCTTCCGCCTTCAGCCACTAGAAAACCAATTGTTGTACTCATAGGCCAGAATGGTCTTGTACTACACATTATGTACTTTGCTTGGAATTTCTGTATCAAGTTGGTGCCTCATCAGCTAACAGTAATCCTGGGGCTGATGAGCACAAGGGCCATTTTCTGGGAAAGTATATCCCGAAAAACCGGTCCTGACAAACTTGGTATCAGAGCCAGGATGACCATTGGCTAATCCTATCTTAGCCAGGTCGAGAAACCTAGGTAAAGCAACCCACCAGACCTTAACCAAACCCCGGCCAAGCTTCTCGTGTAAGATAGCCACACAGTGACCCGACACCTTTGGCAGTCGGTGCCCAACCTATCAGCCTAGCTTGTCGATCATGCGCCAGTGACCGGCCCCTGAATAGTCTTTTTCACAAGCGTGCGAAGGGAGACTCCAGCCCCTTTTGCTATAAAAAGGGCATGCTCGCCTCAGCCCAGCACAACACAACCTCTACCCCAAACCGAGCTAGAATGCCTGGCCCCATTGTTCACAATGAGACCACAACAACCAACCTTGGAGGTTTTGTGACCGTGCTAGCAAACCTCACCCGCCGTGCCTTCGCGTTAGAAGAACCCCCAGAATATGTTGTGTACCAAGGGCCCATGAGAGGTGAAAGCCGTCAGTTCTGGGCCACTGTGCACGTCTATGGTAGGGGTCTATCACCAGAACGCCCCTACAGGTTCACCGGAAGGACAACTTCCTTTGAGCCGCAAGCCATCCAACTAGCTGCTCGAGAAGCTATAGTTCAACTCCGGCACTTGTCACCCAGATTTAACTGTCGCTCCTTCTACTACTACCCTAGCCGTGACGGGTATGGCAGACCACCCCAAGTCGCCAACGGAGACCATGAGACGGACCCTGCATTATTGCATCTGGTGCGATATGTAAGTGCACTAGAGGGACTGTTCGACCAGATCACTCTGGATCTGATCGCAGATCGTGGAGAACCGGTTCGCCGACCCCCAGCAAGAAGAGAAGATGAGCCCGACGCCGACAACCCAGTCGTGTTGTTCAGACAACCAATCGAGACCTTGAGGTCAGCCCCATCCATCAACCACGGTGCTTTGATGACCCCAGAAGTGCTTCGTCGCCTTTTGGGAACCCACTCCAACGGGATTGTGGCCAACAATCCCCGTGATGGTCACCATCGCTACCCCGACCCTGCAGCTCCTCAACCCCCTCCAGATAACCCCGACGGTGAGGTCAATGGAGAAGCCTCGGCATCCACAAGGCACACCCGCTTAGACATAAACGAAGTGGACTGAGTCACTCGAGTAGTACCGAGTCTCGGTATGTACACACCCTGTAATCGTGTGACCTTGTATTGCCACAATGTTGCCTGCCTGTGTGGCCCTATTTTTTTATGGTAGCTGTGCATAAGTGTGTTGATGGACGGTTGCATTTTTAATTCCGGGCGTAGCTACCAAAACCAACCCCGACGACACCCACAGTAACACGTCACTTTTGTGAGATGTGTGTATCTGTGACTTTGACCCCGACCCCATGAGGGCCGAACCAGCAAACTAGTGCCCCTCACCGCGGTAATAACCCAACCGGGAGGCTATATAAATGGCCACCTCGTGACCTTGCCGAGTACCCCTCATCTTGTGCACAACCCTCACAACCATTTCTTGCCATGCCGACCCCTAGCATTTATCTGAGAACCCCAGATGCAACCCCAGGCAGTTTTGTTAAAATATTGTGGGACTTTACCTGCAGTACCATGGGCTCTACCCAGCCACCCCAGTACGAGCTGCTCAAATCGAGGATCACCCCTTCCACCTCGAAATATTGGGCAGTAGTGCACATCCCTCCTATAGATTCAAATCAAGACCCCACGGAAGTCTCCTTCCTGGGGAAATCTATGCCGACTCCGCAGATGGCCATAGAAGCAGCTGCACACGAAGTGATTGTTCTCCTTCGATTCGCGGTACCCTATGCCAGCGAACGAGGGTATTATTACTTTTCGAGCCGTGCAGCACCTGGGGAAGTGACATCTTTTCCCGGTGGACGAATTGAGAGAGACCCAGTGCTGGCCAACCTTGTCTAGTATATCATCGCGCAAGAGCGTTTAAACCAGCAAGTAATGGGTTATCTCGAGAGCCTCGCTGATTTAAATCCTCAGATCGCCATCGGCAGACCACTGAGGCCCGACCAGGAGAGAGGCGTTCATCGACTGGTCAACCCGCTTCCCCCGATAGAAGAAGAGTGCGCCCTAGTACCAGAGACGTTTTCTCGGGATCCTGTCCTTTTACCTTTTCCATTGTAAACGTCATAGCTATGTTTATTTGCGTGTTGCAACTTATGATTGTACCCTAAGTTTGTCCTATGAGTAAACTCTCGGTTTCAACTAATGGGAGTATCTTGTTTTTAAAAATAGCTCTTAACAAATCTCGAGGACGAGATTTTTCTTAAGGGGGGTAGTGTTGTGACACCCCAAAATTTTAACCTTGTTTTATAAATTAAAATTTTGCCAGGGAATTTAAATTTTTTATTTTCTGGACTTTTCTGTGGATTTCAGAGCCATTCTTTCCCTTATTATTTTGGAGTTTTTACCTCAAATGAAAAACTTTCCAAATATGTTATTGGACTTGTTTGCCCTCTCAAGAAAAACATTTCTATTATCAGTGGAATTCAATTGCATAATTAATTCTCTCTGAGCTTTATTCATTAAAATGATTTTTCCATTAGCTTTGGAGCCCTTTTTGAACTACAACCACTTGATAAATGTATTTAATATTTTCACCAAAATTTGGAGATGTCATGTGATGTTTTTAAATCACTTTTATGCAAAAATGTATTTCATTCATTTGATATTTTGAGCTCTACACCAAGTTTTCAATTCTGGTGCAATAGGCAATTTTGCACTACAACCCATTTAAATATTTCTTTCTAGCCTCCACCAAAATTATGGGATGATAATAGGGGCATATTATTCAACTTTATGCAAAACCCCATTGATGTCCTTTGAAAAAATTGAGTGAATCAACCTCTTTTTCATTCTGATCCATCTTGCTGGTTTGTACTGCAACCCCATTTTATCTTGCCCTTTTTGCTAGGATCCCTTTTCTTACTTATAGCCCATCCTGCTAAACCCTTAAGTCCAGGAGAGTGGACTCATTGGAAGGTTTTAAGTGCATGAAACAGTGCTTTTTCCCTTCTGTCCAGAATCAAATTTCTCACAAACTTGCACTAACAAGTTTGAGCTTTTGGCAAACTAACCTCACCACTCTCTTATTCATCCAAAGAGACTCTGATCTGGAAATTTGGGCCACACCAAGAGTTGCCTAGATGCCATTGGCATTTTGTCAAACACCCTGAGTGCATAGATAGTATTGGCATGATTTTAAGTTTACTTTGTGAACTTGATCATCTGACCTAACAACCATGTCCATTGAGCTCCTAACTAACCATAACCCAGGCCTGCTAGTCCCCAACCCCAACCTAATCCTCTAGCAAGCTCTGGCATTGTGTCGAGCACGTAGCGTGCGTGCGCTGGGCGCGCCTAGAGCGCACGTTTTGCACGCGCGCGCATCGAGCCGCCGCGTCACACTGCCGTCGCCTCTCGCTCGTTCTGGCCATTCCCCGCTCGCAGCCAACACCCCGCCCCTTCCCCTCGCCGCAGAGCCGCCCCTGGCGCCCTACAGCACCGCCGTCAGGTCGGCCACGGCGGCTAGCGGCTGGCCGCAGTGCGCCTCTGCCCCGAACGGCGCCACCCGAACCACACGAGCGCGCCAACTCGCTCGTGCAACAGCCCGACCTCATCCACAAGGCCGTCCGCCAGCGCATGTCGTCGCCATGTCGCACTGCACCTACAGAACGGCGGTCGCCAACGAGCTTATCCACGGCCGCCGCAAAGCCGACCTCGTTGCACTATAAAAGGACCCCCCCGAGCTCGCCAAACCCTCAGGCAACCTCTCACACTCCCTCACCGATCCGCCCGTAGCAGTAGAAAGACCAGAGAGGTCGTCTTCCTCATCTCCGGCAACCACAGCCGCCGCCATTGTTTCGACCACTCCGGCACCACCAGGGCCTCCCCCCTCCACTATCTTCACCAGAAGCCCCTCTTCATCTCGCAAGTCCACCCCCGAGCTCAATTTTGATCGGGAGCCACCGGAGTCAAATCCCCCAATCATGCCCGAAGCTCTCTCCACCGCGGAGCTCGCCGCCGGCGATTCCCTGCGTCCCCGCCAGCCAGTCGACCACCGGGAGGACCGCCTAGGAGTGGCGGATCCATCCCTGTCCTCAGATGCCCTCGAGGAGCCTCCGTTCGCCGGCGACGATCGCCGGAGTCCCGCCCCCGCTCGGGCAGAGGAAAAGGAGGGAGAGGCGACTGGTCAAACCTGACCAGTGGGCCCCCCTGGACCCTCTGTCAGTGACCCAGCACCGGTCCACGCTGGCATAAGTGAAGACGTAAACCCCAGAGTACGTCTTCGCTACCCCGAAAATGTATTCCTTTTGAAACGTTTTCTTTTCTGTTTTATTTTTAAAAACAGATTTGACCAAAACTTTGACTGGCTATAACTTTTAAAATATAAATCCAAATGACTTGATTCTTTTTCTGTTGTTTCTCAAATATTGTCTAGTTTATTTTCATATTTATTTAAAAAATTTCCAAGAAAGTTTTTTACTGTTTTTAAATTATGTGTTAATTTGAATATTTCCAAAAATAGGATTTGTTGGAGAGAGAAGAAAAACTTTCAAAGTTTTAGAATGCACCCTGCCTCTCCACAACTTGAAGGCAAGCATTCTGAACCCTGGCATAATATTTTGTGGGTTGTTTGATACGGTTATAACCCCACCTCGACAGGAAGCATTAGTTATTTTTATGTGACGATATGATCATACGCATTGAGTGCATAACGAAAATACTTGCTGTTGGAAATGGATATGCTTATGATAGCAATCACCCTCATATGCCTATCATGCCTACCGGGAAGGATCCAAGAAAGCCTCTACCTTGGGTAGATCCGGGCTTGTCCCTCGTCGAGATGGTTATGACCGGTGGGGCAGGGGGAGGTATGATGAGTGGTGGTTGTGTCTGATGGATGTGAAATATTATTCTTGAGCTAATCATGCAGCAAATACTTAAGCCTCCTAAGTCGGCCGTAGATCGAGTCTTGTTCCAGTAACCCCCACAATTGTTTTCGTGCTACCACTTGTCCCTGCCGAAGGTAGGGTACGGTTCAGTAAGTTGTCAACCCCTGTCTTAGCACACACCGTACAGAGAGGCCATGGTGGAAGATACCGGCTGCATCCGGTAGGCATGCCACCTGGTCCGGGGGCATGGGTGTTTCCGGTTGGGACCGAGAGGGGGGCACCCCTTAGAGCACGCGATAGAAATTTGATGCCATGCTACGCGAGGTTGTAGCCTCCCCACTTAGAGTTTTTCTTAACAGGTGTCATGGGTGATTCCAGACACGAATAAAAGCTGGTGTGTGCAAGTCAGCCGTGTTTTCGACTAAAAGACCGTAGATGGAATTAGTTCTGATGGACTAAACAAATCCGTTACTCGTGGGTAAAGAGTACACCCTCTGCAGAGATATTAAACCTATTCGAATAGCCGTGTCCGTGGTTAAGGACTACAGTCTGGGACGGGTCAAGTGTCGGTCTTAGTGTCGATCTTCGGAGGAGAAACTACTAAACCAGAATATTGATTATGACTTGTGATATATGATGGTTATGATTATTATCATTGTGGACTAACCGTTTGCATTGTTTGAAATAATGAATATCCCTGGGACGGTACTACCTCCTGGATATTCACTGTGATTATGTTTATATATAAGCCCTTTATGTGGCATCGCTCAGACGCCCGACTGTGGCATGTTTGTTATTTCATTTACTTATAAGCCCTTTATGTGGCGTCGCTCAGACGCCCGACTTTGGCATGTTTGTTATTTCATTTACTTATAAGCCCTTTATGTGGCATCGCTCAGACACCCGACTGTGGCATGTTTGTTATTTCATTTACCTATAAGCCCTTTATGTGGTGTCGCACAGACGCCCGACTGTGGCATGTCCGTTATTTCATTTGCTTGTAAGCCCTTTATGTGGTGTCGCACAGACGCCCGACTGTGGCATGCTTGTTATTTTTATATATAAGCCCTTTCTGTGGTGTCGCTCAGACGCCCGACTGAGGCATGCTTCATATTTTTATCCTTTCGAGGCGTCGCTTCAGACACCCGATCGGTGATCTATATTTCTACACCCTGATTGTTTAATCATGATTTATTCAAATGATCTACTTGCGTGCATCATGAACCTTATTTCATAACTGACAAAGTGATCATAGAATATTTTAAAGCATGATTATCAGTGGCTATATTATACCTGTGTTCTTAATGTTTGCGAGTATATTCAAAGTACTCACTGGCTTGTCCCTGGCTATTGTCTTGGCCAGATTTCTTGCGTGGAGAAGAGCGTTGTGATGACAGCCCCGGAACCTACGCAATGGATATGGCAGCCTCGCGAAGATAGGAGTTATCCTGGTCAGCTGTTCCTGTGGGAAATGGAGTCCCATAGATGCTGGTGACCCGCAAACCGCTTCCGCCTTCAGCCACTAGAAAACCAATTGATGTACTCATAGGCCAGAATGGTCTTGTACTACACATTATGTACTTTGCTTGGAATTTCTGTATCAAGTTGGTGCCTCATCAACTAACAGTAATCCTGGGGCTGATGAGCAGAAGGGCCATTTTCTGGGAAAGTATATCCCGAAAAACCGGTCCTGACACAAGTAGTATCTCTACTTGGTGCGGAATTTTTGGCTAGCAAAGATGGGGGCAAGCACCACATGTTGAAGGATCTATGACAAAATAACTTCTACGTGAATATGTACAAACATAAATCATTACATTGTATTCCTTGTCCAACGTCAACAATTTTGGTATATAATATTTTGATGGGGGCTCACAATCACAAAAGATTTCCAAGAGAGTGTATTTGCATGTGAAGGTTCTCTTCCTTATACTAATTATTCGTGAATTGCTTGTATGACCAATATTGTGATTGTCAAGCCTCAAAAGATTTCACTTTCTAAACCCAATGTGAAGGTACCACTAGGCATGATATGATTTCAACTTCATGACATTCAATTTATTCAACAATTTGCTCATAGGATATAAGTGAAGCACAATTGTAAATAACAAGCTACTCCAAAAAGATATAAATGAAGATCATGAGCATAATATTTCTTTCTCTCAAATTAATTTAAGTGAAGCAAGAGAGAATTTCTTCAAAAATACTAGAGCATGATGTGCTCAAAAAGATATAAGTGAAGCACTAGAGCAATTCCATAGAAAAGAGCTTCGTTGACGGGATGTGAATGCCGCTTACTTAGCCTCCTTGGAAACTATTTGAGGACTCTAATTTATTTAAAAACTTTCAGATCTATGTATTTTATTAAAACAACCAGCAAAAGGAAAATAAAATGACATTCTAAGTATAGCACTCATCATGTGAAGAAGCACAAACTTAGGCTCAACCGATACTAACCGATAATTGTTGAAGAAGAAAGGGGGATGCCTATCGGGGCATCCCCAAGCTTAGATGCTTGAGACTTATTGAAATATTATCTTGGGATGCCTTGGGCATCCCCAAGCTTGAGATTTTGTGTCTCCTTAATTCTTCTCATATCACGGTTTTCCTAAATCTCAAAAGCTTCATCCACACAAAACTCAACAAGGACTCGTGAGATAAGTTAGTATAAATCAATGCAAAACCTTATCATTCTCTACTGCAGCAAATCACCAAAATTATTATTCAACATTGCATACTAAATGCCTCTGCATATTTAGCACTCCTATCCTCAAATAGAATTATTGAACAATCAAACATATGCAAACATAACAGCAATCTGCCAAAACAGTACAGTCTATAAAGAATGCAAGAGTATCAATACTTATTCAACTCAAAACATTATGAAAATTTATCACACTGTAGAAAATTTATCAGAGCTTATTTTGCAAAAAGTTTCAACATTTTATCACATTCTGACTTTTCTGAGTTTCAACTTTTCTAGGGAATTTATCAGAGCTTATTTTGCCATGACAGAAATTAACATCAGGATGACATGTTTAGAGCAAGGAAACAACATGCTACAGGAAAACAATATAGCAAATCAAGGCATGGCATGAATCTACTCAAAGCATAGAACAAAAGTCTCTTACTGACCATGAGCCAAAAAGGACCAGAAAATATAATAACACCCATGTCAATTAAGCAAGTTTCGTTACAGATTTCAGACTCAGCAGAAAACTGGACGTGTCGAAAACAGATAACAAGTAGACATGTTTACGAGCTTGATCCACTCACTATAGAGCATTACAAGATAATATAAGCATACATACATCAATAAGACATGGCATAGAATCTAGGCATGGCAAGAACAACAACATAGCATGTAAGGATCAACTACAACAAGCTTGGCAAAATCGAACAACATGTAAACAATCTGCCAGTAACATTTTATAGCAAAAGTAGAGCTCGATTGACTCAATTTTTGGCACTCCATAAATACAATCAAAGGCATGGATGGATAGAGCAAATCCATATGCTCAAAACACTCTTACTGATCATTCTCAAAAGAGGCATAGATCTCTCTGGAACAACATGAACACATGGCATAAAAATAACAGCAGGCAGGGACTTAGTGAAATTACTAAGTCTCTGAAATCAGCAACATTATGTACCCTAGTTTGCATGCTTGTGCTAGTCACCACAAAGATCAAAAAATACATGGCATAAATCTCTGGAAAGATGGCATGGCATATTACAAAACACATGTAGGGATCAACTTCAAAGGATGCACACATCAATAATGGCAAAAATAACAAAAATGCATCTACTGAAACAGATCTGAATCTAACATCACATAGCCCTCTTCTAACAGCATTTCGGGCATTAAGATGAGCTCAAATGAAAATGATGCAATGAGATGAAATGATGTACTCGTCGAGGCGAACAATTTGATATATCACACGCACGAAATGGAGCAACGGATGCAGAGACATGATACGTTGAACATGCGACAATAATGCAAAATGTCAGGGACTTGGACAAAATTTCGGGGTCAACCTCGGGGTCCAGATCTGGCACGGATTGCGAAGCGCGGCCGGAATCTTCGTCGGAGTTGGGGGAGAAGGACGCCGGAGGAGGGGGCCGGTGACGAGGGGGAAGCCGGGGAGGCACGGGCGGCGAGCGGCGACGCCGGCCGGGGCGGCGCCGGCGGGAGCCGCGCGGGGCGCGCGAGGCAGCGGCGGCGGGAGGCGACGCCGGCGGGAGATCGGGCCGGGCGGCGACGGATCGGGCCCGCGCGGGCCCCGGATGGGCTCCGCGGGCCGCGGTGCAGTGAGGTGGCGGGAGGACGCGTGGCGGCGCGTGAGTGGGCGCGAGGGCGGCGGCGACGACGTGTCGGCCTCTGGTTGGCCAGGGTGACGCGTCCGGCGGACATGTCCGGCGCGGATGGACATGTCCGGCGGCGCGAGGAGGAAGAAGACTAGGGTTTCGGGGAATTCATCCGCGAATTTGGACGGGAGGCACATATTTATAGGTAGAGGGGGCTAGGAAGCTCCAAATGGAGTGCGGTTTTCGCCCACACGATTGTGATCCGACGACCGAGAGGATGGAGAAGACTTAGATGGGTTTTGGGCCACTTTGAAGGGGGTGTTGGGCTGCAAACCAAAGAGGCCTTTGCGGTTACCCGGTTAACCGTTAGAGTATCAAACGGACTCCGATTGACCCGAAACTTGACAGGCGGTCTATCGGTGCTATGCCAAGGCCGCTTGGCAAACCTCGGTCCATTCCGAGAAAGTTTAATACCCGCTCACGGAAAAAGGTAAAAGGGGACGCCGGAGGACGTAGGAGCGCCGGATTGCAAAACGGACAACGGGGAAAAAGCTCGGATGCATGAGACGAACACGTATGCGAATGCGATGCACATGATGACATGATATGAAATGCAGATAATGACATGGCAAAGTGCAGCACGCAAGCACATGACATGGCAACGACGGCGAATAACTGGTGGACACCTGGCGCAACGAACCCGGGGTGTTACATATAGATACGTTGGAGATGTATCAGGCATCCCCAAGCTTAATTCCTGCTCGTCCTCGAGTAGGTAAATGATAAAAAAAGAATTTTTGATGCGGAGTGCTACTTGACATAATTTCAATGTAATTCTTCTTAATTGTGGTATGAATATTCAGATCCGAAAGATTCAAGATAAAAGTTTATATTGACATATAAATAATAATACTTCAAGCATACTAACAAAGCAATTATGTCTTCTCAAAATAACATGGCCAAAGAAAGTTATCCCTAAAAATCATATAGTCTGGCTATGATTTATCTTCACCACACAAAGTATTTAAATCATGCACAACCCCGATGACAAGCCAAGCAATTGTTTCATACTTTTGACATTCTCAAAACTTTTTCAATCTTCACGCAATACATGAGCGTGAGCCATGGATATAGCACTATATGTGAAATAGAATGGTGGTTGTGGAGAAGACAAAAAGAGGGGAAGGTAGTCTCACATCAACTAGGCGTATCAACGGGCTATGGAGATGCCCATCAATAGATATCAATGTGAGTGAGTAGGGATTGTCATGCAACGTATGCACTAGAGCTATAAGTATATGAAAGCTCAACAAAAGAAACTAAGTGGGTGTGCATCCAACTCACTTTCTCACGAAGACCTAGGGCATTTTGAGGAAGCCCATCATTGGAATATACAAGCCAAGTTCTATAATGAAAAATTCCCACTAGTATATGAAAGTGACAAAATGAGAGACTCTCTATCATGAAGATCATGGTGCTACTTTGAAGCTTAAGTGTGGTAAAAGGATAGTAACATTGTCTCTTCTCTCTTTTTCTCTCATTTTTTTATTTGGGCCTTTTTCTCTTTTTATGGCCTCTTTTCTCTTCTTTTTTTTTATTTTGTCCGGAGTCTCATCCCGACTTGTGGGAGAATCATAGTCTCCATCATCCTTTCCTCACTTGGGACAATGCTCTAAAAATGATGATCATCACACTTTTATTTTTCTTACAACTCAACAATTACAACTCGATACTTAGAACAAAATATGACTCTATGTGAATGCCTCCGGTGGTGTACCGGGATATGCAATGAATCAAGAGTGACATGTATGAAAGAATTATGAATGGTGGCTTTGCCACAAATACAATGCCAACTACATGATCATGCAAAGCCATATGACAATGATGGAGCGTGTCATAATAAATGGAACGGTGGAGAGTTGCATGGCAATATATCTCGGAATGGCTATGTAAATTCCATGATAGGTAGGTATGGTGGCTGTTTTGAGGAAGGTATATGGTGGTTGTATGATATCGGCGAAAAGTGCGCGGTATTAGAGAGGCTAGCAATGGTGGAAGGGAAAAGTGTGTATAATCCATGGACTCAACATTAGTCATACAGAACTCATATACTTATTGCAAAAATCTACAAGTTAACAAAGCAAAGTATTACGTGCATGCTCCTAGGGGGATAGATTGGTAGGAAAAAACCATCGCTCGTCCCCGACCGCCACTCATTAGGAAGACAATCAATAAATAAATCATGCTCCGACTTCATCACATAACGGTTCACCATACGTGCATGCTACGGGAATCACAAACTTTAACACAAGTATTTCTCAAATTCACAACTACTCAACCAGCATGACTCTAATATCACCATCTTCATATCTCAAAACAATTATCAAGCATCAAACTTTTCTTAGTATTCAACGCACTCAAGAGAAAGATTTACAAATCTTGAATATCAAGCATATAAAGGTTTTTAAGGAAATTACCATGCTATTTAAGATTCTCAAAATAATCTAAGTGAAGCATGAGAGATCAATAGTTTCTATAAAACAAATCCACCACCGTGCTCTAAAAGATATAAGTGAAGTGTTAGAGCAAAACTATATAGCTCAAAAGATATTAGTGAAGCACATAGAGTGTTCTATCAAATTCCAATTCATGTATGGATCTCTCAAAAGGTGTGTACAGCAAGGATGATTGTGGTAGACTAACAAACGAGGACACAAATAATACAAGACGCTCCAAGCAAAATACATATCATGTGGTGAATAAAAATATAGCTCCAAGTAAAATTACCGATGGAAGTAGACAAAAGAGGGGATGCCTTCCGGGGCAACCCCAAGCTTTGAATTTTTGGTGTCCTTGGATTATCTTGGGGGTGCCATGGGCATCCCCAAGCTTAGGCTCTTGCCATTCCTTGTTCCATAATCCATCAAAAGATTTCACCCAAAACTTGAAAACTTCACAACACAAAACTCAACAGAAATCTCGTGAGCTCCGTTAGCGAAAGAAAACAAAAGACCACTTCAAGGTACTGCAATGAACTCATTCTTTATTTATATTGGTGTTAAACCTACTGCATTCCAACTTCTCTATGGTTTATAAACTATTTTACTAGCCATAGATTCATCAAAATAAGCAAACAACACACGAAAAACAGAATCTGTCAAAAACAGAACAGTCTGTAGTAATCTGTAACTAACGCAAACTTATGGAACTCCAAAAACTCTACCAAAATAGTAAGACCTAGACAATTTGTTTATTGATCAGCAGCAATTGGAATCAGTATTTTATCACGTTCTGGTGATTTTTAACAATTGTTTTCGTGAACAGAAAGTTTCTGGAAATTACAGCAAGATCAAATAAATATCATCCAAGAAGATCATATAGGTTTAACTTGGCACAAACACTAATTAAAACATAAAACCACATCTAAACAGAAGGTAGATGGATTATTTATTCCTAAACAGAAGCAAAAAAGAAAAGAAACTAAAAATAAAATTGGGTTGCCTCCCAACAAGCGCTATCGTTTAACGCCCCTAGCTAGGCATAAAAGCGAGGATAGATCTAGGTATTGCCATCTTTGGTAGGCAATTCTTCAATGAGGCATCTACCTTCCTTAGAGATTTCTTTCTTTTTAGTAATTATCAAACTTTTAGGCAAAAAGATTGAAAAATTCATTTGTAGCAAATGGTTCCTTAACGATAGCAGAAAGATTGGGATGAATACTTATAGTTTTAAGATCCGCAGTTTCTTTACTAGAAGATTCACCTTTATTATTAGGAACATACATAAGCTTAGCAACTTTAGTAGAAGGACTTGGGGTACTCTTAACGGAAGAAAAAGCGGTTCCCAAGTTGGTAATGATACCCTCAAGTTTATCGATTCTAGTGGAATCTTGATTTATTCTCTCATTAACTATGGGTTCCTTCTCCTTAATATTTTTCAAAGTTACTCCCGCCTTAGATCCATATTGGGTAATTTGATTGTGGATCTTTTTATCTAGATTTTCAATTATTTCAACGGTAGCAACTTTATTTTCAATAATTTCAAGTCTTTGCATTACATGCTCCAAAGTTAACATATTTCCATTAACCAAAAGAGGTGGTGAGCCAAATAAATTTATCAAAGCATTGTAAGAATCAAAAGTGTGGCTACCCAAGAAATTCCCTCCGGTAATGGTATCAAGGATATATCTATACCAAGGATTAGCACCTACATAAAAAATGCGAAGAAGAACTGAAGTAGATTGCTTCCTGGTAGATCTGTTTTGAGCATTGCAAATTCTATACCAAGCATCTTTTAAATTTTCTCCTTCCCTTTGCTTAAAATTTAGAACTTTGTTCTCGGGAGACAGCGAAGAAGATATAAGACTAGACATAACGACAAGCAGCCGAGAAGAAGGCAAACGGAAAAGAGAGGGCGAATAAAACGGCAAGTGTGAAGTGGGGGAGAGGAAAACGAGAGGCAAATGGCAAATAATGTAGTGCGAGAGATAGGGATTGTGATGGGTACTTGGTATGTTGACTTTTGCGAAGACTCCCCGGCAACGGTGCCAGAAATCTTCCTGCTACCTCTTGAGCACTGCGTTGGATTTCCTTGAAGAGGAAAGGGTGATGTAGTAGAGTAGAGTAAGTATTTCCCTCAGTTTTTGAGAACCAAGGTATCAATCCAGTAGGAGGCTACGCGCGAGTCCCTCGTACCTACACAAAACAAATAGCTCAACGCAACCAACGTGATTAGGGGTTGTCAATCCCTTCACGGTCACTTACGAGAGTGAGATCTGATAGAGATGATAGATAATATTTTTGGTATTTTTTGTATAGAGATGCAAAGTAAAATAAAAGGCAAAATAAAAACCAAAGCAATAATAAAGTGATGGAAGATTGATATGATGAGAATAGACCCACGGGCCATAGATTTCACTAGTGGATTCTCTCAAGAGCATAAGTATTCTATGGTGGGTGAACAAATTACTGTTGAGCAATTGACAGAATTGAGCATAGTTATGAGAATATCTAGGTATGTTCATGTATATAGGCATCACGTCTGAGACAAGTAGACCGACTCCTGCCTGCATCTACTACTATTACTCCACTCATCGACCGCTATCCAGCATGCATCTAGAGTATTAAGTTAAAAACAGAGTAACGCCTTAAGCAAGATGACATGATGTAGAGGGATAGTTTCATGCAATATGATAAAAAAACCATCTTGTTATCCTCGATGGCAACAATACAATACGTGCCTTGCTGCCCCTGCTGTCACTAGGAAAGGAGACCGCAAGATTGGACCCAAAGCCAAGCACTTCTCCCATTGCAAGAAGAACCAATCTAGTAGGCCAAACCAAACTGATAATTCGAAGAGACTTGCAAAGATAACCAATCATACATAAAAAAATTCAGAGAAGATTCAAATATTATTCATAGATAGACTTGATAATAAACCCACAATTCATCGATCTCAACAAACACACCGCAAAAAGAAGATTACATCGAATAGATCTCCATGAGAGAGGGGGAGAACATTGTATTGAGATCCAAATAGAGAGAAGAAGCCATCTAGCTACTAACTATGGACCCGAAGGTCTGAGGTAAACTACTCACACTTCATCGGAGGGGCTATGATGATGTAGAATCCCTCCGTGGCAGATGCCCCCTCTGGCGGAGCTCCGGAACAGACCCCAAGATGGGATCTCGTGGGTACAGAAGGTTGCGGCGGTGGAATTAGGTTTTGGCTCACGACGCAGGGGCGCGCCCTAGGGGTGCGCCCTCCACCCTCGTGGCCGCCTCCTTTGTTTCTTGACATGGGGTCCAAGTCTCCTGGGTCATATTTGGTGAGAAAATCACGTTCCCGAAGGTTTCATTCCGTTTGGACTCCGTTTGTTATTCTGTTTCTTCGAAACACTGAAATAGGCAAAAAACCAACAATTCTGGGTTGGGCCTCCGGTTAATAGGTTAGTCCCAAAAGTAATATAAAAGTGGAAAATAAAGCCCAATATGGTCCAAAACAGTAGATAATATAGCATGGAGCAATCAAAAATTATAGATACGTTGGAGACGTATCACCGCGCACGATGGATCCGCCTCGTCAGAATGTCCCATCACAGCACGTATCAACGTCTCCTAGTCATTACTCCAACCCCTTGGATAACAGAGTTGCCGCCGCTTCACGATTGGCGGCCCTCCCAGTCGAAGGCGAGTCCCCAGTAGCGGCTAAGATGCGACAGGCTATAGCGCTCCTTCAGACAGCCTTGACTCAGCAGCAGGCTTACTCGTACAGCCGCGAGAGGATTCATTCCACCCCCCGCCCAAGCCGGAGTTACAGCAGGCATATTGATGAACCGGCTGTCTCAAGCAGTGGACGGAACTATAACCCGCCTCGAGGGCATAACTCGGCGGGCGGTGGTGCTAATGCTCAGGACGTGGTGGATCACGGTAGAGCACGTCAAGAAGCCGAGTTAGCCGCGCAGTATGCGGCCCGTCAGCTTACTCCGGTTCGTCCAACGACTTCAGTGGAACCAGGTGTTGCTTTCAGTTCTTTAGGGGTGCCGTGTCTCACCCCGGCCCTACGCAATGTGCGGCTACCCAAGGATTTCAAAGGAACTCGTAAAGTGCCCAATTACACTGTCGACCTACCCCCCCCCCTCCCGAATCATGGGTTGAGAGCTATGAGATGGAGATGGCAATGGAGATGCTGGATGTGGATGATGCGGCATGCGCTAAATACTTCACCATGATGTTAGAAGGAACAGCTCGTACTTGGGTGAAAAGTTTGCCAGCTAACTCCATTGGATCATGGGCCGAGTTAAAGGCCTGGTTTATCCAGAATTTCAAGGACACATGCAAGCAGCCCATGTCAATTGTGGATTTAGCCGCCTGTGTCCAAGAAGAAGGTGAATCGACAACTCATTGGGTGCGCCGGGTTTCAACAATCCTGCATTCATCGGACCGCATCAATGCTGATACAACAGTCTTAACATTGGAAGGCAATTGCCGGTTCATGCCTCTGAAGCTGAAGTTAGGGCAGCTCAAATGTCACTGCAGTGACATGGGGACACTCATGGCAGCTCTGGTTAAGTACGCTGACTCTGATAGTACCAAGGACCCCGAGTCTGATGATGAAAAGCCAGGAAAGGGAAAGAAGAGCAGCAGCACTAGAGGGCAACAACATAACCCGGCAGGCCATGGAAACAACGGTAAGCGCAAAGCGGATAACGGTTTGGATTTTGTGGCTAACACCAACACACAGAACAATGGTCAGCGTCGTAAGGGTAAACCGCCCCCGCGGAGTGGAGGATCAGGTATCAATCTTGAGCACCTGTTAAACCAGCCTTGCCCAAGACACGGGACGCGAGAAAGGCCAGCTACGCGCCTTTGGAAGGATTGCTTTATCATGAGGGAGTTCAAAAAATCAAATCTTTTCCAAGATGGTCATGGACCGGGTGGCGGTTCAGGACCCGATTCTCATGGGCCGGGTTATGGTGGAGGCGGTTCTGGCTCAGGACCTCAAGGAAATCAAGGCAATCATGGAAACCAAGGTGGTTATAATCAGCAGCATCATCAGGGGAGTCAACAACAGCAACAGTCGGGTTATCAGAGCAACCCAAAGCAGTTGAATAGTGGGCAGTATCATGTTTTCACCACTAGCCTGTGCAAGCGCGATCAGAAGCTTCATAAAAGGGCAGTGAACTCTATTGAACTGGCAGTGCCCCGTTACTTGCGCTGGTCTGAACAGTCCATTGTGTGGAGTCGAGAGGATCATCCGCCACGGGTTGATAATTCGGGTCATCGGGCATTGGTGGTGGCGCCTCAGGTTGGAGGATATAAGTTCACCAAGGTGCTCATGGATGGAGGGAGCAGTATCAATATCCTTTATTATGAAACCTTCCGTCGCATGGGGTTGACAGATAAAAATCTTAAACCGTCGAACACTGTTTTCCATGGTGTGGTGCCTGGTAAGTCGGCATATCCAGTTGGCAAGATAGCTCCGGAAGTTGCTTTTGGAGATGATCATGATTCAAGATCAGAGACATTGACTTTTAAAGTGGTGAAAATCAAGAGCCCTTATCATGCCCTGTTTGGACGGCCAGCTTATGCTAAGTTCATGGCAAGGCCCAGTTATGTTTATCTGCATCTCAAGATGCCGGGTCATAAGGGGACTATAACAGTACAAGGGAGCCATAAGATAGCTTTGGAATGTGAAGAAGGTGATGCGGCTTATGCTGAGTCAGTTTGTGCAACAAAGGAGTTGAAGTTCTATAAGGACAATGTTGATCCGGTGGATATGAATTCTTTAAAAAAGCCAACTACAGAGCATGATCCGGCCTTGAAGTTTAAGTCGGCTGATGAGACTAAGTTGGTTGATTTTGTTCCTGGCGATTCATCCAAGCAGTTTAGCATCAGTGCTAATCTGGATCCAAAATAGGAAAGCGCGCTCATCGAGTTCATCCGTGAGAACTGGGACATCTTCGCATGGAAACCTTCTGACATGCCAGGTGTACCGAGGGAACTCGCTGTGCACACTCTTAATATCGATCCCAAGTTTAAACCGGTCAAGCAGTTTCTCCGCTGCTTCAATGAAGATAGGTGCAAGGCCATTGGTGAGGAGGTAGCCCGGCTCTTGGCAGCGGGGTTTATTGTGGAGGTTTTTCACCCTGAGTGGTTAGCTAACCCGGTGCTGGTACTTAAGAAGAACGGCACTTGGCGTATGTGTGTGGACTACACAGATTTGAACAAGGCTTGTCCGGCTGATCCCTTTGCTCTCCCTCGTATTGATGAGATTATTGATGCTATGGCGGGTTGTGAGCGTTTGAGTTTTCTGGATGCTTACTCTGGTTATCATCAAATCAAGATGGTAGTTAAGGACCAGGAGAAGACGACTTTCATAACTCCGTTTGGAGCCTTCTGCTATTTGTCTATGCCTTTTGGGCTCAAGAGAGCCAAGGCGACTTATCAGCAATGTGTGCAAAATTGCCTTCACAGTCAGATTGGGTGCAATGTTTATGCTTATGTAGATGACATTGTGGTGAAGTCAAGAAAGAAGGAGACCTTGATTTATGATTTGAAGGAGACGTTTGACAATCTCCGCGTCTACAAAATGATGCTTAACCCGGCAAAATGTGTCTTTGGCGTACCAGCAGACAAGCTCTTGGGTTTTTTGGTGTCTAACAGGGGCATTGAAGCTAATCCGGAAAAGATCAAAGCCATTACTTCCCTGTATAAATCGGCGTGTGTCAATGATGTTTAGTGTTTGGCGGGCCGGATTGCAGCTTTGAGCCGGTTTATAAGCTGCCTTGGAGAAAAGCCCATCCCTCTATATCAAATGATGAAAAGGACGGATAATTTTGTCTGGAGTGATGCTGCTAATGCGGCGTTTGAGGACTTGAAGAGGCAGTTAGCTGAGCCACCTGTCATGGCTGCTCCGGTTGATAAAGAGCCGCTGTTGTTATATGTGGTTGCCAATGCCCGGGCAGTTAGTGTAGCCATTGTGGTGGAACGTAAATAGGCTAGCAAGCAATATCCGGTTCAACGGCCGGTTTATTTTATCAGTGAGGTGCTTATTGAGTCCAAGCAGAGGTACCCATATTGGCAGAAACTAGTGTATGGAGTTTTCATGGCAAGCCGGAAGCTTAAGCAGTATTTTCAGGGTCATCCCATCACTGTGGTCAGTTTTGCTCCTTTGGGAGATATAATCCAAAACAGGGAAGCAACTGGTCGGGTTGCCAAGTGGGCCATTGAGCTTGGGCCTCACGGGTTAAAATATGTGCCTCGCACGGCGGTCAAGTCCCAAGCACTTGTGGATTTCATCAATGACTGGACAGAGTTGCAGGCGCCGGAGGAAAAACCGGATAATGCGTACTGGACTATTCACTTTGATGGGTCCATGCAATTGGAGGGCTCAGGGGCTGGAGTTGTGCTAGCTTCCCCTCGAGGTGATAAGTTTTGTTATGTTATCAGTTTAATGTTTCCTTGCACTAACAATGCAGCTGAATATGAGGCCTTACTCCATGGTCTTCGAATGGCTAAGGAGATGAACTTAACCTGGGTTAGGTGCTTTGATGACTCGGATTTGGTAGCTCAACAAGTATCTGGTACTTGGGACTCCAAAGATCCACTCATGGCAGCTTATCAACGAGAGGTGGATGTCATTGCTAGTCATTTCAAGGGTTATCAGGTTGAACATGTGGACCGAAGAAAGAATGAAGTGGCGGACGCTTTAAGCCGTCTGGGTTCCCAACGTAAACCGGTGCCGCCCAATGTTTTTCTGGATGTCTTGCATAACCCGTCGGTCAGGCTACCTACGGAGGAGGATTTGGCTATTCCTGACCCGGAGGCTCGGTTGGTGGTGGCTCTTCATGTTATCCCAGATTGGACAGTCCCATATTTGGCGTATATGACCCGGGGCGAGATACCTGAGGATGAAACTTTGGCCAGACAGATAATCCGGTGATCCAAGTCAATGACCATTATCAATGGAGAATTGCATCATTGCAATGTAACAGGGGCGTTTCAGCGTTGTGTGTCTCCTGAAGAAGGCTGTGAGATTTTGCGTGAGATCCACGAAGGAGATTGTGGTCACCGCGTCGGTTCAAAGTCCCTAGTAGCCAAGGCTTTTCGGCACGGTTTCTATTGGCTGACGGCTCATGCTGACACTGAAGACTTGGTCAAAAAGTGTGATGGCTGTCAAAAATTCTCACGACGTGCTCATGTACAGGCTCAAGAATTGAGGATGATTCCAATTACTTGGTCGTTTGCAGTCTGGGGGCCTGATATGGTTGGGCCCTTTAAGAGGTCCAAGGATAAGAAGACCCACCTTTTGGTGGCGGTTGATAAATTCACTAAGTGGGTGGAGGCAGAGCCAGTCAGTAAGTGTGATGCAGCCACGGCGGTTCAATTCATCAAGAAGGTGATTTTCCGGTTTGGTTTTCCACACAGCATTATGTCGGCGTTCTGGGGCGGGGGTCCCCAGACTTGCCTGCCTGCGGCCCACCGCATGGCTAAGCCAGCAGGCCGTACGGCCCATCTTCATCAACAAGGCATCCAAGACCCTCGCGAGGGTCCAAGCTTTGCGAGGCGGATGACGCAAGACCTCGTCTGGAGTGGCCTAGCCAGGCAGGCTCACGAGGAGCAGAGGTATCAAGGCGGGGCGAACCTCACGAGGCTCTCGTGACATGAGCCATGACGAACGGCACCAGGCGGGCGCCAGTACGCGCGGCGTCTCTCTTTCCTCTTTGGTGCTAAGGAGGCCAGCGCAGGCAAAGAGTACCGAGGCATCAGGCAAAGGTTGCCATATTGGTGCAACGAGACCAAGACCGGAGGACGGCAAGGTGAAGGTCATCGTGGAGCCCAAGACAACGTCACCCCAGAGCTTTTCGCAGGCGAAGACCGCTTTTGTCAGGATAGCTTGTACTAGCTGTCCCCCTTCAAATTTGCCCGCCGTTGTTGGCTCACTTCCCGCTCAACATTTGGGAAGAGGACCAGGGCCTATATAAGTAGAGCTAGCCACCATAGTAGGGGCATCGGATCTTAGCTGGATCCAACCCGATCGAGAGCCTACCCACAAGAACACCTCAACCTCAGGAGGTAGTTCTTCCCTTGTACTATTCATCGTCAGCCCAAGAGGCAATCCACCACCACACACTGGAGTAGGGTATTACACCACAAAGGTGGCCCGAACCAGTATAAACCTTGTGTCTTTCTGTGTTGCAAGTTCGTCGAGTTCGTCCGCGAGATCTTAGCGAGCTAGAGCGTAGATTGGTAGGAGGGAGAGACTTCGCGCGTGCCCCAGTGTTCGAACCTTAAGGGTTTGCCGGAACCCCACATACGACATTTGGCGCGCCAGGTAGGGGTGCCCCGGAGCTTCTTCCCCGCCAGTTAGCTCTCCGATGCTCACCGGCCACGATGTCTGGCGACCCAAGGGCCGGCTCCGACCGCTGGGCAGCCTGGCCGGCCCGGACGGCGCTGCCTACCCATGAAGGTCTCGACCCCACACTCCAAGCAGCACGGGCGCCACCAAGCTCCGCCGGGCGCGGCCAGCGCGGCCAGGCGTCATCCGCCCTCACCCCGCGGCAAGTGCGAGCCGCGGCAAGAGCGGCGAGTCACGCCACGGCGATGGCGCCGCACTCACGGCGGGAGCAAGCAAACATGCGGGCAGCACTCACGGTGGCAAGGGAGCTGCAGGGATGCAGGCTGATGGAGAGCGGCCGGGACACGCTGCTTGAGCGTGTTGCTGAGCTGCTGGACGCAGCGGCGTCGGGAGCACCATCCTTCCGCTATCGACTTCCCCCCAGGCCACTCCAGGGCCGCGCGGCGAACCTCACCACATCCGCGCGCCGTCAACTACGCTCGGGGGCTTCATCAACATTGATAACCCACAAGTATAGGGGGTCGCAACAGTTTTCGAGGGTAGAGTATTTAACCCAAATTTATTGATTCGACACAAGGGGAGCCAAAGAATATTCTCAAGTATTAGCAGCTGAGTTGTCAATTCAACCACACCTGGAAACTTAGTATCTGCAGCGAAGTGTTTAGTAGCAAAGTAATATGATAGTGGTGGTAACAGCAACAAAAGTAAAGACAGCAAAAGTAATGTCTTTGGTATTTTGTAGTGATTGTAACAGTAGCAGCGGGAAAGTAAATAAGCGTAAACCAGTATATGGAAAACTCGTAGGCACCGGATCAGTGATGGATAATTATGCCGTATGCGGTTCATCATGTAACAGTCATAACATAGGGTGACACAGAACTAGCTCCAATTCATCAATGCAATGTAGGCATGTATTCCGTATATAGTCATACGTGCTTATGGAAAAGAACTTGCATGACATCTTTTGTCCTACCCTCCCGTGGCAGCGGGGTCCTATTGGAAACTAAGGGATATTAAGGCCTCCTTTTAATAGAGAACCGGAACAAAGCATTAGCACATAGTGAATACATGAACTCCTCAAACTAAGGTCATCACCGGGAGTGGTCTCGATTATTGTCACTTCGGGGTTGCCGGATCATAACACATAGTAGGTGACTATAGACTTGCAAGATAGGATCAAGAACTCACATATATTCATGAAAACATAATAGGTTCAGATCTGAAATCATGGCACTCGGGCCCTAGTGACAAGCATTAAGCATAGCAAAGTCATAGCAACATCAATCTCAGAACATAGTGGATACTAGGGATCAAACCCTAACAAAACTAACTCGATTACATGATAAATCTCATCCAACCCATCACCGTCTAGCAAGCCTACGATGCAATTACTCACGCGCGGTGGTGAGCATCATGAAATTGGTGATGGAGGATGGTTGATGATGACGACGGCGACGAATACCCCTCTCCGGAGCCCCAAACGGACTCCAGATCAGCCCACCCGAGAGGTTTTAGGGCTTGGCGGCGGCTTCGTATCGTAAAACGCGATGATTTCTTCTCTCTGAATTTTTTCTCCCCGAAAGCCAATATATAGAGTTGGAGTTGGCGTCGAAGGGCATCCAGGGGGCCCACGAGGTAGGGGGCGCGCCCTAGAGGGGGGTGCGCCCCCACCCTCGTGGACAGGGTGTGTGCCCCCTAGTCTTCATCTTTGGCGAGGATTTTTTATTGTTTTTTCTAAGGTGTTCCGTGGGGTTTCAGGACTTTCCGAGAATATTTGCTTTCTGCACATAAAACCACACCATGGCAATTCTGCTGAAAACAGCGTCAGTCCGGGTTAGTTCCATTCAAATCATACAAGTTAGAGTCCAAAACAAGGATAAAAGTGTTTGGAAAAGTAGATACGACGGAGACGTATCAACTCCCCCAAGCTTAAACCCTTGCTTGTCCTCAAGCAATTGAGTTGACAAACTGAAAGAAAGAAAGAAAAACTTTACAAACTCTGTTTGCTCATGTTGTTGTAACTATGTCAAGCCAGCATTCAAGTTTTCAGCATATATCATAACTAACCATATTTGCAATAATTCTCGGGTCTCACAATTACTCATATCAATAGCATAATCAACTAGCAAGCCATAATAATAAATCTCGGATGACAACACTTTCTCAAAACAATCATAATATGATATAACAGGATGGTATCTTGCTAGCCCTTTCTGAAACCGCAAAACATAAATGCAGAGCACCTTCAAAGATCAAGGACTGACTAGACATTGTAATTCATGGTAAAAGAGATCCAATCATAGTCACACCCAACATAGATTAATAGTGATGAATGCAAATGACAGTTGTGCTCTCCAGCTAGTGCTTTTTAATAAGAGGGTGATGACTCAACATAAAAGTAAATGGATAGGCCCTTCGCAGAGGGAAGCAGGGATTTGTAGAGGTGCCAGAACTCGGTTTTGAAATAGAGATAAATTTCATTTTGAGCGGTATACTTTCATTGTCAACGTAACAACTAAGAGATGGCGATATCTTCTATGCTAAACAAATTATAAGCGGTTCTCAAGCAGAATGGTAAAGTTTATACTCCCCCTCCACCAACAAGCATCAATCCATGACTTGCTCGAAACAACGAGTGTCTCCAACATACATCAGGTCCCAGGGGGAGTTTTGTTTGCAATTAATTTTGATTTAGTTTGTATAAAGCATGGGACTGGGCATCCCGATGACCAGCCATGTTCTCGTGAGTGAGGAGTGGAGTCCACTCCTCTTGAGAATAACCCGCCTAACACGAAAGATAAGGACAACCTTGGTTGATACATGAGCTATTCGAGCATACAAAACAGAATGTTTATTTGAAGGTTTAGAGTTTGGCACATACAAATTTACTTGGAACGGCAAGTAGATACCGCATATAGGAAGGTATAGTGGACTCATCTGGAATAACTTTGGGGTTTAAGGGATTGGATGCACAAGCAGTATTCCCGCTTAGTACAGGTGAAGGCTAGCAAAAGACTGGGAAGCGACCAACTAGAGAGCGACAACAGCCATGTACATGCATTAAAATTAATAAACATTGGATGCAAGCATGAGTAGGATATAATCCACCATGAACATAAATATCGTGAAGGCTATGTTGATTTGTTTCAACTACATGCATGAACATGTGCCAAGTCAAGTCACTTAAATCATTCAAAGGTGGATACCACTCCATCATACCACATCATAATCATCTCAATAGCATGTTGGCACGCAAGGTAAATATTATAAATCATAGCTAATCAATCATGGCACAAGCAACTATGATCTCTAATTGTCATTGCAAACATGTTTATTCATAATAAACTGAATCAAGAACGAGGGGCTCATCATATTTACAAAAACAAAAGAGGTCGAGTTCATACCAGATTTTCTCATCTCAGTCAGTCCATCATATATCATCATAATTGTCTTTCAGTTGCACAGCCGAACGGTGTGAATAACAATAAGAGTGCACGTGCATTGGACTAAGCTGGAATCTGTGAGCATTCAATAAACAGGAGAAGACAAGGTAATATGGGCTCTTGGTTAAATCAACATTAAAGCATATAAGAGCCACTACAACAATTTAATCATGGTCTTCTCCTACTGACCCCCAAAGAAAAGAAAAGAAATAAAAACTATTTACACGGGAAAGCTCCCAACAAGCAAAAGAAGAGCGGGAAATATTTTGGGGTTTTCTTTTTAATTACTACTACAGCAGGAAAGTAAATTACTACTATTTTTTTTGGTTTTCTTAAGGTTTGTCAAGCACACAAGAAGAAAGAAGGAAAAAGAAAATAAACTAGCGTGGATATTACAGTGAAAGAGTATGAGCACCGACATCTAGCAATGAGTGTGTGTGAACATAAATGTAATGTCGGTGAGAAATACATACTCCCCCAAGCTTAGGCTTTTGGCCTAAGTTGGTCTATTGCCAGGGATAACCTGGCGAATACCCGTAGGTGTAGCTGGGGTCGTACTGCGACAAGGAATAGTTGGGATCATACTGTGATGATGAAGAGGGCTCTAACTGCCATTGGCTGACAGTCATCTCTGGATCCTAAGAATAAACAGATTGTCGTGGGGGTTCATCTTGTGGTTCCGGTTCCGTGGCTGGTGCAGGATTTTTGTAGGCTTGGACAGCAGCCCACGTAACGAGATAGGGACCTGCAAAATTAAACAAAGAAGGAGCAGGCAGCGTAATAGTTCCAGGATAATGTTTATCAAAGTATAACTTGTATTTGAGCTCTCTATTCCTGTCCTTACCAAGAAAATCATGAGCTATCATGCTATTATAGTCTAGATAAGCATTAGGCAGCAATTTTTTCTTGTTTCTCATAATGCCTAATAGCTATGTTAAAGTGTGCAGCAAGGCGAGAAGCATAAATGCCTCCAAAGATGGGGCCTTTAGTACGGTTCAGACTCAACCGCCTAGCAATAATTCCGCCCATACTAACAGTGTTGTCGTGGTATAAACCTGTAACGCCCCAGATGTAACTTGCCATATTTGTAATCCAACTCTTGCCATTTTCGGCTATGTGTTATGATATTTCCTCCGTGGTTGGGTTTCCCTTCGTTTTGCATTTTGGTCATGTCATGCATTTCATATCATGTCATCATGTGCATCGCATTCGCATACTTGATCGTCTCATAAATCCGAGCATTTTTCTCGTTGTCCGTTTTGCAATCCGGCGCTCCCATGTCCCCCGGCGTCCCCTTTTACATTTCTTCGTGAGCGGGTATTAAACTTTCTCGGATTGGACCGAGGTTTGCCATGCGGCCTTGGTATAGCACCGGTAGACCGCCTGTCAAGTTTCGGGTCAATCGGAGGTCGTTTGGTACTCCAACGGTTAACCGGGTAACCGTGAAGGCCTCGTGTGTGTTGCAGCCCAACACCCCTTCAATACAGCCCAATAACCCATCTAAGAGACTCCCATGTCCTCCACCGTTCGATCACGATCGCGTGGCCGAAAACCGCTCTACATTTGGAGCTTCCTAGCTCCTTCTACCTATAAAAAGGCCTCCCCATCCGAAATCACGGGTCAATTCCACCCTAAACCCTAGCCCCGCTCCCCTCCGCGCCGCCGGACACGTCCGGGCGGAGCCGGACGCGTCCGCCGCCGCGCGCGGACCAACCAGAGCCCGCCACGTGGCGCTGCTCGCCGCCGCCGCCGGGAACCCAGATCCGGCCCGCCCCGGGGCCGAACCGGGCCGCGCCGGGCCCGCCATCCGCCGCCGCCCGAGGCGCCCTGCTCCGCCGCCTCGACTCGCCTTCGCCGGATGTCACAGCCCCAGTTTAGTCTTTGCTTGTCCTTGCATGATCACCATATCATCATGTTTAATTCCAAAGAAATTTGAAATGGGGATTGTTTAAACCCTAGCATTAAGGAATCCAACTAGGTTCAACTAAAATATTTTCAGTAAATCCAAATGGCTTTCAAAAATGTTCATCATTTATGGAAATACTGTAAACAGTAACTAGAGGTGATGCACATTTTTCCATGACCATTTGGGCTCTGAATTAAATCTTATTCTATTTGCATTTGGGCATTTAAATGCTACTAATTATTTTTAAATGTCCAAATAATCCTAAACTAAAATGTTCCATGTTGTTTATATCCTAAACAGTGGGCATGAGTAGTTTGGTGATTTTTGAAGATGCCTAAGCATTTTTAGAAAAGCCACAAACCTACAGAAATAATAGAAAACAGAAAATAAAAGGAAAAAGCACTTACCTGGCAAAACCCACGCCCCGGCCCACCTGGCGGCCCGGCACTGTGCTGGCCCGTGCCAGCCAGCTGCTTCGTCCCCGCCAGGCAGGCAGGGAGGTGACGCCGACGAGCGCGAGCTCGCCACGGCGCCACCTGCTTGCCGCTTCGCCGCTGGACGGGCTGGACGACCTCCACGTCGTGCCCCCGACCCCTTGGACACGTCCACTCTCCCCCTGCCTCTCTCCCTCGTTCCCCTCCGCCATGGCCGAAGCAGCCGCCGCCGTCCCGCCGCCGTAGCCGTAGCCACCGTCGTCTCTGCGCTGCCCGACCGTGTCCACGAGCTCCACCACCCTCCTCTCCGTCGAGCAGGCCGAGCCCCGAGCGCTCGCGTGCCTCGAAGCCACCACATCGACCTCGCCCGACTCCGCCACCGCCGGAGATCCCCTTCACCGTCACCGTCGCAGCAGGCCGTCCCCGACCTCGCCGTCAGCTCCGTCGCAACCGCTGTGAGCCTGGCTACCTCCCCACCCTCTCTGTTCCCTCTCTCGAGCCCCGTAGCGACTGCACGTAGCTCATCCGCACGCGCCGCCACGGAGCTCGTCGCCGACGAGGCTCCGGCCACCCAACGGCCGCGCCACCTTGTCCCCTAGCCCTACCGCACCCCCAGGAGCTCAACGCACTAACCCACGCGCCTCACCATGCCCCTAGCGACGAGTCCGAGCTCACCCGAGCTCCGGCCGCCGCCAAACTCGTCGCCGGCGTCGTTTCCGGCGACCCCGAGGCCAGCCACCACCACCACTCGATGCGGTTCACTTCCCGCATCACGTAGACGTGCTCCGCCGTCGATTTGGTCGCCGGAGCGCGAAACTGCACTCCCTCCGCCGCGTCTGGCCCTGCCGGCGGCTAAACGCCGGCAGGTTTGACCCGTTGACCTTGACTGGTGGGCCCAGGTTGACCCTCCTGGGTCTATGACAGGTGGGCCCCGCCCGCTAACTAATCCAGGATTAGGATTAATCTAATTTAGTTAAACTAATGGCCCTGACACGCGGGTCCCACAGGTCACGTTGACCTGGACCTGGCGTGTTGACCTGCTGATGTTACCCTATTGTCATGCTGACGCAATAAACTAATTTCTGGATTTAATTTAATTCAGAAATTCCAGAAAATGTCTAAAACTTCTAAAAATCATAGAAATTAATCTATAGCTCCAAATGAAATAAGTTATATATGAAAAATTATCAGAGAAATCCAATCTATCCATCTGTACCATTTTCATGCATGTTAGAACAACTTATGGCTGCTGTTTTGGACAAACTAAGTGAATGGCATTTGAATAATCACATATGGAGTTGAATTTGAATCTTTGGTTCAAACCAGCTTCATTTAATCTGGTTGCTAGCTGCATTAGCTCAAACCACATCATATTGCCATGTCATGATCACGCATCATATTGTCGCATTGCATTGATTGTATTCTTTCTCTATTGCCGGTGATTGTCCCCTCTCGATAGACGATGTTCCGACGATGAGTTCGATGACACCGATGAAGAACTATATTATCTTCAGAAGTGCCAGGCAAGCAAAACCCCCTTGTTCATTCCGATACAATCCCACTCTCTCGCTCCTGCTCTCTTTTACTGCATTAGGACAACATCGATTCAACTGTTACATGCTGCGGTAGTTGAACCCCTTATCCTCTGCATGACCTGTCATTGCCACAGTAAATAGATGAAACCCACTAGCATGAGTAGGAGTTGTTTGAGCCCTGATGTGCCTACTCATTCATGCTTGTTGTCATGCCTGCTACTGCTTAGAGTTGAGTCGGGTCTGATTCATCGGGAATGAATTGGAATGTGGTGAACATGTCCTACTGTGTGAGCTAAGTGTGTCACACGATTTGGTAAAGGTAGCGGTGAGAGGCCATGTAGGAGTACATGGTGGGTTGTCTCATTGCAGCCGTCCTCAGGAACTGAGTTCTGTGTTTGTGATCCATGAACAATTACTACCACACATTGGGCTCCGGGCGCTCCAAGCCCTCTCGACTTATTAATCAACTTGATCTCTGTCCAGGAGTTGCAACTAGTTTCTGGTGTTTGTAGGTAGTGTTAGTAGTCTACCAAGTGGCACCCTGTACAGGTGGGCTTGGGACAGACTAGGCACCGTGGCCGGGTAAACCAAGCGCCGCCCGTTTGGTGGGCTTGGAACCCTGTACACATCGTTTGGGGCCGTGAGCGACACCCCGGCCGGATCTCCTTGCGGATGGAACCCGAATAGGCGATAAACCTGGACTAGAGACTTGTGTGGTTAGTCAGGTCGTGGCCGACTCCCTCGCCCGGCTTCCGCTTGAAGATTGCCGAGGTACATGATGTGTACAGGGCGATAAGTGGCGAGAGCGTGTGTGAAGAAGTACACCCCTGCAGGGTTATCATTATCTATTCGAATAGCCGGATTCCTCGGATATGAAAACTTGGACCCCTTGCATAGTTCATAGACAAGTGAAAGTGGATACTCTAAAATGCGCAAGATAAGCGTGAGTGCTATGGGTGGCGTCCCCGTAGGGAGACGGGAGCGGATCCATAGTGGTGTATTGATATGGTGAATATGTGGACTCGTGTGCGCCACCTCAAAAGAGTTACTTGCAGTCATAGTTCAGGTTAGCCACCGAGTCAAAGCTGGCTTGCTGCAGTTAAACTCCACTACCCCCTTTGTTGATACCAATGCATATGTAGATAGTTCTGATGTAAGTCTTGTTGAGTACATTTGTACTCACGTTTGCCTATTTTATGTTTTGCAGAGAGACTTCAGTCTCGCTAGTAGTTCCGCGTGGACTTCGACGTTTAGCTTGTTACCTCAGCTACGATCTTGTGCCCTCGACAGGATCTGGTAGATAGTCAGGCTTCTCAGCCTTTTTCATTTGTAGATGTTTGTACTCAGAGATGTTAAGCTTCCGCATGTGCTTTGATTTGTATGCTCTGAATGTTGGGTCATGAGACCCATGCTTGTAATATCTCGCTCCTCGGAGCCTAATAAATAAATACTTTGAGTCGTAGAGTTATGTGGTGATGCCATGTTGTATTTACTCATATCGGGCATATTGTGTGTATGATTGAAATGCTTGGTATGAGTGGGATCCGACTATCTAGTTGTTTATCCGTGGCAACCTATCATATGGGGAAATGTAGTCTAGTGCTTCTGAGCGATAGTAGTCCGCTACAGCCCGGATCACCGGAGTCCTGCTAGCCCAGCACTACTGCTCGGAACACTTGACTGGCCGGCATGTGATTCACGTCGTTCCTGTGTCAGTCCCTTTGGGGAAATGTCACGCGGTGTTATCCGGAGTCCTGTCTAGCCTGCTACAGCCCGGGTTACCGGAGTCCTGATAGCCCAGTGCTACAGCCCGGATTTATACGTTGTTGACCGACATGCTCGATGTGATTCATGTATGCCTGTCCTCATGGGTTAGTGCCGCCTTGGGTTCACGACTAGCCATGTCGGCCCGGGTTCTCTGTCATATGGATGCTAGCAACACTATCATATACGTGAGCCAAAAGACGCAAACGGTCCCGGGCCAGGTAAGGTGGCACCCGTGGGAGTACCGTGTGTGAGGCCGCAAAGTGATATGATGTGTTACATGCTGGATCGATGTGGCTTAGGATCGGGGTCCTGACAGCGTTGGTATCAGAGCCTGACTGCCTGTAGGATTACCAAGCCAAACTGGTCGAAGTTGTGTCTAGAAATGCTTTAGTTATATAGGGGAATTGATTGTGGAAGGGAACGTAAGGCTCTTTTTACTCCTTATACCTCATGGCCTTCTGATCTGAGTCAACCTCTTCTTTTCTACGGGGATTAAGAACTAGGCTTCTCTTCTATCTCTCAGGATGACGTGTTACTAAACCGTAGTTGCCTAGGATTGCTGAGTTTAAGCCCCTGATCAGTTCCTACTACTTCCATATGTTCATAACTGGCCTCAGAACCTTGATTTTGTGATGTTGAGTGGTTATGCCACCATTTTTGCAGGATGTCTCAAATCATTTTGAGCATTTACAGCCGTTATGCTGTCCGAGTCATCCCAGGTTTCTAAATAGTCTGATGCAATTGTAAACCCCTTCTTCCCGTTCTCGATGTTCTTTTGGGCCAGATTAATCACACTAATCGGTCTGTTGAGGTACTCCGTTGCCTCGACATATATGTTGGATCTATTATTATGACCCTAGGTGTCTTAGAGAGTCACCTAGTAATCTAGCCATGTTTTGTGTTCCCAGTGTGATGATTCGGGCCACCATTCTCGAAAGCATCCCGTGATGCCACTTAGTAGTAGGTATTCTACTCCTGGGTTTCTGAACCCGAGATTCACCCTACCTCATGTTGATAGTATTTGCTAGTTCCCTTACGATATTAGTAACCTTTGCATTAGTCCTCGAGGTCCGCGGTATTTACTTCTTCCAAATACCATGAACCATCCTTGGCAAGATTTCCTTTGAACCAAAAGATCACAATAAGAGTGCTCTTGATGAGTGCTTCGTTCTACATTGTGAATCTGCCAGTTCCTTTTCTTCTGCATGGGTTATCCGGAAGAAATATGTTGAACTCGTTCGACATACTAATCTATGCATCCACAACTCAGAAAGTTATATGTTCCTTTGAGTTGTCCCCCTTCAGTTATATTCCGACCTTCATCTATCAATTGATAGTAAGGAGTAGTTGGCAATCGTGTTTATCGATGCATATTACTCTAGTGGTCTGTCAAGTCATTCTATTTCAGAATGACTAGGAGAAACAAACTCCAGTACCTCGTCCATTTCTGGGATTGGGTCAAAGTAGTTGTATTCCGCAGAATGAATGCCAATCCAGCTTTTGTTCTGTTCTACCCTGGAGTATTACCATCTTTATGTCAAGAATATCATAGGAATTGCACCATCTCTTATGAATTTTGACGCAGTGATACTTCTTGCCATCATTGTTCATTCCTCGGTTCCCGTGTTGTTGTAACCGGAATGCCGACAATTGAATCGTGATGTGTGAAATCAATACTCCTAGCAACCGTGTTGCTTGGTAGTAAATGGACAAAATCCTCATTCTTAGCGTGTTGGTTATTGAATTATCATTCTAAGATTGATCATGCTACCTAGTCCTTATTTCTGGTGCACTCTTCGATCAATGAGTTAGGATTGTGTAAATCCCTCACTCTTTTTGATCATATCATCTTGCCCTGAAAAGCAAGATTGTTCTCGAGCTTAGCAACATATCGGTGGTTCGTGATTTTCCGAATATCTTCTCGGAAGTGTTACCAGGTTGTCACCTGACCGCTATGTTGAGTTCGTGATCAAGTTGGTTTCTTGTAAACCACCCTTTCTCCAAGAATCTATGTTGGATACTCCTGAGCTAGTTGGTTAAGCTAAACAACAACTTGGAGAGTTGGAAGATAAAAGCTTGCCTGACTTAGTTTTTCACTAAGGGATATCTTGTGTGTGTGTGTGTTGAAGAAAGATGATATCTCCATCGATTGGTCCTCGTGGTCAGTTGTTGGATCAATTGCCTTGTCAAAACTTTGACTAGAGTATGGGCTATCGTCAAGTCAAATCAGAACCAACGATGTTTGTAATTTTGTCTTACTCGTGGTTGATCCCTCGAGCATACACCATTACATCTTTTGGTCTGACCAATGCTATCACCGTGTTCACATGATGGTGGAAGTACAGTGATATGGAAATTCCGATGAGCTGATGTTGAGCCCATCAGCAGCATTTTGTAGCCCCCATGATTCATGTTGAACATTACACTAGTATTGGAAATTTTGTAAACAATGCCTTCATGCTCCATTCATGAGGTATATGTTTGAATGTAAGAAGTGATTTCCTTTAATTCACGTGCATTTGATGTAAGTTTTTGCCGTGAATTCGAGAAAGTCATTGTTGCTTCCTATGGAATCATTCCAAGTCAGTTATGCATGCGCGAAGTATTGTATGGTTTGATAGGTTTGGCCACCTCCATTCCATATGTAATTCCTAGCACACCAAGCCACTGATTGATTTGTTCAAGGATAAGAAGCTTCTTCATAAGAGCTAATCATATGACTTATGTAAGGACTTCGTTATCCGCAATGATGGTTCCCCACCTGAACTCGGTAGTGTTTTATTATAAGACTACCATGTGGTCATGCTTGTCTGGGACAGCGTGTTCACATGTGTGTAGCAGAACCAACTCATGTTTTGGAGCTTGCTATCGTAGTTCATTCCCGAGAATCTCGCAACGTCATCTCGTCGATTTGTGTTGCAACTCTTCTTTTCCAGACATGATGTCTGAAGTATCCTGTTACTAACCAGATCTGAATCTCAGGCAGATATGATGGTTGGAACATTCCAACATTTGCATGTTGCTCCCAGCTTGCACCCCATCGTGCCAATTTTTCCCATGGGTTGTCCTTCTCAGCACTTGCTGTCCAGGATCATCTTCAAAAGTGGACTTACCATGGCTCCAACCATCTCTGATGATAAGCAGAGTCATCCATTGCGTTGTCTTCAACAAGTTACTCCACATCATCCATCCTAGTTTGAGTATGCCATTTCTTCGAGCTCTTTCAAACGATCAATCGTAAATTGCCTCAGGCTGGTGAAAAGAGTTCCAATGATATATGGATCAAAAGTAATTCTTTTTGCCACTTAAGGGAATAGTTCTTCGAGTCACCTTCCCCGAGGTGTCCCGTTATGGTATCATGGGCAACTTAACTCCTCGCTACTTTGAAACCCCCCTCACCATCTAGATAAGCGTTGATTTGTTGCCTACCAATTTGAACCTTGTTCGTATGTTCCTCATCCATCATCTCTGATGTGTGTTTTTTGTCTTAGCTCCAGAGATGTTTCTACATCCCATTCGACGAGTTGATCCTGAGTGCTCGATCTTCGAGGAGATCATTTCCTATAGAATTTCTTTCTGTCGCCATCGTGTTGGATGAAGATCTCGAAAGCAAGGACGTCAAGACCAATTGGAGTAATGAACCAACATCTTCGGGAACGGGAAATTGGATCATGAAGATCGTGTTAGCTTGTGCCCCCTCTGACCTCTTACCTCACGTCTTGAATCTCGGGACGAGATTCTTGTTTAGTGGGGGTGAGCTGTCACAGCCCCAGTTTAGTCTTTGCTTGTCCTTGCATGATCACCATATCATCATGTTTAATTCCAAAGAAATTTGAAATGGGGATTGTTTAAACCCTAGCATTAAGGAATCCAACTAGGTTCAACTAAAATATTTTCAGTAAATCCAAATGGCTTTCAAAAATGTTCATCATTTATGGAAATACTGTAAACAGTAACCAGAGGTGATGCACATTTTTCCATGACCATTTGGGCTCTGAATTAAATCTTATTCTATTTGCATTTGGGCATTTAAATGCTACTAATTATTTTTAAATGTCAAAATAATCCTAAACTAAAATGTTCCATGTTGTTTATATCCTAAACAGTGGGCATGAGCAGTTTGGTGATTTTTGAAGATGCCTAAGCATTTTTAGAAAAGCCACAAACCTACAGAAATAATAGAAAACAGAAAATAAAAGGAAAAAGCACTTACCTGGCCAAACCCACGCCCCGGCCCACCTGGCGGCCCAGCACTGTGCTGGCCCGTGCCAGCCAGCTGCTTCGTCCCCGCCAGGCAGGCAGGGAGGTGACGCCGACGAGCGCGAGCTCGCCACGGCGCCACCTGCTTGCCGCTTCGCCGCTGGACGGGCTGGACGACCTCCACGTCGTGCCCCCGACCCCTTGGACACGTCCACTCTCCCCCTGCCTCTCTCCCTCGTTCCCCTCCGCCATGGCCGAAGCAGCCGCTGCCGTCCCGCCGCCGTAGCCGTAGCCACCGTCATCTCTGCGCCGCCCGACCGTGTCCACGAGCTCCGCCACCCTCCTCTCCGTCAAGCAGGCCGAGCCCCGAGCGCTCGCGTGCCTCGAAGCCACCACATCGACCTCGCCCGACTCCGCCACCGCCGGAGATCCCCTTCACCGTCACCGTCGCAGCAGGCCGTCCCCGACCTCGCCGTCAGCTCCGTCGCAACCGCTGTGAGCCTGGCTACCTCCCCACCCTCTCTGTTCCCTCTCTCGAGCCCCGTAGCGACTGCACGTAGCTCATCCACACGCGCCGCCACGGAGCTCGTCGCCGACGAGGCTCCGGCCACCCAACGGCCGCGCCACCTTGTCCCCTAGCCCTACCGCACCCCCAGGAGCTCAACGCACTAACCCACGCGCCTCACCATGCCCCTAGCGACGAGTCCGAGCTCACCCGAGCTCCGGCCGCCGCCAAACTCATCGCCGGCATCGTTTCCGGCGACCCCGAGGCCAGCCACCACCACCACTCGATGTGGTTCACTTCCCACATCACGTAGACGTGCTCCGCCGTCGATTTGGTCGCCGGAGCACGAAACTGCACTCCCTCCGCCGCGTCTGGCCCTGCCGGCGGCTAAACGCCGGCAGGTTTGACCCGTTGAGCTTGACTGGTGGGCCCAGGTTGACCCTCCTGGGTCTATGACAGGTGGGCCCCGCCCGCTAACTAATCCAGGATTAGGATTAATCTAATTTAGTTAAACTAATGGCCCTGACACGCGGGTCCCACAGGTGAGGTTGACCTGGACCTGGCGTGTTGACCTGCTGATGTCACCCTGTTGTCATGCTGACGCAATAAACTAATTTCTGGATTTAATTTAATTCAGAAATTCCAGAAAATGTCTAAAACTTCTAAAAATCATAGAAATTAATCTATAGCTCCAAATGAAATAAGTTATATATGAAAAATTATCAGAAAAATCCAATCTATCCATCTGTACCATTTTCATGCATGTTAGAACAACTTATGGCTGCTGTTTAGGACAAACTAAGTGAATGGCATTTGAATAATCACATATGGAGTTGAATTTGAATCTTTGGTTCAAACCAGCTTCATTTAATCTGGTTGCTAGCTGCATTAGCTCAAACCACATCATATTGCCATGTCATGATCACGCATCATATTGTCGCATTGCATTGATTGTATTCTTTCTCTATTGCCGGTGATTGTCCCCTCTCGATAGGCGATGTTCCGACGATGAGTTCGATGACACCGATGAAGAACTATATTATCTTCAGAAGTGCCAGGCAAGCAAAACCCCCTTGTTCATTCCGATACAATCCCACTCTCTCGCTCCTGCTCTCTATTACTGCATTAGGACAACATCCATTCAACTGTTACATGTTGCGGTAGTTGAACCCCTTATCCTCTGCATGACCTGTCATTGCCACAGTAAATAGATGAAACCCACTAGCATGAGTAGGAGTTGTTTGAGCCCTGATGTACCTACTCATTCATGCTTGTTGTCATGCCTGCTACTGCTTAGAGTTGAGTCAGGTCTGATTCATCGGGAATGAATTGGAATGTGGTGAACATGTCCTACTGTGTGTGAGCTAAGTGTGTGAACACGATTTGGTAAAGGTAGCGGTGAGAGGCCATGTAGGAGTACATGGTGGGTTGTCTCATTGCAGCCGTCCTCAAGAACTGAGTTCTGTGTTTGTGATCCATGAACAGTTACTACCACACATTGGGCTCCGGGCGCTCCAAGCCCTCTCGACTTATTAATAAACTTGATCTCTGTCCAGGAGTTGCAACTAGTTTCTGGTGTTTGTAGGTAGTGTTAGTAGTCTACCAAGTGGCACCTTGTACAGGTGGGCTTGGGACAGACTAGGCACCGTGGCCGGGTAAACCAAGCGCCGCCCGTTTGGTGGGCTTGGAACCCTGTACACATCGTTTTGGGCCGTGAGCGACACCCCGGCCGGATCTCCTTGCGGATGGAACCCGAATAGGCGATAAACCTGGACTAGAGACTTGTGTGGTTAGTCAGGTCGTGGCCGACTCCCTCGCCCGGCTTCCGCTTGAAGGTTGCCGAGGTACATGACGTGTACAGGGCGATAAGTGGCGAGAGCGTGTGTGAAGAAGTACACCCCTGCAGGGTTATCATTATCTATTCGAATAGCCGGATTCCTCGGATATGGAAACTTGGACCCCTTGCATAGTTCATAGACAAGTGAAAGTGGATACTCTAAAATGCGCAAGATAAGCGTGAGTGCTATGGGTGGCGTCCCCGTAGGGAGACGGGAGCGGATCCATAGTGGTGTATTGATATGGTGAATATGTGGACTCGTGTGCGCCACCTCAAAAGAGTTACTTGCAGTCGTAGTTCAGGTTAGCCACCGAGTCAAAGCTGGCTTGCTGCAGTTAAACTCCACTACCCCCTTTGTTGATACCAATGTATATGTAGATAGTTCTGATGTAAGTCTTGCTGAGTACATTTGTACTCACGTTTGCCTATTTTATGTTTTGCAGAGAGACTTCAGTCTCGCTAGTAGTTCCGTGTGGACTTCGACGTTTAGATTGTTACCTCAGCTACGATCTTGTGCCCTCGGCAGGATCTGGTAGATAGTCAGGCTTCTCAGCCTTTTTCATTTGTAGATGTCTGTACTCAGACATGTTAAGCTTCTGCATGTGCTTTGATTTGTATGCTCTGAATGTTGGGTCATGAGACCCATGCTTGTAATATCTCGCTCCTCGGAGCCTAATAAATAAATACTTTGAGTCGTAGAGTTATGTTGTGATGCCATGTTGTATTTACTCATATCGGGCATATTGTGTGTATGATTGAAATGCTTGGTATGAGTGGGATCCGACTATCTAGTTGTTTATCCGTGGCAGCCTATCATATGGGGAAATGTAGTCTAGTGCTTCTGAGCGATAGTAGTCCGCTACAGCCCGGATCACCGGAGTCTTGCTAGCCCAGCACTACTACTCGGAACACTTGACTGGCCGACATGTGATTCACGTCGTTCCTGTGTCTGTCCCTTCGGGGAAATGTCACGCGGTGTTATCCGGAGTCATGTCTAGCCTGCTACAGCCTGGGTTACCGGAGTCCTGATAGCCCAGTGCTACAGCCCGGATTTATACGTTATTGACCGACATGCTCGATGTGATTCATGTATGCCTGTCCTCATGGGTTAGTGCCGCCTTGGGTTCACGACTAGCCATGTCGGCCCGGGTTCTCTGTCATATGGATGCTAGCAACACTATCATATACGTGAGCCAAAAGACGCAAACGGTCCCGGGCCAGGTAAGGTGGCACCCGTGGGAGTACCGTGCGTGAGGCCGCAAAGTGATATGATGTGTTACATGCTGGATCGATGTGGCTTAGGATCGGGGTCCTGACACCGGAGTTCGCCGCCGCCCGTGCAGGAGTTCGCCGCCGCCCGCGCGCGCCTCCCGCCGCCTTCCTCCCGGCGCCCCGCGGCCCATCGCCGTCGCCCGCCGCGTGGAGCTTGCCGGCGCCGCCACCGCGGCCTCCCGCGCGCCGCCGCGGCCTCCCGCGCCCTCGCCGCCGTGCGCCGTCGCCGGAGTCGCCAGTGCCCAGATCTAGGGTTGACTCGCCCCCCTCAAATTTCTTCTAAGTCCTCATGATTTCATATTATCATCACATATTCATCGTGCCGTAACTTTGCGTCCGTAGCTCCGTTTTGCGCGTATAATATGTCAGATTGTTCGGCTCGAAGAGTACATCATTTCATTACATTGCATCATTTTCATTTGAGGTCATTTCGATGCCCGAAATGCTGTTATAAAAGGGCTCTGTGATGTTAGTTTCTGAATCTTATCTGAACATGCACTTTTGTCATTTTTGCCATGATTGATGTGTACCTCCTATGAAGTTGAGTCCTACATGAGTTTTGTAATATGCCATGTTACCTTTCCAGAGAATTATGCCATGTATTTTTTTGACCTCTGTGGTGACTAGCACAAGCATGCAAACTAGGGTACTTGATGTTGCTGATTTCAGAGACTTGGTAATTTCACTAAGTCCCTGCCTGTTGTTATTTTTATGCCATGTGTTCATGTTGTTTCAGAGAGATCTATGCATATTTTGAGAATAATCAGTAAGGGTATTTTGAACTTGAGTATTTTCTCTATCCATCCATGTCTTTGTTTGTATTTATGGAGTGTCATAGCTTGAGTCAATCGAGCTCTACTTTTGCTACAAAATGTTGCTGGCAGATTGTTTACATGTTATTCAATTTTGCAAAGCTTGGTGTAGTTGATCCTTGCATGCTATGATGTTACTCTTGCCATTTCTAGTTCCTATGCCATGTCTTCTTGATGTATGTATGCTTAGTTTATAATGCAATGATCTGTAGTGAGTGCATCGAGCTCACGAGCATGCCTACTCGTTATCTGTTTTTGACATGTCCAGTTTTTCACCAAGTCTGTGAACCTGTTATCTTTTGCACTTTTGCCATGCTTGTTTGAACCTGTTGTGATGTGATTTAGCCGTAGATCAGTGTTCATCTTTTGTCAAGAATCTTGTGTAGATTACTGTCTTATGCTTTGTTGATATGTTTGGGTGCAGTAGCCTAATTTCTTGTTGCTTGCTAAGTAGCATCATGCTGTTAATGGCAGATTATTGTCATTCTTGTTTTGCTTGTCATTTGCAAACCGTGCATCCGATTCCGGTGATCTTTATATCGATTTCAACCGAAATCACCTCACCTATCCAGTGGCATACTTGGTTTGCTAAGATTATGCCTTGTTCATCTTTGTCCTTTCGGAGCATGCATATGCATTGCATATCACATCTCGCATATCATGCCATGTTTTGCATCATGTTGCTTGCGCATTGCATCATGATTGATATTTGTCCTCTTTGCTTGTGTTCTTGCTTTGGGTAGAGCTGGAAGACGAGTACGTGAACGAGGAACCTGTTGAGAATGCTTTCGAGGACCAAGCTTTCGACAACTCTGAGAACCTTGCAGGCAAGATGACCATACCCTCGAAATCACTTCTATCTTTGCTTGCTAGATGCTCGCTCTTTTGCTATGCCTTTGCTGCGATACCTACCACTTGCTATATCATGCCTCCTATACTGCCATGCCAGCCCCTAACCATCCATGTCCTAGCAAACCGATGTTTGGCTATGTTACCGCTTTGCTCAGCCACTCTTATAGCGTTGCTAGTTGCAGGTGAAGATGAAGTTTGTTCCTTGTTGGAACATGGACCTGTTGTTCCTTGTTGGAACATGTTTACTTGTTGGGATATCACAATACCTATTATTTTATTAATGCATCTATATACTTGGTAAAGGGTGGAAGGCTCGGCCTTATGCCTGGTGTTTTGCTCCACTTTTGCCACCCTAGTTTTCGTCATACCGGTGTTATGTTCCCGGATTTTGCGTTCCTTACACGGTTGGGTGATTTATGGGACCCCCTTGACAGTTCGCTTTGAATAAGACTCTTCCGGCAAGGCCCAACATTGGTTTTACCTTTTGCCACCACCTACTCCTTTTTCCCCCGGGTTTTCGCGAGCCCGAGGGTCATCTTTATTTTAGCCCCCCTGGACCAGTGCTCCTCTGGGTGCTGGCCCGAACCGAGCAGCCTGCGGGGCCACCGCGGGGAAACTCGAGGCCTGGTTTTACTCGTAGCTTGACTTATCCGGATGTGCCCTGAGACCGAGATATGTGCAGCTCCTATCAGGATTTGTCGGCACAATCGGGTGGCTTTGCTGGACTTGTTTTATTACTGCCGAGATGTCTTGTAGTCCGGGATTCCGAGACTGATCGGGTCTTCCCGGTAGAAGGAATATCCTTCGTTGACCATGAGAGCTTATAATGGGCTAAGTTGGGACACCCCTGCAGGGTATTATCTTTCAAAAGTCGTGCCCACGGTTATGAGGCAGATGGGAATTTGTTGATGTCCGGTTGTAGAAAACCCAAAGTTGACCTTAACTAAAACACATCAACCGCGTGTGTAACCGTGATGGTCTCTTCTCAGCAGGGTCCGGGAAGTGAACACGGTGTTGGAGTAATGTTTGACGTAGGTTGTTCTAGGATCACTTCTTGATCACTTCTAGATTCACGACCGTGCTTTGCCTTCTCTTCTCGCTCTCTTTTGCGTTGTTAGCCACCATATATGCTAGTCGCTTGCTGTAGCTCCACCTCACAACCTCATCCTACCTATAAGCTTTAATAGTCTTGATCTCGCGGGTGTGAGATTGCTGAGTCCCTGTGACTCACAGATATTATCACAACAGTTGCAGGTACCAACGATGGCAGTGCAGATGACGCGTCCGAGCTCACTTGGGAGTTCGACGAGGAACGTGGTCGTTACTATGTTTCTTTTCCAGATGATCAGTAGTGGAGCCCAGTTGGGGTGATCCGGGGATCTATGTAGCATTTGGGGTAGTCTTCTTTCATTTTGGTACCGTAGTCGGACCTTGAGTGTAATTTGAATGATGAATGTTTATTTATGTATTGTGTGACGTGGCGACTGTAAGCCAACTATGTATCTTTCCCCTTTATTTATTACATGGATTGTGTGAAGATTACCTCACTTGCGACATTGCTTTCAATGCGGTTATGCCTCTAAGTCGTGCCTCGACACGTGGGAGATATAGCCGCATCGAGGGCGTTACAAAACCATGGAACAAAATGATAATATTAGGAACGCTAAAGTTCCCATAGTTCCCACGACCTATCAAGCATCGACTAGCAAATAAAGCAAAATAGCGTAACGCAAGAGAATGTATGCTAGTGATCCTTGCATCAGAAACCTTCCTGGTATCTCCCACAGAGATAAGTTTAATAAATGGTTCCAACTCCTTACTGGGTGGTTCCTCTAAAGTGCCCTCAGGGGGTATGTTGCAGACTGCGCAAAATTCAGACAATGGCATTTTCTTCACAACATCATATAAATGAAACTCTACTGATGGAGGTGATTCCTTAGGGTAAAAGTAGAAGTTTTGCACAAAAGTATTGGTGAGTAAGAGATACTGTGGACGTTGGTCGCGGACGAAGTCGGTGAGGCCAGCATTTTCAATTAATGAATAGAAATCCTCATAAATCCCGGCCTCTCTCAAGAAATTATCAGAAGGCAATTCACACGGCTGGATTTCCGTAGTACGAGGCAAATTATATTTGGGCCTCTGAGCTTCTTCATCTTGTTTATCCTTTGAGCTTCGGCTCGATGAGCCCTTCAAAATTCTCTTCATCATTTTTCTGAAATGATCTGAAATTTTTAGTAACTTCAAACAAAAGTGAACCAACTTCAATAAAACTGATAGCAACTACTCCTACAAGTGCCTAGGGCCTATATCAAGCATTAGAACTACTTGGAACCATATAAATTTGACATGCAAGCTCAAGAACATGGTCACCTATGTAGCACAAATTTGCAAAGAATAAAGCACTAGAACAAAAACTAATTGGACCAATGGAGGAGTCACATACCAAGGAACAATCTCCCAAAGCAGTTTTGCGAGAGGTGCTTTGAGCAAGGAGATCGAAAATCACAGCAAAAGTGGCTGGAACTCGTGCTTGAGTTGGTTTTTCGGGTTTGTGTGAGACAGAGGAAGAAGATGGGTGCTGGGATAAGTGGAGGAGGGCCACCGTGGGCCCACGAGGCAAGGGGCGCGTCCAGGGGTGTAGGGCGCGCCCACCACCCTCGTGGCCAGGTGGCAACTCCTCCCGTGGTAATTTTTGCACACTAAATCCTCAAATATTCCCAAAAAAATCATATTAAATTGGCATGTCATTCTGAGGACTTTTATTTTCGGGATATTTTTATATTGCACGGATAAGACGGGAAACAGACAGAGAAATACTATTTTTACTTTATTTCTACTAATTAACAGAAAATTTAAAGAGGGTACAGAAGTTTGTGCTTCTAGTTTCATTCATCTTATGCTCATCAAAAATAATCCACTAACAAGGTTGATCAAGTCTTGTTAACAAACTCATTCCGATAATCATGAAACCGGAGAAATTTAGAATAACACTAAGTTACCTCAACGGGGATATGCACATCCCCAATAATAAGTATATCATATTTCTTTTTGACAGTAGGAAGAGGAAATTCAAAACCTCCAAATATAATCGATGGAATTTTTCCAATAGAGTTGATACTATGAACTTGAGGTTGCTCCCTCGGAAAGTGTACCATATGCTCATTACCATTAACATGAAAAGTGACATTGCCTTTGTTGCAATCAATAACAGCCCCTGCAGTATTAAGAAAAGGTCTTCCAAGAATAATAGGCATACTATCGTCCTCGGGAATATCAAGAATAACAAAGTCCGTTAAAATAGTAACGTTTGCAACCACAACAGGCACATCCTCACAAATAACGACAGGTATAGCAGTTGATTTATCAGCCATTTGCAAAGATATTTCAGTAGGTGTCAACTTATTCAAGTCAAGTCTACGATATAAAGAGAGAGGCAAAACACTAACACCGGCTCCAAGATCACATAAAGCAGTTTTAATATAATTTCTTTTAATGGAGCAAGGTACAGTAGGTACTCCGGGATCTCCAAGTTTCTTTGGTATTCCACCTTTAAAAGTATAATTAGCAAGCATGGTGGAAATTTCAGCTTCCGGTATCTTTCTTTTATTAGTGATGATATCTTTCATATATTTAGCATAAGGATTTGTTTTGAGCACATCAGTTAAGCGCATACGTAAAAAGATAGGCCTAATCATTTCAGCAAAGCGCTCAAAATCCTCATTATCCTTTTTCTTGGATGGTTTGGGAGGAAAGGGCATGGGTTTCTGAACCCATGGTTCTCTTTCTTTACCATGTTTCCTAGCAACAAAGTCTCTTTTATCATAACATTGATTCTTTGATTGTGGTTTATCAAGATCAACAGTAGGTTCAATTTCTACATCATTATCATTACTAGGTTGAGCATCATCATGAACATCATCATTAGTATTTTAATTAGGTTCATGTTCATTACCAGATTGTGTTTCAGCATCAGACATAGATATATCATTTGGATTATCAGGTGGTTTAGCAATAGGTTCACTAGAAGTTTGCACAGTTCTATCATTTTTCTTTTTCTTCTTCTTAGAAGAACTAGGTGCATCAATATTATTTCTCTGAGAATCTTGCTCGATTCTCTTAGGGTCGCCTTCAGGATACAAAAGTTCCTGAGTCATTCTACCAGTTCTAGTAGCCACTCTAACCGCATAATCATTTTTCTTATTATTCATTTCATCAAGCAATTCTTTTTGAGCCTTAAGTACTTGTTCTACTTGAGTGGTAACCATAGAAGCATGTTTGCTAACAAGTTTAAGTTCACCTCTAATATTAGCCATATAATCACCCAAGCGTCTAATCTTATAAGCATTTTCTTTTAATTGTCTACCAAAATAAGCATTGAAGTCGTCTTGCTTAAACATAAAGTTATCAAACTCATCCAAGCACTGACTAGCAATTTTAGTAGGAGGAACTTCAGCTTTATCATATCTATAGAGAGAATTTACCTTTACTACCTGTGTCGGGATATCGGGATCAGGAGGTTCTTCAGTAAATAAATGATGAAGTTCATATGTTTCTTCGACAGGCGGTAGATTAAGACCATGTATTTCTTCAATAGGAGGTAAATTCTTAACATCTTCAGCTTTAATACCTTTTTTCTTTCATAGATTTCTTTGCCTCTTGCATATCTTCGGGACTGAGAAATAGAACACCTCTCTTCTTCGGAGTTGGTTTAGGAATAGGCTCAGTAATTGGAGCGGGAGTTGGCTCAGGAGCTGGCTCGGGAGGTGCCCAATTATTTTCATTTGTCAGCATATTATTTAATAGAATTTCAGCTTCATCCGGTGTTCTTTCCCTGAAAAGAGAACCAACACAACTATACAGGTAATCTCTGGAAGCATCGGTTAGTCCATTATAAAAGATATCAAGTACTTCAGGTTTCTTAAGAGGATGATCAGGCAAAGCATTAAGTAACTTGAGAAGCCTCCCCCAAGCTTGTGGGAGACTCTCTTCTTTAATTTGCACAAAGTTGTATATTTCCCTTAAAGCAGCTTGTTTCTTATGAGTAGGTAAATATTTAGCAGAGAAGTAATAAATCATGTCCAGGGGACTACGCACACAACCAGGATCAAGAGAATTAAACCATATCTTAGCATCACCCTTTACTGAGAACGGAAATATTTTGAGTATATAAAAGTAACGCGATCTCTCATCATTAATGAACAAGGCAGCTATATCATTTAATTTAGTAAGATGTGCCACAACAGTTTCAGATTCATAGCCATAAAAAGGATCAGATTCAACCAAAGTAATTATATCTAGATCAACAAAGAATTCATAATCCTTATCAGGAACACGGATAGGTGAAGTTGCAAAAGCAGGATCAGGTTTCATTTTATCTCTAAGTGATTCTTTGCTCCATTTAATCAATAACCTCTTAAGCTCATATCTATCCTTGCAAGCTAAAATAGCTAAAGAAGAATCTTTATCAAAAAGATAACCCAGAGGAATAACGGGCATATTTTCATCATCACTTTCATCATCGTATTCAGATTCATCAATTTCTCTTTCTCTAGCCCTAGCAATTTGTTCTTCAAGAAATTCACTAAGGGGCACAGTAGTATCAGGCATAGAAGCAGTTTCATCATAAGTATCATGCATAGCAGAAGTGGCATCATCAATAACATGCGACGTATCGGAACGAATAGCAGAAGCAGGTTTAGGTGTCGCTAGCTTACTCATAACAGAAGGTGAATCAAGTGCAGAGCTAGATGGCAGTTCCTTACCTCCCCTAATAGTTGAGGGATAAATTGTTGTCTTAGCGTCTTTCAAGTTCTTCATAGTGTCCAGCAGATATAAATCCCAAGTGACTTAAGGAATAGAGCTATGCTCCCCGGCAACGGCGCCAGAAAAAGGTCTTGATAACCCACAAGTATAGGGGATCGCAACAGTTTTGGAGGGTAGAGTATTTAACCCAAATTTATTGATTTGACACAAGGGGAGCCAAAGAATATTCTCAAGTATTACCAGCTGATTTTTCAATTCAACCACACCTGGAAACTTAGTATCTGCAACAAAGTGTTTAGTAGCAAAGTAATATGATAGTGGTGGTAACAGCAACAAAAGTAAAGACAGCAAAAGTAATGTTTTTGGTATTTTGTAGTGATTGTAACAGTAGCAGCGGGAAAGTAAATAAGCGTAAACCAGTATATGGAAAACTCGTAGGCACCAGATCAGTGATGGATAATTATGCCGGATGCGGTTCATCATGTAACAGTCATAACATAGGGTGACACAGAACTAGCTCCAATTCATCAATGTAATGTAGGCATGTATTCCGTATATAGTCATACGTGCTTATGGAAAAGAACTTGCATGACATCTTTTGTCCTACCCTCCCATGGCAGCGGGGTCCTACTGGAAACTAAGGGATATTAAGGCCTCCTTTTAATAGAGAACCGGAACAAAGCATTAGCACATAGTGAATACATGAACTCCTCAAACTAAGGTCATCACCGGGAGTGGTCCCGATTATTGTCACTTCGGGGTTGCCGGATAACACATAGTAGGTGACTATAGACTTGCAAGATAGGATCAAGAACTCACATATATTCATGAAAACATAATAGGTTCAGATCTGAAATCATGGCACTCGGGCCCTAGTGACAAGCATTAAGCATAGCAAAGTCATAGCAACATCAATCTCAGAACATAGTGGATACTAGGGATACAACCCTAACAAAACTAACTCGATTACATGATAAATCTCATCCAACCCATCACCGTCCAGCCAGCCTACGATGCAATTACTCATGCACGGTGGTGAGCATCATGAAATTGGTGATGGAGGATGGTTGATGATGACGATGGCGACGAATCCCCCTCTCCGGAGCCCCGAACGGACTCCAGATCAGCCCTCCCGAGAGGTTTTAGGGCTTGGCGGCGGCTCCGTATCGTAAAACGCGATGATTTCTTCTCTCTGATTTTTTTCTCCCCGAAAGCCAATATATAGAGTTGGAGTTGGCGTCGGAGGGCATCCAGGGGGCCCACGAGGTAGGGGCGCGCCCTAGAGGGGGGGCGCGCCCCCCACCCTCGTGGACAGGGTGTGGGCCCCCTGGTCTTCATCTTTGGCGAGGATTTTTTATTGTTTTTTCTAAGGTGTTCCGTGGAGTTTCAGGACTTTCCGAGAATATTTGCTTTCTGCACATAAAACCACACCATGGCAATTCTGCTGAAAACAGCGTCAGTCCGGGTTAGTTCCATTCAAATCATACAAGTTAGAGTCCAAAACAAGGGCAAAAGTATTTGGAAAAGTAGATACGATGGAGACGTATCAAACATCAGCACGGCCGGCGGCGTAGGGGGCTCCAGCTCCCCCATGCCGCCCATGACAAGCATGAGCGCAAGTGTCACCACCCGTGGTCCCGGCCGGATTCCGTATTGCCATCCCCAGGACGCCACCATGGGCGGAGCAACATGGAGCGTGGGGCACCACGGTGAGGTGTTTGGGGTGACAGCCCCGGAAGCCTACGTGCCCCGCATGATGGACCAAGGGTACGCGCTAGAGGACGACATCGGCTCGTTCGCTGGAGAAGATTGGGGAGAGGGGGCGCTAGGAGCCGAAGCCTTCCAAGAACCAATGGAGAACCACAACGATCGCGTCAGCATCGGCAATTACAGGGTACCGCTTGACTCTCAGGAACAGGCTTATGCTAACCATGGACTATAGATGAACCAGGTTGCAGCGTCAATCGACAACCCAAGCGCGACGGCACCCGTTCCAATGAGGGAAACGCGCTGGGGGCCACCGAGAGGGAGCCAGGAGCAAGGCCCCTCCCCGCGGCGTGAAACGCCTGACGACACCCGAAGGTAGGCCCTCTGCCGGGGAGGCCTCGACAACCCTTCCCCCGGCAGAGAACCTGTGGTCGCCGAGGGAACCGCTAGCATCCTCTTTCCCTCCTCTGTGTCGTCCTGGTGACCGGTCAGCTCAGAGGAGGTCGAGGGTGGCGCAGGGCGGGGCCCTCGTCTGGCGATATGAAGCAAGGCAGGTACCTGTGAAGAAGGCCTAGTGCCTGTGAAGCTCGCCGCTCGTGACACTCTCACATAATAATGAGTTGGGGTTGTACACGCCCCGGAGTCTTAGGGGTGCCGGCCTCAGGCCCTGGGGATCCCTCCCACGCCTAGTGGCAGCACTTAGCTCCGCGCTGGTGAGAAGACTTGAAGACCAGTAGACTAGACTAGGCACCGGACGCGGCCTTTTGCTTTGGATCTCTCTCTCTTTCTGTAGCTTTGCCTTCTGGATTTGGATTTGAGTTGAAGCTGAGTTTTATTGATGCGCGCGGGGGGAGCCTTTTCTCGTTTGAGCAATTTTTTGCCTTCTGGATCTCATTTTGTCTGGTACTCATGTCCGTCGCCTTTCCCTCACGAACCCCTCGTGAGCGGGACTGCGTGAAGCACACGTGCGCCAAGCGCGCGCTAACACTGTGTGGGATCTTGAGAAGATGTGTCTAGAGGGGGGTGATTAGACACTTAGTACTAAGTTGTAGTTTTTAAACTTTTTCGGTTTAAGTGGAGTTCAGGCATAATTTCAACATACACAATACATATCAAGCAAGCATGCAAAGAGTATATGAGCAGCGGAAAGTAAAGCATGCAACTTGCAAGAATGTAAGGGGAAGGGTTTGGAGAATTCAAACGCAACTGGAGACACGGATGTTTTTGTCATGGTTCGGATAGGTGATGCTGTCCTACATCCACGTTGATGGAGACTTCAACCCACGGAGGGTAACGGTTGCGCGAGTCCACGAAGGGTCCACGAAGAAGCAACCTTGTCTATCCCATCATGGCCATCGCCCACGAAGGACTTGCCTCACTAGCGGTAGATCTTCACGAAGTAGGCAATCTCCTTGCCCTTACAAACTCCTTGGTTCAACTCCACAATCTTGTCGGAGGCTCCCAAGTGACACCTAGCCAATCTAGGAGACACCACTCTCCAAGAAGTAACAAATGGTGTGTTGATGATGAACTCCTTGCTCTTGTGCTTCAAATGATAGTCTCCCCAACACTCAACTCTCTCTCTCACAGGATTTGGATTTGGTCGAAAGAAGATTTGAGTGGAAAGCAACTTGGGGAAGGCTAGAGATCAAGATTCATATGGTAGGAATGGAATATCTTGGCCTCAACACAAGAGTAGGTGGTTCTCTCTCAGAACATATGAGTTGGAAGTGTAGATGTGTTCTGATGGCTCTCTCCACGAATGAAGAGGAGGTGGAGGGGTATATATAGCCTCCACACAAAATCCAACCGTTACACACAATTTACCAATCTCGGTAGGACCGAATCAACAAACTCGGTCGGACCGATTTAGTAAACCTAGTGACCGTAAGAGATTTCGGTGGGACCGACATGTAACTCGGTAGGACCGATATGGTTAGGGTTAGGGCATAACGTAATCTCGGTGAGACCGATTACACAAACTCGGTGAGACCAATTTTGGTAATTAGCTAACCAGAGAGTTGGTCAGGCAAACTCGGTGGGACCGATTACTAAACTCGGTTGGACCAATCTTGGTAATAAGTTAACAGGAGAGTTCGCATTGTAATCTCGGTAGTACCGATTTCCTAAACTTGGTGAGACCGATTTTGGTAATGGACATACACAGAGAGATTGCAATCCCATCTCGGTGAGACCGAGATCCCTATCGGTAGAACCGATTTGCTAGGGTTTGGCAGTGGCTATGACAAATGAAACTCGGTGGCGCCGGATTGAAAGAATCGGTAGGTCCGAGTTTGACTTTAGGTTTAGGACAAATGTGGATATGGGAAAGTGGTTGAGGGTTTTGGATCATATCACTAAGCACATGAAGCAAGAGGCTCATTAAGCAACACCTCATCCCTCCTTGATAGTATTGGCTTTTCCTATAGACTCAATGTGATCTTGGATCACTAAAATGTAAAATGAAGAGTCTTGAGCTTGAAGCTTTAGCCAATCCTTTGTCCTTAGCATCTTGAAGGAGTTCCCGCAACCTTTAGTCCATGCCACTCCATTGTTGAACTTATTTTAAACATACTAGATAAAAGTGTTAGTCCAACAAGAGATATGTTGACATTAATTACCAAAACCACCTAGGGAGCACTTGTGCTTTCAATCTCCCCCTTTTTGGTAATTGATGGCAACATACATCAAAGCTTTAGATTGAGATATAAAGAATAGCAAGTAAAGCTTTGGAAGGACATGTAACAAACATAGGCTCCCCCTATATGTATGCAATCATGTGAATATGAAACATAGAAGCATGTGAGAGCATAACCATGACAGAGTAGGCAATGTGTTACATGTATCTTGGCCATATGCATCAGAGCGAAAGATTATTAAGGAAAATACCTTCATGCTCATGAGTCCTTCTTGCAAACAGTATGTACATAAGCAAGAATTCCTCATTCTCATGATTTTGATGCATATACTTACCTTGTAGTCTTGAGTTTGCTTAGGATGGAATGAACCTGCACAAACAAGGTTAGATAACACAAGTACATCCACTAGCCAGAGCAAACCAAAAGAAACCACAAGAATACCAATACTGGGATGACATGTAGAGAGTGAGTACAAGGTACCACATTGGTTTATACATGTCCCCAAGAGTAAAGATATGCAATGAATTTGAAAGATTTCTTTCCCTTAGATGTCTTGCTCCCCCTGAATCTGACATGGGATATTGGGAGAAGATAGGGAACAGAAAAACAGAGCTGAAAGATATGAATGAATAGAGCTTAATGCAAATAAGCACATATGAACATGTCTTTCCCCCAAAAAGACATGTGGCATCTCTCCTCTTGATCATCAAGCATCTGGGATCCTTGAGTATTCTCTCCCCCTGGAGATCTCTTTCTCCCCCTTAATATTCTCTCTTGTAGGTGATAAGCTTTGATGTGATCTCTCTCTCCCCCTTTGACATCAATTTCCAAGAAGGGCTTTCTGGAATCTGTCGAATGGGTTTGGTCCTTGAGACTCAGCACAAAGTAATGGATAAAATGGTGATGCTTGTAGAGGACAAGATTCATTGAGTGGAGCTGGATCAGAAGAAATATAGAACAAGTGTGTCGTGGGTTTGTCACGGCAGATGTCCTAGCCAAAGGACTTAGTCGTGGAGCCATCGCAACGGGTTAACTCGAAGGGGTTAAAGCGGACACAGGGACGCAGAGAGTTTATACTAGTTCGGCCCCTTCGATGAAGGTAAAAGCCTACGTCTAGTTTGTGGTGGAATTGATGAAGTCTCGATGACTAGGGAGCAAACAAGCTTCGCCTAGGCCTCGAGTTGTGGTTGTCTCCCTTTGAACCGCTGTCGGGTCGTCCCCTTATATACACGGGTGACGTCCGTCGGTTCACAGAGTCCCAATCTCCGGTTTACACTCGTACTCGGGTTGGTCTCTTTCTTTCCCTATCTTATAGTACAAGTTTATACAAGCCGGTTTATGGCTACAGATACTAAACCGACTACGGCCTTGGGCCTTTACAAGTTTATTGGGCTTTAACATCCTTGAATTACTGTTGAAGTTAACCCGGCCCAAGCAGGCCGGTTTACGCCTAGTAGTGATATCCCCAACATTAGGCCCCAGATTGATTTGAATGAGTTCATGTCAATCCTTAGCAGAAATCTTCAAATTCAGTATCTTCCCATAATCGCTAAACCGCCATGTCGTCATCTTCTTTGGTTGTTGTAAACCGGCATGACGTCATCATGAAACTGGCTTTTATGATGCTTTCTTTGTTTAACAGATCCGCAATAATCGAGGCGACAGCTCCACTTCCGAAATCTGTGGCTCCTGGATTCGCGCGCCTGACACATGTTTTTTACCTCATAAATAGGGCCGAAGGGACATTTCCTTTTTTTTCCTTCACCTCTTTCCTCTTCGTCTTCTCCGCGTCGCCAACTCCGGAGCTCCAACGCCGTCGTTGACCTCCGCATCATCTTGGGCCGCTGCATCAACCTGACCGTACCAGAGAACTGCGGCATCCTTCCGCATCTCTCCGAGCTCCGGTAAGATCTCCGTCCTCTCAATCTAGATCTGCTTTTAGGGTTCACTGTGTTCCTCGCGTTCTTCGTGTTCTTCGTCCGCCTCAAACTTCGGCTGAGATGCCTCTTCGGATGATCCCATATCCTTTGCTCCGTACAGCGGTAGTTTCCCGCATCTGTTTTTACTGCATAATACATGGACCGTAGTTCTGATCCATAACTTTCCCTTGCTGCTCTTGCATAACTTCTTTTAAACCATGAATATTTATCATTTTTATGAAATCACCCCAGATCCAATGCTATAATGAAATTGTGTGAAACCTGTTTCTGCACACTTGTTTATTTGTAATTCCCCATGTTTCGCGGTTTTAGATCTAGCGGTTTAACCTTGAAGAAGAGGATTTACCAAATTAGTACATACCATTAGTCCCCTTGTTAAACCGCCAGTAATCCCTTGATGAACCGCACCGCTTTACCAATGTTTGTTTATGATTGACCTCCTCCGGTTTAACATTGATAATATCAACATGTAACCTGTGCACAACACAATCTTGAACCGGAATCATTTTCCTTTTGTAGACTTCCTCATGGCTAAACAAGTGTACGAGTGCAACTGGGCTCCTTCTCGGGTCACGGAAACGCAACTGAACAATCTGGTCCTGACCGGCGCTTTAAGCAGCAGAAAAACCATTCACTGGAGGGTCCCAGGCAAAGAGTGTCCCCCTACACCTCGAGACGGAGAAGTTGTAGTCTTTGCAGATCACTTAGCCCGCGGTTTTAACCCGCCCGGTTCAAAATTTTACCGTGATGTTTTGGCCAACTTCCAACTCCATCCGCAAGATATCGGCCCTAATTCTGCCACCAACATATGCCACTTCCAAGTGCTCTGCGAGGTATTCTTCCAAGAGGAACCCACAGTGGAGCTGTTCCGAGACTGCTTTCACTTAAACCGCCACACAGAATTCCCTGACGGTTCCAACATGGAGCTGGGTGGCATGGCAATCCAAAAGAGAAAAGAGGTCACTTACCCTCATGCGAAACTGCATAGTCATCCCCAAGAGTGGAATAACTCCTGGTTTTATTGTAAAGACACCTCCCCGGATAATGAGAATATCTTGCCCGGTTTTCGCCCAGAACGGCTCAGCAACACACATCCTTTTCCTCAGCGGCTGACTGGCAAAGACAGGATGAAATACGCTCCTCAACTGTCCAAACTCCGAGCTTTTATGGCTAACGGTTTAACAAGAGTCGATCTTGCTCGTTGCTGGATATCCTGGAGTATACTGCCGCTCAGTCAACGCTCCGGTTTAATGTGCGAGTATACAGGCAGCGTTGATGATCCGTTGCGTCACGTAAACATCCAGCTTACTGATGAAGTGTTGGGGAACGTAGTAATTTCAAAAAAATTCCTACGCACACGCAAGATCATGGTGATGCATAGCAACGAGAGGGGAGAGTGTTGTCTACGTACCCTCGTAGACCGAAGCGGAAGCGTTGACGCAACGTAGAGGAAGTAGTCCTACGTTCTCCTCGCGATTCAACCGATCACAGCACCGTTACTCCGGCACCTCCGAGTTCTTGGCACACGTTCAGCTCGATGACGATCCCCGGGCTCCGATCCAGCAAAGCGTCGGGGAAGAGTTCCGTCAGCACGACGGCGTGGTGACGATCTTGATGTGTTACCGGCGCAGGGCTTCGCCTAAGCACTGCAACGATATGACCGAGGTGGAATTTGGTGGAAGGGGGCACCGCACACGGCTAAGGAACGATCCGTAGATCAACTTGTGTGTTCAAGGGTGCTCCCCTGCCCCCGTATACAAAGGAGCCAAGGGGAGGGGCTGGCCGGCCAAGCCTGGCGCGCCAGGAGAGTCCTACTCCCTTCGGGAGTAGGATTCCCCCCCCCCAATCCTAGTTGGACTAGGATTCTCCAAGGGGGGAGAGAGAGAGAGGGGGGGTCGGCCACCTCTCCTAGTCCTAATAGGACTAGGGGAGGGGGGGAGGCGCGCAGCCCATGAGGGCAGCCCTCTCACCTCTCCACCAAGGCCCATGTTGGCCCATTATGCTCCCGGGGGGTTCCGGTAACCCTCCCGGTATTCCGGTAAAATCCTGATTTCACCTGGAACAAATCCGATGTCCAAACATAGGCTTCCAATATATCATTCTTTACGTCTCGACCATTTCGAGACTCCTCGTCATGTCCTTGATCATATCCAGGACTCCGAACTCCTTCGGTACATCAAAACTCATAAACTCATTATATAACTGTCATCGAAACCTTAAGCGTGCGGACCCTACGGTTCGAGAACAATGTAGACATGACCGAGACACGTCTCCGGTCAATAACCAATAGCGGGACCTGGATGCCCATATTGGCTCCTACATATTCTGCGAAGATCTTTATCGGTCATACCGCATAACAACATACGTTGTTCCCTTTGTCATCGGTATGTTACTTGCCCGAGATTCGATCGTTGGTATCCAATACCTAGTTCAATCTCGTTACCGGCAAGTTTCTTTACTCGTTTCGTAATACATCATCTCGCAACTAACTCATTGGTTGCAATGCTTGCAAGGCTTATGTGATGTGCATTACCGAGAAGGCCCTGAGATACCTCTCCGACATTCGGAGTGACAAATCCTAATCTCGAAATACGCCAACCCAACAAATACTTTTGGAGACACCTGTAGAGCACCTTTATAATCACTCAGTTACGTTGTGACGTTTGGTAGCACACAAAGTGTTCCTACGGTAAACGGGAGTTGCATGATCTCATAGTTTAAAGGAACATGTATAAGTCATGGATAAAAGCAATAGCAACATACTAAACGATCGGGTGCTATGCTAATGGAATGGGTCATGTCAATCAGATCATTCAACTAATGATGTGATCTCGTTAATCAAATAACAACTCTTTGTTCATGGTTAGGAAACATAACCATCTTTGATTAATGAGCTAGTCAAGTAGAGGCATACTAGTGACACTCTGTTTGTCTATGTATTCACACATGTATTATGTTTCCAGTTAATACAATTCTAGCATGAATAATAAACATTTATCATGATATGTAAGGAAATAAATAATAACTTTATTATTGCCTCTAGGGCATATTTCCTTCAGTCTCCCACTTGCACTAGAGTCAATAATCTAGATTACAAAGTAATGATTCTAACACCCATGGAGTCTTGGTGCTGATCATGTTTTGCTCGTGGAAGAGGCTTAGTCAACGGGTCTGCAACATTCAGATCCGTATGTATCTTGCATATCTCTATGTCTCCCACCTGGACTAAATCCCGAATGGAGTTGAAGCGTCTTTTGATGTGTTTGGTTCTTTTGTGAAATCTGGATTCCTTTGCCAAGGAAATTGCACCAGTATTGTCACAAAAGATTTTCATTGGACCCGATACGCTAGGTACAACACCTAGATCGGATATGAACTCCTTCATCCAGACTCCTTCATTAGCTGCTTCCGAAGCAGCTATGTACTCGGCTTCACATGTAGATCCCGCCACGACGCTTTGTTTAGAACTGCACCAACTGACAGCTCCACCGTTTAATGTAAATACGTATCCGGTTTGCGATTTAGAATCGTCCGGATCAGTGTCAAAGCTTGCATCGACGTAACCGTTTACGACGAGCTCTTTGTCACCTCCATAAATGAGAAACATATCCTTAGTCCTTCTCAAGTACTTAAGGATGTTCTTGACCGTTGTCCAATGATCCACTCCTGGATTACTTTGGTACCTGCCTGCTAAGCTTACAGCAAGGCACACATCAGGTCTGGTACACAGCATTGCATACATGATAGAGCCTATGGCTGAAGCATAGGGAACATTTTTCATTTTCTCTCTATCTTCTGCGGTGGTCGGGCATTGAGTCTTACTCAACTTCATACCTTGTAACACAGGCAAGAACCCTTTCTTTGCCTGATCCATTTTGAACTTCTTCAAAACTTTGTCAAGGTATGTGCTTTGTGAAAGTCCTATTAAGCGTCTTGATCTATCTCTATAGATCTTAATGCCCAATATGTAAGCAGCTTCACCGAGGTCTTTCATCGAAAAACTCTTATTCAAGTATCCCTTTATGCTATCCAGAAATTCTATATTATTTCCGATCAGTAATATGTCATCCACATATAATATCAGAAATGCTACAGAGCTCCCACTCACTTTCTTGTAAATACAGGCTTCTCCAAAAGCCTGTATAAAACCAAATGCTTTGATCACACTATCAAAGCGTTTATTCCAACTCCGAGAGGCTTGCACCAGTCCATAAATGGATCGCTGGAGCTTGCACACTTTGTTAGCTCCCTTTGGATCGACAAAACCTTCTGGTTGCATCATATACAACTCTTCTTCCAGAAATCCATTCAGGAATGCAGTTTTGACATCCATTTGCCAAATTTCATAATCATAAAATGCGGCAACTGCTAACATGATTCGGACAGACTTAAGCATCGCTACGGGTGAGAAAGTCTCATCGTAGTCAATCCCTTGAACTTGTCGAAAACCTTTTGCAACAAGTCGAGCTTTATAGACAGTAACATTACCATCAGCGTCAGTCTTCTTCTTAAAAATCCATTTATTCTCAATTGCTTGCCGATCATCGGGCAAGTCAACCAAAGTCCACACTTTGTTCTCATACATGGATCCCATCTCAGATTTCATGGCCTCAAGCCATTTTGCGGAATCTGGGCTCACCATCGCTTCTTCATAGTTCGTAGGTTCATCATGGTCTAGTAACATGACTTCCAAAATAGGATTACCGTACCACTCTGGTGCGGATCTTACTCTGGTTGATCTACGAGGTTCAGTAGAAACTTGATCTGAAGTTTAATGATCATTATCATTAGCTTCCTCCCTATTTGGTGTAGGTGTCACAGAAACTGATTTCTGTGACGTACTACTTCTCAATAAGGGAGTAGATACAGTTATCTCATCAAGTTCTACTTTCCTCCCACTCACTTCTTTCGAGAGAAACTCCTTCTCTAGAAAGTTTCCGACTTTAGCAACAAAAATCTTGCCTTCGGATCTGTGATAGAAGGTGTACCCAACAGTCTCCTTTGGGTATCCTATGAAGACACATTTTTCCGATTTGGGTTCGAGCTTATCAGGTTGAAGCTTTTTCACATAAGCATCGCAGCCCCAAACTTTAAGAAACGACAACTTTGGTTTCTTGCCAAACCACAGTTCATAAGGCGTCGTCTCAACGGATTTCGATGGTGCCCTATTTAACGTGAATGCGGTCGTCTCTAAAGCATAACCCCAAAATGATAGCGGTAAATCGGTAAGAGACATCATAGATCGCACCATATCCAGTAAAGTACGATTACGACGTTCGGACACACCATTACGTTGTGGTGTTCCGGGTGGCGTGAGTTGCGAAACTATTCCGCATTGTTTCAAATGTAGACCAAACTCGTAACTCAAATATTCTCCTCCATGATCAGATCGTAGAAACTTTATTTTCTTGTTACGATGATTTTCCACTTCACTCTGAAATTCTTTGAACTTTTCAAATGTTTCAGACTTGTGTTCCATTAAGTAGATATACCCATATCTGCTTAAATCATCAGTGAAGGTGAGGAAATAACGATATCCGCCACGAGCCTCAACATTCATTGGACCACATACATCAGTATGTATGATTTCCAATAAATCTGTTGCTCTCTCCATAGTACCAGAGAACGGTGTTTTAGTCATCTTGCCCATAAGGCACGGTTCGCAAGTGCCAAGTGATTCATAATCAAGTGACTCCAAAAGTCCATCAGTATGGAGTTTCTTCATGTGTTTTACACCGATATGACCTAAACGGCAGTGCCACAAATAAGTTGCACTATCATTATCAACTCTGCATCTTTTGGCTTCAACATTATGAATATGTGTATCACTACTATCAAGATTAAGTAAGAACAAACCATTCTTTAATGGTGCATGACCATAAAAGATATTACTCATATAAATAGAACAACCATTATTCTCTGATTTAAATGAATAACCGTCTCGCATCAAACAAGATCCAGATATAATGTTCATGCTCAAGCTGGTACTAAATAACAATTATTTAGATCTAATATTAATCCCGAAGGTAGATGTAGAGGTAGCGTGCCGACCGCGATCACATCGACTTTGGAACCATTTCCCACGCGCATCGTCACCTCGTCCTTAGCCAATCTTCGCTTAATCCGTAGCCCCTGTTTTGAGTTGCAAATATTAGCAACAGAACCAGTATCAAATACCCAGGTGCTACTGCGAGAATTAGTAAGGTATACATCAATAACATGTATATCATATATACCTTTGTTAACCTTGCCATCCTTCTTATCCGCCAAATACTTGGGACAGTTCCGCTTCCAGTGACCAGTCTGCTTGCAATAGAAGCACTCAGTTTCAGGCTTAGGTCCAGACTTGGGTTTCTTCTCTTGATTAGCAACTTGCTTGCTGTTCTTTTTGAAGTTCCCCTTTTCCTTCCCTTTGCCCTTTTTCTTGAAACTAGTGGTTTTGTTAACCATCAACACTTGATGCTCCTTTTTGATTTCTACCTCCGCGGCTTTCAGCATCGCGAAGAGCTCGGGCATAGTTTTGGTCATCCCTTGCATATTATAGTTCATCACGAAGCTCTTGTAGCTTGGTGGCAGTGATTGGAGAATTCTGTCAATGACGCAATCATCCGGAAGATTAACTCCCAGTTGAATCAAGTGATTGTTATACCCAGACATTCTGAGTATATGCTCACTGACAGAACCGTTCTCCTCCATCTTACAGCTATAGAACTTATTGGAGACTTCATATCTCTCAATCCGGGCATTTGCTTGAAATATTAACTTCAACTCCTGGAACATCTCATATGCTCCATGGTGTTCAAAACGTCGTTGAAGTCCCGGTTCTAAGCCGTAAAGCATGGCACACTGAACTATAGAGTAGTCATCAGCTTTGCTTTGCCAGACGTTCACAACATCTGGCGTAGCTCTTGCACCAGGCCTGGCACCTAGCGGTGCTTCCAGGACGTAATTCTTCTGTGCAGCAATGAGGATAATCCTCAAGTTACGGACCCAGTCCGTGTAATTGCTACCATCATCTTTCAACTTTGCTTTCTCAAGGAACGCATTAAAATTCAACGGAACAACAGCACGAGCCATCTATCTACACAATATAGACAAGCAAGATACTATCAGGTACTAAGTTCATGATAAATTTAAGTTCAATTAATCATATTACTTAAGAACTCCCACTTAGATAGACATCCCTCTAATCCTCTAAGTGATCACGTGATCCAAATCAACTAAACCATGTCCGATCATCACGTGAGATGGAGTAGTTTCAATGGTGAACATCACTATGTTGATCATATCTACTATATGATTCACGCTCGACCTTTCGGTCTCCGTGTTCCGAGGCCATATCTGTTATATGCTAGGCTCGTCAAGTTAAACCTGAGTATTCCGCGTGTGCAACTGTTTTGCACCCGTTGTATTTGAACGTAGAGCCTATCACACCCGATCATCACGTGGTGTCTCAGCACGAAGAACTTTCGCAACGGTGCATACTCAGGGAGAACACTTCTTGATAATTAGTGAGAGATCATCTTATAATGCTACCGTCAATCAAAGCAAGATAAGATGCATAAAAGATAAACATCACATGCAATCAATATAAGTGATATGATATGGCCATCATCATCTCGTGCTTGTGATCTCCATCTTCGAAGCACCGTCATGATCACCATCGTCACCGGCGCGACACCTTGATCTCCATCGTAGCATCGTTGTCGTCTCGCCAATCTTATGCTTCCACGACTATCACTACCGCTTAGTAATAAAGTAAAGCATTACATCGCGATTGCATTGCATACAATAAAGCGACAACCATATGGCTCCTGCCAGTTGCCGATAACTCGGTTACAAAACATGATCATCTCATACAATAAAATTTAGCATCATGTCTTGACCATATCATATCACAACATGCCCTGCAAAAACAAGTTAGACGTCCTCTACTTTGTTGTTGCAAGTTTTACGTGGCTGCTACGGGCTCAAGTAAGAACTCATCTTACCTACGCATCAAAACCACAACGATAGTTTGTCAAATAGACTCCGTTTTAACCTTCTCAAGGACCGGGCGTAGCCACACTCGGTTCAACTAAAGTTGGAGAGACAGTCTTCCGCAAGCCATCTATGTGCAAAGCACGTCGAGGGAACCGGTCTCGCGTAAGAGTACGCGTAAGGTTGGTCCAGATCGTCTCGTCCAACAATACCGCTGAACCAAAGTATGACATGCTGGTAGGCAGTATGACTTGTATCGTCCACAACTCACTTGTGTTCTACTCATGCAAATAACATCAAACCATAAAAACCTAGGCTCGGATGCCACTGTTGGGGAACGTAGTAATTTCAAAAAATTTCCTACGCACACGCAAGATCATGGTGATGCATAGCAACGAGAGGGGAGAGTGTTGTCTATGTACCCTCGTAGACCGAAGCGGAAGCGTTGACGCAACGTAGAGGAAGTAGTCGTACGTTCTCCTCACGATTCAACCGATCACAGCACCGTTACTCCGGCACCTCCGAGTTCTTGGCACACGTTCAGCTCGATGACGATCCCCGGGCTCCGATCCAGCAAAGCGTAGGGGAAGAGTTCCGTCAGCACGACGGCGTGGTGACGATCTTGATGTGTTACCGGCGCAGGGCTTCGCCTAAGCACTGCAACGATATGACCGAGGTGGAATTTGGTGGAAGGGGGCACCGCACACGGCTAAGGAACGATCCGTAGATCAACTTGTGTGTTCAAGGGTGCTCCCCTGCCCCCGTATATAAAGGAGCCAAGGGGGAGGGGCTGGCCGGCCAAGCCTGGCGCGCCAGGAGAGTCCTACTCCCCCCGGGAGTAGGATTCCCCCCCCCCAATCCTAGTTGGACTAGGATTCTCCAAGGGGGGGAGAGAGAGAGAGGGGGCCGGCCACCTCTCCTAGTCCTAATAGGACTAGGGGAGGGGGGAGGCGCGCAGCCCATGAGGGCAGCCCTCTCACCTCTCCACCAAGGCCCATGTTGGCCCATTATGCTCCCGGGGGGTTCCGGTAACCCTCCCGGTATTCCGGTAAAATCCTGATTTCACCTGGAACAAATCCGATGTCCAAACATAGGCTTCCAATATATCATTCTTTACGTCTCGACCATTTCGAGACTCCTCGTCATGTCCGTGATCATATCTGGGACTCTGAACTCCTTCGGTACATCAAAACTCATAAACTCATTATATAACTGTCATCGAAACCTTAAGCGTGCGGACCCTACGGTTCGAGAACAATGTAGACATGATCGAGACACGTCTTCGATCAATAACCAATAGCGGGACCTGGATGCCCATATTGGCTCCTACATATTCTGCGAAGATCTTTATCGGTCAGACCGCATAACAACATACGTTGTTCCTTTGTCATCGGTATGTTACTTGCCCGAGATTCGATCGTCGGTATCCAATACCTAGTTCAATCTCGTTACCGGCAAGTTTCTTTACTCGTTCCGTAATACATCATCTCGCAACTAACTCATTGGTTGCAATGCTTGCAAGGCTTATGTGATGTGCATTACCGAGAAGGCCCTGAGATACCTCTCCGACATTCGGAGTGACAAATCCTAATCTCGAAATACGCCAACCCAACAAATACTTTTGGAGACACCTGTAGAGCACCTTTATAATCACTCAGTTACGTTGTGACGTTTGGTAGCACACAAAGTGTTCCTACGGTAAACGGGAGTTGCATAATCTCATAGTTTAAAGGAACATGTATAAGTCATGGATAAAAGCAATAGCAACATACTAAACGATCGGGTGCTATGCTAATGGAATGGGTCATGTCAATCAGATCATTCAACTAATGATGTGATCTCGTTAATCAAATAACAACTCTTTGTTCAAGGTTAGGAAACATAACCATCTTTGATTAATGAGCTAGTCAAGTAGAGGTATACTAGTGACACTCTGTTTGTCTATGTATTCACACATGTATTATGTTTCCAGTTAATACAATTCTAGCATGAATAATAAACATTTATCATGATATGTAAGGAAATAAATAATAACTTTATTATTGCCTCTAGGGCATATTTCCTTCATGAAGAGGTCACCGAAGCTGTAAAGAAAATTCTGAATGAACCGGAACACGTTTGTGCCCGAACCGGCCTTCTTCCCTTCTATGCCACCAATAAACCGCCAGCGGTAAACCGAACTTCCTTCTCACCGAGTCTGATACTATTGTACGTGCTTATGACTGATACCGATATCTGTTGGTGCAGGGTGATGATCCGTTTTGGAGCAAAAAGATCCCGCAAGAAAAGGCGGATAAACTGGAGAAACCAATCCGGCCTAAGACAAGGGTCGTCAAAAAGTCTGCTCATAAAAGGAAAACTACAGCCTCCTCTGATCCACCTGCTGATGATGATGTGGGTAATTCGGATTTTGAAGCTGAACTTGATTCTCTCGGTTTACTATTTATGCAATTTATTGATGATACAATTTGTCAGGATGATGCTGAAGCTAGCCACGCTGATGATGTTGAGGTAATTACTCTTTCTTCTGATTCAAGCCTTCCACCTTCGCACAAAATCCGTCAGGCAAACCGCAAAGTTAAATTTTCCCATCCTCTTGCTTACTTGGATCCCAACTTTCTTATGAAGACCCGTCAGCATGAGGTGCATCGTACAACTCGACACAGCGGCCAGGTAGTCACCTCCGCCGGTTTACCGAACAGTCCGGTTCGGAGACGTCGTTCAGAGGTCTCTAATTTGCTTGTCAATATTTGTCCTAAAGCGGGCTGTTTTCGTCAACCGCTTAATCCGTCTGACTCTGATTATCAGGTCACCTCGCACTCATCTTCCGGTGAGTCAACTGGTACTCAGCTGCCTCCACTCAAAACCGTGCTTGGGTAAGCTTTTGCCTTTGTCATCAAGTTGTTGATTTTTGTAGCCTTCAATATATACTATTTTTAATTTTGCTGCTTCTTTCAGGGCCAAACCGAGGCCAAGTAAGAAAGCTCGCCAGGATAAGGCAGCTGAAGAAGATGCTGCTCCTGAACCGGATGCTACCCCAAATGTTGAAGCGATCATCCATGAAGATGTAGTTGATGACCCACCAGTAAGGGATGAAGTTGTTCTTCCTGAAGAAAGTTCTGTGAACCCCTCCGGTCCTGCTGACCAACCAGCCAGTCCAAACCGGATTGAGAAAACTATCAGTCCCTCCAAACCTGCTGATAAACCGACTATGCCAGTTCAGACCGGCGAGCTTAAGGATGACGAAGTCGTAATTACTGGCACAGGTCGTACTGAACCGGGAAATCCCATCGCTTTAGCCAAGCATACTGCTAAAGAAGAATTTTCCGCCCTGAGCAAAGGAAAATGGGATGTTGATCTGGCAACATACTCTGCTCTCAGTGCTCAAGACATTCACTCTGGTTACTTAAACCGGCTATATACCAGCCGTGATTATGAAGCCAATCTGGTAAAGATGATGAAGGAAAAACTTGAGGTAATTTCCATGCATTTGTTCCCGCTTCTTGCCGCTGTAGCCCTCCAGGGTCGGTTCAACTTGTAGTATAATTGAATCGAGACTTGTAATAACATCCGTAATACCACCAGATCGAATGGCCATTAGCCCCCAAGTGCCAAGTTGGAATACTTGTATTCAACTTGGGACTTTGATAACTAACTGGTAGCTGTAGATCAATTAGGCATTAGCCCCCAAGTACAAAGCACCTAACTTGTTATGTGGTTGGTACTTCCTTTGTTAACCCGTATAAATGTCGGTCTGCAGGCTGAACTGAAAGCTAAAGAGAACCAAGTCGCCGACCTTCAAGAGAATTTAAAATCCCAACAAGCAGAAACTTCCAAGGCCAAGGAGGAATTAACCATCGCTTTAGGCAGTATGGAGCAACTGAAGGAAGGTTATAAGAAGGAACGGGCTGACTGGGCCACAGAAAAGGCCGCTTTAACCAAAAAGATTGAAGATGCGGAAGCTTCCCTCAAACCGGTAACTGATGAATTAACCAGCGTGAAACGACAAGTGCACACAATGACTGCCGCCATCTTTGGTAAGCTTCCTGTGAATTTTGTAATAATCTTGATTCTCCTATAAACAGCTCGGTTTGTAAACTGTTGATTGTGTTATAGGCACCCGCATTAATCACTTGGGGTCGGATGTGCGGATGAAACTGAAAGCCGACATACTTTAGTCGAGCAGCTGTATACTGGTGCGCAGCGGATTATCACCACTGCGTCCCATAACAATCCAGCACCCACGTTGATCCAGGATACACTGAGGAGATTGTCCATGCTCCCTGCTCGGATTGAGGAGTTAAAAAAGTCTGCTGCTCGAACCGGAGCCATTAATGCCTTAATCCGGGCCAAAGCATGGGTGCCCGATTTTGATCCCGTTGAAGCGGCTCAAGGCTATCCTAGCTTGAAGGAGGATGGCTCCGAATTCGACGAAGAAGAGTTAAGAAAGATAAACCGGGCAGTGCGCCCTCTGGCCTGCCAGTTGGTAGAAGAAGCAAACTTGTCACATTATCAATCCCAGTATGATGACCAGAACAAACGAGTGGCTGCACCAATCCCTGAAGCGGAAAACTTAATTCCTCCAATCCGTAAGCACACTTACGCCCCTGATCTTGAACCGTCTTCACTGATACATGAAGAGGCTGTCTTTCAAGCATTAATGGGGATCGACTGGGCCACTGTTGACTTCCAGCCGCTGGGTAGGGAGGAGGAAGCTGACGCGGCGCGGGATGATCTAGAACCATCAAACCGGGATGGCACGCAGGCGTGAACCGAGGGCAGCCTTAATTAGCTTCCATGCCATATCTTGTCAGGAAAAACAATTGTCTTATTGAGGCACCATGTTGCCTTGTAATAGGATAGACCGTACTTGTGCTTTGTGAGATGCCTCCGTGCATCAGTACTGAAACCTTCATTTGGAAAATCTTCCTTGCCCACTTATATCTCCTGGAATCACAAAATTTTAAACTGCCAGGGCGGTTGTACCGCCATCCGGTTTGTGAACCTTTATATAGATATGCAGGGAGACTTGCCAGTACGATCATTGTGATACGAAGTACCTGCCATGTAATGGGCATGAAGTAGGCGTTTTTAGCCAATCTTGAGACGGGGGCTTGATAGCCCTAAACCGTCGGAGGAGAAAACAGCTCCTTTTTTATCATGATATCCTTGTTGCTCCAAAAAGGATGTTTCATAAGAAAAATCAAACCGAGCAAACAAACTCCGGCTTAAAAAAGAGGTCGTGTTCTGCCAAATTGGTTGTATGAACCGGCACAAAATACCGTCGGTTTAAAAAATGCAACAAAGATAAAATAGCAATTCCTTAAGAAAGGCTATTAAAGCAAAAGCAATGGCGACAACTCTTTATAAAAGAAAGGCTCTAATGAGCTGGTCAGATGGTATTACCATGGTCAGACGCAACCAGGCTCCCCGAAGGCGTAGCAATGGTGCCAGTCAGCCAGGTCCCCAAAAGACTCGTGGCATTATGCCGGCCAAGTGGCATGACATTGGTTCGGGTTCGACCAAGCCCCCAAGTGACTCTAAGGCATGTAGGCCGACCAAGAGGCGTGACCGGTTCAGACTTGACCGTGTCCCCAAGTGATCTAGTGGCTTTCGCCGATCAAGAGGCATTGCATCGGTTCGGACACGACCGAGCCCCCAAATGATCTGGTGGCTTTCGCCGATCAAGAGGCATTGCATCGGTTCGGACACGACCGAGCCCCCAAATGATCTGGTGGCTTTCGCCTATCAAAAGGCATTGCATCGGTTCAAATATGACCGAGCCCCCAAGTGATATTGATAAACTTTGCAAGGGGTAAACCGGAGGTCGTTTTACAACAAACAACTCCATGTAACCACACATGATATAAAAGAACAGATACCCCGCTTTAGCTGAGGATCCGGTTTATTATAATATATACATTGTCATAATATGTACATAAGCAGAGCCCATGGCTCAAGTATAGTAAGGCCGAAGATGAGCTATATTCCACGGCATGTTGGTCTCCTGCTCTAATTTACGTGAGTCTTTGTGCTCTCAAACATCGATCAGGTAGTATGACCCGTTGTGCAGATTCTTGCTGACCACGAAAGGGCCTTCCCAAGGCGGAGACAACTTATGCATCTCAGTTTGATCTTGAATAAGTCGAAGCACCAAATCTCCTTCTTGAAAGGTTCTGGTCCTGACCCGACGACTGTGATAGCGACGAAGATCCTGTTGGTAAATCGCCGAGCGGGCAGCTGCTATGTCACGCTCTTCATCCAGCCGGTCCAAAGCGTCCTATCTAGCCGTCTTGTTATCCGCTTCAACATAAGCCGCAACACGAGGTGAATCGTGACGGATGTCACTAGGGAGAACTGCCTTCGCCCCATAAACCATGAAGAACGGCGTGTACCCGGTGGACCTGTTAGGCGTGGTGTTGATGCTCCATAACACAGAGGGCAATTCTTCGACCCAACAACCCGGCATCCTCTGCAAAGGAACCATAAGCCGGGGTTTGATGCCTCTCAAGATCTCCTGATTAGCTCTTTCTGCTTGACCGTTGGACTGTGGGTGTGCCACCGATGAAACATCAAGGCGGATGTGCTCTCGTTCGCAGAACTCCTTCATGGCACCTTTAGATAAATTGGTACCATTATCTGTGATGATACTGAGTGGAAAACCAAACCGGAAAATCACCCTTTTGATGAACTGAACCGCGGTGGCCGCATCAAACTTGCTAACGGGCTCTGCCTCTATCCACTTTGTAAATTTGTCAACCGCCACCAGAAGGTGGGTCTTTTTGTCCTTGGATCTTTTGAAAGGCCCGACCATATCCAACCCCCAGGTTGCAAACGGCCAGGTAATTGGAATCATCCTCAATTCTTGAGCCGGAACATGAGCTCGTCTTGAGAATTTTTGGCAACCATCACATCGCCTGACCAGATCCTCCGCATCAGCATGGGCAGTCAACCAATAGAAACCGTGAAGAAATGCTTTCGCCACTAAAGACTTTGAACCGGCGTGGTGACCACAATCTCCTTCGTGGATCTCACGCAAAATTTCACGGCGCTCCTCAGGAGATACACACCGTTGAAACGCCCCTGTCACACTGCGATGATGTAGCTCGCCGTTTTCAATTACCATGGATTTGGACCGCCGTACTATTTGTCTGGTCAGAGTATCATCCTCTGGCAACTCGCCTCGGTTCATGTACGTCAGGTAAGGAAGCGTCCAATCCAGGATGACGTGTAGCGCCGCCACCAACTGAGCCTCCGGGTCAGGAATCGCCAAATCCGCTTCCCCAGGTAGTTGAACCGATGGGTTGTAAAGCACATCAAGGAACACATTAGGTGGTACCGGTTTACGTTGTGAACCCAGCCGGCTTAAAGCGCCTGCCGCCTCGTTCTTTCGTCGGTCCACGTGGTCCACCTGATACCCCTTGAAGTGACCTGCGACCACATCAACCTCACGACGATATGCAGCCATGAGTGGATCTTTAGAATCCCATGTACCAGACACCTGTTGGGCCACCAGATCCGAGTCGCCGAAGCACTTAACTCGGCTTAAATTCATCTCCTTAGCCATCCGGAGACCGTGGAGCAAGGCTTCGTACTCTGCTGCATTGTTAGTACAAGGGAACATTAAACGGAGAACATAACAAAACTTGTCACCTCGTGGGGAAGTTAATATGACTCCAGCCCCCGAGCCCTCCAATTGCCGTGATCTATCAAAATGAATGGTCCAATATGTGTGATCCGGCTTCTCTTCAGGGACTTGTAACTCCGTCCAATCATTGATGAAGTCAACAAGTGCCTGAGACTTTATCGCAGTGCGAGGCACGTATTTTAAACCGTGCGGTCCAAGCTCGATAGCCCATTTGGCAATCCGACCAGTTGCTTCTCGGTTTTGGATGATATCACCCAAAGGAGCAGAACTGACCACTGTGATGGGATGCCCTTGGAAATATTGCTTCAACTTCCGGCTCGCCATAAAAACTCCGTATACCAGCTTCTGCCAATGCGGATATCTCTGTTTGGATTCAATAAGCACTTCGATGATATAGTAAACCGGACGCTGAACCGGGTACTCTTTGCCCGCCTCCTTCCGCTCCACCACAATAGCCACACTAACTGCACGAGCATTAGCAGCTACATATAGCAGCAATGGTTCCCTATCAATGGGAGCGGCGAGCACGGGCGGATTGGCCAACTGCCGTTTTAAGTCCTCCAATGCCTGATCAGCAGCAGAATTCCAGACGAACCGATCTGTCTTCTTCAACATTTGATACAAAGGAATCGCTTTTTCCCTGAGGCGGCTGATAAACCGACTTAGCGCAGCAATCCGACCCGCCAGGCGTTGAACATCGTTAATACACTTCGGTTTAGCCAGAGAGGTGATAGCCGTGATCTTCTCCGGATTAGCCTCAATTCCCCTATGGGACACCAGAAAACCCAATAACTTGCCAGCTGGCACACCAAAGACACATTTGGCCGGATTGAGCATCATCTTATACGTCTTGAGGTTATCAAAAGTCTCCTTCAAATCATCGACCAAAGTATCCTTATTCCTTGACTTAACCACAATATCATCCACATAAGCATGCACATTACGGCCAATCTGTTTGTGGAGACAATTCTGCACACACCGTTGATAAGTTGCCTGGGTACTTTTGAGCCCAAAAGGCATAGACACATAGCAGAAGGCTCCAAATGGAGTTATGAACGCCGTCTTCTCCTGGTCCTTAACTGCCATTTTAATCTGATGATAGCCGGAGTATGCATCCAAGAAACATAAGCGCTCGCAACCCGCCGTAGCATCAATGATTTGATCAATACGAGGGAGGGCAAAAGGATCCGCAGGGCAGGCCTTATTAAGATTCGTATAATCCACACACATGCGCCAGGTGCCGTTTTTCTTAAGGACCAGCACCGGATTAGCAAGCCACTCAGGGTGAAAAACTTCAATGATGAAGCCAGCTGCCCATAGCCTGGCCACCTCTTCTCCAATAGCTTTTCTCCTATCCTCATTGAACCGGCGGAGGAACTGTTTCACCGGTCTGTATTTAGGATCCACATTAAGGGTGTGCTCAGCGAGTTGCCTCGGTACACCTGGCATGTCAAAAGGCTTCCATGCAAAGATGTCCCGATTCTCACGGATGAACTCGATGAGAGCGTCTTCCTATTTCGGATCCAGATTGGCACTGATGCTGAACTGCTTGGATGAATCGCCAGGTACGAAGTCAACAAGCTTGGTCTCAGCCGCCGATGTGAATTTTAGGGTCGGATCATGCTCTGTAGTAGGCTTCTTTAAAGGAGTCATATCCGTCGGATCAACGTTGCCTTTATAGTACTTGAGCTCCTCGGTAGCACAAACCGACTCCGCATACGCGGCGTCTCCTTCCTCGCACTCCAAAGTGAGCTTACGGCTTCCGTGAACCGTGATGGTCCCCTTATGACCCGACATGTTGAGCTATAGATACACATAGCAGGGCCGTGCCATGAACTTGGCATAGGCTGGCCGGCCAAACAGGGCATGGTACGGGCTTTGGATTTTCACCACCTCAAACGTCAGTGTCTCTGATCGGGAATCGTGATCATCTCCAAAGACTACTTCCAAGGCTATCTTGCCCACGGGGTATGCTAACTTGCCAGGCACCACACCATGAAAAACCGTGTTTGAAGGACGGAGGTCTTTATCCTTTAGCCCCATGCATCGAAAGGTCTCATAGTATAGGATATTAATACTGCTACCCCCGTCCATCAGTACCTTGGTGAACTTATAGCCTCCCACCTGAGGCGCCACCACCAAAGCCAGCTGACCCGGATTGTCAACCCGGGGAGGGTGATCCTCTCTGCTCCATACAATTGGCTGCTCTGACCAGCGCAGATACCGTGGCACAGCCGGTTCAACAGAGTTAACCGCCCGCTTCTGGACCTTTCGGTCCCGCTTGTCCAAGCTGGTGGTAAACACATGATATTGTCCACTGTTTAACTGCTTTGGATTACTCTGGTAACCCGACTGCTGCTGTTGCTGACTGTTTTGATTATGCTGATTGCCATGTCCGCTCGGATTACCGTTAAACCCTGAACCGGGATTTTCTCCACCATGACTCGGCCCGGATCCTGAACCGCCACCGGAGCTGGGATCATACCGAAAAGCATTGGAGCTCTTAAACTCTTTCATGATATAACAATCCTTCCAAAGGTGGTTTGCTGGCTCCTCTCTGGTCCCATGCTTTGGACAAGGCTGATTCAACAGATAATTTAGGCGCTCCGGATTGGGTCCAGGTCCGCCACTTTGGTTTTTGCCCCTACATTGTCGGCCTCTGTCCTGCGCATTAGTGTTAGCCACATAATCCGTGTTGCCATCCGCCTTACGCTTGCCACCACCAACGTTTCCTGCCGAGTTATGCTGCTGGCCTCTGGGGTTGCCGTTCTTCCTTCCCTTTCCTGTCTTTTCATCATCAGACTCGGGATCCTTGGTACTATCAGAATCAGCATACTTCACCAGAGCAGTCATGAGCGTTCCCATGTCAGTACAATGGCGCTTCATCCGTCCTAATTTTAACTTTAAAGGCCCAAACCGGCAATTGCCTTCCAGGGTTACAACCGCGATGTCCGTATTGATACGGTCTGATGAATGCAGGATCTTTGAGACCCGGCGCACCCAGTGAGTTGTTGACTCTCCTTCCTCCTGGACACAAGCCGCTAAATCCACCACCGACATGGGTTGCTTGCATGTGTCTTTAAAATTGCTTATGAACCGGGCTCGCAACTTTGCCCATGAATCGATAGAATTGGGCGACAAGCTTTTTAACCAAGTACGGGCTGTCCCTTCAAGCATCATGGTGAAATATTTTGCGCACGCCGCATCATCTACGTCCAGCATCTCCATGGCCATCTCATAACTCTCCACCCACGACTCTGGGGGTTGATCCGCCGTATAGTTCGGCACCTTGCGCGGGCCTTTGAAATCCTTGGGCAGGCGCACATTGCGGAGGGCTGGGACGAGGCAAGGCACTCCCAAAGCGCTAGAAGTGAGTCCCGGTTCAACTGAAGTGGTGGGACGAACCGGTGTAATCTGATAAGCCTGATGCGGTGCTGCTAACTCAGCTTCCCTACGCGCCCGGGCCCGGTCTACCACCTCCTGGGCGTCGGGGGCCGGATTGTTGCCGTGGGGAGCCCTACGCCGTGCATTACTTGACTCGGCTGGTTCTTCCATATCTCTACTGTAACTCCGGCCTGGACGCGGGGTGGAGTGAATCCGTTCGCGGCTATATGAATACGCTTCCTGCTGAACCAACGCTGTTCTAAGGAGCTCCTTAACCCGGCGTGTCTCTATCGCTTGCAGTGAATCTCCCTCGACCGGAATAGCTTCCAACCGTGCCGCCGCTGCAACAAGGTTGTCCAGCGGATTAGAATAGTGATCCGGAGGGGTATGCACAACCCGTGGCTCTCCCGGGTTATGACGGGGAAGATCTATTACACGGGGCTGTGCCGGCGCGCCCGTCCCGGGCGCCTCCGCCCGGTTTACCACCGGTTGGTTACTGGTCCCTGCCCCATGGGTATTGAAAAGATCCCTTCCTTCAAAGACCGAGGGCAAGCGAGATCGGAACTTCCTCCTCATGACTTCCTGTGAAGCGTTCTGATCCAGCATAAGTTTATAGGCTTGCGCGTCCAAAGCGGCCCGCTCCGCGGTCATCCTGACCTCCTCAGCTGCCAGATCCGCCTTGGCCTGGTTAATCTGTTCTCTCACCTTTGCAATCTCTGCATTATGAGCATCCTGATCCGTCGGATTAGCTTCTGCCATGAGCGCAGCCAATGCGTCGAACAGATCGGATAACACTTGAGCTGGTGGGCGCACAGAGCCTCCTGCTCCGGCAGCCATTGCCGCCGCTGAACCGGAAACTATTGCTGCGGCCGTTGATGACTGAGGCGCTGCCTAGGTACCGGCCATGAATATACCGACCCGGCTAGGCAGATCAGAGGGGTCCGGAATACTGTCGCCATCGGAACAGCCTCCAATCCGATCATCTTGTACTTGATACAAGGACTCAGTTTCCCCGGTTGACGACTCGTCGCCGGAATAAATGACGGTTTCGCCACCAGATCCTGATCCGTCCTCATAGTTCCCTCCATGGATGACTCCCACAAAGGCACGCTTCACGGCTGGCTTAACCCGGGCAGGTCGCGCACGCTGAGCTGTTTCGATGAGGTCGGTGCAGGTGTCCAGCTCAGGGCCCGGTTCACCGATTTTGCCGATGAAGACGTGTATACCGCCAAAGGGGACCCGGTACCCGTACTCAATTGAGCCGGCCTCGGGGCCCCAGCCTGCGTCGTCGATGTAGATCTTGCCGCGACGACTCTTGGTCATCCGGCCCACGGCGTATCCCTTGAGTCCTTCAAAGCGGCCCTCCAAGAACTTGAAACCATCGTGCGATAGCCCCACGGTGGGCGCCAACTGTCGTGGGTTTGTCACGGCAGATGTCCTAGCCAAAGGACTTAGTCATGGAGCCATCGCAACGGGTTAACTCGAAGGGGTTAAAGCGGACACAGGGACACGGAGAGTTTATACTAGTTCGGCCCCTTCGATGAAGGTAAAAGCCTACGTCTAGTTTGTGGTGGAATTGATGAAGTCTCGATGACTAGGGAGCAAACAAGCTTCGCCTAGGCCTCGAGTTGTGGTTGTCTCCCTTTGAACCGCTATCGAGTCGTCCCCTTATATACACGGGTGACGTCCGTCGGTTCACAGAGTCCCAATCTCTGGTTTACACTCGTACCCGGGTTGGTCTCTTTCTTTCCCTATCTTATAGTACAAGTTTATACAAGCCGGTTTATGGCTACAGATACTAAACCGACTACGGCCTTGGGCCTTTACAAGTTTATCGGGCTTTAACATCCTTGAATTACTGTTGAAGTTAACCCGGCCCAAGCAGGACGGTTTATGCCCAGTAGTGATATCCCCAACAAAGTGGCAAACTGTTTTTCCTGTTGTGAATTCGGTGACACCGAGTGGCATGTTTCGGTGGTACCGAAAGGATTCGGTTGGACCGAAAACTACAAGTCGGTGAAACCGAGTTCATCACAGAAAAAGCACTTGTCACCTCAGCTCACTAGACAAGTAAGATTTCACAAAGATTTGCAATGAATTATCTGAAAGATTTGCAATGAATTGGATGCAGAAAATGCAGAGCAAAAACAAAAAGAAAAGAATGAAAGTTCTAGATGAAGTTTTTTTTGTTGTTATTTGAAAAAGCAAAACAAATATGCAAGGAACACATGCAATAACACAGAAAAGAACACAAGAGAACTTCATCTAGAGTTGGGCGGTGACATAGTCACCTATGTTAGAGTATATTGACTTAGGAGTCAAGTGAGAGCACTTGATCATAGGTCATACTCATCGTTTAAGCTCAAAATGGGGTTCCCATTTTTCGTTTAAGCATCTTGATGTATTCACATCTTGTTGAGTTGCTTTGACTCATGACTTGGAGTAAAGCTTCTCTAAGATGGAATAACATACCTTGGGTGGTGGTGTGGATCTTGCTCATGTAGTTGAAGTTGTGCGGGTTCTCAAGGTTGATGTAGTTCATAAAAAATTGGGAGAACCACTTGGAGTTTGAGTTCATCTACCTACATGGATTAGTTCTTGCAAGGAAGAGCACTTATGTATCCAAAAATGATAATCATGAAGCTCAACATAGAATTTGTCAAAGGATATGTTTGAATGGTTTTGTGCTTCCTTGTCTTCAACACCATTGTGTAGAGACTTGGTGATGTAGAGATTGCTTAAGATGTGAGTGAGTTGCAATCTCATAGAATTTGATTCATCCAAGTACCTACATGGGTTAGATAACATGCAAGATGCAAATTTGTCCAAGACATAAGATAATCATTATAAGAGATATATCATGGATTAGTCATAAGCTCATGTCTTGCATGTCTCCAATGGAGTTCCTACTCCAAGTTCGAAGCATCAATAATGTTCAATTCACCTCTCAACCTGCAAAACACTTTCTCATCAAGTGGTTTAGTGAATATATCTGCTAATTGCTTATCGGTGCGAACATGCTTAAGATCAATGTCACCCTTAGCAACATGAACTTGAATGAAATGATGACGAACTTAAATATGCTTAGTTCGAGAATGTTGTACAGGATTATGGCCAATTTTGATAGCACTTTAATTGTCACAAAGTAATGGAACATGTTTCACATAGATCCCATAATCTTTAAGAGTTTGGGTCATCCAAAGTAATTGAGCACAACATGAACCAGCGGCGATGTATTTCGCTTCGGCGGTGGATAAGGATACTGAGTTTTGTTTCTTGGAGGACCAAGACACAAGGGATCTACCAAGAAATTGACAAGTACCCGAAGTGGACTTTCTATCAACCTTGTCTCCGGCATAATCCGAGTCGGAATAACCAACAAGATCAAAATAAGACCTCTTAGGATACCAAATGCCAAAATTTGGTGTATGAATTAAGTATCTCACTATCCTTTTCACGGCCTTAAGATGACATTCTTTAGGAGCAGCTTGATATCGTGCACACATGCACACACTTATCATAATATCGGGACGTGAAGCACATAGGTATAACAATGAACCAATCATAGAGCGATAAACCTTTTGATCAACCGGTTCACCATCTTTGGTCAAATCATTATGTCCACTAGTAGGCATGGGTGCAGGCATACCTTTGCATTCTTGCATATTGAACTTCTTGAATAAGTCTTTGGTGTACTTCGTTTGAGAGAAAAATGTACCTTCCTTAGTTTGCTTGATTTGCAAACCGAGAAAGAATTTGAGTTCACTCATCATAGACATCTCAAACTTCTTTGACATTAGCTTTCCAAACTTTTCACTAAAAAGAGGGTTAGTTGAACCAAATATGATATCATCAACATAAATTTGGCATACAAATAGTTCTCCATTAACTCTTTTAGTAAAAAGTGTGGAATCAATTTTTCCAATTTCAAAACCACTTGCAATAAGGAACTTGGTCAAGCATTTATACCATGCTCTAGGAGCTTGTTTAAGACCATAAAGGGCTTTATGAAGTTTGTAAACATGATTTGGTTTCTTAGGATTGACAAAGCCGGGAGGTTGTTTGACATAAACTTCCTCCTCTATTTCACCATTTAGAAAAGCACTTTTAATGTCCATTTGGTACAAGGTGATATTATGGTGATTAGCATAGGCAAGTAAGATGCGAATGGACTCAAGTCTAGCAACGGGAGCATATGTCTCACCATAGTCCATACCTTCGACTTGTGTGTATCCTTGGGCGACGAGACGTGGTTTGTTGTGAACCACTTGTCCATCTTCATCTTGCTTGTTGCGAAACACCCATTTGGTACCAATGATGTTGTGGTTGTTGTCGGGCTTCTCAACCAATGTCCAAAGTTGGTTTCTCTCAAAGTTGTGTAGCTCTTCATGCATAGCGTTTATCCAGTCCGGATCTTCCAATGCTTCCTCAACCTTCATAGGTTCAATGCTAGAGATGAATGAATAGTTTTCACAAAAGTTGGCTAAACGAGTTTTTGAGCGAGTGATTCTCCTGGTTTGAATATCTTTGTAGATTTGCTCGACGGGATGATCTTTGGCAATTCTTGCTCGAACTCGTGTAAGCTTTTGCTTGGGTCGGGGTGGAACATCCTCTTCATCTTGTTCTTCTTCTTCTTGGCCTTCTTCTTCTTGACCTTCTTCATTGTTGACATTGTTGTTCTCTTGTCGTGGTGGAGAAGGAGGTTGTTGATGTTCATCTTGGTGTACTTCCTCGTTTTCTTCATCTTGACGTGTCCCACTTGTGGATGCTTCTGTATCAACTCTTGGTTCACCTTGACGTGATGTAGAAGCTTCCACTCGGACGGACGAGGTACTCTCCTTTATTTCTGTTGGACGAATCTTGCCAATAGACAAGTCTTGGATTGCTTCTGAAGGGTCTTTGTCTCCTACATCAATTGGCAATTGCTCTACTTGCGAGCCATTAGATTCATCAAACTTCACATCTACCATCTCTTCAACCTTTCGGGTGAAATTGTTGTAGACACGGTAAGTATGAGAGTTTGAGCCATAACCAAGTAGAAAACCTTCATGAGATTTAGGAGCAAACTTTGAACGATGATGCTTATCAAGAATGTAGCACTTTGAGCCGAATACTCGAAAGTATCCAACTTGGGGTTTGTTACCGGTGAGAAGCTCGTATGCCGTCTTGCCGAGTAGCTTGTGAAGATACAAGCGATTTGTTGCATGACAAGCTGTCTCAACCGCTTCTGCCCAAAAGTGCTTCGGCGTCTTGTACTCATCAAGCATCGTTCTCGCCATTTCTATGAGCGTCCGGTTCTTCCTCTCAACAACTCCATTTTGTTGAGGTGTGTACGTAGCCGATAACTCATGTGAAATCCCTTCTTCGTCAAGAAAGGTGTCCACGTTTGCGTTCTTGAACTCCGTTCCGTTGTCACTCCGAACCTTCTTGATCTTCACTTCAAATTGATTTTGGGCCTTCCTAGCGAAGTTTTTGAAGATCTTTTGGACCTGCGATTTGTCATCAAGAAAGAACACCCACGTAAATCTTGAAAAATCATCAACTATAACTAGACCAAAAGAATTTCCACCGAGACTCTTGTAAGCGTTGGGACCAAAAAGATCCATATGAAGTAGCTCGAGTGGCCTCCTTGTGGTCATGATGTTCTTCACGGGATGCCTTCCTCCAACCTGTTTACCTGCTTGACAAGCACTACAAAGTCTATCCTTATCAAATATAACATCGTTAACTCCAAGGATATGATTTCCTTTAATAAGCTTGTCAAGGTTTCTCATGCCAACGTGACCTAGTCGTCTATGCCACAACCAACCTTTTGAGGATTTAGCGATAAAGCAAGTTTTAGGTTGTGCCTTTTTAGAGAAATCGACAATGTAAAGATCACCTCTACGTATACCGGTAAAGACCATTTTATGATTGTCTCGACGAAACACTTGGCAATCTACCTCAGTAAATAGGACATTCAAACCGAAATCAGCAAGTCTAGATACTGAAAGTAAGTTGTATCCAAGAGATTCAACGAGCATGACATTTTGTATGGAGCTATCGTGTGAGATGGCCACCTTACCAAGGCCAACCACCTTACCCTTTGAATAATCACCAAAGGTGACATATTTTCGAGGGCCGTCATTTTCAGCAAGCTCACGGAACATCTCTTCATCTCCGGTCATATGATCAGTACATCCACTGTCAAGAACCCATTCCTTTCCTCCTGACACATATCCCCGAAGATTTTCCATAAGACCAAAACGTCTCATCGCATCATCAAGATCGAAGTCACTATCATCATCCTTATCATAGTATCCATGTTCAACATCATCTTGTGATTGATCATATCCTAGAGAGGGTAATTCATTAGGTAAATGATCATCAAAGTGGTTACCTTTATGAATTCTAATAGCTTCGGATATGATATCACTAATGATTCCAACATTTCCTTTAGCACGCATGAGATTGGTAAGCTCAAATAGACAATTACCAAAACTAGGATCACTAGAGTTCATCTTACTCAAGGCAATAGATTTATGGAGAATTTCATCTAAATTTTTCAAGGAATAATCGGGAAATCGTTCCTCAAGAAATTTCCATATAGTATAAGCACACTCAAGAGTAGGCAAACATCTAATCAAGTTTCTAGGCAATCCTCTAATGATGAGCTCAATAGTTCTAAGATTGCGAATCATGTCAATATCTTCATCTAGGGTAGGGTGCATAGGATCCACATGAGGTGCACAAGGACTAGCAATGTACTTGTTCAAATGATATTGATTGAAAATTGCAAGCATCTCATTTTTCCACTCATGAAAATACTCTTCATCAAGAATAGGCACTCTATGTCTAAGACTCCCCAAAGTAGACTCATCCATCTTCCTCCAACGGTGATTAAACCAAGGCAATGGAGACCAAAGCTCTGATACCACTTGTGGGATCTTGAGAAGATGTGTCTAGAGGGGGGTGATTAGACACTTAGTACTAAAGTTGCAGTTTTTAAACTTTTTCGGTTTAAGTGGAGTTCAGGCACAGTTTCAACATACACAATACATATCAAGCAAGCATGCAAAGAGTATATGAGCAGCGGAAAGTAAAGCATGCAACTTGCAAGAATGTAAGGGCAAGGTTTGGAGAATTCAGACGCAATTGGAGACAAGGATGTTTTTGTCGTGGTTCGGATAGGTGGTGCTATCCTACATCCACGTTGATGGAGACTTCAACCCACGGAGGGTAACGGTTGCGCGAGTCCACGGAGGGCTCCACCCACGAAGGGTCCCCGAAGAAGCAACCTTGTCTATCCCATCATGGCCATCGCCCACGAAGGACTTGCCTCACTAGCGATAGATCTTCACGAAGTAGGCGATCTCCTTGCCCTTACAAACTCCTTGGTTCAACTCCACAATCTTGTCGGAGGCTCCCAAGTGACACCTAGCCAATCTAGGAGACACCACTCTCCAAGAAGTAACAAATGGTGTGTTGATGATGAACTCCTTGCTCTTGTGCTTCAAATGATAGTCTCCCCAACACTCAACTCTCTCTCACAGGATTTGGATTTGGTGGAAAGAAGATTTGAGTGGAAAGCAACTTGGGGAAGGCTAGAGATCAAGATTCATATGGTAGGAATGGAATATCTTGGCCACAACACAAGAGTAGGTGGTTCTCTCTCAGAACATATGAGTTGGAAGTGTAGATGTGTTCTGATGGCTCTCTCCACGAATGAAGAGGAGGTGGAGGGGTATATATAGCCTCCACACAAAATCCAACCGTTACACACAATTTACCAATCTCGGTGGGACCGAATCAACAAACTCGGTCGGACCGATTTAGTAAACCTAGTGACCGTTAGAGATTTCGGTGGGACCGACATGCAACTCGGTAGGACCGATATGGTTAGGGTTAGGGCATAACGTAATCTCGGTGAGACCAATTACACAAACTCGGTGAGACCGGATTTGGTAATTAGCTAACCAGAGAGTTGGTCAGGCAAACTCGGTGGGACCGATTACTAAACTTGGTTGGACCGATCTTGGTAATAAGTTAACCAGAGAGTTTGCATTGTAATCTCGGTAGTACCGATTTCCTAAACTCGGTGAGACCGATTTTGTTAATGGACATACACAGAGAGATTACAATCCCATCTCGGTGAGACCGAGATCCCTATCAGTAGAACCGATTTGCTAGGGTTTGGCAGTGGCTATGACAAATGAAACTCGGTGGCGCCGGACTGAAAGAATCGGTAGGTCCGAGTTTGACTTTAGGTTTAGGACAAATGTGGATATGGGAAAGTGGTTGAGGGTTTTGGATCATATCACTAAGCACATGAAGCAAGAGTCTCATTAAGCAACACCTCATCCCTCCTTGATAGTATTGGCTTTTCCTATAGACTCAATGTGATCTTGGATCACTAAAATGTAAAATGAAGAGTCTTGAGCTTGAAGCTTTAGCCAATCCTTTGTCCTTAGCATCTTGAAGGAGTTCCCACAACCTTTAGTCCATGCCACTCCATTGTTGAACTTATCTGAAACATACTAGATAAAAGTGTTAGTCCAACAAGAGATATGTTGACATTAATTACCAAAACCACCTAGGGAGCACTTGTGCTTTCACACTGCAACTGGTGCTCACCTCTCGTGGGGTCCCTTCTGACGGGGCGACGAGTTCCGCAAGGTTCCCAGGAGCTCGACACATCGCAGCCCAGCCCAAAGCTAGCGCTGACTAAGGTAAACCAAGGCAAAAACTCGCATTAGGATTCACAAGTTCACAAGGACACAAGCTCACATCGTAAGGGAAGTAAAAGCCGCAATTTGCTTACATGAGGGGCTCCCCTCTCAAAACGCTCTTACAAGTTTCCAAGGGCCTCGCCCGAGTTTTTGCGCAGGAAGAGATGACAGGTGAACAAGGGGTTAACCAGAAATGTCGCTCGCTACGTCGCCCACAGACGCGTCGCTCGCGTCGTCGTCGTCTTCATTGGCATCATCGCCGCCATCGGCGACGCCCCCGTCGCCATCGTCAACCATGTCGCCTTCGTCTGCAACAACCACCACCACATCATACTCCGAAGCGAAGGCCCTGACCAACGCGTCCACATTGTCCTCAACCCAGTGCGCAAGGTCGCCCCGGACAGCCGTGGGTACGGGGGCAATGGCGGCATCAAAGTCAAAGTTGGGGTCGGCATTCAGGAGGTGGCTAAAGACACGTGAGAAAGCGCGTTCGAGCAAGCCGCGCCCCCTTTCCTCCACAAGCTGGTGAGCTCTGGCAGATCGAGCCTCCAGGCGCGTCACCACCTAAGTGAAGAAGGTCAGATGGTTGGCATAGTCATTTGAGTGAGGGGTCGGCGCCTCCACGTCACACATGTGGCCCAGTGTGATATTGGCCCTATTCCGGAGGTCCTGAAGCATAGGGGCATGCTCGCGCTCTAGCGTTTGACGTTGGAGCACCTCCTTCGTATTTTGCTTTGCGACGGCTTCTGCGTCATCAACCCGCCTCTAGAGGGAGCGCAATTCGGCGCGGGCGGAAGCCAAGTCCGCCTGCGCCGTGACCAGGGCGACGGCCGTGGCTTCCGCACGCCTCTCAACCTCGTCCAACCTGGGCCTGAGGGCAGCAGCCCTGCCCTCATCCTCCACGCCCGCGAGCTTCAGCCTCAGGTTGTACCTGCCCTCCAGGTCTGCGCGAACCTCGGCCACCCGATGGTTCACCTCCTCCTCAACTCCAGCCTCGCGAGCCCACATGGCGTCTTCTGCCTGGGCAAGTTGACGCTCCCTCGTCTCTAGTTGCTCGAGCTCGCGGCTGCGCTCCATGGCCTCCAGGGCCAGCGCCTCCTCACGCTTCCGGACCTCCTCTTCCTCCGGGGGCGTCCCCCTCAGCGACGCAAGAGCGGCCCTGTGCGCCTCCACTTGCTGCTCAAGAGACGCGCTCCAGGCCTGAAGCTCCCACGCGTGCTTCTCCACAGCCTCACGGCGACGATCAGCCTCGCGAGCCTCTTCCAAGGCTCGTGAGTGGGCTTCATGGGAAACCTTGAGAGACGCCTTGGCCTTCGCGTTCTCAAGGTCACATTGATAGCGGCCGAGCTTGATGGCCACCTTCAGCTTGCGCCGCTCTTCCGCCAGCCGGAGACCCTCAGCCTCAAGATGCGAATCGACACTCGCGAGCTCTTCACCAAGTTGGCTCATCGCGTTCATCGCCTCCTGGAAGAGCTCACGGCGAACCACGCTCCGCCCGCGCTCAAGCTCGAATGCCCGGCCTTCTTCGTCCTCCACCTTGAGGGCTGCGGGCGGAGCACCAAGCGACGCGCCACCCCTCGGCAGGGGGCTTGGGGCTGGCGCCAAACCCGACACAAGCCCATCTTCGCGAGAAGCCCAAGCCGGCTGGGGCTCGCTGCTCGAAGAGAAGCCGAAGATCGAAGCCAATAGGTCGCCATCAAAGACCAGCTGGGGAGCCTTGGGCACGCCTGCCAAGCTCCATGCCAGGGCGAGGGGGAGGGGCGATGAGGTCGTAGGTTCAGCACGCCAGGAAGGCAGGAGAGCCCCTTCAACCAACCCTATTCCAGGGGCAACCAGCGGACTCAGAGCGCTCGAGGCCGGCGGAAGAGTTAAGGAAGAAGGAGGCCGTTTCTCAGGAGACCCAGCAGCCCAAGTGGAAGGAGCCCTAAAAGACTGGCGTCAGAAGGAGAAAGCAGCACACAGAGAACCACAGCAGTACGATACTTACACGTCAACGGCAATGTACTTCCTCCGCTTCAATGGTCCAAAGATGTTACTGCCGCTGGGAGATCCTTTGCTCTTGCGGAGCTCCTCGAAGTCCACACAAAGACGACCGAAATGCTGGACGTGATGGCCTTTGCATAGCGGGGCCGAAGAAGAGCTTGGAAGAGTATCTTCAGGGTGCCCGGTTGCGGCGAACAACCGGGCGCCGTCTTGCCACGACCCCCCGAGGCTCCTGGAGCCTTGGCCTCGGAAGTCGCATGCAGCGTCTCCTCAGCAACCGACGCCTCAGGAGGGGAGTGGCAGGATCCTGAGGATGATGCCCCAGGATCACCACTCGGCACGTGCTCCTCAGCACTCGAGCCGCTGGCCTCCGCCTGAGCTCGCCCGCCTGCACCGTCACTTGGGGCGAGCTCAGCATCAGGAGCAAGGAAGGGAACCACGACGATGGGGTTCTCACGAGGCCCTTCCAGGCCGATTGGCCGCGGCCCCCACTCATCAAAGAGAGGCATGTCCTTTACAAACTCATCCTTATTCTTGCAACGGTACAACAAACAGTTCTTCCCAGGCAGCTCGGCCGGTAGGAAAACACCTGTTAGGACCTTGAGCACTGTTCGCTACGTCCCGAGGAGGAGCCCGGACTCCTGAAACCTCATGCAGTCCTGGCTACTGAGCAAGGTCCACATTGGGCGAGAATGGCGCTGAAGCGGAGCAACCCGACGTTGGACGAATTCCTTCACCACCATCAGAGCAGTTACGCCGCGATCCTTCAACAACCTCAACCTGAGCGAGACGCGAGCAAGGCCGGGGCTCGCGAGCCGTTGATGGCTCCAGCCGAGGTTAGGAACAGCGGGCCCCGACGGAGCCTGAAGCAGAGGACTGAGCACACCAGCATCGACAAACACCCATCGTATTCGGAATCCGCTGGTGGGTGGAGGAAGCTCGAAATCGATCCCCTCGCCCGCCGTCGTAGCCACAACTTGGAAGCTCACGCACCCCGAGCATTGCTGGGGGTCGATGCAATGAGAAGAAGTGACAGAAGAGAGCCATTGAAGGAGCGATGCCAACCATGGCTTCGCACACAAAGGCGAAGACAGCAAGAAGAGTCACGGACTGAGGATCAAGATGCAGCATGTGGATCTGGTAATGCTCCAGCACTGCATTGAAAAAGGCGGAGAAGGGAGGGATCAGGCCCGCCCAGAGGGCATCTATGAAGATTGGGACCTCAGTGGCCGTCTGAGCCATGCGAGTACGAGACGCGGGCCAGGCCACCGTCTCCCCCCATTCATTGAAGCTGGAAGCAAGCATCGGGCGCACCTTGTCCATGGCCTCGTCCTTGAGCACCCGAGACCGGGCGAGCACTGGCGCAAAGGACGGAGACGCAGCTGGCGGAGACAGAGGTCTTTCCCCCTTCTCAGCTCGTTTCGATGCCATGGCGATGGAGCACGAGGGGTGCAAGTCAGATTGGAAAAGAGAAGCAGAGCCACAAGGAAGCGGGGGAACTGGGGAAGCAAGGCGCAGCGGGCGAAAGAATAACTGTGTAGGCCACAAGGGCCGCATAGCCGGGCGGATTCAAAGGCAGCGTAGGGAAGCGGAGACGCCCACATCCAATCAACCGCCACACGTCAACCGAGGCCGCATGCTTTTGGGGCCCGCGGCGCTCCAAACTTGACCCTTGGCTTCGCTGCGAAGCCAAGCCCAAATGCACCTTGGGCCCGGGGGCTACTGTCGGCGTTCTGGGAACGGGGGTCCCCAGACTTGCCTGCCTATGGCCCACCGCATGGCTAAGCCAGTAGGCCGTACGACCCATCTTCATCAACAAGGCATCCAAGACCCTCACGAGGGTCCAAGCCTTGCAAGGCGGATGACGCAAGACCTTGTCTGGAGTGGCCTAGCCAGGCAGGCTCACGAGGAGCGGAGATATCAAGGCGGGGCGAACCTCACGAGGCTCTCGTGACGCGAGCCATGACGAACGGCACCAGGCGGGCGCCAGTACGCGTGGCATCTCTATTTCCTCTTTGGTGCTAAGGAGGCCAGCGCAGGCGAAGAGTACCGAGGCATCAGGCAAAGGTTTCCATATTGGTGCAACGAGACCAAGACCAGAGGACGGCAAGGCGGAGGTCATCGTGGAGCCCAAGACAGCGTCACCCCAGAGCTTTTCACAGGTGAAGACCGCTTTTGTCAGGATAGCTTGTACTAGCTGTCCCCCTTCAAATTTTCCCGCCATTATTGGCTCCCTTCCTGCTCAGCATTTGGGAAGAGGACCAGGGCCTACATATGTAGAGCTAGCCACCATAGTAAGGGCATCGGATCTTAGCTGGATCCAACCCGATCGAGAGCCTACCCACAAGAACACCTCAACCTCAGGAGGCAGTTCTTCCCTTGTACTATTCATCATCAGCCCAAGAGGCAATCCACCACCACACACTGGAGTAGGGTATTACAATACAACGGTGGCCCGAACCAGTATAAACCTCGTGTCTTTCTGTGTTGTGAGTTCGTCGAGTTCGTCCGCGAGATCTTAGCGAGCCAGAGCATATATTGGTAGGAGGGAGAGACTTCGCACGCACCCCAGTGTTTGAACCTTAAGGGTTTTTCGGAAACCCACATCCGACACATTATAACTGATAATGGCACTAATCTATCCAAGGGTGCTATGAAAGAATTTTGCCAATGTGAGCACATCCGGCTTGACGTATCATCAATGGCTCACCCTCAATCTAACGGTCAAGCGGAGAGATCCAATCAAGAGATCCTGAGAGGCATCAAGCCCCGGCTTGTGGTTCCTTTACAGAGGACGCCGGGTTGTTGGGTGGAGGAGGTACCTTCTGTGTTATGGAGCATCAATACCACACCTAACAGGTCTACGGGTTACACACCTTTTTTCATGGTTTATGGAGCAGAGGCGGTTCTCCCTAGTGACATCTGTCATGACTCGCCCCGTGTGGCGGCTTATGTTGAAGCTGACAATGATAAAGCATGTCAGGAAGCACTTGACCTGTTAGATGAGGAGCGTGATATTGCAGCGGCTCATTCGGCGATTTACCAGCAGGATTTGTGTCGTTATCACAGCCGTCGGGTTAAAACCAAAACTTTTCAAGAAGGCGATCTGGTGCTCCGGCTCATCCAGGATCAGATTGATATGCACAAGTTATCCCCACCTTGGGAAGGACCCTTTGTGGTCAGCAAGAATCTGAACAACGGGTCATACTACCTTATCGATGTTCGAGAGCACAAAGACTCACATAAATCGGAGGAGGAGACCCACCGGCCGTGGAATATCGCTCATCTTTGGCCTTACTACACCTGAGCGATAGGCTCCTCTTATGTACATATTCTTGACAATGTATATATTATGATCAATATAATAAACCGGCATCCCTGCTAAAGCGGGGCCTCTGTCGTTCTTCCTCAAAAGTTTTGGTTACATGGGGGCTTCTGTTTATAAAGTGGAGTTCTGATTACCCATTGATCTGGCTTATAGGCCACACATAAAAAAACTTGGAGGCTTAATACCCAAAGTCAAAGGGAGCCAAAGAGAGTCTGTTGCAAAAGCACAACTCAAACATAGGCGCCCATTGAGCACAGCTCAAAATATTGCTTGGGGGCTCTTTTGTTCTAAAAGAACACAGAGTCTACAACCTTGTAATAGGCTATAAAAGCCAGGCTTGGAAACTAGGTGTATTCACCTAAAACCTCGGGTTATCCTGCCTTTTTAAGTAAGCCACTCCGCCCAGGTAATCCTGGTAATACCCATCGAACGTTTGACAAGTCAATCTTATACAGACCCTGAACTTGTCATAGTTAAAATGACGATTGGTTAATGTGAGGTCCATCTTATAAGGCTTTGTAAAATGGTTTAACTTAGTGGCCTGGAAACCCATGAAAAGCCTCATTTTTGGGCCTGGCAGCCCATGAAAAGCCTCGCTTCTTGCATATTTTCTTTTGAAGTCTTTCTTTTGGCGGTTTATTTTACTAAGGTTTATAATAATCCGGTGTTTACTGACCCGGTCTGGCCTTTGACTATAAGTTGACAGTACAAAATTACAAGATAACCGGTGTCTATTGACCCGACTTGGCTTTCGACTATACGTTGTCAGCACACGATCAGCTATAATCCGGCGTTTATTGAACCGGTCTGGCTTCGACTACAAGTCGCCAGTATGATACAAGGATAATCCGGTGTTTATTCAAACTGGTCCGGCTTTACTGCAAATCGGCAAAACATAGGAGGGCTTATCAATATTCAAGATTTGGGTTATCACCCTTACCACAATAAGTTGGTAAACCAACGACGTGATTCAATATCACAGGTATGATATATTTCATACTTGAGTATTCTTAAATACAGCCTTGGTTATAAACCCTGGCTATATATTGGGCATTATGACCCATCCGGCGGTAACCGCCAGGACACTTTCAACTTGTTGTATGCAGGAATGGATTGAATAAACTGCTAAGGGTTATAAGCAGACATAGCATATCCTAATCATGGCGGATTAACAGTGTCATGCAAAGTGAATATGCACGATGGCATAGCAGACCAAGCGTTTAAACTAGCCTATTACAAGGCGTTTTGATGCCCAAAAATATAATTGTTTTCAACAAGTGTTGTAGTATGCAGAAAGATAAACCGGCCTCCGGTTCATGACTCTTCGCCGGGCTGACTTGAGGTTGTGGATCATCCTACGCCGGTTCATCCTCCTCCTCTCCACCTAGTGGCCGGAAGTCAATGGTTGCCCAATCGATCCCAATTAAGGCTTGGAATACAGCTTCATCACTTATAAGTGTGGAGGGTTCAACATCAGGGGCATAGGTGTGCTTATGGATTGGCGGGATAAGATTTTGTGCATCATAAGTTGGTGCAGTAACCCGTTTGTTGTTGGCATCATAAATCGACTGATAGTGCGAAAGATCTATTTCTTCAGCCAATTTGCTAGCCAGTGGACGCATTTCCCTTGTTATGGCTCGGAGGTCGTCATTATCGAAGTCTAAAACGTCCTCCTTTATGCTTGGATAACCGTTTCCAATATCGGTCGGATCAAGATCAGGTATCCATGCTTTAGCCTGGGTTAATGCAGTAAGAGCACCTGCCCTGGCTGCCAATTTCTTCAATTCTTCAAACCGGGCAGGTAACATTGACAGCCTTTCCAATGTCCCCTTAATTAAAGTTGGGGGCAGCTTGTTATGAGAGGCGGTGCAGATGATCCGTTGCGCGCCGGTATATAATTGCTCTATAAGAGTATAGGCAGCCTTCAATTTCTTCTGCATATCAGAGCCTAGATGGGTAATGCGAGATCCTGCATCATTATGAACATCGATAAACCGGCAGTTTATGGAACAGTACATGTTAAAAGTGTATAATAAGGATACTTACCAAACACAGCAGTGGTCGTGGCATTTATTTGTCGCTTCAAACCAGTCAACTCTTCTACCACCGGATTAAGGGTTGCTTCTGCATCCTCAGCCCTTTTTTGCAGTGTGGCTTTCTCTGTGTCCCAGTCCGCCTGTTCCTTCTTGAAGATTTCCTTCAGCTTCTCCATGGCTGTTAAAGCACTGGTCAGCTCTTCTTTAGTCTTGGAAGTCTCTGACTGTTGGGACTTAATATTTTCTTGAAGGTCAGCGATTTGGGATTCTTTCTTGCTCAGATCAGCCTGCAAGTAATGTTCAATTTATGAGGTCGCAGTATATATATTTGAAGTCCCAAGCACATATCAAGATCTGCACTTGGCACTTGGGGGATAATGCCTATTTGTTTTTTATCAAAGAAATTCATAAGTCCCAAGCTCAATACAAGTATTATTCTTGGCACTTGGGGGCTAATGCCTATTTGTTCAAGTTAACACTATGCATGTTATTCTATCAATCAGCTTGGTGGTCAACTGATATACAAAAATGTTCAACAAGAGTTTGCACCTTATAGACTAATTTCCCGGTTCATATTGAAAAGATAAACCGGCCCTTGGGGGCTAGGCAAGCAAGGTTGACGTATTACACAGTCCCGGTTTATATGGACATGATAAACCGGCCCTTGGGGGCTACTGGAGTTGATATTATAAAGTGGATATAAAGGAAGAATAGTTATGCAGAGTTAACATCATTTACCTCATATCACTCCTTCATCATACTTACTAAACCGTCTTCATAGTCGCGGCTTGTGTACAGGCGGTTCAAAAATCTTGAATGAAGGTCTTGGGCGTTGAGGTGGGCATAGCTTGACAAATCTGTTTTCCACTTGCCCTTATCCATAGCTGAAAGTTCTTCCTTGGCACTATGCTTTGTTAAAGCGATAGGATTGCCAGGGGTGGTGTGGCCGACACCGGTAATCATAATGTCATCCGTGTTGTCATCAGCAGCTTTGAGTGGGCTTGGCGGTTTGTCAGCAACTCTGACTAGGCTTGTCGGTTTATCAACATGGCCTTCTTGAGGATCAACTTCCATTTGTTCAGTTGTTAAGTCATGGTCTTGCGGTGGCGGATCATTGAGAATAGCATCAGCATTGGTATCCTCCGGTTCCGGAGTTTTCTCCAGTTCAGTGGTTGTATTATCATCAGCTGGTTTATTCAGTTCGACCTTTTTGTTAGGCCTGGCCCTGGCTCTGAAAGGAATGAACATAAAGGTTAGTATGAGAAGCAAGCACAAGGTATAAAGGGATAGTTTAATATACTTACCCACGAACAATTTTTAGAGGTGGAAGTTGTGTCCCTGTTGACTCGTCAGAGGATGAATGAGATGTTCCCTGATAGTTTGAATCAGACGGGTTAAGAGGTTGTCAGAAATAACCTGCCTTGGGATAAGATGTGTCAGGAATAGGTGAAACCTATGGGCGGTGTTTATGAACCGACATGTTCGGTAAACTGGATGAGGTCACCACCTGGCCACTATGCCAGGTTGTGCAGAGAGCTTCATGTTGCTGCTTCTTCAAAAGAAAGTTTGGATCCAAGTGAGCTAGTGGGTGAGAAAATCTTACTTTCTGGTTTGCTTGATGGGTTTTCTGTGTTGGCAGAGGATCTAAACCGGAGGAAAGAATAATTACCACTACATCATCAGCATGGCTGGCTTTAGCGTCATCCTGATAATAGTCATTGTAAATGAGGTGTATGAAAAAGGACCCAAGAGAGTCAAGTTCTACCTATGATTCCGGGTTATCAAGATCATCATCAATATGTAAATCGGTGGACTCAGCGGTTTTCTTCTTGGCAGGTTTTCTGGTAACCTTAATCTTGGGTCGAGGCATCTTGGCCGGTTTTTCCTGTGGCTTCTTCTTCCAGAACGGATCACCACCCTGTCAAAGATTGACAAAATTTTCAGGGAACATTTAAAAAGGATCGGATTAAAGAAAGAGTTATATGATTCTTACAGCTGGCAGTTTATTAGAAGCGCAGAAGGGACTCGGCCCTGTTTTGCTGTAGACAGCCACTGGTTCATCTAGTATCTTCTTGACAGCTTCAGTAATTTCAGCTTCTATTAGCTGAATGTCAATATGCTGTTGAGGATCTTTCAAGTCCCATGTGTACTCGCACATTAAACCAGGGCGACGACTTAAAGGCAGAATGCTCCAGGAGATCCAGCAACGAACAAAATCAATGCCTGTTAAACTGTTTGCAACGAAGGCTCGAAGATTTGAAAGCTATGGTGCATATTTGGCTCGTTCCTTGGCACTAAGTCGTTGGGGAAATGGATGTGCATTCGTAAGCCGATGAGGACGATAACCCAGCAGAGGATTCTCATCAGCTGGAGACGTATCTCGGGAATAGAACCAAGTATGATTCCAGTCTTTGGGGTGACTATGATGTTTGGTGTGAGGGAAGCTGACATCCTTCCTTTTCTGAATTGAAACCCCGCCAAGTTCAGTATTGGGCATGTCCATAAATTCAGTCTGGCGGTTTAAATAAAAGAAGTCTCTAAAAAGGTAAACTGTGGGTTCTTCTTGCAGATAAGCCTCGCAAAACACTTGAAAGTTACAAATATTGGACACGGAGTTAGGTCCAATATCTTGAGGGCGGAGTTGGAAGCTAGCAAGCACATCACGGGAAACTTTTGATCCGGGAGGGCTAAACCCTCGACCCAGATGATCAACGAACACAATTACTTCTCCATCCTTGGGCTCAGGAGGATTTTCTGGACCAGGGGCTCTCCAGTGGATAACTTCCTTTTTTGCTAAAGCGCTGGTTGCGACGCAGCCGTTCAGTTGTTCTTCAGTAACCCGTGAAGGAACCCAATTGCAAGCATAAAAAGACTTGGCCATTTGTGCAATAACCTGAAGGAAGATTTATGCCGGTTTAAGATTCATGATTGGCAAGCATAAAGTGTTACAGGTTAAAGACAGAAATTGTTAAAGCATGCAAGATTGTTAAACCGAAGACAGAAATGAACAAGCAATTGGCGGTTTAAGAGGGGACTAATGGTACCTGGCGGGTTATCATTTTCTAAAGTTAAACCGCCTATGCAGGTGTTGAAGGTATAGATCTAAAGTTGAAAAAATGACTAAGTGATGAAAAACAGGTTACACAGATTGGCATTATAGTTTTGGATCTACCGCGTGTCATAAAAAGAAAATGTATTTAGACCTAAATATTGGTACAGGAGCAGTTGATAAAGGTTCAGATTGGATTTTCTACTTAAACGAGATGCACTGATGAAAAAGAGGAACTATGGCCATCGCCATACAGGAAAAACATCGAGGTTTGAGTCAAGGAACCATTACACAGTGACAAACACCGACGAACACCGAAGAACGTTGAAACCCTAATGACAGATCTATGGCGGAAGAAAGGAAGGCTTGCTGATGCTGATAGAACAGCGGAGAGGCGCCGCGATTTTCTGGTGCGTTCAGGGTGATGCAGCGGCCGGAGTTGAGGTCGAAGATGAGGCTTGACGGCGGCGGCTGAGCTCGAGCGCTAGGTCGACGCAAGGAAGAAGACGAAGCGAAGAGGCACGAGGGGAGTGAAAGAGACCCTCGGCCCTATTTATAAGGCAACTGGATAAGAGGGAAGCGCGGGAATCGAGGAGGTCAAAACAGATCTGTAGGCGTGTGGATGCCTCGATCTTCGGAGATTCATTAAAGAAAAGGAGATGCATTAAAAGATTTTAGCTATGTGTAAAGTTAGTGGCAGATGATGTCATGGCGGATTATCATGATCTTGGAAGATGACGTCACAATGAGTTACAAAGTTTTCGCGAAGGTATTGAAGGAATTTTCTAAGTGTTGGAGATTGACATGAACAAGTTCAAATCAACCTAGGGCCTAATGTTGGGGATATAACTATTGAGTATAAACCGCCCAGGAGGGGCCGGGTTATACTCATAGTGATTTACTCATATTGAAGCCCATGAAGACAAGGAATATGGCGCTTTACGGAGGAGATTAACAAGAAGGCCCAAAGCCCAAAGGCGTATTAGGGCCCGAAGATGTAAACCGCCATATGATGTATGACTTGTGTTGTAAGATAGAAAAGGGTAGAAACCGAGCCGGACATGTTTATGAGCCGGCCAGGATTCTGTGAACTGCCAGGCGTCAACCTGTGTATATAAAGGGACGACCCGGCGGCGGTTTAGGAACAAGAAACAACAGATCGAGAGCCAGGCAAAGTGTATTTGCTCCCTGGTCATCGAAACCCTAGCAATTCCACCTCAACTGGATTAGGATTTTACCTTCACCGCAAGGGGCTGAACCAGTATAAACTCCTTGCATCCTTTGTCCCGCTTTAACCCCTTTAAGCTAACTAAGTCATGATGGCTCCACGACTAAGTCCTCACACTAGGACACCTGTCATAACAAAACCACGACAACGCCAGAAAAGAGCCTGATGTCTACTACGCAACTTTATTCTTGTAGACACGTGTTGGGCCTCCAAACGCAGAGTTTTGTAGGACAGTAGCAATTTCCCCTCAAGTGGGTGACCTAAGGTTTATCAATATGTGAGAGGTGTAGGATGAAGATGGTCTCTCTCAAACGACCCTGCAACCAAATACAAGAAATCTCTTGTGTCCCCAACACAGCAAATACAATGGCAAATTGTATAGGTGCACTAGTTCGGCGAAGAGATGGTGATAAAAGTGTAATATGGATGGTAGAAATATATTTATATAAACTGAATAAATAAAAAACAGCAAGGTAGAAAATAGTAAACGGGCACAAAAACGGTATTGCAATGCTTTAAAATGAGGCCTAGGGTTCTTACTTTCACTAGTGCAACCTCTCAACAATGCTAATATAATTGGATCATATAACCGTCCCTCAACATGCAACGAAGAATCACTCCAAAGTTCCTATCTAGCGGAAAACATAAGAATAAATTGTTTGCAGGGTACGAAACCACCTCAAAGCTATTCTTTCCGTTCGATCTATTCAAGAGTTCATACTAAAATAACACAAAGTTATTCTTTCCGTTCGACCTATCCTAGAGTTCGTACTAAAATAACACCAAAGCAAAATCATATTCATAATACTCAATCCAACACAAAGAACTTCAAAGAGTGCCCCAAGATTTCTACCGGAGAAACAAAGACAAGAACGTGCATCAACCCCTATGCATAGATTACCCCAATGTCACCTCGGGAATCCGCGAGTTGAGTGCCAAAACATATATCAAGTGAATCAATATGATACCCCATTGTCACCACGAGTACTCAATTGCAAGACATATATCAAGTGTTCTCAAATCCATAAAAGTATTCAATCCGATAACAACAAAATCTCAAAGGGAAAAACTCAATTCATCACAACAAGATAGAGAGGGGAAAACACCATATGATCCAACTATATTAACAAAGCCCGCGATACATCAAGATCATGACATCTCAAGAACACGAGAGAGAGAGAGAGAGAGATTAAACACATAGCTACTAGTACGAACCCTCAGCCCCGAGGGTGTACTACTCCCTCCTCATCTTGGTGGCCGTCGGGATGATGAAAATGGCCACCGGTGATTATTTCCCCCTCCGGCAGAGTGCCGGAACGGGGTCTAGATTGGTTTTCGGTGGCTACAGAGCCTTGCGGCGACGGAACTTATGATCTAGGTTAACCCCGAGGATTTTTGGAATATTTGTGAAGTTATAGGGTAAAGAGGGGGTGCGGGAGGCCACCGAGGTGGGCACAACCCACCTGGGCGCGCCTGGGCCCCCAGGCGCGCCCTGGTGGGTTGTCCCCCCCCCCTCGAGGCACCCCCCAGGTGCTGCTCTGGCCCAATGGATGTCTTGTGGTCCATAAAATATCCGCAAAAAGTTTCGCGGTGTTTGGACTCCATTTGATATTGATTTCCTACGATGTAAAAAACAAGCAAAAAAACAGCAACTGGCACTGGGCACTGGGTCAATAGGTTACTCCCAAAAAATGATATAAAGTTGCTATAAAATGATTGTAAAACATCCAAGGATGATAATAAAACAGCCTGAATACTTCATAAATTATAGATACGTTGGAGACGTATGACCTGCTCCCCTCCCCCCGGTGGCTATAAAAAAGGTCGTCACCATGGTCAAATACCTCACAAGCTCCAGTTCAAACACAACTGCTCACACCCTCCACTTCCCTCTCCCCGTAGCCATGTCACTTGCCGCGTGACCTGATTGGGTTCTGATGAGCCACAAGTATAGGGGATCTATCATAGTCCTTTCGATAAGTAAGAGTGTCGAACCCAACAAGGAGCAAAAGGAAATGATAAGCAGTTTTCAGCAAGGTATTCTCTGCAAGCACTGAAATTATCGGTAACACATAGTTTTGTGACAAGCTAATTTGTAACGACTAACAAGTAACAAAAGTAAAGAAGGTGCAGCAAGGTGGCCCAATCCTTTTTGTAGCAAAGGACAAGCCTGGACAAACTCTTATATAAAGGAAAACACTCCCGAGGACACATGGGAATTATCGTCAAGCTAGTTTTCATCATGCTCATATGATTCGCGTTCGTTACTTTGATAATTTGATATGTGGGTGGACTGGTGCTTGGGTACTGCCCTTCCTTGGAAAACCATCCCACTTATGATTAACCCCTCTTGCAAGCATCCGCAACTACGAAATAAGAATTAAGGTAAACCTAACCATAGCATGAAACATGTGGATCCAAATCAGCCCCTTACGAAGCAACGCATAAACTAGGGTTTAAGCTTCTGTCACTCTAGCAACCCATCATCTACTTATTACTTCCCAATGCCTTCCTCTAGGACCAAACAATGGTGAAGGGTCATGTAGTAGACGTTCACATAACACCACTAGAGGGAAGACAACATACATCCCATCGAAATATCGAACGAATACCAAATTCACATGACTACTTACAACAACACTTCTCCCATGTCCTCAGAAACAAACGTAACTACTCACAAATCATATTCATGTTCATAATCAGAGGGGTATTAATATGCATAAAGGATCTAAACATATGATCTTCCACCGAATAAACCAACTAGCATCAACTACAAAGAGTGATCAACACTACTAGCAACCCACAGGTACCAATCTGAGGTTTTGAGACAAAGATCGGATCCAAGAGATGAACTAGGTTTTGAGAGGAGATGGTGCTGGTGAAGATGTTGATGAAGATTGACCCCTTCCCGATGAGAGGATCGATGGTGATGATTTCCCCCTTGCGGAGGGATGTTTCCCCAGCTGAACAGCTCCGCCGGAGCCCTAGATTGCTTTCGCCAGGTTCCGCCTCGAGACAGCGGCGCTTTGTCCCGAAAGCTTCCTTATGATTTTTTCCAGGGCAGAAGACACCTTATACCAGAAGATGGGCATCGGGGGGCTGCCAGGTGGCCCACGAGGCAGGGGGCGCGCCCAAGGGGTAGGGCGCGCCCTCCACCCTCGTGGACAGTGGGTGGCCCAGTGCTTTCTTCGCCCAATATTTTTAATATATTCCAAAACTGACTTTCGTGGAGTTTCAGGACTTTTGGAGTTGTGAAGAATAGGCCTCTAATATTTGCTCCTTTTTTAACCCAGAATTCCAGCTGTCGGCATTCTCCCTCTTCATGTAAACATTGTAAAATAAGAGAGAAAAGGCATAAGTATTGTGACATAATGTGTAATAACAGCCCATAATGCAATAAATATCGATATAAAAGCATGATGCAAACTGGACGTATCAACTCCCCCAAGCTTAGACCTCGCTTATCCTCAAGCGGAAGCTGGTATCGAAAAATGTGTCCACATGTTTAGAGATAGAGGTGTCGATAAAATAAAATATGGACATGAGGGTATCATGATCATTCTTAAAACAACAACATATATATTGTCATATGATTTCTTATGCTAAAGTAACAATCTATTCACAATCTAAAGTATGAATCAGAAACTTCATTGAAAACTAACAAACTATAATCTCAGTCATTAAAGCAATTGCAATTTATCATAACATTGGAAAGAGTCTATGTCAGAGCATTTCAGCAAGTCCACATACTCAACTAGCATTTAGTCTTTCACAATTGCTAACACTCACGCAATACTTATGGTTATGAAGTTTTAATCGGACACAGAGAAAGATAGGGGCTTATAGTTTTTCCTCCCAACCTTTTACCTCAAGGGTAATGTCAACAATAATCCTTTATAAAACCCACATGCAATTAGATATATCAGGATCTTTCCAATACATAGTGCTTGCCAAAGGATAAAATGTAAAAAGGAAAGGTGAAGATCACCATGACTCTTGTGTAAGGTATAAGACAAGAATAAAAGATAGGCCCTTCGCAGAGGGAAGCAGAGGTTGCCATGTACTTTTATGGTTGGATGCACAAAATCTTAATGCAAAAGAACGTCACTTTATATTGCCACTTGTGATAGGGACCTTTATTATGCAGTCCGTCGCTTTTATTTCTTCCATATCACAAGCTCGTATAAAGCTTATTTTCTCCACACTAATAGATCATACATATTTAGAGAGCAATTTTTATTGCTTGCAACAATGACAACTTACTTGAAGGATCTTACTCAATACATACGTGGATATGGTGGACTCTCATGGCAAAACCGGGTTTAAGAATATTTGGAAGCACAAGTAGTATCTCTACTTGGTGCAAAGAGTTTGGCTAGCATGAGGGGGAAAGGCAAGATCAACATGTTGGATGATCCATGACAATATAATTTATTTTGGATGTAAGAAAACATAACCCATTACATTGTCTTCCTTGTCCAACACCAACTTTTTAGCATGTCATATTTTAATGAGTGCTCACAATCATAAAAGATGTCCAAGATAGTATATTTATATGTGAAAACCTCTCTTTCTTTATTACTTCCTATTAATTGCAACGATGACCAAAACTATGTTTTTCAACTCTCAACAACTTTTATTCATCATACTCTTTATATGTGAAGTCATTACTCTCCATAAGATCAATATGATCCTTTTATTTCTTTTTATTCTTTCTTTTATTCCCTCAAGATCATAGCAAGATAGCAAAGCCCTTGACTCAAAACTAATCTTTATTGTATATAGCTCACGGACTCGATTACATAGAAGGATCATAAAGCAAAGCTCAAAACTAGATCATACTAAAACTTTATTCTACTAGATCAAGATATTACCAAAAGGATCGAACTAAGAAAAACGGTAAAGATAGGAGTGTGATGGTGATACGATAACGGGGCATCTCCCCCAAGCTTGGCAGTTGCCAAGGGAAGTGCCCATACCCATGTGTTTATGTCTCTTTCTTCGAAGGTGGTGAAGAAGGTGGTGGTGGTGATGACAATTGTGCCTTCAGCTTTTTCATATTATAGTGGAGGAGAGCAATTTCCTCCTTTAAATCATCGACCTCCAACTCCAGCTTCAAGATTTTGTCACATAAATCTCCTTTGCTTTCTACCGAAAACGAGAAGGAATAGATCGGTTAGTAGACCGGTTAGCCCTCTTAGGGAGACTAGACTTCTTAAACTTCACGTGCATATCCCCAGGTTGAGGTAGAAGAACATCCTTCTCCTTCGAACTTGAATCATTGATCCTCATCAAATGAGCATCCTCCTCATCTTCCGTAGTTCGACCGTAAGGAGATAGGTCCCCATAGGTCTTTGGGTCAGCAATGAGATGTGAGACATAGCTCTCTCCGTCAGAATCTTGAGAAGACATCTTGCTCTAATCTGCGGCAGAGACAACTCAAAACAAAAACAGAGGATTGTGTCGTGGTACGGTGGTCAAAACCTTCGAGAGATTATATAATGAATTTTTACCGACCAAAAGAAGTATCGTGCAAGAAAACGGAGTCCAGAGGGCACACGAGGTGCCCACGAGGTAGGGGGCACGCCCTCCACCCTCGTGGATGCCTCATGTCCTTCCCGGACTACTTATTATTTTCCTATTTTCTTAAATATTCCAAAACGGAGAAAAATTGCCATTAGAACTATTTTGGAGTCGATTTACTTACTGTACCACATACTTGTTCCTTTTTGAAGTATGAAACATTCTGGAAAGTGTCCCTTATGTATTCCTCCGGGGTTACGGTTTCAATAACATCATTTTCAACATTTATTGGATTACCTGAGATATAATGTTTGATTCTTTGACCGTTCACCACCTTTGGATTTGTGCCTTCGAAGTTGTTAATTTTTATGGCACCGGAACAATAGACTTCTTCGATAACATAAGAGCCTTCCCATTCAGAGAGAAGTTTTCCTGCAAAAAGTCTTAAACGGGAGTTGTATAACAAAATATAATCACCTACATTAAACTCACGCTTTTGTATCCTTTTGTCATGCCATCTTTTAACTCTTTCTTTAAACAGTTTGGCATTCTCATAGGCATGGGTTCTCCATTCATCAAGTGAGCTAATGTCAAATAGTCTCTTCTCACCGGCAAGTTTGAAATCATAACTGAGCTCTGTAATGGCCCAATATGCCCTATGTTCTAATTCGAGAGGTAAGTGACATGCTTTTCCATAAACCATTTTATAAGGAGACATACCCATAGGATTTTTATATGCGGTTCTATAGGCCCATAATGCATCATCAAGTTTTCTGGACCAATTCTTTCTAGATATGTTAACAATATTTTGCAAAATTAATTTAATCTCCCTATTACTTAGTTCTACTTGACCACTAGATTGTGGATGGTATGGAGATGCAATTCTATGATTAACATCATACTTGGCAAGCATTTTGTGAAAAGCACCATGAATAAAATGTGAACCACCATCAGTCATTAAGTATCTAGGGACTCCAAACCTCGAAAAAAATATCTTCTTTAAGCATCTTAATAGAGGTGTTATGATCAGAACTACTAGTTGGAATAGCTTCTACCCGCTTAGTAACGTAATCAACAGCAACTAAAATATGTGTATACCCATTAGAGGAAGGAAACGGTCCCATATAATCAAAGCCCCAAACATCAAATGGTTCAATAACAAGTGAATAGTTCATAGGCATTTCTTGACGTCTACTAATATTACCAATTCTTTGACATTCATCATAGGACAAGACAAACTTACGGGCATCTTTAAAAATAGTAGGCCAATAATAACCGGATTGCAATACCTTATGCGCGGTTCTATCTCCAACATGGTGTCCTCCATAAGCCTCGGAGTGACACTTGCGTAGGATCTATTCATGTTCATGCTCAGGTACACAACGTCTAATAAGCCCATCTACTCCTTCTTTATAAAGGTGTGGGTCATCCCATAAGTAATGTCTTAAATCATAGAAAAACTTTTTCTTTTGCTGGTATATGAAACTAGGTGGTATAAATTTAGCAACAATATAATTAGCATAATCAGCATACCATGGAGCAGTACAAGAAGCATTTATGACGGCTAATTGTTCATCAGGGAAGCTATCATCAATAGGTAGTGGGTCATCAAGAACATTCTCTGACCTAGACAAGTTGTCTGCAACGGGGTTCTCAGCTCCCTTTCTATCAATAATATGAAAATCAAATTCTTGTAGCAAGAGAACCCATCTAATAAGTCTAGGTTTAGCATTTTTCTTTTCCATAAGATATTTAATAGCAGCATGATCAGTGTGAATAGTTACTTTAGAATCAACAATATAAGGTCTGAACTTATCACAAGAAAATACAACTGCTAATTTTTTTCAGTAGTAGCATAATTTCTCTGGGCACTGTCTAGAGTTTTACTAGCATATTGGATAACATTTAGTTTCTTATCAACTCTTTGTCCTAGAATAGCACCTACAGCATAATCACTAGCATCACACTTAATTTCAAAGGGTAAATTCCAATCAGGTGGTTGGACAATAGGTGCAGAAATCAAGGCTTTCTTAAGTATTTCAAATGCTTCTACACAATCATCATCAAAGACAAAAGGAACATCTTTTTGTAAGAGATTAGTCAGAGGCCTAGAATTTTTTTGGAATTCTTTAATGAACCTCCTATAAAATCCGACATGACCAAGGAAACTTCTTATACCTTTAATGTCCTTAGGACACAACATCTTTTCAATAGCATCAACTTTAGCTTTATCAACTTCAATACCTCTTTCAGAAATTTTATGCCCTGCTACCTCTTGAGCACTGCGTTGGTTTTCCCTTGAAGAGGAAAGGGTGATGCAGTAAAGCAGCGTAAGTATTTCCCTCAGTTTTTGAGAACCAAGGTATCGATCCAGTAGGAGGACACGCACGAGTCCCTCGCACCTACACAAACAAATAAATCCTCGCAACCAACGCAATAAAGGTGTTGTCAATCCCTTCACGGTCACTTACGAGAGTGAGATCTGATAGATATGATAAGATAATATTTTTGGTATTTTTATGATAAAGATGCAAAGTAAAATAAAAGGCAATAAAAATAGCTAAGTGTTGGAAGATTAATATGATGGAAAATAGACCCGGGGGCCATAGGTTTCACTAATGGCTTCTCTCGAGAGCATAAGTATTACGGTGGGTGAACAAATTACTGTTGAGCAATTGACAAAATTGAGCATAGTTATGAGAATATCTAGGTATGATCATGTATATAGGCATCACGTCCGCGACAAGTAGATCGGCTCCTGCTTGCATCTACTACTATTACTCCACACATCAACCGCTATCCAGCATGCATCTAGAGTATTAAGTTCATAAGAACAGAGTAGCGCTTTAAGTAAGATGACATGATGTAGAGGGATAAACTCATGCAATATGATATAAACCCCATCTTGTTATCCTCGATGGCAACAATAAAATACGTGCCTTGCTGCCCCTACTGTCACTGGGAAAGGACACCGCAAGATTGAACCCAAAGCTAAGCACTTCTCCCATTGCAAGAAAGATCAATCTAGTAGGCCAAACCAAACTGATAATTCGAAGAGACTTGCAAAGATAACCAATCATACATAAAAGAATTCAGAGAAGATTCAAATATTGTTCATAGATAAACTTGATCATAAACCCACAATCCATCGGTCTCAACAAACACACCGCAAAAGAATATTACATCGAATAGATCTCCACGAGAATCGTGGAGAACTTTGTATTGAGATCCAAAGAGAGAGAAGAAGCCATCTAGCTAATAACTATGGACCCGAAGGTCTAAGGTAAACTACTCACACATCATCGGAGAGGCTATGGTGTTGATGTAGGACCCCTCCGTGATCGATGCCCCCTCCGGCGGAGCTCCGAAAAAGGCCCCGAGATGGGATCTCACAGGTACAGAAGGTTGTGGCGGTGGAATTAGGTTTTTGGCTCCGTATCTGGTAGTTTGGGGGTACGTAGGTATATATAGGAGGAAGAAGTACGTCGGTGGAGCAACATGGGGCCCACGAGGGTGGAGGGCGCGCCTGGGGGGTAGGCGCGCCCCCTACCTCGTGCCTTCCTGGTTGATGTCTTGACGTAGGGTCCAAGTCCTTTGGATCACGTTCGTTCCGAAAATCACGTTCCCGGAGGTTTCATTCCGTTTGGGCTCCGTTTGATATTCTTTTTCTGTGGAACTCTGAAATATGCAAAAAAACAGCAATTCTGGGCTGGGCCTCCGGTTAATAGGTTAGTCCCAAAAATAATATAAAAGTGTATAATAAATCCCATTAATGTCCAAAACAGAATATAATATAGCATGGAACAATCAAAAATTATAGATACGTTGGAGACGTATCATGCCCCAAGACAATACCTTCATTAACCATAAGTGGCACTTTTCCCAATTCAAGACCAGATTAGTTTCTTCACATCTCTGCAAAACACGATCAAGGTTGCTTAAGCAATCATCAAAAGAAGTTCCATACACGGAGAAATCATTCATGAAAACCTCAACAATCTTTTCACAAAAGTTAGAGAATATAGTAGTCATACATCTATGAAAGGTAGCAGGTGCATTACATAAACCAAAAGGCATACGTCTATAAGAAAAGGTACCGAAAGGGCAAGTAAAAGTGGTCTTTTCCTGATCCTCTTTTGACACAGGTATTTGAGAGAAACCAGAATAACCATCTAGAAAGCAAAAATATGCATGTTTGGATAATCTTTCTTACATTTGATCAATAAAAGGTAAAGGGTAATGATCTTTTCTAGTATCTTTATTCAATTTGCGGAAATCAATTACCATTTTATAACCTGTAACAATTCTTTGTGGGATCAATTCATCTTTATCATTAGGAACAACAGTAATACATCCCTTCTTAGGGACACAATGGACAGGACTTACCCACTGACTATCAGCAACGGGATAAATTATACATGCCTCCAGAAGCTTTAGTATTTCATTTCTTACCACTTCTTTCATCTTAGGATTTAACTGTCGTTGGTGATCAACAACCGGTTTAGCGTCTTTATCCAATTTTATTTTGTGATGGCATAGAGTGGGACTAATGCCCTTAAGATCATCAAGAGTATATCCAATAGCAGCACGGTGCTTCTTCAGAGTTTTCAATAATTTCTCTTCTTCCTGCTCTGAAAGGTTAGCACTAATAATAACAGGATATATCTTCTTTTCATCAAGATAAGCATATTTAAGAGTATCAGGTAATGGTTTAAGTTCAAACACGGGGTCACCCTTGGGTGGAGGAGGATCCCCTAGAATTTCAAGAGGCAAGTTGTGTTTCAAAATAGGTCCCTGTTTAAAGAATACTTCATCTATTTCCCTTCTTTCATTCATAAACATATCATTTTCATGGTCTAGCAAATATTGCTCTAAAGGATCATTAGGAGGCACGGCAATAGAAGCAAGACCAATATTTTCATCTTTACTAGGCAATTCTTTATCATGGGGTTATATCCCCTAAACCAACAGTAGCAATATCCTTTTCGCAATCTATCCTAGCATTAACAGTATCCAAGAAGGGTCTACCAAATATAATGGGGAAAAAGTCATCTTGTGGGGAACCAAGAACAAGAAAATCAGTAGGATATTTAACTTTCCCACATAAGACTTCAACATCTCTAACAATCCCAATTGGTGAAATAGTATCTCTATTGGCAAGCTTAGTTGTAACATCTATATCCTCTATCTCAGCAGGTGTAATATCATGCATAATTTCTTTGTATAAGGAATGAGGTATTGCACTCGCACTAGCACCCATATCACATAAGCCGTGATAACAATAATCTCCTATTTTAACAGAAACAATAGGCATGCCTACAACAGGTCTATGTTTATTTTTAGTATCGGGTCTAGCAATTCTAGCAGCTTCATTACAGAAGTAAACAACATGCCCATCAATACTATCGACCAAGAGATCCTTAACCATAGCAATACTAGGTTCAACTTTAATTTTCTCAGAGTGTAGATGTTCTAGCATTACTCTTACGAACCACAGTTGAAGCTTTAGCATGATCCTTTATTCTAACAGGGAAAGGTGGTTTCTCAATATAAGCGGTAGGAACAATAGGATCAACATTGTAAGTGGTAGTCTTTTGTTCAACTTTAATAGGTTCAACTACTTTTACTTCAATGGGAGGATGATATTTAAACCACTTCTCCTTAGGGAGATCAACATGAGTAGCAAATGATTCACAGAAAGAAGCTACTATCTTAGAGTCAAGTCCATATTTAGTGCTAAATTCACGAAAAACATCGGTATCCATAAAAGATTTAACACAATCAAACTTAGGTGTTATACCTGACTCCTTACCTTCGTCGAGTTACCAATCTTCAGAGTTGCATTTAATTCTTTCCAATAAATCTCATCTGAATTCCATAGTCTTCATCATAAAAGAACCAGTACAAGAAGTATCGAGCATGGAGCGATTATTGAGAGAAAGCCAAGCATAAAAATTTTGAATAATAATTTCTCTTGAGAGCTCATGATTGGGGCATGAATATAACATTGACTTAAGCCTCCCCCAAGCTTGAGCGATACTTTCTCTTTCGCGAGGCCAAAAATTATATATATAGTTATGATCACGATGAACCAGATGCATATGATAAAACTTCTGATGATATTCCAATTTCAATCGGTTGTAGTTCCCTGGTCCAATATCATCACATAGCCTAAACCATGTCAATGCATTTCCCTTCAAGATAAAGGGAGGACCTTCTTCTTGATAACATCCTCGGGCATACCCGCAAGCTTAAATAATCCACAAACTTCATCCACATAGATTAGGTGCATATCGGGATGTAATGTTCCATCTCCTGTAAAAGGATTAGCTAGAAGTTTCTCTATCATACCCGAAGGAATTTCAAAGTAAACATTTTCAGTAGGTTCATAAGGTTGAGGAGCAACTCTTTGCTCTACTGGTCGGGGTGAAGATACCCCGAACAAGCCCCTCAAAGGATTATTTTCCATACTAACAAGTGATAGTAAATTTCAGCACACTATATAAAATTTTCCTTACCAAATTCCACCTACAAAAGGCGCTTCACTCCCCGGCAACGGCGCCAGAAAAGAGTCTTGATGACCCACAAGTATAGGGTATCTATCGTAGTCCTTTCGATAAGTAAGAGTGTTGAACCCAACGAGGAGCATAAGGAAATGATAAGCACTTTTCAGCAAGGTATTCTCTGCAAGCACTGAAATTATCGGTAACACATAGTTTTGTAATAAGGTAATTTGTAACGAGTAAAAAGTAACAAAAGTAAACAAGGTGCAGCAAGGTGGCCCAATCCTTTTTGTAGGAAAGGACAAGCCTGGAAAAACTCTTATATAAAGGAAAACGCTCCCGAGGACACATGGGAATTATTGTCAAGCTAGTTTTCATCATGCTCATATGATTCGCGTTCGTTACTTTGATAATTTGATATGTGGGTGGACCAGTGCTTGGATACTGCCCTTCCTTGGACAAGCATCCCACTTATGATTAACCCCTCTCGCAAGCATCCGCAACTACGAAAGAAGAATTAAGGTAAACCTAACCATAGCATGAAACATGTGGATCCAAATCAGCCCCTTACGAAGCAAAGCATAAACTATGGTTTAAGCTTCTGTCACTCTAGCAACCCATCATCTACTTAATACTTCCCAATGCCTTCCTATAGGCCCAAACAATGGTGAAGTCTCATGTAGTCGACGTTCACATAACACCACTAGAGAAAAGACAACATACATCTCATCAAAATATAGAACAAATACCTAATTCACATGACTACTTATAACAAGACTTCTTCCATATCCTCAGGAACAAACATAACTACTCACAAATCGTATTCATGTTCATAATCAGAGCGGTATTAATATGCATAAAGGATCTGAACATATGATCTTCCACCGAATAAACCAACTAGCATCAACTACAAAGAGTAATCAACACTACTAGCAACCCACGTGTACCAATATGAGGTTTTGAGACAAAGATCGGATACAAGAGATGAACTAGGGTTTGAGAGGAGATGGTGCTGGTGAAGATGTTGATGAACATTGACCCCCTCCTGTCGTGGTTCTAAGTCTGACAGTGAGAATGGGGGGTAAGTATGGAGAGGCAAGATCCTAGCTATGGAGTAGTTGTATGCGCAAGGAGTTTACGAGTTCGGGCCCTTCTCTGAGGAAGTAACAGCCCTACGTCTCGGAGCCCGGGGGCAGTCGACTGGATTAAGTGTGTATGTGTTACAAAGTTCCGAACCCCTGTCCTAGTGGAGGGGGGTGGCTTATATAGAGTTCGCCAGGACCCCAGCCAGCCCACGTTACAAGGGGTTTAATGTACATAAAGAGAGGGGGTTACTGGTAACGCCTGTAATAAAGGACCATGAAGGCCATAAAAGCTACTTATGAGGTGACCGTTTGTAGGCAGTGCCGTTAGGTCTTCTTATGGTCGAGTGATTGTCTTCATGGTCGACTGCTTGTACTTCTGGTCGAGTACGCTTGTGTCCGTCGACTGGGCTGACCAGGTCGACTGACTTGTCGATACTTCTCAGAATGTCTTTCATTGTAGGAGTCATGTCCTTGATTGGGTACCTCAGGTACGATAAGTTACCCTACCCTAGGTATGTATCCTCGTCATTAGCCCCCGAATGGGTCAGGGGTTAAGTGAGAATGGGGTCGAGCCTACGCTTCCGACTCAACCCCCATGCTTCGGTTGCATCTGTCTTCGGATAAATGGAAGTTACGGTGGGACCTCATTCTTCAGTTGCCTTGATCCATTCAGATGCCCGTCGAGTGGTTTCGGATTACCGTCGAGTGCGTTTACGTGACGAGTCCCTTGGGAGACTTAAGGAAACGGATCTTTTTGTCTGACAACCCGTCCTGTCGATCGCGGATCTTGCGGGATTTGAAAATTGAGAAGCGCACCGGACGGAGAAAATCGCGCGAATCGGCTGGATAAGGCAAGGGCGCCTCGATCTCCGCGCCACCTTTTTCGCCACGTACTGCGCGCGCGCCTGTTGCGGGATCTGACTGGGAGGCGCAGGCCCACTGATCAGCCACTCGGGTGTGGCCTTATATAAAGCAATGATTCTGATTTTTTACTGTGTGCCCTCGTTCTTCCTCCCCCTTCCTCCGTAAGCTTCCGCCTCGCTCTCCGCCGCAACCTCGACACCGCCGCTCGGCCAAGACCTCGTTCAGGGCGATGGGGACGGACAAGACGGCGGCGGCGGAACGGGCGAAGAAGGCCGCGGCGAAGGGCAAAGGGAAGAAATCCGGCCGAGGCGGGTCGTCTTCGCGGGCCGCTCTGCCATCCGGCTGGTTGCAGGGGGATTGGATGCCCTCCATCCTTACTCAGGCGGATATCGACGACATGGTGGAGGGGGGACTCATTCCCCACAAGGTCGCTCGCCTTCCTGGGAAGGAGACGGAGCCGAGACCTCGCGAGGGTGAGCGCGTTCTGATAGCCACCCATGTCGACCGGGGGTTTTCCCTGCCCCCGAGTCCTTTCTTTAGGGCTTTCTTGAACTTCTTCGGAGCGCAGCTCCACCATTTCATGCCCAACTCCATAGTCTATCTTGCTGCGTTCGTGTCTCTGTGTGAGTGTTTCTTAGGCTGTCGACCCCACTGGGGCCTCTTCAAGCATATCTTCACTTGCCGATCCCAGTCGGTTAAAAAGCTTAACCCGGACGGGGAGAGGACGCAGGTGATCCAGATGTGCGGGGGCCTCGGGATCCAGACGAGGGGTAAGAGTTGTTTTCCTCCCATGACACTTCCCGATTCCGTGCGTGGGTGGCAGTCGACTTGGTTCTACTGCAAGGACCAGCCGACCCCTGGACACTCGACCGGCCTTCCTCCTTTTACCTTGGACCGAGTGCAGAAACCCGCTTCTTTGAGAGTGGTTCCAGAGGAGAAGGCTCAGGTGAAGGTACTAGTCAGTCGAGTGGTTGAGTTGGTTCGGGAAGGCGTGACTGGCATGGACTTGCTCGAAGTTTTCTCCAGCGACGAATCCAACCTCTCCAGGCTCGGGATCACCCGATGTGGTTGTATTCCGGGCCCGACGACTCCACTCGGATCCACCCGGAGGGGGTCGAGGCTTCTGTGCTGGAGAGCTGGCTGACCAGCATAACCGGGAATAAGGACAACCCCAGGGGTTCCAGGAGGATTGCTCCGCTTGACGGGATGATGGAGACAGACAAGGTACATTTTGCTTCTTCCGACTGAAATTTTCACTCCGTCTAGTAACTGGCTCGCGATAAGTCGACTGATCCTCGTTCTGCCTGTTGTTTCGCAGGAGATCAACGACATGTACTCGATGCCGAATGGGAACCAGGAGCAAGTATCTGAAGGAGGAGGGAGTGGAGGCGAAGGGAGTGAGAATGAAGTTGAAGTCGAGGGTGAAGTCGAGGAGTGGGAATCTGACGATGACGTAGAGGGGGAGGCCGGCGACGACTCGGGTGACGAAGATGAAGAGGTGGAGGTCGACCTTCCTCGACGCGAGAGACGCTCCAAGAACGCTCAGGATCCCGCCGTGGAGCGCGGTCAGTCGAGTGCTCCGGCGGGCCAGTCATCCAAGCGCCCTCGGACCGCGTCGCCGGCCCCAACTGAGAAGGCGCCCAAGCAGCCTAGAGCCATCCCGACCAAGCCACCCAAGGCCTTGCCCAAGATCAGGGTCGCCATCCCGGTCATCTCTGGGTAAGTGACTGTTTTCACCTTTCTTGAGTCGACTAGAACGGATTCTTAGTCGATTCACTTTCAAATCATTTGCTTGGAATCGTGCAGCGCCGCTACTTCCGAAACTTCCATCCAGAATGCTGATGAGACGATGGAGGACGCCGTCACTTCCAACTTAGGTATAATCTTTGACATGAACTGACTATTTAACTGCTGAGTCGATTGGATATTCATTTCTGAACTTTTGTAGCTCCGACCAACATCATTGACCTTCCGGATGACGAGGAGGAGGCGGAAGTGCCGCTCAGGCCTCTTGGGAGGAGAGGCCGGAGGGCCCTGGTCGACAAGGCTCCTCAGACCGTGTCGACTGCCGAGGCGGTGGTCCAAGGGGGTGACAATACCGCCCGGACTACTGTGACTTTTGCTGAGCCACTGACAACTGCCCGGCCTTCGTCGTCGACTGTCCCTCCGCTGGTCGACCCACCCTCGTTCTTCGCCGCCTACCAGACCCCGGAGGATCAAGTGAGTGCTGCTAAGGAGGCTATTCGTCAGGCGGGGCTCGTGATGGAGCAGACCAAAGCGGCTCGGGATGCCAGTCAAGCGGCCTATGACATCAGCTCGGCGTTGCAGCAGAACGTCTAGGTTAGTTGATCTTCACTTGTGTTGTACACCCACTGGGTGCCGTTGGTCCGAAATTTCTCATTTGTGGGGGCACGCTGAGTGCACCCACTGGGTGTAGTCCCCGAGGCCATGGTCGACTGCTGGCAGTCGACTGTGGTCTTTATACTGCCTTTCTGTAGTTGTACTTCTCCACTTGGTAGGGTTTTCTGAGAACGTTTTGGTCAATCCGTGTCGGATGATACTGTATCCGGTCGACTGCTGGCAGTCGCCCCCCCTTTTTTTTTTGAAAACCGGTGGGGGCACGCTGAGTGCACCCACTGGGTGTAGTCCCCGAGGCTACTGTCGAATGTTTTGATTCGGCTGTAGTCTTAGAAGTGTTGTGCTCTTTCTTTCAGTCACTCGGGAGTAACTTATCTTTGATACTCTTTGTCGATTGACTCTTTGCAGAAGTCTTGTGAGCTTGTTGCTCAGCTCGCCGATCTGAAGAATAAGCAAATCCAGCTTAATCTTGATTTACAGTTTGCTCAGGAAAACATGCAGAAGGCGAAGGATGAAGCAAAAGGTATGGCTGGTGAGGACTCGACGGCTGTCTCTGTTCTCCTGTCTGTTCTCAACTCTGTGCTCATTGTTGTTTCGCAGACGAACTGGAAAAGGCCCTGAAGAAGAAAGATCTTGACCTTGCGGAGGCACAAAAGGCGGCTGCGGAGAAGCTGAAGCTTGCTGAAGAGAAACTTGCTTCGGTCGACCAACTTGAGAGCGAGAACGCTAGGCTGAAGTCTGCTCTTGACTCGGCCAACAAGGAAGCGAGTCGACTGAAGACTGACAAGAGTACTCTGAACGACAAGCTCGGCCAGCTGGCGGGGAAGCACAAGGACTTGGGGGATTATCTTGGGGGTCTTGCCAAGAAGCTATACCTCATGCTCGAAGGTAACCCTCTTTGCGCGATTAATCTTGTTGTTGTCGACTCACCATTTGGCTACAGTTTTGAACCGTCGAAACTTCTTTCAGAATTCTGCCGGAATTTTGAGGAAGAGACCAGTCGAGTGGAGACCCGCTTGGACCCTATCAACTCTCCTGTGAAGGACGAAGTGGCCATGAATGTCTTCCGGTTGGAATCCCGTGTCGCTGGTGTGGTGGACTACCTGGCTCGGCTGAAAGCTGCAGTGTCACGGATCGACTCCGCACTCTGGCCCAAGGAGACGCTTCAGAACGACCTTGAATCTCTGGTCACTCGACTAAGTGAGGTTCCAGGTCGACTGCAAGAATGGAAGAAGTCTTCTGCTAGGTGCGGTGCTGACGTGGCTCTGTCACTGGTTCGCGTCCACTGCAAGGAGGCGCGCGAGGAGAAGCTGGCCGCTCTCCAGGTTGCTAATACCAGGAAGTATAACTTTCAGGACTTCATGGAGACCTTCATCGCTGCTGCCACTCGGATTTCTGATGGGATCGACTTGGACGAATTTGTTGCACCATCCAGTCCTCCGCCGGAGGAGTAAAAAACTGATGTTCTTTGCCTTAAATTTGCCTCGGAATGCCGAGTGGTTTATGTAACCGATAAACTCCGTCGAGCTTATAGCTCGAGTACTTTTATTTGCGATCTAGGATCTTTTGGTTTTGTCCGAATTTGGCTCGACGTTGAATGTCTTCGTGACTTGATCCGCCGATCTATTATTCGTTGTTCCCTCAGAGGCTGCCTGGTTTGCACGATGCTTATCGCTGCGATGGTGTCTGTCAACCTGGCTTAGGCGAGCATTGGGCTGCAGCTAAGTCCTCGAGTGGGAGGTTTGCTCTTCACTCGGTAGGAGTCCAATTACTTAGTCGAGTGCTTGGACTGCAGCTAGGCTCCCGAGTGGGAGGTTCGCTCTCCACTTGGTAGAATTTCAATTACTTAGGCGAGTACTTGGACTGCAGCTAAGCCCCCGAGTGGGAGGTTTGCTCTCCACTCGGTAGGATTTCACTTACTTAGGCGAGTACTAGGACTGCAGCTAAGCCCCCGAGTGGGAGGCTGGCTCTCCACTCGGTAGGATTTTTCAAACTTAGGCGAGTACTTGGACTGCAGCTAAGCCCCCGAGTGGGAGGTTTGCTCTCCACTCGGTAGGATTTTTTCAAACTTAGGCGAGTACTCGGACTGCAGCTAAGCCCCCGAGTGGGAGGTTTGCTCTCCACTCGGTAGGATTTTTTCAAACTTAGGCGAGTACTTGGACTGCAGCTAAGCCCCCGAGTGGGAGGTTTGCTCTCCACTCGGTAGGATTTTTTCAAACTTAGGCGAGTACTCGGACTGCAGCTAAGCCCCCGAGTGGGAGGTTTGCTCTCCACTCGGTAGGATTTTTTCAAACTTAGGCGAGTACTTGGACTGCAGCTAAGCCCCCGAGTGGGAGGCTGGCTCTCCACTCGGTAGGATTTTTCAAACTTAGGCGAGTACTTGGACTGCAGCTAAGCCCCCGAGTGGGAGGTTTGCTCTCCACTCGGTAGGATTTTTTCAAACTTAGGCGAGTACTTGGACTGCAGCTAAGCCCCCGAGTGGGAGGTTTGCTCTCCACTCGGTAGGATTTTTTCAAACTTAGGCGAGTACTTGGACTGCAGCTAAGCCCCCGAGTGGGAGGTTTGCTCTCCACTCGGTAGGATTTTTTCAAACTTAGGCGAGTACTTGGACTGCAGCTAAGCCCCCGAGTGGGAGGTTTGCTCTCCACTCGGTAGGATTTTTTCAAACTTAGGCGAAACGGATTCGCAGCTAAGCCCCCGAGTGGGAGGCTGGCTCTCCACTCGGTAGTAGGATTTTCTGAAAACTTAGGCGAAGCGGATTCGCAACTAAGTCACCCACTGGGGGAAATTTAGACAAACAGAAAAAGAAATAGCAGTCTTTTGCTTGAAACAAAAGAATTACAGAGGTACTTTTATTACATCTCAGTCGAGTGAGTTTTTAAGTGTAAAAAGGACGGAGCAGGTCCGCGTTCCATGCTCGAGGCTCGTCGATCCGTCGATCGATGTTGTAGAGGTGATACGCTCCGTTGTGCAGGACTTTGGTGATGATGAAGGGGCCTTCCCAGGTCGGGGCAAGTTTGTGAGGTTTTTGCTGATCCACGCGGAGGACCAAATCTCCTTCTTGAAAGGCTCGACCCTTCACATTTCTGGCGTAAAACCGACGCAATTCTTGCTGGTAGATGGTCGAGCGGGTTAGAGCCATCTCTCTTTCCTCCTCCAAGAGGTCGACTGCATCTTGCCGGGCATGTTCTGCTTCTGCTTCGGAATATAACTCGACTCGAGGCGCGTTGTGGAGCAAGTCGCTTGGCAAAACCGCTTCGGCTCCATAGACCAGAAAGAATGGCGTTCTTCCAGTCGACCGGTTAGGGGTGGTCCTCAACCCCCATAGAACTGACGGAAGTTCGTCGACCCAGGCGCCTGCTGCGTGTTTGAGATCACGCATCAGTCGGGGTTTTAGTCCTTTGAGGATGAGGCCATTCGCGCGTTCGGCCTGTCCATTCGACTGAGGATGAGCAACTGAAGCATAGTCGACTCGAGTGCCCTGAGAGGCGCAGAAGGCTTTGAATCTGTCATTATCAAAGTTTGATCCGTTATCTGTGATGATGCTGTGCGGAACTCCATATCTGAATATCAATCCCCTGATAAAACTGATGGCAGTGCTTGCGTCGAGGTCTTTTATGGGTTTGGCTTCTATCCACTTCGTGAACTTGTCGACTGCGACCAACAAGTGGGTGAAGCCACTCCTACCAGTTCTCAGTGGTCCGATCATATCTAGACCCCAGACAGCGAAAGGCCAGACGAGTGGAATGGTCTTCAAGGCGGAGGCGGGCTTGTGAGACATGTTGGAATAAAACTGGCACCCCTCGCACTTGTCGACTATATCCTTTGCCATTTCGTTCGCCTTTGGCCAGTAGAAACCCGCTCGGTATGCTTTAGCCACGATGGTCCGAGAGGACGCGTGATGGCCGCAGGTCCCCGAGTGGATGTCCTCGAGAATTATCTGTCCTTCTTCAGGCGTGATGCACTTCTGACCAACTCCAGTCACGCTTTCTCTGTATAGCTGCCCTTTGATTACTGTAAAGGCTTTGGATCGACGGACGATCTGCCGAGCCTCTTCTTCATCTTCTGGGAGCTCTTTTCTTATGATATACGCGATGTACGGCACTGTCCAATCGGGAGTGGTGGTCATAACTTCCATAATCAGGTCGACCACAGCTGGTATCTCCACTTCGGTCGAGTCAGAGGCGCTTTTTGGTTGTGGAGGCTCTTCTGTGAAAGGATCTTCTTGTACTGATGGTGTGTGAATGTGCTCTAAACACACATCTTTAGGGATGGCCTCCCTTTTGGACCCTATCTTCGCCAAATCATCTGCAGCTTGATTTTTCAGTCGGGGTATATGATGGAGCTCCAACCCCTCGAATCGTTTCTCCAGCTTTCTCACTGCGCTGCAATATCCCGTCATGGATGGGCTTCGGACGTCCCACTCCTTCATCACTTGATTAACAACCAGATCTGAGTCGCCGTAGACCATGAGGCGACGGACGCCTAGCGAAATGGCCATACGTAATCCGTATAGAAGCGCTTCATACTCTGCCTCATTGTTGGAGGAATCAAAGTGAATCTGGAGGACATACTTGAGCTTATCTCCTCGGGGGGAAACCAGTACAACCCCCGCACCGGATCCGTTCAGCATCTTGGAGCCATCGAAAAACATAGTCCAGTGCTCCGAGTGAACTTGAGTCGGAAGCTCCTGCTCGGTCCACTCGGCGAGGAAATCAGCTATTGCCTGGGACTTAATAGCTTTCTTTGCCTCGAACTTGATATCAAGAGGAAGAAGTTCAATTGCCCATTTCGCCACTCGACCGGTTGCATCTCTGTTATGAAGAATCTCTGATAATGGAGCGTCGCTGACGACTGTGATAGAGTGATCGGAGAAATAATGAGCAACCTTCTTCGTGGTCATGTAAATCCCGTAAACGAGCTTCTGATAGTGGGGATATCTTTGCTTCGACGGGGTCAGAACTTCAGAGAGATAATACACTGGGCGTTGAACTTTGAAGGTCTTTCCTTCCTCTTCCCGCTCGACCGTAAGAACGGTACTAACGACTTGTCCCGTGGCTGCTATGTAAAGCAACAATGGCTCTTTGCTGACAGGAGCAGCAAGCACCGGCTGGGTGGAGAGCAGAGCTTTCAGCTCTGCGAATGCTGCATCAGCTTCTGGAGTCCATTCGAACGTGTCTGACTTCTTCATCAGTCGGTAAAGAGGCAGCGCCTTTTCACCGAGCCTGGAGATGAATCGACTTAGGGCGGCCAAGCATCCAGTAAGTTTCTGGACGTCGTGCACACGCACGGGGCGTTTCATCCGGAGTATGGTGCCAACTTTTTCAGGGTTAGCGTCGATTCCTCGTTCGGAGACAAGGAAACCGAGTAACCTTCCTCCAGGGACTCCAAATGTGCACTTCGACGGATTGAGCTTGATATCATAACTCCTGAGATTGGCAAAAGTTTCAGCTAGGTCAGTCAGCAGGTCGGAACCTTTCCGTGACTTGACCACTATGTCATCCATGTATGCTTCTACATTCCGACTGACTTGAGTGATTAAGCACTTCTGAATCATTCTCATGAATGTAGCTCCGGCGTTCTTGAGACCGAAAGGCATGGTAACATAGCAGAAACACCCAAATGGGGTGATGAAAGCTGTTTTTATTTCATCGGGTCCATACAGACGGATCTGATGGTATCCAGAGTAAGCATCTAAAAAGGATAACCTCTCGCATCCTGCAGTCGAGTCGACTATTTGATCGATGCGGGGAAGAGGAAAATGATCTTTCGGGCAGGCCCGATTGATATGCTTGAAATCGATGCACATGCGCAACGATCTGTCCTTCTTAGGGACCATCACAACATTAGCGAGCCACTCGGAGTGGTAGATCTCGCGAATGAATTCTGCTGCTAGGAGTCGGGCCACCTCTTCGCCAATGGCCTTTCTCTTCTGAACGGCGGACCGTCGGAGATGCTCCTTGACTGGTTTGGCCTTTGGGTCGACTCGGAGGCGGTGCTCGGCCAGTCCCCTGGGCACACCTGGCATGTCAGCAGGCTTCCATGCAAAGATGTCCCAGTTCTCACGGAGGAACTGGACGAGCGCTTCTTCCTATTTGGGGTCGAGTGTAGTGGAGATGTTGGTTGGAGCCGCATTTGGATCGGTCGGGTGGATGTGGACTTGCTTGGTCTCACCAGTCGACTGAAATGCTGATTCCGTGGCGGGCTTCTTGGCTCGTAACAATTCACTCGGGTCCGCAGTCTTCTGGTACTCTTGCATCTCTATCTTGGCCATCTGAGCGTCAGCAATTTTGGCGCCTTTCTGAAAGCACTCCTCTGCCTTCTTCCGATTGCCAACGATGGTGATTACACCTTTGGGGCCAGGCATCTTCATCTTGAGGTATACGTAGCATGGTCGAGCCATGAAGCGAGCATAGGCTGGCCTCCCAAGAATGGCGTGGTACGCACTCTGAAAATCCACGACCTCAAAGGTTAATTTTTCTTTCCGGAAATTCTTCGAGTCACCAAAGACGACGTCGAGAGTGATTTGACCGAGTGACTCAGCTTTCTTCCCAGGAATGACTCCGTGGAAGCTCATGTTGCTGGGGCTGATCCGGGACATCGGAATGCCCATCCCCTTCAATGTCTCTGCATACAACAAGTTTAGCCCACTGCCGCCGTCCATCAGAACCTTGGTCAGTCGAGTGCCTTCAACAATTGGGTCGACCACCAACGCTTGCCTCCCTGGGGTGGCAATATGAGTCGGGTGATCGGACTGGTCGAAGGTGATGGCGGTTTGGGACCACTTCAGGTAATGGGGTGTCACCGGAGCGACCATGTTTACTTCGCGATTGATGACCTTCAGTCGACTCTTACTTTCGACATCAGCGAAAATCATCAGAGTGGAATTGATTTGGGGGTATTCTTCACCGCTGTCTTCTCTGTCTTCAACTTTGTCTGACTCTTTCCCTTTGTCCTTGGCTTGCTTCCCTTGGAACTGTTGCATCAGGAGTCGACACTGTCGAGTGGTATGCTTAGGGTAAATGAGATTTCCCTCTTCATCTTTCTTCGTGTGAATGTGGCATGGTAAGTCCATCACGTCGTTCCCGTCCTGGTCTTTCACTTTCTTGGGGTTCCAAGGACCCTTGGGTTTCCCCTTAAACTTCCCTGGGGTCACAGCTAAGGTTTCCCCGGGGGCGACTGGCTCGGCCTTGCGCTTCTGCTTCCGACTGGAGTGTCCTCCGCCGGCCTCATTAGCGGCAGCCTTATACTTGCCACTCCGGAGTCTATCTTCTTCTTCTCCGTTCGCGTACTTGGTGGCGATTTCCATCATTCGACTCAGAGTCATATCTCCGGTTCGACCAAACTTCAAAGTTAACTCCCTGTTTCTGACACCTTCCTTGAAGGCGCAAACTGCCTGATGATCGGATACATTCTCGACCGTGTGATTCAGAGTGATCCACCTCTGGATATAATCCCTCAGGGTTTCACTCGACTTCTGAACACATGACTGCAATTCTGTCAACCCCGCTGGTCGCTTGCAAGTCCCTTCGAATGTCCTGACAAACACCTGGGCTAGATCTTCCCAAGTATAAATACTGCTGGGAGCCAACTGATTCAACCACGCTCTGGTTGATCCTTCCAACATGAGGGGCAAATGCTTCATGGCCACCTCGTCGTTGCCGCCTCCGATCTGAACAGCCACTCGGTAATCCTCGAGCCATGTGTCCGGCTTGGACTCTCCGGTGAACTTGCTGACTCCAGCCGCCAACCTGAAGTTGGGGGGAATCACTGCAGCTCTGATTGCTCTGCTGAAACACTCGGGACCTGAGACGCGAACTCTGCTACTGGACGGGGCGCCTCTGTCACGGTCTTCTCGGTGAGCTCTATTTCGGTCGACCAGACCTTGAACGATGATGGATCTCGCATCAAAGCCTGGTCCCCTGGGGTCGACTGGGACCTTTCGCCCAGTACTGAACTGGCGTCTGTCTTCTTGCCGTCGAGGAATGTACGACCCGGCTCTTGGGGGAGGAGAAGGCACTCGACGTTGATCGTTGCGATCGAATCGGTGCTCATATCGCTCGTGCCCTTGGTACTGATCCTCGTGCTGGCCTCTGTGTCCTTCACGCCTCGGGGGCGACCTCGGACTATGAGCCGACTGAATGGAATTCGCAGTGACGGATCGACTGTGAATCCTGTTGCGCGACTGGGACACGGCTGAATTCTGGTCACCCGCTGCACGAAGCAAATCTCTGATCTGCAACAGACCTCTCCCTGCCTCTGACTGTGAAGGCTGGATCGACTCCGCTATGCGAGCCGCAGCTGCCAAATTCTGAATCGGGGTACGGTATACCTGGGTCGGCGGCTGGAAGACGCGACGACGACTGGACTCGGGAGCGGGCGGTCGTGCGCGCTCGTCGAGTGCTCTCTGGAGATTCTCCAATCGAGTACGTTCAGCCAAATTGGCCAAGCGCGCCTCCTCCAGGGCTCGCGCCTCAGGGGTTTCTCCAACGATAGGAGTGTGAAGGGCGTCCATGTTCCGGCGACGGAGTTCCTCCCTCTGCACTGAGGTAAGGGGCTCGGGCATGTACTCTTCGTGACCCCGCGCCGGAATCCCCCCTGCGGCAACCTCTTCGGTATGGGGGAATCCGGGGGGGCTACGTGGTCCGTCGACCATTAGTACTTCCGCCGCTGGATCACTGCTGTCGCACTCGGACGCAGTCTCTACGGAGCCAGTCGACAGATCGAACAGGCCGTAGAGCGACTCGTCGGGCTCGATTGCCGCGACTTGGGGGATGGCTGACTAGCGGGCCAGTGCGTGCTTCACCCACCACTAGAGTCTCGACCGACCGGTGCGCTTGCGCTGGTGGGAAGCTGATGACGATGATGACGATGACGGCGCAACGAATGCCGACCCGTACTGGGTCGACGGTTGCCGCAGGAGGACGCCGCGGACGCATGCGCGAAAATGCGTGGCTCCGCGGGCGGGAAGCGCGTCCACGTCGAGTGGAGCCTCCTGCAGCCAAGCAGAGTTGTCAACGACGAAGGAGAGAGCGCCGAGACGGATCTCGCGGCTCTCGACCGTGACTCCGCTTGAAAACATGATGTGGGTTGAAAGAATCCCAACTCCTCCAACAAATCGCTAGAACACCTGCCCCACGGTGGGCGCCAACTGTCGTGGTTCTAAGTCTGACAGTGAGAATGGGGGGTAAGTATGGAGAGGCAAGATCCTAGCTATGGAGTAGTTGTATGCGCAAGGAGTTTACGAGTTCGGGCCCTTCTCTGAGGAAGTAACAGCCCTACGTCTCGGAGCCCGGGGGCAGTCGACTGGATTAAGTGTGTATGTGTTACAAAGTTCCGAACCCCTGTCCTAGTGGAGGGGGGTGGCTTATATAGAGTTCGCCAGGACCCCAGCCAGCCCACGTTACAAGGGGTTTAATGTACATAAAGAGAGGGGGTTACTGGTAACGCCTGTAATAAAGGACCATGAAGGCCATAAAAGCTACTTATGAGGTGACCGTTTGTAGGCAGTGCCGTTAGGTCTTCTTATGGTCGAGTGATTGTCTTCATGGTCGACTGCTTGTACTTCTGGTCGAGTACGCTTGTGTCCGTCGACTGGGCTGACCAGGTCGACTGACTTGTCGATACTTCTCAGAATGTCTTTCATTGTAGGAGTCATGTCCTTGATTGGGTACCTCAGGTACGATAAGTTACCCTACCCTAGGTATGTATCCTCGTCACCTCCCGATGAGAGGATCGATGGTGATGACGATGGTGACGAATTCCCCCTCCCGAAGGGATGTTTCCCCGGCAGATCAGCTCCTCCGGAGCCCTAGATTGGTTTTGCCAGGTTCCGCCTCGAGGCGGCGGCGCTTCGTCCTGAAAGCTTCCTTATGATTTTTTCCAGGGCAGAAGACGCCTTATACCAGAAGATGGGCATCGGGGGGGCTGCTAGGTGGCCCACGAGGCAGGGGGCGCGCCCAGGGGGTAGGGCGCGCCCTCCACCCTCGTGGACAGTGGGTGGCCCCCCTCTGGTGCTTTCTTCATCCAATATTTTTAATATATTCCAAAACTGACTTTCGTGGAGTTTTAGGACTTTTGGAGTTGTGCAGAATAGGTCTATAATATTTGCTCTTTTTCCATCCCAGAATTCTAGCTGTTGGCATTCTCCCTCTTCATGTAAACCTTGTAAAATAAGAGAGAAAAGGCATAAGTATTGTGACGTAATGTTAGTAACAGCCCATAATGCAATAAATATCGATATAAAAGCATGATCCAAAATGGACGTATCAGGTTCTGCTCACAAAGGAGCTGGAGTTGATCCTGGATGAGACATCAATGATGGAGGAGCCCAACCTCATCGCCAAGGAGGAGGAGGAGGATCGTTACACGTCGGAGAAGACGCGAGAAGATCCAGTCCTCGATGAGTGGCTAGATTGGAATCCAAAAGCAGACTCAGGAGAGATCTTGTTCGCACATCTGCCACCATGTGCTCCCCTTCGCCTCACCATCAAGGAGGCATGGGATGAGCTCTACGAGGACTTTGCCTCTGCTGTCTGCCCTGATGAAATCTTCGAGCATACCGCCGGGGGAAGGCGTTGCGGTTAGAGAGGGATCATGTCGTCTGGCTCCATTACGATGAGAAGCAAACAGGCTTGGCGCAGGAGTGCGAGCAGTTCAGATGGTGCAAATTCTACATAGAGTTGTTGTCATGGACCGAGACGGATCATATCATATTAGGTCTTCACCCCTCGACAACCACCGGCGGAATGGGACGAAGACGAGGTCGTCAGACTATCACACTGTCGTGCGTAGACGACGACTCTTCACATGTGCATGTGCCTCATGTGTTGCATTCACCATCATCGTGGTGAGGAGCAACTAGTGCTTCTCACGAGACATAAAAAGACATCGGTTTAGTAAAAAGAATCGCTAATCAATTTTACACCTATTTAAATACATTATAACTAAGCACTCTAGGAAGCCTCTCAAGCTATCAGACTACAGAGCCGTCCATTCTCTAGATCTGGTCGTGCACGGCCATCTGATTCACATACAAGTTCTGTCAAGTGCGCGGCATGCCGAAACTCGCGTGAATGTCCTTAAGGGCCGCTACTCCCGCGACATTTTTGGAGACCCGTGGTTCGTTGTCCTAGCGGGGGGTATACATGTGTTTTTTTATATTAGGCAAAGCGGGAATATAGGTGGCCCGCTTGTGGGGGTCGTCCTCAACTCAGTCCATTAGACAGCTCCGGTACTCCCTCCCGATCTCCCCTCTCTCTCTCCGTTGGGTTGCGCCTGGTCCGTGAGCCTCGGGCGAGAGGGTCGCTTCGCGGGTCGATTCCAGGGTGTTGTGGCCAGAAAAGCAATCGTCGTTGTAGATTGAAGTCGAGGCGCTACTGGACTTTAATGACGCGCGATGTGCGCCACTCGCAGGCGGTGGCTAATTGCAGGTCAGTTACCATCTCGATCTGTGTTATTTAGCATCCATATAGCCTCCTTTGTCCTACTGTTCCAACCCCAGCCCGTTTTGCTGCTTCGTCTCCTCCACTTTCTCTTCTCCAAGGCATTCTCCATCGAATTTGGAGTTCATCTTTTATTGATGTTGTGTGTTATACTCCCAACTCAGTGCAGGTGCTCTTAGTACAGATTGATGTGCTATGGAGAGGCGACGTCCATGGCGGGCGTGAGACCGCAACGGCAGCGGTGACTTGCCCAATGGAGTTAAGGAGAGGCGACGATGATGTTGGCCTGAGCCGACGATAGCGGCTGCGGTGGCTCCCGCGCGAGGAGCTCCTCCACCCAGTGGCGGAGACAGGGGGACCAGGGCCCTGGCCCCCCCTAACATCACTGATTTGGTATTAATATTACAATGAACAGTGCAGAATTTAGAGAATAATACAAGCATTAGTGTAGTTTGGCCCCTGTAATCCAATGTTTGTGTCATTTGGCCCCCCTAATCTTTCATTCATGGCTCCGCCACTGCCTCCACCACCCATGTCGCCTTCTCGTTGCAGGTTCGATCTTTCTTTCAACCTTCATATTGTGCAGATCCATCCATGTCGACCCTGATTGCGCCAATTCTATAATTGATATATGAGGAGGTGTCTTGTCTAGGATTGTTGTCTTGGTTCAGATTTCTAGATGACGCAAGGTAGAAGATTAGCACCACATGAAGACTATCAATGTTAGTGCATGCCATTGCCAACTAGGAGCTAAGGAGAGGCGACGATGATGTGATACTTGTTTTCTTGCTGTCCCAAAAATTTGTGTGATTTACAGTGGATATAGCGGACTATTTCACATCTGAAAATTCATCCCATGTAACTTCCAGGTTACACTTTACCCTCTATTGCTTTCAAATTAGATATTCAGATTACTAAAACTTGAGATTATTTAGATCTGGTAGCAACAGTGGGTCGTTTGAGGGGCGTCGGAGCTACCTTTTGTTTTTCCAATGCATTTATTTTCGTTTCATGCTATTACTGGATCCTAATCATGCCATCATTTAGGTTGTGAAAGGGAAATCTTTAGTGTGCCAGTGAGCATGAAGCAGTTGCGCATTGTGTTGCATTCGAGTGTTATCAACAGTCCACCAAAATAGCTTCCGAGCTAATCCAGGTACACATGCAAATTCCGTGTAATGTTTATCTAAGAGGATAGAGAATATTTCTTGACTTGCGTATATTGTAATAAAACGTGCAATATGCAGTTCAAGTATTAAAGAATAATGATTATGTTGTTGCTCTTTATGAAGCAGATGCATAAATGACATTAGTAATTGTAAATAAGCTTCTTGATGTTTTACTTGTCTAAGGATTCATATTTCAAACTATTTGCCGGCTCTGTAAGAACAATTCTTTGACCTAAGCATGATGCATAATCTTCATTTTTGGTACTTTGGTAGGTTATCAAGTTTGGCAGCGGGGTGAGTTAACTCTCTCATTCTTTTTATGTATGATGTTGTACGTGTGGGTTATTGCAAGACGATGAATTGAAGATTACACGATTATAGCTAGACCGGAAGTATTAGAAGTGTGTATTTTAACTGGCTCCGACTATAAAAAAAACTTTACCAATGAGCGCTAGCATGTGTGGCGTTTTTAGTCAGATCTGCCAACCATCAAGGGGGGTTCAGAACTCAGACTTGCCCGTGACATCTTCCATAATAGTCGGAAATCAGTGTGAAATAAGTTCATTCACTCAGCCATAAGCTGATAAGGCAAACCATGTCGTATCGGTGTCTATTGGGCATACTTCCTTCACCATTTCATGAAAAATAAATAAAACATGTGTGGCATAGCCGTCATACAAGATAAGGTGGTCCTAATAATGATTTTTCTGTTTTCACTTGGGCCATTGTGAAGCATTGGATCTTGTTTGGATGGTGGATGTAGAGCCGCATGTTACGGCGTGATTACGTGAAGGCAAGTCACCTGATCCAAGATTATAAAATATATGTATGATCTCCTTCCGTGTGAGAAATATAAAAAATATATGTAGGCTCTCCTACCGTTATATTGTAAAATAAATGGATGGACGAGGCAATGGCCCCTCCGTTTTTTTCCTGCATTGTTCTTTCTATCCTGGAGTCAGCTAATTATATAGCACAACATACTGATTATCACCATCTGGAGTTTACTCTTGCTCATCATAGTGACTATATTTTGCTCCAGATCGTGTGCTCCATTTTGAAGTATATATAAGTACACGTTAAATGCACTACATAGGAGCATGTCGCTTAATTAAGCACTAGCTCACAGTGTGTAATGCAGACACAATACATGCTGATTTTTAGGTCAGATTGTGTATCCCATCTCCAAGTTAAATAGTATATTGGTGTTGCTTGTTTTGATATCTCATTTGTATCTATCATTTTTTTAGTTTGATGTCATTTTATTTCTGAGATTGTGATCCACCACTGTTTTTTCAGGTATTATGGTTGGGTGTGCAGTTTCTCATTCAAGGTCGTGATTAGCAACAAAACATAGTTGTTATGATGGCCATGATGTAAACTTAGTTGTTACAATGGCCATGATTTTTGAAATCCAAATATCTTAGATTTTTGTTGAAGCTTACTCTTATGATATTTGTTTTGTTTCCTTTGCAAATTGTTTAACACAAACCCTTCAACTTTCTTAGTTTCCTTACTTTTAACCTGTAGAAGCCATGGTGGTATTTTAAACTATTCCAATGCATTAAATCGAACATTTCATAGTACAAATGGATGGGCGCAGCAACGCGCGTCATCGATGATCTAGTGTAACCACATTGTGATGCAATGTTATCTTGTATTTAGCATTTCAATCCCAATAAAAGATATGAAGGCCTCATATGGCGACTCTGTGTTTATGCACAACTGCCTTGGCCTCCATATCCATATGGAGCGAGCTTCAAACTCATATGGTGAATCTGCTAGAGTTGCTCTAACATCCTAGATCTAACAACACTAAAATGACAAATTTACAATCATAATAGATCGCATAATTTTGTTGAAGAACCCAAAATAGCTAAATCGTCGTCTCTATCATAAACATGATACTAGGTATAATGATACACCTATTTATTCATGCTTGGTGCACATTAATTTTATGCATCTTTTGTAAATGAACGATAATCTTATGCGGCACACGACAACCCATCCTATACTACATAATGATACTCTTGTGCACTAAAATATTCTAAATGAATTTTGTGGAGCAATTTCTAAACATAAAGAATCAAAAATATTATTTGACTACTACAAAAATTCTAAAAAATGTTGTAATTGTGCTTATAGATGTGTATTATGCACGGATGAATTCCCATTAATATATCTCTTCATCTGCGGTGCATAGAAAAAAGACAAATATGTGGATTATAATGGAGTACGAATCACATAGTATTATTTTATCTTAAATATATGTAGAAACATCCATATGTATACAAAGAGAAGATATTTGGGACTTTGAAAATATTCTTAATTATTTTAGGCATATTAGAAAAATTATCACTCCTAGTTTTGAGAGACCAACAAACAAAAATATATGCGGTGGTGCTGAGTCACCTTGATAAATTCCTCAAGACAACTTATTTTTTTTGGAGAAATCCACCAAATTTCACAACACACTTGCGATGGTGACACAATCTAGGAAAAATAATTTAGATCTCAAAAGAATTTGTGTTAGTATATGCAAAATTAGTACCATATATTTCTGAAAACTGAGTGTTAGCATTTGTTAACCACCACTTAGGCTCAAATAAAATATATATTAAACTTCACTTAGACTCAAAATTTGTTTTATTAGATGAATTCAAAATTTGATTTCAAAACTGTGATAAATTGTTAGTATGAATAAACTACAGAGTATCAAAACTCGGTGAGTTTGGTCGGTGCACAAAAGTGTGGTCTGTATAAGGAGCACATTGGTGCTCGTGCACCTACTCAGTTTTAGATAATGCCACAACATTGCCTCCAAAAAAAGGATAATGCCAAAACAATAATAAATAGGTTTCGAGGGGTCAAGATGTGCAACGAAGTTTTCACACATAAGGATGAGTGCCTAAGTACACGCAACAAAACTAAATTCACGTGCATACTTACATAAGATAAACAACGCAAATTCAGTTCATAAACTAGATGATTGAGAACATGACCTTGAGCGTTATAAGGCAGCATACCACTCCCCCATATAATAACTATGAACCGCAATTTTTTTATAAGAAATTATTATACTTTTTCATATATATTTTTAAATAACTACTATTTTTGTACTCATTTAGTTGGCATAACTAAGCACATAATGATATTTCTACAGTTTAATCATGATGATCTTATATGGTACACATCTATCACACTTTGCGCCCACGCTAAATTTAAATTTCATCTTGTAACAAAAATTATTTTAGTTTTCCCTTTTTCACGACATGTATCCTTACAATTATGGTTAAACAAGATATCCTTAAATAAGATTTTATTTATTTATTTCTGTTTTCTTTGGTTTTCTGTATTCTCATTTTTTTCTTTCTTTTATTTTGATTCTTTCTATTCTTTCTTCTCTGTTTTTTCATTCTTTCTAGCATTTTGTTTCTTTGCTTTTCTTATTTTCTTTATTTTGTTTCTATTTTCGGTTTTCTTTGTTCTTTTGGTTATTATTCTACATTTTTTGTATATGTCAACAATATTTTTCTAATACACGTCTAATATTTTTCCAATACAGATTATACATTTTTGTAATACATGATCAACATATTTTTTCTATACACATTTAACACTTTCCAAATGCTTGATTCAAATTTTGAAATACATGTTCAACATTCTTTCAAATGCTTGATTCACATTTTTTATACACATGATCAAAAAATTCATTATTTTTTAATACATGGTCAACATTTTTTCTATACACATTTAACATTGTTTAAATGCTTGATCAACATTTTTCAAATAATTGTTCAACATTTTTTGCAAACGCTTATTAACATTTTTGTATACATGATCAAAAGAATTCATCATTTTTCTCAATACATAGTCAACATATTTTCTATAGTCATTTAAAACTTTTCAAATGCTTGATGAACATTTTTCAAATATTTGTTCAACATTTTTTTCAAATGCTTGATTGCATTTTTATATACATGATCAAAAAAATTCATCATATTTTGAATACATGGTCAAAAAAAATTCTATAGACATTTAACATCTTTGAAATGGTTGATCAACATTTATCAAATACTTGTACAACATTTTTATCAAATGCTTGATTAATATTTATTATATACATGATAAAAATCATCCTTTTTAATACATAGTCAACAGTTTTTCTATAGACATTTAACATTTTTCAAATTATTGATCAATTTTTCCCAAATACTTGTTCAACATTTTTTTCAATTGTTTGATTAACATTTTTATACACATGATTAGCATTTTTTTAATACATGGTTAACATTTTTTTTCTATTGACATTTAACTTTTTTCAAATGCTTGATTAATATTTTTCAAATACTTGTTCAATATCTTTTCAAATGCTTGATTAACATATTCATATACATGATAAAAATAATTCATCATTTTTTAATACATGGTCAACATTTTTTTATACACATTTAACTATTTTCAAACAGTTGATAAACATTTTTTCAAATGATTAATTACATTTTTATATACATGATCATGAAAAAAAATTAATACATGATCAACATTTTTTCAATACACATTTAACAAATTTCAAATGCTTGGTCAACATTTTTCAAATACTTGTTCAAAAAAATTCAAATTCTTGATTAACATTTTTTAAATACATGATCAAAAATTTATACGCAAATTTTATATATTTTTGTATATGTGGTAAACATTTCTCTATACACATTTAACATGTTTCAAATGCTTGGTCAACATTTTTTTTAAATATTTTCATAGAGTGTTTTTGTAATACTAGCACAAATGCCCATGCGTTGCAACGGGTGTAAAAAAACACTTCCCTAACCCAGTGGCTCAAGACTCCCCCCCCCCCCCCACACACACACGCAACAATCAAGCACCTATTTTCAACAGATACTCTCTTTTTCATTATAATTCTCAAAAAAAATATTATACTTGAGCAACAATAAATAAACATTTTTTAATATTAATTTATACATAGTATTATTTTGCAGGTGTTAAACAATTATAACATAATTTTCTCTCGATTTAGGACGGGGTAAGACTATGCGTTTGTGGGACTATAGCGAGTGGCAGAGGACTAAAAAAAATTTAGGCCAGCGAACTCTAAAGCATAAAAGAAACTCTTTCGACGCAAATTACTAAAATGCACACAAATAATTTTATCAAAAATATACTAAAATTCTTAGAAAATCACTCCGTTGTCAGGTCATTTTCTCAAAGTGATACTAAAATTTGAAAACAATTATCTCTCTCATGTGTCTTCCGTTTTTCATTCCCATTCATTTTCCTCTTTTTTCACCGAAAAATTAGAAACACTGCTCGTGCTTGCCGCCGGCCTCACGCGCTAGTACTATGATGCTAGGGGTTGTGCTCGTGCGTGTTGAACAAAGAATGAAGCAGCAATGCAAACTTTTGATCGATGACGATGGTTGTGGCTAAGTTCATCTGACCGTGCCGATGGACTAATAAGATCCACGGCCCAATAACATATAACACATTGATTTCTAGCTAGTTTACTCTCACGCGCTAGTACTATCCACGGCCCAATAACACATGACACGTTGATTTCTAGCTAGTTTACTTTGTTCCCACAATCTTTCTAGCGATCAATCAACTCTATATACATTTCTGTCTCAAAAGAAAACTCTTCCTGACTTAAGGGAGGACATTTTCCTTCATTACCAATTTATTATTACGGGACGGCTTCTCACTTTCCCTATCAATCACGGAAATTCCTCCTTTCCTTCTTTATTTTCTCTTCCCGGAATCCCTCCTTTCCTTCTTTATTTTCTCTCCCTTCATTCTTATCCTTATCCTTATTAGGACACTTTCCTTCTTTATTTTGAGGAAACATGAGACCCACACTATGTTCTCTAGATGGCTTCCTCATACCCAAGGAAATTGAAAACATATATAAATTGGGTATATTAGATGTGAGAGAGCGTGGTGGGACTATTTAACAAGTGAAACAACATTTGCTTTTACAGAAAACGCAGCTAGCTTGATTGGCTGTGCCATTATCTATAGCGCGTTAGGTTTAGGGTTTGAATCCTCTCATGATCATGCTTTTTTTTTGCTTCAAACAGAATAGGTGGGACTGATTTATTGGGCCAGAGTGCACAAACGGGCTTGGTTAGCCTGGCGGACGGAACGAACGTCCACGGTGAAACTAATAACGGACAAAAATTAGGGAGGAAGAAGCGTTAATCCTTTTATTATTAGTAGGTATAGATATAGATATATGTTTAGAATATTTTAAAGTATATACAAAAGAAAAAAATAAAGCAAAGAACAAAACAAAAAAGGGAAAAAACAGAAAAAGTAGGGGTCTCCCCTTCAGCGAGGATTCCTGCCCCTCGCTGAAGGCGAGACATAGTCGCGCCTCCTTTTTCTGTCTGGCCTACTCGACACAAAATAGTTGTGCTTTCTTTTTCTGCCTGGCCTACTCGACGCAAAATAGCCGTGCCTCCTTTTTCTGCCTGGCCTGCTCGACCCCCTTTTTTTTTGCCTGGGCTATTGTGTGCACCAGGTCCAGTCAGCATACCTACCTCCCCCATAATCAATTTTGCTATTTTAGCAGAAAAAATTTAATATCACCTTGGATAGTATAGAGTTTAGTACCACCTCGGATATTAAAAAATATATAATATGAGTGAATGGAGTGAAAAAAATCAAAGAAACACACCTCACGTTATTAGTAAAAAAGTAGATAGGTATAGATATTATATTATAGATGTGAACCAATATGTGATTGAATGGTTAGAGGGACAGTGGTATTTTTAGCCCATCAAAATTTAAATCCTGGTGCTCGTATTTAGGGCTAGTTTGGTTCATGTCCTTATTCTCATTCGTCTGGCCTGGAACCATGATGGCTGCCTGGGGTTGCAAGTACGGAGTTGTTCTCGATGGATGTGCTCATGAAATAATATTTTATAAGCCTGATGACTTTCCAGGAGACGCTAGCAAAAATTCATCCCAAAGTGAAGTCCACGCCAGGCAGCACTTTCGGCCAGGCACGTAGCTGTGGACATGAAACAAACTAGCCTTTATTTCTAGATTTATTTCAGAATTTCCGACGATGCGTATTCAGTGGGAGGAGACATTCCCGTCGATGACATGGTGCCTACGATGACTTCGTCAATTTTCGAGATGATATGCCGGCTCAGTCTTTCGAAGGTGCTCATAGAGGTAGGGTGTGCGTGTGTGCGTTCATAGAGGTGAGTGTATGCGCGTATATATGAGCGCTTTGCGTCTGTACTGATGTTTTTAAAAAAGTATTATATTATAGATATAGATTTACTAAAAATAAATAGAACAAAATAAGCTGGCCTCCGCAGACCATGGTTAAGTTCCGGGACAAGGGCGAATCAACCTGTGGTTGAGTTGGTTAGGTGGATAGTGGTATCCCCAACCCACCAGGTTTCAAATCCTGGTGCTCGCATTATTCCTGGATTTATTTCAGGATTTTCGGCGATGCGCTTTCAGTGGGAGGAGACGTTTCCGTCGACGACGAGGCGTCTACGGTGACTTCGTAAATCTCAAGATGATATGCCGGCTCAGTCTCTGGGAGGTGCTCATAGGGGTAGGGTGTGCGTGTGTGCGTTCATAGGGGTGAGTGTATGCACGTGTATATGAGCGCTTGTGTCTGTACTGACGCTAAAAAAAAAAGTTCCGGGACAAGGAGCCTTCCCACGGCACCGCCTGTTTCACGTTTCTCATCCACGCGCTCGCGGACACGGACAGCCACACACGGCACCTCACATCACGTTTTTTTTTCTTTTGAGGGATGAGGGATACCTCACATCACGTGGTCCGTCGCGTCCCGGCTCCAATTTTCTGTTCCGTCGGTGCGGTGCGGCCCACGTCTCAACCCCGCTTTTTTTGCCGACCTGCCGCCCGCCCACCCGAACCATACCCGGTCCGGATCCAGCTCGATCGCACCAGCTCCACCCCCTTTTGATTACCGCCGCCCACCCGTCCCCGCAACCGCAAAGCCGTGTCCGGTAAGGAACCGGTTGGCGCCAGGCCGGCTCCCCCTCCTCCTCCCCACCGCCTCTGCGCCGGCTACAAAAGGCGCCCAGGTGCGCCCCGCCCACCCCGCCCCGCCCACCCCACCCCGCGCTCCGGCCTCCTCCCTCCCTCTCTTCTCTCTCTCTCTTTGGAGCTTTCGTTCTCGCCTCCTCGCGTCTCCGCGACGGTTTCCTTCCCCTGTGTCCATCATCAATTCTCGATTCCGTTTCCGTTTCGAATCGCGTTTGATTTTTGCTATATATCCTCGCCGCTTCTGCTTCTGTGCTCGCAGGGGGCTCGGCCCGTCTCGTCCGCCTCAGGGGGAGCGGTCGATCGATCGATCGATCGGGATCCCATCGAGCTGTTCGGTTTTGCTTCCGCGTCTGGTTTCGGGCGATCCTCCGTTGGCCGAAGCAAGGTCAGTTTCTCGTGCTCGATGGGTGGGATTGGTCCTCGGTTCTGTCGCCTCCCTGCGTTCGTCAGATTTGAATTGAATTGAACGTCTATCGCCCGTACGGCTCTATGTTCCCCGATCAGTTAATACGAGGTGGATTCGATGCCCTCGTGGATTCTTGTTGTACCGCTGATCTAGCTTTTGGTGTATGCGCTCTCATCCTGGATGCAAGGGCACGCGAGGGCTAGTTGCGGAGAGACGATATTGGAGATGAAGGGTGAAGGTTTGATTTCTGTTCATGGTTATTTTGATTGATTGGTTACAGCCAAACGGTTATTCTAATATGGTCAAATCTTCTGGGATGATCAATCTTTGGACCTCTTACCAACCTAGGCTGGATGGAATACACGATCTGCGTTTGGATAATATATATGTATCAATCCCTCCTAATTTAGTTTCTTGGTTCAGTTTAGCCTGCTACAGTACAATTCTGATTTGGATATTTTGCTGGTTATCCAGAAACTGGGATTACAGGGCCTAGTGCGAGCCACTTTTCTTCGGCGTTTGGATGATAGCACTCTGTTTAATTTGTTCTTCTCCACAATTCAGTTAGCCTCCCAACAACTCTGATTTTGATTTGTTGTTGGCTCCCCAGAAACTGGAATTACATGACCTCTTTTGGCTCGGCATGGCGTTCCTTCTTATGGGGCTCAACTTTCTGGACCTTTCTTATTGAAACAATTATGACTCAGCAGACATTAATTTCCCCTGCCTTACTCATTCTCAGCTCTTGCAGATAGTGTCTTGTAATGGATATAATTGGAACTTGTGGTGTCTACCTGACCACTCGAGACAGGCTTACTTTATTTTACCTTCAACTCCTCACCGTTTAATCTAGTTTCCTCCCTAACTGAAACATTTATAGAAAGGTATCTTGCTCGTTGCAGGTCGTAGTTCACCAACACAAGGCCACCAACCTAACTTAGATAATAATACTAAGATTTCTTACTAGGCAATATTTCTAATTCAGATTTAGCTGCAAAGGTGCAAGAATGAAGCTTCAAACTAGTGGCATATCCTACAACCGGAAAAAACCCTCTTAATTTTTATTTAATTCAGCTACATGTTCATGTCTTTGATTTATATTTTTTGCTTCTGCCCTCCATGTGCTGGTTGTGAGCCTGAATATGTTAAAATCGTCTGGTTTGCCATCTACTATCTCTTTGTGGTTTTATTATTGCGTTAGTCTTCCTGCCCATTGCTCTATCTGATATATTTATAGGAAGTCTTGGCCTACATGCGAACCTGTTGTCTGTGTGTTGGCTTCCATGGCTTGGTTGCAGGACTGGATCTAGTGTGGAGATCCCTGGGGTGTTGTATGTCAAAAGGGATTTGAGGCAGGTCAGATTTGAATGGCTATCGCTCATGTGGTCTTCTCGTTCTCATCATGAGTTTCATCATCATCAGCTAATATGAGGTGGATTCGAGGTCCTAGTGGATTCTTATTGTAGCAGCTGATCTCGCTTTTGGTGTGTGTTTGTGCTCCTTTAGATGCAGCAGAAGCAAGAGGGTAGTGGTTCCGCAGAGATGAGTCAAAGAGTGGAGATTTGGTTTCTTATACAAATGGTTAGATCTTTCTGGAGGACGATGTTTTGGTGTTCAACTCCAACTTGTGATCCGTGTTTGGATGATCTCAAATTCTCGATCACTATGACTTTTATAACTTACTCATATTCATTTGCGAAGTACAAAAATTTACTCTACAGAGGTTCTGATTTGGATTATTATTATTATTGGTGGATCTACAGAAATTTGGATTTGGCTTAGCGACGGGGGTGACTTGTCTTCTTGCTGATCTGCTTTGGATGAATCATTACTTCCTCCATTCCATTTACTTCTCTCCATAGCTCACCTTCAGTGTACGACAATCCTGATTTGCATTTGTTGGTGGTTCTTCAGAAATTGAGGTTATACGGCTTAGCAGGAGTGCCTATCGTCTTGGTGATCTGCAGTGGATGATCATTACCTACTCAGTTTAATTTTTTTCTCCAGAGTTCAATTAGTCTCCCAATTCTGACTGTGATCTGTTGGTGGTTGTCCAGAAATTGGGATTACACGGCCTAGTGGGCGGTCCTATTTTGCCTCAGCGTGGTGGTTCCTTCTTTTTCAACCTTATTGAACTCTCATGGCATTAGGTTTTCTCTGCCTTAGTTGGTAATTCTCAGCTCTTGCAGATACTGACATATAGGATATATAACTGCAGTTTGGAACTGGTGGTGTTGTCATCCGTCAACCATAGCTGAACTTCCTATCCGAGACAGGCTTACTGGTTCCCGCCCATCGTTTGGTCCATGCTTTAGCTATTTAAGTAACATTTTCCCCTAACTGAAAATTTATAGAAAGGTCACTTGCTTGTTGCAGGTAGTAGTTGACGAAACTCGAGCCCAACCTGATGATGAATCTGTTTGCAGATCTTTTAAATCTACTAGTATACCTTCAATTTGTTGCAACTTACATAACCTACAAATTATCTTACTAGTATAATACAGATTCATATGCAAAGGTGCATGAATCTAAGGATAAACCGAAGCTTTCGACTAATGGCACATCCTACAGCCGAAAAAGACTCTTGCCATCATTCATTTAATTTCATTTAGCTACTTGGCCATGTCTTTGATATAGGTTTTTGCTCCTGCCCTTCCTCTGGTTGCAGATTTTTTTTAGCCCAGACCATGTGGGTAATGACGCGGAGTCTGTTCTAATATTTTGGTTTGCGATCTAGCTCTCCGTTGTTTGATTTGTTACCTTTAATTCTTGATCCCTGTGTTCTATTGGTCTTCTGCAAGTGTGGGTTGCAGGATATGATAGTTAGGAGTTCGTGCCCAAACCTTTGCTCTGTACATGGAGTCAGGTCAGTGTCTTGTAGATGGTCTGTTTGTTCCATTTGTTAGCGCCACCTCCGTGAGTTGGCTTGCAGGACTGGATATGGTATGGACATGTAGCTCCGTATGGTGTATAACAGTATGGTGAAGGGGACTTGAGGCAGGTCAGTTTCCCATGTTTGGTCACATTGGTTTACTGGATCCCTCATCTGTGCTCGGTGACGAAAGATTTAAGTGGCCATATCTTGAGTTCTTCAATTTGTCTTTGTCTGATGGCTCATCAGTACGGTTGTACCATCTCGCTTGTGGTATGTGTTTGTGCTCCTCGAGATGCAGGATGTTGTGGAGTGAGGAATCAATGGATGGTTATAAGCTAGAATCTTGTGTGCTGAAGTTTTCGTTTTGGATTGAAGCTGTGGATTGGATTAACCATGGGATGGGGATCAGAGAATTTGTGAACAGTAAAAGACAGAAAGCAAAGACTAGATTAGATGTCCGGCATTTCTTTTTTATCGAGTTTTTCGTGTTTGGATAGCCGATCCTCCTCTATTTAGTTTCTTTGTTTGCACAGTCGAATTTAGCTTACAACATCTCTGATATGGATTGTTGGTTATCCAGCTATTGGACTTGTATGGGGACTTTCGGAAGGTGCCCTGTTTTGTTTCACCATATTACAGGCGGTTTCTTCTGTTGACTTCAACCTTTCCTGATTTGCTTTGAATATTGTACTTCCTATATGGTTTTCTTTGCCCTTGGTAACTACGTGTCCTTGCAGATATTGACATGGATGAGAGATAATACAGTTCGCTATCTGGAACTGGTGTTGTTGATTAACTGATCTCTCCCAGCCAAGCAGGCTTATCCTATCCCCTCGCTGTTTTGATGCATTATTTAGCTGTTTAAGTAGCTTCGTCTCCCCAAAGCAAAAAATCATGAGAAGGTCTCTTGCTCGTCGCAGGTTCTAATTGACTATTTAGGTCCAACCTGATGCGGAGTTATCTGTTTGAAGATCTTCTAAACCCTACACCTTTCCAATTCATTGCAATTTGTTCAACATATAAATTATCTTATGGAGACAATTTGAACATTCAAATTGATTTGTTGGATAGATTCGAAGGTTTCTTTGGGGCTTCAATCTAGATGGAATATCCTGCAACCAAAAAAACTTGGTACTCTCCACAACCAAAAAATTATCTTATGCTGAGTTATCTCCAACCAAAAAATTATCTTATGCTGAGTTATCTCCTGAAGAAACTACTGATGTCTTGGTTGCCTTTTGCTTGTAGCATTGATCAAGCCATGCTGGTAGCCATTCAAAATCCTTTTTGGTTTCTAATCCTCTCTGTGGTTTACTTTATTATCTGTACTACCCATCCATGTGTTTCTGTTGGTCTGTTGGCCTGGTTGTTCTTTGCAGTATATGTTGGAAATTGGGGGGTGTGCCCTGTAGTCAGTGTCTGGTCTGCTCTCAATGCAAAAATTAGCTTTGTTCCTCTCTTCTCCTATCTCCAACGGCTAATCAACGATTCTATCTGTCACGTAATACAAGGTGAATTTTATCTCGTTTATGATATGCGCATTGAAAGGTAGAGGTTTGGGTGATTCATGGATGATCTTTAGCTCTTCGGATGATATCTTAAGTTTGGGATTGGAATTGTTGGCCATGCCTGCATGGTTGAGGATTCATAAGTGTCTTGAGGCATGACTGGACTGTTAATAAGTTCTCTTTGATTTCTTCATGCGAGCAGTTTGGTTTCTGTTCTGAGTATTATTTGGATTTTTGGTTTTTCTCCAGCATTTGAGCGTAGGCTTGCCCGGACTACTTTTTGGCTCAATAATTGGGATGGTGCAGCTCTAGGAGATTCTTCGTGATTCGATCTTTTCAAACTCTGTTAAACTTTTAACATTCCAAACATTGTTATTTCTTGTCAGTAACTCTTAGTTCTATGCAGATATGACATACAATGAGGATAATTCAAATCAATGTGCATAACTTCACTAAACCAGGCTTATCCCCATCTCCCTTGCTATATTTGTTCACATGTTTTTGATGTTGAACAACTTTCTCCAGAATGGTTAGGCATCATGGTCTTTTGTTCATTGCAGGTGTGTTTGACAAAGTTACAAAAGAAGTCTGATGTCATGCTGCGTGAAAATTTGTTTGGAGACCTTCTGACTTCACATTTTCTATTTAGTTAGCTAGAAAACAATTAGCTGTTAAATTTGAGTATTCAAACTTATCCGCAGAGGTGAAGAGTTCTAAAAGCTTGTTTGGGAACTTCGTTCTGGATAGAGGAGTCTTCTACAACCACAAACTTATACCTATGCTGCATCCTTGTTTCGACTCAGTCCAGTTCTAATTATGGTCTGACTTTCCTTGAAGAAACTTCTAAGTTCTAAGTATGCGGATTATATTTGGGCTGTTCATTGATCGGCACTGTTGGAGATTTTATTGGAAGATTGTATAGTTGGAAAGTCTAGCAAAACGTCAGTTGGTGTGGGGACTTGGTGAAGCCCGGGCGGTTTTGACTTCTGATTAATCCTGATCCTGAAGCATATTACTTGATTTGGTATTTGTGGCAGCTTTCAGTTTGAACTTACATTCAGTGGTAGTTTGGTGTTAGTAGTGTGCACATCTGATTCTTCCAACCGTCCTGAAGCATCTTATGACATCCTACTGATTACGACATCTGCTTCAGCTTGCATGTGGTTTGGACGGGATATGATCTCAGCTTTTGCTCCAAATCAACAAAATGCTAGTAGTAATGATGTCCTAACTGGAAGTTTCTTTAGTCTCAAACAAGGGTTCAACAATGGTTACTCAAGTTTGTATAGCAGATTATCAAATTTTGACTGGGCTATAGGTTACTACTTGGTTGACATACTCTGTTTCCGGAAGTTGGGTTTTAATATTAGGCTGATTGTATCTATAATTTTATCTCTAGCAGTAATATCTTTAGCTTGCAAATTTATCACACATGAGCTCTGAATGCAGTAAAAGATTTGTGGTCTACTATTCTTCATTTTTCCTATTTTCCTGGTGAGTTCTTTAGGAGCATCTTATGACACACAATCAATTTTTGATGTGCACAGATTTTTAACTTCAGTGATAAAGAAAGATCCTATCTAGTTGTTTGCTGGCTCCCTCACTTGACTTGTAGTTGGGTAATGTTGATGTCTTGATATGCAGAAAGAGGCTAAGGAATTATTGCCATATACTTGGTTTGCTGGAGAACTCCTAGTTTTAATTTGACAACTAGCAAAACAGTCTGGCTAATTTGATGATTCCTGCTGATTGTGTACTTTTAACTCAAGTAGCTCATATTCCTGGATTGAAGACAAAAAGCGTTCACACATCTTTACATCTTCTAATGGCTAATGATCTGGTTTATGGGATCTTCAACTACATACTCTCAAATCTCTAATTACATAATCTCGGTTTTCTGGGAACTCCCTAATTTCAATTTCCTTGGCAACTAGCAAAATTACTAATTTGACGATTCTGCCAACTGCAGACTCTTGACTCCAGTTATACATATGCCACACATTATGCATAGTCTATGCATCCTGGATTTATGGACACAAAAGTATCTCCTCTGACCCTATAATAAAGGGATAAAACTGTGAATTCTTATTTTCAGGATTGAAGGTTCGAATCACCCTCACCCCACTTTAGAAATTAGTTACTCTCATTCAGGTTATGGAATTTATAGCTTTGTTTGCGCCCCTGTGTCTGTCTCATGATCTTGTGCAATTGTTGTGCAAATATTTTCTTGCCTTTGGTTGATGGTGTGGCTTGTATGCTTAACTGAAATAATTGGTTGTAGTGTTTGCTAGTTTTTGTGTTTAGTAGTTTTGTAGTTTAACACTGCCTTTGCCGGTCCCAAGCCCGGATGAGAAAATGTGGAGGGAACTGAATCATTTCGTTTGCATTAGAACTAGCATGGCCTCCGAATATTTGAAATTGATTAACAGTGAATGAAGTGGGTATAAGCTACAGTCCTTACTGGCCTAGTCGTATAGTGTGGTAGCCATATGATTCAAGCTTCGAAATGCATCCTTTCTATGGTCAGTGTTAGAACTGACTGTCTCGCTGATTCCTTTCTGAAGCTGTACTAGGTCGGTGTTTTTCTTACGATCCCAAAAGGAAAGTGAGTGTATAGATTTGCATGAAGCAACCTCGTGTACAGCAACTATCCAGAAAGATGTAGTTCAGCTGTTTTGGGTAACTAACTTCCCTAGAGAATGCTATGGTAACCTGCGGTTTGCTGGACGAGAGATACGTAGTAGGGTAATGGAAAAGCTTGACCTGCAGTGTAGCAGATGCAAGCAAATGGGGATGGTTCATGAGTTCGCTGGTAATTTCAGTTGTCGTTTGTCGTGTTCAAGTTCATATTGAAATATCCAAAACATCTTATAATAGTGAACGGCTTTACTAGCTGTCCAGTTCTTTGACTTGAGTTGTGGCGATGATACTGCTGTTCTTCTGTGCTGCTTCATCGTTCGATGTGGTTCTCGTTCTCATGTTCTAAGGAAGTCAGAGATGCAGATATATGGTGGTTCATTTTCAGAGTCGGAATACAGGTCCGAGGAAACTGAAGCTTCAACCACTGCAAGCCTCAACAGGCGACGGCTATCCTATGGTTAGGTGGAAAACCCAGCTTCTTTCTCTACAGGCAAGCTGCATCCCTTCATCGCTCCTGTGTAAGTAGACGTTATGCCCTTGTTCATTTTATTTAGGCACGCCGACAGCAAGTTTTGCGCACTACATGCTACCTGTTCAGCTGTATATAAATTCCCGACCACGGAGTTTGTCCCGTTTGCTTCAGCACAAATGCTTCTTTTAATCTTTGCTGCTGCTAGTAATATATATTGTTGAATCACATTGGGTTGCTTGTCGAGCGGGTGCTGCTTGTCCACTAATCTAAGCAAGCAAGCTGGGCGCTGCTGAGTAGCAATGTCATGCAACTCTGGACTATTCAGCATAAGCAGCCCTTTGGTATGCTTGATTGAATGGTTTTTCGTGCTTATCATACTGTTTAATTTTTTGATCTACTTACTCCGTTCTTAAATATAATTATTTTTAGAGATTTCAGTATGGACTAAATACGGAAGTGAATCTACACTCTAAAATATCTCTTTATACATAACGGAGTGAGTTTACTGAGTATTGTCCCGAGCAGTTTTTGGTCACGTTGCTTCCTTGTGTGAGCAGTCGGGTATTTTTCCTTTCTAATAATCTTGACGGTCAAGCGCAATGCCAATAGGGCGGCTGATGAGGCAGCTGATCTTGCGTTGGATCAGCTGGCTGAACATTTTAATACATGGCAAATAATTTTATCAAGCGTTCAAACATTTTTTGTATATTTCGAAAATGAACAAATAATTTTAAAACTAGAATAAATTTTTTTTCGTTTTCCGGAGCTGGCACATCAATTGCCGAATCAACAACCTATGTATATGTATATAGAAGAGAGGAAAAATGGATTTGAAGGAAAAGAAAAATCAGGGGTGCAGGTGAGCACTTTTTGGGTCGGCCCATGGTGGTAACCATTGGTTGATTGGATATATGCCTAGATTGATGCTAATTGTGGCATGCTCATTGCCTCGAAATGTTGTGCCGATTAATAGCACGGGGGAGAGTCCCAGGTTTCGGCCTGTTTTCATTTCTTTTTTTCAAGTCATTTTAGTACCGGGTTTCTCTTTGGTTTTTTCTTTTCCTTTCCTTTTTAAAAAAATTATTCTATAATTTTAAATGTTCATAAATTTCTAAAAAAATGTTAGCAAAAATTAAAATTTACGTTTTTATAAAACAGACTTTTTAAAAATATATACATGACTTTAAAATGTCACTGACCCAAGTTGAGGGCATATCAGCTACTCCCTCCATTCCCTTATACAAGGCCACAAACCCATATTACAGGTACCAAAATAAAATTTCATGACTCATTTGCAAGACAAATTTTTTTTTGTTAATCGAGATCATTAATACATCACAAGCATGGAACGAATGAATGGAAGGGGAGTGGCTGAGTGTCATTATGACTACATGTATGTAAGTATTAAAAAGTTGCTAGTACGAGGAAACATCATTAATTTTTACCTCGATTACTGTTGGTGGCCTTATATTGATGCAAAATGTATTTTTGATAGTGGCCTTGTATAAGGGAATGAAGGGAGTACCTCAAATGGGATCGCTTTCTCCCTAGTATTTATATTATTCCTCCTATGCCGCCACTTCCACAACATGCAATGAGCACTTTCTCTGGTTCTTCAATAGTACTCCCTCAGTTTTTAAATATTTGTCTTTCTAGAAATTTCAACAAGTGACTACATACAGAACAAAATAAGTAAATCTACACTCTAAAATATGTTTATATACATCCATATGTGATAGTTCATTTGAAATCTCTAAAAAGATAAATATTTAAAAACGGAGGGAGTACTTCTCAACACATGCACAGCAGACTTTGCATTATCACACACACATCTGCAGCCTCACGTCCTCCAGATCTAGCTGCCGCTAAAGCTGCTTCACCTCTTTACATTTCAAAAATAGATGCGCACCATCGTTTAATCTCCGGCAACACACAAAGTTTCTCACAATCCATTCCCCTACCATCTTCGTTTAATCTCCGGCAACACACAAAGTTTCTCACAATCCATTCCCCTACGACTAATATTCCCTTTCAGCGGTAGACTGTTAGAGCAACTCCAACTGGCCGATCCAAACAGACGGCGATTTCGTCCATTTTTTGTTTGTTTGGATCGGCCGCCCGCCCGAGGTCCACCCTGTTTTTCATATGAGTCGGCAGCGCGCCCAACGCGCCGACCCATATGTGCAGGTGTGGCCGGCTGGCCGCCCAATTTTACATTGATTTGCATTCAAACATATTATGAAATGAAATAACAAGCAAAAAAGTTTAGCCGCCCAAATAAATAGTGTAGTTTTACAAGCCAAATACAAATAAAAATATTTCACATAGTTTTGCAAACGAAAAAAGAAGATACATTTATTGGTTGCCAACATGAGTCCACATATGCTCAACCAAATCATTTTGCAGTTGCACGTGAGTTTCTCAATCACGCATGTCTTCATGAAACTGAGTGAACTGCTCCAATGTTGCCACTACTCCATGCTCAAGCACAACATTCTCACCCTGAAACTGAAAGCCTTGATCGTACAGACGTTCCGGGCGCTCGTCTTCTATTATCATATTGTGCATGATCACATAAGCAGTCATCACCTCTCATAGTTTCTGCGTGCTCCAAGTATTAGTAGGATACCGAACGATGCCCCATTGAGATTGCAAAACACCAAAGGCACGCTCGACATCCTTTCTAGCACTCTCTTGCTTTTGGGCAAATCTTTTCCTTTTCTCTCCGACAGGGTTGGGTATTGTCTTGACAATAGTGGTCCACTGAGGATAGATACCGTCACCCAAATAGTACCATTTGTCGTAGTTGTGGCCGTTGACAGTAAAGTTCACCGGTGGGCTATTGCCTTCGGCAAGCCTAGGAAACACCGGCGAGTGCTGAAGCACATTGATATCATTGTGTGATCCAGCCATGCCAAAGAAAGAGTACCAGATCCAGAGATCTTGAGACGCCACGGCTTCTAGTATGACAGTGCAAGCCCTGACATGTCCCTTATATTGCCCTTGCCAAGCAGAAGGGCAGTTCTTCCACTCCCAGTGCATGCAGTCTATGCTGCCAAGCATCCCCGGGACGCCCTGCTGGCATTCATCGCCAACAAACGGGCTGTATCTTTAGCTGTCGGCTCTCTCAAGTACTCAGGGCCAAACACAGCAATCACAGCCTTGCAGAACTTATACAGGGACTCTAGGCATGTAGACTCGCTCATACGGACGTACTCGTCAATGAGATCACCGGGCACTCCGTATGCAAGCATTCGGATGGCGGTAGTGCATTTCTGATAAGAGGAGAAACCAATCTCGCCGACAGCATCCTCTTTGCACTCGAAGTAGTCGTCATAGCCGACCACTCCCTCTATAATACGTTTGAAAACATGCCTACTCATACGAAACCGGTGGCGGAATTTGTGATGTTTGAACAACGGGTTTGTTGTATCAAAGTAGTCCTTCCAGAGAAGGAAATGTCCGCTCTCTCGGTTACGATTCAGCGCCGGAAGGTGGCCCGAAATGGAGCCACGGAACAACGGGCGCTGGTTGTTGAGGTGGTGATGGACCAACACGGCAGCCAATATCTCCTCCTCGTCATCGGACGAATCGTCGGAGTCGTAAAGGAAATTGTGGAAAAAGAACTCGTCCACGGAGTCCATTTTCGTACCTTGGCAAACTGTCAAACAGCTTGCAGGCGTCGAAGAAGGAGACGTCCGGCGAAGGAAGACGCGGCGCCCACAGACCAGCTAGCTGCCCTGCCGGCGTCCGACGAGCGTGCCGGTCGGATGTGGCGGGGGCGGCGAGGCGTCTTCTTGGTCGCGGGCGGCTGTGCGGTGGGGGAAGCGGCGGCAGGGAACCAGTTTGCTCCCCGGCGGCAAAACGGCGGCGGCGGGCGACTGGGGGCAGGGCCCGCGTTGCTGGGCGGATGTGGAGGCGGCGGCAGCTAGAAGAGTCGCCGGTAAAAATGGGCGGCGGCGCCGGTGGCGGAGGAGGCGAGGCCAATGTGCCACAGACCAGCGGGCCCGAGACAGGAATAGGCGAGCGCGCGCGCGTCCGTCGCATGTCCGACATGCGCCGACGCAAATCAGGCTCAAAATGGGCCGGGAATGGGTCGCCCGCGGACAAAAAACGGACGCGCGTCCGTTTGGGTCGGCGCGTTGGGCAGCCTTTTCTGTCCGCGCCGACCCAGACGGACGGCTGCGGACGAAATGGGTCGCCCCATTAGAGTTGCTCTTATGAGCAAATCTCCACATGAATTGCTTAAAAATTGTGACATTTTAAAGAACCATCAGTCAGTCAGTCAGTTTCATGTCATTTTCAGCAATCGCATTTTGTACGACCAAAGAACCATCAGGAGTTCAAGATTGTTTATACACCGAAATGCATAATACCACTCAATTCTCAGAACAAGCTGTCATTATTTTCAACCTAAAAGCAACTAGAGTACTGAAGTTAGAACTATACAGTGCCTGGGCGAGCTTGAACGAAGGGAACCAAAATCGTTACCATAGAAACAGCAAGAAATTGAGTGGTGAACATGCGAAAGAGCGGAACCGGGTGCTATCAAATTGCTACACCTAATTATTTTATACATCTACTAGTAGTAACACCATTCAGCTTTTAAGCGGGGAGAAAACACAACCTGCAAGTGGCACATTATCACAGAACAAAATATATGCATAACGACGGTGTAGGCCAAAAATAACACTGGAGTTATTAAAGCCATGACCGATCATATAATTTCACTGGAGTAGTCTTTGATAGCTAAATCGACGTTTTGTCTATAAAGACGACGAAATTGTCTTAAGGGGCAGGAGGATATGTAATGGGTAAAATCTTGATCCAGGTACTCCACGAAACCAATATCTCTGACAGGGTCGAAGCACCTGTAGTCTGGCATCACTTGTACTGGGGCAATCCAGGTCTTTGACTGTTCCATCCAAAGTGTAGTACTGCCCACCTGAAAAGTTCTACGAATCATCCGGGTGATCGACTTGCAAGTTTTCGGTAAGACATTCATGACACCTATCTGCATTTTTGCAGATGCAGAGGATCAGAAAGATGATTCACTGAAGGAATATGAAAAGGCAAAAACATGCCAACGTATCAAGAGTATGTCTGCTAGGCCAGAGGCATCTGATCTGGAAGACATTTTCAGTTTAGCTATCATGCACAGACAAACACCCGACAAACTAGTGAATGAAGTTATAAGATTCTTGTCTTTCAAAAAATATTGTAAGACTTAGTTTCGTTTCAAATATACTACTACCAAAGAACCAACCATGAGATGATCAGCTGTCATGAGTAGCACTAAATAATTTCAGTACTGGAAAGACAAAACTGATTAGAGGTCAAGAGCATACCAGCTTCACTTGGTGATGGCTCTACTGTCAGCACAAGGTGATGTCCTCTTCAATAGTCGGAGCCAGACAGACGAAGTGTTTCAGCAAAGAAAAACACAGGCGTTTCTTTAGCACAAGAAGGATCCTTTGGCCACACCATGAAACTGATATGGAAACCTTCGTTCATACCGCACTCATCCTACAGGTTACAAATGCCATAGACAATATGAAGCTGATAATGTGCTGCAGTTTGCTGGGCATACTTGCGCAATGCTGCATCCGCTAATTCAATCCATCCTCTGTTCCATCTCATGAGAAGACCCCTTTTTCTGGTGATGAGTTTAAAGGCCGCCGTGAACCGCTTTTCAAGAGGAGGATGTGGCAGCTCATCTGGTAGTGGGGACGGTAGCAACAAAGTGGAGAGGCGCAGAATGTTGGCTGAGGAAAGCCTGCCCTTGTTGTTGAGCAGCAAGTAGATGCCGCGCCACCTTGTCAGCCGCTTGAAGGGCGGCTTCCAGCTCCGATGCCGTCAGACGGAACAAAACGGTGCAGCAGCACGGAGGTTGGCACGGGAGAGACTGAGATGCCAAAGGGCATCGTCATCGGAGAGGCCAGGACAGAGATGGCGAAGTGAGGCAACCAATCCATCAAGCGAGCGCTGAACTAGGCGGCGTATGGTCGCTGGAGCGCATGGGAAAAGTGGCGGAATACCAGACGGAATTGACGATGATGTTGTGGACAGGGTGTAGAGGGTCCTAGCAGAGACCGGCGATGAGCAGGCCATGCGCTAGGGTACTGTTGAGCTCGAGGTAGTGGTCGCGGATCTAGCCAATCAGGCGCCGCGGTTCCTCTTTGGGTGCTGACTGGCGCAACTTGGAGAGAGGGATTTTGCGCTGGACGACGCGATCGAAAGATGACCCGGAGGAGCCAGGCGAAGGGGAGGCCTTCTGTGGCGAGTCAGCAGCAGCTACAAATGGATCCACATTCCACATGGCCAGCTAAAACATCAGCTGCCCTATCCGCTTCCCTAGGAAGATGGTTGAAATTAATCTGATTATAACTACGACATAAGAAAGAGCACTCCTCATATTGCCGCTGCCGGACCAATAGAATTCCCCACTTTGGAATTACCTTGACAATAACATCCAACTTTGTCCCGCTAGAATAAGCCCATTCAAGAGAGCACATGCTTCAGCTGTAATGGCATCATCGATAGCTAACGGTGATGTAGAAGAGCAACAAAAGAAAACCATAACGGATCAAATAATTTCTCTGCAATAATCCGAGATAGCTAAATCTGTCTGTTTTTTATAGAGGCGATGCCAGGGCGAAGACGATACGTAATTGGCAAAATCTTGATCCAAGCACTCGACGAAACCAATGTCTCTGACAGGGTCAAAACATCTATAGTCAACATCAGTCATGATGGGGCAATCCAGGTCTTTGCCTGTTCCATCCATATGGTAGTACTGCCCACCACCAAAGTTCTCGGAATCATCCGGGTGGTCAATTTGAGAGTTTTCAGCAAGACATGTATGGCATCTATCTCCAGTTGGCAGATGCAGGATCAGAAAAATTATTCATTGAAGGAATATGAAAAGGCACAAAATTGCGAACATGTCAAGAGTATGTCTGCTAGGCCAGAGGCAACTGGTCTGAAAGTTTAAATGCAGCCGTCTGCGGCAGGGGCAGGCAACCCCTGCTGCGACTAATACACGTTTTCAGTTTACGACAATAATTATGGAACGGAGGGAGTACACACCAGCCAGATAGATCCCCACTAAACTAGTGAATGAAGTCAATAAGCTTATGGTAAATATCAGCATTATTGCAGATGCAGGATCAGGAAGATGATTGATTGAAGGAATATGAAGAAGGCAAAAACATGCTAAGATATCAAGATTCTGCTAGGCCAGAGGCAACTGATCTGCAAGTTTACATGCGACAGTGGGCAGGAGGGTCAGGCAATCTATTCACTTTCAGTTTAGCTATCATGTACACCGCAGGCAGACAAACCACCCAATAAGCTAGTGAATGAAGGTACTACTAGTGATAAGACCTTGTGTTTCAAATACCAAAAAGACAACCATGGTATGATCAAATGTCATGAGTAGCACCTAATAATTTCAGTACTGAAAAGACAATTGATTGGAGGTCAAGATCATTACCAACTTCAACAGGTGATGGCTGTACAGCACAAGGTGATGTCCTCTTCACAAAAGCCGGCGGAGCCAGATGGAAGAAGTGCTTCAGCAAAGAAAAACACCGGAGTTTCTCCAGCACAAGGATTCTTTGGCCACGCCATGAAACTGATATGGAAAGATTTCTCCATATAGAACTCATCCCGCAGTTCACCAAATCCATAGATGATATGAAGCAGGTAATGTTCCGCAGTTTGCTGGGCGTACTTGCGCAACGCGGCGTCCGCTATTTCAACCCATCTAGTATACCATCTTGTGAGATGACTCCTTTTTCTAGCGATAAGTTTAAAGGCTGCCGTGAACTGCTCTTCAAGAGGAAGGTGTGGCAGTTCATCTGGTAGTGGGGAAGGCAGCAACGAAGTGGAGAGGCACAGAATGTCAGCCGAGGAAAGCCGGCGTTTGCTGTTTAGCAGTGAGACAACATCGTGTTCCACAGAAAGTACAACGGACGAGGAGAAGAGTGCAAGGGCCGCAGGTTTCGGATGCAGCGCCGCCTTGGCAGCCGCTTCAAACGCGGCCTCCAGCTCCGACTCCGTCGGGCGGAACGAGGAAGGCGCGGCGCCGCGTGCGGAGGCAACGGCGGCACGGAGGTCGGCGCGGGAGAGGCTGAGGTGCCAGAGGGCGTCGTCGTCATCGGAGAGGCCGGGGCAGAGATGGCGAAGTGAGGCGACCAATCCATCAAGCGAGCGCTGAACCAGGCGGCTTAGGGTACAGCTACTGATGACGGCGGCGTCGATCCGGTCGCTGGGGCGCATGGGGAAAGCGGCGGAGTGCCAGACGGCGTTGACGATGATGTTGTGGACGGGGTGCAGAGGACCGTAGCAGTGACCGGCGATGAGGAGGCCGCGCGCTAGGGTGGTGAAGAGCTCGGTGGTGGGCAGGCGGGAGATGGCGTCGAGGTAGTGGCCGCGGATCTGGCCAATCAGGCCCCGCCGCAGTTCCTCTTTGGGTGAGAGAGGGATTTCGCGCTGGACGGCGCAGTTCCTCTCGGCAGCAGTTACAACCTCCCCGTCGACCTCTGGCACCCTCGCCGCCCCCTCCGCCGCCGACCTCGACCTAGCCTTGGCTCGCTGACGGCGGATGCGGTTACGCTGGCCAGTCATGTGAGCGGATCCCTCTTCTGATTGCGGCGGAACGAGCTAGGGTTTCAGGCGCTGTTTGGGACATGAGAGAGCGAGAGCGGAGCCTGGGGAGGGGAATAGTTTTTTTTTTCAATATCAAACACAATCGGACCAGATTTGCTGATTTAAGTTTTTTTAAATAACAAATCGTAGAACGTGACTAGCCTTGTCCTAGATTTTTTTTTTAGCATCAGTACAGACGCAAGCGGCAAGCGCTCATATACACGCGCATACACTCACCCCTATGAACGCACACACGCACACCCTATCCCTATGAGCACCTCCGAGAGACTGAGCCGGCATATCATCTTGAGATTTACGAAGTCACCGTATGCGCCTCGTCGTCGACGGGAACGTCTCCTCCCACTGAAAGCGCATCGCCGAAAATCCTGAAATAAATCCAGGAATAATGCGAGCACCAGGATTTGAACCCTGATGGGTTGGGGATACCATTGTCCACCTAACCATCTCAACCACTGGTTGATTCTAGATTGAAGCGTTTTTCTCACCTCCGCGTATACCTGGCCATGGAAAGCCCGGCCCGGCCCGACCCGGCCCGAAAAAGCCCGACCCGGCCCGGCCCGACGCTGCCACCGGGCCGGGCTCGGGCATAGATTTTGAGCCCGAAGGCCGGGCCGGGCCGGGCCCGGGCTCATTGTTTTTGTGTTTCTCTGAAAGTCGGGTCGGGCCGGCCCGAAGCCCGACGGGCTTTTACGTGTTCGGGCCGGGCTCGGGCCCAGAAAACAGGCCCGATGGCCGGGCCGGGCTCGGGCCTGGTTTTTTTTCATCGGGCTTGGCTAGGCCCGGCCCGAAGCCCGGCCCGGCCCGAGGTATGGCCAGGTATACCTCCGCGCAAAATCCGCACGCTCCCCCCTGTCCGTCGATTCACCCTCCTCCCACCTCATCAGCCGCATCCCTCTTCTTCGAATTCATGTGTCAACTCCAACGGACCGACATAGTTCGCCCTCAAGAGTTCATCTCTTTGATGTTAACTCGCAACATGTTCGATTTCCCATCACAACCACTTCACTCGCTCTCTTGACCCAATCGAACGTGACGAGTGGGTGAGGCTTGTGGTCCTCTTACAAAATGCTCATCTTTCTAATGAGGCCGACACGGTTTCTCTGGAAGTTCAAGCCATCCATGCAGTTCTCCACGAGTTCCTTGTATTTAGCTTTGCATTAACGGGCAGCAGTTCATGGATATTTGGAAAGCCAAGATTTCAACATAGATTAAATTTTCTTATGGCGGCTTGTGTGCTGGCGGAGGTAGGGAGGAAAGTTCGGGGGTTGGCTCACCTGCGGTGTTCTCGGCAGGGATCATTGTGCAGGGCCAATAAATAAGTGCCATGTGTCCTTGTGGGCCAACAACTACAATCAACTTTGATTAATTTTGTTTCCTGCTGCTTTGCTCCTTCTTATCCACGAGCATGGTTGTTAGAGCCAATGGGTTCTTATTGGTCAGCCCGCAACCGCGCTGGGCGTTCCACCTCCAGTCGTGGATGTCGGTGGCTGCCTTGGCTTAGGCTCCCCAGTGCGGCATCCCATGGCATTGGCGACGCTCCCACCGGTGGCCGAAGCGCCCGCCGTGCTGGCCATGGCCCAGGCCTCATCCACGAGCGGAAAAAACATAGGGGCAAGAAGAAGGTGCATGTCCCCTTTTCGGAGTCGCTCAGCCCACTTGCGCCCATCGCACCCGGAGCTCACGCCCACCACCGTCGAAGACGTGTTCACTCTCCGTCAACGATCTGGTAATGCTTCAGTCAAAATTTAACCTCTTTTAGTTTGGCACCAACTGATTTTTGTTGGTGCAGAGTGCGAGCGGCCGGCAGTGCAGGTATTGCGGGGGTGTCGTACTCCTAGTCTATGCATGGATAAAGGAATGATAAGAGCTACGAGCAGTTTATTAAACTACACTACGGCTCATATATATAAGGACAAATCAACTAGAAAAAACTGTTGCAAAAAACCCATTTGTTTAAGCTTATTCGTTTGCGCTAGGTTAGAAAAGTACAGACCGCCATGGTTGCACTTCTCTCGTCGCTTGCTTGATGTGATAGATATCCATGGTTTAGATTGTAATCTCGTCAAAACGGGTAATTAAGTCGGCGGCGCTCCACTGGAAAATGATGACGGAGGGTAGTCATCGACTAGCAGTAGATGACCCAGCTACATCGTCGGCGGCCGAACAAGGACAACCAGCATGTATTTCTTCCGCGCAGACGCCGAATGATGAATTGCAGCAGGGGGGGCAGCCCCGCGGAGCACACATAGCTCCGCCACTAAGCTTGTGCGTGACTGTCTCCCTTCAGACTAGCCACAGTGGGAGTAATTTCAGTAGTAACATCGAGTCCAACTCAGCAAATTTACTTATGTGGCAATGAGTTAATGAGAAGAGAGGTAATTGTAGTAACTTAACTAGTTACTGTAACATTACATGTCCCAATGCGATATGAGTCTATAACCTAATAAATGAAGCTTTGCATGTTACCATACTTATGTTACTACTCACTATGAAGGTAGTAGCATAGTCTAGAGATATGTGTATGTTACTAGTGTATGTTACTCTCCATTGTGACTAGTCTCAGGAGTGCGGGTCCAAAAAAGGCATGGGACTCCGAATGGCATGTCTCCCCTTTATGAGATGATCAAAAATGGTAATCTTTTGTTCTCATGCATCATGGTTTAGTATTTATGGGGATGCATTCGAGATATTACTGTTAGAATTAATTAATTATGTTTAATTAACAGGGAATCTACCCTTCTAGAACCACTGTGTGTTTCCTCTGTACAAACCGACGCATCCCTTTGTTCTCTAAAGGTTGCCTCGGTTCGAACCGTCGCGACCTGTGCGACGCGTCTCCTCAGACCACATATAAGTGTAATATCTTTGCCTATCAGTACACCAATTGATTTCATTCAAAACACGTTATCACGCACGCTCTGCCGAGAGCACAGGAAGGCCTCGCCGACGGTGAGATGCCTGGACTCATCTCTTTCTTCCACCGCCTCATCCGTGAGGATGGCCGCCGTGGCCGTTTCACAGCCCGTGGCCATCATGGAGTAGGCGGGCGCCATCGCTGCCGATTCGGACGTCGTGGCGCTGGACAAGGTCACCATGTCGCTATGCGCGGCCCTCGAGGTGGCCTCCGCGCCCCCAGACACGGCCATCGCGCCACTGCTCCCGGTGACCATGCCCCAACGATGGCCGGCCCCAGCGCGCCTCCCACACATGCAGGAGAAGAGATCCCGAGATCCCCGGGCCCGTGCTCGCGGGTCCAACGCGGATTCCATCTCCGCCTCCAGCGCCGGCTGACGAGCCCGGCTTCTTCGTCTTCGTGTCGTTCCCGAGCGGTGCCGCAGGGACGACCCAAGCCGCTGGCCCGATGGCGGTCGCGCAGCCTGGAGACGAGGACGCCGGCCCGAGTCGCAGCGCCACCGAGCCCCCGCACGCCCCCACCTCCGTGCGGGATGAGGCACCGCCGTCCCCGCGCACGGTCGCCCGTCCGTGCCTCCAGGACTCCGCGAGCATGGAGGGACGCCGCCGCTTGTTTGGTCGCGCCATCGCCGCCATCGACCGCCGCCCAAGCCGCCACTCCGGCCTCGCCTCCGCTGTTGTCTACATATCCTCGTCGGAGGATCAGGGAGGCACGCCGGCGAGCCCCCTGTGAACAGGGAAAAAATTATATGAGACCAGGTCTCACGGGCTAGCAAGTAAGACCCACCCTGATGGATGACACGTGGCATTCACAAATCATAAAACATCTAATCTCTCCCCCTGATTTCAAGTGGGGGATAGAGTAGATGCTTTGTGATTTATAAATGTCACGTGTCGTCCATTAGGATGGGTCTCACATGCTAGCACGTGAGACCTGGTCTCATATAATTCTTTTCATGTGAACAGGGGCAAGGGAGTGGGGTGGCGGCGCCGCCGGGCGTCTGGTCGGGAGGGGATTGGAATCCCCCGATCCCTAACCGCTCGCCATATAAGGCCGGCTGACCGCCCCATCTCCACATGGGCCGTGGGCCTGGCCTAGATCGCCCCTGGCTACAGGCCAAGTCCTTAGGAAGTTTTTTTGGGGGTTTTCCAGTTTAATTCTTGTAACAGTAGTTTTAGCAGTAATGTCTCACTGTTTAGCACTGTTTAGCCTCCGTACATGTAGCTATTTACATTCTAGTCTGGTATTCAGATTTACTCTATTTTAGGACATGTGTAAATATATGTAGGCGTGTGTTTACATTATGTAATGTATTTGATAATGTAAATAAAGGACCAACATTATCTAGAAATGTCATGTTTTATGAGTTTTCCACATACCAATTTTCTAGAACATGTTCCAATGATTGAGATTAATTTCTCTCGTACAACAAACTTGCAAAAAAATTTATACACGCCTCCCTCATTATATTTGGAATCACGGTCTACATTTTGTCCAATTCGACAAATGATTACCTTGAATGTGCATTTACTTATATTTAAATTGATAACATACACAAAGTAGTAGAAACAAATGCATCTATTGACATTGTCAGATTATGTAGCTTATTACTTTTTAGATCCATGCGATCTTGGACGTGTTATGTTCAATCAATTGAGGTCTACATTATTCAAGTTCTTCACTTGAGTATCAAATTTTGCACCATTATTACAATACAACCATGATGGTTTTTAATTTACCCTCCGTAAATTAATTATCTCTGGTTCATCCATGTAGGTAAACGATGACCGCAAAAGAATTTGAGGAGCATGCCCTCAATGGCCACAACTACCCTACATGGGCCATGGACGTCAAGATCAGTCTTGCTTCCCATGGGATAGCGCGTGCAATCCAGGACCCGAAGACTCCTCTACCGGCCGGAACCACGCCGCTGACAGAACAACAAAACTATGCATCTTTATACATCATAAGGCATCATATTCACCCAAATCTAAAGTCTGAGTACTTAGAGGAGGAATCTCCCAGTACTCTATTTCTAGCCCTCAAAATAAGATATGAACAGCAGACGACAGTTGTCCTGCCAGAAGCACTCCATGATTGGACTCACCTTCATCTTAAGGATTTCAAGTCCATCGGTGAGTACAACCACAAGGTTCATAAGATAAGTTCCAAACTGCGCTTTTGCGGGAAGGAATCTACTGACGTGGAGAAGATAGAGAAAACTTTATCTACTATGCTCCCTTCAGACAGGATCCTCCAACAGCAATACCGTGCTCACAACTATACTGTCTATTCCGAGCTTATTCATATGTTACTTCAGGCTGAAAAGCATGATGAGCTACTTGCTAAGAATGGCTCTCAACGCCCAGTTGGGGCACAACCTTTCCCTGAAGTTCATATGAATGTCGCGAATAGACAGAAGTTTGATGCTGCCTTTAGAGGCAATCAATCAAATGTCCAGAACAAGCGAAAGCGCATTAGGAACATGAGGTCTAGGAACTTAGACAAGGGAAAAGGCACTGCAAAGCCCAAGCATGATAAATCTCAGCTTTGCAACAAGTGTGGATGCTACACGCACCCCACCGACAAGTGCAAGATCCAAAAGCATCTGGTTATGTTGTACCAGCAATCTCAGGGACGGAGAGCACCTCAAGGGAAGAGGTTTGAAGCCAACTTCAACCTTCATCAGGACAGCGCCAATGGAGCCGGTAGTTCGCATGACGTTCCTCCTGGACCGAGCAACACCATTGAGTTCCATCAGCCAGAGGACCTTGCTGACACAGAGAACATGATGATTGAGTATACCTCAAACGACATGTTTGGAGACTTCGACTGTTCCCACAATCTCCGTAGTGATCTATTTAGCTATGTCCATTTGTGATGTTGTAATAAGAACATAAGTATTGTTGTTGTCTTTATATTGTATCAGCACTTTTGATATAATAAGATTGTAATTGTACCAACATATTTGATATAAATAAGATTGTATTCTATGTATTTACATGAGATTTTCTTATTGAAAGTTCTTTGTGAAAGGATCGATATAGTTGACTAGAGGGGGGGTGAATAGGCAACTAACAATTTTTAACTTTTCTTTACCAATTTAAACTTTGCATCAAAGTAGGTTGTCTAGATATGCAACTAGGTGGGCAACCTATATGATGCAACAACAACAAGCACACAAGCAAGCAAGGGATATAACACAAATAAGCTTGCACAAGTAAAGGCATGAGATAACCAAGAGTGGAGCCGGTGAAGACGAGGATGTGTTACCAAAGTTCCTTCCTTTTGAGGGGAAGTACGTCTCCGTTGGAGCGGTGTAGAGGCACAATGCTCCCCAAGAAGCCACTAGGGCCACCGCATTCTCCTCACGCCCTCACACAATGCGAGATGCCGTGATTCCATTATTGATGCCCTTGGAGGCGGCGACCGGACCTTTACAGCCAAAAGGTTGGGGCAATCTCCACAACTTAATTGGAGGCTCCCAACGACACCAGGAAGCTTCACCACAATGGAATATGGCTCCGCGGTGACATCAACCGTCTAGGGTGCTCACACCCAAGAGTAACAAGATCCGCAAGGGATTAGTGGGGGGAATCAAATTTCTCTTGGTGGAAGTGTAGATCGGGGCCTTCTCAACCAATCCCTAGAAAATCAATAAGTTTGATTTGCTAGGGAGAGAGATTGGGTGAAAATGGAGCTTGGAGCAACAATGGAGCTTGGGGATGGAAGAGGTGGTCAACTCGGAGAAGAAGACACCCCTTATATAGTGGAAGAACAAATCCAACCGTTATCCACCAACCCAGCCTGCGTAGCACGGTACTACCGCGCTAGGGACGCGGTACTACCGCAAGGGCACGTGGTACTACCGCAGGGCCCCGCGGTACTACCGCCCGTGCAGCAGAAACCAGACCAGACCAGATGCACTGAAGCAGAGGGCGGTAGAACTGCTGGCGCGATACTACCACTCCCCTTGCGGTACTACCGCAAGGCAGGGATAGACTAGATATTGGGAAGGCATGGACATATAAAAATACATCTGTGGCAACTTCCGCTGAGTTGGGACCTATGCAAAAACCCGGCACGGTAGTACTGCAAGCCAGGAGCGGTACTACCGCGCGTGGTGCGGATATAAAAAATTACATCCGCTCCTACTGCCGCGCAAGCTGCTGAGCCAGGCCAGATCGCACGGTACTATCGCGCACCAGGCGCGGTACTACCGCGTAGGGCACAGATGTAAAAAATTACATCCTCCCCTACTACCGCATCCGCAGCAGCGCCTGGCCTGGAGCCACAGTATTACCGCTCCAAAGGAGCCGAACTACCGTGGGCACTTGCGGCACTACCGCGTCGGAGGCCGGTACTACCGCAAGGGCCTGCGGTACTATCGCTCCTAGGAGCAGTACTACCGCATGCCCCAGTTCAGCAACCACGACATTTGCATAGACACGAAAAGACGGAGGATGCTCCAAAGTGCCAAAGGAAAGGATGAGCGAAAGGAGTAGACGTGTACGTGATGATTCCACCCAAACCTTTCCAAAGCGGACCCCCTCTTAATAGTACGACTTTCCTACGACTCAAATCCACCAAAAAGAAACGTAGAGAAACGTCGTCTTCAATAGTCTTCGAGGGGCACCAAATCGTCTTGTGCCTAGTCATGATATATCTGAAATACTCAATGCACGTGATTAGTCCGCAAAAGCATTGTCATCAATCACCAAAACACCTAAGGGATAAAAATGCCCTTACAATCTCCCCCTTTTTGGTGGATTGATGACAATACGGGATTTGCACAAAGAAAGAAAACATAGAACAAGAGCAAACCCCACATCTCTAAAATATAGACGGGCTCCCCCTAGATGTGTGCTATCTAGAAAAGTGCTTTTGACTGCACGGAACACATACTAGGATCACCACTCTCCCTATATTTTATGGACACAGCATATCTTGCAACAATAAGGCTAACACTAAGCAAGATAGTAAATATGAGCATAATGTAAATAGCACAAGATAGCATAAGCTCAATAAGGTACGATAGAGTGCATATGTCTTACACCATATGATAGAAAGGTCTCACAAGCACAAACCAAACCAAAGGAAACGAGGTTCAATGGAACAAAAGCAAACGAAACAAACACGACACATGACTCGCAAATCCTACACTCTCTCCCCCTTTGGTATCGAGACGCCAAAAAGGCAGTGAGGACACCTAGAACACAAGTGGTGGCTCAAGCGGAGTAATCACTCGTACGCTCTCCGTTGGACTCGGCGGTGGGGATGGGCTCCTCCTCAGAATCAGTCCACTTGTAGCCCTGTTTCGCCATCCATTCGGCCTCTGGAGTGATGTGCTTCTCGGACCCACTGGATATGTTCTCGCCAAACGTCCTCAAGATCCTCTTGTCGCGGCAGCGACCCTCCTTGGAAGCAACGTGAGTCTGGTACTCCCCTTTGCTTGCATGCAGAACAAGGCCTTCATCTTGGCCTTCAGCTTCTTAGCCCATGAGGGCTCAGTAGAGGGAGGGGCATACCTAGCAGAGCTATCCTCATCTGCGTCCTCCTCCTCAATCTCCTCCTCATCAACATCCATCCTAGCAGCCGCTGCCTCAGCACGAGTAGTAGTGTTAGCCCACTAGGGCTTGATGCAGAGTCTGATGGGGTCATGACGGATCCAGTCAGGGGCCAAAAACTCATCCTGTGGGTAGAGCTTCTCCCACGTCTTCGAGATCAAGAGAAACAGGTAAGGTCCATAGATGAGAACCTTACGGTTGAACACCGCAAACTGAAGACCGCACCACATGATGTGAGAGACGTCAAGTGGTTGAGTCTGAGTGAGACGCGCCTCCTCACAGATGAGCATCATGTTGATACGTCTCCAGCATATCTATAATTTATGAAGTATTCATGCTATTATATTATCTGTTTTGGATGTTTATGGGCTTTATTAAACACTTTTATATTATTTTTCGGACTAACCTATTAACCGGAGGCCCAGCCCAAATTGATGTTTTCTTGCCTATTTCAGTGTTTCTAAGAAAAGGAATATCAAATGGAGTCCAAACGAAATGAAACCATCGGGAGAGTTATTTTTGGAACGGAAGCAATCCAGGAGACTTGGAGTAGACGTCAGGGAAGCTTCGAGGAATCCACGAGGCAGGGAGGTGCGCCCTACCCCCTGGGCGCGCCCCCCACCCTCGTGGCTCCCCTGACCGACTTCTTTCGCCTATATATATCCATATACCCTAAAAACATCGGGGAGCAGAATAGATCGGGAGTTCCGCCGCCGCAAGCCTCTATAGCCACCAAAAACCAATCGGGACCCTGTCCGGCACCCTGCCGGAGGGGGGAACCCTCACTTGTGGCCATCTTCATCATCCCAGCGTTCTCCATGACGAGGAGGGAGTAGTTCACCCTCGGGGCTAAGGGTATGTACCAGTAGCTATGTGTTTGATCTCTCTCTCTCTCTCTCATGTTCTATAGGTGATACGATCTTGATGTATCGCGAGCTTTGCTATTATAATTGGATCTTATGATGTTTCTCCCCCTCTACTCTCTTGTAATGGATTGAGTTTTCACTTTGAAGTTATCTTATCGGATTGAGTCTTTAAGGATTTGAGAACACTTGATGTATGTCTTGCATGTGCTTATCTGTGGTGACAATGGGATATTCACGTGATCTACTTGATGTATGTTTTGGTGATCAACTTGCGGGTTCCGTAACATTGTGAACTTATGCATAGGGGTTGGCACACGTTTTCGTCTTGACTCTCCGGTAGAAACTTTGGGGCACTCTTTGAAGTACTTTGTGTTGGTTTGAATAGATGAATCTGAGATTGTGTGATGCATATCATATAACCATACCCATGGATACTTGAGGTGACATTGGAGTATCTAGGTGACATTAGGGTTTTTGGTTGATTTGTGTCTTAAGGTGTTATTCTAGTACGAACTTTTGAATAGATCGATCCGAAAGAATAACTTTGAGGTGGTTTCGTACCCTACCATAATCTCTTCGTTCGTTCTCCGCTATTAGTGACTTTGGAGTGACTCTTTGTTGCATGTTGAGGGATAGTTATATGATCCAATTATGTTATTATTGTTGAGAGAACTTGCACTAGTGAAAGTATGAACCCTAGGCCTTGTTTCAACGCATTGCAATACCGTTTACGCTCACTTTTATCACTTGCTACCTTGCTGTTTTTATAATTTCAGATTACAAATACCTATATCTACCATCCATATTGCACTTGTATCACCATCTCTTCGCCGAACTAGTGCACCTATATAATTTACCATTGTATTGGGTGTGTTCAGGACTGTCGGTGTCAAAACCGACGGATCTCGGGTAGGGGGTCCCGAACTGTGTGTCTAGGCGGATGGTAACAGGAGACAAGGGACACGATGTTTTACCCAGGTTCGGACCCTCTTGATGGAGGTAAAACCCTACGTCCTGCTTGATTAATATTGATGATATGGGTAGTACAAGAGTAGATCTACCACGAGATCAAGGAGGCTAAACCCTAGAAGCTAGCCTATGGTATGATTGTTGTTCTTTCCTACGGACTAAAACCCTCCGGTTTATATAGACACCGGAGAGGGTTAGGGTTACACCGAGTCGGTTACAATGGTAGGAGATCTACATATCCGTATCGCCAAGCTTGCCTTCCACGCCAAGGAAAGTACCTTCCGGACACGGGATGAAGTCTTCAATCTTGTATCTTCATAGTCCAGGAGTCCGACTGAAGGTATAGTCCGGCTATCCGGACACCCCCTAATCCAGGACTCCCTCAGTAGCCCCTGAACCAGGCTTCAATGACAAGGAGTCCGGCGCGCAGATTGTCTTCGGCATTGCAAGGCGGGTTCCTCCTCCAAGTACTTCATAGAAGATTTTGAACACAAAGGATAGTGTCCGGCTCTGCAAAATAATTTTCCACATATTGCCATAGAGAGAATAATATTTACACAAATCTAATCTGCTGACGTATTCCGTAGCGTGACATCACACTACGGCCAAGCCTTTATTCGAATCGTTTTTACTCCCCCACCTCCGCGCGTTTCGCGAGGCGGTTTTCTTGGCACGTCTTGTCAAAGCAGAGGTCGTGTCCCCTTTATTTACGGGATTCTCATCAATACGGACGTGGGTAACCCAACCACGCCATCGATTACGGTGCTTGGGAGATAAGCGAGTTTTATCAGGCTGGTGGGGACGCATAGCCGCATCCGCCCATATAAGGGGATAAGGATCCACCTTTTCACCTACGCCTTCTTCCTCCTTTGCCTATCCATCTTCTACGCACTCGAGCTCTAGCGCCCAAGCCCGCATTCCCCATCTCGACCTTCTCCAGTCATGTCCGGAGCGGGAGGCAAGTGGATGGTCTCCTCCGTCACGGAGGGGCACATCAAAAAACTGAGGAAGGCCGGATACTTGTCTAACAACATCGGGCATCGTCTTCCCGAAGAGGGGCAGCTCCTCCCCACCCCAAGGCCCCTTGAGAGGGTAGTGTTCCTTCCCCACTTCCTCCGCGGACTGGGCTTTCCTCTCCACCCATTCGTCCGGGGACTCATGTTCTACTACGGCCTGGATTTCCACGATCTGGCCCCGAACTTCATCCTCAACATCTCGGCGTTTATCGTCGTGTGCGAGGCTTTCCTCTGCATCCGCCCCCGTTTCGGCCTATGGCTCAAGACTTTCAATGTCAAGCCGAAGGTGGTGCGCGGCAACCAGGCGGAGTGCGGAGGCGCCATGGCGGGCAAGATGCCCAATGTTCTATGGCTCGAGGGCTCCTTTGTGGAGACCCTGAAGGGGTGGTAATCGGGGTGGTTTTACATCACCGAGCCGCGCGACCCTGAGTGGGTCGCAACCCCCGAGTTCCGGTCCGGACCCCCTACGCGGCTCACGTCCTGGAAAGAGATGGGCCTGTCGTGGGGCAGCAAAGAAGAGGTGACTGGACTGCAGAAATGCATCCAAACCCTGGTGAACAAGCAGCTCAAGCTTGTCAACGTAGTCTAGGTTATGCTCATCCGCCGGATCCTCCCGTGTCAACGACGGGCCTTTAATCTGTGGGAGTTCGACTCGGCGCAGCACTGAACTCTGAACAGGCTCTTCGACACGACGTACGAAGATGCCTGGAAGGTGCTTTTCAAGGGCGCCGAGGCTCCCGCATCTGCTTCCGAGGATCGCGGATTCAGCACACAACGTCATGCTGGTGTGGTAAGCCATTTGTACCTTTTACAGGGTATTAGTTTTTCATAGTTTGACTCTATGCGGGATCTAAGCTCCCTTACCTTTGACAGGATTGGCAGGCGAAGTCCGGACAGATCGACTGTCCGGCTCCTTTGCCCGAAGACCCAGCCGATGCTCGCTTGGCGAAGCTGCTGGTTCGGGCACCCTATGTGGTGCCGGAGAAGAAGGCCGGGAAGAAGGCCACAGGGACTTGAAAGAGTGCCCGACGCCTGGAGGTGTCGGGTTCATCATCCGATGACTCCAAGACGCACTCCTCCCGTGAAAACGAGGACGAGGAAGAAGAAAGCTCTCCCCCCCAGCGGAGGGAGGAAAGAAGAGGAAGGCTGCCCCGACCGGGGAGGCCGAAGGGTCCAAGAAGGGGAAGACCCTTCCTTCGGACTACTCCACCGACGCCGACGACGGCGAAGAGGAGTGGACGCACAGGGCCAGGCGCCCGGCAAGATCGTAAGTGTTCGGACACCATGGTAACTCGTAGTGTTCGTTTATTGCACAGCTTTCCCTTATGTCGAATATATCTATGCAGTCCGCCCAAGGCCGGGCTCGACGAGTCATCGAGCGGCTCCCTGGATTCGTCGGACGTGAATTCACTTCCGCCCGCTACCTCCCCCCGCACTGCGGAAGATGCCGAGGTGGCGTCCCAACAGGTTCCAAGCCAGGAGAGGGTGGTCCTGGAGGAGCCGCAAGGCGACCTCCCGGACTCCAGGAGTAAAGGGGATAGATCCCCCCAGGGCTCCAAGTCTGGCCCTAGGCCGGACACCGCTCCGGAACCTTCAAAGGTTCCATAGTCCGGCGGGCGACCTCCTTCCAAGAGGAGCAAGCCCACCGAGCCGGTGACCCCCGTCCAACCGGAGGCGCCGTACAATCTGTTGGAGGTGCTTAAGGGCGCCTCCATCGACGAGGGGCACCGCACCATTATGAGTGCGGTGGTCCAGAAGGTTCAGTCCGCCAAGAGCGGACTGACTGAAGCTTGTGTCAGCCTTTTAACAGGCTTTGAGGTAAGTAAAGAATGTGTAAAAATATCACCGCATAGACAGTAGCCCCTGATGCTCTGTTTGGCGTTCGGGAAGAAAAGTCGAATAGAGGATCAAATAAAATTCGCAGGAGTCTAACAGAAAGGAGTCAATATGCGTATGCAGGCTTCTCTGCTGGTGTCCGCCGCACTGACTGCGGAGGTGGACGTGCTGAAGCAGAACCTCGAGCAGTCTGAGCAAGAGCTCGGGCTTGCCAAGAAGCAGCTCGAGGACAAGGAAGGCAAGAAATACCTTGTTTAAATATATAAAAAAGTGCAATTGCAAAAAATGACAGGATTAACGTGACTATTGCAGGGGCCACATCTGAGGTGGCGACCCTTAAGCAAGCGCTATCCGAGGCCGAGAAGAGGGCGGCCACGGAGCGCGCCGAGCGGGAGAAGTATGAGGCCCAGATTGGCGAGTTGCGGCAAGAGCTCCAGACCCTCATGAAAAAACATGAGAGTTTGGAGCTTGGCTCAAAGACGCGAGCGTCCGAGCTCGCGGCGGCAATTGAAAATGCCAAGTCTGCCAAGGCCGAATCCCAGAAGGCCCTCCAGGAGTTGGATGCGGTGAAAAAGATAGCAGCGGGTAAGGCATTCTTTATGCAAAGCAAACATGTAAGAGTGAGTTACTTGTTACTTACCCGAATCCGGAGCTCTCCAGGAGCATTCGCGGATCTTCCCCATAGCGTGTCCGATGCCGCCGCATTCTACCGAGCCGAGGAGGGCAGCTCGACGGAGAAGGTGTTCTGGTCTCTGTATGCTGAGGCTGGACACCCTGTGCCCCTGAGCGACCAGCTGAAGCAACTGGTCGAGCTCCACAAGGCGGCCGAACAGGCCATGAAGGGCTTCATAGTTCGGCTGTGGCCTGGAGAGGCCCTGCCTCAGAGCTACTTCGGGCTGGTGCGGCGGCTGGTGCAGGCCTGTCCAAGGCTCGAAGTTATCAAGCGCTCCGTCTGCATCGAAGGTGCCCGTAGGGCCCTTGCCCGCGCTAAGGTCCACTGCGGCAAGCTGGATGTTGAGAAGCTTGTGAAGGACGGGCCACCGTCGGGGAAAGAGCATCGCAAGCCCGAGAAGTATTATAAGGACATTCTGAAGGGTGCCCGCCTTATGGCGGATGAATGTTCCAGGGATGTAATTTTTGAGTAAAACTCGCTCGTTTTGTCCTGTGCGCTGAAAACTTGTTCATATGCGCTAAGCAATGCTTTTTGAATTTAAAATATTACCTTCTGTGCGGCTGTTTATCAAATTTGAGAGATGGCGAGTCATCGGCTTCTGCCCCCGTGCCACTAGTGCTGGGGTGTTCGGGATAAACCTGAGCGCTCTTTTTCCCATGTTTGGGTCCTTGGAGGGAGGCGCTCAGCACAACGAACAAGGCAATCGGACTATAATGCTTGAACACTCTCACTTAGCCATAGAATTCTATAATTTTAAATTTCGGCGAAGCCCCTGGTATTCGGAAGACCGAGTTCGGGGCGCTATCCACGCCTTGGCCGAACAGAGCCGACTCCTCGCTCTAAGCGGCATAAGTCTTTAGGGACTCGAAAAAACTCTCGAACAACGACCAGCTCTCGCTTCATCATGACAGTCAGTTTTAGCTTTCTCTACTTAGGTGCTTAGCCCAGCTCAACTGGGGCACAATCGCAGTAGTTCTCCTAGTGCTACCTTAGCCGATATAGCGGAACGCAAGGCACCAAAACATAGGAGCCGGGCAAACCCAACTATTGACCCAAGACATAATTCGGAGCCGATGCATATAATGCTATAAGTTCGGGGTGCCTCACTTGTTAAAGTGTTCGGGCTTCTCACACCATATTTAGGGGTACTTAAAGCCCCTGACGTATTTGGCCGTACCAAAGTGTACGGGTGCAGCATGTCGTTAATGAACATATATTTGTAAAAAAGAGTAATGCAAAAATAGACAAAAGCTATGCATTGTTTATTAAAAAAGGCTGCGATCATGGCAGAACGATACAAATAACGCGATAAGCAAAAGGTTGGACTATTTAACATGTCTGTTCCAGGGGCAGGCTGCGGAATGGTATGCGAAACAGGTATACTGCTCGTGATAGAGACCACCTGGGAGTTCCGTTAATGCGGCGTGGCTTGTCTGCTTCCCTGGTTCTTGCATCGTTTGTGCGGCAATTGTACTACCGGACAGGCCTTCCGAGGAATGGAGTCCTGAAAGTAAGAGAAAATTAAAAAAAATCGACAGCCCCTAGTGCGGTTTAAGTCGTGTTTCGGGCGTGCCGTGATGGTGCCCCTCCCCCTGTGCCCATGGTATTTCTAGAGCGTAGTTATGTAGGCGAAGCACTGGTGTTGCATTTTCGCGAGGGCTGGGGTTGGGGCCGCATTGCTACGCCTGCTTGGAATGTGCTAGGCGGTCTTGTTGTAGGTTACTCTGGGCGCGCTTGACGGTGTCCGGACGTTTGATGGCCGGACTGGAGAACTGCCTGGAGAGGCTGCTTTGTACTTCCGCTGCAAGGGCCGCCGTGTGTTCCTCCGTTCGGAGGGAGCGTTCGGTGTTTCCGTTGACCGTGATTACTCCTCGAGGGCCTGGCATCTTGAGCTTGAGGTATGGGTAGTGCGGTACCGCATTGAACTTGGCGAATGCGGTTCGCTCGAGCAATGCGTGATAGCCACTGCGGAACGGGACTATGTCGAAGATTAACTCCTCTCTTCGGAAATTGTCCAGAGATCCGAAGACCACTTCAAGTGTAACTGAGCCTGTGCAGCTGGCCTCTACACCTGGTATGACGCCTTTAAAGGTCGTTTTGGTGGGCTTAATCCTCGAGGGATCTATGCCCATTTTCCGCACTGTATCCTGGTAAAGCAGGTTCAGGCTACTGCCGCCGTCCATAAGGACTCTAGTGAGATGAAATCCGTCAATGATTGGGTCTAAAACCAATGCGGCGAATCCTCCATGACGGATGCTAGTGGGGTGGTCCCTTCGGTCAAAGGTGATCGGGCAGGAGGACCATGGGTTGAACTTCGGGGCGACTGGCTCCATCGCGTATACGTCCCTTAACGCGCGCTTCCGCTCCCTCTTGGGGACGTGGGTTGCGTATATCATGTTCACCGTCCGCACTTGTTGGGGAAAACCTTCTGTCCACTGTTGTTCGGCGGCCCGGGCTCTTCGTCGTCATCGCTATGCAGCCCCTTGTCTTTATTTTTGGCATTTAACTTGCCTGCCTGCTTGAACACCCAACAATCCCTGTTGGTGTGATTGGCTGGCCTTTCGGGGGTGCCATGTATCTGGCACAAGCGGTCGAGTATTCGGTCCAGACTGGACGGGCCCTGAGTATTTCTTTTGAATGACTTTTTCCGCTGACCGGATTTATAGCCTTTGAATCCGGCATTAACTGCCGTATGCTCAGCATTGTCGCCGTTAATGCGGCGCTTCTTCTTGTTGCGACGCGACCTGCCACTATTGTCTCTGGTATCCGAATTACCAGGGTTCTTGGTCATATTGTTGCTACGAGCGAGCCAGCTGTCTTCTCCCGCGCAAAAGCGGGTCATGAGTGTCGTGAGTGCTGCCATAGATTTTGGCTTTTCCTGTCCAAGGTGCCGGGCAAGCCACACGTCACGGCTATTTTGTGCTTGAAGGCTGCTAGGGCTTCTGCGTCCGGATAGTCGACTATTTGATTTTTCTTTGTTAGGAACCATGTCCAGAATTGCCTGGCCGATTCCTCTGGCTGCTGAATTATGTGGCTTAGGTCATCGGCGTCTGGTGGTCGCACATAAGTGCCCTGGAAATTGTCGAGGAATGCGGCTTCCAGGTCCTCCCAACAACTGATTGATTCTGCTGGCAAGCTGTTAAGCCAATGCCGAGCTGGTCCTTTAAGCTTGAGTGGGAGGTATTTGATGGCGTGTAGATCATCGCCATGGGCCATGTGTATATGAAGGAGATAATCCTCGATCCATACCGCAGGATCTGCTGTGCCATCATATGATTCGATGTTTACGGGTTTGAAACCCTCGGGGATTTGATGATCCATTACTTCATCTGTGAAGCATAGTGGGTGTGCGGCGCCTCTGTACTAGGCTATATCACGATGTAGCTCCAATGACCTTTGTCTGTTGTGTTCGGCCCTACCGGATTTGCTGTATCCGGTGTGACGGTTATCGTCTCGAGTCGTGGGGCGCCCACGCGATCCGTAGATCGATCTTGTTTGCCTTGCCTTGTCCTCCAATATATCGCGCATGTCTGGCGCATTTTCCCGTGCCTTGGTATGTTTTGAGCGGCGCCGGGGTGTGGCTTGAGTGGGGGGCCGAGAGGCCTCTCTGTTGCGTCCATGAGGTGGCTGGTCGGCCGTGTCATGTGCTGGTGATGCAGGTTTAGGTGCTTCCTCCTCTAATCGGGGTAGCAATCTGCGCCTTGGATAGCTCTTGGAGGGGCGTTCGAGTTCATACTCTTCGGCCGCAAGGACTTCAGTCCATCTGTCGGCTAGCAAATTTTGATCAGCTCTAAGCTGTTGCTGTTTTTTCTTGAGGCTGTTTGCCGTGGCCATAAGCCTGCGTTGAAAACGCTCTTGCTCGACGGGATCATCTGGCACGACGAATTCGTCGTCGTCGAGGCTTGCCTCGTCTTCGGAGGGAGGCATATAATTATCGTCCTCGACCTCTCTGTCTGCCGCTCTCTCATGAGGGCTGGCTTCTCCATCCTCCTGTGCTGAATCTTGCTGGAGGGGGTTTTCTTCGGCACTCTCCGGAGTATTATTATCTCCCGCGCCGGAATCACCGTTTTTGCTTTGGCGGGATTTTGAGCGGCGCTGCTGACGCCGGCGCTTGGGCTGTTTCATGGAGGGGTCATCCTCCGCTGTTCCATCGCCATCTCCTTATTTTGGGGTGTCCACCATGTATATGTCATATGACGAGGTGGCTTTCCAGTGCCCCATAGGCGCTGGTTCTTGATCGTCTCCTGCATCGGCGTCCATACCGTCGATGTCTTCGGAGTCGAAGTCGAGCATGTCGGTTAGATTGTCGACAGTGGCTACAAAGTGGGTGGTGGGTGGGCTTTGAATTTCTTCATCGTCCGTATCCCAACCTTGCTGACCGTAGTCCGGCCAGGACTCTCCTGATAAAGAGAGAGACTTTAGTGATTTCAGGATATCGCCGAAGGGCGAGTGCTGAAAGATGTCCGCGGCTGTAAACTCCATGATCGGCGCCCAATCGGATTCGATCGGCAGGGGCGCGGAGGCCTCGGAGTCCGGAGAGAAGTCCGGCTCCTTGGAGTCATGAGTCTCGCGAAGCGCAGGGCTGGTGTTCGGCTCGATCTCCGTTGGGATCGCAGCCCCCGAGGCGGCGTCCAACCACCCATCCTCGATCGGCGTTGTTGGCTCCGAATTAAGGGTCGAAGCCGATGCGGGTGTGGCCTCCAGGGCACTGTTCGGCGGCAGAGCTAGATCATGCCCGTCGTGACAGTGCGGCACGCTCGGCAGTGGCTCGAATCCGTCGAAGATCAAGTCCCTGCGGATGTCAGGCGTATAGTTTAAGCTTCCAAATCTGACCTGATGGCCAGGGGCATAGCCTTCGATCTGCTCCAGATGGCCAAGCGAATTGGCCCGCAGTGCGAAGCCGCCGAAGACGAAGATCTGTCCGGGGAGAAAGGTCTCACCCTGGACTGCATCGTTGTTGATGATCGGAGGAGCCATCGAGCCTAAAAGTGACGACACAGAGGAACTCTCAATGAAAGCACCAATGTCGGTGTCAAAACCGGCGGATCTCGGGTAGGGGGTCCCGAACTGTGCGTCTAGGCGGATGGTAATAGGTGACGAGGGACACGATGTTTTATCCAGGTTCGGGCCCTCTTGATGGAGGTAAAACCCTACGTCCTGCTTGATTAATATTGATGATATGGGTAGTACAAGAGTAGATCTACCACGAGATGAAGGAGGCTAAACCCTAGAAGCTAGCCTATGGTATGATTGTTGTTCTGTCCTATGGACTAAAACCCTCCGGTTTATATAGACACCAGAGAGGGTTAGGGTTACACCGAGTCGGTTACAATGGTAGGAGATCTACATATCCGTATCGCCAAGCTTGCCTTCCACGCCAAGGAAAGTCCCTTCCGGACACGGGACGAAGTCTTCAATCTTGTATCTTCATAGTCCAGGAGTCCGGCTGAAGGTATAGTCCGGCTATCCGGACACCCCCTAATCCAGGACTCCCTCAGGGACACAAGAGACTCTTTGCTATTTGGTTGCAGGGTTGCTTGAGAGAGACCATCTTCATCCTACGCCTCCCACAGATTGATATACCTTAGGTCATCCACTTGAGGGAAATTTGCTACTGTCCTACAAACCTCTGCACTTGGAGGCCCAACAACGTCTACAAGAAGAAGGTTGCATAGTAGACATCACATGTACACAAGATAGGCATGCACCTTGTCCTTGTCCCCAATGCGTGGGAAGAGAGAGTTGTGGAAGATCCGGTGCATAATGTCAAGGAAAGGGTTCAGTACCCACGCCTTCTTGCCACTTGGAAGGAGCTTCTCAACATAATACTGTTGGAGCTTGTTCTTGTTAGCTGACTCGGAGTTGGCATGAGGGCGAACACCAACGGGCGTGTTGAGCCCCTCATCAGGTACGTGGAGCAACTCCATGAAGTCCTTCCATGTAGCAGTCAACTGACGTCCATTGGTCATCCAGGTCATCCTCCGATCCTCATCAGTATGAAAGTGAACCGAAGCAAAAGAACTAGGCCACAAGCTCGAGATCAAAGTCCAGGTGGAAACAGATCACATCCTCAATGGCAAAACTGCTCCACGAGATCCAAGGCCTTTCCAAAGTAGGCACAGTGCTCATCCTCCCTCATGTGATTCATATCAATCTAGTGCACGTCCACATATGTGTTCTGCTTGCCCTTGATCACATCCAAATAAATGAGATTCTGCTGCTTGGTCCAGAACAGATCATTCCCTCTAAAGTTGGCACGAGGATTCACATAAGGGTTGATCCTGCTTCGATAGATAAACTCTGCCAGTGGTATCTCATCCATGCCCATGGAGGGCTCCTTGTGCTTGGTGGCGGTGGTCTTGGTCCTGCGGTGGGGGGCATTGGAGCCCTCTGGAGCTTCATCTTGGTTGCGCAGACGCTTGGAACCCGTGTCATGGCTGGGATTGGAACGGCGAGCAGGTGCACCAGAGCCACGACCTAAGACACAAAACACAAAAACACGCACTAGAAACGAGAAGGATCAATGCAAAGACCACAACAAAACAGGTGAAACAAGTAGAATGCGCACTTGGTAATTGCCATGAGGGAGATTTGACAACAACGGTAGTACTGCTTGTCTGCGCGGTACTAAAATTTTAGTGTCGCTCCTAGTCACGGTAGTACCGCGCGGTGGCACAGTAGTACCGGGTCTCTGAGCGGCAGTAGAATTTTAGTGTCGCGTCTCGCGCGGTAGTACCGCTCCCGAGGAGCGGTAGTACCGCACCAGAGATGCGGTAGTACCACACGGTGTCAGATCTGAATCCCCAACTAGATCTGAGAACAATCGTGACAATGAGGCGGTACTACGGTTGATCAAATATACCACGGGACAACATATCAAGTACAATCTCTACGCATTACTACTCTCTGACATCCTACTCTTGCAAAGATTTGGCCTAAAATCTCAAGAACAACATGCATCTCCCCAAAAACCTAGAAACGAAAGAACGAACCAAGGAGAGAGAGATTTGGGGATAAACCTTGTTCCATGGCAAGAGGAAGTGGTGGGGAACGATCCCACCAGACGGAATCCTAGGAGAGCGTATGGAGACGGAGATCCGGCGAGGGTCTCCGGCGCCGTTCTTGAGCGAGAGAGAGAGAGAGACGGTGTGGGGAGAAACAGATGAATGGGTATGGGGAGTTGGAACTCCCCCTGCCCGCTCTTAACCCCCACGTGCGCGCAGTAGTACCGCCCGGGCGGAAGTACCGCAGCGTGGGCGGTAGTACCACTCCCCCACGCGGCAGTAAAAGATTACTGTCGCGCTGGGTGCGGAAGTACCGTGCGCTGCTCTCGCGGTAGTACCGTGGCAGGCCGCGGTAGTACCATGTGCTCAAGAAGATGCAAGTTTCAAGAACAAGGGAAAACAAAAGGCCTTTTAAAAGCAACCTTCAAGCGAATGGACACACCAAAACGCAGACGCGCGATACAACACACACAAGCTTGACACGACAAAAGGAAGACAAGAGATAACAAGTTCAAAAACACGCAACACAACCTCTCCAAAGAGAGGGCGGTGGCCTGAGCCACCTATGTTTGAGTCAATTGGTATGGCATCGCGAAGAATTATCCTTGGGCCCATGACCAAAACTCGTCTTTGAAGCACAAGTACCATCAACAATGGCTAATGTGAAAGAGTTGATCAATTTATGCATAATGGGGGAGGGAGAGTTCATTGAGAGAACAACACTCCCCCTATGTCCATGCCTACACCTAAACAAGATAATAAGTTGAGTATGGTGGGGGTGTGCAAGGGTTGAAGTAACATTGCTCGAATCAATGATATTTAGCTCATGCCTTAACTCGCGAAATCTTGCTTCATCCAAGGCCTTCGTGAAAATATCTGCAAGGTTATCATGAGTGTTGATGTAGTTGAGCTCGATCTCCCCTCGCCTAATGTGATTCCGGATGAAGTGATACCAAATCTCAATATGCTTCGTCTTGAAGTGTTGCACCGGGTTGAGAGAAATCTTGATGGCACTTTCATTATCACACCAAAGAGGCACTTTGTCACAAATGACACCGTAATCCTTTAAAGTTTGCCTCATCCAAAGAAGTTGTGCACAACAACTACCGGCGGCCACATACTCCGCTTTGGTGGACGAGAGAGACACACAACTCTGCTTCTTGGAAGACCAACTTACCAAAGAGCAACCAAGAAATTGGCACCCTCCGAAAGTGGGCTTCCTATCCACTTTGCCTCCCGCCCAACCGGAATCCGAATATACTGCAAGCTTGAAGTTTGCACCTCTTGGATACCATAAGCCAAAGTTTGGGGTATGAGCCAAATATCGAAAGATTCACTTGACCGCCACAAAGTGGCTTTCCTTAGGTGCGGCTTGAAACCATGCACAAATTCCCACACTCAACATGATATCCGGTCTAGATGCACAAAGGTAAAGCAAGGAGCCAATCATGGAGCGATATACCTTTTGATCCACCGCTTTACCATTGGGATCTATGTCAAGTTGGCATTTGACGGGCATTGGAGTGGAGGCCGTCTTGACATCACTTAGTTTGAATCTCTTGAGCATGTCTTGAGTATATTTGGCTTGGTTGATGAAGGTTCCTTCTCCTCTTTGCTTGACTTCGAATACGAGAAAGAACTTCAACTCTCCCATCAAAGACATCTTGAACTTTGAGGTCATGAGAGTGGCAAATTCCTCATTGAAAGCTTTGTTAGGGGAACCAAAGATAATATCATCAACATATAGTTGGCACACAAACAACTCCCCTTTGACCTTCTTAGTAAAAAGAGTGGGGTCGATTTTCCCAACTTCAAATCCACGACCTTGCAACAACTCGGTAAGGTGGTCATACCACGCACGTGGGGCTTGTTTAAGGCCATAGAGTGCCTTATCGAGTTGATACACATGATCGGGGAAGTAGGGATCCTCGAACCCGGGGGGTTGCTTGACATACACCAACTCATTAATAGGACCATTAAGAAAAGCACTCTTCACATCCATTTGTTGCAACTTAAAATTATGATGAGAAGCATAAGCAATCAACAAACGAATGGATTCAAGGCGAGCAACGGGAGCAAAGGTTTCACCATAGTCGATACCCTCGACTTGGGAGTAGCCTTGTGCTACCAATCTTGCCTTGTTGCGAACGATGGTCCCATGAGCATCTTGCTTGTTCTTGAATATCCACTTGGTTCCAATGACACTGTGGTTCCCCGTTGGCCTTGGCACCAATCTCCACACCTTGTTGTACTTGAAGTTGTTGAGTTCTTCATGCATGGCATTGAGCCAATCCGGATCTTCGAGCGCCTCATAGACCTTTTGGGGTTCAACACAAGAGACAAACGCGTGATGTTCACAATAGTTTGCCAATTGTCTACGAGTGCTTACCCCCTTTTGAATGCTTCCAAGAATATTCTTCATGAGATGACCCTTGGTGGAGAGCTTGGATGCAATCTTGGCGGCACGATGCTCCAATTCTTCCTCGGGGGTGAGTCGAGGAGCGGTCACTTGATCATCTTGAGCGCCGTCTTGAGCTTGTTCTTGATCTTGAGGATGCTCTTGATCTTGAGGATGCTCTTGATCTTGAACTTGCTCGAAGGAGAGAACTTGACCTTGGGCATCACTTGGTGTTTTGACACCATCTTGAGATTGATCTTGCCCTTGGTCTTGTTCAGGGCCTTCACTTTGTTCTTTGGAAGCGTGTGGGCCTTGGGTTGGTGATGGCTCCACTTGAGTGGAGCATTGTCCTTCTCCTTCGACCACAAGGGGTTCCTCAATGGGTAGGATAAAACCAACTCCCATTCTTCTTATGGCTTGAGGAGGAATTTCATCACCTACATCACAAGTGCCACTTTCCTCCACTTGGGAGCCGTTATTCTCATCAAACTCCATGTTACACGTCTCCTCAATAAGTCCCGTGGACTTATTGAGGACACGGTAAGCATGAGAGTTTGTAGCATAACCAACAAATATGCCCTCATAAGCTCTAGCCTCAAATTTAGACAAACGAACACCTTTCTTGAGAATGAAACACTTACACCCGAACACCCGAAAGTACTTGAGGTTGGGCTTGTTACCGGTGAGTATCTCATATGGAGTCTTGTTCAAGCCTTTGCGGAGATAGAGCCGATTTGATGCATGACACACGGTGTTGATGGCTTCAGCCCAAAAATTGTATGGAGACTTGAACTCCTCCATCATGGTCCTTGCCACATCCATCAACGTCCGGTTCTTCCTCTCCGCTACACCATTTTGTTGAGGGGTGTAAGGTGCGAAATATTGATGCTTGATCCCCTCATCACTAAGAAACTCATCCAAGGTGTAGTTCTTGAACTCGGTGTCGTTGTCACTTCTTATTGTCAAGATCTTTGCATTATGTTGACGTTGGGCTTCATTTGCAAAGTCAATGCTGGTTTGTTGGGTCTCGCTCTTCCTCTTGAAGAAATATACCCAAGTGTATCTTGAATAGTCATCCGCAATCACCAAGCAATACTTTCTACCCCTAAGGCTATCAAAGGATGGAGGACCAAAGAGATCCAAGTGAAGGAGCTCCAAAGGCCTCTTCGAGTAAATGATAGTCGTGGGAGGGTGAGCCTTTTCATTTAGCTTTCCGTCGATACAAGCACTGCAAGCACGATCTTTAGCAAAACTAACATTTGTTAGTCCACGGACATGGTCCCCCTTGAGAAGACTTTGCAAAGATGTCATATTGACATGGGCTAAACGGCGATGCCAAAGCCATCCCACATCAACTTTAGCCATTAGGCATGTCGCGGTCTTAGTGGGTTGCTCCGAAAAGTTAATCACATAGAGACCATTCTCGACATGCCCAACAGAGGCTACTTTAAGAGTCTTGCTCCACAAGAGGGCCACGGTATCAACATCAAAGAAAGTGGCAAAGCCCATGAGTGCAAGTTGACGAACGGAAAGTAAATTGTATGCAAGGGACTCAACAAGCATGACCTTCTCGATCGTGAGATCATGAGAAATGACAACCTTGCCAAGTCCCAATACCTTAGAGGACGAGGCATCACCCCACTCGACATTGGTGGACATAGATGGAATCTTGTGAACGTCCACTACCAAGTCCTTGCTTCCGGTCATATGATTAGTGGCTCCACTATCAAGCAACCATGATCCCCCACCGGAAGCAAACACCTACAAGAAATCAATGCTTAGTTTTAGGTACCCATTTTGTAATGGGTCCTTTGATGTTAGTAACAAGGGTCTTAGGAACCCAAATAGACCATTCAATGTACTCATAAGAAGAACCAACAAATTTGGCATAAACATGTCCATCACTAGCACGGCATAACACATAAGAAGGGTTAAAGTCGTTGGCTTTGTTGGGAGGGGTAGCATCGCCCTTCTTAGCATCACTACCCTTCACATTGTTCTTCTTATTCTTCTTAGAAGCACCCTCTCCCTCCTTCACAAAAGTTTGCTTGAGAGGGGGAGGTCGTTTGGCCTTGTCATCCTTCTTCTTGTTCTTGGACTTGGGTGTGAACCCAATTCCTTCCTTGGCCACAACTTCCTTTTGATTGCCCAAAAGGTCGTTGAGGTTCTTCTCACCTTGTATGCACGACACAATGCCTTTCTCAAGTTGCTTCTTCAACTTAGCATTGTCCTCAACAAGATGCACATGCTCACAACACGGGTTAGTAGCATTTGCATTATCAATTAAGACCATATGAGGAAAGGTGGCTTTATCCTTGGTTAGCTTTACTTAGAGTTGATCATGAGACTCTTTGAGGCTAGCATGAGCACCCTTTAAGACCTTGTGAGCCTTGTCAAGTATATCAAACTCCTATTTGAGTCTAGCAAGATCAACCCCAAGCTTGGCCTTCTCGGAGTTTAGCACACGAGATACAACAAGAGCATGATCAAGATCTTTCTTTAATTTAGTGTGGTCATCGTTGTATGACTCCTCAAGATCCAAACGAATACCTCACTCTTCCCCAAGAGCATTGGAAAGATCCGAAATCTCATCGGCATAGTCATGAATATGCCCTTCCATCTTAGATATGGTATCTTCGTGAGCCTCGATCATGTCATTGGCGTCACCAAGTTGTTCCAAGAGAGCAACGAAGTGCTTCTTGGATTTACTCTTAAGCTTACTCATAAAAGATCAAATTCATTCTCCTCCACATTAGACCCCTCATGTTCATCAATGCAATCCGTCAAAGAAGGATTATTAATGATGGTAGTTTTGATGTTGGGGGTTACCTTGTTGGTGGCTTTAGCCATGAGGGACTTGGCGGTGATGTTCTCATTGGGTGAGTCGAAGAGAGACACCCGTGGAGTTGTTGCAATGGCAATGGAGGCCATGGCAACCGACTCACCGTCTTCATCATCATCATCATCCTCATTGTACTCTTCTTGTGCCACCAACCCCTTGGGTGGAGTCTTGTTGGTGAAGTTGCTCTTCTTGGGGAAAGACTTGGCCTTGTCCTTTCGGATGAGCTTGCCACCATTTTCTTCCCTCTTCTCATAAGGACATTCCGCAACAAAATGGCTCACATTGCCACAATTATAGCAAGTCCTCACTCGTTGCTTGACCTTCGCGCCACTTGAGTTGTTCTTGTTAAAGTTGGGCCTTGTGTTCTTCTTACTCCAAAATTGCCTTGAAGCAAGAGCCATGTGTTCATGATAAGCATACTTTGTATCTTCAGGATTTCTCTCCTCTTCTTCCTCTTCTTCCACACTAACCTTGGCCTTCAATGCAAGGTTGGGCTTCTTTGCTCTTTGAGAACGTAACACCGCATTGTCGGCGGTCTTGTCCGATATACTCATTGCCACGAACTCATCCAATACTTCACTTGAGGACAAGGTGTGGAAATCCGGCCTTTGACGAATGTCGGAGGACATGGCCTTGTGGTAAGGCATCATGGCCTTGAGGAATTTGCGCTTGATCCAATTGTCATCTGTATCCTTTCTCCCATGATCTCGGAGTGAGACGCGAGAGTAGTTAATCTCCGATAAAGCTCACGAGGTTCTTCATCCTCTTTCATTGCAAACTCATCGGCTTAATCTTGCACCACTTCATAGTTGGAGCGTTGAATGCTTGCGCTTCCCCTATAGAGTGAGACAACTTGGCGCCATGCATCATTAGCCATGGAGAAGGGCCGGAGATGAGCAAGATCTTCGGGGTGGATGCATCTTGGATGATGAAGAGAGCATTCTCATTGAATTGATTATCCGCGGCTTCTCTAGGAGTGAAGTTGCTTCGATCATGCGGATAAAAACGTTCTTCAATGATTCTCCAAAGATTAGTATTAACATGGTTTAAATGACGCTTAAAGCGATAGAACCAAGAATAAAAGTCCTCATTTTTCACAATCTTAGGGGGAGGACCAACATGATTTAAATGAGGGGAGGGAATCGGTCCACCATAAACAAGTGGAGGTTCCACATGGGCAAAGATGTCGATGCCATTTTTACCACTAGAAGAAGGAGCATTTTCACTAGTAGCTTCCCCCTTGTCGGAGTTAGCATCCATCACCTTGTTAGTGGGATCACCCACTTTCATCGGTGCGGTGGATAATTTAAGCCCTTCTATGAACTTATTAAACATGCTTTCAACCTCGGTCGTCATGGAGGTTTTCAATGTGTCCAAAGCCACATTGAATTCCTCATGAGAGACCACGGTTCCCCCATCGGCCGTAGACGATACCGGATTCGCACCGGAGTGCTCCTCCACACCGCCTACAGTGTCAATCATACTCTTCGGACGGCAAAGTCCTTAATAAAGAGATGAGGCTCTGATACCAATTGAAAGGATCGATATAGTTGACTAGAGGGGGGTGAATAGGCAACTAACAATTTTTAACTTTTCTTTACCAATTTAAACTTTGCATCAAAGTAGGTTGTCTAGATATGCAACTAGGCGGGCAACCTATATGATGCAACAACAACAAGCACACAAGCAAGCAAGGGATATAACACAAATAAGCTTGCACAAGTAAAGGCATGAGATAACCAAGAGTGGAGCCGGTGAAGACGAGGATGTGTTACCGAAGTTCCTTCCTTTTGAGGGGAAGTACGTCTTCGTTGGAGCGGTGTGGAGGCACAATGCTCCCCAAGAAGCCACTAGGGCCACCGTATTCTCCTCACGCCCTCACACAATGCGAAATGCCGTGATTCCACTATTGGTGCCCTCGGAGGCGGCGACCAGACCTTTACAAACAAGGTTGGGGCAATCTCCACAACTTAATTGGAGGCTCCCAACGACACCAGGAAGCTTCACCACAATGGAATATGGCTCCGCGGTGACCTCAACCATCTAGGGTGCTAAGACACCCAAGAGTAACAAGATCCGCAAGGGATTAGTGGGGGGAATCAAATTTCTCTTGGTGGAAGTGTAGATCGGGGCCTTCTCAACCAATCCCTAGAAAATTGATACGTCTCCAACGTATCTATAATTTTTTATTGCTCCATGCTATATTATCTATTGTTTTGTGTTGGAAATATGCCCTAGAGGCAATAATAAAAGCATTATTATTATATTTCCTTGTTCATGATAATTGTCTATTGTTCATGCTATAATTGTGTTATCCGGAAATCGTAATACATGTGTGAATACATAGACCACAACATGTCCCTAGTGAGCCTCTAGTTGACTAGCTCGTTGATCAACAGATAGTCATGGTTTCCTGACTATGGGCATTGGATGTCATTGATAACGGGATCACATCATTAGGAGAATGATGTGATGGACAAGACCCAATCCTAAGCCTAGCACAAGATCGTGTAGTTCGTTTGCTAAAGCTTTTCCAATGTTAAGTATCATTTCCTTAGACCATGAGATCGTGTAACTCCCGGATGCCGTAGGAGTGCTTTGGGTGTGCCAAACGTCACAACGTAACTGGGTGACTATAAAGGTATACTACAAGCATCCCCGAAAGCATCTGTTGGGTTGACACAGATCGAGACTGGGATTTGTCACTCCGTATGACGGAGAGGTATCTCTGGGCCCACTCGGTAATGCATCATCATAATGAGCTCAATGTGACCAAGTGTTCGGTCACGGGATCATGCATTACGGTACGAGTAAAGTAACTTGCCGGTAACGAGATTGAACGAGGTATTGGGGTACCGACGATCGAATCTCGGGCAAGTAACATACCGATTGACAAAGGGAATTGTATACGTGATTAGTTGAATCCTCGACATCGTGGTTCATCCGATGAGATCATCGAGGAGCATGTGGGAGCCAACATGGGTATCCAGATCCCGCTGTTGGTTATTGACCGGAGAGTCGTCTCGGTCATGTCTGCGTGTCTCCCGAACCCGTAGGGTCTACACACTTAAGGTTCGGTGACGCTAGGGTTGTAGAGATATTAGTATGCGGCAACCCGAAAGTTGTTTGGAGTCCCGGATGAGATCCCGGACATCACGAAAATTTCCGGAATGGTCCGGAGGTAAAGATTTATATATAGGAAGTCCAGTTTCGGCCATCGGGAAAGTTTTGGGGGTTATCAGTATTGTACCGGGACCACCAAAACGGTCTCGGGGGTCCACCGGGTGGGGCCACATATCCCGGAGGGCCCCATGGGCTGAAGTGGGAAGGGGAACCCGCCCCTGGTGGGCTGGTGCGCCCCCCACTTGGGCCTCCCCCTGTGCCTAGGGTTGGAAACCCTAAGGGTGGGGGCGCCCCACTTGACTTGGGGGGCAAGTCCCCCCGCCTTGGCCGCCCCCCCTTGAGATGGATCTCTAGGGGGCCGGCGCCCCCCTGGACCCCTATATAAAGAGGGGGAGGGAGGGCAGCCGCACCCCAAGCCTTGGCGCCTCCCTCTCCCTCCCGCAACACCTCTCCCTCTCGCTGAGCTTGGCGAAGCCCTACCGAGATCCTCGCTGCATCCACCACCACGTCGTCGTGCTGCTGGATCTCCATCAACCTCTCCTTCCCCTTGTTGGATCAAGAAGGAGGAGACGTCTTCCCCAACCGTACATGTGTTGAACGCGGAGGTGTTGTACGTTCGGCACTTGGTCATCGGTGATTTGGATCACGGCGAGTACGACTCCATCATCCCCGTTCTCTTGAACGCTTCCGCTCGCGATCTACAAGGGTATGTAGATGCACTCCTATCCCTCTCGTTGCTAGAGAACTCCATAGATTGATCTTGCTGATGCGTAGAAATTTTTTGATTTCTGCTACATAACCCATCATTTTGGACTATATTGGGCTTTATTTTCCACTTTTATATTATTTTTGGGACTAACCTATTAACCGGAGGCCCAGCCCAGAATTGTTGTTTTTTGCCTATTTCAGAGTTTCGGAGAAACAGAATATCAAATGGAGTCCAAACGGAATGAAACCTTCGGGAACGTGATTTTCTCATCAGATAAGACCCAGGGTACTTGGACCCTCCGTCAAGAAAGCCACGAGGCAGTCACGAGGGTGGGGTCACGCCCACCCCCCTAGGGCGCGCCCCTGCCTCGTGGGCCCCTCGAAGCTCCACCGACGTACTTCTTCCTCCTATATATACCTACGTACCCACAAACAATCAGAGACGGAGCCAAAAACCCAATTCCACCGCCGCAACCTTCTATACCCACAAGATCCCATCTTGGGGCCTATTCCGGAGCTCCGCCAGAAAGGGCCATCATCATGGAGGGCTTCTACATCATCCTAGCCCCTCCGATGAAGTGTGAGTAGTTCACCTCAGACCTACGGGTCCATAGTTAGTAGCTAGATGGCTTCTTCTCTCTTTTTGGATCTCAATACAATGTTCTCCCCCTCTCTCGTGGAGATCTATTCGATGTAATCTTCTTTTTGCGGTGTGTTTGTTGAGACCGATGAATTGTGGGTTTATGATCAAGTCTATCTATGAATAATATTTGAATCTTCTCTGAATTCTTTTATGTATGATTGGTTATCTTTGCAAGTCTCCTCGAATTATCAATTTGGTTTGGCCTACTAGATTGGTTTTTCTTGCAATGGGAGAAGTGCTTAGCTTTGGGTTCAATCTTGCGGTGTTCTTTCCCAGTGACAGTAGGGGCAGCAAGGCACATATTGTATTGTTGCCATCGAGGATAACAAGATGGGGTTTTTATCATATTGCATGAAACTATCCCTCTACATCATGTCATCTTGCTTAAGGCATTACTCTGTTTTTAACTTAATACTCTAGATGCATGATGGATAGCGGTCGATGAGTGGAGTAATAGTAGTAGATGCAGGCAGGAGTCGGTCTACTTGTCTCGGACGTGATGCCTATATACATGATCATACCTAGATATTCTCATAACTATGCTCAATTCTGTCAATTGCTCAACAGTAATTTGTTCACCCACCATAGAATACTTATGCTCTTGAGAGAAGCCACTAGTGAAACCTATGGCCCCCGGGTCTATTCTCATCATATCAATCTCCATCACTTTATTATTGCTTTGCCTTTTACTTTGCCTTTTACTTTTTCACTTTGCATATCTATACCACAAATACCAAAAATATTATCTATCATCTCTATCAGATCTCACTCCCGTAAGTGACCGTGAAGGGATTGACAACCCCTAATCGCGTTGGTTGCGTTGAGCTATTGTTTTTGTGTAGATACGAGGGACTCGAGCGTAGCCTCCTACTGGATTGATACCTTGGTTCTCAAAAACTGAGGGAAATACTTAAGCTACTTTGTTGCATCATCCACTCCTCTTCGGGGAAATCCAACGCAGTGCTCAAGAGGTAGCAAGAAGAATTTCTGGCGCCATTGCCGCGGAGTGTGCGCAAAAGTTAACATACCAAGTACCCATCACAATCCCTATCTCCCGCATTACATTAGTTGCCATTTGCCTCTCGTTTTCCTCTCCCCCACTTCACCCTTGTCGTTTTATTCGCCCTCTCTTTTCCGTTCGCCTTGATGTCTTTCTTGGCTCGTTTTCTCGGTTGGTTGAAATAGTTGAGTATTTATTCCTAAACAGAGAAGCTAATATCTATGGATCCTCATCCGCTTGCCAATATTTTTAAGAGATCCAATTATGATGAACCAATTCCTAGTGATTTGGATGCACTAGATTATCTTTATAAACTTTTGCCTGAAATCCGTAAATCTGAAAATTGTGATGAAGTGCTTCACGATAGATCTTTGAATAAAAAGCATGGTTGCAATGATTTTGTATAAATTCTATTGATGTAAATTATGCTTATAATATGCAAAACCCTAAGCTTGGGGATGCTAGTTTTACTATGTCCAATAGTCATGATTGGGGAGATTCTTTTTATGATATTGAAAATTTATTTAAGCCCCATGACGAATATAAGATTGATAATAGTGTTTGCAATAATATTGAAAGTGGGTTTGGAAGAGTGTCAACTTTAGATCCCACATATTTGGATAACATTCAATTTTATGAAAATTTTGATAAAAGTGGGCCTGGAGAAATCATGACTTTAGTTAATGATAATCCCACTATTTTGGAAGAGTGTCAACTTCGCATGCATGTGGATCGTGTTGAGAATATGTTATGTGATAGCTATATTATTTAATTTTCTTATGATCCTACATGTAATTATTACGAGAGAGGAAAATATGGTTATAGAAATTTTCATGTTACTAAATGACCTCTCGTTATGTTGAGATTGCTATTGTTTCTTTCCGCTTCCTTGCATATGCTAGTTTTTGCTTGCTACGATAATTTGTTTGCCTATAATATGCCTATGCATAGGAAGTATGTTAGACTTAAATGTGTTTGCCACATTTTTTATGATGCTCTCTTTGTGCCTCAATTCTTGCCTTTCTTGTGAGCATCATTGAAATCTCAATGCCTAGCTAAAAAGGCTTTAAAGAAAAGCGCTTGTTGGGAGACAACCCAATATTTTTCCTTGCTTCTTAGTAATAAATAATCCATATACCTTCTGTTTAGATGTGGTTTTGTGTTTTAATTAGTGTTTGTGCCAAGCTAGACCTATAGGATCTTCTTGGATGATAGTTATTTGATCTTGCTGTAATTTCCAGAATCTTTCTGTTCACGAAAAAAATTGTTAAAAATCACCAGAACGTGATAAAATACTGATTCTAATTGCTTCTGATCAATAAACAAATTGTCTAGGTCTTCCTATTTTGGTAGATTTTTTGGAGTTCCAGAAGTTTGCGTTAGTTACATATTACTACAGACTGTTCTGTTTTTGACAGATTCTGTTCTTCGTGTGTTGTTTGCTTATTTTGATGAATCTATGGCTAGTAAAATAGTTTATAATCCATAGAGAAGTTGGAATACAGTAGGTTTAACACCAATATAAATAAATAATGAGTTCATTACAATACCTTGAAGTGATTTTTTGTTTTCTTTCGCTAACGGAGCTCACGAGATTTCTGTTGAGTTTTGTGTTGTGAAGTTTTCAAGTTTTGGGTGAAATCTTTTGATGGATTATGGAACAAGGAGTGGCAAGAGCCTAAGCTTGGGGATGCCCATGGCACCCCCAAGATAATCCAAGGACACCAAAAAGTAAAAGCTTGGGGATGCCCCGGAAGGCATCCCCTCTTTCGTCTACTTTCATCGGTAATTTTACTTGGAGCTATACTTTTATTCACCACATGATATGTGTTTTGCTTGGAGCGTCTTGTATTATTTCTGCATTTGTTTGTTAGTGTGCCACAATCATCCTTGCTGTACACACCTTTTGAGAGAGCCATACATGAATTGGAATTTGATAGAATACTCTATGGGCTTCACTTATATTCTTTGAGCTTTATAGTTTTGCTCTAGTGCTTCACTTATATCTTTTAGAGCACGGTGGTGGATTTGTTTTATTGAAACTATTGATCTCATGCTTCACTTAGATTATTTTGAGAGTCTTAAATAGCATGGTAATTTTCTTAATAATAATAATAAGCTTGGTATTCAAGATTTGTAAAACTTCTTTTGAGTGCGTTGAATACTAAGAAAAGTTTGATGCTTGATAATTGTTTTGAGATATGGAGGTGATAATATCAAAGTCATGCTAGTAGAGTAATTGTGAATTTGAGAAGTGCTTGAGTTGAAGTTTGTAAGTCCCGTAGCATGCACGTATGGTAAATGTTATGTAACAAATTTGAAACATGAGGTGTTATTTGATTGTCCTCCTTATGAGTGGCGGTCGGGGACGAACGATGGTCTTTTCCTACCAATCTATCCCCCTAGGAGCATGCGCGTAATGCTTTGGTTTTTGATGGATTGTAGATTTTTGCAATAAGTATATGAGTTCTTTATGAATAATGTTGAGTCCATGGATTATACACACTCTCACCCTTCCATCATTGCTAGCCTCTTCGGTACCGTGCATTGCCCTTTATCACATTGAGAGTTGGTGCAAACTTCGCCGGTGCATCCAAACCCCGTGATATGATACGCTCTTTCACACATAAACCTCCCTATATCTTCCTCAAAACAGCCACCATACCTACCTATTATGGCATTTCCATAGCCATTCCGAGATATATTGCCATGCAACTTTCCACCATTCCGTTCATCATGACTCATCCATCATTGTCATATTGCTTAAGCATGATCATGTAGTTGACATAGTATTCGTGGCAAAGCCACCGTTCATAATTCTTTCATACATGTCACTCTTGATTCATTGCATATCCCGGTACATCGCCGGAGGCATTCATATAGAGTCATACTTTGTTCTAGTATCGAGTTGTAATCATTGAGTTGTAAATAAATAGATGTGATGATCATCATTTTCTAGAGCATTGTCCCAAGTGAGGAATAAACAAAAAAATGAGAGAAAAAGAGAGAAGGGACAATGTTACTATCCTTTGCCACACTTGTGCTTCAAAGTAGCACCATAATCATCATGATAGAGAGTCTCTTGTTTTGTCACTTTCATATACTAGTGGGAATTTTTCATTATAGAACTTGGCTTGTATATTCCAACAATGGCCTCCTCAAGTGCCCTAGGTCTTCGTGAGCAAGCAAGTTGGATGCACACCCACTTAGTTTCTTTTGTTGAGCTTTCGTACATTTATAGCTCTAGTGCATCTGTTGCATGGCAATCCCTACTCCTTGCAATAACATCAATCGATGGGCATCTCCATAGCTCGTTGATTATCCTCGTTGATGTGATACTTTCTCCTTTTTTGTCTTCTCCATATAACCCCCATCATCATATTCCATTCCACCCATAGTGCTATATCCATGGCTCGCGCTCATGTATTGCGTGAAGGTTTATGAGTTTGAGATTATTAAAGTATGAAACAATTGCTTTGTTTGTCATCGGGGTTGTGCATGATGAGAGCATTCTTGTGTGACGAAAATGGAGCATGACTAAACTATATGATTTTGTAGGGATAAACTTTCTTCGGCCATGTTACTTTGAGAAGACATAATTGCTTTGTTAGTTTGCTTGAAGTATTATCGTTTTTATGTCAATATGAACTTTTGTCTTGAATCTTTCAGGTCTGAATATTCATACCACAATTAAGAATATTTGCATTGAAATTATGCCAAGTAGCACTCCACATCAAAAAATCTCTTTTTATCATTTACCTACTCGAGGACGAGCAGGAATTAAGCTTGGCGATGCCTGATACGTCTCCAACGTATCTATAATTTTTGATTGCTCCATGCTATATTATCTACTGTTTTGGACTATATTGGGCTTTATTTTTCACTTTTATATTATTTTTGGGACTAACCTATTAACCGAAGGCCCAGCCCAGAATTGCTGTTTTTTGCCTATTTCAGAGTTTCGGAGAAACAAAATATCAAAAGGAGTCCAAACAGAATGAATCTTTCGGGAACGTGATTTTCTCATCAGATAAGACCCAGGAGACTTGGACCCTCCGTCAAGAAAGCCACGAGGCGGTCACGAGGGTGGGGGGCGCGCCCACCCCCCTAGGGCGCGCCCCCTGCCTCGTGGACCCCTCGAAGCTCCACCGATGTACTTCTTCCTCCTATATATACCTACGTACCCCCAAACGATCAGAGACAGAGCCAAAAACCTAATTCCACCGCCGCAACCTTCTGTACCCACGAGATCCCATCTTGGGGCCTGTTCCGGAGCTCCGCCGGAGAGGGCCATCATCACGGAGGGCTTCTACATCATCCTAGCCCCTCCGATGAAGTGTGAGTAGTTCACCTCAGACCTACGGGTCCATAGTTAGTAGCTAGATGGCTTCTTCTCTCTTTTTGGATCTCAATACAATGTTCTCCCCCTCTCTCGTGGAGATCTATTCAATGTAGTCTTCTTTTTGCGGTGTGTTTGTTTAGACCGATGAATTCTGGGTTTATGATCAAGTCTATCTATGAATAATATTTGAATCTTCTCTGAATTCTTTTATGTATGATTGGTTATCTTTGCAAGTCTCCTCGAATTATCAATTTGGTTTGGCCTACTAGATTGGTTTTTCTTGCAATGGGAGAAGTGCTTAGCTTTGGGTTCAATCTTGCGGTGTTCTTTCCCAGTGACAGTAGGGGCAGCAAGGCACGTATTTTATTATTGCCATCGAGGATAACAAGATGGTGTTTTTGTCATATTGCATGAAACTATCACTCTACATCATGTCATCTTGCTTAAGGCGTTACTCTGTTTTTAACTTAATACTCTAGATGCATGCTGGATAGCGGTCGATGAGTGGAGTAATAGTAGTAGATGCAGGCAGGAGTCGGTCTACTTGTCTCGGACATGATGCCTATATACATGATCATACCTAGATATTCTCATAACTATGCTCAATTCTGTCAATTGCTCAACAGTAATTTGTTCACCCACCGTAGAATACTTATGCTCTTGAGAGAAGCCACTAGTGAAACCTATGGCCCCCGGGTCTATTCTCATCATATCAATCTCCATCACTTTATTATTGCTTCCGCATGCCCCAGTTCAGCAACCACGACATTTACATAGACACGAAAAGATGGAGGATGCTCCAAAGTGCCAAAGGAAAGGAGGTGCGAAAGGAGTAGACGTGTACGTGATGATTCCACCCAAACCTTTCCAAAGCGGACCCCCTCTTAATAGTACGACTTTCCTACGACTCAAATACACCGAAAAGAAACGTAGAGAAATGCCATCTTCAATAGTCTTTGAGGGGTACCAAATCGTCTTGTGCCTAGTCATGATATATCTGAAATACTCAATGCACGCGATTAGTCCGCAAAAGCATTGTCATCAATCACCAAAACACCTAAGGGATAAAAATGCCCTTAAACTTTATCTTATATATAGTTCTCTACGGTGACAGTCCGATGGAAGAGGAATTATGCCTTGTGGATAGTGCAACCACAAACTCCATACTGAGGGAGATGAAGTATTTTCAAACTCTGAAAAAAATGAATGGAGATATTCTAACTATCGCTGGACGCGATACGGTAATCATTGGCACTGGATGTGCCATATTTACCCTCCCAAATGGTACACAAGTGACAACTGAAGATGCTTTGTTGTATCCCAACTCATCACCTACCCTGGTCAGTTATCGAGATATCCGTAAAAATGGCTTTCACATTGAAACCCATGAAGATAACAAAGAGGAGTATCTATTCTTCACCAAAGATCACGGATATGGCAAGCAGGTACATGAAAAAAAATCCTTCTCTATCGTCTGGTTTGTACTATACATACATCAAACCCGTAGAACATGTTGCATACAAAGTAATTTTTCAAAATGTTGACGCATTTCAAACTTGGCATGATCGCCTAGTCCGTCCCGGGATCGGGATGATGAGAAAATTACTAGCAATTCTATTGGTCATAATTTGCTCGAGTCAAAAATTCCTCAATCTTCAGACTTTGTGTGCACGTCTTGTGCCACGGGAAAGCTAATTTTGAGACCCTCTCACCTCAAAATACAAGCTGAACCACTTCAGTTTCTTGAACGTATTCAAGGATGTCGGATGTGGGGTTCCGGCAAACCCTTAAGGTTCGAACACTGGGGTGCGCGCGAAGTCTTTCCCTCCTACTAATCTACGCCCTAACTCACAAAGATCTTGCGGACGAACTCGACGAACTCACAACACAAAGAGACACGAGATTTATACTGGTTCGGGCCACCGTTGTGGTGTAATACCCTACTCCAGTGTGTGGTGGTGGATTGCCTCTTGGGCTGATGAAGAACGATACAAGGGAAAGAACAACCTCCTGAGGTTGAGGTGTTCTTGTGCTTGGTGACTTAGTGGGTGAGATCTGGATGAATGGCTCAATCCCCCATCCCCCTATACTGTGGTGGCTAGCTCTACTTATATAGGCCCTGGTCCTCTTCCCAAATATTGAGCGGGAAGGGAGCCAACAACGGCGGGCAAATTTGAAGGGGGACAGCTAGTACAAGCTATCCTGACAAAAGTGGTCTTCGCCTGCGAAAAGCTCTGGTGGTGACGCTATCTTGGGCTTCACGATGACCTCCATCTTGCCGTCCTTCTGGTCTTGGTCTCGTTGCACCGGTATGGCAACCTTTGCATGATGCATCGTTACTCTTCGCCTGCGCTGGCCTCCTTAGCACCAAAGAGGAAACATGGACGCTGCGCGCGCTGGCGCTTGTCTGGCGCCCGCCTGGTGCCGATCGTCATGGCTCACATCACGAGAGCCTCATGAGGTTTTCCCCGCCTTGATATCTTCGCTCCTCGTGAGCCTGCCCGACTAGGCCACTCCTGAGGAGGTCTTGCGTCGCCCGCCTCGCGAGGCTTGGCCCCTCGCGAGGGTCTTGGATGCCTTGTCGATGAAGATGGGCCGTACGGCCTGCTGGCCTAGCCACGCCGTGGGCCGCAGGCAGGCAAGTTTGGGGACCCCCGTTCCCAGAACGCCGACAAAGGAAACATTTGTGGTCCCATCCAACCATTATCTGGACCTTTCCGGTATTTCATGGTTCTAATTGATGCATCTACACGATGGTCACATGTGTGTCTTCTATCCACGCGAAACCATGCATTTGCCAAGATAATGAGGCAAGTCATTAAATTACAAGCCCATTATCCAGAAAGTCGAATTAAGACAATTCGCATGGACAACGTTGCAGAATTCTCCTCACGTGCTTTCAATGATTATTGCATGGCCCTGGGGATTGAAGTTCAGCACTCCGTTCCATATGTCCATACAAAAAATGGTTTGGCTGAATCATTGATTAAAAGGATCAAACTCATTGCAAGACCTTTGTTAATGAATTGCAACTTGCCAACCTCTTGTTGGGGTCATGCGGTTCTACACGCTGCTGACTTGATACAATTGAGGCCTACTGCATATCACAGTACTTCCCCTCTGCAATTGGTATGTGGAAATCCTACTAGCATTTCACATCTGCGTAACTTCGGATGTGCTGCATACATACCGATCTCACCACCACAGCGGACATCCATGGGCCCACATAGGAAACTGGGGATCTATGTGGGGTACAAATCACCGTCGATTATTAAGTACCTGGAGCTCCTTACTCGGGACCTGTTCACAGCCCATCACGCTAATTGTATATTTAATGAGGAACACTTTCTGTCATTAGGGGGAGACTTCAAGTACCAGAAAGAATGCTCGGGAATTGATTGGAATGCTCAAGCCATTTCGTCCTCTGATCCACGTACACGAGAGGCTGAACTCCAAATTCGGAAAATCATTAATTTGCAGCACCTTGCAAATAACCTGCCAGATTCATTTACTGATCTAAAAGGTGTTACAAAGTCCTTAAACCCGGCCAGAAATGTGCCTGAAAGACTGGAGGTACCAATAAAACCCACTCAACTCCCTGTTCCTAAAAAGAGGGGGAGTAGTACGGCCTCTGACCTGGAACAAGCTTCCAGCAAGCAACAAAGGAAATCAAGGAGAAAAACCTTGGAGTCAGTAAATGCAAGTCAGCTCAACGTTGATAAACACCTTATGGGTAGTATACACCCAGTGGAAGGGCAACCTCCACAACCCAGCTTCAGTTTGCACACACTGGCTGGGCCATCGGAACACCCACACTCACGCGTATTGGGAAATCACGAAGAGTCACTAGGGGTGCAGGAAATTTCCATCAACTATATCGATTCTGGAGAATCTTTCGATCATAAGTCTACGACTGTCGACATTTATTTTGCTGAAAAAATTGCAGATATCCTTATCACTGGTCATGATCCAAAGACCATCGTTGAGTGCCAAAAGTGCTCCGACTGGCCTAAATGGAAGGACGCAATACAAGAAGAAATTGCCTCGCTTAACAAAAGAAAGGTATTCATTGAAGCAATACCGACACCTCCCAATGTTTTCCCCGTCGGATACAAATGGGTTTTTCTCCAAAAACGGAATGAGAACAATGAGGTGGTGAGATACAAAGCAAGGCTCGTAGCACAAGGGTTCACGCAGAGACCCAGCATTGATTTCAATGAGACATGTTCTCGTGTAATGAGTGGTGTCGGATCTCGGGTTCTGGCAAAACCCTTAAGGTTCGAACTCTGGGGTGCGCCCGAAGATCTCTCCCTCACAGATCACGCCCTCACACACTTCGCAATCTCTAGGCTAGCTCAATGAACTCACAACACAAGGGACACAAGATTTATACTGGTTCGGGCCACCGTTGTGGTGTAATACCCTACTCCAGTGTGTGGTGGTGGATTGCCTCTTGGGCTCAGGATGAGCAGTACAAGGGGAAGAACAGCCTCCTGAGGCGAGGTGTTGTTGTGCTTGGTGAACTTGTGTCGGTGAGGATACAATCCCCTCCTACTGTGGTGGCTAGTCCTATTTATAGAGGCCCTGGTCCTATTCCCAAATATTGAGCGGAAAGGGATCCCACAATGACCAATTTGAAAGGGGACAGCTAGTACAGCTTATCTTGGTAAAAGTAGTCTGTGCGTGCTAAAGGCTCTGGTGGTGACGCTGCCTTGGGCTCCACGGTGACCTCCGTCCTGCCGTTCTGCTGGTCTTGGTCTCGTTGCACCGATATGGAAACCTTTGCTTGACGCCTCGGTACTCCTCGCCTGCGCTTGCCTCCTTAGCACCAAAGAGGAAACAAGGACATTGTGTGCGCTGGCGCCCGCCTGATCCTAATCGTCATGGCTCACGTCATTGAAACCTCGCCCGGTATGCCTTGCCTTGAACTCTCCGCCCCTCACGTGCCAGCCTGGTGAGGCCGCTCCCGAGGAGGTCTTGTGCCGTCCGCCTCGCGAGGCTTGGTGTCGGTGTCAAAACCGACGGATCTCGGGTAGGGGGTCCCGATCTGTGCGTCAAGGTCGGATGGTAACAGGAGACAAGGGACACTTTATTTTACCCAGGTTCGGGCCCTCTCGATGGAGGTAAAACCCTACTCCTGCTAGATTAATATTGATGATATGGGTAGTACAAGAGTGGATCTACCACGAGATCAAGGAGGCTAAACCCTAGAAGCTAGCCTATGGGTATGATGATGGTTATGATGTGTTCGTCCTACGGACTACAACCCTCCGGTTTATATAGGCACCGGATAGGGTTAGGGTTACACAGAGTTGGCTACATTGGTAGGAGATCTCGAATATCCGCACGCCTAGCTTGCCTTCCACGCCAAGGAAAGAACCTTCCGGACACGGGACGAAGTCTTCAATCTTGTATCTTCATAGTCCTGGAGTCCGGCTGAAGATATAGTTCGGCTATCCGAACACCCCCTAATCCAGGACTCCCTCAGTAGCCCCTGAACCAGGCTTCAATGACGACGAGTCCGACGCGCAAATTGTCTTCGGCATTGCAAGGCGGGTTCCTCCTCCAAATTCTTCAAGAAGATAATAAACACCAAAAATAGTGTCCGGCTCTGCAAAACAAGTTTCCACGTATTGCCATATAGAGAATAATACAAACACAAATCAAATCTGCTGACGTATTCCGCAGTGCGTCATAACACTGCGACCAAGCCTTCTGTATGGATTATTTTTTGTTGTTCCACCGCAGCACGTTCAATGAGGCGGTTTCCTTGGCACGTCTTGTCGAAGCAGAGATCGTGTGCCCCCTTTAACGGGATTCTCATTAATACGGACGTGGGTAACCCAACCGTGCCCGTTAAGCACGTCCTGCCTTGATTAAAGGCTAGTCCAAGACGGTTACGGGGAGGGCTCTTGATATTCTGCCTCTTATAAAGAGACCGAGACCTTGCTCCCCTCTTGTGTTCTCAAAACAAGCTCGCCCATAGCCTCGAGTTCCAACACCCCAGGCTTTTAGATTCTAGGCGCACCGGACCATCGACAATGTCCGGCTCCGGCCTTCAAGGCCAATGGATGCCCTCCTCCGTTACGGAGGAGGACGTATCAAGGTTGAGGGAGGCTAGGTTCCTGACCAGCGAGATCCCGCACAGGTTGCCTGCTCAAGGACAAGCGATCCCAAGCCTCAGCCTAGTGAGAGCGTAGTATTCTCTCCCACTTCCTTCGGGGATTAGGCTTCCCAACGGATCCTTTCGTAAGGGGGCTGATGTTTTATTATGGGCTGGAATTCCATGACCTAGCTCCGGAGTCCATCCTCCATATCTCCTCCTTCATTGTTGTGTGTGAAGCGTTTCTCCATATCACTCCTCACTTCGGATTATGGCTCAAGACCTTCAAGGTAGAACCGAAGATAATCGAGGGGCGTCACGTAGAGTGCGGAGGTGCTGTTATAAAAAGGAATACCGATGCTCCATGGCCCGAGGGAACTTTTCAAGAGGAGCTCGGTTTATGGCAACAGGACTGGTTCTACATCACCTCTCCTCGGGGCACCACTTGGGTAGCGCCTCCCGCCTTTCGCTCGGTCCCCCCACCACGTTTAACATCGTGGATCAACACAGGGTTAGATCCGGGCTTGCCCAAAGACGTTCCTCTGTTGCAGGGCCGCATAAAGGATCTCCTAAAAGGAGACCTCAACCTGGTCAAGGTGACACAAGTTATGTTGATTCACCGGACACTGCCCGGCCAACGTCGCCCCCTCCGCTTGTGGGAGTTCAACCCAGAGGGGCCGCGAGTTCTCCGAAATTCCATGGGCGTGACGCCTACGGAGATGTATAGACTGTTCTTCGGACCACAAGGAGTGAGTCCGGATTTGACCGAGGATGCTGGTTTAAGCCGCAACCGCCCGGATACAGAAGTAGGTGACCTTGCGCCTGGACCTTCTATCCGTACAATCGACTTATTTTTTTAACAGTACTTCTCCTTTTTACGCAGGAGTGGATAGCGAAGGCGAAGCTGGTCTGGTGTCCGGCTCCCCTTCCCGAGACCAGGCTAGATCCTGTGCTAGTCAGGATGTTGGAGGTGGCGCCTCTGGAGGAAAATGAAGGGGCGGACAAGGAAACCGTGGCCTCTTCGAAAGGGGCCATCCCAAAGGGGGGAATCGACAACTCCTCTCCAAAGGGGAAAAAAGGGCCGCCACTGACGACCCGGGAGCCGTAGCTCCAAAGCGGGGGAAAGAATCCGCGTCAGAGGACCCGACGCCGGGAGCCCCTCGGCCGAACTAAATCCTCAAAAGGAGCAGCCCTCCAACGAGCCGTAAGTAGAAAGAGAGTCATTCTTTTAAGAGAAATCCTTAATTTATATCTGAGAAGTTTTAACCGAAACCTTACCTTGTAGTTCGGACCTCGACCCTTCTCGGCAGAGCTCGTCATCGGGGGATCTTCTTCCGGAGATGATGGAGAGCGGAACGCCTCCTCCTTCATCTCCTAGCAAGGCGGGCGACGCCGAAGTGTCGTCGCAGAGGATTTCTCCGAATCTGCCAGAGGCAGAAGGTGATCATGCGGCCCCCCGGGGTTCTCCGTGTCCAGCCTCCGAAGAAGGCCATGGGACGAGTCCGGCACCATCTGGTGTTCGGTCGGAGGAGCTGAAGGTTCTACTGGGCCGAGCCTCTGTTTCAGAGGAGCATCATGTGTTGATGCACACGGTGATTGAAAAGATTTCATCCGCGGAAAGCGGACTGAACGAGGCCGTCAAGAGTTTACTGGCGGGCCTTGAGGTACGTTTTGAATAACGAACATTAGTGTTAATTGCGCATAATAACATGCGCCTTGTATAGATAGTAGCCCCTGAGACTCTGTGTGCCGCAAAGATTAGCGGCGCGCAGAGGATCTTAATCCCAGGTCCTTTAAGTGGCACCTTTGTATGTAGGTGGCAGGTTGTCCGGAGTCGAGCCGGACTCGAGATTTTGCCGAAATGAAACGGCAACTCGATGAGGCAGAAGCCGACATCGTGCTTGTTAACAAGCGGCTTGATGATGCTCAAGGTATTGAGTTTATTTGGCGATTGTTAGTAAGAGGAGCTTTATGTCAATATCTTACCTTGTGTATGCTTGATGCAGATGGTGCGGCGGCCGTAGAAGGACTTAGGGCCGAGCTCGCCAAAGCAAAGGAACAAGCCAGAAAAAGCGATGCGGCTGCCAGAAGAGCCCGTGAAGAGCTAAAAGCCGAACAGGCTTCCCATTGCCGAAGCAAGGAGGAGATGGCTGATATAGTCGTGAAGTTGAAAAGTGCTACTGACCGTTGCAAACTTCTTGAAGAGGAAGGTCGGACCCGGCAGACGGATTTAGAGAAGGCCGACGCCGACGCCAAGGACGCCCGCTCTGGTATGAGAGCGTCAAGGGAAGAGCTGCGTCAAGCCGGACTAATTGCGGATGGAAAGCCCTTCCTGCTGCGGAGAAAATTCTGTGATCCGAAGTTCGCCCCGTTGGACCGAGCGTGGAGCGTGGAGGACACCTATCTGGATTTGTCGGCTAGTGCCGCTGATGCGACCAGGTACTTTCAAGATAAGAAAGATCATGAAGTGGAAAAGCTCTTCTGGTCGCAGTTCACTAATCCAGAGCGTCCACTATCAGTGGATGATCGCCTGGCCCAATGGGCCGAGCTGAATAGGTTGTTCGGACTCGCCATGAAGTATGCCATGGACCGCCTGTGTCCAGGGAGATCGAAGCCGAGAAGCTATTTCAGTTTGGTGCAGCAATTTCTTGACGTGGTGCCTCGGATTGAAGCTCTAAAGAGGTCCGCTTGCACAGAGGGCGCGCGGCTGGCTCTTGCCCGTGTCAAGACATACTGGGCAGATATGGAGCCCACCGTTGTTGCGTCCCGTGATTCGGATAAAAGCCGAATTCCTTCCGAGCACTATTTTGAGGAAGTCCTCGCGGGCGCTCGTATAATAGAGACGCAGTGTTCGAAAGATGCTATTTTATGACAGCATATGTAATCGTAGATCAATATTTTTATAAATTGTAATGGCGTAATTTAGACTTGTGCCTTCAAGTATTAATAACACCTCCTGTGTGGCCGTTTTAATATATAAATTCTGAAAGATTGCAGTCGTTGGCTTCAGCCCCCACGCACATAGTGCGGGGGTGCGCGCGGAGAATGCATTTTCACACTTAACCCAACATCTTGGTCCTACAAAGGAGGTGATAGCGCCGCGGGCTAGGCAACCGGACTATAATGCTTTAACACTTTCACTTAGCCATAGGAGCTTGACAGTGGGACTCTTTAGGTAGCCCTTTGATGGCGACTGCGTTTACCCGAATTCGGGACGCATATGTGCCTGACCGGGAAGCGGCCCTTCGTCAAAACGGAGGAATTCGATAAATTCCTATAAGTCATCGAGTGGCGACCAGTCTCGCGCTACATCATGACAGTCGGTTTTCGGCTTTCTCTACTGAGGTGCCCACCCGGCCGAACCAGGGCACAATCGCAGTAGTTCTCCTGGTGCAACCTTAGCCGACAGAACGGAACGTAAGGTGGCCGAACTTAGGAGCCGGGCAACCCAACATGTGACCAAAATCATGACTCGGAGCTGATGCATATAGTGCCAAAACTCGCGACGCCGAACACTCCCTAAGGTGTTCGGTCTTTGTGGATGCGTGTGAAACGACACCCTTGAAAAAGAAAAAAGCCCCTTGTGTCCAGGTACGAGCAAGAATTCTGGCGTGGCCACATGCCAAAACGCCAGTCTCCTCCATGGTTATAGTGAGGTAAACCAGGGGATGTATAGCAGCAAGAGACAGTAAAAAAGGTTTACGCAGGGTCTTAATCTAAGAAGAATCCTTTGGGGCGGGTCCCTACTGCACGTCTGCGCCTATGTCTCCGCTGTGCCGTGTCCTGGACGGGCGTCGTACGACGTTCATCTATAAAAGGGAAGAACTAAATTGAAAAATGGGTCGTGCGGATCAAAAAGAATAATAAATAAAATATGAAGTGAGAAATAGATACGGTCGAGTTTTATTGTCTCTGCGTACAACCCCAGGTGAGGCGTACCAAGCCTATAACGAAAATGGGCTTGTGCCGAACTCATTGAGTCCGGGTCCGCGGCCTTTTGTGACTTACATCAAAAAAGTCTTTTGGCTGGCGAGGCCATTTTGTTGGGCGGCCGTTTAAGCGGCCGCACAATCCTCCGTTTGGAGGAGATGTAGTTTAGTATGCTCCCTTTAAAGAGATGATGCCTCGAGGACCGGGCATCTTTAGCGTGAGGGATGCATAATGCGGTATTGCGTTAAAGCAAGCGAAAGCTCCGCGTCCCATTAGTGCTTGATAGCGACTTGAAAACGGGACTATGTGGAAGATAAGCTTTTCGCGACGAAAGTTATTGGCAGAGCCAAATATGACCACAAGCCGGAGAAAACCCATACAGTGGGTGTCCGGGCCTGGTGCTACTCCTTGAAAGGAGGTTTTACTGTGACGGATTCGTGCTGGGTTTATGCCCATGCGGTGAATTGTATCCTGATATATCAGATTTAGTCCACTGCCACCGTCCATAAGGACGTTGGTAAACTGGAATCCGTCTATTATTGGATTAAGCATCAGGGCAGTCCGGCCTGCGTGTTTGATATTGCGAGAATAATCTAGCTGATCAAAAATGATTGGCTTTAGTGACCAGTGGCCAGACTCCTGAGGGATAGGCTTGAATGTGCGGACCTTTATGGGTGCCTCATGCCTTGTTATGTGAAGTGAGTTCACTGTTTTGACTTCTTGCGGGAAGTTCTTTTGCTTCCTGGTGTTCTGCTTTTGGGGTTCGTCCTCTTCCTCACTTGGTGTGTCGAGCCCCTTGTGTTCGGCGTTAAGCCTTCCGGGTTGTTTGAAAACCCAACAGTCTCTGTGGGTATGATTAGCAGGCTTTCCAGGAGTACTGTGTATCTGACATATCCTGTCCATGATTCTCTTTAGACTGGACGGATCTTCCCTATTATCCTGAGGGGGTGATTTTGTCTGATTTTGCCGTGAGCCTTTGAATCCGGCATTGACTGTCGTGCTCTTCGGACTTTTTCTTTTGATTCGGTGAAGGTCCTTGTTTCGCCGTGGTTTCCCATTTCCATCCCTGATTTCTGATGTACTTGGGTCGCTGGGGCTGCATCGTGCCAACCAGCTGTCCTCTCCTGCGCAAAAGCGGGTCATGAGGCTTGTGAGTGCGGCCATTGTTCTTGGCTTTTCCTGGCAGAGGTGTCTGGCGAGCCATTCGTCTCGGACATTGTGCCTGAAAGACGCTAGGGCTTCGGCGTCCGGACAATCCACTATTTGATTCTTTTTAGTGAGGAATCTGTTCCAGAACTGCCGAGCTGATTCTCCGGATTGCTGAGTTATGTGACTGAGGTCGTCTGCGTCCGGGGGACGGACGTAGGTCCCTTGAAAATTTGCTCGGAAAGCGTCCTCGAGCTCTTCCCAACTTCCAATTGTGTTTTCGGGAAGGCTTTTGAGCCAGTGCCGGGCTGGCCCTTTAAGCTTAAGGGGTAAATATTTTATGGCGTGGAGATCATCTCCTCTAGCCATATGTATGTGGAGGATATAATCCTCGATCCAGACTCCCGGGTCTGTTGTTCCATCGTACGCCTCTATGTTAACGGGTTTAAATCCCTCTGGGAATTCATATTCCAGGACCTCATCGGTGAAACATAGAGGGTGTGCGGCACCCCTATATTTGGGTGTGCCGGATTCTGATGGTGGATTTTTTTCATTGCTTGCGAGAGCTTGCTTTCTTGGCCCGTAAATGGACCTGGCTGGGCCATGATGCGAGTCTTTGATTGTGTCGCATGCCGCATTGAGTGCGGCGCCGTTTGCCGTATTGTAGTGGCCGAGAGGTCGTTTATTCGACCGTGTAGCCTTTTTGTTTTTCGAGTTTGGGGGCTCTAGGGCCTCCTGGTCGAATTCGGGTAGTAGCTTTCTCTTCGGATAGCTTTTGGTGCGGCGGCTGCCGCCGTATTTGTCTACGGTCTTGATTACTTTGCTCCATCTTGTTTTGAGTGCATCTTTCGCCGTCTTTAGCTTTTGCTTCTGCTTCTTCAGGCTTCGTGCTGTGGCGACGAGCCTTTCTTGGAGATTCTTCTGCTCCATGATTTTATCCGGCGTGGTATCGTCCGGAGTTCTGTTATGACCGGGGGAGGACTGTTCGTCCTCTCTGCCCGTGTTACCCTGTTCGGAGGGCTGTTCTAGGATGCGTTCGTCATCTGCCGGCTCGTCCTGCTCTATGGCTGGGTCTTGATCGAGGCGGGGCTTCGCTCGGCGTTTATGTCGCCGCTTTGAGTGCTTTTCGGAGGGTTTACCCTTCTTTTCGCCCCCTTCTTCCTCATTGTGAGTTTTTTCAGGTGTATCCACCATGAATACGTCATTAAGTGGGGTGGAGGTCCAGTGCCCTATGGGCGCTGGTTCCCGTTCGTCTCCGTCTTCGTCGTCCATACCGTCGAAGTCTTCGGAGCCGAAGTCGAGCATGTCGGTTAAATCGTCGACAGTGGCTATTAAGTGGGTGGTGGGTAGGCTTTGAATTTCTTCGTCGTCCGAATCCCAACCTCGCAGGCCATAGTTCGGCCTGGGCTCTCCTGAAAAAGAGAGAGACTTGAGAGATTTCAGAATATCACCGAAAGGCGAATACTGAAAGATGTCCGCGGCGGTGAACTCTATTACCAGCGCCCAATCTGATTCGATTGGCAGGGGCGCGGGAGGTTCGGAGTTCGGAGAAAAGTCCAGCTCCTTGGAGTCATGTGCCATGCGGAGTGCGGGGCTTGCGTTTGGCTCAATGGCTTTTAAGATCGCAGCCCCCGAGGTGACGTCCAACCGTTCATCCTCAAAGAACGCAGCGGGCTCCGGATCGAGGATCGGGGCCGGAGCGTATGCGGCCTCCAGGACACTGTTCGGAGGCAGAGCTATATCATGCCCCTCGAGATAGTGCGGCGCGCTTGGATGTGGCTTGAATCCGTCGAAGATCAGGTCTCCGAGGGTATCTGCCGTGTAGTTTAAGCTTCCCCACCTGGCTTGATGGCCAGGGGCGTGGCTTTCGATCTGCTCCATATGGCCAAGCGAGTTGGCCCGCAGAGCGAAGCCGCCGAAGATGAAGATCTGTCCGGGGAGAAAAGTCTCACCCTAGACCTCATCGTTGTTGATGATCAAAGGAGCCATCGGGCCTAAAGGCGACGACACAGAGGAACTCTCAATGAAAGCACCAATGTCGGTGTCAAAACCGGCGGATCTCGGGTAGGGGGTCCCGATCTGTGCGTCAAGGTCGGATGGTAACAAGAGACAAGGGACACTTTATTTTACCCAGGTTCGGGCCCTCTCGATGGATGTAAAACCCTACTCCTGCTAGATTAATATTGATGATATGGGTAGTACAAGAGTAGATCTACCACGAGATCAAGGAGGCTAAACCCTAGAAGCTAGCCTATGGGTATGATGATGGTTATGATGTGTTCGTCCTACGGACTACAACCCTCCGATTTATATAGGCACCGGATAGGGTTAGGGTTACACAGAGTCGGCTACATTGGTAGGAGATCTTGAATATCCGCACGCCTAGCTTGCCTTCCACGCCAAGGAAAGAACCTTCCGGACACGGGACGAAGTCTTCAATCTTGTATCTTCATAACCCTGGAGTCCGGCTGAAGATATAGTTCGGCTATCCGAACACCCCCTAATCCAGGACTCCCTCACTTGGCCCCTCGCGAGGGTCTTGAACGCTTGCTGGTGAAGATGGGCCGTACGGGCCGGCTCGCAGAGCCACGCCGTGGGCCGCAGGCAGACAAGTCTGGGGACCCCCGTTCCCAGAACGCCGACAAGTGGAACCACTTTCCGATACCTTATATCTTTGGCAGTGCAAAACCGTTTATCTATGCAATTGATGGATGCCGTGATCGCATATCTTTACGGGTTACTAGATTCGGACATGTATATGAAGGTGCGTGGCGGAATCTCTATCCCGAATACAAGCGCAAAACGCAACATGTATTGTGTAAAACTTAATAAGTCAACATATGGCTTAAGACAGTCGGGACGGATGTGGTACAACCGACTTAGTGAGTCCTTCTACAAAAAGGCTACTCCAATAGTAGTGATTGCCCATGTGTCTTTATCAAAAAGTCCTCTACAGGATTTTGCATCATTTCAGTGCACGTTGATGACCTCAACATCATTGGCAACACACACGACATTGATGAAGCACGCAATCACCTAAAGATGGAATTTGAGATGAAGGAATTGGGTAAAACCAAATTTTGCTTAGGTATTCAATTTGAGCACCTTCCCTCGGGAATCATGGTATACCAAGCTGCTTATATCCAGAAAATATTGAAGAAATTCAAATGGACAAATCCTACCCATCTAAAACTCCCATGGTAGTTCGTTCTCTACACGTAGAGAAAGATCCGTTCAGGCCAAGGGACGATGGAGAAGAAATATTGGGACCTGAGGTTCCATATCTTAGTGCCGCTGGAGCTCTCACGTATCTTGCAAATTGCACGAGACCTGACCTCGCATTTGCAGTGAATCTACTTGCTAGACATAGCGCAGCTCCCATCAAACGCCATTGGTCCGGAGTTAAGAATATCTTTTGGTTCCGGAGAAATCAGGACTCTAATATGATTGGATACGCCGATGGTGGCTATTTATCCGATCCCCATAATGCCAGATCGCGGTCCGGCTTTCTGTTCCTACATGGTGGAAATGCCATATCATGGAAGTCTTCTAAACATCTACCAATCATTCTGAATTTATTGCACTATTTGAGGCATCACGCGAATGTGTGTGACTTCGCAGAATGATAAACCACATATAACAGTCATGTGGAATTGGTTCTATAGAATCACCTACCATTATCTACGAAGATAATGCGGCTTGTGTTGCACAGATGCAAACAGGATACATCAAGAGTAATATCACTAAGCATATTTCTCCTAAATGGTCTTTCCCGCATGAACTTTAGAAAAGTGGGGAAATAAACATCTTGCAAATTAAATCATGTGAAAATCTTGCTGATTTATTTACCAAGTCTCTACCAAATTCTACATTCCAGAAATATGTTTATGGAATTGGTATGCGACGACCTCGCGACTTGCAAGTATCAGGGGAGCGTCTCCTTGAACTATTCATGTTTAAAACATCATATTGCGCTCTTTCTCTTTGTGAGTTTATATTTTAGGTTCTCATCAAGGATTTCATTGAGGAGCTTTTGGAGGAGAATCCTTTCAAGATGATGATTCTAAAAGATGATGATACTACAATGGACAATCTTCAAGATGATGATCCTACTAGGACAAGCACGTGGAAAATTCTACATCATCAAGTGTAGATTAGGGGGAGTGTTAGAATTAATTAATTATGTTTAATTAACAGGAAATCTACCCTTCTAGAACCATTGTGCGTTTCCTCCATACAAACCGACGCATCCCTTTGTTCCCTAAACGTTGCCTCGGTTCGAACCGTCGTGACTTGTGCGACGCGTCTCCTCAAACCATATATAAGTGTAATCTCTTTGCCTATCAATACACCAAGATTTCATTCAAAACAATTACTAAGTCAGCTGGGCACCATATTCGTTTGCCCATTTTCACAATTTAAGATCTCATAGCTCGGGCCTTCCGCGTAGGATTGCGTGCATTGTTTTGCTGCCATGGCTTCGTTGGCAAATTTGCAACAAAACTCTTATTTAAGGAGTGTTTATTAAAACATCCGGCCGATGCGCTTTATAAAACGACTATTTATTTTTACAGCTTTGGAAACTCCGCGGTTATTGGGGACATGATTTCTGGTGAACAATAGCAGGGAAAGTACGATTCACTCAGTTTAACGCTCTGCACCAAGCTTCGTCACCATGTGTGAGCCATCAGGGAGGAGGGTCAGCTCAAACGACGATTGATGGTGCCGTGTTTGTTGCTGCTTTTCTAGTCCTAGCTCAGTTAGTTTCTTTCGGCCTACTGCCATGGACCCCGAGGGGTTTGTATCGAACTTTACTAGCGGGCGGGTGCGTGCGTTCCTGCGTTTGGACCTGTTTTGTACACGGAAAGCCTTCCGCTCGTTGAAACCGGGCAAATATCTCCTTTCTAAAAAAATTGGAGATCCACAACGACATGCCAAACAAAGAAGGCCTTCGTTTGCAACAGAAGTACATACTTCTTTTTTCGCAGGAAAAACTTTCAATCTATTCATCTTCAATCATGATAGTACAACAAACACTAAAAATAATAAAAATTACATCCAGATCAGTAGACCATCTAGCGACGACTACAGGCACTGAAGTGAGTCGAAGGCGCGGCGTTGTCATCGCCCCTCCCTCGTCGGAGTCGGGCAAACCTTGTTGTAGTAGACGGTCGGGGAGTCGTCGTGGTAAGGCTCCATAGAACCAACGCATCAGAACAGCAACCGCCGCAGATGAAGAGTGTAGATCAAAAGGATCCAACCTGAAAACACACGAACGAAGACGTACGACGAACAGATCCGAGCAAACCCACCAAAGACAGATCCGCCGGAGACACAGCTCCACACGCCCACCGACGATGCAAGACGCATCACCGAAACGGGGCTTAGGCGGGGAGACCTTTATTCCATCTTCAGGGAGCCGCCACCGTCTCGCCTTCCTGAACAAGACACAAACCCTAACAAAACTCGAAAAAAGATATAAAAACGAAGCCCTCCCACCGGCAAGGGCCGAGATCCACTCCGCCTCCATGGCCATAGGGCCACCGGAGACGGGATGGACCGGCGCCGGTGCCGGTGGGAAGCAGAAAGCTAACAAAAGTACATACTTCAACACGGAATTGACACAAACATCTAAAAAGTAACCCCTAAACTTCAAAACCGTGTGAGTTACAACTCTCAACTTGCAAAACAGTACAACTTTCAACCATGACTCTTCTCAAACAGGTTTCTGGTCGGTTTGTCTGGTTTCAAACCATCTAGTCATCTGCGACGCAACCAGCCACTTTTTGGTCAAAACATCAAATTGTGCGGAAAAAATTAAAAAAATCTGTAAAATCTACACTACCGTGCTGAAAAATATGAAAAAGTTTCACACTTTTTTGACCAACATATTTAAAAATACGGCCGAAATTTAATTCCGGCCCCTTTTGTCAAATTTTTACCAAAACATGCGTCCAGAAAAAATTAAAAACATTACGTAAAATTCACACTACCATGCTAACTAATCTGGGAAAGTTTCATACTGTTTTGACAAACAGATTTTAAAAATACAGTAGAAATTCAATTTCAGCCCCTTTTTGTCAAATTTTGACAAAAAAATCAAGGTGTCCAAAAAAATCTATAAAATCAAAAATACCATGATGACCAATCTGGGAAAGTTCCACACTTTTTTGACAAAATTATTTAAAAAATATATTAGAAATTCAATTTGAGCCCCTTTTTTTTGTCAAATTTTGACCAAAACTTCGAAGTGTCCGGTTTTTTTTGAAAAAAAAAACTGTAAAATCAGCACTACCAACCTGGGAAAGTTTCACATTCTTTTGAGGAACATATCAAAAAATACAGCAGAGATTCAATTCTGTAAAAAAAATCGATTTGAATTTCCACTGCATTTTTAATTCTTTTCGGCAACTGATCTGGAAGCTTAAATGCAACCGAACTTCATCAGTAGTTTCGCTGTGTATATGCCATTGCCAGGGTGATCACCAGTGACCTGAACCGAAGGCATCTTGACTACTTTTAGTGGTGTCTTGCTGTGCTAAGTGAATAACTGATTCTGTACTGCTAAAGGAGCTAGATGAAACGAGCGCTACTCCCAGTGCTTATGTGCTCGTCTCTCATTTCCCCCCAATTATCCTGAAACTAATTTGATCACGGCGGAGTTCGAGCGCAACTGTATCTATATTTTCCCAACCTTTTCTAATAACCGTGATAGCTGATGCAATCCTGAAAAAAACAGCAAAATTATGTTTGTGCTGTGAAGATTTTACCTAAAGTGATGCATCGATTTGTCCGATGCATTACTTGATGTCAGACTCACAACATATAACCCAGCCCACGAACGATTATATCGCAAGTCACAGGTCAAACAAACCGGACCTTCAATTTGACAACCTGAAGAAGAACACTGACCGAAGTCCACAGCCCGGAGCCTCTCACCGTGTTGCTTCAGTCAATAAGTTTCATGTCGTTTTCAGCAATCTGAATCCATAACCTCTTTGTACAACCAACGAAGCATCGAGAGTTAAGGCTATTTATAACAAACACTGGTGCTTTACAAATATATATATAGTACTCCTTCCGTTCACAAATACTCCTTCCGTTCCAAAATAAGTGTCGTGGAACTAAAACCACAACACTTATTTTGAAACGGAGGGAGTACAAGAGGTTTTGGATATTTCAATATGGACTACATATGAATTAAAATGCGTGAACAGGCACACAAACGTGTCTATATACATCCGATTCACAAAAGGGTTAGAACATCTTATATTTGTTAACAGAGGGAGTATCTGTGTAGGCTGCTGCACAAATGCATGCCACTACCCAATCCTCAGAACAAGCTATCATTCTTTCCAACCTTAGGAGGCAGGGCACGTTTGCTCAAGTGCCTGGGCGAGCTTGAACATGACAAAAAAGCGGAACTGGGTGCTACTAAAATGCTACACCTAATTGTTTTCTACATCTAGCAACACCATTCACGTTTCAAGCAAAAAAATGACACAACCGGCAAGTGACGCATTGTCAGCGTCTCTCAGTTTGACAATGTATACATGACGACGGTGCAGGCCAAGAACAGCACCATTCACATAACAGATCACATAATTCCGCTGCAGTTGTCCAAGATAGCTTGATCGATGTTTTCTCTGTAAAAACGACGAACACGTCTGGAGGGCCGAGAGGATATGAAACTGGTTAACTCTTGATCCAGGTACTCCACCAAACCAATGTCTCTGACAGGATCGAAACACCTGAAGTCAGCACCACTTTTGATGGGGCAATCCAGGTCTTTGACTGTTCCTTCGGCATCCAAAGTGTAGTACTGCCCACCAGAAAAGCTCTGAGAATCATCCGGGTGGTCAATTTGGAATTTTCCGGTAAGACATTCATGGCACCTATCTGCATTTTTGCAGATGCAGAGGATCAGAAAGATGATTCACTGAACGAATATGGAAATGCAAAAACATGCCAACATATCAAGAGTATGTCTGCTAGGCCAAAGGCAACTGATCTGGAAGTTTAAATGCAACATTCAGGCAACACATTTGCTGCTGCGGTTAATAGACGATTTCGGCCTTGCCGCTATAAAGTACGTGAACGCTCCCTGGAGAAGAGCCCGACTCCTCCTCCTCTGGCGCTCCCGCGGGCGGCAGGGGAGGAACCCTAGCTGCCGGCCGCCTCTCCACCTCTCTTCTCCTCCTCCTCCTCCCGCCGCCGCCAGAGGGCGCGCCCGGCCGAAGCCCGGCCGGCGCCGGCGGCGGCAGGGCGTCTTCATCGCCTCGTTCGGGAGGGCTGGCGCGGGCCGGCCGACCTGGATCTGGTCACGGCGTTCTCGCGGGGCGCCGCGGCGCAGCCCCTCATCGGCGCAGGTGATGGCGCGCGGGTGTGCGGGTAGCGTGATGGGCTGCTCCTCGGTGGTGCTCGGCTGGTGTGGTGACGGCGGCGGCTCGATCCAGATCCGGTTGGGGCGGGCTGCGGGCGGCTTCCTCCGCCATGGCAGCCGGCTGGCGGAGGGGGCGGCGCAGCAGTGGCGGCCTCGGCCTTCCCCTCCTCTTCTTCAGCTCCGGGGGGAGGTGGTGGGGTGGGCCGGGGGTCAGGGATGGCTGCCAGCGCCCCAGCCAAAGCTGACCTCGCGGCGGCGCGGGCCGCGTTCGGCAACGCTTTGGGGTCGGCCGACGGCTCGTGGTTCCGGTGGTGCGTGCCCGGCGGCTCCGGCGCTTGGAGTTCGTCGGGCAACGCGGGTTGGGCAGCGGCCGGGCGTGGCCGCTGCTCTGGCCGTGGGCGGCGGCGTGGGGAGGTCCAGGGTGGCCTCCTGGTGTCGTGGCGGCTTCACGGTGGCTCGACGGTTCTGCCCGCGTCAGCGGCCGGCTTCTCCGGCGTCGGCTCGTCTGCGTGCGGACCGTCTCGACCTTCGCTCCATCTCCTCGTTGCCCGGCCGCTATTCTCATCAGAGGGCAGGTCCTCTCCCAGCTGCGGTCCACCGCTCGTCTCGCGCCCGATGCTGCAGGACCGAGCTCGTCTCGCGCACGGTGCAGCAGGACCGAGTTCGTCTCGCGCACGGTGCAGCAGGACTGACTTCGTCCCCCTCTCGATGCTGCAGGACTGAGCTTGTCTCGCGCTCGGGGCAGCAGGACGGGTCGGTGGATGCCAGTTCTGGCCGGCCTATTGGGTCTCGACACTGGGGTCGCCCAGGGGTGCGAAAGGTGGGACCTTTCCGCTCGTCTCTTTCGTTGGGGTGGCGGCGGGTCTCGGGTGAGGTGGTGTCAAGGTCTTGGATGCCGGGGCGGCGGCCCTGGTGGTGGTAGCGCGGTGCTCTTGGGCGGAGCCCGTGCCTTGGCGTTGCCTCGTCACCATGGCCGTGTGGGCGGCGTGGTTGCCGGGGTGTGGCGTTCGGTGGCGGTGAGTGTTGGCCGAGGTGAAAACCTGTTCTATCTTCGGATGGACCGGCGGCGGCGAAGATCGTTCCCTTCTTGAAGGCGTCGTCGCGGCTCTCATTGCCCGTCATGCGGCTCCAGGGGAAACTCTAATCTTTGGATTGGGCGGCGGCGGCGCTCCGGTGTCGTACCCTTCTTGAAGGCGCCGCCTTGGAGCACATGGTTCGTCATATGTAGCTTCATCTCTTCGTGGTGGTAGTGCTAGGGGTGGTGTTGCTGCGCACAACGTCTATGTATCTTGCCCTGGGTGTGTGCGTGTGTTGCGGTGGCGTGTGTTTGTACTGGGTGCTTGATGTTTGGTGCTTTATATATAAAGCGGGGCGAAAGCCTTTTTCGGTAATAGACGATTTCAATTTATCTAGCATGTATGCCCCGGGCAGACAAACCCCCAACAAACTAGTGAATCAAGTCATAAAGACTCTTAGGTTTGTTTCAAATACGACCAAAGAACCAACCATGAGATGATCAGATGTCATGAGTAGCACTAAATAATTTCAGTACTGAAAAGAAAAAATGATTGAATGTCAAGAGCATACCAACTTCACTTGGTGATGGCTGTACTGTACAGCACAAGGTGATGTCCTCTTCACAAAAGTCGGAGCCAGACGGAAGTGCTTCAGCAAAGAAAAACACAGGAGCTTCTCTAGCACAGGAAGGATCCTTCGGCCACGCCATAAAACTAATATGGAAAGAATCATCGTGCACGGAACCAATGCCATAGATGACATGAAGCGGATAATGTGCTGCAGTTTGCTGGGCATACTTGCGCAACGCTGCATCCGCTAATTCCACCCATCGTTTGTACCATCTTATGAGAAGGTTCCTCCTTCTAGTGATGAGTTTAAAGGCCGCCATGAACCGCTCTTCAAGAGGAGGGTGTGGCAGCTCATCTGGTAGCGGGGAAGGCAGCAACATGGTGGAGAGGCGCAGAATGTCAGCTGAGGAAAGCCTGTGTTTGTTGTTGAGCAGTGAGCCAACGTCACGTTCCACAGAAAGCACAACCGAAGAAGCAAATAGTGCAAGGGCCGCAGGTTTCAGATGCCGCGCCGCCTTGTCAGCCGCTTGAAAGGCGGCTTCCAGCTCCAATGCCGTCAGACGGAACGACAACAGTGCAGCACCGCGTGCGGAGGCAACAGCGGCACGGAGGTCAGCGCGGGAGAGACTTAGGTGCCAAAGGGCATCGTCATCGGAGAGGCCAGGACAGAGATGGCGAAGTGAGGCAACCAACCCATCAAGCGAGCACTGAACTACACGGCGTGTGGTACAGTTGCTGATGAAGGCGGTATCGATCCGGTCGATGGAGCGGATGGGAAAAGCGGCAGAGTACCAGACGGAATTGACGATGATGTTGTGGACAGGGTGTAGAGGGCCGTAGCAGTGACCGGCGATGAGGAGGCCCCGCGAGAGGGTGGTCCAGAGTTCTTCGGTGGGCAGACGGGAGATGGCGTCGAGGTAGTAGCAGCGGATCAGGCCAAGCATCCTCCGTCGCAGTGTGCGAGAATCCGGTCTCTTCTGGAGCGCTGCAGACACCTCCTCATCCCTGGAGGAAATAGTGGCCATGGAAGGCAATACTACCTCCTCTGCCATAGGGCGCCAACCTGCCTCACTGTCACTTTCAGCACCAGATAAACACTCGACTTCATCCAGTTGAAAGTGCCGGCCACCAAGATATTCATGACAAGTCGGGTGAACAATCATTTTGTTGTTCATCCCACAAGCACGGCAACTACCTGTGTTTACAAGAAACAACTTAGGGAATTGCTCAACAAATGTAATATGTATCTTGAGACATAGCAAATAATTCATGCAGGTATTTGGACATGTAAATTTTTATGATATGAGAAATGTGGAACTGGTGACATACCAATCTCGGTTGATGGATCAACCAGCACACACAATTGGATATTGCTTTCATCACAGGGTGAAGCTGGAGCAACTGCTTCAGTGAAGAATAACATTGGGGCGCCTGATACAACAGAACCAGAAGCAGAGATTTTACGACATGCCAAGAACAGTGGCGGAGCTACACTTCAAAACCTGGGCGGGCCAAATTGAAGAGAAGTCTAACTATTTTAATTCCATGCCCCATTTGCTCTCATATCCTAGTGTATTTCCACTAAATATGGACGGGCCATAGCACGGGTTTGCTTGGCTGTAGCTCCGCCAGTGGCCAAGAAGTTGATGTGGAAACAGTTGTCTAATCCCACTTTACTAAGCAGATTCACACCACAAACAGAGTGCAGGACAAAGTGCTGCCCTGATTCGAGTGTGTGCCATCGCAATGCCGCTGCCACAACCTCAAGCACTGCCTCATCTGCGCTGTCTATGTGCCGTGGGCTGAGCATTACAGGAGCCGGGACCAGGAGGGGAGACGCGAGTGCACGGGAGAGATGCTTGATGTCCATAGGTGACAGCGTGTGCTTAACACGCAGCAAGGAGGCGATGTCGTGCTCGACGGCGGGCAACACGGACGCCATGAACAGCCCAAGGGCAGCAGGGTCGGGGTGCCGCGCTGCCTCGGCGGCCGCCTGAAAGGCGCCACGGGCCTGGGCCGCATCGCGGCCCGTGCGCTGGACCTGCTGGTCCGGTTCGCCAGGGCGACGGCGACGGAGAGGTCGGCGTCGGCGCACAGCAGGTGCCACAGCGCGTCGCCGGCGGAGAGGGACGGGCAGAGGCGGCGGAGGGAGGCCAGCAGCCCGTCGAGGGAGCGGCGGCAGGCGCGGGCGAGGCCGTCGCCGCCGATCACGTCGACGGGGGCGCCGAGGGGGGAGGCGGCGGCGTACCAGACGGAGCTGAGGAGGATGTTGTGGACGGGGTGGAGGGGCCCGTAGCAGTGGCCGGCGGCGAGGAGGCCGCGCGCGAGGGCGGCCCGGAGGTCGGCGGCGGGGAGACGCGAGAGCGCGTCGAGGTAGTAGCGGTGGATTAGCGTTAGGAGGGCTCGCCTCATGGCGCTGGTGTCCGCCTGTGCCCAGGCGCGCTGCCTGTGCTCCTCCCCTTCCGCCATGGGAGGTGAGGTGAGGTGACTGGCGCGGGCAGGCTGGGTTTGTGCGCTCGGCGGTGCGGTGCGACCGAGGGTTTGCTCCGCCGGTTCGTGTCGAACCGTCGATAGGTATTCTACCACGGGCGCGTTAGCGAGCCGGATAGAGCGCACGCCACATGGGTCGGGCCCAACTTTGCGGCAGCGCGCGCTACACATGCAGCGCGCGCGACGGCGCTGTGCGAGACATATTTTGGAGATAAATGAGATGACACCTTTATTTTTAGGAAAACACTGCCCTTCAGTCGGCGGATGCAAGCACAGCGTCCGCCGCTTGCTTAGTCGTCGGATCAATCCTGATCGAACGCCCACGCTGGCCACGAGTCAGTTCCGCATCAAGTTTTTTTTTTCTGTAACAAGGATTTTGTTTCAGTAGATTCTGCAACATAGGACTAGTTTCAGAATGAGAAAAAACGATTTGATGATGAAGATTTTTTTCCCTGCAACAGTGATCTTGTTCAAAAGGTTTCTGCAATAGACGTCTTGTTTCACAAAGATTAAAAATGGTTCGATGAAGAAGAGTTTTTTTTTCAGCAAAAAGGGTCTGGTTTAGAAACATAGTCCGAGTTGCAGAAAGCGTCGGAGGAGTGCCTCATGTTAGAGAATGAGTGGTGAGACTTTGCAACATGAGGCATGTTTCAGAAACATAGCTTCAGTTGCAGAAAACGCTGAAGGAGCGTCCGACGTGAAAGGTCGTCGTTGTGCTGGAGTGGAGCTGGCAGCTGCTCAGGGGGCTGAGGCAGAGGAGGAGCGGCAGCGGCGCCTAGGCGCGTGGCGTGTTGTCTCGGCGGACCTTTGCAACAAGGTCCTTGTTGCAAACCCCCTAAGTGCAACAAGGTAGTTGTTGCAAAGGTTCTCGACTGGCCGCTACGGTAGATCGAACGGCTAATATTATAAATGTTTCTGCAACACCGCTCTTGTTGCAAGAGAGGTCAAGCATGTGGATGGGTAGATCGGATGGCCATCCTCGCGTCCATCGCCAGTTAGGCAGCGGATGTTTTCTACTTATCCGCCGACTGACGCATAGCACGACCCTTATTTTTACATGTTCATGTGCTTTAAAAAGTGTTTGCATATTTTTTTAATGTGTCCTGTAATTTTTTTAAAAGTGGTCACGAGTTTAAAACAAAAATCATGTCATTTTATAAACTTACTCCTATATTATCAAGATCTTTGTGTACATTGAAAAGGAGCTCAAGCAAGTTTTCAAAAAATTGTTCATGCAAATTTTAAAAAGAGTACGCGTGTTTAGAAACGTGTTCATGTGACTTTCAACAAAGTGTTCGCGTGTTATTTTTGCTATGTTCGTGCACTTTCAAAATGTGTTCACGCGTGTTTAAATAAGTGTCCATATAATTTTGGAAAAGTGTCTCATTCGTGTTTTAACAATTGTTAGTATAATTTAAAAAGTATTCACGCGCTCAGAAATTTGTGGGATTTTTTAAAATTGATCTTGCATTTTAGAAATAAAATCATGTTTTTTTTAAACTCTATCATTTTCAGAAATGCACATATAAAAAGGAAGTGGGAAAAGCGAAAGTAGAAAAACTAGAAAATAAAGGCAGAAACACAGAAAAGGAAAAAATAATAGCAAGAAAGAAACTTGGTAATCGATGAAAACCAACCTAGGAACCCCATTGAAAATGGGCAACGCTACGCGTCGGCCGGCGGATCTTTTAAAAAGATCCGCCGCCTCGCGAGCCGTGGGATCAGGCAGATTTAGTGACTGAGCGTCATCCTCTATTACTGCAACACAGGTGGTGTTGCAGAAAATTCCTGCAACACGGATCATGTTACGGAAATTTTTGCAAACAAAGGTCAAGTTGCAGTTTTTTTTTTGCAATAGAGGCCTGTTGCAAAATAATTATTTTTGCAACAAAAGCTCTGTTACAGTTTTTCTGGCAACAGAGGCCTTGTTTCAAAAACGAAATTGCATCGGATCCGACAATTGAGCGACTAAGCGTCACCCTTTTATCATTGCAACATAGGTCATGTTGCCGGACATTTCTGCAACACGAGTCATGTTGTAGAAATTTTTGCAAGATATTTTTTTGCAAGAGAGGCCTTGTTGCAATTTAGTTTTTTTTGCAACAGAGGTCTTGTTTCATTTTTTTGTAACAGAGGTCTTGTTGCAATTTAGTTTTTTTGCAACAAAGGTCTCGCTGTAAATTTAATTTTTCTGTAACAGAGGTCTTGTTGTAGTTTTTACTGCAATAGAGGCCTTGCTGCGGAAACTCGTCGTAGTGGGCATTGAGCAGCAAGCAACGAGCGGTGGCCAGATTGACCGAAAGAAAGAAAAAAGATGCTTCCAGGGAACACGTGTCATACGGACGAGCCGGCGGATGCTCGCGTGGGATCCGCCGGTAGAAGCCAAGAGTTTTTCATTGAAAATCACAGAAAAACCTGAACTTTTTTGGGGGGGAATCAAAAAAACCTGAACTAGAAATGAAAACTGCTACATGCCCCCTAGGCCGGTCCGCTTTGAGACAACCTGCAGGTGAGCGTGTCATAACGAACAAATAGACTTTACGTCTACCACTGTTTAATCTACACGGTGTGTTTTTACAAATTATTGCCCCTCCACCCCCCCCCCCCCCCCACCACCACCACCAAAAAAAAGTTTTGTTCCTAGCATTATTCAAAACGAACAAAATCTTGTAGATTTTTTCTGTGCATGATGAATTAATCATGTTTTTTAAGCCCTGAACAGTAGAATTATTCATGTATTGCGCATTGAAGAATATTATGTACAACTGGAGGGGATTTTATTAATGTTTTTTCATATATTCGGGAGGTTTTCCATATGCAGATTCTTTTTTTCTTCATGGGGATTCATATGCAGATTCAGAAGTTATGCTGATGAAAACAATGCATTCGCTTTTGTGGAAATTTGTGTGGGTGCAGATCCATGTTAATGGCGAGTAATTATTCTGATGATGGATCAACGAATTTGTGAGTACTCTTTTTTACTTGCCTAATATTCAGAGATTTTAGAAAATCAATGTAATGTGTTTATAAGCTCTGATTAATCCTTGATCCTAAGAAATTAGTGACAGTTTCTGGTAAATCTTGTCACGAAAGCGAATGTGGGAATTTGTTACACTGCTAAATGCATTGCTCCCGCTAATCTCACCAGTAATCTGTTGTTATGTGATGTGAAGATTTGTTTTCTTTGTGTGCACTAGTGTTGTTAACTCTGCATTTCGTGAGAACTAATGCCAAGTCCCCGGTGTTTACATATCCTAATCACCAGCTAAAACTCAGTTTTGAATTCAGGTGGAGGTAGAACTATGTAACTGTATAGCGAAGTGCGAAAACTGTGTCAGATTGTATAACTGGATTAAAAAGGTTGCACTAATTTCACCAACATTATATGCAACGACTTTTCTCCTCAATCGATGCTAAGATCCAGCCGCCACAAAGGCGCGCGCACACTCCACAGATGTGGTTACTCAAAGCCATTGGGAGAATCTCCCGGCTAGAGTGTACGTTCTGGAGTAAACCAACGGGACAAACAGCATGTTCATGATAATAACATGCTAATAGCAACCACTATAGCCAATCTATGAACAGACAAATGGGATTTCTTACGCATATACCTAATTATCCATCATCAAAATTGAATGAATCCAGATACATACATCATCTTTACAATACAAAAACTTGTTAACATCCTCCCAACAGCAGATAACTTATGTATCATGCCCAAAATGAAAGAAGAGAAATCAGCCACCAACATCTGGTGGTCTGAAAATAAATGCTAGTGTACAACACGCCCCTTACAATCTTTGCTGCTGCTGCTGCTGTCTAGAAGCATTGGAGATCACCAGAATTTGCAAATAGGATGATGTGTCTACTCCAGTATCTGGTGATATGGCAATAATTTATAGTATACAGCACTTCCCCCTAGGTAATTTTTATACCACGATCAAGAAGCTTGAAGATCACCAGACTTTGCAAATGCTGTGTCTATTCCTATGCCTGATTTAAGTCGAGGTAAGTTCTAGAAAGTAGTAACAGCAAAGCCAGGGCTAGAACCGAAGAGGAGGCGGGCCTAGTAGCGGCCCTGACCTGGTGGTCTCCTGTTTGAAGTCCTATCTAAATTGCTGTAGCGGTTCTGTGACTGCTGCGGTCGTGAATTAGGTCTTGCAGCAGGCGCCCCACCTCCAGAATAGGAACTATGAGGTTGTTGCTGCTGCCACTGTTGGGCTCCTGCATATGGTGCAGGCTGGTAGACCCCACCAGCATAGCCCCCAGCATACGAGGGGGGTTGCCCATATCGTCCAAAACCCGATGAGGGAGGAGCAGTATGTGATGAATACGTGTTGCTACTATTCTGATGGTATCCAGATGGATGCCGGCCTGCTCCTCTTGAATCGCTGTGGCCGTCTCTCGCATATGGTTGTTGCCTTCCACGATTATCTCTTGTATACTGATGACCTGATGGCTGCGCATAGGCTGGTGCCTGACCATTGGGTAGATTATCACTAGGAACATGCCAACCAGAACGTCCAGCAGGCTGCTCCATCCTTGGTGGCATTCCGTTTGGATAATGCATACCATTCATTATAGTTTGATATGGCCTAGCCGGGGGGTATTGTCCGCCACCGCGAACATTCAAGCTGTTTGCAACTAGTCGGTGTGCAGCCTCCCCTAGTTGGCGGCCCTGTATCGATCCTGCAGGATTTTGCCTGAACCATTTCAAAAGTAGGTTAGGATTTGCAATGTTGAAGCAAGTATTGACTAAATAGGGCAAAAGGCTAATACACTACCTGCTGCTGTTATCACAATGCCTCCTGTTATTGTCATAAGGCCTCCTGCCATTGTCTTCATGCCACAGCACAGGCGGTGGTTTCAGGTCACCAGCTTCAACAATCTTAAGAGCAGATTAAACAACATCCGCTTGTTAACAGTGAACACTTCCCAAGTGGAATGATATACTTATGTCAATGTTACACGAAAATAACAACAATTATGTACCTTCTTGGGTATGATAACACCAGGAGGTGGGCGTGCTATGTGCTTATGAGGGTCTGGAAGCTTGTAAATTGAGCATCTAGGGAAGGCAAATGTCATAATCTTTATTAATTCAAGTGCCACTAGATCATATCAATAATACAGGGAGGAAATGAGCTTACATCACTTGATTGTCCATAATATCCTCCAGTCCATCCACAGGAGATCTAAAGACAGGCGGACTTGGATCCCCACCACAAAGTGAGATGTAACCATTCATTCCTCCACTGCACAAAATAAACAAGAGCAGCTAAGTAATGTTATAGTTACAGCAGCTCACATAACAGACGCTTATTTGTTATACTATAAGATGGCAGTCTACTCATGTTCACTTTGCCCACAGGCCCCAGCAAAAAGCACATTGAGTAGAACTAAGTAAGAAGGCCAATCAGTTGACATGGAACACTACACTTGAACAACGAAATATACTATCTGCAGTCAATCAAGAATCCTGGTAGGGTTAGCTAACCTAGCTTTAGGATTGAGTTCCTCTTTAATTTCATTTCGCTCGTTATCAGGCAGATGTCCGAATTTGCTGCTGAGAGAATAGATATAAGGCGAAATAGGGTGTGCGACATTCACAAAAAGCATATTGTACATTGTACTGTTTCGCCTTGCTTCTTCAGGCTACACAAGATAAGGAAAATATGGAAAATCTTGTTAGTTAAAACAAGATCTTTTATTACATATATGCCATAAAAACAATATAACAGATACCACACTTTCATACCGTCAAAGTATGCTCGACTTTTTTAATCTCAGACAGCAACCTAGCTTCATCAATGAAGGGCAGTTTAGCTATCCCCTGTAAAGTACAAATTTTAGTAATATGGAAGGTGTATGATATACATAAGTATACTTACTACAATAAATGTACCTGCCAAGAAAACCTCTTTCCATTCATATCTACCTCAAAATCTGCAGCATACACAGGTCAAAATGGATTAGAATAGGCTTAAGGTTGCAGGAAAATCTGATACTATTCATGATTACATATTAGCAAAATAAGCATACCAATCGGATAAAAGTCAATTATCGGCGAACTAGGATTGGTCATCAATTGCCGATACTGTACAGGGAGTGCATGTGAGCTGAAATGTAATGAAACAACCTATCAAATAATCCACCACATCAAGGTACTAGGATCGAAGAAAGGAAATACTAGCATATTCACCTCGCCGCTGGGAAAACTCCCATAAGCTGATCGAAAGGTTTGAATGGTGACCCAAGTTCAAAAGTTATATTAAGCTGGCCTAAACCTTTTAAATCCGAAGCAAAAGGGGCATAGTGATAAGGGTAAAACCTACATATAGCAAGAAGAAATTAGAATGAAACGGGTATTAGTGGGACGGGTAGAGGAACAATTAAAACCTATCAGCAATTGTGCAACAAATAAAACAGTGTAACGTCTTATATTTGGCCAACTAAAACATGCTAAGTTACCATTGCCATGAGCAGACACCTTCATAATAGTAGTGCATTACCCAACACAAACCTTCAGTATATTTGAGAACCTGAAGGAGCATAGAGCACATCATATAAGATAATACAGAATTAGGGGAAATGTATTTTTCAAAAAATGATCAAGTGACATTTTTCTATCATGAATAAAGTAATAATGGCAACAGGGTATGGTGTCACTAATGAATCATGAATGCAGTATATATTTTTAAATCATGAATGCAGTATATTAAAGGCACTTCCACGATACTTACAACATCTCTACGTATTTCTTCAATTTGCTCAGGTGTTCTTGCCCCAAACTTGTCTTCATAATACCTTTCTCTCCATCCTGGTTCTCCAAGCTTTATCTGAATATTATCAACAAATAATGTTATCGCCTGAGTTTTTTAACCATTAAAAATATATAAATAGAGTCTCAGAAGGTCCACAAAATAGGAGTGTACTTTCAATTCCCAAAGCCCAAACATCTTCAATAACTTAGTGTTGTGTGCAAGCATAGTAAAAGTTCAGAAGACAAGGGATGGGACCCCCACAGCAGGGATCCTAAATACATAAGTGTGCTTTTCATTCAACCTATACTCTCAAATATCTTCAATAATGTAGTGTCACATGAAGCGGATAGTAAAGGTCTGAAGAAAAGGGACCAAGTAAAGGTCTGAAGAAAAGGGACCAAGTAAAGGGCATTCACTCTGTTTAGTCCACCTGGAGGACTTAATCCCTGAGATGCTCAGAGGCTTATACAGAAACCTACTAATAGTTTCATTGTTTTAAAGGGAAGACATGCCTTGCCCCTAAAGTAAATAATATGTTAACTTATATAATCACACCCTACCAGGAATGTAATTTAAACCTATCTTATCACTAAGATCTCTAAGTAAAGGAATCTTAACATTGGCTACATATAGTGGCCGGTGTTCTCAACAATGTCATGACAATATGCATAGCATTGTTGAACTTGAACTTAGAACTGCAATGAACTGATAAAAGCAGCAGAAGATTTCTGCACAGATAACCAAAGATACAAGAAATACCTTGTCCTCCTCAGGATTTTCAGAATTAAAAAGATCTGATTTATCACGAAGTGCAACTTTAAGCATTGACTTCAGGTCTTCTTTGTTTTCACGTGCCTGTATAAGTTGCAGCAAGATTCAGATGAAACCATAAAAATATCTTCAAACAAATATAACACCTTCTCAACCAAGATCAAATTAAGTACCTGTGCTTCAACGCTAATTTCAGCTTCAACAACAGCAGCAGAAAGGCTGGAATCTGAAGATGATACACGTGCTTTCTTAGCTTGACTGCCCTTTTCCATGCTACGTCCATTCTGTTCATATGGTGAAGCCACAGCCCCAGAGGCAAGGCGAGATCCTTGGAAACGTGCAACAGGTACAATAAGATCACCCCTTACATGGGGATCCAGATCATCACCTCGCTTTGCTTGGGCTTTATCACGTTTTATTCTTTCAGCTTGACGCTACAAAGGACAGCAACATTGAAAATGTAAACTGTAAGTGAAAGCACCCCCTACTAGTTGCTAACTTAATAACGGCTGAGCATCAAATGTATAAGTAGGTCTGGAAACATTTGCAGTCAAGAGTCGTTTACTTATATTGTCGAGTTCCAAGAGATTTAGGGTCAGTTTGATTGCTACCCTGGGTAGTGCATGTCAGATTTGCCTGGTCAGGCAGAAAACATCAACGACTCAGGCACATACCAGGCACCTTTTTTTTTCAGGCACGGACCCGGGGTAGCAACCAAACTGACCCTTACAGAGTACACAACTCAAGAAATGGCTACGAATGGGGGAGGCATGTCTTGCCTGACCTTTGTGAATGTGTTATGCCAAATGCAAATTTCATGATAACATATCAAATTCCAAGCACAAATATGGATAGAAGACAATTGCAGACCCCTATATTTTCTTATTCTGTAAAATTTCATGATCCATAATATTCACTGTGCATGCAAAGCATCTAACAAAAAATCCAGCTTAAATAACAAAAATACAGTTAACTGCAAAAGCAGACACATCAACCTATATGGAGCCAAGATACAGAAATGGGGAATATTAACTATTGTGAACAAGTAACACAATTATAAGATAGATTAGTTGCCACTTGACAACATGAGAAAGCATTCGATATCATCCATAGAGAAGAAATGTCATATAGGATATTGCTCATAACAAAAGTACAGTTGAAGTTAAGTAATTGAGAAGCAAAATCAAGATAGACGCCATCTTTACCTGGTGTAAACGAGCTCTTTTCTGAAATATTTTATCCTCGTATGAACCAACTGCTTGAATGAAGTGTTCGACTCTATTCAGATCAGGCTACAACAATGAAGATAAAATGTGTTACTGCTGAAATACCCATAAGGATCATTTCAAATAAAATAAATTTCTAAGATACCACTTGGATAATATAATGTATGAATGAAATTTGAATACCGTGCAAGCGTCAGTTAAATAGCCACCCATATTAGGAAATTCCTTCTTGTATACAGCCATTAACAAATTAATAGCTCCCTGCAGACAGATATGGAAGTTAACATCGTGTGACAATAATCTAAGAAAGTGAACTACAAACAGAAAACGAAACCTGTCTAACTTTCAAAGAAAAAACAGAGCTCCACTTTAGTACTCCCTCTGTAAACTAATATAAGAGTGTTTAGATCACTATTTTTAGTATTCTAAACGCTCTTGTATTAGTTTACGGAGGGAGTAACTGGTAACACTACATAACTTGATAGCTGCTAGCTGCAAAGTAACCTTTTGAACTATAAAATAGGAAACAAACCTCACGAATCTCTAGTGTCGGCATGTGTGGAAGAAAATCATTGCCAACAAAAAAGCACATGAAGATGAAATCATCAATGATGCGTTCAATATCAGTCTTGAAAGCTGGATTTGGCATTCGGAACTCGTATTCTAGGTACTCTCGTAGGGTCCATATATTCAAGAACTGTGAAGGCACAAATGAAAGTAAGTCCGTTGGTAAGCCCACTGAATAGCATCACATCACAAGTTGCAATATAGAACAAATTGATCTCATTACCTGGTAAGGTTTCTTTGGTACAATTTCATCACCCTTCTCATCAAACTCCCCAGCTTTCCGTTTTGCCTTTCCTTCACACTTTGCTGCTAGATGTCCAACTTGACCACACAAGAAGCATTTGTCCTGCTGTCCAGGTGTGAAAACGACCTGCAAACACAAAGTGTATGCAAATAAGCTTTCATGGCAAAACATCGAAGAAAATGCTCAAGGAAAAGGCAGTGCTCTGAACGAAAGAACTCGATTTTTTTTAAGTAGAGTAGCAACATAGACAACAGGAAAATACAAAAAAAAAAAGTAAAACTCTTTATTAGCACAAGGCTGTGGCATGTATATATGGCAGAAAGCGTAAATTCTGTATTCTGAGAAGAGAACCTCTCTTAGTATGGAGAAGTGCACTTCGTGTGTTGCTAGAGCTAACATGATTAGATCTGCATCCTGCATTCATGAGATTAAATTTATACATTAGCAAGCCTAACAGATAAAATATTGTCCAACAAGAAATAGAGCATTAAGCATACAGGAACAGAACTTACCAGGCCGTACAGGCAATGTCGGGTATTTGCGTTAAATCCAGGAAGGTTCCTATTGCCACGAATGTAGGACATGATTTTATGTTCCCCTTCACCAGGAACATTGGCATCAGAAAGAATAACCTTCAAAAGATTGCAATCAGGATACATATTATTTCTACAACCTTTCTAATACCAATCCATGGTGTTATTGAACCATAAGGAAATATGACCAAACATATTTAACAAATATAAATCCCAACACTAAATGTCAAATTAGCAAAAAGATATGCTTACTTTAATTTGTTTCCATCCAGGATCATAATTCAATCTGCGGTGGATGTAGTACTGCAAAGCAACTGATAGAACAGCCATAAACTCCGTGCCGGGAGTAATAACATTAGAATCACATGTTTGTGATTGCAGTTTTGGAGGAAGCTTTCTTCCTTCCCTCTCAAACTCTTCACGCAGTTTTTCTTCTTCTTCAGCCTGGAAATAAACAGTAACCAGTGAGTGCAATCATAAATGGTTGTGGATGTCCACAAATAACAATAGATACAACTGTATGATTATACTGAATATAAGAAAATAATTCCACTAGAATACTGACCGCATCAGCAGCATCTTTTGCAGCTCTGAATCGTCTAGAGCGCTGCTGGTTCATCTTAGCACGAGGAGCCACACCATCTGTAAGCCATTGTAGGACAATACAAAATGGAGAAAATGTGTTTAATGTAAGTAGAGACAATAGTAAGTTGTTCAAAGGGAAGCTTAACATGTTTTGCCATTGTTCATGGAAGAGGAAGAGTATGACTACATCAGTTTGAGCAACATTAGAACAGACAAACAGAAAAGAATAGCGAGGGAATTCCCTCCATAACAAAGAGATGAAATGCGTACCAATGGCCATGTACATAAGCTTCCGAGGGCGAACCATGATAAAGAGCCTATCTATGTAATCAAACATGCACTGGAAAACCTCAGCGAATGTTGTCGGCGAGGGCTGTGGCAGTAGAAGAGAGAACCACGGTCAACGCAGAAGTTGGTATTGATAACATTGGGCAATAAGCAGACGTTGAATTGTCCGTGTTAGGGGGAAATAAAATGTTTAGTAGAAATTTTGATGATAAAGTAGCAGTGTGCAGTCTGCAAACTGCAGGGCCTCCTAACTACAATAAACTTGAATCTTCTTGGCAGATTCACTTGTCCAGAAAATTAATTTGCAGTGTAGTTTGACAGAAAACAGAAGATTATGATTTAAGCATAGAACTGCAGCATCAAATTTGAATAGTTGAACTACAGCAATCCTCCTGGCATCTCGGGACGGTTTGGGGACAATTTAGGAGCTCCCTTTTAATTGCAACTATCATCCTACAAGTAATTTAATTTCCCTCGGCACAACTGCATAGTTCCTCATACACCAATCAGCAAGCACAAATCTATCACGTATCTACGCAGCCAGACCATCCTCGCGGTCTTCCTCGCTCGGAAGCACCGAATCGAACAGCCCAATCAAAATAACACATCTCGAGATTGAGGAGGGGGGGGGGGGCGGGGGGAAGCGACCGTACGTACCCTGTCCTCGGGGTGGAAGCAGGGGTGAATAATCCCGTTCATGTCGAGGTAGAGGTTGTCGAACTCGAGGCCGTTGGGGTTGGGCTTGGAGGTGTCGACGGGGACCTGGACGCCCTCGATCTCCACGGGCTCCTCCTCCACCACGTCCACCACCACCATCGGGTACTTCTCCGCGAGCCAGCGGTAGAACGCCGGGACACCCATCGCGGCCGGCGGCGGGAGGCAGAGCTTGCTCGCCGGAACCCTAACCCTATAAACGAACGAGCGGACGGGGTCGGGGCGGAAAGAGGGGAAGAGGAGTGAGGCGCGAAACCCTAAAAAAGGAGGGAGATGGCACGAGGCGGGGGCGGTATATGCCGTTCCCGGCCTGGAAATATCTGAGGTGGGGACCCGAGGAGAGGCGGTTTTGCGATCTGGACCTCGTGGGGCTGGATGCTTTTTGCTCGAGAGAAGAAGACGGGGTCGGCGAGCGGGAGGGGCCTCTTTTGCCGTTTGCGGGAAGGGCTTCTCTGGAGTTCTCCCACGCGTCAGCGTCAGAGGTTTGACTCCAGTGTCATCGGGCCGGGCCGGGCCGGCCGTGTCAAATTGGGAAGGTAAGTCAGCTGAGCCCGTCGCAGCCGAACCGGCCCAGGAAGGCCACATCCCCGGCTGTCCTGTATGACGCCCGCGGGCGTGACATTTTTGGTTAATATGCATTGAATATTTTTTTAGGGCCACAATCCGGATCAGTACCGATATGAAAGAAAGACGGATAATCATTGTTGGTTAAGATTGCATCTTAGATAGTATTTTTTTAAATGGTTAACAGGTAAAAATAACATCATATTCAGATTCTATATATTTTTCTAATCAAATTTCATATATAACATGTTAAATTTGTAGTTACGATTTAGAAGATATGAGTATTTTAAAAAACATTTGATATGTATTGCGGGTTTAATGTCAGAAAAATCATGGGGTTTTCTATAAAATAACATGATGGACTAAAAATACATATTTCTTTTATTAGTAGGTATAGATTTTTCTAATACACCCTGAACATTTTTTTATATATAGTGTACTTTTTATATATACACTAAACTTTTTTATATAAATGCCTACTGAATAATTTTCTGAAATAGGTTTTAAAATTTTAATACGTTTTCGAATGTTTAGCTCCATAAATGACAACAACATATTTTTTAAAACACTAAAAACAAAGAGAAAAAAAGGAAACCAACTTCAACGCTCGATAGCATCCAGGAGCTATGCTTCTCCAGTAGTTAACCCCCTTCATTTTCGGTTTTGTTGTAGGTTTTCTTCCCCCCCCCTCCCATGTTTGTACTCTAATCGGGCTCAAGTTGATGATAAATTATGCTCTTAATTTGTCGCGGTCATTGACATCCAAGTGCTCGAGACTGGTTCTGATTTGTTTAACAAATTTCCCTAGGTGTTTTTGGGTTTTTTTGTTCATGAATTATGAAACCTAGGATCCCAATGGTTGTTGGCAGGTTAGTTAAGTGTGAAGGAAATATGCCCTAGAGGCAATAGTAAAGTTCTTATTTTATTTCCTTATATCATGATAAATGTTTATTATTCATGATAGAATTGTATTAACCGGGAACTTGATACATGTGTGAATAAATAGACAAAACAAAGTGTCTGATAACCCACAAGTATAGGGGATCGCAACGGTTTTTGAGGGTAGAGTATTCAACCCAAATTTATTAATTCGACACAAGGGGAGCCAAAGAATGTCCCCAAGTATTAACAGTTGAGTTGTCAATTCAACCACACCTTGAAAACTTAATATCTGCAGCAAAGTATTTAGTAGCAAATTGTATGGAAGTAACAGTAATGGTGGCAAAAGTAACAGTACCAGCTTCGTAGTAATTGTAATAGTGGCAACGGTAAAGTAACTAAGTAAAGATCAATAAGTGAAAAGCTCGTAGGCATTGGATCAGTGATGGATAATTGTGTCGGATGTGATTATTCATGCAACAGTTATAACAAAGGGTGACACAGAACTAGCTCCAGTTCATCAATGTAATGTAGGCATGTATTCTGAATATAGTCATACGTGCTTATGGAAAAGAACTTGCATGACATCTTTTATCCTACACTCCCGTGGCAGCGGGGTCCTATTGGAAACTAAGGGATATTAAGGCCTCATTTTAATAAAGTACCGGACCAAAGCATTAACATATAGTGAATACATGAGCTCCTCAAATTACGGTCATCACTGGTAAGTATCCCGATTATTATCACTTCGGGGTTAACGGATCATAACACATAATAGGTGACTATTAACTTGCAAGATAGGATCAAGAACTCACATATATTCATGAAAACATAATAGGTTCAGATCTGAAATCATGGCACTCGGACCCTAGTGACAAGCATTAAGCATAGCAAAGTCATAGCAACATCAATCTCAGAACATAGTGGATACTAGGGATCAAACCCCAACAAAACTAACTCGATTACATGATAAATCTCATCCAACCTATCACCGTCTAGCAAGCCTACGATGGAATTACTCACGCACGACGGTGAGCATCATGAAATTGGTGATGGAGGATGGTTGATGATGACGACGGCGACGGATTCCCCTCTCCGGAGCCCCGAACGGACTCCAGATCAGCCCTCCCGAGAGAGATTAGGCCTTGGCGGCGGCTTTGTATCGTAAAACGCGATGAATCCTTCTCTTTGATTTTTTTTCTCTCCGAACGTGAATATATAGAGTTGGAGTTAAGGTCGGTGGAGCACCAGGGGCCCACGAGGCAGGGGGCGTGCCCAGGGGGGCAGGCACACCCCCACCCTCGTGGACAGGGTGTGGGCCCCCTGGTCTTGATTCTTTCGCCAGTATTTATTATAAATTCCAAAAATATTCTCCGTGAAGTTTCAGGTCATTCCGTGAACTTTTATTTCTGCACAAAAATAACACCATGGCAATTCTGCTGAAAACAGCGTCAATCCGAGTTAGTTCCATACAAATCATGCAAGTTAGAGTCTAAAACAAGGGTAAAAGTGTTTGGAAAAAAGTAGATACGATGGAGACGTATCAACTCCCCCAAGCTTAAACTTTTGCTTGTCCACAAGCAATTCAGTTGACAAACTGAAAGTGATAAAGAAAAACTTTTACACACTCTGTTTGCTCTTGTTGTTGTAAATATGTAAAGCCAACATTCAAGTTTTCAGCAAAGATTATGAACTAACCATATTCACAATAACACTTTGGTCTCATATTTACTCATATCAATGGCATAATTAACTGGTAGGCAATAATAATAAATCTCGGATGACAACACTTTCCCAAAACAATCATAATATGATATAACAAGATGGTATCTCGCTAGCCCTTTCTGAGACCGCAAAACATAAATGCAGAGCACCTCTGAAGATCAAGGACTGACTAAACATTGTAATTCATGATAAAAGAGATCCAGTCATAGTCATACTCAATATAAATTAATAGTAATGGATGCAAATGACAGCCGTGCTCTCCAACTGGTGCTTTTTAATAAGAGGATGATGACTCAACATAAAAGTAAATAGATAGGACCTTCGCAGAGGGAAGCAGGGATTTGTAGAGGTGCCAGAGCTTGGTTTTTTGTAATAGAGGTAAATAATATTTTGAGCGGCATACTTTCATTGTCAACATAACAACCGAGGGATCTCGATATCTTCCATGCTACACACATTATAGGCAGTTCCTAAGCAGAATGGTAAAGTTTATACTACCCCACCACCAACAAGCATCAATCTGCGGCTTGCCCGAAACAACGGGTGCCTCCAACTAACAACAATCTTGGGGAAGTTTTGTTTGCAATTATTTTGATTTGATTTGAGCATGGGACTGGGCATCCCGGTGACCAGCATTTTCTCGCGAGTGAGGAGCGGAGTCCACTCCTCTTGAGAATAACCCGCCTAGCATGGAAGATACAGACAGCCCTAGTTGATACAAAACAGAATTTCATTTGAAGGTTTAGAGTTTGGCACATACAAATTTACTTGGAACGACAGGTAGATACCTCATATAGGAAGGTATGGTGGACTCATATGGAATAACTTTGGGGTTTATGGAAGTGGATGCACAAGCAGTATTCCTGCTTAGTACAAGTGAAGGCTAGAAAAAGACTGGGAAGCGACCAACTAGAGAGTGACAACAGTCATGAACATGCATTAAAAATAATCAACATTGGGTGCAAGCATGAGTAGGATATAATTCACCATGAACATAAATATCGTGGAGGCTATGTTGATTTTGTTTCAACTACATGCGTGAACATGTGCCAAGTCAAGCCACTCGAATCGTTCAAAGGAGGATACCACCCTATCATACCACATAACAACCATTTTAATAGCATGTTGGCACACAAGGTAAACCATTATAAACTCCTACCTAACTAAGCATGGCATGAGTAATTATAATATCTAATTGTCATTGCAAACATGTTTCATTCATAATAGGTTGAATCAGGAACGATGAACTAATCATATTTACAAAAAACAAGAGAGGTCGAGTTCATACCAGCTTCTCTCATCTCAATCAGTTCATCATATATCGTCATTATTGCCTTTCACTTGCACGACCGAACGGTGTGGATAATAATAATAGTGCACGTGCAATTGGACTAAGCTGGAATCTGCAAGCATTTAATACACAGGAGAAGACAAGGTAATATGGACTATTGGTTAAATCAACAATAATGCATATTAAGAGCCACTTTAACATTTTCATTATGGTATTCTCCTCACGACCCATAAAGAAAAGAAAAAAAATAAAACTAATTACATGGAAAAGCTCCCAACAAGCAAAAGAAGAATGAAAAATCTTTTTGGGTTTTCCTTTTAATTACTACTACTACAGGCATGAAAAGCGAACTAGCTAAAAGCTACGACTATTTTTTTCTTAATGTTTTTCAAACACACAAGAATAAAGCGAGAAAAAGGAAAACAAACTAGCATGGATAGTACAATGAAAAGTATGTGCACCGACAACTAGAATGAGTGTGTGAACATGAATGTAATGTCGGTGGGAAATACGTACTCCCCCGAGCTTAGGCTTTTGGCCTAAGTTGGTCTACGCCCATGGATCAAAGTGGTCCTCTCTAGTGCACTGAGGAGGATCCTCAGGGTGCCACTGGTTAGCGATCTCCTCCGGATCCCACTGATAAACAGACAGACGATGAGGATCAAATGGTGGCTCCTGCTCGGGCTCTGGAGCCGACGTTAGGCTTCGGTAGGCATGAATGGCCTCCGGCAGAACAAGGTACATGCCTGAAAATATGTTGAACAAAGAAGGAGCATGCAAGGTGATAGTCTCAAAGTATTTTTTATCAAATATCAGTCTATAGTTAAGCATCTTCTTCTTATTCTTAACAATAAAATTATGTGCTACCATATTCTTATAGTCTAGAAAAACAGGAGGCATCAACTTTTCTTCTTTCTCATAATGCCTAATAGGTACATTAAAGTGTCCAGCAAGGCGCGAAGCAAAGATACCTCCAAGAATGGGGCCCTTTGTACGGTTCCGACTTAATCGTTTAGCAACCATAGCGCCTAAACTGAAGGTTCTATCACGGAGTAAAGCATGGCGCAAGATGGCGAGGTCAGGGGCACTAAGGCCCCCATTGTTCCCACGACCAATTAAACATCTACTAGCAATATTGCAAAGTAACGTCGAACATGAAAATGTATGCTAGTGATTCTTGCATCGGAGACCTTCCTCGTTTCCCCTACAACAATTTCATTAATAAATCCCTCCACATCATTACAGTGTGGTTCCTCTATGCTGCCCTCAAAAGGTATCTTGCATATCGCACAGAAATCATAAAGTGACATCTCCTTAAACTCATCATATAAATGAAAATCCACTGGAGGTGGTGATCTCCTAGCATGGAAATGAAAATTTTGCACAAAAATATTAGTGAGTAGGAGATACTGTTCACGCTGGTCGCGGAGGAAGTCGGTGAGGCCTGCATTCTCAGCCAAATAATAAAAATCATCATGAATCTCGGCTGCCTTCAAGAACTCATCACAAGGCCATTCACACGACCGAACTTCCGCGGTGCGAGGCAGATTGTATTTGGGCTTCTTATCCTCCTCACTTTGCTTATCCTTCGAGCTTCGGCTCGAAGAGCCTCTCAACAATCTCTTCATCATTTTCTGAAAATTTCTGAAAATTTTAGTAACTCAAAACAAAAGTGAACTAAACTCAACAAAATTGATGGCAACTACTCCCACAAGTGCCTAGAGACCATATCATGCATTAGAAATACTTGGGACCAAATAAATTTGACATGCAAGCTCAAGAACAGGGTCACCTAAGCATCCAAAATTTGCAATGAATAAAGCACTAGAACAAAAACTAATTGGACCATTGGAGGAGTCACATACCGAAGAACAATCCCTGAAAGCAGTTTTGTGAGTGGAGCTTTGAGCAAGGAGATCGAAAATGGCAGCAAGACAAGCTAGAACACGGGTTTGAGCTGGTTGCGGATTTTTTCTAGAGGAAGAAGAAGCATGTGGGTGCAGGAATAAGTGGAGGGGGCCACCAGGGGCCCACAAGGCAGGGGGCGCGCCTTGGACCCTCGTGGCTAGGTGCTGGCTCCCCCTGATGTGTTCTCAGTGTCATATATTCTTAAATATTCCAGAAAAAATCATATTTTAATTTCAGGGCATTTGGAGAACTTTTATTTTTGGGGTATTTTTTATTGCAAGGATAATTCAGAAAACAGACAGAAAATACTATTTTTGCTTTATTTAATCTAAATAACAGAAAGTAAAAGGAGGGTACAAAGAGTTGTGCTTTCTAACTTCATCCATCTCATGCTCATCAAAAGGAATCCACTAACAAGGTTGATCAAGTCTTGTTAACAAACTCATTCCGAATCGCATGAACCCGGGGAATTTTCGAATAGCACTAGGTTACCTCAACGGGGATATGCACGTCCCCGACAATAAGAATATCATATTTCTTTTTGACAGTAGGAAGAGGAAATTCACAACCTCCAATAGTAATTGTTGGAATTTTCCCAATAGAATTGATACTGTGGACTTGAGGTTGTTTCCCTGGAAAGTGTACCGTATGCTCATTACCATTAACATGAAAAGTGACATTACTTTTGTTGCAATCAATAACATCCTCTGCAGTATTCAAGAAGGGTCTACCAAGAATAATTGACATACTATCGTCCTCGAGAATATCAAGAATAAAATGGACTACTCTCTCTAGTAAAAGAAAGGAAGCACAATGGGTCCGTTAAAATAGTAACGTTTGCAACCACAACAGGCACATCCTCACAAATACCGGCAGGTATAGCAGTTGATTTATCAGCCATTTGCAAAGATATTTCAGTAGGTGTCAACTTATTCAAATCAAGTCTATGATATAAAGAGAGAGGCATAACACTAACACCGGCTCCAAGATCACATAAAGCAGTTCTAACATAGTTTCTTTTCATGGAGCATGGTATACTTGGTACTCCTGGATCTCCAAGTTTCTTTGGTATTCCACCCTTAAAAGTATAATTAGAAAATATGGTGAAAATTTCAGCTTCCGGTATCTTTCTTTTATTTGTAACAATTTCTTTCATATACTTGGCATAAGGATTCATTTTAAGCATATCAGTCAAACGCATACGCAAAAAGATATGTCTGATCATTTCAGCAAAGCACTCAAAATCCTCATCATCCTTTTTCTTGGATGGTTTAGGAGGAAAAGGCATGGGTTTCTGAACCCATGGTTCTCTTTCTTTACCGTGCTTCCTAGCAACAAAGTCTCTCTTATCATAACATTGATTCTTTGATTGTGGGTTATCAAGATTGACAGCAGGTTCAATCTCTACATCATTGTTATTGCTAGGTTGAGCATCAACATGAACATCATCATTAATATTACCATTAGGTTCATGTTCATTACCATATTGTGTTTCAGCATCAGAAATAGAAATTTCATTGGGATTCTTAGGTGTGTCAACAACAGGTTCACTAGAAGCATGCAAAGTCCTATCATTTTTCTTTTTCTTCTTTTTAGAAGGACTAGGTGCATCAATATTAGTTCTCTGAGAATCCTTCTCAATTCTCTTAGGGTGGCCCTCAGGATACAAAGGTTCCTGAGTCATTCTACCCCCTCTAGTCACAACTCTAATAGCATTATCATTTTTCTTATTATTTAATTCATTGAGCAAATCATTTTGAGCTTTAAGCACTTGTTCTACTTGAGTGGTAACCATAGAAGCATGTTTACTAATAAGTTTAAGTTCACCTTTAACTCTAGACATATAATCACTCAAGTGTTCAATCATATAAGCATTGCATTTCAATTGTCTACCAACATCAGCATTGAAGTTTTCTTGTTTAACAATAAAATTATCAAACTCATCCAAGCATTGGCTAGCAGACTTATAACGAGGAATATCACCTTCATCAAATCTATAGAGAGAATTTACCTTTACTACCTGTGTCGGGTTATCAAGACCATGTATTTCTTCAATATGTGGTAAATTCTTAACATCATTAGCTTTAATACCCTTTTCTTTCATAGATTTCTTTGCCTCTTGCATATCTTCAGGACTGAGAAATAGAATACCCCTTTTCTTCGGAGTTGTCTTAGGAGTTGGTTCAGGAAGTGTCCAATTATTTTCATTAGTCAGCATATTATTCAATAGCAATTCGGCTTGATCGACAGTTCTTTCCCTGAAAACACAACCATCACAATTATCCAGGTGGTCTCTGGAAGCATCGGTTAGTCCATTATAAAAGATATCAAGTATTTCATTTTTCTTGAGAGGATGATCAGGCAAAGCGTTAAGTAATTGGAGAAGCCTCCCCCAAGCTTGTGGGAGACTCTCTTCTTCAATTTGCACAAAATTATATATTTCCCTTAAAGCAACTTATTTCTTATGAGCGGGGAAATATTTAGCAGAGAAGTAATAAATCATATCCTGGGGACTACGCACACAACCAGGATCAAGAGAATTAAACCATGTTTTAGCATCACCCTTTAATGAGAACGGAAATAATTTAAGGATATAGTAGTAACGAGTTTTCTCGTCATTAGTGAATAGGGTGGCTATATCATTTAATTTAGTAAGATGTGCCACAACAATTTCCGATTCATAGCCATAAAAAGGATCAGATTCAACCAAAGTAATTATCTCAAGATCGACAGATAAATCATAATCCTTATCAGTAATACAGATAGGTGAAGTAGCAAAAGCAGGGTCATATTTCATTCTAGCATTCAAAGACTTTTCTTTAAACTTAACAAATAATTTCTTAAGATCATATCTATCATTGCAAGCAAGAAAATCTCTAGCAGTTTCTTCATCCATAACACAACCCTCAGGCACAACAGGCAATTCATATCTAGGGGGAGAATCTTCATCATCACTTTCATCAATATTATCAGTTTCAATAATTTCATTCTCCCTAACCCTAGCAAGTTATTCATCCAGAAATTCACCTAGTGGCACAATATTATCAAGCATAGAAGTAGTTTCATCATAAGTATCATGCATAGCAGAAGTGGCATCATCAATAACATGCGGCATATCAGAATTGATAGCAGAAGCAGGTTTAGGTGTCGCAAGTTTACTCAAAACAGAAGGAGAATCAAGTGCATAGTTAGATGACAGTGCCTTACCTCCCCTCATAGTTGAGGGATAAATTTTGGTTTTCTCGTCTTTCAGGTTCCTCATAGTGATTAGCAGATATAAATCCCAAGTGACTCAAATAATAGAGCTATGCTCCCCGGCAACGGCGCCAGAAAATAGTCTTGATAACCCACAAATATAGGGGATCACAACAGTTTTCGAGGGTAGAGTATTCAGCCTAAATTTATTGATTCGACACAAGGGGAGCCAAAGAATATTCTCAAATATTAGCAGTTGGGTTGTCAATTCAACCACACCTTGAAAACTTAATATCTACAGCAAAGTATTTAGTAGCAAAGTAGTATAGAAGTAACAGTAAAGGTGGCAAAAGTAACAATATCAGCTTTGTAGTGATTGTAACAGTGGCAACGGTAAAGTAACTAAGCAAAGATCAATAAGTGAAAAGCTCATAGGCATTGGATCAGTGATGGATAATTATGCCGGATGCGATTATTCATGCAACAGTTATAACATAGGGTGACATAGAACTAGCTCCAGTTCATCAATGTAATGTAGGCATGTATTACGAATATAGTCATACGTGCTTATGGAAAAGAACTTGCATGACATCTTTTATCCTACCGTCCCATGGCAGCGGGGTCCTATTGGAAACTAAGGGATATTAAGGCCTCCTTTTAATAGAGTAGCAGACCAAAGCATTAACACATAGTGAATACATGAACTCCTCAAACTATGGTCATCACCGGTAAGTATCCCGATTATTGTCACTTCGGGGTTAACGGATCATAACACATAATAGGTGACTATTGACTTGCAAGATAGGATCAAGAACTCACATATATTCACGAAAACATAATAGGTTCAGATCTGAAATCATGGCACTCGGGCCCTAGTGACAAGCATTAAGCATAGCAAAGTCATAGCAACCAATCTCAGAACATAGTGGATACTAGGGATCAAACCCTAACAAAACTAACTCGATCACATGATAAATCTCATCCAACCTATCACCGTCTAGCAAGCCTACGATGGAATTACTCACGCACGGCGGTGAGCATCATGAAATTGGTGATGGAGGATGGTTGATGATGACGATGGCGATGGATTCCCCTCTCCGGAGCCCCGAACGGACTCCAGATCAGCCCTCCCGAGAGAGATTAGGGCTTGGTGGCGGCTCTGTATCGTAAAACGCGATGAATCCTTCTCTCTGATTTTTTTCTCCCCGAACATGAATATATAGAGTTGGAGTTGAGGTCGGTGGAGCACTAGGGCGCCCACGAGGTAGGGGGCGCGCCCCCACCCTTGTGGACAGGGTGTGGGCCCCTGGTCTCGATTCTTTCACCAATATTTTTTGTAAATTCCAAAAATATTCTCCGTAAAGTTTCAGGTCATTCCGAGAACTTTTATTTCTGCACAAAAATAACACCATGGCAATTCTGCTGAAAACAACGTCAGTCCGGGTTAGTTCCATTCAAATCATGCAAGTTAGAGTCCAAAACAAGGGCAAAAGTGTTTGGAAAAGTAGATACGATGGAGACTTATCAGTGTCCCTAGTATGCCTCTACTAGACTAGCTTGTTAATCAAGGATGTTTAAGTTTCCTGACCATAGACATGTGTTGTCATTTGATGAACGGGGTCACATCTTTAGGAGAATGATGTTATGAACAAGACCCATCTGTTAGCTTAGCATAAATGATCGTTTACTTTTATTGCTATTGCTTTCTTCATGACTTATACATGTTCCTTTGACTATGAGATTATGCAACTTCCGAATACCGGAGGAACACCTTGTGTGCTATCAAATGTCACAACGTAACTGGGTGATTATAAAGATGCTCTACAGGTGTCTCTGAAGCTGTTTGTTGGGTTGGCATAGATCAAGATTAGGATTTGTCACTTCGTGTATCGGAGAGGTATCTTTGGGCCCTCTCGGTAATGCACATCACTATAAGCCTTGCAAGCAATGTGACTAATGAGTTAGTTACGGGATGATGCATTACGGAACGAGTAAAGAGACTTGCCGGTAACGAGATTGAACTAGGTATGGTGATACCGACGATTGAATCTCGGGCAAGTAACATACCGATGACAAAGGGAAACAACATATGTTGTTATGCGGTTTGACCGATAATGATCTTCATAGAATATGTAGGAACCAATATGAGCATCCAGGTTCCGCTATTGGTTATTGACCGGTGATGTGTCTCGGTCATGTCTACATAGTTCTCGAACCCGTAGGGTCTGCACGCTTAACGTTCGATGACGATTCGTATTATGAGTTTATGTGATTTGATGTATTGAAGGTTGTTCGGAGTCCCGGATGAGATCACGGACATGACGAGGAGTCTCAAAATGGTCGAGACATTAAGATTGATATACTGGACCATGTTATTCAGACACCGGAAGTGTTCTGGATGGTTTCGGATAAAACCGGAGTGCCGGAGGGGTTACCGGACCCCCCCTGGGGAAGTAATGGGCCTTAGTGGGCCTTAGGGGAGAGAGAGGGCAGCAGCCAGAAGGTGCCCCCCAAGGGGAGTCCGAATAGGACTAGGGGAGGGGGGCACGACCCCTCTTTCCCTCTCCGTCTCCCTCTCCTTCCTTCTTCTCCTACTTGGACTAGGAAAGGGGGGCCGATTCCTACTTGGAGTAGGACTCCCCCCTTGGGCGCGCCCTGTAGGGACGGCCGGCCTCCTCCCTCCCTCCTTTATATACGGGGAGGGGGCACCCCATAGACACACAAGTTGATCTTTAACCGTGTGCGGTGCCCCCCTCCACAGCTTTACACCTCGGTCATATCGTCGTAGTGCTTAGGCGAAGCCCTGCGCCGGTAACTTCATCATCACCGTCACCACGTCGTCGTGCTGACAGAACTCTCCCTCGGCCTCAATGATACGTCTCCGTCATATCTATAATTTTTTATTGTTCCATGCCAATAATATTCAACTTTCATATACTTTTTGGCAACTTTTTATACTATTTTTGGGACTAACATATTGATCCAGAGCCCAGTGCCAGTTCCTGTTTGTTGCATGTTATTTGTTTCGCAGAAAACCCATATCAAACATAGTCCAAACGGGATAAAACTTGACGGAGATTTTTTTGGAATATTTATGATTTTTGGGAAGTGGAGTCATCGCGAGACAATGCCCAAGGGGGCCACGAGGCAGGGGGCGCGCCCCAGGGGGTAGGCGTGCCCCTGACCCTCGTGGCCACCCCGTAAGGCGGTTGGTGCCCTCTTTCTTCGCAAGAAAGCTAATATCCGGATAGATATCGTGTCCAAAATTCAGCCCAATCGGAGTTACGGATCTCCGGGAATTTAAGAAATGGTGAAGGGCCAGAAAACAGAACGCTGAAACAGAGAGAGACAGATCCAATCTCGGAGGGGCTCTCGCCCCTCCCATGCCATGGAGACCATGGACTAGAGGGGAAACCCTTCTCCCATCTAGGGAGAAGGTCAAGGAATAATAAGAAGGAGGGGGTCTCTCTCCCCCTCGCTTCCGGTGGCACCGGAACGCCACCGGGGGCCATCATCATCACCGCGATCTACACCAACACCTCCGCCATCTTCACCAACATCTCCATCACCTTCCCCATCTATCTACAGCGGTCCACTGATGACCCACAAGTATAGGGGATCTATCATAGTCCTTTCGATAAGTAAGAGTGTCGGGCCCAACGAGGAGCAGAAGGAAATGATAAGCGGTTTTAAGCAAGGTATTCTCTGCAAGTACTAAAATAAGTGGTAACAGATAGTTTTGTGATAGGATAAATTGTAACGAGCAACAAGTAACAAAAGTAAATAAAGTGCAGCAAGATGGTCCAATCCTTTTTGTAGCAAAGGACAAGCCGGAACAGACTCTTATATAAGGAAAAGCGCTCCCGAGGACACGTGGGAATATTGTCAAGCTAGTTTTCATCACGTTCATATAATTCGCATTTGGTACTTTGATAATTTGATATGTGGGTGGACCGGTGCTTGGGTGTTGTTCTTACTTTAACAAGCATCCCACTTATGATTAACCTCTATTGCAAGCATCCGCAACTACAACAAAAGTATTAAGGTAAACCTAACCATAGCATGAAACATATGGATCCAAATCAGCCCCTTACGAAGCAACGCATAAACTAGGGTTTAAGCTTCTGTCACTCTAGCAACCCATCATCTACTTATTACTTCACAATGCCTTCCTCTAGGCCCAAATAATGGTGAAGTGTTATGTAGTCGACGTTCACATAACACCACTAGAGGCTAGACAACATACATCTCATCAAAATATCGAATGAATACCAAATTCACATTACTAATAGCAAGACTTCTCCCTTGTCCTCATGAACAAATGTAACTACTCACAAAGCATATTCATGTTCATAATCAGAGGGGTAATAATATGCATAAAGGATCTGAACATATGATCTTCCACCAAATAAACCAACTAGCATCAACTACAAGGAGTAATCAACACTACTAGCAACCTACTAGCACCAATCCCAAACTTGGATACAAGAATTGGATACAAGAGATGAACTAGGGTTTTGAGATGAGATGGTGCTGGTGAAGATGTTGATGGAGATTGCCCCCTCCCGATGAGAGGAGCATTGGTGATGACGATGGTGATGATTTCCCCCTCCCAGAGGGAAGTGTCCCCGGCAGAACAGCTCTGCCGGAGCCCTAGATTGGTTCCGCCAAGGTTCCGTCTCATGGCGGCGGAGTCTCGTCCCGAAAGGTTGCCTCTTAATTTTTTTTCGATGAAAGACTTCATATAGCAGAAGATGGGCATCAGAGAGCCAACAAGGGGCCCACGAGGTAGGGGGGCACGCCCTAGGGGGGGCTCCCCCACCCTCGTGGACAGGGTGTGGCCCCCTGGTCTTCATCTCTGGCGAGGATTTTTTATTATTTATTGTAAGATATTCCGTGGAGTTTTAGGACTTTTGGAGTTGTGCAGAATAGGTCTCTAATATTTGCTCCTTTTCCAGCCCAGAATTCCAGCTGCCGGCATTCTCCCTCCTTATGTAAACCTTGTAAAATAAGAGAGAATAGCTATAAGTATTGTGACATAATGTGAAATAACAACCCACAATGCAATAAATATCGATATAAAAGCATGATGCAAAATGGACGTATCATCTCCCCCAAGCTTAGACCTCGCTTGTCCTCAAGCGAAAGCCGATAACGATAAATATGTCCCCATGTTTAGAGGTAGAGGTGTCGATAAAAATAAAATACAGACATGAAGGCATCATGATTATTCTCATAACAACAACATATATAGATTTTGTCATATGATTTCTTATACTCAAGTAATAATCCAATCACAAAGCAGAGTACGAATCATAAATTTTATTGAGAACCAACAAACTATAATCTCAGTCATTAAAGCAATTGCAATTTATCATAATATCAGAAAGAGTCTATGTCAGAGCTTAAAAGCAAGTCCACATACTCAACTATCATCTAGTCCTTCATAATTGCTAACACTCACGCAATACTTGTGGTTATGAAGTTTTAATCGGACACAGAGAAAGATAGGGGCTTATAGTTTCTCCCCACAACCTTTTACCTCAAGGGTAATATCAACAATAATAACTCATGCTCCCCTACATCCAATTAGATATACATATCAGGTTCTTTCCAACATGCTGGGCTTGCCAAAGGATAAAATGAAAAAGGAAAGGTGAAGATCACCGTGACTCTTGCATAAGGTAGAAGATAATAATAAAAGATAAGCCCTTCGCAGAGGGAAGCAGAGGTTGCCATGCGCTTTTATGGTTGGATGCACAAAATCTCAATGCGAAAGAACGTCACTTTATATTGCCCCTTGTGATATGAACCTTTATTATGCAGCCCATCGCTTTTATTACTTCCATATCACAAGATCGTATAAAGCTTATTTCTCCCACACCAATCAATCTTACATATCTAGAGCAATTTTTATTGCTTTGCACCGATGACAACTTACTTGAAGGATCTTACTCAATCCATAGGTAGATATGGTGGACTCTCATGGCAAAACTGGTTTAAGGGTATTTGGAAGCACAAGTAGTATCTCTACTTGGTGCTGAGAATTTGGCTAGCAAGAGGGGGAAAGGCAAGCTCAACATGTTAGAGGATCCATGACAACATACTTTATCTCAGATATAAGAAAACATAACTCATCACGTTGTCTTCCTTGTCCAACATCAACTCTTTAGCATGTCATATTTTAATGAGTGCTCCCAATCATAAAAGATGTCAATGATAATATATCTATATGTGAAACCTCTCTTTCCTTATTACTTCCTATTAATTGCAACGATGACCAAGGCTATGTCTGCCAACTCCCAACAACTTTTAATCATCATACTCTTTTTATGTGAAGTCATTACTCTCAATAAGATCAACATGAACTTTTGTTTCTTTTTGTTCTTTTTCTCTTCTTTTCTTTTATTCACTCGAGATCATAGCAAGAAAATCAAGCCCTTGACTCAACACTAATCTTTATTATATAGCTCACAGACTCGATTACATAGAGAGATCATAAGGCAAAACTCAAAACTAGATCATGCCATAAACTTTATTCTACTAGATCAAAATACTACTAATAGGATTGAACTAATAAAAACGGTAAAGATAGGAGTGTGTTTGTGATACGATACCGGGGCACCTCCCCCAAGCTTGGCGGTTGCCAAGGGGAGTGCCCATACCCATGTGATTATATCTCCTTTGTTGGTGAAGAAGGTGAAGGTGTCGTTGACTTAGTTGATGGCCTAGACTTCTCCCTTTATTTGCGCTTGAGGACAGCATTTTGATCCCTCAGATCATCAATCTCCCACTCCAGGGTTAATATATTTTTGCATAGGTCTTGCTTATTTTCCTGCAAGAGACGAAAATGGATAAACTCGAACTTTGGTTTCTTTACCCTATCGGGGAGACTCAACTTTTTGAACTCCACGTGCATGTCCCCAGGTTGAGGTAATGGGGCTTCATCTTCATCTGCGCTCGCCTCCTCCTTCCCCTTGGGTTCATAGTCCTCCTCTTCCTCAATGGTCCAACCATCGTGTTCCACATCTCCATAGACCTTGGGATTTGCTAAGTAATCATCCACATAGCTTTCTCCTTCTGAATCCTGGGACGACATGTTGATCAAATCTGCAGTGGGACAGCTTGAAACAAGAACAAAGGATATTTGCGTGATACGGGAGTCAAAACCTTCGGGAGAATATATAATGAATTTTTACCGACCAAAATATGTATCGTGCAAGAAAACAGAGTCCGGAAGGCACACGAGGTGCTCACGAGGTAGGGGGCGCGCCCAGGGGGGTAGGGCGCGCCCTCCACCCTCGTGGGGCCCTCGTGTCCTTCCCGGACTGCTACTTATTTTTCTATTTTTTAAAATATTCCAAAACGGAGGAATATTGCCTTAAAAATTGTTTTGGAGTCGGTTTACTTACCGTACCACATACCTATTCATTTTCGGAGTCTGAAACGTTCTGGAAAGTGTCTCTTATGTATTCCTCCGGGGTTACGGTTTCAATAATATTGGTTTCAACATTTATGGGATTACCTAAGATATAATGTTTGATTCTTTGACCGTTTACCACCTTCGGATTTGTACCTTCGAAGTTGTTGATCTTTATGGCACCGGAACGGTAGACCTCCTCGATAATGTAGGGACCTTCCCATTTAGAGAGAAGTTTTCCTGCAAAAAATCTTAAACGAGAGTTCTATAGCAATACATAATCACCTACGTTAAACTCACGGTTTTGTATCCTTTTGACATGCCATCTTTTAACTTTTTTTAAACAACTTGGCATTTTCATAAGCTTGGGTTCTCCATTCATCAAGTGAGCTAATATCAAATAACCTCTTCTCACCGGCAAGCTTGAAATCATAGTTGAGCTCTTTGATAGCCCAGTATGCCTTATGTTCTAGTTTGAGAGGTAAATGACATGCTTTTCATATACCATTTTATACGAAGACATACCCATTGGATTTTTATATGCATTTCTATAGGCCCATAATGCATCATCAAGTTTCTTGGATCAATTCTTTCTTGACCTATTGACAGTCTTTTGCAAAATTAATTTGAGCTCTCTATTACTCAATTCTACTTGACCACTCGACTGTGGGTGATAAGGTGATGCAGTTCTATGATTAACGTCATACTTATCAAGCATTTTACGGAAAGCACCATGAATAAAGTGTGAACCACCATCAGTCATTAAATATCTAGGGACTCCAAACCTCGGAAAAAATAACTTCCTTAAGCATTTTAGTAGAAGTGTTATGATCAGCACTACTAGTTGGAATAGCTTCTACCCACTTAGTAACGTAATCAATAGCAACTAAAATATGTGTGTATCCATTAGAGGCAGGAAAAGGTCCCATATAATAAAAGCCCCAAACATCAAATGGTTCAACAAGTGAATAATTCATAGGCATTTCTTGATGTCTACTAATATTACCAATTATTTGACATTCATCACATGACAAGACAAACTTACGGGCATCCTTGAAGAGAGTAGGCCAATAAAAACCGGATTGCAATACCTTATGTGTAGTTCTATCTCCAGTGTGGTGTCCTCCATAAGCTTCAGAATGACACTTGCGTAGGATCTGGTCCTGTTCATGCTCAGGTACACAACGTCTAATAACACCATCTACTCCTTCTTTATAAAGATGTGGGTCATCCCAAAAGTAATGTCTCAAATCATAGAAGAACTTTTTCTTTTGTTGGTATGTGAAACTAGGTGGTATAAATTTAGCAACAATGTAATTAGCATAATCAGCATACCAAGGAGTACTACGAGAAGTGCTTATGACATTTAATTGTTCATTAGGAAAGCTATCATCAATAGGTAGTGGGTCATAAAGAACATTCTCTAACCTAGATAAGTTGTCTGCAACGGGGTTCTCAGCTCCTTTTCTATCAACAATATGCAAATCAAATTCTTGTAGCAGGAGAACACATATAATAAGTCTAGGTTTAGCATCTTTCTTTTCCATAAGATATTTAATAGCAGCATGATCAGTGTGAATAGTTACTTTAGAATCAACAATATAAGGTCTGAACTTATCACAAGCAAATACATCTGCTAAAAGTTCTTTTTCAGTACTAGCATAATTTCTTTGAGCATTGTCTAGAGTCTTACTAGCATAATGGATAACATTTAATTTCTTATCAACTCTTTGCCCTAGAACAACACCTACAACATAATCGCTAGCATCACACATAATTTCAAAGGGTAAATTCCAATCAGGTGGCTGAACAACAAGTGCAGAGACTAATGCTTTCTTAAGTATTTCAAATGCTTCTACACAATCATCATCAAAGATAAATGGTATATCTTTTTGTAATAAATTAGTCAGAGGCCGAGAAATTTTTGAGAAGTCCTTAATGAACCTCCTATAAAATCTGGCGTGACCAAGGAAACTTCTTATACCTTTGATGTCCTTGGGACATGGCATCTTTTCAATAGCATCAACCTTGGCTTTATCAACTTCAATACCTCTTTCAGAAACTTTATGCCCCAAGACAATACCTTCATTAACCATAAAGTGGCACTTTTCCCAATTCAAGACAAGATTAGTTTCTTCATATCTCTGCAAAACTCGATCAAGATTTCTCAAGCAATCATCAAAAGAGGATCCATAGACGGAAAAGTCATCCATGAAAACCTCACAAATCTTTTCACAAAATTCAGAGAATATAGCCATCATGCATCTTTGAAAGGTAGCAGGTGCATTACATAGACCAAAAGGCATATGTCTATAAGCAAAAGTACCAAAAGGGCATGTAAAAGTAGTCTTTGATTGATCTTTAGCCGACACAGGTATTTGAGAGAAACCAGAATAACCATCTAGAAATCAATAGTGTGTATGTTTGCATAATCTTTCTAGCATTTGATCAATAAAAGGTAAGGGGTAATGATCTTTCTTAGTAGCCTTATTTAATTTGCGAAAATCAATTACCATCCTATAACCTGTAATAATTCTTTGTGGAATCAATTCATCTTTATCATTAGGAACAATATTAATACCTCCCTTCTTAGGGACACAATGGACAAGACTCACCCACTGACTATCAGCAACGGGATAAATTATACCTGCCTCTAGAAGCTTTAGTATTTCTTTTCTTACCACTTCTTTCATTTTAGGATTCAGACGTCTTTGAGGATCACGAACTGGTTTGGCATCTGCTTCCAAATTTATTTTATGTTGACATAGAGTGGACTAATGCCCTTAAGATCATCACGAGTATATCCAATAGCAGCACGGTGCTTCTTCAGAGTTTTCAATAATCTTTCTTCTTCATGCTCTGAAAGGTTAGCACTAATGATAACATGATATATCTTCTTTTCATCAAGATAAGCATATTTAAGATTATCAGGCAACGGTTTAAGCTCAAACACGGGATCACCCTTAGGTGGAGGGGGATCCCCTAGGATTTCAACAAGCAAATTGTGTTTCAGAATAGGTTCCCTTCTTTCATTCATAAACATATCATTCTCATGGTCTAGCAAATATTGTTCTAAAGGATCACTAGGAGGTACGACAATAGAAGCAAGACCAATAATTTCATCCTTACTAGGCAATTCTTCTTCACGGTGTTGTTTACTAAATTTAGAAAAATTAAACTCATGAATCATATCATCCAAGCCAATAGTAACAACATTCTTTTCACAGTCTATCTTAGCATTAACAATGTTCAAGAAGGGTCTACCAAATATGATGGGAGAAAAGCTATCTTGTGGGGAACCAAGAACAAGAAAATCAGTAGGATATTCAGTTTTTCCACACAAGACTTCGACATCTCTAACAATTCCCATTGCTGAAATAGTATCTCTATTGGCAAGTTTAATTGTAACATCAATTCCTTCTAACTCAGCAGGTGCAATTTCATGCTTAATTTCTTCGTATAAAGTATGAGGTATAACACTAGCACTAGCACCCATATCACATAAGCCATGATAACAATGATCTCCTATTTTAACAGAAATAACAGGCACGCCTACCACAGGTCTATGTTTATCTTTAACACAAGGTTTAGCAATTCTAGCAGTTTCACCGCAGAACTGAATAACATGCCCATCAATATTATCAGACAAGAGATCTTTAACAATAGCAACATTAGGTTCAACTTTAACTTGTTCAGGAGGTGTATAAGTTCTAATATTGCTTTTACGAACAACAGTTGAAGCTTTAGCATGATCCTTTATTTTAACAGGGAAAGGCGGTTTCTCAACATAAGAAGTAGGAACAATAGCATCATTATAAGTGACAGTCTTTTCTTCAACTTTAATTGGTGCAACTACTTTTACTTCTATGGGAGGATGATATTTAAACCACTTCCCCTTAGGGAGATCAACACAAGTAGCAAAAGATTCACAGAAAGAAGCTACTATCTCGGAGTCAAGTCCATATTTAGTGCTAAACTTACGGAAAATATCGGTGTCCATAAAAGATTTAACACAATCAAACTTAGGTGTCATACCTGACTCCTTACCTTCGTCGAGATCCCAATCTTCAGAGTTGCGTTTAATTCTATCCAATAAATCCCATTTAAATTCAATAGTCTTCATCATAAAAGAGCCAGCACAAGAAGTATCGAGCTAAAGGAAATATGCCCTAGAGGCAATAATAAAGTTATTATTTATTTCCTTATTTCATGATAAATGTTTATTATTCATGCTAGAATTGTATTAACCGGAAACTTGATACATGTGTGAATACATATACAAACATAGTGTCACTAGTATGCCTCTACTTGACTAGCTTGTGAATCAAAGATGGTTAAGTTTCCTAGCCATAGACATGAGTTGTCATTTGATTAACGGGATCACATCATTAGGAGAATGATGTGATTGACTTGACCCATTCCGTTAGCTTAGCACTTGATCGTTTAGTATGTTGCTGTTGCTTTCTTCATGACTTATACATGTTCCTATGACTATGAGATTTTGCAACTCCCGTTTGCCAGAGGAACACTTTGTGTGCTACCAAACGCCACAACGTAACTTGGTGATTATAAAGGAGCTCTACAGGTGTCTCCAAAGGTACATGTTGGGTTGGCGTATTTCGAGATTAGGATTTGTCACTCCGATTATCGGAGAGGTATCTCTGGGCCCTCTCGGTAATGCACATCACATAAGCCTTGCAAGCATTGCAACTAATGAGTTAGTTGCAAGATGATGTATTACGGAACGAGTAAAGAGACTTGCCGGTAATGAGATTGAACTAGGTATTGAGATACCGACGATCGAATCTTGGGCAAGTAACATACCGATGACAAAGGGAACAACGTATGTTGTTATGCGGTCTGACCGATAAAGATCTTCATAGAATATGTAGGAGTCAATATGAGCATCCAGGTTCCGCTATTGGTTATTGACCGGAGACGTGTCTCGGTCATGTCTACATTGTTCTCGAACCCGTAGGGTCCGCACGCTTAAGGTTTCGATGTCAGTTATATTATGATTTTATGAGTTTTGATGTACCGAAGGAGTTCGGAGTCCCGGATGAGATCAGGGACATGACGAGGAGTCTCGAAATGGTCGAGACGTAAAGATTGATATATTGGACGACTATATTCGAACATCGGAAAGGTTCTGAGTGGTTCGGGTATTTTTCGGAGTACCGGAGAGTTACGGGAATACGGGGGAAGAAGTATATGGGCCTTATTGGGCTTTAGGGGAGAGGGAGAGGCAGGCCGCGCCCCCCATTGACTAGTCCGAATTGGACTAGGGGGAGGGGCGGTGCCCCCTCCTTCCTTCTCTTCCCTCTTCCCCTTCCTTGTTCCCTACTCCTACTACTTGGAAGGACTCCTAGTTGGACTAGGAAAGGGGGAATCCTACTCCCGGTGGGAGTAGGACTCCCCTAGGGCGCGCCATAGAGAGTGCCGGCCCTCCCCTCCTCCACTCCTTTATATACGAGGGCAAGGGGCACCCCATAGACACAACTTGATCTTCGTGATCGTTCTCTTAGCCGTGTGCAGTGCCCCCCTCCACCATAATCCTCGATAATATTGTAGCGGTGCTTAGGCGAAGCCCTGCGACGGTAGAACATCAAGATCATCACCACGCCGTCGTGCTGACGGAACTCTTCCCCGACACTTTGCTGGATCGGAGTCCGGGGATCGTCATCAAGCTGAACGTGTGCTAGAACTCGGAGGTACCGTAGTTTTAGTGCTTGATCGGTCAGGCCGTGAAGACGTACGACTACATCAACCGCGTTGTCATAACGCTTCCGCTTTCGGTCTACGAGGGTACGTGGACAACACTCTCCCCTCTCGTTGCTATGCATCACCATGATCTTGCGTGTGCGTAGGAATTTTTTTGAAATTACTACGTTCCCCAACAGTGGCATCCGAGCCATGTTTTATGCGTAGATGTCATATGCACGAGTAGAACACAAGTGAGTTGTGGGCGATATAAGTCATACTACTTACCAGCATGTCATACTTTGGTTCGGCGGTATTGTTGGATGAAGCGGCCCGGACCTACATTACGCGTACGCTTACGCGAGACTGGTTCTACCGACGTGCTTTGTACACAGGTGGCTGGCGGGTGTCAGTTTCTCCAACTTTAGTTGAACCGAATGTGGCTACGCCCGGTCCTTGCGAAGGTTAAAACAACACCAACTTGACAAACTATCGTTGTGGTTTTGATGCGTAGGTAAGAACGATTCTTGCTAAAGCCCGTAGCAGCCACGTAAAACTTGCAACAACAAAGTAGAGGACGTCTAACTTGTTTTTGCAGGGCATGATGTGATGTGATATGGTTAGGACATGATGCTAAATTTTATTGTATGAGATGATCATGTTTTGTAACCGAGTTATCGGCAACTGGCAGAAGCCATATGGTTGTCGCTTTATTGTATGCAATGCAATCGCCCTATAATGCTTTACTTTATCACTAAGCGGTAGCGATAGTCGTAGAAGCATAAGATTGGCGAGATGACAATGATGCTACGATGGAGATCAAGGTGTCGCGCCGGTGACGATGGTGATCATGGAGGTGCTTCGGAGATGGAGATCACAAGCACAAGATGATGATGGCCATATCATATCACTTATATTGATTGCATGTGATGTTTATCTTTTATGCATCTTATCTTGCTTTGATTGACGGTAGCATTATAAGATGATCCCTCACTAAATTATCAAAGTATAAGTGTTCTTCCTGAGTATGCACCGTTGCGAGAGTTCTTCATGCTGAGACACCACGTGATGATCGGGTGTGATAGGCTCTATGTTCAAATACAACGGGTGCAAAACAGTTGCACACGCAGAATACTCAGGTTAAACTTGACGAGCCTAGCATATAACAGATATGGCCTCGGAACACGGAGACCGAAAGGTCGAGCGTGAATCATATAGTAGATATGATCAACATAGTGATGTTCACCATTGAAACTACTCCATCTCATGTGATGATCGGACATGGTTTAGTTGATTTGGATCACATGATCACTTAGAGGATTAGAGGGATATCTATCTAAGTGGGAGTTCTTTAGTAATTTGATTAATTGAACTTAAATTTATCATGAACTTAGTCCTGGTAGTATTAGCATATCTATGTTGTAGATCAATAGCTCGCGTTTAGTTCCCCTGTTTTATTTTTGATATGTTCCTAGAAAAAACTAAGTTGAAAAAATGTTAGTAGCAATGATGCGGATTGGATCCGTGATCTGAGGTTTATCCTCATTGCTGCACAGAAGAATTATGTCCTTGATGCACCGCTAGGTGATAGACCTATTGCAGGAGCAGATGCAGACGCTATGAACGTTTGGCTAGCTCAATATGATGGCTACTTGATAGTTTAGTGCACCATGCTTAACGGCTTAGAATCGGGACTTCAAAGGCGTTTTGAACGTCATGGACCATATGAGATGTTCCAGGAATTGAAGTTAATATTTCAAGCAAATACCCGAGTTGAGAGATATGAAGTCTCCAACAAGTTCTATAGCTAAAAGATGGAGGAGAATAGCTCAAGCAGTGAGCATGTGCTCAGATTGTCTGGGTACTACAATTGCTTGAATCAAGTGGGAGTTAATCTTCCAGATAAAATAAGTGATTGACAGAATTCTCTAGTCACCATCACCAAGTTAGTAGAACTCGTGATGAACTATAATATGCAAGGGATAACAGAAACAATTCCCAAGCTCTTCGTGATGCTGAAATCGACGAAGGTAGAAATCAAGAAAAACATCAAGTGTTGATGGTTAACAAGACCACTAGTTTCAAGAAAATGGCAAAGGGAAGAAGGGGAACTTCAAGAAGAATAGCAAGCAAGTTGCTGCTCAAGTGGACAAGCCCAAGTCTGGACCTAAGCCTGAGACTACGTGCTTCTACTGCAAAGGGACTGGTCACTGGAAGCGGAACTGCCCCAAGTATTTGGCGGATAAGAAGGATGGCAAAGTGAACAAAGGTATATTTGATATACATGTTATTGATGTGTACTTTACTATTGTTTATTGCAACCCCTCGGTATTTGATACTGGTTCAGTTGCTAAGAGTAGTAACTCGAAACGGGAGTTGCAGAATGAACATAGACTAGTTAAGGGTGAAGTGACGATGTGTGTTGGAAGTGGTTCCAAGATTGATATGATCATCATCGCACACTCCCTATACTTTCGGGATTACTGTTGAACCTAAATAAGTGTTATTTGGTGTTTGCGTTGAGCATGAATATGATTTGATCATGTTTATTGCAATACGGTTATTCATTTAAGTAAGAGAATAAATTGTTGTTCTGTTTACATGAATAAAACCTTATATGGTTACACACCCAATGAAAATGGTTCGTTGGATCTCGATCGTAGTGATACACATATTCATAATATTGAAACCAAAAGATGCAAAGTTAATAATGATAGTGCAACTTATTTGTGGCACTGCCGTTTAGGTCATATTGGTGTAAAGCGCATGAAGAAACTCCATGCTGATGGGCTTTTGGAATCACTTGATTATGAATCACTTGATGCTTGCGAACCATGCCTCATGGGCAAGATGACTAAGACTCCGTTCTCCAGAACAATGGAGCGAGCAACTGACTTATTGGAAATAATACATACTGATGTATGCAATCCGATGAGTGTTAAGGCCGGCGGCGGGTATCGTTATTTTCTGACCTTCACAGATGATTTGAGCAGATATGGGTATATCTACTTGATGAAACACAAGTCTGAAACATTTGAAAAGTTCAAAGAATTTCAAAGTGAAGTGGAGAATCATCGTAACAAGAAAAAAAAAGTTTCTATGATATGATTGTAGAGGTAAAATATTTGAGTTACGAGTTTGGCCTTCAGTTAAAACAATGTGAAATAGTTTCACTACTCACGCCACCTGGAACACCACAGTGTAATGGTGTGTCCGAATGTCATAACCGTACTTTATTAGATATGGTGCGATCTATGATGTCTCTTACCGACCTACCATTGTCGTTTTGGGGTTATGCATTAGAGACAGCTGCATTCACGTTAAAAGGGCACCATCTAAATCTGTTGAGACGACACCGTATGAACTATGGTTTGGCAAGAAACCAAAGTTGTCATTTCTTAAAGTTTGGGACTGCTATGATTATGTGAAAAAGTTTCAACATGATAAGCTCAAACCCAAATCGAAGAAATGTGTCTTCATAGGATACCCAAAGAGTCAGTTGGGTACACCTTCTATCACAGATCTGAAGGCAAGACTTTTGTTGCTAAATTCGGAAACTTTCTAGAGAAGGAGTTTCTCTCGAAAGAAGTGAGTGGGAGGAAAGTAGAACTTGATAAGGTAATTGTACCTTATCCCTTATTGGAAAGTAGTTCATCACAGAAATCTGTTTCTGTGACTACTACACCAATTAGTGAGGAAGCTAATGATGATTATCATGTAGCTTCAGATCAAGTTACTATCGAATCTCGTAGGTAAACCAGAGTGAGATCCGCACCAGAGTGGTACGGTAATCCTGTTCTGGAGGTCATGCTACTTGACCATGACGAACCTACGAACTATGAGGAAGCGATGATGAGCCCAGATTCTGCAAAATTGCTTGAGGCCATGAAATCTGAGATGGGATCCATGTATGAAAACAAAGTATGGACTTTGGTTGACTTGCCCGATGATCGGCAAGCCATTGAGAATAAATGGATCTTCAAGAGGAAGACAGATGATGATAGTAGTGTTACTATCTACAAAGCTAGACTTGTCGAAAAAGGTTTTTGACAAACTTCAAAGGTGTTGACTACGATGAGAGTTTCTAACTCGTATCTATGCTTAAATCTGTCTGAATCATGTTAGCAATTGCCGCATTTTATGAAATCCGGCAAATGGATAAACAAAATTGCATTCCTTAATGGATTTATTAAAGAAGAGTTGTATATGATGCAACCAGAAGGTTTTGTCAATCCTAAAGGTGCTAACAAAATATGCAAGCTCCAGCAATCCATCTATGGACTGGTGCAAGCATCTCGGAGTTGGAATATACGCTTTGATAAGTTGATCAAAGCATATAGTTTTATACAGACTTGCGGTGAAGCCTGTATTTACAAGAAAGTGAGTGGGAGCACTACAACATTTCTGATAAGTATATGTGAATGACATATTGTTGATCGGAAATAATGTAGAATTAATCTGCAAAGCATAAAGGAGTTTTTGAAAGGAGTTTTTCAAAGAAAGACCTAGGAGAAGCTGCTTACATATTGAGCATCAAGATCTATAGAGATAGATCAAGACGCTTGATAAGTTTTTCAATGAGTACATACCTTGACAAGATTTTGAAGTAGTTCAAAATGGAACAGTCAAAGAAAGAGTTCTTGCCTGTGTTACAAGGTGTGAAATTGAGTAAGACTCAAAGCCCGACCATGGCAGAAGATAGAAAAAGAATGAAAGTCATTCCCTATGCCTTGGCCATAGGTTCTATAAAGTATGCCATGCTGTGTACCAGATCTATTGTATACCCTACATTGATTTTGGAAAGGGAGTACAATAGTGATCTAGGAGTAAGATCACTGGACAACGGTCAATATTTATCCTTAGTGGAATAAGGATATGTTTCTCGATTATGGAGGTGACAAAAGGTTCGTCGTAAAGAGTTACGTCGATGCAAGCTTTGACACCGATCTGGATGACTCTAAGCCTCGATCCAGATACATATTAAAAAGTGGGAGCAATTAGCTAGAGTAGCTCCTTGCAGAGCATTGTTGACATAGAAATTCGCAAAATACTTACGGGTCTGAATGTGACAGACCCGTTGACTAAAATTATCTCACAAGCAAAACATGATCACACCTTAGTACTCTTTGGGTGTTAATCACATAGCGATGTGAACTAGATTACTGACTCTAGTAAACCCTTTGGGTGTTGATCACATATCGATGTGAACTATGGGTGTTAATCACATGGTGATGTGAACTATTGCTGTTAAATCACATGGCGACGTGAACTAGATTATTGACTCTAGTGCAAGTGGGAGACTGAAGGAAATATGCCCTAGAGGCAATAATAAAGTTATTATTTATTTCCTTATTTCATGATAAATGTTTATTATTCATGCTAGAATTGTATTAACCGGAAACTTGATACATGTGTGAATACATAGACAAACATAGTGTCACTAGTATGCCTCTACTTGACTAGCTCGTGAATCAAAGATGGTTAAGTTTCCTAGCCATAGACATGAGTTTTCATTTAATTAACGGGATCACATCATTAGGAGAATGATGTGATTGACTTGACCCATTCCGTTAGCTTAACACTTGATCGTTTAGTATGTTGCTGTTGCTTTCTTCATGACTTATACATGTTCCTATGACTATGAGATTTTGCAACTCCCGTTTGCTGGAGGAACACTTTGTGTGCTACCAAACGTCACAACGTAACTTGGTGATTATAAAGGAGCTCTACAGGTGTCTCCAAAGGTACATGTTGGGTTGGCGTATTTCGAGATTAGGATTTGTCACTCCGATTATCGGAGAGGTATCTCTGGGCCCTCTCGGTAATGCACATCACATAAGCCTTGCAAGCATTGCAACTAATGAGTTAGTTGCGAGATGATGTATTACAGAACGAGTAAAGAGACTTGCCGGTAACGAGATTGAACTAGGTATTGAGATACCGACGATCGAATCTCGGGCAAATAACATACCGATGACAAAGTGAACAACGTATGTTGTTATGCGGTCTGACCGATAAAGATCTTCGTAGAATATGTAGGAGCCAATATGAGCATCCAGGTTCTGCTATTGGTTATTGACCGGAGACGTGTCTCAGCCATGTCTACATTGTTCTCGAACCCGTAGGGTCCGCACGCTTAAGGTTTCGATGTCAGTTATATTATGAGTTAAAGAGTTTTGATGTACCGAAGGAGTTCGGAGTCCTGGATGAGATTGGGGACATGACGAGGAGTCTCGAAATGGTCGAGACGTAAAGATTGATATATTGGACGACTATATTCGGACATCGGAAAGGTTCCGAGTGGTTCGGGTATTTTTCGGAGTACTGGGGAGTTACGAGAATACGGGGGAAGAAGTATATGGGCCTTATTGGGCTTTATGGTAGAGGGAGAGGCAGGCCGCGCGCCCCCTCATTGACTAGTCCGAATTGGACTAGGGGGAGGGGCGGCGCCCCCTCCTTCCTTCTCTTCCCTCTTCCCCTTCCTTGTCTCCTACTCCTACTACTTGGAAGGACTCCTAGTTGGACTAGGAAAGGGGGAATCCTACTCCCGGTGGGAGTAGGACTCCCCTAGTGTCGGGGAAACTGATCCGCGAGCACCTATGGGGACGGAGCCCCTTTCGGTTCGGCGGGGGGCGGAGGTCGCACGAAGAGCAGATCGAGGCGGAGCACACGAGCAGTTTACCCAGCTTCGGAGCTCTCCGGAGAGATAATACTCCTACTGCTGCTTTGTGATTTGTATTGAGTTCTTGCTCGGAAGCGCTGAGTGCTACAGTACGCACCAGCAGCTAACGAGACCGAGCGTGAGTGTTCTACTGCCCTCCCCCTTCTATGTTGTGCATGGGCCTCCTTTTATATGCTCAAGGGGTCACCGACAGGTGGCAACGTAGGCAAGGGCAAAAATGGAAAGGGTGCTGCGGTAGGTATAGCTACCTACACAGTGTATCATACCTAACCCTGACGGCAGGGGACAAGGGCATTTAATGCCTATTTACGTCGCCCAAACAGTGCAGAAAAGGGACCGTCAGGGACGCCACCGCTCGCCACGATGGCGACCTTGTCAGCGCCGCTTGCCACAGTGCACCCCTGGCTGCACAGCCTCCCGCCACGTACGCCTGGAAGGGTCCCAGAGCGACACGTTGGTGGGTGTGCTGGAGCGCGGGTACAGAGTGGTTGCTAGCCTGCCGCGACAAAGTGCCTTGCCATGGTCGTTGTCTTGTCGCGTCCGGAAGCTTGTCGCTCGCCGGGTCTTGCCGGGATGCGTGGCGCGTCGCGGCAAGTTCCTTGAGATGCCATGGGTGGCCTCCCCGGCAAGCTCCTCTTGCCGGGGTCTTGTGTCTTGAGTGGCCTTCCCGGCAAGCTCCTCTTGCCGGGGCCTTGTCTCCTTGGTTTGAATACTTTGTTCTTGAATGGCTCCAAAGGAACCACAGAGGATATTGGCGGTCACCCGGCAAGCCTTGCCGCGGGACGCTGCAACTGCCCGTGCACAAGTTCGGGATACTAGGTACCCCTACTCTAGTACACCGACAGGAGCCCCCGGGCCTGGGCCATACACGGTGCCGAGCGCTGTTGGGCCAGGCACAAAACAGGGCACGGGCACGCGCGACCTGGATCACGCCGTATCTTACTCCGTATCCACCGCGCCCTCCCCGAACGGCACGCGTCGATTGCGGCGTCGTGGGAGAGATCGTGGGTGGTTTCTTTATTCGGAAAGGCGGAACGTCCGCTCCCTTCCTCCTTATAAGCAGGGGAAACAGGGGCAGTTCGCCCATCTGCCCGTTGCTGTTCCTTCCCCGAGAATCTCCGCCACTCCCCTTCTTCCCAAAGCCGAAGGAGAGCAGCGCCCCGCTCCCATCGCCACCAGCACCACCAACGCCGTCGTCCTCCCTCACCACTCCCGCCATGGCTCCGAAAGACGAGAAGGTGAAGTCGGCCGAGGCGCAGCAGCTCGCGGTGCTGCGAAAGGAGCGGGCAGTCTTCCCTCCGAGGCTTGCCGCGGAAGAGCTGAAGGAGTACTACTACCTCTTCTGGTCGACGGGGACGCGAGCGAATCCGCGCACGAAGGTACTCCCAGCCGCCGCTTGGAAAAAGGCTCCCACTGGGTACCCTTTCTTCGCCCTGTTCTTCTACTGCGGGCTCTGCCCGCCCTTTTTTGAAATTTTCTGTGACGTCATGAACACCTACGGGCTCCGCCTCCTTGACTTCACCCCCAATGCTGTCCTGACCATGGCAGTTTTTGCACATCTCTGCGAAAACTTTGTCGGAATCCATCCAAACGTAGCCCTTTTCCGCCACTTCTTTTCGCCTCGAGTTGAGAAAGGAGAGCCTTTATCCGGCGGAATCGCCTGGATCTCAAAAGCCGGCAAGAAGGATGCTTATCTGGATGGAGAGTTCCGCAGCAAGTGGGAGGAGTGGAGGGCGGACTGGTGGCTGATTGTCGAGGAGAACCCGCAGCCGTTTACTGCCCTGCGCCAAACTCCAGTAGTGCACGGTAGTGATTGGAGTAGCCTGGCCCCGGAAGACGACAGACTGAAGATTGCCGTCGCCCGGATCCTACGCCTCAGGCTTGCCGGGCTTACTGTAGGATCGGTTGGCGCAGATTTCCTTCGCCGCCGCATCGCCCCCCTGCAGGAGAGGAGGAGACCCGCCTGGGAGTTCCAGAACGCGGCGGATATCATGAGGCTGCGGCCGGGCCTCAACTTCAACTTCACTGTCCTGGAGCTCAACGCGATGCTCCAGGAGCTGTTCAAGTATGACCCTCAGCATCCCAAAGTGTTCAGGTTGCCGAGGGGCGTCGTTCCGCTGTGCAACAACTCCTCGCTCGATCGCATCCGTGCAATGATGCCGCTGTGCGACTCGCATGGAATTGACCCAGCCTGGATAGAGCCTGCAGATGATGTCGTGCGGGCGTTCTTCGATGGCTTGGTAGAAGTGCCGATCGACGCTGATGAGCAGAGGGGCCTCACCCGGGACACCACCGACGAGGAGCTCAAGCGCATCGCCACCAGGCTGGAAAAGGCGGCGGCAGCCGCAGCTGCGGGCGAGTTTGGGTTCACCGTGGAGGAGGCAGAGGCAGAAGAGGCGGCAAGCCTTGCCGAGCGAGAGGATCTTGCCGGCGAGGAGAGGTCCGCCGGGCATGACGTCGGGCCGAGCGGGCCCGCCGAGGATACGAGCGGCTCGTTGGAGATCGGCTCCTCTTCTTCTTCGTCTTCGGGCAGCTTGCCGCAAGCAGAGCCCCTGGCTCCACAAGCAGAGCCCCCGGCCCCACCAAGAAGGTGTCTTCGCAAGGCCGGGGACGTAGCGGAGCGGCGGACGAGTCAACCCCCACCGCGCCGCACGACACGCTCCACCGCGGCAAGTTCTGTTGCCGCGGAAGCACCTCACGCTGCAGCGGCAACTGGAGCGGGGTCCTCCCGATCCGCCGCTCCAGCTCCCGCCAAGCGGCCAAGGGATCCTACTCCTCCGCCTCCTCGCGCTGGAGGTGGGCCAGGCTTTGACTTCTCCGCGCTCAGCTCCGACTCGGAAGAAGAAGAGTAAGATTCTTGTTGTACTTGTATGTCTTCAATACTTGCTGTCTTGTCTTGTATCTCATTTGCTTTACTCTGAACTTATTCCTTTTTAGGACTCTGGCCCAGAGAGCGGCAAAGAGAGCCAAGGTCCCGGTGATTGTCATCGAGGACGATCCCACCGTGACAGCAGGGGGTGCGCCTGAGACAAACTTGCCGGACCCGACAGCTGTTCTTCAGAGCAGCCCCCAGCGTAAGTATATGGTTTGCTTCCCGCTGTTAGGCGCGCATGGATATTCTTTGTTTGCTGATATCTGACTGTTGGCTTGTGTAGGAGCAGAGAAGCCCCACCAGGAGCGTCCGGATGCCGCCCCTGACATGCCATCTGCTTCGACTACGCCGCCAAGGGAGAGTTCTCCGGCAAGGGAGAATCCTCCGACAAGGGAGAGCTCTCCGGCAAGGGGGAGCTCTCCGGGAAGGGAGGAGTCTCCGGCAAGGGACAACACCAGCGGTCCTCTGGTGGTGGAGACCACAACTGCCCAGCCTGGTGCAGGTAAACCTCTTGCTTCGAAACTTCCCTTGGGTTCTTCTTCTTTTGATCTTCTTTTTGGATATTTGCTTGACTTTTCTTCCTTTTCCGGCCGTCAGATCCATCTACTGCGGAGCCGATGGAGACCGAGGTTGCTGTTGATGATGCCGCCGCCACCGAAGAAGCGGCCAGCGCTGATGATCCCGCCAGCGAAGAGGCCGCCAAGGCTGCCGCCGCAGCAGCTGACGAGGGATCTGGCGATCGCACTGATGACCCTAAGGCCGCAGGAGCGACAGGCGCTACACCGACCGCCGATCCTCCCGCCGCTGCCGCAGCGTCAGGCTCCGAAGAGCCCCAGCCAGGTGTATACTTGAAGGCCGGCGATGGTGTCTTCATCAAGCTTCCCTGGGAGTCAAGCTCCAGGGCGCCGGTCGAAGGAGAAATCTTGGATGGAGAGGTGCTCGCCTTCGCTGGGCTGACGTTGGTTGATGCGCCGAGCAGCAGCAGCGGCGAGTCTGAGGAGGAGCGGCTGCTCAGGAGGCTGGTGTCGCTCTACCGCGCTCGACAAGCCAAACTGGAGTCCCGCGAAGCGCTTGTCGCGAAGGCGGGGGTGGACATGGAGAAGCACGCGGAGGAGCTCCGAGGTCTCAACCAGGCAGCTCTCTGGTCGCTGGCGGCGGAGCGTGTGCAGCTTGATGAGGCGCAGCAGGCCTTCATCCTCGAGAAGGCAGAAGTTGCAGAGCAACAGCGGCTTGCCGCCGAGGAGCTATCTGCGCGGGAGGGCGAGTTGGCGCAGCTGAAGGTCAGCCTGGACAGCCACGAAGAGGAGCTTGCTGCGCGCGAGCAAACACTCAGCGGAGCTCTCAAGGAAGCAAAGGACGCCGCCGCAGCTGCCGAGGCCGCCAAGAAGGAGCTGGAGACGAAGGTGGCGCAGCTGGAGACTGATCTCAAGGCGAGCGGTGAAGAGCTTGCCGCGCTCAAGCATGAGCGCGAGAAGGATGCCTACACCTTTGGCGAGCTGCAGGGTCGTCTCGCCGAGAAGATCAAGGAGCTTAGCGCCGCCAAGGATTCCAACGCCGATCTTGAGCTAAAGCTGGCTGCTTTGACCAAGACGCTGGACGGTGCCAGGGAGCAGGAGGCGGCCCTGAAGAAGGAGATCAAGGCCGACAAGGCGCTGCTGGAGAGCATTGCCGCCACCCAGAACGATTTTAGAGAAACTGTGGAGCAGTGGACGGAGGGTCTTGTGAATGCTGCCGCAGACATCGACAAGGAGCTGGCGCAGCTGGGGATGGAGGATATCGGGTATCCCTCCGATGAGACCCTCCCATCCAGTGCCAAGCTCACTCTGTTCTTCAAAGGCGTGGCGACGGCCCTCCGGCGACTCCGGGAGAGGATCCCAAAGCAGCTGGCCGACGAGTCGCGCAAGATCTATGCAGGAGCTCTTCAGAAGGTGTTGGTGAAGGTAGCCTTCCACAACCCGGGCCTCAACCTCACCAACGTCCTCAGATCCCTGCCGGCGGAAGCTGATCTGGAGGCGCTCAAGGACCTTGTCACACCCATTGTGGACAAGGTGAGCGGGATCAAGAGGGTTGAGGGCGATCGCGTGGACTAGGCCGCCTATTTTCTTTTTTTCTTGTCGCTGCTGGTCATGTTACGAAAACAGTCTATTAGAGCCGCGACAAGCTATCTTGTAATATATAACTTTATTTTGGGTAGTGATTGCAATGTTATTTCCTTTACTTGATTCCTTCCTTTGTATGTTTTTGCCCTACGCTTTTAGGGAACTCGCCGGCGCAGGCACCCTCGCCGCGAGCGCTGAGTGCGGGACGTCAGCAGCCTGCTGGCAGTGCCGTTGCCGACAACAAACCTTGTCGTAACTAGACGCAACTCACTTAAGTTGTTGAGCGAACTCGAAACAAAGTAAGGGCGCGACTCTAGTCGCAGCACACTTAAACTGTTGAGCGAACCCGAAACAAAGTAAGGGCGCAACTAGCCACGAGTCGGTTCCTTCGCGCACAGGTTTTCCATACAAAGCATGGTCGTTCAAGGAAGATAACTTAAAAAATTTAAAAACATCTGATTGCTCAAACTTTGGCAACTTAGCTTTTCTGTCTTTTGCTTCCCGGCAAGACGAAACTCTCTTGAACGACGCCTGGTCCATACCATTATCTTCCCCTTCCCCCCCGGCAAACTTGTGGGCGAAGGAGCCTTCATTTCCTTGAGAAAAAAAGGAAGTAGAGAAAATAATGATATGGAGCCTTATGGCTCGTTATTGCTTACCGGGGGTGTTCGCTGCACAAAGTGTCAGATAACTCATGCAAAAAATAAAAAGCATGAAATTGACAAGATGTGCGGAGCACATGAGCTTTATTTATGCACAGGGTCTGCGCCTGGCTTTGTACAAAGGATTACATGCAACAGCGGCAAGACTTGTACAAAAGATGGTTGCCGGAGCAGGGTCCGGCAACCGCGCCTTACGGGTAAAACTTACGAAGATGCTCAATGTTCCAGGAGTTGCTCACCGGAATGCCATCTTCGGTCTCAAGGCGGACAACGCCAGGCCTAGTGACTCGTTTCACCCGGTAAGGGCCTTCCCACTTCGGCGTCAACTTGTTGGAATTCTTGGCGGAATGAACGTGCCGAAGAACAAGGTCACCTTCCTCGCGACTTCTGGCGTTAACTTTGCGGCTATGGTAGCGGCGCAAAGCTTGCTGGCAGTGAGCATCTCGTACAGCAGCCTGAAGACGGTCCTCCTCAAGGAGCAGCGCGTCATCTTCCCGCAGCTGCTCTTGCTCAAGCTCATCATAAGCGAGCACTCGAGGTGACCCGTATACGAGTTCCGTGGGGAGAACTGCCTCTGCTCCATAGACTAGAGCGAAAGGTGTCTGGCCAGTGGCTCGATTTGGCGTCGTCCTGATCGACCAAAGAACCACCAGCAACTCCTCAATCCAGTTTCTTCCGCACTTGTGCAGCCTGTCGAAAGTCCTGGTCTTGAGTCCACGCAGCACTTCAGCATTTGCCCTCTCCGCTTGACCGTTGCTCCTGGGGTGAGCAACAGAAGCGAAGCAGACCTTGGTGCCAAGATCTTGGACGTACTGCATGAAGGTGCGACTCATGAATTGCGTACCGTTGTCGGTGATGATCCTGTTAGGGATCCCGAAGTGGCAAACAATCGACCTGAAGAACTTGACTGCTGACTGTGCTATCACCTTCCTCACTGCTTCCACTTCCGGCCACTTTGTGAACTTGTCGATCGCAACGTACAAGTACTCAAAGCCCCCGACTGCTCGGGGAAGGGGCCGAGGATGTCGAGCCCCCAGACCGAAAATGGCCAGGATAAAGGGATCGTCTGGAGAGCTTGAGCTGGCTGGTGTATCTGCTTGGAATGAAACTGGCACGCTTCACACTTGGTTACTTGTGCAGTCGCATCCTGGAGGGCTGTTGGCCAAAAGAAACCTTGCCGGAAAGCTTTGCCGGCAAGCGCTCTTGCGCCAATGTGGTGACCACATACGCCTCCATGTATCTCCGCCAACAGCTTCTGTCCATCTTCCCGGTGAATACACTTCAATTTCACACCGTTGAGTCTTCTTCTGTACAATGCGTTGTCGACAAACTGGTACATACTTGACTACCGGGCTACTCTTTGGCGCTCGATGCGAGTACGAGCGTCTTCTTGCTGTCGTTCGTGAAAACTTGGCGTTGATCGCGACGAGCTCGTGGATCCGATGACGCGGTGGAGTCACTGTCGCGGTGGACCCGGCGAGTCGACGATCTTGGCCTTCGGGGCAGAGAGTGCACGGTGGTTGCACCCCCACCGGTCTTGTCGCCATCGGATCACACCTGGCTGACTTGCCGCGGCTGCGACGTAGTCGGTTGCCATGGAGTGTCGCCGTTGGCGAAGCCGATGAGACTCTGAATGGTGGCCCTCCAGTCGTCGATCTTGTCTGGCATTGGAGTGAAGTCTAGGAGCAGTTGAGCTCACACCAAAGCTTCTGCTGGAGTGGCGGGTAGCGGTGGCGAACGGTGCGAGGAGCGGGATATGCTCGGACTTCTAACTGCGTTAGAAGGAGCAATATCCCGTCCAGGCGACCGTGCTTCGCTCGCGCCAGCACGTTGGCGCGCATGCTGGCCTGGAGCATCCCGATATCCGCCAGCTCGATCTGGGTCCAGCGAGCGTATGGTACCGTGAGTACCACGACGCTGCCGGCCCTGCGCCTCCTGAGATGGGCGCGGTGTATCTACGGACGCTCGGTCGTCGTGGGAGCCGGCTACACCGCTGATGGGCAGCGTAGCCTTGTCCTTGGACCTGGCGGCACCATGGGCCCCCTCGTCGACGCCCGTTCTTCCGCCGGCGTCTTCCCCACCAGCCGTTTGCTCTGGCGGCGGTGGATCTGTTGCGGACGGAGCAGCCGCCTCCGAAGCCTTCTTCTTCGGCGGCATGTCGATGAAGATGATGAAGATCTAGCTCGTGTGAACGCCGGATCAGGTTCACACAACCTCGACGCCCCCTACCTGGCGCGCCAAAGATGTTGGGGAAACTGATCCGCGAGCACATATGGAGACGGAGCCCCTTTCGGTTCGGCGGGGGGCGGAGGTCGCACGAAGAGCAGATCGAGGCGGAGCACACGAGCAGTTTACCCAGCTTCGGAGCTCTCCGGAGAGATAATACTCCTACTGCTACTTTGTGGTTTGTATTGAGTTCTTGCTCGGGAGCGCTGAGTGCTACAGTACGCACCAGCAGCTAACGAGACCGAGCGTGAGTGTTCTACTGTCCTCCCCCTTCTACGTTGTGCATGGGCCTCCTTTTATATGCTCAAGGGGTCACCGACAGGTGGCAACGTAGGCAAGGGCAAAAATGGAAAGGGTGCTGCGGTAGGTATAGCTACCTACACAGTGTATCATACCTAACCCTGACGGCAGGGGACAAGGGCATTAAATGCCTATCTACGTCGCCCAAACAGTGCAGAAAAGGGACCGTCAGGGACGCCACCGCTCGCCACGATGGCGACCTTGTCAGCGCCGCTTGCCACAGTGCACCCCTGGCTGCACAGCCTCCCGCCACGTACGCCTGGAAGGGTCCCAGAGCGACACGTTGGTGGGTGTGCTAGAGCGCGGGTACAAAGTGGTTGCTAGCCTGCCGCGGCAAAGTGCCTTGCCGCGGTCGTTGTCTTGTCGCGTACGGAAGCTTGTCGCTCACCGGGTTTTGCCGGGATGCATGGCGCGTCGCGCCAAGTTCCTTGAGATGCCTTGGGTGGCCTCCCTGGCAAGCTCCTCTTGCCGGGGTCTTGTGTCTTGAGTGGCCTTCCCGGCAAGCTCCTCTTGCCGGGGCCTTGTCTCCTTGGCTTGAATACTTTGTTCTTGAATGGCTCCAAAGGAACCACAGAGGATATTGGCGGTCACCCGGCAAGCCTTGCCGCGGGACGCTGCGACTGCCCGTGCACAAGTTCGGGATACTAGGGTACCCCTACTCTAGTACACCGACACCTAGGGCGTGCCATAGAGAGGGCCGGCCCTCCCCTCCTCCAGTCCTTTATATACGGGGGCAGGGGGCACCCCATAGACACAAGTTGATCTTCGTGATCGTTCTCTTAGCCGTGAGCGGTGCCCCCCTCCACCATAATCCTTGATAATATTGTAGCGGTGCTTAGGCGAAGCCCTGCGACGGTAGAACATCAATATCGTCACCACGCCGACGTGCTGACGGAACTCTTCCCCGACACTTTGCTGGATCAGAGTCCGGGGATCGTCATCGAGCTGAACGTGTGCTAGAACTCGGAGGTACCGTAGTTTCGGTGCTTGATCGGTCGGGCCGTGAAGACGTACGACTACATCAACCACGTTGTCATAACGCTTCCGCTTTCGGTCTAAGAGGGTACGTGGACAACACTCTCCCCTCTCGTTGCTATGCATCACCATGATCTTGCGTGTGCGTAGGATTTTTTTTGAAATTACTACGTTTCCCAACACGAGCATGGTGTGATTGTTTTTAGAAAGCCGAGCATAAAAGTTTTGATAATTGTCACTCTTGAAAGCTCATGATTGGGGCATGAATATAACATTGATTTAAGTCCCCCCAAGCTTGAGCGATGCTTTCTCCTTCGCGAGGCCAAAAATTATATATATAATTGCGATCACGATGAACAAGATGCATATGATAATACTTTTGATGAAATTCCAATTTCAATCTTCTATAGTTCCATGATCTCGTACATCACATAGCCTATACCATGTCAATGCATCTCCCTTCAAAGATAAAGGGAAGACCTTCTTATTAGCAACATCATCGCTTATACCTGCAAGCTTAAATAATCCACAAACTTCATCCACATATATTAAGTGCTCATCAGGATGCTTTGTTCCATCTCCTGTAAAAGTATTCGCTAGCAGTTTTTCTATCATATCCGAAGGAAATTCAAAAGGAATTTCATTTTCAATAGGTTCAGTAGGTTGAGGAGCAACTCTTTGCTCTACTGGTCGGTGTGAAGATACCCCGAACAAGCCCCTCAGAGGATTACTTTCCATAGTAACAAGTGACAGTAAATTTCAGCACACTATATAAATTTTTCCTTACCAAATTCCACCTATCAAAGGCGCTTCACTCCCCGACAATGGCGCCAGAAAAGAGTCTTGATGACCCACAAGTATAGGGGATCTATCATAGTCCTTTCGATAAGTAAAAGTGTCGAAACCAACGAGGAGCAGAAGGAAATGATAAGCGGTTTTCAGCAAGGTATTCTCTACAAGTACTGAAATAAGTGGTAACAGATAGTTTTGTGATAGGATAAATTGTAACGAGCAACAAGTAACAAAAGTAAATAAAGTGCAGCAAGGTGGCCCAATCCTTTTTGTAGCAAAGGACAAGCCGGAACAAACTCTTATATAAGGAAAAGCGCTCCCGAGGACACATGGGAATATCGTCAAGCTAGTTTTCATCACGTTCATATGATTCGCGTTCGGTACTTTGATAATTTGATATGTGGGTGGACCGGTGCTTGGGTGCTGTTCTTACTTGAACAAGCATCCCACTTATGATTAACCTCTATTGCAAGCATCCGCAACTACAACAAAAGTATTAAGGTAAACCTAACCATAGCATGAAACATATGGATCCAAATCATCCCCTTACGAAGCAACGCATAAACTAGTGTTTAAGCTTCTGTTACTCTAGCAACCCATCATCTACTTATTACTTCCCAATGCCTTCCTCTAGGCCCAAATAATGGTGAAGTGTTATGTAGTCGACGTTCACATAACACCACTAGAGGCTAGACAACATACATCTCATCAAAATATCGAACGAATACCAAATCCACATGACTACTAATAGCAAGACTTCTCCCTTGTCCTCAGGAACAAACGTAACTACTCACAAAGCATATTCATGTTCATAATCACAGGGGTAATAATACGCATAAAGGATCTGAACATATGATCTTCCACCAAATAAACCAACTAGCATCAACTACAAGGAGTAATCAACACTACTAGCAACCTACTAGCACCAATCCCGGACTTGGAGACAAGAATTGGATACAAGAGATGAACTAGGGTTTTGAGATGAGATGGTGCTGGTGAATATGTTGATGGAGATTGCCCCCTCCCGATGAGAGGAGCGTTGGTGATGACGATGGTGATGATTTCCCCCTCACGGAGGGAAGTGTCCCCGGCAGAACAGCTCTGTCGGGGCCCTAGATTGACGGGGTAAACGAGAGGGGGAAGACGAAGGATGGGAGGCCTCATCGGGCCCTGTAGGCGTGCAACAGTGAGCTCGGGGGAGGGCTCGACGGCGGCATGCTCCCGCGATGGGGACGACGTCCTCGGGCGCGAGCAGATCCGTCAAGGGAGAGGGAGATGGGAGCACGAGGTGGCGGGCGATGGAACCGGCGTGGGTGACGACGGAGCCGATGAGGGTGAGGACGGAGCCAACGAGGGCGGTGACGTGCGCGTCGGGCACGGTGAGTTCGTGCCCCGATCCGGAACGAGTGGAGAGGGGAAGGAGATCGTGGGGAGAGGAGTGGGGGTAGTGCGGTTGTGGACTAGGGTTCGGTTCGGTGGGGGGTCGGGGTGACCTAGTAGGGCGTCGGGGTGGGCCGGCCTAGTCGGCCTGATTGGCCCAGAGGCCAGCTGGGCCGTGGCCCAGAGGGGGGGGGGGTTCTCCGCTTATTTTATTTTTTGTTTCTGTTTTGTACTTTCTTTTATTTATTTTTCCTTTTCTGTTTTATTTTACTTTTAGTTTCTTTAGTTTTGTAAAATATGACAATAGCTCCTAAATTAATGTCTCTGAATAACCCACGACCTTAAAAAGTTTGGTGACTACATAAACTAGTTTAACATTTGTTTATTAATTTAAAAGCATTCAGATAATTGTTTTGCTACTGTTTTATTTAGTTAAGTGCATTTAAACTTTTTAAAAAGACTTGGTTTGTCCACCAATATTACTTATGAATTATTTGGCACAAACCGAATATTTTTGTTTTATTGTTTGAAAACTTTTGTTGTATGCCTTATTTGGAAATTGAATTTTGAATCGGTTTTTGAACTAACGAGGGATTAGCAACAGTAACGGAGGTGACGTGGCATCATTAGCAGAGTCTTTCTATAGCCTAATTATCCGGGCGTCACACTAGAGAAGGGCCTGAATTGGTCTTCGTCGGACGAGTTGACAGCGCTGCAAACGCGCATCCAGAGCATGGTAGACAAGAACATCAAGCTCGTCAATGTGATCCAGGTGATGCTAGTTCGCCGGATCCTTCCATGCCAGAGCCGGACTTGTCATTTATGGGAGTTCAATCCGGCCGAGCACCAGACCTTGCAACGGTTCTTCAAAACTACGCACGAAGATATCTGGAAGGTGCTCTTCAAGGGCAACGAGACACCGCCAGAGACGACCAAGTATCGTGGGTATGCCCTGGCCCATCCCACCAGTGCGGTAAGTCTTTCGCGTTTCAAGGTGTATCCTTTTACTTGCTTGTTCAGGGAAGATACCTAAACCTCACCATTTACTTTTCTCAGGGCTGGACAAAGAAGGCGGAGCGGATTCGGTGTCCCGCTCCACTGCCCGAGGAACCAGCCATCCCGCTTCTGACGAAGATGCTGGTCCCGGCGCCTTACCAGACGCCAAAGAAGAAGGCCAAGGGGGCCAGAAGTGGCCTCCGCCGCAAGGGTGCTTTGGACGTAACGTCCGAAGACAACAAGACTCACTCCTCCTCCGCCGAAGACGACGACGAGGAGGAGGAAGAAAGCAACTCCCCCCCTGAGGGGGGAAGGAAGAAGAGGGCGGCCTCCACAAATCTGGAGGCGGAGGCGTCCAAGAAAGGGAAACTCCCCCGCACGGATAACTCCGCGTGGGACATTGATAGCAGCCTAGAGTTGCGCCCCCGAGATAAGCCTTGGGCCGAATCGTGAGTACTCAAAGACCCTGGTATATCCATGTATTCAGCCTCTTTAGTTCATAATTTTAATGTGTTGAATCATGCACTTTCAGTCCGGCCCGTTCCGACCTCGAGCGATCCTCATCTTCGGGGAATTCGCTGGACCCGAAGGTGATGGACAGCGGGTCCCTTCCGACGGCCTCCTCTCCCAGGGCCATGGATGACCCCGAGGTGTTGTCCCGAAGGATCCCAGGCCAGGGGGAGACGCAGGAGGCCGCCAGGGCGGCGCCAGAGGGTGAAGCCTCGATCGCCGAACACATGGGGGGAGCAAATCCCCATGGAGACTAACGAAGGGGGCCGTATTCAATTCAGCCCCCAGCCGAATATAATCCCGGAGACCTATACGGCTCTGGAATCCGGCAAGCAGCCTCCCTCGAAAGAAGGAGGCGTGCCCATTCCGCCGGTGTCCTTTGTCCAACCAGAGGCACCGGATACTCTACTGGAAGCGCTGCAAAGTGCTTCCATTGTAGAGGAACACCGTAACCTCATGGGCACGATGATTGAGAAGATTCAGTCCGCGAAAAGCAAACTGAATGAAGCCTGCACAAGCCTTCTAACAGGCTTTGAGGTAAGCAACGCAATTATGTGAGAAGAATGTCACAGTATAGACAGTAGCCCCTGAAACTCTGTCTGGTGTTCGGAAAGAAAAGCCGGACAGAGGATCAAACAATTTTCGTAGGAGACTAACCATATGTGTCTATGTGAATAAGCAAGCGTCATTGTTGACTGCAACCTCCCACGTTGCCGAAGTCTCCGGACTGAAGCAGAGTCTGGAGCGGGCCGAGGAAGAGCTCGGCCATGTAAGAAAGCAGCTGGAGGACAAGCAAGGTATGCCATGACCTTCTGTATATCAGAAAGGATAGATGATTTGTATTGAACGTAGTTCCATGATATTTGTAGGAGCGGCGACTGAGGTCGAGGCCCTTAAAAAGGCGCTAGTCGAGGCCGAGGAGAGAGCTGTCAAGGAACAAGCCACCCGCGAAAAACACGAGGCCAGGCTTGATAAGGTCCAGCAGGAGCTCCAGTATGCCGTGAAGAAATGCGAGTCCTTGGAGCGCGATATTATGGCTCAAGAGACCGAACTCGCCAAGGCTCGCCAAAGCGCACAAGATGCTCGGGTTGAAGCCCAGGGCGCTCTCCAGGAGATTCAAGAGGCCAAGAAGATTGCGACGGGTAAGGCCTACATTATGCAGAGCAAATATGTGAAGAAGAGGTACCTCTTACTAACCCAGAGTTGGAGTTCTCCAGGAGCGTTTGTGGATTTGCCGTGCAGTGTTTCTGACACTGCGGAATTCTTCCGAGCCAAAGAGGGGAGCTCCACGGAGAAGCTGTTTTGGTTGCAGTACCTTGCGCCAGAACATTCGGTGCCCTTTAGCGACCAGCTAAATCAGCTGGTCGAGCTGCATAGGGTGGCCGAACTAGCCATGAAGGATTTAATAATCTGGTTGTGGCCTGCAGAAGCTATACCCAGCAACTACTTTGGGCTCATGAAGTGGCTGGTCAATGCCTGCCCCCGTCTCGACGTTATCAAGCGATCAGTCTGCATCCAGGGTGCACAGATGGCCTTCACCCTGTCAAGGTGCAGTGGACAAAGATGAACGCCGTCAAGCTCGCGACCGAGGGACCGCCCGAGGGCAAGGAGCACCGCACGCCTGAGCTATATTTTGACAATGTCCTCGAGGGATCCCGTATTGTGGCGGCGCAGTGTGCAAAAGACGTGATCTTTGAATGAATACATTCGTATTACCTCGCCCTGTATTATGAAACAAAGTCGATTATGTAACATAATGTTTGTTAAAATTTTACCTCATGTGCGGCCGTTTTTATGAGATCTGAGAGTTGGCCAGTCGTCGGCTTCTACCCCCACATAGGTAGTATGGGGGTGTTCGGGATGGAATCTAAACACTCTTGATCCAATTGTTTGGTCCTTCAAGGAGGTGTTTAGCGCAACGAACCAGCCAATCGGACTATGTGGCTTTAGCACCCTCACTTAGCCATAGGAGTTTGACAAGAAAAATTTAGGCGCAACCCCTAGTATCCGAACTGGGGTGTTGTAAACACCTGATCGGGTAAGAACCGATCCATCGCATAGTGCGGAAAAATCGCTAAAGATTTGAAACCTCCGAAGAGCTGACCGACTCTCGCCGCATCTTGACCGTTAGTTTTCGGCTTTCTCTACTGAGGTGCTCATCCGGATAAACCAGGACACAATCGGAGTAGTTCTCCCTTTACTACCCTAGCCGATATAGCGGAACATAAGGTAGTAAGCATAGGAGTCGGGCAACCCAACTATTGACCAAAGACATGATTCGGAGCCAATGCATATAATGCTAAATTCGGGGTGCCGAACTATACTGTAAAAAAGTGTTTGGACTTTGTTGTCGCATTGTGGGACGCAATGAATCCCCTAGCGGATTAAAGCTTACCAAAGTGTACGGGTGCAATAAGATTATCAAAAAGGAAGAGTAGCAAGCTAGTGTCGCAGAAATTGGGCCGCAAACCGTTTCCATTATAGTTTGGTTAATACGTCAAAGCGTATTTGTACATGTTGTGTAATAAGCAGCAGGGCTATTAATATGCCACGACCAGGGGAGAGTTGCGTGCGGGTCCGGAAAACAGGTAGGGTGATCGTTTAAAGAGACCACCTAGAAATTCCCCTATACATCCTTGCTTCTTGCCGTCTTGGTGTATTTATCCTTCGAAAGGACCAGTGATCAAGCCGTCAGGGAAGGCCTGTGGAAAAGAAACCTGAAAAGGAGAAAAAACAAAAAGTGAAAGTATGTGTGTCCTGGAGAGGTCGAGCCGTATTATGGATCACCATCTAGTCATGCCTCCGTCTATGCCCATGGTATTTTGAGTGCGTAGTTATGTACGCGCGGTACGAACGCCGCCACTTGATTGGGACTGGGACGGAGGCCAAACTGCTAGTCGAGCTCTTGACGAGCTGGGCTGTCCTGCTGCAGAGTAGTCCGGACTCATTTGACAGTGTCCGGGAGCTCGGCCGCCGAATTAAGGTTTTGCTTGAAAAGGTCCCTCTGTACTTCTGCTGCTAAAGCGGTGGTGTGCTCCTCGGTACGGAGGGAGCGTTCTGTGTTTCCATTGACTGTTATGACGCCGTGTGGTCCGGGCATCTTGAGCTTGAGATAAGTGTAGTGTGGCACCGCGTTGAATTGAGCAAATGCGGTTCGTCCAAGCAGTGCGTGATAGCCACTGTGGAAGGGGACGACATCGAAGATCAACTCTTTGCTTCGGAAGTTGTCCGGAGATCCGAAGACAACCTCTAGTGTGATTGAGTCCGTGCAGCGGGCCTCCACACCTGGTATGACTCCTTTAAAGGTAGTCTTTGTGGGCTTGATCCGTGATGGATTAATGCCCATTTTGCACACTGTATCCTGATAGAGCAGGTTCAGGCTGCTGCCACCATCCATGAGGACTCGCGTGAGATGGAATCCATCTATGATTGGGTCGAGGACCAGTGCGGCTGAACTGCCATGTCGGATATTGGTCGGATGGTCCCTGTGATCGAAAGTGATCGGGCATGAAGACCATGGGTTGAAATTTGGAGCGACTGGCTCCATCGCGTAGACGTCCTTGAGCGCGCGCTTGCGCTCCCTCTTGGGGATATGTGTAGCGTATATCATATTCACCATTTTAACTTGGGGGGGGGGGACTTCTTTTGTCCCATTGTGTTCGGCGAACGGGACTCCTCGTCATCGTCCTTGCTTTGCGACCCCTTCTCCTTATTTTCGGCATTTAACTTGCCGGCCTGTTTAAAAACCCAGCAGTCTCTGTTGGTATGATTGGCTGGTTTGTCTGGGGTGCCATGGATTTGGCATGGATGATCGAGTATGCGGTCCAAGCTGGATGGTCCCAGATTGTTTCTTTTATATGGCTTCTTCCGCTGACCGGACTTGGAGCCACTGAATCCGGCGTTGACTGCCGTGTCGTTGGTATTGTCATCGTTGCTTCGACGCTTGCGCCTGTTGCGTCGGGGCTTGACGTTGCTGTTTTTGGCCTCAGAGGTGCCTGCTTCACTTGCCGTGTTATTGCTACGGGCTAGCCAACTATCCTCGCCCGCACAAAAGCGGGTCATGAGTGCCATGAGGGCTGCCATGGACTTCGGCTTTTCTTGGCCGAGGTGACGGGCGAGCCATTCATCGCGGATGCTATGCTTAAAGGCCACTAGGGCTTCGGCATCCGGACAGTCGACGATCTGGTTCTTTTTAGTTAGGAACCTAGTCCAGAATTTCCTGGCTGACTCTCCGGGCTATTGAACTATGTGACTTAAGTCATCAGCATCTGGAGGTCGTGTGTATGTGCCTTGGAAGTTGTCACGGAAGGCATCTTCCAAGTCCTCCCAGCTGCCAATAGAGTTTTCAGGCAAACCGTTTAACCAGTGCCGAGCTAGCCCTTTGAGTTTTAGCGGGAGGTATTTGATGGCGTGAAGGTCATCTCCGTGGGCCATATGAATATGGAGAAGAAAATCCTCACTCCATACCGCGGGATCTGTTGTTCCATCATATGATTCGATATTCACGGGTTTAAACCCTTCTGGGAATTCATGCTCCATTACTTCATCAATGAAGCCGAGGGGGTGTGCGGCGCCTCTGTATCGGGCCAAGCCGCGATGTAGCTCGGATGTAGTCAGTCTGCGATTTTCGGCCCGCGTGTGGTTATGTTTATCATGTCCGGTCGAATGGTCGTCGTCGCGTGCCAGGGCACGCCCCCGCGATTCGTAGATCGATCTGGTCTGACCTGTTATGTTCTTTTAGGTCTTGCCGCAGGTTATATGTATAACCCCAAGCCGTTTTATCTCTTCCCTTACGGTGAGGTGGGGCGGGCTGGTGTTCGGCTTGAGGTGTCATTTAGTCCCGGCCACGTGGTGGTCGGTCAGCCGCATTGCGCGCTGATGGTACGGGCTCCAACTCCTCGTCATTGAAATGGGGTAACAATTTGAGCTTCGGGTAACTTTTAGCTGGGCGGTCTAGGTGATAACCCACAAGTATAGGGGATCACAACAGCTTTCGAGGGTAGAGTATTCAACCCAAATTTATTAATTCGACACAAGGGGAGCCAAAGAATATTCTCAAGTATTAGCAGCTGAGTTGTCAATTCAACCACACCTGGAAACTTAGTATCTGCAGCAAAGTGTTTAGTAGCAAAGTAATATGATAGTGGTGGTAGCGGTAACAAAAGAGTAATGAAAGCAAAGTAATATTTTTGGTGTTTTGTAGTGATTGTAACAGCAGCAACGGGAAAGTAAACAAGCGTAAACCAGTATATGGAAAGCTCATAGGCACCGGATTAATGATGGATAATTATGCCGGATGCGGTTCATCATGTAACAGTCATAACATAGGGTGACATAGAACTAGCTCCAATTCATCAATGTAATGTAGGCATGTATTCCGAATATAGTCATACGTGCTTATGGAAAAGAACTTGCATGACATCTTTTGTCCTACCCTCCCGTGGCAGCGGGGTCCTAATGGAAACTAAGGGATATTAAGGCCTCCTTTTAATAGAAAACCGGAACAAAGAATTAGCACATAGTGAATACATGAACTCCTCAAACTATGGTTATCACCGGGAGTGGCCCCGATCCGGATCCTCGAACGGACTCCAGATCAGCCCTCCGGAGAGGTTTTAGGGCTTGGCGGCGGCTCCGTATCGTAAAACACGATGATTTCTTTTCCTCTATTTTTTTATCCCCGAAAGCCAACATATAGAGTTGGAGTTGGCGTCGGAAGGTGTCCAGGGGGCCCACGAGATAGGGGGCGTGCCCTCGGGGGGGGGGGGGGGGGGGGCGCCCCCACCCTCGTGGACAGGGTGTGGGCCCCCTGGTCTTCGTCTTTGGCGAGGATTTATTATTATTTATTCTAAGATATTCCGTGGAGTTTCAGGTCATTCCGAGAACTTTTGTTTTCTGCACATAAAACAACATCATGGCAATTCTGCTGAAAATAGCGTCATTCCGCGTTAGTTTCATTCAAATCATACAACTTAGAGTCCAAAACAAGGGCAAAAGTGTTTGTAAAAGTAGATACGACAGAGACGTATCAACTCCCCCAAGCTTAAACCCTTGCTTGTCCTCAAGCAATTCAGTTGACAAACTGAAAGAAATAAAGAAAAACTTCTACAAACTCTGTTTGCTCTTGTTGCTGTAAATATGTCTAGCCAGCGTTCAAGTTTTCAGCAAATATTATAACTAACCACATTTGCAATAATTCTCAGGTCTCATAATTACTCACATCAATAGCGTAATCAACTAGCGAGCCATAATAATAAATCTCGGATGACAACACTTTCTCAAAACAATCATAATATGATATAACAAGATGGTATCTCGCTAGCCCTTTCTGAGACCGCAAAACATAAATGCAGAGCACCTTTAAAGATCAAGGACTGACTAGACATTGTAATTCATGGTAAAAGAGATCCAATCATAGTCACGCCCAACATAGATTAATAGTGATGAATGCAAATGACAGCTGTGCTCTCCAGCTAGTGCTCTTTAATAAGAGGGTGATGACTCAACATAAAAGTAAATAGATAGGCCCTTCGCAGAGGGAAGCAGGGATTTGTAGAGGTGCCAGAGCTCGGTTTTGAAATAGAGATAAATAATACTTTGAGCGGTATACTTTCATTGTCAACATAACAACTAAGAGATGGCGATATCTTCCATGTCACACACATTATAGGCGGTTCCCAAACAGAATGGTAAAGTTTATACTCCCCCTCCACCAACAAGCATCAATCCATGGCTTGCTCGAAACAACGAGTGCCTCCAACATACATCAGGTCCCAGGGGGAGTTTTGTTTGCAATTAATTTTGATTTAGCTTGCATAAAGCATGGACTGGGCATCCCGGTGACCAGCCATTTTCTCGTGAGTGAGGAGCGGAGTCCACTCCTCTTGAGAATAACTCGCCTAACATGGAAGATAAGGGCAGCCTTGGTTGATACATGAGCTACTCGAGCATACAAAACAAAATGTTTATTTGAAGGTTTAGAGTTTGGCACATACAAATTTACTTGGAACGACTGGTAGATACCGCATATAGGAAGGTATAGTGGACTCATCCGGAATAACTTTGGGGTTTAAGGGATTGGATGCACAAGCAGTATTCCCGCTTAGTACAGGTGAAGGCTAGCAAAAGACTGGGAAGCGACCAACTAGAGAGCGACAACAGCCATGTACATGCATTAAAATTAATAAATGTTGGATGCAAGCATGAGTAGGATATAATCCACCATGAACATAAATATCGTGAAGGCTATGTTGATTTTGTTTCAACTACATGCGTGAACATGTGCCAAGTCAAGTCACTTAAATCATTCAAAGGAGGATACCACCCCACTATACCACATCATAACCATCTCAATAGCATGTTGGCACGCAAGGTAAATCATTATAACTCATAGCTAATCAAGCATGGCACAAGCAACTATGATATCTAATTGTCATTGGAAACATGTTTATTCATAATAAGCTGAATCAAGAACGATGAACTCATCATATTTACAAAAAAAAGAGGTCGAGTTCATACCAGCTTTTCTCATCTCAGTTGGTCCATCATATATCATCATAATTGCCTTTCACTTGCACGACCGAACGATGTGAATAATAATAAGAGTGCATGTGCATTGGACTAAGCTGGAATCTGCGAGCATTCAATAAACAGGAGAAGACAAGGCAATATGTGCTCTTGGTTAAATCAACAATAATGCATATAAGAGCCACTTCAACAATTTAATTATGGTCTTCTCGTACTGACCCCCAAAGAAAAGAAAAGAAATAAAAACTATCTACACGGGAAAGCTCCCAACAAGCAAAAGAAGAACGGGAAATATTTTTGGGTTTTCTCTTTTTAATTACTACTACAGCAGAAAAGTAAACTACTACTAACTTTTTGGTTTTTCTTAAGGTTTATCAAACACACAAGAAGAAAGCAGGAAAAAGAAAATAAACTAGCATGGATATTACAGTGAAAGAGTATGAGCATCAACATATAGCAATGAGTGTGTGTGAACATAAATGTAATGTCGGTGAGAAATACGTACTCCCCCAAGCTTAGGCTTTTGGCCTAAGTTGGTTTATTGCCAGGGATAGCCTGGCGGATACCCGTAGGTGTAGCTGGGATCGTACTGCGACGAGGAATAGTTGGGATTGTACTGTGATGAGGAAGACTCTGACTGCCATTGGCTGACAGCCATCTTTGGATCCCAAGAATAAACAGATTGTCGTGGAGGCTCATCTTGTGGTTCTGGTTCCGGGGCTGGTGCAGGATTCCGGTAAGCTTGAACGGCAGCCCACGTAACGAGATAGGGTCCTACAAAATTAAACAGAGAAGGAGCATGCAAGGTAATAGTTTTAGGATGATGTTTATGAAAGAATAATTTATATTTGAGCTCTCCTTCACTGTCCTTAACAAGAAAATCATGCGCTATCATACTCTTATAATCTAAATAAGCACTAGGCAACAATTTTTCTACTTTCTCATGAAGCCTAATAGCTATGTTAAAATGTGCATCGAGCCGTGAAGCATAAATGCCTCCAAAGATGGGACCCTTAGTACGGTTCATACTTAACCGTCTAGCAATAATTCCGCCCATACTAACAGTGTTATCGCGGTATAAACGATGGAACAAAATAATAATATCAGGAACGCTAAGGTTCCCACAGTTCCCGCGACCAGTCAAGCAGCGACTAGCAAATAAGGCAAAATAGCGTAAAACAGGAAAATGTATACTAGTGATTCTTGCATCAGAAACCTTCCTGGTTTCTCCCATAGAGATAGTGTTAATAAACGGTTCCACCTCTTTACGGGGTGGTTCCTCTAAGATGCCCTTAGGGGGTCTGTTGCATACTTCACAAAATTCAAACAATGGCATCTTTTTAACAACGTCATATAAATGAAACTCTACTGAAGGAGATGATTCCTTAGGGAAAAAGTAGGAAGTTTTGCACAAAAGTATTTGTGAGTAAGAGATACTGAGGACGTTGGTCACGGACGAAGTTGGTGAGGCCGACATTCTCAATAAATGAATAGAAATCCTCATAAATCCCGGCCTGTATCAAGAAATTATCGGAAGGCCATTCAAATGGCCGGATCTCCGCTGTACGAGGCAAATTATATTTGGGCCTCTGTGCTTCTTCATTTTGCTTCTCCTTCGAGCTTCGGCTCGATGAGCCCCTCAAAAGTCTCTTCATTATTTTTGAAATAATCTGAATTTTTTAGTAACTTCAAGTAAAAGTGAACCAACTTCAATGAAACTGATAGCAACAACTCTTACAAGTGCCTAGAGCCTATATCAAGCATTAGAACTACTTGGAACCATATAAATTTGACATGCAAGCTCAAGAACATGGTCACCTATGCAGCACAAATTTGCAAAGAATAATGCACTAGAACAAAAACTAATTGGACCAATGGAGGAGTCACATACCAAGGAACAATCTCCCCAAGTAGTTTTGCAAGAGGTGCTTTGAGCAAGGAGATCGAAAATCACAGCAAAGAGGGCTGGAACTCGTGCTTGAGTTGGTTTTTCGTGCTTGTGTGAGGAAGAAGAAGAAGATGGGTGCAGGAATAAGTGGAGGAGGGCCACCATGGGCCCACGAGGCAGGGGGCACGCCCAGGGGGTAGGGCACGCCCTCCACCCTCGTGGCCAAGTGGCAGCTCCCCCCGCGGTGATTTTTGCACCATAAATCCTCAAATATTCCCGAAAAAATCATATTAAATTGGCATGTCATTATGAGGACTTTTATTTTTGGGATATTTTTATATTGCACGGATAAGTCAGGAAACAGACAACAAAATACTATTTTACTTTATTTCTACTAAATAACAGAAAGTATAGAGAGGGTACAGAAGGTTGTGCTTCTAGTTTCATCCATCTCATGCTCATCAAAAGGAATCCACTAACAAGGTTGATCAAGTCTTGTTAACAACTCATTCTGATTAATCATGAAACCGGAGAAATTTCGAATAACACTAGGTTACCTCAATAGGGATATGCACATCCCCAATAATAAGTATATCATATTTCTTTTTGACAGTAGGAAGAAGAAATTCAAAACCTCCAAATATAATCGATGGAACTTTTCCAATAGAATTGCTACTGTGGACTTGAGGTTGCTTCCTCGGAAAGTGTACCGTATGCTCATTACCATTAACATGAAAAGTGACATTGCCTTTGTTGCAATCAATAACAGCCCCTGCAGTATTAAGAAAAGGTCTTCCAAGAATAATAGACATACTATCGTCCTTGGGAATATCAAGAATAACAAAGTCCGTTAAAATAGTAATGTTTGCAACCACAACAGGCACATCCTCACAAATACCGACAGGTATAGCAGTTGATTTATCAGCCATTTGCAAAGATATTTTAGTAGGTGTCAACTTATTCAAGTCAAGTCTACGATATAAGGATAGAAGCATAACACTAACACCACCTCCAAGATCACATAAAGCAGTTTTAACATAATTTCTTTTAATGGAGCATGGTATGGTAGGTACTCCTGGATCTCCAAGTTTCTTTGGTATTCCACCCTTAAAAGTATAATTAGCAAGCATGGTGGAATTTTCAGCTTTCGGTATCTTTCTTTTATTTGTAACAATATCTTTCATGTATTTAGCATAAGGATTCATTTTGAGCATATCAGTCAATCGCATACGCAAGAAGATAGGTCTAATCATTTCAGCAAAGCACTCGAAATCCCTAGTACCCAAGGTTCTCTTTCTTTACCATGTTTCCTAGCAACAAATTCTATCTTATCATACCGTTGATTCTTTGATTGTGGGTTATCAAGATCAACAACAGGTTCAATTTCTACATCATTATCATTACTAGGTTGAGCATCATCATGAACATCATCATTAAACTTTTCACTAGGTTCATGTTCATTACCAGATTGTGTTTCAGCATCAGACATAGAGATATCATTTGGATTATCAGGTGGTTCAGCGATAGGTTCACTAGAAGTTTGCACAGTTCTATCATTCTTCTTTTTCTTCTTCTTAGAAGAACTAGGTGCATCAATATTATTTCTCTGAGAATCCTGCTCAATTCTCTTTGGGTGGCCTTCAGGATACAAAGGTTCCTGAGTCATTCTACCAGTTCTAGTAGCCACTCTAACAACATAATCATTTTTCTTACTAGTCATTTCATTGAGCACTTCTTTTTGAGCTTTCAGTACTTGTTCTACTTGAGTGGTAACCATAGAAGCATGTTTGCTATATAGTTTAAGTTCACCTCTAATATTAGCCATATAATCACCCAAGTGCTTAATCATATAAGCATTTTGTTTTAATTGTCTACCAAAATAAGCATTAAAGTCGTCTTGCTTAAACATAAAGTTATCAAACTCATCCAAGCACTGACTAGCAATTTTAGTAGGAGGGACTTCAGCTTTATCATATCTATAGAGAGAATTTACCTTTACTACCTGTGTTGGGTTATCGAGGTCTGGAGGTTCTTCAATAAATAGAGGATTAAGATCATATGTTTCTTCAACAGGCGGTAAATTAAGACCATGTATTTCTTCAATAGGAGGTAAATTCTTAACATCTTCAACTTTAATACCTTTTTCTATCATAGATTTCTTTGCCTCTTGCATATCTTCGGGACTGAGAAATAGAACACCTCTCTTTTTCGGAGTTGGTTTAGGAATAGGATCGTTAATTGGAGCAGGAGCTGGCTCAGGAGGTGCCCAATTATTTTTATTTGTCAACATATTATTCAATAGAATTTCAGCTTCATCTGGTGTTCTTTCCCTGAAAAGAGAACCAGCACAACTACCCAGGTAATCTCTGGAAGCATCGGTTAGTCCATTATAAAAGATATCAAGTATTTCATGTTTCTTAAGAGGATGATCAAGCAAAGCATTAAGTAGCTTGAGAAGCCTCCCCCAAGCTTGTGGGAGACTCTCTTCTTTAATTTGCACAAAGTTGTATATTTCCTTTAAGGCAGCTTGTTTCTTATGAGCAGGGAAATATTTAGCAGAGAAGTAATAAATCATATCCTGGGGACTACGCACACAACCAGGATCAAGAGAATTAAACCATATCTTAGCATCACCCTTTAATGAGAACGAAAATATCTTAAGTATATAAAAGTAGCGTGATCTCTCATCATTAGTAAACAGGGTGGCTATATCATTTAATTTAGTAAGATGTGCCACAACAGTTTCAGATTCATAACCATGGAAAGGATCAGACTCAACCAAAGTAATTATATCAGGATCAACAGAGAATTCATAATCCTTATCAGGAACACAGATAGGTGAAGTAGCAAAAGCAGGGCCAGGCCTCATTTTATCTTTAAGAGATTCTTTGTTCCATTTAATTAATAGCCTTTTAAGTTCATGACGATCTCTGCAAGCTAGAATAGCGGCAGAGGATTCCATATCAAAAACATAACCCTCAGGAATAATAGTGTAACATCCCAAATTTTCAATTTGGAATGTTAAACATTAGATCATCATGCATATCATATTTTCTTGCATTTTGGTCGATCCTAGAAATTTCACGCAACTCAAGGACCCTCGGAGAGAGTTGGAGATTTCGTTATTTTCATATTTGAGTTTCTCAAATTTTGAAAAGAGGATCATTTGATTTTATTTATTTTATCTTCAATTATTTTTCCAATATCAAACATGAGAGAGGAATAATATGACTTTCCCAAATTTAGGAAAAATGAAGATTTAAATAAATAAATCAAATTTTGGATTTTTCAGAATTTATCTGTATTTTATTTGAATTAGGAAAAAATGCGAGTTTTAAAAATATTGCATTTAGGCCCCGAGTAAAAGTTCATTTTGTTCGACTCATTTTTAGGAGTCGGGGAAAATTTATTTCGTAAATTTTGGAGCTCGTTAGATTTTATTTTTCTTCATTTTTCTGCTCGCGAAATTATTTTAAAAAAAATGCGTCGCGCCCACCTGGGCCAAAGGCCCAGCCGGCCAGCCGGCCCAGCCGCCCGCGCCCTCCCCTCGCGCGCGCGCACACCGCTCTGTCGCCGTCGCCGAGTCCGACTCGGACTCCGTTTCTTGCCCCCTCCCCCAAGTCTCATCCCCCCTCTTTATATACCCCCACACCCCCCTCTCCTCCCCACACTAGCCGCCGCCGCCGCCCGCAGCAGCAGCAGCAGCCAGCGCCGCCCCGCGCCGCGCCTCGCCCGCCGCCGCGCCGTTCGCCGCCGCCCGCGCCCGCCGCCGCCGCCGCTCGCCGCACCCCGCCGCCAAGCCGCCGCCCCGCCAGAGCCCCGCCTCGTCGAGGTAGCCCCGCGCCGCACCGCCCCCTCGCCCCGGTTCGGTTTTTTTTAAAAAAAACCGTTCCGGTTTATTTTTCGATGTTTTGGTTTTTTTTAAAAAAAAACCTAGATCGTTTTTTTTCTTTCCGGTTTTGTTATTTAGCGAGCGTTCGCCGAACCGTTCGTCTTAACAAACGCGATCACCGGTTCATTCTCGGTTAACGAACGTCCGTTCGTTTAACCGTTCATCGTTTTTCTTTTTCGTCGGATTTATTCCGCGATTTTCTGATCGCGATTTCAGATCTGATCTTCTTTCTAGTTTATCTTCTCGCTCGTTTATCGGATCAGGTGATTCAAGCGCTTGGAGTTTCATTTCGAAACCGCCGTTCCGACTAATCAACTTAAACAAGTTTTTGCTACTGTAAAATTTGACCTAGTTTCAAATTGCTAGAACCGAGTTGTTTTATTCCGCCGTTTGTTTTCCGTTGCTTTGTTCGGTTCGTTTTTCTTTTTGCAACGGGGGTTCTTAAGTTGAACTTTCTGGTTCGATCTTCTGTTCGAGTTTTACCCGTGCATTAGATGAGTACTTATTGTATGCTTGTTGTTTGTCTGCGATAGATCACCCGGAGTGCGCCGCCTGTTATTTCGAAGCTCTAGGTTTCGCGGATACTCAGCAAGGCAAGTAACACTTTGATCATACCTTTTTCTACTACCCAGTTTTATTGCATTAGATCAATCCTCAAACATTGCATGACTAGGATCTAATTAAATTGTGGGATGGGAAGTAGATGAGGTAGTACCTATTACCTGTTTTACTTATGAAACTTTTGGGAGTTACTTCTACGTTTGCTTATTATGCCATGCTATGCTAGTAGACGTGGATTGGGTGAGTGATATCCATGACAGATGTGAGTATTGTTAATTAATGGTTTATCTAAGGTGGCAACTTGAACACACATCTGGGTGGATTGAGGCACCTGGTTTCTACCAGGACTTGCCTGTTTCTTTTTGGACCGCCACCCAGGCTCAAAGGGATCATAAGATCATTCATGTTAGTAACTTCCGTGTGCAGCCACAAGCCATTATGGGCTCTGGCATAGTTGATTAAGTCGTGCGAACTCTTACAGGGTAGACTAGCAGATGTAGGGGAAAGTAGGTGTACCGGTCTATCCAACGTAAGGTGCTAGCGCTTCTGAAAGACTATGTCTCGGTCATCCGTTCCTCAAACACCATGTAGTGCGAGAAATCAAACGGAGGCGATCGAGTCTTGTGGGGAAAAGTGCGCAAACCTCTGCAGAGTGTACAAACTAATCATGATTAGCCGTGTCCCCGGTTATGGACGTCTTGAGTATCTAGTTCTTGAATATCATGTGAATCTCATCATGTTACTTCTAATTAATATTGTTGGGTTTTAATTGTTCACTTAATTGGGATCGGAATGCTGTCAACTATTCTCGATGTTTCAACCACCATGATAGTTAAATAAAATCTATTCCTTTGCAGTAGGGAAAAATTGGCTTTATGCAAAACTGTAACCATAGAGCTTTCCACCAGCCATATATGCATGTAGTATAGGCTTACCATTCACACTCTCTATGTGTTACATTGCCAGCATATTCCATGTGCTGACCCGTTTTCGGGCTGCGACGTTTCATGTTGCAGACTTTTCAGACGACGAGTAAGGTGCTTTTAGGTCGTGGTTCTATACTCAGTGATGCCGTTGGAGTTGATGGACTCACTTATTCTTCCAAGCCTTCCGCTGTTACCGTTATTAGATGGCCTTAAGCCATACTTATTGTAATAAGTTCTCTTTGAGACATCGATGTAATAAGTGTGTGATTGCTACTCTGTTATAAATCCTTCGAAGTACTGTGTGGTGTCAGCATTACTGATCCAGGGATGACACCGGAGCACAGAGACTTGACCATCTGAGGTCGGGTCGGTACAAAGATGGTATCAGAGCACACGCTGACTGTAGGACACGACCACTAAGTTAAAGCCAGAGATCACTATTCTCCTCTCATTTTCTAACTCCTCATCTTTTCTACTCTTTTAGGATGACGGACGCGAAGATCAAGTACGCTCAACCGGATGAAGGCACACCTTTTGGATTTCACTTGAAGGAAGTCACCAAGTACCTCAACATTGGACTACCAAGATTCACCGGGACATTCAACGCCACTCTGCCTGAAGAGGAGCGCTGGAAGATTCAAGCTCACGTTCCGGGAAGGACATTCGCGCCAATCACGAAGCCCATAGATAGTGTTTTCAGTGCACCAACCTGGAGTGTGGGAAAGAGCATGGCAGCTCATATCACCATGGGACGCATTGGAGAAGTTTATCAAGAAGACCTCAAGGACACTATATACCAGATTTGCGGACGCCGAGATGAACAATGGGAGATAGTCAGCACCAAGAAGGATAGATCCATTGCAGCTTTCATCCAGTAGTTAAACCAGCACATTCGACGCCAAGAGAACCAGATGTGCAATGACATGATAGAGTTGAAGAATGCGAAGGCAAGGATCATCGAGCTAGAAGGAGAACTGAAGGGTACACGCAAGGACTACATGGACGAGATCGTAGCTCTAGCAAGGCACAATGTCGATCTTAAGCAGGAGATTGAAGAACTCAAGGAGAGATTAGCATCCAAGAAGGAAGACAAGTACGTCGCATGTTTGTACAACTACATCATCATCGACGACACCGATTTGGATCCAAGTGAACCCGACTTTGAAGACGAAGCTGGAGCAGATATCATGGAGTCTTCCACCGATTCAAATTTCTAGATGACCACCAAATATTAGTAGTATTACCCCCATGTATACATTATAGTTCGAGCACTTTTGCGATAGTTTTAGACCGTTTGTATGCCCTTGTTTGAATTGAATGAAGTGATTTGTGTGCAATTGTCTCATGAGCATTTGGGTAGTGTTTTCTCCTTAGACCCCATTCTATTCTTAATTCTCATCTTTTCTAAACCCTCAGATGCCTCCGAGACGTGACAATGGATTTCCACCGGAGCTCACTCAGTTGATCCAGCAGCAGAACCAATTGATGCAGTTGCTAGTCCAGAACCAGCAGAACAACAACAACAACAACAACAACAACAACCCTCCGCCGCCGTCACCTGTTGATCATCTAGCCCGTTTCCTTAGGCTAAATCCGCCGGTGTTTTCCAGTAGCACCGAGCCAATAGTAGCAGACGATTGGCTCCGCAAGATAGGAAGGGAGTTGACCACTGCAGGATGCACAGATGTTGAGAAAGTGAAGTTTGCCGCACATCAGCTTGACGGACCCGCGACAGCATGGTGGGAGAATTTCACAGCCACTTACCCAGTTGACACTGTCACCTGGGATCAGTTTCAGCAAGCTTTCCGCACTGCCCATGTTTCAGCAGGAGCTATGGCCATGAAGAAGCGTGAGTTTCGCAACTTACGCCAAGGAGGAAGGACAGTTGGCCAGTACGTTGACGACTTCAGCAAGTTAGCACGTTATGCCCCAGATGACGTTGCTACGGATGCCGCTAAGCAGGAGAAGTTTCTAGAAGGACTGAATGATGAGCTAAGCATGCAGTTGATGGTAGCAAGTTTCAACAACTACCAGGAGTTGGTAGATCGTGCCATCATGATTGAAGGGAAGCAACAACAGATTGAGAACCGCAAGAGGAAGTATGGACAGGGGAAGTATAACTCTGGAGCCCAGCAGAAGTCCCGTTTTACCCCTAAACCGGGAGTTCAGTTTCAGCATACCCATGGAGGAAGTTGTTCGCACAACCAAAATGGCCACAAGAATGGTAATGGGAATGGAGGAAGCAATGACCAGAACCGTACCACCCCATCAACCCCAGCCAAGAGAGATCTGAGTCAAGTCACCTGTTTCAAGTGTTCCAAGACCAGACATTACGCTAATGAGTGTCCCGAAGGCCAGAATGGCAATGGAAGCTCTGGGAAGAAGCCAAACCCTTTCAATAGGGGACAAGTGAACCACGTTAGCGTGGAGGAGGTTGAAGCTCAGCCAGACGCAGTAATCGGTAAGTTTTTGGTTAAGTCATTTACTGCACTCGTTCTTTTCGATACTGGTGCATCGCATTCATACATATCAAGGGGATTTGTGGAAAAGTATAACCTGCCCACTAAGATTCTTAAAACACCTATGCTAGTAAGCTCGCCAGGAGCAGAGTACATGGCTAGACAAGGATGTTTTCAAATGCCATTAAGTATAGGACGGCATGTTTTCCCAACGGATTTAATCATTCTGGAATCCCAAGGTCTGGATGTGATTCTCGGTATGGATTGGCTATCGATGTATGGAGGAAACATCGATTGCGCCAGTAAGACAATTTTGCTCACAACGCCAGAAGGAAGAAGGATCAAGTATGTATCCCGACATACGCCAAACAGGACACAAGTAAATTCTTTATCAGGAGTCGTACAGGAGGAAGTACCAGTGGTGAAGGATTTTCCTGATGTGTTTCCTGAAGAATTGCCAGGAATGCCACCTGATAGAGATATCGAGTTCTTAATTGAGCTTTTGCCAGGCAATGGGACGATATCGAAGAGACCGTACAGGATGCCAGCACAAGATTTGGTGGAAATTAAGAAGCAGATTAAGGAGTTATTGGATAAAGGTTACATTCGCCCAAGTTCTTCGCCTTGGGGATCACCAGTACTTCTAGTGGAGAAGAAGGATGGATCATTAAGAATGGTCGTTGATTACCGTGGATTGAATGCAGTAACCATCAAGAACAAGTACCCACTGCCAATGATAAATGATCTGTTTGATCGTTTGCAAGGAGCTAAAGTGTTTTCCAAGATCGATTTGCGATCAGGGTACCATCAGTTGAAGATTCGAGAGCAGGACATGCCCAAGACCGCTTTTACCACGAGATACGGATTGTATGAGTATACCGTTATGTCATTCGGACTGACTAACGCACCTGCCTATTTCATGAACCTGATGAACAAGGTATTTATGGAGTTCTTGGATAAGTTCGTCGTAGTGTTCATTGATGACATACTGATTTTCTCAAAGAATGAAGAGGAGCATAAGGAACATTTGCGTTTGGTTTTGGAGAAACTAAGGGAACATCAGTTGTATGCCAAATTCAGCAAATGTGAGTTTTGGTTAAAGGAAGTTGGATTTCTTGGACATGTCATATCCGGAGAGGGTATATCAGTTGACCCCACCAAGGTTGAGACCGTAACCGAATGGGAAGCACCCACGACAGTTGGAGAGATCCAGAGTTTTCTTGGACTCGCAGGATACTACCGGAGATTCATTGAAAATTTCTCAAAGATTGCAAAGCCTATGACTGAATTGTTAAAGAAGGATACCAAGTTCAATTGGACTGAGGAATGTGAGGCCAGTTTTCAGGAGTTGAAGAAATGATTGGTTTCCTCACCAGTGTTAATTTTGTCGGATCAGACCAAGGATTATGAGGTGTATTGCGACGCTTCACGTCGAGGACTTGGAGCAGTGCTTATGCAGGAAGGAAGAGTTGTTTTGTATGCCTCTCGATAACTGAAACCTCATGAATTGAATTATGCTACGCATGATATGGAGTTAGCAGCCGTAGTGCATGCATTGAAGACATGGAGACATTTCCTCATTGGAAATCACTGTGAGGTGTACACGGATCACAAGAGTTTGAAGTACATTTTCACGCAGAAGGAGTTGAACCTCAGACAAAGGAGATGGTTGGAGCTCATCAAGGATTATGATATGAGATTGCATTACCATCCCGAAAAGGCTAATGTAGTAGCTGACGCATTGAGCCGTAAGAGCCATGTCAATACACTAATGACGGGAGAAATACCAAGGGAGTTAGCCGAAGATCTTCGTGAACTATGTTTGGAGATAGTTCCGAGAGGCTATGTAGCAGCACTGGAGATTCAATCAACATTGATGGATAAAATCAAAGAGGCTCAGAAATCTGACAAGGAGATTGCAGATATAAAGAAGAAAATGAGCGAAGGAAAAGCAAAGGGATTTCGTGAGGATGAGCATGATACCCTATGGTTTGAGGACTGTGTTTACGTGCCCAATGACCCGGAGATCAGGAAGTTGATTCTGCAAGAGGCACATGATTCACCCTATTCGATTCACCCAGGTAATACCAAGATGTATTTGGACTTGAAGGAAACTTTCTGGTGGACCGGAATGAAGAAGGATATTGCAGCATATGTAGCAGTTTGTGATGTGTGTCATAGAGTAAAAGCAGAACATCAGAAGCCAGCCGGATTGTTACAACCATTGCCGATACCCGAATGGAAATGGGATAAGATAGGCATGGATTTTATCACAGGACTACCCAGGACGAAGGCAGGCTATGACTCGATATGGGTAGTAGTTGATCGTTTGACGAAGGTAGCACATTTCATCCCAGTTAAGACCACTTACACCAGTACTAAGTTGGCAAAGATATACATGACTAGGATCATTTGTTTGCATGGAGTTCCGAGGAGTATCGTATCAGATAGAGGAACCCAATTTACCTCAAAATTTTGGAATCAGTTGGATGAAACTTTGGGAACCAGACTGGAGTTTAGTACAGCTTTTCACCCACAGACGGATGGACAGACTAAGAGAGTCAATCCGATTTTGGAAGATATGCTGAGAGCTTGTGCACTAGATTATGGATCTAGTTGGGACGATAATTTGCCATATGCGGAGTTTTCTTACAACAACAGTTACCAAACCAGTTTGAAGATGGCACCTTTCGAAGCTTTATACGGAAGGAGGTGCAGGACACCGTTGTCATGGGACGAAGTTGGAGACCGTCAGTTGTTTGGACCAGATTTGATTAAGGAGTCTGAATGGAAAGTTGAGTTGATTCGCGATAGGCTCAAGGTAGCCCAGTCCAGGCAGAAGAGCTACGCAGATTCTAAACGCAAGGAGACAGTTTACGAAACCGGAGACAGAGTTTATCCTCGAGTATCCCCACTTCGAGGTGTTAAGCGCTTTGGAGTTAAAGGAGAGTTAGCACCGCGTTTCGTTGGACCGTATAAGATCTTGCAACGTATGGGAGAAGTCGCTTATAAGTTGGAATTACCAGAGGGACTGTCAGGAGTTCATGATGTATTCCATGTTTCTCAGCTAAAGAAATGTCACGCCGAAATGGCGGAGGTACCGCTAAGAGATACAGTGCCGCTTGAAGCGATTCAGTTGAAAGATGACTTAACATATGAGGAGAAACCAGTCAAGATTCTCGAGTATGCCAGCAGAGTTACCCGCAGCAAGGTTATCAAGTTTTGCAAAGTTCAGTGGAACCACCACTCAGAGGATGAAGCCACCTGGGAGAGAGAAGAAGATTTGCTCAAGGACTGTGACGCCCGGATAATTAAGCTACAGTGATCCCCCGCTAATGAGGCCACGTCACCTAGGTTACTGTTAGTAAACTCGTGTTAGTTCAAAACGATTCAAATTTAAATTTAAAATATAGGCAAACAACAAAAGTTTTCAAATAATAAAACTAAAATGTTCTGGTTGTGCCAAATAATGCGTAGGTAATTATGGTGGAGAAACCACACTTGTATAAAATATGTAAATACTCAAAATGAATAAAATAGTAGCAAAACAATTAGTTAAATGATTATAAAATAATAAACAATCACAAATGATTCTATATTAGGTGCCAAGTTAATTGTGGTAGTGGCATAAGTATTAAAAATATTTTAGGTACAACTTGGGTTTTTCATAAACACCGAAATTTAATAAAACAGAATAGAAGAAAAGAAATAAAATAGAAAAAAAACAAACTAATAGAAAACTAAACTAAAACGAGAGAGAATCCCTGGCCTTCCCTTGGGCCTCGGCCCATCCCAGCAAGTCGGCCCATGCCCCCTCCCCGGTCGCTCTCCCCTCCCCCCTGTTCCACCGACCCGGTGCGCACGCCGAGCGCGCCCCAACCGCACCCGCTCGCCGGCGTCGAGGTGGATAAGGGCGACGCCTCGGGCTCCCCTTTTCCTAGATCCCCCTCATCCACTCCCCCTGGACGCCTCCTCCATTCTGCCCTCTCTCTCGCCTCTCCCTCGAGCTCTCTCCCTCTCCACCGAGCGCATCCGACGCCGCGTCTTCGTCGTCCCCGCGGCCACCGGCGGCCCCGCGCCCGCTGATCCTGTCGGTGAGCTTCGCCAGGGTCGACTCCTTCGGCTGGTGGCCTCAGCTGGAGCTCGGAGGCGCTGCAGCATCGGATCCCCTTCGTCCCCATCTCCGACTGCCGTCGATCTTCTTCGTCTCCGACGCTGCCCCTGCAGCTCCTAAACCGCCACCGAGCCTCCTTGTGTGCTCCACGGTGAGCTCCCCTTCCTCTCCGCTCTCTTCTCCTCGCCCCAACATGCTTGTAGTCGCCGCCTCGTACGTGCCCGAGCCCATCACCGCGGGAGCTCATCGCCGACGAGCTTCCGGCGACCAAATGGTCCCGTTCCGGTGCCCATTTAGCTCGCCCGCGCACGTAGAGCCTGCATAGCCTCTTCTTTTGCTCCGTAGCACGCTGCTCCGCCATCTCCGACATCCACCCGTACGAGTCGCCGCCTCCGCTGCTCGCCGGCGTGGTTTCGGTCGTCCCCGAGACCAACCCGTAGCTCCATGCGACGCGCGATGTCGTTAGCTTTCGAACGGGAGTAGCCAGACCCGTTTTGGGCCACCGTGGCGAAATCCCGAGGCTCGCCGACGCCCTCCGCCGTGTTTTGGCTCGCCGAAGCCAACTCCGGCACCGGCATCCGACGTGGCCGACCTGGGGCCACCCCCAGGGTCACTACCAATGGGCCCCACGGGCCCCAGTTGACTGGGTTGACCAGTCAACCCTGCTGACTTGGCAACCCCCAGCCACTGACCAGTGGGGCCCACCCTCCTAATTAACAGGATATAATTAAATTAGTTTAGTTAACCTAAATTAGACACTGACAGGTGGGCCCAGTAGTTTAATAACTGAATTTAGATTAGTTTGAACCCTGTTTAACCCACTGTCTATGACAGGTGGTCCCCCATGTCAATTTGACCAGTCAACCGAACTGTTGGCTGCTGACGTCACTCTTACGCCATGCTGACGTCATATTCCATTTCTGTTAATTTATTTAATTTCAAAAAATGTTTAAACCTTTAGAAATTCATAGTAATTAAACCGTAACTCCGATGAAAATGTTTTCTATATGAAAGTTGCTCAGAACAACGAGACGAATCCGGATACGCAACCCGTTCGTCCGGCACACACCCCTAGCATATCGAACACGCAACTTTCCCCCTCCGGCTCCTCTGCCCGAAAACGCGAAACACCGGGGATACTTTCCCGGATGTTTCCCCCTTCACCAGTATCACTTACTACCGCGTTAGGTCACCTCTAGCACCACGCATTGCCATGTTATACTTTGATTGCTCTGTTATTTATTGTGTTACCCCTCCATTACTTCTTTCCGGTAGACCCTGTGCTGATGCTGATGCCCCTGTGGTCGACTACGTCACCGACGACCCCTCCTTGTCTGTGCAACTAGGCAAGCCCCCCCTTGATCACCAGATATCGCCTACTCTCCTCTATACTGCTTGCATTAGAGTAGTGTAGCTTGTTACTGCTTTCGTTATCCCTATCCTGATGCATAGCCTGTCTTTGATACTGCTGTTGATACCTTTACCTGCAATCCTACTTGCTTAGTATAGGATGCTAGTGTTCCATCAGTGGCCCTACACTCTTGTCTGTCTGCCATGCTATACTACTGGGCTGTGATCACCTCGGGAGGTGATCATGGATATATACTATACTTTAAACATGATACATGTGGTGACCAAAGTCGGGTTGGCTCGAGGAGTACCCGCGAGTGATTCACGGATTGGGGGCTGAAAGGACCTTTGTCCCGACGGCCCTCTATGTGGATCTTTGTGGCGGAACGGCAGGGCAGTTCGGGGCTACCTGGGTGAGAGGTGAGCCTGGCCCTGTTGGCGTTCGCGGATACTTAACACGCTTAACGAGATCTGGGTATTTGATCTGAGTCTGGCCATTTGGTCTATACGCACTAACCAACTACGCGGGAAAGATATGGGCACTCGGCGTCGTGGTATCAGCCGAAGCACTTCTTGACGTCAGCGACTGAGTGGCGCGCGCCGGATTGGACTGGAACGCCACTAGGCTAGGTCTGCTTCCGGCCGCGTTCGCAACGTGCAGGTGTGCTCAGGGCGATGGGCCCAGACCCCTGTGCGCTTAGGTTTAGACCGGCGTGCTGACCGCTCTGTTGTGCCTAGGTGGGGCTGCGACGTGTTGATCTTCCGAGGCCGGGCATGACCCAGGAAAGTGTGTCCGGCCAAATGGGATCAAGCGTGTTGGGCTATGTGGTGCACCCCTGCAGGGAAGTTAATCTATTCGAATAGCCGTGTCCCTTGGTAAAAGGACGACCCGGAGTTGTACCTTGAACTTATAACAACTAGAACCGGATACTTGATAAAACACACCCTTCCAAGTGCCAGATACAACCCAGTGATCGCTCTCTAACAGGGCATCGAGGAGGGGATCGCCGGGTAGGATTATGCTATACGATGCTACTTGGAGGACTTCAGTCTACTCTCTTCTATATGCCGCAAGACGGAGACTGCCAGAAGCGTAGTCTTCGACAGGATTAGCTATCCCCCTCTTATTCTGGCATTCTGCAGTTCAGTCCACCGATATGGCCTTTTACACATATATCCATGCATATGTAGTGTAGCTCCTTGCTTGCGAGTACTTTGGATGAGTACTCACGGTTGCTTTTCTCCCCCTTTTCCCCTTTCCCTTCTACCCGGTTGCCGCAACCAGACGATGGAGCCCAGGATCTAGACGCCACCGTCGACGACGACTCCTTCTACACTGGAGTTGCCTACTACTACGTGCAGCCCGCTGACGACGACCAGGAGTAGTTAGGAGGATCCCAGGCAGGAGGCCTGCGCCTCTTTCGATCTGAATCCCAGTTTGTGCTAGCCTTCTTAAGGCAAACCTTGTTTAACTTATGTTTGTACTCAGATATTGTTGCTTCCGCTGACTCGTCTATGATCGAGCACTTGTATTCGAGCCCTCGAGGCCCCTGGCTTGTATTATGATGCTTGTATGACTTATTTTATTTGTAGAGTTGTGTTGTGATATCTTCCCGTGAGTCCCTGATCTTGATTGTACACATTTGCGTGCATGATTAGTGTACGATTGAATCGGGGGCGTCACAAGGACCACCCTCACCTATTTTCTAGCCAACCCGAATCTCGAGGGCGAGATTCATCTTAAGGGGGGTAGGTTTGTAACATCCCAAATTTTCAATTTGGAATGTTAAACATTAGATCATCATGCATATCATATTTTCTTGCATTTTGGTCGATCCTAGAAATTTCACGCAACTCAAGGACCCTCGGAGAGAGTTGGAGATTTCGTTATTTTCATATTTGAGTTTCTCAAATTTTGAAAAGGGGATCATTTGATTTTATTTATTTTATCTTCAATTATTTTTCCAATATCAAACATGAGAGAGGAATAATATGACTTTCCCAAATTTTGGAAAAATGAAGATTTAAATAAATAAATCAAATTTTGGATTTTTCGGAGTTTATCTGTATTTTATTTGAATTAGGGAAAAATGCGAGTTTTAAAAATATTGCATTTAGGCCCCGAGTAAAAGTTCATTTTGTTCGACTCATTTTAGGAGTCGAGGAAAATTTACTTCGTAAATTTTGGAGCTCGTTAGATTTTATTTTTCTTCATTTTTCTGCTCGCGAAATTATTAAAAAAAATGCGTCGCGCCCACCTGGGCCAAAGGCCCAGCCAGCCAGCCGGCCCAGCCGCCCGCGCCCTACCCTCGCGCGCGCGCACCGCGCCGTCGCCGCGCCTGCCGCCGCCGCCGTCGCCGAGTCCGACTCGGACTCCGTTTCTTGCCCCCTCCCCCAAGTCTCCTCCCCCCTCTTTATATACCCCCACACCCCCCTCTCCTCCCCACACCAGCCGCCGCCGCCCGCAGCAGCAGCCGCAGCCAGCGCCGCACCGCGCCGCACCTCGCCCGCCGCCGCCGCCGTTCGCCGCCGCCAGCGCTCGCCGCCGCCGCCAGTCGCCGCCGCCAGCGCCCGCCGCCGCCGCCGCTCGCTGCCGCCGCCAGCGCCGCACCCCGCCGCCAAGCCGCCGCCCCGCCGGAGCCCCGCCTCGTTGAGGTAGCCCCGCGCCGCACCGCCCCCTCGCGCCAGTTCGGTTTTTTTAAAAAAACCATTCCGGTTTATTTTTCGATGTTTCGGTTTTTAGAAAAAAAAACCTAGATCGTTTTTTTCTTTCCGGTTTTGTTATTTAGCGAGCGTTCGCCGGACCGTTCTTCTTAACGAACGCGATCACCGGTTAGTCTCGGTTAACGAACGTCCGTTCGTTTAACCGTTCGTCGTTTTTCTTTTTCGTCGGATTTATTCCGTGATTTTCTGATTGCGATTTCAGGTCCGATCTTCTTTCTAGTTTATCTTCTCGCTCGTTTATCGGAATCAGGTGATTCAAGCGCCTGGAGTTTCGTTTCGAAGCCGCCGTTCTGACTAATCAACTTAAACAAGTTTTTGCTACTGTAAAATTTGACCTAGTTTCAAATTGCTAGAACCGAGTTGTTTTATTCCGCCGTTTGTTTTCCGTTGCTTTGTTCGGTTCGTTTTTCTTTTTGCAACCGGGGTTCTTAAGTTGAACTTTCTGGTTCGATCTTCTGTTCGAGTTTTACCCGTGCATTAGATGAGTACTTATTGTATGCTTGTTGTTTGTCTGCGATAGATCACCCGGAGTGCGCCGCCTGTTATTTCGAAGCTCTAGGTTTCGCGGATCCTCAGCAAGGCAAGTAACACTTTGATCATACCTTTTTCTACTACCCAGTTTTATTGCATTAGATCAATCCTCAAACATTGCATGACTAGGATCTAATTAAATTGTGGGATGGGAAGTAGATGAGGTAGTACCTATTACCTGTTTTACTTATGAAACTTTTGGGAGTTACTTCTACGTTTGCTTATTATGCCATGCTATGCTAGTAGACGTGGATTGGGTGAGTGATATCCATGACAGATGTGAGTATTGTTAATTAATGGTTTATCTAAGGTGGCAACTTGAACACACATCTGGGTGGATTGAGGCACCTGGTTTCTATCAGGACTTGCCTGTTTCTTTTTGGACCGCCACCCAGGCTCAAAGAGATCATAAGATCATTCATGCTAGTAACTTCTGTGTGCAGCCACAAGCCATTATGGGCTCTGGCATAGTTGATTAAGTCGTGCGAACTCTTACAGGGTAGACTAGCAGATGTAGGGGAAAGTAGGTGTACCGGTCTATCCAACATAAGGTGCTAGCGCTTCTGAAAGACTATGTCTCGGTCATCCGTTCCTCAAACACCATCTAGTGCGAGAAATCAAACGAAGGCGATCGAGTCTTGTGGGGAAAAGTGCGCAAACCTCTGCAGAGTGTACAAACTAATCATGATTAGCCGTGTCCCCGGTTATGGACGTCTTGAGTATCTAGTTCTTAAATATCATGTGAATCTCATCATGTTACTTCTAATTAATATTGTTGGGTTTTAATTGTTCACTTAATTGGGATCGGAATGCTGTCAACCATTCTCGATGTTTCAACCACCATGATAGTTAAATAAAATCTATTCCTTTGCAGTAGGGAAAAATTGGCTTTATGCAAAACTGTAACCATAGAGCTTTCCACCAGCCATATATGCATGTAGTATAGGCTTACCATTCACTACTCTCTATGTATTACATTGCCAGCATATTCCATGTGCTGGCCCGTTTTCGGGCTGCGACGTTTCATGTTGCAGACTTTTCAGACGACGAGTAAGGTGCTTTTAGGTCGTGGTTCTATACTCAGTGATGCCGTTGGAGTTGATGGACTCACTTATTCTTCCAAGCCTTCCGCTGTTACCGTTATTAGATGGCCTTAAGCCATACTTATTGTAATAAGTTCTCTTTGAGACATCGATGTAATAAGTGTGTGATTGCTACTCTGTTATAAATCCTTCGAAGTACTGTGTGGTGTCAGCATTACTGATCCAGGGATGACACCGGAGCACAGAGACTTGACCATCTGAGGTCGGGTCGCTACAAATAGGCCTATCTTCATCATCACTTTCATCATTATAATCAGATTCAATAATTTCTTTCTCTCTAGCATTAGCAATTTGTTCATCAAGAAATTCACTAAGGGGCACAGTAGTATCAGGCATAGAAGTAGTTTCATCATAAGTATCATGCATAGCAGAAGTGGGTTTAGGTATCACAAGCTTACTCATAACATAAGGTGAATCAAGTGCAAGGCTAGATGGCAGTTCCTTACCTCCCCTCGTAGTTGAGGGATAAATTGTTGTCTTAGCGTCTTTCAAGTTCTTCATAGTGTCCAGCAGATATAAATCCCAAGTGACTCAAAGAATAGAGCTATGCTCCCCGGCAACGGCGCCAGAAATTAGTCTTGATAACCCACAAGTATAGGGGATCGCAACAACTTTCGAGGGTAGAGTATTCAACCCAAATTTATTGATTCGACACAAGGGGAGCCCAAGAATATTCTCAAGTATTAGCAGCTGAGTTGTCAATTCAACCACACCTAGAAACTTAGTATTGCAGCAAAGTGTTTAGTAGCAAAGTAATATGATAGTGGTGGTAGCGGTAACAAAGAGTAATGAAAGCAAAGTAATATTTTTGGTGTTTTGTAGTGATTGTAACAGCAGCAACGGGAAAGTAAATAAGCGTAAACCAGTATATGGAAAGCTCGTAGGCACCGGATTAATGATGGATAATTATGCCGGATGCGGTTCATCATGTAACAGTCATAACATAGGGTGACACAGAACTAGCTCCAATTCATCAATGTAATGTAGGCATGTATTATAGTCATACGTGCTTATGGAAAAGAACTTGCATAACATCTTTTGTCCTACCCTCCCGTGGTAGCGGGGTCCTAATGGAAACTAAGGGATATTAAGGCCTCCTTTTAATAGAGAACCGGAACAAAGCATTAGCACATAGTGAATACATGAACTCCTCAAACTATGGTCATCACCGGGAGTGGTCCCGATTATTGTCACTTCGGGGTTGCCGGATCATAACACATAGTAGGTGACTATAGACTTGCAAGATAGCATGAACACACATATATTCATGAAAACATAATAGGTTCAGATCTGAAATCATGGCACTCGGGCCCTAGTGACAAGCATTAAGCATAGCAAAGTCATAGCAACATCAATCTCAGAACATAGTGGATTCTAGGGATCAAACCCTAACAAAGCTAACTCGATTACATGATAAATCTCATCCAACCCATCACCGTCCAGCAAGCCTGCGATGGAATTACTCACGCACGGCGGTGAGCATCATGAAATTGGTGCTGGAGGATGGTTGATGATGACGACGGCGATGAATCCCCCTCTCCGGAGCCCCGAATGGACTCTAGATCAGCCCTCCCGAGAGGTTTTAGGGCTTGGCGGCGGCTCCGTATCGTAAAACGCGATGATTTCTTCTCTTCTATTTTTCTCCCCAAAAGCCAATATATAGAGTTGGAGTTGGCGTCGGTAGGTGTCCAGGGGGCCCACGAGGTAGGGGGCGCGCCCTAGGGGGGCGTCCCCCACACTCGTGGACAGGGTGTGGGCCCCCTGGTCTTCATCTTTGGCGAGGATTATTTATTATTTATTCTAATATATTCCGTGGAGTTTCAGGTCATTCCGAGAACTTTTGTTTTCTGCACATAAAACAACATCATGACAATTCTGCTGAAAACAGCGTCAGTCCGGCTTAGTTTCATTCAAATCATACAAGTTAGAGTCCAAAACAAGGGCAAAAGTGTTTGGAAAAGTAGATACGACGGAGACGTATCATGGATCCCCTATACTTGTGGGTCATCAAGACTCTTTTCTAGCGCCGTTGTCAGGGAGTGAAGCGCCTTTGGTAGGTGGAATTTGGTAAGTAAAAATTTATATAGTGTGCTGAAATTTACTGTCACTTGTTATTATGGAAAGTAATCCTCTAAGGGGCTTGTTCGGGGTATCTTCACCCCGACCGGTAGAGCAAAGAGTTGCTCCTCAACCTACTGAACCTATGGAAAATGAAAATGTCTACTTTGAAATTCCTTCGGGTATGATAGAAAAACTGCTAGCTAATCCTTTTGCAGGAGATGGAACATTACATCCTGATGAGCACCTAATATATGTGGATGAAGTTTGTGGATTGTTTAAGTTTGCAGGTATGCCCGATGATGTTATCAAGAAGAAGGTCTTCCCTTTATCTTTGAAGGGAGATGCATTGACATGGTATAGGCATGTGATGATATGGGATCATGGAACTACAAGCGATTGAAATTGGAATTTCATCAGAAGTTTTATCCTATGCATCTTGTTCATCATGATCGTAATTATATATATAATTTTTGGCCTCGCGAAGGAGAAAGCATCGCTCAAGCTTGGGGGAGGCTTAAATCAATGTTATATTCATGCCCCAATCATGAGCTCTCAAGAGAAATGATTATTCAAAATTTTTATGCTCGTCTTTCTGACAACAATTGCACCATGCTCTATACTTCTTGTATCGGTTATTTTATGATGAAGACTATTTAATTCAAATGGGATTTATTGGAAATAATTAAACGCAACTCTGAAGATTGGGACCTCGATGAAGGTAAGGAGTCAGGTATAACACCTAAGTTTGATTGTGTTAAATCTTTTATGGATACCGATGTTTTCCGTAAATTTAGCACTAAATATGGACTTGACTCTGAGATAGTAGCTTCTTTTTGTGAATCCTTTGCTACTCATGTTGATCTCCCTAAGGAGAAGTGGTTTAAATATCATCCTCCCATAGAAGTAAAAGTAGTTGCACCTATTAAAGTTGAAGAAAAGACTATCACTTATAATGATCCTATTGTTCCTACTGCTTATGTTGAGAAACCACCTTTCCCTGTTAGAATAAAGGATCATGCTAAAGCTTCAACTATGGTTCGTAAAAGCAATATTAGAACTTATACACCTCCTGAGCAGGTTAAAGTTGAACCTAATATTGCTATTGTTAAAGATCTCTTGGCTGATAATATTGATGGGCATGTTATTTATTTCTGTGATGAGACTACTAGAATTGCTAAACCTAGTGCTAAAGATAAACATAGACCTGTGGTAGGCATGCCTGTTATTTCTGTTAAAATAGGAGATCATTGTTATCATGGCTTATGTGATATGGGTGCTAGTGCTAGTGCAATACCTATTAACTTATACAAAGAAATTATGCATGATATTGCACCTGCTGAGTTAGAAGATATTGATGTCACAATTAAACTTGCCAATAGAGATACTATTTCACCAATTGAGATTGTTAGAGATGTTGAAGTCTTGTGTGGGAAAACTAAATATCCTGCTAATTTTCTTGTTCTTGGTTCCCCACAAGATAGCTTTTGTCCCAGTATATTTGGTAGACCCTTCTTAAAAATTGTTAATGCTAAGATAGACTGCGAAAAGTATGATGTTACTATTGGTTTGGGTGATATGTCTCATGAGTTTAACTTTTCTAAATTTCGTAGACAACACCGCGAAGAGGAATTGCCTAGTAAAGATGAAATTATTGGTCTTGCTTCTATTGTCGTACCTCCTAGTGATCCTTTAGAACAATATTTGTTAGACCATGAAAATGATATGTTTATGAATGAAAGAAGGGAAATAGATGAAGTGTTCTTTAAACAAGGACCTATTCTGAAACACAACTTGCCTGTTGAAATCCCAGGGGATCCTCCTCCACCCAAGGGTGATCCCGTGTTTGAGCTTAAACCATTGCCTGATACTCTTAAATATGCTTATCTTGATGAAAAGAAGATATATCCTGTTATTATTAGTGCATGCTAACCTTTCAGAGAAGGAGGAAGAGAATTATTGAAAACTCTGAAGAAGCACCGTGCTGCTATTGTATATATTCTTGATGATCTTAAGGGCATTAGTCCCACTCTATGTCGACATAAAATAAATTTGGAGAAAGATGCCAAACCAGTTATTGATCACCAACGACGGCTAAATCGTAAGATGAAAAAAGTGGTAAGAAAGGAAATACTAAAGCTCCTTGAGGCAGGTATAATTTATCCCATTGCTGATAGTCAGTGGGTAAGCCCTGTCCATTGTGTCCCTAAGAAGGGAGGTATTACTGTTGTTCCTAATGATAAAGATGAATTGATTCCGCAAAGAATTATTACAGGTTATAGGATGGTAATTGATTTCTGCAAATTAAATAAAGCTACTAAAAAATATCATTGCCCCTTGCTATTCATTGATCAAATGCTAGAAAGATTATCCAAACATACACATTTTTGCTTTCTATATGGTTATTCTGGTTTCTCTCAAATACCCGTGTCAGCCGATGATCAAGCTAAGACCACTTTTACTTGCCCTTTCGGTACTTTTGCTTATATACGTATGCCTTTTGGTTTATGTAATGCACCTACTACCTTTCAAAGATGCATGATGGCTATATTCTCTGACTTTTGTGAAAAGATTTGTGAGGTTTTCAAGGACGACTTCTCCATTTATGGATCCTCTTTTGATGATTGCTTGAGCAACCTTGATCGAGTTTGGCAGAGATGTGAAGAAACTAATCTTGTCTTGAATTGGGAAAAGTGCCACTTTATGGTTAATGAAGGTATTGTATTGGGGCATAAAATTTCTGAAAGAGGTATTGAAGTTGATAAAGCCAAGGTTGATGCTATTGAAAAGATGCCATGTCCCAAGGACATCAAAGGTATAAGAAGTTTTCTTGGTCATGACAGTTTTTATAGGAGGTTCACTAAGGACTTCTCAAAAATTTCTCGACCTCTGACTAACCTATTACAAAAAGATATACCATTTGTCTTTGATGATGATTGTGTAGAAGCATTTGAAATACTTAAGAAAGCATTGATTTCTGCACCTATTGTTCAGCCACCTGATTGGAACTTACCCTTTGAAATTATGTGTGATGCTAGTGATTATGCTGTAGGTGCTGTTCTAGGGCAAAGAGTTGATAAGAAATTAAATGTTATTCAATATGCTAGTAAAACTCTAGACAGTGATCAGAGAAATTATGCTACTACTAAAAGGAATTCTTAGCAGTTGTATTTGCTTGTGATAAGTTCAGACCTTATATTGTTGATTCTAAAGTAACTATTCACACAGATCATGCTGCTATTAAATATCTTATGGAAAAGAAAGATGCTAAGCCTAGACTTATTAGATGGGTTCTCTTGCTACAAGAATTTGATTTGCATATTATTGATAGAAAGGGAGCTGAGAACCCCGTTGCAGACAACTTGTCTAGGTTAGAAAATGTTCTTGATGACCCACTACCTATTGATGATAGCTTTCCTGATGAACAACTAAATGTCATAAATGCTTCTCGTACTGCTCCATGGTATGCTGATTATGCTAATTACATTGTTGCTAAATTTATACCACCTAGTTTCACATACTAGCAAAAGAAAAAGTTTTTCTATGATTCGAGACATTACTTTTGGGATGACCCACATCTTTATAAAGAAGGAGTAGATGGTGTCATTAGACGTTGTGTACCTAAGCATGAACAGGAACAGATCCTACGCAAGTGTCATTCCGAGGCTTATGGAGGACACCACGCTGGAGATAGAACTGCACATAAGGTATTGCAATCCGGTTTTTATTGGCCTACTCTCTTCAAGGATGCCCATAAGTTTGTCTTATCTTGTGATGAATGTCAAAGAATTGGTGATATTAGTAGACGTCAATAGATGCCTATGAATTATTCACTTGTTATTGAACCATTTGATGTTTGGGGCTTTGATTATATGGGACCGTTTCCTGCCTCTAATGGGTATACTCATGTTTTAGTTGCTGTTGATTACGTTACTAAGTGGGTAGAAGCTATTCCAACTAGTAGTGCTGATCATAACACCTCTATTAAGATGCTTAAAGAAGTTATTTTTCCGAGGTTTGGAGTCCCTAGATATTTAATGACTGATGGTGGATCACATTTTATTCATGGTGCTTTCCGTAAAATGCTTGCTAAGTACGATGTTAATCATAGAATTGCATCCCCTTATCACCCACAGTCTAGTGGTCAAGTAGAATTGAGTAATAGAGAACTCAAATTAATTTTGCAAAAGACTGTTAATAGATCTAGAAAGAATTGGTCCAAGAAACTTGATGATGCATTATGGGCCTATAGAACTGCATATAAAAATCCTATGGGTATGTCTCCGTATAAAATGGTTTGTGGAAAAACATGTCACTTACCCCTCGAACTAGAACATAAGGCATATTGGGATATTAAAGAGCTCAACTATGATTTCAAACTTGCCGGCGAGAAGAGGCTGTTTGACATTAGCTCACTTGATGAATGGAGAACCCAAGCCTATGAGAATGCCAAACTGTTTAAAGAAAAAGTGAAAAGATGGCATGACAAAAGAATACAAAAGCGTGAGTTTAATGTAGATGATTATGTATTATTATACAACTCTCGTTTAAGATTTTTTATAGGAAAACTTCTCTCTAAATGGGAAGGCCCTTACGTTAGCGAGGAGGTCTATCATTCCGGTGCCATAAAAATCAACAACTCCGAAGGCACAAATCCGAAGGTGGTGAACGGTCAAAGAATCAAACATTATATCTCAGGTAATCCTATAAATTTTGAAACCAATGTTATTGAAACCGTAACACCGGAGGAATACATAAGGGACACTTTCCAGAACGTTTCAGACTCCAAAAAGGAATATGTGTGTGGTACGGTAAGTAAACCGACTCCGAAATAGTTCTAATGGCAATTTTTCTCCATTTTAGAATATTTAGAAAAATAGAAAAATAAGAAGCAGTCCGGGAAGGACACGAGGGTTCCACGAGGGTGGAGGGCGCGCCCCTGCCTCGTGGGCACCTCACGTGCTCTCCGGACTCCGTTTTCTTGCAGGACACATATTTTGGTCGGTAAAAATTCATTATATAATCTCCCGAAGGTTTTGACCACTGTATCACGCAATTATCCTCTGTTTGTGTTTCGAGCTGTTGCTGCTGCAGATTAGAGCAAGATGTCTTCTCAATAGTCAGCCGGGGAGAGCCGAGTGTCTCATCCGGCATCGAGATCAAGGACAAACAGTGATGCTGACCACTTTGGGCCAGTAATGGAGGAAGAGATGGAGGCTGATTTGAAGAGGATAGTTGCCATGGAGGAGGATCAAGAAGTCACTTCTCGCTTTCGAGCTGGATTCACAATGGGGGAACTACAAAGCTCGGCTATTCCAAACTCGGTTATCCCTTCCAATGTTAGATTTCTTTCTTACGAGAATATGAAAAAGACTGTTACTTGTTCCCTCGCAGCTATGCAATATCCATGGGTGCAAAGAGCTTTAACCATCACGGGTAAGCTCCGTAAGGAGACAATGGATCTCAAGTAGCAACTCAATAAGCTCGAGGAAGAGAATCGTATCCTGAGGAGTATCATCGCCAAGAATATCACACCATCACCGAAAAAGGAGATATAATCATATGGGTATGGGCACTCCCCTTGGCAACTGCCAAGCTTGGGGGAGGTGCCCTGGTATCGTATCACCATCACACTCCTATCTTTACCGTTTTTCTTAGTTTGATCCTTTTAGTAATATCTTGATCTAGTAGAATAAAGTTTTAGTATGATTTAGTTTTGAGTTTTGCTTTATGATTCCTTTATGTAATCGAGTCCGTGAACTATATAATAAAGATTAGTGTTGAGTCGAGGGCTTGATTATCTTGCTATGATCTTGAGGGAATAAAGAAAAAAGAAAGAATAAAAAGAACAAAGAGATCATATTGATCTTATGGAGAGTAATGACTTCACATAGAAAGAGTATGATGATAAAAAATTGTTGAGAGTGGACAAACATAGTTTTGGTCATCGTTGCAATTAATAGGAAGTAATAAATAAAGAGAGGTTTCACATATAAATATACTATCTTGGACATCTTTTATGATTGTGAGCACTCATTAAAGTATGACATGCTAAAGAGTTGATGTTGGACAAGGAAGACAACATAATGGGTTATGTTTTATTATATTTGAGATAAAGTATATTGTCATGGATCATCCAACATGTTGAGCTTGCCTTTCCCCCTCATGGTAGCCAAATTCTTTGCACTAAGTAGAGATACTACTTGTGCTTCCAAATACCCTTAAATCCAGTTTTGCCATAAGAGTCCACCATATATACCTATGGATTGAGTAAGATCCTTCAAGTAAGTTGTCATCGGTGCAAGCAATAAAAATTGCTCTCTAAATATGTATGACTTATTAGTGTGGGAGAAAATAAGCTTTATACGATCTTGTGATGTGGAAGAAATAAAAGCGACGGACTGCATAATAAAGGTCCACATCACAAGTGGCAATATAAAGTGACGTTCTTTCGCATTAAGATTTTGTGCATCCAACCATAAAAGCGCATGACAACCTTTGCTTTCCTCTGCAAAGGGCCTATCTTTTACTTTTACCTTATGCAAGAGTCATGGTGATCTTCACCTTTCCTTTTTACATTTTATCCTTTGGCAAGCACAGTGTGTTGGAAAGATCCTGAGGATAAACTTTCCCTCTGCAAGGGGCTTATCTAATTGGATGTAAGTTAGCATGAATTATTATTGTTGACATTACCCCTGAGGTAAGAGGTTGGGAGGCGAAACTATAAGCCCCTATCTTTCTCTGTGTCCGATTAAAACTCCGTTACCACAAGTATTGCGTGAGTGTTAGCAATTGTGAAAGACTAAATGATAGTTGAGTATGTGGACTTGCTGAAAAGCTCTTATATTGACTCTTTCTGATGTTATGATAAATTGAAATTGCTTCGATGACTGAGATTATAGTTTGTTAGTTCTCAATAAAGTTTCTGATTCATACTTGACATTGTGAATAGATTATTACTTGAGCATAAGAAATCATATGACAATATCCATATATGTTGCTGTTATAAGAATGATCATGATGCCTTCATGTCCGTATTTTATTTTATCGACACCTCTATCTCTAAACATGTGGACATATTTATAGTTATCGGCTTCTGCTTGAGGATAAGCGAGGTCTAAGCTTGCGGGAGTTGATACGTTCATTTTGCATCATGCTTCTATATTGATATTTATTGCATCATGGGCTGTTATTACACATTATGTCACAATACTTATGCCTATTCTCTCTTATTTTACAAGGTTTACATAAAGAGGGAGAATGCCGGCAGCTGGAATTCTGGGCTGGAAAAGGAGCAAATATTAGAGACCTATTCTGCGCAACTCCAAAAGTCCTGAAACTCCATGAAAGTCATTTTGAGAATTAATAAAAATATTGAGCGGAAGATATACTAGAGGGGACCCACACCTTGGGCACGAGGGTGGGGGGCGCACCCTACCCCCCTGGGCGCGCCCCTGCCTCGTGGCCCCCCTTGTGGCCCTCCGGTGGCCATATTTTGCTATATGAAATCTTTCATCCGAAGAAAAATCAAAAGAAAGCTTTCGGGACGAGACTCCGCCGCCACGAGGCGGAACCTTGGCGGAACCAATCTAGGGCTCTAGCGGAGCTGTTCTACCAGGGACACTTCCCTCCGGGAGGGGGAAATCATCGCCATCGTCATCACCAACGCTCCTCTCATCAGGAGGGGGCCAATCTCCATCAACATCTTCACCAGCACCATCTCCTCTCAAACCCTAGTTCATCTCTTGTATCCAATTCTTGTCTTTAAGTCTGGGATTGGTACCTGTGGGTTGCTAGTAGTGTTGATTACTCCTTGTAGTTGATGCTAGTTGGTTTATTTGGTGGAAGATCATATGTTCAGATCCTTTATGCATATTAATACTCCTTTGGTTATGAACATGAATATGCTTTGTGAGTAGTTACGTTTTGTCGCTCACAAAGCATATTCATGTTCATAACCAAAGGAGTATTAATATGCATAAAGGATCTGAACATATGATCTTCCACCAAATAAACCAACTAGCATCAACTACAAGGAGTAATCAACACTACTAGCAACCCACAGGTACCAATCCCAGACTTAAAGACAAGAATTGGATACAAGAGATGAACTAGGGTTTGAGAGGAGATGGTGCTGGTGAAGATGTTGATGGAGATTGGCCCCCTCCTGATGAGAGGAGCGTTGGTGATGACGATGGTGATGATTTCCCCCTCCCGGAGGGAAGTGTCCCTGGTAGAACAGCTCCGCCAGAGCCCTAGATTGGTTCCGCCAAGGTTCCGCCTTGTGGCGGCGGAGTCTCGTCCCGAAAGCTTTCTTTTGATTTTTCTTCGGATGAAAGATTTCATATAGCAAAATATGGCCACCGGAGGGCCACAAGGGGGGCCACGAGGCAGGGGCGCGCCCAGGGGGGTAGGGTGCGCCCCCCACCCTCGTGCCCAAGGTGTGGGTCCCCTCTAGTATATCTTCCGCTCAATATTTTTATTAATTCTCAAAATGACTTTCATGGAGTTTCAGGACTTTTGGAGTTGTGTAGAATAGGTCTATAATATTTGCTCCTTTTCCAGCCCAGAATTCCAGCTGCCGGCTTTCTCCCTCCTTATGTAAACCTTGTAAAATAAGAGAGAATAGCCATAAGTATTGTGGCATAACATGAAATAACAGTCCATAATGCAATAAATATCGATATAAAAGCATGATGCAAAATGGACATATCAACTCCCCCAAGCTTAGACCTCGCTTGTCCTCAAGCGGAAGCCGATAACGATAAATATGTCCCCATGTTTAGAGGTAGAGGTGTCAATAAAATAAAATACGGACATGAAGGCATCATGATTATTCTCATAACAGCAACATATATAGAATTTGTCATATGATTTCTTATGTTCAAGTGATGATATATTCACAATGCAAAAGTATGAATCAAAAACCTTATTGAGAACCAACAAACTATAACCTCAGTCATTGAAGCAATTGCAGTTTATCATAACATCAGAAAGAGTCTATGTCAGAGCTAAAAAGCAAATCCACATACTCAACTATCACCTAGTCCTTCATAATTGCTAACACTCACGCAATACTTGTGGTTACGGAGTTTTAATCGGACACAGAGAAAGATAGGGGCTTATAGTTTCGCCCCACAACCTTTTACCTCGAGGGTAATGTCAACAATAATAACTCATGCTCCCCTACATCCAATTATATATATATATATATATATATATATATATATATATATATATATATATATATATATATATATATATATATATATATATATATATATATATATATATATATCAGGTTCTTTCCAACATGCTGGGCTTGCAAAAGGATAAAATGAAAAAAGGAAAGGTGAAGATCACCATGACTCTTGCATAAGGTAGAAGATAATAATAAAAGATAGGCCCATCGCAGAGGGAAGTAGAGGTTGCCATGCACTTTTATGGTTGGATGCACAAAATCTCAATGCGGAAGAACGTCACTTTATATTGCCCCTTGTGGTATGAACCTTTATTATGCAGTCCGTCGCTTTTATTACTTCTACATCACAAGATCGTATAAAGCTTATTTCTCCCACACCAATCAATCATACATATTTAGAGCAATTTTTATTGCTTTTCACCGATGACAACTTACTTGAAGGATCTTACTGAATCCATAGGTAGATATGGTGGACTCTCATGGCAAAACTGGTTTAAGGGTATTTGGAAGCACAAGTAGTATCTCCACTTGGTGCTGAGAATTTGGCTAGCATGAGGGGGAAAGGCAAGCTCAACATGTTAGAGGATCCATGACAACATACTTTATTTCAGATATAAGAGAACATAACTCATCACATTGTCTTTCTTGTCCAACATCAACTCTTTTGCATGTCATATTTTAATGAGTGCTCCCAATCATAAAAGATGTCAATGATAATATATCTATATGTGAAACCTCTCTTTCCTTATTACTTCCTATTAATTGCAATGATGACCAAAGCTATGTCTGCCAACTCCCAACAACTTTTAATCATCATAGTCTTTCTATGTGAAGTCATTACTCTCAATAAGATCAATATGAACTTTTGTTTCTTTTTTATTCTTTTATTATTTTCTTTTATTCACCCAAGATCATAGCAAGTAAATCAAGCCCTTGACTCAACACTAATCTTTATTATATAGCTCACGGACTCAATTACATAGAGAGATCATAAAGCAAAACTCAAAGCTAGATCATGCCATAAAATTTATTCTACTAGATCAAGATACTACTAATAGGATCGAACTAAGAAAAACGGTAAAGATAGGAGTGTGATGGTGATACAATACCGGGGCACCTCCCCCAAGCTTGGCAGTTGCCAAGGGGAGTGCCCATACCCATATGATTATGTCTCCTTCTTTGTTGTTGGTGTAATATTCTTGGCGATAATTCCTCTCAGGATACGATTCTCCTCCTCGAGCTTGTTGACTTGCTGCTTGAGGTCCATTATTTCCTTATGAAGATTTCGTGTAACGGCTAAAGCTCCTTGCACCCAAGGGTGTTTCATAGCTGCGGGAGAACAAGTGACACTCCTCTTCATATTTTCATAAGAAAGAAATCTAACATTGGAAGGGATAACCGAGTTTGGAATAGCTGAGCTCTGTAGTTCCCCCATCGTGAACCCAGCTCGGAAGCGAGAGGTGACTTCTTGATCCTCCATGGCATCTACCCTCATCAAGTCAGCCTCCATCTCTTCCTCCGTTGCTGGCCCAAAGTGGTCAGCTTCGCTGTTTGCCCTTGGTTCCGGTGCCGGATTAGATACCCGGCTCTCCCCGACTGACTCTTGAGAAGACATCTTGCTCTAATCTGCAGCAGCAACAGCTCGTAACAGAAACAGAGGATATCTACGTGATATGGGAGTCAAAACTTTCGGGACAATATATAGTGAATTTTTGCCGACCAAAATATGTATCGTGCAAGAAAACGGAGTCCGGAAGGCACACGAGGTGCTCACGAGGTAGGGGGCGCGCCCTCCACCCTCGTGTCCTTCCCGGGCTGCTACTTATTTTTCTATTTTTCTAAATATTCCAAAACGGAGAAATATTGCCTTAGAAATTGTTTTGGAGTCGGTTTACTTACTGTACCACATACCTATTCCTTTTCGGAGTCTGAAACATTCTGGAAAGTGTCTCTTATGTATTCCTCCGGGGTTACGGTTTCAATAATATTGGTTTCAACATTTATGGGATTACCTGAGATATAATGTTTGATTCTTTGACCATTTACCACCTTCGGATTTGTACCTTTGAAGTTGTTGATCTTTATGGCACCGGAACGATAGACCTCCTCAATAGCGTAGGGGCCTTCCCATTTAGAGAGAAGTTTTCCTGCAAAAAACTTAAACGAGAGTTGTATAGCAATACATAGTCACCTACATTAAACTCCGCTTTTGTATTCTTTTGTCATGCCATCTTTTGACTTTTTCTTTAAAGAACTTGGCATTTTCATAAGCTTGGGTTCACCATTCATCAAGTGAGCTAATATCAAATAACCTCTTTTCACCGGCAAGTTTGAAATCATAGTTAAGCTCTTTAATAGCCCAATATGCCTTGTGTTCTAGTTCGAGAGGTAAGTGACATGCTTTTCCATAAACCAATTTATACGGAGATATACCCATAGGATTTTTATATGCAGTTCTATAGGCCCATAATGCATCATCAAGTTTCTTAGACCAATTCTTTCTAGACCTATTAACAGTCTTTTGCAAAATTAATTTGAGTTCTCTGTTGCTCAATTCTACTTGACCACTAGACCGTGGATGATAGGGAGATGCAATTCTATGATTAACGTCATACTTAGCAAGCATTTTACGGAAAGCACCATGAATAAAGTGTGAACCACCATCAGTCATTAAATATCTAGGGACTCCAAACCTCAAAAAAATAACTTCTTTAAGCATTTTAATAGAAGTGTTATGATCAGCACTACTAGTTGGAATAGCTTCTACCCACTTAGTAACGTAATCAACAACAACTAGAATATGTGTATATCCATTGGAGGCAGGAAAAGGTCCCATATAATCAAAGCCCAAACATCAAATGGTTCAATAACAAGTGATTAATTCATAGGCATTTCTTGACGTCTACTAATATTACCAATTCTTTGGCATTCATCATAAGACAAGACAAACTTACGGGCATCCTTGAAGAGAGTAGGCCAATAAAAACCGGATTGCAATACCTTATGTGCAGTTCTGTCTCCAGCGTGGTGTCCTCCATAAGCTTCGGAGTGACACTTGCGTAGGATCTGTTCCTGTTCATGCTCAGGTACACAACGTCTAATAACACCATCTACTCCTTCTTTATAAAGAAGTGGGTCATCCCAAAAGTAATGTCTCAAGTCATAGAAGAACTTTTTCTTTTGTTGGTATGTGAAACTAGGCGGTATAAATTTAGCAACAATGTAATTAGCATAATCTGCATACCATGGAGTACTACGAGAAGTTTATAACATTTAATTGTTCATCATGAAAGCTATCGTCAATAGGTAGTGGGTCATCAAGAACATTTTCTAACCTAGACAAGTTGTCTACAACGGGGTTCTCAGCTCCTTTTCTATCAACGATATGCAAATCAAATTCTTGTAGCAAGAGAACCCATCTAATAAGTCTAGGTTTAGCATCTTTCTTTTCCATAAGGTATTTAATAGCAGCATGATCGGTGTGAATAGTTACTTTAGAATCAACAATATAAGGTCTGAGCTTATCACAAGCAAATACAACTGCTAAAAGTTCTTTTTCAGTAGTAGCATAATTTCTTTGAGCATTGTCTAGAGTATTACTAGCATAATGGATAACATTTAATTTCTTATCAACTCTTTGCCCTAGAACAACACCTACTGCATAATCACTAGCATCACACATAATTTCAAAGGGTAAATTCCAATCAGGTGGCTGAACAATAGGTGCAGAGACTAATGCTTTCTTAAGTATTTCAAATGCTTCTACACAATCATCATCAAAGACAAATGGTATATCTTTTTGTAATAAATTAGTCAGAGGCCGAGAAATTTTTGAGAAGTCCTTAATGAACCTCCTATAAAATCCGACGTGACCAAGGAAACTTCTTATACCTTTGATGTCCTTGGGACATGGCATATTTTCAATAGCATCAACCTTGGCTTTATCAACTTCAATACCTCTTTCAGAAACTTTATGCCCCAAGAAAATACCTTCATTAGCCATAAAGTCGTCCAAGATTAGTTTCTTCACATCTCTGCAAAACTCGATCAAGATTGCTCAAGCAATCATCAAAACAAGATCCATAGACGGAAAAGTCGTCCATGAAAACCTCACAAATCTTTTCACAAAAGTCAGAGAATATAGCCATCATGCATCTTTGAAAGGTAGCAGGTGCATTACATAAACCAAAAGGCATACATCTATAAGCAAAGGTACCAACAGGGCATGTAAAAGTAGTCTTTGATTGATCTTCAGCCGACACAGGTATTTGAGAGAAACCAGAATAACTATCTAGAAAGCAATAGTGTGTATGTTTGCATAATCTTTCTAGAATTTGATCAATAAAAGGTAAGGGGTAATTGATACGTCTCCGTCGTATCTACTTTTCCAAACACTTTTGCCCTTGTTTTGGACTCTAACTTGTATGATTTGAATGGAACTAACCCGGACTGACGTTGTTTTCAGCAGAATTGCCATGGTGTTGTTTTATGTGCAGAAAACAAAAGTTCTCAAAATGACCTGAAACTCCACGGAATATCTTAGAATAAATAATAAAAAAATCCTCGCCAAAGATGAAGACCAGGGAGCCCACACCATGTCCACGAGGGTGGGAGGCGCGCCCCTCCCCCTGGGCGCGCCCCCCTACCTCGTGGGCCCCGTGGATGCCCTCTGACGCCAACTCCAACTCTATATATTGGCTTTCGGGGAGAAGAAATCAGAGAGAAAGTTTCATCGCGTTTTACGATACGGACCGCCAAACCCTAATCTCTCTCGGGAGGGCTGATCTGGAGTCCGTTCGGGGCTCCGGAGAGGGGGATTCGTCGTCGTCGTCATCATCAACCATCCTCCATCACCAATTTCATGATGCTCACCGCCGTGCGTGAGTAATTGCATCGTAGGCTTGCTGGACGGTGATGGGTTGGATGAGATTTATCATGTAATCGAGTTAGTTTTGTTAGGGTTTGATCCCTAGTATCCACTATGTTCTGAGATTGATGTTGCTATGACTTTGCTATGCTTAATGCTTGTCACTAGGGCCCGAGTGCCATGATTTCAGATCTGAACCTATTATGTTTTCATGAATATATGTGAGTTCTAGATCCTATCTTGCAAGTCTATAGTCACCTACTATGTGTTATGATCTGGCAACCCCGAAGTGACAATAATCGCGACCACTCCCGGTGATGACCATAGTTTGAGGAGTTCATGTATTCACTATGTGTTAATGCTTTGTTCCGGTTCTCTATTAAAAGGAGGCCTTAATATCCCTTAGTTTCCAATAGGACCCCGCTGCCACGGGAGGGTAGGACAAAAGATGTCATGCAAGTTCTTTTCCATAAGCACGTATGACTATTTACGGAATACATGCCTACATTATATTGATGAACTGGAGCTAGTTCTGTGTCACCCTATGTTATGACTATTACATGATGAACCACATCCGGCATAATTATCCATCATTGATCCGGTGCCTACGAGTTTTCCATATACTGGTTTATGCTTATTTACTTTTCTGTTGCTACTGTTACAATCACTACAAAAATACCAAAAACATTACTTTTGCTGTCTTTACTTTTGTTACCGTTACCACCACTATCATATTACTTTGCTACTAAACACTTTGCTGCAGATATTAAGTTTCCAGGTGTGGTTGAATTGACAACTCAGCTGCTAATACTTGAGAATATTCTTTGGCTCCCCTTGTGTCGAATCAACAAATTTGGGTTGAATACTCTACCCTCGAAAACTGTTGCTATCCCCTATACTTGTGGGTTATCAAGACCTTTTTCTGGCGCCGTTGCCGGGGAGCATAGCTCTATTCTTTGAGTCACTTGGGATTTATATCTGCTGGACACTATGAAGAACTTGAAATACGCTAAGACAAAAATTTATCCCTCAACTACGAGGGGAGGTAAGGAACTGCCATCTAGCTCTGCACTTGATTCACCTTCTGTTATGAGTTAGCTAGCAACACCTAAACCTACTACTGCTATGAATTCTGATATGTCGCATGTTATTGATGATGCCACTTCTGCTATGCATGATACTTATGATGAAACTACTTCTATGCTTGATACTACTGTGCCACTTGGTGAATTTCTAGATGAGCAAATTTCTAAGTCTAGAGAAAGAGAAATTAGTGAACCCGAACACGATTATGTTAGTGATGATGAACCTATGCCTGTTATTCCTGAGGGTTATCTTTTCAATAATGAATCTTATGAAGCTATTCTTGCTTGTCCGGATAAACCTGAACGTAAGAGGTTACTAATTAAGTGGAGTAAGGAATCTTTTAGAGGTAGGATGAGACCCGACCCTGCTTTTGCTACTTCACCTATCTGTGTTCCTGATCAGGATTATTATGATATTATTGTTGATCCAGATATAATTACGTTGGTTGAATCTGATCCTTTTTATGGCTATGAATCTAAAACTGTTGTGGCACATCTTCGTAAGTTAGATGAAATAGCTGCCCTGTTTACTAATAATCTGAGATCGCGCCACTTTTATATACTCAAAATATTTCCATTCTCATTAAAGGGTGATGCTAAGAAATGGTTTAATTCTCTTGATCCTGCGTGTGTGCAAAGTCCCCAGGACATGATTTATTACTTCTCTGCTAAATATTTCCCTGCTCATAAGAAACAAGCTGCTTTGAGGGAAATATACAACTTTGTGCAAATTGAAGAAGAGAGTCTCCCACAAGCTTGGGGGAGGCTTCTCAAGTTACTTAATGCTTTGCCTGATCATCCTCTTAAGAAACCTGAAATATTTGATATCTTTTATAATGGAATAACTGATGCTTCTGGAGATTACCTGGATAGTTGTGCTGGTTCTCTTTTCAGGGAAAGAACAGCGGATGACGCTGAAATTTTATTGAATAATATGTTGGCAAATGAAAATAATTGGGCACCTCCTGAGCCACCTCCCGAGCCAACTCCTGAGCCAGCTCCTGAGCCAATTACTGAGCCTATTCCTAAACCAACTCCGAAGAAGAGAGGTGTTCTATTTCTCAGTCCCGAAGATATGCAAGAGGCAAAGAAATCTATGAAATAAAAAGGTATTAAAGCTGAAGATGTTAAGAATTTACCTCCTATTGAAGAAATACATGGTCTTAGTTTACCGCCAGTCGAAGAAGTATATGATCTCAATTACTTATTTACTGAAGAACCTCCCGATATCCCGACACAGGTAGTAAAGGTAAATTCTCTCTATAGATATGATAAAGTTGAAGTCCCTCCTACTAAAATTGCTAGTCAGTGCTTGGATGAGTTTGATGACTTTATGTTTAAGCAAGATGACTTTAATGCTTAATTTGGTAGACAATTAAAGCAGAATACCTTTATGATTAAATGCTTGAGTGATTATATGGATAATATTAGAGGTGAACTTAAACTTGTTAGCAAACATGCTTCTATGGTTACCACTCAAGTAGAACAAGTACTTAAAGCTCAGAAAGAAATGCTTGATGAAATGAATAGTAAGAAAAATGATTATGCTGTTAGAGTGGCTACTAGAACTTGTAGAATGACTCAGGAACCTTTGTATCCTGAAGGCCACCCTAAGAGAATCGAGCAAGATTCTCAAAGAAATAATATTGATGCACCTAGTTCTTCTAAAAGGAAGAAAAAGAAAAATGATAGAACTGTGCAAACTTCTAGTGAACCTATTGCTGAACCACCTGATAATCCAAATGATATCTCTATGTCTCATGCTGAAACACAATCTGGTAATGAACATGAACCTGGTGAAGATGTTAATGATGATGTTCATGATGATGCTCAACCTAGTAATGATAATGATGTAGAAGTTGAACCTGCTGTTGATCTTGATAACCCATAATCAAAGAATCAACATTATGATAAAAGAGACTTCGTTGCTAGGAAACATGGTAAAGAAAGAGAACCATGGGTTTAGAAACCCATGCCTTTTCCTCCAAAACCATCCAAGAAAAAGGATGATGAGGATTTTGAGCGCTTTGCTGAAATGATTAGACCTATCTTTTTGCGTATGCGATTGACTGATGTGCTCAAAACAAATCCTTATGCTAAGTATATGAAGGATATCATTACTAATAAAAGAAAGATACCGGAGGCTGAAATTTCCACCATGCTTGCTAATTACACTTTTTAAGGGTGGAATACCAAAGAAACTTGGAGATCCAGGAGTACCTACTATACCATGCTCCATTAAAAGAAATTATGTTAAAACTGCTTTATGTGATCTTGGAGCCGGTGTTAGTGTTATGCCTCTCTCTTTATATCGTAGACTTGACTTGAATAAGTTGACACCTACTGAAATATCTTTGCAAATGGCTGGTAAATCAACTGCTATACCTGTCGGTATTTGTGAGGATGTGCCTGTTGTGGTTGCAAACGTTACTATTTTAACGAACTTTGTTATTCTTGATATTTCCGAGGATGATATTATGTCTATTATTCTTGGAAGACCTTTCCTTAATACTGCAGGGGATGTTATTGATTGCAAGAAAGGCAATGTCACTTTTCATGTTAATGGTAATGAGCATACGGTGCACTTTCCAAGGAAACAACCTCAAGTTTATAGTATCAACTCTATTGGAAAAATTCCATCGATTATATTTGGAGGTTTTGAATTTCCTCTTCCTACTGTCAAAGGGAAATATGATATACTTATTGTTGGGGATGTCCATATCCCCGTTGAGGTAACATAGTGTTATTCGAAATTTCTCCGGTTCCATGATTATCGGAATGAGTTTGTTAACGAGACTTGATCAACCTTGTTAGTGGATTCTTTTTTATGAGCATGAGATGGATGAAACTAGAAGCACAACCTTCTGTACCCTCTTTATATTTTCTGTTCTTTAGTAGAAATAAAGTTAAATAGTATTTTTCCGTCTGTTTCCTGACTTATCCGTGCAATATAAAAATATCCCGAAAATAAAAGTCCTCAGAATGCCATGCCAATTTAATATGATTTTTTCGGGAATATTTAAGGATTTTTAGTGCAAAAATTACCGCGGGGGGAGCTGCCACCTGGTCACGAGGGTGGAGGGCGCGCCCTACCCCCCTGGGCGCGCCCCCTGCCTCATGGGCCCACGGTGGCCCTCCTCCACTTATCCCTGCACCCATCTTCTTTCTCTGCCTCACACAAACCCGAAAAACCAACTCAAGCTCGTGTTCCAGCAACTTTTGCTGCGATTTTCGATCTCCTTGCTCAAAGCACCTCTCGCAAAACTGCTTGGGGAGATTGTTCCTTGGTATGTGACTCCTCCATTGGTCCAATTAATTTTTGTTCTAGTGCTTTATTCATTGCAAATTTGTGGTGCATGAAGGAAATATGCCCTAGAGGCAATAATAAAGTTATTATTTATTTCCTTAATTCATGATAAATGTTTATTATTCATGCTAGAATTGTATTAACAGGAAACATAATACATGTGTGAATACATAGACAAACAGAGTGTCACTAGTATGCCTCTACTTGACTATCTCATTAATCAAAGATGGTTATGTTTCCTAACCATGAACAAGGAGTTGTTATTTGATTAATGAGGTCACATCATTAGTTGAATGATCTGATTGACATGACCCATTCCATTAGCTTAGCACCCGATCGTTTAGTATGTTGCTATTGCTTTTATCCATGACTTATACATGTTCCTATGACTATGAGATTATGCAACTCCCGTTTGCCGGAGGAACACTTTGGGTGCTACCAAACGTCACAACGTAACTGGGTGATTATAAAGGAGTACTACAGGTGTCACCAAAGGTAGATGTTAGGTTGGCATATTTCGAGATTAGGATTTGTCACTCCGATCGTCGGAGAGGTATCTCTGGGCCCTCTCGGTAATGCACATCACATAAGCCTTGCAAGCATTGCAACTAATGAGTTAGTTGCGGGATGATGTATTACGGAACGAGTAAAGAGACTTGCCGGTAACGAGATTGAACTAGGTATTGGATACCGACGATCGAATCTCGGGCAAGTAACATACCGATGACAAAGGGAACAACGTATGTTGTTATGCGGTATGACCGATAAAGATCTTCGCAGAATATGTAGGAGCCAATATGGGCATCCAGGTCCCGCTATTGGTTATTGACCGGAGACGTGTCTCGGTCATGTCTACATTGTTCTCGAACCGTAGGGTCCGCACGCTTAAGGTTTCGATGACAGTTATATTATGAGTTTATGAGTTTTGATGTACCGAAGGAGTTCGGAGTCCCGGATGAGATCGGGGACATGACGAGGAGTCTTGAAATGGTCGAGACGTAAAGATCGATATATTGGACGACTATATTCGGACATCGGAAGGGTTCTGAGTGGTTCGGGTATTTCCGGAGGTACCGGTGAGTTACGGGATTACGGGAGAAGTAATGGGCCTTGATGGGCTTTAGTGGGAAGAGGAAAAAGGCTGCTGCGCCCCCCTCCCCTCTAGTCCGAATTGGACTAGGGAAAAGGGGGCCGGCCACCTCTCCTTCTCCTCCTATTCCTTCTCCCTTCCTCCCCTCTTGGTGGACTCCTACTAGGACTTGGAGTCCTAGTAGGACTCCATATCTTGGCCGCACCAATTGGCTTGGCCGGCCTCCTCCCCCTTGGCTCCTTTATATACGGGGGCAGGGGGCACCCCATAGACACACAAGTTGATCTACGGATCGTTCCTTAGCCGTGTGCGGTGCCCCCTTCCACCAAATTCCACCTCGGTCATATCGTTGCAGTACTTAGGCGAAGCCCTGCGCCGGTAACACATCAAGATCGTCACCACGCCGTCGTGCTGACGGAACTCTTCCCCGACGCTTTGCTGGATCGGAGCCCGGGGATCGTCATCGAGCTGAACGTGTGCCAAGAACTCGGAGGTGCCAGAGTAACGGTACTTGGATCGGTCGGATCGCGAGGAGAACGTACGACTACTTCCTCTATGATGCGTCAACGCTTCCGCTTCGGTCTACGAGGGTACGTAGACAACACTCTCCCCTCTCGTTGCTATGCATCACCATGATCTTGCGTGTGCGTAGGAATTTTTTTGAAATTACTACGTTCCCCAACAGTGGCATCCGAGCCTAGGTTTTTATGGTTTGATGTTATTTGCACGAGTAGAACACAAGTGAGTTGTGGACGATACAAGTCATACTGCCTACCAACATGTCATACTTTGGTTCAGCGGTATTGTTGGACGAGACGATCCGGACCAACCTTACGCGTACTCTTACGCGAGACCGGTTCCCTCGACGTGCTTTGCACATAGATGGCTTGCGGAAGACTGTCTCTCCAACTTTAGTTGAACCGAGTGTGGTTACGCCCGGTCCTTGAGAAGGTTAAAACGGAGTCTATTTGACAAACTATCGTTGTGGTTTTGATGCGTAGGTAAGATGAGTTCTTGCTTAAAGCCCGTAGCAGCCACGTAAAACTTGCACAAACAAAGTAGAGGACGTCTAACTTGTTTTTGCAGGGCATGTTGTGATGTGATATGGTCAAGACATGATGCTATATTTTATTGTATGAGATGATCATATTTTGTAACCGAGTTATCGGCAACTGGCAGGAGCCATATGGTTGTCGCTTTATTGTATGCAATGCAATCGCCCTGTAATGCTTTACTTTATCACTAAGCGGTAGCGATAGTCGTAGAAGCATAAGATTGGCGAGACAACAACGATGCTACGATGGAGATCAAGGTGTCGCGCCGGTGACGATGGTGATCATGACGGTGCTTCGAAGATGGAGATCACAAGCACGAGATGATGATGGCCATATCATATCACTTATATTGATTGCATGTGATGTTTATCTTTTATGCATCTTATCTTGCTTTGATTGACGGTAGCATTATAAGATGATCTCTCACTAATTATCAAGAAGTGTTCTCCCTGAGTATGCACCGTTGCGAAAGTTCTTCGTGCTGAGACACCACGTGATGATCGGGTGTGATAGGCTCTACGTTCAAATACAACGGGTGCAAAACAGTTGCACACGCGGAATACTCAGGTTATACTTGACGAGCTATGCATATAAGATATGACCTCGGAACACGGAGACCGAAAGGTCGAGCGTGAATCATATAGTAGATATGATCAACATAATGATGTTCACCATTGAAACTACTCCATCTCACGTGATGATCGGACATGGTTTAGTTGATTTGGATCACGTGATCACTTAGAGGATTAGAGAGATGTCTATCTAAGTGGGAGTTCTTAAGTAATATGATTAATTGAACTTAAATTTATCATGAACTTAGTCCTGGTAGTATTAGCATATCTATGTTGTAGATCAATTGCTCGCATTGTTGCTTCCCTATGTTTATTTTGATATGTTCCTAGAGAAAATTGTGTTGAAAAATGTTAGTAGCAATGATGCGGATTGGATCCGTAATCTGAGGTTTATCCTCATTGCTGCACAGAAGAATTTTGTCCTTGATGCACCGCTAGGTGACTGACCTTTTGCAGGAGCAGATGCAGACGTTATGAACGTTTTGCTAGCTCAATATGATGACTACTTAATAGTTTAGTGCACCATGCTTAACGGCTTAGAATCGGGACTTCAAAGACGTTTTAAACGTCATGGACCATACGAGATGTTCCAGGAGTTGAAGTTAATATTTCAAGCAAATACCCGAGTTGAGAGATATGAAGTCTCCAACAAGTTCTATAGCTAAAAGATGGAGGAGAATCGCTCAACTAGTGAGCATGTGCTCAGATTGTCTGGGTACTACAATCGCTTGAATCAAGTGGGAGTTAATCTTCCAGATAAGATAGTGATTGACAGAATTCTCTAGTCACCATCACCAAGTTAGTAGAACTTCGTGATGAACTATAATATGCAAGGGATAACGGAAAATATTCCCAAGCTCTTCGCGATGCTAAAATCGGCGAAGGTAGAAATCAAAGAAAAACATCAAAGTGTTGATGGTTGACAAGATCACTAGTTTCAAGAAAAGGGCAAAAGGAAAGAAGGAGAACTTCAAGAAGAACGGCAAGCAAGTTGCTGCTCAAGTGAAAAAGCCCAAGTCTGGTCCTAAGCCTGAGACTAAGTGCTTCTACTGCAAAGGGACTGATCACTGGAAGCGGAACTACCCCAAGTGATTGGCGGATAAGAAGGATGGCAAAGTGAACATAAGTATATTTGATATACATGTTATTGATGTGTACTTTACTAGTGTTCATAGCAACCCCTCAGTATTTGGTACTAGTTCAAGTTGCTAAGATTAGTAACTCGAAACGGGAGTTGCAGAATGAACAAAGACTAGTTAAAGGGCAAGGTGACGATGTGTGTTGGAAGTGGTTCCAAGATTGATATGATCATCATCACACACTCCCGATACTTTTGGGATTAGTGTTGAAACTAAATAAGTGTTATTTGGTGTTTGCGTTGAGCATGAATATGATTTGATCATGTTAATTGCAATACAGTTATTCATTTGAATTAGAGAACAATTGTTGTTCTGTTTACATGAATAAAACCTTCTATGGTCATACACACCAATGAAAATAGCTCATTGGATCTCGATCGTAGTGATACACATATTCATAATATTGAAACCAAAAGATGCGAAGTTAATAATGATAGTGCAACCTATTTGTGGCACTGCCGTTTAGGTCATATTGGTGTAAAGTGCATGAAGAAACTCCATGCTGATGGGATTTTGGAATCACTTGATTATGAATCACTTGATGCTTGCGAACCATGCCTCTTGGGCAAGATGACTAAAACGCCGTTCTCCGGAACAATGGAGCAAGCAACAGATTTGTTGGAAATCATACATACTGATGTATATGGTCCGATGAATATTAAGGCTCGCGATAAGTATCATTATTTTCTAACCTTCACAGATGATTTGAGCAGATATGGGTATATCTACTTGATGAAACATAAGTCTGAAACGTTTGAAAAGTTCAAAGAATTTTAGAGTGAAGTGAAAATCATCGTGACAAGAAAATAAGGTTTCTACGATCTGATCGCGGAGACAAATATTTGAGTTACGAGTTTGGTCTTCAATTAAAACAATGTGGAATAGTTTCACAAATTCATGCCACCTGGAACACCACAGCATAATGGTGTGTCCGAACTTCATAACCGTACTTTATTGGATATAGTACAATCTATGATGTCTCTTACCAATCTACCACTATCGTTTTTGGGGTTATGCATTAAAGACAGTTGCATTCACGTTAAAAAGGGCACCATCTAAGTCCGTTGAGACGACACAATCTGAACTATGGTTTGGCAAGAAACCAAAGTTGTCATTTCTTAAAGTTTGGGGTTGTGATGCTTATGTGAAAATTTTCATCCTGATAAGCTCAAACCCAAATCGGAGAAATGTGTCTTCATAGGATACCCAAAGGAGACTGTTGGGTACACCTTCTATCACAGATCCGAATGCAAGACTTTTGTTGCTAAGAATGGATCCTTTCTAGAGAAGGAGTTTCTCTCGAAAGAAGTGAGTGGGAGGAAAGTAGAAAACTTGATAAGGTAATTGTACCTTCTCCCTTATTGGAAAGTAGTTCATCACAGAAATCTGTTCTTGTGACTACTACACCAATTAGTGAGGAAGCTAATGATGATGATCATGTAACTTCAGATCAAGTATCTACCGAATCTCGTAGGTAAACCAGAGTGATATCCGCACCAGAGTGGTACGGTAATCTTGTTATGGAAGTCATGTTACTAGACCATGATGAAACTACGAACTATGAGGAAGCGATGATGAGCCCAGATTCCGCGAAATGGTTAGAGGCCATGAAATCTGAGATATGATCCATGTATGAGAACAAAGTATGGACTTTGATGGATTTTCCCGATGATCGGCAAGCCAAAGAAAATAAATGGATCTTGAAGAGGAAGACGGACACTGATAGTAGTGTTACTATCTACAAAGCTAGAATTGTCGCAAAAGGTTTTCGACAAGTTCAAGGTGTTGACTACGATGAGAGTTTCTCACTCATATCTATGCTTAAGTCTGTCCGAATCATGTTAGCAATTGCCGCATTTTATGAAATCCGGCAAATGGATAAACAAAACTACATTCCTTAATGGATTTATTAAAGAAGAGTTGTATACGATGCAACTAGAAGGTTTTGTCGATCCTGAAGGTGTTAACAAAATATGCAAGCTCCAGCGATCCATCTATGGACTGGTGCAAGCATCTCGGAGTTGGAATATACGCTTTGATGAGTTGATCAAAGCATATAGTTTTATACAGACTTGCGGTGAAGCCTGTATTTACAAGAAAGTGAGTGGGAGCACTACAACATTTCTGATAAGTATATGTGAATGACATATTGTTGATCGGAAATAATGTAGAATTATTCTGTAAAGCATAAAGGAATGTTTGAAAGGAGTTTTTCAAAGAAAGACTTCAGCGAAGCTGCTTACATATTGAGCATCAAGATCTATAGAGATAGATCAAGACGCTTGATAAGTTTTTCAATAAGTACATACCTTGAAAATATTTTTGAAGTAGTTCAAAATGGAACAGTCAAAGAAAGAGTTCTTGCCTGTATTACAAGGTGTGAAATTGAGTAAGACTCAAAGCCCGACCACGGCAGATAATAGAAAGAGAATGAAAGTCATTTCCTATGCCTCAGCCATAGATTCTATAAAGTATGCCATGCTATGTACCAGATCTATTGTATACCCTACACTGTGTTAACCAAGGGAGTACAATAGTGATCTAGGAACTAGATCACTGGACATCGGTCAAAATTATCCTTAGTAAAATAAGGATATGTTTCTCGATTATGGATGTGACAAAAAGGTTCATCGTAAAAGGTTACGTCGATGCAAGTTTTGACACTAATCTAGATGACTCTAAGTCTCAATCTAGATACATATTGAAAGTGGGAGCAATTAGCTAAAGCAGCTCCGTGCAGAGCATTGTAGACATAGAAAATTGCAAAATACATAACGGATCTGAATGTGGCAGACCCGTTGACTAAACTTCTCTCACAAGCAAAACATGATCACACCGTAGTACTCTTTGGGTGTTAATCACATAGCGATGTGAACTAGATTACTGAATCTAGTAAACCCTTTGGGTGTTGGTCACATATCGATGTGAACTATGGGTGTTAATCACATGGTGATGTGAACTATTGCTGATAAATCACATGGCGATGTGAACTAGATTATTGACTCTAGTGCAAGTGGGAGACTGAAGGAAATATGCCCTAGAGGCAATAATAAAGTTATTATTTATTTCCTTAATTCATGATAAATGTTTATTATTCATGCTATAATTGTATTAACAGGAAACATAATACATGTGTGAATACATAGACAAACAGAGTGTCACTAGTATGCCTCTACTTGACTAGCTCATTAATCAAAGATGGTTATGTTTCCTAACCATGAACAAGGAGTTGTTATTTGATTAATGAGGTCACATCATTAGTTGAATGATCTGATTGACATGACCCATTCCATTAGCTTAGCACCCGATCGTTTAGTATGTTGCTATTGCTTTTATCCATGACTTATACATGTTCCTATGACTATGAGATTATGCAACTCCCGTTTGCCGGAGGAACACTTTGGGTGCTACCAAACGTCACAACGTAACTGGGTGATTATAAAGGAGTACTACAGGTGTCACCAAAGGTAGATGTTAGGTTGGCATATTTCGAGATTAGGATTTGTCACTCCGATCGTCGGAGAGGTATCTCTGGGCCCTCTCGGTAATGCACATCACATAAGCCTTGCAAGCATTGCAACTAATGAGTTAGTTGCGGGATGATGTATTACGGAACGAGTAAAGAGACTTGCCGGTAACGAGATTGAACTAGGTATTGGATACCGACGATCGAATCTCGGGCAAGTAACATACCGATGACAAAGGGAACAACGTATGTTGTTATGCGGTATGACCGATAAAGATCTTCGCAGAATATGTAGGAGCCAATATGGGCATCCAGGTCCCGCTATTGGTTATTGACCGGAGACGTGTCTCGGTCATGTCTACATTGTTCTCGAACCGTAGGGTCCGCACGCTTAAGGTTTCGATGACAGTTATATTATGAGTTTATGAGTTTTGATGTACCGAAGGAGTTCGGAGTCCCGGATGAGATCGGGGACATGACGAGGAGTCTCGAAATGGTCGAGACGTAAAGATCGATATATTGGACGACTATATTCGGACATCGGAAAGGTTCTGAGTGGTTCGGGTATTTTCGGAGGTACCGGGGAGTTACGGGATTACGGGAGAAGTAATGGGCCTTGATGGGCTTTAGTGGGAAGAGGAAAAAGGCTGTTGCGCCCCCCCTCCCCTCTAGTCCGAATTGGACTAGGGAAAAGGGGGCCGGCCACCTCTCCTTCTCCTCCTATTCCTTCTCCCTTCCTCCCCTCTTGGTGGACTCCTACTAGGACTTGGAGTCCTAGTAGGACTCCATATCTTGGCCGCACCAATTGGCTTGGCCGGCCTCCTCCCCCTTGGCTCCTTTATATACGGGAGCAGGGGGCACCCCATAGACACACAAGTTGATCTACGGATCGTTCCTTAGCCGTGTGCGGTGCCCCCTTCCACCAAATTCCACCTCGGTCATATCGTTGCAGTACTTAGGCGAAGCCCTGCGCCGGTAACACATCAAGATCGTCACCACGCCGTCGTGCTGACGGAACTCTTCCCCGACGCTTTGCTGGATCGGAGCCCGGGGATCGTCATCGAGCTGAACGTGTGCCAAGAACTCGGAGGTGCCGGAGTAACGGTACTTGGATCGGTCGGATCGCGAGGAGAACGTACGACTACTTCCTCTACGTTGCGTCAACGCTTCCGCTTCGGTCTACGAGGGTACGTAGACAACACTCTCCCCTCTCGTTGCTATGCATCACCATGATCTTGCGTGTGCGTAGGAATTTTTTTGAAATTACTACGTTCCCCAACAGTGCATAGGTGACCATGTTCTTGAGTTTGCATGTCAAATTTATATGGTTCCAAGTAGTTCTAATGCTTGATATATGCTTTAGGCACTTGTATGAGTAGTTGCTATCAATCTTATTGAAGTTGGTTCACTTTTGTTTGAAGTTACTAAAAATTTCAGATTGTTTCAGAAATAATGAAGAGACTTTTGAGGGGCTCGTCGAGCCGAAGTTCTAAGGAGAAACAAAAGGAAGAAGAACAGAAGCCCAAATTTAATCTGCCTCGTATCACGGAGGTCCGGCCGTGTGAATGGCCTTCCGATGACTTCTTGAGGAGTACCGGGATTTATGAAGATTTCTATCTATTGATTGAGAACGCCGGCCTCACCAACTTCCTCCGCGACCAACGTCATCAGTATCTCTTACTCACAAATACTTTTGTGCAAAACTTCTACTTTTTCCCTAAGAAATCACCTCTAACAGTAGAGTTCCATTTATATGATGTTGCTAGGGAGATGACATTAGCTGCATTTTGCGAGGTTTGCAAAATACCTTTTGAGGGTTCTTTAGATGAACCACACCGTAATGAAGTGGAAGCTTATATTGACACTATCAATGTGGGAGAAACCAGGAAGGTATCTGATGCAAGAATTACTAGCATACATTTCCCTGTTTTACGCTACTTTGCCTTATTTGCTAGTCGTTGCTTGATTGGTTGCGGGAACTGTGGGAACCTTAGTATTCCTGATATTATTATTTTGCTCCATGGTTTATACCGCAATAACTCTGTTAGTATGGGTGGAATTGTTGCTAGACGGTTGAGTATGAACCGTACTAAGGGCCCCATCTTTGGAGGCATTTATGCTTCAAGCTTAGCTGAACATTTTGAAATACCTATTAGGCATGAGGAGAAAGAAGAAACAGCGTTGCCCCGTGCTTATTTAGATTATAAGAGTATGGTAGCGCATGATTTTCTTGTTAAGAATCGCGAAGGGGCGCTTAAATATAAATTGTACTTTGATAAACATCACCCTGAGACTATTACTTTGGCTGCTCCCTCTTTGTTTAACTTGTCTGCAGGTACTTACATTGTTCCGTGGGCGGCTGTTCAAGCCTATCGGAATCCTGCACCAGCCTCGGAACCGGAGCCTCCACGAATGTCTGTTTATTCTTGGGATCCTGAGGCGGTTGCCAGCCAGTGGCTGTCAGAGTCCTCTTCATCACATTATGATCCCAACTATTCTTCATCGCAGTACGACCCCAGCTTCACCTACGGATATCAGCCAGGTTATCCCTGGTAATAGACCAACTTAGGCCAAAAGCCTAAGCTTGGGGGAGTACGTATTTCCCATCAACATTACGTTCATGTTCACACACACTCATTGCTAGATGTCGGTGCTCATACTCTTTCATTGTAATATCCATGTTAGTTTAAATTTATTTTTCTAGCTTTCTTCTTGTGTGTTTGATAAACCTGAAAAAAAAATTAGTTAGTCTACTTTCCATGCTTGTAGTAGAATTAAAAAGAAAACCTAAAAATATTTCCCGTCCTTCTTTTGCTTGTTGGGAGCTTTCCCGTGTAAATAGTTTTTATTTTTATTTTCCTTACTTTGGGGGTCGAGAAGACTATATTGAAAATGCTTAGTGGCTCTTATATGCATGATTGTTTATTTAACTTAGAGCCCATATTACTTGTCTTATCTCTTGAGTTGAATGCTTGCAGATTCCAGCTTAGTCCAATGCACGTGCACTCTTATTATTATATACACCGTTCAGTCGTGCAAGTGAAAGGCAATAATGATGATATATGATGGACTCATTGGGATGAGAAAAGCTGGTATGAACTCGACCTCTCTTGTTTTTGTAAATATGATGATTCATCGTTCCTGATTCAGCTATTATGTAGTAAACATATTTGCAATGACATTTAGAGATTATAGTTGCTTGTTCCATGCTTGATTAGCTATGAGTTATAATGGTTAACCTTGCGTGCCAACATGCTATTGAGATGGTTATGATGTGGTATGATAGGATGGTATCCTCCTTTAAATGAACTGAGTGACTCGACTTGGCACATGTTCACGCATGTAGTTGAATCAAATCAACATAGCCTTCATGATATTTATGTTCATGGTGGATTATATCCTACTCATGCTTATATTCGGTGTGAATTAATTTTAATGCATGTTTACGACTGTTGTCGCTCTCTCAGTTGGTCGCTTCCGAGTCTTTTGCTAGCCTTCACCTGTACTAAGCAGGAATACTGTTTGTGCATCCAAACTCCTTAAACCCCAAAGTTGTTCCATATGAGTCCACTATACCTTCCTATATGCGGTATCTACCTGCCGTTCCAAGTAAATTTGTATGTGCCAAACTCCAAACCTTCAAATGAAATTCTGTTTTGTATGCTCGAGCAGCTCATGTGCAACTATGGCTGCCTATATCTTCCATGCTAGGTGGGTTATTCTCAAGAGGAGCGGACTCCACTCCTCATTCACGAGAAAGGGCCGGTAACTGGGATGCCCAGTCCCATGATCCAAAAAGATCAAAGCAAATCAAAATAATTAAACGAAACTCCCCCTGGGACCCGTTGAATGTTGGAGGCACTCGTTGTTTCGAGCAAGCCATGGATCGATGCTTGTGGAGGAGGGGGAGTATAAACCTCTACCATTCTGTTTGGGAACTGCCTATAATGCATGTAGTATGGAATGTCGGAGGCACTCGTTGACAGTGAAAGTATGCCGCTCAAAATATTATTTATCTCTATTTCAAAAATCGAGCTCTGGCACCTCTACAAATACCTGCTTCCCTCTGCGAAGGGCCTATCTATTTACTTTTATGTTGAGTCATCACCCTTCTTATTAAAAAGCACCCGCTGGAGAGCACACTGTCGTTTGCATTCATTATGATTGGTTTATATTGGGTATGACTTGACTGGATCTCTTTTATCATGAATTACAATGTTTAGTCAGTCCTTGATCTTTAAAGGTGCTCTGCATTTATGTTTTGCGGTCTCAGAAAGGGCTAGCGAGATACCATTTTGTTATATCATGTTATGATTATTTTGAGAAAGTGTTGTCATCCGAGTTTTTTTATTATGGCTTGCGAGCTGATTATGCTATTGATATGAGTAACTGTGAGACCTACGTGTTATTGTGAGTGTGGTTAGTTCATAATAATTGCTGAAACTTGAATGTTGGCTTTTCATGTTTACAACAGCAAGAGCAAACAGAGTTTGTAAAAGTTTTTCTTTTTCTCTTTCAGTTTGTCAACTGAATTGCTTGAGGACAAGCAAGGGTTTAAGCTTGGGGGAGTTGATACGTCTCCGTCGTATCTACTTTTCCAAACACTTTTGCCCTTGTTTTGGACTCTAACTTGTATGATTTGAATGGAACTAACCCGGACTAACGCTGTTTTCAGCAGAATTGCCATGGTGTTGTTTTATGTGCAGAAAACAAAAGTTCTCGGAATGACCTGAAACTCCACGGAATATCTTAGAATAAATAATAATAAAATCCTTGCCAAAGATGAAGACCAGGGGGCCCACACCCTGTCCACGAGGGTGGGGGGCGCGCCCCTCCCCCTTGGGCGCTCCCCCTACCTCGTGGGCCCCCTGGATGCCCTCCGACGCCAACTCCAACTCTATATATTGGCTTTTGGGGAGAAAAAAATAAGAGATAAAGTTTCATCGCGTTTTACGATACGGAGCCGCCGCCAAACCCTAATCTCTCTCGGGAGGGCAGATCTGGAGTCCGTTCGGGGCTCCGAAGAGGGGGATTCGTCACCGTCGTCATCATCAACCATCCTCCATCACCAATTTCATGATGCTCACCGCCGTGCGTGAGTAATTGCATCGTAGGCTTGCTGGACGGTGATGGGTTGGATGAGATTTATCATGTAATCGAGTTAGTTTTGTTAGGGTTTGATCCCTAGTATCCACTATGTTCTGAGATTGATGTTGCTATGACTTTGCTATGCTTAATGCTTGTCACTAGGGCCTGAGTGCCACGATTTCAGATCTGAACCTATTATGTTTTCATGAATATATGTGAGTTCTAGATCCTATCTTGCAAGTCTATAGTCACCTACTATGTGTTATGATCCGGCAACCCCAAAGTGACAATAATCGGGACCACTCCCGGTGATGACCATAGTTTGAGGAGTTCATGTATTCACTATGTGTTAATGCTTTGTTCTGGTTCTCTATTAAAAGGAGGCCTTAATATCCCTTAGTTTCCAATAGGACCCCGCTGCCACAGGAGGGTAGGACAAAAGATGTCATGCAAGTTCTTTTCCATAAGCACGTATGACTATTTACGGAATACATGCCTACATTATATTGATGAACTGGAGCTAGTTCTGTGTCACCCTATGTTATGACTGTTACATGATGAACCACATCCGGCATAATTATCCATCATTGATCCGGTGCCTACGAGTTTTCCATATACTGGTTTACGCTTATTTACTTTTCCGTTGCTACTGTTACAATCACTACAAAAATACCAAAAACATTACTTTTGCTGTCTTTACTTTTGTTACCGTTACCACCACTATCATATTACTTTTCTACTAAACACTTTGTTGTAGATATTAAGTTTCCAGGTGTGGTTGAATTGACAACTCAGCTGCTAATACTTGAGAATATTCTTTGGCTCCCCTTGTGTCGAATCAACAAATTTGGGTTGAATACTCTACCCTCGAAAACTGCTGCGATCCCCTATACTTGTGGGTTATCAGTAATGATCTTTCTTAGTAGCCTTATTTAATTTACGGAAATCAATTACCATCCTATAACCTGTAATATTTCTTTGCGGGATCAATTCATCTTTATCATTAGGAACAATAGTAATACCTACCTTCTTAGGGACACAATGGACAGGACTTACCCACTGACTATCAGCAACGGGATAATTTATACCTGCCTCCAGAAGCTTTAGTATTTCTTTTCTTACCACTTCTTTCATTTTGGGATTCAGACGTCTTTAAGGATCACGAACTGGTTTGGCGTCTGCTTCCAAATTTATTTTATGTTGACATAAAGTGGGACTAATGCCCTTAAGATCATCAAGAGTATATCCAATAGCAGCACGGTGCTTCTTCAGAGTTTTCAATAATCTTTCTTGTTCATGCTCTGAAAGGTTAGCACTAATAATAACAGGATATATCTTCTTTTCATCAAGATAAGCATATTTAAGATTATCAGGCAACTGTTTAAGCTCAAACACGGGATCACCCTTGGGTGGAGGGGGATCCCCTAGGATTTCAACAGGCAAATTGTGTTTCAGATTAGGTTCCTATTTAAAGAATACTTCATCTATTTCCCTTCTTTCATTCATAAACATATCATTTTCATGGTCTAGCAAATATTGTTCTAAAGGATCACTAGGAGGTACGGCAATAGAAGCAAGACTAATAATTTCATCCTTACTAGGCAATTCTTCTTCACGGTGTTGTTTACTAAATTTAGAAAAATTAAACTCATGAATCATATCATCCAAGGCAATAGTAACAACATTCTTTTCGCAGTCTATCTTAGCATTAACAGTATTCAAGAAGGGTCTACCAAATATAATGGGACAAAAGCTATCTTGTGGGGAATCAAGAACAAGAAAATCAGCAGGATATTTAGTTTTCCCACACATGACTTCTACATCTCTAACAATTCCCATTGCTGATATAGTATCTCTATTGGCAAGTTTAATTATAACATCAATTCCTTCTAACTCAGCAGGTGCAATTTCATGCTTAATTTCTTCGTATAAAGTATGCGGTATAACACTAGCACTAGCACCCATATCACATACGCCATGATAACAATGATCTCCTATTTTAACAGAAATAACAGGCACGCCTACCATAGGTCTATGTTTATCTTTAGCACAAGGTTTAGCAATTCTAGCAGTTTCACCACAGAATTGAATAACATGCCCATCAATATTATCGGCCAAGAGATCTTTAACAATAGCAATATTAGGTTCTACTTTAACTTGCTCAGGAGGTGTATAAGTTCTAATATTGCTTTTACGAACCACAGTTGAAGCTTTAGCATGATCCTTTATTCTAACAAGGAAAGGTGGTTTCTCAACATAAGAAGTAGGAACAATAGGATCATTATAAGTGACAGTCGTTTCTTCAACTTTAATAGGTGAAGCTACTTTTACTTCTATGGGAGGATGATACTTAAACTACTTCTCCTTGGGGAGATCAACATAAGTAGTAAAAGATTCACATAAAGAAGCTACTATTTCACAGTCGAGACCATATTTAGTGCTAAACTTACGGAAAATATCGGTGTCCATAAAAGATTTAACACAATCAAACTTAGGTGTCATTCCTGACTCCTTACCTTCGTCGAGATCCCAATCTTCAGAGTTGCGTTTAATTCTATCCAATAAATCCCATTTAAATTCAATAGTCTTTATTATAAAAGAGCCAGCACAAGAAGTATCGAGCATGGTGCGATTGTTTTCAGAAAGCCGAGCATAACAGTTTTGAATAATTGTCACTCTTGAGAGCTCATGATTGGGGCATGAATATAACGTTGATTTAAGCCTCCCCCAAGCTTGAGCGATGTTTTCTCCTTCGCGAGGCCAAAAATTATATATATAATTGCGATCACGATGAACAAGATGCATAGGATAATACTTTTGATGAAATTCCAATTTCAATCTTCTATAGTTCCATGATCTCATATCATCACATAGCCTATACCATGTCAATGCATCTCCCTTCAAACATAAAGGGAAGACCTTCTTCTTAGCAACATCATCAGGTATACCTGCAAGCTTAAATAATCCACAAACTTCATCCACATATATTAAGTGCTCATCAGGATGCTTTGTTCCATCTCCTGTAAAAGGATTAGCTAGCAGTTTTTCTATCATACCCGAAGGAAATTCAAAAGGAATTTCATTTTCAATTAGTTCAATAGGTTGAGGAGCAACTCTTTGCTCTACTGGTCGGGGTGAAGATACCCCAAACAAGCCCCTCAGAGATTACTTTCCATAGTAACAAGTGACAGTAAATTTCAGCACACTATATAAATTATTCCTTACCAAATTCCACCTACCAAAGGCGCTACACTCCCCGGCAACGACACCAAAAAAGAGTCGATGACCCACAAGTATAGGGGATCTATCGTAGTCCTTTCGATAAGTAAGAGTGTCGAACCCAATGAGGAGCAGAAGGAAATGATAAGCGATTTTCAGCAAGGTATTCTCTGCAAGTACTGAAATAAGTGGTAACAGATAGTTTTGTGATAGGATAATTTGTAACGAGCAACAAGTAACAAAAGTAAATAAAGTGCAGCAAGGTGGACCAATCCTTCACGCCTCGCTGCACATTTTAACATAGCTATTAGGCTTCATGAGAAAGAAGAAAAATTGCTGCCTAGTGCTTATTTAGATTATAAGAGCATGATAGCGCATGATTTTCTTGTTAACGACAGGGAAGGAGAGCTCAAATATAAATTATTCTTTCATAAACATCATCCTAAAACTATTACCTTGCCTGCTCCTTCTCTGTTTAATTTTGTAGGACCCTATCTCGTTACGTGGGCTGTCGTTCAAGCTTACCGGAATCCTGCACCAGCCCGGGAACCGGAACCACAAGATGAGCCTCCATGACAATATGTTTATACTTGTGATCCAGAGATGGCTATCAGCCAATGGCAGTCAGAGTCTTCCTCTTCACAGTACAATCCCAACTATTCCTCGTCGCAGTACGATCCCATCTACACCTACGGGTATCCGCCAGGCTATCCCCTGGCAATAAACCAACTTAGGCCAAAATCCTAAGCTTGGGGGAGTACGTATTTCTCACCGACATTACATTTATGTTCACACACTCATTGCTAGATGAAACTGAAATTCTATTGAATAATATGTTGACAAATGAAAATAATTGGGCACCTCCTGGGCCAGCTCCCGCTCCAATTAACGATCCTATTCCTAAACCAACTCCGAAAAAGAGAGGTGTTCTATTTCTCAGTCCCGAAGATATGCAAGAGGCAAAGAAATCTATGATATAAAAAGGTATTAAAGCTGAAGATGTTAAGAATTTACCTCCTATCGAAGAAATACATGGTCTTAATTTACCGCCTGTTGAAGAAACATATGATCTTAATCCTCTATTTATTGAAGAACCTCCAGACCTCGATAACCCGACACAGGTAGTAAAGGTAAATTCTCTCTATAGATATGATAAAGATGAAGTCCCTCCTACTAAAATTGCTAGTCAGTGCTTGGATGAGTTTGATAACTTTATGTTTAAGCAAGACGACTTTAATGCTTATTTTGGTAGACAATTAAAACAAAATGCTTATATGATTAAGCACTTGGGTGATTATATGGCTAATATTAGAGGTGAACTTAAACTTTTTAGCAAACATGCTTCTATGGTTACCACTCAAGTAGAACAAGTACTTAAAGCTCAAAAAGAAGTGCTCAATGAAATGAATAGTAAGAAAATCGATTATGTTGTTAGAGTGGCTACTAGAACTGGTAGAATGACTCAGGAACCTTTGTATCCTGAAGGCCACCCAAAGAGAATTGAGCAAGATTCTCAGACAAATAATACTGATGCACCTAGTTCTTCTAAGAAGAAGAAAAAGAAGAATGATAGAACTGTGCAAACTTCTAGTGAACCTATCGTTGAACCACCTGATAATCCAAATGATATCTCTATGTCTGATGCTGAGACACAATCTGGTAATGAACATGAACCTCGTGAAAATGTTAATGATGATGCTCAACCTAGTAATGATAATGATGTAGAAATTGAACCTGCTGTTGATCTTGATAACCCACAATCAAAGAATCAACGGTATGATAAGATAGACTTTGTTGCTAGGAAACAGGGTAAAGAAAGAGAACCTTGGGTACTAGGGATTTCGAGCGCTTTGCTGAAATGATTAGACCTATCTTCTTGCGTATGCGATTGACTGATATGCTCAAAATGAATCCTTATGCTAAATACATGAAAGATATTGTTACAAATAAAAGAAAGATACCGGAAGCTGAAATTTCCACCATGCTTGCTAATTATACTTTTAAGGGTGGAATACCAAAGAAACTTGGAGATCCAGGAGTATCTACTATACCATGCTCCATTAAAAGAAATTATGTTAAAACTGCTTTATGTGATCTTGGAGCCGGTGTTAGTGTTATGCCTCTCTCCTTATATCGTAGACTTGACTTGAATAAGTTGACACCTACTGAAATATCTTTGCAAATGGCTGATAAATCAACTGCTATACCTGTCGGTATTTGTGAGGATGTGCCTGTTGTGGTTGCAAACGTTACTATTTTAACGGACTTTGTTATTCTTGATATTCCCGAGGACGATAGTATGTCTATTATTCTTGGAAGACCTTTTCTTAATACTGCAGGGGCTGTTATTGATTGCAACAAAGGCAATGTCACTTTTCATGTTAATGGTAATGAGCATACAGTACACTTTCCGAGGAAACAACCTCAAGTCCACAGTATCAATTCTATTGGAAAAGTTCCATCGATTATATTTGGAGATTTTGAATTTCCTCTTCCTACTGTCAAATAGAAATATGATATACTTATTATTGGGGATGTGCATATCCCCATTGAGGTAACCTAGTGTTATTTGAAATTTCTCCGGTTTCATGATTAATCGGAATGAGTTTGTTAACAAGACTTGATCAACCTTGTTAGTGGATTCCTTTTGATGAGCATGAGATGGATGAAACTAGAAGCACAACCTTGTGTACCCTCTCTATACTTTCTGTTATTTAGTAGAAATAAAGTAAAAATAATATTTTTCTGTCTGTTTCCTGACTTATCCGTGCAATATAAAAATATCCCAAAAATAGAAGTCCTCAGAATGACATGCCAATTTAATATGATTTTTTAGGGAATATTTGAGGATTTATGGTGCAAAAATCACCGCGGGGGGAGCTGCCACTTGGCCACGAGGGTGGAGGGCGTGCCCTACCCCCCTGGGCGCGCCCCCTGCCTCGTGGGCCCATGGTGGCCCTCCTCCACTTATTCCTGCACCCATCTTTTTCTTCTTCCTCACACAAACACGAAAAACCAACTCAAGCACGAGTTCCAGCCCTCTTTGTTGTGATTTTCGATCTCCTTGCTCAAAGCACCTCTTACAAAACTGCTTGGGGAGATTGTTCCTTGGTATGTGACTCCTCCATTGGTCCAATTAGTTTTTGTTCTAGTGCATTATTCTTTGCAAATTTGTGTTGCATAGGTGACCATGTTCTTGAGCTTGCATGTCAAGTTTATATGGTTCCAAGTAGTTCAAATGCTTGATATAGGCTCTAGGCACTTGTAGGAGTTGTTGCTATCAGTTTTATTGAAGTTGGTTCACTTTTACTTGAAGTTACTAAAAAATTCAGATTATTTCAGAAATAATAAAGAGACTTTTGAGGGGCTCATCGAGCTGAAGCTCGAAGGAGAAGGAAAATGAAGAAGCACAGAGGCCCAAATATAATTTGCCTCGTACAGCGGAGATCCGGCCGTTTGAATGGCCTTCCGATAATTTCTTGATACAGACCGGGATTTATGAGGATTTCTATTCTTTGATTGAGAATGTCGGCCTCACCAACTTCGTCCGCGACCAACGTCTTCAGTATCTCTTACTCACAAATACTTTTGTGCAAAACTTCTACTTTTTCCCTAAGGAATCACCTCCTTCAGTAGAGTTTCATTTATATGACGTTGTTAAAAAGATGCCATTGTCTGAATTTTGTGAAGTATGCAACATACCCCCTAAGGGCATCTTAGAGGAACCACCCCATAAAGAGGTGGAAGCGTTTATTAACACTATCTCTGTGGGAGAAACCAGGAAGGTTTCTGATGCAAGAATCACTAGCATACATTTTCCTGTTTTACGCTATTTTGCCTTATATGCTAGTCGCTGCTTGACTGGTCACGGGAACTGTGGGAACCTTAGCGTTCCTGATATTATTATTTTGTTCCATGGTTTATACTGCGATAACACTGTTAGTATGGGCGGAATTATTGCTAGACAGTTAAGTATGAACCGTACTAAGGGTCCCATCTTTGGAGGCATTTATGCTTCACGGCTCGATGCACATTTTAACATAGCTATTAGGCTTCATGAGAAAGTAGAAAAATTGTTGCCTAGTGCTTATTTAGATTATAAGAGTATGACAGCGCATGATTTTCTTGTTAAGGACAGTGAAGGAGAGCTCAAATATAAATTATTCTTTCATAAACATCATCCTGAAACTATTACCTTGCCTGCTCCTTCTCTGTTTAATTTTGTAGGACCCTATCTCGTTACGTGGGCTGCCGTTCAAGCTTACCAGAATCCTGCACCAGCCCCGGAACCGGAACCACAAGATGAGCCTCCATGACAATTTGTTTATTCTTGAGATCCAAAGATGGTTGTCAGCCAATGGCAGTCAGAGTCTTCCTCATCATAGTACAATCCCAACTATTCCTCGTCGTAGTACAATCCCAGCTACACCTACGGGTATCCGCCAGGCTATCCCTGGCAATAAACCAACTTAGGCCAAAAGCCTAAGCTTGGGGGAGTACGCATTTCTCACCGACATTACATTTATGTTCACACACACTCATTGCTAGATGTCGGTGCTCATACTCTTTCACTGTAATATCCATGCTAGTTTATTTTCTTTTTCTGCTTTCTTCTTGTGTGTTTGATAAACCTTAAGAAAAACCAAAAAGTTAGTAGTAGTTTACTTTTCTGCTGTAGTAGTAATTAAAAAGAGAAAACCCAAAAATATTTCCCGTTCTTCTTTTGCTTGTTGGGAGCTTTCCCGTGTAGATAGTTTTTATTTCTTTTCTTTTCTTTGGGGGTTAGTAGGAGAAGACCATAATTAAATTATTGAAGTGGCTCTTATATGCATTATTGTTGATTTAACCAAGAGCCCATATTGCCTTGTCTTCTCCTGTTTATTGAATGCTCGCAGATTCTAGCTTAGTCCAATGCACGTGCACTCTTATTATTATTCACATCGTTCGGTCGTGCAAGTGAAAGGCAATTATAATGATATATGATGGACCGACTGAGATGAGAAAAGCTGGTATGAACTCGACCTCTTTTTTTGTAAATATGATGAGTTCATCGTTCTTGATTCAGCTTATTATGAATAAACATGTTTGCAATGACAATTAGAGATCATAGTTGCTTGTGCCATGCTTGATTAGCTATGAGTTATAATGATTTACCTTGCGTGCCAACATGCTATTGAGATGGTTATGATGTGGTATAGTGGGGTGGTATCCTCCTTTGAATGATTTAAGTGACTTGACTTGGCACATGTTCACGCATGTAGTTGAAACAAAATCAACATAGCCTTCACGATATTTATGTTCATGGTGGATTATATCCTACTCATGCTTGCATCCAATGTTTATTAATTTTAATGCATGTACATGGTTGTTGTCGCTCTCTAGTTGGTCGCTTCCCAGTATTTTGCTAGCCTTCACCTGTACTAAGCGGGAATACTGCTTGTGCATCCAATCCCTTAAACCCCAAAGTTATTCCAGATGAGTCCACTATACCTTCCTATATGCGGTATCTACCTGCCGTTCCAAGTAAATTTGTATGTGCCAAACTCTAAACCTTCAAATAAACATTATGTTTTGTATGCTCGAGTAGCTCATGTATCAACCAAGGGTACCCTTATCTTCCATGTTAGGCGAGTTATTCTCAAGAGGAGTGGACTCCGCTCCTCACTCACGAGAAAATGGCTGGTCACCGGGATGCCCAGTCCCATGCTTTATGCAAACTAAATCAAAATTAATTGCAAACAAAACTCCCCCTGGGACCTGATGTATGTTGGAGGCACTCGTTGTTTCGAGCAAGCCATGGATTGATGCTTGTTGGTGGAGGGGGAGTATAAACTTTACCATTCTGTTTGGGAACCGCCTATAATGTGTGTGACATGGAAGATATTGCCATCTCTTAGTTGTTATGTTGACAATGAAAGTATACCGCTCAAAATATTATTTATCTGTATTTCAAAACCGAGCTCTGGCACCTCTACAAATCCCTGCTTCCCTCTGCGAAGGGCCTATCTATTTACTTTTATGTTGAGTCATCACCCTCTTATTAAAGAGCACAAGCTGGAGAGCACAGCTGTCATTTGCATTCATCACTATTAATCTATGTTGGGTGTGACTATGATTGGATCTCTTTTACCATGAATTACAATGTCTAGTCATTCCTTGATCTTTAAAGGTGCTCTGCATTTATGTTTTGCGGTCTCAGAAAGGGCTAGCGAGATACCATCTTGTTATATCATATTATGATTGTTTTGATAAAGTGTTGTCATCCGAGATTTATTATTATGGCTCGCTAGTTGATTACGCTATTGATGTGAGTAATTATGAGACCTAAGAATTATTGCAAATGTGGTTAGTTATAATCTTTGCTGAAAACTTGAACGCTGGCTAGACATATTTACAACAACAAGAGCAAAGAGAGTTTGTAAAAGTTTTTCTTTATTTCTTTCAGTTTGTCAACTAAATTGCTTGAGGACAAGCAAGGGTTTAAGCTTGGGGGAGTTGATACGTCCCCGTCGTATCTACCTTTCCAAACACTTTTGCCCTTGTTTTGGACTCTAACTTGTATGATTTGAATGAAACTCCACGGAATATATCTTAGAATAAATAATAATAAATCCTCGCCAAAGATGAAGACCAGGGGTCCCACACCCTGTCCACGAGGGTGGGGGGGCCCCCCTAGGGCGCACCCCTACCTCGTGGGCCCCCTGGACACCTTCCGACGCCAACTCCAACTCTATATATTGGCTTTCGGGGAGAAAAAAATAAAGGAAAAGAAATCATCGTGTTTTACGGTACGGAGCCGCCGCCAAGCCCTAAAACCTCTTGGGAGGGCTGATCTGGAGTTCGTTTGAGGCTTCGGAGAGGGGGATTCGTCGCCGTCATCATCATCAACCATCCTCCATCACCAATTTCATTATGCTCACCGTCGTGCGTGAGTAGTTCCATCGTAGGCTTTGTAACGCCCCGGATTCGATGTGCGAGGTGTCCGTCAGTTATTCGCCATCGTTGCCATGTCATGTGCTTGCGTGTTGCACTTTGCCATGTCATCACTTGCATTTCATATCATGTCATCATGTGCATCGCATTTGCATACGTGTTCGTTTCATGCATCCGAGCATTTTCCCCGTTGTCCGTTTTGCAATCCGGCGCTCCGTTGTTCCCCGGCGTCCTCTTTTACCTTTCTCCATGAGCGTGTATTAAACTTTCTCGGAATGGACCGAGGTTTGCCAAGCGGCCTTGGTATAGCACCGGTAGACCGCCTGTCAAGTTTCGGGTCAATCGGAGTCCGTTTGATACTCCAACGGTTAACCGGGTAACCGTAAAGGCCTCTTTTGTGTGCAGCCCGACACCCCTTCTAAGTGGCCCAAAACCCATCTAAGTCATCTCCATATTGTCGGTCATTCGATCACGATCGCGTGGCCGAAAGCCGCACTCCATTTGGAGCTTCCTAGCCCCCTCTACCTATAAATATGTGCCTCCCCCGTCCAAATCGCAGATGAAACCCTAGCCCCGCTCCCTCTCCGCCGCCGGACACGTCCGTCCGCGCCGAACATGTCCACCGGCCACCTCACCCCGGCCAATCAGAGCATGCCACGTCAGCTCCGCCCTCGCCGCGTCCAATCCCACCGCGCCACGTGGCCTCCGCGCCCGCTCTCTCTCTCCTCCCGCGCCCGCCGGCCCGCGGAGCCCATCCGGGGCCCGCGCGGGCCCGAAGCGCGCCGCCGCCCGGGGTTGCGCCTCCCTGCTCCGGCCGCGCCACCGCCTCGCCGCCCGGCTCCCGTCCCGCCGGCGCCCGCCGCCACGGCGCCCCGCCGCCATCGCCGCGCTGGGCCGCGCCGCCGCCGTTCCGTGCCCGTGCGTCGCCGCTCGGGCCGCGCCCCGAGCCGCCTCCCGCGCTGCGCCCCCGCGCCTCCCGCGCCGCCATGCGCGCCCGCGCGCCCCGCCGCCATGCGCGCGCCGCCGCCCGCGTTGCCTCTGGGCCGCCGCCGCCTCGCTCCGGCGCCGCCCCGCCCGCTACTCCGCCTCCCGTCATCGCCCGCGTCCTCCTCCGGCGAAGCTCCGGCCACCTCCGTCGTCTCCAGCGAGATCCGGTGGATCGGGACGCGATCCACCGGGATCTCAACCAAACACGTCCCCTCCGACCCGGATCCCTCCATCCCGCTTCGTCCCGTCCAGTTTTTCGGAGGTTGAATTTTGCCAAAGTCCCCGACATTCTATCATTTTCTTGCCATGTTCATTATGTCATATTTCTGCATCCGCTGCTCCGTTTTGGGCGTAAAATATGTAAAATTGTTCGTCTCGATGAGTACATCATTTCATCTCATTGCACCATTTTCATTTGAGCTCATCTTGATGCCATAAATGCTGTTAGAAAAGGGCTATGTGATGTTAGTTTCAGATCTGTTTCAGTACATGCACTTTTGTCATTTTTGCTATGATTGATGTGTGCATCCTATGGAGTTGAGTCCTACATGTGTTTTGTAATATGCCATGCCATCTTTCCAGATATTTATGCCATGTATTTTTGTGATCTTTGTGGTGACTAGCACAAGCATGCAAACTAAGGTACTTAATGTTGCTGATTTCAGAGACTTGGTAATTTCACTAAGTCCCTGCCTGCTGTTATTTTTATGCCATGTGTTCAAGTTGTTTCCGAGAGATCTATGCCTCTTTTGAGCATGATCAATAAGAGTGTTATGAGCATATGGATTTGCTCTATCCATCCATGCCTTTGTTTGTAATTATGGAGTGCCATACCTTGAGCCAATCGAGCTCTACTTTTGCTATAAAATGTTGCTGGCAGATTGTTTACATGTTATTCGATTTTGCCAAGCTTGTTGTAGTTGATCCTTGCATGATATGATGTTATTCTTGCCATGCCTAGTTTCTATGCCATGTCTTCTTGATGTATGTATGCTTAGTTTATCATGCAATGCTCTGTAGTGAGTGCATCGAGCTCGTAAACTTGCCTACTTGTTATCTGTTTTTGACATGTCCAGTTTTCTGCTAAGGCTGAAACCTATAACGAAACTTGCTTAATTGACATGGGTGTTATTATATTTTCCGATCCTTTTTGGCTCATGGTCAGTAAGGGACTTTTGTTAAGTGCTTTGATTAGATTCATTCCATGCCTTGTTTTGCTATGTCCTGTTCCTGTAGCATGTTGTTTCATTGCTCTAAACATGTCATCCTGATCTTAATTTCTGGCATGTTGTCATTTTCACCAAGTCTGTGAACCTGTTATCTTTTGCACTTTTGCCATGCTTGTTTGAACCTGTTGTGGTGTGATTTAGCCGTAGCTCAGTGTTCATCTTTTGTCAAACATCTTGAGTAGATTACTGTCATATGCTTTGTTGTTATGTTTGGGTGCAGTAGCTTAGTTTCTTGTTGCTTGCTAAGTAGCATCATGTTGTTAATGGCAGAATCTTGTCATTCTTGTTTCGCTTGTCATTTGCAAACCGTGCATCCGATTCCGGTGATCTTTATATCGATTTCAACCGAAACCACCTCACCTTTCCAGTGGCATACTTGGTTTGCCAAGATTATGTCTGGTTCATCTTTTCCTTCCGGAGCACGCATATGCATTGCATACCACATCTCGCATATCATGCCATGTTTATGTGGTGGTTGTTTACTTTGGTGTTTGCTTCTTTCCGGTGTTGCTTCTTCAGGTTAGTTCCGATAACGTTGCGATTGTGAGGATTCGTTCGACTACGTCCGTTTGTCTTCTTCATGGGCTCGTTCTTCTTCCTTCCGGGATCTCAGGCAAGATGACCATACCCTCGAAATCACTTCTATCTTTGCTTGCTAGATGCTCGCTCTTTTGCTATGCCTATGCTTCGATACCTACCACTTGCTATATCATGCCTCCCATATTGTCAAACCAAGCCTCTAACCCACCTTGTCCTAGCAAACCGTTGTTTGGCTATGTTACCGCTTTGCTCAGCCCCTCTTATAGCGTTGTTAGTTGCAGGTGAAGATGAACTTTGTTCCTTGTTGGAACATGGAGATGTTGTTCCTTGTTGGAACATGTTTACTTGTTGGGATATCACAATATATCTTATTTAATTAATGCATCTATATACTTGGTGAAGGGTGGAAGGCTCGGCCTTATGCCTGGTGTTTTGTTCCACTCTTGCCGCCCTAGTTTCCGTCATATCGGTGTTATGTTCCCGGATTTTGCGTCCCTAACGCGGTCGGGTGATTTATGGGACCCCCTGGACAGTTCGCTTTGAATAAGACTTTTCCAGCAAGGCCCAACATTGGTGTTACCATTTGCCTACCACCTATACCTTTCCCTTGGGAGTAGCTAACCCGAGGGTCATCTTTATTCAGCCCCCCCCCCCCGCCCGGGCCAATGCTTGTCTAAGTGTTGGTCCGAACCGAGCCGCCTGCGGGGCCACCGCGGGGAAACTCGAGGCCTGGTTTTACTTGTTGCCTGTCTCATCCGGTGTTGCCGTGAGAACGAGATATGTGCAGCTCCTATCAGGATGTCGGCGCATCGGGCGGCTTTGCTGGACTTGTTTTATTGCTGTCGAAATGTCTTGTAGCCGGGATTCCGAGACTGACCGGGTCTTCCTGGAGAGAAGGAATATCCTTCGTTGATCGCGAGAGCTTATAATGGGCTAAGTTGGGACACCCCTGCAGGGTTTGAACTTTCGAAAGCCGTGCCCGCGGTTATGTGGCAGATGGGAATTTGTTAATGTCCGGTTGTAGAAAACCTGAAGTTGATCTTAATTAAAATACACCAACCGCGTGTGTAACCGTGATGGTCTCTTCTCAGCAGGGTCCGGGAAGTGAACACGGTTGTTGGAGTTATGTCTGACGTAAGTAGTTCAGGATCACTTATTGATCATAGTTGTTTGACCGTGCTTTGCCTTTCTCTTCTCGCTCTCATTTGCGTATGTTAGCCACCATATATGCTAGTCGCTTGCTGCAGCTCCACCTCATACCTTTTACCCTACCTATAAGCTTAAATAGTCTTGATCTCGCGGGTGTGAGATTGCTGAGTCCCCGTGACTCACAGATACTTCCAAAACCAGTTTGCAGGTGCCGATGAGACCGTGCAGGTGACACACCCGAGCTCAAGGAGGAGCCCGATGAAGACCTTGTTCATGGTGTTGCTATGTTTCAGTTGATCAGTAGTGGAGCCCAGTTGGGGTCGATCGGGGACCTTTGTCGCTTTTGGGGTTTCTTCTTCTATTTTGGCTCCGTAGTCGGGCCCTGTTTGTAACTGTTTGATGTAATGTTTTATTCATGTATTTGTGTGAAGTGGCGATTGTAAGCCAACTATGTATCTCTTTCCCGTATGTATTATATGGGTTGTGTGAAGATTACCTCACTTGCGACATTGCTTTCAATGCGGTTATGCCTCTAAGTCGTGCTTCGACACGTGGGAGATATAGCCGCATCGAGGGCGTTACAAGTTGATAATCAGAGCCTTCCCCGACCTTAGGAGCCCCCACTGATTGATCGTTTTTTAGCGGCCGAGTTGTGTCTATAAAAATGTTTTGAGTCATTTAGGAATTATATATCGGAGAGTTTAGGAATTCTTTTTACTTCCCAGTCTCCTCATCGCTCTGGTAAGGCATCCTGTCGTAGAGTTTTGACTCTTCTCTTCTCAAATTTCACTAATTTTTTTTAGGATCACGCGGGTATCTTAGAATCGTTCCGATGGCTTTGTGATGACAACATTGTCTTGGTGCCTCCCGTCAGCAGGGGTTTAGTGGAGGTGTCCCGGGGAGTTGAGCTCCGAGGTGTTGTCGTCATAATTTTATCGTTGCAGTTCTGGAATACCTGAGGTTAGTACGCCGACATCAAAAATCTCTTTTGTACAGTTGTTGGTGAGATAACCCTGATAGCCCAGTACTGAGGCGAGTGCGGGAGTATTGCCATAACTCGTATAACGGATGCTTTTCGAAGGTTGAGGTAGACGATTTCCGAAGGTTTCTTGGTTATGTGTTGAAGGATGGATACAGCTGGATCTAGGTATTGTTAGTTTGGGTGATATATTTTGTGTCCCCTGTATCCCCAACACCTGATTGCATAACCAGAAAGTTTTGGGAGTTTATATGTGGGAATTCAAGTATCACGTAGGAATTCTTTCCAACAGACACATGATACGATATGGGTTCTATCATATGTTTGTTCTGGCTTATTTTGCAAGCCAAATCCTTTGTTTTGTTTTATTTGTGGTATTCGAGTTGCTTCAATGTCAAGTGTTGATTCCATACCTTATTCTAAGCGGTGTTCTCATATTTCTATGGGAATACTAATCCTTCTTGATCATCAAGATTATTATGCCAATTCTTTTTCAACCGGTGTGTCCCTCTTCAAGTGGTTCCGATCACTTCAACATTCGCAAGATCAATTATCAGTTCTTCTCATCGGTGTTCGCTTCATCCGTTCCAAGTTGTCTTTGTTTTCCCGCCCTCCCACCCTTTTTCTACAAGGACTCAGATTTCTTAATCAAGTATCCTTTTATTGATGGGAAGTCTCTCCATCCTTTTCGTCAATGTTCTTATCCGGTGATTCTCGGGAAGATTCTAACGGAGCTTGAAGGTTATCATTCTTCATTCTTTTCTTCTCCGGTGGATTAATTCAAGCTTTTTTTGATCATATCTTTTCCTCGTTTCAAATGTTTTCTCATGCCGGTGTATCTCTTAATTGTTCACCTCTCGCTATTCATTTGTTCCGGAGTGATGAAGATATCTCAGAAGATTCAAGTTTCCATTCTCAATTCACTCAAGTTCTTTTGAGGATGTTATCTCATTCAAGCCATTTAATTCAACCGGTGCATTGTCCCTTTCAAGCAATCTTTTCAACGGTGTTTCTTTTGAGTGAGCCCTAACCCACAGGTCTTTTCCCAGGATCTTACCTGACTCTTCTAATTTTCCCGGAGCCTCTAAAATTCTTTTCAAAGTTTGATGTAAGTATGAATTGTCATCAGTCATATGTCTTTCTCCAAGATCTTTCACATTCTTTTCATCATTGGTTCAACCTTTCTATTCTTCATTCCGGAGTGCCTCAACAATTCATGGTGGTGTTTCTCGTCATCATTCTCAACATTTGAAGACCGAAGAAGAGTTTCTCTTTAATCTTGCTCCATTCTCTTCAAGATTCATGGGTCTAGCGTTATGCCATCCTCTCATAATTGTTTTCGATTGTGAGAACTCTTTTCACCCACCCGGAGCATTTCATGAGTTGTTTCCACTTCTTTTCTCCGGAGCCATCATCACAATATTTTTTCATTCGAGCTTTCAGCTCTTGTTCTCCAAATCTTACCGGTGCATCATTCAATATTCTCTAATCAGTTCATGATCTCTTCGTTCTCATGTATCTAAATCCTAGCAAACATCTTTGTTCATTTGCTAATTCTTCCTGGTGTTTCTTTATCTTTTCTTCGTCCATTTTAAATTCTTACGGTGGTTCGTTCAAGATCCTTCTTCCTATGTTGTCATATAGATTCATTCATCCTTCCCAATCCTACCTGTGGTTCATTGAAGTCCTTCTCAAGTTTGTGCTATATCTCTCTTGATCCTTTCTACGAGAATAAGTAGTATGCCAAATCCATTGCTTGTCATCAATTTAATTGGTGAAGGATGAGCATAATGTAATTCTTATTCTTGTTCCATCGAGTTAACTCAATTCCCTATTCCGGAGGTTCTTCAAATTCTTGATTTCAATTGTTTCACCTTATCTTCCTCGGAGTTCCAAGCTCTCGCAATTACATCACCACGGAGATCCATCTAATCATTGCAAGGCTTCAACCTTATTCTTTTCATCCTTCATTTCATTTGATCATCCTTTTATTACCGGAGTTCTTCAGGGAGGCTCTACATGGTGGTTCATCAAGGACCCTTTCAACTCTTCAATTGTTCATCAAGATTTCTCTCGAAGTCAAGATGCGTCAAGTTATACTCTAAAATAAACATGGTGCTCAACACATGTTTTGTCTTGAGGAGTTCAAGTATTCTTCTTCTTGCATTTTAAAGTGCAATTCCTTCTACCTTATTTTGAGGTGGGGTTATATCACTCTTGACAACTTCTCTTCGTGGTTCATGAGTCACTTGTTGTCAAGAATGAGGTATTTTAAATCCATCCATCTCTTTGTTGGAGTTATCTTGGGATATATTTCACCTAAAGCCTTCCATTGGGAATGTTACTATTTGTGGTGCTTATCAATGTTCCAAGTTATCTCTCTATCATATCGGTGAAGAAGTTTTTCATCTCTTCGGTGCTCTCAATCAAATCAATGGTTTCCATTAGTAGCCGGTGGTCACCTCATCATTTTAAGATGTTTGCCGCAAGCCCACTACAAGCTTATTCGTTTCGTTGTTGGTTCTCCAACAACTCCGTTCAATCCTTCTTTTTAAGGAGGCTCTTTCAAATTCAATTGTGATAGAAGCTGTTGTTCTCTTCTCTGTTCTCTTGATTCCACTCTTTCATTTGTCCCGAAGGCATTGTGATATTGCTCTCTTCGAACCATCTTCTTGTTTTGTCAAGATCATCTTCTTTTCTTGCTTTTCCTTTTAACTGGAGTGTTGTATCATCTCTTCAATATCTTTCTTCTCATCAAGTTTTCTTCTCTTTTCAACCTTCAAGTTCTCGTAACACTCATTGTTTCTCTTTGTCTACCGGATTGTTTGCAATCTCGTTCATCTCTATTGTACTCTTTCTTTTAAATTGCTCTATCTCTCAAAGTTCGTGGTTTCACTCGTTCGTCAAAGAATCAACTTAGTTTTACCTCTTCTCTTTCTCTTCCGTTTTCCCCTCCGGTGCCATTCTAGATCTCGGGACGAGATCCTCTCGTAGTGGTGGAGTCTTGTAACGCCCCGGATTCGATGTGCCAGGTGTCCGTCCGTTATTCGCCATCGTTGCCATGTCATGTGCTTGCGTGTTGCACTTTGCCATGTCATCACCTGCATTTCATATCATGTCATCATGTGCATCGCATTTGCATACGTGTTCGTTTCATGCATCCGAGCATTTTCCCCGTTGTCCGTTTTGCAATCCGGCGCTCCGTTGTTCCCCGGCGTCCTCTTTTACCTTTCTCCGTGAGCGTGTATTAAACTTTCTTGGAATGGACCGAGGTTTGCCAAGCGGCCTTGGTATAGCACCGGTAGACCGCTTGTCAAGTTTCGGGTCAATCGGAGTTCGTTTGATACTCCAACGGTTAACCGGGTAACCGTAAAGGCCTCTTTTGTGTGCAACCCAACACCCCTTCTAAGTGGCCCAAAACCCATCTAAGTCATCTCCATATTGTCGGTCGTTCGATCACGATCGCGTGGCCGAAAACTGCACTCCATTTGGAGCTTCCTAGCCCCCTCTACCTATAAATATGTGCCTCCCCCGTCCAAATCGCAGATGAAACCCTAGCCCCGCTCCCTCTCCGCCGCCGGACACGTCCGTCCGCGCCGGACATGTCCACCGGCCACCTCACCCCGGCCAATCAGAGCATGCCACGTCAGCTCCGCCCTCGCCACGTCCAATCCCACCGCGCCGCGTGGCCTCCGCGCCCGCTCTCTCTCTCCTCCCGCGCCCGCCGGCCCGCGGAGCCCATCCGGGGCCCGCGCGGGCCCAAAGCGCGCCGCCGCCCGGGGCTGCGCCTCCCTGCTCTGGCCGCGCCACCGCCTCGCCGCCCGGCTCCCGTCCCGTCGGCGCCCGCCGCCACGGCGCCCCGCCGCCATCGCCGCGCTGGGCCGCGCCGCCGCCGTTCCGCGCTCGTGCGTCGCCGCCCGGGCCGCCTCCCGCGCTGCGCCCCAGCGCCTCCCGCGCCGCCATGCGCGCCCGCGCGCCCCGCCGCCATGCGCGCCCCGCCGTCCGTGTTGCCTCTGGGCCGTCGCCGCCCCGCCCGCTGCTCCGCCTCCCGTCGTCGCCCGCGTCCTCCTCCGGCGAAGCTCCGGCCACCTCCGTCGTCTCCGGCGAGATCCGGTGGATCGGGACGCGATCCACCGGGATCTCAACCTAACGCGGCCCCTCCGACCCGGATCCCTCCATCCCGCTTCGTCCCGTCAAGTTTTTCGGAGGTTGAATTTTGCCAGTCCCCGACATTCTATCATTTTCTTGCCATGTTCATCATGCCATATTTCTGCATCCGCTGCTCCGTTTTGGGCGTATAATATGTCAAATTGTTCGCCTCGATGAGTACATCATTGAGTCTCATCGCACCATTTTCATTTGAGCTCATCTTGATGCCAGAAATGCTGTTAGAAGAGGGCTATGTGATGTTAGTTTCAGATCTGTTTCAGTACATGCACTTTTGTCATTTTTGCTATGATTGATGTGTGCATCCTATGTAGTTGAGTCCTACATGTGTTTTGTAATATGCCATGCCATCTTTCCAGGTATTTATGCCATGTATTTTTGTGATCTTGGTGGTGACTAGCACAAGCATGCAAACTAAGGTACTTAATGTTGCTGATTTCAGAGACTTGGTAATTTCATTAAGTCCCTGCCTGCTGTTATTTTTATGCCATGTGTTCAAGTTGTTTTCGAGAGATCTATGCCTCTTTTGAGCATGATCAATAAGAGTGTTATGAGCATATGGATTTGCTCTATCCATCCATGCCTTTGTATGTAATTATGGAGTGCCATACCTTGAGCCAATCGAGCTCTACTTTTGCTATAAAATGTTGCTGGCAGATTGTTTACATGTTATTCGATTTTGCCAAGCTTGTTGTAGTTGATCCTTGCATGCTATGATGTTATTCTTGCCATGTCTAGTTTCTATGCCATGTCTTCTTGATGTATGTATGCTTAGTTTATCATGCAATGCTCTGTAGTGAGTGCATCGAGCTCGTAAACATGCCTACTTGTTATCTGTTTTTGACATGTCCAGTTTTCTGCTAAGTCTGAAACCTATAATGAAACTTGCTTAATTGACATGGGTGTTATTATATTTTCTGATCCTTTTTGGCTCATGGTCAGTAAGGGACTTTTGTTAAGTGCTTTGAGTAGATTCCTGCCGTTCCTTATTTTGCTATGTCATGTTCTTGTAACATGTTGTTTCATTGCTCTAAACATGTCATCCTGATGTTAATTTCTGGCATGTTGTTATTTTCACCAAGTCTGTGAACCTGTTATCTTTTGCACTTTTGCCATGCTTGTTTGAACCTGTTGTGGTGTGATTTAGCCGTAGCTCAGTGTTCATCTTTTGTCAAACATCTTGAGTAGATTACTGTCATATGCTTTGTTGTTATGTTTGGGTGCAGTAGCTTAGTTTCTTGTTGCTTGCTAAGTAGCATCATGCTGTTAATGGCAGAATCTTGTCATTCTTGTTTCGCTTGTCATTTGCAAACCGTGCATCCGATTCCGGTGATCTCTATATCGATTTCAACCGAAACCACCTCACCTTTCCAGTGGCATACTTGGTTTTCCAAGATTATGCCTGGTTCATCTTTTCCTTCCGGAGCACGCATATGCATTGCATACCACATCTCGCATATCATGCCATGTTTATGTGGTGGTTGTTTACTTTGGTGTTTGCTTCTTTACGGTGTTGCTTCTTCGGGTTAGTTCCGATAACGTTGCGATTGTGAGGATTCGTTCGACTACGTCCGTTTGTCTTCTTCATGGGCTCTTTCTTCTTCCTTCCGGGATCTCAGGCAAGATGACCATACCCTCGAAATCACTTCTATCTTTGCTTGCTAGATGCTCTCTCTTTTGCTATGCCTATGCTTCGATACCTACCACTTGCTATATCATGCCTCCCATATTGTCAAACCAAGCCTCTAACCCACCTTGTCCTAGCAAACCGTTGTTTGGCTATGTTACCGCTTTGCTCAGCCCCTCTTATAGCGTTGTTAGTTGCAGGTGAAGATGAAGTTTGTTCCTTGTTGGAACATGGAGATGTTGTTCCTTGTTGGAACATGTTTACTTGTTGGGATATCACAATATATCTTATTTAATTAATGCATCTATATACTTGGTGAAGGGTGGAAGGCTCGGCCTTATGCCTGGTGTTTTGTTCCACTCTTGCCGCCCTAGTTTCCGTCATATCGGTGTTATGTTCCCGGATTTTGCGTCCCTAACGCGGTCGGGTGATTTATGGGACCCCCTGGACAGTTCGCTTTGAATAAGACTTTTCCAGCAAGGCCCAACATTGGTGTTACCATTTGCCTACCACCTATACCTTTCCCTTGGGAGTAGCTAACCCGAGGGTCATCTTTATTCAGCCCCCCCCCGGGCCAATGCTTGTCTAAGTGTTGGTCCGAACCGAGCCGCCTGCGGGGCCACCGCGGGGAAACTCGAGGCCTGGTTTTACTCGTTGCCTGTCTCATCCGGTGTTGCCGTGAGAACGAGATATGTGCAGCTCCTATCAGGATGTCGGCGCATCGGGCGGCTTTGCTGGACTTGTTTTATTGCTGTCGAAATGTCTTGTAGCCGGGATTCCGAGACTGATCGGGTCTTCCCGGGGAGAAGGAATATCCTTCGTTGATCGCGAGAGCTTATAATGGGCTAAGTTGGGACACCCCTGCAGGGTTTGAACTTTCGAAAGCCGTGCCCGCGGTTATGTGGCAGATGGGAATTTGTTAATGTCCGGTTGTAGAAAACCTGAAGTTGATCTTAATTAAAATACACCAACCGCGTGTGTAACCGTGATGGTCTCTTCTCGGTGGGGTCCGGGAAGTGAACACGGTTGTTGGAGTTATGTCTGACGTAAGTAGTTCAGGATCACTTATTGATTATAGTTGTTCGACCGTGCTTTGCCTTTCTCTTCTCGCTCTCATTTGGGTATGTTAGCCACCATATATGCTAGTCGCTTGCTACAGCTCCACCTCATACCTTTTACCCTACCTATAAGCTTAAATAGTCTTGATCTCGCGGGTGTGAGATTGCTGAGTCCCCGTGACTCACAGATACTTCCAAAACCAGTTTGCAGGTGCCGATGAGACCGTGCAGGTGACACACCCGAGCTCAAGGAGGAGCCCGATGAAGACCTTGTTCATGGTGTTGCTTCGTTTCAGTTGATCAGTAATGGAGCCCAGTTGGGGTCGATCGGGGACCTTTGTCGGTTTTGGGGTTTCTTCTTCTATTTTGGCTCCGTAGTCGGGCCCTGTTTGTAACTGTTTGATGTAATGTTTTATTCATGTATTTGTGTGAAGTGGTGATTGTAAGCCAACTATGTATCTCTTTCCCGTATGTATTATATGGGTTGTGTGAAGATTACCTCACTTGCGACATTTCTTTCAATGCGGTTATGCCTCTAAGTCGTGCTTCGACACGTGGGAGATATAGCCGCATCGAGGGCGTTACAGGCTTGCTGGACGGTGATGGGTTGGATGAGATTTATCATGTAATCGAGATAGTTTTGTTAGGGTTTGATCCCTAGTATCCACTATGTTCTGAGATTGATGTTGCTATGACTTTGCTATGCTTAATGCTTGTCACTAGGGCCCGAGTGCCATGATTTCAGATCTGAACCTATTATGTTTTCATGAATATATGTGTGTTCTTGATCCTATCTTGCAAGTCTATAGTCACCTACTATGTGTTATGATCCGGCAACCCCGAAGTGACAATAATCGGGGCCACTCCCGGTGATGACCATAGTTTGAGGAGTTCATGTATTCACTATGTGCTAATTCTTTGTTCCGGTTTTCTATTAAAAGGAGGCCTTAATATCCCTTAGTTTCCATTAGGACCCTGCTGCCACGGGAGGGTAGGACAAAAGATGTCATGCAAGTTCTTTTCCATAAGCACGTATGACTATATTCGGAATACATGCCTACATTACGTTGATGAATTGGAGCTAGTTCTGTGTCACCCTATGTTATGACTGTTACATGATGAACCGCATCCGGCATAATTATCCATCATTAATCCGGTGCCTATGAGCTTTCCATATACTGGTTTACGCTTATTTACTTTCCCGTTGCTGCTGTTACAATCACTAGAAAACACCAAAAATATTACTTTGCTTTCATTAGTCTTTTGTTACCGCTACCACCACTATCATATTACTTTGCTACTAAACACTTTGCTGCAGATACTAAGTTTCCAGGTGTGGTTGAATTGACAACTCAGCTGCTAGTACTTGAGAATATTCTTTGGCTCCCCTTGTGTCGAATCAATAAATTTGGGTTGAATACTCTACCCTCGAAAGCTGTTGTGATCCCCTATACTTGTGGGTTATCACCTAGACCGCCCAGCTAAAAGTTACCCGAAGCGCAAATTGTTACCCCATTTCAATGACGAGGCGTTGGAGCCCGTAACATCAGCATGCAATGCGGCTGACCGACCACCACGTGGCCGGGACAAAATGACACCCCAAGCCGAACACCAGCCCGCCCCACCTCACCGTAAGGGAAGAGATAAAACGGCTCGGGGTTATACATATGACCTACGGCAGGACCTAAAAGAACATAATAGGTCTGACTAGATAGATCAACGAATCGCGGGGGCGTGACGACTATTCGGCCGGACATGATAAACATAACCAAACGCGGGCTGAAAATCGCAGACAGACTACATCCGAGCTACGTCGCGACTTGGCCCCATACAGAGGCGCCGCACACCCCCTCTGCTTCACTGATGAAGTAATGGAGCATGAATTCCCAGAAGGGTTTAAACCCGTGAATGTCGAATCATATGATCGAACAACAGATCCCGCGGTATGGATTGAGGATTTTCTTCTCCATATTCATATGGCCCGCAGAGATGACCTTCACACCATCAAATACCTCCCGCTAAAACTCAAAGGGCCAGCTCGGCACTGGTTAAACGGTTTGCCTGAAAACTCTATTGGCAGCTGGGAGGACTTGGAAGACGCCTTCCGTGACAACTTCCAAGGCACATACACATGACCTCCAGATGCTGATGACTTAAGTCACATAGTTCAACAGCCCGGAGAGTCAGCCAGGAAATTCTGGACTAGGTTCCTAACTAAAAAGAACCAGATCGTTGACTGTCCGGATGCCGAAGCCCTAGCGGCCTTTAAGCATAGCATCCGCGACGAATGGCTCGCCCGTCACCTCGGCCAAGAAAAGCCGAAGTCCATGGCAGCCCTCACGGCACTCATGACATGCTTTTGTGCGGGCGAGGATAGTTGGCTAGCCCGTAGCAATAACACGGCAAGTGAAGCGGGCACCTCTGAGGCCAAAAACAGCAACGTCAAGCCCCGACGCAATAGGCGCAAGCGTCGAAGCAACGGTGACAATACCGACGACACGGCAGTCAACGCCGGATTCAGTGGCTCCAAGTCCGGTCAGCGGAAGAAGCCATATAAAAGAAACAATCCGGGACCATCCAGCTTGGACCGCATACTCGATCGTCCATGCCAAATCCATGGCACCCCAGACAAACCAGCCAATCATACCAACAGAGACTGTTGGGTTTTTAAACAGGTCGGCAAGTTAAATGCCGAAAATAAGGAGAAGGGGTCGCAAAGCAAGGACGATGACGAGGAGTCCCGTCCGCCGAACACAGGGGGACAGAAGAAGTCCCCACCCCCCCAAGTTAAAATGGTGAATATGATATACGCTACACATATCCCAAAGAGGGAGCACAAGCGCGCGCTCAGGGACGTCTATGCGATGGAGCCAGTCGCCCCAAATTTCAACCCATGGTCTTCATGCCCGATCACTTTTGATCGCAGTGACCATACGACCAATATCCGACATGGCGGTTCAGCCGCACTAGTCCTCGACCCAATCATAGATGGATTCCATCTCACGCGAGTCCTCATGGATGGTGGCAGCAGCCTGAACCTGCTCTATCAGGATATAGTGCGCAAAATGGGCATTAATCTATCACAGATCAAGCCCACAAAGACTACCTTTAAAGGAGTCATACCAGGTGTGGAGGCCCGCTGCACGGACTCAATCACACTAGAGGTTGTCTTCGGATCTCCGGACAACTTCCAAAGCGAAGAGTTAATCTTCGATATCGTCCCCTTCCGCAGTGGCTATCACGCACTGCTTGGACGAACCGCATTTGCTCGATTCAACGCAGTGCCACACTACACTTATCTCAAGCTCAAGATGCCCGGACCACACAGCGTCATAACAGTCAATGGAAACATAGAACACTCCCTCCGTACCGAGGAGCACACCACGGCTTTAGCAGCAGAAGTACAGAGCGACCTTTTCAAGCAGAACCTTAATTCGGCGGCCGAGCTCCCGGACACTGTTAAATGAGTCCGGACTACTCTGCAGCAGGACAACCCAGCTCGTCAAGAGCTCGACTAGCAGTTTGGCCTCCGTCCCAGTCCCAATCAAGTGGCGGCGTTCGTACCGCGCGTACATAACTACGCACTCAAAATACCATGGGCATAGACGGAGGCATGACTAGATGGTGATCCATAATACGGCTCGACCTCTCCTAGCCACACATACTTTCACGTTTTCTTTTTTTCTCCTTTTCAGGTTTCTTTTCCACAGGCCTTCCCTGACGGCTTGATCACCGGTCATTTCGAAGGATAAATACACCAAGACGGCAAGAAGGACGTATAGGGGAATTTCTAGGTGGTCTCTTTAAACGATCACCCTACCTGTTTTCAGGACCCGCACGCAGCTCTCCCTTGGTCATGGCATATTAATAGCCCTGCTGCTTATTACACTACATGTACAAATACGCTTTGACGTATTAACCAAACTATAATGGAAACGGTTTGCGGCCCAATTTCTACGACACTAGCTTGCTACTCTTCCTTTTTGATAATCTTATTGCACCCGTACACTTTGGTAAGCTTTAATCCGCTAGGGGATTCATTGCGTCCCACAATGCGACAACAAAGTCCAAACACTTTTTTACAATATAGTTCGGCACCCCGAGTTTAGCATTATATGCATTGGCTCTGAATCATGTCTTTGGTCAATAGTTGGGTTGCCCGACTCCTGTGCTTACTACCTTATGTTCCGCTATATCGGCTAGGGTAGTAAAGGGAGAACTACCCCGATTGTTTACTGGTTTATCAGGATGAGCACCTCAGTAGAGAAAGCCGAAAACTGACTGTCATGATGCGGCGAGAGCCGGTCAGCTCTTCGGAGGTTTCAAATCTTTAGCGATTTTTTCCGCACTATGCGATGGATTGGTTCTTACCCGATCAGGTGTTTACATCACCCCAGTTCGGATACTAGGGGTTGCGCCTAAATTTTTCTTGTCAAACTCCTATGGCTAAGTGAGGGTGCTAAAGACACATAGTACGATTGTCTGGTTCGTTGCGCTAAACACCTCCTTGAAGGACCAAACAATTGGATCAAGAGTGTTTATATTCCATACCGAACACCCCCATACTACCTATGTGGGGGTAGAAGCCGACGACTGGCCAACTCTCAGATCTCATAAAAACGGCCGCATATGAGGTAAAATTTTAACAAACATTATGTTACATAATCGACTTTGTTTCATAATACAGGGCAAGGTAATACGAATGTATTCATTCAAAGATCACATCTTTCGCACACTGCGCCGCCACAATACGGGATCCCTCCAGGACATTGTCAAAATATAGCTCAGGCGTGCGGTGCTCCTTGCCCTCGGGCGGTCCCTCGGTCGCGAGCTTGATGGCGTTCATCTTCGCCCACAGCACCTTGACACGGGCGAAGGCCATCCGCGCACCCTGGATGCAGACTGATCGCTTGATAACGTCGAGACGGGGGCAGGCATTGACCAGCCACTTCATGAGCCCGAAGTAGCTGCTGGGTATAGCTTCTGCAGGCCACAGCCAGATTATTAAATCCTTCATGGCTAGTTCGGCCACCCTATGCAGCTCGACCAACTGTTTTAGTTGGTCGCAAAAGGGCACCGGATGTTCTGGCGCAAGGTACTGCAACCAAAATAGCTTCTCCGTGGAGCTCCCCTCTTTGGCTCGGAAGAATTCCGCAGTGTCAGAAACACTGCACGGCAAATCCACAAACGCTCCTGGAGAACTCCAAATCTGGGTTAGTAAGAGGTACCTCGTCTTCACATATTTGCTCTGCATAATGTAGGCCTTACCCGCCGCAATCTTCTTGGCCTCTTGAATCTCCTGGAGAGCGCCCTGGGCTTCAACCTGGGCATCTTGTGCGCTTTGGCGAGCCTTGGCGAGTTTGGTCTCTTGAGCCATAATATCGCGCTCCAAGGACTCGCATTTCTTCACGGCATCCTGGAGCTCCTGCTGGACCTTATCAAGCCTGGCCTCGTGTTTTTCGCGGGTGGCTTGTTCCTTGACAGCTCTCTCCTCGGCCTCGACTAGCGCCTTTTTAAGGGCCTCGACCTCAGTCGCCGCTCCTACAAATATCATGGAACTACGGTCAATACAAATCATCTATCCTTTCTGATATACAGAAGGTCATGGCATACCTTGCTTGTCCTCCAGCTGCTTTCTTACATGGCCGAGCTCTTTCTTGGCCCGTTCCAGACTCTGCTTCAGCCCGGAGACTTCGGCAACGTGGGAGGTCACAGTCAACAACGACGCCTGCTTATTCACATAGACACATATGGTTAGTCTCCTACGAAAATTGTTTGATCCTCTGTCCGGCTTTTCTTTCCAAACACCAGACATAGTTTTAGGGGCTACTGTCTATGCTGTGACATTCTTCTCACATAATTGCGTTGCTTACCTCAAAGCCTGTTAGAAGGCTCATGCAGGCTTCGTTCAGTCTGCTTTTCGCGGACTGAATCTTCTCAATCACCGTGCCCATGAGGGTACGGTGTTCCTCTACAATAGAAGCACTTTGCAGCGCTTCCAGTAGAGTATCCGGTGCCTCTGGTTGGACAAAGGACACCAGCGGAATGGGCACACCTCCTTCTTTTGATGGAGGCTGCTTGCCGGATTCCAGAGCCGTATAGGTCTCCGGGATTATATTCGGCTGGGGGTTGAATTGAATACGGACCCCTTCTTTAGTCTCCATGGGATTTTCTCCCCCCATGTGTTCGGCGACCGAGGCTTCACCCTCTGGCGCCGCCCTAGCTCCTGCATCTCCCCCTGGCCTGGGATCCTTTAGGACAACACCTCGGGGTCATCCATGGCCCTGGGAGAGGAGGCCACCGGAAGGGACCCGTTGTCCATCACCTTCAGGTCCAGCGAATTCCCCGAAGATGAGGATCGCTCGAGGTCGGAACGGGCCGGACTGAAAGTGCATGATTCAACACATTAAAATTATGAACTAAAGAGGCTGAATACATGGATATACCAGGGTCTTTGAGTACTCACAATTCGGCCCGAGGCTTATCTCGGGGGCGCAGCTCTGGGCTGCTATCAATGTCCCACGCGGAGTTATCCGTGCGGGGGAGTTTCCCTTTCTTGGACGCCTCCGCCTCCAGATTTGTGGAGGCCGCCCTCTTCTTCCTTCCCCCCTCAAGGGGGAGTTGCTTTCTTCCTCCTCCTCATCATCGTCTTCGGCGGAGGAGGAGTGAGTCTCGTTGTCTTCGGACGTTACGTCCAAAGCACCCTTGCGGCGGAGGCTACTTCTGGCCCCCTTGGCCTTCTTCTCTGGCGTCTGGTAAGGCGCCGGGACCAGCATCTTCGTCAGAAGCGGGATGGCTGGTTCCTCCTTCTTTGTCCAGCCCTGAGAAAAGTAAATGGCGAGGTTTAGGTATCTTCCCTGAACAAGCAAGTAAAAGGATACACCTTGAAACGCGAAAGACTTACCGCACTGGTGGGATGGGCCAGGGCGTACCCACGATCCTCGGTCGTCTCCGGCGGTGTCTCGTTGCCCTTGAAGAGCACCTTCCAGATATCTTCGTGCGTACTTCCGAAGAACCGTTGCAAGGTCTGGTGCTCGGCCGGATTGAACTCCCATAAATGGCAAGTCCGGCTCTGGCATGGCAGGATTCGGCGAACTAGCATCACCTGGATCACATTGACGAGCTTGATGTTCTTGTCTACCATGCTCTGGATGCGCGTTTGCAGCGCTGTCAGCTTGTCCGACAAAGACCAATTCAGGCCCTTCTCTAGTGTGACGCCCGGATAATTAGGCTACAGAAAAACTCTGCTAATGATGCCACGTCACGTCCGTTACTGTTGCTAATCCCTCGTTAGTTCAAAAACCGATTCAAAATTCAAATTACAAATAAGGCATACAACAAAAGTTTTCAAACAATAAAACAAAAATATTCGGTTTGTGCCAAATAATTCATAAGTAATATTGGTGGATAAACCAAGTCTTTTTAAAAAGTTTAAATGCACTTAACTAAATAAAACAGTAGCAAACCAATTATTTGAATGCTTTTAAATTAATAAACAAATGTTAAACTAGTTTATGTAGTCACCAAACTTTTTAAGGTCGTGGGTTATTCAGAGACATTAATTTAGGAGCTATTGTCATATTTTACAAAACTAAAGAAACTAAAAGTAAAATAAAACAGAAAAGGAAAAATAAATAAAAGAAAGTACAAAACAGAAACAAAAAATAAAATAAGAGGAGAACCACCACCCCTCTGGGCCACGGCCCAGCTGGCCTCTCGGCCAATCAGGCCGACTAGGCCAACCCACCCCGGCGCCCTACTAGGTCACCCCGACCTCCCACCGAACCAAACCCTAGTCCACAACTGCACTACCCCCACTCCTCTCCCCACGATCTCCTTCCCCTCTCCGCTCTTTCTAGATCGGGGCATGAACTCACCATGCCCGACGCGCACGTCGCCGCCCTCGTCGGCTCCGTCCTCACCCTCTCCGGCTCCGTCGTCACCCTCGCCGGTTCCGTTGCCCGCCGCCTCGTGCTCCCATCTCCCTCTCCCTCGACGGATCTGCTCGCGCCCGAGGAAGCCGTCCCCATCGCCGGAGCATGCCGCCGTCGAGCCCTCCCCCGAGCTCACTGTTGCACGCCTACATGGCCCGGTGAGGCCTCCCATCCTTCGTCTTCCCCCTCTCGTTTACCCCGTCAAGCTCACCGCACCCGCACCTGCCCTGCGCCGTCCTCACTTCATCCGGCCACCGCGCCCCCGCCTGCGGTCGCCGCGCTCGCCCCGGACCTGTCCCGGCGTGCCCGCACTCCCTTGGATGTGCCTTGCGCGCGTGCCCACACGCCTCGCATCGCAACCCCGCGCCTAGCATGCCCCGCTGCTGGCTCTGCTTCTGACGCTCGCTCCCTCGTGCTCGCGCCCCCCTGTCATTGTGTTGCTCTGCTCTGGCAGCAACGTCCGCCCCTGCAGCCGTCCCTGCTCCCCCGCACCGTCCAGCCGCCGTCCTTGGTCCTCGTGCCGAACCCCGTCGCCGCGCTTCGCAGACCCTGCTCCCCCCGCGCCGCGCCCGCCGCCTGCTATGCGCGCCCGCACCCCCCTGCGTCGCACTTGTCCGCCGGCCCCTCACCCCGCTGACCCGCTCCGGCCGGCTGCGCCTGCCCTGTCGTGGCCGCCAGCCAGCCCGCACGCGGCCAGGTCCACGCGACACGGCGCCCGGGCCCGTAACTGCTGTCGCCCGTGCCCGCTATGGCCTCTGGCCCTTTGACAGCTGGGGTCCACGCCCCAGGGATATTAGAACAAAAACAAAAAAACAAAAAATATTAATTAATTAATTAAATAGACAATTAACTTAATTAATCATGTTTCATTAAACTAATTAAACATTAGTTAACCTAATTAACTAATTAAACTAATTAATAGGTTAATTAGGATACTATGCCAATGACATACGTGACCCACCCGTCAGTTTGACCGGTCAACGCTCAGCGTTGATCGACGATGTCATGCTGACGTCCTGATGCCGTCATAAATGTTTTCGAATTAAATTAGCTTATTAAATCTAGAAAATTGATTAAATCTTTTAAAATTAATATAAAATAAACCGTAGCTCGGATGAAAATGTTTTCTACATGAAAGTTGCTCAAAACGACGAGACGAATCCGGATACGCAGCCCGTTCGTCCGCCACACATCCCTAGCATAGAAAACTCACAACTTTCCCCCTCCGGTTCATTTGTCCGAAAACACAAAACACCGGGGATACTTTCCCGGATGTTTCCCCCCTTCGTCGGTATCACCTCCTACCGCGTTAGGGCATACCTAGCACCGCGTAATGCCTCATTATGTTTTGTGATGCTTTGTTTGCATTATATTTATTGTTTCTCCCCCCCCCCCTCTTCTCTCCGGTAGACTACGAGACTGACGTCGCTGCTGCCCTGATCGACTACGGTGTTGACGACCCCTCCTTCTTGCCAGAGCAACCAGGCAAGCCCCCCCCCCCTTGATCACCAGATATCGCCTATTCTTCTCTATATTGCTTGCATTAGAGTAGTGTAGCATGTTACTGCTTTCGATTAATCCTATTCTGCTGCATAGCCTGTCATTGTTGCTACAGTTGTTGATACCTTTACCTGCTATCCTAATGCTTAGTATAGGATGCTAGTGTTCCATCAGTGGCCCTACACTCTTGCCCGTCTGCCATGCTATACTATTGGGCCGTGATCACTTCGGGAGGTGATCACAGGCATATACTACATACCTTATACTGTTACATTACTTATGATACTGTTCAGAGATGGGGGCTGAAGGGGCAGGTGGCTCCATCCCGGTAGAGGTGGGCCTGGGTTCCCGACGGCCCCCGACTGTTTTTTTTCGAGAGTACGCCAAGGGCGTACCATATTTTTATAGAAGGAGAGAAATATTTACAAGACGTGCGCCACGAATGCGAACAAACGTGTAGCACGGATACAAACCAACACCCACACCTAACTAGAATCCTAGGCTAACTCCTCACGAATCATTGGAGACCTCCTGCACCCAACCCAGCGGCCTTCCACTCGGCCACCTCATCTAGAAAGATCACCACCAGCTCCGTTGGGGTCCGTTGTTGTTCTAGCCTACTGAAGACCCGTGCATTCCTTTGTTTCCATAGCGCCCATATCACCGCGATGAATAGGGTGTCGAAGCCCAGCTCCGTTGGGGTCCGTTGTTGCTCTAGCCTACTAAAGTAACGGCCCCCGACTGTTACTTTGTGGCGGAGTGACAAGGCAGGTTGAGACCACCTAGGAGAGAGGTGGGCCTGGCCCTGGTCGGCGTTCGCGGATACTTAATTCGCTTAACGAGATCTTGGTATTTGATCTGAGTCTGGCCACTGGCCTATACGCACTAACCAACTACGCGGGAACAGTTATGGGCACTCGACGTCGTGGTATCAGCCGAAGCCTTCGTGACGTCAGCAACTGAGCGGCGCGCGCCGGGTTGGACCGCGTAACGTGACTTCCTTTGTACTAGGTCTGCTCTCCGTCCGCGTATGCAACGTGCAAGTGTGCAATGGGCGATGGGCCCAGACCCCTGCGCGCATAGGATTTAGACCGGCGTGCTGACCACTCTGTTGTGCCTAGGTGGGGCTGCGACGTGTTGATCTTCCGAGGCGGGCATGACCCAGGAAAGTGTGTCTGGCCAAATGGGATCGAGCATGTTGGGAAATGTGGTGCACCCTGCAGGGAAGTTTATCTATTCGAATAGTCGTGTCCCTCGGTAAAAGGACGACCCGGAGTTGTACCTTGACCTTATGACAACTAAAACCCGATACTTAATAAAGCACACCCTTCCAAGTGTGAGATATAACCCGGTGGTCGCTCTCTAGCAGGGCGACGAGGAGAGGATCGCCGGGTAGGATTATGCTATGCGATGCTACTTGGAGGACTTCAGTCTACTCTCTTCTACATGTTGCAAGACGGAGGCTGCAAAAAGCATAGTCTTCGACAGGATTAGTTATCCCCCTCTTATTCTGGCATTCTGCAGTTCAGTCCACCGATATGGCCCTTTACACATATACCCATGCATATGTAGTGTAGCTCCTTGCTTGCGAGTACTTTGGATGAGTACTCACAGTTGCTTTCTCCTTCTTTTCCCGCTATCCCTTCTACCTGGTTGGTGCAACCAGATGTTGGAGCCCAGGATCCAGACGCCACCGTTGACGACGACTCCTACTACACCGGAGGTGCCTACTACTACGTGCAGCCCGCTGACGGTGACCAGGAGTAGTTAGGAGGATCCCAGGCAGGAAGCCTGCGCCTCTTTCGATCTGTATCCCAGTTTGTGCTAGCCTTCTTAAGGAAAACTTGTTTAACTTATGTCTGTACTCAGATATTGTTGCTTCCGCTGACTCGTCTATGATCGAGCACTTGTATTCGAGCCCTCGAGGCCCCTGGCTTGTATTATGATGCTTGTATGACTTATTTTTGTTTTATAGTTGTGTTGTGATATCTTCCCGTGATTCCCTGATCTTGATCATACACATTTGCATGCATGATTAGTGTACGATTGAATCGGGGGTGTCACAAGTTGGTATCAGAGCCGACTGCCTGTAGGAATCCCTTTCCAACTCATTGGCCGAAGTTGAGTCTAGTCATTGAAAAACTTTTACTAACATGGCTGCGCGGCTTATGGGCCCTCGTCGCCATTGGGTGGTAGTAGGATCTTTTATTCCTCGACCTTTACTCTGGGACTCTGAACTCTCTTCTATTCGGGTTAATTGATTTTGCTAAAATCTAACTTTAGGATCTCGAAAATACTTCCTCCCGGAGAGCCCCTTCAGGCCAGATGATTGCTTGTTCCACCAGAAGATTCTGAAGACACTCTCTGATGCTTTCCCGAGACCCTTGTGCCCTTCGCCGTCGCGATCCCTACCACCGATAAATCTTTATGGATAACTACATACTTTTGTCGTTCATACCTTCATCCCCAGTTGCCCTGGTTATTACAAGGTGCCCTCAAATACTCTCTGATGTCCCAAGCATCCTTTATGCTTACTACCCCGCAGTTCCTTGTCGCATGAATACCCCTACGAATAATTCTTCACCCTTATCGAGGAACTGTTCATTACTAGTTGATCATATGATCCACATGGTACATTGATATACTATCCTATCTTCCGGTAAATCTCTGCAAGCTATTGTTGTGCAAATACTTGTCTGCTTGCCTTATGGTTGTGTTCCATATGTCTAGCAATATTCATTAGTATCCCTTGACATCATCATTTTCAGCCTTTGATTTGATATGCGGTGAATGCTCGCAATCCTCAGTCGAAATCCTAGAATTCATCCTTCTGGATCAGACGTCATCTTAAACATGAACTGGTTCTCGACCAACCGAATTGCCGTCGGATGTACCCCTAAGTCTACTCAACTTATCCATCCTTAATCAGAGCGTTTGCTTCTGATCCCTTGATTTGGAAATCGCAATTCCTTTGCATTTGAGATTTGAATTAGTCAGTTGTTTCTACAATACGATCTCCTTGCATTCTCTCTTCTTCTGGTTGAGTACCGATGCTCACCTCAGATCCCTCGTGGACCATCAGGTCCTTTGTTGGATTTTATCCAACAACGTCCTTCAAATTCAATAACTTTGTGAGTCCTTCCCCTGATACATAATGCCTTTGGCAAATTGTATCCTCTGCTTTGTCAACCACGCTCTACTTTCGAGATGGTGATAATTACTCCTGAAGTTTGTGCTATATATTCCTAAGAGGCCCCGATGGGTTGAACCTATACCTTCTCTAAAACCGTGTGAACCCGAAAGTTTTCACGAGTCATACTCTTCTGGTGCTTCGCCAGGTAAAATTTCAACACTGCAACTTCTTCGAAGACGAGAAGTGAATGAAAGGTTATGCATTAAAGAAGTAGGAGTCGACCTTGAACTTTGTGTTCATGCCCATGGACATGATGTAGATCCTATCATGGAAACTTCTTGTAATAATAACCATTTCCTTGATAAATATCATCTGGTATCTGTGAATTGATCCTTTGCAAATGTGGTTCCAACCATGATTGTTCTCATTTGATTCTATTTCTCGGCCAAGTTTAAGCATTTGTCTTCTGCGGATCAATACCCCAGTCCAACCTTTACTTTGAGCTACCGTCGTGTATTACCCCCATGGTATCTCGAGGATATATCTTATGAATTTCTGGTGAAGTAGTACCTTCCCTGTCATAGTGACTCACGGGTTCTGGGTTGTCGTCAACCGAGAATAACTAAGTAATTTTCGTTGCTTATGAGTTTAATAATCCTTGAAGTCATTCCTAGCATGATTGGCTATATCCTTAACGTGCTAAATTTTAATTGTGCTACCTGGTTCTTTCCCGGAGCACAATTTTCGATGATGAGCAAATCATGTGTCGATCTTCCTCGTCATATCAATTCTCCTTGAACAGCAAACTTGATTTCAAGTTTGTGTCGTACCCATGGTTCCAATAACCTTTCACTTCATCATACCTTTGACTTGATGTCATCGCTGCTCGATTACATCTTCATGGAATCTCTCAACAAATGGGTCGTGATCATCATCAGCATTCTAAGCTCTTCCAGGTTATCAATCGAATTCATGATGGGAAATACCATCCTGGCCCCTCAATGCTTTGTGTTATCATCGGCAACATTCTTGCCTTCCCCCAACACAAACTTGTTTATTGTTTTGTGTTGTACCTTGAGCTCCTCGCTATCTAGCTCATGATCTGTTTTACCTTGGAGTATTACCATCTATTTTTGTCAAGAATGTGGTGAGAATTTCACCACCTCTTAAGAATTCTTGATATAATAATACTTCTCGCCATCTCCGTTCATTTCTAGGTCCCCGTGTTGTCTTTAAACGGAATACCGACAATTGAGCTATGACGTGTGAATCCAAAACTTCTAGCAACCCTATTGCTTTGAAGTGAATGGGCAATAGTTTCATTCAAAGTCTTTCGATAATTGAATCACCATTCTAACATTGGTCGTGCAACCCAGCCCATATTTCGAGTGCACCTTTCCACCAATGATTAATTGTGTATGTTTTTCTCGAGCATACGTCATTATATCATTTGATCTGACAAATGTTATCTCCTTGTTATGGAAATCTTGATGAATTATCACCGAGTCCACCGGCACCTCCTCATCCTCTCTTTGGCATGATGAACTCTTGTTTCGAAACTCGCTTCCATAGTTCATTTCTCGAGAATCTTACATTGTCATCTCGTCAATTTGTATTACACCTTTTCTTCTCTGGCATCCTAAGTTAGAGGTATCCTGACACCAATCGGATCTGAACCTCGGTCAGATATGATGGTTGGGACATTTCCAAGAGTTATAACATTGGTATTTATATGACCCGGTAAGGTGATGTCATGCCTAGCACACCTGGCCGGAGGACCTATTGTTATAGTTTCCTTATTGGCAAGGTTAGTCATTCTTCTGTGAGGAAATTGTAAGACTTATTCTATAAGTTGTTCCTGATGGATCCTTTTTGTTTCCAAAGTCTGATCTACACCTGTTGACCATGTCAATGCTATCTCGAGGCATGTCTATGGTACTCCGATTTTCAACAGGAGCATTTGAAGCACAATGCAAAAATTTCTTTATCATTTATCCTAACACCGTTGTATGGGTAATATCATGAGATTCCTCCCCCCTTACCTAAATGGTTTTCTACTTCCTATCATGTCATGGATATCATGCTCCGCTTGTCCTTGGGAAGGATATACCCCCTAAAATATGTGTTTAGACACATTTTCTTTTCGTTGTTCTGATTAAAACTGACAACCATTTTTCCTTTCCCGTGGGGCATCGGGAGGCCTTGTCATGATTTGGAATAGTTCAATTTTCTCTGCAACTAATATTGCTCAAGAGGATTTTGCCCTGGTTACACGATTTCAATCGACCCAATCAGCACACTTTTGGACCTTGGTCAATGTTTATGGCCCTTGCCAAGGGGAATCTAGAGTTAACTTTATTAATTGGCTTATGGCTCTGAATATTCCCACTAATGAAGACTGGCTTTTGGTTGGCTTATTCGAAGCCCAGAGAATCGCAACAAGCCCGGTGGCAATTACAGTGATATGATTACTTTTAATGACTTTATCCGCGCACAAGCCTTAATTGAACTGCCCAGTAAAGGTCGTGAATACACCTGGAGTAACATGCAAACTGATCCATTACTCGAGCAAATTGATTGGTTTTTCACTAGTAATAATTGGACGAGCTCCTACCCCAACACTGTGGTTAAACCCCTCGGGCGACCTGTATCAGATCACATCCCGTGTGTGATTACTATTGAAACTTCCATCCCGAGATCAAAGTTATTCAGGTTTGAAACCTTCTGGATCCAACACCCAGGTTTTATGGAAGTAGTTCAAAATGCTTGGGCCAGGCCTGTGCAATCTCAGAATATGGCGACTGTCTTATGAAGAAAATTTAAAACCCTGCGCCATGATCTTAAATATTGGAGTAAAAATATCTCAAAACTGACCGTTGCCATAGAAAATTCAAACAGGGCCCTCTTGGAAATTGATGGATTGGAGAATAAAAGACAGCTATCCACACGCGAAGCTAATTTCAGGAAAATACTAAAGGCTCACCTCATCAGACTACTATCTTATCAAAGGATGTACTGGAAGAAACGGTGTACCATTCGATGGGTGCAATTTGGGGACGAAAATTCTAAATTCTTTCAAGCTATGGCCTCGGAGCGATACAAAAGGAATAATATTGCGGCCCTGCATACTGAAGATGGTATCTGTGTGGAGGATCATGCGGGCAAAGAAGCAATACTCTTTCAATCCTTTAAACAGAGACTTGGCAATTCTTCTCATAATGATATGAAATTTGATCTTCCAAGCATTATCAAGAGAATTGAAGGCCTAGATGCTTTAACTGTCCCTTTCACAAATGCTGAAATAGATCATGTTATTAAATCGATGCCAACGGATCGTGCACCAGGACCAGATGGCTTTAATGGTGCGTTTCTCAAAGCTTCTTGGCCCATCATCAAAGAGGATTTCTATAAATTGTGTAATCAATTCTTTGATGGAAACCTCAATCTTGAAAGTATCAACGATGGCTACATCACTCTGATCCCAAAAAACAATGCGCCTAGCATTGTCAATGATTTCCGACCAATCACCCTACTGAACTGCTGTCTCAAAGTGATCACTAAACTTTTGGCCAACCGGTTGCAAAAAGTCATTCTGAAAATAATTCACCGTAATCAGTACGGCTTCCTCAAAGGGCGCACTATCCAGGACTGTCTCGCTTGGGCATTTGAATACATTTACCAGTGCCAAAGCTCCAAGAAAGAGATTATACTTCTTAAACTCGATTTTGCTAAGGCATTTGATACAATTGACCATGAGGCAATGCTCATCATTATGAAGAACATGGGGTTTAATGATAAATGGTTAGGCTGCATTCAATGTATCTTTTCTTTGGGCAATTCAGTTGTTCTCCTAAACGGTGTCCCTGGCAGACAATTTCATTGCAAATGCGGTGTGAGACAAGGTGACCCTCTGTCCCCACTAATTTTTTTTCTTGCCGCTGACCTCCTTCAAGCTGCAATCAATGATGCTTTTGCTAGAGGGGAAATTTAGTTTGCCCTTTCCGTGCAATACACAACGAGAATACCCGGTGATTCAATACGCGGATGATACTATTCTTGCTATGCCTGCATGTCCAGCACAAACCATGACCATCAAAACTATCCTCTCCGACTATGCCACATCAGTAGGCTTAAAGATCAATTTCCACAAATCTACTATCATACCCCTCAACTGTGGGCAGGAGATCACAAACACATTGGCAAATATTTTTGGATGTGTTATTGGCAAGCTACCATTTACCTATCTTGGCCTACCCATGGGCACCACCAAGCCAACTATTTTGGACCTCATGCCTCTGGTCTGCCGTGTGGAGAGACGACTTTCGGCCACCCTCAACATGATAACATATGGTGGAAAACTCACATTATTGAATTCAGTCATAACTTCTCTCATCATCTTCGCTCTTTGTACACTCAAACTTCCAGCAGGCATCATAGAACTTATTGACAAAATCCGCAGAAAGTGCCTCTGGACAAAGAAAACTGATCAAGGTGAAACGTGCAACTCCTTGGCATCATGGGATATGATATGCAAACCCAAAGAGTCTGGAGGACTTGGCATTATTAATCTCCAAGTGCAAAGTGATGCTTTGCTTCTCAAATTTCTCCACAAGTTCTACAACCATTGGGACCTACCGTGGGCGGAATTGATTTGGAACACATACTACACCACCAAAATTCCACACGCATCCGACCCATGTGGCTCATTCTGGTGGCGTGACGTCTCTAAACTTATGCCAATTTACCGTGGGATCACCAACGTGATAATTCGAAATGGGTCCTCGGCTCTGTTCTGGAAAGATGTATGGATTGGTGATGTTCTGGCTGACACCCATCCCAGAGCCTTTTCCTTTGCGCGGCTGGAAGATATATCTGTGAGGGATTTCTTGCGCAGCACATCGCTTGGTGAAACGTTCCACCTACCCCTCTCCGTGCAAGCTCTTGATGAAACCCGTGACCTACAACAACAAACCATGCAGATTGATCTTCCGGAGCCTAATTTGGCCAATGACGAATGGAACTGTGTATGGGGATCAGAATACTCAGCCAACAGATTCTACACCTTTTACTTTAAAGATGTCCAGGCGCATCGTACATACAAATGGATATGGAAATCAAGATCAATGATGAAAATTAAAATTTTTGGCTGGCTATTGCTGTCAGATAGACTCAACACTCGCAATATGTTGAAGAGGAGACACTATAACATTGGCACGGACTTTGGTTGCCTACTATGCACTACATGCCAAGATGAGACTGTGGATCACCTTTTCTTTGAGTGCAACTTCAGCCTTGCATGCTGGAATGAACTTCAAATCATGGGACATGCAGCTGCCAATCGACATGACTGGGTGGACAAGGCCAAAGCCTCCTGGAGCCAACCTTTGTTCATGGAAATTTTCCTCTTGGCATCCTGGAGCATCTGGAAGGAACGAAATAACAAGCATTTCAGAGGAATTCTTCCATCACAAGGTTCCTGGCGTGCAAGACTCAAAGAAGACCTCTCCCTTCTCACTTATAGATTGGGAGACAAACACAAAGACTTCCTTTTTTCCTTTATTAGTTCTCTGTAACCCCCCCCCTACCCCCCAACCCCCATTCACAAAGTGAATGGCTTGTAAATAGAACCATGTAACAGACATTATATTCTTTAATTTAATTGCAGTAGGAGCCTCTCCTACTGTTTCAGGTGTCAAAAAAACCATTTTTCCTTTCCATGGTTTGATTAAACCCTTATTGTGATCTATATGATATAAGCAGTAATATTCCCTGCTTATGTAAACACCTCGGTGTACAACTCTGTTAGTAAGACCCTGTTACTATTGTTGATGACATTCCGGTAGCCACCGATGGACGAGAACCTGGCCTATTGGTCCGCCTCGTTCAACGAGCAGGAAAATGGTTCTCTTCGTCCCTCGCCCTCGGTATTGATGTTGTTGCCGACATAACTGACAGGCTACCCTCTGACACGTCTTACTATCATGACCGTGCAAGATGTCGGCCCCCTTCCTACTTTCGACCACATGGTGGGCCCATAACCCACAGTTCCACAGGATCGAAACCTGACTCTCCTGTACACCCCTGTTCCCAAAGTTATTCCTCGCGCGTGGGCTTGTATGTAATTCACGGGCCACCGTCCCAAGTGATCTATTCTGGTAACAGACGCAATACTCAATCTCATTGCTCTGGACCCCTTCTGCATGTTGTTTTAGACATCGAACGATTGCCTATCCGTTTGAAACTTCTCATCGTACCTTCTTACTTAAATCTTGATATTTTCTTAAGTATCTATTCGAGAGTTACTTTCTACCACATTCCCTGAGTTATCTGCCACATAGTCAACCTTGTAAGGTCCGTTCTTCCGAAGATACCCATTATCCTTTTAGGTAAGTACAATGGAACCCCCGAAGAAAGGATGACGACTTCATCATGATGCCCTGAAGCAGAGGAATGAAGAAAGCAACACAATGGATCGACCTCTTCAAGAAGAGCAACCAAGACCGAGGACACCCGTTAAAATTTCGTAACCAGAACTTTCCCCCTTACTCCCCTCTTAAATCTCGGGACGAGATTTCTTGTAGTGGAGGAGAATTATGACGCCCGGATAATTAGGCTACAGAAAAACTCTGCTAATGATGCCACATCACCTCCGTTACTGTTGCTAATCCCTCATTAGTTCAAAAACCGATTCAAAATTCAAATTCCAAATAAGGCATACAACAAAAGTTTTCAAACAATAAAACAAAAATGTTCGGTTTGTGCCAAATAATTCATAAATAATATTGGTGGATAAACCAAGTCTTTTAAAAAAGTTTAAATGCACTTAACTAAATAAAACAGTAGCAAAACAATTATTTGAATGCTTTTAAATTAATAAGCAATTGTCAAACTAGTTTATGTAGTCACCAAACTTTTTAAGGTCGTGGGTTATTCAAAGATATTAATTTAGGAGCTATTGTCATATTTTACAAAACTAAAGAAATTAAAAGTAAAATAAAACAGAAAAGGACAAATAAATAAAAGAAAATACAAAACAGAAACAGAAAATAAAATAAGAGGAGCCCCCCCTCTAGGCCACGGGCCAGCTGGCCTCTGGGCCAATCAGGCCGACTAGGCTGGCCCACCCCGGCACCCTACTAGGTCACCCCGACCCCCGACCGAACTGAACCCTAGTCCACAACCGCACTACCCCCACTTCTCTCCCCACGATCCCCTTCCCCTCTCCGCTCATTCTGGATCGGGGCACGAACTCATCGTGCCCGACGCGCACGTCGCCGCCCTCGTCGGCTCCGTCCTCACCCTCGCCGGTTCCGTCACCCACCACCTCGTGCTCCCATCTCCCTCTCCCTCGATGGATCTGCTCGCGCCCGAGGACGCCGTCCCCATCGCCAGAGCATGCCACCGTCGAACCCTCCCCCGAGATCACTGTTGCACACCTACAGGGCCCGGTGAGGCCTCCCATCCTTCGTCTTCCCCCTCTCGTTTACCACGTCAAGCTCACCGCACCTGCACCTGCCCTGCGCCGTCCTCACTTCATCCGGCCACCGCGCCCCCGCCTGCGGTCGCCGCGCTCACCCCGGCCCTGTCCCGGCGCGCCCGCACTCCCTTGGATGTGCCTTGCGCGCGTGCCCACACGCGTTGCATCACACCCCGTGCCTAGCATGCCCCGCTGCTGGCTCTGCTTCTGACGCTCGCTCCCTCGTGCTCGCGCCCCCCTGTCGCTGTGCTGCTTTGCTCTGGCAGCGACGTCCGTCGCTGCAGCCGCCCCTGCTCCCCCGCACCGTCTAGCCGCCGTCCTTGCTCCCCGTGCCGAACCCCGTCGCCCGACGCTTCGCAGCCCCTGCTCCCCCCCCCCCGCGCCGCGCCCGCCGCCTGCTATGCGCGCCCACACGCCCCCTTCCCGCGTCGCACTTGTCCGCCGGCCCCTCACCCTGCTGACCCACTCCAGCCGGCTGCGCCTGCCCTGTCGTGGCCACCGGCCAGCCCGCGCGCGGCCAGGTCCAGGCGACCCGGCGCCCGGGCCCGTAACTGCTGTCGCCCGTGCCCGCTATGGCCTCTGGCCCTTTGACAGCTGGGGTCCACACCCCATGGATATTAGAACGAAAACAAAAATAAATAAATAAATAAATATTAATTAATTAATTAAATAGACAATTAACTTAATTAATCATGTTTAATTAAACTAATTGAACATTAGTTAACCTAATTAAACTAATTAATAGGTTAATTAGGAAATTGTGCCAATGACATACGGGACCCACCCGTCAGTTTGACCAGTCAACGGTCCGCGTAGACCGACGATATCATGCTGACGTCCTGATGACATCATAAATGTTTTCGAATTAAATTAGTTTATGAAATCCAGAAATTTGATTAAATCTTTTAAAACTAATACAAAATAAACCGTAGCTCAGATGAAAATGTTTTCTACATGAAAGCTGCTTAGAACAATGAGACGAATCCGGATACGCAACCCGTTCGTCCGCCACACATCCCTAGCATAGCAAACTCGCAACTTTCCTCCTCCGGTTCATTTGTCCGAAAACGCAAAACACCGGGGATACTTTCCCGGATGTTTCCCCCCTTCGTCGGTATCACCTCCTACCGCGTTAGGGCATACCTAGCACCGCGTATTGCCTCATTATGTTTTATGATGCTTTGTTTGCATTATATTTATTGTTTCTCCCCCCTCTTCTCTCCGGTAGACTACGAGACTGACGTCGCTGCTGCCCTGATCGACTACGGTGTTGACGACCCCTCCTTGCCGGAGCAACCAGGCAAGCCCCCCCCACCCCCTTGATCACCAGATATCGCCTATTCTTCTCTATACTGCTTGCATTAGAGTAGTGTAGCATGTTACTGCTTTCGATTAATCCTATTCTGCTGCAGTTGTTGATACCTTTACCTGCTATCCTAATGCTTAGTATAGGATGCTAGTGTTCCATCAGTGGCCCTACACTCTTGTCCGTCTGCCATGCTATAGTATTGGGCCGTGATCACTTCAGGAGGTGATCACGGGCATATACTACATACCTTATACTGTTACATTACTTATGATACTGTTCGGAGATGGGGGCTGAAGGGGCAGGTGGCTCCATCCCGGCAGAGGTGGGCCTGGGTTCCCGACTGCTTCCTACGGTTTCACCAAGATCCATCTATGAGTTCGTCTAGCAACGAGTGATCGGATGCATCTACATACCTTTGTAGATCGCGAGCGGAAGCGTTCAGAGAACTGGGATGAGGTAGTCGTACACGACGTGATCCAAATCACCGGAGATCCTAGCACCGAACGGACGGCACCTCCGTGTTCAACACACGTACGGTCAGCGTGACGTATCCTCCTTCTTGAGCCAGCAAGGGGGAAGGAGAGGTTGATGAAGATCCAGCAGCGCGACGGCGTGGTGGTGGATGCAGGGCGTCACAGCAGCAGGGCTTCGCCGTGCACTGCGAGAGGGAGAGGTGTAGCAGGGAGAGAGGGAGGCGCCAGGGTCAAGGGGTGCGGCTGCCCCTCCCTCCCCCCTTTATATAGGCCCCCTGGGGGGGCGCCGGCCCTTGGGAGATCCAATATCCAAGGGGGCGGCGGCCAAGGGGGGTGGAGTGCCCCCTAAGGCAAGTGGGCGCACCCCCACCCTAGGGTTCCAACCCTAGGCGCAGGGGGTGGGCCTTGGGGGGCGCACCAGCCCACTAAGGGCTGCTCCCCCCTCCCACTTCAGCCCATGGGGCCCTCCGGGATGGGTGGCCCCACCCGGTAGACCCCCGGGACCCATCTGGTGGTCCCGGTACAATACCGGTGACCCCCCAGATCACTCCCGATGGCCGAAACTGCACTTCCTATATATAATTCTTCACCTCCGGACCAATCCAGAACTCCTCGTGACGTCTGGGATCTCATCCGGGACTCCGAACAACATTCGGGTTACTGCATATACATATCTTCACAACCCTAGCGTCACCGAACCTTAAGTATGTAGACCCTACGGGTTCGGGAGACAGGCAGACATGACCGAGACGGCTCTCGGGCAATAACCAACAGCGGGATCTGGATACCCATGTTGGCTCCTACACGCTCCACGATGATCTCATCGGATGAACCACGATGTCGAGGATTCAATTAATCCCGTATACGATTCCCTTTGTCAATCGGTATTTTACTTGCCCGAGATTCGATTGTCGATATCCCAATACCTCGTTCAATCTTGTTACCGGCAAGTCACTTTACTCGTATCGTAATGCATGATCATGTGATCAAACACTTTGATCACATTGAGCTCATTATGATGATGCATTACCAAGTGGGCCCGGTGATACCTCTCCGTCATGCGGAGTGACAAATCCCAGTCTCGATCCGTGTCAACCCAACAGACACTTTCGGAGATACCCGTAGTATGCCTTTATAGTCACCCAGTTACGCTGTGACGTTTGGTATACCCAAAGCACTCCTACGGTATCCGGGAGTTACACGATCTCATGGTCTAAGGAAAGGATACTTGACATTGGAAAACTCTAGCAAACGAACTATACGATCTTGTGCTATGTTTAGGATTGGGTCTTGTCCATCACATCATTCTCCTAATGATGTGATCTCGTTATCAATGACATCCAATGTCCATAGTCAGGAAACCATGACTATCTGTTGATCAACGAGCTAGTCAACTAGAGGCTTACTAGGGACATGTTGGTGTCTATTATTCACACATGTATTACGATTTCCGGATAACACAATTATAGCATGAATAAAAACAATTATCATGAACAAGGAAATATAATAATAATGCTTTTATTATTGCCTCTAGGGCATATTTCCAATAGTCTCCCATTTGCACTAGAGTCAATAATCTAGTTACATTGTGATGAATCGAACACCCATGGAATTCTGGTGTTGATCATGTTTTGCTCTAGGGAGAGGTTTAGTCAACGGATCTGCTACATTCAGGTCCGTATGTACTTTACAAATATCTATGTCTCCATCTTGAACATTTTCACGAATGTAGTTGAAGTGACGCTTGATGTGCCTGGTCTTCTTGTGAAACCTGGGCTCCTTGGCAAGTGCAATAGCTCCAGTGTTGTCACAGAAGAGTTTGATTGGCCCCGACGCATTGGGTATGACTCCGAGGTCGGTGATGAACTCCTTCACCCAAATTGCTTCATGTGCTGCCTCTGAGGCTGCCATGTACTCCGCTTCACATGTAGATCCCGCCACGTCGCTCTGCTTGCAACTGCACCAGCTTACTGCCCCACCATTCAAAATATACACGTATCCGGTTTGTGACTTAGAGTCATCCAGATCTGTGTCGAAGCTAGCATCGACGTAACCCTTTACGACGAGCTCTTCGTCACCTCCATAAACGAGAAACATTTCCTTAGTCCTTTTCAGGTACTTCAGGATATTCTTGACCGTTGTCCAGTGTTCCTTGCCGGGATTACTTTGGTACCTTCCTACCAAACTTACGGCAAGGTTTACATCAGGTCTAGTACACAGCGTAGCATACATAATAGAACCTATGGCTGAGGCATAGGGGATGACACTCATCTCTTCTATAGCTTCTGCCGTGGTCGGACATTGAGCTGAGCTCAATTTCACACCTTGTAACACAGGTAAGAACCCCTTCTTAGATTGATCCATATTGAACTTCTTCAATATCTTATCAAGGTATGTGCTTTGTGAAAGACCTATGAGGCGTCTTGATATATCTCTATAGATCTTGATGCCTAATATATAAGTAGCTTCTCCAAGGTCCTTCATTGAAAAACTCTTATTCAAGTAGGCCTTAATGCTGTCCAAGAGTTCTATATCATTTCCCATCAAAAGTATGTCATCTACATATAATATGAGAAATGCTACAGAGCTCCCGCTCACTTTCTTGTAAACGCAGGCTTCTCCATAAGTCTGTGTAAACCCAAACGCTTTGATCATCTCATCAAAGCGAATGTTCCAACTCCGAGATGCTTGCACCAGCCCATAAATCGAGCGTTGGAGCTTGCACACCTTGTCAGCATTCTTAGGATCGATAAAACCTTCCGGCTGCATCATATACAATTCTTCCTTAAGGAAACCATTAAGGAATGCCGTTTTGACGTCCATTTGCCATATTTCATAATCGTAGAATGCAGCAATTGCTAACATGATTCGGACGGACTTCAGCTTCGCTACCGGTGAGAAAGTCTCATCATAGTCAACCCCTTGAACTTGTCGATAACCCTTAGCGACAAGCTGAGCTTTATAGATGGTCACATTACCATCCGCGTCTGTCTTCTTCTTAAAGATCCATTTATTTTCTATGGCTCGCCGCTCAACGGGCAAGTCAGTCAAAGTCCATACTTCGTTTTCATACATGGATCCTATCTCGGATTTCATGGCTTCCAGCCATTTGTCGGAATCCGGGCCCGTCATTGCTTCTTCATAGTTCGAAGGTTCACCGTTGTCTAACAACATGATTTCCAAGACAGGGTTGCCGTACCACTCTGGTGTGGAACGTGTCCTTGTGGACCTACGAATTTCAGTAGGAGCTTGATCAGAAGCATCTTGATCATCATCATTAATTTCCTCTCTAGTCGGTGCAGGCACCTCAGAAACGTTTTCTTGAGTTGCCCCATTTTCCAGTTCAAGAGGTAACACTTCATCAAGTTCTACTTTCCTCCCACTTACTTCTTTCGAGAGAAACTCCTTCTCTAGAAAGGATCCATTCTTGGCAACAAAGATCTTGCCTTCGGATCTGAGGTAGAAGGTATACCCAATAGTTTCTTTTGGGTATCCTATGAAGACGCATTTTTCTGACTTGGGTTCGAGCTTTTCAGGTTGAAGTTTCTTGACATAAGCATCGCATCCCCAAACTTTTAGAAACGACAGCTTAGGTTTCTTCCCAAACCATAATTCATATGGTGTCGTCTCAACGGATTTCGACGGAGCCCTATTTAAAGTGAATGCGGCAGTCTCTAAAGCATAGCCCCAAAAAGATAGCGGTAAATCGGTAAGAGACATCATAGATCGCACCATATCTAATAGAGTGCGATTACGACGTTCGGACACACCATTACGCTGAGGTGTTCCAGGCGGCGTGAGTTGTGAAACTATTCCACATTTTCTTAAGTGTGTGCCAAATTCGTGACTCAAGTATTCTCCTCCACGATTTGATCGTAGAAACTTGATCTTTTTGTCACGTTGATTTTCAACCTCACTCTGAAATTCCTTGAACTTTTCAAAGGTCTCAGACTTGTGTTTCATTAAGTAGATATACCCATATCTACCCAAGTCATCAGTGAGGGTGAGAACATAACGATAGCCACCGCGAGCCTCAACACTCATTGGACCGCACACATCAGTATGTATGACTTCCAATAAGTTGGTTCCTCGCTCCATTGTTCCTGAGAACGGAGTCTTGGTCATTTTACCCATGAGGCATGGTTCGCACATGTCAAATGATTCATAATCAAGAGACTCTAAAAGTCCATCTGCATGGAGCTTCTTCATGCGTTTGACACCTATGTGACCAAGGCGGCAGTGCCACAAGTATGTGGGACTATTGTTATCAACTTTAACTCTTTTGGTATTCACACTATGAATATGTGTATCATCACGTACGAGATTCATTAAGAATAAACCATTAACCATCGGAGCATGACCATAAAACATATCACTCATATAAATAGAACAACCATTATTCTCGGATTTAAATGAGTAGCCATCTCGAATTAAACGAGATCCAGACACAATGTTCATGCTCAAACATGGCACTAAATAACAATTATTGAGGTTTAAAACTAATCTCGTAGGTAAATGTAGAGGTAGCGTGCCGACGGCGATCACATCGACCTTGGAACCATTCCCGACGCGCATCGTCACCTCGTCCTTCGCCAGTCTCCATTTATTCCACAGCTCCTGCTTTGAGTTACAAATATGAGCAACTGCACCGGTATCAAATACCCAAGAGCTACTACGAGTACTGGTAAGGTACACATCAATTACATGTATATCACATATACCTTTTGTTTTGCCGGCCTTCTTGTCCGCTAAGTATTTGGGGCAGTTTCGCTTCAAGTGACCACTTCCCTTGCAATAAAAGCACTCGGTCTCGGGCTTGGGTCCATTCTTTGGCTTCTTCCCGGCAGCTTGCTTGCCGGGCGCGGCAACTTCCTTGCCGTCCTTCTTGAAGTTCTTTTTACCCTTGCCCTTCTTGAACTTAGTGGTTTTATTCACCATCAACACTTGATGTTCCTTCTTGACTTCTACCTCTGATGATTTCAGCATAGCTAATACTTCAAGAATGGTCTTTTCCATCCCCTGCATATTGAAGTTCATCACAAAGCTCTTGCAGCTTGGTGGAAGCAACTGGAGGATTCTGTCAATGACCGTATCGTCTGGGAGATTAACTCCCAGCTGAGTCAAGCGGTTATGTAACCCTGACATAGTGAGTATGTGCTTACTGACAGAACTATTTTCCTCCATCTTACAGCTGAAGAATTTGTCGGAGACTTCATATCTCTCGACCCGGGCATGAGCTTGGAAAACCATTTTCAGCTCTTCGAACATCTCATATGCTCCGTGTCTCTCAAAACGCTTTTGGAGCCCCGGCTCTAAACTGTAAAGCATGCCGCACTGAACGAGGGAGTAGTCATCGGTACGTGCCTGCCAAGCGTTCATAACGTCTTGTTCTACATGGAGAACAGGTGCGTCACCCAGCGGTGCTCGTAGGACATAATCTTTCTTGGCAGCTATGAGGATGATCCTCAGGTTCCGGACCCGGTCCGTATAGTTGCTGCCATCGTCTTTCAGCTTGGTTTTCTCTAGGAACGCGTTGAAGTTGAGGACTACGTTGGCCATTTGATCTACAAGACATATTGTAAATATTTTAGACTAAGTTCATGATAATAAAGTTCATCTAATCAAATTATTTAATGAACTCCCACTTAGATAGACATCCCTCTTCTAGTCATCTAAGTATAACATGATCCGAGTCAACTAGGCCGTGTCCGATCATCACATGAGACGGACTAGTCAACATCGGTGAACATCTTCATGTTGATCGTATCTTCTATACGACTCATGCTCGACCTTTCGGTCTTCTGTGTTCCGAGGCCATGTCTGTACATGCTAGGCTCGTCAAGTCAACCTAAGTGTGTGCCTGTGTAAATCTGTCTTACACCCGTTGTATGTGAACGTTAGAATCTATCACACCCGATCATCACGTGGTGCTTCGAAACAATGAACTGTCGCAACGGTGCACAGTTAGGGGGAACACTTCTTGAAATTATTATGAGGGGTCATCTTATTTACTACCGTCGTTCTAAGTAAACAAGATGCAAAACATGATAAACATCACATGCAATCAAATAATAAACGTGACATGATATGGCCAGTATCACATAGCTCCTTTGATCTCCATCTTGGGGCTCCATGATCATCTTTGTCACCGGCTTGACACCATGATCTCCATCATCATGATCTCCATCATCGTGTCTCCATGAAGTTGCTCGCCAACTATTACTTCTACTACTATGGCTAACGCGTTTAGTAATAAAGTAAAGTAATTTACATGGCGTTTCTCAATGACATGCAGGTCATACAAAAAATAAAGACAACTCCTATGGCTCCTGCCGGTTGTCATACTCATCGACATGCAAGTCGTGATTCCTATTACAATAGCATGAACATCTCATACATCACATATAGATCATTCATCATTCATCACAACTTTGGCCATATCATATCACAAAGCACTTGCTGCAAAAACAAGTTAGACGTCCTCTAATTGTTGTTGCAAGTTTTACGTGGCTGAATTAGGGTTCTAGCAAGAACGTTTTCTTACCTACGTGAAAGCCACAACGTGATTTGTCAACTTCTATTTACCCTTCATAAGGACCCTTTTCATCGAATCCGCTCCAACTAAAGTGGGAGAGACAGACACCCGCCAGCCACCTTATGCAACTAGTGCATGTTAGTCGGTGGAACCGGTCTCACGTAAGCGTACGTGTAAGGTTGGTCCGGGCTGCTTCATCCCACAATACCGCTGAAGCAAGATAAGACTAGTAGCGGCAAGAAAGTTGACAAATCTACGCCCACAACAAATTGTGTTCTACTCGCGCAAGAAGAACTACGCATAGACCTAGCTCATGATGCCACTGTTGGGGAACGTTGCAGAAAACAAAAAATTTCCTACGGTTTCACCAAGATCCATCTATGAGTTCATCTAGCAACGAGTGATCATATGCATCTACATACCTTTGTAGATCGCGAGCGGAAGCGTTCAGAGAACGGGGATGAGGTAGTCGTACACGACGTGATCCAAATCACCGGAGATCCTAGCACCGAACGGACGGCACCTCCGCGTTCAACACACGTACGGTCAGCATGACGTCTCCTCCTTCTTGATCCAGCAAGGGGGAAGGAGAGGTTGATGAAGATCCAGCAGCACGACGGCGTGGTGGTGGATGCAGGGCGTCACAGCAGCAGGGCTTCGCCGTGCACTGCGAGAGGGAGAGGTGTAGCAGGGAGAGAGGGAGGCGCCAGGGTCAAGGGGTGCGGCTGCCCCTCCCTCCCCCCCCTTTATATAGGCCCCCTGGGGGGAGCCGGCCCTTGGGAGGTCCAATCTCCAAGGGGGCGGCGGCCAAGGGGGGTGGAGTGCCCCCCAAGGCAAGTGGGCGCCCCCCCCCACCCTAGGGTTCCAACCCTAGGCGCAGCGGGTAGGCCTTGGGGGGCGCATCATCCCACTAAGGGCTGGTCCCCCCTCCCACTTCAGCCCATGGGGCCCTCCGGGATGGGTGGCCCCACCCGGTGGACCCCCGGGACCCATCGGGTGGTCCCGGTACAATACCGGTGACACCCAGATCACTCCCGATGGCCGAAACTGCACTTCCTATATATAATTCTTCACCTCCGGACCAATCCGGAACTCCTCGTGATGTCCGGGATCTCATCCGGGACTCCGAACAACATTCGGGTTACTGCATATACATATCTTCACAACCCTAGCGTCACCGAACCTTAAGTGTGTAGACCCTACGGGTTCGGGAGACAGGCAGACATGACCGAGACGGCTCTCGGGCAATAACCAACAGCGGGATATGGATACCCCGGGATATGGATACCCATGTTGGATCCTAAACGCTCCATGATGATCTCATCGGATGAACCACGATGTCGAGGATTCAATTAATCCCGTATACGATTCCCTTTGTCAATCGGTATTTTACTTGCCCGAGATTCGATCGTCGGTATCCCAATACCTCGTTCAATCTTGTTACCGGCAAGTCACTTTACTCGTATCGTAATGCATGATCCTGTGATCAAACACTTTGATCACATTGAGCTCATTATGATGATGCATTACCAAGTGGGCCCGGTGATACCTCTCCGTCATGCGGAGTGACAAATCCCAGTCTCGATCCGTGTCAACCCAACAGACACTTTCGGAGATACCCATAGTATGCCTTTATAGTCACCCAGTTACGTTGTGACGTTTGGTATACCCAAAGCACTCCTACGGTATCCGGGAGTTACACGATCTCATGGTCTAAGGAAAGGATACTTGACATTGGAAAACTCTAGCAAACGAACTATACGATCTTGTGCTATGTTTAGGATTGGGTCTTGTCCATCACATCATTCTCCTAATGATGTGATCTCGTTATCAATGACATCCAATGTCCATAGTCAGGAAACCATGACTATCTGTTGACCAACGAGCTAGTCAACTAGAGGCTTACTAGGGACATGTTGGTGTCTATTATTCACACATGTATTATGATTTCCGGATAACACAATTATAGCATGAATAAAGACAATTATCATGAACAAGGAAATATAATAATAATGCTTTTATTATTGCCTCTAGGGCATATTTCCAACAGAGACCACCTAGGAGAGAGGTGGGCCTCGCCCTGGTCGGCGTTCGCGGATACTTAATTCGCTTAACGAGATCTTGGTATTTGATCTGAGTCTGGCCACTGGCCTATACGCACTAACCAACTATGAAGGAACAGTTATGGGCACTCGACGTCGTGGTATCAGCCGAAGCCTTCGTGACGTCAGCGACTGAGCGGCGCGCGCCGGGTTGGACCATGTAACGTGACTTCCTTTGTAATGGAGGTTGCTAGGTCTGCTCTCCGGATGCGTACGCAACGTGCAGGTGTGCAATGGGCGATGGGCCCAGACCCCTGCGCGCATAGGATTTAGACCGGCGTGCTGACCTCTCTATTGTGCCTAGGTGGGGCTGCGTCGTGTTGATCTTTCGAGGCCGGGCATGACCCAGGAAAGTGTGTTCGGCCAAATGGGATTGAGCGTGTTGGGAAATGTGGTGCACCCATGCAGGGAAGTTAATCTATTCGAATAGCCGTGTCCCTCGGTAAAAGGACGACCCAGAGTTGTACCTTGACCTTATGACAACTAGAACCGGATACTTAATAAAACACACCCTTCCAAGTGTGAGATATAACCCGGTGGTCGCTCTCTAGCAGGGCGACGAGGAGAGGATCGCCGGGTAGGATTATGCTATGCGATGCTACTTGGAGGACTTCAGTCTAGTCTCTTCTACATGCTGCAAGACGGAGGCTGCGAGAAGAGTAGTCTTCGACAGGATTAGTTATCCCCCTCTTATTCTGGCATTCTGCAGTTCAGTCCACTGATATGGCCCTTTACACATATACCCATGCATATGTAGTGTAGCTCCTTGCTTGCGAGTACTTTGGATGAGTACTCACGGTTGCTTTCTCCTTCTTTTCCCCCTATCCCTTCTACCTGGTTGTCGCAACCAGATGTTGGAGCCCAGGATCCAGACGCTGCCGTTGACGACGACTCCTACTACACCGGAGGTGCCTACTACTACGTGCAGCCCGCTGACGGCGACCAGGAGTAGTTAGGAGGATCCCGGGCAGGAGGCCTGCGCCTCTTTCGATCTGTATCCCAGTTTGTGCTAGCCTTCTTAAGGCAAACTTGTTTAACTTATGTCTGTACTCAGATATTGTTGCTTCCGCTGACTCGTCTATGATCGAGCACTTGTATTCGAGCCCTCGAGGCCCCTGGCTTGTATATGATGCTTGTATGACTTATTTATGTTTTAGAGTTGTGTCGTGATATCTTCCCGTGAGTCCCTGATCTTGATCATACACATTTGCGTGCATGATTAGTGTACGATTGAATCGGGGGCGTCACATCAAGCCAGAAGGTAGAGCCGCATAGGGGCTCCGGACATAAATTCGGGAGCCGCGGCCCAGGTGGCGTCGCGAGGCTCTGTGACATAGAACCACAGTTGCTGCCACCCTTTGACGGTCTCCACAAAGGTACCTTTGGGCCATGTGACGTTGGGCATCTTGCTCACCATGGCACCTCCGCACTCTGCGTGTTGACCATCCACCACCTTCGGCTTCACGTTGAAGATCTTAAGCCTCAGTCCGAAGTGGGGTGGAATGCGGAGGAAGGCCTCGCACACGACAATAAATGCCAAGATGTTGAGGAAAAAGTTTGGGGCTAGATCATGGAAATCTAGCCCGTAATAAATCTACCCCGAACGAAAGGGTGGAGAGGAAACTCCAACCCGCGGACGAAGTTGGGGATGAACACCACCCTCTCATTGGGTTTCAGGGTGGGGATGCTCTGCCCCTTGGCCGGAAGCCGGTGGGCGACTTCTTTGGCCAGGTACCCGGCATCCCGAAGCTTGGTGATGTCCTTCTCCCTAATGGAGGAGGCCATCCACTTGCCTTGCGCTCCAGATCCAGACATGATCGAGTGCTTTGTTGAGGCGGAAAGGATGAGGACTTGAGCACTGGAGCTCGAAATGGGAGGGCAGAGAGAGAGAAGGCATGGGTGAAAGAGAGGAATCCTTATCTCCTTATAAAGGCAGTGAATATCAAGCGCCTCCACGCTCGCCTTAAAACTTGCATGTTCCCAAGGGCTGTGCAGATGGCACGGTTGGATTGCCCACGCCCGTATTGATGAGAATCCCGTAATAAGGGGACACGATCTCTGCCACGACAAGACGTGCCAATAGAAACCACATCTTGAAATGTGAAGCGGCAGGCCGAAGAACGGTTCGAAATAATAACCGGGTTGGGCCGTGATATTACGCTACAAAAAGTTGTCAGCGGATTGGACTCGTGAAATATTATACTCTCCGAGGTTGTGTGTGGTACTTGTTTTGTAGAGCCAGACACAGTCATTGTGTTCGAAGACTATTTCAGAGTATTCGGAGAAGGAACCCGCCTTGCAATGCCGAAAACAATCTGCGCGCCGGACACCTCGCCATTGAAGCCTGGTTCAGGGGCTACTGAGGGAGTCCTGGATTAAGGGGTCCTCGGGCGTCCGGACTGTATGACGTGGGCCGGACTGATGGGCTGTGAAGATGCGAGACTGAAGACTCTCTCCCGTGTCCGAATGGGACTCTCCTTGGCGTGGAAGGCAAGCTTGATGTCTGGATATGAAGATTCCTTTCTCTGCAACCGACTTTGTACAACCCTAGTCCCCTCCGGTGTCTATATAAACCGGAGGGCTTAGTCCATAGAGGCATCATCATAATCATACAGGCTAGACTTTTAGGGTTTTAGCCATTACGATCTCGAGGTAGATCAACTCTTGTAATACTCATATTCATCAAGATCAATCAAGCAGGAAGTAGGGTATTACCTCCATAGAGAGGGCCCGAACCTGGATAAGCATCGTGTCCCCTGTCTCCTGTTACCATCGACCTTAGACGCACAGTCGGGACATCGCCGAGCTGAACGTGTGCAGATCGCGGAGGTATCGTGTGTTCGGTACTTGGATCGGTTGAATCGCGAAGACGTTTGACTACATCAACCCCATTACTAAACGCTTCTGCTTTCGGTCTGCGAGGGTATGTGGACACACTTTTCCCGCTCGTTGCTATGCTTCTCCTAGATAGATCTTGCGTGATCGTAGGAATTTTCTTGAAATACTACGTTCCCCAACAAAGTGGAATGTCATATTTTATTCCAAACCCAGTGTCTTCATAGATTTTGTTGAAACAGAGGCAAAAGTTTAACCTCACCATTAATTAAGAAAAAGAGAATTGTCTGGTCAATTAACGGAAGACCGAGCAAAAATTGTCACAAATTTTCCCACTCATGCGAACTACAGAGCCACATGACCACCCAAAAAACACACCCAACACAGAACCACTGCAACCCCCATACACTTGGGTCACAGCGGCATGAATAAACCCTAGCGGTCCACAAGAACTTGAGAATAATCTAATATAATGACAGAGACAATGGACACATCTGAGCCCATAGTTGTAGTTTATACAATTGTATCGAGGAAGTACTTGCATCTCCCCATTGATGTCGCCCTTTTTGCCATTGCTAGATTTCTTTTGGCGGATGTTAGATTGAGGGTGAGTGTCATCCTTTTTGTGTTTGTCCCTCAATGCATTCTTCCTCAAGAGACATTCAATCATTTTCTCGGATTTAGCATTACAGTTAAAGGTATTCGACAAGTTTGATGCCAAATAAGTCCCCGAGGTGAGGCATCGACACTCCAGGCACAACAACATCATCGCCCAAATGAACATCTCACCCACGTGAACCATATGCTCGATGGACTTAGGCGAGTGTGTGGCAGCACCGTAAAGACAAAAGCACCATCCTCATTCGCAACCACCTTTGCCAGCATATTGGTCATCGGAACCTCATCAACCTCAGACACCACCGACACGATGAACATAGGCGCCTCGACTTGCTCACATGACAGAGATGAATCGTGACCCTCACACGAGGTTGCTGATCAGTCGACTTTCAAATGCCCCTGTGACAGAAGTGAACAGGAAAAGGAGGAGTTCAGACTCAACTGCACTATTGGTATCAAACCAACTTCTGCTCTCTTTCGAGGAAGATAGGGAGCAACGTGGCTGATCTGCTCAAGTTGCTGAAAGTTTTATATCAGTCGCTTGACGTTCGATAGCCTAATAGTTCTTTTTAATAACATAGGCCATACCAGCTTATTTTCAGCATTGCCGTCATCTTTCTCTATTAAACAACTCCTCTTGAAGTAACATAGTAATCTTGCAGGAATCTCCATGGCATGGGACGTACAACTTGAATGCATTGCAAACAATCGTGCTGCTTTATGTCCGCATTGTCTTATAAAGGCGGTATGAACAGATTATGATATATTGAGCCTGATTTAATGTTACCCTTTCAAATCCGGCCACTCCATATATGCACCGACTTGCAGTACTATTTACATTCAACTACAAGGCATCACGTCGTAGTAATTTTTAAAAAATCATGGCAACTGTTTAAAAATATCAAAGCACTAAACTTTTTATTTTCATCTCTTCCATGTACATCTTATCTTCGGTGTTTTATGCTTCAAATGTTCACATTTTTCTAAACCATTTATTGAATAAATAGACAGCATGGCAACGCGAGCCATCATGATCAAGTTGGGTTGAGACGTGGTTCTTTTTCTTGAATTGCCCGAATGCTTTTTGTCCGCTTCCCGTTCGTTGCCGCATTGTTTCTATACCATATCTCCTGTTTTTAATGTATTTAAGTGTATTTAGTATTTGCTTTCCCATCCATACCGCACCTGTCCCGCTTTGGATTTATGAAAATTTATGTAATATAAGAGCATCTACAACCGGGCGGCTCAAACTCGTCTCATACGCTTGGGCGGGCTGCCTGGTCACGACTTTTCTAAACGGGCCTCAAACGCCCGAGCTGACCGGCACCTCTCATATCCAACCCAAATATGGGGCGCCCGGGCACGCTCGCCACGTCGGACTGACGGCTGGGTCCAAAGCGAAACACCCGGAAACCCGGCGGTCCGAAACTCGTCTCCTCCGGACTGGTGTCGCCGCGTGGCGCCACTCCGGCGGACCGCGTAGTGCCTAGCCCGGCTATTTAAGTCGACCGTCGGCACCGAAATCCTATCATCCATATTTTCCTCCGCCTGTCCGCCGCCACCGCCCCTTTCCACTCCTCCCGCCCGCCTAGTAGCCATGCCCCCACGTCCCCGAGTCAGGAGCGAGCCATTTCTAACGCCGGAGCGCCGGCTCGAGCTCCTTGAGCAGATCCGGGCAAGGCGCGAAGCCCGGATCGCCGCGGGGCTACCTCCGAATGCAATGGATCCGGAGAAGGAGTTGGAGGAGGAGGAGGAGGAGGAAGAGGTGGAGGAGGAGGAGGAGGAGGACGAGGAGGAGGATGCGGGGAATGCTGGCGACGCGGATCTGCAGGCGGAGCAGCAGGCCATCTTCGATTCCCTCCGCTCGGAGTCAACTGCGGAGGCCAGACACCGTCGCCGGCAGGAGATGGAGGCCGCAGAGGAGGCGGATATGCTCGCCTACATGGATGAGCTCGAGCAGGAGGAGGATGAGCCGGAGCCCTCCTACCCGCCCGTCCAGCCGGCGCCCGGCGCCGTCCTCGTGGACATCTCTAACAACGAAGATTAGCTAGGGTAGTACGTAGGATTTCTTTTGCATGCTTTGTATAAATCTAGGGGTCGAAATATGAGAGACTCAAATGCAGAGTGGTTAATTTCACGCGTGACCGGCCACTCTCCACGGATGTGCCCTATCGCGTCCGCGGGCGTTTAAGGGGGCGGATTTGCAAAGTTTAGTTGTAGATGCTCTAATACGGTATGAGTATTATCCGTCCAAAATCCGATCCGTCCAAAATCCGATGTCACCCTTCAGTTTTATAGCATTCTGGCTGGTAACCCGTCAAGCGTCCTGTCCTTGGTTCAGACTCCCCGCTCATATTGTATCTGGACTTTGCAAAAGCACAAACACTAGAACAAAGTCGTGCAACCACAAGCCGGGAAACATATACAATCTCAAGAGATTCGGCAGGGAGCAGAACAATTAACAAAGAAATGAGGAGTTGGCACATCGCACTATCGGAAAGTGAAACACATGCAAAAACCACAGCCATCTCTCTCCAGCCTTCGTCACTCTCAACCAAAAATTTGTTATTACATCAACCAGGACACTTTTACTATTTCTAACAGCTCCACCACATGTCCATGGCAATATCATGGGAGCAGCGGGGAGCATCTCCATTGTCTTGTTGACCTCTGCACTATAAGCAGTCAAGCTGCAGCATGTGCAAAGTCCCCTAAAATTTGAAGTTCTAGTAGTTGTTCTATGTATGGAATTATACGTGTGTACTCTTTGCCAAAAATAATGGACGTGCAACTACTGTGCACCCATGTCCGTGTGTAGCTCTGCCCATTTCCAGCTGCCCTCGGAGCCAGATTCCAAACGAGAGAAAGAGACAGAGCAGAGCAGAGCGAGGATGGCATTGGCAGGAGCGGAGGTGGTGATCGCCGTGGACCACCGCGGCCGCCCGGTCTCGCGGCGCTCCTCCGGCCGGTGGCCTGCCGCGTTCTTCGTCGTCGGTACGCCACGGAGCAAGCTGTAGTCTCCTCCTCGGTTGCAGAGAGGTTTTGCGCGCGCGCGCCTATACGAGTTGGTGACGGTCGGGATTTATTGAACGCAGGGGTGGAGGTCGCGGAGCGGTTCGCGTTCGCCGGCATCTCCAGCAACCTCATCACCTACCTGACAGGCCCGCTCGGGCAGTCGACGGCGTCGGCCGCGGCGGCCGTCAACGTGTGGGCAGGCGTGGCCATGCTGCTGCCGCTGCTCGGCGCCGCCGTGGCCGACTCCTGGCTCGGCCGGTACCGCACCATCGTCTATGCCTCCGGCCTCTACATCCTGGTACGTGTTGCCTAAGAATTTCTCAAAAGAAAATTTGGCCAAATTCCGTAGAAGACAGTTCATCGCTTTTCCTGAATCCTGCCAGTCTGCAGGGACTGGCCATGCTCACCGTCTCGTCCGCGCCACCAGCGGCATGCGCGGGCATGCCGGACTCAGCCGAGTGCTCCACAGGCCCGTCCGCTATCCAAGTGGCCTTCTTCTACCTCTCCCTCTACCTGGTGGCGTTCGCCTACGGCGGCCAGAAGCCGTGCGTGCAGGCGTTCAGCGCCGACCAGTTCGACGAGAGCGACCCCGAGGAGCTCGCCTCGAGGGGCTCCTTCTTCAACTGGTGGTGCTTCGCCACAAGCGGCGGCAACACCATCACCCTTTCGGCCCTGAACTACGTCCAGGAGAGCGTAAGCTGGCAGTTCGGGTTCGGGATCCCGTGCGCCGCCATGGCGCTCGCCCTCTCCGTCTTCTTGCTCGGAACCAGCACCTACCGCTTCTACCCACCGGAGAGGAACGGCGGCCTGCTCGCGCAGCTCGGTGAACCGCTCGTCGCGAGGGCTAAATCCTGGCACTCGTCATGGTGTTCCAATTCCAAGTAATCAACCTTTTTCTTTCTATCCATCAGAAGTTCAGAACACTTCAGTTGAGCAAATTCTTCTGAAAAAACTGAACGTTCACTTGCTCGTTTGGCACGCATGCAGATTACCCGATGACGACTCACTCCCCTTGCTGGCTGATGCTCCGTCGGCGTCCAAGGAGAACACCAAAGATTTCCCTCATGAAGCCGCGTCGCTGGTCAGACTGTTCCCGATATGGTCGACCTGCCTGATCTACGCCGTCGTCCTGTCGCAGTGGTCGACCCTGTTCACCAAGCAGGCGAGCACACTGGACAGGAGGATCGGCACCCTGCTCGTGCCGGCCGCCGCCCTGCAAAACCTGAGCCACGCCGCAGTCCTCATCTTCCTCCCGATCTACGACCGGATCCTCGTCCCGCTCGCTAAAAAGCACACAGGGAACCCTCGTGGCATCACCGTCCTGCAGAGGATCGGCGTCGGGCTGGCGATCTCGATCGTCGCCATGATCGTCGCCGCGCTCGTGGAGACCAAGAGGCTCGCGATCGCAGCCGACCATGGCCTGCTGGACGAGCCTGGAGTTCCCATCCCCATGAGCTTGCTGTGGGTGGTTCCCCAGTTCCTGCTGGCCGGGCTGTCCGGCGTGTTCGCGTTCGTCGGCCTGCAGGAGTTCTTCTACGACCAGGTGCCGGACTCCCTCCGCAGCCTGGGGATAGCTCTGTGCATGAGCATAGCGGGGGCTGGCTGCTTCATCAGCAGCTTCCTCGTGTACGCCATTGACAGGGTGACCAGCAGCAATGGGGGTAGCTGGTTTTCCAACAACCTCAACCGGGCGCATCTCGATTACTTCTTCTGGCTCCTGGCCGCGCTCAGTGCCTTGGGCTTCTCTGCTTACCTGCACTTTGCACGGGTTTATGTCGGCAAGAAAAGGAACAATTCAGCTTCAGTACAGTGATGCGATGGTATCTACAGAGCCTTCAGCGCAATTTTCATGGACAATCATGGCAGGTAGGAGAGGAAGCTTGTCACGGGAAATTAGCAAAAATGTTATTTCGCGTCGCTTCCAGATTCAAAGCTACACGGACGAGGATGGCGTGACCACAGAACAGCTCCGCATTTACAATGGTTTTCAGAAGAAATGGCCACACTGACTTGATGTAAATATGTGGAAAGTATGTGAACATAATGTACCAGTACGAAGTTCAGATAAATTTTCAAAATCCTGATTTCTTTTGCACAAGTTCATGTTAGGGTCGAAATCGTGCCTGGTAAAAAAAAATTCATGCGAACAAAGTTATGCAGTTATGCTTCACCAATAGAACAAACGAAGTCCAATCTCTCTACTATTAAACACAGTTACACGGTCTGCGGGGGACCCCTGAACCGCCTTAGTCCAATTCCACCGTCATTAAATCATATAATCCCGAAACCATTCGTCATACCTCAGGAAGAATTTTATCGCCGTCGTTAGTCTCTGTTTCGCGAAGATCCAATCTGGAGGCCCGTACTGGAGCTCTGTCGGAGGGGGTATCCATTGTAGGAGTTTTCTTAAAAAATGTTTACGGATTTTGGAAAAAAAAAGTTTGTGAATTTTAAAAAAATCATTGAGTTTGAAAAAAAGTTTAGAGAATTTGGAAAAAATCATCGAAGTTTAAAAAAATCATCGATTTTGAAAAAAAAATCATCAAATTGGGAAAAAAAGTTCTTTGAATTTGAAAAAGAATCATCAATTTTGGAAAAAAAAGTCATAAAAATTGAAAACAAATCATTGTATTGGAAAAAGTTCATCGATTACAAAAACATTCACAAAGACAGAAAGTTCATCAATTTTGAAAAAAAAAGTTTGTGCAATTTAGAAAAAGAAAGAAGGAAGGAAATTAAAAAAAACAGAAAATGTTGAAATCCCAATTGGAAACGCGAAAAAATGAACAAAGAAAAACAAATGGGCCAACCCGCTAACTGTACTTAGTGTACAGTGGCCCTGTACGAATTACCTTTAATCGACGCTTAAAGCGCCGTTTAGGGAATGCCGAGCTAGGGGGAGAGAGGGGGGGGGGGCTCGCCCCCGCCCCCCTTGGCTCCGCACTTGGGCCCCATTGTCGAGCGTCAGCAGCACGTGGATATGTGTGTCAACAAGGCTGTGGTTGCGGCAACGAGAAATTGGAGCTCATACACAACACATCATCACACGTCTCTCTCTGTTAGCGTGCATGAAGTAATTTGTGTGTCCGCCCTCACAATTTATTTTGCCTATTAATTTCTCATTTTCACTCATTGACAGATAGAGCGCGCATATGTAGAGAGAAGTGAGATGACTTGGTTGCATTATTTGCCATGTAGGCAGTTTGACCGGTCAAAGTAGACAATACGGAGCTTTATGCTAAGACAGTGACCACATAATCACCGGAACTCGTATATAATGACGTATTCAGAACAACGAGTAAAGTAAGCTATCGACACAAGTATAGTGATCACCAATGCATTTTACTCTTCCAGATCCCCTGGAATGCCTATTGTATCCAGAGTTCTAAACTTACCATAGCACACGAATACTTTGTGAAAATTGATTCTCATCCCAAGCTATAGTGACCCAGTTTCAAAAAAGGAAATGTTGTAAAGTGTCAAAAAATTATGGCAAACATTTGACATGTACGTATATAGATATGATCTAGGCAACTACAAATAAGCCAGTATGTGCCAATTTGAATTTATTTATTTCACAAATTTATATTTTTGTGTGCGGCTCACATGGTAAGGCATTTTCTAATGAAAATTGACAGACATGCGATATCCATGTATACATACATGTGAGAAATTTTCAGAATTTTTCTTGACACTTCAAAATACGAATCTCGATGGAGTTCACCCGAGCTCGGGCTCCAAAGAGTTCTCTCGGTACAAAGTCGTTGTCTCCAACAAAATGGAAAACCAAACGACGAGATTCGCTCGCATCGAAACTGAGAAGCAAGTCGTGGTCACAACCCCCGTCACCACCACCTACGTCACCGCAACCACGATTTTGTTTCTCGCCCAACATGCTAATAGATAAACGAAAAATGATGGCGAAAACTAAGACCTGAGGACGACCAGCTCCACCACATGTAGATGCCGGATTGCCCATGGCGCTTCAGGCCATGGCAGCATTGGAGAGCATCTCAGCTCCTGCCCCATTGACCTTTTACTACTTTTACAGCATCTTCAACAGGCGCCGGTCGCGCCGCGCGCAAAAAATACATATACCGTGCGCGCATCGGCTGGTTTGGTGCGGCGCGCTGCGCCCTCTCCAGCAGCCGCGCTAAAATGCAGAGCGCGCGCGCCGCTCCAGCAGTGCGCAAAAAAAACAGCGCACGCTTAATCTAGGCTAGCATTGGAAAATAGATAGATTGCATAGATTTTTTAGGCTAAACGATACAAAGGTATTTTACATCCGAAACATAGATTGCATAATAATTAAAAACAATAAACGATAAAAAACGAGATAAATTGCATAAAAAAAACTACTCTAAGTGGCTATCATCACTATCATCATCGTTATCCTCCTCGGCGGTGTCGTCCGAGGTATCCAGCCAAATGTCCAACCACCGATCATCCTCCAGCGCGAAGAACGACCGCCCACCTGCTGCGACGAGATCGGACTGCGCGTTCGCCAACGCCTTGCGCCGACGCCTGTCCAACCGCGCCTCGCGGCGCCTTCGCGTGTCCTCCTCGCGATGCGTTGCCCAGTAGGCCTGCTCGTAGGCAACGTCCTCCGGGTGGCGGTAGCGCCACTCCGCCATGACCCGCTCGTCCTCCTGGGCGACGAGGAGGCGGCGCGGCCGCTCGGCGTGCTCCGCACGGTCTTGTGCCGTGTTCAGACGCGGCGGCGGGGCACGGTCGAGCGCTTGCTGGAGCGTGTAGACATCCTGAAAGTTCATCTGGCCGCGCGGCCGGCCTAGGCGCCACGCTGTCGCGTCGTACGCGCGGCCGGCCTCGCGCGCCGTCCCGTACGTGCCGAGGCCGAGCCGAAGATTGCCGGAGCGTATCTCCGCGTAGTAGCCGCCGTTGGGGCGCAGGCGGACGCCGCGGTAGCCGGACGCACCTCGGCGGCGCGGCGGCATGGCGGCGGCGGGGCGCTGGGGCGACGGAGGCGCGTCGGTGGCGGGGCGCTGGGGCGACGGAGGCGCGTCGGTGGCGGGGCGCTGGGGCGACGGAGGCGCGTCGGTTGCGGGGCGCTGGAGCGACGCGTGGCAGAGAGAGAGGAAGAGGAGAAGAGGAGGCGTGAAAAGGCGCGTGGCGTGCGCCGCATTTTTATAGACGCGCCGGAAGCGGTGCGCAAAATATAACGCGCGAGCTGGCATCTTTTAACACGCGCGCAAGCGGTTTCCGCGTGCGTGGTTTTCCCGCCGCCGCTGGAGCGCGGCAAAACGCCCCGCGCGCGCTAAAGGCTGCGTTTACCGCGCTGCCGTGGAAGATGCTATTTTTATCGGTAGTCTGGTTGCCCTTGGCCTCGGCGTCGGACTCCAAACGGAGGAGGGCGAGCATCGGCAGCAGAGAAGAAGACGTGATGGCATCGGCGGGAGCGGCGGCGGTGGCCGCCGTTGACCACCGCGGCCGCCCAGTCTCCCGGTGCTACTCCGGCCGGTGGCCGGCCGCGCTCTTCGTCATCGGTAAGTACGATACGACACGAGGCAAACCGCAAACGCGTTGCGCGCGAGCTGGTGACGGTGGAGACTGATTTAACGGCAGCGCAGGGGTGGAGGTCGCGGAGCGGTTCGCCTTCGCCGGCATCTCCGGGAACCTGATAACCTACCTGACCGGCCCGCTCGGGCAGCCGACGGCGGCGGCCGCCGCGGCCGTCAACGCGTGGTCAGGCGTGGCCATGCTGCTGCCGCTGCTCGGCGCCGCCCTGGCCGACTCCTGCATCGGCCGGTACCGCACCATCCTCTACGCCTCCCTGCTCTACATCCTGGTAGGCGAATTTCGCAGAGGGATAAAACCCCGTATCTCCAAGAAAGCAGTTGGATTTCTCCCTCAACTTCTCCATGGTCTCCAGGGGCTAGCCATGCTGACCATCTCGTCGTCGGCGCACGCCTCCGAGGGCAAGCCACACGCGAGCCCGTCCGCGGCCCAGGTGGCCTTCTTCTACGTCTCGCTCTACCTCGTCGCCGTCGCCTACGGCGGGCAGAAGCCGTGCGTGCAGGCGTTCAGCGCCGAGCAGTTCGACGAGAGCGATCCCGAGGAGCTCGCCTCCAGGGGCTCCTTCTTCAACTGGTTCTTCTTCGTCACGGACGGCAGCGTCACCGTCACCGTCCCCGCCTTGAACTACGTCCAGGACAGCGTGAGCTGGCAGCTCGGGTTCGGGATCCCGGGCGCCGCCATGGCGCTGGCTCTCGCCGTCTTCCTGCTCGGGACCAAGACCTACCGCTTCTATCCTCCGGCGAGGAACGGCGGCCGGCTCGCGCGGCTCGGCGAGCCGCTCGTCGCCACGGTTCGATCTTGGCGTTCATCATGGCGCTCCTCCAAGTAATCAAGCTCTTATTTTGTCAGCTTCGATTTAGTCCATTCTTCTGAAACTGAACCTTGATCGCCTTGTCCTTTGGCACGCAGATTATCTGACGACTCACGGCCATTACTCAAAAGCTCGTCATTGTCGCCCAAGGGGAGCACCGGCAACGCAGATGCAGATTTCCCTCATGAAGCGGCATCGCTGCTCAGGTTGTTCCCGATATGGTCGGCATGCCTGATCTACGCCGTCGTCTACGCACAGTGGCCTACTTTCTTCACCAAGCAGGCGAGCACGCTCGACAGGAGAGTAGGCAGCCTGGTGGTGCCGGCCGCCGCCCTGCAAAACCTGAGCCATGTCGCGGTCATGATCTTCCTGCCGATCTACGACCGGATCCTCGTCCCGCTAGCTAGAAAGCACACGGGGAACCCTCATGGCATCACAATGCTGCAGAGGATCGGCGCCGGGCTGGCCATCTCGATCGTCACGATGATCGTCGCCGCGCTGGTGGAGATGAAGAGGCTCGGGATCGCGGCGGACCATGGCATCCTGGATGAGCCTGACGCTGTTGTTCCCATGAGCTTGCTGTGGGTGGTTCCCCAGTTCCTCCTGGCAGGGTTGACCAGCGTGTTTGCATATGTTGGCCTGCTGGAGTTCTTCTACGACCAGGTGCCGGACCCCCTCCACAGCTTGGGCATCGCTCTGTGCATGAGCATAGGTGGGGTTGGCTGCTTCATCAGTAGCTTCCTTGTGTACGCCATTGACAGGGTGACCAGCAGCAATGGGGGGAGCTGGTTCTCCAACAACCTCAACAGGGGCCATCTTGATTACTTCTTCTGGCTCCTGGCTGCGCTCAGCGCCTTGGGCTTCTCTGCTTACCTGCACTTTGCAAAGGCTTATGTCGAAAAGAAAAAGGATTATTCAGTTTTGGTACAATGATGTACAGAATGTTCAGTGTAACAATCATGACAGGTATCCAAGGAAGTGAAGTATGCTACTAATACTGAAAATTTAGCAGAAATGTTTGTTGGCATGTATAGGGAGGCAGAATGTTAAAATTGCCTGCTTTTGATCTCTATGGTTACCCAGATGATGGTAGCAGACAGCTCTGCACCACAACATCTTATGGAAATGGCCAAACACATAAAGTAGAACAAGTGTACAACACCAGATATATATGGCCATACTACTCACAACCTCCGCAATGACCGCAAAGCATAACAGCAGCACAAAAACCAAACAGAGGACGCAAGAGAATATAATTAAGCTATGATTCGATGATACAAATACAACAATACACATCGATCATCTCATGGATTTCTTTTGTTAATTGTTCCGGAGGGCCAACATTTCAATCACTCTGATGCTATCTGCTGCGGCAACTAACAAACAGACAAACAAAACTGTTTAGGGAGGTAGACGGGGGACATCGATCAACATGCCACAAGTGATTTCCTTCCCAGGCACGCGAGGAGGGCAGGAGTGAGAAACCCCCTTGTGTTCCTCCAAGTGAAAAAGATGGCCAAGGTGTGCTCAAAGTGCTTAACATCACCCATTTTGGTATCTCGATTTCAATTGAAAATCAGTTCTTTTGGCAGTGCTGGAGGTCTTCAATTGCATTCTTCCATTGCCAGGCACGCTGTTTTGCATCCTCAAATACGAACACCTTTTTTGGCTGTAAGAGAACTCAGTTAGGCGTGATAAAATAGAACAGCTACTAGGATAATACTAAGGAGCAGTAGCAGCAAAGAGGAATACCGTGGAGATCCTAAAATGCGAGGAGTTGGCTACTTGTACATTGAGTTCACTTGGATCATCAGACCAACTAATATTCCCCTTGGTCACCATCTTTGCAGGGTCAACACAGATCAACTGAGGTTTGTTGGTGAGGATCAGCTGGACCTTCTTATTTGATAGCTTATTAATCTTCTTCAGCTTAGATATCAACACTACAGATTCACCTGGCTCCAGGAAATCCTGCCTGCCACATTGTTAAAGCAATATGCACTGAAATGAATCACCTCTCACCCGTGGAAAAATTGTGAGCATGTAGTCGACCATTTCCCCCCGTTTTCATTTTTCTTTTCTCGCCTGTAAGTATAATAAAATGTTGTGATAGTCTGTATTTACCATCTAGAGTCGAAGGAGTCGATGGAAGCTAATTTAGATACATGGGACCGTACTTCAGAAGATGACGCGGCACCATTATTCCCAACAGGGACATTTCGGTTGGCATGTGCACTTCCCATGTGTGACAGCCAATCTGAATCCTGATTATCCTCATCCTCATTTGCCTGAATAGGGAGATCATCAGAATGATGAAGAGTAGAGTTAAGTGATTACACTGACATAAGATAGCATACATTTGCCTCCACAGCGGGCTTTGGCGCGCGCGTCTTCCTTATATTTTTCCAGTCAATACCTCTGAAGAAAGGATGCTTCTTCAAGGAAGCATAACCATCAGGTCCTGCACCTGGTCGTTTGGTTGGATCAACATCCTGCAGAATGAAGAGTTTAAGAAGGTCCTGCCTGTTGGAAATTTGACTTAGAGATCTAAGGATGCTTCTTCTCTTTTAGCTGGGGTGGGGACTATGCAATTTCATTATGTATTTGGAACGCAACTGTAGCTGATAAACCATGAAATGATTAGAATTAGGATGTGAGTTGGTTTTATGCTTGTAGCCTTTTTTATACTGAAGTTACTGGCATGATATTATCTATACTTTTTTTTCTGTGCTCTTTCTAAGAACAACATATAACTTATGACCAAAAACAAAAAGAATCCAAGAAGTAATCTGTATAATTGTATACCAGCAACTTGTCAATGAGATCTCTTGCTTCATCCGAAAAGAACTCAGGAAATCTGAGATCCCTAGCAATAATTCGCTGGAAAATCAACCACTCACTGGCATCCTTAAATGGCGAAGAGCCAGAAAGCATTTGAAACAACGTGCACCCCAATGCCCACAAGTCATTTCTGCCAAGAACATATAGAAGCCCATCAGAAAAATGTGTATAAATCTCTGCTTGTGACACCATAAAAAGGCACTGTTGTTTAGAAGCTTAACAGTTTCGCAACTGGTAGCAGACTAGGATTGGAGATTCATCATGGAAAATGGTTTTTCCTTGATGCAATTTACTTAAGTTATCCTTTTATAACAGCTAAAGGATGCATCAAGAATCTAATGTCTTCGGTTAAAGAAGAAGAATCTAATGTCAGCAAAAATAGAATACAACATGTACCATCTTTTATGCATACTCAGAAAAGGTGACTTTCTGATACAAATGTTGAACTGACAAGACTTGCACGATTCTATGCTGATGGGACAGACAGACACCGGGAATACATCTCAGCTAGCACAATTCGTACCTATTGTTATTGTGTGTACTTTCATCTTGAAGTCTTTGATGTTATAACATGAAATTTCAACTTCTGCTAGTAACCTAAACTCCAGAAGCATGACAGCTAGGGCAGTTGTCTACAAGATATGTTTTCTAGCAAGATAAGCTTTCGGACGTTGATGCCATTTGTAACTTATAGCACGTGCAGTCACTCAGAGTACCAAGGTGCCAAGTACGTAGCCAATAAATGCACAGGAAGGTGCTTAATAATGCGATTGAATACATCACTCAGAGTCAAAACATAAAATCACATCAAAGAATGCAGTACTGTAAATATCACAAAAGTAGAATTGTACCAAGAAAGCAAGGATAGGGCATCAACAAATGAAGTTATTCACTTACCCAAAAGTTGCTGGGGCAGAGTTCAGGACCTCTGGTGGCACATATGCAGCTGTTCCAACAAATGTGCAGGCCCTCTCATCTGCACGGTAAGTGTAAGGAAAGCAGAACATTAAAAGCTTTACATCACCAAATACTAAGAGAATCCAGCTCTGCATATGTTTATCTTACTAGTTGAATTTGGGAGGACTTTGATTGGAGTGTCCACAGTAGGCTTCACGCTACCAAAATCAGCAATCTTGATGTGTCCATCAGAAGTAAGGAGTAAATTTTCTGGCTGGAAGATCAAACAATGTGATTAAGTCATTGTTAATGATGGCATTAACTCAAAGACAAACAATTCACACACCTTCACATCCCGATGAATTAGGCCTACGCTATGCAAATACTCCAGAATGTCAACAATTTCAGCGGCATAAAACCGCGCCTCGTCCTCAGACAGGCGGCCTTTCTGCAAGCAAAACCCATGCATAAGAAGCAAATACAGAACAGGAATCAACCACATTGTGAGCAGGTTGATACCAACCCGTACGATTTGGTCGAACAACTCCCCGCCTTCGCAGGACTCCAGTGCCATGTCTGCACAGCGAAAGAAATGCCGTGTTCAGCCAATGTAAGCATCCGAAATGCAACTAGGACTTCAGTAAAATAAAAGTGCCCAGTTGTTAATTAACTAGTAATTCAAGGTAGAGAGGCAGTACTGACAGAGGGAGTAGGTGTCCTGGAAGGTGAAGAAGAGCCTGATGACGCCCGGGTGATCGAGCTGGTCGAGCACGATGCGCTCCATCTTGACGTAGGAGATCTTGTTCTCCTTGGTGATGAACTTCTTGTCCATGATCTTGAGCGCATAGACGTTGCCCGTGTCCTTCTTCCTGGCCCTCACCACCTGCGACCCACAGCACGCAAAAACAGAACAGCCTCAGCATTTAGCAACGGCAATTCCCACGATCCACTTCCCCACGCGGCCACCAAGTCAGGGGGAAAAAACAACAAGGAGGAGACCGTCCACTGGTTAATTAAACAAGGACGAGGACGAGGACGACACGATCGTGTGCGGCCACTACCTTGGAGTAGGAGCCGACGCCGTAGATCTTGCCGAGCTCGAAGTCGCCGGCGGTGAACTGCTCCTGCGGCGCGCGGAAGGCGATCCCGCCCCCGCCCGCGGTAGGGGAGGCCGCCGTGGGGGAGGCCGAGGCGGATGCGGAGGCTGGGGCTGAGGGGTGGGAGGGCGCGAGGCGCAGCCTGGCGGCGAAGTCCCTCTCCATGTCGTCGTCGCCGCCGACCGCCATTGGGCCGGAGCGATCGGTATCTATAGGCGGCTGCGGGGGAGGGTGGGGGTGGCGCGGCGCGGCCTCCGATGGCGGAGGCGGTCAACGGGTGGAACCATCGGATTCGGCTTGGGAGGGCGGGAAAGCGCGGCGCGGCGGGGCGGTGGGGCAATCGATTGGACTGCGACGGCCGCAGCCTTTCTTTCTCTCTCTCTTTCGCGGTGGGGTTGGGGCTGGGGTTGGGCGGAAGGGGAGGAAAGGTATCGAATCTAGGATGAGGGAGGGAGGCTGGGCTGCCCACAGTCGAGTCTACAGGATGGTGAGGAAGAGAGAGCTTTCCATGCCCGTTCCGTTGGTTGTTGGCTTGGCTTGTGAGGAGTCGTGGGGGGAGAGAGGTGTGCGCGTGATCGAATCATGGGGATGAATGATGGATGGAGGGGCGGAGAGAGATGAACCAGAGGAGCTGCCGTTCTTTTTCTTTTCTCGTGGATAAGTGTGTGTGAGACCAGGATTATTTGCTGTCACGTGGGCTGCTCACTCGGTTTACCACATTTCCAAATCAAGGAACAGGAAAATGAAGAATTTAGATATTTTTTAAGGGTATAAATGAAGAACTTAGATTGTTTTTTTAGGCTATAAATGAAGGATTTAGATTCTTTTTTGCGGGTCTATTTCTGCCACTAAAGCCCATCAAAGAAACTCAAGGTTACAATATTCAAAATGCTCCTCCGGTTTATCGTTGTTTTTTCAGGACATACATGAGAATTATGGTGGGGTTTTAGAAGAAGAAAAAAGTTCTTGATGCTAAAGTCGGAGGAGGTCATATACAGTTGCTCTGACGTCTTTTTTTTTTTTGAGACAAATCTCGCGAAACTTTATTAACCCGTCACAATGTTTACATGGACGAAATGAAGATCTCCCGGCTCCCCTAACCACACATGGCGGCCAACCGCAAGGGAGAGAGAATGTTTCGCTAGATTGTGAGCTTCATAATTTGAGCTCCTAAATTCATGACCTATATTGCATGATAAAAAACTAGAAGAGTGTTCCGATATCTCCCGAAGGACAGCTCCATAAGTAGCTAACTTGCCATGATGCAACTCGTCGACAACCACCTTGCAATCCGAGGCAACCTGTATATCTCGTGCATATAGATCATCCGCCAACGAGAGAGCTTCCCTTATAGCTAGGGCTTCCAGCGTTTAAGGCTCTGTGATATGCTTGAAAACAATGGCCGAAGCCCCCCAAAAGTTGCCATGTTGATCTCTACACATCGCACTCACCGAGCCATGCTTCCTTCTCACGGCCACTGCCCCGTCAACATTGATCTTGTCACAACCTTGGATTGGCGGCACCCATGTTGCACTCCGTATGACTCTACTTGGTACTGCTTGCGTCTCCCTTTTGTTAACTGTCTCCAACTCTGACAGATACTTATTAATAAAAGCCGCTGTAGCGTGTGGAGATTGGAATATATCCTCATGAATAGCCTTTCTTCATGCAGCCCAGATTGCCCACATGGTTACCACAACACGGGTGAAATCATGAGTATCTAGTATTTCATGTAGAGCAAATAACCAGCCCTTAGCGTCTTCCTCTTGGTGTGTGATGATTTTCTCGACCAACTCCTCTGGTGCAAGAGCCCAAACGCTTCTTGAGAGAGCGCAAGAGAGGAGTGCGTGTCTCCATGTATCCCTAGCTCCACACAAGCAGCAAGTGTCTGTTTCGGCCATATGACGATGATGAAGCACTTCTCCGCTGGGCATAGAATGTCTGGCAAGTCTCCAGAGGAACATACGAAGTTTTGATGGTACCTGGATATGCCATATAGTGCTCCAAAACCTGTTGTTCTGCCCCGTGGATGAGCCCTCGGCCTTGTTCCACCAGCCCTCTCTGCTTGTCTTCGTACGCAATATCATCCGGTATGCCGACCGAACGGTGAAGCAGCCATTTGGTTCATCATGCCACGCCCAAAAATCCGACTGCCTACGCATACACACTGGTATTTTTAGAATCTCGGTTGCATCAACCGGGATGAAGACTGAGCGAACCAGCCCCTCATTCCATTGTGCTGTAGTACTATCAATAAGATCAGATACTCGCCGTGGTGGGTTCGACACTAAAGATGTAATAGGCCTTTTGAAACTATCACGAGGGATCCAATTATGTAACCAAATATCTGTACTCTCCCCATCACCAATTCTCCTGATGATTCCCTGAGCTAGTATCTCCTTTCCATCTAATATCGCTCGCCAAATCTGAGATGGATGAGGACCCAAATCTGCCTCCAATAATGTACTGTTTGGGAAGTAAACTGCTTTCAAAACCTGAGCACTAAGGGAGCGCTCATCGTTCATTAATCTCCAAGCTTGCCTCGCAAGCAGGGCTAGATTGAACATCTCCAAATCACGGAATCCCAGTCCACCCAACTGTTTTGGTTGTATCATAGTGTCCCAGGCAACCCAGTTTGGTTTTTGTTTGCCTTGCTTACTCCCCCACCAAAATTGTCTAATGATGGCAGATATACTGTCACATAACCCTCTGGGAAGACGGAAGCATGACATAGAGTAGACCGGAATTGCTTGCGCAACTGCCTTGATCAAAACTTCTTTACCGGTAGCAGAGAGTAACTTTTCCATCCAGCCTTTTACCTTCTCCCACACCCGGTCTCTCAGGTACTTGAATGTTCCATTCTTGGAGTGTCCCACGTCCGTTGGCATGCCCAAATAACGCTCACTTAAGGACTCATTGTGAACCTGCAAGGAGTTTTTTATAACTTCCCTCATAGGGCCTGGACAGCCACGGCTGAAAAACATGGATGACTTGTCATGATTGATACGTTGCCCCGAAGCCTGACAATATGTTTCCAACATGTTTGACACTGCAACTGACCCCTCAACATTAGCCTTAAAAAGCAACTCACGCAGGCCTGAGAGAGTTGCTCTGACGTCTACCATGCGGTGGCATGATAGCTGATGGTTGGTCCAATGGTGGTAACCTCTTTGGCGTGAACCTTGCATGTTTCTCCTCTATTGCTGGACTTTGGGATCATACTGTTTGACATGGGCTTTGTCAATGATCACTTGTTGTGGAGTCGGAATCACTTGCTCAAGAAGTGGCGGCAAGACAGTTTCGAGCAAACCTCGCCAGTGTCCTTCGCGGTGGCATGTGTTAAGTTCTTGTGTGACAGAGTTATTTCCGACAGATCCCTCGATATGGTACACTGGCCGGACAAGTGGGTCGAATGGGAAGCAGAGAAGGATTTACCTAGGTTCAAGCCCTCGCGGAGGAGGTAAAATCCTACTTCCTGCTCAGCTGTATTGATTGTGTATAGGGGATACAATGACAGAGGGATTGAGTATCAACTCGTCCTGTCCCTAACGACAAACCTACACTAACTTATATGGGTATCGGGGTCTAGGGTTACATGATCCTAGACGCTTGGAGGAGTCCTCATGGACACCAGTCGCCTCGTCGTGTACTCCAAGTCCTCTGTGTCCATCTTATAGTCAAACCATGTCACCTTCTTAATGCAATGCTCTATTTTACTTAATACTTCGAGATGCATGTTGGACAACGGTCTTGGAATGAAGTATTAGTTGTAGATGCAGTTGGATAATGGTCTATAGGTACAAGGACGTAATGTCTATATGCAATCATGCCATGAATAATCATAACATGATCCATTAGTTTATTTATTTACAATTATCAATACCTATCACACTATACGTCTAATCCTATAACTAGCAAAACCTGAGGACTCGGTAACCTTCCTGACCAAGTTGGGGACAAAAAAGGTTGATAGTTCATACTAGTTTAACAAATGTTGATTCCTCAGTTGAGGAAAAAAACTTGCTTGTTGGACTACATCATCCCTTCCACTTGGGATCCCAACAACATTGTTGAAGTAGTAGCACCGGGCGACAGTGTCCTTTGTCAACACAACACCTTGAGGGAGGTACCAGATGAAGATCTTAACTTTGACCGTTATCTTTGACTTTATTTATTTTTATTGTCTACCGGAATCTCCGAGTGCAAAAGTGTCTGGTACGTAGAGTCAATTATACATGAACCGTTTTTAGTTGCCACGATGAAAGACAGGGGCGTCCAAATTCCTCTAAAGGTATATATCTGATGGGGAGGAGTTCAATATTTGTGCAAGAGTACCAATCTTATCGCGAATAATGTAGTGCAAGGCTCGACACTGTTCTCCAAGAGTTGCATTTCCTAGCCATGTGTCATCCTAGATTAGGAATTCATTCATCATTTATCACGAAGGAACCGAAGCGAAAAAGATGTTTCTCTCTTGCCATCAGTCTCGCCCGGAAATGTGGTTCCCCTGACTTCCAACATGCCCGAGACACAAGTTTTGGGTTTAAATACTTTTTTGCGCAAAAGGTTTTGCCTGACACCATTATTGATAAGAAGCTTCTACAATTATTTACTAAATAGGGCATTGTTTTTGACCTAGAGGTCTTATATACCAAGTCATCCATGGTCCTTTGTTCTGCAACTTGCTCCATTTGGCCACTCTACAATTTTTATTTTCATTGATCCCTTGCCAGAAGAATATCCTACAATAATCCAGCTTTTGTAGGACCCTCTCTTGAGGGTTGGAAAACGGGCATGCAGAGAACCATGTTTGCGAGTACGAAATTGATCAGAACAATTTGTCCACCAATGGAGAACAACTTGCCTTTCCAAGTAGTCAAGCATATCTATAAGCACTCTTCAACATATTTTCATTTCGCACAGGTGAGACATTGATTGTTGGGTAACGCAGTAATTTCAAAAAAAAATCCTACGCACACGCAAGATCCATCTAGGTGATGCATAGCAACGAGCGGGGAGAGTGTGCACACGTACCCTCGTAGACCATAAGCAGAAGCATTTAGTAACGCGGTTGATGTAGTCGAACGTCTTCGCGATCCAACCTATCCAAGTACCGAACGCACGACACCTCCGCGATCTGCACACGTTTAGCTCGGTGACGTCCCTCGTACTCCTGATCCAGCTGAGGCCGAGGAAGAGTTTCGTCAGCACGACGGCGTGACGACGGTGATGATGAAGTTACCGACGCAGGGGGAGGCCGATCGTCCCTCATAGGCGCGCCAAGGGGGAGGAATCCTCCTCCTAGTAGGAGTAGGACTCCCCCCTTCCCTAGTCCTACTAGCAGAAGAAGGAAGGAGGGGAAGAGAAGGAAGGAGGGGCGCCACCCCTCCCCCTAGTCCAATTCGGATTAGGCCCATGGGGGGTGCACGGCCAGCCCTTGGCAGCCCCTCTCTCTCTCCCCTAGACCCAATAAGGCCCATTACTTCTCCGGTGGTTCCAATAACCCTTCCGGCACTCCGATATATATCTGGTGACCTCCGAAACTCATTCGGTGTACGAATATAGTCATCCAATATATCAATCTTTATGTCTCGACCATTTCGAGACTCCTCGTCATGTCCGTGATCACATCCGGGACTCCGAACTACATTCGGTACATCAAAACACATAAACTCATAATACCGATCGTCATCGAACATTAAGCGTGCGGAGAACTATGTAGACATAACCGAGACTCACTTCCGGTCAATAACCAATAGCGGAACCTGGATGCTCATATTGGTTCCTACATATTCTACGAAGATCTTTATCGGTCAAACCGCATAACAGCATACGTTGTTCCCTTTGTCATTGGTATGTTACTTGCCCGAGATTCGATCGCCGGCATCATCATACCTAGTTCAATCTCGTTACCGGCAAGTCTCTTTACTCGTTCCGTAATGCATCATCCCGTAACTAACTCATTAGTCACATTGCTTGCAAGGATTATAGTGTTGTGCATTACCGAGAGGGCCTAGAGATACCTCTCCGACAACCGGAGTGACAAATCCTAATCTCGATCTATGCCAACTCAACAAACACTATCGGAGACACCTGTAGAGCATCTTTATAATCACCCAGTTACATTGTGATGTTTCATAGCACACTAAGTGTTCCTCCGGTATTCGGGAGTTGCATAATCTCATAGTCATAAGAACATGTATAAGTCATGAAGAAAGCAATAACAATAAACTAAACAGTCATTATGCTAAGCTAACGGATGGGTCTTATCCATCACATCATTCTCTAATGATGTGATCCCGTTCATCACATGACAACACATGTCTATGGCTAGGAAACTTAACCATCTTTGATTAACGAGCTAGTCTAGTAGAGGCATACTAGGGACACTTTGTTTGTCTATGTATTCACACATGTACTAAGTTTCCGGTTAATACAATTCTAGCATGACTAATGAACATTTATCATGATATAAGGAAATATAAATAACAACTTTATTATTGCCTTGCTACCTCTTGAACACTGCGTTGGATTTCCTTCAAGAGGAAAGGGCGATGCAGCAAAGTAGAGTAAGTATTTCCCTCAGTTTTTGAGAACCAAGGTATCAATCCAGTAGGAGGCTATGCGCGAGTCCCTCGTACCTACACAAAACAAATAGCTCAACGCAACCAACGTGATTAGGGGTTGTCAATCCCTTCACGGTCACTTACGAGAGTGAGATCTGATAGGGATGATAGATAATATTTTTGATATTTTTGATATAGAGATGCAAAGTAAAATAAAAGGTAAAGTAAAAAAGCAAAGCAATAATAAAGTGATGGATATTGATATGATGAGAATAGACCCGGGGGCCATAGATTTCACTAGTGGCTCCTCTCAAGAGCATAAGTATTCTACGGTGGGTGAACGAATTACTGTTGAGCAATTGACAGAATTGAGCATAGTTATGAGAATATCTAGGTATGATCATGTATATAGACATCACGTCCGAGACAAGTAGACCGACTCCTGCCTGTATCTACTACTATTACTCCACTCATCGACCGCTATCCAGCCTGCATCTAGAGTATTAAGTTCAAGAAAACAGAGTAACGCCTTAAGCAAGATGACATGATGTAGATGAATAAATTCATGCAATATGATAAATACCCCATCTTGTTATCCTCGATGGAAACAATACAATACGTGCCTTGCTGCCCCTACTGTCACTGGGAAAGGACACCGCAAGATTGAACCCAAAGCTAAGCACTTCTCCCATTGCAAGAAAAACCAATCTAGTAGGCCAAACCAAACTAATAATTCGAAGAGACTTGCAAAGATAACCAAACAAATATAAAAGAATTCAGAGAAGATTCAAATATTGTTCATAGATAATCTTGATCATAAACCCACAATTCAACGGTCTCAACAAACACACCGCAAAAAGAAGATTACATCGAATAGATCTCCACGAGAGAGGGGGAGAACATTGTATTGAGATCCAAAAAGAGAGAAGAAGCCATCTAGCTACTAACTATGGACCCGAAGGTCTGAGGTAAACTACTCACACTTCATCGGAGGGGCTACGAAACAGGCACCAAGATGGGATCTCGTGGATAAGAAGGTTGCGGTGGTGGAATTAGGTTTTTGGCTCCGTATCTGACCGTTTGGGGGTACGTAGGTATATATATAGGAGGAAGGAGTACGTCAGTGAAGCAAAGGGGGGCCCACGAGCCAGGGGGTGCGCCCTAGGGGGGCGCCCTCCACCCTCGTGACCGCCTCCCTCCTTTCTTGACGGAGGGTCCAAGTCTCCAGGATCATATTTGTTGAGAAAATCACGTTCCCGAAGGTTTCATTCCGTTTGGACTCCGTTTGATATTCCGTTTCTTCGAAACACTGAAATAGGCAAAAAAAACAGCAATTCTGGGCTGGGCCTCCGGTTAATAGGTTAGTCCCAAAAGTAATATAAAAGTGGAAAATAAAGCCCCAATATGGTCCAAAACAGTAGATAATATAGCATGGAGCAATCAAAAGTTATAGATACGTTGGAAACATATGAGGCATCCCCAAGCTTAATTCCTGCTCGTCCTCGAGTAGGTAAATGATAAAAAGAGAATTTTTGATGCGGAGTGCTACTTGGCATAATTTCAATGTAATTCTTCTAAATTGTGGTATGAATATTCAGATCCGAAAGATTCAAGACAAAAGTTCATATTGACATAAAAATAATAATACTTCAAGCATACTAACAAAGCAATTATGTCTTCTCAAAATAAAATGGCCAAAGAAAGTTATCCCTACAAAATCATATAATCTGGCTATGCTCTATCTTCACCACACAAATTATTTAAATCATGCACAACCCCGATGACAAGCCAAGCAATTGTTTCACACTTTTGACATTTTCAAAACTTTTTCAATCTTCACGCAATACATGAGCGTGAGCCATGGATATAGCACTATATGTGGAATAGAATGGTGGTTGTGGAGAAGACAAAAAAGGGGAAGATAGTCTCACATCAACTAGGCGTATCAACGGGCTATGGAGATGCCCATCAATAGATATATATATGTGAGTTAGTAGGGATTGCCATGCAACGGATGCACTAGAGCTATATAAGTATATGAAAGCTCAACAAAATAAACTAAGTGGGTGTGCATCCAACTCGCTTGCTCACGAAGACCTAGGGCATTTTGAGGAAGCCCATCATTGGAATATACAAGCCAAGTTCTATAATAAAAAATTCCCACTAGTATATGAAAGTGACGAAATGAGAGACTCTCTATCATGAAGATCATGGTGCTACTTTGAAGCACAAGTGTGGTAAAAGGATAGTAACATTGTCCCTTATCTCTTTTTCTCTCATTTTCTTATTTGGGCCTTTTCTCCTTTCTTTTATGGCCTCATTTTTTCTTTTTTTTCTTTCTCTTTTTTTATTTTTCGTCCGGAGTCTCATCCCGACTTGTGGGGGGATCATAGTCTCCATCATCCTTTCCTCACTTGAGACAATGCTCTAAAAATGATGATCATCACACTTTTATTTTTCTTACAACTCAACAATTACAACTCAATACTTAGAACAAAATATGACTCTATGTGAATGCCTCCGGCGGTGTACTGCTACCTCTTGAGCTTGCGTTGGATTTCCCCGAAGAGGAAAGGATGATGCAGCAGAGTAGCGTAAGTATTTCCCTCAGTTTTTGAGAACCAAGGTATCAATCCAGTAGGAGGCCACGCCCAAGTCCCTCGTACCTACACAAAAACAATAGCTCAACGCAACCAACGCGATTAGGAGTTGTCAATCCCTTCACAGTCACTTACGAGAGTGAGATCTGATAGAGATGATAGATAATATTTTTGTTATTTTTGATATAAAGATGCAAAGTGAAAAGTAAAAGACAAAGTAAAAAAGCAAAGAAAGATTAAAGTGATGGAAATTGATATGATGAGAATAGACCCGGGGGCCATAGGTTTCACTAGTGGCTTCTCTCAAGAGCATAAGTATTCTACGGTGGGTGAACAAATTACTGTTGAGGAATTGACAGAATTGAGCATAGTTATGAGAATATCTAGGTATGATCATGTATATAGGCATCATGTCTGAGACAAGTAGACCGACTCCTGCCTGTATCTACTACTATTACTCCACTCATCGACCGCTATCCAACATGCATCTAGAGTATTAAGTTAAAAACAGAGTAACGCCTTAAGCAAGATGACATGATGTAGAGAGATAAATTCATGCAATATGAAATAAACCCCATCTTGTTATCCTCGATGGCAACGATGCAATACGTGCCTTGCTGCCCCTTCTGTCACTGGGAAAGGACACCGCAAGATCGAACCCAAAGCTAAGCACTTCTCCCATGGCAAGAAAAACCAATCTAGTAGGCCAAACCAAACTGATAATTCGAAGAGACTTGCAAAGATAACCAATCATAGATAAAAGAATTCAGAGAAGATTCAAATATTGTTCATAGATAGACTTGATCATAAACCCACAATTCATCGGTCTCAACAAACACACCGCAAAAAGAATATTACAACGAATAGATCTCCACGAGAGAGGGGGAGAACATTGCATTGAGATCCAAAAAGAGATAAGAAGCCATCTAGCTACTAAGTATGGACCCGAAGGTCTGAGGTAAACTACTCACACTTCATCGGAGGGGCTAGGATGATGTAGAAGCCCTCCGTGATGATGGCCCTCTCCGGCGGAGCTCCGGAACAGGCCCCAAGATGGGATCTTGTGGATACAGAAAGTTGCGGCGGTGGAATTAGGTTTTTGGCTCCGTTTCTATTCGTTTGGGGGTACGTTGGTATATATAGGAAGAAGGAGTATGTCGGTGGAGCTCCGAGGGGCCCACGAGGCAGGGGCGCACCCTAAGGGGGGGCGCGCCCCCCACCCTCGTGGCCGCCTCTTGGCTCCCTTGGAGTAGGGTCCAAGTCTCCTGGATCACGTTCGGTGAGAAAATCACGCTCCCGAAGGTTTTATTCCGTTTGGACTCCGTTTGATATTCCGTTTCTTCAAAACACTGAAATAGGCAAAAAACAGCAATTCTAGGCTGGGCCTCCGGTTAACAGGTTAGTCCCAAAAAATAATATAAAATTGGAAAATAAAGCCCAATATAGTCCAAAACAGTAGATAATATAGCATGGAGCAATCAAAAATTATAGATACGTTGGAGACGTATCAGGCATCCCCAAGCTTAATTCCTGCTCGTCCTCGAGTAGGTAAATGATAAAAAGAGAATTTTTGATGCGGAGTGCTACTTGGCATAATTTCAATGCAAATCTTCTTAATGGTGGTATGAATATTCAGATTCGAAAGATTCAAGACAAAAGTTCATATTGACATAAAAATAATAATACTTCAAGCATACTAACAAATCAATTATGTCTTCTAAAAATAACATGGCCAAAGAAAGTTTTCCCTACAAAATCATATAGTCTGGCTATGCTCTATCTTCACCACACAAAGTATTTAAATCATGCACAACCCCGATGACAAGCCAAGTAATTGTTTCATACTTAAACATTTTCCAAACTTTTTCGATCCTCACGCAATACATGAGCGTGCGCCATGGATATAGCACTATAGGTGGAATAGAATGGTGGTTGTGGAGAAGACAAAAATAGGGGAAGATAGTCTCACATCAACTAGGCGTATCAGTGGGCTATGGAGATGCCCATCAATAGATATCAATGTGAGTGAGTAGGGATTGCCATGCAACGGATGCACTAGAGCTATAAGTATATGTAAGCTCAACAAAAGAAACTAAGTGGGTGTGCATCCAACTCGCTTGCTCACGAAGACCTAGGGCAATTTGAGGAAGCTCATCATTGGAATATACAAGCCAAGTTCTATAATGTAAAATTACCACTAGTATATGAAAGTGATAAAATGAGAGACTCTCTATCATGAAGATCATGGTGCTACTTTGAAGCACAAGTGCGGTAAAAGGATAGTAACATTGTCCCTTCTCTCTTTTTCTCTCATTTTTTTATTTGGGCCTTTTCTCTTCTTTTTATGGCCTCTTTTTTTCTTTTTTTTCTTTCTCTTTTTTTATTTTTCGTCCGGAGTCTCATCCCGACTTATGGGGGAATCATCGTCTCCATCATTCTTTCCTCACTTGGGACAATGCTCTAAAAATGATGATCATCACACTTTTATTTTTCTTACAACTCGATACTTAGAACAAAATATGACTCTATATGAATGCTTCCGGCGGTGTACCGGGATATGCAATGAATCACTAGTGACATGTATGAAAGAATTACGAACGGTGGCTTTGCCACAAATCCGATGTCAACTACATGATGATGATAGCAATATGACAATGATGGAGCGTGTCATAATAAACGGAACGGTGGAAAGTTGCATGGCAATATATCTTGGAATGGCTATGGAAATGCCATGATAGGTAGGTATGGTGGCTGTTTGAAGGAAGGTATATGGTGGGTGTATGATACCGGCGAAAAGTGCGCGGTATTAGAGAGGCTAGCAATGGTGGAAGGATGGGAAAAGTGCGTATAATCCATGGACTCAATATTAGTCATAAAGAACTCATATACTTATTGCAAAAATCTAGAAGTTATCAAAGCAAAGTAATACGCGCATGCTCCTAGGGGGATAGATTGGTAGGAAAATACCATCGCTCATCCCTGACCGCCACTCATAAGGAAGACAATCAGTAAATAAATCATGCTCCGACTTCATTACATAACGGTTCACCATACGTGCATGCTACGGGAATCACAAACTTTAACACAAGTATTTCTCAAATTCACAACTACTCAACTAGCATGACTCTAATATCAACATCTTCATATCTCAAAACAATTATCAAGTATCAATCTTTTCTTAGTATTCAACGCACTCAAAAGAAAGTTTCACAAATCTTGAATACCAAGCATATCATTATTAAGCAATTTACCATGCTATTAAGACTCTCAAAATAATCTAAGTGAAGCATGAGAGATCAATAGTTTATTTAAAACAAATCCACCACCGTGCTCTAAAAGATCTAAGTGAAGCACATAGAGCAAAATTATAACGCTCAAAAGATATAAGTGAAGCACATAAAGCAAAACTATATAGCTCAAAAGATATAAGTGAAGCACATAGAGTATTCTATCAAATTCCAATTCATGTATGGCTCTCTCAAAAGGTGTGTACAGCAAGGATGATTGTGGCACACTAACAAACAAAGACACAAATAATACAAGACGCTCCAAGCAAAACACATATCATGTGGTGAATAAAAATATAGCTCCAAGTAAAATTACCGATGGAAGTAGACGAAAGAGGGGATGCCTTCCGGGGCATCCCCAAGCTTTGACTTTTTGGTGTCCTTGGATTATCTTGGGGGTGCCATGGGCATCCCCAAGCTTAGGCTCTTGCCACTCCTTGTTCCATAATCCATCAAAAGATTTCACCCAAAACTTAAAAACTTCACAACACAAAACTCAATAGAAATCTCGTGAGCTCCGTTAGAGAAAGAAAACGAAATACCACTTCAAGGTACTGTAATGAACTCATTCTTTATTTATATTGGTGTTAAACCTACTGTATTACAACTTCTCTATGGATTATAAACTATTTTACTAGCCATAGATTCATCAAAATAAGCAAACAACACACGAAAAACAGAATCTGTCAAAAACAGAACAGTCTGTAGTAATCTGTAACTAACGCCAACTTCTGGAACTCCAAAAAATCTACCTAAATAGGAAGACCTAGACAATTTGTTTATTGATAATAAGCAATTAGAATCAGTATTTTATCACGTTCTGGTGATTTTTAACAATTGTTTGCGTGAACAGAAAGTTTCTGGAAATTACAGCAATATCAAATAACTATTATCCAAGAAGATCCTATAGGTCTAACTTGACACAAACACTAATTAAAACACAAAACAACATCCAAACAGAAGGTAGATGAGTTATTTATTCCTAAACAGAAGAAAAACACAAAAAACTAAAAATAAAATTGGGTTGCCTCCCAACAAGCGCTATCGTTTAACGCCCCTAGCTAGGCATAAAAGCGAGGATAGATCTAGGTATTGCCATCTTTGGTAGGCGATCCATAAGTGGCTCTCTTGATAGTTTCATATGGCAATTTTATTTTCTTTCTAGGAAAGTGTTCCATGCCCTTTTTTAATGGAAATTGGAATCTAATATTCCCTTCCTTCATATCAATAATCGCACCAACCGTTCTAAGGAAAGGTCTACCAAAAATAATAGGGCAAGAAAGATTGCAACCTATATCAAGAACGATAAAATCTACGGGCACATAATTCCTATTTGCAACAATAGTAACATCATTAATCCTTCCCATAGGTTTCTTAATAGTGGAATTCGCAAGATGCAAGTTTAGAGAGCAATCATCAAAATCAGGGAAATCTAGCAAATCACACAAAGTTTTGGGTATAGTGGAAACACTAGCACCCAAATCACACAAAGCATAAAACTCATGATCTTTAATTTTAATTTTAATTTTAATAGTTGGTTCCCACTCATCACAGAGTTTTCTAGGGACAGAAACTTTCAACTCAAGATTTTCTTCATAAGATTGCATCAAGGCATCAACAATATGTTTGGTAAAGGCTTTCTTTTGACTATAAGCATGAGGAGAATTTTCATCATAGAGATCTAAATACTCTGAATTTTTGGAACACCTTCTAGGTAAAGGAAGATCATATTCAGTTTCATCAAGATTCATATTGCAAAACAAAGATTTGATAGGGGACACATCAATAACTTTTAGATCTTCATCTTGATTTTCATAAGAATTGGAAGAACACGCTTTAATAAAGGCATCTTTGGAAGCACGCATCCTAGCAGTTCTTTCCTTGCACTCATCAATGGAAATTCTCATGGATTTGAGAAACTCATTGATATCATGCTTAGGAGGAATAGATCTAAGCTTTAAAGAATCAACCTCAAGAGAAATTCTATCTACGTTCCTAGCCAAATCATCAACTTTAAGCAGTTTCTCTTCAAGTAAAGCATTAAAATTCTTTTGTGAATTCATAAACTCTTTAACACTATTCTCAAATTCAGAGGGCATCTTATTAAAATTTCCATAAGAGTTGTTGTAGGAATTTCCATAATTATTAGAAGGATTACTAGGATAAGGCCTAGGATTAAAATTCCCTCTATACGCGTTGTTACCAAAATTATTCCTACCAACAAAATTCACATCCATAGATTCATTGTTATTCTCAATCAAAGTAGACAAAGGCATATCATTAAGATCAGAAGAAACACTCTTAGTAGCAAATAATTTCATAAGTTCATCCATCTTTCCACTCAAAACATTAATTTCTTCTACCGCATGCACTTTTTTATCAGAAGATCTTTCAGTATGCCATTGAGAATAATTAACCATAATATTATCTAGGAGTTTAGTAGCATCTCCTAAAGTGATTTCCATAAAAGTGCCTCCCGCGGCCGAATCTAAAAGATTTCTAGAAGCAAAATTCAATCCGGCATAAAATTTTTGTATAATCATCCACAAATTCAAACCATGAGTAGGGCAATTACGTATCATTAATTTCATTCTCTCCCAAGCTTGTGCAACATGTTCATGATCAAGTTGCTTAAAATTCATAATATCGTTTCTAAGAGAGATGATCTTAGCGGGAGGAAAATACTTAGAGATAAAATCATCTTTGCACTTGTTCCAAGAATCAATACTATTTTTAGGCAAAGACGAAAACCAAGCTTTAGCATGATCTCTAAGCGAAAAAGGAAATAGCTTCAATTTAACGACATCATTATCGACATCTTTTTTCTTTTGCATATCACATAAATCAACGAAGCTATTCAGATGAGTAGCGGCATCTTCACTAGGAAGGTCGGCGAATTGATCTTTCATAACAAGATTCAACAAAGCAGTATTGATTTCACAAGATTCAGTATTGGCAAGAGGAGCAATCGGAGTGCTAAGGAAATCATTATTATTGGTATTGGTGAAGTCACACAATTTGGTAGTATCTTGAGCCATCGCGACAAACAGGCAATCCAACACACGAGCAAACAAAAGGCAAACGGAAAAAGAGAAGGAGAAGGAGATTGGGAAAGAGAGGGCAAATAAAACGGCAAGGGTGAAGTGGGGGAGAGGAAAACGAGAGGCAAATGGCAACTAATGTAATGCTGGAGATAGGGATTGTGATGGGTACTTGGTATGTTGACTTTTTGCGTAGACTCCCCCGCAGCGGCGCCAGAAATGGCTCGTTGTCGGGAGTCCAAATCTTGACTTGACTCTGCGAAAGCCTCCCCGGCAACGGCGCTAGAAATTATTCTTGCTACCTCTTGAGCTTGCGTTGGATTTCCCCGAAGAGGAAAGGATGATGCAGCAGAGTAGCGTAAGTATTTCCCTCGGTTTTTGAGAACCAAGGTATCAATCCAGTAGGAGGCCACGCCCAAGTCCCTCGTACCTGCACAAAAACAATAGCTCAACGCAACCAACGCGATTAGGGGTTGTCAATCCCTTCACGGTCACTTACGAGAGTGAGATCTGATAGAGATGATAGATAATATTTTTGGTATTTTTTATATAAAGATGCAAAGTGAAAAGTAAAAGACAAAGTAAAAAAGCAAAGCAAGATTAAAGTGATGGAGATTGATATGATGAGAATAGACCCGGGGGCCATAGGTTTCCCTAGTGGCTTCTCTCAAGAGCATAAGTATTCTACGGTGTGTGAACAAATTACTGTTGAGCAATAGACATAATTGAGCATAGTTATGAGAATATCTAGGTATGATCATGTATATAGGCATCACATCCGAGACAAGTAGACCAACTCCTGCCTGCATATACTACTATTACTCCACTCATCGACCGCTATTCAGCATGCATCTAGAGTATTAAGTTGAAAACAGAGTAACGCCTTAAGCAAGATGACATGATGTAGAGAGATAAATTCATGCAATATGAAATAAACCCCATCTTGTTATCCTCGATGGCAACGATGCAATACGTGCCTTGCTGCCCCTTCTGTCACTGGGAAAGGACACCGCAAGATCGAACCCAAAGCTAAGCACTTCTCCCATGGCAAGAAAAACCAATCTAGTAGGCCAAACCAAACAGATAATTCGAAGAGACTTGCAAAGATAACCAATCATACATAAAAGAATTCAGAGAAGATTCAAATATTGTTCATAGATAGACTTGATCATAAACCCACAATTCATCGGTCTCAACAAACACACCGCAAAAAGAAGATTACATCGAATATATCTCCACGAGAGAGGGGGAGAACATTGTATTGAGATCCAAAAAGAGATAAGAAGCCATCTAGCTACTAACTATGGACCCGAAGGTCTGAGGTAAACTACTCACACTTCATCGGAGGGGCTAGGATGATGTAGAAGCCCTCCGTGATGATGGCCCTCTTCGGCGGAGCTCCGGAACAGGCCCCAAGACGGGATCTCGTGGATACAGAAAGTCGCGGCGGTGGAATTAGGTTTTTGGCTCCGTTTTTGTTTGTTTGGGGGTACGTAGCTATGTATAGGAGGAAGGAGTACGTCGGTGGAGCTCCGAGGGGCCCATGAGGCAGGGGGCGCGGCCTAAGGAGGGCCCACCCTCGTGACCGCCTCTTGGCTCCCTTGGAGTAGGGTCCAAGTCTCCTGGATCACGTTCGGTGAGAAAATCTCATTCCCGAAGGTTTTATTCCGTTTGGACTCCGTTTGATATTCCGTTTCTTCGAAACACTGAAATAGGCAAAAAAAACAACAATTCTAGGTTGGGCCTCCGGTTAATAGGTTAGTCCCAAAAATAATATAAAAGTAGAAAATAAAGCCCAATATAGTCCAAAACAGTAGATAATATAGCATGGAGCAATCAAAAATTATAGATATGTTGGAGACATACATGTACCGGGATATGCAATGAATCAAGAGTGACATGTATGAAATAATTATGAACAGTGGCTTTGCCACAAATACGATTTCAACTACATGATCATGCTAGCAATATGACAATGATGGAGCGTGTCATAATAAATGGAACGATGGAAAGGTGCATGGCAATATATCTCGGAATGGCTATGGAAATGCCATGATAGGTAGGTATGGTGGCTGCTTTGCGGAAGGTATATGGTGGGTGTATGATATCGGCGAAAAGTGCGCGGCATTAGAGAGGCTAGCAATGGTGGAAGGATGGGAAAAGTGCGTATAATCCATGGACTCAACATTAGTCATAAGGAACTCATATACTTATTGCAAAAATCTAGAATTTATCAAAGCAAAGTATTACGCGCATGCTCCTAGGAGGATAGATTGGTAGGAAAATACCATCGCTCGTCCCCGACCGCCACTCATAAGGAAGACAATCAATAAATAAATCATGCTCCGACTTCATCACATAATGGTTCACCATACGTGCATGCTACGGGAATCACAAACTTTAACAAAAGTATTTCTCAAATTCATAACTACTTAACTAGCATGACTGTAATATCACCATCTTCATATATCAAAACAATTATCAAGCATCAAACTTTTCTTATTATTCAAGGCACTCAAAAGAAAATTTTACAAATCTTGAATACCAAGCATATTATTATTAAGCAAATTACCATGCTATTAAAGACTCTCAAAATAATCTAAGTGAAGCATGAGAGATCAATAGTTTCTTTAAAACAAATCCACCACCGTGCTCCAAAAGATATAAGTGAAGCACTAGAGCAAAACTATATAGCTCAAAAGATATAAGTGAAGCACATAGAGTATTCTAACAAATTCCAATTCATGTATGGCTCTCTCAAAAGGTGTGTACAGCAAGGATTATTGTGGTAAACTAAAAGATAAAGACTCAAATCATACAAAACGCTCCAAGCAAAACACATATCATGTGGTGAATAAAAATATAGCTCCAAGTAAAGTTACCGATGGAAGTAGACGAAAGAGGGGATGCCTTCCGGGCATCCCCAATCTTTGATTTTTTGGTGTCCTTGGATTATCTTGGGGGTTCCATGGGCATCCCCAAGCTTAGGCTCTTGCCACTCCTTATTCCATAATCCATCAAAAGATTTCACCCAAAACTTGAAAACTTCACAACACAAAACTCAACAGAAATCTCGTGAGCTCCGTTAGTGAAAGAAAACAAAAGACCACTTCAAGGTACTGTAATGAACTCATTATTTATTTATATTGGCGTTAAACCTACTTTATAAACTATTTTACTAGCCATATATTCATCAAAATAAGCAAACAACACACGAGAAACGGAATCTGTCAAAAACAGAACAGTCTGTAGTAATCTGTAACTAACGCAAACTTCTGGAACTACAAAAAATCAGCAAAAATAGGAAGACCTAGGCAATTTGTTTATTGATCAGCAGCAATTGTAATCACTATTTTATCACGTTCGGGTGATTTTTAATAATTGTTTTCTTGAACAGAAAGTTTCCGGAAATTACAGCAAGATCAAATAACTATCATCCAAGAAGATCCTATAGGTTTAACTTGGCACAAACACTAATTAAAACATAAAACCACATCTAAACATAAGGTAGATGGGTTATTTATTCCTATATAGAAAGAAAAACAAAAAAACTAAAAATAAAATTGGGTTGCCTCCCAACAAGCACTATCGTTTAACGCCCCTAGCTAGGCATAAAGCAAGGATATATCTAGGTATTGCCATCTTTGGTAGGCAATTCTTCAATGAGGCATCTACCTTCCTTAGGAATTTCTTTCTTTCTAGTAATTATCAAACTTTTAGGCATAAGATCGAAAAATTCATTTGTAGGAAATGGTTCCTTAATGATAGCAAAAAGATTGGGATGAATACTTATAGATTTAAGATCCGCGGTTTCCTTACTAGAGGATTCACCCTTGTTTTAAGGAACATACATAAGCTTAGCAACTTTATTAGAAGGACTTGGAGTACTCTTAACGGAAGAAAAAGCGGTTCCCAAATTAGTAATGATACCCTCAAGTTTATCGATTCTAGTGGAATCTTGATTTATTCTCTCATTAACTATGGGTTCTTTTTCCTTAATATTTTTCAAAGTTACTCCTACCTTAGATCCATATTGGGTAATTTGGTTGTGGATATTTTTATCTAGATTTTCAATTAACTCAATGATAGCAACTTTATTTTCAATAATTTCAAGTCTTTGCATTACATGCTCCAATGTTAACATAGTTCCATTAACCAAAAGAGGTGGTGAGCCAAATAAATCTATCATAGCATTGTAAGAGTCAAAAGTATGGCTACCCAAGAAATTCCCTCCGGTAATGGTATCAAGGATATATCTATACCAAGGATTGGCACCTACATAAAAATTGCGGAGAATAACTGAAGTAGATTGCTTCCAGGTAGATCTGTTTTGAGCATTGCAAATTCTATACCAAGCGTCTTTCAGATTTTCCCCTCCCTTTGTTTAAAATTTAAGACTTCAATCTTGGGAGACAACGGAGAAGATATAAGACTAGCCATAACGACAAGCAAGCGAGAAAAAGGCAAACAGAAAAGAGAGGGCGAATAAAACGGCAAGGGTGAAGTGGGGAAGAGGAAAACGAGAGGCAAACGACAAATAATGTAATCCGAGAGATAAGGGATTGTGATGGGTACTTGGTATGTTGACTTTTGCGTAGACCTCCCTGACAACGGCGCTAGAAATCTTCTTGCTACCTCTTGAGCACTGCGTTGGATTTCCTTGAAGAGGAAAGGGTGATGCAGCAGAGTAGAGTAAGTATTTCCCTCGGTTTTTGAGAACCAAGGTATCAATCCAGTAGGAGGCTACGCGCGAGTCCCTCGTACCTACACAAAACAAATAGCTCAACGCAACCGACGCGATTAGGGGTTGTAAATCCCTTCACACTCACTTACGAGAGTGAGATCTGATAGAGATGATAGATAATATTTTTGGTATTTTTGATATAGAGATGCAAAGTAAAATAAAAGGTAAAGTAAAAAAGCAAAGCAATAATAAAGTGATGGATATTGATATGATGAGAATAGACCCGGGGGCCATAGATTTCACTAGTGGATTCTCTCAAGAGCATAAGTATTCTACGGTGGGTGAACGAATTACGTTGAGCAATTGACAGAATTGAGCATAGTTATGAGAATATCTAGGTATGATCATGTATATAGGCATCACGTCCGAGACAAGTAGACCGACTCCTGCCTGCATCTACTACTATTACTCCACTCATCGACCGCTATCCAACATGCATCTAGAGTATTAAGTTCAAGAAAACAGAGTAACGCCTTAAGCAAGATGACATGATGTAGAGGAATAAATTCATGCAATATGATAAATATCCCATCTTGTTATCCTCGATGGCAACAATACAATACATGCCTTGCTGCCCCTACTGTCACTGGGAAAGGACACCGCAAGATTGAACCCAAAGCTAAGCACTTCTCCCATTGCAAGAAAAACCAATCTAGTAGGCCAAACCAAACTGATAATTCGAAGAGACTTGCAAAGGTAACCAATCATACATAAAAGAATCCAGAGAAGATTCAAATATTGTTCATAGATAATCTTGATCATAAACCCACAATTCATCGGTCTCAACAAACACACCGCAAAAAGATGATTACATCGAATAGATCTCCACGAGAGAGGGGGAGAACATTGTATTGAGATCCAAAAAGAGAGAAGAAGCCATCTAGCTACTAACTATGGACCCGAAGGTCTGAGGTAAACTACTCACACTTCATCGGAGGGGCTATGGTGATGATGTAGAAGCCCTCCATGGTGGATTCCCCTTCTGGCGGAGCTCCGGAACAGGCCCCAAAATGGGATCTCGTGGATACAGAAGGTTGCGGCGGTGGAATTAGGTTTTTGGCTCCGTATCTGATCGTTTGGGGGTACGTAGGTATATATAGGAGGAAGGAGTACGTCGGTGGAGCAAAGGGGGGCCCACGAGGCAGGGGGCGCGCCCTGGGGCGGGGGTGCCCTCCACCCTCGTGACCGCCTCCCGCCTTTCTTGACGGAGGGTCCAAGTCTCCTGGATCATATTTGTTTAGAAAATCACGTTCCCGAAGGTTTCATTCCGTTTGGACTCCATTTGATATTTCATTTCTTCGAAACACTGAAATAGGCAAAAAACAACAATTCTGGGCTGGGCCTCCGGTTAATAGGTCAGTCCCAAAAGTAATTCAAAACTGGAAAATAAAGCCCAATATGGTCCAAAACAGTAGATAATATAGCATGGAGCAATCAAAAATTATAGATATGTTGGAGACGTATCATGCCTCTAGGGCATATTTCCTTTAGTCTCCCACTTGCACTAGAGTCAGTAATCTAGTTCACATCGCCATGTGATTTAACATCAATAGTTCACATCACCATGTGATTAGTTCACATCGCTATGTGACTAATACCCAAAGGGTTTTACTAGAGTAAATAATCTAGTTCACATCGCTATGTGATTAACACCCAAAGAGTACTAAGGTGTGATCATGTTTTGCTTGTGAGAGAAGCTTAGCCAATGGGTCTGTCACATTTAGAGCCGTATGTATTTTGCAAATTTCTATGTCTACAATGCTCTGCACGGAGCTACTCTAGCTAATTGCTCCCACTTTCAATATGTTTCTAGATTGAGACTTAGAGTCATCCGTATTAGTGTCAAAGCTTGCATCGGCGTAACTCTTTACGACGAAGATAATTTTGACCGCTGTCTAGTGATCCACTCCTGGATCACTACTGTACCCTCTTGCCAAACTCATGGTGAGGTTCACAATAGGTCTGGTACACAGCATAGCATACTTTATAGAACCTATGACTGAGGCATAGGGAATGACTTTTCATTCCCTTTCTATTTTCTACCGTGGTCGGGTTTTGATTCTTTACTCAATTTCACACCTGGCAACACAGGCAAGAACTCCTTCTTTGATTGTTCCATTTTGAACTACTTCAAAATCTTGTTAAGGTATGTATTCTTTGAAAAACTTATTAAGCGTCTTGTTCTATCTCTATAGATCTTGATGCTCAATATGTAAGCAGCTTCATCGAGGTCTTTCTTTGAAAAACTCCTTTCAAACACTCCTTTATGCTTTCTAGAAAAATTCTACATTATTTCCAATTAACAATATGTCATTCACATATACTTATCAGAAATGTTGTAGTGCTCCCACTCACTTTCTTGTAAATACAGGCTTCTCAAAAAGTCTGTATAAAACCATATGCTTGATCACACTATCAAAGCATATATTCCAACTCCGAGATGCTTGCACCAGTCCATAGATGGATCGCTGGAGTTTGCACATTTTGTTAGCACCTTTAGGATTGACAAAACTTTCTGTTTGTATCATATACAACTCTTCTTTAAGAAATCCATTAAGGAATGCAGTTTTGACATCCATTTGCCAGATTTCATAAAATGTGGCAATTGCTAACATGATTCGGACAGACTTAAGCATCGCGACAAGTGAGAAAATCTTATTGTAGTCAACACCTTGAACTTGTCGAAAACTTTTTGCGACAATTCGAGCTTTGTAGATACTAACACTACTATCAGCGTCCGTCTTCCTCTTGAAGATCCATTTATTCTCAATGGCTAGCCGATCATCGAGCAAGTCAATCAAAGTCCATACTTTGTTCTCATACATGGATCCCATCTCAGATTTCATGGCCTCAAGCCATTTCGCGGAATCTGGGCTCATCATCATTTCCTCATAGTTCGTAGGTTTGTCATGGTCAAGTAACATGACCTCCAGAATAGGATTACTGTACCACTATGGTGTGGATCTTACTCTGGTTGACCTACGAGGTTCTGTAGTAACTTGATCAGAAGTTTCATGATCATCATCATTAGCTTCCTCACTAATTGGTGTAGGAATCACTAGAACTGATTTCTGTGAGGAACTATTTTCCAATAAGGGAGAAGGTACAACTACCTCATCAAGTTCTACTTTCCTCCCACTAACTTCTTTCAAGAGAGACTCCTTCTCTAGAAAGGATCCAGTCTTAGCAACAAAGATATTGCCTTCGGATCTGTGATAGAAGGTGTACCCAACAGTTTCTTTTGGATATCCTATGAAGATACATTTCTCCGATTTGGGTTCGAGCTTATCAGGTTGAAGCTTTGTCACATAAGCATCGCAGCCCCAAATTCTAAGAAACGACAACTTGGGTTTCTTGCCAAACCATGGTTCATATGGTGTCGTCTCAATGGATTTAGATGATGCCTTATTTAACGTGAATGCAGCTGTCTCTAATGCGTAACCCCAAAACGATAGTGATAAATCGGTAAGGGACATCATAGATCGCACCGTATCTTAATAAAGTACGGTCACGATGTTCGGAGACACCATTACACTGTGGTGTTCCAGGTGGTGTGAGTTGCGAAACTATTCCACATTGTTTCAAATGAAGACCAAACTCGTAACTCAAATATTCGTCTCCATGATCAAATCGTAGAAATTTTATTTTCTTGTTACGATGATTTTCCACTTCACACTTAAATGCTTTGAACTTTTCAAATGTTTCAGACTTATGTTTCATCAAGTAGATATACCCATATCTGCTTATCATCTGTGAAGGTCAAAGAATAACGATACCCGCCGCGAGCATCAACACTCATCGGACCGCATACATCAATATGTTTTATTTCCAATAAGTTAGTAGCTCGCTCCATTGTTCCGAAGGACGGAGTCTTAGTCATCTTGCCCATGAGGCATGGTTCGCAAGCATCAAGTGATTCCAAAAGTCCATCAGCATGGAGTTTCTTCATGCGCTTTACACCAATATGACCTAAACGGCAGTGCCACATATAAGTTGCACTATCATTATTAACTTTGCATCTTTTGGCTTCACTATTATGAATATGTGTATCACTACGACCGAGATTCAGTAAACCATTCACTTTGGGTGTATGACCTCGGAAGGTTTTATTCATGTAAACAGAATAACAATTATTCTTTGACTTAAATGAATAATCGTATTGCAATAAACATGATCCAATCATATTATGCTCAACGAAAACACCAAATAACATTTATTTTAGGTTTAACACTAATCCCGAAGGTAAAGGGAGTGTGTGATGGTTGGAGTCACTTCCAACACACATCGTGACCTCGCCCTCAACTAGTCTCTGTTCATTTTGTAACTCCTATTTCAAGTTACTAATCATAGCAACTATAACGCCCTCGATGCGGCTATATCTCCCACGTGTCGAAGCACGACTTAGAGGCATAACCGCATTGAAAGCAATGTCGCAAGTGAGGTAATCTTCACACAACCCATGTAATACATAAGGGAAAGAGATACATAGTTGGCTTACAGTCGCCACTTCACACAATACATAAATAAACATCCATCATCCAGATTACACTCAAGGTCCGACTACGGAACCAAAATGAAAGAAGACTACCCCAAATGCTACACAGATCCCCGATCGTTCCAACTGGGCTCCACTACTGATCATTAGGAAAAGACACATAGTAACGTCCACGTTCCTCGTTGAACTCCCACTTGAGCTCGGCTGCGTCATCTGCACTGGCATCGTTGGCACCTGCAACTGTTTTGGTAGAATCTGTGAGTCACGGGGACTCAGCAATCTCACACCCGCGAGATCAAGACTATTTAAGCTTAAAGGTAGGATAGAATTGTGAGGTGGAGCTGCAGCAAGCGACTAGCATATATGGTGGCTACATTCGCAAAAGAGAGCGAGGAGAGAAGCAAGGCACGGTCGTGAAGCTAGAAGTGATCCTAGAACAACCTACGTCAGACATAACTCCAACACCGTGTTCACTTCCCGGACTCCACCGAGAAGAGACCATCACGGTTACACACGCGGTTGATGTGTTTTAATTAAGGTCAATTTCAGGTTTTCTACAACCGGACATCAACAAATTCCCATCTGCCTCATAACCGCGGGCACGGCTTTCGAAAGATAATACCCTGCAGGGGTGTCCCAACTTAACCCATTATAAGCTCTCACGGTCAACGAAGGATATTCCTTCTACCGGGAAGGCCCGATCAGTCTCAAAATCCCGGACTACAAGACATTTCGACAATGGTAAAACAAGACCAGCAAAGCCGCCCGATTGTGCCGACAAATCCCGATAGGAGCTGCACATATCTCGTTCTCAGGGCACATCCGGATAAGTCAAGCTACGAGTAAAACCAGGCCTCGAGTTTCCCCGCGGTGGCCCCGCAGGCTGCTCGGTTCGGACCACCACTCGAAGGAGCACTGGCCCCGGGGGGGGGGGGGGGGGGTTAAAATAAAGATGACCCTTGAGTCCGCGAAACCCAAGGGAAAAAGGCTTAGGTGGAAAATGGTAAAACCAAAGTTGGGCCATGCTGGAGGAGTCTTATTCAAGGCGAACTGTCAAGGGGGTCCCATAAATCACCCAACCGTGTAAGGAACGCAAAAATCAAGGAACATAACACCGGTATGACGGAAACTAGGGTGGCAAGAGTGGAACAAAACACCAGGCATAAGGCCGAGCCTTCCACCCTTTACCAAGTATATAGATGCATTAATTAAATAAGAGATATTGTGATATCCCAGCACAATCATGTTCCAACATGGAACAAACTTCATCTTCACCTGCAACTAGCAACGCTATAAGAGGGGCTGAGCAAAGCGGTAACATAGTCACTCAACAGTTTGCTAGGAAAGGATGGTTAGAGGTTTGACATGGCAATATGGGTGGCATGATATAGCAAGTGGTAGGTATCGCAACATAGGCATAACAAAAGATCGAGCATCTAGCAAGCAAAGATAGAAGTGGTTTCGAGGGTATGGTCATCTTGCCTGCAAGGTTCTCAGAGTTGTCGAAGGCTTGATCCTCGTAAGCGTTCTCAACAGGTTCCTCGTTCGCGTACTCGTCTCCCGGCTCTACCCAAAACAAGAACACAAGCAAAGGAACAACTATCAACCACGATGCAATGCGCAAGCAACATGATGCACAACATGGCATGATATGCGAGATGTGGTTTGCAATGCATATGCGTGCTCCGGAAGGAAAAATATGAACAAGGCATAATATTGGAAAACCAAGTATGCCACTGGAAAGGTGAGGTGATTTTGGTTGAAATCGATATAAAGATCACCGGAATCGGATGCACGGTTTGCAAATGACAAGCAAAACAAGAATGACATATTTCTGCGATTAACAACATGATGCCACTTAGCATGCAACAAGAAATTAAGCTACTGCATCCAAACATATCAGCAAAGCATATGACAGTGATCTACTCAAGATGCTTGACAAAAGATGAACACTGAGCTATGGCTAAATCACATCATAACAGGTTCAAACAAGCATGGAAAAAGTGCAAAATATATCAGCTTCACAGACTTAGTGAAAATACTATCATGCCAGAAATTAACATCAGGAAGCCATGTTTAGAGCAAGGAAACAACCTGCTACAGGAACAGGACATAGCAAAATATGGCATGGCATGGATCTACTCAAAGCATTGAACAAAAGTCCCTTACTGACCATGAGCCAAAAGGGACCAGAAAATATAATAGGTCCCATGTCAATTAAGCAAGTTTTGTTACAGTTTTCAGACTTGGCAGAAAACTGGACATGTCAAAAACAGATAACAAGTAGGCATGTTTATGAGCTCGATGCACTCACTACAGAGGAATGCATGATAAACTAAGCATACATACATCAAGAAGACATGGCATAGAAGCTAGTCATAGCAAGAACAACATCATAGCATGCAAAGATCAACTACAACAAGCTTGGCAAAATCGAATAACATATAAACAATCTGCCAGTAACATTTTATAGCAAAAGTAGAGCTCGATTTACTCAAGCTATGGCACTCTATAATTACAAACAAAGGCATGGATGGGAAGAGCACATCCATATGTTCAAAACACCCTTAATGATTATGCTCAAAATGGGCATAGATCTCTCTATAACAACATGAACACATGGCATAAAAATAACAGCAGGACATGACTTAGTGAAATTACTAAGTCCCTGAAATCAGCAACAATATGATCCCTAGTTTGCATGCTTGTGCTAGTCACCACAGAGACCACAAAAATACATGGCATACACCCCTGTAAATATGGCATGACATATGTCAAAACACATGTAGGGCTCAAGTTCATAGGATGCACACATCAATCATGGCAAAAATGACAAAAGTGCAAGAGCTGAAACAGATCTGAAACTAACAGAAACTAGCACTCTTCCAACAGCATTTCGGGCAACAAGATGAGCTCAAATGAAAATTATGCAATGAGATTAAATGATGTACTCGTCGAGGCAAACAATTTGATATGCTACACGCCCAAAACGGAGCCACGGATGGAGAGTTATGGTGCGAAGAACATGCAATAAAATACTGACAGAAAAAGACTTAGACGGAATTTCGACCTCCGCGGATTTCAGATCTAGGGTACGTCCGGGGCGCGCGAACCGAGGCGAGGCCGGAGATGGCCCGGAGCTCGCCGGAGAGGGTCGGAGATGGCCGGATCCGGGCGCTCCTCGCCGGATCCGGAGGAGGAGGGGGCGCGGGTGGCGACGGCGAGGCGACGGCCGGCGATGGCTCGGGCGGCGCGGCGACAGCCGGCGATGGCTCGGGCGGCGGAGCCGCGGCGGCCGGCTCGGGCACCCGGGTGGCGCGTGGGAGACGGTGCGGGGAGCGACTGGGCCGGGGAGGGCCCCGCACGGGCCTCGCGGGCCCGCGGGGTCGGCGGCGAACTGGGGACCGGCCCAGGGACACGTGGCGACGGCGGGTTGGTCCGACGGAGCGGGCGGACACGTCCGCTGCCCGGATCTTTGTCCGGTGGCGGCGGGTGGAGTTTTCTAGGGTTAGGGTGGAAGAGGACCCGGGATTTCGGAGGAGGGGCTAGTTTTATAGGTAGGAAGGGCTAGGAAGCTCCAAATGAGGTGTGGTTTTCGCCCACACGATCGTGATCGAACGACTTAGAGGATGGGAGTGACTTAGATGGGTTATTGGGCTGTTTTGGAGGGGTTTTGGGCTGAAACCCACAAGAGGCCTTCGCGGTTACCCGGTTAACCGTTGGAGTATCAAACAACCTTCAAATGACCCGAAACTTGACAGGCGGTCTACCAGTGCTAAACCAAGGCCGCTTGGCAAACCTCGGTCCATTCCGAGACCATTCAACACTCGCACATGAAAATAGGTAAAAGGGGGCGCTGGAGGACGTAGGAGCGTCGGATTGCAAAACGGACAACGGGGAAAAGGCTCGGATGCATAAGACGAACACGTATGCGAATGCGATGCACATGATGACATGACATGAAATGCATGACAAGAAAAAAATGCAAAACAAAGAAGAACCCAACCACGGGGGAATATCATAACTTAGTGCCGAAAATGGCAAGAGTTGGAGTTACAAATATAGCAAGTTACATCCGGGGTGTTACAACACTCCACCACTACGAGAGGATCTCGGCCCGAGGTCTAGGACTGAAAGAACTCCGGATATTCGGAACGGAGGTGGTCCTCGCGCTCCCAGGTGGCTTCTCGGTCTAAATGGTGTGACCACTTCACTTTCAGGAATTTGATGGACTTGTCGCGAGTCTTGCGCTCAGTTTCTTCAAGAATAGCAACGGGATGCTCATGATAAGACAAATCTTCTTGAAGATTAATCTCTTCGAAGTTGATGGTGCGCTCAGGCGTCTTGAAGCACTTGCTAAGCTGGGACACGTGGAACACATCGTGCACATTTGCAAAGTTGGGGGGAAGCTCAAGTTGATAGGCGAGATCGCCTCTTTTGCCGACAATCTTGAAAGGACCGACGTATCTAGGGGCAAGTTTCCCTTTGATACCGAAGCGACGAGTGCCTTTCATTGAAGAGACGCGGAGGTAGACATGGTCTCCGATCTCGAAAGCCAAATCACGGTGTTTGCTATCATAATAGCTCTTTGTTGGAAATATGCCCTAGAGGCAATAATAAAAGCATTATTATTATATTTCCTTATTCATGATAATTGTCTTTATTCGTGCTATAATTGTGTTAACCGGAAATCGTAATGCATGTGTGAATAACAGACAACAACATGTCCCTAGTGAGCCTCTAGTTGACTAGCTCGTTGATCGACAGATAGTCATGGTTTCCTGACTATGGACATTGGATGTCATCGATAACGGGATCACATCATTAGGAGAATGATGTGATGGACAAGACCCAATCCTAAACATAGCATAAAGATCACATAGTTCGTTTGCTAGAGTTTTCCAATGTCAAGTATCCTTTCCTTAGACCATGAGATCATGTAACTCCCGGATACCGTAGGAGTGCTTTGGGTGTGCCAAACGTCACAACGTAACTGGGTGACTATAAAGGTATGCTACGGGTATCTCTGAAAGTGTCTGTTGGGTTGACATGGATCGAGACTGGGATTTGTCACTCCGCTTGACGGAGAGGTATCACCGGGCCCTCTCGGTAATGCATCATCATATGAGCTCAAGGTGATCAAAAGTGTTTGATCACAAAGGATCATGCATTACGGTAACGAGAAAAGTGACTTGCCGGTAACGAGATTGAACGAGGTATTGGTATACCAACGATCGAATCTCGGGCAAGTAAAATACCGATTGACAAAGGGAATCGTATACGGGATTAATTGAATCCTTGACATCATGGTTCATCCGATGAGATCATCGTGGAGCATGTGGGAGCCAACATGGGTATCCAGATCCCGCTGTTGGTTATTGCCCGAGAGCCATCTCGGTCATGTCTGCATGTCTCCCGAACCCGTAGGGTCTACACACTTAAGGTTCGGTGACGCTAGGGTTATAGGGATATGAATGTGCAGTAACCCGAATGTTGTTCGGAGTCCCGGATGAGATCCCGGACGTCACGAGGAGTTTCGGAATGGTCCGGAGGTAAAGATTTATATATGGAAAGTCATCATACGGACATCGGGACAAGTTTCGGGGTTATCGGTATTGTACCGGGACCACCGGAAGGTCCCGAGGGGTCCACCGGGTGGGGCCACCTATCCCGGAGGGCCCCATGGGCTGTATGAGGGAGGGAACCAGCCCATAGTGGGCTGGTGCGCCTCCCCCCCATGGGCCCCATGCGCCTAGGGTTTGGGGGGAGGGAAACCCTAAAGGGGGCGCCCCCCTTGCTTGGGGGGCAAGCCCCCTTGCCCTGGCCGCCGCCCCCCCTAGGAGATCTCATCTCCTAGGGCAGGCGCCCCCCTAGGGGGTTATATAAAGGGGGGGAGAGAGGGGGCTAATCACCCCATTGCCCTGGCGCCTCCCTCTCCCTCTCCAACACCTCCTCCTCCTCCATTGAGCACGGCGAAGCCCTGCCGGAGTGCTGCAGTTCCACCATCACCACGCCGTCGTGCTGTTGTTGGAACCTTCATCCCCAACCTCTCCTTTGCCTTGCTGGATCAAGAAGGAGGAGACGTCACGCTTTCCGTACGTGTGTTGAACGCGGAGGTGCTGTCCGTTCGGCACTAAGTCATCGGTGAATTGGATCACGGCAAGTACGACTACCTCATCCACGTTCACTCGAACGCTTCCGTTGCGATCTACAAAGTGGTATGTAGATGCTATCTAATCTGAATACTCGTTGCTTGATGAACTCCTAGATGGATCTTGGTGAAACCGTAGAAAAAAATTTTAATTTTCTGCAACGTTCCCCAACACTCTTCTGGCGCGATTGAGCGGCTTTGAGATTCTCACGAATGACTTTACACATATCTTCAGCCTCTGTGATCAAGTCGTTGCCAAGAAGTTGGCGTTCGCCTGTCTCTGACCAATTGAGAGGAGTACGACACTTTCTGCCATAGAGAATCTCGAATGGGGCTTTGCCCGAGCTCGCTTGAAAGCTGTTGTTGTAAGAGAACTCAACATATGGAAGACAATTGTGACGCCCTCGATTCAATCGTACACTAATTATACACGCAAATTTGTACGATCAAGATCAAGGACTCACGGGAAGATATCACAACACAACTCTAGACACAAATTAAAATAATACAAGCTTTATATTACAAGCCTGGGGCCTCAAGGGCTCGAATACATAAGCTCGATTTCACAAGAGTCAGCGGAAGCAACAATATTTGAGTACAGACATAAGTTAGACAAGTTTGCCTTAAGAAGGCTAGCACAAAAGCAACAACGATCGAAAAGGCAAGGCCTCCTGCCTGGGAGCCTCCTAACTACACCTGGTCGTCGGCGGCCTCCACGTAGTAGTAGGCATCAGCGGTGGCATCTGGCTCCTGGGCTCCGACATCTGGTTGCACCAACCGGAAAGGAGAAGAAAGGGGGGAAAAGGGGGAGCAAAGCAACCGTGAGTACTCATCCAAAGTACTCGCAAGCAAGGATCTACACTACACATGCAACATTATCAAAGGAAGGTTGTATATGTGGACTGGGCTGCAGAAAAGCCAGAATAGAGAGAAGGCCTAGTCCTATCGAAGACTAGCATCTTCTGGAAATCACCATCTTGCAGCAACATGAGGGAGTAGAGTAGCATAAGGTAAAGTAGTAGGAGTGTTATCAACCTTGGCCAGAGATCCTTTCTCGACTCCCCGCGAGAAAGCAATCCCAGAGCCATACTATCCAGTTATCATCACAATCCATTACTCATCACCATCCAGTTCTCATCACAAGTATCCAGTTCTAGTTGTATCGATCGGGATACAACTCCAAGTGTCCGTTACCGTAGGACAGGCTATCGATAGATGTTTTCTTCCTTGCAGGGGTGCACCAACTTACCCACCACGCTCGCTTAACTCTGGCCGGACACACTTTCCGGGGTCATGCCCGACCTCGGCCAAACAATACGCCGCAACCCGACCTAGGCTTAATAGAGAGGCCAGCACGCCGGACTAAACCTATGCCCCCAGGGGTCATGGGCCATCTCCCCGGGAACTCCTGCATGTTGCGTGGGCGGCCGGTGAGCAGACCTAGCTACCTCCTTCAACAAGGCAGGCGCTTACGCAGTCCAACCCGGCGCGCGCCGCTCAGTCGCTGACGTCTATTAAGCTTCGGCTGATGTATACGACGCAGAACGCCCATGCTATGCCCACGTGATGGTTAGTGTTATCAGGCCAGAGGCCCCTCGGATCAAATATCCAAATCGTAGTGGATTAGGAACGCGCGGTAACAAGCAGAGACTCACGAAAGATGTGACCCCGTTGCCTCGTCTCGAGGACTTGCGGCAAGGGCTAGGAATGCCTGGCCACGCCTCGTAATTATCTCGCGGGCACCTTCCAGGTCCGCCCGACTCCACATCACTCGCAATTAAGCTCGCGCGGGTACCCCTCAGGGTCGACCCGTCTTTCCAAGTAACAGTGGTAAAGTCCAAGTATCCGTGTGTCCAAACATCAAGGGGGAAACCCGAGGAATCACCCCCGATGAATTCCACTAGATGTAATCATCAAGGTGAACGTAAGAGGAATCACCCCCGAGGTTCACACTTGAGGGGTTGCACGACAGAGTCGTATCGAAAGTGGTTAAGGAGGAAATCACCCTCGATGACCACGACCGAATGACTACACTACAGGGTTAACATCAGAAGTGCTGAAGAGCTTCACCCTCGGTACTCGATAGTAACCTAGTAGTGTCGAGCAACTAAGGGGAAGTGATGTGCGGTGTCGGGGCCTGGTCTTCGATCACGTAGATCAAGTCGTCGATGATGAAGCAGGGGGGCAACAAGGACAAGTGGGGGTCACTGATGGATCACTAACCAACCTATACTAAGCAGTTTAGGATAAGCAGGTAATGTACAACAGCAGATACAAAAGCAGGCTATGCATCAGAATAGGAGCAAACAATAACAGGAGCAAAATCTAATGCAAGCATGAGAGAATGGAATGGGCGATATCGGGATGATCAAAGGGGGGGCTTGCCTGGTCGCTCTGGCAAGGAGGGGTCGTCGTCGACGTAGTCGATCACAGGGGCACCAGCAGCGGTCTCGGGGTCTAGCGGAGAGAAGAGGGGGAAGAAACAATAAATATAAAGCAAACAAAGCATCATAATGCATAACATGGTAAAACGCGGTGTTAGGGGTGAACTAACGCAGTGCTAGGTGATACAGACGAAGAGGGAAAACATCCGGGAATGTAATCCCGGTTCCGGACCTGTGTCAGACAGATGACCGGAGGGGGAATGTTCCATGTTCAGATAGTTAGAGGCATCTGACAGGTAAATGGATCGCGTATTCGGATTCGCCTCGTCGTTCTGAGCAACTTTCATGTATAAAACTTTTTCACCCGAGCTACGGTTTATTTTCTATGAATTTTCAAAGATTAAACCATTTCTAGAATTTACTGGATTAATTTTAATTCGAAAAAAAAAGAAGTAAAGCTATGTGCACACACTGAAGTGTACACAACAAGGTGCTATAGACGCTGACCTGTGGGCCTGTTGACTGAGTTGGTTAGTCAAACGTTTGAAAAGTCAAAGGATGAACAGTGCCCTGGGTCCCGCATGTCATAGACTACCCCTATTAAAAGAATTAAGCCTAGTATTTAACTAAACTAATTAAGTATAGGGGCCGCACTTGACATAGGCTAATTTAGCCCAGAATCTAATCTATCCTAATCCTAACTAAGAATGGCCGGCCACGCTATGAACACAGCCGCTCGTACAGGGGCTCACACACACGCAGCCATGCTGTGCCATGGCCACGGCGCGGCCGGCCGGGCAGCAAATGAGCACCAGCAGTGAGCAGCACACAGGGGCAGCAGTAGCTGGCAGCAGCGGCAACAATGGGCGGTGGCAGCAGCGAACAACAATAGCAACGAGCAGTGAGCAGCAGAACACGGCAGCAGCGCGAGCAGCAGGATCGGCAACAGCGCAGGCAAGCAGCGGCACGACCAGCATAGGCAAGAGAAGCAGCATGCGAGAGCGGGCACGGGCGGCTGCAGGCGTGCAAGCGCGGACAGGGGAAGCAGCAACAGCAGGTGCGGCGTGGGCTCGGTGGTGCACACGCGCGACGGTGCAGGGGCGCGAACATGGCGAAGGCGAGCACGGGCAAGAGTAGACAGGGGACGCGCGGGGCGTGTGGCCGGCATGGTGGGGCGCAGGCAGAGGTGGCGGGGCATGCACGAGGCAGGAAGAGGGCGCGGGCGAGCAGGCAACAGCGTAGCAGGTAGCAGACGAGCAGGACAACATCATCCTTTGTACAGCGCGGGCACACACAGGAGCAAAGCCTCTGTCTATGGCGGCCTCGGGTGAGCACGGGTCTACGGCGACGGATCGAAAGTGGGGCTAGGGGGAGATGAAGGAGGAGCTCACAGCGAGCCTTTAGAGGTGCTAAGTGGGCGCGGGGAGGGCTCGACGGCGCCGGAATCGTAGACGAACGCCGGCGATGGTCCGAGGTAAACGAAGCTCGATCCCAATGATGTAGGGGGTCCCGGCTTGAGCTCGTAGTCGAGGAGGATGTAGCGGTCACCGGTAGAGCTTCTGGACACCTCGGTGGGGCGCTAGGACAACGGAGAGCGCGTGGACATGAAGGCTACAGAGACGACAGCCTGGGTCATCGCGGGGGAGAAAGAGGCGGCGCGAGGAGGGAGAAGTGAGGGGCTAGGGTTTGTCGACGGGGTAGGGGACGAACTTATCCTCCTTAGGGATGCACTGGATGCTCGACACAGCGACAACGGCGCCCCTGGAGTCATGGATCGCCGCCACGATCCCCTGCTCCCACTGTAGCGAGAGCTAGCAGGAGAGGTGGAGGTGGGCTGGGCCTCCACTTTGCACTAAGGTCCAGCTGCACTATGGCCTTTTCCTTTTATACTTTCTAACTTCTGTTTTACTTTTTATTCAATGTTTTGCATTTAAATTTCATAACAAATAAATTTAGTTGACTATGAAAATTGTCACATAAATATTAGTTATTATTTTGGAGAGGCCCGCAACGTTTCAAGTCAATTAGAACTACATAAACATTTGTTTATTTCGAAACGTTTATTTTTGTTGCTGTCAGACCACTTTATATTTTATTAGGGATTAACTGGTGAGTCAAATGATGTTGCCTACATCACAGCAATGATTAGGGGAATTTATAGAATAGTGTGAACATTTTAGTTTTACTGTTTTATAAAATTATAATTTGACTTGGCCATAGAATTTGGATTTGAGTTCGGTTTGAAGCAAAGTGAGGATTATCAAAATAATTAAGACGACATAGCATCATTAGCCATGAGATTACTGTAGCTTGACATCGGGGGTGTTACAAATCTCCTCCACTACAAGAAATCTCGTCCCGAGATTTAAGTGGGGAAGTAAAGAGTAACTTCGGGAGAACTGGCCCTTATAGGGTTAAGTATCTGGTGAACAATTCTGGGAATGAGGCAGAAGTATCTCTAGAGTTGAAACTTAATAAAGCATCAAGAGCAAAGTATGAAGGTACCATGAGAAGTTTTAACGGGCAGGCAATCATTCGATGCCTAAACAAAAGTTTAAAGGGGGGTTCAGAGCAACAACAACATAATTATTGCGTCTGTTACTAGAATAGATCACTAGGAAGGTGGCTCATGAATTACATACGAAGGCAAGTGAAAAAGGATACTTCTGAATCAAGGATGTACAGGAGTCAGGTTTCGATCCTGTGGAACTATGGGTTATGGACCCACCATGTGGTTCAAAAAGTAGGAAGGATGCTGACATATTGCATGGTCATGGTAGCAAGGCATGGCAGAGGATAGCCTGTCAGTTATGTTGGCAACAATGTTGGTACCAAGGGCGAGGGATGAAGAGAACCATTCTCCTGCTCATTGAACGAGGCGGACCAATAGGCAAAGTTCTTGTCCATCGGTGGTTACCAGGATGTCATCAACAATAGTAACAGGGTCACACTGACAGAGTTGTAAACCGAGGTTTCCATAAGCAGGGGATTATTTCTTCTTATAACATATATAGATCACAAGAAAGGTTAAGCAAACCAATGGAAAGGAAGATGTGTTTATACAAAAGTATTAGAGTATATGCTTCCCAAGAATAAACAAGCCATGATATACATGACAGGACATCAAGTACTTATCCATTAAATTAATGGGGTAAGGAGAATCATGATATTTTACCCATACAGCGGTGTTTGGATAATTGATCAAGAAACATTTAGCATTGCGCCTCCAATGTCCTCAAAGTTGTTCGGAGTAACACAACCATACTTTTGGATAGCATTGACATGGTCATTAGGTAAAGGCCGGACCTATGGAACACAAAGGATCGATCGAGAATTACTTGAACCCCTCAAGCAATTTGTCAGGGAAGATGAGGAGGTGACCGATGGTTTCAGCAAAAATCCATTGACATGTCAAAAAGGATGTATTTCCAAAACTTATATGAACAAATTCGAGTTGGGGGAGGCAACAATGTTGTCGATGATAACACAAATCATCGAGAGGCAAGGATTGTATTTCTCATCATGAATTCAATCGATATCCTGGAAGAGCTCAGAATGCTGATGACGATCACGACACATTTGTCGAGAGATTTCATGAAGATGTAATCGATCGGCGATGACACCAAGTCAAAGGAATGATGAAGCGAAAGGTTATTGGAACCACGGGTACGACACAAACTCGAAGTCAAGCTTGCTGTTCAAGGCGAAATGATATGACGAGGAAGATCGACGTAGGCTTAGCTCATCATCGAAAATTGTGCTCCGAGAAGATGGGCCAGGTAGCACTGTTAAAATTTAGCACGGTAATGATACAGCCGATCAGGCTAGGAATGATGTGATGGAGTATCATTCCAATGAGAATTCACAAGAGGTAGTGCAATGACACAATATTCTCGAGATAACAGGGGGCAACACTCGAGGTAGATCGAAATAGAGGTTGGACAGATGAAAAGATCTATAGAAGACAAGTATTTTAACTTGTCCGAGAAATGGAATCAAAGGGGAACAATCATGGTCAGAACCACGGTTGCAAGGGACCAAACATAGTTACCAGAAGAACTTATAACAAGGGGATTATTATTATCACAAGAGGCTTCCATGATAAGTTCCACATCGGGTCCATGGGCATGAACACAAAGTTCAAGGTCAACTCCCACTTCTTCAATGCATAACCTTTCATTCACTTCTCGCGTTCAATGAAGGTGTTGAAATGTTATCTGGCAAAACACCAGAAGAGTAAGAATCATTAAAAACTCTCGGGTTCAAACGGATTAGGGGAGGCATAGGTTCAACCCATATGGGCATCTTAGGAACATATAACACAAGCTTCAGGAGTAAATTATACTAGCTCGAAAGCAGAGCATGGTTGACAAAGCAGAGAATACAATTTACCAAAGGCCATATGTATCAGGGAAAAAGCGCACAAAATTTTGAATATGAAGGAAACTGCTGGATAATAATCCAACAAAGGATTCGGCGGTCCTTAATGGATCTGATGTGAGTATCAGTACTCAATCAGAAGAAGGAAAGAATGCAAAGGCATGGATTATAGAAACATCTGAATGATTCGATGCTTGAGTATGAAGGAGTTATGATTTCAAGTCGAAGGATCAGAAGCAGAGGCTCTGATAAAAAGATGAGTAAGTTGAATAGACTTGGAGGTGCACCCGATCAAATCTTGATTGGGTAAGAACCAGCTCATAACCGGAGCGATGTCGGAGCCGGAAAGAAAAATTCCAAGGATTAATTGATGATTGCGAGTATCCGCTCACACGTTGAATCCATAGGAACAGAATGACAACCACAAAGAATTTTAAAGAATATTGCTAGACATATGGAATTAATCCTAATGCAAGCAGGCATGAATTTCAAGAGCAACAGGGGGTGCAGAGAAATTTCAGAAGATTGATTAACAATGGGAATGATATTGCGAAGCACATGATCAACTAGGGATGAACGAATCCCTGATAAGTGTGAGGAATTATCCGCAGTGCGAAAGAAGCTGCAAAGCAGAAGCACAAGGATTCTCGGAACAACGAATAGTATTAGGGTAACTTGTAATCATCAAGAGCAATTGGGTATGATTGTAAGAACGACACACGTAAGTCGTTATCCACATGAATATAACGGTGGCAGTTAATTGCAAAGGCGGAGGCCACAAGGGTCTCGGGAAAATATCAGAGAGTAACTGCAGAAGTCTTCTGGTGCAGCAAGCGATCATCGGTAATGTCGGAATCTCCGGGAGGAAGTGGGTCCGAGAACCTAAGTGTCAGCGTTAGTAAATCCATTTTAACCCGAATAGAAGAGATATAAGAGTCCCAGAGTATAGTCGAGGAATAAAAGATCCTAATACCACCCAATGGCGACGTGGGCCCGTAAGCCACACAGCCAAGTTAGTAAAACAGTTTTGGATGACTAGACTCAACTTCGGCCAAAGAGTTGGAAAGGGGGCTACCTACAGGCAGTCGGCTCTGATACCAACTTCTGACGCCCTCGATTCAATCATACACTAATCATACACGCAAATGTGTACGATCAAGATCAAGGACTCACGGGAAGATATCACAACACAACTCTAGACACAAATTAAAATAATACAAGCTTTATATTACAAGCCTGGGGCCTCGAGGGCTCGAATACATAAGCTCGATTTCACAAGAGTTAGCGGAAGCAACAATATTTGAGTACAGACATAAGTTAGACAAGTTTGCCTTAAGAAGGCTAGCACAAAAGCAACAACGATCGAAAAGGCAAGGCCTCCTGCCTGGGAGCCTCCTAACTACTCCTAGTCGTCGGCGGCCTCCACGTAGTAGTAGGCATCAGCGGTGGCATCTGGCTCCTGGGCTCCGACATCTGGTTGCACCAACCGGAAAGGAGAAGAAAGGGGGGAAAAGGGGGAGCAAAGCAACCGTGAGTACTCATCCAAAGTACTCGCAAGCAAGGATCTACACTACACATGCAACATTATCAAAGGAAGGCTGTATATGTGGACTGGGCTGCAGAAAAGCCCGAATAGAGAGAAGGCCTAGTCCTATCGAAGACTAGCATCTTCTGGAAATCACCATCTTGCAGCAACATGAGGGAGTAGAGTAGCATAAGGTAAAGTAGTAGGAGTGTTATCAACCTCGGCCAGAGATCCTTTCTCGACTCCCTGCGAGAAAGCAATCCCAGAGCCATACTATCCAGTTATCATCACAATCCATTACTCATCACCATCCAGTTCTCATCACAAGTATCCAGTTCTAGTTGTATCGATCGGGATACAACTCCAAGTGTCCGTTACCGTAGGACAGGCTATCGATAGATGTTTTCTTCCCTGCAGGGGTGCACCAACTTACCCACCACTCTCGCTTAACTCTGGCCGGACACACTTTCCGGGGTCATGCCCGACCTCGGCCAAACAATACGCCGCAACCCGACCTAGGCTTAATAGAGAGGCCAGCACGCCGGACTAAACCTATGCCCCCAGGGGTCATGGGCCATCTCCCCGGGAACTCCTGCATGTTGCGTGGGCAGCCGGTGAGCAGACCTAGCTACCTCCTTCAACAAGGCAGGCGCTTACGCAGTCCAACCTGGCGCGCGCCGCTCAGTCGCTGACGTCTATTAAGCTTCGGCTGATGTATACGACGCAGAACGCCCATACTATGCCCACGTGATGGTTAGTGCTATCAGGCCAGAGGCCCCTCGGATCAAATATCCAAATCGTAGTGGATTAGGAACGCGCGGTAACAAGCAGAGACTCACGAAAGATGTGACCCCGTTGCCCCGTCTCGAGGACTTGCGGCAAGGGCTAGGAATGCCCGGCCACGCCTCGTAATTATCTCGCGGGCACCTTCCAGGTCCGCCCGACTCCACATCACTCGCAATTAAGCTCGCGCGGGTACCCCTCAGGGTCGACCCGTCTTTCCAAGTAACAGTGGTAAAGTCCAAGTATCCGTGTGTCCAAACATCAAGGGGAAAACCCGAGGAATCACCCCCGATGAATTCCACTAGATGTAATCATCAAGGTGAACGTAAGAGGAATCACCCCCGAGGTTCACACTTGAGGGGTTGCACGACAGAGTCGTATCGAAAGTGGTTAAGGAGGAAATCACCCTCGATGACCACGACCGAATGACTACACTACAGGGTTAACATCAGAAGTGCTGAAGAGGTTCACCCTCGGCACTCGATAGTAACCTAGTAGTGTCGAGCAACTAAGGGGAAGTGATGTGCGGTGTCGGGGCCTGGTCTTCGATCACGTAGATCGAGTCGTCGATGATGAAGCAGGGGGGCAACAAGGACAAGTGGGGGTCGCTGATGGATCACTAACCAACCTATAGTAAGCAGTTTAGGATAAGCAGGTAATGTACAACAGCAGATACAAAAGCAGGCTATGCATCAGAATAGGAGCAAACAATAACAGTAGCAAAATCTAATGCAAGCATGAGAGAATGGAATGGGCGATATCGGGATGATCAAAGGGGGGGCTTGCCTGGTCGCTCTGGCAAGGAGGGGTCGTCGTCGACGTAGTCGATCACAGGGGCACCAGCAGCGGTCTCAGGGTCTAGCGGAGAGAAGAGGGGGAAGAAACAATAAATATAAAGCAAACAAAGCATCATAATGCATAACATGGTAAAACGCGGTGTTAGGGGTGAACTAACGCAGTGCTAGGTGATACAGACGAAGAGGGAAAACATCCGGGAATGTAATCCCGGTTCCGGACCTGTGTTAGACAGATGACCGGAGGGGCAATGTTCCATGTTCAGATAGTTAGAGGCATCTGACAGGTAAATGGATCGTGTATTCGGATTCGCCTCGTCGTTCTGAGCAACTTTCATGTATAAAACTTTTTCATCCGAGCTACGGTTTATTTTCTATGAATTTTCAAAGATTAAACCATTTCTAGAATTTACTGGATTAATTTTAATTCGAAAAAAATAGAAGAAAAGCTATGTGCACACACTGAAGTGTACACAACAAGGTGCTATAGACGCTGACCTGTGGGCCTGTTGACTGAGTTGGCTAGTCAAACGTTTGAAAAGTCAAAGGATGAACAGTGCCCTGGGTCCCGCATGTCATGGACTACCCCTATTAAAAGAATTAGGCCTGGTATTTAACTAAACTAATTAAGTATAGGGGCCGCACTTGACATAGGCTAATTTAGCCCAGAATCTAATCTATCCTAATCCTAACTAAGAATGGCCGGCCACGCTATGAACACAGCCGCTCGTACAGGGGCTCACACACACGCAGCCATGCTGTGCCATGGCCACGGCGCGGCCGGCCGGGCAGCAAATGAGCACCAGCAGTGAGCAGCACACAGGGGCAGCAGTAGCTGGCAGCAGCGGCAACAATGGGCGGTGGCAGCAGCGAACAACAATAGCAACGAGCAGTGAGCAGCAGAACACGGCAGCAGCGCGAGCAGCAGGATCGGCAGCAGCGCAGGCAAGCAGCGGCACGACCAGCATAGGCAAGAGAAGCAGCATGCGAGAGCGGGCACGGGCGGCTGCAGGCGTGCAAGCGCGGACAGGGGAAGCAGCAACAGCAGGTGCAGCGTGGGCTCGGTGGTGCACACGCGCGACGGTGCAGGGCGCGAACATGGCGAAGGCGAGCACAGGCAAGAGCAGACAGGGGATGCGCGGGGCGTGTGGCCGGCACGGTGGGGCGCAGGCAGAGGTGGCGGGGCATGCACGAGGCAGGAACTGGGCGCGTGCGAGCAGGCAACAGCGTAGCAGGTAGCAGACGAGCAGGACAACATCATCCTTTGTACAGCGCGGGCACACACAGGAGCAAAGCCTCTGTCTATGGCAGCCTCGGGTGAGCACGGGTCTACGGCAACGGATCGAAAGTGGGGCTTGGGGGAGATGAAGGAGGAGCTCACAGCGAGCCTTTAGAGGTGCTAAGTGGGCTCGGGGAGGGCTCGACGGCGCCGAAATCGTAGACGAACGTCGGCGATGGTCCGAGGTAAACGAAGCTCGATCCCGACGATGTACGGGGTCCCGGCTTGAGCTCGTAGTCGAGGAGGATGTAGCGGTCACCGGCAGAGCTTCTGGACACCTCGGTGGGGCGCTAGGACGACGGAGAGCGCGTGGACATGAAGGCTACAGAGACGGCAGCCTGGGTCATCGCGGGGGAGAAAGAGGCGGCGCGAGGAGGGAGAAGTGAGGGGCTAGGGTTTGTCGACGGGGTAGGGGACGAACTTATCCTCCTTAGGGATGCACTGGATGCTCGACACGGCGACAACGGCGCCCCTGGAGTCGTGGATCGCCGCCACGATCCCCTGCTCCCACTGTAGCGAGAGCTAGCAGGAGAGGTGGAGGTGGGCTGGGCCTCCACTTTGCACTAAGGTCCAGCTGCACTATGGCCTTTTCCTTTTATACTTTCTAACTTCTGTTTTACTTTTTATTCAATGTTTTGCATTTAAATTTCATAACAAATAAATTTAGTTGACTATGAAAATTGTCACATAAATATTAGTTATTATTTTGGAGAGGCCTGCAACGTTTCAAGTCAATTAGAACTACATAAACATTTGTTTATATCGAAACGTTTATTTTTGTTGCTGTCAGACCACTTTATATTTTATTAGGGATTAACTGGTGAGTCAAATGATGTTGCCTACATCACAGCAATGATTAGGGGAATTTATAGAATAGTGTGAACATTTTAGTTTTACTGTTTTATAAAATTATAGTTTGACTTGGCCATAGAATTTGGATTTGAGTTCGGTTTGAAGCAAAGTGAGGATTATCAAAATAATTAAGACGACATAGAATCATTAGCCATGAGATTACTGTAGCTTGACATCGGGGGTGTTACAACAATCCTCCCACTTCATGCCGAAAGAGATAACACAAGCCCTGAGCATATCTTCAAGAATTTGGTTGACACGCTCGACTTGTCCACTAGTTTGAGGATGGAAAGCTGTGCTGAAGCGAATATTTTTGCCCATGGCCTTCTGAAAAGTATCCCAAAACTTGGAGGTAAAGATGCTGCCACGGTCTGAAGAAATCAATTGTGGAATGCCATGCAAGGAGACAATTCTGGAGGTGTAAAGCTCTGCCAGCTGCGCTGCTGTGATAGACTCTTTGATAGGAAGAAAATGAGCCACTTTAGTGAGCTTGTCGATGACGACGAAGATGGCATCATTTCCACGTTTGGACTTAGGAAATCCAGTCATGAAGTCCATTTCGATATGATCAAACTTCCATTCTGGAATAGCAAGAGGTTGGAGTAGACCAGCTGGTCGTTGGTGTTCTGCTTTCACCCTTCGACAGACATCACATTCATTCACGAATTGAGCAATTTCTCGCTTCATTCGAGTCCACCAATACGACTGCTTGAGGTCATGGTACATCTTCGTACTTCCAGGATGAATGGATAGGAGTGAATTGTGAGCCTCGTTCATAATGACTTTACGAAGATCACCCTTAGGAACCACAATCCGGTCCTCGAAGAAAAGAGTATCTCTGTCATCAACGTGATAGCACTTGTATTTGGAAATGCCCTTGTCAATACCACGTTTCACCTTCTTCACCATGGTATCCAGGAGTTGAGCCTCACGAATTTGATCTTCCAAAGTAGGAGAGACTATGAGGTTGGCAAGAAAACCTTGAGGAACAACTTGGAGATTCAATTTGCGGAAAGCTTCACAAAGATCCGGTTGAAAGGGCTTGAGGATTAAGCTGTTGCAATAAGCCTTTCTGCTCAAAGCATCTGCAATCACATTGGCCTTGCCTAGAGTATATTCAATACTCGAATTATACTCTTGAATCATTTCGACCCATCGAGTCTGCCTGAGGTTGAGGTTGGGTTGAGTGAAGATATACTTGAGACTCTTGTGATTGGTGAATATGTCCACTTTCCTTCCCAACAGGAGATGTCTCCATGTTATTAGTGCGTGAACAACTGCAGCCAACTCAAGATCGTGAGTGGGGTAGTTCTTTTCGTTGGGCTTCAACTGACGAGAGGTATAGGCCACAACCTTCTTCTCTTGCATTAACACAGCACCGAGACCTTGAAGAGAAGCATCACAGAAAACTTCAAAAGGCTTGGATTCGTCAGGAGGAGTCAAAACCGGAGCAGTGACGAGTTTCTCTTTGATAGTGTTGAAAGCAACGTCACACTCAGGAGACCAGACATACTTCACATGCTTCTGTAGGAGGTTGGAAAGAGGCTTTGCAATCTTTGAGAAATTCTCAACGAATCTTCCGCAATAGCTTGCAAGTCCAAGAAAACTGCGAAGCTGCTTGACATTCTGAGGAGGTTCCCAATTCAGAACTGCAGACACCCTTTCAGGATTAACAGCGATGCCCTTGGCAGAGATGATATGACCAAGGTAAAGAACTTCATCAAGCCAGAATTCAAATTTGGAGAACTTCGCATAGAATTGATACTCTCTGAGCTTGTCGAGCACCAATCGCAAATGTTTGGCATGATCCTTCTTATTCTTGGAGAAGACCAATATATCATCGAGATAGACCAAGACGAATTAGTTGGTGTAGGGGTTGAAGATGAAGTTCATCATTCGAGAGAAAGTTGGAGGAGCATTGACAAGGCCGAAAGACATGACAGTATATTCATAAGAACCAAAGCTTGTTTTTAATGCTGTCTTGGGAATATCATCTTCACGAATGCGAATTTGATGATAACCCATACGAAGGTCAAGCTTGGAGAACACTTTAGCACCTTTAAGTTGCTCGAATAGCTCATTGATGTTGGGAAGTGGATACTTGTTCTTGATAGTCTTCTTGTTCAATGGACGGTAATCGACGCAAAGTCGGTCCGTGCCATCCTTCTTCTGGACAAAAAGAACTCCACAGCCCCAAGGAGAAGAACTCGGTCTGATCAGACCCAGACGCTCTTGTTCATCGAGTTGTTTCTTCAATTCCTTCAACTCTTTTGGCCCAAGCTTGTATGGACGCTTGCAAAAGGGTTCCGTGCCAGGCTCAAGATCGATAACGAATTCAACTGGCCGGTGAGGAGGCATACCCGGAAGCTCTTCTGGAAAGACATCTTGGTACTCACAAACTACTGGAATTTGAGAGATAGCATCCAATTCGCCCTTCTCATTGAGAGAAAACAACCGAATGGTTTCATCACAAGCGGCATAGATGATCACATCGTCAGAAGAGTGAGTCAATTGAATTTCCCTGGCAGCACAATCAAGCTGAGCCTTGTGCTTATAAAGCCAGTCCATCCCGAGAATAAGATCAATATCGGAGTCACCAAGAACAATTGGTTTAGCCAAGAATTTATAGTCTCCCATCTTGATGGAAACATTCGGAACCACCAAACTAGAGCTCAAACGCTTGCCCGGAGAAACGATATCCATGGGTTTACCCAAATGAGAAGAAGTGAAATCATGCTTGGCAAAAAACGGTCTCGACATGAAACAATGCGAAGCACCAGTATCAAATAAGACTTTTGCAGGAATATCATTAACCGGAAGGTTACCCATGATCACTTCTGAAGAATCCTCCGCTTGAACTGCATTCATCATGTTCACCTTAGCATGCTTAGGATTATGCCTGACCACTGCATTGCTTGAAGATCTCACAGGAGGAGGAGGCAGAAGGCGCCTTTGGTTGAAGTACTTGTTCGCATAGTGACCCTTTTGCTGACATTTGTTGCAAGTCACCTCTGAGAGCGGACGATGATAAGGAGCATTTGGCCTTGGAGCTTGGTTCTGAGACTTGTTCTGATAGCCTGGGTTGGGTGGGTGGGAAGATCCACGACCACCTGAGTTCTTCTGCTGGTAAGGCTGACGGAACGGAGGAGGAGGAGGCAACAAGAACTTCCGTTGCTTGGCCGCCACTAGTGAGGAAGAAGAGGACTGAACTGCGTCCCTGACTCTCTTCTTAGAAGCCTCACACTTAAGCTGGGCAGCCTCTTGTTTCAGTGCCATGTTGTAGAATTCATCGTACTTTTTCGGCTCAAAAAGCACGAGAGCTAGTTGCAGATCTTCTCTGAGGCCACGCCTGAATTGGTAAATCATGCTCTTCTCATCAGGGATGTCTTGCTTAGCAAAACGAGAGAGCTTTTGGAACTGAGTGTTGTATTGATACACAGACATGCTGCCTTGCTTGAGATTGCGGAACTCCTCATGCTTACTCTCAACAACACTTTCTGGAATGTGATGAGCTTTGAAGTCTCGGCGGAAATCATCCCAGGTAATCACACGACCTCCTCTGGAATCTTTGTATTGTTGGTACCACTCAGCAGCTTGATCCTTGAGTTGAAAAGAGGCAAACTTGACAAAGTCCTCAGTTCTGACATTGCTACATTCGAAATGTTTGTTGATGTCCACGAGCCAATCATCGACGTTTGTGGCCTCGACACAGAAGCTGAAAGTCTTTGGCTGATTTGCAAGGAACTGATTGAGGGTAGCAAAGTGCGGATGATTGTTGCCTTGGCCTTGATTCCCCTGATTACCTTGCCCTTGGTTGCGATCTTGCAAGAGCTGAATCAGAATCTGAGCGTTGGTATTGGTGGCTGTCATCAAGGCTTGCCATGCCTCCGGAGGCGGAGGTGGTGGCGGAGGGTTAGCTTGACTTCCTTCATTGCGTTCCGGATTCTGACGCGTTGGCGGAGCCATCCTGAAGAGGGTGACATCCGTTAGCATCTTGAAAGACATATATTCAAGCTGAATGAAAGGATCGAAATTGCAACATATAGTCTTCACAATAAACATCCGAACAAGAATGAACCAATGAATTCCAAAGTAAAGCATCACACTTCCATAAGCTGAGAAGCCATTTAGATAAAGGTATGGAATCACCATCTGCCTCAAAACAACTCGAATATCACAACTGAAAACAAAACAAAGGATTGGCTTGCAGAATAAGCCGGAACAAACACATGATAGAGATTTCGCCCAAAGTGTTCGTGATGAGGCCCCATGGGCAAGACGTATAGCGGACGTCACGAATGACAAACAAGACGTCCCCGAATCGGCATAGCCAAGGATTATTTAAGACGCCTCGCGACCACTGTAAATCGACCGTGACAAACGAACCACTAGCACGTTAGGCCCCAATCTCAAATCATACATCTGTCGGAAAGATATCCTATAGGCTATTAGAATTCCCACTTATAAACTCCCGAAACTTTCTGGTTATGCAATCAGGTGTTGGGGATACAGGGGACACAAAATATATCACCCAAACTAACAATACCTAGATCCAGCTGTATCCATCCTTCAACACATAACCAAGAAACCTTCGGAAATCGTTTACCTCAACATTCGAAAAGCATCCGTTATACGAGTTATGGCAATACTCCCGAACTCGCCCCAGTACTGGGTTATCGGGGTTATCTCACCAACAACTATACAAAAGAGATTTTCGATGTCGGCGAAACTCAGGTATTCCAAAACTGTAACGATAAAATTGTGACGACAACACCTCGGAGCTCAACTCCCCGGGACACTGCCACAACCCCTAAATGTCAAGAGGCACCAAGAACAATGTTCTCGTCACAAAACCATCGGAACGATTCTAAGATACCCGCGTGATCCTAATTTTTTTTAGTGAAATTTGAGGAGAGGAGAGTCAAAACTCTACGTCAGGAGGCCTCACCAGAGCGATGAAGGGACTGGGAAGTAAAAAGAATCCTACTCTCCGATATATAAAATCCTAAGACTCAAAACATTTTTCTAGGCTCAACAACGCCGGCGATTCGATCAAGCAGGGGGGGCTCCTAAGTCGGGGATGGATCTAATTACCAACTTGTAACGCCCTCGATGTGGCTATATCTCCCACGTGTCGAAGCACGACTTAGAGGCATAACCGCATTGAAGGCAATGTCGCAAGTGAGGTAATCTTCACACAACCCATGTAATACATAAGGGAAAGAGATACATAGTTGGCTTACAGTCGCCACTTCACACAATACATAAATAAACATCCATCATCCAGATTACACTCAAGGTCCGACTACGGAACCTGTCGTGGTTTTGTCACGGCAGATGTCCTTAGTGTCAGGACTTAGTCGAGAGGCCAACGCATCTATGTGGTAGCTTGAGAGGGGTTGAGTGGGACGAGAGACGCAGGGCGGATCAACACGCAAGACAAGGATTTAGACAGCTTCGGGCCCCGGGAAACATCATCCGGTAAAAACCCTACATGCTGTTTGAGGCTAGGTCTCATTATCATCACGAGGGAGACGCCGTAAACCGGCTCTTTGTGTCTAGCCCTAGGGATTATTGATTGTCGTCCCTCCCCCTTTGGGGAGCCCTGCCCCTCCTTATATATGTTGAAGGGGCGGTTTACATGTGGAGTCCTATTAGAATTAGGACTAGTCTATCTCTAATACAAACCGGATACAAGTCCTGGCCTTAACTCCTTGTAAGGCAAATATTCCTTTCCTCTTAAACCGGCCCACCATAGTTGAACCGGCCTTCTGGGCCTTGGGCCTTGTCATCCGTCTGATCCGCCCGCCGGGTTACCAGTGAGTCATAACGACCAAGCGGGTTGCTTGTAAACCGCCAAGGTCAGGGCGGGTCTTTAGATAAACCGCCAAGTCCGGCCGGGTTAACTTCCGGCCGGCTTACGCTGCGGGGTATATCCCCGACATTAGCCCCCAAGTTTAGCTTGGATTTATCCATGGTAAACTTATGCTGCAAATAAACACCAGAACAAATTTGACAGGTTGTGCTCTGGGTTAATAATTTTTGTAAACCGGCACCTGATCGTCCTTAAGTCCTTGTCATTTCCTCCTTCTAGAAAATCCGGGTCAATAACCAACTTCATACTCAATTTGCTGACATTGGTTTCTCATAGAAAAATATTATGAAGAATAGTCCACTTGAGTCGGGTTCCAAAGCGCCGGATTAAGAAATATGGGTCTTGAAACACTCCTCTCATATTCAACTGGTTTGAAGATGCTGAACTTGCCGGTTTATCATTGCCAAAAACTGTCGGGTTATAAAAACTGATAATTCCGGGTCATGATTGTTGCAGACACCGGTTCATGATTGTTGCCAACACCGGTTTATGATTATTGATGACACCGGGTTGCAGCCACAGGGTCATAATGATTGGTGATGCCGGGTCAATATAGTTTGCTCAAACAGAGAATTTGAAAATATTTCTTTGATAATAATATAATACCTGTAGCCCCCAAGTGCCGGGTTGTCATGCTTGCAGCAACCTGGGACTTGTAATTGACTGATGCCCATAAAACTTCAACCAATGTAGCCCCCAAGGGCCGGGTCAGTAAGATAATATTGAGCTGGGACTTTGATATATACTTCAATGAAAATAACATCATATGATGTAACCCCCATCATGGGGCTTGAATTCACGTCCACAAGGTTAAGAGCCTTGTGCTTTACCAACTGAGCAGTGGACCCTTCAATGTAATGTATAAAAAGCTTTGTACCTTAAATTGTTGATAGGAGCAATTGGTAGCCCCCCAAGGGCCAGCTCATTATAATGTGATGAGTCGGGTCTTCAATAATATAGCAAAAAATGACTTTGCATTAGCCCCCAAGTATCATGGTACATGCTTGCAGCGACATGAGACTTGCATATTTGATATAATCTCAACTTGAATAATGTAGCCCCCAAGTGCCGGGTCGTAAGCCTGCAGCGACTCGGGACTATTCCTTCCATTGCAAAATAAATCATTTCCTTTAATAAAATAATAGCCATTGCGCTAAAGCGACTTTGAAAACCTCAATAATACCGGTTGTTAAAAACCATAATAAAAATCCAGCCATGTTGGCTATTCAAGATAATATAATCCGGTATGAAAACCTTATTCATTCAATTCCATAATGAAAATTCAGCCAAGTTTGGCTATTTGAATAATATAACCCAATGATTTATAAGCGCATGATTCCAATGGCGCAATCCAAATATATACTGGCGACTTATAGTCAAAAGCCAGGCCGGTTTAACAAACACCGGATAATTTTCTCATCATATGCTGGCGACTTATAGTCAAAAGCCAGGCCGGTTTAACAAACACCGGATAATTTTCTCATCATATACTGGCGACTTATAGTCAAAAGCTAGGCCGGTTTAACAAACACCGGATAATTTTCTCATCATATACTGGCGACTTATAGTCAAAAGCCAGGCCGGTTTAACAAACGCCGGTGATTTATAATAATGCTTTATTCCACCCGTTTCTGCATACAACAAGTTTAAAGTGTCCTGGCGGTTTACCACCGGACGGGTCATAATGCCCAACATATAACCCGGGTTTATAACCAAGGCTATACTTAAGAACAATCAAATATGAAATATATCATACCTGTGACATTGAATCACATCGTTGGTTTACCAACTTTTTGTAGTAAGGGTGACAGCCCCAATCTTGAGTAATGATAACTCCTTTCATACTGTGCTGGTTTATAATAAAACCATATCGGGTTATGATAGACACCGGATTATCCATATATTATACTGGCGACTTGTAGTCAACCCAGACCGGGCTGATAGTCTCCAGATTATAACTTGATCGTGTACTGACAACTTGTAATTGAAAGCCGAGCCGGGTTGATAAACACCGGTTTACTCCATAACAGGATGGTAACAGAAAATCAAACCGGGCAGATAACCTCCGGATTAAGATTTGACCGTGTTCCGTCAATTTGTAATTGATAGTTGAACCGGATTAAAACGTTGTCGGTTTAAAAAACGCAACAAAAATCAAATAACAATTATGAAAAAATATGGAAGCAAAGGCAATGATAAAACTGTTTGCAAAAAGAGGTTGTTCTGAGCCGATCAGATGGCATTACCATGGTCAGACATGACCAAGCGCCCAATAGGTGTAGCTATGGTTCAAGTCAACCAGGTCCCCAACTGACACCGTGGCATATATGCCGGCCAAGTGGCATGGCAATGGTTCGGGTTCGACCAAGCCCCCAAGTGACTCTAAGACCTTTAGGCCGATCAAGAGGCGTGACCGGTTCAGACTTGACCGTGTCCCCAAGTGATCTGGTGGCTTTCGCCGATCAAAAGGTGTTGCATCGGTTCGGACACGACCGAGCCCCCAAGTGACCTGGTGGCTTTCGCCTATCAAAAGGTATTGCATCGGTTCAGACATGATCGAGCCCCCAAGTGACATTCATAATTTTTTGCAAGGGCTAAACCGGAGGCCGCTTTTAAACAGACAACTCCATGTAACCACACATGATATAAAAAGAACAGAGACCCCGCTTTATGAAGCAGAAGCCCCCATGTGATCAATAATATGTCAGGCCAATAAGGCAGGATACCCATGTTTGAACCGTGCATCATGGCAGCAGGTCTTCTTCGGTAATTTTTAACTTTTTGCAAGAGATAAATTCTTCTTGAACCGGGATTTTAAACCGGATATTGAGAGCTTCAAAGCTTTGTGGGAGACATCCTTCCCTTGAACCGGACCTTAAACCGGAATCTTCATTTTCAGCCGGAAATTCTCTGACGGCCTTTAAACTCGAATTTGCAAGAAGTTAATTCCTTTTTGAACCGGACATTGTTAAACCGGATCTGAGCACTTCAGAGCTTTGTGGGAGAACAGATTTCCCTTTAACCGAATTGTAAACCGGATATTTGAGAACTTCAGTGAGACTGACTTCCCTTTAGCCAGATTTCAAACCGGAATCCTTTCTGATGATCCGAAACTTCTTCATTGAGCCGGGATTTTGTAACTGTCATATACTTTCTAAGCCGGAAATATTCTGACGGCCTTCAAATTTTCATCAATATAACAGTAGCCTCCGGGATCGGGTTATCTTTCCCTCCATCGTCCTGGGGTTCTTAAACCGGCTGAAACTCGCAAGAATTGTTGAGTCATGTCATTGTAGCCCCCGAGTCTCAAAGGTGACTCGAGGAGTTGGCTTGAGACTCTTTATATTTGACCGTGATATAAACCGGCATAACTTGTATATCATTGGCGTTGATAGCACGATGTGAATCCATAGAAGGTTGAGGTGACTGCGGCGGGTTATAAATGATCCCATATGAGCCGTGTCAACAACTCGGCCAATGGTTCCTTCCAACTGGTGATTTGAAGTTAATCAAAACTGTAGTGGCGGCGACTTGTGCGCCTGCCCATTGAACCATCCCTTGCAAATGGCGGTTGATAATAATTTGTCTCCAATTTGAAAGGAAACCGGGCTACCCAAGCTGTGACTTGCTCATACCCAATAAACAGCTCATGCAGACAGGTGCGACCCAGTGTGTTGATGTAGACCAGGCCGCGAGAGACGGACAGCAGAGACGACCGCAGCATCAGTGGCGGCTCCGACAGTTGATTCGGCCGCGGCGTTGTAAACCGGCATGGACGGGCGAATTAGCCACGTCATATTGATGTAAACCGGTCTGCAGAATGGCAGTTCGCATATGTATTCGTCGAGCTTGATGGCATGGTAAGATACTAGCGCATTCATAATGGTGGCGCGAGTTTATACATCCATGACACAGCCATAGCTTTTGCAGTGAATAATTGTCCTGCATAAACAATATTGCCGACCAAGGCAAAGGTAAACTGTTCTTTGACAAAACAACATGTGCTAATAAAACAAACTTGGATGGATATCACCTGATTTGTTTGAATAACATTTATCGAGACCGAGGTGGCTCAGGCAGACCAGCGGCTCAATATAGTTCCTGTTCCATCAGTAAGCGGGCGCAGACGCCGGTGCGCGATGGTACTTACGTACCCTTTATAGGCAAAACAGGGCACCACCATAGTGAAGCTGAAATCAATCACGGGTGAGCCATCCGCGGCAGTGTGAGCCAGTGCGGACGGCGAGTCAATCTCAAGCGCCGACGGGCGAGTCAACCACGTCATGTTGATCCCTTTGCGACACCTTTGTAATGAATAGTGGTCCTGCGAGAGAAATACCACGAACCCAAAGTAATTTCTCTTAAAAGAATAAAACATGTATTGATGAAATTCATAAGAAAAATAGCACCTGGTATTTTTGTTGTATGACCAGTGCTGGATCACGCATAACACCGCTTTGGCTTTTGACAGAAGAATTGCTCCGATGTGTGTAAAGATAGTGATTGGAGATTGAAATCTGCTAACACGTCTCATTTGGTTCCTTGGTCGTGAAATCTTCCGCGTGAACAGAAGAATTGCTCCGATGTATATCCCCGACAGAACCAAAATGAAAGAAGACTACCCCAAATGCTACACAGATCCCCGATCGTTCCAACTGGGCTCCACTACTGATCATCAGGAAAAGACACATAGTAACGTCCACGTTCCTCGTTGAACTCCCACTTGAGCTCGGTTGCGTCATCTGCACTGGCATCGTTGGCACCTGCAACTGTTTTGGTAGAATCTGTGAGTCACGGGGACTCAGCAATCTCACACCCGCGAGATCAAGACTATTTAAGCTTAAAGGTAGGGTAGAATTGTGAGGTGGAGCTGCAGCAAGCGACTAGCATATATGGTGGCTACATTCGCAAAAGAGAGCGAGGAGAGAAGCAAGGCACGGTCGTGAAGCTCGAAGTGATCAAGAAGTGATCCTAGAACAACCTACGTCAGACATAACTCCAACACCGTGTTCACTTCCCGGACTCCGCCGAGAAGAGACCATCACGGTTACACACGCGGTTGATGTGTTTTAATTAAGGTCAACTTCGGGTTTTCTACAACCGGACATCAACTAATTCCCATCTGCCTCATAACCGCGGGCACGGCTTTCGAAAGATAATACCCTGCAGTGGTGTCCCAACTTAGCCCATTATAAGCTCTCACGGTCAACGAAGGATATTCCTTCTACCGGGAAGGCCCGATCAGTCTCGGAATCCCGGACTACAAGACATTTCGACAATGGTAAAACAAGACCAGCAAAGCCGCCCGATTGTGCCGACAAATCCCGATAGGAGCTGCACATATCTCGTTCTCAGGGCACATCCGGATAAGTCAAGCTACGAGTAAAACCAGGCCTCGAGTTTCCCCGCGGTGGCCCCGCAGGCTGCTCGGTTCGGACCAACACTCGAAGGAGCACTGGCCCGGGGGGGGGGGGGTTAAAATAAAGATGACCCTTGAGTCTGCGAAACCCAAGGGAAAAAGGCTTAGGTGGCAAATGGTAAAACCAAAGTTGGCCTTGCTGGAGGAGTCTTATTCAAAGCGAACTGTCGAGGGGGTCCCATAAATCACCCAACTGTGTAAGGAACGCAAAAATCAAGGAACATAACACCGGTATGACGGAAACTAGGATGGCAAGAGTGGAACAGAACACCAGGCATAAGGCCGAGCCTTCCACCCTTTACCAAGTATATAGATGCATTAATTAAATAAGAGATATTGTGATATCCCAACACAATCATGTTCCAACATGGAACAAACTTCATCTTCACCTGCAACTAGCAACGCTATAAGAGGGGCTGAGCAAAGCGGTAACATAGCCAATCAACGGTTTGCTAGGAAAGGATGGTTAGAGGTTTGACATGGCAATATGGGTGGCATGATATAGCAAGTGGTAGGTATCGCAGCATAGGCATAGCAAAAGATCGAGCATCTAGCAAGCAAAGATAGAAGTGATTTCGAGGGTATGGGCATCTTGCCTGCAAGGTTCTCAGAGTTGTCGAAGGCTTGATCCTCGTAAGCGTTCTCAACAGGTTCCTCGTTCGCGTACTCGTCTCCCGGCTCTACCCAAAACAAGAACACAAGCAAAGGAACAACTATCAACCACGATGCAATGCGCAAGCAACATGATGCACAACATGGCATGATATGCGAGATGTGGTTTGCAATGCATATGCGTGCTCCAGAAGGAAAAAGATGAACAAGGCATAATCTTGGAAAACCAAGTATGCCACTGGAAAGGTGAGGTGATTTCGGTTGAAATCGATATAAAGATCACCGGAATCGGATGCACGGTTTGCAAATGACAAGCAAAACAATAATGACATATTTCTGCGATTAACAGTATGATGCCACTTAGCATGCAACAAGCAATTAAGCTACTGCATCCAAACATATCAGCAAAGCATATGGCAGTGATCTACTCAAGATCCTTGACAAAAGATGAACACTGAGCTATGGCTAAATCACACCATAACAGGTTCAAACAAGAATGGCAAAAGTGCAAAATATACCAGCTTCACAGACTTGGTGAAAATACTATCATGCCAGAAATTAACATCAGGAAGCCATGTTTAGAGCAAGGAAACAACCTGCTACAGGAACAAAACATAGAAAAATATGGAATGGCATGAATCTACTTAAAGCATTGAACAAAAGTCCCTTACTGACCATGAGCCAAAAGAGACCAGAAAATATAATAGCACCCTTGTCAATTAAGCAAGTTTCGTTACAGTTTTCAGACTTGGCAGAAAACTGGACATGTCAAAAACAGATAAGAAGTAGGCATGTTTACGAGCTCGATGCACTCACTACATAGAAATTCATGATAAACTAAGCATACATCAATCAATAAGACATGGCATAGAAGCTAGTCATGGCAATAACAACATCATATCATTCAAAGATCAACTACAACAAGCTTGGCAAAATCGAATAAAATGTAAACAATCTGCCAGTAACATTTTATAGCAAAAGTAGAGCTTGATTGACTCAAGCTATGGCACTCCATAATTACAAACAAAGGAATGGATGGATAGAGAACATCCATATGTTCAAAACACCCTTACTGATCATGCTCAAAATGGGCACAGATCTCTCTATAACAACATGAACACATGGCATAAAAATAACAGCAGGACATGACTTAGTGAAATTACTAAGTCCCTGAAATCAGCAACAATATGATCCCTAGTTTGCATGCTTGTGCTAGTCACCACAGAGACCACAAAAATACATGGCATACACCCCTGTAAATATGGAATGACATATTTCAAAACACATGTAGGGCTCAAGTTCATAGGATGCACACATCAATCATGGAAAAAATGACAAAAGTGCAAGAGCTGAAACAGATCTGAAACTAACAGAAACTAGCACTCTTCCAACAGCATTTCGGGCATCAATATGAGCTCAAATGAAAAGGATGCAATGAGATGAAATTATGTACTCGTCGAGACAAACAAACTGATATGCTACACGCCCAAAACGGAGCCACGGATGGAGAGTTATGGTGCGAAGAACATGCAATAAAATACTGACAGAAAAAGACTTAGACGGAATTTCGACCTCCGTGGATTTCAGATCTAGGGTTCGTTCAGGGCGCGCGAACCGAGGCGAGGCCGGAGATGGCCCGGAGCTTGCCGGAGAGGGTCGGAGATGGCCGGATCCGGGCGCTCCTCGCCGGATCCGGAGGAGGAGGGGGCGCGGGTGGCGACGACGAGGCGGCGGAGGCGCGCGGCGCCTCGGGCGGCGCGGCGACAGCCGGCGATGGCTCGGGCGGCGGAGCCGCCGCGGCCGGCTCAGGCACCCGGGTGGCGCGCGGGAGACGGCGCGGGGAGCGGCTGGGCCGGGGAGGGCCCCGCATGGGCCTCGCGGGCCCGCGGGGTCGGCGGCGAACTGGGGACCGGCCCAGGGACACGTGGCGACGGCGGGTTGGTCCGGCGGAGCGGGCGGACACGTCCGCTGCCCGGATCTTTGTCCGGCGGCGGCGGGTGGAGTTTTCTAGGGTTAGGGTGGAAGTGGACCCGGGATTTCGGAGGAGGGGCTAGTTTTACAGGTAGGAGGGGCTAGGAAGCTCCAAATGAGGTGTGGTTTTCGCCCACACGATCGTGATCGAACGACTTAGAGGATGGGAATGACTTAGATGGGTTATTGGGCTGTTTTGGAGGGGTTTTGGGCTGCAACCCACAAGAGGCCTTCGCGGTTACCCGGTTAACCGTTGGAGTATCAAACAACCTCCAAATGACCTGAAACTTGACAGGCGGTCTACCGGTGCTAAACCAAGGCCGCTTGGCAAACCTCGGTCCATTCCGAGACCGTTCAACACTCGCACATGAAAATAGGTAAAAGGGGGCGCCGGAGGACGTAGGAGCGTCGGATTGCAAAACGGACAACGGGGAAAAGGCTCGGGTGCATAAGACGAACACGTATGCGAATGCGATGCACATGATGACATGACATGAAATGCATGACAAGGACAAAATGCAAAACAAAGAAGAACCCAACCACGGGGGAATATCATAACTTAGTGCCGAAAATGGCAAGAGTTGGAGTTACAAATATGGCAAGTTACATCCGGGGTGTTACAGCAACTGAACCAGTATCAAACACCCAGGGGCTACTATGAACACTAGTAAGTACACATCAATAACATGTATATCATATATACTTTTGTTCACTTTGCCATCCTTCTTATCCGCCAAGTATTTGGGGTAGTTCCGCTTCCAGTGATCATTTCCTACGCAGTAGAAACACTCAGTTCCAGGCTTGGGTCTAGCTTTGGGCTTCTTCATGGGAGTGGCAACTTGCTTGCCATTCTTCTTGAAGTTCCCTTTCTTTCCCTTGCCCTTTTACTTGAAACTAGTGGTCTTGTCAACCATCAACATTTGATGATTTTCTTAATTTCTACCTTCGTTGATTTCAGCATCACGAAGAGCTCAGGAATCGTTTTCATCATCCCTTGCATGTTATAGTTCATCACGAAGTTCCAGTAACTTGGTGATAGTGACTAGAGAACTCTGTCAATCACTATTTTATCTGGAAGATTAACTCCCACTTGATTTAAGCGATTGTAGTACTCAGACAATCTGAGCACATGCTAACTGGTTGAGCTATTCTCCTCCATCTTGTAGGCAAAGTATTGTGAGAGGTCTCATACCTCTCGATACGAGCATGAGCATGAAATACCAATTTCAACTCTTAGAACATCTTATATGCTCCGTGGCATTCAAAACATTTTTGAAGTCCCGGTTCTAAGCTGTAAAGCATGGCACACTAAACTATCAAGTAGTTATCATACTGAGCTTGCCAAACGTTCATAACGTCTGCATCTTCTCCTGCAATAGGTCCGTCACCTAGCGGTGCATCAAGGACATAATTCTTCTGTGCAGCAATGAGGCTAATCCTCAGATCACGGATCTAGTCCGCATCATTGCTACTATCATCTTTCAACATAGTTTTTCTCTAGGAACATATCAAAAAATAAACGGGGAGCTAGATCGTGAGCTATTGATCTACAACATAGATATGCTAATACTATCATGACTAAGTTAATGATAAATTAGAGTTCAGTTAATCATATTACTTAAGAACTCCCACTTAGATAGACATCCCTCTAATCATCTAAGTGATCATGTGATCCATATCAACTAAACCATGTCCGATCATCACGTGAGATGGAGTAGTTTTCAATGGTGAACATCCATATGTTGATCATATCTACTATATGATTCATGCTTGACCTTTCGGTCTTAGTGTTCCGAGGTCATATCTTCATATGCTAGGCTCGTCAAGTTTAACCCGAGTATTCTGCGTGTGCAAAACTGGCTTGCACCCGTTGTATGTGAACGTAGAGCTTATCACACCCGATCATCACGTAGTGTCTCAGCACGACGAACTGTCGCAACGGTGCATACTCAGGGAGAACACTTGTACCTTGAAATTTAGAGAGAGATTATCTTATAATGCTACCGTCGAACTAAGCAAAATAAGATGCATAAAGGATAAACATCACATGCAATCAATATAAGTGATATGATATGGCCATCATCATCTTGTGCCTTTAATCTCCATCTCCAAAGCACCGTCATGATCACCATCGTCACCGGCTTGACATCTTGATCTCCATCGAAGCATCGTTGTCGTCTCGCCAACTATTGCTTCTACGACTATCACTACCGCTTAGTGATAAAGTAAAGCAATTACATGGCGATTGCATTTCATACAATAAAGCGACAACCATATGTCTCCTGCCAGTTGCCGATAACTGTGTTTCAAAACATGATCATGTCATACAACAATTTATATAATCACGTCTTGACCATATCACATCACAACATGCCCTGCAAAAACAAGTTAGATGTCCTCTACTTTGTTGTTGCAAGGTTTACATGGCTGCTACAGGCTTAGCATGAACCGTTCTTACCTACGCATCAAAACCACAACGATTTTTGTCAAGTTTGTTGTTTTAACCTTCAACAAGGACCGGGTGTAGTTACACTCGATTCAACTAAAGTTGGAGAAACGGACACCCACTAGCCACCCGTGTGCGAAACACGTCGGTAGAATCAGTCTCGTGTAAGCATACGCGTAATGTCGGTCTGGGCCGCTTCATCCAACAATACCATCGAATAAAAGTATGACATGCTGCTAAGCAGTATGACTATCATCGCCCACAACTTTTTGTGTTCTACTCATGCATATAACATCTACGCATAGACCTGGCTCGGATGGCACTATTGGGTAACGCAGTAATTTAAAAAAAATCCTACGCACACGCAAGATCCATCTAGGTGATGCATAGCAACGAGCGGGGAGAGTGTGTCCACGTACCCTCGTAGACCGAAAGCGGAAGCGTTTAGTAACGTAGTTGATGTAGTCAAATGTCTTCGTGATCCAATTGATCCAAGTACCGAACGCACGGCACCTCCGCGATCTGCACACGTTCAGCTCGGTGACGTCCCTCGTACTCTTGATCCAGCTGAGGCCGAGGGAGAATTTCATCAGCATGACGGCGTGACGACGGTGATGATTAAGTTACCGACGCGGGGCTTCGCCTAAGCACTACAACGATATGACCGAGGTGGAAATCTATGAAGGGGGCACCGCACACGGCTAAGACAACTGTCAACTTGTGCATTCTAGGGTGCCCCCTCCCCACGTATATAAAGGAGGGAGGGGGAGGCCGGCCGGCCCTCATAGGCGCACCAAGGGGATAGGAATCCTCCTCCTAGTAGGAGTAGAACTCCCCCCTTTCCTAGTCCTACTAGGAGAAGAAGGAAGGAGGGGGGAAGAGAAGGAAGGAGGGGGCGCCGCCCCTCCCCCTAGTCCAATTTGGACTAGGCCCACGGGGGGGAGGCGCAGCTAGCCCTTGGCAGCCCCTCTCTCTCTCTCCCCTAGGCCCAATAAGGCCAATTACTTCTCAGGTGGTTCCGATAACCCTTCCAACACTTTGATATATATCCGGTGAGCTCCGGAACTCATCCGGTGTCCGAATATAGTCATCCAATATATCAATCTTTATGTCTCGACCATTTCGAGACTCCTCGTTATGTCCGTGATCACATCCGGAACTCCGAACTACCTTCGGTACATGAAAACACATAAACTCATAATACTGATCGTCATCGAACGTTAAGCGTGCGGACCCTACGGGTTCGAGAACTATGTAGACATGACCGAGACTCACTTTCGGTCAATAACCAATAGCGGAACCTGGATGCTCATATTGGTTCCTACATATTCTGTGAAGATCTTTATCGGTCAAACCGCATAACAACATACGTTGTTCCCTTTGTCGTCGGTATGTTACTTGCCCGAGATTCGATCGTCGGTATCATCATACCTAGTTCAATGTCGTTACCGGCAAGTCTCTTTACTCGTTCCATAATGCATCATCCCATAACTAACTCATTAGTCACATTGCTTGCAAGGCTTATAATAATGTGCATTACCGAGAGGGTCCAGAGATACCTCTCCGACAATTGGAGTGACAAATCCTAATCTCGATCTATGCCAACTCAACAAACACTATCGGAGACACCTATAGAGCATCTTTATAATCACCCAGTTACGTTGTGACGTTTGATAGCACACTAAGTGTTCCTCCGGTATTCGAGAGTTGCATAATCTCATAGTCATAGGAACGTGTATAATTCATGAAGAAAGCAATATCAATAAACTAAACGATCATTATGCTAAGCTAACGGATGGGTCTTGTCCATCACATCATTCTCTAATGATGTGATCCCGTTCATCAAATGACAACACATGTCTATGGCTAGGAAACTTAACCATCTTTGATTAACGAGCTAGTCTAGTAGAGGCATACTAGGGACACTCTGTTTGTCTATGTACTCACACATGTACTAAGTTTCCGGTTAATACAATTCTAGCATGAATAATAAACATTTATCATGATATAAGGAAATATAAATAACAACTTTATTATTGCCTCTAGGGCATATTTCCTTCATCGATAATGTATCGACATTCCCTAGTATCTTTTTGGGGATTGACCGTGCACGCACCCAAACAATTCGGTGTATTGAGCGGCCGTCTCGTTGACTTATAGTCTTATACAAAAGAAAACAATTCACTTATATATAAAAATTAAGACATGACATATGCTCAAAAGGTGAAACTAAAACTTTCAAGTTTATAGTCTTTTTATATAGTCATATTCCATAAAAATTATTGTGTTATCAACGTATTGCAGAATGAAGAGTCCTCCATCCAGGTCACTACCCCTGCAATTTGATCATCCTGCTAGACGTTTGATCATAATATCCTAAATGTTGTCTCTATGTTGAATGTCATTGAAGAAAATGGATCACCCTGACATAGTCCCATTTTTGTATGAAAATAATGACCAACATCATCATTGATTTTTGTAGTCACACTGTGTCCAAACGAAATTATCGACCGTTATTTCTTGAAGAAAACCTTCATCCTAGAAAGGATCATTTGACTTTGTCATAACCTCTTTAAAGTCGATTTTGAACACACTCCACTCATGTTCTTCCGGTGTGGCAAACTAATGCTGACCAACGATGTGTACATTTCATTTCATTTCATTTCCATACTTGGTTTGTTTGATCGCAACCATTTGTGCCAAGTTCACGTTCCCACATGCTCAATAAGGGCATCTTCATGGTCGTCCTTTAAAACAGGCACACTATTTGTCTGCGGATGGGTCTGTACTCGTTCGTGGACATGGATACACAAGCCGACTATTCAACCCTCCCTCCAAATATCCGCCTCCATTTTTTAAGTCTGTAACACTCAAAATAACTATAAAAATAACAAAATCATCCGTAAATATCATGCAAATATTGCTGGTACAACAGTAGTTCAAATACCCTAGTAAAAAAAACAGTAGTTCAAATACAAATATTACATCTAAAATAACTGGATGTTCAATAGGATTTTTGAATTCATTGATTCCAAATTCAACGATACGAGTCATTATCAGCACATTTCGATCCACGCATTGTGTCCCTTAAGCTTCATCCAATAATACGTCAACATGAATGTCCTGCCCTCCATTGTGTGCTACAGGGCAATCAACAAGTTGCAACATTGAGTGAATTAATGAATCGACCAACATATAAAACAGCAAGAAGCAAAATTTATGATCTTCAATGTCGTTGTACCCGGTGGCCACAATTGTGCAATCGCGCCGCAATACTTCATGACGGAGTTAAAGATGATGTACCACCGATGGGCTAGCGACTTCACATTGCATTAGTAGATCACATGCAAGTTGTATTGCCCCAAGTAGTTTTGCCCATGAAACGAAGAATGCACGTTTTGCGAAAAGGTCGAGCCCCTTGCCCCATGCCTACGAAGAACGCAGATATGACCAACCATGCATTACACGCCAACTCATCCTTCATCACCAAGAACCCTATCATTGTGCTTACTGTAGGAAATAACGAGAAGGCAAGAAAATCTTAGTGACATTTGATGAAACATCTGTTTGACGTGGTGTCCGCCTTGTACGGCGTAGGCTGGATCCGGGGTGGACAGCGGCGTAGTCCAATGCGGGCAGGCGCGTGGTTGAAGTTACGAGCATCGACAATGCGTGTGCGGCGGCTGAACAAGTACAACAACGGTGCCAGATGAGGAGGATGCGGATGCAAAGTAAGGAAAGGAGAGGCGAAGCGAAAGAAAAATGATCGGAGGAGGAATTGAGTGGACGAAGTCCCACGTGACTGAAGTCCGGATGCCCGCAAACATTCCTCATTTTACGTCTGATTTAAAAAAATGGCGAGACAAATATAATATACGCTGGATGACAAAATACGTGCAAACAACCTACCCGGCCGTTTCGAGGAACTCTGTGGCCATGTCGGTCCTTGTTGTGCGCCCCACGTTGCAGAAAAGAAGCAGTGATGACTCCCAGGCTTTCAGTTGTTGCGTGCCCAAGAAATTCTCTAGGTCAAAAAGACACAAAATGCCACTGGCCATCATCAGTGAGAAAAGACAGAGTAAGACCAGAAGGCTGAGACGAACGCAACGCGACACGCTACTTCTATGATGCCTGCCCTACTATTCCTAGCGCTGAAAGTAACACAAGAGAGTGCACTTATCCTAGGCCTGTTTGGAACATGAACTCTGAAAACAACAACTTTCTTTTTTTACTTATTAGTCTGAAGAGTGAATAGAACAACTTGTTTCTCCTCCAAGCAAAAAAGAAAAGAAAAAATGAGAGCAGGGTATACAAGATTCGAAACTGCTGTGCAAACGACACAGCATGCACGACAGCATACAAGATTCTCGTGCTCTGCAAAAAAGTTGTACTGGCGTCCCACATGGACGTGACGATGAGACTTGGTGGTAGCCCTTGTGGCTCAGTGATTTGCTTTTTCATCCTCTTTGACTAGTAGCATGATCATTGAAGATGAATTTGTCATGAACAGAGTTTGCACTTGGTTGCACTTGGCCTGCATATACGACCTTTTTCTTTGAGAGAGCGTAGGCTTTATTGATTAATCAACAATGTTACAAGAGTTTATCGGATACAACCCGAAACACAATGGAAAAACACTAACACCAACCCAGTAGTTCTGCATCAAACATCTTTGATGTGTGTGTAGGGAAACCACGCCCACAAAAGACAAAGCAGATGAGACTTACGAATCTTAGAAGCAACTCCAACGCGGCGACCCATTTCGTCTGTGCGCATCCATTTGGGTCGCGGCAGACAGAAAAGTCGGCCCAACGCGCTGATCTAGATGGACGCGCGTCCATTTTTGTCCGCTTGCCGACCCATTCATGGCCATTTTTTAGCCTCATTTGCGTCAACGCGGTTACGAGACGGACGCGCGTGCCGCGCGACAACTACTCCCCTGGCCCGCCAGTCGGTGGCAAAGCGTTCATCATTCCCTCCAATTTCTCAAAAACCCTCCCGCCCGTGCGCTCCCGGCCGCTCGCCATGGACGACGCTCTTGATGCCACCGCCGGCCTCGCCTCCTGAGGGAGTCCTGGATTAGGGGGTGTTCAGATAGCCGGATTATACCTTCAGCCGGACTCCAGGACTATGAAGATACAAGATTGAAGACTTCGTCCCGTGTCCGGAAGGATCTTTTCTTGGCGTGGAAGGCAAGCTAGGCGTGCGGATATTCGAGATCTCCTACCATTGTAACCGACTCTGTGTAACCCTAACCCTATCCGGTGTCTATATAAACTGGAGGGTTGTAGTCCGTAGGACAACCATCATCATACACAATCATACCATAGGCTAGCTTCTAGGGTTTAGCCTCCTTGATCTCGTGGTAGATCTACTCTTGTACTACCCATATCATCAATATTAATCTAGCAGGAGTAGGGTTTTACCTCCATCGAGAGGGCCCGAACCTGGGTAAAATAAAGTGTCCCTTGTCTCCTGTTATCATCCGACCTTGACGCACAGATCGGGACCCCCTACCCGAGATCCGCCGGTTTTGACACCGACATTGGTGCTTTCATTGAGAGTTCCGCCGTGTGATCGACAAAAGGATCGATGGCTCGCCTGCAGATCAACTGCGACTTCGGCATCTTCGTCACTAGCTCGACTGGTCACCTTGGTTCGACCAAGAATTGCGCCCCGTGTTCGGATCATCATGTTCGGACAAGGGCCTTCATCAAACATCAACTCCGATCTCTATCAAGATCACGGAGGAATCATCCATGGAGCTCGGGGGCTCAACGTCAACATTGCCCTCAAGCGACCGTGCTGTTTTTCTGGACAGCAAACTCGTATCTGCTGCCACCACCTCCTTGAGTATCGCTTTGACGATCGCTTTGGTGGAATTATGCGGAATTGAGTCTACAACAACCCTGAAAAATTTCGTCGAGTTCCGATGGAGGAATCTCTGTCGATCCATGATATACTGGAGCCCTGTCAAATCTGGACAGGGATCTGGACGAGTTTAGGGCGTGGTGTCCAGCTTCTAACTCGGACGTCCTTTGGAAGATCCAACCGTTGATCGTCTACGGAATTCCTATATCTACCACCCCTTCAAATTTCAGCTCGATCCGACCGTCGGAACTCCGGGAACCTTCCGATTAGTGCATCACTTTTCGGATCTGTTTTCCGCGCGAGAACGAATCCGACCCGAATTCATCTTTTTTATGAACGGGATTTCGGACATCCCTTTTGAAGGAAGTTTTGTATGGGATATTGTGTATTGTTCCCGAACACATCCCACTAACTTTAAGATCTTTTGAACATGATCTTCAGCATCATGCTGGTGTCAAACCAGTCCGGCAATATTGTTCCACGGCTGCCGACCTGCGCTAGACACGTCGTCACTTTGTTGAGCCGAGCTCAACTTCTTCGGATCATCATCTCAGCAAGCCAAACAAGAGTCCGGCATCGCGAAGGACAAATCATCACCAACATCGCCGCCCCACGGATTACACGGAGCGGGCATACCGGCATCACGGCACGGTCGCTTCATCAAGCCGGCATCGACCACGTCACGACCTGCATCGGCAGGGCCGCACTGTTGCCCCTTCAAGCCGGTGTCCATCACGCCGGACTACTTCGACTCATCGACTGGCCTCGAGGCTTCGACATCTCGGCTGGACCAGAGGATTTCATCATCTCTTCATCAACCTACTCCGGACACTTCGGCGTCACTAGCCGACCAGCTTCGTCAATTTGGCTGGACCGAGGGCTTTGCCTCGGCGAGCCAACCTTTGCCAGCATCATCATCCTTTGGATTACTACAACAAATAAACCACGTGCTATTGATCCTAATATTTTTTGCATATTTGGGTTCATTTTTTCCAAGGAATTATTACTCTGGTTTGTCCATCATATGTTCACAGGTCTATCAAATGGTGGCCGCATTAACGACGATCGCATGCTGGTTCGGTCAGTCTCCGTACATAGTCCGGCGAATGCCGCATCCGGAGCGCGGACCGACCTATGAATTCAGGCTTTGCCACGCCTTTACCGCATCACGCCGACGCCCTGCGTCGACATCGACTTCGGCGCCAGGCCATATTTCTTTTATTACTCACTTTGCATAAATTATTCATTATGCAACGATTTTTTTACTTATCATTATTACTATTATCTCCCGTTTGCACTATTTTTTGTGCACAGGAAAATGATCCGGGGACTTCGGCGTCACTCTGCCGGTCTGCATCGACCGTGCTATGTCACCACTTCGGCGTGTCGAGCTCTCTGCTCCGCCACCTTGGGACCAGCTTGGGGGATAGAACCTTGTCCCGCATCAAGCTTGGACTACGAACACATTAACCAGCTAAGTCGCTTTCATGCTCAAAGCTTTAATTTCTAACTTGTGTTCGGTTCGACCAAGCGTTATACTTTTTTGGAAAAAAAAAGTTGCTTGTAAAAAAAAAATTCTTGTCCAAACTTTGTTCACACATACTTGACGCGCTACCCGCACTCATTATACCTGGGGGCTTCTTTAACAGAAGCTTATTAATACGGGCTTTATGCCCAACACATGTGTCACAATTCCGCATGTACCTTTTATTCACCATTATATGCATCGATATGACTTAAGTTTTGGCCAAGCTGGGTTGCCTGGCTCCTGTGCTTACCCCTACGTTCCCGATTGTTCGGCTAGGCGGTAAAGGGAGCACCTCTGCGATTGCTACTGCCGGATAAGCCGGATGTGTACCTCAGACTGGGTGAAGCCGAAAGCTAGCGTTCTTAAGGGAATATTCGGTCGGTGAACTAAAGATGAACCTTTTTTACTTATACATGCCCCCAGATGTTTTCCTGCATTTGCAGTCGGGACGTGCATTTCAGGGCACGCCACCCCAGCGAAAGGAACCCTTAACGGAACTATTCTCTCTGGAAGATGTTTCTTACTAACCATGTAATATAACATAACTAGTTGGGCACTTGTCTGATAAAGCACTAATGACCCCTACGCCTGGTCTCCATGCATACCTCGATTCTTATATAAGCATTAGGGTATTCGGACACACTCCAGACCGTCAGGTCCCGAGGTCGAAGCAAAAAGGTCGGCAACGACAAACAATCTACAATCCGGCTAGAAGGCATTACACATGTCACTTATAATTATATAGTCACTCTAACTATTCGTATTCCTCTTCAATACCATTTAACAGGCTGTCTAATTTAAAGTCCTACTGGGAATACTTTGTTTGTGACGCATAAATTCGAATACCCAGTTTACTTGGGGGCTTCCTTTATGAAGCTTTTCCTGTTGCATATGATTATACTTGTACGGCTTCGTTCCTTGTTCGTGTATTATGCCACAATATGCACCATATTGACTTAAGCGATTTGCAAGCTGGGTTGCCTCGCTCCTGTGTTTACCCCTACGTTCCCGATTGTTCGGCTAGGGAGTAAAGGGAGCACCTCTGCGATTGTCACGATCGGGTCGCCCAAGCCGGACCTCAGACTGGGTGAAGCCGAAAGCTAGCGCTCTTATAATTTTCAATGATGGTCGGCACACAACGGAACTCATGAGTACAAAAAATCTATTGCATAAGTCTCATAATAACAATGAGCACCGAATAAAGGTATCGGTGGGGGTACTATTTTCTTCGAAGATGCTTCTTACTCTTCGCAGTAATATAGCATAAGTTCCATGAGCGCGCTTTGTCTGTTACAGCCTTATGGCCTTATTGCCTGGTTATTGGAAACACCGTCGATATTCTCGACCGATGGAGTACATAACACTTTTCGGTCCTTAACCGAAGAGGGAGAAGCCGACGGTCGGTTAAGACGCGTTTAAAGTTCGGTTGAACATAGATATGATATAAGTACTTCGGTACATGCAATCATTCTTTTACCCAAGTCACTTGGGGGCTCTTAAATTTATGTGAGCCGTTTTTATAATAAGTGTTCTTCTTCTTAGTCGTTGCAAAGTTTTTCTTACTATTATTTTTTATCACTACTTTTTTCGACACGAGTGTGCGGTCACTAGCCAGGGAGCCTAATTTCTCTCTCAAAGCCGCTAGAGTTTAGTTTGCTAAACTGGCCTGATGAGAAGTACTCCGCCCTCGGGATAGGAGGTTGAAGCCGTAGGCTGACCCGCTCGAAGTCTTGAGATAGGATGTATCATGTTAAAGCACGACAGAGGCACTTCTTTTTTCTAAGACCAATTTTCGGATTGGCACCGAACACTTGATATTGTTCGAACGTCATGTTTTTACTGACGTTTCTTGTTTTTTCAAGATTTTTGGCACTTTTAAACTATTTGTGCTTTTCCAGCATTAGTCTCGCAGTACAACGCCGGACACCTTTTAGGGATTCGGCAAAAACATTCTCGGATATTGCTATATATGCATCGGTTTCGAATTGTGTCTTGGGTCAATAGTTGGGTTGCCCGGCTCCTACACTTGCTTCCTACGTTCCGTTTTGTTCGGCTAGGCGTGCAAAGGGAGAACCACTGCGATTGTGCTTCAAGCTTGCATGGTCAAGCACCTCAGTGGAGAAAGCCGAAAACTGACTGTCACAATAAGCGTAAACTGCTCAGCGATCCGATGACTATGGGCCGTTCATAACATTGGCCGAAGTGTTTACGGCTTGACCTCGTCTGTCGCCGAACACTACCGGGGGCTATTAACTAGCCTCCCAAACTAAATCCTCGATATTTTGCTCTTACATTGGAGCTGAAGTTTTATGATCATGCTTAGCATGACAACCCAAAGAAAGGAACCGATAGCGGGACTATTTTCTTTGGAAGACATTTCTTCTGTTAAACAGTGATATAACATATCTCTCCGCGTACCTTTGTTTATAAAACCGTATGGCCAGATTGCCTTGTTTGTCGTAAATCTTTGCCCTCATAAAGGCTTTATAAAGTAAGACAAACCTCCTCGGCTATTGGCCGGGGAGGTGGAAACCGATGGTCGGTCAACAAAGTATTGTACAATGCGGATCCAAGCATTAAATGACGTAAAGTACTTGGATACATAGAGTCATTACACACAATTTGTGATTTTATTATGGATATCGATACTTAATTCGGCCACCCGTGCCCGCTTTAAGGCTCGGGGCTACTGGGCTTCGGGCTTATTATTTAAACATATTAAAGGGGCACATCGATCCCTTGATCTGGTGTTGCCACTCGACCAGTGTCTCGGGGGCTACTGCATTGCTTGTCCAATGCAGAACATTTTATGTGCAATATGGTTTCCGAGGAGATTTTGATCCTCAGGTTGGTCGGCCGCACCCAACCTGAGTCTCGAGGACTGAGCACGCCGCTTTTAGTGTCCCGAAGTATTCTGCCGAGCTAGGACTTGATCCTCAGGCCGATTTTGCAAATCGATCTGAGTCTCAGCGGCTACTGGGATCAGCGGTCTTATGTCATCCTTCATGTGCATCTCGGGTTTTCGACCGATACCCACCTTGAGGGCTACCTGCTATATATCTCGGCAGAGAATAAATTGCACCAATCAAAAATATTGACAAAAATCGGCCCACATTCGGGGTGGTGCACCACCTCGGAAGCAGTCTGGCATAAAGCTCGGGCGCTAGTGGCTGGCTCCATAGAGGGCATTTCCGGCATTAAGCTCGGCTAAACTCCTTCAAACTTCTTTGAACGAAGGTGATTTACGACACCTCGGATATAGTCCGGCGTTGGAGCTCGAATTTACAGTCCGGCGTTGGAGCTCGGATACATAGTCCGGCGTTGGAGCTCGGATACATTCCGGCGTTAGAGCTGGGAAGCGGTCGGGCGCTGGAGCTCGGGTGCGAAGAAGATGGGTAGGCAAAGGAGGAAGAAGGCGTAGGTAAAAAGGTGGATTCTTATCCCCTTATATGGGCGGATGCGGCTATGCGTCCCCACCGGCCTAGTAAAACTCACTTGCCTCCCAAGCGCCGTGGTAAATGGCGCGGTTGGGTTACCCACGTCCGTATTGATGAGAATCCCGTTAAAAGGGGCACACGATCTCTGCTTTGACAAGACGTGCCAAGGAAATCGCCTCGCTAAAACACGCTGAGGTGGAGCAATGAAAACAATTTATATAAAGAGCTTGGCCGCAGTGTTATGACGCACTGCGGAATACGTCAGCAGATTTGATTTGTGTTAATATTATTCTCTATATGGCAATATGTGGAAACTTATTTTGTAGAGCCGGACACTATTTTTGGTGTTTACAATCTTCTTGAAGAACTTGGAGGAGGAACCCGCCTTGCAATGCCGAAGATAATCTGCGCACCGAACTCGTCGTCATTGAAGCCTGGTTCAGGGGCTACTGAGGGAGTCCTGGATTAGGGGGTGTTCGGATAGCCGGACTATACCTTCAGCCGGACTCCAGGACTATGAAGATACAAGATTGAAGACTTCGACCCGTGTCCGGAAGGATCTTTTCTTGGCATGGAAGGCAAGCTAGGCGTGCGGATATTAGAGATCTCCTACCATTGTAACCGACTCTGTGTAACCCTAACCCTATCCGGTGTCTATATAAACTGGAGGGTTGTAGTCCGTAGGACAACCATCATCATACACAATCATACCATAGGCTAGCTTCTAGGGTTTAGCCTCCTTGATCTCGTGGTAGATCTACTCTTGTACTACCCATATCATCAATATTAATCTAGCAGGAGTAGGGTTTTACCTCCATCGAGAGGGCCCGAACCTGGGTAAAATAAAGTGTCCCTTGTCTCCTGTTACCATCCGACCTTGACGCACAGATCGGGACCCCCTACCCGAGATCCGCCGGTTTTGACACCGACACCTCCCTCACCTCCAACCCTCCGGCAAAGGCAAGCCCCGCGCCCCTCGCAAGACCGCCGCGCCACCCAAGAAGAAGCTGACGTCGGAGGAGCGAGTCGTGCAGTCGGCCAAGAGGAAGGGCTGGAGGCACGCGACGGATGCAAGGGACGAAGAAGCGGCCGCCGCCGCCCTCGCCGCCGCCGCGCAGCAAGAAGACGACAACGCCTGCATCGCGGCGGCAATGAGGAAGGCCTTGTTCTACCTAGGGTTAAACCCTGGCCGGCACGGGCTCGTCAACGCCGTCGTGGCCGCGGCCAGCACCAGCTCGTCCGTGTTTCCTTGGATGGTGCTGCCGAAGTCGCTGTGTGCGTCGGTGACGCACCCGATCCCCGGCTTCCACGTCTACCCACAAGCCTCCCGACTCTTCGGGGAATACTCGCCGGAGGCGAGCGTGGTGGCTCCTTCCACGCCTGCGCCCATTGACCACAACGCCACGCCGGTGGCCGGTGCCTCGTCATCCGGAGGGACCAGGAAACGCGCGCGGGAGATGCCAGCCGATGTGCTTCCCGGCGCCCGCAACCTGTTCGACAGAATGTCGGCGGCCGCCGCGGACAAGACGACCAACCATTACATGGAAATCATCATCTTCGAGGGTGGTGCGGCGGCCGCTGGCGGTGCCCCCGCGACTGGCTACGATCCCGATGAGACCCAAAGCCAGGGCGGCCGAGGGTCGTTCACGCCGGCGACCTATGATCAAGCTGGCATGCACGACACCTTTATGCAAGATCAGGTTGGCCTGGACCTGGACGGCTTCCCGCTGGACCACGAGTTTCTGAAGGACTACGGGCTTGAGGAAGAGGATGAGTTGGACATCGACGGGGAGCCTTTGTTCGAGGACGAGCTAGCCAACCAAGCCACCGGGGCGAAGCCGAAGCACAAGAGCAAGCGGACGAAGGCATACACACCGGCCGAGGACAAGTTCCTTTGTGAGTGTTGGAGGGACATTGGGCAAGACCCCAAGGTCGGCACTGAACAAAAGGCATCAACCTTTTGGACTCGTGTCCACCGTGAGTACCATGAGTGCAAGAAGTTTGCGTCGTACCAAATGCAAAGCACGCTCGAGTGGGTGTCCATTTCGAAGTGATGGAGGGTGATCCAACAAGAGTGCAACAAGTTTTGTGCCACTCTTGAGAGCATCAAGGCTAGCCTCGTGAGCGGAATCGGCATGCAAGACATGGTATGCATGCGACCCTCTTTGTTTTCATTCCGTTTATGCTTGCATGTCCATTTGCATACCCATTTGCCCATATGCTTGCACGATATCCATTTGTAGGCGTTCCAAGCTTTGGAGGCTTTCAAGGTCCAACATGACGACAAGTCTTTTAACCTCTCCCATTGTTGGAGGGTCATCAACGGGGAGGAGAAGTTCAAGGCACAATATGCCGTCCTCATGGTGCGTGGGGGGAAGAAAGTCGTGGAGGAGGTTGGGGAGGGCGAGAAGCCATAGCCGTGCGGGAAGACCAACTCCAAGAAGGAGGACAGGTGGGATGCGGGGTCCATCTCCTTGATCGCAATCGTGGAGGGCATGATGACCAAGAAGGACTCAAGGGAGGAGAAGCGTCAGCAAGACAAGGAAGAGCAAATGAACGTCTTCATGGAGATCCAAAGGAGGAGGCTTGAGATGGACGTGGAGAAGCAAGCGAAGATGCTTGAGATGGAGACGAAGAAGCAAGTCAAGATGCTAGAGATCGAGGCCGCCAATGCCAAGAACGAGGCGAAAGAAGTGACTCTCGCTAGTATGATGACGGGGGTGGAGATCATGAAGATGGACCTCAACACCGTGTCGCCAAGGAAGAGGCCATGGTTTGAGAAGATGCAGGCCGACATGCTCAAGTTCGACGATGAGTGATCTATGATGACATACGCCATCTTTTTTGGTATGCCGGCAAGTGTGCTGGCATGTTCACGGCCAAGATGACGTGGTCGAACTCCTGATCTTTTTTGTGTGTTGGCATGTGTGTCGGCCACTGGCAAGCGCCAACAAGAACCGTGTGATGGTCTTTTTGGAGGCTGGCATTGTATGCCGGGCGCTGGCATGGTGTCGGCATGAACTTTGGTCGGCGGCATGGACGCTGGCATAATCTATGGTCAAATGCCTTTTAAATTTTTTGGTGGGCATGAAATGGGTCTCTTGTGTTGAGCGTATGGCTGACCCAAAAAGGAAACAGGGCGGGCGCAGAGCGGGCAGCCAACCCAAACAGACGAAAAGCGGACAAAATCACCGTCCATTTGGGTCGGCGCGTTGGAGTTGCGCTCTTAAGAGCATATCTTGTCGATTCTTTATACTTTAGAGAATTAAACCATCAATTAGCACTTATAACTTTTCCCTATATATTTGCTCCTCTAAAAAAGGTGTGGTTGCTAACCGATCTCCTAAACTTAATTCATTATTATTTTTGGCTAAATGTTTCTAGTTTCAATTTGCATACTACATTTCAACTACATTCTTGCACACATATTAAATCCAAACATAATAATTAAGGTCCACACAATTCACGAACATTATAAATTCAGAGTTTACAAACCAAAATTTCCAAATTCAAACACACAAATGGGTTCAAATGAAGTGAAGAGTATGATAAAAGCACAACTATGAAGTGTATAAAGTTGCAATGATGTCCAATGAGATTATCTTGGAGCTGGATATGAACTTCTCGGTTCTCGATGCTTCTATGCGGCGTGTCTTTGCATCCTGTTTGTTTTGTGCTCTGGCTCAATAGGATCCCCATTGGAGATGTACTAAAACATCTCTCGCATGAACCATTCATCTTCAATGATCATGTTACGCAAAATGACGCAACATCTCATTATTTACCATAGGACCTTGGGGGTTTCAATACTCAGGAGGGCCACGAATGATGCCAAAGCGCTTCTGAATTACACCGAAAGCTCTCTTCACATCCTTCCTTGTAGACTTTTTGACGCATTGCAAACTGAGACCTCTTGTTACCTTTAGGACGCTAGGTTGTCTTGGCAAATGTCTCCCATGGAGGACAGATTCATATGCAAAGTAGTAACCCATCGTGTACTCATGGCCATTGACAACATAGTTGCAAGGAGGAACATATCCAGAAACAAGCCTAGCAAACTGTGGTGATCTTGACAACAAATTCATGTCATTATGAGAGCCAGGCAATCTAAAGAACGAAGGCCAAATACATAGATCCTCCGATGCAACTGCCTCAAGAATGATTGTTGGATCTTTGTACTGGTCTTTGTACTGGCCTTTTTCATCACACAAGATAATGCCTCCATGTCTAATGCATGCAATCAATTGAATCAAGCATCTCAGGCCATCCCCGTTCTTTACTCAATCCCACCAGCCTCTCGGTGTCTTCATTGGTAGGTGCCCTCAAGTACTCCAACCCAAAGATCTTAATCATGTCTTTTGTGTATCTTCAAACGGCTCCAAGATTGTATCTTCTCCAATGCGGACATAATCATCAACAACATCGGCCGAACACCATAGGCAAGCACTCGAACATCAGCGATACACTTCATCAAAGAGCTCACACTTATCTCTCTGGTTGCACTGCTCCTAAGTTTGAACCAATCATCATGCTTCTCATAACTTTTCAATGGCGAGAAAGACTTGTGTGCATCCAAAATCGTTGACGAAAATACTTCTGCGGATAGGTTGCATTGGGGTTGAAATAATCTTGGCATGACCCTCCACTCTATCTCGATTTGTCTGTATATGATCGAATTGTGATCTGCTTTTCGGCAGCCAAAATTTTTTGTTAAAGAACATGCCAATGGCCATTTCCAAGTCTGTCATCGTCTTCTTCCTCCTCCGACAATGGAGAGTCCTCGAAGATCATCTCCCTCGACCTCTTCATGCACACTAGAGATGACTCGGTTCAATTCAATTGCCAAAAAAAGATAAGATGAAATAGCACAAAAAAACTCACCTATGCAGACCGTCGAACACTGAAGGATGAGGTGTCACAGCCGGCCAACAACGTAGAGTCGTTGCCAAGCTACTAGTGGTCAGCGGGGCTTCGAGACGGCCGATAGTAGACGGAGAGGCTCGAAGGAAGATGATCTGGTGCGACGGGATCGACGCGGAAGTGGCAACAATAGAGCTCGAATCCAGCGACGACAGTGACCGACGACTTTCTCAAAGTGGGGCAAGAGGGCGGCAAAGGGGGGTGTCGACGGAGGCGTTGGGTGGTCGTCGGAAGCTACGACAATGATGACGCGGCGCGGGGTGGGGGTGGGGGTCACATGCACAGGGGGAGACCAATTTTTTTACTCCACGGATAGGCGACGGAGTATATTTGAGAGTCAGGGCGACTTGCAGTAAAAATTACCATCTAACGTCGATAGGGGTTCGGTTAGATGCAACTTAAAATGAAAACTTGAATTTACCATGCTCTAACATCTTGTAAGGAATCGATTGGAGATGTTCTAAGCCCAATCGATTGCCCTTAAGCTAGGCAAGGAGCACAGTGACACGGCCTCTAACGTTGATAGGAGTATGAGGTATTGAGATGCAGAGAGGGAAATTTGAGAGCTGCCCGGTCAAATAGCCACATGCGTGTCCGGACACACGGGTGTTTGAGAGGTCAGATTTCCGTGCATGCTTTGGTAGAGCAGCATCGGATCATGGGTTTTATCACTTACTCTTAGTTAGGGAAACAGACTGTCCCCGTGGAAAATCGGCGTGGCACATGTCGGAATCATCCCCAAGGAGTACCGAGATTTCAGAGACAACATTTGAATATGTCAAGCGCGCATTCATGGCATAGCAAATCCATGACGCAGAAGCATCAGACTAGCAAATCCTGTCAGCATAAGCAGCTAGCTACCGTACAACATAGTCGTTGTAGCCAAGATTATACTCGACTCATGATACATGTCAATGTCATGCTCACTTACTTGGTTCCAGATGCAAGTTCGTTTAGTGTCCAAGCTACTAGCAATGTTGCGGGTTGACTTCTATTTAGTTACATCGTTGACTCAAAATCAGCAATGTGCAAATTCCATACCGTCAGTACACAACTAATACTACTCCACAAGATTATTTATTTGCTTGGCTTTGCAGATGTAACTAATAGAAATGCTCCCGAATCACAGGAGCTTGGAAAATGCAATTCACTAGCAGTTCACGTCGGCGACGAAACAATATTAGATGCCTGCCTTGTCAACCTTTCTTACAGTATATAAATTGACTCAAGAAAAAGGTTTCGAAACCTCAATTTGAGAGGCCAAGGAATGCTAGCCGCTCAGCGATACAAACTTAAGACCTGCAAAAAATTCAGATGAAGAATGCAATTGCCACGACACAGATTCGCCACGCCCAAAATCCTATAGAAGCATGCGGAGTACAGAGGCACTTCCCTTCCCTAGTCGCACGCACATTCTGGTCAGTCTTCATCGGCGGACGCCATCGCCGGCACCTTCTCCGGCATAGGCACCGGGTAGTTCCGCGAGAAGCAAGCGTCGCAGAGCTCGTCCGCCTCGTCGCCGTAGATGCTGTGGAGCTTGTCCAGCGTCAGGAAGCCGAGCGAGTCGCAGCCGATCATCTCGCGCACGCCCTCGACGTCCAGCCGGTTGGATATCAGCTCCTTCTCGTCCGGCGTGTCGATGCCGTAGTGGCACCGGCCGACCACCGGCGGGCTGGAGATGCGCATGTGCACCTCGCGCGCCCCGGCGTCGCGGAGCAGGCGCACGATCTTGCTCGACGTGGTGCCGCGCACGATCGAGTCGTCGACCACGACCACGCTCTTGCCCGTGATGACGCCGCGCACGGGCGCGAGCTTGAGCTTCACGGCGAGGTCGCGGATCGCCTGCGTCGGCTGGATGAAGCTGCGACCCGTGTAATGCGACCGGATGAGCCCCTGCTGGAACTCGAGCCCCGAAGCCTGCGCGAAGCCGAGCGCCGCGTAGAAGCCGGAATCCGGCACGGGGATGACCACGTCGGCGGTGGGTGCCGGGGACTCCTCGGCGAGCGCGCGGCCGTAGGCGGTGCGCCGCTCGTGGACGGCGTGCCCGAACACGATGGAGTTGGGCAGCGCGAAGTAGATGTGCTCGAACACGCACGACTTGCGCGGGCGGTGCGGGACGAGGCAGGCCGAGGACACGGACATGTCCCGGCGGTCCACCACGATCACCTCCCCCGGCTCCACCTCGCGCTCGTACACGGCGTCGATGAGGTCGAGCGCGCAGGTCTCCGACGCGAACACGACGGCGCCGTTGGGGCGGCGGCCCATGACCAGCGGGCGGAAGCCGAACGGGTCGCGCACGGCGAAGAGCTTGTCGGCCGTGAGGAAGAGCAGCGAGTAGGCGCCCTGGAGGCGCTCGCAGGCGTCGCAGATGCGGGCGAGCAGCGGGCGCGAGAGCGACGTGGCGATGAGGTGGAGGATGACCTCCGTGTCCGACGAGTTGTTGAAGATGGAGCCCTGCGCCTCCAGCTTGTGGCGCAGCGGCAGGTAGTTCACCAGGTTGCCATTGTGCGCCACGGCGAGCTGCCCGAACCGGTACCCGGCGAGGAACGGCTGCACGTTGCACAGCTGGGCCTGGCCGCCGGAGGTGGAGTAGCGGACGTGGCCGATGGCGGCCTGCCCGGGGAGGCTCCCGAGGTGCGCAGGGTCCCGGAACACGTCGCTGACGAGCCCCAGCCCCGTCACGGACTTGAGCTTGCCGTCGTCCCCGGCGGCGCAGATGCCGGCGCCCTCCTCCCCGCGGTGCTGCAGCTTCTGCAGGCCCAGGTAGCAGAGCGACGACGCCTCCGGGTCCCCCACGACGCCGAACACGCCGCACTCCTCGCGGGGGTGGTCATCGCCGTCGTCGTACTCCTCCTCCTCGCCGAAGTTGAAGGGCGTGACCTTGTCGAGCAGGGCCCGGGCCGGCGCGGCGCGGGCGGCGCGGTGGCGCAGCGCGAGGAGCGAGGGGCTGGGGCCGGCATGGCACCTGAGCTGTGGATGGACGGTGGACGGCGCGGGAGGCGCGCGGAGGGGACGGGAGGAGGGCGTGGCGGGCGGGGCGGCGGTGGCGGGCGGGGCGGCGGTGGCGGCTGCTGCGGCGGCGGCCATCCCTGGAGCGCGGCGGGATTGGGAGGGTGAGGGCTCTCGAGGATGCCCTCCCGAACGCGCGTGAACGGACAGGATTTAAAGAGGTCGCCGCCAGGCGTGTGGAGGCCGTATGCCCTACGCACGAGTGAATCCACGATATTTTGACTGCCGTCGTCATTTTGTACTCTGGATTTTGGGTAAAACGAAAGGACAGAATCTCTGTCTGTTTGATTTCCTGTTTTCTTTCAGTTTTTTCTCTGAAATCCAGGATTTTTGCTTTAAATTCACCAGCGATATCTATCGCTTGTTAAGTTTGATTTTTCTATAAACCTTAGGTTTTTCCCTTTATATAATAATGTAATCACTTTCTGAATGAAATTTTGAAGAAAACATGAATCTTTTAATGATTTCAATACAGACTACATACATACAGAAAAAAATAAGTGAATCTACATTTTAAATGCGTATATATATTCCTCGAAAAAAACGTATACGTATGTAGTCCGCATTAAAATCTTTATAAACAAAAAGAGAATTTTTGTTGCTAAACCACGTGTCCAATCAATTACAAACGTTTTAATGTTATTCTTATTCTTAGGATGCAACCAAACAAGGAATATAATCATTTGCTCCCAATTCTTGGCAGGATAAGCGCCTAATCTTGTGTTCTTGTAATTATTTTCTTATTGCTATTTGTGGGCAAGAATTGATTAATAATATTCTAATTAATCTTCTGGATTCGAGGAGCGGTCCTACGACCACTTATGACGGTTCATGAAAACGCGGAATTTCCTTCCTAGTGCGCCATGCCTTTCGATCGGCCGCCAAGCTAGAAGAAGAAGCTGAAGCCGTCTTTTGACTACGTTGACGCCTCTTTCATCAAGCAGATCTCGACCGTCGATTCAATTCTTCCCTGGCTAGTTGCTTTGGGCGGGCTCGAGAAGGCAGGCCCACTGGGGACTGACACAAGGGCCCACCCCTGAGCCGGCCAGACCGCTTAGGGGTCAAGTGGTGTGGGTCGTCATATGGTCCAGTCCTTTCACGTTTAAGGCATGCGGCCCCACAGGTTACAGGCAATTTCGTTTGTATGCATGCACGGAACACAAGATAGATTTTTTTGACACAATCTCGCCAAACTTTACTAAATCATCACAATGTTTACATGTACGAAAAGAAGATCACTAGGTTGCCCGAGCCAAACGTGACGACCGAGTTCCAGTGTTAAAAGGTCTGTTTGGTTTCGATAACTTACCTGACTTATAAGTCAGGTGAGTTAAAACCAATGACTTATAAATCACGTCTTTTTAGTTGTCATCTGACTTAGAGCAACTCGAACAGACCCTGCAAAACGTCCGGCCCGTAAAAATTCCGGCGAGTATGTCGGCTCGGGTCACTCTGTGCATTTGAAAACCGAACCGAAAAACCATACCGAAAATAAACCGAACCGAACCGATTTTATGGTTTTTATGGTTTATGGTTTCGGTATGGTATGAACTTTTCATACCGATTTGAACTTTGGTTTTTATGATATATACCGAAAAACCGAACGATTAACCGAATAAACCGAAGTAAAAAATAAATTTATATTTCTTGAGATGAACAACCATACAAGTTGTCATTTTTCTTGTACATGAGTCAAATTCACTATTAAGCACGTAATTTTTTCTCGTAACATAGTCATTTTTTCATTTTTAAAATGCTAAGCACGTCCATAACCATCAACAGATGAATCAATGCATGCATATATACTTATATATATAGTCATATACTATTTGTGTAAGATAGTATGTGTTTTGAGCCATAAATTTGCAAATTATTATTACGTCATTTTCAAATTCGCGCCAACTCTGGTTTTTATGGTATATACCGAAACCATACCGAAATAATTTGGTATATACCGAAACCGAACCGTATTTTAATTTCATACCGTATTTACCGAAGTATTAATACTGTACAAACCGAACCATGTAAACCGAATAAACCGAACGCACAGGGTGAGGCTCGGGCCAATTTTGCGGCCGGAACAGAGCCAGCATACTCGTCCGGTCCGCAATTTTTTTGGCCGCAGCCCGCAAACCGCATGCCCCGAGCACTATAAGTGCGGTTCCACGACCCTTTTGCGGGTCCAAACCCTATCCCCCCGCCGCCGGGAGCCACCCGATTCCCCTTTCCCCTCTCCCAATTTCTCGCCGCCGGCGACCACCCGCCCCGCCTCCAGCCGTCATGTGGGGGCGAATGTGGAGCTCCGGACGTGTCTCCGGCAGCAGATCCGGCCGTGAGAGGGACCCGGAGCGCGAGCGGCGCGTCCGGTCCGACGGCGCGAGGAAGCGCAGCGCCCGGAAGTGGACGAACAACGGGATGTCGCCGCCGGCGAGCTTCAACCGCCGCGAAACGGAGGAGTACGATCGCCGGCGCGCGTCCTTCTCCTCCGCGAGGTCTTCCTACGCCGGACCCTCCTCGTCCTCCGCCGCGGGGTTACCTCCCCGTGAAGAGGGAGTGGTCGGACGAGGAGGAGGAGCCGGAGCCGCCGGCGCCGTTCGCCTTCGTCCCGGTGAAGGAGGAGCCCGAGGAGCCAGCTCCGCTCCGCCGTCGCGGAGTCGTCGGGCCCGAAGACTACGTCGCGGACTTCGACGCCGTCGCCGCCGCCATCGCCGAGCGGAGCATGCGCAAGGAGGAGGAGCGCCGGCGCCACGCGAGGAGCTCGAAGCCCTCGAGTGGCGGCAGGCGGTCGCCGACAATGTCGCCGCCAACGAGAAGGCTGACGAGTGGCGCCGCATCCGCACGGAGCAGACAGAGAAGTACGTCGATCTGTGCAGCTCCGACGAGGAGGATTGAGCGTCCGGCTCCTGCACGGCGTCGTCCAGTTGCTGCGACCTCGTCGCCATCAGATCCGACCCCCTAGTACTAGTTTAACTAGTATAGCTATGCTTGTAGTTTGTTGATCATGTGATGAACTATGTAGTATGTGATGAACTATGTAGCATGTGATGAACTATGTCTGTGCAATTTCTTCCGCGAAAGTGTTTTTTTTAATTATGCAGGTTTAGATACGGGTTCTGCTCGGCCGCACATGTTTTTGACCCGCAAACGCGATCTTTGTGAAACCGCAAACGCATTTTGCATGTCTGCTAGAGTTGCTCTTATAAGTCACCTGACCACATTTTTTCATCTTGTTTTTTTATGTAAAGGTGATGAGACCCATGCAAAAGGGGGGTGATTTAGAAGTTTTAACTTATGGTGGAGCAACTTATGACTTATAAGTTTGGGTGACTTATAAGTTGGGTCTGTTTGGTAAAATAAGTCATTTTTTTTTTCATTTTTTTACTTATAAGTTGGTGACTTATTTGAAACTAAACAGGCCCTAAAGCATGCTTAGCGAGATTGTGAGCCTCGGTATTCAAGCTCCTAAATTCATGAATTATGTTACAAAAAGTAAAAGTATGAGAACGGTCCTTTTATTTTATGTATGATTGGTTCATAAATTGCTGCTGAACCCTGCTGTACTCCGTAAATTGTCTTGCTATCTGATGCCACTTGTATTTTGTGCACATAAAGATCTTCTGCAAGCAGCAGCGAGGCTCTCTCACTGCCATTGATTTTGAAGTCTCCGGATCAGTGTGATTGCTATATGTGATGCATGATGCTTTCAGAAAAATCATATTCTCATCTCTACGGACAGCAGCTACAGCCCCTGCCGTGCCTGAGAATAGCTGCGTCGAAGTTGATCTTTAGATGTTCGTATGCATGCACGTTTTTGAGGATTAGCACTAAGATAGATAGTTTCAGGCAGCGGATATGTATGTCAAGACGGATGCGGGCCACACGGCCCACGTAGACGTCGATCTTCCTCCTTCCTGTTGGAACGCTCGTGCTTGTAGGATAGAGTCGCCACGGGATGGCTTTCGTCGTGGAGCAGGTGAGCCCCTCCGTCCAAGTTTATCCTTTGCTTTCAGAACTCGGGGCCCCTTCTCTCCTTCTCGAATGGCCGCGAAAAATTGGACGAGCATATCGAACACGAGTCGCCATCGAATCTAAAAGTTCGCCTGATCGCCTCATCCGGATAGAGAGCTCCACGCCGTACGAAACCGGCGCTTAGAACGGACGACGGTCGCTCGACACACAGGTCGTCGTGGAATCATCCAGGCGGGGCGAGGATGAGGCGCTGCGTTGCGTGATTCCGTCGCCGTTTCACGGCACGCGAACACGAGACGGGCGCACGGCCGGAACCGGAACAGGTGGTGGGACGCGCTAGAGTCCAGCGGGCATCGGCGAGCGACGGAATCTCTCGGAACTCTCGCCGCCACCCGTTCCCTCGAGTGCGAGTGGTGCTCACTCCAGCCGGCGTCTCGTCCGTTCACGGCTCATCCGCCGCTTGCTTTCTTCGCCACGCCGCGCTTGGCTGCCGTCGCCCGTGCTCTGCTCCATACGAGCCGCGCCGGGCAGACCGCAAGCTGCAACTGGTTGGCAAAAACAATCGTCCATTGGCGTGGCAACGACTCGCACCGGGATGCTTCGTCCCGTGTCGTCGCCCGTGCAGCGCTGCGTTGGTCGGAACAGTCTGTGGTGCTGTCTCGTGTCCTCGTGCCTCGTCGGCGTACGTCTGACTGGATTTTTTTATGAGATCAGCGTCTGACTGGATGTGCGACGAGGAATACCGTGTTGGCCTGCGAGAATTGACTGGGCCGAGAGCCCGAGAGTCCCGTGCATTAAAAATTTGGGGCCGAGTCCATGTCTCAGCTTCAGCGAGACCAAAGCAGAGCCGGTAGTGGGCTGGCCCAGTTACGATGCGGTTTCTCCACAATAATGTCATGCATGTGTTTTTTCCCCTACTTTTGTTAATGTATTGAAAAAATATAAATTTATATATAATTAGAAAGTAATTTCTCTACTCTTATAAAAAGCAGAGTTGATGATGATGGTGTGTCTGCCATCCTGCAATATAGGCCGTTCGATCTATATCTAACGGATATGAAGGAAACTATGACAATTTACCCGCACTCCTCTCCACATTTGCAGATACGGCCTTCCTTCGTTCATCATTTTCTCCCACAAGATAATCTACTCATACAAATGCACCTTCATGTTTCATGCAACACACGGGCATCTTGCTAGTATTTATTTATTTTGAAGTGTTCCTCGCACATTCGAAAAATGTTGATACAGTGTAAAAAAAGTTGTCACTCCAATTTTAGAAAATATTTGTACCATTCCGATATAAATGCTTGTGACAACTTAAAAATGGTCAAGCATTTCAAAAAATGTATGCAAAATTTTAAATAATGATATAAAATGTAAAAAATGATTGTGTAGACTTTAAAATATGCGTCGCGTTTCAAACATAAGTTTGTGTTATTTCTTAAAAATGTTTATACATTCTAAAAAACTGCATAGTTTTAAAAACGTTTTGTATAATTCAGAAAAATGTTTCAACATGTATTTGAAAATGTTTAACACGTATTTGAAAAATATTCAAAATATGTATTTGAATAAATATTAATCATGTATTTAAACAAATGTATATAAAAATATTTTAGATGTATACAAAATATGTACAATCTGTATGAGAAAAGATAGACATCAAAACATATATCTGAAAAAAATGTTTATCATGTATTTATCAAATTTTAGACATGTATAAAAATGCTCTATAGAAATGTTCCTACTGTATTAACCATGTTCTTACACCAAACCAATGTTTTTGTGTATCCCTCATCAATCGTTTATGATGAGACAGTCAGGCTTGTGGACTGCTGTAATAAAAGATCCTCTTTTAAAGAATGCAGTGTCAGCCTCCCCACATGATTCCCAAGAAACAACAATGCTAGATGAAGATAGTCAACGTAGCTCTGTAGTTGATGACTGCATTTCCCCTACACCACCATCGCAGGTGCTTGATCTAACTTGCGAGCGTGATATGTGGTTGCATGTTGCATATAGTGTCTAGATTATAATTCTTCCAATCTTGGTTAAATTGCATGTGCTATTCTGCTTAGTTTATACATTATACCTGTTAATGTGACATGCCTTCCTGTTTTTGGTACATAATACATTTGTTTATTAAGCATGTCCTTATATAAAACTACAGTTTTTTTGTATCCCGCATCAATCAATTATGACGAGACACCTTTAGTATATGCAGAGTGATATTGGTTGCATCTTTCATATGATTTATTTATAGCATGCACTGCTTCTAATTTGTTGAAATGCCATTTATGATGAGACGCTTTTAACTTGGCAGAGCCATATTGGTTACATCTTTCATGTGGTGTCTAGCTTGCATTGCTTCTAATTTGTTGAAATGGCTTATGCTTAGTTTATATAAATAGTTATGAATATGCCATGCTGTCCCGTTTTTCGTACATATTCCATCCTCGTATCATGTGTTTGCCTTACATCAAAGTGGTGATTGTTAGTATCATGCATGAATGAGTTCTTAAGAATGAATTTTATTGCTTTTTCTTGTCGGTTTTACTTGACAATGCAAAATCAATAAAGCGGAAGGAAATTAGCAAGACAGTGGATAAAGGTCCTTCCAAACAACTGAAATAGACGGCCTCTACATATTCTACTCCGACATCCTCCGAAGAAGATTTGCAAGACAACACATGCATAGACACTCAACGTAGCTGTGTTGATGATGAGCACGTCTCCCCTAGTCGACCATCACGGGTTCTCCCTCTAACTTGGCATTGTTATCTGTGGTTGCATGTTATGTATGATGTCTAGCTTGTATTGCTTCTAATTTTGTTGAATTCCATCTGCTTACTTTACACATTATACTTGTGAATAAGACATGTGTTCCTGTTTCTAGAACATACAATATCTGTCTATCACACCATGTTCTTACATCAAAGTACTACTATTGTGTAACCTACAACAATCACTTATCATAAGACACATTTAACTTGGGAGTGTGATATAGGTTACATCTCGCATTCTTTTTCAACTTGTACTACTTCTAATTTGTTGAAATGACACTTATGTCGAGACAGTTTTAACTTGGTAGAGTGATATTCGTTGCATCTTTCATACGGTGTCTAGTTTTCATTACTTCTAATTTATTGAAATGCCTTTTGCTTAGTTTACACATCATAGCTGTGAATATGCAATGCTGTATTTTTTCTTGCACATTCAATCGTCCTATCATGCGGTTGCCTTACATTAAAGTAGTGCTCGTCAGCATCCTGCACCAATGAGTTCTGAAAAATGAATTTTTATTCATTTTTCTTGTGGGTTTGACTTGACAAGGCGATAACATTAATTAAGAGGAAGGAAAAAATTAAGGCAGGGACTGATGGCGCTCTTCCGGCGAAACCGGCATCCCAGGTGCTTTCTCTAGCTTGGCAGTGTGATATTGTCTTGCATGTTGCATATGGTGTTTAGCTTGTATTGCTTGTACTCCCTCCATTTTTATATACAAGGCCACAAACTCAAATTACAGGTACCAAAGTAAAATTTAATGCTTTGCCATGTAATCTAGCTTTTCGTTCCGTTTACTCGGATCATTAATATGCTGCATGCATGCAAGTAAGATGAGTGAAGCGTCATTATGACTACTGGCATGCAAGTGTTAAACGAGTTGCTAGTACGAGAAAATATCATTAAAATTTGTCTCGATTACTATTTGTCGCCTTGTATAGATGCAAAAGGTATTTTTCAAAGTGGCCTTGTATAAGTAAATGGAGGGAGTTAAATTACTTCTGCTTAGTTTACACAAATAGTTGTGAATATGCCATGCCGTCCTGTTTTTCGTACATATTCCATCCTCGTATCATGTGTTTGCCTTACAGCAAGGTAGTGATTGTCAGTATCATTCATGAATGAATTTTGAAGAGTGAATTTCATTTATTTTTCTTGTCGATTTTACTTGACAATGCAAAATCAATAAAGCGAAAGGAAATTAGCAAGGCAGTGGATAAAGGTGCTCCTTCCAAACAACTGAAACGGAGGGCCTCTACAGATTCTACTCCGCCATCCCCCAACAAGACTTGCAACACAACACATGCATAGACATTCAACGTGGTTGTGTTGATGATGAGCACGTCTCCTCTAGTCGACCATCACAGGTGCTCCCTCTAACTTAGCATTGTTATATATGGTTGCATGTGATGTATGATGTCTAGCTTGTATTTCTTCTAATTTTGTCGAATTCCATCTGCTTACTTTACACATTATACTTGTGAATAAGACACGTGTTCCTGTTTCTAGAACATACAATATATGTCCATCACACCGTTTTCTTACATCAAAGTACTACTGTTGTGTAACCTACAACAATAACTTTTCACAAGACACGTTTAACTTGGGAGTCTGATATAGTTTACATCTCACATTATTTTCTAGCTTGTACTACTAATTTGTTGAAATGGCACTAATGACGAGATAGTTTTAACTTGGTAGAGTGATATTCGTTGCATCTTACATATGGTGTGTAGTTTTCATTGCTTCTAATTCGTTGAAATGCCTTCTGCTTAGTTTACACATCATAGCTGTGGATATGCAATGGCACTAATGATGAGAGACCTTAACTTGGTAGTGTGATGTTGTTTGCATCTTGCATATGATTTATTTCTTGTACTGCTTCACATTTGTTTAAATGCCAGTTATGACGAGACACTGTTAACTTGGCAGAGCGATATTGTAGCATCTTTCATATGGTGTCTAAATTCCATTTCATTGCTTCTAATTTATTGAAATGCCTTCTGCTCAGTTTAAACATCATAGTTCTAATTATCTCATGCCGTCCTGTTTTTTGTACATATTACATCCTCCTATCATGCGGTTGTCTAACATAAAAGTTAAGTTCGTATGTATCACGCATCAATTTGTTCTGAAGAACTAAATTTTTATTCCTTTTTCTTGTCGGCTTGACTTGACATGGCACAGAGAAATGGAAGAAACACAGAATGGCAGGGGATGGTGTTAGTACTCACGATGCACGAAAATGGAAGTGGAACAATTATGCAAATTCTGCTGGTACTGATGGTGCAATAGAAGGTCAAAGTCCACCTGAAAATTGTACAAACACGACATCCCGTGCTACACCAGCTGCAAAACAATCCAAACACAAACTAATAGCTGCCACCAAACAAGCAGCGACAACCCTAGTTGTTGCAACACCTTCAGCTGCACGAGTTACTCGTTTATCAACTCAGCTAGCGGCAAGTTCCCAAGCTCCCTTGCCACCCGACTCTACTTCCAAAGCACTCTTGACACAAGACGAGTTGGCAAGATCAGATGAACCTTGTGAGCTTTAACATCTAGAAGGTAGTTGCTGGAGTCAAGTTACAGTTGCATGCTTCTTTATATGTAGTCTCACAGTTTGATGTACGCTAACACTTCCTATGTTCGTTGTTGGACTAGCACCTAGGCGCAAGAGGAAACAGACATCAGGGATAATGCTCGATAGGTTAACTAAATCTGGAGGAGGAAGAATGGAGATCCATTTTGACACAGGTTTAAAAAGGCCATGTGATGCTACAAAGTCAGCCAAGTTAGTATCAGAGGAAGCGGTTGCCGTTAGGTGTCATGCACGTATCCTCCCAACATGGATTCAGTACAGGAATGACAAAAACGAAACCCAGTTCAACACCTTCCTCGACCATTTATCTGTAAGTATGGTTATGTATGGAAATTAGTAATATCGTCTTGCTTTGTCCCATACTTTCTAGGTTGTTGGTAATGAGACTCCCATACTTTTCAACTGATGAGGTTCAAGTTTGATAGCCAAGATGATGCAACCAGACAAGCATGCACCCATGTTTCCAAGTCTGCTCTGCGACAGTATCAGTATAACTTGAGGAAAACTCACTTTGAAGGCAAGGCTAATAGTGAACTTGCCCAAACATCTCTAGTGGAAAGTATATCGGATGAAGACTAGAGAGGCCTCGTTAAAGACTAGTCTGATCCAAAGTATCAAGTATGTTATATATATGTGATCAGATCACATGTTGAACTCCTATTTATGCATGTGCCTCATAAATCTATCTTCTTGTAGGTGAACTGTTCAAAGAACAAGGCCAACCGTACTAAAGTGAAATTCCAACAGACGACAGGATCTCGTAGCTATATTGCACACTGTGAGGCTCTTGTAATTAGCTGCTGTTTCACTCTTTTTGTTGTGCCATATTATTAGATCTATATTGACTTGTCCCAAATGCAGAGGAAAGCCCGCAAGGACCAAAAAGTACCTGAACCAAATGCTTTGGAAATCTTCAAGGACTGCCACACCAGCAAGACGAAGGGCATGACTACACCTGTCAAAGCCGCCGTTGTAAGTCCTTAATCCCGATGCCTTTTAACTACTACTTACTCTGACTTGTGCATTGAACTGCACGGTTTGCAGACAATGTCTATTACTCTTTTCAAGTTTATACACAATTGTCTTAGCATATCATTGCACCTTACAAGGTTTAAAAGAGAGGAGTGATGTTCCTTTGATCTTGATCTGTAATCTAGTTTTGTGCTGGATTAGTCTACACAACGTTACAATTGCTTGTTTGTCTGTTCTCAGTTGTTTTGTGATATGAATGATGTCATACTATGCTTACCGTATTATAAACTTTGTCTCTTTATCCTTAGCTGTCAATACAATGTGAAGAAATAGACAATACATTAGCCATGATGCATGGTCATATGTTTGGAACATGGTTTTATTATGTACTTTACAGTAAAATACAACTAATATTTTACACGGGTTCACTAGAATAAGTTCTGTATATAGACCAAAGCTATTTTGTTTGGTTTTGCTGCCTCCTTAATATCTTCTGTTCTGGTACTACTAATGTAAAAACTCAACTTTTCAGAAAGCTATGCAACAAATGGTGGAACCGCCACCTTTTGAAGGTGACGAGGCAACTATAACCACAATGTCACCTCTTGATGCAGTGGGTCATTACCTGTCCACTAACAGTGCCAAAAGCACATTCCTGCATAATACTAGGTTGGTTGTTAAGGCAATCTCGTCCAAACTGCGTCATGATCAAGATATGCAAGCTCAAAACAATGTTATATCTGCGCTCCAGACACAAGTCCATTCCCTAACAGAGACCCTTTGTGAAACAAGGACATCCATTGTTCGATGTCGTCAAGATATGCATGGTTTTGAAACCAGACTGTCAAACATTTGCTATGTTGTTCAGGAGCCTAGGAGAAATGAAGGCCAAGGTTATGGTGCTCCATCGAACAATACAACATGAAAACGTAATAGTCAGGTCAAATGAACTGAGCTTCTGAACTTCTGGTGGTGCATTTATCTGCCAGCTGTTAACTTTTATGCCAACCTTCCTTTTGTTTTATGGCTGTAATTTGTTTTGTTGCGATACAAAATTTGTTCTTAACGTGCAGCGACCGGCTCAAGAAAATAGCAAGTCATTTTTGTATAGTGTAGGGTGTTCCCTATATTTGCACTAGTGGCGAACTTTCATGCCCAATGGATGTAATCTGTGCAATTGCCTTAATAGCCTAGCGTTAGTTTCTGGCTTATTTATTTCCCTAGTCTTCTTTTTCCTTGGTTTGCTAGTGGCCGCAACAACCATGGGCCATATATGGATCGTGGTAACTGTTGGGGATATAACTCCTATGTATGACCCACTCCCAGTCATGCCTTTGACGGCTCATTATGAAGAAATCCATGGAAGCCCAAGGCGTGAAGATAGCGACTCACAGAGGCAGGCCTGGATAAGGCCCAGAACAGGGGCCCATGAGCCGCCATGTGATAACTTGTATTGTAAGATAATGATTAGTTACAAACCGAGCTGGTCACGATGTATGAGCCGGCCGGGACTCTGTAAGCCGCCTGGCCTCAACCTGTGTATATAAAGGTGAGACCCGGGAATGGGTTAGGTTAGGAAACAAGAAATCGAAATCTAGGTCAAGCATATTGGCTCCCTGGTAATCGAAACCCAAGTAATACAACCTAAGCAAGAGTAGGCTTTTACCTCCACCATGAGGGGCCGAACCTGGGTAACTCTTGTGTCCTTTGTCCCGTTCAAACCCTCAAGCTAACCTAAAGTGTGATGGCTCCACACCTAAGTCCTTTCGCTAGGACATCCGTCGTGACAAAACTACGACAGTTGGCGCCCACCGTGGGGCCAGAGCACGGTGGTTTCGAGTTCTTGAAGGGCAGCTTCTCAGGGATCAAGGGATACGCCGTGGGCCGGATGACCAAGAGCCACCGCGGCAAGATCTACATCGACGACTCTGGCTGGGGTCCAGAGGCTGTTTCAATTGAGTATGGCTACCGGGTCCCCTTCGGCGGAATTCAAGTCTTCATTGGCAAGATCGACGAATCAGATCCTGAGCCGGTCGCCGGCTCTGACGCCGTTGAAACAGCTCGGCGTGCAAGGCCCACCAAGGTTCAACCCGCCCAGAAGCGTTCTTTTGTTGGTTTCATCCATGTTGCGGATTTTGAGGAAGGCTCTGTGTCTGGTGGAGATACGTCCATCTACTCAGGTGATGAGTCCTCAACCGGCGAGATCAATTCAATGTATCAACTACAAGACAACGGGCTTGGGGGCTATTCCGATGGCACAGTATTCCGGACCCCTATGAGCCACCGAACAGAGTTGCAATCTTCATGGCCGGCACGCAACCGGTGCAGAATTCATCAACTACAGCGGCAATGACTTCCGGTTCAACAGCTGCGGCGACGGACGGGGCAAGCAACCCTGTGCGCCCGCCTGCTCAGGTCTTATCTAAGATTTTTGATGCGTTGGCAACATTATTGGCTACAGAAGTAACCCCGGCGACTCAAGCACATCATAAGGTGGATGTTGCGAAACTACGAGATGAGATAGCTCAGTCCAAGGCGGAGCTTAATGCTGAGAACGTTAGGATGGTGATAGAGCAAGCCGCCTTGGACGCAGAATCGCAACGGATTCAAGCAGAGCCTTTTTCGGTTAAGTTTGGATCAGACTACAGCGAATGTTGTTCTTCGCAGGAGGCACCAGAGTCGTCTACCTCCGGAGTTTGATGCAAGGAATCTTTACAATACCCCTGGGGCGGGACCAAGTAACCCGCCAAAGGTAACCCGAGCTATTCAAGTGCCCGCGGCCAGGGCGACGGCTCAACCACGTGTTGCGGATCCGCCTCGTCTGAATTTAACCCCGCCTCAGCAAGTGCCAACTCCGCCGGGTCATTTTTCTAACCCTCCGGATAACATGATTGCTGCGGTGTCGCGGCTGGCGGCTCTTCTAGTGCAAGGTGAGACTCCCGCGGCGGTTGAAGCCCGAAAGGCCGTGGAACTTCTTCAGACGGCGGTAGCTCAGCAGGCGGCTTATTCGTACAGCCACGAGCGGATTCATTCAACTCCACGCCCCAGTCAGAGTTACAGCCGGTGTATTGAGTCACCGACAGTTTCAAGAAGTGAGTGGCACCGTAACCAGGCCCATGGCCATGACCCGCCACGTGTTGATAAGAATGCTCAGGTTTTGGTGGATCAAGCCAGGGTACGTCGAGAGGTGGAGCTAGCAGCTCAGTTGGCAGCTCATCAGCAGCCTCAGCATAATCCGTCGATATCCGTAGAAGTTGGGATGACTTCTAGGATCGTGGGTGTGCCATACCTGGTGTCGGCTTAGCGTAATGAGTGTCTACCTAAAGATTTTAAGGGCCCTCTCAAAGTGCCCAATTACACAGCTAATCAGCTTCCGGATGCTTGGATCGAAAGTTACGAACTGGCCATGGAGATGTTGGATGTTAACGATGTTGTGTGCGCCAAATATTTCACCATGATGTTAGATGGGCCGGCTCGCACCTGGCTAAAAGGTTTGCCTCCTAACTCCATCAACTCATGGTCTAAATTGAAGACGCGGTTCATTCAGAATTTCAAGGATAAATGTAAGCATCCTATGTCGATCATCGACCTACACACTTGCATCCAGCGTGAGGACGAGTCCACCTCCCATTGGGTTTGCCGGGTCTCAGCTATCATCCATTCATCGGATAGCATCAACACTGGTTCTGCCATTTTAATTTTGGAGAAGAACTGTCGGTTCATTCCCCTCAAACAGAAGCTAGGGCGGCTTAAACGTCATTGTAATGACATGGGAGAGCTCATGGCGGCTCTTATTAAATACGCTGACTCAGACAATACTAAGGATCCTGATTCAAATGAGGAGAAGTCCGGTAAGGGGAAGAAAAACGGCAAGGGGCAGCAACAGAATACAACAGGTCAGGGTCAAGGTAACAATGGTAAGCGCAAGCACACTTACGGTAGATCATACTTTGTGGCCAACACTAATGTGCAGAATGGTGATCGCCGTCGCAAGGGAAAATTCCAGCCCCAATCTGGAGAGCCGAAGTTCAATTTAAAGGCGATGTTGAACCAACCTTGTCCAAAGCATAGCCGTCCCGATAGGCCATCAACCCACCCATGGAAGGATTGCAGCATCATGAGGGAGTACAGGAATTACAACCTTCACCAGGACCACAATAATGGTAACGGCCCGCACGGCGGGTCAGGCTCCGGCTCACACGGGTCTAGCTTTGGAGGTGGTGGCTCAAATTCCGGTTTTCAAGGTCAGGGCAACCAAGGTGGCTTTAATCAGCAGCCCAATCAGGGCAATCAACAACAAACGGTATCAGAGCAACCCGGAGCAGCTAAGCAGTGGCCAGTATCATATCTTTACTACTAGCTTGTGTAAGCGAGACCCGAAAGTTCATAAGCATGCGGTGAGTATAGTTGAGCCGGCCGTACCCCGATATTTACGGTGGTCAGAGCAGCCGGTCGTATGGAGCCGTGAGGATCACCCACCTTGAGTTGATAATCCGGGTCAGCTAGCTTTGGTGGTGGCTCCATAGGTTGGAGGTTACAAGTTCACTAAAGTGCTCATGGACGGAGGCAGCAGTATCAACATCCTTTATTATGATACTTTTTGCTGGATGAATCTAACTGATAAGGATCTTAAGCCGTCCTCTACAATTTTTCATGGAGTGGTGCGTGGTAAGTCGGCATATCCAGTTGGTAAGATTGCTTTGGAAGTACCTTTTGGCAATGAACAAAATTACAGGGCGGAGACATTAACCTTTGAAGTGGTCAAGATCAAAAGCCCCATATCATGCTCTGTTTGGACGGCCGGCTTATGCCAAATTTATGGAATGACCTTGTTATGTGTATCTGCAGATTAAGATGCCGGGTCACAAGGGTACCATTATAGTCCATGGTGATAGGAAGATAGCTCTAGAATGTGAAGAAGGCGATGCTGCTTATGCTGAGTCTGTCCGTGCGACGGAGGAGCTGAAGTTTTATAAAGACGATGTTGACCCGGCGGATATGACCCCATTGAAGAAGCCAACAACAGAGCATGACCTGTTGCTGAAGTTTAAATTGGCAGATGACACCAAATAGGTTGACCTTGTCCCTGGCGATTCATTGAAGTAGTTCACCATTGGTGCCAATATGGATCCGAAATAGGAAAGCACGCTCATCGAGTTCATCTGTGAGAACCGGGACATCTTTGCATGGAAACCTTCAGACATGCCAAGTGTACTGAGGGAACTCGCTGAGCACACTCCCAATATTGATCCCAAGTTTAGCCGGTCAAGCAATTCCTTCATCATTTTAATGAAGAGAGACGCAAGGAAAGAGATACGCAAGGCCATTGGAGAAGAAGTGGCCCGACTCTTAGCAGTAGGGTTCATTGTTGAAGTTTTCCACCCTTAGTGGTTGGCTAATCTGGTGCTGGTACTTAAGAAAAGCGGTACTTAGCGCATGTGTGTGGATTACACAGACCTTAATAAGGCTTGCCCAGCTCATCCCTTTGCCCTCCCCCGTATTGATCAAATCATAGATGCTACGGTGGGTTGTGAGCATTTGTGTTTTCTAGATGCTTATTTTGGATACCATCAGATCAAGATGGTAGTCAAAAGAGAAGACGGCTTTCATCACCCTTTTGGAGCTTTCTGCTATGTGTCTATGCCTTTTGGGCTTAAGAGTGCCCAGGCGACTTATCAGCGTTGTGTGCAGAACTGTTTTCACTGTCAAATTGGGCGCAATGTTCATACCTATGTGGATGATATTGTTGTGAAATCCAGAAAGAAGGAGACTCTGTTGAAGGGTCTAAAAGGGACCTTTGGTAATCTTCGGGTCTATAAGATGATGCTTAACCCGCCCAAGTGCGTTTTTGGGGTGCCTGCAGACAAGCTCTTGGGTTTTTTGGTCTCTGAGAGAGGCATCGAGGCTAACCCGGAGAAAATCAAGGCTATCACCTAGCTAGCGGCGTGTGTTAATGATGTTCAACGACTGGCGGGTCGTATTCCAGCTTTAAGCCATTTTATAAGCCTCCTGGGAGAGAAGGCTATTCCTCTGTACCAGATGATGAAGAAAACAGATCAGTTTGGAGTGATGCTGCCAATGAGGCGTTTGAAGCGCTTAAGAAGCAACTCGCTGAGCCGCCGGTTCTCGCAGCTCCCATTGAGGAGGAACCTTTGCCTGATATGTGGCAGCAAATAGCAGAGCCGTCAGCGTTGCAGTTGTGGTGGAAAGAAAAGAGCCAGGTAAGGAGTATCCATTCCAAAGGCTTATGTATTATGTTAGTGAGGTATTGATTGAGTCAAAGAAAAGATACCCACATTGGCAGAAACTAGTATATGGGGTGTTCATGGCCAGTCACAAATTGAAGCAGTATTTTCTTGGTCATCCCATTATTATGGTCAGTTCTCCTCCTTTTGGTGATATAATTCAAAACAGAGAAGCCACAGGTCGAGTGGCCAAGTGGGCCATTGAGCCGGGACACCATGGGTTGAAATATATGCCAAGGACAGCTATCAAGTCTCAAGCTCTTGTGGATTTCATCAATGACTGGACAGAGTTGCAGATGCCTGAGGATAAGCCAGACAACACTTATTGGACAATCTAGTTTGATGCGTCTGGCAGCTTGAGGGCTCGGGGGATGGAGTTATCTTGACTTCCCCACAAGGTGATAAGTTTTGTTATGTGCTACGACTAATGTTCCCTTGCACTAATAATGCAGCTGAGTATGAGGCCTTGCTTCATGGCCTACGAGTGGCCAAGGAGATGAATTTAAGCCGGGTCAGGTGCTTTGGTGACTCAGATTTGGTGGCTCAGCAAGTCTCAGGTACTTGGGACTCTAAAGACCCGTTCATGACGGCTTACCACCAGCGGTTGATGCCATCGCTAGTCACTTGAAGGGTTATTAGGTGGAGCACATTGATCACAAAAAGAACGAAGCAACTGATGCTTTAAGCTGGCTAGGATCTCAGCGTAGGCCGGTGGCCCCAATATTTTCCTTGACATCTTACATAACCCTTCAGTTAAGCTACCAACAGAATAGGATCTTGCAATCCCTGACCCGGAGGCACAATTAGTGGTGGCTCTTCACGCCACCCCTGATTGGACAGTTCCTTAGTTGGCTTATATGACCCAGGGAGAGTTACCCGAGGATGAAGCTCTGGCCAGGCAAGTAACCCAGCGTCCTAAGTCTATGACTATTATCAATGACGAGTTACACCGATGTAGTTTCACAGGCGTGTTCCAGCGCTGTGTTTGTCCTGAAGAGGGCCGTGAAATTCTAAGGGAGATCCACGAAGGAGACTGCGGTCATCATGCTGGCTCTAAATCCCTTGTGGCCAAAGCTTTTTGTCATGGGTTTTATTGGTTAACGACTCATGCTGATGCAGAGGATCTGGTCAACAAATGTGATGGTTTTCAGAAGTTTTCTCGACGGACTCACATGCCGGCTAAAGAATTGAGGACGATTCCAATTACTTGGCCATTTGCGGCCTGGGGGCTTGACATGGTCGGACCTTTCAAAAGGTCTAAGGATAAGTGAAAGTGCAACTATCCCTGGGTGGTTTTGGTAATTCCTAACAACATATAGCTCATTGAGCTAACATTATTCCAAGATTAATATTTCAGTAAAAGCTCAATGAATGGCACGGCATGGATGAGGAAAGTGGATCCCTCAAAATTATAAGGACAAAAGATTGGCTCAAGCTTCAAGATCAAGACTCTACATTTTATATTTTAGTGATCCAAGATCACATTGAGTCTATAGGAAAAGCCAATACTATCAAGGAGGGATGAGGTGTTGTTTAATGAGCCTCTTGCTTCATGTGCTTAGTGATATGCTCCAAAACCTTCAACTATCTTCCCACATCCACATATGACCTAAACCAAAAGTCAAACTCGGCCCCATCGATCCCTAGCAATTCGGTTTTACCGATAGGGATCTCGGTCTCACCGAGATGGGATTGCAATTTCTCTGTTTCCCTTCGTAACATTTCGGTCTAACCGAAGCGAGTGATCGGTCCCACCGATATTGCAATGTAAACTCTCTATTTCCCTTTCATAACATTTTGGTCTCACCGAAAAGAGCGAATCGGTCCCACCGAGTTTACTTGACCAACTCTCTTGTTAGCTTATTACCAAATTCGGTCCCACGAGTTTGTGTAATCGGTCACACCGAGATTACGTTATGCCCTAACCCTAACCATATCGGTCCTACCGAGTTGCATCTCAGTTCCACCGAAAATCCTAACGGTCACTAGGTTTGCCGAATCGGTCCGACCGAGTTTAACTATTTGGTCCCACCGAGTTTGGCAGATTGTGTGTAACGGTTAGATTTTGTGTGGAGGCTATATATACCCCTCCACCCACTCTTCATTCATGGAGAAAGCCATCCGAACACATATACACTTCCAATACACATGTTCTGAAAGAGAACCACCTACACTTGTGTTGAGGTCAAGATATTCCATTCCAACCATATGAATCCTGATCTCTAGCCTTCCCAAGTTGCTTTCCACTCAAATCTTCTTTCCACCAAATCCAAATCCTGTGAGAGAGAGTTGAGTGTTGGGGAGACTATCATTTGAAGCACAAGAGCAAGGAGTTCATCATCAACACACCATTTGTTACTTCTTGGAGAGTGGTGTCTCCTAGATTGGCTAGGTGTCACTTGGGAGCCTCCGACAAGATTGCGGAGTTGAATCAAGGAGTTTGTAAGGGCAAGGAGATCGCCTACTTCGTGAAGATCTACCGCTAGTGAGGCAAGTCCTTCGCGGGCGACGCCCGTGATGGAATAGACAAGGTTTCTTCTTCGTGGACCCTTCGTGGGTGGAGCCTTCCGTGGACTCGCGCAACCGTTACCCTCCGTGGGTTGAAGTCTCCATCAACGTGGATGTACGATAGCACCACCTATCGAAACCACGCCAAAAACATCCGTGTCTCCAATTGCATTTGAATCCTCCAAACCCTTCCCTTTACATTCTTGCAAGTTGCATGCTTTACTTTCCGCTGCTCATATACTCTTTGCATGCTTGCTTGAATTGTGTGGAGATTGCTTGACTTGTGCTAAGATAGCTAAAATCTGCCAAGAACTAAAATTGGGAAAAGGCTAGATTTTTATTTGGTCAAGTAGTCTAATCACCCCCTCTAGACATACTTCCGGTCCTACAAGTGGTATCAGAGCTTTGGTCTCCATTTGCTTTGATTTCCATAGATTTTTGTGGTCATAGCCTTGGTTTCACAACCTAGGAGAGTATGGCGTCTAGCGAGGGAAATTATCACCGTAGAGGTCCTTACTTTGATGGAACTAATTTTGCTAGTTGGAAGCATAAGATGAAAATGCATATTCTTGGACATAACCCCGTCGTTTGGGCTATCGTGTGTGTTGGCTTGCAAGGTGACTTCTTTGATGGGAAAGAACCAAACCGTGAAGCTACCGCGGAAGAGTTGAAGATGTTGCAATACAACCCTCAAGCTTGTGATATCCTCTTCAACGGATTGTGCCCCGAAGAATTCAACAAAATCAGCCGTCTTGAGAATGCAAAGGAAATTTGGGATACTTTGATTGATATGCACGAAGGTACCGACTCCGTCAAGGAATCCAAATTGGATGTGCTTCAAAGTCAACTTGACAAGTTCAAAATGAAGGATGGTGAAGGTGTCGCTGAAATGTACTCTAGGTTTGCTCTTATCACAAATGAGATTGCCGGCTTAGGGAGTGAAGAGATGACCGATAGATTCATCATCAAGAAGATCCTAAGAGCCTTGGATGGAAAATATGATACTGTGTGCACATTGATCCAAATGATGCCCAATTATAAAGATCTCAAGCCAACGGAAGTCATTGGAAGAATTGTTGCTCATGAGATGTCACTCAAGGATAAAGAGGAACTTCACAACAAATCAAGTGGTGCTTACAAAGCCTCATGTGAAGCTCCCACATCATCAAGTGAGAAACAAACCTTCAATGAAGAATTGAGCTTAATGGTGAAGAACTTCAACAAGTTCTACAAGAGTAGAAGCAAAGATAGAAGCTCTAAGTCAAGGTCCTACAATGACAAAAGATCCTCTAGTCGAGAACAAAACTGCTACAATTGTGGAAGGCCCGGACACTATTCCAATGAGTGTACGGCTCCCTACAAGAGAAGAGAAGATTCTTCCAAGAGAAGAAGTAGAAGAGAAGAATCACCATCTAGAGAAAGAAGGAGTAGAGATGATCGTTATGAATGAAGACATTCGCGGAGAAGCAAGGATTTGGAAAGAAAGGACAAGTCATCAAGGAGCTACACAAAATGAAGACATCAAGCTCATGTTGGTGAATGGGTATCCGGCTCCGACTCCGACAACCACTCCGAGAGAAGCTATCACTCCGATTCCGAATATACTCAAGATGAAGGTGTTGCCGGTCTAGCACTTGTGTCAACCAACTCCTACGACATATTTGACTCACCAAATGAAGGAGTTGGAACATGCTTCATGGCTAAAGGCCCAAAGGTATCACATCCCGAGTATGTTGATTTCAATAGTGATGAAGATGACTTGTTAGGTGATGATGATTTACTTGTTGACAACTCTAGTGATGAATACTATGATGAAACGTCAATTAATCATGCTAATCAAGATAAAACGAATGACAATGATAAGGAGAAGATTGAGTCTCTAACTAAAGAACTAAACACTCTTAAGTTAGCTCATGAAACTATCTTAGGAGATCATCGAGAACTTTTAAGGGCGCATGCGAAATTACGCTTTGAAAAGCTCAACCTTGAGCAAGAGCATGAGTTCTTAAAAGCAATCAATGATGATCTTTGTCGGTGTACTAAAGTAGGGGTACCTTAGTACCCCGAACTTGTGCACGGGCAGTCGTAGCACCCCGCGGCAAGGCTTGCCAGGTGATCGCCAAAACTCTCCATGGTCCCTTTTTGGGCCATCCAAGAACAAAGTATTTGAGCCAAGGCCCCGGCAGGAGGAGCTTGCCGGGAAGGCCACCCGAAGAGAGCAAGGCCCCGGCAAGAGGAGCTTGCCAGGATGGCCGCTCGAAACACAAGGCCCCAGCAAGAGGAGCTTGCCGGGAAGGCCGACCAGGGCACGACAAGAGACTTGCTGCGACGCGCCACGCGTCCCGGCAAGGACCGGTGAGCATCAAGCTCCCGGGCGCGACAAGGCATCAACCGCGGCAAGGCGCTTGCCGCGGCAAGTCACCACCCAAGCGCCTGCGTTCCAGCTCATCCACCAACGTGTCGCTCTGGGGCCATTCCAGGCGTACGTGGCGAAAGGCTGCGCAGCCAGGGGCATGCGGTGGCGAAGCAACGCTGACAGGATAGCCGTCGTGGCAAACAGTGGCGCCCCTGACGGTCCCTTTTCTGCACTGTTTGGGCGACCTAGACGGGCATTTAATGCCCTTGTCCCCTGCCGTCAGAGTTACGTATGGTAGCACTGTGCAAACAGCTGTATCCAACACAGCGTTTTCCAGTTTTACCCCCGCCTACGTTGCCACCTGTGGGTAACCCCTTGCGCATATAAAAGGAGGCCCCATGCGCAACGTAGAGAAGGAGGAGGGAGGAGGCCACCCACGCTCGGTCTGATTAGCTGCCTGAGTGTACTGTAGCACTCAGCGCTCCCGAACAAGAACACAATACAAACCACAAAGCAGCAGTAGGGTTTTACGCATCCGTGCGGCCCGAAGCTGGGTAAACCCCTTGTGTGCATCGTCACGATCCGCTCTTCGCGCGACCTCCGCCCCCCGCCGAACCAGAAAGGGGCTCGGTCCCCATAGGTGTTCGCGGAGGCAGATTTCCCCCGACATCTTTGGCGTGCCAGGTAGGGGGCGTCGAGGTTGTGTGAACCTGATCCGGCGTCTGCACATGCTAGATCTCCATCGTCTTCATCGACATGCCGCCGAAGAAGAAGGCTCCGGAGGTGGCTGGTCCGTCCGCGTCGAACCCACCGCCCCTGGAGCAAACGGGTGGTGGGGACGGCACCGGCGGCGGAATGGGCGTCGCCGAGCCAGCTCATGGTGCCACGGCGTCCGAACATGCACCGCGCCCCTCTCAGGAGGCACGGGACCAGCAGCGTCTTGGCACTCACGGTACCATACGCTCGCTGGACCCAGATCGAGCTGGCGGATCCCAGGGTGCTCAAGGCCAGCATACACACCAACGTGCTGGCGCGAGCGTGGCGCGACTGCCTGGTCCGGGTGCTGCTCCTTCTAACATAGTTAGAAGTTTGAGCACATCCCGCTCCATGCGCCGTTCGCCACCGCTGCCCGCCACTCCAGCAGAAGCTCTAGCACAAGCTCAACTGCTCCTAGACTACCCTCCAACGGCGGAAAAGCTCGACGACTGGAGGGCCACGATACAGAGTCTCATCGGCTTCGCTAACGGCGACACCCCGCGGCAGCACAGTGCGTCGCAGCCGCGGCAGGTCGGCCAGGCGAGAACTAATGGCGCCAAGACCGGTGGGGGTGCGACCACCGTGCATTCCCCGCCCCAAAGGCCAAGATCGCTGACTCGCCGGAACCATCACGACAACGACTCCACCGCGTCATCAAATCCGCGAAATCGTCGCGATCAACGCCAAGTTCTTCACGAACGAAAGCAAGAGGACGCTCGCACTCGCATCGAGCGTCGAAGAGAAGCGCGACGTCAATCAGACCAGCGCGCTGAGCCCTCTGTCGACATGCATGCGCCGTGGGGACCAGGCGACCTGCCGTACGCGGTAGGCTGCCCTGCGTTCACCCGTGAGCTGCGGCAAGTCCAGTGGCTCAGCACGAAGAATTTCAAGCTAGACGTACCAGAGAAGTACGACGACAAGTCGCATCCGTCAGAGTTCCTCAGCATCTACACCATTGCGGTGCAGGCTGCTGGAGGGCGAGACGACAAGATCCTTGCCAACTACTTCCCGCTGGTACTCAAATCCAACGTCAGATCCTGGCTCATGCACTTTCCGGACAACTCCATAACCTCCTGGACAGACTTGTGCCATCAGTTTGTTGGCGCCTTTACAGGCGGCCACAAACCCCATGGCCAAGTGAGCGACCTTCATCTGCTCGTCCAGAAAGAAGGGAAACCCTTGCGCAAGTTCATCCAGAGATTCAGCCGCGTACACTACAACATCCCAGACGTCCACCCTGCCGCGGTCATCAGCGCATTCCATCAGAACGTGTGTAACCGCAGGATGCGGGAGGAGATGGCGATGTGCAAGATCAAGGACGTCAGCGAGCTATATGCCCTGGCCGACAAGTGTGCACATGCTGAGGAAGGAAGGAAACTCCCCGGAGAGAGCACTGGAGCAGGAGAATCTGACAGTGAGGATACCGCCCCGGCAAGGAAGAACCGGCGGCGGAGCAACAGGAAGAAGAAGAGCCAAGAAGTACTGGTTGTTGAGCAGTCCGGCGATGAAGGCGCCGCCAAGAAGGCCCAGGCCGGTAGCTCCGGCAAGGAGGTTGCCGGATGCACCAACTGCCAGGCTGTGGCGGTCGCCGACAAGCGGGACGACACCAACAAGCAGTACTGCAAGATCCACCGCACCAAGGGCCATGACCTCTAGAGATGCAAGCAGGTCGAGCGGCTCGTCGAGCTGCAAAAGGCCGAGTAAGAGCAACGCGACAAGGAGAAAGCCCGGGGAGGTGGCGGAGGATCCGGCACGAAGCGCCCCGACCAGGGAGGACGCCGCGACAAGGACAAGCAGCGGCAAGCAGACAGACCTCCCCGCGGCCGCGACAAGGACGAAGACGATGACGAAGACGAAGACATGGATGATGTCGAGACCAGTGAGCAGGAGTTTCAGAAAGCCACGGAGGTCTTGTGCGTAGATGGCGGTGCTTCTCTGCATACTTCTCGCCGCCAGCTCAAGCAGTGGGCGCGGGAAGTCAATGCAGCGGAACCACCCGTCGAGTCACGCAAGCCTCTGAAATGGTCCAGCACGCCTATCATCTTCGATATTGAGGACCACCCTGACCGCACAACTGCGATCGGGTGCTTGCCGATGTTGGTCTCGCCAACAGTCCGCAACCTCAAGGTCACTAAGATGCTAGTCGACGGCGGGGCCGGCTTGAACCTGATCTCCTCCGCTGTGCTCCAGAAACTCCAAGTCCCCGACAGCGAGCTCGAAGAGACCGGCACGTTCCAAGGAATCAACCCGGGAAGGAGCAAGCCGAAGGGGAAGATAACGTTGCCAGTGACATTTGGCAGCGAGCTGAACTTCAGGACAGAGAGGATCACTTTTGACGTTGCCGATTTTCCATTGCCCTACAATGGAATTCTCGGCCGTCCAGCGCTCGCCAAGTTCATGGCGGCCTCTCACTACTCATACAACATGCTCAAGATGCCAGGCCCGATAAGCGTCATCTCTGTCCCCGACGACAAGAAGGATGCCCTTATCTGTGCCGACAAGATCTACCGGGAAGCAGCAGCCGCAACGGATCACAAGCCACTTGCCGCTGAAGCTCCCGGAGGGAAGAAGAAGACCAAGCCCGGCAAGTGCTGTGGTGCCCACTCCGGCAAGCGCACCTCTTCGGAGTGCTGCGCTACCGTCGAGGACGCGCCATCGAGCTCCACCGGAAAGAGTAAGAAGTCAATGGCAGCCCCGCCAACGACCAAGAAGGTGTCCGCCAAGGAGGACGGCACTGGTGGTACCTTCACCATCAGTGCCACTCTCGACCCCAAATAGGAAAGCGCGCTCGTTGCTTTCCTGCGGGCGAATGTCGATGTGTTTGCCTGGCAACCATCTGACATCCCCGGCATTCCCAGGAAAGTGATTGAGCACCACCTCGCCGTCTGTCCTCATGCGCGGCCCGTCAAGCAGAAAGTCAGGAAGCAAGCGGTGGAGCGCCAAGAGTTCATCGCAGAAGAGATCAAGAAGTTGGAAGCGGCAGGCCTTGTTAGAGGTGTGCTCCATCCGACGTGGTTGGCCAATCCTGTTGTCGTGCGCAAAGCAAATGGGAAATGGAGGCTTTGCATCGACTTTACTGATGTTAACAAAGCTTGTCCCAAAGATCCCTTTCCCTTGCCGCGCATTGACCAGATTGTTGACTCCACGGCCGGATGTGACCTGCTTTCATTTCTTGACGCATACTCAGGATACCATCAGATCTTCATGGCTGAAGAAGATGAGGAAAAGACCGCATTCATCACTCCATGTGGCACGCATTGTTTCGTACGGATGCCTTTCGGTTTGAAGAATGCTGGTTCGACGTTTGCGAGGGTTGTCCATACCGCTTTTGAGCCGCAAATCCACAGAAATGTGGAAGCCTACATGGATGACATAGTGGTCAAGAGCTGGAACAGGGCAACCCTGATTCAAGACTTAGAAGAGACCTTTACGAACCTGCGCAAGATTAGCCTCAAGCTCAACCCCGAGAAGTGCGTGTTTGGAGTCCCTTCCGGCAAGCTTCTCGGGTTCTTCGTGTCTCAGCGAGGAATCGAAGCCAATCCAGACAAAATCAAGGCCATCGAGCAGATTGAAGCACCAACACGCGTCAAGGATGTACGAAGGCTTGCCGGCTGCGTCGTGGCTCTCAGCAGGTTTATTTCCAAGTCTGCAGAACGCGCCCTGCCATTTTTCAAAGTTTTGAAAAAGGCGGGTCCAGTGAAATGGACTCTGGAAGCGGAGGCCGCGCTGCAGGACTTGAAGAAATACCTGTCCTCCGCTCCAATACTTGTCGCGCCTAAACCACAAGAGAAGTTGCTGCTGTACCTGGCGGCAACCAATCAAGTGGTTAGTGCTGCGTTAGTAGCGGAGAGGGAGGCAGATGATGAGCTAGCAACTATGGCAAGCGCGTCCAGCGACAAGCAGGAGGCTTCCCCGACAAGCTCTGGCCCCGACAAGGATGAATCTGCGCAGGAGCGAGTGGAGGTGCAGAAGAAGAGAATGGTGCAGCGCCCAGTTTACTTTGTCAGCTCCCTTCTGCAGGGGGCTAGGTCAAGGTACTCTGGTGTGCAGAAATTGCTTTTCGGCCTTCTCATGGCCTCGAGAAAGCTGCGCCATTACTTCCAAGCACATGAGATTACAGTTGTCACCCGCTTTCCGCTGAAGAGGATACTGCAGAATCCAGAAGCAACAGGCAGGATTGTCGAGTGGGCACTGGAACTGTCAAGCTTCGGTCTCAGATTCGAGAGCACTTCAACTATCCAAAGCAGAGCATTGGCGGAGTTCATAGCAGAGTGGACACCGACACCAGACGAAGAGATCCCAGAGACGAGCATCCCCGTCAAAGAAGCAAGCAAAGAGTGGTTGATGTATTTTGATGGTGCCTTCTCGCTGCAAGGTGCCGGTGCTGGCGCGTTGCTTATCGCGCCCACCGGAGAGCATCTCAAGTACATAGTCCAGATGCACTTCCCCAAGGAGCAAGCAACCAACAATACTGCAGAGTATGAAGGTTTGCTTGCCGGTCTCAGGATCGCAGCAGAACTTGGGATCAAGAAGCTCATTGTCAGGGGTGACACGCAGCTTGTCGTCCGCCAAGTGAACAAAGATTACCCGAGTCCGTTGATGGAAGCGTACGTTGATGAAGTGAGGAAGCTAGAAGAGCACTTTGACGGCCTGCAAATGGAACACATTCCAAGAGCTGAGAACGACATTGCTGATGGCCTGTCAAAGTGCGCAGCACTTAAGTTACCTGTGGAGCCAGGAACCTTTGTGCTCAAGCTGACTCAGCCATCCGTAACACCATCAACCGGACAGAGCAAGAAGAGGAAGTTGGTCTCCGGCGACTATCTTCCGGCAGAGCTCCCCGGAGCCGCCGCCAAGAAGGTCCCCAAGATCGACGCCAAGAGTGCTGAGGAGTAGTCTGCTCCGGCAAACCCCAGGGTTTGTTCCGTAGAAGCAGGCGCTCCCGACAAGTTTTGCTCCGGCAAGCTTGCCGGGGAACGTCAAGCTCCGGCTGAGCCCCAGATCCTCGCCGTAGAAGCGGACGTTCCCGCAGTAGCAGATGTGCCTTCAATCCTTGTTGTCGAGCCACAGGCTCCAGCATGGGCGCAGCGGACTGTCCGTTTCCTCCAGAACGGAGAACTTCCCGAAGAACAAGAAGAAGCGGAAAGAGTAGCCCGATGCTCAAGTATGTACCAGTTCGTCGACAACACACTGTACAGAAGAGGGCGCAACGGTGTGAAATTGAAGTGTATTCCCTGGGAAGACGGACAAAAGCTGTTGGCAGAGATACATGGAGGCATATGTGGTCACCACATTGGCGCAAGAGCACTTGCCGGCAAAGCGTTCCGGCAAGGTTTCTTCTGGCCGACAGCCCTCCAGGATGCAACTGCACAAGTAACCAAGTGTGAAGCGTGCCAGTTCCATTCCAAGCAGATACACCAGCCAGCTCAAGCTCTCCATACGATCCCTTTATCCTGGCCATTTTCGGTCTGGGGGATCGACATCCTCGGCCCCTTCCCCCGAGCTGTCGGGGGCTTTGAGTACTTGTACGTTGCAATCGACAAGTTCACAAAGTGGCCGGAAGTGGAACCAGTGAGGAAGGTGACAGCACAGTCAGCAGTCAAGTTCTTCAGGTCGATTGTTTGCCGCTTCGGGATCCCCAACAGGATCATCACCGACAACGGTACGCAATTCACGAGCCGCGCCTTCATGCAATACGTCCAAGATCTTGACGCCAAGGTCTGCTTCGCTTCTGTTGCTCATCCCAGGAGCAACGGTCAAGCGGAGAGGGCCAATGCCGAAGTGCTGCGCGGGCTCAAGACCAGAACTTTCGACAGGCTGCACAAGTGCGGAAGAAACTGGATCGAGGAGCTGCCGGTGGCTCTTTGGTCGATCAGAACGACGCCAAATCGAGCCACTGGCCAGACACCATTTGCTCTAGTCTATGGAGCAGAAGCAGTTACCCCCACGGAACTCGTATACGGGTCACCTCGAGTGCTCGCTTATGATGAGCTTGAGCAAGAGCGGCTGCATGAAGATGACGCGCTGCTCCTTGAGGAAGATCGTCTTCAGGCTGCTGTGCGAGCCGCTCGCTACCAGCAAGCTTTGCATCGCTACCATAGCCGCAAAGTTAAAGCCAGAAGCTTCGAGGAAGGCGACCTTGTTCTTCGACGCGCTCCGTCCGCCAAGAATCACAACAAGTTGACACCGAAGTGGGAAGGCCCTTACCGGGTGAGACGAGTCACGAGGCCCGGCGCTGTCCGCCTTGAGACCGAAGATGGCACTCCGGTGAGCAACTCCTGGAATATTGAGCATCTTCGTAAGTTTTACCCGTAAGGCGCGGTTGTCGGACCCCGTCCGGCAACCACCCTTTTGTACAAGTCTTGCCGCTGTTGCATGTAATCCTTTGTACAAAGCCAGGCGCAGACCCTGAGCAGCAGTAAATGAAGCGCTGGTGCCCTAAGTTTTAGCATGCATGCTGAGTCGAGTCTCGTCCTTGGTTAGGGTTGATAGTGCCTAACAGCTGCTAACCCCTAGCTTAGAGGTCGGGTCTGCATCCTTTTTTCCTGTTCTTTCGTTTCCCTTGGTTCGCAGGGTTTTGCATATCCTGGCCAGACCGCTTAAGGACGAAGAAGAGAAGAAGGGCGGACCAGCATTTGGTCCCTGGCAAACCAGTGTTGCCGGGGGCTGCAAGTACAAAGATTCGCCCGCGGCAAGCCAAAGTTGCCGGGGGCTGCAACCCCAGATAAGTTTTTCATCCCTTGTCATGCATTCTCTTATGGACTGAGGAATGCGAAAACCTTGTTTCTTCCTAAAAAGCTACCGTGCTCCCTTAACTCTGGCCCCCAGAGCGCGTTCCTGGGGCCAGTTTTGGTAGTAGCCGCGGCGGCAAAGGGACGGAATGAGGAGCCCGAACCCGCCTCATCCCTACCTCCGCCAAAGGCGTGAGAAAGGTCAAGTGGCGCGGGAAGATGGCAGGGCCTGTTGCCGGGCAAAGAAGTGTCTATCTTAACGATATAAAGGATTCGCTCCTTGGCGTGGGTTTTACCCGCGGGACAAATGGCCCAGCAAACATCCCCTTTTTCATTAAAAAAAACATTCCGCTCAGGTACAGTTCAGAGAGAATGAAAAACATGAGAGATGGGATTACAAGCTTTAAATGCAACTAAAGCCCGAGGGCCTACGAGTTAAAAAGAGATAAGGTGCCCGTAATCCCTTTCTTGTCTCTCTCCTCAGGAGGTAGGACAAGGAGGCGAGAAGGGCAAAAGGGGCGCCTAGGCGAGCTACGGGTGGCAGAAGACACTAAGAGAACACCCCGGGGGCCGTCTAAAAGCTGGACGGTGATGGCGGCGTCGGAAGCAGGGCTCGACGAGGCGGCAGGATGTCAGCACGCTGTTGAGGGCGCAGTGCCCCCGTACTCCGAGTTGACGGCCTTGCCGCCCGCCCTCTTCCTCTTCTGCAGCCTCCCTACGCCAGCCGCCAAGGAGACGACCCTGAGAAGCTCAAGGAGCCGGCGACACGGATGATGGGGTCGCCGGTGCCACACAGAGCCGCAACCGGCGCCTAGTCGGACCCGTCATCCCGACGACCGCTACCCTCGTCGTCGCTGTCGCTCCCCTCCTCGTCGCTCTCGCTCGAGGAGGAGCCTTCGCTGTTGGAGGAGCTATCCACGCAGCACCGGGCCCGGGTCCCGTAGCACCCGAAGACCTTGACGGAGAGGAGATCGCCCTCCATCAACTTAAAATGGAGGGTGAACCCCTCCATCAAGCTGTGGATACGGGCGAACGACTTCCACCCTCGACCAAGATACATCACGCCGGGGGCTGGGACTCAACGTGGACCCGCGTGCCGCTGATCCCGTAGCCCCTCATGCGCAGTCTTAGCGTCTCGGGTTGTTCCATCTCCATCACGCTTGCAAAGGGAGCCGGGATACGGAGGCGACGACGAGGCGCCCGGCTCAGCTTGATGAAGAACTCGCAAGGGTCGTCCCCGATGTGGACCGCCGTGAGAAGAGGAGCCGCCGGCGGAGGCGAGGCCGGCGCGTCGCCCCGTCCGCCTCGTCCCCGAGCGCCTCGGCCTTGTCCACGACCTCGCCCCCTCCCCCTTCCCCTTACGGTTGGCTCTGCCACCACGGGTGCAAGGGGAGGAGGGGCGCGTTGCCTAGCGGCGACCCTCGCCGCCACCGATGAAGGACCAGGGTTCCCTTTCTCCATGGCGAATGGAGAGAGGGGATCAGAAGCTGAAGGGAAGAAAAGATGAAGGAGTGTGTATTTCCGTCGCCCCCTCTTGCTCTTTATAAAGGAGCCGAGTGGGGGCTCGGCCGCCCCGCTCAGCCAATCAAGACGCAGGAAGAGCAGGCAACTGGGACCGGCCTGCTGCCTCGACCCGCGACGGCCCGGTTTCCTGCCTCCACCGTCCGCAACTCCAGGTGCATGGAAGTCGCGTGGCTGGCGTGCAGGACCAAGGCGACGGATGAGGCGACCTCCCCCCGCCCTGTGATCATGGGTAGCGGACGCCTTGGAAACCATGCCTCGGCCCCATCTAGCAAACGAGCCACGCCTCCACGCCTCCCTCCACTTATGGAGATGGCGCGAACCGCGCCCCCTTTTTTGCGACGTGACGCATGCCTGCGGGGCTCAGCCCCGCGCACGCCGCCCACGTCATGCACACCTCTCCCCACGATGCCGCGTTCAACGCGTGCCGTTCGGGGAGGACGTGGTGGATGTAGAAGAAGATGCAGCGTGACCCAGGCCGCGCGTGCCCGTGCACTGTTTTGGGCCTGGCCCAACAGCGCTCGGCACCGTGTATGGCCCAGGCCCGGGGGCTCCTGTCGGTGTACTAAAGTAGGGGTACCTTAGTACCCCGAACTTGTGCACGGGCAATCGTAGCACCCCGCGGCAAGGCTTGCCAGGTGATCGCCAAAACTCTCCATGGTCCCTTTTTGGGCCATCCAAGAACAAAGTATTTGAGCCAAGGCCCCGGCAGGAGGAGCTTGCCAGGAAGGCCACCCGAAGAGAGAAAGGCCCCGGCAAGAGGAGCTTGCCGGGACGGCCGCTCGAAACACAAGGCACTGGCAAGAGGAGCTTGCCGGGAAGGCCGACCAGGGCACGACAAGAGACTTGCTGCGACGCGCCACGCGTCCCGGCAAGGACCGATGAGCATCAAGCTCCCGGGCGCGACAAGGCATCAACCGCGGCAAGGCGCTTGCCGCGGCAAGTCACCACCCCGCGCCTGCGTTCCCACTCATCCACCAACGTGTCGCTCTGGGGCCATTCCAGGCGTACGTGGCGAAAGGCTGCACAGCCAGGGGCATGCGGTGGCGAAGCAACGCTGATAGGATAGCCGTCGTGGCAAACGGTGGCGCCCCTGACGGTCCCTTTTCTGCACTGTTTGGGCGACCTAGACGGGCATTTAATGCCCTTGTCCCCTGCCGTCAGAGTTAGGTATGATAGCACTGTGCAAACAGCTGTACCCAACACAGCATTTTCCAGTTTTACCCCCGCCTACGTTGCCACCTGTGGGTAACCCCTTGCGCATATAAAAGGAGGCCCCATGCGCAACGTAGAGAAGGAGGAGGGAGGAGGCCACCCACGCTCGGTCTGATTAGCTGCCTGAGTGTACTGTAGCACTCAGCGCTCCCGAACAAGAACACAATACAAACCACAAAGCAGCAGTAGGGTTTTACGCATCCGTGCGGCCCGAAGCTGGGTAAACCCCTTATGTGCATCGTCTTGATCCGCTCTTCGCGCGACCTCCGCCCCCCGCCGAACCAGAAAGGGGCTCGGTCCCCATAGGTGTTCGCAGAGGCAGATTTCCCCCGACAATCTTCGTAAGAAAAGTTCTTCTTACATTGCCAAGCGTTTACTTTTATCCACTTACATACCTCAAGTCAAGTCTAGTAACAAGAACAAGAAAGATTCTTCCTCTAGTAGTAACAATGATCATGCTAAATCCAATATTGTTGCTTCTAGTAGTTCTCTTGATTCCACTAATGATTCTCTTAGCCAAGTTACACTTGAGCCAGAAAATAGCTTATTGAAGGGAATTATAGAGAAACGAGTTTACAAGAGCCTTGCCGGAAGTAAGCAATTCGAGGAAATTGTACGCAAGCAAGGAAGGCACCAGAAGAATCAAGGTGTTGGTTTTGAACGAAAGTTCAATGCCAATGGAGTTGAGTGGGAAGAAGATCAATACCCCAAGACGAAGTTTGTTCCTCAATAAGAGAAGTATGATCCCACTTCTTTCAAAGGGACACAAGCTCAAGATGATCTTCCACCACAAGACTACAAGCAAAAAGGCAAGGACAAGCTTCAAGAGGAAATTGATGCATTTGAAGAAGCTCCTAAGACCTTAGTCAAGTGGATTCCCAAGACTACTTCAAGTTCCACTTCATCAAGTACAACTACAACACCAAGGATTCCCATCAAGATGGTGTGGATCCATAAGAAGAAGAACTAGAGAGTTCTTGAGGGTGACTCCGCCAACATACTTCACTCTCATCATCATCTTGGCAAGAACAAGTGCAATCAACTTCCACATCTTGCACTAGTTCAAGGAGTCACAAACCCTCTTGTTGGTAAGACAAGGGACAAGTTAATCTAAAAGCTTTCATAGACATCATCTTGTGTGTGCATCACTCTATGTCTATGGATATCCTTGTTTGTTCCTTGTGGGACTAACCCATGTAGATATTGAAAGTGCAACTCACTCCAATGATAGCTCCAAATGATCCACATCGACATTGAGCATCCACATCTTCAACATCTACATGAAGTCATCATCGACAAAACCCAAGGTTAGTTCATCCCTCTTAGGGGGGATATCACATCTAGGGGGAGCTTTACTCTAAGAATTGAGCTAAAGCAACTCTAATGGTGTGAACACAACAATGCTTTATGTAAAAGTGGTAACCCCACTTGTGCTTAAACGATGAGTATGACCTATGATCAAATGTTCTCATTTGGCTCCTAAGTCAATATACTCATATATAGATGACCTAGTCATCGCCAATTGCTTGATAGATGCTAGAATTGGTTGTGCATGCTTTGCCACATATCTCAATTGCCATTTTATTGTGTGAGCATGTTGATTGCATATTTTACTCATTCAAGGACATCCACTTGTTGTTTTGATTAATTGGTTTTCTTTTCTTTTGCCAAGTGGATGGACAAGAATGCCTAAGAACCCTCTCTAGCTATCTATGCTTTTCTCGTCTCAAACTCTATTCATGCTACATCACAAAATTTGATCAAGTCAGATTCAAACCACTCTGTGTGAGGAGCACTCGGAGTTCCCGATTTGTCATAGACTTAAACTTCCAAAACTTCTTTGTGCTTTTTGGTCTGACCGATTCCTCCATTTCGGTCATACCGAGATCACTAAGTCGATCTAGGTTTTCACCTTGGTGCAACCGACTTGAACTTTTTGGTCACACCGAGTTGCTATAACTGTCAACAGTTATGCATCTCGATGCCACCGAGTTGTTCCACTCGGTCACACCGACAGGGTCGGGCTATATATACTCAAGGGCAAAATTTTGGAAATTTCTCCCAAAACTCTTCGCCCGCGCATAGCTCGCTCTGCCTACTGGGTCTCCGGATCGTCTTCCTCATCACCAGGCGCCTCCTGTCGCTGGTCTCCGCCGCCGTCAACGGATTTCGTCTCCGCCGTTGCCGCTGTAGCGAGTTCACCGCCGAACTAGGGTATGGACTCGATCACAGGGCTATCCCCGTCTGATTCCTAGCACATTGTGTTCATTATGATTCTTGCTACAATTGAAACACTTCTATCTAGTCAAAACAATCCTTAGAATAGATGTGATTTGAAAATTTAGGTTTAGGTTTCCGCCGAAACCATCTCGGACCCACCGGGTTGCGGAACTCGGTTCCACCGATTCGGCCACGGCCATTGCACATGTGGTTCTCGGTCTGACCGAGAATTGCAAGTCGGTGTGACCGAGTTCAGGACTTTGTGAAACCCTAGCAGTCTTGGTGCCACCGAACTATGACTCGGTCTGACCAAGTTCACTAGTTTTGGTTCCAAAAGCTGCTTTGGAATCACCGAGTTTGCAAATCGGTTGATCCGAAATGCTTTTTGTGGAAAACTAAAACTAAGTTTTTGACTCATTCTTTTGCAAAAATCTCTGCATTTTGTGATGCTCATCCACTCTATCTCATCTACAATCTATTCACAGGGTCTGCAGTCAGTATTTGCAACATGTCTGATCAAAGTGACAGCCAGAATAAATCAGAGGAGAAGGTTCACATGAGTGAGGGCACTAGTCCCTCTAGTAGCTCTGATGAGGGTAGCAGAAGCACCCCAAGCAACTTGCCCAAGGCTGCCACTAGAGAAAGCAAGAAGAGAACTTGAGAGTCTGAGGATGAAGATTATGTGGCAGAGGAAGCGGAAGCCACCTCAAAGAAGAAAGTTCTCAAGAAAGAATATGGCTCAGCTACAGCCACAAAACCAGGTATGCATAAGAAGGCACCTGCAAGGAGAGTTCCTACTCCCAAGCCTAGGAAGGTTGCCACTGGAGAAACCTTGAAATTTACCATGGAGTCTGAAGAAGAAGCAGGTGGCCAAGACAAGAAGAAAAAGAGAGTCAGGACCACTACTGCTAGAGTTCTTGGCAAACCCTCCATGAGGAGAGACTGTGAGGGAGAAGAAGAGGAAGAAGAGGTTGCTGCACCAGCACCCAAGGCACAGAAGCTTATGGGTTATGCTATAAGGTCAGGGGCTGCATCATCAAAGCCCAAAGAAGCACCCAAAGCTGCCTCCAAGCCCAAGAGTGCACCTAAGAGGAACACTAGGAACATATCTGCTGCTGAGAAGAACAAGGCCCCAGTGCCTGATGTTGCTGCTGCTGAAGAAGAAGAAGAATGACAAGTTCTCAGGAAGCTCAAGCCCAAGATTCCAGACCACAACGATGCTCATCCTGTGGCTGAGGACATGAAAATCAGGAGAGATTTAGGGCTGAGGAAATGGAGAGAGGCAGATCCATATGCTTCAAGGAGAAGAACTGCTGTTGATTACAGATTCCACACCAAGGAACAACAAGACTTCTATGAGACAGTGCTGCTGGACAAGAAACCCATAGTGTGTGACATGAGATGGGTTGACTGGGAGTATATCAAGGAGAATGAAGAACACTATCCTGGAGTGCTTGATAGCTTCAAAGCTTGTGGAGTTGCAGACTTTGTTGGGCAGAAGCTCACAAGGTGGAATGAGGAGCTCATAATGCAATTCTACTCCACAACACATTTCTATCCAGATGGCAGGATAGTATGGATGACTGAAGGCACAAGATACCAATCTACAGTTGCAGAATGGGCTCAGCTAATCAATGCCCCAGAAGAGCTAGAAGATGACTTGGATGTCTATGCCAAGAAGAAGATGGATCACAATTCCATTTCAAACATGTACAAGGAGATCCCAGACAAAGCTCTTGAGACTTTCAAGTTTGGGTCAGTTCACTTCCTTCTGTCAGGGCTGCCTACAGTCAACTGGATTCTAAGGCACACTCTCTTGCCCAAGTCAGGTGATCACAAAATGATCAGAGGCCATGCAATAAACTTGCTTCACATATTTGATGTGCCACAGAAGTTCAAGGTAATGAGCCTCATAGTTGAGACCATCAAGAGGACAACAGCTGATCAAAAGAGGAGCTGTGGATACGCCCCACAAATTCAGGAGTTGATTAACTAGAAGATGGGCACAGGAACATATCTGTTGGATAAGGAACACCTGCCCATCCATCCAGACTTTGACGACAATCAAGTTGTGATGAATGAGAATGAACCATCATCTGCACAAGCTCAAGCAAAGAAGGAGAAGGCAAAGATGGAGAAAGCTGCCAGGATGCCAACTCAAGAGGAGGCATCTGAGTACTTTTTGAAGAACAAGCAGGAGCAGCTCGGTTACCTGATAGCATCAATTCTGAGGATTGAGAAAGGACTAGCCACCCTGACTCGAAACCAAGAGAGCCTGGAAAGAATCATGGAACAAAAGTTCTATGACCTAGATGTCAAAGTAACTGAGATTCAGTCTGCTGTGGAGCAACTACAGGATGATATGCAGGAGAGGAAGGGCAAGACCACAACTGATGCATTTGCCAGAGTGCCTAGAGCTCAGAGATCATCTGCAGTGCCAGTTCCTGACACCAGAGCTACTACTTCTGCACCAGCTACAGCCTCAGTTCTACCAGCTCCAGCTCCTACCCCAACAGCTCCAACTACTTCTACTGAAGCCTTCGTCCTTGGCGTCATCCGGACTCCACCACCTGAAGACCAAGCCTGAGAGTCGTTTTAGTGCTATGCATTTTGGTAACTTGTTGCCAAAGGGGGAGAAAATGTATAGATCATAGGCTTCGAGAGAGAGAGAGAGTTGCATTTGTTCTCTCTTGTTGTTCTCTCTTGTCTTCTTGGTTGAACTTTATTTGCTTTTGAGTGCTTGAGATACTATGCTTTTATCGATCATGTGTTTGATCATAAGCTACACTTAATGCTTGTTAGATGTTACTATCAGTTTATCATTATTTTGATCTTTCCCTTTGCTTGGTGATGAGTGCATGTATTTAATTCTTATCATTTTGATCGCTCCACCAAGATGTATGTGACATGGAAGAGTAACCCATGATCATAACTCATTGTGCATTTGCAGTCCAAAGCAAATCTTAAAATATGCACAAATTTAGGGGGAGCTCCTTGCTTATCACATACTTCTCAAAGCGACGATATCTTTCACTCTTATTATCATTTGTCGAAGCTTTGATCTATATGTTGTCATCAATTACCAAAAAGGGGGAGATTGAAAGTGCAACTGTCCCTGGGTGGTTTTGGTAATTCCTAACAACATATAGCTCATTGAGCTAACATTATTCCAAGATTAATATTTCAGTAAAAGCTCAATGAATGGCATGGCATGGATGAGGAAAGTGGATCCCTCAAAATTATAAGGACAAAAGATTGGCTCAAGCTTCAAGATCAAGACTCTACATTTTATATTTTAGTGATCCAAGATCACATTGAGTCTATAGGAAAAGCCAATACTATCAAGGAGGGATGAGGTGTTGTTTAATGAGCCTCTTGCTTCATGTGCTTAGTGATATGCTCCAAAACCTTCAACTATCTTCCCACATCCACATATGACCTAAACCAAAAGTCAAACTCGGCCCCACCGATTCTTTCTATCCGGCGCCACCGTGTTTCACATGTCATAGCCACTGCTACAAACCCTAGCAATTTGGTTTCACCGATAGTGTCGTGGATTTGTCACGGCAGATGTCCTTAGTGTCAGGACTTAGTCGCGAGGCCAACGCATCCATGTGGTAGCTTGAGAGTGGTTGAGTGGGACGAGAGACGCAGGGCGGATCAACACGCAAGACAAGGGTTTAGACAGCTTCGGGCCCCGGGAAACATCATCCGGTAAAAACCCTACATGCTGTTTGAGGCTAGGTCTCATTATCATCCCGAGGGAGACGCCGTAAACCGGCTCTTGTATCTAGCCCTAGAGATTATTGATTGCTTGTAGCTTGTAGCTTCTAACCTGTCCCTCTTTGGGGAGCCCTGCCCCTCCTTATATATGTTGAAGGGGCGGTTTACATGTGGAGTCCTATTGGGATTAGGACTAGTCTATCTCTAATACAAACCGGATACAAGTCCTGGTCTTAACTCTTTGTAAGATAAATATTCCTTTCCTCTAAACCGGCCCACCATAGTTGAACCGGCCTTCTAGGCCTTGGGTCTTGTCATCCGTCTGATCCGCCCGTCGGTTTACCAGTGAGTCATAACGACCAAACGGATTGCTTGTAAACCGCCAAGGTCAGGGCGGGTCTTCAGATAAACCGCCAAGTCCGGCCGGGTTAACTTCCGGCCGGTTTACCCCGCGGGGTATATCCCCGACATTAGCCCCCAAGTTTAGCTTGGATTCATCCATGGTAAACTTATGCTGCAAAATAAACATAAGAACAAATTTGACAGGTTGCGCTCCGGGTTAAGAATTCTTGTAAACCGGTACTTGATCATCCTTAAGTCCTTGTCATTCCTCCTTCTAGAAAATCCAGGTTAATAACCAGCTTCATACTCAAATTGCTGACATTGGTTTCTCATAGAAAAATATTGTAAAGAATAATCCACTTGAGTTGGCTTCCAAAGCGCCGGTTTAAGAAATATTGGTCTTGTAATACTCATCTGATATTCAGCCGGTTTGAAAATGTAGACTCGTCGTTTTATCATTGTCAAGATTGCCGGTTTATAAGAACTGAATTCCAGGTCATGATTATTTCCAATGCCGGTTCATGATTGTTGTAGACACCGGGTCATAATGATTGGCTCAAAACAGAAAATTGGAAGATATTTCTCCGTTATATCCCTATTACCTGTAGCCCCCAAGTGTCGGGTTGTCATGCTTGCAGCAATCTGGGACTTGTAATTGACTGATGCCCATAAAACTTCAACCAATGTAGCCCCCAAGGGCCGGCTCATTATGTAATAATCAGCAGGGACTTTGTAAATATAATCTTTTAAACTTTGAACAGCAACGTGTAGCCCCCAAGGGCCGGCTCAGTAAGATAATATTTGAGAAGGGACTTTGGTATATACTTCAATGAAAATAACATCATATGATATAACCCTCATCATGGGCCTTGAATCCACGTCCACAAGGTTAAGAGCCTTGTGCTTTACCAACTGAGCAGTGGACCCTTCAATATAATGGAAAAAAAGCTTTGTACCTTGAATAGTTGACAGGAGCAATTGGTAGCCCCCAAGGGCCAGCTCATTATGATGTGATGAGTTGGGTCTTCAATAAGATGAGCAATAATGTAGCCCCCAAGTGCCGGGTTGTAAGCCTGCAGCGACTCGGGACTATTCCTTCAATTGTAGAAAATGATAACCATTGCGCTAAAGCGACTTTGAAAACCTTAATCATAATATTAATAACCATAATAAAAATCCAGTCATGTTGGCCATTCAAGATAATATAATCTCGTATGAAAACCTTTATTCATCCAATATCATAATGAAAATTCAGCCAAGTTTGGCTATTTGAATAATATAATTCAATAATTTATAAGCGCATGATTCCAATGGCGCAATCCAAATATATACTGGCGACTTATAGTCCAAAGCCAGACCGGTTTAATAAACACTGGATAATTTATCATCATACTGGCGACTTATTGTCTTAAAGCCAGGCCGGTTTAACAAACACCGGATAATTTATAATCATGCTTTATTCAACCTGTTTCTGCATACAACAAGTTTAAAGTGTCCTGGCGGTTTACCGCCGGACGGGTCATAATGCTCAACATATAACCTGGGTTTATAACCAGGGCTGCACTTAAAAATATGAAATATATCATACCTGTGACATTGAATCACATCGTTGGTTTACCAACTTTTTGTAGTAAGAGTGATAACCCCAATCTTGAGTAATGATAACTCCTTCCATATTGCGCCGATTTATGATAAAACCGTACCGGGTTGTGATAAACACCGGATTAACCATATATATACTGGTGACTTGTAGTCAAGCCAGACCGGGCTGATAATCTCCGGATTATAATTTGATCATGCACTCACAACTTGTAGTTGAAAGCCGAGCCGGGTTGATAAACACCGGTTTACTCCATAATAGGATGGTAACAGAAAATTAAACCGGGCTGATAATCTCCGGATTATAATTTGATCATGCACTCACAACTTGTAGTTGAAAGCCGAGCCGGGTTGATAAACACCGGTTTACTCCATAATAGGATGGTAACAGACAATCAAACCGGGCAGATAATCTCCGGTCTAAAAATGGACCGTGTTCCGCCAATTTAGCTGTTTGAACCGGTACAAAATACTGTCGGTTTAAAAAACACAAATAAAATAGCAACTTCTCAAGAAAGGCTATTAAAGCAAAAGCAATGGCAACAATTTTTTGCAAAAGAAGAGCTCTACTGAGCTTGGTCAGATGGAATTACCATGGTCAGACGCAACCAAGCCCCCCGAAGGCGTAGCAATGGTGCCAGTCAGCCAGGACCCCAAAATGACGCGTGGCGTTACGCCGGCCAAGTGGCATTGCATTGGTTCGGATTCGACCAAGCCCCCAAGTGACTCAGTGGCCTAGGGCCGATCAAGTGGCATTGCATTGGTTCGGACACGACCAAGCCCCCAAATGACTTATTGGCTATTTAAAAGCCGATCAGAAGGCATTACCATCATCAAGACATGACCGAGCTCCCATAAGGTGTAACTACGGTTCAAGTCGATTAGGTCCCCAACTGACTTAGTGGCATATGTGCCAGCCAGAAGGCATTACCGTCGTCAAGACATGACCAAGCTCCCCGGAGGTGTAGCTACGGTTCAAGTCGACTAGGTCCCCAACTGACTTTGTTGCTCTTCTGTGAAGCGACCTCAAGGGGTAAACCGGAGGTTGCCCTAAAGCGAATCCACTCCGTGTAACCATGCATGATATAAAGAATAGATACCCCGCTTTACAAAGCGGGAGCCCCCATGTGATAAATAATATGTCAAGCCAATAAGGCCGGATACCCATGTTTGAACCGCGCATCATGGCAGCAGGTCCTCTTCGGTAATTTTTAACTTTTTTGCAAGAGGTATATTCTTCTTGAACCGGGATCTTGAACCGGATATTGAAAGCTTCAACACTGTGGGAGACATCTTCCCCTTGAACCGGATTTTAAACCGGAATCTTCATTTTCAGCCGGAAATTTTCTGACGGCCTTTAAACTCGAACTTGCGAGAAGTTAATTCCTTTTTGAACCGGACATTGTTAAACCGGATCTGAGCGCTTCAGAACTTTGTGGGAGAACAGATTTCCTTTGAACCGGATTGTAAACCGGAATCCTTTCTGATGACCCGGATCTTCTTCATTGAGCCAGGATTTTGTAACTGTCATATACCCTCTAAACCGGAAATTTTCTGACGTTCTTTAAATTTTCATCAATATAACAGTAGCCTCCGGGATCGGGTTGTCTTTCCCTCCATCGTCCTGGGGGTCTTAAACCGGCTGAAACTGGCAACAATTGCTGGGTCATGTCATCGTAGCCCCCGGGTCTCAAAGGCGGCTCGAGGAGTTGGCTTGAGATTCTCCATATCTGACCGTGATATAAACCGGTATAACTTGTATATCATTGGTGTTGATAACACGATGTGAATACACAGAAGGTTGAGGTAACTGCGGCGGGTTGTAAATGATCCCGTATGAACCGTGTCAGCAACTCGGCCAATGGTTCCTTCCAACTGGTGATTTGAAGTTAACCAAACTGTAGCGGCGGTGACTTGTGCGCCTGCCCATTGATCCATCCAGTGCAGACGGCGGTTGATGATAATTTGCCTCCGATTTGAAAGAAAACCGGGCTACCCAAGCTGTGACTTGTTCATACTCAATGAATAGATCACACAGATAGGTGCGGCCCGGTATGTTGATGTCGACCAGGCCGTGAGAAATGGACGGAAAGATGACCTCAGCATCATAGGCGGCTCAAACAGATGAACCGGCCGCGGTGTTGTAAACCGGCGCGGACGGGCGATTTAACCACGTAGTTTTGATGTAGTGAACAATTGTCCTGCATCACCAATATTGCAGACCAAGGCAAAGATCAACTGCTCTTTGACAAAAATAATATGTGCCAAAAAATATATTTTAGATGAACATCACCTGATGTGCCAGGCTAGAAATAATCTGCCATGAAATTGATGATCGCCAGGTGGAGTTGAAGTCGCTCACGGTAAACCGGCCGTGGCGTGGTAAACCGGTGCGGACGGGTGAGTCGGCCGCGGCGTTGTAAGCTAGTGCAGACACATGAACCGGCCGCGAGGGCGGACGAGCGAGTCGTCCGTGGCGTTGTAAAGCGGGTAATCAGGCATGGACGAACACCGGGCACAATATTGCAAGCACGTGCTCCGTACCCATGGTATAAACCACAATTGTCCTGCGTACAAAATATAAACAGGGCGGAGTAGTTGTTTGGAGAATTGAATATGTACTTAAAAATAGATAGGGTAAATAGCACCTGTTATACTGATTGATAATCCGTTGGATAATCCGCGAAAGTGCTCTGCCTTCGTCATTAACACAGCCGTTTCCAGGACTCTTCTAAATAACCATCAACATTATTTAGCATTCCGGTAGCGCAGCGGCAAGCCTTTTTCGGCTGTTTCCTCATGTGTGCTAGATCGCTGCCTATTTTTTGAATTTTGATGGCAAAGATTGGGTGCCCTGTTGAAATAGGAGTGACGCAACGGCTGGACGATGCAGAGATGGGCTGCTCGGAGGCTCCGCAATGACGTTGTGCTATGGCATGGAGGCGGTCGGTTTGGAACAGAGACCGTGGTGGCTTTGACACGGCCATGGGGCAGGGATGCCGGCGGTTCGGCTGTGGAGGCGAGTGAAATGACTCGGGGCCGCGAGTCCGGGCGGCTCCAGGCAGAGCAGTGGCCGGGCGACTCGGAACGACGTGGCGGCTCTGCGGAGGCGGGACGACTTGACCTGCGGCGGCGATTTTGGAGGCAGGCCAAAGCGGAGGCGCGGTGGATGGGCGCCGGGCGTAACCGCACTGGGCGATGCGGGAGGACAGCGCAGGCGGCGCACGGGCCAGAGGCCGGCAGAGGTGGAAGCGGCTTTGTCGAGCCCGCGGAAGTGGCAGCTCGCGGCGGCCGGTTTAGAGGCGGCGAGACAGCAGTGTCCGAATCCATCTTCCCGTCCCTGTCCTTGTCCTGGTCGTTGACCAATCCATTTTTTAACAGGTTTCTTGCTGGCTGTATATGCGCGTGTAACACTAGTAGTACTATTATTACTCATTAATAGTAGCTGCAGGCTTTTAGCAGACTAGTTTATGGATTTGCTTCGGGGCGACCCTTGTGTCAATCCATCTCGGACACAGATTTAGCTGATTTCTGTGACGGCACCCAATAGAATTTTCTGTTGATCTTGGTCGGATCAGCTGCAACCCTAACTCGTCGGGATGTGACATCTCATGAGCCGGATAACGCTCGTAGGTAGCGCTGCACTCTTCGATGACATGAACGTGAATCCCTATCTGGCTCGGTGGCGTGTGGCAACAGCAGCAAAAATTGAATTTCGACGGATCGCCAGCCGCGGCGCCGCACAACCCGCAACCCTAATCCTATGCTCTTTCGACTGTTCATCTTTGACGTAGATCCTTTCTTTATCCAAAAAATTGCGAACACCTCGATCCCTGGGGAGATCCCTCCAAGAACTCATCACCACCGTGCGCATGCCCCACGGTGGGAGCCAACTGTCGTGGATTTGTGACGGCAGATGTCCTTAGTGTCAGGACTTAGTCGCGAGGCCAACGCATCCATGTGGTCGCTTGAGAGGGGTTGAGTGGGACGAGAGACGCAGGGCGGATCAACACGCAAGACAAGGGTTTAGACAGCTTCGGGCCCCGGGAAACATCATCCGGTAAAAACCCTACATGCTGTTTGAGGCTAGGTCTCATTATCATCCCAAGGGAGACGCCGTAAACCGGCTCTTGTATCTAGCCCTAGAGATTATTGATTGCTTGTGGCTTGTAGCTTCTAACCTGTCCCTCTTTGGGGAGCCCTGCCCCTCCTTATATATGTTGAAGGGGCGGTTTACATGTGGAGTCCTATTGGGATTAGGACTAGTCTATCTCTAATACAAACCGGATACAAGTCCTGGTCTTAACTCTTTGTAAGATAAATATTCCTTTCCTCTAAACCGGCCCACCATAGTTGAACCGGCCTTCTAGGCCTTGGGTCTTGTCATCCGTCTGATCCGCCCGTCGGTTTACCAGTGAGTCATAACGACCAAACGGATTGCTTGTAAACCGCCAAGGTCAGGGCGGGTCTTCAGATAAACCGCCAAGTCCGGCCGGGTTAACTTCCGGCCGGTTTACCCCGCGGGGTATATCCCCGACAGATAGGGATCTCGGTCTCACCGAGATGGGATTGCAATTTCTCTATTTCCCTTCGTAACGCTTTGGTCTAACTGAAGTGAGCGATCGGTCCCACCGAGATTGTAATGTAAACTCCCTGTTTCCCTTTCGTAACATTTCGGTCTCACCGAAAAGAGCGAATCGGTCCCACCGAGTTTACCTGACCAACTCTCTGGTTAGCTTATTACCAAATTCGGTCCCACCGAGTTTGTATAATCGGTCACACCAAGATTACGTTATGCCCTAACCCTAACCATATCGGTCCTACCGAGTTGCATCTCAGTCCCACCAAAAATCCTAACAGTAACTAGGTTTGCTGAATCGGTCCGACCGATTTTAACTATTCGGTCCCACCGAGTTGGGCATATTGTGTGTAACGGTTAGATTTTGTGTGGAGGCTATATAAACCCCTCCACCCACTCTTCATTCGTGGAGAAAGCCATCAGAACACATCTACACTTCCAATACACATGTTCTGAAAGAGAACCACCTACACTTGTGTTGAGGTCAAGATATTCCATTCCAACCATATGAATCTTGATCTCTAGCCTTCCCAAGTTGCTTTCCACTCAAATCTTCTTTCCACCAAATCCAAATCCTGTGAGAGAGAGAGAGTTGAGTGTTGGGGATACTATCATTTGAAGCACAAGAGCAAGGAGTTCATCATCAACACACCATTTGGTACTTCTTGGAGAGTGGTGTCTCCTAGATTGGCTAGGTGTCACTTGGGAGCCTCCGACAAGATTGTGGAGTTGAACCAAGGAGTTTGTAAGGGCAAGGAGATCACCTACTTCGTGAAGATCTACCGCTAGTGAGGCAAGTCCTTCGTGGGCGACGACCGTGATGGAATAGACAAGGTTGCTTCTTCGTGGACCCTTCGTGGGTGGAGCCCTCCGTGGACTCGTGCAACCGTTACCCTCCGTGGGTTGAAGTCTCCATCAACGTGGATGTACGATAGCACCACCTATCGGAACCACGCCAAAAACATCCGTGTCTCCAATTGCGTTTGAATCTTCCAAACCCTTCCCTTTACATTCTTGCAAGTTGCATGCTTTACTTTCCGCTACTCATATACTCTTATGCATGCTTGCTTGAATTGTGTGGAGATTGCTTGACTTGTGCTAAGATAGCTAAAATCTGCCAAGAACTAAAATTGGGAAAAGGCTAGATTTTTATTTGGTCAAGTAGTCTAATCACCCCCCTCTAGACATACTTCCGATCCTACAATAAGAAGACCCACCTCCTGGTGGCAGTTGATAAATTCACTAAGTGGGTTGAGGCAGAACCAGTCAGCAAGTGTGATGTAGCCACATTAGTTCAGTTCATGAAGAAAGTAACCTTTCGTTTTGGTTATCCTCACAGCACCATAACTGATAATGGTACTAATTTGTCCAAAGGTGCTATGAAAGAGTTCTGTCAACGAGAGCATATTTGTCTTGGCGTCTCACCTGTAGCTCACCCTCAGTCCAATGGTCAAGCTGAACGAGCCAATCAAGAAATCTTGAGAGGAATCAAACCCCGACTTATGGTCCCTTTGCAGAGGACGCCGGGTTGTTGGGTTGAGGAGTTGCCCTCTGCTACCTCTTGAGCACTGTGTTGGTTTTCCCTTGAAGAGGAAAGGGTGATGCAGCAAAGTAGCGTAAGTATTTCCCTCAGTTTTTGAGAACCAAGGTATCAATCTAGTAGGAGGCTACGCGCGAGTCCTTCGCACCTACACAAAACAAATAAATCCTCGCAACCAACACGATAAGGGGTTGTCAATCCCTTCACGGTCACTTACGAGAGTGAGTTTTGATGGATATGATAGGCTAATATTTTTGGTATTTTTATGATAAAGATGCAAAGTAAAATAAAAGCAAAGTAAAAAGCAAAGGAAATAACTAAGTGTTGGAAGATTAATATGATGAAGATAGACCCGGGGGCCATAGGTTTCACTAGTGGCTTCTCTCAAGAGCATAAGTATTTTACGGTGGGTGAACGAATTACTGTTGAGCAATTGACAGAATTGAGCATAGTTATGAGAATATCTAGGTATGATCATGTATATAGGCATCACGTCCGAGACAAGTAGACCGACTCCTGCCTGCATCTATTACTATTACTCCACTCATCGACCGCTATCCAGCATGCATCTAGAGTATTAAGTTCATGAAAACAAAGTAACGCCTTAAGCAAGATGACATGATGTAGAGGGATAAATACATGCAATATGATACAAAACCCATCTTGTTATCCTCGATGGCAACAATACAATATGTGCCTTGTTGCCCCTACTTTCACTGGGAAAGGACTACACAAGATTGAACCCGAAGCTAAGCACTTCTCCCATTGCAAGAAAGATCAATCTAGTAGGCCAAACCAAACTAATAATTCGAAGAGACTTGCAAAGATAACCAATCATACATAAAAGAATTCAGAGAAGATTCAAATATTGTTCATATATAGACTTGATCATAAACCCACAATTCATCGGTCTGAACAAACACACCGCAAAAAGAAGATTACATCGAATAGATCTCCACAAGAGAGGGGGAGAACATTGTATTGAGATCCAAAAAGAGAGAAGAAGCCATCTAGCTACTAACTATGGACCCGAAGGTTTGACGTAAACTACTCACACTTCATCGGAGAGGCTATGGTGATTATGTAGAAGCCCTCCGTGATGGATGCCCCCTCCGGCGGAGCTCCGGAACAGGCCCCAAGATGGGATCTCGTGGGTACAGAAGGTTGCGGCGGTGGAATTAGGTTTTTGGCTCTGTATATGATCGTTTGGGGGTACGTAGGTATATATAGGAGGAAGAAGTACGTTGGTGGAGCAACGGGGGGGGGGGGCATGAGGGTGGAGGGCGCGCCCCCTACCTTGTGGCCTCCTGTAAGCTTCTCTTACGTATGGTCCAAGTCTCCTGGATCATGTTCGTTCCAAAAATCACGCTCCCGAAGGTTTCATTCCGTTTGGACTCCGTTTGATATTCTTTTTCTTCGAAACTCTGAAATAGGCAAAAAATCAGCAATTCTGGGCTGGGCCTCCGGTTAATAGGTTAGTCCCAAAAATAATATAAAAGTGAATAATAAAGCCCAATAATGTCCAAAACAGTAGATAATATAGCATGGAGCAATAAAAAATTATAGATACGTTGGAGACGTATCACCCTCCGTGTTGTGGAGTATAAACACCACCCCAACAGATCGACGGGTTACACCCTTTCTTCATGGTTTACGGGGATGAGGCGGTTCTGCCAAGTGGCATCCATCATGACTCACCCTGCGTGGTGGCTTATGTTGAAGTTGATAATGAAAAAGCACGTCAGGATGCTCTTGACTTGTTGGATGAGGAGTGTGACTTGGCGGCGGCTCGTTCGGTGATATACCAGCAAGATCTGTGCCGTTATCATAGCCGTCGGGTTAAAACTCGAACCTTTCAAGAAGGCGACTTGATGCTCCAGCTCATCCAGGATCAAACAGATATGCACAAATTATCCCCGCCTTGGGAAGGGCCCTTTGTGGTCAGCAAGAATCTGAACAAAGGGTCATACTACCCCATTGATATTCGAGAAAACAAGGACTCGCGCACATCGGAGGAGGAGACCCATCGAGTGTGGAATATTGCTCATCTGCAACTGTATTACACTTGAGCCACCGACTCTTGTGCTGTACATACCTTCATCAATGTATATATTTTGATCAGTATAATAAAGTCGTCATCCCTGAGAATTCGGGGCCTCTGTCATTTCAGTTCAAAGAAGTTGAGTCTTTAATTTCTGATCATTGGTCTCATGGGGGCTTCCTGCTCACCGAGCATAGCTGTTCACACCCATGTGATCCGGTTTCCAAGCCGACTCATTGGTCACATGGGGGCTTCCCGCTCACCGAGCATAGTTATTCACACCCATGTGATCCAGTTTCCAAGCCGACTCATTGGTCACATGGGGGCTTCCTGTTCATCGAGCATAGCTGTTCGCACCCATGTGATCCGGTTTCCAACCCGACTCATTGGTCTCATGGGGACTTCCTGCTCACGAGCATAGCTGTTCACACCCATGAGATCCGGTTTCCAAGCCGACTTTGAGTTAAACCTGCTTGTTCACAAGATGCTACTCCGCCAGGTGACCCGCCAAACTCTTGATAGTTACTCTTTTCAATAAGACCTTGAACTTGTCAAGGTTCAAACGGCGACCTTTGTCACGTGAGAGCCGGCTTACACATAGCTAGGATAAACTCACCTATTGTCGCAGTCTCTCTGCTATGTGGCCCAATTGTACTCTTAACAATTACTCTTTTCAATAAGAGCCTGAACTAGTTAAGGTTAAAACAACGGATTTATGAAACATGAGAGCCGACTTACAGGATAAAAATGATTTTTTTTAAACAGAATAGAGCCGCACTCTTCTGGACCTGTCAAGCCTCCGGCTTATGGACTTACATATTTACAACATCGATATGCTACTGGTCTACATGTATGACTTCATATTTGAATAAGTATTTGGTTTTTTTCAAACCGCCCTGGTTATAGACTTTAAGTCGCCAGAATATATTATGCTGAACATTATGACCCGCCCTGGCATAAACCGCCAGGGTATCTGTTGTTCACTATGTGCAGGAACCTTGTACGATAACATGATATTCCTTGCAAGTTCATCCACGGCACATGGAAAAATCATCATTAGTTTCAAAGGCCAAAACATGCATGATGGCATGATAGATCATTGTTTTCACTAGCCTATTACACGGCTCTCAATGCCCAAATGATTAAGTGTTTTTTCAAGAAGCGACGTGATGCAGTTTGAGAGTCGCCCCATGGATCAGTTGTCCTGGTCTTGGCGAGTTGAAGGTTCCGGGTTATCTTGCACCGGTTCTTCTTCTTCTTCTTCCGTCATATGGAAGTTAGTTGATGACCAATTTATGCCAGTCATGGCTTGAAACTCAGCTTCATCATCGATAAGTTCAGACGGATCAATTTCAGGAGCAAAGTGAGCTTACGTGTTGGAGGGATGAGATTCACAACATCATAAGCCGGCACCCTGCTTTTTGAATTCTCTGTCGTATGAGCCGCCTGATATCTGGACATGTCAGTTTCTTCGGCGAGTTGGCTTGCCTGTGGGCGCATCTCCTTCACGCAATTAGCAAAATCATCGTGATCAAAGGGAGACCCGTCCTCTTTAAAACTTGGGCAGCCAGTGGCCAACTCGGCCGGGTCTAGTTCTGCCTGCCACGCCTTCGCCTGACTCGAGGCAGTATAACAGCGGCTCTAGCAGATGACCGCTTTATTTCTTCGATTCTTGCGGGTAGGACAGAGAGCTTGTTCAAAACATACCTGAGAAGAGAAGGTGCTTGCTTGGTGTGCGAGATGGCGACTATTGTGTGCTGAACGCCTGTATATAATTGCTCCACCAGCGTATAAATTGCCTTTAGCTTTACCAGCATATCTTGGCCAAGATTGGTACTCCTGGGGCCTGTTAAACAAACATGCAATCAAGTCGCCAAACGAGTTAAGAAGTTGAGCATTGGAAATGATCACAATATCCACTATTACTTACCAAAGATAGCGTCAGTCATCTGCGTAATATGGCGTTTTAAGCTGGTGAGCTCTGCGGTGACCTCTTGCAAAGAAGCTTCAGCATTTTCTGCTCCTTTGCACTAAGGCAGTCTTTTCTTCAGCCCAGGCGGTTCTTTCTGCAGCAAACCCGGTTTTGAGTTTTTCCATCTCATTCAAGCTAAATTTGAACTTGGATTCAGCTTTCCGGGTCTCAGACTCTTGAAGTTCGAGTCTGGTTCTCAAATCAGCCAATTGAGATTCAACTTGAGTTGAGGCCTCCTGTAAACAAGAGGTTAAACAATTATAAGAAGCTATGTCAAGATATAATACAGACAAAGTCCCAAGCCCAAGCAATACAACCTAACCAGGAGTAGGCTTTTACCTCCACTGTGAGGGGTCGAACCTGGGTAACTCTTGTGTCCTTTGTCCCGTTCAACCCCTCCAAGCTAACCTAAAGTGCGATGGCTCCACACCTAAGTCCTTTCGCTAGGACATCGCCCATGGAAAAACTACGACAGTAACCTTGAGCCTGCTACGGGTCGTAAGATCCATGGGCCTCCTACGGGCCGTCGAATAAATGGGCCTCCAACGGGCCGTAGAATCAGTGGGCCTTGGGCCGTCAGATAAATGGGACCACATGGGCCATAAATGGGCATAATTGGTAGCGGGCTAGCATGGTAACGGGCCGTTAACAGGCCAGAAGACAGCAAAGGCTTAATTCTGTCATAGGCATAACGGGTAGTTAATAGGCCAGAATATAGGACGAGCTGGAAACGACGCAACAGGTTAACATGCCACAAACGGGCCGATTATAAACACGGGCTGAAATTGTCCCATTAGGGTAACAGTCCAGTGACAGGCCAGAAGTAATCGAGGGCCGGAAAGGAGCCCAAGAATGTATGGGCCGTCAGTAGGTCGAACTAACACGGGCTGGAAATAGCCCATGTGAATCATGGGCCGTTACTGGGCATGAAGACATTTACTGTTTATTATGGGCTAGAGTCATCGTGGCCCATTAAAGTGCCCAAAGATACAAAAGGCCACATATGGGCTGAAAGAGTTTGTGGGCCATACATGGGCCAAAAATGAAGCATGCTGGTATTATACTGGACGGCCCACATGACGTTGTTGGGCCGATTTCGGGAACGCCATAACGGGCCGTGAGTTACCGTGCCGTAAAATGGGCTATATGCGAACAGACCATTAACAGCTTTTCATGGACCGACCCGCTAGCTTTTGACCAAATCAAACGGACCGGCCTTTGTAAGCTAAATGGGCCAGTGTTAGGCCATTGCACGTGTCGACATATCATAGGCGCCTATCTGACCCAATGATGAGCTGACACGTGTTTCCTCCGGCCAATGAGAATTTTACACGTGGAAAATCGCTATTGGTCATTGCTGTTAATAGGTTATCGGATCCAAAACCGGACCCGATGGCTTAACAATGACCTGTTACGGTGGATGCCACGTGTCGGTTACCTTTGACGAAAGCACTTCCATGACGCGTCATTTATAGTCATGGAAGTGAACACTTCCGTGATGATAATTTTGGTATTGTCATGGAACACTTCTAGGGCAGCACAGGTATGACTATCTTGATTCTGTCATAAAATTGTCATGGATGTACATGCATGACAGAAAATGTGACCTACTATGACAAACACGTATCATCACGAAAGTGTGTTTTTTTGTAGTGTGATCCTAAAATAACTGAGCAAGATTCTTAGAGAATTAATAATGATGTGCCTAGTCCATCTGAGAAAAAAAAAGAAAAAGATAGAACTTTGCATGCTTCTAGTGAACCTGAGGTAGAAAAACCTTCAGAGAATAGTAATGATGTTTCTATTTCTGATGCTGAGACACAATCTTATAATGAACATACACCTAGTGATATTGATAAAGATAATGATAATGATATTCATGTTGATGCTCAACCAGATAATTATGTAGAAATCGAACCTGTTGTTGATCTTGATAACCCACCTCCTAAGAATAAAAGATATGATAAAAGTGATTTCATTGCTAAGAAACATGGTAAGGAAAGAGAGCCATGGGTTAAAAAACCTATGCCATTCCCAACTAAACCACCTAGGAATAAAGATGAGGAACAATTTGAACACTTTGTTGAAATGCTTAGACATGTTTTCTTGCGTACTCGTTTGACTGATATATTGAAGATGCCCCCATATGCTAAATACACGAGAGATGTTGTCACTAATAAAACAAAGATACATGAAGCTGAAATTTCTACCATGCTTGCAAACTATTCATTTAAGGATGGAGTACCTAAGAAACTAGGAGACCCGGGAATACCCACTATACCATGCTCCATTAAAAGAAGTTATGTTAAAACTACTTTATGTGATTTGGGAGCCAGTCTTAGTGTTATGACTTTCTCTTTATATAGGAGACTTGCTTTGAATAAGCTCACACCTACTGAAATATCTCTGCAAATGGCTGATAAAACTACTTCTATACCTATTGGAATTTGCGAGGACGTGCCCGTTGTAGTTGCAAATGTTACTATCCTGACAGACTTTGTTATACTTGAAATGCCCGAGGATGAAAACAAGTCTATCCTTGGTAGACCCTTTTTGAATACTACACGGGGCTTTTATTGATTGCAACAAAAGCAAGGTCACTTTTCATATTAATGGTAGTAAGCATATGGTACACTTTCCGAGGAAACAATTCCAAGTGAATGGTATCAATTGTATTGAAAAAGTTTTGACAATTATTATTGGAGGTTTTCAATTCCCTATTCCTTCAGTCAAAAATAAATATGAAACTCTTATTATTGGGGAGATGCATATCCCCGTTGAGGTAACCTAGTGTTATACAAAGATTCTTTGGTTTCATGTCATTCAAAAAGGTTTGTTAATAAGACTTGATCAACCTTATTAATGGATTCTTTTTGAGGGGCATGTGGTCGATGAATTTAGTAAGCACAACCTACTGTACCCGCTGTTTACTCTCTGTTATTTAAAGTTAATAAAGTGGAAATGTCATGATTATCATGTTTTCTGAATTTTCTGTGCAATAAAATGTCCAAAAAATAAAAGTTCTCAGAATGCCCTAAAATTTAGTATGATCTTTGTAGAATATTTAAGAATTTTTTGCACTGAACGCACCCCAGGGGGTGCACCTGTGAGCCACAAGCTCACATGGCGTGCCTAGTGGGCTTGTGGATCCCCGCTCACTTATCCCAGCCGCCCACTCCCTTCTTCTTCCTCCAGAAAAAGTCACTAGCTTGTTCAAACCTGTGTTCTTGCTCCTTTGCCTGCAATTTTTGATCTCCTTGCTCGAAAACTGTTTTGGGTGATTACTCTTCGGTATGTGACTCCTCCAATGGTCCAATTAGTTTTTGTTCTAGTGATTTTATATATTGCAATTTTTTGCTGTTGTGGTGACCATGTTTTTGAGCTTGCATGTTAAATTTATATGGTCCAAAGTAGTTTTCATGCATGATATAGCCTCTAGACACTTGAAGGAGTAGTTGCTATCAATTTGGTTAAGTTTTGTTCACTTTTATTTCGAGTCACTGAAAATTTCAGAAATTTTTCAGAGGAAAAAAATTCTTAGAAAAATATTCAAAGGTGGTTCCTTGAGCAAGAGCTCTCCAAGGCTCGCTATAAGTGAGCCAGACCTTGAACTGCCACAAACAACTCTTGTGCACCCGTATGAATGGCCGTTGGATTCCTTCATGACTCAGGCTGGTATTAAGGACGAGTTTGATATGTACGTGCATAATGCCGGGTTGATGGACTTCATGTCACGTAAGTTCCCACAATACTGTAATCTTACTGATATTTTTGTGCGAAAATTTGAGTACGTGTCTCATCAAAATTTACATGTTGTTATCTTCAACTTATGTGAAAATCCTTTTCTCATGGATATCGAAGAATTTTGTGAAGCTTGTAAAATTCCCTATTGGGAGATATGTACTGGGCCTCATAAATATGATTGCAATGAACTTTTGCTAAATATTACTAGGGGTGAAACTAGAGGCATAACACAAGCTACTATAGGGAGAATCCATTTTCCGGCTATACATTATTTTGTTCTATTCATAGGTAGATGCATTAATGGTAAACATGATCTTAGTCATCTTTGTGCCCCTAATTTGAGCATTCTTAAGAGTGCGGTGTGGAGATATAGACAATTTAACATGGGGGCCATTGTTGCACGTCGTTTACATAATAATGCCTCAGTTGGTGATTTCTTCGGTGGAGTTTACGATACTCGTTTAGCTTCTCATCTTGGCGTTCCCATTAGAGAAAATGATATATTGCTACCACCTAGTTTTCTCGATTATAATGCTATGGAACGCCACCGGTTCCTTGAGAGGAATGACCCTCCCCTCCGTTACAGGCTAATCTTTAACCAACATCGTGTTTTTCATTTTACTTTGCTTGCTCCTGCCTTCTTTTACTTTCAAGAAAAATATAGACATTACATACTTGAGGAGGAGGCCGAGGAGTACGAGAGAGCGGTGGAGACCGCTCACCTTAACGAGGCAACCCGCCAAGCTGTGGTAGCTGCATTTCAGTACAACACGAAGTACGATTCCGGGTATTACCCAGGCCATCAGGGGCCATGCACAGACCAACTTAGGCCAAAAGCCTAAGCTTGGGGGAGTAAGTATTTCTCACCAACATTACATTCATGTACCACACATTCATTCCAGTTGTCGGTGTTCATCCTTTTTCATTGTATATCCATGTTAGTTTTATTTCCGCTTTCTTCTTGTGTGTTTGAAAAACTTTGAAAACCCAAAAATAGTTCTCATTTCTTTTAGGTTTTTTCTTTCTCGTTTAGCTAATTCGTGTAGTAAAAGAAAACCCAAAAAGATTTCTCACTCTTCTTTTGTTTGTCTGGAGCTTTCCCGTGTAAACAGTTTTTCTCATTTTTCGTTCTTCCTTGCTTTCTTCAGTAAACCAAAAACTCCAAAAACATTTCAGTGTGTTTCTTTGAAATTCTTTTCTTTTCTTTAAGTTGTCATAAGGAGAAGACCATGATGAAATTGTTGAGTGGCCCTCATATGCATTATTTTTGATCTAACAGGACGGGCAAGTTGCCGGGCTTGAGTAGCCATAGTCCTTCTCTGCTACATGTCTGCGTCTCCGTGCTGTTGACCAGCTCGTCTTCGTTGATAGCAAAGTTGATATTGGCGGTCAGCAACTTCGGTCGTTAGTTTGCTTGATGCTTTTGTTGGTCGAGTCCTTTAAAAAGGAAGGCAGCTGCCACATGGATGGTTTAAGCCAAGTGGACATGACACTTCTTCCCGGGCCTTTTACAGTGCCCTGCTAGTGTATTAGTCTGAAATTCGTCGTTGTTCGGTTAAGCCGATGATGACGTATCATTCGTTTTCGGCTCCTCGGCAACCCATGGAATTTTTAGTGCAAAGTTGTGCACCCTAGGTATGTAGTGCCCTTCCCAGGGGAGGTGAATGAGGAGCCTGTGCCCCTATTTTGGGTAGGATGATGTCTGACCGAGGTCGGCATGGGCAGCCCGTGTGCGCTTTGATGAGCTCGCCATATGTTTGGCTACGAGGGCCGCCTCCTTGGTTGCCTGTACCTCACCTGCGCAAGCCATGATCCGCTCTTCTGTTCAGAGGGAGTGTATAATGTTGCCACTGACTCTAATAACACCTTTTAGTCCTGGCATTTTTATCTTTAAGTAAGCGTAATGCGGGACTGCGCTGTAGCGCGCAAATGCAGTGCGCCCGAGCAGCGCATGGTACCCACTTCTAAATCAAAGATTAACTCTTCGCTCCAGAAGTTCTGGGGTGACCCGAATACTACCTCCAGTACTATTGTTGCTGTGCAGTAGGCTTCGACACCAGGTATGACACCTTTAAAGGTAGTGGTGTTGGGCAACTGACTCTAGGGTGTAAATGTCCCGAAGTGCTCATTTCCTCTCATTTTAGGGGATGTTGGTGACATAAATCATGTTCACGTCCTTCACCTCATGAGGAAAATGCTTTTGGCCTCCATTATAGGGCTGCTAAGGTTCTTCCTGTTCTTCACTTCGAGGTTAGGTTTTACCTTGGACCTCCATCGCCATCTTCCCGGCCTGCTTGAAGACATAGCAATCCGGTTGGTACAGTTTGCTGGTTTGTTTGATGTGCCATGAATTTGGCATGGTCTGTCAAGGATCTTGTCTAGCTGGCTGGGTCCATCTTTGTTCCATTTAAAGGGCTTCATTTTCTGCCTGAATCTAGGTCCGTTGAACCCTGGGTTTACTACTGCGTCCTTTGTGTCGCTCCTGCAATTTTTATGCCCGCACCTGTTTTTGTTGGCCTGGGCTTGCCATTGGCGTCGCGAGCCTCCGAGGTGCTAGCATCCTTATTGTGAGTACTGCGAGCTAGCCAGCTGACCTCTCCCGTGCAAAAGTAGGTCATAAGTGAGGTGAGGGCCGCCATGGTCCTTGGCTTATCCTGCCCGATCTGTCGAGCGAACCATTCATCTTAGATGTTATGTTTGAATGCTGCAATGGCCTCGGCGTCAGGACAGTTGATAATCTGGTTCTTTTTTGTCAGGAACCAGTTCCAGAATTTCTGAGCTGACTCACTAGGTTGCTGAATGACATGGCTGAGGTCGTCGGCGTCCAAAGGTCGCACATAAGTGCCCTGGAAATTTGCCCTAAAGGCATCCTCGAGCGCTTCCCAGCTCCCGATGGAATGCGTGGGTCGGCTATTCAGCCAATGCCTTGTCGACTCCTTTAACTTGAGTGGTAAGTATTCGATAGCATGGAGGCATCTCCATTGGTCATGTGGATATGGAGAAGGAAATACTCGATCCACACAGCTAGATCAGTCATGCTATCGTACGACTCTATGTTGATGGGTTTAAACCCATCAGGGAACTGATGTTCCATCACCCTGTCTGTAAAACAGATCGGGTGAGCGGGGCCACAAAACTGAGCAGTGTCATGCTAGACATCAGGAGATATCCGTGTATAATCTTGATCCCGAGCTCAGCCGTTCCTGTCCAACCAACATCATAGCCGTCGAACGTAGCTAGCGCACACCTCCTTGATCCGTTGATGGAGCGAGGTGGCGTCCGGTTTGCCACTATCTGGCATCGAGTGTCACAAGGCTCAAAGTAATCAACAGGGTCCTTGTTGTGACCGCGTGATGCTGTTTGGGTGTGAAATCCTCCCTTGCTGGACTGTCACGCCCTCTAGGGGGTCGGTCAGGTTGATCAGCCCGTCCGCGTGTCAAAGGCATGTCGTCGGTTACCTCTTCGCCTAAATCGGGCAGCAGACGCCTGCGCGGGTAAGATTTGGGCATGCTGTGATGCAGCTCTTTGAGATCTTGCTCGGTTGAGAGTATTTTGACCCACTTGTCATTCAGTGCATCTTGGTTGGCTTGCAGCAGCTGCTGCTGCTTCCACTTCATGCTCCTAACGGTGGCCACAAGGGGACGTCGAAATTGTTCTTGCTCAAAGGGGTCCTCAGGGACTATAAAGTCCTCGGTACCTAGGCTCTCGTCCTCCTCGGACAAAGGTAAGTAGTTCTCATCAGCCCCTTCAAAGAGGTCATCGGGGTCTTCATCTTCGGGGATTCCAGTGGGATTGTGTTGTTGCCCTGGGGAGGTTTGAAAATCCTCCTCCAGATTGTGGGCCTCATCGGCTGCCGCGCCGTTGTTGGTAGCGGCGGCGGCGTGCCTGCTGGGGTCCCCGTTGGTACCTCTCCCTGGCCTTCACCGATGTTTTGACGAGTTCTTTGGAGTATATATCTACCATGTATACATCATAACTAGATGTTGCAGTTCACCTGCCAGTGTTGACCAATGGCGTAGTGGTTTCTGGAGGGCTGTCGACATATTCATCCATGTGAGTAGTCTCCTCGTACTCTAACATGTTGGTTAAATCGTCAACCGTGGCGACTAGGTGGGTGGTCGGTGGGATGTAAATTTCCCGATCGTTGGCTTTAAGTTCAATCTTGTCATAAACCATGGTCTGACCATCCGAGATTGGTAAGCTCTGGATGCAATCGAGTATCTCATTTAGTTGAGATAATTCCCCGGGGTTCATGGCTTGATAATATGTCTCCGTCGTATCTACTTTTCGTAATGCTTTTGCTCTTGTTTTGGACTCTAATTTGCATGATTTGAATGAAACTAACCCGGACTGACGCTGTTTTCAGCAGAACTACCATGGTGTTGTTTTTGTGCAGAAATAAAAGTTCTTAGAATGGAATGAAACTTTTTGGAGAATTTTTATGCGACAAAAGAAAAATACTGGAGCCAAGTATCGCCGGAGGGGGCCCCTGGGTGAGCACAACCCACCAGGGTGCCCCCTCCTGGCGCGCCCAGGTGGGTGATACGTCTCCAACGTATCTATAATTTTTTATTGTTCCATGCTATTATATTATCTGTTTTGGATGTTTTATATGCATTAATATACTATTTTATATCATTTTTGGGACTAACCTACTAACCTAGTGCCCAGTGCCAATTGCTATTTTTTTCTTGTTTTTGGCTTTTTCAGAAAAGAATATCAAATGGAGTCCAAACGGAATAAAACTTTCGCGGTGATTTTTCTTGGATCAGAAGACACCTGTAGGACTTGGAGAGGGGCCAGAAGGTTCCCAAGGAGGCCACAGGCCTGCAGGGCATGCCCCAAGGGGGGGCACCCCCTCGCTTGTGGGCCCCTCGGGAGTCCTCTAACCATAATTCTTGCTCTATAAATTCACAAATATTCCCAAACCACCAGAAGCATCCACCAAAATACTTTTCTGCCGCCGCAAGCCTCTGACCTCGCGAGATCCCATCTTGGGACCTTTTCCGATGATCTGCCGGAGGGGTATTCAATAACGGAGGGCCTCTACATCAACCCTATCGCCCTACCGATGATGCGTGAGTAGTTTACCACAGACCTACGACTCCATACACTACTGTAGGTTACTGCTAATGCGACAGTCCGATCAGAGACCCTTTGCCGAAACTGTGTGCGATGCCATAATCGCAAACGGTGGTGTAAAAAAACGTCAAAAGGGTGCAAAACGTTTGTAATGGCGGAGCCATCAAACACGGTTCGGATTTTAGTTGCGTGTGCGATGCAGGACACACGGTTAATCCATTCAAACTGTCTGCGATGTGGCAGAACAACATAAACGGGCAGCCATAACAATGTGTGTGCGATGCAGGGCACATGGTTAATCCATTCAAACTGTCTGCGATGAGGCAGAACAATAAATATGGGCAGCCATAACAATGTGTGTGCGATGCAGGGCACACGGTTAATCCATTCCAACTGTTTGCGATGAGGTAGAACAACAAAAATATAGAATTAAAAATAGATAATGTAACAAAGACTTGATGCAAATATATAGATAATGTAGCAACAGACGGTATATGTTCACAAATTTAGGCCATGCCGACCGTGGTAGGTTGAGATTGAACATACCGAGCGCTCCCTGAAGTCATCCGGAATGGTGAGATAGAACTTCGTTTCCGACTGGCGACGACCACAGTTGCCCGATTTGTGCTCGCACTGTGGACACATGAATGAACACCCATGAATCAGCTAGAACAAAAATGATTCCACGGTGATTTTCGCCGGTTGATTAACAGCGACCGACGGACTGCGATAAGAGATGAGTGAATATTTTGCTAATTAAGTTAATTACCTTCTCCATGAGAAAAATTCCCAGCCCAATCCCGCAGAAAACCCCAGTCGACCAGAGTCTAGAATGTCGGTGCAGATAGGCAGCGGAAAGCTGTGGAGGCCAAATCTGGTGCCGTTTGGAGCGCGACCTACGCCCGCCGCCAACCGTCGTCGTGCTTAGGGTGCAGAGTTGCGGAGGAGTCCACGGCGAGTGAGTGGGGACAAAGTGGGCGAGGGTTTTCTTTTCCTTTTGCATGTGTGAATGAACACATATGGTTCGCAGAGGTGATGGAGATAAATAGTGCACGATAGTAAATCACTGAGATTGAATGGGAATCCAAATTTCCTTTGTCCTTCATCCATGAGTTTTTTTTCTACGATGAACATAAACCCTGCTAATCACCGTGTTCAAATTTGACACTTTACCGGGTTCATTTACAATATTTAGGGGATTATGTGCATTTTGTAGGCATTAATGCACGTAATTCAAATTCAAACAATCTGTGCATGAAGGGGTGCACAATAACGGTCTGGAAAAACCATACTCGTGGTATTTAGTAATTTCTCAAGCCTTTTACAAGGAATGCGCAGAGATTTCAATGTAATGCGTGGCAATAGTCAACCTCAAACGCATCATTTACTTGGTTATCAACTATAGAACAATGAAATATGTGCTTAAAAAACATGACGGCTGGCATGGTGCCATTCTATGGCCTCACCGTGCCCTGGTTAAAAGCTGACAATGTTTGATTTATGTCGTCATGCACGCCCTTATTAAATCGAACCATCACTGAGGAAGTTCAATGCTTTCAAGAGGGAAATCACCAAGATTGAAGGGGAATCCAAATTTCTATCATAGTTTGTCACTCAGTTTTCTTCCAACGATCAACATACCGCCTCAAATGCAATGTGTTCAAATTTGACATTTTTCCAAACTCATTTACCATATTTAGGGGATTATGTGCATTTTCTAGTCATTAATTATGCACATAATTCAAATTCAGATAATCGGTGCATGAAAAGGTGCACAAGAACGGTAGGGAAAACCATGCTCGTGCTATTTAGTACATTCTCATGACTTTTACAAGGAATGGGTAGATATTTCAAGAAAATGTGTGGCAATAATCAACCATAAACGCATCATTTACTGGGTTAACAACTATACAAAAATGAAATACATGCTTGGAAAAACATGATGCCTGGTGTGGTGCCATGGTATGACCTCACCGTGCCCTGGTAAAAATGTCGTCATGCATGCCTTCATAAAACGAACCATCACCGAGGAAGTTTCATGGTTTCGAGGGGGAAATCACCAAGATTGAAGGGGGATCCAAATTTCCTTTGTCCTTTGTCCACGAGTTTTTTCTGTGATGAACATACAACCTGCAAATCACCATGTTCAAATTTGGCACTTTTCCGGGTTCATTTGCCATATTTAGGGGATTATGTGCATTTCCTAGGCATTAATGCACATATTCCAAACAATCGGTGCATGAAAGGGTCCACAAGAACGGCCCGGAAAACCCTGTTCGCGCCATTTACTAAATTCTCATGCCTTTTACAAGGAATAATGGATAGATATTTCGATGAAATGTGTGGCAATAGTCAACCACAAATGTTTGTTTGTTGGGTTTTCAACTATAGGAAAAAATGAAATAAATGCTTAAAAAACATGACGCCTGGCATGGTGCCATGGTATGACCTCGCCATGCCCTGGTAAAAATTTGAGAAGGTTTGGCTTATGTCGTCATGCACGCCCTTCATAAGTCGAACCATCACGGAGGAAGTTCCATGCTTTCGAGAGGGAAAATCCCCAAGATTGGAGGGGAATCCAAATTTCCATCCTAGTTTGTCATTCAATTTTTTTCCAACAATCAACATACCGCCTCAAATGCAACGTGTTCAAATTTGACATTTTCCCGGGCTCATTACCATATTTAGGGGATTATATGCATTTTCTAGGCATTAATGGACATAATTCAAAGTCAAACAATCGGTGCATGAAAAGGTGCACAAGAACGGTCTGGAAAACCATGCTCGTGTTATTTAGTACATTCTCATGCCTTTTACAAGGAATGGGCAGATATTTCAAGGAAATGTGTGGCAATAGTCAACTATAAACGCATCGTTTACTCGGTTAACAACTATACAAAAAACGAAACACATGGTTGGAAAACATGACACCTGTCGTGGTGCCACGGTATGGCCTCACCATGCCCTGGTAAAAATTGGAGAATGTTTTTCCTTATGTCATGATGCGCGCCTTTCATGAATTGAACCATCACCGAGGAAGTTTCATGGTTTCGAGGGGGAAATCACCAAGATTGAAGGGGGGCCCAAATTTCCTTTGTCCTTTGTCCACGAGTTTTTTCTATGATGAACATACAACCTGCAAATCACCGTGTTCAAATTTGGCACTTTTCCAGGTTCATTTGCCATATTTAGGGGATTATGTGCATTTCATAGGCATTAATGCGCATAATTCAAGTTCAAACAATCGATGCATGAAAGGGTCCACAAGAACGGCCTAGAAAACCATGCTCGTGCCATTTAGTAAATTCTCATGCCTTTTACAAGGAATGGCAGATATTTTGATGAAATGTGTGGCAATAGTCAACCACAAACGTTTGTTTGTTGGGTTTTCAACTATAGAAAAAAATGAAATAAATGCTTAAAAAACATGACGCCTGGCATGGTGCCATGGTATGACCTCACCATGCCCTGGTAAAAATTTAAGAAGGTTTGGCTTATGTCGTCATGCACGCCCTTCATAAATCGAACCATCACCAAGGAAGTTCCATGCTTTCGAGAGAGAAATCCCCAAGATTGAAAGGGAATCCAAATTTTCTTCGTTCTTTGCCCTGGAGTTTTTTTCTACGACGAACATACACCCTGCAAATCACCATGTTCAAATTTGGCTTTTTTTCCGGGCTCATTTACCATATTTAGGTGATTATGTGCATTTTCTAGGCATTTAGCGCATATAAATCCAGTCCAGCTATAGGTGCAGGGGTGTGATGTGAGGGATGTGGATTGCCGTTCGATCACGGCGCATCCAACGGTGCACACGCGCGATCTGCGTGGCTGGGGTTCCGGCCAATCATGACGCAACACATTGCGCGGACTGTTTCCGGAAGCGACGGAAATGAACCGTGTGCGATAATGAACGAGCAAAATTGTAAGGGAAGCCAAATTTCTGTTGTCGTTTGTCGTTGAGCTCTTGAATACCACCGCACTGTATGGCTGCCCGGCCCCTCCATCCCACAACTCTCTCCAGGTGTCGTCCATGGCACCGCGACGCATAGTAACTGGTAAGGAAGCGATGGCATCCAGCCGCGCCGCGTTCCTCGCCGCCCGCGACCGCACACATGGTAAGGAAGCGATGGCATCTCGCCACGCCGAGTTCATCGCCGCCGGCGGCCAGACAGTTACATGGGCGGACTTTGAGGCTGCCATGGCCGAATGGGTGGTGGATCTAGAGGCCGCCAAAGACGCACAAAAGGAGCGGAAAAGGCAGAAAGCAGTCAAGAAAGGAGAGTCCCTCGCCGCAAGAAAAAGAGGCTACACGCCGTGGCGAGGAGAGCTTGGCGGAGATCGAAGCACGGTGGGCTGCCGCCTACAAGGCCGGGAAGGAGAACGTCGGCGTCTGGCCAGCATGCCCTGATGTCAGTAGTTTAAGTTTGTAGTATTAGAGCAAATTACCAGTAGTACTTTAAGTTTCTAGTATTAATGTACAATGTCATTAAGAGCATCCTTTGAGGACTTTGAGCATTGATTAGCATGTGTGCCCATGTGCGTTAATCATTAGAAGATCACAAAACACACGGTTTCTGTGCTGTACCCGTTTGCGTTTTTTTGCGTTAATGACCCATAAGTCAGTTACCTGTGCGATATTTCTTAATAAACCAGGTGTACCATTGACCGAAAAAAAAATCAAGTACACGTGTACATTTTTTTGGAGACGGGATCTGCCAACTTTCTTTTTTCTCGCACACGAGTATTTTACGCGCTTCGTCTGTGTTGTGTGTTTCCCTCGCCCAAGTTTCAAGTTTCCCACCGGAATCTTCATTAGGCGCGTGATTTCAGAATTTATTCCTCCAACCACATCCCCTTCCCCTGAGTATCCCCCTCCCTCGCGCCTCCCCCTACTGGCATCTCAAACCGCTGCCGCCGCAACCACAGCTTCAACCACATCTACGTTATGCTCGGATCCAGTCAGGTAACCCACCGATCTCTATCACGTCCCTGGCCTGATTGCTTAAATGGCACATGCAAAACATCCTCATGCCTCCAAATCCCCCCGCCAGGAGCTGATGGCGGTCCATGGCGTGATGGCCGATGTGCGTGTTGACCCGGAGGAACACCTCGCCTCCGCCGTCACCGACATGGTGTAGGCTCTGACCCAGATGAAGTCCCCCAGCAACTACCCCCCGGGACTTAACAAGTAAGATCTGACCAGCTAAATCTTATCAATACCACTTGCAACAGCTACAATTTGTACGGTTGATGTATTAAGCATGTTTGTGCCTTGTTTATTTCAGTACTACACACTGTGTGATGTTCAAATATTACCGTGTCCATCTCAATTTCACCAATGCCAGCAACAAACTTACAATACATGACTCAGTATATCACTAGAGATGGTGCCCATTTGCTATTTTTAGTGTATGCTAACCCTGTCGTACTTAACATGCCTGTCCATGTACTTATGCAGGGTCATAACGACCGATGCTTTTGTTTGCCATCGAGGTGAGCTGCATCCCATGTCTTACAGTATTTCACATAATTTGTGCAATTGCAGTTTAACTTCTACCATTTACTGGTTGCCTGTAGGTACACATGTCAGTGGCACTGATGCATGCTTCGACCCGGAGGAACAGCTCGCCTCCGTCGTTGCTAACTTTGGGCGAGCTCTGGCCAAGATGAAGTGCCCCAGCAACTACCTCTCAGGACTTACCAAGTATGTACTCACCAGTTCAGTCTTACCAATACCAGTTGCAATTAATGGCTATGTTCTGTACGGTCTATGTATTAAGCATGTTTTGGTAAACATGCCTAACACGTTTTTGATACTTTCCCTACCTTTTTATATAGACATCTGGGCCATTCTCTGCTCTGGCAGCACCTGCCTTGTGATGTTTAACTATGCCAATTGCATTTTTATCAGTACCAGTTTCAATGTCTATTAAGCCTGTTGCAATTAACAGTTGAATCCATTTTTAAACAGTTGTATTTCAATGGCTACAAACTTACAAAACATGACTTAGGATGTTGTTATGCCTGTTGCAATTAATAGTTGTATCTACTTTTTAATCTGTCCATTTGCTACCATGCTACTCTCCACAATGAAGATATACTAGAGATGCTGCCCCATTTGCTATTTTTGGTGGATGCTAACCCTGTTGTACTTAACATGCTTGTCCATGTACTTACGCAGGGTCATAACGGCCGATGCCGTTGTTTGCCGTTGAGGTCAGCTGCATCCCATGTCTTATATTATTTCACATCATTTGTGCAATTGCAGTTTAACTTCTACCATTTACTAGTTGCCTGTAGGTACACATGTTAGTGGCACTGATCCACGCTTCGACCCGGAGGAACAGCTCGCCTCCACCGCCACTGACTTTGGGCGGGCTCTGGCCAAGATAAAGTGCCCCAACAACTACCTCTCAGGACTTACCAAGTATGTACCCACCAGTTCAATCTTACCAATACCAGTTTCAATTAATGGCTATGTTTTGTACTGTCGATGTATTAAGCATGTTGTAGTAAACATGCCTAACACGTTTGAGCTATTTTCCCTACCTTTTTATAGACAACTTTGCCATTATCTGCTCTGGCAGCACCTGCCCTATGATGTTTAACTCTGCCTATTGCATTTTTATCAGTACCGGTTTCAATGGCCATTAAGCCTGTTGCAATTAACAGTTGTATCCATTTTTAAAGAGTTGTATTTCAATGGCTACAAACTTACAAAACATGAATTAGGATGTTGTTAAGCCTGTTGCAATTAACAGTTGTATCCATTTTTTAATCCTTCCCTTTGCTACGTGCTACTCTTTTGAAATAAAGATATTGCTACAGATGCTGCCATTTTAATACCATTTGCTAGTTTTGGTGGATGTTAACCCTGTTGTAGTTAACATTGGCTTTCCATGTACTTACACAGGGCTACAATGGGCGATGCTGTTGTTTGCCGTCGAGGTTAGCTGCATCCCATGTCTTATACACCATCTATTCCTAAAGATAAGTATTTTTAGAGATTCCAATATAAACTACATAAGGAGCAAAATGAGTGAATCTAGATTCTAATCTAAACTATATCTATAATTCTATATACATCTGTATGTAGTTCATATTGAAATCTCAAAAAAAATACTTGTACTTAGGAACATAGGTAGTTGTACTTTACACCATTTGTGCAATCTTAGTTTAGCTTCTAACATTTACTGGTTGCTTGTAAGTACATATATGAGCGGTACTGATCCACGCTTCGATCCCTTTTGCGTATGGGGCAATGAGATATTCATGAACAAGCGTCAAGTGAGGAAACTAAGAAAGATTGTTAGGCGAAAGAAACGGGTGATTGGAATTAAGCTCTTTATTTACACTTTGTTGAAGACAATAGTGAACTCTAGGATGGTAAGTAATGTGTTGCCTTTTCCCCTGCCCACAACAAGTTACTTTTTTAGACCTCAATATCTGATATTTTTCTCTTTTCAGTGGTTTCCGAAGCTATTTACTGATGATTACCTTGCAAACTACATGACCGGAGTGGAGGCAACTAAGGTTAAAGTATATAATTCATGCTACCATGATAATGCTCTAAAAGTCTTCCCGAAGGCGGTGAAGGATGGGCGGGCGATCGTCACATTGGGTTGGACAAAAGTGTTTCGTGCCTATGGCATGCATGAAGGCACATTATGGGCATTCCGCTTCTTCAACACCATCGACAGTCAAAATGATTTACACTTGTCTCTTCACCTTAACCGCCTTTAAATACCATGGTTCATCATAGTTAATTGCTGCCTAATCCTGTAATTGCTGAACATATTGTACTGACAATTTTATTTATGGATTCGTTATTGAACCAATATGCTGAGAATTTGAATTGCACGTTTCATATTTCAAAATTTCCAATTAGAATAATAAATTATAGGCAAAAATAAAAAGAGAACAGACGGTCATGGAACTTTGCAAACGGTTCTGGTAGTAAAAGTGCTTGTGATGGATAGTCCAATGCCACACAGTTTTCTACATCGAATCGTGTGTGATGTAGTCAATGGAAGCAAACAGTTAACCAAGGTAGAGCGTGTGTGATAGTTACACCTTTCACACACGAGCGTATACATAAAACTGTGTGGGATGTACATCCGAATGGAAACGTTTTCCCTGGATTGACTGTGTGGGATGTACATAAGAACGGAAAGGTATTCCTTGGATTGACTATGTGTGATATACATACGAACGGAAATGTTTTTCTGGGATTCACCGTGTGGGACGTACATACCTACGGAAATGATTTTCTTGGATTACCGTGTGGGATGTACATACCTACGGAAATGATTGGGTTTCGATGCCTCGCCCGGCCGCACACGACCCCAGCCTGTGTCCCACGAGGGCCTATCCCCGACAATTTCTGGGTCGTGTGGGAAGGACACCCTATCGCACACACTCACTTGGCGACGGTTCCAAATGCCGCCACGGAAAGGGGTTAAAAACCGTTTTTAGGACCAACGCGTACCAGTGATAGCTAGTAGCTGGACGACTCCTTCTCTCTCTTTGATCTTCAATACAGAGTTCTCCTCGATGTTCTTGGAGTACTATCTGATGTAATACTTTTTTGCGGTGTGTTTTTTGAGATCCGATGAATTGTGGATTTATGATCAGATTATCCATGAATATTATTTGAGTCTCCTTTGAATTCTTATATGCATGATTTGATATCTTTGTACTTCTCTTCGAACTATCGATCTGGTTTGGCCAACTAGATTGGTTTTTCTTGCAATGGGAGAGGTGCTTAGTTTTGGGTTCAATCTTGTGGTGTCCCCACCCAGTGACATAGTAGGGGTAGCGAGGCACGTATTGTATTGTTGCCATCAAGGATAAAAAGATGGGGTTTACATCATATTGCTTGAGTGAAAGGATCGAGAAGAGGGGTCTAGAGGGGGGTGATTAGACCCTCAACAAGTAGAAGTGGAAATTTTTAGTTTCTTCAAGTTGAGGTAGGGATTTAACACAAGTTTAAACATTCACAATACATTTCGAGCAAGCATGCTAAGATTATGAGCAGCGGAAAGAGTAAAGCATTCTATTTGCAAGAAAGTAAGGATGGGATTGGAGTGTGCAAACGCAATTAAAGACACATAGATTTTTGGCGTCGTTCCGATAGGTGGTGCTATCGTACATCCACGTTGACGGAGACATCAACCCACGAAGGGTAACGGCTGCGCGAGTCCACGGAGGGCTCCACCCATGAAGGGTCCATGAACAAGCAACCTTGTCTATCCCACCATGGCCATCGCCCACGAAGGACTTGCCTCACTCGGGTAGATCTTCACGAAGTAGGCGATCTCCTTGACCTTACAAACTTCTTGGTTCAACTCCATAATCTTGTCGAAGACTCCCAAGCGACACCTAATCAATCTAGGAGACACCACTCTCCAAAAGGTAATAGATGGTGTGTTGGTGATGAACTCCTTGCTCTTGTGCTTCAAATGATAGTATCCCAACACTCAACTCTCTCTCACAGATTTGGCTATGGTGGAAAGATGATTCGAGTGTAAAGCAACTTGGGGAAGGCTAGAGATCAAGATTCTTGTGGTTGGATTGGAATGTCTTGGTCTCAACACATGAGTAGCTAGTTCTCTCTCAGAAAATGAGTAGTGGAAGTGTAGGCACGTTCTGATGGCTCTCTCACTAATGGAGATGGGGGTGGAGGGGTATATACAACCTCCACACAAAATCCAACCGTTACACACATTTGACCTAACTCAGTAAGACCGAATAGAAGAACTCGGTGAGACCGTTTTAGTTCAAAATGTGAACGTTAGGAATCTCGGTGGGACCGACAGGAACAACTCGGTGGGACCGATGTGCTAGGGCTAGGGCAAAACCTCATCTCGGTGAGACCGAATGCATGAACTCGGTGAGACCTATTTCAGCAAAGATCAAACAAAGAGTTGGTCAAGCAAACTCGGTGGGACCGATTGCTCATTTCGATGTGGCCGAAATGTTACAAAGGGAAACAAAGAGTTTGCAGGGCCATCTTGGTGAGACTGAGATCCGTATCGGTGTGACCGAATTGTCTAGGGTTTCTTGCAGTGGCTATGTCAATTGAACTCGGTGGCGCCGGATAGATCCAATAGGTGGGGCCGAGTTTGTCTTGGAGTTTTGGACATGTTTGGAATTGAGAAAGTGGCTGAGGGTTTTGGAGCAATATCACTAAGCACTTTGAGCAAGTAGACCATTAAGCAACACCTCATCCCCTTTTACTAGTATTAGCTTTCCTATGGACTCAATGTGATCTTGGAGCACTAAAATAGAAATGAAAAGTCTTGAGCTTTTGCCTATATGTGTCCTTAGCATTTTGAAGTGTCCACATCTCTAGTCCATGACATGTCATTGTTGAACTCATCTGAAATATACTAGATAAAAGTATTAGTCCAACAAGAGATATGTTGACATTAATTACCAAAATCACCCAGGGAGCACATGTGCTTTCATTGAGTTTATCCCTCTAGATCATGTCATCTTAGTTAAAGCGTTACTCCGTTCTTATGAACTCAATAATATAGATGCATGCTGGATAGCGCTTGATGTGTGGAGTAATAGTAGTAGACGCAGGCAGGACTCGGTCTACTTATCACGGACGTGATGCCTATATTCTTGATCATTGCCTTAGATATTGTCATAACTTTGGGCTTATCTATCAATTTCTCAACAGTAATTTGTTCACCCACCATATGCTTTCTTTAAGAGAGAAGCATCTAGTGAAACCTATGGCCCTCGGGGTCTATTTTCCATCATATATTTTCAGATCTATAAACCAAAAAACCAAAAATACCTTGCCGAGTTTTATTTGCTTTTATTTTGTTTTATGTTTTAGTAATCTTTTATATCTATGTCTATCAGATCTCATCCTTGAAAGTGACCATGAAGGGATTGACAACCCCTTTATCGCGTTGGGTGCAAGTGTTTGATTGTTTGTGCAGGTGCATAGATTGGAGACTTGCTTGTACCTCCTACTGGATTGATACCTTGGTTCTCAACCTGAGGGAAATACTTATCTCTACTTTGTTGCATCACCCTTTCCTCTTCAAGGGAAAAACTAACGCAAGCTCAAGAAGTAGTAGGAAGAATTTCTGGTGCCGTTGCCAGGGAGGTTCTACATCAATCCTAGCAAGTACCAATCATAAACTCTCATATATTGCATTACATATTTGCCATCTGCCTCTCGTTTTCCTCATCCCCACTTCTAAAATGTTTAAAAAAACACAAAAATATTTGCCTTTTTATTCGCCCTCCTTCCGTTTGTCTTTCCATATGCCTTTTTGCTTGTTTGTTATCTTTGCTTGTGTTTCCATGTGTCTTCTATTTTCTTGCTTCTTTGCTTGCTAAAAATCTATTGATTTGGATCCACTTAAAGTTTTCTACTTGGATCATCTTCGATCCCTATGTGCTCGTGCTGAAACCCCAACTAGTTTAGTTGAGGGAAAATCATTAGATGAGCATGCTCATTTTGTGCATCGTCGTTTGTCTAAAAAAAGGACTCTTATGGAATCAAATAAATTGTTTGCTATGCTATGCTTTGAATCTATGTGAAATTTATGATTTTAGTTGTTGCTCGGAGAACCCTAAAAACACCTTCCTTACCTATGTGAGTTTAATGATAATGAAATCCTATCTTCTTATGCCAAGGGTGTTTATAGTTACTATGATATCGAACAAATTGAATAATTTCTTGCTTTTAAGGGTGCTTATGAAGTTTCTTCTTTGATTGAAAAGTATGATATTACTCTCTACAAATCTGAAAATTTTGACATACTTAAATATTGCTATGAAAATTATGCTCATAATGCCTATATTAAGGAATTTATTGAGAGAACGTCCGTTGCTTTGGAAGAAAATAATGATATGCATGAATCTATAGATGATTATGATTCCGTTGATTTGATTGAAACATCCCTTGATGAACATGATGCTTGCTATTCTTATGCCCATGATGCCAATATTAATTATGCTTATGAAGATGAACTAGTTATAGTTCCTTCTGTTAAACATGAAAGTATTACTATTGCACCCACACTTGATATCCCCTTGAATGAAAAGCATGATTGCAATGATGTTATTATATTTTATTAAAGTCAATTATGCTAAAAGTATGCAATACCCTAAGCTTGGGGATGCTAGTTTTGCTATGTCCACTACTTATTACAATGCTCATGATTGGGGTGATGATGTTTCTTATGATCTTGAAAATTTATTTAAATCCCAGGATGAATATGAGATTGATAATAGTTTTTGCAATAATATTTAAAGTGGGTTTGGAAGAGTGTCAACTCTAGATAAAAATAATCGCACTATTTTGGAAGAGTGTCAACTTTGCATGCATGGGGATCATGTAGAGAATATGTTATGTGATAGCTATATTGTTTAATTTGACTATGATCCTACATGCAATTATTATGAGAGAGGAAAATATGGTTGTAGAAATTTTCATGTTACTAAATTACCTCTTTTCATGTTTAAATTGTCAAAATTTTATTCTTCTTCCTTGCATATGCTAGTTTTTGCTTGCATTGATAATTTGTTTGCTTATAAAATGCCTATGCGTAGGAAGTATGTTAGACTTATATGTGTTTGTCACATGTTTTATGATGTTCTCTTTGTGCTTCAATTCTTGTCTTTCATGTGTGCATCATTGAAATCTCAATCCCTAGCTAAAAGGCTTTAAAGAATAGCGCTTGTTGGGAGGCAACCCAATTTTATTTTTGTTTTTAATTTTTGTTGCTGTTGTCCAATAATTATATCTTCTAGCCTATGGTTGTAGGTGTTTTCATCTTTTAAATTAGTGTTTGTGCCAAATAAGACATTTGGGATGATTTGGAAGATAGTTGATTTGATTTTGCTGAAAAACAGAAACTTTTGCGTCCAGTAGGATAATTTTGATAATTCAAAGGAACATGATCTGGTTCTGAAGTTTTTACACAAGATTTATATACAAATTGCCTAGATTTTCCTAAGTTTTCAGAATTTTTGGAGTTAGAGAAGTACATGAAGTTTCCTGATTACTACAGACTGTTCAGTTTTAGACAGATTATGTTTTCATTGTGTTCTTTGCTTATTTTGATGAATCTATGGTAGTATCGGGGGTATGAACCATGGAGAAGTTGAAATACAGTAGATATAACACCATTATAAATTTAGAAGGAGTTCACAATAGTACCTAAGTGGTGATTTGCTTTTCTTATACTAACGGAGCTTATGAATTTTCTGTTGAGTTTTGTGTTGTGAAGTTTTCAAGTTTTGGGTAAAGATTTGATGGACAACGGAATAAGGAGTGGCAAGAGTCTAAGATTGGTGATGCCCAAGGCACACCAAGGTAATATTGAAGGACAACCAAGCAGCTAAGCTTGGGGCATCCCCTCTTTCGTCTTCAATCCATCGGTAAATTTACTTGAGGCTATATTTTTATTCACCACATGATATGTGTTTTCCATGGAGCGTCTTGTATGATATGAGTCTTTGCTTTTTAGTTTTCCACAATCATACTTGCTGTACACACCTTTTGAGAGGACATGCATTATAGTGAATTTATTAGAATACTCTGTGTGCTTCACTTATATCTTTTGAGCTAGACAGTTTTGCTCTAGTGTTTCACTTATATATTTTTAGAGCACGACAGTGGCTTTATTTTATGAACTCCCATGCTTCACTCATATTATGTTGAGAGTCTTAAACAACGTGGTAATTTGCTTAGATTATGAATTTAGTACTAATATGATGGGCATCCAAGAGGGATATAATAAAAACTTTCATATAGAGTGCATTGAATACATGAGAAGTTTGATTCCTTGCATTTGTTTTGAGATATAAAGATGGTGATATTAGAGTCATGCTAGTGAGTAATTATGGATTGGTAGAAATACTTGTGTTAAAGTTTGTGATTCCCGTAGCATGCACGTAAGGTGAACCGTCATGTGATGAAGTCAGAGCATGATTTATTTTTTATTGCCATCCTTTGTGTGGAGGTCGGGATCGCGCGATGGTTAACTCCTACCAACCGTTCCCCTAGGAGCGTGCGTGTAGTACTTTGTTTCAATAGCTAATAGACTTTTGCAATAAGTATGTGAGTTCTTTATGACTAATGTTGAGTCCATGGGTTATACACACTCTCACCCTTCCACCATTGCTAGCCTCTCTAGTACCACACAACTTTCGCCGGTGCATTAAACCCACCATATACCTTCCTCAAAACAGCCACCATACCTACCCTATTATGGCATTCCATAGCCATTCCGAGATATATTGCCATGAAACTTCAACCGTTCCATTTATTATAACGCACACCATCATTGTCATATTTTTCTCATATGCATGAGGCATTCATATAGAGTCATATTTTGTTCTAGCATTGATTTGTAATTCTTGAGTTGTAAGTAAATAAAAGTGTGATGATCATCATTATTAAAGCATTGTACCGTGTGAGGAAAGGACGATCGAAGCTATGATTCCCTCACAAGTTGGGATGAGTCTCCGGACTTTAAAGAAAATAAAAGAGGCCAAAGAAGCCCAAATAAAAAAGAGGCCAAAGAAGCCTAAAAAAAGGAAAAAAGGAAAAAAAATGAGAGAAAAAGAGAGAAGGGACAATGTTACTATCCTTTTTCCACACTTTTGCTTCAAAGTAGCACCTTGGTCTTCATGATAGAGAGTCTCCTATTTTGTCACTTTCATATACTAGTGGGAATTTTTCATTATATAACTTGGCTTGCATATTCCAATGATGGGCTTCTTCAAATTGGCCTAGGTCTTCATGAGCAAGCGAGTTGGATGCACACCCACTTAGTTTCTTTTTGAGCTTTCATAAAGTTATAGCTCTAGTGCATCCTTTGCATGGTGCTACTTCTTGAGCTTGCGTTGGTTTTTCCCTTGAAGAGGAAAGGGTGATGCAACAAAGTAGAGATAAGTATTTCCCTCAGTTAGAGAACCAAGGTAACAATCCAGTAGGAGGCACAAGCAAGTCTCCAATTTATGCACCTGCACAAACAATCAAACACTTGGACCCAACGCGATAAAGGGGTTGTCAATCCCTTCACGGTCAATTGCAATGGTGAGATCTGATAGAGATTGATATAAAAGATAACTAAAATGTAAAACAAAATAAAAGTAAATAAATTGCAGAAAGATATTTTTGTTTTTTTGGTTTATAGATCTAAAAATACATAAGGAAAAATAGACCTGGGGGCCATATGTTTCACTAGAGGCTTCTCTCTTGAAGGAAAATAATACAGTGGGTGAACAAACTACTGTCGAGCAATTGATAGAAAAGCGCAAAGTTATGATGATATCCAAGGCAATGATTATGCATATAGGCATCACGTCCGTGTCAAGTAGACCGAAACGTTCTGCATCTACTACTATTACTCCACACATCGACCGAGTCCTGCCTGCATCTAGAGTATTAAGATCAAGAGAACAGAGTAACGCATTAAGTAAGATGACATGATGTAGAGGGATACACTCAAGCAATATGATGAAAACCCCATCTTTTTATCCTTGATGGCAACAATACAGTACGTGCCTCGCTACCCCTACTTTGTCACTGGGTGAGGACACCGCAAGATTGAACACAAAACTAAGCACCTCTCCCATTGCAGGAAATACCAATCTAGTTGGCCAAACCAAACCGATAATTCGAAGAGAAATACAAAGATATCCAATCATGCATATAAGAATTCAGAGAAGATTCAAATACCATTCACAGATAATCTGATCATAAATCCACAATTCATCGGATCTCGACAAACACACCGCAAAAGAATATTACATCGGATAGAACTCCGAGGACATCTAGGACAACATGGTATTGAAGATCATAGAGAGAGAGAAGAAGCCATCTAGCTACTAGCTATGGACCCATAGGTCTGAGGTAAACTACTCACGCTTCATCGGAAGAGCAATAGGGTTGATGTAGATGCCCTCCGTGACCGAATCCCCCTCCGGCAAATCGCCAGTAAAGGCCCCAAGATGGGATCTCATGGGAACAGAGGCTTGCGGCAGAGAAAAAGTATTTTTGGGGATGCTTCTGGTGGTTTGGGAATATTTGGGAATTTATAGGCCGAAGAATAGCGTTAGAAGAGCTCCGAGGGACCTACAAGGCAGGGGGAGCCCCCCTATCGAGCGCTGTCGGATCACGGGTTCCGGCAGACCCTTAAGGTTCGAACTCTGGGGTGCGCGCGGAGATCGTGCCCACTACCTCTCCGTCTCGTAAGGATCTGACTACTTCAAGAACAACACAAGAGACACCAGGTTTATACTAGTTCGGGCCACCATTGTGGTGTAATACCCTACTCTAGTTTGGTGGGTGGATTGCCTCTTGGGCTGATGTGGAAGAACAGTACAAGGAAGAACGACCTCGCGAGGGTCTGTTCTTGGCTAGGGGATGAACTGCTGGGGGGAGTTCGATCGCCCTTCTCTCTCTCTAGATGCTGGATTCCGTCCGTCTTACCCTGTGGGTGGCTAGTCCTATTTATAGGCAAAGGCCCTCGGCCTCTTCCCAAATATTGAGCGGGAAGGGCGCCAACAATTGGCCAATTTGAAGGGGAACATTTGGTACACTTATCCTGACTAAAGTTGGTCTTCGCCTGCCAAAGGCCCTGTGGTGACGCCGTCCTGGGCTCCATGGTGACCTCCTTCCCACCGTTGGACTGGTCTTGGTCTCGTTGCACCGAAATGGATACCTTTGCTTGACCCTCTCGCCTGTGCTTGCCCCCTTTGCACCAAAGGGGAAAGGGAAATGCTGCGCGGGCTGGCGCCCGCCTGGCACCCTTGGTCGTCATGGCTTGCGTCATGGGCACCTCGTGAGGTACCCGCCTTGATCTCTCCACCTCCTCGCGAGCCAGCCTAAGGAGGCCGTGGTTGAGGAAGCGCCATGTCGTCTGCCTCGCGAGGCTTGGCCCCTCGCGAGGGTCTTGAGCCTTGTGTTGATGAAGATGGGCCACGTTGGGACCCCACTCGAGCTATGCCGCAGGCAGGCAAGTCTGGGGACCCCCGTTCCCAGAACGCCGACAGTAGCCCCCGGGCCCAAGGCGCGCGCGGACTTGGCCGTGCCGAGAGGCGAAAGGGCAAGGGCGAAGCACCGCGGGCCCTAACAGCCTGCGGCCTCGGGCGCCGCGTGGCGGTTGATTGGACGTGGGCGGCACCGTTTACCCACGCCCCCTTATTATGCGCCGCGCTAGGTTGCCCCACAGTTGTACACAGCCGCCCTTTTCCCTGTTGCTTGACTGTCTCCTGCTCTTCCTCCCTCCGAACTCTGACCCTTGCTTCAATCCCATCTCGCATCTCCCCTCTTCCGCCCGCCGCCATGGCTCCAAAGAAAGGGAAAGGGAAGAAGCCTGCAGCTCCATCTCGCCCGCTGCCGCCGGTGGCGCCTGCTGTCGGCCGCTCAATCATACTCAATCTGGAGTGCCTGGGCAAACTCAATCCGGCTCTAGCAACCGCCTTCAACGAGTGCGGGAGGACGACGACGTGGCCTACGTGTCACCTCCCCACTGATAGGATAATCACCGAGGTCCATTACTTTGCCGACGCCTTGTGGGCGGGTTTGGTGCCTCCCTTCTCCGATTTCTTCAACGCCATCCTAGATCATTATCAGATCCATATGATGCATATGGGTCCTGAGTCCATTGCTCTTCTTTCAGTCTTCGCTTTTGTTTGTGAGGCGATGGTGGGCATCCCTCCTTCTGTTGCCCTGCTGCGCCACTTCTTCTCCTTGCATCTTGCCGTCCGCACGCAGTGCTCGGCATGCGTGAGCTTCGTAGCTTCGCCCGAGACCGCAGCCTCTAGTATCGACTTCAACCTCCCTCTGCCTTCAGTCGGGTTCCACGAGCGGTGGTTGTACATTGATGTCGGGGTGCCCAGCCCTCGGCTCGTGAAGCCGACATCGCCTGCTGTGCCTAATTCGGGCTGGGGCCAGGAGACGCTCGTAAGTCCCCGGCTCGCCTTCGTCTGGCACCGCTTCATGTCCCTGAAGAAGCTTGGCATAACAGTGCCCAAAGTGGTGAAGGAGTTCCTATTGCGCCACATTGCCCCTCTCCAACGCCATTCTCGTCGAATGTGGGCCTTCAGCGGGCATGGTGACCGTATGAGGCTTCAGGGAGAAGACCTAACGCCCGAGGTGCTGTGGAAGGTGCTCTTGGTCCTGACAGGCGATCCCGACCCCGGGGGTGTCCGACAGGGGGGAGCCTTGCTATACCTCTGCCACAACAGGGATGACTTCGTGAGGCAGATGCCCCCTTTCGACGAGTGGGGGCTACGCCCTGTCGGCCTCCAGGGGCCTCGCGAGAACCCTGTGGTGGTGATTTCCCTTCCGGTCGGCCTGGGTGAATCCTCCTCAAGTGGTGGCGCAGGGAGGCAGGAGACAGCGGGGGTCGAGGGGAGCCGCGGACGATGTGACCGCACCTGGCGATGCTCTTGATGAGGTAGCTCACGAGGTCCGCGCTCCCGAGGCCACGGGTGAGGCGCTGCCGCCTCCAGTGCTTGAGGCCGAGGCTCTTGAGCCCCTGGCCGGGATCTCTGATGAGGCAACTGCCCGTGTGTACCAGGCATGCGCCCTCAACGCAAGTGGCCTTGGTGCTCCGTTCTCTTCGCAGGCTGATTCCTGTGCATCTCTCCTGGGCCGTTTCCGTGTGGACTTTGAGGCCCTCTGGAGAAAAAGGGAGGCCTTGGGCGACGACTTCCCCTGCCGCTTGCTGAAGCGCCGGAAGTACTTTGCTGTCGACGAGTAAGTCTTCTCCTTTTCTGTTCCTTATCCTGTTTGCCGCATCCGCTGATCCTTGCTCTGCAGGCCTCTGCCTACTGAGCTTGATGAAGTCGTCGGGCCGACGCCCTCCTTGACTCCGTCTCCTCCGCCACCCCTGGGTGTCTCGAGCAGCACTGCCCTTGTGGTTTGGGCAGGTGGCGGGGTGGACCGCCGCGTAGCGCGCGGCGACTCTCCCGCCCCCGCGATCTCCTTCCGCGGGCCTTCCCTCGACATAGGCAGCCTGCCGTGGGCTTCCCGTCTGGTCGCGGGCTGCGACCGGCTGAGGCACCTCCGGGGCCCTTCTCCTGAGGTCAGGTTGGACTCAGGTCGGGCTTCTTATGCGGCGCGGCCGGCCGTCGTGAAGGCGCCAGCCGCCAGCCCCCTACCCTGGGCCGGAGCGATGATCCGAGGTCCTCGACGCCCGCTTGGGGCGGATGATGGCGTGGCAGACGTGCTTGAGCGCACTCGGGAGCGCCGCGCCCGTTGCCACGAATTCCTTCGGAGGGCGAGTGGCGCCGTAGACCTGCTTGGGCAGGAGCTCGCTGAGGAAGACGCGCGCCTGGAAGCCGAGGGCCTGCGCCTGGCCGCAGAGCGGCGTGAGCTGGAGGCAGCCGCTGCCCTCGCGCGTCGTCAGCGCGTCCTTGATGACGAAGAAGCGAAGGCGTCACTGGAGGCTTCCCTGGCGGCTCGGTCTTAGGCCATTGAGGAGGCTCGAGGAGCAGACCGACGGCGAGGGGCAGCAGAAGAACAGGCTCGGGATCTCTTGGCCCGGTGTCGCTCGTTGTAGGAGCAAGCGGAGCTGCGCGAGGCAGCCCTCGCATCGATGGGGGTGGTTTCTGGCGACCCGGCTGAGCTTCGAAAGTGCGAGGAAGGGTTGGTGCTGGAGGCCACCGAACGCGCTCGCGAGCTCGAGCAGATGGAGACGAGGGAGCGCCTAGTGACGCAGGCGGAAAACGATGTCGCCGCGCGAGAAACGCGTGTCCTGGAGGAGGTTTGACGTCGGGTGGCGACAGCGCGCCAAGGCCTCGAGCATGAGTCCGAGGGGAAGCTGGGGATGATCCCAGTCGAAGCTGAGGGTAGAACCGCCGCCTTGAGGGCCCAACGGGATGAGGCGACGCGATGAGCGGATGCCTCCCGGGTCGCCCTTGAGGCAGCGCAGAAGGAGCTGGCCACCTCCCAGGCCGAGGTGCTCCGCCTTCGCCAGCGTGTGGAGGAGCCCGTGGCCGTCGAGCGTCAAAATGCCGACGAGATATGCCAGCGGCAAGTCCTGGAGCACGAGCACGGCCCCATGCTCACCAATGTAGCGACCCGACCTCAGATGGTCAAGTCTCTGTGCTCCGGTGTCATCCCTGGATCAGTAATGCTGACACCACACAGTACTTCGAAGGATTTATAGCAGAGTAGCAATCACACACTTATTACATCGGTGTCTCAAAGAGAACTTATTACAATAAATATGGCTTAAGGCCATCTAATAACGATAACAGCGGAAGACTTGGAAGATAAGTGAGTCCATCAACTCCAACGGCATCACTGAGTATAGAACCACGACCTAAAAGCACCTTACTCGTCGTCTGAAAAGTCTGCAACATGAAAGTTGCAGCCCGAAACGGGTCAGCACATGGAATATGCTGGCAATGTAACACATAGAGAGTAATGAATGATAAGCCTATACTACATGCATATATGGCTGGTGGAAAAGCTCTTTGGTTACAGTTTTGCGTAAAGCCAATTTTTCCCTACTTCAAAGGAATAGATTTTATTTAACTATCATGGTGGTTGAAACATCGAGAATGGTTGACAGCATTCCGATCCCAATTAAGTGAACAATTAATACCCAACAATATTAATTAGAAGTAACATGATGAGATTCACATGATATTCAAGTACTAGATACTCAAGATGTCCATAACCGGGGACACGGCTAATCATGATTAGTTTGTACACTCTGCAGAGGTTTGCGCACTTTTCCCCACAAGACTCGATCGCCTCCGTTGGTTTCTCGCACTACATGGTGTTTGAGAGACGGATGACCGAGACATAGTCTTTCAGAAGCGCTCACACCTTACGTGTGGATAGACCGATACACCTACTTTCCCCTACATCTGCTAGTCTACCCTGTAAGAGTTCGCACGACTTAGTCAACTATGCCAGAGCCCATAATGGCTTGTGGCTGCACACGGAAGTTACTAGCATGAATGATCTTATGATCCCTTTGAGCCTAGGTGGCGGTCCAAAGAAAAACAGGCAAGTCCTGATAGAAACCAGGTGCCTCAATCCACCCAGATGTGTATTTAAGTTGCCACCTTAGATAAAACCATTAATTAACAATACTCACATCTGTCATGGATATCACTCACCCAATCCACGTCTACTAGCATAGCATGGCATAATAAGCAAACGTAGAAGTAACTCCCAAAGGTTTCATAAGTAAAACAGGTATTAGGTACTACCTCATCTACTTCCCATCCCACAGTTTAATCAGATCCTAATCATGCAATGTTTGAGGATTGATCTAATGCAATAAAACTGGGTAGTAGAAAAGGTATGATCAAAGTTTTACTTGCCTTGCTGAGGATCCGCGAAACCTAGAGCTTCGAAATAACAGGCGGTGCACTCCGGGTGATCTATCGCAGACAAACAACAAGCATACAATAAGTACTCATCTAATGCACAAGTAAAACTCGAACAGAAGATCGAACCAAAAAGTTCAACTTAAGAACTCCGGTTGCAAAAGAATCAAATTCGAACAAAACAACGGAGAACAAACGGCGAAAGAAAACAACTCGGTTCTAGCAAAGTGAAACTAGGTCAAATTTTACCATAGCAAAACTTTGTTTAAGTTGATTATTCGGAACGGCGGTTTTGAAACGAAACTCCAGGCGCTTGAATCACCTGATTCCGATAAACAAGCGAGAAGATAAACTAGAACGAGGATCGGATCTGAGATCGTGATCGCGGAATAAATCCGACGAAAAGAAAAAAAAAGAAGAATGATTAAACGAACGGACGTTCGTTAACCGGAATAATTCGGTGATCACGTTCGTTAAGACGAACTATCCGGCGAACGGTCTCTATCAACTAAATCGGAAAAGAAAACGAAACCGATCTAGGGTTTCGGAAGAGAAAACCGAAACAAAAAACCGATCTAGAAAACCGGAACGGTTTAGAAAAGAACCGGAAAGAAACGAATCATAAGAGAAGAAAAGAATCGGAACGGTTTAGAAGAAAACCGAACCGAGGGAGAAAAAGAGACGCGGCGCGGCTACCTCGGCGAGGTCTCCGGCGAACGGCGGCGTTGGGCGGCGGGGTGCGGCGGCGGCGGTGAACGTCCGCGGCAGCGCGGCACTAGTGCGGCGGCGCGGGTGAGGGGCGCGGTTGTGAGGCGCGGTGGAGGCTTGGGGGCTTTGGGTTTGATGTTTAGAGGGGGGGTGTTGGGGTATTTATATTGGTGAGGGGAGGGGGTTTCTTGGGGTAGGGGGCAAGGAATAAGAGTAGGAATAGGAAAGAAAGAAAGAGAGGAAAGAATAAAAAAACGAAACTGAGTCCATCTAGGACTCTTGCCTAGTGGCAGCGGCCTCCTGCGCCTGGCGCGCGCGGCGCGGGCGATGGCCTGGCCGGCCGGCTGCTGGCTGGGCCTAGGCCCAAGGCGCTGCAAGATTTTTTTTAAATCAGTTACACGCGCAGAAAAACAAAAGTAAAGAGAACTAAACGAACTCCAAAACTAATAAAGTAAATTTTCCCTGACTCCTAAAAATGAGTCGAACAAAATGAACTTTTCTCCGGGCCTAAAATGCAATTTTTGAAAACGGGCATTTTTCCCTAATGCAAATTAAATGCAAATAAGTCCGAAAATCCAAAATTTGATTTATTTATTAAATCTTTGTTTTTCCTAAAATTTGGGAAAGTCATATTATTCCCTCTCATATATTTTGATATTGGAAAAATATTTGAAGATGAAATAAATAAAATCAAATGATCCTCTTTCCAAAATTTGAGAAAACTCAAATAAGAAAATAACGAAATCTCCAACTCTCTCCGAGGGTCCTTGAGTTGCGTGAAATTTCTAGGATCGACCAAAATGCAAGAAAATATGATATGCATGATGATCTAATGTATAACATTCCAAATTGAAAATTTGGGATGTTACAAACCTACCCCCTTAAGATGAATCTCGTCCTCGAGATTCGGGTTGGCTAGAAAATAGGTGAGGGTGATCCTTGAGCAAATCTTCTTCTCGCTCCCAGGTGGCTTCATCCTCTGAGTGGTGGTTCCACTGAACTTTGCAGAATGATAACCTTGCTGCGGGTAACTCTGCTGGCATACTCGAGAATCTTGATTGGTTTCTCTTCATACGTTAAGTCATCCTTCAACTGAATCGCTTCAAGCGGCACTGTATCTCTTAGCGGTACCTCCGCCATCTCGGCGTGACATTTCTTCAGCTGAGAGAAATGGAATACATCATGAACTCCTGACAGTCCCTCTGGTAATTCCAATTTATAAGCAACTTCTCCCATGCGTTGCAGAATCTTGTAAGGTCCAACGAAACGCGGTGCTAACTTTCCCTTAACTCCAAAGCGCTTAATTCCTCGAAGTGGGGATACTCGAAGATAAACTCTGTCTCCAGTTTCGTAAACGGTCTCCTTGCATTTAGAATCTACGTAGCTCTTCTGCCTTGATTGGGCTATCTTGAGCCTATCACGAATCAACTTAACTTTCCGTTCAGACTCCTTGATCAGATCTGGTCCAAAGAACTGACGGTCTCCAACTTCGTCCCATGACAACGGTGTCCTGCACCTCCTTCCGTATAAAGCTTCGAAAGGTGCCATCTTCAAACTAGTTTGGTAACTGTTGTTATAAGAAAACTCCGCATATGGCAAGTTATCGTCCCAACTAGATCCATAATCTAGTGCATAGGCTCTCAGCATATCTTCCAAAATCTGATTGACTCTCTCAGTCTGTCCATCCGTCCGTGGGTGAAAAGCTGTGCTGAACTCTAGTCTTGTTCCCAAAGTTTCATGCAACTGATTCCAAAAATTTGAGGTGAATTGGGTTCCTCTATCTGATACAATACTCCTCGGAACTCCATGCAAAAAAATGATCCTGGTCATGTATATCTTTGCCAACTTAGCACTGGTGTAAGTGGTCTTAACTGGGATGAAATGTGCTACCTTCGTCAAACGATCAACTACTACCCATATCGAGTCATAGCCTGCTTTCGTCCTGGGTAATTCTGTGATGAACTCCATGACTATCTTATCCCGCTTCCATTCGGGTATCGGCAATGGTTGTAACAATCCGGCTGGCTTCTGATGTTCGGCCTTCACTCTATGACACACATCACAAACTGCTACATATGCTGCAATATCCTTCTTCATTCCGGTCCACCAGAATGTTTCCTTCAAATCCAAATACATCTTGGTATTTCCTGGGTGAATCGAATAGGGTGAATCATGTGCCTCTTGCAGAATCAACTTCCTGATCTTCGGGTCATTGGGCACATAAACACGGTCCTCAAACCATAGGGTATCGTGCTCGTCCTCACGAAATCCCTTTGCTTTTCCTTCACTTATTTTCTTCTTTATGTCTGCAATCTCCTTGTCAGATTTCTGAGCCTCTCTGATTTTATCCATCAATGTAGATTGAATCTCCAATGCTGCTATATAGCCTCTCGGAACTATTTCCAAACATAGCTCACAAAGATCCTCGACTAACTCCTTTGGTATTTCTCCCGTTATTAGTGTATTGACATGGCTCTTACGGCTCACTGCGTCAGCTACTACATTAGCCTTTCTGGGATGGTAATGCAATCTCATATCATAATCCTTGATGAGCTCCAACCATCTCCTTTGTCTGAGGTTCAACTCTTTCTGCGTGAAAATGTACTTCAAACTCTTGTGATCCGTGTACACCTCACAGTGATTTCCAATGAGGAAATGTCTCCATGTCTTCAATGCATGCACTACGGCTGCTAACTCCAAATCTTGCGTAGCATAATTCAATTCGTGAGGTTTCAGTTGTCGAGAGGCATACGAAACAACTCTTCCTTCCTGCATAAGCACTGCTCCAAGTCCTCGACGTGAAGCGTCGCAATACACCTCATAATCCTTGGTCTGATCTGGCAGAATCAACACTGGTGAGGAAACCAATCGTTTCTTCAAGTCCTGAAAACTGGCCTCACATTCCTCAGTCCAATTGAACTTAGTATCCTTCTTCAACAATTCAGTCATAGGCTTTGCAATCTTTGAAAAATTCTCAATGAATCTCCGATAGTATCCTGCGAGTCCAAGAAAACTTCGGATCTCTCCAACTGTCATTGGCGCTTCCCATTCGGTTACGGTCTCAACCTTGGTGGGGTCAACTGCTATACCTTCTCCAGATATAACATGTCCAAGGAATCCAACTTCCTTTAGCCAAAACTCACATTTGCTGAATTTGGCATACAACTGATGTTCCCTTAGTTTCTCCAGAACCAAACGCAAATGTTCCTTATGCTCTTCTTCATTCTTTGAGAAAATCAGAATGTCATCAATGAACACTACGACGAACTTATCCAAGAACTCCATAAATACCTTGTTCACCAGGTTCATGAAATAGGCAGGTGCGTTAGTCAGTCCAAATGACATAACGGTATACTCATACAATCCGTATCTCGTGGTAAAAGCTGTCTTGGGTATGTCCTGCTCTCGAATCTTCAACTGGTGGTACCCTGATCGCAAATTGATCTTGGAAAACACTTTAGCTCCTTGCAAACGATCAAACAGATCATTAATCATTGGTAGTGTGTACTTGTTCTTGATGGTTACTGCATTCAATCCCCGATAATCCACAACCATCCTTAATGATCCATCATTCTTCTCCACTAGAAGTACTGGTGATTCCCAAGGCGAAGAACTTGGGCAAATGTAACCTTTATCCAGTAACTCCTTAATCTGTTTCTTAATTTCCACCAAATCTTGTGCGGGCATCCTGTACGGTCTCTCCGATATTGTCCCAGTGCCTGGCAAAAGCTCAATAAAAAACTCAATGTCTGTATCTGGTGGCATGCCTGGCAATTCCTCAGGAAACACATCAGGGAAATCCTTTACCACTGGTACTTCCTCCTGATAAAGAATTTACTTGTGTCCTGTTTGGCGTATGTCGGGATACATACTTGATCCTTCTTCCTTCGGGTGTGGTAAGCAAAATTGTCTTACTGGCGCAATCGATGTTTCCTCCATACATCGACAACCATTCCATATCGAGAATTACATCCAAACCTTGGGATTCCAGAACGATTAAATCCGTTGGGAAAACATGTCTTCCTATACTTAATGGCACTTGAAAACATCCTTGTCAGGCCATGTACTCTGCTCCTGGCGAGCTTACTAGCATAGGTGTCTTAAGAATCTTAGTGGGTAGGTTATACTTTTCCACAAATCCCCTTGATATGTATGAATGCGATGCACCAGTATCAAAAAGAACAAGTGCAGTGAATGACTTAACCAAAAACTTACCGATTACTGCATCAGGCTGAGCTTCAACCTCCTCCACGCTAACGTGGTTCACTTGTCCCCTGTTGAAAGGGTTTGGCTTCTTCCCAGAGCTTCCATTGCCATTCTGGCCTTCAGGACATTCATTGGCGTAATGTCCGGTCTTGGAACACTTGAAACAGGTGACTTGACTCAGATCTCTTTTGGCTGGGGTTGATGGGGTGGTACGGTTCTGGCCGTTGCTTCCTCCATTCCCATTACCATTCTTGTGGCCATTATGGTTGTGCGAGCTACCTCCTCGATGGGTATGCTGAAACTGAACTCCCGGTTTAGGGGTAAAACGGGGCTTCTGCTGGGCTCCAGAGTTATACTTCCCCTGTCCATACTTCCTCTTGCGGTTCTCAATCTGCTGTTGCTTCCCTTCAATCATGATGGCACGATCTACCAACTCCTGGTAGTTGTTGAAACTTGCTACCATCAACTGCATGCTTAGCTCATCATTCAGGCCTTCTAGAAACTTCTCCTGCTTAGCTGCATCCGTAGCAACGTCATCTAGGGCATAACGTGCTAACTTGCTGAAGTCGTCAATGTACTGGCCAACTGTCCTTCCTCCTTGGCGTAAGTTGCGAAACTCACGCTTCTTCATGGCCATAGCTCCTGTTGAAACATGGGCAATGCGGAAAGCTTGCTGAAACTGATCCCATGTGACAGTGTCAACTGGGTAAGTGGCTGTGAAATTCTCCCACCATGCTGCCGCGGGTCCATCAAGCTGATGTGCGTCAAACTTCACCTTCTCAACATCTGTGCATCCTGCAGTGGTTAACTCCCTTCCTATCTTGCGGAGCCAATCATCTGCTACTATTGGCTCGGTGCTACTGGAAAACACCGGCGGATTTAGCCTGAGGAAACGGGCTAGGTGATCAACAGGTGGCGGCGGCGGAGGGTTGTTGTTGTTGTTGTTCTGCTGGTTCTGGACTAACAACTGCATCAATTGACTCTGCCGCTGGATCAACTGAGTGAGTTCCGGTGGAAATCCGTTGTCACGTCTCGAAGGCATCTGAGGGTTTAGAAAAGATGAGAATTAAGAATAGAGTGAGGTCTAAGGGAAAACACTACCCAAATGCACATTAGACAAATTCACACAAAATCACTTCATTCAATTCAAACAAGGGCTTACAAACGGTCTAGAACTATCGCAAAAGTGCGTGGACTATAATGTTTACATGGAGGAAATAATGCTACTAATATATGGTGGTCATCTACTAATTTGAATCGGTGGAAGACTCCATGATGTCTGCTCTAGCTTCATCTTCAAAGTCGGGTTCACTTGGATCCGAATCGGTGTCGTCCATGATGATGTAGTTGCTCGGTCATGCGACGTACTTGTCTTCATTCTTGAATGCTAATTTCCCCTTGAGGTCTTCAATCTCCTGCTTAAGATCGCGATTGTGCCTTGCTAGAGCTACGATCTCGTCCATGTAGTCCTTGCGTGTACCCTTCAGTTCTCCTTCTAGCTCGATGATCCTTGCCTTTGCATTCTTCAAGTCTATCATATCATTGCACATCTGGTTCTCTTGACGTCGAATGTGCTGGTTTAACTCCTGGATGAAAGCTGCAATGGATCTATCCTTCTTGATGCTGACTATCTCCCATTCTTCATCTCGGCGTCCGCAAATCTGGTAGATAGTGTCCTTGAGGTCTTCTTGATAAACTTCTCCAATGCGTCCCATGGTGATATGAGCTGCCATGCTCTTTCCTAGACTCCAGGTTGGTGCACTGAAAACACTATCTATGGGCTTCGTGATTGGCGCGAATGTCCTTCCCGGAATGTGAGCTTGAATCTTCCAGCACTCCTCTTCAGGCAGAGTGGCGTTGAAGGTCCCGGTGAAACTTGGTAGTCCAATGTTCAGGTACTTGGTGACTTCCTTCAAGTGAAATCTAAAAGGTGTGCCTTCATCCGGTTGAGCGTACTTGATCTTCGCGTCCGTCATCCTAAAAGAGTAGAAAATATGAGGAGTTAGAAAATGAGAGGAGAATAGTGATCTACGGCCTTAACTTAGTGGTCGTGTCCTACAGTCAGCGTGTGCTCTGATACCATCTCTGTAGCGACCCGACCTCAGATGGTCAAGTCTCTGTGCTCCGGTGTCATCCCTGGATCAGTAATGCTGACACCACACAGTACTTCGAAGGATTTATAGCAGAGTAGCAATCACACACTTATTACATCGGTGTCTCAAAGAGAACTTATTACAATAAATATGGCTTAAGGCCATCTAATAACGATAACAGCGGAAGACTTGGAAGATAAGTGAGTCCATCAACTCCAACGACATCACTGAGTATAGAACCACGACCTAAAAGCACCTTACTCGTCGTCTGAAAAGTCTGCAACATGAAAGTTGCAGCCCGAAACGGGTCAGCACATGGAATATGCTGGCAATGTAACACATAGAGAGTAATGAATGATAAGTCTATACTACATGCATATATGGCTGGTGGAAAAGCTCTATGGTTACAATTTTGCGTAAAGCCAATTTTTCCCTACTTCAAAGGAATAGATTTTATTTAACTATCATGGTGGTTGAAACATCGAGAATGGTTGACAGCATTCTGATCCCAATTAAGTGAACAATTAATACCCAACAATATTAATTAGAAGTAACATGATGAGATTCACATGATATTCAAGTACTAGATACTCAAGATGTCCATAACCGGGGACACGGCTAATCATGATTTGTTTGTACACTCTGCAGAGGTTTGCGCACTTCTCCCCACAAGACTCGATCGCCTCCGTTGGTTTCTCGAACTACATGGTGTTTGAGAGACGGATGTCCGAGACATAGTCTTTCAGAAGCGCTTACACCTTACGTGTGGATAGACCGATACACCTACTTTCCCCTACATCTGCTAGTCTACCCTGTAAGAGTTCGCATGACTTAGTCAACTAGGCCAGAGCCCATAATGGCTTGTGGCTGCACACGGAAGTTACTAGCATGAATGATCTTATGATCCCTTTGAGCCTGGGTGGCGGTCCGAAGAAAAACAGGCAAGTCTTGATAGAAACCAGGTGCCTCAATCCACCCAGATGTGTATTTAAGTTGCCACCTTAGATAAAACCATTAATTAACAATACTCACATCTGTCATGGATATCACTCACCCAATCCACGTCTACTAGCATAGCATGGCATAATAAGCAAACATAGAAGTAACTCCCAAAGGTTTCATAAGTAAAACAGGTATTAGGTACTACCTCATCTACTTCCCATCCCACAGTTTAATCAGATCCTAATCATGCAATGTTTGAGGATTGATCTAATGCAATAAAACTGGGTAGTAGAAAAGGTATGATCAAAGTGTTACTTGCCTTGCTGAGGATCCGCGAAACTTAGAGCTTCGAAATAACAGGCGGCGCACTCCGGGTGATCTATCGCAGACAAACAACAAGCATACAATAAGTACTCATCTAATGCACAGGTATAACTCGAACAGAAGATCGAACCAGAAAGTTCAACTTAAGAACTCCGGTTTCAAAAGAATCGAATTCGAACAAAACAACGGAGAACAAACGGCGAAAGAAAACAACTCGGTTCTAGCAAAGTGAAACTAGGTCAAATTTTACCATAGCAAAACTTTGTTTAAGTTGATTATTCGGAACGGCGGTTTCGAAACAAAACTCCAGGCGCTTGAATCACCTAATTCCGATAAACGAGCAAGAAGACAAACTAGAACGAGGATCGGATCTGAGATCGCGATCGCGGAATAAATCCGACGAAAAGAAAAAAAAAAGAAGAATGATTAAACGAACGGACGTTCGTTAACCGGAAGAATTCGGTGATCACGTTCGTTAAGACGAACGGTCCGGCGAACGGTCTCTAGGCAACTAAATCGGAAAAGAAAACGAAACCGATCTAGGGTTTCGGAAGAGAAAACCGAAACAAAAAACTGATCTAGAAAACTGGAACAGTTTAGAAAAGAACCGGAAAGAAACGAATCATAAGAGAAGAAAAGAATCGGAACGGTTTAGAAGAAAACCGAACAGAGGGAGAAAAAGAGACGCGGCGCGGCTACCTCGGCGAGGTCTCCGACGAACGGCGGCGTTGGGCGGCGGCGGCGACGGGGTGCGGCGGCGGCGCTGGCGGCGGCGGCGAACGGCGGCGGCAGCGCGGGTGAGGGGCGCGGGTGTGAGGCGCGGTGGAGGCTTGGGGGCTTTGGGTTTGATGTTTAGAGGGGGGGTGTTGGGGTATTTATATTGGTGAGGGGAGGGGGTTTCTTGGGGTAGGGGGCAAGGAATAAGAGTAGGAATTGGAAAGAAAGAAAGAGAGGAAAGAATAAAAAAACGAAACGGAGTCCATCTAGGACTCCTGCCTAGTGGCAGCGGCCTCCTGCGCCTGGCGCGCGCGGCGCGGGCGATGGCCTGGCCGGCCGGCTGCTGGCTGGGCCTAGGCCCAAGGCGCTGCAAGATTTTTTTTAAATTGGTTACGCGCGCAGAAAAACAAAAGAAAAGAGAACTAAACGAACTCCAAAACTAATAAAGTAAATTTTCCCCGACTCCTAAAAATGAGTCGAACAAAATGAACTTTTCTCCGGGCCTAAAATGCAATTTTTGAAAACGGGCATTTTTTCCTAATGCAAATAAAATGCAAATAACTCCGAAAATCCAAAATTTGATTTATTTATTAAATCTTCGTTTTTCCTAAAATTTGGGAAAGTCATATTATTCCCTCTCATATATTTTGATATTGGAAAAATATTTGAAGATGAAATAAATAAAATCAAATGATCCTCTTTTCAAAATTTGAGAAAACTCAAATAAGAAAATAACGAAATCTCCAACTCTCTCCGAGGGTCCTTGAGTTGCGTGAAATTTCTAGGATCGACCAAAATGCAAGAAAATATGATATGCATGATGATCTAATGTATAACATTCCAAATTGAAAATGTGGGATGTTACAACCAAGCTCCGGGAGAGGGCCAGCATTGCCCTGGGCAACATCTGTGAGGCTGCCGGGGGCGAGCCTCACACGATTAACTACGCCGGCAACCTGCAGTTCTTCACCATCATGGTGACACAGCTGGAGGCACGGTCAGCCAAAGCCGATAGGTTGGTGGAGGAGAGGAGCCGCGCCCTGCTCGGGCGCGCCTTTTCCCGCGTCTTCAGCCATCTTCGAAACATGGATCCCCACTTTGACTTCGACGCCGCCATCGCCCCAGTTCCCCAAGCTGTTCGAGGTGACCTGGCTGAATGGGTGGAGAGCAACGTAGATGCTCTCGTCTGGGCCTTCACCTCTGATGATGACGATGTGGTGGTGGGCGCCGACGAAGGTGGCGTGGTGGAGGACCCCAATGCCGCTGATGGGGGCGCGGACAACGAAGGTGAGTTCAGCAATGCCAGCGACAGCTCGGGAGGTGCCCTCGAAGATGCATTGGGGGACTTGTCAGATTGACCATGTACTATCCTCGTCTTTTTACCCTGCATAGATAGAACTCAGGCGTTTGGCCCGACGGTTGTGAGAGCATTTTGGGAGGGGAAGCCCCTCATGTATAAACTCGTATCTAATGTATCTACAGTGATTAAATCGTACGCGTGTCCAACGGTAGGCTGGTTCGCCCTTGTTCCTTGCTGGCTCCGGAGCTGCCTTCTGGAGGGCGTCACGTCCCGGGTGCTGGGCAGTTGAAACCTCGGGAGGCGGGGTCATTGCTGACAGGAAACCCCACAGGCGTGGGTCGCTTCGCAGGCTCCGGGCCCTTTCTCGAGCGAGACGTCTTCACGGGCGTTCGCCCTCTTCACAGGCCCCGGGCCTTTTCCTCGAGCGAGACGTCTTCACGGGCGTTCGCCTTCTTCACAGGCTCTGGGCCTTCTCCTCGAGCGAGACGTCTTCACAGGCATTTGCCTTCTTCACAGGCTCTGGTCCTTCTCCTCGAGCGAGACGTCTTCACAGGCATTTGCCTTCTTCACAGGCTCTGGGCCTTCTCCCGAAAGGGATGGCTTCACAGGCGTTCGCCTTCTTCACAGGCTCCGGGCCTTCTCCCGAGCGGGACGGCTTCACAGGTATTCGCCTTCTTCACAGGCTCCGGGCCTTCTCCCGAGCGGGACGGCTTCACAGGCATTCGCCTTCTTCACAGGCTCCAGGCCTTCTCCCGAGCGGGACGGCTTCACAGGCATTTGCCTTCTTCATAGGCTCCGGGCCTTCTCCCGAGCGAGACGGCTTCACAGGCATTTGCCTTCTTCACAGGCTCCGGGCCTTCTCCCGAGCAGGATGGCTTCACAGGCATTCGCCTTCTTCACAGGCTCCGGGCCTTCTCCCGAGCGGGACGGCTTCACAGGCATTTGCCTTCTTCACAGGCTCTGGGCCTTCAAGAGAAAACGATCTTCGCAAGCACCAATGGTCACCTCGCGAGGGAGCGGCAGCGGCAGTCTGGGCCGTGCTTAAGCTAGGCCTGGCCCGGCTCGCGAGGGGCACGCGAGGGGAGGCAGCTGTGGTGAGATGGTGACCAGAACGCGGGAAACGATTCAAACAAAACCAAGCACCCCTTCCCCGAACGCACGCAAAGCTCAAATTCAAATTCAACTTAAATCCAGCGGGGGAGAAAGGTTACAACCAAAGGAAGAAGGCAATGAAAGCAAACAAAAAGGCCGCGTCCGGCACCTAATCTAGTCTTCGACGCCTTCTCACCAGCGTGGAGCTAAGTGCTGTCCACTGGGCATGGGAGGGAGCCCCAGGGCCTGAGGCCGGCACCCCTGAGACTCCGGGGCGTGTACAGCCCCACTCATTATTACGTGAGAGTGTCACGGGGCGGCGAGCTTCACAGGCACTGGGCCTTCTTCATAGGAACCGGCCTTGCTTCATATCGCCAGACGAGGGCCCCGCCTTGCGCCACACTCTAGTGCCACCAACGACGACCGGAAACCAGGACGCCGCCAGTGGGGTAGAGCGGTCGCCAGCGGTTCCCCCGACGACCACGGGTCCTCCGCCAGGGGCAGGCCTATCTTCTAAGAACGCCTTGCTCCGAACGCCGCGGTGGTGATGTAGGATCTCTGCCCCTTTCCTGCAGCCCCCTGTGTCCTCCTCCCGAGGGGTAGGAGACCGCAGGAGCGGGGCAGCTGCTTGTCGTGGCGACCTGCATCTCCTGTGACCCATGATTAGCGTATGCCTGCTCTTGAGGAATTAATGGTACCCGATAGTCGTTGCCTCCAGTGTGACCGACGGGGCCATCCTGGGGTTCCTGGAGGGGCTCGGCCTCTGGCGTCTCGTCCTCCCAGCTGGGGCTGAAGAGTGAGCCTTGTTCGCCCCCGTGAGCGTGCCCTTGGTCCATCATGTGGGGCACGTATTCCTCTGGCGCCGCCACCCCGAATGCTGTGCTGTAGTGCTCCATGCGCCAAGCGGCGTTGCTTATCGTGCCCACCGCGGGGTGGTAGCGCGGTCGGCCGCTGGCGCCGTGGGCCGCACTGAACCCCTCTCCTTCACGCGCCGGGGGTGGGGGTAGCGCCACCGCCAGTCTGGTGCCGGCGGATTCGCCGGTGCTGGGGTAGTCTTGAGGCCCGCGCGGGTGCGCGGGGCCCCCTCGTGCGCCGCCCTGAGCTTGAGGCGGAAGCCGGACGCAGAAGGGGTGAGCCCCCGAAGCGGCGAAGCCCAGGAGCTCGAAGACCCACTCCAGCAACACGTCGCGGCCGCCCTCCAATAGCCTGCACTGCAGTAGCTCCCGTGCAACTGTGAGCATGGCCCTTGTGTTCGCCTGTTCCCGGCGGGTGTACGATGTCGTAGTTGCGGCGTGATTGGATGCCCTCGCTGCCGACCGTGCCTGTCGCTGTGTGAGGGTCGCAGAAGCTTGCCCGCATTGCCCGCGGCCCGCAGCGCCCTGCGGACCGCGAGCTGCCTGCGGCGTGGGGTCGCCCGGAGCGGGAAGCTCCGGGCAGATGGGCCATGCCGCCCATGGGCCTTGGTTGCCCGCCTGGTCGCCGTACATGGTGACGACGACGCAACGGGAGACAGAGTGATGGGTAGGCAGATTCCGGCGCACCCCTACCTGGCGCGCCAAATGTCGGATCACGGGTTCTGGCAGACCCTTAAGGTTCGAACTCTGGGGTGCGCGCGGAGATCGTGCCCAGTACCTCTTCGTCTCGTAAGGATCTGACTACTGCAAGAACAACACAAGAGACACCAGGTTTATACTAGTTCGGGCCACCATTGTGGTGTAATACCCTACTCTAGTTTGGTGGGTGGATTGCCTCTTGGGCTGATGAGGAAGAACAGTACAAGGAAGAACGACCTCGCGAGGGTCTATTCTTGGCTAGGGGATGAACTGCTGGGGGGATTTCGATCGCCCTTCTCTCTCTAGATGCTGGATTCCGTCCGTCTTACCCTGTGGGTGGCTAGTCCTATTTATAGGCAAAGGCCCTGAGCCTCTTTCCAAATATTGAGCGGGAAGGGCGCCAACAATTGGCCAATTTGAAGGGGAACATCTGGTACACTTATCCTGACTAAAGTTGGTCTTCGCCTACCAAAGGCCCTGTGGTGACGCCGTCCTGGGCTCCATGGTGACCTCCTTCCCACCGTTGGACTGGTCTTGGTCTCGTTGCACCGAAATGGATACCTTTGCTTGACCTCTCGCCTGTGCTTGCCCCCTTTGCACCAAAGGGGAAAGGGAAACGCTGCGCGGGCTGGCGCCCGCCTGGCACCCTTGATCGTCATGGCTTGCGTCATGGGCACCTCGTGAGGTACCCGCCTTGATCTCTCCGCCTCCTCACGAGCCAGCCTAAGGAGGCCATGCTTGAGGAAGCGCCATGTCCTCCGCCTCGCGAGGCTTGGCCCCTCGCGAGGGTCTTGAGCCTTGTGTTGATGAAGATGGGCCAAGTTGGGCCCCCACTCGAGCCACGCCGCAGGCCACAGGCAGGCAAGTCTGGGGACCCCTGTTCCCAGAATGCCGACAAGCGCCCTGCACCCTTGCCGTCGCTTAGGGACTCCTTTTCCTTGGTCTCCAAGTCCTACGTGTGTCTTCTGGTCCAAGAAAAAACATCGTATAGTTTTATTCCGGTTGGACTCCGTTTGACATTCCTTTTCTGCGAAACTCAAAAACAAGGAAATAAACAGAAACTGGCACTGGGCTCTGGGTTAATAGGTTAGTTCCAAAAATAATATAAAATAGCATATTAATGCATAAAAAACATCCAAAACAGATAATATAATAGCATGGAACAATAAAAAATTATAGATACGTTAGAGACGTATCACATGGCAATCCCTACTCACTTGCATCGATATCAATTGATGGGCATCTCCATAGCCTATTAATTTGCCTAGTTGATGTGAGACTTTCTCCTTTTTGTCTTCTCCACAACCACCATATTTTATTCCACTCATAGTGATATATCCATGGCTCACGCTCATGTATTGCCTGAAAGTTGAAAAAGTTTGAGAACATAAAAGTATGAATCAGTTGCTTGGCTAACACCGGGGTTGTGCATGATGAAATACTTTGTGTGATGATGATGGAGCATAGCCAGACCATATGATTTCGTAGGGAACTTTCCTTGGCCATGTTATTTTTAGAAGACATGATTGCTTTATTAGTATGCTTGAAGTACTATTGTTTTTATGTCAATATTAAACTTTTATTTTGAATCTTATGGATGTGAACATTCATGCCATAATAAAGAAGATTACATTGATAAATATGTTAGGTAGCATTCCACATCAAAAATTTCTGTTTCGATCATTTACCTACTCGAGGACGAGCAGGAATTAAGCTTGAGCATGCTTGATACGTCTCCAACGTATCTATAATTTTTGATTGTTCCATGCTATTATATTATCTATTTTGGATGTTTATATGTATTAATATACTATTTTATATCATTTTTTGGGACTAACCTATTAACCTATTGCCCAGTGCCAGTTGCTGTTTTCCCTTGTTTTTGGCTTTTTCAGAAAGGAATATCAAACGGAGTCCAAACGGAATAAAACATTCGCGATGATCTTTCTTGTACCAGAAGACACCCGTAGGACTTGGAGAGGGGTCCAAAAGGTTCTCGAGGAGGCCACAAGCCTGCAGGGCGCGACCCAGGGGGGCGTACCCTGGGTTGTGGGCCCCTCGAGAGTCCTCTAGCCCTAATTCTTGCTCTATAAATTCACAAATATTCACAAACCACCAGAAGCGTCTACCAACATACTTTTCCGCCACCGCAAGCCTCTGACCTCGTGAGATCTCATCTTGGGACCTTTTCCGGCGATCTATCAGAGGGGGATTCGATCATGGAGTGCCTCTACATCAACCCTATCACCCTACCGATGACGCGTGAGTAATTTACCACAGATCTATGGATCAATAGCTAGGAGCTAGATGGCTTCTTCTCTCTCTTTGATCTTCAATTCAAAGTTATCCTCGATGTTCTCGGAGTTTTATCCAATGTAATACTTTTTTGCGGTGTGTTTGTTGAGATCTGATAAATTGTGTATTTATGATCAGATTATCTATGAATATTATTTGAGTCTCCTCTGAATTCTTATATGCTTGATTTGATATCTTTGTATTTCTCTTCAAACTATCAATTTGGTTTGGCCAACTAGATTGGTGTTTCTTGCAATGGGAGAGGTGCTTAGTTTTGGGTTCAATCTTGCGGTGTCCTCACCCAATGACATAGTAGGGATAGCGAGGCACGCATTGTATTGTTGCCATCAAGGATAAAAAGATGGGTTTACATCATATTGCTTGAGTTTATCCCTGTACATCATGTCATCTTACTTAAAGCGTTACTCCTTTCTTATGAACTTAATACCCTAGATGCATGCTGGATATTGGTCGATGTGTGGAGTAATAGTAGTAGATGCAGGCAGGAGTTGGTCTACTTATCACGGACGTGATGCCATTGTCATAAATTTGCACTTTTCTATCAATTGCTCAACAGTAATTTGTTCACCCACTGTATGTTTTTTTAAGAGAGAAGCCTCTAGTGAAACCTATGGCCCCCGAGTCTATTTTCCATCATATATTCAGATCTATAAACCAAAAACCCAAAAATACCTCGCTGAGTTTTATTTGCTTTTATTTTGTTTTACGTTTTAGTAATCTTTTATATCTATCTCTATCAGATCTCATCCTTGCAAGTGACCGTGAAGGGATTGAACACCCATTTATCGCATTGGGTGCAAGTGTTTGATTGTTTGTGCAGTTGCATATATTGGACACTTGCTTGTACCTCCTACTGGATTGATACCTTGGTTCTCAAACTGAGGGAAATACTTATCTCTACTTTGCTGCATCACCCTTTCTTCTTCAAGGGAAAAACCAACGCAAGCTGAAGAAGTAGAAGTGGGTTGTGCCCACCTGGTGGCCCCGCAGTCCCTATCTCAGATGCCATAAAATCCTGTTTTTGGGGAAAATACAAGGAGGAAGAATTATCTCGTTTCATGAGACGGGGCCGCCGCCTCCTGTTCTTCATCGGGAGGCCAGATCTGGAGTCCGTTTGGGGCTCCGGAGAGGGGACTCTTCTATCTTCATCATCACCAACCCTCGTTCATCGCCAATTCCATGATCCTCCCCACCGGGAGTGAGTAATTCCTTCGTAGGCTCGCTGGTCGGTGAGGAGTTGGATGAGATTCATCATGTAATCGAGTTAGCTTTGTTAGGGCTTGATCCCTAGTATCCACTATGTTCTGAGATTGATGTTGCTATGACTTTGCTATGCTTAATGTTTGTCACTACGGCCTGAGTTGCATGAATTCAGATCTGAACTATTTTTGTTTTCACCATTATATCTATGTTCTAGATCCAATCTTGCAAGTCATATGCACCTGCTATGTGTTATGATCCGTAAACCTCGGAGTGACAATAGTCGGGATACTTTCCGGTGATGACCGTAGTTTGAGGAGTTCATGTATTCACTATGTGTGAATACTTTGTTCCGGCTCTCTATTAAAAGGAGGCCTTAATATCCCTTAGTTTCCTTATGGACACCGCTGCCAGGGGGGGTAGGGCAAAAGATGTCATGCAAGTTCTTTTCATAAGCACGTATGACTATTTACGGAATACATGCCTACATTATATTTATGAACTGGAGCTAGTTTTGTATCGCTCTAGGTTATGATTGTTATATGATGAATATCATCCAACAAATCCATCGATCCAGTGCCTACGAGTTTTTCACATATTGTTCTTGCTAAGTTACTACTGTTGTTTCTACTGTTAGACTTGCTACAAAATCATTGCTATCACTGTTACTGTTACTATTATCACTACTATCAAAATTATCATATTACTGTGCTACTGATCATCCTGCTGTAGATATTTAATCTCTAGGTGTGGCTGAATTGACAACTCAGCTGCTAATATTTGCAAATGTTCTTTGGCTCCCCTTGTGTCGAATCAATAAATTTGGGTTGAATACTCCACCCTCGAAAACTGTTGCGATACCCTATACTTGTGGGTTATCAAGACCTTTTTTTGGCTCCGTTGCCGGGGAGCATAGCTATATTTGTTGAGTCACTTGGAATTATTATCTATCTATAACTATGAAGAATCTGAATGATACCAAGACTAAGATTTTTCCCTCTAAGATAATGGGAGGTAAGGAACTGCCATCTAGTTATGCACTTGATTCACCTTCTATTTTGAGTAGACTTGCAACACCACCACATGTTGTTAATCCTGACATGTCGCAAGTTATTGATGATGCTACTTCTGCTATGAATGCTACTCATGATGATGCTAGTACCTTGCTTGATGATGATGTGCCACTAAGTGAATTTCTTGATGAACAAATTGCTAGAGCTAAAGAGAATGAAATTATTGAAACTGATGAGATCACTAAAACTGATGAAGTACTTGAAACTGGAAATCTTGAAACACCTGTTGGACCTAGCGCTCCTAGATATGAATTGCCTAAGGTACCCGAAGGATATGTTATGGATGAGGAGATAGCTAGAGACTTTCTTGCTTGCAATGATAGAGATGATCTAAAGAAATTATTATGCAAACTGAAAGAAAGATCTTTGAATGCTAGAATGCAATATCACCCTAAGTTTGCTACTTCACCTATCTTTGTTACTGATAAGGATTATGAATTCTCTTTCGACCCAAAGTTAATTACTTTGGTTGAATCTGATCCTTTCCATGGTTATGAAACTGAAACTGTAGTGGCAGATCTTACTAAGTTAAATGATATAGCCACCTTTTTTGCTCATGATGAGAAAATTAGCTACTATTATATTCTCAAGTTATTTCCGTTCTCAATAAAGGGTGATGCTAAGATATGATACAATACTCTTGCTCCTGGTTGTGTGTTTAGTCCCTAGGATATGATTTATTACTTCACTAAAATTTTTTTTCCTGCTCATAAAAGACAAGCTGCCTTACAGGAAATATTTAACTTTGTGCAGATTGAAGAATAGAGTCTCCCACAAGCTTGGGGGAGGCTTCTCCAATTGCTTAATGCTTTGCCTGATCATCCACTTAAGAAAAATGAAATACTTGATATCTTCTATAATGGAATAACCGATGCTTCTAGGGACTTCCTAGATAGTAATGCTGGTTGTGTTTTCAGGGAACAAACGGTTGAACAAGCTGAGGAATTATTGAATAATATACTAAAAAATTATGATGATTGGACTCTTCCTGAACTACTTCCTAAACCCACTTTGAAGAAGATGGGTACCTTATATCTCAGTCCTCCGCATGGTCTTGCAGTGCCGGAGTGTCGGTGTACTAAAGTAGGGGTACCTTAGTACCCCGAACTTGTGCATGAGCAGTAGTAGCGTCTCGCGGCAAGGCTTGCCAGGGGAGCGACAAGAGTCTCCACGGCCCTTTTTGGGCCGGACGAAGGCCAAGTGATCGAGCCTAGAAGACCAAGCCCCGGCAAGAGGAGCTTGCCGGGCCAAGCAGGCGAGGTCCGGCAAGAGGAGCTTGCCGGGCCAAGCCGACAAGGCCCCGGCAAGAGGAGCTTGCCGGGACGACTGAGCCGAAGCACCAAGGCCCCGGCGAGAGGAGCTCACCGGGACGACCAAGCCAAGGCACCCCAAGAGAAGCCCGCCGCGGCGCGCCGCGCGCCCCGGCAAGGCCCGACGAGCGGCAAGCTCTCGGGTGCGGCAAGGCAACCACCGCGGCAAGCCACTTGCCGCGGCAAACCACCACCTCAGGCCTGCGCTCCAGCTCACCTGCCCACGCGTCGCTCTAGGGCTTCCCCGGAGGCACGTGGCGGGGCACAGCGCAACCTGAGACGCGCGGTGGCATGCGACGTTGGCAGAGTCGCTCCCGTGGCAAGCGGAGGCGCTCCTAATGGTCCGCCTCGGCACTGTTCAGGCGATCCAGACGGACATTTAATGCCTTTGTCTCCCGCCGTCAGAGTTAGGTGCGATAGCACTGTGCGGCCACTGCTCGCACAGTTCCTTGCCGTTTTTACCCTCACCTGCGTCGCTACCTGTGGGAAACCCCTTAGCATATAAAAGGAGGCCCATGCGCACGTAGAGGGGGATCGGGACCCCAGGGATCGAACCCTAGAGAGGAGGACACTCTGTAGACCCTCGTCTACATCCAGCTCCAACTTACTGTAGCTTCTTGCGCCCCAGAGCAAGAACTCTAATCAACCAGACATGCAGCAGTAGGGTTTTACGCATCCATGCGGCCCGAAGCTGGGTAAAATCGTTGTGTGTGTGTGTGTGTCGCCTCGATCTGCTCTTTGTGCAACCTCCGCCCCCGCCGAACCGACAAGGGGCTCCGTCCCCATAGGTGCTCGTGGAGGCCGATAACCCCCGACACGGAGGATCTAATCTGACGTCCTTGACAGAGATTGGTTTCGGGGTCGAACCCCCGATGTTTGATAAGCCGTCGATCCGTCCTGGACTCCATCCTGAAAGAAAGATCTCACCGCGGGAGTCCGCGGTGTATTCCAGGCCTCCAAACGTCATGATCTGATGTGCGGCTTAATTCTCGATGGGAGCCAGATGGCATGACGCAAAAGATCATGCTTCCGAATACAAAAAGCTGGCCGGGGACGAAGATGTCCTCACAACTGATGCCGCAGTTAATCTGCAGATGAGCCATCGATCTTTTCATCGATGCAACAACGGAGCTCTCAATGAAAGCACCAATGTCGGTGGTAAAACCGGCAGACCTCGGGGGTAGGGGTTCCTGAGCTATGGATCTCGAATCAATGGTAACAGGGACAAAGGAGACAGTATTTACCCAGGTTCAGGCCCTCTCGAAGAGGTAATACCCTACATCATGCTTTGATTGTATTGATGATGATGATGTATCGAGTACATGTTTGACCTACCTCGAGATCGTAAGGAAAGACCTAACTCTAGGGCTAGGCGAATGTAATTGTGTTGAGATCCCCTCTACGGGCTAAACCCTTTGGCTTATATATACACGCCAGGTAGGGCATCTAGGGTTACAAGGTCGGTATCCAGGGGCATGCATGTGATGGAAATATGCCCTAGAGGCAATAATATTGTATTATTATATTTTCATTATTCATAATTAAGAGTTTATATTTCATGTTATAACTGCTATGATCCTGGAATATGCGATTCAGTGGAAAACTCATATGCATGTGTGGAATGTTAAACGATAAACAATAGGTTCCCATTCCCACCTCGAAGACCGGCTCAAGTGTTGTCGGCGATCGCATTTTCCAGATCTTAGGATATCGTTAAGTGTAATGATAGTCCTGAAACAACATTGAGGGTATGACGCTAGAAGAACGATCATATTGAATCGACCCAATACTTGTCTGTTATATACTATGTGACAATATCATCTGAAATCATCTGTTATAACATGGAGTGTTAGCATGTGTTTTAGTTCCTCAGACCATGAGAGTATCTCGGTCACTTCCTACCAGACAATGGGCTTTGGGGTTGCTCAAATGTCATCTGTAACAAGGTGATTATAACGACAACTTTCACGCTCACCGGAAAGTTTGACAAGTGACCGAACAGCTTGAGAGTGGGATTTGTTCCTCTGACGATGGAGAGATATTCTTAGGGCCCTCTCGGTGTGACAACATCCATCATTGTTTGGCCAGACACTAGTGGCACTGTCATGGGGATGCCGAAACACATCAACAAGAAAAGAAGAACAAAACTGATAACGGGAGCAATGATATAGTGAGCATGGTGATGACTTAGGAGGATACCAACACACACCGGGCTTTTAAAGTATCATGAAACAAAGGGAACATCACATGATAACCAAAGGTTCACTTGAATATCATTCATGTAATCATATGGACCGATATGGATGTCCACGGTTCCGCTATCGGTCATTGAACGAAGGGGTTTTTCGTTCATGTCTATGGTTTACCGAACCTACAGGGTCACACTATTAAGGTAATCACAATCTGCTGAGTGTTAGTAGGACTAGAGTGATGTGAATATATTTGTGGAATTGTTTCATTAATATCCAGAATAGTTGCAAAAGGTTCCGGAAGCATTTAGGGGTCACCAGAAGGGTTTTCGGTGAATATCGGGTATGACCGACTAATTATATATAACTGGAAAATGTTTTCAAGGATGTTAAATTATATATAATGCTCTGAAAATGTTTAGAACGTTTCATATTTAATTTAAGTATCAATGGGCCATAAAAGGCCAAGAGGTGGAAGGCAACTTGGGCCAAAAGGGCCCAAGTACGAAGGCACCCCCTTTCCTTGTGTGTGTGTGTGTGTGGGGGGGGGGGGGGAATTGGACTAGGGGAGGGAGTCCTACTCCCTCTCCCTAGGCCGGCACCCCAAGCGTGACTTTCCCCCCTTGGTGGCTAACCTCTCTCTCCCCTCTAACCTACATATACTAGATGATTTCCACTCTATGGAGACACAAGTTTTTGAGCCTCCTCTAGTTGATCTAGTGCACGTTCTAGTTTGTTCTAGTTGACTAATTAGAGCGAGCCCTAACCACCTCTAATCCTCATAATTAGAAGCCCTATGTGGTTCTAATCTGCTCCCTCTAATTCACCAATGACGATTAGCTCTGGACGATGAAGCGCTGCCGAATCGTGAAGACCGTACGCTTGCAACCAAGTAGAGAGGCCGTGCTTTCGGTCTTCCGTTTAAGGGATTGTTCATGGGCGGTTCACGCGATCTTCATCAACGTTCGAGGGACTTCAAGTACGATCTACAATGACTCGTCTACTTCCGCTGCACTCCCGAAGTCGGTAACGATCGTTGATCACAACCCGTTATGCATCTTCATATTGTTCATGGGCGATCGTAGGGCGACATTTTTGTTTGCTACTACATTTCCCAACAATGGTGTCAGAGTGGTTCATGAGTAGATGCAGGTGATACGTCTCCATTATATCTATAATTTTTTTTATTGTTCCATGCTATTATGTTATCCGTCTTGGGTGTTTTATATGCTTTATGGTGCTATTTTATATCAATTCTTGGGACTAACCTATTAACCTAGTGCCCAGTGCCACTTGTTGTTCTCCCTTGTTTTTGTCTTTTACAGAAAATCAATACCAAACGGAACAAAACAAAACTTTTTAACATTTTTTCTTGGACCACAAGACACCCTGGAAGCTTCGGGAGGAGGCCAGAAGAGCCACGGATGGGCCACAACCTCACCGGGCGTGCCCTGGGGGTAGGGCCTGCCCCCAAGCTTGTGGGCCACCGTGGCACTTCCAACCCTAATCTTCGTTCTATAAATAGCCAAATATTCCAAGTAGACCAGAGGGCACACCAAAAATACTTTTTCACCGCCGCAAGCTTCTGTTCTCATGGGATCCCATCTTGGAGCCTTTTCTGGCACTCTGCCGGAGGGGAATTCAATCACGGAGGGTCTCTAGACCAACCTTGCTACCCTTCTGATGATGTGTGAGTAGTTTACCATAGACCTACGGGTCCTGTTGGGGATATAACTATTGGGTTCATTGTTGAAGTTTTTCATCCTGAGTGGTTGGCTAACCCGGTGCTGGTGCTTAAGAAGAACGACACTTGGCGTATATGTGTGGATTACACGGACTTAAATAAGGCTTGTCCGGCTGATCCTTTTGCTCTCCCTCGTATTGATCAAATTATTGATGCTATGGTGGGTTGTGAGCGTTTGAGCTTTTTGGATGCTTATTCTGGTTATCATCAGATCAAAATGGCAGTTAAGGACCAGGAGAAGACAACTTTTATTACTTCGTTTGGAGCCTTTTGCTATGTGTCCATGCCTTTTGGGCTCAAGAGTGCCCAGGCGACTTACCAACGGTGTGTGCAAAGTTACCTTCATAATCAAATCAAGCGTAATGTTCATGCTTATGTGGATGATATTGTGGTGAAATCCAGAAAGAAGGAAACCCTGATTGACTATTTGAGGGAGACCTTTAATAATCTCTGGGTTTATAAGATGGTGCTTAACCCGGCCAAGTGTGTTTTCGGTGTACCAACTGGTAAGCTTTTGGGTTTTCTGGTTTCCAACAGAGGCATTGAAGCTAACCCGGAGAAGATCAAGGCTATTACTTCCTTGGCTAAGCCGGTATGTGTCAATGATGTTCAACGTCTGGCAGGTCGTATTGCGGCCTTAAGCCGGTTCATAAGCCGGTTGGGTGAAAAGGCTATACCGCTATACCAGATGATGAAGAAAACAGATCACTTTGTCTGGAGTGATACTGCTAATCAAGCATTTGAGGACTTGAAGAAATAGTTGGCTGAGCCGCCCGTTCTGGCTGCTCCCATTGATAAAAAGCCTTTGCTGTTATATGTGGCTGCCAATAGCCGAGCTGTTAGTGTAGCTATTTGTTGGGGAACGTTGCAGAAAATTAAAATTTTTCCTACGGTTTCACCAAGATCCATATCTGATTTCATCTAAGCAACGAGTCATGGGAGAGATATTGCATCTACATACCACTTTTTAGACCGCGAGCGGAAGCGTTCAACGAACGGGGATGAGGTAGTCGTACACGACGTGATCCAAATCACCGGAGATCCTAGTACCGAATGGACGGCACCTCCGCGTTCAACACATGTACGGTCAGCGTAACGTCTCCTTCTTCTTGATCCAGCAAGGCAAAGGATAGGTTGGGGAAGATGGCTCCAGCAGCAGCACGACGGCGTGGTGATGGTGGAGCTGCAGTACTCCGGCAGGGCTTCGCCGAGCTCTACGGAGGAGGAGGAGGTGTTGGAGAGGGAGAGGGAGGCGCCAAGAGCCAGGGGTGCGGCTACCACCTCCCCTCCCCTCATATATATAGCCCCCTAGGGTGGGCGCCGGCCCTAGGAGATGCAATCTCCTAGGGGGGCGGCGGCCAAAGGGTGGGGGGCTTGCCCCCCAAGCAAGGAGCGCCCCCTTTAGGGTTTCCCCCACCCTAGGCACGCATGGGCCCTCGGGAAGTGGCGCCCCAGCCCACTTTGGTCTGGATCCTTTCCTACTTCAGCCCATGGGGCCCTCCGGGGCAGGTGGCCCCACCCGGTGGACCCCCCGGGACCCTCCGGTGGTCCCGGTACAATACCGATAACCCTGAAACTTGCCCCGATGGCCAAAACAGCACTTCCTATATATAATTCTTTACCTCTGGACCATTCCGAAACTCCTCGTGATGTCCGGGATCTCATTCGGGACTCCGAACAACATTCGGGTTACTGCATATACATATCTTCACAACCCTAGCATCACCGAACCTTAAGTGTGTAGACCCTACGGGTTCGGGAGACATGCAGACATGACCGAGACGGCTCTCGGGCAATAACCAACAGCGGGATCTGGATACCCATGTTGGCTCCCACATGCTCCACGATGATCTCATCGGATGAACCACGATGTCGAGGATTCAATTAATCCCGTATACGATTCCCTTTGTCAATCGATATTTTACTTGCCCGAGATTCGATCGTCGGTATCCCAATACCTCGTTCAATCTCGTTACCGTCAAGCCACTTTACTCGTACCGTAATGCATGATCCCGTGATCAAGCACTTTGATCACATTGAGCTCATTATGATGATGCATTACCGAGAGGGCCCGGTGATACCTCTCCGTCAAGCGGAGTGACAAATCCCAGTCTCGATCCGTGTCAACTCAACAGACACTTTCAGAGATACCCGTAGTATACCTTTATAGTCACCCAGTTACGTTGTGACGTTTGGCACACCCAAAGCACTCCTACGGCATCCGGGAGTTACACGATATCATGGTCTAAGGAAAGGATACTTGACATTGGAAAACTCTAGCAAACGAACTATGCGATCTTATGCTATGTTTAGGATTGGGTCTCGTCCATCACATCATTCTCCTAATGATGTGATCTCATTATCATTCACATCCAATGCCCATAGTCAGGAAACCATGACTATCTGTTGATCAACGAGCTAGTCAACTAGAGGCTTACTAGGGACACGTTGTTGTCTTTTATTCACACATGTATTACGATTTCCGGATAACACAATTATAGCACGAATAAAGACAATTATCATGAATAAGGAAATATAATAATAATGCTTTTATTATTGCCTCTAGGGCATATTTCCAACAGTCTCCCACTTGCACTAGAGTCAATAATCTAGTTACATTGTGATGAATCGAACACCCATAGAGTTCTGGTGCTGATCATGTTTTGCCTTAGGGAGAGGTTTAGTCAATGGATCTGCGACATTCAGATCCGTGCGCACTTTACAAATTTCTATGTCTCCATCTTGAACATTTTCACGAATGGAGTTGAAGCGACGTTTGATGTGCCTGGTCTTCTTGTGAAACCTGGGCTCCTTGGCAAGTGCAATAACTCCAGTGTTGTCACAGAAGAGTTTGATTGGCCCCGACACATTGGGTATGACTCCGAGGTCGGTGATGAACTCCTTCACCCAAATTGCTTCATGTGCTGCCTCCGAGGCTGCCATGTACTCTGCTTCACATGTAGATCCCGCCACGACGCTTTGCTTGCAACTGCACCAGCTTACTGCCCCACCTTTCAAAATATACACGTATCCGGTTTGTGACTTAGAGTCATCCAGATCTGTGTCGAAGCTAGCGTCAACGTAACCCTTTACGACGAGCTCTTCGTCACCTCCATAAACGAGAAACATTTCCTTAGTCCTTTTCAGGTACTTCAGGATATTCTTGACCGCTGTCCAGTGTTCCTTGCCGGGATTACTTTGGTATCTTCCTACCAAACTTACGGCAAGGTTTACGTCAGGTCTGGTACACAGCATGGCATACATAATAGAACCTATGGCTGAGGCATAGGGGATGACCCTCATCTCTTCTATATCTTTTGCCGTGGTCGGACATTGAGCTGAGCTCAATTTCACACCTTGTAATACTGGTAAGAATCCCAGTGTATCTTCGCTGTGTAATCATGTGGCCTGGTGTTTAAACGCTGCTTGTCGTCATGCCTCTGCTTTAATGATAACCTTGGTTAAACGCCCAGTGCGCAGTGTGAGATTGCTACCCCCTGACGCAGCTACCAAAAACCTTCCCGACAACCCCCCCCACAGTAACATGTCACCTCGGTGAAATATGTGTATTTGTGGCATTGACTTCCGGATCAGAGCTGGAAATTTCATTACCCTTCACCACGGTAAAAATGATCCAGCTCCGGTGCTATAAAAAGGGCCACCGCGTGACCTTGCCAGGCACCTCTCACCTTGTGCATCACCCTCACAACCATTTCCTCGCCATGCCGAACCCCAGCATTTACCTGAGAACCCCAGATGCAACCCCGGGTAGTTTTGTTAAGATATTGTGGGATTTTACCTGCAGTACCATGGGCGCTACCCAGCCACCCCAGTACGAGCTGTTCAAATCGAGGATCACCTCTTCCACCTCGAGATACTGGGCAGCAGTGCACATCCCTCCCGTAAACTCAGACCAGGACCCAACAGAGGTCTCCTTCGTGGGGAAATCTATGCCAACCCCACAGATGGCCATGGAAGTTGCGGCTTGCGAAGCACTTGCTCGCCTTCGATTCGCGGTACCCTATGCCAGCGAGCGTGGGTATTATTACTTCCCGAGCCGTGCAGCGCCCGGAGGAGTAACATCGTTTCCCGGTGTGCGAATCGAAAGAGACCCCGTCCTGGCCAACCTTGTCCAGTATGTCATCGCTCAAGAGAGTTTGATCCAACGCATGATGGGTTATCTCCAGAGCCTCGCAGACTTAAATCCTCAGATCGCCATCGGCAGATCACTGAGGCCCGACCAGGAGAGACACATGCATCGACTAGTCAATCCGCTTTCTCCGATAGAGGAAGAATGTGTCTCAGTACCAGAAACATTTTCCCGGGACCCCATCCAGTTACCGTTTGCATTATAGACGTCGCTGCTATGTTTTTTATTGCAACCTTTATTTGCGTGTTGTAACGAGTGCGTGGAGCTTAGTGTGTGCTTTAAGAGTGTTATTTTTGTTAATTTCGACTAATATGAGTGATTCTGTTGCATTACGGTTTTCTTCCGTGTATAATCCTGGAGTGAGACATCTTCTTCTGAGTCGATACTTCGACACTTTCTCATGACGTGGATTTCACGCAAGCACAACGACAACAGCCGACCCACAACCGCAAACACTCGGGCACACACACGTGCGCCGTTTGCAAAACTTTGCAACAGTGTTGCAGCTGGCTAACCCCTCTCCTAACCACGGTTAGCACCCGGCATCCCACCTACTCCTCGTGATCACCGCCGGCGTGGAAAGCCAACACCCGAGCAGTAGCATCGCGACGATCATCGAGGATCATCGCACACAGGAGCACGGAGAGCCCCAGCAGGGTCGCCAGCCCTCCGCATATCATGATCGCATACCAGTCCGGCATCGCCTCCGCCATTAGAGCCTCGCCCGAGCTTCTGCAAGCAGAAATGGAGGAGGAAGGAGGGGGAGAAGCAAGGCCAGAGGTGAGAAGAAGAGAGAAACACCTCGGCCGTTTTATAGCTCGAGCTCGGTGCACGGTAGGCGAAGTCCACCAACGCCGCTCGTCGCCCGATCGCCGATGTTCTGAGGCGAATCCGCGAGCAGTACCGACAGCGCGCTGGCCCGCGAGGTGAGTGCATGCTGCTCCGGCAGCTAGCACGCCATGCACTACCGCGGTACGGCCTAGATGCCCCACGCGCTAGGCACCGCCGGTGGAGAAAGCGCGCAACAGAGAGGAAGAAGAAGAGCCAGAGGGAGAGGAAGAGGCTGACTGTGGGCCCCGGGTCCACCTGTCGGCCAGAGAGAGCACTGTGCTCCCGGGTACGACCAGCGTATATTTAAATTTAGACTTTATTCTAACTTTATACCCAGCGTAGAAATCTCGCGTTTTTGTCTCAGACCGTAGATCTTTCTCCGCACAGCACCAATATTTCACACTGTGGTTTTCATCACTTATTGCCCTCTTACTGTAGCCACTTTATTTTTGTTGCATACAATCCTTTCTTATGCGACTTTTAACAAATCTTGAGGACGAGATTTTTCTTAAGGGGGGTAGTTCTGTGACACCCCAAAATTTTTGGCCTTTTTTTATTAATTAAATTTTTGCCAGGATTTAAAAACTTTATTTTCTGAGCTCCCTTTTGATCTTTAACCTTGTCATTGTGGAGTTTTTCCCCTAAGTGTGGACTTTTCAAATGTGTTATTGGACTTGTTTAACCTCTCTAGAAAAACTTTACTTTTATCAGTGCAACTAATTGCTCAATTAAGTTGCTTGATCTTCACCTTCTTGAAAATGGTTTTTCAAGGTTAAATGGCCATATTTGAACTACAACCATTTGATAAATTCACTTAAAATTCCCACCAAAATTTGGAGATGTCATGTGATGTTATTAGATAACTTTTATGCAAAAACATCTTTATTTCATGAAATATTTTGAGCTCTACATTTTTTCTTTTCTCTGGTCCAGTGGGCATTTTTGCACTACAACCCATTTAAATATTTTCTTTTAGCCTCTACCAAAATTATGGGATGTTAGTGATATCATATGATTCAACTTTATGCAAAAACCCAGTGATGTTATTTGCAAATTTTGAGTGAATCAGCATCATCTTCATTCTGGACCAGACTAGTGTTTTCTACTGCAACCCTATAATTTTTGCTCCAGTGACCTTGTGTTTTCTCATGCTCATAGTCCTCCCTACCAAACCCCTAAGTCCAGGAGCATGCACCCTTTGGATCAATTTTGGTTCATGAAATGATGCCATTCATTTCCTGTCCAGAATTGTAATTCTGCAAAGCTTGCACTAACAAGTTCCTCCTTTTGCCAAACTAACCTCACCACCCTCTTGTGCATCCAAGGAGACACTGATCTGGAGTTTTTGACCACTCCAAGACTTGCCTAAGTGCCCTTGGCATTGTTTCAAACACCTTGTGGGCATGATCTGTTTTGGCATGATGCTTGTCATTACACTATGATCTTGCACCCCTGATCAGACAGGCATGTCCACTAGACTACCTGTTTCCCCTAACCTAGACCTGCTAAACCCCAGCTCCAACCGAGCCACCTAGCTTGCCCTGGCATTTCGCCGAGCAGCTGGTGAGCGTGCTCCGGCCGCGCCCAGAGCGCGCCTTTTGCAGCCGCGTGAACCGAGCCACCGCGTCGCGACCCCCTACCTTGGCCCGCACGGGAGAACTTCGCCACGCACTCCCCGCCTAACCACTACACGCCAACCACCCCTAGCGCCCTACAGCGCCACTGCCAGAGCTTTTTGGTGGCACGCCGGCATCGACCGACAGCCCCTGCTCCGTGCAGCGCCACCCAAGCCCCTCCCGCTCGCCACCTGGCCCCTGTAACAGCGCGAGCTCATCCACAGGGTGTCGCCTAGCGCTCGTCTCCGCCACGACGCCCCTAGCTACAGAATGGCGGTCGCCGGAGAGCTTATCCACGGCCGCCGCGGAACCGCCTTGCCACGCCTATTTAAGGAGTCCCCGAGCCCGTTCCTGCTCGCAGGCGACCTCAGGCCACCACTATGGCGTTCCCCTAGCCCACATTCGACCCAAGGAAGTCTTCTTCCCCGTCTCCGGCAACTCCGACCACCGCCACTGCCCCTGCCGTTCCGGCGCCACCAGGACCTCCCCCTCTCCACTCTCTCCACCAGAAGCCTCCTCATCCTTCCGCGAACCTTTCCCCCTGCTCAATTTTGATCGAGAGCCACCGCAGCCCCAATGGCACTTTGCTCCCAAGGCCACCTCCGCCGAGGAGCTCGCCGCCGGCAGCTCCCTCCGCCCCCACCTGCCAGGCGACCACCGGGAGGACCGCCCCGGAGTAGCGGATCCATCCCCGCCCTCGGAGCCCCGCGAGGAGCCGCCAGTCGCCGGCGACGATCGCCGGAGCTCCGCCTCCGCTCGGGACAGAGGAAAGAGCGGGAGAAGACTAGTCAAACCTGACTAGTGGGCCCCCTGGACCCACTGTCAGTGACACACCGCGTCGTCCATGTGTTTAAGTGAAGGCGTAATTTCCCCCAGTACGTCTCCCCGCTCCGAAAGCGTATTCCCCTCTGAAACGTTTTTCCTTTTTTGTTTTATTTAAATCAGTTTTGACCACAACTTTGACTGCCTATAACTTTTTAAATATAACTCCAAATGAGTTGATTATTTTTCCTATCTTCCTCAAATTTGATCTAGTTTATTTTAATATTTATTTGATAATTTTCCAAAACAACTTTTTGTACTATTTTGAAATGTGGGTTAATTCAAATATTTTTAAATAGGATTTTGGAGAGAGGGAAGAAACTTTCAAAAGTTTTGGAGAGCACCTCACCCCTCCACAACGTGAAGGCAAGCATTTTGAACCTTGGCATAATATGTTTGATGTGATGGTTGACACATTTATAACACCACCTCATTTCGGTGGAATTGATATTTCATGTGACATGATCACTTGCATGGAAGCATATCAACGTTTTCCTTGCTATTGGAAATGAAAATGATTGTGATGGTAATCATCCTCATGTGCCTTGCATGCATACCGGAAAGGAATCCGGGAAAATCTCGGCCTTGGGTAGGCGTGAGCTTGTCGCCGGTCCCCGTCGGGGCGGTTATTTCCGATATGGCATGGTAAGGTATATTGATTGGTGATTTTTTGTTGGTTAAAATATTTTTGATATACATGTCATGCAGGGAACTTATGAACCTCCTGAGTCGACCGCAGATCGAGTCTTGTTCCAGTAACCCCCATACTTGCCTCGTGCTACCACTCGTCCCTGCCGCAGGTAGGGTACGGTTCAGTAAGTTGTTAACCCCTTTCCAGCACACACCGTACAGAGAGGCCATGGTGGAAGATATCGGTTGTGGCCGGTAGGCATGCCACCTGGTCAGGGGGCATGGGTGTTTCCGGTTGGGACCGAGAGGGGAGGCCACCCCTTAGAGCGCGCGATATAAATTTGATCCCATGCTACGCGAGGTTGTAGCCTCCCCACTTAGAGTTTTGCTTGACAAGTGTCGTGGGTGATTCCAGACACCGATGAGTTAAGCTGGTGTGTGCAAGCTAGGCGTGTTTTTCAACTAAAAGGCCGTAGGCGGAATTAGTCCCGATGGACTAAAGGAATCCGTTACTCGTGGGTAAAGAGTACACCCTCTGCAGAGATTAAACCTATTCGAATAGCCGTGTCCATGGTTAAGGACTACAGTCTGGGATGGGTCAGGTGTCGGTCTTAGTGTCGGTCTTCGGAGGTGAAACGGTTAAACCAGAACGGAAACTTCTACTTGAAACTTGTGATGATTATGATTATTACTACTGTTGACTAACCCTTGATATTATCGTTATCATCGAATATCTCTAGGATGGTTCTACCTCCGGGACATTTCCCTATGATTATTTTCTTTTAAAGCCCTTTCTGTGGTGTCGCTCAGGCGCCCGGCTGAGGCATTTCTTTTAAAGCCCTTTCTGTGGTGTCGCTCAGACGCCCGACTGTGGCTTTTCTCTTAAAGCCCTTTCTGTGGTGTCGCTCAGACGCCCGACTGTGGCTTTTCTTTTAAAGCCCTTTCTGTGGTGTCGCTCAGACGCCCGACTGTGGCTTTTCTTTTAAAGCCCTTTCTGTGGTGTCGCTCAGACGCCCGACTGTGGCACTTCTTTTAAAGCCCTTTCTGTGGTGTCGCTCAGACCCCCGACCGTGGCACTTCTTTTAAAGCCCTTTCTGTGGTGTCGCACAGACGCCCGACTGTGGTATTATTATTCCGCATTCTCCGCTCGAGGAGTCATTCAGACCCTCGCTTGGCACCCAGTATTTATTACCTCTACGTGGCCAATGCATAAATTTCCGGTTGCATATGAATAACCTGTTTACATGCATCAAGATATTTATTTTATGACTAACTAAGTGAGTATAAGGACATTGCAATGCATGAGCATCAACGGTTATATTATAGCTGTCTTCTTAATGTTTGCGAGTACATTCAAAGTACTCACTGGCTTGTCCCTGGCTATTGTCTTGGCCAGATGTACTTGCTTGGAGAGGAGCGTTGCGACGACCGCCTCGGAACCTGAGCAACGGTGATAGCAGCCTCGTGAAGATAGGAGTTAACCTGGTCAGCTGTTCCCGTGGGAAATGGAGTCCCACAGCCGTGGTGATCCACAAACCGCTTCCGCCCTCAACCACTAGAAACCATTTGTTGTACTCATAGGCCACAATGGCCTTGTACTTCATATCTTGTACCTTTGCTTGGTATTTCTGTAACAAGTTGGTGCCTCATCAGCTAACAGTAATCCTGGGGCTGATGAGCTCGACGACCATTTTCTGGAATTTAATGTCTGGAAAATCCGGTCGCGACAGACTTGGTATCAGAGCCAGGCTGACCATTGGCTAATCCTATCCTAGCCAGGTCAATAAACTTAGGCATGCCAAACCACCGAGCCATAACCAAACCCGCAGCCAAGCTCCTCCTGCAAGATAGCCCCACAGTGACCCGACACCTTTTTGCAGTCGGTGCCCAACCTACCAGCCTAGCCGTCGATCACGCGCCAGTGACCGGCCCCCTAAATAGTCCTTTCTCGCAAGCGTGCGAAGGAAGACTCCGACCCTTTTTTTCTATAAAAGGGGCACGCTAGTCTCAACCCAGCACAACCCGGCCGCTATCCTAACCCAAGCCTCAATGCCTGGTCCTATTGTGCACCATGAGACCACAGCGACCAACCTTGGAGGTTCTGTGACAATACTCGCAAACCTCACCCGTCGTGCCTATGCATTAGAAGAACCCCCAGAATATGTTGTGTACCAAGGGCCCGTAAGCGGTGAAAGCCATCAATTCTGGGCCACCGTACACATCTACGGTAGGGGTCTCGCACCCGAACGCCCCTACAGGTTCACCGGAAGAACAACTTCCTTTGAGCCACAAGCCATCCAACTAGCTGCTCGAGAAGCTATAGTTCATCTCCGGCACTTGTCGCCAAGAGTTGACTGTCGCTCGTTCCACTACTACCCCAGGCGTGAAGGGTATGGTAGACCACCCCAAGTTGCCAATGGAGATCACGAGACAGATCCTGCATTGTTGCACCTGGTGCGCTATGTAAGTGCACTGGAAGAACTGTGCGAGCAGGTCACAATTGATCTCATCGCAGCTCGTGGAGAGCTGGTTCGTCGAGCCCCGGCAAGAGGAGAGGACGAGCCCAACGCCGACAACCCAGTCGTGCTGTTTGGACAACCGATCGAGCCCCTGAGGTCTACCCCAGCCATCGGCCAAGGTGTTGCGATAACCCCAGAAGTGCTACGTCGCATTTTGGGAACACACTCCAACGGAGTTGTGGCCAACAATCCCCGAGATGGCCACCATCGCTACCCCGAGCCTGCAGCCCCTCAACCCACTCCAGTCAATTCCGACGGCGAGACCCGTGTAGAAGCCTCGACATCCACAAGGCACGCCCGCATGGATGTAAACGAGGTAGACTAACTAACCCGAGCTGTATCGAATCCCAGTGTATCTTCGCTGTGTAATCATGTGGCCTGGTGTTTAAACGCTGCTTGTCGTCATGCCTCTGCTTTAATGATAACCTTGGTTAAACGCCCAGTGCGCAGTGTGAGATTGCTAACCCCTGACGCAGCTACCAAAAACCTTCCCGACAACCCCCCCCCCCACAGTAACATGTCACCTCGGTGAAATATGTGTATTTGTGGCATTGACTTCCGGATCAGAGCTGGAAATTTCATTACCCTTCACCACGGTAAAAATGATCCAGCTCCGGTGCTATAAAAAGGGCCACCGCGTGACCTTGCCAGGCACCTCTCACCTTGTGCATCACCCTCACAACCATTTCCTCGCCATGCCGAACCCCAGCATTTACCTGAGAACCCCAGATGCAACCCCGGGAAGTTTTGTTAAGATATTGTGGGATTTTACCTGCAGTACCATGGGCGCTACCCAGCCACCCCAGTACGAGCTGTTCAAATCGAGGATCACCTCTTCCACCTCGAGATACTGGGCAGCAGTGCACATCCCTCCCGTAAACTCAGACCAGGACCCAACAGAGGTCTCCTTTGTGGGGAAATCTATGCCAACCCCACAGATGGCCATGGAAGCTGCGGCTTGCGAAGCACTTGCTCGCCTTCGATTCACGGTACCCTATGCCAGCGAGCGTGGGTATTATTACTTCCCGAGCCGTGTAGCGCCCGGAGGAGTAACATCGTTTCCCGGTGTGCGAATCCAAAGAGACCCCGTCCTGGCCAACCTTGTCCAGTATGTCATCGCTCAAGAGAGTTTGATCCAACGCGTGATGGGTTATCTCCAGAGCCTCGCAGACTTAAATCCTCAGATCGCCATCGGCAGATCACTGAGGCCCGACCAGGAGAGACACATGCATCGACTAGTCAATCCGCTTTCTCCGATAGAGGAAGAATGTGTTTCAGTACCAGAAACATTTTCCCGGGACCCCATCCAGTTACCGTTTGCATTATAGACGTCGCTGCTATGTTTTTTATTGCAACCTTTATTTGCGTGTTGTAACGAGTGCGTGGAGCTTAGTGTGTGCTTTAAGAGTGTTATTTTTGTTAATTTCGACTAATATGAGTGATTCTGTTGCATTACGGTTTTCTTCCGTGTATAATCCTGGAGTGAGACATCTTCTTCTGAGTCGATACTTCGGCACTTTCTCATGACGTGGATTTCACGCAAGCACAACGACAACAGCCGACCCACAACCGCAAACACTCGGGCACACACACGTGCGCCGTTTGCAAAACTTTGCAACAGTGTTGCAGCTGGCTAACCCCTCTCCTAACCACGGTTAGCACCCGGCATCCCACCTACTCCTCGTGATCACCGCCGGCGTGGAAAGCCAACACCCGAGCAGCAGCATCGCGACGATCATCGAGGATCATCGCACACAGGAGCACGGAGAGCCCCAGCAGGGTCGCCAGCCCTCCGCATATCATGATTGCGTACCAGTCCGGCATCGCCTCCGCCATTAGAGCCTCGCCCGAGCTTCTGCAAGCAGAAATGGAGGAGGAAGGAGGGGGAGAAGCAAGGCCAGAGGTGAGGAGAAGAGAGAAACACCTCGGCCATTTTATAGCTCGAGCTCGGTGCACGGCAGGCGAAGTCCACCAACGCCGCTCGTCGCCCGATCGCCGGTGTTCTGAGGCGAATCCGCGAGCAGTACCGACAGCGCGCTGGCCCGCGAGGTGAGTGCATGCTGCTCCGGCAGCTAGCACGCCGTGCACTACCGCGGTACGGCCTAGATGCCCCACGCGCTAGGCACCGCCGGTGGAGAAAGCGCGCAGCAGAGAGGAAGAAGAAGAGCCAGAGGGAGAGGAAGAGGCTGACTGTGGGCCCCGGGTCCACCTGTCGGCCAGAGAGAGCACTGTGCTCCCGGGTACGACCAGCGTATATTTAAATTTAGACTTTATTCTAAATTTATACCCAGCGTAGAAATCTCGCGTTTTTATCTCAGACTGTAGATCTTTCTCCGCACAGCACCAGTATTTCACACTGTGGTTTTCATCACTTATTGCCCTCTTACTGTAGCCACTTTATTTTTGTTACATACAATCCTTTCTTATGCGACTTTTAACAAATCTTGAGGACGAGATTTTTCTTAAGGGGGGTAGTTCTGTGACACCCCAAATTTTTTGGCCTTGTTTTATTAATTAAATTTTTGCCAGGATTTAAAAACTTTATTTTCTGAGCTCCCTTTTGATCTTTAACCTTGTCATTGTGGAGTTTTTCCCCTAAGTGTGGACTTTTCAAATGTGTTATTGGACTTGTTTAACCTCTCTAGAAAAACTTTACTTTTATCAGTGCAACTAATTGCTCAATTAAGTTGCTTGATCTTCACCTTCTTGAAAATGGTTTTTCAAGGTTAAATGGCCATATTTGAACTACAACCATTTGATAAATTCACTTAAAATTCCCACCAAAATTTGGAGATGTCATGTGATGTTATTAGATAACTTTTATGCAAAAACATCTTTATTTCATGAAATATTTTGAGCTCTACATTTTTTTCTTTTCTCTGGTCCAGTGGGCATTTTTGCACTACAACCCATTTAAATATTTTCTTTTAGCCTCTACCAAAATTATGGGATGTTAGTGATATCATATGATTCAACTTTATGCAAAAACCCAGTGATGTTATTTGCAAATTTTGAGTGAATCAGCATCATCTTCATTCTGGACCAGACTGGTGTTTTCTACTGCAACCCTATTATTTCTTGCTCCAGTGACCTTGTGTTTTCTCATGCTCATAGTCCTCCCTACCAAACCCCTAAGTCCAGGAGCATGCACCCTTTGGATCAATTTTGGTTCATGAAATGATGCCATTCATTTCCTATCCAGAATTGTAATTCTGCAAAGCTTGCACTAACAAGTTTCTCCTTTTGCCAAACTAACCTCACCACCCTCTTGTGCATCCAAGGAGACACTGATCTGGAGTTTTTGACCACTCCAAGACTTGCCTAAGTGCCCTTGGCATTGTTTCAAACACCTTGTGGGCATGATCTGTTTTGGCATGATGCTTGTCATTACACTATGATCTTGCACCCCTGATCAGACAGGCATGTCCACTAGACTACCTGTTTCCCCTAACCTAGACCTGCTAAACCCCAGCTCCAACCGAGCCACCTAGCTTGCCCTGGCATTTCGCCGAGCAGCTGGTGAGCGTGCTCCGGCCGCGCCTAGAGCGCGCCTTTTGCAGCCGCGTGAACCGAGCCACCGCGTCGCGACCCCCTACCTTGGCCCGCACGGGAGAACTTCGCCACGCACTCCCCACCTAACCACTACACGCCAACCACCCCTGGCGCCCTACAGCGCCACCGCCAGAGCTTTTTGGCGGCACGCCGGCGTCGGCCGACAGCCCCTGCTCCGTGCAGCGCCACCCAAGCCCCTCCCGCTCGCCACCTGGCCCCTGTAACAGCGCGAGCTCATCCACAGGGTGTCGCCTAGCGCTCGTCTCCGCCACGACGCCCCTAGCTACAGAATGGCGGTCGCCGGAGAGCTTATCCACGGCCACCGCGGAACCGCCTTGCCACGCCTATTTAAGGAGTCCCCGAGCCCGTTCCTGCTCGCAGGCGACCTCAGGCCACCACTATGGCGTTCCCCTAGCCCACATTCGACCCAAGGAAGTCTTCTTCCCCGTCTCCGGCAACTCCGACCACCGCCACTGCCCCTGCCATTCCGGCGCCACCAGGACCTCCCCCTCTCCACTCTCTCCACCAGAAGCCTCCTCATCCTTCCGCGAACCTTTCCCCCTGCTCAATTTTGATCGAGAGCCACCGCAGCCCCAATGGTACTTTGCTCCCGAGGCCACCTCCGCCGAGGAGCTCGCCGCCGGCAGCTCCCTCCGCCCCCACCTGCCAGGCGACCACCGGGAGGACCGCCCCGGAGTAGCGGATCCATCCCCGCCCTCGGAGCCCCGCGAGGAGCCGCCAGTCGCCGGCGACGATCGCCGGAGCTCCGCCTCCGCTCGGGACAGAGGAAAGAGCGGGAGAAGACTAGTCAAACCTGACTAGTGGGCCCCCTGGACCCACTGTCAGTGACACACCGCGTCGTCCATGTGTTTAAGTGAAGGCGTAATTTCCCCCAGTACGTCTCCCCGCTCCGAAAGCGTATTCCCCTCTGAAACGTTTTTCCTTTTTTGTTTTATTTAAATCAGTTTTGACCACAACTTTGACTGCCTATAACTTTTTAAATATAACTCCAAATGAGTTGATTATTTTTCCTATCTTCCTCAAATTTGATCTAGTTTATTTTAATATTTATTTGATAATTTTCCAAAACAACTTTTTGTACTATTTTGAAATGTGGGTTAATTCAAATATTTTTAAATAGGATTTTGGAGAGAGGGAAGAAACTTTCAAAAGTTTTGGAGAGCACCTCACCCCTCCACAACGTGAAGGCAAGCATTTTGAACCTTGGCATAATATGTTTGATGTGATGGTTGACACATTTATAACACCACCTCATTTCGGTGGAATTGATATTTCATGTGACATGATCACTTGCATGGAAGCATATCAACGTTTTCCTTGCTATTGGAAATGAAAATGATTGTGATGGTAATCATCCTCATGTGCCTTGCATGCATACCGGAAAGGAATCCGGGAAAATCTCGGCCTTGGGTAGGCGTGAGCTTGTCGCCGGTCCCCGTCGGGGCGGTTATTTCCGATATGGCATGGTAAGGTATATTGATTGGTGATTTTTTGTTGGTTAAAATATTTTTGATATACATGTCATGCAGGGAACTTATGAACCTCCTGAGTCGACCGCAGATCGAGTCTTGTTCCAGTAACCCCCATACTTGCCTCGTGCTACCACTCGTCCCTGCCGCAGGTAGGGTACGGTTCAGTAAGTTGTTAACCCCTTTCCAGCACACACCGTACAGAGAGGCCATGGTGGAAGATATCGGTTGTGGCCGGTAGGCATGCCACCTGGTCAGGGGGCATGGGTGTTTCCGGTTGGGACCGAGAGGGGAGGCCACCCCTTAGAGCGCGCGATATAAATTTGATCCCATGCTACGCGAGGTTGTAGCCTCCCCACTTAGAGTTTTGCTTGACAAGTGTCGTGGGTGATTCCAGACACCGATGAGTTAAGCTGGTGTGTGCAAGCTAGGCGTGTTTTTCAACTAAAAGGCCGTAGGCGGAATTAGTCCCGATGGACTAAAGGAATCCGTTACTCGTGGGTAAAGAGTACACCCTCTGCAGAGATTAAACCTATTCGAATAGCCGTGTCCATGGTTAAGGACTACAGTCTGGGATGGGTCAGGTGTCGGTCTTAGTGTCGGTCTTCGGAGGTGAAACGGTTAAACCAGAACGGAAACTTCTACTTGAAACTTGTGATGATTATGATTATTACTACTGTTGACTAACCCTTGATATTATCGTTATCATCGAATATCTCTAGGATGGTTCTACCTCCGGGACATTTCCCTATGATTATTTTCTTTTAAAGCCCTTTCTGTGGTGTCGCTCAGACGCCCGGCTGAGGCATTTCTTTTAAAGCCCTTTCTGTGGTGTCGCTCAGACGCCCGACTGTGGCTTTTCTCTTAAAGCCCTTTCTGTGGTGTCGCTCAGACGCCCGACTGTGGCTTTTCTTTTAAAGCCCTTTCTGTGGTGTCGCTCAGACGCCCGACTGTGGCTTTTCTTTTAAAGCCCTTTCTGTGGTGTCGCTCAGACGCCCGACTGTGGCACTTCTTTTAAAGCCCTTTCTGTGGTGTCGCTCAGACCCCCGACCGTGGCACTTCTTTTAAAGCCCTTTCTGTGGTGTCGCACAGACGCCCGACTGTGGTATTATTATTCCGCATTCTCCGCTCGAGGAGTCATTCAGACCCTCGCTTGGCACCCAATATTTATTACCTCTACGTGGCCAATGCATAAATTTCCGGTTGCATATGAATAACCTGTTTACATGCATCAAGATATTTATTTTATGACTAACTAAGTGAGTATAAGGACATTGCAATGCATGAGCATCAACGGTTATATTATAGCTGTCTTCTTAATGTTTGCGAGTACATTCAAAGTACTCACTGGCTTGTCCCTGGCTATTGTCTTGGCCAGATATACTTGCTTGGAGAGGAGCGTTGCGACGACCGCCTCGGAACCTGAGCAACGGTGATAGCAGCCTCGTGAAGATAGGAGTTAACCTGGTCAGCTGTTCCCGTGGGAAATGGAGTCCCACAGCCGTGGTGATCCACAAACCGCTTCCGCCCTCAACCACTAGAAACCATTTGTTGTACTCATAGGCCACAATGGCCTTGTACTTCATATCTTGTACCTTTGCTTGGTATTTCTGTAACAAGTTGGTGCCTCATCAGCTAACAGTAATCCTGGGGCTGATGAGCTCGACGACCATTTTCTGGAATTTAATGTCTGGAAAATCCGGTCGCGACAGACTTGGTATCAGAGCCAGGCTGACCATTGGCTAATCCTATCCTAGCCAGGTCAATAAACTTAGGCATGCCAAACCACCGAGCCATAACCAAACCCGCAGCCAAGCTCCTCCTGCAAGATAGCCCCACAGTGACCCGACACCTTTTTGCAGTCGGTGCCCAACCTACCAGCCTAGCCGTCGATCACGCGCCAGTGACCGGCCCCCTAAATAGTCCTTTCTCGCAAGCGTGCGAAGGAAGACTCCGACCCTTTTTTTCTATAAAAGGGGCACGCTAGTCTCAACCCAGCACAACCCGGCCGCTATCCTAACCCAAGCCTCAATGCCTGGTCCTATTGTGCACCATGAGACCACAGCGACCAACCTTGGAGGTTCTGTGACAATACTCGCAAACCTCACCCGTCGTGCCTATGCATTAGAAGAACCCCCAGAATATGTTGTGTACCAAGGGCCCGTAAGCGGTGAAAGCCATCAATTCTGGGCCACCGTACACATCTACGGTAGGGGTCTCGCACCCGAACGCCCCTACAGGTTCACCGGAAGAACAACTTCCTTTGAGCCACAAGCCATCCAACTAGCTGCTCGAGAAGCTATAGTTCATCTCCGGCACTTGTCGCCAAGAGTTGACTGTCGCTCGTTCCACTACTACCCCAGGCGTGAAGGGTATGGTAGACCACCCCAAGTTGCCAATGGAGATCACGAGACAGATCCTGCATTGTTGCACCTGGTGCGCTATGTAAGTGCACTGGAAGAACTGTGCGAGCAGGTCACAATTGATCTCATCGCAGCTCGTGGAGAGCTGGTTCGTCGAGCCCCGGCAAGAGGAGAGGACGAGCCCAACGCCGACAACCCAGTCGTGCTGTTTGGACAACCGATCGAGCCCCTGAGGTCTACCCCAGCCATCGGCCAAGGTGTTGCGATAACCCCAGAAGTGCTACGTCGCATTTTGGGAACACACTCCAACGGAGTTGTGGCCAACAATCCCCGAGATGGCCACCATCGCTACCCCGAGCCTGCAGCCCCTCAACCCACTCCAGTCAATTCCGACGGCGAGACCCGTGTAGAAGCCTCGACATCCACAAGGCACGCCCGCATGGATGTAAACGAGGTAGACTAACTAACCCGAGCTGTATCGAATCCCAGTGTATCTTCGCTGTGTAATCATGTGGCCTGGTGTTTAAACGCTGCTTGTCGTCATGCCTCTGCTTTAATGATAACCTTGGTTAAACGCCCAGTGCGCAGTGTGAGATTGCTAACCCCTGACGCAGCTACCAAAAACCTTCCCGACAACCCCCCCCCCCACAGTAACATGTCACCTCGGTGAAATATGTGTATTTGTGGCATTGACTTCCGGATCAGAGCTGGAAATTTCATTACCCTTCACCACGGTAAAAATGATCCAGCTCCGGTGCTATAAAAAGGGCCACCGCGTGACCTTGCCAGGCACCTCTCACCTTGTGCATCACCCTCACAACCATTTCCTCGCCATGCCGAACCCCAGCATTTACCTGAGAACCCCAGATGCAACCCCGGGAAGTTTTGTTAAGATATTGTGGGATTTTACCTGCAGTACCATGGGCGCTACCCAGCCACCCCAGTACGAGCTGTTCAAATCGAGGATCACCTCTTCCACCTCGAGATACTGGGCAGCAGTGCACATCCCTCCCGTAAACTCAGACCAGGACCCAACAGAGGTCTCCTTTGTGGGGAAATCTATGCCAACCCCACAGATGGCCATGGAAGCTGCGGCTTGCGAAGCACTTGCTCGCCTTCGATTCACGGTACCCTATGCCAGCGAGCGTGGGTATTATTACTTCCCGAGCCGTGCAGCGCCCGGAGGAGTAACATCGTTTCCCGGTGTGCGAATCCAAAGAGACCCCGTCCTGGCCAACCTTGTCCAGTATGTCATCGCTCAAGAGAGTTTGATCCAACGCGTGATGGGTTATCTCCAGAGCCTCGCAGACTTAAATCCTCAGATCGCCATCGGCAGATCACTGAGGCCCGACCAGGAGAGACACATGCATCGACTAGTCAATCCGCTTTCTCCGATAGAGGAAGAATGTGTTTCAGTACCAGAAACATTTTCCCGGGACCCCATCCAGTTACCGTTTGCATTATAGACGTCGCTGCTATGTTTTTTATTGCAACCTTTATTTGCGTGTTGTAACGAGTGCGTGGAGCTTAGTGTGTGCTTTAAGAGTGTTATTTTTGTTAATTTCGACTAATATGAGTGATTCTGTTGCATTACGGTTTTCTTCCGTGTATAATCCTGGAGTGAGACATCTTCTTCTGAGTCGATACTTCGGCACTTTCTCATGACGTGGATTTCACGCAAGCACAACGACAACAGCCGACCCACAACCGCAAACACTCGGGCACACACACGTGCGCCGTTTGCAAAACTTTGCAACAGTGTTGCAGCTGGCTAACCCCTCTCCTAACCACGGTTAGCACCCGGCATCCCACCTACTCCTCGTGATCACCGCCGGCGTGGAAAGCCAACACCCGAGCAGCAGCATCGCGACGATCATCGAGGATCATCGCACACAGGAGCACGGAGAGCCCCAGCAGGGTCGCCAGCCCTCCGCATATCATGATTGCGTACCAGTCCGGCATCGCCTCCGCCATTAGAGCCTCGCCCGAGCTTCTGCAAGCAGAAATGGAGGAGGAAGGAGGGGGAGAAGCAAGGCCAGAGGTGAGGAGAAGAGAGAAACACCTCGGCCATTTTATAGCTCGAGCTCGGTGCACGGTAGGCGAAGTCCACCAACGCCGCTCGTCGCCCGATCGCCGGTGTTCTGAGGCGAATCCGCGAGCAGTACCGACAGCGCGCTGGCCCGCGAGGTGAGTGCATGCTGCTCTGGCAGCTAGCACGCCGTGCACTACCGCGGTACGGCCTAGATGCCCCACGCGCTAGGCACCGCCGGTGGAGAAAGCGCACAACAGAGAGGAAGAAGAAGAGCCAGAGGGAGAGGAAGAGGCTGACTGTGAGGGTGAGAACATAACGATAGCCACCGCGAGCCTCAACACTCATTGGACCGCACACATCGGTATGTATGATTTCCAATAAGTTGGTTGCTCGCTCCATTGTTCCTGAGAACGGAGTCTTGGTCATTTTACCCATGAGGCATGGTTCGCACGTGTCAAATGATTCATAATCAAGAGACTCTAAAAGTCCATCTGCATGGAGCTTCTTCATGCGTTTGACACCTATGTGACCAAGGCGGCAGTGCCACAAATATGTGGGACTATTGTTATCAACTTTAACTCTTTTGGTACTCACACTATGAATATGTGTATCATCACGTACGAGATTCATTAAGAATAAACCATTAACCATCAGAGCATGACCATAAAACATATCTCTCATATAAATAGAACAACCATTATTCTCGGATTTAAATGAGTAGCCATCTCGAATTAAACGAGATCCAGACACAATGTTCATGCTCAAACTTGGCACTAAATAACAATTATTGAGGTTTAAAACTAATCCCGTAGGTAAATGTAGAGGTAGCATGCCGACGGCGATCACATCGACCTTGGAACCATTCCCGACGCGCATCGTCACCTCGTCCTTCGCCAGTCTCCGTTTATTCCGCAGCTCCTGCTTTGAGTTACAAATGTGAGCAACTGCACCGGTATCAAATACCCAAGAGCTACTACGAGTACTGGTAAGGTACACATCAATTACATGTATATCACATATACCTTTTGTTTTGCCGGCCTTCTTGTCCGCTAAGTATTTGGGGCAGTTCCGCTTCCAGTGACCACTTCCCTTGCAATAAAAGCACTCAGTCTCGGGCTTGGGTCCATTCTTTGGCTTCTTCCCGGCAACTTGCTTACCGGGCGCGGCAACTTCCTTGCCGTCCTTCTTGAAGTTCTTTTTACCCTTGCCCTTCTTGAACTTAGTGGTTTTATTCACCATCAACACTTGATGCTCCTTCTTGATTTCTACCTCTGCTGATTTCAGCATAGCATATACCTCAGGAATGGTCTTTACCATCCCCTGCATGTTGTAGTTCATCACAAAGCTCTTGTAGCTAGGTGGAAGCGACTGGAGGATTCTATCAATGACCGCTTCATCCGGGAGATTAACTTCCAGTTGAGTCAAGCGGTTGTGTAACCCAGACATCTTGAGTATGTGTTCACTGACAGAGCTATTTTCCTCCATCTTACAACTAAAGAATTTGTCGGAGACTTCATATCTCTTGACCCGGGCATGAGCTTAGAAAACCATTTTCATCTCTTCGAACATCTCATATGCTCCATGTCTCTCAAAACGCTTTTGGAGCCCCGACTCTAAGCTGTAAAGCATGCCGCACTGAACGAGGGAGTAATCATTGGAGCGTGACTGCCAAGCGTTCATAACGTCTTGTTCTGCAGGGAGAATAGGTGCGTCACCCAGCGGTGCTCGTAGGACATAATCTTTCTTGGCAGCTATGAGGATGATCCTCAGGTTCCGGACCCAGTCCGTATAGTTGCTGCCATCGTATTTCAGCTTGGTTTTCTCTAGGAACGCGTTGAAGTTGAGGACTACGTTGGCCATTTGATCTACAAGACATATTGTAAATATTTTAGACTAAGTTCATGATAATAAAGTTCATTTAATCAAATTATTTAATGAACTCCCACTTAGATGGACATCCCTCTTCTAGTCATCTAAGTATAACATGATCCGAGTCAACTAGGCCGTGTCCGATCATCACGTGAGACGGACTAGTCAACATCGGTGAACATCTTCATGTTGATCGTATCTTCTATACGACTCATGCTCGACCTTTCGGTCTTCTATGTTCCGAGGCCATGTCTGTACATGCTAGGCTCGTCAAGTCAACCTAAGTGTTTGCATGTGTAAATCTGTCTTACACCCGTTGTATGTGAACGTTAGAATCTATCACACCCGATCATCACGTGGTGCTTCGAAACAACGAACTGTCGCAACGGTGCACAGTTAGGGGTAACACTTCTTGAAATTATTATGAGGGATCATCTTATTTACTACCGTCGTTCTAAGTAAACAAGATGCAAAACATGATAAACATCACATGCAATCAAATAATAAACGTGACATGATATGGCCAATATCACATAGCTCCTTTGATCTCCATCTTGGGGCTCCATGATCATCTTGTCACCGGCTTAACACCATGATCTCCATCATCATGATCTCCATCATCATGTCTCCATGAAGTTGCTTGCCAACTATTACTTCTACTACTATGGCTAACGCGTTTAGCAATAAAGTAAAGTAATTTACATGGCATTTCTCAATGACACGCAGGTCATACAAAAATAAGGACAACTCCTATGGCTCCTGCCGATTGTCATACTCATCGACATGCAAGTCGTGATTCCTATTACAATAGCATGAACATCTCATACATCACATATAGATCATTCATCATTCATCACAACTTTGGCCATATCACATCACAAAGCACTTGCTGCAAAAACAAGTTAGACGTCCTCTAATTGTTGTTGCAAGTTTTACGTGGCTGAATAAGGGTTCTAGCAAGAACGTTTTCTTACCTACGTGAAAGCCACAATGTGATTTGTCAACTTCTATTTACCCTTCATAAGGACCCTTTTCATCGAATCCGCTCCAACTAAAGTGGGAGAGACAGACACCCGCCAGCCACCTTATGCAACTAGTGCATGTTAGTCGGTGGAACCGGTCTCACGTAAGCGTACGTGTAAGGTTGATCCGGGCCGCTTCATCCCACAATACCGCTGAAGCAAGATAAGACTAGTAGCGGCAAGAAAATTGACAACATCTACGCCCACAACAAATTGTGTTTTACTCGTGCAATAGAGAACTACGCATAAACCTGGCTCTGATACCATTGTTGGGGAACGTTGCAGAAAATTAAAATTTTTCCTACGGTTTCACCAAGATCCATCTATGAGTTAACCTAAGCAACGAGTCATGGGAGAGAGATTGCATCTACATACCACTTTGTAGGCCGCGGAAGCGTTCAACGAACGGGGATGAGGTAGTCGTACACGACGTGATCCAAATCACCGGAGATCCTAGTACCGAACGGACGGCACCTCCGCGTTCAACACACGTACGGTCAGCGTAATGTCTCCTTCTTCTTGATCCAGCAAGGCAAAGGAGAGGTTGGGGAAGATGGCTCCAGCAGCAGCACGACGGCGTGGTGATGGTGGAGCTGCAGTACTCCGGCAGGGCTTCGCCGAGCTCTACGGAGGAGGAGGAGGTGTTGGAGAGGGAGAGGGAGGCGCCAAGAGCCAGGGGTGCGGCTGCCCCCTCCCCTCCCCTCATATATATAGCCCCCTAGGGGGGGCGCCGGCCCTAGGAGATGCAATCTCCTAGGGGGGGCGGCCAAGGGGTGGGGGGCTTGCCCCCCAAGCAAGGGGCGCCCCCTTTAGGGTTTCCCCCACCCTAGGCGCGCATGGGCCCTGGGGAAGTGGCGCCCCAGCCCACTTTGGGCTGGATCCTTTCCTACTTCAGCCCATGGGGCCCTTCCGGGCAGGTGGCCCCACCCGATGGACCCCCCGGGACCCTCCGGTGGTCCCGGTACAATACCGATAACCCCGAAACTTGTCCCGATGGCTTAAACAGCAGTTCCTATATATAATTCTTTACCTCCGGACCATTCCAAAACTCCTCGTGACGTCCGGGATCTCATCCGGGACTCCGAACAACATTCGGATTACTGCATATACATATATTCACAACCCTAGCGTCACCGAACCTTAAGTGTGTAGACCCTACGGGTTCGGGAGACATGCAGACATGACCGAGACGGCTCTCGGAAATAACCAACAGCGGGATCTGGATACCCATGTTGGCTCCCACATGCTCCACGATGATCTCATCGGATGAACCACGATGTCGAGGATTCAATTAATCCCGTATACGATTCCCTTTCTCAATCGGTATTTTACTTGCCCGAGATTCGATCGTCGGTATCCCAATACCTCGTTCAATCTCGTTACCGGCAAGTCACTTTACTCGTACCGTAATGCATGATCCCGTGATCAAACACTTTGATCACATTGAGCTCATTATGATGACGCATTACCGAGAGGGCCCGGTGATACCTCTCCGTCAAGCGGAGTGACAAATCCCAGTCTCGATCCGTGTCAACTCAACAGACACTTTCAGAGATACCCGTAGTATACCTTTATAGTCACCCAGTTATGTTGTGACGTTTGGCACACCCAAAGCACTCCTACGGTATCCGGGAGTTACACGATCTCATGGTCTAAGGAAAGGATACTTGACACTGGAAAACTCTAGCAAACGAACTATGCGATCTTATGCTATGTTTAGGATTGGGTCTCGTCCATCACATCATTCTCCTAATGATGTGATCTCATTATCATTGACATCCAATGCCCATAGTCAGGAAACCATGACTATCTGTTGATCAACAAGCTAGTCAACTAGAGGCTTACTAGGGACACGTTGTTGTCTGTTATTCACACATGTATTACGATTTCCGGATAACACAATTATAGCACGAATAAAGACAATTATCATGAATAATGAAATATAATAATAATGCTTTTATTATTGCCTCTAGGGCATATTTCCAACACTATTGTGGTGGAAAGGAAGGAAACAGGCAAAGAACATCCGGTTCAACGACCGGTTTACTATATCAGTGAGGTCCTTATTGAGTCCAAACAGAGGTATCCACATTGGCAGAAGTTTGTGTATGGGGTCTTTATGGCTAGCCGGAGGCTTAAGAAGTATTTTCTGGGTCATCCTATCATTGTGCTAAGTTCTGCCCCCTTAGGGGATATCATTCAAAACAGAGAAGCCACAGGTCGGGTAGCCAAGTGGGCCATTGAGCTTGGACCTCATGGTTTAAAGTATGTGCCCCGTACAGCCATCAAGTCTCAAGCACTTGTGGATTTTATCAATGATTGGACAGAATTGCAGATGCCTGAGGAGAAGCCGGATAACACATATTGGACTATTCACTTTGATGGGTGCAGGCAGTTGGAAGGCTCGGGGGCTGGAGTTGTACTAACTTCCCCACGAGGTGATAAGTTTTCTTATGTCCTCCGGCTGATGTTCCCTTGTACTAACAATGCAGCTGGGTACGAGGCCTTGCTCCATGGTCTTCGGATGGCTAAGGAGATGAGCTTAAGCTGGGTGAGGTGTTTGAGTGACTAAGATCTAGTGGCTTGGCAAGTTTCTAGCACTTGCGATTCTAAGGATCCGCTCGTGGCGACTTACTGTCTAGAGGTTGATGTTATTGCGGGTCACTTTAAGGGTTATCGGGTTGAACATGTTGATCGTAGGAAAAATGAGGCGACTGATGATTTAAGCCGGTTAGGGTCAGAGCGTAAGCCCGTGCCACCTAATACTTTCCTGGATATTCTGCATAACCCTTCTGTTAAATTGCCCACAGAGGAGGATCTTGCTATTCCTGACCCAGAGGCACAACTAGTGGCGGCTCTTTGCACTATTCCTGATTGGACAGTTCCATATTTGGCTTATATGACCCGGGGCGAGTTACCTGAGGATGAAACTTTGGCCAGGCAGATAACCTGACGGTCTAAGTCAATGACTATTGTCAATGGAGAGTTGTATCGTTGTAGTGTTACATGGGCGTTTCAATGTTGTGTTTCTCCTGAAGAAGGCTGTGAGATTCTGTGAGAGATTCATGAAGGAGATTGTGGTCATCATGCTGGCTCTAAGTCTCTTGCAGCCAAGGCTTTCCGTCATGGGTTTTATTGGCTGGCCGCTCATGCCGATACTGAGGATCTAGTCAGTAATTGTGATGGGTGTCAGAAGTTTTCACACCGAGATCATGTGCCAGCTCAAGAATTGAGGATGATTCCAATCACTTGGCCGTTTGTAGTCTGGGGGCTCGATATGATTGGGCCTTTCAAAAGGTCCAAAGATAAAAAGACACGCCTCCTGGTGGCGGTTGAAAAGTTTACAAAGTGGGTTGAGGTAGAGCCAGTTAGTAAATGTGACGCATCGACGACGGTTCAATTCATCAAAAAGGTGATTTTCTGTTTTGGCTTTCCCCACAACATTATAACTGATAATGTCACTAATCTATCCAAGGGTGCTATGGAAGAATTTTGTCAACGTGAGCATATCCGGCTTGATGTATCATCAGTGGCTCACCCCCAGTCTAATGGTCAAGCTGAGAGAGCCAATCAAGAGATCATGAGAGGCATCAAGCCCCAGCTTATGGTTCCTTTGCATAGGACGTGGGGTTGTTGGGTGGAGCAGTTACCTTCCGTGTTATGGAGTATCAATACTACCCCCAACAGATCTACGGGTTACACGCCTTTCTTCATGGTTTACGGAGCAGAGGCGGTTCTCCCTACTGACATCCGTCATGACTTGCCCCGCGTGGCGTCTTATGTTGAAGTTGACAATGAAAAATCCCGTCAGGATGCACTTGACTTGTTAGGTGAGGAGCGTGACCTTGCAGCGGCTCGTTCGGCGATTTACCAGAAATATCTGCACTGTTATCACAGCCGCCAGGTTAAAACCAGAACTTTTCAAGAAGGTGACTTGGTGCTCCGGCTTATCCAGGATCAATCTGATAAGCACAAGCTATCCCCACCTTGGGAAGGGCCCTCTGTGGTCAGCAAAAATCTGAACAATGGGTCATACTACCTTATTGATGTTCGAGACCGCAAGGACTCATGCACGACAGAGGAGGAAACCTTCCGGCCGTGGAATATTGATCATCTTCGGCCTTACTATACCTGAGCCACCGGCTCACCTGATGTACATATTTTGACAATGTATATATTATGATGAATATAATAAAGCCGGCATTCCTGATAGATCAGGGCCTCTATCTTTTCATTTCTCAGAAATTGAGTCTTTATTTTATATGATCACTTAAAGGCTTGATGCCAAATTACAGGGACCAAAGAGAGTCTGTTGCACATCACGACTCAAACATAGGTACCCGGTGAGCACAGCTCACAAATATAGCACTTGGGGGCTTCCTGCTCATCGAGCATAGCCATGACTACCCTTGTTGATCCGGCTTACATGCCCGGAATATAATGTTACTTGGGGGCTCTTTGTTCAACGGACAAGAGTTTTTATGACCCTTGTAACAGGCTTAAAAGCCAGGCTTGGAAGCCAGGTGTATTCACCTATAAACCCGAGTTATCCTACCTTTTTAAGTCTGCCACTCCGCCCAGGTAATCCTGGAATGACCCGCCGTAGTTTTGACAAGTCAATCTTATACAGACCCTGATTTTGTCAAAGTTGAAATTACGATTGGTTATGTGAGGTCTGTCCTATAAGGTTTGTATGAAGGTTTAACTCAGTGGCTGTGCAGCCCTTGAACGCACTTGATTTTTAGGCCTAGCCGCCTGTGACAGCCTTGATTTTTTGATTTTTGATTTGAACACTTTTCAGGTTCTTCTACTACGACATATTGATACATGGTTAAAAATGAAGGAGAGTTATGCCTTCTGATTTACACATGCAATTACCCGGTGTTTATTAACCCAGCCTGGCTTTAAGACTATAAGTCGCCAGGATATAATGATTTTATATGCTTGGAAGCGCTATGTTCTAAGTTTGGGATATTTCCCCTTGCGCATATGGTGTATTAAGCCGACGGGACGTGTCAACTTGCACAGAGCTTTGTACGCTCAAATCCTTTGGGTTGTCACCCTTCTTCCACTGGTAAATTAAGCCGGTAGGGTATCACAGGTATGATACTTTTTATTGAAGGTCATGATTAAACCGACCCTGGTTATGGACTATCTTTAGCCACCAGTGGTTTTTGATATGGTATTATGACCCGTCCTGTGGTAAACCACCAGGATCTTTGTCATGTGTTTGTGTGCAGGTACAGTAAATAAATCTGGTATACACAGTTGATGAAATCATAAATATACGTGGCAGATCTTCAACTTGACAGATCAATAGTGTCACGAAGAACAAAACATGCATGATGGCATGGCAGATCAAGAGTTTAACTAAAGCCTATTACAAAGGCATCGTGGCCCACAGGAGCAATTGCCTTAGCAGTTTGACAGAAAGCATAGGCTAAGCCGGCCTATAGCTTATGACTCTTGGCCATGTTGTGTTGAAGGTTGCGACTCGTCCAGTACCGGTTCATCTGCCTCCTCTTCACCTAATGGCTGGAAGTTAGTGGTCGACCAGTCGATCCCAGTTAATGCTATGAATACAGCTTCATCACTTATAAGTGTGGATGGATCAACATCAGGGGCATAAGTGTGCTTACGGATCAGAGGAGTCAGGTCCGGAGCATCACGAATCGGCGCCTTCACCTTCTTATTGTTGGCATCATAAACCGGTTGGTAATGTGTAAGATCAGTTTCTTCAGTCAGTTTGCTAGCCAAAGTATGCATTTCCCTCATAAGAGCGGCGAAGTCATCTGCAGTAAAGGGTGACCCATCTTATTTTATGCTCGGGCAGCCGTTTGCCAAGTCTGTCGATTCAAGATCAACTAGCCACACTATGGCTCGGGTTAGTGCAGTAAAGGCACCAACTCTGGCAGCTAATTTTTTCATCTCCTCAATCCATGCAGGCAGCATAGATAGTTTGTCCAACGTATCCTTGATAAGGGTTGGAGTCGGTTTGTTGTGAGCAGCTATGCAGATGACCCGCTATGCGCTAGTGTATATCTGTTCTATGAGCGTGTAAGCAGCTTTCAGCTTTTTCCACATGTCTGAGCCAAGATGGGTAACCGGGGATCCTGCATCATTAAGGATGTTTGTAAGCCGGGAGCATGTTGGATAAACATATGTTCAAAGATTAAGAGGAAATTATTTTACCAAAAAGGGCAGTAGTCATGGTGTTAATTTGCTGCTTTAAGCCGGCAAGCTCTGTAGATACCGTTCAAGGGTCGCCTTCAGCGTCTTCAGCCCTCTTCAGCAGAGCTTCCCTTTCTGTATCCCAACCTGCTTGTTTCGCCTTGAAGTTTTCTTTCAATTTCTCCATTGCTGCTAAGGAACTAGTCAGGTCATCCTTGGCCTTGGAGATTTCTGCTAGTTGAGACTTGATGTTTTCTTGAAGGTCCGCAACTTGAGATTCTTTGCTGCTAAGCTCAGTCTACAAAAGTACACATTACATAAGATGGCAATAAATCTAATTGAAGTCCCAAGCATAATACAAGTATTGGCACTTGGGGGCTAATGCATATTGCTCTTGACACATGGCTTTATTTGTTAACCCGGACAAATGATGATGATCCGGCATATGAAGGCTATGATTGGGATTATGGATTTCTAAAAGATGATTAGTCTCAACTTAACATATTTATTAAGCCGACCCTTGGAGGCTACGGATGCAATGTTAATTCTTACTGAGTTAAATTCCCGACTCAACATATTTGTTAAGCCAGCCCTTGGGAGCTACAGATTGATAACCCACAAGTATAGGGGATCAATTGTAGCCTCTTTCGATAAGTAAGAGTGTCAAACCCAATGAGGAGCTAAAGGTAGAACAAATATTCCCTCAAGGTCTACCGACCACCGATACAACTCTACGCACACTTGACGTTCGCTTTACGGAAAACAAGTATGAAACTAGAAGTACTTTGTAGGTGTTTTTGGATAGGATTGCAAGAAAATAAAGAGCGAGTAAATAAAAGATAGGGGCTGTTTAGATAAAGACACAACTAAATTAGTTTTAGTAAAGAGCTTTTTGTTACGAGAAAGTTATTTGTCCCTAGGCGATCGATAACTAGACAGGTAATCATTACTGCAATTTTATTTGAGGGAGAGGCATAAGCTAACATACTTTCTCTACTTGGATCATATGCACTTATGATTGGAACTCCAGCAAGCATCCGCAACTACTATAGATCATTAAGGTAAAACCCAACCATAGCATTAAAGCATCAAGTCCTCTTTATCCCATACGCAAACAACCTACTTACTCGCGTCTGTGCTTCTGTCACTCATGCCACCCACCATAAGAAAATCATGAACATATTGCAAACCCTACGACGGGAATCCCTCACGCTTGCGCGACAAGGAGAGCACCACACCATAGGACAACACCAATAATAAAACATGCAACTCAAACCAATCTTGATCATCAAATAGCCCATAGGACAAAACGAATCTACTCAAACATCATAGGATAGCCATACATCATTGGGAAATAATATATAGCATTGAGCACCATGTTTAAGTAAAGATTACAGCGGGTAAGAGAGAGGTTACGCCGCTGCATAGAGGGGGGAAGAGTTGGTGATGATGGCGGTGAAGTTGTTGGTGAAGATTGCGGTGATGATGATGGCCATGGCAGCGTTCCGGCGCCACCGGAAGAGAAGGGGAGAGGAGGCCCCTTCGTCTTCTTCTTCCTTGACCTCCTCCTTAGATGGGAGAAGGGTTTCCCCTCTGGTCCTTGGCCTCCATGGCATGGGAGGGGCGAGAGCCCCTCCGAGATTGGATCTATCTCTCTGTTTCTGCGTTCTGTTCTGCTGCCCTTTCACCGTTTCGGGTATATATGGAGATCCGTAACTCCGATTGGACTAAAACCTTCGCCGTGATTTTTTACCGAAAATTAGCTTTCTTGCGGCTGAAGAAGGGCGTCAACCGCCTTACGGGTGGACCATGAGGGTCAGGGGCACGCCCTGGGGGGTAGGGCGTGCCCCCTACCTCGTGCCCGCCTCGGACACCGTTTCGCGTTGATCTTTCTCCCAGATTTTCCAAATATTCCAAAATAATTCTCCATCCGTTTTTATCCCGTTTGGATTCCTTTTGATATGGATATTCTGCGAAACCAAAAACATGCAACAAACAGGAACTGGCACAGGGCACTGGATCAATATGTTAGTCCCAAAAATAGTATAAAAAGTTGCCAAAACTATATGAAAGCTGAATAATATTGGCATGGAACAATCAAAAATTATAGATACGACGGAGACGTATCATAGATGCAAAGTCGAGGCGCGGATATTATAAAGTCCCAGTTTATCGTACAAAGAAGAAACCGGCCCTTGGGGGCTACGAGAATTGATCTATGCAACTATTTGAAGTTTACAACACATGTTATTCTAATCATGTCCAATAAACTTGACGGCTAAGGGGAAGGATACTCATGTAACAAGGAATTGTAGTGTTTACCTCGTTGCACTCCTTCACCAGGTTCACTAAGCCGGCTTCAAAGTCACGACTGGCATACAGACGATTTAAATAGCCAGAATGGAGATCTTGGTCGCTGAAATGAGTATAGCCCTCCAAGTCTGTTTTCCACTTGCCTTTATCTTCATCAGAAATTTCTTCCTTAGCGCTATGCTTGGATAAGACGTTAGGTTGATCCAGAGCTATGAATCCAAAGCCGGTGACAACGACATCATCCGTCTTCTCCTCGGCAGGTTTGATTGGGCTTGGCGGCTTAGAGATAGTCGGCTCAACATCCACATGATCCATGGAAGCTTCATGATCTCCCGGAGGTGAGTTGTCAATGGTGGCTTCTGCAGTTGGATGAGGATGAGGAGACTCTGGTTGTTTCGTCGGCTCAGATATATTAAGATCGTCGGCCGGCTTAGTTAGCTTGGCTTTCTTGCTGGGCTTGGCTTGGCCCCTGAGAATAAGGTGTCAGGAGGTCAGTATAATTAACAGAGCATAAGGTATGAATGGTTTTAAATGGTATCCTTACCCAGGTACAGTTTTTAAAGCCAGGATTTGTGTCCCTGATGACTCGCCAGAGGAAGAACAAGAAGTTCTCTGATAGTTTGAATCAGACGGGTTAAGAGGTTGTCGGAAATGACCTGCCTTGGGGTAAAATATATTAGAAATTTGAATGACTTCTAGGCGGCGTTTGTGAACCGGCATGTTTGGTAAGCCAGAAGAAGTGATCTGACCACCACTATGCTGGGTGACTCGGCGAGCTTCGTGTTGCTGTTTCTTCAAAAGAAAGTTGGGATCAAAGTGAGCTAGAGGGTGAGAAAAGCTTACTTTCCGGCTTGTTTGTCGGGCTTTCTGTGTTGGCAGAGGTTCTGAGCCGGAAGAAAGAGTAATTACCTCTACGTCAACTGCACGGCTGGCCTCTGCGTCCTCCTGATAACAATCATTGTCAATGAGATGTATAAAAAAGGAGCCAAGAGAGTCAAGTTCTACCTCTGACTCATTATCCTCGTTTTCATCAGCTGATTCAGTAGTCTTCTTGGTGGATTTCTTGATGGCCTTGGTTTTCACACGAGCCGGTTTTGCCGGTTTATCCTGTGTTTTCCTCTTCTAGAATGGATCATCAGCCTGTTAAGATTGAAAAGATCATATGTAGACATCAAAATATGGATTAAGCATAAGCAGTAGATAATTCTCACCGGCTAGAGATGTATCTTGACAATAGAACCAGGTTTGGTTCCAGTCTTTGGGGTGACTATGCAGTTTAGCATGGGGAAAGCTGACTTCTTTCCTCTTCTGAATGGAGACTCCACCAAGTTCTTGACATGTCCTGTCGACAAACTTTGTTTGGCGGTTCAAGTAATAGAATTCCCTGAATAAATCAACTGTGGGCTCCTCTTGAACATAAGCTTCGCAAAATACATGGAAGTTGCAGATGTTGGAAACGGAGTTGGGACCGATGTCTTGGGGGTGAAGTTGAAGGAAATGCAACACATCACAAAAAAACTTTGAGCCGGGTGGACTAAATCCTCGGCCCAAGTGGTCAGCAAAAACAATTATTTCTCCATATTTTGGTTGAGGAGGAATTTCCCCACCAGGAGCTCTCCAATGGATGATCTCTTTCTTGGCTAAAGCGTCAGTGGCGACAAAGTTGTTCAAATCTTCTTCGGTAATCCGGGATTTGACCCAATTGCAAGACGTGTATGTCTTAGCCATCTTATCAATGATCTGAAAGAAAGGTTATGCCGGTTCAATATTACATGGTTAAGCCGGCCTATGGTTAACAGGGAAACAATAAAGAAGCATGCATAGGTGTTAAGCCGGAGATTGGCATCACAAAGCTACAAGGAACCATTGGCGGCTTAAAAGGGGACTAATGATACTTGGCGGGTTACTATTTCTAAGTTAAGCCGCCCATACATATATTGAAAGAGCAGATCTGGGGATGAAAAATTGCTAAGTGCTTAGAAAAGCAGTTTTCGTAGATTGATGCTACAATTTCGGATCTACCACACTTCAGTTAAATGCAAAAAATATTTAGACCTAAAGTATCAGTACTCGAGCAGTTCATGGGTCCAGATTGATTTTCTAATGCGGAGGAGATATTCTAAATAGTAAAAAGGATTGCTATGATTGCCGCGGCATAGGAGGAGTACCAAGTTCGAATAAAAAAATGAATGCTACAGCCAAGAACAAGGATGAACTTCGTTGAAACCCTAGCGGATCTATGAGGAGAGGAAGAAGGAGAACTAACTAGGGCTGTTGAACAACGGAGCTGTGCGGATGAAATCTAATCCGAACAGGTCGATGCAGCGACCGCTATTGGAGCAGAGGCAAAGGTCGACGGTGGCGGCAGAGCTCGGTTGCTAGGGCGTCGCGAGGTGGAAGACAAAGACGAAGAGGCACGGGGGGAGTGAAAGGGACCCCCGGCCCTATTTATAAGGCAAATGGATAAGTGACATGCCCGGGAATCGAGGAGGCCAAAAATTGGATGTGACAGGTGCAGATGCCGCATTTTTAGGAGATTCATTAAAAAGAAGATTTATTAAGATTCGAGCCTTGTGCAATATTAATGACAGATGACGTCACGGTGGGTTACCAAGATCCTAGAAGATGACGTCATGGCGAGTTACAAAGTTATGCAAGAGTAATGAGGAAGGAATTTTTCTAAGTATTGAAGATTGATATGAACAGGTTCAAATCAACCTGAGGCCTAATGTTGGGGATATAACTATTGGGTTAACCCGCCCAGGAGGGGCCGGGTTAAGTCTCTGGCGGTTCACAGGACAAAGCCCATGAAGATGCTTAAGACGGTAGCTCATTACGCAGTCTCGTCAAGGGCCTGGAGCCCAAAGGCGACTTAAGGCCCAAACAAGTGTAAACTACCATATATATATGTATAACTTGTATTATAAGGCATGTGCAGTTAGTCACCGAGCCGGACACGTTGTTTATGAGCCGGCCGGGACTCTATAAGCCGCCAGGCGTCGACCTGTGTATATAAAGGGACGACTCGGCGGCGACTTAGGACAAGAGACAACAGATCAAAAGCTAGGTTAAGCGTATTCGCTCCCTGCTAATCGAGACATAAGCAATACCACCTCAAACTGGATTAGGCCTTTACCTTCACCGCAAGGGGCCGAACCAGTATAAACTCCTTGTGTCCTTTGTCTCGTTTAACCCCTTTAAGCTAACCCTGTTGCGATGGCGCCACGACTAAGTCCTTACACTAGGACATCTGCCGTGACAATTCCACGATAGGTCCATAGCTAGTAATTAGATGGCTTCTTCTCTCTCTCTCTCATCTTCAGTACAATGTTCTCCTTGATGTTCTTGGAGATCTATTCGATGTAATCTTCTTTTGCGGTGCGTTTGTTGAGATCCGATAAATTGTGGATTTATGATCAGATTATCTATGAATATTATGTCAGGACCCCGATCCTAAGTCACACCGATCTAGGATGTAACACATCATATCACTTTGCGGCCTCACGCACGGTATTCCCACGGGTGCCACCTTACCTGGCTCGGGACCGTTTGCGCCTTTTGGCTCGCGTATATGATAGTGTCGCTAGCATCCATATGACAAAGAACCCGGGCCGACATGGCTAGTCGTGAACCCAAGGCGGCTCTAACCCATGAGGACAGGCATACATGAATCACATCGAGCATGTCGGTCAACAACGTATAAATCCGGGATGTAGCACTGGGCTAACAGGACTCTGGCAACCCGGGCTGTAGTAGGCTAGGCAGGACTCCGGATAACACCGCGTGACATTTCCCCGAAGGGACAGACACAGGAACGACGTGAATCACATGCCGGCCAGTCAAGTGTTCCGAGCAGTAGTGCTGGGCTAGCAGGACTCCGGTGAACCGGGCTGTAGCGGACTACTATGGCTCAAGGAAGCACTAGACTACATTTCCCCATAAGAGAGGCTGCCAAGGATAAACAACTAGGTTGTCGGATCCCACACATAGCAAGCATTTCAATCATACACACAATATGCTCGATATGTGTAAATACAACATGGCATCACAACATAACTCTACGACTCCAATATTTATTCATTAGGCTCCGAGGAGCGAGATATTACAAGCATGGGTCTCATGACCCAACATTCAGAGCATACAAGCAACAAGCACATGCGGAAGCTTAACATGTCTGAGTACAGACATCTACAAATGAAAAAAAGGCTAAGAAGCCTGACTATCTACCAGATCCTGCCGAGGGCACAAGATCGTAGCTGAGGTATCAAGCTAAACGTCGAAGTCCAAGCGGTACTACTAGCGAGACTGAAGTCTCTCTGCAAAACATAAAATAGGAAAACGTGAGTACAAATGTACCCAGCAAGACTTACATCAGAACTAGCTACATATGCCTCAGTATCAAAAGGGGGTGGTGGAGTTTAACTGCAGCAAGCCAGCTTTGACTCGGCGGCAATCCTGAACTACGACTGCAAGTAACTCTTTTGAGGTGGCGCACACGAGTCCAGATATTCACCATATCAATACACCACTATGGATCCACTTCCTTCTCCCTACGAGAAGGCCATCCATAGCACTCACACTTATCTTGCGCATTCTAGAGTATCCACTTCCACTTGTCTATGAACTGTTATAGGCAACCCAGAAGTCCATTACCGCGGACACGGCTATTCGAATAGATGATGTTAACCCTGCAGGGGTGTACTTCTTCACACACGCTCTCACCACTTATCGCCGTTTACACGACATGTACTCGGCAACCTTCAAGCGGAAGCCCAGCGAGGGTGTCGGCCACGGCCTACCTAAACACTCAAGTCTCTAGTCCAGGTTTATCGCCTATTCAGGTTCCATCCGCAGGGAGTCCGGCCGAGGTTTCCACATACGGCCCCGAACGATGTGAGCAGGGTTCCCGAGACACCAAACGGGCGCCCGGTACACCGTGCCATGTGCCTACCGCAACACAGCCCACCCCTACGGTCAGCGCTGCGTGCGGCCCCCAGCATACTACAAACACCAGAAACTACTTGCAACTCCTGGACAGAGGACAAGGGTGATTAAGAAGCCGAGAGAGTCAGTTAAGGATCCCAATGTGTGGTAGTAACTGTTTCATGGATCACAAACACAGAACTCAGTTCCTGAGGACGGCTTGAATGAGACAACCCACCATGTACTCCTACATGGCCTCTCACCAATACCTTTACCAAATCGTGTTCACACACTTAGCTCACACACAGTAGGACATGTTCATCACCATTCCAATTCATTCCGATGAATCAGACCCGACTCAACTCTAAGCAGTAGCAGGCACAACAAACAAGCATGAATGAGTAGGCACATCAGGGCTCAAGCAACTCCTACTCATGCTAGTGGGTTTCATCTATTTACTGTGGCAATGACAGGTCATGAAAAGGATAAAGGGGTTCAGCTACCGCAGCAAGTAACACATGAATCGTTGTTGTCCTAATGCAGTAAAAGAGAGCAGGAGCGAGAGGGTGGGATTGTTTCGGAATGAACAAGGGGGTTTGCTTGCCTGACACTTCTGAAGATAATATAGCTCTTCATCGGTGTCATCGAACTCATCGTCGAAACCACGTCTATCGAGAGGGGACAATACCGGCAAACAAGGAAGAAACACAATCAATGCAATGCAACAATATGATGCATGCTCATGACATGGCAAAATGAGTGTGTTTTGGCTAATGCAACTTAGAACAGATTGGTTTGAGTTTATTTGAATCAAGGATTCAAATGCAATCCCAAAATAAGAGGTCATATTAGTGCATTAACTTGTTTCACCTAAACAGCAAGGTTGAAGTGTTCTAACATGCATGAAAACAGCATAAATAGATAGATTGGATTTTTCAGATAATTTTTCATATATAACTTATTTGATTTGGAGCTACGGTTGATTTACTATGATTTTTAGAAGTTTAGGCAATTTTCTGGATTTTCCTGAACAAGAATAAATCCAGAAAATCAATTACGGCATCAGCATTGCGTCATGCTGACCTCAGCGGGTCAACAGAGCGCGGTCCAGGTCAAACATGACAAGTGGGACCCGCACGTCAGTGTAATAGGGCAGGGACAGAGGCTGACCATTGGGTCCGGGTCAACGCACACGTCAGCATAGTCAAAGCTGACGCATGGGCCTGCTGCAATTAGATTAACCTTAATCTATTATTGTTATTCGATTAATTAGTTAGTGGGGCCCGCATGTCAGCGAGCCAGGGGGTTAGTTAGTGGGTCATTAACCACTAATGATGTCGCCACGTCAGCGCGGCCGGGGTTAGGCCGCCGGCGACCTCAAGTCGCGGCGGAGGCGCTCAGGATTCGCCATCCGGCGTCCTCTCGACCCGCGGTTTGGCTCTACGGGCTCCTGGGCATGCGCCGCGTCCAGGGAAACACACAAGAGGGGGCGGGGTGGTCGGAGTCGACGGCACCGATGAGCAGAGCTGCGCCGGAGCTCAGGCGTGCTGGGGTTCGGTGTTTGGGCGCACGGCTGGTGGCAAGGAGGGGTGCTACAGCCTCCTGGGGGTGCACCGAGTGCAGTGACGCGCTCAGTTTGGATGGAGGCGTACCAAAACGACGACGGCGACAAGTCCGGCGCCGGTGAGGTCTCGGTCTCGCCGGAAATGAGGGCTACTATGAGCTAATGGGCATGGGAGTAGGGGGAATCGGTAGAGGAGCTCACCACGAGTGCAGATGTGGCCTCGGCGTGCTTGGAGAAGCACCAGAGCGAGCGGGGCAGCGAGAGGGATCTCCGGCGGCCGACGAGGGAAACGGCGATGGAGGCGGCGTTGCGGCACGTCCGGGGCCTCGTGGGTCGTCGAGGAGGTCGGGGACGTCGAGGCGGAGCTCGCAGGCACGGCGAGGGGTCGAGGGGGAGGCGGTGGCCACGCTGGTGCTTGTCGGCGGCGACGGACCCGCTCGGGTGGTTGAGAGGAAGAGGTCCAGGGGAGGGGAGAGGCTGCGGGTGAGGGAGAGAGAGGTCGGGGGGTGCGTGGCGTCGACCAGACGCGTCGGGGGAGTGAAGCAGGTAGGGTGGAGGTGGCCTGCGCGTGGCCAGCAGGTGGCGAGCACGCGCCCCTGTCCTTCTGTCCAAGGAGGAAGACGACAGGGGGTAGCGGTGGTGGGCTGGGCCGCCAGCTGGGCCACTAGGAGCTGGGCTGGTTGGTGGCGCCAGGTAGGTAAGGGTCCAGGTGAGTCTCTGTTCTTTCTATTTTTCTTTCTGTTTTGCTATTTTCTGTAATTTGTTTTGATTTAGTTTTTAGAAACTAAATCGTTTTTTATAAATCCTGAAAATAATTTTGGGCATTAACTGAAATATTACAGAGGCCCTTAGCTATTTTCAGAATATGTTGGAGGAATTAAAATTATTTATAGAATTTAAGTGCCCCAATTCAAATACAATATGGGTTAATTCAAATACCAAAAATGTCTTGGAAAAATATTCATCATCTCTGGATATGGTTTTCACCCTTTTCCATTAATCATGAACATTTTTGCAAACCAATTTGGGTTCTTTGAAAATATTTTGAAGTTGAACCTATTTGCATTGTTTCAGTACTAGGGGTTTGATCAATCCCCATTTCAAGTTTGAAAGAAATTTATACATGATGCAGCAACCAAGCTAGTCCAAGTGCATGGCAAGGCTAGGGATGTTACATATTATCTGAGTCTTCTCTGAACTCTTTTATGCATGATTAAGATAGCTTTGTATTTCTCTTCGATCTATTGATTTGGTTTGGCCAACTGGATTAATTTATCTTGCAATGGGAGAAGTGCTTTGTGATGGGTTCAATCTTGAAGTGTCCTCGCCCAGTGACAGTAGGGGTAGCGAGGCATGTATTTCTATTGTTGCCATTAAGGATAAAAAGATGGGGTGTTTATCATATTTCTTCGATCTATCCGTCTACATCATGTCATCTTGCTTAAGCCGTTACTCCATTCTTGTTAACTTAATACACTAGATGCATGGTGGAGAGCGGTCGATGTGTGGAGTAATAGTAGTAGATGCAGGCATGAGTCGGTCTACTTGTCATGGATGTGATGCCTAGATTTATGATCATTGCCTTGGATATCGTCATAACTATGCGATTTTCTATCAATTGCTCAACAGCAATTTCTTTACCCACCGTATGTTTCTTTCAAGAGAGAAGCCTCTAGTGAAACCTATGGCCCCCGGGTCTATTTCCTATCATATTATTTTCAGATCTATAAAACCAAAAATCCAAAAATACCTTGCTGCAATTTATTTACCTTTACTTTATTTTGCACTTTTACTTATCTTTTATACCTATCTCTATCAGATCTCACTCTTGCTAGTGACCATGAAGGGATTGACAACCCCTTTTTCACGTTGTGTGCAAGTATTTGTTAGTTTGTGCAGGTTCATCTGTTGGGGACTTGTGTGTTCCTCCTACTGGATTGATACCTTGGTTCTCAACTGAGGGAAATACTTATCTCTACTTTGCTGCATCACCCTTTCCTCTTCAAGGGAAAAACCAACGCAAGCTCAAGAAGTAGCAGCAGGTTGTGATCTAGATCACATGTGGATGTGAGAGTGATGTTCTTGCTATGCTTCCCTTGAGTGTTGCTTCGGTTTAGTTCATTGACGACATGGTGTAGTTTTCTACAAGGTTCTGACAATCGCTCGACTCTGGCTGTCGACGATCTGCTAACAGTTCCTTGGGCTTCACCATAGTCAATAATAGTGAACCGTCGCGTACGCAAGAGGGTGATGAAGATGGATGATCTTCTAGGGGGTCACACGTATTAGAAAAAGTTTAGTGTGGGGGAACGGGATTTTTAATTAAGTCTCTTCTTTCACACACCCCGAAAGTTAATCAAGCAACAAGGATTGTCACTTTATCGTGTGCACGTAGGTAGCTCGGTTTATCCGTAAACCCTAGAAGCCACGTAATTAAAATTTGCCAAACCGATTAGAGGACGTCTAACTTGGTTTTGCAGGGTTTGCATATGATGTGATATAGCCTTCGTCATGATAATGAGTTTATGTATGAGATGGTTATATGTTGTAATGTTAAGTGGCCCGCGCATCACGGCATGATGGCTGGAGCCACGAGATTGCCACTTTAATGTAAATATCATAGAGATAGGTTACATGTGACGGTGGCAAGACGTACATGGATAACCCGTCAAGGAGAAGGTGTACCTAGGCACGAGCGAGGAGCTATAATTTCGTGCCACGGCAACGTTTTTGAAATGGTCTCCATAGCAATGTTTTCTAAGATTGCCACCACGGGGACATTTTTTGGAACAGTTGCAGAATATTGGTTGTCACGTTGCTTCAACTGAAGATTGAAGACTATCATGGAGAACTCCCGGCGCCTAGGGCTATACCATGTCATGCTTTTATTGCCTAAGATGTTTGGCCCTTTATTGTTTGCACCCTTTGATTGCACATTAGTCAATTATTAGGGTGATCTCTCACAGTAAATATCAAGTTAAAAGGTGCTCTTCCCAGTGTTGCAACCGTCTATAACACGTAGCATTCTACAGTGCGTCATGTCCACATGAGTACAAACGAGACGTGAGGTGTAAGACGGGGATGGTCAGACCATATATGCAGATAACACTCGGTTATCTTGAAGTTCTAGCAGAATGGTTCTGAGCTCGGAGCACAAAGCATCAAAAGATGAACAAGAGTCATATGGATATATGATCGGCTAAAGTTTGTCCACTGGTCAAAATTCTCGTCATCAGTGATGTCCACATGAATGGTTGAGAACTAGACTTGGATCTTGAATCACTCACTATTAATTATGAGAGATACTAATTTGAGTGGGAGTGCACTTTATATTAAATTTTTCTTTAATAAAATAGTACAATATTAATTATGAATTATGTCTAAAATTATTTGTGTTTATTGTTGTAGATTAGATGGCTCGCAATATGTTCAACTTAACCCCTATGCTTGAGAAAGAAAAGTTGGTTGCAAATGGTGGAAACTATGCGGATTGGATCCGCAACCTAAGATTTGTTCTCAGGACTGCTAAGAAGGAGTACATGATGGATCAACCCCTAGGTGATGCTCCCTCAAAGGATGCACCACCAGAAGGTTGTTGCTTATACTACTCGTAGTGATGACTATGAAGCAGTCAAGTGTCTCATGTTAACTTGCATGGATCCTGAACTACAAAAGCATTTTGACGATCTACACTCAATCTATAATTGGGTCACTAGAAGTTCTATACAAGAGACAAGCAAGGACCGAACAGTTTGAATTAAGCAAGGCCATGATCGAATGCAAGATGAAAGAGGGTTCCTCGACGAGTGAGCATATAGTGAAGCTTGCTGGCTATGTTGATGGACTTGGTTCACTGGAATTTTGAATTCCTCCAACACTCGGTATAGATATTGTGCTTGCTTTACTCCCCCCATCTTACGATGGTTTTATCATGAATTACAACATGAACGGGATGGAGAAAAGTGCAAACGAGGTGTTTACTATGCTCAAAACTGCGGAAGCTGGAATGCAAAAGAACAAAGAAGTGTTGATGGTCAACAAAACTACCAGTTTCAAAAAGAAGGGTAATTCCAAGAAGAAATCTACTAGTGCTGGTAAGACAGTCTCTCAGAAGAAGAACAAGGGCGGAGCCTCTAAAGAGACTGAATGTTTCTACTTCAAACAGAAGGGTCGTCGAAAGTAGAACTACAATAATTATTTGGCCCACAAGAAGAATGGTTCTTGTTTGCAATCTTGTTTCCGTAAGTCACAAGTATTTGATACTTATCGATTGCTCTTGTTTGCAATCTGATGCAGGGCTGCAGAAAGCTCATAAGTTGAGAAGAATAAAGACGTGATGCTAGTCAAGGATGGTGATGGAATCACTACTCAGGACCGATTGAATCATGGATTTAGTTTATCTTCAAGATTCATCTTAGGATCGAATAATAGTTATTGCGTTCTAGAGTTGTATAATGTTTTGGATCATGCAACAGATGTTCTTATAATATTTTGAACAATAGTTGTTAAAGTGGTTATAAGAATATGTTTGAATTTACCACAGATTTTTGATGGTTAATATATTTAATAAATATTGATTTGAAATTTTGAACATTAGTGCTAAACGTCTTGAGAAGATTGATATATCACCACTTGGCTTTATTTTGGAAATAATCTTCATATAGATGAAGTATTAAAATCTCTTGATTGAGAAATCAAATAAATACATAATGATGTATGAGTCTCATGGACAAGCTAGGGCACAATGAATAATAATACTTAATTAAAGATTAGGTAAATATGATTTACTTATAAAATCTGAAATATTTGAATATTTCAAAGAAATTTCAGAATATATTTGAAGAGTTCAAATATTTTGTAATGAAGATAAGGATCATTATGACAAAAGATAAAGTAATTCTTAAAGAATGAAGAAATTTATCTATGTCGGTGTCAAAACCGGCGGATCTCGAGTAGGGGGTCCCGAACTGTGCGTCTAGGCGGATGGTAACAGGAGACAAGGGATGCGATGTTTTTACCCAGGTTCGGGCCCTCTCGATGGAGGTAAAACCCTACTCCTGCTTGATTAATATTTATGATATGGGTAGTACAAGAGTGGATCTACCACGAGATCAGAGAGGCCAAACCCTAGAAGCTAGCCTATGTTATGATTGTTGTTATTGTGTCCTACGGACTAAACCCTCCGGTTTATATGGACACTGGAGGGGGCTAGGGTTACACAGAGTCGGTTACAAGGAAGGATATCTACATATCCGTACTGCCAAGCTTGCCTTCCATGCCAATGGAAGTCCCATCCGGACACGGGACGAAGTCTTCAATCTTGTATCTTCATAGCCCAACAGTCCGGCCAAAGGTTATAGTCCGGCTGTTCGGATACCCCTTAATCCAGGACTCCCTCAATAGCCCCTGAACCAGGCTTCAATGACGATGAGTCCGGCGCGCAGATTGTCTTCGGCATTGCAAGGCGGGTTCCTCCTCCGAATATTTCATAGAAGATTTTGAACACGAGGATCGTGTCTGGCTCTGCAAAACAAGCTCCACGTACCACCGTGGAGAGAATAATATTTCCACAAATATATCCTACTGACGTATTCCGTAGCATGACATCACACCACAGCCAAGCCTTTATTCGAATCGTTTTTACCCCCACCTCAACGCGTTTCGCGAGGCGGTTTCCTTGGTACGTCTTGTCGAAGCAGAGATCGTGTCCCCCTTATTTACGGGATTCTCATCAACATGGACGTAGGTAACCCAATCGTGCCCGTTGGTATGTCCCCTCGATCAAAGGTAAGTCCCAAACGGTCACGGGGAAGGCTCTTGGTATTCAACCTCTTCATAAAGAGACCAAGACCTTACTTTTTTCGATCTCAATCGAATCCGCCTCCCGCCTCGAGTTCCAGCACCCGAAGCTTCGGATTTAGGCGCTTCGGACCTTCGATGATGTCCGGATCCAACCTTCAAGGCCGATGGATGCCTTCCTCCGTTATAGAGGAAGACGTACTAAGGCTAAGGGAGGCCAGGTACTTGACCGGCGAAATCCCGCATAGGCTACCTGCTCAAGGGCAGGTTATTCCCACTCGTAAGCCTAGTGATAGCGTTGTGTTCGTATCTCGCTTCCTCCGAGGGCTAGGCTTCGCGCCGGATCCCTTCGTGAGGGGGCTCATGTTCTATTATGGGCTGGACTTCCACGACTTAGCTTTGGAGTTTATCCTCCACATCTCATCGTTCATCGTCATCTGTGAAGCCTTCCTCCGTATCACCCCTCACTTCGGACTGTGGCTCAAGACCTTCAAAGTGGAGCCGAAGATGGTCGAGGGACGGCACGCGGAGTGCGGAGGCGCTGTAATAAGCAAAAATGCTAACGCCCTATGGCCCGAGGGCTCTTTCCAAGAGGAGTCTGGCTTATGGCAACAAGAGTAGTTTTATATCACAGCTCCCAGGGGTACCAAGTGGGTGGCTCCGCCTGCTTTTCGCTCGGGTCCCCCGCCACGACTAACGTCATGGGTCAACAAGGGGCTAGACTGGGGGCCTGTAAAGGATGTGCCCCTATTGTAGAGCTGCATCCGAGATCTCCTAGAGAGAGATGCCAGTCTGGTCATGGTGACGCAGGTCATGTTAATTCACCAAGTTCTGCCCTGCAAACGGCATCCGCTCCGCCTGTGGGAGTTCAATCCGAAGGGACCGCGAGCCATTCAACATTTCCTTGGCATGACGCCCACGGAGATGTACAAATTGTTTTTGGACCAGAAATGATGTGTCCGGACCCTACCGAGGACGCAGGCCTGAGCTGCAATCGTCCGGATACCCAAGTAAGTAGCCCTGTGTCCGAACATGCCATTCGTTTATTTATCGCAGCATTGCCCTTAAAAGAGTTGTTCTTGAACCAGGAGTGGATAGCGAAGGCAAAGTTGATCAGGTGTCCGGCCCCTCTTCCTGATACCTCGCCAGATCCTGTGTTAACCCGGATGCTAGAGATCGCGCCTTCGGAAGAAGATGAAGGGGGGAACAAGGAAGTTACTGCCTCCATAGAGGAGGCTGTCCGGAAGGGAGGAATCGAAAGTTCCTTTCCTCGGGGGAAGAAGAGGACCTCCTCTAAAGACCCGGAGACAATGGTCTCGAAGCGGGGGAAGAAATCTTTGCCAGAGGGTCCTACACCGGGGGATACCCCGGCCGTACTATACCCTCAAGGGGATCAGCCCTCCACCGAGCCGTAAGTAAAATGGTGTTTAATAATGAGAGAAATCCTTGCTTTACTTCTGAGAAAAGCAACCGAAGCATTTATCTTGCAGTTCAGATCTTAGCCCCTCTCAGCAGAGCTCATCTTCGGGGGATCTTCTTCCAGAGATGATGGAGAGCGGAACGCTTCCCCCTGCCATACCGCCTCAAGAGGCGGGCGACCCGAGGTGTCGTCGCAGAGGATTTCTCCTGATCCGGCAAGGCCAGAAGGTAGTCCTATGGCCACCCGAAGCCCTAAGTGTCCGGCTTTTGAAAAGAGTCATCGAAGTAGTCCGACACCGTCTGGTGCGCGGTCGGAGGGACTGAAGGATCTGCGAGGGCGGGCGTCTATCTCAGAAGAGCACCGTGCGTTGATGGGTGCGGTAATCGAAAGGATTTCGTCCGTGGAAAGCGGGTTGCATGAAGCTGTCAGGAGTCTACTGACAGGTTTTGAGGTACATGAAATGATGTACCTTTTGATAGTACCGCATACTTTAAGATGCGCCCTGTGTAGATAGTAGCCCCTGAGACTCTGGGTGCTGTCGAAGACGACGACACGCAGAGAATCATAGTCCCAGGTATAATTTTGCCGCCTTCATATGTAGGTGGCGAAGTGTCCGGTGGCCATCCGGACTGATGAATTTGCCGAGTTAAAGCGGCGACTTGACGTGGCAGATGCCAACATCGTGCTTGTCAACAAGCGGCTTGACGAGGCACAAGGTATATAATTTCTCCGGAGACACCTGGTAAGAGGAGCATGATGCCAGTATCTTATAACGTGTGTGCTAAATGCAGATGGAGCTGCAGCGATGGAGAAACTTCGGGCAGAGCTTGCCCGAGTCAAGGAACAAGCCAGAAAAAGCGATGTGGCTGCCCTAAAGGCAGTTGAGGAGCTAAAAGCCGAATAGGCTGCTCACTGCCGAAGCAAGGAGGAGATGGCCGAGATGGTTGTGAAGTTGAAGAACGCTGCTGACCGTTGCAGGCTTCTTGAAAAGGAAGACCAGGCGAAGCAGACAGACCTGGTGAAGGCCATGACGGCGGCCAAGGATACTCGTTCTGCAATGAGAGCGATGAGGGAGGAGCTGCGTCAAGCCGGAGATATCGCGGCTGGGAAGCCCTTTATGCTGCGGATGAAGTTCGGAGATCCTAAATATGCTCCTTTGGACCGGATGTGGAGTTCTGCGGACGCATATCTGGATTTAGCGGCAAGTGCTGCTGATGCGGCCGAACACTTCAAAGATCAAAAGGATCGCGAAGTGGAAAAGCTGTTCTGGTCAGAATTCAACAATCCAGAGCGTCCGCTTCCATTGACTAATCGGTTGGCCGAATGGGCCGAGCTGAATAGATTGTCCGGACTCGCCATGAGGTATGTCGTGGATCATCTGTGGCCGGAGAGGCCAAAAACGAACAGTTATTTTAGTTTGGTTCAGCAGTTCCTTGGTGCGGTGCCACATATCAACACGATGAAGAGGTCAGCATGCGTGGAGGGTGCGCGGATGGCCCTTGCCCGTGTCAAGACATACTGGGCAGAGATGGAGGCCACCGCCATTGCAGCCCAAGATTCGGACGAAAGCCGAGTACCTGCCGAGCACTACTTTTAAGAAGTTCAGGAGGGCGCTCGTTCGATAGAGACGCAGTGCTCGAAGGATATTATGTTAGAATAACATGTATTCCTATTGAAAACAATATTTTGGTGAAATGTAAAAGCTTTTTTATACTTGTGCCTGCAAGAATTATAATACCTCCTGTGCGGCCATTAATGTATATATGTATATAACCTGAAAGATGGCAGTCGTCGGCTTCAGCCCCCACACATATAATGCGGGGGTGTTTGCAAAAGACACATTTTCACACTTGATCCAACGTCTTGGTCCATTAAGGAGGTGATAGTGCAGCGAACTAGGCAATCGGACTATAATGCTTTATCACTTTCACTTAGCCATAGGAGTTTGACAGTGGGGCTACTATATAGCCCCTGGTGGCGCCGCGCTCACCCGAATTCGGGGCGCGTGTGTGCTTGGTCGGGAAACGGCCCTTCGTCAAGGCGGAGCAATCCTGAAGATTCCGTAAGGTCATCGAGTGGTTGACCAGTCTCGCGCTATATCATGATAGTCAGTTTTCGGCTTTCTCTACTGAGGTGCTCGCCTGGCTGAACCGGGGCACAATCGCAGTAGTTCTCTTGGTGCCGCCTTAGACGATAGAGCGGAACGTAAGGCAGCAAAACAAAGGAGCCGCGCAAACCCAACATTTGACCAAAGACATGATTCGGAGCTGATGCATATAAGGCCAAACTCGCGACGCCGAACACTCCCTAAGGTATTCGGTCTTTGTGATTTTAAACGGGCTGAACAGTGCCCTTTGTAATAAGCCCCTGGTGTCCAGGTACGTGCAATACTCTGACGTGGCCACATGCCAAGACGCCAGCCTCCTTCTTGGTTGTACTGAGAATCTGGGGGATGTGTATCAACAAAAGACAGTAAAAAAGGTTTACGCAGGGTCTTAATCTAAAAAGAATCCTTGGAACGGGTCCCTGCTACACGTCTGCGCCTATGTCTCCATTGTGCCGTATCCTGGACGGGTGTAGCACGATGGTTATATGTAAAGGAGAGGTACTTAGTTGAAAAAGTAGTCATGCAAAATGTGTGTTATACTAAATAAACAAAGTATAATTGAAGATTGGTAAAATTGAGCCTTATTGTCGCCTGTTTATATGCGCGGAGCCCCTTGTATAGGGGTATATAGCCATCAAACCTTTATCAATTATATGGTTATGCCGGACTCGTCTAGCCGTGTCCGTGGTCTTAACGACCTGTTTGATGCTCTGGTTGGTGAGGCTGTTTTAGTGTGTGGCCGTCAAGGCAGCCGCACTGTCTTCCGCGCGCGAGGAGCGCTCACAATTTCCCTTTAATGAAATGATGCCTCGTGGACCGGGCATCTTAAGCATGAGAGATGCATAATGCGGTATTGCGTTAAAGCGAGCGAAAGCTTCGCGTCCCAGTAGTGCTTGATAACCACTTTTAAACGGAGCGATGTGGAAGGTTAGCTTTTCGCTACGGAAGTTATCGGGGGAGCCGAACATAACTTTTAGTAGGAGGGAGCCCGTGGAATGGGCCTCTGGGCCTGGCGTTACTCCTTTAAAGGAAGTATTGCTATGGCTAATTTTTGTTGGGTCCATCCCCATTTTGCGGACTGTGTCCTGATATATCAGGTTTAAACTACTGCCGCCGTCCATCAGGACTCGTGTAAAGTGGTATCCGTCAATTGTCGGGTCTAACACCGCCCATCCTTCATGCCGGATACTTGCGGAGTAATCCCGATGGTCGAAGGTGATTGGTTTGGACAACCAGTGGCGGAACTTCGTTGTGATAGGCCGCAGGGCACTTATCTCTGTGGGCGCCACTTTGTGTCTCCCCTTTGTCACGTGTAATACGTTTACTGTTTTGACTTCTTGTGGGAATTTCTTCTGTTCCCCAGTTCTTTGTTTGTGGTGTTCGTCATCGTCTTCACTTGTATCCAGCCCCTTGTGTTCGGCGTTGAGTTTGCCGGATTGCTTGAAGACCCAACATTCTCTGTGGGTATGATTTGCAAGCTTACCAGGGGAGCTGTGGATTTGACATATCTTGTCCAGGATTTTGTTTAGGCTGGACAGCTCGTCCCTGTTATCTTTGAGAGGCAGCTTTTGCTAACCCTGCCGAGAGCTTTTGAATCCAACGTTTACCGCCGTGCTCTTCGGGCTGTTTTCCTTATTCCGGCGCTGGTTTTTGCTGCGTCGTGGCTTCCCGTTCCCGTCCCTGACTTCAGATGTACTTGGGTCGCTGGTGCTGCATCTTGAAAACCAGTTGTCCTCGCCTGCGCAAAAGCGGGTCATGAGGCTTGTTAATGCAGCCATTGTTCTTGGCTTTTCTTGGCCGAGGTGTCTGGCGAGCCATTCATCTCGAACGCTGTGTTTAAAAGCTGCTAAGGCTTCGGCGTTCGGATAATCAACTATTTGATTCTTTTTAGTAAGAAATCTGTTCCAAAGCTTTCGGGCTGACTCTCCGGGATGTTGAGTTATATGGACTTAAATCATCTGCATCCGGTGGTCGGACATAGGTCCCTTGAAAATTTGCCCGAAAGCGTCCTCGAGCTCTTCCCAACTTCCAATGGTATTTTCGGGAAGGCCTTTAAGCCAATGCTGGGCTGGCCCTTTGAGCTTGAGGGGTAGGTACTTTATGACATGGAGGTCGTGTCCTGTAGCCATGTAGATATGGAGGATGTAGTCCTCAATCAAGACCCCAGGGTATGTCGTTCCGTCGTATGCCTCTATGTTTACGGGTTTGAATCCCTCTGGAAATTCATAGTCCAGCACCTCATCGGTGAAGCATAGGGGGTGTGCGGCACCCCTATATTTGGGTGTACTGTGGTGTTCGGATTTTTGTTGTGTTGCATTGCTTGCTGGAGCATGCTTTCTTGGCCCGTAGATAGATCTGGTTGGGCTGTCTTTTCAATGTGAGTCCTCATGTGGATCGCGTGCTGGCCTGTGTGCGGCGTTGTTTGCCGCTCTATGCTGGCCATGAGGTCGTCTACCCGACCGGATGGCTGCTTTGTTTCTTGATTGCGGGGGCTCTAAGGCCTCCTCATCAAATTCACACAGTAGCTTTCGCTTCGGGTAGCTCTTTGTGTGGCGACTGTTGCCATATTTGTCTGCGGCGTTGAGTGCTCTACTCCATCTGATTCTAAGTGCATCTTCCGCAGTCTTGAGCTTCCGCTTCTGCTTTTTCAGGCTACGCGCAGTGGCGACGAGCTTTTTATGGAGGTTCTTTTGCTCCAGGAGCTTGTCCGGCGTGAGGTCATCCGGACTGTTATCTTCGCCGGAGACGGGTTGCTTGGTTTGATTATCCGTGTTGCCCTGGTCGGACGGTTGTTCGATGCCATGTTCGTCGTCCGCCGGCTCACCCTGCTCTATCGCTGGGTCTGTATGACCACTGTTTCTGTCGGGGCGGGGTGTGGAGCCGCGCTTGCGCCGCCGCTTTGACTGCTTTTTGAGGGAACGATCCTTCGCTGCGTCCTTCCGTTCCTCGTCGTCGTTTCCTTTGGGTGTGTCCACCATGTATACGTCGTGGGATGAGCTGGCTGTCCAGTGCCCTGTGGGCAGTGGTTCCTGTTCGTCTCCTGCATCGTCGTCCATACCGTCGATGTCTTCAGAGTCGAAGTCGAGCATGTCGGTTAAATCATCGACAGTGGCTACGAAGTGGGTGGTGGGTGGGCGTCGAATTTCTTCGTCATCCGCATCCCAATCCTGCCGGTCATAATCCGGCCAGGACTCTCCTGACAAGGAGATAGACTTTAGTGAATTCAGTATGTCACCGAAGGGCGAGTGCTGAAAGATATCCACGGCGGTGAACTCCATGATCGGCGCCCAATCGGATTTGATTGGCAGGTGCGCGGGTGGTTCAGAGTCTGGAGGAGAGTCCGGTGACGTGGAGTCACGGGCCTCGTGAAGGGTAAGGCTGGTGTTCGGCTCGATCACCGTTGAGGCTGTTGCCTCCGTGGCGGGGTCTAACCACCCGCCCATGGATGACGCAATTGGCTCTGAATTGAAGGTCGGAGTGGTTGCAGGTGCAGTCTCCAGGACACTATTCGGTGGCAGAGCTAAATCATGCCCATCGTGACAGTGCGACGCATTCAGTCGGGGCTCAAATCCGTTGAAGATCAAGTCTCCGCGGATGTCGTCCGTGTAGTATAAGATACCAAACCTGACCTGATGGCCAGGGGCGTAACTCTCGATCTGCTCCAAATGGCCAAGCGAGCTGGCCCGCCGTACGAAGCCGCCGAACACGAAGATCTGCCCGGGGAGAAAAGTCTCAACCTGGACTGCATCGTTGTTGATGATCGAAGGAGCCATCAAGCCTAAAGATGATGACACAGAGGAACTCTCAATGAAAGCACCAATGTCGGTGTCAAAACCGGCAGATCTCGGGTAGGGGGTCCCGAACTGTGCGTCTAGGAGGATGGTAACAAGAGACAAGGGACATGATGTTTTTACCCAGGTTCGGGCCCTCTCGGTGGAGGTAAAACCCTACTCCTACTTGATTAATATTGATGATATGGGTAGTACAAGAGTGGATCTACCATGAGATCAGAGAGGCCAAACCCTAGAAGCTAGCCTATGGTATGATTGTTGTTATTGTGTCCTACGGACTAAATCCTCCGGTTTATATAGACACCGGAGGGGCTTGGGTTACATAGAGTCGGTTACAAGGAAGGAGATCCACATATCCGTACTGCCAAGCTTGCCTTCCACGCCAACTTGCGGGTTCTGCCCATGAACCTATGCATAGGGGTTGGCACACGTTTTCGTCGTGATTCTTCGGTAGAAACTTTGGGCACTCTTTGAAGTACTTTGTGTTGGATTGAATAGATGAATCTGAGATTGTGTGATGCATATCGTATAATTATACCCACGGATACTTGAGGTGACATTGGAGTATCTAGGTGACATTAGGGTTTTGGTTGATTTGTGTCTTAAGGTGTTATTCTAGTACGAACTCTAGGGCTGTTTGTGACACTTATAGGAATAGCCCAATGGATTGATTGGAAAGAATAACTTTGAGGTGGTTTCGTACCCTACCAGAATCTCTTCGTTTGTTCTCCGCTATTAGTGTCTTTGGAGTGACTCTTTGTTGCATGTTGAGGGATAGTTATATGATCCAATTATGTAATTATTGGTTAGAGAACTTGCACTAGTGAAAGTATGAACCCTAGGCCTTGTTTCCTATCATTGCAATACCGTTTATGCTCACTTTTACCGCTTGCTACCTTGCTGTTTTTATATTTTCATATTACAAAAACCTATATCTACCATCCATATTGCACTTGTATCACCATCTCTTCGCCGAACTAGTGCACCTATACAATTTACCATTGCATTGGGTGTGTTGGGGACACAAGAGACTCTCTGTTATTTGGTTGCAGGGTTGCTTGAGAGAGACCATCTTCACCCTACGCCTCCCACGGATTGATAAACCTTAGGTCATCCACTTGAGGGAAATTTGCTACTGTCCTACAAACCTCTGCACTTGGAGGACCAACAACGTCTACAAGAAGAAGGTTGCTGTCGGTGTCTAAACCGACGGATGTCCCGAACTGTGTGTCTAGGCGGATGGTAACAGGAGACAAGGGACACGATGTTTTTACCCAGGTTCGGGCCCTCTCGATGGAGGTAAAACCCTACTCCTGCTTGATTAATATTGATGATATGGGTTGTACAAGAGTAGATCTACCACGAGATCGGAGAGGCTAAACCCTAGAAGCTAGCCTATGGTATGATTGTTGTTGTCCTACGGACTAAACCCTCTGGTTTATATAGACACCGGAGAGGGCTAGGGTTACACAGAGTCGGTTACAAGGAAGGAGATCTACATATCCGTCTTGCCAAGCTTGCCTTCCACGCCAAGGAAAGTCCCATCCGGACACGGGACAAAGTCTTCAATCTTGTATCTTCATAGTCCAACAGTCCGGCCAAAGGTTATAGTCCGGCCGTCCGGATACCCCCTAATCCAGGACTCCCTCAATCTGAGTCATAAGTTTAGCAAAAACTCACAAATATTTATAGAATTATTTATTACCGATCTGCTTTAATACTTTGGGGTATAAATTGTTCCAGGACTCCCTCAATCTGAGTCATAAGTTTAGCAAAAACTCACAAATAAATATAGAATTATTTATTACCAATCTGCTTTAATACTTTGGGGTATAAATTGATCCAGGACTCCCTCAATCTGAGTCATAAGTTTAGCAAAAACTCACAAATAATTATAGAATTATTTTTTTGCCGATCTGCTTTAATACTTTGGGGTATAAATTGAAACGACAGGATATACACTAAACAGAGCACTGCATATTAGTCTGGTTAATGAAAACCATAAGAGTTATGGATATTATAAACCAGATAAAAGTTGTAGGATATCTCAAAAGAAATGATTTGGGTTCCTTCCGTTGAAATGTTCAAAAGGAAAAATGATTGACATAGATGGTCACTCTTCAGGAAAAGTTTTTCTTGTTAAAGATATGGTGGGAGGATATTACAGCTTAGAAAGGATTATTGAATCCATGACAGTAATAAGCAGAATTAACAAAACTGCAAATTGTTCCTATAGATTTTCTGCAAAATAAACCGTAAAGTTCCTACATTGGATGTAGAAATTCTAAAGCTTGTAACTGGTTTATACAAATCAGGAATATTGTTGAATTTTTGAAATTTTACAGTGAGATATTCATCTTTGAAAGAAGATGAACTAGTACACTACAAGGAAGCAATGACGGCTCCCAGCTCAAAGGAATGGCTCGTACCCATGCACACCGGTATAAATATACAATTAAGTTTAGAACTTTATTGTAAATAAAACAAGTTTGGAACTTGGTTGATGCTTCAAAGATTTTTGAAGAAAGTGGATATTAAAACTAAAATTTCCTAAAAGGAAAGGATGTATGAATGATACAACCAGAAAGGTTTTAAAATCCTCAAGACACCGGATAAAAGTGTGAACTTCAAAAAGAGTTTTTGAAGATTATAACAAGTGAGCTGATATTAAGATTTTGATCTCATCAAAGGAATCTTGTGTATGTATATAACTCAGTGGGAGATATATAGTATTTCTGATCTCATATGTTGGAATGGAAATAATATAGCTTCTTAGTGGAAATAAAATATTTTTGGAAACATGTTTTCATCAAATAGCAAGGCAAAATATTGGGCATAAAAGAATCTATAAAGATAGATCAATATGTCTGATTGAGCTTAAATGATTGTATATTTTGACAAAGGTTTCAAGTTTTTAAATAGAGAAATTTTTTCTCTCAGTGTCATATAACTTGATGCTTATCTATTAATGATCATGAGTAGATGAAAGAAATTCATCTTGATAGTTACAATAGATATGCAAGGGCCAAGAGTTTTAGTAAGTGTTACTAAAAGATATCGAGGATCTCAAAAGAATAAATGTATTATTTTGAACATATGAAGTTAAAAATTCATTATTGAGAATATATGAATATCAACTTCATGATAGATATAATTAGGGCTATGATAAGATTATGAGCAATATTGTTGATTCTATAACGATAATTTATCTTTTGAAAACATTAGATGTTTCAATGTTGTCTAAATCAAGAAGATTCTTGATATAAAAGTTACAAAAGTTGTAAAGGACCACATATTGAGAATATGGCCAATCAAGAAAGAGTCTTGATATGAATGGGTAAAATCCAATAATCAAGAAATGTCTTGATATAATTGGATATTACAAAAGGTTGTAAGAAACCCATAAACACTATGAATAATGGACAATCAAGAACAGTCTTGATATGAAAGGGTAGATCCAATAATTAAGAAATGTCTTGATATAATTGGATACTACAAAACTTGTAATAAACGCATAAGAAATATATTATGAATATGGCCGTTCAAGATAAATCTTGATATAAATGGGTGAATCCGAAATATGATTCTCAGTGCAATGAGTCTAAATGATATTTTATTTTGAATAAAATGTTATAACTCAAAGCAAGATGGATTGAGATCCTGTAAATAGACAAGACTGACACAAATATTAGTGAGTTTTGCATATGTCAAAACAAATGACAACGGCTCTACCGCAAGCAAAGAATGACTGAGGGAGTCCCGGGTTAAGGGGTCCTCGGGCGTCCGGCCTATTATACTTGGGCCGGACTGATGGGCCGTGAAGATACGAAGACCGAAGACTCTCTCTCCCGTGTCCGGATGGGACTCTCCTTGGCGTGGAAGGCAAGCTTGGCGACCAAATATGAAGATTCCTTTCTCTGTAACTGTCGTGGTTTTGTCACGGCAGATGTCCTAGTGAAAGGACTTAGTCGTGGAGTCATCACCATGGGTTAGCTTGAAGGAGTTAAAGCGGACACAGGGACGCAGAGAGTTTTTATACTAGTTCGGCCCCTTCGATGAAGGTAAAAGCCTACGTCTAGTTGTGATGGAATTGATGGGGTTTCGATGACTAGGGAGCAAACAAGCTTCGCCTAAGTCTCGAATTAGTTGCTGTCTGTCCTTGAACCGCCGCCGGGTCGTCCCCTTATATACACGGGTGACACCCGTTGGTTCACAGAGTCCCAATCACCGGTTCATACTCGTATCCGGGTTGGTCTCTCCTTATTCCTAACTTACAATACAAGTTTACATATTAAGACGGTTTACGGCTACAAGTCTTAAACCGACTACAGGCCTTGGGATCTTATCTGCTTCTTTGGGCTTCAACACCTTTGAACTACTGATGAAGTTAACCCGGCCCAGGTAGGCCGGTTTACGCCCAGTAGTAATATCCCCAACATTAGGCCCCAGATTGATTTGAACGGGTTCATATCAATCCTTAGCAAAAAACTTCGTCTTCAACATCTTCTTGTCGTTGTTGAACCACCGTGATGTCACCTTCTCTGTTTGCTGTAAACCGGCATGACGTCATTACAAAAATAACATTCATGATATCTTCTTTGTTTAATAAATCTGCCATAACCGAGGCGACAGCTCCGTCTCCAAGATTTGTGGTTCCTGGATTCACGCGCCTGACGCGTGTCTCTTGCCTTATAAATAAGACCGAAGGGTCATTTCTTTTCTCCCCTTCATCCCCTTTCTCTTAGTCTTCCTCGCGTCGTCAGCCTCGGAGCTCCGCCACCGCCATTGACCTCTGCGCAGTGTTGGGCCGCTGCATCAACCTGAACGTACCAGAGCACTGCGGTAGTTTTCCACATCTTCCTCGATTCTGGTAAGCCTTCTGTTCTTCTTAGCATAGATCTGTTCTTAGGGTTTCGTGTTGTTGCCATGTTCATCGTTTGTTCAAGCTCATACCCAGACTTCTGGATAGATCTGTGAAACCCTTCACTGATTAGCAGTAGCTTTTAGCATCCGCCTGTAGTTTCATGTTCAAGTCCGTAGATCTCATCTATATATTTGCCCATTGATTCACTTCCGCTCTGTTTTAAGTCTTTGAATATTTTATCTTCTTTTCTGAACTTGTTTCAGATCCATTGCTGTAATAAGACCTTGTGAAACCTGTTTCTTCATACTTAGCCATCCGCAACCTCAGTTGCTTTCAATGCTTAGATCAGGCGGTTTAACTCAATGTAGAAAAAATTAATAAACCAATATATACCATTAGTCCCCTTGTTGAACTGCCAGAACTCGTTAGTCATATGTTGCCGCTTCATAGAACTCCGGTATAGATATAGTTACCTCCGGTTTAACATTGTTCATACCGGTGTATACTTTTACCCAACACAATTTGAACTAGAATCACTTATTTTGTAGACTCCACCATGGCCAAACAAGTATATGAGTGCTACTGGGCTCCTTCTCGCGTCATAGAAACTCAACCGAAGAACTTAGTCCTGACTGGCGCTTTAAGCAGCAAAAGCACCATCCATTGGAGGGTCCCTGGCAAAGAATGTCCTCCCACACCTCAAGAAGGAGAGGTTGTCATTTTCGCAGAACACTTAGCCCGAGGTTTTAATCCGCCCAGTTCAAAATTCTATCGGGATGTCTTGGCCAATTTCCAACTCCGTCCGCAAGATACTGGCCCCAATTCTGTCACCAACATATGCCATTTCCAAGTACTCTGTGAGGTGTTCTTTCAAGAGGAACCCACAGTCGAGTTATTCAGAGATTGCTTTCATCTAAACCGCCGCACAGAATTTACTGATGGTTCCAATATTGAATTGGGTGGTATGGCAATTCAGAAAAGGAAAGAGGTCACTTACCCTCACGCAAAACTGCACAACCATCCCCAAGAATGGAATCAATCATGGTTCTATTGCAAAGACACCTCCCCTGCTAATGAAAATCCCTTGCATGGCTTTCGTCCGGAGCGGCTTAGCAATACGCACCCCTTTCCACAAAGGTTGACTGCCAAGGAGAGGAGTAATTACGCTCCTCAACTATCTAAGCTTAGAGCCTTTATGGCCAACGGTTTAACATGAGTTGATCTTGCTCGTTGTTGGATATCATGGAGCATACTGCCCCTTAGTCAACGCTCCAGTTTGATGTGCGAATATACGGGCAGTGTTGACGACCCACTGCGACACATGAACATCCAGCTCACCGACGAAGAAGTCACAGAAGTTGTGAAGAAAATTTTGAATGAACCGAAACACATCTGTGCCCGAACCAGCCTGCTTCCATTCTGCGCCACCAACAAACCTTCAGCTGTAATTTTTTAATTTCACCTTTCATTGACCCTGACATTGCTATATATGTCTATTATTTGACACCAATATCTGTTGAAACAGGGCAATGATCCGTTTTGGAGCAAGAAGCTTCCGCAAGAGAAACCAGACAAACCGGAAAGACCAACCCGGCCAAAAACCAAAGTCATTAAGAGGCCTGCTCATAAGAGGAAAACCACTGCATCCTCTGATCCGCCCGCTGATGACGATGTGGGTAATCCGGACCTTGAGGTAGAACTTGATTCACTTGGCTTACTTTTCACACGCCTTATTGATGATAATATTTGTCAGGATGATGCCGAAGCTAGCCATGCTGATCCTGCAGAGGTAATTACTCTCTCTTCTGATTCGAACCCTTTGCCTTCACTAAAAATCCGTCAGGCAAACCAGAAGATTAAATTTTCTCATCCTCTTGCTTACTTGGATCCCAAATTTCTTATGAAGACCCAACAACATGAAGCTCGCCGCACAACCCGGCACAGCGGCCAGGTAGTTACCTCCGCCGGTTTACCGAACAGTCCGGTTCGGAAACGGCGTTCAGAGGTCTCTAATTTGCTTGTCAGTTCTTGTCCTAAAGCGGGATGTTATCGTCAACCTCTTAATCCGTCTGACTTCGATTATCAGGTTACTTCCTACTCATCCTCTGGCGAGTCATCATTTACTCAGCTACCACCACTCAAGACGGTGCTTCGGTAAGCTATATTTATCATAATATTCCTGATACATCATATTGGAACATATGTTGTATTTGATTTTGATTACTCCTTGTAGGTCCAAGCCTAGGCCAAGCAAGAAGGCCCGCCTGGATAAAGCGGCCGAGGAAGATGTCGTTCCTGAACCGGATAAAACACCGGATCCTGAAGCGGTCGTTCGTGAAGATATACCCAACGACCCCCCTCTACAAGGTGATGATGTTATTGCCGAAGAAAGGCCTGCTGACCAACCCGGAAGCCCCATCCGGGTTGAGAAATCCACTAGTCCAATCCGACCTGTTAGCAAACCAACTGCCCCTGGTCAAACTGGTGATGCCAAGGATGATGATATTGTGATTACTGGCATTGGCCGTACTGAACCTAGTAATCCGGTCGCCTTATCCAGGCATACTGCCAAAGAAGAATTCACTACTATGAGCAAGGGCAAGTGGAATGTTGATCTGGCGACTTACGCTGCTTTGAATACCCAAGATCTTCATTCCGTCTACTTGAACCGGCTGTACACCAGCCGTGACTATGAAGCCGGCCTGGTGAATATGATGAAGGAAAAATTTGAGGTAACTTCCATGTGATGTTTCCTGCTTGGATATTTCAATTTTGTTAACTCTCCTAGCCCCCAAGGGCCGGTTTTGCAATCCTCTTTCAAACTGGGACTTACTAATATAAATCTGAATGCCTCGAAATTCACTGATATAGCCCCCAAGGGCCGGTTCAACTTTAATGTAGTTAAACCGGGCACTTAAGTAGTTTAATATGACAGCATCAGAACTTTACTTGAGCAAATATCCATTAGCCCCCAAGTGCCAAGTTGAATACTTGAATTGAGCTTGGGACTTTGCAATTAATTGACAGGTGAAGATCAAATATGTATTAGCCCCCAAGGGCCAAGTGCATAACTTGTTATGTGGTTGGTACTTCAATTCTTGTACCGTTTGTTAAATCATATGACTGTCTGTATGCAGGCTGAGCTGAAAACCAATGAAAACCAACTCGTCGATCTTCAAGAAAATTTGAAATCCCAACAAGCTGAAACCTCCAAGGCAAAAGAGGAGTTGACCAGCGCTTTAAGCGTCATGGAACAGCTGAAGGAGGGTTTCAACAAAGAGCGGGCGGATTGGGCCACTGAGAAGACCGCTTTGACCATGAAAATTGAGACTGCTGAAGCTGCCCTTAAACCGGTGGTAGATGAGCTAACCAGCGTAAAGCGGCAAGTGCATGCCATGACTGCCGCCATCTTTGGTAAACTCCCTTTGACTTCTGTAATAATTTAGTCTTCCTATGATAGGTCCGGTTTGTGAACTCTTTGTACTGTTGTAGGTACACACATTGGTCACTTGGGGTCAGATGTTCGGATGAAATTGAAGGCCGCCTATACATTAATCGAACAACTGTATACCGGAGCGCAGTGGATCATCTCTACTGCATCACATAACAATCCGGCGCCTTCTTTAATTCAAGATACTCTTAAGAGGTTGTCAATGCTTCCCACTCGTATTGTAGAGCTGAAGAAATCTGTTGCTCGAACCGGTGCTATCAACGCCTTAATCCGGGCAAAAGCTTGGGTACCGGATTTCGATACTGTTGAGGCAGCTCAAGGTTATCCAGTTTGAAGGAAGATGGTTTGGAGTTCAATGAGGATGACCTGAGAGCGATAAATCGGGCAGTGCGCCCTCTAGCTTGCCAATTGGCGGAGGAGGCAGACTTGTCGCATTATCAAGCTCAATATAACAACCAGAATAAACGAGTGGCTGCATCGATTCCTGAAGCGAAGAATCTGATCCCTCCAATCCGTAAGCATACTTACGCTCCTGATATTGAACCGTCGTCCCTGATCCATGATGAAGCTGTCTTTCAAGCCCTAATGGGAATCGACTGGACCACTGTTGATTTCCAGCCATTGGGTAGAGAAGAAGAAGCTCAAGCGGCACAGGAGGACCCGCAACCATAAGATCAGGGCGGTGACCAAGCTTGAACCGGAGGCCGGTTTAAATGGCTGCTTTGTTATATTCTGCCAAGAAAACAATGATCTTATTTGGGCACCATGTTGCCTTGTAATAGGATAGCCAATACTCCTGCTTCTGAGATGCCTTCGTGCATAGGCACTGATACTTTTGTTTGAATGGGCGAAACCTTCAATCTATATTTCCTACAATCACAAAATCTTAAATTGCCGCGGCGGCTGTACCGCCAGCCGGTTTACAACCTTTATATATATGCAATGAAATTGAGGTATATGACCAAATTTTGTGATACAAAATACCTGCCATCGATGGGCATGAAGTTGGCTTTAGGCAATCTTGAAACGGAGGTTTATAAACCTAAACCGTCAATGGAGAAAATAACTCCTGGGTATAAAATGCCGGTTTACCATGTAAACCATGCCGGGTTATGAAAACACCCTGTTACTCCATAATGGGATGTTAACAGAAAAAGTCAAACCGGGCAAATAATCTCCGGATTAAAAATGGACCGTGTTCCGTTGATTGACAGTTTGAACTGGTTTAAAACATTGCCGGTTTAAAAAACGCAAAGCAATAGCAAGAAAAATGTTGGAAGCAAAGGCAATGATAAAACCGTTTGCAAAAAGAGGCTTTATTCAGCCGATCAGATGGTGTTAGCATGGTCGGACACGACCAAGCTCCCGATAGGTGTAGCTATGGTTCAAGTTAGTCAGGTCCCCAAATGAAACCGTGACATTATGCCGATCAAGAGGCATGGCAATGGTTCGGGTTCGACCAAGCCCCCATGTGACTCTATGGCCTTAGGCCGATCAAGAGGCGTGACTGGTTCAGACTTGACCATGTCCCCAAGTGATCTGGTGGCTTTCGCCTATCAAAACGTGTTGCATTGGTTTGGACACGACCAAGCCCCCAAGTGATGTTTATAAAACTTTCAAGGGGTAAATCGGAGGCCGCTTTAAGACAGAACAGCTCCATGTAACCACGCATGATATAAAAGAACAGATACCCCGCTTTAGCTGAGGCTCCGGTTTATTATATTAATCATAATATATACACTTGTCATAATATGTACATAAGTAGAGCCGATGGCTCAGGTATAGTAAGGCCGAAGATGAGCTATGTTCCACGGCCTGTTGGTCTCCTCCTCTGATGTACGTGAGTCTTTATGCTCTCGAATATCGATCAGATAGTATGACCCGTTGTGCAGATTCTTGCTGACCATGAAATGTCCCTCCCAAGGTGGGGATAACTTATGCATATCAGTCTGATCCTGAATGAGCCGAAGCACCAAATCTCCTTCTTGAAAGGTTTTGGTTCTGACTCGGCGACTGTGATAACGACGAAGATCCTTTTGGTAAATCGCCGAGCGGGCAGCTGCTATGTCATGCTTCGCATCCAACAGGTCCAAAGCATCTTGTCGTGTCGTCTCGTTGTCCGCTTCAACATAAGCCGCTACACGAGGTGAGTCATGACGGATATCACTGGGAAGAACCGCCTCTGCTCCGTAGACCATGAAGAACGGCGTGTATCCTGTGGATCTGTTGGGCGTAGTATTGATACTCCATAACACAGATGGTAGCTCTTCTACCCAACAACCCGGTGTCCTCTGCAAAGGAACCATAAGCCGCGGTTTGATGCCTCTCAAGATCTCTTGATTAGCTCTTTCTGCTTGACCATTGGACTGTGGGTGGGCTACTGATGAAACGTCAAGCCGAATGTGCTCACGTTCGCAGAACTCCTTCATGGCCCCCTTGGACAAATTGGTACCATTATCTGTGATGATACTATGTGGAAAGCCAAACCGGAAAATCACCTTTTTGATGAACTGAACCACCGTGGCTGCATCACACTTGCTAATAGGTTCTGCCTCCACCAATTTTGTAAACTTGTTAACCGCCACCAGGAGGTGGGTCTTCTTATCCTTGGACCTTTTAAAAGGCCCAACCATATCATATCTAGCCCCCAAGTTGCAAACGGCCAAGTAATCGGAATCATCCTCAATTTTTGAGCCGGCACATGAGCGCGTCTTGAAAACTTTTGGCAACCGTCACATCGTCTGACCAGATCCTCCGCATCAGCATGAGCAGTTAACCAATAAAAACCATGGCGGAACGCTTTAGCCACCGAAGACTTTGAACCGGCGTGATGACCACAATCTCCTTCGTGGATCTCTCGCAAAATTTCACAACCTTCTTCAGGAGACACGCAGCGTTGAATCGCCCATGACACACTACAATGATGCAATTCGCCATTAACAATAGTCATAGACTTAGATCGCCGGATTATCTGCCGGGCCAAGGTTTCGTCCTCTGGTAGCTCGCCCCGGTTCATGTACGCAAGATAAGGAAGCGTCCAATCTGGATCAGGAATAGCCAAATTCGCTTCACCAGGGAGCTTGACCGACGGGTTGTGTAGCACATCAAGAAAAACATTAGGCGGGACCGGTTTACGTTGAGAGACCAACCGGCTTAAAGCGTCCGCTGCTTCATTCTTCCGACGGTCCACATGGTGCACCTGATACCCCTTGAAGTGACCTGCGACAATATCCACCTCACGACGATATGCAGCCATGAGTGGGTCCTTGGAATCCCAAGTGCCGGATACCTGTTGAGCCACTAGGTCCGAGTCACCGAAGCACTTAACCCGGCTTAGATTCATTTGCTTAGCCATCCGGAGACCATGGAGCAAGGCTTCATACTTAGCTGCATTGTTAGTACAAGGGAACATTAAGCGGAGGACGTAACAGAACTCGTCACCTCGTGGGGAAGTTAATACGACTCCAGCCCCCGAGCCCTCCAATTGCCTGGATCCGTCAAAATGGATGGTCCAATATGTGTGATCCGGCTTCTCTTCAGGTGCTTGCAGCTCCGTCCAATCATTGATGAAGTCAACAAGTGCTTGAGACTTCACCGCCATTCAGGGCACGTACTTCAACCCGTGCGGTCCAAGCTCTATAGCCCACTTGGCAATCCGGCCAGTCGCTTCCCGGTTCTGGATGATATCGCCTAAGGGAGCAGAACTGACCACTGTGATGGGGTGCCCTTGGAAATACTGCTTCAGCTTCCGGCTTGCCATGAAAACTCCATATACCAGCTTCTGCCAATGCGGATACCTTTGCTTGGATTCAATAAGTACCTCACTGATATAGTAAACCGGACGCTGAACCGTATGCTCCTTACCTGCCTCCTTCCGCTCCACCACAATAGCCACACTGACTGCGCGAGCGTTAGTAGCAACATATAGCAGTAGCGGCTCCTTGTCAACGGGAGCGGCAAGCACAGGCGGGTTGGCCAATTGCCGCTTTAAGTCCTCAAATGCCTGATCAGCAGCAGAACTCCAGACGAACTGATCCGTCTTCTTCAACATCTGATACAAAGGAATTGCCTTCTCACCAAGGCGGCTGATAAACCGGCTCAACGCGGCAATCCGACCAGCCAAACGTTGAACGTCATTGATACACTTGGGTTTAGCCAGGGAGGTGATGGCTGTGATCTTCTCCGGATTAGCCTCAATTCCCCTATTGGACACCAGAAAACCCAATAACTTGCCTGCCGGTACACAAAAAACACATTTGGCCGGATTGAGCATCATCTTGTACGTCCTCAGGTTACCAAAGGATTCCATCAAATTGTCAACCAGAGTCTCCTTCTTCCTTGACTTACCCACAATATCATCCACATAAGCATGTACATTACGGCCAATCTGCTTGTGAAGGCAATTTTGTACACACCGTTGATAGGTTGCCTAGGCACCTTTGAGCCCAAAGGGCATAGACACATAGCAGAATGCTCCAAAGGGAGTGATGAACGCCGTCTTCTCCTGGTCCTTAACTGCCATTTTGATCTGATGATAACCAGAATATGCATCCAGAAAACTCAAACGCTCGCAACCCACCGTAGCATCAATGATTTGATCAATACAGGGGAGGGCAAAAGGATCTGCTGGACAAGCCTTATTAAGGCCTGTGTAATCCACACACATACGCTAGGTGCCGTTTTTCTTAAGGACCAGCACCGGATTAGCAAGCCACTCAGGGTGAAAAACTTCAACAATAAAACCAGTTGCCAAAAGCCTGGCTACCTCTTCTCCAATAGCTTTGCGTCTTTCTTCGTTAAACCGGCGGAGGAACTGTTTCACCGGTTTGTACTTAGGATCCACATTAAGAGTGTGCTCAGCGAGTTGCCTCGGTACACCTGGCATGTCAGAAGGCTTCCATGCAAAAATGTCCCAATTCTCACGGATGAACTCGATGAGCGCGCTTTCCTATTTCGGATCCAAATTGGCAATGATGCTGAACTGCTTGGACGAATCGCCAGGAACGAAGTCAACAAGCTTAGTCTCAGATGCCGATTTGAACTTCAAGGCCGGATCATGCTCCGTAGTTGGCTTCTTCAACGGAGTCATATCTGCCGGATCAACATTGTCTTTATAAAATTCCAGCTCCTCGGTGGCACAAACCGACTCTGCGTAGCCCGCATCTCCTTCCTCGCACTCCAAGGCGACTCGACGACTTCCATGAACCATTATTGTCCCCTTGTGACCCGGCATCTTGAGCTGCAAGTACACATAACAAGGCCGTGCCATGAACTTGGCGTAGGCCAGTCGCCCAAACAGGGCGTGATACGGACTTTGGATTTTCACCACTTCAAACGTCAGTGTCTTCGTCCTGGAATCATGATCATCTCCAAAGGCCACTTCTAGAGCTATCTTACCAACAGGATATGCTGATTTGCCAGGTACGACACCATGGAACACCGTATTGGACAGTTTGAGATTTTTATCCGTCAGTCCCATACGATGGAAGGTCTCATAGTACAAGATATTAATGCTGCTCCCTCCATCCATGAGTACCTTGGTGAACTTATAACCTCCCACCTGAGGTGCCACCACCAATGCTAGCTGACCCGGGTTATCAACCCGTGGTGGGTGATCCTCTCAGCTCCATATGATTGGCTGCTCAGACCAGCGTAAGTAACGGGGCACAGCCGGTTCAACAGAGTTGACTGCCCGCTTCTGAACCTTCCGGTCTCGCTTGTCTAAGCTAGTAGGGAATACATGGTACTACCCACTATTCAACTGCTTTGGGTTGCTCTGGTAACCTGAATGTTGCTGCTGCTGGTTGTAACCACCCTGTCTACTCTGATTATTCTGATTACTATGCCCGCCCGGATTACCATTAAATCCTGAACCGGAATTTCCTCCACCGTTACCCGGCCCGGATCCTGAGCCACCGCCAGAGCCGTGATCATACCGGAAAGCATTAGAATTTTTGAACTCCTACATAATGTAACAATCCTTCCAAAGGTGGTTTGCTGGCACCTCCTTCGTCCCATGCTTCAACAGATAGTTTAGGCGGTCCGGGTTAGGGTTAGGCGCTCCACTGCGATTCTGCGGGTTACCCTTACGCCGCTGGCCCTTGTCCTGCGCGTTGGTATTAGCCATGAAGTCCATGTTGCCATCCGCTTTGCGCTTGTCTCCGCCACCATTACCTGTCGAGTGATGTTGCTGACCTTTGGAGTTGCCGTTCTTCTTTCCCTTCCCTGTCTTGTCATCATCAGACTCGGGATCCTTGGTACTATCAGAATCAGCATACTTTACCAAATCGCCCATGAGAGTCCCTATGTCAGTGCAGTGGCGCTTCATCCGCCCTAATTTCAGCGTCAGGGGCCCAAACCTGCAATTGCCTTCCAGGGTTATAACTGCGGTGTCAGCGTTGATGTGGTCTGATGAATGCAGAACTTGTGAGACCCGGCGCACCCAATGCATCGTTGATTCTCCTCCCTCCTGGACACAGGAAGCTAGATCCACTATCGACATCGGCTGCTTACACGTGTCTTGGAAATTACTGAAAAACCAGGCTCGTAACTGGGCCCATGAACTAATAGAATTGGCCGGTAAGCTCTTTAACCATGTACGGGCCGTTCCTTCAAGCATCATGGTGAAATACTTTGCACACGCCGCATCGTCCACATCAAGCATCTCCATGGCCATCTCATAGCTCTCCACCCATGTCTCTGGAGGTTGATCCGCCGTATAATTTGGTACCTTGCGTGGGCCCTTGAAATCCTTGGGCAGGCACACATTGCGTAGAGCGGGAACAAGGCAAGGCACCCCCAATGCACTAGAGGTACTTCCAGGCTCGACCATGGTGGTCAGACGAACCGGCGTAAGCTGACGATCTTGATACTGTGCAGCTAACTCGGCCTCCCTGCACGCTCAGGCCCGGTCAACCACTTCCTGAGCGTTCTCGACACCACCTGCCGGGTTGTTACCACGGGGCGCTCCTCGCCGTGCATTACTTGACACGGCTAGTTCATCCATATGCCTGCTATAGCTCCGGCTCGGGCGAGGGGTTGAGTGGATCCGATCGCGGCTGTACGAATATGCTTCCTGTTGGACCAAAGCTGTCCTAAGGAGCTCCTTGACCCGGCGCGTCTCTACCGGCTGCGGCGAATCACCTTCAATTGGAATGGCCTCCAGCCGTGCAGCTGCCGCAACAAGGTTGTCCATTGGGTTGGAGTAGTGACTCGGAGGTGTTGGCACAGCCTGAGGTATACCAGTATTATGACGGGGCAGATCTATTAAACGGGGCTGGACCGGCGCGCCCGTTCCAGGTGCTTCCGCCCGGTTTACCACTGGCGGATTACTGGTTCCCGCTCCGGGGGTGTTGAAGAGGTCTCTGGCTTCAAAGACCGAAGGCAGACGAGATCGGTACTTCCTCCTCATGACTTCCTGCGACACGTTCTGGTCCAACATGAGCCTGTAGGCCTGTGCATCTAAAGTGGCCCGCTCTGCAGTCATCCTGGCATCTTCAGTTGCTAGGCCCGCCTTAGCCTGAGTGATTTGCTCCCTCACTTTTGCGATCTCCGCATTGTGAGCGTTCTGATCCACCGGGTTAGCCTCTGCCATGAGCGCAGCCAACGCATCGAACAGATCCGATAAAACTTGGGCCGGCGGGCGCACGGAGCCTCCTGCCCCGGCAGCTGTCGCCGCTACTGAACAGGAGATCATTGCCGCAGCGGTCGAAGAGTGAAGCGCGGCCTGTGTACCGTCCATCAATATTCCAACCCGGTTGGGCGGATCAGAGGGGTCCGGAATACTGTCGCCATCGGAACAACCCCCAATCCGGCCATCTTGTAGTTGATATAGAGATTCGGTTTCTCCGGTTGATGACTCATTGCCAGAGTACACGACGGTCTCGCCACTAGATTCTGATCCGTCCTCATAACTTCCTCCATGGATGACTCCCACGAAGGCACGCTTCACGGCCGGTTTAACCTAGGCAGATCGCGCACGCTGAGCCGTCTTGACGAGGTTGGTGCAGATGTCCGGCTCAGGGCCCGGTTCACCGATCTTGCCGATGAAAACGTGTATGCCACTAAAGGGGACCCGGTACCCATACTCGACTGAGCCGGCCTCGGGGCCCCAGCCTGCATCGTCGATGTAGAGCTTGCCGCGACGACTCTTAGTCATCTGGCCCACAGCGTAGCCCTCGAGTCATTCAAAGCGGCCCTCCAAGAACTTGAAACCATCGTGCGATAGCCCCACGGTGGGCGCCAACTGTCGTGGTTTTGTCACGGCAGATGTCCTAGTGAAAGGACTTAGTCGTGGAGTCATCGCCACGGGTTAGCTTGAAGGGGTTAAAGCGGACACAGGGACGCAGAGAGTTTTTATACTAGTTCGGCCCCTTCGATGAAGGTAAAAGCCTACGTCTAGTTGTGATGGAATTGATGGGGTTTCGATGACTAGGGAGCAAACAAGCTTTGCCTAAGTCTCGAATTAGTTGTTGTCTGTCCTTGAACCGTCGCCGGGTCGTCCCCTTATATACACGGGTGACGCCCGTCGGTTCACAGAGTCCCAATCACCGGTTCATACTCGTATCCGGGTTGGTCTCTCCTTATTCCTAACTTACAATACAAGTTTACATATTACACCGGTTTACGGCTACAAGTCTTAAACCGACTACAGGCCTTGGGCTCTTATCTGCTTCTTTGGGCTTCAACACCTTTGAACTACTGATGAGGTTAACCCGGCCCAGGTAGGCCGGTTTACGCCCAGTAGTAATATCCCCAACAGTAACCGACCTTATGTAACCCTAGATACCTCCGGTGTCTATATAAACCGGAGGTCTAGGTCCGTGGAGGCCAATAATCATAACCATAGTCATACAGGCTAGACTTTTCGGGTTTTGTCATTACGATCTCGTGGTATATCAACTCTTGTAATACTCATATTCATCAAGATCAATCTAGTAGGAAGTAGGGTATTACCTCCATAGAGAGGGCCCGAACCTGGGTAAACATTGTGTCCCCTGTCTCCTGTTACCATCAACCTTAGACGCATAGTTCGGGACCCCCTACCCGAGATCCGCCGGTTTTGACACCGACATTGGTGCTTTTATTGAGAGTTCTGCTGTGACGTCGAAGATAGGGTTGATGGCTCGCCTTGTTGTCAAGGATAATATCACCTACGGAGGAGCCCTGGCTTCGGGCCAAACCCTCTGACTTGGCGGCTTTACCATGACCGCCTGTTCGGCCGTTAAGCCAATGATGACCTCTCGAGTCATTGAAAATCTCCTTTGTGTTGACTCCAATACTCCAAACGGATGGATCCGACGGAGTTGTCGTCTTTAAACGAACTCCTAGATCGCTTCGCTGCCTTGGGGGTCACTGCAGACTACGATCGGATTGGGCTTAAACCTGACCAGAGAGAAATCAAATCTCCGCCGATCACCCATCAGATAGCGGTAGTGGAGGAGCAAGACAGTAACTCTTCCTATATATTGAGGACGAACTATGTACGGATTTCCGAGCTCGAGGAGCCGGATACCTATCCGCAGAACGACGTGCCCTGCCCTTCGAACCTAGAATCAGGCGACGGTCCTAAAACATCAGTTGATATCTCGGAGTCCGAACCATTAAGTTTGGGAGATTTACAAACTCCGGATCCCAAATCGGGTCAGGGTTCAGATTTAAAACCACCCACCCACCCAGCTATACGCGAGCTTATGTACATTCGACTGCAGTCTCAGGAAACGGTACAACACTTCTAGGCCATATTCCTCATTGTCAAAGACAAGATTAAAGATTGCCGCGATGAAGATGCAATCTCAGTATTCTGCAACAATTGCACGGACGAGGGAATCCTCAACGCCATCAACCGCCGTCGCGTATTACACTTTGCTGACTTGTCAACCATAGTACAGAAGTACTGCGCAATGGAAAGTGCCAGGAAAACCCAAGCAGCTCGTTGGGAACCACCGATTTCAACTCAGCCCCTCGTCCGGACAAAAAGGATGCACCCTCGTGGGGCGCCTGACCCAATAGTAAAGAAATCAAAGCCCTTTTGTCGGTGTCAAAACCGGCGGATCTCGGGTAGGGGGTCCCGAACTGTGCGTCTAGGCGGATGGTAACAGGAGACAAGGCACACGATGTTTTTACCCAGGTTCGGGCCCTCTCGATGGAGGTAAAACCCTACTCCTGCTTGATTAAAATTGATGATATGGGTAGTACAAGAGTAGATCTACCACGAGATCGGAGAGGCTAAACCCTAGAAGCTAGCCTATAGTATGATTGTTGTTGTTGTCCTACGGACTAAACCCTCCAGTTTATATAGACACCGGATAGGGTTAGGGTTACACAAAGTCGGTTACAAGGAAGGAGATCTACATATCCGTATTGCCAAGCTTGCCTTCCACGCCAAGGAGAGTCCCATCCGGACACGGGACGAAGTCTTCAATCTTGTATCTTCATAGTCCAACAGTCCAGCCAAAGGTTATAGTCTGGCTATCCGGATACCCCCTAATCCAGGACTCCCTCAGTAGCCCCTAAACCAACCTTCAATGACGATGAGTCCGGTGCGCAGATTGTCTTCGGCATTGCAAGGCGGGTTCCTCCTCCAAATATTTCATAGAAGATTTTGAACACGAGGATCGTGTCCGGCTCTGGAAAAAAAGTTCCACATACCATCGTAGAGAGAATAGCATTTCCACATATCTTATCTGCTGACGTATCCTGCAATGTGATATCACACCACAGCCAAGCCATTACGCGAACCGTTTTTTACAGCCAATCTCAGCACATTTTGCGAGGCGGTTTCCTCGGCACGTCTTGTCGAAGCAGATACCGTGTCCCCTTATCGCGGGATTCTCGTCAATACGTACGTGGGTAACCCAACCGCACCATCAATTACGGCGCTTGGGGGATGAGCGGGTTTTACCAGGCTGGTGGGGACGCATAGTTTCGTCTGCCCATATAAAGGGACAAGGGCTCACCTTTCTCCATCCACGCCTTCTTCCTCCTTTGCTCATCCATTCTCGCACACTCGAGCTCCAGCGCCCAAGTCCAAATTTTCTTCCTCAACCTTCTCCAACCATGTCCGGAGCGGGAGGCAAGTGGATGGTCTCCTCCATCACGGAGGGACACATCAAGAAGCTGAGGGGATCCGGATACTTGTCTGACGATATCGCACACCGGCTCCCAGATGCGGGGCAGTTCATCCCCACCCCTAGGCCCCACGAGAGGGTAGTTTTTCTTACCCATTTCCTCCGCAGACTAGGTTTCCCTCTCCACCCATTTGTCCGGGGGCTTATTTTCTACTATGGCCTGGACTTCCACGATCTGGCCCCGAACTTCATCCTCAACATCTCGGTGTTTATCGTCGTGTGTGAGGCTTTCCTCCGCATCAGGCCCTACTTTGGCCTGTGGCTGAAGACTTTTAATGTCAAACCGAAAGTGGTGCGCGGCCAACAGGCGGAGTGCGGAGGCGCCATGGTGGGCAAGATGCCCAACGCCACATGGGTCGAGGGCTCCTACGTGGAGACCATAAAGGGGTGGCAATCAGGGTGGTTCTACATCACCGAGCCGCATGATCCCGAATAGGCAGCGGCCCCCGAGTTCCGATCCGGAATCCCCATGCGGCTCACCTCCTGGAAAGAGAAGGGCCTGCCCTGGGGTAGTCCGGGAGAGCTGACCGGACTCCAAACCTGTGTCCAAAACATGATGAACAAGAAACTCAAGCTTGGCAATATAGTCCAGGTCATGCTCATCCGCCGGATCCTTCCGTGTCAACGACGGGCATTCAATTTGTGGGAGTTCGACCCGACCGAGCACCAGACTCTGAGCGAGCTCTTTGATACAACACACGAGGATGCTTGGAAGGTGCTTTTCAAGGGAGCCGAAGTTCCCCTCCGCTTATCGAGGATCGCGGATTCAGCGCGAAGCACCAAGCTAGCGCGGTAAGCTGTTTTACCTCTCATAGGGTATTCATTCTTCATAGTTTAATCATATGCAAGGTCTAAGCCCCCATACCTTTGACAGGACTGGCAGGAGACGGCCGGACAGATCGACTGTCCGGCTCCTTTGCCCAAAGGCCCAGAAGACGCTCGCCTAGCGGAGCTGCTGGTTCCGGCACCTTACGTGGTGCCGGAGAAGAAGGCCAAGAAGCAGGCCACGAGAACCCAAAAGAGTTCCCGGCGCCCGGTGGTGTCAGACTCGTCGTCCGATGACTCCGAGGCGCACTCCTCCCATGAAGATGAGGAGGAGCAAAAAGAGGTTTCTTGCCCTCCAGCAGGGGAGAAAAGAAAAGGAAGGCTGCCCCAACTAGGGATGCCGGAGGGTTCAAGAAGGGAAGAACCCTTCCTCCGGACTACTCCACCAACACCGCCGATAGCGAAGACGAGTGGCCACCCAGGGCCAAGCCCCTGGCGAATTCTTAAGTATTCGGACACCAGAGTGACTCATAGCGTTCTTTTATTGCACAGCTTCTCCTAACGCCAAATATAATCATGCAGTCCGCCCCGAGCCCGAGTCGACATATCGTCGAGCGGTTCCTTGGATTCGTCAGATGTGAATAGCTTTTCACTTTCGACCGCTTCCACCCCTCGCCCTACGGACAACGCCGAGGTGTTGTCTCAAAGGGTACCGAGCCGAGGGGAGGTGGTCCCGGGGGCGCCACAAGGTGACCTTCCGGACTGCAGGCACAAAGGGAGCAAGGCTCCCAAGGGCTCCAAGTTCGGCCCTGGGCCGAATACCGCACCGGAATCCCCAGTGATTCTGGACTCCGGCAGGCGGTCCTCTACTAAGAAGGGCAAGCCTACCGCGCCGGTGACCTCCGTCCAACCGGAGGCACCGGATAATTTGCTAGAGGTGCTTAATGGCGCCTCCATCGATGAGGAGCACCGCACTATTATGAGTGCGGTGGTCCAGAAGGTTCAGTCTGCCAAGAGCGGACTGACCGAAGCATGTGCCAGCCTTCTAACAGGCTTTGAGGTATGTATTAAAAATATATGAAAATATTACCGCATAGACAGTAGCCCCTGATGCTTTGTTCGGTGTACACGAAGAAAAGCCGAATAGAGGATCTAATAATACTCGCAGGAGTCTAACGTAATTATGTCGATATGCGTATGCAGGCTTCACTGCTGACCTCTGCCGCACTGACTGCGGAGGTAGATGCCTGAAGCAGAACCTTGAGCAGTCCGAGAAAGAGAACGGCCTTGCCAAGAAGCAGCTCGAGGAGAAGCAAGGTATGTAATGCCTTGTTTGTGTGTATGTATAAAAAAGATGCAGTTGCAAAAAATGATAGGGTCGTTATTGATGTGCTAGGGGCCACGACCGAGGTGGCGACCCTGAAGCAAGCGCTTGCCGAGGCCGAAAACAAGGCATCCACGGAGCGCACTGAGCGGGAGAAACATGAGGCATTGGTTGGCGAGGTGTAGAAAGAGCTCCATGCTCTCGTGAAGAAGCATGAGGCTTTGGAGCTTGACTCGAAGACTCAAGAGTCCGAGCTCGCTGTGGCCCTCGAAAGCGCCAAGTCTGCCAAGGCAGAAGCCCAAAAAGCCCTCCAGGAAATTGAGGTGATGAAGAAGATAGCAGCGGGTAAGGCATTCATTATGCAAAGCAAGCACGTGAAAGTGAATTACTTGTTACTTACCCGAGTCCGGAGCTCTCCAGGAGCATTCGTAGATTTGCCCCGCATCGTGTCTCATGCCGCCACCTACTACCGGGCCGAGGAAGGGAGCTCCACGGAGAAGGTGTTCTGGTCTCAGTATGCTGAGACCGGACACCCGGTGCCCTTGAGCGACCAGCTAAAGCAATTGGTCGAGGTCCATAAGATGGCCGAACAGGCCATGAAGGGTCTCATAGTCCGGCTATGGCCTGGAGAGACCATGCCTGGGAGCTACTTCGGGCTGGTGAGGAGGCTGGCGGATGCCTGTCCGTGGCTTGAATTCATCAAGCGCTCCATCTGCATCGCGGGCGCCCGCAGGGCCCTTGCCCGCGTGAAAGTACACTGGGGCAAAATGGACACGGAGAGGCAGGTGAAGGATGGACCACCACAGGGCAAGGAGCATCGCCACCCCGAGATGTACTATGAGGGCGTCCTGAAGGGTGTCCACCTTGTGGCGGATGAATGTTCCAAGGATGTAATATTTGAGTAAATTCGCTCGTGTGATCGTGTACGCTGAAAACTTGTTCATATGCGCTATGCAATGTTTGTTTGAATTTAAAATATTACCTTCTGTGCGACCGTTTACTAAATCTGTGAGATGGCGAGTCGTCGGCTTCTGCCCCCGTGCCACGAGTGTTGGGGTGTTCGGGATAGACCTGAGCACTCTTTTTCCCATTCTTGGGTCCTTCAAGGGAGGTGCTCAGCACAACGAACAAGGCAATCGGACTATAATGCGTTATCACTCTCACTTAGCCAGAGAATTCTATAATTTTAAATTTCGGCGAAGCCCGTAGTGTTCGGAAGACCGATGTAACACCCACGATGCGGCTACATCTCCCACGTGTCGGGGCACGACTTAGAGGCATAACCGCATGGTGGTTTTGTTGCAAGAAGGGTCATCTTCACACAATCCCATGTAATGAACAAGAATGGCATAAAGAGTTGGCTTACAATCGCCACTTCACACAATACATAACTTAAACAATCATCATACAGAGTACAATCAAGGTCCGACTACGGAACCAAAATAAAAGAAGACAACCCCAAATGCTAGATCCCCGATCATCCCAACTGGGCTCCACTACTAATCATCGGGAAAGGAAACATAGTAACGGCCACATTCCTTGTCGAACTCCCACTTGAGCTCGGTTGCGTCATCTGCACTGGTATCGTCGGCACCTGCAACTATTTTGGTAGAATCTATGAGTCATGAGGACTCAGCATTCTCACACACGGGAGATAAAGACTATTTAAGCTTATAGGAAGGATGGGGTAATGAGGTGGAGCTGCAGCAAGCACTAAGCAAATATGGTGGCTAACATACGCAAAAGAGAGCGAGAAGAGGAGCAACGCAACGGTCGCGAAGCTAGAAGTGATCAAGGAGTGATCCTGAAACTACTTACGTTCATTCATAACCCAAACCGTGTTCACTTCCCGCACTCCGCCGAAAAGAGACCATCACGGCTACACACGCGGTTGATGTATTTTAAATTGAGTCAAGTGTCAAGTTCTCTACAACCGAACATTAACAAATTCCCATCTGCCTCATAACCATGGGCACGGCTTTTGAAAGATAATACCCTGCAGGGGTGTCCCAACTTAGCCCATCATAAGCTCTCACGGTCAACGAAGGATATTCCTTCTCCCGGGAAGACCCGATCAGTCTCGGAATGCCGGTTACAAGACATTTCGACAATGGTAAAACAAGACCAGCAAAGCCGCCCGAATGTGCCGACAAATCCCGATAGGATCTGCACATATCTCGTTCTCAGGGCACACCGGATGAACACTACATACGACAACCGAAGATACCCCAAATTGCCTAGGGGCGGCACCGCAAGTGGCTCCAATTTGGACTAGCACTCGGAGGAGCACTGGCCCGGGGGTTAAAATAAAGATGACCCTTGAGTCCGCGAAACCCAAGGGAAAAAGGCTTAGGTGGAAGATGGTAAAACTAAGGTTGGGCCTTGCTGGAGGAGTTTTATTCATGGAGAACTGTCAAGGGGGTCCCATAAATCACCCAACCGTGTAAGGAACGCAAAATCAAGGAGCATAACACCGGTATGACGGAAACTAGGGCGGCAAGAGTGGAACAAAACACCAGGCATAAGGCCGAGCCTTCCACCCTTTACCCAATATATAGATGCATTAATTAAATAGAGATATTGTGATATCCCAACATATCCATGTTCCAACATGGAACAAACTTCAACTTCACCTGCAACTAGCAACACTATAAGAGGGGCTGAGCAAAAGCGGTAACATAGCAAAACAACGGTTTGCTAGGAAAGGATGGTTAGAGGCTTGACATGGAAACATGGGTGGCATGATATAGCAAGTGGTAGGTATCGCGGCATAGAAAAAGAGCGAGCAACTAGCAAGCAAAGATAGTTGTGATTTCGAGGGTATGGTCATCTTGCCTGCGAAGTTCTCAGAGTTGTCGAAAGCTTGATCCTCGTAAGCGTTCTCAACATGTTCCTCGGTCACGTACTCGTCTCCCGGCTCTACCCAAAGCAAGAACACAACAAAAGGAACATCTATCAACCACGATGCAATGCACAAGCAACATGATGCAAAACATGGCATGATATGCGAGATGTGATATGCAATGTATATGCGTGCTCCGGAAGGGAAGAGATGAACAAGGCATCAACTTGGTAAACCAAGTATTCCGCTGGAAAGATGAGATGATTTCGGTTGAAATCGATATAAAGATCACCGGAATCGGATGCACGGTTTGCAAATGACAAGCAAAACAAGGATGGCATAATTATGTGATTAACAGCATGATGCCACATAGCATGCAACAAGGAGCTAAGCTACTGCACACTCAGACATAACAACAAAGCATAATACAGTTATCTACTCAAAAGTCTTGACAAATGATGAGCACTGAGCTACGAATAAATCACACCAGAGCAGGTTCAAACAAGCATGGCAAAAGTGCAAAAGATATCCGCTTCACAGACTTAGTGAAAATAACATGCCAGGAGTTAACATCAGGAAGCCATGTTAAGAGCAAGAAAACAACATGATACAGGAACATAACATAGAAACACAAGGCACTTCATGAATCTACTGAAAGCATAGAACAAAAGTCCCTTACTGATCATGAGCCAAAAATGAACAGAAAATAAGATGGTACCCATGTAAACATAGCAAGTTTCATTACAGTTTCCAGACTTTGCAGAAAAACAGATCATGGCATAAACAGCAGCATGAAGGCAACTTCGCGAGCTCGATTCACTCACCACAAGGCATTGCATGATAAATTAAGCATACTACCAGCAAGAATACATATTCAAGAAGCTAACCATGGCAAGAACAAGTTCATAGCATGCAAGGATCAACTACAACAACCTTGGCGAAATTGATTAACACGTAAACAATCTGCCAGGAACATTTTATAGCAAAAGTAGAGTAAGATTGAGTCATGCTATGGCACTCCATAATTGCCAAAAAGTCCATGTATGGGTAGCGCATAACCATATGGCCAAAACATCCTTACTGAACATGCTCAAAAGAGGCATGGATCTCTCTGTAGCAACATAAATTCTAAGTCCCTGAAATCAGCAACATCACGATGCCTTGTTTTCATGCATGTGCTAGTCACCACATAGATCACAAAAATACATGGCATACACCCCTGTAAAGATGGCATGGCATAGTTAATAACACATGTAGAGCTCATGATCATAGGAGGCACACATTACTCATGGAAAAAATGACAAATGTCCAAATTCTGATAAGAATCTGAAACTAACATTACATAGCACTCTTGCAACAGAATTTAGGGCATCAAAATGGACTCTAATGAACACGGTTCAATGGAATGAAATGGAGATCACATCGAGTCGAATAATTTTATATGCTGCACGCCCAAAAAAGAGCAAAGGTTGCAGAGATATGATGCGATGAACAAGGCTACAGAACGTTGAAAACTAGGGACTTAGAAAAATATGGCGGGGTCGACCTGGGTCTGGATCTGAGCGCGGCTCGCCGGAGAAGGAGGTTAGGGTGGCGGAGCTCGCGGGGAAGAAGGGGGACGCGGATCCGGTGAGCTTCCGACCGGATTCGGCGGAGAGGAGGACGAAGGCGGCACTGGGCGGTGGCGACGGGGCTCGGCGTGGCGGTCGGCGGTCGGCGTCGGCGCAGGAGGCGGCGGGGCGGCGGGCGCCGGCGCGGGAGGCACGGGGGCACGGGCGGCGGCGACCTGGGACGGGAGGGCCGCGGTCGGGCCCCGCGGGCCTCGGGCGGAGGAAGGCGGCCGGTGCCACGTGGTGGCGCCCGGTTGGGCGGCGGTGGCGCGGACGTTGTCCGACGCGCGGAGGAAGAAGGGGCTAGGGTTAGGGTAGGTAGGGATCCGGAATTTCGGGGGGAGAGTCCTTTTTATAGGTAGGAGGAGCTAGGAGGCTCCAAATTGAGCACGGTTTTCGCCCACACGATCGTGATCGAACGGCCGAGAGGATGGAGGGGGTTAGGATGGGTTGTTGGGCCATTTTGGAGGGGTGTTGGGCTGCAACACAAAAGAGGCCTTCGCGGTTACCCGGTTAACCGTTGGAGTATCAAACGGACTCCAAATGCCACCAAACTTGACAGGCGGCCTATCGGTGGTATACCAAGGCCACATGTCAAACATCGGTCCATTCCGAGATTTTTTAACTCCCGCACACGAAAATAGGTAAAAGGGGGCGCCGGAGGACGTAGGAGTGCCGGATTGCAAAACGGACAACGGGGAAAATGCTCGGATGAAAGAGACGAACACGTATGCAAATGCGATGCACATGATGACATGATATGAAATGCATGACATGGACAAAATGCCAAACGGAGACAAAACCCAACCACGAGGGAATATCATAACACATATCCGAAAATGGCAAGAGTTGGAGTACAAATATGGCAAGTTACATCCAGGGTGTTACAACACTCCACCACTACGAGAGGATCTCGTCCCGAGATCTAGGACTGAAAGAACTTCGGATATTCGGAACGGAGGTGGTCCTCGCGCTCCCAGGTGGCTTCTCGGTCTGAATGGTGTGACCACTTCACTTTTAGGAATTTGATGGACTTGTTGCGAGTCTTGCGCTCAGTTTCTTCAAGAATAGCAACGGGATGCTCATGATAAGACAAATCTTCTTGGAGATCAATCTCTTCGAAGTTGATGGTGCGCTCAGGAGTCTTGAAGCACTTGCGAAGCTATGACACATGAAACACATCGTGCACATTTGCGAAGTTGGAGGGAAGCTCAAGTTGATAGGCGAGGTCGCCTCTTTTGCCAATGATTTTGAAAGGACCCACGTATCTCGGGGCAAGCTTCCCTTTGATACCGAAGTGACGAGTGCCTTTCATTGGAGAAACGCAGAGGTAGACATGGTCTCCGATCTCGAAAGCCAAATCGCAGTGCTTGCTATCATAGTAACTCTTCTGGCGCGATTGTGCGGCTTTGAGGTTTTCACGGCTGACTTTACACATTTCTTCAGCCTCTGTGATCAAGTCGTTGCCAAGAAGTTGGCGTTCACCAGTCTCTGACCAATTGAGAGGAGTACGACACTTTCTGCCATAGAGAATCTTGAATGGGGCTTTGCCCGAACTCGCTCGGAAGCTGTTGTTGTAAGAGAACTCGGCATACGGAAGAAAATCCTTCCACTTCATGCCGAAAGAAATGACACAAGCCCTGAGCATATCTTCAAGAATTTGATTTACTCGCTCGACTGGGCCACTAGTTTGAGGATGGAAAGTTGTGCTGAAGCGAATGTTGGTGCCCATGGCCTTCTAGAAGGAGTCCCGGAATTTAGAGGTGAAGATTCTTCCACGATCCGAAGATATCAATTGTAGAATGCCGTGCAAAGTGACAATCCTGGAGGTGTATAACTCTGCCAGCTGTGCTGCTGTGATAGATTCTTTGATAGAAAGAAAATGAGCCACCTTAGTAAGCTTGTCGATGACGACGAAGATAGCATCATTTCCACGTTTGGACTTAGGGAATCCAGTCACGAAGTCCATTTCGATATGATCAAACTTCCATTTTGGAATAGCAAGAGGTTGGAGGAGACCAGCTTGTCGTTGGTGTTCTGCTTTCACCCTTCTGCAGACATCACATTCATTCACGAATTGAGCGATTTCCCGCTTCATTCGAGTCCACCAATACGACTGCTTGAGGTCATGGTACATCTTCGTACTTCCGGGATGAATGGATAGAAGGGAATTGTGAGCCTCGTTCATAATGACTTTCCTTAGATCACCTTTAGGAACCACAATTCGATCCTCGAAGAAAAGAGTATCTCTATCATCAATGCGATAGCACTTGTATTTGAGAATGCCCTTGTCAATACCATGTTTCACCTTCTTCACCATGGTATCCAGGAGTTGTGCCTCATGAATTTGATCTTCCAAAGTAGGAGAGACTAGGAGGTTGGCAAGAAAGCCTTGAGGAACAACTTGGAGATTCAGTTTGCGGAAAGCTTCACAAAGATCCGGTTGAAAGGGCTTGAGGATTAAGCTGTTGCAATAAGCCTTCCTGCTCAAATCATCTGTAATCATATTGGCCTTGCCAGGAGTATATTCAATACTCGGATTATACTCTTGAATCATCTCAACCCATCGAGTTTGCCTGAGGTTGAGGTTGGGCTGGGTGAAGATGTACTTGAGACTCTTGTGATTGGTGAAAATGTCCGCTTTCCTTCCCAACAGGAGATGTCTCCATATTATCAGTGCATGGACAACTGCCACCAACTCAAGGTCCTGAGTGGGGTAGTTCTTTTCGTTGGGTTTCAACTGACGAGAGGTATAGGCCACAACTTTCTTCTCTTGCATCAACACAGCACCAAGACCTTGAAGAGAAGCATCACAGAACACTTCGAATGGCTTGGATTCGTCAGGAGGAGTTAAGACATGAGTTGTGACGAGTTTCTCTTTGAGAGTGTTGAAAGCGACGTCACACTCAGGAGTCCAGACATACTTCACATGCTTCTGGAGGAGGTTGGAAAGAGGCTTTGCAATCTTTGAGAAATTCTCAACAAATCTTCGGCAATAGCTTGCAAGTCTAAGAAAACTGCGAAGCTGCTTGACGTTCGAAGGAGGTTCCCAATTCACAACAGCAGACACCTTCTCGGGATTAACAGCGATGCCCTTGGCAGAGATGATATGCCCAAGGTAAAGAACTTCATCAAGCCAAAACTCACATTTGAAGAACTTCGCATAGAATTGATACTCTCTGAGCTTGTCGAGCACCAATCGCAAATGTTTGGCATGATTCTTCTTATTCTTGGAGAAGACCAATATATCATCGAGATAGACCAAGACGAATTCATTGGTGTAGGGGTTGAAGATGAAGTTCATCATTCGAGAGAATGTTGGATGAGCATTGACAAGGCCGAAAGACATGACAGTATATTCATAAGAACCAAAGCTTGTTCTGAATGTTGTCTTGGGAATATCTTCTTCACGAATTCAAATCTGATGTTAACCCATATGAAGGTCAAGCTTGGAGAAAACTTTAGCACCCTTAAGTTGCTCGAATATCTCATTGTGTTGGGAAGTGGGTACTTATTCTTTATGGTCTTCTTGTTCAATGGACGGTAATCGATGCAAAGTCGGTCCATGCCATCCTTCTTGTGGACAAAAAGAACACCACAACCACAAGGAGATGAACTCGGTCTGATCAAACCCAGACGCTCTTGTTCATCGAGTTGTTTCTTCAATTCCTTCAGCTCTTTTGGTCCAATCTTGTATGGACGCTTGCAAACGGGTTCCGTGCCAGGCTCAAGATCGATAACGAATTCAACTGGCCGGTGAGGAGGCATTCCCGGAAGCTCTTCTGGAAAGACGTCTTGGTACTCACAAATGACTGGAATCTGAGAGATTGCGTCTAGCTCGCCCTTCTCATTGAGAGAAAATAACCTTATGGTTTCATCACGAGCGGCATAGATGATCACATCCTAAGAAGAGTGTGTCAATTGAATTTCCCTAGCGGCACAATCAAGTTGAGCCTTGTTCTTAGAAAGCCAGTCCATCCCGAGAATTAGATCAATATCCGAGTCACCAAGGATAAATGGTTTAGACAAAAATTTATAGTTGCCCATCTTGATGGAAACATTCGGGATGCAAATATTAGATGTCATTTGCTTACCCGGGGACACAATCTTCAACGGAAAAGGAATCTTCTCAGTCACAAACTCATGCTTGGCAACAAAAGGTCTCGAAACGAAAGAAAGCGATGCACCAGTATCAAATAAGACTTTTGCAGGAATATCATTAATAGGAAGGTTACCCATGATCACTTCTGAAGAATCCTCTACCTGAGCTACGTTCATCATGTTGACCTTAGCATGCTTGGGATTATGCTTGACCACTGCATTGCTGGAAGATCTCACAGGAGGAGGAGGCGGAAGTCGCTTTTGGTTGAAGCACTTGTTCGCATAGTGACCCTTCTGCTGACACTTGTTGCAAGTCACCTCTGAGAGCGGACGATGATAAGGAGCATTTGACCTTGGAGCTTGATTCTGAGACTTGTTTTGATATCCAGGGTTGGGTGGGTGGGAAGATCGATGGCCACCTTTGTTCTTCTGCTGGTAAGGCTGACGGAACGGAGGAGGAGGAGGCAACCAGAAATTTTGTTGCTTAGCCGCCACTAGTGAGGAAGAAGAGGACTGAACTGCGTCCCTGACTCTCTTCTTAGAAGCCTCACACTTGAGCTGGGCAGCTTCTTGTTTCAGTGCCATGTTGTAGAATTCATCATACTTTTTCGGCTCAAAAAGCACGAGAGCTAATTGCAGATCTTCTCTGAGGCCACCTCTGAATTGATAAATCATGCTCTTCTCATCTGGGACATCTTGCTTAGCGAAGCGAGAGAGTTTCTGGAACTGGATATTGTATTGATACACAGACATGGTGCCTTGCTTGAGATTGCGGAACTCCTCACGCTTGCTCTCAACAACACTTTGTGGAATGTGGTGAGCTTTGAAGTCTCGGCAGAAATCATCCCAGGTAATCACACGACCTCCTCTGGAATCTTTGTATTGTTGATACCACTCGGCAACTTGATCCTTAAGTTGAAACGAAGCAAACTTGACAAAGTCCTCAGGTCTGACATTGCTACATTCAAAATGCTTGTTGATGTCCATGAGCCAATCATCGGCATCAGTGTCCTCGGCACAGGAGCTGAAAGACTTCGGGTGATTTGCTAGGAATTGGTTGAGGGTAGCGAAGTGATCTTGATTGTTGCCTTGGCCTTGATTTCCTTGATTGCCTTGCCCTTGGTTGCGATCTTGCATGAGCTGAATCAGTATCCGAGCATTGGCGTTGGTGGCAGTCATCAAAGCTTGCCATGCCTCCGAAGGCGGAGGTGGTGGCGGAGGGTTCGCTTGACTCCCATCATTGTGTTCCGGATTCTGACGCATTGGCGGAGCCATCCTGAAGAGGGTGACATCCATTAGCATCTTGAAAGACAAATATTCAAGCTAAATCAAAGGATAGAAATTGCAACATATATCCTTAACATTCGAACAAGAATGAACGAATGAATTCCAAAGTAAATCATCACACTTCCATAAGCTAAGAAGCCACATAGATAAAGGTAGAAGAATAAAATCAACAAGGTACGGATATGAACAAATACTTGGTAAGGATTACCCAATCACAAACCAAATATCTGCGGGAAGAAATACTAGAGCTACATGAATTCCCACCTATGGAACTCCCGAAACTTTCTGGTTATGCAATCAGGTGTTGGGGATATAGGGGAAGCAAAATATCTCACCCAAACTAACAATCCCTACATCCAGTTGTATCCATCCTTCAACACATAACCAAGAAACCTTCGGAAATCATTTACCTCAACCTTCGAAAAGCATCCGTTATACGAGTTATGGCAATACTCCCGAACTCCACTCAATTACTGGGTGTTATCGAGGTTATCTCACCAACAACTGCATAAAAGATATTTTTGATGTCGGCGAAACTCAGGTATTCCAGAAATGCAACGATAAAATTGTGACGACAACACCTTGGAGCTCAACTCCCCGGGACACTGCCACAACCCCTAAATGACAGGAGGCACCAAGAACAATGTTCTCGTCACAAAACCATCAGAATGATTCCGAAATACCCGCGTGATCCTAAAAAAAATTTAGTGAAATTTGAGGAGAGTAGAGTCAAAACTTCTACGTCAGGGGCCTCACCAGAGCGACGAAGGTACTGAGGAGTAAAAAGAATCCTACTCTCCGATATATAATCCTAAGACTCGAAACATTTTTTTCTAGACTCAACCACGCCAGTGATTCGATCAAGCAGGGGGCTCCTAAGTCGGGGATGGCTCTGATTACCAACTTGTAACACCCACGATGCGGCTATATCTCCCACGTGTCGGGGAACGACTTAGAGGCATAACCGCATGGTGGTTTTGTCGCAAGAAGGGTCATCTTCACACAATCCCATGTAATGAACAAGAATGGGATAAAGAGTTGGCTTACAATCGCCACTTCACACAATACATAACTTAAACAATCATCATACAGAGTACAATCAAGGTCCGACCACGGAACCAAAATAAAATAAGACAACCCCAAATGCTAGATCCCCGATCGTCCCAACTGGGCTCCACTACTGATCATCGGGAAAGGAAACATAGTAACGGCCACGTTCCTCGAACTCCCACTTGAGCTCGGTTGCATCATCTACACTGGTATCGTCGGCACCTGCAACTGTTTTGGTAGAATTTGTGAGTGACGAGGACTCAGCAATCTCACACCCGCGAGATCAAGACTATTTAAGCTTATAGGAAGGATGGGGTAATGAGGTGGCACTGCAGCAAGCAGTAAGCAAATATGGTGGCTAACATACGCAAAAGAGAGCGAGAAGAGGAGCAACGCAACGGTCGCGAAGCTAGAAGTGATCAAGAAGTGATCCTGAAACTACTTACATTCATTCATAACCCAAAGCGTGTTCACTTCCCGGACTCCGCCGAAAAGAGACCATCACGGCTACAAACGCGGTTGATGTATTTTAAATTGAGTCAAGTGTCAAGTTCTCTACAACCGGACATTAACAAATTCCCATCTGCCTCATAACCGCGGGCACGGCTTTCGAAAGATAATACCCTGCAGGGGTGTCCCAACTTAGCCCATCATAAGCTCTCATGGTCAATGAAGGATATTCCTTCTCCCGGGAAGACCCGATCAGTCTCGAAATCCCGGTTACAAGACATTTCGACAATGGTAAAACAAGACCAGCAAAGCCGCCCGAATGTGCCGACAAATCCCGATAGGATCTGCACATATCTCGTTCTCAGGGCACACCAGATGAACACTACGTACAGCAACCGAAGATACCCCAAGTTGCCTAGGGGCGGCACCGCAAGTGGCTCTAATTTGGACCAGCACTCGGAGGAGCACTGGCCCGGGGGTTAAAATAAAGATTACCCTTGAATCCGCGAAACCCAAGGGAAAAAGTCTTAGGTGGCAAATGGTAAAACCAAGGTTGGGCCTTGCTGGAGGAGTTTTATTCAGGGTGAACTGTCAAGGGGGTCCCATAAATCACCCAACCGTGTAAGGAACGCAAAATCAAGGAACATAACACCGGTATGACGGAAACTAGGGCGGCAAGAGTGGAACAAAACACCAGGCATAAGGCCGAGCTTTCCACCCTTTACCCAGTATATAGATGCATTAATTAAATAGAGATATTGTGATATCCCAACATATCCATGTTCCAACATGGAACAAACTTCAACTTCACCTGCAACTAGCAACGCTATAAGAGGGGCTGAGCAAAAGCGGTAACATAGCCAAACAACTGTTTGCTGGGAAATGATGGTTAGAAGCCTGACATGGAAACATGGGAGGCATGATATAGCAAGTGGTAGGTATCACGGCATAGCAAAAGAGCGAGCAACTAGCAAGCAAAGATAGTAGTGATTTCGAGGGTATGGTCATCTTGCCTGCGAAGTTCTCAGAGTTGTTGAAAGCTTGATCCTCGTAAGCATTCTCAACAGGTTCCTTGGTCACGTACTCATCTCCCGGCTCTACCCAAAGCAAGAACACAAGCAAAGGAACATCTATCAACCATGATGCAATGCACAAGCAACATGATGCAAAACATGGCATGATATGCAAGATGTGATATGCAATGTATATGCGTGCTCCGGAAGGGAAAAGATGAACAAGGAATCAACTTGGCAAACCAAGTATGCCGCTGGAAAGATGATATGATTTCGGTTGAAATCAATATAAAGATCACCGGAATTGGATGCACGGTTTGCAAATGACAAGCAAAACAAGGATGGCATAATTTTGTGATTAACAGCATGATGCCACTTAGCATGCAACAAGGAGCTAAGCTACTGCACTAAAAAATAACAACAAAGCATATGGCAGTTATCTACTCAAAATTCGTGACAAAATATGAACACTGAGCTATGGCTAAATCACGCCAGAGCAGGTTCAAACAAGCATGGCAAAAGTGCAAAAGATATCAGCTTCACAGACTTCGTGAAAATAACATGCCAGGAGTTAACATCAGGAAGCCATGTTAAGAGCAAGCAAACAACATGATACATGAACATAACATAGAAACAAAAGGCACTGCATGAATCTACTGAAGGCATAGAACAAAAGTCCCTTACTGATCATGAGCCAAAAATGAACAGAAAATAAGATGGCACCCATGTAAACATAGCAAGTTTCATTACAGTTTCCAGACTTAGCAGAAAAACAGAGCATGGCATAAACAGCAGCATGAAGGCAACTTCGCGAGCTCGATTCACTCACCACAAGGCATTGCATGATAAACTAAGAATACTACCAGCAATAATACATATTCAAGAAGCTAACCATGGCAAGAACAAGTTCATAGCATGCAAGGATCAACTACAACAACCTTGGCAAAATTGATTAACACGTAAACAATCTGCCAGGAACATTTTATAGCAAAAGTAGAGCAAGATTGAGTCATGGTATAGCACTCCATAATTTCCAAAAAGGCCAATTATGGATAGAGCATAACCATATGGCCAAAAGATCCTTACTGAACATGCTCAAAAGAGGCATGGATCTCTCTGTAGCAACATAAATTCTAAGTCCCTAAAATCAGCAACATCACGATCCCTAGTTTTCATGCATGTCCTAGTCACCACATAGATCACAAAAATACATGTCATACACCCCTGTAAATATGGCATGGCATAGTTCAGAACACATGTAGAGCTCATGGTCATAGGAGGCACACATTACTCATGGCAAAAATGACAAATGTCCAAATTCTGATAAGAATCTGAAACTAACATTACATAGCACTCTTGCAACAACATTTAGGGCGTCAAGATGGACTCAAATGAACATGGTCCAATGGAATGAAATGAAGAGCGCATCGAGGCGAATAATTTTTTATGCTACACGCCCTAAACAGAGCCACGGATGCAGATATATGACAGGATGAACAGGGCTACAGAATGTTGAAAACTAGGGACTTGGAAAAATATGGCAGGGTCGACCTGGATCTGGATCTGAGCGTGGCTCGCCGGAGAAGGAGGTTAGGGCGGCGGAGCTCGCGGGGAAGAAGGGGGCCGCGGATCCGGTGAGCTCCCGGCCGGATCCGGCGGAGAGGAGGACGGAGGCCGCGTCGGGCGGTGGCGACGGGGCTCGGCGCGGTCGGCGGCGGGGCTCGGCGTGGCGGTCGGCGCGGGAGGCGGCGGGGAGGTGGGCGCCGGCGCGGGAGGCGGCGACCTGGGTCGGGAGGGCCGCGGTCGGGCCCCTCGGGCCTCGGGCGGAGGAAGGCGGCCGGTGCCACGTGGCGGCGCCCGGTTGGGCGGCGGTGGCAGCGGACGTTGTCCTGCGCGCCGAGGAAGAAGGGGCTAGGGTTAGGGTGGGTTGGGATCCGAAATTTCAGGGGAGAGTCCTTTTTATAGGTAGGAGGAGCTAGGAGGCTCCAAATTGAGCACGGTTTTCGCCCACACGATCGTGATCGAACGGCCGAGAGGATGGAGGGGGTTAGGATGGGTTGTTGGGCCATTTTGGAGGGTGTTGGGCTGCAACACAAAAGAGGCCTTCGCGGTTACCCGGATAACCGTTGGAGTATCAAACGGACTCCAAATGGCACGAAACTTGACAGGCGGCCTATCGGTGGTATACCAAGGCCACATGTCAAACCTCGGCCCATTCCGAGATCGTTTAGCACCCGCACATGAAAATAGGTAAAAGGGGGCGCCGGAGGACGTAGGAGTGCCGGATTGCAAAACGGACAACTGGGAAAATGCTCGGATGAAAGAGACGAACACGTATGCAAATGCGATGCACATGATGACATGATATGAAATGCATGACATGGACAAAATGCAAAACGGAGACAAAACCCAACCACGAGGGAATATCATAACACATATCCGAAAATGGCAACAGTTGGGGTACAAATATGGCAAGTTACATCCGGGGTGTTACAACCAAGTTCGGGGCGCTATATACACCTAGGCCGGACAAAGCCGGCTCCTCGCCCTAAGCAGCGTAAGTCTTTAGGGACTCGAAAGCTCTCGAATAGCGACCAGCTCTCGCCCTATCATGACAGTCAGTTTTAGCTTTGTCTACTTAGGTGCTCACCCCAGCTGAACCGGGGCACAATTGCAGTAGTTCTCCCAGTGCTACCTTAGCCGATATAGCGGAATCTAAGGTACCAAAACATGGGAGCTGGGTAAACCCAATTATTTACCAAAGACATGATTCGGAGCTTATGCATATAATGCTATAAGTTTGAAGTGCCGCACTTGTGAAAGTGTTCGGACTTCTCACGCCGTATTATGGGGTTCTTGAGCCCTTGGCGTATTAGCCGTACCAAAGTCTATGGGTGCTGAATGTCATGAATGAACATATATACATAAAAAGGAATGAATAGAGAATGCAATAACAGACTGAAGCTAAGCATTTTTTATTCGAAAAAGGTGCATTAAAAGCACAACGATACAAATAGTGCGATAAGCAAGAGATGGGACTATTTGACATGTCCCCTCCAGGGGCGAACTGCGGAATGGTATTTAAAATGGGTATTTTGCTCATTATAGAGACCACCTGGGAATTCCACAGTGTGACGTAGCTTTCTGACTCCCTGGTTATTGTATCGTGTGTTCGGCAATTGTACTGCCGAACAGGTCTTCTGGAGAGTAAAGTCCTGAAAGTAAGAAAAAATGATAAAATCAGCAACCCCTAGTGCGGTTGAGCCGCGTTTTGGGGCGTGCCGTAGCCGTGCCCCTTCCCCTGTGCCCATGCTATTTGCAGAGCGTAATTATGTACGCGTAGCACGGATTTCGTCGTTTCGCTGGGGCTGGGGTTGGGGCCGCATTGCTACGCTTGCTCGGAACGTGCCTGGCGGTCTTGTTGTAGGTTACTCCGAGCGCGCTTGACGGTGTCCGTAATTTTTTATCGTCGGACTAGAGAATTGCCTTGAGAGGCTGCTTTGTACTTCCGCTGCGAGGGCCGCCGTGTGCTCCTCCATTCGAAGAGAGCGCTCGGTGTTTCCATTGACTGTGATGACTCCCCGAGGTCCTGGCATCTTGAGCTTGAGGTATGCATAGTGCAGCACCGCAATGAACTTTGCAAATGCGGTTCGCCCGAGCAGTGCGTGATAACCACTTCGGAACGGGACTATATCGAAGATTAACTCCTCGCTTCGGAAATTATCCGGGGATTCGAAGACCACTTCTAGTGTGACTGAGCCTGTGCAATGGGACTCTACACCTAGTATGACGCCCTTAAAGGTCGTTTTTGTGGGTTTAATACTTAAGGGATCGATGCCCATTTTGCACACTGTGTCCTGATAAAGCAGGTTCAGGCTGCTGCCGCCGTCCATAAGGACTCGAGTGAGGCGAACCGTCAATGATTGGGTCTAGAACCAATGCGGCAAATCCGCCGTGGCGGATACTAGTGGGGTGGTCCCTGCAATCGAAAGTGATCGGGCAAGAGGACCATGGGTTGTACTTTGGGGCGAATGGCTCCAACGCGTATACATCCCTTAACGCACGCTTCCGCTCCCTCTTGGGGATGTGGGTTGCGTATATCATGTTCACCATCCGCACTTGCGGGGGGAAACCCTTTTGTCCTCTATTGTTCGGCGGCCGGGGCTCCTCCTCGTCGTCGCTATGTAGCCCCTTGTCGTTATTTTCGGCATCTAGTTTGCCGGCCTGCTTGAACACCCAAAAATCCCTGTTGGTGTGGTTGGCTGGCTTGTCGGGGGTGCCATGTATCTGACACGAGCGATCGAGTATACGGTCCAAACTGGACGGGCCCGGAGTGCTTCTTTTGAATGGCTTTTTCCGCTGACCGGGCTTAGAGCCTCTGAATCCGGCATTAACTGCCATGTCCTCAGTATTGTCGCTGTTAATGCGGCGCTTGTGCTTGTTGCGACGTGACCTGCCATTGCTGTCCTTGGTATCCGAATTACCGGGGCTCTTTGACATGTTATTGCCGCGAGCCAGCCAGCTGTCTTCTCCCACGCAAAAGCGGGTCATGAGTGTCGTGAGGGCTGCCATGGATTTCGGCTTTTACTGTCCAAGGTGCCGGGCAAGCCACTCGTCGCGGATGTTATGCTTGAAAGCCGCTAGGGCCTCTGCATCCGGACAGTCAACGATTTGATTTTTCTTGGTTAGGAACCGTGTCCAGAATTGTCTGGCCGATTCCTCTGGCTGTTGAATTATGTGGCTCAGGTCATCGGCGTCTGGTGGTCGCACATAGGTGCGCTGGAAGTTGTCGAGGAATGCGGCTTCCAGATCTTCCCAACACCCAATGGATTCTGCTGGCAAGCTGTTGAGCCAATGCCGAGCTAGCCCTTTAAGCTTGAGTGGGAAGTATTTGAAGGCATGTAGATCGTCGCCACGGACCATGTGGATATGAAGGAGATAGTCCTCAATACATACCGCAGGATCTGTCGTACCATCGTATGATTCAATATTCACGGGTTTGAAACCCTCTAGGATTTTATGATCCATTACTTCATCTGTGAAGCATAACGGGTGTGCAGCGCCTCTGTACTGGGCTATATCATGATGCAGCTCGAATGAGTTTTATCTGGTGTGTTTGGCCCGGCCGGATTTACTTTTGCTGTATCCGGCGTGACGGTTATCATCTCGGGTCATGGGGCGCCCACGCGATCCGTAGATCGATCTTGTTTGCTTTGGTTTCTCCTCCAATATATCTCGCAGGTCGAGCGCGTGTCCCCGTGCCTTGGTATTTTTTGAGTGACGACGGGGTGCAGCTTGAGCTGTGGGCTGAGAGGCCTCTCTGTCACGGCCACGAGGTGGCCGGTCAGCCGCATCATATGCTGGACATGTAGGTTTAGATGCTTCCTCCTCTAATCGGGGTAGCAACCTGTGCTTTGGGTAGCTCTTGGAGGGGCGTTCGAGTTCGTATTCCTCGGTCGCAAGGACTTCAGTCCATCAGTCAGCTAGCAAGTCTTGATCAACTCTAAGCTGCTGCTGCTTCTTCTTAAGGCTATTTGCCATGGCTATAAGCCGGCGCTTGAAGCGCTCTTGCTCAACGGGATCCTCGGGCACGACAAATTCGTCGTCGTCGAGGCTTGCCTCGTCTTCGGAGGGGGGCATGTAATTGTCATCCTCTTCCTCTCTGTCCGCCGCTCTCTCATGAGGGTTGGCTTCTCCATCCTCCTGCGCTAAATCTTGCTGGAGGGGGTTGTCTTCGGCACTGTCCGGGGTGTTATTATCTCCTATGCCGAAATCACCGTTTTTGCTTTGGCGAGACTTAGAGCGGTGCCGCTGACGCCGGCGCTTAGGTTGCTTCTTGGAGGGGTCGTCCTCAGTTGTGCCGTCGCCATTGCCTTCTCTGGGTGTGTCCACCATATATATATCATACGACGAGGTGGCTTTCCAGTGCCCTGTAGGCGCTGGTTCCTGTTCGTCTCCTACATCGTCATCCATACCTTTGATGTCTTCGGAGTCGAAGTCGAGCATGTCGGTCAAATCATCGACAGTGGCTATGAAGTGGGTGGTGGGTGGGCGTTGAATTTCTTCATCGTCCGCATCCCAATCCTGCCGGTCATAATCCGGCCAGGACTCTCCTGACAAAGAGAGAGACCTTAGTGAATTCAGTATGTTGCCGAAGGGCGAGTGCTGAAAGATATCCGCGGCGGTGAACTCCATGATCGGCGCCCAATCGGATTCGATTGGCAGGGGCGCTGATGGTTCAGCAAGGTGTAGTCACGGACCTCGCGAAGGGTAAGGTTGGTGTTCAGCTCAATCACCGTTGAGACTGGTGCCTCCATGGAGGGGTCTAACCACCCGCCCTCGGATGGCGCAGTTGGTTCCGAATTGAAGATCGGAGCGGATGCGGGTGCGGTCTCCAGGACACTGTTCGGTGGCAGAGCTAAATCATGCCCATCGTGGCAGCGTGACGCACTCGGTCGGGGCTCGAATCCGTCGAAGATCAAGTCCCCGCGGGCATCGGTCGTGTAGTTTAAGCTTCCAAACCTGACCTGATGGCCAGGGGTGTAACTTTCAATCTGAACCTGCACTGCATCGCTAATGATGATTGAAGGAGCCATCAAGCCCAATGACGACGACACAGAGGAACTCTCAATGGAAGCACTAATGTCGGTGTCAAAACCGGCGGATCTCGGGTAGGGGGTCCCGAACTGTGCGTCTAGGCGGATGGTAACAGGAGACAAGGGACACGATGTTTTTGCCCAGGTTCGGGCCCTCTCGATGGAGGTAAAACCCTACTCCTGCTTGATTAATATTGATGATATGGGTAGTACAAGAGTAGATCTACCACGAGATCGGAGAGGCTAAACCCTAGAAGCTAGCATATGGTATGATTGTTGTTGTTGTCCTACGGACTAAACCCTCCGGTTTATATAGACATCGGAGGGGGCTAGGGTTACACAGATTCGGTTACAAGGAAGGAGATCTCCATATCCGTATTGCCAAGCTTGCCTTCCACGCCAAGGAGAGTCCCATCCGGACACGGGACGAAGTCTTCAATCTTGTATCTTCATAGTCCAACAGTCCGGCCAAAGGTTATAGTCCAGCTGTCCGGATACCCCCTAATCCAGGACTCCCTCACCTTTATTGGGCGCGGAACAGTTCTGGAGGGATGGCTCGATAGGCCATGCAAAATACATACAACACCGGATACCACACCAGCCCACAGCCTTAGAGCATGCTGGATACTCCGGCAAGTGGCCAAGAGCGGCGAAGATCTCCTCACCAAAAATACCCCAGAACAACGCCCCCTAGAAGACGACGACCTTAGAGTATTGACGGTCTTCGAGACCTTTGCTTCAAAAAATCAGCGCAAAAGGGCACTCCGCGACCTCGCCGAAGTCTGCCAAGTCACAGCAATAAACCCCTGGAACGACATGGCCATAACTTTCAATGCCGATGACGAACCAAAATTCAGGACTGTCTGGGCACCAGCCGCCTTGGTCCGCAGTCCAGTTGTGGACGGCTTCCGGCTCACCAAAGTGCTCATGGACGGCGGCAGCGGACTAAACCTCATCTACGAGGACTGATACGTCTGCGTCGTATCTATAATTTTTTATTGTTCCATGCCAGTATTATTCAACTTCCATATACTTTTGGCAACTTTTTATATTAATTTTGGGACTAACATATTGATCCAGTGCCCAGTGCCAGTTCCTGTTTGTTGCATGTTTTATGTTTCGTAGAATATCTATATCGAACGGAGTCCAAACGGGATAAAAACGGACGGAGCTTATTTTTGGAATATTTGGAAAATCTGGGAGAAAGATCAACGCGAGACGGTGCCCAAGGTGGCCACAAGGCTGGGGGCGCGCCTGCCCTCCCCTAGACGTGCCCCTGAAACTCGTGGTCCACCCGTAAGGCGGTTGACGCCCTTCTTCGGCCGCAAGAAAGCTATTTTTTGGTAAAAAAATCACGGCGAAGGTTTCGGATCTCCATATATACACGAAACGGTGAAAGGGCAGCAGATAAGAAAGCAGAAATAGAGAGAGACAGAGAAACAGATCCAATCTTGGAGGGGCTCTCGCCCCTCCCACGCCATGGAGGCCAAGGACCAGAGCGGAAACCCTTCTCCCATCTAGGGAGCAGGTCAAGGAAGAAGAAGACGAAGGGCCCCCCTCTCCCCTTCTCTTCCGGTGGCGCCTGAACACTGTCGTGACCTTCATCATCACCGCAATCTTCACCAACAACTTCACCGCCATCATCACCAACTCTTCCCCCCTCTATGCAACGGTGTAACCTCTCTCTTACCAGCTGCAATCTCTACTTAAACATGGTGCTCAACGCTATATATTATTTCCCAATGATGTATGGCTACCCTATGTTGTTTGAGTAGATATGTTTTGTCCTATGGGCTATTTGATGATCAAGATTGGTTTGAGTTGCATGTTTTATTATTGGTGCTGTCCTATGGTGCTCTCCCTGTCGCGCAAGCGTGAGGGATTCCCACTGTAGGGTTTGCAATATGTTCATGATTTACTTATGGTGGGTCGCGTGAGTGACAGAAGCACAGACCCGAGTAAGTAGGTTGTTTGCGTATGGGATAAAGGGGACTTGATACTTTAATGCTATGTTGGGTTTTACCTTAATGATCTTTAGTAGTTGCGGATGCTTGCTAGAGTTCCAATCATAAGTGCATATGATCCAAGTAGAGAAAGTATGTTAGCTTATGCCTCTCCCTCAAATAAAATTGCAATAATGATTATCGGTCTAGTTATCGATTGCCTAGGGACAAATAACTTTCTCGTGACAAAAATCCCTCTACTAAAACTAACTTAGTTGTGTACTTAACTAAACAGCCCCTACTTTTTATTTACACGCTCTTTATTATCTTGCAACCTATTGATGTCTACTACGCAACTGAGGGAGTCCTGGATTAGGGGTTGTCCGGACAGCCGGACTATGGCCTTTGGCCGGACTATTGGACTATGAAGATACGAGATTGAAGACTTCGTCCCGTGTGCGGATGGGACTTTCCTTGGCGTGGAAGGCAAGCTTGGCAATACGGATATGTAGATTTCCTTCCTTGTAACCGACTCTGTGTAACCCTAGCCCTCTCTGGTGTCTATATAAACCGGAGGGTTTAGTCCATAGGACAACAACAATCATACCATAGGCTAGCTTCTAGGGTTTAGCCTCTCTGGTCTTGTGGTAGATCTACTCTTGTACTATCCATATCATCAATATTAATCAAGTAGGAGTAGGGTTTTACCTCCATCGAGAGGGCCTGAACCTGGGTAAAAGCATCGTGTCCCTTCTATCATGTTACCATCCGCCTAGACGCACAGTTCGGGACCCCCTACCCGAGATCCGCCGGTTTTGACACCGACATTGGTGCTTTCATTGAGAGTTCCTCTGTGTCGTCATCTTTAGGCTCGATGGCCCCTCCGATAATCAACAGTGATGCAGTCCAAGGTGAGACTTTTCTCCCCAGACAGATCTTCGTGTTCGGCGGCTTTGCACTGCGGGCCAATTCGCTTGGCCATCTGGAGCAGATTGAAGGTTACGCCCCTGGCCATCATGTTTGGTTTGGAAGCTTGAACTACACAGCCGACTTCCGCGGAGACTTAATCTTTGAAGGATTCGAGCCCCGGCTGAGTGCGTCACACTGTCATGATGGGCATGATCTAGCTCTGCCGCCGAATAGTGTCCTGGAGACCGCACCTGCATCCACTCCGACCTTTAATTCGGAGCCAACTGCGCCGTCCGAGGGCGGGGGGTAGACCCCGCCGTGGAGGCTGCAGCCTCAACGGCGATCGAGCCGAACACCAGCCTTACTCTTCGAGAGGTCCATGACTCCACATTGCCGGACTCTTCTGAGAACTCTGAACCCTCCGTGCCCCTGCCAATCGAATCCGATAGGGCGCCGATCATGGAGTTCACCGCCGCAGATATCTTTCAGCACTCGCCCTTTGGCGACATACTGAATTTACTAAGCTCTCTCTCTTTATCAGGAGTGTCCTGGCCGGATTATGACTGGCAGGATTGGGATGCGGACAATGAAGAAATTCCACGCCCACCCACCACCCACTTCATCGCCACTGTCGATGATTTAACCGACATGCTCGACTTTGACTCCGAAGACATCGACGATATGGACGACGATGCAGGAGACGAACAGGAACCAGCGCCTATAGGGCACAGGAAAGCCACCTCGTCGTATGACATATATATGGTGGACACACCCAAAGAAGGCAATGGCGACAGAATAGCGGAGGATGACCCCTCCAAGAAGCAACCTAAGCGCCGGCGTCAGCGGCGCCGCTCTAAGTCTCGCCAGAGCAAAAACGGTGATTCCGGGACAGGAGATAATAACACTCCGGATAGTGTCGAAGAAAACCCCCTCCAGCAAGGTTCAACGCAGGAGGATGGAGAAGCCAGCCCTCGTGAGAGAGCGGCGGACAGAGAGGAAGAGGATGACAATTACATGCCTCCCTCCGAAGACGAGGCAATCCTCGACGACGACGAATTTGTCGTGCCTGAGGATCCCGTTGAGCAAGAGCGCTTCAAGCGCCGGCTTATAGCCACAACAAATAGCCTTAAGAAGAAGAAGCAGCAGCTTAGAGCTGATCAAGACTTGCTAGCTGACAGATGGACTGTAGTCCTTGCGGCCGAGGAATATGAACTCGAACGCCCCTCCAAGAGCTACCGAAAGCGCAGGTTGCTACCCCAATTAGAGGAGGAAGCATCTAAACCTACATCTCCAGCGTATGACGCGGCTGACCGGCCACCTCGTGGCCGCCACAGAGAGGCCTCTCGGCCCACATCTCAAGCCGCACCCCAGCGTCACTCAAAAAATACCAATGCACGGGGAAGTGCGCTAGACCTGCGAGATATGTTGGAGGACAAAGCAAAGCAAACAAGATCGATCTACGGATCGCGTGGGCGCCCCACGACACGAGACAATAACCGTCACGCCGGATACAATAAAAGTAAATCTAGCCGGGCCGAACACAGCAGACAAAACTCATTTGAGCTACGTTGTCATATAGCCTAGTACAGAGGCGCCACACACCCGCTATGCTTCATAGATGAAGTAATGGACAATCAAATCCCAGAGGGTTTCAAACCCGTAAATATTGAATCATACGATGGTACAACAGATCCTGCGGTATGGATTGAGGACTATCTCCTTCATATCCACATGGCCCGTGGCGACGATCTACACGCCATCAAATACCTCCCACTCAAGCTTAAAGGATTAGCTCGGCATTGGCTTAACAGCTTGCCAGCGGAATCCATTGGTTGTTGGGAAGACCTGGAAGCCGCATTCCTCGACAACTTCCAAGGCACCTATGTGCGACCACCAGACGCCGATGACCTGAGCCACATAATTCAGCAGCCAGAGGAATCGGCCAGACAATTCTGGACACGATTCCTAACCAAGAAAAATCAAATCGTCGACTGTCCGGACGCAGAGGCCCTAGAGGCTTTCAAGCATAACATCCGCGACGAGTGGCTTGCCCGGCACCTTGGACAGGAAAAGCCGAAATTTATGGCAGCCCTCACGACACTCATGACCCACTTTTGCGCGAGAGAAGACAGCTGGCTGGCTCGCAGCAATAACATGTCAAAGAGCCCTGGCAATTCAGATACCAAGGACAGCAGTGGTAGTCACGTCACAACAAGCACAAGCGCCGCATTAACAGCGACAATACTGAGGATACGACAGTTAATGCCGGATGCAGAGGCTCTAAGCCCGGTCAGCGGAAAAAGCCATTCAAAAGAAGCACTCCGGGCCCGTCCAGCTTGGACCGTATACTCGATCGCTTGTGTCAGATACATGGCACCCCCGAAAAGCCAGCCAACCACACCAACAGGGACTGTTGGATGTTCAAGCAGGCCGGCAAGTTAAATGCCGAAAGCAAAGACAAGGGGCTACATAGCGATGACGAAGAGGAGCCCCGACCACCGAACAACAGAGGACACAAGGGTTTCCCCCCACAAGTGCGGACGGTGAACAAGATATACGCAACCCACATCCCCAAGAGGGAGCGGAAGTGTGCGTTAAGGGACGTATACACGTTGGAGCCAGTTGCCCCAAAGTTCAACCCATGGTCCTCCTGCCCGATCACTTTCGACCACAGGGACCACCCCACTAGTATCCGCCACGGCGGACTTGCCGCATTGGTTCTAGACCCAATCATCGGCGGATTTCACCTCACTCGAGTCCTTATGGACGGCGGCAACAGCCTGAACCTGCTTTATCAGGACACAGTGCGCAAAATGGGCATAGATCCCTCAAGGATTAAACCCACAAAGACGACCTTTAAGGGCGTCATACCAGGTGTAGAGGCCCATTGCACAGGCTCAGTCACACTAGAAGTGGTCTTCGGATCCCCGGATAATTTCCGAAGCGAGGAGTTAATCTTCGATATAGTCCCGTTCCGAAGTGGCTATCACACACTGCTCGGGCGAACCGCATTTGCAAAGTTCAATGCGGTGCTGCACTATGCATACCTCAAGCTCAAGATGCTAGGACCCTCGGGGAGTCATTACAGTCAATGGAAACACCGAACGCTCTCTCCGAACTAAGGAGCACACGCCAGCCCTCACAGCGGAAGTATAGAGCAACTCTCAAGGCAGTTCTCCAATCCGGCGATAAAACGTCCGGACACCGTCAAGCGTGCTCGGATTAAACTCTAACAAGACCGCCTGGCACATTCCGAGCAAGCATAGCAACGCGGCCCCAACCCCAGCCCTCGCGAAACGGTGAAATCCGTGCTACACGTACATAATTACGCTCTGAAAATACGATGGGCACAGGGGGAGGGGCACGACCACAACACACCCCACAATGCAGCTCAACCGCACTAGGGGCTGCCAATTTTATCATTTTTTCTCACTTTTAGGACTTTACTCTCCGGAAGACCTGCTCGGCAGTACAATCGCCGAACACACGATACAACAACCAGGGAGGCAGAAAGCTATGTCGCACTATGGAACTCCCAGGTGGTCTCTATAGCAAGCAAAATACCTGTTTTACATACCATTCGCAGCTCGCCCCTGGAGGGGACATGTCAAATAGTCCCATCTCCTGCTTATTGCACTATTTGTATCGTTCTGCTTTTAATGCACCTTTCTCGAATAAACAATGCTTAGCTTCAGTCTATTATTGCATTCTCTATTCCTTCCTTTTTATGTATATATGTTCATTCATGACATTCAGCACCCGTACACTTTGGTACGGCCAATACGCCAGGGGCTCAAGCACCCCATAATACGGTGTGAGAAGTCCGAACACTTTCACAAGTGCGGCACTCCAAACTTATAGCATTATATGCATCAGCTCCGAATCATGTCTTTGGTCAATAGTTGGGTTTGCCTGGCTCCCATGTTTTGGTACCTTACGTTCCGCTATATCGGCTAAGGTAGCTCTGGGAGAACTACTGCGATTATGCCCCGGTTCAGCTAGGCTAAGCACCTCAGTAGAGAAAGCTAAAACTGACCGTCATGATAGGGCGAGAGCTGGTCGCTGTTCGAGAGGTTTCGAGTCCCTAAAGACTTGTGCCGCTTAGGGCGAGGAGTTGGCTTTGTCCGGCCTAGGCGTGTATAGCGCCCCAAACTCGGTCTTCCGAACACTAGGGGCTTCACCAAAATTTAAAATTATAGAATTCTCTGGCTAAGTGAGAGTGATAACGCATTATAGTCCGATTGCCTTGTTCGTTGTGCTGAGCACCTCCCTCGAAGGACCCAAGAGTGGGAAAAAGAGTGCTCAGGTTTATCCCGAACACCCCAGCACTCGTGGCACAGGGGCAGAAGCCGACGACTCGCCATCTCTCAGATTTAATAAACGACCGCATAGAAGGTAATATTTTAAATTCAAACAAGCGTTGCATAGCGCATATGAACAAGTTTTCAGCGCACAAGATCACGCGAGCGAGTTTACTCAAATATTTCATCCTTGGAACATTCATCCGCCACAAGGCGGGCACCCTTCAGGACGCCCTCATAGTACATCTCGGGGTGGCGATGCTCCTTGCCCTGTGGTGGTCCGTCCTTCACCAGCCGCTCCGCGTCCATTTTGCCCCAGTGTACTTTCACACTGGCAAGGGCCCTGCGGGCGCCCTCGATGTAGATGGAGCGCTTGATGACTTCAAGCCACGGACAGGCATCCGCCAGCTGCCTCACCAGCCTGAAGTAGCTCCCAGGCATGGCCTCTCCAGGCCACAGCCGGACTATCAGACCCTTCATGGCCTGTTCGGCCACCTTATGGAGCTCGACCAGTTGCTTCAGCTGGTCGCTCAATGGCACCGGGTGTCCGGTCTCAGCATACCGAGACCAGAACACCTTCTCTGTCGAGCTCCCTTCCTCGGCCCGGTAGTAGGTGGCGGCATCGAACACGCTGCGGGGCAAATCTACGAATGCTCCTGGAGAGCTCCGGACTCAAGTAAGTAACAAGTAATTCACTTTCACATGCTTGCTTTGCATAATGAAGGCCTTACCTGCTGCTATCTTCTTTATCGCCTCAATTTCCTGGAGGGCTTTTTGGGCTTCAGCCTTGGCAGACTTGGCGCTCTCGAGGGCTGCATCGAGCTCGGACTCGCGAGTCTTCGAGTCAAGCTCCAAACGCTCATGCTTTTTCACGAGAGCCTGGAGCTCTTGCTGCACCTCGGCGACCCGCGCCTCTTGCTTCCCCCGCTCGCTGCACTCCGTGGCCGCTTTATCTTCGGCCTCGGATAGTGCTTGCTTCAGGGTCGTCACCTCGGTCGTGGCCCCTAGCACATCAATAACGATCCTATCATTTTTTGCAACTACATCTTTTTTATATACACACATAGACAAGGCATTACGTACCTTGGTTCTCCTCGAGCTGCTTCTTGGCAAGGCCGAGCTCTTTCTCGGACCGCTCGAGGTTCTGCTTCAGCGCATCAATCTCCGCAGTCAGTGCGGCAGAGGTCAGCAGCGAAGCTTGCACACGCATATCGACATAATTATGTTAGACTCCTGCGAATATTATTAGATCCTCTATCCGGCTTTTCTTTGTGAACACCGAACAGAGCATCAGGGGCTACTGTCTATGCGGTAATATTTTCATATATTTTTTACATACCTCAAAGCCTGTCAGAAGGCTGGCACAAGCTTCAGTCAGCCCGCTTTTGGCAGACTAAACTTTCTGGATCACCGCACTCATAATAGTGTGGTGCTCCTCGTCGATGGAGGCGCCGTTAAGCACCTCCAGCAAGTTATCCGGTGCCTCCGGTTGGACGGAGGTCACCGATGCGGTAGGCTTGCCCTTCTTAGTAGGGGGCCGCCTATCGGACTCTGGAACTACTGAAGGTTCCGGTGTGGTGTTTGGCCAAGGGCCGGACTTGGAGCCCTTGGGACTCTTGCCCCCTTTGCGCATGGAGTCCGGGATGTCGCTTGAGGCACCCCCAGGACTACCTCCCCTTGGTTTGGAACCCCTTGGGACAATACCTCGGCATTGTCCGTAGGGAGAGGGGAGGAGGTGGCCGAAAGTGAAAGGCTATTCACATCAGACGAACCCAAGGAACCGCTCGACGACACGTCGAGCCGGGCTCGGGGCGGACTGCATTATTATATTCGGCGTCAGGAGAAGTTGTGCAATAAAGGAACGCTATGAGTTACTCTGGTATCCGAACACTTACGACTTCGCCAGGGGCTTGGCCCTGGGCGGCCACTCGTCCTCGCTGTCGGCCGCGTTGGTGGAATAGTCTGGAGGAAGGGTCCTTCCCTTCTTGGACCCTCCGGCCTCCCCAGTTGGGGCGGCCTTCCTTTTATTTTCTCCCCCTGCTGGAGGGGAAGAAACCTCTTTTTCCTCCTCCTCGTCTTCATAGTAGGAGTGCGCCTCGGAGTCATTGGATGATGAGTCCAACACCGCCAGGCGCCGGGAACACTTTTGGGTCCCCGTGGCCTTCTTCTTGGCCTTCTTCTCCGGCACAACGTAAGGTGCCGGAACCAGCATCTCTGCCAAGCGAGCGTCTGCTGGGCCTTCGGGCAAAGGAGTCGGACAGTCGATCTGTCCGGCCGTCTCTATCCAATCCTGTCAAAGGTATGGGGACTTAGACCCCGCATATGATTAAATTATGGAAAATGAATACCCTATGGAAGGTAAAACCGCTTACCGCGTTGGCTTGGCACTTCGCGCTGAATCCGCGATCCTCGTTAAGGGGGAGGAACCTCGGCACCCTTGAAAAGCACCTCCCAAGCATCCTCGTGTGTTGTGTCGAAGAGCTCGCTCAGAGTCTGGTGCTGGGCCGGGTCGAAATCCCACAAATTGAATGCCCGTCGTTGACACAGAAGGATCCGGTGGATGAGCATGACCTGGACTATATTGAGAAGCTTGAGCTTCTTGTTCATCATGTTTTGGACACAGGTTCGGAGTCCGGTCAGCTCTCCCGGACTACCCCAGGGCAGGCCCTTCTCTTTCCAGGAGGTGAGCCACGTGGGGATTCCGGATCGGAACTCGGGGGGGCCGCTGCCCATTTGGGGTCGCGCGGCTCGGTGATGTAGAACCACGCCGATTGCTACCCCTTTATGTTCTCCACGTAGGAGCCCTCGAGCCATGTGGCATTGGGCATCTTGCCCACCATGGCGCCTCCGCACTCCACCTGCAGGCCGCGCACCACTTTCGGCTTGACATTAAAAGTCTTCAGCCATAGGCCGAAGTGGGGCCTGATGCGGAGGAAGGACTCACACACGACGATAAACGCCAAGATGTTGAGGATGAAGTTCGGGGCCAGATCGTGGAAGTCCAGGCCATAGTAGAACATGATCCCCCAGACGAGTGGGTGGAGAGGGAAGCCCAGACTGCGGAGGAAATGGGTGAGGAACACTACCCTCTCATGGGGCCTGGGGGTGGGAATGAACTGCCCCGCATCTGGGAGCCGATGCGCGATGTCCTTGGACAAGTATCCGGCTCTCCTCAGTTTTTTGATGTTTCCCTCTGTGATGGAGGAAACCATCCACTTGCCTCCCGCTCCGGACATGGTTGGAGAAGGTTGAGGAAGGAAATGTGGACTTGGGCGCTGGTGCTCGAGTGTGCGAGAATGGATGGGCAAAGGAGGAAGAAGGCGTGGATGGAGAAGGGTGAACCCTTGTCCCTTTATATAGACGGACAAAACTATGCGTCCCCACCAGCCTGGTAAAGCCCGCTCATCCTCCAAGTGCCGTAATTGATGGCGCGGTTGGGTTACCCATGCCCGTATTGATGGGAATCCCATGATAAGGGGACACGATATCTGCTTCGACAAGACGTGCCAGGGAAACCGCCTCACAAATTGTGCAGAGATTGGCTGTGAAAAACGGTTCGTATAATGGCTTGCCTATGGTGTGATGTCACGCTGCGGAATACATCAGCAGATTAGATTTGTGGAAATGCTATTCTCTCTACGGTGGTATGTGGAACTTCTTTTGCAGAGCCGGACACGATCCTCGTGTTCAAAATCTTCTATGAAGAATTCAAAGGAGGAACCCGCCTTGCAATGCCGAAGACAATCTGCGCGCCGGACTCATCGTCATTGAAGCCTGGTTCAGGGGCTACTGAGGGAGTCCTGGATTAGGGGGTGTCTGGACAGCCAGACCATGACCTTTGGCCGGACTGTTGGACTATGAAGATACGAGATTAAAGACTTCGTCCCGTGTCCGGATGGGACTTTCCTTGGCGTCGAAGGCAAGCTTGGCAATACGGATATGTAGATCTCCTTCCTTGTAGCCGACTATGTGTAACCCTAGCCCTCTCCGGTGTCTATATAAACTGGAGGGTTTAGTCCGTAGGACAACAACAATCATACCATAGGCTAGCTTCTAGGGTTTAGCCTCTCTGATCTCGTGGTAGATCTACTCTTGTACTACCCATATCATCAATATTAATCAAGCAGGAGTAGGGTTTTACCTCCATCAAGAGGGCCCGAACCTGGGTAAAAACATCGTGTCCCTTGTCTCTTGTTACCATCTGCCTAGACGCACAGTTCGGGACCCCCTACCCGAGATCCGCCGGTTTTGACACCGACATTGGTGCTTTCATTGAGAGTTCCTCTGTGTCGTCATCTTTAGGCTCGATGGCCCCTCCGATCATCAACAGCGATGCAGTCCAAGGTGAGAATTTTCTCCTCGGACAGATCTTCGTGTTCGGCGGCTTTGCACTGCGGGCCAATTCGCTTGGCCATCTGGAGTAGATTGAAAGTTACGCCCCTGGTCATCAGGTCTGGTTTGGAAGCTTGAACTACACAGCCGACTTCCGTGGAGACTTAATCTTCGAAGGATTCGAGCCCCGGCTAAGTGCGTCACGCTGTCACGATGGGCATGATCTAGATCTGCCGCCGAATAGTGTCCTGGAGACCGCACCTGCATCCGCTCCGACCTTTAATTCGGAGCCAACTGCACCGTCCGAGGGCGGGGGGTTAGACCCCGCCGCGGAGGCTGCAGCCTCAACGGTGATCGAGCCGTACACCAGCCTTACTCTTCGCGAGGTCCATGACTCCACATTCTCGGACTCTTCTCGGAACTCTGAACCCTCCGCGCCCCTGCCAATCGAATCCAATTGGGCACCAGCTGCCTTGGTCCTTAGTCCAATTGTGGACGGCTTCCGGCTCACCAAAGTGCTCATGGACAGCGGCAGCGGACTAAACCTCATCTACGAGGACTGATACGTCTGCGTCATATCTATAATTTTTTTATTGTTCCATGCCAATATTATTCAACTTTCATATTCTTTTGGCAACTTTTTATATTAATTTTGGGACTAACATATTGATCCAGTGCCCAGTGCCAGTTCCTGTTTGTTGCATGTTTTATGTTTTGTAGAATATCTATATCGAACGGAGTCCAAACGGGATAAAAACGGACGGAGCTTATTTTTGGAATATTTGGAAAATCTGGGAGAAAGATCAACGCGAGACGGTGCCCGAGGTGGCCACAAGGCTGGGGGCGCGCCTGCCCTCCCCTAGACGTGCCCCTGAAACTCGTGGTCCACCCGTAAGGCGGTTGACGCCCTTCTTCAGCCTCAAGAAAGCTATTTTTTGGTAAAAAATCACGGCGAAGGTTTCGATCCAATCGAAGTTACGGATCTCCATATATACACGAAACGGTGAAAGGGCAGCAGATAAGAAAGCAAAAATAGAGAGAGACAGAGAAATAGATCCAATCTTGGAGGGGCTCTCGCCCCTCCCACGCCATGGAGGCCAAGGACCAGAGCGGAAACCCTTCTCCCATCTAGGGAGCAGGTCAAGGAAGAAGAAGACGAAGGGGCCCCCTCTCCCCTTCTCTTCCGGTGGCGCCTGAACACTGTCGTGACCTTCATCATCACCGCAATCTTCACCAACAACTTCACCACCATCATCACCAACTCTTCCCCCCTCTATGCAACGGTGTAACCTCTCTCTTGCCCGCTTCAATCTCTACTTAAACATGGTGCTCAACGCTATATATTATTTCCCAATGATGTATGGCTACCCTATGATGTTTGAGTAGATATGTTTTGTCCTATGGGCTATTTGATGATCAAGATTGGTTGGAGTTGCATGTTTTATTATTGGTGCTGTCCTATGGTCCTCTCCCTGTCGCGCAAGCGTGAGGGATTCCCACTGTAGGGTTTGCAATATGTTCATGATTTGCTTATGGTGGGTGGCGTGAGTGGCAGAAGCAATAATGATTACCGGTCTAGTTATCGATTGCCTAGGGACAAATAACTTTCTCGTGACAAAAATCTCTCTACTAAAACTAACTTAGTTGTGTCCTTAACTAAACAGCCCCTACTTTTTATTTACACGCTCTTTATTATCTTGCAACCTATTGATGTCTACTACGCAACTGAGGGAGTCCTGGATTAGGGGTTGTCCGGACAGCCGGACTATGGCCTTTGGCCGGACTGTTGGACTATGAAGATACGAGATTGAAGACTTCGTCCCGTGTGCGGATGGGACTTTCCTTGGCGTGGAAGGCAAGCTTGGCAATACGGATATGTAGATCTCCTTCCTTGTAACCGACTCTGTGTAACCCTAGCCCTCTCTGGTGTCTATATAAACCGGAGGGTTTAGTCCATAGGACAACAACAATCATACCATAGGCTAGCTTCTAGGGTTTAGCCTCTCTGGTCTTGTGGTAGATCTACTCTTGTACTACCCATATCATCAATATTAATCAAGCAGGAGTAGGGTTTTACCTCCATCGAGAGGGCCTGAACCTGGGTAAAAACATCGTGTCCCTTCTCTCCTGTTACCATCCGCCTAGACGCACAGTTCGGGACCCCCTACCCGAGATCCGCCGGTTTTGACACCGACAACAACCTTCTTCTTGTAGACGTTGTTGGGCCTCCAAGTGCAGAGGTTTGTAGGACAGTAGCAAATTTCCCTCAAGTGGATGACGTAAGGTTTATCAATCTGTGGGAGGCGTAGGGTGAAGATGGTCTCTCTCAAGCAACCCTGCAACCAAATAACAAAGAGTCTCTTGTGTCCCCAACACACCCAATACAATGGTAAATTGTATAGGTGCACTAGTTCGGCGAAGAGATGGTGATACAAGTGCAATATGGATGGTAGATATAGGTTTTTGTAATATGAAAATATAAAAAAAGCAAGGTAACAAGGGGTAAAAGTGAGCGTAAACGGTATTGCAATGATAGGAAACAAGGACTAGGGTTCATACTTTCACTAGTGCAAGTTCTCTAACCAATAATTACATAATTGGATCATATAACTATCCCTCAACATGCAATAAAAGAGTCACTCCAAAGACACTAATAGCGGAGAACAAACGAAGAGATTATGGTAGGGTACAAAACCACCTCAAAGTTATTCTTTCCAATCAATCCATTGGTGTAGGATTGGAAGTATGTCTAGAGGGGGGGTGATTAGACTACTTGACCAAATAAAAATCTAGCCTTTTCCCAATTTTAGTTCTTGGCAGATTTTAGCAATCTTAGCACAAGTCAAGCAATCTCCACACAATTCAAGCAAGCATGCAAAGAGTATATGAGCAGTGGAAAGTAAAGCATGCAACTTGCAAGAATGTAAAGGGAAGGGTTTGGAGGATTCAAACGCAGTTGGAGACACGGATGTTTTTGGCGTGGTTCCGATAGGTGGTGCTATCGTACATCCACGTTGATGGAGACTTCAACCCACGGAGGGTAATGGTTGCGCGAGTCCACGGAGGGCTCCACCCACGAAGGGTCCACGAAGAAGCGACCTTGTCTATTCCATCACGGCCGTCGCCCACAAAGGACTTGCCTCACTAGCGGTAGATCTTCATGAAGTAGGCGATCTCTTTGCCCTTACAAACTCCTTGGTTCAACTCCACAATCTTGTCGGAGGCTCCCAAGTGACACCTAGCCAATCTAGGAGACACCACTCAACAAGAAGTAACAAATGGTGTGTTGATGATGAACTCCTTGCTCTTGTGCTTCAAATGATAGTCTCCCCAACACTCAACTCTCTCTCTCACAGGATTTGGATTTGGTGGAAAGAAGATTTGAGTGGAAAGCAACTTGGGAAGGCTAGAGATCAAGATTCATATGGTTGGAATGGAATATCTTGACCTCAACACAAGTGTAGGTGGTTCTCTTTTAGAACATGTGTATTGGAAGTGTAGACGTGTTCTGATGGCTTTCTCCATGAATGAAGACTAGGTGGAGGGGTATATATAGCCTCTACACAAAATCTAACCATTACACACAATCTGCCAAACTCGATGGGACCGAATAGTTAAACTCGGTCAGACCGATTCGGCAAACCTAGTGACCGTTAGGATTTTCGGTGGGACTGAGATGCAACTCGGTAGGACCGATATGGTTATGGTTAGGGCATAACATAATCTCGGTGTGACCGATTACACAAACTCGGTGGGACCGAATTTGGTAATAAGCTAACCAGAGTGTTGGTCAGGTAAACTTGGTGGGACCGATTCGCTCTTTTCGGTGAGACCAAAATGGTACAAAAGGGAAACAGAGAGTTTACATTGCAATCTCGGTGGGACCGATCGCTCACTTCGGTTAGACCGAAACGTTACGAAGGGAAACAGAGAAATTGCAATCCCATCTCGGTGAGATCGAGATCCCTATCGGTGAAACCGAATTGCTAGGGTTTGTGGCAGTGGCTATGACATTCGAAACTCGGTGGCGCCGGATAGAAAGAATCGGTGGGGCCGAGTTTGACTTTTGGTTTAGGTCATATGTGGATGTGGGAAGATAGTTGAAGGTTTTGGAGCATATCACTAAGCACATGAAGCAAGAGGCTCATTAAACAACACCTCATCCCTCCTTGATAGTATTGGCTTTTCCTATAGACTCAATGTGATCTTGGATCACTAAAATATAAAATGTAGAGTCTTGATCTTGAAGCTTGAGCCAATGTTTTGTCCTTATAATTTTGAGGTATCCACTTTCCTCATCCATGCCATGCCATTCATTGAGCTTTTACTGAAATATTAATCTTGGAATAATGTTAGCTCAATGAGCTATATGTTGTTAGGAATTACCAAAACCACCCAGGGATAGTTGCACTTTCAATCTCCCCCTTTTTGGTAATTGATGACAACATATAGATCAAAGCTTCGACAAATGATAATAAGAGTGAAAGATATCGTCGCTTTGAGAAGTATGTGATAAGCAAGAGCTCCCCCAAAATTTGTGCGTATTTTAAGATTTGCTTTGGACTACAAATGCACAATGAGTTAGGATCATGGGTTGCTCTTCCATGTCACATACATCTTGGTGGAGCGCTCAAAATGATAAGAATTAAATACATGCACTCATCACCAAGCAAAGTGAAAGGTCAAAATAAGGATAAACTGATAGTAACATCTAACAAGCATTAAGTGTAGCTTATGATCGAACACATGATCATCAATGTCTCACAGATAAAAGCATAGTATCTCAAGCACTCAAAAGCAAATAAAGTTCAACCAAGAAGACAAGAGAGAACAAATGCAAACTCTCTCTCTCTCGAAGCCTATGATCTATACATTTTCTCCCCCTTTGGCAACAAGTTACCAAAAAGTTCATAGAAAATGCATAGCACTAAAACGACTCTCAGGCTTGGTCTTCAGGTGGTGGAGTCTGCATGACGCCAAGGACGAAGGCTTCCGTAGAAGTAGTTGGAGCTGCTGGGGTAGGAGCTAGAGCTGGTGGAACTGAGGCTGTAGCTGGTGCAGAAGTAGTAGCTCTGGTGTCAGGAACTGGCACTACAGATGATCTCTGAGCTCTAGGCACTCTGGCAAATGCATCAGTTGTGGTCTTGAATCTTGGGCTTGAGCTTCCTGAGAACTTGTCCTTCTTCTTCTTCTTCAGCAGCAACATCAGGCACTGGGGCCTTGTTCTTCTCAGCAGCCGATATGTTCCTAGTGTTCCTCTTAGGTGCACTCTTGGGCTTGGAGGCAGCTTTGGGTGCTTCTTTGGGCTTTGATGATGCATCCCCTGACCTTATAGCATCACCCATAAGCTTTTGTGCCTTGGGTGCTGGTGCAGCAACCTCTTCTTCCTCTTCTTCTCCCTCAGAGTCTCCCCTCATGGAGGGTTTGCCAAGAACTCTAGCAGTGGTGGTTCTGACTCTCTTTTTCTTCTTGTCTTGGCCACCTGCTTCTTCTTCAGGCTCCAAGGTAAATTTCAAGGTTTCTCCAGTGGCAACCTTCCTAGGCTTGGAAGTAGGAACTCTCCTTGCAGGTGCCTTCTTATGCATACCTGGTCAGCTGAGCCATATTCTTTCTTGAGCACTTTCTTCTTTGAGGTGGCTTCCTCTTCCTCTGCCACATATCTTCATCCTCAGACTCAGAAGTTCTCTTCTTGCTAGCTCTAGTGGCAGCCTTGGGCAAGTTGCTTGGGGTGCTTCTGCTACCCTCATCAGAGCTACTAGAGGGACTAGTGCCCTCACTCATGTGAACCTACTCCTCTGATTTGTTCTAGTTGTCACTTTGATCGGAGATGTTGCAAATACTGACTGCAGACCCTGTGAATAGATTGTAGATGAGATAGAGTGGATGAGCATCACAAAATGCAGAGATTTTTGCAAAATAATGAGTCAAAAACTTAGTATTAGTTTTCCACAGAAAGCATTTCGGATCAACCAATTTGCAAACTCGGTGATACCGAAGCAGCTTTTGGAACCAAAACTAGTGAACTCGGTCAGACCGAGTCACAGTTCGGTGGCACCGAGACTGCTAGGGTTTCACAAAGTCCTGAACTCGGTCACACCGACTTGCAATTCTCGGCCAGACCGAGAACCACATGTGCAATGGGCGTGGCCGAATCGGTGGAACCGAGTTCGGCAACCTGGTGGGTCCGAGATGCTTTCCGCGGAAACCTAAACCTAAATTTTCAAATCGCATCTATTCTAAGGATTGTTTTGACTGGATAGAAGTGTTTCAATTGTAGCAAGAATCATAATGAACACAATGTACTGGGAATCAGACGGGGATAGCACTGTGATCGAGTCCATATCCTAGTTCGGCGGTGAACTCGCTACGGCGGCAACGGCGGAGACGAAATCCATTGACGGCGGCGGAGACCAGCGACAAGAGGCGGCTGGCAATGAGGAAGACGATCCGGAGACCCAGTAGGCAGAGTGAGCTATGCGCGGGCGAAGAGGTTTCAGATAAATTTCCAAAATTTTGCCCGTGAGTATATATAGCCCGACCCTGTCGGTGTGACCGAGTGGAACAACTCGGTGGCACCGAGATGCATAACTGTTGACAGTTATAGCAACTCGGTGTGACCAAAAAGTTCAAGTCGGTTGCACCGAGGTGAAAACCTAGATCGACTTAGTGATCTCGGTATGACTGAAATGGAGGAATCGGTCAGACCGAAAAGCACAAAGAAGTTTTGGAACTTTAAGTCTATGACAAATCGGGAACTCCGAGTGCTCCTCACACAGAGTGGTTTGAATCTAACTTGATCAAATTTTGTGATGTAGAATGAATAGAGTTTGAGACGAGAAAAGCATATATAGCTAGAGAGGGTTCTTAGGCATTCTTGTCCATCCACTTGGCAAAATAAAAGAAAACCAATTAATCAAAACAACAAGTGGATGTCCTTGAATGAGTAAAATATGCAATCAACATGCTCACACAATAAAATGGCAATTGAGATATGTGGCAAAGCTTGCACAACCAATTCTTGCATCTATCAAGCAATTGGCGATGACTAGGTCATGTATATATGAGTATATTGACTTAGGAGCCAAATGAGAACATTTGATCATAGGTCATACTCATCGTTTAAGCACAAGCGGGGTTACCGCTTTTACATAAAGCATTGTTGTGTTCACATCATTAGAGTTGCTTTAGCTCAATTCTTAGAGGGATGAACTAACCTTGGGTTTTGTCGATGATGACTTCATGTAGATGTTGAAGATGTGGATGCTCAATGTCGATGTAGATCATCTGGAGCTATCCATTGGAGTGAGTTGCACTTTCAATATCTACATGGGTTAGTCCCACAAGGAACAAACAAGGATATCCATAGACATAGAGTGATGCACACACAAGATGATGTCTATGAAAGCTTTTAGATTACCTTGTCCCTTGTCTTACCAACAAGAGGGTTTGTGACTCCTTGAACTAGTGCAAGATGTGGAAGTTGATTGCACTTGTTCTTGCCAAGATGATGATGAGAGTGAAGTATGTTGGCGGAGTCACCCTCAAGAACTCTCTAGTTCTTCTTCTTTTGGATCCACACCATCTTGATGGGAATCCTTGGTGTTGTAGTTGTACTTGATGAAGTGAAACTTGAAGTAGTCTTGGGAATCCACTTGACTAAGGTCTTGGGAGCTTCTTCAAATGCATCAATTTCCTCTTGAAGCTTGTCCTTGCCTTTTTGCTTGTAGTCTTGTGGTGAAAGATCATCTTGAGCTTGTGTCCCTTTGAAAGCAGTGGGATCATACTTCTCTTGTGAGGAACAAACTTCGTCTTGGGGTATTGATCTTCTTCCCACTCAACTCCATTGGCATTGAACTTTCGTTCAAAACCAACACCTTGATTCTTCCGGTGCCTTCCTTGCTTGCGTACAATTTCCTCGAATTGCTTACTTCCGGCAAGGCTCTTGTAAACTCCTTTCTCTATAATTCCCTTCAATAAGCTATTTTATTGATCAAGTGTAACTTGGCTAAGAGAATCATTAGTGGAATCAAGATAACTACTAGAAGCAACAATATTGGATTTAGCATGATCATTATTACTACTAGAGGAAGAATCTTTCTTGTTCCTGTTACTAGACTTGACTGGAGGTATGTAAGTGGATAAAAGTAAACGCTTGGCAATGTAAGAAGAACTTTTCTTACGAAGATCATCATTGATTGCTTTTAAGAACTCATGCTCTTGCTCAAGGTTGAGCTTTTCAAAGCATAATTTCTCATGCGCCCTTAAAAGTTCTCGATGATCTCCTAAGATAGTTTCATGAGCTAACTTAAGAGTGTTTAGTTCTCTAGTTAGAGACTCAATCTTCTCCTTATCATTGTCATTCGTTTTATCTTGATTAGCATGATTAATTGACGTTTCATCATAGTATTCATCACTAGAGTTGTCAACAAGTGAATCATCATCACCTAACAAGTCATCTTCATCACTATTGAAATCAACATACTCGGGATGTCATACCTATGGGCCTTTAGCCATGGAGGATGTTCCAACTCCTTCATTTGGTGAGTCAAATATGTTGTAGGAGTTGGTTGACACAAGTGATAGACCGGCAACACCTTCATCTTGAGTATATTCGGAATTGGAGTGATAGCTTCTCTCGGAGTGGTTGTCAGAGTCGGAGCCGGATACCCATTCACCAACATGAGCTTTGTCGGCGTTCTGGGAGCGGGGGTCCCCAGACTTGCCTGCCTGCGGCCTGCGGCATGGCTCAAAGGAGGCCTAGGACGGCCCATCTCCATCAACACAGACCCAAGACCCTTGCGAGGGGCCAAGCCTCGCGGGGCGGACGACCCGGAGCTTCCTCAGGTGTGGCCTCATCAGGCTGGCTCGCGAGGAGGTGGAGAGATCAAGGCGGGGTACCTCACGACGCGCCCATGACGCTAGCCATGACGACCAAGGGCGCCATGCGGGCGCCAGCGCGCGCGGTGTCCCCCTTTCCTCTTGGGTGCAAAGGGAGCAAGCGCAGGCGAGGGGATCAAGCAAAGGCACCCATTTCAGTGCAACGAGACCAAGACCAGCTCCGCGACAAGGAGGAAGTCACTGTGGAGCCCAAGCCAGCGTCACCACCAGAGCCTTTGGCAGGCGAGGACCAACTTTAGTCAGGATAAGTGTACCAGATGTTCCCCTTCAAAATGGCCAATTGTTGGCGCCCTTCCCGCTCAATATTTGGGAAGAGGCCCAGGGCCTTTGCCTATAAATAGGACTAGCCACTCCCGGAGTAGAGGCATCGATCGAGGGATCAAGAAACGGGTCGATTGGCAATCAGACAGAGAGAGAGAGAAGGGCGACTGAACCCCTCTAGCAGTTCATCGCCCCGGCCAAGAACAGATCCTCGCGAGGTTGTTCTTCCTTGTATTGTTCATCATCAGCCCAAGAGGCAATCCACCACACCACCACACTGGAGTAGGGTATTACACCACATCGTTGGCCCGAACCAGTATAAACTCTGTGTCTCTTGTGTTGTTCTTCTGGTAGCTTAGATCCTTGCGAGGCGGAGGGGTACAGGTAGGTAGGAAGCGTAATCTCCGCGCGCACCCTAGAGTTCGAACCTCAAGGGTCTGCCGGAACCCGAAATCCGACATTTGGCGCGCTAGGTAGGGGTGCGCCGGAATTCACCTTCCACCGCTCCGTTCTCCTCCGACCATCGCGTCCATGTGTGACGCCCGACGGGCTCGCGCCGGGCGCCGGGCCGCCCCCATCGCCCAGACAGCTCCCATCGACGGGCCTCCTCGCCGTTCCCCGGCACCCGCCGTCAACACCGTTACCGCCCTGGCGGGGAACGAGCAGCAAGTGTCGTCTCAGCATCCGTCCATGCGGCAAGACGGCCGCACCGCTACACCAACACGCCCGGTCGTCGCGACCCTCCTGGGCGGCTCGCAGGCGCCGCCTACAAGTCACCACGTCAAGCCGTTCGTCCGCCAGGTCAGCGCCGCTTCCGTGCGGCAGGGGGCACTCCTGGACCGGGCGGCGCCCAAGGCCGGCCTGACCTTCAGCTCGGAGGACCACCCCTCCAACTCGGCCTGCTCGGGTGCGCTCCCCATGTAGTGCACCCCCACCATCTGCCAGGTGGCCGTCACCAGAACTCTCATCGATGCGGTGCTGGCCTCAGCGTGCTCTCGGCCGAGGCCTTCAACCTCCTCCGCATACCCCTGGAACGGCTGCAACCCAGCCGGCCCTTCTCGGGCGTTGGGGGCAGATCATCCAGCTCCTTGGGACAGATCCGGCTACCAGTAACCTTTGGCACCTACGACAACTTCCGCACGGAGATGGTCGACTTCGACATCGCCCCCATCGGCCTCCCCTACAACGCCATCCTCGGCTACCCAGCGCTGGCCCAGTTCATGGCCGCGACACACCCGGCGTACAACCTCGCTAAGATGCCCAGGAGCAGCGGTGTCCTCACTGTGCACGGGGACACCGGAGACGCGCCACGAGTGCTCAAGCTCGCCTTCAAGACGGCGGCGTCAGCACAGCCCGCCGACTCGGAGGCCCCCGAGCCCAAGGGGGCTGCACCCGCCAAGAAGAAGCAGTTGTTCACCCAAGACAAGGCAGATACCAAGCAGATACCCGTCGATGAGGATGGGTCCACCAGTGCCAATTTTACCATAGGCGCCAACCTCGAGCCTGAGCAGGAGGAAGCCCTGGTCAGGTTCCTACGCGCAAACAAGAAGGTATTCGCTTGGGAGCCTGACCAGTTGGCGGGGATCCCTAGGAGTGTAATCGAGCATCACCTCAACGTGTGCCCCAACGTGCGCCCCATGAAGCAGAAGGCGAGGCGGCAGTCCACAGAAAAGCAGGCCTTCATCATCCAAGAGACCCGAAAACTAGAAGCCGCTGGGGTCATTCGCGAGGTCCGATACCCAGATTGGTTGGCCAACCCTGTCGTTGTGCCAAAGAAGGGAGGTAAGGAGCGCATGTGTGTCGACTTCACCAACCTCAACAAGGCATGTCCGCAAGATCCATTCCCGCTCCCCCGCATCGATCAGATCGTCGATTCCACCGCCAAATGCGACCTGCAATGCTTCTTGGATACCTTCTCTGGGTATCACCAGATCAGGATGGCAGTAGAAGACGTCGAGAAGACAACTTTCCAAACCCCGTGTGGGGTGTACTTGTAGGATCGGAAGTAGGTGTGTCTAGAGGGGGGGGGTGATTAGACTACTTGACCAAATAAAAACTTAACCTTTTCCCAATTTTAGTTTTTGGCAGATTTTAGCAACTTTTAGGACAAGTCAAGCAATCATCACACAATTCAAGCAAGCATGCAAAGAGTATATGAGCAGCGGAAAGTAAAGCATGCAACTTGCAAGAATGTAAAGGGAAGGGTTTGGAGAATTCAAACGCTATTGGAGACACGGATGTTTTTCCCGTGGTTCGGATAGGTGGTGCTATCCTACATCCACGTTGATGGAGACTTCAACCCACGAAGGTTAACGGTTGCACGAGTCCATGGAGGGCTCCACCCACGAAGGGTCCACGAAGAAGCAACCTTGTCTATCCCACCATGGTCATCGCCCAAGAAGGACTTGCCTCACTAGCGGTAGATCTTTACGAAGTAGGCGATCTCCTTTCCCTTACAAACTCCTTGGTTCAACTCCACAATCTTGTCGGAGGCTCCCAAGTGACACCTTGACAATCTAGGAGACACCACTCTCCAAGAAGTAACAAATGGTGTGTTGATAATGAACTCCTTGCTCTTGTGCTTCAAATGATAATCTCCCCAACACTCAACTCTTTCTCATAGGATTTGGATTTGGTAGAAAGAATATTTGAGTGGAATGCAACTTGGGGAAGGCTAGAGATCAAGATTCATATGGTAGGAATGGAATATCTTGGCCTCAACACAAGGGTAGGTGGTTCTCTCTCAGAACATATGAGTTGGAAGTGTAGATGTGTTCTGATGGCTCTCTCCATGAATGAAGAGGAGGTGGAGGGGTATATATAGCCTCCACACAAAATCCAACCGTTACACACAATTTACCAATCTCGGTGGGACCGAATCAACAAACTCGGTCAGACCGAAATAGTAAACCTAGTGACCGTTAGAGATTTTCAGTGGGACTGACATGCAACTCGGTAGGACCGATATGGTTAGGGTTAGGGCATAACGTAATCTCGGTGAGACCGATTACACAAACTCGGTGAGACTGATTTGGTAATGGGCTAACCAGAGAGTTGGTCAGGTAAACTCGGTGGGACCGATTTGCTCTTTCGGTGAGACCGAAAAGTTACAAAAGGGAAACAGAGAGTTTACATTGCAATCTCGGTGGGACCGATTCGCTCTTTCGGTGAGACCGAAACGTTACGAAAAGGAAACAAAGAAATTGCAATCCCATCTCGGTAAGACCGGGATCCCTATCGGTAGAACCGATTTGCTAGGGTTTGGCACTGGCTTATGACATGTGAAACTCGGTGGCGCCGGATAGAAAGAATTGGTAGGACCAAGTTTGGCTTTGGGTTTAGGTCATTTGTGGATATGGGAAAGTAGCTGAGGATTTTGGAGCATATCATTAAGCACATGAAGCAAAAGGCTCATTAAGCAACACCTCATCCCTCCTTGATAGTATTGGCTTTTCCTATGGACTCAATGTGATCTTGGATCACTAAAATGTAAAATGAAGAGTCTTGAGCTTTTGAGCTTGAGCCAATCCTTTGTCCTTAGCATTTTGAGGATTCCACTTTCACCATCCGTGCCATGCCAATCATTGAGCTTTCCTGAAATAATTGTCTTGAAATAGCATTCGCTCAATGAGCTATATGTTGTTATGAATTACCAAACCCACCTAGGGATAGTTGCACTTTCAATCTCCCCCTTTTTGGTAATTGATGACAACATATAGATCAAAGCTTCGACAAATGATAATAAGAATGAATTATATCATCGCTTTGAGAAGTATGTGATAAGTAAGAGCTCCCCCTAAATTTGTGCATATTTAAAATTTGCTTTGGACTGCAAATGCACAAAGAGTTAGAATTATGGGTTACTCTTCCATGTCACATACATCCTGGTGGAGCGCTCAAAATGATAACAATGAAATACATGCACTCATCACCAAGGAAAAGTGAATGATCACATAAGATAGATAAGATATATCAAGCATGCATAAGTGTAGCTTATGATCAAACACATGATCATCAATGTCTCACAAGCATATCAAAGTGTCTCGACCAAAAGCAAACAATGTTTGAAAAACCACCAAATGAAGCAAGAGAGAAAAACAACACACTCTCTCTCTCTCTCGAAGCCTATGATCTATACATTTTTCTCCCCCTTTGGCAACAAGTTACCAAAAAGTTCCTAGAAAATGGATAGTGCTAAATCGACACTCAGGCTTGACCTTCTGGTGGTGGTGGAGTCTGGATCACTCCAAGGACGAAGGCTTCTGTAGACGTGGTTGGAGTTGGAGCTGAAGTAGATGCTGGAGTTGGTTGGGATGGTGCTGTGGCTGGAGCTGAGGCGGTGGCTCTTGTGTCAGGAACTGGCACTGCAGACGACCTCGGACCTCGTGGCACTCTGGCAAATGCATCAGTGGTAGTTTTCCCTTTCCTCTCCTGCATATCATCTTGAAGTTGCTCCACTGCAGACTGAATCTCTGTCACTTTGACATCCATGTCATAGAACTTTTGTTCTACGATCCTCTCTAAGCTCTCCTGATTCTGATTGAGGGTGGCCAGTCATTTCTCTATCCTCAAGGTGGATGCAATCAAGTAATTGAGCTTCTCTTGCTTGGTTTTCAAGAAATATTCAGATGCCTCTTCTTGAGTTGGCATCCTTGCAGCTTTCTCCTTCCTTGCCTTCTCCTTTTGTGCTTGTGCATGGGCTGAAGATGGTTCATCCTTGTTCATCACAACTTCATTATCTTCAAAATCTGGATGAATAGGCAAATGTTCCTTGTCCAAGAGGTATATGCCTGTGCCCATCTTGGAGTTAATCAGCTCCTGGATCTGAGGGGCATATCCACAGCTCCTCTTCTAGTCTGCTGCAGTCCTCTTGATTGTTTCTACCATGAGGCTCATGACTTTGAATTTTTGGGGCACATCAAATATATGAAGCAGGTTGATTGCATGGCCTCTGATCATCTTGTGATCACCTGACTTGGGCAACAAGGTGTGCCTCAGTATCCAATTAATGGTAGGCAATCCTGAGAGAAGATAATGTATTGATCCAAACTTGAAAGTGTCAAGTGCCTTGTTTGGGATCTCTTTGTACATATTTGACATAGAGTTGTGGTCCATCTTCTTCTTGGCATAAATGTCTAGGTCATCCTCATGCTCCTCTGGGGCATTGATAAGCTGTGCCCACTCAGCAACTGTTGATTGGTACCTCATACCTTCGGACATCCATACTATTTTGCCATCTGGATAAAAATGTGTTGTGGAGTAGAACTGCATGATCAGCTCTTCATTCCACTTTGTGAGCTTCTGCCCAACAAAGTCAGCTACTCCACATGCCTTGAAGCTGTCTTGCACTCCAGGGTAGTGCTCTTCATTGTCCTTGATGTAGTCCCAGTCGACCCATCTCATATAACACACAATGGGCTTCTTATCAAGCAACACTGTCTCATAGAAGTCCTGTTGTTCCTTAGTGTGGAACCTGTAGTCAATAGCAGTCCTCCTCCTGGTAGCATATGGATCCTCTGCTCTCCACTTTCTCAGTCCTGAGTCTCTTCTGATCTTCATATCCTCAGCCACAGGATGAGCATCATTGTGGTCTGGGATCTTGGGCTTCAATTTTCTAAGAACTTGGCCTTCCTCTTCTTCTGCAATGTTAGGCACTGGGGCCTTGTTCTTCTCAGCTGCTGGGATGCTCCTTGTATTTCTCTTTGGAGCTGTCTTGGCCTTTGATGCTGCCTTGGGCTTAGATGCAGTAGCCCCTGATTTGATAGCATCACCCATTAGCTTGGGTGCCTTAGGTGCTGGTGCAGCAACCTCTTCTTCTTCTTCCTCATCAGAAGAATGTTGTTCAAATTCAGCCATGGGATCAACTTTCTTGCACCATCTTCCTCTTTTCCTTTCCTTCTTCCCTTCAGCAGCAACTGTCTCTTTGGGTGCAGGCTTCTCAGGAATCTTTGTTGAGGCTCTGGCCTTTGGCATGGGCTGCCTGCCTGCTGGCCTTTTGACTTTTAAGCCTGGCTTGGTGCTCTGTCTTGAGCCATGCTCTTTCTTGAGCTCAACTTTCTTGGAAGTGGCTTCCTCTTCTGCCACATAGTCCTCATCCTCTGATTCTGAGGTTCTCTTCTTCCTATGTCTGGTGGCAGCTTTTGGTAGATTGCTGGGAGTGCTCCTGCTGCCTTCATCTGAAGAACTGGAGGGACTAGTGCCCTCACTCATCTGCACTGGCTGTTCTGACAAGTTCTGACTATCACTCTGGTCTGACATGATGAACAAGCTGACTGCTGACCCTGTGAATAGTTTATAGATGAGGTAGAGTGGATGAGCATCACAAAATGCAGAGGTTTTTGCAAAAGAATGATTCAAAAACTTAGTTTTAGTTTCCCACATGAATCATTTCAGATCTACCGATTTTTAAACTCGATGATACCGAAGCAGTTTTTGGAACCAAAACTGGTGAACTCGGTCAGACCGAGTCACAGTTCGGTGGCACCGAGACTGCTAGGGTTTCACAAAGTTCCAAAATCGGTCACACCGATTAGCAATACTCGGTCAGACCGAGTCTCACTTGTGCAATGGCATAAGCCAAATCGGTGGGACCGAGTTTTTCAACTCGGTGGGTCCGAGATGGTTTCGGCGGAAACCTAACCCCAAAATTTAAGAATCAAACCTATTCTACGGATTCATTTACTGGATAGGAGTTTATCAAACGTGGCTAGAATCAATATGATCACAATGTGCTAGGAATCGGATTGGGGAATAGCACAAAGAGCGAGTCCATACCCTAGTTCGGCTGAGATTCGCTATGGCGGCAACGGCGGAGTTGAATCCCGTTGACGGCGACGGAGACAAGCGACTGGAGGCGGCTGGCGGCGAGGAGACGATCCAGAGACCACGTAGGCAGAGCGAGCTATCGCACGGGCCAAAGGGTTTGGAGAAATTTCCAAATTTTTGCCCGTGTCTATATATAGCCCGACCCTGTCGGTGTGACCGAGTGGAACAACTCGGTGGCACCGAGATGCAAAACTATATACAGTTATTGCAACTCGGTGTGACCGAATGGTTCAAATCGGTTGCACCGAGATCGAAAACATAGATCAACTTAATGATCTCGGTAAGACCGAAAGTGGGGTATCGCTGAGACCGAGAATCACAAAGAGGTTTTGGAAGTTTAAGTCTATGACGAATCGGGGACTCCGAGTGCTCCTCACACAGAGTGGTTCGAATTTGACTTGATCAATTTTTTGATGTAGCATGAATAGAGTTTGAGACGAGAAAAGCATAGATAGCTAGAGAAGGTTCTTAGGCATTCTTGTCCATCCACTTGGCAAAAGAAAAATAAAGCCAAACAATCAAAACAACAAGTGGATGTCCTCGAATGAATAAAATATGCAACCAACATGCTCACACAATAAAAAGGCAATTGAAATATGTGACAAAGCATGCACAACCAATTCTAGCATCTATCAAGCAATTGGCGATGACTTGGTCATCTATATATGAGTATATTGACTTAGGAGTCAAATGAGAACACTTGATGATAGGTCATACTCATCGTTTAAGCTCAAGTGGGGTTACCACTTTTACATAAAGCATTGTTGTGTTCACATCATTAGAGTTGCCTTAACTCAAGTCTTAGAGTAAAGCTCCCCCTAGATGTGATATCCCCCCTAAGAGGGATGAACTAACCTTGGGTTTTGTCGATGATGACTTCATGTAGATGTTGAAGATGTGGATGCTCAATGTTGATGTAGATCAATTGGAGCTATCCTTTTGAGTGAATTGCACTTTCAATACCTACATGGGTTAGTCCCACAAGGAACATGCAAGGATATCCATAGACATAGAGTGATGCACACACAAGATGATGTCTATGAAAGCTTTTAGGTTACCTTGTCCCTTGACTTGCCAACAAGAGGGTTTGTGACTCCTTGAACTAGTGCAAGATGTGGAAGTTGATTGCACTTGTTCTTGCCAAAATGATAAGAGTGAAGTATGTTGGCGGAGTCACCCTCAAGAACTCTCTAGTTCTTCTTCTTTTGGATCCACACCATCTTGATGGGAATCCTTGGAGTTGTAGTCGTACTTGATGAAGTGGAACTTGATGTAGTCTTGGGAATCCACTTGACTAAGGTCTTAGGAGCTTCTTCAAATGCATCAATTTCCTCTTGAAGCTTATCCTTGCCTTTTTGCTTGTAGTCTTGTGGTGGAAGATCATCTTGAGTTTGTGTCCCCTTGAAAGAAGTTGGATCATACTTCACTTGTTGAGGAACAAACTTTGTCGTGGGGTATTGATCTTCATCCCATTCAACTCCATTGGTATTGAACCTTCGTTCAAAGCCAACACCTTGATTCTTCCGGTGCCTTCCTTGCTTGCGTACAATTTCCTCGAATTGCTTACTACCGGCAAGGCTTTTGTACACTCCTTTCTCTATGATTCCCTTCAATAAGCTATTTTCTTGCTCAAGTGTAACTTGGCTAAGAGAATCATTAGTGGAATCAAGAGAACTACTAGAGGCAACAATATTGGATTTAACATGATCATTGTTACTACTATAGTAAGAATCTTTCTTGTTCTTGTTACTAGACTTGACTTGAGGCATGTAAGTGGATAAGAGTAAACGCTTAGCAATGTAAGAAGAACTTTTCTTGCGGAGATCATCATTGATTGCCTTTAAAAACTCATGCTCTTGCTCAAGATTGAGCTTTTCAAAGCGTAACTTCTCATGAGCTCTTAAAAGTTCTCGATGATCTTCGAAGATAGTTTCATGAGCTAACTTAAGAGTGTTTAGTTCTTTAGTTAGGGCCTTAATTTTCTCCTTATCATTGTCATTCGTTTTATCTTGATTAGCATGATTAATTGATGTTTCATCATAGTATTCATCACTAGAGTTGTCAACAAGTAAATCATCATCACCTAACAAGTCATCTTCATCACTATTAAAATCAACATACTCAGGGTGAGTTACCTTAGGACCTTTGGCCATGAAGCATCTTCCAATTCCTTCATTTGGTGAGTCAAATATGTCGTAGGAGTTGGTTGACACAAGTGCTAGACCGGCAACACCTTCATCTTGAGTATATTCTGAATCGGAGTGATAACTTCTCTCGGAGTGGTTGTCGGAGTCGGAGCCGGATACCCATTCACCAACATGAGCTTGATGTCTTCGTTTTGTGTAGCTCCTTGATGATTTTTCCTTTCTTTCTGAATCCTTGCTTCTCCGTGAGTATCTTCGTTCATAACGATCATCTCTACTCATTCTCTCTCTTGATGGTGATTCTTCTCTTTTGCTTCTTCTTTTTGGAGAATCCTCTCTTCTTTTGTAGGGAGCCGTACACTCATTGGAATAGTGTCCGGGTCTTCCACAATTGTAGCAGTTTCGCTCTCGACTAGAAGATCTTTTGTCATTTTAGGACCTTGACTTGGAGCTTCTATCTTTGCTTCTACTCTTGTAGAACTTGTTGAAGTTCTTCACCATTAAGCTCAATTCTTCATTGAAGTTTTGTTTCTCACTTGATGATGTGGGGGCTTCACATGAGGCTTTGTAGGCACCACTTGATTTGTTGTGAAGTTCCTCTTTATCCTTGAGCGACATCTCATGAGCAACAATTCTTCCAATGACCTCCGTTGGCTTGAGATCTTTGTAATTGGGCATCATTTGGATCAATGTGCACACGGTATCATATTTTCCATCCAAGGGTCTTAGGATCTTCTTGATGATGAATCTATCAGTCATCTCTTCACTCCCTAAGCCGGCAATCTCATTTGTGATGAGAGCAAGCCTAGAGTACATTTCAGCGACACCTTCACCATCCTTCATTTTGAACTTGTCAAGTTGACTTTGAAGCACATCCAATTTGGATTCCTTGACGGAGTCGGTACCTTCGTGCATATCAATCAAAGTATCCAAAATTTCCTTTGCATTCTCAAGACGACTGATTTTTTTGAATTCTTCGGGGCACAATCCGTTGAAGAGAATATCACAAGCTTGAGGGTTGTATTGTAACATCTTCAACTCATCCGCGGTAACTTCACGGTTTGGTTCTTTCCCATCAAAGAAGTCACCTTGCAAACCAACACACACAATAGCCCAAACGGCGGGGTTATGTCCAAGAATATGCATTTTCATTTTATGCTTCCAACTAGCAAAATTAGTATCATCAAAGTAAGGACCTCTATAGTGATAATTTCCCTCGCTAGACGCCATACTCTCCTAGGTTGTGAAACCAAGGCTATGACCACCAAAAGCTATGGAAATCAAAGCAAATGGAGACCAAAGCTCTGATACCACTTGTAGGATCGGAAGTAGGCGTGTCTAGAGGGGGTGATTAGACTACTTGACCAAATAAAAACTTAACCTTTTCCCAATTTTAGTTCTTGGCAGATTTTAGCAACTTTTAGGACAAGTCAAGCAATCATCACACAATTCAAGCAAGCATGCAAAGAGTATATGAGCAGCGGAAAGTAAAGCATGCAACTTGCAAGAATGTAAAGGGAAGGGTTTGGAGAATTCAAACGCTATTGGAGACACGGATGTTTTTCCCGTGGTTTGGATAGGTGATGCTATCCTACATCCACGTTGATGGAGACTTCAACCCACGAAGGGTAACGGTTGCGCGAGTCCACGAAGGGCTCCACCCACGAAGGGTCCATGAATAAGCAACCTTGTCTATCCCACCATGGCCATCGCCCACGAAGGACTTGCCTCACTAGCGGTAGATATTTACGAAGTAGGCGATCTCCTTGCCCTTACAAACTCCTTGGTTCAACTCCACAATCTTGTCAGAGGCTCCCAAGTGACACCTAGCCAATCTAGGAGACACCACTCTCCAAGAAGTAACAAATGGTGTGTTGATGATGAACTCCTTGCTCTTGTGCTTCAAATGATAGTCTCCCCAACACTCAACTCTCTCTCTCATAGGATTTGGATTTGGTAGAAAGAAGATTTGAGTGGAAAGCAACTTGGAGAAGGCTAGAGATCAAGATTCATATGGTAGGAATGGAATATCTTGGCCTCAACACAAGGGTAGGTGGTTCTCTCTCAGAACATATGAGTTGGAAGTGTAGATGTGTTCTGATGGCTCTCTCCACGAATGAAGAGGAGGTGGAGGGGTATAAATAGCCTCCACACAAAATCCAACCGTTACACACAATTTACCAATCTCGGTGGGACCGAATCAACAAACTCGGTCAGACCGAAATAGTAAACCTAGTGACCGTTAGAGATTTTCGGTGGGACTGACATGCAACTCGGTAGGACCGATATGGTTAGGGTTAGGGCATAATGTAATCTCGGTGAGACCGATTACACAAACTCGGTGAGACCGATTTGGTAATGGGCTAACCAGAGAGTTGGTCAGGTAAACTCGGTGGGACCGATTTGCTCTTTCGGTGAGACTGAAAAGTTACAAAAGGGAAACAGAGAGTTTACATTGCAATCTCGGTGGGACCGTTTCGCTCTTTCGGTGAGACCGAGACGTTATGAAAAGGAAACAGAGAAATTGCAATCCCATCTCGGTAAGACCGGGATCCCTATCGGTAGAACCGATTTGCTAGGGTTTGGCACTGGCTTATGACATGTGAAACTCGGTGGCGCCGGATAGAAAGAATCGGTAGGACCGAGTTTGGCTTTGGGTTTAGGTCATTTGTGGATATGGGAAAGTAGCTGAGGATTTTGGAGCATATCATTAAGCACATGAAGCAAAAGGCTCATTAAGCAACACCTCATCCCTCCTTGATAGTATTGGCTTTTCCTATGGACCCAATGTGATCTTGGATCACTAAAATGTATAATGAAGAGTCTTGAGCTTTTGAGCTTGAGCCAATCCTTTGTCCTTAGCATTTTGAGGGTTCCACTTTCACCATCCGTGCCATGCCAATCATTGAGCTTTCCTGAAATAATTGTCTTGAAATAGCATTAGCTCAATGAGCTATATGTTGTTATGAATTACCAAAACCACCTAGGGATAGTTGCACTTTCAGTACTGCTACACATGCATGCCATTCAGGCTGCGAAACGCAGGGGCGACCTTTCAGCGGCTGATGCACATCACGTTGGGCCGGCAGCTCGGGAAGAATGTCAAGGCTTACGTCGATGACACTGTGGTGAAGTCTCGGGAGGCCAAGACCCTGATACAAGACTTGAAGGAAACCTTCGCGAGCCTCGACGCGGTGAACCTGTGGCTCAACCCAGAGAAGTGTGTGTTCGGGGTCCCCTCAGGCAAGCTCTTGGGTTTCCTCGTGTCCCACCGAGGCATCGAGGCCAACCCGGAGAAGGTCAAGGCGGTCGAGGACATGAGCCCGCCAAAGACCCTCAGAGAAATGCAGAAGCTCACTGGACGTGTGACCGCGCTAGGGCGCTTCATCTCCAGGCTGGGGGAGCGAGCGCTGCCTTTCTTCCAGCTAATGAAGAAAAAGAGGCCCTTTGAATGGACTGAAGAGGCCGACAAGGCATTCCAAGATCTCAAGAGATACCTGACCAGCCCTCCAGTCATGGTGGCCCCGTGCCCTCAGGAGCCCCTAGTGCTCTACCTCGCCGCCACCCCTTACTCCGCCAGTGCAGCCCTAGTGGCGGTTAGGGAGGAGAGTCGAATCAAAACCGCAGCTGAAGCCCGGGACAAGGCAAAACAGGAACAGAGAAAGCCCACAGAAACCGCCACGGCAGTTGAGGAGAACCAGCCGTCGCAGAGGAGCCCACCGGAGGTGGAAGAAGCTCCTCACCCAGATAGTCAACCTCCGGAGGCCTCATCGCCTCCGGAGGCGCAATCATCTCCGGAGGGCGCCACAAGCATTGACACACCCAGCCTCGTTGAGCACCCCGTGTACTTCGTCAGCACGGTATTACGGGACGCGAGGGCACGATACCCCATGCCTCAGAAGCTCCTCCTCGCACTACTGGTGGCCTCATGCAAGTTGCGGCACTACTTTCAGGGTCACCCCATCAAGGTCGTCTCGTCATACCCCTTGGAGAGGGTGCTCAGAAGCCCTAACTCAGCCGGGAGGGTCGCCGAGTGGAACATAGAACTACAAGCGTTCCAGCTCGAATTCAGCACAACCAGGGTCATCAAGGGTGCAGCATTAGCGGATTTTGTGGCAGAATGGACAGAGGCGCCAGCCTCAAGGCCGACGAGGATCGGTCCCTCTCCCCGGGGAGCGAGGCGCCGGAAGGCTTGGTCATGTACTTCGATGGGGCGTTCTCCAGGCATGGTGCTGGGGCTGGGGCGGTGCTTATATCGCCCACTCAGGACAAGCTCTACTATGCAGTACAACTCTGTTTCCAGCAAGGCGAAAAGGTTTCCAACAACATAACGGAGTATGAAGGTCTGATAGCGGGCTTGAAGGCCGCAGTTGCCCTGGGGGTGAGATGCCTCACCATCAAGGGCGATTCGCAGCTCCTTGTCAATTTCTCCAATAAGGTGTACGAGCCGAAGGATGAGCACATGGAGGCCTACCTTGAAGAAGTCCTCAAGATGGAGAAGCAGTTCTGGGGGCTGGAGTTGAAGCATGTACCACGTGGCACCAATCAGGAGGCCGACAACATCGACAGACGGGCGTTCAGGCGGCTACCTCAGGAGCCTGGCGTCTTCGAGGAGCGGCTCTTCAAGCCCTCAACTCTGTCGTCATTATCAAACACGGCTCAGCCTCGGGAAGAGCTCCCCCAGCCACCTGCCTCAGGAGCCCCGGTCTGTGGCCCGGCCTCAGGAGCGCGTCTGCTCCTGACGATGGAACCTCAGGACGGGTGTTGGATCATGGAGCTCCGGAGTTACTTAACACAGGGGATCCTGCCGGAGAAGGAGGAGGAAGCGGAGCGTGTGGCACGGCAGGCCACGACGTACTGCATCAGAGATGGAGAGCTCTACCGAAAGTGACCAAACGACGTATCCCTGCGCTGCATCTCCAGGGAGCAAGGAAAGGAACTGCTGGAAGACATACATGGCGGAGACTGTGGACATCATTCATCATCACGAACCCTCATCAGCAAGGCGTTTTGCAGTGGGTTTTATTGGCCCACTGCACTCAATGACACCATCGAACTGGTGAAGGCTTGTGAGGCCTGCCAGTTCCACGCCAAGCAGATCCATCAGCCGGCGGGAGGCCTGCAGACTATACCCCTTTCGTGGCCATTCACAGTCTGGGGGCTGGACATCCTGGGCCCGTTTCCTCGGGCGCCAGGGGGCTACTGCTACCTCTACGTTACTGTGGACAAGTTCACCAAGTGGGCTGAAGTAGAGGCCGTCTGCACCATCCCCGCGGGTTCCGCAGTCAAGTTCATTAGAGGCATCGTGAGCCGGTTCGGGGTGCCAAACCGCATCATCACAGACAATTGTTCGCAGTTCACCAGTAACCTCTTTAAAACATACTGTGCTAACCTTGGGACGCAGATATGCTACGCTTAGGTGGCACACCCCCGAAGCAACGGCCAGGCGGAGCGAGCCAACGCAGAGGTCCTAAGGGTCCTCAAAACCAGGACGTTCAAGAAGAAGCTGGAGGCTTGTGGAAGAGGTTGGTACGACGAGCTTCCGTCCGTGTTGTGGTCCATCCGCACAACCGCGACCAAGCCGACGGGAGTGACCCCGTTCTTCCTGGTCTATGGAGCCGAGGCGGTCCTCCCTCATGAGGTCAGACGTCGCTCCGCGTGGGTCCTGGCGTTCGACGAGGCGTAGCAGGACGCCATGCGGGGGATGGACCTCGTGCTGGGGGAGGAACGCCGCCGAGAGGCCGCACTACGGGCAGCGAGGTACCAACAAGCATTGCAACGATATCACTGCCGCCACATTCGCCCCAGAACTCTTGAGGTAGGAGATCTCGTGCTCAGGCGGGTCCTCTCCAAGGAGGTACTTCACAAGCTCTCTCCCATGTGGGAGGGCCCGTTCAAAGTTGTTCATGTTTCTAGGCCTGGCTCCGCGCGCTTGGAGACTCAGGAGGGGGTACCGATCCAGAACGCGTGGAACATCCAGCACCTCCGGAGGTTCTACCCGTAAAAAGGCCCGGAGCCTGTGAAGAAGGCGAATGCGTATGAAGATTATCCTTTTTAGAAAAGGCCCAGAGCCTGTGAAGAAGGCGAACGCCTGTGAAGATTATCCTTTTTGGAAAAGGCCCAGAGCCTGTGAAGAAGGCGAATGCCTGCGAAGATTATCCTTTTTGGAAAAGGCCCAGAGCCTGTGAAGAAGGCGAACGCCTATGAAGATTATCCTTTTTGGAAAAGGCCCAGAGCCTGTGAAGAAGGCGAACGCCTGTGAAGATTATCCTTTTTGGAAAAGGCCCAGAGCCTGTGAAGAAGGCAACTGCCTGTGAAGCTGTCGCGTTTTGGAAAAGGCCCAGAGCCTGTGAAGAGGGCAAACGCCCATGAAGCTCGTTCCCCTTAAGAAAGGCCCGGAGCCTGTGAAGAAGGCCAATGCCTGTGAAGCTCGCCGCCTGTGACACTCTCACGTAATAATGAGTGGGGTTGTACATGCCACGGAGTCTCAGGAGCGCCGACCTTAGGCCCTGGGGCTCCCTCCCACGCCCAGTGGCAGCACTTAGCTCCGCGCTAGTGAGAAGACGTCGAAGACTAGATTAGGTGCCGGACGCGGCTTTTTCATTTGCTATCCGCAGTTGGCTTGTTTGTTCTCATTCAAAGTTTTATTGGAGCTATTGCCGCCTTTGACTTATGGTTCTTCGACTTTTTCACTCTCCTGCCTCGATTTCTCTTATGCAAGGCCTCGCGAGGGGAAGGGGCAGCCGAGCGCCCTCGCGAGTATTTCTGTCCTAGCCGTTCAAAGGTTTCGCGACCTGGGTCCATTGCAGGAGCACCCCTCCAGTCCGTGCCCCACGGGCACCGCGACATGAACACAGGGCCTGGGTCGGTCGCCCCCCTCACGGCTGGGGTTGGAAACTATCTACACATAGGCACGATAGCAAAAGCAAAGCAATAATTAACAGCGATAACCCAAACACGCCCCCACGGGGCCCCACGCTACTGTCTTTTCATGCAAGACAAAGGAAAAGAAAGAACAAATCGGGCGCAGCTCGCCTCACACCGGCCTGCTGGGAAGACTCGAGCCGCCTCCAGGACTCAGGCAGACTCCCTCTCGTGCTTCACCGAAGCGCGACGGCGGGCAGACGCACCACCACCTCCCAGGAAGGTACGGTGGCGTGGAGGCTGGTTGCGGCCACCGCTAGAAGAGTCACTACCTCAGGAAGAACCGGCGAAGCTTGGGGAACCCTGAGCACCCTGCGCGGCAACCATCTTCCCCGAACACCCTCACGAAGAGGGTGGTGTCACCATCAAACTTGAAGTGCAGGGTGCACCGACGGCTCAGGCCCCGCGCGCGGGCAAACGTCTGCCAACCGCGGGCCAGGGCCAGGCTCCCAGCTGCGGAGACCTCCAGTGAAGCCCATGAGACCCGGCTGCAGCAGCCATCTGCTTGAAGCCAGAGGCCGCCCGGGGCACCGGCCGGGAGCTCCCTGAGGACGAAACGAGGAAGATGAAGCCGGGTGCTAGTCGGCTCCACCGACCACACAACAAACTCTGGCAACACCTCCGCCGCACGAGAACGCGGCCTAGGGGGGCGCGCGACCGAGGCGTGCCCCCCGATCGCCGCTGCCCGCCCGTCACCGAGCTGTAAATCGCCCCCACGGCCGTGACGGGCTGTCGTAGTGGCCGCGGGATGTTTGCGAGGACGCCCCCGGCCGCGCTTGGGCGGAGGAGAGGCAGGCTCAACCTGGCGAGCCTTCCCTTTCTCCGCGGCTGAGAACCTCCTCGATGGCGCCATGAGGAAGAAGGAGAAGCAAGGGGGATGGACTGGAAGGGCGTGTGCCGTTCCGTACTTATAGCCGGCGAAGGCCAACCGTCGGCCTCCACGATCTTAGGTAATCATGACCCGTTTTGCATGCAGGGACTTGTCCAATCCGTGCAGATGCCGAGGCGTCGTGGGGAAGCGGAGACGCCCACGTCCAATCAACCTCCACACGGCACCCAAGGCCGCAAGCTATTAGGGCCCGCGGCGCTTCACCCTTGCCCTTTCGCCTCCCTGCACGGCCAAGTCCGGGCGCGCCTTGGGCCCGGGGGCTACTGTCGGCGTTCTGGGAACGGGGGTCCCCAGACTTGCCTGCCTGCGGCCTACGGTGTGGCTCAAAGGAGGCCCAGCACGGCCCATCTCCATCAACACAGACCCAAGACCCTCGCGAGGGGCCAAGCCTCATGGGGCGGACGACCCGGAGCTTCCTCAGGCGTGGCCTCATCAGGCTGGCTCACGAGGAGGTGGAGAGATCAAGGCGGGGTACCTCACGAGGCGCCCATGATGCAAGCCATGACGACCAAGAGCGCCATGCGAGCGCCAGCCCTCGCGGTGTCCCCCCTTTCCTCTTTGGTGCAAAGGGAGCAAGCGCGTGCGAGGGGATCAAGCAAAGGCACCCATTTTGGTGCAACGAGACCAAGACCAGCTCCGCGACAAGGAGGAAGTCACTGTGGAGCCCAAGCCAGCATCACCACCAGAGCCTTTGGCAGGCGAGGACCAACTTTAGTAGGGATAAGTGTACCATATGTTCCCCTTCAAAATGGCCAATTGTTGGCGCCCTTCCCGCTCAATATTTGGGAAGAGGCACAGGGCCTTTGCCTATAAATAGGACTAGCCAGTCCCGGAGTAGAGGCATCGATCGAGGGATCAAGAAACGGGTCGATTGGCAATCAGACAGAGAGAGAGAGAGAGAGAAGGCCGACTAAACCCCTCTAGCAGTTCATCGCCCCGGCCAAGAACAGACCCTCGCGAGGCTGTTCTTCCTTGTATTGTTCATCATCAGCCCAAGAGGCAATCCACCACACCACCACACTGGAGTATGGTATTACACCACATCGGTGGCCCGAACCAGTATAAACTATGTGTCTCTTGTGTTGTTCTTCTGGTAGCTTAGATCCTTGCGAGGCGGAGGGGTACAGGTAGGTAGGAAGCGTAATCTCTGCGCGCACCCCAGAGTTCGAACCTCAAGGGTCTGCCGGAACCCGAAATCCGACAAGCTTGATGTCTTCATTTTGTGTAGCTCCTTGATGACTTGTCCTTTCTTTCCAAATCCTTGCTTCTCAGTGAGTGTCTTCGTTCATAACGATCATCTCTACTCCTTCTTTATCTAGATGGTGATTCTTCTCTTCTACTTCTCCTCTTGGGAGAATCTTCTCTTCTCTTGTAGGGAGCCGTACACTCATTGGAATAGTGTCCGGGCCTTCCACAATTGTAGCAGTTTCGTTCTCGACTCGAGGATCTTTTGTCATTGTAGGACCTTGACTTAGAGCTTCTATCTTTGCTTCTAGTCTTGTAGAGCTTGTTGAAGTTCTTCACCATTAAGCTCAATTCTTCATTGAAGGTTTGTTTCTCACATGATGATGTGGGAGCTTCACATGAGGCTTTGTAAGCACCACTTGATTTGTTGTGAAGTTCCTCTTTATCCTTGAGTGACATCTCATGAGCAACAATTCTTCCAATGACTTCTCAAAATAACATGGCCAAAGAAAGTTATCCCTACAAAATCATATAGTCTGGCTATGCTCTATCTTCACCACACAAAGTATTTAAATCATTCACAACCCCGATGACAAGCCAAGCAATTGTTTCATACTTTTGACATTCTCAAACTTTTTCAATCTTCACGCAATACATGAGTGTGAGCCATGGCTTATCACTATAGGTGGAATAGAATGGTGGTTGTGGAGAAGACAAAAAGGGAGAAGATAGTCTCACATCAACTAGGCGTATCAACGGGCTATGGAGATGTCCATCAATAGATATCAATGTGAGTGAGTAGGGATTGCCATGCAACGGATGCACTAGAGCTATAAGTATATGAAAGCTCAACAAAAGAAACTAAGTGGGTGTGCATCCAACTCGCTTGCTCACGAAGACCTAGGGCATTTTGACGAAGCCCATCATTGGAATATACAAGCCAAGTTCTATAATGTAAAATTCCCACTAGTATATGAAAGTGACAACATAGGAGACTCTCTATCATGCAGATCATGGTGCTACTTTGAAGCACAAGTGTGGTAAAAGGATAGTAGCATTGCCCCTTCTCTCTTTTTCTCTCATTTTTTTATTTTTTTTGTCTTTTTTATTTGGGCCTTTTCATTTTTTTATGGCCTCTTTTTTTCTTTTCTTTTTTTTTAATTTTTCGTCTGGAGTCTCATCCCAACTTGTGGGGGAATCATAATCTCCATCATCCTTTCCTCACTGGGACAATGCTCTAAAAATGATGATCATCACACTTTTATTTTTCTTACAACTCAACAATTACAACTCGATACTTAGAACAAAATATGACTCTATATGAATGCCTCCGGCGGTGTACCGGGATATGCAATGAATCAAGAGTGACATGTATGAAAGAATTATGAATGGTGTCTTTGCCACAAATACGATGTCAACTACATGATCATGCAAAGCAATATGACAATGATGAAGCGTGTCATAATAAACAGAACAGTGGAAAGTTGCATGGCAATATATCTCGGAATGGCTATGGAAATGCCATGATAGGTAGGTATGGTGGCTGTTTTGAGGAAGGTATATGGTGGGTGTATGATACCGGCGAAAGGTGCGCGGTATTAGAGAGGCTAGCAATGGTGGTAGGAAGGGAAAAGTGTGTATAATCCATGAACTCAACATTAGTCATAAAGAACTCATATACTTATTGCAAAAATCTAGAAGTTATCAAAGCAAAGTATTACGCACATGCTCCTAGGGGGTAGATTGGTAGGAAAAGACCATCGCTCGTCCCCGACCGCCACTCATAAGGACGACAATCAATAAATAAATCATGCTCCGACTTCATCACATAATGGTTCACCATACGTGCATGCTACGGGAATCACAAACTTCAACGCAAGTATTCTTTAAATTCACAACTACTCAACTAGCATGACTCTAATATCACCATCTTCATATCTCAAAACAATTATCAAGCATCAAACTTTTCTTAGTATTCAACACACTCATAAGAATTCTTACAAATCTTGTATGCTTAGCATATTAGGATTATTTAAGAAAATTACCATGCTATTTAAGACTCTCAAAATAATATAAGTGACGTATGAGAGTTCATCTATTTCTTCAAAATAAACTACCACCATGCTCTAAAAGATATAAGTGAAGCACTAGAGCAAACAACAGACTACTCCAAAAGATATGAGTGAAGATCAATGAGTAGTTTAATAATTATGTAACTATGTGAAGACTCTCTAACATTTAAGAATTTAAGATCTTGGTATTTTATTCAAACAGCAAGCAAAACTAAATAAAATAAAACACATATCATGTGGTGAATAAAAATATAGCTCCAAGTAAAGTTACCGATGAACGAAGACGAAAGAGAGGATGCCATCCGGGGCATCCCCAAGCTTAGACGCTTGGTTATCCTTGAATATTACCTTGGGTGCCTTGGTCATCCCCAATCTTAGGCTCTTGCCACTCCTTATTCCATAGTCCATCGAATCTTTACCCAAAACTTGAAAAGTTCACAACACAAAACTTAATAGAAAACTCGTAAACTCCGTTAGCGGAAGAAAACAAAACACCACTTCAAGGTACTGTAATGAACTCATTCTTTATTTATATTGGTGTTAAACCTACTGTATTCCAACTTCTCTATGGTTTATAAACTATTTTACTAGCCATAGATTCATCAAAATAAGCAAGCAACACAATGAAAACAGAATCTGTCAAAAACAGAACAGTCTGTAGTAATCTGTAACTAACGCAAACTTCTGGAACTCCAAAAATTCTAAAATAAATTGGTGGACCTGATGAATTTGTATAGTAATCATCTTCAATAAGAATCAACTAAATAGCACTCTCCAGTAAAAAGTTGAAGCTAATTTCGTGAGCGCTAAAGTTTCTGTTTTTACAGCATGATCATAAAGACTTCACCCAAGTCTTCCCAAAGGTTCTACTTGGAACAAACACTAATTAAAACACAAAACCACATCTAAACATAAGCTAGATGGATTATTTATTCCTAAAAATAACCAAAAAGCAAGAAACTAAAATAAAATTGGGTTGCCTCCCAACAAGCGCTATCGTTTAACGCCCCTAGCTAGGCATGATGATTTCAATGATGCTCACAAAAAGGTAAGAATTGAAACATAAAGAGAGCATCATGAAGAATATGACTAGAACATTTAGGTCTAACCCACTTACTATGCATAGGGATTTTGTGAGAAAACAACTTATGGTAACAATAATCAACTAGCATAGGAAGGCAAAACAAGCATAACTTCAAGATTTTAAGCACATAGAGAGGAAACTTGATATTATTGCAATTCCTACAAGCATATATTCCTCCCTCATAATAATTTTCAGTAGCATCATGAATGAATTCAACAATATAACCAGCACCTAAAGCATTCTTTTCATGATCTACAAGCATAGAAAATTTACTACTCTCCACACAAGCAAAATTCTTCTCATCAATAGTAGTGGGAGCAAACTCAACAAAATAACTATCATGTGATTGAAAATTAAGATCAAGATGAAAAGTTTTATGGTTATAATTATTCTTTAAAGCATACATTTCATCAGAATAATCATCATAGATAGTAGGCATGCTTTCATCATAGTAAATTTGCTCATCAAAGCTTGGGGGACAAAAAATATCATCTTCATCAAACATAGCTTCCCCAAGCTTGTGGCTTTGCATATCATTAGCATCATGGATATTCAAGGATTACATACTAACAACATTGCAATCATGCTCATCATGCAAAGTTTTAGTGCCAAACATTTTAATGCATTCTTCTTCTAACACTTTAGCACAATTTTCTTTTCCATCATACTCACGAAAGATATTAAAAAGATGAAGCGTGTGAGGTAAACTCAATTCCATTTTATTGTAGTTTTGTTTTATAGACTAACTAGTGCTAAAACAAGAAACAAAAAGATTCGATTGCAAGATCTAAAGATATACCTTCACTTACCTAGCCTCCCCGGCAACGGCGTCAGAAAAGAGCTTGATGTCTACTACGCAACCTTCTTCTTGTAGACGTTGTTGGGCCTCCAAATGCAGAGGTTTGTAGGACAGTAGCAAATTTCCCTCAAGTGGATGACCTAAGGTTTATCAATCCATGGGAGGTGCAGGGTGAAGATGGTCTCTCTCAAGCAACCCTGCAACCAAATAACAAAGAGTATCTTGTGTCCCCAACACACCCAATACAATGGTAAATTGTATAGGTGCACTAGTTCGGCGAAGAGATGGTGATACAAGTGCAATATGGATGGTAGATATAGGTTTTTGTAATCTGAAAATATAAAAACATCAAGGTAGCAAGCGGTAAAAGTGAGCGTAAATGGTATTGCAATGATAGGAAACAAGGCCTAGGGTTCATACTTTCACTAGTGCAAGTTCTCTCAACAATAATAACATAATTGGATCATATAACTATCCCTCAACACGCAACAAAGAGTCACTCCAAAGACACTAATAGCAGAGAACAAACGAAGAGATTATGGTAGGGTACGAAACCACCTCAAAGTTATTCTTTCCAATCAATCCATTGGGCTATTCCTATAAGTGTCACAAACAGCCCTAGAGTTCGTACTAGAATAACACCTTAAGACACAAATCAACCAAAACCCTAATGTCACCAAGATACTCCAATGCCACCTCAAGTATCCGTGGGTATGATTATACGATATGCATCACACAATCTCAGATTCATCTATTCAATCCAACACAAAGTACTTGAAAGAGTGCCCAAAGTTTCTACCGGAGAATCACGACGAAAACGTGTGCCAACACCTATGCATAGGTTCATGGGCAGAACCCGCAAGTTGATCACCAAAACATACATCAAGTGAATCAATAGGATAACCCATTGTCACCATGGTTATCCCACGCAAGACATACATCAAGTGTTCTCAAATATTTAAAGACTCAATCCGATAAGATTACTTCAAAGGTAAAACTCAATCCATTACAAGAGAGTAGAGGGGGAGAAGAAACATAAGATCCAACTATGATAGAAAAGCTTGCGATACATCAAGATCGTGCCAAATCAAGAACACGAGAGAGAGAGAGAGAGAGAGAGAGAGAGAGAGATCAAACACATAGCTACTGGTACATACCCTCAGCCCCGAGGGTGAACTACTCCCTCCTCGTCATGGAGAGCGCCGGGATGATGAAGATGGCCACCGGTGAGGGTTCCCCCCCTCCGGCAGGGTGCCGAAATAGGGTCCCGATTGACTTTTGGGGGCTACAGAGGCTTGCGGTGGCGGAACTCCCGATCTAATCTCTGTTCTGGAAGTTTTACGATACGTAGGTATATACACTACTAGAAAAAAGCTCATTAGTGGCGCACCACTTTTGGGTATTAGTGGCGCACCTCTGGTGCGCCACTATTACCACGCCACTAGTAATGTGTATTAGTGGCGCACCGGAGGTGCGCCATTACTAATCCAGATATCAGTGGCGCACCACCTGGTGCGCCATTGATATCCCCCCTGGTGCGCCACTGATAATGTATAGGGGTGGCCTGCTGGTGCGCCACTACTAAGTATAAGGGTGCGCCACTGATATTTTTTCAGAATTTTTTTTTTCAAATTTTTTTTCACAGAACAAACTTACTAGTGGCGCACCACACACCAGGTGCGCCACTAGTAAAAAAATAGTAATGGCGCACCTGCTTATGGTGCGCCACTGCTATATAGCAGTGGCGCACCACATCCACGGTGCGCCACTAATAGTGATATTACGGATAGCCCTTTTTCTAGTAGTGCCATATGGGTGCGCCACTGTTATTTAACTGGGTGCGCCACTAATGTGCAATATGGTGCGCCACTACTATTAATTCTAGGATTTTTTTTTTTGCATTTCTGGTATTTGCACTGGTTACAAAATACAATACATCACAGAATATAAACAGCACATAATACAAATCATCACATTAGCAGTCTCCGAATTCGAAATAGCGAACAAAGTTCAAATATTAGACAAGTTTAGGTCTCGAGACCGAGTAGCGAGTTTGTCGTCACATTACAAAGTTGATATCATCTAAACTACCATCACATAGAAGAGAGTTGCGGTCACGATGAGCATCATCGCGATGAAACTAGTCTTCATCCGGTTCCTCCTCCGCTCCCTCCTCTCTCCCTCTAGATAGCTCTCGTATCTAGCTTCCGCCTCCGCCCTAGTGGTGTACCCTTTGTAACTGTTACCGCTGAAACGGTGAACCTGTCTCCGACACTCCTCCCAGTCGTCATAGACTCCGGGAACCCTACCCTTGTACACGACATACGACGGCATCTCTATGCACTAGACAAACAAAACGTTAGTAGCAATTCACAGATAATATATAAGTATGCAACAAAAGGATCGGAAGAGAAAAGCAACACATTAATAGCACGGTTCATGGTCCTACTAATAAATAGCATCGATTACATATAAGTTGAACGACTCTCCAAACTAAAGAGACATACAAGTTCATTAAAGTTTAATTACAACACGAGCTAATCGACATTTCAGAACTATATACCATCAATACTTTCTTCGACTCGACTCAGGGACCGGAGCGTGGATGAAGCCGCCGTCATCCGTCGGCGTCATGAATGTGCGGTAGTTGTCAGCCTGCATTTGTAGCGTTGTTTCTATTTCCCTGTTGGACGGTTGATATTTGAGGTGGAACTGCCCCGAGGTACGAAGTACATCTTGACAGATGATTTCCGCAAACTCCGACTGGATGCGAAAGAATTCTTGTCTGATGTCCATGTCCTGGATTGCCGACAAGCGTGCGGCCCAATCTTGGAGACCCTTTGGTAGCATAAGGTGATTATGGTCCCGTACGATCGCCCGCATGTGATGGAGGGCGTAGTAGGCATCCTTCTGACTGCTAGGCGGCTGCTTAACGCAGGGGAACGTCGTTACGTGGGTGAACACGTGCTTGCCGTACCTACACATTTCCTTCCTGAAGGTGCCTCCAGATTTGGCGTAGCCGGGGAGAGCATCATCGAGAACTTTCTTGATATTTGTGTAGTCTTTCTTCGACTGACGGTCCGAGTCGAAATACGTGGCCGTGGAATATTTCGGGCTTAAGAGGATGAGTGTGCAACGTGTGTCACTGCACAAAACACGGAATGTTAGGAAAAAAAAAGAACGATCGAAATCTAAGAAATCATATGTTACGGGGCGGTGAGGGGATGACTTACTCGGGAAAGTAAGGCACGAGGAAGGTATCCTTATCTTTGTTCGCCATAATGACGCCTTCGAGGTATGAACTCGCGATTTGCCGGTCCCCAGCGCTGTCCAAATGCTTGGCACGCATGTAGAAGGGGTCGACTATCACGATGTCCGGGGTCTTGTCTCTAATGATCTGCATCTCCATATTGAGCGAAAATAGCCGAATGAAGGTGTAGTGCAGCGGATGAAGGTTAAACATAGCGAAGATGTCATCAAACCGCAGGACGATCATACTCCCGATGGTGCCATCGACAAAGCCCTTGCCCTCTGGCACCTTGGCCACGAAAACCGGGTATGAGTCATCTTTCTCGGAGAGACGCCGCTTCTCCATAGAAAGAACACTGTCATGCAGACTCCGCATAGCACCGGTTGCAGCCTTGAGCAGATTAGCCGGTAGCATCGGCCTACCCGCCACATGCACCGCCCTCATGATATCCTTAGGTATTGGTGGCCCGTCCTGAGCACGGATCGTACTCGGTGCCGGCTGGCTCGCACCCTTGTTAGTTTTTCTTTTCCGTCCCTTCTTTGGCTTCTGCTGATGTAATGGGATCGAGGTCTGCTTAGAGACCACCTTCTTGAGTGTGGTGGGGCTGATAATATTTCCCACCTCGGCTGTTTGAGTCTCGGTGAAGGCGGCAGCTGGAGGCGTCTCCTGAGAACCGAACAGACGACGCCTGTTGCAATTGGGTTTCTCCGCGGTACCAGCTAGATCGCGATCGACTTTTGCAGGGTTGGGTTCTTGAGAAGGAGGCGCCAAGAATTCGTCACCGTACCCACCATGTTCGTTGAAGTAGTCATCGACGTTGACAAATGTACCGTCGTCGACGTCCGGATCCTGTGCCATATGCATGCCCGGATCAACTGACGGCGGTAGCGTTGCGGCGGTCTTGCCATGGCTTGGCGCCGGCAGGACTGGCGGTGTTGTCTGTGGGGTGGTGACCCCCGCCCCCAAACGAATCTGGCTCTTCGGCCAAAGCAATGGCCAGTTGAAGCAGGCGCCGAGGGTCATCACATCCTCTTCGTCGGCCCCATGGGGTCGATACGGAGGTAACAAGTCGTCGCAGCCCCGCAGCACCCGAACCAGTTGAACCCTATACACGGTGGGTGGCATCGGATTATGGTGGAACACGCGGTTGCCCGGTTCAACGATTTTGGCCTTGGCGACATCGATCAACTTGCCGTCCACGAAGTGCAGGAGAGTGCATGGAACTTCGTTGGCGGCGCCCTGCGAAAACATGTAGGGCGTCAGGGATGCCCAGTCAAAGGCAAGGAGATGAAGTCATCGGCCGAGGCTTAGTTACCGTGATGGCGTCGAGCTCGGCTAATGTCGAGGCACCGCCAACGGCGGGCGTGCAAGTGACGGAGGGGCCGCTTGCTGCCGAGGTGCCGGCCGGCGTATTCTTCCCACACCCGGGTGCATCAAGCTCCAATGCCGGCGCCGGCACCGGAGACACCAATGACGCCTCCGCCGGAGACACCACTGCCGGCGCGTTGTGCGAGTTGCTGCCCGTCAAGCTGGGAATCGGGGGCGGCCCCTATTGGCCGCCCACAAACCACCCCCGCAGCCCCTCAACCAAGGTAGGCATAATGGCGGTGATCGTCGCTCCCAGTTGGTCTCGCACTTGCTCTTCGACTATCTGAGGAATCTGCGCCACTTTTGCCTTGAGTTCTTTAACCTCCTGGCTTTCCAAGCTGGTCTTTCTCTCCTTTCGCCCAGTCTTATAGTATTCCGACCATTTCGTGGACAAGCCTTCGCCGGCCACACGACCAGCTGACGTCGGCTTAGTTAACTTATCCTTCTGTTTCATTACATTCAACGCCCTATTTAAAGTGGTGTCCCAAGGGGCAGACGGGGAGCTCTGAGACCCCGCGCTACTGCTTTCAGTTTCCTGCTGAAGGAACGTGAACCATTTAGAAATTTGGCTTCATTAATTAGAATGCAACCATATGGAGCTAATTACGCGGGGGTGTATTCCTTACCAGAACAAGCTCAAGCGCCTTCACCTTCGGATCCGTGGTAAGCTCCTTTGTTACCGGGTCCTCCTTGTACCGGGCTCTAATATAGTTCCTGGTCTGCTTTTCATGGCGGTATTTATCGAAGAGGGGCGGTAGGCCTTGCTCGACACGCTCCGCGTCCTCCTTGTCCCATTTAGGTTCCGCCACTCTGTAACCGCCGGGACCGAGTTTGTGGACCCCTAAGTTCAATTCCCGCATTTCTTTCCCCCACTGACTTGATTCCACGGATGCGTTGCTCTCGCACTTGGTCTTGAACTCCAGGTAGTCAGCTTTGCTGATCGAAGGATTTTTCTCCTTGATCTTCTCATAACTATCACCTCTTTCAATCATTTTCTTCACCCGGGCTCTCCAAGAAGCCAGGGCCGTGCTCATCTTCGTGAGGGTGGCACTGTTCACTTTATTCCCTGAGAGGCGTGTGTTTGCAAAGTCACCGGGGAACTTGTATCATTCGTGCAGCTTCGTGAAGAGGAGGATCCGCAAATTCCCTCGTTCACGATGCCTTAGGTTCTCGGTGTTGATCGTGACGGTGCTCCGGACAATGCACCCGAGTTGTCCCGCGTACCCACTGACTAATTCTTTGGGCGCCGTTGGATGCCCACTGGAGGACACTTCAGTAAATTCCTCCTTGACGGTGCCGAGCACGTTCGGGCGCCGGTCCTTCCGTTGCCTCTTCGGTTGGCTGCCATCTGTGCGTTCGCTGCCATCATCAGTGGTGGCATCCCCGGCGGCACCATCAGTGGTGTCATCCCCGACGCCACTAGGGGTTGTGTAGTCGGGATCGGTGTCTTCCGCGGCGTCCTCATAGCGGTGAGGGTATTCCTCCATCTCCTGGGACAGCTCCCAGAATGGCTTGCCGCCCGAACCGCCGGCCTCATCGTTGTCGGCCATGTTCGCTCTAAATAGGAAAAAAGTTTGGTCAAAAAGTCGGTTATTGTCAAGGAACAAGATCTCATCATTTAGGGTTTGTGAGGAATTATCATGGTCTCATCACTTAGGGTTTGTCGACACCGAGGCATCCTAAAAGCTACGGTTTTATCATTTAGAGTGCCGTTGATAGAACATATGGAGTACCGAGGCATCCTAAAATTCACGGAAAATTTCAGCATGACCTTTGCTGAAAATAGGACATATGGAGTACCCGAACTTGCCGGAACGGAAGTTAATCGACATTCCGGCAAACTCAAGGGCCTCTCGGGGTACCTGCAAAATCATCACGACACGATGGTCGGAGACAAAACCCAGCAAACTAGCACCACAATGTGCCTCTACTTTCATATGGATGAAAAGGCCACAGACCATATGGTCCTCTGCTTTCATATGGACAAAAAAGGCCTACACATAGGCACAACAGAGCAGCAAGCCCATCACTCTTTTGGTGAACAGAAGCATATGCAAAAAAAAGTGGTTGTTATTCACAGTACATATACATGATTTGGTTGTTATGCACAGTACATGTCAATTTCCATCAGAGAAATTTAAAAGCTACTTCACATTGCTACTTGTAAATTTCCATCAATACATACTTTAGATTTGCTACTTGCCAATGTCAATTTCCATGCTTGTCATTGAAATTCAAAACAATACACAGTACATGTCAATTTCCATCAGTATAATTCAAAAACTACTTGTCATTGCAGAGAAGCATCAAACAATATTTACATGCTTTCACTGTACAGTTTTCTTCAGATCTTATATTAAGAGATAACAAGCACAGTACTGAATTAAGAGATAACAAGTACAATATTTACATGTCAATTTCGTTTTTTCCACTGTTCAACCACAGAAATAAGAAAAATAACTAGACCCGAGTAATAGCAGTAGAATCACCTATTGCTCTTTTACCACTAGAATGACCGAAGGCTAACTAATCACAAATACCTACTGATATACCACTAGAGTGGCCTGGCCTTTCAATGAGATAGATACCTTCGATTTTTGGAGGTGATCATTATGATCCAGGCTACTTTCCAAGAGGACTGATTAGCCAAGCAACCGTTGAACCAACCCCTGAGATGTTATCAGCCTTTTCCCAAAACCATGATGGCCTAAATATTAGAGTATGTTCATGCAAGAGATGGAAGAACCCAGTAGAACAAGCTAACAAGCAATCTCAGAATTGCATACATATAGATTTAGGATTGTCTAGGGTTACAAGTAGAGCTTAATCTGCTGGTTTAGCCAACTGAAAAGAAGATAAATGCACTAGTTTCACAAGCAACACTAAACTGAACTAAAAATAACTAAGTCTTACATATGGAGCCCCCTCCTTTTATAGCCAAAATGTCCTATGCCACATTGTATGTAATTACAGTGCAACTGACAACAACTAATCCGCTAATTTCAAATGGATCCTATTTAATTAATCTGGCTCTAAACATTGGCAATTATATTCAAAGATTCAGGCCATATTCAGTTGTAATCATTTCAATTCAATCAACATATATAAGTTAAAATGGTACTTTGTGTGTCTCCCTCTATGGATATCAGAGAGATACCGAGGTTCCATGACTGCAACCAAGTTAGTGTAAGTTCCAGCAGGTCACTGAGTTAGAGAGTGGAGCAAGTGCTATCAAACACAGACAAGAACTGGTGCAGAGGAAATGCAGTCTAGTTTTTTCTGTTTTCCTTTTTCTCATTTTCTGAGTGGAAGAAATGTAGTCTAGTGGGAGGTAATCAGATGATGCAATGGCACATCATGAGCAAGAAAGTTTCACTGTGCTTTGGATCACCGACACATGCAGACAAGTGTAATGGTTTCTGAGAGGAGCACTAGTGGGCATGAAAGTTAGCATCACAAAAAGTGAAGAGCAAAGTACTACAATTCATGTGGAATCACTATCATTATCATCAAGCTTGGAAGTTTAACACCGCATCAGCACTAACAAACATATTTCTGTTCTTATACTGAACTGAATGAAGATGGCAATTGTCAACTGTTCATCTTCACCCCAAGTAAAAAGAAACACTGACTTGTCTTGACCTGCTAAGATCTGCAGAATGATCAAAGATTCAAAGGCAGAGACCTGCATTACCCATCTGATGTCACAGGTTTAGCCATGCCCCTCATTGCCTTTGTGTCTACTATTCTCTTAAGCTTAACCAGTGGTCAATCCTTAAGCTAATGGATTTACTTGCATGTTCTGATTACTGATTTCAGGTTGCCCTGGGTGAAACAGAGAAATTGCCAAGTAAAATGCCGGCTGTCTATTGTATCAGACCACAGAGTAATGCACACAAAAATTCCAGGTTGTTCATGTACTAGTGTATCAGACCACAAAAATTCCAGTAAGCACTATCTACAAACAACAGAGTAATGCACACTATCTCCACAAATATCAATTGCCAAGTAAAATGCCGGCTGTCTATTCGGGGAAAATAAATGCCCACTGTGTACACATGCTTCAATTGAAAAATTGACAAATTTCCGAGAACAGCAGCCACTAGCTAGCATCAGCACAATCACCCATCCATGGCACAACAGTAGAGTAGAAGAGGAGCTCACCATCCGGCGACGAGGCAGATGCAGATCCGCGGGGGCCAGCGTTGGAGAGGAGGCCGATTCGGGTCGTTGGCGAGGAGGGGGCGTCTAGGAGGGCGGTGGCGAGGACATGAGCGTCGAGGAAGAGGGAGGGCGTCGGCGTCCCGCCTGGATGCTCTGCGCCACGGGGGAGGTGGGGCGGCGTCCGGCGGAGGATGCGTGCACTACGGAGGAAGCGAGGGGGCGGCGTCGGAGGATGCGTGCACTACGGAGGAGGCGAGAGGGCGCCGACGGCGGGATCCGGGGGAGCGGCGACCGGCGGCTTGTGGCGGCGCTGGTGGGATTTGGGAACAGCTAGCACGTACTCGTCTGGGGGATTTTTTTCTTTGAAGAAGAAGAAGAAAGGAGTCGGGTGGGGCAGCGCTAACAATGGCGCACCCCTCGCAGGTGCGCCATAAACAGAGCATTTCAATGGCGCATCTCTGGTAGTGCGCCATTACTACTCGTAGTAATAGGTTAAAACTGTCCGCGTCTGTGTTATGGACAGAACTACTGCCATGGCCTAGTGGTTGGACCCTTGATGCATAACCCAGCCAGCCAGGGTTCGAATCCTGGCGGCCCCATTTTTTTCAATCTTTTAAAAAAATGTTTTTGATGTATATATGTCTATTGGTTGCACTAGTCCGGTCTTTAAACATTTTTTTACCTTTTTCTGTGTTTTTTCTTTACTGTTTTTGTCAGTTCTTTTTTAGTTTTCTATTAAATATATTTGAATGTATTTGAATATTTGAATGTATTTGAATGTAAATATTGTTAAACAACATACATTTGAATGTAAATATTGTTAAACAACATACATTTGAATGTAAATATTGTTAAACAACATACATTTTAATGTATTTGAATATTTCCTATTAAATATATTTACATCTTTTAGGACAATATACGTGGGCTTATGTGTTTAGATTTAAGATTTGAATCATTGTGATAATTTAAGATTTGAGATAAAAGAATAGGAAAATGCAAATGGAGTGATAAAACCATTGTGCAAAGATTTAGAATTAGATGACATGGTTGAAATCAAGTGATACATGTAATAATTTAGTTGCATGTAATAATTGAGCTTGCCACTGACACACACACACGCGGCCGACACGTCTATTGGTTGCACTAGTCCGGTCTTTAAACATTTTTTTACCTTTTTCTGTGTTTTTTCTTTACTGTTTTTGTCAGTTCTTTTTTAGTTTTCTATTAAATATATTTGAATGTATTTGAATATTTGAATGTATTTGAATGTAAATATTGTTAAACAACATACATTTGAATGTAAATATTGTTAAACAACATACATTTGAATGTAAATATTGTTAAACAACATACATTTTAATGTATTTGAATATTTCCTATTAAATATATTTACATCTTTTAGGACAATATACGTGGGCTTATGTGTTTAGATTTAAGATTTGAATCATTGTGATAATTTAAGATTTGAGATAAAAGAATAGGAAAATGCAAATGGAGTGATAAAACCATTGTGCAAAGATTTAGAATTAGATGACATGGTTGAAATCAAGTGATACATGTAATAATTTAGTTGCATGTAATAATTGAGCTTTCCACTGACACACACACACACGCGGCCGACACGTCGTGATTCAATCTTAGCTATCTTTTCACAATCTTCTTGCCCTTCTTCCTCGCGGTTGAATAATTTAGCCCCGGAACCCCTTGAATTGATCTTCTCTTGAACGGACGTCCTTTAGGTAGGGTGGTCCTGCTTCTTCTTGTGGTGTATGGTACTTCATCGTCGTCGTCATCTTCCATCTTCGGGTCGCCGTACTTGTCAAAGTCTTGCTCATTGGCGACTCCATCCATTCCGATGATGTTCCTTTTGCCTCTCCTCACGACAACACGACTGGGCTTTGGCGGGTCGGTAATGAAGAAGCATTGGTCCACTTTGGAAGCCAGTACCCATGGCTCATTTTTCGCGGTGACGTTTGCGCCCGCGGTCTTGGATTTGGCTTCGGGTATAACCATGGTGGTGAAATACCGGTCTTCTTTTAGGACGCTCTTGGCCCATCTGACACGGAACATCGGGACCTTCTCTCCAGCGTAGCTCAGCTCCCAGATCTCCTCGATCCTTCCGTAGTATCTGTCCTTGTCGTTACCGGTGTAGGATTCCATCGTTACCCCGGAGTTCTGATAATCGCTCTTCATGTCCTTTTCCTCGGTGTAGAATGTGTAGCCGTTGATATCGTACGCCTCATAGGTCATCAGGTTGTGATCGGCGCCCTGTGACAAGGCGAATATGAGTTTTTCTTCCGCGGAAGAATCCTCATGTAAAGGGTACGACAGAAGCTTCTCCTTGAACCAACGCGTGAAACATGAGTTGTGCTCTTTGATTATAGCTCCCTCCGTCCTCTGTTGGCCTCGGTCATTGTACGTCTTCTCAATAAAGATTTTGTGCTCTACCACCCAAGGATCGACCACGTCTATGTGTTGTAGCGCGACTAGGTTTGCTCTTTCAAAGTCGGCGAGTCGACCCATGAAGTCGACATGCATTTCGCGGCGACCCTCGCGGTGACCCCATCCAGCGAGCCTGCCGAGGTGCCTGTTGACGGGCAGACCAACGGGGTTCTCGATGCCTAGATAATTCGTGCAGTACGAGATGCACTCTTCGGTCAGAAAGCCCCTGGCTATGCTTCCCTCTGGACGTGACATGTTGCGAACGTATCCTTTGATGACACCATTCATCCTTTCGAACGGCATCATGCTGTGCAGGAACGTCGACCCGAGTTGGATGATATCCTCCACTATATGGACCAGCAGATGCACCATAACGTCGAAGAATGCGGGCGGGAAGTACATCTCAAGCTCGCATAGTATCACCACGATCTCTTCCTGTAGCCTTCTGAGTTGCCTCACGCCAACCGACTTCCGAGAGATGACGTCGAAAAAGTTGCATAGGCCAAATAGCGTGTCACGGACGTGCGCGTCCATGATCCCACGGATTGCAACTGGAAGTATCTGCGTCATCAGCACGTGACAGTCGTGAGACTTCATCCCGCTGAACTTCTGCTTGGCTGAGTCTAGGTATCTGCTTATCTTCCCTGCGTAACCGTAAGGAAGTTTTACTCCTACGAGGCAGGTGAAAAACTGCTCGATCTCCTTCTGACTTAGAGTGAAGCACGCGGGAGGGTAGTCATATTCGATCTTCTTGGCCTTTTTGCCTTTGCGATGACTTTCCGTGTCCTTCGCCTCATCATCATCATCATCATCATCATCATCATTAGGGCGCCAGAGCTCCTCCCTGATGCCCATTTTTTGCAAGTCTGCCCTTGCTTTCGGCCCATCTTTGGTCCTCTCTGGCATGTTGAGCAGGGTACCAAGCAGACTCTCGCACACGTTCTTCGTGATATGCATGACATCAAGGCTGTGAGGCACACGGAGGATCTTCCAGTACGGCAAGTCCCAGAAAACAGACCTCGTTTTCCATACCTTCAGCAGCGGCTCTGGCGCCTTTCGCTTCTTTCCCGGCGGTGGGCACTCTTTCCAATTTTTCAACAGCTCGTCTATTTCCTCGCCGCTCCTCGTACGTGGGGGGCTTCGGGGTTCGGTTTCACCATCGAACAGATCCTTGCGTTTTCTCCATGCGTCATCGTCGCGAAACCACCTTCGATGTCCCATGAACACGGTTTTCGAAGACCCGGGATCTCTATCTAGCTGGCGATACGTTGTGTCATCCATGCACCGTACGCATCCAGAAAATCCATGGACTACCTGCCCCGCGAGATATCCGTAACCGAGATAGTCGTGCACCGTCGTGAGCAGTGCGGCTCTCATAGGGAAATATTCTTTCTCTGCGGCGTCCCACGTATTGGCTGGCGTTTTCCACAGCGTGTCTAGCTCCTCCTTCAGCAGCCCCAGATACAGATTGATGTCGTTCCCTGGTTGTTTCGGCCCTTCAATTAGCATACTCATGTGAATGTACTTCCTCTTCATGCACAACCAGGGGGGAAGGTTGTACATCCACACAAACACAGGCCAGGTGCTATGTGTGCTTCTCTGGCTGCCAAACGGATTGACTCCATCGGTGCTCGCGCCGAGCACGATGTTCCTTGGATCCTTACCAAATTCTGGGTATTCAAAATTCAACGCTTGCCACTGGCTCGCATCCTTAGGGTGACTCAGCATCTTGTCTTTTTTATCTATCTCCGGATCATTTGCGTCATCTTCTCGCTTCTTCTCCTCCCTATCCGCGTGCCAACGCAGGAGCTTTGCTACCTTAGGATCCGCGAAATACCGCTGCAGACGAGGAGTGATCGGAAAGTACCACACCACTTTTCGAGGAGCTTTCTTCCTCTTCTTGTATCGAGTGACGCCGCACACCGGACATATGGTAGACTCCGTGTGCTCGCCCCGATAAATGATGCAATTGTTCATGCAGACATGGTATTTCACGTGCGGTAAATCCAGAGGACACACGATTTTCTTCGCCTCCTCCAAACTGGTCGGGCACTTGTTCCCCTTCGGAAGACGTTCGTGCCAGAATGACATGTTCTCGTCGAAGCATGCGTCCGTCATTTTGTGTTTTACCTTCATCTCCAGAGCCATGAGCGTTACTTTCAGGCGGGTATCCTCGGGCCTGCATCCTTCATACAATGGAGTAACCGCGTCTGTCTCCAGTTGATCCAGCTTGGCTTTCTCTCGGGCGGCAGCTCTTGCATTACCCGTCTGCTTGCGAAGCAGCTCTTGAATATGAGGGTCATGCACCCAGCCCATCGATGGTCCATCGTCGTCTGCTCCGGCATCTTCATCTTCATGATGATGCCCTTCGTCTTGATCTTCCTCATCATCATGTCCGGCATCTTCTACATGATGACCGTGTCCTGCATCTACTTCGTGATCATGTCCCGGAGATTCTTCGTCTTCTCGCCCGCCCTCGCCGCTATTGTCTTGCTGCCCTTCCTTTTTTCTGCTTGCCCGGCCCCCATGGATGACTTCATAGTCATCTTCATCACCTTGCCACCGATAGCCATCCATGAAACCACGCAAGAGCAAGTGGTCCCGCACCTGCCCGGAATCCGGGTCCGCAATAAGGCTCTTCAGCTTGCATCTTCGACACGGACATCTTATCTCCGTCTCGTTCTTTTGAAGCATCTCGGCCTTCGCGGAGCTCAAAAACCTATTTACGATGCCTTCGGTCATCGTGCGGACCATGGTCGCCTGCGGGGTAGAGCAAAATGATATTTTAGAACAAAAAAAAATTTGGCATGACTTTGCCTAAAAATAGGACCAAAAAGAATGCATATAGTGCCAAATTCTCGCCGAAACGGAAATGAATCAACATTCCAGCAAAATATTGGCAACTATCGCATTTCAAATACCGGTACCTGCAAACACAAACATATGCAACACCACAAACATACGTAGATCTCTAGGCCATAAAAAGTGTGTACGTTGTTGGAGACGGAGAGAAAAGTAGATCTAGAACATAAAGAAAGCTTTCCCCTTACTTACCTATCAAAAAAAGGAAATTTGACCACTTAATTTGGGTGAATCTATGGTGCAAATGAGGTGAGGAGGAGGAGCAAGAAGACCAAATCTGTTTTGGTGGAGGGGGGAAAGTGAGTGTGTGGTAGGTGTGGCTGCCTAATTATAGCTACTGCTCCCAGGTTACCAGTGGCGCACCCCTTCAGTGGTGCGCCACTAGTAGCCAGCAATACTAGTGGCGCACCAGTGAAGGGGTGCGCCACTGCTATGTTTTTTTTTTGGACCACCATGCCCAGCTTTACCAGTGGCGCACCAGGGCAAGGTGCGCCACTACTATCAAAAATAGTAGTGGCGCACCTTGGCCTGGTGCGCCACTGGTAATCCTGGGCATGGCTGGCTACTGTTCAAAAAAATAGTAGTGGCGCACCAGGGCAAGGTGCGCCACTACTATCAAAAATAGTAGTGGCGCACCTTGTCCTGGTGCGCCACTGGTAAGCCTGGGCATGGCTGGTTACTGTTCAAAAAAATAGTAGTGGCGCACCCCACACCTGGTGCGCCACTAGTAATGTCACTATTAGTGGAGCACCTGTTTGTGGTGCGCCACTGCTATATAGTAGTGGTGCACCACATCTCTGGTGCGCCACTAACAGTGATATTACCTATAGCCGTTTTTCTAGTAGTGATATGGGTGCAGGAGGTACATCGGTGGAGTTGCGGGGGCCCCACGAGGCAGGGGGGCACGCCCTAGGGGGTGCCCCCCTCGTGAGAACCTCCCTTGGCTCCTGACGTGGGATCCAAGTCTATCCGGTAGCTTTCCTTCCAAAAATAACTTCTCTAGTTGATTTGTTCCGTTTCGACTCCGTTTGATATTCCTTTTCTTTGAAACACTGAAATAGGCAAAAAACAGCAAATCTGGGCTGGGCCTCCGGTTAATAGGTTAGTCCCAAAAATAATATAAAAGTGGATAATAAAGCCCAATATTGCCCAAAACAGTAGATAACATAGCATGGAGCAATCAAAAATTATAGATACATTGGAGACGTATCACTTATCCAAAAACACCTACAAAGTACTTCTAGTTTCATACTTGTTCTAGGTAAAGCGAACGTCCAGCGTGCGTAGAGTTGTATCAGTGGTCGATAGAACTTGAGGGAATAATTGTTCTACCTTTAGCTCCTCGTTGGGTTCGACACTCTTACTTATCGAAAGAGGCTACAATTGATCCCCTATACTTGTGGGTTATCAAGACCTTTTTCTGGCGCCGTTGCCGGGGAGTCATAGCATGGGGTGAATATTCTCGTGTGTGCTTGTTTGATTTATCACTAAGTAATTTTTTATTTGCTATTCTTAGTTGTTCTTTATCTTTAGTTATAGATATGGAACACGAAATACCAAAAAATTAGGTGTACTTGCTACTCATGGAGATGAGGAACCTCCTAAAACCCTTGATGCTCGTTATGTGACAGATATTATGTACTACTTTGATAATCCTGAGAAAACCCCATTCAACTTTGTAATGGTTGTAACGTTGGATCAGCGTGAATACTTTAGGGATTATCGCTTGACACAAAAAGGGAAACTATTATGGGATCAAATTTATATGTTGAAGTGGTATGCTAGGCAACTATGCTTGAGATATGATTATACTTGTTGCTCTAGGATGAAGGCTCCACACCTTCCCTTTTCATGCAAATTTAATGATACTAAAACCTTAGCTTCTTATGCTAATGGTATCTATGATTACTATGATGTGGAACAAATAGAAGAATTTGTTGCTTTTATGGGTGCTTATGAAATTGAATCTACGTTTAAAGAGTTTAAAGATTTTGATGATTCAGTTTATAGACCTGAAAATTTAGCTATCCTTAAATATTGTTATGAGATTATGAATACAATTACGATATTAATGCACTTATTGAGAAAGTCTCTGCTGTCCAAGAAGAGACTAATATTTTGCAGGAGTCTAAGGAAGAAGAAATTACTTAAACTGTGAGCTCATTGGATGAAAAAGATGATGAGGAGAACGAAGAACAAAAGGAGGAAGAGCGGATTGATCACCCGTGCCCACCTTCTAATGAGAGTAACTCTTCAACTCATACATTGTTTAATGTACCTTCGTGCTTATCGAAGGATGATTGCTATGATGACTACTATGATCCCGTTGATTCTTTTGAAATATCCCTTTTTGATGATGCCTGCTATGCTTGTGGCCAAGATGCCAATATGAATGATGCTTATGGAGATGAACTTGCTATAGTTCCTTATGTTATGAATGATATTGTTGCTATTGCACCCACGCATGATAGTCCTATTATTATTTTAATTCTCCAAACTACACTATATCGGAGAAGTTTGCTCTTATTAAGGATTATATTGATGGGTTGCCTTTTACCGTTGCACATGATGATTTTGATAGATATAATGTGCATGTGCTTTCTGCTCCTACTTGCAATTATTATGAGATAGGAACTATATCTCCACCTCTCTATGTTTCCAACATGATAAAGTTGCAAGAAACTGTTTATACTATGCATTGGCCTTTACTATGTGTGAATGAATTGTTCTTTTATGACTTGCCGATGCATAGGAAGAGAGTTAGACTTCGTCATTGCTTGATATATGTTTATTTGTTCTCACTACTAAATGCCAAATCATTGCTAATTAAAATTGGCTTTGCTATACCTTGGTATCCGGGTGGATTCACTACTTGAGCACTATATGCCTAGCTTAATGGCTTTAAAGAAAGCGCTGCCAGGGAGACAACCCGGAAGTTTTAGAGAGTCATTTATTTCTGTTGAGTGCTTTCATATAGTTTAAAAACAACAAAAATAAAGAGGGGAACCCAAAACTTTTTCAAAAAGAAAAGCGAAAGTGAGAAAGACGAGCATTGTTGAAGTGGGAGCTAGCCTTGAACTTTGTTCATGCTCACGGAAACTTTGTGAATCTTAATTACAGAAACTTTTCAACAAAAATAATTATCCCCTTGTACAATTCCATTGTATTATAAAAATAATGTGCCAAGGTTTGCCTTTAGGATGTTTACAATGCTTGTTGGTTTGTATGGTGCAGGACAAAAACTTTGGCTGTAGTGCGCGATTTTTAATGTTTTACTGGAACGTCAAATGGTTCTGATTATTTTTGCACTCTCTTTATATACAAATTTTTTATTTTTCCTAATTTAGGCAGAATTTTTCAAGTATCATAAGTATGGTGAATGTTCAGATTATTACAGAATGTTCTGTTTTAGACAGATTATGTTTTTGATGCATAGTTTGCTTGTTTTGATGAAAGTATCAATTTATATCAGTGGATTAAGCCATGAAAAAGCTATATTACAGTATACACAATGCAAAAACAAAATATGAATTGGTTTGCAACAGTACTTAGAATAGTGATTTGCTTTATTATACTAACGGATCTTACCGAGTTTTCTGTTGAGGTTTTGTGTGGATGAAGTGTTCGATGATCGAGAAGGTTTCGATGTGAGAAGAAGGAAGAGAGGCAAGAGCTCAAGCTTGGGGATGCCCGAGGCACCCCAAGTAAATATTCAAGGAGACTCAAGCGTCTAAGCCTGGGGATGCCCCGGAAGGCATCCCCTCTTTCTTCAACAAGTATCGGTATGTTTTCATATTCGTTTCGTTCATGCGATATGTGCAAATCTTGGAGCATCTTTTGCTTTAGTTTTCATTTTTTTCTTTTATGCACCATAATGGTATGATATGGTCCTTGGTTGATTTAAAGAATGCTCTTTGCACTTCACTTATATCTTTTGAGTATGGCTTTATACAATGCTTCATGTGCTTCACTTATATCATTTGAAGTTTGGATTGCTTGTTTCTCTTCACATAGACAACCGCCATTTGTAGAATGCTCTTTTGATTCACTTATATTTGTTAGAGCGTGGGCATATATTTTGTAGAAAGAATTAAACTCTCTTGCTTCACTTATATCTATTTAGAGAGATGACAGGAACTGGTCATTCACATGGTTAGTCATAAAATCCTACATAAGACTTGTAGATCACTGAATATGATATGTTTGATTCCTTGCAATAGTTTTGCGATATAAAGATGGTGATATTAGAGTCATGCTAGTGGGTAGTTGTGGATTGTAGAAATACTTGTGTTGAGGTTTGTGATTCCCGTAACATGCACGTATGGTGAACCGTTATGTAACGAAGTCGGAGCATGATTTATTTATTGATTGTCTTCCTTATGAGTGGCGGTCGAGGACGAGCGATGGTCTTTTCCTACCAATCTATCCCCCTAGGAGCATGCGCGTAGTACTTTGTTTCGATGACTAATAGATTTTTGCAATAAGTATGTGAGTTCTTTATGACTAATGTTGAGTCCATGGATTATACGCACTCTCACCCTTCCATCATTGCTAGCCTCTTCGGTACCGTGCATTGCCCTTTCTCACCTCGAGAGTTGGTGTAAACTTCGCCGGTGCATCCAAACCCCGTGATACGATATGCTCTATCACACATAAGCCTCCTTATATCTTCCTCAAAACAGCCACCATACCTACCTATCATGGCATTTCCATAGCCATTCCGAGGTATATTGCCATGCAACTTCCATCATCATCATATACACGACTTGAGCATTTATTGTCATATTGCTTTGCATGATCGTAAGATAGCTAGCATGATGTTTTCATGGCTTGTCCGTTTTTTGATGTCATTGTTATGCTAGATCATTGCACATCCCGGCACACCACCGGAGGCATTCATATATAGTCATATCTTTGTTCTAGCATCGAGTTGTAATATTGAGTAGTAAGTAAATAAAAGTGTGATGATCATTGTTGGGGATATAAATATTTGTGTAAGCCGCCAGGGGGGGGCGGGTTATGCAAAGAAGACTCGTCAGAGAGAAGCTCAAGACCAAGCATGAAGATGGCGGTTCAATAAAAGGTCTAAGGCCCACGGGCGGCTTAAGGCCTGTAGCGGTAAACCGCCATGATGGCAAGACTTGTAACAAAAGGTAGAATTAATTAGTCCACGAGCCGGACACTGTCTATGAGCCGTCCGGGACTCTGTAGGCCACAGGGCGTCAACCCGTGTATATAAGGGGACGACCCGCCGGCGGCTTAGGAAAAGAAACAACCCATCGAGAGCCAGGCATAGTGTATCTCGCTTCCTGGTCATCGAAATATCAAGCAATACCAACCCAACTAGACGTAGGCCTTACCTTCATCGTAAGGGGCTGAACTAGTATAAATCTCCCGTGTCCTTTGTCCCGATTAACCCCTTTAAGCTTCCTAGTTGCGATGGCTCCACGACTAAGTCAATGTAAGAGGACATCTGCCGCGACGATTCCACGACAGTTGGCGCCCACCGTGGGGCCAGCGCATGGTGGATTTGAGTTCTTGAAGGGTAGCTTCGAATGGCTCAAGGGATATGCAGTCGGCCGGATGACCAAGAGTCATCGTGGCAAGATCTACATCGACGAGGAAGGCTGGGGCCCCGACGCCGGCTCAGTTGAGTACGGATATCGGGTCCCCTTCGGCGGAATCCACGTCTTCATTGGCCGGATTGGGGAGCCGGGCCCTGAGCCGGACAACTGCACTGACCTGATCGAGACGGCTCAGTGCGCGAGACTCGCCCGAGCTCAACCCGTCGTGAAATGTGCCTTCATGGGCTGCATCCATGGAGGGGAATTCTCTGAAGGATCTGAAGGTGGTGGTGAGACGGCTGTCCTCTCTGATGGTGATTCGTCCGCCGGTTCAACAGATTCGTTATATCCAGTACAAGATGGCGGGCTTGGGGGCTGTTCCGATGGCAGCACTATTTCGGACCCCTCTGAGTCGCCAAATTGGGCGGGAGTCTTCATGGCTGGTACTCAACCCGGCTAAAATTCCACAGCCGTAGCAGCCATAACGTCCGGGTCAGGAGCAGCCGGAGCAGGAGGCCCCGTGCGCCCGCCGGCTCAGGTGCTGATGGATCTCATGGATAAACTTACGGCCATGTTAACCACTACAGTTATCCCTGCGAATCAAGATGAGCATAATGCAGAGGTAGCACAGGTTCGTGAGGAGATAGCCCGGGCCAAGGAGGCCTTGGCACCTGAGGATGTCAGGTTAGCTGCAGAATGGGCGGCTTTGGATGCTCAGGTGCAGCAGCTCCAGTCAGAGGCTTTCCAGCTTACCATGAGCCTGAACGCGTCTAATGAGGTGGTGAGGAGAAGGCATCAGAAAACTCAGTCCCGTTTACCCCTGGTTTACGATCCACGGAACCTCTTCGCGACGCCTGGAGCGGGACCAAGTAACCCGCCGAAGGTCAGTTAGTTCATGACAGCCGGGGGTCCGATTCCACCTCAAGTGATGACACCTCCTCATGGGAACATGGCACCACCCCGTTATGTGCCGATACCACCGGGTCACTTCTCCAACCCCATGGAAAACTTAATTGCAGCGTCAGCACATTTGGCGGCTCTTCTAGTGGACGGTGATGATCCGACAACAGTGGAGACCCGGAGGATTAGAGACCTCGTTCAGACGGCCCTGGCTCAGCAAGAGACCTATTCTTATAGCCGGGACAGGATTCATTCAGCCCCACCGCCTTGGTTAGCTCCGACTCGTCCAAACCGGAGCCCGAGTTACAGCAGGCACATGAAGTCAGAGGCTTTATCAAGCAACGCTCAGCGCCGTAACCAACCCGGCGGTTATAACCCGGTGCAGGACCGAATACATCAGGAAGAAGAGTGGGCGGCTCAATTGGCGGCTCAGTTGACAGCTCAGGAGGCCCTTCCGGATTATCCGACGACTTCTGTTGAGGCAGGAGTAGCCACCAGAACCGGCGGTGTCCCTTGTTTAATGCCGGCTCTATGAAATGTGCGCTTGCCCAAGGACTTCAAGGGGCCTCGGAAGGTGCCAAATTACACGGCCGACTTACAGCCCGGAGCGTGGATTGAAAGTTACGAGATGGCCATGGAGCTGTTGGAGGTCAGCGACGGAGCAATGGCTAAGTACTTCACCATGATGTTGGACGGAAGGGCCCGGTCTTGGTTAAAGAGTTTACCACCCAATTCCATTAGTTCTTGGGCAGAGCTAAAGGCCCAATTCATACAGAACTTCAAAGACACTTGCAAGCAATCTATGTCGATTGTGGACTTGACAAATTGTAAGCAAGAGGAGGGTGAATCCACAACTCATTGGGTGCGCCGGGTCAAGGAGATTATACATTCATCTGACAAGATGGATGCCGGCTCTACAGTCCTCATGTTGGAAAAGAATTACCGTTTTGAGCCGCTGAGACAGAAACTGGGGCGCCTTAAGCGTGATTGCAATGATATGGGTACGCTGATGGCAGCTTTAGTTAAATATGCCGACTCTGATAGTACCAAGGATCCCGCGTCTGATGAGGAAAAGACAGGGAAGGGAAAGAAGAACGACAATGGAAAGGGTTAGCAGCATAACCCGGCGAATCAAGGAGGCAATAAGCTCAAGGCGGAAGGTAACCCAGAGTTTGTGGCCAAAGCCAATGCGCAGGGTAACAATCAGAGACGTAAGGGAAAACCGCCCACTCGATCCGGTGGGTCAGGCCCATCTCTTGAGCAGCTACTCAATGAGCCCTGCCCGATACACGGCACCCGGGAACGACCCGCCACTCACTTGTGGAAAGATTGTGCCATCATGAAAGCTTTCAAGAATTCCAACACGTTTGATGGTAATCATGGGTCGGGTGGCGGCTCAGGTGCCGGCGGCTTTCATGGCCCGGGCGGCGGTTCAAGTTCCGGCTTTCAGGGAAATCAAGGTGGCTATAATCAATAGCAGTCTAGTCAAGGAGGACAGCAGCAGCAGCAGTCGGGTTATCAAAGGCCATCCGAAGCAGCTGAATGGTGGGCAGTATCATGTGTTCACCACTAGCTTATGCAAACATGGCCAGAAGATTCATAAAAGGGTTGTGAACTCTGTTGAGCCGGCAGTTCCTCGTTACCTAAGGTGGCCAGAGCAGCCCATCGTATGGAGCAGGGAAGATCACCCTCCCCGGGTTGATAATCCGGGTCAATTAGCCTTGGTGGTGGCACCTCAGGTTGGTGGATATAAATTCACCAAGGTACTCATGGATGGAGGTAGCAGTATCAACATCCTCTATTTCAAGACCTTTCAGCGCATGGGTTTAACTGATAAGAGTTTAAGGACATCCAACACCGTCTTCCATGGAGTGGTGCCTGGTAAGTCGGCATACCTGGTCGGTAAGATCGAATTGGAGGTGGCCTTTGGAGATGAATATGGTTCCAGGGCTGAGAAATTGACGTTTGAGGTGGTCAAAATCAAAAGTCCATATCATGCTCTGTTTGGGCGGCCGGCTTACGCCAAATTCATGGCACGACCGTGTTATGTTTATCTGCAGCTTAAAATGTTGGGTCACAAGGGCACCATCGCTGTGCATGGGAGTCGAAAGGTGGCCTTGGAGTGTGAAGAGGGCGACGCGGCTTATGCTGAGTCTGTTTGTGCAGCAGAAGAGCTAAAGTTTTATCAAGATAACGTTGACCCAGCAGATATGACCTCCCTCAAGAAGCCAACCACGGAACATGACCCGGTGATGAAGTTTAAGTCAGCTGCTGAGACCAAGCTTGTCGACTTCACTCCAGGCGATTCGTCTAAGCAATTCAGTATCAGTGCCAACTTGGATCCTAAATAGGAAAGCACGCTCATCGAGTTCATCCATGAGAATCGGGACATCTTTGCATGGAAACCTTCCGACATGCCGGGTGTACCGAGAGGACTCGCTGAGCACACTCTTAATATTGATCCGAAGTATAAACCGGTCAGACAATTTCTTCGGCGGTTCAACGAAGAAAGACAAAAAGCTATTGGAGAGGAGGTTGCCTGGCTCTTAGCGGCTGGGTTTATTGTCAAAGTTTTTCATCTGGAGTGGTTGGCAAATCCGGTGCTCGTGCTCAAGAAGAATGGCACCTGGCGGATGTGTGTGGATTACACGGACTTAAATAAAGCTTGTCCGGCTGATCCTTTTGCTCTCCCCCGTATTGATCAAATCATTGATGCTACAGCGGGTTGTGAGCGTTTGAGTTTTTTGGATGCTTATTCTGGATATCATCAGATCAAGATGGCAGTTAAGGACCAGGAGAAGACGGCTTTCATCACTCCGTTTGGAGCCTTCTGCTATTTGTCTATGCATTTTGGGCTTAAGAGTGCCCAGGCGACTTATCAGCGGTGTGTACAGAACTGTCTCCACAATCAGATTGGGCGCAATGTTCATGCTTATGTGGATGATATAGTGGTGAAGTCCAGAGAGAAGGAAACCTTGATATCTGATCTAAAGGAGACCTTTGATAATCTCCGGGTCTACAAGATGATGCTTAACCCGGACAAGTGTGTGTTTGGTGTGCCTGCAGGCAAGCTTTTGTGGTTTCTGGTCTCGAACAGGGGCATTGAAGCTAATCCGGAGAAGATCAAGGCAATCACCTCTCTGGCTAAGCCGGCGTGCATCAATGATGTTCAGAGATTGGCGGGTCGAGTTGTTGTCTTAAGCCGGTTCATAAGCCGGTTAGGTGAGAAGGCCCTACCGCTATACCAGATGATGAAGAAGACATACACTTTTGTTTAGAGCAACGCTGCTAATACTGCCTTTTAGGATTTAAAGAGACAGTTATCTGAACCGCCGGTCCTAGCAGCTCCTATTGATAGAGAGCCTTTGCTGTTATATGTGGTCGCTAACTCACGAGCTGTCAGTGTTGCGATCATGGTGGAGCGCAAGCAGGCTGGCAAGGAACATCCAGTTCAACGACCAGTTTATTACATCAGTGAGGTGCTCATTGAATCTAAGCAAAGATATCCACATTGGCAGAAGCTTGTTTACGGAGTGTTCATGGCAAGCCGGAATCTGAAGCAATACTTCCAAGGTCACCCTATCACTGTGGTGAGTTATGCCCCCTTAGGAGACATAATCCAGAACAGAGAGGCTACGGGACGAGTCGCCAAGTGGGCCGTTGAGCTTGGGCCTCACGGTCTCAAGTACATGCCACGTACTGCTATTAAGTCTCAGGTCTTGGTGGATTTTAACAATGATTGGACAGAGTTGCAGGCACCTGAGGAGAAGCCGGATAACACATATTTGACTATTCACTTTGATGGGTCCAAGTAGTTAGAAGGCTTGGGGGCTGGAGTAGTTTTAACTTCCCCTCGCGGTGACAAATTCTGTTATGTGCTCCGGCTTATGTTTCCTTGTACTAACGATGTAGCCGAATATGAGGCCTTACTCCATGGTCTTTGGATGGCCAAAGAAATGAATTTGAGTCGGGTAAGGTGCTTGGGTGACTCAGACCTTGTGGCTCAACAAATGTCAGGCAAGTGGGACTCCAAGGATCCCCTTATGGCGGCTTACCGTCGCGAAGTTTATGTTGTAGCCAGGCACTTCAAGGATTATCAGGTGGAGCACATCGATCGAAGGAAGAATGAGGCGGCTGATGCCTTAAGCCGGCTAGGATCTCAACGTAAGCCGGTGCCGCCTAACACCTTTCTTGACGTTTTGCATAATCCTTCTGTCAAGCTGCCTACAGAAGATCTAGCAGTGCCAGACCCGGAGGCGCAGCTGGTGGCGGCTCTCCACGTCATCCCAGATTGGACAGTGCCTTATTTGGCTTATATGACCCGGGGAGAGTTGCCTGAGGATGAGACTTTGGCGAGACAAATCATCCGGCGGTCCAAGTCCATGACAATCATTAATGGCGAGTTACATCACCGTAGCGTCACCGGAGCATTTCAACATTGCGTGTCGCCTGTGGAGGGTCAGGAAATACTTCATGAGATCCATGAAGGGGATTGCGGTCATCATGCCAGCTGAAAATCCCTTGTGGCCAAGGCTTTCTGTCATGGGTTTTATTGGCTAACGGCTCATGCTGATGCAGAAGATCTGGTCAGTAAATGTGACGGATGTCAAAAATTCTCACGGCGAGCTCATGTGCTGGCTCAGGAGTTGAGGATGATTCCAATTACTTGGCCGTTCGCTGTCTGGGGGCTTGACATGGTTGGACCTTTCAAAAGTTCTAAAGATAAAAAGACACATCTCCTGGTGGCAGTGGATAAGTTCACAAAGTGGGTCGAGGCCGAGCCGGTCAGTAAGTGTGATGCAGCCACGGCGGTTCAGTTCATGAAAAAGGTGATCATTCGTTTTGGATTTCCACACAGCATCATAACTGACAATGGAACTAATCTCTCCAAGGATGCCATGGAAGAGTTCTGTCAAAGGGAACATAACCGGCTTGATGTTTCGGCTGTTGCTCACCCTCAGTCCAATGGTCAAGAAGAAAGAGCAAATCAGGAGATGTTGAAGGGCATCAAACCCCGGCTCTTGGTCCCCTTATAGCGGATGCCGGGTTGTTGGGTGGAGGAGTTACCCTCTGTACTTTGGAGCATCAATACTACACCTAACAGATCTACGGGTTACACACCTTTCTTCATGGTGTACGGAGCAGAGGCGGTCCTGCCAAGTGACATCCGTCATGACTCACCTCGCATGGCGGCTTACGTTGAGGCTAACAATGAAAAAGCTCGTCAGGATGCACTTGACTTGTTGGACGAAGAGCGAGACTTGGCTATAGCCCGCTCAACGATTTACCAGCAAGACCTGCACCGCTACCACAGCTGTCGGGTTAGGTCCAGAACCTTTCAAGAAGGCGATTTAGTGCTCCGGCTCATCCAGGATCAATCTGATATGCACAAGCTATCCCCTCCTTGGGAAGGACCCTTTGTGGTCAGCAAGAATCTGAACAACGGGTCATATTACCTTATCGATGTTCGAGAGCACAAAGACTCACGTAAGTCGGAGGAGGAGACCCGCTGGCCATGGAATATCGCTCATCTTCGGCCTTATTATACTTGAGCCACCGGCTCTAATATGTAGACATTTTGATAATGTATATATTAGATAAAGCAATAAAGCAGGACCTCTGTCCTTTTTCCAACCTAAACAAGTGTATGTGTCTTCTTTATCATGTGGTGGAAACAACCACCAGGGAACGGGTCATATCTGAATCCGCCTTTCTCTCTGGTCTGGCTTAAGATCATATCTGAATCTAGCCATGGTCACCTGGGGGCTTCCTGTTCAAACATAGGTCGTATTCGAACCAAAGAGAACATAGCTGTCGATACCCATTTGATCGGCATACTGCCAAACCCACCTAGGGGCTTCTTGATCATATTTGAATCATAGCTTAACCCTTTTGGGTCTGACGTGGATCGTATTCGAATCAGCATCATTAAACAACTCTTATGGTCGCTTGGGGGCTTCCTGTTCAAACATAGGTCGTATTCAAACCAAAGAGAACATAGCTGCCGATACCCACTTGATCGGCATCGCCACAGCCATGGGGGCTATATGATCGTATCCGAATCTTAGCTTAACCCCTTTGGAATGGTTCACTGATCGTATTCGAATCAGAGGCCTTTAAATCTTATTTATTATTTGTCATGTTTTGTAAGTGTCAATATTTAACTATCTTGAGACTCTCTTGAAAATATTATGGAGTGGATTTCGTTCCTCCGGATTAGTATTGGTTACCTTGGGATGTTACGAACCAGGTGAACTTCTATATATCAATTTTCAGGAGTTAAGAGTACCCTCAGGGGTTGGGTTATATGAGCCGAAGAGGTAACTACAAGCATCACAGGTATATCATTATGATTATGTCTACTAAGTATAATCGTAAGTTGGTTTTCCTAATATTGCTTGGTATATACTCCAGGTTATCAATACCTTTATATGACCCCCGCGACGGTAAGTGGCCAGAGGATTCTTTGTTTGTCCCTTATGCAGGATCAGGCAAGTAACTTTTTTTAAACATAAAGGAACAAGAAGATCAATAAAAAGCTGGAAATATACGGCGATGGCGGCTTAAGAAAGTATCGAGCGCCATAAACATGCGCGAAGGCATGACAAAAACCAAGAGTTTTTCTACCCTATTACAAGACTCCTCGAGTCTGAATAGTGAAGCATTGTTTTTCACAAAGACACAAACATATGACACCCGACGTCTTTACTCCTTTGGTCGGCTTGATGATTCCGGGTTATCCTTCTCCGCCTCTTCGTCTGCTGCCCTGTCCTAGAAGGTTGATGAGGTCCAGTCAATGCCACTCAAGGCTTCAAACTCAGCTTCATCATCTATTAAACAGGTTGGGTCGACTTCAGGGGCAAAGGTATGCTTACGAGTTGGAGGGATCAGGCTGACATCATCATAATGAGGTGTTGGAATCCTCCGGTTCTCGCTGTCATAACCCGGCTGGTACTTGGTAAGTTCAGTGTCGTTCCCATGAGAGTAGCCACAGGGCGTATGTCTTTTACACAGGCGGTGAAGTCCGCCTCATCAAATAAGTTTCCATCTTCCTTCAGACTCGGGTATCCAAGACTGAGGTCGGCCGGGTCTAGCTCTGGAATCCATGCCTTGGCCCAGCTCAGGGCAGCTATAGCTCCGGCTCTGGCAGATGCTCGTCTTAGCTCTTGGACCCGCTGAGGCAGCATGGCAAGCCGTTTTAGCACATCTTGCAGGAGATGGGCGACATCATTTGATAAAGCCACAACGGCCAAAGCACGTTGTGACCCGGTGTACAATTGCTCCACCAGAGTATAGTCTGCCTTCATTTTAACCACCATGTCCTGCTTGAGGTTTGTGCTCCTGGGGCCTGTATTATTAAACAAAGGGTAAGCCGGAGGCAATAACTAACCTAGTAATCAAAGGAAGGATGGCAATATTTGAGGTTCATATAAAGTAACTTACCGAATATTGCTGAGACCATTCGAGATATCTGACGCTTCAAGCCGGACAGCTCGGTGTTTGCTTTTGCAAGGGATGCTTCAGCTGTCTCGGCCCGAGTCACCAGAGAGGCCTTCTCATCAGCCCAGGTTTTCTTCTCCGATTCAAAGTTCTTCTTCAACTTATCTTGTTCAGAGACGCTTCAAACTTGGAGTTGGCCTTTTGAATTTCAAGTTCCTGGGCTGCCAGGCGGCTCTTCAGGTCCGCAATATCCGACTCAAATTGACTTATGGTGGTCTGCATTGGTACCAATCATAGTCAGGATCATGATACAAATAAAGTTAAGTCCCAAGCACTTTGCAAGCAAAGATACTTGACACTTGGGGACTAGTGTATGCTGAAGAATTCTAAATTACTACGCCGGCTTATACAAACTAAAGTCCCAAGCACTTTGCAAGCAAAGATACTTGGCACTTGGGGGATAATGCGTATCGCAAGTTCAAGGTATCAGGCTACAACCGGGTTAAGTATTTTCTCTTTAAACCGGATAAGTAGTGCTAGACAGTTTTCTAAGTCTACAGCATATTTACTCATAAGCAATAGACTTGGGGGCTGGTACAGTAAGTATAATTGACAGTCAGGAAGCATAAGTCATACCTCAGAGTTTTGCTGTATTTGCTTCACCATGTCAACTTTCAGGTCATGGCTGCTATGCACCTGGTTGATATAGCCCGAGACGATCTCTCCTATACTCAAATGAGTATAGTCAGTAATGTCCATCTTGGCTTTACGGCGCTCTAGCAACTCCTCCTTAGCAGAACACTTGGCAAGAACAGTGGGCCGGGCCGGCTCAACGAACTGAGTCTTGAGAATTTCCACTTCTGGGTCAGTCGTCTTGGCCGGGCTAAGTGCTTCGGGGTTAACAGAATCATCAAGAATATCTTCAGCAGGCGGGTCAGAAGTTGGTGCCGGAATATCTTGAGCCGGTTCAGGTGGCGGTTGATGTGTGGAAGAGTCGGGGGCAGCCGTGCCCAGTTCTGACTCAGTCACTATAGGGTCTTGGGCCGGCTTATCTTTCTTTGTTTTCTTCCTGGGCTTCACTTGCACATTGTGGACAAGGCAGAAAGGTGAGTGCCAAAATATAAGTAAGATAAAGCATAAGGTAAACAAATCGACATTACCCAGGGGCAGTTTTAAAGGCCGGCATGTTTGACTGCATAGACTCGCCGGAGGAAGGAGAGGTATCCTTATAATTGGAGTCAGATGAATTAAGAGGTTGACGAATTAAACCCGCCAAAGGTGAAGCAGAGCGTAAGTCGGAGATAACCTCGTTCCGACACTTCCTAGTGACGTCAGGTAAGCCGGAGGAGAGCTCTGCATCCTTGCTGGTCCGGGTCTGCCTCCGGCTTTCAATTTGCTGTCGCTTCAAAAGAAAGTCAGGGTCTTGGTAAGCCAAAGGATGTGAAAATCTTACTTTCTGGGTTACTCTTCGAATTCTCTGACGCGGCAGAGGCTCGGAGTCGGAGGAGATTATAGTTACCTCTTCTTCGACGGGTTGGCTATTTCCCGTGTCTTCCTAAAAGAGAAGTAATGTCAGTGAGATGATGATAAAAGAGTCAGGGAAGTTTAAAAGTTACATCTTCTTCATTGTCATCAGAGTCATCAAGTTGGAACATCTCTGAGGCGCTTGGTTTCCTTTTCTTGGAAGTAGTAGGCTTGGCGGCTTTTTTGTCGGCTCTCTTAGCCGCCCTGGCTTGTTTGGCCGCCTCATGGTCATACTGGACCTTCCAGAAGCCGTCATTTGCTTGTGAGAAATCGTAAAAGGTTGTAAGTAAAAGCAAGGTATACACGGTAAAGGGTAGTTATTGAGGCTGATGACTTACTGCAAGGGCCGGGTTCTTTTTGTAGAAAGGCAGTAAGCCGAAGGCGTTGCTGGTCACTGTGCCCTCTTTCAACAAGGACTAGGTTGTAGCCTCCACCACATCATCTGGTAAGTCATCAGAACTATGACGCTGAGGATCATCCTTCTCGCCTGAGTAAGTACACATTAAGCCGGGATGGCGGCTTAACGGAATTACTCTCCAAGCAACCCAGACTCAGACCAGGTCGATGCCATCTAAGCCGTTCCCCAAAAGAGCTTTGATCTTCTTGATAGTGGGGGTGAGTGGCAGACGCTCAATGGCAGTCAACTTGTCTGGCAGCGGATGGTTAGATTCAAGGCGCAAGGCGCGGAAACCGGGCAGCGGGTTTTCACTAGCCGGAGAAGTGTCCTGGCAGTAGAACCATGTCTGGTTCCAGTCCTTTGGATGACTCGTCAATCCAGCATAAGGGAACAGGCAGTCTCTCCGCCTTTGAATTGATATGCCACCAAGTTCCAGACTAGGCCCGTTGGCACGCTCGTTCTGCCGGTTCAAATAGAACAATTCTCTGAACAAAAGTAGGCTGGGCTCTTCTCCAAGGTAGACCTCACAGAAAACTTGGAAGTTGCAGATATTTGACACAGAATTGTGCCCGATGTCTTGAGGTCTTAAGTCAAAGAAGTGCAAAACGTCTCTAAAGAATTTTGAACCGGGTGGAGCGAATCCCCGGCTCATATGATCCGTGAAAACTATTACCTCCCCTTCTTTGGGACGAGGTTTCTCCTCGGACGGGTCCGGAGCACGATAAGACATGACCTCCTTCTTGGGCAAATGACCGGACTTCACAAATTCAGACAGTTTGTTTTCTGTGACAACAGACGGGACCTAGTTACAGGTCACAGGAGCCTTGGGAGCCTTAGGTGCCATGGTGTAAGTGGAAGCCTATGACAAAGTAAAAATTTCCGGTTTGAACCATAACCCGGAGGAGAGCATTTTAATGTATTCAAGGTGGCGGCTTAAGAAGGGGCCTAATGGCATATAGGTGACTATGCAATAATGTTTAAATGGCTGCAAGTATCAAAGGTAATTAAAATTTTCTTAAGTCGCCAGAAGCAAGCGGTGCTGACAGCTGGAGTTGTCTTAACCCGATCGCATGAACTACTATGGCAAAAGCAGATTCAACAGAGGCAATTTTTGGCTAAGTGTGGAGCAAATAGGTTTCACATGTCGCAATTATTATTTTGGATCAAACGGTCGCTCCGGAAAGAAAATTTTCTAGACCTAAAAACAGTACAGAGAAGTTCATATACTCGAAGAGGGCTTCCAAACAAGGGGAATGAGATCTATTCTTATGCAAGATAGGTACAAACAACGACCGTAGCAGTTTTATGCTATTCAACGATCTGAACAGGGCGTCAAAGGTGAAGAACATCAAGGGTACGCCATGGGCGGCGACGAATACCGATGAACTCGAAGAAGCTCTAATGCAGATCTAGGAAAGGGAAAGAAGGGAACTTACAGATGTGGACGGGCGGCGGAGATTCGCCGTTGAGTTTTGGTTAGATTCGGGTTGATGCAGCGGCCTGAGTCGGTGAAGACGAGGAGCTCGGCGGCGGCGGCGGCGGAGCTCGAGTGGCAGAGAGATAGCGAGAGGAAGAGGATGACCGAAAGGGGGGAGAATGGAAGACCTAGGTCGTGCGTATTTATAAGGGAGACCGACTGAGACAGCGCGAGAAACGAGGAGGCCAAACATCGTTATCCAGCGGCCCCGACGCCTCGTTTTTCGGAATGGTCAGTAAAAGCAAAGATCCGTTGGAGGATATGGCGGAGTAAAATATGAATTTAAGTAAGGATGACATCACGGCGGGTTAACACGGATCCAGAAGATGACGTCATGGCGGGTTAAAAACCTTTGCACAGGCAGAAGGCTGAAGGTTTATTTCTTAAAGGTATTTTAAGATTGACATGAACCAGTTCAAATCAATCTGGGGCCTAATGTTGGGTATATAACTATTTGTGTAAGCCGCCCAGGGGGGCCGGGTTATGCAAAGAAGACTCGTCAGAGAGAAGCCCAAGACCAAGCATGAAGATGGTGGTTCAATAAAGGGTCTAAGGCCCACAGGCGGCTTAAGGCCCGTAGTGGTAAACCGCCATGATGGCAAGACTTGTAACAAAAGGTAGAATTAATTAGTCCCCGAGCCGGACACTGTCTATGAGCCGGCCGGGACTCTGTAGGCCGCAGGGCGTCAACCCATGTATATAAGGGGACGACCCGCCGGCGTCTTAGGAAAAGAAACAACCCATCGAGAGCCAGGCATAGTGTATCTCGCTCCCTGGTCGTCGAAATATCAAGCAATACCAACCCAACTAGACGTAGGCCTTACCTTCATCATAAGGGGCCGAACTAGTATAAATCTCCCGTGTCCTTTGTCCCGATTAACACGTTTAAGCTTCCTAGTTGCGATGGCTCCACGACTAAGTCCTTGTAAGAGGACATCTGCCGTGACGATTCCACGACAATCATCATTATTAGAGCATTGCCCCAGTGAGGAAAGGATGATGGAGACTATGATTCCCCCACAAGTCGGGATGAGACTCCGGACGAAAAAAATAAAAAAAAAGAGTGAAAGGCCAAAAAAAGAGAAACAAAAGAAAAAATGAGAGAAAAAGAGAGAAGGGGCAATGTTACTATCCTTTTACCACACTTGTGCTTCAGAGTAGCACCATGTTCTTCATATAGAGAGTCTCTTGAGTTATCACTTTCATATACTAGTGGGAATTTTCATTTTAGAACTTGGCTTGTATATTCCGATGATGGGCTTCCTCAATCGCGCGAGGTCTTCATGAGCAAGCAAGTTGGATGCACACCCACTTAGGTTTCAGTTTGAGCTTTTATATACTTATAGCTCTTAGTGCATCCGTTGCATGGCAATCCCTACTCCTCACATTGACATCGATTGATGGGCATCTCCATAGCCCGTTGATTAGTCGCGTCGATGTGAGACTTTCTCATTTTTGTCTTCTCCACACAACCTCCACCATCATATTCTATTCCACCTATAGTGTTATGTCCATGGCTCACGCTCATGTATTGCGTGAAAGTTGAAAAGGTTTGAGAACGTCAAAAGTATGAAACAATTGCTTATCTTGTCATCGAGGTTGTGCATGATGTGAATATTTTTTTTGGTGAAGATGGAGCATAGCCAGACTATATGATTTTGTAGGGATAACTTTCTTTGGCCATGTTATTTTGAAAAGACGTGATTGCTTTATTAGTAGGCTTGAAGTATTATTGTTTTTATGTCAAATGATAGAATATTGCTTTGAATCACTCGTGTCTTAATATTCATGCCATGATTAGATACATGATCAAGATTATGCTAGGTAGCATTCCACATCAAAAATTATCTTTCTTATCATTTACCTACTCAAGGACGAGCAGGAATTAAGGTTGGGGATGCTGATACGTCTCCGTCGTATCTATAATTTTTTATTGTTCCATGCCAATATTATTCAACTTTCATATAATTTTGGCCAATTTTTATATTATTTTTGGGACGGGCATACTGATCCAATGCCCAGTGCCAGTTCCTGTTTGTTGCTTGTTTTATGTTTTGCAGAATATCCATATCAAACGGAGTCCAAACGGGATAAAAACGGACGGAGCTTATTTTTGGAATATTTGGAAAATCTGGGAGAAAGATCAACGCGAGACGGTGCCCGAGGTGGCCACGAGGCAGGGGGTGCGCTTGCCCCCTGGGCGTGCCCCTGACCCTCGTGGTCCACCCATAAGGCGGTTGACGCCCTTCTTTGGCAGCAAGAAAGCTAATTTTTGGTAAAAAAATCATGGCGAAGGTTTCGAGCCAATTGGAGTTACGAATCTCCATATATACACGAAACTGTGAAAGGGCAGTAGACGAGAAAGCAGAAACAGAGAAAGATAGAGAAACAGAGCCAATCTTGGAGGGGCTCTCGCCCCTCCCACGCCATGAAGGCCAAGGACCAGAGGGGAAACCCTTCTCCCATCTAGGGAGGAGGTCAAGGAAGAAGAAGACGAAGGGGCCCCCTCTCCCCTTCTCTTCTGGTTGCGCTGGAACGCTGTCGTGGCCATCATCATCACCGCAATCTTCACCAACAACTTCACCGCCATCATCACCAAATCTTCCCCCATCTATGTAGTGGTGTAACCTCTCTCTTACCCGCTGTAATATCTACTTAAACATGGTGCTCAACGCTATATATTATTTCCCAATGATGTATGGCTATCCTATGATGTTTGAGTAGATCTGTTTTGTCCTATGGGCTATTTGATGATCAAGATTGGTTTGAGTTGCATGTTTTATTATTGGTGCTGTCCTATGGTGCTCTCCATGTCGCGCAAGCGTGAGGGATTCCCGCTGTAGGGTTTGCAATATGTTCATGATTTGTTTATGGTGGGTGGCGTGAGTGACAGAAGCACAGACCCGAGTAAGTAGGTTGTTTGCGTATGGGATAAAGGGGACTTGATACTTTAATGCTATGGTTGGATTTTACCTGAATGATCTTTAGTTGTTGCAGATGCTTGCTAGAGTTCCAATCATAAGTGCATATGATCCAAGTAGAGAAAGTATGTTAGCTTATGCCTCTCCCTCAAATAAAATTGCAATAATGATTACCGGTCTAGTTATCGATTGCCTAGGGACAAATAACTTTCTCATGACAAAAAGCTCTCTACTAAAACTAACTTAGTTGTGTCCTTATCTAAACAGCCCCTACTTTTTATTTACGCCCTCTTTATTATGTTGCAAAATATCCAAAAACACCTACAAAGTACTTCTAGTTTCATACTTGTTCTAGGTAAAGCGAATGTCAAGTGTGCGTAGAGTTGTATCGGTGGTCGATAGAACTTGAGGGAATAATTGTTCTACCTTTAGCTCCTCGTTGGGTTCGACACTCTTACTTATCGAAAGAGGCTACAATTGATCCCCTATAGTTGTGGGTTATCGAGGACACACTCATAAAAATGGAAATAGATAGGAGCCGCATTGAGCAAAGTAGCACGACCTTCCGGGGAATCATTCCCAGTCGGGAGGCGCGATGCGCGGGAAAAATCACGCTCGACTTGGTATTCGGCACGCCGGAGAATTATCGGTCCGAAGAGATAACCTTCCAAGTGGCCCCTTTCAACAGAAGATATCACGCCCTACTGGGGCGAGACGCATTCACACGCTTCCAAGCTATACCTCATTACGAGTACATGAAGCTCAAGATACCCGGGCCCAACGGCACCATCACTCTTGCCAGTGATCCGGACATAGCACTGCGCGCTGAAAATAAAACCGCATCCCTGGACCTCGAGGCATTGTGTGAAGCCCTCGCGGCCGAAGAGCTGACCGCACTGCACTCCACTGTGGATATGGATGATGTAATCCTAGACAAGCGACCCAAATCCACCTCCTTTAAACCAGCAGACGAAACAGTCAAATTTCAGGTCCATCCGATGGACCCCAAGAAGACAACATCCATCGGGGCACAACTCGACCCAACGGTCGATGCCGCGCTACGAGAGTTCCTGCGTGAGAACTGGGACATATTCGCCTGGCACCCTTCTGATATGCCAAGAATCCCACGCAGGTTGGCCGAACACAGCCTTAATATCTTGAAGGGATATAAACCAGTCAAGCAAACATTGCGGCATTTTTCCGAACCTAAATGACAAGCCATGGGAGAAGAGCTAGCCAAGTTACTGGAGACCGGATTCATCAAAGAAATAAAACACCTAGACTGGCTAGCAAACCTGGTGATGGTACCAAAGAAGGATAAATCCTGGCGCCTATGCGTTGATTTGAAAGACCTCAATAAGGCCTACCCTAAGGATCCCTTCCCCCTCCCTCACATTGATCAGATTATTGGTACAACCACAGGACATGACTCACTGTGTTTCCTTGACGCGTACTCCGGATACCATCAAATAAGATGAAGGAGTCCGATCAAGCCACAACGGCATTCATTACCCCATATGGGCCTTTCTTCTTCAACACTATGCCTTTCGGGCTCAAAAATGCTGGCGCCACCTTCCAATGCATGATTCAAACATGCCTGGAGAAACAGATCGGCAAGAAAGTTGAAGCATATGTGGATGATGTCGTCATCAAAACCAGGCACGTCGAGTCATTGATACACGATCTGCGTCTTACATTTCACAACCTCCGTACATATGACATCAAGCTCAACCCGGAAAAGTGTGTTTTCGGCGTCCCCGCCGGAAAACTGCTGGGCTTCATCGTTTCCAATAGAGGAATTGAGGAAAATCCAGCCAAAATCCGAGCTTTGTCACAATTGGCTATGCCAACAGACCTTAAATAGGTCCAAAAACTCGCGGGATACATGGCAGCTTTAAGCCGCTTTATCTCTAGATTGGGAGAAAAAACATTGCCACTCTATCGCCTTCTCCGAAGCGCCGACCACTTCGAGTGGACGGATGCAGCAATGGACGGACTAGAGGAAATAAAGGCCCTTTTAGCAAGAAACCCAATCTTGGCCGCGCCGAACGTCGGTGAACTCATGTTATTATACATATCGACAACACACCAGGTGGTGAGCGCCATGCTCGTCGTCGAGCGAGAGCAGGACGGACACAAACTCCCTCTCCAAAAACCGGTATACTACGTATCCACTATCCTCACACCATGCAAATCCCGATACCCTCATTACCAAAAAATAGCATACGCGGTCTTCATGGCATCCCGGAAGCTACGACACTACTTTCAAGAGTGCTCAATCATGGTGGCCTCCGAAGTACCACTCAGTGACATAATAAACAACCGCGATGCGACAGGCCGGATTGCTAAGTGGGCCATTAAGATCCTTCCATTGGACATAACTTACAAACCATGTCGGGCCATCAAATACCAAGTATTGGCTGACTTCATTGCCGAATGGACAGAGGCCGAACTCCCTAAAGAGTACGGCACGTATTCCAACTGGGTTATGTATTTTGATGGTTCCAAAATGTTGGCGGGGTTAGGGGCAGGCGTTGTCTTAACGTCCCCCACTGGAAACGTAGTTGAGTACGTACTCCAAATATTATACACAGACTCCAAAAATGCAGCCGAATTGAGGCCTTGTTGCATGGGCTTCGGATTGCTGTATCCATGGGCACACAACGCCTGGAAGTGCGCGGGGACTCAAACCTCGCAATAACTCAAATAAATGGAGATTTCTACGCCAAAGATCCGAAAATGGTGGCTTACCATACGCCGTTCTCAAAATGTCGGCCCGCTTCAAGGGGCTCGAGTTTCATCATGTGGCTCGAGAAAGTAATCAAGCAGCGGACGTCCTTGCTCGCATTGGCGCCAAGCGCGACCCCGTCCCACCTAATATCTTTTTGGAAAGGCTTTTCAAGCCGTTCGTGGTGTGTGAAGGGGAGAGCGGCAACAACAGTCCAAACCCGACTATAACCTCAGATGCCGAACACACCGATATCATCGGGGGCTCAGCCACCGAAATAACACCGTCGGCCCATCTCATAATGGCAGTCATTGCCCCATGGACCGAACCCTTCTTGGCCTACCTTAATAGGCGAGAACTCCTTGAGGATCAGAATGAGGCTCGCTGCATTGTCCAACGCTCTAAAGCCTACAAGGTTCACGATGGAGAACTCTACAAGAAAAGCGCTACCGGAGTACTCCAAAGATGTATCTTCGAGGAAGAGGGCGGCAGCTCTTGGCTGAAATTCATACTAGTCTCGGTGGTCACCACGCCGCGGCTCGGGCCCTAGTAATCAAGGCTTTCCGTATAGGTTTCTATTGCCCGACGGCCCGAGCAGGCGCACAGGATCTTGTCCAACGTTGCGTCTGATGCCAGCTTTTCCCCAACCAGAGCCATATGCCACCCACCACTATGCAAACAATCCCCATCACTTGGCCTTTTGCGGTATGGGGGCTTGATATGGTTGGACCCCTTAAAGGAGGAAGCCATAAGAAAAAATATATGCTGGTCATGGTGGATAAATTCACTAAGTGGATAGAGGTCAAACTAGTTAAAACGGCTGAAGTCGGACCACTGATAGACTTTATATCCGGCATTGTACAATCTTATGGTGTCCCACATAGCATCATCAGAGATAACGACTCCAATTTCATAGCCGACGAGGTGAAAAACTGGTGCGCCAATCTGGGCATTAAGCTCGATTACGCCTCCGTCTATCACCCTCAAACAAACGGTCAAGTCGAACGAGCCAATGGTCTTATTATGAGCGGCATCAAGTCTAGACTAGTGCGGTCTTTGAAAGAATCAGACAAGCACTGGGTTGAGGAGCTCGACTTCGTACTCTGGGGGCTGCGGATCACGCCCAATTGCACCACCGGATATACACCTTTCTTCATGGTGTACGGCGCAGAGTGTCGGTGGGAACGACACCTATGGGATCACAAGAATCCCTACTGCGGTTGCGGGGCGCGGGGTTGTGAAAAGAGCAGATCAAACAGATAGCACACGGTTCCTTTGCCCAGGTTCGGGCCGCAAGGATGCGTAAAACCCTACTCCTGCTTTGGTGGATTGTATATCTGTGTTCTTGAGCTAGCTATGGGGCGTCGAGAGCTCCAAAAAGCCGAATCCTCTTCCTGGTCGCCTGGGGCCACCTTTTATAGGGAAAGGGGTTGCCACAGTGGCACACAGGAGGTGGGAACGGTACAATGATGCGAGGTTATACCCCGCATTACATGACAAGGTGCATTTAATGCGCCTTGCTTAGGTGTCCTTGCTTTATCGAGGACGGGGGAGAGCTTCCTCTTGCGTCGACACGCGCCCTGGCCAGCGGTGCCTGCGATGCCATGTAGGCAAGCAGGCAGCTGAGGTGGCGCAGCAGTGGGTCTCCACGAGGATCTGCATGCCGCCACGCAGGTGCCTGCCCAGCTGGTTGGGTCGGCAGCTGCATGCGAACGGTGGTAGATGTGTGACTGGCGTGGGCCTGATGGTGGCCCCGCGGATGTCCATGGTAAAAGCCTTGCCGCGTCCCCGGCAAGGGTCTTGCCGTGGCGCCTGCTGTCATCCCCGGCAAGGCTCTTGTCGGGGGCCTTGTGGTCCTCCTTGGCTGGGATCCCGCCAAGGATCATCATCTTCTAAAGTGTGTATCTGATCTTGAATATCTTCAAAAAGATCTGCATACCACCACGGGGATGCCTCGCGAATCCTTGCCCCATGGGGGCAGTGGACTCAAGGGTGACCCGCTCCGTAGGTGTGGGGCGAGCTGCCACGGCAAGGGTCTTGCCGGGTTTGCCAAAACCGCCTCCCGGCAAGGATCTTGCCGGGGGGGGGGGGGGGGGCGCTTCGTCCCCTTCGCTCTTTGTGGTCTTGGTCTTGGCGTCGTTCTGCTTCTCTTATGCTTCGGCCTTACCTGGGCTCACCTCCCTTGCCTTGCCCAGTGCGGTGGTGCCCGTGGCTCAGACTGCCCGTGCATAGTTATAGGGGTACGAAAAGTGTACCCCTCTTTTTGTAGACCGACATGAGCCCCCAGGCCTGGGCCACACGTAAGCGCAATCGCGTCGTTGGGCTAGGCCCAAAAACGATGCGCGGGCAGGTGGGGCAGTTTTTACCGTGGTAAGTTCCTTCGCACGCCGACGCGGCGTGGGGAGGCGTGCGTGACGTGGGTGGCATGCGTGGGGCTGAGCCCTGCGCGCATGCGTCATGTCGTGGTAAAGGGGGCGGTTCGCGCCTTCCCCATAAACGGAGGGAGGCATGGAGGCGCGACCCATTTACTGAATGGGGCCGAGGCGTGGTCTTCAAGGCGTCCACTCCCCATGATCACGGGGTGGGGAGAGGTCGCCTCACCCGTCGCCTCGGTCCTGCACGCCCGCCACGCGGCTTTCATGCGCTTGGTGTGGCGAACGGTGGAGGCGGGAAACCGGGCCGCCGCGGGCCGGGAAGGCAGGTCGGTCCCAGTTCCCTGCGCCTTCCGCGTCTTGATTGGCTGAGCGGGGCGGCCGAGCCCCCACCCCGTTCCTTTATAAAGAGCGGGAGGGGGATGGCGTCCCGCATTCTTTCACCTCCTCCTTCCTTCAGCTTCTGCTCCCCCTTCCATCCGCCATGGAGAGAGCGAATCCTGGTCCTTCAACGGTGGCGGCGAGGGTCGCCGCTCGACAACGCATCCTTCCTTCCCCTGCACCTGTGGTGGCAGAGCCAGCCGCGAGGGGAAGGGGGAGGGGGCGAGGCCGTGGGCGAGGCTGAAGTGCTCGGGGAAGAGGAGGACGGGGCGGCGCGCTGGCCTCGCCTCCGCCAGCAGTTCCTCCCCCCATGGAGGGCCACGTTGGGGATGACCCTTGCGAGTTCTTCGTCAGGCTGCGCCGGCCGCCTCGTCGTCGCCTTCGTCTCCCGACTCCATTCGCGCGGGAGATGGAGCTGGATCCGCCGGAATCGTTGCGGCTGCACATGAGGGGCTGTGGGATCAGCGGCACGCGGGTTCGCGTCGACTTTCCAGCCCCTCACGTGATGTATCTTCGTCGGGGTGGAAGACATTCACTCGTATCCACCGCTTGACGGCGGGGCTCACTCTCCATTTCAAGCTGATGGAGGGCGGCCTCCTCTCCGTCAAGGTCTTCAGGTGCTTCGGGACCCGTGCAAGGTGCTGCATGGAGAGCTCTTCTGATAGCGAAGACTCCTCCTCGAGTGGGAGTGACGAGGAGGACAGCGGCAGCGACGACGAGGGTAGCAGGCGGCAGGATGACGGGTCCGACTAGGTGTCGGGCGCTGCTCCGTGTGGCACCGGCGACCCCATCATCCGTGTCGCCGGCTCCCTGAACTTCTCGGGGTCGTCTCCTTGGGCGGCTGGCATTGGGAGGCTGCGGAAGAGGAAGAGGGCGGGCGGCAAGGCCGTCAACTCGGAGTACGCGGCTCCGATGCCTTCGACGCGTGCTGACATCCTGCCGCCTCGTCTTCGAGCTCTGCTTCCGGCGCCGCCATCACCATCCAGCCTTCGGACATCCACCGAGATGTTCTCTTGGTGTCTTCTGCCACCCGTAGCTCACCTAGGCGCCCCTTTTTCCCTTTTCATCTCCTTGACCTACCTCCTGAGGAGAGGAACAAGAAAGGGATTACGGGCACCTTATCTCTTTTTAGTTTGTAAGCCTTCGGGCCTTAGCTGAATTTAAAACTTGTAATCCCATCATTCATGTTTTTCATTCCCTATGGACTGTACCTGAGTGGAATGTTTTTAATGAAAAAGGGATGCTTGCCGGGTCATTTGTTTGCGGGTAGAACCCACGTCAAGGAGTAAATCCTTGATATCTCTAAGATAAACATTTTCTTGCCCGGCAGCAGGCCTTGCTGTCTTCCCATGTTGCTCGACCTTTCTCACGCTTTTGGCGGAGGCAGGGATGAGGCGGGTTCAGGCTCCTCGTTTCATCCTTTCGCTGCCGCGACTACGACCAAACCTGGCCCCAGGAACGAGCCCTAGGGCCTAGAGTTAGGGGAGCACGGTAGCTTTAGGAGGGAACGAGGTTTCACATACCTCAGTCCATAAGAGAATGCATGACAAGGGATGAAGAACTTATCTGAAGTTGTAGCCCCCGGCAACTCTAGTTTGTCGTGGGTAAATCTTTGCTCTTGCAGCCCCCGGCAGTACCGGGCCTGCCGGGGTCTAGATGCTGGTTTGTCCCTCTTCTCCTTCTCGTCCTCAAGTGACCCGGCAAGGATATATGTGAGTCCTGCGAGCCAGGGAAGACAAAAGAAAGGCAAAGAGATGCACACTCGACCTCTAAGCTAGGGGTTAGTCACCGCTAAGCACTATCAACCCTAACCAAGGACGAGACTCGACCTAGCATGCATGCTATAACTTGGGGCACCAGCGCTTCATTTATTTATGCTCAAGTTCTGCGCCTGGCTTTGTACCAAGGGTTACATGCAACATCGGCAATGCTTGTACAAAAGGTGGCTTGCCGGGGGGCCCGGCAAGCCGCGCCTTACGGGTAAAACTTGCGAAGATGCTCAATGTTCCAGGAGTTACTCACCGGAACGGCATCCTCGGTCTCCAGGCGGACTGCGCCGGGCCTGGTGACTCGTATTACCCGATAAGGGCCTTCCCGCTTTGGCGTCAACTTGTTGGAATTCTTGGCCGATTGAACGCGCCGGAGAACAAGGTCGCCTTCCTCAAGGCTTCGGGCATGGACCTTGCGGCTATGGTAGCGGCGCAAGGCTTGCTGGTAGCGTGCTGCTCTCACAGCCGCCCGAAGACGATCTTCCTCAAGGAGCATTGCGTCATCTTGCCGCAGTTGCTCTTGCTCAAGCTCATCATAAGCGAGCACTCGAGGTGACCCGTATATGAGTTCAGTGGGGAGAACTACTTCTGCCCCGTATACCAGGGCAAAGGGTGTCTGGCCGGTGGCTCGATTTGGTGTCGTCCTGATCGACCAAAGAACCGCCGGCAACTCATCAATCCAGTGCCTTCCGCTCTTGTGCAGCCTGTCAAAGGTCTTGGTCCGTAGTCCTCGCAGCACTTCAGCATTTGCCCTCTCAGCTTGACCATTGCTTCATGGGTGAGCAACGGAAGCGAAACAAACTTTGCTGCCGAGGTCTTGGGTATATTGCATGAAGGTGTGACTTGTGAACTGTGTGCCGTTGTCGGTGATAACCCTATTGGGTACGCCAAAACGGCACACCAGTCCCTTGAAGAACTTGACGGCTGACTGAGCTGTGACCTTCCTCACCGCCTCCACCTCCGGCCACTTTGTGAACTTGTCGATTGCAACGTACAAGTACTCAAAGCCCCTGACAGCGCGGGGGAAAGGACCCAGTATGTCGAGCCCCCAGACCGAGAAGGGCCAGGAGAGAGGAATGGTTTGAAGGGCTTGAGCTGGCTGATGAAGCTTCTTCGAATGGAACTGACACGCTTCACACTTGGTGACTAGTGTCGTCGCATCCTGGAGGGCGGTGGGCCAGAAGAAGCCTTGCCGAAAGCCTTGCCGGCAAGGGCCCTTGACCCAATGTGGGATCCACATATGCCTCCGTGTATCTCCGCCAACAGCTCCAGTCCTTCCTCTCGAGGGATACACTTCAATTTCACACCGTTCGGCCTCTTCCTGTATAGGACGTCATCGACGAACTGGTACATGACAGAGCGACGGGCTACTTTTTCCGCTTCTTCCTGCTCCTCAGGAAGTTCCCCTGTTTGGAGGAATCGGAATGTATGTTGTGCCCACGCTGGAGCCTGGGGCTCGACGGCGAGGACTAAAGGAATTTCCTCCGCCTTAGGAGCGGCTGTCTCGACGGCAAGAGCTTGACACTCCGCCGGAGCTAGTCGTCCCGTGGCCGGCTCAGTGTCCCTGGCAGCATCCTTGTCTGCGGCTCCGGGGAGCTCGGCGGGAAAGTATTTTCCGGGCCCTGATTTCCTCCTCTTGTTCTGCTCTGTTGATGGATCAACGGATGTCTGAGTTAGCTGAAGCACAAAGGTACCTGGTTCCATAGGTAGCTTGAGGGCAGCGCGTTTTGATAGGTAATCGGCGATATCGTTCTCCGCTCGGGGAACGTGTTCAGCCTGTATACCGTCGAAACGCTCTTCCAGCTCTCTCACTTCATCGACGTAGGCCTTCATCAACGGGCTCTGGTAATCCTTGTTGACTTGCTTGATGACAAGCTGCGAGTCACCCCTGACGATGAGTTTCTTGATTCCGAGGTCCGCCGCGATCCTGAGACCGGCAAGCAGCCCCTCGTACTCTGTCATGTTGTTGGTTGACGCCTCCCTGGGGAAGTGCATCTGGACCACGTACTTGAGGTGCTCTCCGGTGGGCGCGACAAGCAGCATGCCAGCCCCGGTGCCTTGTAAGGAGAAAGCTCCATCAAAGTACATGATCCAATCGCAACTTGCCTCCTTGCCAGGGAGAGCAGTCTCTTGGGCTCCTTCGTCAGGCATTGCAATCCATTCGGCAATGAACTCCGCCATGACTCGGCTCTGAATCGTCGAAGTACTTTCAAACTTGAGGCCAAAGCTGGACAGCTCCAGTGCCCATTCCACAATCCTTCCCGTTGCATCAGGATTGTGCAATATCTGTTGCAGGGGGAGGCGAGTGACGATAGTGATCTCGTGTGCCTGGAAGTAGTGACGCAGCTTCCTCGAGGCCATAAGAAGGCCGAAGAGCAGTTTCTGTACGCCGGAGTACCTTGATCTAGCCCCCTGCAGGAGGGAACTATCAAAGTAGACCGGGTGCTGCATCATTTTCTTCTTCGGCAACACTTCAACTGGCCGTGTCATCTCTGCCTTAGTGGTGTCGGGCTCTGTCGCTGCCATTACCTCGCCGTCAAGCTCTCTCTGCGCCACTAGCGTGGCGCTGACCACCTAGTTCGTTGCCGCCAGGTATAGCAGCAACGGCTCCTGGGGCCTAGGCGCAACTAGTGTTGGCGCGGAGGAGAGGTACTTCTTCAAATCTTGCAATGCTGCTTCGGCTTCTGGCGTCCACTCCAACGGGCCCGCCTTTTTCAGGATCTTGAAAAAGGGAAGGGCGTGCTCGACAGACTTGGAAAAGAACCTGCCCATGGCGGCGACACAACCAGCAAGCCGATGCACATCCTTGATTCGCTTGGGCGCTTCAATCTGCTCTATAGCTTTGATCTTGTCCGGATTGGCCTCTAACCCACACTGTGACACAAAGAATCCGAGAAGCTTGCCGGACGGGACGCCAAAGACGCACTTCTTAGGGTTCAGCTTGAGATTGATCTTGCACAGGTTTGCAAATGTTTCTTGCAAATCTGCGATGAGGGTTGCCCTGTCCTTGGTTTTGACCACTATGTCATCCATATAGGCTTCCATATTTCTATGGAGCTGGGGTTCAAATCCAATCTGGACCACCCTTGCAAATGTTGAACCAGCACTCGAGGCATCCGTATGAAACAATACGTACCACATGGGGTGATGAATGCTGTTTTCTCTTCGTCTTCTCTTGTCATGAAGATCTGGTGGAAGCCGGAGTAGGCATCGAGGAATGACAACAGATCACACCCAGCCGTGGAGTCAACAATCTGGTCGATGCGCGGCAACGGGAAGGGGTCTTTAGGACAAGCCTTATTGATATCTGTGTAATCAATACACATCCTCCACTTCCCATTTGCCTTGCGCACTACGACCGGATTGGCCAACCACGTTGGATGGAGCACTCCTCTTACCAAACCCTCTGCCTCCAGTTTCCAGATCTCTTCTGTGATGAACTCTTGTCATTCCAAAGCTTGCTTTCTGACCTTCTGCTTGACGGGCCGCGCATGAGGGCAGACAGCAAGGTGGTGCTCAATCACCTCCCTGGGAACGTCGGGGATGTCGGAAGCTTGCCAAGCAAACACATCGACATTCGCCCGCAGGAAGGTGACGAGTGCATCTTCCTATTGGCCGTCAAGGGCGGAGCTTATGGTGAAAGCTCCTCCCATGACGTCCTGATTGACAGAAACCTTCTTGGTTCCTGGTGGAATGGCCTTGGGCTTCTTGTTTCCGCCGGTGGAGCTCTCTGGCACGTCCTCGACGGCAGCGCTACACCCCGAAGAGGTGCGCTTGCCGGAGTGGGTGTCCGAGGTCTCACCGGCCTTCTTCTTCTTCTTCCCTCCCGGGGTCCCAGCGGCAGGAGCAAGTGCCCTAGTGGCGGCAGCTGCTGCAACTGCTTGCTGGTATAGTTGATCAGCGCAAATCAGCGCATCTTTCTTATCGGAGGGAATGGTGATGATCGTCACAGGCCCTGGCATCTTCAGGGTGTTGTAGGCGTAGTGCGACGCTGCCATGAACTTAGCCAGCGCTGGGCGGCCAAGGATCCTGTTGTAGGGCAAGGGGATCTTGGCAACATCAAACACAATCCTCTCCGTCCTGTAGTTCAGGTCGCTTCCAAAGGTCACAGGCAGCGTGCCCTTTCCCTTGGGTTGGCTTCTTCCCGGGTTGACCCCTGAAACGTGCCCGTCTCTTCGAGGTCTCCATCAGGAATCTGCAGTTTCTCGATCACGGCAGGCGAGATCAAGTTCAGACCGGACCCGCCATCGACTAGCATCTTCGTCACCTTGAGGTTGCATATTGTTGGCGAAACCAACAATGGCAAGCACCCGACCGCAGTGGTGCCATCAGGGTGGTCCTCGGTGTCAAAAATGATAGGTATGCTGGACTACTTCAACGGCCTTTGGGCATCAAACGACGGCTCTGCCACTGTAATCTCTCGCGCCCACTGTTTAAGCCGACGGTGAGAAGTATGCAGCGAGGCGCCGCCGTCGACGCACATGGCCTCCGTAGCTTTCTGAAACTCTTGGTTGCCGGACTCGTCGTCCTCTTCGTGATCATCGTTTCCTAGTTCGGCCTTGTTGCTTATCCTTGCCGCGACGGCCCGCCTGGCCGTCGCGCTTCTTGCCGGACCCCTCAGCACCGTCTTGGCCCTTCTCTTTGTCCCGCCTCTCATATTCAGCCCTCTGCTTCTTAGCGAGGAGCTCAACTTGTCGGTAGTCTTGGAGAGAATGGCCTTTGGTGCGATGGATCTTGCAGTATCGCTTGTCGGAGTTTCCTGACTTCTCGGCAGCCGCCAAGGCCCGGCAGACGACACATCCGGCAATTTCCTTGCCAGGGTCGTCTGCTTTGGTCTTCTTGGTGGAGCCGGTGTCATCAGATCCCTCGACGGCAAGCACTGCTTTACCTTTGCGCTTCCTGTTGCGGCGCCGGCCTTTCTTCGCCGGAGTGGTAGTATCCTCATCTGAGGAGTCGGTTTCCACGCCGGCATCTTCGCCGGGGTACTTCCTCCCCTCTTCAGCTCGGGCACATCTGTCAGTAAGAACATAGAGTTCTGCCACATCTTTCACCTTGTTCATTGCCAGCTCTTCGCTCATCTTGCGGTTACGCACGTTCTGATGGAACGCGCTGATGATGGCGGCAGGATGAACATCAGGGATGTTGTACTGTATCCGGCTGAACCTCTGTATATACTTGCGGAGACTCTCGCCTCCCTTCTGGGGAATGACGTGCAAATCGCTTGCTTGGCCATGAGCTTGGTGACCGCCAGTGAAGGCGCCCATGAACTCATGGCACAAATCCGACCAGGAGGAAATGGAGTCTACCGGCAAGTGCATCAACCATGACATGGTGTTGGGTTTAAGAGCCAAAGAAAAGTAATTCGCAAGAACCTTATCGTTGCGGGCTCCGGCAGCCTGCATCGCGATGGTGTAGATGCTGAGGAACTCGGACGGGTGGGTCTTGCCGCCGTACTTCTCGCCCACGTCAGGTTTGAAGGTGCGGTGAGTGGGCCACTGGAACTGCCGCAGCTCACGGGTAAAAGCCGGACAGCCTACCTCGTAAGGCAGGCCTCCAGGGCTCTCCGGTGCCGGGGGGTTCACAGCAGGCCCTGCTCGCTTGTCTGACTGGTGGCGCACTCCGCGCCGGCGCTCGATAGTGGTTCGAGCGTCTTCATGCTCTCGATCCCGAAGGACTTGGCGCTGGTCACAGTGGGTCTGCGGGTCGGACGATGCTATGGAGATTTCGTCGCCCATAACGTCGCGACGGGCAGGCGTCCGCGGTACCGGGCGAGGAGGAGGCAAGTGCACCGTGGTCGCGGCGTCGGCGGCTTTCCTGCCACTGGTACGCGGGACTCCGTCGGAGCGTCGACCTGGGGGCCCCGCCGGACTTGGTTCGTCTTTGTTGGCCACCACAACAAAGCTTCGGATGGTGGCTTTCCATTCGTCGAGTTTCCCCGTAGTGGGAGGAAAATCGAGGAGCAACTGCGCGCGCCAGGGCTTCTGCTGGCGTCGGTGGCAGCAAAACCTGCACGGATCGCGACGCGCTTCGACTTCTGACCATGTCAGAAGGAGCTCTATCACGACCGCGCGGTCGCATGCCATCTTCACCAGCGCCTCGGCGAGCGGGCAGGTCTTCTACATCCCGGGAGTGGCGCTCGGGGCTCTTCCCGCGGCGACGCCCGGGGTCTTCGGTGTGATTACGCCATTCGTCACGCGCCGCTTGAGACGAGCGTGCCGTCGGCGCTGGCGTGGGAGTCTTGGAGGGCCTCGCGTCGCTCTCGGGCGGGGCGGCAGCGATCCTGGAAGGCCCCGCGCCACCCGCGGAGGGCCCAGCTCCGTCTTTGGATTTGGCGGCATGCGGCCCGTTACCAGGCGCACGAACATCACCGCCTCCCAAACTCCGGCTGTTGGGACGGTGTTCATGTTCGCGAACAGCGCCCCGGGTCCTTTCTGCGACCGGTCCGCTGCTCGCCCGCGTCGGGATGGGATGCCCAGTTTCTGACGGGCCAACCGCCACCGTCGTCTTCTTCTTGGGCGCCATGACGATGAAGAAGCGTCGAACTAACTGCTAAAGCCGATTCTCACAACTGCGCCCCCTACCTGGCGCACCAAAGATGTCGGTGGGAACGACACCTATGGGATCACAAGAATCCCTATTGCAGTTGCAGGGCGCGGGGTTGTGAAAAGAGCGGATCAAACAAATAGCACACGGTTCCTTTACCCAGGTTCGGGCCGCAAGGATGCGTAAAACCCTACTCCTGCTTTGGTGGATTGTATATTTGTGTTCTTGAGCTAGCTATGGGGCGTCAAGAGCTCCAAAAAGCCGAATCCTCTTCCTAGTCGCCTGGGGCCTCCTTTTATAGGGAAAGGGGTTTCCACAGTGGCACACAGGAGGTGGAAAGGGTACAGTGATGCAAGGTTATCCCCCGCATTACATGACAAGGTGCATTTAATGCGCCTTGCTTAGGTGTCCTTGCTTTATCGGGGACGGGGGACAGCCCCGTCTCGTCCGTCGCCGCTTCCTCTCGCGTCGACACGTGCCCTGGCCAGTGGTGCCTACGATGCCATGTAGGCAGGAAGGCAGCTGAGGTAGCGTAGTGGTGGGTCTCCACGAGGATCTGCATGCCGCCACGAAGGTACCTGCCTAGTTGGTTGGGTCGGCAGCTGCATGCGAACGGTGGTAGTGGTGTGACTGGCGTGGGCCTGATGGTGGCCCCGCGGATGTCCATGGTAAGAGCCTTGCCGCGGCCCCGGCAAGGGTCTTGCCGGGGTCCCGGCAAGGGTCTTGCCGTGGCGCCTGCTATCATCCCCGGCAAGGCTCTTGCCGGGGGCCTTGTGGTCCTCCTTGGCTGGGATCCCGCCAAGGATCATCATCTTCTAAAGTGTGCATCTGATCTTGAATGTCTTCACAAAGATCTGCATACCACCACAGGGATGCCTCCCGAATCCTTGCCCCATGGGGGCAGTGGACTCAAGGGTGACCCGCTCTGTAGGTGTGGGGCGAGCTACCACGGCAAGGGTCTTGCCGGGTTTGCCAAAACCGCCTCCCGGCAAGGATCTTGCCGGGGGGCCTGCTTCGTCCCCTTCGCTCTTTGTGGTCTTGGTCTTGGCGTCGTTCTGCTTCTCTTGAGCTTCGGCCTTACCTTGGCTCACCTCCCTTGCCTTGCCCAGTGCCGTGGTGCCCGTGGCTCAGACTGCCCGTGCACAGTTATAGGGGTACAAAAAGTGTACCCCTCTTTTTGTACACCGACACAGAAGTTGTGTTACCCTGCGACATTATTCATGACTCACCTCGAGTGCGCATGTACGAATAGAAAGAGGCCAAGCTTGATCGGCAGGACAGCTTAGATGCCCTGGAGGAGGAGCGCGGCGTTGCAAAAGTCTGTTCTGCATTTTATCAATAGCAGGCTCGCAGGTATCAAGGCAGAGAAGTGCATGCCAAGACTTATAATGTTGGCGAACTTGTTCTACGCCTGTCGGAGAAGAAAAAGGACAAACTCAAGCCCAAGTGGGAGGGTCCCTTCATCATCGACAAAGTTCTCACCGGAGGAGCATACCGCCTGCGTGATGCGTCAGACAATCGCCTAGAGCTGAACCCCTGGAACGCGGCCAGACTCCGAAGATTCTATGCCTAGCGCCGAACTCTTTGTTCGACTCCTTCTCCCTATTGTTTCCATTACTTTTTCCTCTCTTTTCGCTTTTTCCTTTTTAGCCTTAAAGCTTTTCGTGCGGCTAAACCGTGCACTTGTGACATACACATCCTCAAATGTGTACGTCAATTATACCTGGGGGCTTCTTTGACATAAGCTTATTATTGTTATTTTTCGAGCATCAAGCTCATCACATATGCGCGTTTTCCCCATATGTACCTTTTCTTCACCATTATATGCATCAATATGACTTAAGTTTTGGCCAAGCTGGGTTGTCTGGCTCCTGTGCTTATGCCTACATTCCCGTTAGTTCGGCTAGGGCATAAAGGGAGCACCTCTGCGATTGTTACTGCCGGGTCATCCGGATGTGTACCTCAGACTGGGTGAAGCCGAAAGCTAGCATTCTTAAGGGAATATTCGGTCGGCGAACTAAAAATGTTTTCACGGTCGTTAAAATATGAGCCCCCAGATGTTGCATATACTGCGATTTTTTCAATCACAGTTCGGACATGCACATTAATGCATGTACACCGAGGGAAAGGAACCCTTAACGGAACTATTCTCTCTGGAAGATGTTCCTTACAATCATAATGTAATATAACATAGCTAGCCGGATACAACTTCTCTGTTCAACCAACTATGACCCCTAAGCATGGTTTCCACGCATACCCCTGTCTATTTTGCCGCTCAGGTATTCGGAAACACTCTGCACCTTCAGGTCCAAAGGTCAAAGCAAAAAGGTCTGGCATGACAATCGTTTTACAATCCGCCTAGGGACAAATATGTCAAGGAAAGTACATAGTCACTTGGACTCACAAATTTCCTCCTCTATACCATCTAACAGGCTGTCTAGCTTACAATCCTGTTGGGAATATTTCGCGGCTACTTCTACTTGGTCATATACCAAATTCACGGGAATTTTTTTCCCATCTGACCCTAGAGGTCCGACCCGGGCCATATGATTTGGATCAAGCTTGGTATACCATGTTTTTACCATGGCTTAGGCTTCTCGTGCACCTACCCGGCAGGCCGATATCTTCCATAATCGGATGCGCCACCGCGCTCCCTTGAATAGCTATATAAGCTCCTCCATCCCTCCTAGAGGGGAGGCAGATGGCCATAAAGCATTGGCAACACTTTGCATCGCCTGCCGAGCTTGCTCGTGCATTTGCGATAGCTCTTGCAGCAGATCGCCCGAGATTCCGAACATCTCCTCTTCGGGACGGCCGGTCAACATACCTATAGATATAATTCTGTCAGTTCCTTTCATCTACGAACTACACGGAGGTAAGTGTGACCACATACCAAATATGCCACCACGCAGCCTCTTATTTTCCTTCATGGAATCAGCCAGCTGGGCCCGTACATCTTTCAGTTCTTCGCCCAGCTGGATGTGGGCGTCCTACAGCTTGTTTTTCTCATCTCTGAATCGTGTCAGCACATGTTCGCCCGCGGCCAGTAGTCTTTTGGCTTCTTGTTCTTCCACTTGGGCGGCTTTCAGTTGATCTCACGATCCTGCCATAAGATGAGCAACAGTGTTAGCACTGCCGGTATATAATTATGTTTTGTGGATGGAGGGGAACATTACCACGTGATGCCTTCTTGGATTTCTCCAGTTCGGCGGTAGCAGCAGTTAGGTGGGTCCGACACTTTTCTAGTTCCTGAGACAACGGGTTGTTTTTCTCCGACAGCACCTAGTTATACAATGATCCTTAAATCAGTTGTATCAACTGCTTCAAGTCTCAGGGGCTACTAGTATATAATTATCAGTTTTGTACAGTAAAATTACCCGTATATCTTTTACATGTTGGTCTGTGGCTCTAGCAAGCCCGTCTCGAGCAGCTTGGATATATGCAGCAGCCGAGCTGAAGGCATTGAATGCCTCGTTCGTAAAGCCGGGTCGCGTAGAACGGCTCTCCGGCGCCGATGATTCATGGCAATCTCCACTTCCGAGTTTGTGACAGATACATCATCCGACTCCTCTGCCGAAGGACAATCCGGCATCACTCCCGTATCAGCCCTTGCCTTTAAAGCAGGGTCGGGAACCTGACTTGTGGAGGCACGGCCGGTAAGATTCCCGGACATAGTCCGGCGAACGCTTTTCCTGATAAGACATGGCGGATAATTTCACAGTTGGATGTGACTGCCAAGGGGCATATTTACAAAGCCATACCTCTTCGATGAAGGCTCGGTCGTATCTTTGTTTGCCTTCCTCTTCGAAGGCTTACCCAGCATGGGCGCCGCTCTCTCTGGAGTTTCCTCTGGTGTAGCATGACACGCCGAGCGTCTCCCCTTTGGAGCACAAGACAATGTGGTGGGTGAGGCAGAATGAGGAGGTGATACGTCTCCGTCGTATCTATAATTTTTGATTGTTCCATGCCAATATTATTCAACTTTCATATACTTTTGGCAACTTTTTATATTATTTTGGGGACTAACATATTGATTCAGTGCCCAATGCCAGTTCCTGTTTGTTGCATGTTTTGTTTCGCAGAATATCCATATCAAACAGAGTCCAAACAGGATAAAAACGGATGGAGATTATTTTTGGAATACTCGGAGAATATGGGAAGAAAAATCCACGCGAGACGGTGCCCGAGGGAGGCACGAGGCAGGGGGCACGCCCCGCCCCCCTGGGCGCGCCCCTGACCCTCGTGGGCCCCCGGTAAGGAGGTTGATGCCCTTTTTCGGCCGCAAGAAAGCTAATTTTTAGGAAAAAAAATCACGGCGAAGATTTCAGTCCAATCGGAGTTACGGATCTCCATATATACACGAAACGGTGAAAGGGCAGAGGAGGAGAACGCAGAAACAGTGAGAGACAGAGAGACAGATCCAATCTTGGAGGGGCTCTCGCCCCTCCCATACCATGGAGGCCAAGGACCAGAGGGGAAACCCTTCTCCCATCTAGGGAGGAGGTCAAGGAAGAACAAGAAGAAGGGGCTCCCTCTCCCCTTCTCTTCCGGTGGCGCCGGAACGATGCCGTGGCCATCATCATCATCACCGCGATTTACACCAACACCTCCGCCATCTTCACCAACATCTCCATCACCGTCCCCCCTCTATCTACAGCGGTCCACTCTCCCGCAACCTGCTGTACCCTCTACTTGAACAGGGTGCTTTATGCTTCGTATTATTATCCAATGATGTGTTGCCATCCTATGATGTCTGAGTAGATTTTCGTTGTCCTATTGGTGGTTGATGAATTGCTATGATTGATTTAAATTGCTTGTGGTTATGTTGCTGTCCTTTGGTGCCCATTGTAACGCCCTCGATGCGGCTATATCTCCCACGTGTCGAGGCACGACTTAGAGGCATAACCGCATTGAAAGCAATGTCGCAAGTGAGGTAATCTTCACACAATCCATGTAATAAATAAAGGGGCAAGATACATAGTTGGCTTACAATCGCCACTTCACACAAGTACATAAATAACATCCATCATACAGATTACACTCAAGGTCCGACTACGGTACCAAAATGAAAGAAGACTACCCCAAATGCTAAACAGATCCCCGGATCACCCAACTGGGCTCCACTACTGATCATTTGGAAAAGAAACATAGTAACGGCCACGTTCCTCGTCGAACTCCCAAGTGAGCTCGGTCGCGTCATCTGCACTGGCATCGTTGGTACCCGCAACTGCTGTGGTAATAACTGTGAGCCATGGGGACTCAGCAATCTCACACCCGTGAGATCAAGACTATTTAAGCTTAAAGGTGGGAAAGGGGTTTGTGAGGTGGAGCTGCAGCAAGCGACTAGCATATGGTGGCTATAGCGCAAAAGAGAGCGAGAGGAGAAGGCAAAGCACGGTCGTGAAGCTAGAAGTGATCAAGAAGTGATCCTGAAACGACCTACGTTAGGCATAACTCCAACAACTGTGTTCACTTCCCGGACCCCGCCGAGAAGAGACCATCACGGTTACACACGCGGTTGATGTGTTTTAGTTAAGGTCAACTTCGGGTTTTCTACAACCGGACATCAAAAAATTCCCATCTGCCTCATAACCGCGGGCACGGCTTTCGAAAGATAATACCCTGCAGGGGTGTCCCAACTTAGCCCATGATAAGCTCTCACGGTCAACGAAGGATATTCCTTCTACCGGGAAGACCCGATCAATCTCGGAATCCCGGACTACAAGACATTTCGACAGCAACAAAACAAGTCCAGCAAAGCCGCCCGATTGTGCCGACAAATCCTGATAGGAGCTGCACATATCTCGGTCTCAGGGCACATCCGGATGAACACTCCGTACAACTAAAACCAGCCCTCGAGTTGCCCCGAGGTGGCGCTGCAAAGGGCTCTAGTTTGGACCAGCAATCGAAGGAGAACTGGCCCGGGGGTTTAAAATAAGATGACCCTTGAGTCTGCAGAACCCAAGGAAAAAAAAGGCTAGGTGGCGAATGGTAAAACCAATGTTGGGACTTGCTGGAAGAGTCTTATTCAAAGCGAACTGTCAAGGGGGTACCATAAATCACCCAACCGTGTAAGGAACGCAAACTCCGGGAACATAACACCGGTATGACGGAAACTAGGGTGGCAAGAGTGGAACAAAACACCAGGCATAAGGCCGAGCCTTCCACCCTTTACCAAGTATATAGATGCATTAATTAAATAGGCGGTATTGTGATATCCCAACAAGTAAACATGTTCCAACAAGGAACAACAAGTCCATGTTCCAACAAGGAACAAGCTTCATCTTCACCTGCAACTAGCAACGCTATAAGAGGGGTTGAGCAAAGCAGTAACATAGCCAAACAACGGTTTGCTAGGGCATGGATGGTTAGGGGCTGACATAGCAATATAGGAGGCATGATATAGCAAGTGGTAGGTATCGCAGCATAGGCATAGCAAAAGAGCGAGCAATCTAGCAAGCAAAGATAGAAGTGATTTCGAGGGTATGGTCATCTTGCCTGCAAGGTTCTCAGAGTTGTCGAAAGCTTGGTCCTCGAAAGCATTCTCAATAGGTTCCTCGTTCACGTACTCGTCTCCCGGCTCTACCCAAGACAAGAGAACAAGCAAAGGAACCAAAATCAACCACGATGCAATGCGCAAGCAACATGATGCAAAACATGGCATGATATGCGAGAGGTGATATGCAATGCGAATGCATGCTCCGGAAGGACAAGGATGAACAGGGCATAATCTTGGCAAACCAAGCATGCCACTGAATACATGAGGTGATTTCGGTTAAAATCGATATAAAATACACCGGAATCGGATGCACGGTTTGCAAATGGCAAGCAATACAAGAATGACACGAAACTGCCATAAACAGCATGATGCTACTTAGCAAGCAACAAATAATTAAGCCACTGCACCCAAACATGGCAACAAAGCATATGACAGTAATCTACTCAAGATGCTCGACAAAAGATGAACACTGATCTACAGCTAAATCACATCATAACAGGTCCAAACAAGCATGGCAAAAGAGCACAAGATAACAGGTTCACAGACTTAGTGAAATTATCAACATAGCAGAAACTAACATCAGGATGACGTGTTCAGAGCAATGAAACAACAAGCTACAGGTTCAGAACATAGCAAAGTAAGGCACGGCATGAATCTTCTACACCCAAACATAACATACATCAAGAAGACATGGCATAGTAACTAGACATGGCAAGAATAACATCATATCATGCAAGTATCAACTACACCAAGCTTGGCAAAATCAAATAACACGTAAACAATCTGCGAGCAACATTTTGAAGCAAAAGTAGAGCTCAATTGACTCAAGATATGGCACTCCATAATTGCAACCAAAGGCATGGATTGATAGAGCAAATACTCAAGTTCAAAACTCCCTTACTGATCATGCTCAAATTATGCATAGATCTCTCGGAAACAACATGAACACATGGCATAAAAATAACAGCAGGCAGGGACTTAGTGAAATCGCAAAGTCTCTGAAATCAGCAACATCAAGTGACCTAGTTTGCATGCTTGTGCTAGTCACCACAAGTATCACAAAAATACATGGCAAAATTCTCTGGAAAGGTAAGATGGCATATTACAAAACTCATGTAGGACACAACTTCATAGGAGGTACACATCAATCATGGCAAATATGAAAAAAGTGCATGTTCAGATAAGATCCAGCAACTAACATCAACTAGCCCTCATCTAACAGCATTTCGGGCATCAAGATGACCTCAAATGAAAATGATGCAATGGAACAAAATTATGTACTCTTCTAGGCGAACAATATGACATATTATACGCGCGAAATGGAGCTACGGATGCAAAGTTACGGCACGATGAACCTGGCATGATGATTGAAAAAGCTGGGACTTAGAAATATTCGAGGGGGTAAAAGTCAACCCGCGGGTCTCCAAATCGGATCGGGGGCGCGCGGGCCGAGGCGGCGCCGGCGACGGCGACGGCGGCGGCGGGGCTGCGCCGGCGAGGAGGGGAGCCGGAGGGACGCGGGGCGCGCGGGGCGGCTCCGGCGGAGGCGGGGCGCCGGCGCGCGCGGGCTTCAGCCAGCGGCGCGGTGGCGGAGGGCGCGGTCGGCGGCGGCGACCGGCGACGAGGGCAGCGGCGGCGGCCGGCGTCGAGGCACGGGGCGGCGCGAGGCGGCGCGGGCGGCGGGGACGAGGCGCGGGGCGGCGCGGGCGTGGGAGGCCGCGGCGGCGGCGGATGGGCCCCGCAGGCCCGCTGCGGGCTCGCGGGCCGGCGGCGGTGGGCGGCGGCGCGGGGACACGTCCGGCGGCGCGGAGGGAAAAATGCTAGGGTTTCGTGGTGTTTTGCCCGCAAATGGAGGAGGAGGAGGCCTTTTTATAGATAGGAGGAGCTAGGAGGCTCCAAATGGAGAGCGGTTTTCGGCCACGCGATCGTGATCGAACGGCGGAGGACATGGGAGTGCCTTAGATGGTTATTGGGCTGTTTTGAAGGGGTGTTGGGCTGCAACACACACGAGGCGCTTCACGGTTACCCGGTTAACGGTTGGAGTACCAAACGAACTCCGATTGACCCGAAACTTGACAGGCGGTCTTCCGGTGCTATACCTAGGCCACATGTCAAGCCTCGGTCCATTCCGAGAATGTTTAATACCTGCTCAAGAAGAAATGTAAAAGGGGACGCCGGGAGACATAGGAGCGCCGGATTGCAAAACGGACAACGGGAAAGATGCTCGGATTTATGAGACGAACACGTATGCAAATGCGATGCACATGATGACATGATATGAAATGCATGACATGACCAAAATGCAAAACGGAGAGAACCCAACCACGGAGGGAATATCATAACACATAGCCGGAAATGGCAAGAGTTGGATTACAAATATGGCAAGTTACATCTGGGGCGTTACAACACACCACCACTACGAGAGGATCTCGTCCCGAGATCTAGGACTGAAAGAACTCCGGATACTCGGAACGTAGGTGGTCTTCACGCTCCCAGGTGGCTTCTCGGTCTGAATGATGTGACCATTTCACTTTGAGGAATTTGATTGACTTGTTGCGAGTCTTGCACTCAGTTGTCTCAAGAATAGCAACTGGGTGCTCATGATAGGACAAATCTTCTTGAAGATCAATCTCTTCGAAGTTGATGGTGTGCTCAGGCGTCTTGAAGCACTTGCGAAGCTGTGACATGTGGAAGACATCGTGCACATTTGCAAAGTTGGAGGGGAGCTCAAGTTGATAGGCGAGATCGCCTCATTTGCCGATGATCTTGAAAGGGCCGACGTATCTGGGGACAAGTTTCCCCTTGATACCGAAGCGACGAGTTCATTTCATTGGAGAGACACGGAGGTAAACATGGTCTCTGATCTCGAATGCCACATCTCGGTGTTTGCTATCGTAATAGCTCTTCTGGCGCGACTGCGCTGCTTTGAGGTTCTCACGAATCACCTTGCACATAGCCTCGGCCTCTGAGGTCAAATCATTGCCGAGCAATTGGCGTTCACCGGTTTCAGACCAGTTGAGAGGAGTACGACACTTCCTGCCATAGAGAATCTCGAATGGGGCTTTGCCCGAGCTGGCTTGAAAGCTGTTGTTGTAAGAGAATTCAGCATAAGGAAGACAATCCTCCCACTTCATGCCGAAAGAGATAACACAGGCTCTGAGCATATCTTCAAGAATTTGGTTGACACGCTCGACTTGTCCACTAGTCTGAGGGTGGAAAGCTGTGCTGAACCGAATATTGGTGCCCATGGCCGTCTGAAAAGAATCCCAAAATTTGGAGGTAAAGATGCTGCCACGGTCTGAAGAGATCAATTGTGGAATGCCGTGCAAAGAGACAATTCTGGAGGTGTAGAGCTCTGCCAGCTGCGCTGCTGTGATAGACTCTTTGATAGGAAGAAAATGAGCCACTTTGGTGAGCTTGTCGATGACGACGAAGATAGCATCGTTTCCACGCTTGGACTTAGGAAAACCAGTCACGAAGTCCATTTCGATATGATCAAACTTCCATTCTGGAATAGCAAGAGGTTGGAGAAGACCAGCTGGTCGTTGGTGTTCTGCTTTCACCCTTCTGCAGACATCACACTCATTCACGAATTGAGCGATCTCACGCTTCATTCGAGTCCACCAATACGACTGCTTGAGGTCATGGTACATCTTCGTACTTCCAGGATGAATTGACAGAAGAGAATTGTGCGCTTCGTTCATAATGACTTTACGAAGATCACCCTTAGGAACCACGATCCGGTCCTCGAAGAAAAGAGTATCTCTGTCATCAACTCGATAGCACTTGTATTTGGAAATGCCCTTGTCAATACCACGTTTCACCTTCTTCACCATGGTATCCAACAGTTGTGCCTCACGAATTTGATCTTCCAAAGTAGGAGATACAATGAGGTTGGCAAGAACACCTTGAGGAACAACTTGGAGATTCAACTTGCGGAAAGCTTCACAAACATCCGGTTGAAAGGGCTTGAGGATTAAGCTGTTGCAATAAGCCTTTCTGCTCAAAGCGTCTGCAATCACATTAGCCTTGCCTGGAGTGTAATCAATACTCGGATTATACTCTTGAATCATTTCGACCCATCGAGTCTGCCTGAGGTTGAGATGAGGCTGAGTGAAGATGTACTTGAGGCTCTTGTGATCGGTGAAGATGTCCACTTTCATTCCCAACAGGAGATGTCTCCATGTTATTAGTGCGTGGACAACTGCCGCCAACTCAAGATCGTGAGTGGGGTAGTTCCTTTCATTGGGCTTCAACTGGCGAGAGGTATAGGCAACAACCTTCTTCTCTTGCATTAAGACGGCACCGAGGCCCTGAAGAGAAGCATCACAGAATACTTCATAAGGCTTGGATTCGTCAGGAGGAGTCAAAAGTGGAGCAGTGACAAGTTTCTCTTTGAGAGTGTTGAAAGCAACGTCACACTCAGGAGACCAGACATATTTCACATGCTTCTGGAGGAGGTTGGAAAGAGGCTTGGCAATCTTGGAGAAATTCTCAACGAATCTTCTGCAATAGCTTGCAAGTCCAAGAAAACTGCGAAGCTGCTTGACATTCTGAGGAGGATTCCAATTCAAAACTGCAGACACCCTCTCTGGATTAACAGCGATGCCCTTGGCAGAGATGATATGACCAAGATAAAGAACTTCATCAAGCCAGAATTCACATTTGGAGAACTTCGCATATAATTGATACTCTCTGAGCTTGTCGAGTACCAATCGCAAATGTTTGGCATGATCCTTCTTATTCTTGGAGAAGACCAAAATATCATCGAGATAGACCAAGACAAATTCGTTGATGTAGGGGTTGAAGATGAAATTCATCAAGCGAGTGAAATATGGAGGAGCATTGACGAGGCCGAAAGACATGACAGTATATTCATAAGAACCAAAGCTTGTTCTGAATGCTGTCTTGGGAATATCTTCTTCACGAATGCGAATCTGGTGATAACCCATACGAAGGTCAAGCTTGGAGAACACTTTAGCACCTTTGATTTGCTCGAAAAGCTCATTGATGTTGGGAAGTGGGTACTTGTTCTTGATAGTCTTCTTGTTCAATGGACGGTAATCGACGCAAAGTCGGTCCGTGCCATCCTTCTTCTTGACAAAAAGAACACCACAACCCCAAGGAGAAGAACTCGGTCTGATCAGACCCAGACGTTCTTGTTTATCGAGTTGAATCTTCAATTCCTTGAGCCCATCTGGTCCAAGCTTGTAAGGACGCTTGCAAACGGGTTCCATGCCAGGCTCAAGATCAATAACGAATTCAACTGGCCGACGGGGAGGCATACCCGGAAGCTCTTCTGGAAAGACATCTTGGTACTCACAAACGACTGGAATCTGAGAGATAGCCTCCATTTCACCAATCTCATTGAGAGAAAACAACCGAATGGTATCATCACGAGAAGCATAGATGATCACATCGTTAGAAGAGTGAGTCAATTTGATTTCCCTGGCAGCACACTCGAGCTGAGCCTTGTGCTTAGAAAGCCAGTCCATCCCCAGAATAAGATCAATATCAGAGTCACCAAGAACAATTGGTTTTGACAAGAATTTGTAGTCGCCCATCTTGATAGAAACATCCGGGACACAAACATTAGATGTCATTTGCTTGCCGGGGGACACAATAGACAACGGTCTCGGCAAAGCTTGAGTACCCAAATCATGCATAGCCACAAAAGGTCTTGAAATGAAAGAAAGCGATGCTCCAGTGTCAAATAAGACTTTAGCAGGAATATCATTAACAGGAAGATTACCCATGATCACTTCAGAAGAATCCTCCGCTTGAGCTGCATTCATCATGTTCACCTTGGCATGCTGGGAATTATGCTTGACCACTGCATTGCTGGAAGATTTCACAGGAGGAGGAGGCGGAAGGCGCCTTTGATTGAAGCACTTGTTCGCATAGTGACCCTTCTGCTGACATTTGTTACAAGTCACCTCTGAGAGCGGACGATGGTAAGGAGCACTTGGCCTTGGAGCTTGATTCTGAGACTTGTTCAGATAGCCAGGGTTAGGTGGGTGGGAAGATCCACGACCACTTGAGTTCTTCTGCTGATAAGGCTGACGGAAAGGAGGAGGAGGAGGCAACCAGAACTTCTGTTGCTTAGCTGCCACAAGTGAGGAAGAAGAAGACTGAACTGCGTCTCTGACTCTCTTCTTAGAAGCCTCACACTTGAGCTGAGCAGCTTCTTGTTTCAGTGCCATGTTGTAGAATTCATCATACTTTAATGGCTCGAAAAGCACGAGAGCAAGCTGCAGATCTTCTCTGAGACCACGCCTGAATTGGTAGATCATACTCTTCTCATCAGGAATGTCTTGCCTTGCAAAACGAGAGAGTTTCTGGAACTGAGTGTTGTATTGATAGACAGACATGTTGCCTTGCTTGAGATTGCGGAATTCCTCACGCTTAAGCTCAACAACACTTTCTGGAATGTGGTGTGCTTTGAAGTCACGACGGAAATCATCCCAAGTGATCACACGACCTCCTCTGGAATCTTTGTATTGCTGGAACCACTCAGCAGCTTGATCTTTGAGTTGAAAAGAGGCAAACTTGACAAAGTCCTCAGGTCTCACATTGCTGCACTCGAAATGCTTGCTGATGTCCACGAGCCAATCATCGGCGTTTGTGGCCTCGACACAGTAGCTGAAGGTCTTTGGCTGATTAGCAAGGAACTGGTTCAGTGAAGCGAAATGCGGCTGATTGTTGCCTTGGCCTTGATTCTCTTGATTAGCTTGCCCTTGGTTGCGATCTTGGAAGAGCTGAATCAGAATCTGAGCATTGGCATTTGTGGCAGTCATCAGGGCCTGCCAAGCTTCCGGAGGTGGAGGTGGTGGCGGAGGGTTAGCCTGATTTCCTTCATTGCGTTCCGGATTCTGACGCGTTGGTGGAGCCATCCTGAAGAGGGTGACATCCATTAGCATCTTGACAGAGATATATTGAGGCTGAATCAAAGCAACGAAATTGCAACATATAGTCTTCACAATTAACATTCGAACGAGAATGAACGAATGAATTCCAATGTAAAACATCACACTTCCAAAGCTGAGAAGCCACTTAGAACATGGTAAGGAATAAAATCAACAAGGTACGGATGTGAACAAATATTTGGCAAGGATTACCCAATCACAAACCAAATATCTGCGGAAGAAATACTAGAGCTACAAGAATTCCCACTTATAAACTCCCGAAACTTTCTGGTTATGCAATCAGGTGTTGGGGATACAGGGGAAGCATAATATCTCACCCAAACTAGCAAATCCTACAACCAGTTGTATCCATCCTTCAACACATAACCAAGAAACCTTCGGAAATCGTCTACCTCAACCTTCGAAAAGCATCCGTTATACACGTCATGGCAATACTCTTGCACTCGCCTCAGTACTGGGCTATCAGGGTTATCTCACCAACAACTGTACAAAAGAGATTTTCGATGTCGGCGTACTAAACTTAGGTAAACCAAAACCGCAACGATAAGATTATGACGACAACACCTCGGAGCTCAACTCCCCGGGACACTGCCACAACCCCTAAATGTCAGGAGGCAACCAAGACAATGTTGTCATCATAAAACCATCGGAACGATTGTAATATACCCGTGTGATCCTAAAAAAAAATTTAGTGAAATTTGAGAAGAGAAGAGTCAAAACTCTACGTCAGGAAGCCTTACCAGAAGGTCGAAGGGACTGGGAAGTAAAAAGAATTCCTAAACTCTCCGATATATAATTCCTAAATGACTCAAAACATTTTTCTAGACACAACTCGGCCACTAAAGACGATCAAACAGTGGGGGCTCCTAAGGTCGGGGAAAGGCTCTGATTACCAACTTGTAACGCCCTCGATGCGGCTATATCTCCCACGTGTCGAGGCACGACTTAGAGGCATAACCGCATTGAAAGCAATGTCGCAAGTGAGGTAATCTTCACACAATCCATGTAATAAATAAAGGGGCAAGATACATAGTTGGCTTACAATCGCCACTTCACACAAGTACATAAATAACATCCATCATACAGATTACACTCAAGGTCCGACTACGGTACCAAAATGAAAGAAGACTACCCCAAATGCTAAACAGATCCCCGAATCACCCAACTGGGCTCCACTACTGATCGTCTGGAAAAGAAACATAGTAACGGCCACGTTCCTCGTCGAACTCCCAAGTGAGCTCGGTCGCGTCATCTGCACTGGCATCGTTGGTACCTACAACTGTTGTGGTAATAACTGTGAGTCACGGGGACTCAGCAATCTCACACCCGCGAGATCAAGACTATTTAAGCTTAAAGGTGGGAAAGGGGTTTGTGAGGTGGAGCTGCAGCAAGCGACTAGCATATGGTGGCTATAGCGCAAAAGAGAGCGAGAAGAGAAGGCAAAGCACGGTCGTGAAGCTAGAAGTGATCAAGAAGTGATCCTGAAACGACCTACGTCAGGCATAACTCCAACAACCGTGTTCACTTCCCGGACCCCGCCGAGAAGAGACCATCACGGTTACACACGCGGTTGATGTGTTTTAGTTAAGGTCAACTTCGGGTTTTCTACAACCGGACATCAACAAATTCCCATCTGCCTCATAACCGCGGGCACGGCTTTCGAAAGATAATACCCTGCAGGGGTGTCCCAACTTAGCCCATGATAAGCTCTCACAGTCAACGAAGGATATTCCTTCTACCGGGAAGACCCGATCAATCTCGGAATCCCGGACTACAAGACATTTCGACAGCAACAAAACAAGTCCAGCAAAGCCGCCCGATTGTGCCGACAAATCCTGATAGGAGCTGCACATATCTCGGTCTCAGGGCACATCCGGATGAACACTCCGTACAACTAAAACCAGCCCTCGAGTTGCCCCGAGGTGGCGCTGCAAAGGGCTCTAGTTTGGACCAGCAATCGAAGGAGAACTGGCCCGGGGGTTTAAAATAAGATGACCCTTGAGTCTGCAGAACCCAAGGAAAAAAAAGGCTAGGTGGCGAATGGTAAAACCAATGTTGGGCCTTGCTGGAAGAGTCTTATTCAAAGCGAACTGGCAAGGGGGTCCCATAAATCACCCAACCGTGTAAGGAACGCAAACTCCGGGAACATAACACCGGTATGACGGAAACTAGGGTGGCAAGAGTGGAACAAAACACCAGGCATAAGGCCGAGCCTTCCACCCTTTACCAAGTATATAGATGCATTAATTAAATAAGCGGTATTGTGATATCCCAACAAGTAAACATGTTCCAACAAGGAACAACAAGTCCATGTTCCAACAAGGAACAAGCTTCATCTTCACCTGCAACTAGCAACGCTATAAGAGGGGCTGAGCAAAGCAGTAACATAGCCAAACAACGGTTTGCTAGGGCAAGGATGGTTAGGGGCTGACATGGCAATATAGGAGGCATGATATAGCAAGTGGTAGGTATCGCAGCATAGGCATAGCAAAAGAGCGAGCAATCTAGCAAGCAAAGATAGAAGTGATTTCGAGGGTATGGTCATCTTGCCTGCAAGGTTCTCAGAGTTGTCGAAAGCTTGGTCCTCGAAAGCATTCTCAACAGGTTCCTCGTTCACGTAATCGTCTCCCGGCTCTACCCAAGACAAGAGAACAAGCAAAGGAACCAAAATCAACCACGATGCAATGCGCAAGCAACATGATGCAAAACATGGCATGATATGCGAGAGGTGATATGCAATGCGAATGCATACTCCGGAAGGACAAGGATGAACAGGGCATAATCTTGGCAAACCAAGCATGCTGGATAGATGAGGTGATTTCGGTTGAAATCGATATAAAATACACCGGAATCAGATGCACGGTTTGCAAATGGCAAGCAATACAAGAATGACACGAAACTGCCATAAACAGCATGATGCTACTTAGCAAGCAACAAATAATTAAGCTACTGCACCCAAACATGGCAACAAAGCATATGACAGTAATCTACTCAAGATGCTCGACAAAAGATGAACACTGATCTACAGCTAAATCACATCATAACAGGTCCAAACAAGCATGGCAAAAGAGCACAAGATAACAGGTTCACAGACTTAGTGAAATTATCAACATAGCAGAAACTAACATCAGGATGACGTGTTCAGAGCAATGAAACAACATGCTACAGGTTCAGAACATAGCAAAGTAAGGCACGGCATGAATCTACTCAAGGCACTTGACAAAAGTCCCTTAATGACCATAAGCCAAAAAGGAACAAAAAATATGATTACACCCATGTCAAATAAGCAAGTTTCGTTACAGGTTTCAGACTTAGCAGAAAACTGGACATGGCAGAAAACTAATAACGACTAGACATGTTCGTGAGCTCGATGCACTCACTACAGAGCATTTCATGATAAACTAAGCATACATACATCAAGAATACATGGCATAGTAACTAGACATGGCAAGAATAATATCATATCATTCAAGGATCAACTACACCAAGCTTGGCAAAATCGAATAACACGTAAACAATCTGCCAGCAACATTTTGAAGCAAAAGTAGAGCTCAATTGACTCAAGATATGGCACTCCATAATTGCAAACAAAGGCATGGATAGATAGAGCAAATACTCAAGTTCAAAACTCGCTTACTGATCATGCTCAAATTATGCATAGATCTCTCGGAAACAACATGAACACATGGCATAAAAATAACAGCAGTCAGGGACTTAGTGAAATCGCTAAGTCTCTGAAATCAGCAACATCATGTGACCTAGTTTTGCATGCTTGTGCTAGTCACCACAAGTATCACAAAAATACATGGCAAAATTCTCTGGAAAGGTAACATGGCATATTACAAAACTCATGTAGGACACAACTTCATAGGAGGTACACATCAATCATGGCAAATATGAAAAAAGTGCATGTTCAGATAAGATCCAGCAACTAACATCAACTAGCCCTCATCTAACAGCATTTCGGGCATCAAGATGACCTCAAATGAAAATGATGCACTGGAACAAAATGATGAACTCTTCTAGGCAAACAATTGGACATATTATACGCGCGAAACGGAGCTACGGATGCAAAGTTACGGCACGATGAACATGGCATGATGATTGAAAAAGCTGGGACTTAGAAATATTCGAGGGGGTAAAAGTCAACCCGCGGGTCTCCAGATCGGATCGGGGGCGCGCGGGCCGAGGCGGCGCCGGCGACGGCGACGGCGGCGGCGGGGCTGCGCCGGCGAGGAGGGGAGCCGGAGGGACGCGGGGCGCGCGGGGCGGCTCCGGCGGAGGCGGGGCGCCGGCGCGCGCGGGCTTCAGCCAGCGGCGCGGTGGCGGAGGGCGCGGTCGGCGGCGGCGACCGGCGACGAGGGCAGCGGCGGCGACCGGCGTCGAGGCGCGGGGCGGCGCGAGGCGGCGCGGGCGGCGGGGACGAGGCGTGGGGCGGCTTGGGCGTGGGAGGCCGCGGCGGCGGCGGATGGGCCCCGCGGGCCCGCTGCGGGCTCGCGGGCCGGCGGCGGTGGGCGGCGGCGCGGGGACACGTCCGGCGGCGCGGAGGGAAAAATTCTAGGGTTTCGTGGTGTTTTGCCCGCAAATGGAGGAGGAGGAGGCCTTTTTATAGATAGGAGGAGCTAGGAGGCTCCAAATGGAGAGAGGTTTTCGGCCACGCGATCGTGATCGAACGGCGGAGGACATGGGAGTGCCTTAGATGGTTATTGGGCTGTTTTGAAGGGGTGTTGGGCTGCAACACACACGAGGCGCTTCACGGTTACCCGGTTAATGGTTGGAGTACCAAACGAACTCCGATTGACCCGAAACTTGACAGGCGGTCTTCCGGTGCTATACCTAGGCCACATGTCAAGCCTCGGTCCATTTCGAGAATGTTTAATACCTGCTCAAGAAGAAATGTAAAAGGGGACGCCGGGAGACATAGGAGCGCCGGATTGCAAAACGGACAACGGGAAAGATGCTCGGATTTATGAGACGAACACGTATGCAAATGCGATGCACATGATGACATGATATGAAATGCATGAGATGACCAAAATGCAAAACGGAGAGAACCCAACCACGGAGGGAATATCATAACACATAGCCGGAAATGGCAAGAGTTGGATTACAAATATGGCAAGTTACATCTGGGGCGTTACAACACACCACCACTATGAGAGGATCTCGTCCCGAGATCTAGGACTGAAAGAACTCTGGATACTCGGAACGTAGGTGGTCTTCACGCTCCCAGGTGGCTTCTCGGTCTGAATGATGTGACCATTTCACTTTGAGGAATTTGATTGACTTGTTGCGAGTCTTGCGCTCAGTTGTCTCAAGAATAGCAACTGGGTGCTCATGATAGGACAAATCTTCTTGAAGATCAATCTCTTCGAAGTTGATGGTGCGCTCAGGCGTCTTGAAGCACTTGCGAAGCTGTGACATGTGGAAGACATCATGCACATTTGCAAAGTTGGAGGGGAGCTCAAGTTGATAGGCGAGATCGCCTCGTTTGCCGATGATCTTGAAAGGGCCGACGTATCTGGGGGCAAGTTTCCCCTTGATACCGAAGCGACAAGTTCCTTTCATTGGAGAGACACGGAGGTAAACATGGTCTCCGACCTCGAATGCCACATCTCGGTGTTTGCTATCGTAATAGCTCTTCTGGCGCGACTGCGCTGCTTTGAGGTTCTCACGAATCACCTTGCACATAGCCTCGGCCTCTGAGGTCAAATCATTGCCGAGCAATTGGCGTTCACCGGTTTCAGACCAGTTGAGAGGAGTACGACACTTCCTGCCATAGAGAATCTCGAATGGGGCTTTGCCCGAGCTGGCTTGAAAGCTGTTGTTGTAAGAGAATTCAGCATAAGGAAGACAATCCTCCCACTTCATGCCGAAAGAGATAACACAGGCTCTGAGCATATCTTCAAGAATTTGGTTGACACGCTCGACTTGTCCACTAGTCTGAGGGTGGAAAGCTGTGCTGAACCGAATATTGGTGCCCATGGCCGTCTGAAAAGAATCCCAAAATTTGGAGGTAAAGATGCTGCCACGGTCTGAAGAGATCAATTGTGGAATGCCGTGCAAAGAGACAATTCTGGAGGTGTAGAGCTCTGCCATCTGCGCTGCTGTGATAGACTCTTTGATAGGAAGAAAATGAGCCACTTTGGTGAGCTTGTCGATGACGACGAAGATAGCATCGTTTCCACGCTTGGACTTAGGAAAACCAGTCACGAAGTCCATTTCGATATGATCAAACTTCCATTCTGGAATAGCAAGAGGTTGGAGAAGACCAGCTGGTCGTTGGTGTTCTGCTTTCACCCTTCTGCAGAAATCACACTCATTCACGAATTGAGCGATCTCGCGCTTCATTCGAGTCCACCAATACGACTGCTTGAGGTCATGGTACATCTTCGTACTTCCAGGATGAATTGACAGAAGAGAATTGTGCGCTTCGTTCATAATGACTTTACGAAGATCACCCTTAGGAACCACGATCCGGTCCTCGAAGAAAAGAGTATCTCTGTCATCAACTCGATAGCACTTGTATTTGGAAATGCCCTTGTCAATACCACGTTTCACCTTCTTCACCATGGTATCCAACAGTTGTGCCTCACGAATTTGATCTTCCAAAGTAGGAGAGACAATGAGGTTGGCAAGAACACCTTGAGGAACAACTTGGAGATTCAACTTGCGAAAAGCTTCACAAACATCCGGTTGAAAGGGCTTGAGGATTAAGCTGTTGCAATAAGCCTTTCTGCTCAAAGCGTCTGCAATCACATTAGCCTTGCCTGGAGTGTATTCAATACTCGGATTATACTCTTGAATCATTTCGACCCATCGAGTCTGCCTGAGGTTGAGATGAGGCTGAGTGAAGATGTACTTGAGGCTCTTGTGATCGGTGAAGATGTCCACTTTCCTTCCCAACAGGAGATGTCTCCATGTTATTAGTGCGTGGACAACTGCCGCCAACTCAAGATCGTGAGTGGGGTAGTTCCTTTCATTGGGCTTCAACTGGCGAGAGGTATAGGCAACAACCTTCTTCTCTTGCATTAAGACGGCACCGAGGCCCTGAAGAGAAGCATCACAGAATACTTCATAAGGCTTGGATTCGTCAGGAGGAGTCAAAATTGGAGCAGTGACAAGTTTCTCTTTGAGAGTGTTGAAAGCAACGTCACACTCAGGAGACCAGACATATTTCACATGCTTCTGGAGGAGGTTGGAAAGAGGCTCGGCAATCTTGGAGAAATTCTCAACGAATCTTCTGCAATAGCTTGCAAGTCCAAGAAAACTGCGAAGCTGCTTGACATTCTGAGGAGGATTCCAATTCAAAACTGCAGACACCCTCTCTGGATTAACAGCGATGCCCTTGGCAGAGATGATATGACCAAGATAAAGAACTTCATCAAGCCAGAATTCACATTTGGAGAACTTCGCATATAATTGATACTCTCTGAGCTTGTCGAGTACCAATCGCAAATGTTTGGCATGATCCTTCTTATTCTTGGAGAAGACCAAAATATCATCGAGATAGACCAAGACAAATTCGTTGATGTAGGGGTTGAAGATGAAATTCATCAAGCGAGTGAAATATGGAGGAGCATTGACGAGGCCGAAAGACATGACAGTATATTCATAAGAACCAAAGCTTGTTCTGAATGCTGTCTTGGGAATATCTTCTTCACGAATGCGAATCTGGTGATAACCCATACGAAGGTCAAGCTTGGAGAACACTTTAGCACCTTTGAGTTGCTCGAAAAGCTCATTGATGTTGGGAAGTGGGTACTTGTTCTTGATAGTCTTCTTGTTCAATGGACGGTAATCGACGCAAAGTCGGTCCGTGCCATCCTTCTTCTTGACAAAAAGAACACCACAACCCCAAGGAGAAGAACTCGGTCTGATCAGACCCAGACGTTCTTGTTTATCGAGTTGAATCTTCAATTCCTTGAGCCCATCTGGTCCAAGCTTGTAAGGACGCTTGCAAACGGGTTCCATGCCAGGCTCAAGATCAATAACGAATTCAACTGGCCGACGGGGAGGCATACCCGGAAGCTCTTCTGGAAAGACATCTTGGTACTCACAAACGACTGGAATCTGAGAGATAGCCTCCATTTCACCAATCTCATTGAGAGAAAACAACCGAATGGTATCATCACGAGAAGCATAGATGATCACATCGTTAGAAGAGTGAGTCAATTTGATTTCCCTGGCAGCACACTCGAGCTGAGCCTTGTGCTTAGAAAGCCAGTCCATCCCGAGAATAAGATCAATATCAGAGTCACCAAGAACAATTGGTTTTGACAAGAATTTGTAGTCGCCCATCTTGATAGAAACATCCGGGACACAAACATTAGATGTCATTTGCTTGCCGGGGGACACAATAGACAACGGTCTCGGCAAAGCTTGAGTACCCAAATCATGCATAGCCACAAAAGGTCTTGAAATGAAAGAAAGCGATGCTCCAGTGTCAAATAAGACTTTAGCAGGAATATCATTAACAGGAAGATTACCCATGATCACTTCAGAAGAATCCTCCGCTTGAGCTGCATTCATCATGTTCACCTTGGCATGCTGGGAATTATGCTTGACCACTGCATTGCTGGAAGATTTCACAGGAGGAGGAGGCGGAAGGCGCCTTTGATTGAAGCACTTGTTCGCATAGTGACCCTTCTGCTGACATTTGTTACAAGTCACCTCTGAGAGCGGACGATGGTAAGGAGCACTTGGCCTTGGAGCTTGATTCTGAGACTTGTTCAGATAGCCAGGGTTAGGTGGGTGGGAAGATCCACGACCACTTGAGTTCTTCTGCTGATAAGGCTGACGGAAAGGAGGAGGAGGAGGCAACCAGAACTTCTGTTGCTTAGCTGCCACAAGTGAGGAAGAAGAAGACTGAACTGCGTCTCTGACTCTCTTCTTAGAAGCCTCACACTTGAGCTGAGCAGCTTCTTGTTTCAGTGCCATGTTGTAGAATTCATCATACTTTAATGGCTCGAAAAGCACGAGAGCAAGCTGCAGATCTTCTCTGAGACCACGCCTGAATTGGTAGATCATACTCTTCTCATCAGGAATGTCTTGCCTTGCAAAACGAGAGAGTTTCTGGAACTGAGTGTTGTATTGATAGACAGACATGTTGCCTTGCTTGAGATTGCGGAATTCCTCACGCTTAAGCTCAACAACACTTTCTGGAATGTGGTGTGCTTTGAAGTCACGACGGAAATCATCCCAAGTGATCACACGACCTCCTCTGGAATCTTTGTATTGCTGGAACCACTCAGCAGCTTGATCTTTGAGTTGAAAAGAGGCAAACTTGACAAAGTCCTCAGGTCTCACATTGCTGCACTCGAAATGCTTGCTGATGTCCACGAGCCAATCATCGGCGTTTGTGGCCTCGACACAGTAGCTGAAGGTCTTTGGCTGATTAGCAAGGAACTGGTTCAGTGAAGCGAAATGCGGCTGATTGTTGCCTTGGCCTTGATTCTCTTGATTAGCTTGCCCTTGGTTGCGATCTTGCAAGAGCTGAATCAGAATCTGAGCATTGGCATTTGTGGCAGTCATCAGGGCCTGCCAAGCTTCCGGAGGTGGAGGTGGTGGCGGAGGGTTAGCCTGATTTCCTTCATTGCGTTCCGGATTCTGACGCGTTGGTGGAGCCATCCTGAAGAGGGTGACATCCATTAGCATCTTGACAGAGATATATTGAGGCTGAATCAAAGCAACGAAATTGCAACATATAGTCTTCACAATTAACATTCGAACGAGAATGAACGAATGAATTCCAATGTAAAACATCACACTTCCAAAGCTGAGAAGCCACTTAGAACATGGTAAGGAATAAAATCAACAAGGTACGGATGTGAACAAATATTTGGCAAGGATTACCCAATCACAAACCAAATATCTGCGGAAGAAATACTAGAGCTACAAGAATTCCCACTTATAAACTCCCGAAACTTTCTGGTTATGCAATCAGGTGTTGGGGATACAGGGGAAGCATAATATCTCACCCAAACTAGCAAATCCTACAACCAGTTGTATCCATCCTTCAACACATAACCAAGAAACCTTCGGAAATCGTCTACCTCAACCTTCGAAAAGCATCCGTTATACACGTCATGGCAATACTCCTGCACTCGCCTCAGTACTGGGCTATCAGGGTTATCTCACCAACAACTGTACAAAAGAGATTTTTGATGTCGGCGTACTAAACTTAGGTAAACCAAAACCGCAACGATAAGATTATGACGACAACACCTCGGAGCTCAACTCCCCGGGACACTGCCACAACCCCTAAATGTCAGGAGGCAACCAAGACAATGTTGTCATCATAAAACCATCGGAACGATTGTAATATACCCGCGTGATCCTAAAAAAAAATTTAGTGAAATTTGAGAAGAGAAGAGTCAAAACTCTACGTCAGGAAGCCTTACCAGAAGGTCGAAGGGACTGGGAAGTAAAAAGAATTCCTAAACTCTCCGATATATAATTCCTAAATGACTCAAAACATTTTTCTAGACACAACTCGGCCACTAAAGACGATCAAACAGTGGGGGCTCCTAAGGTCGGGGAAAGGCTCTGATTACCAACTTGTAACGCCCTCGATGCGGCTATATCTCCCACGTGTCGAGGCACGACTTAGAGGCATAACCGCATTGAAAGCAATGTCGCAAGTGAGGTAATCTTCACACAATCCATGTAATAAATAAAGGGGCAAGATACATAGTTGGCTTACAATCGCCACTTCACACAAGTACATAAATAACATCCATCATACAGATTACACTCAAGGTCCGACTACGGTACCAAAATGAAAGAAGACTACCCCAAATGCTAAACAGATCCCCGAATCACCCAACTGGGCTCCACTACTGATCGTCTGGAAAAGAAACATAGTAATGGCCACGTTCCTCGTCGAACTCCCAAGTGAGCTCGGTCGCGTCATCTGCACTGGCATCGTTGGTACCTACAACTGTTGTGGTAATAACTGTGAGTCACGGGGACTCAGCAATCTCACACCCGCGAGATCAAGACTATTTAAGCTTAAAGGTGGGAAAGGGGTTTGTGAGGTGGAGCTGCAGCAAGCGACTAGCATATGGTGGCTATAGCGCAAAAGAGAGCGAGAAGAGAAGGCAAAGCACGGTCGTGAAGCTAGAAGTGATCAAGAAGTGATCCTGAAACGACCTACGTCAGGCATAACTCCAACAACCGTGTTCACTTCCCGGACCCCGCCGAGAAGAGACCATCACGGTTACACACGCGGTTGATGTGTTTTAGTTAAGGTCAACTTCGGGTTTTCTACAACCGGACATCAACAAATTCCCATCTGCCTCATAACCGCGGGCACGGCTTTCGAAAGATAATACCCTGCAGGGGTGTCCCAACTTAGCCCATGATAAGCTCTCACAGTCAACGAAGGATATTCCTTCTACCGGGAAGACCCGATCAATCTCGGAATCCCGGACTACAAGACATTTCGACAGCAACAAAACAAGTCCAGCAAAGCCGCCCGATTGTGCCGACAAATCCTGATAGGAGCTGCACATATCTCGGTCTCAGGGCACATCCGGATGAACACTCCGTACAACTAAAACCAGCCCTCGAGTTGCCCCGAGGTGGCGCTGCAAAGGGCTCTAGTTTGGACCAGCAATCGAAGGAGAACTGGCCCGGGGGTTTAAAATAAGATGACCCTTGAGTCTGCAGAACCCAAGGAAAAAAAAGGCTAGGTGGCGAATGGTAAAACCAATGTTGGGCCTTGCTGGAAGAGTCTTATTCAAAGCGAACTGTCAAGGGGGTCCCATAAATCACCCAACCGTGTAAGGAACGCAAACTCCGGGAACATAACACCGGTATGACGGAAACTAGGGTGGCAAGAGTGGAACAAAACACCAGGCATAAGGCCGAGCCTTCCACCCTTTACCAAGTATATAGATGCATTAATTAAATAAGCGGTATTGTGATATCCCAACAAGTAAACATGTTCCAACAAGGAACAACAAGTCCATGTTCCAACAAGGAACAAGCTTCATCTTCACCTGCAACTAGCAACGCTATAAGAGGGGCTGAGCAAAGCAGTAACATAGCCAAACAACGGTTTGCTAGGGCAAGGATGGTTAGGGGCTGACATGGCAATATAGGAGGCATGATATAGCAAGTGGTAGGTATCGCAGCATAGGCATAGCAAAAGAGCGAGCAATCTAGCAAGCAAAGATAGAAGTGATTTCGAGGGTATGGTCATCTTGCCTGCAAGGTTCTCAGAGTTGTCGAAAGCTTGGTCCTCGAAAGCGTTCTCAACAGGTTCCTCGTTCACGTACTCGTCTCCCGGCTCTACCCAAGACAAGAGAACAAGCAAAGGAACCAAAATCAACCACGATGCAATGCGCAAGCAACATGATGCAAAACATGGCATGATATGCGAGAGGTGATATGCAATGCGAATGCATGCTCCGGAAGGACAAGGATGAACAGGGCATAATCTTGGCAAACCAAGCATGCTGGATAGATGAGGTGATTTCGGTTGAAATCGATATAAAATACACCGGAATCGGATGCACGGTTTGCAAATGGCAAGCAATACAAGAATGACACGAAACTGCCATAAACAGCATGATGCTACTTAGCAAGCAACAAATAATTAAGCTACTGCACCCAAACATGGCAACAAAGCATATGACAGTAATCTACTCAAGATGCTCAACAAAAGATGAACACTGATCTACAGCTAAATCACATCATAACATGTCCAAACAAGCATGGCAAAAGAGCACAAGATAACAGGTTCACAGACTTGGTGAAATTATCAACATAGCAGAAACTAACATCAGGATGACGTGTTCAGAGCAATGAAACAACATGCTACAGGTTCAGAACATAGCAAAGTAAGGCACGGCATGAATCTACTCAAGGCACTTGACAAAAGTCCCTTAATGACCATAAGCCAAAAAGGAACAAAAAATATGATTACACCCATGTCAAATAAGCAAGTTTCGTTACAGGTTTCAGACTTAGCAGAAAACTGGACATGGCAGAAAACTAATAACGACTAGACATGTTCGTGAGCTCGATGCACTCACTACAGAGCATTTCATGATAAACTAAGCATACATACATCAAGAATACATGGCATAGTAACTAGACATGGCAAGAATAACATCATATCATTCAAGGATCAACTACACCAAGCTTGGCAAAATCGAATAACACGTAAACAATCTGCCAGCAACATTTTGAAGCAAAAGTAGAGCTCAATTGACTCAAGATATGGCACTCCATAATTGCAAACAAAGGCATGGATAGATAGAGCAAATACTCAAGTTCAAAACTCCCTTAGTGATCATGCTCAAATTATGCATAGATCTCTCGGAAACAACATGAACACATGGCATAAAAATAACAGCAGTCAGGGACTTAGTGAAATCGCAAAGTCTCTGAAATTAGCAACATCAAGTGACCTAGTTTGCATGCTTGTGCTAGTCACCACAAGTATCACAAAAATACATGGCAAAATTCTCTGAAAAGATAAGATGGCATATTACAAAACTCATGTAGGACACAACTTCATAGGAGGTACACATCAATCATGGCAAATATGACAAAATTGCATGTTCAGATAAGATCCAGCAACTAACATCAACTAGCCCTCATCTAACAGCATTTCGGGCATCAAGATGACCTTAAATGAAAATGATGCAATGGAACAAAATTATTTACTCTTCTAGGCGAACAATTCGACATATTATACGCGCGAAACGGAGCTACGGATGCAAAGTTACGGCATGATGAACTTGACATGATGATTGAAAAAGCTGGGACTTAGATATTCGAGGGGGTAAAAGTCAACCCGCGGGTCTCCAGATCGGATCGGGGGCGCGCGGGCCGAGGCGGCGCCGGCGACGGCGACGGCGGCGGCGGGGCTGCGCCGGCGAGGAGGGGAGCCGGAGGGACGCGGGGCGCGCGGGGCGGCTCCGGCGGAGGCGGGGCGCCGGCGCGCGCGGGCTTCGGCCAGCGGCGCGGTGGCGGAGGGCGCGGTCGGCGGCGGCGACCGGCGACGAGGGCAGCGGCGGCGGCCGGCGTCGAGGCGCGGGGCGGCGCGAGGCGGCGCGGGCGGCGGGGACGAGGCGCGGGGCGGCGCGGGCGTGGGAGGCCACGGCGGCGGCGGATGGGCCCCGCGGGCCCGCTGCGGGCTCGCGGGCCGGCGGCTGTGGGTGGCGGCGCGGGGACACGTCCGGCGGCGCGGAGGGAAAAATGCTAGGGTTTCGTGGTGTTTTGCCCGCAAATGGAGGAGGAGGAGGCCTTTTTATAGATAGGAGGAGCTAGGAGGCTCCAAATGGAGAGCGGTTTTCGGCCACGCGGTCGTGATCGAACGGCGGAGGACATGGGAGTGCCTTAGATGGGTTATTGGGCTGTTTTGAAGGGGTGTTGGGCTACAACACACACGAGGCCTTCACGGTTATCCGGTTAACGGTTGGAGTACCAAACGAACTCCGATTGACCCGAAACTTGACAGGCGGTCTTCCGGTGCTATACCTAGGCCACATGTCAAGCCTCGGTCCATTCCGAGAATGTTTAATACCCGCTCAAGAAGAAATGTAAAAGGGGACGCCGGGAGACATAGGAGCGCCGGATTGCAAAACGGACAACGGGAAAGATGCTCGGATTTATGAGACGAACACGTATGCAAATGCGATGCACATGATGACATGATATGAAATGCATGACATGACCAAAATGCAAAACGGAGAGAACCCAACCACGGAGGGAATATCATAACACATAGCCGGAAATGGCAAGAGTTGGATTACAAATATGGCAAGTTACATATGGGGCGTTACACCCATCATACGAGCGCGCGCGTGGATCACACCATAGGGTTAGTTGTATGTTGATAGGACTATGTATTGGAGGGCAAGGGTGACAGAAGCTTCAGCCTAGCATAGAAATTGATGCATACGGGATTGAAGGGGGACCAATATATCTTAATGCTATGGTTGGGTTTTAGCTTAATGAACGTTAGAAGTTGCAGACGCTTGCTAATAGTTCCAATCATAAGTGCATAGAATTCCAAGTCAGGGATGACATGCTAGCAGTGGCCTCTCCCACATAATACTTGTTGTCGGTCTAGTAAAGTAGTCAATTGCTTAGGGACAATTTCGCAACTCCTACCACCACTTTTCCACACTCGCTATATTTACTTTATTGCTTCTTTACTTACAATAGCCCCTAGCTTTTATTTACATGCTCTTTATTATCTTGCAAATCTATCCAACAACACCTACAAAGTACTTCTAGTTTTATACTTGTTCTAGGTAAAGCGAACGTTAAGCGTGCGTAGAGTTGTATCGGTGGTTGATAGAACTTGCGGGAATATTTGTTCTACCTTTAGCTCCTCATTGGGTTCGACACTCTTACTTATCGAAAGAGGCTACAATTGATCCCCTATACTTGTGGGTTATCAAGACCTTTTTCTGGCGCCGTTGCCGGGGAGCAATAGCGTGGGGTGAATATTCTCGTGTGTGCTTGTTTGCTTTATCACTAAGTAATTTTTATTTGTTGTTCTTAGTTGTTTTCTATTTTTATTTATGGGTAGGAAACGCAAAACACCAAAAAATTAGTTGTACCTACTGAACCAATGGTTGAAGAACCACTTAAAATCTATCGTACTCCTGAAGCTTATTACTTGGATCATCTTCGATCCCTATGTGCACGTGCTGAAACCCCAACTAGCATAGTTGAGGGCAGATCTTTAGATGAGCATGCTTGTTATGTCCGACACCGCATATCTGGAAAAGGGAAACTATTACTGGGTCAAATTCATCGTTTGCAATGCTATGCTTGGAATTTATGTGAAATATATGATATTAATTGTTGTTCTGAAGACCCTAAGAAACACCTTCCCTACCAATGTTTATTTAGTGATAATGGAATCGTATCTTCTTATGCTAAAGGTGTTTATAATTACTATGATGTTCAACAAATTGAAGAATTTTTTGCTTTTAAGGGTGCTTATGAAATTGCTTCTTTGATTGAAATGTATGATGCTACTCTTTACAAATCTGAAAATTTTGCCATACTTAAATATTGCTATGATAATTATGCTTCTAATGCCTATGTTGAACCATATATTGAGGACTACTCTGTTGGGGAACGTAGTAATTTCAAAATTTTCCTACGCACACGCAAGATCATGGTGATGCATAGCAACGAGGGGAGAGTATGATCTGCGTACCCTTGTAGATCGCAACGGAAGCGTTTGACACAACGTAGAGGAAGTAGTCGTACGTCTTCTTCCCGGTCCGACCGATCCAAGCACCGTTACTCCGGCACCTCCAAGTTCTTAGCACACGTTCAGCTCGATGATGATCCTCGGGCTCCGATCCAACAAAGCGTCGAGGAAGAGTTCCGTCAGCACGACGGCATGGTGACGATCTTGATGTACTACTAACGCAGGGCTTCGCCTAAGCACTGCGACAATATGACCGAGGTGGAATTTGGTGGCAGGGGGCACCGCACACGGCTAAGGAAAGATCTCAATGATCAATTGTGTGTCCATGGGGTGCCCCCTGCCTCAGTATATAAAGGATGGAGGAGGAGGAGGCCGGCCAAGGCTATTGGTGCGGCCAGGATGGGAGTCCTACTAGGACTCCAAGTCCTAGTAGGGGTCCATCAAGAGGGGAGGAAGGGAGAAGGAAGTGGAGGAGTAGGAAAGGTGGCTGGCCCCCTTTTCCCTAGTCCAATTCGGACTAGAGGGGAGGGGGCGCAGCAGCCTTTTTTCCTCTTCCCACTAAAGCCCATCAAGGCCCATTACTTCTCCCGTAATCCCGTAACTCCCCGATACTCCCGAAAATACCCGAATCACTCAGAACCTTTCCGATGTCCGAATATAGTCGTCCAATATATCGATCTTTACGTCTCGACCATTTCGAGACTCCTCGTCATGTCCCCGGTCTCATCCGGGACTCTGAACTCCTTCGGTACATTAAAACTCATAATAATTGTCATCGTAACCTTAAGCGTGCGGACCCTACGGTTCGAGAACAATGTAGACATGACCAAGACACGTCTCCGGTCAATAACCAATAGCGGGACCTGGATGCCCATATTGGCTCCTACATATTCTGCGAAGATCTTTATCGGTCAGACCGAATAACAACATACGTCGTTCCCTTTGTCATCGGTATGTTACTTGCCCGAGATTCGATCGTCAGTATCCAATACTTAGTTCAATCTCGTTACCGGCAAGTCTCTTTACTCGTTCCGTAATACATCATCCCGCAACTAACTCATTAGTTGCAATGCTTGCAAGTAATAAGTGATGTGCATTACCGAGAGGGCCCAGAGATACCTCTCCGACGATCGGAGTGACAAATCCTAATCTCGAAATACGCCAACCCAACATCTACCATTGGAGACACCTGTAGTACTCCTTTATAATCACCCAGTTACGTTGTGACGTTTGGTAGTACCCAAAGTGTTCCTCCGGCAAACGGGAGTTGCATGATCTCATAGTCATAGGAACATGTATAAGTCATGGATAAAGCAATAGCAACATACTAAACGATCGGGTGCTAAGCTAATATAATGGGTCATGTCAATCAGATCATTCAACTAATGATGTGACCTCGTTAATCAAATAACAACTCTTTGTTCATGGTTAGGAAACATAACCATCTTTGATTAACGAGCTAGTCTGGTAGAGGCATACTAGTGACACTCTGTTTGTCTATGTATTCACACATGTATTATGTTTCCGGTTAATACAATTCTAGCATGAATAATAAACCTTTATCATGATATAAGGGAATAAATAATAACTTTATTATTGCCTCTAGGGCATATTTCCTTCAGTCTCCCACTTGCACTAGAGTCAATAATCTAGATTACATTGTAATGATCCTAACACCCATGGAGTCTTGGTGCTGAAAATGTTTTGCTCGTGGAAGAGGCTTAGTCAATGGGTCTGCAACATTCAGATCCGTATGTATCTTGCAAATCTCTATGTCTCCCACCTGGACTAGATCCCGGATGGAGTTGAAGCGTCTCTTGATGTGTTTGGTCCTTTTGTGAAATCTGGATTCCTTTGCCAAGGCAATTGCACCAGTATTGTCACAAAAGATTTTCATTGGACCCGATGCACTAGGTATGACACCTAGATCGGATATGAACTCCTTCATCCAGACTCCTTCGTTTGCTGCTTCCGAAGCAGCTATGTACTCCGCTTCACATGTACATCCCGCTACGACGCTTTGTTTAGAACTGCACCAACTGACAGCTCCACCGTTTAATGTAAACACGTATCCGGTTTGCGATTTAGAATCGTCCGGATCAGTGTCAAAGCTTGCATCAATGTAACCTCTTACGGTGAGCTCTTTGTCACCTCCATATATGATAAACATATCCTTAGTCCTTTTCAGGTATTTCAGGATGTTCTTGACCGCTGTCCGGTGATCCACTCCTGGATTACTTTGGTACCTCCCTGCTAAACTTATAGCAAGGCACACCGGTACACAACATTGCATACATGATAGAGCCTATGGCTGAAGCATAGGGAACATCTTTCATTTTCTCTCTATCTTCTGCAGTGGTCGGGCTTTGAGTCTTACTCAATCTCACACCTTATAACACAGGCAAGAACCCTTTCTTTGCTTGATCCATTTTGAACTTCTTCAAAATCTTGTCAAGGTATGTGCTTTGTGAAAGTCCAATTAAGCGTCTTGATCTATCTCTATAGATCTTTATGCCTAATATGTAAGCAGCTTCTCCGAGGTCTTTCATTGAAAAACTTTTATTCAAGTATCCCTTTATGCTATCCAGAAATTCTATATCATTTCCAATCAGTAATATGTCATCCACATATAATATTAGAAATGCTACAGAGCTCCCACTCACTTTCTTGTAAATACAGGCTTCTCCGAAAGTCTGTATAAAACCAAATGCTTTGATCACACTATCAAAGCGTTTATTCCAACTCCGAGATGCTTGCACCAGTCCATAAGTGGATCGCTGGAGCTTGCACACTTTGTTAGCTCCCTTTGGATCGACAAAACCTTCTGGTTGCATCATATACAACTCTTCTTCCAGAAATCCATTCAGGAATGCAGTTTTGACATCCATCTGCCAAATTTCATAATCATAAAATGCGGCAATTGCTAACATGATTCGGACAGACTTAAGCATCGCTACGGGTGAGAAAGTCTCATCATAGTCAATCCCTTGAACTTGTCGAAAACCTTTTGCAACAAGTCGAGCTTTGTAGACAGTAACATTACCATCAGTGTCAGTCTTCTTCTTGAAGATCCATTTGTTCTCAATTGCTTCCCGATCATCGGGCAAGTCAACCAAAGTCCATACTTTGTTCTCATACATGGATCCCATCTCAGATTTCATGGCTTCAAGCCACTTTGCGGAATCTGGGCTCACCATCGCTTCTTCATAGTTCGTAGGTTCATCATGATCTAATATCATGACCTCCAGAACAGGATTACCATACCACTCTGGTGCGGATCTCACTCTGGTTGATCTACGAGGTTCAGTAGTATCTTGATCTAAAGTTTCATGATCATCATCATTAGCTTCCTCACTTATTGGTGTAGGTGTCGCAGAAACAGTTTTCTGTGATGTACTACTTCTCAATAAAGGAGTAGGTATAGTTACCTCGTCAAGTTCTACTTTCCTCCCACTCACTTCTTTCGAAAGAAACTCCTTCTCTAGAAAGTTTCCGAACTTACCAACAAAAGTCTTGCCTTCGGATCTGCGATAGAAGGTGTATCCAACAGTTTCCTTTGGATATCCTATGAAGACACATTTCTCCGATTTGGGTTCGAGCTTATCAGGTTGAAGCTTTTTCACATAAGCATCGCAGCCCCAAACTTTAAGAAACGACAACTTTGGTTTCTTGCCAAACCATAGTTCATAAGGCGTCGTCTCAACGGATTTAGATGGTGCCCTATTTAACGTGAATGCGGCCGTCTCTAGAGCGTATCCCCAAAACAATAGCGGTAAATCAGTAAGAGACATCATAGATCGCACCATATCTAGTAAAGTACGATTACGACGTTCGGACACACCATTACGCTGTGGTGTTCCGGGTGGCGTGATTTGCGAAACTACTCCACAATTTTTCAAATGTACACCAAACTCGTAACTCAAATATTCTCCTCCACGATCAGATTGTAGAAACTTTATTTTCTTGTTACGATGATTTTCAACTTCACTCTGAAATTCTTTGAACTTTTCAAATGTTTCAGACTTGTGTTTCATTAAGTAGATATACCCATATCTGCTTAAGTCATCTGTGAAGGTGAGAAAATAACAATATCCGCCACGAGCCTCAATATTTATCGGTCCACATACATCGGTATGTATGATTTCCAACAAATCTGTTGCTCTCTCCATAGTACCGGATAACGGTGTTTTGGTCATCTTGCCCATGAGGCACGGTTCGCAAGTACCAAGTGATTCATAATCAAGTGGTTCCAAAAGTCCATCAGTATGGAGTTTCTTCATGTGCTTTACACCGATATGACCTAAACGACAGTGCCACAAATAAGTTGCACTTTCATTATCAACTCTGCATCTTTTGGCTTCAACATTATGAATATGTGTATCACTACTATCGAGATTCATCAAAAATAGACCACTCTTCAAAGGCGCATGACCATAAAAGATATTACTCATATAAATAGAACAACCATTATTCTCTGATTTAAATGAATAACCGTCTCGCATTAAACAAGATCCAGATATAATGTTCATGCTCAACGCTGGCACCAAATAACAATTATTTAGGTCTAATATTAATCCCGAAGGTAGATGTAGAGGTAGCGTGCCGACCGCGATCACATCGACTTTGGAACCGTTTCCCACGCGCATCGTCACCTCGTCCTTTGCTAGTGTCCGCTTATTCTGTAGTCCCTGTTTTGAGTTGCAAATATTAGCAACAGAACCAGTATCAAATACCCAGGTGCTACTGCGAGCATTAGTAAGGTACACATCAATAACATGTATATCACATATACCTTTGTTCACCTTGCCATCCTTCTTATCCGCCAAATACTTGGGGCAGTTCCGCTTCCAGTGACCAGTCTGCTTGCAGTAGAAGCACTCAGTTTCAGGCTTAGGTCCAGACTTGGGTTTCTTCTCTTGAGCAGCAACTCGCTTGCCGTTATTCTTGAAGTTCCCCTTTTTCTTCCCTTTGCCCTTTTTCTTGAAACTAGTGGTTTTGTTAACCATCAACACTTGATGCTCCTTCTTGATTTCTACCTCCGCAGTTTTTAGCATTGCGAAGAGCTCGGGAATAGTCTTGTTCATCCCTTGCATATTATAGTTCATCACGAAGCTCTTGTAGCTTGGTGGCAGTGATTGGAGAATTCTGTCAATGACGCAATCATCTGGAAGAGTAACTCCCAATTGAATCAAGTGATTATTATACCCAGACATTTTGAGTATATGCTCACTGACAGAACTGTTCTCCTCCATCTTGCAGCTATAGAACTTATTGGAGACTTCATATCTCTCAATCCGGGCATTTGCTTGAAATATTAACTTCAACTCCTGGAACATCTCATATGCTCCATGACGTTCAAAACGTCGTTGAAGTAACGGTTCTAAGCCGTAAAGCATGGCACACTGAACTATCGAGTAGTCATCAGCTTTGCTCTGCCAGACGTTCATAACTTCTGGTGTTGCTCTAGCAGCAGGCCTGGCACCTAGCGGTGCTTCCAGAACGTAATTCTTCTGTGCAGCAATGAGGATAATCCTCAAGTTATGGACCCAGTCCGTGTAATTGCTACCATCATCTTTCAACTTTGCTTTCTCAAGGAACGCATTAAAATTTAACGGAACAACAGCACGAGCCATCTATCTACAATCAACATAAACAAGCAAGATACTATCAGGTACTAAGTTCATGATAAGTTTATGTTCAGTTAATCAAATTAATTAAGAACTCCCACTTAGATAGACATCCCTCTAATCCTCTAAGTGATCACGTGATCCAAATCAACTAAACCATAACCGATCATCACGTGATATGGAGTAGTTTTCAATGGTGAACATCGTTATGTTGATCATATCTACTATATGATTCACGCTCGACCTTTCGGTCTCTGTGTTCCGAGGCCATATCTGCATATGCTTGGCTCGTCAAGTATAACCTGAGTATTCCGCGTGTGCAACTGTTTTGCACCCGTTGTATTTGAACGTAGAGCCTATCACACCCGATCATCACGTGGTGTCTCATCACGAAGAACTTTTGCAACGGTGCATACTCAGGGAGAACACTTCTTGATAATTTAGTGAGAGATCATCTTATAATGCTACCGTCAATCAAAGCAAGATAAGATGCATAAAAAGATAAACATCACATGCAATCAATATAAGTGATATGATATGGTCATCATCATCTTGTGCTTGTGATCTCCATCTCCGAAGCACCGTCATGATCACCATTGTCACCGGCGCGACACCTTGATCCCTCCATCGTAGCATCGTTGTCGTCTCGCCAATCTTATACTTCCACGACTATCACTACCACTTAGTAATAAAGTAAAGCATTACATCGCGATTGCATTGCATACAATAAAGCGACAACCATATGACTCCTGCCAGTTGCCGATAACTTGGTTACAAAACATGATCATCTCATACAATAAAATTTAGCATCATGTCTTGACCATATCACATCACAACATGCCCTGCAAAAACAAGTTAGACGTCCTCTACTTTGTTGTTGCAAGTTTTACGTGGCTGCTACGGGCTTAAGCAAGAACTCATCTTACCTACGCATCAAAACCACAACGATAGTTTGTCAAATAGACTCCGTTTTAACCTTCTCAAGGACCGGGCGTAGCCACACTCGGTTCAACTAAAGTTGGAGAGACAGTCTTCCGCAAGCCATCTATGTGCAAAGCACGTCGAGGGAACCGGTCTCGCGTAAGAGTACGTGTAAGGTTGGTCCGGATCGTCTCGTCCAACAATACCGCCGAACCAAAGTATGACATGCTGGTAGGCAGTATGACTTATATCGCCCACAACTCACTTGTGTTCTACTCGTGCAAATAACATCAAACCCTGTTGGGGAACGTAGTAATTTCAAAATTTTCCTACGCACACGCAAGATCATGGTGATGCATAGCAACGAGGGGAGAGTATGATCTACGTACCCTTGTAGATCGCAACGGAAGCGTTTGACACAACGTAGAGGAAGTAGTCGTACGTCTTCTTCCCGGTCCGACCGATCCAAGCACCGTTACTCCGGCACCTCCGAGTTCTTAGCACACGTTCAGCTCGATGATGATCCTCGGGTTCCGATCCAGCAAAGCGTCGAGGAAGAGTTCCGTCAGCACGACGGCGTGGTGACGATCTTGATGTACTACTGACGCAGGGCTTCGCCTAAGCACTGCGACAATATGACCGAGGTGGAATTTGGTGGCAGGGGGCACCGCACACGGCTAAGGAAAGATCTCAATGATCAATTGTGTGTCCATGGGGTGCCCCCTGCCTCAGTATATAAAGGATGGAGGAGGAGGAGGCCGGCCAAGGCTATTGGTGCGGCCAGGATGGGAGTCCTACTAGGACTCCAAGTCCTAGTAGGAGTCCATCAAGAGGGGAGGAAGGGAGAAGGAAGTGGAGGAGTAGGAAAGGTGGCCGGCCCCCTTTTCCCTAGTCCAATTCGGACTAGAGGGGAGGCAGGGCGCAGCAGCCTTTTTTCCTCTTCCCACTAAAGCCCATCAAGGCCCATTACTTCTCCCGTAATCCCGTAACTCCCCGATACTCCCGAAAATACCCGAATCACTCAGAACCTTTCCGATGTCCGAATATAGTCGTCCAATATATCGATCTTTATGTCTCGACCATTTCGAGACTCCTCGTCATGTCCCCGATCTCATCCGGGACTCTGAACTCCTTCGGTACATTAAAACTCATAATAATTGTCATCGTAACCTTAAGCGTGCGGACCCTACGGTTCGAGAACAATGTAGACATGACCGAGACACGTCTCCGGTCAATAACCAATAGCGGGACCTGGATGCCCATATTGGCTCCTACATATTCTGCGAAGATCTTTATCGGTCAGACCGCATAACAACATACGTCGTTCCCTTTGTCATCGGTATGTTACTTGCCCGAGATTCGATCGTCAGTATCCAATACTTAGTTCAATCTCGTTACCGGCAAGTCTCTTTACTCGTTCCGTAATACATCATCCCGCAACTAACTCATTAGTTGCAATGCTTGCAAGTAATAAGTGATGTGCATTACCGAGAGGGCCCAGAGATACCTCTCCGACGATCGGAGTGACAAATCCTAATCTCGAAATACGCCAACCCAACATCTACCATTGGAGACACCTGTAGTACTCCTTTATAATCACCCAGTTACGTTGTGACGTTTGGTAGTACCCAAAGTGTTCCTCCGGCAAACGGGAGTTGCATGATCTCATAGTCATAGGAACATGTATAAGTCATGGATAAAGCAATAGCAACATACTAAACGATCGGGTGCTAAGCTAATATAATGGGTCATGTCAATCAGATCATTCAACTAATGATGTGACCTCGTTAATCAAATAACAACTCTTTGTTCATGGTTAGGAAACATAACCATCTTTGATTAACGAGCTAGTCTGGTAGAGGCATACTAGTGACACTCTGTTTGTCTATGTATTCACACATGTATTATGTTTCCGGTTAATACAATTCTAGCATGAATAATAAACCTTTATCATGATATAAGGGAATAAATAATAACTTTATTATTGCCTCTAGGGCATATTTCCTTCATACTCCATTGTCCAAGAAGAGACTAATATTTTGCAGGAGTCTATAGAAGAAGAAATTGATGAAACTGTGAGCTCATTGGATGAAAAAGATGATGAGGAGAGTGAAGAACAAAAGGAGGAAGAGCGGATTAGCTACCCGTGCCTACCTTCTAATGAGAGTAACTCTTCAACTCATACATTGTTTAATTTCCCTTAGTGCTTACCGAAGGATGATTGCTATGATGATTGTTATGATCCCGTTGATTCTCTTGAAATATCCCTTTTTGATGATGCTTGCTATGCTTGTGGCCAAGGTGCCAATATGAATTATGCTTATGGAGATGAACTTGCTATAGTTCCTTAAGTTAAACATGAAATTGTTGCTATTGCACCCACACATGATAGTCCTATTATCTTTTTGAATTCTCCCAACTACACTATATCGGAGAAGTTTGCTCTTATTAAGGATTATATTGATGGGTTGCCTTTTACTACTACACATGATGATTTTGATGAGTATAATATGCATGTGCTTGCTGCTCCTACTTGCAATTATTATGAGAGAGGAACTATATCTCCACCTCCCTATGTTTCCAACATGATAAAATTGCAAGAAACTGTTTACACTATGCATTGGCCTTTACTAGGTGTGCATGAATTGTTATTTTATGACATGCCGATGCATAGGAAGAGATTTAGACTTCATCATTGCTTGATATATGTTGCTTTGTGCTCACTACTAAATGCCAAATCATTGCTAATTAAAATTGGCTTTGATATACCTTGGGATCCGGGTGGATCCATTACTTGAGCACTATATGCCTAGCTTAATGGCTTTAGAGAAAGCGCTGCCAGGGAGACAATCCGGAAGTTTTAGAGAGTCATTTATTTTTGTTGAGTGCTTTCATATAGTTTAAAAACAAAAAAATAAAGAGGGAAACTGTCGGTGTCAAAACCGGCGGATCTCGGGTAGGGGGTCCCGAACTATGCGTCAAGGTCGGATGGTAACAGGAGACAAGGGACACTTTATTTTACTCAGGTTCGGGCCCTCTCGATGGAGGTAAAACCCTACTCCTGCTAGATTAATATTGGTGATATGGGTAGTACAAGAGTGGATCTACCACGAGATCAAGGAGGCTAAACCCTAGAAGCTAGCCTATGGTATGATTGTGTATGATGATGGTTGTCCTAAGGACTACAACCCTCCGGTTTATATAGACATCGGATAGGGTTAGGGTTACACAGAGTCGGTTACAATGGTAGGAGATCTTGAATATCCGCACGCCTAGCTTGCCTTCCACACCAAGAAAAGATCCTTCCGGGCACGGGACGAAGTCTTCAATCTTGTATCTTCATAGTCCTGGAGTCCGGCTGAAGGTATAGTCCGGCTATCCGAACACCCCCTAATCCAGGACTCCCTCAGTATCCCCTGAACCAGGCTTCAATGACGACGAGTCCGACGCGCATATTGTCTTCGGCATTGCAAGGCGGGTTCCTCCCCCAAGTTCTTCAAGAAGAGTATAAACACCAAAAATAGTGTCCGGCTCTGCAAAATAAGTTTCCACATATTGCCATATAGAGAATAATATTAACACAAATCAAATCTGCTGACGTATTCCGCAGTGCATCATAACACTGCGGCCAAGCCCTTTATATAAATTGTTTTCATTGTTCCACCTCAGCTCGTTTAGCAAGGCGGTTTCCTTGGCACGTCTTGTCGAAGCAGAGATCATGTGCCCCCTTTAACGGGATTCTCATTAATACGGACATGGGTAACCCAATCGTGCCTGTTAGCACGTCTTGCCTTAATTAAAGGCTAGTCCAAGACGGTTACGGGGAGGGCACTTGATATTCTGCCTCTTATAAAGAGACCAAGGCCCTGTTCCCCGCTTCTATTCTCAAAACGAGCTTGCCCGTCGCCTCGAGTTCCAACACCCTAGGCTTCCAGTTTCCGAGCGCACCGGATCTTCGACAATGTCCGGCTCCGACCTCCAAGGTCGATGGATGCCCTCCTCCGTTACGGAGGAGGACGTATCAAGATTGAGGGGAGCTAGATTCCTGACCAGGGAGATTCCGCACAGGCTGCCTGTTCAAGGACAGGTGATCCCTAGCCCTCAGCCCGGCGAGGGCGTGGTATTCATATCCCACTTCCTCCGGGGATTAGGCTTCCCCGTGGATCCCTTCGTAAGGGGGCTGATGTTTTATTATGGGCTGGAATTCCACGACTTAGCTCTGGAGTCCATCCTCCATATCTCCTCGTTCATAGTTGTGTGCGAAGCGTTCCTCCGTGTTACCCCTCACTTCGGACTGTGGCTCAAGACCTTCAAAGTAGAACCGAAGATAGTCGAAGGGCGCCACGCAGAGTGCGGAGGCGCTGCTATAAAAAGAAATGCCGACGCTCCATGGCCCGACGGCGCTTTTCAAGAGGAGCTTGGCTTATGGCAACAGGAGTGGTTCTACATCACCGCTGCTCGGGGCACCGCATGGGTGGCGCCTCTGGCCTTTCGCTCTGATCCCCCACCACGGTTAGCATCGTGGATTAGCACAGGGTTAGATCGGGGCTTGCCCAAAGACGTTCTTCTGCTGCAGGGCCGCATTAAGGATCTCTTGAAGGGAGACCTCAACCTGGTCAAGGTGACACAAGTCATGCTGATTCGCCGGACACTGCCCGGCCAACATCTCCCCCTTCACTTGTGGGAATTCAATCCGGAGGGACCACGAGCTCTCCAGAATTTTATGGGCATGACGCATGTGGAGATGTATAAACTGTTCTTCGAATCACAGGAAGTGAGTACGGATTTGACCGAGGATACTGGTTTAAGCCGCAATCGCCCGGATACTCAAGTAGGTGACCTTGCGACCGGACCTTCTATCCGCATAATTAACTTGTTTTTAACAGCGCTTCTTCTTTTAAGCAGGAGTGGATAGCGAAGGCGAAGCTGATCAGGTGTCCAGCTCCCTTTCCCGAAACCAGGCTGGATCCTGTGCTAGTCAGTATGCTGGAGGAAGTGCCTTTGGAGGGAAATAAGGGGGAGGACAAGGAGACCGTGGCCTCTTCGAAAGAGGCCCTTCCGAAGGGGGGAATCGATAATTCCTCTCCTAAGGGAAAGAAAAGGGCCGCCTCTGATGACCCGGAGACCGTAGCCTCGAAGCGGGGGAAAGAATCCTTGTCAGAGGACCGAACGCCGGGGAGCCCCTCGGCCGAACTAAACCCTAAAAGGGACCAGCTCTCCAGCGAGCCGTAAGTAGAAGAAGAGTTTTTCTTTTAAGAGAAATCCTTGATTCATATCTGAGAAGTTTTAACTGAAACCTTACTTTGCAGTTCGGACCTCAGCCCTTCTCAGTAGAACTCGTCCTCGGGGGATTTTCTTCCGGAGATGATGGAGAGCGGAACGCCTCCTCCTTCTATATCGCCTAGCAAGGCGGGCGATGCTGGAGTGTCGTCGCGGGGGATTTCTCCGGATCCGCTAGGGGTGGATGGTACTGCCCCCCCCCCCCCCCCCCCCGAGGTTCTCCGTGTCCGGCCTTTGACGAAGGCCATGGGACAAGTGCGGCACCATCTGGTGTTCGGTCGGAGGAGCTAAAGATTCTGCTGGGGTGAGCCTCTGTCTCAGAGGAGCATCGTGCGTTAATGAGCACGGTAATTGAAAAGATTTCATCCGCCGAAAGCGGACTGCACGAGGCCATCAAGAGTTTAGTGGCAGGCCTTGAGGTACGTTTTAAATAACGTGTATTTGTATTAATTGTGCATAAATAAAGTGCGCCATGTGTAGATAGTAGCCCCTGAGACTCTGTGCATCGTAAAGATGTACGGCGCGCAGAGGATCTTACTCCCAGGTCCTTTAAGTGGCACCTTTATATGTAGGTGGCTGATTGTCCGGAGTCAAGCCGGACTTGTGAATATGCCGAACTAAAGCGACAACTGGATGAGGCAGAAGCCGACATCGTGCTTGTTAACAAGCGGCTTGATGGTGCTCAAGGTATTAAAATCATTAGGCGATTGTTAGTAAGACGAGCTGTATGTCAATATCTTACCGTGTGTGTGCTTGACGCAAATGGTGCGGCCGCCATGGAAGGTCTTAGGGCCGAACTCGCCCGAGCGAAGGAACAAGCCAGAAAAAGCGATGCAGCTGCCGTGAAAGCCCTTGAAGAGCTGAAAGCCGAACAGGCTGCCCATTGCCGAAGCAAGGATGAAATGGCCGATATGGCCGTAAAGTTAAAGAGTGCTACTGACCGTTGCAAGCTTCTTGAAGAAGAAGATCGGGCGAGGCAAACGAGCTTAGAGAAGGTTGTTGCTGACGCCAAGGACGCCCGCTCTATAATGAGAGCGGCGAAGGAAGAGCTGCGTCAAGCCGGACAGATTGCGGATGGAAAGCCCTTCTCGCTGCGGAGAAAATTTTGTGATCCGAAGTTTGCCCCGTTAAACTGGATGTGGAGTATAGAGGACACCTATCTGGATTTGGCGGCTAGTGCCACTGATGTGACCGAACACTTTCGAGATAAAAAGGATCATGAAGTGGAGAAACTCTTTTGGTCGCAATTCATCAATCCAGAGCGTCCGCTGGCAGTGGACGATCGCCTGGCCCAATGGGCCAAACTGAATAGGTTGTCCGGACTCGCCATGAAGTACGCCATGGATCGTCTGTGTCCGGGAAGATCGAAGCCGAAGAGTTATTTCAGCTTGATGCAGCAACTGCTAGACGTGGTGCCACGTGTCGATGCTATGAAGAGGTCAGCATGCGTAGAGGGCGCTCGGCTGGCTCTTGCCCGTGTCAAGACATACTGGGCAGATATGGAGCCCACCACTGTTGCGTCCCAGGATTCGGAAAAAAGCCGAACACCTGTCGAGCACTATTTTGAGGAAGTCCTCGAAGGCGCTCGCGTAATAGAGACGCAGTGCTCGAAGGATGCTATATTATGATAGCATATGTAATCATAAAACAGTATTTTGATAAATTGTAGTGGCATTTTTTTAGACTTGTGCCTTCAAGTATTAAGAACACCTCCTGTGCGGCCGTTTTAGTATATATAAATTTTGAAAGATTGCAGTCGTTGGTTTCAGCCCCCACGCACATAGTGCGGGGGTGCACGCAGAAGACGCATTTTCACACTTAACCCAACGTCTTGGTCCTACAAAGGAGGTGATAGCGCAGCGGGCTAGGCAACCGGACTATAATGCTTTAACACTTTCACTTAGCCATAGGAGCTTGACAGTGGGACTCTTTAGGTAGCCCTTTAGTGGCGACTGCGCTTTGCCCGAGTTCGGAGCGCGTACGTGCCTGACCGGGAAACGGCCCTTCGTCAAAGCGGAGGAATTCGAAAAATCCCTATGAGTCATCAAGTGGCGACCAGTCTCGCGCTACATCATGACAGTCGGTTTTCAGCTTTCTCTACTGAGGTGCTCGCCCGGCCGAACTGGGGCACAATCGCAGTAGTTCCCCTGGTGCTACCTTAGCCGATAGAGCGGAACGTAAGATGGCCGAACTCAGGAGCCGGGCAACCCAACATATGACCAAAATCATGATTCGGAGCTGATGCATATAGTGCCAAAACTCGCGACGCCGGACACTCCCTAAGGTGTTCGGTCTTTATCAGTGTGGATGAGACAACACCCTTAAAAAAAAGAGCCCCTAGTGTCCAGGTACGAGCAAAAAATTCTGGCGTGGCCACATGCCAAAACGCCAGCCTCCTCCTTGGTTATAGTAGAAAAAAAACCAGGGGATGTATAGCAGCAAGAGACAGTAAAAAAGGTTTACGCAGAGTCTTAATCTAAAAAGAAGCCTTAGGACGGTTCCCTACTGCACGTCTGCGCCTGTGTCTCCGTTGTGTCGTGTCCTGGACGGGCGCCGCACGATGTTCATCTTTGTGGGTGCCGTACGTTTTGTTACGTGAAGTAAGTTCACTGTTTTGACTTCTTGCGGGAAGTTCTTTTGTTTCCTGGTATTCTGCCTTTGGGGTTCGTCCTCTTCTTCACTTGGTGTGTCGAGCCCCTTGTGTTCGGCGTTAAGCTGTCCGGATTGTTTAAAAACCCAACAATCTCTGTGGGCGTGATTGGCAGGCTTCCCAGGAGTAATGTGTATCTGACATATTCTGCCCAGGATTCTATTTAAGCTGGACGGATCATCCCTGTTATCCTGAGGGGGTGGTTTTGTTTGATTTTGCCGCGAGCTTTTGAATCCGGCATTGACTGCCGCGCTCTTCGGACTTTTCCCTTTGATTCGGCGACGGTCCTTATTTCGTCGCGGTTTTCTGTTTCCATCCCTGATTTCGGATGTACTTGGGTCGCTGGGGCTGCATCGTGCCAACCAGCTGTCCTCTCCTGCGCAAAAGCGGGTCATGAGGCTTGTGAGTGCGGCCATTGTTCTTGGCTTTTCCTGGCCGAGGTGTCTGGCGAGCCATTCGTCTCGGACATTATGCCTGAAAGCTGCTAAGGCTTCGGCGTCCGGACAATCCACTATCTAGTTCTTTTTAGTAAGGAATCTGTTCCAGAACTGTCGCGCTGATTCTCCGGGCTGTTGAGTTATGTGACTAAGATCGTCTGCGTCCGGAGGGCGGACGTAGGTCCCTTGAAAATTTGCTCGGAAAGCGTCCTCGAGCTCTTCCCAACTTCCAATTGTGTTTTCGGGAAGGCTTTTAAGCCAGTGCCGGGCTGGCCCTTTAAGCTTAAGGGGTAAATATTTGATGGCGTGGAGATCATCTCCTCTAGCCATGTGTATGTGGAGGATATAATCCTCGATCCAGACTCCGGGGTCTGTTGTTCCATCGTACGCCTCTATGTTGACGGGTTTGAATCCCTCTGGAAATTCATATTCCAGGACCTCATCGGTGAAACATAGGGGGTGTGTGGCGCCCCTGTATTTGGGTGTGCCAGATTCTGATGATAGCTTTTTTGCATTGCTTGTGAGAGCTTGCTTTCTTGGCCCGTAAATGGACCTAGCTGGGTCATGATGCGGGTCTTTAATTGGGTCGCATGCCGCATTGAATGCGGCGCCACTTGCCGTTTTATATTGGCCGTGTGGTCGTCTATCCGACCGTATGGCTTTTTTATTTTTCGAATGCGAGGGCTCTAGGGCTTCTTGGTCGAATTCGGGCAGTAGTTTTCTCTTCGGATAGCTTTTAGTGCGGCGGCTGCCGCCGTATTTGTCTGCGGTCTTGATTACCTTGCTCCAACTTATTCTGAGTGCATCTTCCACCGTTTTTAGCTTCCGCTTCTGCTTCTTCAGGCTGCGTGCTGTAGCAACGAGCCTTTCATGGAGATTCTTCTGCTCTGTGGTTTTATCCGGTGTGAGATCGTCCAGAGTTCTGTTATGGCTGGGGGAGGGTTGTCTGTCCTCTCTATCCGAGTTGCCCTATTCGGACGATTGCTCTGAGGCGCGCTCGTCGTCTACCGGCTCATCCTGCTCGATGGCTGGGTCTTGATCGAGGCGGGGTTTGGCTCGGCGTTTTCGTCGCCGCTTTGATTGCTTTTCAGAGGGTTTGTCCCTTTTTTCGTCCCCTTTTTCCTCGTTGTCGTTTCCTTTAGGGGTATCCACCATGAATACATCATTAGGTGTGGTGGTAGTCCAGCGCCTTATAGGTGCTGGTTCCTGTTCGTCTCCATCTTCGTCGTCCATACCGTCGAAGTCTTCGGATCCGAAGTCAAGCATGTCGGTTAAATCATCGACAGTGGCTATCAAGTGGGTGGTGGGTGGGCTTTGAATTTCTTCGTCGTCCGAATCCCAACTTCGCAGGCCATAGTCCGGCCTGGGCTCTCCTGATAAAGAGAGAGACTTGAGAGAATTCAGGATATCACCGAAAGGTGAGCACTGAAAGATGTCCGCGGCGGTGAACTCCATTACAGGTGCCCAATTAGGTTCGATCGGCGGAGGCACGGAAGGCCCGGAGTTCGGAGAGGAGTCCGACTCCTTGGAGTTCTGGGCCGTGCGGAGTATGGGGCTGGCATTCGGCTTGATCGCCTTTGAGATCGCATCCCCCGAGGTGACGTCCAACCGTTCATCCTCAGAGAACGCAGCGGGCTCCGAGTCAAAGATCGGGGCCGGAGCGTGTGCGGCCTCACGGGTGCTATTCGGAAGCAGAGCTATATCATGCCCCTCGAAATAGCGCGGGGCGCTTGGCTGTGGCTCGAACCCGTCGAAGATCAAGTCTCCGCGGATATCAGCCGTGTAGTTTAAGCTTCCAAACCTGACTTGATGGCCAGGGGCGTAGCTTTCGATCTGCTCCAGATGACCAAGCGAATTGGCCCGCAGAGCGAAGCCGCCGAAGACGAAGATTTGTCCGGGGAGGAAAGTCTCACCCTGGACCTCATCGTTATTGATGATCAAAGGAGCCATCGGGCCTAAAAGCGACGACACAGAGGAACTCTCAATGAAAGAACCAATGTCTGTGTCAAAACTGGCGGATCTCGGGTAGGGGGTCCCGAACTGTGCGTCAAGGTCGGATGGTAACAGGAGACAAGGGACACTTTATTTTACCCAGGTTCGGGCCCTCTCGATGGAGGTAAAACCCTACTCCTGCTAGATTAATATTGATGATATGGGTAGTACAAGAGTGGATCTACCACGAGATCAAGGAGGCTAAACCCTAGAAGCTAGCCTATGGTATGATTGTGTATGATGATTGTTGTCCTACGGACTACAACCCTCCGGTTTATATAGACACCGGATAGGGTTAGGGTTACACAGAGTCGGTTACAATGGTAGGAGATCTCGAATATCCGCACGCCTAGCTTGCCTTCCATGCCAAGAAAAGATCCTTCCGGACACGGGACGAAGTCTTCAATCTTGTATCTTCATAGTCCTGGAGTCCGGCTGAAGGTATAGTCCGGCTATCCGAACACCCCCTAATCCAGGACTCCCTCAGAAACCTAAAACTTTTCAAAAACGAAAGTGAAAGTGAGAGAGATATGACTCTATAGGAATGCCTCCGGCGGTGTACCGGGATATGCAATGAATCAAGAGTGACATGGGCATCAAGAACCCTGTTGGTCTGCCCGTCAACAGGCACCTCAGCAGGCTCGCTGGATGGGGTCACCACGAGGGTCACCGCAAAATGCATGTTGACTTCAAGGGTCGACTCGCCGACTTTGAAAGAGCAAACATAGTCGCGCTACAACACATAGACGTGGTCGATCCTTGGGTGGTAGAGCACAAAACCTTTATTGAGAAGACGTACAATGACCGAGGCCAACATAGGATAGACGGAGATATAATCAAAGAGCACAACTCATGTTTCACGCATTGGTTCAAGGAGAAGCTTTTGTCGTACCCTTTACATGAGGATTCTTCCGCGGAAGAAAAACTCATATTCGCCTTGTCACAGGGCTTCGAGCACAACCTGATGACCTATGAGGCATACGATATCAACGGCTACACATTCTACACAGAGGAAAAGGACATGAAGAGCGATTATCAGAACTCTAGGGTAACGATGGAATCCTACACCGGTAACGACAAGGACAGATACTACGGAAGGATTGAGGAGATCTGGGAGCTGAGCTACGCTGGAGAGAAGGTCCCAATGTTCCGTGTCAGATGGGCCAAGAGCGTCCTAAAATAAGACCGGTATTTCACCACCATGGTTATACCCGAAGCCAAATCCAAGACCGCGAGCGCAAACATCACCGCGAAAAATGAGCCATGGGTACTGGCTTCCCAAGTGGACCAATGCTTCTTCATTACTGACCCGTCAAAGCCCAGTCGTGTTGTCGTGAGGAGAGGCAAAAGGAACATCATCGTAATGGATGGAGTCGCCAATGAGCAAGACTTCGACAAGTACGGCGACCCGAAGATGGAAGATGACGACGACGATGAAGTACCATACACTACAAGAAGAACTAGGACCACTGAAAGTGCAACTATCCCCGGGTGGTTTTGGTAATTCCTAACAACATATAGCTCATTGAGCTAACATTATTCCAAGATTAATATTTCAGGAAAATCTCAATGAATGGCATGGCATGGATGAGGAATGTGGATCCCTAAAAATTCTAAGGACAAAGGATTGGCTCAAGCTTCAAGATCAAGACTCTGCATTTTATATTTTAGTGATCCAAGATCACATTGAGTCTATAGGAAAAGCCAATACTATCAAGGAGGGATGAGGTGTTGCTTAATGAGCCTCTTGCTTCATGTGCTTAGTGATATGCTCCAAAACCCTCAACTACCTTCCCACATCCACATATGACCTATACCAAAAGTCAATCTCGGCCCCACCGATTCTTCCTATCCGGCGCCACCGAGTTTCAAATGTCATAGCCACTGCCACAAACCCTAGCCAAATCGGTTTCACCGATAGGGATCTCGGTCTCACCAAGATGGGATTGCAATCTCTCTATTTCCCTTCGTAATGTTTCGGTCTAACCGAAGTGAGCGATCGGTCCCACGGAGATTGCAATGTAAACTCTCTGTTTCCCTTTGTAACATTTCGGTCTAACCGAAATGAGCGACTCGGTCCCACCGAGTTTACCTGACCAACTCTCTGGTTAGATTATTACCAAAATCAGTCCCACCGAGTTTGTGTAATCGGTCACACCGAGATTACGTTATGCCTGAACCCTAACCATATCGGTCCTACCGAGTTGCATCTCAGTCCCACCGAATATCCTAACGGTCACTAGGTTTGCTGAATCGGTCCGACCTAGTTTAACCATTCGGTCCCACCGAGTTTGGCAAATTGTGTGTAACGGTTAGATTTTGTGTGGAGGCTATATATACCCATCCACCCACTCTTCATTCTAAGAGAGAGCCATCAGAACACATCTACACTTCCAATACACATGTTCTGAGAGAGAACCACCTACACTTGTGTTGAGGTCAAGATATTCCATTCCAACCATATGAATCTTGATCTCTAGCCTTCCCCAAGTTGCTTTCCACTCAAATCTTATTTCTACCAAATCCAAATCCTGTGAGAGAGAGTTGAGTGTTGGGGAGACTATCATTTGAAGCACAAGAGCAAGGAGTTCATCATCAACACACCATTTGTTACTTCTTGGAGAGTGGTGTCTCCTAGATTGGCTAGGTGTCACTTGGGAGCCTCCGACAAGATTGTGGAGTTGAACCAAGGAGTTTGTAAGGGCAAGGAGATCGCCTACTTCGTGAAGATCTACTGCTAGTGAGGCAAGTCCTTCGTGGGCGATGGCCGTGATGGAATAGACAAGGTTGCTTCTTCGTGGACCCTTCATGGGTGGAGCCCTCCGTGGACTCGCGCAACCGTTACCCTCCGTGGGTTGAAGTCTCCATCAACGTGGATGTACGATAGCACCACCTATCGGAACCACGCCAAAACATCCGTGTCTCCAATTGCGTTTGAATCCTCTAAACCCTTCCCTTTACATTCTTGCAAGTTGCATGCTGTACTTTCCGCTGCTCATATACTCTTTTGCATGCTTGCTTGAATTGTGTTAAGATTGCTTGACTTGTGATAAGATAGCTAAAATCTACCAAGAACTACAATTGGGAAAAGGCTAGATTTTTATTTGGTCAAGTAGTCTAATCACCCCCCCTCTAGACATACTTCCGATCCTACAAGTGGTATCAGAGCTTTGGTCTCCATTTGCTTTGATTTCCATAGCTTTTGGTGGTCATAGCCTTGGTTTCACAACCTAGGAGAGTATGGCGTCTAGTGAGGGAAATTATCACCGTAGAGGTCCTTACTTTGATCAAACAAATTTTGCTAGTTGGAAACATAAGATGAAAATGCATATTCTTGGACATAACCCCGTCGTTTGGGCTATTGTATGTATTGGTTTGCAAGGTGAATTCTTTGATGGGAAAGAACCGAACCGTGAAGCTACCGCGGAAGCGTTGAAGATGCTGCAATACAACGCTCAAGCTTGTGATATCCTCTTCAACGGATTGTGCCCCGAAGAATTCAACAAAATCAGCCGTCTTGAGAATGCAAAGGAAATTTGGGATACTTTGATTGATATGCACGAAGGTACCGACTCCGTCAAGGAATCCAAATTGGATGTGCTTCAAAGTCAACTTGACAAGTTCAAAATGAAGGACGGTGAAGGTGTCGCTGAAATGTACTCTAGTCTTGCTCTTACCACAAATGAGATTGCCGGCTTAGGAAGTGAAGAAATTACCGATAGATTCATCATCAAGAAGATCCTAAGAGCCTTGGATGGAAAATATGATACCGTGTGCACATTGATCCAAATGATGCCCAACTACAAAGATCTCAAGCCAACGGAAGTCATCGAAAGAATTGTTGCTCATGAGATGTCACTCAAGGATAAAGAGGAACTTCACAACAAGTCAAGTGGTGATTACAAAGCCTCATGTGAAGCCCCCACATCATCAAGTGAGAAACAAACCTTCAATGAAGAATTGAGCTTAATGGTGAAGAACTTCAACAAGTTCTACAAGAGTAGAAGCAAAGATAGAAGCTCCAAGTCAAGGTCCTACAATGGCAAAAGATCTTCTAGTCGAGAGCGAAACTGCTACAATTATGGAAGGCCCAGACACTATTCCAATGAGTGTACAGCTCCCTACAAGAGAAGAGAAGACTCTCCCAAGAGAAGAAGTAGAAGAGAAGAATCACCATCTAGAGAAAGAAGGAGTAGAGATGATCGTTATGAACGAAGACCCTCACGGAGAAGCAAGGATTCAGAAAGAAAGGACAAGTCATCAAGGAGCTACACAAAACGAAGACATCAAGCTCATGTTGGTGAATGGGTATCTGGCTCCGACTCCGACAACCACTCCGAGAGAAGCTATCACTCCGATTCCGAATATACTCAAGATGAAGGTGTTGCTGATCTAGCACTTGTGACAACCAACTCCTACGACATATTTGACTCGCCAAATGAAGGAGTTGGAACATGCTTCATGGCCAAAGGCCCAAAGGTATCACACCCCGAGTATGTTGATTTCAATAGTGATGAGGATGACTTGTTAGGTGATGATGATTTACTTGTTGACAACTCTAGTGATGAATACTATGATGAAAAGTCAATTAATCATGCTAAAATGAATGACAATGATAAGGAGAAGATTGAGTCTCTAACTAAAGAACTAAACACTCTTAAGTTAGCTCATGAAACTATCTTAGAAGATCATCGAGAACTTTTAAGGACTCATGAGAAATTACGCTTTGAAAAGCTCAATATTGAGCAAGAGCATGAGTTCTTAAAGGCAATCAGTGATGATCTTCGTAAGAAAAGTTCTTCTTACATTGACAAGCGTTTACTCTTATCCACTTACATGCCTCAAGACAAGTCTAGTAACAAGGACAAGAAAGATTCTTCCTCTAGTAGTAACAATGATCATGCTAAATCCAATATTGTTGCTTCTAGTAGTTCTCTTGATTCCACTAATGATTCTCTTAGCCAAGTTACACTTGAGCAAGAAAATAGTTTATTGAAGGGAATTATAGAGAAAGGTGTTTACAAGAGCCTTGCCGGGAGTAAGCAATTCGAGGAAACTGTGCGCAAGCAAGGAAGACACCGGAAGAATCAAGGTGTTGATTTTGAACGAAAGTTCAATGCCAATGGAGTTGAGTGGGAAGAAGATCAATACCCCAAGACGAAGTTTGTTCCTCAACAAGAGAAGTATGATCCAACTTCTTTCAAAGGGACACAAGCTCAAGATGATCTTCCACCACAAGACTACAAGCAAAAAGGCAAGGACAAGCTTCAAGAGGAAATTGATGCATTTGAAGAAGCTCCCAAGACCTTAGTCAAGTGGGTTCCCAAGACTACTTCAAGTTCCACTTCATCAAGTACAATTACAACACCAAGGATTCCCATCAAGATGGTTTGGATCCAGAAGAAGAAGAACTAGAGAGTTCTTGAGGGTGACTCCGCCAACATATTTCACTCTTATCATCTTGGCAAGAACAAGCGCAATTAACTTCCACATCTTGCACTAGTTCAAGGAGTCACAAACCCTCTTGTTGGTAAGACAAGGGACAAGGTAACCTAAAAGCTTTCATAAGACATCATCTTGTATGTGCATCATTCTATGTCTATGGATATCCTTGTTTGTTCCTTGTGGGACTAACTCGTGTAGGTATTGAAAGTGCAACTCACTCCAATGGATTGCTCCAAATGAACTACATCAACATTGAGCATCCACATCTTCAACATCTACATGAAGTCATTATCGACAAAACCCAAGGTTAGTTCATCCCTCTTAGGGGGGATCTCACATCTAGGGGGAGCTTTACTCTAAGAATTGAGCTAAAGCAACTCTAATGGTGTGAACACAACAATGCTTTATGTAAAAGTGGTAACCCCACTTGTGCTTAAACGATGAGTATGACCTATGATCAAATGTTCTCATTTGACTCCTAAGTCAATATACTCATATATAGATGACCTAGTCATCGCCAATTGCTTGATAGATGCTAGAATTGGTTGTGCATGCTTTGCCACATATTTTAATTGCCATTTTATTGTGTGAGCATGTTGATTGCATATTTTACTCATTCGAGGACATCCACTTGTTGTTTTGATTGACTGGTTTTTCTTCTCTTTTGCCAAGGGGATGGACAAGAATGCCTAAGAACCCTCTCTAGCTATCTATGCTATTCTCGTCTCAAACTCTATTCATGCTACATCACAAAATTTGATCAAGTCAGATTCAAACCACTCTGTGTGAGGAGGACTCGGAGTCCCCGATTTGTCATAGACTTAAACTTCCAAAACTTCTTTGTGCATTTCGGTCTGACCGGTTCCTCCATTTCGGTCATACCGAGATCACTAAGTCGATCTAGGTTTTCATCTCGGTGCAACCGATTTGAACTTTTCGGTCACACCGAGTTGCTATAACTGTCAACAGTTATGCATCTCGGTGCCACCGAGTTGTTCCACTCGGTCACACCGACAGGGTCGGGCTATATATACTCACGGGCAAAATTTTGGAAATTTCTCCGAAACCTCTTCGCCCGCGCATAGCTCTGCCTCCTGGGTCTCCGGATCGTCCTCCTCGTCGCCAGCCGCCCCCTGTCGCTGGTCTCCGCCGCCGTCAACGGATTTCGTCTCCGCCGTTGCCGCCGTAGCGAGTTCATCGCCGAACTAGGGTATGGACTCGATCACAGTGCTATCCCCGTCCGATTCCTAGCACATTGTGTTCATTATGAATCTTGCCACGATTGAAACGCTTCTATCCAGTCAAAACACTCCGTAGATCAGAATTGAATCGAAAATTTAGGGTTAGGTTTCCGCCAAAACCATCTCGGACCCACCGGGTTGCAGAACTCGGTTCCACCAATTCGGCCAAGGCTATTGCACATGTGGTTCTCAGTCTGACCGAGAATTGCAAATCGGTTCGACCGAGTTCAGGACTTTGTGAAACCCTAGTAGTCTCGGTGCCGCCGAACTGTGACTCGGTCTGACCGAGTTCACTAGTTTAGGTTCCAAAAGCTGCTTCGGTATCACCAAGTTTGCAAATCGGTTGATCCGAAATGCTTTCTGTGGAAAACTAAATCTAAGTTTTTGACGCATTCGTTTGCAAAAATCTCTGCATTTTGTGATGCTCATCCACTCTATCTCATCTACAATCTATTCACAGGGTCTGCAGTCAGTGTTTGCAACATGTCTGACCAAAGTGACAGCCAGAACAAGTCAGAGGAGCAGGTTCACTTGAGTGAGGGCACTAGTCCCTCTAGCAGCTCAGATGAGGGTAGCAGAAGCACCCCAAGCAACTTGCCCAAGGCTGCCACTAGAGCAAGCAAGAAAAGAACTTCAGAATCTGAGGATGAAGATTATGTGGCAGAAGAAGATGAAGCCACTTCAAAGAAGAAAGTGCTCAAGAAGGAATATGGCTCAGCTGCAGCCACAAAGCCAGGTATGCATAAGAAGGCACCTGCAAGGAGAGTTCCTACTTCCAAACCTAGGAAGGTTGCCACTGGAGAAACCATGAAGTTTACCATGGAGTCAGAAGAGGAAGCTGGTGGCCAAGACAAAAAGAAAAAGAGAGTCAGAACCACTACTGCCAGAGTTGTTGGAAAACCCTCCATGAGGAGAGATTCTGAGAAAGAAGAGGAAGAAGAGGTTGCTGCACCAGCACCTAAGGCACAAAAGCTGATGGGTGATGCTATAAAGTCAGGGGCTGCAACATCAAAGCCCAAAGAAGCACCCAAAGCTGCTGCTAAGTCTACTGCTCCAGCTCCAAAGCCAAAACCAAAGAGGAATACCAGGAATATGTCTGCTGCTGAGAAGAACAAGGCCCCAGTGCCTGATGTTGTTGCTGAAGAATATGATGAAGGACAAGTTCTAAGGAAGCTCAAACCCAAGATTCCAGACCACAACGATGCTCATCCTGTGGCTGAGAACATGAAGATCAGGAGAGATTCAGGGTTGAGAAAATGGAGAGAAACAGATCCATATGCTACAAGGAGAAGGACTGTTGTTGACTACAGGTTCCACACAAAGGAACAGCAAGACTTCTATGAGACAGTGCTGCTGGACAAGAAACCCATAGTATGTGATATGAGGTGGGTCGACTGGGAGTATATCAAGAAGAATGAAGAACACTATCCTGGAGTGCTTGACAGCTTCAGAGCTTGTGGAGTTGCAGACTTTGTTGGGCAGAAGCTCACAAAGTGGAATGAGGAGCTCATAATGCAATTCTACTCCACAGCACACTTCTATCCAGATGGCAGGATAGTATGGATGTCTGAAGGCACTAGATACCAGTCTACAGTTGCAGAATGGGCTCAGTTGATCAATGCCCCGGAAGAGCAAGAAGATGACTTGGATGTCTATGCCAAGAAGAAGATGGACCACAACTCTATGGCAAACATGTACAAGGAAATTCTAGATGCAGATCTTGAGACTCATCAGTTTGGGTCAGTAAAACACTTGCTGTCAGGGCTGCCTACAATCAGTTGGATCCTTAGGCACACTCTCTTGCCCAAGTCAGGTGATCATAGAATGATCAGAGGCCATGCAATAAACTTGCTACACATATTTGATGTGCCACAGAAGTTCAAGGTCATGAGCCTCATAGTTGAGACCATCAAGAGGACAGCAGCTGATCAGAAGAGGAGTTGTGGATATGCCCCACATATTCAGGAGTTGATTAACTCGAAGATGGGCACATGCACATACCTGTTGGATAAGGAACACCTGACCATCCATCCAAATTTTGAGGACAATCAAGTTGTGATGAATGAGGATGAACCATCATCAGCACAAGCTCAAGCAAAGAAGGAGAAGGCAAAGAGGGAGAAAGCTGCCAATATGCCAACTCAAGAGGAGGCATCTGAGTACTTTCTGAAGAACAAGCAGGAGCAGCTTAGTTATCTGATAGCATCAACTCTGAGGATTGAGAAAGGACTGGCCAACCTTACTCGAAACCAAGAGAGCTTGGAAAGAATCATGGAACAAAAGTTCTATGACTTAGATGTGAAAGTAACTGAGATTCAGACTGTTGTGGAGCAATTACAGGATGATATGCAGGAGAGGAAGGGCAAAACAACAACAGATGCATTTGCCAGAGTACCTAGAGCTCAGAGATCATCTGCGGTGCTAGTTCCTGACACCAGAGCCACTACTTCTGCACCAGCTACAACCTCAGTACCACCTGCTCCAGCATCTACCCCAGCAGCTCCATCTACTTCAACTGAAGCCTTCATCCTCTGCGTTATCCGGACTCCACCACCTGAAGACCAAGCCTAAGAGTCGTTTTAGTGTTATGCATTTTCTATGAACTTTTTGGTAACTTGTTGCCAAAGGGGGAGAAAAATGTATAGATCATAGGCTTCGAGAGAGAGAGAGAGTTTGCTTTTGTTCTCTCTTGTCTTCTTGGTTGAACTGTGTTTGCTTTTGAGTGCTTGAGATACTATGCTTTTATCTGTGAGACATTGATGATCAAGTGGTTGATCATAAGCTACACTTATGCTTGTTGGATGATATTATCTTACTTATCCTTATTTGATCACTCACTTTGCTTGGTGATGAGTGCATGTATCTAATTATTATCATTTTGAGCGCTCCATATGTGACATGGAAGAGTAACCCATGATCCTAACTCATTGTGCATTTGCAGTCCAAAGCAAATCTTAAGATATGCACAAATTTAGGGGGAGCTCTTGCTTTTCACATACTTCTCAAAGCGACAATAGCTTTCACTCTTATTATCATTTGTCGAAGCTTTGATCTATATGTTGTCATCAATTACCAAAAAGGGGGAGATTGAAAGTGCAACTATCCCTGGGTGGTTTTGGTAATTCCTAACAACATATAGCTCATTGAGCTAACATTATTCCAAGATTAATATTTCAGGAAAAGCTCAATGAATGGCATGACATGGATGAGGAAAGTGGATCCCTCAAAATTCTAAGTACAAAGGATTGGCTCAAGCTTCAAGATCAAGACTCTGCATTTTATATTTTAGTGATCCAAGATCAAATTGAGTCTATAGGAAAAGCCAATACTATCAAGGAGGTATGAGGTGTTGCTTAATGAGCCTCTTGCTTCATGTGCTTAGTGATATGCTCCAAAACCCTCAACTACCTTCCCACATCCACATATGACCTATACCAAAAGTCAATCTCGGCCCCAGCGATTCTTCCTATCCGGCGCCACCGAGTTTCAAATGTCATAGCCACTGCCACAAACCCTAGCCAAATCGGTTTCACCGATAGGGATCTCGGTCTCACCGAGATGGGATTGCAATCTCTCTATTTCCCTTCGTAACGTTTCGGTCTAATCGAAGTGAGCGATCGGTCCCACCGAGATTGCAATGTAAACTCTCTGTTTCCCTTTTGTAACATTTCGGTCTAACCGAAATGAGCGACTCGGTCCAACCGAGTTTACCTGACCAACTCTCTGGTTAGCTTATTACCAAAATCGGTCCCACCGAGTTTGTGTAATCGGTCACACCGAGATTACGTTATGCCTGAACCCTAACCATATCGGTCCTACCGAGTTGCATCTCAGTCCCATCGAATATCCTAACGGTCACTAGGTTTGCTGAATCGGTCCGACCGAGTTTAACCATTCGATCCCACCGAGTTTGGCAAATTGTGTGTAACGGTTAGATTTTGTGTGGAGGCTATATATACCCATCCACCCACTCTTGATTCTAAGAGAGAGCCATTAAAACACATCTACACTTCCAATACACATGTTCTGAGAGAGAACCACCTACACTTGTGTTGAGGTCAAGATATTCCATTCCAACCATATGAATCTTGATCTCTAGCCTTCCCCAAGTTGCTTTCCACTCAAATCTTCTTTCTACCAAATCCAAATCCTGTGAGAGAGAGTTGAGTGTTGGGGAGACTATCATTTGAAGCACAAGAGCAAGGAGTTCATCATCAACACATCATTTGTTACTTCTTGGAGAGTGGTGTCTCCTAGATTGGCTAGGTGTCACTTGGGAGCCTCCGACAAGATTGTGGAGTTGAACCAAGGAGTTTGTAAGGGCAAGGAGATCGCCTACTTCGTGAAGATCTACCGCTAGTGAGGCAAGTCCTTCGTGGGCGATGGCCGTGATGGAATATACAAGGTTGCTTCTTCATGGACCCTTCATGGGTGGAGCCCTCCGTGGAATCGCGCAACCGTTACCCTCCGTGTGTTGAAGTCTCCATCAACGTGGATGTACGATAGCACCACCAATCGGAACCACGCCAAAACATCTGTGTCTCCAATTGCGTTTGAATCCTCCAAACCCTTCCCTTTACATTCTTGCAAGTTGCATGCTTTACTTTCCGCTTCTCATATACTCTTTTGCATGTTTGCTTGAATTGTGTTGAGATTGCTTGACTTGTGCTAAGATAGCTAAAATCTGCCAAGAACTAAAATTGGGAAAAGGCTAGATTTTTATTTGGTCAAGTAGTCTAATCACCCCCCCCTCTAGACATATTTCCGATCCTACAACCACCCTACCTAAAGGACGTCTGTTCAAGAGAAGAACTCCATTTGCGAAAAAGAAGGGAAAGAAGATTGTGAAAAGATAGCTAAGATCGAATCAGGACATATCGGCCGCGTGTGTGTGTGTCAGCGGCAAGCTCAATTATTACATGCAACTAAATTATTAATTACATGTTTATCACTTGATTTCAACCATGTCATCTAATTCTAAATCTTTGCACAATGGTTTTATCACTCCATTTGCATTTTCCTTTTCTTTTATCTCAAATCTTAAATTATTACATGCAACTAAAAATCCAAAAAAAGTTAGTAATGGCGCACCAGGAGAAGGTGCGCCATTGCTATCATGGTGTTTATGGAGCACCCCTAAAAGATGCGCCATTGATATACCAACTTTTATGGCGCACCCCTAAAAGGTGCGCCATTGCTAACCCTTCCCCCACTTAAAAAGGCAAAGATAAAAAACCTTCGATCCCAAATCCCCAATCCCCACTGCTGCCCCCGAGCCCTCGACCTGCCGCTCCCGACCCGCGCCGCCGCCCCTACCCGCGCTGCCGCCCAGACCCACTGCGCTGCCGCCCAGTGTTCCTCTTCATCGTCATCGTCCCTGGGCCAAGGCTGAGGAGCCGCCGCAACGTCGCCGTCGACCACCTCGTCCTCTACCTCCGGCCACCGCGATGCCATCGATGGATTCGTCGTCTTCACTGCACCCCCGGCCTCCTCGAGCGCGTCCCCGGAACCGCGGTGAACTCCTCTCCCCGTTCCCCCCTTCCTCCGCCTCGATTCGTCGCTGTTTAGCCGACCCGGCGCTCGGCTGCCATGGTAGGGAGCTCGATTCTCCCGGCGTGTACTGCCTCGCCTCGCATGGCCGGTCCTTGCCGCCACCACACCGTCCGCGTGCATTCCGCCTCTCACCCGCGTCATCCGCGCGCGCGCGCCTATAGCCGCTCGCGGTTGCCTGCTCCTCTGCCCCTGCCTTGCTTGCCACCGCTGCTCGCTGACGCTTTGTATGAAAGAATTATGAATGGTGGCTTTGCCACAAATACGATGTCAACTACATGATCATGCTAGCAATATGACAATGATGGAGCGTGTCATAATAAACGGAACAGTGGAAAGTTGCATGGCAATATATCTCGGAATGTCTATGGAAATGCCATGATAGGTAGGTATGGTGGCTGTTTTGAGGAAGGTATATGGTGGGTGTATGATACCGGCGAAAAGTGCGCGGTATTAGAGAGGCTATCAATGGTGGAAGGAAGGAAAGTGCGTATAATCCATGGACTCAACATTAGTCATAAAGACTCATATACTTATTGCAAAAATCTAGAAGTTATCAAAGCAAAGTATTACGCGCATTCTCTTAGGGGGATAGATATGTAGGAAAAGACCATCGCTCGTCCCCGACCGCCACTCATAAGGAAGACAATCAATAAATAAATCATGCTCCGACTTCATCACATAACGGTTCACCATACGTGCATGCTACGGGAATCACAAACTTTAACACAATTATTTCTCAAATTCACAACTACTCAACTAGCATGACTCTAATATCACCATCTTCATATCTCAAAACAATTATCAAGCATCAATCTTTTCTTAGTATTCAACGCACTCAAAAGAAAGTTTTACAAATCTTGAATACCAAGCATATTATTATTAAGCAATTACAATGCTATTTAAGACTCTCAAAATAATCTAAGTGAAGCATGAGAGATCAATAGTTTGTATAAAACAAATCCACCACCGTGCTCTAAAAGATATAATTGAAGCACTAGAGCAAAACTATATAGCTCAAAAGATATAAGTGAAGCACATAGAGTATTCTATCAAATTCCAATTCATGTATGGCTCTCTGAAAAGATGTCTACAACAAGGATGATTGTGGAAAACTAACAAACAAAGACACAACTAATACAAGACGCTCCAAGCAAAACACATATCATGTGGTGAATAAAAATATAGCTCCAAGTAAAATTACCGATGGAAGTAGACGAAAGAGGGGATGCCTTCCGGGGCATCCCCAAGATTTGACTTTTTGGTGTCCTTAGATTATCTTGGGGTTGCCATGGGCATACCCAAGCTTAGTCTCTTGCCACTCCTTGTTCCATAATCCATCAAAAGATTTCACCCAAAACTTGAAAACTTCACAACACAAAACTCAACAGAAATCTCGTGAGCTCCATTAGCTAAAGAAAACAAAAGACCACTTCAAGGTACTGTAATGAACTCATTATTTATTTACATTGGTGTTAAACCTACTGTATTCCAACTTCTCTATGGTTTATAAACTATTTTACTAGCCATAGTTTCATCAAAATAAGCAAACAACACACGAAAAACAGAATCTGTCAAAAACAGAACAGTCTATAGTAATCTGTAACTAACGTAAACTTCTGGAACTCCAAAACATCTACCAAATTAGGATGACCTAGACAATTTTTTTATTGATAAGCAGCAATTGGAATAAGTATTTTATCACGTTCTGGTGATTTTTAACAATTGTTTTCGTGAACAGAAAGATTCTGGAAATTACAGCAAGATCAAATAACTATCATCCAAGAAGATCCTATAGGTCTAACTTGGCACAAACACTAATTAAGACACAAAACCACATCTAAACATAAGGTAGATGGATTATTTATTCCTAAACAGAAGCAAAAGCAAAAAAACTAAAAATAAAATTGGGTTGCCTCCCAACAAGCGCTATCGTTTAACGCCCCTTAGCTAGGCATTGAGATTTCAATGATGCTCACACGAAAGACAAGAATTGAAGTACAAAGAGAGCATCATATAGCATGTGAAAACATACATCTAAGTCTAACATACTTCCTATCCATAGGCATCTTATAGGTAAACAAATTATCAAGGCAAGCAAAAACTAGCATATGCAAGGAAGCGGAAAGAAACAATAGCAATCTCAACATAACGAGAGGTAATTTATTATCATGAAAACTTATACAAACATATTTTCCTCTCTCATAATAATTACATGTGGGATTATAAGCAAATTCAACAAAATAGCTATCACATAAAATATTTTCAATACGATCCACATGCATGCAAAGTTGACACTCTTCCAAAATAGTGCGATTATCATTAACTAAAGTCATGACCTCTCCAAACCCACTTTTATCAAAAATTTCATAAGATTGAACATTCCAAATATGTGGGATCTAAAGTTGACACTCCTCCAAACCCACTTTCAATAATATTGCGAACACTATTATCAATCTCAAATTCATCATGGGGCTCAAATAAATTTTCAAGATCATAAGAAGAACTATCACCCCAATCATGATCATTGCAACAAGTAGAGGACATAGCAAAACTAGCATCCCCAAGATTAGGGTTTTGCATATTTTTAGCACAATTGACATCAATAGAATTTATAGTAAAATCATTGCAATCATGCTTTTTATTCAAAGATCTATCGTGAATCGCTTCATAAAGTACTTCATCACAATTTTTAGATTCACGAATTTCGAGCAAAACCTCATAAAGATAATATAGTGCACTCAATTCACTAGCAATAGGTTCATCATAATTGGATCTATTAAAGAGATTAGCAAGTGGATGAGGATCCATAAACTTTTAGCAAGCGAAGATTCAAAAAAGAAGGCACATGGAAACACAATGTTGAACGGAGGAAGGGCGAATAAAACGGCAAGGGTGAAGTGGGGGAGAGGAAAACGAGAGGCAAATGGCAAATAATGTAATGTGAGAGATAAGGGATTGTGATGGGTACTTGGTATGTTGACTTTTGCGTAGACTTCCCTGGCAACGGCGCCAGAAATTCTTCTTGCTACCTCTTGAGCACTGCGTTGGATTTCCCCGAAGAGGAGAGGATGATGCAGCAAAGTAGCATAAGTATTTCCCTCAGTTTTTGAGAACCAAGGTATCAATTCAGTAGGAGGACACGCGCGAGTCCCTCGTACCTACACAAAACAAATAGCTCAACGCAACCAACGCGATTAGGGGTTGTCAATCCCTTCACGGTCACTTACGAAAGTGAGATCTGATAGAGATGATAGATAATATTTCTGGTATTTTTTATATAGAGATGCAAAGTAAAATAAAAGGCAAAGTAAAAAAGCGAAGCAATAATAAAGTGATTGGAGATTGATGTGATGAGAATATACCCGGGGGCCCTAGATTTCACTAGTGGCTTCTCTCAAGAGCATAAGTATTCTACGGGGGGTGAACAAATTACTGTTGAGCAATTGACAGAATTGAGCATAGTTATGAGAATATCTAGGTATGATCATGTATATAGGCATCATGTCTGAGACAAGTAGACCGACTCCTACCTGCATCTACTAGTATTACTCCACTCATCGACCGCTATCCAGCATGCATCTAGAGTATTAAGTTAAAAACAGAGTAACGCCTTAAGTAAGATGACATGATGTAGAGGGATAGTTTCATGCAATATGATAAAAACCCCGTCTTGTTATCCTCGATGGCAATAATACTATATGTGCCTTGCTGCCCCTACTGTCACTGGGAAAGGACACCGCAAGATTGAACCCAAAGCTAAGCACTTCTCCCATTGCAAGAAGAACCAATCTAGTAGGCCAAACCAAACTGATAATTCGAAGAGACTTGCAAAGATAACCAATCATACATAAAAGAATTCAGAGAAGATTCAAATATTGTTCATAGATAGACTTGATCATAAACCCACAATTCATCGATCTCAACAAACACACCGCAAAAAGAAGATTACATCAAATAGATCTCCACGAGAGAGGGGGAGAACATTGTATTGAGATCCAAAAAGAGAGAAGAAGCCATCTAGCTACTAACTATGGACCCAAAGGTCTGAGGTAAACTACTCACACTTCATCGGAGGGGCTATGATGATGTAGAAGCCCTCCGTGATGATGGCCCCCACCGGCGGAGCTCCGGAACAGGCCCCAAGATGGGATCTCATGGGTACAAAAGGTTGCAACGGTGGAATTAGGTTTTTGGCTTCGTATCTGATCGTTTGGGGGTACATAGGTATATATAGGAGGAAGGAGTACGTCGGTGGAGCAAAGGGAGGCCCACGAGGCAGGGGGCGCGCCCTCCACCCTCGTGACCGCCTCCCTCCTTTCTTGACAGAGGGTCCAAGTCTCCTGGATCTTATTTGTTGACAAAATCACGTTCCCGAAGGTTTCATTCCGTTTGGACTCCGTTTGATATTCCGTTTCTTCGAAACACTGAAATAGGCAAAAAAACAGAAATTCTGGGCTGGGCTTCCGGTTAATAGGTTAGTCCCAAAAGTAATATAAAAGTGGAAAATAAAGCCCAATATAGTCCAAAACAGTAGATAATATAGCATGGAGCAATCAAAAATTATAGATACGTTGGAGACATATCAGGAGCTATCCTTCGCTGCATCCTTCCGTTCCTCGTCATCGTTTTCTTTGGGTGTATCCACCATGTATATGTCATGTGACAAAGTGGCGGTTCAGCGCCCCGTGGGCGGTGGTTCCAATTCATCTCCTGCATCATCGTCCATACCGTCGATGTCTTCGGAGTCGAAGTCGAGCATGTCGGTTAAATCGTCGACAGTGGCTACTAAGTGGGTGGTGAGTGGGGAGCGAATTTCTTTGTCGTCCGCATCCCATCCTAGCCGGACATAGTTCGGCCAAGGTTCTCCTGACAAGGTGAGGGGCCTTAATGAATCTAGCACATCGCCGAAAGGTGAGTGCTGAAAGATATCCGCGGAGTTAAACTCCATGATTGGTGCCCAATCGGATTCGATAGGCACGGACGCAGGCGGCTCGGAGCTTGTGGCCGGGAACGAATCCAATGGTTCGGCAGCACGGCTCTCGTAAGGGGTGAAGTCAGTATTCATCTCTATCGCCACTGAGAGTGCGGCCTCCACGGCGGGGTCTATCCACCCGTCCTTGGATGGCGTAATTTGCTCCGGATTGAGGGCCAGAGTAGTTGCAGGTGTGATCTCCCGAACACTGTCCGACGGCAGAGCTAAATCATGCTCGTCGTGGTCATGTGGCGCACCTGACATGGGCTCAAATCCGTCGAAGATCAAGTCTCCGCGAATGTCGGCAATGTAGTTCAAGTTTCCGAACCAGACCTGATGGCCAGGAGCGTAGCTCTTGATCTTCTCCAGATGGCCAAGCGAGTTGGCCCGCAGTGCGAAGCCGCCGAATACGAAGATCTGCCCGGGGAGGAAAACCTCACCCTGGACCGCATCGTTACCGATGATTGAAGGAGCCATCAAGCCTTACGATGACGGCACAATGGAACTCTCAATGAAAGCACCAATGTCGGTGTCAAAATCGGTGGATCTCGGGTAGGGGGTCCCGAACTGTGCGTCTAAGACGGATGGTAACAGGAGGCGGGGGACACGATGTTTACCTAGGTTCGGGCCCTCTCGATGGAGGTAATACCCTACTTCCTGCTTGATTGATCTTGATGATATGAGTATTACAAGAGTTGATCTACCACGAGATCGCAGAGGCTAAACCCTAGAAGCTAGCCTATGGTATGATTGTTGTTGTCCTACGGACTAAACCCTCCGGTTTATATAGACACCGGAGGGGGCTAGGGTTACATAGAGTCGGTTACAAGGGAGGAGATCTACATATCCGTATTGCCAAGCTTGCCTTCCACGCCAAGGAGAGTCCCATCCGAACACGAAACGAAGTCTTCAATCTTGTATCTTCATAGTCCAACAGTCCGGCCAAAAGATATAGTTCGGTTGTCCGGAGACCCCCTAATCCAGGACTCCCTCAGTAAGCACGAAGGAAAATTAAACAATGTATGAGTTGAAGAGTTACTCTCATTAGAAGGTGGGCACGGGTGATCAATTTGCTCTTCCTCCTTTTGTTCTTCGCTCTCCTCCTCATCTTTTTCATCCAATGAGCTCACAATGTCATTAATTCCTTCTTCCATAGACTCCTGCAAAATATTAGTCTCTTCTTGGACAGCGGAGACTTTCACAATAAACGCATCAATATCAGAATTGAATTCATAATTCTCATAGCAATATTTAAGGATAGCTAAATTTTCAGGTCTATAAACTGCATCATCAAGATTTTCACACTCTTTAAACAAAGATTCAATTTCATAAGCACCCATAAAAGCAACAAATTCTTCTATTTGTTCCACATCATAGTAATCATATATACCATTAGCATAAGAAGCCAAGGTTTTATTATCATTGAATTTCCATGAAAAGGGAAGGTTTGGAGCCTTCATCCTAGAGCAACAAATATAATCATATCTCAAGCATAGTTCCCGAGCATACCAATGCAACATATGAATTTGATCCCATAACAGTTTCCCTTTTTGAGTCAAGCGATAATCCCTAAAGTATTCAAGTTGATCCAACGTGTCTCCTATTACATAATTAAATGGGGTTTTCTCAGGATTATCAAAGTATTACATAATATATGTCACATAACGAGCATCGAGGGTTTTAGGAGGTTCCCCATCTCCATGAGTAGCAAGTAAACCTAATTTTTTTGGTATTTCATGTTCCATATCCATAACTAAAGATAAAGAACAACTAAGAACAACAAATAAAAATTACTTAGTGATGAAGCAAACAAGCACACATGAGAATATTCACCCCACGCTATTGCTCCCCGGCAACGGCGCCAGAAAAAGGTCTTGATAACCCACAAGTATAGGGGATCAATTGTAGCCTCTTTCGATAAGTAAGAGTGTCGAACCCAACGAGGAGATAAAGGTAGAACAAATATTCCCTCAAGTTCTATCGACCACCGATACAACTCTATGCACGCTTGACGTTCGCTTTACCTAGAACAAGTATAAAACTAGAAGTACTTGGTAGGTGTTGTGGGATAGGTTTGCAAGAAAATAAAGAGCGTGTAAATAAAAAGGTAGGGGCTATTTAGATAAGAGAGAAGTGCATATTACACCCCTCAATTGTAGCCCTAGTCTAATATACACCCCCCAACTCTAATACCGTCTAGTTTACACCCCCCAACTCTCAAAACCGGCCAGAATTCAACCCTCGCCTCCTTGTTGACCGGTTTTGACCCAGTTGACCCCATTGACTGGATGAACAGTAACTAAAAAAATAAAAAATAAATTCAACGGGTGAACAGTAAATTCAAAAAAATAGTTGGAAATATAATTCAACAAACAGTTTCAATTTTCTACAGGGTGAATAGTAAATTCAAAAAATACTAAATTTTTTCAGAAAAATCTGAATTATTTTTGCATGGACGATTTTTAGTGCGTGATATCTGCGCCAATTTTCAGCTTGTTCGGACACTTGAGTGGTCTCTCAACAAAAAAAATCGGCCCGAACAGTACACGTACTGTTAACTGTTTCACAGACGTCACATTTATCTTTTTTGCTGGGAGCCACTCCGATGTCTGAGCAAGCTGAAAATTGGAACGGACATCACGCAGTCAAATATCATCCATGCAAAAATAATTTAGAATTTTCATTTTTTGTGAATCTACTGTTCCCAAACAAAAAAGTCAAAATTATTTTTGAATTTTTATTTTTATTTAAAACATTTTTTTAATTTACTGTTCACCCAGTGAAAAAGCGATTTTTTATTCCCTTTTGAATTTACTGTTCACCCAGTCAACAGGTCAAAACCGGTCAATAGGGAGGGTAGGGTTGAATTCCAACTGGTTTTGAGTGTTAGGGGGTGTAAACTAGACGGTATTGGAGTTGGGGGTTGTATATTAGACTAGGGCTAGAGTTGAGGGGTGTAATATGCACTTCTCTCTTTAGATAAAGAAACAATAAAGTAAATATAGCGAGTGTGGAAAAGTGGTGGTAGGAGTTTCGGAATTGTCCCTAAGCAATTGACTACTTTACTAGACCGATAGCAAGTTTTATGTGGGAGAGGCAACTGCTAGCATGTCATCCCTGACTTGGAATTCTATGCACTTATGATTGGAACTATTAGCAAGCGTCCGCAACTACTAATGTTCATTAAGATAAAACCCAACCATAGCATTAAGATATAATGGTCCCCTTCAATCCCATATGTATCGATTTCTATGTTAGGTAGAAGCTTCTGTAACTCTTGCCCTCCAATACATAGTCATATCAACATACAACTAACCCTATGGTGTGATCCACGCGCGCGCTCATATGATGGGCACCAAAGGACAGCAATATAACCACAAGCAACTTAAATCAATCATAGCAATTCATCAACCACTGATAGGGCAACGAAAATCTACTTAGACATCATAGGATGGCAACACATCATTGGATAATAGTATGAAGCATAAAGCACCATGTTCAAGTAGAGGGTACAGCGGGTTTGCGTGAGAGTGGACTGCTGTAGATAGAGGGGTGAAGGTGATGGAGATGTTGGTGAAGATGGCGGAGGTGTTGGTGAAGATTGCGGTGATGATGATGGTGGCCACGGCAGCGTTCCGGCGCCACCGGAAGAGAGGGGAGAGGGGGCCCTTCTTCTTCTTCTTCTTCCTTGACCTCCTCCCTAAATGGGAGAAGGGTTTCCCCTCTGGTCCTTGGCCTCCATGGCATGGGACGGGAGAGAGCCCCTCCGAGATTGGATCTGTCTCTATGTCTCTCTCTATTTCTGCGTTTTGGGATTCTGCCCTTTCACAGTTTCTTATATATCTGGAGATCCGTAACTCCGATTGGGTTGAAACCTTCGCCCAGATTTTTTTCGAAAATTAGCTTTCTTGCGGCAAAAGAATAGCAGCAACCGCCTTACGAGGGGCCCATGAGGGTTAGGGGGCGCCCCCTGCCTCATGGCCACCTCGGGCACCGTCTCACGTTGATTCTTCCTCCCATATTTCCCAAATATTCCAAAAATATTCTCTGTCCGTTTTTATCCCATTTGGACTCCGTTTGATATGGGGTTTCTGTGAAACATAAAACATGCAACAAACAGGAACTGGCACTGGGCACTGGATCAATATGTTAGTCCCAAAAATAATATAAAAAGTTGCCAGAAGTATATGAAAGTTGTAGAATATTGGCATGGAACAATCAAAAATTAGAGATACGACAGAGACGTATCAAGGACAAAGGAAATTTGGATTCCCCTTCAATCTTGGTGATTTCCGCCTCAAAACCATGAAACTCCCTAGGTAATGGTTCGATTTATGAAAGGTGCGCATCATGACATAAGGAAAACATTCTCCAATTTTTACCAGGGCATGGTGAGGCCATACCATGGCACCACGCCACGCGTCATGTTTTCCAACCATGTGTTTCATTTTTTGTATAGTTGTTAACCGAGTAGACGACGCGTTTATGGTTGACTATTGCCACACATTTCCTTCAAATATCTGCCCATTCCTTGTAGAAGGCATGAGAATGTGCTAAATAACACGAGCATGGTTTTCCAGACCGTTCTTGTGCACCTTTTCATGCACCGATTGTTCGAATTTGAATTATGTCCATTAATGCCTAGAAAATGCACATAATCCCTTAAATATGGTAAATGAGCCCGGGAAAATGTCAAATTTGAACACGTTGCATTTGAGGCGGTATGTTGATCGTTGGAAAAAAACTGAATGAAAAACTAGGACGGAAATTAGGATTCCCCTTCAATCTTGGGGATTTTCCCTCTCGAAAGCATGGAACTTCCTTGGTGATGGTTCGATTTATGAAGGGTGTGCATGACTGTCGGTGTACTAAAGTAGGGGTACCTTAGTACCCCGAACTTGTGCACGGGCAGTAGTAGCCTCCCGCGGCAAGGCCTGCCAGGGGAGCGACAAGAGTCTCCACGGCCCTTTCCGGGCCGGACGAAGGCCAAGTGATCGAGCCTAGAAGACCAAGCCCCGGCAAGAGGAGCTTGCCGGGTCGAGAAGGCAAGGTCCGGCAAGAGGAGCTTGCCGGGCCAAGGCGACAAGGCCCCGGCAAGAGGAGCTTGCCGGGACGACTAAGCCGAAGCACCAAGGCCCCGGCGGGAGGAGCTCGCCGGGACGGCCAAGCCAAGGCACCCCAAGAGAAGCCCGCCGCGGCACGCCGCGCGCCCCGGCAAGGCCTGGCGAGCGGCAACCTCCTAGGTGCGGCAAGGCAACTACCGCGGCAAGCCACTTGCCGCGGCAAACCACCACGTCAGGCCCGCGCTCCAGCTCACCTGCCCACGCATCGCCCTGGGGCTTCCCCGGAGGCACGTGGCGGGGCGCCGCGCAACCTGAGACGCGCGGTGGCATGCGACGTTGGCAGAGTCGCCCCCGTGGCGAGCGGAGGCGCTCCTAACGGTCCGCCTCGGCACTGTTCAGGCAATCCAGACGGGCATTTAATGCCTTTGTCCCCCGCCGTCAGAGTTAGGTGCGATAGCACTGTGCGGCCACTATTCACACAATCCCTTGCCATTTTTACCCTCACCTGCGTCGCTCCCTGTGGGAAACCCCTTGGCATATAAAAGGAGGCCCATGCGCACGTAGGGAGGGGATGGGACCCAATAGGCCCTCGCCTACGTCCAGCTCCAACTTACTGTAGCTTCTTGCGCTCCAGAGCAAGAACCCGAATCAACCAGACATGCAGCAGTAGGGTTTTACGCATCCATGCGGCCCGAAGCTGGGTAAAAATCGTTGTGTGTGTGTGTCGCCTCGATCTGCTCTTTGTGCATCCTCCGCCCCCGCCGAACCGACAAGGGGCTCCGTCCCCATAGGTGCTCGTGGAGGCAGATATCCCCCGACATCTTTGGCGCGCCAGGTAGGGGGTGCGTCGAGGTTGTGCGAACCAGATTCGGCGACCACAGGCAAGCTCAGGTATGGCCAGGTACCTTTCCGCTCCAGCCCGCGGAGCGGAGGCATTCCTCCTCATGGACCCGTGCACGGCCCTCCTCGAGTACCCACTCGCGCAGAGTCCGGGCAAGAGCAGCTGTTCCTCAAGGAGGACCGCCTTCCGGCCGCTGAGCGAGTCTCTCGCCTCCAGCAAACTCTGCGCCGCTCCCGTAGCCGCAGAAGTTAGTGCCGGAAGTTGCGGGAAAGGCAACCTCGTTCTTCGGCGAGCCCAGGCCGCCAAGATCCAAACGAGTCGACGCCGACCGTGGGAGGGGCCTTGCCCGCGCGGCGGTCGGAACCGTTCCGTCGGCCATCCTCTCCGTCCAAGTCTTGCCGCAGTTGCATGTAATCCTTGGTACAGAGGCGGGCGCAGATCCCGAGCATAGCCTATGTGCCCCGCACATCTTGTCGATTTTAGTGCCTCTCCGCTTGGCGCATGCATCATTCAACACGGTTGTGCAGCACTCGACCCCGGCAAGCGATGGCGGGCCGTGAAGCCCCGAGCCTTCGTTATTCCCTTCCCTCGAGTAGGGGGGATGACAGGATAGGCTGGGCGTCGCCCGAGGAAGCTGCGCCTTGCCGGACGGCAAACGACAGAGAAGCTAAGTCACCAAAGTTTGAGCGATTGAGCTCCTTTTTTTTCTTAAATTATCCCCCTCGAACGACCGAGCTTCGTATGGGAAACCTGTGCGCGGAAGGGCCGGCTCGTGGCTGGTTGCGCCCCTATTTCGTTTCGAGCCCCGCTCAACGACTTAAGTGTGCTACATCCCGAGTAGCGTCCTTACTTGTTTCGAGCTCGCTCGGCAGCTTGAGCGTGCCGCGACTGCAGTCGCCACGCCTACCCCGCCCCGAGCCTGCTCAACATTTAAGTGAGTTGCGCCAGCCGCGGCAAGGTTTCTTGCCGGTGGAAGCCCCGTCAGCGGGTTGCTGATGTCCCGCACTCGGCACCCGTGGCAAGGCGGAGACTTTCGCCGACAAGTTCCTGTGAGCGTAGGGCGCGAACGTATGAAGCGCAAGGTCGAACAAGGGAGATAACAGCGCAATGAACTGCCTAAGATAAAAGTTATATTACAAAATAACTTGCCGCTGCTCTAATCAGATGTTTCTGTGGCATGCTCGGCAGCAACGAGAGAAGAAAAGAAAGAGGTGGGCGGCCTAATCCGCGTGGTCGCCCTCGACCCGCCTGATCCCCGCCACCCTTTCCACGATGGGGGTGACGAGGGCCCTGATCTCCGTCAGATCAGCATCTTCCGGCAAGTGCCTGAGGACGTTGGTGAGCCTGATGGTGGGGTTGCGGAAGACGATCTTCACCAACACCCTCTCGAGGGCCCCGGAGACGGCTTCCCGCGTCTCCTCGGCCAGCTGTTCTGGGATCGATTCCCGGAGGTGCCGGAGCACCCCCATCAAGCCCTTGAAGAAGGAAGTGAGCTTGGCGCTCGGCGGGACGTCCTCGCCGGAGGGGTACTCGTGGCCCTCCATCCCCAGCAGCTTCAGCTCCTGGTCGATGGTGGAGGCGATGTCGACGAGGCCTTCCGTCCACCGCTCCACCGTCTCTCGGAAGGCGTTCTGGGTAACAGCGGCGCTCCTCAACAGCTCCTTGTTGCCAGCAACCTCCTTCCGCAAGGCCGCTTCCTGCTCCTTGGTGCTCTCCAGCGCCTTGGCCAGGGTGTCCAGCTTCAGCTCGAGGACAGCCTTGGAGTCCTTGGCGGCGTCGAGCTCCTGGATCTTCTCGGCGAAGCGGCCCTGCAGCTCGCCAAGGGAGTGAGCGCCCTTCTCGCGCTCCAGTTTGAGCGCGGCAAGCTCCTCGCCGCTCGCCTTGAGGTCGCTGACGAGCTGCGCCACCCTCGCCTCCAGCTCCCCCTTGGCGACCTCGGCGGCCGCGGCGGCATCCTGCGCTTTCTGCAGGTCCCCGCCAAGCGCCTGCTCGCGCGCGGCAACCTCCTCCTCGTGGCTGGCGAGGCTGGCCCTCTGCTGCACCAACTCGCTTTCCCGCGCGGATAGCCCCGCAGCGGCAAGCCTCTGCTGCTCTTCAGCCTCTGCCTTCTCGAGGAGGAAGGCCGTCCGCGCCTCATCGAGCAGCCTCCGCTCCTCCGCCACGGACCGGAGAGCCTCCTGGTTGAGCTCCCGGAGCTCCCCGGTGCGCTTCTCCATGTCCGCGCCGGCCTTCGCGACGAGTGCCTCCTGGCACTCCACCTTGGCCTGCCGGGCGCGGTAGAGCGACACAAGCTTCCGGAGCAGCCGCTCTTCCTCGGGCTCGCCGCTGTCGGTGCTTGGCGCGTCGACCACTGTCAGCCCGACGGAGGCGAGCACTTCTCCGTCCAAGGCCTCCCCCTCAACCGGCGCCCTGGAGCTAGGCTCCCAGGGGAGCCTGATGTAGACGCCATCGCCGGCCCGCAGGTAGGCGCCTGCCGGGGGCTCCTCGGGGTCCGACGCGGTGGCAGCAGCGGGGTCACCGGACTGCGGAGTGCTTGACGCCCCTGCCTCCCCAGGGCCGTCGGCATGGTCGCCGGTCCCCTCGCCGCCTGCGGCCGCGGCGGCCTTGGCGGCTTCAGCCTCCTCGCCGCCTACGGGGTCGTCGGTGCCTTCCGCCTCCTCGATGACGACGACGTCGTCGGCATCGCCACGCGCGCCCTCCTCGACGACGACCTCGATCTCCATCGAGTCCGCGGTGGGCGGGTCTGATGGTCGGGGGAGGGGAGAAGAGTCAGCTGAACAGCCGACAAACAGGCTCATAAGAAAAGATAGCCAGGGGAAGTTTTCCGTGCAGGGGGGCTTACCGGTGGCGGGGTCCGTGGCTGCGACCTCCGCTGCCGGGGGATCGCTGGCCGCGTCCCTCGCCGGAGATCCCTCCCTTGCCGGAGAGGGTTTCCTTGCCGGGGGCTCCTCCCTTGCCGGGGAGGTCTCCCCTGCCAGGGGCTCCTCCCTTGCCGGAGATTTCTCCCTAGGCGGGGTGGTCGAAGCGGACGGCGCGGCGTGAGTGCCCCCCGGGCTCGCCTGCCGGGGCTGCTCTGCTCCTACCCAACGACAACAACAACAGCCACATGTTAGCTAAGAGAAGGGAAGCTCACGCGCGCGCCAAACGGCAAGAGCTAGCCGTGCCCTCACCCTGGGGGTTGCGCTGTGGGCTACCCTGCGGGCCCGCTGCCAGGTCCGGCAAGGTCGTCTTCGACACCTCCCCAGTTGCCGGAGGAGATTCGCCCTCAAGGACGACCAGCGGGATCTTGGCCCTCTTCGCCCTCCTCTGGGCCAGCGTCCTGGAAAGGGAACGGTTTCGGGAGGGGATGAATGGGATGCGAAACAGGACGAAGCAACAGAAATCAAGAATATACAAGCTCTACCAGGAACTTACTCTCCGTCCTCCTCTTCGTCGTCGGAGCTGAGCGCGGAATAATCAAAAACCGGCTTGCTCCAGGCGCGAGGAGACAGGGGAGTGGGTTCCCGGGACCGCTTGGCGGGGGCGGTGGACGACCCCGCCCCCGTTTCCGCCGCGGAACAAGGAGCGGCAGGAGCAGAAGCCGTGGCCCGTAAGGACCCCGCTCCCACTGCTTCAGAAGCGCGCGTCACCCGGGGCTGCGGTTGCTAGTCGGCCTGCCGCACCACCTCTCCGGCCCTGCGGAGACGCCTCCTCGGCTGGGCAGGGGGCTCCGCCTGCGATGAGCTGCCCGGGAGCTGCGAGGAGGGCGCGTCCGCCTCCGGCAAGCCACCCGCGTCCTGGGCGGGCTCGCCCGCACCACCGTGCCCGGCTGGCTCCTCCGCGCCGGCGAGCTCCATCTGGTCGGCGAGGCTCTCCGCCTCCGCCGCGTCTGCCTCGGCCAGGGTGAAGCCAGACTCGCCCGCGGCCGCGGCGGCCGCCGCCTCCTCCATCCTGGAGGCGATGTAGGCCAGCTCCTCGGGGGTGGTGTCCCGCGTGAGGCCCCTCTTCTCGTTGGGGTCGACCGGCACCTCCTCCAAGTTGTCGAAGAAGGCCTGCACGACGTCGTCCGCCGGCTCCTGCCAGGTCGCGTCGATCCCGTGCGAATCGCACAGCGGCATCATCGCGAGGATGCGGCTGAGCGCTGAGTTGTTGCACAGGGGGACGACGCCCGGCGGCAACCTGAACCATTCTGGGTGCTCGGAATCGTGCTTGAACAGCTCCTTCAACACTCCGTCGAGCTCCAGAACGGTGAAGTTGTAGTTGAGGCCCGGTCGCAGCCTCATGATGTCCGCCGCGTTTTGGAATTCCCAATCCGGTTTCCCCCTCTCCTGCAGGGGGGCGATACGTCGGCGAAGGAAATCCGCGCCGACGGCGCCGACGGTGGGCCCGGCAAACCTGAGGCGCAGAATGCGGGTGGCGGCAATCTTCAGCTTGGCGTCGTCCGGGGCCAGGTCGCTCCAGTCGCGGCCGCGCACCACTGGAGTTCGCCGCACGGCGGTGAACAGCGGTGGATTCTCCTCGACGATCAGGCACCACTCGGCCCTCCACTCCTCCCATCTGCCACGGAGTTCCCCCTCCAAGTAGGCCTCTTTCTTGCTGGTCCTGGAGATCCAAGCGACTCCGCCGGACAACGGCTCTCCTTTCTCCACCCAGGGAGTAAAGAAGTGCCGGAAGAGGGCTACGTTGGGGCGGACTCCGACAAAGTTCTCGCAAAGGTGTGCGAAAACCGCCATTGTCAGAACGGCGTTGGGGGTGAAGTCAAGGAGGTGGAGGTTGAAGGTGTGCATGATGTCGCAGAAGAACTCAGAAAAAGGCGGGCAGAGCCCGCAGAGGAAGAACACGGCGAAGAAAGGGTACCCGGTCGGGTACAGCTTCTGGGCGACGGCGGGAAGAACTCGCGTGCGCGGATGCGCTCGCGTCGCCGTCGACCAGAAGAGGAGGTATTCGTTCTTCAGCCTCAGCGCGTCAAGCTGAGGAGGGAACGTCGCCGTCTCCTTCCGAAGCGCTTCCAGCCGCAGCGCCTCGGCTGACTTCACGGCCTTCCCCTTCGCCTTGTCGCTCTTCGGGGCCATGGCCAAAACGGGGAGGGGGAGTTGTCGGCGTTGGCGGCGCCGGGGGCTGCGAGAGCGAATCGCTTCTTTCTCTAGCAAGGAGGAGGCGGCGGAGATTTTCGAGGAACAGCAATCGGCGGAATGGCGAGCTGCCCCTGTTCCCCTCCGCTTATAAAGGGGGGAAGGAGCGGGGGCGGACGCTCCGCCTTCCCAGATAAAGAGATCGTGCACGACGTGACGCAGGCCTGCGGGCCTCCGTCCCGCGCACGCCGCCCATGTCACGCACGCCTCGCACGCCTCCCCCCCCCCCCACGATGCCGCTTTAAGCGTGTGCCACGTGGGGAGGGCGCGACGAGCACGGAGTTAAGGAGCAGCGCAACCCAGGCCACGCGTGCCCGTGCACTGTTAGGGCCTGGCCCAACAACGCTCGGCACAGTGTATGGCCCAGACCCGGGGGCTCCTGTCGGTGTACTAAAGTAGGGGTACCTTAGTACCCCGAACTTGTGCACGGGCAGTAGTAGCCTCCCGCGGCAAGGCCTGCCAGGGGAGCGACAAGAGTCTCCACAGCCCTTTCCGGGCCGGACGAAGGCCAAGTGATCGAGCCTAGAAGACCAAGCCCCGGCAAGAGGAGCTTGCCGGGTCGAGAAGGCAAGGTCCGGCAAGAGGAGCTTGCCGGGCCAAGACGACAAGGCCCCGGCAAGAGGAGCTTGCCGGGACGACTAAGCCGAAGCACCAAGGCCCCGGCGGGAGGAGCTCGCCGGGACGACCAAGCCAAGGCACCCCAAGAGAAGCCCGCCGCGGCGCGCCGCGCACCCCGGCAAGGCCTGGCGAGCGGCAACCTCCCAGGTGCGGCAAGGCAACTACCGCGGCAAGCCACTTGCCGCGGCAAACCACCACGTCAGGCCCGCGCTCCAGCTCACCTGCCCACGCGTCGCCCTGGGGCTTCCCCGGAGGCACGTGGCGGGGCGCCGCGCAACCTGAGACGCACGGTGGCATGCGACGTTGGCAATGTCGCCCCCGTGGCGAGCGGAGGCGCTCCTAACGGTCCGCCTCGGCACTGTTCAGGCGATCCAGACAGGCATTTAATGCCTTTGTCCCCCGCCGTCAGAGTTAGGTGCGATAGCACTGTGCGGCCACTATTCACACAATCCCTTGCCATTTTTACCCTCACCTGCGTCGCTCCCTGTGGGAAACCCCTTGGCATATAAAAGGAGGCCCATGCGCACGTAGGGAGGGGATGGGACCCAATAGGCCCTCGCCTACGTCCAGCTCCAACTTACTGTAGCTTCTTGCGCTCCAGAGCAAGAACCCGAATCAACCAGACATGCAGCAGTAGGGTTTTACGCATCCATGCGGCCCGAAGCTGGGTAAAAATCGTTGTGTGTGTGTGTCGCCTCGATTTGCTCTTTGTGCATCCTCCGCCCCCGCCGAACCGACAAGGGGCTCCGTCCCCATAGGTGCTCGTGGAGGCAGATATCCCCCGACAATGACGACATAAGCCAAAGCTTCTCAAAGTTTTACCAGGGCATGGTGAGTTCATACCATGGCACCATGCCAGGCGTCATGTTTTTTAGGCATTTATTTCATTTTTTCTATAGTTGAAAACCCAACAAACAGACATTTGTGGTTGACTATTGCCACACATTTCATCAAAATATCTGTCCATTCCTTGTAAAAGGCATGAGAATTTACTAAATGGCACGAGCATGGTTTTATAGGCCGTTCTTGTGGACCCTTTCATGCATCGATTGTTTGAACTTGAATTATGCGCATTAATGCCTAGGAAATGCACATAATCCCTAAATATGGCAAATGAACCTGGAAAAGTGCCAAATTTGAACACGGTGATTTACAGGTTGTATGCTCATCATAGAAAAAACTCGTGGACAAAGGACAAAGGAAATTTGGATCCCCCTTCAATCCTGGTGATTTCCCCCTCGAAACCATGAAACTTCCTTGGTGATGGTTTGATTTATGAAAGGCGCGCATCACGACATAAGGAAAACATTCTCCAATTTTTACCAAGGCATGGTGAGGCCATACCATGGCACCATGACAGGCGTCATGTTTTCCAACCATGTGTTTCATTTTTTGTATAGTTGTTAACCGAGTAAACGACGCGTTTATGGTTGACTATTGCCACACATTTCCTTCAAATATGTGCCCATTCCTTGTAAAAGGCATGAGAATGTGCTAAATAACACGAGCATGGTTTTTCAGACCGTTCTTGTGCACCTTTTCATGCACCGATTGTTCAAATTTGAATTATGTCCGTTAATGCCTAGGAAATGCACATAATCCCCTAAATATGGCAAATGAACCCGGAAAAGTGCCAAATTTGAACACGGTAATTTGCAGGTTGTATGCTCATCATAGAAAAAAACTCGTGGACAAAGGACAAAGGAAATTTGGATCCCCTTCAATCTTGGTGATTTCCCCCTCGAAACCATGAAACTTCCTCCGATGATGGTTCGTTTTATGAAAGGCGCGCATCACGACATAAGGAAAACATTCTCCAATTTTTACCATGGCACCACACAAGGCGTCATGTTTTCCAACCATGTGTTTCATTTTTTGTATAGCACGAGCATGGTTTTCCAGACTGTTCTTGTGCACCTTTTCATGCACCGATTGTTCGAATTTGAATTATGTGCATAATTAGTTCCTAGAAAATGCACACAATTCTCTAAATATGGTAAATGAGTTTAGAAAAATGTCAAATTTGAACACGTTCCATTTGAGGCAGTATGTTGATCGCTGGCAAAAAAACTAAATGACAAACTAGGACAGAAATTTGGATCCCCCTTCAATCTTTGTGATTTCCCTATCGAAAGCATTGAACTTCCTCGGTGATGGTTCGATTTATGAAGGGCATGCATGACGACATAAATCAAACCTTCTTAGCTTTTAACCAGGGCACGGCGAGGCCATACCATGGCACCATGCCAGCCATCATGTTTTTCAAGCACATATTTCATTGTTCTATAGTTGATAACCTAGTAAATGACGCATTTGTGGTTGACTATTGCCACGCATTCCATTGAAATCTCTTCCCATTCCTTGTAAAAGGCTTGAGAAATTACTAAATACCACGATATGGTTTTTCCTGACCGTTCTTGTGCACCCTTTCATGCACCAATTGTTTGAATTTGAATTAGGTGCATTAATGCCTACAAAATGCACATAGTCCCCTAAAGATTGTAAATGAACCCAGAAAAGTGTCAAATTTGAACACGGTGATTAGCAGGGTTTATGTTCATCATAGAAAAAACTCATGGATGAAGGACAAAGGAAATTTGGATTCCCATTCAATCTTGGTGATTTACTATCGCACACGATTCATCTCCGTCGCCTCTGTGAATCGTGTGTGTTCACTTACACATGCAAACGGAAAAGAAAACCCTCACCCACTTCATCCCCACTCACTCGCCGCGGACTCCTCCACAACTCTGCACCCTAAGCTTGACGGCTGTTGGCGGCGGGCGTAGGTCGCGCTCCAAACAGCACCGGATTTCGCCTCCACCGCTATCTGCACCGACATTCTAGACTCTGGTCGACTGGGGTTTTCTGCGGGATTGGGCCGGGGATTTTTCTCATGGAGAAGGTAATCAACTTAATTAGCAAAATATTCACTCATCTCTTATCGCAGTCCGTCCGTCGCTGTTAATCAGCCGGTGGAAATCACCGTGGAATCATTTTTGTTCTAGCTGATTCGTGGGTGTTCATTCATGTGTGCATAGCGCGAGCAAAAATTGGGCAACTGTGGTCGTGGCCAGTCGGAAACGAAGTTCTATCTCACCATTCCGGATGACTTCAGGGAGCGCTCGGTATGTTCAATCTCAACCTACCACAGTCGGCATGGCCTAAATTTGTGAACATATACCGTCTGTTGCTACATTATGTATATATTTGCATCAAATATTTGTTAAATTATCTATTTTTAATTCTTTATTTTTGTACTTTGCTTGCATCTATATATGGATATGTTCTATCAATTACTCCCATATTTGCATCTTGCTCGGTTATTTCAATATATGTCAGTACCGGTTTTCCAATAAAACATTTATTGAAAAACCGACCATTATATCAGACCAGTATAGAAGAATCCTCCTTACTAGTAGACAAATCCTTGATACAGAAATCCAGAAGTACTAAATATTATACAAGGTTGAGCTGAGGCTGCTCAACAATTTATTACAAGCACGCCAATATTATACATAAAGGCGGATATGACACAAAGGGTATGGTGGCATAACTACTGACTCGTAATAAAAGTGGTGGTGGATATGTCACAGTGAAGTGGGTGACATGACTCCAAAATCTTACAGCTCATCAAGCGCCGGAGTGAGGCTCGATGATTTTATTAGGGTAGCGGAAGCGTATATAATACAAGTGACCAACTCCAGGATCGCACGGGATTGACTGGGATTCCTCTAGGTGTCGGACTCGCTATCGTACTCTTCATCCATAAGATCGCCTTCATCAACATCTGGCCAAATCAACAAGCCAGGTGAGTACTTTGAATGTACTCGCAAGACAGTTTGGACATAAGACATAACAAATGCAAACATGATGCACATGAGCAGACTAGTAATGCGCACTCAGATAATAAATTTCCACTGCATGTTAAATAAAAAGGAAGTCAGGCGGTAGTCCTCCCGAAATCCCAATAAAATAGCTGAAAACCAATCGGGTGTCTGAAGCGATGCCTCGAAAGGTAAAATAAATTAACATGCCGCAGTTGGGCGTCAGGGCAACACCACATAAAGGGCTTATATTAAAACGTAAATGACAGTACGTGCCACAGTCGGACGTCTAAGCGACATCTCGAAAAGGGCTTCTAATGAAAGTAAATAACAAGATGCCACAGTCGGACGTCTGAGCGACATCACATAAAGGGCTTATGTCAAAACTAAATAACAAGAATGCCACAGTCGGATGTCTGAGCGACATCACATAAAGGGCTTATATCAAAAGTAAATAACAAGAATACCACAGTCGGACGTCTAAGCGACATCACATAAAGAGCTTATATCAAAGTAAATAACAAGAATGCCACAGTCGGACATCTAAGCGACATCACATAAAGGGCTTGTATCTCATCATTCGAATTCAAGTAGCTCATGAAGGTAACATCATTCCACGGAATACTCGGTACATGATAATAAACTGGTTAGTCCATCCACAGGAAAACATTCAGCCGGGTTTATCACTCTCAGTTTCATGCTTATTCTCCGGAGACTGTCACTGAGACTGATACTGAGGTTGACACTAATATGTTGATCAAAGTCCTTGACCATGCACATGGTTACTCGAATGGTTTTGACTCTGCAGAGTTTGTGCTCTTTACCCATAGCCAGCGGATTTCAGTAGTCTCAAAGGACTAGTTCCGTTTACGGTATTTTAGAAGAAACACATCTAACCAGTACACACCCATTCCACATTCCGCTGCCAGGAATCACCCTAGGCAACGTTAAAGAAAAACTCTAAGACGGGGAGGCTACAACCTCGAATAGCATGGGATCAAATTTATATCATGCGCTCTAAGGGGTGCCCCCCTCTCGGTCCCAACCGGAAACACCCATCCCCCCTGACCGGACGACGGGCTTTAATCCAGGGCCATGGAACCCTCATCATGGCCCCTCTATTTGGTGTGTACAAGCAAAGAGGTTTGCAACTTACTAAACCGTATTCTTTGCAGAAAAGATGTGGTAGCACGGAAGGGAACGAGCGGGAACAAGACTTGATCCACGTTAATACTAGAGTTAAACAGTTGATATAAAACCGGCATGCTTCAGCAATACCAGCTTGCAACCTATCATGCCACCACATGATCAGGTTATCTCACCATCATATGAACACATCGAATTTCGAAGCTCACTTGCAGCTTGCTTGCATGAAATATAACATTCACAAATGCTTATGTAAACATGTCATGAGAAAACCACTTAAGCAATCATGAAAAACACTCATCATATCAAAGGTTCAAACATGCTTGCCTGGTTCGGAGTAGTCGGAGTCTAGCTCGGCGAAGTTTGCGGCTCCGTCACCTCCTTCGGTATCTACGTTATAAAAGAAATCGGATACTAATGTAAATACCGTGCGTGCATAAAAAATGTTCCAAATATTTTTCAAATAAATATGATAAAAACCAGATAGAAAAATAAAGATGACCGAAAAAGAATCAACTCAAACTCATCTTCTGTTTAAAAGTTATTAAGGTTTTAGTCTAGGGACTAATCTGTGATGAAACAGAAACTTTCCAGGGGCTAGTTAAAAAAACAGAAAACGTTTCGGTTGGAAATACGCCAACCCAAAGGGAAGACGTACTTTGCCCGAAGGCGCTGTTAGAAAATGTTTCGAATAAAAGAGGAGAGGCTGACAAGGGGGTCCCGCATGTCAGGTTTAAAATCCCACCGTCGGCCGAAGCAAACGATGATCGCCGACGATGATGGACGGCGATCCAGAGGAGGGCAAGGATATGGTTGCACTCACGATACAATTCTGTGTCGGTGGGTGGTGGATTTGGTCGTCGGCGAGCACATCACCGATGGCGGCTTCGACTCCGGCGGACGGCGGTTCGGTCGAGGATGGATCCCTCCGAAGAGAGCTGCAAACGCCAAATTGAAGCGCGGGTTAGGGGAGTGGGTGCACTAGGAGGTTCCTCCCCAAGTCTGAGCTAGAGTTATGCAAGGAATCGAGTGAATCAAGCTGGCTACTAGAGCGGGTCGTGGCGGTCGGAGTTGGGGAAGAAGGCCTCCTCGAGGTCCTTCTAGCGGCTGGGCGCGGCTCTGGTGAGGTGGAGGAGTGGTGCTGGGTCGAAGGCGAGCTCGGGACCTCTATTTATAGCCGGCCCGAGGCGGTTGCCGAGAATGGGATCACTCCAGCGAGCGATTACGGCGAGGCAGTGGTCGGGCTGGGGGTTTAGGTGACTGGACATCTTCGGATTGGTCCACTGGCTCCATTCAACAGCTAAGCTTGATCGGATTTGGCCTGTTCCCGCGGTTCAAACGGAACGGAGCTCACGGGCTCGTCGGCGGGAGAGAGCGCGCTCTGCGCCTCTCAGGCCACGACGGCAGTTCTGCAGCACGCACAGGGAAGAGGACGGCCACGCGGAGGCTCCTGGTGGTGTGGGCGGTGCTGGACGGCACCGTACTGCAGGGCTGGCCCATGCTGGTCGCCACGGCGGTTCTGCCACCGCGGAAAACGCCGGAGTTGACGTGACACGTCGCCACCGATGCTCGCGACCGGCCAAACAATCGTGCGGCGCATTGGATAAGAAGAAGGAGCAGTGAGAAATGATCCAAGGCAGCTACTGGCGAGATTGACGAAGAGCCCTGACGAAAACGACACTAACGACTGAACCCAACACTGAACTTCTGAAACTTGACAGGAACAGTGCTGACCACCTGTTCGACGAAATGATTTATGCACGTGGAAAATTTTTCTAGAGCTGAAACTTGGTGAAGTGATCTCTTGATGCATCTGGAGACTGCCTGAATTATCTCAGAATTTTTGGAAGAGAAAAAGAATGAAATTCACCAAAAATGGCAAATCTGGTCCAAACTTGCAGCAAGCAAATTTTCTACTGTGGACTAGCAGATCTTGATGGATCTAGGTTGAGGACACTAAGGACTAGCCAGAGGAATTTTTTTGGAACCAAAACTCAAAGGAAATCTAGTAGTTCCTTTGTAAATCACTAAGGTCCAAATAAATGGCAGAAAAAGGTTTTGAGTTTTAAATAAATAGAATTAAAATCTAGGGGAAGTTGAACTTTGCTGGACTTGATGCTTGACTTGACCCAAAGTGGGGAGGTGGGCTTTGGAAGAAAGTTTTCAACATAGGTCATGGCAAGAGAGTAATTTTTGAATGGGGAAGAATAAAATTCATAATTTATAGGAATTCTTTTTAATAAAATGGGATTGTAAAAACCTTTTGAAATTATTTGTGTTGAGCCAACACAAGATGAAAAATCTTCAAGACCAAAAATCAAGATTGGGAAGAACTCATGAAATATTTGTCATAAAAAGATTTGAGAAGATGAGCCCCCTTTTTAAAAAAAATTCAAGTGACCTTCTTTAAATCAAATAAAGAAGTTGATAAAAATCAAAACCAAAATTTTGGGGTGTTACAACACCTACCCCCTTAGGAAAAATCCTGTCCCCGAGATTTCAGCTGATCCTCAAATAGGTGTGGGTACTCTGCCCGAAGGAAATCCACTCTTTCCCATGTTGCTTCATCCTTGGTGTGATTACTCCACTAGACCTTGAAAAACTTAATTGTTTTCTGATGGGTCCTTCTTTCAGACTCCTCCAATATTTTTATTGGACGTTCCCTGTAGGTGAGGTCTGGTTGCATGTCAATGTTCTCGTGAGATACATGCTTTTCTGGGTTGCTTACACATTTCCTCAACTATGAGACATGGGACACGTCATGGACGTCTGACAGTTCTTCGGGTAGGTCTAGCTGGTAGGCCACCGTGCCTCTTCGTGTAATCACACAGAAGGGTCCAATAAACCGTGGTGCTAGCTTTCCTTTAACTTTGAATCATTGCAGGCCCCTCATAGGAGATACTCGTAGGTACACATATTCACCGGGTTCAAAGCTGACTTCACGATGTTTTTGATCGTAATAACTCTTTTGTCGGCTCTGGGCTGTCTTGAGTCGTTCCCTGATTAGTCTAACTTTCTCCTCAACTTCCTTGAGCATGCCTAGGCCGAAGATACGACTGTCTCCTGTTTCTGACCAATTTAATGGGGTACGGCATCTTCTCCTGTACAAGACTTCAAAAGGTGACATTTGTAGACTGGCTTGGTAACTGTTGTTGTATGCGAACTCGGCATACGGCAAGCTTTCTTCCCAACTGGTTCCATAGGTGAGAACACATTCTCTTAGCATGTCCTCTAGAATTTGGTTCACACATTCAGTTTGTCCTCCAGTCTGGGGGTGGTATGTTGTATTGAACACTAGTTGAGTTCCCAGAGCTTGTTGTAAATGATCCCAAAATCTAGAGACGAATTGAGTGCCTCTGTCGGATATTATAGTCTTTGGAATTCCATGCAGACAAACTATACGGGAGAGATAAAGTTTGGCAAGCTTATGAGTGGTGTGGGTTGTCTTTACTGGGATGAAATGTGCCACCTTAGTTAATCTATCCATGATGACCCATATGGCATCATTTCTGTGTCATGACCGAGGTAGTCCGACAATAAAATCCATTCCAATTTCGTCCCATTTCCACTCAGGTATCCTGTTTGGCTGTAATAGTCCTGCTGGTTTTTGGTGCTCGGCTTTAATGCGCTGACATGAATCACAACATGCAATGAATGTGGCTATATCCCTCTTCATACCGTGCCACCAAAAAATTTCCTGAATGTCCTTGTACATTTTGGTTCCTCCAGGATGGATTGAATATGGAGCGGTGTGGCCTTCGGCTAGAATTTGCTGTTTGAGGTCCTCTATATTTTGTACGCAAAGTCTATCTCCGTACCATAATATTCCCTTATCGTCTACGACAAATTCTGAAGCCTTGCCCAGACTCACTTTTCTTTTTATGCCTTCGATGTTGGGGTGTCCATGCTGAGCCTTCTTAATCTGTTCCATTAGGGTGGGCTGTATTTCCAAATTTGACACATTGCCTTCAGTGACCATCACCAAGTTGAGTTTGGCGAACTCCTGCTGAAATTCAGGTCTCAAGTTCTGTAGACTGTCGTTGCCCGAGCTGGGGTTTCGACTAAGAGCATCTGCCCCTACATTCGCCTTTCCTGGATGGTAGTGAATGCCAACATCATAATCTTTCACTAATTCCAACCAGCACCGTTGTCGTAAATTGAGTTCGGGTTGTGTGATAATATATTTGAGGCTTTTATGGTCCGTATATATTTCACAACGATTTCCAAGCAAAAAGTGCCTCCACTCTTTGAGTGCATGAATGATTGCTGCCAATTCCAAGTCATGAGTAGGATAATTTTCTTCATGCTTTCGTAGTTTCCTGGAAGCGTATGCGGCCACTTTGCCTTCTTGCATTAGTACGCATCCGAGGCCCTTCCGGGATGCGTCACAATATACTTCAAAACTTGTGTGTATGTTTGGTACAACCAATACCGGTGTTGTTGTTAATTTCCTTTTGAGTTCTTGGAAACTTTTCTCGCAAGCTTCAGTCCATACAAATTTCTTATCCTTCTTGAGTAACTGTGTCATTGGTTTTGCTATGGTGGAGAACCCCTCAATAAACCTTCGGTAATATCTAGCCATCCCCAGGAAACTTCGTACATCTGTTATGTTGGCTGGTGGTTTCCAGCCAAGTACGGCCTTGACTTTTTCTGGGTCCACAGCAACACCTTCTTGGGTCAATACGTGGCCTAGAAAACCAACCTGTCTTAACCAAAACTCATATTTGCTGAATTTGGCGTATAATTGATGTTTCCTTAATTCTCCCAGTACAATTCGGAGATGTTCAACATGTTCCTCTGGTGTCTTAGAGTATACCAGAATATCATCAATGACACCACAACAAATTTGTCCATAAACTTCATAAACACTTTGTTCATGAGGTGGACAAAATATGCGAGGGCGTTTGTCAGTCCAAACGGCATTACTGTAAATTCCTATAAGTATCTGGAGGTGAATGTTGTCTTAGGGATATCTTCTGTCCGTACTTTTAATTGATGATACCCCGACCTTAAATCAATTTTTGAGAAAACCTTGGCTTGTGCGAGCTGGTCAAATAAATCATTTATCCGTGGCATCGGATATTTGTTTTTGATGGTGACCATGTTGAGTGCTCGATAGTCTATACATAATCTCAGTGTCCCATCCTTTTTCTTGGCAAATAATACTGGTGAACCCCAAGGTGAGGAGCTTGCCCGTATAAATCCTTTGTGCAGTAATTCTTTTATTTGCTTCTTTAATTCTACCAACTCGGAGGGTGCCATTCTATAGGGTTTCTTGTAAATGGGGGTGGTTCCAGGTGCCAGTTCGATGATGAACTCTATTTCCCGGTCTGGTGGCATGCCTGGTAGTTCTTCCGGAAATACGTCAGGGAACTCACACACCACTGGAACTTTTCTTAACTCTGAAATGTCCACCTTGTTCAACCTTGGTTGCCGTGATATTGGTCTTTCTTGAGCTGCAATTTTTATCGTCTTCCCGTGATGATGAGTAAGAATTACAGTCCGATTGAAGCAGTCGATAAATCCCTTGTTGGTGGTTAACTAGTCCATTCTTAGGATAACATCCAGTCCCTTATTTTCCAATACAATGAGGTTTGCCTGAATCTTTAGTCCCTCAATCTCAATAACCACACCTTGGCAGTAACTCTGAGTGATTTGTTTAATCCCGGGGGACTTGATGGTCATGGATTTTTCCAAGGGAAGCATCGAAAAATCATGTTGCAAAGCAAATTTCTTTGAAATGAATGAGTGAGAAGCTCCAGAATCAAACAAAACCGTGGCAGGTATTGTGTTGACAGGGAACGTACCGAGCACGATATCCGGGGCATACTATGCTTCCTCCTTGGTCACATGGTTCAAGTGACCCTTCTTGTGATTGTTATTGGGGTTGAAGTTGTTACGCTTGGGTGTTGAATTATTTCCGCTGTTGTTCGGCTTGGGGGCCGAGTTTCTTGGCTTTGGGCACTGTTTGGCATAGTGTCCTTCCTCTCCACAAGCGTAGCAAGTAACTCCTGGGTGATATGTAAAATCCTTGTCTCTTGCATGAAAGTTTTTGTTTGGGCATGGAACAATGGTTGTGGATTTGTTCGCTCCAATTTTCTGAAAATCAGTCTTGTTCTGGTTGTTGCGAGCATGAGTAGTCTTGTCCCTTTTGCGCTTGCGAAAATCCTCCAAGCTGCGGCGCTCATTTTCGAATGTAATAGCTTTGTCCACAAGTATTTTGAAATCCGGAAAGGTGTGTACGACCAGCTGGCATTTAAGTGCTGGTGCCAGACCGTCCAGAAATTTTTCCATCTTTTTATTTTCAGTCATATGCTCTTCGTTGGCATAACGAGATAATTGAGTAAACTGACTATTGTACTCAGTCACTATCATGCTTCTCTGCTTGAGGTCATCAAACTCCCTTTTCTTGATCCTCATAATGCTTCTGGGAATGTGCGCCCCACGAAAACCTTCTTTAAATTCTTCCAAGGTGATGTTATTTTCATTGGGGTGCATGTGTAGGAAATTTCCCACCATGATGCAGCTGCTCGAGTGAGGTAGTGAGGTGCATAAAGTACCTTCTCACGGTCTGAACATTGTGCAATACTTAACTTCCTTTCAATGTCTCGAAGCCAATCATCGGCCTCAAGAGGTCTATCAGTGTGAGAGAACGTTGGGGGACGTGTCTTTTGTAGTTCAGACAATTTGGAATGCTGTTGATATGGTTCACGGTGATTTCCCATATTGATAACATGGTTCATCATTTCTTGATTCTGCTGCTGGCTTTGCTCATAAAGGCGGCATACTTGAGAAAATGCTGCTTCACTGCCTTGCTGACTAGACTGCCCCTGTGTGAAATTGTTACTTGTCTGGGTACAAGAATGCCACAGTCGGATGTCTAAGCGACATCACATAAAGGGCTTATATCAAAGTAAATAACAAGAATGCCACAGTCGGACGTCTAAGCGACATCACATAATGGGCTTATATGTCATCATTCGAATTCAAGTAGCTCGTGAAGGTAACATCATTCCACGGAATACTCGGTACATGATAATAAACTGGTTAGTCCATCCACAGGAATAACATTCAGCTGGGTATACCACTCTCAGTTTCATGCTTATTCTCCGGAGACTGTCACTGAGACTGATACTGAGGTTGACACTAATATGTTGATCAAAGTCCTTGACCATGGACATGGTTACTCGAATGGTTTTGACTCTGCAGAGTTTGTGCTCTTTACCCACAGCCAATGGATTTCAGTAGTCTCAAAGGACTAGTTCCGTTTATGGTATTTTAGAAGAAACACATCTAACCAGTACACACCCATTCCACATTCCGCTGCCAGGAATCACCCTAGGCAACGTTCAAGAAAAACTCTAAGACGGGGAGGCTACAACCTCGAATAGCATGGGATCAAATTTATATCGTGCGCTCTAAGGGGTGCCCCCCTCTCGCTCCCAATCAGAAACACCCATGCCCCCTGACCGGATGACGGGCTTTAATCCAGGGCCATGGAACCCTCATCACGGCCCCTCTATTTGGTGTGTACAAGGAAAGAGGTTTGCAACTTACTAAATCGTATTCTTTGCAGAAAACATGTGGTAGCACAGAAGGAAACGAACAGGAACAAGACTTGATCCACGTTAATACTGGAGTTAAATAATTGATATAAAACTGGCATGCTTCAGCAATACCAGCTTGCAACCTATCATGCCACCACATGATCAGGTTATCTCACCATCATATGAACACATCGAATTTCGAAGCTCACTTGCAGCTTGCTTGCATGAAATATAACATTCACAAATGCTTATGTAAACATGTCATGATAAAACCACTTAAGAAATCATGAAAAACACTCATCATATCAAAGGTTCAAACATGCTTGCCTGGTTCGGAGTAGTCGGAGTCTAGCTCGGCGAAGTTTGCGGCTCCGTCACCTCCTTCGGTATCTACGTTATAAAAGAAATCGGATACTAACGTAAATACCGTGCATGCATAAAAATTGCTCCAAATATTTTTCAAATAAATATGATAAAAAACTAGATAGAAAAATAAAGATGACAGAAAAAGAATCAACTCAAAATCATCTTCTGTTTAAAAGTTATTTAGGTTTTAGTCCAGGGACTAATCTGTGATGAAACATAAACTTTCCAGGGGCTAGTTTAAAAAAACAGAAAACGTTTCGGTTGGAAATACGCCAACCCAAAGGGAAGACGTACTTTCCCCGAAGGCGCTTTCAGAAAACGTTTCAAATAAAAGAGGAGAGGCTGACAAGGGGGTCCCGCATGTCAGGTTTAAAATCCCACCGTCGACCGAAGCAAACGATGATCGCCGACGACGATGGACGGCGATCCAGAGGAGGGCAAGGATATGGTTGCACTCACGATACAATTCTGTGTCGGTGGGTGGTGGATTTGGTCGTCGGCGAGCACATCACCGATGGCGGCTTCGACTCCGGCGGACGGCGGTTCGGTCTCGGATGGATCCCTCCGAAGAGAGCTGCAAACGCCAAATTGAAGCGCGGGTTAGGGGAGTGGGTGCACTAGGAGGTTCCTCCCCAAGTCTGAGCTAGAGCTATGCAAGGAATCGAGTGAATCAAGCTGGCTACCAGAGCGGGTCGTGGCGGCCGGAGTTGGGGAAGAAGGCCTCCTCGAGGTCCTTCTAGCGGTTGGGCGCGGCTCTGGTGAGGTGGAGGAGTGGTGCTGGGTCGAAGGCGAGCTCGGGCCTCTATTTATAGCCGGCCCGAGGCAGTTGCCGAGAACGGGATCGCTCCGGCGAGCGATTACGGCGAGGCAGTGGTCGGGCTGGGGGTTTAGGTGACTGGGCATCTTCGGATTGGTCCACTGGCTCCATTCAACAGCTAAGCTTGATCGGATTTGGCTTGCTCCCGCGGTTCCGACGGAACGGAGCTCACGGGCTCGTCAGCGGCAGAGAGCGTGCTCTGCGCCTCTCAGGCCACGACGACGGTTCTGGAGCACGCACAGGGAAGAGGACGACCACGCGGAGGCTCCTAGTGGTGTGGGCGGTGCTGGACGGCACCATACTGCAGGGCTGGCCCCTGCTGGTTGCCCTGGTGGTTCTGCCACCGCGGAAAACACCGGAGTTGATGTGACACATCGCCACCGACGCTCGCGACCGGCCAAACAACCGTGCGGCGCATTGGATAAGAAGAAGGAGCAGTGAGCAACGATCCAAGGCAGCTACTGGCAAGATTGACGAAGAGCCCTGACGAAAACGACACTAACGACTGAACCCAACACTGAACTTCTGAAACTTGACAGGAACAGTGCCGACCACCTGTTCGACGAAATGATTTATGCACGTGGAAAAGTTTTCTAGAGCTGAAACTTGGTGAAGTGATCTCTTGATGCATCTGGAGACTGCCTAAATTATCTCAGAATTTTTGGAAGAGAAAAAGAATGAAATTCACCAAAAATGGCAAATCTGGTCCAAACTTGCAGCAAGCAAATTTTGAAAAATGTGTACTGTGGACTAGCAGATCTTGATGGATCTAGGTTTAGGACACTAAGGACTAGCCAGAGGAATTTATTTGGAACCAAAACTCATAGGAAATCTAGTAGTTCCTTTGTAAATCACTAAGGTCCAAATAAATGGCAGAAAAAGGTTTTGAGTTTTAAATAAATAGAATTAAAATCTAGGGAAAGTTGAACTTTGCTGGACTTGATGCTTGACTTGACCCAAAGTGGGGAGGTGGGTTTTGGAAGAAAGTTTTCAACATAGGTCATGGCAAGAGAGTAACTTTTGAATGGGGAAGAATAAAATTCATAATTTATAGGAATTCTTTTTAATAAAAAGGGATTGTAAAAACCTTTCTAAATTATGTGTTGAGCCAACACAAGATGAAAAATCTTCAAGACCAAAAATCAAGATTGGGAAGAACTCATGAAATATTTGTCATAAAAAGATTTGAGAAGATGAGCCCCTTTTTTTTGAAAAATTCAAGTGACCTTCTTTAAATCAAATAAAGAAGTTGATAAAAATCAAAACCAAAATTTTGGGGTGTTACAATATATCTAATTTACGATCTCAATTTTCATTTCAAGCAGTACATCCCTTGCTTTGCAAGAACAGGAGTAGAAGGAATTCTTGGGCTTTACTTTGCTGATGACTCCCAGGATGTCATATTGACAACGCAACATGGATTTACAATGACGGTTAGCATAAAACTTGATAAAGATGGTCACTCATATTTTAACGCGGACCTTTGTAGAAAAATGTCTAAGTGTTATGAACTGAAAGCTGGCAATAAAATTCTAGTGCGTGCACCACAGCCTGGTCTAATTAACATGGATATTTACTTCCCCGACATCATCAGCCGATCAAAGTCTGATCGAGGCTAGTGTCCTTTCAACTTTCTCATGTTGTCATATTACTATTTAAGCAACCAATTGATCACTATTTAAGCAACCAATTTTGATATCATATTCTAACTCCGTACCTAGGCAGTAACTATATATTCTTCTGCCATGTTCTGAATAAATAATACCTTTCCACCTTTTAAGCAGGATATGTTGGATGCATAGTGAACGATATGTATGTTACTAAGCGTACCAAATTTCACTGGAAGGACTTGAAGCATGTCATAAACTTTGTTGATAATCTAAAAGAGATAGCACAGCGTATGAACGATGGATTTTGGATGGGATTAATTAGACCTATGGTGCACACACTGAACAAGACCAATTGTGTGCACAAAGCGCAGGTAAAAAGTCTTATTTTAATGTTGATGCTCATAAACTATATATATATATATATATATATATATATATATATATATATATATATATATATATATATATATATATATCTTCCATGATATGTTCAATTGTTTTTATTCTACATGTCAACAAAAATTGCCCCCTGTAGCCGTTCCTGGATTGATTTCCCGGCGTGGTCGAATTACACTTGTGCCTGCTAATAACGCCAAAGTGATTGCAAGGTACTGCATTTCCCGCAAAAATGGAACCATTCAAATTAACAAGTTCTCGCTTCTCGTGGCAATGCATCCATATTGGAAAATTGGAGACACTCTACTCCTGCTCTACCAAGGCACAGGAGGGCTCTTCCTTTTCATTGACGAGATGCCGAGTCACCGTGATCAAGCTGCTTCCAGTGGATAGTTGTGGTTGTTGGCCCTCAGCGTCTTAAAATGTGCTAGTTGTTACTATATATGTTAAGTATGTAGATATGGACCATATGGTTGTTGGCCCTTAGCCTCTTAAAATGTGATAGTTGTTACTATGTTAAGTATGTAGATATGGACCATATGGTTGTCAAAACCGTGTTACGAAGATCCTCCTTTTATCGAATAGTGTAACCACTATATATATGTTACTCAAATGTTGTTACCCAAGTTCATAAATTTTCATGGAAAGTATTAGTATTGTACACAGTTCATTGAGTTTAAGTGTGTACCTGATGTCCAGAAGGCATTTGCATATTAACTGTCCATATTGCAAATTCACACACATGTTCCCATAAGGAAACGTATGTGTAACATACTAATCATCGCACACGAGTACTCGCAGACGCATCGTGTGCGATACTCCTAGCCACCACAAGCAACTAGTTTGCATTTTTCAAAGTTTTTTGTACACACAGAATCACACACGAAGTAACTGTATTGGTCGTCTGTGTTGTAATTTCTCATCGCAAATAGTTCATCCGAGTCGGCCGTTTGCCACGTATCACACACATCTTGTTTACACGACTCGTTTGTGTTTTTTGGCTCATCGCAAACAGTTCATCCATGTGAACTGTATGTTGCATATCACACACATCTTGTTAAGTTGAACCGTTTCTGTTGTGTTCCCTAATAAAAACAGTTCGTCCGAGTTAACCGTATGCCTTATATTGCACATACATTGATATGGTTGTCTGTTTCTATTGTACTACCTCACCACAAATAGTTCGAATGAATTAACCGTGTGTCCTGCATCGCACACACATTGTTATGGCTGCCCGTTTCTGTTGTTCTGCCTCATCGTAGACAGTTTGAATGGATTAACAGTATGCCCTGCATCGCACACGCAACTAAAATCTTAACCGTGTTTGATGCAGCCATCATCGAAAACAATTTGCACCTTTTTTGATGGGTTTTTTACACCACCGTTTGCGATTATTCCGTCACACACAGTTTCGGCAAAGGGTCTCTGATCGTAGTGTCGCGTTAGCAGTCTCCTGCAGTGGTGCCACCTTAATTTTTGTACACTGGAAGATTAGACCAAATAGAAGTATCGTGCTAAATTTTGGAATTATTCCGTGTTCGTTTGGCCTTTTTTATACATTAATTGAGTTTCTGCGCATTTAATGTGCATAATTCAAATTTGAACTACAAGCACGTGCTCCAGTAAACCAAAGTTGTTTGAAAAATCACATGTGTGTCCTTGGGTGAATTTCTAGGTCCCATGCAAGAGATGGGAGTGAAATTCAAACATCTGGGCGTCGTGGATCGGCCGGAAAGATTGAGAAACTTGGTTTTTTAATTCCTGTAAATCCAAAACAGGCCCGAAAATCATGAAACTTGACATGGTGTCATGACTTGGCACCAACATGTTGCGGTAATGTTTTTGGCCGAATTGGGACAAGATTTGGTGTAAGCTTCCTGCAAACCAGAGCTTCCCTCAAGAAGGCTCATGGTTCTGAGAGGGAACATGTCACCTCCGTGTGCGAAACGACATACGTACACTGCCTTCTTGCTACCTCTTGAGCACTCCGTCGGTTTTCCCTTGAAGAGGAAAGGGTGATGCAGTAAAGCAGCATAAATATTTCCCTCAGTTTTTGAGAACCAAGGTATCAATCCAATAGGAGACCACGCATGAGTCCCTCGCACCTACACAAACAAATAAATTCTCGCGACCAACGCGATAAAGGGGATGTTAATCCCTTCACAGTCACTTACGAGAGTGAGATCTGATAGATATGATAAGATAATATTTTTGGTATTTTATGATAAAGATGCAAAGTAAAATAAAAGGCAATAAAAATAACTAAGTGTTGGAAGATTAATATGATGGAACCCGGGGGCCATAGGTTTCACTAGTGGCTTCTCTCAAGAGCATAAGTATTATGGTGGGTGAACAAATTACTGTTGAGCAATTGATAGAATTGAGCATAGTTATGAGAATATCTAGGTATGATCATGTATATAGGCATCACGTCCGAGACAAGTAGACTGACTCCTGCCTGCATCTACTACTATTGCTCCACACATCGACCGCTATCCAGCATGCAACTAGAGTATTAAGTTCATAAGAACAGAGTAACGCTTTAAGTAAGATGACATGATGTAGAGGGATAAACTCATGCAATATGATATAAACCCCATCTTTTTATCCTCGATGGCAACAATACAATACAATACAATACGTGCCTTGCTGCCCTTACTATCACTGGGAAAGGACACCACAAGATTGAACCCAAAGCTAAGCACTTCTCCCATTGCAAGAAAGATCAATCTAGTAGGCCAAACCAAACTGATAATTCGAAGAGACTTGCAAAGATAACCAATCATACATAAAAGAATTCAGAGAAGATTCAAATATTGTTCATAGATAAACTTGATCATAAACCCACAATTCATCATTCTCAACAAAAACACCGCAAAAGAAGATTACATCGAATAGATCTCCACGAGAGAGGGGGAGAACATTGTATTGAGATCCAAAAAGAGAGAAGAAGCCATCTAGCTAATAACTATGGACCCGAAGGTCTGAGGTAAACTACTCACACATCATCGGAGAGGCTATGGTGTTGATGTAGAAGCCCTCCATGATCGATGCCCCCTCCGGCGGAGCTCCGGAAAAGGCCCCAAGATGGGATCTCATGGGTACATAAGGTTGCGGCGGTGGAATTAGGTTTTTGGCTCCGTATCTGGTAGTTTGGGGGTACATAGGTATATATAGGAGGAAGAAGTACGTCGGTGGAGCAATGTGGGGCCCATGAGGGTGGAGGGCGCGCCTGGGGGGTAGGCGCGCCCCTACCTCGTGCCCTCCTGGTTGATGTCTTGACGTAGGGTCCAAGTCCTCTGGATCACGTTCGTTCCAAAAATCACGTTCCCGAAGGTTTCATTCCGTTTGGACTCCGTTTGATATTCTTTTTCTGCGAAACTCTGAAATAGGCAAAAACAAAAATTCTGGGCTGGGCCTCCGGTTAATAGGTTAGTCCCAAAAATAATATAAAAGTGTATAAATAAGCCCATTAATGTCCAAAACAGAATATAATATAGCATGGAAAAATCAAAACTATAGATACGTTGGAGACGTATCACTTCTCCCGCCTTATTTTTTTACACAGGCAGATTAGACCAAATAGAAGTACTGTGCTAAATTTTGGAATTATTCTGGGTTCGTTTGGCCTTTTTTATACATTAATTGAGTTTCTGCGCATTTAATGTGCATAATTCAAATTTGGACTACAAGCACGTGCTCCAGTGCACCAAAGTTATTTGAAAAATCACATGTGTGTCCTTGGGTGAATTTCTAGGTCCCATGCAAGAGATGGGAGTGAAATTCAAACATCTGGGTGTCGTGGCTCGACCGGAAAGATTGAGAAACTTGGTTTTTTAATTCCTACAACTCCAAAACACGCCTGAAAATCATGAAACTTGGCATGGTGTCATGACATGGCACCAACATGTTGCGGTAATTTTTTTGGCCGAATTGGGACAAGCTTTGGTGTAAGCTTCTTGCAAACTGGAGTTTCCCTCAAGAAGGCTTGTGGTTCCGAGAAGGAAGGTGTCACCTTCGTGTGCGAAACGACATACATACACTGTCTTCTCCCGCCTTAATTTTTTTAACAGGCAGATTAGACTAAATAGAAGTATCGTGCTAAATTTTGGAATTATTCTGGGTTCGTTTGGCCTTTTTTATACATTAATTGAGTTTCTGCGCATTTAATATGCATAATTCAAATTCGAACTACAAGCATGTGCTCCAGTGCACCAAAGTCGTTTGAAAAATCACATGTGTGTCCTTGGGTGAATTTCTAGGTCCCATGCAAGAGATGGGAGTGAAATTCAAACATCTGGGCGTCGTTGCTCGGTCAGGAAGATTGAGAAACTTGGTTTTTTAATTCCTGTAATTTCAAAACACGCCTGCAAATCATGAAACTTGGCATGGTGTCATGACATGGCACCAACATGCTGCGGTAATTTTTTTGGCCGAATTGGGACAAGCTTTGGTGTAAGCTTCTTGCAAACCGGAGCTTCCCTCAAGAAGGCTCGTGGTTCCGAGAGGGAACGTGTCACCTCCGTGTGCGAAAAAACATACGTACACTGCCTTCTCCCGCCTTAATTTTTTTACATAGCCAGATTAGACCAAATAGAAGAATCATGCTAAATTTGGAATTATTCCGGGTTCGTTTGGCCTTTTTTATACATTAACTGAGTTTCTGGGAATTTAATGTGCATAATTCATATTTGAACTACAAGCACATGCTCCACTGCACCAAAGTTGTTTGAAAACTCACATGTGTGTCCTTGGGTGAATTTCTAGGTCCCATGCAAGAGATGGGAGTGAAATTCAAACATCTGAGTGTCGTGGCTCAGCCGTAAAGATTGAGAAACTTGATTTTTTTAATTCCTGGAATTCCAAAACACGCCTGAAAATCATGAAACTTGGCATGGTGTCATGACATGGCACCAACATGCTGTGGTAATTTTTCTGTCCGATTTGCGAAGGCGCGCACATTAACAATCAACAATGTCATTTTGGAACAAGTGTTGTCATGTTACAAATCGAAAACACAAGTATTATTGAAACCGTGGTCATTCGACTTACCAATTACGTGAGGCCATGCGTCCCCTTTTTTATTGGCTAGGAGGTGTCGTGCGGGGTAGCTATTTGAGTAAGGGAGGTGTGCGATCAGACCCCTGCGTGTGCTCATTGGGAGGTGAGCCCTTTGACCGCTACCCACCGCACACCTCCCTCCCAACGTCTCCATTAATGGCGCCCGAGCACCTGTTCTACGGCGTGGCTATATGTCTCACTGGACTAAGATTTAAGAGAGAAAAATGAAAATCTGAAAAGAAAGTTTTGCACTGATCTTGATGTAAGATCCGACGGACCTATATAGCATCGACTGCGACTTATAGCAAGCATGATGAATATAAGGACGATGACAATGGATAATAATTGTCTTACATATTTAGAAACATAATTAAAAAAAGCCACATGCGACAACGCCCGAAATACACAAGGGCAAAAGAAGAAGGAAGACAACGATCTGGCTCGCTGATCTCTACTTTATTGATGCGTTGCGGCGACGAGCGGGAACTAGTCTCTGCGGCGACCGGCGACGAGCTCTTTCTTGTCCTCAAGATGCTTCTTGAGAGCATCCACAGATTCCTCCACCAGCCTTCTGCGCTCGATGCGCAGCATGGCATTCTCGTCCATAAGTTTCTCGACGATGACGCCGGTCCTCTTCAACAAGGCAGTGGTCTGCTCCTGCTGCTCCACACTTCCGACGATCTTCGCCCTCAGCAGGTCACGCTCGGCCCGAAGCTTCTTATTGCTCTCATTTAGTTGCCGGATGATGTCGGTAGACTGTTCAAACGAGGCTTGCAGGTCATCCTGCAACCTCGCCCACCTGGAGATCTGATCCATCTGCCTAAGGACGACGGCACGCATGCTCCTGTAAGAGTCCTCGCCAGCCCGTGAGACATTTTCCCAGGCCGCCGCGGCACGGGAGGACATCTCTGCCGCATACGCGGCACGGTGGGACATCTCTTCTACTTCCGCGGTGCGGCCGGACCAGTCTGCTGCATCGACGGCGCGGCGGGACCTCCGTGCTGCTTCGGCGGCGCGGCGGGACCTCTCTGCGGCTACGGCCGTGCGGCGGGACATGTTAGCTGCTTTCGCGGCGAGGCAGGACATCTCTCGTGCTTCCGTTTCCAGGCTCGCCTCTCCCTGGTGGCAATCTCTCGACTCAGAACTCATGCTGGCCATGGCGGACGCAAGGGAACGATGATGAATGACTTGTTTGTTTTTGACTTTTTGTGGATGAGGAGTTGAGGAGGAATGTGCAGTCATCTTGGAGTAGTAGTATTTATAACCGCATAGTAATACGCTCCTAAGTGGGAAACCGTTTAGGTTTTGATCGGTGTGAATAGGTTTGCAATTTGGAATGTGACGGGACGCGGCCTCCCTGTTCTTCTAAAAAATGTGATGGGACGCATGCTCAAAGTTTACTGATGGTTATAAGTGTGGCACTATTCCCGGAAGGCGTAATGTGGGCATGTCAGGACCCCGATCCTAAGTCACACCGATCCAGCATGTAACACATCATATCACTTTGCAGCCTCACGCATGGTATTCCCACGGGTGCCACCTTACCTGGCCCGGGACCGTTTGCGCCTTTTGGCTCACGTATATGATAGTGTCGCTAGCATCCATATGACAAAGAACCCGGGCCAACATGGCTAGTCGTGAACCCAAGGCGGCACTAACCCATGAGGACAGGCATACATGAATCACATCGAGCATGTCGGTCAACAACGTATAAATCCGGGTTGTAGCACTGGGCTAACAGGACTCCGGTAACCCGGGCTGTAGCAGGCTAGGCAGGACTCCGGATAACACCGTGTGACATTTCCCCGAAGGGACAGACACAGGAACGACGTGAATCACATGCCGGCCAGTCAAGTGTTCCGAGCAGTAGTGCTGGGCTAGCAGGACTCCGGTGAACCGGGCTGTAGCGGACTACTATCGCTCAGAAGCACTAGACTACATTTCCCCATATGATAGGCTGCCAAGGATAAACAACTAGATAGTCGGATCCCACACATACCAAGCATTTCAATCATACACACAATATGCTCGATATGTGTAAATACAACATGGCATCACAACAAGACTCTACGACTCAAGTATTTATTCATTAGGCTCTGAGGAGCGAGATATTACAAACATGGGTCTCATGACCCAACATTCAGAGCATACAAGCAACAAGCACATGCGGAAGCTTAACATGTCTGAGTACAGACATCTACAAATGAAAAAGGCTGAGAAGCCTGACTATCTACCAGATCCTGCCGAGGGCACAAGATCGTAGCTGAGGTAACAAGCTAAACGTCGAAGTCCAAGCGGTACTACTAGCGAGATTGAAGTCTCTCTGCAAAAACATAAAATAGGCAAACATGAGTACAAATGTACCCAACAAGACTTACATCAGAACTATCTACATATGCATCAGTTTCAAAAGGGGGTGGTGGAGTTTAACTGCAGCAAGCCAGCTTTGACTCGGTGGCTATCCTGAACTATGACTGCAAGCAACTCTTTGAGGTGGCGCACACAAGTCCACATATTCACCATATCAATACACCACTATGGATCCTCTCCCGTCTCCCTACGAGAAGGTCATCCATAGCACTCACGCTTATCTTGCGCATTTTAGAGTATCCACTTCCACTTGTCTATGAACTGTTATAGGCAACCCAAAAGTCCATTACCGCGGACACGACTATTCGAATAGATGGTGTTAACCCTGCAGGGGTGTACTTCTTCACACACGCTCTCACCACTTATCGCCGTTTACACGACATGTACTCGGCAACCTTCAAGCGGAAGCCCAGCGAGGGTGTCGGCCACAGCCTACCTAAACACTCAAGTCTCTAGTCCAGGTTTATCGCCTATTCAGGTTCCATCCGCAGGGAGTCCGGCCGAGGTTTCCACATATGGCCCCGAACGATGTGAGCAGGGTTCCCGAGACACCAAACGGGCGCCCGGTACACCATGCCACGTGCCTACCGCAACACAGCCCACCCTGACGGTCAGCGTTGCATGCGGCCCCCAGCATACTACAAACACCAGAAACTACTTGCAACTCCTGGACAAAGAACAAGGGTGATCAAGAAGCCGAGAGGGTCCATTGGTTTCAGGCCCAATGCGTGGTAGTAACTATTTCATGGATCACAAACACAGAACTCAGTTCCTGAGGACGGCTTCAATGAGACAACCCACCATGTACTCCTACATGTCCTCTCACCGCTACCTTTACCAAATCGTGTTCACACACTTAGCTCACACACAGTAGGACATGTTCATCACCATTCCAATTCATTCCCGATGAATCAGACCCGACTCAACTCTAAGCAGTAGCAGGCACGACAAACAAGCATGAATGAGTAGGCACATCAGGGCTCAAACAACTCCTACTCATGCTAGTGGGTTTCATCTATTTACTGTGGCAATGACAGGTCATGCAGAGGATAAGGGGTTCAACTACCGCAGCATGTAACAGTTGAATCGTTGTTGTCCTAATGCAGTAAAAGAGAGCAGGAGCAAGAGAGTGGGTTGTATCGGAATGAACAAGGGGGTTTTGCTTGCCTGGCACTTCTGAAGATATTATAGCTCTTCATCAGTGTCATCGAACTCATCGTCGAAACCACGTCTATCGAGAGGGGTCAAATACCGGCAAACAAAGAGGAACACAATCAATGTAATGCAACAATTATGATGCATGATAATGTCATGGCAATATGCTGTTGATTGAGCTAATGCAACTAGCAACCATATTAAATGAAGTTGGTTTGAACCAAAGGTTCAAATTCAAACTCCATAAGTGGAAATTCAAATGCCATTTATGCAAATTGCCCTGTACAGCAACCCTAGGTTGTTCAAACATGCATGAAAATGCCATAAACAGATTCCTTGAATTTTTCTGATAATTTTTCATATATAACTTATTTCATTCTGAGTTATAGATTATTTTCTATGATTTTTAGAAGTTTAGGCAATTTCTAGATTTTCTGAATTATTTTAAATACAGAAATTATTTACTGCGTTAGCATGATGTCACAGAGACGTCAGCAAGTCAACTGGGCGGTCCAGGTCAAACCTGGACGGTGGGGCCCGCGTGTCAGTGTCACAGGGGGCTAATCATATTTTAGTTAAACCTAAACTAGGTAATTAGCAGGGGCTGGCCCCACATGTCATGGACCCAGAAGGGTCAAACTGGGGTTAACCCGGGTCAAACTCGCCAGAGTTGACCCGGGGCTCGTCGCCGGCAAGGCCAGGGACGGCGGAGAGGTGCGGGTTTCCTCCTCCGGTGACCAAATGGCCGGCGGAGGGCATCCCTGTGACGCGGGCACTCGTCCGCGTCGAGTGGTGTAGGTGGTTGGGCCTGGGGTGGCCAGAGTCGTCGCCGGCGTCGTCCTTGGCGGTCGCCGGAGCTCGGGTCAATGCTACGGTGGCCGGGGAGGCTCGTGCGGGGCACCTACATGCTCTACGCAGTACGGCGAGCAGGTTGGGCACGACGGCCGGTCCATTAGTTGGCCGGGAGCACGCCGGCGATGAGGGCAGGCGGCAGCGCGTGCGGGTGAGCGCGGTGCAGCAGCTACGGCATGTAAGAGAGGGAGCGGGGAAGGGGAGGAGGGGCAGGAGCTCACTGCGGTTGCGACGAGGCCAACGGCGAGCTCGGGGAGGAACCGGGGCGAAGCGGGACGGCGAGGGGATCTCCAGCGGCCGGCGATGGAAACGACGATGATGGCGGCGTTGCAGCGCGTCCGGGACCTCGTGACTCGGTGGAGAGGAAGAGGGGGTCGAGGCAGAGCCTCTGGGCGCAATGACGAGGTGAGGCGGTGGCCGTGGCCACGGCGATGCTCGTCGGCGGCGACGGCTGCACTCGGGTTCGGGAGAGAGAGGGAGAGACACGAGGCAGGGAGAGAGGGAGCGATCGAGGGGGGGTCCAAGGGTCTGCGTGGCGCCCCCAGGGCGTCGAGGAGAAGCCAGGCAGGCTGGGAGGGAGGAGGTGGAGGCCTCGGGCGCGCTGGCGTCGACACGCCTCTGCCTACTGGCAGAGGTGGAAGAAGACCAAGGCGCCCCTGGTGGGCTGGCCGATTCTGCTGGGCCACCAGGTAAGTGGGCCTCAGGTAAACGCCGGGTTAGTCCTTCTCTCTCTCTTTTCTTATTTCTGTTTTGTATTTTCTGTAATTGTGTTTGGATTTATTAAAAATGCCAGAGCATTTCGAAAAATCATGCAACTGACTGTGGCCACTATCTGGAATATTTCCAGCAGTAAACATTTCAGTTTGTGATTATTTGAGCATTTAAAATATTTTATAGCATTTAAATGCCCAAATGCAAATATTGTATGATTTAATTCAGTGACCCCCAATTGACCTAGAAAAATGTGCAATATTTTTGGCAGAGGTTCAAGACCAATCCAAAGATGATGAACATTTTAGAGGGGCATTTTGGGTTCAGTGAAATGATTTTTATTTGGACCCTAGTTGAGTTTCATTTGCTGCTAGGGTTTATCAGCCCCCATTTCAAAATTAAGAGAAATTGAAATTGATGCATGGATGCAATGTCACTAATTACAAGAAGATTTCTAGGGCTGTGACAGGGCACGTACGCCTTCTCGGCCGCATACATGGCGTTTGCACCATAGGGTGCACCGCAATAGGCAATGTCAGCACACGTCTTGTTCCAACAACCGTGCGCGCTGATACGTCTCCAATGTATCTATAATTTATGAAGTATTCATGCTATTATATTGTCCATCTTGGATGTTTTATGGGCTTTACTATGCACCTTTATATTATTTTTGGGACTAACCTATTGACCCAGAGCCTAGTGCCAGTTCCTGTTTTTTCCCTTGTTTCAGTGTTTCGAAGAAAAGGAATATCAAACGGAGTCGAAACGGAATGAAACCTTCTGGAGAAGTTATTTTTGGAAGGAAAGCAACCCGGGAGACTTGGAGTCCACGTCAAGAAAGCAACGAGGGAGGCACGAGGTAGGGGGGCGCGCCACCCCCTGGGCGCGCCCTCCACCCTCGTGGGCCCCTCGTGGCTCCCCTGGCGTAATTCTTCCTCCTATACGTACCAATATACCCTAAAAGATCGGGGAACAGAATAGATCGGGAGTTTCGCCACCGCAAGCCTTTGTAGCCACCAAAACCCAATCGAGACCCTGTTCTGGCACCCTGCCAGAGGGGGGAACCCTCACCGGTGACCATCTTCATCATCCTGGCGCTCTCCATGACGAGGAGGGAGTAGTTCACCCTCGGGGCTGAGGGTATGTACCAGTAGCTATGTGTTTGATCTCTCTCTCTCTCTCTCTCTCTCTCTCTCTCGTGTTCTTGATTTGGCACGATCTTGATGTATCGCGAGCTTTGCTATTATAGTTGGATCTTATGTTTCTTCTCCCCCTCTACTCTTTTGTAATGGATTGAGTTTTCCCTTTGAAGTAATCTTATCGGATTGAGTCTTTAATGATTTGAGAACACTTGATGTATGTCTTGTCGTGCGTATCTGTGGTGACAATGGGATATCACATGATTCACTTCATGTATGTTTTGGTGATCAACTTGCGGGTCCGCCCATGAACCTATGCATATGGGTTGGCACACGTTTTCGTCTTGACTCTCCGGTAGAAACTTTGGGGCACTCTTTGAGGTTCTATGTGTTGGTTGAATAGATGAATCTGAGATTGTGTGATGCATATCGTATAATCATACCCACAGATACTTGAGGTGACAATGGAGTATCTAGGTGACATTAGAGTTTTGGTTGATGTGTGTCTTAAGGTGTTATTTTACTACGAACTCTAGGGCTGTTTGTGACACTTATAGGAATAGCCCAATGGATTGATCGGAAAGAATAACTTTGAGGTGGTTTCGTACCCTACCATAATCTCTTTGTTTGTTCTCCGCTATTAGTGACTTTGGAGTGACTCTTTGTTGCATGTTGAGGGATAGTTAGGTGACCCCATTATGTTATTATTGTTGAGAGAACTTGCACTAGTGAAAGTATGAACCCTAGGCCTTGTTTCCTAGCATTGCAATACCGTTTACGCTCACTTTTATCATTAGTTACCTTGCTGTTTTTATATTTTCAGATTACAAAAACCTATATCTACCATCCATATTGCACTTGCATCACCATCTCTTCGCCGAACTAGTGTACCTATACAATTTACCATTGTATTGGGTGTGTTGGGGACACAAGAGACTCTTTGTTATTTGGTTGCAGGGTTGCTTGAGAGAGACCATCTTCATCCTACACCTCCCATGGATTGATAAACCTTAGGTCATCCACTTGAGGGAAATTTGCTACTGTCCTACAAACCTCTGCACTTGGAGGCCCAACAACGTCTACAAGGAGAAGGTTGCGTAGTAGACATCACGCGCTCGTTATTACCATCGCGCACGCTTCTTTTAATTAGAATGGGTGTGCCTGTCTAGCGCACACACGTTGATCTATCTAACTATTTCAGTTTGTTGTGGCTAATCACAAACAGTCCATCCATGTGAAGTGTATGCCATCAACCGCAGACACTTTGATCTGGCTTACCCGTTTCTGTTATGTTGCCTAATCGCAAACAGTTCATCCTTCCGAAGCGTATGCCCTCAATCACACACACCTTGATCTGGTTGACCGTTTATTTTGTGTTGCCTAATCACAAACAGTTCATCCGAGTGAAACATATGTTGTATAACGCACACACCTTCATCTGGCTGCCCGTTTCTTTTGTGTTGCCTAATCACAAATAGTTCATCCGAGTGAACCATATGCTCTATATCACACACGCTTTCATCAGGCTGCCCGTTTCTTTTGTTCCGCCTCATCGCAAACAGTTCATTGGACGGAACCGTATGCCCTGGATCGCACACGCAACTAAAATCTGAACCGTGTTTGATGGCTCCGCCATCGCAAACATTTTGCACCTTTTTTACGGTTCTTTTACACCATCATTTGTGATTATTGTATCGCACACAGTTTTGTCGAAGGGTCTCTGATCGTAGTGTCACGTTAGCAGCATCCTGCAGTAGTGTGGGGGCAGTGACACTTAGATATCTCTAGTCTTATAAAGATAGAGTTGGTGATGATGGTGTGCATGCCATCCTGCAGTATAGGTCGTCCGATTTATATTCGATGGATAGGAAGGAAACTATGGCAATTTTGCAAAAATATACCCACACCCCTCTCCACATTTGCAAATAAGGTCTTCCCTCGTTCATCCTTTTCTCCCACAAGATAAACTACTCATACAAATGCATCTTGATGTTCCGTGCAACGCATGGGCATCTTGCTAGTAGGGAGAATGAGTTTGTGTGACACATATCTATATTAAGGGATAGGTAGATAGCATGTGTGCGAGGCATACTTAAAGCATCACGGAGATAAACAAACGGTGTGCATGCAAATGCCGGAAAAATGAAGCGAGAAACAATGTCTACACGCGCATGTGTGTTTGTGTGTTTGTGTTTGTGTGTGTGTGTGTGTGTGTGTGTGTGTGTGTGTGTGTGTGTGTGTGTGTGTGTGTGTGTGAGAGAGAGAGAGAGAGAGAGAGTGAGGGAGTCCTGGATTAGGGGGTGTTCGGGTAGCCGAACTATACCTTCGCCGGACTCCTGGACCATGAAGATACAAGATTGAAGACTTCGTCCCGTGTCCGGAAGGAACTTTCCTTGGCGTGGAAGGCAAGCTAGGCGATGCGAATATTCAAGATCTCCTACCATTGTAACCGACTCTGTGTAACCCTAACCCTATCCGGTGTCTATATAAACCGGAGGGTTGTAGTCCGTAGGACAGAACAATCATCATACACAATCATACCATAGGCTAGCTTCTAGGGTTTAGCCTCCTTGATCTCGTGGTAGATCTACTCTTGTACTACCCATATCATCAATATTAATCAAGCAGGAGTAGGGTTTTACCTCCATAGAGAGGGGCCGAACCTGGGTAAAAACATCGTGTCCCTTGTCTCCTGTTACCATCTGGCCTTGACGCACAGTTCGGGACCCCCTACCCGAGATCCGCCGGTTTTGACACCGACATTGGTGCTTTCATTGAGAGTTCCTCTGTGTCGTCGCCTTTAGGCCCGATGGCTCCTTTGATCATCAACAACGATGAGGTCCAGGGTGAGAGTTTTCTCCCCGGACAGATCTTCGTCTTCGGCGGCTTCGCTCTGCGGGCCAATTCGCTTGGTCATCTGGAGCAGATCGAAAGCTACGCCCCTGGCCATCAAGTCAGGTTTGGAAGCTTAAACTACATGGCTGATATCCGCGGAGACTTGATCTTCGATGGGTTCGAGCCATAGCCAAGCGCGCCGCACTATCTCGAGGGGCATGATCTAGCTTTGCCTCCGAACAGTGTCCTGGAGGCCGCACACGCACCGGTTCCGACCCTTAACTCGGAGCCTATTGCGCCAATTGAGGATGAGCGGTTGGACGTCACCTCAGGGGCTGCGATCTCAAAGGCGATCGAGCCGAACGCCAGCCCCGCACTCCACGTGACCCGTGATCCCGAGGGTCCGGACTCCTCCCTGGACTCCGAACCCCCCGCGCCCCTGCTAGTCGAAGCCGATTGGGCGCCGATAATGGAGTTCACCGCCGCGGACATCTTCCAGCACTCGCCTTTTGGCGACATCCTGAATTCTTTCAAGTCTCTCTCTTTATCAGGAGAGCCCTGGCCGAATTACAGTCAGCAAGGATGGGATACGGACGATGAAGAAATTCAAAACCCACCCACCACCCACTTGGTAGCCACTGTCGACGATTTCACCAACATGCTTGACTTCGGCTCCGAACACTTCAACGATATGGACGACGAGGTAGGAGACGAACAGGAACCAGCACCTATAGGGCGCTGGACAGCCACCTCATCATATGACGTATACATGGTGGATACTCCAAAGGATGGAGATGGAGATGGAACAGCGGGGGATGACACCTCCAAGAAACAGCCAAAGCGCCGACGTCAGCAGCGCTGCTCTAAATCCCGCCATAGCAAAAACGGTGATTCCGGCACGGGAGATAATACTACCCCGGATAGCGCCGAAGAACACCCAACCCAGCAAGATTCAGCGCAGCCAGCCCTCATGAGAGAGCGGCAGAACGAGAGGTTGAGGATGATAACTATATGCCTCCCTCCGAAGACGAGGCAAGCCTCGATGACGACGAATTCGTCGTACCATCAGACCCCGCCGAACAAGAACGTTTCAAACGCAGGCTTTTAGCCACGGCGAACAGCCTAAAGAAAAAGCAGCAACAGCTTAGAGCTGATCAAGATTTGCTAGCTGATAGATGGACTGAAGTCCTTGCGGCCGAAGAGTACAAACTCGAGCGCCCCTCCAAGAATTATCCTAAGCGCAGTCCGCTACCCCGATCAGAGGAGGAAGCACCTACATCACCAGCGCACGACATGGCAGACCGGCCACCTCGTGGCTGCGACAGAGAGGCCTGTCGAACCTCCACCCAAGCCATGCCCCGACGCCGCTCAACCAAGGCACGGGAAAATGCACCAGACCTATGAGATGTACTGGAGGATAAAGCAAGGCAAACAAGATCGATCTACGAATCGCGCAGGCGCCCGACGACACGTGACGATGATCTTCACTCCGGACACAATAAATCCGGCGGGCCGAACACAACAGACATAGCTCTTCCGAGCTGCGTCATGACATAGCCCAGTACAGGGGCGCCGCACACCCACTATGCTTCATAGATGAAGTAATGGATCATAAAATCCCAGAGGGTTTCAAACCCGTAAACATCGAATCATACGATGGCACTACAAACCCGGCGGTATGGATCGAGGATTATCTCCTTCACATCCACATGGCACGTGGCGATGATCTACACGCCATCAAATACCTCCCTCTCAAACTCAAAGGACCGGCCCGGCACTGGCTTAACAGCCTGCCAGCGGACTCAATCGGTTCTTGGGAGGACCTGGAAGCCGCATTCCTCGACAACTTCCAGGGCACTTATGTGCGACCACCGGATGCCGACGACCTAAGCCACATAATTCAGCAGCCAGAGGAATCGGCCAGGCAATTCTGGACACGGTTCCTAACAAAGAAAACCAGATAGTCGACTGTCCGGACGCAGAGGCCCTAGCAGCCTTCAAGCATAACATCCGCGACGAGTGGCTTGCCCGGCACCTGGGACAGGAAAAGCCAAAATCTATGGCAGCCCTCACGACACTCATGACCCGCTTTTGCGCGGGCGAAGATAGCTGGCTAGCTCGCAGCAACAACTTATCAAAGAACCCTGGTAATTCAGATACCAAGGACAAAAGTGGCAGGACACGTCGAAATAAGCAAAAGCGCCGCGTTAGCAGCGACAGCAATGAAGATACGGCAGTCCACGCCAGATTCAGAGGCTATAAATCTGGTAGGCGAAAAAAGCCATTTAAAAAGAATACTCAGGGCCCGTCCAGTTTGGACCGAATACTCGACCGCTTGTGCCAGATCCATGGCACCCCCGAAAGGCCAGCCAATCACACCAACAGGGACTGTTGGGTGTTCAAGCAGGCAGGCAAGTTAAGAGCCGAAAACAAAGACAAGGGGCTGCATAGCGATGACGAGGAGGAGCCCAGGCCGCCGAACAACAATGGACAGAAGGGGTTTCCCCCACAAGTGCGGACAGTGAACATGATATACGCAACCCACATTCCCAAGAAGGAGCGGAAGCGTGCGCTACGGGACGTCTACGCGATGGAGCCAGTCGCCCCAAAGTTCAACCCATGGTCCTCTTGCCCGATCACCTTTGATCGAAGGGACCACCCCACTAGCATCCGTCATGGCGGCTTTGTCGCATTGGTTCTCGACCCAATCATCGACGGATTTCATCTCACAAGAGTCCTCATGGACGGCGGCGGTAGCCTGAACCTGCTTTACCAGGATACAGTGCGAAAAATGGGCATAGATCCATCAAGGATTAAGCCCACAAGAACGACCTTTAAAGGCATTATACCAGGTGTAGAAGCCAACTGTACAGGCTCCGTAACACTTGATGTGGTATTCGGATCTCCGGATAACTTCCGAAGCGAAGAGTTAATCTTCGACATAGTCCCGTTCTGCAGTGGCTATCACGCCCTGCTCGGACGAACCACATTTGCCAAATTCAATGCGGTGCCGCACTACGCATACCTCAAGCTCAAGATGCCAGGCCCTCGAGGAGTAATCACGGTCAACGGAAACACCGAACGCTCCCTCCGTACGGAGGAGACACGGCGGCTCTCGCAGCGGAAGTACAAAGCAGCCTTTTTAGGCAACTCTCCAGTCCGGCCGTTAAAAAGCCAGACAATGCCAAGTGCGCCGGAGTAACCTACAACAAGACCGCCTGGCACGTTCTGAGCAGGCATAGCAATGCGGCCCCAACCCAAGCCATCGCGACATAGTGGAGCTAGTACCTCGCGTACATAATTACGCCCTTGAAATACCATGGGCACAGGGGAAGGGGCACAGTAACGGCATGCTCATAATACGGCTTAAAACATACTAGGGGCTGCCGGATTCTTTTTATTACTTTTAGGACTCCACACTTTGGATGACCTGTTCGGCAATTCGGCTGCCGCACAAACAATGCAAGACCCAGGGAAGCAGACAAAGCTATGCCGCATTATGGAACTCTCAGGTGGTCTCTATTACGAGCGGTATATCTGTTCCGAACACAATTCCGCGGCCTGCCCCTGGTCAGGACATGTTAAATAGTCTAATATCTTTTTGCTTATCGCACTACTTGTATCGTTCGGCTTTGATAAATAGCCTCTTTATAAACAATGCATAGCTTCTTGCCTATTTTTTGCATTATTTTCTTTTAATATATATGTTTATTAAATAACATGATCGCACCCGTACACCATGGTACGGCAAACACGCCAGGGGCTTCAGTACCCTTCGATCTGGCGTGAGAAGTCCGTACACTTTCACAAGTGCGGCACCCCGAACTTATAGCACTATATGCATCGGCTCCGAATCATGATTTGGGTCAATAGTTGGGTTTGCCTGGCTCCTATGTTTTGGTGCCTTACGTTCCGCTATATCGGCTAAGGTAGCACTAGGAGAACCACTGCGATTGTGCCTCGGTTCAGCTGGGTTAAGCACCTCGGTGGAGAAAGCTAAAACTGACAGCCATGATAAGGCGAGAGACCGGTCGCTGTTCGAGAGGTTTTTCGAGTCCCTAAAGACTTATGCCACTTCGAGCGAGGAGCTGGCTCTGTCCGGCCAAAGGCGTGGATAGCGCCCCGAATTCGGTCTTCCGAACTAGGGGCTTCGCCGAAATTTAAAATTATAAAGTTCTATGGCTAAGTGAGAGTGTTCAAGCATTATAGTCCGATTGCCTGGTTCGTTGTGCTGAGCGCCTCCCTCGAAGGACCCAACCATGGGAAAAAGAGTGCTCAGGTTTATCCCGAACACCCCAGCACTAGCGGCACGGGGGCAGAAGCCGATGACTGGCCATCTCTCAATTTTTCATAAACGGCCGCACAAAAAATAATGTTTTAAATTCCATAAGCATTGCTTAGCGCATATGAACAAGTTTTCAGCGCACAGGATAAACACGAGCGAGTTCATTCAAATATTACATCTCTAGTACATTCATCCGCAATAAGGCGGGCACCGGCAAGAACATCCTTGTAGTAGTTCTCGGGCTTGCGATGCTCCTTCCCCTGCGGTGGCCCGTCCTTCACCAGCTTCTCTCCGTCAAGCTTACCTTAGTGCACCTTTGCACGGGCAAGGGCCCTCCGGGCACCTTCGATGCAGGCGGAACGCTTGATGACCTCAAGCCGTGGACAGGCCTCCACCAGCCGCCGCACCAGCCCAAAGTAGCTCCCAGGCAGGGCCTCTCCGGGCCACAGCCGAACTAGGAAGCCCTTCATGGCTTGTTCGGCCGCCTTGTGGAGCTCGACCAGCTGTTTCAGCTGATCGCTCAAAGGCACAGGGTGTCCGGCCTCAGAATACTGAGACCAGAACACACTCTCCGTCGAGCTGCCCTCTTTAGCTCGGTAGAATGCGGCGGCGGCGGATACGCTGTGGGGAAGATCTGCGAACGCCCCTGGAGAACTCCGGATTCGGGTAAGTGACAAGTAGTTTAACTTTATATTCCTACTTTGCATTAAGAATGCCTTACCCGCTGCTATCTTTTTCATCTCCTCCAACCCTTGGAGGGCCTTTTGGGCTTCGGCCTTGGCACCCTTGGCGGACTCAAGGGCCGACGTGAGCTCGGATGCTTGCGCCTTTGACTCAAGCTCCAGGCTCTCATGTTTTTTCATGAGAGCCTGCAGCTCTTGATGCACCTCGCCAACCTGAGCCCCAAGTCTTTCTCACTCAGTGCGCTCCTCGGCCGTTTTCTTTTCGGCCTCAGTTAGCGCCTGCTTGAGGGTCGCCACCTCATTTGTGGCCCCTACAATAAGCAGTACGATCCTGTTATTTTTTGCAATCACGCCTCTCTATAGGCAACTTTTTTCTTTGTAGGGTATTTCTTACCTTCTTTTTCCTCGAGCTGCCGTTTGGCAAGGCCGAGCTCTTGCTCGGTCCGTCCGAGGTCCTTTTTTAGGACTTCCACCTGTGCAGTCAGTGCGGCGGTGGATAGCAGTGAAGCCTGCATACGCATATTGACTCTTTATTGTTAGACTCCTGCGAAAACTAATAGATCCTCTATTTGGCTTTTCTTTTCGAACACCGAACAGAGCATCAGGGGCTACTATCTATGCGGTCATATTGTGACATATTTCTACTTACCTCGAAGCCTGTCAGAAGGCTAGCGCAAGCTTCAGTCAATCCGCTCTTGGCAGATTGAACCCTTCGGATCACCGTACTCATAATAGTACGGTGTTCCTCGTCGATGGAGGCGTCGTCAAGCACCTCCAGCAGATTGTCCGGCACCTCCGGTTGGACGGAGGCTGCTGGCTCAGAAGGCTTGCTCCTCTTGGAAGGAGTTCGCCCACCGCGAACCGGAACCGTTGAAGAGTCCGGCGCGGCGTCCGGCACAAAGCCGGACTCGGAGCCCTGGGGGGTCTTGTCCCCTTTATTACTGGATTCCGGGAGGTCGCCTTTCGGCTCCTCCAGGACCACCTCCTCCTGCCCCAGAGCTTGTCGCAACGCCACTTCAGCGTCGTCTGCAGTGCGGGGCGAGACAGCGGGCGGAACTGAGTTCACGTCCGACGTATCCAGGGAGCCGCTCGACGAATCGTCGAGTTCGGCCCGGGGCGGGCTGCATAAATCACATTCGACATTAGGGAAAGCTGCGCATTAAAGGAATTTCATGAGTCACTTTGGTATGCGAATACTTACGATTTCGCCGGACGCTTGGCCCTGTCCGGCCACTCCTCTCTGCTCTCTGCGGCGTCGTGGGAGTAGTCCGGCGGAGGGGTCTTCCTCTTCCTAGACCCCTCGGCCTCCCCCGATGGGGCGGCCTTCTTCTTCTTTTCTCCCCCCACTGGGGGGGAGCTTCTTTCTTCCTCCTCCTCGTTTTCATGAGAGGAGGGCGCCTCGGACTCGTCAGACGACGAGTCCGACACCACCAAGTTGTGGGCACTCTTTCGAGTCCCGGTGGTCTTCTTCTTCTTGACCTTCTTCTCCGGCACCACGTAAGGTGCTGGAGTCAGCAGCTGCACCAGGAGAGCTGGGGCTGGGTCTTCGGGCAAGGGAGCCGAATAGTTAATTGGTCCGGATATCGCCTGCCAAGCCTGTCAAACGTAAGGGAGTTTAGATCCCGCATAGAGTTAATCTATGAAAAAGAGCTTAATAATCCTGTCAAAAGCATAGATAGCTTACCTCACTAGCGTGACGCTGCGTGCTGTATCCGCGATCCTCGGAAGCGGATGCCGGGGCTCCGGCGCCTTTGATTAGCACCTTCCAGACGTCCTCATACGACATGTCGAAGAGCCTGTTGAGGGTTCGGTGCTGCGCCGGGTCGAACTCCCACAAATTGAAATCCCGTTGTTGGCACGGGAGGATCAGACGAACGAGCATGACCTGGACTATATTGACCAGCCGGATTGGCTTGTCTACCAGGGACTTGATGCAGGTCTTCAGTCCGGTCACCTCTTCCTTGTTGCCCCACGACAGGCCCGTCTCTTTCCAGGACACGAGCCGCGTGGGGGTCCGGATCTGAATTCGGGGGTTGCGACCCATTTCGGATCGCGGGGCTCGGTGATGTAAAACCACCCGGCTTGCCACCCCTTTAGGGTCTCCACAAAGGAGCCCTCGAACCAGAGGACGTTGGCTATCTTGCCAGCCATAGCACCTCCGCACTCCGCTTGGCTGCCGCGCACCACCTTGGGCTTGACGTTGAAGGTCTTGAGCCAAAGGCTGAAATGGGGGCGGACGCGGAGGAAGGCCTCACACACGACGATAAACGCCGAGATGTTGAGGATGAAGTTCGGGGCCAGATCGTGGAAATCTAGGCCATATTAGAACATGAGTCCCCGGACAAATGGGTGAAGTGGAAAACCCAGTCCGCGGAGGAAGTGGGGAAGGAAAACTACCCTCTCATGGGGCCTTGGGGTAGGGAGAAGCTGCCCCTCTTCAGGAAGCCGGTGCGGGATGTCCTTGGACAGGTATCCGGCTTTCCTTAGCTTTTTTACTTGAACCTCCGTAACGGAGGAGACCATCCACTTGCCTCCCGCTCCGGACATTGCTGGAGAAGGTTGAGGTGGGAAGAGCGGGCTTGGGCGCTGGAGCTTGAGTGCGCGAGAGATGGATTGGCAAAGGAGGAAGAAGGCGTAGGTGAAAAGGTGGATCCTTATCCCCTTATATGGGTGGATGCGGTTGTGCGTCCCCACCTACCTAATAAAACTCACTTGCCTCCAAAGCGCCGTGGTAAATGGCGCGGTTGGGTTACCCACGTCCGTATTGATGAGAATCCCGTTAAAAGGGGCACACGATCTCTACTTTGACAAGACGTGCCAAGGAAACCGCCTCGCTAAATGCGCTGAGGTGGAAAAGTAAAAACAATTTGTATAAAGAGCTTGGCCGCAGTGTTATGACGCACTGCGGAATACGTCAGCAGATTTGATTTGTGTTAATGTTATTCTCTCTATGGAAAAATGTGGAAACTTATTTTGCAGAGCCGGACACTATTTTTGGTGATTACAATCTTCTATGAAGGACTTGGAGGAGGAACCCGCCTTGCAATGCCGAAGACAATCTGCGCGCCGGACTCGTCGTCATTGAAGGTTGGTTCAGGGGCTACTGAGGGAGTCCTGGATTAGGGGGTGTTCGGGTAGCCGGACTATACCTTCGCCGGACTCCTGGACCATGAAGATACAAGATTGAAGACTTCGTCCCGTGTCCGGAAGGAACTTTCCTTGGCGTGGAAGGCAAGCTAGGCGATGCGAATATTCAAGATCTCCTACCATTGTAACCGACTCTGTGTAACCCTAACCCTATCCGGTGTCTATATAAACCGGAGGGTTGTAGTCCGTAGGACAGAACAATCATCATACACAATCATACCATAGGCTAGCTTCTAGGGTTTAGCCTCCTTGATCTCGTGGTAGATCTACTCTTGTACTACCCATATCATCAATATTAATCAAGTAGGAGTAGGGTTTTACCTCCATCGAGAGGGCCCGAACCTAGGTAAAAACATCGTGTCCCTTGTCTCCTGTTACCATCCGGCCTTGACGCACAGTTCGGGACCCCCTACCCGAGATCCGCCGATTTTGACACCGACAGAGAGAGAGGGAGAGAGAGAGAGAAATCTCAAAACAAAAGGTGCTCTGCTGGAATCCCGTTGTATGTATTCATATGGTTCCGGAACTCGAGTTAACCTTAGGCATATGTGTGAGAGACATAATTATACTTTGAGACATTAGTGGTGGTGGGTGGAATTAAAGGGGTGGGCATGTTCGACAGAGAGAGCGTGTGTGTGTTTATGTGTGAGAGACTTGTAGGACGGGGTAGAAAGACGAATTCTAACCTTGACGGAGGGAGAGAAATACACGAAGTGCGTGTGTGTGATTCCGATGCCCACGAGGAAATTATATATGTATGCGTGTGAGAGAGATTGCATAATTCATTCATGTATCACTATCTAGCGATCGTGGACGTGCATCGCTTGAACATAAATCAATATCTACTTCGTATCATGGCCAAAGGTATAATATCAATTCAACGCTATAAAGATTGGACACTCACATATCACATTTTTTTCTTTATAAATAATCCTTTTCAATTGTGCATGCCAAAGTTACAGTGATGTTTCTTCAAACAACCAATGTAGCTATCATATACATGCACCATTGTTAGTCTTGCATCCAAATTCATTAGTCTTGGATGACTTAAGGTTCTATTATGAAGTAATGTATGTAATATTCATATATGAATTCAACGGGTACGCAATTTATGAAATGGGGGCTATGTAATCATATGAGGCAACACTTTTAAGTAGCGGACTACAATATCCATTTCTTTTGTGGGACTACATTATCCAATTTTTTTTGCGCCTCTACAATAACACGTCAATGCATTATGTTTAAAGTAAATAACCAATGGCACTAAATTATCTATTTACACGAGAAATACATAGGCTGAGCGTTTGATCCCTTTTTTGTGAATGCACCTCTACACCTGTACGATTGGTCGCGGCCGTGTGAACGTCCAAGTTATCGGTGCATCATCCCGAGTTATTATCTTTTTTTCTGGGGTGGACTTTACACCAGTTATTAACTGCTGACGCGTGCCCCGTGTACACAGTCTCGCATGACCTTCCCGCTAGCACTGTCCAAAATTAGTTGAAACTGGATACGAATGATCCCACGGGTGGCAAAATCTCCCTCCTCATTCTAAAATTTCCGCCACCTAGTCTTTAGCTTGCAAAATTACCCTTTTGTCCTTGGTGCAAGGAGAACTACCGCACTAATCTACATAATAGGTTGGGGCTACTTTGGTAACTTCCGGTTCCCCCACCACACGGCACCCCCATTTCATGTCCCCCTCCCGCAAAAAGAACTAACTCCATAGCACCAGAGCATCTTACATCACGCCGTCCGTACTTCATCGGCCTTTCTACCCCTTCCCTCTCAAAACCCTAGACTGCTCATCCACTGGTGTACCAGAGCCCATTCACCGCCAGCGGCGTCCACCTCGCCGGATCTCCTTCTACGGCCGCATCTACCCCTCCCACCTCCCCTAGAAACAAGTAGACTGCTCATCCACCACTGTACCACAACCCATTCAGTGTCGGCCTTGTCCACGGCGTCAGATCTGCTTCACCGGTACTCTCGTCAACCGCAGCCATCTGCAGCGGCTCCTTCATACTCCCCATTGGAGACACTTCGTCCACACCCCCCCGGAGCCGCCCCACCGACGCCCCCGTTGATGGCCTCTGATCCTCTTCGTCGACACCTTCCTCAAACCTACCGGAGCCGCTTCGCCTATACCATTCTCAACCCTACCAGGACCGCTTTGCCAACTCACAAGTCCACGGCCTCAGATCCGCTTCATCACACCCTCGTCCAACCTACCGGAGCAGCTTCTAACGCCCCGTCCACGGCCGCAGATCCGCATCGTCGACACCATCCTGAACCCAACCACCGGAGCAGCTTCACCGACGCCCTCGTCCACGGCCTCAGATCCGCTCCGCCCACACCGTAGTCCACCCTACCAAAGCCGCTCCATAAACACCCTACTCGACGGTTCTAGATCTCCTTACCTGACCCCGACAGCCAGCGCAGCGTCATCACCCTTGAAATTTCTAACCTGATTCCCACCGTCTGGTAAGATACCAAGCACCCGCCACTGCCTAGGTACTTGTCACCTTTAAACCCGTCTAGCATCACCTGCCCGATGTACTTCAAATATACTAACAGGTCGCTGTTACATGTTATGTAGCTAGCAAAAACTACAAGGATAATGTTTCTTCTGGATCTAACATCTTGGCCAACCAAGATCCTGGACTGAGGCATTGCTATGATCTTGTAAGTGCGTCTCTCTCTTTCTCTCTTGTAATGTTGTGTGCCTGCCATCGTGCTTTGCTAGGATTTTTGACCAGTAATCCCTTTGTGCAGACAATGATTTCTACTACTGGCTGCTAAATTAGATATGTAGATTCCATACATGATACTACCTCGTACGTTCGTTCCTAAATATAAGTATTTCTAGAGATTCCACTATATGCTACATACAGAGCAAAATGAGTGAATCTACACTCGAAAATGCATCTATATACATCTGTATGTGGTCCATACTGGAATCTCTACAAAGACATATATTTAGGAACAGAGGTAGTACATTACACAAAATCGTAGGTGGCATGTAGGAATTACAGTGCACTACATTAGGCTCCCTTAAAGTGCCTGCTAGTTCAGCACATAGAGTCATGGCTAGTTTATGCTATACACACAATCGTTAATTGGTGGTTTAAATATGTGAAAGGGATATGCAATGTATTATCATGTAGAGATGTCTGAAATTAGCCGTGTCAACTTGCAGATAGGGTTACACAATGAAAAAGTACAAGATATATGTGGCAATTTCATGGAACATCGCAACAAATGAGAGGCAACGGTGAGCCTATATAGTGTGCTATGGTAGGTCACTCCTCCATTGCAATCATCGTGACATGTTATTTGTATGTCATTTCTATTGCCTAAGTTTCTTAGGTACAGTTATTACGAGTTATCCTAAGAAAATAAGCACATGTGAATATAAGCTCCAGGTAATAAGCCAACCAGTTCTTTTCATTGCCTTCCTTTTTAGCTTATCTTTGGCATGATCAGTGAAAAGTCTAGATTGCATTATATTTCTTCATTTTGCTGCCCGTATGAAAATTAATTTGACTTGCAAACATCACCAATTTAACCCAATGCAGTAATTAATATGATAGGAAAATAGACCATCACTATTTGTTCAAAATGCAAATATAAAGATACCATCTACTTGGCACAATCTACTTTGGTCAATGTCTTCCATAGAGATCCCATTGCCTAATTTAAACGAAGAACGCATGACCTAAATTTAAATGAAGAACAATTATTTATTAAAATTTGATGGTCCAAGTGGCTGGTTATTATCATATAGCAGCACCACCCGAAAGCATCATATAGCAGCAGCAGCTCATAACAACTCATCATACAGTAGCAGCAGTGTGCAATTCATCATATACTAGCAGCAGCTCATAGCAATTCATCATATAGCAGCAGCAGGAGCAGCTCATAGCAATTCATCATATAACAGCAGCAGGAGCAGCTCATAGCAATTCATCATATAGCAGCAGTAGGAGCAGCTCATAGCAATTCATCATATAGCAGCAGCAGGAGGAGCTCATAGCAATTCATCATATAGCAGCAGCAGGAGCATCTTATAGCAACTCATCATATAGCAGCAGCTCATAGCAATTCATCATATAGCAGCAGCAGGAGCATCTCGTAGCAATGCATCATATAGCAGCAGCACAAGCAGCTCATAGCAATTCATCGTATAGTGGATCAGAATGAAAATATGGCAAAAAATCAGAGGAGATCCTCACCTTGTTGGATGAGCTCATCCTTCAATAGCACCTCAAGGCCACGCCCTGGGAGGAGGGGAGGGGGAATAAGGTGCCTTCTGCCGCAGTGTGGCATCGACCATAGTTGTGCGTCGCCCGCCGGAGTAGTGCATTGGATGGATCACAGTGGAGCAGCTGCTGGAGACCATGAGAATGAGGGGCGGCGCCAGAAGGAGGAGGAGCCAGTGAGATTGGGCCCTACCCGCCGGCCATGTAGCCTAGCTGGACAGAGCATTGTCGAGGACCAGGCCAGATGGGACCAGTGGCGACGGCTCGCTGGAGGAACCCTAGCGCTACAGGAGGGGATCGAGGTAGAGGGAAAGGGGAGAGGAGATGCAAGCGGGCAGGGCAATGACCTCTTGCGTGTTTGTTTTTACTTGAGGGTCAGGTGTGAAGCGAGCGTGAGTAGTGGCATTTTGAGTGTAATATAGGCAGACAATAGAGTCATTTCACTATTCCCTTTCACTCCAATTTTTAGTGAGCTTCTACCCAAAACACCCCCCTCCAAAGCGAAATAAGTTAAGCCCAAGCCCATAACTCAAAAATGACTTCTTTACATCTTTTATGGTTTATTTTGACAATAAGCTCTGAAAAGGCGGAATAGAACTGGCCCTTAACCTGCAATTCAATTGTGCGTGCAATGATGAATCACTCATGCCTGCTATAGTGTACATTTAGGCATCATCATACATGGCATAACCTAATACATGTGCATTCCATTGTAGAATCTGGAATCTGAAATATGCAATGTTTATGTTAGTTCATACGTTGCACATGATGTTTATATGCCCCTTAAATCTGGTCAATCAAGTGATGGTCTTTAAGCCTCCTTCTTTGCTTCTTTTCTTGATATGTAAGATTTGCTCACACATCTGTTCAATTGCTTGTTTGTATCAGCCAGCCATACTAGGACTGTTTGCTTTGATTACTTGCGGTTCTTGACCTAACACTCTAACAGAGCTTGTCAACGATTTAAACACTAAGGGCTGCTGTAGCAGGGGCTTGTCTAACTCATAGGTGGCATAAAAGTTTGGTCGTACACTAAAGTAGGCTCTCCAAGAGTACCTGGAGATCCAGTTCGAAGGTATGCCTAGTTTTTACATAGTGCACACATAGTAAATGCTCATTTCATTGTGTGCAAGTGCAAGAGATGTGGCATGTTTCATTATGTGGTGTTGTTTTGTAATAACCTCGTCGTTTTGTTTTGTTCACAGACTGAAAAGTGTGCATATTTATCTTCTAAGGAGACGAGTAATTAGTTTTTTGTCACCTTGCAGAGGGGGTGCAATGAAGATAAGATTGAGGATTTCCATGTACAAGATGTTAGGAAGGAGCCTTGCAAGAGAAGTAGGAGCAGCGCTGAGCCTGTTCAACCAGTTAAGGTAAGTCACTATATCCAACTCAACAGTTCAATTACTTGTTTGTTTCAGGCATAGTTAATTTGCTCTTTTCAATTGCTTTATTTGTCCTCAGTTAATGAGATGCCCAAACAATGATGCCTGATGTTGGGTACTTGCATAACTATTAGTTGACATAATTGAAGGCCTTACCATTTAATTACTCTGACGAAGTGTGCCTGAAGCTTTGAAGTCTATTAACCAACTATTACTGCATGAGGCTCACAATCTAGTTTATCCTAGGCTAATGATTGCATAGTTTTGCTTACTGTAGTAGGTTTGTATGAATCCCTCTGTTGTTCATTAAGCTCCTTAAGACTTTAATTGAGCTATAGAATGGCCAACTGCTTGCTTACTTATACCCAACGTGTTGTCTAAATTTGTAACTTGTCTGTGTTTTGGATTTGGCCCCAACATCATGTTCCTCTAGTGAGCTAAGAGAGATTTCTGTATGTGGGCTACACAGACTACCATTTTTATAATTTTTAAAATATCACCTACTTATGCTTCATGACGTGTAACATTATTGTTAGTCCTGTTTTGCCATGTACAAAATAGTCGGTCTTGCTCGCTTCACTGTTGTAACTATATTTTTTCCCTAGTCATGTGTACTTACAGAAACATTTCAGGATGAAGTGACATCAACACAAAAATTTGCGAGCAGTGCGGCATGGCCATTACCAAATGATTATGGATTGGAATTGGAATGTGTTGATGTTCTCGAGCATCAACTAGAAGTGGTAGGACAACGTGTACATGATTCTCAACGTACAATCAACAAGTTGAGACTGGACTTGCATGTATTAGATGCAGGAGTCAAAAAATGAAACAAGACACTGAGGTAACCACGAAGGAATTGGAAATTTTGTAGACTGAAATTTGTGATATCTGAATCCGGCCAATCCTATTTTCGGAAGAGATTATAGTTCAAATGGTAAGTTCTGTTGATGCGTGTCCATGATGTATGAGCTTTATTTGCCCAGTGTATGTAATTTGCTATTTATGTACACTTTATTACCACTGGTGCCGAACTATAATGCCCAGTGGGTATATTCAGCTGTAATTTCTTTATTGTATATTGTAGGATTATTCTACGTTTCTATGCCTTAGTCTTTTTACTGTATAGTGTATGTTTTTTAGAGGCGATAGTATAGAGTAGGATAATTCTTGAATAAGCTATATCGTTGAAACAGGGGCCAACACGCCCAAACATTTCCTGGACGCCATACAAACGAACAAACATGTGTAGTCAAAGCGGGCCTTAATTGGGCTGGTCAAAATAATATTTAGTGGATCCCAAATGAAGTGGCCCACCGTAACAACGGCTCTTAGCAGGCCGTTAACAGGCCAAAAGCTCGATAAGGCCGTATAAATGGAAATGTCCCGCGTGCCTCTAGCAGGCCGAAATACATGTCAATTTTGTCTCGGCCCTGTTACTTTACGGGCCAGTAAGAGGCCGAAAGTGTTATGGGCCAGAGGAGACCCAATTTGCAAAGTAGGCTTTTAATAGGCTGAAAGTTGCGTTGGGCCGAAATGATGCCCTGCGGAATGTGGGCCCCTAATGGACCCAAAGTCAAAGGCCCAACTATTGTGCGGGCCGTTAATGGGCCGAAAGAAAAAAATGGGCTAGGAGTTGGCCCATTTACCGAATGGGCCGAGGACAGGCCTAAAGTCACAACGGGCTAGAATTGTCCCAACTACAAAATGGGCCGAGAAAAGGCCGAAAGACATTCCAGGCCGTTAACGGGCTGGAACTGACGATGGGCTGCTAACAAGCCGAAAGAAGCTCGGGTCGTAATTGGGACCAAAGATGTAGCGGGCCGTTAACGGGCTTAAACTGACGATGGGCTGGAAATTGTCAAATCTAGAATGGGCCTTTGATGGGCCGATTTTGTGTAACTTGCATGGGTCGTGCTTGTAAATGGGCCTGACTTAGGTAGGTCGCTAATGGGTCGACCCGCTTATTTTGACAGGCCCGGCCTTTTAACCTGAATGGGCCACTGTTGGGAAGAGACACATGTCGACGTATCATAGGCGTGTTCCGTCCATTCGCTGGATGACAACTGTCCGAACGCCGGGCCGACACGTGGATCTGCCGGCCAATGAGAAATTTACACGTGGAAAATCCCCATTGGTCCCCGCTGTTAATAGGTTATCGGATCCAAACCGGAACCCGATAGCTTAACGGCGACCCGTTATGGTGGATGCCACGTGTCAGTTACCCTTGACGAAAGCCCTTCTATGACGCGTGATTTATCGTCATGGAAGTGGACACTTCTGTGATGATAATTCGTGTAATGTCATGGGACACTTTTACGACAAGACAAATATGACTATCTTGATTCTGTCATAAAATCGTCATGGAGGTACATGCATGACAGAAAACGTGACCTACTGTGACAAACACATATCATCACGAAAGTGTTTTTTTGTAGTGTTAGAGCAGCCAACATCAGATAGCAATTCGAGGCCTATCCTTAGCGCTAGAGCTTCAACAGTTGGAGCATTCAATGTGGGCGCATTTGGTTACCTGCATGGTTTTTTGCCACTTTGCATACTTGTCCCAACTGGGCCTGGCTGAGCATATGCAGGCAAAAAACCAACTGTTGATTGGTTGCCTGCATTGCATCAAGGCCTAGATGGCTGCAACTTGTTTGGTTGCCTGTGTTAGTGCTTTAGATGTGAGCAGATGCAAAGCACATCTGTTTGTTTGTGTGCAAGTACTTGATCTGCTCACCCTTTAAATGTGATGGACTTACAACCCATTTGACAGCACACAACATGCACACAACACACTATGATCAATAGCAACAAAAAAACAGCAAGAACAAAGCAACAACAAGCAACAGGCAGATCATAAGCTACTAGGCATAAGGTTAAAACAGCAGGGCATCCCATGCCCCTGCTGGACCCCAGGGATGCTGCTCCTTGGGAAAAATATGGACATGTTCACAACAAAAAATAAGTTCTAACTTCACCTAAACTACTTCAGTTCAGAGTACTATGCATGGTTCAGAGTTTCAGACTTGACATACGAACTAGAGGGCTTGAGTGATGTCGTCGATGCAGCTGTGCTTCATGCACCGCCCCGTGCAGATGTTGGAGTTGTTGGCGTTGTAGATCTGCAACTTGAGCCCCAGGCCGGAGAGCTTGAAGACTCCAAGGTCGTCGGGGACGATCTTGTGCCAGCCGCAGAAGTACTCCCAGCCGCGCCCCAGCACCATATACCCCTTGAACATCTGCACCTAGACCCAAAACTCGCACCACTTGTTGGCGGAGAGGTTGACAACGCAAGGAGGGCTGCTGACCGGCCATTGGTTCATCACCCGCCTGAATTTACGGGGATGATGAGCATGTCGATGTCCTCCTAGTCAGCGATATGCACGTAGAACCTGATAGGTTACCGTGCACCCTCTTCGTGCCTGGTACTCGGCTCCTACCAGTGCCCAATGACATCCTCATGAACTCCACCCTGCCAGGGAGTGTTGGAAATATGCCCTAGAGGCAATAATAAATAGGTTATTATTATATTTCCTTGTTCATGATAATCGTTTATTATCCATGCTAGAATTGTATTGATAGGAAACTCAGATGCATGTGTGGATACATAGACAACACCATGTCCCTAGTAAGCCTTTAGTTGACTAGCTCGTTGTTCAATAGATGGTTACGGTTTCCTGACCATGGACATTGGATGTCGTTGATAACGGGATCACATCATTAGGAGAATGATGTGATGGACAAGACCCAATCCTAAGCCTAGCACAAGATCATGTAGTTCGTATGCTAAAGCTTTTCTAATGTCAAGTATCGTTTCCTTAGACCATGAGATTGTGCAACTCCCGCATACCGTAGGAATACTTTGGGTGTGCCAAACGTCACAGCGTAACTAGGTGGCTATAAAGGTGCACTACGGGTATCTTCGAAAGTGTCTGTTGGGTTGGCACGAATCGAGACTGGGATTTGTCACTCCGTGTGACGGAGAGGTATCTCTGGGCCCACTCGGTAGGACATCATCATAATGTGCACAATGTGATCAAGGAGTTGATCACGGGATGATGTGTTGCGGAACGAGTAAAAGAGACTTGCCAGTAACGAGATTGAACAAGGTATCGGGATACCGACGATCCAATCTCGGGCAAGTATCGTACCGATAGACAAAGGGAATTGTATACGGGATTGATTAAGTCCTTGACATCGTGGTTCATCCGATGAGATCATCGTGGAACATGTGGGAGCCAACATGGGTATACAGATCCCGCTGTTGGTTATTGACTGGAGAACGTCTCAGTCATGTCTGCATGGTTCCCGAACCCGTAGGGTCTACACACTTAAGGTTCGATGACGCTAGGGTTATAAAGGAAGTTTGTATGTGGTTACCGAATGTTGTTCGGAGTCCCGGATGAGATCCCGGATGTCACGAGGAGTTCCGAAATGGTCCGGAGGTAAAGATTTATATATAGGAAGTATGGTTTTGGCCACCGGAAGTGTTCTGGGCATCACCGGTAGTGTACCGGGACCACCGGAGGTGTCCGGGGGGTCCACCAAGTGGGGCCACCTGCCCCGGAGGCTAGCATGGGCCAAGAGTGATGAGGGACCAGCCCCTAAGTGGGCTGGTGCGCCTCCCACAAGGGCCCATGGCGCCTAAGAGGTGGAAAAGGGGGCAAACCCTAGGGGATATGGGCCTTAGGGCCCATATTGGTGCGCCTCCCTCTCCCCTCCCCTCTTGGCCGCCACCCTTGTTCCCCATCTAGGGCTGCCGCCCCCCCTAGGGGTGGGAACCCTAGAGGGGGCGCAGCCCCTCCCCTTCCCTATATATATTGAGGCATTGGGCTGCCCACAACAGGCGATTCGATCTCTCGTTAGTGCAGCCCTGCATCTCTTCTTCCTCCTCTTCTGCAGTGCTTGGCGAAGCCCTGCATGATTGCCACGCTCCTCCATCATCACCACGCCGTTGTGCTGCTGTTGGATGGAGTCTTCCTCAACCTCTCCCTCTCTCCTTGCTGGGTCAAGGCATGGGAGACGTCACCGAGCTGTACGTGTGTTGAACGCGGAGGTGTCGTCCGTTCGGCACTTGGTCATCGGTGATTTGGATCACGACGAGTACGACTCCATCAACCCCGTTCACTTGAACGCTTCCGCTTAGCGATCTACAAGGGTATGTAGATGCACTCTCTTTCCCCTCGTTGCTGGTTTCTCCATAGATAGATCTTGGTGACACGTAGGAAGATTTTGAATTTATGCTACGTTCCCCAACAGGGAGCACCACCCTCTTCAGCCACCAGTTGGTGGGGATGAGGTCCTCCGCCCCCTCTACGCCAGCGATGACCTGCGCACCACCACCGATTGTGTCCCACTTCATCTTCATTATCTTATCAGCAAGATGGACATCAGTTAGCAAGACATATGACACATGATCAAAGATAACAAGCAGGATATCATCTATGCTCACTGAACACATTTTACGATGATCACTACTAAGCACTAACACATGATCAGTGCTACTCTGGTCAGTGCTTACAGTTATCAGTGCTAACACTGATCAGATGAAGCCACCACTCAGATGTACTACTTGTTGGGGATCATTGCAGAAATTAAAAAAATCTACGCATCACCAAGATCAATATATGGACAGACTAGCAACGAGAGAGAGGGGAGTGCATCTTCGTACCCTTGAAGATCGCGACACGGAAGCGTTACAAGAACGCGGATGAAGGAGTCGTACTTGCAGCGATTCAGATCGCGGTTGGCTCCGATCTAAGCTCCGAACAACGGCACCTCCGCGTTCAACACACGTACAGCCCGGGGACGTCTCCTCCTTATTGATCCAGCAAGGGGGAAGGAGAAGTTGGGGAAGAGCTCCGGCAGCACGACGGCGTGGTGGTGGAGCTCGCAGTTCTCCGGCAGGGCTTCACCAAGCTCAACGGAGGAGGAGGAGGTGTTGGGGAGAGGGAGGGCTGCGCCTTGGATGTGGTGTTGTTGCCCTCGCTCCACCCCTCTATTTATAGGGCGAAGGGGGAAGGGGGACGGCCCCCTCCAGATGGATCTAGAGGAGGGGCGGCGGCCAAGGGGGAGGGGGCTTGACCCCCAAGCCAAGGGGGGCGCCCCCTTTAGGGTTCCCCCCAACCCTAGGCGCATGGGCCCTGGGGGAAGATGGCGCCCAGCCCACCTAGGGGCTGGTTCCCTTCCACATACAACCCATAGGGCCCTCCGGGGCAGGTGGACCCTCCCGGTGGACCCCCGGAACCCCTTCAGTGGTCCCGGTACAATACGGATAAACCCCCGAACACTTCAGGTGACCGTATGATGACTTCCCATATATAAATCTTCACCTCCGGACCATTCCGGAACTCCTCATGACGCCCGAGATCTCATCCGGGACTCCGAACAACATTCGGTAACTGCATACTATTTCCCATAACAACTCTAGCGTCACCGAACCTTAAGTGTGTAGACCCTACGAGTTTGGGAATCATGCATACATGATCGAGACATCTCTCCGGCCAATAACCAACAGCGGGATCTAGATACCCATGTTGGCTCCCACATGTTCCACGATGATCTCATCGGTTGAACCACGATGTCGAGGATTCAATCAATATTGTACACAATTACTTTGTCTATCGGTATGATACTTGCCCGAGATTCGATCGTCGGTATCCCTATACTTTGTTCAATCTCATTACCAGCAAGTCTCTTTACTCGTTCCGTAACACATCATCCCATGATCAACTCCTTGGTCACAATGAGCTCATTATGATGATGCCTTATCGAGTGGGCCCAGAGATACCTCTCCGTCACACAAAGTGACAAATCCCAGTCTCGATTCGTGCCAACTCAACAGACACTTTTGGAGATACCCGTAGCGTGCCTTTATAGCCACCCAGTTACGTTGTGACGTTTGGCACACCCAAAGCATTCCTACGGCATCCGGGAGTTGCACAATCTCATGGTCTAAGGAAATGATACTTGACATTAGAAAAGCTTTAGCAAATGAACTATACGATCTTTGTGCTATGCTTAGGATTGGGTCTTGTCCATCACATCATTCTCCTAATGATGTGATCCCGTTATCAACGACATCCAATGTCCATGGTCAGGAAACCGTAACCATCTATTAAACAACGAGCTAGTCAACTAGACATGTTGTGGTCTATGTATTCACACATGTATTACGATTTCCGAATAACACAATTACAGCATGAACAATAGACAATTATCATGAACAAGGAAATATAATAATAACCATTTTATTATTGCCTTTATGGCATATTTCCAACACTACTTGCACCTACTATTTTTGGCATTCAAGTATGTCCTACTTGCATGCCACCTGCACTCACGTACCCTAGCAACAAGAGCAACATAACAACAGCAAGAAGAAGAGTAGCATATACACTACTAACAGGAGTAAGAACTAACAACAACATCAACAACAATAGCATATACACTAGTAACAGCACCAAGAACTAACAATGTGGTAGTAGAAAATAACAATGTGCCACTACAAACTAACAATTTGGCAGTAAAACGATGCAAACTAACACTGCATTATGAACAATCTAGCCATGTGGGATGAACAAAGTAATCATGCACTCTGGTTCATCCCCAAAAGAGTCGATTCTGATCGAATCCGGTTGAATCCGGTCGGATCTAGTAGAATCCAGTTGAATCGGGTCAAATGTACGGGCCACAATCTAATCTAACACACTAAGAACTACCTTAAGAACCCTAAATACGAAGTAGAGGGATATTTGAGAGCTTATAGTGGGGGTTGTCGGTACGTGGCCGTGGTGAAAACCCCGGCGGGAAGAGGGGTGTTGCCGCCGCCGATGAAGAGGACCCAACCATTCCTAGGGCCGTGGCCGTGCACCTCATCCTATGCCAGCTCGAAAATGACGCCGATGTGCTGGAGCTTCCCTCCTCTTGCACCGGGCGCAGAGGAGGAAACCCTCTTATGGGGGTAAAAGTACCCCCATAAGAGGTGCCTGCAAAGGACGACGACGGCGGGTATTGGATCCCCGCGATGTTCGAGCCGATGGACAGGACCACCGGCTCTGGTGGCGGAGTTGGAGCGACCGACACCAGCGCTGCATTGGCCCAGGGTGGCGGGATGGTGCAGAAAGGGGAGGGAGCTCGCAATGCCGCCACCAGATCTACTCCGGCCGGCGAAAGGCCGACAATCCACCTATCTTGGATGGGATTGCTACCGGCGATGACCGAAGTAGGTGGGGTGTGCAAGACGGAGGCGTGGCCATCGAAGAAATCAAACGGGCGGTGAGGTGAGAGAGAGGGAGTGGGTGTGAACTGGTGAGGGAGGTGACGGGAGGGGGCGTGGGGAGCTATGAGCCATCACGTCATCTCCCGCGTGTCCCCAGGCGTGCAGGCGCCGCCACGCGTGGTTTGAGCGAGCCTGGCTTGCAAAAAACGGCCGATTCAGCCATTCCTCCAGAGCCAGGCCCAAGCTTTTTTTGAGGTTCGTGCGGGCCACGAATTGGATGCGACCCAGGCAACCAAACAGGCCAGATTCTTCCCGCGTGGTCCTGGCCCGACCTAATGCGACCAACCAAACGCGTCCTATGTGATTTAGGCTCCGCAGCTCTGGCGGTTGTCTCGCCTCTGCAGTTTCGTATAACAACAACTACTGCTCCACTTCCATCCTCAAAGAAAGCTGCATCTGTATTCAACTCATATACCATGGAGAGTATTTTTTCCATCTTGTAGTTGGCCCGTAAAATGAGCATAATTGACAGTTATTGCCTAAATGACGAACGCAGTGTTCCTCGCATTTTCAAGTTTGTGATTTTTTTTGGAATTCATGGACATTATTGAATTAATGTTTTTCTGGATTTTTTATTTTAAACTTTTTTTAAAGTCAACGAGATCGAGGGATTTGGGAAACCGGTCCTTTTTTTAGAATCATTTGGGAAAACAGTCGAGCGTCGGCCTTCTTCCTGGGTCGCCACGAGCGGTGGCGGGTGGGCGCCAAGAAGCTCAACCGACTATCGCTGCTCCGGGAGCCTCCCAACGATCACTTGGGGGGTGGGCTAAGAGCGCGCAAGCCACATATCGCGCTATGGGCGTTTTCTATGTTTTTTTATTTTATTTTTCGCACACGTTTCAGCTTTTTAGACAGTTTTTTTCGGCTTATTGGTTGTCATCGGTCTTTCTTAGCTTTTGGATCATTTAAAAAAATTGTGAGACAAAACCTTCTTTTTGCTTCTATGAGAGACACGATTTCACTTTCGCGAGAGGCACGGCTGTGCCTCTTGAAAAAAACACGTTTTTTTTCCTTCCGCGAGAGGCACAGTTTAGCTTCCACTAGAGGCATAATTTTTCTTCCGCAAGAGGCACGGTCGTGCCTCTCGGAAAGGAAACATGTTTTTTTTAGAGACACGGTTTTGCTTCCACGAGAGGCACTCGAAAACAAAAAAAACGTGTTTTCTATTTTTTTAGAGGCATGGCCGTGCTTCTTGAAATCGAAAAAACACATTTGTTTCCTTTCGTGGGCGACACGGTTTTGCTTCCGTGAGAGACACGGTTGTGCCTCTCGGAAACCGAAAAAGATGTGTTTTTTATTTATTTTTCTTTCACAAGAGGCATGGTTTTTCCTTCTATTTTTCTATGAAAAAAAGCTCATCAAAATCTATCAACATGGGATCTAATTTTGAATATACGGATGCTAGAAATACAGCGGTGAAAATGCATTGATATTTGAACGCACGGTTTAAGAGGTAAAACATTTTGCATAAATGGATTTTCGAAAAAGGAAAAAACTCCCGGGTTACGATAAGTTGAAGGAGTACTCCTCAATTTGGCCCGTGTAGTAAGCGTGCTTTAGCCCAGGTCAGGCCGTGCCAGCCCATCTGGCCAGGTCTGACTCCATGACAGGCCCAAAGGGGAGCGGTAGAAGCGTCTAGCACTCTCCACTGACTCCGTGGGCGTTCGTCAAGCCGGGCACGGAACGCGCTGCCGCTGCCGCGATCCGAGCGAGCCGACGCCGGCGGCGAGGAGGAAGGACGGCTCCGATGGACGCGTCCGGCGAGATGCAGTGCGTGGGGCGGCTGGAGATCGCCGCGCCGCCGCCGGCGCGCTACCTCCGCGTGGGCTCCCTCCCGGTCCCCACCGACGACTCCGCCTACCTCCCCGCCCTCCTCCCCTCCGCTTCCCCGTGAGCTCCCCCTCCTCTCGATTCTCCGCGCCCCTGCGCTTGTTCGATCGAAGTGGCGCGTGTGCAAGTCTAGGTGCCTCTAGCTGATGCTTCGTGCGATTTGATGGGCTCTGATGCAGGCTCCTGATCGAATCCATCGGGAGGCTGTTCAATCCGAATCACCCGAGCGATTATGTTGCTTAGGGCTTGCGTGTTGAATGCGGTTGTGGGATGTCGAGGGCTGTGCTGGCGAATTTGAGCTAGAATGCGATTGGGGGAGAACACTATCTGCTTTGTGCAGTTAGAATTGTTCGTGGTTGTGATTCGTTGGTGAGGGCTTAAGACGGTACTCCCTCTGTAAAGAAATATAAGAGTGTTTTGATCACTAAAGTAGTGATCTAAATGCTCTTATATTTCTTTACGGAGGGAGTACTTATATAGTAGATCCTGGAGATGAAATGTGAATCCCTTCTTCAGTTACTGGGTTTATGATACTATTTTGGGGGAGAGTGGCTACGGCGAAATGATTAACGGGTGTGCTTGCTGCTTGCAGCAAAGATCGGTCTACCGAAAGGTGAACGCACTGTATCTCATTGTAGTGGTTACAACTTACAAACTAGCAGAACATAGATTTTGTGTTGGACCTAGAATGGTGGTGGACAGCATCAACTAACGAGTATGTACACAATCATGCTGGGAAGTGTAAAGTGACACGTAACTGTTACCGAATGAAATTTCTTCTAGTCCGCAGATATCCGAGTAGAGCCTGGAGATGAAATGTCAATCGCTTCTTCGGTTAGTGGATTGTTATGGTATATTTGGGGGCAGAGTGACTATAGTGAAGTGATTACGGGCCGGCTTGCTGCTTTTAGCAACGACTGGTCCAGTGAATCGTGAATGCACCGTATATCAATGGAGCGGTTACAACTTACAAACCTGCAGAATATAGATATTTTTGCTGGAACATAGAATGGTGGTGGACACTATTTCCACACACGCACACACGCCCTCTTTTTTTTTTTTTTTTTTTTTTTGCATTCGGACAGCATCAGCTAAGGAGTATGTAGGCAAAATCATGTTGGGAAGTGTAAAGTGATACATTACTGTTATCAACTGAGATTTTCCCTTGTCTGCAAATGTCTGAGTAAGGAGAATCACTAGTTTAATCTTGCTTTTATTGTCACAAATATTGTAGGACTGGGACTGGAGCTCCAAGGTATCAAATGCTGCCACTGGAGACTGACCTCAACACACTCCCTGTGATTCCAAACCTCCCGGAGAAGGTTTTCCCAACGGATGCGAAGAGTGCTGAAGGTGACCTCTGTCGAGCCTTCGTTGTTATAGTTTGATCATCAAAACAAGATCCTAGGCTTCTTGGCAGTTTGTAGTATAAGGCAGCATTACTGATGGTAAAAACATGCGTGTGGTAATTAAAATTATAACTGTTTTAGCGTGTGGTAAGCATATGTGAGTCAAAACTGTCACGATTGGATGCCTTTTACATGTATCCAAGTGATTTCTCAGCCACACCCTATATAATTAAATACCCCCCCCCCCCCCCCCCCCCCGGTACATTGTTACCGGTTACCAAACTTGTATATGCTTCTTCTTGTGAGTATCACCCTTGTAAATCTGAGGTAAGAAGTGAGGCTGTGAGAGAGTGAAAATACCAGCTTTGGGGTTTGCTATTTCATGGTCATGATACCTTTCTATCTCATCCGATGAGCTTTTCCTGCCGTGGTACATGCAGCAGCAAAACCTTTCAAATAACGGGAATCAGTCTGTTTGAGATACCAGCGCTGTAGTGTAACTGTGTAAACCACAGGAGGTGAAACTGTAGTAGTCCATGGCGCACAGCAGGAACAGTACATAAATTAGTAATCCAGGAGGAGAGTTAGGCATATTAGGAAAGAGTCCAGAACAAGATTATGCAAGCTAGAGATATAGAAATAGCTAAGAATCTGTATCATGTTGGGAATTCATAGTAGGGGGTTATTGTCTTCAAAGGCAGGCAAGAAACATATTTCTCTCTTCCTATTGCTGTCGACAACATCTAATCTTCCAGCCCACTAACCTTGTTCTAATTATCTGAAACGACACTTACCCGCAGGATGCCACCTAGGCCACTGCCACATCATTCCACCAGTTTTGCTGAAGACAAAGTACGGGTGGCGGACTTAAATGTGCCGCCTACCGATTATATGGAGAACTATGTGCTCGCATTAATGCATTGATATATTTGGAATTAATAAAAACAGACTAAAGAATATCGGGGTGGTTAGTAGAAAGCCTAGCAAGCCGCTTCAGACAAACAAACAACAGATGATAAAGGCGATCCTACGTAATAAGATAAGGAAGCACCCCCCTTTTGGTTGTGAGCCTTCGCCTTTCCCTTCTTCATCTATCTTCCTGTTCCTGCTCTTAGCTCTCCACCTTCCCTTTGCCGTTTCCAATAAAAGCTCTAACCCCATCGGCTCAAGGGATAAACTGTGAGGTGAGCATTCCATCTAGCACACGAACAGGTTCAAAAGGCTTAGGCGACATCATGGGGTGGTACTGACATCTTCGATGGTACCCGTCCGTGATTGCTCTGCTTCGTGTCAGCAGATCTGGTAAAAATCTTGTGTTCTTTTTTGGACTTTACGAATTCTCTGCGTGATTGCACAGAAATTATCGGACTAATTGCATTAGTCAGGCGATTATAAACATCTAATGGTGCTGATAGGCCTCTGGATCAGGTATTCGTGGTTCCCCGCTAGCACCAAATACGCGGCCGACTACCATCTAGGCAGTGTGCTTATCACACCGCTGTCCGCATGATCCAATAGTCCCAAATTATTAAAGTTGTTTGGCATGAAATAAATTTCTGTTGACATATGTTTGTTCATATTCTTCAGGATTACGGTGTGGAAGCGGACTTTCCAACCAAAACTTATCAAGGAAGTGTGAAGCACTAGCTGTGTCAGGCCTAGCCGAATATGGAGATGAAATAGATGTGATTGCTCCAACTGATATTCTGAAGCAGATCTTTAAAATACCTTACTCTAAGGCACAAGTATCTATTGCTGTTAGCCGTATTGGAGACACACTCATTTTAAACTCAGGGTAAGGTGCTCACTACTTTAAAACGACCATACTCAATGTACTGGATGCTAATGCTCCACTCCACATTGTGTTGCAGGCCTGATGTTGATGAAGGTGAAAAGATATTTAGAAGACAAAATAACCAACCTAAAGGATCTGATCCATCAATTTTAAAGAACTTCGCAATGCACTCGGTTAGGGCAGAGGCTTGTGATTGCCCACCAAGTCATCAACCATCACAGGACAAGCAAACAGCATCCATGTTGCATGGACCCTTCGGTCATAGGGAGGCTTCCTTGGATTCGTCCTCCTCATCTAATTTTAGCACGTCGCCGTATTTGGATCAGAATATCAGTAAAAGTAGAAAACCGTCACATGGTACTTGTGAAAGCCTGTACTGGGGTGCAAGGGAAAATAAGCAAAAAGTTTCAGGATCGGACCCCATTAGGAAAACCACTCGTGTTGGTGAAACCCCCAGTTGTGAGGTGCAAGAATCTGAGAAGAGTAGGAGAGTGGGGAACAATGGATTTCGGAAGGTTTGCTTTTGGCAGTTCCACAATTTCCATATTCTCTTGGGTAGCGACTTGCTTATATTTAGCAATGAGAAATATATCGCAGTCAGCTTGCACCTATGGGATGTTTCTAGACAGGTATGCTTTTTTTTATATGGCTTGATATTTTCTTTCCTTACTCTCTCTGTTGACAAATTGCCTTACTCTCTCTGTTGACAAATTGCCTTACTCTCTCTGTTGACAAATCGCCTTTGATAGGTTACTCCATTGAACTGGCTAGAAGCTTGGCTTGACAATGTTATGGCAAGTGTGCCAGAATTGGCCATATGTTATCATCAGAATGGTGTTGTCCAAGGCTATGAGCTTCTAAAAAATGATGATATATTTCTACTTAAGGGTGTGTCCGATGATGGCACACCTGCATTTCATCCACAGGTTGTCCAGCAAAATGGCCTAGCTGTCCTAAGGTTCCTTCAGAATAACTGTAAGCAAGACCCTGGTGCATATTGGGTATGGCTTTTGAACCTACTTATGAAGTTATGATAGTCAACATGTGTTAGATATGTTCCTGTTCAACCTTTTAGTCTCTGGATATTTTTATGTACAACTTGATTTATTTAGCAATAGACTGGTAACCACCAATGCTAGTTCTTGTGCACTTACACTGAAGGTTTTGCTTTCTCAGCTCTACAAAGGCGCTGAAGAAGATGTTGTGCAGTTATATGACTTGTCCATATTACCTGAAAAACGTACTGCTGGTGATCATATATCTACGTGCAGTCCTGTGTCTTCTTTAATGAACAAGGGGAGAAGGGAATCACTCTTCTCTCTGGGCACACTCCTCTATCGTGTTGCGCATAGGATGTCTTTATCGAAGGTGCCAGAGAATTGTCACTCTTACTTTGCTTATGTACAGTTTTTTTTAAGATGTACTCCTTTAGGTTGTTAAAGGCCTTATATGTTTGCAGGTACCTAGTAATAGAGCAAAATGTGCAAAGTTCTTCAGAAAATGTTTAGATTTCCTCAGCAAGCAGGATCACCTGGTACTTATCTATCATCTCACCGTTCTACAAATCTGTTATTTTCTCGGTGAGAAATTTGTCTCACGATTTATTCTTTCGTCTTTTAGGTTGTCAGGGCATATGCTCATGAACAGTTTGCAAGGCTCATCCTTAAATGTTACGAGGAATTGGAACTGACAACAGAATCATTTCTGCTTGAATCGGAAGTTACTCTTACTGACTTGGATGATGAGTCTCCACAGTTGAGCCTTCAGAATTTACCATCAAAGCAAGATGATGTATTGACAGAGATAAGCCAGGATGAGCCAGCATCCGTAGATATTATGTTGGAGTATTCACAATCAGAATCTTCACGTGGTCATGTTGATACTGGTACTGCATCTTCAACTACAAAAGATGTCTCTGATGATAGCTTGCTAATGTGTCAGGCTGGAAACTCTCAGATATCAAAACCAATTGCTGATGCTATCTCCTCAAAGTTGGCAGCTATACATCACGTATCACAAGCTATCAAATCTCTAAGATGGAACCGGCAGCTGCAGAACACTCAGGATGATTGTGTTGACAATGCAGACACCATTTGGGAGAGACCTGTTGACTTCTCTTTATGTAGATGTGGTGACGTTGATTGCATTGAAGTTTGCGACATTAGGGAGTGGCTACCAAAACTGAAAATGGACCATAAATTGTGGAAACTTGTTCTTTTGCTGGGGGAATCTTATCTGGCACTCGGAGAGGCGTATAAAAATGATGGGCAGCTTCATCGCACTCTTAAAGTTGTGGAATTAGCTTGCATGGTTTATGGGTCTATGCCTAAACATCTAGATGGTGATGAATTCATCTCATCCATGTCCAATAGTTCGCTGTGCCTTGAGGATGGTGATCTAAACTCAAGCCTTGTATTGGATGAAGCAGAATATTTCAAGAATGCAAAATGCTTTGGTTATGATATTTCTGCTCAACAGTTGCCTCCAAACTTTTTATTCTGGGCCAATGTGTGGATGCTTGTAGGCGATGTCTATGCAGAATATCACCGATTGGGCAGCCATCAAGCACCGGTGCTCCAGGAGCAAAAGCCTGAAGGTGAACTTAGGATGTCAAATGAAGTTGCAATGGAAGTCAAACGTCTTAAGAGAAAATTGGGAAAAGATAAGCAGAATTGTGGAACATGCTCACTGATAAACTGTAGCTGCCAAAGTGATAGGGCAAATAGTGGCAGTAGTGCAAGCAGTAGTAGTCCTGAGGCCTCTACATTGCATGGAAGAAAGAAAAATAAAAAAGCATCTGGCAGGAACATTCGCTCACAATCTACTGAAATTAAAGAGAAACCTAATGCGCAGGAAGCTATGGAAAGTTCTGAAGAAACTAAGAACAGCACCAATGATACTCGTCTTGAGAAAAGGACGGTGGCAAATGCTGAACTTGATCATGATCACACCATGGATAATCAGTCAAGTAATGCTGATGCTATTCCTGATAAACCTAATGGCGATGCTTCCAGTTCGAGCGGTGGTATTTTCAAGTACCTTGGAGGTCCTAAACCAGGAGATGCTGAATACAACTTGTGTTCTGCTATTCACTGCTATGGTGCAGCTAAGGGAGCCATGTTTGCATTTCCTGTGCGTTCAGCAGAGTTCTCCACCATCCTTAAGAAAAGAGGTTGGGCATTCAATGAACTTGGCCGCATTAGACTTGAGAGTAAAAATTTGAGTAGCGCTGAGAATGCTTTTGCTGATGCTATTTGTGCATTTCAAGAGGTCTCTGATCACACAAATGTTATATTGATCAACTGTAACTTAGCTCATGGTAGAAGAGCTTTAGCAGAGAAATTGGCGTTGAAGATAGAAGAATTTCAGATGTATGATCTTCCTGAAGGCTCATATATGCAATCTGTGAAGTCTGCCAAGTCGGAATATTTTCAAGCAATAAATTACTATACCGCAGCTAAGAGGCAACTGAAATATGCTATTGCTGACAATGAAGTTGATAAATCACTGTACAACGAAGTTTACACCCAGTATGCCCATACCCACCTGAGGCTCGGAATGCTTTTGGCAAGGGAAAGCTTTTTAACTGGCAGCTACGAAGGTGGACTTGTCGATGAATCATCTAACAGAACAGTTCTTGAGATTTCAGCAAGTGATGCTTTTCGGGAGGCTTTGTCTACATACGAGTCCCTTGGTGAACTTCGCAAACAGGAGGCTGCTTTTGGCCATTTTCAGCTTGGTTGTTATCAAAGGGATCTGTGCTTGAAGTTCCTGGATTTGGTTAACAAGGAGGTCAAACAGAAGAATGAGGATAAATTTCGTAAGAAAGCTAAGTGGTATGGTTCGCTAGCAGAAAAGAACTGGCAGAAGGCTTTAGAATTCTATGGTCCAAAGACACATCCTACCATGTTTCTTAACATCCTTATGGCGCAATCTGCCCTTTCTACTAGCATCTCTGATTCGTTTCACTCTAGTGCGGTATGTTCTTCCTGGCTTGCCATCTCCTCCTATTCTAGTTGCTCAGTCTGCTAGATCTTAGTTATGATTATTCTTTTCTGGCATTCCTGAAAGGGCACCTGTAATACAATTTGAACTAAAATCGCGACACTTATTTTGAAATGGAGGGAGTAGTTGCGTGCAGAATCTAGTGGCGCATTGTCATCTTATTATAATCGTTTAGTATGTTGCCTTTTGCATTTGGTAATACATTATGATTGTAGTGTTAAGAGTAATTTTGCTGAGTACTGTTCTTTTTTACTGCTAAGCAGCAGGAGTTCTACGTAGGGATATTTCGAAAAAAAAAGTAATCTGTAGCGGTACATAAATCACAGTAGTTCACTGCATTGTGGGTTGTGGCTAGTAGCAGCAGGTCAAAACCGGTTGAGCATTTAGGTTTGAGGCTATGTGTTCACTTACACGTTAGTACTGCCATCATGTGTGTGTGCGCACGCTCGCCTAGGATGTCTTATCTGTGAATGTGGAACGGGATTTCTCCTGTGATATATAATCATGTTTCTTGGTATCTGTTTGAAGATGCTTGAAGCCGCGCTGATGCACTTGCTGGAAGGCCGCCACGTGGTCGAAGCGAACGAGGAATACTCAAACGATGTGAACCTGGACATAAAGCCGAAGTTCTGGAGCCAGCTGCAGGGCCTGCTGAAGAGCATGCTGAAGAACGTGGACACAAGCAGGCCAGCAGCCTCCGCCGCCGGTCAGGCCAACGGCGGCGGCAGAGGTGACGCAGCCAAGCTGAAAGAGATGTATCGTCTGTCTCTGAAATCTTCCTCTCTGGGCCAGCTGCACGCGATGCACAAGCTCTGGGTCTGAGCTGAACTTCCGGTTCACAGTAGAGCTACTGTGCCGTGCGTGTATGATATGTTGTTGCTAGTAAGCATCTGCTTTGAAGTTTGTGACTATTGTGACGATCCTGTTGTCTCTGTGTACTTGTCAGGTTGCTATAAGTCGTAATGCTATGTGAACTGGTACTGCTAGCAAGTGAATAATAGCCGTGTAATAAAACTGTAAACTTATACTAGATGATGAGGCAAACAATGAGTTGCTGATATGGTTGGTTTGCTTTTGGAGTGGACACCTCGTACCGGTCAGAGGAGTCTGAATGCGTTCGCTATCCTAGAAAGCATCCGTCCTGTTGCGGCAAGAGTAATAACTTCTCACTGTTCGGAGTCCATATCCAAGAAGGCTTGTCGCCGGTCCACATACGAGATTGCACGACAGTTCATACGTTTGGTTGGGCTTTTCCTTGGCTTTTGCACCTTGGATTTTGTCTCTTAAGCAGTCCCAACTACTGCACGAGGAAAAAGACCCTGCAGAACGTTCCTGTTTCCTGGCAACGAGATGGACTTCTTCAGACGCCACCTCCTGTTCGTGAAGATATTGCACAACTATATGAGGAAAAACCACTTATTCAACACAATTGCTGCATTATTACAACACAACGCTGTGTTGTTATTTCTTTATTATACACCTGGAACTCAGCAGAGAACCTTCTCAACCCAGACGCCAAACAGGATGACCGCCAAGGTGGAATTGCTTCACCAGACACAAACAACGGAGTGTACGATGCGAACCTAAAACAAATAATACATCGACTGAAACATCCCGAAGCCGACAAGGGTGAAACAAAATGTCACATTAGCAATAGCAAGCGTTGTGTGCTTTGGTATTCACATCAGACAGGCAACAACATCTACAACATCCCTCACAAACCTCCTACAACATCATCCTCACACGGCGCGATTTCTACAGTCCACAAGTAATTGTACAACATCTAGCTTCGACACAACCGGTTTGGTCATGGTATGGTACAACACGATGTCTCTGCAAAATTTTCACATTTTTCAGGCCAGGATGGCCTTGAGGGCGTTGCACCGTCGGTAACAGGCCCCGGCGTCCACCCTCTCCACATGAAGGTCTTGAGGCTGGCTGGCACATATGAAACGCATATGCCGTCTTGAGAATTTTCTAGACGAAGTAGTCCTGGCGCACGACGGTGATGAAATCGCAGGGAAGCGACTCGTCCTCCTTTTGCTTCCCTACGTCGCCGTTTCCTTGGATGTGCCAATATATCTTTGGAGGGAGGGGCGCAGTGAGAGATGCATAAAGGTCTGCAGTCATATGGAGAGAAAAATGATCAGCACGTCAGAATATGATATTTCTCCTGCCATTGTACCAGGCTTCGCGAACATGTACCTGGGGACAGATTTTGATCAGGTTCTTTGGTGGAATGTAGCACAATAATACCGGCAAGAACTGTGAGAAATCCACAAGTCTCGGAGGCAATAATGCTTGCGCTCTGCCCAGACCAATCCTGGATAGTCAGGAAAACACAAGTAAGCTAACCGATTAACACAGGGGTCAAGAATGCCTGATGTTTTAAATTGCTCACCTTGAACATTATGGCACTTGCTAAAATAGTGAGGGTTGTGAACATGGCATAATAGATGGGGGAAACCAGCGCTGTGTTGAAAGTATCCAGTGCCTGAAAGTTAACATAACAGCTGATGTAGAGATCGGAATTTTAGGGTGTGAACAGCAGAGCCAACGACACATTATCTAACTCCAAGCAAAATTTACAGATGTGATTGTTTTTCAATTTTATGGATATATTGTTGAAAAAACTATAAGGAACAAAAGTTTCCTTTTTACATAAAGAAAGATCAGGCATTGAAGTACCTTGTTCAGGTAAACTAACTGGATGATTAAGCATATAGCTGAAACCGTCACAAACAGCCACGTCTGGAAATACCCAGCCTGGTTTACGCCCTGAATGGTAAGTTTAATCGCAATGCCCACAGCCTTGATGCTCATTACCTAGCAAGACACGGCATCAAACAGATGTCAATACTCATATAACAACAAACCTATAAGAAACCAGAGGCGCAGTCATGCAGAGCATTTACCGTGAGGGATCCGATAACAGAGCAAATACCAACATAGATCATTATGTTCGTCTGCCCATACCGTGGAGCACAATATAGCATAAGAAGCAATGAAACAGCCACTGCTAGAGCAGCGTAGCAAAGGAAGGCTGCAACAACATTACAGATGAAATGTCAAAAGCCAAGTCCATTTTTATGGCAAGCAACCGAATGGAGAAAGCATGGGAGCTTACTAGGTTGTGTTGCCAGGCGCCAAATCTGCTCCACCGAGTCCGGGGACCTCTCCTCGGGAGCGTGGAGGATGATCACCGTCGACCCAACAATGCAAAGAATACAACCCAGGACGCCCACCCGCTGCAATTTCTCATTCAGCGTGAAATGGGCTAGAACAGCACTGTCCTCCAAAAAAACATCAAAGAGGCACACACATGCACATGTCAAACAAACCTGGACAATTGAATCCGAAAAATGTTATACACGCGAGCTGAAACGAACGAGGGCAAGCAATTTTACCTGACAATGATGCTGAGTGCTCCCAACGGAGCGACGAGGACGGCTGGCGCAAACATGTAAGCCACGAAATTGGCGGTCTCCCCAACAAGCACTGAAAAAATGTCAGGTTGCAATGAGACATCTGGATCCAATTCTCACATGACCAAGGAACAGACGAAGGGCAAGAGGATGAGGAGAGGCTTACTGGTGACCATCCCGACCCACCAGAGCGGCTCCCAGAGGTACCCATACCCTCCGACACCTGCAATTTTCAGAGGACAGCGAAGGTCACGTCACCACAGATACGCGGAACCGGGCGCAAAGGATCCGCCTTTCTCACGAACCAGAAAGACCTAGAGCTACATCGAGGGGGCACGAAAGCGACAGCGGCGCCCTCGGGGACGGACCTGCGCGGGAGCCGACGGCGCCGGCGCGGCGGAGGCCCTTCTTCTTGACGATGAAGCTGACCCCGACGAAGGCGGAGGAGGCGACGGCGAGGAGCGCGCCCTTGAGGTTGGCGGCGAAGAGGTCGCCGCCGGCGTCCGTCGCGGCGGGGCTCATCGTGCGGCGACGCGCGGCCGGCGGCGCATTTGAGGCGGGCCTCTGCCTCTGGGTGGGTCTCTTCTTTTCCCTACGAGGGGCCGGGGCCGCTGTATGTATGCCTTGTCCTGGCCGGCGATGCGCACGATGGCGTCGGGAATCGAACGACGGAGGGGGAGAGAGAGAAGGGAGGGTGGAGAATTTTTCGAATTTATACGGCCCCCGTTTTCCATTCCATTTCGCCTTTTGACATTGCTTCGGGCACATCGGCCCCGCCACATCAAAGTTTCGTGTTCCACTTGTGCTTTGGGACTTGGCGGTCAAGTAAAAATTCTCGGGGGGTTGAGTGAAGCTTGTATTTTTATTTTATTGTGTTTTCAATACAAGCAATCATGCAGTAGTACGTGTCAAGGCACGTTCTAGATAGTGCATGTCACATCCCTAGTTCTGGTATGCTCAAGGCTAGCTAGTCATGTGTGCATCGTGTTTAAATTCTTTTAAATTTGAATTGGGGATTTGTAAAACCCTCAGAAATCATTTCTGGAATGACCCAGATAAAAAGTGCTCCAAAAAGGTCCAAGAAAATGTTCATGTTACTCTCTAAAAATATTGGACAGAGGTAAAAATCAAACCAATATTTTTAGAAGCTCTTAAATATTTATTTTGGGCATTTGGAATTAATGCAATAATTATTTGCATTGGATATATAAATGATATATATGTTTTATATATCCAAAAAAATTGTGCCATTTGTTGAGGAGCTCTGGAATACTACCATTAGCCCCTACAAAAATTGGCATAATTAAATAAAATGATTTAGTATTATTACTAATCAAAACAGATGTCAGAAAATAGAAAAGAGAAATGAATGGGAAAAACTACCTGGCGCTTACCTGCCGCCGTCTGGCCCAGTACTGTGCGGCCCAGCTGGGCCAGCCCACCCGCGCCGTCGTCCTCCTGGCGCCAGTCAGCCAGGCGTGTGGCCGGCGCGCGCGCACGGCCGTGCCGCCACGCCACCTGCCTGCCTGGCCTCTTCCCCGACGCCCTGGCCGTCCCGCGCGACGCCACGCGTTACCCCGCACCGCTCCCACTCTCTCCCGTTCTCCCTCCTCCCCCGGAACTCTCCCTCTCCCCGCGCCGAAGCGCTGCCGTCGCCGCCGACAAGCACCACCGCGGCCACCGCCTCCCCCTCGCTCTCTCTCTGTGTCTGCAAGTTCCGCGCCGCCGTCTGCTACCTCCCCGTCGAGCCACGCGACGCGGGAAGCCCTGGAGAGCTGCCATCGCCGCCGTCTTCATCTCCGGCCACCGGAGATCGCCCCCGCCGTTCCGCTCGCGTCCGGCCTCCCCCGAGCTCTCCGAAGACTCCACCGGATCCGCAGTGAGCCCCGCCACCGTTTCCCCCTTCTCTCCTGCCTCCCCGTGCTCTGTAAACCACAGCCGCTCGAGCCCGAACTCCGGCCGCCGCCGCGAGCTTCGCTCCGGCGAGCTCCGCCGTTCCCACGGCCTCCCCTGAGCGCGGCTGGATCCGCCCGTGCACGGGCTACCCGCCGGTGGCCTCCGTGCGCCAAACCGTGGCCCCTAGCCCCGTTCCGGCGATCTTCCGCCGTGGCTTGAGGTCGTCGCCGGCGAAACTCCGGCGACTGACGTGGCCCCGTGTTTAAGCTGCTAACCCTGCCACTTAATCCACCCCTAAGTCACTGACCGTGGGCCCCAGGGCCAGGTCAAACCCCAGTCAGTGCGGGTTTGACCGGGTTTAGCCCTGTGTCACTGACGTGTGGCCCCCACACGTCAGGTTTGACCCCAGTCAGCGTTGTTGACTTGCTGACGCAAGCATGACGCAATGCTGACGCAGTTATTCATTTTTCTGGATTATTTTTAAAACTGGAAATTCCAGAAAATGTTTCAAACTTCAAAAATTCATATCAAATCAACCGTAGCTCAGATTGAAATAAGTTATATATGAAAAATTATCAGAAAAATGCAATCTATCCATCTGTACCAGTTTCATGCATGACAAAATAACTTATACCTGCTGAATAGGTGAAATCATATAAACGGCATTTATAAGAACTTAATTAGGAGTTGCATTTGAACCTTTGGTTCAAATGGACTTCATTCAGTGTGAATGCTAGTTGCATTAGGTCAAACAGCATCACATCTTCATGCCATGTTCATGCATCATATTGTTGCATATGCTTGTGTATTGATTGTTGGCACCGTTCCTTCTCGATAGGTCCTGCTCCGGAGACCGTTCCAGAGTACCTGTCTGTGAAGCAGTGCCTCCCTTGTTGATCTACCAGGCAAGCAAACCCCCCTTGTTCATTCCGATATGGTCCCACTCTCGCTCCTGCTCTCTTTTATTGCATTAGGACAACAACGAATCAACTGCCACTTTATGCTGTGGTAGTTGAACCCATTCCTCTGCATGACCTGTCATTGCCACAGTAATTAGATGAAACCCACTAGCATGTGTAGGAGTTGACTGAGCCATGTTGTGCTACTACCATGCCATGCCTGCTATTGCTTAGAGTTATGTCAGGTCTGATTCATTGGGAATGGATTGGAGTGATATGATATGTTCTGATGCTGAGAGTTAAGTGTGTGAACACGATTTGGTAAAGGTAGCGGTGAGAGGCCATGTAGGAGTACATGGTGGGTTGTCTCATTGGAACCGTCCTTAAGCACTGAGTTCTGTGTATGTTGTCCAATGACTAGCTACTACCACGCATTGGGATGCTTAAGTGCCCCTCTCGACTTATTAATCCACTTGATCTCTGTCCAGGAGTTGCAAATAGTTTCTGGTGTTTGTAGGTAGTGTTAGTAGTCTACCAAGTGGCACCCGGCCAGGTGGGCTTGGGACAGACTAGGCACACGTGGCCCGGTGTACCGAGTGGCACCCGGATGGTGGGCTCGGGAACCCTGTACACATCGTTTGGGGCCGTGAGCGACACCCCGGCCGGATCTCCTCGCGGATGGAACCCGAATAGGCGATGAACCTGGACTAGAGTCTTGTGTGGTTAGTCAGGTCGTGGCCGACACCCTCGCCAGGCTTCCGCTTGAAGGTTGCCGAGATACATGACGTGTACATGGTGATAAGTGGTGAGAGCGTGTGTGAAGAAGTACACCCCTGCAGGGTTATCATGATCTATTCGAATAGCCGTGTCCTCGGTTATGGACTTCTTGGATGCTTACGTGCTACATAGACAACTTGAAGTGGATACTCTAAAATGCTCAAGATAAGTGTGAGTGCTATGGATAGCCTCCTCGTGGTGAGACGGGGATGAATCCATAGTGGTGTATTGATGTGGTGATTAGTGGACTCGTGTGCGCCATTTCAAAAGAGTTACCAACAGTCGTAGAACAGGATAGCCACAGAGTCAAAGCTGGCTTGCTGCAACTAAACCCCACATTACCTCCTTGATACTAATGCATGTATGATAGGATCTGATGTAAGTCTTGCTGAGTACCTTTGTACTCACGTTTGCTTTATGTATGTTTTGCAGATGAGACATCTGTCTCACTAGTAGTTCCGCTTGGACTTCGATAGGTAGCTTGTACCTCAGCTACGATCTTGATCGGAGGTTGTAGATAGTCAGGCTTCTCAGCCTTTTATTTTGTAGTTGTCTGTACTCAGACATGTAATGCTTCCGCTTGTTGCTTGTATGTTCTGAATGATGGGTCATGTGACCCCTGTTTGTATTTAATGCTATGTGGCTCTTCTGGGCCTTTATCTATATGAGTTTGCGTTATGTTGTGATGCCATGTTGTACAGCACATACTTGCATGTTATGCGTACGTGTAACGTGTATTGCTATGTGTGGGATCCGACTATCTAGTTGTTTATCCTTGGCAGCCTTTCATATGGGGAAATGTAAGTCTAGTGCTTCCGAGCGATAGTAGTCCGCTACAGCCCGGTTCACCGGAGTCCTGCTAGCCCAGCACTACTGCTCGGAACACTTGACTGGCCAGCATGTGTTTCACGTCGTTCCTGTGTCTGTCCCTTCGGGGAAATGTCACGCGGTGTTATCCGGAGTCCTGCCTAGCCTGCTACAGCCCGGGTTACCGGAGTCCTATTAGCCCAGTGCTACAGCCCGGATAAATACGTTGATGACCGACATGCTCGATGTGATTCATGTATGCCTGTCCTCATAGGTTGGCGCCGCCTTTGGTTCACAACTAGCCATGTCGGCCCGGGTTCTCTGTCATATGGATGCTAGCGACACTATCATATACGTGAGCCAAAAGGCGCAAACGGTCCCGGGCCAGGTAAGGTGGCACCCGTGGGAATACCGTGCGTGAGGCCGCAAAGTAATATGAGATGTTCGGTGTGACTTAGGATCGGGGTCCCGACAGCGTTGGTATCAGAGCCTGACTGCCTGTAGGATTTCCAAGCCAACCTGTTCGAAGTTGAGTCTAGAAATTCTTTAGTTATATAAGGGAATTGATTGTGGAAGGGAACGTAAGGCTCTTTGTACTCCTTATATCTCATGCCCTTCTGATCTGAGTCATCCTATCTTTCCAACGGGGTTAAGGAACTAGGCTTCCTCTTCTATCTATCAGGATCGCGTGTTACTACTCCGTAGTCTCTTAGGATTGGTTGATGAGAGTCATATCCCAGTTCAAGTACCTCCGGTGTAGTCTGTTTAGTAATATTTCAGAACCTTGTGTGATGATGCTGATTATGGTGCTACCCCGTCTTTTGCAGAATGTCTCATATTGAGCATTTTACTGCCGTTATGCTGCCGGAATTATCCTAGGAGTTTGAGAGATACTAAATTCTTGTGCTACCTTCTGCATCCTATAGTTGATGCTGAATCCATCCTTGTTTTCCTTGGTTTCGTTCTTCAGGATGTCATCAGTTAAACAAAGTTCTGTTGCTCGTAGCCAGAACCACGGAGATGGTAGGGATGAGGATCCTCCCGACCAGTCTTCGTTGGCAAAGTTCATGTTAGAGGTTGAGATGAACAAGCGTGAGACCAACCGCTTGTTGGCACGTATCGAGGAGAACACCACACCTTAGTTCAAAGGGTCTGCAACCATTCATGACTTCATTCGCTTGCACCCACCCACTTTTCATCATTCTATTGAGCCACTCGATGCAGATGACTGGCTACGTAGTATCACACACAAGCTGCGTTCTGCGAACGTAGCTGAAGGTGACGAGGTCATCTATGCTGCATACCATCTGGAGGGTCCTGCTAGTCTTTGGTGGCAGAACTATGAGGCTATGCTTCCAGTTGGTCAGATTCCTACCTGGAGAGTTTTCACTGAGGCTTTTCGCGAGCATCACATTCCTGAAGCCCTCATCGATCGCAAGAGAGAAGAGTTCTGTAGTTTCACCCAGGGTAAGATGGCTGTTGATGCTTACAGTAGGGAGTTTGAGAATCTCGCCCGCTATGCTACAGAAGAAGTGTCCACAGACGCCAAGAAGCAGGCTAGGTTCCGGAAGGGTCTCAACCCCAAGTTGCGTCGTGATCTTCACTTGCACCATTGCAATACATTCCAGGCTCTTGTGAACAAGGCCATTAACGCAGAGACAGCTCAGCTCACCTACGAGGAGTCTCGCAAGCACACCCGTGATTTGGTTCCTTCTTCCGGTTCTAGTTCTCAGAAGCGCCGGATTTGGATTCCGAACTCCGCTCTTCCACCCGGTTATTCACCGAGGCCATCTTATGTGGCGCCTCACCCAGTTCAGTTACATGCTCCACCCAGACCTATTGGCACACCGCTTGTCAATGCGGGTCCACGTCCAACCTCAGGGACTTGCTTCACATGCGGAGAGCCAGGACACTATGCACGTGACTGCTCTCAAGCCAGTTATGCTCCACCCCCGCCCGAGAAGTCTGTTGGCCGTGGTAAGCCACCATGCAAGATTATTAATGTCAAGTCAGCTCCCATTGAACGTGGTCGTGTGCATCACGTCTCAGCTGAAGACGCTCATGATGATCCAGATGTCGTTCTTGGTACACTCCTTGTCAACTGTCATCCAGCTTCGGTTCTTTTCGATACCGGAGCATCTCACTCCTTCATCTCTGAAGGCTATGCTCGTTTGCACGACATGTCATTTTGTGATATGCCAACTCCACTTGAAATCCAAACTCCAGGGTCTAGATGGCAAACTACCAGAATAAGCCATGGTAATGAAATCCTTGTCGATAGACTTGTATTCCTTGCATCACTTATAGCCCTCAAGTCTACAGATATTAACATCATCTTGGGCATGGACTGGATGAAAGCTCACTATGCCAAGATTGATTGTTATACCAGGTCTGTTCAACTTACACACCCATCTGGCAAGATAGTCACTGTCTCCACCAAAATTGCAAAGCGTCAACTCTATTCTCTTAATGCCAGCCCTCTTCCAGACCTTGAAGATATCCCGATAGTCCGTGACTTTCCGGATGTCTTTCCAGAAGAACTGCCAGGTGTTCCACCTGACAGAGATGTAGAATTTGTCATAGATCTTATCCCAGGAACCGCCCCAATTTCTAGGAGACCTTACAAGATGGCACCCTTAGAACTAGCCGAGCTTAAGAAACAACTCGATGAGTCCTTGCAAAAGGGTTTCATCCGTCCTAGTTCTTCTCCCTGGGCTTGCCCCGTCCTCTTCGTCAAGAAGAAGGATGGTACGGACCGGATGGTTGTAGATTATCGTCCCGTTAATTTGGTCACGATAAAGAACAAGTATCCGCTTTCCAGGATCAACGACCTGTATGATCAGCTCGCTGGATCCTCAGTCTTTTCCAAGATGGATTTGAGGTTAGGCTACCATCAAATCAAGATCAGAAACGGGGACATTCCTAAGACGGCTTTTGTCACTCGTTATGGCCAGTACGAGTACACCGTCATGTCCTTTGGTCTAACCAATGCTCCAGCTACCTTTTCCCGCTTGATGAACTCGATCTTCATGGAGTACTTAGATAAGTTCGTCGTGGTTTACCTTGATGATATTCTTATTTACTCGAAGAACGAGGAAGAGCATGCCGAACATCTTAGACTTGTGCTAGAAAAACTCAGAGAGCACCGCCTTTATGCCAAGTTCTCCAAGTGCGAATTTTGGTTGCCAGAAGTGACCTATCTAGGCCACGTGATCTCTGGTAAGGGATTGCTGTCAATCCCGAAAGAGTTCAGGCCGTTCTTGATTGGACTCCACCTGAAACAGTTAAACAAGTTAGGAGTTTCCTTGGTCTAGCCAGCTATTGTCGCCGCTTTGTTGAAAACTTCTCCAAAGTAGCCAAACCCCTCACGGAACTTCTCAAGAAAGATAAAAAGTTTGAGTGGTCCCCACAGTGTGAGTACAGTTTTCAGGAACTGAAAAGACGCCTGACTTCTGCTCCCATACTTGTGCCACCGGATTTCACTAAGGACTTTGTTATCTACTGTGATGCCTCACGACAGGGACTAGGTTGCATTCTTATGCAGGATCGTCATGTGATTGCCTATGCATCTCGACAGTTGCATCCACATGAGGATAATTATCCTACACATGATCTGGAGCTTGCAGCAGTAGTCTATGCACTTAAGACATGGAGACATTACCTTCTCGGTAAACGTTGTGAGATATACACCGATCACCAGAGTCTTAAGTATATTTTCACCCAACCAGATTTGAACCTTAGGCAAAGACGTTGGTTGGAGTTGATCTCAGATTACGACTTAGGGATTACTTACACCCCAGGCAAGGGCAATGTCATGGCTGATGCGCTAAGTCGTAAGTCCTATTGCAACAATCTTATGTTGCAGCAGGGCCAACCACCTCTCCATGAGGAATTCTGTAAGCTTAACCTTCACATTGCTCCTCACGGATTCCTTTCTACCTTGGTGGCGAAACCTACCCTTGAAGATCAGATCATTTCTGACCAGAAGTTTGATAGGGGTGTTATCCGCATCAAGAGAAACATTAAGAAGGGAGTTGGTGGATGTTTCTCTATGGATGATCGAGGTGTTGTTTTCTTTGAGAATCGCTTGGTGGTTCCCAAGAATCAACATCTGCGACAGCTGATCCTTAAGGAGGCTCATGAATCCCCTCTCACGATTCATCCCGGTAGTACTAAGATGTATCAGGACCTACGCCAGAGGTTCTGGTGGACTAGGATGAAGAGAGAAATCGCTGAGTTCATTGCTAATTGTGACGTTTGTCGTCGCGTTAAGGCAGAGCATCAAAGGCCTGCTGGCACCCTTCAGCCTTTAGCTATTCCTGAATGGAAATGGGATAAGGTTGGTATGGACTTCATCACCGGCTTTCCCAGGACCAAGAAAGGGAATAATGCTATCTTTGTAGTCATTGATCGTCTTTCCAAAGTGGCTCACTTCCTACCTGTTCGAGAGAGTATCACCGCTAGTCAGCTCGCTGACTTATATATTTCTCGAATAGTTTCACTTCATGGTGTTCCACTAGAGATCAATTCAGACCGTGGTAGTCTTTTCACTTCTCATTTCTGGGAGAGTTTCCAAACTGCCATGGGCACCCATCTTTCCTTCAGTACCGCTTTCCACCCTCAATCAAGTGGTCAGGTGGAAAGGGTCAACCAAATTCTCGAAGACATGCTTAGAGCTTGCGTTATCTCATTCGGTATGGATTGGGAGAAGTGTCTTCCTTTCGCCGAGTTTACTTATAACAATAGCTACCAATCCAGTCTCAAGAAAGCTCCTTTTGAGATTCTATATGGACGAAGATGTCGAACACCTTTGAACTGGTCAGAAACCGGTGAAAGACAATTCTTTGGACCGGATATGATCCAGGAGGCAGAAGAGCAAGTTCGCATCATTCGTGAGAATTTGAAAACAGCCCAATCTCGTCAAAAGAGCCAGTATGACCGTTGTCATAAGGAAGTGGCTTATGAAGTTGGCGGCAAGGCTTACCTTCGGGTTACTCCTTTGAAGGGTACCCATCGATTCGGTATCAAGGGCAAGTTGGCTCCTCGTTACATTGGTCCTTTTCGCATTCTCGCTAAACGAGGAGAGGTTGCCTACCAGTTGGAACTACCGCCACACCTTTCTCGAGTACATGATGTCTTCCACGTCTCTCAACTCAGGCGTTGCTTCTCGGATCCCATCCGCGGAGTGGACCACGAAACGCTTGATCTCCAAGATAACCTCACATATCGAGAGTACCCTGTTCGCATTCTTGATCAAGCAGAGCGTGTTACTCGACGTCAGAACATCAAGTTTCTCAAAGTTCAGTGGTCTCATCATTCCGAGAGAGAAGCTACCTGGGAGCGAGAAGATCGTCTTCGATTGGAGTACCCCGCCTTCTTCCCGTCGACCCCTGAATCTCGGGACGAGATTCTTTCGAGTGGGGGCGAGTTGTCACATCCCTAGTTCTGGTATGCTCAAGGCTAGCTAGTCATGTGTGCATCATGTTTAAATTCTTTTAAATTTGAATTGGGGATTTGTAAAACCCTCAGAAATCATTTCTGGAATGACCCAGATAAAAAGTGCTCCAAAAAGGTCCAAGAAAATGTTCATGTTACTCTCTAAAAATATTGGACAGAGGTAAAAATCAAACCAATATTTTTAGAAGCTCTTAAATATTTATTTTGGGCATTTGGAATTAATGCAATAATTATTTGCATTGGATATATAAATGATATATATGTTTTATATATCCAAAAAAATTGTGCCATTTGTTGAGGAGCTCTGGAATACTACCATTAGCCCCTACAAAAATTGGCATAATTAAATAAAATGATTTAGTATTATTACTAATCAAAACAGATGTCAGAAAATAGAAAAGAGAAATGAATGGGAAAAACTACCTGGCGCTTACCTGCCGCCGTCTGGCCCAGTACTGTGCGGCCCAGCTGGGCCAGCCCACCCGCGCCGTCGTCCTCCTGGCGCCAGTCAGCCAGGCGTGTGGCCGGCGCGCGCGCACGGCCGTGCCGCCACGCCACCTGCCTGCCTGGCCTCTTCCCCAACGCCCTGGCCGTCCCGCGCGACGCCACGCGTTACCCCGCACCGCTCCCACTCTCTCCCGTTCTCCCTCCTCCCCCGGAACTCTCCCTCTCCCCGCGCCGAAGCGCTGCCGTCGCCGCCGACAAGCACCACCGCGGCCACCGCCTCCCCCTCGCTCTCTCTCTGTGTCTGCAAGTTCCGCGCCGCCGTCTGCTACCTCCCCGTCGAGCCACGCGACGCGGTAAGCCCTGGAGAGCTGCCATCGCCGCCGTCTTCATCTCCGGCCACCGGAGATCGCCCCCGCCGTTCCGCTCGCGTCCGGCCTCCCCCGAGCTCTCCGAAGACTCCACCGGATCCGCAGTGAGCCCCGCCACCGTTTCCCCCTTCTCTCCTGCCTCCCCGTGCTTTGTAAACCACAGCCGCTCGAGCCCGAACTTCGGCCGCCGCCGCGAGCTTCGCTCTGGCGAGCTCCGCCGTTCCCACGGCCTCCCCTGAGCGCGGCTGGATCCGCCCGTGCACGGGCTACCCGCCGGTGGCCTCCGTGCGCCAAACCGTGGCCCCTAGCCCCGTTCCGGCGATCTTCCGCCGTGGCTTGAGGTCGTCGCCGGCGAAACTCCGGCGACTGACGTGGCCCCGTGTTTAAGCTGCTAACCCTGCCACTTAATCCACCCCTAAGTCACTGACCGTGGGCCCCAGGGCCAGGTCAAACCCCAGTCAGTGCGGGTTTGACCGGGTTTAGCCCTGTGTCACTGACGTGTGGCCCCCACACGTCAGGTTTGACCCCAGTCAGCGTTGTTGACTTGCTGACGCAAGCATGACGCAATGCTGACGCAGTTATTCATTTTTCTGGATTATTTTTAAAACTGGAAATTCCAGAAAATGTTTCAAACTTCAAAAATTCATATCAAATCAACCGTAGCTCAGATTGAAATAAGTTATATATGAAAAATTATCAGAAAAATGCAATCTATCCATCTGTACCAGTTTCATGCATGACAAAATAACTTATACCTGCTGAATAGGTGAAATCATATAAACGGCATTTATAAGAACTTAATTAGGAGTTGCATTTGAACCTTTGGTTCAAATGGACTTCATTCAGTGTGAATGCTAGTTGCATTAGGTCAAACAGCATCACATCTTCATGCCATGTTCATGCATCATATTGTTGCATATGCTTGTGTATTGATTGTTGGCACCGTTCCTTCTCGATAGGTCCTGCTCCGGAGACCGTTCCAGAGTACCTGTCTGTGAAGCAGTGCCTCCCTTGTTGATCTACCAGGCAAGCAAACCCCCCTTGTTCATTCCGATATGGTCCCACTCTCGCTCCTGCTCTCTTTTATTGCATTAGGACAACAACGAATCAACTGCTACTTTATGCTGCGGTAGTTGAACCCATTCCTCTGCATGACCTGTCATTGCCACAGTAATTAGATGAAACCCACTAGCATGTGTAGGAGTTGACTGAGCCATGTTGTGCTACTACCATGCCATGCCTGCTATTGCTTAGAGTTGTGTCAGGTATGATTCATTGGGAATGGATTGGAGTGATATGATATGTTCTGATGCTGAGAGTTAAGTGTGTGAACACGATTTGGTAAAGGTAGCGGTGAGAGGCCATGTAGGAGTACATGGTGGGTTGTCTCATTGGAACCGTCCTTAAGCACTGAGTTCTGTGTATGTTGTCCAATGACTAGCTACTACCACGCATTGGGATGCTTAAGTGCCCCTCTCGACTTATTAATCCACTTGATCTCTGTCCAGGAGTTGCAAATAGTTTCTGGTGTTTGTAGGTAGTGTTAGTAGTCTACCAAGTGGCACCCGGCCAGGTGGGCTTGGGACAGACTAGGCACACGTGGCCCGGTGTACCGAGTGGCACCCGGATGGTGGGCTCGGGAACCCTGTACACATCGTTTGGGGCCGTGAGCGACACCCCGGCCGGATCTCCTCGCGGATGGAACCCGAATAGGCGATGAACCTGGACTAGAGTCTTGTGTGGTTAGTCAGGTCGTGGCCGACACCCTCGCCAGGCTTCCGCTTGAAGGTTGCCGAGATACATGACGTGTACATGGTGATAAGTGGTGAGAGCGTGTGTGAAGAAGTACACCCCTGCAGGGTTATCATGATCTATTCGAATAGCCGTGTCCTCGGTTATGGACTTCTTGGATGCTTACGTGCTACATAGACAACTTGAAGTGGATACTCTAAAATGCTCAAGATAAGTGTGAGTGCTATGGATAGCCTCCTCGTGGTGAGACGGGGATGAATCCATAGTGGTGTATTGATGTGGTGATTAGTGGACTCGTGTGCGCCATTTCAAAAGAGTTACCAACAGTCGTAGAACAGGATAGCCACAGAGTCAAAGCTGGCTTGCTGCAACTAAACCCCACATTACCTCCTTGATACTAATGCATGTATGATAGGATCTGATGTAAGTCTTGCTGAGTACCTTTGTACTCACGTTTGCTTTATGTATGTTTTGCAGATGAGACATCTGTCTCACTAGTAGTTCCGCTTGGACTTCGATAGGTAGCTTGTACCTCAGCTACGATCTTGATCGGAGGTTGTAGATAGTCAGGCTTCTCAGCCTTTTATTTTGTAGTTGTCTGTACTCAGACATGTAATGCTTCCGCTTGTTGCTTGTATGTTCTGAATGATGGGTCATGTGACCCCTGTTTGTATTTAATGCTATGTGGCTCTTCTGGGCCTTTATCTATATGAGTTTGCGTTATGTTGTGATGCCATGTTGTACAGCACATACTTGCATGTTATGCGTACGTGTAACGTGTATTGCTATGTGTGGGATCCGACTATCTAGTTGTTTATCCTTGGCAGCCTTTCATATGGGGAAATGTAAGTCTAGTGCTTCCGAGCGATAGTAGTCCGCTACAGCCCGGTTCACCGGAGTCCTGCTAGCCCAGCACTACTGCTCGGAACACTTGACTGGCCGGCATGTGTTTCACGTCGTTCCTGTGTCTGTCCCTTCGGGGAAATATCACGCGGTGTTATCCGGAGTCCTGCCTAGCCTGCTACAGCTCGGGTTACCGGAGTCCTGTTAGCCCAGTGCTACAGCCCGGATAAATACGTTGATGACCGACATGCTCGATGTGATTCATGTATGCCTGTCCTCATAGGTTGGCGCCGCCTTTGGTTCACAACTAGCCATGTCGGCCCGGGTTCTCTGTCATATGGATGCTAGCGACACTATCATATACGTGAGCCAAAAGGCGCAAACGGTCCCGGGCCAGGTAAGGTGGCACCCGTGGGAATACCGTGCGTGAGGCCGCAAAGTAATATGAGATGTTACATGCTAGATCGGTGTGACTTAGGATCGGGGTCCCGACAGTGCAGCTGAAAACAGGAGTATTTCAAGAAATATGTATTATGTACTCATAATAATTAATCGGGTAACGGGGCATACATGTTCTAGTGGTTCAAGAACAATTATACCCATTATATTCTAGATTTTGGTAAGATTTGATTTTATTTGGGTATGGGTGCGGGAAGGCAACCAGAATTTGATTTAGTTGGGTTTTGGTATGATTTGATTTGATTGGGTATGGGTAGAGAAAGTTAAGTTTTTTTTGACTTAGTTGAGGTTTTGGTAAGATTTGATTTGATTGGGTATGGGTAGAGAAAGTTAAGTTTTTTTTGACTTAGTTGAGGTTTTGGTAAGATTTGATTTGATTGAGTTAATGCAAGACACGATTTTAGTAAGATTTGACTGATTAGCGCCGAACATGGTTTTCATAAGAACAAGGAAAGGAAAGCACCAATTAATTTAGATTATTCCAAAACAGGGGGGTGGGGGGGGGGGTGAAACTACATTTGATGTCGTACAAACATCAACTCCTCTCTAGTAGTAGAGATAAATACATGGCTTTTGGATTTTTTGTTGAACGGATCCTACCGTATACTAGCAATGTGCCCGTACAACGGATCCAAAGTAGATAATACTTGTTCATAAACCTAAAAGAAAACACTCTAGTTTTGATATACATATATCATTAAAAATATATTATGTTTCACTCAAAATATATTCCTCGACCTGATGAGGTGAGAGAGGGATGTGGTTGGTTTCAAGATACTAAGGGGTTGTCTGCAAATTGGAGCAGAGAAGTGGGCTATGGTTGCAAAAAGGCCATAACTTACCTCGCGATCGTTAGATGCATATCTAATGATCAGAAATAACGGATGACAGACACACCATCATCACCAACTGAGTCTTTTATAAGAGTAGAGAAATATTGTCTATTATTTTGGTGGTCTTAGAGTTGGTTCTATCATAGTAAGAACCTTGTTTTTCAAATAGACGATACAAATCTTTATTAGGGAGAAGTAACTATAAAGTACCAAAGAAAAGGGTCCGAGAATGATTGAGACGGTGAGGCGCTGCCAACAAAGCGGGGAAAGAAATGCATCTCAATAGCTAGAGGGAGCACAAGGCCCAGACAATGTGGTAGCCTAGCAGGTCAATCATGCAGCCTCATGACTCTCCACATCCCAGTCTTTAAGGCCAACTCCATCGCGCGACCCCAAACGGACGTTCGTTTTGTCCGGTTTCTGTCCCTTTGGGTAGGGATTTGGGGTCGTGTCCGGGCGTGTCCTGGGATGCGGTGGTCGTGCGCCCACCGCGGGAGCGCATCCTTTTGCCTCATCATGTCCGCGTCTATTTTAAAAAAGCGACGTTTCAAATGCCAAGCCCCAGTTCACGACCCCAGTTCATCATGCCGGCAACAAAGCCAGCGGCCTACACGTCCATCGCCGGCATCAGCCAGCGGCCGGCAACATAGCCAGCCTCCAAAATGAATAGTTGTCCTCGCCGGCAACACAGCCGGCCTCCAAAATGAATGTTTTCTCGCCGACACACTGCCAGCAGCCCAGCGGGCGGGCAGCACCCATGCCAGCCTCCAAAAAGAAACGGCCCAGCGGGCGGGCAGCACCCATGCCAGCCTCCAAAAAGAAACGGCCACGCCGATCGGATGACCTAGTTCAGGCCTTCGGCATCGAGCATCTCCTTCTACCTGGCCTCGAACCAGGCCCTCGTCTTGTCGCTCATCTTCGACAAGTCCATGCTCATGATCGCAAGGGCCACCTCCTTCGCTTTAGTGGCAGCATTGGTGGCCTCGATGTCGAGCTGCCTCTGCCTGGCCTTGACGTTGTCGGCCTCGATGTCGAGCTGCCTTTGCCGGGCGACCTCTTCCATGTCGAGCTGCCTTTGCCAGGCCGCCTCCTCCATGTCTATCTTCCTCTTCTTGGTCGCCTCCTCCATCTCAAGCTTCTTTCTTTGAAGGTCTAGGTATTGCTTCATTTGCTCATCCTTGCTTTGCCGCTTTTTCTCGTCCCTCACATCCTTTTGAGACATCATTGCCATGCAAGGTGTCATGCAATGCCATGGATGAGGCATCACGTATGTCATCAACCTTGGAGTTGGTCTTGCCCCGCGGCCTCTTCAACGCCTCGCCATCTCCACCTCCGGCGAACTTGGCCGTCTTCAGTCCTCTCTTCCTTTGTAGTTCACGGTATTGGTCCTTGAACTTAGGGCAATTGTTGATGATCGTCCAACAATGCGTAAGAGTGAATGGCTTGTCATTGTGCCGGGCCTTGAATGCCTCCAAAGATTGAAATGCCTACACCACATGATCAACAACAAGTGAACATGCAAACATATACACAGCTGAAGTCTCATGGCCGTAGCAACGGAAAGGGCAAGAAAGAGGAGAGCATACCATGTCCCCAACGCCGAGACCACTCACGGGCCGTGCTTCAACGCTCTCAAATGCGGCGCAATACTTGTTGCACTCTTGTTGGATGAACAACCATCTTTTTTGAATCGAGCCAATGCCACGGTTGCTTGTAATTTGGTAGGGCTCAAACATCTTCCTTTCATGGAATGTTTTGTGGACTCTCGTCCAAAAAACAATGCCCTTTTGTTGCGCGCCAGTCCTCGGATCTTGGCTAATCTCCATCCAAGCTTGGCAAATCAACTTGTCCTCATCTTGTGTATATGAACCCGTGCGAATGCTCTTCCGCTTCTTTTGTGCTTCTGCTCTTTGGGTGAGCTCGTCGATGAACAATGGCGCACCACTAATATCAACGTCATTGCCTTCTTCTTCTTCTTCTTCTTCTTCTTCTTCTTCTTCTTCTTCTTCTTCTTCTTCTTCTTCTTCTTCTTCTTCTTCTTCTTCTTCTTCTTCTTCTTCTTCGACATAGATGTCATCGTCTTCATGCCACGAGTCACCATGGTCGTAGTCAGCACGGTCGTCGGCCTCTTCATCGGGAACGTACTCGGCGCAGCCATCCTGACTTTGGGTCTCCTCGGGGTCGTAGGTACGGCCATGCCCACCCTCGAAGATCACGTCCTCCATGTAGTGGTTGTAGAACGGGTCGTCGACCGCTGGAGTTGGGGTTGGCATTCCGTCAAACAAGACGCGGGGGGCGGCATGGTGCCCGTGAACGGTGTCCGTGCCTGCTTTCTTAGCATCTCGACGGACGGCCGCCTGCCGCTGTTGGACCCAGGCGTGACGTTGAGGTCGATGGAGGCCACGTGGCGCGGTGTGGACGGCGCGAACAAGACCATGTCCGGCAACGCCGAGAAACGGGTCTGGCCGTCGTGCCTTGGCGGAGGAAAGCCGGGCGACATGGGCACGGCGCGCGACGTCGGCGACTGGCAGTGCGTAGGCCGGGCGACCGACGAGCCTGTGCTCGCCGGGCCGACGGCCGCTGCAGGGAACCCCGCCGGACGGGCCATGCCAAGCATGAGGATGGCGTGCGCTTTGTTGACGAGGTCCTCCTTCTTGTCGGCAGCGGCCTTGCGCCACGCGGCCTCCAGCTCCTCGCCTGGGCGGCGAACTTGGCCGCGGCGGCATTGACCTTGACGACCGCTCTCCGTTCCCTCCTCTTGGCCGATTCCGCGTCCAACTTGGCGATCTCCTCCGGCGTGCACTCCGACCGCGACTTCCTTGGTGCCTTCTTCTTCACCTTTGCGGTCGGGTCGACGGCCAGGCCGCCGGAACTCGCCGGGGCGTCGGTCATGGACGGGGAAGAGAGGGGGCGGTGGGAGAAACGTGGGAGGGTTTGGGGGAAATGGCGCCAAATGGGCGTGGGGGGTTTTGGTTTCTCCCACCGACAGGCGGGCCAGGGAAGGACAAGCGCACGCGTCCCGCTCGTCCGCGCGCTGTCCGTTTCACCCCAAAACCGGCGCAAATTTGGGTCGGGATGGGTCGAAAGCGGACACAAAGCGGACAAAAGTCCGTTTGCGCCCGCACGCTGGGCCGTCTCGTTTGTCCCTTTTATCCTAAACGGACGGGGGCGGACAGGATAGGGTCACGCGATGGAGTTGGCCTAATGTTATCAATTCGAAAAAAATCCTAGATGTTACTGAAGGTTCTATTCAACATTATTATGTTCCTCGCTTTCCAAACGCACATACGCACTAGGATAACCATTGTGTTGAAGTCGTGACTTTATCTTTTAGAAGAAAACCTCCTAGTTTGAAGCCACTAGTCCTCAGTGTTGTTCAAAGTTGTTGCCAGCGATGGAAACATCGACCGATACCATTGTTGGGCTAGTTGCGTCATTTGAGGTTGTGGGTAATGAGGCAACGCTGGTGAATCAGTGACCGCATGAAGAACTTGCATCGAGTGGGAGGCTTACCCTTAGACCGGTCACAATGGGCAAGAACATAACCTAGTAACTTACACACTTCCCTAAACTATGTTACTACATTCATAGTGGGTAGGAACATCTATGTAGTGTCATGCAACGATGTATTTATTAGATTATAGACTCATTGTTTCTTGAAGTGTGTGATGTTCCGGTAACTTAGCTAGTTACCACAAACACCTCTCTCTTCATTAAATATTTGCCACGTAAGCAAAGTTGTATTAAAGTGTGTGATGTTACTCCTGAGTTCTTCCCCATTGTGACCAGCCTTAGACTTCCAGACATCATTGACGCAAACAGATGAGGTTTTCGACTCGAAGAACCAACGATAGGTGTTGCGAGAAGAGTAAAGGGCATCACAGAGGGATGCCAAACAACGATGCCATGGGTATCAGGGAGAACCATGTGTCGGGTAACCAACCGCTAATGGGTAAATTATACTCCCTCTGTTTTTATTTAGTCTGCATATTAAGTTTGACCAAAGTCAAACTTTATAAAGTTTGATCAAGTTTATAGAAAAATATATAAATATTTACCATAACAGATCTATATGATGTGAAAGTACATTCAATAATGAATCTAGTGGTATTGATTTTTTATTGTATATATTAATATTTTTGTTTATAAACTTAGTCAAAACTTACAAAGCTTGACTTTGACCAAAGCTAATATGCGGACTAAATAAAAACGGAGGGAGTACTACATCAAATGGTCCATGCAAATGTAAAATTGTTTGGTTAATCTTAATCCAGATATGCACATATCACTGCATCACCATCACATTTGCCAACGAAGAATTCTACAAACTGATAAATCAAACAAGAGATTAAGACTCGGTTGTGGTTGCTGAACTATATTTGGTAAAACGCAAAGCATGATCTCAATCAACTGTGAAATGTGAATCCGGCGTAGAGCGATGGCCTTTCAAAACCTGCTTCAACGTGTTTTTGATAATCGGTACACGGACCACACAAATAAATTACTTCAACACTAAAATTGCAACTTAAATCTGCAAAAACAGATTTTAAGAGTTTATTTTGCAAATCTGAATGCATGAACTATGTAAAGGGCACACCAAGCTGGAGGTGTGCGCATAGCAGAAGCCCTTTCCCCTTTCACCCAGACTACTAGAAGCACAGGAGCTAGAAAACATAGGGCTCGCTGGTGCTTCGTCCTATCGGAACGTGGCGTGAGACGAGACAAGGGTAACATGGCCCGGGGTCAGCATCTGCCCAGATCAGGTACAGGTACAGGTACAGCCAATCCCGCGATCCAGATCTCGTTTTCCCTCGGACGCTCGGATCCGTCTTCCTCACTCTGCAGTGACGACAACGAGCGCCTTCAATGCCGCCGGAGCGGACGATGGTTGATCGGCCGGAGCAGGCGGGTCCGCGCGTTTTCGTGGAGTCAGACAAAAAAACGCAAGCCGCCGGCGCATAGCTCGTTGATCTCGCCTCGTTGGCGCCTTTCGGCCGGTAGGTTGGGGTGGGAGCCGTCGCCTCGAGACCGGTGATCGCAAGAGTCGATGCGTGTGTGGCCGGCACCGGGTGCCACTGTCTAGTGTCTACTATCGTTGCAAGTGCCACTTGTCGCCTTTTAAGATAATCCGTTATATGTGGTTAGCAAAAGTTTTTTTTTTAGCATCAGTACAGACACAAGCGCTCATATACACGCACACCCTATCCCTATGAGCATCTCCGAGAGACTGAGCCGGCATATCATCTTGAGATTTACGAAGTCACCGTAGGCGCCTCGTCGTCGACGGGAACGTCTCCTCCCACTGAAAGCGCATAGCCGGAAATTCTGAAATAAATCCAGGAATAATGCGAGCATCAGGATTTGAACCCTGGTGGGTTGGGGATACCACTGTCCACCTAACCAACTCAACCACAGGTTGATTCGCAGCAAAAGTTAGGTCTCTCGCAATCTTCAAAGGAGGCACCTTCGCTTTAATTCAGGCTGCAAGTGGGACAGTGCATGGGACTCCCACCTTTAGCCCACTTGATCCCACTACGTTTAGTGGGAATAACCAGTCCTTCCGTCACAACTTACTCAAATTATGTGGGCACAAGTGGGTTCCCAGTTCCCACTTAGCAAATGCACACCGCGTACCACACCACCAAAATACCATACCGCAAATACGCATGAATCCGCCCCAGACTACCCAAGAACTAGTAGCTTGCAGGACATGGCGAGGGAAGAGGAGATGACCATTGGAGCGGGACCCGCCGACAGCCTGGCAGATACTGCGGCGGCGGCCCTCCCCTTACCTGCCGTCGGTGAGGGCGGGGCGGGGTCCTCGGGACGGTCGTCGCCGGTTCATGGGAGCAGGTTGTAGGCCATGTTGAAGCTGGCTACGGAGGACTCAGTCGGCGAGATGGTCTGTACGAAGCTCAATCAACAGGTGAAGACGGAGGCGCGACTGGAATCTCGGAGTCCAGACGGGATGGTACCGTCAGAGATGATGAACTGCGAGGTGCCTCATTCGCCTCTGACGGCTCGTGACACGCGCAAGGGTGTGACTGCACCGGCGAGCTGCTGTGGGTTGGAGGTGCAGAAGGAGGGCCGACCGGTCTTGGTGTGCAAGCAGATGACCCCGCCGGGTGCAATGGCGCCGGGTGCAATGGCGCAGGGGGCGTCGGGTTCAGGTGCGGCGGAGTCGACCAGCGCAGGGGACGGTTAGCTCTGGCTCGCGGGGCGCGGTTGGGGGAATAGGAAGAGAAATCATGCCTCGTCGCCCAGCTGCAGGCGGTGGCTACGGCGGCCGTCCTCGCGCGCACGGTTCAGTTGTCGGTGCGTCCGTTTGCGCTCATCCAGGTGGCCGGAGAAGAGGTCCTTCACCAGCGTTGGCAGGATGCCCGCCTTCACCTGTAGCAGTATCTTGCGCTCAGCTCGTTGGATGGCACCTCCTGATGGCTCACTCATGATGATGCCTAGAGGAGAAGGCGCTGGTGGGGAAGTGGGCTCCCAATGGGTTAATAGGGCTAGCCCACTTAAATTTGTTTCTGTCTAATGGGATCCCATTAAAGCAAATTAAGTGGGATGGGCTGGTTAGTCCCATTTAATCCCACTCCCATCTGCAGCATGAGCTTTAATAGTGCACATCAGATTTTTTTTTGTCCACCTCTGCTCGATGTACTTTCTCGGTCTGAATTTGTTAGTATTTTACGCTAAAGGCATTTCTAACCGGTCCCTTATCCAGCATTAGAGAAGTAAAAAGTCAGTTTTACTCCTTTGACGGAGTAAATAGCATAAAACTACTACAATTCAGGTTAGAGTTTTAAGAAACTATCGGTTTTTAATTTTTCTCGGATAACTACCAAGTGAGGGGTCGGGTGTTAAAAAAAACACGCGCAACTAGCGATTCAAGCCGTTTTATGACCGTCTGGACCCACCGGTCATGCCACGTGGCCCAGCACGCTGACGGAGCGGCCGTTAATGGCCGTTACACCGACCGTCCGGTCGTGTGGGGACCCCGACTTATAAGTCGTGATCACTGAATGCACGTGTACAGTGATCCCAGAGATCAATGCTCACTGAACACACAGAAGCTGAATAACAAGAGTCTTACATCCATACATACCGTATTACACATGTAGGACCATTATGGTCAAGTCTTGAGTATTGCAGCGGAAATCTTCGTCGATAACTTCAGTGAGCATGTTTCTGTGTCACTAAGCAACCCATGTTTTGGCTCAAGATACAACAATGCATGATATAGGTAAATTTTTGCGGAAAGCTAGTTTTGAGTGCAAAGACATGTTCAACAACTTGTAAGACATGCATCAGGAGAATTCGAGTAACCATGAGGACAGGTTACAGATATCAACATAAATAGAGTGGGCACCAACCCAACTCAACCATTTCAAGTCCTTGACTTGACCCAAGTAGTTCTTCCCACTTATCCAAACACACACACTGGTTTGTAAACATGTGGACGTAGTTTAAGCAGCACCGCCCAACTGTCCTTGACCGTGGACACGGCTATTCGAATAGTTTTACACTCTGTAGAGGTTGCACACTCTACCCACAAGATCCGGGGAACTTCCGTGTCATCCACGACCCGCGATACCTCAAGTACCCGGGGTAAGCACCCGATCACTATCTTTCCCTAGACGACACTAACAAGGAGTCCACTCGTTGTTCCGTATCCTCACGATGTACATCATACGAGGCTCACTCGAGATCGTAACATCTGAGAGGGGACACAACGGTGTATCCGGTGCCCTGTGAAAACAGTCATGGCCGCCCTACCTGGCACGACCCCGTCCCGAGAGAGAGAGCACCAACTCTCCCCCGTCACTAGTAATGCGGGCTCCAAGCTAGTATCGACCTAGGTAATCAATAATGCCCTTTCCCATATAAGGGTAGAGTGGTTGCGCATGTAAGGTTGGGACAGTCGACAAATCTTAAATCTAATCCGTTTTTGAAAACAACACACACACTTGCCTCAGTACACCACTTCGTCATCAAGTGGTTACCCAACTCATTGTTTCCCTTGGGCATAAGTGGCACCCGACGGGGTTTTCAAAAAAGTCCTTTGAAAATATTTGCCTCCATCACCATGCATATTCCCGTCCCTTTTTGCGTAGCACTACTTTGGCATCCTATCTACTTCCACCGGCATAACCCTCATAAGTAGGTAGGGTCATGCATAATGCAGGTATCAATGAGGAAGTAACGAAGGCAACCCACCAGAGTGGTTACCATCTCATCATGATTCCGAAGCAACACTAATAAAGTGTTATATGACATGCATAAAAAGGGTTTCATAGACATGGTCAAAGGGCTGCTTGCCTGGTTCATCAAAGTCTTGAAATCTTCTGGTCCCTTCTTCAAGTACTTCGTCTACTTCGTCAACTAACGTCGGAAACAAACACAATAAGCAACACAACAAGGCAAAAGTAAAAGTGCTCTAAAAATGTGAGTTGGACTTTTCTAGGATACCTCTCATCATATGAGGAATGACCAAGGTGATTTCATTGGAAGTGGATCAATGGATACTTCTAAACATTTCAATATGATGGAATCAATGGATTTGATGGATCCACAAGTTGTCCAAAGAATGCCATTTTATAAAAATGAGTAAAAGTACCCATTAATTCAGGCATGATTTTAGAAACATATAGAAATTGGTTTCACTGGATTTGGAGTTGAAATGAATATAATATGGATTTTTGAAGTGGACTTATGTGGATAAATGACCTTTTTAAAAGGGTCAGTGAAAAACAAGGACAACAAAAATGTCCACTGTGGCCTATTAAATAGCACTTGATTTATGGAGTTTGTGGAAATTTGAATCATCAAATTTGGAGTTTGTTTGACTTATTTGTGGATTTTACAAATTTACAGAAAAGAAAAAGGAAAAGGAAAGGGTTTTACCCTTATCCAGCGCACCGACGAGAGATAGCCGTGGGCCGGCCCAGCGGCTCAGCTGCGCTGGCGACAGGGGGGTGACGTCGAAGACGGCTTCGCGGGAGTGCGCCTTCGCGCAAGGGAGGCGGATCCGGCCGAAGCCGTTTCCACTTAAACGGTGGGGCCCGCCCGCTGGGTCGCTGACGCGCGGGGCCCAACAGCAGGCCGTCTTCAACCTCCCGCGCGCGCTCCGGCCGCGGGGAGGACCGGCTCCCGGCGGCGATTGCCGGGGCTACAGAGCATCTCCGGCGACGCTCTGCCCACCGGCGTGCTCAGGGGACCCGGCCGCGTCCAACGGTGGGTGGCACGGTCGCCTAGGAGCACCGGGTCGAGCAGGGTGCTGGCCGCAGCGGACGAGGCCGGCGGTGAGATTCGGGCACGGCGAGGCAGGCATGGGGAGGAAGGAAAGATGTGCGGGTGAGGCTCCTTGGGGCCATGGGGGTCCTATGGCATGGTTCAAGGGGAAGGAGAGGTTCGGGACGACGCGAATTTTGGGGATGGACGGTGGCTCGGCTCCGGCCACGGGAAGCGACGGAGCGGCTCTGGAGAGGAGCAGAGGGGTCCAGGCGATGTACGGGAGGGAGAGAGGGCGAAGGGGCTCCAGAGAGAGAGGCCTCGGGCGGCTTTATACGGCGAGGCGATGGTGCACCATGGACGCAGCTCACGGCCGTGGCCCGGGCATTGCCAGAGGCCAAACGGGCGCTCTGGTGCGTGCCTGGGGTGCTCGTGGGCGTGGTCCATGGCCCTCTTAGGGGAGAGGAGAAGGAGAGCGAGCTCGAGGAGGTCCCACACGAGTGCGGCGACTGGCGGACGCGAGCGGCGCTCGGGCACGCGTGTCAGAGGTCGCCGGAGAGAGAAGGAGGAGGGGGCCGACCGTCTTGCGTGTCCTGGACGCCGAGGCGGCCTCGAGGGACACAAGGGGGAGGCCCTAGGTGGTCAGAAGCCTCGGGCAGGACGCGGCTACAGTGCCCTGGTGCACTGTAGCACGCTCCAGAGCACGCATATGGCTGGCATTGGCATATTTTTGGCGCCCAGGGCGTGGCCACTAGTGTCTAGGGGGTTAGGGGAGGAGTAAACAAATGGGTGGTGGCCTTGGGTGCCCTGGTGAGCCAGTAGGAGAGGAGAGAGGTACAAGAAGAGGGAGAGAGGGGCTGTTTAGGGAGGTAAATGGGGGTATTTTACCCCTCAATCATTGAGCAATGGCCAGGGAAGAGTTACTGGAGGTAGGAGAGGACTAGGAGGAGCTGTGGTAAAAAGTTGAGCTCAAGGAGATTAGTGGAAGAGGTCAAAATGATGATTTTGGAAAAATGGCAGAAGGTGTTTGATGTTTGTTTGGGTATGCAAATGAACTCCATTTGGTATGAGGCTCCACAGGGTGAAATGGCACATGTAATTAGGGTCTTCCACCAATTTGGAGTTCATTTGGGCAAAGTGGCCAATGTAACTTTGGTAAACCCTAGAAATCAACAGAAATGGTTTTACCAAGATTTAGTCATGCAAATCAATTCTCCTTGATGCACCACTTGGTGTAGTGTCATCATTTGAGGATTTGAACATGCTCACAAAAATTGGGGTCAAGGAGAAAAAGTTGGCAGTACAAACTTGTTCAAATTTGATTCTGGTCAGAGAGGGTTTTGGGGTACTTTGATCAATATAAAATTCTCTCCAACTTGTGCCATTTGGTCTAGATGCATTATTAAACCATTTGAGAGTGTGCACCAAGTTTGAGAGCATTTGGACATGTTTGACAGTGCAAAGCTGTTCAAACTTGAAAAAGGACACTAATGGTTTTGAGAGGGTTTGATGGGGTTATACTATTCTCCATGACATGAGACTTGGCAAGATCATCAAACATGTCATATGTGACATGCTAGAATTTTCTTGGATTTTTATGAAAATATTTCCTGTAGAAATATTTCAAATCCTTGAAATGAGCAGAAATGGTTTTGGGAGGTTTTGTCCAATATTTTGATCATGACCATGTGTTGAAACTCATATATATGGAAAATATATGTCCACTGAGTTTCCCTGATTTTTCTCAAATATTTTTAAAGCTTAAAAATAATTTTAACCTATTTAAGACCATTTCTGGCCTTAAGAAAAAGCCTTTAGATAAAATAGGAAAATAACTTTTAAAATTATATTTTTATGGTTTCTGGTTATCCTATATCTAATAGGTTTCAAATATAGCTTTTGAAATATTTTTACTGCCCTTAATTAAGTATTTGCAGTGCAAACCTCAATCCAGGGGTCTTTGGAAAACTAATTTTTGAAAATACTTTTTGGCCAAATTATTTTTGTAAGAAAATACTATATTGCTCTATACACATGGCATGATCATTGGGAAAAAGGTTTTGGATCAAGGAGAAGGAGTACAAGAGTTGGAGGATTTATTTGATTTTTAGAGCACTTGCAAACAACACACAAAAATCAAATCAAGCAAAGTCCAAAACACTCAAAAGTTTTTGTCAAACCACATTTTATCATGATCTATTAGCTTAAGTGTTGTGGCATGAAAATCAGGGTGTGACAGGTCGGAACCAAAGAAGCTGGTCGGGCTGCCCTCCCTCTCACTCCCCCTCCTCTCCACCGCTCTCTGACCTAGGTGCGATGGCGGCGCCGTAGCCAAATGTCGTCGTCGGCGAGCCTTTGGGCCAAGGCAGCATCGGCGAGGAGGGTTGTGGGCATTCAAAGGTTGAGAAATGGCTAGGCAGCTCGAGTTTCCTGACGCAGCGGTCGCCGCAGCCATCACTGCCTGAAGTTCAGTTAGATCCGGCATTCCGCGCGGCTAGGGCAGTGGCGAAGTGCATCCACGCGGATCCATAGGGCGGCCACAGGTAGGCGTCGTGGTTTGGTGGAGTGAGCTAAGTAATTTTAGTACCATTCATAGTTTTAGTTCAAATTTGTAAATTAGGGTTAGAAGATGATAGTGACTTATTAGGAAACAAGTATTGTAATTAGGGTTAGAAGATAGTGCAGTATTGCAAATGAGTAGTGTAATTGTTTGTTGGCATGCCAGTGCATATTTTTGGTTATGTCACTGTATTTAGTACCTTTCTTAAGAAATGTCCAGTGCATTTGATTAGTGTTTTAAATTACAATAAGTAATTGGTTTATATTTCAGTGCCTTTATAATTAATCTGCTTCTTTGTTTGTCAATTTAATCTCCTGCAGCTTAGATGATGAGGTTTGGGAAGTGAGGCTACATTTTCAAGGCAGAGATAATATGGAGAGAAAGTTTTCAGTTTCAAATGTTAGTTATCTGACCTTATTAGCACTGGTTGAGTTGGAGGGGTATGGATTGGATGCTTTTTTGACTTATGTTAAGGAAGAGAGAAAGGGCTTGGAGGGGGGTGGAGGTCCTGGATAGTGAGGTGAAAGTAGAGGAAATGCTTGACATATTTGTTGATAAGAAGCTCCTGAATATCATTGTGAGAAAAACTACTGATCCAAGCCCAACAGATGTTAATATGGATCACATCTTGCTTGAGGAACAAATTCCCATTAGTAATGTTGGTGAGCCAGTTGTTTACACTGTTTCCCAACAAGTTGTCCTCTATTCAACCTCTAATGCAACTTTGCCACCAATAATCCCTGATGAGCCCTATCTTAACACACAACATAGTTGCAATTTCAACAAGGGGAAAAATGTTGTGGAAGAAGAAGAAGAAGAAGAAGAAGAAGAAGAAGAAGAAGAAGAAGAACAAGAAGAAGAAGAAGAAGAAGAAGAAGAAGAAGAAGAAGAAGAAGAAGAAGAAGAAGAAGAAGAAGAAGAAGAAGATGAGATGGACAAATCCTGTTCGGATTTTGAGTTTTTCAGGGGCGATTACAGAGGGCATAATATATCATACAAGTCTTGGGCTAGGGGTGAAGATGAGGCTGGCACAGGGACAAGCCATAAGCAAAGGGAAGAGGAAGATACTATAGAGAACTATTGTGGAGCTAACTCAGAACCTTCTGAGTTTTGGGAGGAAGATCAAATCCTTTCTGAACATGAAGAAGCAGAGGAACCTTCAGTTGTACCTCAGAAAGGAGCAAAGAAGCTTAAGCATGTCAGAAAACCAGGCCCAACTAGCAAGTCACACAGTGAGCCTGAACACATCAAGTTTGAATATTATGTGCCTGAACCTGATGAAAACTGCTTTCCAAGTGATTTCACAGTGAGCCTGAACACATCAAGTTTGAATATTATGTGCCTGAACCCGATGAATACTGCTTTCCAAGTGATTTTGGCCTTAGTGATGAAGAAGAAGTTCCAAGGTTGCCTTCTGGAAGGAAGAGTAGGGTGAAGAAGAAGAAGGAGAGGAGATGGTATGACCCATCACTGCCTGATGCACATGAGCAGTTTGCAACGCATTTATGCTTCCAACATATTCTGGAGTCCGGAGAAGCACTTAGAAATTTCCATGTTAGGACTCTTAGGAATTTTGAGTATCACAAAAATGAACCAACTAGGGTTATTGCTTGGTGCTCTGATAGAAATTAAGGTTGTGAGTTTTCCATAGTTGCCTCTAGAATAGGTCATGAGGCAACTTTCAGCATCAAGAAGATGAACTGGGATCACAATTGTGGAGCAACATTGGTACGCGTCGGTGCTATACAAACGGTTTTTAACCCCTTTTCGCGACGACATTTGGAACCGTCGCCTAGTGAGTGACGGTGATAGGAGGGTCCTTCCCACACGACCCAGAAACCGTCGGGGATATGCCCTCCTGGCACACACGCTCGTCAAAACGAGGCCGTGTGCGACCGGCGAGCGCTCATATACGGAAATACATACAATAGAGCTAAAAATACAATTATACAGGTGAAATTGTTTCCGGTCGCAAGTACACCCCACACAGTCAGTCTCCGCTAAACATTTCCGTTCGTATGTACATCCCACACAGTCGCTCCAAGGAAAACGTTTCCGTTCGCAGGTACATCACACACAATTTTCCCGTTAAATCGTTTGTGATAGCATTGGCATTGCACACGATATTTACAGTTTTATCATTTGCGTTATTGAATGCATCACACACGGTCCGTAGAAGAAACTGTGTGGCAAAGGCTGTCCGTCACACACAGTTTTTATGTGGTAAACGTTTGAGCAAGGTGGCCTAATGAAAACAGTTTTCAATAGAAAGTCGTGTGTGATTGGTCATTGATCCAACACGGTTTATTCCTAGAAACTATGTGCGTTGCATGAGGTCATCATCCACGGTATTCTCTCAATAACCGTTTGCAATAGCAAAACCCAATTAGCAGGCTAATTCTCCATTAGCAGGCTAATTGCCCTATTATTAATAATCCATTTATTAATATAATTGACATTCATATTAAGCACATAATATATTTCATTTCCATATTAAGGAAGCATGATTTCATAATTGAAATACATCAGAGTACAACATGATATAGCTTCAGCACTCAGCTACCTCATTACACAACTGCACCAGCACCAAATTTCACATGCAACATGTAGAACCTTTCGAAATTAGCATCATAGACGTTATATAGACAGATGCATCTTATCTGGAAAACTGCTGAAGCGGAAGGCGAATATTGAGCCTTCATTCATGTTGAAGGTCTTTGCAACTTTAGGCCAGTGCCTGTGGATGATTGACAGTCCGTCCTTCGTCCTCTCCAGGAACACTTCAATATTGAACCGTGGGTGTTGTATGAAAACCTTCCTTGCCTCCTGACCATAGAGGTGGTTTGAGAGGTAACCATCAGTGAAGTGCTTTGGAAAGGCCTGAAAACAAGGGTGTGCATAAATATTTTCTCTATATTGGAAATAGGGCAAAGGAATAAAAAAGGCAAGGTATAATAGTTAGTACCATCTTTTAGTGAACTGATGTCTTCTTCATTGTGCACATAAAGATCTTGTTGTTTTTGTCACTAATTTCTTTATCCTAACAATCTTTCTGAGTTTCTTGACTTGATTGATATTCATGGACAACTCATTTCCCATATGCAAAAGGGTCAAACAGTGGGTCAAAACCTCTGACAGCAGGACCTACATGTGCAAGACCAAATTGTTAAAAACCTAAATATTAGAATGGTTCCTGCAATTGCACAATAATGTGCTATTAGACAACGTACCGTGCACGTGCTAACCTCGATTGTAAATATACCAATTGTATTTGTTTCTCATGTATTTACTACAACCAAATTTAATTTATTCCTCACATGGTATACAATAACAGAATGCACCCACAACTATTGAACATCGCATTGCAGAATTGAACCAAACAGTTAACTAAACACCACAACACAAATGAATCAAACGTTAACTGAGCACCACATTGCACAATGTATAACCAAACCAAGCATGCTTGACAACTTGGAAATATAGCAATTGTATTCGTTTCTCATGTATTTTGTAAAGATAAATTCGATTTATTTCTCACATGGAAGACAATACAAAATTGCAGCCTGAAGAATTGAACATCACATTTGCAGGATTGAACCAAATAGTTAACTGAAGACGACAACTAATTAACAAAACAGTTAATAAGTGAGCACCACACTGCACGACATATAAAACATATACACTAGAGCAACAGATTGCATGGTAAGATAGCACAATCCACTAGAATTTGTGAAGGAAAGGCAGGAGCAGCACACGCAATGGGTAAACCGAGCATGCTTAACCAACGTAAATAACAAATAGCAAATGGGGTCGGCACGAATGGCAGCCATCGCGATCTCATCCGCGCGTGCGGCCGCGATTTGCTTCTCCGCTGCCAAATGCTCCTTGAGATCCTGGCTATACCGCGTGCACCATGGCTTAGGGCGGCGCTTATTTGGTGGAGGGGGTCAGTGATTTGGGTGAAAGGTGTCGCGCTCGCGCCGGCGGTCGAGGCATGTGAGATGTGGAAGGAGGAGGAGGATGGGAGTCGGGTGTGGATTACCTGCCTGGATAGACGAGGCCGAGCAACGTGAAGGAGGGTCGCCGACGAGGAGGCGGCACTGCAATCAAGGAATGAAGGTTTCAACTTGGAAAGGAAGGCGAAAACATGGGAAATGTGGCTTTTGGTAATGGGGAGGGGGCGGGGAGGTAGATATTTCCGCGGAAGCCGAAAATTTGGAATCGCTTCAGCGAAAAAACTGGCGCGCAAAGTGTCATCAGACATGGTCCCTTATTTATAACTGTGTACGATATGTGAACATCACAAACGATTCAGATAGCTTAACCCGTGTGTGATGAGTTTGAACATCAAAAATTCTGGTTCGAATTTCCCTGGTTACAGTGGTCATCCACGTCATTGCATAATTTGGGTACACAAAGGAGACTACAACACACCCACACTTCTTAATCGAGCAAGTTCAGCAATTAAACAGAGCTAGCTGACCTAACATTACTCTAACAGATTAAAGACCGACACTCTTAATTAAACAAAACAAAGAGTACCACTACGGATGGTGCTTGTCGATCTCCGCCGCCGCCTCCATGTACAGCTCGCGCCCGACGGTCTCCTGGGGAAGGGGCTCCATGGCATCCATCACACCATACTCGGCAAGCATCTCGCCATCCGTGTTCGCTATCTCTTTGGAAAAGGCCGCCACGAGCTGGGCGTGTGTGGCCGCGATCTGGGGTTGGATGGGCTCCATCATCGCAAGGTATGCGGCGGAGGAAAGGAACGGCTGCTCGAACACTCTCGGCGATTGCCAACTCTTCGGCCGCTGGTTGCCGACCGTTGTTGGAGAAGCTTCGTTCGATTTATGCGGTGACCGCCATGAGCTGGGCATGGGCGGCCTTGACATGGTCGTGGGCGACCTCCATCAGGGCTAAGGCCACCGCTGCGGAACGGACAGCTGCTGTGCCGCTCTTGCCAGTTGCTATCCCCGAGGTAGATGTTGCTGCCGCCACCTGAGAAGCAACAGCGGCCGTTTGGGCTGCCTTGGCCGCCCGGTCGCACATTGTGGCCGCACTCATGCACCTTGTTAGCACGCGCATGGCGGCTGCGGCCGCGCTCTCGCCGGAGTGGGCCACCGAAGTTGCCCTCACGACGCGGGTCCACGTGCCCATCTTTCAGCGGCGACGATTGAACAGTGAAAGATATTTGGGGAGCGAGCTAGTGTGGTTGAGACGCCGGCTATGGACTGTAGCCGACGCACCTTCTCGCGTAAACCATAAGCGTACTATACACCAACGTTGCTCTAGGATATTTTGTGCTGCATCTCACGCGGTTGGTTATAATAAACTGTGTGGGATCTACTTGAATTTTCATCTTGATTTGAATTACATAATGGGGTCACAGCGGCAATGGACGGTGTTTGAATTGCTAGACCTTTTATCTGCAGTGAACGTGCAACTATATGTGTGTCGTAAAAGAATTGGAATTATTCAGGGTTTGTTTGAACATTTTATACGTTAAATTGGTTTTCTAGCCATTTGAGGTGCACAATTCAAAATTAAACTACATGCACATGCTCCGGTGCACCAACATGGGTTGTAAATCATATATGTGTCCATGGATTTATGCTTATGTCCCATGCAAGAAACGGAGATGAAATTCGAACACCACGACACCGTGGCTCTCCGGCAAATGTCGACGTACTTGCTTTTGTAATTGTAGTAAATCCAAAATTCGTCTGAAATTCATGAAACTTGGCATGCTATCATGGAGCGGCATCAACATGCCGTGGTAAAAAATTGTCCCATTTGGGGCAGGTTTGGGTATAAGCTTCTCACAACAAGTGTGATGGTTTCGGCAGCGAACGTTTCACCTTTCTAGACGAAACGATATCCGTTGCCTCTTCTCGATTTCAAATTTTTTCCTAGTGTCAACATACAAAAACAGGAGTGTTGTGTCAATTTTGGGATTTTTCGGGGTTCGCTTGGACATTTTTATACATTAACTGAGTTTTATATGCATTCATGTGCATAATTCAAATTTGAACTACAGGCACATGCTCTAACGCATATAAATTAGTTCATGCTTAGGTCCCATGCAAGAAATGGGAATGAATGTCAAATACCATGCCACCGTCACTCAGCCGCAAACATTGAGATACCTGGTTTTTAAATTCTAGTAAATCCAAAGCTTGTCTGAAATTCATGAAACTTGGCATGCTATCATGGAGCGGCATCAACATGTCGTGGTAATTTTTTTGTCCCATTTGGGGCAGGTTTGGGGTTATGCTTCTCACAACAAGCCTGATGGTTTCGGTAGGGAACGTTTCACCTTTCTGGACGAAACAATATCCATTGCCTCTTCTCGATTTCAATTTTTTTCCTAGTGTCAACATAGAACAACAGGAGTGTTGTGTTAATTTTTGGGATTTTTGGGGTTCGTTTGGACATTTTTATGCATTAATTGAGTTTTTAATGCATTTATGTGCATAATTCAAATTTGAACTACATGCAAATGCTCTAGTGCATATAAATTGGTTGAAAATTCAAATCTGTGTTCTTGGTTGCATGCTTAGGTCCCATGCCAGAAATGGGAATGAATGTCAAACACCCTGCCACTGTCACTCGGCCCCAAACATTGAGATACCTGGTTTTTTAATTCTAGTAAATCCAAAACTCGTCTAAAATTTATGAAACTTGGCATGCTATCATGGAGCGGCATCAACATGCCGTGGTAAATTTTTTGTCCCATTTGGGGCAGGTTTGGGTATATGCTTCTCACAAATCAGAGCTTCTCACAACAAGCATGATGGTTTCGGTAGGGAACGTCCCACCTTTGGGGACGAAACGATATCCATTGCCTCTTATTGCTTTCAAAATTTGTCTCGTGTCAACATAGAACAACAAGAGTGTTGTGTCAATTGTTGTGATTTTTCGGGGTTCGTTTGGACATTTTTATGCATTAACTGAGTTTTCAATGCATTTATGTGCATAATTCAAATTTGAACTACATGCACATGCTCCAGTGCATATAATTTGGTTGAAAAATTAAATATGGGTCCTTGGGTGCATGCTTAGGTCCATGTGGGAATGAATTTCAAACAGGAGGGCACCGTTGATTGCCGGCAAAATGTTGAGATACTTTATTTTAAAATTCTAGTAAATCCAAAGCTCGTATGAAATTCATGAAACTTGGCATGCTGTAATGGAGCGGCATCAACATGCCGTGGTAATTTTTTTGTCCCATTTGGGCAGGTTTGGGGATATGCTTCTCACAAACCAGAGCTTCTCACAACAAGCCTGATGGTTTTGGTAGGGAACGTTTCACCTTTCTGGACAAAACGATATCCATTGCCTCTTCTCGATTTCAATTTTTTTCCTAGTGTCAACATAGAACAACAGGAGTGTTGTGTTAATTTTTGGATTTTTTGGGGTTTGTTTGGACATTTTTATGCATTAGTTGAGTTTTCAATGCATTTATGTGCATAATTCAAATTTGAACTACATGCACATGCTCTAATGCATATAAGTTGGTTGAAAATTCAAATATGTGTCCTTGATTGCATGCTTAATTAGATCCCATGCAAGAAATGGGAACGGATGTCACACCATCACTCGGCCGCAAACATTGAGATACCTGGTTTTTAAATTGTAGTTGTTGGATCAAAAGTATGTCTAGAGGGGGGGGGGGGTGATTAGACTACTTGACCAAATAAAAATCTAGCCTTTTCTCAATTTTAGTTCTTGGCAGATTTTAGCTATCTTAGCACAAGTCAAGCAATCTCCACACAATTCAAGCAAGCATGCAAAAGAGTATATGAGCAACGGAAAGTAAAGCATGCAACTTGCAAGAATGTAAAGGGAAGGGTTTGGAGGATTCAAACGCAATTGGAGACACGGATGTTTTTGTCGTGGTTTCGATAGGTGGTGCTATCGTACATCCATGTTGATGGAGACTTCAACCCACAGAGGGTAACGGTTGCGCGAGTCCACGGAGGGCTCCACCCATGAAGGGTCCACGAAGAAGCAACCTTGTCCATTACATCACGGCCGTCGCCCACGAAGGACTTGCCTCACTAGCGGTAGATCTTCACGAAGTAGGCGATCTCCCTGCCCTTACAAACTCCTTGGTTCAACTCCACAATCTTGTCAGAGGCTCCCAAGTGACACCTAGCCAATCTAGGAGACACCACTCTCCAAGAAGTAACAAATGGTGTGTTGATGATGAACTCCTTGCTCTTGTGCTTCAAATGATAGTCTCCCCAACACTCAACTCTCTCTCATAGGATTTGGATTTGGTGGAAAGAAGATTTGAGTGGAAAGCAACTTGGGGAAGGCTAGAGATCAAGATTCATATGGTTGGAATGGAATATCTTGAGCTCAACACAAGTGTAGGTGGTTCTCTCTCAGAAAATGTATATTGGAAGTGTAGGTATGTTCTGATGGCTCTCTCCATGAATGAAGAGTGGGTGGAGGGGTATATATAGCCTCCACACAAAATCTAACCGTTACACACAATTTGCCAAACTCGGTGGGACCGAATGGTTAAACTCGGTCGGACCGATTCAGCAAACCTAGTGACCGTTAGGATTTTCGGTGGGACTGAGATGCAACTTGGTAGGACCGATATGGTTAGGGTTAGGGCAGAACGTAATCTCGGTGTGACCGATTACACAAACTCGGTGGGACCGATTTTGGTAATAAGCTAACCAGAGAGTTGGTCAGGTAAACTCGGTGGGACCGATTCGCTCATCTCGGTGAGATCGAAATGTTACAAAAGGGAAACAGAGAGTTTACATTGCAATCTCGGTGGGAACGATCGCTCATCTCGGTAAGACCGAAACGTTACGAAGGGAAACAGAGAGATTACAATCCCATCTCGGTGAGACCGAGATCCCTATCGGTGTAACCGATTTGCCTAGGGTTTGTGGCAGTGGCTATGACATTTGAAACTCGGCGGCGCCGGATAGAAAGAATCGGTGGGGCCGAGTTTGACTTTTGGTTTAGGTCATATGTGGATGTGGGAAGGTAGTTGAGGATTTTGGAGCATATCACTAATCATTTTGATCAAGCAAGCCATTAAGCAACACCTCATCCCTCCTTGATAGTATTGGCTTTTCCTATAGACTCAATGTGATCTTCGATCACTAAAATATAAAATGTAGAGTCTTGAGCTTCAAGCTTCAGCCATACTTTTTGTCCTTAGAATTTTGAGGGATCCACTTTCCTCATCCATGCCATGCCATTCATTGAGCTTTTCCTGAAATATTAATCTTGGAATAATGTTAGCTCAATGAGCTATATGTTGTTAGGAATTACCAAAACCACCCAGGGATAGTTGCACTTTCAATCTCCCCCTTTTTGGTAATTGATGACAACATATAGATCAAAGCTTCGACAAATGATAATAAGAGTGAAAGATATTGTCGCTTTGAGAAGTATGTGAAAAGCAAGAGCCCCCCCTAAATTTGTGCATATCTTAAGATTTTCTTTGGATTGCAAATGCACAATGAGTTAGGATCATGGGTTACTCTTCCATGTCACATACATCTTGGTGGAGCGCTCAAAATGATAAGAATTAAATACATGCACTCATCACCAAGCAAAGTGAATGATCAAATAGGGATAAAATGATAGTATCATCCAACGAGCATTAATGTAGTGTATGATCAAACACACATGATCATCCAAGTATCACAAACAAGCAAATAAAGTTCAACCACCAAAGAAAGAGAGAATAAAAAGCAACGCTCTCTCTCGAAGCCTATGATCTATACATTTTCTCCCCCTTTGGCAACAAGTTACCAAAAAGTTCATAGAAAATGCATAGCACTAAAACGTCTCTCAAGCTTGGTCTTCAGGTGGTGGTGTCCGGATAACTCCAAGAACGAAGGCTTCAGTCAAAGTAGATGGAGTTGCTGGGGTAGGTGCTAGAGCTGGTGGCACTGAAGCTATAGCTGATGCAGATGAAGTGGCTCTAGTGTCTGGTATTGGTACTGCAGTTGACCTCTGAGCTCTAGGCACTCTGGCAAATGCCTCAGTTGTTGTCTTGCCCTCCCTCTCCTGCATGTCATCCTGAAGTTGCTCCACAACAGACTGGATCTCAGTTACCTTCACATCCATGTCATAGAACTTCTGCTCCATGATTCTTTCCAAGCTCTCCTAGTTTCAAGTCAGGGTGGCCAGTCCTTTCTCTATCCTTAGAGTGGATGCAATCAAGTAGCCAAGCTGATCTTGCTTGCTTTTTAGAACATACTGAGATGCCTCCTCCTGGGTTGGCATCTTTGCATCTTTCTCTGCCTTTGCCTTCTCCCTCTTGGCTTGTGCTTGTACTGAGGATGGTTCATCTTCATCCATAACCACTTGGTTGTCCTCAAAATCTGGATAGATGGCCAAGTGTTCCTTGTCCAACAAGTATGTGCCAGTACCCATCTTTGAGTTAATCAACCCCTGGATCTGTGGGGCATATCCACAGCTTCTCTTTTGGTCTGCAGCAGTCCTCTTGATAGTTTCAACAATGAGACTCATAACCTTGAACTTTTGGGGCACATCAAATATATGTAGCAGATTTATGGAGTGGCCTCTGATCATCTTGTGATCTCCAGACTTGGGCAAAAGAGTATGCCTTAGTATCCAATTGATAGTAGGCAGTCCTGACAGCAAATGGTTCACTGACCCAAACTGGTGAGTCTCAAGGTCTGCATCTGGAATTTCCTTGTACATGCTGGCCATGGAGTTGTGATCCTTATTCTTCTTGGCATAGACATCCAAGTCATCTTCTTGCTCTTCTGGGGCATTGATCAACTGAGCCCATTCTGCAACTGTAGACTGGTATCTAGTGCCTTCAGACATCCAGACAATTCTTCCATCTGGGTAGAAGTGAGCTGTGGAGTAGAATTGCATGATAAGCTCATCATTCCACTTAGTGAGCTTTTGAGCCACAAACTCATCTGCTCCACAAGCCTTGAAACTGTCATACACACCAGGATAGTGTTCCTCATTCTCCTTCATGTAGGTCCAGTCGACCCACCTCATGTCACACACTATAGATTTCTTGTCAAGCAACACTGTCTCATAGAAATCTTGCTGTTCCTTGGTGTGGAACCTGTAATCCACAACAGTTCTTCTTCTTGTAGCATATGGATCTGTCTCTCTCCATTTCCTCAGTCCTGAGTCTCTCCTGATCTTCATGTTCTCAGCCACAGGATGAGCATCATTGTGGTCTGGAATTTTTGGCTTCAATTTTCTCAGAACATGCTCTTCATCTCCTTGTTCTTCAGCAACAGTCTCAGGCACTGGGGCCTTGTTCTTCTCAGCGGTAGATATGTTTCTTGTATTCCTATTTGGTGCAGTCTTGGGCTTGGAGGCATCTTTGGGTGCTTCTTTGGGCTTTGATGAAGCAGCCCCTGTCCTGATAGCATCACCCATAAGCTTCTGGGCCTTAGGTGCTGGTGCAGCAACCTCTTCCTCTTCCTCTTCTTCTTCTTCAGAAGATTGTTTCTCAAATTCTGCCATTGGATCAACTTTGTTGCACCATCTGCCCCTCTTTCTTTCCTTCTTCTCTTTTGCAGCAGCCTCTTTGGGTTGAGATTCCAAAGATGCTTGAGAGTAGGCTCTGGCTTTAGACATAGGCTGTCTCCCTGCTGAGCTCTTGGTCTTCAGACCTGGCTTGGTTGAAGCAGATGTGCCATATTCCTTCTTAAGCACTTTCTTCTTTGATGTGGCATCATCTTCAGTGGCCACATAGTCTTCATCCTCAGACTCTGAAGTTTCCTTCTTCCTTATTCTGGTGGCAGCTTTGGGCAAGTTGCTGGGAGTGCTCCTGCTTCCATCATCTGAGCTGCTAGAGGGACTAGTGCCCTCACTCATGTGAACTTGCTCCTCTGACTTGTTCTGACTGTCACTCTGATCAGACATGATGCAGACACTGACAGCTGACCCTGTGAATAGATTATAGATGAGGTAGAGTGGATAAGCATCACAAAATACAGTGGTTTTTGCAAAAGAATAAATCAAAAACTTAGTTTTAGTTTTCCTCAGAAAGCATTTCGGATCAACCGATTTGCAAACTGGTGATACCGAAGCAGCTGTTGGAACCAAAACTAGTGAACACGGTCAGACCGAGTCACAGTTCGGTGGCACCGAGACTGCTAGGGTTTCACAAAGTCCTGAACTCGGTCACACCGATTTTCAATTCTCGGTCAAACTGAGAATCTCATGTGCAATGGCCTGAGCCGAATCGGTGGTACCGAGTTCCACAACTCGGATGGTCCGAGATGGTTTCGGCGGAAACCTAACCCTAAATTTTCAATTCAACTCTAATCTACGGAGTGTTTTGACTGGATAAGATCGTTTCAATCGTGGCAAGATTCATGGCAAACACAATGTGCTAGGAATCGGATTGAGGATAGCACAGTGATCAAGTTCATACCCTACTTCGGCGATGAACTTGCTACGGCGGCAACGGCGGGAATGATTTCCGTTGACGACGGCGAAGACCAGCGGCAGGAGGCAACTGGCGACGAGGAGGACGATCCGGAGACCCTGAAGGCAGAGCGGGCTAAGCGCGGGCGAAAAGACTTCGCAGAAATTTCCAAAAAAAATTCCCGTGGATATATATAGCTCGACCCTGTCGGTGTGACCGAGTGGAACAACTCGGTGGCACCGAGATTCATAACTGCAAGCAGTTACTGAAACTCGGTGTGACCGAAAGGTTCAAATCGGTTGCACCGAGATTGAAAATCTAGATCGACTTAGTGATCTCGGTATGACCGAAATGGATGAATCGGTCAGACCGAAACGCACAAAGAAGTTTTGGAAGTCTAAGTCTATGACGAATCGGGGACTCCGAGTGCTCCTCACACAGAGTGGTTCGAATCTGACTTGATCAAATTTTGTGATGTAGCATGAATAGAGTTTGAGACGAGAAAATCATAGATAGCTAGAGAGGGTTCTTAGGCATTCTTGTCCATCCACTTAGCAAAAGAAAAGAAAACCAATCAATCAAAACAACAATTGGATGTCCTCGAATGAGTAAAATATGCAATCAACATGCTCACACAATAAAATGGCAATTGAAATATGTGGCAAAGCATGCACAACCAATTCTAGCATCTATCAAACAATTTGCGATGACTAGGTCATCTATATATGAGTATATTGACTTAGGAGTCAAATGAGAACATTTGATCATAGGTCATACTCATCGTTTAAGCACAAGTGGGGTTACCACTTTTACATAAAGCATTGTTGTGTTCACACCATTAGAGTTGCTTTAGCTCAATTCTTAGAGTAAAGCTCCCCCTAGATGTGAGATCCCCCCTAAGAGGGATGAACTAACCTTGGGTTTTGTCGATGATGACTTCATGTAGATGTTGAAGATGTGGATGCTCAATGTTGATGTAGATCATTTGGAGCTATCCATTGGAGTGAGTTGCACTTTCAATACCTACACGGGTTAGTCCCACAAGGAACAAACAAGAATATCCACAGACATAGAGTGATGCACACACAAGATGATGTCTATGAAAGCTTTTAGGTTACCTTGTCCCTTGTCTTACCAACAAGAGGGTTTGTGACTCCTTGAACTAGTGCAAGATGTGGAAGTTGATTGCACTTATTCTTGCGAAGATGATAAGAGTGAAGTATGTTGGCGGAGTCACCCTCAAGAACTCTCTAGTTCTTGTTCTTCGGGATCCACACCATCTTGATGGGAATCCTCGATGTTGTAGTTGTACTTGATGAAGTGGAACTTGAAGTATTCTTGGGAACCCACTTGACCAAGGCCTTAGGAGCTTCTTCAAATGCATCAATTTCTTCTTGAAGCTTGTCCTTGCCTTTTTGCTTGTGGTCTTGTGGTGGAAGATCATCTTGAGCTTGTGTCCCTTCGAAAGAAGTGGGATCATACTTCTCTTGTTGAGGAACAAACTTCGTATTGGGGTATTGATCTTCTTCCCACTCAACTCCATTGGCATTGAACTTTCGTTCAAAACCAACACCTTGATTCTTCCGGTGCCTTCCTTGCTTGCGTACAATTTCCTCGAATTGCTTACTTCCGGTAAGGCTCTTGTAAACACCTTTCTCTATAATTCCCTTCAATAAGCTATTTTATTGCTCAAGTGTAACTTGGCTAAGAGAATCATTAGTGGAATCAAGAGAACTACTAGAAGCAACAATATTGGATTTAGCGTGATTATTGTTACTACTAGAGGAAGAATCTTTCTTGTTCTTGTTACTAGACTTGACTTGAGGCATGTAAGTGGATAGGAGTAAACGCTTGGCAATGTAAGAAGAACTTTTCTTATGAAGATCATCATTGATTGCTTTTAAGAACTCATGCTCTTGCTCAAGGTTGATCTTTTCAAAGCGTAATTTCTCATGAGTCCTTAAAAGTTCTCGATGATCTCCTAAGATAGTTTCATGAGCTAACTTAAGAGTGTTTAGTTCTTTAGTTAGAGACTCAATCTTCTCCTTATCATTGTCATTCGTTTTATCTTGATTAGCATGATGAATTGACGTTTCATCATAGCATTCATCACTAGAGTTGTCAACAAGTAAATCATCATCACCTAACAAGTCATCTTCATCACTATTGAAATCAACATACTCGGGGTGTGATACCTTTGGGCCTTTAGCCATGAAGCATGTTCCAACTCCTTCATTTGGTGAGTCAAATATGTCGTAGGAGTTGGTTGTCACAAGTGCTAGACCGGCAACACCTTCATCTTGAGTATATTCGGAGTCGGAGTGATAGCTTCTCTCGGAGTGGTTGTCGGAGTCGGAGCCGGATACCCATTCACCAACATGAGCTTGATGTCTTCGTTTTGTGTAGCTCCTTGATGACTTGTCCTTTCTTTCCGAATCCTTGCTTCACCATGAGGGTCTTCGTTCATAACGATCATCTCTACTCCTTATTTCTCTAGATGGTGATTCTTCTCTTCTACTTCTTCTCTTGGGAGAATCTTCTCTTCTCTTGTAGGGGGCCGTACACTCATTGGAATAGTGTCCGGGCGTTCCACAATTATAGTAGTTTCGCTCTCGACTAGAAGATCTTTTGTCATTGTAGGACCTTGACTTGGAGCTTCTCTCTTTGCTTCTACTCTTGTAGAACTTGTTGAAGTTCTTCACCATTAAGCTCAATTCTTCATTGAAGGTTTGTTTCTCACTCAATGATGTGGGCGCTTCACATGAGGCTCTGTAAGCACCACTTGATTGTTGTGAAGTTCCTCTTTATCCTTGAGTGAGATCTCATGAGCAACAATTCTTCCGATGACTTCCGTTGGTTTGAGATCTTTGTAATTTGGCATCATTTGGATCAATGTGCACACGGTATCATATTTTCCATCCAAGGCTCTTAGGATCTTCTTGATGATGAATCTATCGGTCATCTCTTCACTCCCTAAGCCGACAATCTCATTTGTGATAAGAGCAAGCCTAGAGTACATTTCAGCGACACCTGCACCATCCTTCATTTTGAACTTGTCAAGTTGACTTTGAAGCACAACCAATTTGGATTCCTTGACGGAGTCGGTACCTTCGTGCATATCAATCAAAGTATCCCAAATTTCCTTTGCATTCTCAAGACAGCTGATTTTGTTGAATTCTTCGGGGCACAATTCGTTGAAGAGGATATCACAAGCTTGAGCGTTGTATTGCAGCATTTTCAACACTTCCGCGGTGGCTTCACGGTTCGGTTCTTTCCCGTCAAAGAATTCACCTTGCAAGCCAATGCACACAATAGCCCAAACGGCGGGGTTATGTCCAAGAATATGCATTTTCATCTTATGCTTCCAACTAGCAAAATTAGTACCATCAAAGTAAGGAGCTCTACGGTGATAATTTCCCTCGCTAGACGCCTTACTCTCCTAGGTTGTGAAACCAAGGCTATGACCACCAAAAGCTATGGAAATCAAAGCAAATGGAGACCAAAGCTCTGAACAACTTGTAGGATCGAAAGTATGTCTAGAGGGGGGGTGATTAGACTACTTGACCGAATAAAAATCTAGCCTTTTCCCAATTTTAGTTCTTGGCAGATTTTAGCTATCTTAGCACAAGCCAAGCAATCTCCACACAATTCAAGCAAGCATGCAAAAGAGTATATGAGCAGCGGAAAGTAAAGCATGCAACTTGCAAGAATGTAAAGGGAAGGTGTAGGATCGGAAGTATGTCTAGAGGGGGGGGGGGTAATTAGACTACTTGACTAAATAAAAACTTAACCTTTTCCCAATTTTAGTTCTTGGTAGTTTTTAGCAACTTTAGGACAAGTCAAGCAATCATCACACAATTCAAGCAAGCATGCAAAGAGTATATAGCAGCGGAAAGTAAAGCATGCAACTTGCAAGAATGTAAAGGGAAGGGTTTGGAGAATTCAAACGCAATTGGAGACACGGATGTTTTTCCTGTGGTTCGGATAGGTGGTGCTATCCTACATCCACGTTGATGGAGACTTCAACCCACGAAGGGTAACGGTTGCGCGAGTCCACGGAGGGCTCCACCCACGAAGGGTCCACGAAGAAGCAACCTTGTCTATCCCACCAGGGCCATCGCCCACGAAGGACTTGCCTCACTAGCGGTAGATCTTCACGAAGTAGGCGATCTCCTTGCCCTTACAAACTCCTTGGTTCAAGTCCACAATCTTGTCGGAGGCTCCCAAGTGACACCTAGCCAATCTAGGAGAAACCACTCTCCAAGAAGTAACAAATGGTGTGTTGATGATGAACTCCTTGCTCTTGTGCTTCAAATGATAGTCTCCCCAACACTCAACTCTCTCTCATAGGATTTGGATTTGGTGGAAAGAAGATTTGAGTGGAAACCAACTTGGGGAAGGCTAGAGATCAAGATTCATGTGGTAGGAATGGAATATCTTGGCCTCAACACAAGGGTAGGTGGTTCTCTCTCAGAACATATGAGTTGGAAGTGTAGATGTGTTCTGATGGCTCTCTCTCCGAATGAAGAGGAGGTGGAGGGGTATATATAGCCTCCACACAAAATCCAACCGTTACACACAATTTACCAATCTCGGTGGGACCGAATCAACAAACTCGGTCGGACCGAAAAGGTAAACCTAGTGACCGTTAGAGATTTTCGGTGGGACTGACATGCAACTCGGTAGGACCGATACGGTTAGGGTTAGGGCATAACGTAATCTCGGTGAGACCGATTACACAAACTCGGTGAGACCGATTTGGTAATTGGCTAACCAGAGAGTTGGTCAGGCAAACTCGGTGGGACCGATTTGCTCTTTCGGTGAGACCAAAAAGTTACAAAAGGGAAACAGAGAGTTTACATTGCAATCTCGGTGGGACCGATTTGCTCTTTCGGTGAGACCGAAAAGTTACAAAAGGGAAACAGAGAGATTGCAACCCCATCTCGGTGAGACCGAGATCCCTATCGGTAGAACCGATTTGCTAGGGTTTGGCAGTGGCTTATGACAAGTGAAACTCAGTGGCGCCGGATGGAAAGAATCGGTAGGACCGAGTTTGGCTTGGAGTTTAGGTCATTTGTGGATATGGGAAAGTAGGTGAGGATTTTGGAGCATATCATTAAGCACATGAAGCAAAAGGCTCATTAAGCAACACCTCATCCCTCCTTGATAGTATTGGCTTTTCCTATGGACTCAATGTGATCTTGGATCACTAAAATGTAAAATGAAGAGTCTTGAGCTTTTGAGCTTGAGCCAATCCTTTGTCCTTAGCATTTTGAGGGTTCCACTTTCACAATCCATGCCATGCCAATCATTGGGCTTTCCTGAAATAATTATCTTGGAATAGCATTAGCTCAATGAGCTATATGTTGTTATGAATTACCAAAACCACCTAGGGATAGTTGCACTTTCAGAAGGGTTTGGAGGATTCAAACGCAATTGGAGACACGGATGTTTTTTTCGTGGTTCTGATAGGTGGTGCTATCGTACATCCATGTTGATGGAGACTTCAACCCACGGAGGGTAACGGTTGCGCGAGTCCACGGAGGGCTTCACCCACGAAGGGTCCACGAAGAAGCAACCTTGTCTATTCCATCACGGCCGTCGCCCACGAAGGACTTGCCTCACTAGCGGTAGATCTTCACGAAGTAGGCGATCTCCTTGCCCTTACAAACTCCTTGGTTCAACTCCACAATCTTGTCGGAGGCTCCCAAGTGACACCTAGCCAAGCTAGGAGACACCACTCTCCAAGAAGTAACAAATGGTGTGTTGATGATGAACTCCTTGCTCTTGTGCTTCAAATGATATTCTCCCCAACACTCAACTCTCTCTCATAGGATTTGGATTTGGTGGAAAGAAGATTTGAGTGGAAAGCAACTTGGGGAAGGCTAGAGATCAAGATTCATGTGGTAGGAATGGAATATCTTGGCCTCAACACAAGGGTAGGTGGTTCTCTCTCAGAACATATGAGTTGGAAGTGTAGATGTGTTCTGATGGCTCTGTCTCCGAATGAAGAGGAGGTGGAGGGGTATATATAGCCTCCACACAAAATCCAACCGTTACACACAATTTACCATTCTTAGTGGGACCGAATCAACAAACTCGGTCGGACCGAAAAGGTATACCTAGTGACCGTTAGAGATTTTCGGTGGGACTGACATGCAACTCGGTAGGACCGATACGGTTAGGGTTAGGGCATAACGTAATCTCGGTGAGACCGATTACACAAACTCGGTGAGATCGATTTGGTAATTGGCTAACCAGAGTGTTGGTCAGGCAAACTCGGTGGGACCGATTTGCTCTTTCGGTGAGACCGAAAAGTTACAAAAGGGAAACAGAGAGTTTACATTGCAATCTCGGTGGGACCGATTTGCTCTTTCGGTGAGACCGAAAATTTACAAAAGGGAAACAGAGAGATTGCAACCCCATCTCGGTGAGATCGAGATCCCTATCAGTAGAATCGATTTGCTAGGGTTTGGCAGTGGCTTATGACAAGTGAAACTCGGTGGCGCCGGATGGAAAGAATCAGTACCGAGTTTGGCTTGGAGTTTAGGTCGTTTGTGGATATGGGAAAGTAGGTGAGGATTTTGGAGCATATCATTAAGCACATGAAGCAAAAGGCTCATTAAGCAACACCTCATCCCTCATTGATAGTATTGGCTTTTCCTATGGACTCAATGTGATCCTGGATCACTAAAATGTAAAATGAAGAGTCTTGACCTTTTGAGCTTGAGCCAATCCTTTGTCCTTAGCATTTTGAGGGTTCCACTTTCACAATCCTTGCCATGCCAATCATTGAGCTTTCCTGAAATAATTATCTTGGAATAGCATTAGCTCAATGAGCTATATGTTGTTATGAATTACCAAAACCACCTAGGGATAGTTGCACTTTCAACCTCCCCCTTTTTGGTAATTGATGACAACATATAGATCAAAGCTTTGACGAATGATAATAAGAATGAAACATATCGTCGGTTTGAGAAGTATGTGATAAGTAAGAGCTCCCCCTAAATTTGTGCATATTTAAAATTTGCTTTGGACTACAAATGCACAAAGAGTTAGAATTATGGATACTCTTCCATGTCACATACATCTTGGTGGAGCGCTCAAAATGATAATAATGAAATACATGCACTCATCACCAAGGAAAATAGAATGACCACATAAGATAGATAAGATATATCAAGCATGCATAAGTGTAGCTTATGATCAAACACATGATCATCAATGTCTCACAAGCATATCAAAGTATCTCGACCAAAAGCAAACAATGTTTGAAAAACCACCAAATAAAGCAACACTCTCTCTCTCTCTCAGCCTATGATCTATACATTTTTCTCCCCCATTGGCAACAAGTTACCAAAAAGTTCCTAGAAAATGCATAGTGCTAGATCGACACTCAGGCTTGATCTTCTGGTGGTGGTGGAGTCCTGATCACTCCAAGGATGAAGGCTTCCGTAGACGTGGTTGGAGTTGGAGCTGAAGTAGATGCTGGAGCTGGTTGGGCTGGTGGTGTGGCTGGAGCTGAGGCGGTGGCTCTTGTGTCAAGAACTGGCACTGCAGACGACCTCGGACCTCGTGGCACTCTGGCAAATGCATCAGTGGTAGTCTTCCCTTTCCTCTCCTGCATGTCATCTTGAAGTTGCTCCACTGCAGTCTGAATCTCTGTCACCTTGATATCCAAGTCATAGAACTTTTGTTCTACGATTCTCTCTAAGCTTGCCTGGTTCTGAGTTAGGGTGGCCAGTCCTTTCTCAATCCTCAGGGTGGATGCAATCAAGTAACTGAGCTGCTCTTGCTTGTTCTTCAAGAAGTACTCAGATGCCTCCTCTGGAGTTGGCATCTTGGCAGCTTTCTCCTTCCTTGCCTTCTCCTTCTGGGCTTGTGCTTGGGCTGATGATGATTCATTTTCATTCATCACAACTTGGTTGTCCTCGAAATCTGGATGAATAGGCAAATGTTCCTTGTCCAACAAGTATGTGTCTGTGCCCATTCTTGAGTTAATCAACATCTGGATCTGAGGGGCATAACCACAGCTCCTCTCCTGATCTGCTGCAGTCCTCTTGACAGTCTCTACTATGAGGCTCATGACCTTAAACTTTTGAGGCACATCAAATATATGAAGCAGGTTGATGGCATGACCTCTGATCATCCTGTGATCTCCAGACTTGGGCAAAAGTGTGTGCCTAAGGATCCAGTTGATCGTAGGCAGACCTGACATAAAGTGTTTCACAGACCCAAACTGGTGAGTATCAAGATCTTCTGCAGGAATCTCCTTGTACATATTTGCCATAGTGTTATGATCCATCTTTTTCTTGGCATAGACATCCAAGTCATCTTCATTTTCTTCTGGGGCATTGATCAACTTTGCCCATTCCTTAACAGTTGAGTGGTACCTTGTACCTTCAGACATCCATGTGATCCTTCCATCTGGATAGAAATGTGCTGTGGAGTAGAATTGCATAATCAGCTCCTCATTCCACTTTGTGAGCTTCTGCCCAACAAAGTCAGCTACTCCACAAGCTCTGAAGATATCTTGCACTCCAGGGTAGTGCTCTTCATTTTCCTTGATATATTCCCAATCAACCCATCTCATGTCACACACAACTGGCTTCTTGTCCAATAAGACTGTCTCATAGAAGTCCTGCTGTTCCTTAGTGTGGAACCTGTAGTCAATACCAGTCCTTCTCCTGGTAGCATATGGATCCTCTACTCTCCGTTTTCTTAGCCCAGAGTCTCTTCTGATCTTCATATCCTCAGCCATAGGATGAGCATCATTGTGGTATGGGATCTTGGGCTTCAACTTTCTCAGCACTTGGCCTTCCTCTTCTTCAACAACAGCTTCAGGCACTGGGGCCTTGTTCTTCTCAGCAGCTGGTATGCTCCTTGTATTTCTCTTTGGTTTTGGCTTTGGAGCTGGCTTGGCTTTGGATGCAGCCTTGGGGGCTTCCTTGGGCTTAGATGCAGTTGCCCCTGATCTTATAGCATCACCCATCAGCTTGGGTGCCTTAGGTGCTGGTGCAGCAACATCTTCTTCTTCCTCTTCTTCATCAGAAGAGTGCTATTCAAATTCAGCCATGGGATCAACTTTCTTGCACCATCTGCCTCTTTTCCTTTCTTTCTTTGTTTCAGCTGCAACTGGCTCTTTGGGTGCAGGCTTCTCAGGAATCTTTGTTGAGGCTCTGGCCTTTGGCATGGGCTGCCTGCCTGCTGGCCTTTTGACCTTTAAGCCTGGCTTGTTGCTCTGTCTTGAGCCATGCTCTTTCTTGAGTTCAACTTTCTTGGAAGTTGCTTCCTCCTCTGCCACATAGTCCTCATCCTCTGATTCTGAGGTTCTCTTCTTCCTTTGTCTTGTGGCAGCTTTTGGCAGGTTGCTGGGGGTACTCCTGCTGCCTTCATCTGAAGAGCTGGAGGGACTAGTGCCCTCACTCATCTGCGTTGGCTGCTCTGACAGGTTCTGGCTATCACTCTGATCTGACATGATGAACAAGCGGACTGCTGACCCTGTGAATAGTTTATAGATGAGGTAGAGTGGATGAGCATCACAAAATGCAGAGAATTTTGCAAAAGAATGATCCAAAAACTTAGTTTTAGTTTCCCACAGAAAGCATTTCGAATCTACCGATTTTTAAACTCGGTGATACCGAAGCAGTTTTTGGAACCAAACTAGTGAACTCGGTTGGACCGATTCACAGTTCGATGGCACCGAGACTGCTAGGGTTTCACAAAGTTCCAAAATCGGTCACATCGATTAGCAATACTCGGTCAGACCGAGTTTTACTTGTGCAATGGCATAAGCCAAATCGGTGGGACCGAGTTTTTCAACTCGGTGGGTCCGAGATGGTTTCGGCGGAAACCTAACCCTAAAATTTTCGGATCAAACCTATTCTATGAGTTCATTGACTGGATAGGAGTTTGTCAAACGTGGCAAGAATCATTATGTTCACAATGTGCCAGGAATCGGTTTGGGGAATAGCACAAAGATTGAGTCCATACCCTAGTTCGGCGGAGACTCGCTACAGCGGCAACGGCGGGGTTGATTCCCGTTGACGGTGACGGAGACCAGCGACTGGAGGCGGCTGGCGGCGAGAAGACGATCCAGAGACCACGTAGGCAGAGCGAGCTATCGTGCGGGCGAAGGGGTTAGGAGAAGTTTCCAAATTTTTGCCCGTGTCTATATATAGCCCGACCCTGTCGGTGTGACCGAGTGGAACAACTCGGTGGCACCGAGATGCAGAACTGTATACAGTTATTGCAACTCGGTGAGACCGAAAGGTTCAAATCGGTTGCACCGAGATCGAAAACATAGATCAACTTAATGATCTCGGTAAGACCGAAAGTGGGGTATCGGTCAGACCGAGAATCACAAAGAGGTTTTGGAAGTTTAAGTCTATGACGAATCAGGGACTCCGAGTGCTCCTCACACAGAGTGGTTCGAATCTGACTTGATCAATTTTGTGATGTAGCATGAATAGAGTTTGAGACGAGAAAAGCATAGATAGCTAGAAAAGGTTCTTAGGCATTCTTGTCCATCCACTTGGCAAAAGAAAAAATAAAGCCAAACAATCAAAACAACAAGTGGATGTCCTCGAATGAGTAAAATAGGCAACCAACATGCTCACACAATAAAATGGCAATTGAAATACGTGACAAAGCATGCACAACCAATTCTAGCATCTATCAAGCAATTGGCGATGACTAGGTCATCTATATATGAGTATATTGACATAGGAGTCAAATGAAAACATTTGATCATAGGTCATACTCATCGTTTAAGCTCAACTGGGGTTACCACTTTTACATAAAGCATTGTTGTGTTCACATCATTAGAGTTGCTTTAACTCAAGTCTTAGAGTAAAGCTCCCCCTAGATGTGATATCCCCCCTAAGAGGGATGAACTAACCTTGGGTTTTGTCGATGATGATTTCATGTAGATGTGGAAGATGTGGATGCTCAATGTTGATGTAGATCACTTGGAGCTATCCTTTTGAGTGATTTGCACTTTCAATACCTACATGGGTTAGTCCCACAAGGAACAAACGAAAATATCCATAAACATAGAGTGATGCACGCACAAGATGATGTCTATGAAGGCTTTTAGGTTACCTTGTCCCTTGACTTACCAACAAGAGGGTTTGTGACTCCTTGAACTAGTGCAAGATGTGGAAGTTGATTGCACTTGTTCTTGCCAAAATGATAAGAGTGAAGTATGTTGGCGGAGTCACCCTCAAGAACTCTCTAGTTCTTCTTCTTTTGGATCCACACCATCTTGATGGGAATCCTTGGAGTTGTAGTCGTACTTGATGAAGTGGAACTTGAAGTAGTCTTGGGAATCCACTTGACTAAGGTCTTGGGAGCTTCTTCAAATGCATCAATTTCCTCTTGAAGCTTGTCCTTGCCTTTCTGCTTTGTAGTCTTGTGGTGGAAGATCATCTTGAGTTTGTGTCCCCTTGAAAGAAGTAGGATCATACTTCTCTTGTTGAGGAACAAACTTTGTCTTGGGGTATTGATCTTCTTCCCACTCAACTCCATTGGCTTTGAACTTTCGTTTCAAACCAACACCTTGATTCTTCCGGTGCCTTCCTTGCTTGCGTATAATCTCCTCGAATTGCTTACTTCCGGCAAGGCTTTTGTACACTCCTTTCTCTATGATTCCCTTCAATAAGCTATTTTCTTGCTCAAGAGTAACTTGGCTAAGAGAATCGTGAGTGGAATCAAGAGAACTACTAGAGGCAACAATATTGGATTTAACGTGATCATTGTTACTACTAGAGGAAGAATCTTTCTTGTTCTTGTTATTAGACTTGACTTGAGGCATGTACATGGATAAGAGTAAACGCTTGGCAATGTAAGAAGAACTTTTCTTGCGGAGATCATCATTGATTGCCTTTAAGAACTCATGCTCTTGCTCAAAATTGAGCTTTTCAAAGCGTAACTTCTCATGAGCTCTTAAAAGTTCTCGATGATCTTCGAAGATAGTTTCATGAGCTAACTTAAGAGTGTTTAGTTCTTTAGTTAGAGCCTCACTTTTCTCCTTATCATTGTCATTCGTTTTATCTTGTTTAGCATGATTAATTGACGTTTCATCATAGTATTCATCACTAGAGTTGTCAACAAGTAAATCATCATCACCTAACAAGTCATCCTCATCACTATTGAAATCAACATACTCAGGGTGAGTTATCTTAGGACCTTTGGCCGTGAAGCATCTTCCAATTCCTTCATTTGCCGAGTCAAATATGTCGAAGGAGTTGGTTGACACAAGTGCTAGACCGGCAACACCTTCATCTTGAGTATATTCAGAATCAGAGTGATAACTTCTCTCGGAGTGGTTGTCGGAGTCGGAGCCGGATACCCATTCACCAACATGAGCTTGATGTCTTCGTTTTGTGTAGCTCCTTGATGATTTTTCCTTTCTTTCTGAATCCTTGCTCCTCCGTGAGTATCTTCGTTCACAACGATCATCTCTACTCCTTCTCTCTCTTGATGGTGATTCTTCTCTTTTGCCTCTTCTTTTTGGAGAACCTTCTCTTCTTTTGTAGGGAGCCGTACACTCATTGGAATAGTGTCCGGGTCTTCCACAATTGTAGCAGTTTCGCTCTCGACTAGAAGATCTTTTGTCATTGTAGGACCTTGACTTGGAGCTTCTATCTTTGCTTCTACTCTTGTAGAACTTGTTGAAGTTCTTCACCATTAGGCTCAATTCTTCGTTGAAGTTTTGTTTCTCACTTGATGATGTGGGTACTTCGCATGAGGCTTTGTAGGCACCACTTGATTTGTTGTGAAGTTCCTCTTTATCCTTGAGCGATATCTCATGAGCAACAATTCTTCCAATGACCTCCGTTGGCTTGAGATCTTTGTAATTGGGCATCATTTGGATCAATGTGCACACGGTATCATATTTTCCATCCAAGGCTCTTAGAATCTTCTTGATGATGAATCTGTCGGTCATCTCTTCACTCCCTAAGCCGGCAATCTCGTTTGTGATGAGAGCAAGCCTAGAGTACATTTCAGCGACACCTTCACCATCCTTCATTTTGAACTTGTCAAGTTGACTTTGAAGCACATCCAATTTGGATTCCTTGACGGAGTCGGTACCTTCGTGCATATCAATCAAAGTATCCCAAATTTCCTTTGCATTCTCAAGAAGGCTGATTTTGTTGAATTCTTCGGGGCATAATCCGTTGAAGAGAATATCACAAGCTTGAGCGTTGTATTGTAGCATCTTCAACTCATCCGCAGTAGCTTCACGGTTTGGTTCTTTCCCGTCGAAGAAGTCACCTTGCAAACCAACACACACAATAGCCCAAACGGCGGGGTTATGTCCAAGAATATGCATTTTCATTTTATGCTTCCAACTAGCAAAATATGTACCATCAAAGTAAGGACCTCTACGGTGATAATTTCTCTCGCTAGACGCCATACTCTCCTAGGTTGTGAAACCAAGGCTATGACCACCAAAAGCTATGGAAATCAAAGCAAATGGAGACCAAAGCTCTGATACCACTTGTAGGATCGGAAGTATGTCTAGAGGGGGGTGATTAGACTACTTGACTAAATAAAAACTTAACCTTTTCCCAATTTTAGTTCTTGGTAGATTTTAGCAACTTTAGGACAAGTCAAGCAATCATCACATAATTCAAGCAAGCATGCAAAGAGTATATAGCAGCGGAAAGTAAAGCTTGCAACTTGCAAGAATGTAAAGGGAAGGGTTTGGATAATTCAAACGCAATTGGAGACACGGATGTTTTTCCCGTGGTTCGGATAGGTGGTGCTATCCTACATCCACGTTGATGGAGACTTCAACCCACGAAGGGTAACGGTTGCGCGAGTCCACGGAGGGCTCCACCCACGAAGAGTCCACGAAGAAGCAACCTTGTCTATCCCACCAGGGCCATCGCCCACGAAGGACTTGCCTCACTAGTGGTAGATCTTCACGAAGTAGGCGATCTCCTTGCCCTTACAAACTCCTTGGTTCAAGTCCACAATCTTGTCGGAGGCTCCCAAGTGACACCTAGCCAATCTAGGAGAAACCACTCTCCAAGAAGTAACAAATGGTGTGTTGATGATGAACTCCTTGCTCTTGTGCTTCAAATGATAGTCTCCCCAACACTCAACTCTCTCTCATAGGATTTGGATTTGGTGGAAAGAAGATTTGAGTGGAAAGCAACTTGGGGAAGGCTAGAGATCAAGATTCATGTGGTAGGAATGGAATATCTTGGCCTCAACACAAGGGTAGGTGGTTCTCTCTCAGAACGTATGAGTTGGAAGTGTAGATGTGTTCTGATGGCTCTCTCTCCGAATGAAGAGGAGGTGGAGGGGTATATATAGCCTCCACACAAAATCCAACCGTTACACACAATTTACCAATCTCGGTGGGACCGAATCAAAAAACTCGGTCGGACTGAAAAGGTAAACCTAGTGACCATTAGAGATTTTCGGTGGGACTGACATGCAACTCGGTAGGACCGATACGGTTAGGGTTAGGGCATAACGTAATCTCGGTGAGACCGATTACACAAACTCGGTGAGACCAATTTGGTAATTGGCTAACCAGAGAGTTGGTCAGGCAAACTCGGTGGGACCGATTTGCTCTTTCGGTGAGACCGAAAAGTTACAAAAGGGAAACAAAGAGTTTACATTGCAATCTCGGTGGGACCGATTTGCTCTTTCGGTGAGACCGAAAAGTTACAAAAGGGAAACAGAGAGATTGCAACCCCATCTCGGTGAGACCGAGATCCCTATCGGTAGAACCGATTTGCTAGGGTTTGGCAGTGGCTTATGACAAGTGAAACTCGGTGGCGCCGGATGGAAAGAATCGGTAGGACCGAGTTTGGCTTGGAGTTTAGGTCATTTGTGGATATGGGAAAGTAGGTGAGGATTTTGGAGCATATCATTAAGCACATGAAGCAAAAGGCTCATTAAGCAACACCTCATCCCTCCTTGATAGTATTGGCTTTTCCTATGGACTCAATGTGATCTTGGATCACTAAAATGTAAAATGAAGAGTCTTGAGCTTTTGAGCTTGAGCCAATCCTTTGTCCTTAGCATTTTGAGGGTTCCACTTTCACAATCCATGCCATGCCAATCATTGGGCTTTCCTGAAATAATTATCTTGGAATAGCATTAGCTCAATGAGCTATATGTTGTTATGAATTACCAAAACCACCTAGGGATAGTTGCACTTTCAGAAGGGTTTGGAGGATTCAAACGCAATTGGAGACACGGATGTTTTTTTCGTGGTTCTGATAGGTGGTGCTATCGTACATCCATGTTGATGGAGACTTCAACCCACGGAGGGTAACGGTTGCGCGAGTCCACGGAGGGCTTCACCCACGAAGGGTCCACGAAGAAGCAACCTTGTCTATTCCATCACGGCCGTCGCCCACGAAGGACTTGCCTCACTGGCGGTAGATCTTCACGAAGTAGGCGATCTCCTTGCCCTTACAAACTCCTTGGTTCAACTCCACAATCTTGTCGGAGGCTCCCAAGTGACACCTAGCCAAGCTAGGAGACACCACTCTCCAAGAAGTAACAAATGGTGTGTTGATGATGAACTCCTTGCTCTTGTTTTTCAAATGATAGTCTCCCCAACACTCAACTCTCTCTCATAGGATTTGGATTTGGTGGAAAGAAGATTTGAGTGGAAAGCAACTTGGGGAAGGCTAGAGATCAAGATTCATGTGGTAGGAATGGAATATCTTGGCCTCAACACAAGGGTAGGTGGTTCTCTCTCAGAACATATGAGTTGGAAGTGTAGATGTGTTCTGATGGCTCTCTCCATGAATGAAGAGTGGGTGGATGGGTATATATAGCCTCCACACAAAATCTAAACATTACACACAATTTGCCAAACTCGGTGGGACCGAATGGTTAAACTCGGTCGGACCGATTCAGCAAACCTAGTGACCGTTAGGATTTTCGGTGGGACTGAGATGCAACACGGTAGGACCGATATGGTTAGGGTTAGGGCATAACGTAATCTCGGTGTGACTGATTACACAAACTCGGTGGGACCGTTTTTGGTAATAAGCTAACCAGAGAGTTGGTCAGGTAAACTCGGTGGGACCGATTCGCTCATCTCGGTGAGACCGAAATGTTACAAAAGGGAAACAGAGAGTTTACATTGCAATCTCGATGGGACCGACCGCTCATCTCGGTAAGACCGAAACGTTACGAAGGGAAACAGAGAGATTACAATCCCATCTCGGTGAGACCGAGATCCCTATCGGTGAGACCGATTTGCCTAGGGTTTGTGGTAGTGGTTATGACATTTGAAACTCGGTGGCATCAGATAGAAAGAATCGGTGGGGCCGAGTTTAACTTTTGGTTTAGGTCTTATGTGGATGTGGGAAGGTAGTTGAGGATTTTGGAGCATATCACTAAGCATTTTGAGCAAGCAAGCCATTAAGCAACACCTCATCCCTCCTTGATAGTATTGGCTTTTCCTATAGACTCAATGTGATTTTGGATCACTAAAATATAAAATGTAGAGTCTTCAGCTTCAAGCTTGAGCCAAACTTTTTGTCCTTAGAATTTTGAGGGATCCACTTTCCTCATCCATGCCATGCCATTCATTGAGCTTTTCCTAAAATATTAATCTTGGAATAATTTTAGCTCAGTGAGCTCTATGTTTTTAGGAATTACCAAAACCACCCAGGGATAGTTGCACCTTCAGTAGTAAATCGAAAACTCGTCTTAAATTCATGAAACTTGGCATGCTATCATGGAGCAGCATCAACATGCCGTGGTAAATTTTTTGTCCCATTTGGGGCAGGTTTGGGTATATGCTTCTCAAAAACCAGAGCTTCTCACAACAAGCATGATAGTTTCAATAGGGAACGTCCCACCTTTGGGGACAAAACGATATCCATTGCCTCTTATTGCTTTCAAAAATTTTCTCGTGTCAACATAGAACAACAGGAGTGTTGTGTCAATTTTTGTGATTTTTCGGGGTTCGTTTGGACATTTTTATGCATTAACTGAGTTTTCAATGCATTCATGTGCATAATTAAAATTTGAACTACATGCACATGCTCTAATGCATATAAATTGGTTGAAAATTCAAATATGTGTTCTTGGTTGCATGCTTAGGTCCCATGCAAGAAATGGGAATGAATGTCAAACTCCCTGCCACCGTCACTCGGCCTCAAACATTGAGATTCCTGGTTTTTTAATTCTAGTAAATCCAAAACTCGTCTGAAATTCATGAAACTTGGCATGCTATCATGGAGCGGCATCAACATGCCGTGGTAAATTTTTGTCCCATTTGGGGCAGGTTTGGGTATATGCTTCTCACAAACCAGAGCTTCTCACAACAAGCATGATGATTTCGGTAGGGAATGTCCCACCTTTGGGGATGAAACGATATCCATTGCCTCTTATTGCTTTCAAAAAAATTCTCGTGTCAACATAGAACAACAGGAGTGTTGTGTCAATTTTTGTGATTTTCAGGGTCTGTTTGGACATTTTTATGCATTAACTGAGTTTTCAATGCATTCATGTGCATAATTAAAATTTGAACTACATGCACATGCTCTAATGCATATAAATTGGTTGAAAAATTCAAATATGTGTTCTTGGTTGCATGCTTAGGTCCCATGCAAGAAATGGGAACGAATGTCAAACACCCTGCCACTGTCACTCGGCCCCAAACATTGAGATACCTGGTTTTTAAATTCTAGTAAATCCAAAACTCTTCTGAAATTCATGAAACTTGGCATGCTATCATGGAGCGGCATCAACATGCCGTGGTAATTTTTTTGTCCTATTTGGGGCAGGTTTGGGTATATGCTTCTCAAACCAGAGCTTCTGACAACAAGCATGATGGTTTCGGTAGGGAACGTCCCACCTTTGGGGACGAAACGATATCCATTGCCTCTTATTGCTTTCAAAAAAATTCTCGTGTCAACATAGAAAAACATGAGTGCTGTGTCAATTTTTGTGATTTTTTGGGGTTCGTTTGGACATTTTTATGCATTAACTGAGTTATCAATGCATTTATGTGCATAATTCAAATTTGAACTACATGCACATGCTCCAGTGCATATAAATTGGTTAAAAAATCAAATCTGTGTCCTTGGGTGCATGCTTAGGTCCCATGCAAGAAATGAGAATGAATTTCAAACACCAGGGCACCGTTGATTGCCAGAACAACGTTGAGATACTTTATTTTTAAATTCTAGTAAATCCAAAACTCGTCTGGAATTCATGAAACTTGGCATGCTATCATGGAATGGAACCCGACATGCTGTGGTATTTTTCGTGTCCATTTTGAGAGAAGGTGCACTCGAATAATGACAACCAACAAAGGCATTTTGAAAAATAGCTGCCTCTTTAATTAATATCTCAAACATTTGTATAATTCAAACCGTGTGCGTTTTGTTAACCATTCACGTGACGCCATGTGTCTTGGGTTTAATGGCTATAGGAGGTGTCGTGCGGACAGCTGCTTGACGTTGACTGAACGGGAGGCGTGCGAGTGCAGTCCGGTGCGCAGGCTGACCGAGAGGCGTGCAAGCTGTCCTCGAATACGCAGGCTCACCGAGAAGCGTGTGAGTTGTACGCTACGCAGGCTCACTGGGAAGCGAGCCCTTTGACTTCCATGGCCGCCCGCCTTCCTCTCCATTAATGGCGCCTGAGCCGCTGCTTAATACGGGTGGCCTTACTGTTCGCCTCCCATTCCCCTCCCTCCCGCAAACCTCCACCAACGCTATGGCGCAAAAGGATCATCTGCCACTAGTCTGCAAGTTTGGTGAAGTCGACTCCGAGCCAGAGGAGATAGAAAATAAGGAGGAATGGGGTCTCATGGACATGGCCCAGAACGAGCTGGCCGCAACGTTTGCTACCCCCGCTCCTATCCAGCTCCCATCCCCGCGCCCGCGCCAGCGACCATCCCCGTAGCATTGACGGGCTAGTCGCCGAGCACTATCGCAAAGCTGGAAGCCGCGGGCGTCAGCGAGGTCTCCGCGGACCCGCATGAGCTCGCGTACATGCCAGCGCCCGTGCCCGTGCGTGCCCCTCCACCCACCGCGGCATCGGTCCCCGTGCGTTTGGCTGCACCCGCCGCATCCGTGCCCGTGCGCGCCCCCCTCAGCGGCATGGGATGCCACCGTCGACCGCTACCTCTCAGCGCCGCCAGCTGCCGTCCTCCCGCGCCCCGCCCGTCAATCCCGTGATGACATGATGTTTGATTTACAAGTGAAGAACATTATGTGCTGCATTGAAGACTTCAACAACGGCGTCCCAGAGGACGACAACGACAACGACGGCGCGGCACGCAGCCTCAGCCGCCGCCGGAAATAGTTTTTTTCTTGGGTTTAATATTGTATCTTGATCATATGAATATAAATTCGCAGTATGTCTGGATGAAAGATATGGTTTGAGCGAACTTGCGTTTCTCTCTCTTAATGTACAAAATTATTAAACGATTTTATTTTGAAAAAACGTCAATGGTTTTTAAATATAAAACACTCATCGCAAACGTTTTAGTTAGAACACCCGTATGCAAACCGACAGCTTCCCTAGGAAGCCAAGGGAAAATGTGCCGAGCAGGATTTTTGCGGCTCTTGATCGCAAACACCGTATGCAAAGTGAGAGCAGGATTTGTTCATCTCTTCAACGCAAATGGTTCTTTTGGATGACCCGTGTGCAACCACTTAGAAACAATTTGGTAAGATTTGCATCTGTCATATTGGGTATGTTGCCATTTGTCAAACTGGAAAGATTGACATTTGTTGATCTAGTAACATTGCCATTTGTCAACCTTGTAACACTGCGATTTGTCAAAATATGAAGCTAAAAATCACTAGCAGTATCTAATTTTTGCAACTAAAATTCAGTAATTAAGCATAGATTTCATTCATAGATTAAGCAGTCGTTCTTAATTTATACAAATAGTTCAACTCGATAGCTGAACCAACCAAACTTTTCCCTAATTGTTGCCAACCACGTACTGAAATAGCTAGTTCAACTATATATACTAGCTAATTTTAAGTACGTTGTACAGTTTGTCGGTGTACTAAAGTAGGGGTACTCTAGTATCCCGAACTTGTGCACGGGCAGTCGCAGCACCCCTCGGCAAGGCTCGCCGGGTGACCGCCAAAGTCCTCCGTTGATCCTTTGAAGCCATCCAAGAGCAAAGTATTTAAGCCAAGGAGACGAGTCCCCGGCAAGAGGAGCTTGCCGGGAAGGCCATTCGAGGCACAAGACCCCGGCAAGAGGAGCTTGCCGGGAAGCCCAACCAGAGCATCTCAAAGAACCTGCCGCAGCGCGCCACGCGTCCCGGCAGGACCCGGCGAGCGACAAGTTCCCGGGCGCGGCAAGGCAACGACCGCGGCAAGGCACTTGCCGCGGCAGGCAGCCACTCTGTACCCGCGCTCCAGCTCACCCACCTACGTGTCGCTCCGGGACCCTTCCCAGCGTACGTGGCGGGAGGCTGTGCAGTCAGGGGTACACTGTGGCATGCAGCGCTGACAGGATCGCCATCATGGCGAGCGATGGCGCCCCTGACGGTCCCTTTTCTGCACCGTCTGGGCGACGTAGACGGGCATTTAATGCCTTTGTCCCCTGCCGTCAGGGTTAGGTATGATACACTGTGTAGGTAGCTGTACCTACGGCAGCATATTTACACTTTTGCCCTTACCTACGTTGCCACCTGTTGGAGACCCCTTGAACATATAAAAGGAGGCCCATGCACAACGTAGGGGGGGGATCGGTCCTCAGAGTAACGCTCGGTCTCGTTAGCTGCTTGGGTGTACTGTAGCACTCAGCGCTCCCGAGCAAGAACTCAATACAATCCACAAAGCAGCAGTAGGAGTGTTATCTCTCCGGAGAGCTCCGAAGCTGGGTAAAAAAACCCCGCGTGCCTCGCCTCGATCCGCTCTTCGCGCGACCTCCACCCCCCGCCGAACCAAGAAGGGGCTCCGTCCCCATAGGTGCTCGGGGAGCCCAGGAAACCCCGGCATCTCTGGCGCGCCAGGTAGGGGGCGTCGAGGTTGTGTGAACCTGATCCGGCGTTCACGCGAGCTGAATCTTCATCGACTTCATCGACATGCCGCCGAAGAAGAAGGCTTCAGAGGCGGCTGCGCCGTCCACGTCGAATCCATCGCCGCCGCAGCAAACGGCCGGTGGGGAGGACGCCGGCGGTAGAACGAGCGTCGACGAGGGAGCCTACGGTGCCAACAAGTCCAAGGACAAGATCGCGCTGCCCGTTGGCGGCGTAGTCGGCTCCCACGACGACCGGGCGTCCGTAGACGCACCGCGCACAGTCTACTTTGTCAGTTCCCTTCTGCAGGGGCTAGGTCGAGGTACTCTGGTGTGCAGAAGTTGCTTTTCGGTCTTCTTATGGCCTCGAGAAAGCTGCGCCATTACTTCCAAGCACATGACATCACAGTTGTCACTCGCTTTCCGCTGAAGAGGATACTGCAGAATCCGGAAGCAACAGGCAGGATTGTTGAGTGGGCATTGGAATTGTCAAGCTTTGGCCTCAAGTTTGAAAGCACTTCAACTATTCAAAGCAGAGCATTGGCAGAATTCAAAGCAGAGTGGACGCCAACACCTGACGAAGAAATCCCAGAGACGAGCATCCCCGTCAAGGAAGCAAACAAAGAGTGGCTGATGTACTTTGATGGTGCGTTCTCGCTACAAGGCGCCGGTGCTGGTGTGCTTCTTGTCGCACCCACCGGAGAGCACCTCAAGTACGTGGTCCAGATGCACTTTCCCAAGGAGCAAGCAACAAACAATACTGCAGAGTATGAAGGATTGCTCGCCGGTCTCAGGATTGCGGCAGACCTTGGGATCAAGCAGCTCATTGTCAGGGGTGACTCGCAGCTTGTCGTCCGCCAAGTGAACAAGGATTATCAGAGTCCGTTGATGGAAGCTTACGTTGATGAAGTGAGGAAGCTGGAAGAGCGCTTTGTCGGCCTACAGATGGAGCATGTTCCTAGAGCTCAGAACGACATCGCTGACGGCCTGTCAAAGTGCGCGGCATTTAAGTTACCTGTGGAACCAGGGATCTTTGTGCTCAAGCTGACTCAACCATCCGTGATGCCACCAACTAGACAGAGCAAGAAGAGGAAGTTGATTTCTGGTGACTATCTTCCGGCAGAGCTTCCCGAAGCCGCCGCCAAGAAGGTCCCCAAGATCAACGCCAAGAGTGCTGAGGAGCAGTCTGCTCCGACAAGCCCCGGGGTTTGTTTCGTTGAAGCAGGCGCTCCTGACAAGTTTCGCTCCGGCAAACTTGCCGGAGATCATCAAGCTCTGGCTGAACCGCGGGTTCTCGCCGTAGAACCGGATGTTCCCGCAGCAGCAGATATGCCTTTAGTCCTTGTTGTCGAGCCGCAGGCTCCAGCATGGGCACAGCAGATCGTCCATTTCCTCCAGTCAAGAGAACTTCCCGAAGAGCCAGAAGAAGCGGAAAAGAGTAGCCCGGCAGTCTAGTATGTACCAGTTCGTTGACAACGCACTGTACAGAAGAAGACTCAACGGAGTGAAATTAAAGTGTATTCCCCGGGAAGATGGACAGAAGCTGTTGGCAGAGGTACATGGAGGCATATGTGGTCATCACATTGGCGCCAGAGCACTTGCCGGCAAAGCGTTCCGGCAAGGTTTCTTTTGCCGACGGCCCTCCAGGATGCAACTGCACAAGTAACCAAGTGTGAAGCGTGCCAGTTCCATTCCAAGCAGATACACCAGCCGGCTCAAGCTCTCCAGACAATCCCTTTACCCTCGCCATTTTCGGTCTGAGGGCTCGACATCCTCGGCCCTTTCCCCCGAGCAGTCGGGGGCTTTGAGTACTTGTACGTCGCAATCGACAAGTTCACAAAGCGGCCAGAAGTGGAACCAGTGAGGAAGGTGACAGCATAGTCAGCAGTCAAGTTCTTCAGGTCGATTGTTTGCCGCTTCAGAATCCCTAACAGGATCATCACCGACAACGGTACACAATTCACGAGTCGCACCTTCATGCAGTACGTCCAAGACCTTGGCGCCAAGGTCTGCTTCGCTTCTGTTGCTCACCCCAGGAGCAACGGTCAAGCAGAGAGGGCAAATGCTGAAGTGTTGCGTGGACTCAAGACCCGGACTTTTGTCAGGCTGCACAAGTGCGGAAGAAACTGGATCGAGGAGCTACCGGTGGTTCTTTGGTCGATCAGGACGACGCCAAATTGAGCCACTGGCCAGACACCTTTCGCTCTAGTCTATGGAGCAGAGGCAGTTACCCCCATGGAACTCGTATACGGGTCACCTCGAGTGCTCGCTTATGATGAGCTTGAGCAAGAGCAGCTGCGACGAGATGACGTGCTGCTCCTTGAGGAAGACCGTCTTCAGGCTGCTGTACGAGCTGCTCGATACCAGCAAGCTTTGCGCCGCTACCATAGCCGCAAAGTTAAAGCCAGAAGTCTCGAGGAAGGCGACCTTGTTCTTCGGCGTGTTCATTCCGCCAAGAATTCCAACAAGTTGACGCCGAAGTGGGAAGGCCCTTACCGGGTGAAACGAGTCACTAGGCCTGGCGCTGTCCGCCTTGAGACCGAGGATGGCTCTCTGGTGAGCAACTCCTGGAACATCGAGCATCTTCGTAAGTTTTACCCGTAAGGCGCGGTTGTCGGACCCTGTTCGGCAACCACCATTTTGTACAAGTCTTGCCGCTGTTGCATGTAATCCTTTGTACAAAGCCAGGCGCAGACCCTCACCATAAATAAAACTCACGTGCTCCGCACACCCTGTCAATTTCATGCCTTTCGGCATAAATTGTCTGACACTTTGTGCAGCGAGCCCCCCTCGGTAAGCAATAACGAGCCATAAGGCTCCATACTATTGTTCTCTCTTTTCTTTTTCTCAAGGAAAGGAAGGATCGTTCACCCACAAGTTAGCCGGGGGGGAAGGGAAGATAATGGTATGGACCCGGCGTCGTTCAGGAAAAATTCCGCCTTGCCGGGGAGCAAACGACAAAAAAAAGCTAAGTGCCAAAGTTTGAGCAATCAGATTTTTTTTACTTTAAGTTATTTTCCTTGAACGACCATGCTTTGTATGGAAAACCTGTGCGCGAAGGAACCAGCTCGTGGCTAGTTTCGCCCTTACTTTGCTTCGAGTTCGCTCAACAGCTTAAGTGTGCCGCGACTAGAGTCGCGCCCTTACTTTGTTTTCGAGTTCACTCAGCAACTTAAGCGAGCTGCGACTTGTCGCGACAAGGTTTCTTGTCGGTAACGGCACCGCCAGCAGGCTGCTGACGTCCCGCACTCAGCCCTCGCGGCAAAGGTGCCTACACCGGCAGGTTCCCTAAAAAGCGTAGGGCAAAAACATACAAAGGAAGGAATCGAGTAAAGGGAATAACATTGCAATCGTGACATGAAACAAAGTTATATTACAAGATAGCTTGTCGCGGCTCTAATAAAATGTTTTCATAACATGACCAGCAAAGGAGAAAATAGGCGGCCTAGTCCGCGCGGTCGCCCTCGACCCTCTTGATGCCGCTCACCTTGTCCACAATGGGTGCGACGAGGGTCTCAAGCTCCTCCAGATCAGCTTCAGGCGGCAGGGACCTGAGGACGTTAGCGAGGCGGAGGCCCGGGTTGCGGAAGGCCACCTTCATCAGCACCTTTTTGAGAGCTCCCGCGCAGATCTCGCGCGACTCGTCGGCCAGCTGCTTTGGGATCCTCTCCCGGAGTTGCTGGAGGGCCGTCGCCACACCTCTGAAGAACAAGGTGAGCTTGGAGCTAGATGGGAGGCTGTCGTCAGAGGAATACCCGAGACCCTCCACCCCCAGCAGCGCCAACTCCTTGTCGATGTTTGCGGCAGCATTCACGAGACCCTCCGTCCACTGCTCCACAGTCTCTCTGAAGGTGTTCTGGGTGGTAGCGACGCTTTCCAGCAACGCCTGGTCGGCCTCGATCTCCTTCTTCAGGGCTGCCTCCTGCTCCCTGGCGCCGTCCAGCGTCTTGGTCAGAGCAGCCAGCTTCAGCTCAAGATCGGCGTTGGAGTCCTTGGCGGCGTCAAGCTCCTTGATCTTCTCAGCGAGACGGCCCTGCAGATCGCCAAAGGTGTAGGCGTCCTTCTCGCGCTCATGCTTGAGCGTGGCAAGCGCTTCACCGCTCGCCTTGAGATCACTCTCCAGCTGCGCCACTTTCGCCTCCAGCTCCTTCTTGGCGGCCTCGGCAGCTGCGGCAGCGTCCTTTGCTTCCTTGAGGGCTCCGCCGAGTGCTTGCTCGCGCGCCGCAAGCTCCTCTTCGTGGCTGTCTAGGCTGGCCTTCAGCTGCACCAACTCGCCGTCCCGCGCGGATAACTCCTCGGCGGCAAGCCGCTGTTGCTCTGCAACCTCTGCCTTCTCGAGGATGAAAGCCTCCTGCGCCTCATCGAGCTGCACCCGCTCCGCCGCCAGCGACTGGAGAGCTGCCTGGTTGAGGCCTCGGAGCTCCTCCGCGCGCTTCTCCACGTCCACCCCCGCCTTTGCGACGAGCGCTTCGCGGGACTCCAGTTTGGCCTGGCGGGCGCGGTAGAGCGACACCAGCTTCCGCAGCAGCCGCTCCTCCTCGGGCTCGTCGTTGCTGCTGCTTGGTACTGTTGGAAATATGCCCTAGAGGCAATAATAAATTGATTATTATTATATTTCCTTGTTCATGATAATCGTTTATTATCCATGCTAGAATTGTATTGATAGGAAACTCAGATACATGTGTGGATACATAAACAACACCATGTCCCTAGTAAGCCTCTAGTTGACTAGCTCGTTGATCAATAGATGGTTACAGTTTCCTGACCATGGACATTGGATGTCATTGATAATGGGATCACATCATTAGAAGAATGATGAGATGGACAAGACCCAATCCTAAGCCTAGCACAAGATCATGTAGTTCGTATGCTAAAGCTTTTCTAATGTCAAGTATCATTTCCTTAGACCATGAGATTGTGCAACTCCCGGATACCGTAGGAATGCTTTGGGTGTGCCAAACGTCACAACGTAACTGGGTGGCTATAAAGGTGCACTACGGGTATCTCCGAAAGTGTCTGTTGGGTTGGCACGAATCGAGACTGGGATTTGTCACTCCGTGTGACGGAGAGGTATCTCTGGGCCCACTCGGTAGGACATCATCATAATGTGCACAATGAGATCAAGGAGTTGATCACGGGATGATGTGTTGCGGAACGAGTAAAAGAGACTTGCCGGTAACGAGATTGAACAAGGTATCGGGATACCGACGATCGAATCTCGGGCAAGTATCGTACCGATAGACAAAGGGAATTGTATACGGGATTGATTAAGTCCTTGACATCGTGGTTCATCCGATGAGATCATCGTGGAACATGTGGGAGCCAACATGGGTATCCAGATCCCGCTGTTGGTTATTGACCGGAGAACATCTCGATCATGTCTGCATGTCTCCCGAACCCGTAGGGTCTACACACTTAAGGTTCGATGACGCTAGGGTTATAAAGGAAGCTTGTATGTGGTTACCGAATGTTGTTCGGAGTTCCGGATGAGATCCCGGACGTCACGAGGAGTTCCGGAATGGTCTGGAGGTAAAGATTTATATATGGGAAGTCCTGTTTTGGTCACCGAAAGAGTTTCGGGTTTTATCGGTAACGTACCGGGACCACCGGAGGGGTCCGGGGGTCCACCAAGTGGGGCCACAAGCCCCGGAGGGCTGCATGGGCCAAGTGTGGGAGGGGACCAGCCCCAGGTGGGCTGGTGCGCCCCCCCACAAGGGCCCAAGGCGCAAGGGAGAGGAGAAGGGGGCAAACCCTAGGGCAGATGGGCCCTAGGGCCCATACTGGTGCGCCTCCCTCTCCCCTCCCCTCTTGGACGATCCCCTTGTGCCCCATCTAGGGCTGCCGCCCCCCTAGGGGTGGGAACCCTAGAGAGGGCGCAGCCCCTCCCCTTCCCTATATATATTGAGGCATTAGGGCTTCCCACAACACGTGATTCGATCTCTCTCTCGTTGGTGCAGCCCTGCGTCTCTTCTTTCTCCTCTCTTGCGATGCTTGGCGAAGCCCTGCTGGATTGCCACGCTCCTCCATCATCACCACGCCGTTGTGCTGCTGCTGGATAGAGTCTTCCTCAACCTCTCCCTCTCTCCTTGCTGGATCAAGGCATGGGAGACGTCACCGGGCTGTACGTGTGTTGAACGCGGAGGTGCCGTCCGTTCGGCACTTGGTCATCGGTGATTTGAATCACGACGAGTACGACTCCATCAACCCCATTCACTTGAACGCTTCCGCTTAGCGATCTACAAGGGTATGTAGATGCACTCTCCTTCCCCTCGTTGCTGGTTTCTCCATAGATAGATCTTGGTGACACGTAGGAAATTTTTTGAATTTCTGCTACGTTCCCCAACAGTGGCATCATGAGCTAGGTCTATTGCGTAGATTCTATGCACGAGTAGAACACAAAGTAGTTGTGGGCGTTGATTTTGTTCAATATGCTTACCGTTACTAGTCCAATCTTGTTTCGACGGCATTGTGGGATGAAGCGGCCCGGACCAACCTTACACGTACGCTTACGTGAGACCGGTTCCACCGACTGACATGCACTAGTTGCATAAGGTGGCTGGCGGGTGTCTGTCTCTCCCACTTTAGTCGGAACGGATTCGATGAAAAGGGTCCTTATGAAGGGTAAATAGCAATTGGCATATCACGTTGTGGTTTTGCGTAGGTAAGAAACGTTCTTGCTAGAAACCCATAGCAGCCACGTAAAACATGTAAACAACAATTAGAGGACGTCTAACTTGTTTTTGCAGGGTATGCTATGTGATGTGATATGGCCAAGAAGAATGTGAAGAATGATATGTGATGTATGAGATTGATCATGTTCTTGTAATAGGAACCACGACTTGCATGTCGATGAGTATGACAACCGGCAGGAGCCATAGGAGTTGTCTTTAATTTATTTATGACCTGCGTGTCAACATAAACGTCATGTAATTACTTTACTTTATTGCTAACCGTTAGCTGTAGTAGTAGAAGTAATAGTTGACGTGACAACTTCATGAAGACACGATGATGGAGATCATGATGATGGAGATCATGGTGTCATGCCGGTGACGACGATGATCATGGAGCCCCGAAGATGGAGATCAAAAGGAGCAAAGTGATGATGGCCATATCATGTCACTATTTGATTGCATGTGATGTTTATCATGTTTATACATCTTATTTGCTTAGATCGACGGTAGTAAATAAGATGATCCCTCATTAAAATTTCAAGAAAGTGTTCCCCCTAACTGTGCACCGTTGCGAAAATTCGTCGTTTCGAAGCACCACGTGATGATCGGGTGTGATAGATTCTTACGTTCACATACAACGGGTGTAAGACAGATTTACACACGCGAAACACTTAGGTTGACTTGACGAGCCTAGCATGTACAGACATGGCCTCGGAACACAAGAGACCGAAAGGTCGAGCATGAGTCGTATGGTAGATACGATCAACATGAAGATGTTCACCGATGATGACTAGTCCGTCTCACGTGATGATCGGACACGACCTAGTTGACTCGGATCATGTAATCACTTAGATGACTAGAGGGATGTCTATCTGAGTGGGAGTTCATAAGATGAATTTAATTATCCTGAACATAGTCAAAAGGTCTTTGCAAATTATGTCATAAGCTCGCGCTTTAGTTCTACTGTTTTAGATATGTTCCTAGAGAAAATATAGTTGAAAGTTGAAAGTAGCAATTATGCGGACAGTAGAAGGCTTGTGTCCTTAATGCACCGCTCAGTGTGCTGGACCTCGAACGTGGTCTGTGGATGTTGCGAACATCTGACATACACGTTTTGATGACTACATGATGGTTCGGTAATGATAAATGGTTTAGAATTGGGGCACCGAAGACATTTTTGAAATGTCGTGGAACATATGAGATGTTTCGAGGGCTGAAATTGGGATTTCAGGCTCGTGCCCACGTCAAGAGGTATAAGACCTCCGACGATTTTCTTTGCCTGCAAACTAAGGGAGAAAAGCTCAATCGTTGAGCTTGTGCTCAAATTGTCTGAGTACAACAATCACTTGAATCGAGTGGGAGTTGATCTTCCAGATAAGATAGTGATGTTTCTCCAAAGTCATTGCCACCAAGCTGCTAGAGCTTCGTGATGAACTATAACATATCAGGGATAGATATGATGATCCTTGAAATATTCACGATGTTTGACACCGTGAAAGTAGAAATCAAGAAGGAGCATCAATTGTTGATGGTTAGTGAAACCACTAGTTTCAAGAAGGGCAAGGGCAAGAAGGGATACTTCATGAAACGGCAAATCAGTTGCTGCTCTAGTGGAGAAACCCAAGGTTGAACCCAAACCCGAGACTGAGTGCTTCTGTAATAAGGGGAACATCCACTAGAGCAAAATTACCCTAGATACTTGGTAGATGAGAAGGCTGTCGATAGAAGTATATTGGATATACATTATGTGAATGTGTACTTTACTAGTACTCCTAGTAGCATCAGGGTATTAGATACCGGTTCGGTTGCTAAGTGTTAGTAACTCGAAATAAAAGCTACGGAATAAACAGAGACTAGCTAAAGGTGAGTTGACGAGATGTGTTGGAAGTGTTTCCAAGGTTGATATGATCAAGCATCACACGCTCCCTCTACCATCGAGATTGGTGTTAAACCTAAATAATTGTTATTTGGTGTTTGCGTTGAGCATAGACATGATTGGATTATGTCTGTCGCAATACAGTTATTCATTTAAGGAGAATAATGGTTACTCTATTTAATTGAATAATACCTTCAATGGTCTTGCACCTAAAATAAATGGTTTATTGAATCTCGATCATAGTGATACACATGTTCATGCCAAAAGATATAAGATAGTAATGATAGTACCATCTACTTGTGGCACTGCCATGTAAGTCATATTGGTGTAAAACGCATGAAGAAGCTCCATGTTGATGGATCTTTGGACTCACTCATTTTTTTGAAAAAGGATTGAGACATGTGAACCATGTCTATTGGTATATACGCATGAAGAAACTCCATGCAGATGGACCGTTTGGACTCACTTGATTTTGAATCGCTTGAGACATGCAGATCATACCACATGGGCAAGATGACTGAAAGCTTCGGTTTCAGTAAAATGGAACAAGAAAGCAACTTGTTGGAAGTAACACATTTTGATGTGTGCAGTCCAATGAGTGCTGAGGCACGCAGTGGATATCGTTATGCTCTTACTTCACAGATGATTTGAGTAGATACTGAGCATATTTACTTGATGAAACACAAGTCTGAATTATTGAATGGTTCAAGTAATTTCAGAATGAAGTTGAAGATCTTCGTGACAAGAGGATAAAATGTCTATGATATGATCACAGAAATGAATATCTGAGTTACGAGTTTGGCACTGTGAAAATTGTTTCACGACTAGTACCGCCTGGAACACCATAGAGTGATGGTGTGTCCGAACATCATAACTGCACCCTATTGGATATGATGCATACCATGATGTCTCTTATCAAATTACCACTATCGTTCATGGGTTAGGCATTGGAGACAATCGCACTCACTTTAAATAGGGCACCACATAATTCCGATGAGATGACACCGTATGAACTATGGTTCAAAGAAACCTAAGCTGTCATTTCTTAAAAGTTTGGGGCTGCGACGCTTATATGAAAAGTTTCAGGCTGATAAGCTCGAACCCAAAGCGGATAAATGCATCTTCATAGGACACCCAAAATAGTTGGGTATACCTCCTGTCTCAGATCCGAAAGCAATAGGGATTGTTTCTAGAATCGGGTCCTTTCTCGAGGAAAAGTTTCTCTCGAAAGAATTGAGTGGGAGGATGGTGGAGACTTGATGAGGTTATTGAACCGTCACTTCAACTAGTGTATAGCAGGGCACATGAATTGTTCCTATGGCACCTACACCAAATGAAGTGGAAGCTTATGATAGTGATCATGAGACTTCGGATCAAGTCACTCCCAAACCTCGTAGGATGACAAGGATGCGTACTACTTCAGAGTGGTACGTAATCCTGTCTTGGAAGTCATGTTGCTAGACAACAATGAACCTACGAGCTATGGAGAAGCGATGGTGGGCCCAGATTCCGATGAATGGCTCGAGGCCATATAATCCGAGAGAGGATCCATATATGAAAACAAAGTGTAGACTTTGGAAGAACTACTTGATGGTTGTAAGGCTGTTAGGTACATATGGATTTTAAAGGAAGACGGACAATGATGGTAAATGTCACCATTAAGAAAGCTCGACTTGTCATTAAGATGTTTTCCGACAAGTTCAAGGAGTTGACTGCGATGAGGCTTTCTCACTCGTAGCGATGCTAAGAGTCTGTTGGAATTATGTTAGCGATTACTGCATTATTTATGAAATCGTGCAGATAAGATATCAAAAAACATTGTTTCCTCGACGATTTTCTTGAGGAAAGGTTGTATGTGATACAACTAGAAGATTTTTGTCAATCCTGAAAGATGCTAACAAGTATGCAAAGCTCCAGCAATCCTTCTAAGGACTGGAGTAAGCATCTCGGAGTTGGAATGTACGCTTTGATGAGATGATCAAAGATTTGGGTTTTTACAAGGTTTATGAGAAACTTGTATTTCCAAAGAAGTGAGTGGGAGCACTATAGAATTTCTGATGAGTATATGTTGTTGACATATTGTTGATCAAAAATGATGTAGAATTCTGGAAAGCATATAGGGTTATTTGAAAAGTGTTTTTCAATGGAAAACCTGGATTAAGCTACTTGAACATTGAGCATCAAGATCTATAAGGATAGATAAAAAACGCTTAATAGTACTTTCAAACGAACACATACCATGACAAGATTTTGAAGGAGTTCAAAATAGATCAGCAAAGAAGGAGTTCTCGGCTGTGTTACAAGGTGTGAGTATTGAGCAAGACTCAAGACATGACCACGGCAGAATAGAGAGAAAGGACGAAGGTCGTCCCCTATGCTTTAGTCGTAGGCTATAAAGTATGCTATGTTGTGTACCGCACCTAAAGTGTGCCAAACCATGAGTCAGTCAAGGGGTACAAGTGTGATCTAGAAATGGATCACAGGACAACGGTCAAGGTTATCCTTAGTAACTAGTGGACTAAGGAATTTTCTCGATTATGGAGGTGGAAAAAGAGTTTGTCGTAAAGGGTTGCGCCGATGCAAACTTTGACACTAATCCAGATTATTCTGAGTAGTTAACTGGATTCGTATAGTAGAACAGTTATTTGGAATAGCTCCAAATAGAGCGTGGTAGCTGCATCTGCAAGATGACATAGAGATTTGTAAAGCACACATGGATCTGAAAGGTTCAGACCCATTGACTATAACCTCTCTCACAAGCATAACATGATCAAACCCAGAACTCTTGGGTGTTAGTCACATAGGGATGTGACCTTGAGTGTTAATCACATATCGATGTGAACTAGATTATTGACTCTAGTGCAAGTGGGAGACTGTTGGAAATATGCCCTAGAGGCAATAATAAATTGATTATTATTATATTTCCTTGTTCATGATAATCGTTTATTATCCATGCTAGAATTGTATTGATAGGAAACTCAGATGCATGTGTGGATACATAAACAACACCATGTCCCTAGTAAGCCTCTAGTTGACTAGCTCGTTGATCAATAGATGGTTACGGTTTCCTGACCATGGACATTGGATGTCATTGACAACGGGATCACATCATTAGAAGAATGATGAGATGGACAAGATCCAATCCTAAGCCTAGCACAAGATCATGTAGTTCGTATGCTAAAGCTTTTCTAATGTCAAGTATCATTTCCTTAGACCATGAGATTGTGCAACTCCCGGATACCGTAGGAATGCTTTGGGTGTGCCAAATGTCACAACGTAACTGGGTGGCTATAAAGGTGCACTACGGGTATCTCCGAAAGTGTCTATTGGGTTGGCACGAATCGAGACTGGGATTTGTCACTCCGTGTGACGGAGAGGTATATCTGGGCCCACTCGGTAGGACATCATCATAATGTGCACAATGAGATCAAGGAGTTGATCACGGGATGATGTGTTGCGGAACGAGTAAAAGAGACTTGCCGGTAACGAGATTGAACAAGGTATCGGGATACCGACGATCGAATCTCGGGCAAGTATCGTACCGATAGACAAAGGGAATTGTATACGGGATTGATTAAGTCCTTGACATCGTGGTTCATCCGATGAGATCATCGTGGAACATGTGGGAGCCAACATGGGTATCCAGATCCCGCTGTTGGTTATTGACCGGAGAACATCTCGATCATGTCTGCATGTCTCCCGAACCCGTAGGGTCTACACACTTAAGGTTCGATGACGCTAGGGTTATAAAGGAAGCTTGTATGTGGTTACCGAATGTTGTTCGGAGTTCCGGATGAGATCCCGGACGTCATGAGGAGTTCCGGAATGGTCCGGAGGTAAAGATTTATATATGGGAAGTCCTGTTTTGGTCACCGAAAGAGTTTCGGGTTTTATCGGTAACGTACCGGGACCACCGGAGGGGTCCGGGGGTCCACCAAGTGGGGCCACAAGCCCCAGAGGGCTGCATGGGTCAAGTGTGGGAGGGGACCAGCCCCAGGTGGGCTGGTGCGCCCCCCACAAGGGCCCAAGGCGCAAGGGAGAGGAGAAGGGGGCAAACCCTAGGGCAGATGGGCCCTAGGGCCCATACTGGTGCGCCTCCCTCTCCCCTCCCCTCTTGGCCGCCACCCTTGTGCCCCATCTAGGGCTGCCGCCCCCCCTAGGGGTGGGAACCCAAGAGAGGGCTCAGCCCCTCCCCTTCCCTATATATATGGAGGCATTAGGGCTTCCCACAACACGTGATTCGATCTCTCTCTCGTTGGTGCAGCCCTGCGTCTCTTCTTCCTCCTCTCTTGCGATGCTTGGCGAAGCCCTGCTGGATTGCCACGCTCCTCCATCATCACCACGCCGTTGTGCTGCTGCTGGATAGAGTCTTCCTCAACCTCTCCCTCTCTCCTTGCTGGATCAAGGCATGGGAGACGTCACCGGGCTGTACGTGTGTTGAACGCGGAGGTGCCGTCCGTTCGACACTTGGTCATCGGTGATTTGAATCACGACGAGTACGACTCCATCAACCCCGTTCACTTGAACGCTTCCGCTTAGCGATCTACAAGGGTATGTAGATGCACTCTCCTTCCCCTCGTTGCTAGTTTCTCCATAGATAGATCTTGGTGACACGTAGGAAAATTTTTGAATTTCTGCTACGTTCCCCAACAGGTACATCGACCAACGTCAGCCCAGCGGAGGCGAGCACCTCCACGTCGAAGCTTTCTCCTTCGACTGGCGCCCTGGACGTTGACGCCCAGGGGAGGTTGATGAAGATGCCAGCGCCGGCCTTCAAGTAGACGCCTGGCTGGGGTTCCTCGGAGCCTGACGCTGCGGCAGCGGCGGAAGGATCAGCGGTCGGTGTAGCGCCTGTCGCTCCTGCGGCCCCAGGGTCGTCAGTATGATCGCTGGACCCCCCGTCAGCTGCTGCAGCGGCAGCCTTGGCGGCCTCTTCGCCGGCGGGATCATCGGCGCCGGCCGTCTCCTCGGTGGCAGTGGCGTCATCAATAATGACTTCGGTCTCCATCGGCTCCACAGTGGATGGATCTGACAGCCGGAAAAAGAAGAAAAGTTAAGCAAATACCCAAAAAGGAGAACCCAAGGGAGGTTTAGAAGCAAGGAGTACATGTACCAGGCTCGGTGGTGGGGATCTCCGCTACCGGGGGTTCGCTGGTACCGTCCCTTGCCGGAGACTTCTCCCTCGCCGGGGAACTCTCCCTCGTCGGGGACTTCTCCCTTGCCGGGGAGCTCTCCCTCACCGGAGAATTCTCCCTTGGCGGCATAGTCGAAGCAGGTGGCACATTAGGGGTGGCCTCCGGGCGCTCCTGGTGGAGCTGCTCTGCTCCTACATAAGCCAACGGTCAGATATCAGCAAGCAAAGAGTATCCATGCGCGCCTAACAGCTGGAAGTGAACCATATACTTACGCTGGGGGCTGCGCTGGGGGCTGCTCTGAAGAACGGCCGTCGGGTCCGGCAAGTTTATCTCGGGCGCACCCCCTGCTCCCACGGTGGGGTCATCCTCGATAACAATCACCGGGACCTTGGCCCTCTTTGCCATTCTCTGGGCCAGCGTCCTAAAAAGGAATGAGTTCAGAGTAAGGCAAATGAGATACAATACAAGACAACAAGTATTGAAGACATGCAAATACAACAAGGATCTTACTCTCCTTCTTCTTCGTCGGAGCTGAGTGCGGAGAAGTCAAAGCCTGGCCCACCTCCGGCGCGAGGAGGCGGGGGAGTGGGATCTCTTGGCCGCTTGGCGGGAGCTGGGGCAGCAGGCCGAGAGGATCCCGCCCCAGTTGCCGCCGCAGCGCGAGGTGTTCCCGCGGCAACAAAACTTGCCACGGTGGAGCGTGTCGTGCGGCGCGGTGGGGGTTGACTCGCCCGCTGCTCCGCTACGTCCCCGGCCTTGCGAAGACGCTTTCTTGGTGGAGCCGGGGGCTCTGCTTGCGGAGCCGGGGGCTCTACTTGCGGCAGGCTGTCTGAAGAAGAAGAGGAAGAGGAGCCGATCTCCAATGAGTCGCTCGTGTCCTTGGCAGGCCTGCTCGGCCCGACGTCGTGCTCGGCGGACCTCCTCTCGCCGGCAAGCTCCTCTCGGTCGGCAAGGCTTGCCGCCTCTGCTGCCGCTGCTTCCTCCACGGTGAACCCAAACTCGCCCGCGGCGGCGGCTGCCGCCGCCTCTTCCATCCTGGTGGCTATACGCTTGAGCTCGTCGTCAGTGGTGTCCTGGGTGAGGCCCTTTTTCTCGTCAGGGTCGACCGGCATTTCTATCAAGTTGTCGAAGAACGCCCGAACGACATCATCCGCAGGCTCTATCCAGGCTGGATCAATTCTGTGCTAGTCGCACAACGGCATTATTGCACGGATGCGGTCGAGCGCGGAGTTGTTGCATAGCGGAACGACACCCCTCGGCAACTTGAACACTTCGGGATGCTGCGGGTCGTGCTTGAACAACTCCTGGAGCGTCGCGATGAGCTCCATGACAGTGAAGTTAAAATTGAGGCCCGGCCGCAACCTCATGATATCCGCCGCATTCTGGAACTCCCAGGCGGGTCTTCTCCTCTCCTGCAGGGGGGCAATGCGGCGGCGGAGGAAATCTGCGCCGACCGCTCCTACAGTAAGCCCGGCAAGCCTGAGGCGTAGGATCCGGGTGACGGCAATCCCCAGTCTGTCGTCTTCCGGGGCCAGGCTACTCCAATCGCCGCCGCGCACTACTGGGGTTTCGCGCAGAGCAGTAAACGGCTGAGGGTTTTCCTCGACAATCAGACACCAGTCCGCCCTCCACTCCTCCCACTTACTGCGGAACTCTCCTTCCATATAAGTGTCTTTCTTGCCGGCCTTCGAGATCCAGGCGATTCCGCCGGATAAAGGCTCTCCTTTCTCAACCCAAGGCGAAAAGAAATGGCGGAAAAGAGCTACGTTTGGATGGATCCCGACAAAGTTTTCGCAGAGATGTGCGAAAACTGCCATGGTCAGGACAACATTGGGGGTGAAATCAAGAAGGTAGAGCCCGTAGGTGTTCATGACATCGCAGAAGAATTCAGAAAAAGGCGGGCAGAGCCCGCAGTAGAAGAACAAGGCGAAGAAGGGATACCCGATGGGATACTTATCCCAAGCAGTGGCTGGGAGTACCCTCGTGCGCGGATGCGCTCGCGTTTCCGTCGACCAGAAGAGATAGAAGTCTTCCTTCAGCTCTGCTGCCTCGAGCCTCGGAGGGAAGATTGCCCGCTCCTTTTGCAGCGCCGCGAGCCGCTGCGCCTCAGCCGACTTCGCCTTCTCGGCCTTTGGAGCCATGGCGGGAATGGGGAAGGAGGACGACGGCGTTGGTGGTACTGGTGGCGATGGGAACGGGGCTCTGCTCTCCTTCGGCTTTGGGAAGAAGGGGAGTGGCGAAGATTCTCGAGGAAGGAACAGCAACGGGCAGATGGGCGAACTGCCCCTGTTCCTCCTGCTTATAAGGAGGGATGGGGGCGGACGTTTCGCCTTTCCGAGTAAAGGAACCACCCACGACCTCTCCCACGACGCCGCAATCGACGCGTGCCGTTCGGGGAGGGCGTGATGAATGCGGAGCGAGGTGCGACGTGACGCAGGCCGTGCGTGCCCGTGCCCTGTTCTGGGCCTGGCCCAACAGCGCTCGGCACCGTGTGTGGCCCAGGCCCGGGGGCTCCTGTCGGTGTACTAAAGTAGGGGTACTCTAGTATCCCGAACTTGTGCACGGGCAGTCGCTGCACCCCTCGGCAAGGCTCGCCGGGTGACCGCCAAAGTCCTCCGTTGATCCTTTGAAGCCATCCAAGAGCAAAGTATTTAAGCCAAGGAGACGAGTCCCCGGCAAGAGGAGCTTGCCGGGAAGGCCATTCGAGGCACAAGACCCCGGCAAGAGGAGCTTGCAGGGAAGCCCAACCAGAGCATCTCAAAGAACCTGCCGCAGCGCGCCACGCGTCCCGGCAGGACCTGACGAGCGACAAGTTCCCAGGCGCGGCAAGGCAACGACCGCGGCAAGGCACTTGCCGCAGCTGGCAGCCACTCTGTACCCGCGCTCCAGCTCACCCACCTACGTGTCACTCCGGGACCCTTCCCAGCGTACGTGGCGGGAGGCTGTGCAGCCAGGGGTACACTGTGGCATGCAGCGCTAACAGGATCGCCATCATGGCGAGCGATGGCGCCCCTGACGGTCCCTTTTCTGCACCGTCTGGGCGACATAGATGGGCATTTAATGCCTTTGTCCCCTGCCGTCAGGGTTAGGTATGATACACTGTGTAGGTAGCTGTACCTACCGTAGCATATTTACACTTTTGCCCTTACCTACGTTGCCACCTGTTGGAGACCCCTTGAACATATAAAAGGAGGCCCATGCACAATGTAGGGGGGGATCGGTCCTTAGAGGAATGCTCGGTCTCGTTAGCTGCTTGGGTGTACTGTAGCACTCAGCGCTCCCGAGCAAGAACTCAATACAATCCACAAAGCAACAGTAGGAGTGTTATCTCTCCGGAGAGCTTCGAAGCTGGGTAAAAATCCCCCGCGTGCCTCGCCTCGATCCGCTCTTCGCGCGACCTCCGCCCCCCGCCGAACCGAGAAGGGGCTCCGTCCCCATAGGTGCTCGGGGAGCCCAGGAAACCCCGACACAGTTCCACCACATATATAGTCAGATGAACTGAACAAAATAGCCCCTAAATACTACCACTACTACGGAGGGGCTTTGTACTACTTTCAACTGCCTCTCCTCTGCCGAGCGCGCTCAGTAAGAGGCAGAGGAGGAGGAGCCTACCGACGAGTTGGACAACTGCAATACGGTGTCTACCACTGCTGCAGCTTCAATGACGCTCACCTCGAACGCCCTGTACCGCTCCAGACGACTCCTCTCGAAGTGGTGGTTCTCCTCGTGATCTCCTGATTCCTCGCCTCTGAGGCGGCATGTGCCGCGGCCACGGCGGCGGTAAGGCTCTTTGCGTGCTCGACGAGGCGCTCGTCCTCCTTCCATAGGAACTTGGTGTAGAGCGCAAGGTCGCTGACGCACATGCAGGCATCCACCTCCGCCTCCCACCTTCGGGCGGCGGTGGCGGAGCGGGTGATGACCCTGGCGGTCGACGTTGGGCTGGTGGCCACGGCGGCCGATGATGGGGTGGCGGCGACGACCACCACCTCCCACCTTCGAGCTGCGGTGGCGGAGCGGGTGATCTGTCTGCAGAGCTTCCAGGCAAGCAAACCCCCATTGATCATTCCGCTATCTCCCATTTCTTTCCCTCTCATGCTTGCATTAGAATTGCTACTGCTTTTGTATGATCATATTCTGATGCGTAGCCTGTTTTTGTTACCTGCTTTCATACCTTACCTGTTTATCCTAAACTGCTTAGTATAGGTTGGTTAGAGATCCATCAGTGACCCCCACCTTGTCCTAGTTGCCCCGCTTTATGTTCGATGACTCGATCAACGTCCAGGCCCGACACCGCACATCACCCCCTTAGTTGTACGACTCTGCAGAGTTACCATCGAGTGCCGAGGGTGATACCTCGTCAGCACTTCTGATGTTGACCCTGTAGTGTAGCTATTCGGTCATGGTCGTCGAGGGTGATTCCTCCTTCACCACTCCCGATAACGACTCTGTCGTGCAACCCCCTCAAGTGTGGACCATCGAGGGTGATTCCTCCAAGTCCACCTTGACGGTTACATCGAGTGCGAACCTATTGAGGGTGATTCCTTGGGTTCCCCCCTTGATCTTTCAGACACACAGTTACTTTGACTTAACACAGAACCATGATGACATCGGGTCGGCCCCGAGGGGTACCCGCGAGTGATGTGAAGTCGGGATTGACCTGGAGGGTAACTGAGAGATAATTATGTGGCACGGTCGGGCATTCTTAGCCCTTGCCGTAAGTCCACGAGATGGGGCAACGGGGTCACATGATCGTGAGTCTCTGCTCGTTACCGCGCACTACCAAGACAATAACGGTTTGGATATTTGACCCGTGTAGGCCTCTGGACTTTCCGCACTGACCACCATGCGGGAATAAGTATGGGCACTCTGCATCGTATGTATCAGCCGAAAGCTCAATGGACGTCAGCATGGAGCGGCGCGCGCCAGGTTGGACTGCGTAAGCACCTGCCTTATTTAAGGAGGTAGCTAGGTCTGCCCATCAGTCGCGTTCGCAACATGCAGGAGTGCAAAGGGCGATGGGCCCAAGACCCCTACATGCTTAGGATGTAGATTTGCGTGCTGGCCTCTCTCGTGAGCCTAGGTAGGGCTGCGGCATGTTGATCGGCCGAGGCCGGTCATGACCTGATGGTGTATCCCATCGGAGTTGATCGAGCGTGTTGGGTAAGTTTGTGCACCCTTGTAGGGAAGTATTCTATCTATTCGAATAGCCGTGTCCAAGGTAACGGATGCTCGGAGTTGTATCCCGATCGATACAACTAGAACTGGATGCTGAGGCATGAGAAATGGATATGATGGCTCCGGGATTGCTTTCTCGCAGGGAGTCGAGAAAGGATCTCTGGGCGCTAATGTTACAACATGTTCGTTAAATATAATATGCTATTCTTTACTCTTCTAAATTTTGATGCTTGAAGATGCTAGTCTTCGATAGACTAGGCTTTCCCCTTCTCTTCTCGCATTCTGCAGTTCAGTCCACAGATATTACCCATTTCATTGATACGATGCATATGTACTATAAATCCTTGCTTGCGAGTACTTTGGATGAGTACTCACGATTGCTAGGCTCCCTCTTTTCCCCTTTTCCATTCTTTCCGGATGTCGCAACCAGATGATGGAGCCCAGGAGCCAGACGCCACCATCGACGACGACTACTGCTACCACGAGGGTGCTTACTACTACGTGGAGGCCGTCGACGACCAGGAGTAGTTAGGAGGCTCCCATACAGGAGGCCTTGCCTTTTCGATCATTGTAGATGTTTGTGCTAGCCTTCTTAAGGAAAACTTGTTTAACTTATGCCTGTACTCAGATATTATTGGTTCCGCTGACTCGTTTGTATTCGAGCCCTCGAGGGCTTGTTATATAAAGCTTGTATGACTTTAATTTGCGTCTAGAGTTGTGTTGTGATATCTTCCCATGAGTCCCTGATCTTGATCGTACACATTTGCGTGTATGATTAGTGTACGATTGAATTGGGGGCGTCACAACACAAGAGGACCTAGAAAATCTAGCTCCTACCCCCAGGTTTCACTACATGTTCTACTGCCTGTTTGCATGCAAGGAGGGCTTCCTAAATGGTTGCAGGCCATTTATAGGTACTGATTCATACGCATAGATCTAAGATTGTTGCATTCATGTTATTTACCACTAATGTGATCGTATCTTCATGTCTATATGGTTGCTTCATCAAGCTCAGCACTGGATAACAAATATTGGCAGCTACAGGGAGGGATGGGAACAACAACATCTTCCCCATAACATTTTGTGTTCTTGACAAGGAAGAGACAGACAGCTGGACATGGTTTTTCACATAGCTGAGAACGTCATTGGAACTGGTAACAAGTCTGGCAAATACACAATTATGTCTGATGATATATCCTTTTTGTTGACCCAGTATTGGAACTAAAAGAGTATCCCGCACCTATTTCCCCAGAGGTGACCCTTGGTTATCAAACCCACGAGAGGAAGATTCCCTTGAAGCGATGGTCTCTAGCAAGCTTTTGCTAAAGTGTCAAATCCAGCTTTTGACCGGATCAGCAAGCAAATATTGATTCAAACACTTATAATAAAAAGAAGGTACGGTGATGAGGTCATAATGCTTACAACCATGTATTGGTGTTGGGATCAAAAATCATATAAGTTTGTGCTCGGGAAGTGATGGTGTCCTGGACTAAGGGGTGCCAACCGAGTCGGCCCATAGTCCTTGGACTGGGCTTGTAGGCCTCATTCTCCATCGGATGGACTCCGGAAGCTACACGCCTGGACGTGTTCAAGACTGCATCTATCGAAGACTTGATGTATACTCCAAGACATCTCCTACCGCCTCCATGCTGTTGGGAAACATAGTAGAAAACAAAAATTTCTCCCTACAATCACCCAGGAACAATATGAGGATGCATAACGGGTTGTGATCAACGATCATTACCGACTCCTGGAGTGCAGGGGAAGTCGACAAGTCGGTGTAGATTGTATTTGAAGTCCCTTGAACATTGATGATGATCCTGCGAACCACCCATGAACGATCCCTCGAACAGAAGACCGAAAGCACGGCCTTTCTACTTGGTTTCAAGCATACGACCTTCACGGTCCAGCAGCGCTTCGCTGTCCAGAGCTAATCGTCGCCGGTAAATTAGAGGGAGGAGATTAGAACCACACAGGGCTTCTAATTATGAGGAATAGAGGTGGTTAGGGATCGCTCTAATTAGTCAACTAGGACCAACTAGAACGTGCACTAGATCAACTAGAGGAGGCTCCAAAACTTGTGTCTCCATAGGGTGCAAATCCTCTAGTATATATAGGTTAGAGGGGATAGAGAGGGCAGCCACCAAGGGGGAAAGTCCACCTTGGGGCGCCGACCTATGGAGAGGGAGTAGGACTCCTTCCCCTAGTCCAATTCGGCCCCCCACAAGGAAAGGGGGGCGCCTTCCTACCTGGGCCCTTGTGGCCCAAGTTGCCTTCCACCTCTTGGCCTTTTAAGGCCCATTGATATTTAAATTAAATATAAAATGATCTAAAAATTTCCAGAGCATTATATATATAATTTAACATCCCCCTATATATAATTAATCCTTAGTACCCGATATTCACTGAAAACCCTTCCGGTGACCTCGAAACTCTTCCAGAACATTTCAGGACTATTCTGGATATTAATGAAACAATTCCACAAATATATTCTCATTACTCCCATCCTACTAACACTCAGAAGATCGTGATTATCTTAAGCTTGTGACCCCGTAGGTTCGGTAAACCATAGACATGAACGAAAAACCCCTTCGTTCAATGACCGATAGCGGAACCGTGGACATCCATATCAGTCCCTATGATTACATGAATGGTATTCGAGTGAAACTTTGGTTATCATGTGATGTTCCCTTTGCTTCACGATACTTTGCAAAACCCAGTGTGTATCGGTATCCTCCTGAGTCATCACCATGCTCACTATACCATTGCTCCCGTTACCGGTTTTGTTCTTTTCTCATTGACGTGTTCCGGCATCCCCGTGACATTGTCACCTGTGTCTGGCCCGACGATGATGGATGTCGTTGTTGGGGATACACATCACAAGTAGGCCCATGAAGGGTCAAAATATTGTAAAGCATGGGGTCCACACGTCATGTGGGTCCAGGTAAATCTCATACAGACGTACTATCCACTCAGACATATCGATGAACCATCCACTTGGAAGACAGTCAACCACTCGGTCATATGGCTCACTCGGATATGCGAAGACCAGCAGTCGACAAGGCATTCGAAGCTTCACCTGACATTACGACGTCAATGCCCCACTTTTTAACATAGGAGGTGAGGGGGTGGCGCACTCTATATAAGCCACGCCCGACCACTTGACCAGGGGCGGGCTCGTTCTTCTCTCATTCTTACCCTAGCTCTCATCTCTCTTCCTATTAGTCTCAGGACTACGGAGATCCGTTCTCCTCTCCCTTTCTCAAATACACCATGTAACTCCATGTTCATGACAGATAAAAGAAAGCCTCTCCAGAGCACGAGACGTAGGGGTTGTTATCTCCACTGTGAGAGGACCGAACTCGCTAAAATATCGAGTCACCCATATGCATCTCGATGGATCATGCTCCTTTACACTACCCCTTTATATTTTCGGAATCGTTCCCACGACAGTTGGCGCCCACCGTGTGGCGTGGCGTCTATCGAGCCACGACGCAAATGGTTTTCTTTCTTCAATCTTCGTCCGTCGATCAACAATCCTCAATGGAGGATTTGATCCAGGATGTTTTGGACATCACTCCATTCACAGGAGAGACATGATACTCTTCATACAGAGGGATCAGGGAGTCCCATTCCATACTATATTGTTCTTTACGATCGATCTTTAATCTAACAATGGTTGTTTTTTCTTCCGTATGTACATGCATGAGTGCGAGCAACCGTTGTAGCGCCGCCGCGCCACCAAGCGCCGTTCTGACGAGCGCCATGGAGGCCGAGCTCTTGACATGGCTAGTCGCCCATCTTCTTCGTCGTCGACCACCGACGCCTCCACCAAGTCAACAGTCACCCGTCTGGCTTCACTGACCTCTGGCGCATCCATCCGCGCCGGAGCAGGCACAACCCTACACTCGAATAGGTATGTCTCCGTTTGCTCGCGCAGGTACGCCTCTGACTTACTCGGGCGGATTTGTTCATTCAGATAGATGCTACACTCAGGCATGCCTCGTTTACTTGGACACGTCTAGGTTCATTCAGATACTTTTTCATGAAATCTGCATTCAGGCAGCTAACGTGCAGGGACGCGTCTACATCACTGGGACGCTCCTGCATCGTCACTCCGTTGGACACGTCTACTTCACTCGGACGCCCGCACATCGTCACTCTGCGGGATGCGTCTACTTCACTCGGACGCCCGCGCATCGCCACTCCGCGGGATGCGTTTACTTCACTCGGATGCAGCGCGCATCGTCACTCCGTTGGATGTGTCTTCATAACTCGGACGCCTCGCGCATCGCCACTCAGCGGGACGCGTTTGCGCATCGTCACTCCGTTGGATGTGTCTTCATCACTCGGATGCTCCACGCGTGGCGTCTACTTCACTCGGACTCCCCATGCATCGCCACTCCGCTGGACGCGTCTACTTAACTCGGACGCCCCGCGCATCGCCACTCCGCGGAACGCGTCTACTTCACTTGGACGCCCAACGGGTCGGCACTCCGCGGCACGCGTCTACTTCACTCGGATGCCCCGTGCGTCGCCACTCCACAGGACGCATCTACTTCACTCAGACCCCCCGTGCATCACCACTCCGCAGGATGCGTCTACATCACTCGGACACCCCGCGCGTCGCCACTCTGCAGGATGCGTCTACATCACTCGGACGCCGCGTGCATCGCCACTCCACTGGATGCATCTTCATCACCTGGACGCCCCACGTGTCGTCACTTGGTTGGACACGTCCACACCATTCAGCCGCCCCGTGCGTCGCCACTCGGCCTCACCCAGAATTTCCGCGGTGAACCAATCCGATCGATTGCCCACAGTTCCTTTCCGAAAGGACGTCTATCAGTCCGACTGACCATCCTCCATGGGCACCCATGCACTCGGACACGTAAAACACCCGACTGAAGTCACCTTCAGCATCGCTATGAGATGAGCTTGACGCCCCTCCGCGGGTTAACTTGTCCCCTCCACTAGGGTCCAAGGCGCATGCCTCGTAAACTTGGACTCGAAGATGGCCTGTGCTGGCGTTCCCCCGGGATAAGGAGTGGCATCTCTCCGGAGAGTCAGACCACGCGTCGGCATTGTCACTTGGGTTTTACGACATGTCCACACTAGGACCTCAAGTCTATCTCTTCTGAGAGACATATGAATGCCACCTAGTTTTGCTTAGCGATCAACAACATCTGATCATTCAGAGAACCTTTAGTCCTCATCAATCGGCCGCCCCACGCGTTGCCATTGGTTGGACACATCCTCACCACTCGTCCGCCCCACGCATCCCCACTCGATGAGACACATCTACATCAATCGGCCACCCCGCGCATCGCCATCGGTTGAACACATCTTCAGCACTCGGCCACTCACGTGCCTTCAGTCAGCTAAGTCATTCTACATGCACTACATTCTGTTATTTCCGCGTTCCCGAGTATCCCGTAATTCACACATCACGTTCACTCGGAGGCCACGCCACCGAGTGTACCTCTACGTTCGATTGCTTATTTTCACATACTTGCTTAGTACTGGTTATTTGACTCATGAGTCCAACTTCCATTTTTACGCATATGTCATTCACAAACACCACGTGTTCTTCATTTCGAGTTTGCATCGGTCCTCGGGGGCTGCAACTCAGTCAGAACACTACACTTCCATTTTATTTGAGGCCGCATTCCAACATGTCCGGTTGGATCCGTCACTTCGTCAAGTTCGATCAGATCCTTCACTCTTTTAGACTCTTGCTAGTTCTGAACCAGCAAGCCCCTTGTGTCGGATTTCGGGTTCCGGCAGACCGTTGAGGTTCGAACACTGGGGTGCGCGGGGGGATTTCTCCTTCTACCTACCTGTACCCCACCGCCTCGCTAAGATCTAAGCTATGAAAAGAACAGCACAAGAGACACAGGGTTTATACTGGTTCGGGCCACCGTTGTGGTGTAATACCCTACTCCAGTTTGTGGTGTGGTGGATTGCCTCTTGGGCTGATGATGATGAGCAATACAAGGAAGAACAACCTCGCGAGGGTCTGTTCTTGGCTGGGGCGATGAACTGCTAGGAGGAGTTCAGTCACCGTTCTCTCTCTCTCTCTTTCTGATTGCTTGATTGATTCTGATCTGCTTCTCCTCTAGTTCTAATTCTAATTCTTTGTGCCTCTACCCTGGGGGTGGCTAGTCCTATTTATAGGCAAAGGCGCTGGGCCTCTTCCCAAATATTGAGCGGGAAGGGCGCCAACAATTGGCCATTTTGAAGGGGAACATCTGGTACACTTATCCTGACTAAAGTTGGTCCTCGCCTGCCAAAGGCTCTGGTGGTGACGCTGGCTTGGGCTCCACCATGACTTCCTCCCTGCCGTTGGGCTGGTCTTGGTCTCGTTGCACCGAAATGGGTGCCATTGCTTGATGCTCTCGCCTGCGCTTGCTCCCTTTGCACCAAAGAGGAAAGGAGGACATTGCACGGGCTGGCGCCCGCCTGGCGCCCGCCTGGCGCCCGCCTGGCGCCCGCCTGGCGCCCTTAGTCGTCATGGCTTGCGTCACGGGCACCTCGTGAGGTACCCCGCCTTGATCTCTCCGCCTCCTCGCGAGCCAGCCTGATGAGGCCGTGCCTGAGGAAGCTTCGTGTCGTCCGCCCCACGAGGCTTGGCCCCTCGCGAGGGTCTTGGTTCTGTGTTGATGAAGATGGGCCGTGCTGGGCCCCCCTTTGAGCCACGCCGCAGGCTGAAGGCAGGCAAGTCTGGGGACCCCCATTCCCAGAACGCCGACAGTAGCCCCCGGGCCCAAGGCGCACCCGAACTTGGCCGTGCAGTGAGGCGAAAGGGCAAGGGTGAAGCGCCACGGGCCCTAACAGCCTGCGGCCTTGGGCGCCGCGTGGCGGTTGATTGGACGTGGGCGTCTCCACTTCCCCACGGCGCCTCGACAACTGCATGGATTGGACAAGTCCCTTCATGCAAAGCGGGTCATGATTACCTGCGATCGTGGAGGCCGACGGTTGGCCCTTGCCGGCTATAAGTATGGAGCGGCGCGCGCCCTTCCAGTCCATCTCTTCTTGTTTCTCCTTCTTCCCGGTCCTTGCTCCGTCTTGCTGCAATGGCTCCGATCCGCCGGTTCTTGGCGACAGAGAAGGGAAAGGCTCCCCGAGAGGAGCCAGACCCGCTCCCGCCGAAGAAACGGCTCACCCTCCACCGCCGAGACGAGGGGCCCCATCAGATGCTGTCGGAGCCCCGGTGCGAGCGGCCACAGCCGGGGTTCCCGCTTCCCTTGTACGTCCACATCGAGGGCTCTGAAGGAGTCGATGCCGATCACCACGGGCAACGCCGCCGTCGGTGCCGACGGGTCACGAAGGTGTGGGTCGTCCCCCCTGGGGTCCACACCGAGGGCTCCTCCCGAGAGTTCGTGCTCTACGCCGCCATGCCTCCTCAGTCTTGGATTTGCCTTCCTCCCTTCTTCCCCTCCATCATCCCGCAGGGAGAACTCCTGGAGCTTTGGCTGCAGCACGCCGGCTGCAGCGCCCTCGCGACCGAGGCTGAGGTCGCGGTCGTTGCCCCGGGCGAGGTCTTCATGACTCGAGGCTGGGGCAAAATCACCCGGGTTTGCAGGACGAGAGGCGCCTTCGCGATCCACTTGGAGTACGACGATGCTTCGGTGATGTTCTTCAAGGTCTTCGATGCAAACGGGCGCCGGTTGGAGTGCTGCCCCGGGGGAGGTGGTCGGCACCCTGCTACGGTGAGGACTGGGCCCGCCGACCGCTCCCTTGGCGGCTCCTCAGGCGGCGGAGGCGTCGGAGGATCCAGCGACTCCGGCGAGCTCTTCGCGACTCCAGAGACGAGCGGCGACAACTATGAGCCCCCGAGCCGGCGCCGCTCCTGGAGCAGAGCGGGCTCGGTAGGCCGTCGCCGACTCTGATCTGGATGGGGTTAGCACCGGTGCTTGACGGCCCACTATTGATGATGGCATCTTTTGCAGGGGCGCTTGTAGTTAGCGTCCTTTCTGTTCCCTACGAGGAATCAAAGACGCGCCCCGTGGGGGCTTGTAAGGTGCCTGTGATCCTGTTTGTTAATATAACCCTTGTCGTAGAATTGTGCGAGTTGCTTATTCCGTCTTAGCTCAGTTCTCCCTTTCGAACCTCACGAGGGCTTGGTGCTCTGCGCCGACAGGTCCCAGTCCCAAGGCGGCTTCAGCCGTCGCTGGTATGCTAGGTCGCGATGCCGTGGTCAAGGCCAGGAGGTGAGCGACCCGGGGTCCGGTAAGAGCCCCTGAGTCGCGATGCTCAGGAGGTCCCCTTTGGCTCTCAAGCAGCCGTCGTTCGGTGAGAAAGGAGTGCGGCGTCGCTAACACGGGATTGCATTAGGTGCGGGGATGGTGCCACGGTAGCTGATGCTTCCGGGTGGTGACTTATCTTGAGAATCAGGGACCGCTCTCTGGTGTGTCGCCGGGTTCGTGCATAGGCAGGCGTGAGGTTGCTCGGCGAGGTCCTCGCGTGTCCCTCCCCTCTCGCCTTTGCTCCCCTTTCTGCTCTATGTCATCGGGTCCCGGCCCTCGAGCGAGTCTCAGCCGTCGCTGGTATGTCAGGTCGCGATGCCGTGGACAAGGCCAGAGGGTGAGGGCTGGAGAGCTAGTAGGAGCCCTGAGTCGCGATGATCAGGCACCCCCCCTTTAACATGCAAGCGGTTGGCGCGGATGAGAGTGAAGGAGGCACCACAAGGGCCTCGCCTGACGCAGCTCCTTTGGGGGATCATGTAGACTCATCATAGAAAGAACGAAGGGTTGCCATGACAATTGACAGTCAGCCGTTGGTTGCTTCCGAGGGGCGATGAGGCACTGAAGGCTTGACGAGGTGGCGCCATGCGGGGCTGCCGCGGCCAGAGCTCAGCCATTCAGGTTTGTCGGTGTTGCAGGGACGGACCCATGCACAAGCGTCGTGCCGTTTTGGGAGCAGCTCCGTCAGTTGGCGTTAGTTGAGCGGGCAACTAGATCAAACACATTAGCCGCGAAGGAGTGGATTCATTCAAATAGATGCTGGGACGGCGGGCATCACTGGGTCAGGCCCGAGCGACTTGGGGATGATGCAGCCCGAGGGGCTCCCCCAACAAAGTAAGCTAACAATCATGAAATAAAAGGGATACATGCCGCAGGGACGGACCCACGTGGCCTGGGAATAATGCAGCCCTGGGGGGCGCTCCCAGCTGGAAATGAAACTTGAAAGATGTCACCTGATGATGTTGAGGACGAATGAGTGTTGGTGTAGCAGACTCGGTGGGCTGCGGAAGCCGATCCTCACGAGCCCCCAGGCCTAGGGGCCTCGGGAGGCTCCGGAGGCGCTGGTGGCCCCTCGCGGACCATCTCCATCTCTGCCAAGGCTGCGGAACGCCCGGCCTCTTGAGCCTCCGTGATGCCCCTCATGAGGCGCTGGTATGTGGCAACCGCATTTGGCAAGCCGTAAGGCATGCGAATGTAGCTGTGGGGTGGACCTTCGCAGCGCCCCACTCGTGAGGGCCAGAGGCACTCCAGAGAGGCGACTCGATTGAGCCCTGGTATGTCGATGCAGACGCGCATCCCACCATCCTCGCCTGGATGGGGAGCCACAGCTGGTAGGAGGCGGCCGCCTCTCACGACTCTTGACTCCTGTAGCTCCTGAATGGCCTTGCTGACGAACTCCTGAGGGTCTGGCCCTCCTTGCCTTACTCCTTGAGGGAAGCGTTCCTCGAAACACACCTCCAGGTGGTGCCCAAGCGCCTCCCTCGTGACCTTAGCCAGGTCGGTGGCCCTCCAGGGGAGAGCCCCCGAGCCTTTCCTGAGGAGGGCACCGGGCGTGCTTTCCTATGCGATGGAAGGAGGTTCCCCCTGGGCAGGCGCGGGCCCTGAGGGGCCTGCCTCCTGAGGGGCCGGGCCGGACGATGTCTTCTTCTTCTTGGGGTTGGTTTCGGGAAGCCTCCTGCTTCCGCGATCCGGGTCTTCCAGTGATGCGGCCTGGAAGGCTCGTTCCAGGGAACACACCGCGTCCTTCTCTTCACAAGGCACCGTGATGACCCCACCACTTATTGGCATCTTGAGGACGTTGTAGCCGTGGTGAGTTACGGCCATGAACTTGGCCAGCGCTGGGTACCCAAGGATGGCGTTGTACGGCAGGTGAATGTGAGCGACGTCAAAGTCGATGAGCTCGGTGCGGTAGTTGTCACGTGTCCCGAAGGTGACAGGGAGGCGGACCTGCCCAATCAGGACCGTGGAGCCGTCGGTGACTCCGGGGAAAGGCTTGGTTGGCTGAAGCTGGTTGTAGGGCACTTGGAGATTGTTGAATGTTTCCACGGACAGGACGTTGAGCCCTGCCCCGCCATCGATGAGGGTCCTCGTGACCAGCACGTTGCTGATGATTGGCGAACAAAGCATCGGGAGGACTCCGGTTGTGGCCGCACACTTGAGCTGATCCGCTGAGCTGAACGTGATCGATGGTGCACGCCGACCACCTGAGGGGGCGCGTGGCTTCGAGCTTGGGGATGACTGCATTTACTTCGCGGGCGAACTGCTTGAAGATGCGCTGAGAGGCTGGGGCTTGAGCCCCGCCCAGGATGCAGGCGATTGCGCGCGGCTCCTGGAAGCCCCCAGCCCCCTCGTCTTGATGGCAGTCCTTGTTTCTCCTTGGCTGCGGCGGCAGCAGAGGGAGGCCTGCGTTGCCTTGCGGGCGATCCTCGCGAGGCTGATCCCTCCAGTCTCCCTCGCGAGGCGGGTCTTGCCAGCGGTCCTCGCGAGGTCGATCGCGCCACCCTTGGCGCGGACCGTGGTCTTCCCAGCGTCCTACGTTCCTTCCTCCTCCTCGACCGTAGCCCCGGTCACCGCGGTCGGGGCGACAGCCGATCCTTCCTTCTCGCACGGCTCGGAGCTCTTGACATTCGTTGGTGTTGTGGGTGTGGAGGTCGTGGTACACACAGTACAGACTGCCCTTTGAAGATTCGGGCTGTTCTCTGCCCCGCTTGGTGTCTGGTTCTGTCGCGAGCACGGCAACCCCCTTGCGCTTCACATCCTTGGTCTTGGACTTCTTCTCTTCTGGGTCTGCGGCAGGCAGCTCGAGGAGGGAGAGACGCCCTTCCTCAGCCCTGGCGCACTTGGTCGCCAAGTTGAACAGCTCCAAGGAAGTGCACAGGTCTTCATGCATTACCAGCTCCTCCTTCATCTTGACGTCACGCACGCCGTCGGAGAAGGCTGAGATGATGGCCTCCTCGGTCACCTTGGGAATCTTGAGGGTGCGTTGTTGAAGTGCTGGACGTACTTCTGTAGGGTCTCTCCGGGTTGTTGCTTGATGCGGCGCATGTCGCTCACGGCGGGTGGCCGGTCGCGAGTACCTTGGAACTTGGCGATGAAGTGGGTGCGCATCTCGTCCCAGGAGGAGATCGTGCCTGGAGCCAGGTGCAAGCCCCGTCCTTGAGCGCCATGGGAAACCAGTTCGCCATGACCTTCTCGTCTCCGTTGGCAGTTTCGATGCCCAGCTCATAGATCTGGAGGAACTCCGCAGGGTCAGCCGTGCCGTCGTAGCGAGGAGGCAGGTCTGGCTTGAACTTGCCGGGCCACGTGACGCTGCGTAGTTCGGTGGTGAAGGCACGACAGCCTGCTGTGGCCACGGGAGGCCTTGGGTGACGGAGAGCTTGGTCTTGCAGGTCCCCATGCGCTGCAGCTGGGAGCAGCGCGGGGTCTTGACGTGCGGGAGCAGGGAGTGCCCGGGCGGCTTCTCGCGGGCGAGGGACTTCTTGGCAGCTTTGCTCTTGCCGTGCTGGCACCTGACGGAGCGGGTTCCGCCCAGGGGCCACGCGCCTTGGAGCCAGGGCACCTTCTTGAGGAGGAGGCGGCTGGGGCGCTCCTGGAGCTTCGTCGCCCGCGCGGGGCGGGGTGCGGTGCAGCGGAAAGGACGACGCAGGAGAGCCCCCTGCGGCGCGGACGAGCTCGGCGACGCGGTCGAGCCATTCTTCATAGACGTCGTCGACGGGACGGTAGCGCAGGAGCTCGTTTGCCGCGATGAGCGCAGCTCGAGCCTCCATGGGTGCGCGGAGCGCGCGGGACGAAGAACCAGCTGGGGTGAGCGAGGGAGTAGCGGTGTGGCCGTCTTGCCGCACGGACAGATGCTGAGACGACGCTTGCTGCTCGTTCCCCGCCGGGCCGGTGGCGGCGTTGACGGCAGGTTACGGGGAACGGCGAGGACGCCCACCGACAGGAGCCGTCTGGGCGACGCGGGAAGCAAGAGCGGCTCAGCGCTCGACGCGGGCCCGACGAGCGTCAGACATGGACGCGATGGTCGGAGGAGAACGGGGCGATGGAAGATGAACTCGGGCGCACCCCTACCTGGCACGCCAAATGTCGGATTTCGGGTTCCGGTAGACCCTTGAGGTTCGAACACTGGGGTGCGCGCGGGGATTTCGCCTTCTACCTACCTGTACCCCACCGCCTCGCTAAGATCTAAGCTATGAAAAGAACAGCACAAGAGACACAGGGTTTATACTGGTTCGGGCCACCGTTGTGGTGTAATACCCTACTCCAGTTTGTGGTGTGGTGGATTGCCTCTTGGGCTGATGATGATGAGCAATACAAGGAAGAACAGCCTCGCGAGGGTCTGTTCTTGGCTGGGGCGATGAACTGCTAGGAGGAGTTTAGTCACCCTTCTCTCTCTCTCTCTCTCTCTCTCTCTCTCTCTCTCCCTCCCTCTCTCTCTCTCTCTCTCTCTCTCTCTCTCTCTCTCTTTCTGATTGCTTGATTGATTCTGATCTGCTTCTCCTCTAGTTCTAATTCTAATACCCCGTGCCTCTACCCTGGGGGTGGCTAGTCCTATTTATAGGCAAAGGCCCTGGGCCTCTTCCCAAATATTGAGCGGGAAGGGCGCCAACAATTGGCCATTTTGAAGGGGAACATCTGGTACACTTATCCTGACTAAAGTTGGTCCTCGCCTGCCAAAGGCTCTGGTGGTGACGCTGGCTTGGGCTCCACCATGACTTCCTCCCTGCCGTTGGGCTGGTCTTGGTCTCGTTGCACCGAAATGGGTGCCTTTGCTTGATGCTCTTGCCTGCACTTGCTCCCTTTGCACCAAAGAGGAAAGGAGGACACTGCGCGGGCTGGCGCCCGCCTGGCGCCCTTAGTCGTCATGGCTTCCGTCACGAGCACCTCGTGAGGTACCCCGCCTTGATCTCTCTGCCTCCTCGCGAGCCAGCCTGATGAGGCCATGCCTAAGGAAGCTCCGTGTCGTCCGCCCCGCGAGGCTTGGCCCCTCGCGAGGGTCTTGGGTCTATGTTGATGAAGATGGGCCGTGCTGGCCCCCCTTTGAGCCACGCCGTAGGCCGCAGGCAGGCAAGTCTGGGGACCCCCGTTCCCAGAACGCCGACACCTTGCACACCCAGCAGGTGTCTATGGGTGTTATTTACACAGATCATTTTAGCACACATCAAATTTCCTCAAGAAATTATTACGTTGGCTTGTGCTATTTTTCTTACACAAGTTACACGATCATTCGACGACCCTATGCACCAACTTCATCGCTACTTGGACTCGGTCACCGTACCAGTCCTAGCGCACCACAACACCGACCTTGTCGTTCTATTGACTTCAAACACATCCGGCCAACCCCTCTGTGGAATCCTCTTCATCATATCAATGATATAGACCTTGTGAGGCATGAGACAGATAAGTCACTTTTGTAATCAAACTGCACAGTTCACTCCTTTGTGAGTTTGCCTCTTTCAAGAGTCACTCGGGAGCTCCTCCTCACCTTTACCCGAGTTCGACTCGATGAATTACAATTTATCCATTCAAACTTTATTTCCCGGGTTCCGACATGTCCATTGTCGAAGCCTATAGTACGCCCGGGGGCTACGCCACACTCGAGGGCTGCAGCTCATTCGGAATGACACTCTCCTGAGTGGTCGAGTACTTCATCAGCAGTCAGATCCTTCACTTCAACAAGTGCATTCGATCCGCCACTTTGACAAGTTTCATAATCACTCAGACACTCTGCACGCCATCTTCGTTCCTACTCAGACAGTTGTCGCACCGGTCTTGTTGCGTCGCAACCACACTACACCAACCTCGTCGCTACATCAACTTTCAAAGCATCTGGCTAACTCCTTCGAGGACCATTTTTGCCACTTGGCTGGACACGTAATCCTTCACTCGGCCACTCCATGTGTTGCCACTTGGCTGGACACGTAGTCTTTCACTCGGCTGCCCCGCGTGTTGTCACTCGGCCACCCCGCGCATCGTCACTCGGCCGCCCTGCACATCACCACTTGGCTGGACACGTAGTCCTTCACTCAGCCACCTCGCACAACATCACTCGGCCACCCTGCGCATCACCACTTGGCTGGACATGTAGTCCTTCACTCAGTTGTGAACGTCTTCACCACTCGGCCGCCCCGTGCGTTGCCACTCGGTTGTGCAGTCCTCACCACTCGGCTGCCACGCGCGTCGCCACTCGGTTGTGCACGTCTTCACCACTCGGCTGCCCCCCACGTCGCCACTTGGTTATGCACGTCTCCACCACTCGGCCGCCCTGCGTGTCGCCACTCGGTTGTGCACATCTTCACCACTTGGCCGCCCCGCGCGTTGCCACTCGGTTGTGCATGTCTTGTCCACTCGGCCGCCCCGCGCATCGTCACTTGACTGTGCACGTCTTCACCACTCGGCCACCCCACGCCTCGCCACTCAGCTGTGCACGACTTTACCACTCAGCCGTCCCGCGCATCATCACTCGGTTGTACGCGTCCTCGTCCCTCGGCCACCCCGCGCGTCATCATCAGTTGGACATGTCTTCACCACTACACCCCCAACACGGGAGCGACTAAGTTACTCATATGATCAAACCTCATATCACACTATTTATCAAGCTTACCTCTTTCGAGCATCACTCGGGGGACTGCGCAGAGCCGTGGGCCATGCTGTCCTTTGGTGTTATGCCCATTTGATCAACCTGTTGATCACATCAGGAATATTTGTTCTGACCATACATTCTCGGTTCGCTAAAGATCTATAGGGGTAGCACCGTCCACTCGGATGATTGCCCAAATCATTACCTGGAGTCATCTTCGAAACTGCAAAAGCAATCAACGAGGAGAGCACGAGGTAGGGGGGCGCCCACCTCCCCCAGGCGCGCCCTCCACCCTCGTGGGGCCCACATTGCTCCACCGACGTACTTCTTCCTCCTATATATATCTCCGTGCCCCCAAACCATCAGAAGCATCCACGAAAACCTAATTCCACCGCCGCAACCTTGTGTACCAGTGAGATCCCATCTAGGGGCCTTTTCCGGCATCCTGGAGGAGGGGGCATTGATCACGGGGGGCTTCTACATCAACACCATAGCCTCTCCGATGATGTGTGAGTAGTTTACCTCAGACCTTCGGGTCCATAGTTATTATCTAGATGGCTTCTTCTCTCTCTTTGGATCTCAATACAAAGTTCTCCTTGATTCTCTTGGAGATCTATTTGATGTAATTCTTCTTTTGCGGTGTGTTTGTCGAGACTGATGAATTGTGGGTTTATGATCAAGATTATCTATGAAGAATATTTGAATCTCCTCTGAATTCTTTTATGTATGATTGGTTATCTTTGCAAGTCTCTTCGAATTATCAATTTGGTTTGGCCTACTAGATTGATCTTTCCTGCAATGGGAGAAGTGCTTAGCTTTGGGTTCAATCTTGCGGCGTCCTTTCCCAGTGACAGCAGGGGCAGCAAGGCACGTATTGTATTGTTTCCATCAAGGATAAAAAGATGGGGTTTATATCATATTGCATGAGTTTATCCCCCTACATCATGTCATCATACTTAAAGCATTACTCTGTTCTTATGAACTTAATACTCTATATGCATGTTGGATAGCGGTCAATGTGTGGAGTAATAGTAGTAGATGCAGGCAGGAGTCGGTCTACTTGTCACGGACGTGATGCCTATATACATGATCATACCTAGATATTCTCATAACTATGCTCAATTCTATCAATTGCTCGACAGTAATTTGTTCACCCATCATAATACTTATGCTATCTTGAGAGAAGCCACTAGTGAAACCTATGGCCCCCGGGTCTATTTTCCATCATATTAATCCGCCAACAATAAGATATTTCTATTGCCTTTTATTTTACTTTGCATCTTTATCATAAAAATACCAAAAATATTATCTTATCATATCTATCAGATCTCACTCTCGTAAGTGACCGTGAAGGGATTGACAACCCCTTTATCGCGTTGGTTGCAAGGTTCTTATTTGTTTGTGTAGGTGTGAGGGACTTGAGCGTGGCCTCCTACTGGATTGATACCTTGATTCTCCAAACTGAGGGAAATACTTACGCTACTTTGCTGCATCACCCTTTCCTCTTCAAGGGAAAAACCAACGCAGTGCTCAAGAGGTAGCAAGAAGGATTTCTGGCGCCGCTGCCGGGGAGTCTACGCGAAAGTCAATATACCAAGTACCCAGCACAAACCCTTATCCCTCGCATTACATTATTTGCCATTTTACTCTCATTTTCCTCTCCCCCACTTCACCCTTGCAGTTTTATTTGCCCTCTCTTTTCGTTCGCCTCTTTCTCGCTTGCTTCTTGTTTGCTTGTGTGTTGGACTGCTTGTTTGTCACGATGGCTCAAGAAAATACTAAATTGTGTGACTGTACCAATACCAACAACAATGATTTTCTTAGCACTCCGATTGCTCCTCTTACCGATACTGAATCTTGTGAAATTAATGCTGCTTTGTTGAATCTTGTCATGAAAGATCAATTCGCTGGCCTTCCTAGTGAAGATGCCGCTACCCATCTAAATAGTTTCGTTGATTTGTGTGATATTCAAAAGAAGAAAGATGTGGACAATGATATTGTTAAATTGAAGCTATTTCCTTTTTCGCTTAGAGGTCGTGCTAAAGCTTGGTTTTTGTCTTTGCCTAAAAATAGTGTTGACTCTTGGAATAAGTGCAAAGATGCTTTTATCTCTAAGTATTTTCCTCCCGCTAAGATCATCTCTCTTAGGAACGATATTATGAATTTTAAGCAACTTGATCATGAACATGTTGCACAAGCTTGGGAGATAATGAAATTAATGATACGTAATTGCCCTACACATGGTTTGAATCTTTGGATGATTATACAAAATTTTTATGCCGGATTGAATTTTGCTTCTAGAAATCTTTTAGATTCAGTCGCGGGGGGCACTTTTATGGAAATCACTTTAGGAGAAGCTACTAAACTCCTAGATAATGTTATGGTTAATTATTCTCAATGGCACACTGAAAGTTCTACTAATAAAAAAGTGCGTGCAATAGAAGAAATTAATGTTTTGAGTGGAAAGATGGATGAACTTATGAAATTATTTGCTAATAAGAGTGTTTCTTCTGATCCTAATGATATGCCTTTGTCTACTTTGATTGAGAATAATAATGAATCTATGGATGAGAATTTTGTTGGTAGGAATAATTTTGGTAACAACACGTATAGAGGAAACTTTAATCCTAGGCCGTATCCTAGTAATTCCTCTAAGAATTATGGTAATTCTTACAACAATTCTTATGGAAATTTTAATAAGTTTCCCTCTGATTTTGAGACTAGTGTTAAAGAATTTATGAATTTGCAAAAGAATTTCAATGCTTTGCTTGAAGAAAAATTGCCTAAGATTGATGAATTGGATAGGAATGTGGATAGAATTTCTCTTGATGTTGATTCTTTCAAACTTAGATCTTCCACTTAAGCATGATGTCAATGAGTCTCTCAAAGCCATGAGAATTTCCGTTGATGAATGCGAAGAAAGAACCGCTAGGATGCGTGCTAAGAAAGATTTCTTTGTGAAAGCGCGTTCTTCTAATTTTTATGAGAATAAGGATGAAGATCTAAAAGTGATTGATGTGTCCCCTATTAAATCTTTGTTTTGCAATATTAATCTTGATAATGATGGGACTGAAGATGAGCCACCTTTACCTAGAAGGCGTTCCAAAAATTCGGAGTTATTAGATATTGATGCTAAAATTTGTAAAAGTGGGATTGAAGAGGTCAAAACTTTAGATATCAATAAACCCACTATTTTGGATTTCAAGGAATTTAATTATGATAATTGCTCTTTGATAGATTGTATTTCCTTGTTGCAATCCGTGCTAAATTCTCCGCATGCTTATAGTCAAAATAAAGCTTTTACTAAACATATTGTTGATGCTTTGATGCAATCTTATGAAGAAAAACTTGAGTTGGAAGTTTCTATCCTAGAAAACTTTATGATGAGTGGGAACCTACTATTACTAGTAGAATGCCCGTGCGTTGCCACGGGCTTTTGATAAAATTTAAGATTCTACTCACGGAGCTAAATAACTACGAACAATGTCATCTCAGCTAACATATTTTTTAATAATCAGCTAACACACATCTACTGTCAAACACAATAATGTTATTTGGATTGTATTTGTGACGTTTTGGTCTTAGATAGATGAATGAATAAAACAAAACCCATTCTAACTAAAGTTTTTCTTAGGTGAAGTGGGTTGTGTTGTATTCATTCATCTCAACATGTTTTGAGTCGAATAAAATAAAACTATTCGCACAAGCTTCCTTCGCTAGCCAATGAGCAGCTCCATTAGCCGAGCGTCTCACCCGTGCCACACAGAACTCCTCCGTTGATCGCATGGACTCCTTTACCTCCTCAACAATAGGGCCATAGCCGAGAATCATTGATCATAAGAACGAAAATGAATCATTGATATAACAATGTAGCTCTTTCACCATTGTACACAAAAATATGGTTGTTTCACAAATCCAAGCATATTTTCTTTTTATGTGCAAGGAAATTAAGCAATTTATAATCAGTAAACGAATCTAGGGAGCAAATGGATAAATGGTTAGGATCTTGCAAGAAAAAAAATACCTCAGTAAAACTTACACATACACAACTGTTGATCTTCTCCTACTATTCTCCTTATATACAATATTAATTTGTAACACATCAAACTCTCCAAAATTTTTGAGATCTCTGAAGATAAAATGATGTTCTTCAGTGCCAGCGCCGCTTCTTCTTAGCCTAAAACATACCCCCTCCGTCCCACAATATAAGATGTTTTTGCAAGCTATGTTAGCTTGCAAAAACATCCTATATTATCGGACGGAGGGAGTAGTACAATGACATTCTAAGAACCATAAAACCAACCAAAAACGCCAGCAGCAAGGGAAAAGGGCGACAACCCCCTTCAGATGTTATTTGCTACGGCCTATAGCAAATTTTCTAGGCAACAAAGATAATGCTAGCTCAACATGCATTTAATAAAAAATGAATTACAAATCAGAATGAAAAAATATTTGACGACTTAAAACAAACGAATACTAATCTTTGTTGTTTTCTTTTCCATTTCAGTAAGAAACAAAATGAGTACACGAGTCATCCCCATGAAATGCATCAACAAAGCAAGCAGGAGCAACAAAATTAAAGCAAACTTCTTACTGGGTTGGCAACTCATCCAAGGATTTTTACATGGACCATCATAATGCAAGACAAATAAACTTGACGTAAAAAACAACCATGATCGGACGCATTACATACATCATCATATGTATGTGTAATACATGACCATGTTTAGTGTTGCTGGAAGACCACTTTCCTTCTCATCCTGGGCACCAACTTCAGCTTTGTTTTCACACGATCTCTTTATAGCATATGTCAGGGCACTTCATGGATAATCTGGATAGCACTCACATGTTCATTCATTTTGTCATATAACGGTCAAAGAAAAAAAAAGTACACTCAATTTATCATTTAGTTAGAGCACCCGTTTGATCCATAAAGGCAGCGTGTAGAGCACTCTCTCACACACAGAGGAATGCTTGTATTTCTTAGTTTTTCCACCTACCTATGGCACATCATTTCAAGAATATAGTTGTTGAAGCAACTTATATGCAAAGCATGACTACTATCACGACATCCTTTTTGAGGACAAAGATAATTAATAACACAACATTCTATGTCTCATTGCTATCTTATTTATTTGATCATTTTGGGAGCTTCAATTCCTTGAATAATTCAGTGAATGCCATCTGCAATGATCCGTTGTCTACCAATGCCAACACTCATCTAGCCTTCTCCTTCGCCAATGTCAACCTCCCACTTAGATTCTCCCCTTATTCTCCATGCCCTCAACCTTCACAAGTTCCTCGTCATACTTCTCCATCACCTCCCCGACATTCATATCATCCACCACTAATATAATTCATAACATTCAGGGGGTAAAGGTCAATGTACACCAAGCCGGTCAAATAAATAATAGTTTAGCATCTCTCAAGGGAAGTTTCAAATTTCACCTAAAAAATTCAATTAAAGTCATGTCAATAATTTAATATACTACCAATATTAAATACTATATGATAAATGTGATAGCTTAAATTCAAAGTAATAGATTGGATCCTCCCTTAACAATATGACTGGTAGATAGTTTTGAGAGGAAATCTGCATATATTTTAGCATAGACTTACCCAAAGAAAAAGTCATCATAACCGTTCAACAAATGACCTATAACCTCTAATGTACCGAAGGGGAACATATTAGATGACATGTTTTTGTAAGTCCTAGGATAACCAAAAAGCACATCATCATGACATGTCCTAAAGTTGGAAGTGTGACACTTATGACCGTGGTATGTAATTGATATATTCCAGTTGGAAGTGTGTCATCGGATGCAATGTGGAAGTGTGTCATTAGATGCAATGTGGAGGGAAGATATCAAGGATACTCATCAGAGTATATGTGCAGTGGCACTGGAGCAGCTGATTACCGGTAGGAGAACGACAACCCCACTTGTTGAGGATATTGCTATCTGGGGTAAACCGGCTTGCAGGGCCCGGGTTACCTCCGTCAATGGACCCGAGATGTTAAAAGCCCAAGGAGAAATAGAAGGGCCCAAGGCCTATAATCGGTTTAGAGGTTCACAGGCGTAAACCGGCCTGAGATAAAGCTTGCATTGTAAGTTAGGAATAGGGAGACCGACCCGGGCACGTTTATGAGCCGGAGGTCGGGACTTTGCAGACCGACGGGCGTCACCCGTGTATATAAGGGGACGACCCGACGGCGGTTTGGGGACAAAAAAAACAACAACTCGAGGTTTAGGCAAAGATTATCGCTCCCTAGCCCTCGAAACCCATCAATCCCATCACAACTAGACGTAGGCTTTTACCTTCATTGAAGGGGCCGAACTAGTATAACTCTGTGTCCTTGCGTCCGCTTTAACCCCTTCAAACTAACCCGTTGCGATGGCTCCACGACTAAGTCCTTTGGCCAGGACATCTGCCGTGACAAATCCACGACAGTTGGCGCCCACCGTGGGGCTATCGCGAGATGGTTTCAAGTTTTTGGAGGGCCGCTTTGAAGGACTCGAGGGTTACGCTGTGGGACGGATGACCAAGAGCCGCCGCGGAAAGCTCTACATCGACAGCACAGGCTGGGGCCCCGACGCCGGCTCGATCGAGTACGGGTACCGGGTCCCCTTTGGCGGCATCCATGTTTTCATCGGCAAGATCGGAGAGCCGGGCCCCGAGTTAGGCGTCTGCGCCGACCTCGTCGAGACAGCTCAGTGCACGAGATCGACCCTGGCTAAACCGACCAGGAAGCACGCCTTCGTGGGAGTCATCCACGGAGGAAGCTACGAGGAAGGATCCGAATCCGGTGACGAAACCGCCATCTACTCCGGCGATGAAACATCGACCGGAGAAACCGAATCTCTTTACCAGCTGCAAGATGATCGGATTGGGGGCGGCTCCGATGGCAACAGTATTCCGGACCCCTCTGATCTGCCCTATCGGGTTGGGATCTTCATGGCTGGAACACAGGCGGCGCCACGATCATCAACTGCAGCAGCAGCGGTCTCCGGATCGGCAGCGGCAACGGCTGCGCAGGCAAGAGGCCCTACGGGTTCACCAGCCCAAGTTTTGTCAGACCTGTTTGACGCACTAGCAGCGCTCATGGCGGAAGCCAACCCGGTGGATCAGGAGGTTCACAATGCTGAGATTGCCAAAGTGAGAGAGCAGATAACTCAGGCTAAAGCGGAGCTGGCAGCAGAAGAGATCAGGATGACGGCGGAGCGCGCCGCTTTAGATGCACAGGCTTACAGGCTCATGATGGACCAGAAGGCGTCTCAGGAAGTCCTGAAGAGAAAATCCCGATCTCGGTTGCCCGCAGCCGTCGACGCTCGAAATCTCTTCAACACCCCGGGGGTAAACCGTGTGGAGGCGACAGCCGGCGCCCCGGTTCAGCACCGGATAATAAACCTGCCTCGTCACAACACTGGTACACCACCGGCCATGCCAACGCCGTCAGATCATTATTCCAACCCAAGGGATAACCTCATCGCGGCGGCGGCTCGGTTGGAAGCCATTCCGATCGAAGGAGATTCACCGCAGGATGAAGAGACACGCCGGGTCAAGGAGCTCCTTAGGACCGCGTTGGCCCAGCAAGAAGCATATTCGCAAAGCCGTGATCGGATTCACTCCACCCCTCGCCCCAGCGGGAGCTATAGTAGGCGCGTGGAGGAGCCGGCTGTTTCAAGTAACGCCAGGCGTGAAGCGCTCCGCGGCAACAATCCGGCGGGCGTCGACAATGCTCATGAGAATGTGGATCGCACCCGTGCACGGGAGGCTCGTCAGCTTACACCTATCTTCCCAGCTACGGTTGAACCGGGGGTGGTTTCCAGTTCCTTGGGAGTACCGTGCCTTGTCCCCGCTTTGCGCAACGTACGCCTGCCCAAAGACTTCAAAGGCCCCCGCAAGGTACCAAACTACACGGCAGATCAGCCCCCGGAGACATGGGTGGAAAGCTATGAGATGGCTATGGAGATGCTGGATGTGGATGACACGGCGTGTGCCAAGTATTTTACTATGATGTTAGAAGGAACGGCCCGGACTTGGCTAAAGAGCTTACCGCCTAACTCAATTAGTTCGTGGGCCCAATTGCGCGCCCGGTTTATCAAGAATTTCAAAGACACGTGCAAACAGCCAATGTCGATAGTTGACCTAGCAGCCTGCGTCCAGCAAGAAGGGGAATCAACTACCCATTGGGTACGGCGGGTATCAGAAGTTTTGCACTCGTCGGATCGCATCAACGCAGACACCGCCGTAGTACTGTTGGAAAGCAACTGTCGGTTTGGCCCTTTGAAGCTAAAGCTGGGCCGGATGAAGCGTGATTGTACAGATATAGGAACGCTCATGACCGCTTTAGTGAAGTATGCGGATTCTGACAGTACCAAGGATCCTGACTCTGGTGATGACAAAGCAGGGAAGGGAAGGAAGAATAGCAACACCAAAGGCCAGCAACATCGGCCGGCAGGTAATGGAGGCGGAGGTAAGCGTAAACCGGACGGGAGCATGGACTTGGTGGCCAGCACAAGTGCACAGGATAAAGGCCAGCGGCGTAAGGGGAAACAGCCAAGTTTCCGCGCACATCCCGGTCCTAATCCGGAGCGTTTGAACTTTTTCTTAAACCAGCCCTGTCCGAAGCACGGAACAAAGGAGGAACCAGCAGCCCATCTTTGGAAGGATTGTTATATCATGAAGGAATTCAAAACCTCAAACACTTTCCAATATGATCACAGCTCCGGCGGCGGTTCAGGTTCCGGATCAGGATACGGTGGCGGAAATTCCGGTCCAGGGTTCCAGGGTAATCCGGGCGGACAGGTCAGCCAAAATAATCAAAGTAATCAGAGTGGTTTCGGACAGCAGCAAACAGGTTATCAGAGCAACCCGAAACAGTTGAGTGGTGGACAGTATCACGTCTTTACTACAAGCTTGGATAAACGGGATAGAAAGCTTCAGAGGCGAGCAGTCAGTGCTATCGAACCGGCCACGCCTCACTATCTGCGCTGGTCAGAACAGCCTATCATATGGAGCCGAGAGGATCACCCTCCCAGGGTTTATAATCCGGGTCAGTTAGCGTTGGTGGTGGCGCCTCAGGTGGGAGGTTATAAGCTCACCAAGGTGCTCATGGACGGAGGGAGTAGCATTAACATCTTGTATTACGAGACCTTCCGTCGTATGGGACTGGTAGATAAGGATCTCAAACCGACCAATACAATGTTCCACGGGGTGGTGCCTGGCAAGTCTGCATATCCGGTTGGTAAGATAGCCCTTGAAGTGGTCTTTGGCGATAATCACGATTCCAGATCAGAGACGCTGACGTTCGAAGTGGTTAAAATCCAAAGTCCGTACCACGCTTTGTTCGGACGGCCAGCTTATGCAAAATTTATGGCACGGCCCTGCTACGTGTATCTGCAACTTAAGATGCCAGGTTACAAGGGCACTATAACGGTTCATGGGAGCCGTCGAATCGCTTTGGAATGCGAGGAAGGAGATGCGACTTATGCAGAATCGGTTTGTGCTACGGAGGAGCTAAAGCAGTACAAAGACAGTGTTGACCCGGAGGACATGACTTCGTTAAAGAAGCCAACCATGGACCACGATCCGGCCTTGAAGTTCAAATCGGCTGCCGAAACTAAGCTTGTTGACTTTGTACCTGGTGATCCATCTAAGCAGTTCAGCATCAGCGCAAACTTGGATCCAAAATAGGAAAGCGCGCTCATCGAGTTCATCCGTGAGAATCGGGACATCTTTGCATGGAAGCCGTCTGACATGCCTGGTGTACCGAGGCGACTCGCTGAGCACACCCTTAATGTGGATCCTAAGTATAAACCGGTAAAGCAGTTCTTACGGCGGTTTAACGAAGAAAGACGTAAAGCGATTGGTGAGGAAGTGGCCAGGCTCCTGGCAGCTGGGTTTATCATTGAGGTTTTTCATCCCGAATGGCTTGCTAATCCGGTGCTGGTTCTTAAGAAAAACGGCACCTGGCGCATGTGTGTGGACTACACAGACTTGAATAAAGCTTGCCCAGCGGATCCTTTTGCGCTCCCCCGGATTGATCAGATCATTGATGCTATGGCAGGTTGCGAGCGTTTAAGTTTTTTGGATGCCTATTCGGGTTATCATCAGATCAAGATGGCAGTTAAGGACCAGGAGAAGACAGCGTTCATTACTCCCTTTGGAGCCTTCTGCTATGTGTCTATGCCCTTCGGGCTTAAGAGTGCACAGGCTACTTATCAACGATGTGTGCAAAATTGCTTCCACGAGCAGATTGGTCGTAATGTGCATGCTTATGTGGATGACATTGTGGTCAAGTCACGAAAGAAGGAGACCCTGGTTGACGATTTGAAGGAGACTTTCGATAACTTGAGAGTGTACCAAATGATGCTCAACCCAGCTAAATGTGTTTTTGGTGTACCTGCAGGCAAGTTGTTGGGATTTTTAGTATCCCATAGAGGAATTGAGGCTAATCCGGAAAATATCACAGCCATCACCTCCCTGGCCAAACCGAAATGCGTCAATGATGTTCAGCGCCTGGCCGGACGGATTGCCGCGTTAAGCCGGTTCATCAGCCGCCTCGGTGAAAAGGCGATCCCCTTGTATCAAATGCTCAAGAAGACGGATCAATTTGTCTGGAGTCCGGAGGCTGATAAAGCGTTTGAGGACTTGAAGCGACAGCTAATCAATCCGCCAGTTTTGGCAGCCCCTGTAGATAAAGAGCCACTCCTGTTATATGTTGCTGCGAATGCCAGAGCGGTTAGTGTGGCGATGGTGGTAGAACGAAAGGAGGCTGGAAAGGAACATCCGGTTCAGCGACCGGTTTACTATATCAGTGAAGTACTTATCGAGTCCAAACAAAGGTATCCGCATTGGCAGAAGCTGGTATATGGTGTTTTTATGGCAAGCCGGAAGCTGAGGCAATATTTTCAAGGACACCCCATCACGGTGGTCAGTTCTTCTCCTTTGGGTGACATTATACAGAACCGGGAGGCGACCGGTCGGATTGCCAAGTGGGCTATCGAGCTCGGGCCGCACGATTTAAGGTACGTACCCCGGACGGCCATAAAATCACAGGCACTTGTCGATTTCATAAACGATTGGACAGAGTTACAAGCGCCTGAGGAGAAGCCAGATAACACTTATTGGACCGTTCATTTTGACGGGTCAAGGCAATTGGAAGGCTCGGGGGCTGGAGTCGTTTTAACTTCCCCACGAGGAGATAAGTTTTGTTATGTCCTCCGTTTAATGTTCCCCTGTACAAATAATGCGGCTGAGTATGAAGCTTTGCTTCATGGTCTTCGGATGGCTAAAGAGATGAATCTGAGCAGAGTTAGGTGCTTTGGTGATTCGGATCTGGTGGCTCAGCAGGTATCTGGCACCTGGGATTCTAAGGACCCGCTCATGGCTGCGTACCGACGTGAAGTAGATATGGTGGCCGGGCATTTCAAAGGCTATCAAGTGGACCATGTGGACCGCAGAAAGAATGAGGCAGCGGACGCTTTAAGCCGCTTGGGCTCTCAGCGTAAACCGGTCCCACCCAATGTTTTCTTGGACGTATTGTATCACCCATCGGTACAGCTGCCCGGTGAGCTGGAGTTGGCTGTTCCTGATCCGGAGGCTCAATTGGTGGCAGCTCTTCACATTACCCCGGATTGGACGCTCCCTTATCTGGCATATATGAACCGGGGTGAGTTGCCAGAAGATGAAAGCTTGGCTCGACAGATAGTACGACGGTCCAAGTCTATGACCATTTTCAAAGGAGAATTACATCATCGCAGCGTGTCAGGAGCGCTGCAACGGTGCGTATCCCCTAAGGAGGGGTGCGAGATATTACGAGAAATACATGAAGGGGATTGCGGCCACCACGCCGGTTCAAAATCATTAGTGGCTAAAGCGTTCCGCCACGGTTTCTACTGGTTAACTGCTCATGCTGATGCAGAAGACCTGGTCAGGTTATGTGATGGGTGCCAGAAATTTTCCAGACGAGCACACATACCGGCTCAAGAATTGAGGATGATTCCAATCACTTGGCCGTTTGCGACTTGGGGTCTTGATATGGTTGGGCCTTTTAAGCGTTCCAAAGATAAGAAGACCCACCTACTGGTGGCGGTTGACAAATTTACAAAGTGGGTGGAGGCAGAACCTGTCAGTAAGTGTGATGCTGCCACGGCGGTTCAGTTTATAAAGAAGGTGATCTTCCGGTTTGGATTTCCACACAGCATCATCACAGATAATGGTACCGATCTATCCAAGGGGGCCATGAAAGAGTTCTGTGCACGGGAGCATATACGGCTTGATGTTTCTTCGGTAGCGCACCCACAGTCTAATGGTCAGGCAGAACGAGCGAACCAAGAGATCTTGAGAGGTATCAAACCCCGGCTTCTGGTCCCTTTGCAAAGGACGCCGGGTTGTTGGGTGGAGGAGCTACCGTCTGTGTTATGGAGCATCAACACCACGCCTAACAGATCCACGGGGTTTACGCCGTTTTTTATGGTCTATGGAGCAGAGGCGGTTCTCCCAAGTGATATACGACATGACTCACCTCGCGTGGCAGCATATGTTGAAGCGGACAATGAGCAGGCACGGCAGAACGCTCTTGACTTGTTGGATGAGGAGCGTGACTTGGCAGCTGCCCGTTCAGCGATTTACCAGCAAGATCTTCGCCGTTACCACAGCCGTCGGGTTAGGACCAGAACCTTTCAGGAGGGGGATTTGGTGCTTCGGCTCATCCAGGATCAGTCTGATCAGCATAAATTATCCCCGCCTTGGGAAGGACCTTTTGTGGTCAGCAAGAATCTGAATAATGGGTCATATTACCTGATTGATATTCGAGAGCGCAAGGATTCACGCACATCAGAGGAGGAGACCAGCAGGCCGTGGAACATAGCTCATCTTCGACCTTATTATACATGAGCCTTGGGCTCTGTTTATGTACATATCATGAACATGTATATATTATGATTAATACAATAAACCGGAGCCTCGAGTAAAGCGGGGTCTCTGCTGTTCTTCACATCATGTGTGTTTACCCCTGGAGGTCGCTTCACAGAAGTTCAAATTATAAATTCCGGTTTAAAAGCCGGTTCAAGGGAAGATGTCTCCTACAAGGCTGTGAAGCTCTTAATATCCGGTTCAATATCCCGGTTCAAGCATGAGGCTTCCTATTCAAACATAGGTCGTATTCGAACCAAAGAGAACACAGCTATTCAAACATGGGGCTTCCTGTTCAAACATAGGTCGTATTCGAACCAAAGAGAACATAGCTATTCCAACACGGGGCTTCCTGTTCAAACATAGGTCGTATTCGAACCAAAGAGAACATAGCTATCCCTATAAAGTCAGTTGGGGACCTAGTCGGCCTGAACCGTAGCTACACCTCCGGGGGGCTTGGTCATGTCTTGACGACGGTAATGCCTTCTGGCTGGCACATTTGCCACTGAATCAGTTGGGGACCTAATCGACTTGAACCGTAGATTACGCCTTATGGGAACTCGGTCATGTCTTGATGATGGTAATGCCTTCTGGTCGGCTTTTTAGCCAATGAATCATTTGGGGGCTTGGTCGTGTCCGAACCAACGCAATGCCACTTGATCGGCCCTTGGCCATTGAGTCACTTGGGGGCTTGGTTGACGAACCAATGCAATGCCATTTGACCGGCATATTTGCCACGATTCAGTTAGGAACCTAGTCGACCTAAACTGTAGCCACACCTCTTGGGGGCTCGGTTTTGTCTTGACGATGTTCACGCCTTCTGAACGGTTCATAATAACCACTATTTGCATGCGTTCTACTATCGCGTTGCCTTTTCATATTTGGTTTTTGTTTTCTGCCTTTATTGTGGTATTTTTTGTTCTTCGGAACGTCAAGTATTTTTAAACCGATTCAGCTGACATAGCCTGGTCCGTTTTTTAACCCAGAGGCAAGTTGCCCGGTTTGGCAAAGGCGCAGCACGGTTCATAGGGTCGGAAGATCTTGTGTACTCAGTAAAGACAGGAAACAAAGTTGGAAAACGTCATTGGAAAGGGCATCAGTACCCGTGCGCGAAGGCACATTTAAACGCAGAAGTATTAACTATCTTATTACAAGGCAGCGTAGTGCCTGAATATATTGTTCTTTGACGGATCAGACGTCACCGATTAAGGTGAACCAAAGCGTTGATTACGCCTGTTCGCCGCCTCGGTTCGAAGGCTCTGGATCATGTTGCGCCGCGTCAGCTCTCTCTTGGCTACCCAGTGGCTGGAAATCAGCAGTGGTCCAGTCGATTCCCATTAGCGCTTGAAAGACAGCTTCTTCGTGAATCAGCATAGACGGTTCAATGTCAGGGGCGTAGGTATGCTTACGGATTGGAGGAATAAGGTTTTCCGCTTCGGGGACCGGGGCAGCTATGCGCTTGTTCTGATTATCATATTGGGCTTGGTAATGTGTCAAGTCCGCTTCTGCAGCCAATTGACAAGCTAGGGGGCGCACCGCCCGGTTTATCGCCCTCAAATCATCTTCACCAAAGTCTGAACAGTCTTCTTTCAAGCTGGGATATCCTTGGGCCGCTTCAACAGGATCGAAATCCGGTACCCACGCTTTGGCCCGGATCAAGGCAGTGATGGCTCCAGTCCGAGCAGCTGATCTTTTCAACTCTTCAATCCGGGCTGGAAGCATGGACAGCCTCTTTAGCGTGTCTTGGATCAGAGACGGTGCAGGGTTGTTATGCGATGCAGTGGTGATAGCCCTCTGTGCTCCGGTGTACAACTGTTCAATCAGGGTATAGGCAGCTTTGAGTTTCATCCGCACATCAGAACCCAGGTGTCCAATACGTGTGCCTGCAGTGTTTCAAGATGGGTTACAAACCGGACATAGGATATAACAGACAAAATACAAATTAGAAGAAGGGCGTCGAAAGAAGTTTACCAAAGACGACAGAGGTCATGGAGTGTATCTGTCGCTTCACGGTGGATAATTCATCAACCACCGGTTTAAGAGCAGCTTCGGCATTTTCAGCCCTCTTTGTCAAAAGAGCTTTTTCAGTAGCCCAATCGGCTTGTTCCTTCTTGCGGTTTTCCTTCAGCTGTTCCATAACAGTTAAGGCAGTGGACAATTCATCCTTCGCTTTCTCAGTCTCAGCCTGTTGGGTTCTTAAGATTTCCTGAAGGTCCGAGACTTGTTTCGCTTTGGCCTTCAGATCCCCCTGCAGCAGGTCACCAACAGTGTTCAGAAAATATTGCACGGTTTGGAAGTATCAACCACACAAGCAAGTTATGTGCTCGATACTTGGGGGCTAATGCATATTTGATTTCAACACATGTTTTCCATTACAAAAAAGTCCCAAGAGTAATACAAGTATTTAAACTCGGCACTTGGGGGCTAATGGTTATTTAATGATGTTTTCTGATTACGACCTATGTTGAAGCTCTGGGTTTTCTAAACCGGACCTTAATGGTCAAGGCAGCCTGATCCGGATTACCGTCTCGGTTTGGAAATATTGATAAGTTAAGTTGCAATGGAATGAAGCACAAGGGAGTTACCTCAAGTTTCTCCTTCATCATCTTGATCATGCCAGCTTCATAATCCCGACTGGTGTACAGTCGGTTCAGGTACCCAGAATAAAGATCCGGGGCGCTCAAAGCGGCGTACGTAGAGGAGTCAAGGTCCCATTTGCCCTTTATGGCCGAGATTTCGTCCTTGGCAGTATGCTTGGCCAAAGTAGCAGTGTTCCCCGGTTCAGAGCGGCCAATGCCGGTAATCACAACATCATCATCCTTGGAATCGCTGCTCTGCAGTGGCCCTGTCGGTTTGTCAACGGTTCCAGAAGGGGGGATGGATTCCTCAACCCGAACAGGACTGGCAGGCGGATCAGTACGGCTGGCAGGTTCGATAGTCCTTTCTTCAGCGCGGGTGTCATCTTGCGGAGATAGATAATTCTGAGTATCTTCACGACCCAGAGCGTCAGCACCAGGAGTTTTCTTCGGTTCAGGAGCGGCAGTCCCTTCAGCCGGGTTACCCAGACGAGCCTTCTTGCTCGGTCTAGGTTTAGCCCTGGAAAAAACCCAAAGATTGAAAAAACGGTATAAGATGGATTAAGAGACATATACAGAGATATGTGGTGATCGGTCCAACTGACCCAATAACTGTCTTCAACGGTGGCAGTTGAGTGGCTGAAGATTCACCGGAAGATGAATGGGAAGTGACCTGATAATCGGAGTCAGATGGATTTAGAGGCTGACGAGTTAAACCTGCTTTAGGAGGAAAGCTAGCGCATAAATCGGAGACCTCTGAGCGGCGTTTCCGAACCGGGCTGTTCGGTAAACCGGCGGAGGTAACTACCTGGCCGCTATGCCGGGTGGTGCGTCGGGCTTCATGTTGCTGGGTCTTCACAAGAAATTTGGGATCCAAGTAAGCAAGAGGGTGAGAAAATTTAATTTTCCGGTTTGCTTGGCGAGGTTTTTTCAAAGGCAAAGGAACGGCATCAGAAGAAAGAATAGTTACCTCTGGGCCTTCAGCATTGCTCGCTTCAGCGTCGTCCTGACAAATATCATCATCAATAAGACGTATAAAAAGTAAGCCAACTGAATCGAGGTCTACCCCAGGGTCCGGGTTACCCACATCATCCTCCTCTAAATCGGGGGTAGAGGAAGCAGTGTTCCTTTTCTTTGTAGCGGGCTTCTTCACCCTTGTCTTGGGTCTGATTATCTTTTCGGTTGGCTCCTGAAACTTCTTGCTCCAAAACGGATCATCTCCCTGTTTCGGGAAGGACTGGAAGTTAACAATATATATAAGGAGATCATAAATTCTATAACAAACAGAGAGGAGATACTTACAGCAGGTGGTTTGTTGGTGGCGCAAAATGGAAACAGGCCGGTTCGGGCGCAAACATGTTCCGGTTCATTCAGCATCTTTTTCACAGCTTCAGCGACTTCGTCCTCCGTCAGCTGAATGTTGCAGTGCCTCAAAGGATCATCAACCCGACCCGTGTATTGGCACATTAAACCGGAGCGGATGCTAAGGGGCAGGATGCTCCATGAAATCCAGCAACGGGCAAGATCTACCCCCGTTAAACCGTTAGCCATGAAGGCTCTGAGCTTGGACAGCTGAGGGGCATACTTACTCCTCTCTTTGGCGGTTAGCCGTGGGGGGAAGGGGTGTGTATTGCTAAGTCTCTCTGGACGGAAGCCGGGCAGTGGATTTTCTTCAGCAGGGGAAGTATCCTTGCAATAGAACCAAGTGCAATTCCATTCTTGCGGGTGACTATGCAACTTGGCGTGAGGATAAGTCACCTCTTTCCTCTTTTGAATCGCCATACCACCCAGTTCCATATTAGGGCCGTCGGTAAATTCAGTACGTCGGTTCAAATGGAAAAAGTCCCGGAACAGCTCTACAGTAGGTTCCTCTTGGAAGTACACCTCGCAAAGCACTTGAAAATGGCAGATATTCGTGACTGAGTTTGGACCAACGTCTTGTGGGCGCAACCTAAAATTAGCCAGGACGTCCCGATAAAATTTTGAACCGGGTGGATTAAAACCCCGGGCCAGGTGATCCGCAAACACCACCACTTCTCCCTCCTGCGGGGTAGGAGGACATTCGTCTCCTGGAACCCTCCAATGGATGGTATTTTTGCTACTCAAAGCACCAGTCAGAACTAAGTTGTTTAGTTGGGTCTCAGTGATGCAAGAGGGAACCCAGTTGCATTCGTACACCTGTTTTGCCATGAGGAAATCTACAAGATAAAGGTATTCCGGTTTGAGAACAAGTGTGATTGTAAACCGAAGATGCTCTTATATAGAGTCAGGTTATCTACAATGATATCAACCAGCGGTTCATCAAGGGGACTAATGGATGTGTGGATCAGTTTGTTCGCTTTGCTAAGAGTTAAACCGACTAGATCTAACAGTTGTGAATATGAAAGCAGAAACAGATCCCGTACGGATTCTTTCAAAGCAATGGATCTATAGCTAGGGCGAAAAAGAAGCAAAAATATGAGGTTAAGCTCACAGCAGAACAACGTAAGTTTGATAAGCAGGGAAATGAGTGAGATCTAAAGAGGTGAATACAGATTTATGGAGAATACTGAGAGGGACTACAAATCACAATACAGGTATCGTCATCTATTCGCAAAAGCTCTCAGCGTATATCGAACTGACGATGTCGACCTAGTGTCAAAGCTGCTATGGGGATGAACAAGAAACAGCGGCAGGATGACGAACCCTAGAACAGATCTAAAGCAAGAAGAACAGGGGCCTTACCGGGGTTCAAACGGAGGTGGAAGGTCGCCGCGGTGCTCTGATCCGATCAGGTTGATGCAGCGGCCGGAGTTGATGCAGTGGCTGACGGCGGCGGCGGAGCTCTGAGGTCTGGGTCGCAAGGAAGACGAAGAAGGGGACGAAAGGGAGGAAAGAAAGATGGCCTTCAAGCCCTATTTATAAGGCGCGGCGCGCGTGTCAGGCGCGCGAATCCAGGGGCCGGAGATTTCGGGAGCCCAGCCGTCGCCCTGATTCTTGCGGATTAGCAAAAGGAGACGATAATTTCGCACTGACGTCATATCGGTTCACCGCAGTAAAGGAGACGAAGAAGACGGCGGTTCAACAGTTACTGGAAGACATTTGAAAGACAGAATTTTTTTATTAAGGATTGACATGAACCTGTTCAAATCAATCTGGGGCCTAATGTTGAGGATATTGCTATCTGGGGTAAACCGGCTTGCAGGGCCCGGGTTACCTCCGTCAATGGACCCGAGATGTTAAAAGCCCAAGGAGAAATAGAAGGGCCCAAGGCCTATAATCGGTTTAGAGGTTCACAGGCGTAAACCGGCCTGAGATAAAGCTTGCATTGTAAGTTAGGAATAGGGAGACCGACCCGGGCACGTTTATGAGCCGGAGGTCGGGACTTTGCAGACCGACGGGCGTCACCCGTGTATATAAGGGGACGACCCGACGGCGGTTTGGGGACAAAAAAAACAACAACTCGAGGTTTAGGCAAAGCTTATCGCTCCCTAGCCCTCGAAACCCATCAATCCCATCACAACTAGACGTAGGCTTTTACCTTCATTGAAGGGGCCGAACTAGTATAACTCTGTGTCCTTGCGTCCGCTTTAACCCCTTCAAACTAACCCGTTGCGATGGCTCCACGACTAAGTCCTTTGGCCAGGACATCTGCCGTGACAAATCCACGACACCACTCGTGTACTGGTCAGCAGTCACAACCATGCAATTGTACCCGTCACTACTGCGTGTATTTGCAGATTAGAGAGCTGTAGATTCAGGATCCTGAGATGGAAGACCATACCTGGGTCGCCAACGTTACTGTCATTGATCCAAAAATCCCTAGGACCGCCTCCTGCAGCGGGCCCTCCAGTAGCATGTCAACGAGTGTGCGGCCCTCTCATCCTCTTCAACACCGCCAACCGCCTCACACTACTCCTTTCCTCGCTTATCTCCGCCGCTGCTCACCTTCCCGTCGGCGCCATCCGTCATGCCCTTCATCTGACAACAAAAATATTTTTTATCAATAGATAAAAGCAAATTCACTTCTCAAAAAATACTAAATTCGTAATCCATATACGTGTTCATGATCTTATTCCATACGCATGTTCAGAAATGTCCCTAGAACAAATAAATTTGATCTCGCTATACATACGGAATGTAAAACTTAGATGGTCAGCCTGAAATAGTTCATTTCTGAATGCAAGTAGTCCCGGAAACTACATAGCATTCACACCTTCCATAGTAGACTATGGCATCGGACACTTGCATATTTGAAAGGCTCGCAAGCTAAAAGCTACACGTATCACAAAAAAACTCCAAGTATAGTTGATTATACTCTAACCCAGCCGGCAGTGCCACTCCCTTGATCAATCATGAGTTTGTGCTCTAGATTCACAAGTTTGCTCATTCTACACACTGTGCACTGCACATTAAAATACATGGATGAAAGGAAGAGAACCAGGTAGACTTGGTTCTCAAAGCATCTGAATAAAAAGAAGCAACATTTGCTTTTTAAGTAACCCATATGAAAGAACTTGAATTAAAAAAAATACATGGATGCATATTAGTTTGGTTTTCTTAGAAATACAGAGATGAAAGGGAGTAGACCACCAATACCGAGCTCACCAATAATCCATTATACATATTTGCAATATAGACCAAAAACCCATTCGGTTCTGGAATTTTACAATATATATTTTCTATTAGTCATGAACAATCATTACAAACCCAAAATTCAATTACTTTAAAATAAGGAGCTCGATATCAGATTACCTGATCTTTTTGTAGAGAAAAACAAAATACTAATTTTTTTGCTAGAACAGCAAGAGGTCAGTCCAAAATAGTTGCTATAATCATCTGCACAAATATAAGATAATTAATGATTCTGCACATGCATCAAGCTTCATTCTATGGGTTTGCGGCGCCCGGACAGGTGAGCACATCAAAATTTCTAGAAACACATCTCAGAAGTAACCGGCCATTTGGCAGTACCAACTACCCCCTTTCCAGAAATATAAAGTGTATTTTGATTTTCTAGGCTCAAGCACTAATCAACGATTAAACTAATAACACATACTTTATGGCGGCACAAATTTGATATCATTAGCTTTGTGCCTCATGTTGTGATTTTATGACTATGGCACTGTCAATGTCTGAACTCAGATGATTATGATATGTGATGTTTTTGAACGGAGGGATTAAGCAACTGCGGATGCATTGGTTACCTCACGCATTTTATGCGCCTCATCGGGAGTACTGCAGTTTGCGGCACATTTGTCGAACATTTCAAGTATCCTGAAGACTCAATTCCTGGCGTCATTCGGATCTGAAGCGGACGGCATCTCCTTGACAATTAGCTCCGCCCATTCAGTCCTGTTGGCTGGAGTATTCATCACCGACACATCAGATGCCACTGTCATTAACAATCATTCAAGAGTTAGACAAGATGCAAATTGTACGAATGGTGTTGTTTATAAAAAATATACATCTCTAGACAGTACTATAACTATCAGGCAACAAGAGAAAGAAGCAGTCAGGGTTACTTTTCAGTCATGTCAGCCATACCTCCAGATGAGGAGGCACCGGCATTGGTCGTTGCTGAATCTGATGCCAAATAATCCCTGAAGCTTCTGATGGAAGCATCCAAGACATTTCCCGACGCTTCGAGATAGCCCCGCAGAAGCTAGAAATTCCCCAAAATTACCCATTAGACATGTATAGAGCAAGACGGTACAAATCGGGGTTCTCAAGTCCACTATTGTGGCATAAACCAAAGCTATACCAGGATTTCAGAAAACCATGGCAGAACTTCTGTGCACAAGGATAGAACAGATGTGCAAGCTATTTGTTTTCAGTTATTTAGTTCAGACAGTTTACTTCTGAATCCTAAATTTAGCCATCATATGTGATAAGAATTCAAAGTGGCGGGAGGGCAGGCGATCATGTCGGGTCGAAGGCGTGTACGATAATTGATCAGCAGAGGAATAATCCTCATGGGTGATTCCTTCCTTGCTTCCCTGTAATGGTATATACACGAAGCGCTTGGCACACGCAAGAGGGAAATAGTGGTGGATGATTCTTCTGAACTTTTGATTTCCAATTCCATCAATCTCTGAACTCTTAGTCTATTCTAATTCAAGAAAGGGGATATGAATCGACAACAGAAAATTTGTTACAAGATTCAAGGCACAATCTTTCTTGCGGTGTAACCAAGTTCGATTGGTTCTTATGATGAACTGAATCGGCGGGTGTCGGTGTCAAAACCGGCGGATCTCGGGTAGGGGGTCCCGAACTGTGCGTCTAGGTCGGATGGTAACAGGAGATAAGGGACACGAAGTTTACCCAGGTTCGGGCCCTCTCGATGCAGGTAAAACCCTACTCCTGCTTGATTAATATTGATGATATGGGTAGTACAAGAGTAGATCTACCACGAGATCAAGGAGGCTAAACCCTAGAAGCTAGCCTATGGTATGATTGTTGTGTATGGAGTTGATTGTCCTACGGACTACAACCCTCCGGTTTATATAGACACCGGATAGGGTTAGGGTTACACGGAGTCGGTTACAATGGTAGGAGATCTTGAATATCCGCACCGCCTAGCTTGCCTTCCACGCCAAGGAAAGTCCCATCCGGACACGGGACGAAGTCTTCAATCTTGTATCTTCATAGTCCAGGAGTCCGGCGAAGGTATAGTCCGGCTACCCGAACACCCCCTAATCTAGGACTCCCTCAGTAGCCCCTGAACCAGGCTTCAATGACGACGAGTCCGGCGCGCAGATTGTGTTCGGCATTGCAAGGCGGGTTCCTCCTCCAAGTCCTTCACAGAAGATTTATAAACACCAAGAATAGTGTCCGGCTCTGCAAAACAAGTTTCCACATATTGCCATAGAGAGAATAATATTAACACAAATCAAATCTGCTGACGTATTCCGCAATGTATCATCACACTACGGCCATGTCCTTTTACTCGAATTGTTTTTACTTTTCCACCTCAGCACGTTTTGCGAGGCGGTTTCCTTGGCATGTCTTGTCAAAGCAGAGATCGTGTCCCCTTTTTACGGGATTCTCATCAATACGGACGTGGGTAACCCAATCGTGCCCGTTAGCATGTTTCCTCGATTTAAGGTGAGTCCCAAACGGTTACGGGGAGGGCTCTTGGTATTCGACCTCTTATAAAGAGACCAAGGCCTTACTCCCTTTTTCTTCAATCTCAAGCAAATTCGCCAGTCGCCTCGAGTTCCAACACCCTAGGCTCTAGATTCCAGGCGCTTCGGTCCTTCGACAATGTCCGGTTCTGACCTTCAAGGCCGATGGGTGCCCTCCTCCGTCACGGAGGAGGACATACTAAAGTTGAGGGAGGCTAAGTTCTTGACCGGCGAAATTTCGCACAAGCTGCCTGCTCAAGGGCAGGTTATTCCCAGTCCCCAGCCTGGTGAGAGCGTGGTGTTCATATCTCACTTCCTTCGGGGGTTAGGCTTCCCAATGGATCCCTTTGTGAGGGGGCTACTGTTCTATTATGGGCTGGAATTTCACGACTTAGCTCCGGAGTCCATCCTCCATATTTCCTCATTCATCGTCGTGTGTGAAGCGTTCCTCCATGTTACCCCTCACTTCGGATTATGGCTCAAGACCTTTAAAGTGGAGCCGAAGATGATCGAGGGACGACACACAGAGTGCGGAGGCGCTGTCATAAGCAAAAATGCCGATGCTCCATGGCCCGAGGGCTCTTTTCAACAGGAGCTAGGCTTGTGGCAACGGGAGTGGTTTTATATCACCACTCCTCGGGGCTCCAAGTGGGTGGCGCCTCCTGCCTTTTGCTCGGGTCCCCCACCACGGCTAGCGTCATGGGTCAACAGAGGGTTAGATTGGGGTTTACCCAAAGACGTACCTCTGTTGCAGGGCCGTATTAAGGATCTCTTGGAAGGAGACCTCAGCCTGGTCAAGGTGACGCAGGTCATGTTGATTTACCGAATATTGCCCGGCAAACGTCGCTCCCTTCGCCTATGGGAGTTTAATCCAGAGGGGCCGCGAGCTCTCCAGAATTTCATGGGCGCAACGCCCGTGGAGATGTATAAACTGTTCTTCGGATTGCAAGAAGCGTGTCCGGATTTAACCGAGGACGCATGCCTAAGCTGCAATCGCCCGGATACTCAAGTAAGTAACCTTGTGCCCGGACCTTCTATCCGTATGATAATCTTGCCCCTAAAAGAGCCGTCCTTTTAAGCAGGAATGGATAGCGAAGGCGAAGCTGATTAGGTGTCCGGCCCCCCTTCCCGAAACCAGGCCAGATCCTGTGCTTGTCAGGATGTTGAAAATAATGCCTTTGGAGGGACGTAAGGGGGAGGACAAGGAAACTACGGCCTCCTCGAAGGAGGCTGTTCTAAAGGGAGGAGTCGACGATTCCTCTCTCAAGGAGAAGAAGAGAGCCGCCTCTGACGACCCGGAGACCACATCCTCGAAACGGGGGAAAAAATCCTCGTCAGAGGGTCCGGCGCCGGGGAGTTCCTCGCCGAACTGCTCCCCCAAAGGGATCAGCCCTCCAGCGAGCCGTAAGTAGAGAAAGATTTTCCTATTGAGGGATGAGAGAAATCCTTGATTTTATATCAGAGAAGATTAACCGAAATTTTACCTTGTAGCTCGGACCTCAGCCCTTCCCAGCGGAGCTCATCTTCGGGGGATCTCCTTCCGGAGATGATGGAGAGCGGGACGCCTCCCCCTGTCATGCCGCCTAGCGAGGCGGGCGACCCTGAGGTGTCGTCGCGGAGGGTTTCTCCGAGTCCGGCAGGGGCGGAAGATGGCTATGCGCCCCCCCGAGGTACTCCGGCGCCGTATGGTGCTCGGCCGGAGGAGTTAAAGATTCTGCTGGGGCGAGCTTCTATCTCGGAGGAACACTGTGCGTTGATGGGCGCGGTGATTGAAAGGGTCTCATCCGCAGAGAGCGGGTTGCATGAAGCCGTCAAAAGTTTACTGACGGGTTTTGAGGTACGTTAGATAATGTACACTTTTATCAGTTGCGCATAAATAAGATGCGCCCTGTGTAGATAGTAGCCCCTGAGACTCTGCGCGTCGTCAAGGAATGACGACACGCAGAGGATCATAGTCCCAAGTCTAAGATGTTGCCTTTGAATGTAGGCGGCAGGGTGTCCGGAATCAAGTCGAACTCATGATTTTGCCGTACTAAAGCGGCAACTGGACGTTGCCGATGCCGACATCGCGCTTCTCAACAAGCGACTTGATGAGGCTCAAGGTATGTAATTCCTCGGGCGGCATTTAGGTAAGAAAGGTTTAATGCCAGTGTCTTACGGTGTATGTGCTTAACGCAGATGGTGCGGCCGCCGTGGAGAGTCTTAGGGCAGAACTTGCCCGAGCTAAAGAACAAGCCATAAAAAGTGATGCGGCTGCCCGGGAAGCCTTGGAAGAGCTGAGAGCCGAACAGGCCTCTCATTGCCGAAGCAAGGAAGAGATGGCCGAGATGGCCGAAAAGTTAAAGAGCGCTGCAAACCATTGCAGGCTTCTTGAGAAAGAAGACCAGGCGAAACAGGCGGACCTAGAGAAGGCCGTTGCCGATGCCAAGGATGCGCGCTCTGCGATGAGAGCTGCGAAGGAGGAACTGCGTCAGGCCGAAAAAATTGTGGCTGGAAAGCCCATTATGCTGTGAAGGAAATTTTGTGATCCAAAGTTTGCTCCGTTGGGCCGGATGTGGAGTGTGGAGGATACCTATCTGGATTTGGCAGCGAGTGCTGCTGATGCGACCGAACACTTTCGAGATAAAGAATATCGCGAAGTGGAAAAGCTTTTCTGGTCGCAGTTTCACAATCCAGAGCGTCCACTTGCAGTGGATGATCGTTTGGCTCAATGGGCCAAACTGAATAGGTTGTCCGGACTCGCCATGAAGTATGTCATGAGTCATCTATGACCGGGGAGATCGGAGCCGAAGAGTTATTTCAGCTTGGTGCAGCAATTCCTTGACGCGGTGCCGCGCATTAATGCAATGAAGAGGTCAGCGTGTATAGAGGGCGCAAGGATGGCTCTTGCCCGTGTCAAGACATACTGGGCCGAGATGGAGATCACCATTGTTGCGTCCCGAGATTCGGAAAAAAGCCGAGTGTCCTCCGAGCACTATTTTCAGGAAGCCCTTGAAGGCGCTCGTGTAATAGAGACGCAGTGCTCGAAAGATGCTATGTTATTATAGCATATGTAATGATAGATTAATGTTTTGATAAACTGTAGTGGCCTTTTTATACTTGTACCTTCAAGTATTGGGAATACCTCCTATGCGGCCATTTTAAGATATACAAAATTTGAAAGATGGCAGTCGTTGGCTTCAGCCCCCATGCACATAGTGCGGGGGTGCTCGCAGAAGACGAATTTTCACACTTAACCCAACGTCTTGGTCCTACAAAGGAGGTGATAGCGCAGCGGGCTAGGCAACCAGACTATAATGCTTTAACACTTTCACTTAGCCATAGGAGCTTGACAATGGGACTATTTAAGTAGACCATTAGTGGCGACTGCGCTCGCCCGAGTTCGGGGCGCGTATATGCCTGACCGGGAAGCGGCCCTTTGTTAAAGCGGAGGAATCCGATAGATTCCGATAGGTCATCGAGTGGCTGACCAGTCTCACGCTACATCATGACAGTCAGTTTTCGGCTTTCTCTACCGAGGTGCTCGCCCAGCCAAACCGGGGCACAATCGCAGTAGTTCTCCTGGTGCTACCTTAGCCGATAGAGCGGAACGTAAGGTAGCCGAACTCAGGAGCCGGGCAACCCAACATTTGACCAAAGACATGATTTGGAGTTGATGCATATAATGCCAAAACTCGCGACGCCGAACACTCCCTAAGGTGTTCGGTCTTTATAGGTGCGGGCAAAACAACACTCCTTATTAAAAAAGCCCCTAGTGTCCAGGTACGCGCAAAAATTCTAACGTGGCCACATGCCAAGACGCCAGCCTCCTCCTTGGTTATATCGGAAAGAACCAGGGGATGTGTAGCAACAAGAGACAGTAAAAAAGGTTTACACAGGGTCTTAATCTAAAAAGAATCCTTTAGGACGGGTCCCTACTGCACGTCTGCGCCTGTGTCTCCGTTTTGCCGTATCCTGGACGGGCGTCGCACTACATTCATCTGTAAGAGAGAGGAACTGAGTTGAAAAACGGGTCGTGCCGAACAAATGTTTGAAATGAACAAAGCATAAAATAAAATATATAGGGTTGAGCTTTATCGTCTTTGTATGTAGCCCCTAGTTCGGGGGTATATGGCCACTAAGCCTGCATTAATGATAATTTGGTGCCGAACTCGTCTATCCGCGTTCGTGGTCTTTTAATGACCTATTTCGAAGTTGTTTGGCCGGTGAGGCCATTTTACCGTGGGGCTGACGAGGTGGCCGCATAGTCCTCCGCTTGGGGGAGGCGCACTTTAGTGCTTCCCCTTTAGAGAGATGATGCCTCATGGACCGGGCATCTTAAGCGTGAGGGATGCATAATGCGGTATCGCGTTAAAGCGAGCGAAAGCTTCGCGTCCCAGTAGTGCTTGATAGCGACTTGAGAACGGGGCGATATGGAAGGTTAGCTTTTCGCAGCGGAAGTTATCGGCAGAGCCGAATATAACTTTGAGCCGGAGAAAACCCATACACTGGGTGTCCGGACCAGGTGTTACCCCTTGGAAGGAGATTTTGCTGCGGCGGATTCTTGCTTGGTTTATCCCCATGTGATGGATTGTATCCTGATATATCAGGTTTAGTCCACTGCCGCCGTCCATAAGGACATTTGAAAATTGGAGTCCACCAATGATTGGATCAAGTATCAAGGCAGTCCAGCCTGCATCCTTGATACTTCTAGAATAATCTAGCTGATCGAAGATGATTGGTTTTGACAACCAGTGGCGGGACCCTTTGGGGATAGGTCGTGTGATGCGTGCCTTTATGGATGTCGCGCGTTTTGTTATGTGAAGTAGGTTCACTATTTTTACTTCTTGTGGGAAGTTCTTTTGTTTCCTGGTGCCCTGCTTTTGGGGTCCGTCCTCGTCTTTGCTTCGTGTGTCGAGCCCCTTGTGTTCGGCATTGAGTCTGCCGGATTGTTTGAAAACCCAACAATTTCTATGGGTATGGTTGGCAGGCTTCCCGGGAGTACTGTGAATCTGACATATCTCGTCCAAGATTTTATTTAAATTGGATGGATCATCCCTATTATCCTGGAGGGGCGGTTTTGTCTGATTTTGTTGTGAGCCGTTGAATCCGGCATTAACTGCCGTGCTCTTTGGACTTATTTCCTTAGTCCGGCGACGGTCTTTGTTGCATCGCGGTTTTCCGTTTCCATCCCGAATTTCGGATGTACTTGGGTCGCTGGGGCTGCATCTTGCCAACCAGCTGTCCTCTCCTGCACAAAAGCGGGTCATGAGGCTTGTTAGTACGGCCATTGTTCTTGGATTTTCTTGGCCGAGGTATCTGGCGAGCCATTCGTCTCGGACGTTGTGCCTGAAGGCTGCTAAGGCTTCAGCGTCCGGACAGTCGACTATCTGATTCTTTTTAGTGAGGAATCTATTCCAGAACTGTCGAGCTGATTCTCCGGGCTGTTGAGTTATGTGACTAAGATCGTCTGCATCCGGAGGGCGAACATAGGTCCCTTGAAAATTTCCTCGGAAAGCATCCTCGGGCTCTTCCCAACTTCCAATTGTGTTTTCGGGAAGGCTTTTAAGCCAATGCCGGGCTGGCCCTTTAAGCTTAAGGGGTAAGTATTTGATGGCGTGAAGATCATCTCCTCTGACCATATGTATATGGAGGATATAATCCTCGATCCAAACTCCAGGGTCTGTTGTTCCATCATATGCCTCTATGTTTACGGGTTTGAATCCCTCTGGAAACTCATAGTCCAGAACCTCATCGGTGAAACATAGGGGGTGTGCGGCGCCCCTGTATTTGGGTGTGCCGGATTCTGATGATGGCTTTACTGTATTGCTTACGAAAGCTTGCTTTCTTGGCCCATAAATGGACCTAACTGGGCCATGGTGCGAATCCTTAAGTGGGTCGCATGCCGATTTAAGTGCGGCACCACTTGCCACTTTTTGGGGTCGTCTATCCGACCGTGTGGCTTTCTTATTTTTTGAATGTGAGGGCTCTAGGGCCTCTTCATCGAATTCAGGCAGTAGCTTTCTTTTCGGATAGCTTTGAGTGCGGCGACCGTCGCCATATGTATCTGCGGTGTTGATTACATTACTCCATCTAATACGGAGTGCATCTTCCGCTGTTTTTAGCTTCCGCTTCTGCTTTTTCAGACTGCATGCAGTTGCAACGAGCCTTTTGTGGAGACTCCTTTGCTCCATCGATTTGTCCGGCGTAATGTCGTCCGGAATGCCTTTTTCGCCGGGGGAGAGATGTTTGGTTTCTCTATTCGTGTTGCCCTATTCGGGCGGTAGCTCTGGGGCCTGCTCGTCGTCTACTGACTCGTCCTGGTCTATGGCTGGGTTTTTGTCGAGGTGGGGCTTGGGTCGGCATTTATGCCGACGCTTTGATTGCTTTCCGGGGGGTCGATCTCCCGTTCTATCCCCTTTTTCCTCATTGTTACTTCCTTTAGGGGTATCCACCATGTACACATCGTGAGATGGAGTGGCTGTCCAGTGCCTTATGGGCGCTGATTCGTTGATTTCTTCTGCATCGTCATCCATGCTGTCGATGTCTGCGGAGTCGCAGTTGAGCACGTCGTTTAAATTGTTGACGGTGGCTACAAAGTGGGTGGTGGGTGGGTTTTGAATTTCTTCGTTGTTCGTATCCCATCCTTGCTGACCGTAGTCCGGCCAGGGCTCTCCTGATAAAGAGAGAGACTTGAGAGAATTCAGGATATCGCCGAAAGGCGAGTGCTGAAAGATGTCTGCGGCGGTGAACTCTGTTACCGGCGCCCAATCGGATTCGATTGGTAGGGGCGCGGGGGGTTCGGAGTCCGAAGAAGAATCCGGATCCTCGGAGTCATGAGTCACGCGGAGTGCGGGGCTGGTGTTCGGCTCAATCGCCTTTGAGATCGCAGCCCCCGAGGTGGCGTCCAACCGCTCATCCTCGATCGGCGCTACAGGCTCTGAGTTAAAGGTCGGAACCGGTGCGTGTGCGGCCTCTAGGACACCGTTCGGAGGCAGAGCTAGATCATGCCCCTCGAGATAGTGCGGCGCGCTTGGCCGTGGCTCGAAATCGTCGAAGATCAAGTCTCCGCGGATATCAGCCGTGTAGTTTAAGCTTCCAAACCTGACTTGATGGCCAGGGGCGTAGCTTTCGATCTGCTCCAGGTGGCCAAGCGAATTGGCCCGCAGAGCGAAGCCACCGAAGACGAAGATCTGTCTGGGGAGAAAAGTCTCACCCTGGACCTCATCGTTGTTAATGATCAAAGGAGCCATCGGGCCTAAAGGCGACGACACAGAGGAACTCTCAATGAAAGCACCAATGTCGGTGTCAAAACCGGCGGATCTCGGGTAGGGGGTCCCGAACTGTGCGTCTAGGTCGGATGGTAACAGGAGATAAGGGACACGAAGTTTACCCAGGTTCGGGCCCTCTCGATGGAGGTAAAACCCTACTCCTGCTTGATTAATATTGATGATATGGGTAGTACAAGAGTAGATCTACCACGAGATCAAGGAGGCTAAACCCTAGAAGCTAGCCTATGGTATGATTGTTGTGTATGGAGTTGATTGTCCTAGGGACTACAACCCTCCGGTTTATATAGACACCAGATAGGGTTAGGGTTACACGGAGTCGGTTACAATGGTAGGAGATATTGAATATCCGCACCGCCTAGCTTGCCTTCCACGCCAAGGAAAGTCCCATCCGGACACGGGACGAAGTCTTCAATCTTGTATCTTCATAGTCCAGGAGTCTGGCGAAGGTATAGTCCGGCTACCCGAACACCCCCTAATCCAGGACTCCCTCAGCGGGCTCTACTACACGTCTGTGCACGACCTACCAATCAACCGAAAGAATAAGAAACGAAAGAAAGAGGCACGGAGCGGCGGCGGGGGTACCTGCGGATCGGCGCCGGGGAAGACGGACTGGAGCGCCTCGACGGGGTCGAACTCCATGTTGATGCCGAGGTCGGCGACCGAGGCCGGCAGTGGCGGACGGTGAGCATCGGCCCTGCTTCGCCTGTAGCACCTCGAAGGGGTCGTCCAGGAAGGCCGCCACCCCGCGCTTCCAGGTGCCGTCGACCTCCACCGCCATGGCCCAGCGACGGCGGTGATCCGGGCGACGAGACGTTGGCAGCGATTCCGACGGCAAAGGTGGCGATCCGGGGCGGTGACGGCGGCGATCCGAAGAGGGGCGGCGGCGATCCAGAGGACGCTGGGCTGGTCGACAAGCTCCCGCGTGGCGGTGGCGCAGGAACTCTAGAGCGTGCGAGGGTACGAGGAGAGGATGCTTGCGCGAGGAGAGGGAGGGGAGTGGTTCGTGCGTGGGGGTGTTTTTTGAGGGTTGCGACTTAACGGAGGTGGGAGGATGACGAAAAAAACCCAGCGAAATTAAACGGCGGAGACTATTCACCAAGTCGTCCATTAGGAGTAGAGAAAATTAAAATTAAGGATCATGAATGCTATGCTTTGTGTGATTTGGGTGCTAGTGTTTCCATGATTCCAAAAACTTTATGTGATTTGCTAGGATTCCGTGAATTTGAAGATTGTTCTTTAAACTTGCACCTTGCGGATTCCACTATTAAGAAACCTATGGGAAGAATTAATGATGTTCTTATTGTTGCAAATAGGAACTATGTGCTCATAGATTTTATTGTTCTTGATACAGATTGTAATCCTTCATGTCCTATTATTCTTGGTAGACCTTTCCTTAGAACGATTGGTGCAATCATTGATATGAAGGAAGGAAATATTAGATTCCAGTTTCCGTTAAGGAAAGGCATGGAACACTTCTCTAGAAATAAAATGAAATTTCCATATGAATCTATTATGAGAGAAACTTATGGATTGCCTACCAAAGACGGCAATACCTAGATCTATCCGTGTTTTTATGCCTAGCTAGGGGCGTTAAACGATAGTGCTTGTTGGGAGGCAACCCAATTTTATTTTTAGTTTTTTTGCTTTTTGCTTCTATTTAGGAATAAATCTTTGATCTAGCCTCTGGTTAGATTTGTTTTTATGTTTTAATTAGTGTTTGTGCCAAGTTAAACCTATAGGATCTTCTTAGATGATAGTTATTTGATCTTGCTGAAAATTCCAGAAACTTTCTGTTCACGAAAACAATTGTTAAAAATCACCAGAACGTGATAAAATATTGATTCCAATTGCAGAAGATCATTAAACAAATTGTCTAGGTCGTCCTATTTTGGTAGAATTTTTGGAGTTCCAGAAGTTTGCGTTAGTTACAGATTACTACATACTGTTCTGTTTTTGACAGATTATGTTTTTCGTGTGTTGTTTGCTTATTTTGATGAATCTATGGCTAGTAAAATAGTTTTGTCGGATGTGGGGTTCCAACAAAACCTTTAAGGTTCAAAATCTGGCGTGCGCGCGAAGTTCTTCCCTCCTACCGATCTACGCCCTGGCTCACTAAGATCTCGCGGACGAACTCAACGAATTCGCAACACAGAAAGACACGAGATTTATACTGGTTCGGGCCACCGTTGTGGTGTAATACCCTACTCTAGTTTGTGGTGGTGGATTGCCTCTTGGGCTGGCGAAGAATAGTACAAGGGGAAGACCAGCCTCCTGAGGTTGAGGTGTTCTTGTGCTCTGTGTACTTGTGGATCCGAACTCCCCTCCTACTGTGGTGGCTAGCTCTATTTATATAGGCCCTGGTCCTCTCCCCAAATATCGAGCGGGAAGGGAGCCAACAATGGCGGGCAAATTTGAAAGGGGACAACTAGTAGAAGCTATCCTGACAAAAGCAGTCTTCGCCTGCAAAAGGCTCTGGCGGTGACGCCGTCTTGGGCTCCATGGTGACCTCCGTCTCGCCATCCTGCCGGTCTTGGTCTCGTTGCACCGATATGGAAACCTTTGCCTGATGCCTCGGTACTCCGCGCCTGCACCTGCCTCCTTAGCACCAAAGAGGAAACAAGGACGCTGCGCACGCTGGCGCCCGCCTGGTGCCGGTTGTCATGGCTCACGTCACGAGGGCCTCGCGAGGTTTGCCCCGCCTTGATATCTCCGCTCCTCGCGAGCCTGCCTGGAGAGGTCGCTCCTGAGAAGGTCTTGCGTCGTACGCCTCGCGAGGCTTAGCCCCGCCTTGATATCTCCGCTCCTTGTGAGCCTGCCTAGAGAGGTCGCTCCTGAGGAGGTCTTGCGTCGTCCGCCTCACGAGGGCCTTGAATGCCTTGTTGATGAAGGTGGGCCACACAGGCCCGCTAGCATAGCCACGCCGTGGGCCGCAGGCAGGCAAGTCTGGGGACCCCCGTTCCCAGAACGCCAAAAGTAGCCCCTGGGCCCAAGGTGCGCTCGGGCTTGGCTTCGCGGCGAAGCCAAGTGTCAAGCACGGAGCGTCGCGGGCCCACAAAGCCTGCGGCCTTGGTTGACGCGTGGCGGTTGATTGGTCGTGGGCATCTCCACTTCCCCACGCTGCATTTGAATTCGCCTGGCTATGCGGCCCCTGCAATCTACATAGTTATTCCTTCGTCGCCCGTGTCTTGCTTCCCCAATCTCTCTGCTTCCTCGAGATTCTGCTTCTCCTCTCCAATCTGACCTGCCTCCTGCCAGCTCCACCGCTATGGCGCCGAATCAAGCAGACAAGGGGAAGAAACCCTTGTCTTTGCCAAGCGCACCTCCGGCCATCGAGCCGGCGCTTGGCCGATCCCGGGTGCTCAATGATGAGGCCATGGACAAGGTGCGTCCAATGCTCGCTTCCAGCTTCAACGAGTGGGGATAGACGGTGGCTTGGCCCGCATCTCGCACTCGCATGGCCCGGGCTGCCACTAAGGTCCCAATCTTCATAGATGCCCTCTAGGCTGGCCTGATTCCTCCCTTCTCCGCCTTCTTCAACGCGGTGCTCGAGCATTATCAGATCCATATGTTGCATCTCGACCCCCAATCTGTGACCCTTCTCGCCGTCTTCACCTTTTTGTGCGAAGCCATGATGGGCATCGCTCCTTCGGTGGTCTTCTTCCGCCATTTCTTCTCATTGCATCTAACTGACCCTTGTCAGAGCTCGGGGCGCGTGAGCTTCCAGGACGTGGCCGCGATGGCGGGCGCGGGGATTGACTTTGAGCTTCCTTCCTCCACGAGCGAGTTCCGGGCACGATGGGTGTTCGTCGACGCCGGTGTGCTCAGTCCTCTGCTCCATGCTCCGGCGGGGCCTGCTGTTCCAAACTCCGGTTGGGGCCATCAGAAGCTCACGAGCCCCCGCCTCGCTCTAGTCTGGGCCAGGCTGAGGAGGTTGAAGGACCACGGCGTGACGACGCCTATGGTGGTGAAGGAGTTCGTCAAGCTGAAAGTGCAACTATCCCTAGGTGGTTTTGGTAATTCATAACAACATATAGCTCATTGGGCTAATGCTATTTCAAGACAATTATTTCAGGAAAGCTCAATGATTGGCATGGCACGGATGGTGAAAGTGGAACCCTCAAAATGCTAAGGACAAAGGATTGGCTCAAGCTCAAAAGCTCAAGACTCTTCATTTTACATTTTAGTGATCCAAGATCACATTGAGTCCATAGGAAAAGCCAATACTATCAAGGAGGGATGAGGTGTTGCTTAATGAGCCTTTTGCTTCATGTGCTTAATGATATGCTCCAAAATCCTCAGCTACTTACCCATATCCACAAATGACCTAAACCCAAAGCCAAACTCGGTCCTACCGATTCTTTCTATCCGGTGCCACCGAGTTTCACATGTCATAAGCCACTGCCAAACCGTAGCAAATCGGTTCTACCGATAGGGATCCCAGTCATACCGAGATGGGATTGCAATTTCTCTGTTTCCTTTTCGTAACTTTTCGGTCTCACCGAAAGAGCGGATCGGTCCCACCGAGATTGGAATGTAAACTCTCTGTTTCCCTTTTGTAACTTTTCGGTCTCACCGAAAGAGCAAATCGGTCCCACCGACTTTACCTGACCAACTCTCTGGTTAGCCCATTACCAAATCGGTCTCACCGAGTTTGTGTAATCAGTCTCACCGATATTACGTTATGCCCTAACCCTAACCATATCGGTCCTACCGAGTTGCATGTCGGTCCCACCGAAAATCTCTAACGGTCACTAGGTTTACTATTTCGGTCTGACCGAGTTTGTTGATTCGGTCCCATCGAGATTGGTAAATTGTGTGTAATAGGTTGGATTTTGTGTGGAGGCTATATATACCCATCCACCTCCTCTTCATTCATGGAGAGATCCATCAGAACACATCTACACTTCCAACTCATATGTTCTGAGAGAGAACTACCTACCCTTGTGTTGAGGCCAAGATATTCCATTCCTACCATATGAATCTTGATCTCTAGCCTTCCCCAAGTTGCTTTCCACTCAAATCTTCTTTCTACCAAATTCAAATCCTGTGAGAGAGAGTTGAGTGTTGGGGAGACTATCATTTGAAGCACAAGAGCAAGGAGTTCATCATCAACACACCATTTGTTACTTCTTGGAGAGTGGTGTCTCCTAGATTGGCTAGGTGTCACTTGGGAGCCTCCGACAAGATTGTGGAGTTGAACCAAGGAGTTTTTAAGGGCAAGGAGATCGCCTACTTCATGAAGATCTACCGCTAGTGAGGCAAGTCCTTCGTGGGCGATGGCCATGGTGGGATAGACAAGGTTGCTTCTTCGTGGACCCTTCGTGGGTGGAGCCCTCCGTGGACTCGCGCAACCGTTACCCTTCGTGGGTTGAAGTCTCCATCAATATGGATGTAGGATAGCACCACCTATCCGAACCACGGGAAAAACATCCGTGTCTCCGATAGCGTTTGAATTCTCCAAACCCTTCCCTTTACATTCTTGCAAGTTGCATGCCTTACATTCCGCTGCTCATATACTCTTTGCATGCTTGCTTGAATTGTGTGATGATTGCTTGACTTGTCCTAAAAGTTGCTAAAATCTGCCAAGAACTAAAATTGGGAGAAGGTTAAGTTTTTATTTGGTCAAGTAGTCTAATCACCTCCCCTCTAGACATACTTCCGATCCTACAAGTGGTATCAGAGCTTTGGTCTCCATTTGCTTTGATTTCCATAGCTTTTGGTGGTCATAGCCTTGGTTTCACAACCTAGGAGAGTATGGCGTCAAGCGAGGGAAATTATCACCTAGAGGTCCTTACTTTGATGGTACTAATTTTGCTAGTTGTTAGCATAAAATGAAAATGCATATTCTTGGACATAACCCCGCCGTTTGGGCTATTGTGTGTGTTGGTTTGCAAGGTGACTTCTTTGATGGGAAAGAACCAAACCGTGAAGCTACCGCGGTGTTGGAAATATGCCCTACAGGAAATAATAAAAGGATTATTATATTTCCTTGTTCATGATAATCGTCTATTGTTCATGCTGATGATTTTAGTTGATATGGGTATGTCTACTTAACGAAACACAAGTCTGAGACCTTTGAAAAGTTCAAGGAGTTTCAGAGTGAGGTTGAGAATCAACGTGACAGAAAAATAAAGTTCTTACGATCAGATCGTGGGGGAGAATATTTAAGTCACGAATTTGGCACACACTTAAGAAAATGTGGAATTGTTTCACAACTCACGCCGCCTGGAACACCTCAGCGTAACGGTGTGTCCGAACGTCGTAATCGCACTCTATTGGATATGGTGCGATCTATGATGTTTCTTACCGATCTACCGCTCTCATTTTGGGGCTATGCTTTAGAGACTGCCGTATTCACTTTAAATAGGGCTCCGTCAAAATCCGTTGAGACGACACCGTATGAATTATGGTTTGGAAAGAAACCTAAGCTGTCATTTCTGAAAGTTTGGGGTTGCGATGCTTATGTCAAGAAACTTCAACCTGAAAAGCTCGAACCCAAATCGGAAAAATGCGTCTTCATAGGATATCCCAAAGAAACAGTTGGGTATACCTTCTACCTCAGATCCGAAGGCAAGATCTTTGTTGCCAAGAACGGGTCCTTTCTAGAGAAAGAGTTTCTCGCGAAAGAAGTAAGTGGGAGGAAAGTAGAGCTTGATGAAGTACTACCTCTTGAAAATTAGAGTAGCGCAGCTCAGGAAAATATTCCTGTGGTGCATGCACCGATTCAAGAGGAGGTTAATGATGATGATCAAGATACTTCTGATCAAGCTCCTACTGAACTTCGTAGGTCCACAAGGACACGTTCCGCACCAGAGTGGTACGGCAACCCTGTCCTGGAAATCATGTTGTTGGATAACGGTGAACCTTCGAACTATGAGGAAGCGATGGCGGGCCCAGATTCCGACAAATGGCTAGAAGCCATGAAATCCAAGATAGAATCCATGTATGAAAACAAAGTATGGACTTTGAATGACTTGCCCGATGATCGGCGAGCCATAGAAAATAAATGGATCTTTAAGAAGAAGACAGACGCGGATGGTAATGTGACCATCTATAAGGATCGACTTGTCACTAAGGGTTATCGACAGGTTCAAGGGGTTGACTACGATGAGACTTTCTCACCCGTAGCGAAGCTGAAGTCCGTTCGAATCATGTTAGCAATTGCCGCATTCTATGATTATGAGATATGGCAAATGGACGTCAAAACGGCATTCCTTAACGGCTTTCTTAAGGAAGAATTGTATATGATGCAGCCGGAAGGTTTTGTCGATCCTAAGAATGCTAACAAAGTATGCAAGCTCCAGCGCTCTATCTATGGGCTGGTGCAAGCATCTCGGAGTTGGAACATTCGCTTTGATGAGATGATCAAAGCGTTTGGGTTTATGCAGACTTATGGAGAAGCCTGCGTTTACAAGAAAGTGAGTGGGAGCTCCGTAGCATTTCTCATATTATATGTGGATGACATACTATTGATGGGAAATGATATAGAATTCATGGAAAGCATAAAGGCCTATTTGAACAAGTGTTTTTCAATGGAGGACCTTGGAGAAGCTGCTTATATATTAGGCATCAAGATCTATAGAGATAGATCAAGACGCCTCATCGGTCTTTCACAAAGTACGTACCTTGACAAGATTTTGAAGAAGTTCAAAATGGATCAGTCCAAGAAGGGGTTCTTGCCTGTATTGCAAGGTGTGCGATTGAGCACGACTCAATGCCCGACCACGGCAAAAGATATAGAAGAGATGAGTGCCATCCCCTATGCCTCAGCCATAGGGTCTATTATGTATGCCATGCTGTGTACCAGACCCGATGTAAACCTTGCCGTAAGTTTGGTAGGTAGGTACCAAAGTAATCCCGGCAAGGAACACTGGACAACGGTCAAAAACATCCTGAAGTACCTGAAAAGGACTAAGGATATGTTTCTCGTTTATGGAGGTGCCGAAGAGCTCGTCGTAAAGGGTTACGTCGACGCCAGCTTCGACACAGATCTGGATGACTCCAAGTCACAAACTGGATACGTGTATATTTTGAATGGAGGGGCAGTAAGCTGGTGCAGTTGCAAGCAAAGCGTCGTGGCGGGATCTACATGTGAAGCAGAGTATATGGCAGCCTCGGAGGCAGCACAAGAAGTAGTCTGGGTGAAGGAGTTCATTACCGACCTAGGAGTCATACCCAATGCGTCGGACCCGATGACTCTCTTTTGTGACAACACTGGAGCGATTGCCCTTGCGAAGGAGCCCAGGTTTCACAGGAAGACCAGGCATATCAAGCGTCGCTTCAACTCCATTCGTGAAAGTGTTCAAAATGGAGACATAGAGATTTGTAAAGTACATACGGACCTGAATGTGGCAGATCCGTTGACTAAACCTCTCCCTAGAGGAAAACATGATCAACACCAAAATTCCATTGGTGTGCGATTCATCACAACGTAACTAGACTATTGTCTCTAGTGCAAGTGGGAGACTGTTGGAAATATGCCCTAGAGGCAATAATAAAAGGATTATTATATTTCCTTGTTCATGATAATCGTCTATTGTTCATGCTATAATTGTATTGTCCGGAAATCACAATACATGTGTGAATACATAGACCACAATGTGTCCCTAGTAAGCCTCTAGTTGACTAGCTCGTTGATCAATAGATAGTCATGGTTTCCTGACTATGGACATGGGGATGTCATTGATAACGGGATCACATCATTAGGAGAATGATGTGATGGACAAGACCCAAACCTAAGCATAGCACAAAAGATCGTATAGTTCGTTTGCTAGAGCTTTTCTGAATGTCAAGTATCATTCCTTAGACCATGAGATTATGCAACTCCCGGATGCCGTAGGAGTGCTTTGGGTGTATCAAACGTCACAACGTAACTGGGTGACTATAAAGGTGCACTACAGGTATCTCCGAAAGTGTTTGTTGGGTTGGCATGAATCGAGACTGGGATTTGTCACTCCGTATGACGGAGAGGTATCTCTGGGCCCACTCGGTAAGACGTCATCATAATGAGCTCAATGTGATCAAGGTGTTGTTCACGGGATGATGTGTTACGGGAACGAGTAAAGAGACTTGCCGGTAACGAGATTGAACAAGGTATCGGTATACCGATCGAATCTCGGGCAAGTATCGTACCGATAGACAAAGGGAATTGAGTACGGGATTGATTAAGTCCTCGACATCGTGGTTCATCCGATGAGATCATCGAGGAGCATGTGGGAGCCAACATGGGTATCTAGATCCCGCTGTTGGTTATTGACCGGAGATCGTCTCGGTCATGTCTGCATGTCTCCCGAACCCGTAGGGTCTACACACTTAAGGTTCGGTGACGCTAGGGTTGTAAAGATATTAGTATGCAGCAAACCGAAGGTTGTTCGGAGTCCTAGATGAGATCCCGGACGTCACGAGAGGTTCTGGAATGGTCCGGAGGTAAAGAATTATATATAGGAAGTGTCGTTTCGGCCATCGGGGTGGATTCGGGGGTCACCGGTATTGTATCGGGACCACCGGATGGGTCCCGGGGGTCCACCGGGTGGGGCCACCCATCCCGGAGGGCCCCGTGGGCTGAAGTGGGGAGGGAACCAGCCCATAGTGGGCTGGTGCGCCCCCCCATGGGCCTCCCCCCTGCGCCTAGGGTTGGAAACCCTAGGGCAGGGGGCGCCCCACTTGCCTTGGGGGGCAAGACTCCCCCCTGGCCGCCGCCCCCCCTGGAGATGGATCTCCAGGGCCGGCGCCCCCCTAGGGGGCCTATATAAAGGGGGGGAGGGAGGGAAGCCGCACCCTGCAGCCTTGGCGCCTCCCTCTCCCCTGTTACACCTCTCCCTCTCTCCGTGGACGCTTGGCGAAGCCCTGCTGGAATTCTGCTGCATCCACCACCACGCCGTCATGCTGCTGGATCTTCATCAACCTCTCCTTCCCCCTTGCTGGATCAAGAAGGAGGAGACGTCATCCCGACCGTACGTGTGTTGAACACGGAGGTGCCGTCCGTTCGGCGCTGGTCATCAGTGATTTGGATCACGACGAGTACGACTCCATCATCCACGTTCTTCTTGAACGCTTCCGTTGTGATCTACAAGTGGTATGTAGATGCTCTCCTATCCCCTCGTTGCTAGAATACTCCATGGATAGATCTTGGTGATGCGTAGGAAAATTTTAATTTCTGCTACGATCCCCAACACGCGGATGAGTTGAAGATGTTACAATACAACGCTCAAGCTTGTGATATTCTCTTCAACAGATTGTGCCCCGAAGAATTCAACAAAATCAGCCGTCTTGAGAATGCAAAGGAAATTTGGGATACTTTGATTGATATGCACGAAGGTACCGACTCCATCAAGGAATCCAAATTGGATGTGCTTCAAAGTCAACTTGACAAGTTCAAAATGAAGGATGGTGTCGTTGAAATGTACTCTAGGCTTGCTCTCATCAAAAACGAGATTGCCGGCTTAGGGAGTGAAGAGATGACCGATAGATTCATCATCAAGAAGATCCTAAGAGCCTTTGATGGAAAGTATGATACCGTGTGCACATTGATCCAAATGATGCCAAATTACAAAGATCTCAAGCCAACGGAGGTCATTGGAAGAATTGTTGCTCATGAGATGTCGCTCAAGGATAAAGAGGAACTTCACAACAAATCAAATGGTGCCTACAAAGCCTCATGTGAAGCCCCCACATCATCAAGTGAGAAACAAAACTTCAATGAAGAATTGAGCTTAATGGTGAAGAACTTCAACAAGTTCTACAAGAGTAGAAGCAAAGATAGAAGCTCCAAGTCAAGGTCCTACAATGACAAAAGATCTTCTAGTCGAGAGCGAAACTGCTACAATTGTGGAAGACCCGGACACTATTCCAATGAGTGTACAACTCCCTACAAAAGAAGAGAGGATTCTCCAAAAAGAAGAAGCAAAAGAGAAGAATCACCATCAAGAGAGAGAAGGAGTAGAGATGATCGTTATGAACAAAGATACTCACGGAGAAGCAAGGATTCGGAAAGAAAGGAAAAATCATCAAGGAGCTACACAAAACGAAGACATCAAGCTCATGTTAGTGAATGGGTATCCGGCTCCGACTCCGACAACCACTCCGAGAGAAGTTATCACTCCGATTCCGAATATACTCAAGATGAAGGTGTTGCCGGTCTAGCACTTGTGTCAACCAACTCCTACGACATATTTTTCTCACCAAATGAAGGAATTGGAATATGCTTCATGGCCAAAGGTCCTAAGGTAACTCACCCTGAGTATGTTGATTTTAATAGTGATGAAGATGACTTGTTAGGTGATGATGATTTACTTGTTGACAACTCTAGTGATGAATACTATGATGAAGCGTCAATTAATCATGCTCATCAAGATAAAATGAATGACAATGATAACGAGAAAATTGAGGCTCTAACTAAAGAACTAAAAACTCTTAAGTTAGCTCATGAAACTATCTTCGAAGATCATCAAGAACTTTTAAGAGCTCATGAGAAGTTACGCTTTGAAAAGCTCAATCTTGAGCAAGAGCATGAGTTTTTAAAGGCAATCAATGATGATCTCCGCAAGAAAAGTTCTTCTTACATTGCCAAGCGTTTACTCTTATCCACTTACATGCCTCAAGTCAAGTCTAGTAACAAGAACAAGAAAGATTCTTCCTCTAGTAGTAACAATGATCATGTTAAATCCAATATTGTTGCTTCTATTAGTTCTCTTGATTCCACTAATGATTCTCTTAGCCAAGTTACACTTGAGCAAGAAAATAGCTTATTGAAGGGAATCATAGAGAAAGGAGTGTACAAAAGCCTTGCCGATAGTAAGCAATTCGAGGAGATTGTACGCAAGCAAGGAAGGCACCGGAAGAATCAAGGTGTTGTCTTTGAACGAAAGTTCAATGCCAATGGAGTTGAATGGGAAGAAGATCAATACCCCAAGACAAAGTTTGTTCCACAACTAGAGAAGTATGATCCTACTTCTTTCAAGGGGACACAAACTCAAGATGATCTTCCACCACAAGACTACAAGCAAAAAGGCAAGGGCAAGCTTCAAGAGGAAATTGATGCATTTGAAGAAGCTCCTAAGACCTTAGTCAAGTGGATTCCCAAGACTACTTCAAGTTCCACTTCATCAAGTACGACTACAACTCCAAGGATTCCCATCAAGATGGTGTGGATCCAAAAGAAGAAGAACTAGAGAGTTCTTGAGGGTGACTCCGCCAACATACTTCACTCTTATCATTTTGGCAAGACCAAGTGCAATCAACTTCCACATCTTGCACTAGTTCAAGGAGTCACAAACCCTCTTGTTAGTAAGTCAAGGGACAAGGTAACCTAAAAGCTTTCATAGACATCATCTTGTGTGTGCATCACTCTATGTCTATGGATATCCTTGCTTGTTCCTTGTGGGACTAACCCATGTAGGTATTGAAAGTGCAATTCACTCAAAAGGATTGCTCCAAGTGATCTACATCAACATTGAGCATCCACATCTTCAACATCTACATGAAGTCATCATCGACAAAACCCAAGGTTAGTTCATCCCTCTTAGGGGGGATATCACATCTAGGGGGAGCTTTACTCTAAGACTTGAGTTAAGGCAACTCTAATGATGTGAACACAACAATGCTTTATGTAAAAGTGGTGACCCCACTTGAGCTTAAACGATGAGTATGACCTATGATCAAGTGTTCTCATTTGAACCCTAAGTCAATATACTCATATATAGATGACCTAGTCATCGCCAATTGCTTGATAGATGCTAGAATTGGTTGTGCATGCTTTGTCACATATTTCAATTGCCATTTTATTGTGTGAGCATGTTGGTTGCATATTTTATTCATTCGAGGACATCCACTTGTTGTTTTGATTGTTTGGCTTTATTTTTCTTTTGCCAAGTGGATGGACAAGAATGCCTAAGAACCTTCTCTAGCTATCTATGCTTTTCTCGTCTCAAACTCTATTCATGCTACATCACAAAATTGATCAAGTCAGATTCGAACCACTCTGTGTGAGGAGCACTCGGAGTCCCCAATTCATCATAGACTTAAACTTCCAAAACCTCTTTGTGATTCTCGGTCTGACCGATACCCCACTTTCGGTCTTACCGAGATCATTAAGTTGATCTATGTTTTCGATCTCGGTGCAACCGATTTGAACCATTCGGTCACACCGAGTTGCAGTAACTGTATACAGTTTTGCATCTCGGTGCCACCGAGTTGTTCCACTCGGTCACACCGACAGGGTCGGGCTATATATAGACACGGGCAAAAATTTGGAAATTTCTCCGAACCCTTTCGCCCGCGCGATAGCTCGCTCTGCCTACGTGGTCTCCGGATCATCTCCTCGCCCCCAGGCGCCTCCAGTCGCTGGTCTCCGTCGCCGTCAACGGGATTCAACCCCGCCGTTGCCGCCGTAGCGAGTCTCCGCCGAACTAGGGTATGGACTCGATCTTTGTGCTATTCCCCAATCCGATTCCTAGCACATTGTGATCATATTGATTCTAGCCACGTTTGATAAACTCCTATCCAGTAAATGAATCCGTAGAATAGGTTTGATTCTTAAATTTTAGGGTTAGGTTTCCGCCGAAACCATCTCGGACCCACCGAGTTGAAAAACTCAGTCCCACCGATTTGGCTTATGCCATTGCACAAGTGAGACTCGTTCTGACCAAGTAGTGCTAATCGGTGTGACCGATTTTGGAACTTTGTGAAACCCTAGCAGTCTCGGTGACACCGAACTGTGACTTGGTCTGACCGAGATCACCAGTTTTGGTTCCAAAAACTGCTTCGGTATCACCGAGTTTAAAAATCGGTAGATCCGAAATGATTTCTGTGGGAAACTAAAACTAAGTTTTTGAATTATTCTTTTGCAAAAACCTCTGCATTTTGTGATGCTCATCCACTCTACCTCATCTATAAACTATTCATAGGGCTAGCAGTCAGCTTGTTCATCATGTCAGACCAGAGTGATAGCCAGAACTTGTCAGAACAGCCTGTGCAGATGAGTGAGGGCACTAGTCCGTCCAGTTCTTCAGATGAAGGCAGCAGGAGCACTCCCAGCAATCTGCCAAAAGCTGCCACCAGACATAGGAAGAAGAGAACCTCAGAATCAGAGGATGAGGACTATGTGGCAGAAGAGGAAGCCACTTCCAAGAAAGTTGAGCTCAAGAAAGAGCATGGCTCAAGACAGAGCACCAAGCCAGGTTTAAAGGACAAAAGGCCAGCAGGCAGGCAGCCCATGCCAAAGGCCAGAGCCTCAACAAAGATTCCTGAGAAGCCTACACCCAAAGAGACAGTTGCTGCTGAAGGGAAGAAGGCAAGGAAAAGAGGAAGATGGTGCAAGAAAGTTGATCCCATGGCTGAATTTGAACAACATTCTTCTGATGAGGAAGAAGAAGAAGAGGTTGCTGCACCAGCACCTAAGGCACCCAAGCTAATGGGTGATGCTATCAAATCAGGGGCTACTGCATCTAAGCCCAAGGCAGCATCAAAGGCCAAGACAGCTCCAAAGAGAAATACAAGGAGCATCCCAGCAGCTGAGAAGAACAAGGCCCCAGTGCCTAACATTGCAGAAGAAGAGGAAGGCCAAGTTCTCAGAAAATTGAAGCCCAAGATCCCAGACCACAATGATGCTCATCCTGTGGCCGAGGATATGAAGATCAGAAGAGACTCAGGACTGAGAAAGTGGAGAGCAGAGGATCCATATGCTACCAGGAGGAGGACTGCTATTGACTACATGTTCCACACTAAGGAACAACAAGACTTCTATGAGATAGTGTTGCTTGATAAGAAGCCCATTGTGTGTGATATCAGATGGGTCGACTGGGAGTACATCAAGGACAATGAAGAGCACTACCCTGGAGTGCAAGACAGCTTCAAGGCATGTGGAGTAGCTGACTTTGTCGGGCAGAAGCTCACAAAGTGGAATAAAGAGCTGATCATGCAGTTCTACTCCACATCACATTTTTATCCAGATGGCAGAATTGTATGGATGTCTGAAGGTACGAGGTACCAATCAACAGTTGCTGAGTGGGCACAGCTTATCAATGCCCTAGAGGAGCATGAGGATGACCTAGACATTTGTGCCAAGAAGAAGATGTACCACAACTCTATGTCAAATATGTACAAAGAGATCCCAAACAAGGCACTTGACACTTTCAAGTTTGGATCAGTACATTATCTTCTGTCAGGATTGCCAACCATCAATTGGATACTGAGGCACACCTTGTTGCCCAAGTCAGGAGATCACAAGATGATCAGAGGCCATGCAATCAACCTGCTTCATATATTTGACGTGCCTAAAAATTCAAAGTCATGAGCCTCATGGTAGAAACAATCAAGAGAACTGCCGCAGACCAGAAGAGGAGCTGTGGATATGCCCCTCAGATCCAGGAGCTGATTAACTCCAAGATGGGTACATGCATATACCTCGTGGACAAGGAACATTTGGCTATTCATCCAGATTTTGAAGATAATGAAGTTGTGATGAACAAGGATGAACCATCTTCAGCCCATGCACAAGCACAGAAGGAGAAGGCAAGGAAGGAGAAAGCTGCAAGGATGCCAACTCAAGAGGAGGCATCTGAATATTTCTTGAAAACCAAGCAAGAGCAGCTCAGTTACTTGATTGCATCCACCCAGAGGATAGAGAAAGGACTGGCCACCCTCAATCAGAATCAGGAGATCTTAGAGAGGATCGTAGAACAAAAGTTCTATGACTTGGATGTCAAAGTGACAGAGATTCAGTCTGCAGTGGAGCAACTTCAAGATGATATGCAGGAGAGTAAAGGAAAGACTACCACTGATGCATTTGCCAGAGTGCCACGAGGTCCGAGGTCGTCTGCAGTGCCAGTTCCTGACACAAGAGCCACAGCCTCAGCTCCAGCCACAGCACCAGCCCAACCAGCTCCAGCAACTACTTCAGCTCCAACTCCAACCACGTCTAAAGAAGCCTTCGTCCTTGGAGTGATCCAGACTCCACCACCACCAGAAGATCAAGCCTGAGTGTCGATTTAGCACTATGCATTTTCTAGGAACTTTTTGGTAACTTGTTTCCAAAGGGGGAGAAAAATGTATAGATCATAGGCTTCGAGAGAGAGAGTGTTGTTTTTCTCTCTTGCTTTATTTGGTGTTTTTTCAAACATTGTTTGCTTTTGGTCGAGACACTTTGATATGCTTGTGAGACATTGATGATCATGTGTTTGATCATAAGCTACACTTATGCATGCTTGATATATCTTATCTATCTTATGTGATCATTCACTTTTCCTTGGTGATGAGTGCATGTATTTCATTATTATCATTTCGAGCGCTCCACCAAGATGTATGTGACATGGAAGAGTAACCCATAATTCTAACTCTTTGTGCATTTGCAGTCCAAAGCAAATTTTAAATATGCACAAATTTAGGGGGAGCTCTTACTTATCACATACTTGTCAAAGCGTGTCGGGACCCCGATCCTAAGTCACACCGATCTAGCATGTAACACATCATATCACTTTGCAGCCTCACGCACGGTATTCCACGGGTGCCACCTTACCTGGCCCGGGACCGTTTGCGCCTTTTGGCTCACGTATATGATAGTGTCGCTAGCATCCATATGACAGAGAACCCGGGCCGACATGGCTAGTCGTGAACCCAAAGCGGCGCTAACCTATGAGGACAGGCATACATGAAACACATCGAGCATGTCGGTCATCAACGTGTGAATCCGGGCTGTAGCACTGGCTAACAGGGCTCCGGTAACCCGGGCTGTAGCAGGCTAGGCAGGACTCCGGAAGTCACCGCGTGACATTTCCTCAAAGGGACAGACACAGGAACGAAGTGATTCACATACCGGCCAGTCAAGCGTCCTGAGCAGTAGTGCTGGGCTAGCAGGACTCCGGTGAACCGGGCTGTAGCGGACTACTATCGCTCAGAAGCACTAGACTACATTTCCCCATATGATAGGCTGCCAAGGATAAACAACTAGATAGTCGGATCCCACACATACCAAGCATTTCAATCATACACACAATATGCTCGATATGTGTAAATACAACATGGCATCACAACAAGACTCTACGACTCAAAGTATTTATTCATTAGGCTCCGAGGAGTGAGATATTACAAACATGGGTCTCATGACCCAACATACAGAGCATACAAGCAACAAGCACATGCGGAAGCTTAACTTGTCTGAGTACAGACAACTACAAATGAAAAAGGCTGAGAAGCCTGACTATCCACTAGATCCTGCCGAGGGCACAAGATCGTAGCTGAGGTAACAAGCTAAACGTCGAAGTCCACGCGGAACTACTAGCGAGACTGAAGTCTCTCTGCAAAACCATAACATAGGCAAACGTGAGTACAATTGTACTCAGCAAGACTTACATCAGAACTAACTACATATGCATCAGTATCAATAAAGGGGTGGTGGAGTTTGACTGCAGCAAGCCAGCTTTGACTCGGTGGCTATCCTGAACTACGACTGCAAGTAACTCTTTTGAGGTGGCGCACACGAGTCCACATATTCACCATATCAATACACCACTATGGATCCGCTCGCGTCTCCCTACGAGAACGCCATCCATAGCACTCACGCTTATCTTGCGCATTTTAGAGTATCCACTTTCACTTGTCTATGAACTGTACAAGGGGTCCAAGTTTCCATATCCGAGGAATCCGGCTATTCGAATAGATAATGATAACCCTGCAGGGGTGTACTTCTTCACACACGCTCTCGCCACTTATCGCCCTGTACACGTCATGTACCTCGGCAACCTTCAAGCGGAAGCCGGGCGAGGGAGTCGGCCACGACCTGACTAACCACACAAGTCTCTAGTCCAGGTTTATCGCCTATTCGGGTTCCATCCGCAAGGAGATCCGGCCGGGGTGTCGCTCACGGCCCCAAACGATGTGTACAGGGTTCCAAGCCCACCAAACGGGCGGCGCTCGGCATACCCGGCCACGGTGCCTAGTCTGTCCCAAGCCCACCTATACCGGGTGCCACTTGGTAGACTACTAACACTACCTACAAACACCAGAAACTAGTTGCAACTCCTGGACAGAGATCAAGTTGATTAATAAGTCGAGAGGGCTTGGAGCGCCCGGAGCCCAATGTGTGGTAGTAACTGTTCATGGATCACAAACACAGAACTCAGTTCCTGAGGACGGCTGCAATGAGACAACCCACCATGTAATCCTACATGGCCTCTCACCGCTACCTTTACCAAATCGTGTTCACACACTTAGCTCACACACAGTAGGACATGTTCACCACATTCCAATTCATTCCCGATGAATCAGACCCGACTCAACTCTAAGCAGTAGCAGGCATGACAACAAGCATGAATGAGTAGGCACATCAGGGCTCAAACAACTCCTACTCATGCTAGTGGGTTTCATCTATTTACTGTGGCAATGACAGGTCATGCAGAGGATAAGGGGTTCAACTACCGCAGCATGTAACAGTTGAATCGTTGTTGTCCTAATGCAGTAAAAGAGAGCAGGAGCGAGAGAGTGGGATTGTATCGGAATGAACAAGGGGGTTTTGCTTGCCTGGCACTTCTGAAGATAGTATAGCTCTTCATCGGTGTCATCGATCACATCGTCGGAACCACGTCTATCGAGAGGGAACAAACACCGGCAACTAAGAAAGGACACAATCAATGCAATGCCACAATATGATGCATGATCATGACATGGCAATATAATGTGATTTGAGCTAATGCATCTAGCTATGATTTAAATGAAGTTGGTTTGAATACAAGATTCAAATTTAAACTCCATATGTGGATATTTAAATGCCATTATAAGATTTGTGCTAAGCAGCAACTATAAGTTGTTCTAACATGCATGAAAATGGTACAGATGGATTCCTTGAATTTTTCTGATATTTTTTCATATATAAATTATTTCATTCTGAGCTATAGATTATTTTCTATGATTTTTAGAAGTTTAGGATATTTTCTGAAATAAATAAATCATTTCTGATTTATTTAAAATCCCAGAAAAACTTTACTATGTCAGCATGACGCAAAGGTGATGTCATCGGGTCAACTGGTCGGCCAGGTCAAACCTGACCGGTGGGACCCACGTGTCAGTGGCTAACTAAACTAACCTAGTTTAATTAGCACTAACCTAGGTTAAACTAACTAAGTTTAAACCTAAACTAGTTTCATTAGCCGGGCGGGGCCCGCATGTCATAAACTCTGGGGAGGTCAAACCCCTGGTCAAATAAAGTCAAACCCGCCGGCGTTAAGCCACCGGCGAGGTCAGCGGCGGCCGCGGGCTTCGGAGAAGCTCCACAGAGCACGGCTGGATGCGCGGGAGGCAGCTCTAGGAAGCTGGCGACGCGGCGCGTCGGATGGTGGTGGTCTCCGGGCCTAGAGTAGCCTGTAGCGTCGCCGGCGACGACCACAGCGGCGGCCGGAGCTCGAGCGAGCTCGGGGTCGAGGCTACGGCGTGCAAAAGGACGAAATAAAGCTCCCGCGGGGCTCTACGTGTTGCCGCGAAGCAATTGTACGCACTGACGTGACCAAATGGTCGCCGAAGCTACGCCGGCGACAAGCTCGGGCGGCGGTGGTTCTCGGTCTCGATGAACGCGACGGCTAGAGGACGGGGAAGATGCGGGAAATAGAGGGGAAATGCGGCGGAGCTCACTGGGAGGTCGTTGAGAAGCTCAGCGTGCTTGGGGGCGGCTCGGTGATGACGAATCGGTCGACGGCGGCCGTCGGTGCAGAGGACGAAGATGGCGTCGATGAGGGCGCCCCAGGGCGTCCGGCGTCGTGTGGTTCGGCGGGGAGGACGAAGACGTCGTTTCGGAGCTCGGGGTTGTGTCGGAGAGGTTCGAGGATGGCTGTGGCCGCGATGGCAGAGAGCGCGGCGGCGAGCGCGTTCGGGGGGGGGGGGTGAGAGAGGGAGAGGTCCAGGGGAGGGGATGAGCATGGGGGAGAGTGGGAGAGGGACCAGGGGGGTGCGGGCGTCTCCGTGGCGCTCGAGTGAGGACGGGGGAGGCAGCAGGAGTTGGAAGCAGGAGGTGGCTTCGCCTCCTGTGCGTGCGCCACGCCGTCGTCCTCCTGGCAAGGAAGGGGACGACTGGCGCGTGGCTCTGGTGGGCTGGGCCGGTAAGTGGGCACCAGGTGGGCTGCACAGGTAAACTCCCTTTCCTATTTATTATTTCCTGTTTTCTATTATTCTGCAACTTTGTGGCTTTAATTAAAATACTTAGGCAACTCCAAAAATCACCAAACTGCACATGGCCACTGCTTGGAAAATATCCAGCATGGAACATTTTAGTTTGGGGTTATTTGAGCATTTGAAATATTTTATATAATTTAAATGCCCAAATGCAATTATAAAATGATTTAATTTAGTGACCAAATATGTCATGGAAAAATGTGCATCACCTCTGGTTACTGTTTCCAGTATTTTCCAAAGATGATGAACATTTCTGAAAGCCACTTTGGGTTCACTAAAAATATTTTGGTTGAACCTATTGATTTCCTTTTGTGCTAGGGTTTGAAACAATCCCCATTTCAAGTTTCTGAGAAATTTAAACATGATGCAAGAAGATGATGCAATGACAAGCAAGGCCAAGGCTAGGGCTGTGACAACTCACCCCTACTAAACAAGAATCTCGTCCCGAGATTCAAGTCGTGAGGCAAGAAGACAGAGGGACACAAGCTAACACAATCTTCTCGATCCAATTGCCCTTCTCGAAGATGTTGATCCATTCCATCATCTTGGTCTTGACAACTTTGCCTTCGAGATCTTCACTCGACACGACAACAGAAAGAGAGGGAAACCCTACAGGATTTGATCCTTGAAGATCGAGCAACTCAAGATCAGTTCATGAAGTGAGACGTAAGAACATCTCTTGAGTTGAGACAGAAAACACACATCAGAGATGATGGAAAAGAAACAGATGACGAAGGTTCAAAGTAGCGAGGGAATTTTCCATGATTACGAAACGGGGCACCTTGGGGGAGGTGACTTGTAGAACTTTTCCCTTAAGTGGCAAAAAGAATTACTTTTGATACAAAGATCATTGAAATTCTTTATACCAGCCTAAGGCAATCACAACGATCGTTTGAAACGAATTCGAAAGAATGGCATACTCACACCAGGGTAAATGATGTGGACTACCTTGTTGAAGACAAAGCAATGGATGATTCTGCGTGTGCGTGCTCTCAAGAACTTGAGCATTTCCATATTCATCAAGGTTCTACCAACATCCGTGTCAAGGATCCTGGCAACACAACATACTACCATGATGAATAGTGATGGGCGGTGCAGATGCAAAGGAAGATAACACATTCTCAGATTTTTCCTTAGCAATGCCAAAGAAGAAAATCTGGATGATCGACCGAGAGACATTTAGCACTCCGCTTCTAATGTTCTCCTTGATGTACTAGGTACCACGGTGAGTGCTTAAAAGCATCAACATGGCCATCAAGTAAAGGTCGGACTTCGGAAGCACAAAAATCCATAAGGAACAACTATTGGAATAAATTCTACGAGATCCTTGTGGGGGAGGTGGCCCACTTTCTCAATCAAGATACTACAACAATAAGTCTTCCGGTTGGGTGTGTTGGCCACAACATCCACTTTACCGGGTTACAAAGAGACCAATATTATAGTTCTTGAGAAATGTTCCAACCATCATATCTGCCTGAGAATCAGATCTGGTTGGTGTCAGGATATTCCAGACTCGTCAAGTCTAGAGAGAAAATGAAAGTTTGCAACACAAATCGACGAGATGGCGTTGCGAGATTCTCAGGAAATGAACTACGATAGCAAGCTCCAAAACATGAATGGGTTTTGCTACAAACCTGTGAACATGTTGTCCAAGACAAACATGGCCATGTAGTAGTCTTACAATAAAACACTATCGAGTTCCGGTGGGGAACCATGATCAAGGATATCGAAGCCCTTACATAAGTCATGCTTCTTAAGAAGGAAGTTATTTTCCTCGAACAAGTCATTCAGTGGCTTGGTGTGCTAGGGATACATATAGAATGAAGGTTGCAAATCTCCAGACCATAGAATACTTCGCACGTGCATGACTAACTTGGGATGATTCCAGAGGAGGCAAAAACAAACCTTTCTCAAATTCATGGCGGCAACTTACACCAAATGCACATGAATTCGAGGAGGTCACTTCTTCCATCCAAGCATATGCTTCATGAACGGAACACGAAGGCATTGCTTACAAAATTTTCAATACTAGTGTAATGTTCAACATGAATCATGGGGGAGACAAAATGCTGCTGATGGGCTCAACAACAACTCATCGGAATTACCATATCACTGGACTTCCACCATCATGTGAACACGGTGATAGCATTGGTCAGAACAAAAGATGTAATGGTGTATGCTCGAGGGATCATCCACGAGTAAGACAACATTACGAACATCGTTGGTTCTGATTTGACTTGACGATAGCCCATACTCAAGTTAAAGTTTTGACAGGACAATAGATCCAACAACTGATCACAAGGACCAATTGATGAAGATATTATCTTCCTTCAACACACACACAAGGATATCCATTAGAGATGAACTAGGTGGATTAAGCTTTTATCTTCCAACTCTCCAAGTTGTTGTTTAACTCAACCAACTAGCTCAAAGATATCCAACACAGATCCTTGGAGAAAGGGTGGTTTGCAAGAAACCAACTTGATCACAAACCCAACATAGAGGTCAGGTGATAACCTGGTAATACTTCCGAGAAGATATTCGGAGCATCATGAACCACCGATATGTTACTAAGCTCGAGAATAATCTTGCTTTTCAGGGCAAGATGATATGATCAAAATAGTGAGGGATTGACACAATCCCAACTCATTGATCGAAGAGTGCACCGGAAATAAGGACTAGGTAGCACGGTTAGTCTTAGAATGATGATTGAATAACCAACACGCTAAAATGAAATTATTGTCCATTAATTACCAAGCAACTGGGTTGCTAGGAGTATTGATTTCACACATCATGATTCACTTGTCGGCATTCCGGTTACAATAACACGGGAACCGAGGAATGAATAATGATAGCGAGAAGTATTACTGCGTCAAGAATTCATAAGAGGTGGTGCAATTCTCATGACATTCTTGACATAAAGATGGTAACACTCCAAGGTAGAGCAGAGCAGAAGCTGGGTTGGCATTTGATCTGCGGAGTACAATTGCTTTGACCCACTCCTAGATATGGATGGGGTACTGGAGTTTGTTTCTCCTAGTCATTCCGGAATAGAATGGCTTGACGGACCACAAGAATAATAGGTATCAATGAACGAATGCACACATACTCTTGACTATCAATTAATAGACGAGGGTCAGAAGACAACTAAGAAGGGACAACTCAAAGGAACATATGTTTTTCTGAGTTGTGGATGCATGGTTTAGTATGCCGAACCGAGTTCAACATATTTCTTCCAGATAATCCATGCAGAAAGGTAGAACTGGCAGAATCACAATTATAAATGGAGAACTCCTCAAGAGTACTCTGATTGTGAGCTTTTGGTTCAAAAGAACTCCTGCCAAGGATGGTTCATGGTATTTGGAAGAAGGAATTACCACGGACCTCGATGACTATCGCAAAGGTTACTAATGTCCTAAAGGAACTAGCAAGCACTATCAACATGAAGTAAGTAGGGTGAATCTCGGGCTCAAGAACCCAGGAGTAGAATACCTACTATCTAAGTGGCATCACGGGATGCTTTCGAGAATGGTGGCCAGATTCAACACACTGGGAACACAAAACATGGACAGATTACTAGATGGTTTCATAAGACACCTAGGGTCATAGTAGTAGCTCCAACATATACGTCAAGGCAACAAAGTACCTCAACTGACCGGTTAGTGTGGTTAAACTGGCCCAAAAGGACATCAGAAACGGGAAGAAGGATCTTGCAAATGCATCGGACTCTTTAGAGACCTGGGATGACTCGGACAGCATAACGGCTGTAAATGCTCAGAAAAAGATTTGAGACATTCGCAACAGTTTGCATAGACACTCAAGAACATCATATCAAAGTTCTGAGGCCAGTTATCAACATATGGAAGTAGTAGAAACTGAACTGAGGTTTGAACTCAACAATCATAGGCAACTACAGTTTAGTAACACGTCATCCTGAAAGATAGATGATAAGGCCTAGTTCTTAATCCCCGTAGACGAGAAGAGGATGACTCAGATCAGAAGGCCATGAGGTATAAGGAGTAAAAAGATCCTTACGTTCCCTTCCACAATCAATTCCCTTACATAACTAAAGCATTTCTAGACACAACTTCGACCAGTTTGGCTTGGTAATCCTACAGGCAATCAGGCTCTGATACCAACGCTGTCGGGACCCCGATCCTAAGTCACACCGATCTAGCATGTAACACATCATATCACTTTGCGGCCTCACGCACGGTATTCCACGGGTGCCACCTTACCTGGCCCGGGGCCGTTTGCGCCTTTTGGCTCACATATATGATAGTGTCGCTAGCATCCATATGACAGAGAACTCGGGCCGACATGGCTAGTCGTGAACCCAAAGCGGCGCTAACCTATGAGGACAGGCATACATGAAACACATCGAGCATGTCGGTCATCAACGTGTGAATCCGGGCTGTAGCACTGGCTAACAGGGCTCCGGTAACCCGGGCTGTAGCAGGCTAGGCAGGACTCCGGAAGTCACCGCGTGACATTTCCTCGAAGGGACAGACACAGGAACGAAGTGATTCACATACCGGCCAGTCAAGCGTCCTGAGCAGTAGTGCTGGGCTAGCAGGACTCCGGTGAACCGGGCTGTAGCGGACTACTATCGCTCAGAAGCACTAGACTACATTTCCCCATATGATAGGCTGCCAAGGATAAACAACTAGATAGTCGGATCCCACACATACCAAGCATTTCAATCATACACACAATATGCTCGATATGTGTAAATACAACATGGCATCACAACAAGACTCTACGACTCAAAGTATTTATTCATTAGGCTCCGAGGAGTGAGATATTACAAACATGGGTCTCATGACCCAACATACAGAGCATACAAGCAACAAGCACATGCGGAAGCTTAACTTGTCTGAGTACAGACAACTACAAATGAAAAAGGCTGAGAAGCCTGACTATCCACTAGATCCTGCCGAGGGCACAAGATCGTAGCTGAGGTAACAAGCTAAACGTCGAAGTCCACGCGGAACTACTAGCGAGACTGAAGTCTCTCTGCAAAACCATAACATAGGCAAACGTGAGTACAATTGTACTCAGCAAGACTTACATCAGAACTAACTACATATGCATCAGTATCAATAAAGGGGTGGTGGAGTTTGACTGCAGCAAGCCAGCTTTGACTCGGTGGCTATCCTGAACTACGACTGCAAGTAACTCTTTTGAGGTGGCGCACACGAGTCCACATATTCACCATATCAATACACCACTATGGATCCGCTCGCGTCTCCCTACGAGAACGCCATCCATAGCACTCACGCTTATCTTGCGCATTTTAGAGTATCCACTTTCACTTGTCTATGAACTGTACAAGGGGTCCAAGTTTCCATATCCGAGGAATCCGGCTATTCGAATAGATAATGATAACCCTGCAGGGGTGTACTTCTTCACACACGCTCTCGCCACTTATCGCCCTGTACACGTCATGTACCTCGGCAACCTTCAAGCGGAAGCCGGGCGAGGGAGTCGGCCACGACCTGACTAACCACACAAGTCTCTAGTCCAGGTTTATCGCCTATTCGGGTTCCATCCGCAAGGAGATCCGGCCGGGGTGTCGCTCACGGCCCCAAACGATGTGTACAGGGTTCCAAGCCCACCAAACGGGCGGCGCTCGGCATACCCGGCCACGGTGCCTAGTCTGTCCCAAGCCCACCTATACCGGGTGCCACTTGGTAGACTACTAACACTACCTACAAACACCAGAAACTAGTTGCAACTCCTGGACAGCGATCAAGTTGATTAATAAGTCGAGAGGGCTTGGAGCGCCCGGAGCCCAATGTGTGGTAGTAACTGTTCATGGATCACAAACACAGAACTCAGTTCCTGAGGACGGCTGCAATGAGACAACCCACCATGTAATCCTACATGGCCTCTCACCGCTACCTTTACCAAATCGTGTTCACACACTTAGCTCACACACAGTAGGACATGTTCACCACATTCCAATTCATTCCCGATGAATCAGACCCGACTCAACTCTAAGCAGTAGCAGGCATGACAACAAGCATGAATGAGTAGGCACATCAGGGCTCAAACAACTCCTACTCATGCTAGTGGGTTTCATCTATTTACTGTGGCAATGACAGGTCATGCAGAGGATAAGGGGTTCAACTACCGCAGCATGTAACAGTTGAATCGTTGTTGTCCTAATGCAGTAAAAGAGAGCAGGAGCGAGAGAGTGGGATTGTATCGGAATGAACAAGGGGGTTTTGCTTGCCTGGCACTTCTGAAGATAGTATAGCTCTTCATCGGTGTCATCGATCACATCGTCGGAACCACGTCTATCGAGAGGGAACAAACACCGGCAACTAAGAAAGGACACAATCAATGCAATGCCACAATATGATGCATGATCATGACATGGCAATATAATGTGATTTGAGCTAATGCATCTAGCTATGATTTAAATGAAGTTGGTTTGAATACAAGATTCAAATTTAAACTCCATATGTGGATATTTAAATGCCATTATAAGATTTGTGCTAAGCAGCAACTATAAGTTGTTCTAACATGCATGAAAATGGTACAGATGGATTCCTTGAATTTTTCTGATAATTTTTCATATATAAATTATTTCATTCTGAGCTATAGATTATTTTCTATGATTTTTAGAAGTTTAGGATATTTTCTGAAATAAATAAATCATTTCTGATTTATTTAAAATCCCAGAAAAACTTTACTATGTCAGCATGACGCAAAGGTGATGTCATCGGGTCAACTGGTCGGCCAGGTCAAACCTGACCGGTGGGACCCACGTGTCAGTGGCTAACTAAACTAACCTAGTTTAATTAGCACTAACCTAGGTTAAACTAACTAAGTTTAAACCTAAACTAGTTTCATTAGCCGGGCGGGGCCCGCATGTCATAAACTCTGGGGAGGTCAAACCCCTGGTCAAATAAAGTCAAACCCGCCGGCGTTAAGCCGCCGGCGAGGTCAGCGGCGGCCGCGGGCTTCGGAGAAGCTCCACAGAGCACGACTGGATGCGCGGGAGGCAGCTCTAGGAAGCTGGCGACGCGGCGCGTCGGATGGTGGTGGTCTCCGGGCCTAGAATAGCCTGTAGCGTCGCCGGCGACGACCACAGCGGCGGCCGGAGCTCGAGCGAGCTCGGGGTCGAGGCTACGGCGTGCAAAAGGACGAAATAAAGCTCCCGCGGGGCTCTACGTGTTGCCGCGAAGCAATTGTACGCACTGACGTGACCAAATGGTTGCCGGAGCTACGCCGGCGACAAGCTCGGGCGGCGGTGGTTCTCGGTCTCGATGAACGCGACGGCTAGAGGACGGGGAAGATGCGGGAAATAGAGGGGAAATGCGGCGGAGCTCACTGGGAGGTCGTTGAGAAGCTCAGCGTGCTTGGGGGCGGCTCGGTGATGACGAATCGGTCGACGGCGGCCGTCGGTGCAGAGGACGAAGATGGCGTCGATGAGGGCGCCCCAGGGCGTCCGGCGTCGTGTGGTTCGGCGGGGAGGACGAAGACGTCGTTTCGGAGCTCGGGGTTGTGTCGGAGAGGTTCGAGGATGGCTGTGGCCGCGATGGCAGAGAGCGCGGCGGCGAGCGCGTTCGGGGGGGGGGGGGTGAGAGAGGGAGAGGTCCAGGGGAGGGGATGAGCATGGGGGAGAGTGGGAGAGGGACCAGGGGGGTGCGGGCGTCTCCGTGGCGCTCGAGTGAGGACGGGGGAGGCAGCAGGAGGTGGAAGCAGGAGGTGGCTTCGCCTCCTGTGCGTGCGCCACGCCGTCGTCCTCCTGGCAAGGAAGGGGACGACTGGCGCCTGGCTCTGGTGGGCTGGGCCGGTAAGTGTGCACCAGGTGGGCTGCACAGGTAAACTCCCTTTCCTATTTATTATTTCCTGTTTTCTATTATTCTGCAACTTTGTGGCTTTAATTAAAATACTTAGGCAACTCCAAAAATCACCAAACTGCACATGGCCACTGCTTGGAAAATATCCAGCATGGAACATTTTAGTTTGGGTTATTTGAGCATTTGAAATATTCTATATAATTTAAATGCCCAAATGCAATTATAAAATGATTTAATTTAGTGACCAAATATGTCATGGAAAAATGTGCATCACCTCTGGTTACTGTTTCCAGTATTTTCCAAAGATGATGAACATTTCTGAAAGCCACTTTGGGTTCACTAAAAATATTTTGGTTGAACCTATTGATTTCCTTTTGTGCTAGGGTTTGAAACAATCCCAATTTCAAGTTTCTGAGAAATTTAAACATGATGCAAGAAGATGATGCAATGACAAGCAAGGCCAAGGCTAGGGCTGTGACAAAGCGACGATATAATTCATTCTTATTATCATTTGTCGAAGCTTTGATCTATATGTTGTCATCAATTACCAAAAGGGGGAGATTGAAAGTGCAACTATCCCTAGGTGGTTTTGGTAATTCATAACAACATATAGCTCATTGGGCTAATGCTATTTCAAGACAATTATTTCAGGAAATCTCAATGATTGGCATGGCACGGATGGTGAAAGTGGAACCCTCAAAATGCTAAGGACAAAGGATTGGCTCAAGCTCAAAAGCTCAAGACTCTTCATTTTACATTTTAGTGATCCAAGATCACATTGAGTCCATAGGAAAAGCCAATACTATCAAGGAGGGATGAGGTGTTGCTTAATGAGCCTTTTGCTTCATGTGCTTAATGATATGCTCCAAAATCCTCAGCTAGTTTCCCATATCCACAAATGACCTAAACCCAAAGCCAAACTCGGTCCTACCGATTCTTTCTATCCGGCGCCACCGAGTTTCACATGTCATAAGCCACTGCCAAACCCTAGCAAATCGGTTCTACCAATAGGGATCCTGGTCATACCGAGATGGGATTGCAATTTCTCTGTTTCCTTTTCGTAACTTTTCGGTCTCACCGAAAGAGCGGATCGGTCCCACCGAGATTGCAATGTAAACTCTCCGTTTCCCTTTTGCAACTTTTTGATCTCACCGAAAGAGCAAATCGGTCCCACCGAGTTTACCTGACCAACTCTCTGGTTAGCCCATTACCAAATCGGTCTCACCGAGTTTGTGTAATCGGTCTCACCGAGATTACGTTATGCCCTAACCCTAACCATATCGGTCCTACCGAGTTGCATGTCAGGCCCACCGAAAATCTCTAACGGTCACTAGGTTTACTATTTCGGTCCGACCGAGTTTGTTGATTCGGTCCCACCGAGATTGGTAAATTGTGTGTAACGGTTGGATTTTGTGTGGAGGCTATATATACCCCTCCACCTTCTCTTCATTCGTGGAGAGAGACATCAGAACACATCTACACTTCAAACTCATATGTTCTGAGAGAGAACTACCTACCCTTGTGTTGAGGCCAAGATATTCCATTCCTACCATATGAATCTTGAGCTCTAGCCTTCCCCAAGTTGCTTTCCACTCAAATCTTCTTTCTACCAAATCCAAATCCTGTGAGAGAGAGTTGAGTGTTGGGGAGACTATCATTTGAAGCACAAGAGCAAGGAGTTCATCATCAACACACCATTTGTTACTTCTTGGAGAGTGGTGTCTCCTAGATTGGCTAGGTGTCACTTGGGAGCCTCCGACAAGATTGTGGAGTTAAACCAAGGAGTTTGTAAGGGCAAGGAGATCGCCTACTTCGTGAAGATCTACCGCTAGTGAGGCAAGTCCTTCGTGGGCGATGGCCATGGTGGGATAGACAAGGTTGCTTCTTCGTGGACCCTTCGTGGGTGGAGCCCTCCGTGGACTCGCGCAACCGTTACCCTTCGTGGGTTGAAGTCTCCATCAACGTGGATGTAGGATAGCACCACCTATCCGAACCACGGGAAAAACATCCGTGTCTCCGATAGCGTTTGAATTCTCCAAACCCTTCCCTTTACATTCTTGAAAGTTGCATGCTTTACATTCCGCTGCTCATATACTCTTTGCATGCTTGCTTGAATTGTGTGATGATTGCTTGACTTGTCCTAAAAGTTGCTAAAATCTGCCAAGAACTAAAATTGGGAAAAGGTTAAGTTTTTATTTGGTCAAGTAGTCTAATCACCCCCCCTCTAGACATACTTCCGATCCTACACAAGCGCCGAGTCGCTCCACTTCAGTGCCATTCCCGCCCGATGTGGGCCTTGCTTAGCAGTCAGGACCACATGAGGTTTCAAGAGGAAGGGCTTCCTCTTAAGACGCGGGAGACAGTGCTTATGATCCTGACGGGTACCCCTCTGCCAGACGGCGTGCCCAGGAAGAGCTGTCTACTGTATCATTGCGAGAAAAAGGATGAGTTTGCCACGAGCATGCCCTCCTTTGATGAGTGGGGCCTGCGCCCGATCGGCCTGGTGGGGCCCCGTGAGAACCCCGTCGATCATTACCCACCGCCGGTGCCGAGCTCACCCCAAGTGATGGTGCAGGAGGGCGAGCTCTGACGGAGGCCGGCGGCCCAAGCGCTGAAGAGCACATGCCGCACGGTGATCCGGGGGCGTCATCCTCGGGAGCTCGCGATCCCTCCCCTAGGGCATCGGTTACTGAGGCGACGCAGCACGCGGTTCCCGAGGTCAAAGCCCCCGAAGCCTCGGGAGATCATAGCGAGACGGCGCCTGACTGCTCACCACAACCAGGCACCCCTGAAGTTGTCCCTCCAAGCTCTTCTTCAGCCCAGCCTCGCACCGGCCGTCACGTCTAGCGCTTCGATCAGCTTTGCATGGACTTCGAGGAGCTTCGCAAGAGGAAAGGATCCCCGAGCAGCAACAACATCTTCGGGCCATTGAAGCAGCGAAAGTACTTTGCTATCGACGAGTAAGTACTGCACCTTGCGATTCCTTGATTGTTGCTTTCCTTCCTGACGCTAACTCTTCAGGATCCCTTCTGCCAGGGCCGTTGGGTCCCTCGTGAAGCAATCCTCGCCTTCCTCGGCACCCCCGCTGGCCTTGTGCACCCCGAGCCCGCACGCCGTGCCCGGAGCCGGGTCGGCAAAGGGGGCGCGCTTGCCTTCATGGAGCCTTGAATATGCGGCTTCGCTGCCCTTCCTGCACGGTCTGGCTTGGAGCCTGGCTGGCGTTCCCCGGTCTCCTCCTCTGGTTATGGACAACAACTGGTTGACTTCGAACTTCGGCTCCTCCTCAAGCAGTGGGCCGCGTCCGGCCGGAGCTTCTTGCGAGGTCGGGCCGGCGCCTGGAGCGGTACCAGCCCCCTGCCGAGAAGCGGTGCGCCACTTGATGTCCCGCCTGCAGCCCCCGAGGTGGAGGACAAGGTGGGCCGCGCGTTAGAATCCGAGCGCGGGCGAAGCGTCGTTCGCCATGAGCTCTTCCAGGAGGCGATGGGCGCGATGAGCCGACTTGGTGAAGAACTTGCGGGTGTTGACTTGCGCCTTGAGGCTGAAGGTCTTCGTTTGGTGGAAGGACGGTGCAAGCTGAGGGTGGCCATCAATCTTGGCCACTATCAACGTGATATTGACAATGCGAAGGCCAAGGCATCCCTCAAGGTTGTTGGCGTTCTGGGAACGGGGGTCCCCAGACTTGCCTGCCTGCGGCCTGCGGCGTGGCTCAAATGGGGCCCCAGCGTGGCCCATCTTCATCAACACAAGGCTCAAGACCCTCGCGAGGGGCCAAGCCTCGCGAGGCGGATGACACGGCGCTTCCTCAAGCATGGCCTCCTTAGGCTGGCTCGCGAGGAGGCGGAGAGATCAAGGCGGGTACCTCACAAGGTGCCCATGAAGCAAGCCATGACGACCGAGGGTGCCAGGCGGGCGCCAGCCCGCGCAGCGTCTCCCTTTCCTCTTTGGTGCAAAGGGGGCAAGCGCAGGCGAGAGGATCAAGCAAAGGCACCCATTTCGGTGCAACAAGACCAAGACCGGTCCAACGGCGGGAAGGAGGTCACCATGGAGCCCAGGACGGCGTCACCACAGGGCCTTTGGCAGGCGAAGACCAACTTTAGTCAGGATAAGTGTACCGGATGTTCCCCTTCAAATTGGCCAATTGTTGGCGCCCTTCCCGCTCAATATTTGGGAAGAGGCCCAGGGCCTTTGCCTATAAATAGGACTAGCCACCCCCAGGGTAGAGGCAATCTGATCGAGTACCAAGAAACCGGCAGGGCATCGAGAAACCAGCTAGAACGTAGCAACGCACTCAGAGAGCAAGAAGGGCGATCGAACTCCCCCTAGTAGTTCATCCCCTAGCCAAGAACAGACCCTCACGAGGTCGTTCTCTCTTGTACTGTTCTTCCTCATTAGCCCAAGAGGCAATCCACCCACCACAAACTAGAGTAGGGTATTACACCACAATGGTGGCCCGAACTAGTATAAACCCTGTCTCTCGTGTGTTGTTCTTCTCGTAGTTAGTTCTTTGCGAGACGGAGAGGTAGAGGGCATGATCTCCGCGCGCACCCCAGAGTTCGAACCTTAAGGGTCTGCCGGAACCCGTGATCCGACATTTGGCGCGCCAGGTAGGGGGGCGCCGGAATCTGTCTTCCACCGCTCCGCTCTCCTCCGACCGTCGTATCCATGTCTGACGCTCGTCGGGCCCGCGCCGAGCGCTAGGCCGCCATCGCTTCCCGCGTCGTCCAGACGGCCCCCGTCGGTGGGCGTCCTCGTCGTTCCTCGTCGCCCGCCGTCAACGCCGCCACCGGCTCGGCGGGGAACGAGCAGAAAGCATCCTCTCATCACCTGTCCGTGCGGCGGGATGGCCGCACCTGAAGGAAATATGCCCTAGAGGCAATAATAAAGTTATTATTTATTTCCTTATATCATGATAAATGTTTATTATTCATGCTAGAATTGTATTAACTGGAAACATAATACATGTGTGAATACATAGACAAACAGAGTGTCACTAGTATGCCTCTACTTGACTAGCTCATTAATCAAAGATGGTTATGTTTCCTAGCCATGAACAAAGAGTTGTTATTTGATTAACGAGATCACATCATTAGTTGAATGATCTGATTGACATGACCCATTCCATTAGCATAGCACCCGATCGTTTAGTATGTTGCTATTGCTTTTATCCATGACTTATACATGTTCCTTTAACTATGAGATTATGCAACTCCCGTTTACCGTAGGAACACTTTGTGTGCTACCAAACGTCACAACGTAACTGGGTGATTATAAAGGTGCTCTACAGGTGTCTCCGAAGGTACATATTGGGTTGGCGTATTTCGAAATTAGGATTTGTCACTCCGATTGTCGGAGAGGTATCTCAGGGCCTTCTCGGTAATGCACATCACATAAAGCCTTGCAAGCATTGCAACCAATGAGTTAGTTGCGAGATGATGTATTACGGAACGAGTAAAGAGACTTGCCAGTAACGAGATTGAACTAGGTATTGGATACCGACGATCGAATCTCGGGCAAGTAACATACCGATGACAAAGGGAACAACGTATGTTGTTATGCGGTCTGACCGATAAAGATCTTCGTAGAATATGTAGGAGCCAATATGGGCATCCAGGTCCCGCTATTGGTTATTGACTGGAGACGTGTCTCGGTCATGTCTACATTGTTCTCGAACCGTAGGGTCCGCACGCTTAACGTTACGATGACAGTTATTATGAGTTTATGCATTTTGATGTACCGAAGGAGTTCGGAGTCCCGGATGTGATCACGGACATGACGAGGAGTCTCGAAATGGTCGAGACGTAAAGAATGATATATTGGAAGACTATGTTTGGACATCGGATGCATTCCAGGTGAAATCAGGATTTTACCGGAATACCGGGAGGGTTACCGGAACCCCCCGGGAGCATAATGGGCCAACATGGGCCTTGGAGGAGAGGTGAGAGGGCTGCCCTCATGGGCTGTGCGCCTCCCCCCTTCCCCTAGTCCTATTAGGACTAGGAGAGGTGGGCGCCCCCTCTCTCTCTCTCCCCCCCTTGGAGAAACCTAGTCCAACTAGGATTGGGGGGAGGAATCCTACTCCCAGAGGGAGTAGGACTCTCCTGGCGCGCCAGGCTTGGCCGGCCAGCCCCTCCCCCTTGGCTCCTTTATATACGGGGGTAGGGGGCACCCCAAAGACACACAAGTTGATCTACGGATCGTTCCTTAACCGTGTGCGGTGCCCCCTTCCACCAAATTCCACCTCGGTAATATCGTTGCAGTGCTTAGGCGAAGCCCTGCGCCGGTAACACATCAAGATCGTCACCACGCCGTCGTGCTGACGGAACTCTTCCCCGACGCTTTGCTGGATCGGAGCCCGGGGATCGTCATCGAGCTGAACGTGTGCCAAGAACTCGGAGGTGCCGGAGTAACGGTGCTGTGATTGGTTGGATCGCGAGGAGAACGTACGACTACTTCCTCTACGTTGTGTCAACGCTTCCGCTTCGGTCTACGAGGGTACGTAGACAACACTCTCCCTTCTCGTTGCTATGCATCACCATGATCTTGCGTGTGCGTAGGATTTTTTTTTTGAAATTACTACGTTCCCCAACAGTGGCATCCGAGCCTAGGTTTTTATGGTATGATGTTATTTGCACGAGTAGAACACAAGTGAGTTGTGGAATATACAAGTCATACTGCCTACCAGCATGTCATACTTTGGTTCAGCGGTATTGTTGGACGAGACGATCCGGACCAACCTTACGCGTACTCTTACGCGAGACCGGTTCCCTCGACGTGCTTTGCACATAGATGGCTTGCGGAAGACTGTCTCTCCAACTTTAGTTGAACCGAGTGTGGCTACGCCCGGTCCTTGAGAAGGTTAAAACGGAGTCTATTTGACAAACTATCGTTGTGGTTTTGATGCGTAGGTAAGATGAGTTCTTGCTTAAGCCCGTAGCAGCCACGTAAAACTTGCAACAACAAAGTAGAGGACGTCTAACTTGTTTTTGCAGGGCATGTTGTGATGTGATATGGTCAAGACATGATGCTAAATTTTATTGTATGAGATGATCATGTTTTGTAACTGAGTTATCGGCAACTGGCAGGAGCCATATGGTTGTCGCTTTATTGTATGCAATGCAATCGCGATGTAATGTTTTACTTTATTACTAAGCGGTAGTGATAGTCGTGGAAGCATTAGATTGGCGAGACGACAACGATGCTACGATGGATATCAAGGTGTCGCGCCGGTGACGATGGTGATCATGACGGTGCTGCGGAGATGGAGATCACAAGCACGAGATGATGATGGCCATATCATATCACTTATATTGATTGCATGTGATGTTTATCCTTTTATGCATCTTATCTTGCTTTGATTGACGGTAGCATTATAAGATGATCTCTCACTAAATTATCAAGAAGTGTTCTCCCTGAGTATGCACCGTTGCGAAAGTTCTTCGTGCTGAGACACCACGTGATGATCGGGTGTGATAGGCTCTATGTTCAAATACAACGGGTGCAAAACAGTTGCACACGCAGAATACTCAGGTTTAACTTGACGAGCCTAGCATATAACAGATATGGCCTCGGAACATGGAGACCGAAAGGTCGAGCGTGAATCATATAGTAGATATGATCAACATAGTGATGTTCACCATTGAAACTACTCCATATCACGTGATGATCGGACATGGTTTAGTTGATTTGGATCACGTGATCACTTAGAGGATTAGAGGGATATCTATCTAAGTGGGAGTTCTTAAGTAATATGATTAATTGAACTTAAATTTATCATGAACTTAGTACCTGATAGTATCTTGCTTGTCTATGTTGTGTAGATAGATGGCTCGTGCTGTTGTTCCGTTGAATTTTAATGCGTTCCTTGAGAAAGCAAAGTTGAAAGATGATGGTAGCAATTACACGGACTGGGTCCGTAACTTGAGGATTATCCTCATTGCTGCACAGAAGAATTACGTCCTGGAAGCACCGCTAGGTGCCAGGCCTGGTGCAAGAGCTACGCCAGATGTTGTGAACGTCTGGCAAAGCAAAGCTGATGACTACTCTATAGTTCAGTGTGCCATGCTTTACGGCTTAGAACCGGGACTTCAACGACGTTTTGAACACCATGGAGCATATGAGATGTTCCAGGAGTTGAAGTTAATATTTCAAGCAAATGCCCGGATTGAGAGATATGAAATCTCCAATAAGTTCTATAGCTGTAAAATGGAGGAGAATGGTTCTGTCAGTGAGCATATACTCAGAATGTCTGGGTATAACAATCACTTGATTCAACTGGGAGTTAATCTTCCGGATGATTGCGTCATTGACAGAATTCTCCAATCACTGCCACCAAGCTACAAGAGCTTCGTGATGAACTATAATATGCAAGGGATGACCAAAACTATGCCCGAGCTCTTCGCGATGCTGAAAGCCGCGGAGGTAGAAATCAAAAAGGAGCATCAAGTGTTGATGGTTAACAAAACCACTAGTTTCAAGAAAAAGGGCAAAGGGAAGAAAAAGGGGAACTTCAAAAAGAACAGCAAGCAAGTTGCTAATCAAGAGAAGAAACCCAAGTCTGGACCTAAGCCTGAAACTGAGTGCTTCTATTGCAAGCAGACTAGTCACTGGAAGCGGAATTGCCCCAAGTATTTGGCGGATAAGAAGGATGGCAAGGTTAACAAAGGTATATATGATATACATGTTATTGATGTGTACCTTACTAATTCTCGCAGTAGCACCTGAGTATTTGATACTGGTTCTGTTGCTAATATTTGCAACTCAAAACAGGGGCTACGGATTAAGCGAAGATTGGCTAAGGACGAGGTGACGATGCGCGTGGGAAATGGTTCCAAAGTCGATGTGATCGCAGTCGGCACGCTACCTCTACATCTACCTTCGGGATTAATATTAGATCTAAATAATTGTTATTTAGTACCAGCGTTGAGCATGAACATTATATCTGGATCTTGTTTGATGCGAGACGGTTATTCATTTAAATCAGAGAATAATGGTTGTTCTATTTATATGAGTAATATCTTTTATGGTCATGCACCATTAAAGAATGGTTTGTTCTTACTTAATCTCGATAGTAGTAATACACATATTCATAATGTTGAAGCCAAAAGATGCAGAGTTGATAATGATAGTGCAACTTATTTGTGGCACTGCCGTTTAGGTCATATCGGTGTAAAACGCATGAAGAAACTCCATACTGATGGACTTTTGGAGTCACTTGATTATGAATCACTTGGCACTTGCGAACCGTGCCTTATGGGCAAGATGACTAAAACACCGTTCTCCGGTAATGTGGAGAGAGCAACAGATTTATTGGAAATCATACATACTGATGTATGTGGTCCAATGAATGTTGAGGCTCGTGGCGGATATCGTTATTTTCTCACCTTCACTGATGATTTAAGCAGATATGGGTATATCTACTTAATGAAACACAAGTCTGAAACATTTGAAAAGTTCAAAGAATTTCAGAGTGAAGTGGAAAATCATCGTAACAAGAAAATAAAGTTTCTACGATCTGATCGTGGAGGAGAATATTTGAGTTACGAGTTTGGTCTACATTTGAAACAATGCAGAATAGTTTCGCAACTCACGCCACCCGGAACACCACAGCGTAATGGTGTGTCCGAACGTCGTAATCGTACTTTACTGGATATGGTACGATCTATGATGTCTCTTACCGATTTACCGCTATCGTTTTGGGGTTATGCTTTAGAGACGGCCGCATTCACATTAAATAGGGCACCATCAAAATCCGTTGAGACGACGCCTTATGAACTGTGGTTTGGCAAGAAACCAAAGTTGTCGTTTCTTAAAGTTTGGGGCTGCGATGCTTATGTGAAAAAGCTTCAACCTGATAAGCTCGAACCCAAATCGGAAAAATGTGTCTTCATAGGATACCCAAAGGAGTCTCTTGGGTATACCTTCTATCACAGATCCGAAGGCAAAATTTTTGTTGCTAAAGTCGGAAACTTTCTAGAGAAGGAGTTTCTCTCGAAAGAAGTGAGTGGGAGGAAAGTAGAACTTGATGAGATAACTGTATCTACTCCCTTATTGAGAAGTAGTACGTCACAGAAATCAGTTTCTGTGACACCTACACCAAATAGGGAGGAAGCTAATGATAATGATCATGAAACTTCAGATCAAGTTTCTACTGAACTTCGTAGATCAACCAGAGTAAGATCCGCACCAGAGTGGTACGGTAATCCTATTTTGGAAGTCATGTTACTAGACCATGATGAACCTACGAACTATGAAGAAGCGATGGTGAGCCCAGATTCCGCAAAGTGGCTTGAGGCCATGAAATCTGAGATGGGATCCATGTATGAGAACAAAGTGTGGACTTTGGTTGACTTGCCCGATGATCGGCAAGCAATTGAGAATAAATGGATTTTTAAGAAGAAGACTGACGCTGATGGTAATGTTACTGTCTATAAAGCTCGACTTGTTGCAAAAGGTTTTCGACAAGTTCAAGGGATTGACTACGATGAGACTTTCTCACCCGTAGCGATGCTTAAGTCTGTCCGAATCATGTTAGCGCCGCATTTTATGATTATGAAATTTGGCAAATGGATGTCAAAACTGCATTCCTGAATGGATTTCTGGAAGAAGAGTTGTATATGATGCAACCAGAAGGTTTTGTCGATCCAAAGGGAGCTAACAAAGTGTGCAAGCTCCAGCGATCCATTTATGGACTGGTGCAAGCCTCTTGGAGTTGGAATAAACGCTTTGATAGTGTGATCAAAGCATTTGGTTTTATACAGACTTTTGGAGAAGCCTATTTTTACAAGAAAGTGAGTGGGAGCTTTGTAGCATTTCTGATATTATATGTGGATGACATATTGCTGATCGGAAATAATATAGAGATTCTGGATAGCATAAAGGGATACTTGAATAAGAGTTTTTCAATGAAAGACCTCGGTGAAGCTGCTTACATATTGGGCATTAAGATCTATAGAGATAGATCAAGACGCTTAATAGGACTTTCACAAAGCACATACCTTGACAAAATTTTGAAAAAGTTCAAAATGGATCAGGCAAAGAAAGGATTCTTGCCTGTGGCACAAGGTGTGAAATTGAGTAAGACTCAATGCCCGACCACCGCAGAAGATAGAGAGAAAATGAAAAATGTTCCCTATGCTTCAGCCATAGGCTCTATCATGTATGCAATGCTGTGTACCAGACCTAATGTGTGCCTTGCTGTAAGTTTAGCAGGCAGGTACCAAAGTAATCCAGGAGTGGATCACTGGACAGCGGTCAAGAACATCCTTAAGTACTTGAGAAGGACTAAGGATATGTTTCTCATTTATGGAGGTGACAAAGAGCTCGTCGTAAACGGTTACGTCGATGCAAGCTTTGACACTGATCCGGACGATTCTAAATCGCAAACCGGATACGTATTTACATTAAACGGTGGAGCTGTCAGTTGGTGCAGTTCTAAACAAAGCGTCATGGCGGGATCTACATGTGAAGCTGAGTACATAGCCGCTTCGGAAGCAGCTAATGAAGGAGTCTGGATGAAGGAGTTCATATCCGATCTAGGTGTTGTACCTAGCGTATCGGGTCCAATGAAAATCTTTTGTGACAATACTGGTGCAATTGCCTTGGCAAAGGAATCCAGATTTCACAAAAGAACCAAACACATCAAAAGACGCTTCAACTCCATCCGGGATTTGGTCCAGGTGGGAGACATAGAGATATGCAAGATACATACGGATCTGAATGTTGCAGACCCGTTGACTAAGCCTCTTCCACGAGCAAAACATGATCAGCACCAAGACTCCATGGGTGTTAGAATCATTACTTTGTAATCTAGATTATTGACTCTAGTGCAAGTGGGAGACTGAAGGAAATATGCCCTAGAGGCAATAATAAAGTTATTATTTATTTCCTTATATCATGATAAATGTTTATTATTCATGCTAGAATTGTATTAACTGGAAACATAATACATGTGTGAATACATAGACAAACAGAGTGTCACTAGTATGCCTCTACTTGACTAGCTCATTAATCAAAGATGGTTATGTTTCCTAGCCATGAACAAAGAGTTGTTATTTGATTAACGAGATCACATCATTAGTTGAATGATCTGATTGACATGACCCATTCCATTAGCATAGCACCCGATCGTTTAGTATGTTGCTATTGCTTTTATCCATGACTTATACATGTTCCTTTAACTATGAGATTATGCAACTCCCGTTTACCGTAGGAACACTTTGTGTGCTACCAAACGTCACAACGTAACTGGGTGATTATAAAGGTGCTCTACAGGTGTCTCCGAAGGTACATATTGGGTTGGCGTATTTTGAAATTAGGATTTGTCACTCCGATTGTCGGAGAGGTATCTCAGGGCCTTCTCGGTAATGCACATCACATAAAGCCTTGCAAGCATTGCAACCAATGAGTTAGTTGCGAGATGATGTATTACGGAACGAGTAAAGAGACTTGCCAGTAACGAGATTGAACTAGGTATTGGATACCGACGATCGAATCTCGGGCAAGTAACATACCGATGACAAAGGGAACAACGTATGTTGTTATGCGGTCTGACCGATAAAGATCTTCGTAGAATATGTAGGAGCCAATATGGGCATCCAGGTCCCGCTATTGGTTATTGACCGGAGACGTGTCTCGGTCATGTCTACATTGTTCTCGAACCGTAGGGTCCGCACGCTTAACGTTACGATGACAGTTATTATGAGTTTATGCATTTTGATGTACCGAAGGAGTTCGGAGTCCCGGATGTGATCACGAACATGACGAGGAGTCTCGAAATGGTCGAGACGTAAAGAATGATATATTGGAAGACTATGTTTGGACATCGGATGCATTCCAGGTGAAATCAGGATTTTACCGGAATACCGGGAGGGTTACCGGAACCCCCCGGGAGCATAATGGGCCAACATGGGCCTTGGAGGAGAGGTGAGAGGGCTGCCCTCATGGGCTGTGCGCCTCCCCCCTTCCCCTAGTCCTATTAGGACTAGGAGAGGTGGGCTCCCCCTCTCTCTCTCTCTCTCCCCCTTGGAGAAACCTAGTCCAACTAGGATTGGGGGGAGGAATCCTACTCCCAGAGGGAGTAGGACTCTCCTGGCGCGCCAGGCTTGGCCGGCCAGCCCCTCCCCCTTGGCTCCTTTATATACGGGGGCAGGGGGCACCCCAAAGACACACAAGTTGATCTACGGATCGTTCCTTAACCGTGTGCGGTGCCCCCTTCCACCAAATTCCACCTCGGTAATATCGTTGCAGTGCTTAGGCGAAGCCCTGCGCCGGTAACACATCAAGATCGTCACCACGCCGTCGTGCTGACGGAACTCTTCCCCGACGCTTTGCTGGATCGGAGCCCGGGGATCGTCATCGAGCTGAACGTGTGCCAAGAACTCGGAGGTGCCGGAGTAACGGTGCTGTGATTGGTTGGATCGCGAGGAGAACGTACGACTACTTCCTCTACGTTGTGTCAACGCTTCCGCTTCGGTCTACGAGGGTACGTAGACAACACTCTCCCTTCTCGTTGCTATGCATCACCATGATCTTGCGTGTGCGTAGGAATTTTTTTTTTGAAATTACTACGTTCCCCAACAGCACCGCCACTCCGTCGCTCACCGCGGCCGGTTCTTCGTCGCATGCGCTTCGCGCGCCCTTGGAGGCTCGAGCTGCGCTCATCGCGGCGAACGAGCTCCTGCGCTACCGCCCCGTCGGCGACGTCTACGAGGAGTGGCTCGACCGCGTCGCCGAGCTCGTCCGCGCCGCAGGGGGCTCTCCCGCGCCTTCCGCACCGCTGCGCCACACTCCGCCCCGCGTGGGCAATGAAGCCCCGGGGGCATTCCAGCCGCCTCCTTTCCAAGAAGATGCCATGGCCCCAAGGCGCGCAGCTCCTGGGTGGAACCCGCTCCGTCGTGCGCCGACCCAGCAGGAACGGAGCTGCCAAGAAGTCCCGCGACCGCAAGAGGCCGCCCGGGCGCTCCCAGCTCCGGTTCGCCGAGACCCCGCTCCGGCTCCGGCGCGTCAAGACCCCGTGCTGCTCCCAGCTGCGGCGCAAGGGGACCCGCAAGGCCAAGCTCTCCCTCAACCAAAACCTCCCGCGGCCACCGCTGGTTGTCGCGCCTACACCGCCGAGCTGCATAGAGTCGCGTGGCCCGGCAAGTTCAAGCCGGACCTGCCCCCTCGCTACGATGGCACAACTGATCCCACAGAGTTCCTCCAGCTCTACGAGCTGGGAATCGAAGCTGCCAGCGGGGATGAAAAGGTCATGGCGAACTGGTTCCCCATGGCGCTGAAGGAAGGTGCTCGCACTTGGCTCCTGAACCTGGCCCCAGGCACGATCTCCTCCTGGGACCAGATGCGTACTCGCTTCATCGCCAACTTCCAAGGTACCCGCGACCGGCCTCCCGCCGTGAGCGACATGCGCCGCATCAAGCAGCAACCTGGGGAGACCCTGCAAAAGTACATCCAGCGCTTCAACAGTGCGTGCCTCAAGATCCCCAGGGTGTCCGAAGAAGCCATCATTTCGGCCTTCTCCGATGGCGTGCGCGAGGTCAAGATGAAGGAGGAGTTGGCAATGCACAAAGACCTCTGCACCTCCCTAGAGCTGTTCAACCTGGCGACCAAGTGCGCCAGGGCTGAGGAGGGACGCTTCTCCCTCCTCGAGCTGCCTGCCGCAGACCCAGAAGAGAAGAAGCCCAAGGCCAAGGACGTGAAGCGCAAGGGGGCTGCCATGCTCGCGGCAGAGCCGGACACCAAGCGGGGCAAGGATCTGCCCGAATCCTCCAGGGGCAGCCGGTACTGTGTGTACCATGACCTCCACAACACCAATGAATGCCAAGAACTCCGCGCCGTGCGAGAAGGAAGAGTCGGCTGACGCCCTGACCGTGCTGACCGGGGCTACGGCCGAGGAGGAGGAAGGAACCCGGGACGCTGGGAAGATCGTGGCCCACGTCAAGGCTGGCGTGACCAACCTCGCGAGGATCGCTGGCGTGACCCGCCTCGCGATGGGGACTGGAGGGACCAGCCTCGTGAGGATCGCCCTCATGGCAACCCAGGCCTGCCGCTCGTTGCCGCCCCAGCCAAGAAGGAATGAAGACTGCCACCAAGACGAGGGGGCTGGGGGCTTCCAAGAGCCTCGCGCGATCGCCTGCATCCTGGGTGGAGCTCAAGCCCCATCCTCTCAGCGTATCTTCAAGCAGTTTGCTCGCGAAGTGAATGCAGTTCTTCCCATGCTCGAAGCAACGCATCCCCTCAGGTGGTCGGCCTGCGTCATCACGTTCAGCTCAGTAGACCAGCTCAAGTGCGCGGCCACAGCCGATGTCCTCCCAATGCTTTGTTCCCCATTCATCAGCAACGTTCTGGTCACCAGGACCCTCGTCGACAGAGGGGCAGGGCTTAATGTCTTGTCCGTGGAAACATTCAACAACCTCCAAGTGCCCAATGACCAGCTTCAGCCAACCAAGCCCTTCTCCGGAGTTACCGATGGTTCCACAGTCCCGATCGGGCAGGTCCGCCTCCCAGTCACCTTCGGGGCCCGCAACAACTACCGCACCGAGCTCATCGACTTTGACGTCGCCCACATCCGCCTGTCGTACAACGCCATCCTCGGGTACCCGGCGCTGGCCAAGTTCATGGCCGTGACTCACCACGGCTACAACATCCTCAAGATGCCAGGAAGCGGCGGCGTCATCACGGTGCCATGTCAAGAGAAGGATGCAGTGTGTGCCCTGGAGCGAGCCTTTCAGGCCGCGTCACTAGAAGACCCAGATCGCGGAAGCAGGAGGCTTCCTGAGATCACCCCCAAGAAGAAGAAGACGACGTCAGGCTCAGCCCCTCAGGAGGCAGGCCCTTCAGGGCCCGCGTCTGCCCCGGGGGATCCTCCTTCAATCGCATAGGAAAGCGTGCCCGGCGCCCCCCTCAGGCAGGGCTCGGGGGCTCTCACCTGGAGGGCCACCGACCTCGCCAAGGTCACGAGGGAGGCGCTGGGGCACCATGTGGAGGCATGTTTCGAAGCACGTTTCCCTCAAAAGGAAGCCAGGGAAAGAAGGTCAGACCAACAGGAGTTTGTTTACAAGGCCACTCAAGAACTACAGGAGTCAAGGATCATAAGAGGTTGCCGTCACCCACCAGTTGTGGCTCCCCATCCAGGCGAGGATGGTGGGCTGCGCGTCTGCGTTGACGTACCGGGGCTTAATCAGATCGCCATGGCGGAGCGCCTCTGGCCCTCACAAGTGGGGCGCTGCGGAGGACCACCCCACAACTATGTTTGCATGCCTTATGGCCTGCCGAGCGTGGCTGCGGTGTACCAGCGCCTCATGAGGAGCGTCTTGGAGGCACAAGAAGACAGGCGTTCCACAGCCCTGGCGGAGATGGAGGCTGCTCACGAGGAGCCACTAGTGCCCCCGGAGCCTCCCGAGGCCCCTGGGCCTGGGGGCTCGTGAGGATCGGCTTCTGCAGCCCACCGAGTCTGCTGCACCAACGCCACTGCACCGATGACATCTTCATGTGACATCTTTCAAGTTTCATTCCCAGCTGGGAGCGCCCTCCCAGGGTTGCGTCATTCCCAGGCCGCGTGGGTCCGTCCCTGTGGCATGTATCCCTTTTTATCTTTTCACTCGCTAGCTTGCTTTGCTGGGGGCGCCCCTTGGGCTGCATCATCCCCAGGCCACTCGGGCTAGGCCCAGCGGCATGTATCCCTTCCGCGTTTATTTCCAATTATGCATCATTACTTGATGCCGTCCACGGCACCTTTTCTTCTTCATGTCAACCACTTGCACGTTAAAGGGGGGGTGCCTGAGCATCGCGACTCAGGGCTCTTACTTGCTCTCCAGCCCTCACCCTCTGGCCTTGTCCACGGCATCGCGACCAGGCATACCAGCGACGGCTGAGACAAGCTCGAGGGCCGGGACCCGAGGACGTAGAGTGCCGGCATCTAACCAGATTTTGCAGGAACACATCTCAAGATACGGCCCAGTGCCAGGCGCAACCCGCCTAAGAGGTAGGGCCTCGTGAGTCCCGCGCCGGCTCACGGGTGCCCTGGTACACCTCACCTACTCCAACCAATGAGCTCTTAAGCGACTAACGATCGACTGATAACTGCCATGGCAGCCCCATCTTCTTTCTGTAATGAATCTGCAGGATCCTTAGAGGAAGCTGTGCTAGCCAAGGCCCTCACGGCGTTTCCTTCACCCTCGCCCGCACAAACCGCTTGCACGTTAAAGGGGGGCGCCTGAGCATCGCGACTCAGGGCTCTTACTGACTCTCCAGCCCTCACCCTCTGGCCTTGTCCACGGCATCGTGACCTGGCATACCAGCGACGGCTGAGACAAGCTCGAGGGCCGGGACCCGAGGACGTAGAGCAGAAAGGGGAACAGAGGCGAGGGATAAGGGGCGCGCGAGGACCTCGTCAAGCAACTCCTTTCGAATTACCCCCCGGACCCGACGACGCACTGGGGCAATCCCCGATTCTCAAGATAAGTCACCATCCAAAGCGTTGGCTACCGTGGCACTACCCCCGCACCTAAAGAGACTCCGTACTAGCAACATTGCTTCTCTTTCTCACCAAGCGACGGCTGCTTGGGCGCCAAAGGGGACCTCCTGAGCATCACGACTCAGGGGCTCTTACCGGACCCCGGGTCGCTCACCTCCTGGCCTTGACCACGGCATCGCGACCTGGCATACCGGCGACGGCTGACGCCGCCTTGGGACTGGGACCTGTCGACGCAGAGCACCAAGCCCTCACGAGGTGCGAAAGGGAAGACCAAACTATGACGGAATTTGCGATTCGCACAGATCCATGGCAAGGGTTACATATTAACAACAAGGATCACAGCCGCCTTACAAGCCCCTATGGGGCACAATGTGATTCCTCGCAGGGAACGGATCATAAAGGGTGCTAACTACACGCGCCCTTGCAAAAGATGCCATCATCAATAGTGGGCCGTCAAGCACCGGCGCCAACCCCATCCAGATCAGGACCGGCGGCGACCAAGCGAGCCTGCCCTGCTCCGGGAGCGGCGTTGGCTCGTAGGCTCGTAGCTGTCGTCACTCGTCTCCGGAGTCGCGAAGACTTCGCTGGAGTCGCTGGATCCTCCGGTGCTCCTGTCGCTTGTGGAGCTGTCCGGGGGGCGGTTGGCGGGCCCAGCCGTCGCCATAGCGAGGTCCTGGCCGCCTCCCCCGGGGCAGCACTCTAGCCGGCGACCGTTCGCGTCGAAGACCTTGAAGAACATCACCGAAGCGCCGTCGTACTCTAGGTGGATCATGAGGGCGCCCCTCGTTCTGCAGCACCGAGCGATTTCGCCCCAGCTGCGAGTCATGAAGACCTCGCCCGGGGCTGTGATCGCGACCTCTGCCTCGGTCGCAGGAGTGCTGCAGTCGGCATGCTGCAGCCACAGCTCCAGGAGTCTTCCCCGTAGGAAGACGGAGGCGAAGAAGGGAGGAAAGCGAATCCAAGTCCGCGGAGGCATGGCGGCGTGGAGCACGAGCTCGCGGGAGGAGCCCTCGGCGTGGACTCCAGGAGGAACGACCCACACCTTCGTGACCCTCTGGCGCCGGCGACGGCACTGGCCGAGGGGATCGACATCTCCTCTTCCAAGGCCCTCGACGTGGGCATACAAGGGAAGCGGGAATCCCGGCGGAGGCCGCTCATACCAAGGCCTCGGCACCACTAGGCGGTCCTCCTCGTCTCGGTCGCACAAGGCAAGCCGTTTCTTCGGCGGGAGCGGGTCTGGTCCCTCTTGAGGAGCCTTTCCCTTCTCCGCTGCAGAGAACCGGCGAATTGGAGCCATCACGACAAGGCGGAGCAAGAATCAAGGCGAACGAGAAAGCAAGGGGAGATGGACTGGAAGGGCACGCGCGGTGCCGTACTTATAACCGGCGGAGGCCAACCGTCGGCCTCCACGATCATAGGTAATCATGACGCGATTTGCATGCAGGGACTTGTCCAATCCGCGCGATCGTCGAGGCGTCGTGGGGAAGCGGAGACGCCCATGTCCAATCAACCGCCACACGGCACCCAAGGCCGCAGGCTGTTAGGGCCCGCGGCGCTTCGCCCTTGCCCTTTCACCTCTCGGCACGGCCAAGTTCATGTGCGCCTTGGGCCCGGGGGCTACTGTCGGCGTTCTGGGAATGGGAGTCCCCAGACTTGCCTGCCTGCGGCCTACAGCGTGGCTCAAATGGGGGCCCAGCATGGCCCATCTTCATCAACACAAGGCTCAAGACCCTTGCGAGGGGCCAAGCCTCGCGAGGCGGACGACACGACGCTTCCTCAAGCATGGCCTCCTTAGGCTGGCTCGCGAGGAGGCGGAGAGATCAAGGCGGGTACCTCACGAGGTGCCCATGACGCAAGCCATGACGACCGAGGGTGCCAGGCGGGCGCCAGCCTGCGCAGCGTCTCCCTTTCCTCTTTGGTGCAAAGGAGGCAAGCGCAGGCGAGAGGATCAAGCAAAGGCACCCATTTCGGTGCAACAAGACCAAGACCGGTCCAACTGCGGGAAAGAGGTCACCATGGAGCCCAGGACGGCGTCACCACAGGGCCTTTGGCAGGCGAAGACCAACTTTAGTCAGGATAAGTGTACCAGATGTTCCCCTTCAAATTGGCCAATTGTTGGCGCCCTTCCCGCTCAATATTTGGGAAGAGGCCCAGGGCCTTTGCCTATAAATAGGACTAGCCACCCCCAGGGTAGAGGCAATCTGATCGAGTACCAAGAAACCGGTAGGGCATCGAGAAACCAGCTAGAACGTAGCAACACACTCAGAGAGCAAGAAGGGTGATCGAACTCCCCCTAGCAGTTCATCCCCTAGCCAAGAACATGCCCTCACGAAGTCGTTCTCTCTTGTACTGTTCTTCCTCAGTAGCCCAAGAGGCAATCCACCCACCACAAACTAGAGTAGGGTATTACACCACAATGGTGGCCCGAACTAGTATAAACCCTGTGTCTCGTGTGTTGTTCTTCTCGTAGTTAGTTCTTTGCGAGACGGAGAGGTAGAGGGCACGATCTCCGCGCGCACCCCAGAGTTCGAACCTTAAGGGTCTACCGGAACCTGTGATCCGACAAAGGTTTCCCGCGAAGCTTGCTCCCGAGCCCTGGAGGAGGCTCGCGAGGCTGCAGAGAAGCGCGTGTGGGAGCTCTAGGCCTGGAGTGCGTCCCTCGAGCAGTAGGTGGATGCGCGCAGGGCCGCCCTTGTGTCGCTGAGGGGGACACCCGCAGATGAAGATAAGGTCCGGAGGCGCGAGGAGGCGCTGGCTCTAGAAGCCGTGGAGCGCAGCCTTGAGCTCGAACAGCTGGAGACGAGGGAGATTCAAGCTGCTCAGGCAGAAGATGCCGTCGGGGCTCGCGAGGCCAGGGTCCAGGAGGAAGGTGACCAAGGTTCGCGCAGACCTGGAGGGTAGGTACGACTTGAAGTTGAAGCTCGCAGGAACGGTGGATGCGGGTAGGGCCGCTTCCCTGAGGCCGAGGTTGGATGAGGCGGAGAGGCGTGGGGAGGCCATGGCTGCCGCCCTAGTTATGGTGCAGGCAGACTTGGCCTCCGCCCGTGCCGAGCTGCTTTCTCTTCGGAAACGGGTTGATGACGCCGAGGCCGTCGCATGGCAAAACAGGGAGGAAGTGCTCCAACGACGGACGCTGGAGTGCGAGCATGCCCCCATGCTTCAGGACCTCCGGAACAGGGCTAACACCGCCCTCGGCCACATCTGCAATGAGAATGCACCACACCCCCACTCGAATGACTACGCCAGCCACCTGATCTTCTTCACCGACGCGGTGACGCGCCCGGAAGCCCGGTCCGACAGGGCTCGGTGGCTTGTGGAGGAGAGGGCCTGCTCGGGCGTGCGTTCTCCCGCGTCTTAAGCCACCTCAGGAACACCTTCCCCGACTTCGACTTTGATGCTGCCATTGCCCCCGTACCACAGGCCGTCCGAGGCGACCTGGCGCGGTGGGTGGAGGACAACGTGGATGCGTTGGTCAGAGCCTTCACTTCAGAGGACGACACAGTGGTAGTCGCCGCAGACAGAGGCGAGTAGTCGATGATGGGTACGCCAGCGCTGGTGATGGCGGCGGTGGTTCCAACGACGATATCAGCGACGCGAGCGACGCGTCCGAAGATGACGCGGAGGACATGGCGAGCGACATATCCGGCTAATTCCTCGTCTCTTTACCGCTTCACCCTGTATGCAAAAACTCGGGGGTGGCCCCTGAAGATTGTGAGAGCATTTTGGGAGGGGGAGCCCCTCATGTAAATGAATCATGATTTCCATCCCTCTGTGCTGAATCAAGGGTGCGTTTTGCCCGGCCATGAGTCTGATGGCAAGTCTTGCCGCTGCGGTTTACCTTAGCGGGGGCAGGCTCTAAATCGTATTGTTGGGTCGAGAGTTGTTGCGGGGCTCCTGAAGGGTCTGCTGACCTGCCCAGGAGGGACTCGTGAGGTTCCTGCGCCAATCGGCGCGCGCGTCGCGCATGCTGGGCCCAGCCCCGCTCGCGAGGGGCCCGCGAGGGGGAGGCGGCGAACGTGAGCTTGAGAACAAGGTAAGAACCAGATGGCAAGAAATCGCTTTGAACGAGAAAATGCACCCCCACACACATCGATGAAAGCTTGACTTCAACTTAAATCCAAGCCAGAAAGCAAGGCTACAGAAGAAAAGATCCAAAGAAAATGGCCGCGTCCGGCACCTAGTCTAGTCTTCAGGTCTTCAAGTCTTCTCACCAGCACGGAGCTAAGTGCTGCCACTAGGCGTGGGAGGGAGCCCTAGGGCCTGAGGCCGGCACCCCTGAGCCTCCGGGGCCTGTACAGCCCCACTCATTATTACATGAGAGTGTCACGAGCGGCGAGCTTCACAGGCACTGGGCGTTCTTCACAGGAACCGGCCTTGCTTCATATCGCCAGACGAGGGACCCGCCTTGCGCCTCCCTTGACCACCTTTGAGCCGACCGACAACCTGGACGACACAAAGGGGGAAAGGGGACGCTAGCGGTGCCCCCGGCGACCACGGGTCCTCTGCCGGGGGAAGGCTCGCCGGCACCTCCCCGGCAGAGGGCCTACCTCTGGGCGTTGCCTGGCTTCACGTGACGTGGGGAGGGGCCTTGCTCCTGGCTCCCTCCTCATGGCCCCCAGCATGATTCGCCTGCCGGAAGGAATGCTGCTGCGCCAGGGTCGCCGACCGATGCCGTGACTTGATTCACTTGCAGCCCATGGTTAGCTAAGCCTGCTCCTGAGAGATTAGTGGTACCCTGTAGTCGCTATTGCTGGCGCGATCGTTGCAGTTCTCCGTTGGTTCCTGGAAGGCTTCAACTTCCAATGTCCCTTCTTCCTACTCTTCTTCGAGGAACGAGCGAGGGTCATCCTCCGGTGCGTACTCCTGGCCCATCATGCGGGGCACATAGGCTTCCGGGGCTGTCATCCCGAACACCTCGCCATAGTGCCCCACATTCCATGTTGCCCGACCCTGCGCGGCATCCTAAGGATGGTAACACGGCATCCCACTGGAACCGTGGGGGGCAACGCTTGTATCCATGCTCGTCGCGGGCGGCATGGGGGCGGTGGAGCCCCCGGCGCCGCCGGCCATGCTGGTGTTGACGAAGCCCCCAGGCGCACTTGATGGCGCTTGGTTGCGGCGAGGCCCGCCGTGAGACCCCGGCGTGGCTTGAGAGGGAAGCTGATAGCATAAGGGCGGCGCTCTTGATGCCACCGCATCCAGCAGCTCGGCAACGCGCTCCAGCAGTGCATCCAGGCAGCTCTTCATCAGCCGGCACCGCAGCAGCTCTCGCGCCACCGTGAGCGCTGCCCGCATGTTTGCCTGCTCTCGCCCGGGCTGGCCATGCTGCCCAACGGTCGGAATCAGCCCTTGGGTCACAAGACATCGTGGCCACAGAGCGTCGGCAAGTCGATTGGCAGAGAAGAAGCTCCGGCGCACCCCTACCTGGCGCACCAAATGTCCGATGTGGGGTTCCGGCAAAACCCTTAAGGTTCGAACTCTGGGGTGCGCGCGAAGTTCTTCCCTCCTACTGATCTACGCCCTGGCTCACTAAGATCTCGCGGACGAATTTGACGAACTCGCAACACAGAAAGACACGAGATTTATACTGGTTCGGGCCACCGTTGTGGTGTAATACCCTACTCCAGTGTGTGGTGGTGGATTGCCTCTTGGGCTGGTGAAGAACAGTACAAGGGGAAGAACAGCCTCCCGAGGTTGAGGTGTTCTTGTGCTCTGTGTACTTGTGGATCCGAACTCCCCTCCTACTGTGTTGGCTAGCTCTACTTATATAGGCCCTGGTCCTCTCCCCAAATATCGAGCGGGAAGTGAGCCAACAATGGCGGGCAAATTTGAAAGGGGGCAGCTAGTACAAGCTATCCTTACAAAAGCAGTCTTCGCCTGCAAAAGGCTCTGGCGGTGACGCCGTCTTGGGCTCCATGGTGACCTCCGTCTCGCTGTCCTGCTGGTCTTGGTCTCGTTGCACCGATATGGAAACCTTTGCCTGATTCCTCGATACTCCGCGCCTGCGCCTACCTCCTTAGCACCAAAGAGGAAACAAGGACGCTGTGCGTGCTGGCACCAGCCTGGTGCCGGTTGTCATGGCTCACGTCACGAGGGCCTCGCGTGGTTTGCCTCGCCTTGAGATCTCCGCTCCTCACGAGCCTGCCTGGAGAGGTCGCTCCTGAGGAGGTCTTGCGTCATCCGCCTCGCGAGGCTTGGCCCCGCCTTGATATCTCCACTCCTCGCGAGCCTGCCAGGAAAGGTCGCTCCTGAGGAGGTCTTGTGTCATCCGCCTCGCGAGGCTTGGCCCCTCATGAGGGCCTTGAATGCCTTGTTGACGAAGGTGGGCCGCACAGGCCCGCTAGCATAGCCACGTCGTGGGCCGCAGGCAGGCAAGTCTGGGGACCCCTGTTCCCAGAACGCCGACAAGTTTATAAACCATAGAGAAGTTGGAATACAGTAGGTTTAAAACCAATATAAATAAAGAATGAGTTCAATACAGTACCTTGAAGTGGTGTTTTATTTTCATTCGCTAACGGAGCTCACGAGATTTTCTGTTAAGTTTTGTGTTGTGAAGTTTTCAAGTTTTGGGTAAAGATTTGATGGAGTATGGAACAAGGAGTGGCAAGAGCCTAAGCTTGGGGCTGCCCATGGCACCCCAAGATAATCCAAGTACACAAAAAAGCCAAAGCTTGGGGATGCCCCGGAAGGCATCCCCTCTTTCGTCCTCATCCATCGGTAACTTTACTTGGAGCTATATTTTTATTCACCACATGATATGTGTTTTGCTTGGAGCGTCTTGTATGATTTGAGTCTTTGTTTGTTATTTTACCACAATCATCCTTGCTGTACACACCTTTTGAGAGAGACAGACATGATTTGGAATTTGTTAGAATACTCTATGTGCTTCACTTACATCCTTTGAGCTATATAGTTTTTGCTCTAGTGCTTCACTTATATCTTTTAGAGCACGGCGGTGGTCTTGTTTTATATAGAAACTATTGTTCTCTCATGCTTCACTTATATTATTTTGAGAGTCCTACAAAACTACATGGTTATTTGCTTAAATTGAGAAAGTAGTCCTAATATGATAGGCATCCAAGATTAGTAAAAACTTTCTTATAAGTGCATTGAATACTAAGAAAAGTTGGATGCTTGATAATTGTTTTGAGATATGAAGATGGTGATATTAGAGTCATGCTAGTTGAGTGGTTATGAATTTGAGAAATACTTGTGTTAAGGTTTGTGATTCCCGTAGCATGCACGTATGGTGAACCGTTATGTGAAGTCGGAGCATGATTTATTTATTGATTGTCTTCCTTATGAGTGGCGGTCGGGGATGAGCGATGGTGTTTTCCTACCAATCTATCCCCCTAGGAGCATGCGCGTAATACTTTGTTTCGATAACTAATAGATTTTTGCAACAAGTATATGAGTTATTTATGACTAATGTTGAGTCCATGGATTATACGCACTCTCACCCTTACCCCATTACTAGCCTCTCTAATACCGCGCACTTTTTGCCGGTATCATAAAACCACCATATGCCTTCCTCAAAACAGCCACCATACCTACCTATTATGGCATTTCCATAGCCATTCTGAGATATATGTCCTTACCACCGTTCCGTTTGCTATGACATGCTTCATCATTGTCATATTGCTTTGCGTGATCATGTAGTTGACATTGCACTACTAGAAAAAGGGCTATCCGTAATATCACTATTAGTGGCGCACCGTGGATGTGTGCACCATAAACAGGTGCGCCATTACTATTTTTTTACTAGTGGCGCACCTGGTGTGTGGTGCGCCACTAGTAAGTTTGTTCTGTGCACACCCCCCTCCCCAGACATACTAGTGGCGCACCGTGTGGAGGTGCGCCATTACTAGTTTAACTAGTAATGGCGCACCTCCACACGGTGCGCCACTACTAACATTTTTTTTAAAAAAAAAATTTCAAAGTTAGTAGTGGCGCACCGTGTGGAGGTGCGCCATTACTAGTTTGAACTAGTAATGGCGCACCTCCACACGGTGCGCCACTACTAACATTTTATTTTTTAAATTTTTTTTCAAAGGTAGTAGTGGCGCACCGTTGCAGAGGTGCGCCATTACTAGTTTTAACTAGTAATGGCGCACCTCTGCCACGGTGCGCCACTACTAACATTTCTATCATTTTTCAGATTTAACGCATTTTCACCAAATGCACCCCCCCTGGACCGCCTTTTCAGTTTAAAAAAAATAAAGGAAAATGATAGAAATGTCAAAAAAAAAAAAATAAGATTCCAATGTGATTTGTGGTCTAGTTGTTAGCAAAATTTACAAACATGAATTTCGACTTTTTTTGCAAAATCTCTCGAGAATTTGTAAAATGGGCATAACTTTTGCATACGAACTCCGATGAAAAAGTTTTTTATATGAAAAAGAATCTACTCGAAAAGTTACATCCGAATTCAACAGGGGGAACCCCGTTGAAGATTCTTAGAATCCCCAAAAACCTAACCGAATAAAAGATACGGGGCTTTTAAGATCTAGAGGCAAAAAAATTCAAAAAAATTCAAAAATAGTAGTGGCGCACCGTGGGTGTGGTGCGCCACTAATATAGTTCTTTTTTTGAATTTTTTTTTTTTGAAAAACTATTTTTTTTGGAATAAATATTTTTTTTTGAAAAAAGTTTTTTTGGGAAAAAATGGTTTTTTTTTTGAAAAAATGTTTTTTTGAAAAAATGTTTTTTTTGAAAAAAAATAGTTTTTTTGAAAAAAAAATGGTTTTTTTTTAAAAATAGTTTTTTTAAAAAAAATTCAAAATATGATATGTAAAATGACCGGGAAGTTTGAAATATTTTTTCAAAATTTCATCACACTCATGAACATGAACAAACTCCTAGACATCAACAAGGTTTAATAGGATTGATATGATAGATATATCAACAAGTGCCTGCTAAGTGAGCTGGTGCTGGGGTTGGATAGAACTCAGAAGTTAAGCGTGCTTGGGCTGGAGTAGTGTAGGATGGGTGACCTTCCGGGAAGTTTGACCACGGAGTGCGATTTGACCCGAGATTAAGCCATATTGACCCGAGATTAAGCCATAGTGACCCGAGATTAAGGAAAAAAAAATTCCCGCCAAAATTGAAAAAAAAATTGAAAAAAAAAATTCCTGGAAAAAATTTGAAAAAAAAAATTGTTACTAGTGGCGCACCTGTAGCAATATCAGTGGCGCACCTGTAGCAATTCTGGAATAAAATTTGAAAAAAAAATTCTGAAAAAATATCAGTGGCGCACCCTTATACTTAGTAGTGGCGCACCAGCAGGCCACCCCTATACATTATCAGTGGCGCACCCGGGGGGATATCAATGGCGCACCAGGTGGTGCGCCACTGATATCTGGATTAGTAATGGCGCACCTCTGGTGCGCCACTAATACACATTACTAGTGGCGTGGTAATAGTGGCGCACCAGAGGTGCGCCACTAATACCCAAAAGTGGTGCGCCACTAATGAGCTTTTTTCTAGTAGTGTTGTATTCGTGGCAAAGCCATCGTTCATAATTTCTTATGCATGTCACTCTTGATTCATTGCATATCGTGGTATTCGGCCGGAAGCATTCACATAGAGTCATATTGTTGTTCCAAGTATCGAGTTGTAATTCTTGAGTTGTAAGTAAATAAAAGTGTGATGATCATCATTTTTAGAGAATTGTCCCAAGTGAGGAATGGATGATGGAGACTATGATTCCCCCATAAGTTGGGATGAGACTCCGGACGAAAAAAAAGAAGAGAGGCAAAAAAGGCCAAATAAAAAAATTATGAGAGAAAAAGAGAGAAGGGACAATGCTACTATCCTTTTTCCACACTTGTGCTTCAAAGTAGCACCATGATCTTCATGATAGAGAGTCTCCTATATTGTCATTTTCGTATACTAGTGGGAATTTTACATTATAGAACTTGGCTTGCATATTCCTATGATGGGCTTCCTCAAAATGCTCTAGGTCTTCGTGAGCAAGCGAGTTGGATGCACACCCACTTTGTTTCTTTTGTTGAGCTTTCATACACTTATAGCTCTAGTGCATCCGTTGCATGGCAATCCCTACTCACTCACATTGATATCTATTAATGGGCATCTCCATAGCCCATTGATACGCCCAGTTGATGTGAGACTATCTTCTCCTTTTTTCTCTTTTCCAGAACCACCATTCTATTCCACATATAGTGCTATGTCCATGGCTCACGCTCATGTATTGCGTGAAGATTGAAAAAGTTTGAGAACATCAAAAGTATGAAACAATTGCTTGGCTTGTCATCGGGGTTGTGCATGATTAAATACTTTGTGTGATGAAGATAGAGCATAGCCACACTATATGATTTTGTAGGGATAACTTTCTTTGGCCATGATATTTTGAGAAGACATGATTGCTTAGTTTGTATGCCTGAAGTATTATTATTTTTATGTCAATATTAAACTTTTATCTTGAATCTTTCGGATCTGAATATTCATACCACAAATAAGAGAATTACATTGAAAGTTATGTTGAGTAGCATTCCACATCAAAAATTCTGTTTTTATCATTTACCTACTCGAGGATGAGCAGGAATTAAGCTTGGGGATGCTTGATACGTCTCCAACGTATCTATAATTTTTTATTGTTCCATGCTATTATATATTCTGTTTTGGATGTTTAATCGGCTTATTTATACACTTTTATATTATTTTTGGGACTAACCTATTAACCGGAGGCCCACCCCAAATTGCTGTTTTTTGCCTATTTCAGAGTTTCGCAGAAAAAGAATATCAAACGGAGTCCAAACGGAATGAAACCTTTGGGAACGTGATTTTCGGAACAAACGTGATCCAGAGGACTTGGAGTCCACGTACAACAATCAACGAGGAGAGCACGAGGTAGGGGGTGCGCCTCCCTCCCCCAGGCGCGCCCTCCACCCTCGTGGGGCCCACGTTGCTCCACCGACGTACTTCTTCCTCCTATATATATCTCCGTACCCCCAAACCATCAGAAGCATCCACAAAAACCTAATTCCACCGCCGCAACCTTCTGTACCCATGAGATCCCATCTTGGGGCCTTTTCCGGCGTCCTGCCGGAGGGGGCATTGATCACGGAGGGCTTCTACATCAACACCATAGCCTCTCCGATGATGTGTGAGTAGTTTACCTCAGACCTTCGGGTCCATAGTTATTAGCTAGATGCCTTCTTCTCTCTCTTTGGATCTCAATACAAAGTTCTCCTCGATTCTCTTGGAGATCTATTTGATGTAATTCTTCTTTTGCGGTGTGTTTGTTGAGACCGATGAATTGTGGGTTTATGATCAAGATTATCTATGAACAATATTTGAATCTCCTCTGAATTCTTCTATGTATGATTGGTTATCTATGCAAGTATTTTCGAATTATCAGTTTGGTTTGGCCTACTAGATTGATCTTTCTTGCAATGGGAGAAGTGCTTAGCTTTGGGTTCAATCTTGCGGTGTCCTTTCCCAGTGACAGCAGGGGCGGCAAGGCACGTATTGTATTGTTGCCATCGAGGATAAAAAGATGGGGTTTATATCATATTACATGAGTTTATCCCTCTACATCATGTCATCATACTTAAAAATTACTCTGTTCTTATGAACTTAATACTCTAGATGCATGCTGGATAGCGGTCGATGTGTGGAGTAATAGTAGTAGATGCAGGCAGGAGTCGGTCTACTTGTCACGGACGTGATGCCTATATACATGATCATACCTAGATATTCTCATAACTATGCTCAATTCTATCAATTGCTCGACAGTAATTTATTCACCCATCGTAATACTTATGCTATCTTGAGAGAAGCCACTAGTGAAACCTATGGCCCCCGGGTCTATTTTCCATCATATTAATCTTCCAACACTTAGCTATTTCTATTGCCTTTTATTTTACTTTGCATCTTTATCATAAAAATACCAAAAATATTATCTTATCATATCTATCATATCTCACTCTCGTAAGTGACCGTGAAGGGATTGACAACCCCTTTGTCATGTTGGTTGCGAGGTTCTTATTTGTTTGTGTAGGTGTGAGGTACTTGAGCGTGGCCTCCTACTGGATTGATACCTTGGTTCTCAAAACTGAGGGAAATACTTACGCTACTTTGCTACATCACCCTTTCCTCTTCAAGGGAAAAACCAACGCAGTGCTCAAGAGGTAGCACGCCCCTGACCCTCGTGGGCCCCTTGTAAGGCGGTTGCTGCTATTCTTTTGCGACAAGAAAGCTAATTTTCAGAAGAAAAAAATCTGGGCAGAATCCCAGAACACAGAAACAGAGAGAGACAGAGAGACAGATCCAATCTCGGAGGGGCTCTCGTCCCTCCCATGCCATGGAGGGCAAGGACCAGAGGGGAAACCCTTCTCCCATCTATGGAGGAGGTCAAGGAAGAAGAAGAAGAAGAAGAAGGGGGCCCCTCTCCCCCTCTCTTCCGGTGGCGCCGGAACGCTGCCGTGGCCACCATCATCATCACCGCAATCTTCGCCAACACCTCCGCCATCTTCACCAACATCTCCATCACCTTCCCCCCTCAATCTACAGCGGTCTGCTACCTCTTGAGCTTGCGTTGGTTTTCCCCGAAGAGGAGATGATGATGCAGCAGAGTAGCGTAAGTATTTCCCTCAGTTTCTGAGAACCAAGGTATCAATCCAGTAGGAGGCCACGCTCAAGTCCCTCGTACCTGCACAAAACGATAGCTACTCGCAACCAACGCGATTAGGGGTTGTCAATCCCTTCACGGTCACTTACGAGAGTGAGAACTGATAGATAATGTTTTTGGTATTTTTGGTATAGAGATGCAAAGTGAAAAGTAAAATGAAAAGTAAAAAAGCAAAGCAAGATTAAAGTGATGGAGATTGATATGATGAGAATAGACCCAGGGGCCATAGGTTTCACTACTGGCTTCTCTCAAGAGCATAAGTATTCTACGGTGGGTGAACAAATTACTGTTGAGCAATTGACAGAATTGAGCATAGTTATGAGAATATCTAGGTATGATCATGTATATAGGCATCACGTCCGAGACAAGTAGACCGACTCCTGCCTGTATCTACTACAATTACTCCACTCATCGACCGCTATCCAGCATGCATCTAGAGTATCAAGTTAAAAACAGAGTAACACTTTAAGCAAGATGACATGATGTAGAGAGATAAATTCATGCAATATGAAATAAACCCCATCTTGTTATCCTCGATGGCAATGATGCAATACGTGCCTTGCTGCCCCTTCTGTCACTGGGAAAGGACACCGCAAGATCGAACCCAAAGCTAAGCACTTCTCCCATGGCAAGAAAAACCAACCTAGTAGGCCAAACTAAACTGATAATTCGAAGTTGCAAAGATAACCAGTCATACATAAAAGAATTCAGAGAAGATTCAAATATTATTCATAGATAGACTTGATCATAAACCCACAATTCATCGGTCTCAACAAACACACCGCAAAAACAAGATTACATCGAATAGATCTCCACGAGAGAGGGGAGAACATTGTATTGAGATCCAGAAAGAGGGAAGAAGCCATCTAGCTACTAACTATGAACCCGAAGGTCTGAATGAAACTACTCACACTTCATCGGAGGGGCTATGATGATGTAGAAGCCCTCCGTGATGACGGCCCTCTCCGGCGGAGCTCCGGAACAGGCCCCAAGATGGGATCTCGTGGATACAGAAAGTTGCGGCGGTGGAATTAGGTTTTTGGCTCCTGTTCTGATCGTTTGGGGGTACGTAGGTATATATAGGAGGAAGGAGTACGTCGGTGGAGCTTCGAGGGGCCCACGAGGCAGGGGCGTGCCCTAAGGGGGGCGCCCCCACCCTCGTGACCGCCTCTCTGATGCCTTGGCGTAGGGTCCAAGTCTCCTGCATCACGTTCGATGAGAAAATCACGTTCCCGAAGATTTTATTCCGTTTGGACTCCGTTTGATATTCTGTTTCTCTGAAACACCGAATTAGGCAAAAAAACAGCAATTCTGGGCTGGGTCTCCGGTTAATAGGTTAGTCCCAAAAATAATATAGAAGTGGAAAATAAAGCCCAATATAGTCCAAAACAGTAGATAATATAGCATGGAGCAATCAAAAATTATAGATACGTTGGAGACGTATCAGGCATCCCCAAGCTTAATTCCTGCTCGTCCTCGAGTAGGTAAATGATAAAAAAGAATTTTTGATGCGGAGTGCTACTTGGCATAGTTTCAATGCAAATCTTCTTAATTGTGGTATGAATATTCAGATTCAAAAGATTCAAGACAAAAGTTCATATTGACATAAAAATAATAATACTTCAAGCATACTAATAAAGCAATTATGTCTTCTCAAAATAACATGGCCAAAGAAAGTTATCCCTATAGAATCATATAGTCTGGCTATGTTCTATCTTCACCACACAAAGTATTTAAATCATGCACAACCCCGATGACAAGCCAAGCAATTGTTTCATACTTTAACATTTTCAAAACCTTTTCAATCTTCACGCAATACATGAGCATGAGCCATGGACATAGCACTATATGTGGAAAAGAATGCTGGTTGTGGAGAAGACAAAAAGAGGGGAAGATAGTCTCACATCAACTAGGCGTATCAATGGGCTATGGAGATGCCCATTAATAGATATCAATGTGAGTGAGTAGGGATTGCCATGCAACGGATGCACTAGAGCTATAAGTATATGAAAGCTCAACAAAAGAAACTGAGTGGGTGTGCATCCAACTCGCTTGCTCACGAAGACCTAGGGAATTTTGAGGAAGTCCATCATTGGAATATACAAGCCAAGTTCTATAATGAAAAATTCCCACTAGTATATGAAATGATATCATATGAGACTCTCTATCATGAAGATTATGGTGCTACTTTGAAGCACAAGTGTGGTAAAAGGATAGTAGCATTGCCCCTTCTCTCTTTTTCTCTCATTTTTTTATTTGGGCCTTTTTTATGGCCTCTTTTTTTCTTTTTCTTTTTTTATTTTTCGTCCGGAGTATCATCCCGACTTGTGGGGGAATCATAGTGTCCATCATCCTTTCCTCACTTGGGACAATGCTCTAAAAATGATGATCATCACACTTTTATTTTTCTTACAACTCAACAATTACAACTTGATACTTAGAACAAGATATGACTCTATATGAATGCCTCCGGCGGTGTACCTGGATATGCAATGAATTAAGAGTGACATGTATGAAAGAATTACGAAAGGTTGCTTTGCCACAAATACGATGTCAACTACATGATCATGCTAGCAATATGACAATGATGGAGCGTGTCATAATAAACGGAACGGTGGAAAGTTGCAGGGCAATATATCTCGGAATGGCTATGGAAATGCCATGATAGGTAGGTATGGTGGCTGTTTTGAGGAAGGTATATGGTGGGTGTATGATACCGGCGTAAAGTGCGCGGTATTAGAGAGGCTAGCAATGGTGGAAGGAAGGAAAAAGTGCGTATAATCCATGGACTCAACATTAGTCATAAAGAATTCATATACTTATTGCAAAAATCTAGAAGTTATCAAAGCAAAGTGTTACGCGCATGTTCCTAGGGGGATAGATTGGTAGGAAAATACCATCGCTCGTCCCCGACCGCCACTCATAAGGAAGACAATCAATAAATAAATCATGCTCTGACTTCATCACATACCGGTTCACCATACGTGCATGCTACGGGAATCACAAACTTCAACACAAGTATTCTTTAAATTCACAACTACTCAACTAGCATGACTCTAATATTATCACCTCCTTATCTCAAAATAATTATCATGCTTCAATCTTTTCTTAGTATTCAACGCACTCCAAAGAAAGTTTCACATATCCTGAATACCAAGCATATTATTATCAAGCAATTTACCATGCTATTAAGACTCTCAAAATGATCTAAGTGAAGCATGAGAGATCAATAGTTTCTTTAAAACAAATCCACCACCATGCTCTAAAAGATCTAAGTGAAGCACGTAGAGCAAAAGTTATAACGCTCAAAAGATATAAGTGAAGCACATAGAGCAAAACTACATAGCTCAAAAGATATAAGTGAAGCACATAGAGTATTCTATCAAATTTTAATTCATAAATGGCTCTCTCAAAAGGTGTGTACAGCAAGGATGATTGTGTCACACTAACAAACAAAGACACAAATAATACAAGACGCTCCAAGCAAAACACATAACATGTGGTGAATAAAAATATATCTCCAAGTAAAATTACCGATGGAAGTAGACGAAAGAGGGGATGCCTTCTGGGGCATCCCCAAGCTTTGACTTTTTGGTGTCCTTGTATTATCTTGGGGGTGCCATGGGCATCCCCAAGCTTAGGCTCTTTCCACTCCTTGTTCCATGATCCATCAAAAGATTTCACCCCAAACTTGAAAACTTCACAACACAAAACTCAATAGAAATCTCATGAGCTCCGTTAGAGAAAGAAAACATAAAACCACTTGAAGGTACTGTAATGAACTCATTCTTTATTTATATTGGTGTTAAACCTACTGTATTCCAACTTCTCTATGGATTATAAACTATTTTACTTGCCATAGATTCATCAATATAAGCAAACAACACACGAAAAACAGAATCTGTCAAAAACTGAACAGTCTGTAGTAATCTGTAGCTAACGCGAACTTCTGGAACTCCAAAAAATCTACCAAAATAGGAAGACCTAGACAATTTGTTTATTGACCAGAAGCAATTGGAATCAGTATTTTATCACGTTCTGGTGATTTTTAACAATTGTTTTCGTGAACAGAAAGATTCTGGAAATTACAGCAAGATCAAATAACTATCATCCAAGAAGATCCTATTGGTCTAACTTGGCACAAACACTAATTAAAACACAAAACCACATCTAAACAGAAGGTAGATGGATTATTTATTCCTAAACAGAAGCAAAAACAAAAAACTCAAAATAAAATTGGGTTGCCTCCCAACAAGCGCTATCGTTTAACGCCCCTAGCTAGGCATAAAAGCGAGGATAGATTTAGGTATTGCCATCTTTGGTAGGCAATTCTTCAATGAGGCATCTACCTTCTTTAGGAATTTCTTTCTTTCTAGTAATTATCAAACTCTTAGGCACAAGATCGAAAAATTCATTTGTAGCAAATGGTTCCTTAATGATAGTAAAAATATCGGGATGAATACTTATAGATTTAAGATCCGCAGTTTCCTTAGAGGATTCACCCTTATTTTTAGGAACATACATAAGCTTGGCAATTTTAGTAGGAGGACTTGGAGTATTCTTTACAGAAGAAAAAGCGGTTCCCAAATTTTTAATGATACCCTCAAGTTTATCGATTCTAGTAGAATCTAGATTTACTTTCTCATTAACTATAGGTTCCTTTTCCTTAATATTTTTCAAATTCATTCCTACCTTAGATCCATATTGAGTAATTTGATTGTGGATCTTTTTATCTAGATTTTCAATTGATTCAATGGTAGAAACTTTATTTTCAATAATTTCGAGCCTTTGCATAACATGCTCCAAAGTTAACATAGTTCCATTAACCAAAAGAGGCGGTGAGCCAAATAAATCTATCGTGGCATTATAAGAATCAAAAGTATGGCTACCCAAGAAATTTCCCCCGGTAATGGTATCAAGGATATATCTATACCAAGGACTAGCACCTACATAAAAATTGCGAAGAAGAATTGAAGTAGATTGCTTCCTAGTAGCTCTGTTTTGAGCATTGCAAATTCTATACCTAGCGTCTTTTAGATTTTCTCTCTCCCTCTGTTTGAAATTTAGAACTTCTTTCTTGGGAGATAACAGAGAAGATATAAGACTAGCCATGACGATGAGGTAAGCGAGAAAGGTCAAACGGAAAAAAGAGAAGGAGAAGGAGATTAGGAAAGAGAGGGAAAATAAACCGGGAAGGGTGAAGTGGGGAAGAGGAAAACGAGAGGCAAATGGCAACTAATGTAATGCGAGAGATAGGGATTGTGATGGGTACTTGGTATGTTGACTTTTTGCGTAAACTCCCCGACAACGGTGCCAGAAATTCTTCTTGCTACCTCTTGAGCTTGCGTTGGTTTTCCCCGAGGATGATGCAGCAGAGTAGCGTAAGTATTTCCCTCAGTTTTTGAGAACCAAGGTATCAATCCAGTAGGAGGCCACGCTCAAGTCCCTCGTACCCGCACAAAACGATAGCTACCCACAACCAACGCGATTAGGGGTTTTCAATCCCTTCACGGTCACTTACGAGAGTGAGAACTGATAGATAATGTTTTTGGTATTTTTGGTATAGAGATGCAAAGTGAAAAGTAAAAGGAAAATTAAAAAGCAAAGCAAGATTAAAGTGATGGAGATTGATATGATGAGAATAGACCCGGGGGCCATAGGTTTCACTAGTGGCTTCTCTCAAGAGCATAAGTATTCTACGGTGGGCGAACAAATTACTGTTGAGCAATTGACATAATTGAGCATAGTTATGAGAATATCTAGGTATGATCATGTATATAGGCATCACGTCTGAGACAAGTAGACCGACTCCTGCCTGCATCTACTACTATTACTCCACTCATCGACCGCTATCCAGCATGCATCTAGAGTATTAAGTTAAAAACATAGTAATGCTTTAAGCAAGATGACATGATCTAGAGAGATAAATTCATGGAATACCCCATCTTGTTATCCTCGATGGCAATGATGCAATACGTGCCTTGCTGCCCCTTCTGTCACTGGGAAAGGACACTTCAAGATCGAACCCAAAGCTAAGCACTTCTCTCATGGCAAGAAAAACCAATCTAGTAGGCCAAACCAAACCGATAATTCGAAGAGACTTGCAAAGATAACCAATCATACATAAAAGAATTCAGAGAAGATTCAAATATTATTCATAGATACACTTGATCATAAACTCACAATTCATCAGTCTCAACAAACGCGCCACAAAAAGAAGATTACATCGAATAGATCTCCACGAGAGAGGGGGAGAACATTGTATTGAGATCCAAAAAGAGAGAAGAAGCTATCTAGCTACTAACTATGGACCCGAAGGTCTGAGGTAAACTACACACACTTCATCGGAGGGACTATGATGATGTAGAAGCCCTCCATGGTGACGGCCCTCTTCGGCAGAGCTCCAGAACAGGCCCCAAGATGGGATCTCGCGGATACAGAAAGTTGCGGCGGTGGAATTAGGTTCTTGGCTCCTGTTTTGATCATTTTGGGGTACGTAGGTATATATAGGAGGAAGGAGTATGTCGGTGGAGCTTCGAGGGGCCCACGAGGCAGGGGGGCACGCCCTAGGGGGGGTCGCCCCCCACCCTCGTGACCGCCTCTCTGATGCCTTGGCGTAGGGTCCAAGTCTCCTGGATCACGTTCGGTGAGAAAATCACGTTCCTGAATATTTTATTCCATTTGGACTCCGTTTGATATTCTATTTCTCCGAAACACTGAAATAGGCAAAAAACATCAATTCTAGGCTGGGCCTCCGGTTAATAGGTTAGTCCCAAAAATAATATAAAAGTGGAAAAGAAAGCCCAATATAGTCCAAAACAGTAGATAATATAGCATGGAGCAATAAAAAATTACAGATATGTTGGAGACGTATCACGGTCCACTCTCACACAACCCGTTGTACCCTCTACTTGAACATGGTGCTTTATGCTTCATATTATAATCCAATGATGTGTTGCCATCCTATGATGTCTGAGTAGATTTTCGTTGTCCTATCGGTGGTTGATTAATTGCTATGATTGATTTAATTTTCTTGTGGTTATGTTGCTGTCCTTTGGTGCCCATCATATGAGCGCACGCGTGGATCACACCATAGGGTGAGTTGTATGTTGATAGGACTATGTATTGGAGGGCAAGAGTGACAGAAGCTTCTACCTAGCATAGAAATTGATACATACGGGATTGAAGGGGGACCATTATATCTTAATGCTATGGTTGGGTTTTACCTTAATGAACGGTAGTAGTTGCGGAATCTTGCTAATAGTTCCAATCATAAGTGCATAGAATTCCAAGTCAGGGATGACATGCTAGCAGTGGCCTCTCCCACATAAAACTTGCTATCGGTCTAGTAAAGTAGTCAATTGCTTAGGGACAATTCCTTAACTCCTACCACCACTTTTCCGCACTCGCTATATTTACTTTATTGCTTCTTTATCTAAACAGCCCCTAGATTTTTATTTACGCGCTCTTTATTTTCTTGCAAACCTATCCCACAACACCTACCAAGTACTTCTAGTTTTATACTTGCTCTAGGTAAAGCGAACGTCAAGCGTGTGTAGAGTTGTATCGGTGGTCGATAGAACTTGAGGGAATATTTGTTCTACCTTTAGCCCCTCGTTGGGTTCGACACACTTACTTATCGAAAGAGGCTACAATTGATCCCCTATACTTGTGGGTTATCAGTCCTTTGTCCATGAGTTTTTTTCTATGATGAGCATACAACATGCAAATCACCGTGTTCAAATTTGGCACTTTTCCGGGTTCATTTGCCATATTTAGGGGATTATGTGCATTTCCTATGCATTAATGCGCATAATTCAAGTTCAAACAATCGATGCATGAAAGGGCCACAAGAACGGCCTAGAAAACCATGCTCGTGCCATTTAGTAAATTCTCATGCCTTTTGCAAGGAATGGACAGATATTTCGATGAAATGTGTGGCAATAATTAACCAAAAATGTCTGTTTGTTGGGTTTTCAACTGTAGAAAAATGAAATAAATGCTTAAAAAACATGACGCCTGGCATGGTGCCATGGTATGACCTCACCATGCCTTGGTAAAAATTTGAGAAGGTTTGGCTTATGTTGTCATGCACGCTCTTCATAAATTGAACCATCACCGAGGAAGATCCATGCTTTCGAAAGGGAAATCCTCAAGATTGAAGGGGAATCCGAATTTTCTTCGTTCTTTGCCCTGGAGTTTTTTTCTACGATGAACATACACACTGCAAATCACCGTGTTCAAATTTGGCATTTTTCCAGGCTCATTTACCATATTTAGGGATTATGTGCATTTTCTAGGCATTTAGCTCATATAAATCCAATCCAGCTACAGGTGCATGGGTGTGATGTGAGGGACGTGGATTGCCGTTCGATTGCGGCGCATCCAACAGTGCACATGCGTGATCCGCCTGGCTGGGGTTCCGGCCAATCATAACGCAACACACAATAGGCTCAGCGCACACTGTTTCCGATGGAGATGAACCGTGTGCGATAATGAACGAGCAAAATTGTAAGGGAAGCCAAATTTCTATTTTCGTTTGTGGTTGAGCTCTTGAATACCACCGTACTGTACGGCTGCCCGGCCCCTCCATCCTAGAGCTCTCTCCAGGCGTCGTCCATGGCACCGCAGCGCACAGTAACTTGTAAGGAAGCGATGGCGTCCCGCCGCGCCGCGTTCCTCGCCCCCCGCGACCGCACACATGGTAAGGAAGCGACGGCATCTCCCTGCGCCGAGTTCATCGCCGTCGGCGGCCAGACAGTTACATGGGCGGACTTTGAGGCTGCCATGGCCGAATGGGTGGTGGATCTAGAGGCGGCCAAAGCCGCACATAAGGAGCGGAAAAGGCAGAAAGCAGTCAAGAAAAGAGAGTCCCGCCACCGCAAGAAAAAAGAGGCCGCACGTCGTGGTGAGGAGAGCTTGGCCGAGATCGAAACACGGTGGGCTGCCGCATACAAGGCCGGGAAGGAGAATGTCGGAGTCTGGCCAGCATGCCCTGATGGCAGCATGTGAGAAGTAGTTTAAGTTTGTAGTATTAGAGAAAATTACCAGTAGTACTTTAAGTTTGTAGTATTAACACACAATGTCGGTAAGAGCATCGTTTGAGGGCTTTGAGCATTGATTAGCATGTGTGCTGGTGTGCGCTTTTTTGCGTTAATCATTAGAAGATCACAAAACACACGGTTTCTATGCCGTACCTGTCGGTGTCAAAACCGGTGGATCTCGGGTAGGGGGTCCCGAACTATGCGTCTAATGTCGATGGTAATAGGAGACATGGGACAAAATGTTTACCCAAGTTTGGACCCTCTCTATGGAGGTAATACCCTACTTCCTGCTTGATTGATCTTGATGAATATGAGTATTACAAGAGTTGATCTACCATAAGATTGTAATGGCTAGAACCCTAAAAGTCTAGCCTGTATGAATGTGTCTTTCCGGACTAAGCCCTCCGGTTTATATAGACACCGGAGGGGACTAGGGTTGTACAAAGTCGGTTACAGAGAAAGGAATCTTCATATTTGGTCGCCAAGCTTGCCTTCCACGCCCAGGAGAGTCCTATCCGGAGAGTCTTCGATCTTGTATCTTCACAGCTCATTAGTCCGGCCCATGTCCAACAGGCCGGACGCCCGAGGACCCCTTAGTCCAGGACTCCCTCAGTAGCCCCTGAACTAGGCTTCAATGACGAGGTGTCCGGCGCGCAGATGGTCTTCGGCATTGCAAGGCGGGTTCTCCTTTCCAAATACTCCAAGGTAGTCTTCGGACGAATGTGTCCGGATATGCAACACAAGCACTACAAGAGAATATAATATTTTACGAGTCCAATCTGTCGACGAATTTTCGTAACATGACATCACGCTCGCCGGGTCATTATTTTGAACCGTTTCCTGTCCCGCCGTTCCATGTTTCGAGGCGAGGTTTTTATTGGCACGTCTTGTCGAAGCAGAGATCGTGTCCACTTATCATGGGATTCTTATTAATACGAGTGTGGGTAGCCCAACCGTTCCATAGGAGAGATTCCTTAGGAATATGCAGATTTCCAGGCTTGGGAGGAGGCGTTCGATACCCGTTACCTTTATAAAGGAGCCAAGGGCCGTCTTTATGTTGGAAATATGCCCTAGAGGCAATAATAAATTATTTATTATTATATTTCCTTGTTCATGATAATCGTTTATTATCCATGCTAGAATTGTATTGATAGGAAACTCAGATACATGTGTGGATACATAGACAACACCATGTCCCTAGTAAGCCTCTAGTTGACTAGCTCGTTGATCAATAGATGGTTACGGTTTCCTGACCATGGACATTGGATGTCATTGATAACTGGATCACATCATTAGGAGAATGATGTGATGGACAAGACCCAATCTAAGCCTAGCACAAGATCATGTAGTTCATATGCTAAAACTTTTCTAATGTCAAGTATCATTTCCTTAGACCATGAGATTGTGCAACTCCCGGATACCGTAGGAATGCTTTGGCTGTACCAAACGTCACAACGTAACTGGGTGGCTATAAAGGTGCACTGCGGGTATCTCCAAAAGTGTCTGTTGGGTTGGCACGAATCGAGACTGGGATTTGTCACTCCGTGTAACGAAGAGGTATCTCTGGGCCCACTCGGTAGGACATCATCATAATGTGCACAATGTGACCAAGGAGTTGATCACGGGATGATGTGTTATGGAACGAGTAAAGAGACTTGCCGGTAACGAGATTGAACAAGGTATCGGGATACCGACGATCGAATCTCGGGCAAGTGCTATACCGGTAGACAAAGGGAATTGTATACGGGATTGATTGAATCCTTGACATCGTGGTTCATCCTATGAGATCATCGTGGAGCATGTGGGAGCCAACATGGGTATCCAGATCCTGCTGTTGGTTATTAACCGGAGAGTTGTCTCGGCCATGTCTGTATGACTCCCGAGCCAGTAGGGTCTACACACTTAAGGTTCGATGACGCTAGGGTTATAGGGAATAGATGTACGTGGTTACCGAATGTTGTTCGGAGTCCCGGATGAGATCCCGGACGTCACGAGGAGTTCCGGAATGGTCCGGATGTAAAGATTTATATATGGGAAGTCATCATACGGTCACCGGAATAATTCGGGGGTTACCGGTATTGTACCGGGACTACCGAAGGGGTTCCGGGGGTCCACCGGGAGGGTCCACCTGCCCCGGAGGGCCCTATGGGTTGTGCGTGGAGAGAGTCCAGCCCCTTAGTGGGCTGGGCGCCTCCCCCCTAGGGCGCATGCGCCTATGGTTTGGGGGGAACCCTAAAGGGGGCGCCCCCTTGCCTTGGGGGGCAAGGCAACCCCCCTGGCCGCCGCCCCTCCTCAGATTGGATCTAAAGGGGCCGCCCCCCCTCTCCCTTGCCCCTATATATATGGGGGGGGTGGGAGGGCAGCCGGACCCAAGTTCTGGCGCAGCCCTCCCTGAGGAAGTCCTGGATTAGGGGGTGTTCGGATAGCTGGACTATACCTTCGGCCGAACTCTTGGACTATGAAGATATAAGATTGAAGACTTCGTCCCGTGTCCGGAAGGGATTTTCCTTGGCGTGGAAGGCAAGCTTGGCGATACGGATACGTAGATCTCCTACCATTGTAACCGACTCTGTGTAACCCTAGCCCTCTTTGGTTTCTATATAAACCGGAGGGTTTTAGTCCGTAGGACGAACAACAGAACAACAATCATACCATAGGCTAGCTTCTAGGGTTTAGCCTCCTTGATCTCGTGGTAGATCTACTCTTGTACTACCCATATCATCAATATTAATCAAGCAGGAGTAGGGTTTTACCTCCATCGAGAGGGCCCGAACCTGGGTAAAAACATCGTGTCCCTTGTCTCCTGTTACCATCCGCCTAGACGCACAGTTGGGACACCCTACCCGAGATCCGCTGGTTTTGACACCGACATTGGTGCTTTCATTGAGAGTTCCTATGTGTCATCGCTTTTAGGCCCGATGGCTTCTCCGATCATCAGCAGCGATGCGGTCCAGGGTGAGACTTTTCTCCCCGGAAAGATCTTCGTATTCGGCGGCTTTGCACTGGGGGCAATTCGCTTGGCCATCTAGAGCATATTGAAAGCTATGCCCCTGGCCATCAGGTCAGATTTGGAAGTCTAAACTACATGGCTGACATCCACGGGGACTTGATCTTCGACGGATTCGAGCCACAGCCGAGCGCGCCGCACTGTCACGAAGGGCATGATTTAGCTCTGCCGCCGAACAGTGTCCTGGAGGCCGCGCCCGCGTCAGCTCTGACCCTTAGTTCAGAGCCGATTGCGCCGATCGAGGACGGGTGGTTGGACGCCGCCTCGGAGGCTGAAACCTCTACGGCGATCGAGCCGAACACCAGCTTTGTCCCTTGCGAAGCCCGTGACTCCAGGGTGCCGGACTCCGAGCCCCCCGCGCCCCTGCTGATCGAATCCGATTGGGCGCCGATTATTGTGTTCAACACCGCGGACATCTTTCAGCACTCGCCCTTCGGCGATATTCTGAATTCACTAAAGTCTCTCTCTTTATTAGGAGAGCCCTGGCCGGACTATGGTCAGCAAGGTTGGGATGCGGATGATGAAAAAATTCAAAACCCACCCACCACCCACTTTGTAGCCACTATCGATGATTCAACCGACGTGCTCGACTACGACTCCGAAGACATCGACGGTATGGACGCCGATGCAGGAGACGATCAGGAACCAGCGCCTATAGGGCACTGGAAAGCCACCTCGTCATATGACATATACATGGTGGACACCCCAAAAGAGGGCGATGGCGATGGAACAACGGAGGATGACCCCTCCAAGGAACAGCCTAAGCGCCAGCGTCAGCGGAGCCGCTCTAAGTCCCGCCAAAGCAAAAACGGAGATTCCAGCATGGGAGATAATAACACTCTGGACAGTGCCGAAGAAAACCCCCTCCCGCAAAACTCAGCACCGGAGGATGGGGAAGCCAGCCCTCATGAAGGAGCGGCAGACAGAGAGGTCGAGGACGATAATTACATGCCTCCCTCCGAAGACGAGGCAAGCCTCGATGACGACGAATTTGTCGTACCTGAAGATCCCGTCGAACAAGAGCACTTCAAATGCAGGCTTATAGCCACGGCGAGCAGCCTCAAGAAAAAACAACTACAGCTTAGAGCTGATCAAGACTTGCTAGCCGACAAATGGACGAAAGTCCTAGAGGCCGAAGAGTATGAACTCGAACGCCCCTCCAAGAGCTACCCAAAGCGCAGGTTGCTACCCCGATTAGAGGAAGAAGCACCTACATCACCAGCACATGATGCGGCCGACCGGCCACCACGTGGCTGTGACAGAGAGGCCTCTCAGCCCTCCACTCAAGCCGCACCCTGGCGCCGCTTTAAAAATACCAAGGCATGGGGGAATGCGCCAGACCTGCGAGATATATTGGAGGCCAAAGAAAAGCAAACAAGGTCGATCTACGGATCGCGTGGGTGCCCCACGGCACGAGACGATAATCATCACGCCGGATACAGTAAATCTGGCCGGGCTGAACACAGTAGACAAAGCTCGTTTGAGCTACGTTGGGATATAGCCCAATACAGAGGTGCCGCACACCCACTATGCTTGACAGATGAAGTAATGGATCATCAAATCCCAGAGGGATTCAAACCAGTAAACTTTGAATCATATGATGACACAACAGATCCTGCGGTATGTATCGAGGATTATCTCCTCCACATCCACATGGCCCGCGGTGATGACTTACACGCCATCAATTACCTCCACACTCAAGCTTAAAGGACTAGCTCGGCATTGGCTTAACAGCTTGCCAGTAGAATCAATTGGTTGTTGGGAGGACCTGGAAGCCGCATTCCTCGACAATTTCCAGGGCACTTATGTGCGACCACCAGACGCCAACGACCTAAGCCACATAATTTAGCAGCCAGAGGAATCGGCTAGGAAATTCTGGACACGGTTCCTAACCAAGAAAAATCAAATCATCGACTGTCCGGACGCAGAGGCCCTAGCAGCCTTCAAGCATAATATCCGTGACGAGTGGCTTGCCCGGCACCTTGGACAGGAGAAGCCGAAATCTATGGCAGCCCTCACGACACTCATGACCCGCTTTTGTGCGGGAGAAGACAACTGGCTGGCTCATAGCAATGACATAACCAAGAGCCCTGGTAATTCGGATACCAAGGACAATAGTAGTAGGTCGCGTCGCAACAAGCACAAGCGCCGCATTAACGGCGACAATGCTGAGGATACGACAGTTAATGCCGGATTCAGAGGCTCTAAACCCGGTCAGCGGAAAAAACTGTTCAAGAGAAATAATCCGGGCCCGTCCAGTTTGGACCGAATACTCGACCGCTCATGCCAGATACATGGCACCCTCGAAAAGCCAGCCAATCACACCAACAGGGATTGTTGGGTGTTCAAGCAGGCCGGCAAATTAAATGCCAAAAACAGAGACCAGGGGCTACATAGCGATGACGAGGAGGAGCCCCGGCCGCCGAACAGTAGTGAACTGAAGGGATTCCCCCCACAAGTGCGGATGGTGAACATGATATACGCGACCCACATCCCTAAGAGGGAGCGGAAGCGTGCGTTAAGGGATGTATACGTGATGGAGCCAGTCGCCCCGAAGTTCAACCCATGGTCCTCCTACCCGATCACTTTTGATCGAAGGGACCACCCCACTAGCATTCGTCATGGCGGATTCGCCGCACTGGTTCTAGACCCAATCGTTGACGGATTTCACCTCACGAGAGTCCTCATGGACGGCGGCAGCAGCCTGAACCTGCTTTATCAGTACATAGTGCGGAAAATGGGCATCGATCCTTCGAGGATTAAACCCACTAAAACGACCTTTAAAGGCGTCATACCAGGTGTAGAGGCCAACTGTACAGGCTCAGTCACACTTGAAGTGGTATTCGGATCTCCGGATAATTTCCGAAGCGAGGATTTAATCTTTGACATAGTCCTGTTCCGCAGTGGTTATCACGCACTGCTCAGGCGAACCGCATTTGCCAAATTTAATGCAGTACCGCATTACGCATACCTCAAGCTCAAGATGCTAGGCCCTCGAGGAGTCATTACGGTCAATGGAAACACCGAATGCTCTCTTCGTACGGAGGAGCATACGGCGGCTGTCGTAGCGGAAGTACAAAGCAGCCTCTCAAGGCAATTCTCCAGTCCGTCCATTAAGTGTCCGAACACCGTTAAGCGCGCCCGGAGTAACCTACAGCAAGACCTCCTAGCACGTTTCGAGCAGGCGTAGCAATGCGTCCCCAACCCCAGCCCTCACGAAATTGTGAAACCAGTGCTGCGCGTACATAACAACGCTCTGGAAATACCATGGGCACAGGGGGAAGGGCACCATCATGGCACGCCCAAAACACGGCTTAAACCGCACTAGGGGCTGCCGATTCTTCACTTTTATCTTATTTGCAGGACTCCGTTCTTTGGAAGGCCTAACCGGCAGTATAATTGCCACACAAACGATGCAAGAACCAGGGAAGAAGAAAACCATGCCGCACTATGGAACTCTAAGGTGGTCCCTATAACGAGCAGTATACCTGTTTTGCATATCATTCCGCGGCACGCCCCTAGAAGGGACATGTTAAATAATCCCACCTTTTGCTTACCGCACCATTTGTATCATTCTGCTTTGATCGCAGCCTTTTTAAATAAACAATGCATAGCTTTTGTCTATTGTCGTATTACTCTTTTTTTAAGAATATATGTTCATTAATAACATGTCACACACGTACACTTTGGTGCGACCAATACACCAGGGGCTTAAGTACCCCACAGCACGGTGTAAGAAGTCCGAACACTTTCACAAGTGCGGCACCCCAAACTTATAGCATTATATGCATCGGCTCCGAATCATGTCTTGGGTCAAATGTTGGGTTCGCCCGGCTCCTATGTTTTGGTACCTTACGTTCCATTGTAACGGCTAAGTTAGTGCTAGGAGAACTACTGCGATTGTGCCCCAGTTGAGCTGGGCTAAAGCACCTCAGTAGAGAAAGCTAAAACTGACCGTCATGATGAGGCGAGAGCTGGTCACTGTTCGAGAGGTTTTTGAGTTCCTAAAGACTTATGCCACTTAGAGCGAGGAGTAGGCTTTGTCTGGCCTAGGCGTGGATAGCGCCCCGAATTCGGTCTTCCGAACACTAGGGGCTTCGCCGAAATTTAAAATTATAGAATTCTATGGCTAAGTGAGAGTGTTCAAGCATTATAGTCTGATTGCCTTGTTCGTTGTGCTGAGCGCCTCCCTCGAAGGACCCAAGAATGGGATAAAGAGCGCTCAAGTTTATCCCGAAGACCCCAGCACTCGTGGCATGGGGGCAGAAGTCGACGACTCGCCATCTCTCAAAATTTGATAAACAGCCGCACAGAAGGTAATATTTTAAATTCAAAAAGCATTGCGTAGCGCACATGAACAAGTTTTCAGCGCACAGGACAAAATAAACAAGTTTTACTCAAAAATTACATCTTTCGAGCATTCGTCCGCCAAATCTGTGAACGCCCTTATAGTAAATCTCGGGGTGGCGATGCTCCTTGCCCGGCGGCGGCCCGTCCTTCATAAGCTTCTCCGCATCCAGCTTGCCCCGGTGCACCTTAGCACGGGCAAGCGCCCTACGGGCACCTTCGATGCAGATGGAGCGCTTGATGACTTCGAGCCTTGGACAGGCCTCCACTAGCCGCCGCACCGGCCCGAAGTAGCTCCCAGGCAGAGCCTCTCTGGGCCACATCCGAACTATGAGGCCCCTCATGGCCTGTTCGGCCACCTTGTGGAGCTCGATCGGTTGCTTCAGCTGGTCGCTCAAGGGCACATGGAGTCCGGCCTCAGCATACTGAGACCAGAACACCTTCTCTGTCGAGCTGCTCTCCTCGGCTCGGTAGAATGCGGTGGCATCGGACACGCTGCGGGGCAAATCTGTGAACGCTCCTAGAGAGCTCCGGATTTGGGTAAGTAACAAGTAATTTACTTTCACATGCTTGATTTGCATAAAGAAAGCCTTACCTGCCGCTATCTGTTTCATCGCCTCAACCTCCTGAAGGGCCTTCTGGGCTTCGGCCTTGGCATACTTGGCATTCTCAATGGCTGCCGCGAGCTCGGACTCTCGCGTCTTTGAGTCAAGCTCCAAACTCTCATGTTTTTTCATGAGAGCATGGAGCTCTTGCCGCACCTCGCCAACCTACGCCTCATATTTCTCCCGCTCGGTGCGCTCCGTGGCCGCCCTCTTTTCGGCCTCGGACAGCACTTGCTTAAGGGTCGCCACCTCTGTTGTGGCCCCTACAATAGCCACATTAATCCTGTCATTTTCTTGCAATTGCACCTTATATATATATTTCAATAGGTATTTCTTACCTTATTTGTCCTCGAGCTGCTTCTTGGCAAGGCCGAGCTCTTGCTCGGACCGCTCGAGGTTCTGCTTCAGCGTTTCCACCTCTGCAGTCAGTTAGGCGGACGCCAGCAGTGAAGCCTGCATACGCATATTGACTTACTTTTGTTAGACTCCTGCAAATTTTATTAGATCCTCTATTCGGCTTTTCTTTCCGAACGCCAAACAGAGCTTCAGGGGCTACTGTCTACGCGGTAATATGTTTATATATTTTTTACATACCTCAAAGCCTATCAAAAGGGTGGCACAGGCTTCGGTCAGCCCACTCTTGGCAGACTGAACTTTCTGAACCACCGCACTCATAATGGTACGGTGCTCCTCGTCGATGGAGGCGCCTTTAAGCACATCCAGTAGATTGTCCGGCGCCTCCGGATGGACGGGGGCCACCGGCTCAGTGGGCTTGCTCCTCTTGGAAGGAGGTCGCCCGCCGGACTCTGGAACCTTTGAAGGTTCCGGAGCGGTGTCCGGCCTAGGGCCAGACTTGGAGCCCTTAGGGGTTCTATCCCCTTGGCGCCTGGAGTCCGGGAGGTCGCCTTGCGGCGCCTCCAGGACCACCTCCTCCTGGCTCGGAACCTCCTGGGACGCCACCTCGGCGTCATCTGTAGGGCGGGGGGAGGTAGCCGTCGGAAGAGAGTTTACATCCGACGAGTCCAGGGAACCGCTCGACGACACGTCAAGCCGGTCTTTGTGTGGACTGCATAATCATATTCGATGTAAGGAAAAGCCGTGCAGTCAAGGAATACTATGACTTACTCTGGTATCCGGATACTTACGATTTCGCCAGGGGCTTGGTCATGTGCGGCCACTCCTGTTCGCCATCGCCGGCGTTGGTGGAGTAGTCCGGAAGAAGGGTTTTCCCCTTCTTGGACCCCCCGGCCTCCCCAGTTGGGGCGGCCTTCCTTTTCTTTCCTTCCCCCGCTGGAGGGGGAGAGGTCTCTTCTTCCTCCTCATCGTCTTCACGGGAGGATTGCGTATCGGAGTCGTCGGACGACGAATCCGACACCACCACATGCCGGGCACTCTTTCGAGTCCCCGTGGCCTTCTTCGTGCCCTTCTTCTCCGACACCACATAGGGTGCCAGAACCAGCAGCTTTGCCAATAGAGCATCTGCTGAGTCCTTGGGCAGAGGAGCCGAACAGTTGATCTGTCTGGACTTCGCTTGCCAATCCTGTCAAAGGTAAGGGAGCTTAGATCCCGCATAGAGTCGAACTATGAAAAGCTAAAATACCCTATAAAAGGTAAAAACGGCTTACAGCACTAGCGTGATGCTGCGTGCTGAATCCGCGATCCTCGGTAGCGGATGCGGGAGCCTTGGCGCCCTTGAATAGCACCTCCCAGGCATCTTCGTACGTCGTGTCGAAGAGCCTTCTTAGAGTTTGGTGCTGCGCCGGGTCGAACTCCCACAGGTTGATGGCCCGTTGTTGACACGAGAGGATCCGGCGGATGAGCATAACCTTGACTACATTGACAAGTTTAAGCTTCTTGTTCACTAGGGTTTGGATGCATGTTTGCAGTCCAGTCACCTCTCCTTTGTTGCCCCACGACAGGCCCGTCTCTTTCCAGGACGTGAGCCGCATAGGGGGTCCGGATCGGAACTCGGGAGCTGCGACCCATTCAGGGTCACGCGGCTTGGTGATGTAGAACCACCCCGATTGCCACCCCTTCAGGGTCTCCACGAAGGAGCCCTCGAGCCATAGGACATTGGGCATCTTGCCCACCATGGCGCCTCCGCACTCCGCCTGGTTGCCGCGCACCACCTTTTGCTTGACATTGAAAGTCTTGAGCCATAGGCCGAAATGGGGGCAGATGCAGAGGAAGGCCTCGCACACGACGATAAACGCCGAGATATTGAGGACAAAGTTTGGGGCCAGATCATGGAAATCTAGGCCATGGTAGAACATGAGCCCCCAGACAAATGGGTGGAGAGGGAAGCCCAGTCCGCGGAGGAAATGGGGGAGGAACACCACCCTCTCATGGGGCCTTGGGGTGGGGACAAGCTGCCCATCTTCGAGAAGCCGATGCGCAATGTCGTTAGACAAGTATCCGGCCTTCCTCAGTTTTTTGATGTGTCCCTCCGTGACGGAGAAGACCATCCACTTGCCACCCGCTCCGGACATGGCTAGAGAAGGTTGAGGTGGGAAGTGCGGACTTGGGTGCTGGAGCTCGAGTGCGCGGAAATGGATAGGCAAAGGAGGAAGAAGGCATGGATGAGAAAGGTGGATCTTTATCCCCTTATATGGGCGGACACAACTACGCGTTCCCACCCGCCTGGTAAAACACGCTTATCTCCCAAGCGCCGTAATCAATGGCCGGCTGGGTTACCCACACCCGTATTGATGAGAATCCCAGAATAAGGGGACACGATCTCTGCTTTGACAAGACGTGCCAAGGAAACTGCCTCGCATAACACGCTGAGGTGGGATAATGAAACGATTCAGATAAGGGCTTGGCCGTGGTGTGATGTCACGCTGCGGAATACGTCAACAGATTAGATTTGTGTAAATATTATTCTCTCTATGGCAATATGTGGAAACTTATTTTACAGAGCCGGACACTATCCTTGTGTTCGAAATCTTCTATGAAGTACTTGGAGGAGGAACCCGCCTTGCAATGCCGAAGACAATATGTGCGCCGGACTCGTCGTCATTGAAGCCTCGCTCAGGGGCTACTGAGGGAGTCCTGGATTAGGGGGTGTTCGGATAGCCGGACTATACGTTCGGCCGGACTCCTGGACTATGAAGATACAAGATTGAAGACTTCATCCCGTGTCCGGAAGGGACTTTCCTTGGCATGGAAGGCAAGCTTGGCAATACGGATATGTAGATCTCCTACCATTGTAACCGACTCCGTGTAACCCTAGCCCTCTCCGGTGTCTATATAAACCGGAGGGTTTTAGTCCGTAGGATGAACAACAGAACAACAATCATACCATAGGCTAGCTTCTAGGGTTTAGCCTCCTTGATCTCGTGGTAGATCTACTCTTGTACTACCCATATAATCAATATTAATCAAGCAGGAGTAGGGTTTTACCTCCATCAAGAGGGCCCGAACCTGGGTAAAAACATCGTGTCCCTTGTCTCCTGTTACCATCTGCCTAGACGCATAGTTCGGGACCCCCTACCCGAGATCCGCCGGTTTTGACACCGACACCCCCCTCTCCCAAGTCCTCCTCCTCTCCCGCGGTGCTTGGCGAAGCCCTGCAGGATTGCCGCGCTCCTCCTTACCACCACGCCGTCGTGCTATTGCTGGATGGAGTCTTCCCCAACCTCTCCTTCTCCCCTTGCTGGATCAAGGCATGGGAGACGTCACCGGGCTGCACGTGTGTTGAACGCGGAGGCGCCGTTGTTCGGTGCTTAGATCGGAATCAACCGCGATCTGAATTGCTGCGAGTACGACTCCTTCATCCGCGTTCTTGCAACGCTGCCGCTTAGCGATCTACAAGGGTATGTAGATGCACTCCCCTTCCCCTCGTTGCTAGATTACTCCATAGATTGATCTTGGTGATGCATAGAAAATTTTAAATTTCTGCTACGATCCCCAACACTTTATTTACGCCAAACCTCTCCTCAGCCTTCCCTCCCTCGAGTTGTAGCATCCACGGTTTGACTCATTGCTTCAAGCTTCCCAGTCATGTTTCGACCCAGCTCTCAGGGCCGATGGGTGGCTTCCGTTGTAACAGAGGAGGATATTGCGAAGCTTTGGGCGGCCAGATACCTGACCGCGGAGATCCCCCACAGGCTTGCTGCTCATGCACATTAAATTCCCATAAACTCAAATAATGCATAAAAATGCCAAACGAATCCGGAATAATTCCAAATTTAAACATGACACTCATGTACTAGTTGCATGTTCACTGAACGTAAATGTTCTAGCAATTCAACACCATCCTTTCCATCCGTAACACCATTTTGTCTTTCAAAACATAATGAAAAAATAAGGTATACCACAAACAATTTACTAGAAAGAATCACGTGGGATGCGATATAAAATATCTTGGCGCACCATCTTGTCTGGCTTACGCAGGAAGCTTCGTCGTCTATAGTCCACCGCCCCCACTTGAACCACACTTGCGCACCAGTTTCTCGCGGCACCGAGCGAAATTTTTTGCCACCGTGGAAATATCTATCTCCCCGCCCCCTCCCTCCTACCAAAAGCCACATTTCCATTGTTCCTCCTTGCTTTCCAAGTTCAAACCTTCACTGCTGCTTACCGGCTACCCTTCTTCTTGCAGTGTCGCCTCCTCGCCAGCTACCCTTCTTCTTGCAGTGCCGCCTCCTCGCCGGCGACCCTTCTTCTTGCAGCGCTGCCTCCTCGCTGGCGACCCTTCTTCTTGCTGGGCGGCCTCCTTGCCCCCGACCCTTCTTCTTGTTGCACTGCCTTATCGCTATGGTCAGGTAATCCACACCCCACCCACATAATCCTCCTCCTTTCCCGTCCCACATGCCCCAACCGATGGAGCGGCACCTTCCACTGAAATCACTGCCCCCCTCCTCCAATTAAGCACCACCCACAGCCATTTTACACACAGTATAATGTGGAGCTGAGTAGCATGCGTCCGCATGCGAACAAGGTTGCTATGGCTGCTATGCATGTCGATCGCCAGATCTTGGAGGAGCACCTTGTCTTCGAGGCCACCGTCGACACCGCCACGTGGTTGTCTACTTTAAAATACAGTTCATGATGTTTACTCGAGGCTACTGCCAGTGCCTTCTAATGATTTGTCCTCTGTAATGTTAATATGCAATCTGATGTTCAGTTAACAGTTTGATCCTCTGAAATGTAATGTTCAGTTAACACTTTGGTCCAACAATTGCTACATTTCGTAGTACTGTTCTCAAGTATTCTTTGTTTTGTTAACTGTCTTATCTTCTAGTACATGTTTCTATTCTGCAATGTCGTGCTTAGTTAAATATTTTGGTTCATTTGGTCTGTTGTCCATTTAATTGTTTGGTTCAGTTCTGCAATTTGATTTTCATTTGCTGTGGGTACAATTTTGTATTGTTATGCATGTGACACCAATCGAATTTGGCTGTACTCAATACATAATGATAGTATGGCAACTCTCAGTTAACCTGATCAAGATCCTCCTTATGTGTGTTGCAAGGAAACAGTGGGAGACATTGCGGTTTACCATGGAGGTTTGTTCAAGCAGGGTCCTTTGGCTAATAGCACATTATTGTGCAGTTGCAGGAATCATTCTAATATTTAGGTTTCTTTCAATTTGGTCTTGCACATGTAGGTCCTGTTGTCAGAGGCTTAGACCCACTGTTCGACCCATTTTGTATATGGGGAAATGAGATGTCCATGAATATCAGCCAAGTCAAGAAACTCAGAAAGATTGTTAGGATGAAGAAACTTGCGACGAATAACAGCAAGATCTTTGTTTGCACAATGAAGAAGACATCAGTCAACTATAGGATGGTACCAACTCTTTTACCTTGGTTTTACCCCTTGCGCCATTTCAAAATTTACAACAGCAATTTATGCATAGCTTTGTTTTCAGTACTTTTCAAAGGAGTTCACCGTTGATTACCTCTCAAACCACCTGCATGGTCAGGGGGCGAGGAAGGTATTCATTCCACACCCACGGTACAATATTGAAGTATTGCTGAAGAGGACGAAGGTTGGGCGGGCAATTGTCCATAGCCACTGGCCTAAAGTTGCAAGGACATTCAACATCACTGAAGCCTCAATATTTTCCTTCCGCTTCTGCAGTTTCCCAGATGAGATTCATCTGTCTATTTACCATGTATGATGCTACTTTCCAAAGGTTTTTGATGCTGCATGTGAAACTTGGTGTTGTTGTGTAATGGCGTAACTGAGTGCCGAAGCTATCTGATGTAATCCGATTATGAAATCCTGGTTGCTTTTATACGGATATGAAATACCGATGTGTTTTATAAGAAATATCAGTTTGATTAGTACATGGATTATCAATAATAGGCTAATTACCCTGATTATTGGGTTTTCTATTGCAAACGGTTACTCAGACAACACAGTGGGCTATGAACTCAACCAACCCGCACGGTTTCTAGAAAGTAGGCTTGTTCGATCAACTAACAATCACACACGGCTTCCGGCAGCGAACTGTTTGCGTTAGGCCACCTTGCACAAACGTTTCCACACAAAGAACTGTGTGTGATATACATACCTACAGAAATGTTCTTCTAGGATTCACCGTGTGGGATGTACATACCTACGAAAATGATTTTCTAGGATTCACCGTGTGGGATGTACATACCTACAGAAATGATTTTCTGGGATTCACCGTGTGGGATGTACATACCTACGGAAATGATTTTCTGGGATTCACCATGTGGGATGTACATACCTATGGAAATGATTGGGTTTCGATGCCTCGCCCGATCGCACAAGGACCCAGCCTGGGTCCTAGAAGGGCCTATCCCTGACAATTTCTGGGTCGTGTGGGAAGGACACCCTATCGCACACACTCACTTGGCGATGGTTCCAAATGCCGTCACGGAAATGGGTTAAAAACCGTTTGTTTAGCACATCGATGTACCAGTGCCACACCCCCCCCCCACACACACACACTTCCTGACAACGAAGGAGTAGGGTGACACCTCGATCTTGATACTAATCTATCTATTGGCTTCTCTCTCAAACACACACACACACACACACACTACCCGACACCGAAGGAGTAGGGTGGCACCTCGATCTTGATAGTAATCTATCTACTGCTTCTCTCTCAAACACACAGACATACACACACACTCGCTAGTTGTGCCTCTGTGCCTACCGCGCACACTCTCGATACGTCTTTCTCTCCCTCCCACATCCCCACCCCAACAATGACAGTAGAAGGGTGACAACTCGATCTGATCTTAATCTGTCAATTGGTTTCTCTCTCAAACATTGTGTCTCTGTGCCTCGCTCAGGCACACTCGATACGTCTCTCTCTCCGTAGCCACATCGATATGTAGACTTCTCGCGCGCGCACACAACGGTATTGACGATGACGCTGAACCCAGTGTGCCTTGTTTTTACTGGCCTCATGTGTCAGTTTTCACCCTGTTTTCTGTTAATTAACAAGGCAACCTTTTCTTTGTTACTACTAGTGAATCTGAAATCATTCGGGGCAGACATAAAATATATCACTTAAACCCAGTTATCACAGTAACTATTTTAAAAGAAACTAGCTAGATGCCAGTGTGTTGCACGGAACATCAAGATGCATTTGTATGAGTAGTTTATCTTGTGAGAGAAAAGGATGAACGAGGGAAGGCCTTATTTGCAAATGTGGAGAGGGGTGTGGGTATATTTTTGCAAAATTGTCATAGTTTCCTTCCTATTCATTAGATATAAATCTGACGGCCTATATTGCAGGATGACACGCACACCATCATCGCCAACTATGTTTTCTACTCCCTCCATTCCTAAATATTTGTCTTTTTAGAGATTTCACCGAGTGACTACATACGGAGCAAAACGAGTGAATCTACACTCTAAAATATGTGTACATACACATTCGTATGTGGTAGTCCATTTGAAACCTGAAAAAGACAAATATTTAGGAACAAAGGGAGTATAAGAGTAGACATGGAGATATATCTCCAGTATGGTCCACAACAAAAATGTGCTGGACTGGTTAGCATCGGATGCTCGCAACGCGATGACCTGAGTTCGAATTCTGTCTTTAACTTTAGATTTCTATATTATATATTATTTAATATATACTTCTTCCGCTACTGTACTGACAGTGGAACCCACAGAGTACTTAGAATACAAGATTAAGGATGGACTTGTTTCTTTTTAACTTTCTATACGAAGTTGTAGCCACCCTGCAAGTCACGTGTACACTGTACATGCAATTAAATTTTTATAGAGGGAGAATCATACACGCAATTAACTCAAATGGATTGGATGTGACTCTATTATTTCCAACATAAGAGCATCTCCATCGGCAGCCGGCAAATTTCCTCCCACTTCCTTCCACGGAGGATGACATTAAACGCCAGCGGCATACATTTTCACAACTCTAACCAACCAGCTGAAATTCATGCAAACACGGACTGATTTCATATAAGCATGAAGGATTTCGTATAAAAAAGCCGGATCTTCATATAAACATGATGGATTTCATTATATTTACATGAACTAAGCGGTGCTAATCCGGCTCTCTTGGTATAATTAATACTCCCTCCGTCCGGAAATACTTGTCCTAGAAATGGATGTATCTAGACTTATTTAATTTAGTTATAGAGACATCCAATTTATCCATTCTGATAAAAAATATTTCCCGCGGAGAGGGAGTACCTAATCTAAATGGCCGCCCGCGGATCCCTTTGTCTTCCTCATGTCCAGCAGACACTTTCGGGGTCGATGAAGGTCCTCGGAAGAGACGAAACAGCAAAGAAACCACTTGAATATGCAGTCGTCGCCTCGGCGGTGGCCTTCATGGGACCCAAGTGGCATCAGCCTCCTGTGTTCTACTTCTCCTCGATGATGGCGGCGGACACGTAGAAGCTGGACGCCAACTCATCGATCTCCACGCACCCGACTTTTGTCTCTGCCTGCATGGCGTTGCCGCAGGCACGGGAGGCGCGCCCACAGACACGGGAGGCGCAACCACCGCAGACACTAGTGAGCGGTACGACGCGGCAGCAACGACGCCCATACCGCCGTGCACGCCGCCGTGCCGATGTGGAGCAACTCGCCACTCCTCATCGAGTTGAACTAGAGCGGCGAGTTGCTGAACCACGCGCCGGCTTGGGGCGGCAACTGGCTCCGTCGGGCCAAGCGAGTTATGTGAAGCACCGAGCGACCTCGCACGTATCCTGAGGGCTCGGCGGACCACCCAGCCGGGTAGTATGCCGGAGAACGGCTCCTCGGAAGCCATTAGAAGAGTGGAGAAAATGGTGAAGGAGGAGATGGGGGAGCGACGGAGGGGTGTAATTCTTGCTCGTTGTATGTCTGGCCTCGTTTAAATAGAGGGCAGACGGTAGAAGCTTGGTTGGCGTCTGGTCTCTTTGAACTGAGGGCAGACAGGAGGAGCTCGGCTAGCATTGCTTTTAATTCTGACCCGCTCATGAATGGACGTGTGGTCGGAGTAGGTTTGTCGGTTTGCATGCGGGTTTAATGGAGGCGTATGATGGAGGCGAGGAGGCGTGTTCAGCTGGGCGTGCAGTGGGCGGTGCAGTACTATTCGATTTGACAGCGAGCGGTGCGGTTCTCGATACGGCTTTAATGCAGACGAGGGAGAGGGTAGCGGTTCTCGAAATGTTGAATGACCAATGATGCATCCTCCTTCAATTAGCATCGTGAATGCATGAGGGAAGTAATGGGAGGAGGACCGGGAAAAGAGGCAGCACGATGTGAATGCAACACAATTTGCACTTATATGAAGGCACCCCTCCATTCCAATGCATCTACCACATCGTACGCACCTAAGCATTTGCCTAAGCACCTACACTAAGCGCAATAGTGCTCACTCCAGACCCATGGCAGCAATGCACGGGAGCGGCCAGCGGCTGTGCCAGATGGTCCACGACGCCAGCCTGCGGCATGGCGCCGAGGATCATCTCTAGACGGTGTTGGCGATCGACTGGTGGATGGCCGCCGTCGACGCCAACTATGGCTCTCAGTTCAACCAGATGATCGTTGGCACCACCAACAAGTTCACCGTCGTCAATAAGCTCGCGGACGACATCGCCGTACTCCTCCAACCCGCGCGCCCGGGCTCCTCATTGCCTGCCACCCTAATCAGCCTCCATGGCCAGAACCTCTTTCAAGCACTGGTGGCCCTGCGACTGCCCTCTGATGCCACGAAGAATGTCCACCTGGAGGTTGCGCTCGCCGCGAGGTGCCTCGCCCTGCAAGAATTCGTCAACCTACACATCCACGTGTATGAGCAAATCATCTACATAGGTATCTACGAGGCTAGTGAGGACGCTACAACGTTGGCCTTCCTCAACTAGCTGGAAGCCTTGGATGCCTTTGCTGAGAAGCACCTTGACCTCGCCACAAAAGCCGCCACTCCTTAGCCGCCGTTCAGTGCCCCGGCGCACTGAGTTGAGGAGGAGGAGGTCGTATGTTGATGGATGCATCTTTCTTCTTGCCTCATGTAACCACCACTGCGATCACATCATTGTGGCCTTAAATCTTATTGTGCTATTGCATTCTCGTTCCAGTCAATACAGACATGTGCGATCCCTTTGCTTAATTATATGCATGACTGTAACTAGTACTCCATCCGTCAATTTATAAGTTGTGCTTACCTTTTCCATCAACTTTGTGCAACCCACGGGCATCTTGCTAGAAACACTAGAACATGTCGGACCGCATGTGACCAAACCGACGATGCGCCAACCTAGCCACTACCCTGCTTATCTGGCGGAAATAGCCCCGCCCTAGCGTTTCCAATCGTTATTTGTATCTACCGATCATGCCAAGGAGCAGAACCAAATGTTACAATTTATACATGTTTCTCTACTCCTACTCCTATAAAAGACTCAGTTGGTGACGGTGGTGTGTCTGACATTCGTTGTTTCTGACCATTAGATCTGCATCTAATGGCTGTGTGGTAAGTTGTGGCATTTTTGCAACAATAGCCCACTTCTTTGCTCCAATTTGCAGAAAACCCCTTATTATCTTGAAATCAACCGCATCCCTCCCTCACCTCATCAAAACAGTGTGAGAAATATATTCTGAGGGAAAAGTAATATATTTTTAGTGGTATACTAGCAAAAATGCCCGTGCATTGCAATGGGTAATGAAACTATCATCATAGAATCTCACCATCCCCTTTATCCTTCCACCATTTTTCTATCATCGTGAAAACGCCCTTATGATTTCACCACCATCGTTGCATGAGCCGCTCCATATCCTCGATGCACTCAGGCCACACGTGCACATCCGCGACGCTCATGCTGCACAGCTCCTTCACCTCCTCATTTGTGACTATCACAACTGCCTTCACATCTTCTCTGGCTCACCGTAAGCATCCTAAGTGGCGGCAGCCTTTGGGTTGGCACAACCGGAACTATAGAAACTTAGTTTGGAAGGAGAGAGAGCGGCAATGGGTAGAGAGCCAAGGGTTCGCGAGGTGGGGAGATCACACATCACGTAGGGGTGTCGATTGTGATCGTCGCCGATTGATTGCAGCCATTGTTTCATTTTTTGTGAAGAAATTGGTGATCGTTTGGTTTGAGATAAAAACCAGGTGGGGTCACCGAGGACGACGTATATGAATTTTAGATATGAGCAATCGAGGCTTGCCCCAGAAACAATGCTACCATTTTTTACTCCCTTTGTTCACTTTTATAAGACGTTGTACACAATTCAGACAATACCTAAAACAGTTCAATATCAACCGTCTGAAATGTCTTATAAAAGTTAACGGAAGGAGTAATAGAAAAAATACTTCCTTTCTACGTAAATAGGAGAATCACGTCTGAATCCATCTAAAAAAAGATTCATGTAAGTGTATCATTTTTTAATATTTTTTAAATCATGTTTAAAAAAAGTTCACGCTTAAAAATATTCAAAATTCGAGTATAGTACCTCCTAGTTTTAAAAAAAAATTCATGCTTTACAAAAAAACAGTTCAATATCAACCGTCTGAAACGTCTTATAAAAGTGAACAGAGGGAGTAATAGAAAAAAAAACAACTCCCTTTCTACGTAAATAGGAGAATCACGTCTGAATCCATCTAAAAAAAGATTCATGTTAGTGTATCAAGTTTTCGTATTTTTTAAATCATGTTTAAAAAATTTTGCACTTAAAAATATTCAAAATTCGAGTACAGTACCTCTTAGTTTTTAAAAATTTGTTCATGCTTTACAAAAAGTCCAAATTCAAAAACTTGTTCCATTTTAAAAAATGATCCAGTTTAAATTTTGTGTTCACAAGAAGTATTCACGTATGTTTTAGGATACAGTGCTGCTGCTTGTATTGTTTAATAAATCGAGATTTGGAAACTGACACGGGAAGTTTGTCTAGTATATAGGTTAGCATGGCCTAGTCACCTACGCTAGCTCGTCGGTACAATTCCTGATGGCATACTTTTCCTTTTTTATTTCTTGACAAGAGCGCACTTTGGTGCTGTGGTATAGCGTCCGCCAATGGGACGGCCCATCTCGGCTTGATATCGTACCAATTTTTGTTACAGTTTTTGTACCGGACGGGCAGACTAAATTTTGTACCACCTCGAGTACACAATTTAAAATATTGAACGGCATTTATGCGGGACGAAACCAAGAATATCACCTTGCTTTAATAGTAGGTATAGATATGTATATCAAAACAAGAGTGATTTATTTCAAGTTTGTAAACAAGTACTACTATTCTACTACTTTGGATCCATCGCAACAAACGGGCACATTGCTAGTAAAAGGAAAATGCCTGCCGCATTCGCGTCGCACCCCCACACGCCCGGGAATGGGAGTACTCCACGGCCCATCCAGCATGCCACATAGCTAGGGAAGGCGAGTTACCTAGCATTTTCACTTTCAAGTGGGACCGCAGTTGAGCAAACCAACTATTGGCAAACCGCACCCCGCCCGCCGCGTTGGAAAACAGAAACGAGGGGAAGATCTAGCTGTAGCATGGAAGCCAAGAAATTTGGTGTCAGATGGGGCTCATTGATAGAGTAGGAGCATTCCGTACTACTACTCCTACTAGTACGAAGTTTGTACTACAACTAGTACTACCACTATACAACTAGGTACATGCACGACACAACATCGTAGGATCAAAAAAAAAGGAAGATCTTGTTTTGGACGATTTATCTTTTTTCCATTCAACGTAGTATGAATAATATGATGTGGGGGGCACCCATCAAGCTTATGTGGCTTGGTTGCATGGCTAGGAAAGGTTAGAGAAAAATAAATAGATAATGTGTTTAGAGTGCACTCCACTAAATAGATATACTTTGGATCCATTGGAATGCACGGGCCGGCACATTGGTAGTAGTAAGAAACAAATTCCGGGTTTGGCACGAGCTCGTACTGCGGGAGCACCACAAGGCCTGCCGCAGGAGTTACATTTCCCTCTCGGGGCCCACGGGACCGAGCTTCAGTGGCTTAGTGCACTGGCCTATGAGTCAATGACATGTGATCCTTAAATGCGGTTGGCCCACATGTCATTCTCATGGTGGTGGCGTGGTTCGCAACTCACTCGTTCGAGATAAACCGGCCGGTGGGGGCGTGGTCATGGCGAGGGTGCCACAACTGGGCGTCAGGGCGTTACGAGGCGTAGATGGCCACACCGGCGGGTACTACCTGTAGTACAGAAGTACTCCAGTTGAGGATTGATGCCCGGGATGAAATGTGTCACAGCCGCTGGATGAAAATTTGATGGTGCGGGAGTACGGACCGGAGCATAGGAGCGGAGCAGGCAAACCGCGTCCAATCGGGTGTCGCTGTGGTAGAAACTTGATGGTCGCCGCAGTTCAGCTGGCCCGCATGTCAAGCACACAAAGGCAGAGGAGCGGTGGGGCTGAGAGGGATGAGGCGCACATCAGGGGACGTCGTGTCATGGGTTGGAGCGGCGTCGTGGGAATCACGTGTGGCAGTGGTAGAAACGTGATGGTCGTCGTGGTTCAACTTCCATGGACAAGCTATCATGTCTGTTGACACATGCATTGCATACCGCTCACTGCAAGGAGTAGTAGTAAGAGCATCTCCAACAGGCGCGGCAAAACGCGCGCCCGCGCGGTAAAAGCAGTTTTTCGTGCGCGCCGGTTGGTTCCGCGCGCTCCAGCGGTGGCGGGAAGTTACCGCGCGCGGGAAGCGTTTGCGCGCGCGGGGGAGAAAGCGGCACGCGGCGCGGTAGATTTGGCGCGCCGCTTCGCGCGCGCCTATAAAATGCTGCGCTCGCCACGCGCACAGCCACAGCCACGCGCCCTCCCCTCGCAACTTCGCCGCTTCGCCGCTTCCACGCCACCACCGCGCCACCATGCCGCCGCGCCGCCGGGGTTCGTCGGGCTACCGCGGCGTCCGCGAGCGCCCCAATGGCTGGTATTCCGCCGAGATCCGGTCCGGCGACGTCCGGCTCGGCCTCGGGTCGTTCCGGACCGCGTACGAGGCGGCCCGCGCGTACGACGCGGCGGCGTGGCGGTTGGACAGGCCCCGGACGCAGATGAACTTCCGGGACATCTTCACGCGCGAGCAGGCGCAGCGCGTCACCCCTCCGCCGCGTCTCATCACCGACATAGACCGTGCCGACCACGCTCGGCGCTGCCACCGCCTTCTCATCGCCGAGGAGGACGAGCGAGCCATGGCGGAGTGGCGCCGTCGCCACCCGGAGGACGTCGCCGACGAGCGTGCCTACTGGGCGGAGAGGACGGCAAGGCGCCGCGCGGAGCGGGCGGACCGGCGTCGGCGGAAGGCATTGGCGAATGCGCGGTGCGACATCGTTTCAGCAGGTGGGAGGTCGATCTTCACGTCAGACGATGAACGTTGGGACGACATTTGGCTCGATACCTCGGAGAACACCGACGAGGATGATGATGGTGATGATGTTGGTAGCGATTTGGAGTAGTTTCTATCTAGTATGCCGTAGTAGTTTCTATCTACTTGCACCGTAGTTCTATCTATCTATGTTTTCGAACTATCTATCTAGTTGTACCGATGTAAAATACCTTTGTATCGTTTTTTTATCTATGCAATTTATCTTTACTTTTTATCCATGCAACTTATTATCTTTATTTTTATGCTTACGAAAATGTTATCGCGCGCTGCATTTTAGCGCGCTGCTGGAGCGGCGCGCGCGCGCTGCATTTTAACGAGGCTGCTGGAGCCAGCGCTGCGCGCCGCGCCAAATCAGGCTATGCGCGCGTGGCAAATCTGTTTTTTGCGCGCGGCGCGTCCAGCGTCTGTTGGAGATGCTCTAAAGAAAACTTGTTCCAAAGATACCATTTTTCTGATAAAATTCTCGAGATATCATTAGTTTTTACACATGGGATTACTCCTGCAAGGGTCAATCACAACAGGTGTTTTGTAAAAAATGCATCTTGATGTTCCCTGCAATGCATGGGCATCTTGCTAGTTATAGAAGAAGCCCACACGGGCATCTTGCCGTAGGGTGTGCCACCGACCCAAACTCAATTTTTTTCACATGCTTAGGTGCACCAGATGCCATGGCACACTACAAAATGTAAGAAAAAACAGCTCCAATTTTTTTAAACCTGTTATCTTCAAACCAGCCACACCCGTCCCTCACCTCATCAAAACAGCCTGACGAATATATTTTGAGTGAAGCATGATTTATTTTTACTAATATATGTATATCAAAACTAGAGTGTTTATATTTCAAGCCCGTGAACAAGTATTATTCTACTACTTTGGATCCATTGCAACGCACGGGCCAGCACATTGGTAGTAGTAGTCTCTATCTCTATCTCTACTCTACAAAAGACAGAGTTGTTGATGATGGTGTGCCTGCCATCCTGTAGTATAGGCCGTCCAATTTATACCTGACGGATAGTAAGGAAACTATGACAATTTTGCAAAAAGATACCCACACCCCTCTCCACATTTATAGATAATGCCTTCCCTCGTTCATCATTTTCTCCCACAAGATAAACTACTCATACAAATGCATCTTGATATTCCGTGCAACGCATGAGCATCTTGCTAGTCTACTACTCTTACAAAAAAACAAAGTTGGTGATGATGGTGTGCCTGCCATCCTGCAATATAGGCCATCTGATTTATATCTGACGGATAGGAAGAAAACTATGGCAATTTTGCAAAAACGATACCTACACCCCTCTCCACATTTGCAAATAAGGCCTTCCCTCGTTCATCCTTTTCGCTCACAAGATAAACTACTCATACAAATGCATCTTGATGTTACGTGCAGCGCACGAGGATGTTTCCTTGGGGGTCTCTCCAGCGCTGTAGTTGCAAGTTGACGCCCCTCGAGATGCCAACATTGAGGGGCACTCGGATTTTGTCCAATGAGTAGGTAAGATGAGTTTGATCACGTAGTAAATGCATTCTAAAGACTACTTCCGTGTCCATTTCCTAATTCTCCCCCTGCCCACTATTTCATAGGTTAGGCTTAGTGCTAGTGGAGATTGGCTTGCATATGTACGGGAGGGTACCAACATCAATTTGCACAACATTTACAACGGTGACTCCATTCCCGTAGAACCTTTGTCCAACATTGGTATCAACCATGCAATGGGCCACCGCCTGAATTGGTACGATGGAACCACGGTGAGATTGAAGAAGATAGCAATCATGGAAGCCCCGATAAGGTTGTCCGCCAACCAAAATTACACTCTCATCACGGTGTTCGACATCGCGATTGCTTTTCACAAACCTTGCACATGGCAGTCAAAGGTGGACCATGCTGTCTGCGGCTGATTTGTTGTCGTACGAGTACGAAGAAGATGTGCTCCTTTCTAACCGCATCTTCGCGGTGACAAACCAGGGGACTTGTTTTGTATGGGACACATCCTATGATATACTCCCACTCTTCTAGTTTATTAGTTTTGAATTTATTTTAGTTTTATAAGTTCCAAATTCAAATTTAGAGCTCACCATCACATGTTGAGATTACAATATCCATTAAATTGTTGCGTGCGTGTATAGTAAGAAACAAATCTCGAGTTTGGCACGAGTTCGTGCAGCGGTAGCACCACAAGGCATGACACAGGAGTTACATTTCCTTCTCGGGGCCCTCGGGACTGAGCTTCAACACCTTACTACACCTGCCTTTGAGTCAATAACATGTGGACCCGATAGGTGGCTGGTCCACATGTAATGCTCCCAAAGGCAGAGGGGTAGTGGGGCCGAGAGGGGTGAGCCGCAGGTCGGGGGACGTGTGGTGTCATGGGTTCGAGCGGCGTCGTGGGAATCGTGTGTGCCTGTGGTAGAAACTTGATGCTCGCCGCATTTCAGGTGGCCCACATGTCATGCACACAAAGGCAGAGGGGCAGTGCGGTCGAAGGGGTGAGGCGCACGTCCAGGGACGTGGTGCCGTGGGTTGGAGCGACGTCGTGGGAATCGCGAGTGGCAGTGGAGGAAACGTGATGGTTGATGTAGTTGAACTTCCATGGACAAGCTGTCATGTCTACGGACACATGCATTGCATACCGATCACTGGAAGGAGTAGTAGAGAAAGCTAGGCGGATAAATAGTTCCTTATAGTCAAGCAGACCAGTGCTACTACTTGTTCCAAAGACATGCACACCATCAAAATAGTCCATCTATATCAATATACACAGAGATAGAATATTTTTTTACAAGAGAGAAAATAGTTCATCCATCCATAATGCCCTGCTGCTGGTGCAGCTTCTTCTTCTTCTTCTTCTTCTTCTTCTTCTTCTTCTTCTTCTTCTTCTTCTTCTTCTTCTTCTTCTTCTTCTTCTTCTTCTTCTTCTTCTTCTTCTTCTTCTTCTTCTTCTTCTTCTTCTTTCTTCTTCTTCTTCTTCTTCTTCTTCTTCTTCTTCTTCTTCTTCTTTCTTCTTCTTCTTCTTCTTCTTCTTCTTCTTCTTCTTCTTCTTCTTTCTTCTTTCTTCTTCTTCTTCTTCTTTCTTCTTCTTCTTCTTCTTCTTCTTCTTCTCTTCTTCTTCTCTTCTTCTTCTTCTTCTTCTCTTCTTCTTCTTCTTCTTCTTCTTCTTCTTCTTCTTCTTCTTCTTCTTCTTCTTCTTCTTCTTCTTCTTCTTCTTCTTCTTCTTCTCTTCTTCTTCTTCTTCTTCTTCTTCTTCTTCTTCTTCTTTTCTTCTTCTTCTTCTTCTTCTTCTTCTTCTTCTTCTGCTTCGCAACAAGCTCTCTGGATCTTGCAGCTATCTCAAAACTCACACGGGCATCGAGGGAAGCATATTTTATCCGCTCGTACTCAAGGGATAATTCTCCCATCCAGACGACCTTAATGCCAGTGTCTCGTCACCCTTCTGAAGATTTGTTCCGAGCACAAAATTTTCTACATCGAATAGGGATGGTGTTGGTTTACCATAATCTTCTACATGATTTTTTATTTTGGTTTGTACGTCAGCGATGCTTTTCAAATCAAGGTTGTACGGCTCAAATTTCTGTTTGTCCCCTGCGATGGCTGCCCCACAGAAGTATATGTCCTCCCAAGACAAGAAATCTTGAAGCTCACCTGGTATGGAGGGCGCGTGTATGATGTGGTACACAAAAACATCATCTTTGAGGCACAACTGAAGGAAGGCGGCGCGTTGGATCTTCCCAGTGGCACGCTCCGTGTACTCTGCATCGAGACCGATGACCTTCATCTCCACCTTTTGGAGGGAGTTGGATACATTGTTGATCCACTTCCGAACAACCCTTGGGTGGTCGGTTACGGTGGCAACTATGCTCAACGATCCTTCGACGGACGCTAAAAACCTGCATCTCGATCTTTTTCGCCATTTGGAACCGCTAGACCGGAGGGCTATGGTTTGGAGAATTAGGATTAGATTGCTGGTCTAGCTGAAGAAGATGATTATTTAAAGGGGCTTCGGAATTACTCCAGGAGTATGTGAAGAGGTTAAAACAATGTGAATGCAGTGTGGTTTGGATGCAAATGAAGATGAAGGAGAGGTGAAGAAGCCGAGGAAAATCGGTTCCCGATGGAGAACTAAATGGGAGAGGTGGCCTGCAGGCAGTTGATTAGACGGCTAAGTAGACTAAACGAAAAGGCTATGCGGGTAGACTAAGGAGTGGTACCTATCCGTGTACGTGCCCATCCTTCTAGCGCTACATGTGCCACTTGCTAGTTGAGGTCACTCTTTCGAATCACCTGGCGAGGCATTTTATGATTCCTTTTTATTTCTGCACCCCTCCTGACAGGTGGGACCTATGCAAACGGATAGAAATGTGTCATAGCTGGTTCGGATGGATATTGGCACGTGCGTGGGAGACACAACATTCTCTAGTTAAGGAATAAGTACGCGATTACCCTCAAAAAAGAAAAAACCTTCGTCGCGCTTCCGCATGCACGAGAATTTGGTTCTGCTCGCAATATGGATGATACCTGGAGGACGAAGTGAACCCACAGGCATGCTACCACGGGAGAGCTATTTCCGCTATACAATACTACTCATGTTCCTACTACTCCTACTACTAGTAGTAGTACAACTGTGGTACACTTGATGGTCAAAATATTATTCATCCGGTCCTCACAGTGAAGTGTTAAGACCCTGCGCCCGAGGTGACACCAGTCCAGGCGGCGTGTTCGGGTTACCAAAGTTAGCCTCACACTACAAAAAAAATACTCTTCCGTGATGATACGTGTTTGTCACAGTAGGTCGCTTTTTTGTCATGCATGTACATCCATGACAAATTTATGACAGAATCAAGATAGTCATACATGTGTTGTCGTAGAAGTGTTCCATGACATTACCAAAATTATCATCACGGAAGTGTCCACTTCCATGACAATAAATCGCGCGTCACAAAAGTGCTTTCATCAAGGGTGACCGACACGTGGCATCCACCGTAACGGAACGCCGTTAAGCTATCGGGTCGGGTTTTGGATCCGATAACCCGTTAACAGCCCCGACCAATGGGAAATTTCCACGTGTAAAATTCTTATTGGCCGGACGAAACACGTGTCAGCTCGTCACTGGGTCAGATAGGCGCCTATGATACGTCGACACGTGGCACGGCCCAACAGAGGCCCATTCCTGTGAAAAGGCCGGCCCGTTTGACTTGGTCAAAAGGTGGCGGGCCGGCCCATGGAAAGCATGTTAACGGCCTGTTCGCGTATAGCCCATTTACAGCCCGCTAACCCAAGGCCCACTACGCCCTATCCGAATTAGGCCTAGTAGCGTCATGTGAGCCATCCAATATGATTCAAGCCCGTTTTCACTTCTGGCCCATGTATGGCCCATGACGTCTTTCGGCCCATATGAGGCCCTATGTAACTCTTGGCCTACTAATGGCCCGTGGTGAAACTGGCCCGTAATGAACAGTGTATCACTTTACACCCATTATCGGCCCGTGGTGAAACTGGCCCGTAATGAACAGTGTATCACTTTATACCCATTAACGGCCCGTTGTTCGGTTGGGCCGTTTCCAGCCCATGTTATCTTTCGGCCTTCTTAGAGCCCATTTATTCTTGGGCTCATTTCCAGCATTCGTTTACTTACGGCCCGTTATTGTCATTTTCTGCTTGTGGGCCAAATTCAGCCCGCGGTTATAGTCGGCCCGTTTGTGGTCCGTTAATTCGTTGGGCCATTTTCATAGCGTCATCAAATACGGCCTATTAACGATGGCCCATTATGGTCGGCCCATGAACAGACGATCCCAACTCTAGCCCGTTTACGGCCATAATGCGACTTCTTATTGGCCCATGTTTGGTCAATCGATCATACGGCCTGTTGAGGATATTGCTATCTGGGGTAAACCGGCTTGCAGGGCCCGGGTTACCTCCGTCAATGGACCCGAGATGTTAAAGCCCAAGGAGAAATAGAAGGGCCCAAGGCCTATAATCGGTTTAGAGGTTCACAGGCGTAAACCGGCCTGAGATAAAGCTTGCATTGTAAGTTAGGAATAGGGAGACCGACCCGGGCACGTTTATGAGCCGGAGGTCGGGACTTTGCAGACCGACGGGCGTCACCCGTGTATATAAGGGGACGACCCGACGGCGGTTTGAGGACAGAAAAACAACAACTCGAGGTTTAGGCGAAGCTTATCGCTCCCTAGCCCTCGAAACCCATCAATCCCATCACAACTAGACGTAGGCTTTTACCTTCATTGAAGGGGCCGAACTAGTATAAACTCTGTGTCCTTGCGTCCGCTTTAACCCCTTCAAACTAACCCGTTGCGATGGCTCCACGCTTAAGTCCTTTTGCCAGGACATCTGCCGTGACAAATCCACGACAGTTGGCGCCCACCATGGGGCTATCGCGAGATGGTTTCAAGTTTTTGGAGGGCCGCTTTGAAGGACTCGAGGGTTACGCTGTGGGACGGATGACCAAGAGCCGCCGCGGAAAACTCTACATCGACGACACAGGCTGGGGCCCCGACGCCGGCTCGATCGAGTACGGGTACCGGGTTCCCTTTGGCGGCATCCATGTTTTCATCGGCAAGATCGGAGAATCAGGCCCCGAGTTAGGCATCTGCGCCGACCTCGTCGAGACAGCTCAGTGCACGAGATCGACCCCGGATAAACCGACGAGGAAGCACGCCTTCGTGGGAGTCATCCACGGAGGGAGCTACGAAGAAGGATCCGAATCCGGTGACGAAACCGCCATCTACTCCGGCGATGAAACGTCGACCGGGGAAACCGAATCTCTTTACCAGCTGCAGGATGATCGGATTGGGGGTGGCTCCGATGGCAGCAGTATTCCGGACCCCTCTGATCTGCCTTATCGGGTTGGGATCTTCATGGCTGGAACACAGGCGGTGCCACGATCATCAACTGCAGCAGCAACGGTCTCCGGATCGGCAGCGGCAACGGCCGCGCGGGCAGGAGGCCCTACGGGTTCACCAGCCCAAGTTTTGTCAGACCTGTTTGACGCACTAGCAGCGCTCATGGCGGAAGCCAACCCGGTGGATCAGGAGGTTCACAATGCTGAGATTGCCAAAGTGAGAGAACAGATCACTCAGGCTAAAGCGGAGCTGGCAGCAGAAGAGATCAGGATGACGGCGGAGCGCGCCGCTTTAGATGCACAGGCTTACAGGCTCATGATGGACCAAAAGGCGTCTCAGGAAGTCCTAAAGAGAAAATCCCGATCTCGGTTACCCGCAGTCCTCGACGCTCGAAGTCTCTTCAACACCCCGGGGGTAAACCGTGTGGAGGCGACAGCCGGCGCCCCGGGTCAGCACCGGATAATAAACCTGCCTCGTCACAACACTGGTACACCACCGGCCATGCCAACGCCGTCAGGTCATTATTCCAACCCGATGGATAACCTCGTCGCGGCGGCGGCTCGGTTGGAAGCCATTCCGATCGAAGGAGATTCCCCGCAGGATGAAGAGACACGCCGGGTCAAGGAGCTCCTTAGGACTGCGTTGGCCCAGCAAGAAGCATATTCGCAAAGCCGTGATCGGATTCACTCCACCCCTCGCCCCAGCGGGAGCTATAGTAGGCGCGTGGAGGAGCCGGCCGTTTCAAGTAACGCCAGGCGTGAAGCGCTCCGCGGCAACAATCCGGCGGGCGTCGACAATGCTCACGAGAATGTGGATCGCACCCGTGCACGGGAGGCCGGATTAGCAGCGCAGCATCAGGCTCGTCAGCTTACACCTATCTTCCCAGCAGCTACGGTTGAATCGGGGGTGGTCTCCAGTTCTTTGGGAGTACCGTGCCTTGTTCCCGCTTTACGCAACGTACGCCTGCCCAAAGACTTCAAAGGCCCCCGCAAGGTACCAAACTACACGGCAGATCAGCCTCCGGAGACATGGGTGGAGAGCTATGAAATGGCTATGGAGATGCTGGATGTGGATGACACGGCGTGTGCCAAGTATTTTATTATGATGTTAGAAGGAACGGCCCGGACTTGGCTAAAGAGCTTACCACCTAATTCAATTAGTTCATGGGCCCAATTGCGCGCCCGGTTCATCAAGAATTTCAAGGACACGTGCAAACAGCCAATGTCGATAGTTGACCTAGCAGTCTGCGTTCAGCAAGAAGGGGAATCAACTACCCATTGGGTACGGCGGGTGTCAGAAGTTTTGCATTCGTCAGGTCGCATCAACGCAGACACCGCCGTAGTGCTGTTGGAAGGCAACTGTCGGTTTGGCCCTTTGAAGCTAAAGCTGGGCCGGATGAAGCGTGATTGTACAGATATAGGAACGCTCATGACCGCTTTAGTGAAGTATGCGGATTCTGACAGTACCAAGGATCCTGACTCTGGTGATGACAAAGCAGGGAAGGGAAAGAAGAACAGCAAAGGCCAGCAACATCGGCCGGCAGGTAATGGAGGCGGAGGTAAGCGTAAACCGGACGGGAGCATGGACTTGGTGGCCAGCACAAGTGCACAGGATAAAGGCCAGCGGCGTAAGGGGAAACAGCCAAGTTTCCGCGCACATCCTGGTCCTAATCCGGAGCGTTTGAACTTTTTCTTAAACCAGCCCTGTCCGAAGCACGGAACAAAGGAGGAACCAGCAGCCCATCTTTGGAAGGATTGTTATATCATGAAGGAATTCAAAACCTCAAACACTTTCCAATATGATCACAGCTCCGGCGGCGGTTCAGGTTCCGGATCAGGATACGGTGGCGGAAATTCCGGTCCAGGGTTCCAGGGTAATCCGGGCGGACAGGTCAGCCAAAATAATCAAAGTAATCAGAGTGGTTTCGGACAGCAGCAAACAGGTTATCAGAGCAACCCGAAACAGTTGAGTGGTGGACAGTATCACGTCTTTACTACAAGCTTGGATAAACGGGATAGAAAGCTTCAGAGGCGAGCAGTCAGTGCTATCGAACCGGCCACGCCTCACTATCTGCGCTGGTCAGAACAGCCTATCATATGGAGCCGAGAGGATCACCCTCCCAGGGTTTATAATCCGGGTCAGTTAGCGTTGGTGGTGGCGCCTCAGGTGGGAGGTTATAAGCTCACCAAGGTGCTCATGGACGGAGGGAGCAGCATTAACATCTTGTATTACGAGACCTTCCGTCGTATGGGACTGGTAGATAAGGATCTCAAACCGACCAATACAGTGTTTCACGGGGTGGTGCCTGGCAAGTCTGCATATCCGGTTGGTAAGATAGCCCTTGAAGTGGTATTTGGCGATAGTCACGATTCCAGATCAGAGACGCTGACGTTCGAAGTGGTTAAAATCCAAAGTCCGTACCACGCTTTGTTCGGACGGCCAGCTTATGCAAAATTTATGGCACGGCCCTGCTACGTGTATCTGCAACTTAAGATGCCAGGTTACAAGGGCACTATAACGGTTCATGGGAGCTGTCGAATCGCTTTGGAATGCGAGGAAGGAGATGCGACTTATGCAGAATCGGTTTGTGCTACGGAGGAGCTAAAGCAGTACAAAGACAGTGTTGACCCGGAGGACATGACTTCGTTAAAGAAGCCAACCACGGACCACGATCCGGCCTTGAAGTTCAAATCGGCTGCCGAAACTAAGCTTGTTGACTTTGTACCTGGCGATCCATCCAAGCAGTTCAGTATCAGCGCAAACCTGGATCCAAAATAGGAAAGCGCGCTCATCGAGTTCATCCGTGAGAATCGGGACATCTTTGCATGGAAGCCGTCTGACATGCCTGGTGTACCGAGGCGACTCGCTGAGCACACCCTTAATGTGGATCCTAAGTATAAACCGGTAAAGCAGTTTTTACGCCGGTTTAACGAAGAAAGGCGTAAAGCGATTGGTGAGGAAGTGGCCAGGCTCCTGGCAGCTGGGTTTATCATTGAGGTTTTTCATCCCGAATGGCTTGCTAATCCGGTGCTAGTTCTTAAGAAAAACGGCACCTGGCGCATGTGTGTGGACTACACAGACTTGAATAAAGCTTGCCCAGCGGATCCTTTTGCTCTCCCCCGGATTGATCAGATCATTGATGCTACGGCAGGTTGCGAGCGTTTAAGTTTTTTGGATGCCTATTCGGGTTATCATCAGATCAAGATGGCAGTTAAGGACCAGGAGAAGACAACGTTCATTACTCCCTTTGGAGCCTTCTGCTATGTGTCTATGCCCTTCGGGCTTAAGAGTGCGCAGGCTACTTATCAACGATGTGTGCAAAATTGCCTCCACGAGCAGATTGGTCGTAATGTGCACGCTTATGTGGATGATATTGTGGTCAAGTCACGAAAGAAGGAGACCCTGGTTGACGATTTGAAGGAGACTTTCGATAACTTGAGAGTGTACCAAATGATGCTCAACCCGGCTAAATGTGTTTTTGGTGTACCTGCAGGCAAGTTGTTGGGATTTTTAGTGTCCCATAGAGGAATTGAGGCCAATCCAGAAAAGATCACAGCCATCACCTCCCTGGCCAAACCGAAATGCATCAATGATGTTCAGCGCATGGCCGGGCGGATTGCAGCGTTAAGCCGGTTTATCAGTCGCCTTGGTGAAAAGGCGATCCCCTTGTATCAAATGCTCAAGAAGACGGATCAATTTGTCTGGAGTCCGGAGGCTGATAAAGCGTTTGAGGACTTGAAGCGACAGCTAGTCAATCCGCCAGTTTTGGCAGCCCCTGTAGATAAAGAGCCACTCCTGTTATATGTTGCTGCGAATGCCAGAGCGGTTAGTGTGGCGATGGTGGTAGAACGAAAGGAGGCTGGAAAGGAACATCCGGTTCAGCGACCGGTTTACTATATCAGTGAAGTACTTATCGAGTCCAAACAAAGGTATCCGCATTGGCAGAAGCTGGTATATGGTGTTTTTATGGCAAGCCGGAAGCTGAGGCAATATTTTCAAGGACACCCCATCACGGTGGTCAGTTCTGCTCCTTTGGGTGACATTATACAGAACCGGGAGGCGACCGGTCGGATTGCCAAGTGGGCTATCGAGCTCGGGCCGCACGATTTAAGGTACGTACCCCGGACGGCCATAAAATCACAGGCACTTGTCGATTTCATAAACGATTGGACAGAGTTACAAGCGCCTGAGGAGAAGCCAGATAATACCTATTGGACCGTTCATTTTGACGGGTCAAGGCAATTGGAAGGCTCGGGGGCTGGAGTCGTTTTAACTTCCCCACGAGGAGATAAGTTTTGTTATGTCCTCCGTTTAATGTTCCCCTGTACAAATAATGCGGCTGAGTATGAAGCTTTGCTTCATGGTCTTCGGATGGCTAAAGAGATGAATCTGAGCAGAGTTAGGTGCTTTGGTGATTCGGATCTGGTGGCTCAGCAGGTATCTGGCACCTGGGATTCTAAGGACCCGCTCATGGCTGCGTACCGACGTGAAGTAGATATGGTGGCCGGGCATTTCAAAGGCTATCAAGTGGACCATGTGGACCGCAGAAAGAATGAGGCAGCGGACGCTTTAAGCCGCTTGGGCTCTCAGCGTAAACCGGTCCCACCCAATGTTTTCTTGGACGTATTGTATCACCCATCGGTACAGCTGCCCGGTGAGCTGGAGTTGGCTGTTCCTGATCCGGAGGCTCAATTGGTGGCGGCTCTTCACATCACCCCGGATTGGACGCTCCCTTATCTGGCATATATGAACCGGGGTGAGTTGCCAGAAGATGAAAGCTTGGCTCGACAGATAGTACGACGGTCCAAGTCTATGACCATTTTCAAAGGAGAGTTACATCATCGCAGCGTGTCAGGAGCGCTGCAACGGTGCGTATCCCCTAAGGAGGGGTGCGAGATATTACGAGAAATACATGAAGGGGATTGCGGCCACCACGCCGGTTCAAAATCATTAGTGGCTAAAGCGTTCCGCCACGGTTTCTACTGGTTAACTGCTCATGCTGATGCAGAAGACCTGGTCAGGTTATGTGATGGGTGCCAGAAATTTTCCAGACGAGCACACATACCGGCTCAAGAATTGAGGATGATTCCAATCACTTGGCCGTTTGCGACTTGGGGTCTTGATATGGTTGGGCCTTTTAAGCGTTCCAAAGATAAGAAGACCCACCTACTGGTGGCGGTTGACAAATTTACAAAGTGGGTGGAGGCAGAACCTGTCAGTAAGTGTGATGCTGCCACGGCGGTTCAGTTTATAAAGAAGGTGATCTTCCGGTTTGGATTTCCACACAGCATCATCACAGATAATGGTACCAATCTATCCAAGGGGGCCATGAAAGAGTTCTGTGCACGGGAGCATATACGGCTTGATGTTTCTTCGGTAGCGCACCCACAGTCTAATGGTCAGGCAGAACGAGCGAACCAAGAGATCTTGAGAGGTATCAAACCCCGGCTTCTAGTCCCTTTGCAAAGGACGCCGGGTTGTTGGGTGGAGGAGCTACCGTCTGTATTATGGAGCATCAACACCACGCCTAACAGATCCACGGGGTTTACGCCGTTTTTTATGGTTTATGGAGCAGAGGCGGTTCTCCCAAGTGATATACGACATGACTCACCTCGCGTGGCAGCATATGTTGAAGCGGACAATGAGCAGGCACGGCAGAACGCTCTTGACTTGTTGGATGGGGAGCGTGACTTGGCAGCTGCCCGTTCAGCGATTTACCAGCAAGATCTTCGCCGTTACCACAGCCGTCGGGTTAGGACCAGAACCTTTCAGGAGGGGGATTTGGTGCTTCGGCTCATCCAGGATCAGTCTGATCAGCATAAATTATCCCCGCCTTGGGAAGGACCTTTTGTGGTCAGCAAGAATCTGAATAATGGGTCATATTACCTGATTGATATTCGAGAGCACAAGGATTCACGCACATCAGAGGAGGAGACCAGCAGGCCGTGGAACATAGCTCATCTTCGACCTTATTATACATGAGCCTTGGGCTCTGTTTATGTACATATCATGACCATGTATATATTATGATTAATGCAATAAACCGGAGCCTCGAGTAAAGCGGGGTCTCTGCTGTTCTTCACATCATGTGTGTTTACCCCTGGAGGTCGCTTCACAGAAGTTCAAATTATAAATTCCGGTTTAAAAGCCGGTTCAAGGGAAGATGTCTCCTACAAGGCTGTGAAGCTCTTAATATCCGGTTCAATATCCCGGTTCAAACATGGGGCTTCCTGTTCAAACATAGGTCGCATTCGAACCAAAGAGAACACAGCTATTCAAACATGGGGCTTCCTGTTCAAACATAGGTCGTATTCGAACCAAAGAGAACACAGCTATTCAAACATGGGGCTTCCTGTTCAAACATAGGTCGTATTCGAACCAAAGAGAACATAGCTATTCAAACTTGGGGCTTCCTGTTCAAACATAGGTCGTATTCGAACCAAAGAGAACACAGCTGTTCAAACATAGGTCGTATTCGAACCAAAGAGAACATAGCTATCCCTATAAAGTCAGTTGGGGACCTAGTCGGCCTGAACCGTAGCTACACCTCCGGGGGGCTTGGTCATGTCTTGACGACGGTAATGCCTTCTGGCTGGCACATTTGCCACTGAATCAGTTGGGGACCTAATCGACTTGAACCGTAGATTACGCCTTATGGGAACTCGGTCATGTCTTGATGATGGTAATGCCTTCTGGTCGGCTTTTTAGCCAATGAATCATTTGGGGGCTTGGTCGTGTCCGAACCAACGCAATGCCACTTGATCGGCCCTTGGCCATTGAGTCACTTGGGGGCTTGGTTGACGAACCAATGCAATGCCATTTGACCGGCATATTTTCCACGATTCAGTTAGGAACCTAGTCGACCTAAACCGTAGCTACACCTCTTGGGGGCTCGGTTTTGTCTTGACGATGGTCACGCCTTCTGAACGGTTCATAGTAACCACTATTTGCATGCGTTTTACTATCGCGTTGCCTTTTCATATTTGGTTTTTGTTTTCTGCCTTTATTGTGGTATTTTTTGTTCTTCGGAACGTCAAGTATTTTTAAACCGATTCAGCTGACATAGCCTGGTCCGTTTTTTAACCCAGAGGCAAGTTGCCCGGTTTGGCAAAGGCGCAGCACGGTTCATAGGGTCGGAAGATCTTGTGTATTCAGTAAAGACAGGAAACAAAGTTGGAAAACGTCATTGGAAAGAGCATCAGTACCCGTGCGCGAAGGCACATTCAAATGCAGAGGTATTAAACTATCTTATTACAAGGCAACGTAGTGCCTGAATATATTGTTCGTTGACGGATTAAAACGTCACCAATTAATGTGAACCGGAGCGTTGATTACGCCTGTTCGCCGCCTCGGTTCGAAGGCTGGGGATCATCTTGCGCCGCTTCAGCTCTATCTTGGTTACCCATTGGCTGGAAATCAGCAGTGGTCCAGTCGATTCCCATTAGCGCTTGAAAGACAGCTTCTTCGTGAATCAGCAAAGACGGTTCAATGTCAGGGGCATAGGTATGCTTACGGATTGGAGGAATGAGATTTTCCGCTTCAGGGACCGGGCCAGCTACTCGCTTATTCTGGTTATCATACTGGGCTTGGTAATGGTTCAGATCTGCTTCTTCAGCTAATTGACAAGCTAGGGGGCGCACCGCCCGGTTTATCGCCCTCAAATCATCTTCACCAAAGTCTGAACCGTCTTCCTTCAAGCTGGGGTATCCTTGGGCCGCTTCAACAGGATCGAAATCTGGTACCCACGCTTTGGCCCGGATCAAGGCAGTGATGGCTCCAGTCCGAGCAGCTGATCTTTTCAACTCTTCAATCCGGGCTGGAAGCATGGACAGCCTCTTTAGCGTGTCTTGGATCAGAGACGGTGCAGGGTTGTTATGCGATGCAGTGGTGATAGCCCTCTGTGCTCCGGTGTACAACTGTTCAATCAGGGTATAGGCAGCTTTGAGTTTCATCCGCACATCAGAACCCAGGTGTCCAATACGTGTGCCTGCAGTGTTTCAAGATGGGTTACAAACCGGACATAGGATATAACAGACAAAGTACAAATTAGAAGAAGGGCGTCGAAAGAAATTTACCAAAGACGGCAGAGGTCATGGAGTGTATCTGTCGCTTCACGGTGGATAATTCATCAACCACCGGTTTAAGAGCAGCTTCGGCATTTTCAGCCCTCTTTGTCAAAAGAGCTTTTTCAGTAGCCCAATCGGCTTGTTCCTTCTTGCGGTTTTCCTTCAGCTGTTCCATAACAGTTAAGGCATTGGACAATTCCTCCTTCGCTTTCTCAGTCTCAGCCTGTTGGGTTCTTAAGATTTCCTGAAGGTCCGAGACTTGTTTCGATTTGGCCTTCAGATCCCCCTGCAGCAGGTCACCAACAGTGTTCAGAAAATATTGCACGGTTTGGAAGTATCAACCACACAAGCAAGTTATGTGCTCGATACTTGGGGGCTAATGCATACTTGATTTCAACACATGTTTTCCATTACAAAAAGTCCCAAGAGTAATACAAGTATTTAAACTTGGCACTTGGGGGCTAATGGTTATTTAATGATGTTTTCTGATTACGACCTATGTTGAAGCTCTGGGTTTTCTAAACCGGACCTTAATGGTCAAGGCAGCCTGATCCGGATTACCGTCTCGGTTTGGAAATATTGATAAGCTAAGTTGCAATGGAATGAAACACGAGATTTACCTCAAGTTTCTCCTTCATCATCCTGATCATGCCAGCTTCATAATCCCGACTGGTGTACAGTCGGTTCAGGTACCCAGAATAAAGATCCGGGGCGCTTAAAGAGGCGTACGTAGAGGAGTCAAGGTCCCATTTGCCCTTTATGGCCGAGATTTCGTCCTTGGCAGTGTGTTTGGCCAAAGTAGCAGTATCCCCCGGTTCAGAGCGGCCAATGCCGGTAATCACAACATCGTCATCCTTGGAGTCGCTGCTCTGCAGTGGCCCTGTCGGTTTATCAACAGTTGCAGAAGGGGGGATGGATTCATCAACCCGAACAGGACTGGCAGGCGGATTAGTACGGCTGGCAGATTTGATAGGCCTTTCTTCAGCACAGGTGTCATCTTGCGGAGATAGATAATTCTGAGTATCTTCACGACCCGGAGCGTCAGCACCAGGAGCTTTCTCCGGTTCAGGAGCGGCAGTTCCTTCAGCCAGGTTATCCAGACGAGCCTTCTTGCTCGGTCTAGGTTTAGCCCTGAAAAAAAAACCCAAAGATTGAAAAAACGGTATAAAATGGATTAAGAGACCCATACAGAGATATGTGGTGATCGGTCCAACTTACCCAATAACCGTCTTCAACGGTGGCAGTTGAGTGGCTGAAGATTCACCGGAAGATGAATGGGAAGTGACCTGATAATCGGAGTCAGATGGATTTAGAGGCTGACGAGTTAAACCTGCTTTAGGAGGAAAGCTAGCGCATAAATCGGAGACCTCTGAGCGGCGTTTCCGAACTGGGCTGTTCGATAAACCGGCGGAGGTGACTACCTGGCCGCTATGCCGTGTGGTGCGTCGGGCTTCATGTTGCTGGGTCTTCACAAGAAATTTGGGATCCAAGTAAGCAAGAGGGTGAGAAAATTTAATTTTCCGGTTTGCTTGGCGAGGTTTTTTCAAAGGCAAAGGAACGGCATCAGAAGAAAGAATAGTTACCTCTGGGCCTTCAGCATTGCTCGCTTCAGCGTCGTCCTGACAAGTATCATCATCAATAAGATGTATAAAAAGTAAGCCAACTGAATCGAGGTCTACCCCAAGGTCCGGATTACCCACATCATCCTCCTCTAAATCGGGGGTAGAGGAAGCAGTGTTCCTTTTCTTTGTAGCGGGCTTCTTCACCCTTGTCTTGGGTCTGATTATCTTTTCGGTTGGCTCCTGAAACTTCTTGCTCCAAAACGGATCATCTCCTATCTCAGAAAGGACTGGAAGTTAACAATATATATAAGGAGATCAAAAATTCTATAATAAACAGAGAGGAGTTACTTACAGCAGGTGGTTTGTTTGCGGCGCAAAATGGAAGCAGGCCGGTTCGGGCGCAAACATGTTCCGGTTCATTCAGCATCTTTTTCACAGCTTCAGCGGCTTCGTCCTCCGTCAGCTGAATGTTGCAGTGCCTCAAAGGATCATCAACCCGACCCGTGTATTGGCACATTAAACCGGAGCGGATGCTAAGGGGCAGGATGCTCCATGAAATCCAGCAACGGGCAAGATCTACCCCCGTTAAACCGTTAGCCATGAAGGCTCTGAGCTTGGACAGCTGAGGGGCATACTTACTCCTCTCTTTGGCGGTTAGCCGTGGGGGGAAGGGGTGTGTATTGCTAAGTCTCTCTGGACGGAAGCCGGGCAGTGGATTTTCTTCAGCAGGGGAAGTATCCTTGCAATAGAACCAAGTGCAATTCCATTCTTGCGGATGACTATGCAACTTGGCGTGAGGATAGGTCACCTCTTTCCTCTTTTGAATTGCCATACCACCCAGTTCCATATTAGGGCCGTCGGTAAATTCAGTACGTCGGTTCAGATGGAAAAAGTCCCGGAACAGCTCTACAGTAGGTTCCTCTTGGAAGTACACCTCGCAAAGCACTTGAAAATGGCAGATATTCGTGACTGAGTTTGGACCAACATCTTGTGGGCGCAGCCTGAAATTAGCCAGGACGTCCCGATAAAATTTTGAACCGGGTGGATTAAAACCCCGGGCCAGGTGATCCGCAAACACCACCACTTCTCTCTCCTGCGGGGTAGGAGGACATTCATTTCCTGGAACCCTCCAATGGATGGTATTTTTGCTACTCAAAGCACCAGTCAGAACTAAGTTGTTTAGTTGGGTCTCAGTGATGCAAGAGGGAACCCGGTTGCATTCGTACACCTGTTTTGCCATGAGGAAATCTACAAGATAAAGGTATTCCGGTTTGAGAACAAGTGTGATTGTAAACCGAAGATGCTCTTATATAGAGTCAGGTTATCTACAAGGATATCAACCAGCGGTTCATCAAGGGGACTAATGGATGTGTGGATCGGTTTGTTCTCTTTGCTAAGAGTTAAACCGACCAGATCTAACAGTTGTGAATATGAAAGCAGAAACAGATCCCGTACGGATTCTTTCAAAGCAATGGATCTACAGCTAGGGCGAAAAAGAAGCAAAAATATGAGGTTAAGCTCACAGCAGAACAACATAAGTTTGATAAGCAGGGAAATGAGCGAGATCTAAAGAGGTGAATACAGATTTATGGAGAATACTGAGAGGGACTACAAATCACAATACAGGTATCGTCATCTATTCGCAAAAGCTCTCAGCGTATATCGAACTGACGATGTCGACCTAGTGTCAAAGCTGCTATGGGGATGAACAAGAAACAGCGGCAGGATGACGAACCCTAGAACAGATCTAAAGCAAGAAGTACAGGGGCCTTACCAGAGTTCAAACGGAGGTGGAAGGTCGCCGCGGTGCTCTGATCCGATCAGGTTGATGCAGCGGCCGGAGTTGATGCAGTGGCTGACGGCGGAGGCGGAGCTCTGAGGTCTGGGTCGCAAGGAAGACGAAGAAGGGGACGAAAGGGAGGAAAGAAAGATGGCCTTCAAGCCCTATTTATAAGGCGCGGCGCGCGTGTCAGGCGCGCGAATCCAGGGGCCGGAGATTTCGGGAGCCCTGCCGTCGCCCTGATTCTTGCGGATTAGCAAAAGGAGACGATAATTTCGCACTAACGTCATATCGGTTCACCGCAGTAAAGGAGACGAAGAAGACGGCGGTTCAACAGTTACTGGAAGACATTTGAAAGACAGAAATTTTTTATTAAGGATTGACATGAACCTGTTCAAATCAATCTGGGGCCTAATGTTGAGGATATTGCTATCTGGGGTAAACCGGCTTGCAGGGCCCGGGTTACCTCCGTCAATGGACCCGAGATGTTAAAGCCCAAGGAGAAATAGAAGGGCCCAAGGCCTATAATCGGTTTAGAGGTTCACAGGCGTAAACCGGCCTGAGATAAAGCTTGCATTGTAAGTTAGGAATAGGGAGACCGACCCGGGCACGTTTATGAGCCGGAGGTCGGGACTTTGCAGACCGACGGGCGTCACCCGTGTATATAAGGGGACGACCCGACGGCGGTTTGAGGACAGAAAAACAACAACTCGAGGTTTAGGCGAAGCTTATCGCTCCCTAGCCCTCGAAACCCATCAATCCCATCACAACTAGACGTAGGCTTTTACCTTCATTGAAGGGGCCGAACTAGTATAAACTCTGTGTCCTTGCGTCCGCTTTAACCCCTTCAAACTAACCCGTTGCGATGGCTCCACGCTTAAGTCCTTTTGCCAGGACATCTGCCGTGACAAATCCACGACACGGCCCGTATAAGGCCCATTGATGATACGGCCCGTAGAATGCCCATTGTTTCTACGGCCCGTAGAAGGCCTACTATTTCTACGGCTCGTTGAAGGCCCACTATTTCTACGGCCCGTAGGAGGCCCAGTGTCACTACAGTAAATATTAGCCCATGGTTATTGTGTCCTAGTTTTAAAAAATAGGTTATTGCAGCCACTACTTAACCGTGGAAAAAGAACTGCAATGACTACAAGCAAACAAATAAATAAGACAACAAGGAAATAAATAAGCAAGCAACTAACGCTAGGCTATCACGGCTATTACACATATTACATCCACTGGGCATCAAAGTTCGCCACCAGTGCAAATATAGGGAACAAAGCAGCATATCATATACACTGGCCGCCAAAATTGGCCACCAGTGCAAATAAATGCGGCAGCAAAACAAGAGCATAACTGAAACAACTTCAGAAGAGCTCAAGAAACGTTATCCTGAGTATCCACCATGCTGGCAATAAGCTTAGCAAGCTGATTAGCTTTGTCCTGTTTGGCGCTAAAATCCTCCAACGCTTGCTGTTGCACCAAAAAGTATGCATCTGAATGCTCCAGGGACTTCCGCAGTCCTTCCGCTTCTTGTCGCAGCACAGCTGATCGATGTCTTTCAGCTTGTAGTTGAGACTCAAGAAACCGAACTGATTCAGACAGTGAGTTTGAATAGCTTGTGCAAGAGGTAGTGGCCAGTAACTCCAACACTAAACCAAGACAGGATGTGTCACTATCCTAAACCTTATTTGCATTACTTCCTTTACAGTTGCTTAATAAGGCACTCTTCCCCAATATCCTGTCAGCATTCTAAAAGAAGAAACAAGCAGACACATAACAAGTTTAGCATGTACTAGCATATGAAACTCATTTCGGTGAACCAGTTCATTAGTAAGGTGGACAGGATTAAACTACCAAGTCTTGTATTGCCAAGTACTAGTACATAATAAAAGCATCAAACAAACATATATCTATGTCCTATGGTAGCAATGGAATCTTAAATTAGAACAGTTGTTCTTCAGGTTTAGGCACTTGTTCTACATGAACAGAGTACAGTAAGACGCAAGAATATAATACTTAAAAATAGAAAATGAGCTCATTGACCTTACCACATTCTTGGTTTGGGACCAGTACAGAACAAGGCGTTCCCAGTCATCGTCCAGTAAATGTGTCTCAGGAGAACGTAAGGGAATTTGATGAGTTTCTTTGCCGGTGAAGTACGTTTTCTTCAGGTAATTCCGATACTACCACCAAGCATTCTTGAAGATAGCAGAGGTATTAGCACAGGTTACCTCATCCTGGGTTTCCAAATCGGTCCTTCTCTATAGAGAAAAATGGGAAAATTTGCTGTATTATAACCATCATGGAGGTAGGATGTATGGGACGAAGCAAAGTAATTGCCATGAATAACATTACTTACACATAACTCCTGGACAAACACCTGCAACTGGCATTTTCCTTCATCTTCAGTATAATATTTCCAAGATGGGAAGATACGCACATACGATTTGACAACATCAAATGCGATAGATACTAAACTACGACTAGCTGGTTGTGCTTCCTCCACAGGAATAGGCGTACTAACTGGTGGAGTTGGGGTTCGCCGTGATAGTACTGGCCCTTTGGGCACTGGAGCTGCCTTACTAACTGCTCTTGTTTGGGAGCTCTGTGGTGGAGATGGTGTTGTGTCAACAGGAACTGGATTACTATTGGCTGGGGTTGGGGTTAGATTGGGTGAAGCTGGTTCTCTGTCCATCGTAGAGGTACAATCTGCGAGAGTTTCGGTTATGTGTGGTAGGGCTGGTTCTTGTGCATGTACAACCGGGGTGCTATCTCCACCAAGAGGTAGCACTGTTTTATTTCAAGACCGCGTTTTTAGTCCGCTAGATACTGGCATCACCCGCTCCAATTCAAATGGCTGATAAACAGGAAACATAGTTGAATGTACAGACATTGTATGGAGACAGATGCAATAGATAGTGTGGAAAAAAGAGGGCATGAAATATTTGACATGTATATTGTTTAACTAAAACGGATAGCATGACATAATTTCACATATATGATGTCTATCTAAACTGGATAGCATAGCATATCATAATTCAAAGATATGATGAATAACTAAACAGGATCGCATGACATAATTCACCTACATGTTATCTAAGTAATCAGGATCGCATCATTTAATTCACATATGTGATTTGTATGCTAAACAGAGGGCATTCGATATGATGTCTGAACTAAGAACATGGTGTTGAATATTGTGTATATGATATCTAAACAATGCAATGCAAGACACCGTATGCATGATATGAGCAGTATAACCGTGCCAAGTTAGAGCATACACCTCAGTGGGGGAATAGGACTGGTCATCTGTCTCTGAATCCATCTTTGAGGAGCTATCGGGACCCAACAAGAGATCTGCTTCGACAGGTAGCACTGTCTGCTTTGAAGGCCTTGTTTTCACTCCAGATTTTTCCATCTCCCACCCAAATGGCTGATTCACAGGAAGAGTAGTTTAATGTACAAACATTGTCGACAAATGATAATGTAATGAAGAAAAGGATGGGCAAGATATCATTCAAATATATGATGCCTGGTTAAACAGGATGGCATTGCACATTTCACATATATTATGGCTGGCTAAAAGACATGAGACTGCATAATTCCCATATATGATATAGAACCTAAATAGGTGGCATTACAGAACATGTCTAAACTAAGCAGATGACATATATGATGTCAAAAGTAGGCACTGCAAGGCAACATATGCATGATATGACTAACATCATCATGCCAAGGTAGAGCAAACACCTTGGGGGTAAATAGGAGTGGTCAGCGGCGTCCGAATCCGCCTCAGAACAGATATCTTCCTCTGGATTACAATCTATAGAGGGGTGGGGAGGGTTTGCCATTGAACCCACCATGGAGCGATGTCTGCATGACATTGTATTGCCGCGAAAAACTCTTCTCTTTTTCTGTACATGTTCAGCATGACTGTGTACAATATCTGACATGCATACGAAAAAAATATGGTGAGATTATGTAAGGAGAGCATGCAGAAATTTAGAGTGATGGTAAAAACCAGTGGATCGATGTTTTTCCGTTGAACCAAAGTAGCCCTAATGGATCGACATGAATGTATAGTAATAAGTGATGCAACAAGTGTACAACCTCTTTGCCGTAGCCATGTCGACCTCAGCATCATTGGGTTGGTCGTTGAAGCAGTTGAGGCGGAGGTGGCTGTCGGAGGTGTGGAGGAAGATCTGAGGAATATGTAGATGGCGTCCAGGGCACTGCTCTGTTGTGATGGATCGTTCTGTCATTGGAGCAGCTCCGCTGAGCCGTAAGACGTCAAGGTTGAAGCAGCACAAGACATACATCGTCAATCTCAAGTGGGACTCTAATAGCATCTCCAATAGATGATGTAAAATGGATGTAAAATTAACATCACCAAAAACCACCTGACTACAACAGATGAGGTAAAAACTGTTGACTCTGAACTTAACTGTCGAAACTGAAATGTACTGTAGAATCTGAATGCTACTGTCGAAACTGAATGGAATGGTAGCAGAGAGGCACTTGACATGTAGTTTAGGGAGGGCCTGCAGTTCATCTTCAACCTGCACCCCCCTGAGCCGCCAGCCACCACCGGCCGAACTGTCGGCCCCAGCGCCTCCTCGCCGCCCCGAAACAACTCGCCACCGCCGCCCCGGCCAGCCCTCTAGGCCCCCACCCCAAACCCTAAGATAGATAGTGAGGTACCTCTCCGGCGAGCCCCCGTCCCCGCTGCGGGTGGTTCTTCCTTAACTCCAGTGAGCCCCCAACCCCTGAAAATCGACTGACCCAAAAGTCGATTCAGTCGACTGAAGTGTGGCTTAATCGGCGCAGAGCAGCGGCACGAGCGCGAGAGGGGCAGAGCAGCAGCAGCAGCTGGGCGAGCGAGCGATCGAGCGAGAGCCGGAGCAGCAGCAGAAGATCTGGATGGTATGGACGCCGCCGCCGAAGGGGCCTCGCACTGGGGGAGAGCCGCCGTGGAGATGTCGCCCGCGGCGCCGGCTTCAAGGTAGCCGCTCCATGGGGGTGCGGGGTGGAGCACCATCGGCGCCGGGAGGTCGAGTTAAGGAGAAGGTGCGATGCGATGAGTGTACAACCTCTTTGGTGGCGCCGAGTAGGCCTCGGCTTCGTCCGAGGAGTCGGTGAGGATGTTGCGGTTCCGGTGGAGCAGGTTAAGGCGGTTCTGTGTGGATGGAGCAGCCGCGATAGACGAGGCGATCATTGGAGCAGCTCCTCGGAGGTGGAGGACGGGGCAGCTGAACCGGCGGGACGGCGAGATGGACGACGGATCCTCATCCGCGGAGGTGGACGAGGGACGTCGAGCTGTTGCGGTGGACGACGTCGTCGGGGAAAAGGCTCCGGCTGGGCAGCGGTGACGTGGCGGACGGAGGATGGTGGGGTTTCGCGGCTGGAGCAGAGAGGTTATGGCGGCCTGGGATTTCGAATGGCGAAAAGGGGGTGATGGGAGTGGGTGAAGCATGACTTAGGAACGCGCTTGTCCAAAATGTAGGGTGTGTTACAAAAGTAACCCCCACCGATTTGAACTAGCGGCGCTTTCGGCTCAGGGTTAGAAGGGGGATTTTGCGTGTCGGGATTTGGCAGCTGGAGGGAGTTTTTGCGCGCGTTGTAATTTCGGGATAGCAAGGCGCGGGTTGTGAAGGCGCCAGTTTTGGGAGCACGATATCTGAATTTTCGGGATATAACAAGACGCGGGTTGAATACAGGGACAAGCCTAACGTGTCGTAATATTGTACTTGTACGTACCAAATCAATTCGCACTTCCCTCAACCAAAAAGAAAACGAAAAAAATAAAACTATTCACACCACACAAAGAGAGAGTCTTGCATGTTTTACTATACAAATGCTATTGAAAGCTACTCCCTCGTTCCATCTATATAGGGCCTAATGCGTTTTTCGATGCTAACTTTGACCAAATATTAGAGCAGTGATATATGACATGCAACTTACACAAAGCGCACCGTTAAATTCGTCTATGAAAGGTTCTTTCAATGATATAATTTTCACATTGTGCATGTCATGTACTATTAATCTTGTCAATAGTCAAAGGCGGTCTTAAAAATCTCATTACGCCCTATATAGATGGAAGTAGGGAGTATGAATCCATGTTATGTCCGATTAATTTTTTTCACTTGCTGTATAATGCATGTAACCTACTCATACCAACATTTTAGTGCATTCCCAATGTCTATACTACCGCTGCAATTCGAATTAAATTTGAATTTGTTTCTCTATTTCAATAAGAATCAACAATCATGATTGTTGCCAACTTCAACCATCATAGTTTCCTTGCTATCCGTCAGATATAAATCAGACGGCCTATAATGCAGGATGGCAGGCACACCATCATCAACAACTCCATTTTTTATAAGAGTAGAGATAAAATATATTAAATGTAGTATACCATGTTCATAACCACACCATGTGTACCACCGTTATATATATTCACAGATCCGTCGGTTTGAAACACTATGATACATTCATCAAATATCCAAATTCGCTTTTTATAATGAAGTATATATGATCTCTATTCGTCTTTTACACCCACACAACCCTCTTATCTTTGCAGCTAGCGCTAACTTTCTCTTGTGCATGCACATGCCCGCATCCCTCTCACCCTCCCTCAGCATTCTCTAGCTCCATCACGCAATTTCGTCTTTTCACTTTAGGTCGTTCACCCACGATGTGTGTAGGCCCCCTAGCTCCTTCTTTCCGGCACACATCAATTGATATGCCTCTCTAGCCAGGTGTGCCTAGCACAAACACAAGCTTCCCCTCTTCTCTTGTCACCGTCCATGCCTCACTCCCACCACTCTTTTCATCGTTCTCGTACTCGCACACTCCTCCCCCTCGATATAGTATGCCTCTCATACCACCTCCTACATGCATCCCTCTCTCTCTCTCTCTATCCTTCTCCTCGTGCCTCATTTGCTTCTAACACACACATGCATGTATATCGATCGATCTCCCAACATATACCTAGATCGACTTTAACTATCCACCATCGATCGACGTACCTCACAAGTTATGTCTCTCCTTTCTCTTGCAAAGGGCGATTGATCTTCCTATGTAGTTACGTCTGCTTACCACAGCCACATCATCCCCCCTCATCATTCGTGCATGCCTCCTGACCCGTCTCTCACACGCACGTGCACAGACAACAAGCAGCCATCTCCTCTCTTATTGATATTGCGGGCGTGCCCTCCATTTGTCTAGCAAGCCTATACCACAATTTGTTAGAAGCAACTCCACTACCGCCCCCTCCAACGCTCTAGCTCTGTCTCTCTCCCAACCTTATTCATCTCCTGCACATATGCATGGATGCCGATCGATCTACCTTAATACATGAGGCAGATCGATCTCCTTAATACATGAGGTAGGCTTCTCTCCTCCTCCACACATATACCTGCCATTGTACCTCTATAGTTAATTGGGCCTCCCTCTTCCCCCACCACACACCGATAGTCGAGCGCTGCAGGTAGGTATCCATGCCATAGAGACAAACTACACATGTCCCATCTCACGTTCCAGTAGGCCAGCCACTTTATATCTTTGACATGGGCACACACAAATTCGATGGCACTCTTTATCGATCGCGCGCGCACACACACACACACATCATCATCCCTCTCTTTGATTCTATGGACACCTCAAGCCGATGATACCTCCACTCTCTTCTCGTGGATCGCCCCCTCTATATATATGTTATATCCAGGACTCTATTTCACACACATTGCATATGTTAAATTTTTTGATTGACCACCCCCCCCCCCCACAAAAAAAACTCTCAAGAACCCACACACTATATATCTCTAGGTTTGTATCTCTCTCACACAACCCCATGTAGGTGGTGTACATATACAGGAAGAGAATAGGTGCACCGTGCATGTACTCACGCTTCGTGCCCAGCCACACCCGCGCGGGTACACGGTGGAGCTCATTTCTTTACGAAATGGCAGCCCACGTGGTAATTTGAACGCCTGTAGCGGTTGTTTACCTAGGGAGGTCGTGTGCCACGCGTGCACGAAACAAAGTTCGACTTGACGCGTTGCCGCATTATTTTTAAATAAAGTTATAGCGCTCAATGGCACGTACACAGAATACAAAACAATTTTTATGGAGGAAAAGGTAGTCCGCTCTTCAGAGTATCTCACACAAGGCTCCGGTGGCCTCTCTCTCTCTCTCTCTCTCTCTCTCTCTCTCTCTCTCTCACCGTTGGTCATTTATCCGGCCGCATCCCGTCCGCCGGGGGAAAGGGAGTGCGGTGGCCTCTCTCTCTCTCTCACCATTGGTCACTGATCCGGCCGCATCCCGTCCGTCGGGGGAAAGGGAGTGCGGTGGCCTCTCTCTCTCTCACCGTTGGTCACTGATCCAGCCGCATCCCGTCCGCTGGGGGAAAGGGAGGAAGTGCATCGTTTCTCCGTTCGACAACGCCGAGGCAGCACGTCCTGATCTGCGGTACACGCCGTTCTCTCTGACCAAGCTCCGGCGCGGCAGGGCCTACGCCACCTGCTCGCAGATTCCGCCCGCCGCTGCTCACCTAGTTACATCCCGACGACCTCCAAGTATCCCCTCCGGCCTTGCTCCGCTGCCCATTTTCCCACGTCGCTGCATGTGGATCTTCCATAGTTCTTTGCCCAAAACGTAGCTCGTCCGGCGTACTTTCCATATTGCATTCTCGTCCTCACACCATTTTAGACAAACACAATCGTGTTGTTATCTTCCCTTAGGACAAGGAATATGCTTCTTTTTTGTCTTCGCATGTGTCATCAACTATTATTGGCCAGTAATTGTTTCCTTTCTACCTCTTTTTTGCAAACAGGGCTATCCATTTCACCTCGTTGGTATTGCGACCTTTTGGTGAACTGCACAAATCACTTTTTTCTTAAGAGTGTTTTGTGCAATTGTACTAAAATGTCACACAGGCAACGTCTCTACATTTCAGTGAGACTGCACAAAGGGAGATTGGTTTTGCTCTATCCTCCTCATCCAACTCCGAGCCTATTCTTCTCCAACTAGTTAGTCTTAAGAGAGACTGCAAAGGTGACTGGCTTATATTTGTGTGTTTATTGTTTCATCAGCAGTCCTCTATTATCGTAATCACACTTGATATCTTTGGAACAGGGACGCTCAGCTCTATTTTAGAGGAACTGCACAAAATGATCAAAATGTTGCATGCTCCAGACAGCTACTTTTTTCCCAACATGCCTTGTTGATTTAGACAGAGCTGGGGGGACGTTGCTGCCAATGAAAGCATGGATCAATTTTAATTTAACACCTTCCACAACTTTGCCTTCAGTTGTGATGTAATTATTAGCTCTGATCTGCTAATAATTGACATGCATTAGCAAGGAAGTTAGTTTTTTATTGTTTCCGAAAGAGCATCCATGGCAAGACAAGCGAAACAAAAGCTGAAAGCTCACACCATTGTACAATTTCATGTTGCTGGAAAATTATTTGTATATTACGTCAATTATGTAAACAAATGATGGAAGCTTGATAGCATTGCCAGAAGCCTCTTCATCATTCGGGTCCATGTGCCATGCACAAAATTATACTCCTTCGTTCCTAAATATTTGTCTTTTTACAAATTTCAAACGGGCATATTTTAGAGTGTAGATTCACTCATTTTGCTTCGTATGTGTACTCCCTCCATTCCTAAATATTCTATTCGTCTTAACAGAGATTTCAACAAGTGACTACATACAAAGCAAAATGAGTGAATCTACACTCTAAAATATTTCTATATACATCCGTATGTGCCAGTCCATTTGAAATCTCTAAAAAGACAAATATTTGAGCAGTCACTCGTTGAAATCTCTAGAAAGACAAATACTCCGGAGTATATTTAAGAACCGAGGGGGTAGTGCACAACCGCATGGGAGACTCAGCCCGGTCGTTGCGCCGCATTAATAGTGAGTAATGAGCAGTCAAATTATAAGCCCCACCTCTTCCACTTTAAGTTGCTCTGAACAAGCAACCATCAATACGCTCCTCTTTGAATCCGCTCATACTACTCCATTCGTCACTGTTTATACACCACGCTTCAGAAAAAAGAAAAAAATCTGTGGGACCAAGGCGACTAGCGATCGGCCTGAAAAATAGCATTGGTAGTTATAGCACGGCGTCTATTACTAGAGGGAATAATGCGTACACACATGCATGCAGTGCTTCCACCCCGGGTACACACATGCATGCACTCCGTAGTAATACAGTACATGGAGAGAAAAATGTGGACTTGATTGTGGTTACCACGCCCTAATTAATTGAGCATTAAACCAAACACATCTAAAGTCTCTCTGGTGGTGGAAATGCATTGAGAGAAATGCATCATGAAGCGCGCCCTGAAAACTGTGACGGAGGGTGGAGTAGTATGAAGGTGCAAAACCAAGTAGAGTACGCGTACTACTGCGCTTGGCTCTTCTGTAGCGACCCGACCTCAGATGGTCAAGTCTCTGTGCTCCGGTGTCATCCCTGGATCAGTAATGCTGACACCACACAGTACTTCGAAGGATTTATAACAGAGTAGCAATCACACACTTATTACAATGATGTCTCAAAGAGAACTTATTACAATAAATATGGCTTAAGGCCATCTAATAACGATAACAGCGGAAGACTTGGAAGATAAGTGAGTCCATCAACTCCAACGGCATCACCGAGTATAGAACCACGACCTAAAAGCACCTTACTCGTCGTCTGAAAAGTCTGCAACATGAAAGTTGCAGCCCGAAAACGGGTCAGCACATGGAATATGCTGGCAATGTAACACATAGAGAGTAATCAATGATAAGCCTACACTACATGCATATATGGCCGGTGGAAAAGCTCTATGGTTACAATTTTGCGTAAAGCCAGTTTTTCCCTACTACAAAGGAATAAAATTTTATTTAACTATCATGGTGGTTGAAACATCGAGAATGGTTGACAGCATTCCGATCCCAATTAAGTGAACAATTATAAACCCAACAATATTAATTAAAGTAACATGATGAGATTCACATGATATTCAAGTACTAGATACTCAAGATGTCCATAACCGGGGACACGGCTAATCATGATTAGTTTGTACACTCTGCAGAGGTTTGCGCACTTTTCCCCACAAGACTCGATCGCCTCCGTTGGTTTCTCGCACTACATGATGTTTGAGAGACGGATGACCGAGACATAGTCTTTCAGAAGCGCTCACACCTTACGTTGTGATAGACCGTACCAACCTACATCCCCTACATCTGCTAGTCTACCACTGTAAGAGTTCGCACGACTTAGTCAGCTATGCCAGAGCCCATAATGGCTTGTGGCTGCACACGGAAGTTACTAGCATGAATGATCTTATGATCCCTTTGAGCCTGGGTGGCGGTCCGAAGAAAAACAGGCAAGTCCTGATAGAAACCAGGTGCCTCAATCCACCCAGATGTGTGTTTAAGTTGCCACCTTAGATAAAACCATTAATTAACAATACTCACTTCTGTCATGGATATCACTCACCCAATCCACGTCTACTAGCATAGCATGGCATAATAAGCAAACCTAGAAGTAACTCCCAAAGGTTTCATAAGTAAAACAGGTGATAGGTACTACCTCATCTACTTCCCATCCCACAATTTAATTAGATCCTAAATCATGCAATGTTTGAGGATTGATCTAATGCAATAAAACTGGGTAGTAGAAAAGGTATGATCAAAGTGTTACTTGCCTTGCTGAGGATCCGCGAAACCTAGAGCTTCGAAATAACAGGCGGCGCACTCCGGGTGATCTATCGCAGACAAACAACAAGCATACAATAAGTACTCATCTAATGCACAGGTAAAACTCGAATAAAAGATCAAACCAGAAAGTTCAACTTAAGAACTCCGGTTGCAAAAGAAAACGAAAACGAACGGAAAACAAACGATGGAAGAAACAACTTGGTTCTAGCAATTTGAATCTAGGTCAAATTTTACAGTAGCAAAAACTTGTTTAAGTTGATTAGACGGAACGGCGGTTTCGAAACGAAACTCCAGGCGCTCGAATCACCTGATTCCGATAAACGAGCGAGAAGATAAACTAGAACGAAGATCGGATCTGAGATCGCGATCGCGGAATAAATCCGACGAGAAGAAAAAGAAGAACGGTTGAACGAACGGACGTTCGTTAACCTAGAAGAATCCGGTGATCACGGTCGTTAGAACGAACGGTCCGGTGAACGGTCTCGAGGCAACTAAATCAGAAAAGAAAACGAATCCGATCTAGGGTTTCGGAAAATAAAACCGAACGAAAAACCGATCTAGAAAATGAATCGGAAGAGAAGAAAAGAATCGGAACGGTTTATAAGAAAAACCGAACCGAGGGAAGAAAAAGAGACATGGCGCGGCTACCTCGGCGAGGTTCCGGCGAGGGGCTCCGGCGAACAGCGGCGCTGGGCGGCGGCGGCGGCGGTGTAGGGCGGCGGTGGCGGGTGAGGGGCGCGGGTGTGAGGCGCGGTGGAGGCTTGGGGGCTTTGGGTTTGATGATTTAGAGGGGGGGTGTGGGGGTATTTATATTGGGGAGGGGGGGTTTACTTGGAGGAGGGATCAAGGAATAAGAATAGGAGTAGGGAAGATCTAGAAACAAAAACGGAATAAACGGAAGTAGGACAAAAGTCCTACTAGGACTTCCAAAAGGGGGCGGCGGCGGCGGCCTCCTGCGCCTGGCGCGCGGCGCGCGGGATTTTTTTAAATGGTTTCGCGCACGGAAAAACACAGAAAAGAAAATCTACCGGACTCCAAAACTAATAAAGTAAATTTTCCCCAACTCCTAAAAATGAGTCGAACAAAATGAACTTTTCTCCGGGCCTAAAATGCAATTTTTGAAAATGCGCATTTTCCCCTATCCAAATAAAAGGCAAACAAACTCCGACAAAACCAATGATCCCTTTCTTTCAAAATTTGAGAAAACTCAAATATGAAAATAACGAAATCTCCAACTCTCTCCGAGGGTCCTTGAGTTGCGTGAAATTTCTAGGATCGGCCAAAATGCAAGAAAATATGATATGCATGATGATCTAATGTATAACATTCCAAATTGAAAATTTGGGATGTTACAAACCTACCCCCCTTAAGATGAATCTCGTCCTCGAGATTCGGGTTGGCTAGAAAATAGGTGAGGGTGGTCCTTGAGCAAATCTTCTTCTCGCTCCCAGGTGGCTTCATCCTCTGAGTGGTGGTTCCACTGAACTTTGCAAAACTTGATAACCTTGCTGCGGGTAACTCTGCTGGCATACTCGAGAATCTTGACTAGTTTTTCTTCATACGTTAAGTCATCCTTTAACTGAATTGCTTCAAGCGGCACTGTATCTCTTAGCGGTACCTCCGCCATTTCGGTGTGACATCTCTTCAGCTGAGAAACATGGAATACATCATGAACTCCTGACAGTCCCTCTGGCAATTCCAACTTATAAGCGACTTCTCCCATACGTTGCAATATCTTATACGGTCCAACGAAACGCGGTGCTAATTTTCCCTTAACTCCAAAGCGCTTAACTCCTCGAAGTGGGGATACTCGAAGATAAACTCTGTCTCCAGTTTCGTAAACTGTCTCCTTGCGTTTAGAATCTGCGTAGCTCTTCTGCCTGGATTGGGCTACCTTGAGCCTATCGCGAATCAACTTAACTTTCCGTTCAGACTCCTTGATCAGATCGGGTCCAAAGAACTGACGGTCTCCAACTTCGTCCCATGACAACGGTGTCCTGCACCTCCTTCCGTATAAAGCTTCGAAAGGTGCCATCTTCAAACTGGTTTGGTAACTGTTGTTATAAGAAAACTCCGCATCCGGCAAGTTATCGTCCCAACTAGATCCATAATCTAGTGCACAAGCTCTCAGCATATCTTCCAAAATATGATTGACTCTCTCAGTCTGTCCATCCGTCTGTGGGTGAAAAGCTGTACTAAACTCTAGTCTGGTACCCAAAGTTTCATGCAACTGATTCCAAAACTTCGAGGTAAATTGGGTTCCTCTATCTGATACGATACCCCTCGGAACTCCATGCAAACAAATGATCCTGGTCATGTATATCTTTGCCAACTTAGCACTGGTGTAAGTGGTCTTGACTGGGATGAAATGTGCTACCTTCGTCAAACGATCAACTACTACCCATATCGAGTCATAGCCTGCTTTTGTCCTGGGTAGTCCTGTGATAAAATCCATGCCTATCTTATCCCACTTCCATTCGGGTATCGGCAATGGTTGTAACAATCTGGCTGGCTTCTGATGTTCGGCCTTCACTGTATGACACACATCACAAACTTCTACATATGCTGCAATATCCTTCTTCATTCCGGTCCACCAGAATGTTTCCTTCAAATCCAAATACATCTTGGTATTTCCTGGGTGAATCGAATAGGGTTGATCATGTGCCTCTTGCAGAATCAACTTCCTGATCTCCGGGTTATTGTGCACATAAACACGGTCCTCAAACCATAGGGTATCGTGCTCATCCTCACGAAATCCCTTTGCTTTTCCTTCACTCCTTTTCTTCTTTATATCTGCAATCTCCTTGTCAGATTTCTGAGCTTCTCTGATTTTATCCATCAATGTTGATTGAATCTCGAACGCTGCTACATAGCCTCTTGGAACTATTTCCAAACATAGCTCACGAAGATCCTCGGCTAACTCCTTTGGTATTTCTCCCGTCATCAATGTATTGACAAGGCTCTTACGGCTCAATGCGTCAGCTACTACATTAGCCTTTCCTGGATGGTAATGCAATCTCATATCATAATCCTTGATGAGCTCCAACCATCTCCTTTGTCTGAGGTTCAACTCCTTCTGTGTGAAAATGTACTTCAAACTCTTGTGATCTGTGTACACCTCACAGTGATTTCCAATGAGGAAATGTCTCCCTGTCTTCAATGCATGCACTACGGCTGCTAACTCCAAATCATGCGTAGCATAATTTAGTTCATGAGGTTTTAGTTGTCGTGAGGCATACGAAACAACTCTTCCTTCCTTCATAAGCACTGCTCCAAGTCCTCGACGTGAAGCGTCGCAATACACCTCATAATCCTTGGTCTGATCTGGCAGAATCAACACTGGTGAGGAAACCAATCATTTCTTCAGCTCCTGAAAACTGGCCTCACATTCCTCAGTCCAATTGAACTTAGTATCCTTCTTCAACAATTCAGTCATAGGCTTTGCGATCTTTGAGAAATTCTCAATGAATCTCCGGTAGTATCCTGCGAGTCCAAGGAAACTCCGGATCTCTCCAACTGACGTTGGCGCTTCCCATTCGGTTAGGGTCTCAACCTTAGTGGGCTCAACTGCTATCCCTTCTCCGGATATAACATGTCCAAGAAATCCAACTTCCTTCAACCAAAACTCACATTTGCTGAATTCGGCATATAACTGATGTTCCCTTAGTTTCTCCAGAACCAAACGCAAATGTTCCTTATGCTCTTCTTCATTCTTTGAGAAAATCAGTATGTCATCAATGAACACTACGACAAACTTATCCAAAAACTCCATAAATACTTTGTTCATCAGGTTCATGAAATAGGCAGGTGCGTTAGTCAGTCCAAATGACATAACGGTATACTCATACAATCCGTATCTCGTGGTAAAAGCTGTCTTGGGTATGTCCTGCTCTCGAATCTTCAACTGATGGTACCCTGATCGCAAATCGATCTTGGAAAACACTTTAGCTCCTTGCAAACGATCAAACAGATCATTAATCATTGGCAGTGGGTACTTGTTCTTGATAGTTACTGCATTTAATCCACGGTAATCAACAACCATCCTTAATGATTCATCCTTCTTCTCCACTAGAAGTACGGGTGATCCCCAAGGCGAAGAACTTGGGCGAATGTAACCTTTATCCAATAACTCCTTGATCTGCTTCTTAATTTCTACCAAATCCTGTGCGGGCATCCTGTACGGTCTCTTCGATATTGGCCCAGTGCCTGGCAAAAGCTCAATCAAAAACTCAATGTCTCTATCCGGTGGCATGCCTGGCAATTCTTCAGGAAACACATCAGGAAAATCCTTTACCACTAGTACTTCCTCCTGTACAACTCCTGATAAGGAATTTAATTGTGTCCTGTTGGGCGCATGTCGAGATACATACTTGATCCTTCTTCCTTCGGGCGTTGTGAGCAAAATTGTCTTACTGGCACATTCAATGTTCCCTTCATACTTTGACAACCAATCCATGCCTAATATCACATCCAATACTTGAGATTCCAATACTATTAGGTCTGAGGGAAACACATAGTTTGTTGGGGAACGTTGCAGAAAATCAAAATTTTTCCTACGGTTTCACCAAGATCCATCTATGAGTTCATCTAGCAACGAGTCAAGGGAGAGAGAGATTGCATCTACATACCACTTTGTAGATCGCGAGCGGAAGCGTTCAACGAACGGGGATGAAGTAGTCGTACACACCGTGATCCAAATCACCGGAGATCCTAGCACCGAAAGCACGGCAGCTCCGCGTTCAACACACATATGGTCAGCGTAACGTCTCCTTCTTCTTGATCCAGCAAGGCAAAGGAGAGGTTGGGGAAGAAGACTCCAGCAGCAGCACGACGGCGTGGTGATGGTGGAGCCGCAGTACTCCGACAGGGCTTCGCCGAGCTCTACGGAGGAGGAGGATGTGTTGGAGAGGGAGAGGGAGGCGCCAGGGCAAAGGGTGCGGCTGCCCCCCTCCCCTCCCCCTTTATATAGGCCTCTGGGAGGGGCGCCGGCCCTGGGAGATCTGATCTCCCAAGGGGGGCGGCGGCCAGGGAGGTTTCCCTCCCCCCAAGCCATCTAGGAGGTGCCTTCCACCACTAGGACTCCTCCCTTTTGGAACCCTAGGCGCATGGGCCCCTTTGGGGCTGGTTCCCCTTGGCCCATGCAGGCCAAGGCGCACCCCCTAAGGCCCATGTGGCCCACTGGGGCAGGTGGTCCCACCTGGTGGACCCCCGGGACCCCTCCGGTGGTCCCGGTACAATACCGATAACACCGAAACTTGTCCCGATGGCCGAATGGCCGAAATAGCACTTCCTATATATAATTCTTTACCTCCGGACCATTCCGGAACTCCTCGTGACATCCGGGATCTCATCCGGGACTCCGAACAACATTCGGGTTACTGCATATACATATCTTTACAACCCTAGCGTCACCGAACCTTAAGTGTGTAGACCCTACGGGTTCGGGAGACATGCAGACATGACCGAGACGGCTCTCGGCCAATAACCAACAGCGGGATCTGGATACCCATGTTGGCTCCCACATGCTCCACGATGATCTCATCGGATGAACCACGATGTCGAGGATTCAATTAATCCCGTATACGATTCCCTTTGTCAATCGGTATTTTACTTGCCCGAGATTCGATCGTCGGTATCCCAATACCTCGTTCAATCTCGTTACCAGCAAGTCACTTTTCTCGTATCGTAATGCATGATCCCATGATCAAACACTTTGATCACACTGAGCTCATTATGATGATGCATTACCGAGAGGGCCCGGTGATACCTCTCCCTCAAGCGGAGTGACAAATCCCAGTCTCGATCCATATCAACCCAACAGACACTTTCAGAGATACCCGTAGTATACCTTTATAGTCACCCAGTTACGTTGTGACGTTTGGCACACCCAAGGCACTCCTACGGTATCCGGGAGTTACACGATCTCATGGTCTAAGGAAAGGATACTTGACATTGGAAAACTCTAGCAAACGAACTATGCGATCTTATGCTATGTTTAGGATTGGGTCTTGTCCATCACATCATTCTCCTTATGATTTGATCTCGTTATCAATGACATCCAATGTCCATAGTCAGGAAACCATGACTATCTGTTGATCAACGAGCTAGTCAACTAGAGGCTCACTAGGGACACGTTGTTGTCTGTTATTCACACATGTATTACGATTTCCGGATAACACAATTATAGCACGAATAAAGACAATTATCATGAACAAGGAAATATAATAATAATGCTTTTATTATTGCCTCTAGGGCATATTTCCAACAGTCTCCCACTTGCACTAGAGTCAATAATCTAGTTACATTGTGATGAATCGAACACCCATAGAGTTCTGGTGCTGATCATGTTTTGCCTTAGGGAGAGGTTTAGTCAACGGATCTGCGACATTCAGATCCGTGTGCACTTTACAAATTTCTATGTCTCCATCTTGAACATTTTCACGAATGGAGTTGAAGCGACGCTTGATGTGCCTGGTCTTCTTGTGAAACCTGGGCTCCTTGGCAAGTGCAATAGCTCCAGTGTTGTCACAGAAGAGCTTAATTGGCCCCGGCGCATTGGGTATGACTCCGAGGTCGGTGATGAAGTCCTTCACCCAAATTGCTTCATGTGCTGCCTCCGAGGCTGCCATGTACTCCGCTTCACATGTAGATCCCGCCACGAAGCTTTGCTTGCAACTGCACCAGCTTACTGCCCCACCATTCAAAATATACACGTATCCGGTTTGTGACTTAGAGTCATCCAGATCTGTGTCGAAGCTAGCGTCGACGTAACCTTTTACGACGAGCTCTTCGTCACCTCCATAAACGAGAAACATTTCCTTAGTCCTTTTCAGGTAGTTCAGGATATTCTTGACCGCTGTTCAGTGTTCCTTGCCGGGATTACTTTGGTACCTACCTACCAAACTTACGGCAAGGTTTACATCAGGTCTGGTACACAGCATGGCATACATAATAGAACCTATGGCTGAGGCATAGGGGATGACGCTCATCTCTTCTATATCTTCTGCCGTGGTCGGACATTGAGCTGAGCTCAATTTCACACCTTGTAACACAGGTAAGAACCCTTTCTTAGATTGATCCATATTGAACTTCTTCAATATTTTATCAAGGTATGTGCTTTGTGAAAGACCTATGAGGCGTCTCGATCTATCTCTATAGATCTTGATGCCTAATATATAAGCAGCTTCTCCAAGGTCCTTCATTGAAAAACTTTTATTCAAGTAGGCCTTAATGCTGTCCAAGAGTTCTATATCATTTCCCATCAAAAGTATGTCGTCTACGTACAATATGAGAAATGCTATAGAGCTCCCACTCACTTTCTTGTAAACACAGGCTTCTCCATAAGTCTGTGTAAACCCAAACGCTTTGATCATCTCATCAAAGCGAATGTTCCAACTCCGAGATGCTTACACCAGCCCATAAATCGAGCGTTGGAGCTTGCACACCTTGTCAGCGTTCTTAGGATCGACAAAACCTTCCGGCTGCATCATATACAATTCTTCCTTAAGGAAACCATTAAGGAATGCCGTTTTGACGTCCATTTGCCATATTTCATAATCATAGAATGCGGCAATTGCTAACATGATTCGGACGGACTTCAGCTTCGCTACCGGTGAGAAAGTCTCATCGTAGTCAACCCCTTGAACTTGTCGATAACCCTTAGCGACAAGCCGAGCTTTATAGATGGTCACATTACCATCCGCGTCCGTCTTCTTCTTAAAGATCCATTTATTTTCTATCGCTCGCCGTTCAACGGGCAAGTCAGTCAAAGTCCATACTTCGTTTACCTACATGGATCCTATCTCGGATTTCATGGCTTCCAGCCATTTGTCGGAATCCGGGCCCGCCATTGCTTCCTCATAGTTCGAAGGTTCACCGTTGTCTAACAACATGATTTCCAAGACAGGGTTGCCGTACCACTCTGGTGCGGAACGTGTCCTTGTGGACCTTCGAATTTCAGTAGGAGCTTGATTAGAAGTATCTTGATCATCATCATTAATTTCCTCTCTAGTCGGTGCAGGCACCTCAGAAACGTTTTCTTGAGTTTCACCATTTTCCGGTTCAAGAGGTAACACTTCATCAAGTTCTACTTTCCTCCCACTTACTTCTTTCGAGAGAAACTCTTTCTCTAGAAAGGATCCATTCTTGGCAACAAAGATCTTGCCTTCGGATCTGAGGTAGAAGGTATACCCAACAGTTTCTTTAGGGTATCCTATGAAGACGCATTTTTCCGACTTGGGTTCGAGCTTTTCAGGTTGAAGTTTCTTGACATAAGCATCGCATCCCCAAACTTTTAGAAACGACAGCTTAGGTTTCTTCCCAAACCATAATTCATACGGTGTCGTATCAACGGATTTCGACGGAGCCCTATTTAAAGTGAATGCGGCAGTCTCTAAAGCATAGCCCCAAAAAGATAGCGGTAAGTCGGTAAGAGACATCATAGATCGCACCATATCTAATAGAGTGCGATTACGACGTTCGGACACACCATTACGCTGAGGTGTTCCGGGCGGCGTGAGTTGTGAAACTATTCCACATTTTCTTAAGTGTGTGCCAAATTCGTGACTCAAGTATTCTCCTCCACGATCTGATCGTAGAAACTTGATCTTTCTTTCACGTTGATTTTCAACCTCACTCTGAAATTCCTTGAACTTTTCAAAGGTCTCAGACTTGTGTTTCATTATGTAGACATACCCATATCTACTCAAGTCATCAGTGAGGGTGAGAACATAACGATAGCCACCGCGAGCCTCAACACTCATTGGACCGCACACATCGGTATGTATGATTTCCAATAAGTTGGTTGCTCGCTCCATTGTTCCTGAGAACGGAGTCTTGGTCATTTTACCCATGAGGCATGGTTCGCATGTGTCAAATGATTCATAATCAAGAGACTCTAAAAGTCCATCTGCATGGAGCTTCTTCATGCGTTTGACACCTATGTGACCAAGGCGGCAGTGCCACAAATATGTGGGACTATTGTTATCAACTTTAACCCTTTTGGTATTCACACTATGAATATGTGTATCATTACGTACGAGATTCATTAAGAATAAACCATTAACCATCGGAGCATGACCATAAAACATATCTCTCATATAGATAGAACAACCATTATTCTCGGATTTAAATGAGTAGCCATCTCGAATTAAACGAGATCCAGATACAATGTTCATGCTCAAACTTGGCACTAAATAACAATTATTGAGGTTTAAAACTAATCCCGTAGGTAAATGTAGAGGTAGCGTGCCGACGGCGATCACATCGACCTTGGAACCATTCCCGATGCGCATCGTCACCTCGTCCTTTGCCCGTCTCTGTTTATTCTGCAGCTCCTGCTTTGAGTTACAAATGTGAGCAACTGCACCGGTATCAAATACCCAAGGGCTACTACGAGTACTGGTAAGGTACACATCAATTACATGTATATCACATATACCTTTGGTTTTGCCGGCCTTCTTGTCCGCTAAGTATTTGGGGCACTTCCGCTTCCAGTGACCACTTCCCTTGCAATAAAAACACTCAGTCTCGGGCTTGGGTCCATTCTTTGGCTTCTTCCCGGCAACTTGCTTACCGGGCACGGCAACTTCCTTGCCGTCCTTCTTGAAGTTCTTTTTACCCTTGCCCTTCTTGAACTTAGTGGTTTTATTCACCATCAACACTTGATGCTCCTTCTTGATTTCTACCTCTGCTGATTTCAGCATAGCATATACCTCAGGAATGGTCTTTACCATCCCCTGCATATTGTAGTTCATCACAAAGCTCTTATAGCTAGGTGGAAGCGACTGGAGGATTCTGTCAATGACCGCTTCATCCGGGAGATTAACTTCCAGTTGAGTCAAGCGGTTGTGCAACCCAGACATTTTGAGTATGTGTTCACTGACAGAGCCATTTTCCTCCATCTTACAGCTAAAGAATTTATCGGAGACTTCATATCTCTCGACCCGGGCATGAGCTTGGAAAACCATTTTCAGCTCTTCGAACATCACATATGCTCCATGTCTCTCAAAACGCTTTTGGAGTCCCAGCTCTAAGCTATAAAGCATGCCGCACTGAACGAGGGAGTAATCATCGCAGCGTGACTGCCAAGCGTTCATAACGTCTTGTTCTGCAGGGAGAATAGGTGCGTCACCCAGCGGTGCTCGTAGGACATAATCTTTCTTGGCAGCTATGAGGATGATCCTCAGGTTCCGGACCCAGTCCGTATAGTTGCTACCATCGTCTTTCAGCTTGGTTTTCTCTAGGAACGCGTTGAAGTTGAGGACTACGTTGGCCATTTGATCTACAAGACATATTGTAAATATTTAGACTAAGTTCATGATAATAAAGTTCATTTAATCAAATTATTTAATGAACTCCCACTTAGATAGACATCCCTCTTCTAGTCATCTAAGTATTACATGATCCGAGTCAACTAGGCCGTGTCCGATCATCACGTGAGACGGACTAGTCAACATCGGTGAACATCTTCATGTTGATCGTATCTTCTATACGACTCATGCTCGACCTTTCGGTCTTTTGTGTTCCGAGGCCATGTCTGTACATGCTAGGCTCGTCAAGTCAACCTAAGTGTTTTGCGTGTGTAAATCTGTCTTACACCCGTTGTATGTGAACGTTAGAATCTATCACACCCGATCATCACGTGGTGCTTCGAAACAACGAACTGTCGCAACGGTGCACAGTTAGGGGGAACACTTTCTTGAAATTATTATGAGGGATCATCTTATTTACTACCGTCATTCTAAGTAAACAAGATGCAAAACATGATAAACATCACATGCAATCAAATAATAAACGTGACATGATATGGCCAATATCACATAGCTCCTTCGATCTCCATCTTGGGGCTCCATGATCATCTTGTCACCGGCTTGACACCATGATCTTCATCATCATGATATTCATCATCGTGTCTCCATGAAGTTGCTCGCCAACTATTACTTCTACTACTATGGCTAACGCGTTTAGCAATAAAGTAAAGTAATTTACATGGCGTTTCTCAATGACACGCAGGTCATACAAAATAAAGACAACTCCTATGGCTCCTGCCGGTTGTCATACTCATCGACATGCAAGTTGTGATTCCTATTACAATAGCGTGAACATCTCATACATCACATATAGATCATTCATCATACATCACAACTTTGGCCATATCATATCACAAAGCACTTGCTGCAAAAACAAGTTAGACGTCCTCTAATTGTTGTTGCAAGTTTTACGTGGCTGAATTAGGGTTCTAGCAAGAACGTTTTCTTACCTACGTTAAAACCACAACGTGATTTGTCAACTTCTATTTACCCTTCATAAGGACCCTTTTCATCGAATCCGCTCCAACTAAAGTGGGAGAGACAGACACCCGCCAGCCACCTTATGCAACTAGTGCATGTTAGTCGGTGGAACCGGTCTCACGTAAGCGTACGTGTAAGGTTGGTCCGGGCCGCTTCATCCCACAATACCGCTGAAGCAAGATAAGACTAGTAGTGGCAAGAAGAGTTGACAACATCTACGCCCACAACAAATTGTGTCCTACTCGTGCAATAGAGAACTACGCATAAACCTGGCTCATGATGCCTCTGTTGGGGAACGTTGCAGAAAATCAAAAATTTTCCTATGGTTTCACCAAGATCCATCTATGAGTTCATCTAGCAACGAGTCAAGGGAGAGAGAGATTGCATCTACATACCACTTTGTAGATCGCGAGCGGAAGCGTTCAATGAACGGGGATGAAGTAGTCGTACACACCGTGATCCAAATCACCGGAGATCCTAGCACCGAAAGAACGGCACCTCCGCGTTCAACACACATACGGTCAGCGTAACGTCTCCTTCTTCTTGATCCAGCAAGGCAAAGGAGAGGTTGGGGAAGAAGACTCCAGCAGTAGCACGACGGCGTGGTGATGGTGGAGCCGCAGTACTCCGACAGGGCTTCGCCGAGCTCTACGGAGGAGGAGGATGTGTTGGAGAGGGAGAGGGAGGCGCCAGGGCAAAGGGTGCGGCTGCCCCCCTCCCCTCCCCCCTTTATATAGGCCTCTGGGGCGGGCGCCGGCCCTGGGAGATCTGATCTCCCAAGGGGGGCGGCGGCCAGGGAGGTTTCCCTCCCCCCAAGCCATCTAGGAGGTGCCTTCCATCACTAGGACTCCTCCCTTTTGGAACCCTAGGCGCATGGGCCCCTTTGGGGCTGGTTCCCCTTGCCCATGCAGGCCAAGGCGCACACCCTAAGGCCCATGTGGCCCACCGGGGCAGGTGGTCCCACCTGGTGGACCCCCGGGACCCCTCCGGTGGTCCCGGTACAATACCGATAACACCGAAACTTGTCCCGATGGCCGAAATAGCACTTCCTATATATAATTCTTTACCTCCGGACCATTCCGGAACTCCTCGTGACGTCCGGGATCTCATCCGGGACTCCGAACAACATTCGGGCTACTGCATATACATATCTTTACAACCCTAGCGTCACCGAACCTTAAGTGTGTAGACCCTACGGGTTCGGGAGACATGCAGACATGACCGAGACGGCTCTCGGGCAATAACCAACAGCGGGATCTGGATACCCATGTTGGCTCCCACATGCTCCACGATGATCTCATCGGATGAACCACGATGTCGAGGATTCAATTAATCCCGTATACGATTCCCTTTGTCAATCGGTATTTTACTTGCCCGAGATTCGATCGTCGGTATCCCAATACCTCGTTCAATCTCGTTACCGGCAAGTCACTTTTCTCGTATCATAATGCATGATCCCGTGATCAAACACTTTGATCACACTGAGCTCATTATGATGATGCATTACCGAGAGGGCCCGGTGATACCTCTCCCTCAAGCGGAGTGACAAATCCCAGTCTCGATCCATGTCAACCCAACAGACACTTTCAGAGATACCCGTAGTATACCTTTATAGTCACCCAGTTACGTTGTGACGTTTGGCACACCCAAAGCACTCCTACGGTATCCGGGAGTTACACGATCTCATGGTCTAAGGAAAGGATACTTGACATTGGAAAACTCTAGCAAACGAACTATGCGATCTTATGCTATGTTTAGGATTGGGTCTTGTCCATCACATCATTCTCCTAATGATGTGATCTCGTTATCAATGACATCCAATGTCCATAGTCAGGAAACCATGACTATCTGTTGATCAACGAGCTAGTCAACTAGAGGCTCACTAGGGACACGTTGTTGTCTGTTATTCACACATGTATTACGATTTCCGGATAACACAATTATAGCACGAATAAAGACAATTATCATGAACAAGGAAATATAATAATAATGCTTTTATTATTGCCTCTAGGGCATATTTCCAACATAGTTACCAATCCTTAATTGGTAACCGATCACACCATCGACTAGCCATGTACTCTGCTGCAGGCGAGGTTACTAACATGGGTGACCTAAGGGCTTGGGTTGGCAGGTTATACTTGTCCACAAATCCCCTTGATATGTATGAATGTGATGCACCAGTATCAAAAAGAACGAGTGCAGTAAATGACTTAACCAAAAACTTACCGATTACTGCATCGGGCTAAGCTTCAACCTCCTCCATGCTAACGTGGTTCACCTGTCCCCTGTTGAAAGGGTTTGGCTTCTTCCCATAGCTTCCATTGCCATTCTAGCCTTCAGGACATTTATTGGCGTAATGTCCGGTCTTGGAACACTTGAAACAGGTGACTTGACTCAGATCTCTCTTGGCTGGGGTTGATGGGGTGGTACGGTTCTGGCCGTTGCTTCCTCCATTCCCATTACCATTCTTGTGGCCATTATGGCTGTGCGAGCTACCTCCTCCATGGGTATGCTGAAACTGAACTCCCGGTTTAGGGGTAAAACGGGGCTTCTGCTGGGCTCCAGAGTTATACTGCCCCTGTCCATACTTCCTCTTGCGGTTCTCAATCTGTTGTTGCTTCCCTTCAATCATGATGGCACGATCTACCAACTCCTTGTAGTTGTTGAAACTTGCTACCATCAACTGCATGCTTAGCTCATCATTCAGTCCTTCTAGAAACTTCTCCTGCTTAGCGGCATCCGTAGCAACGTCATCTGGGGCATAACGTGCTAACTTGCTGAAGTCGTCAACGTACTGGCCAACTGTCCTTCCTCCTTGGCGTAAGTTGCGAAACTCACGCTTCTTCATGGCCATAGCTCCTGTTGACACATGGGCAGTGCGGAAAGCTTGTTGAAACTGATCCCATGTGACAGTGTCAACTGGGTAAGTGGCTGTGAAATTCTCCCACCATGCTGCCGCGGGTCCGTCAAGCTGATGTGCGGCAAACTTCACTTTCTCAACATCTGTGCATCCTGCAGTGGTCAACTCCCTTCCTATCTTGCGGAGCCAATCGTCTGCTACTATCGGCTCGGTGCTACTGGAAAACACCGGCGGATTTAGCCTAAGGAAACGGGCTAGGTGATCAACAGGTGGCGGCGGCGGAGGGTTGTTGTTGTTGTTGTTGTTGTTGTTGTTGTTGTTGTTCTGCTGATTCTGGACTAACAACTGCATCAATTGGTTCTGCTGCTGGATCAACTGAGTGAGCTCCGGTGGGAATCCATTGTCACGTCTCGGAGGCATCTGAGGGTTTAGAAAAGATGAGAATTAAGAATAGAATGAGGTCTAAGAGAAAACACTACCCAAATGCACATGAGACAAATGCACACAAAATCACTTCATTCAATCAAACAAGGGCTTACAAACGGTCTAGAACTATCGCAAAAGTGCTCGAACTATAATGTGTACATGGGGGAAAATACTACTAATATTTGGTGGTCATCTAGAAATTTGAATCGGTGGAAGACTCCATGATGTCTGCTCCAGCTTCGTCTTCAAAGTCGGGTTCACTTGGATCCGAATCGGTGTCGTCGATGATGATGTAGTTGTCCGGACATGCGACGTACTTGTCTTCCTTCTTGGATGCTAATCTCTCCTTGAGTTCTTCAATCTCCTGCTTGAGATCGACATTGTGCCTTGCTAGAGCTACGATCTCGTCCATGTAATCCTTGCGTGTACCCTTCAGTTCTCCTTCTAGCTCGATGATCCTTGCCTTCGCATTCTTCAACTCTATCATATCATTACACATCTGGTTCTCTTGGCGTCGAATGTGCTGGTTTAACTCCTGGATGAAAGCTGCAATGGATCTATCCTTCTTGGTGTTGACTATCTCCCATTGTTCATCTCGGCGTCCGCAAATCTGGTAGATAGTGTCCTTGAGGTCTTCTTGATAAACTTCTCCAATGCGTCCCATGGTGATGTGAGCTGCCATGCTCTTTCCCAGACTCCAGGTTGGTGCACTGAAAACACTATCTATGGGCTTCGTGATTGGCGCGAATGTCCTTCCCGGAATGTGAGCTTGAATCTTCCAGCGCTCCTCTTCAGGCAGAGTGGCGTTGAAGGTCCCAGTGAAGCTTGGTAGTCCAATGTTCAGGTACTTGGTGACTTCCTTCAAGTGAAATCCAAAAGGTGTGCCTTCATCCGGTTGAGCGTACTTGATCTTCGCGTCCGTCATCCTAAAAGAGTAGAAAAGATGAGGAGTTAGAAAATGAGAGGAGAATAGTGATCTATGGCTTTAACTTAGTGGTCGTGTCCTACAGTCAGCGTGTGCTCTGATACCATCTCTGTAGCAACCCGACCTCAGATGGTCAAGTCTCTGTGCTCCGGTGTCATCCCTGGATCAGTAATGTTGACACCACACAGTACTTCGAAGGATTTATAACAGAGTAGCAATCACACACTTATTACAATGATGTCTCAAAGAGAACTTATTACAATAAATATGGCTTAAGGCCATCTAATAACGATAACAGCGGAAGACTTGGAAGATAAGTGAGTCCATCAACTCCAACGGCATCACCGAGTATAGAACCACGACCTAAAAGCACCTTACTCGTCGTCTGAAAAGTCTGCAACATGAAAGATGCAGCCCGAAAACGGGTCAGCACATGGAATATGCTGGCAATGTAACACATAGAGAGTAATGAATGATAAGCCTACACTACATGCATATATGGCCGGTGGAAAAGCTCTATGGTTACAATTTTGCATAAAGCCAGTTTTTCCCTACTACAAAGGAATAAAATTTTATTTAACTATCATGGTGGTTGAAACATCGAGAATGGTTGACAGCATTCCGATCCCAATTAAGTGAACAATTATAAACCCAACAATATTAATTAAAGTAACATGATGAGATTCACATGATATTCAAGTACTAGATACTCAAGATGTCCATAACCGGGGACACGGCTAATCATGATTAGTTTGTACACTCTGCAGAGGTTTGCGCACTTTTCCCCACAAGACTCGATCGCCTCCGTTGGTTTCTCGCACTACATGATGTTTGAGAGACGGATGACCGAGACATAGTCTTTCAGAAGCGCTCACACCTTATGTTGTGATAGACCGTACCAACCTACATCCCCTACATCTGCTAGTCTACCACTGTAAGAGTTCGCACGACTTAGTCAGCTATGCCAGAGCCCATAATGGCTTGTGGCTGCACACGGAAGTTACTAGCATGAATGATCTTATGATCCCTTTGAGCCTGGGTGGCGGTCCGAAGAAAAACAGGCAAGTCCTGATAGAAACCAGGTGCCTCAATCCACCTAGATGTGTGTTTAAGTTGCCACCTTAGATAAAACCATTAATTAACAATACTCACTTCTGTCATGGATATCACTCACCCAATCCATGTCTACTAGCATAGCATGGCATAATAAGCAAGCGTAGAAGTAACTCCCAAAGGTTTCATCAGTAAAACAGGTGATAGGTACTACCTCATCTACTTGCCATCCCACAATTTAATTAGATCCTAAATCATGCAATGTTTGAGGATTGATCTAATGCAATAAAACTGGGTAGTAGAAAAGGTATGATCAAAGTGTTACTTGCCTTGCTGAGGATCCGCGAAACCTAGAGCTTCGAAATAACAGGCGGCGCACTCCGGGTGATCTATCGCAGACAAACAACAAGCATACAATAAGTACTCATCTAATGCACAGGTAAAACTCGAATAAAAGATCGAACCAGAAAGTTCAACTTAAGAACTCCGGTTGCAAAAGAAAACGAAAACGAACGGAAAACAAACGGCGGAAGAAACAACTTGGTTCTAGCAATTTGAATCTAGGTCAAATTTTACAGTAGCAAAAACTTGTTTAAGTTGATTAGACGGAACGGCGGTTTCGAAACGAAACTCCAGGCGCTTGAATCACCTGATTCCGATAAACGAGTGAGAAGATAAACTAGAACGAAGATCGGATCTGAGATCGCGATCGCGGAATAAATCCGACGAGAAGAAAAAGAAGAACGGTTGAACGAACGGACGTTCATTAACCTAGAAGAATCCGGTGATCACGTTTGTTAGAATGAACGGTCCGACGAACGGTCTCGAGGCAACTAAATCGGAAAAGAAAACGAATCCGATCTAGGGATTCGGAAAAGAAAACCGAACGAAAAACCGATCTAGAAAACGAATCGGAAGAGAAGAAAAGAATCGGAACGGTTTATAAGAAAAACCGAACCGAGGGAAGAAAAAGAGACGCGGCGCAGCTACCTCGGCGAGGTTCCGGCGAGGGGCTCCGGCGAACGGCGGCGCTGGGCGGCAGCGGCGGCGGTGTAGGGCGGCGGCGGCGGGTGAGGGCGGCGACGACGGTGTAAGGCAACAGCGGCGGGTGAGGGGCGCGGGTGTGAGGCGCGGTGGAGGCTTGGGGGCTTTGGGTTTGATGATTTAGAGGGAGGGTGTGGGGGTATTTATATTGGGGAAGGGGGTTTACTTGGAGGAGGGATCAAGGAATAAGAATAGGAGTAGGAAAGATCTAGAAACAAAAACAGAATAAACGGAAGTAGGACAAAAGTCCTACTAGGACTTCCAAAAGGGGGCGGCGGCCTCCTGCGCCTGGCGCGCGGCGCGCGGGGCTTGGCCTCCTGGCCGGCCGGCTGGGCCTTTGGCCCAGGGGCGCGCGGGATTTTTTTTAAATGGTTTCGCGCACGGAAAAACACAGAAAAGAAAATCTACCGGACTCCAAAACTAATAAAGTAAATTTTCCCCAGCTCCTAAAAATGAGTCGAACAAAATGAACTTTTCTCCGGGCCTAAAATGCAATTTTTGAAAATGCGCACTTTTCCCTATCCAGATAAAAGGCAAACTAACTCCGACAAAACCAATGATCCCTTTCTTTCAAAATTTGAGAAAACTCAAATATGAAAATAACGAAATCTCCAACTCTCTCCGAGGGTCCTTGAGTTGCGTGAAATTTCTAGGATCGGCCAAAATGCAAGAAAATATGATATGCATGATGATCTAATGTATAACATTCCAAATTGAAAATTTGGGATGTTACATCTTCGCCCCTTCGTGAAGTCGAACAATGATGGTACTCCGCATGTTGGGTACTACAGTATATGCCTCTGACAATCTGATACCGAATGGACTGATGCATGTCCACTGAGGGTAGGTTGCATTAGTCAAAAGGCGTAAGCGAGCTTCACCTTGTCCTGCAAGCTTCTCCTCGTTCTCCGAGTGGACGGGACACACCAAAAAGTAGTGCTAGTCCATACTCCCTCCTTTCCGGTTAATATGGCTTAATCTTTTTGCGGGTAAATGAGAGAGCTTTATTCATATATAAGCATTCTTAGGACGATCAACCAAGACACTGGTCACTAGGAAGCGAGGTACCCCGCAAAAAAAGAAGTAGGAAGCGAGGTGTTCCATCAAGCCAGCTCTCGGCCACATTCAAACTGCAGCAAGCACGGTTCGCACGAAGATGCGCCGCAAGGTTTGCTGACCTATTTATATGCTGAATAACAAAAAAATAGGAAATATTACTGAGCACTACTATTTGTAACGGGATATGAGCCAGAATTAAGCGAGAATTGTGGCGAGTGTTCCATGCAATCAACTTCCATCATCACATGCGAGAACCCTCGAAGAGAGCCAAATGTGTTGAAGATTGCTTTATCACATTTTAAAATTATAATAAGAGTGCAGACGCTCCTCCATCTGGTTCCTAGTACTAGTATAGTATGTACCTTTATGGACTATAGTAGTAGTAGTACTCCTAGTAAACTTTGCGCTTGGCTGTTCGAGAAGTCAAACAATAATAGCACTAGTAGTATCGTGTATGCTTCTGGCAATCTGACACCGAATTAACTGTTGCACGTCCACCGCCTGAGCGAGGGAGAGCTCGCATTAGTCAAAAGTTTCTCCTTGTCCTGTGAGCCACCGCGCGCAAGCTTCTCCCGTCCTGCAACCTTCTCCTCGTTCGGCAAGTTGATGGGACACAACAAATTAATGCTAGTCCATGATGCCTCCTCTCCGGTTAACATGGCTTAATTTCAAACAAGATAAATACACTGTCTGTCACTGTACATTTGTAAAAATACGGTCAGTGGACTTCATAATACGCTCATTGCGCTCAATATATATATTTTCCGGTGTTCATACGGTCACTAGCTCACCCTGACTGAGTATGTGTGTGCATGCATGTGTAGGTTGAGCACTTGAGCGTGATCATGTGTGTTCCGTCGTGTGCTCGGACATGCATGCATTAGGGCGTCGCGCGCGTTTTTGCGTCCAGGTGTACGTGTGACTGTTGCATACACGTAGGGGGAGTACGTGTAGGGGCCACTAAGGAGCAGTCAAATCATACAGTAAGTTAGTCGGAAGAAGCAACCATCATTTCACTCTTGAATGACACGTACGCAATATAAAATGGTTGATATGGAGAAAAAAGAAAACCACAATATATACACTATTAGGACCCTAAGCTACAAGCCTGCTTGCTTAGGTTGCTCTCTTCACAAGCATAGAACGACGGGCCTGATCCCACAGCTGGGGGAAGGGAACAATGTTCTGCGTAGACGCGGTCGACATCGGCGAGGGAGAAAACACACAGTCGGTGCGTCCCAATCGGGGGTCACCGCGGTATGGGCCGATGCCACGTCCCAACAGCCCTTCTAGCTACAGCCCGACGTCCCAGGTAGTCCATCTTCCTTTGGGAGCCGGCTTGCTCCACTGCCGTAGCTCCATCTCCATGTCGATCTTTCTCTACTTCTACCGGCTTCTACTTGTGATGAGTTTATGTCTCATGAACTAGTGCCAGTACTATTATTCTAATCACACTTCTTCAATATCTTTGCCAGCAGGGATGCTCAGGTCAATTTTACTGGAACTGCACAAAAGCATCGTATGATCCGAGGGTGCCAGCCGTCTTTCCTTCGACAGGTTCTACCTGGCCAGGAAATTAAATCATGTTTAGGGTTTAGGGTTTAAGTCGTAGTGAACCCATCAGTAGTTTTTCTATCGTACACGCTCTCACAACTTTTTTCCTTAGTTGTGAAGTAAATATTGGCTATGATCTGTGAATCATTGAGATGCATCAACATGCGTGTTAGTTTTCCTTTGTATTTGATGGAATGTTGTAACGAGGCAACCTTGGAATAGGAATGAAAATGGAGTGGAAAAGTTTCCGTTTTTCCGGAGAAAAATGGAAACGGAGAGAAACCAACATTTTGTTTCGTTGGATCGCGCCATCGAGCAAAACCAACATTTAAATCACGTCTATCGTGTTTGTGTCTCACCCTCCTCCACGGCTCGACCCCACACGGTCGCTCGGCATGCCACTCACCGCAAACCGAGTAGTATACCATAACTTTCCCGCCTGCTTGTCGATGGATCGCGCCATGGAGTACTAGCACTACTTGAAGAGATTGACGAGTTGGGGGAGGACAGCTAGCTGTAGCATGGACTCCCAAGAACTTTTTACATGCATGTTGTAGCCGGCTATTGCGACCTTTGAACGCGGAGCAGCTGCGTACACCCGGAAGCGGCGCGGGCGACGCTCTCTCAGCCGGCGCGCCGCTTCAATATCGGCGTCAGTGAGAGGTCGCGTACGCTCTGGCCGGGCATGAATGCGGCACTGACCATTTCAGGCGGGAAGCACGTGCGGGTGATGAAGAGGGTTCGGGTTGGTCAGGACCGACCGTGGTAGTGGTCCGGACATGCGCAAACAAGAGATGTTGTACGTTAATATTGTTGTGTATATAATTAATAACGTAAATAATGTGCCAGTTGGACAAATATGATTGGAGATGGATATGGAAATGGAATTTTACGTAAACGCGGATATGCATGTCTATGTCTATGTGTGTGTGCGCGACGACTCTCGCGACCTGGAAGCGGGGGCGTTTTTTTGATTGAGTTTTCTTTTTTGGTACGTTAGAAAATCAGTTTGTCTAATTCACATCTAGATGTTATTTAAGGATATCACATCTAAGCTCCCACAAGTATGTAATGCAGCAACAAGAAACAAAAAAACTAGGAAAAGACCACAAACAGAGTGGACATCAACTCATATGTGACATAACTATGCAGATCTACATGTGTCCTAGACAGACCCTTAAAAAATTGTCCGCCAGTTTTCGTTTCTTTTTTCCGGGAACGCGCGTATTCTATTTCAAACCACCGCTATGGAGAGATTTTTTTACTCCATTATAGCCTCTTGTTTGGTAGAGTTTCTCACGTCTCGCTCTCTCACCCTCTCCATATCAAAACAAGATGACAGTGTCCACTCTATCTCTCTCCTCCCCGGTGGTCACAGATCCGGCCGAATCCCGTCCGCTGCGGGAGGTGAGGAGGTGCAGCGTTGACGTCATCTCCGTCGGCGACGGAGGAAGCCGGTGCGCACCGTCCTCTCGGAGCCGGCGTTGGCACGGACGAAGATCCTCCGTGCCCTTGTTCGCTGCCATCGTGTGGGCAGATCCCGCCCGCCCGCCTAGACGACATCTCGCCCACCTGAGGTATAACTTCTTGTACTGGTCCAGCTCCCCAGGTCGCTGCGTGCGGGTTTTCTTCTATGCGACTACTCCCCAGCTCCCCATGCATAGTAGCTAGGGTTCGTCGGCTGGTCCAACATCACCTACTAATACTACTATTATAGAGGAAATGCCACTCAAAAAGTTGTCCTGATTTATGCCTCGGTGGAGGTATACATGTTGTTTCGACAAAAAGTACATGGTGGTTGTGCGGTCATTGTCCATATTGTGGTAGTACTATCACTGGTTAAATGAAGAAATGCTTTTTTTCTCGGGTATCCTGGTTTAGTTCTCATCAAGATAATTATGATGCTTCTGTTTGTTGGTGTACTTTTCATTAATTCTTATTGACAATTGAGATGTCGTTGCTAACCCTTTTTTATATTTTTGGAAACAGCGATGCGTGTCTCCATACCCGGGCATGTCTTCCTCAATTTTAGTGGAACTACACAAAATTGGATGGCCATTGTTGATCCGCCTCACTGTCCTCTGCCACGTGGTTCTTCCTTCCTCGAGCTTGATTACTGAGAAGAAACAGACCACAGTGAGGATTTGTCGAACTTCTTAGGTGCCTCACCCAAACTTGATGCCAAATGGATGATGCATCACCACGATGACCTATCGATGCTCATGGTTGCGTCGGCTAGTGAAGCTGATCGATTATCGACGAAAAACAAGTTGTCTTCCATCAGTGCTCTTTGCTTGTTACGCACAAAGCTGTTTTTCCGGTTTATAAGGCTCAATTCAAAAATCTCACCAACCAAGGTAGATGGTGAGTGGTGGAATACTTTTGTAGTTTGCAAAATCACCCAATTAATGCTCTTGTTTTCCTCAAAAAAGTATGTTTACCAATGCATTAATTGCAATGCATGCATGCATAAATTACATGCATTGGTCAATTTTCTCTTAATACTTGCATGCAATGATTTAATGCACCTTGGAATCTGAACATGTGATGGGAAACAACCAAATTGAGCCTTATAAAATGAAAAAACTAAAATTTTGATATAAGCCCTATAAACCGGAAAGGAGGGAGTATATATTAGTCGTATACACGAGAGTACTATATGGACGCAGCTTCATTGACTTAGTGCACCTGCCTTTGAATTTATGACAGGTGGGCCCTAAATGTGGCTGGCTCACCTGTCATACAGCCAAAAGCAGGTGCAGTGAAGGCACCGGAGCTCAGTCCGTACTACAGTAGTATATATATAAGAGGGAGCCTCATCGCTTGTTCGCTAGGGTTTGCACTCTCCACACGCTCGCCGCACTACATATATGTTACACGCTGGAGGCTCAGCGTTCATTTGCTAGGGTTTGCTATATTCACAGTCTCTCACCCTCTCTTCACCAGATCTAAACAAGACTGCGTTGGCCTCTTGTCTCTCTCTCCCCCCTCACAGCTGGTGAAGGAGGCGTCCGTATCCCGTCGCACCGGGAAGGGGAGGAGGTGCAGCGTTCACTCTATCGCCTTCGGCGAGGGAGGCAATCCACTGTCGGCTGCGCTGTTCTCTTTCACCCAGCGCCTGTGCGGGAGGGCCACCGACCCCTTCTTCCTCGCTGTCGTACATAGTGTGGGCAGATCCGGCCTCCCGCCGCACGCCTTGCCACATCCCGACGACCCTAAGGTATACGTTTCTTTGAAACCGTCGTTGCTCTAGTTGCATGTGGATCTTTTTCGATCTGTAGTCGAATCTAGGTCTTGGTTCAAAGAGGAAAGAAGGGTGCCGTGGGCTGGAGCAAGAATCTAGGACGTGGTTCAATGAGGAAAGGAGGGGCGAAAAGTAGTATAGACTGGCTATCCAGCCGCTTTGTAGGTTGAAAAGGGAAAAAGGGGGTAACCCAGTACACACATCTGTAAGGAACCGATCTCTATGTTGAAAAGGGAAAGAAACTGGGGGGTCGGGTAGTTTGTGCACGACTAGATTTGCTGCCCTCACATAGGAAGAAGGTTCAAAGAGAACAAATATGGGACCAGCGCATATATGCTGCTTGGCTACATACTCTGCATCACCCATTTATACGTGTGGATGCACATGGTGCTGGCATGTCCCATGCAGCTATTTTGTTGTTGTTAATCTCAGAATTAACAACTGATCTGTTTTAAAAGAATTTCTCTGTTAATATGAATCAATGCAACCGTTTTAGAAATGCTACTGTCCTATACTTTGTTTTCCATCAAGATAAGGTAGATGCTTCTTTTTGTGGCCGCATGTTTCATCCTCCTTTATTGGCCAGTAATTGTTTTCTTTTTTGCCTCTTAAAACAGGGATATCTATTCAACTTGTTGCTATAGAAAACTTAAATGTCACACCAGCAACTTTGCTTTATTTCGATGCAACTGCACAAAACTTGATTGGATTTCCTATTCGTGTTGGTAGATTCGTATTTTATGTTGGTCGTCTCATGAAAGGTTAGTGCAGGCCTTCATCCACATGATTGTGCAGTGTTCTTTGAGATGTTGTGCTACTTGTATTGGTACTGTTTTAAATAAATGATGAATTGAAGCTATTGTATTTTTGTCTTTTCCCATTAAGTAGTGAACAAAAATGGGACCAACCCAGACATGATGCTTGTTGCTTTGTTACAACAAATTCAGCATCACCCCCTTTATAAGCCAGTAATTGATGCCACTCTCAGAATTAACTACTGAATCTTATTTCAAAACTGCAACACTTATTAGGGATTGGCGGGATTACCATTTTTATGGCCGCATGTTTCATCCTACTTTATTAGCCAGTAATTGATTCCTTTTTTGCCTCTGTTTATACAGGGATATCTATTCAACTTGTTGCTATTGTGACATTTTGCTTCGCGACGCGAAACACTTTGCTTGATTTCAGTGCAACTCCACAAAACGAGATTGGATTTCCTATTCGTGTTGGCAGATTCGTATTTTATCTTGTGTGCGTCATGACAGGTTGGTACTTGCCTTCATCCACATGATCGTGCAGTGTGTTTTGAGATGCCGTGCTACTTGTATTGGTACTGTTTTAAATAAATGATGAATTGAAGCTATTGTATTGTTGTCTTTTCCCATTAAGTAGTGAACAAAAATGGGACCAACCCAGACATGATGCTTGTTGCTTTGTTACAACAAATTCAGCATCACCCCCTTTATAAGCCAGTAATTGATGCCACTCTCAGAATTAACTACTGAATCTTATTTTAAAACTACAACACTTGTTAGGGATTGGCGGGATTACCATTTTTGTGGCCGCATGTTTCATCCTCCTTTATTAGCCAGTAATTGATTCTTTTTTGCCTCTGTTTATACAGGGGTATCTATTCAACTTGTTGCTATTGCGACATTTTGCTTCACTACGCGAAACACTTTGCTTGATTTCAGTGCAACTGCACAAAACGAGATTGCATTTCCTATTCGTGTTGGCAGATTCGTATTTCACCTTTGTTGGTCTCATGAAAGGTCAGTACAGGCATCATCCACATGATTGTACAGTGTGCTTTGAGATGTTGTGCTACTTGCATTGGTACTGTTTTAAATAAATGTTGAATTGAAGCTATTGTATTGATGTCTTTTCCCATTAGGTAGTGAAAGAAAATGGAACCAACCCAGACATGATGCTTGTTGCTTTGTTACAACAAACTCTGCATCACCCCCTTTATAAGTAGATGGAAGCACATACTATTGTTGCGCCCACTCTACCCTGCAATTGTTTATGCTTTTCGTTAATCTAATGCCGCTGGTAAAATTAAGCAATGCCACTCTCAGAATTAATTAACTACTGAATCTTAGTTCAAAACTGCAGCACTTGTTAGGGATTGGCGGGATTACCATTTTTGTGGCCGCATGTTTCATCCTCCTTTACTGGCCAGTAATTGATTCCTTTTTTGCCTCTGTTAAAACAGGGATATCTTTTCAACTTGTTGCTATTGCAACATTTTGCTTCGCTCAATTTTGGTGGAACTACACAAAATGAGACAGGATTTCCATATATGTGTTGATATCTCTTTGAGATCTTCCTCACGAGTTGTATCAAATCTTGGTCTTGAATGGTCAGTACCGACCTTCCTCCGAATTAACTACTGAATCTTAGTTCAAAACTGCAAACACTTGTTAGGGATCGGCAGTAGTACCATTTCTGTTAGGGATCGACCGGAGTACATGTTTAAGAAATGTGTTGTTCAGATAATTTCTCTGTTATTATATATCAGTTACAGACTTATAGTGTTTTACAAATGGTACTATCCTGCATTGTAGTTCTTTCTACATGTTTAACCAAGGTATTGTTAAGATAATGTCTCTGTTAAAATGAATCAGTCACATTGTTTTAGGAATGATACTTTTATGCTTGTTCGTTCTTTATACATCTTGAAACAAGTCATTGTTAAGATAATGTCTCAGTTAATATGAATGAATCACACTGATTGAGAATTGCTACTCTCCTGCTTTGTTTCCCATTAAGATAAGGTAGATCAGTAGATATTTTTCTTCTGGGATTACAAGTCATCAACCGCTATTTCTCAGTAATTGTTTCCCTTATACCTTTTGTTGCTTACAGGGATATCAAAATTAAAGCTCGGTTTTATTCCGACTTTGATTTTAGTTCAACTGCACAAAAGGAGCCAATGTGTCCAAGGCAAACTGCTGCATTACTGGGTCCAGTTGGTCGTTCCACTTTGCAGAAAGAAGTAGTCATTGTTTGCGCTACATTACAGAAGGAATGACTGAGAAGCTTTACAGAGTATTAGGCCTTCCACTATGTAGGCCAAAAGAGGTGCCAATTTCACATTTTCTTAGTTTGGCACCCGAATCCCTCCATTGCTACAGCCGGTGCCATAAATATTAGACACCGGTGACATGACTAGTCTGCAGAGACCATTGGCAATTTAACAACACGTGCAGTGCCCTGGGCAAGAAGTTCCCAAACAAGTACAAGAAGCGACAGGACTCCACGATCATAGGAATTACATATTTTGAATGGGAAAAGCTTGTCAAAGTTTAATCATTGATGTTAGCAAGAAGCGATAGGACTCCACGATCATAGGCATTACATATTTTGAATGGGAAAAGCTTGTCAAACTTTAATCATTGATGTTAGCAAGAAGACGGTAGTTTAATATATTGGAATTGGAAAACCTTGTCAAAATTTGCTCATTGGTGTTAGCCAGAAGACATGCATTTGATATTTTTGAGTGGGACGCCCTTGCTATGAGCAGCGTCGAGTGTTTTTTCCTATTATTGTGTTCAGTTTAGAAGTAAATAGTTACTCTGCTGAGATATTCCTGTGTTAAGAGTTTGTTCTGAATATTGTCTATGTAATGTCAGGCCTTGTGTTTTGAGCTTCGAATGTTGTGGCATGCGGCATCACGAGCTGTTCACCGTGCCTCCTGAGAATAATGCTTCGTATTGTTTTGCATGTCAATCTAATGCCAGTGATTTGCTTGTTAAGAAGATCATCCTCTTCTGTTGTTTCCGTGCTTAAGAAGTTCATCGTCTGATGTTTCATTCATAGCCTATATGACAAGTTGGGTAGGTTAGACGTGAAACCATATGATCTTCCGACCAACTCATGATATTAGGCCGTGATTGGATCGTCGTTTTCCAACCAAAACCGCTTGTAAAACTGACGCTTGTAAATTAAAGCAGTTGGTCTCGGGCGAAGGCGCTTGGTTGGTCGATTTCGACTAGTAAAATATCGGAAGTACTTGACACACAATAAAAATGTTGAACGATGCTCGGGCGATTGCTAATCCAGCCGTTAGCTGCTGTTTTAGCCTTGCCCGTGGATGGCATGATACGCACGTCGTGCATGTATCGTCTGGTAATGTCGTCCATATAGCAGTGCTCGTAAAATATACATTAGTCTCTCAAATTACACGCGTAACCCACCGGTTTTACTTACAGACCTCGGGCCCTCGGTTTCATTACGCCTGTAGTTTACGCGTTGTTTTTGATGACGAGTAAATTACACTTGTATGTTAATACAGGTTTGAAATAAACCAGAGCTCCCAAGCGCGGCCTTACCGTTTCATGCCGTCTCAGTTTCTCGAAGGTGCTCATAGGTGTCCGATGATCCTGGCTTCCTGGATGAGTAGCGGGGCCCTCTCCATTGTCCTTCGAGTTGTTGCGCTCACCGTGGCGCCAAGCATTGTTAACATCGTCAACGAACATGAGGATTAAGGAGATGACTTTATTTTGACTAGATGACACTAGGGACCCACTAGGGCCATAGCCGTACGTACGCAAGTGCCTCCTTATTATGTACAACTATATTTTTTTTGCTTTCTCCTGGTTTCCTGACATCACGGTCCCACACAATTGTCAACCTATGTAGTCAATATAAACGAGAGAATTGCACAAGGTGCGGCCGACAGCTAGGACCAAGCAGCTCAAGCAGTATTTGTGTTTTTGAGGCGTGAGAACTGCAGAGTTTTTCTTGGCGATGATTTCGTTGTTGTTCAGAGGAGAGCAGGGTATTAACTGGGCGGGTTGTGGCCCGTCTAGCTCAGGCCAGATATCCAGCCCAGATACTAATTTTTTCAAGATGAAAATGGCTAGCCCAGCTATACGTCTTTTTAAGGAATACCCAGGCAAGGTCAACTTGTTATTCTCCGCCCCGCTGGGCTGCAAATCTTTCCTAGGAGGGATGCATTAGGCTTAACAGGAAAATGGGCTTTAAAAGATAATAAATGGGATGTAATTATAAAAACTGGGCAGTAACTATAAAAAATGCACCAAACACGAAATTAGTTTATAAAATATTATTTATGGATTTTGAAAATCTTAAATTTTCATTGTTGCGCGCGCAATGTTTCATTGGATTTTTACGTAATACAAATTTATATTTAATCTGACTAGAAATTTTGGGATAAAAATATTTCGGAGCCCATCAAAATATGGGAAATTTTATTGAATTCTGTCTTCAACAGTTGATTGAAATTATTAATCATTGTCCTCGCTAGAAAATGGGTTGTACTTTTAACAAACTGGTCTTCTTGGTCCAACTGCCCAAAGCAGCGCCGGTCGTGCCGCCTTCTCCTGCCTCCCGTTGTCGGTTGTGCTGCCGCGGAGGCCTCACCGCCCCCATACTACTCCCACCATTGGCCAGGCCATCCCTCCACTCACCCACACCCCCTGTTATTCTGCGGCGACGGCAGCCTCACACCGCAGCCGAACCAGTGAACCCTCGTACTCCTCTCCGCGCGGGATTCCACTGCTGCGTCTTCCCCGGCTCCGCATCGTCCCCTTCCTAGGCCTCGCCGTCGTCCAGACCACCGCCCTGGTGCTCTCGGCGCGGCATGGTCAACGTGGTCAACGACCGACTTCCATCGGAAGAGTTCTGTACGTGGAGAGGTTGACAGCTGGGTCCAGGCAGCCGCAAGGAAGTGCCTCCTTATTACGCGAAAAATAATTATTCCTCCACCTTACAACAGGGACCCACCGGACCGGCCACCTTATTTCGTGAAAAAAACGTTTCCCCCCTGACTGCTCGGACCCACCGGACGGGCCAGCGTATTTCGCAAAAAAACCGTTCCCCCCGCTGTCAGCTCGGACCCACCGAAAGTGCCTCCTTATTACGCACAAAAAAAATTAATACTCCCCCTACTAGCTGGGACCCACCATGGTGGGAGGCTGACTTGTGGGCCTACTAAGTTGACTGGGACGGGGGCCTTTGTCAACTTTAGTCAATATGAACGATTCTAGCTCCAGTGACCGTACGATGTCCATCCAACGGCTGTAGTGCTTCTTCAACCTCTGGTATTCTTGCTCCAGCTGCCCAAAGCAGCGCCGGTCGTGCTGCATGCTCCTGCCTCCCGTGGCCGGCTGTGCTGCCGCGGAAGCCTCACTGCCTCCTACTATTCCCACCGCTGGTCAGGCCCTGCGGCGATGGCAGCCTCACACCGCAGCCGAACCAGTGAACCCTCGTACTCCTCTCCACACGGGCTTCCACTGCCGCGTCTTCCCTGGCTCCCCGTCGTCCCCTTCCTAGGCCTCGCCGTCGTCCACCGCCCTGGGGCTCTCGGCGCGGCGTGGTCAACGTGGTCAAGGAACGACTTCCATCGGACGTGGACTGTACGTGGAGAGGCTGACAGCTGGGTCCATGGCCACAGCAAGGAAGTGCCTCCTTATTACGTGCAAAATAATTATTCCTCCACCTGACAGCGGGGACCCACCGGACGGGCCACCGTATTCCGCCCCCTGACTGCTGGGACCCACCAGCTACACCTTCGCACGCAAGGAAGTGCATGCGGGCAAAAAAACGATTCGCCCCCCTGACTGCTGGGACCCACCAGCTACATCTTCGCACGCAAGGAAGTGCCTGACGGTCGGGACCCACCTGGTCGAAGCGTACGTAGCGTTGTCATTCTGGTCGCGAACGTGTACGTACATACTGGTCGATGTAGAGGCGCGCACATGTCATAGTAGAGGAGCACACGTGTCATAGTAGAGGCGCGCACGTAGCATGTACACGTACGTACAGCGGCCAGGGTGCAAGAAAGAAAATACGGCCACGTATGTGTACATACTGGCAGGGTCTCGAACGCCTACTCGCGCATACGTACGGCGAGGGCTCGTTGACATGGCTGGGTCGGAACGGAGAAACAGCGTCCTCGTCGTGTTCATGGGGAGGCAACGGAATGTGTCATGTTCATGGGGAGGCAACGGAATGCGTCGTGTTCATCGGGAGGCAACGTAACGCATGGGAGCCAACCGGCTGGGTCGGAACAGAATGCGTGGTCGTGTTCATCGGGAGGGCTTGGACAGAACAGGCGATGGAAACGACGCCCGGCGTACCGCACAACAGAGGAAACGGACCTCCTACGTTCGAAACGGTGTCCTGTTGATCGGGAGAGGTCTGGCGTACCGCAAAACGGACGAAACGGACCTCCTATGGTCGAAACGGGGGTCCTGTTGATCGGGAGGGGTGTGGCGTACCGCAAAACGGAGGAAACGGACTTGTGTTGGAGCGCTACGGTCGAAACGGGGGTCCTGTTGATCGGGAGGGGTGTGGCGTACCGCAAAACGGAGGAAACGGACTTGTGTTGGAGCGTCGAAACGGGGGTCCTGTTCATCGGGAGGGGTGTGGCGTACCGCAAAACGGGACTCCACGGGATACTGTTCATCTCCACCGTCGACCCCCTTCGGCCTCCATGAGCTACTGTTCATCCACCGTCGACCTCCTCCAGCCTCCACGGGCTCCTGTTCTTCCAGCCTCCACCGCGCGCTACTCCACCGGCTACTGTTCAACCACCCCTCCACCGTCTACTGTTCATCCAACCGTCCACACCACGGGGGTCCTGTTCAACCACCCCTCCACGGGCACCCCTCCATCGTCTACTGTTCATCCTGCCCTCCACACCATGGGGTCCTGTTCATCCACCCCAACACGGGCACCCCTCCACCGTCTACTGTTCATCCAGCCCTCCACCACACCACGGGGTCCTGTTCATCCAGAGGCAACGCCACCACTCACTGTTCATCCAAACCCCCCCCCCCCCCCGCAACGCTCACTGTTCATCCCATCGATCGACTTCAGTTAGCAGAAGTAGCGAAGGAATCGCTCGATCGGGTTCAGTTAATAGCCATCGATCGATCGCTCGGGTTCAGTAACGCATAGCCTGCAATGCAATCGCTCGGGTTCAGTTAGAGCCCAACGCCTCGCTCGGGTTCAGTTAGAGCCAACGCCTCGCACACACGCGCGTACCTGTACGAGAGAAACGCGCATCGCTCGGCCCCCGACCTCCCACCGTAACCGGGAACTCCCCGAAATTTTCCTCCCCCTCGCTTCTACCACGGTTTTTCCATCATGGACGACCCAAAAAATGTCATGCAGCTGCGTCTCCGGCCCGCCCAGGACGAAAAGCCCATTTTCTGTCATGATTTTTTGTCATAGAAGTAGGAGCCCACCACATCTATGATGATACCGGGTTTTGTCACAATTAACGTCATAGAAGTGTCATGTGTATGACAGGAAAAAAATTCGTTCGACCCAAAATGTCACGGATGTGTCTTTTTTTTGTAGTGTCACCTTATGCACTATGCAGTCACTGTCACCGCCGCTGTATAGCATGCCTCCCCTCGTCTCCCTCTCCCCTAGCACCACTCCATCTCCATCTCCGTCTCGCCGGAGATCCCGCTGTCACTCTTCATCATCTCACTGTGCCCCCGTGTACCCTTGCCTTGCTCGCCTCCCCCAGTACTACTATTCCCTCGCTAGCCGCTCCAGCACCGAGAGCCTTCTCCTCCGTAAATCAAGCCCCCAAAAACCCCAACTTCCAAACTCCACCATGGCCGAACGTGGACCGCACATCATCCATATGAGCCACGATTGGAGCAATCTCCCCAGCAACATCATCGACCTCTGTTGTTCATGTATGGATATGTTGAGCGCCCTGCGGCTGGCTGCATGCTCGAGGGACATGCACACGGCCAGCGTCGAAGCGAGGCCTAAGCTTTTCAAGACACCCTGCTTGCTGCTATCTGGTCTTGCGAGATTTGCTCACCATGATACGGAGGCGTACATGATGCCCCTCGACTTCAATCCGACCTCCATTAGCCGAAACTTCTTTGCAGGTGTGTAGTGGGTCGCCATACATCATTTCCCTCGACTTCGATCCAATCACCATCGCCCGAAACTTCTTAGCAGGTATTGTAGGGAATATAACTATTGGGTATGACCCGCCCAGGAGGGGCCGGGTCATACCACTGGCGACTTATAAATGAACATGGCGGGTCATGGCAAGCCTATTGATGACCCAAGACCCAGAGGAGACTTGAGTCCAAAGAGGATGAACCTCCATATGTATAACTTGTATTGTAAGGCAAGATTAGCTAGTCACCGAGCCGGACACGTTGTGTATGTGTTGGGGAACGCAGTCATTTAAAAAAATTCCTACGCACATGCAAGATCTATCATGGTGATGCATAGCAACGAGAGGGGAGAGTGTAGTCCACGTACCCTCGTAGACCGTAAGCGGAAGCGTTATGACAACGCGGTTGATGTAGTCGTACGTCTTCATGATCAGACCGATCGTAGCACCAAAAGTACGGCACCTCCACGATCTGCACACGTTCGGCTCGGTGACGTCCCACGAACTCTCGATCCAGCTGAGTGTCAAGGGAGAGCTTCGTCAGCACGGCGGAGTGATGACAGTGATGATGAAGTTACCGACGCAGGGCTTCGCCTAAGCACTACAACGATATGACCAAGGTGGAATCTGTGGAGGGGGGCACCGCACACGGCTAAGACAACTGTCAACTTGTGTGTCTATGGGGTGCCCCCTCCCCCGTATATAAAGGAGTGAAGGAGGGGGAGGGCCGACCCTCTATGGCGCGCCCTGGGAGGAGTCCTACTCCCACCGGGAGTAGGATTCCCCCCTTTTCCTAGTTGTAGTAAGAGAGAAGGAAGGAGGAGAGAGGGAGAACAAAAGGGGGGTGTCGCCCCCCTTCCCTAGTCCAATTCGGACCCAAGGGGGAGGGGGCACGCAGCGTGCCCTGGCCGCCCCTCTCTCTCTCTCTCCACTAAAGCCCATTAGGTCCCATATACTCCCCGGGGGGTTCCGGTAACCCCCGTACTCCGGTAAATGCCCGAACTCACCCGGAACCATTCCGAAGTCCAAACATAGTCATACAATATATCGATCTTTATGTCTCGACCATTTCAAGACTCCTCGTCATGTCCGTGATCATATCCGAGACTCCAGACAACCTTCGGTACATCAAAACATAAACTCGTAAGACCGATTTTATCGAACGTTAAGCGTGTGGACCCTACGGGTTCGAGAACTATGTAGACATGACCGAGACTCATCTCCAGTCAATAACCAATAGCGGAACATGGATGCTCATATTGGTTCCTACATATTCTATGAAGATCTTTATCGGTCAAACCACAAAACAACATATGTAGTTCCCTTTGTCATCGGTATGTTACTTGCCCGAGATTCGATTGTCGGTATCTCAATAACTAGTTCAATCTCGTTACTGGCATGTATCTTTACTCGTTCCGTAATGCATCATCCCGCAACTAACTCATTAGTCACAATGCTTGCAAGGCTTATAGTGATGTGCATTACCGAGAGGGCCCAGAGATACCTCTCCAATACTTGGAGTGACAAATCCTAATCTCGATCTATGCCAACTCAGCAAACACCATCGGAGACACCTGTAGAGCATCTTTATAATCACCCAATTACGTTGTGATGTTTGATAGCACACTAAGTGTTCTTCCGGTATTCTGGAGTTGCATAATCTCATAGTCATAGGAACATGTATAAGTTATGAAGAAAGCAATAGCAACAAACTAAACGATCATCGTGCTAAGCTGACGGATGGGTCAAGTCAATCACATCATTCTCTAATGATGTGATCCCGTTTATCAAATGACAGATCTTTGTCCATGGCTAGGAAGCTTAACCATCTTTGATTAACGAGCTAGTCAAATAGAGGCATACTAGTGACACTCTGTTTGTCTATGTATTCACACATGTACAGGGTGACCCGGTGGCGGTTTAACTCACGAAACACCAAGTCGAGAACTAGATCAAGCGTATTCGCTCCCTGGTAATCGAAACACAAGCAATACAACCCCAAACTAGAGTAAGCCTTTACCTCCACCGCGAGGGGCCGAACCAGTATAAACTCTCTATGTCCTTTGTCCCGATTAACCCCATCAAGCTAACCTAGTTGCAATGGCTCCACACCTGAGTCCTTTCGCTAGGACATCTGCCGTGTTAAGTCCACGACAGGTATGTACTGTGTGGGCATGAGCTCCCACTGGATGGCTGGCATCAGACAAGACCGGAAAAAGTTGGTGCTTGCGAACTTCCATACCTCCCATGAGATTATCCTTCCTACATTGGATTATATAGGGTTTTACCGTCGCGGTCCAAGTCATCTAGATTACGAAGTCAGTTGGACGGACCTTGTTTTGCAGAAGATTGGAATCTGCCAAGTGCCCACACGAGATGTGAATTATGCAGACTTCAAGCTAATTGCCTTGTTCGACCGCGGACTCGCCTATCTTTCTGCTGGTGCCTTCTTTAGCTAGAGACAGCTCACCTCGTAGTGGATCATCAGCTGATACACACTTTTGTGATGCTATTGAACACAATGGCATCATCTACACGATCGACAAAGCAGATGGCACCATGTATTACTGGGACGGCGCATGTAAGTTGTTTCCATCTGATGTTAATGATGACGCCATGACACTGCTTGAACTTTTTGTGATGATTGGCATATCCCTGTTTGATTAGAAATATGGCAATGTATTAGAGACACCGTAAACCATCTATATTTGGAATGAGTTAATTCATGCGATTGTGACCATGTCATTACAGCCAATTTGTACCCCTGAATAATCAAACGATTAGGAAGATATGGATATTCTCCTTATTTTATAGTAATCTATATACTACTAAATATGAGTGTGTATCAATGGCCATGTTAGTTTCCTCGTTTTCATGATGTAGAAACATGCATCACACTGTTGGTTTCACCTAACCATACATTAGGGAAGTAAATGTGCATATGGAGAACTCTATATTTGGAAGTAGTGAAATCCTGTAATGCTTACCATGTGTACATACCTATATTCGCCCTTCAGCAATCAATGGCTAGAATAATATCCTCACAAAAAAGTTGCCCACAGAACATGAGTATATAACAATGCATGGTATGTTACTTTCCTTGAAGAATTTGTTTGTGAGGACAAAACATGGTTACATAACATGCATGATATGGTAGTTTCCTGTGAAGAATCGATTCCGAGATAACATGAGTATAACCATGCATGGCCCTTCTATATTTTCGAACCTAGTATACATTTCCCTGTATTTTCCTCCCAGTTCCAACAGGGACATATCAATGTTGCTTCTTGCATTATCCTACTCATACTCTGAACAATGTTGATCCTACATTAACAATGCATGTACTTTTTTATATGATGCAGTGTCCCTACAGTTACTGCCCTTTGTATCAGACAACAGCAAAAGATTGATGACCATTCGGACACATGAGCCAGAAAAGTTATATTGCAAAAAAAACCACTGTATAGAAGCACCGTGAAATACGTGAGTATCCGGACAATGGCTGTTACGTCTATGAGTAGGATACCAGCTTGTTGGGGCCGGACTTTTGAGTTGGAGGCGGGTAAACAACCTTGGTTCACACTCTCTGTTTCTCGGACTCAATTATCCTATTAACCAAGAGATCACCATTGGCAAGGACCTTGATGGCAGAGGGGCTCTGCTTGCTATGGAAAACTGTGTCTACACGGGGAGCCCTAGGACTTCAGGAGCCCTGCCATATGAAATGCAACTGTATGAGATGATCATGTTTTGTAACAGAGTTATCGGCAACTTCTCGGAGTCATATGGCAACTGTCGTATGATCATCTCATACAATAAACATGATCATCTCATCACAGAGTTATCGACAACTGTCAACTTCTCGCTTTATTGTATGAAATGCAACCGCACAACAACATATGTAGTTCCCTTTGTCATCGGTATGTTACTTGCCCGAGATTCGATCGTCGGTATCTCAATACCTAGTTCAATCTCGTTGCCAACAAGTCTCTTTTCTCATTTCGTAATGCATCATCCCATGACTAACTCATTAGTCACAATACTTGCAAGGCTTATAGTGACGTGCATTACCGAGAGGACCCAGAGATACCTCTCTGATACTTGGAGTGACAAATCCTAATCTCGATCTATGCCAACTCAACAAACACCATCGAATACACATGTAGAGCATCTTTATAATCACCCAGTTACGTTGTGACGTTTGATAGCACACTAAGTGTTCCTCCGGTATCCGGGAGTTGCATAATCTCATAGTCATAGGAACATGTATAAGTTATGAAGTAAGCAATAGCAAGAAACTAAATGATCATCGTGCTAAGCTAACGGATGGGTCAAGTCAATCACATCATTCTCTAATGATGTGATCCCATTTAGCAAATGACAGCTCTTTGTCCATGGCTAGGAAACTTAACCATCTTTGATTAACGAGCTAGTCAAATAGAGGCACACTAGTGACACTCTGTTTGTCTATGTATTCACACATGTACTAAGTTTCCGGTTAATACAATTCTAGCATGTATAATAAACATTTATCATGATATAAGGAAATATAAATAACAACTTTATTATTGCCTCTAGGGCATATTTCCTTCAGTCTCCCACTTGCACTAGAGTCAATAATCTAGATTACATTGTAATGATTCTAACACCCATGAAGTCTTGGTGCTTATCATGTTTTGCTCGTGAGAGAGGATTAGTCAACGGGTCTGCAACATTCAGATCTGTATGTATCTTGCAAATCTCTATGTCTCCCTCCTTGACTTGATCGCGGATGGAATTGAAGCGTCTCTTGATGTGCTTGGTTCTCTTGTGAAATCTGGATTCATTTGCCAAGGCAATTGCACCAGTATTGTCACAAAATATTTTCATTGGACCCGATGCACTAGGTATGACACCTAGATCGGATATGAACTCCTTCATCCAGACTCCTTCATTTGCTGCTTCCGAAGTAGCTATGTACTCCGCATCACACGTAGATCCCGCCATGACGCTCTTCTTGGAACTGCACCAACTGATAGCACCACCATTCAATAAAAATACGTATCCAATTTATGACTTAGAGTCATCTGGATCAGTGTCAAAGCTTGCATTGACGTAACCATTTACGATGAGCTCTTTGTCACCTCCATAAACGAGAAACACATCCTTAGTCCTTTTCAGGTATTTTAGGATATTCTTGACCGCTGTCAGTGATCCACTCCTGGATTAATTTATTACCTCCCCACTAAACTAATAGCAAGGCACACATTAGGTCTGGTACACATCATTGCATACATGATAGAACCTATGGCTGAAGCATAGGGAATGACTTTCATTTTCTCTCTATCTTCTGTAGTGGTCCGGCATTTAGTCTGACTCAACTTTACACCTTGTAACAAAGGCAAGAACCCTTTCTTTGCTTAATCCATTTTGAACTTCTTCAAAACTTTGTCAAGGTACGTGCTTTGTGAAAGTCCAATTAAGCTTCTTGATCTATCTCTGTAGATCTTGATGCCCAATGTATAAGCAGCTTCACCGAGGTCTTTCATTGAAAAATTCTTATTCAAGTATCCTTTTATGCTATTCAGAAATTCAGTATCATTTCCGATCAACAATATGTCATCTACATATAATATCAGAAATGGTACAGAGCTCCCACTCACTTTCTTGTAAATACAGGCTTCTCCAAAAGTCTGTATAAATCCATATGCTTTGATCACACTATCAAAGCGTATATTCCAACTCCGAGAGGCTTGCACCAGTCCATAAATGGATCGCTGGAGCTTGCACACTTTGTTAGCACCTTTTGGATCGACAAAACCTTCTGGTTGCATCATATACAACCCTTCTTTAAGATATCCATTAAGGAATGCAGCTTTGACATCCATTTGCCAAATTTCATAATCAGAAAATGCGGCAATTGCTAACATGATTCAGACGTACTTAAGCATCGCTACGGGTGAGAAGGTCTCATCGTAGTCAACTCCTTGAACTTGTCGAAAACCTTTCGCAACAAGTCAAGCTTTGTAGACAGTAACATTACCGTCAGCGTCAGTCTTCTTCTTGAAGATCCATTTATTCTCTATGGCTTGTCGATCATCGGGCAAGTCAACCAAAGTCCATACTTTGTTCTCATACATGGATCCTATCTCAGATTTCATGGCCTCAAGCCATTTTGTGGAATCTGGGCTCATCATCACTTCCTCATAGTTCGTAGGTTCGTCATGGTCAAGTAACATGACTTCTAGAACAGGATTACCGTACCACTCTGGTGCAGATCTTACTTTGGTTGACCTACGAGGTTCGGTAGTAACTAGATCAGAAGTTTCATGATCATCATCATTAGCTTCCTCACTTAGGATTTATTTGGTTACACCCTGCCCTAAGAGGATTGGAGGGGATTTGGGGGGGTTGACTTGTAGAGGATTTAATCCACCTCAATCCCTGTCAAAACCCCTCCACAACCCTGTCAACCGAACATGGCCTTACTGGTGTAGGAATCACTGGAACTGATTTCTGTGATGAACTACTTTGCAATAAGGGAGTAGGTACTGTTACCTCATCAAGTTCTACTTTCCTCCCACTCACTTCTTTCGAGAGAAACTCCTTCTCTAGAAAGGATCCATTCTTAGCAACGAATATCTTGCCTTCGTATCTGTGATAGAAGGTGTACCCAACAGTCTCCTTTGGGTATCCTATGAAGACACATTTCTCTGATTTGGGTTCGAGCTTATCATGTTGAAGCTTTTTCACATAAGCATCGCAGGCCCAAACTTTAAGAAACGACAACTTGGGTTTCTTGCCAAACCACAGTTCATAAGGTGTCGTCTCAACGGATTTAGATGGATCCCTATTTAACGTGAATGCAATCGTCTCTAAAGCATAACCCCAAAATGATATCGGTAAATTAGTGAGAGACATCATAGATCGCACCATATCTAGTAAAGTACAATTACGATGTTCAGACACACCATTACGCTGTGGTGTTCCAGGTGGCGTGAGTTGCAAAGCTATTCCGCATTGTTTCAAATGAAGACCAAACTCGTAACTCAAATATTCTCCTCCACGATCAGATCATAGAAACTTTGTTTTCTTGTTACGATGATTTTCCACTTCACTGTGAAATTATTTGAACTTTTGAAATGTTTCAAACTTATGTTTCATCAAGTAGATCTACCCATATCTGCTCAAATCATCTGTGGAGGTAAGAAAATAATGATACCCGCCGCGAGCATCAACACTCATCGGACCGCATACATCAGTATGTATTATTTCCAACAAGTTTTTTGCTCGCGCCATTATTCCGGAGAACAGAGTCTTAGTCATCTTGCCCATGAGGCATGGTTCGCAAGCATCAAGTGATTCATAATCAAGTGATTCCAAAAGCCCATCTACATGGAGTTTCTTCATGTGCTTTACACCAATATGACCTAAACGACAGTGCCACAAATAAGTTGCACTATCATTATTAAACTTATATCTTTTGGCTTCAATACTATGAACATGTGTATCACTACTATCAAGATTTAGTAAAAACACACCACTCATCAAGGGTGCACGACCATAAAAGATATTACTCATATAAATAGAACAACCATTATTCTATGATTTAAATGAATAACCGTCTCGCATCAAACAAGATCCATATATAATATTCATGCTCAACGATGGCACCAAATAATGATTATTTAGGTCCAAAACTAATCCCTAAGGTAGATGTAGAGGTAGCGTGCCGAGGGAGATCACATCGACTTTTGAACCATTTCCCACGCGCATCGTTACCTCGTCCTTAGCCAATCTTCACTTAATCCGTAGCCCCTGTTTTGAGTTGCAAATATTAGCAACAAAACCAGTATCAAATACCCAGGCGCTACTGCGAGCATTAGTAAGGTACACATAAATAACATGTATATCAAATATACCTTTCACTTTGCCATCCTTCTTCTCCGCCAAATACTTGGGGCAGTTCCGCTTCCAGTGACCAGTCCCTTTGTAGTAGAAGCACTCAGTCTCAGGCTTAGGTCCAGACCTTGGCTTCTTCACTTGAGTAGCAACTTGCTTGCTGTTCTTCTTGAAGTTCCCCTTCTTCCCTTTACCATTTTTCTTGAAACTGGTGGTCTTGTTGACCATCAACACTTGATGCTCCTTCTTGATTTCTACCTCCGCAGCCTTTAGCATTGCGAAGAGCTCGGGAATTGTCTTATCCATCCCTTGCATATTATATTTCATCACGAAGCTCTTGTAGCTTGGTGGCAGTGATTGAAGAACTCTGTCAATGACACATCATCAGGAAGATTAACTCCCAGTTGAGTCAAGTGGTTGTGGTACCCAGACATTCTGAGTATATGTTCACTGACATAACTATTGTCCTCCATTTTGCAGCTTTAGAACTTATTGGAGACTTCATATCTCTCAATCCGGGCATTTTCTTGAAATATTAACTTCAACTCTTGGAACATCTCATATGCTCCATGACATTCAAAACGTCGTTGAAGTCCCGGTTCTAAGCCATAAAGCATGGCACACTGAACTATCGAGTAGTCATCAGCTTTGCTCTGCCAGACATTCATAACATCTGGCCTTGCTCCTGCAGCGGGTTTGTCACCTAGAGGTGCTTCCAGGACGTAATTCTTCTGTGCATCAATGAGGATAATCCTCAAGTCATGGACCCAGTCCGTGTAATTACTACCATCATCTTTCAACTTAGCTTTCTCTAGGAACACATTAAAATTCAACGGAACAATAGCACGGGCCATCTATCTACAGCAACATAGACATGCAAAATACTATCAGGTACTAAGTTCATGATAAATTGAAGTTCAATTAATCATATTACTTAAGAACTCCCACTTAGATAGACATCTCTCTAATCATCTAAGTGATAACGTGATCCATATCAACTAAACAATGTTCGATCATCACGTGAGATGGAGTAGTTTTCAATGGTAAACATCACTATGTTGATCATATCTACTATATGATTCATGCTCGACCTTTCAGTCTCAGTGTTCCGAGGACATATCTGCATATGCTAGGCTCGTCAAGTTTAACCCGAGTATTCTGCTTGTGCAAAACTGGCTTGCACCCGTTGTATGTGAACGTATAGCTTATCACACCCGATCATCACGTGGTGTCTCGGCACGACGAACTGTAGCAACGGTGCATACTCAGGGAGAACACTTATACCTTGAAATATAGTGAGAGATCATCTTATAATGCTACCGCCAAACTAAGCAAAATAAGATGCATAAAGGATAAACATCACATGCAATCAATATAAGTGATATGATATGGCCATCATCATCTTGTGCCTTTGATCTCCATCTCCAAAGCACCGTCATGATCACCATCATCACCGGCTTGACACCTTGATCTCCATCGAAGCATCATTGTCGTCTCGCCAACTATTGCTTCTACGACTATCGCTACCGCTTAGCGATAAAGTAAAGCAATTACATGGCGATTGCATTTCATACAATAAAGCGACAACCATATGACTCCTGCCAGTTGCCGATAACTCTGTTACAAAACATGATCATCTCATACAATAAAATTTAACATCATGTCTTAACCATATCACATCACAAAATGCCCTGCACAAACAAGTTAGACGTCCTCTACTTTTTTTGTTGCAAGTTTTACGTGGCTGCTACGGGTTGAGCAAGAACTGTTCTTACCTATGCATCAAAAACCACAACGATTTTTCGTCAAGTGTGTTGTTTAAACCTTCAACAAGGACCGGGCATAGTCACACTCGATTCAACTAAAGTTGGAGAAACTGACACCCACTAGCCACCTGTGTGTGAAGCACGTCGGTAGAACCAGTCTCGCGTAAGCGTACGCGTAATGTCGGTCTGGGCCGCTACATCCACCAATATCGCCGAATCAAAGTATGACATGCTAGTAAGCAGTATGACTATTATGACCCACAACTCTTTGTGTTCTACTCATGCATATAACATCTACGCATAGACCTGGCTCGAATGCTACTATTGGGGAGCGCAGTAATTTCAAAAAAATTCCTACGAACATGCAAGATCTATCATGGTAATGCATAGCAACGTGAGGGGAGAGTGTAGTCCACATACCCTCGTAGACCGTAAGCGAAAGTGTTATGACAACGTGGTTGAAGTAGTCGTACGTCTTCACGATCTGACCGATCCTAGCACCGAAAGTACGGCACCTCCGTGATCTGCACACGTTCGGCTCGGTGACATCCCACGAACTCTCGATCCAGCTGAGTGTCGAGGGAGAGCTTCGTCAGCACAACGATGTGATGGCAGTGATGATGAAGTTACCGACGCAGGACTTCACCTAAACTTGTAGGGACGATCTGCCCCGCATCTGGGAGCCGGTGCGCAATATCTGCGGCCAAGTATCCGGCTTCCCGGAGCTTCGCAATGTTCTCCTCCATAACGGAGGAGACCATCCACTTGCCTCCCGCTCCGGACATGTTTGGAGTGGTTTTGTGGAGAAGATGCGAACTTGGGCGCTGGAGCTCGAGTGTGCGAGAATGGACGGGCAGGGAAGAAGAAGGCGTTGGAAGAAAGGAGGATTCTTTGTCCCTTTATAAGGGTAGAGGAGATTGTACGCCTCCCTACCTGCCTGGTAAAATCGCTTGTCCCCCAAGCGCCGTGATTAATGGCGCGGTTGGGTTACCCACGTCCGTATTGATGAGAATCCCGTGATAAGGGGACACGATCTCTGCTCTGACAAGACGTGCCAAGGAAACCGCCTTGCAATATGTGCAGTAGCTGGTTGGGAAAAACGGTTCGAATAACAACCGGGACGTGGCGTGGTATCATGCTATGAAATTTGGCAGCAGATTAGATTTGTGGAAATATTGTACTCTCTACGGTGGTATGTGGAATTTGTTTTGCAGAGCCGGACACTATCCTTGTGTTCAAAATCTTCTATGGAGTATTTAGAGGAACAACCCGCCTTGCAATGTCGAAGACTATCTGCGCGCCGAACTTATCGTCATTGAAGCCTGGTTCAGGGGCTACTAAGGGAGTCCTGGATTAGGGGGTCCTCGGACAGCCGGACTATATACTTTGGCCGGACTGTTGGACTATGAAGATACAAGATTGAAGACTTCGTCCCGTGTCCGGATGGGACTCTCCTTGGCTTGGAAGGCAAGCTTGGCAATTCGGATCTGTAGATCTCCTCCCTTGTAACCGACTTTGTGTAACCCTAGCCCCCTCCGGTGTCTATATAAACCGGAGGTTTTAGTCCGTAGGACAAGAACAATCATAATCATAGGCTAGCTTCTAGGATTTAGCCTCTACGATCTCGTGGTAGATCAACTCTTGTAATACTCATATCATCAAGATCAATCAAGCAGGAAGTAGGGTATTACCTCCATCGAGAGGGCCCGAACCTGGGTAAACATTGTGTCCCCCGCCTCCTATTACCATCCGCCTTAGACGCACAGTTCAGGACCCCCTACCCGAGATCCGCCGGTTTTGACACCGACAGTGCCCCCTCCCCCATATATAAAGGAGTGGAGAAGGGGGAAGGGGCCGTCCCTCTATGGCGCGCCTTCGGAGGAGTCCTACTCCCACCGGGAGTAGGATTCCCGCCTTTCCCTGGTTGGAGTAGGAGAGAAGGAAGGAGGAGAGAGGGAGAAGGAAAGGGGGCGCCGCCCCCCCTTCCCTAGTCCAATTCGGACCCAAGGGGGAGGGGCGTGTGGCCTGCCCTGGCCGCCCCTCTCTCTCTCCACTAAAGCCCATTAGGGCCCATATATTCCCCGGGGGGTTCCGGTAACCCCCCCGGTACTCCGGTAAATGCCTGAACTCACCCAGAACCATTCCGATGTCGAAACATAGTCATCCAATATATCAATCTTTACGTCTCGACCATTTAGAGACTCCTCGTCATGTCCGTGGCCATATCCGAGATTCCAAACAACCTTCGGTACATCAAAACATAAACTCATAATACCGATCATCATCGAACGTTAACCGTGCGGACCCTACGGGTTTGAGAACTATGTAGACATGACCGGGACTCATCTCCAGTCAATAACCAATAGCGGAACATGGATGCTCATATTGGTTCCTACATATTCTATGAAGATCTTTATCGGTCAAACCACAAAACAACATATGTAGTTCCCTTTGTCATCGGTATGTTACTTGCCCGAGATTCGATTGTCGGTATCTCAATAACTAGTTCAATCTCGTTACTGGCATGTATCTTTACTCGTTCCGTAATGCATCATCCCGCAACTAACTCATTAGTCACAATGCTTGCAAGGCTTATAGTGATGTGCATTACCGAGAGGGCCCAGAGATACCTCTCCAATACTTGGAGTGACAAATCCTAATCTCGATCTATGCCAACTCAGCAAACACCATCGGAGACACCTGTAGAGCATCTTTATAATCACCCAATTACGTTGTGATGTTTGATAGCACACTAAGTGTTCTTCCGGTATTCTGGAGTTGCATAATCTCATAGTCATAGGAACATGTATAAGTTATGAAGAAAGCAATAGCAACAAACTAAACGATCATCGTGCTAAGCTGACGGATGGGTCAAGTCAATCACATCATTCTCTAATGATGTGATCCCGTTTATCAAATGACAGATCTTTGTCCATGGCTAGGAAGCTTAACCATCTTTGATTAACGAGCTAGTCAAATAGAGGCATACTAGTGACACTCTGTTTGTCTATGTATTCACACATGTACAGGGTGACCCGGTGGCGGTTTAACTCACGAAACACCAAGTCGAGAACTAGATCAAGCGTATTCGCTCCCTGGTAATCGAAACACAAGCAATACAACCCCAAACTAGAGTAAGCCTTTACCTCCACCGCGAGGGGCCGAACCAGTATAAACTCTCTATGTCCTTTGTCCCGATTAACCCCATCAAGCTAACCTAGTTGCAATGGCTCCACACCTGAGTCCTTTCGCTAGGACATCTGCCGTGTTAAGTCCACGACAGGTATGTACTGTGTGGGCATGAGCTCCCACTGGATGGCTGGCATCAGACAAGACCGGAAAAAGTTGGTGCTTGCGAACTTCCATACCTCCCATGAGATTATCCTTCCTACATTGGATTATATAGGGTTTTACCGTCGCGGTCCAAGTCATCTAGATTACGAAGTCAGTTGGACGGACCTTGTTTTGCAGAAGATTGGAATCTGCCAAGTGCCCACACGAGATGTGAATTATGCAGACTTCAAGCTAATTGCCTTGTTCGACCGCGGACTCGCCTATCTTTCTGCTGGTGCCTTCTTTAGCTAGAGACAGCTCACCTCGTAGTGGATCATCAGCTGATACACACTTTTGTGATGCTATTGAACACAATGGCATCATCTACACGATCGACAAAGCAGATGGCACCATGTATTACTGGGACGGCGCATGTAAGTTGTTTCCATCTGATGTTAATGATGACGCCATGACACTGCTTGAACTTTTTGTGATGATTGGCATATCCCTGTTTGATTAGAAATATGGCAATGTATTAGAGACACCGTAAACCATCTATATTTGGAATGAGTTAATTCATGCGATTGTGACCATGTCATTACAGCCAATTTGTACCCCTGAATAATCAAACGATTAGGAAGATATGGATATTCTCCTTATTTTATAGTAATCTATATACTACTAAATATGAGTGTGTATCAATGGCCATGTTAGTTTCCTCGTTTTCATGATGTAGAAACATGCATCACACTGTTGGTTTCACCTAACCATACATTAGGGAAGTAAATGTGCATATGGAGAACTCTATATTTGGAAGTAGTGAAATCCTGTAATGCTTACCATGTGTACATACCTATATTCGCCCTTCAGCAATCAATGGCTAGAATAATATCCTCACAAAAAAGTTGCCCACAGAACATGAGTATATAACAATGCATGGTATGTTACTTTCCTTGAAGAATTTGTTTGTGAGGACAAAACATGGTTACATAACATGCATGATATGGTAGTTTCCTGTGAAGAATCGATTCCGAGATAACATGAGTATAACCATGCATGGCCCTTCTATATTTTCGAACCTAGTATACATTTCCCTGTATTTTCCTCCCAGTTCCAACAGGGACATATCAATGTTGCTTCTTGCATTATCCTACTCATACTCTGAACAATGTTGATCCTACATTAACAATGCATGTACTTTTTTATATGATGCAGTGTCCCTACAGTTACTGCCCTTTGTATCAGACAACAGCAAAAGATTGATGACCATTCGGACACATGAGCCAGAAAAGTTATATTGCAAAAAAAACCACTGTATAGAAGCACCGTGAAATACGTGAGTATCCGGACAATGGCTGTTACGTCTATGAGTAGGATACCAGCTTGTTGGGGCCGGACTTTTGAGTTGGAGGCGGGTAAACAACCTTGGTTCACACTCTCTGTTTCTCGGACTCAATTATCCTATTAACCAAGAGATCACCATTGGCAAGGACCTTGATGGCAGAGGGGCTCTGCTTGCTATGGAAAACTGTGTCTACACGGGGAGCCCTAGGACTTCAGGAGCAAACTCCCTGATTGTCAACGATACAGCCTGCAGCCAAAATAAGGTGACAATGACAAAGGCATCTGGATTAACTTTGACCCTTGGATGTCTCAAGTCCGACAGGCACTGATGTGGTTCAAGCCTTCAGGTTGATAGGCAATTGGGCTGTTTTGTCGGAAGGGTGGAGTACTGGTGTCTCCGGATCACTGGCCGCTGAAGCGGGGCTGCAAATTATGATGGTGTTGGATCATCCCTCTTCGAATGACTTGTTGCCTTTGCTGCTTGTTCTGGATGGGTAGTTCCCTCTTTTGTTATGCATATTCCTTGTCATTTGGTCATCCTCGTCTATGTCACTCTTACTATGTAATAGTTGCCTCTATTCAGAATGTCATTCTCGCCTGGATCAAGAGTGTCTAAGCGCTGCAGATGGGTGCGTTTTGGTGGTGTAGCAAGACTTCTTATGAACTATCATGTCTTGTTATTTATGTCAGTAGTAGTCACTAGTCAGTGTTTGAATGTTGTATATATCGTTGTTTCAAACTATTTATTGTCTCGAACTGCTGGTGGGCTAAATGAGGGCATCACCATTCTCCAGTGTTCAGAGTATATCTCCTTTTTTCAAGTTATAATTTGAGCTCAGTGTCATTTCGATGATGTACACTTGTTTGGGCCAGTGAGGTGTCGTTGAATATGGGTCGAGTAGTAACGCAATGCCAAACAGGTCAATTATGACTCTCAGGCCGGGCTCTCAAAAGATCCTAAAAAGGTCAGACTCTCAAAAAAAAAGAATAAGGACTCTTAGGCCGACATGTGGGCGCCACCGGTGTTTTCGTGCGCTTGTGCACCGATAGCATATTGGCGCGTGTTCGAAATTCATGCTACCTTTTCATCCCTAATCTCCCGCCACTCCCCCACCTCTGGAATCTCGATTCCTACTCCAGTTCCCCCAAATCCCCCTCCTGTACTCCTTGTACTCAAGCGCACTATCATGTCGCCGGTCAACGTGGATCTCCGAGCCAGAGATCATGAGGTCTGTCCTGCCTTTGGGCGCTGCGTGCTGTCGCTCAACAGTGGCATGGCGGCGCTTGACGACCAGTTTGCCGGCAAAGTGCTGATGGTAACCATCAACTGCGACCGGCCTCCCGTCTCGCCGGACGACCTTGTCAAAGCTCTTGGCATTGCGCACGACATCCAAATAAGTGACTTGCTCGTCGAAGTTTGTCCGCCACCGGCTGATTTCTTCGTCAGGTTCCGAACAACTTTCGACTGCAGTCGTGTGTTCGAATCTTCCTGGTGTTTGTTCTGCGATGGCGCGCTGGTGAGATTTGATCGGTGGCACCCAGGAATGGGGCTCGGTGCCCTATGAGCTTGAGCTTTTAACAAAGCTTACCTTCCACGGCATGCCTCGACGTGCTTGGAACAGCGAGTCCATGAATGAGCTTATCAACGACCTTGGAGGTGAGCTCGTAAGTATGTTTGTTCCTCCAGACAACTGGGCTCTGACGGTTATGGCATGGATGAAGAAGTCATCCACCATACCGAAGGTGATTGGTGTTGAGATACCGGTGCAGGAACCGGGGTTGTACTATTCGTTGCCACCAAGTCCGCTGTCGTGGATTTGTCACGGCAGATGTCCTTAGTGTCAGGACTTAGTCGCGAGGCCAACGCATCCATGTGGTAGCTTGAGAGGGGTTGAGTGGGACGAGAGACGCAGGGCGGATCAACACACAATACAAGGGTTTAGACAGCTTCGGGCCCCGGGAAACATCATCCGGTAATAACCCTACATGCTGTTTGAGGCTAGATCTCATTATGCTCATGAGGGAATCGCCGGTTTACCGGCTCTTTGTGTCTAGCCCTAACATTGTTTCTTCTTGCTTGTATCTTCTAACTTGTAACTTGTCCCTCTTTGGGGAGCCCTGCCCCTCCTTATATATGTTGAAGGGGCGGTTTACATGTGGAGTCCTATTAGGACTAGGACTAGTCTATCTCTAATACAAACCGGATACAAGTCCTGGTCTTAACTCTTTGTAAGATAAATATTCCTTTCCTCTTAAACCGGCCCACCATAGTTGAACCGGCCTTCTAGGCCTTGGGTCTTGTCATCCGTCTGATCCGCCCGTCGGTTTACCAGTGAGTCATAACGACCAAGCGGATTGCTTGTAAACCGCCAAGGTCAGGGCGGGTCTTCAGATAAACCGCCAAGTCCGGCCGGGTTAACTTCCGGCCGGTTTACACCGCGGGGTATATCCCCGACATTAGCCCCCAAGTTTAGCTTGGATTCATCCATGGTAAACTTATGCTGCAAAATAAACATAAGAACAAATTTGACAGGTTGCGCTCCGGGTTAAGAATTCTTGTAAACCGGCACCTGATCATCCTTAAGTCCCTGTCATTCCTCCTTCTAGAAAATCCAGGTTAATAACCAGCTTCATACTCAAATTGCTGACATTGGTTTCTCATAGAAAAATATTGTAAAGAATAATCCACTTGAGTTGGCTTCCAAAGCGCCGGTTTAAGAAATATTGGTCTTGTAATACTCATCTGATATTCAGCCGGTTTGAAAATGTCGACTCGTCGGTTTATCATTGTCAAGATTGCCGGTTTATAAGAACTGAATTCCAGGTCATGATTATTTCCAATGCCGGTTCATGATTGTTGTAGACACCGGGTCATAATGATTGGCTCAAAACAGAAAATTGGAAGATATTTCTCCCTTATATCCATATTACTTGTAGCCCCCAAGTGTCGGGTTGTCATGCTTGCAGCAACCTGGGACTTGTAATTGACTGATGCCCATAAAACTTCAACCAATGTAGCCCCCAAGGGCCGGCTCATTATGTAATAATCAGCAGGGACTTTGAACAGCAGCATGTAGCCCCCAAGGGCCGACTCAGTAAGATAATATTGAGCTGGGAATTCGATATACACTTCAATGAAAATAACATCATATGATGTAACCCCCATCATGGGCCTTGAATCCACGTCCACAAGGTTTAAGAGCCTCGTGCTTTACCAACTGAGCAGTGGACCCTTCAATATAATGGATAAAAAGCTTTGTACCTTTAATAGTTGACAGGAGCAATTGGTAGCCCCCAAGTGTCATGGTGCATGCTTGCAGCGACATGAGACTTGCATATTTGATATAATCTCAACTTTGAATAATGTAGCCCCCAAGTGCCGGGTTGTAAGCCTGCAGCAACTCGGGACTATTCCTTCAATTGTAGAAAATGATAACCATTGCGCTAAAGCGACTTTGAAAACCTTAATCATAATATTAATAACCATAATAAAAATCCAGCCATGTTGGCTATTCAAGATAATATAATCTGGTATGAAAACCTTATTCATCCAATATCATAATGAAAATTCAGCCAAGTTTGGCTATTTGAATAATATAATCCAATAATTTATAAGCGCATGATTCCAATGGTGCAATCCAAATATATACTGGCGACTTATAGTCCAAAGCCAGACCGGTTTAATAAACACTGGATAATTTATCATCATACCGGCGACTTATCGTCTGAAAGCCAGGCCGGTTTAACAAACACCGGATAATTTATAATCATGCTTTATTCAACCTGTTTCTGCATACAACAAGTTTAAAGTGTCCTGGCGGTTTACCGCCGGACGGGTCATAATGCCCAACATAAAACCTGGGTTTATAACCAAGGCTGCACTAAAAAATATGAAATATATCATACCTGTGACATTGAATCACATCGTTGGTTTACCAACTTTTTGTAGTAAGAGTGATAACCCCAATCTTGAGTAATGATAACTCCTTCCATATTGCGCCGATTTATGATAAAACCATACCGGGTTGTGATAGACACCGGATTAACCATATATATACTGGTGACTTGTAGTCAAACCAGACCGGGCTGATAATCTCCGGATTATAATTTGATCATGCACTCACAACTTGTAGTTGAAAGCCGAGCCGGGTTGATAAACACCGGTTTACTCCATAATAGGATGGTAACAGAAAATCAAACCGGGCAGATAATCTCCGCTCTAAAAATGGACCGTGTTCCGCCAATTTAGCTGTTTGAACCGGTACAAAATACTGTCGGTTTAAAAAACGCAAATAAAATAGCAACTTCTCAAGAAAGGCTATTAAAGGAAAAGCAATGGCAACAATTTTTTGCAAAAGAAGAGCTCTACTGAGCTTGGTCAGATGGAATTACCATGGTCAGACGCAACCAAGCCCCTCGAAGGCGTAGCAATGGTGCCAGTCAGCCAGGACCCCAAAATGACGCGTGGCGTTACGCCGGCCAAGTGGCATTGCATTGGTTCGGATTCGACCAAGCCCCCAAATGACTCAGTGGCCTAGGGCCGATCAAGTGGCATTGCATTGGTTCGGACACGACCAAGCCCCCAAATGACTTATTGGCTGTTTAAAAGCCGATCAGAAGGCATTACCATCATCAAGACATGACCGAGCTCCCATAAGGTGTAACTACGGTTCAAGTCGATTAGGTCCCCAACTGACTCAGTGGCAAATGTGCCAGCCAGAAGGCATTACCGTCGTCAAGACATGACCAAGCTCCCAGGAGGTGTAGCTACGGTTCAAGTCGACTAGGTCCCCAACTGACTTTGTAAGGATAGCTATGTTCTCTTTGGTTCGAATACGACCTATGTTTGAACAGGAAGCCCCATGTTTGAACCGCGCATCATGGCAGCAGGTCCTCTTCAGTAATTTTTAACCTTTTTGCAAGAGATAACTTCTTCTTGAACCGGGATCTTGAACCGGATATTAAGAGCTTCAAAGCTTTGTGGGAGACATCTTTCCCTTGAACCGGATTTTAAACCGGAATCTTCATTTTCAGCCGGAAATTTTCTGACGGCCTTTAAACTCGAACTTGCGAGAAGTTAATTCCTTTTTGAACCGGACATTGTTAAACCGGATTTGAGAGCTTCAGAACTTTGTGGAAGAATAGATTTCTCTTGAACCGGATTGTAAACCGGATATTTGAGAGCTTCAGTGATACTGACTTCCCTTCAGCCAGGTTTCAACCGGAATCCTTTCTGATGATCCGAAACTTCTTCATTGAGTCGGGATTTTGTAACTGTCATATACTTTCTAAGCCGGAAATTTTCTGACGGCTTTTAAATTTTCATCAACATAACAGTAGCCTCCGGGATCGGGTTATCTTTCCCTCCATCGTCCTCGGGTTCTTAAACCGGCTGAAACTGGCAAGACTTGCTGCGTCATATCATCGTAGCCCCCAAGTCTCAAGGTGACTCGAGGAGTTGGCTTGAGATTCTCCATATTTGACCGTGATATAAACCGGCATAACTTGTTATATCATTGGTGTTGATAGCACGATGTGAATCCACAGAAGGTTGAGGTGATTGCGGCGGGTTGTAAATGATCCCTTACGAACCGTGTCAGCAACTCGGCCAATGGTTCCTTCCAACTGGTGATTTGAAGTTAACCAAACTGTAGCGGCGGCGACTTGTGCGCCTGCCCATTGATCCATCCAGTGCAGATGGCGGTTGATGATAATTTGCCTCCAATTTGAAAGAAAACCGGGCTACCCAAGCTGTGACTTGTTCATACTCAATAAATGGCTCATGCAGACAGGTGCGGCCCGGTATGTTGATGTAGACCGGACTGCGGGGGATGACCGCTTGTGCACGCGCTATTGGGTAATTCGCATGGCCCTGACGAGTTGATGCAGATTGGATCGCGATATAAACCGACATGGGTTACCCCAAAGCTCTGCGATATAGTAATCCCTTTTTACAATAGACAATTTGTCCTGCATTGTAAAACTTGCAAGCCAAAGTAATTGCTTTTTTTTTTAAGAAAGCGATATATAATATGAAAATATAATGGATAGATTTCACCTGATATGTTAGGCCGAAAATATCCACCGCGGATTTCATGATCACCTTGCCCCCCTTTTTGTTTTTACCAGCGGGGGTGCGTCAGCGAAGCGGGCAGTGACTTATGGCCGCAGGGGTGAAGCGGCGACATGAGGCCAAAGCGGGGCGGCTCACCAATGCAAGGTTGTGAAGGCGATAGTACTACTGCTGTAATGTTGGAGAGGCGGCGAGGGCGACGGTGACTGCGACACGGAGCCAGCATGGCCGCTTAAAAGGAACCGCAAAAGGGCATCAACCCGCCCCAGCCTCTGTCCCAGTCGCGTTTGCCACGGCGGTTCGGGCGCGGAAGCAAACCGGCGATGGTGGCGCAGCGACAGAGGCGCGCCGGCGCGGCACAGCTGCGGCCGTGGAGGTGACGACGGGGCGGCGATTTGTGGCTCGAGCCGAATCGGAGGAAAAAGGCGTCGAGGCAGCCGGCTTTTGAGACAGTGCTGCTCGCGACAGAGCGGCTCAGTAAGGCTTCGGGCAGCGATTTGGAGGTGGCGGAGAACCGCGGCGGGTTGGGCAAATCCATGGCGGCCCGGTGGCGATTCAGACAGAGGTGAGGCGCGGCTCCGGGCTGGTGATGGCGTGACTGAATCCGGCATGGGAGGCCAGCGCGGCTCCGGGTTGGTGAACAGGTGCGCAGTCCGGCGCGTTGGTGGTCGAGGGCGGAGCGGACTGCTCGTGGTCGAGGGCGGAACGGACCGCTCGTGGTCGAAGGCGGGACAGACCGGAGCCGGCACACGCTGGGAGGTGGCTGGGCGCGGTGATTTCGAGCGGGCGATGCGAAGGCAACCCGGCCACCGGCGGAGGCAACCCTGGTTGGGACCCGGAGCCGGCCGGTGCGGTGATGACGAGCGGGCGGCCGAGTCGGGTTGATGAATGGCGCGCGTGGAGAAGCTGGGGTCGCGGGCAAGCAGCAGAGCCATGACATCGCGCCGGCCATAGCCGCTCTGCCACGGTGGAGGCGAGACGGGTCCGCGGTGGTGTGTATGCAAAGGATCTGTACAGGCGTGCTTCTACGCCCGACAGCGACAGGACCGGTTCAATCCGGTGGGTCGACGAGGTATGTTTCGCGGCAGCGGCGAGTTGGAGAGGCGTGGCCGTGGCCGGTTTAGCGCGAGCGCGCAGAGCAAGAGGAGGTGGGAACCGAACTGGGGGCGACCCGCCAGTCACTTGGTGAAAGGCGAGTCCCGGCGACTGTTCTAAGGCACGGTTGCAACTGCGGATGGCGGTTTAGCTGGGCTGCGTGAATCCGTAGTTTGGGCGAGACAGCTGTTGTTTGAGACAAAAACCGCGGACGACCAGGCGATCACTCGGATTGGCGTCAGGTTGCCGCTGTCCACGAAGCGTAGAGACCGTGGCGATCCGAGGCGCGGCGGGTCAAGGCGCAGCCGCAGCTGCCGTAGTGGCAGAGACCGTGGAGGTTTTAGACTAGAGTCCTTCTCCGTTTTGTAGTTACTTTGACCAAAGTCAATTGCATTGGATGGTTAGCAATTGTTGCACTGAGACCCTACGGCGATGGATCGAATCTTTCTCCTTTTTCTTGTCTTTTTCCTTTGCTATCGACGGTTGAATGGCGACTCCAAACATACCAGCTTTGGTGAGCTATCGATTCGGACTTGCCACGCCAGCGAAAATAAGCGATCTTGAAGCTGATGCAAAACTGTTCGTAAAAAGTCCTTTCGAACTGGCTCTTCTTCATCGGTAAACTTACAGCTTCTCGATCCCTGGAAGAAATCCCTTCAAGAACTCAACACCATCGTGCGCGAGCCCCACGGTGGGCGCCAACTGTCGTGGATTTGTCACGGCAGATGTCCTTAGTGTCAGGACTTAGTCGCGAGGCCAACGCATCCATGTGGTAGCTTGAGAGGGGTTGAGTGGGACGAGAGACGCAGGGCGGATCAACACACAAGACAAGGGTTTAGACAGCTTCGGGCCCCGGGAAACATCATCCGGTAATAACCCTACATGCTGTTTGAGGCTAGATCTCATTATGCTCATGAGGGAATCGCCGGTCTACCGGCTCTTTGTGTCTAGCCCTAACATTGTTTCTTCTTGCTTGTATCTTCTAACTTGTAACTTGTCCCTCTTTGGGGAGCCCTGCCCCTCCTTATATATGTTGAAGGGGCGGTTTACATGTGGAGTCCTATTAGGACTAGGACTAGTCTATCTCTAATACAAACCGGATACAAGTCCTGGTCTTAACTCTTTGTAAGATAAATATTCCTTTCCTCTTAAACCGGCCCACCATAGTTGAACCGGCCTTCTAGGCCTTGGGTCTTGTCATCCGTCTGATCCGCCCGTCGGTTTACCAGTGAGTCATAACGACCAAGCGGATTGCTTGTAAACCGCCAAGGTCAGGGCGGGTCTTCAGATAAACCGCCAAGTCATGCCGGGTTAACTTCCGGCCGGTTTACACCGCGGGGTATATCCCCGACAGCCGCCATGGACCACGTTAGGGATGTACCTATATCGAGTGTTCGTGCATGTCGAAGAAGTGGTCAATCCATCAATCGAAGTCTTGCCGCCGCCACTGGTGCCAGGGTGATACGTCTCCGTCGTATCTATAATATTTTATTGTTTCATGACAATATTATACAACTTTTATGTACTTTTGGCAACTTTTTATATGATTTATTGGACTAACCTATTGATCCAGTGCCAGTTCCTGTTTTCTGCATGCTTTTTGTATCGCAGAGTATCCATATCAAACGAAGCCCAAATGCAATAAAATTTCACGAACAATTATTTTGGAATATATGTTATTTTTGGGAGTTGGAATCACCGCAAACGGAGGCCCGTGGTGGGCACAACCCACCAGGGCGCCAGAGGAGCCAGGCGTGCCGTGGTGGGTTGTGCTCACCTCGTACGTCGGTTGGACCTGTACTTTGGGGGCAAGGAAGCTTATATCCGGGAAAAAACCGTGTTAAAATCTCAGTGCAATCGGAGTTACGGATCTCCGGGAATATAAGAAACGGTTTTCGGCCAGATCTGGGGAACGCGAAACAGAAGAGAACAAAGAGGGAGATCCAATCTCGGAGGGGCTCCTGCTCCTCCGCCGCCATGGAGACCAAGGACCAGAGGGGGAACTCTCCTCCCCATCTAGGGGGAAGGCCAAGGATGAAGAAGAAGTAGTGGGCTCTCTCCCCCTCGCTTCTGGTGGATCCGGAGTGCCACTTGGGCAACGATCGGGACGACGATCTACATCAACAATCTTGCTACCGTCAACACCAACTTTCTCCCCCTCTATGCAGCGGTGTAACACCTCTTTCCCCTGCTGTAATCTCTACTTAAACATGGTGCTCAACTCCATATATTATTTCCCAATGATCTATGGTTATCCTATGATGTTTGAGTAGATCCGTTTTGTCCTGTGGGGTTAATCGTGATCTTGGTTGGTATGATTGTATATTTTATTTATGGTGCTGTCCTACGGTGCCCTCCGTATCGTGCAAACGTGAGGGCCCCCCACTGTAGGGTGTTGCAATATGTTCATGGTTCGCTTATGGTGGGTTGCGAGAGTGATAGAAACTTGAACCCGAGTAGGTGGGGTATGACGTATGGGAGTAAAGAGGACTTGATACTTAATGCTATGGTTGGGTTTCACGACCTTAATGAACTTTAGTAGTTGCGGATGCTTGCTAGAGTTCCAATCGTAAGTGCATATGATCCAAGTAGATAAAGTATGTTAGCTCATGCCTCTACCTCATATAGTTTCAAGAATGATTACCGGTACTTGTTATCGATTGCCTAGGGACAAATAACTTTCTTGTTGACGAAAACTCTCTACTAAAACTAAGTTAGTTGTGTCGTTACCTAAACAGCCCCTAGATTTTATTTACGTGCTCTTTATTATCTTGCAACCCTATCCTTTCACACCTACAAAGTACTTCTAGTTTGATACTTGTTCTAGGTAAAGCGAACGTCAAGCGTGTGTAGAGTTGTATCGGTGGTTGTCGGTGTCAAAACCGGCGGATCTCGGATAGGGGGTCCCGAACTGTGCGTCAATGTTGGATGGTAAAAGGAGACAAGGGACACGATGTTTTTACCCAGGTTCGGGCCCTCTTGATGGAGGTAATACCCTACTCCTGCTTGATTAATATTGATGATATGGGTAGTACAAGAGTAGATCTACCACGAGATCAAGGAGGCTAAACCCTAGAAGCTAGCCTATGGTATGATTGTGTATGATGATGGATGTCCTACGGACTACAACCCTCCGGTTTATATAAACACCGGATAGGGTTAGGGTTACACAGAGTCGGTTACATAAGTAGGAGATCTTGAATATCCGCATCGCCTAGCTTGCCTTCCACGCCAAGGAAAGTCCCATCCGGACACGGGACGAAGTCTTCAATCTTGTATCTTCATAGTCTTGGAGTCCGGCGAAGGTATAGTCCGGCTACCCGAACACCCCCTAATCCAGGACTCCCTCAGTGGTCGATAGAACTTGAGGGAATATTTGTTCTAACTTTAGCTCCTCGTTGGGTTCGACACTCTTACTTATCGAAAGAGGCTACAATTGATCCCCTATACTTGTGGGTTATCAACACCTATTTCTGGCGCCGTTGCCAGGGAGCAATAGCATGGGGTGAATATTCTCGTGTGTGCTTGTTTGCTTTATCACTAAGTAGTTTTTATTTCTTGTTCTAAGTTGTTATCTATCTTTAGTTATGGATATGGAACACGAAACACCAAAACAATTAGTTGTACTTGCTACTCATGGAGATGGGGAACCTCCTAAAACCCTCGATGCTCGTTATGTGAAAGATGTTACGCACTACTTTGATAATCCTGAGAAAACCCCATTCAACTTGATAATGGGAGTAACGTTGGATCAACGTGAATACTTTAGGGATTATTGCTTGACTCAAAAGGGAAAACTTTTATGGGATCAAATTGAAATGTTGCAATGGTATGCTTGGGATTTATGCCAGAGATATGATTATACTTGTTGCTCTAGGATGAATGCTTCACATCTTCCCTTTTCATGTGAATTCAATGATAATGAAACCTTGGCTTCTTATGCTAGAGGTATATATGATTACTATGATGTGGAACGAATAGAAGAATTTGTTGCTTTTAAGGGTGCTTATGAAATTGAATCTTTGTTTGAAAAATATGAAGCTTTTGATGATGATGTTTATAGACCTGAAAATTTTTCCATCCTTAAATATTTCTATCATAATTATAAATACAATTCCGATAATGATGAATTTATTGAGAAAGTCTCCGTTGTCTAAGAAGAGACTAATGTTTTGCAGGAGTTTATGGAAGAAGGAATTGATGAAACTGTAAGCTCGTTGGATGAAAAAGATTATGAGGAGAGCGAAGAACAAAAGGAGGAAGATCGGATTAGCTACCCGTGCCCACCTTCTAATGAGAGTAACTCTTCAACTCATACGTTATTTAATTTCCCTTCGTGCTTACCGAAGGATGAATGCCATGATAATTGCTATGATCCCGTTGATTCGTTTGAAATATCCCTTTTTTATGATGCTTGCTATGCTTGTGGCCATGATGCCAATATGAATGATGCTTAAGGAGATGAACTTACTATAGTTCCTTATGTTAAGAATGAAATTGTTGCTATTGTACCCACACATGATAGTCATATTATCTTTCGAATTCTCCCAACTACACTATATCGGAGAAGTTTTCTCTTGTTAAGGATTATATTGATGGGTTTCCTTTTACCGCTGCACATGATGATTTTGATGAATATAATATGCATGTGCTTGCTGCTCCTACTTTCAATTATTATGAGAGAGGAACTACATCTCCACCTCTTTATGTTTCCAACATGAAAAAATTGCAAGAAACTTCTTATACTATGTATTGGCCTTTACTTGAGGGGCTCCTGCCCCTCCGCCGCCATGGAGACCAAGGACCAGAGAGGGAACTCTCCTCCCCATCTAGGGGGAAGGCCAAGGATGAAGAAGAAGTAGTGGGCTCTCTCCCCCTCGCTTCTGGTGGCGCCGGAGTGCCACTGGGGCAACGATCGGGACGACGATCTACATCAACAATCTTGCTACCGTCAACACCAACTTTCTCCCCCTCTATGCAGCGGTGTAACACCTCTTTCCCCTGTTGTAATCTCTACTTAAACATGGTGCTCAACTCCATATATTATTTCCCAATGATCTATGGTTATCCTATGATGTTTGAGTAGATCCGTTTTGTCCTGTGGGTTAATCGTGATCTTGGTTGGTATGATTGTATATTTTATTTATGGTGCTGTCCTACGGTGCCCTCCGTATCGTGCAAACGTGAGGGCCCCCCACTGTAGGGTGTTGCAATATGTTCATGGTTCGCTTATGGTGGGTTGCGAGAGTGACAGAAACTTGAACCCGAGTAGGTGGGGTATGACGTATGGGAGTAAAGAGGACTTGATACTTAATGCTATGGTTGGGTTTCACGACCTTAATGAACTTTAGTAGTTGCGGATGCTTGCTAGAGTTCCAATCATAAGTGCATATGATCCAAGTAGATAAAGTATGTTAGCTCATGCCTCTCCCTCATATAAAGTTTCAAGAATGATTACCGGTACTTGTTATCGATTGCCTAGGGACAAATAACTTTCTTGTTGACAAAAACTCTCTACTAAAACTAAGTTAGTTGTGTCGTTACCTAAACAGCCCCTAGATTTTATTTACGTGCTCTTTATTATCTTGAAACCCTATCCTTTCACACCTACAAAGTACTTCTAGTTTGATACTTGTTCTAGGTAAAGCGAACGTCAAGCGTGTGTAGAGTTGTATCGGTGGTTGCCGGTGTCAAAACCGGCGGATCTCGGATAGGGGGTCCCGAACTGTGCGTCAAGGTCGGATGGTAACAGGAGACAAGGGACACGATGTTTTTACCCAGGTTCGGGCCCTCTCGATGGAGGTAATACCCTACTCCTGCTTGATTAATATTGATGATATGGGTAGTACAAGAGTAGATCTACCACGAGATCAAGGAGGCTAAACCCTAGAAGCTAGCCTATGGTATGATTGTGTATGATGATGGATGTCCTACGGACTACAACCCTCCGGTTTATATAAACACCGGATAGGGTTAGGGTTACACAGAGTCGGTTACATAAGTAGGAGATCTTGAATATCCGCATCGCCTAGCTTGCCTTCCACACCAAGGAAAGTCCCATCCGGACACGGGACGAAGTCTTCAATCTTGTATCTTCATAGTCTTGGAGTCCGGCGAAGGTATAGTCCGGCTACCCGAACACCCCCTAATCCAGGACTCCCTCAGTGGTCGATAGAACTTGAGGGAATATTTGTTCTAACTTTAGCTCCTCGTTGGGTTTGACACTCTTACTTATCGAAAGAGGCTACAATTGATCCCCTATACTTGTGGGTTATCAACACCTTTTTCTGGCGCCGTTGCCAGGGAGCAATAGCATGGGGTGAATATTCTCGTGTGTGCTTGTTTGCTTTATCACTAAGTAGTTTTTATTTCTTGTTCTAAGTTGTTATCTATCTTTAGTTATGGATATGGAACACGAAACACCAAAACAATTAGTTGTACTTGCTACTCATGGAGATGGGGAACCTCCTAAAACCCTCGATGCTCGTTATGTGAAAGATGTTACGCACTACTTTGATAATCCTGAGAAAACCCCATTCAACTTGATAATGGGAGTAACGTTGGATCAACGTGAATACTTTAGGGATTATTGCTTGACTCAAAAGGGAAAACTTTTATGGGATCAAATTGAAATGTTGCAATGGTATGCTTGGGATTTATGCCAGAGATATGATTATACTTGTTGCTCTAGGATGAATGCTTCACATCTTCCCTTTTCATGTGAATTCAATGATAATGAAACCTTGGCTTCTTATGCTAGAGGTATATATGATTACTATGATGTGGAACGAATAGAAGAATTTGTTGCTTTTAAGGGTGCTTATGAAATTGAATCTTTGTTTGAAAAATATGAAGCTTTTGATGATGATGTTTATAGACCTGAAAATTTTTCCATCCTTAAATATTTCTATCATAATTATAAATACAATTCCGATAATGACGAATTTATTGAGAAAGTCTCCGTTGTCTAAGAAGAGACTAATGTTTTGCAGGAGTTTATGGAAGAAGGAATTGATGAAACTGTAAGCTCGTTGGATGAAAAAGATTATGAGGAGAGCGAAGAACAAAAGGAGGAAGATCAGATTAGCTACCCGTGCCCACCTTCTAATGAGAGTAACTCTTCAACTCATACGTTATTTAATTTCCCTTCGTGCTTACCGAAGGATGAATGCCATGATAATTGCTATGATCCCGTTGATTCGTTTGAAATATCCCTTTTTTATGATGCTTGCTATGCTTGTGGCCATGATGCCAATATGAATGATGCTTAAGGAGATGAACTTACTATAGTTCCTTATGTTAAGAATGAAATTGTTGCTATTGTACCCACACATGATAGTCATATTATCTTTTCGAATTCTCCCAACTACACTATATCGGAGAAGTTTTCTCTTGTTAAGGATTATATTGATGGGTTTCCTTTTACCGCTGCACATGATGATTTTGATGAATATAATATGCATGTGCTTGCTGCTCCTACTTGCAATTATTATGAGAGAGGAACTACATCTCCACCTCTTTATGTTTCCAACATGAAAAAATTGCAAGAAACTTCTTATACTATGTATTGGCCTTTACTTGATGTTTGTCGGTGTCAAAACCGGCGGATCTCGGGTAGGGGGTCCCGAACTGTGCGTCTAGGCGGATGGTAACAGAAGACAAGGGACACAATGTTTTTACCAAGGTTCGGGCCCTCTCGATGGAGGTAAAACCCTACTCCTGCTTGATTAATATTGATAATATGGGTAGTACAAGAGTAGTTCTACCACGAGATCAGAGAGGCTAAACCCTAGAAGCTAGCCTATGGTATGATTGTTGTTCTATGGACTAAACCCTCCGGTTTATATAGACACCGGAGGGGGCTAGGGTTACACAGAGTCGGTTACAAGGAAGGAGATCTACATATCCGTATTGCCAAGCTTGCCTTCTACGCCAAGGAAAGTCCCATACGGACACGGGACGAAGTCTTCAATCTTGTATCTTCATAGTCCAACGGTCCGGCCAAAGGTTATAGTCCGGTTGTCCGGATACCCCCTAATCCAGGACTCCCTTAGTAGCCCCTGAACCAGGCTTCAATGACAATGAGTCCGGCGCGCAGATTGTCTTCGGCATTGCAAGGCGGGTTCTTCCTCCGAATACTTCATAGAAGATTTTGAACACGAGTAGCGTGTCCGGCTTTGTAAAACAAGTCCCACATTCCATCGTGGAGAGAATAATATTTCCACAAATCTAATCTGCTGACGTACTCCATAGCGTGACATCACACCACGGCCAAGCCTTTATTTGAATCGTTTTTTACCCCCCACGTCAGCGCGTTTCGCGAGGCGGTTTCCTTGGCACGTCTTGTCAAAGCAGAGATCGTGTCCCCTTTATTCACGGGATTCTCATCAACACGGACGTGGGTTACCCTGTCGTGCCCGATGGTATGTTCCCTCGACCAAAGGTAAGTCCCAAACGGTCACAGGGAAGGCTCTTGGTATTCAACCTCTTTATAAAGAGACCAAGACCTTTCCTCCGATCTCAATCGAATCCGCCTCCCGCCTCGAGTTCCAGCACCCGAAGCTTCAGATTTAGGCACTTTGGACCTTCGATGATGTCCGGATCCAACCTTCAAGGACGATGGATGCCTTGCTCTGTCACGGAGGAAGACGTACTAAAGCTGAGGGAGGCCAGGTATTTGACCGGCAAAATCCCGCATAGGCTGCCTGCTCAAGAGCAGGTTATTCCCACTCCCAAGCCTGGTGAGAGCGTCGTGTTCATGTCTCACTTCCTCCGAGGGCTAGGCTTCGCGCCGGATCCCTTCGTGAGGGGGCTCATGTTCTATTATGGACTGGAATTCCACGACTTAGCTCCGGAGTCTATCCTCCACATCTCATCGTTCATCGTCGTGTGCGAAGCCTTCCTCCGTATTACCCCTCACTTTGGACTGTGGCTCAAGACCTTCAAGGTGGAGCCGAAGATGGTCAAGGGACAGCACGCAGAGTGCAGAGGCACAGTAATAAGCAAAAATGCTAACGCCCCATGGCCCGAGGGCTCTTTTCAAGAGGAGTCCAGCTTATGGCAACAAGAGTGGCTTTATATCACAGCTCCCAGGGGTACCAAGTGGGTGGCTCCACCTGCTTTTCGCTCGGGTCCTCCGCCACGACTAACGTCATGGGTCAGCCGGGGGCTAGACTGGGGCCAGTAAAGGATGTGCCCATATTGCAGAGCTGCATCCGAGATCTCCTGGAAAGAGATGTCAGTCTGGTCATGGTGACACAGGTCATGTTAATTCGCCGAGTCCTGCCCTGCAAGTGTCGCCCCTTCGTCTGTGGGAGTTCAATCCGGAGGGACCGCGAGCTCTCCAACAGTACAAATTGTTCTTTGGACCACAAGTAATGTGTCCGAACTCTACTAAGGACGCAGGTCTGAGCTGTAATCGTCCGAATACCCAAGTAAGTAGCCCTGTGCCCGGACACGCCATCTGTTCATTTATCGCAACATCGCCCTTAAAAGAGTTTTTCTTGAAACAGGAGTGGATAGCGAAGGCGAAGTTAATCAGGTGTCCGGCCCCCCTTCCTGAAACCTCACCAGATCCCGTGTTAACCAGGATGTTGGAGATCGCGCCGTTGGAAGAAAACGAAGGGGGGAACAATGAAGGTACTGCTTCTGCAGAGGAGGTGGTCCGGAAGGGAAGAATCGAAAATTCCCCTCCTCAGGGGAAGAAGAGGACCGCCTCTGAAGACCCGGAGACAGTGATCTCAAAGTGGGGGAAGAAGTCTTTGCCAGAGGATCGTGTGCCGGGGGATACCTCGGCTGTACTATGCCCTCAAGGGGATCAGCCCTCCACTGAGCCGTAAGTAAAAGGGTGTTTAAAAATGAGAGAAATCCTTGCTTTATTTCTGAGGAAAATAATCAAAAATTTACCTTGTAGTTCGGATCTTAGCCCCTCTCAGCAGAGCTCGTCTTCGGGGGATCTTCTTCCAGAGATGATGGAGAGCGGAACGCCTCCCCCTGCCGTACCGCCTTACAAGGCGGGCGACCCCGAGGTATCGTCACGGAGGGTTTCCCCTGATCCGGCAGGGCCGGAAAGTAGTCATATGGCCACCCGAAGCCCTCCGTGTCTGGCTTTCGAAAAAATCAATCGAACGAGTCCGGCACCGCCTGGTGCGCGGTCGGAGGTACTGAAGGATCTGCTAGGGTGGGCGTCTATCTCAGAAGAGCACCGTGCATTGATGGGTACGGTAATTGAAAGGATTTCGTCCGCGGAGAGCGGGTTGCATGAAGCTGTCATGAGTTTATTGACAGGATTTGAGGTACGTGAAATGATGTACCTTTTGACAGTACCGCATATTTTAAGATGCACCCTGTGTAGATAGTAGCCCCTAAGACTCTGGGTGCTATCGAAGACGACGGCACGTAGAGGATCATAGTCCCAGGTATAATTTTGCCGCCTTCCTATGTAGGTGGAGAAGTGTCCAGCGGCCAGCCGGACTGAAGAATTTGCCGAGCTAAAGCGGCAACTTGACGTAGCAGATGTCGATATCATGCTTGTCAACAAGCGGCTTGACGAGGCACAAGGTGTGTAATCTCTCCGGAGACACATGGTAAGAGGAGCCTGATGCCAGTATCTTATAACGTTTGTGCTTAATGCAGATGGGGCTGCTGCCATAGAGAACCTTCGGGCAGAGCTTGCCCGAGCCAAAGAACAAGCCAGGAAAAGCGATGCGGCTGCCAGAAAGGCGGGTGAGGAGCTAAAATCCGAACAGGCTGCTCACTGCCAAAGCAAGGAGGATATGGCCAAGATGGCTGTGAAGTTGAAGAATGCTGCTGACCGTTGCAAGCTTCTTGAAAAGGAAGACCAGGCGAGGTGGACAGACCTGGAGAAGGCCACGACGGTGGCCAAGGATACTCGTTCTGCAATGAGAGCGATGAAGGAGGAGCTGCGTCAAGCCGGAGATATTGCCGCTGGGAAGCCCTTTATGCTGCGGATGAAGTTCGGAGATCCTAAATATGCTCCTTTGGACCGGATGTGGAGTTCTGCGGACGCATATCTGGATTTAGCGGTGAGCGCTACTGATGCGGCCGAACACTTCTGAGATCAAAAGGATCGTGAAGTGGAAAAGTTGTTCTGGTCACAATTCAACAATCCGGAGCGTCCGCTTCCATTGACTGATCGGCTGGCCGAATGGGCCGAGCTGAATAGATTGTCCGGACATGCCATGAGATATGTCGTGGATCATCTGTGGCCGGAAAGACCAAAGCCGAACAGTTATTTTAGCTTGGTGCAGCAGTTCCTTGGTGCGGTGCCGTATATCAACACGATGAAGAGGTCGGGCGTGCGTGAAGGGTGCGCGGATGGCCCTTGCCCGTGTCAAGACATACTAGGTAGAGATGGAGGCCACTGCCGTTGCAGCCCAAGATTCGGACGAAAGCCGAGTACCTGCCAAGCACTACTTTCAAGAAGTTCTGGAGGGCGCTCGTTTAATAGAGACGCAGTGCTCGAAGGATATTATGTTCGAATAACGTGTATTCTCATTGAAAGCAATATTTTGCTGAAATGTAAAAGCTTTTTATACTTGTGCCTGCAAGAATTATAACACCTCATGTGCGGCCGTTAATGTATATATGTATATAACCTGAAAGATGGCAGTCGTCGGCTTCAGCCCCCACGCATATAATGCGGGAGTGTTCGCAGAAGGCGCATTTTCACACTTGATCCAATGTCTTGCTCCATTAAGGAGGTGGTAACGCGGCGAACTAGGCAATCGGACTATAATGCTTTATCACTTTCACTTAGCCAAAGGAGTTTGACAGTGGGGCTACTATATAGCCCCTGGTGGCGCCGCGCTCACCCGAATTTGGGGCGCGTGTGTGCCTGGCCGGGAAATGGCCCTTCGTCAAGGCGGAGGAATCCCGAAGATTCCGCTAGGTCATCAAGTGGTTGATCAGTCTCGCGCTATATCATGACAGTCAGTTTTCGGCTTTCTCTACTTAGGTGCTCGCCTGGCTGAACTAGGGCACAATCGCAGTAATTCTCCTGGTGCCGCCTTAGCCGATAGAGTGGAACGTAAGGCAGCAAAACATAGGAGCCGGGCAAACCCAACATTTGACCAAAGACATGATTCGGAGCTGATGCATATAAGGCCAAACTCGAGACGCCGAACACTCCCTAAGGTATTTGGTCTTTATGATTTTAAATGGGCTGAACAGTGCCCTTTGTAATAAGCCCCTGGTGTCCAGGTATGTGCAATATTCTGACGTGGCCACATGCCAAGACGCCAGCCTCCTTCTCGGTTATACTGAGAATCCAGGGGATGTGTATCAACAAGAGACAGTAAAAAAGGTTTACGCAGGGTCTTAATCTAAAAAGAATCCTTGGAACGGGTCCCTGCTGCACGTCTGCGCCTGTGTCTCCGTTGTGCCGTATCCTGGACGGGTGTAGCACGATGGTTATCTGTAAAAGAGAGATACTTAGTTGAAAAAGTAGTCATGCAAAATGTGTGTTATACTGAATGAACAAAGTATAATTCAAGATGGGTAAAATTGAGCCTTATTGCCGCCTGTTTATATGCGCGGAGCCCCTTGTATAGGGGTATATAGCTATCCAACCTTTATCAATTATATGGTTATTCCGGACTCGTCTAGTCGTGTCCGTGGTCTTAACGACCTGTTAGATGATCTGATTGGTGAGGATGTTTTAGTGTGTGGCTGCCAAGGTAGCCGCACAGTCTTCCGCGCGCGATGAGCGCTCAATATTTCCTTTTAATGAAATGATGCCTCGTGGACCGGGCATCTTCAGCGTGAGAGACGCATAATGTGGTATTGCGTTAAAGCAAGCGAAAGCTTCGCGTCCCAATAGTGCTCGATAACCGCTTTTAAACAGAGCGATGTGGAATATTAGCTTTTCGCTACGGAAGTTATCGGGGGAGCCGAACATAACTTCTAGTAGGAGGGAGCCCGTGCAATGGGCCTCTGGGCCTGGCGTTGCTCCTTTAAAGGAAGTATTGCTATGGCCAATTTTTATTGGGTCCATCCCCATTTTGCGGACTATGTCCTGATATATATCAGGTTTGAACTACTGTCGTCGTCCATCAGGACTCGTGTAAAGTGGTATCCGTCAATTATCGGGTCTAACACCAAGGCAGCCCATCCTGCGTGCCGGATACTTGCGGAGTAATCCCGATGGCGAAGGTTATCGGTTTGGACAACCAGTGGTGGAACTCTGTTGTGATATGCCGTAGGGCACGTATCTCTGTGGGCGCCACTTCGTTCTTCCCCTTTGTCACGTGTAACACCTTTACTGTTTTGATTTCTTGTGGGAATTTCTTCTGTTCCCCAGCGCTTTGCTTGTGGGGTTCGTCATCGTCTTCACTTGGTGTATCCAGCCCCTTGTGTTCGGCGTTCAGTTTGCCGGATTGCTTGAAGACCCAACATTCTCTGTGGGTATGATTTGCAGGCTTACCATGGGTGTTGTGGATTTGACATATCTTGTCCAGAGTTTTGTTTAGGCTGGACAGTTCGTCCCTATTATCTTTGAGAGGCATCTTTTGCTGACCTTGCCGAGAGCTTTTGAATCCGACGTTTACCGCCGTGCTCTTCGGGCTGTTTTCCTTATTCCGGCGCTGGTTTTTGCTGCGTCGTGGCTTCCCGTTTCCGTCCCTGACTTCGGATGTACTTGGGTCGCTGGTGCTGCATCTTGCCAACCAGCTGTCCTCGCCTGCGCAAAAACGGGTCATGAGGCTTGTTAATGTGGCCATTGTTCTTGGTTGTTCTTGGCCGAGGTGTCTGGCGAGCCATTCATCTCGAACGCTGTGTTTAAAAGCTGCTAAGGCTTCGGCGTCCGGACAGTCGACTATTTGATTCTTTTTAGTAAGAAATTTGTTCCAAAGCTTTCGGGCTGACTCTCTGGGATGTTGAGTTATATGACTTAAATCGTCTGCATCCGGAGGTTGGACGTAGGTCCCTTGAAAATTTACCCGAAAAGCATCCTCGAGCTCTTCCCAACTTCCAGTGGTGTTTTCAGGAATCCCTTTAAGCCAATGCCGGGCTGGCCCTTTGAGATTGAGGGGTAAGTACTTTATGGCGTGGAGGTCGTCTCCTCTAGCCATGTGGATATGGAGGATATAATACTCAATCCAAACCCCTGGGTCTGTCATTCCGTCATATGCCTCTATGTTTACATGTTTGAATCCCGCTGGAAATTCATGGTCCAGCACCTCATCAGTGAAACATAGGGGGTGTGCGGCACCCCTGTACTTGGGTGTGCCGTGGTGTTCGAATATTTTTTGTGTTGCATTGCTTGCTAGAGCGTGCTTTCTTGGCCTGTAGATAGATCTGGCTGGGCCATCTTTTTGATGCGAATCCTCGTGTGGATCGCGTGCTGGCTTGTGTGCGGCATCGTTTGCCGCTCTGTGTTGGCCGTGAGGTCGTCTATCCGACCGGATGGCTGCTTTGTTTTTTTGATTGCGGGGGCTCTAAGGCCTCTTCATCAAATTCGGGCAGTAGCTTTCGCTTCGGGTAGCTCTTTGTGTGGCGACTGCCTCCATATTCGTCTGCGGAGTTGAGTACTTTGCTCCATCTGATTCTGAGTGCGTCTTCCATAGTCTTGAGCTTCCGCTTCTGCTTCTTCAGGCTACGCACAGTGGCGACGAGCCTTTTATGGAGGTTCTTCTGCTCCAGGAATTTGTCCGGCGTGAGGTCATTTGGACTGTTATCTTCGTCGGGGACAGGTTGTTCGGTTTGATTATCCAAGTTGCCTTGTTCGGATGGTTGCTCGATGCCATGTTCGTCGTCCGCTGGCTCGCCCTGTTCTCTGGCTGGGTCAGTATGACCGTTGTTTCTGTCGAGGCGGGGTTTGGAGCGGCGCTTACGCCGCCGCTTTGACTGCTTTTCGAGTGAATGATCCTTCGCAGCATCCTTCCGCTCTTCGTCGTCGTTTCCTTTGGGTGTGTCCACCATGTATACATCGTGGGATGAGGTGGTTGTCCAGTTCCCTGTGGGCGGTGGTTCCTGTTTGTTTCCTGCATCGTTGTCCATACCGCCGATGTCTTCGGAGTCGAAGTCGAGCATGTCGGTCAAATCATCGACAGTGGCTATGAAGTGGGTGGTGGGTGGGCGTCGAATTTCTTCGTCGTCCGCATCCCAATCCTGCCGGTCATAATCCGGCCAGGGCTCTCCTGACAAAGAGAGAGACCTTAGTGAATTCAGTATGTCGCCGAAGGGCGAGTGCTGAAAGATATCCGCGGCGGTGAACTCCATGATCTGCGCCCAATCGGATTTGATTGGCAGGGGCGCGGATGGTTCAGAGTCCAGAGGAGAGTTCGGCAAGGTGGAGTCATGGACCTCGCGAAGGGTACGGTTGGTGTTCGGCTCGATCGCCGTTGAGGCTGCGGTCTCCGCGGCGGGGTCTAACCACCCGCCCTCGGATGGCGCAGTTGGCTCCGAATTGAAGGTCGAAGCGGATGCAGGTGCGGTCTCCAGGACACTGTTCAGCGGCAGAGCTAAATCATGCCCATCGTGACAGTGTAACGCACTCGGTCGGGGAGCGAATCCGTCGAAGATTAAGTCTCCGCGGATGTCGGCCGTGTAGTTCAAGCTTCCAAACCTGACCTGATGGCCAGGGGCATAACTTTCAATCTGCTCTCGATGGCCAAGCGAATTGGCCCGCAGTGCAAAGCCGCCGAATACAAAGATCTGTCCGGGGAGAAAAGTCTCACCCTGGACTGCAACACTAACAATGATTGAAGGAGCCATCAAGCCTAATGACGACAACACAGAGGAAATCTCAATGAAAGCACCAATGTCGGTGTCAAAACCGGCGGATCTCGGGTAGGGGGTCCCGAACTGTGCGTCTAGGCGGATGGTAACAGGAGACAAGGGACACGATGTTTTTACCCAGGTTCGTGCCCTCTCGATGGAGGTAAAACCCTACTCCTAGTCGATTAGTATTGATGATATGGGTAGTACAAGAGTAGATCTACCATGAGATCAGAGAGGCTAAACCCTAGAAGCTAGCCTATGGTATGATTGTTGTTCTACGGACTAAACCCTCCGGTTTATATAGACACCGGAGGGGGCTAGGGTTACACAGAGTCGGTTACAAGGAAGGAGATCTACATATCTGTATTGCCAAGCTTGCCTTCTACGCCAAGGAAAGTCCCATCCGGACATGGGACGAAGTCTTCAATCTTGTATCTTCATAGTCCAACAGTCCGGCCAAAGGTTATAGTCCGGCTGTCCGGATACCCCCTAATCCAGGACTCCCTCAATGTTCATGAATTGTTCTTGTATGACATGCCAATGCATAGGAAGAGAGTTAGACTTTGGTATTGCATTATATATGTCGCTTTGTGCTCACTACTAAATTCCAAATCATTGTTGATTCAAATTGGCTTTGATATACCTTGGGATCCTGGTGGATCCATTACTTGAGCACTTTATGCCTAGCTTAATGGCTTTAAAGAAAGTGTTGCTAGGAAGACAACCTGGAAGTTTTAGAGAGTCATTTATTTCTGTTGAGTGCTTTTATATAGTTTAAAAACCAAAAAAATATAGAGGGGAACTTAAAACTTCACAAAAAGAAAAGTGAAAGTGAGATAATCGAGCACCGTGGAAGCGGAGCTAGCTTTGAACTTTGTTCATGCCCATGGAAACTTTGTGAATCTTAATTACAGAAACTTTTCAACAAAAATAATTATCCCCTTCTACAATTCCATTGTATTATAAAAATAATGTGCCAAGGTTTGCCTTTAGGATGTTTAGATTGCTTGTTGGTTTGTGCGGTGCAAAACAGAAACTTTGGCTGTAGTGCACGATTTTACATTTTTTTACTGGAACGTCAAACAGTTCTGAAACTTTTTGCATTATCTTTCTGTACAAATTGTTTATTTTTCTTAAATTGTTTCAGGATTTTTGGAGTAACAGAGGTATGATGAATGTTCAGATTACTACAGACTGTCCTGTTTAAGACAGATTCTGTTTTTGATGCATTGTTTGCTTGTTTTGATGAAACTATCAAATTCTATCCATGGATTAAGCCATGGAAAAGTTATATTGCAGTAGCTAAAATGCAAAAACAAAATATGAATTGGTTTGCAACAGTACTTAGAGTAGTGATTTTCTTTATTATACTAACGGATCTTACCGAGCTTTCTGTTAAGTTTTGTGTGGATGAAGTGATCAAAGATCGAGGTGGTCTCGATGTGAGGAGAAGGAGGAGAGGCAAGAGATCAAGCTTGGGGATGCCCGAGGCACCCCAAGTAAATATTCAAGGAGACTCAAGCGTCTAAGCTTGGGGATGTCCCGGAAGGCATCCCATCTTTCTTCAACAAGTATCAGTATGTTTTCGGTTTCGTTTCGTTTATGTGATATGTGCAAATCTTGGAGCTTCTTTTGCATTTAGTTTTTCCCTTTTTCTTTTATGCACCATGCTGGTACGAGATACTCCATGTTTGATTTATAGAATGCTCATTGCACTTCACTTATATCTTTTGAGTGTGGCTTTATAGAATGCTTCATGTGCTTCAGTTATATCATTTGAAGTTTGGATTGCCTGTTTCTCTTCACATAGAAAACCGTTATTTGGAGAATGCTCTTTTGATTCACTTATATTTATTAGAGCATGGTATTTTGTAGAAATAATTAAACTCTCATGCTTCACTTATATCTATTTAGAGAGCCAAAAGGAATTGGTCAATTGCATGGTTAGTCATATACTCCTACATAAAACTTATGGACCACTGAATATGATATGTTTGATTCCTTGCAATAGCTTTGCGATATAGAGATGATAATATGTGGGAGGTACTAGTAAATGGTTGTGTTTAGTAGGAATATTTTTGTTAAGGTTTGTGATTCCCGAAGCATGCACGTATAGTCTCTCGTAATGCTATGATGTTGGAGCATGATTTATTATTGATTGTCCTCCTTATGAGTGGCGGTCGGGGACGAGCAATGGTCTTTTCCTATCAATCTATCCCCCTAGAGGCATGCATAGTAGTACTTTGCTTCGAGGGCTAATAAACTTTTGCAATAACTATATGAGTTCTTTATGACTAATGTGAGTCCATGGATTGTACGCACTCTTACCTTTCCGCAATTTGCTAGCCTCTACGGTACCGTGCATTGCCCTTTCTCACATCGAGACGTGGTGCAAACTTCGTAGGTGCATCCAAACCCCGTGATATGATACGCTCTATCACGCATAAGCTTTATTATATCTTCCTCAAAACAGCCACCATACCTACCTATTATGGCTTTTCCATGGCCATTCCGAGATATATTGCCATGCAACTAATACGTCTCCAACGTATCTATAATTTTTTATTGCTCCATGCTATATTATCTACTATTTTGGACAATATTGGGCTTTATTATCCACTTTTATATTATTTTTGGGACTAACCTATTAACCGGAGGCCCAGCCCAGAATTGTTGTTTTTTGCCTATTTCAGAGTTTCGCAGAAAAAGAATATCAAACGAGGTCCAAACGGAAGGAAACCTTCGGGAGCGTGATTTTTGGAACGAACATGATCCAGGAGACTTGGACCCTATGTAAGAGAAGCTTCCAGGAGGCCACGAGGTAGGGGGCGCGCCTACCCCCCAGGGCCCGCCCTCCACCCTCGTGGGCCCCGTGTTGCTCCACCGACGTACTTCTTCCTCCTATATATACCTACGTACCCCCAAACAATCAGATACAGAACCAAAAACCTAATTCCACCGCCGCAACCTTCTGTACCCATGAGATCCCATCTTGGGGCATGTTCTGGAGCTCCGCCGGAGGGGGCATCCATCATGGAGGGCTTCTACATCAGCACCATAGCCTCTCCGATGAAGTGTGAGTAGATTACCTCAAACCTTCAGGTCCATAGTTATTAGCTAGATGGCATCTTATCTCTTTTTGGATCTCAATACAATGTTCTCCCCCTCTCTTGTGGAGATCTATTCGATATAATCTTCTTTTTGCGGTGTGTTTGTTGAGAACGATGAATTGTGGGGTTATGATCAAGTTTATCTATGAACAATATTTGAATCTTCTCTGAATTCTTTTATGTATGATTGGTTATCTTTGCAAGTCTCTTTGAATTATCAGTTTGGTTTGGCCTACTAGATTGATATTTGTTGCAATGGGAGAAGTGCTTAGCTTTGGGTTCAATCTTGCGGTGTCCTTTCCCAGTGACAGTTGGGGCAGCAAGGCACGTATTGTATTGTTGCCATCGAGGATAACAAGATGGGGTTTCTATCATATTGCATGAATTTATCCCTCTACATCATGTCATCTTGCTTAAGGCGTTACTCTGTTTTCATGAACTTAATACTCTAGATGCATGCTGGACAGCGGTCGATGAGTGGAGTAATAGTATAGATGCAGGCAGGAGTCGGTCTACTTGTCTCGGACGTGATGCCTATATACATGATCATACCTAGATATTCTCATAACTATGCTCAATTCTGTCAATTGCTCAACAGTAATTCGTTCACCCACCGTAAAATACTTATGCTCTTGAGAGAAGCCACTAGTGAAACCTATGGCCCCCGGGTCTATCTTCATCATATTAATCTTCCAACACTTAGTTATTTCCTTTGCTTTTTTACTTTGCTTTTATTTTACTTTGCATATTATCATAAAAATACCAAAATTATTATCCTTTCATATCTATCAGATCTCACTCTCGTAAGTGACCGTGAAGGGATTGACAACCCCTTATCGCGTTGGTTGCGAGGATTTATTTGTTTTGTGTATGTACGAGGGACTCGTGCGTAGCCTCCTACTGGATTGATACATTGGTTCTCAAAAACTGAGGGAAATACTTACGCTACTTTGCTGCATCACCCTTTCCTCTTCAAGGGAAAACCAACGCAGTGCTCAAGAGGTAGCAAGAAGGATTTCTGGCGCCGTTGCCGGGGAGGTCTACGCAAAAGTCAACATACCAAGTACCCATCACAATCCCTTATCTCCCGCATTACATTAATTGCTATTTGCCTCTCATTTTCCTCTCCCCCACTTCACCCTTGCCGTTTTATTCGCCCTCTTTTTTTCGTTCGCCTCTTTTTCGCTTGCTTTTTGTTTGCTCGTGTGATTGGATTGCTTGTTTGTCACGATGGCTCAAGATAATACCAAATTATGTGACTTTACCAATACCAACAATAATGATTTCCTTAGCACTCCGATTGCTCCTCTTACCGATACTGAATCTTGTGAAATCAATGCTGCTTTGTTGAATCTTGTCATGAAAGATCAATTCACCGGCCTTCCTAGTCAAGATGCCGCTACTCATCTAAATAGCTTCGTTGATTTGTGTGATATGCAAAATAAGAAAAATGTGCACAATGATATTGTTAAATTGAAGCTATTTCCTTTTTCGCTTAGAGATCGTGCTAAAGCTTGGTTTTCGCCTTTGCCTAAAAATAGTATTGATTCTTGGAATAAGTGCAAAGATGCTTTCATCTCTAAGTATTTTCCTCCCGCTAAGATCATCTCTCTTAGAAACGATATTATGAATTTTAAGCAACTTGATCATGAACATGTTGCACAAGCTTGGGAGAGGATGAAATTAATGATACATAATTGCCCAACACATGGTTTGAATTTGTGGATGATTATACAAAAAATTTATGCCGGATTGAATTTTGCTTCTAGAAATCTTTTAGATTCGGCCGTGGGAGGCACTTTTATGGAAATCACTTTAGGAGAAGCTACTAAACTCCTAGATAATATTATGGTTAATTATTCTCAATGGCACACTGACAGATCTACTAATAAAAAAGTGCATGCGATAGAAGAAATTAATGTTTTGAATGGAAAGATGGATGAACTTATGAAATTATTTGCTACTAAGAGTGTTTCTTCTGATCCTAATGATATGCCTTTTTCTACTTTGATTGAGAATAATAATGAATATATGGATGTGAATTTTGTTGGTAGGAATAATTTTGGTAACAACGCGTATAGAGGAAACTTTAATCCTAGGCCTTATCCTAACAATTTCTCTAATAATTATGGTAATTCCTACAACAATTCTTATGGAAATTCTAATAAGATGCCCTCTAAATTTGAGACTTGTGTTAAAGAGTTTATGAATTCGCAAAAGAATTTCAATACTTTGCTTGAAGAGAAATTGCTTAAAATTGATGAATTGTCTAGGAACGTTGATAGAATTTCTCTTGATGTTGATTCTTTAAAGCTTAGATCTATTCCTCCTAAGCATGATATAAATGAGTCTCTCAAAGCCATGAGAATTTCCATTGATGAGTGCAAAGAAAGAACCGCTAGGATGCGTGCTAAGAAAGATTGATTTATGAAAGCGTGTTCTTCAAATTTCTATGAAAATAAAGATGAAGATCTAAAAGTTATTGATGCTTCCCCTATTAAATCTTTGTTTTGCAATATGAATCTTGATAATGATGGGATTGAATATGATCCACCTTTACCTAGAAGGCGTTCCAAAAATTCAGAGTTTTTAGATCTTGATGCTAAATTTGATAAAAGTGGGATTGAAGAAATCAAAACCCTAGATGTTCCTAAACCCACTATTTTGTATTCCAAGTAATTTAATTATGAAAATTTCTCTTTGATTGATTGTATTTCCTTGTTGCAATCCGTGCTAAATTCTCCTCATGCTTATAGTCAAAATAAAGCGTTTACTAAACATATCGTTGATGCCTTGATGCAATCTTATGAAGAAAAGCTTGAGTTGGAAGTTTCTATCCCTAGAAACTTTATGATGAGTGGGAACCAACTATTAATATTAATATTAAGGATCATGAGTTCTATGCTTTATGTTATTTGGGTGCTAGTGTTTCCACTATTCCCAAAACTTTGTGCGATTTGCTAGATTTCCGTGATTTTGATGATTGCTCTCTAAACTTGCACCTTGCGGATTCCACTATTAAGAAACCTATGGGAAGAATTAATGAAGTTATTATTGTTGCAAATAGGAATTATGTACCTGTAGATTTTATTGTTCTTGATATAGATTGCAATCCTTCATGTCCTATTATTCTTGATAGACCTTTCCTTAGAACGGTTGGTGCAATTATTGATATGAAGGAAGGGAATATTACATTCCAATTTACATTAAAGAAAGGCATGAAACACTTCCCTAGGAAGAAAATAAAATTACCATATGGATCTATCATGAGAGCCACTTATGGATTGCATACCAAAGATGGCAATACCTAGATCTATCCTTGCTTTTATGCCTACCTAGGGGCGTTAAACAATAACGCTTGTTGGGAGGCAACCAAATTTTATTTTTTGTTTTTTGCTTTTTACTTCTGTTTAGGAATAAATATTTGTTCTAGCCTCCGGTTAGATGTGTTTTTATGTTTTAATTAGTGTTTGTGCCAAGTTAAACCTATAGGATCTTCTTGGATGATAGTTATTTGATCTTGCTGTAATTTCCAGAAACTTTCTGTTCATGAAAACAATTGTTAAAAATTACCAGAACGTGATAAAATACTGATTCCAATTGCTTCTGATCAATAAAAAAATTCCCTGGGTCCTCCTATTTTGGCTGATTTTTTGTAGTTCATAAGTTTGCGTTAGTTACAGATTACTAAAGACTGTTCTGTTCTTGACAGATTCTGTTTTTCGTGTGTTGTTTGCTTATTTTGAAGAATCTATGGCTATTAAAATAGTTTATAAACCATAGAGAAGTTTGAATATAGTAGGTTTAACACAAATATAAATAAATAATGAGTTCATTACAGTACCTTGAAGTGGTTTTTTGTTTTCTTTCGCTAATGGAGCTCACGAGATTTCTGTTGAGTTTTGTGTTGTGAAGTTTTCAAGTTTTGGGTGAAAGATTTAATGGATTATGGAACAAGGAGTGGCAAGAGCCTAAGCTTGGGTATGCCCATGGCACCCCCAAGATAATCTAAGGACACCATAAAGCCAAATCTTGGGGATGCCCCGGAAAGCACCCCCTCTTTCGTCTACTTCCATCGGTAACTTTACTCGGAGCTATATTTTTATTCACCACATGATATGTGTTTTGCTTGGAGCGTCTTGTATGATTTGAGTCTTTGATTTTTAGTTTACCACAATCATCCTTGCTGTACACACCTTTTGATAGAGCCACACATGATTCGAAAATTATTAGAATACTCTATGTGCTTCACTTATATCTTTTGAGTTATATAGTTTCGCTCTAGTACTTCACTTATATCTTTTAGAGCACGGTGGTGGATTTGTTTTATAGAAACTATTGATCTCTCATGCTTCACTTAGATTATTTTGAGAGTCTTAAATAGCATGGTAATTTTCTTAAATAATCCTAATATGCCAGGTATTCAAGATTAGTAAAAACTTTCTTATGGGTGTTTTGAATACTAAGAGAAGTTTGATGCTTGATGATTGTTTTGAGATATGGAGGTAGTAATATTAAAGTTGTGCTAGTTGAGTAGTTGTGAATTTGAGAAATGCTTGTGTTGAAGTTTGCAAGTCCCGTAGCATGTACATATGGTAAACATTATGTAACAAATTTGAAACATGATGTGTTCTTTGTTGTCCTCTTTATGAGTGGCGGTCGGGGACAAGCGATGGTCTTTTCCTACCAGTCTATCCCCCTCGGAGCATGCGCGTAATGCTTGATTTTTGATGAATTGTAGATTTTTGCAATAAGTATGTGAGTTCTTTATGATTAATGTTGAGTCCATGGATTATACACACTCTCACCCTTCCATCATTGCTAGCCTCTTCGGTACCGTGCATTGCCCTTTATCACATTGAGAGTTGGTGCAAACTTCGCCGGTGCATCTAAACCCCGTGATACGATACGCTCTTTCACACATAAACCTCCTTATATCTTCCTCAAAACAGCCACCATACCTACCTATTATGGCATTTCCATAGCCATTACGAGATATATTGCCATGCAACTTTCCACCATTCCGTTTATCATGACACGTTCATAATTGTCATATTGCTTAGCATGATCATGTAGTTGACATAGTTTTTGTGGCAAAGCCATTGTTCATAATTCTTTCATACATGTCACTCTTGGTTCATTACATATCCCGGTACACCGCCGGAGGCATTCATATAGAGTCATACTTTGTTCTAGTATCGATTTGTAATCATTGAGTTGTAAATAAATAGAAGTGTGATGATCATCATTTAATAGAGCATTGTCCCAAAAAAAGAGAAAGGCCCAAAAAAAGGAAATAAAAAGGGGCAATGCTACTATCCTTTTTCCACACTTCTGCTTCAAAGTAGCACCATAATCTTCATGATAGAGAGTCTCTTGTTTTGTCACTTTCATATACTAGTGGGAATTGTTCATTATAGAACTTGGCTTGTATATTCCAACAATGGGCCTCCTCAAGTGCCCTAGGTCTTCGTGAGCAAGCAAGTTGGATGCACTCCCACTTAGTTTCTTTTGTTGAGCTTTCATACATTTATAGCTCTAGTGCATCTGTTGCATGGCAATCCCTACTCCTTGCATAAACATCAATCGATGGGCATCTCCATAGCTCATTGATTAGCCTCATTGATGTGAGACTTTCTCCTTTTTGTCTTCTCCACATAACCCCCATCATCATATTCTATTCCACCCATAGTGCTATGTCCATGGCTCGCGCTCATATATTGCACGAAAGTTTATAAGTTTGAGATTACTAAAGCATGAAACAATTGCTTGGCTTGTCATCGGGGTTGTGCATGATGAGAGCATTCTTGTGTGACGAAAATGGAGCATGACTACACTATATGATTTTGTAGGGATGAACTTTCTTTGGCCATGTTATTTTGAGAGGACATAATTGCTTAGTTAGTATGCTTGAAGTATTATTATTTTTATTTCAATATGAACTTTTATCTTGAATCTTATCTGAATATTCATACAACAATTAAGAAGAATTACATTGAAATTATGCCTAGTAGCACTCCGCATCAAAAATTCTGTTTTTATCATTTACCTACTCGAGGACGAGCAGGAATTAAGCTTGGGGATGCTTGATACGTCTCCAACGTATCTATAGTTTTTTATTGCTCCATGCTATATTATCTACTGTTTTGGACAATATTGGGCTTTATTATCCGCTTTTATATTATTTTTGGTACTAACCTATTAACCGGAGGCCCAGCCCAGAATTGTTGTATTTTGCCTATTTCAGAGTTTCGCAGAAAAAGAATATCAAATGGAGTCCAAACGGAATGAAACCTTTGGGAGCGTGATTTTTGGAACGAACATGATCCAGGAGACTTGGACCATACGTAAGAGAAGCTTCCAGGAGGCCACGAGGTAGGGGGCACGCCTACCCCCCCAAGGCACGCCCTCCACCCTTGTGGGCCCCCTGTTGCTCCACCGACGTACTTCTTCCTCCTATATATACCTACGTACCCCCAAACGATAAGATATGGAGCCAAAAACCTAATTCCACTACCGCAACCTTCTGTACCCACGAGATCCCATCTTGGGGCCTGTTTCGGGGCTCCGCCGGAGGGGCATCCATCATGGAGGGCTTCTGCATCAACACCATAGCCTCTTCGATGAAGTGTGAGTAGTTTACCTCAGACCTTCGGGTCCATAGTTATTAGCTAGATGGCTTCTTCTCACTTTTTGGATCTCAATACAATGTTCTCCCCCTCTCTCGTGGAGATCTATTCGATGTAATCTTCTTTTTGCGGTGTGTTTGTTGAGACCGATGAATTGTGGGTTTATGATTAAGTTTATCTATGAACAATATTTGAATCTTCTCTGAATTCTTTTGTGTATGATTGGTTATCTTTGCAAGTCTCTTCGAATTATCAGTTTGGTTTGGCCTACTAGATTGATCTTTCTTGCAATGGGAGAAGTGCTTAGCTTTGGGTTCAATCTTGCGATGTCCTTTCCCAGTGACAGTAGGGGCAGCAAGGCACGTATTGTATTGTTGCCATCGAGGATAACAAGATGGGGTTTTTATCATATTGCATGAATTTATCCCTCTACATCATGTCATCTTGCTTAAGGCGTTACTCTATTTTCATGAACTTAATACTCTAGATGCATGCTGGATAGCGGTCGATGAGTGGAGTAATAGTAGTAGATGCAGGCAGGAGTCGGTCTACTTGTCTCGGACGTGATGCCTATATACATGATCATACCTAGATATTCTCATAACTATGCTCAATTCTGTCAATTGCTCAACACTAATTTGTTCACCCACCGTAAAATATTTATGCTCTTGAGAGAAGCCACTAGTGAAACCTATGGCCCCCGGGTCTATCTTCATCATATTAATCTTCCAACACTTAGTTATTTCCTTTGCTTTTTTTTACTTTGCTTTTATTTTACTTTGCATCTTATCATAAAAATACCAAAAATATTATCCTTTCATATCTATCAGATCTCACTCTCGTAAGTGACCGTGAAGGGATTGACAACCCCTTATCGCGTTGGTTGCGAGGATTTATTTGTTTTGTGTAGGTACGAGGGACTCGCGCGTAGCCTCCTACTGGATTGATACCTTAGTTCACAAAAACTGAGGGAAATACTTACGCTACTTTGCTGCATCACCCTTTCCTCTTCAAGGGAAAACCAACGCAGTGCTCAAGAGGTAGCAACAACTTCCACCACTTCCGTTTGATGACTTGAGCATTCATTGTCATATTGCTTTGCATGATCACATACTGGCATACTAGTTGTGGCTCAGCCACCGTTCATCATTTTTCATACATGTTACGCTAGATCATTGCACATCCTGGTACATTGCTAGAGGCATTCATGTAGAGTCATATTTTGTCATAGGTATCGAGTTGTAATTTTTATTTTCTTTTGAGTTATAAGTAAATAGAAGTGTGATGACCATCATTATTCATTTTTAGAGCAGTGCCCCAGTGAGGAAAGGATGATGGAGACAATGATTTCCCCACAAGTCGGGATGAAACTCCGGACAATGAGAGAGAGAAAAAGAAAAAAATAAACAAAGAGAGAAGGGGCATTGTTAGTATCCTTTTCCACACTTGTGCTTCAAAGTAGCACCATGTTTCTCATATGGAGAGTCTCCTATGTTGTCACTTACATATACTAGTGGGAATTTTTCATTATAGGATTAGATGCACACCCACTTAGTTTTCATATTGAGCTTTCGTACACTTATAGCTCTTAGTCCATCCGTTGCATGGCAATCCCTACTCCTCACGTTGATATCAATTGATGGGCATCTCCATAGCCCGCTGGTTAGCCGCGTCAATGTGAGACTTTCTTACTTTTTTGTCTTCTTTATATTTACCCCTCTCATCATACTCTATTCCACCTATAGTGCTATATCCATGGCTTGCGCTCATGTATTGCGTCAGGGTTGAAAAAGCTGAAGCGCGTTAAAAAGTATGAACCAATTGCTCTGCTTGTCATCGGGCTTGTGCATGATAAATACTTTGTGTTAAGAAGACAGAGCATGACAAGACTATATGATTTTGTCGGTATAACTTTCTTTAGCGTTGATATTTTGAAAGACATGATTGTTTGTTGGGATGCGTGAGTATTGATGTCTTTATGTCAAATTATAGACTATTGCTATGAATCACTTATGTCTTAATATTCATGCCATGACTAGACATATGATCAAGTTTATGCTAGGTAGCATTCCATATCAAAAATTATTTTTTTATCATTTACCTGCTCGAGGACGAGCAGGAATTAAGCTTGAGGATGTTGATACGTCTCTGTCGTATCTATAATTTTTGATTGTATCATGCCAATATTATATAACTTTTACATACTTTTGGCAAGTTTTTATATGATTTATTGGACTAACCTATTGATCCAGTGCCCAGTGCCAGTTCATCTTTTCTGCATGTTTTTTGTATCGTAGAGTATCCATATCAAACAAAGTCCAAATGCAATAAAATTTCACGGAGAATTATTTTGGAATATATGTGATTTTTGGGAGTTGGAATCGCCTCAAACGGAAGCCTATGGTGGGCACAACCCACCAGGGCGCGCCAGAGGAGCCATGCGTGCCGTGGTGGGTTGTGCTCACCTCGTACGTCAGTTGGACCTCTACTTCGGGCGCAAGGAAGCTTATATCCGGAAAAAAATCGTGTTAAAATCTCAGCGCAATCGGAGTTAGGGATCTCCGGGAATATAAGAAACGGTTTTCGTCCAGATCTGGGGAACGCGAAACAGAAGAGAACAGAGAGGGAGATCCAATCTCGGAGGGGCTCTCGCCCCTCCGCCGCCATGGAAACCAAGGACTATAGGGGGAACTTTCCTCCCCGTCTAGGGGGAGGCCAAGGATGAAGAAGAAGTAGGGGGCTCTTTCCCCCTCGCTTCCGGTGGCGCCGGAGTGCCACCGGGGCAACGATTGGGACGACGATCTACATCAACAATCTTGCTACCGTCAACACCAACTTTCTCCCCCTCTATGCAGTGGTGTAACACCTCTTTCCCCCACTGTAATCTCTACTTAAACATGGTTCTCAACTCCAGATATTGTTTTACAATAATCTATGGTTATCCTATGATGTTTGAGTAGATCCGTTTTGTGCTATGGGTTAATCATGATCTTGGTTGGTATGATTGTATATTTTATTTATGGTGTTGTCCTACGGTGCCCTCCGTCTCGTGCAAACGTGAGGGCCCCCTGCTGTAGGGTGTTGCAATATGTTCATGGTTCTCTTACGGTGGGTTGCGAGAGTGACAGAAACTTAAACCCGAGTAGGTGGGGTATGACGTATGGGAGTAAAGAGGACTTGATTCTTAATGCTATGATTGGGTTTCATGACCTTAATGATCTTTAGTAGTTGCAGATGCTTGCTAGAGTTCCAATCATAAGTGCATATGATCCAAGTAGAGAAAGTATGTTAGCTCATGTCTCTCCCTCATATAAAGTTACAAGAATGATTACCGGTACTTGTTATCGATTGCCTAGGGACAAATAACTTTCTTATTGACAAAAACTCTCTACTGAAACTAACTTAGTTGTGTCTTTACCTAAACAGCCCCTAGATTTTATTTACATGCTCTTTATTATCTTACAAACCTATCCTTTCACACCTACAAAGTACTTCTAGTTTGATACTTGTTCTAGGTAAAGCGAACGTCAAGCGTGCGTAGAGTTGTATCGATGGTCGATAGAACTTGAGGGAATATTTGTTCTACCTTTAGCTCCTCGTTGGGTTCGACACTCTTACTTATCGAAAGAGGCTACAAATGATCCCCTATACTTGTGGGTTATCACAGGGTCCGTTGACGACGTCCATTACAAGAGTCAACATCAGACTTTTCCTGTGTTGCTCGGAAAGATGGATGGCACATGCCCTACTCCATCGCGCGGTGGAGGCCACTGCTTCTTTGGGAGAAGAGGCAGGATGAATGCCTGGATGTGCTCTAATTTGAGGTAACAACCGAATCTTGTCAGATATTTGTTAAATCCGAGCTATGGGTGTGAAGCACTGATGTGTCATTACATTTGATTGTGACATGTTCTATTTTTATACCTGAACTTTTTTTAGAAAGGGTTGTGCGTCAGCTTAATGTGCTAGCAGAACGTATTGTGTTGTCTGTCTGTTTTCTTTGCATAACATTCAAGATATTTCCCCGTCATTGATAAAGACGATGAACCGTTATGTACGAGTTTGTTGGTTTCAACATAGCCTTACCCGTAGCGATCCCCTGCTTCCACCCTGATTGTGCTGCCTGTGTGAAATTTTTGTATGCAAGTTCAATGTGCTATGATGTTCTATATGATTGTGTCAACTATATAAGTTTTTACTGAGCATCAACAATGCATATGGGTGAAAGATTTATTTACGAGCATCGACCGATGGGTCTCTCTCTCTCACACACACAAGTGGGACCCGTTGAATTATTTCTTCGCTCATGACAGCTTTTAATTAGGTTCCACTGTACTCTAACTTTTTTTTAAGTTATTAATTGAGCTCAGTGACTTAAAAAAGTTGTATAGAAGCCTTGTTTGGGCCTTTCCGGCGGCGCTGGATGTGGGCTGAGTAGCCATATAAGCTTGTACCGTACTACACATGCCTTTTTTTAACATCAGCAATGCAACTAGGCCGACAGTTGTACACAATATCCGGTCAACTTGTTATTCTCTGCTCCGCTGGGCTGTAAATCTTTCCTAGGAGGGATGCATTAGGCTTAACAAGAAAAAGAGTTTTAAGAAATAATAAATGGGAAGTAATTATAAAAACTGGCCAGTAACTATAAAAAATACACCAAACACGTAATTAGTTAAAATATTTTTGGAATTTGAAAATTTTAATTTCATTACTTGTTGCGCGCGTGATATTTTGTTGGATTTTTACGTAATACAAATTTATTTTGAAATTATATTTAATCTGACTACAAATTTCGGGATAAAAATATTTCGGATCCCATCAAAATGTGGGAAATTTTACTGAATTCTGTTTTGAGCGGTTGGTTGAAATTATTAATTGTTGTCCTAGCTAGAAAATATGGCTGTACTTTTAACAAACTGTAAATGGGTTGTAGTAAATTCCATTAGAATTCAAAAATGGGCTACACATTCTTACAAATCGCAAATGAGATATATGTTCTCTACCACACACTTGTGGGCCTACTAAGTTGACGCGTCCCCTAGAAAAACTAAGTTGATGCATATGCAAGGCTTTGTCAACTTATAGTCAACACACGGTTCTAGCAGCAATGGCCGTTGGATGTCCATCCAACGGATGTCGTGCTTCTTCTTCAATCTCGGATATTCTTACTTCAGCCGCCAAAAAATGATTCCTCCTGACATCTGGGGTGCACCGTTTCGGAGGCTGACCTGTGGGCTTACTAAGTTGACGTGTACCAAGGGCTTTGTCAACTTAGTCAATATAAATGATTCTAGCTGCAGTGACCGTATGATGTCCATCCAACGACCGTCGTGCTTCTTCAACCTCTGGTCTTCTTGCTCGAGCCGCCCAAACCAGCGTCGGCCGTGCCGCCTGCTCCTGCCTCCCGTGTCCGGCTGTGCTGCCACCGCTGGCCATGTCATCCCTCTATACTCACCCACACCTCCTGTTATTCTCCAGTGATGGCAGCCTCACACCGCAGCCGAAGCAGTCAACCCACGTACTCCCCTCCGCGTGGGCATCCACTGCCGCGTCTTCCCCGGCTCCGTGTCGTTCCCTTCCTAGGCCTTGCTGTCGTCCACCGCCTTGGTGCTCTCGACGCGGCGTGGTCAACGTGGTCAACGAAGGACAACCATCGGAAGAGGACTTTAGGCGGTGAGGCTGACAGCTGGATCCACCAGCTACATCCTCGAACACAAGGAAGTGCCTTCTTATTACTCGCAAAATAAAAATTATTTCTCCCCCTGATAGCTGGGACCGACCAGCTATATCTTTGCATGCAAGGAAGTGCGTCTTTATCCTCCCTGACCGCTGGGACCCACCCAGTCAAAGCGTACGTAGCGTTGTCTGTCTGGTCGCGAATGTGTGCGTACATACTGGTCGATCGGTCTCTCTGCAAGTATGAACCGTGGCCGAGTAAGTAGCAGCACGTGTCGTTGTAGCGCACCTGACATAGCAGTTCACACAGTCCCGTCTAAGTCCTGTGCACGTACGTTCATCCACAGCACAAAAAATATGGCCACGTACGTACATACGGGCGGGGTCTCGAGCATGTACTCGCGCATATATACGGACGACCAAGGCTTGTGTATATGGAGAGGCAACAGACGGCAGCAACGACGTCCTGTTCATCGGGCAGCGAACCGGCTGGTTCGGAACGGAGAAACATCGTCCTGTTCATCGGGAGGCAACCGACTAGGTCGGAATGCATCCTGTTCAACGGGAACCAACCGAGTTGGTAGGAACAGCCAAAACGGGGCCTGGCGTACCGCAGAACAGAGGAAACGGCCTTCTGTTTGACCGGCCACGGTCGAAACCGGATCCTATTCATCGGGAGGGGTCTGGCGTACCGCAAAATAGAGGAAACAGACTTGTGTTCGAGTGCCTACGGTCGAAACGAGGTCCTGTTGATAGGGAGGGGTGTGGCATACCGCAAAACGGAGGAAACATACTTGTGTTGGAGCGCCTACGGTTGAAGCGGGGTCCTGTTCATCCACCGCCGACCTCCTCCACCCTCCATGGGCTACTGTTCATCCACGGCTACTGTTCATCCAACCTCCGCCGGTCGCTGTTCATAGAGCCTCCACGGGGTCCTGTTCATCCACCCCCAACCGGCTGGGGTGCGGCGGCCTCCTCGGGGTCCTGTACATCCAGCGGCAACGGCCTACTACCACGGGGTCCTGTTCATCCAACCCCCACCGGGAACTGTTCATCCACAGCCAACCAACCGGCTCGACTCACCACGTCTAGACTCGTTCTACGCACCGCGCACATGTAGCAATGGTCATTGTTCATCAAGAGGCAACCCAACACCGGCTGGCTACGTCTCGCACGGGGGCTCTATCGATTTCAGTAAGCAGCAGAAGTGATCGATCACTCGGGTTCAGTTAGCAGCAGCAGCGAAGGAATTGCTCGGGTTCAGTCAGCAGCGAGTGAATCGCTCGGGTTCAGTTAACAGCCAAGGGATCGATCGCTCGGGTTCAGTTAACAGCCAAGGGATCGATCGCTCCGGATTCAGTTAACAGCCAAGGGATCGATCGCTCCGGATTCAGTTATCCAACGCCTCGCACACACGCGCGTACACGAGAGAAACGCGCAAACCATAGTTCATCGCTCGGCCCTGACCACCCACCGTAACCGGGAACTCCGCGATATTTCCTCTCCCTCGCTTCTACCATGATTTTTTCCGTCATGGACGGCCCAAAGAATGTCATGCAGCTGCATCTCCGGCCCGCCCAGGACAAAAAGCCCATTTTCGGTCATGATATTTTGTCATAGAAGTAGGAGCCCATCACATCTATGATAATACCGGGTTTTGTCACAATTATCGTCATAGAAGTGTCATAAGCATGACAGAAAAAAATCGTTCGGTCCAAAATGTCATGGATGTGTCTTTTTTTTAGTGTAAGATGATGGTGAAATCTGATTGCGTTGAGCTAATGGATGCATGCAATGGAAATTCTGAGATCCTGAGTCCATATGTACCCGTACTAGCTGATTGCTTTGAACTTTCACATGGGATCTTGTCAACCTCCTTTAAGCAGTTGTCCGAGGGAAGCTGCACATTACCTAGCTAGATATTGTTATGATCAGGGAGGCATGTATGAATGGGTAGATGATACTCTAATTTTTCTTTTCTATCTCATGTCTATGATGTAAGAGCATCTACACCCAGGAGCCCCAACTCGTCTGAAACGTTCGGACGGACGGTCCAGTCACTAAATGGTCACGAAAATACGACCCAGACAGACGCCCCAAACAGGCCCCAAACATCAGGGTTGACCGGCACCCCACATATCCAGCCTAAATAAGGGGGCGCCCGGGCACGCCCGTGCACATCTGCCATGTCGTCCCCGGCCCATGCTGACCCATCCAACCCCACATATATGTCCTCCCATCCGCTCGCCGTACCAAACCCTAGCCACTTCACTCCACCACACTCCACTCCCCTCCGTCACTCAAGCTCCTGTCTGTCGATCTCTGGCCTTCTCCGGCATGTCGGGTAGCGGATCTGACTCCGATCAGTTCGGGTCCGTCGACTGGGGTGTCGTCCCGTGTGGGTTGGAGGAGAAAATGGCCGTCCGCATTGCACTTCGCCGCTCCCGGGATGACAGCGCCCAACCGATGGTAGGATCTGTTTGGCGCGACTCCATAGCGTCGGCACATCGGGCCTCGGATCCTCCGGGGCTGGATCATCGCGGTCCCGAGAGCCTTCAAATCTTCCCTTCCCTATCATCAGTTCGGCGGAGTATGAGTCCCATCGTGGGAAGGAGAGAATAAGGGCGGCAGAGGCCCGCCTCACTACCAACATTGCGGCGGCGGAGGCGGCTGATGTGGAGTCCCAGACGGCCGTAGAGGAGGAAGCCATCCGCGCCCGCACTAAAAAAAGCGGCAGCGGAGGAACACACGCGCTTGAGAGCAGAATCAGATGGTCCGTGCCATGGCCGGACTGCCACCCAAGAAGGAGGAGGAGGAAAATGACGGATCAAACAGCTCCGACGACGAGAAGATCCGGCTCGATCCCTACTGCGTCTTCGACCGATACTTCCGCGAGAAGGATGACAATGGCGCCGGAAAGGACAAGGTCTCGCGGTCCTACAAACACACACAGAGCGAAGACCTGAAGGGGTTCCCGAGTCACTCCCGCGGGCGACTCCGGGAGCCAACCCTAGCGCCGCCACCTCTCAACCCCTGCCCTGTCCTCCCTCCCCTCGCTGCCGTCGGTGGCGTCGCCGGCCAAAGTCCGCACGGTGTAGGCGGCGGCAGGGCGACTTCTTCCCGCGCGCTGGAGGCATGTGTCGAGGGGCGCGGCCTTCCGCGTCGGCGGCGTCGGTTGTCGGCCCATCCACGGGCTTTGTTCCCTCCTCCCGGTGTTGCTGCGCTCCGCGCCTATGCATTCCGCCTTGGGTGTGTGCGTGTGTTGTCGTGGGATGCATTTGTACTTGGGCTATGGTTGATCTTTGCTTTATATATAAAGCGGGGCAAAAGTCTTTTTCAGTAAGGACAAGGTCCACCATAGGCAAACATGCCAAATTTTGATAATTCGATAGCATGTTGTGATGTAGTAGTTAGATGATGTGTGTAATGTACCGTTTACGTAGTTATACATGAATTTGTATGAACTTAGGTATGCTAATAATTGATGTGTCCAGTTATGAAAAGAGAAATTTAAGCCTTGATCGATCAATGTCCGTGGACGCGTCCAAACGCGTCTACGAGTGTTTGAGGGGTCAGAGTCGAGTGTGGCTGTAGATGCACTAACCTTGGCACGATTTGAATAAAATGCCACGAGGCTTTCCCTTAAAAAAACAAAGGCAGAAAATGAATAGCGCGTCGTGGCGTACTTACCTAATCGGAACAAGCCCACCTGGTCGGAAACTCCCCGCGCGCGCCCGTGTTTGCCCCGCCCCCAGAAAACCTACCCCTGACCCTCGCATATTATTCTCTCTCTGCCACGCCCAACCCAAAATCGCAAACCTAATTAGGTAAACGTGCGCACGTCACTCGGCTTTGGATCATCCATCCATGGCGACCGCGGCGGCGCCGGCGACGATCGGGGAAGCGGTGGCCGGCATGTCACGCGTCACGCTGACGCTGAAGGCCGCCGTCGTGCAGATCGTCCTGGTAGGCTACTTCGTGCTCTACGGACGCTCCTTCGAGGACACGGACCCTCTCTTCTACAGCAGGCTCCCGTGGCGGGTGCCGCTGGCGGTCTCGTGGTTCGCCTGCATATGGTTGTTTTTTCTGATGCTGGGCTGCATCGAGCTTTTCCTTCCGCGCATGCCGATGGCCGTCCACGGCGCGCTGAGGTGGGTCGGCGCCGTCGTCGGCTTGGTTGTCATCATCGTGGGGGGCGGTGTTCTGGGCCTATCGGCCCGAGTCAGTGTCGTGGTGGGCTGCACGTGTTTCATGGCCCTTATCATCGCTGGGCTCCTGGTGGTCTGGAGATGGCTTGTTCGCGAGTACGGAGGCGAGGCGTCAGATATGTGCACGGAAAAGCACTCTGAAGTTGTTACGACTGACGACTGGCACATCTACCAGCCGCATGTCTAGATGGGCTTCTTTGCCCATCTGGACACATGTTATTTTTCCTTAATCAGATTAGTATTTTACTAACTTCACTCAGATTGTGTTGCTCAAAAAAAACTTCACTCAGATTGTGTAGCTCTTTTGGCGAACTACTGACATTGATCAGGAAGGGGATTTGTGGCACGCAAGGGCAGGGCACGCAGATTGTGGGCCGCTGATCTACGCCAAAATTCTTAAATGTGTCTCTGTACTTCGTGTATTTGCCTTGCTAGATCAATACGAACATATAGATCGGGTTGTAAAAGGGAAGCATTGTACCTTTGTGGGTCCGTTCTATATTTCAGTGAATAGTGCCTGTAACAAATGTCTGCTAAAACGCGCCTTGTGTTGAAATCCTGCTGTCCCTCAATGTTTGTTTTTGAAATACTCTCTACTCTTCTTAGAACTCTTGTGCTCTTGCAGCAGTGTTGTAGTCGAGAAGGGTCTAAGCTATTCTGCTGCGAGTGGCTCAAAGAAGGCGACGATAATAGGAGACATATTCCGGGGATTATCCAGCATATGTTAGTCACCATTGTATCTTTTATGTTCTGCGAATGTTCATGTTCGGGCAAGTTCTGCGTATGGTTGCCTGGTATTCTGGTAGGAGCTAGGATCCTACCTGGTATAGGGCGTTGGTTATACGCGAAGGGGGGGGGGGGGGTTGACGAAGATGCAATCGCGGCTGCCAGCGGCGGGGCGCCGTGGCGCGATGAAGAAGCGGCGGCGGCGCAAGAGGCAGTTAGGGTTAGGTCTCCCGGCTCCCTTCGGGAAGCCGAGCAAATAATGATTGCTTCTTACTTGATTAGATTGATACAACTCCTCTCCTTATATAGAGAGGTTTACTTGACTCCTAAGTAAATGGTCCTAATAACGATAAAATAATTGGGCTAAGTCCCTAATAATGATAAGATAACTTGGGTAACAACCCACTGGGCTAAACCCCTAATATGCCTGTCATAACATTTCTCCCCGCCAGCACAAACAACTCGTCCTCGAGCTGTAAGCTGGGGAAGCGCTTGCTGAACTCCTCGGGGTGATCAACCAGCGTCAAACACGTCAAACACCTTCGCGACAGCTGGGACGCCAGGTCGGCGGTGACGGCGTCCTCCGGAATGTAGTCTACAGCCTCCAGGTAGAAGAGTCGCGGGCAGACGTGGCCGGGCGTGTAGGGTTCGTCGTAGTTGAAGCACAACCCTTGGTGGCGACGCTCGAGTAGCTCGACCGAGGTGAGCCGGCGGAACGGGCGTGCCGCGGTCGCGGCGAGGGGTGCCGTGGAATCCTGAGCAGGACGACCTTGCATGGGAACATACGGCCAGGGTAGCGACCCAGCGGCCCGGGACGGTGATTCCTGCTGGATGGCCACCGCGCGGCGCTCGAACGCGCAGGCGTAGTACATGGCCATCTGGAGATCCTAGGGTCCCCGAAGCTCCACGTCCACGCATATGTGGTCCGGAAGTCCACCGACGAAGAGGTCGGCCCGCTGCTGCGCCGTCACGCTCGACGCATGGCATGCCAGGGCCTGAAAACGGTCGGCGAAGTCCTGAACCGTGGAGGTGAAGGGAAGGCGTCCTAGCTCTGCCAGGCGGATCCCGCGGATCGGTGGCCCAAAATGAAGGAGGCAGAGCTCGCGGAAGCGCTACCAAGGGGGCATGCTGCCCCCGTCCTGCTCGAGGGCGTAGTACCAGGTCTGTGTCGCGCCGCGGAGGTGGTAAGAGGCGAGCCAGGTACGCTCCGAGGCGAGGGTGCGCTGCCCGCTAAAGAACTACTCGCACTGGTTGAGCCAGTTGAGGGGGTCCTCTGTGTCGTCATAAGTGACGAAATCCAGTTTGGCAAACCGCGGCGGTGTCTGAGTCGGAGCGCCGTGGCCGACTAGCTAGGAGGTGCGAAGCAGCGAGGATTGGGGCGCCCGGGCAGCATTGCCGCGGCCCGTGGAGTGCCCCGCCGAGTCAGAGGGATCGCCGAACTGCAAAGTGGGTGCCGGCGGGTTTCCAGCCGACGTGTAGACGGGTCGCGGCGATGATCCAGTTAGCCAGGCCGGTATTGGGGACAATGACGGCGGGAAGCGCACTTGCTGGATCGGTACGCCTCCCTGCGTGGGTGACCCGGGCCCCGTGCTAGGCGGGGGCGGGGCCGACAGGCGACAGCTGCGGCGGTACAGACCCGGGTGGAGTGGAGGCGCAGCGAGGGCCGGGGCCGGCCACTGTGGCCATTGAGGCGCGCCAGCGGGCGGCGGTGGGGCTGGCAGCTGGGGCTGGGGCTGCCCGGACTCGGGAGGCATCGGGGGCGCGGCGATCGCTGGTGCCGGCCACTGCGGCCAGTGGGGGGCGACGGCAGGCGGCGGCTGACCGGGCCAGTGGTGGTGTAGAGGCCTGATCGGCGCCGTGGTGGCCGCGTACCAGGGCAAGGCGGCTGGCCCGGTCGCGGTGGCCGGCTGCAAGGGCGGCGGCTGCGCGTAGAGCCCGGCCAGGTAGAGGCGTATGCCCTGGACGGCGATGACGAGGTCGTTGAGGACCCCAGTCATCTCCGTCGGCGAGTAGATGGCGACGGGCGGCGCGGTGGAGGGCGGCGGCGTCTGGCCGATGGAGGCGCCGACGATGGAGTCCAGCGGCGCGGTGGGGAGAGGCAACGGCGTGGTGGAGAGAGGCAACGGCGCGGTGGTGACGGGCAGCGGCGGGTTGGGTGGTGGTGCAGACATGATCGGAACCAAGCTACCTGATACCAAATTGGTAGGAGCTATGATCCTACCTGGTCTAGGGAGTAGGTTGTACAGGAAGGAGGACGGGTGATGCAGATGCAATCGCGGCTGCCCGCGGCGGGGCGCCGTGGCGCGATGAAGAAGAGGCGGCGGCGGCACAAGAGGCGGCTAGGGTTAGGTCTCCCGGCTCCCTTTGGAAAGCCGAGCAAATAATGATTGCTTCTTGCTTAATTAGATTAATACATCTCCTCTCCTTATATAGAGAGATTTACTTGACTCCTAAGTAAACGATCTTAATAACGATAAGATAGTTGGGCTAAGCCCCTAATAATGATAAGATAACTTGGGCCACAACCAACTGGACTAAACCCCGGTCATAACATATTCAATCCTTTCTTTTTCTTTTAGGGTCTTCAACTAGTTTGTCATGTTTCAAGAACTCCGAATCTTTGGCTTATACAATCTTGCTAGGTTGGAAAATTTTGGGGCAGGATCTTACAACACAAATAATGACATATGTATGTAGTTTATGAATCTATGACGTGATTGTAAGTGCTAGAAATTAAAACTTAGAAACTTCGTTCGTTACCAGCACTGGGACTTACGGCATTATATTAGTTGCAGAAAGTGAAACTTACAGAACATGATCTCTCTCGTACAATTAGAAGAATTTGGATCACACAGTTATTAAATATGTGTACAACGGAAATTTTGAATATTAATTATTATATTTAAAATAAAAACAAATGTACCCAAATATGTATGTAAAATGGAATTAAGTTCGTGAAAATTAGTTAGTAAACAAAACATGAATATCAAATACTCTAAGAGAATTACATTATGAATTTGACTTTTGAAACTTTAATTGTTTTATAGATATACTATATAATTTGTGTCAAACTTCAATGAGCGATAGTTCGCTGCAAATTTTACTGTATGCGTTAGTTATAAAATTTCTGAGTTGACTTATGCACTGGTATAGTAGCACAACAATGTATTTGTTAAGTTACTTGTATTAGTACATATATTTTTTAATGTTATTCTTGTAATGTATAATGTTGATTTGTAAGATGCTACTCATTATGTTGAGAATCAGTTTATTAAATTTACAAAGTTTAATGTATTAATTCTTGTATTAGATTATTTATGAATGTTATATGTTTTGATGATTTAAAGTTAATGCTTGAATTGTTCATAAATAATTATATGATATATACATACAAGTATTTGTATGGTATATTGAGTTATTTTATGTTTTAGTGATAAAATATGTCGTCTAAGTTAAGTTATTTAGCGAGTACGACATCGAAATGTGATAGATATTTAAGATATTATTACACTGAAGGAGTGATACGTCTCCATCGTATCTACTTTTCCAAACACTTTTGCCTTTGTTTCGGACTCTAACTTACATGAATGGAACTAACCCGGACTGACGTTGTTTTCAGCAGAATTGTCATGGTATTATTTTTGTGCAGAAATAAAAGTTTTCGGAATGACCTGAAACTTCACGGAGAATATTTTTGGAATTAATAAAAATACTGGCGAAATAATCAAGGCCAGGGGTGCCACACCCTGTCCACGAGGGTGAGGGCGCACCTATCCCCCCTGGGGGCGCCTTCTGCCTCGTGGGCCCCCTGGTGCTCCACCGACATCAACTCCAACTCTATATGTTCATGTTCGGGGAGAAAAAAATCAGAGAGAAGGATTCATCGCGTTTTACGATACGGAGCCGCCGCCAAGCCCTAATCTCTCTCGGGAGGGCTGATCTGGAGTCCGTTCGGGGCTCCGGAGAGGGGAATCCGTCGCCATCGTCATCATCAACCTTCCTCCGTCACCAATTTCATGATGCTCACCGCCGTGCGTGAGTAATTCCATCGTAGGCTTGCTGGACGATGATGGGTTGGATGAGATTTACCATGTAATCGAGTTAGTTTTGTTAGGGTTTGATCCCTAGTATCCATTATGTTCTGAGATTGATGTTGCTATGACTTTGCTATGCTTAATGCTTGTTACTAGGGCCCGAGTGTCATGATTTCAGATCTGAACCTATTATTTTTTTCATGAATATATGTGAGTTTTTTTATCATATCTTGCAAGTCTATAGTCACCTATTATGTGTTATGATCCGTTAACCCTGAAGTGACAATAATCAGGATACTTACCGGTGATGACCATAGTTTGAGGAGTTCATGTATTCACTAAGGGTTAATGCTTTGGTCCAGTACTCTATTAAAAGAAGGCCTTAATATCCCTTAGTTTCCAATAGGACCCCGCTGCCACGGGAGGGTAGGACAAAATATGTCATGCAAGTTCTTTTCCATAAGCACGTATGACTATATTTGGGATACATGCCTACATTACATTGATGGATTGGAGCTAGTTCTGTGTCACCCTGTGTTATAACTATTGCATGAGGAATCGCATCCGGCATAATTCTCCATCACCGATCCAATGCCTATGAGCTTTTCACATATTGTTCTTTGCTTAGTTACTTTACCGTTGCCACTGTTACAATTACTACAAAACTGCTACTGTTCCTTTTATCGCCGTTACCGTTACTTCCATACTACTTTGCTACTAAATACTTTGCTGCAGATACTAAGTTATCCAGGTGTGGTTGAATTGACAACTCAACTGCTAATACTTGAGAATATTCTTTGGCTCCCCTTGTGTCGAATTAATAAATTTGGGTTGAATACTCTACCCTCAAAAACTGTTGCGATCCCCTACACTTGTGGGTTATCAAGGAGATGACTCAAGCGGTAACTCCGAATCTAGATTGAAGGTAGACCATGTTCGTGTTGTTTTGAATGGATTTACGGAGTACAAAAAAATTATGCTCTGGTAAATCAAATTTTATGGGTTGTTGAACTTACTTGCAATTAAAAAGGTTTATCTTAAATTTAGTACATTTCTTGTCAGTGCAATAGATGTCAAAGATCAGCGCACTAAGATGTTTCTAAATAGGAATCTCAAATTCTATACCAAAGATATGCACAAAGTTTTTGGGATTTCTTTTGGACCTAGAGATATTTATGATAATATTGATGGTCAGGCAACTGATGCTTCTAGGCATGATTTGAAATTATTTTCACAGCTTGAAGCCAGCTTATTTTTTTGGCCATATATATAACAGAGTTATCAAGTGAAGTTGAAAGGGCATGCTTTAAGGCAGCATGCGTTATATTTATTATGGGTCATTTGGGAACAACTTTTTCTAAACATGAGTACATCATTGTTGATTGTTGGGGAGCTCTATGTAGGACTGATTACATAGGAGAATATAAGTGGTGTGAGTATGCAATGGATTATATTGTTTACTCGGTGTTATTACAAAAGCACAACAACAAATTCGATCAAATAGTCATGTCATATACTTGTATGATTGTCACTTCTTTCTACAAGTAAGTTATCATGTGAATCTAGATTATCATAAGAAATATTTTGTGATTCTATAATTATATACACTATATATGTGTGCGGATGTTCTACCTTGATAGTCATGTACAAATTGTACCGAAGAGACACATCAAACTGCCTAGGATTGCAGACTATGACAAGTGTCAGATAAATCTTATGACTTCATCTTGTAAGAAAACAATAGATGAAGTGACAACATATGATGGATGCACGGTATGTAGTGCATTGTTGAATTAGTTGTTCACGCTAAATGTTGATATAACTAATCAAGAGTAATATATTTCTCGTTTCTTTGTACATTCAAAGACCTGAACTTGTATGTTCTCTAAGGAATATGATTGATAGGAAATAGACAATTTTGTTGCCGCACATGCAACTAAGTCAATACCTGCATTATAAGATACATGTAATCTACCGATGGTGGGTGGTCCCTTGTGTAACATTGTCTCTCAAGCAGCGGTATGTTGAGACAACTCAATCATCCTAATTCTTGTTCCATACCCGCGGTGGTGACCGAAACACATTAAGATCATGAGAACCGAACTGAAGGATCGAGATCGACCTCGAGGGGGTTTGGTGAATAGGCACAATTATAAATTTTTATTACTTATTAGCAATTTTACGCAAGTGTACAGTATAAATGTGATCCTAATAATTGCCAAGGTGTGTGAAGTTCTAGCAATATGATGAAAGCAATAATATGGTGAGCAAGTGATGACCCACAAATATAGGGGATCACAACAGTCTTTGAGGGTAGTATTTCACCCAAATTTATTGATTCGACACAAGGGAAGCCAGAGAATATTTATAAGCCTTAGCAGTTGAGTTGTCAATTCAAGCACACTTGAGAAGTTATTTATCTACAACAAAGTATTACTAGCACGGTATTATGACAATTTGATAGTAGCGGTAATAATAGCAATAGTGATAGTAACAGTGATAGTAGTTGAAACGGTAGCAACAACAGTAGTAATTTAGCAAAAACAATATGAGCAAAGCATAGGCATGGAGTAGCAATGGATATTTGGATGACATTGATCATGTAACAGTCACAACCTAGAGCGATACACAATTGCTTCAATTCATCAATCATATGTAGGCATGTATTTCGTATATAGTCGTACATGCTTATAATAAGAACTTGCATAACATATTTTGTCCTACCCTCCCGTGGCAGGGGTGTCCTGATGAAAATCTAAGGGTACTTAAGGGCTCCTTCTAATAGAGAACAAGAACAAAGCATTAACACATAGTGAATACATTAACTCTTCAAATTACAGTCATCCCCGGAGAGTATCCCAATTATTATCACCTTGGGGTCTACGAATCAGAACAATAACATGTGTATATAACTAGTAGATAGGATCAATAACTCAAATATATCCATCAAAACATAAAGGGTTCAGATCTGAAATCATGGCACTCGGGCCCTAGTGACAAGCATTAAGCATAGCAAAGTCATGGTGACATCAATCTCAAAGCATACTTGATACTAGGGATCAAGCCATAACACACTGACTCGATTACATGATCAACCTCATCCATCTCCATCTACCTCCAGTATGCCTACAATGGAATTACGGGCTCCATGTAGTGAGCATCATGTGGTTGTAAATGAGGGGGGTTGTTGATGACGATGGAGACAAATTGCCACCTCCGGAGCCCCGAACGGACTTCAGATCAGGCCTCCCGATGAAGAACAGAAGGTGGCAGCGGCTTCGTATCATAAAATGCAATGAAACTTATTTATTTCTTTTTCTCGGGAAGATGAAACTTCTAGGAGTGGAATTAGGTCAGAAGGCCGCACGTGGGCCCCACAAGGCAGCACGGCATGCCCTGGGCAGCTGCTGGCCCTCCTCTAGCAGGTGTTTGCTCTAGAATTTTTTATATATTAAATAAAAAATCTCCACAAAGTTTCGTCCAATTCCGAGAACTTTTATTTTTGCACAAAAAACAACACCAAGGTAGTTCTACTGAAAACATCTTTAGTCCAGGTTAGTTTCATTCAAATCATGCAAATTAGAGTCCAAAACAAGAGCAAAAGTGTTTGAAAAAGTAGATACGTTGGAGACATATCAACTCCCCAAGCTTAACTCATTGCTTGTCCTCAAGCAATTCCGTTGATAAATTGAAAGTGACAACAAAAATTTTCCAAGCTCTTTTGTTTCTGTTGTAGTATATAAGGTTAACTAGTAACCAAGATTTAAGCAAAGATCATGAACTAACCACATAAACGATAACACTTAGAACTCACATTTACTCATATCAATGGCATAATCAACTAGCAAGCAATAATATTATATCTCAAATGCCAACACTTTGTCAAAACAATAATGATATAATAGAATAGAATGGCATCTCGCTAGCCCTTTCTGAGACTATAAAATATAAATGCAGAGCACCTCCGAAGTTCAAGCGGCGATTAAACATTGTAATTCATGGTACAAGAGATCCATTCATGCTCACATTCAAGATTAACTAGACTTAATGCTTGTTAAACTAAGAATGACAATAGCACTCTCAAGGTTGGTGCTCGAATGAGAAGATGATGACTCAACAATAAAAATAAATAACATGAAAGTAAAAGAATGACCCTTCGCAGAGGGAAGTAGATATTTGCAGAGATGCCAGAGCTTAGAGCTAAAGCAGAGATGAATACAATTTGAGTGGTGTGCTTTTCCTGTCAACATCACGACAAAGGATTTCAATATCTTCCATGCTAAGCATGTTAATGGAAGTTCCCAAAAGAAAAAGGGTTTTCTTCCCCACAACCATACAGACACAATCCATGGCTGGGGAATCCTCGGGTGCCCTCCAACAATCAACTATCTAGAGGGAGTTTATTTTTTATAAAGCAAGAGGAACTGGGCATCCCTATTACCAGCCTCCCTCAAAGTTAATGAGCGAAATAAACTCTCGTCATGAGTTAAGCACACTTAGCATGGAAGATATTGACCACCTTGTCGCTCCATGAGCGGTACAGTCACACAAAACAGATGTTTATTTGAAGGATTAGAGATGTCACATGCAAATTTACTTGAAACGACAGGGTAATACCGTATATAGGTAGATATAGTGGACTCTTTTGGCACAACTTTGATTTTAGGGATTTGGATGCACAAGCAGTATTCCTACTTAGTACAGGCAAAGGCTAGCAAATAGATTGAAAAGCGACCAACTAGAGAGTGACACCGATCATAATCATGCATTACGAATATTAACATTGAACATGAGCACGAGTAGGATATAAATGTTAGAAATATGCCATAGAGGCAATAATAAATTGGTTATTATTATATTTCCTTGTTCATGATAATCGTTTACTATCCATGATATAATTTTATTGATAGGAAACTTAGATACATGTGTGGATACATAGACAACACCATGTCCCTAGTAAGCCTCTAGTTTACTAGCTCGTTGACCAATAGATGGTTACGGTTTCCTGACCATGGACATTTGAAAGCACAAGTGCTCCCCAGGTGGTTTTGGTAATTAGTGTCAACATATCTCTTGTTGGACTAACGTTTTTATCTAGCATGTTTCAGATAAGTTCAACAATGGAGTGGCATGGACTAAAGGTTGTGGGAACTCCTTCAAGATGCTAAGGACAAAGGATTGGCTAAAGCTTCAAGCTCAAGACTCTTCGTTTTACATTTTTAGTGATCCAAGATCACATTGAGTCCATAGGAAAAGCCAATACTATCAAGGAGGGATGAGGTGTTGCTTAATGAGCCTTTTGCTTCATGTGCTTAATGATATGCTCCTAAACCCTCAGCTACTTTCCCACTTCCACATATGACCTAAACCCAAAGCCAAACTCGGTCCTACCGATTCTTTCTATCCGGCGCCACCGAGTTTCACATGTCATAAGCCACTGCCAAACCCTAGCAAATCAGTTTTACCGATAGGGATCTCGGTCTCACCGAGATGGGATTGCAATCTCACTGTGTATGTCCATTGTCAAAATCGGTCTCACCGAGTTTAGGCAATCGATACTACCGAGATTACAATGCAAACTCTCTAGTTAAGTCATTACCAAAATCGGTTCAACCGAGTTTAGTAATCGGTCCCACTGAGTTTACCTGACCAACTCTCTGGTTAGCCTATTACCAAATCGGTATCACCGAGTTTGAGTAATCAGTCTCACCGAGATTACGTTATGCCCTAACCCTAACCATATCGGTCCTACCGAGTTGCATGTCAGTCCCACCGAAAATCTCTAACGGTCACTAGGTTTACTATTTCGGTCTGACCGAGTTTGTTGATTCGGTCCAACCGAGATTGGTAAATTGTGTGTAACGGTTCGATTTTGTGTGGAGGCTATATATACCCCTCCACCTCCTCTTCATTCGTGGAGAGAGCCATCAGAACACATCTACACTTCCAACCCATATGTTCTGAGAGAGAACTACCTACCCTTGTGTTGAGGCCAAGATATTCCATTCCTACCATATGAATCTTGATCTCTAGCCTTCCCCAAGTTGCTTTCCACTCAAATCTTCTTTCTACTAAATCCAAATCCTATGAGAGAGAGTTGAGTGTTGGGGAGACTATCATTTGAAGCACAAGAGCAAGGAGTTCATCATCAACACACCATTTGTTACTTCTTGGAGAGTGGTGTCTCCTAGATTGGCTAGGTGTCACTTGGGAGCCTCCGACAAGATTGTGGAGTTGAACCAAGGAGTTTGTAAGGGCAAGGAGATCGCCTACTTCGTGAAGATCTACCGCTAGTGAGGCAAGTCCTTCGTGGGCGATGGCCATGGTGGGATAGACAAGGTTGCTTCTTCGTGGACCCTTCGTGGGTGGAGCCCTCCATGGACTCGCGCAACCGTTACCCTTCGTTGTTTGAAGTCTCCATCAACGTGGATGTAGGATAGCACCACCTATCCGAACCACGGGAAAAACATCCTTGTCTCCAATTGTGTTTGAATTCTCCAAACCCTTCCCTTTACATTCTTGCAAGTTGCATGCTTTACATTCCGCTGCTCATATACTCTTTGCATGCTTGCTTGATATGTATTGTGTATGTTGAAATTGTGCCTAAAAGTCCACTCAAACCGAAAAAGGTTAAAAATTGCAACTTTAGCACCGAGTGTCTAATCACACACCCCCCCCCCCCCTCTAGACACACCTACTTCTAGATCCTACAAGTGGTATCAGAGCATTGGTCTCCATTGCCTTGGTTTAATCACCATTGGAGGAAGATGGATGTGTCTACTTTAGGGAGTCTTAGACATAGAGTGCCTTTTCTTGATGGAGAGTATTTTCATGAGTGGAAAAATGAGATGCTTGTGATTTTCAATCAATATCATTTGAACAAGTATATTGCTAGTCCTTGTGCACCTCTCGTTGATCCTATGCATCCCACCCTAGATGAAGATGTTGACATGATTCGCAATCTTAGAACTGTTGAGCTCATCATTAGAGGATTGCCCAAAAACTTGATTGCTAGTTTACCTACTCTTAATTGTGCCTATACTATATGGAAATTTCTTGAGGAACGATTTCCCGATTATTCCTTGAAAAATCTAGATGAAATTCTCCATAAATCTATTGCCTTGAGTAAAATGAACTCTAGTGATCCTAGTTTTGGTGATTGTCTATTTAAGCTTACTAATCTCATGCATGCTAAAGTAAATGTTGGAATCATTAGTGATATTATATCCGAATCTATAAGAATTCATAAAAGTGACCACTTTGATGATCATTTATCTAATGAATCACTCTCTCTAGGAAATAATGAATCACAAGATCATGTTGAACATGAATACTACAATGAGAATGATGATAGTGACTTCGATCTTGATGATGCAATGAGACACTTTGGTCTTATGGATAATCTTTGAGGATATGCGTCAGGAGGAAAGGAATGGGTTCTCGACAGTGGATGTACTGATCATATGACCGGAGATGAAGATATGTTCCGTGAGCTTGCTGAAAATGAAGGCCCTTGAAAATATGTCACCTTTGGTGATAATTAAATGGGTAAGGTGGTTGGCCTTGGTAAGGTGGCCATCTCACACGATAGCTCCATTCAAAATGTCATGCTCGTTAAATCTCTTGGCTACAACTTACTTTCAGTATCTAGACTTGCTGATTTCGGTTTGAATGTCCTGTTCACTGAGGTAGTTTGCCGAGTGTTTCGTCGACACAATCATAAAATGGTTTTTACCGGTATACGTAGAGGTGACCTTTACATTGTCGATTTCTCTAAAAAGGCACAACCTAAAACTTGCTTTATTGCTAAATCCTCAAAAGGTTGGTTGTGGCATAGACGACTAGGTCACGTTGGCATGAGAAACCTTGACAAGCTTATTAAAGGAAATCATATCCTTGGAGTTAACGATGTCATATTTGATAAGGATAGACTTTGTAGTGCTTGTCAAGCAGGTAAACAGGTTGGAGGAAGGCATCCCGTGAAGAACATCATGACCACAAGGAGGCCACTCGAGCTACTTCATATGGATCTTTTTGGTCCCAATGCCTACAAGAGTCTCGGTGGAAATTCTTTTGGTCTAGTTATAGTTGATGATTTTCAAGATTTACGTGGGTGTTCTTTCTTGATGATAAATCGCAGGTCCAAAAGATCTTCAAAAACTTCGCTAGGAAGGCCCAAAATCAGTTTGACGTGAAGATCAAGAAGGTTCGGAGTGACAACGGAACGGAGTTCAAGAACGCAAATGTGGACACCTTTCTTGACGAAGAAGGTATTTCACACGAGTTCTCGGCTACGTACACGCCTCAACAAAATGGAGTTGTTGAGAGGAAGAACCGGACGCTCATCGAAATGGCGAGAACGATGCTTGATGAGTACAAGACGCCGAAGCACTTTTGGGCAGAAGCGGTTGAGACGGCCTGTCATGCAACAAATCGCTTGTATCTTCACAAGCTACTCGGCATGACGGCATACGAGCTCCTCACCGGTAACAAACCCCAAGTTGGATACTTCCGAGTATTCGGCTCAAAGTGCTACATTCTTGATAAGCATCTTCGTTCAAAGTTTGCTCCTAAATCTCATGAAGGTTTCCTACTGGGTTATGGCTCAAACTCTCACACTTACGGTGTCTACAACAATTTCACCTGAAAGGTTGAAGAGACGGTAGATGTGAAGTTTGATGAATCTAACGGCTCGCAAGTAGACCAATTGCCAATTGATGTAGGAGACAAAGACCCTGCAGAAGCAATCCAATACTTGTCTATTGGCAAAATTCGTCCAACGGAGGTGAAGGAGAATACCTCGTCCGTCCAAGTGGAAGCTTCTACTTCACTGCAAGGTGAACCAAGAATTGACACAGAAGCATCCACAAGTGGGACACACCAAGATGAAGAAAACGAGGAAATACATCAAGACGAACATCAACAACCTCCTTCTCCACCACGACAAGAGAACGACAACGTCAACAATGGAGAAGACCAAGAAGAAGAACAAGATGAAGAAGATGTTCAACGAAGACCCAAGCAAAAGCTTTCACGAGTTCGAGCAAGAATTGCCAAATATCATCCCGTCGAGCAAATCTACAATGATATTCAAACCGGGAGAATCACTCGCTTTAAAACTCGTTTAGCTAACTTTTTTGAAAACTATTCATTCATCTCTAGCATTGAACCTATGAAGGTCGAAGAAGCATTGGAAGATCCGGATTGGATAAACGCTATGCATGAAGAGCTACACAACTTTGAGAGAAACCAAGTTTGGACATTGGTTGAGAAGCCCGACAACAACCACGACATCATTGGTACCAAATGGGTGTTTCGCAACAAGCAAGATGAAGATGGACAAGTGGTTCGCAACAAAGCACGTCTCGTCGCCCAAGGGTACACACAAGTCGAAGGTATGGACTATGGTGAGACACATGCTCCCGTTGCTAGACTTGAGTCCATTCGCATCTTACTTGCCTATGCTAATCACCATAATATCACCTTGTACCAAATGGACATTAAAAGTGCTTTTCTAAATGGTGAAATAGAGGAGGAAGTTTATGTCAAACGACCTCCCGGCTTTGTCAATCCTAAGAAACCTAATCATGTTTACAAACTTCACAAAGCCCTTTATGGTCTTAAACAAGCTCCTAGAGCGTGGTATAAATGCTTGACCAAGTTCCTTATTGCAAGTGGTTTTGAAATTGGAAAAATTGATTCCACACTTTTTACCAAAAGGGTTAATGGAGAACTATTTGTATGCCAAATTTATGTTGATGATATCATATTTGGATCAACTAACCCTCTTTTTAGTGAAAAGTTTGGAAAGCTTATGTCGGAGAAGTTTGAGATGTCTATGATGAGTGAACTCAAATTCTTTCTCGGTTTGCAAATCAAGCAAACTAAGGGAGGTACATTTGTCTCTCAAACAAAGTACACCAAAGACTTATTCAAGAAGTTTAATATGCAAGAATGCAAAGGTATGCCTACACCCATGCCTACTAGTGGACATAATGATTTGACCAAAGATGGTGAACCGGTTGATCAAAAGGTCTATCGCTCTATGATTGGTTCATTGTTATACCTATGTGCCTCACGTCCCCATATTATGCTAAGTGTGTGCATGTGTGCACGATATCAAGCTGCTCCCAAAGAATGTCATCTTAAGGCTGTGAAAAGGATAGTGAGATACCTAATTCATACACCAAATTTTGGCATTTGGTATCCTAAGAGGTCCTCTTTTGATCTTGTTGGCTATTCCGACTCGGATTATGCCGGAGACAAGGTTGATAGAAAGTTCACTTCGGGTTCTTGTCAATTTCTTGGTAGATCTCTTGTGTCTTGGTCCTCCAATAAACAAAACTCGGTATCCTTATCTACCGCTGAAGCGGAATACATTGCCGCTGGTTCATGTTGTGCTCAATTACTTTGGATGACCCAAACTCTTAAAGATTATGGGGTCTATGTGAAACATGTTCCATTGCTTTGTGACAATGAACGTGCTATCAAAATTGGTCATAATCCTGTACAACATTCTCGAACCAAGCATATTGAAGTTCGTCATCATTTCATTCGAGATCATGTTGCTAAGGGTGACATTGATCTTAAGCATGTTCGCACCGATAAGCAACTAGCGGATATATTCACTAAACCACTTGATGAGAAAGTGTCTTGCAGGTTGAGGGGAGAATTGAACATTATTGATGCTTCAAATTTGGAGTGGAAACTCCATTGGATACATGCAAGACATGAGCTTATGGCTAATCCATGATATATCTCTTATGATGACTATCTTATGTCTTGGATATATTTGTACCTTGCATGTTATCTAATCCATGTAGATACTTGGTTCAATCTAATTCCATGAGATTGCAACTCACTCACGTCTTGAGCAATCTCTACATCACCAAGTCTCTACACAACGGTGGTTGACGACAAGGAAGCACGAAACCATTCGAACATATCCTTTGACAAATTCTACGTTGAGCTTAATGATTGTCATTTTTGGATATACAAGTGCTTTTCCTTGCAAGAACTAACCCATGTAGGTAGATGAACTAAAATTCCAAGGGGTGCTCCCAACTCATGATGATCTACATCAACTTCGAGCACCCACACAAGTACCACTACATGAGCAAGACCCACACCACCACCCAAGGTATGATATTCCATCTTAGAGAAGCTTTACTCCAAGTCATGAGTCAAAGCAACTCCACAAGATGTGAATACATCAAGATTCTTAAACGAAAAATGGTAACCCCATTTTGAGCTTAAACGATGAGTATGACCTATGATCAAGTGTTCTCACTTGACTCCTAAGTCAATATACTCTAACATAGGTGACTATGTCACCGCCCAATTCTAGATGAAGTTCTCTTGTGTTCTCTTCTGTGTTATTGCATTTGTCCCTTGCATATTTGTTTCCCTCTTTTTCAAAAAAAAAACCTTCATCTAGAACCTTCACTTTTCTTATGTTTGTTCTGCATACTTCTGCATGAATTCCTTGCAAATCCTTCAGTTAATTCATTGCAAATCTTTGTGAGATCTTATTTGACTAGTGAGCTGAGGTGACAAGTGTTTTCTCTGTGATGAACTCGGTTTCACCGAATTGTAATTTTCGGTCCAACCGAATCCCTTCGGTACCACCGAAACATGCCACTCAGTGTCACCGATTTCGCAACAGGAAAAACAGTTTGCCACTTATTCTATATTTCTTCTGCTCCAGCTCCACTCAATGAACCTTGTCCTCTACAAGCATCACAGTTTTATCCATTGCTTTGTGCTGAGTCTCAAGGACCAAACCCATTCGACGGATTCCAGACAAACCTTCTTGGAAATTGATGTCAAAGGGGGAGAGAGAGATCACATCAAAGCTTATCACCCACAAACGAGAAAGTATTAAGGGGGAGAGATCCCAAGTATTAAGGGGGAGAAAGAAATCTCCAGGGGGAGAGAATACTCAAGGATCCCAGATGCTTGATGTTCAAGAGGAGAGATGCCACATGTCTTTTTGGGGGAAAGACATGTTCATATGTGCTTATTTGCATTAAGTTCTATTCTTTACATCTTTCAGCTCTGATCTTCTGTTCCCTATCTTCTCCCAATATCCCATGTCAGATTCAGGGGGAGCAAGACATCTAAGGGAAAGAAATCACTCAAATTCGTTGCATATCTTTACTCTTGGGGACATGTCTAATCCAAGTGGTACCTTGAACTCACTATCTACATGTCATCCCAGTCTTGGTATTCTTGTGGTTTCTTTTGGTTTGCTCTGACTAGTGGATGTACCTGTGTTATCTAACCTTGTTTGTGCAGGTTCATTCCATCCTAAGCCGACTCAAGACTACAAGGTAAGTATATGCATCAGAATCACGAGTATACTCATAAGCATGAAGGTATTTCTCTTAATAATCTTTTGCTCTGATGCATATGGCCAAGATACATGTAACACATTGCCTACTCTGTCATGATTATGCTCTCACATGCTTCTATATTTTATATTCACATGATTGCATACATGTAGGGCGAGCCTATGTTTGTTACATGTCCTTCCAAAGCTTTACTTGTTATTCTTTATATCTTTATCTAAAGCTTTCATGTATGTTGCCATCAATTACCAAAAAGGGGGAGATTGAAAGCACAAGTGCTCCCCAGGTGGTTTTGGTAATTAATGTCAACATATCTCTTGTTGGACTAACGTTTTTACCTAGCATGTTTCAGATAAGTTCAAAAATGGAGTGGCATGGACTAAAGGTTGTGGGAACTCCTTCAAGATGCTAAGGACAAAGGATTGGCTAAAGCTTCAAGCTCAAGACTCTTCATTTTACATTTTTAGTGATCCAAGATCACATTGAGTCCATAGGAAAAGCCCATACTATCAAGGAGGGATGAGGTGTTGCTTAATGAGCCTTTTGCTTCATGTGCTTAATGATATGCTCCTAAACCCTCAGCTACTTTCCCACTTCCACATATGACCTAAACCCAAAGCCAAACTCGGTCCTACCGATTCTTTCTATCCGGCGCCACCGAGTTTCACATGTCATAAGCCACTGCCAAACCCTAGCAAATCCGTTTTACCGATAGGGATCTCGGTCTCACCGAGATGGGATTGCAATCTCACTGTGTATGTCCATTGTCAAAATCGGTCTCACCGAGTTTAGGCAATCGGTACTACCGAGATTACAATGCAAACTCTCTGGTTAACTCATTACCAAAATCGGTTCAACCGAGTTTAGTAATCGGTCCCACTGAGTTTACCTGACCAACTCTCTGGTTAGCCTATTACCAAATCGGTCTCACCGAGTTTGAGTAATCGGTCTCACCGAGATTACGTTATGCCCTAACCCTAACCATATCGGTCCTACCGAGTTGCATGTCAGTCCCACCGAAAATCTCTAACGGTCACTAGGTTTACTATTTCGGTCCGACCGAGTTTGTTGATTCGGTCCAACCGAGATTGGTAAATTGTGTGTAACGGTTCGATTTTGTGTGGAGGCTATATATACCCCTCCACCTCCTCTTCATTCGTGGAGAGAGCCATCAGAACACATCTACACTTCCAACCCATATGTTCTGAGAGAGAACTACCTACCCTTGTGTTGAGGCCAAGATATTCCATTCCTACCATATGAATCTTGATCTCTAGCCTTCCCCAAGTTGCTTTCCACTCAAATCTTCTTTCTACCAAATCCAAATCCTGTGAGAGAGAGTTGAGTGTTGGGGAGACTATCATTTGAAGCACAAGAGCAAGGAGTTCATCATCAACACACCATTTGTTACTTCTTGGAGAGTGGTTTCTCCTAGATTGGCTAGGTGTCACTTGGGAGCCTCCGACAAGATTGTGGAGTTGAACCAAGGAGTTTGTAAGGGCAAGGAGATCGCCTACTTCGTGAAGATCTACTGCTAGTGAGGCAAGTCCTTCGTGGGCGATGGACATGGTGGGATAGACAAGGTTGCTTCTTCGTGGACCCTTCGTGGGTGGAGCCCTCCATGGACTCGCGCAACCGTTACCCTTCGTGGGTTGAAGTCTCCATCAACGTGGATGTAGGATAGCACCACCTATCCGAACCACGGGAAAAACATCCTTGTCTCCAATTGCGTTTGAATTCTCCAAACCCTTCCATTTACATTCTTGCAAGTTGCATGCTTTACATTCCGCTGCTCATATACTCTTTGCATGCTTGCTTGATATGTATTGTGTATGTTGAAATTGTGCCTAAAACTCCACTCAAACCGAAAAAGGTTAAAAATTGCAACTTTAGCACCGAGTGTCTAATCACCCCCCCTCTAGACACACCTACTTCTAGATCCTACAAGTGGTATCAGAGCATTGGTCTCCATTGCCTTGGTTTAATCACCATTGGAGGAAGATGGATGTGTCTACTTTAGGGAGTCTTAGACATAGAGTGCCTTTTCTTGATGGAGAGTATTTTCATGAGTGGAAAAATGAGATGCTTGTGATTTTCAATCAATATCATTTGAACAAGTATATTGCTAGTCCTTGTGCACCTCCCGTTGATCCTATGCATCCCACCCTAGATGAAGATGTTGACATGATTCGCAATCTTAGAACTGTTGAGCTCACCATTAGAGGATTGCCCAAAAACTTGATTGCTAGTTTACCTACTCTTAATTGTGCCTATACTATATGGAAATTTCTTGAGGAACGATTTCCCGATTATTCCTTGAAAAATCTAGATGAAATTCTCCATAAATCTATTGCCTTGAGTAAAATGAACTCTAGTGATCCTAGTTTTAGTGATTGTCTATTTAAGCTTACTAATCTCATGCATGCTAAAGGAAATGTTGGAACCATTAGTGATATTATATCCGAATCTATAAGAATTCATAAAAGTGACCACTTTGATGATCATTTATCTAATGAATCACTCTCTCTAGGAAATAATGAATCACAAGATCATGTTGAACATGAATACTACAATGAGAATGATGATAGTGACTTCGATCTTGATGATGCAATGAGACACTTTGGTCTTATGGCTAATCTTTGAGGATATGCGTCAGGAGGAAAGGAATGGGTTCTCGATAGTGGATGTACTGATCATATGACCGGAGATGAAGAGATGTTTTGTGAGCTTGCTGAAAATGACGGCCCCTGAGAATATGTCACCTTTGGTGATAATTCAAAGGGTAAGGTGGTTGGCCTTTGTAAGGTGGCCATCTCACACGATAGCTCCATTCAAAATGTCATGCTCGTTGAATCTCTTGGCTACAACTTACTTTCAGTATCTGGACTTGCTGAGTTCGGTTTGAATGTCCTATTCACTGAGGTAGATTGCCAAGTGTTTCGTCGAGACAATCATAAAATGGTTTTTATCGGTATACGTAGAGGTGACCTTTACATTGTCGATTTCTCTAAAAAGGCACAACCTAAAACTTGCTTTATTGCTAAATCCTCAAAAGGTTGGTTGTGGCATAAACGACTAGGTCACGTTGGCATGAGAAACCTTGACAAGCTTATTAAAGGAAATCATATCCTTGGAGTTAACGATGTCATATTTGATAATGATAGACTTTGTAGTGCTTGTCAAGCAGGTAAACAGGTTGGAGGAAGGCATCCCGTGAAGAACATCATGACCAAAAGGAGGCCACTCGAGCTACTTCATATGGATCTTTTTGGTCCCAATGCCTACAAGAGTCTCGGTGGAAATTCTTTTGGTCTAGTTATAGTTGATGATTTTCAAGATTTACGTGGGTGTTCTTTCTTGATGATAAATCGCAGGTCCAAAAGATCTTCAAAAACTTCGCTAGGAAGGCCCAAAATCAGTTTGACGTGAAGATCAAGAAGGTTCGGAGTGACAACGGAACAGAGTTCAAGAACGCAAACGTGGACACCTTTCTTGACGAAGAAGGGATTTCACACGAGTTCTCGGCTATGTACACGCCTCAACAAAATGGAGTTGTTGAGAGGAAGAACCGGACGCTCATCGAAATGGCGAGAACGATGCTTGATGAGTACAAGACGCCGAAGCACTTTTGGGCAAAAGCGGTTGAGACGACCTGTCATGCAACAAATCGCTTGTATCTTCACAAGCTACTCGGCAAGACGGCATACGAGCTCCTCACCGGTAACAAACCCCAAGTTGGATACTTTCAAGTATTCGGCTCAAAGTGCTACATTCTTGATAAGCATCATCGTTCAAAGTTTGCTCCTAAATCTCATGAAGGTTTCCTACTGGGTTATGGCTCAAACTCTCACACTTACCGTGTCTACAACAATTTCACCCGAAAGGTTGAAGAGACGGTAGATGTGAAGTTTGATGAATCTAACGGATCGCAAGTAGACCAATTGCCAATTGATGTAGGAGACAAAGACCCTTCAGAAGCAATCCAAGACTTGTCTATTGGCAAAATTTGTCCAACGGAGGTGAAGGAGAATACCTCGTCCGTCCAAGTGGAAGCTTCTACTTCACTGCAAGGTGAACCAAGAATTGACACGGAAGCATCCACAAGTTGGACACACCAAGATGAAGAAAACGAGGAAATACATCAAGACGAACATCAACAACCTCCTTCTCCACCACGACAAGAGAACGACAACGTCAACAATGGAGAAGACCAAGAATAAGAACAAGATGAAGAAGATGTTCAACGAAGACCCAAGCAACAGCTTTCACGAGTTCGAGCAAGAATTGCCAAAGATCATCCCGTCGAGCAAATCTACAATGATATTCAAACCGGGAGAATCACTCGCTCTAAAACTCGTTTAGCTAACTTTTGTGAAAACTATTCATTCATCTCTAGCATTGAACCTATGAAGGTCGAAGAAGCATTGGAAGATCCGGATTGGATAAACGCTATGCATGAAGAGCTACACAACTTTGAGAGAAACCAAGTTTGGACATTGGTTGAGAAGCCCGACAACAACCACAACATCATTGGTACCAAATGGGTGTTTCTCAACAAGCAAGATGAAGATGGACAAGTGGTTCGCAACAAAGCACGTCTCGTCGCCCAAGGGTACACACAAGTCGAAGGTATGGACTATGGTGAGACATATGCTCCCGTTGCTTGACTTGAGTCCATTCGCATCTTACTTGCCTATGCTAATCACCATAATATCACCTTGTACCAAATGGACATTAAAAGTGCTTTTCTAAATGGTGAAGATCTACCGCTAGTGAGGCAAGTCCTTCGTGGGCGATGGCCATGGTGGGATAGACAAGGTTGCTTCTCCGTGGACCCTTCGTGGGTGGAGCCCTCCGTGGACTCGCGCACCCGTTACCCTTCGTGGGTTGAAGTCTCCATCAACGTGGATGTAGGATAGCACCACCTATCCGAACCACGGGAAAAACATCCTTGTCTCCAATTGCGTTTGAATTCTCCAAACCCTTCCCTTTACATTCTTGCAAGTTGCATGCTTTACATTCCGCTGCTCATATACTCTTTGCATGCTTGCTTGATATGTATTGTGTATGTTGAAATTGTGCCTAAAACTCCACTCAAACTGAAAAAGGTTAAAAAATGCAACTTTAGCACCGAGTGTCTAATCACCCCCCCCCCCTCTAGACACACCTACTTCTAGATCCTACAACATTGGATGTCGTTGATAACGGGATCACATCATTAGGAGAATGATGTGATGGACAAGACCCAATCATAAGCCTAGCACAAAGATCGTGTAGTTCGTATGCTAAAGCTTTTCTAATGTCAAGTATCATTTCCTTAGACCATGAGATTGTGCAACTCCCGGATACCGTAGGAATGCTTTGGGTGTACCAAACGTCACAACGTAACTGGGTGGCTATAAAGGTACACTATAGGTATCTCCGAAAGTGTCTGTTGGGTTGGCACGAATCGAGACTGGGATTTGTCACTCCGTGTGACGGAGAGGTATCTCTGGGTCCACTCGGTAGGACATCATCATATGCGCAATGTGACCAAGGAGTTGATCACGGGATGATGTGTTACGGAACGAGTAAAGAGACTTGCCGGTAACGAGATTGAACAAGGTATCGAAATACCGATGATCGAATCTCGGGCAAGTGCAATACCGCTAGACAAAGGGAATTGAATACGGGATTGATTGAATCCTCGACATCGTGGTTCATCCGATGAGATCATCGTGGAACATGTGGGAGCCAACATGGGTATCCAGATCCCGCTGTTGGTTATTGGCCGGAGAGTTGTCTCGGTCATGTCTGCATGGTTCCCGAACCCATAGGGTCTACACACTTAAGGTTCGGTGACGCTAGAGTTGTTATGGGAAATAGTATGTGATTACCGAAGGTTGTTCGGAGTCCCGGATGAGATCCCGAACATGACGAGGAGCTCCGGAATGGTCCGGAGGTGAAGATCGGTATATTGGACGAAGGGTATTGGAGTCCGAAATTGTTCTGGGGGTACCAGGTGATGACCAGTGTGTCCGAAAGGGGTTTCGGAGGCCCCGGCAAGCGTTGGGGGCCTTATGGGCCAAGGGGAGAGGGCACATCAGCCCACTAAGGGGCTGAGCGCCCCTCCCACCCCATCTCACGTAACCAGGAGAGGTGGGGGCGCCACCCCTAGGGCAGCCGCCCCTCCCGGCTTGGGGGCAAGTTTCCTAGGGGGTGGGGGCGCCCAAACCCATCCACGGTTTCCCCTGTGGCCGCCGCCCCTCCCCTAAGGAACCCTAGGGCGCCTCCCCCTCCTCCCTTACCCCTATATATAGTGAGGAAGAGAGAGGGCAGCCGCACCCTTCCCCTAGCGCAGCCCTCTCCCTCCTCCAACACCTCATCCTCCTCTGTAGTGCTTGGCGAAGCCCTGCCGGAGAACCACGAGCTCCATCACCACCATGTCGTCGTGCTGTCGGAGTTTTCCCTCAACTTCTCCTCTCCCCTTGCTGGATCAAGAAGGAGGAGACGTCTCCGTTCTGTACGTGTGTTGAACGCGGAGGTGCCGTCCGTTCGGCGCTAGGATCATCGGTGATTTGGATCTCGATGAGTACGAATCCATCAACCCCGTTCACTTGAACGCTTCCGCTTAGCGATCTACAAGGGTATGTAGATGCACTCTCCTTCCCCTCTTTGCTAGATTACTCCATAGATTGATCTTGGTGATGCGTAGAAAATTTTAAATTTCTGCTACGATCCCCAACAGTGGCATCATGAGCTAGGTCTATGCGTAGTTTCTATGCACGAGTAGAACACAAGTTGTTGTGGGCGTCGATTTTGTCAATTTACTTGCCATTACTAGTCTTATCTTGATTCAGCGGCATCGTGGGATGAAGCGGCCCGGACCGACCTTACACGTACTCTTACGTGAGTCAGGTTCCACCGACTGACATGCACTAGTTGCATAAGGTGGCTAGCAGGTGTCTGTCTCTCCCACTATAGTCGGATCGGATTCGATGAAAAGGGTCCTTATGAAGGGTAAATAGAAATTGGCATATCACGTTGTGGTTTTGCGTAGGTAAGAAACGTTCTTGCTAGAAACCCATAGCAACCACGTAAAAACATGCAACAACAATTAGAGGACATCTAACTTGTTTTTGCAGGGTATGCTATGTGATGTGATGTGGCCAAAAAGAATGTGATGAATGATATGTGATGTATGAGATTGATCATGTTCTTGTAATAGGAATCACGACTTGCATGTCGATGAGTATGACAACTGGCAGGAGCCATAGGAGTTGTCTTAATTTATTTATGACCTGCGTGTCAACATAAACGTCATGTAATTACTTTACTTTATTGCTAACCGTTAGCTGTAGTAGTAGAAGTAATAGTTGGCGAGACAACTTCATGAAGACACGATGATGGAGATCATGATGATGGAGATCATGGTGTCATGCCGGTGACGATGATGATCATGGAGCCCCGAAGATGGAGATTAAAAGGAGCAAAGTGATGATGGCCATATCATGTCACTATTTGATTGCATGTGATGTTTATCATGTTTTACATCTTATTTGCTTAGAACGACGGTAGCTTAAATAAGATGATCCCTCACTAAAATTTCAAGAAAAGTGCTCTCCCTAACTGTGCACCGTTGCGAAGGTTCGTTGTTTCGAAGCACCACGTGATGATCGGGTGTGATAGATTCTAACGTTCGAATACAACGGGTGTTGACGAGCCTAGGATGTACAGACATGGCCTCGGAACACATGCGAAACACTTAGGTTGACTTGAGAGCCTAGCATGTACAGACATGGCCTCGGAACACGGAGGACCGAAAGGTCGAACATGAGTCGTATAGAGGATATGATCAACATGAAGATGTTCACCGATGATGACTAGTCCGTCTCACGTGATGATCGGACATGGCCTAGTTGATTCGGATCATGTATCACTTAGATGACTAGAGGGATGTCTATCTGAGTGGGAGTTCATGAAATAATCAGATGAACTCAATTATCATGAACATGGTCAAAAGGACTTTGCAAATTATGTCATAGCTTACGCTTTAGTTCTACTATTTTAGATGCGTTCCTAGAGAAAATTTAGTTGAAAGTTGATAGTAGCAATTATGCGGACTGGGTCCGTAAACTGAGGATTGTCCTCATTACTGCGTAGAAGGATTATGTCCTTAATGCACCGCTCAGTGAGCTGAACCTCAAGCGTCAGTTGTAGATGTTGCGAACATCTGACATACATGTTTTGATGACTACATGATAGTTCAGTACGTAATGCTAAATGGTTTAGAATTGAGGCATCAAAGACGTTTTTTGAAACATCGCAGAACATATGAGATGTTCCAAGGACTGAAATTGGGATTTCAGGCTAGTGCCCACGTCAAGAGGTATGAGACCTCTGACAAGTTTCCTAAGCCTGCAAACTAAGGAGAAAAGCTCAATCGTTGAGCATGTGCTCAGATTGTATGAGTACTACAATCGCTTGAATCGAGTGGGAGTCAATCTTCCAGATAAGATAGTGATGATTCTCCAAAGTCACTGTCACCAAGCTACTAGAGCTTCGTGATGAACTATAACATATCAGGGATAGATATGATCCTTGAGCTATTCGCGACACCACGAAAGTAGAAATCAAAAGGGAGCATCAATTGTTGATGGTTAGTAAAACCACTAGTTTCAAGAAGGGCAATGGCAAGAAAGGTATACTTCATGAAACGACAAATCAGCTGCTGCTCTAGTGAAGAAACCCAAAGTTAAACCCAAGCCCAAGACTAAGTGCTTCTGTAATAAGGGGAACGGTCACTGAAGCAGAACCACCCTAGATACTTGGTAGATGAGAAAGGCTGGAAAGATCAACAGAAGTATATTGGATATACATTATATTAATGTGTACTTTACTAGTACTCCTAGTAGCACCAGGGTATTAGATACCGGTTCGGTTGCTAAGTGTTAGTAACTCGAAATAAAAGGCTACGGAATAAACGAAGACTAGCTAAAGGTGAGATGACGATATGTGTTGGAAGTGTTTCCAAGGTTGATGTAATGAAATATCGTACGCTCCCTCTACCATCGAGATTGGTATTAAAACCTAAATAATTGTTATTTGGTGTTTGCGTTGAGCGTAGACATGATTGGATTATGTTTATCGCAATACAGTTATTCATTTAAGGAGAATAATGGTTACTCTGTTTATTTGAATAATACCATCCCGATCGTAGTGATACACATGTTCATGCCAAAAGATATAAGATAGTAATGATAGTACCACATACTTGTGGCACTGCAATTTGAGTCATATTGGTATAAAACGCATGAAGATGCTCCATGTTGATGGATCTTTGGACTTACTCGTTTTTGAAAAGATTGAGACATGCGAACCATGTTTATTGGTAGATATGCATGAAGAAACTCCATACAGATGGATTGTTTGGACTCACTTGATTTTGAATCACTTGAGACATGCAAATCATACCACATGGGCAAGATGACTGAAAGACCTCGTTTTCAGTAAGATGGAACAAGAAAGCAACTTGTTGGAAGTAATACATCTTGATGTGTGCAGTCCAATGAGTGCTGAGGCATGTAGTGGATATCATTATGTTCTTACTTCACAAATGATTTGAGTAGATGCTAAGTATATTTACTTGATGAATCATGAGTCTGAATTAGTGAAAGGTCCAAGTAATTTCAGAGTGAAGTTGAAGATCGTCGTGACAAGAGGATAAAATGTCTATGATATGATCATAGAGATTTATATCTGAGTTACGAGTTTGGCACACAATTAAGACATTGTGGAAATTGTTTCATGACTAATACCGTCGGGAACACCATAGTGTGATGGTGTGTCCGAACATCATAACTACACCCTATTGGATGTGGTGCATACCATGATGTCTCTTATCGGATTACCACTATCGTTTATGGGTTAGGCATTAGAGACAACCGCATTCACTTTATATAGGGCACCACGTAATTCCGTTGAAATGACACCGTATGAACTATGGTTTAGAGAAACCTAAGCTGTCATTTCTTAAAAGTTTGGGGCTACGACGCTTATGTGAAAAAGTTTCAGGCTGATAAGCTCGAACCCAAAGCGGATAAATGCATCTTCATAGGACACCCAAAACAGTTGGGTATACCTCCTGTCTCAGATCCGAAAGCAATAGGAATTGTTTCTGAAATCGGGTCCTTTCTCGAGGAAAAGTTTCTCTCGAAAGAATTGAGTGGGAGGATGGTGGAGACTTGATGAGGTTATTGAACCGTCACTTCAACTAGTGTGTAGCAGGGCACAAGAAGTTGTTCCTGTGGCACCTACACCAATTGAAGTGGAAGCTTATGATAGTGATCATGAAACTTCGGATCAAGTCACTACCAAACCTCATAGGACGACAAGGATGCGTGCTATTTCAAAGTGGCACGTAATCTTGTCTTGGAAGTCATGTTTCTAGACAACAATGAACCTACGAGCTATGGAGAAGCGATGGTGGGCCCGGATTTCGAAAAATGGCTCGAGGACATAAAATCTGAGAGAGGATCCATGTATGAAAACAAAGTGTAGACTTTGGAAGAACTACTTGATGGTCGTAAGGCTGTTAGGTACATATGGATTTTAAAAGGAAGACGGACAATGACGGTAAGTATCACCATTAGGAAAGCTCGACTTGTCGTTAAGATGTTTTCTGACAAGTTCAAGGAGTTGACTACGATGAGACTTTCTCACTCGTAGCGATGCTAAGAGTCTGTTGGAATTATATTAGCAGGTACTGCATTATTTATGAAATCTTGCAGATAGGATGTCAAAATATTGTTTCCTTGATGATTTTCTTGAGGAAAGGTTGTATGTGATACAACCAGAAGATTTTTGCCAATCCTGAAAGATGCTAACAAGTATGCAAAGCTCCAGCAATCCTTCTAAGGACTGGAGTAAGCATCTCGGAGTTGGAATGTACGCTTTGATGAGATGATCAAAGATTTGGGTTTATACAAAGTTTATGAGAAACTTGTATTTCCAAAGAAGTGAGTGGGAGCACTATATAATTTTTGATGAGTATATGTTGTGAACATATGGTTGATCAGAAATGATGTAGAATTTCTGGAAAGCATATAGGGTTATTTGAAAAGTGTTTTTCATTGGAAAACCTAGATTAAGCTACTTAAACATTGAGCATCAAGATCTATAAGGATAGATCAAAAACCGCTTAATGGTACTTTCAAATGAGCACATACCTTGACATGATCTTGAAGGTGTTCAAGATGGATCAGTCAAAGAAGGAGTTCTTGCCTGAGTTGTAAGGTATGAAGTTAATACTTAAAGCTCGACCACGGCAGAAGAAAGAGGAAGGACGAAGGTCGTCCCCTATGCTTTTGTCATAGGCTCTATACGGTATGCCATGCTGAGTGCCGCAACTGATGTGTGCCTTGCCACATGTCTGGCAAGAGGGTACAAAGATGATCTAGGAGTAGATCACCAGATATCGGTCAAAATTATCCTTAGAGGAAAAAGGATATGTTTCTCGGTTATGGAGGTGATAAAGAGTTCGACGTAAAGAGTTACATCGATGCAAGCTTAACACCTATCCGGATAGCTCTGAGTAGAGATACCGGATTCGTATAGTAGAACAGTTATTTGAAATGGCTCCAAATATAGCATAGTAGCTGCATCCACAAGATGACATACATACGGATCTGAATGTTGCAGACCCGTAGACTACAACCTCTCTCACAAGCATAACATGATCAAACCCAGAACTCATTGAGTGTTAATCACATAGTGATGTGAACTAGATTATTGACTCTAGTAAACTCTTTGGATGTTGGTCACATGGCGATGTGACCTGTGAGTGTTAATCACATGGCGATGTGAGCTAGATTATTGACTCTAGTGCAAGTGGGAGACTGTTGGAAATATGCCCTAGAGGCAATAATAAATTGGTTATTATTATATTTCCTTGTTCATGATAATCGATTATTATCCATGCTATAATTGTATTGATAGGAAACTCAGATACATGTGTGGATACATAGACAACACCATGTCCCTAGTAAGCCTCTAGTTGACTAGCTCGTTGATCAATAGATGGTTACGGTTTCCTGACCATGGACATTGGATGTCGTTGATAACGGGATCACATCATTAGGAGAATGATGTGATGGACAAGACCCAATCCTAAGCCTAGCACAAAGATCGTGTAGTTCGTATGCTAAAGCTTTTCTAATGTCAAGTATCATTTCCTTAGACCATGAGATTGTGCAACTCCCGGATACCGTAGGAATGCTTTGGGTGTACCAAACGTCACAACGTAACTGGGTGGCTATAAAGGTACACTACAGGTATCTCCGAAAGTGTATGTTGGGTTGGCATGAATCGAGACTGGGATTTGTCACTCCGTGTGACGGAGAGGTATCTCTGGGCCCACTCGGTAGGACATCATCATATGCGCAATGTGACCAAGGAGTTGATCACGGGATGATGTGTTACGGAACGAGTAAAGAGACTTGCCGGTAACGAGATTGAACAAGGTATCGAGATACCGATGATCGAATCTCGGGCAAGTGCAATACCGCTAGACAAAGGGAATTGAATACGGGATTGATTGAATCCTCGACATCGTGGTTCATCCGATGAGATCATCGTGGAACATGTGGGAGCCAACATGGGTATCCAGATCCCGCTGTTGGTTATTGGTCGGAGAGTTGTCTCAGTCATGTCTACATGGTTCCCGAACACGTAGGGTCTACACACTTAAGGTTCGGTGACGCTAGAGTTGTTATGGGAAATAGTATGTGGTTACCGAAGGTTGTTCGAAGTCCCGGATGAGATCCCGGACATGACGAGGAGCTCCGGAATGGTCCGGAGGTGAAGATCGGTATATTGGACGAAGGGTATTGGAGTCTGGAATTGTTCTGGGGGTACCAGGTGATGACCAGCGTGTCCGAAAGGGGTTTCGGAGGCCCCGGCAAGCGTTGGGGGGCTTACGGGCCAAGGGGAGAGGGCACATCAGCCCACTAAGGGTCTGAGCGCCCCTCCCACTGTTGGGGAATGTAGTAATTTCAAAAAAATTCCTACGCACACACAAGATCATGGTGATGCATAGCAACGAGAGGGGAGAGTGTTGTCTACGTACCCTCGTAGACCGAAGCAGAAGCGTTGACGCAACATAGAGGAAGTAGTCGTACATCTTCCTGGTCCAACCGATCCAAGCACCGTTACTCCGGCACCTCCGAATTCTTGGCACACGTTCAGCTCAATGACACTCCGCGGGCTCCGATCCAGCAAAGCTTCGGGGAGGAGTTCCGTCAGCACGACGGCGTGGTGACAATCTTGATGTTCAATCGTCGCAGGGCTCCGCCTAAGCACCGCTACAATATGACCGAGGTGGAATATGGTGGAGGGGGGCACCGCACACGGCTACGGAACGATCACGAAGATCAACTTGTGTGTCTATGGGGTGCCCCCTGCCCCCGTATATAAAGGAGTGGAGGAGGGGAGGGCCGGCCCTCTCTATGGCGCGCCCTAGGGAGTCCTACTCCCACCGGGAGTAGGATTCCCCCTTTCCTAGTCCAACTAGGAGTCCTTCCATGTAGTAGGAGTAGGAGACAAGGAAGGGGAAAGGAGAAGGGAAGGAAGGAGGGGGCGCAGCCCCTCCCCCTAGTCCAATTCGGACTAGGCCTTGGGGGCGCGTGGCCTGCCCTAGGCAGCCCCTCTCTCTTTCTCGTATGGCCCAATAAGGCCCAATACTTTTCCCCCGTATTCCCGTAACTCCTCGGTACTCCGAAAAATACCCGAACCACTCAGAACCTTTCCGATGTCCGAATATAGTCGTCCAATATATCGATCTTTACGTCTCGACCATTTCGAGACTCCTCGTCAAGTCACTGATCTCATCCGGGACTCCGAACTCCTTCGGTACATCAAAACTCATAAACTCATAATATAACTGTCATCGAAAACTTAAGTGTGCGGACCCTACGGTTCGAGAACAATGTAGACATGACCGAGACATGTCTCCGGTCAATAACCAATAGCGGAGCCTGGATGCTCATATTGGCTCCTACATATTCTTTGAAGATCTTTATCGGTCAGACCGCATAACAACATACGTTGTTCCCTTTGTCATCGGTATGTTACTTGCCCGAGATTCGATCGTCGGTATCTCAATACCTAGTTCAATCTCGTTACCGGCAAGTCTCTTTACTCGTTCCGTAATACATCATCTCGCAACTAACTCATTACTTGCATTGCTTGCAAGGCTTAAGTGATGTGCATTACCGAGAGGGCCCAGAGATACCTCTCCGACAATCAGAGTGACAAATCCTAATCTCGAAATACGCCAACCCAACATTTACCTTTGGAGACACCTGTAGAGCTCCTTTATAATCACCCAGTTACGTTGTGACGTTTGGTAACACACAAAGTGTTCCTCCGGCAAATGGGAGTTGCATAATCTCATAGTCATAGGAACATGTATAAGTCATGAAGAAAGCAACAGCAACATACTAAATGATCGGGTGCTAGGCTAATGGAATGGGTCATGTCAATCAGATCATTCACCTAATGATGTGATCCCGTTAATCAAATAACAACTCTTTGTCCATGGTTAGGAAACATAACCATCTTTGATTAACGAGCTAGTCAAGTAGAGGCATACTAGTGACACTCTGTTTGTCTATGTATTCACACATGTATTATGTTTCCGGTTAATACAATTCTAGCATGAATAATAAACATTTATCATGAAATAAGGAAATAAATAATAACTTTATTATTGCCTCTAGGGCATATCTCCTTCACCCACCCCATCTCACGTAACCAGAGGTGGGGGGCGCCACCCCTAGGGCAGCCGCCCCTCCCGGCTTGGGGGGCAAGTTTCCTAGGGGGTGGGGGCGCCCAAACCCATCTAGGGTTTCCCCTGTGGCAGCCGCCCCTCCCCTAGGGAACGCTAGGGCGCCTCCCCTCCTCCCTTACCCCTATATATAGTGAGGAAGAGAGAGGGCAGCCGCACCCTTCCCCTAGCGCAGCCCTCTCCCTCCTCCAACACCTCACCCTCTTCTGTAGTGCTTGGCGAAGCCCTACCGGAGAACCACGAGCTCCATCACCACCATGTCGTCGTGTCGTCGGAGTTTTCCCTCAACTTCTCCTCTCCCCTTGCTGGATCAAGAAGGAGGAGACGTCTCCGTTCTGTACGTGTGTTGAACGCGGAGGTGCCGTTCGTTCGGTGCTAGGATCATCGGTGATTTGGATCACGACGAGTACGACCCCATCAACCCCGTTCACTTGAACGCTTTTGCTTAGCGATCTACAAGGGTATGTAGATGCACTCTCCTTCCCCTCGTTGCTAGATTACTCTATAGATTGATCTTGGTGATGCGTAGAAAATTTTAAATTTCTGCTACGATCCCCAACAATAAACACTCTGAATATAAATATCATGAAGACTATATTGTGTTTGAATCAATTACATGCATGAGCATGTGCCAAGTCAAGCCACTTGAATTCTTTAGAGGAGGATATCATCCCAACATACTACGACATCATAATCATTTTAATGCATGTTGGCACTTAAGATAACATATTATTCACTCGTACCTACTTAAGCATGGCATGAGCAACTATAATCTCTAATTGTCATCACAAACATGTTTACTCATAATATGTTGAATCAGAGCTACTAAGTTAAACATATTTATAAAAAAACTAGAAGATTTCATATCAGCTTCTCTTCATCACAAACACTTCATCAAATAATCGTCATTATTGCCTTTCACTTGCACGACCGAACGATATGAAAATTATAATAATGCAAGTGTGATGTGGACTAAGATGAAATCTACAAACAATTCACACAAGGGAGAAGATAAGGAAATATTTGGTCATTCATTAGATCAATAATAAAGCATGTAAGAGCCACTCGACAATTCTTACAAAGTCTTCTCCTTACGGCGACTCAACGGAAATAAAAGATATTCACGGAAACACAATCGAATGTTTTTGGAATTTTAAATTTTTCTGAAGAAAGCGAACAAAAGCAAAAGAACGAAAAGCGAGAAAAACTATTTACACCAACGAACTCCTAGCAAACAACGAAAGAATAAATGAGAAATATTTTTAGGTTTTCTTTTACTACTACGAACTAACCAAACAAGTAAGAAAAAATTAAAAACTGAAAAGAAGCGAGAAATATTTTTGAATTTTTAAAGTTTTTCAAACACACAAAAGAAACAACTAAGATAAAACAAGGAAAATGAAGAACACCGACAAGTGTCGGTGAGAATACGTACTCCCCCATGCTTAGCCTTTTGGCCTAATTTGGTCTTTGATCACTAGTGACCAGGGTAGTAATCATGGTGGTAGCTCGGGGTGGCATTCTGGCCGCCTCCTTAGTGAAGCGGGCGGCCTCCACTACCGCGTTGTGCTCCTGAGCCTCCTCCAGATAGACAAGATCTTTGTTTGCTCTAAAAGTCAAAGAGAGAAGGCGCATCAAAATAATAGACATCATGGTATTTATTAAAGGTCAGTTTATATTCATACTCGTTAGTCTCATACTTAATAAACTTGTGATGTTGCATCGACTCAAAATCCAAGAAGTTAATTAGGAGGGAGCATAGGATCATTCGGTCTAACAGAGACGCCAAGAATCGCAGCCAAGCGAGAAGCATACATCCCTCCATATAATCACCATCACGCGAATTTCTGCCTAAGCGACGTGCAATTATAACCTCAAAGTTATAGTCTCTAGAACCATATACGGCAGCATGCAGGATACTCAAATCAGCTGCACATATTGCAGTCATATCATGTGCTAGACATCTCCAATCACTATTGCAAAGTAGTGAATAGCAGAAAACTGAATGCTTCTAATTCTAGCTTGTGTCACACCTCTATCAGCCCTATTACAAAGACTACTGAGAAATGCATCATAGTCAACATTCCTGGTTCGTCGTGCGAACCCCAATACGTAATTTTACAGATATAACAAAATTCTTCAAGAGGCATACTATAGGATTTCTCATAAAGATGGAAGATAACTCTAGAAGTGGCAGACAAGTACTCAAATTGCTGCGTAAATGAGTCAGTAAGATGATGGTACTGTGTGCACTTATCTGCGAGGAAGGCGATTAGCTTGGCATTCTAAATATATTGATTAAATTATTGCTTAATACCGGTGCCCGTCATGACGGCATCACATGGGCATTGACAAGAGTTGACATCGGCACGTTGCACGGAGCTTTCTTGGGGCTCATGATACGCCAGGCGTGCCACGCTTTGGCTAGAAGAGCCACCAGGGACCTCCTTCTAAACATATTTCTTCCTCTTGTAAATTTCTGAAAATTTTGGACCACAAATAAGAGGTGAACAAAATTTAATAAAATTGATTACAACAACTCCTACAAGTGTCCAGAGGCTATATCAAGTGTTCAAACTACTTAGTACCTAATAAATTCAACATGCAAGCTCATTTTCTTGGTCACCAACAACATCAAAATAAGCAAAGTATAAACCATTAGAACAAAAACTAATTGGATCAATCGAGGAGTCACGTACCAAGGAGCAATTTCTCCGAAAAGTTTTGAAAACGGAGCTCCAAGTAAAGAGGTCGAAAATTTGTATCTAGGAGCAAGAGCACGGGCTAAGAACTGGACATGAATTTTTCTGGAGGTGCAGGAAGAAGATGGGCATGGAAGTTTAGTCAGTGGGGTTCCGTGGGCCCCGCAAGGCACTGGGGGCGCGCCCAGGGGGTGGGCTCCGGGAGGCAGCGGTGCCGTGAAGAGCGGATTGGGGCCGCGCAACTATCAGGCGAAGGACATTGTTATTGACAAGGAAGAAGGGGAGGGTTTTTCGAAACCTCACAAATAATTTGGTCCTTCTACCAGTTTTACCAATATTTTTTCCCTCTTCTCTCAAACCATGTGTTAATATCCGACGGGTATTGACGACCCTCACTGTTCACCCTCCTAGGCTTCTGGTCCACGACACGACAACGACAACCACCTCCCCCGAATCTGACATGCTGCACCTCTCTCTCGACCACCCCCGACGAATTTCTTCGCCTTCTAATTGCATTTGCAGATCATCTACCCGGCGGGCATCATCTACCCCTAGAAATCATGGTTGGCCACGTGGAAGGAAGAAGGAAGAGAGACTTCCATGTGGGGTCTAGTACGTGTGAGGTTTTTTTTAACACGGTACTGACGCAGATGCTCATACATACGCACATACATTCACCCGGCACGTAGAGGAAGCGTTGACGCAACATAGGGGAAGTAGTCGTACGTCTTCCCGGTCCAACCAATCCAAGCACCGTTACTCCGGCACCTCCGAGTTCTTGGCACACGTTCAGCTCGATGACACTCCCCGGGCTCCGATCCAACAAAGCTTCGGGGAGGAGTTCCGTCAGCACGACGGTGTGGTGACGATCTTGATGTTCAACCGTCGCAGGGCTTCGCCTAAGCACCGCTACAATATGACCGAGGTGGAATATGATGGAGGGGGGCACCGCACACGACTAAGGAACGATCACGAAGATCAACTTGTGTGTCTATGGGGTGCCCCCTGCCACCGTATATAAAGGAGTGGAGGAGGGGAGGGCCGGCCCTCTCTATGGCGCGCCCTAGGTAGTCCTACTCCCACCGGGAATAGGATTCCCCCTTTCCTAGTCCAACTAGGAGTCCTTCCATGTAGTAGGAGTAGGAGACAAGGAAGGGGAAAGGAGAAGGGAAGGAAGGAGGGGGCACAGCCCCTCCCCCTAGTCCAATTCGGACTAGGCCTTGGGGGGGCGCGCGGCCTGCCCTAGGCAGCCCCTCTCTCTTTCCCGTATGGCCCAATAAGGCCCAATACTTTTCCCCCGTATTCCCGTAACTCCTCGGTACTCCGAAAAATACCCGAACCACTCAGAACCTTTCCGATGTCCGAATATAGTCGTCCAATACATCGATCTTTACGTCTCGACCATTTCGAGACTCCTCATCATGTCCCTGATCTCATCCGGGACTCCGAACTCCTTCGGTACATCAAAACTCATAAACTCATAATATAACTGTCATCGAAACCTTAAGCGTGCGGACCCTACGGTTCGAAAAACAATTTAGACATGACCGAGACATGTCTCCGGTAAATAACCAATAGCGGAACCTGGATGCTCATATTGGCTCCGACATATTCTACGAAGATCTTTATCGGTCAGACCGCATAACAACATACGTTGTTCCCTTTGTCATCGGTATGTTACTTGCCCGAGATTCGATCGTCGGTATCTCAATACCTAGTTCAATCTCGTTACCGGCAAGTCTCTTTACTCGTTTCGTAATACATCATCTCGCAACTAACTCATTAGTTGCATTGCTTGCAAAGCTTAAGTGATGTGCATTACCGAGAGGGCCCAGAGATACCTCTCAGACAATCAGAGTGACAAATCCTAATCTCGAAATACGCCAACCCAACATTTACCTTTGGAGACACCTGTAGAGCTCCTTTATAATCACCCAGTTACGTTGTGACGTTTGGTAACACACAAAGTGTTCCTCCGGCAAACGGGAGTTGTATAATCTCATAGTCATTGGAACATGTATAAGTCATGAAGAAAGCAATAGCAACATACTAAACGATCGGGTGCTAAGCTAATGGAATGGGTCATGTCAATCAGATCATTCACCTAATGATGTGATCCCGTTAATCAAATAACAACTCTTTGTCCATGGTTAGGAAACATAACCATTTTGATTAACGAGCTAGTCAAGTAGAGGCATACTAGTGACACTCTGTTTGTCTATGTATTCACACATGTATTATGTTTCCGGTTAATACAATTCTAGCATGAATAATAAACATTTATCATGAAATAAGGAAATAAATAATAACTTTATTATTGCCTCTAGGGCATATTTCCTTCAGTCTCCCACTTGCACTAGAGTCAATAATCTAGTTCACATCGCCATGTGATTTAACAGCAATAGTTCACATCACCATGTGATTAACACCCATAGTTCACATCGATATGTGACCAACAGCAAAAGGGTTTACTAGAGTCAGTAATCTAGTTCACATCACTATGTGATTAACACCCAAAGAGTACTTAAGGTGTGATCATGTTTTGCTTGTGAGATAATTTTAGTCAGCTGGTCTGTCATATTCAGATCCGTAAGTATTTTGCAAATTTCTATGTCAACAATACTCTGTACAGAGCTACTCTAGCTAATTGCTCCCACTTTCAATATCTATCTAGACCGAGACTTGGAGTCATCTAGATTAGTATCAAAACTTGCATCGACGTAACCCTTTACGATGAACCTTTTTGTCACCTCCATAATCGAGAAACATATCCTTATTCCACTAAGGATAATTTTGACCGTTGTCCAGTGATCTACTCCTAGATCACTATTGTACTCCCTTGCTAAAATCAGCGTAGGGTATACAATAGATCTGGTACACTGCATGGCATACTTTATAGAATCTATGGCTGAGGCATAGGGAATGACTTTCATTATCTTTCTATCATCTGCCGTGGTCGGGCTTTGAGTCTTACTCAATTTCACACCTTGTAACACAGGCAAGAACTCTTTCTTTGACTATTCCATTTTGAACTACTTCAAAATCTTTTCAAGGTATGTACTCATTGAAAAAACTTATCAAGCGTTTTGATCTATCTCTATAGATCTTGATGCTCAATATGTAAGCAGCTTCACCGAGGTCCTTCTTCGAAAAACTCCTTTCAAATACTCCTTTATGCTTTGCAGAATAATTCTACATTATTTCTGATCAACAATATGTCATTTACATATACTTATCAGAAATGTTGTAGTGCTCCCACTCACTTTCTTGTAAATACAGGCTTCACCGCAAGTCTGTATAAAACTATATGCTTTGATCATCTTATCAAAGCGTATATTCCAACTCCGAGATGCTTGCACCAGTCCATAGATGGATCGCTGGAGCTTGCATATTTAGTTAACACCTTTAGGATCGACAAAACCTTCTAGTTGCATCGTATACAACTCTTGTTTAATAAATCCATTAAGGAATGCAGTTTTGTTTATCCATTTGCCAGATTTCATAAAATGCGGCAATTGCTAACATGATTCGGATAGACTTAAGCATAGATACGAGTGAGAAACTCTCATCGTAGTCAACACCTTGAACTTGTCGAAAACCTTTTGCGACAATTCTAGCTTTGTAGATAGTAACACTACTATCAGCGTCCGTCTTCCTCTTGAAGATCCATTTATTTTCTATGGCTTGCCGATCATCGGGCAAATCCATCAAAGTCCATACTTTGTTCTCATACATGGATCATATCTCAGATTTCATGGCCTCAAACCATTTCGCGGAATCTGGGCTCATCATCGCTTCCTCATAGTTCGCAAGTTCGTCATGGTCTAGTAACATGACTTCCAGAATAGGATTACCGTACCACTCTGGTGTGGATCTCACTCTGGTTTACCTATGAGATTCGGTAGTAACTTGATCTGAAGTTACATGATCATCATCATTAGCTTCCTCAGTAATTGGTGTAGTAGTCACAGGAACAGATTTCTGTGATGAACTACTTTCCAATAAGGGAGAAGGTACAATTACCTTATCAAGTTCCACTTTCCTCCCACTCACTTCTTTCGAGAGAAACTCCTTCTCTAGAAAGTATCCATTCTCAGCAACGAATGGCTTGCCTTCGGATCTGTGATAGAAGGTGTACCCAACTATCTCCTTTGGGTATCCTATGAAGACACATTTCTCCGATTTGGATTTGAGCTTATCAGGATGAAACTTTTTCACATAAGCATCACAACCCCAAACTTTAAGAAACGACAACTTTGGTTTCTTGCTAAACCACGGTTCATATAGTGTCGTCTCAACGGATTTAGATGGTGCCCTATTTAACGTGAATGCAGCTGTCTCTAATGCATAACCCCAAAACGATAGTGGTAAATCGGTAAGAAACATCATAGATTGCACTATATCCAATAAAGTACGGTTATGACGTTCAGACACACCATTATGATGTGGTGTTCCAGGTGGCATGAGTTTGTGAAACTATTCCACATTGTTTTAATTGAAGGCCAAACTCGTAACTCAAATATTTTACCTCTGCGATCATATCGTAGAAACTTTTAATTTTTGTTACAATGATTCTCCACTTCACTCTGAAATTCTTTGAACTTTTCAAATGTTTCAGACTAGTGTTTCATTAAGTAGATATACTCATATCTGCTCAAATCATCTGTGAAGGTCAGAAAATAATGATACCCGCCGCGAGCCTTAACACTCATCGGATCGCATACATCAGTCTATATTATTTCCAACAAGTCAGTTTCTCGCTCCATTGTTCCGGAGAACGGAGTTTTAGTCATCTTGCCCATAAGGCATGGTACGCAAGCATCAAGTGATTCATAATCAAGTGATTCCAAAATCCCATAAGCATGGAGTTTCTTCATGCGCTTTACACCAATATGACCTAAACGGCAGTGCCACAAATAAGTTGCACTATGATTATTAACTTTGCATCTTTTGGCTTCAATATTATGAATATGTGTATCACTACGATCGAGATCCAACGAACTATTTTCATTGGGTGTATGACCATCGAAGGTTCTATTCATGTAAGCAGAACAACAATTGTTCTCTAACTTAAATGAATAACCATATTGCAATAAACATGATCAAATCATATTTATGCTCAACGCAAACACCAAATAACACTTATTTAGGTTCAACACTAATCCCGAAAGTATAGCGAGTGAGCGATGATGATCATATCAATCTTGGAACTACTTCCAACACACATCGTCACTTCACCCTTAACTAGTCTCTGTTTATTCTGCAACTCCCGTTTCAAGTTACTAATCATAGCAACTGAACTAGTATCAAATACTTAGGGGTTGCTATAAACACTAGTAAAGTACACATCAATATCATGTATATCAAATATACCTTTGTTTACTTTGCCATCCTTTCTTATCCGCCAAATACTTGGGGCAGTTTTTGCTTCCAGTGACCAGTCCCTTTGAAGTAAAAGCACTTAGTCTCAGGCTTAGGTCCAGACTTGGGTTTTTCACTTGAGCAGCAACTTGCTTGCCGTTCTTCTTGAAGTTCCCCTTCTTTCCCTTTGCCCTTTTCTTGAAACTAGTGATCTTGTTAACCATCAACACTTGATGTTTTTTTCTTGATTTCTACCTTCGTCGATTTTAGCATCACGAAGAGCTTGGGAATCGTTTCCGTTATCCCTTGCATATTATAGTTCATCATGAAGTTCTACTAACTTGGTGATGGTGACTAGAGAATTTTGTCAATCACTATTTTATCTGGAAGATTAACTCCCACTTGATTCAAGCGATTGTAGTACCCAGACAATCTGAGCACATGCTCACTAGTTGAGCGATTCTTCTCCATCTTTTAGCTATAGAACTTGTTGGAGACTTCATATCTCTCAACTCGGGTATTTGCTTGAAATATTAACTTTAACTCCTGGAACATCTCATATGGTCCATGACGTTCAAAACGTCTTTGAAGTCCCAATTCTAAGATGTTAAGCATGGTGCACTAAACTATCAAGTAGTCATCATATTGAGCTAGCCAAACGTTCATAACGTCTGCATCTGCTCCTGCAATAGGTCTATCACCTAGCGGTGCATCAAGGACATAATTCTTCTGTGCATCAATGAGGATAAACCTCAGATCACGGATCCAATCCGCATCATTGCTAGTAACATCTTTCAACACAATTTTCTCTAGGAACATATCAAAATAAACATATGAAAGAAACAACGCGAGCTATTGATCTACAACATAGATATGCTAATACTACCAGGACTAAGTTCATGATAAATTAAAGTTCAATTAATCATATTACTTAAGAACTCCCACTTAGAAAGACATCCCTCTAATCTTCTAAGTGATCACGTGATCCAAATCAACTAAACCATAACCGATCATCATGTGAAATGGATTAGTCTTCAATGGTGAACATCATGTTGATCATATCTACTATATGATTCATGCTCGACCTTTCGGTCTCCGTGTTCCGAGGCCATATCTGCATATGCTAGGCTCGTCAAGTATAACCCGAGTATTCTGCGTGTGCAAAACTGGCTTGCACCCGTTGTAGATGGACGTAGAGCTTATCACACCCGGTCATCACGTGGTGTCTGGGCACGACGAACTTTGGCAACGGTGCATACTCAGGGAGAACACTTCTTGATAATTTAGTGAGAGATCATCTTATAATGCTACCGTCAATCAAAGCAAGATAAGATGTATAAAAGATAAACATCACATGCAATCAATATAAGTGATATGATATGGCCATCATCATCTTGTGCCTTTGATCTCCATCTCCAAAGCATCGTCATGATCTCCATCGTCACCGGCATGACACCATGATCTCCATCATCTTAATCTATATCAATGTGTCGTCACATGGTCGTCTCGCCAATAATTGCTCTTGCAACTATTGCTATCGCATAGCGATAAAGTAAAGCAATTATTTGGCGCTTGCATCTTATGCAATAGAGAGACAACCATAAGGCTTTTGCCAGTTGCCGATAACTTTAACAAAACATGATCATCTCATACAACCTATATCTCATCACGTCTTGACCATATCACATCACAACATGCCCTGCAAAAACAAGTTAGACGTCCTCTACTTTGTTGTTGCAAGTTTTACGTGGCTGCTACTGGGCTTAGCAAGAACCGTTCTTACCTACGCATCAAAACCACAACGATAGTTTGTCAAGTTGGTGCTGTTTTAACCTTTGCAAGGACCGGGCGTAGCCACACTCGGTTCAACTAAAATTGGAGAAACTGACACCCGCCAGCCACCTGTGTGTAAAGCACGGCGATAGAACCAGTCTCGCGTAAGCGTACGCGTAATGTCGGTTCGGGCCGCTTCATCCAACAATACCGCCGAACCAAAGTATGACATGCTGGTAAGCAGTATGACTTATATCGCCCACAACTCACTTGTGTTCTACTCGTGCATATAACATCAAACCATAAAAAACCTAGGCTCTGATACCACTGTTGGGGAACGTAGTAATTTCAAAAAAATTCCTACGCACACACAAGATCATGGTGATGCATAGCAACGAGAGGGGAGAGTGTTGTCTACATACCCTCGTAGACCGAAGCGGAAGCGTTGACGCAACGTAGAGGAAGTAGTCGTACGTCTTCCCGGTCCAACCGATCCAAACACCGTTACTCCGGCACCTCCGAGTTCTTGGCACACGTTCAGCTCGATGACACTCCCCGGGCTCCGATCCAGCAAAGCTTCGGGGAGGAGTTCCGTCAGCACGACGGCGTGGTGATGATCTTGATGTTCAATCGTCGCAGGGCTTCGCCTAAGCACCGCTACAATATGACCGAGGTGGAATATAGTGGAGGGGGGCACCGCACACGGCTAAGGAACGATCACGAAGATCAACTTGTGTGTCTATGGGGTGCCCCCTGCCCCCGTATATAAAGGAGTGGAGGAGGGGAGGGCCGGCCCTCTCTATGGCGCGCCCTAGGGAGTCCTACTCCCACCGGGAGTAGGATTCCCCCTTTCCTAGTCCAACTAGGAGTCCTTCCATGTAGTAGGAGTAGGAGACAAGGAAGGGGAAAGGAGAAGGGAAGGAAGGAGGGGGCGCAGCCTCTCCGGGATGTCCTATGTGCCGCATTTTGCGGCAAACAGTCGCAGCTTCACATAGTCGGGTCGCTGCCTGGGCCGGCCCATGAAGAAAACGATCGGAAGCGAATCATACAGTAGCTAAAAAATTAAGCCGCCCTCACCAGGTATCGAACACAAGATCTCAACGAACAGACCACGAAATACAACCGGCTGACCTACTACGGGTTATTGAACTTAAAGCAACGTAAACCTTTAAGAAGGAACATACGCCCAGATCCGACATATTTAAGGAATTCCGAACGCTTTTTTTGAAAAAGCCCTGAATGTTTTATGAAACACAAACACTTCTCAACTTTGTAAAAGAGTTTTGACAAACGAAAACATTTTCAAAAACAGGAACTTTTCTGAATTTCTGATTATTATTTTTTTGGAAATTGGAACATCCCTGAAATTCCCAAACATATCATAATTTGTGAACAATTTTCGAAAAATGAACATTTATTGAATTGGTGAACAAATTTGGAAAACAAGAACATTTTCTAAAATTCCCAGATTTTTTTAATACGTGAACAAAATTGAAAAATGGGAAATTATTCTGAATTTGTATTGTGCGACCATTTTTTAAAATTGCAAATGTAGTTTTGTTTGCACGAACATTTTCCAGAAAGGATGAACATTATTTTGAAAGTGCGAACATTTTTCACAAAGACGAACGTTGTTTCGAAAGCGCGAACATTTTTCAAAAAGACGAACATTTTCCAAATTGTGAACATTATCTTGAAAAATGTAAATTTGTCTTAAAATTTAAAAACATCTTTTGCAAATGTGACACTTTTCAACTTTACAAACAGTTTGAATACACAAACATTTTTCAAAATTTTGGAACATTTTCTAAAACATGATTTCTTAAAAAACAATTTAAACATTTTTTGAATTGCGTGAACATTTTTGTAATTTTTTGAAAATTTCAAGCATTGTTTTGATTGCATGAGCATTTTTCAGAAAATACGAACATTGTTTTGAAAGAGCGGACATTATTCACAAAGACGAAAAATTGTTTTGAAAGCGTGAACATTTTTCAAAAAGATGAATATTTTCCAAATTGCGAACATTATCTTGAATAACATGGATTTGTTATGAAACTTAAGAACATTTTTTGAAAATGTGACATTTTTTACTTTACCAACATTTTGAATATGAAAACATTTTTTCAAATTTGGGAACATTTTTTAACTTTATGAACAATTTGAAAACAGAAACATTTTTAAAAATGGGAACATTTTTTTAAACACGAACATTTCATAGAATTTGTGAACTTTTTTTGAAAACATGAATTTGTTTGAAAACCCCAAAAATATTTTCATATTTGGGAACAATTTTGTATTCTAAACATTTTATAAATTTTCGAATTTTTCAAAAAAAGACAAAGAAAAAGAAAAGGAGAAAGAGACAGAAAAGATAAAAACAAAAAAAAAACAGAGGAAAACCGAAACAGAAAAAACAACACAGAAAACCAGCCTCGAAAAACAACAGGAAAAGGAAAAACCGGTTCGGGGAACCTTCTAGAAGAATATTTTTTATTTTAGAGAACAAAATTTTCAAATTGAGAACAAAATTTCAACATAAATATTTTCTAAAAGTACGAACATTTTTTGAATCTTGAGAACAAATTTTGAAACGAAGAACAAATTTGGACAATTTCTTAAAGCATGAACATTTTTTGAATCTTGAGAACAAATTTATGAATGAAAAGAACATTTTTTAGCAAACTTGTTCACGAACATTTTTTAAAAAGAGCGAACATTTTTTTGAAAGAGAAAACATAAACTTGAAAGACAAAAAAGAAAAAAAGAAAAGTAAAAGAAACAGAAATAGAAAAAGAAAGGAAAATAAAAAACCGATTCAGGAACCTTCTAGAAGGTTCACAAAACCGAAAAAACCCAGCTGGGAACTCTAGAAGGTTCCCAAAACCAGGAGCGCTGGACGGTTAAACGAGTCGGCCCGTTGCGTCGCTGCTCGGTCGCTCGCCTGTGCGAAGCGCCGGCAGTTTGACGCAACGAGCGGCATATAGGCTTTTCCGAACTCCTATGCGCCGCATTTTGCGGCAGAATGTCGAGCAATCGCATAGGAGTTTTCCTCAACTGGGCCGGCCCACGAAGGCAACGAGCGGTGAAAAAATTAACGACTAAACAACAGCGATTTCACTAGGATTCGAACCCGCGAAAGCAAGCCTGTAGACAGGGGTAGCTTGCCACTGCGCCCGATTCAGTTTACTGGTCAATTGGCACTGCGAATACTTAAGACCTAGTCAAACTGGTAGATCGGATTATTTTTCTTTTTTCCGATCTTTTGTTATAAATTCTGATTATATATTTTACAAGTAGAACGTTTTTTACAGAACCCACACGAGTTTTAACTTTTTTTAGCAATTTTTTGAATTTGCGAATTTGCAAGCAAATTTGAAAAACAGGAACAATTTTGAAGTTGTGGACGAATATTGAAAAACAGGAACATTTTTTTAATAATGATCAATTTTCAATAAACACAAAAAAGTTTTTCGAAAATGTGAACAAGTTTCTGAATCGTGATTTTTTTTCAAAAACATAAATATTTTTTATAGGAGAACAAATTTTGAATTGTGAACATTTTTTTTGTAAACATGAATATTTTCAAAAATATGAACTTTTTTTGTAAACATGAACATTTTTAGAATTTTCGAACAAAATTTTGAAATGGGAACAAATTTTGAAATAATGAACAAATTTTGAGTTTTTAGAAGAAAAATCATAATGGAGAACAATTTTGAAAATCCCAAACAAATTTGAAATTAGAACAATTTTTTAATACGGGAACAAAAATTTGAAAAAATAAGAACATTTTTTTGAATTTTTTGGAAAACAGTAACATTTTTTGAAATCCATGTTATTATTTACAAATTTCTCAAAAAATGGAAAAAAAAAGAACATTTTGGAAATTCGGAACAAAATATTGAAATCAGGAACATTTTTTAAATTTGTGAACAAATTTTGAAAAACGGGAACATTTTTTGAATTTTTGAACAAAATCTGAAAAACAGGAACATTTTTTGAAATTCGGAAACAAAATTTGAAAATAAACTTGAGAAAAAAGAGAAGGAAAAAGGAAACAGAAAAAAGAAGAAACAACGAAAAAGAAGAGAAATAGAAAAAAGGAACATTTTTTGAATCTTGGGAACAAATTTTGAAATGAAGAACAAATTTGGACAATTTCTTAAAGCATGAACATTTTTTGAATCTTGAGAACAAATTTATGAATGAAAAGAACATTTTTTGAGCAAACTTGTTCACGAACATTTTTGAAAAAGCACGAACATTTTTTTGAAAGAGAAAACATAAACTTGAAAGACAAAAAAGAAAAAAAGAAATGTAAAAGAAACAGAAATAGAAAAAGAAAGGAAAATAAAAAACTGGTTCAGGAACCTTCTAGAAGGTTCCCAAAACCGAAAAAAACCCAGCTGGGAACCTCTAGAAGGTTCCCAAAACCGGGAGCGCTGGACGGTTAAACGGGCCAGTCCGTTGCGTCGCTGCTCGGTCGCTCGCCTGTGCGAAGCGCTGGCAGTTTGACGCAACGAGCGGCATATAGGAAATTCCAGCCCCTCCCCCTAGTCCAATTCGGACTAGGCCTTGGGGGGGCGCGCGGCCTGCCCTAGGCAGCCCCTCTCTCTTTCCCGTATGGCCCAATAAGGCCCAATACTTTCCCCCCGTATTCCCGTAACTCCTCGGTACTCCGAAAAATACCCGAACCACTCAGAACCTTTCCGATGTCCGAATATAGTCGTCCAATATATCGATCTTTACGTCTCGACCATTTCGAGACTCCTCGTCATGTCCCCGATCTCATCCGGGACTCCGAACTCATTCGGTACATCAAAACTCATAAACTCATAATATAACTGTCATCGAAACCTTAAGCGCGCGGACCCTACGGTTCGAGAACAATGTAGACATGACCGAGACATGTCTCCGGTCAATAACCAATAGCGGAACCTGGATGCTCATATTGGCTCCTACATATTCTATGAAGATCTTTATCGGTCAGGCCGCATAACAACATACGTTGTTCCCTTTGTCATCGGTATGTTACTTGCCCGAGATTCGATCGTCGGTATCTCAATACCTAGTTCAATCTCGTTACCGGCAAGTCTCTTTACTCGTTCCGTAATACATCATCTCGCAACTAACTCATTAGTTGCATTGCTTGCAAGGCTTAAGTGATGTGCATTACCGAGAGGGCCCAGAGATACCTCTCCGACAATCAGAGTGACAAATCCTAATCTCGAAATACGCCAAGCCAACATTTACCTTTGGAGACACCTGTAGAGCTCCTTTATAATCACCCAGTTATGTTGTGACGTTTGGTAACACACAAAGTGTTCCTCCGGCAAATGGGAGTTGCATAATCCTATAGTCATAGGAACATGTATAAGTCATGAAGAAAGCAATAGCAACATACTAAACGATCGGGTGCTAGGCTAATGGAATGGGTCATGTCAATCAGATCATTCACCTAATGATGTGATCCCGTTAATCAAATAACAACTCTTTGTCCATGGTTAGGAAACATAACCATCTTTGATTAACGAGCTAGTCAAGTAGAGGCATACTAGTGACACTCTGTTTGTCTATGTATTCACACATGTATTATGTTTCCGGTTAATACAACTCTAGCATGAATAATAACCATTTATCATGAAATAAGGAAATAAATAATAACTTTATTATTGCCTCTAGGGCATATTTCCTTCACCCACCCCATCTCACGTAACCAGGAGAGGTGGGGGCGCCACCCTAGGGCAGCCGCCCCTCCCGGCTTGGGGGGCAAGTTTCCTAGGGGGTGGAGGCGCCCAAACCCATCTAGGGTTTCCCCTATGGCCGCCGCCCCTCCCCTAGGGAACCCTAGGGCGCCTCCCCCTCCTCCCTTACCCCTATATATAGTGAGGAAGAGAGAGGGCAGCCGCACCCTTCCCCTAGCGCAGCCCTCTCCCTCCTCCAACACCTCACCCTCTTCTGTAGTGCTTGGCGAAGCCCTACCGGAGAACCACGAGCTCCATCACCACCATGCCGTCGTGCTGTCGGAGTTTTCCCTCAACTTCTCCTCTCCCCTTGCTGGATCAAGGAGGAGACGTCTCCGTTCTGTACGTGTGTTGAACGCGGAGGTGCCGTTCGTTCGGTGCTAGGATCATCGGTGATTTGGATCACGACGAGTACGACCCCATCAACCCCGTTCACTTGAACGCTTTCGCTTAGCGATCTACAAGGGTATGTAGATGCACTCTCCTTCCCCTCGTTGCTAGATTACTCCATAGATTGATCTTGGTGATGCGTAGAAAATTTTAAATTTCTGCTACGATCCCCAACAATAAACACTCTGAATATAAATATCATGAAGACTATATTGTGTTTGAATCAATTACACGCATGAGCATGTGCCAAGTCAAGCCACTTGAATTCTTTAGAGGAGGATATCATCCTAACATACTACGACATCATAATCATTTTAATGCATGTTGGCACTTAAGATAACATATTATTCACTCGTACCTACTTAAGCATGGCATGAGCAACTATAATCTCTAATTGTCATCGCAAACATGTTTACTCATAAGATGTTGAATCAGAGCTACTAAGTTAAACATATTTATAAAAAAACTAGAAGATTTCATATCAGCTTCTCTTCATCACAAGCACTTCATCAAATAATCGTCATTATTGCCTTTCACTTGCACGACCGAACGATATGAAAATTATAATAATGCAAGTGTGATGTGGACTAAGATGAAATCTACAAACAATTCACACAAGGGAGAAGATAAGGAAATATTTGGTCATTCATTAGATCAATAATAAAGCATGTAAGAGCCACTCGACAATTCTTACAAAGTCTTCTCCTTAAGGCGACTCAACGGAAATAAAAGATATTCACAGAAACACAATCGAATGTTTTTGGAATTTTAAATTTTTCTGAAGAAAGCGAACAAAAGCAAAAGAACGAAAAGCGAGAAAAACTATTTACACCGACGAACTCCCAGCAAACAACGAAAGAAGAAATGAGAAATATTTTTATGTTTTCTTTTACTACTACGAACTAACCAAACAAGTAAGAAAAAATTAAAAACTGAAAAGAAGCGAGAAATATTTTTGAATTTTTAAAGTTTTTCAAACACACAAAAGTAACAACTAAGATAAAACAAGGAAAATGAAGAACAACGACAAGTGTGGGTGAGAATACGTACTCCCCCATGCTTAGCCTTTTGGCCTAATTTGGTCTATGATCACTAGTGACCAGGGTAGTAATCATGGTGGTAGCTCGGGGTGGCATTCTGGCCGCCTCCTCAGTGAAGCGGGCGGCCTCCACTACCGCGTTGTGCTCCTGAGCCTCCTCCAGATAGACAAGATCTTTGTTTGCTCTAAAAGTCAAAGAGAGAAGGCGCATCAAAATAATAGACATCATGGTATTTATTAAAGGTCAGTTTATATTCATACTCGTTAGTCTCATACTTAATAAACTTGTGATGTTGCATCGACTCAAAATCCAAGAAGTTAATTAGGAGGGAGCATAGGATCATTGGGTCTAACAGAGACGCCAAGAATCGCAGCCAAGCGAGAAGCATACATCCCTCCATATAATCACCATCACGCGAATTTCTGCCTAAGCGACGTGCAATTATAACCTCAAAGTTATAGTCTCTAGAACCATATACGGCAGCATGCAGGATACTCAAATCAGCTGCACATATTGCAGTCATATCATGTGCTAGACATCACCAATCACTATTGCAAAGTAGTGAATAGCAGAAAACTGAATGCTTCTAATTCTAGCTTGTGTCACACCTCTATCAGCCCTATTACAAAGACTACTGAGAAATGCATCATAGTCAACATTCCTGGTTCGTCGTGCGAACCCCAATACGTAATTTTACAGATATAACAAAATTCTTCAAGAGGCATACTATAGGATTTCTCATAAAGATGGAAGATAACTCTAGAAGTGGCAGACAAGTACTCAAATTGCTGCGTAAATGAGTCAGTAAGATGATGGTACTGTGTGCACTTATCTGCGAGGAAGGCGGTTAGCTTGGCATTCTAAATATATTGATTAAATTATTGCTTAATACCGGTGCCCGTCATGACGGCATCACATGGGCATTGACAAGAGTTGACATCGGCACGTTGCACGGAGCTTTCTTGGGGCTCATGATACGCCAGGCGTGCCACGCTTTGGCTAGAAGAGCCACCAGGGACCTCCTTCTAAACATATTTCTTCCTCTTGTAAATTTCTGAAAATTTTGGACCACAAATAAGAGGTGAACAAAATTTAATAAAATTGATTACAACAACTCCTACAAGTGTCCATAGGCTATATCAAGCGTTCAGACTACTTAGTACCAAATAAATTCAACATGCAAGCTCATTTTCTTGGTCACCAACAACATCAAAATAAGCAAAGTATAAACCATTAGAACAAAAACTAATTGGATCAATCGAGGAGTCACGTACCAAGGAGCAATTTCTCCGAAAAGTTTTGAAAACGGAGCTCCAAGTAAAGAGGTCGAAAATTTGTATCTAGGAGCAAGAGCACGGGCTAAGAACTGGACATGAATTTTTCTGGAGGTGCAGGAAGAAGATGGGCATGGAAGTTTAGTCAGTGGGGTTCCATGGGCCCCGCAAGGCACTGGGGGGCGCCCAGGGGGTGGGCTCCGGGAGGCAGCGGTGCCGTGAAGAGCGGATTGGGGCCGCCCAACTATCAGGCGAAGGACATTGTTATTGACAAGGAAGAAGGGGAGGGTTTTTTGAAACCTCACAAATAATTTGGTCCTTCTAACAGTTTTACCAATATTTTTTCCCTCTTCTCTCAAACCATGTGTTAATATCCGACGGGTATTGACGATCCTCACTGTTCACCCTCCTAGGCTTCTGGTCCACGACACGACAACGACAACCACCTCCCCCGAATCTGACATGCTGCACCTCTCTCTCGACCACCCCCGACGAATTTCTTCGCCTTCTAATTGCATTTGCAGATCATCTACCCGGCGGACATCATCTACCCCTAGAAATCATCGTTGGCCACGTGGAAGGAAGAAGGAAGAGAGACTTCCATGTGGGGTCTAGTACGTGTGAGGTTTTTTTTAACACGGTACTGACGCAGATGCTCATACATACGCACATACATTCACCCGACACGTAGAGGAAGCGTTGACGCAACATAGAGGAAGTAGCCGTACGTCTTCCCGGTCCAACCGATCCAAGCACCGTTACTCCGGCACCTCCGAGTTCTTGGCACACGTTCAGCTCGATGACACTCCCCGGGCTCCGATCCAACAAAGCTTTGGGGAGGAGTTCCGTCAGCACGACGGCGTGGTGACGATCTTGATGTTCAATCGTCGCAGGGCTTCGCCTAAGCACCGCTACAATATGACCGGGGTGGAATATGGTGGAGGGGGGCACCGCACACGGCTAAGGAACGATCACGAAGATCAACTTGTGTGTCTATGGGGTGCCCCCTGCTCCCGTATATAAAGGAGTGGAGGAGGGGAGGGCCGGCCCTCTCTATGGCGCGCCCTAGGTAGTCCTACTCCCACCGGGAATAGGATTCCCCCTTTCCTAGTCCAACTAGGAGTCCTTCCATGTAGTAGGAGTAGGAGACAAGGAAGGGGAAAGGAGAAGGGAAGGAAGGAGGGGGCGCAGCCCCTCCCCCTAGTCCAATTCGGACTAGGCCTTGGGGGGCGCGGCCTGCCCTAGGCAGCCCCTCTCTCTTTCCCGTATGGCCCAATAAGGCCCAATACTTTTCCCCCGTATTCCCGTAACTCCTCGGTACTCCGAAAAATACCCGAACCACTCAGAACCTTTCCGATGTCCGAATATAGTCGTACAATACATCGATCTTTACGTCTCGACCATTTCGAGACTCCTCGTCATGTCCCTGATCTCATCCGGGACTCCGAACTCCTTCGGTACATCAAAACTCATAAACTCATAATATAACTGTCATCGAAACCTTAAGCGTGCGGACCCTACGGTTCGAGAACAATGTAGACATGACCGAGACATGTCTCCGGTAAATAACCAATAGCGGAACCTGGATGCTCATATTGGCTCCTACATATTCTACGAAGATCTTTATCGGTCAGACCGCATAACAACATACGTTGTTCCCTTTGTCATCGGTATGTTACTTGCCCGAGATTCGATCGTCGGTATCTCAATACCTAGTTCAATCTCGTTACCGGCAAGTCTCTTTACTCGTTCCGTAATACATCATCTCGCAACTAACTCATTAGTTGCATTGCTTGCAAGGCTTAAGTGATGTGCATTACCGAGAGGGCCCAGAGATACCTCTCCGACAATCAGAGTGACAAATCCTAATATCGAAATACGCCAACCCAACATTTACCTTCGGAGACACCTGTAGAGCTCCTTTATAATCACCCAGTTACGTTGTGACGTTTGGTAACACACAAAGTGTTCCTCCGGCAAACGGGAGTTGTATAATCTCATAGTCATTGGAACATGTATAAGTCATGAAGAAAGCAATAGCAACATACTAAACGATCGGGTGCTAAGCTAATGAAATGGGTCATGTCAATCAGATCATTCACCTAATGATGTGATCCCATTAATCAAATAACAACTCTTTGTCCATGGTTAGGAAACATAACCATTTTGATTAACGAGCTAGTCAAGTAGAGGCATACTAGTGACACTCTGTTTGTCTATGTATTCACACATGTATTATGTTTCCGGTTAATACAATTCTAGCATGAATAATAAACATTTATCATGAAATAAGGAAATAAATAATAACTTTATTATTGCCTCTAGGGCATATTTCCTTCAGTCTCCCACTTGCACTAGAGTCAATAATCTAGTTCACATCGCCATGTGATTTAACAGCAATAGTTCACATCACCATGTGATTAACACCCATAGTTCACATCGATATGTGACCAACAGCAAAAGGGTTTACTAGAGTCAGTAATCTAGTTCACATCACTATGTGATTAACACCCAAAGAGTACTTAAGGTGTGATCATGTTTTTCTTGTGAGATAATTTTAGTCAGCTGGTCTATCATATTCAGATCCGTAAGTATTTTGCAAATTTCTATGTCAACAATACTCTGTACGGAGCTACTCTAGCGAATTGCTCCCACTTTCAATATGTATCTAGACCGAGACTTAGAGTCATCTAGATTAGTGTCAAAACTTGCATCGACGTAACCCTTTACGACGAACCTTTTTGTCACCTCCATAATCGAGAAACATATCCTTATTCCACTAAGGATAATTTTGACCGTTGTCCAGTGATCTACTCCTAGATCACTATTGTACTCCCTTGCTAAAATCAGTGTAGGGTATACAATAGATCTGGTACACTGCATGGCATACTTTATAGAATCTATGGCTGAGGCATAGGGAATGACTTTCATTCTCTTTCTATCATCTGTCGTGGTCGGGCTTTGAGTCTTACTCAATTTCACACCTTGTAACACAGGCAAGAACTCTTTCTTTGACTGTTCCATTTTGAACTACTTCAAAATCTTTTCAAGGTATGTACTCATTGAAAAAAACTTATCAAGCGTTTTGATCTATCTCTATAGATCTTGATGCTCAATATGTAAGCAGCTTCACCGAGGTCCTTCTTCAAAAAACTCCTTTCAAATACTCCTTTATGCTTTGCAGAATAATTCTACATTATTTCTGATCAACAATATGTCATTTACATATACTTATCAGAAATGTTGTAGTGCTCCCACTCACTTTCTTGTAAATACAGGCTTCACCGCAAGTCTGTATAAAACTATATGCTTTGATCATCTTATCAAAGCGTATATTCCAACTCCGAGATGCTTGCACCAGTCCATAGATGGATCGCTGGAGCTTGCATATTTAGTTAACACCTTTAGGATCGACAAAACCTTCTAGTTGCATCGTATACAACTCTTGTTTAATAAATCCATTAAGGAATGCAGTTTTGTTTATCCATTTGCCAGATTTCATAAAATGCGGCAATTGCTAACATGATTCGGATAGACTTAAGCATAGATACGAGTGAGAAACTCTCATCGTAGTCAACACCTTGAACTTGTCGAAAACCTTTTGCGACAATTCTAGCTTTGTAGATAGTAACACTACTATCAGCGTCCGTCTTCCTCTTGAAGATCCATTTATTTTCTATGGCTTGCCGATCATCGGGCAAATCCATCAAAGTCCATACTTTGTTCTCATACATGGATCATATCTCAGATTTCATGGCCTCAAACCATTTCGCGGAATCTGGGCTCATCATCGCTTCCTCATAGTTCGCAAGTTCGTCATGGTCTAGTAACATGACTTCCAGAATAGGATTACCGTACCACTCTGGTGTGGATCTCACTCTGGTTTACCTATGAGATTCGGTAGTAACTTGATCTGAAGTTACATGATCATCATCATTAGCTTCCTCAGTAATTGGTGTAGTAGTCACAGGAACAGATTTCTGTGATGAACTACTTTCCAATAAGGGAGAAGGTACAATTACCTTATCAAGTTCCACTTTCCTCCCACTCACTTCTTTCGAGAGAAACTCCTTCTCTAGAAAGTATCCATTCTCAGCAACGAATGGCTTGCCTTCGGATCTGTGATAGAAGGTGTACCCAACTGTCTCCTTTGGGTATCCTATGAAGACACATTTCTCCGATTTGGATTTGAGCTTATCAGGATGAAACTTTTTCACATAAGCATCACAACCCCAAACTTTAAGAAACGACAACTTTGGTTTCTTGCTAAACCACGGTTCATATAATGTCGTCTCAACGGATTTAGATGGTGCCCTATTTAACGTGAATGCAGCTGTCTCTAATGCATAACCCCAAAACGATAGTGGTAAATCGGTAAGAAACATCATAGATTGCACTATATCCAATAAAGTACGGTTATGACGTTCAGACACACCATTATGATGTGGTGTTCCAGGTGGCATGAGTTTGTGAAACTATTCCACATTGTTTTAATTGAAGGCCAAACTCGTAACTCAAATATTTTACCTCTGCGATCATATCGTAGAAACTTTTAATTTTTGTTACAATGATTCTCCACTTCACTCTGAAATTCTTTGAACTTTCCAAATGTTTCAGACTAGTGTTTCATTAAGTAGATATACTCATATCTGCTCAAATCATCTGTGAAGGTCAGAAAATAATGATACCCGCCGCGAGCCTTAACACTCATCGGATCGCATACATCAGTCTATATTATTTCCAACAAGTCAGTTTCTCGCTCCATTGTTCCGGAGAACGGAGTTTTAGTCATCTTGCCCATAAGGCATGGTACGCAAGCATCAAGTGATTCATAATCAAGTGATTCCAAAATCCCATAAGCATGGAGTTTCTTCATGCGCTTTACACCAATATGACCTAAACGGCAGTGCCACAAATAAGTTGCACTATGATTATTAACTTTGCATCTTTTGGCTTCAATATTATGAATATGTGTATCACTACGATCGAGATCCAACGAACTATTTTCATTGGGTGTATGACCATCGAAGGTTCTATTCATGTAAGCAGAACAACAATTGTTCTCTAACTTAAATGAATAACCGTATTGCAATAAACATGATCAAATCATATTTATGCTCAACGCAAACACCAAATAACACTTATTTAGGTTCAACACTAATCCCGAAAGTATAGCGAGTGAGCGATGATGATCATATCAATCTTGGAACTACTTCCAACACACATCGTCACTTCACCCTTAACTAGTCTCTGTTTATTCTGCAACTCCCGTTTCAAGTTACTAATCATAGCAACTGAACTAGTATCAAATACTTAGGGGTTGCTATAAACACTAGTAAAGTACACATCAATATCATGTATATCAAATATACCTTTGTTTACTTTGCCATCCTTTCTTATCCGCCAAATACTTGGGGCAGTTTTTTCTTCCAGTGACCAGTCCCTTTGCAGTAGAAGCACTTAGTCTCAGGCTTAGGTTCAGACTTGGGTTTTTCACTTGAGCAGCAACTTGCTTGCCGTTCTTCTTGAAGTTCCCCTTCTTTCCCTTTGCCCTTTTCTTGAAACTAGTGATCTTGTTAACCATCAACACTTGATGTTTTTTTCTTGATTTCTACCTTCGTCGATTTTAGCATCACGAAGAGCTTGGGAATCGTTTCCGTTATCCCTTGCATATTATAGTTCATCATGAAGTTCTACTAACTTGGTGATGGTGACTAGAGAATTTTGTCAATCACTATTTTATCTGGAAGATTAACTCCCACTTGATTCAAGCGATTGTAGTACCCAGACAATCTGAGCACATGCTCACTAGTTGAGCGATTCTTCTCCATCTTTTAGCTATAGAACTTGTTGGAGACTTCATATCTCTCAACTCGGGTATTTGCTTGAAATATTAACTTTAACTCCTGGAACATCTCATATGGTCCATGACGTTCAAAACGTCATTGAAGTCCCGATTCTAAGATGTTAAGCATGGTGCACTAAACTATCAAGTAGTCATCATATTGAGCTAGCCAAACGTTCATAACGTCTGCATCTGCTCCTGCAATAGGTCTATCACCTAGCGGTGCATCAAGGACATAATTCTTCTGTGCATCAGTGAGGATAAACCTCAGATCACGGATCCAATCCGCATCATTGCTAGTAACATCTTTCAACACAATTTTCTCTAGGAACATATCAAAATAAACATATGAAAGAAACAACGCGAGCTATTGATCTACAACATAGATATGCTAATACTACCAGGACTAAGTTCATGATAAATTAAAGTTCAATTAATCATATTACTTAAGAACTCCCACTTAGAAAGACATCCCTCTAATCTTCTAAGTGATCACGTGATCCAAATCAACTAAACCATAACTGATCATCATGTGAAATGGATTAGTCTTCAATGGTGAACATCATTATGTTGATCATATCTACTATATGATTCATGCTCGACCTTTCGGTCTCCGTGTTCCGAGGCCATATCTGCATATGCTAGGCTCGTCAAGTATAACCCGAGTATTCTGCGTGTGCAAAACTGGCTTGCACCCGTTGTAGATGGACGTAGAGCTTATCACACCCGGTCATCACGTGGTGTCTGGGCACGACGAACTTTGGCAACGGTGCATACTCAGGGAGAACACTTCTTGATAATTTAGTGAGAGATCATCTTATAATGCTACCGTCAATCAAAGCAAGATAAGATGTATAAAAGATAAACATCACATGCAATCAATATAAGTGATATGATATGGCCATCATCATCTTGTGCCTTTGATCTCCATCTCCAAAGCATCGTTATGATCTCCATCGTCACCGGCATGACACCATGATCTCCATCATCTTAATCTATATCAATGTGTCGTCACATGGTCGTCTCGCCAACAATTGCTCTTGCAACTATTGCTATCGCATAGCGATAAAGTAAAGCAATTATTTGGCGCTTGCATCTTATGCAATAGAGAGACAACCATAAGGCTTTTGCTAGTTGCCGATAACTTCAACAAAACATGATCATCTCATACAACCTATATCTCATCACGTCTTGACCATATCACATCACAACATGCCCTGCAAAAACAAGTTAGACGTCCTCTATTTTGTTGTTGCAAGTTCTACGTGGCTGCTACTGGGCTTAGCAAGAACCGTTCTTACCTACGCATCAAAACCACAACGATAGTTTGTCAAGTTGGTGCTGTTTTAACCTTCGCAAGGACCGGGCGTAGCCACACTCGGTTCAACTAAAGTTGGAGAAACTGACACCCGCCAGCCACCTGTGTGCAAAGCACGGCGATAGAACCAGTCTCGCGTAAGCGTACGCGTAATGTCGGTCCGGGCCACTTCATCCAACAATACCGCCGAACCAAAGTATGACATGCTGGTAAGCAGTATGACTTATATCACCCACAACTCACTTGTGTTCTACTCGTGCATATAACATCAAACCATAAAAAAACCTAGGCTCTGATACCACTGTTGGGGAACGTAGTAATTTCAAAAAAATTCCTACGCACACACAAGATCATGGTGATGCATAGCAACGAGAGGGGAGAGTGTTGTCGACGTACCCTCGTAGACCGAAGCGGAAGCGTTGACGCAACATAGAGGAAGTAGTCGTACGTCTTCCCGGTCCAACCGATCCAAGCACCGTTACTCCGGCACCTCCGAGTTCTTGGCACACGTTCAGCTCGATGACACTCCCCGGGCTCCGATCCAGCAAAGCTTCGGGGAGTAGTTCCGTCAGCACGACGGTGTGATGACGATCTTGATGTTCAATCGTCGCAGGGCTTCGCCTAAGCACCGCTACAATATGACCGAGGTGGAATATGGTGGAGGGGGGCACCGCACACGGCTAAGGAACGATCACGAAGATCAACTTGTGTGTCTATGGGGTGCCCCCTGCCCCCGTATATAAAGGAGTGGAGGAGGGGAGGGCCGGCCCTCTCTATGGCGCGCCCTAGGGAGTCCTACTCCCACCGGGAGTAGGATTCCCCCTTTCCTAGTCCAACTAGGAGTCCTTCCATGTAGTAGGAGTAGGAGACAAGGAAGGGGAAAGGAGAAGGGAAGGAAGGAGGGGGCGCAGCCTCTCCGGGATGTCCTATGCGCCGCATTTTGCGGCAAACAGTTGCAGCTTCGCATAGTCGGGTCGCTGCCTGGGCCGGCCATGAAGAAAACGATCGGAAGCGAATCATACAGTAGCTAAAAAATTAAGCCGCCCTCACCAGGTATCGAACACAAGATCTCAACGAACAGACCACGAAATACAACCGGCTGACCTACTACGGGTTATTGAACTTAAAGCAATGTAAACCTTTAAGAAGGTACATACGCCCAGATCCGACATATTTAAGGAATTCCGAACGCTTTTTTTGAAAAAGCCCTGAATGTTTTATGAAACACAAACACTTCTCAACTTTGTAAAAGAGTTTTGACAAACGAAAACATTTTCAAAAACAGGAACTTTTCTGAATTTCTGATTATTATTTTTTTGGAAATTGGAACATCCCTGAAATTCCCAAACATATCATAATTTGTGAACAATTTTCGAAAAATGAACATTTATTGAATTGGTGAACAAATTTGGAAAACAAGAACATTTTCTAAAATTCCCAGATTTTTTTAATATGTGAACAAAATTGAAAAATGGGAAATTATTCTGAATTTGTATTGTGCGACCATTTTTTAAAATTGCAAATGTAGTTTTGTTTGCACGAACATTTTCCAGAAAGGATGAACATTATTTTGAAAGTGCGAACATTTTTCACAAAGACGAACGTTGTTTCGAAAGCGCGAACATTTTTCAAAAAGACGAACATTTTCCAAATTGTGAACATTATCTTGAAAAATGTAAATTTGTCTTAAAATTTAAAAACATCTTTTGCAAATGTGACATTTTTCAACTTTACAAACAGTTTGAATACACAAACATTTTTCAAAATTTTGGAACATTTTCTAAAACATGATTTCTTAAAAAACAATTTAAACATTTTTTGAATTGCGTGAACATTTTTGTAATTTTTTGAAAATTTCAAACATTGTTTTGATTGCATGAGCATTTTTCAGAAAATACGAACATTGTTTTGAAAGAGCGGACATTATTCACAAAGATGAAAAATTGTTTTGAAAGCGTGAACATTTTTCAAAAAGATGAATATTTTCCAAATTGCGAACATTATCTTGAATAACATGGATTTGTTATGAAACTTAAGAACATTTTTTGAAAATGTGACATTTTTTACTTTACCAACATTTTGAATATGAAAACATTTTTTCAAATTTGGGAACATTCTTTAACTTTATGAACAATTTGAAAACAGAAAGATTTTTAAAAATGGGAACATTTTTTTAAACACGAACATTTCATAGAATTTGTGAACTTTTTTTGAAAACATGAATTTGTTTGAAAACCCCAAAAATATTTTCATATTTGGGAACAATTTTGTATTCTAAACATTTTATAAATTTTCGAATTTTTCAAAAAAGACAAAGAAAAAGAAAAGAAGAAAGAGACAGAAAAGATAAAAACAAAAAAAACAGAGCAAAACCGAAACAGAAAAAACCACACAGAAAACCAGCCTCGAAAAACAACAGGAAAAGGAAAAACCGGTTCGGGGAACCTTCTAGAAGAACATTTTTTATTTTAGAGAACAAAATTTTCAAATTGAGAACAAAATTTCAACATAAATATTTTCTAAAAGTACGAACATTTTTTGAATCTTGAGAACAAATTTTGAAACGAAGAACAAATTTGGACAATTTCTTAAAGCATGAACATTTTTTGAATCTTGAGAACAAATTTATGAATGAAAAGAACATTTTTTGAGCAAACTTGTTCACGAACATTTTTTAAAAAGAGCGAACATTTTTTTGAAAGAGAAAACATAAACTTGAAAGACAAAAAAGAAAAAAAGAAAAGTAAAAGAAACAGAAATAGAAAAAGAAAGGAAAATAAAAAACCGATTCAGGAACCTTCTAGAAGGTTCCCAAAACCGAAAAAACCCAGCTGGGAACTCTAGAAGGTTCCCAAAACCAGGAGCGCTGGACGGTTAAACGAGCCGGCCCGTTGCGTCGCTGCTCGGTCGCTCGCCTGTGCGAAGCGCCGGCAGTTTGACGCAACGAGCGGCATATAGGATTTTCCGAACTCCTATGCGCCGCATTCTGCGGCAGAATGTCGAGCAATCGCATAGGAGTTTTCCTCAACTGGGCCGGCCCACGAAGGCAACGAGCGGTGAAAAAATTAACGACTAAACAACAGCGATTTCACTAGGATTCGAACCCGCGAAAGCAAGCCTGTAGACAGGGGTAGCTTGCCACTGCGCCCGATTCAGTTTACTGGTCAATTGGCACTGCGAATACTTAAGACCTAGTCAAACTGGTAGATCGAATTATTTTTCTTTTTTCCGATCTTTTGTAATAAATTCTGATTATATATTTTACAAGTAGAACGTTTTTTACAGAACCCACACGAGTTTTAACTTTTTTTTAGCAATTTTTTGAATTTGCGAATTTGCAAGCAAATTTGAAAAACAGGAACAATTTTGAAGTTGTGGACGAATATTGAGAAACAGGAACATTTTTTTTAATAATGATCAATTTTCAATAAACACAAAAAAGTTTTTCGAAAATGTGAACAAGTTTCTGAATAGTGATTTTTTTTCAAAAACTTGAATATTTTTTATACGAGAACAAATTTTGAATTGTGAACATTTTTTTGTAAACATGAATATTTTCAAAAATATGAAAATTTTTTGTAAACATGAACATTTTTAGAATTTTCGAACAAAATTTTGAAATGGGAACAAATTTTGAAATAATGAACAAATTTTGAGTTTTTAGAAAAAACATCGTAATGGAGAACAATTTTGAAAATCCCAAACAAATTTGAAATTAGAACAATTTTTTAATACGGGAACAAAAATTTGAAAAAATAAGAACATTTTTTTGAATTTTTTGGAAAACAGGAACATTTTTTGAAATCCATGTCATTATTTAAAAATTTCTCAAAAAATGAAAAAAAGAGAACATTTTGGAAATTCGGAACAAAATATTGAAATCAGGAACATTTTTTAAATTTGTGAACAAATTTTGAAAAACGGGAACATTTTTTGAATTTTTGAACAAAATCTGAAAAACAGGAACATTTTTTTAAATTCGGAAACAAAATTTGAAAATAAACTTGAAAAAAAAGAGAAGGAAAAAAGAAACAGAAAAAAGAAGAAACAACGAAAAAGAAGAGAAATAGAAAAAAGGAACATTTTTTGAATCTTAAGAACAAATTTTGAAATGAAGAACAAATTTGGACAATTTCTTAAAGCATGAACATTTTTTGAATCTTGAGAACAAATTTATGAATGAAAAGAACATTTTTTGAGCAAACTTGTTCACGAACATTTTTGAAAAAGCACGAACATTTTTTTGAAAGAGAAAACACAAACTTGAAAGACAAAAAAGAAAAAAAGAAATGTAAAAGAAACAGAAATAGAAAAAGAAAGGAAAATAAAAAACCGGTTCAGGAACCTTCTAGAAGGTTCCCAAAACCGAAAAAAACCCAGCTGGGAACCTCTAGAAGGTTCCCAAAACCGGGAGCGCTGGACGGTTAAACGGGCCGGTCCGTTGCGTCGCTGCTCGGTCGCTCGCCTGTGCGAAGCGCCAGCAGTTTGACGCAACGAGCGGCATATAGGAAATTCCAGCCCCTCCCCCTAGTCCAATTCGGACTAGGCCTTGGGGGCGCGCGGCCTGCCCTAGGCAGCCCCTCTCTCTTTCCCGTATGGCCCAATAAGGCCCAATACTTTTCCCCCGTATTCCCGTAACTCCTCGGTACTCCGAAAAATACCCGAACCACTCAGAACCTTTCCGATGTCCGAATATAGGCGTCCAATATATCGATCTTTACGTCTCGACCATTTCGAGACTCCTCGTCATGTCCCCGATCTCATCCGGGACTCCAAACTCCTTCGGTACATCAAAACTCATTAACTCATAATATAACTGTCATCGAAACCTTAAGCGTGCGGACCCTACGGTTCGAGAATAATGTAGACATGACCGAGACAAGTCTCCGGTCAATAACCAATAGCGGAACCTGGATGCTCATATTGGCTCCTACATATTCTATGGAGATCTTTATCGGTCAGACCGCATAACAACATACGTTGTTCCCTTTGTCATCGGTATGTTACTTGCCCGAGATTCGATCGTCGGTATCTCAATACCTAGTTCAATCTCGTTACTGGCAAGTCTCTTTACTCGTTCCGTAATACATCATCTCGCAACTAACTCATTAGTTGCATTGCTTTCAAGGCTTAAGTGATGTGCATTACCGAGAGGGCCTAGAGATACCTCTCCGACAATCAGAGTGACAAATCCTAATCTCGAAATACGCCAACCCAACATTTACCTTTGGAGACACCTGTAGAGCTCTTTTATAATCACCCAGTTACGTTGTGACGTTTGATAACACACAAAGTGTTCCTCCGGCAAACGGGAGTTGCATAATCTCATAGTCATAGAAACATGTATAAGTCATGAAGAAAGCAATAGCAACATACTAAACGATCGGGTGCTAAGCTAATGGAATGGGTCATGTCAATCAGATCATTCACCTAATGGTGATCCCGTTAATCAAATAACAACTATTTGTCCATGGTTAGGAAATATAACCATCTTTGATTAACGAGCTAGTCAAGTAGAGGCATACTAGTGACACTCTGTTTGTCTATGTATTCACACATGTATTATGTTTCCGGTTAATACAATTCTAGCATGAATAATAAACATTTATCATGAAATAAGGAAATAAATAATAACTTTATTATTGCCTCTAGGGCATATTTCCTTCACCCACCCCATCTCACGTAACCAGGAGAGGTGGGGGCGCCACCCCTAGGGCAGCCGCCCCTCCCGGCTTGGGGGGCAAGTTTCCTAGGGGGTGGAGGCGCCCAAACCCATCTAGGGTTTCCCCTGTGGCCGCCGCCCCTCCCCCGGGGAACCCTAGGGCGCCTCCCCCTCCTCCCTTACCCCTATATATAGTGAGGAAGAGAGAGGGCAGCCGCACCCTTCCCCTAGCGCAGCCCTCTCCCTCCTCCAACACCTCACCCTCCTCTGTAGTGCTTGGCGAAGCCCTACCGGAGAACCACGAGCTCCATCACCACCATGCCGTCGTGCTGTCGGAGTTTTCCCTCAACTTCTCCTCTCCCCTTGCTGGATCAAGAAGGAGGAGACGTCTCCGTTCTGTACGTGTGTTGAACGTGGAGGTGTCGTTCGTTCGGTGTTAGGATCATCGGTGATTTGGATCACGACGAGTACGACCCCATCAACCCCGTTCACTTGAACGCTTTCGCTTAGCGATCTACAAGGGTATGTAGATGCACTCTCCTTTCCCTCGTTGCTAGATTACTCCATAGATTGATCTTGGTGATGCGTAGAAAATTTTAAATTTCTGCTACGATCCCCAACAATAAACACTCTGAATATAAATATCATGAAGACTATATTGTGTTTGAATCAATTACACGCATGAGCATGTGCCAAGTCAAGCCACTTGAATTCTTTAGAGGAGGATATCATCCTAACATACTACGACATCATAATCATTTTAATGCATGTTGGCACTTAAGATAACATATTATTCACTCGTACCTACTTAAGCATGGCATGAGAAACTATAATCTCTAATTGTCATCACAAACATGTTTACTCATAAGATGTTGAATCAGAGCTACTAAGTTAAACATATTTATAAAAAAAACTAGAAGATTTCATATCAGCTTCTCTTCATCACAAGCACTTCATCAAATAATCGTCATTATTGCCTTTCACTTGCACGACCGAACAATATGAAAATTATAATAATGCAAGTGTGATGTGGACTAAGATGAAATCTAACAATTCACACAAGGGAGAAGATAAGGAAATATTTGGTCATTCATTAGATCAATAATAAAGCATGTAAGAGCCACTCGACAATTCTTACAAAGTCTTCTCCTTACGGCGACTCAACGGAAATAAAAGATATTCACAGAAACACAATCGAATGTTTTTGGAATTTTAAATTTTTCTGAAGAAAGCGAACAAAAGCAAAAGAACGAAAAGCGAGAAAAACTATTTACACCGACGAACTCCCAGCAAACAACGAAAGAAGAAATGAGAAATATTTTTATGTTTTCTTTTACTACTACGAACTAACCAAACAAGTAAGAAAAAATTAAAAACTGAAAAGAAGCGAGAAATATTTTTGAATTTTTAAAGTTTTTCAAACACACAAAAGTAACAACTAAGATAAAACAAGGAAAATGAAGAACACTGACAAGTGTGGGTGAGAATACGTACTCCCCCATGCTTAGCCTTTTGGCCTAATTTGGTCTATGATCACTAGTGACCAGGGTAGTAATCATGGTGGTAGCTCGGGGTGGCATTCTGGCCGCCTCCTCAGTGAAGCGGGCGGCCTCCACTACCGCGTTGTGCTCCTGAGCCTCCTCCAGATAGACAAGATCTTTGTTTGCTCTAAAAGTCAAAGAGAGAAGGCGCATCAAAATAATAGACATCATGGTATTTATTAAAGGTCAGTTTATATTCATACTCGTTAGTCTCATACTTAATAAACTTGTGATGTTGCATCGACTCAAAATCCAAGAAGTTAATTAGGAGGGAGCATAGGATCATTGGGTCTAACAGAGACGCCAAGAATCGCAGCCAAGCGAGAAGCATACATCCCTCCATATAATCACCATCACGCGAATTTCTGCCTAAGCGACGTGCAATTATAACCTCAAAGTTATAGTCTCTAGAACCATATACGGCAGCATGCAGGATACTCAAATCAGCTGCACATATTGCAGTCATATCATGTGCTAGACATCTCCAATCACTATTGCAAAGTAGTGAATAGCAGAAAACTGAATGCTTCTAATTCTAGCTTGTGTCACACCTCTATCAGCCCTATTACAAAGACTACTGAGAAATGCATCATAGTCAACATTCCTGGTTCGTCGTGCGAACCCCAATACGTAATTTTACAGATATAACAAAATTCTTCAAGAGGCATACTATAGGATTTCTCATAAAGATGGAAGATAACTCTAGAAGTGGCAGACAAGTACTCAAATTGCTGCGTAAATGAGTCAGTAAGATGATGATACTGTGTGCACTTATCTGCGAGGAAGGCGGTTAGCTTGGCATTCTAAATATATTGATTAAATTATTGCTTAATACCGGTGCCCGTCATGACGGCATCACATGGGCATTGACAAGAGTTGACATCGGCACGTTGCACGGAGCTTTCTTGGGGCTCATGATACGCCAGGCGTGCCACGCTTTGGCTAGAAGAGCCACCAGGGACCTCCTTCTAAACATATTTCTTCCTCTTGTAAATTTCTGAAAATTTTGGACCACAAATAAGAGGTGAACAAAATTTAATAAAATTGATTACAACAACTCCTACAAGTGTCCAAAGGCTATATCAAGCGTTCAAACTACTTAGTACCAAATAAATTCAACATGCAAGCTCATTTTCTTGGTCACCAACAACATCAAAATAAGCAAAGTATAAACCATTAGAACAAAAACTAATTGCATCAATCGAGGAGTCACGTACCAAGGAGCAATTTCTCTGAAAAGTTTTGAAAACGGAGCTCCAAGTAAAGAGGTCGAAAATTTGTATCTAGGAGCAAGAGCACGGGCTAAGAACTGGACATGAATTTTCTGGAGGTGCAGGAAGAAGATGGGCATGGAAGTTTAGTCAGTGGGGTTCCGTGGGCCCCGCAAGGCACTGGGGGCGCGCCCAGGGGGTGGGCTCCGGGAGGCAGCGGTGCCGTGAAGAGCGGATTGGGGCCGCGCAACTATCAGACGAAGGACATTGTTATTGACAAGGAAGAAGGGGAGGGTTTTTCGAAACCTCACAAATAATTTGGTCCTTCTACCAGTTTTACCAATATTTTTTCCCTCTTCTCTCAAACCATGTGTTAATATCCGACGGGTATTGACGATCCTCACTGTTCACCCTCCTAGGCTTCTGGTCCACGACACGACAACGACAACCACCTCCCCCGAATCTGACATGCTGCACCTCTCTCTTGACCACCCCCGACGAATTTCTTCGCCTTCTAATTGCATTTGCAGATCATCTACCCGGCGGGCATCATCTACCCCTAGAAATCATCGTTGGCCACGTGGAAGGAAGAAGGAAGAGAGACTTCCATGTGGGGTCTAGTACGTGTGAGGTTTTTTTTAACACGGTACTGACGCAGATGCTCATACATACGCACATACATTCACCCCTATGAATGCACACACACCCTGCCCCTATGAGCACCTTCAAGAGACTGGGCTGGCACATCATCTTGAGATTGACGAAGTTGCCACAGACGCCTTCGTAGTCAACAGGAACGTCTCCTCTCACTGAACGCACATTGCCGGAAGGCCTAAAATAAATTCAGCAAAATGCTAGCATCAACGTCGGGTCTAGGATTTATCCTCCTAACCATCCAACCACAGGTTGGTTCGCTACGTGCGAGGGTTTTGTTAGCTATGCACGTGGAGTGTGAGGAATAGCTAAAATTTAGGAGTTCAGCTAGAGATGCTCCAAGTGCACAAATTGCTCAAACTGAGTTTGCCTTATGCGAGTTTTTTGCACGTGGAATATGAGTAGTATTTCATCTCTAAACTAATATTAGATCTTTCAGATCACACAAGTGATCTAGAAAATCTTATATTAGTTTACTGAAAATTTAGGAGTTACGGCTAGAGATACTCCAAGTGCACAAATTGATGAAAGTGAGTTTACCTTATGCAAGCTTTTTTCCATTAAGCAGTTAGATGCAAGCATTTGGTGAACACATTGTTCGTCTGATCCTGAAGTGGCGAAGCTGCGGAGTCCTACGCATCAATCATAAATGTGTATCTCAAATCTGAGAAGATTTTGATTCAGAACCATGGAGGGGTTTAACTTCCAGAAGATTAGTTGCTGCTGCCCCAGATGAAACCTCACCTTTTGCCCCGGCGATGAGGTCAGGCCTCTCCAGGGCACAGAAGGAGCACTTGATAATAATAATTAAAAGAAAAATCATGACCACGCAGCAGATGTTGCTATGTTGCTCTGGGTAAACACAATATGACACAGGATCAGTGTCCCTTTCTCCATCAAAACTTGCATTGCTTGTACAAAGAGCTCACAAACACAACAAATTGCTTTTTACAATAAAATTTCCCTTTCCTTTCCACCCCATATCATACATAAGCTAGCCCTGATCCCAGACCACCCGGCCCTCTTTTGGTGCCTCCAAATTGGCGCCCTACTGCCACAGGCGCCTTCGCTGCAGGCACATGGCAATCGGCTCGGCAGACCTGATGTATACTTCGAGCAATATGGAATTTTTAACATCACAGGTCGCATCGAAGTATCCAGGACTTGGCACCGGTCGATTCGACTCCTCACTGCACTTTCAGATTGTCGATCATATCCAGAGCTTTGGTCCTATCGATTTCAAAATTAATGACAGGAAGCATACTCCTGATCGAGAGGAATTCTTTCCTGTTGCTACTGCTTGGTGAATGGCTGTTACTTTTGATCAACCTGCTTTGCATATGCCTTGCCTTTGTGTCAAACTCTTGGCTTTTGCTTATACCAGGAACGAATTTCCTGTACTTGACATCCCTTAGCATCTCTTGTTCTTGTTGTGTCAGAACAGGTGATGAACTGCTCGCTTTGTTTGGAGACAATGTGATTGAAGAGCCCCTTTGTGTAGGAGATCGAACAGGAGACTTGATGGGAGATCGCTCGCCATTCGCGGCTCTCGATTGACTGATGAGATGCTGAAGCGATACGACAAGCTCAAGGATATGCGCTTCGGTCTTGTCCCTGTCAGCATGATGCAGTGTCTCAATTCGGGTGAGGTCCATATGCCCTGTCGGCTTGCAGTTCACCTCTGACCTGCATAAGACAAAAAGATCATTCTTCAATATCCCACTTATAAATTAGTACTGTTCAAATTTGAATGAGGTTTACTAACCCTGTATTTGCCCACTCTCCAACCCAACCAAAGCCATGGTGAGCCCTGAAATGCACAAACAATCACATAACATGAGTAACAAAAAGTAATGAGGTGGCTGTAATTGGTTGAGTGATATGAAGGTAGCTTAGATTACTTGGTGGTGTTATTTGCAACCGGGACAAGCCACCGTAATGTCTTCTCCATTTCCGCCTTAATTTGAGGAACAGTAAGCTGCACCAAATCAGTACAATATTACATCAATCATAGAGTCGTATGTAAACCACGGCAAGGTGTTGACTTTTGCAGACTACTTTATTCTCTACTCATAAAGTCAGTGTCACTATTGAATATGTTGGGTGCCCTCTGGCATACCTCTTCCTTAACTCCAGATGAATGTAGCTTAGAACGGAGAGCAGATTTTATGGTCGGTGGCAAACTCTGGTATAATGAATCCCTTGTGTTTGGAGGAACAGAAGTTGAGCGAGAAACCTGCCAATAGACTAACCCTTGTTAGATTGCCAGAGAAAAGCAACAGGTCGAGGTCTTTGCTAGCAGTTAGCACAACAACATCAAGCTAACAATAATATCCCACTAGTGTAACATTGTACTGATCCTTTGATTCCTTTCTTGTAATGCAAAGTACCGTTAACTAAGTCATGTTATTTGAGGGATATGGGATATGTCATACAAAAAATGGCACTCTAATGCATACGAACTGTCTGCTGGTACAGAAAAATGACAATGAATTTATTTTCAGACCACATAAAAATTAGGGTGTCCGGTGGTGTTTGATGAACTTACAAGAGCATCAATCTGACTGATGATATTGGCATAATGCAGCGCAAGTCCTGCTGGACCCAATCTATTACGTCGTTTAGTAGGTTCCTGTGATTCTTCATTATCTATAGATTGGTAGACACACAAGTCATAAGCAATGCAAAATACATAAGAAAATTGGAAGTTTAACTTTGCATGTGCATGTCAATCTGTAACTGGAGATAGCATAGTTGTATCTTTAATAAGAAATCAAACGATAGACCATGTCTTCAATGTCAATGATCAATGAGTTCATAATGTCACATAGCATAAATCTACACTGCCAACACGTCTTAAGCACATATTGGTTACTTGTGTGCTACATGCAATACATAATAATTATGCCAACTGGGTAATGAGCAATGACTCAAAAAGTTGCAATTTATTTGGATAATATACAAAGGAATCTTGTGGGGATCGCACAGTTAATGAGCACCCTGTATGTTTTTGAAGTGGCTTCCGCAAGTGAGGACATCACAGGTCAGAATAATTATTTCGCACCTAAGCAAATGTTCGATGACGAGAATACACTAATATGTTCTTTAGAGCAAGGGGGTGAGAAGGATTGCTAAATCCCAGAGATGAGGTGACAAACTTGAAAGTCTGATCGGGAAGTACCTGAACTGAGCTTATTTGGTTATGCAAAAAGCACTTCTGAGCTAAAGCTACAGATGTGTGTGATGCTTATCATAAGATCATTAGCGGAGATGAAACTGAAGTTATGGCACATTAATAAAAGGTGTATTTTCCACTAGCATCATAAGATCATTAGCAGAGATGAAACTGTAGTTATGGCGCATTAATAAAAGGTGCATTTTCCACTAGCACGTTATCTAACCAGTAAAAAAGTAAAGAAATGTCAAACTACACAACAGCCCAATATCTGCAAGAGCAAGCAAGTTTTATACAAGACACAGTAATCACAAAGCTTATTACCTGAGCACCCAAAGGTATTATGGATCTCCAAATGCAAGAAGTGCACGATGTCTACAAGTTTTTCCATAACCTAGGAAGAGAGTATTATTTCTCGAATTAGAAGAACAGTATTGTGCAAGGAAATCCAAGTATGATTCCTCCAGAGCATGCAGTAAGTGGAACTAGACAACATCAACATGAACATTCATTCCTAAAATTGGTGTTGCTGATAGCACAGAATCATAATGGAACTACCTACCAACCTCTTCCAAATTCTTGGACCAGAGAGACTTCTTCTTCAAACTTTTAACATGCTTCTGTTGGCTCTTGACCTCCTGCTTTAGTATGTGCAGGCTCTCACCTGCAAACAGAACAGAACATTAAGCATCATTATCAAATAACGCAAACAAGAGAGTTAACGACCCTACTCATAAACCATTAAATGTTCCTTTAAATATACGTTAACTCGAAGAAACTGGTAGTGACCCAGAGGCAAGTGCATTCAAAATCTAGTGCTTACAGGGCAATATCAATATTCTGTTAAGGAAAACAAAAAGATAAATTATACAGGTAATAACAGTTGAGATTGCATCACTAAATATTAACCCTAAAGCAGCAGCAGCAGCAGTTGTGAGCTTGAGTTGCATTTTCAAATATTACAATAGGTTCTGGAACTGGAAGTTGGTTAAATTGCATATGGGTTATTCCTATTCACAGTTCAATAGCTCATCTTATTTATGGCTGGACCACAAAGTATTTTAATAAGCAGGACAACGCATACAAAAATAGGCCATGGTGTTGACTCACTGAACTTCAATATTGAAACAAGTGATGGACAATTGGGCATAGAACAAAGCTTTGGCTGATTTGACTTTGTTGGGTGTGGTCATGCAGCCATACCAACCATGGAGGTAGCCCTTACATATATTGATCGAAATATACTAGTGGCCACCTACTGACAATTTAATTGGAGACACTTGGCAGTGAGAGATGACGGTATTAGAGACCTTGACTCGGTAGATAACTAGGTATAATCAATCGAACTGTCAGTGTCAACATGGCAATCCTAATTATACATTTACAATTTGAATGTGGCTAATAGCATCAAGCATTGTCTCTTAAAAGAAAGATTCTAGAGAAGTAAATATCCTGAGGATACTCAATCTTAACTTTTCAGATGACCTGAAAAGGAACCAGAACACCACCATACGAGACAATAAAGTATTCTTCATCCAAACTAGGAGTCTTAAATATCAAAGAATTCCTATGGATATTCCAATGTACTGTCATGCTAAAGAAACTAACCTCTTTGGGCAACACTTGAACCATCCTCTTCCTGCTGTTTACGTTGATAGTCCTGTTCAAATCTGTCAAGGGCATGCATTTCATGGTATAATTCCTGGAAGATAAAAGAAGAACTGAAGTCAACAGTTTGAACAAAAGGTGCAACAGGGGGAAAAAACAGATAAATGCTAGAAGAATGACAGCCAAGGTTCCATTAAAAACTTTATTCCAAAGCTATTGGCAGGTGATATATACACATCATTCTAGCATTAAAATTGTGTTACTAAAAACATGTCATTCAACCATTCTGAGATAACTTTGCAACATTTTTTCTCTTGTCTTTTGTACATGGAACTTGGTGGAAATGTAATTTCTTAAAACTCATGCAATCAGGAATCAAGCGAGTTGTTCATTGCTCATAAACTGAGCCATCAAACAAATTTGGTCATCAACCTCTAGTCCGCTTTAGGCTACAGGCTCCGGTGACCCATGTATGTCCTCATGGAATATACAGCTTAACATTTGTGAAGAAACTAATACGCTCTTAATTATGTTTTGGACTGCTAAATTATAATTATAAACCTAGTAAATAATGACACTACAAGATACCTCTTATAAGGCAAGTGAGAATTACTTACAGCTGTATATTGAACACAAGTCACCAATTTCTGCATCACTGACTCTGCCTCTTCTTTCAAGTGATGTTGAGGAGTCCGTTCTGATGACACCCTGGAAGAGTTTGATGCAGAAAGATGCTAAATTAACACTGCAAAAATGGTTATTGTCATCAAATGTAAGGGTCAAAATGAACCGAACTTGTCGAAGTAGCGATCCAAGTTGTGCCACTGAGGATCCTTGCAACGGTTTCCAAAGCGAATAACTTCTGTAGAGAACACTTTCAACTCTTCCCTGTTGGAAACACACAAACTTCAATAAGGACACAATAGCACAAGTTAAGGTCCAACTTTCTTCATATACTATTGGTTCAACATATTCTGCAGGAAATAAATAGTATATTGGGCCAAATGTTGTAACTGGTAAAGCAGCAAAGATTCAGAACAAACCTTTTGTCAGCAGCAGCAATCTTGAGCAATTCATCCATATCTTTGGCTACAAGATTTTGAACACCTTCTGAATGAAGCACCACTTCTTTTAAATGTTTTACACTCTCTTTTGAAAGAGCTCGCATCAAATTGCAACCTTTCACTATAGTATTAGCAACCTCAAATGCCAAAATGGATATTTTGTTGCCCTTTGTTGTAGCGCCTGATCCAAAACCACTACTTGGATTCAAATTTGTCATGCTACTGCCAAGTGTGTCTAGCACGTCCACTGCCTTGCCAAGCCCAACAGTACCAGCCCTACCCAGAATTGAGCTTACTTCCGAAACCTGTTGCATATATTAAAAATAGGTATAGGGTCAAACAATCTGTCACGTAGAAGCAACATTCTAGAGCAGTAAACATGAAGGAATATTTTGTGGGGAGGCAAGACATCTCTTTAGCAAGGGTAAAAGCTCCAAATAATTTGGCACAATAATTCATTTGCACGATTGGAATTGCTCAAATTACAGTAGATGTCGTAATAAAGGCATCATGAATTCAACAAGCTGAGAATATTAGCCTCAACTCTAATGAGTAATTATTACAAACCAATTTCCATTTTCCTTGTGTGGTAGGTTGCAGTTACGCGGCATTTAGTGTAGCACTGTAGTGCACTTAGCTGCAGTGTGATAAGAATACTGAATCATCCCTTCACTAGTTTACTGCACTCAGACAGCTACAAACAATAACAAGTTTATAGCAAGCCATATCAGGTTTCATAGTCCATGGCCTGGACACGAGATCACCTAGGGGGAGGGGGGGGGGGTTACAGAACAGACTGCCAAGCAGCAAAACCGACACAAATATAATTGGGGAACTTATATGCTTGCAGGTCAATGCAGCATCCCACTTCAAGGATGTGTGATGATTGTTAACAGGGCTATATTGGGTTCACATCCCTGGTAATTAATCACTCCTGGGCGGAATAGCGTCAGCAGCGAACAACATGTCCCTAGCAATTGGCCACTGAAAGTGAAGCAACAAACCGACTTTCTGTAAATATGCTAGTAGATAATCGACTGCCTCTAAAAAGTGCTATGGGAATAACTTTGCAGTTCCTAGCACACAACCACAGCAGGTAGCACAAAATGAATTGACACTAACAAATCTGCAAGTAACAAACCGTGCTATGGAATCGACACGCGGTGAATTAAGCTGCATTGCGCACACATTTACAGCAAAGCAAGGGAGACTCAGATGATGGGCAGGGCACTTGCCTTGGCAGCACCAGCTTTGGCCATGCCCATCCCTTTCTGGGACGGATTCCGAGCCAGCGAAGGCACACCATCCCATGGCGCCGAGCCAGCCCCAACGATGGCACCAGAAGCGGCAGTTTCTGGGACAGAGATACGCTGTTGTTGCTGCTGCTGATGCTGTTGTGGTGGTTGTTGATGCTGTGGTGGTTGTTGATGTTCTGGTGGCTGCTGTTGCTGTGGCGGCTGCTCGTGCATCCTCTTGGCAGCAGCCTCGTCCACCGCCGTCTTCCTCTCCTCCCCCTTCGCCGCGCCACGCTCGTGGTGGTGGATCACGCGGTCGGGGCCGAGCGTGGTGTCGCTGGGCGACTTGTCCACCGCCGATCCCTTGGAGCAGAAGCTCCCCATTCCGTCCGCCCCTCCGGAGAAAACGAACCAGCCCCTAGTCCCCCCAACCAGCGGCCTCACCGCTTACCACCTCCCACGCGCAGAAGCGCTACAGCCTCCGGTCGATCTCCGCGCCGCCGCCGCCTCGCATCCCACCACCAAGCCGATCCACGCGGGGAGGAATCGGCCGGGAACCGCGCCGCGGCACGATCCCGGCGGCTGGCTCCAACCGACGAGCCGCCTGCAGACGCCAGAGCAAAAGCGGCGAGTCAGAAAAAATAAAATCATGCAAAAAAACACTCCCCTCTCCACCGAGAAGCGCGAGCCTTACCGGAATCCCAGCGGATAACGCGCCTGCGGCGGGTGGATCGGCGGGGCGGGGCGGCCTCGGAGGGGAATTGGCGGATTTCGGCGAGGGGAGGGGAGGATGGGGGCGGACGGGTGGGTGGGCTTCGGCTTGGAGGAGTAGGACGCCAGAACGGGACGGGACGGCACGAGGGAGCGAGCGAGCACTCGAGCAGCGGCAGGAGGGGGGGTGGGGGGGAGACTGGAGACTGGTGGAGGGTCCGGGGCTGCTGGCTGGCTGGCTGGCTGGCCAACTGCTTGCTGCTACTGCCACACGCGCACGCAGGCCATCATAACGCGGGGTGGGTCGCACCGCGCAGCGCCCGTGTCGCCGTCCGGGTCGTGTGCGCGCAGTTAAGAGGAGGCGAGCGCGCAGCTGTGGTCACATACAGTACGTCTGTGGCATTCATTCTGCTCCAAAAAGAAAAAAATCTGTGGCATTCATTTTGCGAGGCCAGATATCATTTTTGCTGTGCATCTTTAGGGCATGGAAAATCTAAAATCGGTGCTCTGTTATTGGATTAGCGAGGGGCCGGCGCCGAATCGGCGCAAGGGGAGGAAGGGATCTGGGGGGAGAAGTAACGCCTGGGAAGGGGAGGCGGGATCTGGGAGGAGAATAACGCCTGGGAGGGGGAGGCGGGATCTGGGAGGAGAAGTAACGCTAGTAACCCGTGCGAGGAGGATGGATCTGGGAGAAGAAGTAACGCCAGAGTAATGCGTGTGAGATTGGGCACCAATGGTAACCAACGACCATCGTCGATGCGGGTTCAGCACGCTAGACGAGTGACACTGGCGTTCATCGACCTAGATGGGTTAATTTTCCAGGACATAGGAAGCCTGCCTAAGGCATCAGTAACCCCAAATGGGTATGGGCGCGTCTAATCAGGCAACACAAACTTCTATTACCATGTGGTTAATTGGCACGGTCGCCAATTGGACCCACACGCATATGTGTGCCGAGGGGTATATCATCGTAAGCCATCACTTTGCCTTCACCCTTGTTTTGTTGATCGTGTTGCACCTTGTCTCCATGTGATGGTAGGCCATGGAGCGATACAACACCGCAAACATCGATTCAATGTTTGGATAAACAACATTATGCATTCGGTGAGGGTACCGCTATGATAGTACAAGGCAATGGTAGTGCTACCGGTTGCAGGTGGGGCCCAAAGTACATGAGCGACGATGAAGGGGTACTGGGATCTTCATATCAAAAAGTGGCAGAGCATGAGATGCGTTATGGAGCCTTGTATGAGAGGAAGATGGTGTGTCGATGATTAATGCATCGTTGATCTTAAGATCCACCGAAGGTCGAAGACAATAGAGGGTGGTGCATGAATAGATCTTGATAGTGACAAAGACGACGTGGTGATTTTACCTAGGGTTCAGGCCCTCGAATGGGTAACAGACAGACATCATGCTTGTTGTGTTGTATTGATCAATGAGAGGATTACAATAGCATAGATCTAATCTACATAGAGCTAGGTTGCGAGTTTGTTGCTCCCAAAGTCAAATGATCCTCAATGGAGGGTCGTCTGCACCTTTGGAAGGGGGTACGATACCACCGGGTGATCCTGCTATTACAAGAAATGTATCTCCCATAACAATTGAATCCAAAATTTAACGCACATGTTCTTATCCATTCTAAATGCCTATTCGATTACATCAGGGTGTGGGACTTGGGAGCCCCTAGACACTCCTTAGTTCAATATGTCGGTACACTCCCATGGGGCATTTTTCTCCAACTAGATATCTTACCTACATGGTGCGAGAGGAAGAGGGGGAGCAAAGACACGTGGACACTTAAAAACTAGGACGAATAGCTCAATGTTGAAACAACATCAACACAATGCTAGTGAAAAAATTGATCCCTTATCCAACCATTCACGCGTAAGACATATAGGTACCTCGTCATTTTATATTTTACTCTCGACTTGCACCATCTACTTTGTACTACCTTTGTGTACTAGGGTATGGACAAGCTCTCGCCCTTGCAGCTAGGACAAAAGAACTATTATTCCGATTCTTTCTTGCATTGGTTCCTTGTTATACAAGGGTCTAAATCAGATAAAAAAATTGAAGATATTTATTCTGATTACTTAAGAACCAAGTTAAAAGATATCTTCCTAATTTGAAATTTTGAATGATAGACTACCTAGCATTGGGGATCTCATCTCATATTTGGGAAATGTGATGGTAGGGCCATGCCCACACATAACATCACACTCCTCCTTAGCATGCAACTTGTCCTCGAGCTGCAAGGAGCGCCAATGATTGTAGCCCAAGGAAACCCGAAATTCCATACATGTCACGACATTGATGCATCTCATGGTCCAAAGCAAAATCGTTGACCCTGCGCCCAAAGTGGAGTCCCTCTTAGATTAGGGAAAAGGCAACGTCTTAATCCATTCAAGCACAAACAAACACATCGCTGCCGCATGTTGGAGTATTGGTGCTACCATTTGGTATTGTCGCCACTAAAAGTAAAAGTCCACACTACTGTACCATCTCCCGAGTTGAAGCTAACCTCAACACCTCACACCTTATGTACCTTGATGTGCAACTCATCCTCAAACTACTAGTTGGTGAAGGTCATTGCAGGTTGCTGGAGTAGAGGTAACTAGGTCAAGTGGGCGTCACTGTAAATTGCAGAGGCACTCTAGTGACCTGCAACCACTATGTCACGGTTGGCCTTGGTGGTATCACCCATATAGATGGCGATGACAAGACCCATGATGGTGTCGGTGTTGTCAACGCACTAACTAAATGGCACCACATCTAGCCTCAATGGAAATATATAAGTAGATGACGACGATGAGTCTAGTGGCACCCATGGTGTTGTTTGCACACACTAAAAGGGGATCACAGTTGATCTTAGTGGTAGCACTCATAGTCTCCCAGAAATGGCCTATTGAGGCCAACGACGTCGTCTGTTCTAACAACTCAGGAAAAAGCGACATGGCAGTTAGCTCCATATTGCAAGAACGAAATCTAGAGAAGAGGTGTTCCACACATTGCTTAAAGTATGTTGTAGGGATATGGTCCATTGGATCCACAACTGATCTCATCGTGACAACTGTGACAAAAGATGGTCAACTATGATACAAAACAATTGTGTACTAGGGTTTGGGACATGACTCTATTCCCTGAAAGCAAGATAGAATATTGGACCCAAGTGCCCCTTTGTCTCACGTTTTCGAGCGATAAGAAAGGTTAGGCTTCTCTGTCTCTCGTCGGTATTGCCGCTGGTCTGCCTCGTCTTTGGAGTCCTTAGGGCCATGGAGGCACAGTGAATCCCTTCCCTTTCCGGCGGGAGGGCTCCAGCTTCGTTTTTAGCTATAGTTTTCACTCCAGCTAGGGTCTGTGTCCTGCTCACGGAGGCGAGGTGGCAGTGGTTCCCTGATGATGGAATAAGAACCTTCTTGCCCAACCTCCATCCCTATGGTGCATCTAGCGTCGTGAGAGGGCGCATGGAGGTCTGTTTCTGATGAATCTTATGGGATTCATACAGTGCTGGTCATCAATGGATCTGTTTGGATCCAGTATTCGTTCATGTAGTGTCATGTTGGATCCTTCAATCTAAAGCTTATCTTCATCGGCGATGGTTGTTGTTCTGGTGCGGTGGTTCTTTGAGATCTTAGCACGACGACTTCCCGATTGTCTACTACTACAAGGTTTTTCTGGCTCTGGTGAGGGAGGGGCGACGGCGGCGGCAAGCCTTCAGCTCACTCAAGTGCTTGTAATCGTCACTATGTGGTCCACACATTTGGCTATAATTTTTGTTACTTATGGTGTCCGTTGTACTACCATGACAGATGGTGAATAGATCGAAACTTTTTCCCACAAAAGAAGAAAGAAAAAGAAAGCAAGATAGAAGAACAAGTGTTCCAAGTATTGCTTAAACTCTTGTCGGTGTCCTTTTTTTAGGGTTTCTTATCGGGGTCCTCATTATGTATAGGTCTAACAATCCGGTCTAAGTAAACAATCATAGATTATTGGCAAAACAAAAAAGAAAAAGTAAACAATCATATATCTTATTTCTAATTGCCTAAGAACCTAGCTTAAAGGTAAACTTATAATTTAAAGGGTAGAGTTCTAAAGCATACATCGGGATTCATATCCCATAATGGCGAGATGCCATGATGGAGCGACTTTTTTGTGTACTACCTCTGTCCAGATTTATTAGGCTGGTTCAAGTTTGACCATGTATTTAACTAAAATATATAAAGAATATGCTATACAAAGTATATTGTTGAATTTTTATTTGAAAGAGGTTTTCTCTGGTATAGTTTTCGTAATATATAGTTTATATTTTATTAGTTAAATTAATGGTCAAATTTTGGCTCAAAACGAAATGGGGCCTAATAAACCCGAACAGAGCTAGTACATAACAATTACTTGTTTTTACCCGCAAAAAAAACATTTGCTTGTTCTTGGAAGAAATATTAGATCACATCTCATAGTCGTAAGCAAAATATCCAACATTGCTGTTTTTGTTGTTTGAGGGTGAATATGTGAGTTTCTTAATGATACACTGGCTTTTAATCGTTGTCAGAAAGTTTAACACTGGAAGTACATATAAAAGTTATGTAGTTTGTGATCATTCGTAGGTATCAATGTTTGTTGTTGGTAAAAAAATGTTTGTTGTCGCAGCAAGCGATACTCCATCTGTTCCTAAATATAAGTTTTTTTAAAGATTTCAATATAGACTACATACGGAGCAAGATAATTGAATCTACACCCTAAAATATGTCTATATATATACATATGTACATAGTCTACATTAAAATCTCTAAAAAGACTTATATTTAGAAAAGGAGGGAGTACCTTGTATGGCCCCTTTATTTCATTATGTTGGTCTTTCCTGAACATTTTGAGTAACATATAATCCCTAAAGCAGCCCAAAGCCATAGCAGTATACTCCATCCCAAAACAAACATCTCAGTTTTAGTACAACTTTATACAATACTAAAGTTAGTACAAAAAAATACAAGTTCAAAGTTGAGACACTTACTATTTTTTGGGACAGAGGGAGTACTAAATTGCATGTGATATTTAATTCCTCACGAAGCATGTCCAATAATGATTTAGATTGCCTCTCATTGATGTGTTTGACTAGGTAACCATTGTCTTAAAATATAGCTGCCTACGTAACCATGTGACTCCACAAGCATGTCTGCATTTTTAGAATTTCTCGCAAGATTTTCAACTGCAGTGAGATTATCTTACAGTATCCAGCACAGCTACTTGCATGGATTGCCGATTATTGAAGGGAGCGTACGTAACCTGCCAACCTAAACGCCTGGTGCAGTAAAGGTTCAACGAACCAAATTTCAGCGCTAATTTAAGAGGAGGAACCCGTACAGATAGGGGGGAGCCGGTCAAAACCTAAACCAAAAACGAAATTGTGGACGAAGATCAGGACAAGCAAAATTCCAAGCGAGTCCTCTGTGGATGATGGCCAGCCAAAAGAATATCTGGAGACCGATCTACGGCCCAGCTCAAACCATGCAAGATTTTGAGGCAAGCTAGCTAGCTAAGCTAGCCATGCTATGCAGGTCTCCTAGTACTAGCAACTAGCAAGTTTAATTTATTTTGGGTGTCCTTTTCTTGAACCAGGTCAACTTCCACACCGCCTCATTTGTCCCTGTAGGAACAGGAGATGGGAAAGGAAGCGATAGCAAGCATCTCGATTGTTCCCATCCTGTTGTCCACTTACGCTACTTGACAACCGTAGGACTGCACTTGCCGCACAGTACAAAAAGGTTAACTTTCTGTTAAGTTCCGGTCGTTGCTACGAAGATCCGGCCGCGGGAAGGGCTTTCCACGCGACGCAGACATGTTACTTTCGTCATTTTAGTCCCCGTTTGGAGCGCGGGAATTGCCTCTTGTTGCCTGCCAGGAATGAGTTGATTTCTTGCAACTTTATGTATCACACCGCCAAATCAACTGCTGCATATCTAAACTTTCCGGCACGGTGATCCGGAGGTAGACTCTGCCGGCCTAGTCTATGACATGCCTGCTTAGTCCATGGCATGCCATATATACCGATGCTACTTTGGACAGACAGGGGGAAATATAGAAAAGTTTGATGAAGGAATGCTCTCCTTGTGAAGAAAACCGACGAAAATTACAGTGATCTGAACGCTCCATCACACGGTCAGTGATTCCAAGCTTTTGGCCGAAGCCTCTTCTCCGCGATGTCCCGGCAACGAGAGTGATGGATACTGACCGGTGCGAGCAACAAAGTCCCAAATGGTAGAGCCATCTTTCCGCCAAACTGCCGGTGGCCACTCGACCAGACCGGACGGTAAAAAGTTAAAAGCTCACATCAGGTCCTAATTTCTACTACCACAGCTCCACAAGAGAAGAAGATGGTGATCTACACTCGCGGAAAGACGTTGGCTCCGGTCAGTCTCGTCTCGCACGAATTCACTAGAAGCCAATCCAAGAACCAGACATCTCCTTCCTTAACGTTTGATGGCAACCGGCCGCGTGCGTCCAAGCCCACGGCCATTGAACCGGTCCTCCGCCTCGAGCTAGCTAGCGCTTTTGAACCGGTCTAAAGACCTGCATGCGGAGCTCATCACATCAGCGTGGCGACTGACAGCCGGGAGAGGCAGAATTAGAGGAAGACAGCGACTCTATGGCTGCATCCGGCCCCAACGACAAATAACGACCGAACAATCCGTCGTCCATGACCCATCCACATGCGCATGCGCATGCACTTGCACTTGCTTGCGCGGTCGCGTCGTCCAACGACAGCGCGCCGCCCACGCGATCGGGCCTCCCTTCCCTTTGAACCGGTCACGGCGTTTTGCCGCGTGATCTGGTTTGATCGACGCGATATCTGGGAGGCCGGGAATTGGGATCGTCGTCGCCGGGATAGCGGGGGCGACGGCGACGTGCCCGTTTCGATCCATTGCGTGTGGCGAGCGTGTTACGTGGTGCATGGGGGTATTATTGGCTCGCGGGTCTTTTTCTGCGCGCGTGTCGTGGCTGTGAGCCGGCTGAAAGCCAATCAAAGTGGGGAATGTTATAGCCGGTGATTGGCAGCGCGTCGCCGGTGCGTGGCCGGTGGGCGGGCGACGACGACGGGCGTGGCACGACAGGTCTGTGGAGGAGCGCTTCACTGCTAGCTCGTGTGTTCACAAGTGTGCACCGGTAATTCACTCCCACGGCAGCAAGTAGTGTACTAGTACAACTGCCATACGAGCTAGCTAGTAGCCCGAAGTGGAACCGGGACGCTTCTGGTTCCAGCTCCTCGTCGGCGCTGCATGCGGTCGCCGCTGTGGAATTCTTTCTGCCTCCGGCGGGGCGTGGAGTTTCCGAAGCGCGTACGACCACCGCCCCTGGGAAAACCGGTGACCTGACCCGGACCGGTGGATGGGGCACGCCGTTTCACTGTCCACGTCCATGCACGGGACGTGGAAGTGGAAATTCCGCCACTGATCCATCGCCATTGCTCCGTATAGCAGCCTAGCTACAGAGGAATAATTCTAATTCTCCGTGCCTCCGTGGCAACCGGGAGTGGTATACGGTATACCTTTGTAGAGTGTAGACAGGGTACCTTTCATCGGTATCCCATGAGAGGGACGGTCGCCCAGTCCTCCCTGCCACTACGTACATCTGTACAAGCTACTAGATGTAGACTTGCGACTGTTCTGGCTTGGATGGATGGTGACGCCTACGTCTGTATCTCAGTGTCTGTACGTAGGTGTGGCACCAAGGCAACAGCCAACCACTAACTGGTATACTCCAACCTACGAGTAGTATTATCATAACTTTAATACTAGATATGATGAGAAGAAGAATGTGTACTGCTCTTTCCAGCTGCCAAAAAATTGTAGAACTCTTGGTCTCAACGTATAACAACACTTAAAAAAGATGTTAATCTAAAAAAGGCAGACAAGGAGACCTTTTCTCTGCCGTTTGCTCTTCTAACATGTGCTTTCTGAAACAGCTGGGTTCTCTCTCTCGAATTTCATAATGAAACTGGGGGCCCTTTGGGGCTCCTTTTCCTCTAAAAAAAGAGTAATCAGGCATTCAGGAGGGAAAGCAGGATGCTGGAGTAGACAACATCATGGCGATGGTAGTAGCATCAATTAAGGAAGAAAAGGGAACACCATTCAAGCTATACCTCACAACATATGTTTCTCTTTCTTGTACAAACATATGCGTCTTCCCAAGGCATGACCACCATCAAGCCCGGTGGGCAAGCAAACAAGGCAAACAGTAGACAGAAACAGCATATGGTTCCATACTTTTCGACAATATACTAATAGGCACCGACACCAAGCAAGTAGTCAGATCATCATTTACAGGCACAGGGAGTTAGATACTTATCATACAGCATTGACTAGCACTACAGATAGAAAAGAGTACCTAGGTTTCGAGATAATACAGCATTCAGAAGGTCGTCGCCAGTTAGGGGTGGTACTTTGAGGCTCGGATGTGATGATTGACCAAATGACCATCCAGATTTTACAAGATACCATGTCGTCACGGGCACAAAAAGATAGTTGCATAAGTCATGCTTGCCCCTACTTTGAGAGGAAGGACGACATCGCCCGTCTGAATTCAAGAGATCCTAGAGCAGATTTTGGTAAAGGGCTGCCTCCAGGGAACCACAAATCACCTCTGCCAGGAAGCATAACCTGTGGGCTCATACTCTTGTCACCATCACTCGTCTCAGCAGGAGGAGCTTCATTCTTTTTCTTCACAAATTCGAAGAACTCCGCAACTTGACGAGCATATCTTCATGAGCAACATTGAAACATCAAACGGGTGCAGAGATTTGAAGGAATTTAAGAGCACATGGGGTGTTCAGGACTTTGGTGATACATTATTAAAATAACATTGCAGGTTGCTGGAAACTACCATTATGAGGAAATTCTATAAAATGCCAGTTTTAGTTTCTTCTTTGATTAAATGGCATGCCATGTGTCGCTGACAGGCGGGTCCTGGCGTGACATTTTATAAAGGCCAAACTAAGACATGGCATTTTATCAATTCTCCACAAATACATGCTACTGTCAATAGGAGTATATCTGGAACTACTACTACATAAATAATTCAAGAGACAAAATAGCAAATACCATCACCCTGGACACAAGGATAACAAATTGAACGTGTGACAACTTTTTCTTACAAGCGTCAAAGTGTATAAATACAGACCTAGCAAGGCTGGACTTGGTCTCAAAAGCATTTCACAGGAATTAGAAAGTTATATGCAAAGAATCACCTATAAGCCATCCAGATTGTTTACAAGTATATGTGTTGTCTGTTCATATCTAACCAGACCTAGACTTCAGATAATTCACTTGTAACAATGTAGCAGGCATGATATATAGTACAGAACTAGTGTCACATAGGTCAAAAACAAACAGTAAACTGAAGATGTATCAAAAGCACATAGAAATTACTGAATATTTTACTTTTAGGTCAGTTTACACATCACAGCTTAACCTTTCCTATTTGGATTCAGTTAGCAACAATTCCAGCAACATTTGTGATCAATACACTAATTTCAATGCTTTCCGCTCAAAGAATATCATATTCTTAACTAATGCCTGCTTAATAATAAAAGAATATAAATAGAAAACTGAAACAATGCTCTCAGGAATATAAAGGTTCTGATCACTTACTGTCGTTTAGCTTCAATGTCCTTGTTAAAATCAATGTCATTTTCACAGTCCAGGATCAGAGCAGGAACCTAATTCAGAATAAGCATCAATATGTGCCCAAATAACTCCTTACAGATCACACTTGGGCAAATAAAGGTAGGAGAAAGTTACCTTCTGGATACTAGAATGCATATGATCACCTTCCAGGAAGAACACTCGATCTCGTATTTCTGGATGTAGTGAGCCCTCCATATGAATTGGAAGCTGACTGACTGACAACAAACCAGAACCTTGTCCTTTGGACGGAAGTAGCCAGCTTTCATGTTTCTCATGCAAACCTTGAAGGTAATCAAGACTGACACCACCCTCCTCTGACCTTTTCCGAACCATCATTCTTTTGTGGCAGGTGTCAGGGCTAGCTCTTAGATAAATAAAACCATCAGGGACAAGACCCGGGAGAGATGACACAACTGGGTCGAACCAGGAATCGTAAATGCTGATTTCCATCTCATTCATCCACTTAGCTTCATGAACAGCACGGACAAAAACCTGAAAATCAACAAGAGTTTACTCATTAAATAGGAAAAGATCTTTACAGTGGGATAGATCAAAAGTGAAAACTAGTGTTTTCGGCAAAGATATGACCTACCATTCTATCACTGAAAACACTTCTTTCCATCAGCCGGAGAGGCTTTATTCCACTTGAAGACTCCCTCTCTTGCATCACCCTTGTCACAAAGACATAATTCTGGAAAGTGTATGCATACCTCTGTGGTTCAGCATAGAAAGCATCAAGTATGTTGAAGTGATCAGGCCCAATATCCTGCCACTTTGCAACAGGTTCAGGTACTATTTCCACAAGGTCACGTAGTTCGATAGTCTCGTTGGCAATTCTTTGAAGGAATGTAGATTTCCCAACACTGATATTCCCTTCAACACAAAAGGTGAGCCTCTTTCTTCTGCAAGGCTTAGATGTGTCAGTGTCTTTCACCTCCTCATCAACGCTCTCTTTAATGAACAAAGTTATACTCTCAGCATGGTTCTTGTGTATGATGCCAACTGAACTTTGCAAGAACTCAACCATCTTCTCATCAGACTTGCCAAAGAACTGCAAAACTCAGGAAGTGTTAGCTCTAGGTGCGTTGAAGTTAGATTGAACCAGCAGAATTTTAAGTGAGGAAATCACCATCAGATTCATGTGACAGGATTGTGACAAAGAACTAAAGAAAATAACAGACAAAAGTAATTTGTTCTTTTCTCCTTCAAACTTAAGAATTTCATGGTGATAATGCTCCAAAGCCTCCAATGATCACTTAGAGGGAATCATATTAACCTGTTTTATGCAATGCTACAATCAAAACTTTAGGACTAAAATCTGCAGTTTGTGACAGCATATCTGCAGTTTGTGAGATGCAGGGTAGGCCTGGGCATAAACTTTAGGACTAAAATCATTCCTGCTGTAGATTTTGGAGCCAATGTGCATTTACCAGTGCTGTCTCAATTACTAAAAACTGAGGAATGACCACCAGAATTCTAATGCCGAGTTGGTCGTCAAGGACGGAGTGATTGCTTGCAATCACAGTACACCAACTCTAGCATACTAGAATGCAGGTCTAAGCACATTAGTTGCTTGAGCTAACAATAAGTGGTGGTATGTGCCGGCATTTTCTCAGGCAACAGATGTTAACAGAAATGTATTTTCCATGTGACCATGTCAACTCTGGCAATTCACAGCAACTGGTGAAGACTCCAAGCATACGTGTTGCTTACATACTTTGCAAACTAGTAGTACAATAAAACAAAGACAAACAGTACGAACAATGCAGAACAGACCACCCACGCACGCACCTTATCCCGATAGAGCTGCTTGAGCGGCGCAACGCCATCGAATCCCTTCTCAACGAGCTTCCTCTGGTTCCGCGGCCCGACCCCAGGAATGGCGAGCAGCTCCCCGCTCCCGTTCGCCGAATCGCCCCGGCCTCTCTGCCTCCTCTCTGGCGAATGACGACCCCCACCTCCTCTGGAGCCCCTCCCCTCTTCCTCCTCCTCCCCCTCTCCCGCGGCAACGTCCCCGCGCCTCGCCGCCTCGGCGGAGCAGCAGAGCCCCCTCCTCGCGACCGCGCCGCCACCGCCGCAGCGCAGCCACGGCAGGGGGCGGAGGCGCGCGGTGCTCCGTACCGAGCAAGCGGAGAGGGACGGGCCCGCCAGGCGGAGCGCGGGCATGCGGGAGGAGGGCAGCAGCGGCCGGGCCGGGGCCGCGGCCGCGTCGAGGAAGGAGGCGGCTCGGGGGAGAATCCTGTGCATCGCTCGCTGGCTGAGGCGACGGGGGCAGCGGAGGTCGGTCTCCGGGAGGCCGCCGGCCGACGTGGCGGTGGCGGGCGGCCGGAAGGGATTGGGTTGCGGTGCGGTGGGGTTTAGGGTTTTGGCGTTATCATCTCGCGGGGCTGCCGGGATGAGGATGGGGAGGAGGGTGGAAGGAGAACTGGCGCGGCGCACACGAGTGGTCCACGGGGGCTCGAGCTTGTGCTGGGTCCACGGGAATTGAAAATGCGTAAAATAAGACGGGCCGGTGTGTGGCTGTGTTGCCGCTTTTGTTTTCGGTCCTGCGCTCGGTGCATGGACCGAACTCTTCGGCCTGTGCAGGCCTGACTGACTTTAGCACACAAGACCTGGGGCATTTTCTTTTTTTCTTTTGAGGAACACCTATAATTTCATTCATACTTGTAACAATTACTGGTACGCTGATTTAGATTTAAGAATCCAACTAGTAAAAGGCCCGTGCGTTGCAACACGAGAAAAAATAATACACTGATAATGTGTTTACCACGTGCAGAAACATCACCCACTGACCATCAACACCACTGAATCCCTACCGCTCATGGAAGCCCTCTGACACATTCTAAAGCATGTGGCACAACCTGTTTGTACATAACAATGGAGTAGAAAACAATTAAAATATCTTTTCCAAAACAACATAACCAACTTTAGATTGGCATGAGATCAGGCGTATCTTAGGTGGAGCACGGCGGTCCAAATATGTTGGTAGAACGGCGAGATTGTACGACGACGTATGGAGTATGGGGGGCCTACCGAGTTGGCAGAACGGTGAGATTGTATAGAGGTATGTCGGAAACTTGTGGTTGTGGCACGACGATGAGCCAAATAACTGCAGATTACCCCAAAGAGTTAGAATACACAAAATTATTTAACCTTGCAATTTGAATCCAAAGGGTTTAGTGATGTCTTTTTCCCTTGACGACAGATGCAAATTTTCTCAATATGAATTGGGTACTATTTATTAGTAGATATAGATTGATTAATGGGACTGTAGCAATAAGAACAACAACAATCAGTAGCAAGCTACATCTCATTTCTCTACCTAAATATACATCTATGTAAATTCGCTGATGAAAACTGAGCCGGCGGCGGGTGATAACGGCGTAGGCATCGTCGTGTAAATAATGTCGACCCACTCATGCTGCTCCGGTAGAAACCCTAGGACCTGGTCTTCCAGATCGGATAATGGCGCCACTGCGGCGTCGGTTCTCTCTTGGGAGCATTGTTTGTGGAGCAACGCTGGATGACAGAGGCAGGAGGTGGAGCGGCTTCGTCTTGCACGAAGCTTCGGCAAGTGCTACGCACTATAGATCTTCCAGGGATCTCAAGTTGTGTCTGCTGGTGGTACTTTGTGGCATGGTGTTGCGGTGTACCGACGGCGACCGCGACGTGCTCAGCAGTTTGTGCGCAGGGAGGTGGTGCCGTTGGGCGTCGTGGTGGCGTCAGTGGAGGGCCGGATTGGCAAGGATGATGTGGATCTCTTTCCTGAAGATGAGTAAGCGGTTTGATGATGGTGGTGGCCTCTAAAACTTGTGCATGTGGTGCACGCTTTAGGTTCTGATACGTTATGTGGATGGATCGGCGACGGCACCGGTTTTAGATATGACGAGTGAGAGCACTTCACATTATCGGGGTTTGTAGGTGTAAGTGGTGGTTTCGGGGTGGCCTGATGTATGTTCTGGTGAAATCTTTGTTGAATAACTAACAAAGATGGTTGTATGCATCGATTGATGAAGAGGCCAGAGGTCTTAACCTCTTTTTCCAAAAAATATATCTAAATTTGCATCAATCATCGCCTCTCTCTCTCTCTCTGCTATCTCTATCCCTCATCTCTCTTCCTCGTCTATCTCTCTCCCTCAAGCAGCAGTGCCCACAACAACGCCCAACTTGCCCTGTGCTCTCTCCCCTAAAGTTGGAGCTCATCCCTTCGAGTGCCTCACCATCTTCAGCCACGCGGTAGCGCTACCCCTGTATCCACTCGCCAGCGGTGCCATATGTCCCTCCCCTAGATTATCCATTTCTCGGATGTGAAAGAAAATTGAGGGAGGAACAAACCTGCGTTGTGGTGGCAGATATTGGGAACTTGCGGCACGGTGATGTCGGGAGCAACTTGCGATGCAATATATTTGCCTCCGGTCGAGTGGTTCCTTTCAATGGCGTTAATGTCCGGACCCGTGCTCGTGAAGATCTCCTCCTCGGACACGACTCGAAGACGCACATCACAGGGACTCTTCTTCGAGTCAGAGTCCGTTATGTGCGGGGGGCACTACGAGGTTGGGAGGGGAGATGTTGGGGCGTGGCAAGATTGGTCTGCATTAGATCGGAGGTGGCTGAGCTTCAGCCAAAATGAAAACTAAAAGCATATTATCCACCATTGTTGGTGTCAAAACCGGCGGATCTCGGGTAGGGGGTCCCGAACTGTGCGTCTAAGGTGGATGGTAACATGAGGCAAGGGACACGATGTTTACCCATGTTTGGGCCCTCACGATGGAGGTAAAACCCTACTTCCTGCTTGATTGATCTTGATGATATGAGTAGTACAAGAGTTGATCTACCACGAGATCGTAGAGGCTAAACCCTAGAAGCTAGCCTATGGTATGATTGTTGTTGTCCTACGGACTAAACCCTCCGGTTTATATAGACACCGGAGGGGGCTAGGGTTACACAGAGTCGGTTACAATCGGAGGAGATCTACATATCCGTATCGCCAAGCTTGCCTTCCACGCCAAGAGAGTCCCATCCGGACACGAGACGAAGTCTTCAATCTTGTATCTTCATAGTCTAACAGCCCGGCCAAAGGATATAGTCCGGATGTCCGGATACCCCCTAATCCAGGACTCCCTCAGTAGCCCCCGAACCAGGCTTCAATGACGATGAGTCCGTTGCACAGATTGTCTTCGGCATTGCAAGGCGGGTTCTTCTCCAAATCACGAATACCTGTTACATAGTGTCCGGCTTCTCATAAATACTTGCGCTTCTTGGCTTCCACGCCCAATAATGGCCATCTTCCACGTATTGAACGAATGCGAGAAGCCAGGGCGTTTTTACATTTACCACCCTAGCTATGTGAACAAACCGCCTACTTAAAGAGACGGGGATTCTCAGATCCAAATCACACCATTCTTCAGCGAGCATTCATCGAAGCGCGCCTGAGCGAAATCCATCCCAACATGGCCGGCCAACGCAGCTCCTCCTCTCGCTCCCGTAGCCCTAAGCCTGGAGATTGGATGCAGTGTTCCGTCCCGCATAGCCAACTAGTGAAGCTACAGACCCAGGGATTCCTCCCCCCAGCGTACATGGTCCCTGTTCGAGCCGGGCTCGCCACCTATAATGGCGGAGAGCAAGCGGAGAGCTTTCCCGACCCCTCCAAGGGGGAGCGGGTATTCCTCGTTCCTTATTTATTAAGGGGACTCGGATTTCCAATCCATCCGTTCCTACGAGGGCTCCTGGAGTTTTATGGCCTCCAATTGCATAATCTCACCCTTGCCTCCATATTACACATCGCTGGTTATGTGGCCCTTTGCGAGCTGTTTCTGGGCTGCGAAGCTCATTTCGCGTTGTGAAAAACGCTATTCTGCCTTGTGCCCCGTACACAGAGGGGCTCAATATTTCAAGTGGGCGGAGCCGAAATATGGCGCATCGCCGGGACCGGATACCTATCCGGTACCCCGAAGAAGACGTTCGAAGACTGGCCTTCAGAGTGGTTCTATATAGAGGACGTCCCTCTTCCGGATCCTATCCGGGTTGGCCTTCCTGAGTTCAATAATGCTCCTCTGAAGAAGCGCCTAAACTAGCGACCAAGGAGCCCTCAGGAGGAAGATGATAGAGACGTTTCTTACCTGATGGGCCGGATAAAGGCGCTGGCTCTATCAGGACTGACTACAACCGAGGTTATGTCAATATGCATTATGCGAGGAGTGCAGCCGCTTCAATATCGAGGCCACCCTATGTGGGATTTTAACGGGGAAGATGATGCCACCCGCTGCGGCCGTAAGGGGCCGGACTCAGCTGCCGCTCTGGCAAAAATTATGTCCGGTCTGTACAAGGGAGAGGAAGAGGAGTTCCTCCGCATCAAGCCGCGGGACAGATTCTCCATGTACAATCCTCTGAGCTGGGTAAGCTGCCGCTTTCTATACCCATCCTTTTCGCATTTTTGCAATAAATATTTCATCTCGCCGTTTCACCGCAGGAGCTGCGTAAAGCCGTAGGGGGGATCAACAACCCACCTCCACAACTAGAGGATCCCGAACGGTCCCACGACCCTGGCCTCAAAGAAGATCCGAACGTATTTGTGGAGCTAATTGACAGAATATTCTATCAATTAAGCTGTGACGAGGCCATGGTGGCTATCACAGCCGACTATCCTGGACTACTCCTTGCTTCACGGGTAAGTGAGACCAGAGTCCCGACCTTTGAGAAGAATCCCTTTGTACGCCCTTCACCTACCGTATCTGTACGGTGTTTTACAGGGAAGGTCCTCCGGACACCATGCCGAGCCCGTGGCGGGTTGCCAACAAGGGGTGCCGAGGCCAGGCAGGCTGAAAAGGAAAGCGGTTCGGACTGAGACGCCGGGGCAGAGGTATGATATAAAACCTCACTCAGTGGGTGTCATCTTTAAAAACATAATAACACCCATGTTTCCCAGAAGGAAAAACACCCGCCGGACTATATCCGGAGAAGTTGCCGATCACGCCTCCACTAGCCGGACTCCAGGGCCGGACACGGAGGCGGGGCACGCGTCAGACATTCCTCCAACAGAGGATGCAGATAGAATATCCGCTACAAATTCCCAAGTGGAGAGCGCCATGAATCATAGGCGTCGCCAGGCCGTACTCCGTGACGCTTGTTTCTCTCAAGAGGCGTTTAACGCCTTCAACTCGGGAGACGCGTACATCCGTGCCGCTCAAAACGGTCTTGCCACAGCCACGGACCAGTATGTAAAGGATATACGGGTAAGAAAATGTGATGATTATATATATCGGTAGCCCCTGAGACTTGAAACAGTTTGCAGAACTGTTTTAAGGATCATTATTGATGCATGTTCTTACAGAGAAGAATGCCCAATTGTCTCAAGAGCTGGAAGAGTGCAAGGCCCAGCTACGGGCCGCAGTGGCCGCGTTGAAAGAGTCCGAGAAGGCCCCCTCTGGTAACACCTGCTTTAAAGAATGACGGGTACCATATAGGATGCGGCATGCACGCAGTTCTGACAATAAATATTGCAGATGGCGCCGGAGTGAATCCGGATGAGCAACATGCCATACGGCAGCTAAAGGGTGGCGAGCGCATGCTTACAAAGGTTAGGCAGGAGAAAAACGATCTCCAAGATGCCAATACCCACCTGAGTGTGGAACTAAAGGATATTCGCGCCCAGCTGTCGGACCCGTGAAGGAGAACAAGCGGCTTCGACGCGACATTTTCAGTAAGTGCTTGAGCAAACTTTTAAAAAGAGTTCGCCGAAGAAGCCAGCTAACAGAGCTTTGTCTGCAGGTATGTTGACAGGTCGTCCCGCGAATGAGATGCCCGGGTCTGCGGGTGATATTTTACCAGAGCTCTCACAACTGCACGAACAAGTTCGGCAGGTGATGCAAGGTATTGCCCAGGCCTTGTGGCCATCCGTCTCCCTGCCCGAAGGCCTTGGAGAGCTTGCGGAGAAGCTCAAGGGAGCGCGGCGGCGCTTTAGATTATGGAAGGTATCAGCCTGCCGTCAAGGTGCCAGAGAAGCCTGGGCCATGGTGAAGACGCGGTATACCAAGGCTGACCCAAACCACATGGGCGAGGTCGGACCTGTGGGGCCCGATGGGAAAGAAATCCCTGTCAGTTTGGTGTATCACCAAGTAGAGTTAGCCGCAAAGTATTCCCAACAGGATTGTAGGCTAGACAACCTGTTGGATGGTATAGAAGAAGAATTTACACAGTCTAAGTGATTTTGTAATTTAAATGACATGTAGAATGTCTCTAGCCGGATTGTAAATCATTTGTCATGGCGGACCTTTTCGCTTCGACCTCTGGACCCGATAGTCCAGAGTGTATCCTTATACCCGCTCAGTTATGTAAAAACCAGGGTATGCGTGGAAACCAGGCGTAGGGGTCATAAGTGCTTGAACAGACAAGTACCCAACTAGTTATGTTATATTACATGGGTAGTAAGAAACATATTCCAGGGAGAATAGTTCCGTTAAGGGTTCCTTTCCCTGGGTACGCATGCTCTAATGTGCATGTCCGAGCTTCGAGGAGAGACGCAGGCAAAAACATCTGGGGGCAAGTGGAAAAAATAAAAAGTCATCTTTTATTCACCGACCGAATATTCCCTTAAGAACTCTAGCTTTCGGCTTCACCCAGTCTGAGGTACACATCCGGCTGACCTGGTAGTAACAATCGCGGAGGTGCTCCCCTTATGCCCTAGCCGAATTAACGGGAACGTACGGCATAAATATAAGAGCTAGGCAACCCAGCTTGGCCAAAACTTAAGTCATATCGATGCATATAGTGGCGAAAAAAGGTACATGCGAAAGAATAACACATGTGCAGGGCATGAAGCCCATGAAATAATTAAGCTTCTGTGCAAGAAGCCCCCGGGTATAATGAGCGCGGCTGGCGCATCAAGATTGTGTAGTCAGAACACATTTTAGCCTTTCAAGGCCTCGAAAGAAAAAGGGGAAGAAAGAAAGAAAGAAAAGACAGATAATGACTGTATAAAAATTTGATAGAGGTAAGGAGACGAACACGGAGTCCGGCACTAGGCATAGAATCTTCGGAGTCTGGCTGCATTCCATGGATTTGGCTCGACTCGGTTGTCCGATGCATCCCGCAGACGGTACGCTCCACCGGTTAGAACCTGGTCAATAACAAAGGGACCTTCCCATTTGGGCTTGAGCTTGTCCTTTTTCTTCTTCTGTAGGCGTAGAACGAGTTCGCCAACATTATAAGTTTTGGCCCGTACTTCTCTGCTTTGGTATCTTCTAGCCTGTTGCTGATAGAATGCGGAATGGGCTTTTGCCATGTCGCGCTCCTCCTCGAGGGCGTCCAAACTGTCCTGCCGATCAAGCTCGGCCTCTCTTTCTTCATACATGCGCACTCGAGGTGAGTCATGAATTATGTCGCAGGGCAGAACCGCCTCTGCGCCGTACACCATAAAGAACAGTGTGTATCCGGTAGTGCGATTCGGCGTGGTCCGCAGCCCCCAGAGTACGGAGTCGAGCTCCTCTACCCAGTGCGTGTTAGATTCCTTTAAGGACTGCACTAATCTGGGTTTGATGCCGCTCATGATAAGACCATTTGCTCGCTCGACTTGACCGTTAGTTTATGGATGATAGGCAGAAGCATAATCGAGCTTGATGCCCATGTTGCTGCACCATAGTTTCACCTCGTCGGCAGTGAAGTTCGTGCCGTTGTCAGTGATGATGCTGTGGGGGACACCATAACGGTGTACAACCCCGGATATGAAGTCTATCACTGGTCCGGATTCAGCCGTTTTAACAGGTTTGGCTTCTATCCATTTGGTGAATTTATCCACCATTACAAGTAAGTATTTTTTCTTATGGGTTCCCCCTTTAAGGGGTCCAACCATGTCAAGCCCCCGGACCGCAAAAGGCCAGGTAATGGGGATTGTTTGTAGGGCGACGGATGTCATATGGCTTTGGTTTGCGAAAAGCTGGCAACCGACGCAGCTTTGGACCAAGTCCTGTCCATCTGCCCGGGCAGTCGGCCAATAAAATCCTGTACGGAAGGCCTTACTTACGAGGGCCCGGGTTGCGGCGTGGTGGCCGCCGAGTCCGGCGTGGATTTCTGCCAGAAGCTTCCGCCCTTCCTCTTCGGAGATGCACCTTTGAAGGACTCCGGTGGTGCTTTTCTTATACAGCTCTCCCTCATGGACCTTGTAAGCTTTAGATCGCCGCACAATGCAGTATGCCTCATTTTGATCCTCGGGAAGTTCCTGCCTGGTTAGGTAGGCCAGGAATGGTTCAGTCCATGGGGCGATGACGACCATTATTACGTGGGCTGAAGGTGTTATTTCGGTGGCGGAGCCACCGATTATGTCAGAGTGTTCGGTATCTGGCGTTGTAGCCGGGTCCGGGCTGTTGTTGCTGGTTTCCCCTTCCCATACCAGGAATGGCTTAAACAGCCTTTCCAAGAATATGTTGGGTGGGACCGGATCACGCTTAGCGCCGATACGGGCGAGGATATCCGCCGCCTGATTGTTTTCCCGAGCCACATGGTGGAATTCGAGCCCCTCGAACCGAGCTGACATCTTGAGGACGGCATTGCGATAAGCCGCCATTTTTGGATCTTTAGCGTCGAAGTCTCCATTTATTTGGGATATTGCGAGGATCGAGTCCCCGCGTACCTCCAGGCGTTGAATGCCCATGGAAACTGCCATCCGGAGACCATGTAACAGGGCCTCATATTCGGCTGCATTGTTGAGTCTGTGTACAGTATTTGGAGTACATATTGGACTGTATCTCCGGTAGGGGACGTCAGGACGACGCCAGCCCCTAGTCCGGCCAACATTTTAGAGCCGTCGAAGTGCATAATCCAATTGGAGTATGCACTGTACTCTTTAGGGAGTTCGGCTTCTGTCCATTCGGCGACAAAAACGGCCAATACCTGCGACTTAATAGCTTGCCGAGGTTTATATGTTATATCGAACGGGAGGAGCTCAATGGCCCATTTGGCAATCTGGCCTGTGGCGTCGCGGTTGTTTATTATGTCGTTCAGTGGCACTTCCGAGGCCACTGTAATTGAACACTCTTGAAAGTAGTGTCGTAGTTTCCGGGATGCCATGAATACTGCATACGCTATCTTTTGATAATGCGGGTACCGTGATTTGCATGGAGTGAGGACAGTGGATACATAATATAGCGGCTTTTGAAGGGGGGATTTATGTCCGTCCGTTTGTCGTTCGATGACGAGCACTGCGCTCATGACTTGATGAGTCGCCGCTATATATAGCAGCATTGGTTCGCCGATGTTTGGCGCGGCCAGGATTGGGTTGGTGGCCAGTATGGCTATTATTTCTTCCAATCCGGCCGTGGCAGCATCCATCCACTCGAAGTGTTCGGTGCGCCGAAGAAGGCGATAAAGGGGTAGTACTTTTCTCCTAATCGGGAGATAAAGTGGCTTAAGGCTGCAACGCATCCAGTCAATTTCTGGATTTGTTTGAGGTCTGCTGGGGTGGCCAACTGTGACAGGGCTCGGATTTTAGCCGGATTTGCTTCAATTCCTCTACTCGAGACGATGAAACCCATGAGCAAAAAACGCATTTTTCCGGATTGAGTTTGATGTCATATGTTCGGAGGTTGTTGAACGTGAGCCTCAAGTCGTCTATTAAAGAGTCGACGTGTCTGGTTTTGACGACCACATCGTCTACGTATGCTTCCACTGTTTTGCTGATCTGCTTTTCCAGGCATGTCTGAATCATGCGTTAATACGTTGCACCGGCGTTCTTAAGCCCGAAAGGCATTGTGTTTAAACAGAAGGGGCCGTATGGCGTGATAAACGCTGTTGCGGCTTGGTCAGACTCTGCCATCTTGATTTGGTGGTAGCCGGAGTACTCGTTGAGGAAGCACAATGAGTCGTGTCCCGCGGTGGCATCGATAATTTGATCAATGCGGGGGAGGGGGAAGGGATCCTTTGGGCAAGCTTTATTGAGGTCTTTGAAATCGACACATAGGCGCCAGGATTTGTCCTTCTTTGGTACCATCACCAGGTTTGCTAGCCAGTCCGGGTGTTTTATTTCTCTGATGAATTCGGCCTCCAATAACTTGGCTAGCTCCTCACCCATAGCTTGTCGCTTAGGTTCAGAAAAACGTCGAAGAGTCTGCTTGATTGGCTTGAATCCTTTTAGAATGTTAAGGCTTTGTTCGGCCAACCTGCGTGGGATTGTTGGCATATCTGATGGGTGCCAGGCAAATATATCCTAGTTCCCGCGCAGGAACTCCCGTAGTGCGGCGTCCACAGTAGGGCTTAACTGTGCCCCAATTGAGGCTGTTTTGGTAGGGTCCGTTGGGTGGACTTGGAATTTGACTATTTCGTCCGCTGGTTTGAAAGAGGTGGGCTTGGATCTCTTGTCGAGTATCACGTCATCCCTGTCCACGGTCGAGCGTAGCGCAGTTAACTCCTCTGCTGCTAGGGCTTCGGATAGTGCCTCGAGGGCTAGTGCGGCTGTTTTGTTTTCAGCGCGGAGCGCTGTGTCCGGATCACTAGCTAGAGTGATAATTCCATTGGGCCCAGGCATTTTGAGCTTCATGCACCCATAATGGGGTATAGCTTGGAAGATCGTGAATGCCTCCCGCCCTACACTACAAAAAAAACACTTCCGTGATGATACGTGTTTGTCATAGTAGGTCGCTTTTTTTGTCATGCATGTACATCCATGACAAATTTATGACAGAATCAAGATAGTCATACCTGTGCTATCGTAGAAGTGTTCCATGACATTACCAAAATTATCATCACGGAAGTGTCCACTTCCGTGACGATAAATCGCGCGTCACAGAAGTGCTTTCGTCAAGGGTGACCGACATGTGGCATCCACCGTAACGGAACGCCGTTAAGCTATCGGGTTGGGTTTTGGATCTGATAACCCGTTAACAGCCCCGACCAATGGGAAATTTCCATGTGTAAAATTCTTATTGGCCGGACGAAACACGTGTCAGCTCGTCAGTGGGTCAGATAGTCGCCTATGATACGTCGACACATGGCACGGCCCAACAGAGGCCCATTCCTGTGTAAAGGCCGGCCCGTTTGACTTGGTCAAAAGCTGGCGGGCCGGCCCATGGAAAGCCTGTTAACGGCCTGTTCGAATATAGCCCATTTATAGCCCGCTAACCCAAGGCCCGTTACGCCCTATCTGAATTAGGCCTAGTAGCGTCATCTGGGCCATCCAATATGATTCCAGCCCGTTTTCACTTCTGGCCCATGTATGGCCCATGACGTCTTTCGGCCCATATGAGGCCGTATGTAACTCTTGGCCTATTAACGGCCCGTGGTGAAACTGGCCCGTAATGAACAGCGTATCACTTTACACCCATTAACGGCCCATGGTGAAACTGGCCCGTGATGAACAGTGTATCACTTTATACCCATGAACGACCCGTTATACTGTTGGGCCGTTTCCAGCCCATGTTATCTTCCGGCCTTCTTTAGAGTCCATTTATTCTTGGGCTCATTTCCAGCATTCGTTTACTTACGGCCCGTTACTGTCATTTTCTACTTGTGGGCCAAATTTAGCCCATGGTTACAGTCGGCCCGTTTGTGGTCCGTTAATACGTTGGGCCGTTTTCATAGCGTCATCAAATACGGCCTATTAATGATGGCCCGTTATGGTCGGCCCATGAACGGACGATTCCAACTCTAGCCCGTTTACGGCCAGAATGCGGTCTGTTCGGCCCATGTTTGGCCAATCGATCATATGGCCCGTATAAGGCCCATTGATGATACGGCCCGGAGAAGGCCCATTGATGATACGTCCCGTAGAAGGCCCATTGTTTCTATGGCTCATAGAAGGCTCACTGCTTCTACGGCCCGTAGAAGGCCCACTGTCTATATGGCCCGTAGAAGGCCCACAGTTTCTACGGCCCGTAGGAGGCCCAGTGTCACTACAGTAAATATTAGCCCATGGTTATTGTGGCCTAGTTTTAAAAAATAGGTTATTGCAGCTACTATCAAACCGCAGAAAAAGAACTGCACTGACTACAAGCAAACAAATAAACAAGACAACAAGGAAATAAATAACCAAGCAACTTACACTAGGCTATCACGGCTATTACACATATTACATCCACTGGGCATCAAAGTTCGCCACCAATGCAAATATAGGGAACACATCAGCATATAAACGCCGCAGCAAAACAAGTCCAGAACTGAAACCACTTCAGAAGAGCTCAAGAAACAATATCCTGGGTACCCATAATGCTGGCAAGATGCTTAGCAAGCTTATTAACTTTCTCTTGTTTGGCGCTTAAGTCCTCCAGCGCTTGCTGTTGCACCAGAAAGTATGCATCTGAATTCTGCAGGGACTTCCTCAGTCCTTCGGCTTCCTGTCGCATAACATCTGATCGATGTCTTTCAACTTGAAGTTGAGACTCAAGAAGCCGAACTAGTTCAGGCAACGAGTTTGAAGAGCTGGTGCCAGCAGTGGTAGCCAGTAACTCGAACACTACATCAAGACAGGACTTTGGGGTTGTCTCAGTGTCTTCAATATAGTTTTTATCAGCTTTCTTGGAGACCAACAGGGATGTCTCACTATCTTGAACCTTATCTGCATTACTTCCTTTACCATTGCATAACAAGGTACTCTTCTCCAATATTTTATCCGCGTTCTAAAGGAGAAACAAACAAACACATCTCAGGTTTACCAGTTCAGCAGTAAGGTGGACAGGATAACAACATGAAACAAACATATATCTATGTAGTATGGTCACTATATGGTCTATATCATTCTAGTTTATGTTGCCAAATCAAGATAGATACAGTTCGAATAATATCTATTTAAGACAAAGCAGCATAGACAGAATATAAGTGTGGGAAACTACACATCAATAACAACACTTGTAATGTGCATGGCATGAGAACATAACTGTTTATTCAATTGAAACTGAAATCAACATAGAGCAAGTTACAACAGCAAACAGCCAAACACGTTGAAGAAACAGGTTTAAAACATACCTGTTGCGCCATTGGAGTTTCAATTGCATCCTTCAAATTTGAAATTAGTTGGTATTAGTAAATACAGTGATGCAAGAGCAAAGTAGTATGAACCATAGCTACGGAACCTGACCTGAGAACAATTCTTCTTCTGCTTTAAGCGTTGACTTCGGGTTCGGAGTGGTGGTCCTCGTGATTTGGGCACTGCAGTTGCCTTACTAACTGCTCGTGTTTGGGTGCTCTGTGGTGGAGACGGTGCTGTGTCAACGGGAACTGGGTGTCTATCTGCTGGGGTTGGGGTTAGAAGGGGTGTAGCTGGTTCTCTATCCAACTGGGTGGGGTACAATCTGCATGAGTGTGGGTTATGTGTGGTGGGGCTGGTTCTTGGGCAAGTACAGCCGTGGTTCTATCTGCATCGACAAGTAGCACGATCTTTTCTGAAGACCGTGTTTTTACTCCCACAGATACTGCCATCACTCCCTCCAATTGAAATGGCTGATAAACAAGAAAAGTAATTGAATGTACAGACATTGTAAGATAGACAGGTGCAATGGATAGTAGGGAAGAAAACAGGGCATGAAATAATTCACATTTATGTTGTCTAAGCAAACAGAATAGCAGGACATTATTTCACATATATGATGGCTAATTAAACAGGATAGCATGACACAGTTTCACATGTATGATGACTAACTAAACAGGATAGAATGACATACTTCAAAATATGATGACTATGTAAACAGGATGACATGATATAACTATACGATGTGTCTATTAAAGTGGTTGGCATGCCATGAATCACAAACATGCCATCGATGGAAACATGATGGCATGATATAATTCACGGATAGAATGACATAATTTAAATATGATGACTATGTAAACAGGATGAGATGATATAACTATATTATGTCTTTAGAAAATGGGTTGGCATGACATAATTCAGATACATGCTGTCTATGTAAACATCATAGCATGACATAATTCAAATATATGATTTATATACTAAGGAAGTGAGCAGAGGGCAATCGCATATATGATGTGTCAACTAAGGAGATGGCATTCAATATTGTGTATATGATGTAAAAACTAAGCATTGCAATACAACATATGCATTATATGAGTAATATAACCCTGCCAAGTTTGAGTATACACCTCAGGGGGATAATAGGACTGGTCATCTGCCTCTGAAGAGCTATCTGTAACCAGCAAGATATCTGCTTCAGCAGGTAGCATTGTCTGCTCTGAAGACCTTGTTTTCACTCCTGATTTCTCCGTCATCAATTCAAATGGCTAATGCACATGAAGAGCAGTTGAATATACAAACATTGTCGACAAAAGCAATGAGAAATACAAAAAAAGGACGGCATGATATAATTCACATATATGACGCTTGCCTAAACAACATGGCATTGCATAATTCACATACATAATGCCTTGCAACAAGATAACATTGCATAATTCACATATATAATGTCTTGCAACAAGATGGCATTGCATAATTCACATATATGGTAATTAGACACTAAACAGGTGGCATTCACACAAAGCATGTCTAAACTAAGCAAATGACATAGCAATGCAAGATACCATACGCACGATATGAGCAACATAACCCTGCCAAGTTAGGGCATGCACCTCGGGGGGGGGGGGGGAATATGACTGGTCATCTGTCTCTGAATCCTCCTCTGAGGAGCTATCGGTAACCAGCAAGACATGCGCTTCGTCAGATAGCATTGTCTGCTCTGAAGACCTTGTTTCCACTCCAGATTTTTCCGTGACCGTGCCAAATGGCTGATGCACAGGAAGAGTAATTGAATGTACTAAAATTGTTGACAAATTTAACACGTAATAAAAAATGATGGCATGATATAATTCACATATAAGATGACTGGCTAACCAGGGTGGCATTGCAAAATTCACATATATGATGCCTGGCTAGACAAGATGGCAGTGGCGGAGCTACGTGGGGGCCATCCTGGGCCACCGCCCCCCCTACACCATGAGAAAAATACGAAATAGCACTTAGTATTAGGCCTATTTGTCCAGAAAAAATCAGCCAGAGTCATGTTTCTTGCCCCCTCAGCCCATTTGCCCCTGCATAATTTCAGCCCAAGCTCCGCCACTGCAAGATGGCATTGCATGATTCACATATACGATAAAGAAACTAAACAGATGGCATTGACACAAAGCATGTCTAAACTAAGCAGATGACATCTTTAATGTATACAGTAAGCAATGCAAGGCACCATATGCATGATATTACCAACATCAGCATGCCAAGTTAGAGCGAAGACCTCATGGGGTAAATAGGAGTGGTCTCCTTCTGAATCCCCCTTATAACAGTTATCTTCCTCTTGATTACGATCCGAAATGGGTGGAGGGGGGCTGCCTTTGCGCCCACCATGGAACGACGTCTGCATGAAATTTTGTTGCCACACAAGGCTCGTCTCTTTTGCTCTACATGACCAGTTCCATTGTGTATAATATCTGGCATGCATAGGAATAAAACATAGTGAGATTATGTAAGGAGTGCATGCACAAATCCAGAGTGATGGTAGCAAACTGTGGATAGACCCAAAACAAATGATAGCAGGCAGATAATAGCTTTAGTTAAAAAATACAGATAATGGCTCCTTTAATGTTTGTTTGCACCCAACATGAAACTCATAGTAGACACCGGAGATTAACCAGATAGTAGACATATAGTACTGATTGCTGCCCCAATATGTACCCCACAACCATTTAAAAACTCAAGTTTCAGCATTAGTTTGGAACTGACTCGGAGTCTAATAGGTGAACACGACGATAATGTAGCATGTCATCATATTAAGCGACGCATAACGTAAGCAGACACGGAAGAGTGCGACCTCTCTTGCGGACCCGTGTAGTCCTCAAGGTCATCTGCTCAGTTGATGATGGCAATGTAGTTGCCGTGGCTGCCGGCGGCGGGGAGGAAGATCTGAGGCGGTGAAGGCCAGTCTGTAGAGCGGATCCCTGCTGTGGTGAACCCTTCCATCGTTGGAGCAGCTGAGCTGGGGTGGAACACAGCGCAGGAGCAGGACAAACCACACAAGGTTTTCTTTGACACATATCTGTAACAGAAGTAATAGAGTAAGGGCTTGTTTGAATTTGAGGATTCTAACAATGCAGGGATAGGAAATAGACAGGAATAGGATAGGAATGCACGTGCAAAACAGAGAATTTAAAAACACAGGATTTCTGCCAATCTGGGTGTTTGATTCACAACAATTGGAAGATCACAGGATGCAAAAAAGCATGGTGAGATTAAGTCAAACCACAAGAAAATGTACGGTTATAATGCTATTATGCTACTCTCTCTTAGTCTTGTGCTTGATGAATAGGAATATGAAAAGGAGGAGAAGTGGAAATTAGAATTCCTACGGTTTTTCTTTCAAGGAGACACTAAAGGAACAAATCCTACAATTTTCCTTTGCTCCATTCCTTCGCACCAAATTCATGAAAAGTAGTACCATAGGAAACTTTCCATTTCCGATGTTTTTCATTCACTTTTTCTTTCAAGCACTGGCGATTCTAGTAGGCAGGCTTGATCAAGGAAAATCCTACACTAGAAAAATGTTTTTGTGCTACTTCTATTACTTTGGACCCAGGCCACTGCCATACTAGCTCAACTCCCAGGCCCATCGACAAAAGATAAATAATGATGGCGTTCAAGAGAGTCCATCACGGATAGCTAAGTTGCCTGGTACCTCACTGCTTGTCATATAGTAGGATAAAATAATCGTATTTCCCGTTACTACGAGTGCTCAGTGGACAATATATATAACATGTAGAGTAAAAAAGAGATGCAATAAGTGTAGAACCTCTTTGGCGAAGCCATGTCGATCTCAGCGTGATTGGGTTGGCCGGTGAGGATGCTCCGGCTGACTTGGCTGTCAGAGGAGGGGAAGAAGATCTTAGGCGTCTGGAGATGGAGCCCGAGGTACCGCTCCACTGTGATGGAGGGTTTCGTCGTTGGAGCAGCTCCGGTGAGTTGTACGACGCCAAGGCTGAAGCAGGACAAGAGAGACAACGAACAACGTTAACCTGAGTGGAATTCTAATAGCATCTCCAATACATGACGTAAAATACATAACCACAAAGTGCTAGATGTAAAATACATCAGCCGCTCATCTCTGAACTTAACTGTTGAAACTGAACTTAGCTGTCGAAACTGAACTTAACTGTCGAAACTGAACTTAACTGTCAAAACTGAATTTAGCTGTTGAAACTGAATTTTGCTGTCGAAACTGAACGCACTAGCAAGGTGAGGCTACACGTCGGTCGACTGACTTTTTCATCTCTGGTCAGTCGATTTTGTAGCCGTTGGATACGAAATCAAGGGCCAGCGGTTCATCTTCAACCTCCACCCCCTGAGCCGGCCAAACAGCAGCCCCCCGCCGCCCGCGGCCGACGGTGCGCCGCCCCGCCCGCCCCGAAAACACTCCCCACCGCTGGTCCGCCGCCACCCCGGCCATCCCTCTAGGCCACCCCGTGCCGAGCTTTTTCTCCGGCGATCCCCACGCCACCACCCCGCCAACGCCCCACCACCACCGGTGACCACCACCCCCATCCTGAACCCTATGATAGATAATGGGGTATCTCTCCGGCGAGCCCCCCACCCCGCTGCGGCTGGTTCTTCCTTCACCCCGGCGAGCCCCCCCCCACGACCTGAAAATCGACTGACCCAAAAGTCGATTCAGTCGACTGAAGTGTAGCTAAATCGGAGCAGCAGCATCGCAAGTAAGAGCAAGAGCGAGAGCAGCAGCATGAGCAAGAGCAATAGCAAGAGCAGACCAGGCAGGGGACCGAGAGCAAGTGCAGAGCAGCAACACGAGCGAGAGCTAAAGCAGCAGCAGGTCCTACTGATGTGGACGTCGCCGTCGAGGGAGCGACGTCGTGGAGGAAGTGGCCGGCGACGCCGCCGTGGATGGAGCCGCGCCGTGTCGGCTCGGGACCGAGCGCCGGCAGCACCGTGAGATCGAATCAAGAAGAAAATGCGGCGATTAGTGTACAACCTATTTGGTGGCGCCTATTAGGCTGCAGCTTCATCCGAGGAAACGGTGATGATGATGCTCTTCCGGTGGTGCAGGTGAAGACGGCGGTGTGGGAACGGAGGTGGCGCGAAAGACGAGGGGAACGTCGGGACTGCTCCTTGGAGGTGGAGGACGGGGTGGCTGAACCGGCGAGACGATGAGATCGATGACGGATCCTCATCCAGTACAGTGGATGAGGGACGTCGAGGTGTTGCTGTGGACAACATCGTCGGGGAAGAGGCTCCGGCTGGGTGGCGGACGGAGCAGGGTGTGGGGTTTCGTCGCGGGTTTTTGCGGCCTCGGTGTACGAATGGGTGGGCGGATGGGATGGCAGTGGGGAACCATGGCTTAGAGACGCGCTTGTCCGAAATGTGGGATAAGTTACGAAAGTACCCCCACCGATTTGAGGCGGTTCTTTCGGTTCAGGGGTACCACGGGCATTTCGCGTGTCTGGATTTCACAGGAGGTGGGAGTTTTCGCGCGCGTTGTAATTTCAGAATAGCAAGGCGCGGGTTGAGATGGAGGGAGTTGTCGGAGCACAACGAGACAAAGATATATCTTAAACATTTCGGGCTAACAAGGCGCGGGTTGAAGAGGCGGGAGCTTCGCAGCATGATAGACAGAGACGCTAGCTTGAATTTTCGGCATAACAAGGCGCGGCTTGAAATTTCGGAAGAACAAGCTTAACGTGTACAAAAAAAAGACAATTTGCACCTCAACACGCACAACACACACACGAACACCATTTAGACTAGAGTAAGGTACACGTGCATTGCACGCATGAGATTTGGCAACCAAATTATGAATAAATACCACATTATAGCATGCAAGCTTTGATTCATATATGCATGATGTAGATGTTCGTTTAATTCTTATAGTTCATTTCATTCAAAACCATCTAGTTTTTATAAGAAAGCTAATCTATTTTAAGATTCATGGAATTGTGCGTCGTAAGACATAAAGTAAAAACAAATAACGGCAAATCATGTAGAAAAACATTTGGGTAATTCTGATACGGAAGATTCTAGAACAAATAAGAAGTGCTTGTGTTTTGATGTTTGTGCATTATGCTTAAGTTCAACCATGGGGTTTTCTAGATTATACATGTGGCGAAATCTGGTGGAATCTAGATGATATCCAACGGCCAGTAGTGCTCAAATTCGCCATCTTTGGACCATCGAATTCGCCTCATCCAACGACCATCTTTCAAAGTTAAAGTTACCCGCACACAATAAAATATATATAATATATATATAGGGGTATAGATATAGATATGTGATGCAAAAGCCGCCCATCATCTCCAATTAGAATAGTGTGTCCATGCACGGATGCGACGTGGCCAAATGATGTCTGCCATCGGTATCTCAAATTCAAATCAGTCTGACCTTGTTCAATGTGTATACGTTACAACATGCTCATTTCCAAACCACACCGCGCAGATCTCCGTTATATTCATGCATGCATGGGTTTCAAACATCAGGATCTCTTATTCAAATATTTGAATTCAACTTTACATTGATTGTGACCTCACCTATTGAGCTATTCTTTTACACCCACACAGTAGTCTTCTTTTTATAATTGTACCACTAACTTTCTTTCGTGCATGCATGCACACACACTACCAGTCGGCATTATCCATCGCACGCATTCAATCTTTTTCTTCAGGTCGGTCTCCCATGAAGGCATACACCAACACACATCCCCCTCTCCATCATATCGGGCATTCTTTATCTCTCACGCGTGCATGCGCAACGATCAATGTTCCTCTATGTATGTGTGTATATAGCTAGGTCTTTCATAGTTTCCACACAAATTGATCAATCGATATATCTAGTGAGGTCTCACCCTCTTTCCCACGTCCACATCGATCAATCTATATCTCTCTATATAGGATTAACATATATAGCTAATACACCCACATTAATTATGTATCCAACGTCCCCCTCTCATCATCCATGCCTTCCTCTTCATCTCTGAGACGCGTGCACAATGGCGAAGACAGGGGGCCGTAAGGGCCCTGCCCCCCTCCCCCTAACATCACTATATATCAAGGCTAATATGAATGTGATCATTAGACAATATCTGCTAAAAATGGTTTAAGTTCATGAATTGACCCTCCTCGTAAAGGATTAGCAATGCTTGGCCCCCTAGCTCATTTATTTTTCATGGCTCCGCCACTGCGCACATCAACGCACGTGTTCGCCCCCTCTCTCTAAATATCGATCTCCACTTGTGCATTCCTTCATAGTCTCCCTCCACTCGGCCCCTCGCACCATCTTCTAGCCCACCCACCGGATTTTGCCACATGTACAATCTAGCAGACTCCATGGTTGAACTTAAGCATAATGCACAAACCTCAAAACAACAGTGGTTCTCTTTTGTTCTAGATTCTTCCGTATCATAACTGCCCAAACTTTTTTTCTAGTTGAATTGCCATTATTTGTTTTTACTTTATGCTTTACAACGCACAATTCCATGAATCATAAAATATATTAAGGGCTTCTTTGATTCAAAGTATTCTCAAAGGAATTTTGGAGGATTCTAATCATTAGGAATTTTTCCTATCTTGGTTGTTTGATTCGTAGAATTGTAAATCATAGGAATTTTTCCATATGATTCATTTGCACTAGATTTCATAGGAAACATCCCATCCACTCAAACCTCTTTGAAAGAATTCTGCGTTTTTTCTATGCACAATCAAACACTCGTACAATCCTGTAGGATTCAAGACGACATTCCACTATAATCCCATGTTTTTCCTATTCCCGCGTTATTAGCTTTTTTTATAAAAACTAATTGATTTTGAATGAGATGAACTATAAGAATTAAACGAAGGGCTACATCAGGCATATATGACTCAGAGCTTACATGCTATAGTGTGGTATTTATTCATAATTTGGTTGCAAAATCTGATGCGTGCAATGCACGTGTACCTTACTAGTATTTCGAGTTTGTGCAAAACACGTAAACTAGAATACCAATGGCACGCTACACAGTGTCTCTCTTACAGTTCATGAAGCCACGTGGCACATGTGTAGGCGTTGTCGCGACCTCCTTGCGTGGATTGATCACAGTGACGTGCTGCTGGTTCCAGAAGAATGTACTCGTCCTCCCTGAGCCATACTGGCGGTACATGCACGAAGCGAAGATGTGCACGCATTCCATGCACGCACTCATTCCTCGCACACACACGCGGGTACACAGGCGGACGAAATTTTGTACCAAGATCCACCCCATGTGATAATTTGACGCGTGTAAAGTCGTTCACTTCATTGATGGTCGATTAATACGGCGCATGCAAATTGAGTGGATGTGAGGGCGGAAGAAAGACATTATTACTCCACTGCGCGCATGCAAGTAGTTAAATCGTGGGTTGCTAGTAGTACTTCCATTGGTCTCCTTTGTATTTTGTGCCAATTTTTGACAGTAACATAACTCAATATTTACGCATTTGAGCAGTGTAGTACTTGAAATTTATGTTCCGCTAAACTCATCGGGAGCCGTTTCGGGCCTCGAAACCAAAACCATCAATTAATATTTACCTTGTTCCCATCACATTCGAAAGCCTGCTCACACCTACTAGTACTACGTACCAAACCTGAACGTGTTCCCACTATGCAGGTATTAGTACGACTGCTAGTACTTAGGTTATAAAAAGGGGAACTACCTAACCGAAAATCAGTCTACCTTTCCTCCTCATAAGTGCTTCTTCTTCGTCCGTCGTTGCCATGGCCGGTGAGCGGAACTCTAGGTCGAGAACTACTCGTAACAAGGGAGCGGCAACCAAGGCTGCGGAAAAAAAAGAGAGGGCTCGCCGCCACGCAGAGACCTCGAAAGTTCTCTCACGGGCAGGCGATGGCTCCCAGGAGCGCCCTAGCCGCGGAGGCGAACATGCCGAGCCGGCGGAGCTGGAGTCATTATCCCTCGACGGCATGCCCGATCAGCTCAATAAGCAGAAGGAGTTCATCCAAGGCTTGATGGAGTTGCTGAAGGAGAGCCTCGACGACATGCCCGCTGAGCTCAATTAGCAGGGGGAGTTGACCGCCGGCTTGGTGATGCTGCTGAAGAAGAGCATTGCCTCGGAGAAGAAGGCGACCAGCGAAATCCTGTGACTTCGGGAGGACAATGCGAAGCTCTGCCACGAGATCGACCTTTTGAAGGAGAAGAACGCCGGCTGGAAGAAGCTGCATGAGAATAGTAGTTCCTCGATGAAGATGCTACAGGCCCTCGCCATGGAACAGAAGGAAGAGTTGGCGAAGCTCTGCATCGAGCACGCGGCTGTTGTGAAGGTACGTAATATGGCCGTGGAACAGATGACGAAGGCTCGCGTCGAGAAATGCCGCGTCATGGACACAATGATGAAGATGGCGGAGGAGACGCGCAAGGAGATGGAGGTCGTGGAGGCGATGAAGAAGCAGTTACGACTCCGCGGCGAATTAGATCATTTGGGGTGATAATCTTCCTTCTTCTTTTGCTCCTGTGTTTCATCTTTTGCTTCGGGTGTTTCGCCGCACGTGTCACGTTCTATGCGAGGCATGAATAGAATAATGTTTTTTTGAGGGAATGAATAGAATAATTGTAACAATGAGATGACTAGCAAATTAGATCATTTTTTATTGCCATATGGCACTGGGCTGCCGTGTTTCGTGCTCCTCCATCGCAGTACTACTCCAATGGAAAACTTGAGTATACCGCACGGTTCTTTGCTCCTCCTCGATCAGGTCGTCGGCGCATTTATACGAGTAGTCAAATCACAAGGCCCCGCCTTCCAGCAGTAATGAGCCATCAAATCACAAAGGCCCTCACCTCTCGTGAAACCGACCAAGCTAGACTGTCCCGCCCTCTAGCCTTTTAAAAATGTATAATTTTGTACAGCAGTAGTATCGATGGATTGCGCCATGGAGCAAAACTTGAAATTTTAAAAAAGGTGGTACATATAGAGAGCGCTCGTCGCCAAATTATGCATATAGTACTATTAAAAAGGCTAGTCACAATAATGGTGTCCAGCACAACCCACCCCTCAAATAAAACTAAGAGGGTGCTTGGATACGTTTTAGTCCCATGACCAAAAGTAGTGGGACTAAAACATGCTAGCCTCACCCATGCTTGGATCCAAATACTAAAAAGGCTAAAATCAAGTTAATGAGCATTTATTATCCTCCAAACCCTCCAATTCAGAACTCGCCTGTGTTAAAGGAGAGGAGTTAAATGAGTAGAGAGAGGACTAATCCACATTTTAGTAGGGGTACCCCTGACTAAAAAAATTTATTCTCAAGACTAGTCTTAGCCCCTCTTTAGTCAGGGGTGCTTGGAACTTTAGCCTCTTAAAGAGACTATTTTTAGTCAGACTAAAATAAGTCCCTTGGATCCAAGCACCCTCTAAGCATCCTGGAGTTCTTTGACAAAACTAAGCACCCTGAAATTCTTTGACAACTAAACTGCTGGCTATATGATGTTGGCCATATATATTGTACGTATATAATGTGAAGAAACGAGTGGTAGTACTATACCAACTAAAAGATGAAATGTAAGAAATACTAGTATGTACGTACTGAAGAGTTAAATTAACGAGAAGAAACATAACATAGTTCTGCTGGGGGCTCAGCACAACACAACCCTCAAATTAAATTAAGCACACCTGAAATTAAACTTTGCAACTGTTCCGGTAGACACTGCATTAGAACCACCGTGAGCAACGACACTGCCACCTTACTCGGAGTCCTCGTCCATGTCCTCGACTTCGTCCTTGTCCCTCTTCCTCTTGGCCGATACTTCTTTGCTTGAACCGCACACTAGGCTGGTGCTCTTCATCCAATCCTTGTAGATATTGAAGCAAAGGTAGCCATCCATTGCAGCATAGTGGATGTGGTCTATATCTAGTACATTCCGCTGCCATGCATGACGATGAAACGTGTATGTAGGTTTCACCAGTTTACCGTACGAAGGATGAACCATGGCTCCTGCCAGGGTCAACATTGAAGGCTGACGAGAGGGCACCAGCCAATTCTTCTGGAGGTCGAAGGGGTTGCCTACAATGAGGCCTATTCGACCCAGGATTTCTTTGTCGTTACCAAAGTCTACAGTAACGAATTTGACTAGGTTGCTTCCGAGGAAGTCCTTAAAATCCTGGCACTCAACGTAGGCATGGCATATGTGGTAGACCAAGCATAAGTCATGCACGCAAACCTGGATCACGGCGGGCTTCTTCCTCTCTTCGTCCTTTAGATCCTTCTCTCGTCCCACGACTGTGGTGTACTCAACATCTAGCCCAGCGACCCACTCATCATCTGAGTTTTCAAACATGCGTCTGAAGCGAGAAAGGCATCCTTTCACCGCCGCGGAAGAACGGGTGTAGATGACGTCGAACTCATCGCCGGTGATGGTTCTAACCTTGTACTCACCGCCGATCATGGAGATTTGGGACGTCATGCATTTGGGAGGAGGGTTAGGATTAGTGGAACTGCCGTAATGTGAATGGACGGGACGACTAGGAGCGAACCGCCGTAGTATTGAAGGACGTGTGCGGACGAGTAGGAGCGAACTGCCAGCGTGCGAACGGCAGGGTAGTGGCTTTCCATTCTCCCATGACACGGGCTTCTGAGAGCCCTTGGATCTGAGATCGAACGGTTGCATGGCGTGATTCTAGACCTATGGGTGAATATCCTATCCTGGAGGGTTATTTTGTAAATTTTTAGCAACTTAGCATGCTACCGTTTGATCTCAGATCCAAGGGCTGCCAGTAGCCCGTATCATGGTTGCGCCTACCACGACCGCCGCGTCGCTCACGCAGTCGCGCGCTTGGAGATTTAACACGGTGCGTTAGGCTATCTGATGTTGGCATGTCATACATAGTCATCACTTAGTCACTCATACTACAACAAGGTTGGCTATAAGTGTATTTTTTGTTACTCCTCTCTATCTCTTTCTTCATACTCAAGGAAGAAACGGTGCTAGTAAGCGCATGTATTTATTGGATTTGCCAAGGAGTGACCTCTTCCAATGAAATGGTGTTGCTAAGTTTGCTTCATTTAATTAGCTATAGACTCAAAATTGTCTTTTCACCTAGGTACACGCGCTTAGCACCGTTTCTTTCTTGGGTCACCAAACTAGTCTCTCTCTTCTTGATTAACTTGCCACATCAGACTTTATGCCTATGTGGCAAGCTTAAGCACATGTAGGAGCAAGTAAAAGTAAGTACAATAGTGCGCTTTACATGGCATTTTTGCATATGTGGAGGAAAGAGAGGCAAGGAAAAAGTGCAGAAGTGGGCTCTCATGCAAGAGCCAGCCTCTACTACATGGTGGAGCATTGGGAGAGGCACCTGTATGGAGGTGGTAAGGAATCTGGGAGACTCACGCCGGTCGTAGCGCCGCAGTTAAAATGATAATGGCAAGTCAAATCACGGGCCCCCACCTGTCCAGCAGTAACTCGCTGTCAAATCACACAGCCCTACGTTTGCAGTAGCCTACTCCCTCGTCTTCTCGCGTCTCTGTCGAACCGACTAGGCGGAACTGCCCCGCCGCCTACCGCGCAGGAAAAGCCCCGCCCTCAACTTTTAAATAGTATACAGTATACTAATTTTGTATCCATGGATTGCGCCCGCGCCATGGAGCAAAGCGTCTAGAAAACGGAGGAGAGACGGTGGTCTTGCAATAGAGAAGAGGGAGAGGCGAGACGGTGGTTTTGGAATGGAGATGATGGAGAGGAGAGGAGGTGGTTTTGCAATGGAGAAGAGGGAGAGGAGCGTGCGGCAGCGATTTAGGATTGGACGAGAGGGCCGACGCGCTCTGACTGGATCAAAATAAAAATCAATTTACCCTTCAATTAAGAAAGCGACCCCACATTAACTAGTCTCCCTTTTATTCTGGGTCATAATTGACCATGATTTTCGCACATAGAATATATGTTATACGTTGTATACAAGGCCACTATCAAAATTACAATTTGCAACTATACAAGGCCACTAACATTAATCGAGGCAAAATTGATGGCGTTTGCCTCGTACTAGCACCCGAGGACATTAATATCCCTTGTGTGCATGCGGGAGTGAGAAGGTTAGCTTCCATTCCCAACATTAGTCAACCAATGAGGAGTAAGAGGGTTGGCTTGTTGTGCTTGGGAGAGAAAAACCACATTAATTAACACGAAAATCAAGGTGACAAGCTAGCTTGCAACATTGACTTAAACATAGCATTGATTTTTACCTTGGTACCTGTAATATGAGTTTGTGGCCTTGTATAAAAAAATGGAGGGAGTATAATTTGAAAGTACATTCAGATACGAACCAAACAGTACAATTTTTGGTGACATGCATTCACATTTTGCTTGTCAAATACAGTACATGGTCAAACTTTGACCCAAAATACGCGAAACAAAAAAAAAATACTTCCAAGACCAGCGCCGCTCTTCCGCTCTTCTCCTCTTAAACCACCGCCGCTCCTCTCCTGTTCCAATCTAAATGCAGCGCCGCTCCTCTCCTCTTCCATTTCAAAACCACGCCCCTCCTCTCCTGTTCCAGTCCAAAACCAGCGTCGCTCCTCTCCCGTTCTAATCCAAAACCAGCGCTGCTCCTCTCCTCTTCCATTCAAAAACCACCGCCGACGAGTGAAGGTGCTGTGGAGAAGTAGATCGATGGAGGAGTACAACCGATACATGAGGATCGCAAACGGCGACCCTGTGAAGCTAGCTAGGATGTTGGAGATACAGTCTTGGTTTGACAACAAGGACCAACTAGCGGCGACGGCAACATCCATGGCCAAATATCTGCAACAGAGCGAAAAGGCGGCGATACTCCCGGAGGGAGTCGCGCCGGAGTACATAGAACTGCTCCTCTGGGCCATGGAGCAAACAGATTCACCGAATCCGATCGTGAGGGAGCGGTGGTGGGAGTATCGATCCCAGATGGGGCATCCACCAGAGATTGAAGGATCGAGCATCTACAGGGTGCCGTTTGTGAGGGTGTCCTGCCAGAGCGAGCCGGTGGAGTCTTCGTCGACCGAACCCAACTGCAAGAGGAGAAAAGCAGTTGGCCCGACGACGCTTCCCCGCCATCGTCTCCCTCGCCGTTCACATTGTCTCACGGGGCGGTGTCTGCCGCCGAGGAATAGGAGGGGGCTGCCCGACCCCAGCCCAATAGTCGGGAAGGTTGTGAATTGTCAGGAGGAGCTTAGGGTTGTCAGTATTTGCAGGTTGTGAATTGTGTTTTGTGTTGTGTATTTTGAGAGTACTTTCAGATATGAATGTCTTTTGAATTTCAGATTTGCAGTATTGAACATATGAAGTATTTTATGAACTAGCAAAGTGGGCCGCTCGATGCGCGGGCTAGAATATTATAAAGTTTAATAAATAGCCATATTACATTATTTGTGTAAAGAAAAATTGGAAGAAAGTGTGATTACATTTAAAAAATAATTCTTTATCAAAAATAGTTCTGAATATTTATTTACCTATATTTAAAAATGCATTGTTAACTCAATAATAGGTTTAGTTAACAATCATTGTAAATTTTATACCTACTCACATCTAAATATGGTCAAAACATTTGTAAGCATATTCAGAGATACCATTGTTTATAGTTAAGACTTGAGATAAAGTTATGAGAAGCCACAAAGGTAGTAATTGTGTATTATTACTTTGTCAAATACGTGGTATAAAATTTCCATTACTCAAAGATGGGGCTACAGGCTCGTGAAAACATTATGCACTGAACATGTGTTCACTTAAGTAATAGATCCGACGAAAGGTGAGAAATGGATAAAATGACTCGCAAAGGAACACGTAAATCCTTTTGTTGTTCCGTATTGGTTCCCATAGTGAACATCAGGTGATTTTATAAATATTTTTGCAAAAGATTATATAATGGCAAGATGTGCTCTGATGCTCAATTAAATGCAGAATAAGTAGCAAATCTTAGATCAGACTGACTGAATTTTTTGACTGGAAACTATGAAATTATGCAAGCAAGCAGATGTGAACTCTTGTTTTTTCTTAAACACGCATATACATGTAGATGTCTCAGTACATTCGAAATGTCTACACAAACTCCACATTACAATTATAGAGATTATACTAATTTTATACTTCTGTTCTATTTTAGACAAATCATTTTGACAAGCTACTATTTTCTAGTAGTACACACGCGTCGACCATCTGTGCCTAAAGAGACGCCTCTAATCTTGAAAGGCTGATGATGCCAATGTTTCGTGAAAATGCGAAATTCTTAATTTGAAGATGTTTGAAATATAATCTTGTGGATCTTGATAACTGAAGATAGGACTACTGAGCAGTCTACGTGGATTACTCTGTTGGTACGTCCTGAGGTCATGTGGTCCAGCCAAGTTTTGAGGAAAAAGTGAGTATATATGAGTGTTACAAAGCACGTCCACCATGGAGCAATCAGCGGGATAAATCATTTATTATGTAAATGTAGACACAAACTATAACCGCTTATCGCCCAGCACGCATATTTCTGATGGGTATGCTTATGGCATCTTGACTAATCCCCACGATGCTCCAGTCCAACAGGACAATCATGTCCTTCTGGACCTCATCCTTTTTTCTAATAAAATATAAAGTGACCAAAGGAATGAATCAGCTAGCTTGAATATTCTTCTAAAAAAAGCTAGCTTGTATACGAAGCACTACTTTTACTCATAAATTTAGAATGTCGATATACTATTATTATTTCTAAGAAAATAAATCTACCAATGCAGTTAGTCCTAACTGTGATATTCTACTTCCAAGCCTGAAATCCCAAATTACATATGGATAAAATATTGCTATGAAAATCATATGGAATCTAGGAGTTAGAGAGAAAGTTGCATCTCCAAGCTCTCCATTACAACTGTTACCGTCTTCTAGGCCAAAACGTTCACATAAGCTAGGACTGTAGAGGCAATTGGGCTGACGCTTAGCATGTGTAAAGGCATACATATATATTGTCTAGTTGCTCAAATTCAGATTAATTTATGGTACCTTTGTGCTGCGCCCAATGTAGTTCCAGCCCTCGAGGTCACGCATGGAAATCAAAATCCATATTAGGCTGGTTGTAATGGGGAGTATCATATACTAGTATCATGCATATGATACTAGTGTATGATACTACCTCCCTAATGCATAGTATCATATATTAGTATCATGTAGTACTCTATTTATTGCCATGCATGACACAAAGTAGCATAACATTTATTATGATACGGTATCATGATATGATACTACACCCTCTATTTTTTCATTTAATGATGTGACACCTCATCAAAATTGCCTAGTTGGCATGCATGATACTAACTATGATACTACCATTACGACCAGCCTTAGGGATGGCTCTTTTATGCTATTTTAAAAGCAATATCTACAATTGACCATTTAATCATATAATGTAGAATAATATATTAAACACTCAGATAATTTACAAAATCTGAAACTAAATGGAAAGTTAATTAATCCGCAAAAAATGGAAATTAATATGTACGAATTAAGAGGAAAAAATGAAACAGATGCATCATACCTATGTATTTTTTTTATGATGATGTACGTCAAGACATAGTTAAGTAAGTTAAAAAAAAATATAGGCTTGTCAAGATGCAGTCAAGACATGATATATACACGGCTATTTATTTCTTAATGCTAATGTTGATATGTTGAAAAATTACATAGACTATGTTGTATTATACAGAAATATGTGCATTAAAGAAAACATACCCATATTACATTTTAGTACGTACTTAGATATTCGAAATAAAATAAAAAGTAGGTACCTAGTTAGTTGTGGCTGTGATCGATCTTTTTTCTGCTGTTTGCAAGGCAAGTCTTCTATCCATCTTATACCATCTCATAAAAAGTACGTACCTAGCTAGCTCTTGCTTTGATCTATCTTGTTGCTGCTGATTGCAAGGCAAGTCTTTCATCCATCTTATACCAATCTCCTTTCTGATCGGGATGCATGCATGCGGCGAGTTTGAAACATGAAGCTGTGGACGCATACTATGATTGGTTGACCCGCGGACGGCACTTAGATGCACTTATCAGTGTCGGCGTCATCGGCGGCGGCGGCCGTGTGCATGAGGACGCCGGCGGCGGCCGCATGGGACGTGCATGCACACACTGAAACAAACGTATAGGTACCTAGCTAGATGTGGCTGTGATCGATCTTGTTTCTGCTGTTAAAAGGTACGTACCTAGCTAGCTCTTGCTTTGATCGATCGTGTTGCTGCTGATTGCAAGGCAAGTCTTTCATCCATCTTATACCAAGCTCCTTGCTGATCAGGTTGGATGCATGATGCAAGTTTGAAACATGAAGCTGTCGATGCATACGCGTGGTAGATGATTGGTTGACTCGCGGACGGCACTTAGGTTCACTTATCGGCATTGGCGTCATCAGCGGCGGCAGCCGAGTGCATGAGGACGTCGGCGGCGGCCGCATGGGATGTGCATGCGTACACTGAAACAAACGTGGTTGTGCCTATGATGGCGTCTCGGGACATGCGTGAGAGTAGGGAGGCTGTGTCGACGGCGGCCGGCGAGCATATGTATTGGGAGTACGTAACCCTATCTTTTGACCTTTCTTTTTGTTATTTGTTTTGCTTGGACTTGACCTTCTGTTAGATCGGAGATAAGAAAAACTAATCTAGGGCATAGGTGGGTTGTGATCTATTTTAGAGATCCATCGGTTTTGATCAGCTGGTTAATTTAATAAATGGTTGGATATTTTTGATTTTTGTGAGAATTTTTATATGTGTTTTTTCTTCATTAATGGCAATGGTGGGTAATTATTCCACTTCAAACTTATCTAATGGCTCTAAAATTTTGACCTATTAAATAAACGATCGGATGTTTCTAATTTTTGTGGGATTTTCTACCTAATTCTCTTTTTTCTGGTTAACCCATCATTTACTTTTTAATATAAATAGAATCTAGAGATCTATTTTTAGCACTTAAAAAATCTAGTTTCATAGGAGTATAAAAGTGCAGACAATGTGATTCTCAGAGAAGAAACTGCAAGTTTCAGTTTCAGATAAGAAACTGCAAGTCCAGTTTCAGATAAGAAACTGCAACTTTCAGAGGCAGAGCATTTATATTAACACGGCCTTTTCAAACAGGGTTAACATCATGTTGGAAGTTTTAATCATGGTCGAAAACGGAACTACCAGCCAGTTAACATCATGCTGATTAACATTCATGCATAGCACATCTTCATATGATGCACAGTCAAAATGCCCACACAATGTCGAGTGTGCGAAACACAGAGAAAACGAGGGACGAAGTTTTGGCAAGTGTTGGACGTGGTTTTGGGCTGCCCCGTCTAGGCTTTCATTTTTAACATGCGCAGCCCACGACCTCGGATGGGAGGTCCATAGGCCTGTTTGTATTTTCTTAGGGTCGTCATGTATCGACCGGCCTATGGACCTCCCATCCGAGGTTTTATTTTTGGCAGCCCAATTTATGTATTTTTTTTGAAGAAAACGCAGAGGTATGTTCTATTTTTCTATATAAGAATAGGAACGCCAGGTCCAACTTATGTTTCCCTTCTAACTATATTATATATATTTAAATTATTTTATATGTTGACTGTTTAGTTCACATACTCCCTCCTTTTCGGTTTATAGGGCTTATCTCAAAATTTTAGTTTTTCAATTTTATAAGGCTCAATTTGGTTGTTTTCCATCACATGTTCAGATTCCAAGGTGCATTAAATCATTGCATGCAAGTATTAAGAGAAAATTGACCAATGCATGTACTTTATGCATGCATGCATTGCAATTTATGCATTGATAAACATAATTTTTTGAGGAAAACAAGTGCATTAATTAGGTGCTTTTGCAAACTACAAAAAGTATTCAACCATTCATCATCTACCTTGGTTGGTGAGATTTTTGAATTGAGCCCTATAAACCGAAAAGGAGGGAGTAATTGGCAAATAGATCTCGCCGCCACCCCCCGCCTCCTGACTCCGGGCGTGCCTGCCCCCCTCAGCAAGTCCGCTCGCGCGCCCCATGGAGTCGCCGGCCATATCCACGGGGGAATGGCTGGAAGACAGGCAGATGTACAAGATGCATCTCCCACATGTCTACAAAGCCTTCCCGCGGATGCTCCAGCCGCTCGACTCCGTCGCGCCGGCGGTGTTGCGGGAGACTCGAGGGAGGAGATGGAGGGAGCAGGCGATGCAGATCCGCGACGACGCTCTCTCCTGGACCCAGTGCACGCGCGAATGGAGGGAAGCAGAGGAGGAAGCTGCGAGGGAGGAAGCCGAGGAGGGACCGAATCCGTTCTCTCACTCGCGCAGGTATGCTCGGATGTGCAAGGATCATGTGGATTGGGAGCTGCTGAATCTAGCCCTGCGGATCTACTTCGAAGGAGATTTCTCGGAGAAGCACATGATGCCCCACCCCAATGAGCCGCCGATTGCGTTCGTTCGACGGGCGAAAGGAGAAGTGAATTCAGGAGATCCACGCCGTGCTGCGAGATGGGAATGCTTGACTGGACTCCTGCCCGCCAGCACGCCACCGGAGCCGGAGCAGGTGGATCCCCTACCTTACCTCTCCCCCAAACCTGCAGAAGATTGAAATTAGGCTTGCAATCTGCTTCAATTGAGCTGTCTGGTGGTTATTTCTGCTTCCTGAGAGACAACATCTAGCTGGAGGATGAGCAGGAACCAGGAACTCCGATGAATTTCCCCTATCATAATGGGGGGAAGCGCCGGTTGGGCAGTGGTACGGCCCACCTCCGCCCCAAATGGGGGCACAATCTGGGCAGGCTCCTGTAATTGCCCAAGATCAATCTGCTGGTGGTTCTGACTCTCAGATCAATGGGAAATCTCAAGGCAAGAATCAGCAAAAGAAGAGATAGGACATCCAGAAAACTGCTCCTGCCCCTGCTTCGGGCCTTATGGCATACTCTGAGGTGATCTGCTACAACTGTGGGGAACCAGGGCATCATTTGGATAAATGTGTCAAGCTCAAGAGTTGTTTTATCTGCAAAATGGTTACCCATAAAGTTGAGAATTGCCCTGTCAGAAGGAAAACCCACAGTTCTGCTAGATATGTTGGAAGTGATAGAAATACTGCTTACTTCCATGCAGTAGCTAACCAGAGGAGGAGGAAAACCCTCATTCACTCCCTTGATGGCCCTAATGGCCCTGTTACTGAGGTAGATGAGATGCTGAAAGTGGCTAGTGACTTCTACAAAGACCTGTTTAAGAAAGAAAACCCTTCTGGGTTCTCTCTACAAAACAATTTTTTTCTCTGCTTCTGAAAAAGTCTCTCCTGCTGAAAATGAGCTGCTAGAAGCCCCTTTTTCAGAGACAGAGGTGAAGGAAGCCATTTTTAGCTCTTATCCTGATGGGGCTCCTGGTTCTGATGTGATTCCCTTCTTATTTTACCAGCATTTTTGGGACTTGGTGAAAAATGATCTCTTAGATCTTTTCCAAGCCTTTCATAGAGGAGAGTTGGATCCAGCAACTTACTCATGGGGGGTCTGTTGGGGTCAAGTTAAATAACTGTGAAAGTGATTTTTTCCTTGTTGGTAAAGGCCTTAGGCAAGGTGACCCCATCTCTCCGCTTTTGTTTAACTTAATAGTGGACGTTCTTACTAAAATGCTGAGCAAAGCTGCTGATCATAGTCTGATTGCAGGGCTCTGTCCTGAGCTCTGCCCTGGTGGCATCATCTGCCTTCAATATGCAGATGATACCATCCTTTTCTTAGACAATGACTCCACACATGCTAGCAATCTGAAAACTGTTCTAACCTGGTTTGAACAAGTCTCAGGCATGAGAATCAACTACTCTAAAAGTGAACTCATCCCTATCAATATGGATGATCAGGAGTTAGCTGACTTCCTCTCTATTCTAGTCTGTAATAAGGTAACTTCCCTATTAAGTACCTAGGTATCCCTCTCCACTATGATAAACTGAGGAGAGAGAGGATATCCAACCCCTTCTGGATAAAATCATTAAAAGGATTGCCGGGTGGAGGGGCAAACTTCTCTCTTACAGAGGTAGATTGATCCTCATACAAGCTTGTTTGGCTAGCATTCCAGTGTATCTCCTCTCCTTCTTCAAGTTCCCTAAATGGGCAGTGAAACTCATCAATTCTTAAATGTCTCATTGCTTGTGGAATGATTTTGAGGGAAATAGGAAGCTACACCTTGCTAATTGGGCCCTAGTCTCTATGAAAAAAGATTTTGGAGGCCTAGGCATACCTAACCTCCAAGAAATTAACATCTGTCTTCTAGGGTCTTGGATTAAAAGATTCTATGAGGAAGACCTAAAACCCTGGAAGCTTCTTATTGCCCATAAATACCTAGGAAATAAACCTAATATTTTTGTCCCTTCCTCCAACCCTAAGACCTCTAGATTCTGGAAAGGATTAAAATCTATTATGCATGCCGTGAAATTTGGCTACAAATGGAACATAGGGGATGGGAGCAGAACCAGGTTCTGGGAAGATAGTTGGTTTGGCACATCCCCCCTAGCAGTCCAATTTTGGCCTATTTACTCTATCCTCAATGAGCTTAAAAAAAGTGTCAATGAAGTTTGGGACGGTCAATGCCTAAAACTCTCTTTAACAAAAGCATTACCTTTACTGCCGAGCCGTATGCCCTGATTTGGCAGCTGGACAATAAGGGGAAGTATTCTTCCAGCTCCCTCTATCATGTTATCAACTTTAGAGGGGTTCAACCCGTGTTTATCCCTGCTGTCTGGAAATTGAGAGTTCCCCCTAAAATTCATGTATTTCTCTGGCTTCTCTCCAAAAACAAATTGATGACAAGGGATAACCTTAGGAAGAGACACATCATCAAACCCCTTGATTGTGTTTACTGCTTGGAACAAGAGTCTTGTTCTCACCTATTTTTTGAATGTATAGTGCTAAACATCTCTGGGCCCACATTGAGGAATATTTCTCTAGTCAGATTGGCTCATCCTTCAAATCTGTCGCAAGATTCTGGATTGCTACCAAAAAGTGCTCAGTTTTAAACACTGTTAGCTCAGCTGTCCTTTGGTGCCCCTGGAAATATAGAAATGCTATGATTTTCAGTAACACCTCCTGGATTTCCATTCTGCAGGTCTTGAGGTTGATCAAGAACATGGTAAGGAACTGGGCGATTCTCTCCTCCGGATCGGACAAGGACAAGTTGATGAGCTTCGTGGAAACCCTAACAAGATCCCTCCAGAAACCGTTGGCGATCACTTGTGGCTGAACAAGGCTCGACCTGCTCTGGGGCTGGACCCGTGGGCTCGTCTCAAGATCTCTGATGAAGATGATGGGCACCTGGCGCAGAAAAAGAGGGACATCCACCATGCTACGCCTTCCAGCCCGGTGTATCCGCTTGCTTACTGGTCGCCGCAGGCTGACACCGCCCCTCGGCTGAAGACCATGAAGGCTTCGCTGGACCCTCCTTGTGTCATTTGAGTGCTCTATCCGCTCTGCCTTTGGCACCGCTCGGGTGATTTGTGTTATTCAGAGAACTTGTTCATCCACCCCCTAGTTTGTAGCTTTTCTACCTTTGCTTTCGAACTGCTCTTTGAGCTGCTGTATCAGAATATGTTGTGGTTTCGTTCTCAGCAATGGAACCGGGGAGATGCTCCCTGTTTTTCTATTTTTTTTCATATGTTATTATATATTATTTTTATTGTCATCATATATTTAACAGATACTTACATATGTAAGAAAACAATATCCCGCATCTTATTAACTTATAAAAATAATTTCTTAACAAATAAAATCCTGGATTGTTTTGGCACGAAAATCCTAGTGATTGTGTACAAAAGCTTGGTAAGATTTAAGGACGAATGTAATAATATCACTTATTATTCAAATATATTTATAACAAAATGTTCAGCCCCTTTTTATTTTTTGATAACATTGCTGGCCCAACGCAACATTATAATTAGAATCAGCCCAGCAAAATCGTGTATTTCGAGAAAGTGCAAATGGCATGTAATTTTTTAGGAAATAAAATAAACGGGCCGCATGGACGCTACATTATTTGTTCACCCAGCCGAGCTAATGACTGTAATTTAAAAAAAGATCAAATTGACTGTAAATTCTACCGCGCAAAAAAAGACTGTAAATTCTGGAAAAATGGGTTGAATACATGCCACATTTTTGGAGGCTGAAATATGGGCCAATAGGTCGAAGCGAATGCAAGTCGTTGTCAATTTAGTCAACAAATGATTCTGACATGTTAGCCGTTGGATTCACATCCAACGACAGGCATCCATCTTCAATCTCTCGTCTTCTTCCTCCAGCGCCGTCGGGACCACCTCCCGCCTCCTGCTGCTAGCAGCTCTGCTTAGCATGCTTCGCTATGAAGCGCTACTCCACCGTTGGCCAGGCCATCCCTCCACCCCTCCACACCTCCTGTTCTTCTCCACCGACTGCCGAACCACAGCGCACTAGAACCAGTTAACCCTCGTACACCTCTCTGTCTGCGACTCTACTCCCCCGTCTTCCCATCTCCGGCTCGTTGCTGTCCGGGGCCTCGCCGTCGTCCACCACCTTGGATGCGCTCGGCGCGGCGTGGTCAACGTGGTCAACGAACGACACCATCGGAAGTAGACTGTGCGTGGAGAGGCTGACAGCTGGGTCCATGGCCGCACACAAGGAAATGCCTCCTTATTACGCGCAAAATAATGATTCCTCCACCTGACATCTGGGACCCACCGGAAGGGCCTCTGTATTTCATGAAATAAAGTGCCCCCCGCTGACATGTCGGACCCACCAGCTATCTTCGCACGCAAGGAAGTGCCTCCTTATTACGCACAAAAAATGAATATTCCCCCTGCCAGCTGGAACCCAGCATAGTGGGAGGCTGACTTGTGGGCCTACCAAGTTGACGGGGACGGAGGGCTTTGTCAACTTAGTCAATATGAACGATTCTAGCTCCAGTGACCGTACGATGTCCATCCAACGGCCGTAGTGCTTCTTCAACCTCTGGTCTTCTTGCTCCAGCCGCCCAAAGCAGCGATGGTCGTGCCGCATGCTCCTGCCTCCCGTGGCAGGCTGTGCTGCCGCAGAGGCCTCACCGCCCCCTACTATTCCCACCGCTGGTCAGGCCCTGCGGTGACGGCAGTCTCACCCCGCAGCCGAACCAGTGAACCCTCGTAGTCCTCTCCGCGCGGGCTTCCACTGCCGCGTCGTCCCCTTCCTAGGCCTCGCCGTCATCCACCGCCGTGGTGCTCTCCACGCGGCGTGGTCAACGTGGTCAAGGAACGACTTGCACCGGAAGAGTACTGCACGTGGAGAGGCTGACAGCTGGGTCCATGGCCACAGCCCAGTTCTTTGTGATTTGCCAAGTAAGTCGCTTTGTCAGGCCTGTTGGGCTGCAAATCTTTCAAGACGAGGAGAGTTTTCATTCGGCTGGCCGAGAAAATGGCCCATTAGTAATGAGAAATGGGTTGTACATTTTTAAAACACATCAAACCGGCAATTAGTTTCAAATATATTTTTTTCATTTTAAGATTTTAAATTACATTAATTTTTATGCGTGGAGAATTTGTTGGATTTTATATTGATATACATTTATTTTTAAAATCAGTTCGAATGTGAGTCGAAATTTCGGGATCAAAAACAGTTCGGACCGCACCGAAAGATGCAAAATTTCGTATAATTTTTTAACCGTTGCCACAATATGGGCTGCAATGCTAACAAAAAGAATATGGGCTCAAAAAAATCTTAAGAATTAGCAAATGAGCTGTAAATTATTAGAAATAATGGCAGATGGGTTGTATGCTATTTTCCATAGATTTGAGGCTTTCCTAAAAAAAAAGGTTGACGCACAAGCACTGACTGTTGGATGTCCATCCAACGGCCGTCGTGCTTCTTCAATCTCTGCTCTTCCTGCTCCAGCCGCTCAAACAATCGTCGGCGGGACTGCCTGCTACCTCCTCCTCGTGGCCGGCTGTGCTGCCGCGCAGGCCTCACCGCCCGACCGTACTCCCAATGCTGGCCTAGCATCCCTCTACTCACCCACACCTACTGTTATTCTCCAGCGATGGCAGACGAACCAGTAAACCCTCGTATAGTCGTACTCCCCTCCGCGTGGGAAACAACTGCCGAGTCTTCCCTGCCTCCGTGTCGTCCCCTTCCTAGGCCTCGCCGTCGTCCACTGCCCTGGTGCTCTCGGCGCGGCATGGTCAACATGGTCAAGGAACGACTTCCATCGGACGTGGACTGTACGTGGAGAGGCTGACAGCTGGGTCCACGGTGGCAGCAAGGAAGTGCTTCCTTATTACGCGGAAAATAATGATTCCTCCACCTGACAGCAGGGACCCACTGGACGGGCCACCGTATTTCGCGAAAAAAACGTTTCCCCCCTGACTGCTAGGACCCACCAGCTACACCTTCGCACGCAAGGAAGTGCGTCCGGGCAAAAAAAAATAATTCGCCCCCTTGACTGCTAGGACCCACCAGCTACATCTTCGCAGGCAAGGAATTGCCTGACAGTCGGGACCCACCTGATCGAAGCGTACGTAGCGTTGTCATTCTGGTCGCGAACGTGTACGTACATATATACTGGTGGATGTAGAGGCGCGCACGTGTCGTAGTAGAGGCGCACACGTAGCATGTACACGTACGTACAACGGCCAGGGTGCAAGAAAGAAAATACGGCCACGTATGTGTACATACGGGCGGGGTCTCGAACGCCTACTCGCGCATACGTACTCCGAGGGCTCGTGTACATGGCTGGGCCGGAACGGAGAAACAACGTCGTCGCCGTGTTCATGGGGAGGCAACGGAATGCGTCGTGTTCATCGGGAGGCAACGCGGCTGGGTCGGAACGGAATATGCGGTCGTGTTCATCGGGAGGGCTTGGACGGAAGAGGCGATGGAAACGAGGCCTCGCGTACCGCAGAACGGAGGAAACGAACCTCCCACGGTCGAAACGGGGGTCCTGTTGATCGGGAGGGGTGTGGCGTACCGCAAAACGGAGGAAACATACCTCCTATGGTCGAAACGGGGGTCCTGTTGATTGGGAGGGGTGTGGCGTACCGCAAAACGGAGGAAACAGACTTGTGTTGGAGCGCTACGGTTGAAACGGGGGTCCTGTTCATCGGGAGGGGTGCGACGTACCGCAAAACGGGACTCCACGGGATACTGTTCATCTCCACCGTCGACCCCATCTAGCCTCCACGAGCTATTGTTCATCCACCGTCGACCTCCTCCAGCCTCCACGGGCTCCTGTTCATCCAGCCTCCACCGTGTGCTACTCCACCGGCTACTGTTGAACCACCCCTCCACCGTCTACTGTTCATCCAGCCCTCCACACCACGGGGTCCTGTTCAACCACCCTCCACGGGCACCCCTCCACCGTCTACTGTTCATCCTGCCATCCACAACGGGGTCCTATTCATCCACCCCTCCACGGGCACCCCTCCAGCGTCTACTGTTCATCCAGCCCTCCACCACACCACGGGATCCTGTTCATCGAGAGGCAACGCCACCGCTCACTGTTCATCCAAACCCCCCCGCAACGCTCACTGTTCATCCCATCAATCGGCTTCAGTTAGCAGCAGTAGCCAAGGAATCACTCGATTGGGTTCAGTTAACAGCCATCGATCAATCGCTCGGGTTCAGTAACGCGTAGCCTGCAGTGCAATCGCCCGGGTTCAGTTAGAGCCCAACGCCTTGCTCGGGTTCAGTTAGAGACAACGCCTCACACACACGAGTGTACGTGTACGAGAGAAACGCGCATCGCTCGGCCCCCGACCTCCCACCGTAACCGGGAACTCCCCGAAATTTTCGTCCCCCTCGCTTCTACCACGGTTTTTTCCGTCGTGGACGGCCCAAAGAATGTCATGCAGCTGCATCTCCGGCCCGCCCAGGACGAAAAGCCCATTTTCTGTCATGATTTTTTGTCATAGAAGTAGGAGCCCACCACATCTATGATGATACCGGGTTTTGTCACGATTATCGTCATAGAAGTGTCATATGTATGACAGATTTTTTTTTGTTCGGCCCAAAATGTCACGTATGTGTCTTTTTTTGTAGTGCTAGAAGGGCGTGGTATCCGCTACTGAATGGGGCCACTTGGAATGTGATTTCTTCGGACCTGTAATTTTCTGGCGTGCCGAATACCACATCTAGTGTGATTTTCCCAGCGCAATGTGCCTCCCGACTGGGGATGATTCCTCTAAAGGTTGTGCTTCTTTGCTCAATAAGGTTCCAGTCTATTTCCATTTTTTGAAAGAGTTTTGTAACGCCCCGGATTCGATGCGGCAGGTGTCCGCCAGTTATTTGTCGTCATTGCCATGTCATGTGCTTGCGTGTTGCACTTTGCCCTGTCATCATCTGCATTTCATATCATGTCATCATGTGCATCTCATGTTGCATACGTGTTAGTCTCATGCATCCGAGCTTTTTCCCCGTTGTCCGTTTTGCAATCCGGCACTCCTATGTCACCCGGCGCCCCTTTTGCCTCTTTTCGTGTGCGGGTGTTAAATGTTCTCGGAATGGACCGAGGTTTGTCAAGCGGCCTTGGTATAGCACCGGTAGACCGCCTGTCAAGTTTCGGGTCATTTGGAGGTCGTTTGATACTCCAACGGTTAACCGGGTATCCGCAAAGGCCTCTTTTGTGTGCAGGCCAACACCCCCTTCAAAGCAGCCCAATAACCCATCCTACCCCCCTCATTCCTCTTGGTCGTTCGATCACGATCGCGTGGCCGAAAACCGCACTCCATTTGGAGCCTCCTAACTCCTCCTACCTATAAATATGTGTCTCCCCCGTCCAAATCGCAGTTGAAACCCTAAAAATCTCCTCCTCGCGCGCCGGACATGTCCATCCCGCCGCCGGACACGTCCGCCGCCGCCGCCCGGCGAATCACGCGCCGCCACCTGTCCCCGCGCCGCCGCCCACCGCCGCCGGCCCGCGAGCCCGCAGCGGGCCCGCGAGGCCCATCGCCTCCGCGCCGCCTCCCGCGTCCTCCCGAGCGCCCGCGCCGCCCGGCTCGCGCCGCCCCGCCGCCAACTCCGGCCGCGCCGCCACCTCGCCGCCTCCCCGCGCCGCCCGCGCCTCCCTTCCACCCCGCCGCCTGCGCCCGCGCTCCTCCGCGCCCGCCGTCGCCTCCTCGGCTCGCCGCCGGCCGGATCCGGCGAGATCCGGCCCGGAGGAGCCCCGCCGGCCGCCCCTTCCTCCTTCTCCGGTGAAGCTCCGACCGTCCTCGTTTCCCGCGCCAGATTCAGATCCGGAGAGGTTGACTTTCCCCGACCCCCGAAATCGTCTAAGTCTTTTTCTGCAGATTAATTGTTGCATCTTCATTGTGCCATAACTCTGCATCCGTGTCTCCGTTTTGGGCGTGTAGCATATCAGATTGTTTGTCTCGACGAGTACATCATTTCATATCATTGCATCATTTTCATTTGAGCTCATCTTAATGCACGAAATGCTGTTAAAAGAGGGCTATGTGATGTTAGTTTCAGATTCTCAGCAGAACATGCACTTTTGTCTTTTTTGCCATGATTGATGTGTGCATCCTATGATCTTGATCGCTACATGTGTTTTGTAATATGCCATGCCAACTTTGCTGTGGTGCAACCCATTTGTCATGATATGCCATGCCAACTTTGCTGTGGTGCAACCCATTTGTCATTATATGCCATGTATTGTTTGTTTCAAGCTTGCAAAGTAGCTTACTCAAAGTTGCTGATTTCAGAGACTTAGAATTTCACTAAGTCTTTGTCTGCTGTTATTTTTATGCCATGTATTCATGTTGCTACAGTGAGATCCATGCCTCTTTTGAGGATGATCATTAAGGATGTTTTGTAGATATGGTTATGCTCTATCCATCCATGCCTCTGTTTGCATTTATGGAGCACCTTATCTTGACTCAATCGAGCTCTACTTTTGCTATAAAATGTTCCTGGCAGATTGTTTACGTGTTATTCAATTTTGCCAAGGTTGTTGTAGTTGATCCTTGCATGTTATGTTGTTGTTCTTGCCATGCCTATCTTCTATGCCATGTCTAGTTGCTGGGTGTATGCTTAGTTTGTCATGCAATGGCTCTTAGTGAGTGCATCGAGCTCGTAAACATGCCTACTTGTTATCTGTTTATGCCATGCTCCAGTTTTTCACAGTCTGAATCTGTTTACGAAACTTGCTATGTTTACATGGGTGCCATCATATCTTATGACCCCTTTTGGCTCATGGTCAGTAAGGGAATTTTGTTAAATGCTTTGAGTAGATTCATGCCATGCTCTTGTTTGACATGATAGCTTCCTGTAACATGTTGTTTGATAGCTCTAAACATTGCAACCTGATGTTATTTCTGCCATGTCCTGAAATTCTGCTAAGTCTCTGAACCTGTTATTATTTGCCATCTTGCCATGTCCTTTTGAGCATGTTCTAGTAGTTTCTGGAGTTAGCTCAGTGTTCATGTTTTGTCATGCTTTACCTTTACATCATGTCCATGCCTTTCGTTTTCATGATGATATCCTGTAGCATGTTGTTTTGACGCTTGCTAGATGCCTAGTTGCTGTTTTGGGCAGATTGTTGTTATATCTTGTATAGGGTGTATGCGTTGCACCGTGGCATCGTTTTAAGTGTGCTCTATATGAAACTTGCTTAGTTTTGCATGTAGTCTCATATTACCTTGTTGCATCCATGTTTTGAGGTGTTTGCTTGATGTTTGTATGCATTTTGCATCAATGCCATGCTTAACTTGTTTTGCTCATATCTTCTAGGCCGTAGCTCCAAATCTAATGAACTTTATATGTAACTTGACTAGAATTTCGTGTAGATCATCGTGGTGCATCTTAACTTGCTGTTTAACAACTTTAACATAAGGTTTATTCAGATCTGGACCAATTTCGAAATTTGCATATGAGGACTTACCGGAGTTGTTCTATGTTGTTTCCGGCCTCATTTAAACTTGCTTAATGTGTTGCTCTTGTATGCAACATCTCTTGCCATGAGTAGCTTCATGTAGCCTTGTCATGCATCATACTTGGTTGTGCATCATTCCTTGTTCATGTGTGGTGTGTTTACCATGTTGTGTGCTTCTTCTCGATAGTTCCCGTTTCGTTGCGATCGTGAGGATTCGTTCGCCTACGCTTGGTTCATCTTCGTGGCTTCATCTTCTTCATGGATTCGTACTTCTTCCTAGTGGGATTTCAGGCAAGATGACCGTCACCTTGGATCTCATTACTGTCATTGCTATGCTAGTTGCTTCGTTCTATCGCTTTGCTGCGTTACCTACCACTTGCTCCTCAAGCCTTCCAAATTGCCATGAACCTCTGACCTTTGTTACCCTTCCTAGCAAATCGTTGTTTGGCTATGTTACCGCTTTTGCTCAGCCCCTCTTATAGCGTTGCTAGTTGCAGGTGAAAATGAAGATTGCTCCATGTTGGATTATGTTTATGTTTATGTTGGGATATCACAATATCTCTTATATTATTAATGCATCTATATACTTGGTAAAGGGTGGAAGGCTCGGCCTTATGCCTGGTGTTTTGTTCCACTCTTGCCGCCCTAGTTTCCGTCATATCGGTATTATGTTCCCGGATTTTGCATCCCTAATGCGGTCGGGTGATTTATGGGACCCCCTTGACAGTTCGCTTTGAATAAGACTCCTCCAGCAAGGCCCAACATTGGTTTTACCATTTGCCTCACCTATGACCTTTTATTTCCCTTGGGTTTCCGGAGCCCAAGGGTCATCTTTATTTTAGCTCCCCCGGGCCAGCGCTCGTCGTGAGTGTTGGTCCAAACCGTCAGCCGCCGGTGGCCACCAGGGGCAACTCTGGGTTCGCCTACCGGAAGTTTGGACAATCCGGTGTGCCCTGAGACCGAGATATGTGCAGCTCCTATCAGGATTTGTCGGCACATCCGGGCAGCTTTGCTGGTCTTGTTTTATTACTGTCGAAATGTCTTGTAGCCGGGATTCCGAGACTGATTAGGTCTTCCCGGGGAGAAGGAATATCCTTCGTTGATCGCGAGAGCTTATCATGGGCTAAGTTGGGATACCCCTGCAGGGTTTGAACTTTCGAAAGCCGTGCCCGCGGTTATGGGCAGATGGGAATTTGTTAATGTCCGGTTGTAGAAAACCCGAAGTTGATCTTAATTAAAACACATCAACCGCGTGTGTAACCGTGATGGTCTCTTCTCGGCGGAGTCCGGGAAGTGAACACGGTGTTGGAGTTATGTTTGACGTAGGTTGTTCTAGGATCACTTCTTGATCATTACTAGTTAACGACCGCTTGCTTTGCTTCTCTTCTCGCTCTTATTTGCGTAAGTTAGCCACCATACATTGCTTAGTCGCTGCTACAACCTCACCACTTTGCCCCTTCCTCACCCCTTTAAGCTTTGCTAGTCTTGATAGCCATGGTAATGGGATTGCTGAGTCCTCGTGGCTCACAGATTACTACACCACCAGTTGCAAGTACAGGTTATGCGATGATCATGACGCGAGAGCGATGTTTATTTGTGTTGGAGTTCTTCTTCTGCTTCTTCTTCGATTGAGGGATAGGTTCCTGGTCGGCAGCCTGGGCTAGCAGGGTGGATATTGTTTGAGTTTCTGTTTATGTTTCATCCGTAGTCGGATGTTGATCTTGTATGATGTCTTGTTGTATTCATGTGGCATTGTATGTATTGGATGTGTCCCCACTATTATGTAATGTTGATGTAATGATATCCACCTTGCAAAAGCGTCTTCAAGATGCGCTTCTATCCTTGGTGGGACCTTCGAGTTCCTTTAGGATAGGGTCGCATCTTGGGCGTGACAAGTTTCCTCGTAAATGAGGTTTAATCCGCTGCCGCCGTCCATGAGCACTTTAGTGAGCCGAAAGCCGTCCACAATTGGAGTAAGGACTAATGCGGCTGGTACTCGGGCTGTTCGGAATTTAGGTTCGTCACTGGCATTGAAGGTGATAGCCGTGTCGCTCCATGGATTTATTACTGCCACCTAGCAGATCTCGGCAAGGCTGTGGAGTGCTCGCTTGCGCCTATTATTTGAGGCGAATGTCTCGAAGACTGTTAAAACCGTATTGTAATCCACGGGATGTTTCTCTGCGGTGTTTTGAATGAGGAGATCCTCGCCGCTCTTAGCAACCTGCCGGAGTACCCAACATGCTCTAAGGCTGTGTGTTGGTGTGGTATCCACCGTACTGTGAATTTTGCAGGGTCCATTAAGCCATCCCTCCAATACGGTTCCATGCCCTGTAGTGGGCTTTTGCTTTTTTGCGATTGAATCGGGTGACTTACGAGGGTGCACCCTTTTAATTCGGACTGGGTGTTTAGCCAAAGCCGGGTTATCCCAAAATTTTGTTTCGGTTTTCTAGGCACTTTCCATCGCACAGTACTTCCGTACTATGGCCGTCAAGTCAGCGAAGTGTGCTATGTTGTGGCGGCTTATGGCGTTAAGTATTCCCTTGTCCGTGCAATTATTGCAAAAGAATGAAATTGCGTCTTCCTCACGACAGTCCTTGACCTTGTTCATTACAAGGAGGAATCTGGCCCAGTAGTGATGTACTGTTTCCTGGGGCTCTTGTCTAACGTGGGAGAGATCGCTTGTATCTGGTGGGTGGGCGGATTTGAGTCCGGACCCCGACCCGATCTTAGACCCAGGGGCATGGGAGTTTCCGATCTTGGAAGTTCGGGCTCCGAGATGTCGCCCGATAGGTCTGGCCCACTGCCTGATTCTAGGCTCGAGGCTTGGGCGATGTCCTTTCGTAGACGGGTATCCGACTCGGAGAGCTCTAGAATCCGGACATAGTTTGTCCTCAAGATAGAGGAAAAAATGCCGCATTGTTCCTCCACCACCGCTACCTGATGGGTGACCGGCGAAGAGTTAATCTCCCTTTGGTCGGGTTTAAGCCCAATCCGATCATAGTCCGTAGTGACTCCCAAAGCAGCGATGCGATCCAAGAGCTCGTTTAGGGAGGAGAGCTCAATTGGATCTATCTTCTCGGCAAGTTCCGAGCAGACGTGGAGGCTGTTTTCGATGACCCGAGAAGTCATTGTCGGCGCCGCAGCCGAACGGGCGGTCATGACGAAACCGCCTAGACGGAGAGTCTGGCCGATAGCCAGGGCTCCCCCAGAGGTGACGCTGTCCTTGACAACGAGGCGAGACATCCTTCCTTACGGTGACGACACAGTGGAACTCTCAATGAAAGCACCAATGTCGGTGTCAAAACCGGCGGATCTCGGGTAGGGGGTCCCGAACTGTGCGTCTAAGGTGGATGGTAACAGGAGGCAAGGGACACAATGTTTACCCAGGTTCAAGCCCTCACGATGGAGGTAAAACCCTACTTCCTGCTTGATCGATCTTGATGATATGAGTAGTACAAGAGTTGATCTACCACAAGATCGTAGAAGCTAAACCCTAGAAGCTAGCCTATGGTATGATTGTTGTTGTCCTACGGACTAAACCCTCCGGTTTATATAAACACCGGAGGGGGCTAGGGTTACACAGAGTCGGTTACAATGGGAGGAGACCTACATATCCGTATCGCCAAGCTTGCCTTCCACGCCAAGAGAGTCCCATCCGGACACAAGACGAAGTCTTCAATCTTGTATCTTCATAGTCCAACAGTCCGGCCAAAGGATATAGTCCGGATGTCCGGATACCCCCTAATCCAGGACTCCCTCAACCATCTTGTCATAACACGCAGAAGACGTAAAGCTTATAATATTAATAAATCATTGTTCGGTTGCAAATTATTATTAGCTCCAAAAAGAAAAGAATCAACTTAGTATTAAGAATCATGTTTATCTTACAAAGAAAAATAAGTAAACATTAGTATTGTTATCTTTTTTTGTGGGGTGTGTTGTTTTCTACCTAAACACTAAAAAATAAGCATAATGTAATTTAAACAGGAAAAGTTTGAAACATACATGCTTTGATATCTTGATCTGATGGAAAACTTATGTATTTTGTGGCAAGTTGTCAATGTCCAAAATCTGGCTAAAAAATAAAATGGTCAGAAAAACTCATAAATCTAAAAACCTATGAAGGTGCAAATCAGTTACACGACTACTACATGTTAAGACTCGTCGAATATACAATAGAAGATTCAATTACCTGTGATCAATACTGAAATTGGGAGTAGTTAAAATTGTTTAAACAGATGAAGTTTATAAATCCTATATTTTTTATCCACATACCAATATTACGATATATTAACTTTGGTCATATAATTTTTGTATTGAGACTCTTAGGGCATAGTAGGCCTGTTCAAATTCAGTACGCGCAGCCAGTGAAAGGAATTCACTCGCCAATCATTTACAATATCTTATACTGGACCCATATAATATGCAGAGCTAAAAACAAACTAATGACTAATCACACCTGCAGTCTGCAGTATCAAGTGTGGTAGGATTGAGTGTTGGGGAACGTTGCAGAAAATTAAAATTTTTCCTACGGTTTCACCAAGATCCATCTAGGAGTTCATCAAGCAACGAGTATTCAGATTAGATAGCATCTACATACCACTTTGTAGATCGCAACGGAAGCGTTCGAGTGAACGTGGATGAGGTAGTCGTACTTGCCGCGATCCAATTCACCGATGATCTAGTGCCGAACGGACGGCACCTCCGCGTTCAACACACGTACGGGACGGGAGACGTCTCCTCCTTCTTGATCCAGCAAGGGGAAGGAGAGGTTGGGGATGAAGGCTCCAGCAACAGCACGACGGCATGGTGATGGTGGAACTGCAGTACTCCGGCAGGGCTTCGCCGTGCTCAATGGAGGAGGAGGAGGTGTTGGAGAGGGAGAGGGAGGCGCCAGGGCAATGGGTGATCAGCCCCCTCTCTCCCCCCTTTATATAACCCCCTAGGGGGGGCGCCGGCCCTAGGAGATGAATCTCCTAGGGGGGGGCGGCGGCCAGGGCAGGGGGGCTTGCCCCCCAAGCAAGGGGGGCGCCCCCCTTTAGGGTTTCCTTCCCCCAAAACCCTAGGCGCATGGGGCCCATGGGGGGGAGGCGCACCAGCCCACTATGGGCTGGTTCCCTCCCTCATACAGCCCATGGGGCCCTCCGGGATAGGTGGCCCCACCCGGTGGACCCCCCGGGACCTTCCGGTGGTCCCGGTACAATACCGATAACCCCGAAACTTGTCCCGATGTCCGTATGATGACTTTCCATATATAAATCTTTACCTCCGGACCATTCCGAAACTCCTCGTGACGTCCGGGATCTCATCCGGGACTCCGAACAACATTCGGGTTACTGCACATACATATCCCTATAACCCTAGCGTCACCGAACCTTAAGTGTGTAGACCCTACGGGTTCGGGAGACATGCAGACATGACCGAGATGGCTCTCGGGCAATAACCAACAGCGGGATCTGGATACCCATGTTGGCTCCCACATGCTCCACGATGATCTCATCGGATGAACCACGATGTCAAGGATTCAATTAATCCCGTATACGATTCCCTTTGTCAATCGGTATTTTACTTGCCCGAGATTCGATCGTCGGTATACCAATACCTCGTTCAATCTCGTTACCGGCAAGTCACTTTTCTCGTTACCGTAATGCATGATCCCGTGATCAAAACACTTTGATCACATTGAGCTCATTGTGATGATGCATTACCGAGAGGGCCCGGTGATACCTCTCCGTCAAGCGGAGTGACAAATCCCAGTCTCGATCCATGTCAACCCAACAGACACTTTCAGAGATACCCGTAGCATACCTTTATAGTCACCCAGTTACGTTGTGACGTTTGGCACACCCAAAGCACTCCTACGGTATCCGGGAGTTACACGATCTCATGGTCTAAGGAAAGGATACTTGACATTGGAAAACTCTAGCAAACGAACTATGCGATCTTATGCTATGTTTAGGATTGGGTCTTGTCCATCACATCATTCTCCTAATGATGTGATCCCGTTATCGATGACATCCAATGTCCATAGTCAGGAAACCATGACTATCTGTCGATCAACGAGCTAGTCAACTAGAGGCTCACTAGGGACATGTTGTTGTCTGTTATTCACACATGTATTACGATTTCCGGTTAACACAATTATAGCACGAATAAAGACAATTATCATGAACAAGGAAATATAATAATAATGCTTTTATTATTGCCTCTAGGGCATATTTCCAACATTGAGAACATTGCATAAGTTATGTCGAGGAAGATGTGGAATAACAATACCCATTTTTTTGGAAACAAGGCAAAAGATTTGCCATTTTCATTGATTAAGGAGAAATGTAAGTTTGACGACATTAGAGCCCCGCCGAAGCGAGACAGAGACAAAGGCCTACTCTCGCGGCATCAAATTACACAAATGTCTAGCGCCCACCAGAGCCCAGATAGATGCCTCCTCTTTAATAGCACGCACGATCACCGACACTGGCGCCGCCTTTGCCCTGAACACACGTGCATTCCGTTCCTTCCAAATCTCGCAGCCTACAAGATGGAGTAGGGAGGCCAAGGCTGTCATTGGCTGCGCGTTATTGGTGAGGATCCCATCCGACCAAGATCTCACCGTGTCGTAGTTCCTCCAAGGGGTGGTATTGACATCCAAGTGTAGCCATGCAAGGACCTCCTTCCAGACCTGAATGAAGAAGTGGCACTTGAACAATAGGTGTGCCGCAAACTCACGCACTTGATTGAAGGGTGGGCATCAATCACAGTTTGGCCACCCACGATGTTGAAGTCTGTTCGCCGTCCAGATCCTATTTTGCGTGACCAACCATGAAAAAAAAATTACATTTGGGGGGTGCCCAAGCCTTCCAGACAATAGTTTGCAAGTTTGATTGAACAAGGCCAGCAAATTGCGCCAAGTAGGCCATCTTGGCAGAGTAACACCCATCACTTGAGAGCTTCCAGAGGATGGTGTCTGGGACACCCGGTTGGATATTGACGCACGAGAGCTTGTTCCAAAGAGCAACAAATTGTTTGAGGTGAACTAGAGATAATCCCGCACTCATGTCGATCAAATTTACCCAGTTGTCATCTGCGAGCACCGAAGCAACCATGCCATGCTTCTTCCTTGATAGCTCGAATATTTTTGGTGCAATGTCTTTGGGGCGGATGCCATCTAGCCAATATGATTCCCAGAACTTGGCCTTGGAGCCATCGCCAAGCGTGACTTTAGTGGCGGCCGTGAAAATGTCCTAATCTTCCTTGCCACAAGGGATCTCCGTACCGTACCATGCCCTTGGCGGGTCATCCCACTCCAACCAGAGCCATCTCAAACGGAGCGCGGTGGCAAACTTTCCTAGATTGAGGATTCCCAGGCCCCCAAACTGCTTGGGCCTATAGACATTCTCCCAACTAACTTTACATTTGCTGCCGGACACAGTGTCTGTACCGGCCCAAAGGCAGGCTCTCCGTAGTCTGTCCAACTTCTGACGCACCTCCAATAGGAGGTTCCAGAGGGGTGATATGATAGATGCCCACCGCCATGAGAACCGCCTTGACCAGGGCCATTCGGCCCGTAGTAGCTACATGTCTCCCTCTCCAAGGTGCAAGCTTCCCAGCCGCCTTGTCTTCAAGATGTTGTAAATGGATCCTTTTGAGTCGTCGAATCGCAAGTGGAAGGCCCAAGTAGTGAATTGGGAAGGAAGATTTGCATGCTGGGGAGTTTTGTAAAATGTCATCAAGGTCCAGACTTGTGCACCGGATGGGGGCAACCAAGCTCTTCGCACAGTTGGTGACAAGCCCAGTTGATTCACCAAAGGAGGAAAGCATGCTGGCAATGAAACTGACATCCTTGATAACCCACAAGTATAGGGGATCGCAACAGTTTTCGAGGGTAGAGTATTCAACCCAAATTTATAGATTCGACACAAGGGGAGCCAAAGAATATTTGAAGGTATTAGCAGTTGAGTTGTCAATTCAACCACACCTGGAGATTAATTATCTGCAGCAAGTAATCAGTAGCATAGTAATAGGATAGTTTTAACAGTAGTGACAACAACAACGGTAACAGTAACAGTGATAGTAGTAGTAACGCAGCAAGATCAATATAAATAAATTCGTAGGCATTGGATCAGTGACTTGTTGGATGATATTCATCATGTGACAGTTATAACCTAGGGCGATACAACACTAGCTCCAGTTCATCGAAATAATGTAGGCATGTATTCCGTAAATAGTCATACGTGCTTTATTAAAAGAACTTGCATGACATCTTTTGTCCTACCCTCCCGTGGCAGCGGGGTCCATATTGGAAACTAAGGGATATTAAGGCCTCCTTTTAATAGAGAACCGGAACAAAGCATTAACACATAGTGAATACATGAACTCCTCAAACTACGGTAATCACCGGAAGAAGTCTCGGTTATTGTCACTCCGGGGTTACCGGATCATAACACGTAGTAGGTGACTATAACTTGCAAGATTGGATCTAAAACATGGATATAATGATGAATTCATAAACGGTTCAGATCTGAGTTCATGGCACCCAGGCCCAAAGTGACAAGCGTTAAGCATAGCAAGGTCATAGCAACATCAATCTAAGAACATAGTGGGTACCAGGGATCAAGCCCTAACAAAACTAACTCGATTACATGATGAATCTCATCCAACTCCTCACCGACCAGCGAGCCTACGAAGGAATTACTCACTCCCAGTGGGGAGAATCATGGAATTGACGATGGAGATGGGTTGGTGATGACGAAGAACGAAGATCCCCCTCTCCGGAGCCCCAAACAGACTCCAGATCCGCCCTCCTGAGGAAGAACAAGGCTTGGCGGCGGCTCCGTCTCGTGGATCGCAGTAATTCTTTCTCCCTGATTTTTTCTTCAAAAATAGGAATTTACAGTGTCGGGGTTGAGGTCCGCGGAGCCACCAGGTTGGTACAACCCACCTAGGCGTGCCAGGAGATGGGCGCGCACCCTGGGGGGTTGTGCCCACCCAGGGGCCCCTCTCTGGTGGGTCTTCGCTCCAGCAATTCTCTTTTATTCCATAAAAAATCCTCGCAAAGTTTCATTCCATTTCGAGAACTTTTATTTCTGCACAAAACAACACCATGGTAGTTCTGCTGAAAACAACGTCAGTCTGGGGTTAGTTTCATTCAAATCATGCAAATTAGAGTCCAAAACAAGAGGAAAAGAGTGAGAAAAAGTAGATACGTTGGAGACGTATCAACTCCACCAAGCTTAAACCTTTGCTTGTCCTCAAGCAGTTCAGTTGATAAACTGAAAGTGAGAAAGAAAAACTTTTACGAACTCTTTTGCTCTTGTTTGCATAAATAAGCTTAAACAACACCCAGGTTTTTAGCCAACATTATAACAAACCATGTCAACAATAACACTTAAAGATTATATTAACTCATATCAATGACATAATTAGCCAGCGAGCAATAATAAGATATCTCAAACAACAACACATTGTCAAAAAAACCATGATATAGTATGACACTAGTGGTATCTCGCTAGCCCTTTCTGAGACTGCAAAACATAAATGCAGAGCACCCCAAAGTTCAAGCAGGGACTAAACATTGTAATTCATGGTAGAAAAGATCCAATCATGATGCACCCAACATTAGCTACACACAATGCATAAATCATGACAATTGTGCTCTACTTAGTTTCTGGCGCTTGTTTTAGAAGGTGGTGACACAACATAAAAGTAAATAGATAGTCCCTTCGCAGATGGAAGCAGTGATTTGCAGAGGTGCCAGAGCTCAATTTTTAAAACAGAGATAAATGATCTTTTGAGACATGCACCCTTCTTATTCACTTCACGACCATCAGTTATCAACATCTTACATGCTAAGCACGCTAGTGGCGATTCTCAAGCTGTAGCGACCCGACCTCAGACGGTCAAGCCTCTGTGTATCTGTGCCATCCCTGGATCAGTATGCTGGCACACACAGTACATCAATGTATATATCAAAGTGCAATCACATGTATAAATAACGTAAAACTGATATATATACCTCGTAATACTCAGCGGAAACAATCAAACGAGTGTGGAGTCCCATCAACGCCATCGGCAGGTTGAGTGTAGACCGTAACCCTGTATCGTAACTCTTACTCGTCGAAGAAAATATCTGCAACATGATACGTTGCAGCCGTGTAGGTCAGTACATTGAATGTACCGGCAAGATCACAATAAGAGAAAGCTGATGATAAAACTATTCTATATGCAATATGGCTTTGTGGCTCTGGGTCTGAGTTTTTGTTTTGCATAAAAGCTGGTTTTACTTTTCCTACAACAAAGGAATATCAGGAGCCTGTACTACGGAGTTTTCTAACATGACATGGTTCCGCCAACCGATGTCCCATAGCCCAAAATCATCATAAGTTGCCCACAATTAAGTTATCAATCCGGTGTTGAGAGTTCCGAGATAGATCCAAGTCCAGAGGCTCAAATTGTCCGTAACCGGGGACACGGCTAATCGATTAGGTTTTAACCCTCTGCAGAGGTTTGTACACTTTACCCGCAAGATTCGATCCCTCTTTTTACGTTCTCGCACTTCATGGTGTTTGAGAACAAGATGACCGAAACATGGTCTTCCGAAGAGTTCCTCTGACCACTGTCCGGTGCTCATCCAATCCTACCGTCGTTCTACATCTGCTAGCACCGTCCCAGCCAGAGTCACAACTAAGGTCAACCAAGCCAGAGCCCATAGTGACTTGCGGTTGCACAGGTAAGCTTCTGGTCATGAAGTATTCTTCCGTCTCTTTGAGTCTGGGTGGAACTTTCCTCATGAGTACTGGCCAAAACCCAGCTCACTAGGCAAATCCACTGGGTACTCCAGGGTGCCTCACAACCAGTCCACCCAGTAGTGTGTATTGAAGTCTTGTCTCGAGTCTTGAAGTCTTGAGGTCTCGAAGATGCTGTCCTCGCAGGTGCCATCAGGAAGTTGTCGTCTTTGACGTAAAATCCTCCATTCTCACACCACTCCCGAGCACTCATACCAACCCCGTCTACTATAGCGTAGCTTTAAAAGTAAACAACGTCCCGGGCTTGGTAACAGGAAGATGGGTTCCTACCTCATGCATTCTACTCAACTACAAGAATTCAATATCACTACTGGAGGGATTGAAATAATGGTGCCACTAAATGCAATAAAAACATTGGTATGAAAAATATGGTCAAAGTGAACTTGCCTGGTATGTCGATGAAGATAGTCGCACTCAAATAAAGACTTGGTAGAACTATTCGTCACTCCGTTCAAAATCTATATAGTCAAACATAGCATTCATATAAGCAAGCAATTCTAACACTCATAATAAAATCAACAAATAAAAAAAATGCAAATCATCAAGGGACACCAAATAAAAAGGAAAACTATACCACAAAACTACTAAAGAGAACTCGAAGACATAACACAAAATAGTTTTGTCCTAAGTAAAAACATAGCAACAATTAAAACACTAAACTGATAAATTAACAGAAAATAACTAATTTAACAGAAAGTATTTTTCACAAAATTTTATTTGCAAAAAAAAGAAACAAATAAAAAGCTTTTATGAAACACTAACTATGACCAAAACAAGTTTTCATACAAAACTAAATAAAATATATTTTTAATAATAATAAAAAATCTTTGGTTGACTAACAGAAACAAAACTAAGTTTGTCAAACGTGACAAAAAGAAATAATTTAAAACTAATAAAAACAATAAAGAAAAGACTAAAACAAAACTATAAGTAAAACAGTCCTGTTTTGCTAAAAACCTAATTTAAATTAACCTAGAAATAAAACACTAAATACTACTGGATAAACAAAGGTCCTAGAGACCAGGGGCAAAAAGAATCGGTCAAAAATAATATTCCTAACTCAAAATAGCTCAAATCTAGTGATTTGAGAAAATTCATACAAACACAAATTTAAACAGCTCAAATGTGAAATAAAATTGAACTAACAGAAACTTCATAAAATTTGTGATCCAAGGCAGTTGGAATCACTCAAAAATACCTCGTAGATAATTAACTATGGATTTTACAAGATTGAAACTATTCTGTTTTAAAAACAGAACGAAAAAAAAAAAAACTGTAGGTCGGGATTTACTGTAGCAGTCCGGTGATGGGGTCCTGGTGGAGCTCCGGCGACGTCCTCCGGTGGTCCTGCGGGTGAGGTGAGGGGACGGGCGGGGGTGGAGGAGCGAGGGGGTTTGAGTGGTGGTGGTGGGAGTTGGCGGGGATGGCCGGAGGTGGTGGGGCGGGGCGGCAATGGCGGCGGTGGTCCGGCGAACTCCGGCAAGGCGGCTCGGCGATGTGGGGCGAGGAGAGGAGGGACTAGGGGTGGGAATGGATGCGCGAGGTGGCTATTTATAGGGGGAGGAGGTCTTCTTGGAGGAGGGGGCAAGGGATTTCGCGAATCCCGCGATCTCCGGCGATGCTCCGGCGGTGGCTGGAGATATGGAGCATCGTCGGGAGGAAGGAGATGATTCGGTACGGATCGGGCCGGATTTGGCCCAAAAAGAAAATACCTTTCCCTTTTTTTGAAAGATTCCGCGAAGAAAGATCATTTTAGAAAATAAGATGAAAATAAAATATAGGAGTATTATATATCAAAACGACCGGAAAAAGAAATCCTACAATATGAACTATTTTACAAGATGAAATAAAATTCACACAAATTCTAATAAAACAAATAGTGCTACTGCTGCAAATAAAATTCAAATAAAATTTCTTTAAAATGCCAAAATGATTTAAAATTTATTTTTCTCCATTTTTATAATGTAGGGAATCATTTTACCCTATTTTCCATATATTTTATTTTTGGAGAAAAATAATTTGAAAATAAAACCCAAAAACTTCCAAATGGTTTTGAATTGGAAATTCAAACCTTTTCTTCATACTTCCAACTCATATTTCCTATATTTTGAAGAAGTCATTTTATCTTCTCTCCTGAAAATCATTGAGTTGCATAAAGTTTATGAATTTGAAATACTTTCAAATGGAATTCAAATATTCTTTTTCAAAAACCCTTTTCATTTCAAATGGAAGAAGTCATGTCATCTTCACTCTAGGTTTTTTTTGATGAAATGGATTTGAATTCATGGAGATCATAAATGCAAGGTGAAAGTTTGGGAAAGTCATTTCATTCCCTCTCATTCAATTTTCAAAAAGTTTCAAATTCACTCAATTTCACACAAGCAATCCACACCACAATCAAACAAACAAGCATAATTATTTATTTAATATAACATTCCAAAATTTAGAATTTTGGGATGTTACAAACCTACCACACTTAAAATGAATCTCGTCCTCGAGATTCGAAGAGGCTAGCAAGAAAAGGTTAGGGTTTGGGGGTCTTCTAGCAAATCCATTGATCAGAATGGTCTACTGTGCTACCACACTTAAAAGTAGGGTTATGTTTCCACCAGAACTCATGTAATCCATCCTTAGAGTTGACGGTGTCGGTCTTCCCATATACTCGGGGTAACTCCTACTCTGGGGCTCTTCCGGTAGGGCATAACCTTTTCTTCAAACACGTGTCCTTTCATCCTGGTGAGGTTCTTCCAAGACCGGGCCTTAATATCTGACAGGTCTGGCGCCAATACTAAACAACTATCGAAAATCTCATGGTGGTCGACAATTCATGGTTTCTCCTACAGGAAAATGGTCGGGGTTGGATCTCAGCGTATAACCTACGTTTGGCAGCGGTTGCCTGTACATGGATAAATCGTCCTACCATTCTATGGTTTAACAAGGTTTGACATCGTCGTCTCTCTACTATGGGTAAGTCACTCAGATTTACCATTCCAAATAGCAAGAGCGAATGACAAGAGTAAGTCGGTATGGTGATCAATCCATTCCGCACCCAAATCATTACCTTGTATAAGGTTTAGCGAATCTCGCATTTCTAACACTCGGGCATTCTCACAAGCATGGCAGAATTTCTCTTGTCCACGAGCTGGGTTCGGGTAAATCCTTTGGTTCTGCAAGCCAAACAAAACATCTATCGTTTCTTCACAACTCTCAGGGTTTTACGTAACCTCCTACGAAACGTATGCTGATGAAAACACAGCTTCTTCCAAAATTTCTTCTTCGAGGGAGTACTTGATCCTTATTAATTCCTGGGCCTGTAGGTTATGGGCCCACTTCAATACTTGCACCACTTTAACTCATCATTTGAGCTACTATTGTTCCATATTCCGAAACTTCACCACCTTTAAATCCAATCTTACTTCATTCCTTCATACTCTTGAGGTAATTAATATATATCAAATAAAATCCTTAGACTTAATTCGTCCAACTCCACTCTATGGGATACATTTTTCCTTACCATCGGTCAGGTGTTCTCACAGGGCACTACCACCCTTAAAATGAAATTCACAAATCCATTCATAGACCATATTTGTCATATCCTCGAAACTGGTCCAAAATCTTTGTTCATAGAGTAAAAACTCATAAAAACTCATACAAATTCAACATATGAAAACATGTCACCTTAACTTTATTTGTTCATCAATCCATTACAATATCCGAGACTTCCATCACATAAGTTCAACTCATCGTACCCATGAAAAAAAATTTGCTTCCTACTACACTTATTACCAATATTAAAATTCCAACTACTCAGCTCTAGTTTTCATCTTGTCGGGACATTTAGTAGCATAATGTCCTGCTTCCTTGCAGCGAAAACAAATGACTTCCGACATGTCTTGGGGCTTCTTTGTGATTATGTAGGCTCCTTGGATTCTTGGCTTCTTTTCTGGACATTTACTAGCATAATGTCCTGTGGTCTTACACTCAAAACAGATAATATGACTCTTATCCTTCTTTGCAGAGACTGGTTTGTTCAGGGAATGCCTTCGTTTTCTCTTCCTGGATTCCTTTGTAATGATTAGAGCTTCTATTTCCCGAGGGTCAAACTTCACTTCTGCTGTCGGGAAGTCTCTGAGATACTCTTCTCTTTCCTTGGTACAATACTGGGAAAAATGTCCTTCTTCTCCACATGAATAGCAAGTGTTGGAGTAGAATCTGATTAGGCCTTCTTCTTCAGGGTCTTCAACAACTTCCTTCATCACAGGTTCTTCTAGACCTTCCTTGAGGGCTTCTTTCATTCCTTCTTCCTGCTTCTGAATAGTTTGTTGCACCGTGGGGTAAATGTGACACTGCGCCGGGTAGTGGGTGGTTCCTTCACACAAGAAACAAGTCACCTGACTAGTTGGGCATTCCTCAGCTTGGTGTTTCTCCTCACAATAAGGGCATCCATCCTTGTGTTCCTCCTGGGTGTGTCCTATTTCTCCGCAATTCTTGCAAGCACAAGGTTTCTTCTTTGGGTTATCGTAGTGCTTCCGGATAAGACGGGACCTCAAGAGAGTCTTCTTGAATTCCTCCCAAGTTTTTGCTCCGTTGCATCCTTGTATGGCTTGATGCATTTTCCACCAGGTTGCAGCACTCTCGGTAAAATACTGAAGAGCATATTGAACCTCATACTTCCTTGCAATCAAATTTTTCCCGAAGTGATCCTCCATATTCTGAATCCATAGTTCTACCTCCCGTTGAGTCATCGGTCCAGAGAATACTAGTCCTTCTTCATTCATCATCTATTGGGTCCAAGGGTTTTAGGATGAGATCCAGAAGATAGAAAGGGATACACACAATACAAACAATAGTTTTAAAGAAATGGGTTTTATTTTGTGGCCGTCGGAAAAACATCAAACAAATGACAGCTCACAAATCGTCGCATCTAACGTAAGTATATAAAAGGCTTTTGGTCTTCTAAGCGTCAAATAAATCTTCGGAGTTTTCCAATTCTTCAAGTCTTCGGAGTCTTCAACTGTTGTAGCTTCAACTCTTCTAATCCATGGTGAAATCCTCTTTACTCTGAAATGGTCATCGGTTGTCCGATATCTTGTCCTTCTTGGAGCGGCTTCAGTTGATCCTCCGTGTGGTCAAAAGGGAAAGGGGTATATTCTAACTATTTGAGGTAAGAGAGGATATTTGATAAAATCAGAAAAGATGAGAAGTAATGGATCTTTTTGAAAATAAGTTTTAGAGATTTCCTGTCCTACGGCTTTCCGATTTCTAGGGTCACGTCCTACAGTCAACATGTGCTCTGATACCATATCTGTAGCGACCCGACCTCAGACGGTCAAGCCTCTGTGTATCTGTGCCATCCCTGGATCAGTATGCTGGCACACACAGTACATCAATGTATATATCAAAGTGCAATCACATGTATAAATAACGTAAAACTGATATATATACCTCGTAATACTCAGCGGAAACAATCAAACGAGTGTGGAGTCCCATCAACGCCATCGGCAGGTTGAGTGTAGACCGTAACCCTGTATCGTAACTCTTACTCGTCGAAGAAAATATCTGCAACATGATACGTTGCAGCCGTGTAGGTCAGTACATTGAATGTACCGGCAAGATCACAATAAGAGAAAGCTGATGATAAAACTATTCTATATGCAATATGGCTTTGTGGCTCTGGGTCTGAGTTTTTGTTTTGCATAAAAGCTGGTTTTACTTTTCCTACAACAAAGGAATATCAGGAGCCTGTACTACGGAGTTTTCTAACATGACATGGTTCCGCCAACCGATGTCCCATAGCCCAAAATCATCATAAGTTGCCCACAATTAAGTTATCAATCCGGTGTTGAGAGTTCCGAGATAGATCCAAGTCCGGAGGCTCAAATTGTCCGTAACCGGGGACACGGCTAATCGATTAGGTTTTAACCCTCTGCAGAGGTTTGTACACTTTACCCGCAAGATTCGATCCCTCTTTTTACGTTCTCGCACTTCATGGTGTTTGAGAACAAGATGACCGAAACATGGTCTTCCGAAGAGTTCCTCTGACCACTGTCCGGTGCTCATCCAATCCTACCGTCGTTCTACATCTGCTAGCACCGTCCCAGCCAGAGTCACAACTAAGGTCAACCAAGCCAGAGCCCATAGTGACTTGCGGTTGCACAGGTAAGCTTCTGGTCATGAAGTATTCTTCCGTCTCTTTGAGTCTGGGTGGAACTTTCCTCATGAGTACTGGCCAAAACCCAGCTCACTAGGCAAATCCACTGGGTACTCCAGGGTGCCTCACAACCAGTCCACCCAGTAGTGTGTATTGAAGTCTTGTCTCGAGTCTTGAAGTCTTGAGGTCTCGAAGATGCTGTCCTCGCAGGTGCCATCAGGAAGTTGTCGTCTTTGACGTAAAATCCTCCATTCTCACACCACTCCCGAGCACTCATACCAACCCCGTCTACTATAGCGTAGCTTTAAAAGTAAACAACGTCCCGGGCTTGGTAACAGGAAGATGGGTTCCTACCTCATGCATTCTACTCAACTACAAGAATTCAATATCACTACTGGAGGGATTGAAATAATGGTGCCACTAAATGCAATAAAAACATTGGTATGAAAAATATGGTCAAAGTGAACTTGCCTGGTATGTCGATGAAGATAGTCGCACTCAAATAAAGACTTGGTAGAACTATTCGTCACTCCGTTCAAAATCTATATAGTCAAACATAGCATTCATCATAATAAAATCAACAAATAAAAAAAATGCAAATCATCAAGGGACACCAAATAAAAAGGAAAACTATACCACAAAACTACTAAAGAGAACTCGAAGACATAACACAAAATAGTTTTGTCCTAAGTAAAAACATAGCAACAATTAAAACACTAAACTGATAAATTAACAGAAAATAACTAATTTAACAGAAAGTATTTTTCACAAAATTTTATTTGCAAAAAAAAGAAACAAATAAAAAGCTTTTATGAAACACTAACTATGACCAAAACAAGTTTTCATACAAAACTAAATAAAATATATTTTTAATAATAATAAAAAATCTTTGGTTGACTAACAGAAACAAAACTAAGTTTGTCAAACGTGACAAAAAGAAATAATTTAAAACTAATAAAAACAATAAAGAAAAGACTAAAACAAAACTATAAGTAAAACAGTCCTGTTTTGCTAAAAACCTAATTTAAATTAACCTAGAAATAAAACACTAAATACTACTGGATAAACAAAGGTCCTAGAGACCAGGGGCAAAAAGAATCGGTCAAAAATAATATTCCTAACTCAAAATAGCTCAAATCTAGTGATTTGAGAAAATTCATACAAACACAAATTTAAACAGCTCAAATGTGAAATAAAATTGAACTAACAGAAACTTCATAAAATTTGTGATCCAAGGCAGTTGGAATCACTCAAAAATACCTCGTAGATAATTAACTATGGATTTTACAAGATTGAAACTATTCTGTTTTAAAAACAGAACGAAAAAAAAAAAAACTGTAGGTCGGGATTTACTGTAGCAGTCCGGTGATGGGGTCCTGGTGGAGCTCCGGCGACGTCCTCCGGTGGTCCTGCGGGTGAGGTGAGGGGACGGGCGGGGGTGGAGGAGCGAGGGGGTTTGAGTGGTGGTGGTGGGAGTTGGCGGGGATGGCCGGAGGTGGTGGGGCGGGGCGGCAATGGCGGCGGTGGTCCGGCGAACTCCGGCAAGGCGGCTCGGCGATGTGGGGCGAGGAGAGGAGGGACTAGGGGTGGGAATGGATGCGCGAGGTGGCTATTTATAGGGGGAGGAGGTCTTCTTGGAGGAGGGGGCAAGGGATTTCGCGAATCCCGCGATCTCCGGCGATGCTCCGGCGGTGGCTGGAGATATGGAGCATCGTCGGGAGGAAGGAGATGATTCGGTACGGATCGGGCCGGATTTGGCCCAAAAAGAAAATACCTTTCCCTTTTTTTGAAAGATTCCGCGAAGAAAGATCATTTTAGAAAATAAGATGAAAATAAAATATAGGAGTATTATATATCAAAACGACCGGAAAAAGAAATCCTACAATATGAACTATTTTACAAGATGAAATAAAATTCACACAAATTCTAATAAAACAAATAGTGCTACTGCTGCAAATAAAATTCAAATAAAATTTCTTTAAAATGCCAAAATGATTTAAAATTTATTTTTCTCCATTTTTATAATGTAGGGAATCATTTTACCCTATTTTCCATATATTTTATTTTTGGAGAAAAATAATTTGAAAATAAAACCCAAAAACTTCCAAATGGTTTTGAATTGGAAATTCAAACCTTTTCTTCATACTTCCAACTCATATTTCCTATATTTTGAAGAAGTCATTTTATCTTCTCTCCTGAAAATCATTGAGTTGCATAAAGTTTATGAATTTGAAATACTTTCAAATGGAATTCAAATATTCTTTTTCAAAAACCCTTTTCATTTCAAATGGAAGAAGTCATGTCATCTTCACTCTAGGGTTTTTTTGATGAAATGGATTTGAATTCATGGAGATCATAAATGCAAGGTGAAAGTTTGGGAAAGTCATTTCATTCCCTCTCATTCAATTTTCAAAAAGTTTCAAATTCACTCAATTTCACACAAGCAATCCACACCACAATCAAACAAACAAGCATAATTATTTATTTAATATAACATTCCAAAATTTAGAATTTTGGGATGTTACACAAGCGATAAAAGTAAAGGTTTACTCCCCATCCACCAACAATCACATTCCACGGCTTGTCCGAAACAACGGGTGTCGTCCAAACCAACAACAAACCCGGGGAGTTTTGTTTAATTATTTGCATTTTGAGTTCGGGACTGGGAATCCCTATTACCGCCCATTTTCTTGTGCGATGGCGAGTGAATAAACACTCGGTCTGAGAATAACCCGCTTAGCATGGAAGATATCGACCACCTCCTGTCGTTCCATGAATGATCAAGGCACACAAAAAGGATAATTTTTAGAAGTTTTTAGAGGTGGCACATGCAAATTTACTTAGGACGGCAGGGTAATACCGTATATAGGTAGGTATGGTGGACTCATCTGGAATAACTTTGGGTTCAAGGTCTTTGATTTACAAGAAGAATTCCCACTTAGTACATGCGAAGGCTAGCAATTAAGATTGAGAAGCGGCCAGGTAGAAAGCAACAACGATCATAACCATGCATTATGCATAAGTAACATTGGACACTAGCATGAGTAGGATATGAACACCATGAACATAAATATCATAGAGGCTATGTTGGTTTTGATACAACTACATGCATAAACATGTGCCAAATAAAGCCACTCGAACATTCAGAGGAGGATACCATATCATCATACTACATCACAATCATTTTAACGCTATGTTGATATCCAAGATAAATCATTATCAACTCCCAACTACTTATGCATGGCATGAGAAACTATAATATCTAATTGTCATTGCAAACATGTTTAATCACAATGGGCTGAATCATGGATACTAGGTTAAACATATTTACACAAACAGAACAAGTCGAGTTCATACCAGTTTCTGTTTGCCACGGCCAGTTCATCGAATATCGTCATTATTGCCTTTCACTTGCACAACCGAATGATGTGAAAATAATAATAGTGCAAGAGTGCCGTGGACTAAGCTGGAATCTGCAAACATTTTATTCAGCAGGAGAAGACAAGGTAAAATGTGCTCTTTATTAGTTCAACAATTATTCACATGAGAGCCACTAGACATTTTCATCGTGGTCTTCTCCTTGGTACAACCCGAATAAAAAGAAAAGAAATTCAGAGAAACACACTGAAATGTTTTTGGAGTTTTTGGTTTTCTTGAACAAGCAAATAAAAAGCAAAAACGAGAAAACCTATTTACACAGGAAAGCTCCCAACAAGCAAAAGAAGAACAAGGAAATCTCTTTAGGTTTTCTTTTTAATACTACTACTAAGCATGCATAGAAAGTAAATTACTACAACTAATTTTTTTGGGGTTTCTAAAGTTTTTCAAACACACAAGAAGAAATCAAGAAAATAAATCTAAGCATGGATGATACAATGAAAAAGTGTGAGCACAGACAAATGAAAATAAGTGGACATGAATATAATGTCGGTGAGAAACACGTACTCCCCCAAACTTAGGCTTTTGGCCTAAGTTAGTAATCAATCAGTAGCCTGGAGGGTAGTAGGGATCCTGAGGAGCAGGCATCCACTCATCCCACTGCTGAGGCTCCTCCGCAGCCTCTGTAGCAGCGTGAGCGTTCCAGTAGGCAATGATGTCTGCAGGCATAATCCAGTATCCGCCCGTGGCAGCAAAATCAAACAAAGCAGGTGCAAGCAATGCAATAACATCACGAGTTTTAACGCTATAGACCAGGTTATAAGGAATGGAAATATCAGGACGATCATGTGCAAGAAAGTGATGGTGATCCATGGCTGCACGGTCTACGTAAACCTTAGCTAGAGGGTAATCATGAGGGCGTATCTCAACATTGAAGTGAGCCGCCAGGCGAGTAGCAAAATTCCCACCATGTATTTTACCCTGGGATTTATTAAGATGCAAGCGACGAGCCACGATAGCTCCCAAGCTATGTGTGTTGTCGCCCTCTAGTGCACAACGTAAAACAACAAGGTCTGGTGAACTAAGTGCACCCACCTTCTCCCTAGCAAGCAAGCATTCGGTAATAAAAAGTGCAAAGTAACAAACAGTAGGAAAATGTAAGCCAACGGCAGTGATGGCTGACACTCCTCTCTCATCACCCACTTTCAAAGTGCAGTAAAAGGCCTCAAACTCGGCCGGCCTAGGCTCAGCCAAGCTCCCATCAGACGGGATCATGCATATGTCACAAAACTCAGTAAGTGGTATCTAATGGTTTTCAGCATATATGTAACGCACGGATAATTAAGCTATAGTGAAACTCTGCTAATGATGCCATGTCACCTCCGTTATTGTTGCTAATCTCTCATTAGTTCAAAAACTGGTTCAAAATTCAAATTCAAAATATGGCAAACAACAAAAGTTTTCAAACATTAAAACAAAAATGTTTGGACTGTGCCAAATATTACATATGTAATTATATTGAAGAAAACACATGTTTAGAAAATGCTAAGATGCTCTAAAATAAATAAAATAGAAAAAGGGAAAAGAATAAAAACAGAAAAACAAAACTAACAAAAATAAGAAGGAAAGCATACCCCACCCCCACTGGACCAGGCGGCCCAGCACACAGACCAGGCTGGCCCACCTGGCCCAACCGGCCGACCCACCCCACTCCCTTATCCCCCACCCTGGTCAAACCCTGGATCGAACCACCCCACTTCCCCCACTCCCTCTCACTCCCCCCTCCCGATTCGATCTGGATCGGGGCTGCGACCCCGTCGCCGCTCGACGTCCCGGAGCGCCTCCGCCTCGGCCACCTCGCCGGACTGCCTCCCCTACGTTCTAGTCGTCCTCCCCACGCCCCGCTGCCCTTTCCCTACGCATCACCGTGAGCTCCCTTCCTTCCCCTCTGTCGCTGGCGCCATCCACAGTACGCACCCGCACACCGCTCCATACGCGCGCCGAGTCGCGCCTCGCTCGCCCGTCGACCAAGCACGGCTGCCCCTTCTCTCCTCCCGCTAGCACCACGCGGTCACTATCCGCACCGGCGCGCATGCACGCCTCGACCATGCACCACTCCACGAGCTGTTGCTGCTTTGATGCGCCCTGCCTGCCGGGCCCGCGCCCCGCATCCGAGCCGCCTTGCTCCCCTGCGTGCACGCCGGACGCACCTGCGCCCTCGATATGGCCTCTCCTGCTGTTGCTCCTCCCGCCGTGCGCGCGCACGGCGCTGCCCGTGCACGTCGCAGCCCTGCTCCCCTGCTACCGCGGCCCCCGACTCCACCGCATTCGCTCGGCCGGCCGGCCTCGCCCACGACGGCGCCCCCTGGCTGCGCCCAGCGCTCCCTGCCCGGCGCCCGTCCGTGCGGCCCCACTCTGGCGCCGCCTCCTGCTGCCGCCTCGGCCACCCCTCCGCCGCCTCCCCTTGCCCAGCGCTCCAACCCGCTCCGGCCATGGCCTCGCCGTGGCCACCGCCCCCTGCTCCGGCACCATGCCGGGTCCGCCCGCTCCGAGGCATACGCTCGCTCGGGCCGTGCCCTGTGCCCGTTAGCGGCCGAACCCAATAGGCCCCTCAGGGCCTATGACAAGGGGGCCCCGCCCCAGAACGTTTATATATATAAAAAAGAATAAAACATGTTAGAATAATTAATTAATTAGTTAATTAATTAATGAGTTAATTAAGTTAATCAATCTCGTTTAACTAATCTAATTAAAATAACTTAGCCTAATCACTTAGTTAGTCTAACTAACCCGGTTTAGTTCACCTGAGTCTATGACCAGTGGGACCCACGTGTCAGCTTGACCAGTCAACGGTCAGAGTTTACTGCTGATGTCATGCTGACATCATAAATGCAATTTCGAATTAAAATAATCTGTTAATTCTAGAAAATGATTTTAAAACTTTAAAAATTAATATAAAATAGTTCGTAACTCGGATGAAAATACTTTGTACATGAAAGTTGCTCAGAATGAGGAGACAAATCCGAATACTTAGCCCGTTCACCCGCCACACATTCCTAGCATAGCAAACATGCAACTTTCCCCCTCCGGTTCATCTGTCTAAAAACGCGAAACACCGGGAATACCTTCCCAGATGTTTCCCTCATTCGTCGGTATCACCTACTACCGCATTAGGGCACACCTAGCACCGCTCATTGTCATGTCATGCATCGTCTTGCATATGTTTGCATTATATTTATTGTTTCTTCCCCCTCTTCTCTCGCTAGACACCGAGACTGACGCCGCTGCTACCCAGTACGACTATGCTGTTGACGACCCCTTGATCACCAGATATCGCCTATTCCTTCTCTCTACTACTGGCATTAGAGTAGTGTAGCATGTTACTGCTTTCGGTTAATCCTATTCTGTTGCATAGCATTTCATTGTTGCTACAGATGTTACCCTTACCTGCAATCCAAAATGCTTAGTGTAGGATGCTAGTATTCCATTAGTGGCCCTACATTCTTGTCCGTCTGCCATGCTATACTATCGGGTCGTGATCACTCGGGAGGTGATCACGGGAATATACTTATATACATAATATATGATACATGTGGTGACTGAAGTCGGGTCGGCTCGTAGAGTACCCGCGAGTGATTCATGGATTGGGGGTTTAAAGGACGTTTGTCCCGACGGCCCTCTAGGTGGATCTTTGTGGCGGAGCGACAGGGCAGGTTGAGACCACCTAGGTGAGAGGTGGGCCTGGCGCTGGTCGGCGTTCGCGGTTACATCAATTAACACGTTTAACAAGATCTTGGTATTTGATCTGAGTCTAGCCACTGGCCTATACGCACTAACCAACTACGCGGGAACAGTTATGGGCACTCGACGTCGTGGTATCAGCCTAAGCCTTCTTGACATCAGCGACTGAGCGGCGCGCGCCGGGTTGGACCGCATAACGCAACTTCCCACTACAAGAAATATGTCAACTTGTGACCACCACTATTGGTCACTGAAAGGTCACAAATTTCCATTTACGACCTTTTTGTGACCAAAAACAGAAGGTCAAAAGCTGGCAGTCGTAAACTGACTATAGCGACCTTTAACAAAAGGTCGTTGATCCTATGACCTTCTGTTTTGGTCGCTAGCTCTCTCCCCAGGCCATGTCGGATCCGACGTGGCAATCTGACGTGGCAAAATTGCGACGAATTGAAAAGGTCGTTGGTTAAAATCAGCCCGGTCCAATTGGGGGTTTTACATGGGCCGAGCCCATTAATTCAGCCCATTTTATGTTTTTTTTTTCAGTTAATTTTCGCTAGCTACATGGGCCTAGCCCAACATGGTGTTTTTGTTTTCTAAGCCTTCTCCATTTTCTGGGCCTCAGCCTTTTTGCGGTCCATTTTCTATTTTTGAGACTTTTTTTGTTCCATCATTGTCCAGCATTGTTTGGGCCAAAGCCTCTTCCAACCCATCAATATTTTCAGCCCGCTAATTCATAGGACTGGACAACAGAGAAATAGATGAGTTTTTTTATTTTGCTATCAAAGCAATATTTGTTTCGCCGTACAATCATATATCATATGTACATCTTCATCATATTATCTATACATAAGCAATAGCAACTAAAAGAATGCCATCTATATCAAACGACAGCGAAGCAACAAAGAAGATATACTTTACAATCATGGCAGTATAAATCAGGTATTCAACTATAAAATACAACTAAATATTCATATGGCCAGCTCCAGCTCCAGGGTTTTCTTCGGGATTATTCTCCTGGAGTTCCTTGTACACCAACTTTTGACGAATGAAGGCCAAAATCTGCGTGTTATAAATCAGAAAAGTTAGGAATATAATCAAGTGAAGTCGTGCATATAACTTTCTCCTAACAATGAAAAATAGCCGCAGAATTTTAGATCTAATAAGAAACCATGCATATAACATTCTCATAACAACAAGCCTGAGATACATTTGGAAAAGGAAAATGACAAGTATCAACCCAGTGCAAGATAACAGAGCACATCAGGCTTATTTGAATCAAGTACATCCGGCTTGACAAATAGCAAACTATGTCAAAGTTATTCAGATTTCCTAATGTGTGTGTCGCGTTATACATGCATCAAGAAGATCGTATATATACACAGATTTAACGCCTAAAGCACATTAGGCTTGGAGCTTACGTATATATACACGATTACTAGTTGGAACTAGTGAACAAAGGTTGTGAATGATTTTCATACAAGTTCATACGAGTATGTACAATCATGGTTCTGGACATGAAAATGTTTATGTACATACAAGTACTCAGTACTTACTACAGATTTGCTAAATGAAAGCAGATAGTATATCACCCATGATCCACTGATTTAGACTGATATTATATCTTACAAATCAAACTGAAGAAGTTCATTTCCAGCCCAGCTATAATCTCAGGCCAACTACTATAAGAAGGAGCAGAGAGCTCACCATGGTTGTCATCTAGTCCACATGTAAGAGGCAGCATGCCCATCCAAGCAGGATCAGCAGCACCAACACAAGCTCAATTACAGTCTCTGGCCGCTCTCCGTCACCACTTGCGCCACACATGCGCTCGCTGGTCGCTGGCTATGTAGTCCACCTGATTTGCAAAGTGCAAAGGTTTCATCAATAAAACAGAGAGCATAGCTATGGTTTCCGACAAACTTAACTTAGAGTTATGGGCATCAACATATCAGTTCAGTCATAACTCATAACTAACTGAAACTATGCCACTTTTCGTAAAAAGATGATCACATGATTCTTGCAAGATTTTTCAGTGAGCGAGTCCCCACAACATATGCATTAAGACAGAGTGGCAACTTACAACAGCAGACACGCTTCGAAAACTACATTACATATTATAGCAGCATGATAAAAATGTACTCAAATATATTCATACCAATGAAGGAATGCATGTACAGTCAGTCTAAAGCAGTAAAAATGTGCAAATGTACTTCAGGAGATGGCGTGACCCGTCGATTTTCTTCATCACCCAGGTAATGCACATCTCATCAGCCAGCAGAACACAAAAAAGAGGATAGAAAAAGTATTGCTAAGAGGTTTGCAAAAAATCAAAGGAAAGTATTTGCTCAATAATAAAGGAGTACATATGTAGTCCAAGAGATGGCATGATCCGTCAGAAGTATCTGGTTGTAATAATCATGAAAAATTAGTGGGAATCCGAACGATTTTCTTCATCACCCAGATCATGCACATCTCAGCCAGCAGAACATCACAAGTAACATGTGTAAAACAATGATTCTGAGCATCAGCAAACAAAATTCTTCACAGTACTATAAAGCATGAACTGTGACTGGTTTCTAAATTCCGTGGGAATCATCATAAACATTTTTATAATGCAGACCAAATCATTTACCACCAGGAGAGTTTATATGACAAAAGCTGAAGGCGTATCTATTAGAGTACCAGCAAATCAGACTAAACTTTCATAGAATGATTAGTATAACTGGACCCATTTTAGTTTAGCATTACATAAAAGACTAGTCTTAACAGACTGGTAGCAGTCGCACTAGCAACTATTGAGCACTGAAGAAACAGGACAGGGAAACAGCATACCCTGATGGTGCCCAGGCTGCAGCCTCAGAACCCTGCAAAACCACAAGCGACGTCAACATCAAACACACATATAAGACGCAAGCGAATATTTTCTACTTCACTCAGAAAATAAGCTTGCAAGCAAGTTTATGTAAGTAATCCACACTGGAGTACAATACTTCTATGGATTTCTGCAAATAATTCATGATTTTCTAACTAATCCAAGATGTCCATTTAATTAACTGGAAAAGTAAGTTAAATCTTGTTGAATCTTGTGCATTTGGATGCAAAGTATTTTACTGAATCCCAGTTCCAATCACGGGTCGTTTACCATGCGAAAACTAGATTTAGAATTAGGAAAACCGGCCAACAGAACCGCACAAAGCCTCCTATTGCACAAATCAAGAGCAGTCGTCGAACGGGACTCATCACATCGATGAGTACAGAAGAACAAGAACCGGGCGAGGGATGGGGGAACAGGGAACGGACGGCGCCTACCTCGATGGAACGAAACCTCTTCTCCTGCCCCTCCTCCTCGAGCAGAGCAGGGCCGAAGCTAGGCGCAACCCTCATCCATCTCGAGCAGGGCAAGGTCGGCGCCCTCCTGCCGTCATCGCCATCTCCACGCCATGATGACCTGCAGCAAAGGGACGGATAGGAGGAGAAGGTGAGGAGGATCGGGTGGAGCTGGGCGAGGAAGGAGGGGAAGGGCCTACCTGGACAACAACGGCGACGGTGGATGGGGGCCCGCGGCCGCGGGCACGTCGGGGGGCGCGGCCGGGCCGGAGATCACGGCGATGGGGAGGGCCGAGTAGGAGAGGACGCGGCGGAGCAGGGGGCTTGATGAGCGACCAGAGCCCCGACACGGACATCATGAAGACCCCAGTGAGCTGTAGAAGCTCGCCTGCGAGTACCCCGTCCCCGCCGGCGCGGGGGTGGCCATGGATGGGCGCGAGATCCCTCTTCTCTTCTGATGGGAGGAGGGGAGGGAGGGGGCAGCGGGTGGCGGCGGCGAGGTCAGACGGGATGGTGGGTGGCGGCGGCGATGTGTGGGTGGGAGGGCGCTGTCGATGTGTGGGACGTGCGCGCCGGATCTTGTCCAAGGGGAGGATGGAGCGGAGGTAAGGGCATCGGAGGAGGACGGATCTGGATCATGGAGAGGGGCGGCGCGGGAGGGGTCTGGATCGGGGAGAGGGAGACGGCAGCGCTTGTCCTAGGGTTTCTCGGGAAGGAGGGGTCGAGGGAGGAAGGGAGAGACGCTGGATCAGTAGGAGTCGGACGGCTCAGATCGAATATAGTGGGGTGATCCGTGTGCTGCGTCCTGATTGGTTCGAAAATGAGCTATTAAAATTACTCTTCTTAGTGTTAAAAACAAGGGAGGTTTGTGAGGCAGCTACCAAAAATATTTTGCAAAATTTCATCACTAAAATTTTCACTTAAGTTAGACCACCTTTCATCGATGATCATCAATTTGATTGCATTTCCGATCTTTCTAGGTATTTTGAGAAACAGCCAATTCGGCAAGAAATGAGTCAAATTTGAACTACAGGTATCTTATAGTTTGCTATTTATTTTCTAAAAAATCATTTTTAGATACAAAAGTAGCTATTTCATCATAGATAAACCAATAGTTTTGCATTATTTGCAACTAAGAAGGGTCATGCGGGCAAATTTGATCACATTTTGAAATCGGCATAGGAAATTCACAAAAAAATGAAAAACCTTCGCATTGTGTGATTATACATCTACAAGGATGCATCTTGGAATGGCAAACAATGTTGCCTAAGGAAGTTTCATTTTCTTTGGACGAAAAAACCATTTTCCATTTTTTGAGTGCCCAAAAGGAGGTTTTTTGTGAAGAACCTCCCAAATAATGTTGCAAAATTGGACCAAATCAATTTTCTAAAATACTAGGCCATATTTAATGGACAAAAGACAAAATGGTTGGGTGTACAAAGCTTTGATCCACCTCTCGTGAAAAAGACAAATTTCCGTCGATTCAGGAGGAAGCGGGTCAAATTTGAACCGCAGCTGCATCATAGTTTGCTCTTTATTTTTTCCAAAAATCATTTCGAGGTACATAAGTACCTATTTAATCAGAGAAACACCAATAAAATTCCAAGATTCAACCACTAGCTAGGAACGGTCATTCCCGCCGTTTTGACCGCATTTTGAAACGGGCATAAAAAATTCAAAAAAATCAAAAAATTGGGAAACGTTCGCATTGTGTCATTATATGTGGCCAAGTTCCCAAGAAAAATAACAAACTTGTAATACGGCAATTATTTTAAAAAAGTGTTCTCAGAAATGAGCTATCATCTCTGAAGATTCATGGCTTTCAAGCCAAATGATCAATCTTATGGCCACATTCGTGGCATAGTTTGTTCAAATGATCTCATATTGTGCACAAGGGTGCATATTGGAATGGCAAACAATGTTGCCTAAGGAAGTTTTCATTTTCTTTGGATGAAAAAACCATTTTTCATTTTCTGAGTGCCCGAAAGGAGGTTTTTTTGTGAAGGAACTACCAAATAATTGTTGCAAATTGGACCAAATCAATTTTCTAAAATACTAGGACATATTTAATGCACAATTGACAAAATGGTTGGGTGTAAAAAGTTTTGATCCACCTCTCGTGAAAAAGACAAATTTCCGTCGATTCAGGAGGAAGCGGGTCAAATTTGAACCGCAGCTGCATCATAGTTTGCTCTTTATTTTTTCCAAAAATCATTTCGAGGTACATAAGTACCTATTTAATCAGAGAAACACCAATAAAATTCCAAGATTCAACCACTAGCTAGGAACGGTCATTCCCGCCGTTTTGACCGCATTTTGAAACGGGCATAAAAATTCAAAAAAAATCAAAAAATTGGGAAACGTTCGCATTGTGTCATTATATGTGGCCAAGTTCCCAAGAAAAATAACAAACTTGTAATACGGCAATTATTTTAAAAAAGTGTTCTCAGAAATGAGCTATCATCTCTGAAGATTCATGGCTTTCAAGCCAAATGATCAATCTTATGGCCACATTCGTGGCATAGTTTGTTCAAATGATCTCATATTGTGCACAAGGGTGCATATTGGAATGGCAAACAATGTTGCCTAAGGAAGTTTTCATTTTCTTTGGATGAAAAAACCATTTTTCATTTTCTGAGTGCCCGAAAGGAGGTTTTTTTGTGAAGGAACTACCAAATAATAGTTGCAAATTGTACCAAATCAATTTTCTAAAATACTAGGACATATTTAATGCACAATTGACAAAATGGTTGGGTGTAAAAAGTTTTGATCCACCTCTCGTGAAAAAGACACATTTCCATCGATTCAGCTGGAAGCGGGTCAAATTTGAACTGCAGCTGCCTCATAATTTGCTATTTATTTTTTACAAAAAATCATTTCTAGATACATAAGTACCTATTTAATCATAAATACATGGTTTGGTGGCGATACGTCGAGGTTTGGGCAGTGGCCGAGGGCCCCATCTCTAGAGCGCGTAAACTCGCATGCCCGCCGCGTGGTCACCGCGTGACCGTGGCGTTGCCATGTGTTCTGGGCGGCCTAGACATGTCTAGTGGGTTGGGCACTCCCCAGGTAGGTTCTAGGAAGAAAATCACAACATAAGATTCTCACGAGGAGACCGATCGGTGCTCAAACATGAATTAGCAGCCAAGTGTTTGATTAGCGGTACGGGAAATGTACATGGCTAATGGGCGTGAGTTTTGGTTGAGGATGATCAGTTACTAAGAAGACCGTCTTCACAAATTTTCAGCTCAAAAGGAGGAGCCTAGGTGGTACTTTCTTTGTAAACCACCACATTGGACATAAATACGTATGTTGAAGCTCGGCTCAAAATAATGAATAGATTGAGCTGGCATTTGGTGGAGGATGTTTATTTGGGCATAGGAAAGCACTGTAGAAAATGGATACTATTTGGACATGCCAAAGTGGTACTTCCTTCACAAACTGTTTGTTCTGAACAGAATAGGAAAATGAATATTTTTGAATTACTTTTGAACTAGGCAAGGAAGGTTTTTACATATTTGACTAAGATATGACCCAAAGAATTTATGAGATTTTTTTGGGAATTTTGGGAATGACAGAAATATAGGTTGCTTCACAACCTAGGGCAAAAACTGCCACATGGACATGCCACATAGGCAAAACTGATGAGGTGGCACCTAGTCATAGCAACCCACCACAATTTACAAGGCCATGACCATCTATATTGGTCGTTAACAACTAGAAATAAGGCAGCGGACTAGCGCTGTTTGCTTTATGACCTTTTCGTGTGAGGATTTGGAGCCCCCCGAACAGCTTTTGACCAATTGGTCTGAAATGGTCATAAATTTATGACCAATTCTTCAAGGGTCACTGACAGAAGGTCATAAGTTGACATATTTCTTATAGTGTCCTTTGAAAAGGATGTTGCTAGGTCTGCTCACAGGCCGCCCTCGCAATGTGCAGGTGTGCAATGGGCGATGGGCCCAGACCCCTGCGCGCATAGGATTTAGACCGGCGTGCTGACCTCTGTGTTGTGCCTAGGTGGGGCTGTGATATGTCTCCAACGTATCTATAATTTTTTATTGTTCCATGCTATTATATTATCTATTTGGATATTTAATGGGCTTTATTATGCCTTTTTATATTATTTTTGGGACTAACCTATTAACCAAAGGCCCAGTGCAAATTGCTGTTTTTTTTTTGCCTATTTCAGTGTTTCGCAAAAAAGGAATATCAAACGGAACGAAACCTTCGCGTGGATCTTTTTTGGAACAAACGCAATCCAGGAGACTTGGAGTGGAAGTCAAGGAAGCAACGAGGCAGCCACGAGGCAGGAGGGCGCGCCCAGGGGTAGGCGCGCCCCCACCATCGTGGCCCCCTCGTAGCTCCACCGAGCTACTTCTTTCACCTATATATACTCTTATACCCTGAAAACATCCAGGGGAGCCACGAAACCTCTTTTCCACCGCCGCAACCTTCTGTACCCGTGAGATCCCATCTTGGAGCCTTTTCTGGCAATCTCCCAGAGGGGGATTTGATCACGGAGGGCTTCTAGATCAACACCATAGCCTCTCCGTTGATGTGTGAGTAGTTTACAACAGACCTTTCGGTCCATAGTTATTAGCTAGATGGCTTCCTCTCTCTCTTTGGATCTCAATACAAAGTTCTCCTTGATGTTCTTGGAGATCTATTCGATGTAATACTCTTTTGCGGTGTGTTTGCCAAGATCCGATGAATTGCGGGTTTATGAACTTGATTATCTATGAATATTATTTGGTTCTTCTCTGAATTCTTATATGCATGATTTGATATCTTTTCAAGTCTCTTCAAATTATCGGTTTAGTTTGGCCTACTAGATTGATCTTTCTTGCAATGGGAGAAGTGCTTAGCTTTGGGTTCAATCTTGCGGTGCTCGATCCCAGTGACAGACAGGGAAACGACATGTATTGTATTGTTGCCATCGAGGATAAAAATATGGGGTTTATATCATATTGCTTGAGTTTATCCCTCTACATCATGTCATCTTGCTTAAAGCGTTACTCCGTTCTTATGAACTTAATACTCTAGATGCATGCTGGACAGCGGTCGATGTGTGGAGTAATAGTAGTAGATGCAGAATCGTTTCGGTCTACTTGACATGGACGTGATGCCTATATTCATGATCACTGCCTTAGATATCATCATAACTATGCACTTTTCTATCAATTGCTTGGCAGTAATTTGTTCACCCACCATAATATATGCTATCTTGAGAGAAACCACTAGTGAAACCTATGGCCCCCGGGTCTATTTTACATCATATTAGTTTTCCGTCAACTAGCTATTTATGTCGCCATTTATTTTGCAATCTTTACTTTCCAATCTATACAACAAAAATACCAAAAATATTTATCTTATTATCTTTATCAGATCTCACTTTTGCAAGTGGCCGTGAAGGGATTGACAACCCCTTTATTGCGCTGGTTGCAAGGTTCTTGATTGTTTGTGCAGGTACTAGGTGATTTGCGTGTAGTATCCTACTGGATTGATACCTTGGTTCTCAAAAACTGAGGGAAATACTTACGCTACTTTGCTGCATCACCCTTTCCTCTTCAAGGGAAAACCAACACATGCTCAAGAGGTAGCAGGCTGCGACGTGTTGATCTTCCGAGGCCGGGCATGACCCAGGAAAGTGTGTCCGACCAAAGGGGATCGAGCGTGTTGGGTAATGTGGTGCACCCCTGCAAGGAAGTTTATCTATTCAAATAGCCGTGATCCTCGGTAACAGGACAACTCAGAGTTGTATCTTGACCTTATGACAACTAGAACCGGATACTTAAGAAAACACACCCTTCCAAGTGCCAGATATAACCCGGTGATCGCTCTCACATAGGGCGACAAGGGGAGGATCGCCGGGTAGGATTTATGCTATCGATGATACTTGGTGAACTTACCATCTACTCTCTTCTACATGCTGCAAGATGGAGGCTGCCAAAAGAGTAGTCTTCGATAGGACTAGCTATGCCCCTCTTATTCTGGCATTCTGCAGTTCAACCCACCGATATTGCCCCTTTACACAGATACCCATGCATATGTAGTGTAGATCCTTGCTTGCGAGTACTTTGGATGAGTACTGCTTTGCTTCCCCTTTTCCTTTCTTCCTGGTTGTCGCAACCAGATGCTGGAGCCAAGGAGCCAGACGCCACCGTCGACGACGACTCCTACTACACCGGAGGTGCCTACTACTACGTGCAGTCCGCTGACGACGACCAAGAGTAGTTTAGGAGGATCCCAGGTAGGAGGCCTGCGCCTCTTTTGATCTGTATCCCAGTTTGTGCTAGCCTTCTTAAGGCAAACTTGTTTACTTATATTTGTACTGAGATATTGTTGCTTCCGCTGACTCGTCTATGATCGAGCACTTGTATTCGAGCCCTCGAGGCCCCTGGCTTGTAGTATGATGCTTGTATGACTTATTTTATTTTTGGAGTTGTGTTGTGATATTTTCCTATGAGTCTCTGATCTTGATCGTACACGTTTGCGTGCATGATTAGTGTACGATTGAATCGGGAGCGTCACAAGTTGGTATCAGAGCCGACTGCCTGTAGGAACCCCCCTTCCACACTCCTTGGCCAAAGTCGAGTCTAGACATTACAAAACTTTTACTAACATGGTTGTGTGTCTTACGGGCCCACGTCGTCATTTAAGTGGTATTAGGATCTTTTACTCCTCGACCTTTACTCCGGGACTCTGAACTCTCTTCTACTCGGGTTAAACAAATTTACTAACTCTAACATTTGGATCCCGTGACCACATTCACCCCAAAGTTGGATAGGCCATAGTTATTCCTTAGAATAGTATTTTGAACAATACCCACACTGTCATTTGTCTCCTTTGAAACATCTTTGCTTTCATATGGAACCCATGAGGCAGGTCATGCGCCACACGACGGCCATTGGTGCCTCGGGATCACTTGTTGTGCTAGCTGAGATGATGACCTATCTGGGTTATCACTGGCACCCTGAGTACACCGTCTACAAGGAGTACCGGGATTTAACCAGGAGCAGTACCGTGCCATTGTCCACCTCTACTCTCGGGAGTATGACTCCACTACTGTGCTCCACACTGCTCTTGGTGTTGGAGTGACCATCGATATGGCAGTCCATGATGCTACTTATGCTGCTCTGACACGTCTTCGTGGAGAGTATCAGGCATTGGACACTTCCTCTTTTAGGCACATTGCTATCGCATCCGACGTTGGTGCGGAGGGATACTACACTGCTGCCTACTCCACCGTCACCCGAGAGCCCTTCCACCATCAGAACCTGGTTCTGCATGCTGATGGGCTGCATCGAGCTAACCGAGCTCTTCGCCATGAGTTGTACACCACCCGTCAGCACCTTTACCATGCTCTGACACTGTTGCACCCCTTAGTCCGATCTGGTGAGCTGTTGCAATCTGCGATCTACCCAGCCAGGACCGTGATGCCCCAGGGTGTCGGCTGGCCAGATGTGGGAGGCTAATCTCCTACACTTGGTCCTCTTCTGCCACTTGAGCACCGGGTTCTGCACCAGAGTATCCGCGGACCCCAGGCTACTGACGTGGAGGACTTCCCATCACGTCACTACCAGCTGTTAGGCTACACCTACCTCCACAGTTCCTCCTGGGACTGATGTAGTCTTGCTTATTAGTATTAGATGCATTCGCCGTGAGCCTGCGAGCCGCCTATGATGTCTTTAGTCTATGTACTGAATTCTGTGTACTGAACTCTATGCATGATCCCTTTTGTAAGATATGCCAGCTACTATGTAGTATCTATCATGCTCCTTTCCTTATGCATGTTTCATCATGAATGATTCTTGTCTTTGCCAATTTCTCAATGCTGAACTACCCCTGTTAAATATTAGCAGGATGGTTAGACCAGGTGGTTGCGATCATGGTGGCAACGCCCCACCACCGCCTGAGTACACGGCTAGTATGATCCAACAGCTCGAGATGAATCGCGAGTTCATGGAGAATATGATGGCTCAGTTCCCTCGCCCCAATATGAACTAGCAGCCAGCCCAAGTGAGTCTGCAGGATTTCATGCGCCTCAACCCAACCATCTACCGTATCTCAACTCAGCCTCTGGATGCTGATGACTGGCTCCGTGACATCACCTATGAGATGGAGTCTGCTGATGTAGCCCCTGCCCGCTATGTCACCTTTGCTTCCTTCTTTCTGAAAGGACCCGCTGCTCAATGGTGGGATAGCCACAAGCGTACTCTGCCGGTTGGAACAACCATTTCTTGGCCAGATTTCCAAGCTGCTTTCCGTGCCCTCTTCATTCCTCAGGGAGTCATGGACCGGAAGAAGCGTGAGTTCCGCAACCTCACCTAGGGCAACAAAACTGTGGAAGCTTATCAGCGGGAGTTTCTGGACTTTTCCCACTATGTTGAAGAGGACATTGCAACTGATGCTCGCAAACAGGAGAAGTTCAAGCTGACATCAAGCTCACACTACTAGTGCATGACTTTGCTGACTTCGCCACCTTGGTGAACAAGGCCATCAATGTCGAAACTGGTCTGCAGGAACACCAGAGCTCTCATAGGCGTAACCGTGACATGGGCTCATCTTCGGGCCCGCCCTCGCAGAAGCGTAAGATATGGATTCCCAGCAGCATGTACCAGCCAACTGCACCTGCCCCAAGGCAGTCCTATGCTGCACCGCGTCTGCCTCCCCCACCATCTAGGCAGCCAAGACTTCCAGCTCCACCACCCCAAGCTCCTGTTCCCACTCCCAATAATGGTCTGTGCTACAAGTGTTGTCAACCAGGTCACCTTGCCAGGAACTGCTACCAGAATCAGAATTAGAATCAACTGGACCTTCCCACAGCTGGCCGTGGAAACAACCAGCCCCGCAACAACAACGCCAAGTCTTATGGTCTTGTTCATGCCAACCACGTTGATCTCAATGAAGCTCAAGACCAGCCTGCTACTGTGATGGGTACACTCCTCGTAAATTCAGTACCAGCATCCGTTTTATTTGATTCAAGAGCATCGCATTCATTCATGTCAGAAGATTTTGCATTCATGCATGGCATTAAAAGTGAATACATGAACACTTCGCTATTAGTACACACCCCCGCGGGCCAATGTCGAACCTCCATGATTTGCAATGACGTCCCCGTAGAAATTGAAGGACTAGAATTCCTTGTCTCTCCCATCATACTAAAGTAATGTAGCATTGATCTCATTCTCGGAAAGGATTGGTTGAAAGCGCATACTACTTCTATAGTTTGCGTCACTAAGACCGTCCATCTGCTACACCCTTCCGATGAAATAATAAGCTACAATGCTCGTCTGCTTCAGAATGCCGAGGCAAGGCTTTATGCGTTGAATGCATTGAACGCTGCACCACTCGAGGGCACTGAAAACATTCCCGTCATGCGCGAGTTCCTTGACATCTTCCCTGAGAACTTCCAGGCATTCCCCCTGCTAGAGCTGTCAAATTCATCATCGACTTGAAACTAGGCACCACTCCTATAGCCAAGTGACCCTACAAGATGCCGCCGCATGAACTCATTGAGCTTAAGGAGGAAATCAAAAAATCTCTTCGCAAAGGTTTCATTCACCCAAGTTGCTCTCCTTGGGGAGCACCTTCTCTCTTTGTCAAGAAGAAGGATGGGACAAACCAATTGGTCCAAGATTACCGTCCTATTAACCAAGCTACCATTCATAACAAATATCCTCTTCCTCGGATCAATGATCTGTATGATCAACTGGCTGGTTCATCAGTGTTCTCTAAACTCGACTTGAGGTTGGGTTACTACCAGATCCGTGTTCGTGAAGAGGATATCCCAAAGACCGCCTTCATGACTCGATATGGTTCATACGAGTACACTGTCATGTCTTTCGGCTTAACCAATGCTCCAGCCACCTTGTCTCGTCTGATGAACTATATATTCATGGATTACCTCGACAAGTTCGTCGTGGTTTATCTGGATGATATCCTTGCATTTTCCAAGAACAAAGAAGAGCATGTTGAACATCTTCGTCTTGTGCTGGAAAAGCTACGAGAGCATCAACTATATGCCAAGTTCTCCAAATGTGAATTCTGGCTACCCGAAGTAACCTATCTTGGGCATGTCATCTCTAAAGATGGTATTGCTATCAACCCTGAACAAGTCCAGGCTATTCTCGAATGGAATCCTCCGAAGAATGTCAAGCAAGTCAGAAGTTTTCTCGGACTCGCCAGATATTTCCATCGATTTGTCGAGAACTTCTCCAAGATCGCCAAGCCTCTGACTAACCTGTTGCATAAGGGCGTCAAGTTTCGATGGACAAACAAATGTCAGGAAAGTTTCCAGGCACTCAAAGACAAGTTGACTTCTGCCCCAGTGTTAGCTCCACCTGATACTAAGAAGGAGTTCGTCATTTACTGCGATGCTTCCCGTCAAGGATTAGGCTGTGTCCTAATGCAAGAGCGCAAAGTGATTGCTTATGCCTCTCGTCAATTGCACCCTCACGAAGAGAACTACCCAGTTCACGACCTCGAGCTTACTGCTTTCATTGATGCACTGAAGCAGTGGCGATATTACCTTCTCGGTAATCATTGCGAGATCTTCCCCGATCACCAAAGTCTGAAGTATCTATTTACTCAGCCAAACCTGAACCTCCGTCAGCAGAGATGGATGGAGACTGTTGCAGACTTTGACTTGGGTATTTCTTATACACCAGGCAAGGCTAATGTAATGGCTGATGCCTTGAGCCGCAAGTCTTACTGCAACCACCTCCAGGTTCAAAAAGTTCAGCCCTCGCTTGTTGAAGAATTTAGAAAGCTGAACCTCCATATTGTCCCTCCTGATGCACTCGCTTCCCCTCCCCTAGAGTTCCAAAATATGAACCTCCACATTGTTAACCAGGGTTCTCTCAATACCCTGGTTGCTAAACCTGATCTCGTGGATAGCATCAAGACGCTGCAGAAGTATGACTCTCAAGCCCACAAGATTAAGCGCTACCTCGCTGAAGGAAAGCCCTCATTCTTTACTATTGCTAATGATGGCACCTTGTACTTCAAGGGCCGCCTAGTGGTGCCATGTTCAGAGGAAAGCCAGGATATGACACAGGAGGTTATGAAAGAAGCTCATGATACACCTTTGTCTATTCATCCCAGTAGTACAAAGATGTACCAAGACATTCTTCAGAGATTCTGGTGGTCTAATATGAAGCAAGACATTGCTTGTTATGTTGTTGAGTGTGGCGTTTGCCGTCGTATCAAAGCAGAACATCAAAGGCCTACTGGAACTCTGCAACCTATCTCTATTCCTGGATGGAAATGAGACCATGTTGAAATGGACTTCGTCACTAGATTTCCCAAATCGCAGAAAGGTAATGATGCTATTCTTGTCGTCATTGACCGACTTTCTAAAGTTGCACATTTTTTGGCGGTCAAAGAAACGATCACTGCTAGTCAGCTTGCAACTCTCTACATGTCCAGAATTGTTTCACTTCACGGTATTCCACTGGTTATCAATTCGGACCGTGGCAACTTGTCCACTTCAAGATTCTGGGCAAGTTTCCAAGAAGCTATGGGAACTCATCTGTCGTTCAGTACTGCATTTCATCCTCAGTCGCAAGGGAAAGTTGAATGCGTCAACCAAATCCTCCAATACATGCTTCGACCTTGTGTTATTTCCTTCAGAAAGAAATGGGAGGAATCTCTCATGTATGCTGAGTTCTCTTATAACAATAGCTATCAAGCTAGTATGAAGATGGACCCCTTCGAAGTGCTATATGGAAGAAAGTGCCGAACCCCTCTGAACTGGTCAGAAACTGGGGAACGTCCACTCTTCGGTCCGGATATTATCCAACATGCCGAAGAACAAGTCTGCATCATTCGTGAGAATCTCAAGACTGCTCAGTCGCGTCAGAAGAGTCAGTATGACCGCCATCACAAAGACATGGTCTATCAACCTAGCGAAAGGCTTATCTTCGAGTCACACCAATGAAGGGTGCTCACCGCTTCGGGATCAAGGGCAAGCTAGTTCCCCACTATATTGGTCCATTCACTATTCTGGAAAGGCGTGGAAAAGTGGCATATCAATTGGAGCTTCCGTCAAACCTTTCTCAGGTTCACGATGTGTTCCACGTGTCACAACTCCGCCAATGCTTCAAGGACCCAATCCGAGCAGTGGATCATGAGGTGCTCGAGTTGCAACAGGACCTCTCCTATAAAGAGCATCCGGTCGGCATTCTCGACCAAGCTGAATGTCGCACACGTCAGAAGGGGATCAAGTTCCTCAAGGTCCAGTGGTCACATCACTCTGAAGAGGAAGCCACTTGGGAACGTGAGGATCGCCTGCGTGATGAATACCCCGCACTGTTTCCTTCTACCTCCTAAATCTCGGGACGAGATTTCTTGTAGTGGAGGAGAACTGTAACGCCTGGCTAATTAAGCTACAGTGAAACTCTGCTAATGATGCCACGTCAGCTCCGTTAGTGTTGCTAATCTCTCATTAGTTCAAAAACCGGTTCAAAATTCAAATTCAAAATATGGCAAACAACAAAAGTTTTCAAACATTAAAATAAAAATGTTCGGACTGTGCCAAATATTACATAGGTAATTATATTGAAGAAAACGCATGTTTAGAAAATGCTAAGATGCTCTAAAATAAATAAAACATAAAAAGGGAAAAGAATAAAAACAGAAAAACTAAACTAAAAATAAAATAAAAAGGAAAGCAAACCCCACCCCCACTTGACTAGGCGGCCCAGCACACAGGCCAGGCCGGCCCACTTGGCCCAACCGGCCGACCCACCCCACTCCCTTCTCCCCCCACCCTGGTCAAACCCTAGATCGAACCACCCCACTTCCCCCACTCCCTCTCGCTCCCCCTCCCGATCCGATCTGGATCGGGGCTGCGACCCCGTCGCCGCTCGACATCCTGGAGCGCCTCTGCCTTGGCCACCTCGCCGGACTGCCTCCCCTACGTCGTTGTCGTCCCCGTCGTCCTCCCCACGCCCCGCTGCCCTTGTCCCTACGCATCGCCGTGAGCTCCCTTCCTTCCCCTTTGTCGCCGACGCCGTCCACAACACGCAGGCGCACACCGCCCCATACGCGCGCCGAGTCGCGCACCGAACACCGCGCCTTGCTCGCTCGTCGATAGAGCACGGTTGCCCCCTCTCTGCTCCCGCTTCCCCCGTTAGCGCCATGCGGTCACCGTCCGCACCGGCGCGCATGCATGCCTCGACCACACACTGCTCCTCGAGCTGTTGCTGCTTTGACGCGCCCTGCCTGGCGAGCCCGCGTCCCGCGTCCGAGCTGCCTTGCTCCGCCGCGTGCATGCCGCATGCAGCCCGTGCCCTCGATATGGCCTCTCCTGCTATTGCTGCTCCGGCCATACGCGCGCGCACGGCGCTGCCCGCGCACGTAGTCGCCCTGCTCCCCTGCTAGCGCGGCCTTCGCCTCCCCCGTATTCGCTCGGTCGGCCAGCCTCGCCAATGACGGTGCCCCCTGGCTATGCCCAGCGCTCCCTGCACGGCGCCCGTCGGCGCGGCCCCACTCCAGCGTCGCCTCCTGCTGCCGCCGCGGCCACCCCTCCCCCGCCTCCCCTTGCCCAGCGCTCCAACCTGCTCCGGCCATGGCTTCGCCGTGGCCACTGGCCCCCTGCTCCGGCGCCCTGCCGGGTCCGCCCGCTCGGGCCATGCCCTGTGCCCCTTAGCGGCCGCACCCGATAGGCCCCTCAGGTCCTATGACAAGGCGGCCCTGCCTCGAAACGTTTTTATACAAAGAAATAATAATAAAATGATAGAATAAATAAATTATTAATTAATTAATTAATGATTTAATTAAGTTAATTAATCGTGTTTAACTAATCTAATTAAAATAAATTAGCCTAATCACTTAGTTAGTCTAATTAACCCGGTTTAGTTAACCTGAGTCTATGACCAATGGGACCCACGTGTCAGCTTGACCAGTCAACGGCAAGAGTTGACTGCTGATGTCATGCTGATGTCATAAATGCAATTTTGAATTAAAATAATATGTTAATTCTAGAAAACGATTTTAAAACTTTAAATATTAATATAAAATAATCCGTAACTCGGATGAAAATACTTTGTACATGAAAGTTGCTTAGAACGACGAGACGAAACCAAATATGTAGCCCGTTCGTCCGTCACACATACCTAGCATAGCAAACACACAACTTTCCCCCTCCGGTTCATCTGTCCGAAAATGCGAAACACCGGGAATACCTTCCCGGATGTTTCCCTCCTTCGCCAGTATTACCTACTACCGCGTTGGGGCACACCTAGCACCGCTCATTGTCATGTCATGCATCGTCATGCATATGTTTGCATTTGTTGGAAATATGCCCTAGAGGCAATAATAAAAGCATTATTATTATATTTCCTTATTCATGATAATTGTCTTTATTCGTGCTATAATTGTGTTATCCGGAAATCGTAATACATGTGTGAATAACAGACAACAATATGTCCCTAGTGAGCCTCTAGTTGACTAGCTCATTGATCGACAGATAGTCATGGTTTCCTGACTATGGACATTGGATGTCATCGATAACGGGATCACATCATTAGGAGAATGATGTGATGGACAAGACCCAATCCTAAACATAGCATAAGATCGCTTAGTTCGTTTGCTAGAGTTTTCCAATGTCAAGTATCCTTTCCTTAGACCATGAGATCATGTAACTCCCGGATACCGTAGGAGTGCTTTGGGTGTGCCAAATGTCACAACGTAACTGGGTGACTATAAAGGTATGCTACGGGTATCTCTGAAAGTGTCTGTTGGGTTGGCATGGATCGAGACTGGGATTTGTCACTCCGCTTGACGGAGAGGTATCACCGGGCCCTCTCGGTAATGCATCATCACAATGAGCTCAATGTGATCAAAGTGTTTGATCACGGGATCATGCATTACGGTACGAGAAAAGTGACTTGCCGGTAACGAGATTGAACGAGGTATTGGGATACCGACGATCGAATCTCGGGCAAGTAAAATACCGATTGACAAAGGGAATCGTATACAGGATTAATTGAATCCTTGACATCGTGGTTCATCCGATGAGATCATCGTGGAGCATGTGGGAGCCAACATGGGTATCCAGATCCCGCTGTTGGTTATTGCCCGAGAGCCGTCTCGGTCATGTCTGCATGTCTCACGAACCCGTAGGGTCTACACACTTAAGGTTCGGTGACGCTAGGGTTGTAGGGATATGTATGTGCAGTAACCCGAATGTTGTTCGGAGTCCCGGATGAGATCCCGGACGTCACGAGGAGTTTCGGAATGGTCCGGAGGTAAAGATTTATATATGGAAAGTCATCATACGAACATCGGGACAAGTTTCGGGGTTATCGGTATTGTACCGGGACCACCGGAGGGTCCCGGGGGGTCCACCAGGTGGGGCCACCTATCCCGGAGGGCCCCATGGGCTGTATGAGGGAGGGAACCAGCCCATAGTGGGCTGGTGCGCCTCCCCCCATGGGCCCATGCGCCTAGGGTTTGGGGGGGAGGGAAAACCCTAAAGGGGGCGCCCCCTTTGCTTGGGGGGCAAGCCCCCTTCCCTGGCCGCCGCCCCCCCTAGGAGATCTCATCTCCTAGGGACGGCGCCCCCCCAGGGGGTTATATAAAGGGGGGAGGGGAGGGGGGGCTGACCACCCATTGCCCTGGCGCCTCCCTCTCCCTCTCCAACACCTCCTCCTCCTCCATTGAGCACGGCGAAGCCCTGCCGGAGTACTGCAGTTCCACCATCACCACGCCGTCGTGCTGCTGCTGGAGCCTTCTTCCCCAACCTCTCCTTTGCCTTGCTGGATCAAGAAGGAGGAGACGTCACGCTTTCCGTACGTGTGTTGAACGCGGAGGTGCCGTCCGTTCGGCACTAGATCATCGGTGAATTGGATCACGGCAAGTACGACTACCTCATCCACGTTCACTCGAACACTTCCGTTGCGATCTACAAAGTGGTATGTAGATGCTATCTAATCTGAATACTCGTTGCTAGATGAACTCATAGATGGATCTTCGTGAAGCCGTAGGAAAAATTTTAATTTTCTGCAACGTTCCCCAACAGTGGCATCATGAGCTAGGTCTATGCGTAGTTCTTCTTGCGTGAGTAGAACACAATTTGTTGTGGGCGTAGATGTTGTCAACTCTTCTTGCCGCTACTAGTCTTATCTTGCTTCATCGGTATTGTGGGATGAAGCGGCCCAGACCAACCTTACACGTACGCTTACGTGAGACCGGTTCCACCGACTAACATGCACTAGTTGCATAAGGTGGCTGGCGGGTGTGTGTCTCTCCTACTTTAGTTGGAGCGGATTCGATGAAAAGGGTCCTTATGAAGGGTAAATAGAAGTTGACAAATCACGTTGTGGTTTTTACGTAGGTAAGAAAATGTTCTTGCTAGAACCCTAATTCAGCCACGTAAAACTTGCAACAACAATTAGAGGACGTCTAACTTGTTTTTGCAGCAAGTGCTTTGTGATATGATATGGCCAAAGTTGTGATGAATGATGAATGATCTATATGTGATGTATGAGATGTTCATGCTATTGTAATAGGAATCACGACTTGCATGTCGATGAGTATGACAACCGGCAGGAGCCATAGGAGTTGTCTTTATTTTTTGTATGACCTGCGTGTCATTGAGAATCGCCATGTAAATTACTTTACTTTATTGCTAAACGCGTTAGCCATAGTAGTAGAAGTAATAGTTGGCGAGCAACTTCATGGAGACACGATGATGAAGATCATGGTGTCAAGCCGGTGACAAGATGATCATGGAGCCCCAAGATGGAGATCGAAGGAGCTATGTGATATTGGCCATATCATGTCACGTTTATTATTTGATTGCATGTGATGTTTATCATGTTTTGCATCTTGTTTACTTAGAACGACGGTAGTAAATAAGATGATCCCTCATAATAATTTCAAGAAAGTGTTCACCCTAACTGTGCACCGTTGCGACAGTTCGTTGTTTCGAAGCACCACGTGATGATCGGGTGTGATAGATTCTAACGTTCACATATAACGGGTGTAAGACAGATTTACACACGCAAAACACTTAGGTTGACTTGACGAGCCTAGCATGTACAGACATGGCCTCGGAACACAAAAGACCGAAAGGTCGAGCATGAGTCGTATAGAAGATACGATCAACATGAAGATGTTCACCGATGTTGACTAGTCCGTCTCACGTGATGATCGGACACGGCCTAGTTGACTCGGATCATGTAATACTTAGATGACTAGAAGAGGGATGTCTATCTAAGTGGGAGTTCATTAAATAATTTGATTAAATGAACTTTATTATCATGAACTTAGTCTAAAATTTTTACAATATGTCTTGTAGATCAAATGGCCAACGTAGTCCTCAACTTCAACGCGTTCCTAGAGAAAACCAAGCTGAAAGACGATGGTAGCAACTATACAGACTGGGTCCAGAACCTGAGGATCATCCTCATAGCTGCCAAGAAAGATTATGTCCTACGAGCACCGCTGGGTGACGCACCTATTCTCCCTGCAGAACAAGACGTTATGAACGCTTGGCAGTCGCGATGCGATGATTACTCCCTCGTTCAGTGCGGCATGCTATACAGCTTAGAGCCGGGGCTCCAAAAGTGTTTTGAGAGACATGGAGCATATGTGATGTTCGAAGAGCTGAAAATGGTTTTCCAAGCTCATGCCCGGGTCGAGAGATATGAGATCTCCAACAAATTCTTTAGCTGTAAGATGGAGGAAAATAGCTCTGTCAGTGAGCACATACTCAAAATGTCTGGGTTGCACAACCGCTTGACTCAACTGGAAGTTAATCTCCCGGATGAAGTGGTCATTGACAGAATCCTCCAGTCGCTTCCACCTAGCTACAAGAGCTTTGTGATGAACTACAATATGCAGGGGATGGTAAAGACCATTCCTGAGGTATATGCTATGCTAAAATCAGCAGAGGTAGAAATCAAGAAGGAGCATCAAGTGTTGATGGTGAATAAAACCACTAAGTTCAAGTAGGGCAAGGGTAAAAAGAACTTCAAGAAGGACGGCAAGGAAGTTGCCGCGCCCGGTAAGCAAGTTGCCGGGAAGAAGCCAAAGAATGGACCCAAGCCCGAGACTGAGTGTTTTTATTGCAAGGGAAGTGGTCACTGGAAGCGGAACTGCCCCAAATACTTAGCGGACAAGAAGGTCGGCAAAACCAAAGGTATATGTGATATACATGTAATTGATGTGTACCTTACCAGTACTCGTAGTAGCTCTTGGGTATTTGATACCGGTGCAGTTGCTCACATTTGTAACTCAAAGCAGGAGCTGCGGAATAAACGGAGACTGGCGAAGGACGAGGTGACGATGCGCGTCGGGAATGGTTCCAAGGTCGATGTGATCGCCGTCGGCACGCTGCCTCTACATTTACCTACGGGATTAGTTTTAAACCTCAATAATTGTTATTTAGTGCCAAGTTTGAGCATGAACATTGTGTCTGGATCTCGTTTAATTCGAGATGGCTACTCATTTAAATCCGAGAATAATGGTTGTTCTATTTATATGAGAGATATGTTTTATGGTCATGCTCCGATGGTTAATGGTTTATTCTTAATGAATCTCGTACGTGATGATACACATATTCATAGTGTGAATACCAAAAGAGTTAAAGTTGATAACAATAGTCCCACATATTTGTGGCACTGCTGCCTTGGTCACATAGGTGTCAAACGCATGAAGAAGCTCCATGCAGATGGACTTTTAGAGTCTCTTGATTATGAATCATTTGACACGTGCGAACCATGCCTCATGGGTAAAATGACCAAGACTCCGTTCTCAGGAACAATGGAGCGAGCAACCAACTTATTGGAAATCATACATACCGATGTGTGCGGTCCAATGAGTGTTGAGGCTCGCGGTGGCTATCGTTATGTTCTCACCCTCACTGATGACTTGAGTAGATATGGGTATATCTACTTGATGAAACACAAGTCTGAGACCTTTGAAAAGTTCAAGGAATTTCAGAGTGAGGTTGAAAATCAACGTGATAGAAAGATCAAGTTTCTACGATCAGATCGTGGAGGAGAATACTTGAGTCATGAATTTGGCACGCACTTAAGAAAATGTGGAATAGTTTCACAACTCACGCCGCCTGGAACACCTCAGCGTAATGGTGTGTCCGAACGTCGTAATCGCACTCTATTAGATATGGTGCGATCTATGATGTCTCTTACCGACTTACCGCTATCTTTTTGGGGCTATGCTTTAGAGACTGCCGCATTCACTTTAAATAGGGATCCGTCGAAATCCGTTGAGACGACACCGTATGAATTATGGTTTGGGAAGAAACCTAAGCTGTCGTTTCTAAAAGTTTGGGGATGCGATGCTTATGTCAAGAAACTTCAACCTGAAAAGCTCGAACCCAAGTCAGAAAAATGCGTCTTCATAGGATACCCTAAAGAAACTGTTGGGTATACCTTCTACCTCAGATCCGAAGGCAAGATCTTTGTTGCCAAGAATGGATCCTTTCTAGAGAAAGAGTTTCTCTCGAAAGAAGTAAGTGGGAGGAAAGTAGAACTTGATGAAGTGTTACCTCTTGAACCGGAAAATGGCGAAACTCAAGAAATCGTTCCTGAGGTGCCTGCACCGACTAGAGAGGAAATTAATGATGATGATCAAGATACTTCTAATCAAGCTCCTACTGAAATTCGAAGGTCCACAAGGACACATTCCGCACCAGAGTGGTACGGCAACCCTGTCTTGGAAATCATATTGTTAGACAACGGTGAACCTTCGAACTATGAGGAAGCAATGGCGGGCCCGGATTCCGACAAATGGCTGGAAGCCATGAAATCCGAGATAGGATCCATGTATGAAAACGAAGTATGGACTTTGACTGACTTGCCCGTTGAGCGGGGAGCCATTGAAAATAAATGGATCTTTAAGAAGAAGACAGACGCGGATGGTAATGTGACCATCTATAAAGCTCGGCTTGTCGCTAAGGGTTATCGACAAGTTCAAGGGGTTGACTACGATGAGACTTTCTCACCGGTAGCGAAGCTGAAGTCCGTCCGAATCATGTTAGCAATTGCCGCATACTATGATTATGAGATATGGCAAATGGACGTCAAAACGGCATTCCTTAATGGTTTCCTTAAGGAAGAATTGTATATGATGCAGCCGGAAGGTTTTGTCGATCCTAAGAATGCTGACAAGGTGTGCAAGCTCCAACGCTCAATTTATGGGCTGGTGCAAGCATCTCGGAGTTGGAACATTCGCTTTGATGAGATGATCAAAGCGTTTGGGTTTACGCAGACTTATGGAGAAGCCTGCGTTTACAAGAAAGTGAGTGGGAGCTCTGTAGCATTTCTCATATTATATGTAGACGACATACTTTTGATGGGAAATGATATAGAACTCTTGGACAGTATTAAGGCCTACTTGAATAAGAGTTTTTCAATGAAGGACCTTGGAGAAGATGCTTATATATTAGGCATCAAGATCTATAGAGATAGACCGAGACGCCTCATAGGTCTTTCACAAAGCACATACCTTGATAAAATATTGAAGAAGTTCAATATGGATCAATCTAAGAAAGGGTTCTTACCTGTATTACAAGGTGTGAAATTGAGCTCAGCTCAATGTCCGACCACGGCAGAAGAAATAGAAGAGATGAGCGTCATCCCCTATGCCTCAGCCATAGGTTCTATTATGTATGCCATGCTGTGTACCAGACCTGATGTAAACCTTGCCGTAAGTTTGGTAGGAAGGTACAAAAGTAATCCCGGCAAGGAACACTGGACAGCGGTCAAGAATATCCTGAAGTACCTGAAAAGGACCAAGGAAATGTTTCTCGTTTATGGAGGTGACGAAGAGCTCGTCGTAAAAGGTTACGTCGACGCTAGCTTCGACACAGATCTGGATGACTCTAAGTCACAAACCGGATACGTGTATATTTTGAATGGTGGGGCAGTAAGCTGGTGCAGTTGCAAGCAAAGCGTCGTGGCGGGATCTACATGTGAAGCGGAGTACATGGCGGCCTCGGAGGCAGCACATGAAGCAATTTGGGTGAAGGAGTTCATCACCGACCTCGGAGTCATACCCAATGCGTCGGGGCCAATCAAGCTCTTCTGTGACAACACTGGAGCTATTGCACTTGCAAAGGAGCCCAGGTTTCACAAGAAGACCAGGCACATCAAGCGTCGCTTCAACTCCATTCGTGAAAATCTTCAAGATGGAGACATAGAGATTTGTAAAGTACACACGGATCTGAATGTCGCAGATCCGTTGACTAAACCTCTCCCTAAGGCAAAACATGATCAGCACCAGAACTCTATGGGTGTTCGATTCATCACAATGTAGCTAGATTATTGACTCTAGTGCAAGTGGGAGACTGTTGGAAATATGCCCTAGAGGCAATAATAAAAGCATTATTATTATATTTCCTTATTCATGATAATTGTCTTTATTCGTGCTATAATTGTGTTATCCGGAAATCGTAATACATGTGTGAATAACAGACAACAATATGTCCCTAGTGAGCCTCTAGTTGACTAGCTCGTTGATCGACAGATAGTCATGGTTTCCTGACTATGGACATTGGATGTCATCGATAACGGGATCACATCATTAGGAGAATGATGTGATGGACAAGACCCAATCCTAAACATACCATAAGATCGCTTAGTTCGTTTGCTAGAGTTTTCCAATGTCAAGTATCCTTTCCTTAGACCATGAGATCATGTAACTCCCGGATACCGTAGGAGTGCTTTGGGTGTGCCAAACGTCACAACGTAACTGGGTGACTATAAAGGTATGCTACGGGTATCTCTGAAAGTGTCTGTTGGGTTGGCATGGATCGAGACTGGGATTTGTCACTCCGCTTGACGGAGAGGTATCACCGGGCCCTCTCGGTAATGCATCATCACAATGAGCTCAGTGTGATCAAAGTGTTTGATCACAGGATCATGCATTACGGTACGAGAAAAGTGACTTGCCGGTAACGAGATTTAACGAGGTATTGGGATACCGACGATCGAATCTCGGGCAAGTAAAATACCGATTGACAAAGGGAATCGTATACGGGATTAATTGAATCCTTGACATCGTGGTTCATCCGATGAGATCATCGTGGAGCATGTCGGAGCCAACATGGGTATCCAGATCCCGCTGTTGGTTATTGCCCGAGAGCCGTCTCGGTCATGTCTGCATGTCTCCCGAACCCGTAGGGTCTACACACTTAAGGTCCGGTGACGCTAGGGTTGTAGGGATATGTATGTGCAGTAACCCGAATGTTGTTCGGAGTCCCGGATGAGATCCCGGACGTCACGAGGAGTTTCGGAATGGTCCGGAGGTAAAGATTTATATATGGAAAGTCATCATACGGACATCGGGACAAGTTTCGGGGTTATCGGTATTGTACCGGGACCACCGGAGGGTCCCGGGGGGTCCACCAGGTGGGGCCACCTATCCCGGAGGGCCCCATGGGCTGTATGAGGGAGGGAACCAGCCCATGGTGGGCTGGTGTGCCTCCCCCCATGGGCCCATGCGCCTAGGGTTTGGGGGGGAGGGAAAACCCTAAAGGGGGCGCCCACTTTGCTTGGGGGGCAAGCCCCCCTTCCCTGGCCGCCGCCCCCCCTAGGAGATCTCATCTCCTAGGGCCGGCGCCCCCCCAGGGGGTTATATAAAGGGGGGAGGGGAGGGGGGCTGACCACCCATTGCCCTGGCGCCTCCCTCTCCCTCTCCAACACCTCCTCCTCCTCCATTGAGCACGGCGAAGCCCTGCCGGAGTACTGCAGTTCCACCATCACCACGCCGTCGTGCTGCTGCTGGAGTCTTCTTCCCCAACCTCTCCTTTGCCTTGCTGGATCAAGAAGGAGGAGACGTCACGCTTTCCGTACGTGTGTTGAACGCGGAGGTGCCGTCCGTTCGGCACTAGATCATCGGTGAATTGGATCACGACAAGTACGACTACCTCATCCACGTTCACTCGAACACTTCCGTTGCGATCTACAAAGTGGTATGTAGATGCTATCTAATCTGAATACTCGTTGCTAGATGAACTCATAGATGGATCTTGGTGAAGCCGTAGGAAAAATTTTAATTTTCTGCAACGTTCCCCAACAGCATTATATTTATTGTTTCTTCCCCCTCTTCTCTCGCTAGACACCGAGACTGACGCCGCTGCTACCCAGTACAACTATGCTGTTGACGACCCCTTGATCACCAGATATCGCCTATTCCTTCTCTCTACTGCTTGCATTAGAGTAGTGTAGCATGTTACTGCTTTCGGTTAATCCTATTCTGCTGCATAGCCTGTCATTGTTGCTATAGTTGTTACCCTTACCTGCAATCATAAATGCTTAGTATAGGATGCTAGTATTCCATCAGTGGCCCTACATTCTTGTCCGTCTGCCATGCTATACTATCGGGCCGTGATCACTCGGGAGGTGATCACGGGTATATACTTATATACATAATATATGATACATGTGGTGACTAAAGTCGGGTCGGCTCATAGAGTACCCGCGAGTGATTCATGGATTGGGGGCTGAAAGGACCTTTGTATCGACGAACCTCTGGGTGGATCTTTGTGGCGGAGCGACATGGCAGGTTGAGACCACTGGTCGCCATTCACGGTTACATCAATTAACACATTTAACGAGATCTTGGTATTTGATCTGAGTCTGGCCACTGGCCTATACAAACTAACCAACTACGCGGGAACAGTTATGGGCACTCAGCGTCGTGGTATCAGCCAAAGCCTTCTTGACGTCAGCGACTGAGCGGCGCACGTCGGGTTGGACCGCGTAACGCAACTTCCTTTGAAATGGAGGTTGCTAGATCTGCTCATCGGCCGCCATCGCAACATGCAGGTGTGCAATGGGCGATGGGCCCAGACCCCTGCACGCATAGGATTTAGACCGGCGTGCTGACTTCTCTGTTGTGCCTAGGTGGGGCTGCGACGTGTTGATCTTTCGAGGCCGGGCATGACCCAAGAAAGTGTGTCCGGCCAAAGGGGATCGAGCGTGTTGGGTAATATGGTGCATCCCTGCAGGGAAGTTTATCTATTCGAATAGCCGTGATCCTCGGTAACAGGACGACCCGGAGTTGTACCTTGACCTTATGACAACTAGAACCGAATACTTAATAAAACACACCCTTCCAAGTGCCAGATATAACCCGGTGATCGCTCTCACACAGGGCGACGAGGGGAGGATCGCCGGGTAGGATTATGCTATGCGATGATACTTGGTGAACTTACCATCTACTCTCTTCTACATGCTGCAAGATGGAGGCTGCCAGAAGCGTAGTCTTCGACAGGACTAGCTGTCCCCCTCTTATTCTGGCATTCTGCAGTTTAGTCCACCGATATTGCCCCTTTACACAGATACCCATGCATATGTAGTGTAGATCCTTTCTTGCGAGTACTTTGGATGAGTACTCACGGTTGCTTTGCTTCCCCTTTTCCTTTCTTCCTGATTGTCGCAACCAGATGTTGGAGCCCAGGAGCCAGACGCCACCGTCGACGACGACTCCTACTACACCGGAGGTGCCTACTACTACGTGCAGGCCGCTGATGACGACCAGGGGTAGTTTAGGAGGATCCTAGGCAGGAGGCATGCGCCTCTTTCGATCTGTATCCCAGTTTGTGCTAGCCTTCTTAAGGCAAACTTGTTTGCTTATGTCTGTACTAAGATATTGTTGCTTCCGCTGACTCGTCTATGATCGAGCACTTGTATTCGAGCCCTCGAGGCCCCTGGCTTGTATTATGATGCTTGTATGACTTATTTTATTTTTAGAGTTGTGTTGTGTTATCTTCCCGTGAGTCCCTGATCTTGATCATACACGTTTGCGTGCATGATTAGTATACGATTGAATCAGGGGCGTCACAATATAAATCAAAGCTCACTTCAGGAGGATTATTTCTAGGCAAGAAAGTAAAGCTCTGGACAAAGATGTTTGTGAGGAGTTGGTGCTGGTCACACTCATCTGTGATGAAGTCGGTGAGGCCGGCATTAGCAATATATTGCATGAACTCCTCATGAATTCCAGCCTCTTGCAGGAATGGGGTGTGCGGCCATTCGCACGGCCGTACCTCCGCCAACCTCCGAGGGTGGAGATCACTGTCAGAAGACTCCCCAATAACACCCTTGGAGTTCTTCTTAGAGCCAAACTTCCTGAAGATATTCATGTTCACGTACAATTTTCCTATGAACAAAAATATGAATTTTTAGTCCACAAAATTTTCTCAACAAAACTTCACAAATTGATAGCAACTACTCATAGGGATATATAGAGGCCATAGAAAGCATTCAAACTACTTAGAACACTAAGAATTCAACATGCAAGCACATCTACAGCAGGACCAAGAGTAGCTAATTATTCAAAGTATAAACCGTTAAAACAAAAACTAATTGGACAAACGGTGGAGTGACATACCAAACAACAATCCCCCGAAACAGTTTCGGAAACAGAGCTTCAAGCAAAGAGATCAAAATCCACGGGTTTGAGCTCAAGAACACGGGAGAGAGAGCAACGGAGATTTTTTTCTGGAGGTAAGTGATGATGTGGGCTGAAGAGATAAGTGAGGGGGCCCATGTGGGGACCACAACCCATCAGGGCGCGCCTGGCGGTCCTGGAGCGCCCAGGTGGGTTGTGCCCACCTGGTACACCTCCCTCTGGTATTATTTGCACCAAAAATTCATAAATATTCAGAAAAAATCATGTTCAATTTTCAGGGCATTCTGAGTACTTTTATCTTTGGGTCATTTTTTATTGCACGGGAAATTAAAAAAACATACAAAACATGGCATTTTATTTTATTTACTAATAAAAACAGAGAATAAAAAGTAGGGACAGAAGGTAGTGCTTACTAAATTCATCAACTTCATACCGTTCAAAAATGATTCATTAATAAGGTTGATCAGGTCTTATTAACAACCACTTTTGATTAGAATGAAACCGAAGAACTTTTGTAAATCACTAAGTTACCTCAATGGGGATATGAATGTCCCCAACAATAAGCATTTCATATTTCTTTTTGACAGTAGGTAGAGGTATTTGAAAACTTCCAATAGTGATTGTACCATTTACTTGGAATTGTTTCTTCGGAAAGTGCACCGTATGCTCATTACCATTGATATGAAAAGTGACCTTGCTTTTGCTGCAATCAATAATAGCCCCTGCAGTATTCAAGAAGGGTCTACCAAGGATAATCGACATGTTGTCGTCCTCAAGCGTCTCAAGTATAACAAAGTCAGTCAAAATAGTAACATTAGCAACAACAACGGGCACTTCCTCACAGATACTGATAGGTATGGCAGTTGATTTGTCAGCCATTTGCAAAGATATTTCAGTAGGTGTGAGTTTATTCAAGTCAAGACTTTTATATAAAGATAAAGGCACAACACTAACACCAACTCCTAAATCACACAAAGCAGTTTTTACATAATTCTTTTTGATAGAGCAAGGTATAGTTGGTATTCCCGGATCTCCAAGCTTTTTAGGTAATCCATCTTTGAAATTATAATTAGCAAGCATAGTGGAGATTTCAGCTTCCAGTATTTTTCTCTTATTAGTGATGATGTCTTTCATATACTTTGCATAAGGAGGCATTTTCAAGATATCAGTCAAGCGAGTACGCAAGAAGACTGGCCTCAACATTTCAGCAAAGCGTTCAAATTCTTCATCATCATTTTTTTTAGTTGGCTTGGGTGGAAAAGGCATAGGTTTTTGAACCCACGGTTCTCTTTCTTTACCATGTTTTCTAGCAACAAAGTCTGTTTTATCATACCTTTTATTTTTGGGTTGTGGGTTATCAAGATCAACAAGTGGTTCTATCTCAACATCATTGTCTGGTTCTTTATCATTATTTGGTTGAGTGTCTTCATGAACCTCATCATTATATTTTTCATTATCACTAGGTGAGTGTTCATTACCAGATTGAGTTTCAGCATCAGAGATAGAAGTTTCATTTTCATTATCAGGAGGTTTTTCTATTTTAGGTTCACTAGAAGTGTGCAAAGTCCTATCATTTTTCTTTTTAGAAGGACTAGGTGCACTAGTGTTATTTCTTTGTGAATCTTGTTCAATTCTTTTTGGGTGTCCCTCGGGATAAAGTGGTTCCTGAGTCATTTTACCTCCTCTAGTTGCAACTCTAACAGCAAAGTCATGCATATTATGGTTCATTTCATCAAGCAATTCTCTTCGTGATTCAGCAACTTGTTCTAGTTGAGTTTGAACCATAGAAGCATGTTTTCCAACACCTCTAACATCATTTGATATTCTAAATAACAAGTCACTCAAGCGAGCAATCATATCAGAATTGTATTTCAATTGTTTCATAACATTTGCATTGAAGTGATCTTGTTTTCTAATGTAGTTTTCAAATTCATAAAGGCATTGACTAGGCTGCATATTGTGAGGATTGTCATTATCGTTGAACTTCATTAGAGAATTTACCTCTGCCACATTAGGCAGTGGTGGTGTAGTAAGCCCATGTATTTCTTCAATAGGAGGTAATTTTTTAACATCCTCGGCTTTAATACCTTTTTCCTTCATAGATTTCTTTGCCTCTTGCATATCTTCAGGACTGAGATATAATATACCCCTCTTCTTTGGAGTGGGTTTAGCCGGTGGTTCAGGAAGAGTCCAATCATCATAATTTTTCAATATGTTATTCAATAATTCTTCAGCTTGAGCAATAGTTCGTTCCCTGAAAACACAACTAGCACAACTATCTAGGAAGTCAGTAGAAGCACCAGTTAGTCCATAATAAAAGATATCAAGTATTTCATTTTTCTGAAGAGGATGATCAGGCAAAGCATTAAGTAATTGGCAAAGCCTCCCCCAAGCTTGTGGGAGACTCTCTTCTTTAGTTTGCACAAAGTTAAATATTTCCTATAAGGCAGCTTGTTTCTTATGAGCAGAAAAATATTTTTCAGAGAAGTAATAAATCATATCCTGGGGACTACGCACACAACCAGGAGCAAGAGTATTGTACCAAGCTTTAGCGTCACCCTTTCATGAGAAAGGAAATAATTTGAGAATAAAGTAACAGTGAATTTTCTCATCATGAGTAAAAAGGGTGGCTATATCATTCAACTTAGTAAGATGTGCCACAACAGTTTCAGTTTCATAACCATGGAAAGGTTCGGATTCAACCAAAGTAATTAACTCTGGGTCGACAGAGAATTCATAATCCTTATCATCAATAAAGATAGGTGAAGTAGCAAACTTAGGATCACATTTCATTCTAGCATTCAGAGATTTTTCTTTGTACTTGCATAATAATTTCTCTAGATCATCTATATCATTGCAAGCAAGAATATCTCTAGTTGTTTCTTCACTCATAACATAACCTTTTCCGGTACCTTAGGCAATTCATATATAGGAAGGCTAGTTCTAGCAGGTGTCTTAGGAGTTTCAGTTTCAAGCTCATCATCAGATTCAACAACATCATGTTGTATTACTCTAGCAATGTGTTCATCAAGAAATTCACCAAGTGGCATGATACGTCTCCAACGTATCTATAATTTTTGATTGTTCCATGCTATATTATATTCTGTTTTGCACATTATTGGGCTTTATTATTCACTTTTATATTATTTTTGGGACTAACCTATTAACCGGAGGCCCAGCCCAGAACTGCTGTTTTTTTGCCTATTTCAGAGTTTCACAAAAAAAGAATATCAAACGGAGTCCAAACGGAATGAAACCTTTGGGAACGTGATTTTCGGAACGAACAAGATCCAGAGGACTTGGACCCTACGTCAAGAAATCAAAGAGGAAGCCACGAGGTAGAGGGCGCGCCTACCCCCCATGCGCGCCCTCCACCCTCGTGGGCCCCACATTGCTTCACCGACGTACTCCTTCCTCCTATATATACCTACGTACCCCCAAACTACCAGATACGGAGCCAAAAACCTAATTCCACCGCCGCAACCCTATGTACCCACGAGATCCCATCTTGGGGCATGTTCTGGAGCTCTGCCGGAGGGGGCATCGATCACGGAGGGCTTCTACATCAACACCATAGCCTCTCCGATGATGTGTGAGTAGTTTACCTTAGACCTTCGGGTCCATAGTTATTAGCTAGACGACTTCTTCTCTCTTTTTGGATCTCAATACAATGTTCTCCCCCTCTCTCATGGACATCTATTCGATGTAATCTTCTTTTGCGGTGTGTTTGTTGAGACCGATGAATTGTGGGTTTATGATCAAGTATATCTATGAACAATATTTGAATCTTCTGAATTCTTTTATGTATGATTGGTTATCTTTGCGAGTCTCTTCGAATTATCAATTTGGTTTGGCCTACTAGATTGATCTTTCTTGCAATGGGAGAAGTGCTTAGCTATGGGTTCAATCTTGCGGTGTCCTTTCCCAGTGACAGTAGGGCAGCAGGGCACGTATTGTATTGTTGCCATCGAGGATAACAAGATGGGGTTTTTATCATATTGCATGAATTTATCCCTCTACATCATGTCATCTTGCTTAAAGCGTTACTCTGTTCTTACGAACTTAATACTCTAGATGCATGCTGGATAGCGGTCGATGTGTGGAGTAATAGTAGTAGATGCAGGCAGGAGTCGGTCTACTTGTCTCGGACATGATGTCTATATACATGATCATACCTAGATATTCTCATAACTATGCTCAATTCTATCAATTGCTCAACAGTGATTTGTTCACCCACCATAAATACTTATGCTCTTGAGAGAAGCCACTAGTGAAACCTATGGCCCCCGGGTCTATTTTCCATCATATTAATCTTCAAACACTTAGCTATTTCTTGCGCCGTTTTTATTTTACTTTCTTTACTTTGCATCTTTATTATAAAAATACCAAAAATACTATCTTATCATATCTATCAGATCTCACTCTCGTAAGTGACCGTGTAGGGATTGACAACCCCGTATCGCGTTGGTTGCGAGGATTTATTTGTTTGTGTAGGTGCGAGGGACTCACGCGTAGCCTCCTACTGGATTGATACCTTGGTTCTCAAAAACCGAGGGAAATACTTACGCTACTTTGCTGCATCACCCTTTCCTCTTCAAGGGAAAACCAACGCATTGCTCAAGAGGTAGCAAGAAGGATTTCTGGCCCCGTTGCCCGGGAGGTCTACTCGAAAGTCAATATACCAAGTACCCATCACAAACCCTTATCTCCCGCATTACATTATTTGCCATTTGCCTCTCGTTTTCCTCTCCCCCACTTCACCCTTGTCGTTTTATTCGCCCTCTCTTTTCCGTTCGCTTCTTTTTCGCTTGCGTCCTGTTTGCTCATGTGTTGGATTGCTTGTTTGTCACGATGGCTCAAGATAATACCAAATTATGTGACTTTACCAATACCAACAATAGTGATTTCCTGAGCACTCCGATTGCTCCTCTTACCGATACTGAATCTTGTTAAATCAATGCTGCTTTGGTGAATCTTGTCATGAAAGATCAATTCGTCGGCCTTCCTAGTGAAGATGTCGCTACTCATCTAAATAGCTTCGTTGATTTGTGTGATATGCAAAAGAAGAAAGATGTGGATAATGATATTGTTAAATTGAATCTATTTCCTTTTTCGCTTAGAGATCATGCTAAAGCTTGGTTTGCGTCTTTGCCTAAAAATAGTATTGGTTCATGGAATAAGTGCAAAGATGCTTTTATCTCTAAGTATTTTCCTCCCGCTAAGATCATCTCTCTTAGAAACGACATTATGAATTTTAAGCAACTTGATCATGAACATGTTGCACAAGCTTGGGAGAGGATGAAATTAATGATACGTAATTGTCCTACACATGGTTTGAATTTGTGGATGATTATACAAAAAATCTATGCCGAATTGAATTTTGCTTCTAGAAATCTTTTAGATTCGGCCGCGGGAGGCACTTTTATGAAAATCAATTTAGGAGAAGCTACTAAACTCCTAGATAATATTATGTTTAATTATTCTCAATGGCACACTGAAAGATCTACTAATAAAAAAGTGCATGCGATAGAAGAAATTAATGTTTTGAGTGGAAAGATGGATGAACTTATGAAATTATTTTCTACTAAGAATGTTTCTTCTGATCCTAATGATATGCCTTTGTCTACTTTGATTGAGAATAATAATGAATCTATGGATGTGAATTTTGTTGGTAGGAATAATTTTGGTAACAACGCGTATAGTGGAAACTTTAATCCTAGGCCTTATCCTAGTAGTTCCTCTAATAATTATGGTAATTCCTACAACAATTCTTATGGAAATTTTAATAAGATGCCCTCTAAATTTGAGACTAGTGTTAAGGAATTTATGAATTCGCAAAAGAATTTCAATGCTTTGCTTGAAGAGAAATTGCTTAAAGTTGATGAATTGGCTAGGAACGTTGATAGAATTTCTTTTGATGTTGATTCTTTAAAACTTATCAAACGTATCGTTGATGCTTTGATGCAATCTTATAAAGAAAAACTTGAGTTGGAAGTTTCTATCCCTAGAAAACTTTATGATGAGTGGGAACCTACTATTAAAATTAAGATTAAAGATCATGAATGCTATGCTTTATGTGATTTGGGTGCTAGTGTTTCCACGATTCCAAAGACTTTATGTGATTTGCTTGGTTTCCGTGATTTTGATGATTGCTCTCTAAACTTGCACCTTGCGGATTCCACCATTAAGAAACCTACGGGAAGAATTAATGATGTTCTTATTGTTGCAAATAGGAACTATGTGCCCGTAGATTTTATCGTTCTTGACATATATTGCAATCCTTCATGTCCTATTATTCTTGGTAGACCTTTCCTTAGCATAATTGGTGAAATTATTGATGTGAAGGAAGGGAATATTAGATTCTAATTTCCATTAAAGAAAGGCATGGAACACTTCCCTAGGAAGAAAATAAAATTACCTTATGAATCTATTATGAGGGCCACATATGGATTGCCTACCAAAGATGGCAATACCTAGATCTATCCTTGCTTTTATGCCTAGCTAGGGGCGTTAAACGATAGCGCTTGTTGGGAGGCAACCCAATTTTATTTTTAGTTTTTTTTGCTTTTTGCTACTGTTTAGGAATAAATCTTTGTTCTAGCCTCTGGTTAGATGTGTTTTTATGTTTTAATTAGTGTTTGTGCCAAGTTAAACCTATAGGATTTTCTTGGATGATAGTTATTTGATCTTGCAGAAAATTCCAGAAACTTTCTGTTCACGAAAATAATTGTTAAAAATCACAAGAACGAGATAAAATATTGATTCCAATTGCTGCTGGTCAATACACAAATTGTCTAGGTCGTCCTATTTTGTCTGATGTTTTGGAGTTCCAGAAGTTTGCGTTAGTTACAGATTACTACAGACTGTTCTGTTTTTGACAGATTATGTTTTTCGTGTGTTGTTTGCTTATTTTGATGAATCTATGGCTAGTAAGACAGTTTATAAACCATAGAGAAGTTGGAATACATTAGGTTTAACACCAATATAAATAAAGAATGAGTTAATTACAGTACCTTTAAGTGGTCTTTTGTTTTGTTTCGTTAATGGAGCTCATGAGATTTTCTGTTAAGTTTTGTGTTGTGAAGTTTTCAAGTTTTGGGTGAAAGATTTGATGGATTATGGAACAAGGAGTGGCAAGAGCCTAAGCTTGGGGATGCCCATGGCACCCCCAATATAATCTAAGGACACCAAAAAGCCAAAGCTTGGGGATGCCCCGGAAGGCATCCAATCTTTCGTCTACTTCCATCGGTAACTTTACTTGGAGCTATATTTTTATTCACCACATGATATGTGTTTTGCTTGGAGCGTCTCGTATGATTTGAGTCTTTGCTTTTTAGTTTACCACAATCATCTTTGCTGTACACACCTTTTCAGAGAGACACACATGATTCGGAAATTATTAGAATACTCTATGTGCTTCACTTATATCTTTTGAGTTATATAGTTTTGCTCTAGTACTTCACTTATATCTTTTAGAGCACGGTGGTAACTTTTGTTTTATAGAAACTATTGATATCTCATGCTTCACTTAGATTATTTTAAGAGTCTCAAATAGCATGGTAATTGCTTAAATAATCCTAATATGCTAGGTATTCAAGATTAGTAAAAACTTTCTTATGAGTGTTTTGAATACTAAAAGAAGTTTGATGCTTGATGATTGTTTTGAGATATGGAGGTAGTGATATTGAAGTTGTGCTAGTTGAGTAGTTGTGAATTTGAGAAATACTTGTGTTGAAGTTTGCAAGTCCCGTAGCATGCACGTATGGTAAATGTTATGTAACAAATTTGAAATATGAGGTGTTCTTTGATTGTCCTCCTTATGAGTGGCGGTCGGAGACGAGCGATGGTCTTTTCCTACCAATCTACCCCCCCTAGGAGCATGCGCGTAGTGCTTGGTTTTTGATGACTTGTAGATTTTTGCAATAAGTATGTGAGTTCTTTATGACTAATGTTGAGTCCATGGATTATACGCACTCTCACCTTTCCATCATTGCTAGCCTCTTCGATACCGTGCATTGCCCTTTCTCACATTAAGAGTTGGTGCAAACTTCACCGGTGCATCCAAACCCCGTGATATGATACACTCCTTCACACATAAACCTCCTTATATCTTCCTCAAAACAGCCACCATACCTACCTATTATGGCATTTCCATAGCCATTCCGATATATATTGTCATGCAACTTTCCACCGTTCCATTTATCATGACACGTTCATCATTGTCATATTGCTTAGCATGATCATGTAGTTGACATAGTATTTGTGGCAAGGCCACCATTCATAATTCGTTCATACATGTCACTCTTGGTTCATTGCATATCCCGGTACACCGCCGGAAGCATTCATATAGAGTCATAATTTTTTCCTAGTATCGAGTTGTAATAATTGAGTTGTAAATAAATAGAAGTGTGATGATCATCATTTTCTAGAGCATTGTCCCAAGTGAGGAATAAAAAAAGATAAAGGCCATAAAAAAAGAAGGCCCAAACAAATGAGAGAAAAAGAGAGAAGGGACAATGTTACTATCCTTTTAACACACTTGTGCTTCAAAGTAGCACCATAATCTTCATGATAGAGAGTCTCTCGTTTTGTCACTTTCATATACTAGTGGGAATTTTTCATTATAGAACTTGGCTTGTATATTCCAACAATGGGCCTCCTCAAGTGCCCTAGGTCTTCGTGAGCAAGCAAGTTGGATGCACACCCACTTAGTTTCTTTTGTTGAGCTTTCATACATTTATAGCTCTAGTGCATCCGTTGCATGGCAATCCCTCCTCCTTGCATTAACATCAATCGATGGGCATCTCCATAGCTCATTGATTAGCCTCGTTGATGTGAGACTTTCTCCTTTTTTTGTCTTCTCCACATAACCCCCATCATTATACTCTATTCCACCCATAGTGCTATATCCATGGCTCACACTCATGTATTGCGTGAAGGTTTATAAAGTTTGAGATTACTAAAGTATGAAACAATTGCTTGGCTTGTCATCGGGGTTGTGCATGATGAGAGCATTCTTGTGTGACGAAAATGGAGCATGACTAAACTATATGATTTTGTAGGGATGGACTTTCTTTGGCCGTGTTATTTTGAGAGGACATAATTGCTTAGTTAGTATGCTTGAAGTATTATTATTTCTATGTCAATATTGAACTTTTATCTTGAATCTTTGGGATCTGAATATTCATACCACAATTAAGAAGAATTACATTGAAATTATGCCTAGTAGCATTCCACATCAAAAATTCTGTTTTTATCATTTACCTACTCGAGGACGAGCAAGAATTAAGCTTGGGGATGCTTGATACGTCTCCAACGTATCTATAATTTTTTATTGTTCCATGCTATATTATATTCGACATTATTGGGCTTTATTATTCAGTTTTATATTATTTTTGGGACTAACCTATTAACTGGAGGCCCAGCCCAGAATTGATGTTTTTTGCCTATTTCAGAGTTTCGCAGAAAAAGAATATCAAACGGAGTCCAAACGGAATGAAACCTTCGGGAACGTGATTTTCGGAACGAACATGATCCAGAGGACTTGGACCCTACGTCAAGAAATCAAAGAGGAAGCCACGAGGTAGGGGGCGCGCCTACCCCCCAGGCGCGCCCTCCACCCTCGTGGGCCCCATGTTGCTCCACCGACGTACTCCTTCCTCCTATATATACCTACGTACACCCAAACTACCAGATACGGAGCCAAAAACCTAATTCCACCACCGCAACCTTTTGTACCCATGAGATCCCATCTTGGGGCATGTTTCGGAGCTCCGCCGGAGGGGGCATCGATCACAGAGGGCTTCTACATCAACACCATAGCCTCTCCAATGATGTGTGAGTAGTTTACCTCAGACCTTCGGGTCGATAGTTATTAGCTAGATGGCTTCTTCTCTCTTTTTGGATCTAAATACAATGTTCTCCCCCTCTCTCGTGGAGATCTATTCGATGTAATCTTCTTTTGCGGTGTGTTTGTTGAGACCGATGAATTGTGGGTTTATGATCAAGTTTATCTATGAACAATATTTGAATCTTCTAAATTCTTTTATGTATGCTTGGTTATCTTTGCAAGTCTCTTCGAATTATCAGTTTGGTTTGGCCTACTAGATTGATCTTTCTTGCTATGGGAGAAATGCTTAGATTTGGGTTCAATCTTGCGGTGTCCTTTCCCAGTGACAGTAGGGGCAGCAAGGCATGTATTGTATTGTTGCCATCGAGGATAACAAGATGGTTTTTTATAATATTGCATGAATTTATCCCTCTACATCATGTCATCTTGCTTAAAGCGTTACTCTGTTCTTATGAACTTAATACTCTAGATGCATGCTGGATAGCGGTCGATGTGTGGAGTAATAGTAGTAGATGCAGGCAGGAGTCGGTCTACTTGTCTTGGACGTGATGCCTATATACATGATCATACCTAGATATTCTCATAACTATGCTCAATTCTATCAATTGCTCAATAGTAATTTTTTCACCCATCGTAAATACTTATGCTCTTGAGAGAAGCCACTAGTGAAACCTATGGCCCCCGGGTCTATTTTCCATCATATTGACCTTCCAACACTTAGCTATTTCTTGCGCTGTTGTTATTTTAGTTTCTTTACTTTGCATCTTTATTATAAAAATACCAAAAATATTATGTTATCATATCTATCAGATCTCACTCTCTTAAGTGGCCGTGTAGGGATTGACAACCCCTTATCATGTTGGTTGCGAGGATTTATTTGTTTGTGTAGGTGCAAGGGACTCGCGCGTAGCCTCCTACTGGATTGATACCTTGGTTCTCAAAAACTGAGGGAAATACTTACGCTACTTTGTTGCATCACCCTTTCCTCTTCAAGGGAAAACCAACGCAGTGCTCAAGAGGTAGGATGGCACATCATCATTATCAAGCAACGTACTTGCATCTTTGTAAGCATCATTCATAGCAGAAGTAGCATCATCAATAACTTGCGACATATTAGAATTGATAGCACGTGGTGGTGGTGTAAGTTTACTCAAAACAGAAGGTGAATCTAAAGCAGAACTGGATGACAGTTCCTTACCTCCCCTCGTCTTTGAGGGAAATATCTTAGTCTTTGGATCCTTCAGATTCTTCATAGTGATAATATGATAATAATCCCAAGTGACTCAACAAATATAGCTATGCTCCCTGACAACGGCGCCAGAAAAAGGTCTTGATAACCCACAAGTATAGGGGATCGCAACAGTTTTCAAGGGTAGAGTATTCAACCCAAATTTATGGATTCGACACAAGGGGAGCCAAAGAATATTTGAAGGTATTAGCAGCTGAGTTGTCAATTCAACCACACCTAGAGATTAATTATCTGCAGCAAGTAATCAATAGCACAGTAATATGATAGTTTTGATAGTAGTGACAACAACAACAACGGTAACACTAACGGTGATAGCAGTAGTAACACAACAAGATCAATATAAATAAATTCGTAGGCATTGGATCGGTGACTTGTTGGATGATATTCATCATGTGACAGTTATAACCTAGGGCGATATGACTGTAGCTCCAGTTCATCGAAATAATGTAGGCATGTATTCCGTAAATAGTCATACGTGCTTTATTAAAAGAACTTGCATGACATCTTTTGTCCTACCCTCCCGTGGCAGCGGGTTCCATATTGGAAACTAAGGGATATTAAGGCCTCCTTTTAATAGAGAACCGGAACAAAGCATTAACACATAGTGAATACATGAACTCCTTAAACTACGGTAATCACCAGAAGAAGTCCCGATTATTGTCACTCCGGGGTAACCGGATCATAACACGTAGTAGGTGACTATAACTTGCAAGATCGGATCTAAAACATTGATATAATGATGAATTCATAAACGGTTCAGATCTGAGTTCATGGCACCCGGGCCCAAAGTGACAAACATTAAGCATAGCAAGGTCATAGCAACATCAATCTAAGAACATAGTGGATACTAGGGATCAAGCCCTAACGAAACTAACTCGATTACATGATGAATCTCATCTGAATCCTCATCGACCAGCGAGCCTACGAAGGAATTACTCACTCCCGGTGGGGAGCATCATGGAATTGGCGATGGAGATGGGTTGGTGATGACGAAGAACGAAGACCCCCCTCTCCGAAGCCCCAAACGGACTCCAGATCTGCCCTCCCGAGGAAGAACAGGGCTTGGCGGCGGCTCCGTCTCGTGGATCGCGATAATTCTTTCTCCCTGATTTTTGTCTCCGAAAATAGGAATTTATAGTGTCAGGGTTGAGGTCTGCGGGGCCACCAGGTGGGTACAACCCACCTGGGCGCGCCAGGAGAGGGACGCGTGCCCTGGTGGGTTGTGCCCACCCAGGGGCCCCTCTCTGGTGGGTCTTGGCTCCAGTAATTCTCTTTTATTTCATAAAAAATGCTCGCAAAGTTTCATTCCATTCTGAGAACTTTTATTTCTGCACAAAAACAACACCATGGTAGTTCTGCTGAAAACAGCGCCAGTCCGGGGTTAGTTTCGTTCAAATCATGCAAATTAGAGTGTAAAACAAGAGGAAAAGCGTGAGAAAAAGTAGATACGTTGGAGACGTATCAATCCTCCTTGATAGGTGCGCAAAAAACTGCCGCGTCGTCGGCATATAAAGAGGCCCTAATGCCCGTGAAGCCGTTGCCCAGCGGGTGTAGCATACCCTGGGAGGTGGCTTTTTCCAGGATGTGGTGCAGCGGGTGATACGTCTCCGTCGTATCTACTCTTCCCAACACTTTTGCCCTTGTTTTGGACTCTAACTTGCATGATTTGAATGGAACTAACCCGGACTGGCGATGTTTTCAGCAGACTTTCCATGGTGCTATTTATGTGTAGAAACAAAAGTTCTCGGAATGACCTGAAACTCCACGGAACTTATTCTTGGAAAATATAAAAATACTGGAAGAAGAATCCACGTCAGGGGGCCTCCACCTGTCCACGAGGGTGGAGGGCGCGCCTGCCCCCCTGGGCACGCCCCCTGCCTCACGGGCCCCCTGACGCTCCACCGACCTCAACTCCAACTCCATATATTCGTGTTCGGGGAGAAAAAAAACCAGAGAGAAGGATTCATCACATTTTACGATACGGAGCCGCCGCCAAGCCCTAAAACCTCTTGGGAGGGCTGATCTGGAGTCCGTTCGGGGCTCCGGAGAGGGGAATCCGTCGCCATCGTCATCATCAACCATCCTCCATCACCAATTTCATGATGCTCATAGCCGTGCGTGAGTAATTCCATCGTAGGCTTGCTGGACGGTGATGAGTTGGATGAGATTTATCATGTAATCGAGTTAGTTTTGTTAGGGTTTGATCCCTAGTATCCACTATGTTCTGAGATTGATGTTGTTATGACTTTGCTATGCTTAATGCTTGTCACTAGGGCCCGAGTGCCATGATTTCAGATCTGAACCTATTATGTTTTCATGAATATATGTGAGTTCTTGATCCTATCTTGCAAGTCTATAGTCACCTACTATGTGTTATGATCCAACACCCCCGAAGTGATAATAATCGGGACCACTCCCGGTGATGACCGTAGTTTGAGGAGTTCATGTATTCACTATGTGTTAGTGCTTTGGTACGGTACTCTATTAAAAGGAGGCCTTAATATCCCTTAGTTTCCGCTAGGACCCTGCTGCCATGGGAGGGTGACAAATAAATCTGGACGTCAAACTCGAGCTTTCAGGCTCGGCTCGGGCTCGTCCAGGCTCGGCCCGAGTTTGATTCGGCCCGAGAAACAAAAAGGCCGAGCCGAGCTGCGTTATTGGGCTTGTTTCGGCCTCGGGCCGAGCCCAGCTCGGCTCGAGCCAGCCCGTAAGCTCGTCCAACTCTGCAGGCTGCAGCCCAAAGTGGCCCAGCACCAGTCACTTGACCTAGCGCTCTACCTCACCCCGAGTCCCCGAGCAGCACTCGTCCTCTTTCCCCCCAGTGCTAGGTTAGCCAGCCTCCGCCGGCCGCCGCCATCGCAGTTCCTTGTGTCGCCGATGACACACACGCCGCTTGTCCAGATCGCCCAAGGAGCCATGGAGAAGAAGAAAGAGAGGTCATTGACCTCTATTCTTGGGAAGGAGCCAGCGATTGGAAAAAAGAAGAAGGGAGAAGCAAGACCTCCAGCTCCATGGACGCTGGCATCGAGCCGTCCGTTCGCTCCAAGGCCAATCCAAGCATCGTCCTTGTTGACCCGCTTGTGAGGGCAAAGCAGCAGGCGCGAGCACTGCCACCCCCGCCTCCCCCTCGGCGTCTACCTGACAACAAAGGTATCGGCGCGCGGGCGGCAGCTGCTGTTGCATCCGGCTGGACCGGCTCCGCGAACACCTCCATCACGCCTACTTCTCCAGCTGAAGCTGAGTCCTGGGTAAGCACAAAGCAGTGGCCTGCTCTTCTTTCCACTTGATTTATGTCGATCTGCTATTGTCCATTATAATAAGATCTGCTATTGTAACATGATTGTCTATTTCTGATGTAGCAAGTTATCATTCAGTCTACTAGCCTAGCTAGCTTTGTGTAGGAGGAATCAAGTTATTATTTGGCTGTTCGTTGGGTGCGTTTGAATGTATATGTCGGGTGCATTTGAGTGTATATACTGTCTAAAAGTGAGTATTTATGCCCATGTAATGCCCCTATTTGTTGGGGGCTCAATTGTTTTGTTGTAGAAACTATAGATGGATGCATATGTTTAACTTCATTCTTGCTGTCCTAATCTCAGTATACGTGCCGTACAATTATTTAGTGGATTTTCCTTCAAAATATCATTGTTTGAACAGGAACATGAGCCTGAAGAGGATCGTGTCCAGGAGCAGGATGAGGAAGAGAAGGATGAGAAGGTGTATGTGCCTGCTGATGAGTCCGAGTCTGAGGAAGAAGAGAACTCGTATGATCTTAGAGATGACATGTCAGAGGATGAAATGGATATTGTTCAGTCCCCTGGAGGTGGGACTGATGTGTTTGTTGTTAGTTCAGAAGAAGATAATGCAAGAATAGGAGAGAAACGCAAGAAAGGGGTGAAAGTCAAGCGCAAGGTCACTACCAAGGGCAGTAGCAAGTCTAGTACTAGCAGGGAGAGTTCAGATTGTTGGACTTTTTTTGAGAAGGTGATGGTGAAATCAGAAAAGGATCCTAAGGTTGAAGAGTTGAAGGCAAAGTGCATGCATTGCCACAATTTATACATATATGTTCAAGGTTCAAGCACCACAACACTTAATAGGCATATGAAGAAGTGTAAGATCTTCAAGAACAAGGTTGCGACGAAACTTATACAATCACGGCTTGGGTACAAGCCGTCCAATGTTAGAGGTGAATCCGGTCTTCCTCTAGGTGTGCCATCCAATGGGTATGAACACACAACTATGAAGGAGTTGATTGCAAAAATGGTGGCTGTCCATAACTACTCATTCAGGATGGTGGAACATGAGTGGTTCAATATTGTGATGAAGTACTTGAACCCGCTATATCAAGAAATTGGTAGGAAGGCAATAAGAGCTGAGTGTTTGAGAGTTTTCAATAAAGAGAAGGAAATCCTTAAGGCAGCCCTGAAGAATGTGGACCACATTAGTCTCACTACAGATATGTGGACAAGTAACCAAACCATTTCTTATATGTGTGTAGTGGCACACTATATAGATAAACATTGGAGGATGCAGACTCGTGTGCTTGCGTTCATGGAGTTAGACCCCCCTCACAGCGGAAACGTCATGGCTGTTGCATTGTTTGAATGTGTGACTGAATGGAAGATAGAAAACAAGATAGTGTCCATCACACTAGACAATGCATCAAACAATGATTCAGCTGTTAGAGATTTGAAGGCAATGTTTTCTGTTCGAAGAGGGACAGACTTTGAAGCCAAATATTTCCATGTCCGGTGTTGTGCTCACATTGTCAACTTGGTAGTGCAGGATGGGACAGCCTGCATGAGCACTTTGGTAACGAACCTAAGGGAGACAGTGAAGTACTTCAAGAAGTCCCCTTCCCGGCTGCACAAATTTGTTGAGATTTGCAGGAGTTTAGGCCTTAAAATTGGAGCACATTTGACCCTAGATGTTTGCACGAGGTGGAGTTCTACTTACAAGATGTTGGAAACTGGCCGACCATATAGGCAAGCATTGGTGTCTTATGCTGATTCGGATGCCAACTACAAGTGGAAGCCTACAAACAAAGAATGGGATATGTTTCAGCTTATTGAACCATTGTTGTTTGCTTTTGCTAGAGTGACTACAGCATTTTCAGGTCAATCATATCCCACCGCCAACATATTTTACCCCCACATTGTGAGTATCAAAATTGCTTTGAGAAAAGCCATGGTTCATAAGGACAAAACCTACAATGCTATGGGACATGCTATGATGGACAAGTTCAACAAATATTGGGAAGAATCAAACAATGTCATGGTTCTTGCCACTTTCCTGGATCCAAGGTACAAAATGAAGTACGTGGATTGGTGCTTTGGGCAGATCTATGATGAGGATAAGGCTGAAACCGAGTTGTCTGCATTCAAGAAAGATTTGGACAAGTTGTATGAGAAATTTGATTCTCAAAAGAGGCAAGCTGAACCTCAATGCAAGAATACTTGCAATACAAGTACCTCAATGCCACCTGCAGATTCTGAGTTTCTCTCATTCTTATCATCCACTTCTACAAAACGATCTAAGAGTGAATTGAGAAACTATATGGATGATGCAAATGAGGGTATGGTTGCCACTTTCAATCTGCTAGAGTGGTGGAAGGTGAATGCACTTAGGTATCCTGTGTTGGCAAACATGGCAAGAAGATTCTTAACTATCCCTGCTAGCTCGGTGTCTTCTGAATCCACTTTTAGCACCGGTGGAAGAATTCTGGATGATTATCGAAGCTCTCTAAAACCATACATGGTGGAGGCATTGGTGTGTGGCGGAAGCTATATCAAGGGTGCTCACAAAGACTTAAATGTGTTGGTATGATTTCAATCTATGTTTTATGTCGTATGATTTCAATATGCATCATGTTATTTCCATAAACTAAAAATCTAATGGCTAACTTGCACAAAACTAGGATGTGGAAGAAGATGATGAGGAGGAGGATGTGGAGAAGGTCAAATTGCCTAAAAGTGTGGCAGATTGCAACTACTAGTAAGTATGCTACTTGTAAGAATTTTTTAGTTTACTTCTGTTACTTGTAGGCTTTTCTTGTAGGGAGAAGACCATCAAGATGCATTTGTTAAATTTGCACATGGAAGTAAATCAAGCAATGGATCTATATTGGTCGTCACCCTTGAATGATGGAGTTCTTGCATGGCTTATGTTGCCTGAACTTCAGGTGTGACATATGTCAACTTCTCAACCTTGGACTATTAAGTTTATGTTGTCATTGAACTTTGAACTATGGATGTGACATATGTCATCTTATTTTGCTAAACTCGTGAATGGTTTATGTTCATCTCAATTTCTTCACTGCTGTCCAAACTTGGGTGCATTTGATGTCCAAATTTCAGTGTACTTGCTGCCCAAATCTGTGTGTATTTGCTGTCAATAGTTTCAGACATTCAGTGTTAATGTTGTCCAAACTTGGGTGTACATGCTGTCAAAGTTTCAGGCTTTCAGTGTTGATGCCGTCCAAAGTTAGCACTTGGGTGTATTTGCTTGAGTATTTGCTGTCAAAGTTAGCACTTAGCACATATAAATATTACTATATTAGGAAGAGAGGGAGTAGTCTGCACGCTGATGTGCAGTGCACCCGAGCTGCCGAGTTGGACCGAGCCAACACACAACTCGGGTCGAGCCTGCTACTTAAGCTCGCCTAAGCAGTTAGCTCGGGCTGGCTCGGCTCGTGCTGGGCGAGCTAATGGCTGGCTCGGCCCGAGCTCGGCTCGGCTCGGCTCGCGTCCAGGTATAGTGACAAAAGATGTCATGCAAGTTCTTTTCCATAAGCACGTATGACTATATTCGAAATACATGCCTACATTACATTGATGAATTGGAGCTAGTTCTGTGTCACCCTATGTTATGACTGTTACATGATGAACCACATCTGGCATAATTCTCCATCACCGATCCAATGCCTACGAGCTTTTAACATATTGTTCTCCGCTTATTTACTTTTCCGTTGCTACTTTTACAATCACTACAAAACCCAAAAATATTACTTTTGCCTTCGTTACCGTTACTTCCATATTACTTTGCTGCAGATACTAAGTTATCCAGGTGTGGTTGAATTGACAACTCAACTGCTAATACTTGAGAATATTCTTTGGCTCCCCTTGTGTCGAATCAATAAATTCGGGTTGAATACTCTACCCTCGAAAACTGTTGCGATCCCCTATACTTGTGGGTTATCAAGACTATTTTCTGGCGGCGTTGCCGGGGAGCATAGCTCTATTCTTTGAGTCACTTGGGATTTATATCTGCTGGTCACTATGAAGAACTTGAAAGACGCGAAAACAACAATTTATCCCTCAACTACGAGGGGAGGTAAGGAACTGCCATCTAGCTCTGCACTTGATTCACCTTCTATTTTGAGTAAGCTTGCGACACCTAAACCTGCTTCTGCTATTCATTCTGATATGTTGCATGTTATTGATGATGCCACTTCTGCTATGCATGATACTTATGATGAAACTACTTCTATGCTTGATACTACTGTGCCACTTGGTGAATTTCTTGATGAACAACTTGCTAGGGCTAGAGAGAATGAAATTATTGAAACTGATAATATTGATGATAGTGATGATGAAGGCTCTCCCAATAAATATGAATTGCCTGTTGTGCCTGAGGGCTATGTTATGGATGAAGAAACTAAAAGAGACTTTCTTGCTTGCAATGATAGAAGTGATCTTAAGAAATTATTAGCTAAGCTTAAACAAAAAACTTTGAATGCTAGAATGAAATATAATCCTGCTTATGCTACTTCACCTATCTTTGTTACTGATAAGGATTATGAATTCTCTATTGATCCTGATATAATTACTTTGGTTGAATCTGATCCTTTTTATGGCTATGAATCTAAAACTGTTGTGGCACATCTTACTAAATTAAATGATATAGCCACCCTGTTCACTAATGATGAGAGAACTCGCTACTTTTATATCCTTCAAATATTTCCGTTCTCATTAAAGGGTGATGCTAAGATATGGTTTAATTCTCTTGATCCTGGTTGTGTGCGTAGTCCCCAGGATATGATTTATTACTTCTCTGCTAAATATTTCCCTGATCATAAGAAACAAGCTGCTTTAAGGGATATATATAATTTTGTGCAAATTGAAGAAGAGAGTCTCCCACAAGCTTGGGGGAGGCTTCTCCAATTACTTATTGCTTTGCCTAGTCATTCTCTCAAGAAAAATGAAATACTTGATATCTTTTACAATGGACTAACCGATGCTTCCAGAGATTACCTGGATAGTTGTGCTGGTTCTATTTTCAGGGAAAGAACACCGGATGAAGCTGAAATTCTATTGAATAATATGTTGACAAATGAAAATAATTGGACACTTCCTAAACCAACTCCTGAGCCTATTCCTAAACCAACTCCGAAGAAGAGAGGTGTTCTATTTCTCATTCCTGAAGATATGCAAGAGGCAAAGAAATCTATGAAACAAAAAGGTATAAAAGGTGAAGACGTTAAGAATTTACCTCCTATTGAAGAAATACATGGTCTTAATTTACCGCCTGTTGAAGAAATATATGATCTTAATTCATCACCTATTGAAGAAACTCATGGTCTTGATAACCCGACACAGGTAGTAAAGGTAAATTCTCTCTATATATTTGATGAAGGTGATATTCCTCATTATAAGGCTGTTAGACAGTGCTTAGATGAGTTTGACAATTTTATTGTTAAACAAGAAAACTTCAATGCTTATTTTGGTAGAGAATTAAGACGTAATTCTTATATGCTTGAACACTTGAGTAATTACATGGCTAATGCTAAAGGTGAACTTAAACTCATTAGTAAACATGCTTCGATGGTTACCACTCAAGTAGAACAAGTACTTAAAGCTCAGAATGATTTGCTCAATGAATTGAATAGTAAGAAAAATGACTATGTTGTTAGAGTGGCTACTAGAACTGGTAAAATGACTCAGGAACCTTTATATCCCGAAGGCCACCCTAAGAGAATTGAACAAGATTCTCAGAGAAATAATATAGATGCACCTAGTCCTTCTAAAAATAAGAAAAAGAAAAATGACAGGGCTTTGCATGCTTCTAGTGAACCTGTTATTGAAACACCTGAGAATCCAAATGATATTTCTATTTCTGATGCTGAAACACAATCTGGTAATGAACATGAACCTAGTGGTAATGTTAATGATGATGTTCATGATGATGCTCAACCTAGTAATGATAATGATGTAGAAATTGAACCTGTTGTTGATCTTGATAACCCACAATCAAAGAATCAACGTTATGATAAGGGAGACTTTGTTGCTAGGAAACACGGTAAAGAAAGAGAACCATGGGTTCAGAAACCCATGCCTTTACCTCCCAAACCATCCAAGAAAAAGGATGATGAGGATTTTGAGCGCTTTGCTGAAATGATTAGACCTATCTTTTTGCGTATGCGATTAACTGATGTGCTCAAAATGAATCCTTACGCTAAGTATATGAAAGATATTTTAAAAATAAAAGAAATATACCGGAAGATGAAATTTCCACCATGCTTCCTAATTACACTTTTAAGGGTGGAATACCAAAGAAACTTGGAGATCCAGGAGTACCCACTATACCATGCTCCATTAAAAAAATTATGTTAAAACTGCTTTATGTGATCTTGGAGCCGGTGTTAGTGTTATGCCTCTCTCTTTATATCGTAGACTTGATTTGAATAAGTTGACACCTACTGAAATATCTTTGCAAATGGCTGATAAATCAACTGCTATACCTGTCGGTATTTGTGAGGATGTGCTTATTGTGGTTGCAAACGTTACTATTTTAACGGACTTTGTTATTCTTGATATTCCCGAGGACGATAGTATGTCTATTATTCTTGGAAGACCCTTTTTGAATACTGTAGGGGCTGTTATTGATTGCAACAAAGGCAATGTCACTTTTCATGTTAATGGTAATGAGCATACGGTACACTTTCCGAGGAAACAACCTCAAGTCCACAGTATCAATTCTATTGGAAAAATTCCATTGATTATTATTGGAGGTTTTGAATTTCCTCTTCCTACTGTCAAAAATAGATATGATATTCTTATTGTTGGGGATGTGCATATCCCCGTTGAGGTAACATAGTGTTATTCGAAATTTCTCCGGTTCCATGTTATTCGGAATGAGTTTGTTAACAAGACTTGATCAATCTTGTTAGTGGATTCCTTTTGATGAGCATGAGATGGATGAAACTAGAAGCACAACCTTCTGTACCCTCTCTCTACTTTCTGTTATTTAGTTGAAATAAAGTAAAAATAGTATTTTCCTGTCAGTTTTCTGAATTATCCGTGCAATATAAAAATACCCCAAAAATAAAAGTTCTCCAAATGCCCAGAAAATGAAATATGATTTTTTCTAGAATATTTGAGAATATCTGGCACTGAGAACACAGCAGGGGGAGCAAGCACCTGGCCACGAAGGTGGAGGGCGCGCCCACCCCTATAGGGCGCGCCCCTTGCCTCGTGGGCCCATGGTGGCTCCCCTCCACTTATTCCTGCACCCACACACTTCTTCTTCCTCCAAAAAAATTCACCATCCAGCTCAAGCAGGAGTTCTAGCTCATTTTGCTACGATTTTCGATCTCCTTGCTCAAAGCACCTCTCACAAAACTGCTTGGGGGGATTGTTCCTTGGTATGTGACTCCTCCATTGGTCCAATTAGTTTTTGTTCTAGGGATTTATTCATTGCAAATTTGTGCTGCCTAGGTGACCATGTTCTTGAGCTTGCATGTCAAATTTTTATGGTTCCAAGTAGTTCTAATGCATGATATAGGCTCTAGGCACTTGTAGGAGTAGTTGCTATCAATTTTATTGAGCTTGGTTCACTTTTATTTGAAGTTACTAAAAATTTCAGAAATTTTTCAGAGGAAGAAATATGCTTAGAAAAATGTACCAAGGGGGTTCTTCAAGGAAACAAGGACCTAGGCCTGCGATGCGTGATGCTAATGATGAGCCACCAAGGGACGCTCCCGTGCGGCCTTGTGAATGGCCTTCAGAGGATTTCATGGATCGAGCAGAAATCAAGGAAGAATTTAGTGCATATTTGCGTAACGCTGATCTTGTGAGCTTCGAGGCAGAAAAGTGCCCCCAGTACCACTATATCACTAGTTCCTTTGTGAGGAGGTTTGAATTTTCATCTTCCCGCAATTCTCAAACTGTCCTATTTGATCTTTATGAAAATTCTTATACTATGGACTTAGAGGATTTTACCACTGCTTGCAAACTTCCACAATGGGGTAGTGCTAGTGAACCCCGCAAATCTGAATTTAGAGATTTTCTTGCTAGTATAACTGTGGGGGAATCTAGAGACATAGCACAAGCTACCATAGGGAGTATTCATTTTCCTGCTATACATTATTTTGCTCTCTTCATAGGTAGATGCATAAATGGTAAGGATGAAGCATGTCATATGTGTGTCCCTGACCTCAGTGTTCTCAGGAGCGATGTGTTAGGAGATAAACATTATAATTTGGGAGCCATTGTTGCTCGTAGGTTGCATCATAATTGGTTTAATGGAGATTTCTTTGGTGGAATTTATGCAACCCGTATAGCTAATTTTCTTGGTATAGCCATACGTGAGGATGATATTGAGTTGGCTCCTACTTATTTGGATTATGAGGCTATGGTTTGTCATCATTTTGTTGAGAGGAACGATCAGTTCCTCCAGTACCGACTAATCTTTAACAGACGACGCACCTATCACATCACTCTCCCTGCTTCTACTTTCTTTGACTTTCAGGCAAAGGGGAGATATTACATAACCAGAGAGGAGGCGGAGGAGTATAAGAGGAGGGATGAGATAGCTCGCCTCCAAGCTGCAAAACACGATGCAATGACTGCTGCATCTCAGTACGACCCCAACTAAAACTATGGATATCCGCCAGGCCATCCGTAGCACTAAACCAACTTAGGCCAAAAGCCTAAGCTTGGGGGAGTACGTATTTCTCACCGACATTACATTCATGTTTGCACACTCATTGCTAGATGTCGGTGCTCATACTTTTTCACTGTAATATCCATGCTAGTTTATTTTCCTTTTTATGCTTTCTTCTTGTGTGTTTAATAAACCTTAAGAAAAACAGAAAAAAAACTAGTAATAGCTTTAAGCTAGTTTACTTTCCATGCTGTAGTAGTAATAATTAAAAGGAAACCCCAAAAGATTTCTCTTTCTTCTTTTGCTTGTTGGGAGCTTCCCGTGTAAATAGTTTTATTTCTTTTCTTTGGGGGTCGATAGGAGAAGACCATGATGAAAATGTTGAAGTGGCTCTTATATGCATCATTGTTGATTTAACCAAGAGCCCATATTGCCTTGTCTTCTCCTGTTTATTGAATGCTCGCAGATTCCAGCTTAGTCCAATGCACGCGCACTATTATTATTATCCACATCGTTCGGTCGTGCAAGTGAAAGGCAATAATGACGATATATGATGGACTGATTGAGATGGGAGAAGCTGGTATGAACTCGACCTCTGTTGTTTTTCGTAAATATGATTAGTTCATCGTTCCTGATTCAGCCTATTATGAATAAACATGTTTGCGATGACAATTAGAGATTATAGTTGCTTATGCCATGCTTGATTAGCTATGAGTTGTAATGGTTTACCTTGCGTGCCGACATGCTATTAAAATTGTTGTGATGTGGTATGAGGGGGCGGTATCCTCCTTTGAATGATTTATGGCACATGTTCACACATGTAGTTGAAACAAATCAACATAGCATTTACGATATTTATGTTCATGGTGGACTATATCCTACTCATGCTTGCACTCAATATTTATTAATTTTAATGCACGTTCATGACTGTTGTCACTCTCTAGTTGGTCGCTTCCCAGTCTTTTTCTAGCCTTCACTTGTACTAAGCGGGAATACTACTTGTGCATCCAATCCCTTAAACCCCAAAGTTATTCCATATGAGTCCACTATACCTTCCTATATGAGGTATCTACCTGCCGTTCCAAGTAAATTTGTATGTGCCAAACTCTAAACCTTCAAATGAAATTCTGTTTTGTATGCTCGAATAGCTCATGTATCAACTAGGGCTGTCTATATCTTCCATGCTAGGCGGGTTATTCTCAAGAGGAGTGGACTCCGCTCCTCACTCACGAGAAAATGGCTGGTCACCGGGATGCCCAGTCCCATGCTTTAAGCAAATCAAATAAAAATAATTGCAAACAAAACTCCCCCTAGGACAGTTGTTAGTTGGAGGCACTCGTTGTTTCGAGCAAGCCATGGATTGATGCTTGTTGGTGGAGGGGGAGTATAAACTTTACCATTCTGTTTGGGAACCGCCTATAATGTGTCTAGCATGGAAGATATCTCCATCTCTTGGTTGTTATGTTGACAATGAAAGTATGCCGCTCAAAATATTATTTATCTCTGCTTTAAAATTGAGCTCTGGCACCTCAACAAATCCCTGCTTCCCTCTGCGAAGGGCCTATCTATTTACTTTTATGTTGAGTCATCACCCTCTCATTAAAAAGCACCAGCTGGAGAGCACCGCTGTCATTTGCATCCATTACTATTAATTTATATTGGGTATGACTATGATTGGATCTCTTTTACCATGAATTACAGTGTCTAGTCAGTCCTTGATCTTTAAAGGTGCTCTGCATTTATGTTTTGCGGTCTCGGAAAGGGCTAGCGAGATACCATCTTGTTATATTATATCATGATTGTTTTGAGAAAGTGTTGTCATCTGAGATTTATTATTATTACTCGTTAGTTGATTATGCCATTGACATGAGTAAACATGAGACCTAAGTGTTATTGTGAATATGGTTAGTCACAATCTTTGCTAAAAACTTGAATGTTGGCTTTACATATTTACAACAACAAGAGCAAACATAGTTTGTAAAACTTTTTCTTTATCACTTTCAGTTTATCAACCGAATTGCTTGAGGACAAGCAAAGGTTTAAGCTTGGGGGAGTTGACACGTCTCCATCGTATCTACTTTTCCAAACACGTTTGCCCTTGTTTTGGACTCTAGCTTGCATGATTTGAATGGAACTAACCCGGACTGGCGCTGTTTTCAGCAGACTTTCCATGGTGTTATTTATGTGCAGAAACAAAAGTTCTCGGAATGACCTAAAACTCCAAGGAACTTATTTTTGGAAAATATAAAAAATATTGGAAGAAGAATCCACGTCAAGGGGGCCTCCACCTGTCCACGAGGGTGGAGGGCGCGCCCCCTGCCTCGTGGGCCCCTTGACGCTCCACCGACCTCAACTCCAACTCCATATATTCGTGTTCGGGGAGAAAAAACCAGAGAGAAGGATCCATCATGTTTTACGATACGGAGCCGCCGCCAAGCCCTAAAACCTCTCGGGGGCTGATTTGGAGTCCGTTCGGGGCTCCGGAGAGGGGAATCCATCGCCATCGTCATCATCAACCATCCTCCATCGCCGATTTCATGATGCTCACCGCCGTGCGTGAGTAATTCCATCGTAGGCTTGCTGGACGATGATGGGTTGGATGCGATTTAACATGTAATCGAGTTAGTTTTGTTAGAGTTTGATCCCTAGTATCCACTATGTTCTGAGATTGATGTTGCTATGACTTTGGTATGCTTAATGCTTGTCACTGGGGCCCGAGTGCCATGATTTCAGATCTGAACCTATTATGTTTTCATGAATATATGTGAGTTCTTGATCCTATCTTGCAAGTCTATAGTCACCTACTATGTGTTATGATCTGGCAACCCCGAAGTGACAATAATCGGGACCACTCCCGGTGATGACCGTAGTTTGAGGAGTTCATGTATTCACTATGTGTTAATGCTTTGGTCCGGTACTCTATTAAAAGGAGGCCTTAATATCCCTTAGTTTCCGCTAGGACCCCGCTGCCACGGGAGGGTAGGACAAAAGATGTCATGCAAGTTCTTTTCCATAAGCACGTATGACTATATTCGGAATACATGCCTACATTTCATTGATGAATTGGAGCTAGTTCTGTGTCACCCTATGTTATGACTGTTACATGATGAACCGCATCCGGCATAATTCTCCATCACCGATCCAATGCCTACGAGCTTTTCACATATTGTTCTCCGCTTATTTACTTTTCCGTTGCTACTGTTACAATCAATACAAAACCCAAAAATATTACTTTTTCTTTCGTTACCGTTACTTCCATATTATTTTGCTACTAAATACTTTGCTAGAGATACTAAGTTATCCATGTGTGGTTGAATTGACAACTCAACTGCTAATACTTGAGAATATTCTTTGGCTCCCCTTGTGGCGAATCAATACATTTGGGTTGAATACTCTACCCTCGAAAACTATTGCGATCCCCTATACTTGTGGGTTATCAGCAGGTCAATGGCAAGCACAAAGAGCAACAACGACAGTGGGTCACCCTGCCGAAAGCCACATCCATGCTTGATCGGATCGCCAGCAATACTGATGACCCACAAGTATAGGGGATATATCATAGTCCTTTCGATAAGTAAGAGTGTCAAACCCAATGAGGAGTAGAAGGAAATGACAAGCGGTTTTCAGGAAGGTATTCTCTGCAAGCTCTGAAATTAGAGGTAACAAATAGTTTTGTGATAAGATAAATTGTATCGAGCAACGAGTAACAAAAGTAAATAAAGTGCAGCAAGGTGGCCTTTTTGTAGCAAAGGACAAGCCTGGACAAACTCTTATATAGAGAAAAGCGCTCCCGAGGACACATGGGAATTATCGTCAAGCTAGTTTTCATCACGTTCATATGATTCGCGTTCGGTGCTTTGATAATTTGATATGTGGGTGGACCGGTGCTTGGGTGTTGTTCTTACTTGAACGAGCATCCCACTTATGATTAACACCTATTGCAAGCATCCGCAACTACAAAAGAATTATTAAGGTAAACCTAACCATAGCATGAAACATATGGATCCAAATCAGCCCCTTACGAAGCAACGCATAAACTAGGGTTTAAGCTTCTGTCACTCTTGCAACCCATCATCTACTTATTACTTCCCAATGCCTTCCTCTAGGCCAAAATAATGGTGAAGTGTCATGTAGTCGACATTCACATACCACTAGAGGAGTGACAACATACATCTCATCAAAATATCGAACGAATACCAAATTCACATGACTACTAATAGCAAGACTTCTCCCATGTCCTCAGGAACAAACGTAACTACTCACAAAGCATATTCATGTTCATAATCAGAGGAGTATTAATATGCATATAGGATCTGAACATATGATCTTACACCAAATAAACCAACTAGCATCGACTACAAGGAGTAATCAACACTACTAGCAACCTACAGGTACCAATCTCAGACTTAGAGACAAGAATTGGATAGAAGAGATGAACTAGGGTTTGAGAGGAGATGGTGCTGGTGAAGATGTTGATGGAGATTGCCCTCTCCCGATGAGAGGAGCGTTGGTGATGACGATGGCGATGATTTCCCCCTCCCAGAGGGAAGTGTCCCCGGCAGGACAGCTCTACCGGAGCCCTAGATTGGTTCCGCCAAGGTTCCGCCTCGTGGCGGCGGAGTCTCGTCCCGAAATCTTGCTTATGATTGTTCTTCAGACGAAAGACTTCATATAGCAGAAGATGGGCACCGGAGGGCCAACAGGGGGCCCACGAGGCAGGAGGGCGCGCCCAGGGGGTAGGGCGCGCCCCCACCCTCGTGGCTAGGGTGTGGGGCCCTCTGGTATTTCTTCCGCTCAGTATTTTTTATATATTCTGAAAATAACTTCTGTGGAGTTTCAGGACTTTTGGAGTTGTGCAGAATAGGTCTCTAATATTTGCTCCTTTTGCAGCCCAGAATTCTAGCTGTCGGCATTCTCCCTCCTTATGTAAACCTTGTAAAATAAGAGAGAATAGGAATAAGTATTGTGACATAATGTGTAATAACAGCCCATAATGCAATAAATATCGATATAAAAGCATGATGCAAAATGGACATATCAACTCCCAGAAGCTTAGACCTCGCTTGTCCTCAAGCGGAAGTCGATAACGATAAATATGTCCACATGTTTAGAGGTAGAGGTGTCGATAAAATAAAATACGGACATGAGGGCATCATGATCATTCTTATAACAACAACATATATGGATATTGTCATATGATCTCTTATGCTCAAGTAATAATCTATTCACAATGCAAAGTATGAATCAGAAACTTTACTGAGAACTAACAAACTATAATCTCAGTCATTGAGGCAATTGCAATTTATCATAACATCAGAAAGAGTCTATGTCAGAGCTTTCTAGCAAGTCCACATAATCAACTATCATTTAGTCTTTCACAATTGCTAACACTCACGCAATACTTGTGGTTACGAAGTTTTAATCGGACACAGAGAAAGATAGGGGCTTATAGTTTCGCCTCCCAACCTCTTACCTCAAGGGTAATGTCAACAATAATAGTACAAGCTAACCCACATCCAATTTTATATATATATATATATATATATATATATATATATATATATATATATATATATATATATATATATATATATATCAGGATCTTTCACACACACTGTGCTTGCCAAAGGATAAAATGTAAAAAGGAAAGGTGAAGACCACCATGACTCTTGCATAAGGTAGAAGATAATAATAAAAGATAAGCCCTTCACAAAGGGAAGCAGAGGTTGCCATGCGCTTTCAGGGTTGGATGCACAAAATCTTAATGCGAAAGAACGTCACTTTATATTGCCACTTGTGATATAAACCTTTATTATGTAGTCTGTCGCTTTTATTTCTTCCACATCACAAGATCGTATAAAGCTTATTTCCTCCACACCAATCAATCATACATATTTAAAGAGCAAATTTTATTGCTTGCACCGATGACAACTTACTTGAAGGATCTTACTCAATCCATAGGTAGATATGGTGGACTCTCATGGCAAAACTGGGTTTAAGGGTATTTGGAAGCACAAGTAGTATCTCTACTTGGTGCAAAGAATTTGGCTAGCATGAGGGGGAAAGGCAAGCTCAACATGTTGGATGATCCATGACAATATACTTTATCTCAGATATAAGAAAACATAACCCATTACGTTGTCTTCCTTGTCCAACATCAACTCTTTAGCATGTCATATTTTAATGAGTGCTCCCAATCATAAAAGAGTCCAAGATAGTATATTTATATGTGAAACCTCTCTTTCTTTATTACTTCCTATTAATTGCAACGATGACCAAAGCTATGTTTGTCAACTCTCAACAATTTTTAATCATCATACTCTTTCTATGTGGAGTCATTACTCTCCATCAGATCAATATGATCTCTTTGTTTCTTCTTATTCTTTTCCCTTTTTATTTATTCCCCCAAGATCATAGCAAAATAATCAAGCCCTTGACTCAACACTAATCTTTATTATATAGCTCACGGACTCAATTACATAAAGGGATCATAAAAGCAAAACTCAAAACTAGATCATACTAAAGCTTTATTCTACTAGATCAAGATATTACTAAGAGGATCGAACTAAGAAAAGCGGTAGAGATAGGAGTGTGATGGTTATACGATACCAGAGCACCTCCCCCAAGCTTGGCAGTTGCCAAGGGGAGTGCCCATACCCATATGATTATGTCTCCTTCCTCAGAAGTGGTGGTGATGACGGAGTTGTTGATGATGTAAATTGTGCTTTCAGCTTCTTCATATTGTAATTGAGGAGAGCAATTTCCTCCTTTAAATCATCGACCTCCGACTCTAGCTTCAAGATCTTGTCACATAAATCTTCCTTGCTTTTTTGCCGAAAACGAGAAGGAATAGATCGGTTGTTAGATAGCTTAGCCCTCTTAGGAAGACTAGATTTCTTGAACTTCACGTGCATATCCCCAGGTTGAGGTAGAGGGATATCCTCCTCCTCCAAACTTGAATCATTGATCCTCATCAAATGAGCATCCTCCTCCTCATCTGTAGTTCGACCACAAGGAGATAGATCCCCATAGGTCTTTGGGTCAGCCACGAGGTGTGAGACATAGCTCTCTCAGTTGGAATCCTGAGATGACATCTTGCTCCAAACCTGCTACAGAAACAGCTCGAAACAAAAACAAAGGATATTTGCGTAATACAGGAGTCAAAACCTTCGGGAGATTATATAATGAATTTTTACTGACCAAAATACGTATCGTGCAAGAAAACGGAGTCCGGAGAGCACACGAAGTGCCCACGAGGCAGGGGGCGCACCCAAGGGGGTAGGGCGCGCCCTCCACCCTCGTGGAGGCCTCGTGTCCTTCCCGGACTGCTTATTATTTTTCTATTTTTCTAAATATTCCAAAACGGAGAAAATTGCCTTTAGAACTGTTTTGGAGTCGGTTTACTTACCGTACCACATACATATTCCTTTTCGGAGTCTGAAACATTCCGGAAAGTGTGACGCCCCCGATTGAATCGTACACTAATCATGCACGCAAACGTGTACGATCAAGATCAGGGACTCACGGGAAGATATCACAACACAACTCTAAAACATAAATAAGTCATATAAGCATCATAATACAAGCCAGGGGCCTCGAGGGCTCGAATACAAGTGCTCGATCATAGACGAGTCAGCGGAAGCAACAATATCTGAGTACAGACATAAGTTAAACAAGTTGCCATAAGATGGCTAGCACAAACTTAGATACAGATCAAAAGAGGCGCAGGCCTCCTGCCTGGGATCCTCCTAACTACTCCTGGTCATCGCCAGCGGGCAGCACGTAGTAGTAGGCACCTCCGATGTAGTAGGAGTCGTCGTCGACTGTGGCGTCTGGATCCTGGGATCCAACATCTGGTTGCGACGACCAGGTGGAAGGGATAGGGGGAAAAGAAGGAGAAAGCAACCATGAGTACTCATCCAAAGTACTCGCAAGCAAGGAGCTACACTACATATGCATGGGTATATGTGTAAAGGGTCATATCGGTGGACTGAACTGCAGAATGCCAGAATAAGAGGGGGATAACTAATCCTGTTGAAGACTACGCTTCTGGCAGCCTCCGTCTTGCAGCATGTAGAAGAGATTAGAATGAAGTCCTCCAAGTAGCATCGCATAGCATAATCCTACCCAGCAATCCCCTCCTCAATGCCCTGTTAGAGAGCGATCACCGGGTTGTATATGGCACTTGGAAGGGTGTGTTTTATTAAGTATCCGGTTCTAGTTGTCATAAGGTCAAGGTACAACTCCGGGTCGTCCTTTTACCGAGGGACACGACTATTCGAATAGATTAACTTCCCTGCAGGGGTGCACCACATAACCCAACACGCTCGATCCCATTTGGCCGGACACACTTTTCGGGGTCATGCCCGGCCGCGGAAGATCAACACGTCGTAGCCCCACCTAGGCACGACAGAGAGGTCAGCACGCCAGTCTAAACCTAAGCGCACAGGGGTCTGGGCCCATCGCCCTTAGCACACCTGCACGTTGTGAACGTGGCCGGAAGCAGACCTAGCCTAGCAGGCGTTCTAGTCCAATCCAGCGCGCGCCACTCAGTCGCTTACGTCACGAACGCTTCGGCTGATACCACGACGTCGAGTGCCCATAACTGTTCCCGCGTAGTTGGTTAGTGCGTATAGACCAAATGGCCAGACTCAGATCAAATACCAAGATCTCGTTAAGCATGTTAAGTATCCGCGAACGCCGATCAGGGCCAGACCCACCTCTCTCCTAGGTGTCCCCAACCTGCCCTGTCGCTCCGCCACAAAGTAACAGTCGGGGGCCGTCGGAAACCCAGGCCCACTGTTGGAAATATGCCCTAGAGGCAATAATAAAAGCATTATTATTATATTTCCTTATTCATGATAATTGTCTTTATTCGTGCTATAATTGTGTTAACCGGAAATCGTAATACATGTGTGAATAACAGACAACAAAGATGTCCCTAGTGAGCCTCTAGTTGACTAGCTCGTTGATCGACAGATAGTCATGGTTTCCTGACTATGGACATTGGATGTCATCGATGACGGGATCACATCATTAGGAGAATGATGTGATGGACAAGACCCAATCCTAAACATAGCATAAGATCGCATAGTTCGTTTGCTAGAGTTTTCCAATGTCAAGTATCTTTTCCTTAGACCATGAGATCGTGTAACTCCCGGATACCGTAGGAGTGCTTTGGGTGTGCCAAACGTCACAACGTAACTGGGTGACTATAAAGGTATACTACGGGTATCTCTGAAAGTGTCTGTTGGGTTGACATGGATCGAGACTGGGATTTGTCACTCCGCTTGACGGAGAGGTATCACCGGGCCCTCTCGGTAATGCATCATCACAATGATCTCAATGTGATCAAAGTGTTTGATCACGGGATCATGCATTACAGTAACGAGAAAAGTGACTTGCCGGTAACGAGATTGAACGAGGTATTGGTATACCGACGATCGAATCTCGGGCAAGTAAAATACCGATTGACAAAGGGAATCGTATACGGGATTAATTGAATCCTTGACATCGTGGTTCATCCGATGAGATCATCGTGGAGCATGTGGGAGCCAACATGGGTATCCAGATCCCGTTGTTGGTTATTGCCCGAGAGCCGTCTCGGTCATGTCTGCATGTCTCCCGAACCCGTAGGGTCTACACACTTAAGGTTCGGTGACGCTAGGGTTGTGAAGATATGTATGTGCAGTAACCCGAATGTTGTTCGGAGTCCCGGATGAGATCCCGGACGTCACGAGGAGTTCCGGAATGGTCCGGAGGTAAAGAATTATATATAGGAAGTGCTATTTTGGCCATCGGGACAAGATTCGGTGTTATCGGTATTGTACCGGGACCACCGGAGGGGTCCCGGGGTCCACCAGGTGGGGCCACCTGCCTTGGTGGGCCACATGGGCCTTAGGGGGTGCGCCTTGGCCTGCTTGGTCCAAGGGGAACCAGCCCCAAGGGCCCATGCGCCAAGGAAACTTGGAGGAGGGAGAGTCCAAAGGGGGGAAGGCACCTCCGAGGTGCCTTGGGGAGGATGGACTCCTCCCCCCCTCTTGGCCGCACCCCTTCCTTGGAGGAAGGGGCAAGGCTGCGCCCTCCCCCCCTCTAATGCACCTATATAAAGGGGGGCAGGGGGAGGGGGCAGCGCACCAGATTCCCTGGCTACTCCCTCCTCCCTGCAACACCTCCTCCTCCTCCCGTAGTCGCTTAGCGAAGCCCTGCCGGAGTTCTGCTACATCCACCACCACACCGTCATGCTGGATCTTCCTCAACCTCTCCTTCCCCCTTGCTGGATCAAGAAGGAGGAGACGTCTCCCGTCCCGTACGTGTGTTGAACGCGGAGGTGCCGTCCGTTCGATACTAGATCATCGGTGAATTGGATCACGGCAAGTACGACTACCACATCCATGTTCACTCGAACGCTTCCGTTGCGATCTACAAAGTGGTATGTAGATGCTATCTAATCTGAATACTCGTTGCTAGATGAACTCATAGATGGATCTTGGTGAAACCGTAGGAAAAATTTTAATTTTCTGCAACGTTCCCCAACAGTGGTATCAGAGCTAGGTCTATGCATAGTTCTTCTTGTGCGAGTAGAACACAATTTGTTGTGGGCGTAGATGTTGTCAATTCTTCTTGCCGTTACTAGTCAATCTTGATTCAGCGGTATTGTGGGATGAAGCGGCCCGGACCAACCTTACACGTACGCTTACGTGAGACCGGTTCCACCGACTAAACATGCACTAGTTGCATAAGGTGGCTGGCGGGTGTCTGTCTCTCCTACTTTAGTTGGATCGGATTCGATGAACAGGGTCCTTATGAAGGGTAAATAGAGATTGACAAATCACGTTGTGGTTTGAACGTAGGTAAGAAAACGTTCTTGCTAGAACCCTAATTCAGCCACGTAAAACTTGCAACAACAATTAGAGGACGTCTAACTTGTTTTTGCAGCAAGTGCTATGAGATATGATATGGCCAAAGTTGTGATGTATGATGAATGATCTATATGTGATGTATGAGATGTTCATGCTATTGTAATAGGAATCACGACTTGCATGTCGATGAGTATGACAACCGGCAGGAGCCATAGGAGTTGTCTTTATTTTTGTATGACCTGCGTGTCATTGAGAATCGCCATGTAAATTACTTTACTTTATTGCTAAACGCGTTAGCCATAGTAGTAGAAGTAATAGTTGGCGAGCAACTTCATGGAGACACGATGATGAAGATCATGATGATGAGGATCATGGTGTCAAGCCGGTGACAAGATGATCATGGAGCCCCAAGATGGAGATCGAAGGAGCTATGTGATATTGGCCATATCATGTCACGTTTATTATTTGATTGCATGTGATGTTTATCATGTTTTGCATCTTGTTTACTTAGAACGACGGTAGTAAATAAGATGATCCCTCATAATAATTTCAAGAAAGTGTTCACCCTAACTGTGCACCGTTGCTAAGGTTCGTCGTTCCGAAGCACCACGTGATGATCGGGTGTGATAGGTCCTTACGTTCGCATACAACGGGTGTAAGACAGATTTACACACGCAAAACACTTAGGTTGACTTGACGAGCCTAGCATGTACAGACATGGCCTCGGAACACAGAAGACCGAAAGGTCGAGCATGAGTCGTATAGAAGATACGATCAACATGAAGATGTTCACCGATGTTGACTAGTCCGTCTCACGTGATGATCGGACACGGCCTAGTTGACTCGGATCATGTAATACTTAGATGACTAGTAGAGGGATGTCTATCTAAGTGGGAGTTCATTAAATTTGATTAAATGAACTTTATTATCATGAACTTAGTCTAAATATTTACAATATGCCTTGTAGATCAAATGGCCAACGTAGTCCTCAACTTCAATGCGTTCCTAGAGAAAACCAAGCTGAAAGACGATGGTAGCAACTATACGGACTGGGTCCGGAACCTGAGGATTATCCTCATAGCTGCCAAGAAAGATTATATCCTAAGAGCACCGCTGGGTGACGCACCTATTCTCCCTGCAGAACAAGACGTTATGAACGCTTGGCAGTCACGCTGCGATGATTACTCCCTCGTTCAGTGCGGCATGCTTTACAGCTTAGAGCCGGGGCTCCAAAAGCGTTTTGAGAGACATGGAGCATATGAGATGTTCGAAGAGCTGAAAATGGTTTTCCAAGCTCACGCCCGGGTCGAGAGATATGAAGTCTCCGATAAATTCTTTAGCTGTAAGATGGAGGAAAATAGTTCTGTCAGTGAACACATACTCAAAATGTCTGGGTTGCACAACCGCTTGACTCAACTGGAAGTTAATCTCCCGGATGAAGCGGTCATTGACAGAATCCTCCAGTCGCTTCCACCTAGCTACAAGGGCTTTGTGATGAACTACAATATGCAGGGGATGGTAAAGACCATTCCTGAAGTATATGCTATGCTGAAATCAGCAGAGGTAGAAATCAAGAAGGAGCATCAAGTGTTGATGGTGAATAAAACCACTAAGTTCAAGAAGGGCAAGGGTAAAAAGAACTTCAAGAAGGACGGCAAGGAAGTTGCCGCGCCCGGTAAGCAAGTTGCCGGGAAGAAGCCAAAGAATGGACCCAAGCCCGAAACTGAGTGCTTTTATTGCAAGGGAAGTGGTCACTGGAAGCGGAACTGCCCCAAATACTTAGCGGACAAGAAGGCCGGCAAAACCAAAGGTATATGTGATATACATGTAATTGATGTGTACCTTACCAGTACTCGTAGTAGCTCTTGGGTATTTGATACCGGTGCAGTTGCTCATATTTGTAACTCAAAGCAGGAGCTGCGGAATAAATGGAGACTGGCGAAGGACGAGGTGACGATGCGCGTCGGGAATGGTTCCAAGGTCGATGTGATCGCCGTCGGCACGCTGCCTCTACATCTGCCTACGGGATTAGTTTTAAACCTCAATAATTGTTATTTAGTGCCAAGTTTGAGCATGAACATTGTATCTGGATCTCGCTTAATTCGAGATGGCTACTCATTTAAATCCGAGAATAATGGTTGTTCTATTTATATGAGAGATATGTTTTATGGTCATGCTCCGATGGTTGATGGTTTATTCTTAATGAATCTCATACGTGATGATACACATATTCATAGTGTGAGTACCAAAAGAGTTAAAGTTGATAACAATAGTCCCACATATTTGTGGCACTGCCGCCTTGGTCACATAGGTGTCAAACGCATGAAGAAGCTCCATGCAGATGGACTTTTAGAGTCTCTTTATTATGAATCATTTGACACGTGCGAACCATGCCTCATGGGTAAAATGACCAAGACTCCGTTCTCAGGAACAATGGAGCGAGCAACCAACTTATTGGAAATCATACATACTGATGTGTGCGGTCCAATGAGTGTTGAGGCTCGCGGAGGCTATCGTTATGTTCTCACCCTCACTGATGACTTGAGTAGATATGGGTATATCTACTTAATGAAACACAAGTCTGAGACCTTTGAAAAGTTCAAGTAATTTCAGAGTGAGGTTGAAAATCAACGTGATAGAAAGATCAAGTTTCTACGATCAGATCGTGGAGGAGAATACTTGAGTCACGAATTTGGCACACACTTAAGAAAATGTGGAATAGTTTCACAACTCACGCCGACTGGAACACCTCAGCGTAATGGTGTGTCCGAGCGTCGTAATCGCACTCTATTAGATATGGTGCGATCTATGATGTCTCTTACCAATTTACCGCTATCTTTTTGGGGCTATGCTTTAGAGACTGCCGCATTCACTTTAAATAGGGCTCCGTCGAAATCCGTTGAGACGACACCGTATGAATTATGGTTTGGGAAGAAACCCAAGCTGTCGTTTCTAAAAGTTTGGGGATGCGATGCTTATGTCAAGAAACTTCAACCTGAAAAGCTCAAACCCAAATCGGAAAAATGCGTCTTCATAGGATACCCTAAAGAAACTGTTGGGTATACCTTCTACCTCAGATCCGAAGGCAAGATCTTTGTTGCCAAGAATGGATCCTTTCTAGAGAAAGAGTTTCTCTCGAAAGAAGTAAGTGGGAGGAAAGTAGAACTTGATGAAGTGTTACCTCTTGAACCGGAAAATGGCGAAACTCAAGAAATCGTTCCTGAGGTGCCTGCACCGACTAGAGAGGAAATTAATGATGATGATCAAGATGCTTCTGATCAAGCTGCTACTGAGATTCGAAGGTCCACAAGGACACGTTCCGCACCAGAGTGGTACGGCAACCCTGTCTTGGAAATCATGTTGTTAGACAACGGTGAACCTTCGAACTATGAGGAAGCAATGGCGGGCCCGGATTCCGACAAATGGCTAGAAGCCATGAAATCCGACATAGGATCCATGCATGAAAACAAAGTATGGACTTTGACTGACTTGCCCGTTGAACGGCGAGCCATAGAAAATAAATGGATCTTTAAGAAGAAGACAGACGCGGATGGTAATGTGACCATCTATAAAGCTCGGCTTGTCGCTAAGGGTTATCGACAAGTTCAAGGGGTTGACTACGATGAGACTTTCTCACCGGTAGCGAAGCTGAAGTCCGTCCGAATCATGTTAGCAATTGCCGCATACTATGATTATGAGATATGGCAAATGGACGTCAAAACGGCATTCCTTAATGGTTTCCTTAAGGAAGAATTGTATATGATGCAGCCGGAAGGTTTTGTCGATCCTAAGAATGCTGACAAGGTATGCAAGCTCCAACGCTCGATTTATGGGCTGGTGCAAGCATCTCGGAGTTGGAACATTCGCTTTGATGAGATGATCAAAGCGTTTGGGTTTACACAGACTTATGGAGAAGCCTGTGTTTACAAGAAAGTGAGTGGGAGCTCTGTAGCATTTCTCATATTATATGTAGACGACATACTTTTGATGGGAAATGATATAGAACTCTTGGACAGCATTAAGGCCTACTTGAATAAAAGTTTTTCAATGAAGGACCTTGGAGAAGCTGCTTATATATTAGGCATCAAGATCTATAGAGATAGATCGAGACGCCTCATAGGTCTTTCACAAAGCACATACCTTGATAAGATATTGAAGAAGTTCAATATGGATCAATCTAAGAAGGGGTTCTTACCTGTGTTACAAGGTGTGAAATTGAGCTCAGCTCAATGTCCGACCACGGCAGAAGAAATAGAAGAGATGAGCGTCATCCCCTATGCCTCAGCCATAGGTTCTATTATGTATGCCATGCTGTGTACCAGACCTGATGTAAACCTTGCCGTAAGTTTGGTAGGTAGGTACCAAAGTAATCCCGGCAAGGAACACTGGACAGCGGTCAAGAATATCCTGAAGTACCTGAAAAGGACTAAGGAAATGTTTCTCGTTTATGGAGGTGACGAAGAGCTCGTCGTAAAAGGTTACGTCGACGCTAGCTTCGACACAGATCTGGATGACTCTAAGTCACAAACCGGATACGTGTATATTTTGAATGGTGGGGCAGTAAGCTGGTGCAGTTGCAAGCAAAGCGTCGTGGCGGGATCTACATGTGAAGCGGAGTACATGGCAGCCTCGGAGGCAACACATGAAGTAATTTGGGTGAAGGAGTTCATCACCGACCTCGGAGTCATACCCAATGCGTCGGGGCCAATCAAGCTCTTCTGTGACAACACTGGAGCTATTGCACTTGCAAAGGAGCCCAGGTTTCACAAGAAGACTAGGCACATCAAGCGTCGCTTCAACTCCATTCGTGAAAATGTTCAAGATGGAGACATAGAAATTTGTAAAGTGCACACGGATCTGAATGTCGCAGATCCGTTGACTAAACCTCTCCCTAAGGCAAAACATGATCAGCACCAGAACTCTATGGGTGTTCGATTCATCATAATGTAACTAGATTATTGACTCTAGTGCAAGTGGGAGACTGTTGGAAATATGCCCTAGAGGCAATAATAAAAGCATTATTATTATATTTCCTTATTCATGATAATTGTCTTTATTCGTGCTATAATTGTGTTAACCGGAAATCGTAATACATGTGTGAATAACAGACAACAAAGATGTCCCTAGTGAGCCTCTAGTTGACTAGCTCGTTGATCGACAGATAGTCATGGTTTCCTGACTATGGACATTGGATGTCATCGATGACGGGATCACATCATTAGGAGAATGATGTGATGGACAAGACCCAATCCTAAACATAGCATAAGATCGCATAGTTCGTTTGCTAGAGTTTTCCAATGTCAAGTATCTTTTCCTTAGACCATGAGATCGTGTAACTCCCGGATACCGTAGGAGTGCTTTGGGTGTGCCAAACGTCACAACGTAACTGGGTGACTATAAAGGTATACTACGGGTATCTCTGAAAGTGTCTGTTGGGTTGACATGGATCGAGACTGGGATTTGTCACTCCGCTTGACGGAGAGGTATCACCGGGCCCTCTCGGTAATGCATCATCACAATGAGCTCAATGTGATCAAAGTATTTGATCACGGGATCATGCATTACAGTAACGAGAAAAGTGACTTGCCGGTAACGAGATTGAACGAGGTATTGGTATACCGACGATCGAATCTCGGGCAAGTAAAATACCGATTGACAAAGGGAATCGTATACGGGATTAATTGAATCCTTGACATCGTGGTTCATCCGATGAGATCATCGTGGAGCATGTGGGAGCCAACATGGGTATCCAGATCCCGCTGTTGGTTATTGCCCGAGAGCCGTCTCGGTCATGTCTGCATGTCTCCCGAACCCGTAGGGTCTACACACTTAAGGTTCGGTGACGCTAGGGTTGTGAAGATATGTATGTGCAGTAACCCGAATGTTGTTCGGAGTCCCGGATGAGATCCCGGACGTCACGAGGAGTTCCGTAATGGTCCGGAGGTAAAGAATTATATATAGGAAGTGCTATTTTGGCCATCGGGACAAGATTCGGTGTTATCGGTATTGTACCGGGACCACCGGAGGGGTCCCGGGGTCCACCAGGTGGGGCCACCTGCCTTGGTGGGCCACATGGGCCTTAGGGGGTGCTCCTTGGCCTGCTTGGGCCAAGGGGAACCAGCCCCAAGGGCCCATGCGCCAAGGAAACTTGGAGGAGGGAGAGTCCAAAGGGGGGAAGGCACCTCCGAGGTGCCTTGGGGAGGATGGACTCCTCCCCCCCTCTTGGCCGCACCCCTTCCTTGGAGGAAGGGGCAAGGCTGCGCCCTCCCCCCCTCTAATGCACCTATATAAAGGGGGGCAGGGGGAGGGGGCAGCGCACCAGATGCCCTGGCTACTCCCTCCTCCCTGCAACACCTCCTCCTCCTCCCGTAGTCGCTTAGCGAAGCCCTGCCGGAGTTCTGCTACATCCACCACCACACCGTCGTGCTGGATCTTCCTCAACCTCTCCTTCCCCCTTGCTGGATCAAGAAGGAGGAGACGTCTCCCGTCCCGTACGTGTGTTGAACGCGGAGGTGCCGTCCGTTCGGTACTAGATCATCGGTGAATTGGATCACGGCAAGTACGACTACCACATCCACGTTCACTCGAACGCTTCCGTTGCGATCTACAAAGTGGTATGTAGATGCTATCTAATCTGAATACTCGTTGCTAGATGAACTCATAGATGGATCTTGGTGAAACCGTAGGAAAAATTTTAATTTTCTGCAACGTTCCCCAACACCCACCACTACCTGGGTGGAACCACCTGCCCCTTCAGCCCCCATCTTCGAACAGTATCATAGGTAATGTAACAGTGTAAAGTATATAGTATATGCCCGTGATCACCTCCCGAAGTGATCACGGCCCAGTAGTATAGCATGGCAGACGGACAAGAGTGTAAGCCACTGATGGAACCCTAGCATCCTATACTAAGCAGTAGGATAGCAGGTAAAGGTAACAACAGTAGTAACAAGGACAGGCTATGCAGCAGTATAGGATTAACTGAAAGCAGTAACATGCTACACTACTCTAATGCAAGCAGTATAGAGAAGAATAGGCGATATCTGGTGATCAGGGGGGCTTGCCTGGTTGCTTTGGCAAGAGAGAGGGGTTGTCAACACCGTAGTCGTACTGGGTAGCGGCGGCGTCGGTCTCGTAGTCTACCGTAGAGAAGAGGGGGGAGAAACAGTAAATACGTAGCAAACAAAGCATCACAAAACATAACGAGGCAATACGCGGTGCTAGGTATGCGCTAACGCGGTACTAGACGATGCCGGCGGAGAGGGGAACATCTGGGAAAGTATCCCCGGTGTTTCGCGTTTTTGGACAGATGAACCGGAGGGGGAAAGTTGCATGTTGGCTATGCTAGGGATGTGTGGCGAACGAACGGGCTGTGTATTCAGATTCGTCTTGTTGTTCTGAGCAACTTTCATGTACAAAGTATTTCCATCCGAGATACAGTTTATTTTATATGATTTTTCAAAGTTTATAGTATTTTCTATGATTTTCTGGGATATTTTTATTGAATCTGATCCGAATTTGACCAAGTCAATTTGACTAGTCAAAAGGGAGGATGTGGCCCACTTGTCATTGACATATAATTTAATTGATGGATAAACTAAAATGGAGGGGTTAAATTAACATAGGGAGCCACATGTCATAGGCTATCAATTATCCAAAGTACTAATTAGTCTAACCAGTCATTAGCTACTAACCTAAATAGGGCCAGTCACATCCAGAGACGCAGCCGGCCACACACACGCTGCACACACACACGTCACACAAGCACACAGGGCCGGCCAGAGGCACACAGCCGGCCACAGACGGCGCACACACACAATGCTAGGGAGTAACTCTATTCCTTTTAAAAGATAGCATTTTGTGATTTTTGTAGGATTTAATCCATGCATTATCTCAAGCAGGTCCAATGAAACAAAATGAGGCTTCTTACGTCTACCTTCCGTTCATATAAACTTTATCCATGTTAGGACTTGTCTTATCGCTGTTTAGTGGCAGTTTAGAAGGCTAGTCATTGTAGAAATACAAAAGCTAGCTACTGCTACAGTAACTGAATGTTACTGTAGCCGTGTAGCATAGCAGACAGCGGCTGCGGGAGCAGGGAAGCAAGCGGCATGCACACGGCCGCGCATGCTGGGCGCGGGGTGGGACGAACGCGAGGCGTGGGCGGCCGCGGCGCGAGCAGTGGCACGGGGTGAGCGCGGCCATGGCTCCGGCGGCGACCAGAGCAGACTGCAGCAACGCAGCGGCAGTAGGCAACAGTGAGCGGGCATGGGGCGTCAGAGACGGGCCGCGGAAGAGGCGCTGCAGGGCGCGTACTGCAGTGTGGACACAGGGGCGGACGGTGTGCGAGCGCGTGCGAGAGGAGAGCTCTGGCCACGGCGGACTTCGGAGCCGAAGCTCGCGGGTAACGGTGCTACGGCGACTACGGCGACGAGGGAAAGGGGGAACGGGGTGGTGCTCACCGAGCAGGCGCAAGGAGGCCCATCGAGTGGCTTAGGAGCAGGAGAGGTGGCCGGCGTCATCGTGGTTCGTCAGCGACCCGAGGTGGAAGAAGCTTCGATCCGGCGCTGCAACGTGAGGAGCTCCAACGGGTGGCACCAGTTGATGCAGAGGAAGACGACGAAGCGGACGGACGCGGTCCTAGGCGGTGGGGGGGCATGGTGGCCGCGGTAGGACGAGATGGCCGGCGACGCGGGCGCACGACGAGGTGGATCTGGACCACGAGGGAGTGACGAGGGAGAGAGGGGTGTGGGAAAAATATTTGCGTAGGGGGAGTGGAGCTGACGAGGCCGAGAGGGGGGAGGGCGCCTGCCTTATCCCCTCGCCGACGCCGACGAGGTGGTTCGGCGGGGCGTCGCTCCTGTTGCGACCGCGCCAGGGGAACAGGGGAGTAGGCGACCGGTGGGGGCTAGGTGGGCCAGCTGGCTGAGCTGGGCCGAGGCCCAGGGGCTTCTCTTATTTATTTAACCTTTTGGATCTCTTGTCTTTTTTTAATTACATTTCTATTTTTCTTTTAGTTTCATTTTATTTATTTATTTTAGTTTTGTAAAACACAATTTTTAGCATCTAAATTAGTAGTAATAATTAGGCCACTGCCACAAAAGTTTAACACTATAATAAAATAGATTTGTATTTGTTTTATTATTAAAGGCATTTAATAATTGCTTTTAGCCCCTGTTTTAATTAGTTAAGGGCATTAAACCACTTCGCAAAGATGTTGGTTCACAGCCATAATTAGTTATGCAATATTTTCCACACTTTGCACATTTTAGTTTGCATGTTTGAGAATTTTAAATTTTGCCTTTAATTTGGATTTGGAATTAGAATTGTGTTTGAATGCAAAGGGGGATTAGTAATAGTAAGAGTGATGACATGGCACCATTAACATGGGATTACTGTAGCTTAATTATCAAGGCGTCACAAAAAGTGTCCCTTATGTATTCCTCCAGGGTTACGGTTTCAATAATATTGGTTTCAACATTTATAGGATTACCTGAGATATAATGTTTGATTCTTTGACCGTTCACCATCTTCGGATTTGTGCCTTCGAAGTTGTTGATTTTTATGGCACCGGAACGATAGACTTCCTCGATAACATAAGGACCTTCCCATTTAGAGAGAAGTTTTCCTGCAAAAAATCTTAAACGAGAGTTTTATAGCAATACATAATCGCCTACATTAAACTCACGCTTTTGTATCATTTTGTCATGCCATCTTTTAACTATTTCTTTAAACAATTTGGCATTTTCATAGGCTCGGGTTCTCCATTCATCAAGTGAGCTAATGTCGAATAACCTCTTCTCACCGGCAAGTTTGTAATCATAATTGAGCTCTTTGATAGCCCAATAAGCCTTGTGTTCTAGTTCTAGAGGTAAGTGACATGCTTTTCCATAAACCATCTTATACGGAGACATACCCATAGGGTTTTTATATGCAGTTCTATAAGCCCATAATGCATCATCAAGTTTCTTGGACCAATTCTTTCTAGATCTATTAACAGTCTTTTGCTAAATTAATTTGAGTTCTCTATTACGTAATTCTACTTGAACACTAGACTGTGGGTGATAAGGAGATGCAATTCTATGATTAACATCATACTTAGCAAGCATTTTACGGAAAGCACAATGAATAAAATGTGAACCACCATCAGTCATTAAATATCTAGGGACTCCAAACCTCGGAAAAATAACTTCTTTAAGCATCTTAATAGAGGTGTTATGATCAGCACTACTAGTTGGAATAACTTCTACCCACTTAGTAACGTAATCAACAGCAACTAAACTATGTGTATATCCATTAGAGGCAGGAAACGGTCCCATATAATCAAAGCCCCAAACATCAAATGGTTCAATAACAAGTGAATAATTCATAGGAATTTCTTGACGTCTACTAATATTACCAATTCTTTGACATTCATCACAAGATAAGACAAACTTATGGGTATCCTTGAAGAGAGTAGGCCAATAAAAACCGGATTGCAATACCTTATGTGCAGTTCTATCTCCAGCGTGGTGTCCTCCATAAGCTTCGGAGTGACACTTGCGTAGGATCTGTTCCTGTTCATGCTCGGGTACACAACGTCTAATAACACCATCTACTCCTTCCTTATAAAGATGTGGGTCATCCCAGAAGTAATGCCTCAAATCATAGAAAAACTTTTTCTTTTGCTAGTATGTGAAACTAGGTGGTATAAATTTAGCAACAATGTAATTAGCATAATCAGCATACCATGGAGCAGTACGAGAAGCATTTATGACATTTAATTGCTCATCAGGAAAGCTATCATCAATAGGTAGTGGGTCATCAAGAACATTTTCTAACCTAGACAAGTTATCTGCAACGGGGTTCTTAGCTCCCTTTCTATCAATAATATGCAAATCAAATTCTTGTAACAAGAGAACCCATCTAATAAGTCTAGGTTTAGCATCTTTCTTTTCCATAAGATATTTAATAGTAGCATGATCAGTGTGAATAGTTACTTTAGAATCAACAATATAAGGTCTGAACTTATCACAAGCAAATACAATTGCTAAGAATTCTTTTTCAGTAGTAGCATAATTTCTCTGCGCATTGTCTAGAGTTTTACTAGCATATTGAATAACATTTAATTTCTTATCAACTCTTTGCCCTAGAACAGCACCTACAGCATAATCACTAGCATCACACATAATTTCAAAAGGTAAATTCCAATCAGGTGGCTGGACAATAGGCGCGGAGATCAATGCTTCTACACAATCATCATCAAAGACAAATGGTATATCTTTTTGTAACAAGTTAGTCAGAGGCCGAGAGATTTTTGAGAAGTCCTTAATGAACCTCCTATATAAACCGACATGACCAAGGAAACTTCTTATACCTTTGATGTCGTTGGGACATGGCATCTTTTCAATAGCATCAACCTTGGCTTTATCAACTTCAATACCTCTTTCAGAAATTTTATGCCCCAAGACAATACCTTCATTAACCATAAAGTGGCACTTTTCCCAGTTCAAGACAACATTAGTTTCTTCACATCTCTGCAAAACTCGATCAAGGTTGCTTAAGCAATCATCAAAAGAGGATCCATAAACGGAGAAATCGTCCATGAAAACCTCACAAATCTTTTCACAAAAGTCAAAGAATATAGCCATCATGCATCTTTGAAAGGTAGCAGGTGCATTACATAAACCAAAAGGCATACGCCTATAAGCAAAAGTACCGAAAGGGCAAGTAAAAGTGGTCTTTGATTGATCATCGGCTGACACAGGTATTTGAGAGAAACCAGAATAACCATCTAGAAAGCAAAAATGTTTGGATAATCTTTCTAGCATTTGATCAATAAAAGGTAAGGGGTAATGATCTTTTTTAGTAGCTTTATTTAATTTGCGGAAATCAATTACCATCCTATAACCTGTAATAATTCTTTGCGGGATCAATTCATCTTTATCATTAGGAACGACGGTAATACCTCCCTTTTTAGGGACACAATGGACATGACTTACCCACTGACTATCAGCAACGGGATAAATAATACCTGCCTCAAGAAGCTTTAGTATTTCCTTTCTTACCACTTCTTTCATCTTAGGATTCAGCTGTCGTTGGTGATCACGAACTGGTTTGGCATCTTTCTCCAAATTTATTTTGTGTTGGCATAGAGTGGGACTAATGCCCTTAAGATCATCAAGAGTATATCCAATAGCAGCGCGGTGCTTCTTCAGAGTTTTCAATAATCTCTCTTCTTCATGCTCTGAAAGGTTAGCACTACATGGGATCACCCTTGGGAGGAGGAGGATCCCCTAGGATTTCAACAGGCAAATTGTGTTTCAGGATGGGTTCCTGTTTAAAGAATACTTCATCTATTTCCCTTCTTTCATTCATAAACATATCATTTTCATGGTCTAGCAAATATTGTTCTAAAGGATCACTAGGAGGTACGGCAATAGAAGCAAGACCAATAATTTCATCCTTACTAGGCAATTCCTCTTCACGGTGTTGTCTACGAAATTTAGAGAAATTAAACTCATGAGACATATCACCCAAACCAATAGTAACAACATCCTTTTCGTGTCTATCTTAGCATTAACAGTGTTTAAGAAGGGTCTACCAAATATAATGGGACAAAAGCTATCTTGTGGGGAACCAAGAACAAGAAAATCAGCAGGATATTTAGTTTTCCCGCACAAGACTTCAATATCTCTAACAATTCCCATTGGTGATATAGTATCTCTATTGGCAAGTTTAATTGTGACATCAATATCTTCTAACTCAACAGGTGCAATATCATGCATAATTTCTTTGTATAAGTCAATAGGTATTGCACTAGCACTAGCACCCATATCACACAAGCCATGATAACAATGATCTCCTATTTTAACAGAAATAACAGGCATGCCTACCACAGGTCTATGTTTATCTTTAGCACAGGGTTTAGCAATTCTAGCAGTTTCATTACAGAAATGAATAACATGCCCATCAATATTATCAGACAAGAGATCTTTAACAATAGAAATATTAGGTTCAACTTTAACTTGCTCAGGAGGTGTATAAGTTCTAATATTGCTTTTACAAACCACAGTTGTCGGCGTTCTGGGAACGGGGGTCCACAGACTTGCCTGCCTGCGACCTGCGGCATGGCTCAAAGGGGGGCCCAGCACGGCCCATCTTCATCAACACAGACTCAAGACCCTCGCGAGGGGCCAAGCCTCGCGGGGCGGACGACACGGAGCTTCCTCAAGCACGGCCTCATCAGGCTGGCTCACGAGGAGGCGGAGAGATCAAGGCGGGGTACCTCACGAGGTGCCCATGACGCAAGCCATGACGACCAAGGGCGCCAGGCAGGCGCCAGCCCGCGCGGTGTCCGCCTTTCCTCTTTGGTGCAAAGGGGGCAAGCGCAGGCGAGAGCATCAAGCAAAGGCACCCGTTTCAGTGCAACGAGACCAAGACCAGTCCAACGGAAGGAAGGAATTCATTATGGAGCCCAAGCCGGTGTCACCACCATAGCCTTTGGCAGGCGAGGACCAACTTTAGTCAGGATAAGTGTACCAGATGTTCCCCTTCAAAATGGCCAATTGTTGGCGCCCTTCCCGCTCAATATTTGGGGAAGAGGCCCAGGGCCTTTGCCTATAAATAGGACTAGCCACCCCCAGGGTAGAGGATCGAGAAATCTAATCAGCTAGGATCCAGAGAGAGAGAAAGAGAAGGGCGACTGAACTCCTCCTTGCAGTTCATCGCCCCGGCCAAGAACGGACCCTCGCGAGGCTGTTCTCCCATGTATTATTCATCATCATCAGCCCAAGAGGCAATCCACCACACCACCACACTGGAGTAGGGTATTACACCACATCGGTGGCCCGAACCAGTATAAACCCTGTGTATCTTGTGTTGTTCTTCTCGTAGCTTAGATCCTTGCGAGGCGGAGGGGTGCAGGTAGGTAGGAAGCATGATCTCCGCGTGCACCTCAGAGTTCGAACCTCAAGGGTCTGCCGGAACCCGAAATCCGACATTTGGCGCGCCAGGTAGGGGTGCGCCGGAATTTGTCTTCCACCGCCCGTTTCTCCTCCGACCATCGCGTCTATGTCTGACGCTCGTCGGGCCTGCGCCGAGCACCGAGCCGCTCTCGCTTCCCGCGTCGCCCAGACGGCCCCTATCGGCGGGCGTCCTCGCCGTTCCCCATCGCCTGCCATCAACGCCGCCACCGGCCCGGCGGGGAACGAGCAGCAAGCGTCGTCTCAGCATCCGTCCGTGCGGCAAGACGGCCGCACCTCTACTCCCTCGCTCACCCCAGCTGGTTCTTCGTCCCGCGCGCTCCGCGCACCCATGGAGGCATGAGCTGCGCTCATCACAGCAAACGAGCTCCTGCACTACCGTCCCATCGACGACGTCTACGAAGAGTGGCTCGACCGCGTCGCCGAGCTCGTCCACGCCGCGGGGGGCTCTCCTGCACCGTCCATCCCACTGCACCGCACCCGGCCCCGCGCGGGCGACGAAGCTCCGGGGGCGCCCCAGCCGCCTCCTCACCAAGAAGACGCCCCGGCTGCAAGGCGCGTGGCCCCTGGCCGGAACCCGCTCCGCCAGGCGCCAGCGCGGCAAGAGCAGAGCTGCCAAGAAGTCCCTCGCTCGCAAGAAGCCGCCTGGGCGCTCCCTGCTCCAGCACATCGCGGCCATGCTCCTGCTCCCGCACATCAAGACCCCGCGCTGCTCCCAGCTGCAGCGCATGGGGACCTGCAAGACCAAGCTCTCCGTCACCCAAGGCCTCCCGTGGCGATGGCGGGCTGCCGTGCCTTCACCACCTAGCTGCGCAGCGTCGCGTGGCCCGGCAAGTTCAAGCCAGACCTGCCTCCTTGTTACGATGACACGGCCGACCCTGCGGAGTTCCTCCAGCTCTATGAGCTGGGCATCAAAGCTGCCAACAGAGATGAAAAGGTCATGGCGAACTGGTTTCCCATGGCGCTCAAGGACGGGGCCGCACCTGGCTCCTGAACCTGGCCCCAGGCACGATCTCCTCCTGGGACGAGATGCGCACCCGCTTCATCGCCAACTTCCAAGGCACTCGCGACCGGCCACCCGCCGTGAGCGACATGCGCCGCATCAAGCAACAGCCCGGAGAGACCCTGCAAAAGTACATCCAGCGCTTCAACAACGCACGCCTCAAGATTCCCAAGGTGTCCGAGGAGGCCATCATCTCAGCTTTCTCCGATGGTGTGCGCGACGTCAAGATGAAGGAGGAGCTGGCGATGCATGAAGACCTGTGCACTTCCTTGGAGTTGTTCAACTTGGCGACCAAGTGCGCCAGGGCAGAGGAATGGCGTATCTCCCTCCTCGAGCTGCCTGCCGCAGACCCAGAAGAGAAGAAGTCCAAGGCCAAGGATGTGAAGCGCAAGGGGGCTGCCGTGCTCGCGGCAGAACCGGACACCAAGCGGGGCAGAGATCAGCCCGAATCTTCCAAGGGCAATCGGTACTGTGTGTACCACGACCTCCACACCCACAACACCAATGAATGCCAAGAGCTCCGGGCCGTGGGAGAAGGAAGGATCGGCCGTCGCCCCGATCGTGCCGACCGGGGCTACGGTCGAGGACAAGGAAGGAACGCAGGACGCTGGGAAGACCGCGGCCCACGCCAAGGGTGATGCGATCGACCTCGCGAGGACCGCTGGCAAGACCCGCCTCGCGAGGGAGACTGGAGGGACCAGCCTCGCGAGGATCGCCCGCAAGGCAACGCAGGCCTCCCACCGCTGCCGCCGCAGCTAAGGATAAACGAGGACCGCCACCAGGACGAGGGGGTTGGGGGCTTCCAGGAGCCACGCGCAATCGCCTGCATCCTGGGCGGAGCTCAAGCCCCAGCCTCTCAGCGCATCTTCAAGTAGTTTTCCCGCGAAGTGAATGCAGTCCTCCCAAAGCTCGAAGCCACACACCCTCTCAGGTGGTCATCGTGCGCCATCACGTTCAGCTCAGCGGATCAGCTCAAGTGTGCGGCCACAGCCGGAGTCCTCCCGATGCTTTGTTCCTCAATCATCAGCAATGTGGTGGTCACCAGGACCCTCATCGACGGCGGGGCAGGGCTCAACGTCCTGTCCGTGGAAACATTCAACAATCTCCAAGTGCCCTACAACCAGCTTCAGCCAACCAAGCCTTTCTCCGAAGTCACTGACGGCTCCACGGTCCCGATCGGGCAGGTCCGCCTCCCTGTCACCTTTGGAGCGTGCAACAACTACCGCACCGAGCTCATCGACTTCGACGTCGCTCACATTCGCCTGCCGTACAACGCCATCCTTGGGTACCCGACGCTGGCCAAGTTCATGGCCGTGACTCACCACGGCTACAACGTCCTCAAGATGTCAGGGAGTGGCGGAGTCATCACGGTGCCCTGTGAAGAGAAAGACACGGTGTGTTCCCTGGAACGAGCTTTTCAGGCCGCGTCACTGGAAGACCCGGATCGTGGAAGCAGGAGGCCCCCCTAGACCACCCCCAAGAAGAAGAAGACATTGTCTGGCCTGATCCCTCAGGAGGCAGGCCCCTCAGGGCCCGCGCCTGCCCAGGGGGAACCTCCTTCCATCGCATAGGAAAGCACGCCAGGCGCCCTCCTCAGACAGGGCTCGGGGGCTCTCCCCTGGAGGGCCACCGACCTGGCTAAGTTCACGAGGGAGGCGCTTGGGCACCACGTGGAGGCGAGTTTCGAAGCACGTTTCCCTCAAGAAGGAGTAAGGCAAGGGGGGCCAGACCCTCAGGAGTTCGTCAGCAAGGCCATTCAAGAGCTACAGGAGTCAAGAGTCATGAGAGGCGGACGCCGCCTACCAGCTGTGGCTCCCCATCCAGGCGAGGATGGTGGGCTGCGCGTCTGCATCGACGTACTAGGGCTCAACTGAGTCGCCTCACTGTAGCGCCTCTGGCGCTCGCGAGTGGGGCACTGCGAAGGTCCACCCCACAGCTACATTCGCATGCCTTACGGCTTGCCGAACACGGCTGCCACGTACCAGCGCCTCATGAGGGGCATCATGGAAGCTCAAGAGGCCAGGCGCTCCGCAGCCCTGGCGGAGATGGAGATGGTCCGCGAAGAACCACCAGCGCCTCCGGAGCCTCCCGAGGCCCCTGGGCCTGGGGGCTCGTGAGGATCGGCTTCCGCAGCCCACCGAGTCTGCTGCACCAACACTGCTTCGTCCTCAACATCATCAGGTGACCTCTTTCAAGTTTCATTTCCAGCTGGGAGCGCCCCCCAGGGCTGCATTATTCCCAGGTCGCGTGGGTCCGTCCCTGTGGCATGTATTCTTTTTATTTCGTGTCGTTAGCGTACTTTGTTGGGGGCGCCCCTCGGGCTACATCATCCCCAAGTCGCTCGGGCCAGACCCAGCGGCATGTACCCCTTTCGCGTTTATTTCCGGTTATGCATCCAACCCATCATGCTTGATTATTTGATGCCAGTCCACGGCACCTCTTCTTATCCATGCTGACCACTTGCGCATTAAAGGGGGGGTACCTGAGCATCGCGACTCAGGGCTCTTACCGGCTCTCCAGCCCTCACCCTCTGGCCTTGTCCGCGGCATCGCGCCCTGGCATACCAGCGACGGCTGAGACCAGCTCGAGGGCCGGGACCCGAGGACGTAGAGTGCAGGCATCTAACCGAATTTGCAGGAACACATCACAAGATAAGGCCCAGTGCCAGGCGCAACCCGCCTAGAGGTAGGACCCCGTGAGTCCCGCGCTGGCTCACGGGTGCCCAGATACACCTCACCAGGCCCTACCGTGCCAGCCACGTGTCAGGGCGGGGCTGTACACGCCCTGGGGGCTCCTCCCGGAGGGGAGCCCCCTCCCACGTACTAGTGGAAGCACCATGCTCCCCGCCGGCTGACGACACTGCCGAGGAGCGGCTATGCCCGTACACATACGGAAGCGCTATGCTCCGCGCTGGTGATAAACAACTGAGGGTGGCCCCCGGGCCGCATCAACCTCGGGGAGCCCAGAGCTCAATGGCTAGCCTCATCGCAACGCCTCCCCCGGGGAGTGCCGCGCGAGGGGGCTGGGCACGGGGGCTGCGCCTGGGTCACGCCCAGACGCGCGCCACCCAGCCAGGCCCCCCTGGGCCTGGTTCGTCGCGTGTCTCTCCCCGAGCGGAGCCAAGGTACGAAGGCCGTTTGAGCGTCAAGGGGGACTCCTGAGCATCGCGACTCAAGATCCTAACTGGTCACGTAGCCCCTCACTCCTTAGTTCCAAAAGGCTAACGCTGGGTGAGGTATGCGCGGGGCCGGGCTCTGTAGACGTAGAACGGTAGATCCACCCACATCTCACCTCCCTACTTGTTGTTCGTGCGCCAAGGGGGACTCCTGAGCATCGTGACTCAGGAGCCTAACTTGTCACGTAGCCCCTCACTTCTTAGTCCGTCCTGGTTTCCGGTCGGGGCTAACGCTGGGTGAGGCACGCGCGGGGCCGGGCTCTGCCGTCGTAGAACATAAGCAAGTAGGAAGGAAAAGCGTAAATTCCAAAGACAACCTCCTTCACTCTCAACCGCGCGAACCGCTTGCACGTTAAAGGGGGGTGCCTGAGCATCGCGACTCAGGGCTCCTACTGGCCCTCCAGCCCTCACCCTCTGGCCTTGCTCACGGCATCGCGCCCTGGCATACCAGCGACGGCTGAGACCAGCTCGAGGGCCGGGACCCGAGGACGTAGAGCAGAAAGGGGAGCAAAGGCGAGGGAGGAGCGCCATCTTAAAATTTCAAGGAGTTCAAAAGCAAATATTACAGTCCACACTGTTATCTCAATGCCAAACGCAAGTTTAAACGCCTCCCCGAGGCGTGGTACATGTGCAGGAATTGAAAGCAGGACAGGAGCCACAACGGAATCACTTGACAGCGGTGGAGCAGCGCGGAGTGGGTTCGCCTCATGAAGCAGCAGGGTCAGCAGTGCCGCGCTTCGGCTTGGTGCTGAAGGCCCGGAACTTCCCCAGCAGAGCCTCCGCGCGACCCTTCACGGCTTCGGTAGCGACAGCGGCACGCTCGCCACTTGCTGTCTCCTGCAGGCCGTCGAGGTCGACGCTGGGATCGTGAAGTTAGATGTGGGTGAAGACCCGCGTCAGCGCTGTAGAAGACAGGACACGCGCCTCGGCCTCGGCCGTAGGGCCAAGGCCAAGGGCGACATCTTCAAGAGCGCGAACCAGGAAGGGAAGCAGCTTGGCGGGGCCGTCCTCGGCGCTGGCCAGCGGGCTCTCCAGGCCGCTCTCGTAAAGCGTCTTCAGCAAGGAGCGAGCCTTCTTCTCCATCTCCGCGAAGGCAACGCGATCCTCGACAAGAACCCGTGCCTTGTCGTCCAGCTCGACCTTCCTCGCCCCCAACTCCTGCTCCAGCACGCCTAGGTCACGCGACCGAAGTAGATCTAGAGATTTGGAGGAAGGAAGGAGAGGCGCAAGAAAGGGGATCTGAGCAGCAACCGGAGAAAGCGAAAAAAGCAAAGCCTGGGCAGATGCCGCTCCTTTATCAACTCGCGCGGTTGCGGAGACGCCCACGTCCAATCAACCGCCATGCGGCGCCCAAGGCCGCAGGCTGTTAGGGCCCGCGGCGCTTCGCCCTTGTCCTTTCCCCTTCCTGCACGGCCAAGTCCGGGCGCGCCTTGGGCCCGGGGGCTACTGTCGGCATTCTGGGAATGGGGTCCCTAGACTTGCCTGCCTGCGGCCTGCGGCGTGGTTCAAAGGGGGGCCCAGCACGGCCCATCTTCATCAACACAGACTCAAGACCCTCGCGAGGGGCCAAGCCTCGCGGGGCAGACGACACGGAGCTTCCTCAGGCACGGCCTCATCAGGCTGGCACAAGAAGTATCGAGCATGGTGCGATTGTTATCAGAAAGCTGAGCATAAAATTTTTGAATAATTATTTCTCTTGGGAGCTCATGATTGGGGCATGAATATAACATTGATTTAAGCCTCCCCCAAGCTTGAGCGATGCTTTCTCCTTCGCGAGGCCAAAAATTATATATATATTTGCGATCACGATGAACAAGATGCATAGGATAAAACTTCTAATGAAATTCCAATTTCAATCGTTTGTAGTTCCATGATCCCATATCATCACATAGCCTATACCATGTCAATGCATCACCCTTCAAAGATAAAGGGAAGACCTTCTTCTTGATAACATCATCGGGCACACCTGCAAGCTTAAATAATCCACAAACTTCATCCACATATATTAGGTGCTCATCAGGATGCATTGTTCCGTCTCCTGCAAAAGGATTAGCTAGCAGTTTTTCTATCATATCCGAAGGAATTTCAAACTAGAAATTTTCATTTTCAGTAGGTTCAGTAGGTTGAGGATTAACTCTTTGCTCTACTGGTCGGATGAAGATACCCCGAACAAGCCCCTCAGAGGATTACTTTCCATAGTAACAAGTGACAGTAAATTTCAGCACACTATATAAATTTTTCCTTACCAAATTCCACCTACCGTAGGCGCTTCACTCCCCGGCAGCGGCGCCAGAAAAGAGTCTTGATGACCCACAAGTATAGAGGATCTATCGTAGTCCTTTCATAAGTAAGAGTGTGGAACCCAACGAGGAGCAGAAGGAAATGATAAGCGGTTTTCAGCAAGGTATTCTCTGCAAACACTGAAATTAGAGGTAACAAATAGTTTTATGATAAGATAAATTGTATCGAGCAACGAGTAACAAAAGTAAATAAAGTGCAGCAAGGTGGCCCAATCCTTTTTGTAGCAAAGGACAAGCCTGGACAAACTCTTATATAGAGAAAAGCGCTCCCGAGGACACATGGGAATTATCGTCAAGCTAGTTTTCATCACGTTCATATGATTCACGTTCGGTACTTTGATAATTTGATATGTGGGTGGACCGGTGCTTGGGTGCTATTCTTACTTGAACGAGCATCCCACTTATGATTAACCCCTATTGCAAGCATCCGCAACTACAAAAGAAGTATTAAGGTAAACCTAACCATAGCATGAAACATATGGATCCAAACCAGCCCTTTACGAAGCAACGCATAAACTAGGGTTTAAGCTTCTGTCACTCTAGCAACCCATCATCTACTTATTACTTCCCAATGCCTTCCTCTAGGCCCAAATAATGGTGAAGTTTCATGTAGTTGACATTCACATAACACCACTAGAGGAGAGACAACATACATCTCATCAAAATATCGAACGAATACCAAATTCACATGACTACTAATAGCAAGACTTCTCCCATGTCCTCAGGAACAAACGTAACTACTCACAAAGCATATTCATGTTCATAATCAGAGGAGTATTAATATGTGTATAGGATCTGAACATATGATCTTCCACCAAATAAACCAACTAGCATCAACTACAAGGAGTAATCAACACTACTAGCAACCTACAGATACCAATCTCAGACTTAGAGACAAGAATTGGATACAAGAGATGAACTAGGGTTTGAGAGGAGATGGTGCTGGTGAAGATGTTGATGGAGATTGCCCTCTCCCGATGAGAGGAGCATGGTGATGACGATGGTGATGATTTCCCCCTCCCGAAGGGAAGTGTCCCCGGCAGAACAGCTCTGCCGGAGCCCTAGATTGGTTCCGCCAAGGTTCCGCCTCGTGGCGGCGGAGTCTCGTCCTGAAAGCTTGCTTGTGATTTTTCTTCGAATGAAAGACTTCATATAGCAGAAGATGGGCACCGGAGGGCCAACAGGGGGCCCACGAGGCAGGAGGGCGCGCCCCCACCCTCGTGGCCAGGGTGTGGGCCCCCTCTGGTATTTCTTCCGCTCAGTATTTTTATATATTCTGAAAATAACTTCCGTGGAGTTTCAGGATTTTTGGAGTTGTGCAGAATAGGTCTCTAATATTTGCTCCTTTTCCAGCCCAGAATTACAGTTGCCGGCATTCTCCCTCCTTATGTAAACCTTGTAAAATAAGAGAGAATAGGCTTAAGTATTGTGACATATGTGTAATAACAGCCCATAATGTAATAAATATCGATATAAAAGCATGATGCAAAATGGACGTATCAAATACCATTGAGCAAAACTCTGGAGGAGGCCGAGGACAGGAGGGCCGAAACCCACCTTCTAAATCTGCTCGGGAAGCCGTTGTGGTTTAGAAGATCCATTAAATAATCCCATCTGACAGAGTCAAAAGCCTTCTTAATATCCAACTTGAAGAGGAGCATAGGCTTTTTTGTCCGGTGGAACTTCCTGGCCAAGTTCCTAACATACAGGAAGTTGTCATGAATACTCCTTGTTTTGAAGAAGGCACTTTGCGATGGAGACGATATTGTTCATGTGACGGGCCAACCAAGTTGCAAAGACTTTGGCAATGAGCTTTGCAACGGCATGTATCAGGCTGATGGGTCTAAAGTCGGATATGTCTTCGGCGCCATCTTTTTTAGGAACGAGGGCAATATTCACCGAGTTGAGCCAGTGGAATTTTTCCGCGTGCAGATTAGAGAATTTGTTGATCACAAGCATGACATCGTCTTCAATAATGTCCCGACAAACCTTGAAGAATTTCCCGGCGAAACCATCAGGCCCCGACGCCTTGTCCCCAGGAAGAGCAGAGAGAGTATGTTTGACTTCTTCCTCCGTGATGGGCTCCCCAAGGTCGGTAAGATCACGACCCATAGGAGGCAAAGCTGCCCAGTTGATAGTTTTGGAGCATGGTGAACCCCTCTTGATAATGTTTGCAAAATGTGTCTGGACAATATTACTTTTATCATCATGGCTAGTCACCCAGCCATTTCCGTGCTTGAGTCTGTGAATGAAGTTTTTTCATCGTCTCCATTGATCAGAAGATGGAAGTAACGGCTGTTAGCATCTCCCTCTTTGATATTTGTTATCCGCGAGTTTTGCTTTTTTCTCGCTCTTTCCAACACAGCTAGTCCGACCACTCTTTTCTTAAGTCTTTTCCGAAGGTCCGCCTCCTCCGCACTAAGCTCTTTAAAATATTGGGCCTCATCAAGACGCAAGATGATCTCTAGAGGCATGTGTAGCTGTACTTTGGCCTGGGAGAAGAGGGTCTTGCTCCATGTCTTGAGCCTCTGGCTAGTGCGCTTAAGCTTGTGGAAGAGCCTTTAGTACGCCCCAGAGTGCGCGGAGGGCTCGTTCCAAGCATCCTGGATGGTTTGTCAAAAGCTGGACATGCTTGTCCAGAAGTTCTCAAAGCGGAAAGTCTTTGGCCGTCTGGTGCCATCGACATTAGCTAGCAACAGCGGGCAGTGATCTGAGAGGGAGGATGATAGAGCCTGAAGTATATGCTTGTCAAAAATGATGTCCCAGTCCTCATTGCAGAAGAAACCATCAAGCTTGGACATGGTTGGGTTGCTTTGCTTGTTGCTCCAAGTGAACTTCCTGTTTTGGAGGTGTATTTCTTTGAGCTCACAAGAATTGAGAGCATCTCGAAAGCGGGAGATGCGACTACGGTTTGCATTAGAACAATTCTTATCTCGGGCACAGTAGATTTGGTTGAAGTCACCCGGGACCAACCACCTTCGCCGGAAGACGGCTTCTCATCCATAAGCTCGTTAAGAAATCTTCTTTGAGGTTATTTCTCATTGGCCCATAGACCGTGGTGAAGTTGAAAGATGTACTGGAACTGATAATGGTGATCTTAGCTGACGGGGTGTAGGTTCCGAAATGCACATTTTCAAGCTTGAGGTAATCTTCATCCCATAACAGAAGGATTCCACCGCGAGTGCCTACAGTCGGTCATTGCGCACAACCCTTGAGCCTGTAGCCGCCTAGGAAGGCAGCAATCATGGGGTCAATTGCCTCTAGCTTACTTTCTTGGAAGCACGCTAAATGGCAGGCCGAGGTGGCGACTGTCTTGTTGACAACGGCTTTTCTATTTGGGCAATTTAACCCTCGAACATTCTAGTTTAGGACACTGAGGTTGTGACTATTCATGGATAGCAGTAAGCAACATCAAACTAGCAGCTGAACGGAACATCAAACTAGCAGTAGCCAAGCACAATAAGAGGTTTGATTCGCCTCGCCAGGGCAACAGGTAGCAGTTGAACAAGACATCCACAAACAGGCATAGCAACATGCACTGAAGGATGCATAACATTTGAAATAAAAATACATCATCTAGGGAACCTAAAGTTCATCAGGCCGCGTCCACAGCCTCGCCAACCATCGGGGTGGCCATATCTAGGCCTGCATCACCACCATGCAGTAGCGGCGCCTCCTCCACCGCAGTAGCCAGGTCACAGTCCATCCTGAAGAGAGCTCAGAGGGCAGCGATAGCAGAGTCCGACAGCTGGCCCTAGAACATGGCGACGTAGCGGCTCAGTGCCTCCTGAGTGACCATCTCCCCCTCGCCCACAATACCCAACCTTTGGCAGAGCAGCTGCTCAGCAAGCTGGGCAATGGGCATGGCCCGCTTCTTGGCGCGCAGCCGAGGGCTGTGTCGGCTGAGGTCGAAGCCGGTGACCCCCGCCAGCGTCTTCCTTCTAGCAGCAGGACACCTTGGTGGTGGGGAGCACGGAGCAGCCAGGAGAGGGGGCGCCACCAGCACAAACAGAGGGGTGCCACCTGAACCTGTAGCCGGTTCCTCCTCCATGCAGCTATGCACCGGTGACCCAACGGGACGTGGAACGAAAACAGGTGTGCGGGGCTCCTCGCTCAGGCCAGCAGCAGAGCTTGGGTCCGGGGCAACAATGGGCGTCAATGGCACGTCGTCAAGCGTCCACCTTATTATATAATCAAATTAGAGAACATCAGTCTGAATAACCCTCCTGCATTGCCAATCATTGTCTATGCTCCTACACCATTAAGTAGGAAGAATCGAGTCAAATATTTCTCCAATTAGAAATGCAGAAACAAATACACGCAAAAAAAACTGCAGAAACAACGATGCAACAAAACAAAACCAAATGTACTACTGGATGTCCAAGGGTGCTAATTTTCAATTAGATGACCAAAGGATGCAGAAACAATTAGGAAGCAGTAGATCGAATAAAGAAAAAGGAAAAACGACAACCGCACAGTAGTCACCAACTGCGCAACAGAGCAAACAACCTAGGCAAGCTTGCTCAGTGCAATCTTTTTCCGGCGGAACAAGCGAAGATGTTGGACCCGGAATTAATAGTAGTTAATAATTCAATAATTGCAAAAGTAGTAAAGCATAAATGAAAATTGGAAAAACAGTAAGGACGCAGTGGATAACAGCGTCCCAGCCTAGACGCAGATGAGGAGAACCTCCCAGTCTGGACGCTGTTGTTGCCAGCATCCACCATCTTCTTGTACCTAACCCCGACTTCCTGAACGAGTAAACACGCCAAACACAATCTTCGTCTCCACCACCTTCGTTGCATGCTGGCGGCCGCTGCCTCCGCTTCGTCCTCGTCGCCAACCTTCATCTCCCCGCTTCCCCGCCGGCCTGGCCTCCAGTTCATCGAACCCCGCCGCCCACTTTCCCACAGACCATGCTCGGCCTCTGCCTCGCCCCGACCTCCGGTTCATCCCAGTCGCCCACACCCTCAGCTTGCCCCCGACCTCCTCACGGCCAACGGGGGTGGGCAGAGGACGTGGCTGCTGTAGAATCAACAATTTGGCCGGAGGTGATCGTCCATGTCTCTCCACTGCTTGTTCGTGCGTCATCTCAACCATTGGTAGCAGCGTGGATCGTCGCAGGGTGCAGCACGACACTGTAATATGTGCTGATAAAAGGTACACATTCTCCTAGTCCCCAATTAAACGGTAGATGCTTTCAAATTACTTCTAATTAATGATTTATTATTTGTCTCTTATTCTGGTTAATAGATTGGTATTGTGCATCGAACCAAAATAATATAAATTTTAGAACTGTTATGAAATGACCTAGTACTTAAACAGTTGAGCATAATTGATTGATATGTTATCTTGCTGTAGCTTTACTGATTTCACTAACTGCCTAAGCGTAGGTGAAAACATTGGATTGTTTGAGCTTTTATTTATTAGTGTAGTATTGTGAAAATAAACTCAAATAATTACAAAAAATAATCAAATGATTGATTGATTGCTTTGGTATTTCATTTCAACATCTTATTCATTCCTTTTATGTTGTAATAGGGTCTTGAACTGGATACTAATTGTTCTGTGTATTGATGCAGCCTTACATTTGCTTGAATGTATGGTGTTACTGTGTTGGCATCCCATTTGATCCTCTATGTAGCTCAGCTTTAGAGAACCTTGGTTTTTATCAGATTGCTAAGATGAGGAAAAATCAATGTCTACAAATATGTGATATCGGCATTGTTGGAGCGTTGGCGGCCCAAGACAGATAGTTTTCACCTATGTGTACCAGAATTTGAAAAATCACCGACGGATGTTTGATGCAATGACGAATGCATTGCAGTTTACCTTTTGTGATTCCCTTTCAATTATTGGTGTGTTGCTTCCACTGCTGACTTGGCTCAACTTGTCTCGATTCTGCATGATATTAACATATAACTTTTATCATTTGTCATGTTGTCCGGGACTTGGCCTTCTAAAAATCATGGTCCATCCTCTTTCTTCATATACTGGAATTAATTGAAAATAATATGGTCCAGGAGCTGCAATATCAAAGCGAGCTTGGATATTCAGGTTGTCTTGAGGACTGTCATTATCAGTTCCAAGTCCTTGACATGTCTCACTCTTGATGTCTTCTCTGAGGAAATGCTAATTTGGGAGGAACACTATACTCCACACCCATGGATCCATGTTGCGCTTCACCATCCGCCTAAACCAGAACGATTAACATGTTCTTATATTTAGCTACAAACATGAACATGCAGGAAGTGAATATAAAATTGTTGTACTGTAGACTCGCGACTGGAAATTTGGCTTCTCGTAAACTAGCATAACTTAATTTCATGGAGCTTCTATCTGTCACTAGGAAACGACCCGATTTAGTCCAATCTGGTGGTTCAGCGAACAACATAACTGGACGCAATTTTTGATGGCGTCCACACCTGAACGCTACTGTTCATTGCGTCCTTCCCGTTTTTAAAATTTCCACCAAACTTTGACCAATTTCAAAATTAATGAATTATTAATTACTATTAATAAAAATTTCGGCGTTGAGCGGATGGCCGGATGGGTTCCTCTCACCCATATAGCTCCATTTATCGCTGGAGATGGGGTCGATGCCCCCGATATAGCTTTGCACGATTCAGCCCTTGTCCCTAGACAAACTTGCGGCCAAGTAGCGACGGGGAAGGGCGGAGGGCGTATGTGCACGTGCGGATTGCGAGCGTGTTTCGCTCGCTCCGGGCGTGGCCTGGCCTGATGCTGCATTTTCCAGAAAAATCAGTAGCGGTGGGAAATCAACATCGTTATTATAGTTCCTAAAATTCGCAATTCATCTATCAGGGCCAGTTCTTTTGGGCGATTCTCCCAAAATCATCCCCCTCCCCAGCTTCTCCCAGAATCGTCACTTCATATATTTTTTACAATCCTAACTAATTAGACCTTAACTAGATAGGATTGTAAAAAAAATATGAAATGATGATTCTGAGAGAAGTTAGGGAGGGGGCGATTCTGAAAGAATCGCCAAAAAGAACTGGTGCTCAACCCTTACCAATTCACAGCGGATCGAGAGCAGGAAAATACGCAGACCTGTAAAAGTTGCATCTTCGTATCTGATCGGCCTCTCGGGCAACTTATTTATGGGAGAGGCTAGGGTGCATCGAGGAGTTCTGCTCGGAGTCACACAGCCCTGGCCACGAGAGCCAGCAGCTCGTCAAACATTTCGTGGCAGCCAGGAGCGACGGAAAAACAGAAAATCATGGAACGTTTCTTGACTTTGCAAAACCGGGCCTAGGTGGGCCTAGAGGAGCAGACATCGTAGGAACTTATTTCGGCCTAGCGGAGCGGATGTTGTAGGAACTTCCATTATGCAGATCTTCGCTTAAATCTTAGCCGTCCATCTTCACTATTAACACAAAATAAACGGATGTAAAAAGATGACTTATAGAGAACTATGAAAATTTGCGTCTTTTAATATTACTAGCAAAAGAGTCTGTGCGTTGCAACGGGAGAGAAAACATAACACACACTCTTAACTCAACAACCATCGCTCAAGAACACAATAGGTCCATCTCCTTTATTTTTGCGAGGCATCATATTTGTGTTGCCGCTTATCCTCCTTCTCACACTCTCACCGACGATGGCCTCGGTGTTCACACAAAACAACAAAAAATGTGTGTTGAATATGGTTAATCCTAAGGCGCCTCTCTCTCGCTCTCTCCTCCCTCTCCCTCTCTCTCTCCTCTCTCTCTCTCTCTCTCTCTCTCTCTCTCTCTCTCTCACTCGCTCGCTTTCTCTCACTCTCGCGATGAGAAATCTGTTGTTTTTCCCTGCGACATTTTTCAGAGGTATGCATGTGTAGTTATTGATGTTTTCTTTTCTGGGGTGTTTATTTGTAATCCGGATCGCCGTCGGTATGAAAAAAAATGAATCTTGCGCTATAAATTATAAGTTTGCTTCCATAACAATATTTTAAAAATATTTAACAGGTAAAATTAACATCATATTTAGATTCCACACATTTTTCTAATAAAATTTCATATATAATATGTTAAAATCAAAGTTACGGTTTAAAAGATACAGATAATTTAGAAAATCATTTGGTTTGACTCAATACATTCCAAAATAATATTTAAAAATACTTAACATGTAAAAATAATCTCATATTCATATTCTACATATTTTTCTAATCAAATTTCATATATAACATGTTCAAATCGGAGTTATGGTTTAAAAGATATGGATGATTTTAAAAAGCATTTGTTTGACTTAAATATGATCCGCGGATGAATTACCTAAAATATCAGGGGGGGGTTCGAAAAATGTAAAATAACAGTTCGGGTGTGACTTAAATCCGGACGGCGGGTTGATTTCAAGGAAAGACAGGGACTTTTGTGTAAAATATGAAAATAACGATTCGTTTTAACTTAAAATAGGACTATGTGTTGAATTCTCTAAAATAGAGGGACTTTTATGAAAAATGTCATGACGGACGAAAGAAACTCAATTTGCTTTATTATTAGGTAAGGATTATTATATTATTATAGATATAGATAAAATAAAAAATTACTCCTAAAACTAAGAATTACAATGAAATCTTCTGAAAACATCTTCTTCGTCAATCTCTGCTAGAAGAAATACCTCAAAGACTTTGATAAAGAGGCTGCAATTGGATTGAAGCAACGATGTTGTCCCTCTTTCACACGCACAAACATTACTAATAATATTTTTTGAAAGCACCTTGAGTCGCCCATCCAAAAAGATGAGAAGCCTTGATCAATGAATGTACTTCGGACGGGGATGATCCCCTAGAAGTGTGGGCCGACAAATCACGATATCTTCATCATGGCGTTGATGAAAGATTTCACCTTCACAAAGAATCAAACCAAAAAAAAAAGCTTGACACGCCAACATAAACTTATCAGATCCGAATAATTGGATCTGCAAGGACAGAAAACTCTCTAACCTCATGCCACCATCAAAAGAACGAGAGTACTTTTACTCTCACAAAATACAAAGATCACTAGACGTTGATGAAGAACATAACAATCTTGAAGATACGAGGTCCCCCACCGCACAACGCCAAGATGGCAACCGGAGGTGAGGGGACAAAGATCCCTGGTGGCGGCGGCTGTTGCAGCGCCATTCACAAAACATCATGTGCTTTTATGTTAACTGGGACATTTCCTAAAACGTCGCTTAAGGCGCCTGTTTATTCCATACGTGCAAGCGCACACCCCCTCCGCACTACGCCGACCCATCTTCCACATTTTTCTCTCTTTCTGTAAAACCATCAAAAAATTGCCCGTGAATATTCAAATTCCGCACCTCACCGGTTATGTACAGTCGTGGTAACCAAACTTTCCCAATGTTATTTGACATCTTCTTCAAATAAATAAACATAAACTTGTTATAGTTTTCTTGATATTTCGATTTTTGTTTAGGTTGGTTTTCTTCTGTTTTTTTTTTCAAAATTACTTTCAAATTTGATGTTTTCTTGTGAAATTTGATGAACTTTTTTCCAATTTGATATTTTTTCGAATTCGATAATATTTTTCCAAATCAAACATATTTTCTTCAAATTTGGTGAACTTTTGTTTTCCCAAATTGACTTTTTACAAATTTTGTAAACTTTTTATAAATTTCGTGATCATATTTTCAAATCCGTGAACATTTTTAAGTTCACATTTTCTTATTTTCTTTTTCTAAAATTTTCATATTTTTTAAAGTCAACGGGTCAATCGTGGCCTGTCAAAATACGATCGAGCGGTCGGGGGAGGGTGGGTGACAAGAGATCGAGCGCTCGCTTCTACACGGGCCGGCCCACGAGCGGAGCGCTGATTCCTAAGGGGCCACATAGGGGGAGCAAGTAGTTAGCGAGCGCTTCTTCGGGAGCCTCCCAATGATCACTTGGGGGTGGGTTGAGAGTGTGTCACTTAGTGTGCTCTCAGCCGCTGCCACGTGTCGCGCTTTGGGCGTTCCCTCTAAATATTGTTTTTTATTTTTCTACATGAGTTTTTGACCTTTTAAACAGTTTTTTCTCGCTTTTTTCGATTTTTTGGTTTTCCACCGGTCTTCCTTAGCTTTTCGGCCAAAAACAAGTTTAAAAAAATGCGAAAAACACTTTTTTTCCGTCCGCGTGAGGTATGATTTTACTTCCGTGAGAGTCACGGTTGTGCTATCGTGAGAGGCACCACCGCGCCTCTAGTAAACGAAAAAAACGCGTTCTAAGTTTTTTTCCTTCCGCCAGATGCACTGTTTTGCTGCCGCGAGAGGTACGGTTGTGCTTTCACGAGGGACAACCGTGTCTCTCGAAAACGAAAGAGAAAACTTGTTTTCTGTTTTTTTTTCCTTCCACAAGAGGCACGGTTGTGCTTTCGCGAGAGGCACAACGTGTTTTCTGTTTTTTTTCTTCCGCGAGAACGGGAAAAACGCGCTTTCTATTTTTCATTCCGCGAGAGGTACAGATGTGCTTTCGCGAGAGGCACGCTCGTGCTTCTTTCGGAAAGGAAAAATAATGTTCTCCTGGTTCATTTTTCACGTCCGGTTTTTTTCGTGAAAAAAAAGGTTCATCAAAACTTATCAACATGGGAACTAGTTTTGAAGATCTCGACACGAGGAATTCAATGGTGAAAATGGTTCGAGATTTGGACGCACGGTTTAAGAGATAAAACGATTTGTGTAAACGGATGTACGAAAAAAAAACTCACAGGCTGCAGCAAGTGACGCGCATGCAGTGCACTACTTATCCCGACCTGAGGAGGTGGTAGTGATCTTTAAAAAGATTACTCCTTAATTAATGATTTCGCCATATAAGACCCTCCTAGAACCGGACCGAAGTGCAAACGCACATGTGTTATTCGGTCTGGGACACTTGGTTGGTCCATGTGATTTTGAACTTCAACAACCACCATTGATATGTATTCAGGTCATAGGTGTTTTGCATATGTTCCTGCACTTCGCCAATGGTGGTTCCTGCACTCTTCAAATTTTTGTACATTTTTTAATTCATGAATTTTTTTAAATTCACAAAAAGATTATCTGATTTTTTAAAGTAATGAATTTTCTAAATCTGCAATATTTTTTTGAGTTCAAGAAATTTTTTATAAAAATTGAACATTTTTCCATGTTCGATAATGTTTTCAGATTTATGAAAAAATTAAAATTTAAAAAGTTACTCAGATTGTTATTTTTTGAATTCACTAATTTTTTTTGCAAGATTTTTCAAATTCGCGGTATTTTGAATTTGTGGATATATTTCAAATTATTTTATATTTCTTCAAATTTGCAGATATTTTTTAATTCGTGATTTTCTATGAATTCTCATATAATTTTCAATTTTGCGTACATTTTTTGAACTAACAAACTTTTCCTAGATTGCCTAAGATTTTTTGAGTTGCCAAACAATTTTCAAATTCGCGAACATTTTTTTGCACTTAATAGACATTTTCCAAATCTGAAATATTTTCTGTAATGGAACAAAACGACCAAAATATATAAAATAGTTGAAAACTGACGAAAGATGGCAAACACGACCACTCTGCCTTGCTCATAATTGGACAACCCGCTAATAAGGAGGGCGAAGATGACCAGAGGCATTGGTATCGCTCATGGAGACCTCCCCACTAGCACCTTATGCGACAATTTGCCAAGGGGTTGCACCAAATGCTTGCAGGCCATTGGCATGCTCGCTCGATGCTTTGGTCTCTCTTCGTTCGGCCGGCTTGTGTTTGCTCTTTTCCTGTCACCTTCTACAGCTATTGGTGTATTGTCTTAGGAAAATGAACTTCATCGTTTCTAATCAAAAAAGTTGAATGGTTTCAAAAAAACATGGATTTGATAAAAGTTTATAATTTTTTTAAAAGTCATGGATCAGTAAAATTCAACAATCTGAATTAAAATGTAAATCTCTTAAAAGTTTGTGAATTTGAGAAATGTTAGTGAATTAATTAAAACAGAAAAAATGAAAAAGAAAAATGGAAACCCATACAAATGCATCCCCGTAAACCAAAGAAAACCCGACCCAAAAAGAATAGGAGGGGACCTTTTGGCATAGATAATGCTATAAGCGACAAATAACATCTTCCTCGCTCACCAAAGGAGATACATATCACTTCCCCTTCGACAACGTTTCTGTTCAAGTATATGTAGCACTAATAGAAATTGTGCTTTCCTAAAAAAATGATGCATCAACTTAGTGTGTGTTCAAGATGATTTTTATTTTTGCTACTGTTCAAGATAAACACTTCAAATATGTATGCCCTGACATGTGCTTCTCTTTTTTTTTGCGGGGGCGACAGGTGCTTCTCCACAAGCATAAGTGTGGTCCGACAGGTGGACCATGGATATGGCCCAAAAAGAAAAAAAAACATGAATCACATATGTGCTCCACGGTCGAGCACATGTGGGATTCATCGCAAGGCGCAAATGTGCTACCCGGCGAAGCGTTGGTGTGCTCCAATGGGTGGAGCACGAGTATGCTTCGCTGCAAGCACAAGGTATGCTTCGCGGCAAAGCACACATGTGCTCCCTCGCAGAGCACACAAGTGTTCCCTGGTGGATCCAAACAAAATGGGGTAAAGGGAAATAAGGGGAAATCAACGCGATCCCCTTTGCTTTCTCCAGGTATCGAACGCGGAGCACATCAGAAAGGGTATCTCTTAAGTAATGGTTTCGATCGGGGAGCCTTCCTAGGGTATACAACCTTCTAGGCCTTGGCCCAGTAGTGCTCCATCGGTCGTTCAGGAGCACACTAGGCTGTTCATCCTGTTTTTTGCTTGATTTTTCTTCTCCTTCTCTATTGTTTTATAACAAAATAGGTCGCCATTTTTTTTACAAATTTTAAATTGAATTGAAATCAAATAATTGTTCGTGAATTTAGAAAATATTCATCATTTGAGAAATATCCATGATTTTAAAATATGTTTATAAGTTCAAAAAAGTTCACAAACTTGAAAAAATCTTTACGAGTTGTGAAAATATACATGTATTAAGAAAATAATTATTATTTTGAAAAAGGTTCATTAATTAGAAATTAATTCTCCAAGTTCAAAAGGTTCACGAATTTTAAAGTAGCAATCATGAATGCAATAAAATTTCAAAATTTTAGAAGTACAAGGATTTGAAAGAAAAATTATGAATAAAAAATCATAAATTTGAGAGTTTTCATGAAACTAAAAGCAATCATGAATTAAAAAATATTTACAAATTTTCAAAACGTTCACATATTAACAATGGTCGTATTTATAAAAGAAAATGAATATCAAGAAATGAAAAAAGGTGAAAAACAAACAGGAATTATGAAATTTAAAAAGGAGATCAAATAGAAGTAAAATAAAGCAGAAAAACGAACAAGAAATCAGAAACAACCCAAAGAACTCCCTAGAAACTTTCTAAAACCGGAGGTCTCAGCCTCGTGACCCTTTCATGGGCCGGGCCGTTAGCAAGGTACACGCTCACGAGGGGTGTGCGCTTTTTACCCGGATCAAGATATCTGACGCGTTTCCCTAAAAAAAAGCTATATGACGCGTTAAGCGCAAAGAAAAAGGATAATAGAAAATTCCCTTTTTGGTAGGCCTATATGAAAGGGTGGTCTTTCCGCAAAACAAAAAAGATGGCTAGTTCAGAAACACAGTACAAACACAATTTCTGAACTTCAACAGAGAAAAACCCCAGGAACGAGGATTAGCCGTACAGCACTACAAAATGATGTAACTCTTGAGGCCGTGACAGTTTCACAGCACGATATTTAACACTTAACGTATCTAGAGCAAGCAATCTAGAGGTACCAGAGCGACGGGGAACATATTAAGCGCATGCTTAGAGAAGAGCAAAGATGGGACACGGAGGACTGAAGAAAACTGACCGGACGGAACAGCGTAATTTGGCTCGTGGCTCATGCATAATCTCCAGCTGTTTTGGAGAGCCTCTCTGAAAGGGTCAGTCGTGTTAGGCTAGCTCTGACTGTCATCTCTTCTTCTTGGGAAAATCTTAGCGAACTCTGTAATGATGATGGAAAAGTCATGGTCGAGTAGGACAAGCTGTACGGCTTCAGATGGGAATGAGAGATTCTTGAGCACCACTTGTTGAACGTAGAAGAGTCGGTGAGGACCTGTTCAGTTGCTCCTGACATGAGGACAAAGACGGTGCCAGAGAAGGTGAGCTTGGCCGACGTGATTTCCGCAGGAAAATACAAACAAATTGTTACTCCGATACTGACTGACTGTGGTGAGCGAGTCCCCGGTCTTCCGTCTCCGTTCTGTACCACTTGGAGGAGGGTTGGTAGGATTTCTGTACCTCTACATCTCTTCTGTTTCTGGATTTCTGCGTCGTGTCTGAACGGATTGTTAAGCAAAATTTACTATTGTCTGTATATGTAGTACGTATATTCTTCCCGGATCCTACCTGCAATCCAGTTGGTGTTATCAAATACGTGCGATTTTTATCTGACATCTACAGGACACCGATAACTCTGAATTTTTTTAAGTAGTTAGCTAGCATCTGATTAATCTGGTAGAGATGAGCCATCACACGTCCTGCATACACACATACGGCTGCTCTACAGCTCTACCTGCAACAACCAGACCAATGATACGCTTATACTATAGCCGCAAGCAAACCAACGAGCAACCACCGCCAATGGTTCCCATCACAAAACTTCCAGTACGGGAAACGATTTCGACGACGCGTTGCCGGTGCAGAATATATAGATTCCCGGGGGTAAGCCTGGTCTGATGCTATCTTCAGCATGTCCTAATACGGACGCCAAACGTGCAGTGCACTGCCTGCGTGTGTGTCCTATATTATTCAGTTAAGACCTGAGAGCACTTGCAGCCTCTGCTAATTAACAACATGGCAGTCTCTATTGGCGAAAACAAATTAACTAGTAGTCGCAGATGGTTCCTGAAGCGGCCGGTTGTGATGGCGCCATCAGGTAGGTAGGTTCGGGCGGGCTGCGCGGCCGATCAGCGATCGTAAACAAAGCGGGGGCTGCCATATGCAGCCACGGTTCGGTAGGCCGTAGTGCCGTATAGCTCCATAGAATGTAGGGCAGCGGCTCCGTGTATGTACATTTGGCAGGTAGAAGGGGACAGGAGAGATGGTGCGGTTGCGACTTGCCATTCGCCATAATAATTGATACTAATTCCAGTGAGTGCTCGCTTATAAATGTAATGTTGTTAGGGGATAGTCCAGCCTATAGTATTAAGAGAGTTTGGTGGTGTCCCAACCCCAACAGCTGCATCGTCATGCTTAGCGTGGTGCATGCATTGCGAGCTTGAGATTCCGGGTTGTGACTGTTACAATATACCATGTGAACTGCACTAGCCTTTTTCATCAGTTCAGACTTTTGGTTGCGTTGGGTAGTGCATGAAGCCTAACAGTTATTACGTGAGGAACTACTAGGTCTGTGCGCAGCTTGGAGAGAAATGCATCCAACCTGGTTGTGGCTACGGCCTCAGTAACCGGTCCATTGCAGGGGCAAGGGGAAATAATGACTGCGATTGTACTAGTATCGTGTACGCATGAATTCGTCACTGTTGCTCGGTCTATTTGCTTGCAGACACCGTGACCACCGAAGTAATGGATGTACAGTTAGGTAAACCGCATTTTCCACTCAGGCACTGACAGGCAGCCTCATAGGTTACTAGGCCCTTGGTCCTTAATGGCTAGCTAGTCTACGGCTCTGCGCTGTTCAAAGAAGAAGAAGAGGAGGAGGAGAAACTTTGTCTAGCGAGTCGACACGGAGCGGGAGTACTACAGTGCTCTCGTATATTGACTTGGCCACAGTGTTTTTGCCCTGACATGGCCAACGACCCATCGTATCACCACCCATGCATTGGACCGGCTAACAGAGAACAAAGCGAAGTAAAGTAGACGTCTCCTGTTGTTGATCGCTGCAGGTATACGAATGAAGGAGCTCGACAAAGAAAACCCACGCGGAGAGAAGCTCACCTGCCTGTCAGCCGCAGTTACACAGCATTGAAGAAGGGGACTTGTGAAAACAGAACAAAAGGTATATATACTGTACCAACTGTTAGTGGCGTATGAGGTACTGCATCCGTCCAAGTTTGTTTAATAATATGGCTGCATGTATCATTCCGTAGCCACCCACCCGACCAACAGACTCAATCACCAGAACGCCTAACGCCCCCGCTCGGGCGGCACGAGAGGTCCTCCCAACCCTAGCCGTTGGAGCCCTACTCTCCTCCCCTCCCTATGTTGTCATTGAAGGACGCCCCCGGGCTAAGCCCGGGGCGGACGGCGGTGGTGGAGGTCCTCCTCCCGTGCTCGTGTGTGGGATGGTGCGGGATCTTGATGCGAGTGGTGGCACAGTCGAGACCGGATCTCGGTGCGACGTGGCGGCTGACCGAGATCGGATCCAGGGCGGCGGCGGCAGGCTCTGGGCACGGCTTTAGGAGGCGGCTAGGTCGTCCAGTCCGGCTTGGTAGTGGCAGCATGGAGTGGCGCCGTGGAGGGCCTGCACAACGGCGGATGTCGAGGTGGTGGCGGCCAGTGAGGCCCAGGTCGTCCTCGGCTACACAACGCGGAGCTACCCATGTCCAAGAGAGCTGCTCCGGCGGTCCAGCGGCTTCGTTCCCGGTCCCCGTGCGGTACAAAGACGGTGAAGAGTGTGCTAGGGATTCATTCTAACGGCTCCTCCGGCATGGCGCGGTGGGGTGGCAGACCTCCCTCCATGCTCCAGTGGTAGCGCCCTTCGACAGTGGTCAGAGCGTCAGGGTACACCGTGGTGGCGGTGTCGCTGTGGATAATCATCAGATTTGGGCAACCAGATCCGAGGCTTTGAAGGTGGTCTTGCAGATGCACACTTGTCGGTTGGAGTCTCGTGCGGCAGATGCGGGTGAATATCTTATCTTCGGCAACTGGCCGAAGCAGGTGATGGCAATGCAATGCCGTTGTTTCCTTCTTGAAGACATCATTGAGGTGAAGCTCCCAACTCTTCCCGCTATCTCCAGGGGAAATCCAAGATCAGTCGATCGGATGACGACGGTGCCCTTGTGTCGTTCCCTCCTTGGCGGCGTTATTCTTGGAGGTGTGCATTGGCTTGAGGGACCAGTGGACGGTTACATCAATGGAGCGACGTTCCATGTGACGCATCGACATCGTGGAGTCTCGGTGGCGTGGCGGGCAGGGTCTCGACGACGGATGTATGATGATGAACGTGCATAGGGAGGTTGCGTTGTCTGGCGCCGCGGGGGCGCCAGACAAGCCTGGCAAGGTCGATGTGTCAGTACTTGCTATGGAGATGGATCGGTGGAAGACGGCGGCGGCAACCTCTGAAAGTGCGCCAGACCGGTGTGTGCCCTATACCTGGTACGAGGCTTGGTTGTGGCCTCCACCTTTAGATGTTAGGCTTTGTTGCGAGGTCTGTTTGATATTCGGTTCGGAGAATCGGCACCCTTCATCAAGTGGATAGGAGCAGCGCCATATGTTACCAAGATAGTGGCTTTCAGACTTTCTGATGTATTATTTTGTAAGGTCTTTGTGAATAATTAATAAAACTGTTGCATGCATCGCCGAGATGCAGAGGCCGGGGTGACCCTACTTTTCAAAAAATAAAATTATCATTCTGATGCAGAGCTCGGGCTGATCCATCTTTTAAGAAAAAAAAAATCCTCTGTCGAGTTTGTTGGGCCCTTTTGTATTCTGGACCATACTTTGATCATGTATAAACTACTAAAATACATTATAAAGTATATAACATAAAAATTATACTGTTCAATTTGCATTTAAAAACGCTTTCTCAAAATATAATTTTTGTGATTTATTGTTTACATTTTTTAGTTAATATTTTTATTAAACTTTAATTAAAAAAATCGGAGTCTAATAAACCTAGACTGAGCGAGTATCACCATTACTACCACCCTCCGTGGACTTTTCGTACACACCACAGATTAAGACCCGTACCTACCTGCCAATTACGCCATCCAACTTCCAACACAGCGTACTCCCATGTGTTCGATCTCGAGCTCCGGAAAGGCAGGTTCAGCCGTCTCCTGCATTGATTCCGCGGCAGGACCGCAGGTTAGAATGCGATCTACGAGCAGCAGCAGCAGCCCATACATACATGATCGTGCCTCCCTGCAACAGCTTCATCAATGGCGCTCCGTGCACGCGGCCAGCCCGCCGTACCGAGCCGAGGCCACGAACCCTCCTGGCTCCTTCGTGGCATCTGCCATCCCATTCATGTACCCATGCCGTCCTCCAGTCAGCGGCGAGACGAGCTCACGTCTCGGCGGCGAGTGGCCGCGCCCCAGAGCACGCACTGTGCCCTCCGAGAACATCACACTGCACGGCGACGGGCGGGCGCGGCGGGCTGCCGACTCGCGCGGTACGAGCGATCGCCGTCCGCGCACAGCGAGCCGGCCCGGCAAGCCAGCCAGCAAGCGCGCACATTTTTTGTTGTTTCCTTGTGGGTAGGGGGATCCCGACGCCGAGCTGCCGATGGTCACGGCCACGCCGGGCGTGGGGCGGGGCGCGGCTTGACCCCGCACCAACCCGCGCGGCCTCCTCCCACCTACCTAGCTAGTACCAGGCTATATATCGTAGCTGGATGGAGCGGCTGCGCTGCACTTGCGCTTGCGCTGCATGGGACTTGTCACCTGTGGGGCAGGAGCGGGCGATGCGCATCTGCACGGGGCCTACGTACGGGACGACGGATGCACTTGGATCGGAGTGCACAGTCGCGCGCAGCACAGCGCGCCCCGGAGGCCGGTGCCGGTGGTTCGCGGCGAGTCCGGCATCATTGCGTCCTTTTGGACTGCACTTGGCTGAGAGCTACCGCCGACCCGTTGGCGCTGGATCCGGATCCGATGCACGCTTAATAGTGCGTCGGTCGGTTGGCTGGTTTGGTACTTTGGTTTGGTTCGCCGGACCGGACCGGACCGGACCGGAGGATATGCGTCGTGCGTGTACGGTGCTTGTACCAGCCGATCAGCCGGCGCCGATCGAGTAGAATAAAGAGAACACGGAGCTTAGCATTTTTTACCAGTCACACACCGAGGCCTGTTGCGGACCTCTGGTCAACATTGCTACTGTTGCTTCTGACGTAGAGTACTACAGTGCAGCCGGGCTGGGCTGGGACGGGGTGCTGTGCCACTGTAGCCACAATTTTGATTTTCCCCTGCCTCTGCGGCCAAACCGGGGTGAAAGTTTTCGCGGGTCCGTGTCGGTTCTGCGGGACGGACAGTGATCTCGCACTGATGGAAAGAGAGGTGACGGCAATTAAGAGCAGTGGGGAGAAAGGCAGTGAAGGTGCGCCACGGACCGCATCTAACCCACGGCAACGCGTCGCAGGATCTAGCCGTGACTTCGACCGTTCGTTCTGCCATTGTGGAGAGTTGAGACACGCACCATGCACCCACTGCACGGCCGACCTGCACTGCACTGCGTCCATCATGATCCATGCCTGCCGCCGCGCCGGCGGTGACTTGGTGCGCCGTGGACGCGCCCGCTGACTTGGCCTGCAAACATCGATCGGATTCGGATGCACGCACATATGCTGCTGGTGCTGCACTCTCTGTCACGCTGCCACTTGCGCCGGCACGCGGAGGAGTTGGGTGCACAGTGCCCCGCCTTTTTGACCCGGGATGACGGGGCCGATCTCACTCGCTCTAGCTGCCAACTTGGGTACGTAGTACGTTGAGCGTCCATAATTTGTCCGCTCTGGCTACCAGCAGCTGGTTCGATGATCGGGGCATGCACCACGGCGACTCCTGCAACTTGTATAAGTTGTAGTAGAGTAGGTTCCAACGCTATGTCGCACGCGCAGGCAGGCAGGCAAGATGTTGGGTTTCTTCTAATCTTCTTGACGTCGATTCGTATGCATGGTGGCTTAGCCTAGTTGCGCATGCAGGTATAGCCTCTCGATTATTACTCCACTTGTTCCAGCCCCTCCCAAAAGTGCCCAACTCGATCAGCGACTCGTCCTCTGCCGATATACTCCTAGTCCCATACGTACGCCATCATTCCACAGGTGCAACAGCAACAAAACGCAGGGTAACTTTTGTTACGTCGCGGTCGGCATCATCGACGATCGATCGAGACGATGCGTCCATCGACATAATACATCCATCCGTGGATCGGTAACGGTTGGCTGCCAAACAGTAGAATTATATAGATTACTAACACGGCTTCTAGCTACCGGTACACATACAGTATCGATCTCACATCGCCGTCGGCGTTGGTGTATACAACTGCAGACCCGCTTGCCATCTTGCACCCATTCGCTCAGGCGGTTGAGTGAGTGTAACGGGCAAGCAAATGGGAAAAAGGTTACGATGCAATTAAGCCTTGAAAGCGCCGTGCAGTAACTTTTTCTTCTCCCACGAATCAGGACTCGCGGTGTCGTCACTGTCCTAACTGCTACCCTCTACCCAGGCGAGTGAAAGCAGCCCGATCCGCTCCATCCCATCCGTAGATACGCCATTATCCGTGCACGGCCACACGAGTAATAATGCTATACGTCTACATTAGTTTTGACTTTTGCAACTCGAGCGGAGTGTCGCTTTTACCTACGGTGGATCATGCGTCCGCCGGTAACCATCCCGGCGGATCGACCGAGCGGCGCAGTCGGCAGCGCCCAACGGAAACGGCAACCCGGCCGGCCGGCGGCGCGTCAGTTTTGACCCCCGGGGGATCACGAAGTTATTTTAATCTGGGCTGCGTACCAACCAGGCTCCACGGGCCGAGTGCTGGCTGGACACGAACTACCTAATCAAGGCTTAAATTATTGCCTTGGCGCCAAGGGGGGGATGATGGGATCGTATAGAAAAATGGGGTTAGTCACGCACGCATGACAAGCGCTAGGGACACGGGAGCACAGCTAGGAGGTGTTTGCTGGTTTGCGGCTCGTTAGCTAGGCAATCGGTGGCGGTTGCTCCACCAAATTTTGGAACGTGTTCCTGCACCATGATTCCGTTTTCGTTACGAACATCTCTTTTTAAAATTAGGCGCCCGACGCTGGAGTTACGGTTGAGCTAACGAACGAACGAACGCACGCTTACCATGCAGTGCTACGAGTGGAAAGAAAAAGGGTCATCCAAACACACGTCACATGGCTTGCAAAGTTGGTGCAAGGAAACTCGGCGTTCAAGCAAGTCTCGACTTATTATTTTCTTGCAAAAGTCTGTGAGACTTAGTAGGGTGTGGCTAGGTCGATGGTTTTCACTTTTAGCGAGATTTTGATGAAACTTGTTGAATTTCAGTAATTTCAGTAGACATTGAAATATTTACCTTTCGGCCAAAATGTTCCACCAATTTCAGTAATACATAGGAACTCAAATATTTTTTCAAAAAAATCCAAATATTTAATTGAATTCAAATGAATATTTCAGCCCTTTGGCTGAAATGCCTACTGAAATTGAAAACCATGCCTAGGTCTCAGTCGATTGAGATTTGACCAAATCTCAGTCAAATGACATAGCATGCAAGATAGAAAAAGAAATATCTGATAAGAAAATTATGCACAGATCTAATGTAAAATCTTAAGGATATAACATCGACTGAGACTTAAGTCGACTCAGACTTAGTAGTAGTAACAAAGAGAAAAAGGAAAACTAAGATCAGCTGGACGGCTAGTGGAGGTGGCTGTACCAAGCCAACTAAGGACCAAATTTAGGTTTAGATGCTCGACGACCCAAGTTTTTCTTAGTGTACATGTGTGTTGTCTACGCCGTGCAAGTATCTAAACAACTTGGGGTCTTGTTCAAAAACAAAACTAAAACTTGGTGGAGCAGCACTCCCTTTGAGGGCAGATCCGTTTTGCAACCACCGAGCCAAAGCTACTCCACTCCAGCAAGTACACAACAAGGAATCAAACACGTTAGCTGCGCCGCGCCCACATCTTTACCCTCTCACTCACAAGCATCCTGCGACGCCCACCCAAACCCAACCCAACCCCGACGCACGCCCCTCGCGCCCGCGCAGGCGGTCAAATCCCCCAAACGGATCGGGTCAATGGAGCGAGAAACCACCACCAACACCCAGCAAAGGAACCACCAAAAAGCTCTGCTCTCGCCGTCACGCCCCCCATATATACGCGCGCCCCGCCCTCCACGGCGCGGCCACACCGCTCCTCCATCTATCCTGCCGCATACAGCCGCGAGCGAGCTCAAGCTCCGAGCTATCGCCGTCCACCCAAGAAAGGCAGACGAAACTGAGCGGGAAGGGAAGGAGAGGAGCTGTACGTAGCTAGCGGCGGCGTCGGCATGGGGAGGTCGCCGTGCTGCGAGAAGGCGCACACCAACAAGGGCGCGTGGACCAAGGAGGAGGACCAGCGCCTGATCGGCTACATCAAGGCCCACGGCGAGGGGTGCTGGCGCTCGCTGCCCAAGGCCGCGGGCCTGCTCCGCTGCGGCAAGAGCTGCCGCCTCCGCTGGATGAACTACCTCCGCCCCGACCTCAAGCGCGGCAACTTCACCGACGACGACGACGAGCTCATCATCAAGCTCCACGCCCTCCTCGGCAACAAGTAAGCAACCGGTCGATCGATCGATCAATCAACTGCAACGATTCAATGCGCATCGGCTCCTCCGCCTCCTCTCTCCCTGGTTTCTTGGAGGAAGCAGTTATTGACTAAAGCAGCGGTCGCCGTCGTGCAGGTGGTCGCTGATAGCGGGGCAGCTGCCGGGCCGGACGGACAACGAGATCAAGAACTACTGGAACACGCACATCAAGCGCAAGCTCCTCAACCGCGGCATGGACCCGCACACGCACCGCCCCATCAGCACCGCCGCCGCCGCCAGCGGGCTCACCACGTCCACCACCGGCCCCGTCTTCCCTTCTTCCCCGGCGCCGGCGTCCAGGCTCGCCAGCGCGCCTTTCGCCTTCCAGAGCAACACCGTGAGCTTCGCCAGGCCGTCTCCGTCCGACGACGGGCACAGCAGCAGCGGCGGGAGCAGCGACGCGCCCCGGTGCCCCGACCTGAACCTCGACCTGGACCTGGACCTGTCCATGAGCCTGCCGTGCTCGCCGCCCAAGACCGCGCCGCCCGCCAAGTCCACGCCCACGTCGCACCAGCAGCAGGGCATCTGCCTGTGCTACCACCTCGGCGTCCGCAACGGGGAGGCATGCACCTGCAAGACGGCGTCGCCGGCGGGCCCGCGCGTGTTCCGGTTTCTCCGGCCACTGGAGGAGGGTCAATACATATAGCAAGCTAGGCGCCCGGCAAAACTATGTACAAAGCACAAAATGGAGGAAGAGAGAGAGAGAGAGAGAGAGAGAGAGAGACAGAAAAATGGTTTCCAATTGAGATAGCTGATGTGGATTATTATTTCTCATGTTTCGCTTCATCCCAAATATGATTCATTTCTTCTTGCCATATGCTCCTACCAGTAAAGAATTTTGAATTTCATGCAGCGGCAAAAAAATGTTCAAAAAGATCTAGAGTGGCAAAAATTGATAGTATGTACTCCTAAATTAGTGTAGAACACACAGGCACATAAGTTTGATTGGGCATGCGATTCGGGCGTCTCTTTGTGTCATCTGGGACATAGTGCGAGAACAGAGCATGTGGCGTGTTTTGGGTAGATAGGGAGCTTATGCTATTTAGGACCCTGTGGAAATAAAAACAACATATTTCTTCATTCATTTTGTAGTCAGCACTGCATGGCTCAATAATTTTCATTACAATATATTTCAAAATATTTAAACATGCATGCATGAATTGTTTCTGTTCATGTTATATCCATGCATATGCAAAATATGGTTAAACATTTTAAAATTTTAGACCGCACACATTTGATAAACATATATCTTTAGATATAGAGTTATTATGATTACTTGATGAGAATTAGCGGTTGGTCACGAGAGATCTAGCATAGATCTTGTAGGTTCGCTCTAGCGACGGGAGGGGGTGAAAATGCCACGGCTTCGACCCGAAGATCCTTAGGAATAAATTTAAATTTGTCTTTGATTGGCGATGGCGAAGGGGCGTCGTCGGCGTGGAATAAGGTCTCCCCGCCTTGCCCAAGTTGAGAGATGATGATTAGGAGGTGTGTGGAAATCTGGCAAGTAACGTACCGATGACAAAGGGAATAATGTATGTTGTCATTACGGTTCGATCGATAAAGATCCTCGTAGAATATGTAGGAACCAATATGAGCATCCAGGTTCCGCTGTTGGTTATTGACCAGAGAGGTGTCTCGGTCATGTCTATATAGTTCTCGAACCCGTAGGGTCCGCACGCTTAACGTTCGATGACGCTTTTGTATTACATGAGTTATGTGATTTGGTGACTGTCGGTGTCAAAACCGGCGGATCTCGGGTAGGGGGTCCCGAACTGTGCGTCTAGGCGGATGGTAATAGGAGACAATGGACACGATGTTTTTACCCAGGTTTGGGCCCTCTCGATGGAGGTAAAACCCTACTCCTGTTGATTGATATTGAAGATACGGGTAGTACAAGAGTTGATCTACCACGAGATCGAGGAGGCTAAACCCTAAAAGCTAGCCTATGGTATGATTGTTCTTGTCCTACGGACTAAACCCTCCGGTTTATATAGACACCGGAGGGGGCTAGGGTTACACAGAGTCGGTTACAAAGAAGGAGATCTACATATCCGTATTGCCAAGCTTGCCTTCCACGCCAAGGAGAGTCCCATCCGGACACGGTACGAAGTCTTCAATCTTGTATCTTCATAGTCCAACAGTCCGGCCAAAGGATATAGTCCGGCTGTCCGGATACCCCCTAATCCAGGACTCCCTCAGTAGCCCCTGAACCAGGCTTCAATGACGATGAGTCCGACGCGCAGATTTGTCTTCGGCATTGCAAGGCGGGTTCCTCCTCCGAATACTTCTTGAACACGAGGATCGTGTCCGGCTCTGCAAAACAAGTTCCACGTACAACCGCAGAGAGAACAACATTCCACAAATCTAATCCTGCTGACGTAGTGCATCATCACACCACAGCCAGGTCACCATTCGAATCGTTTTCTTTTTACAACTAACCTCAGCGTGTTTCGCGAGGCGGTTTCCTTGGCACGTCTTGTCGAAGCAGAGATCGTGTCCCCTTATTACGGGATTCTCATCAATACAGACGTGGGTAACCCAATCGTGCATGTTGGTATGACCCCTCGATTGAAGGTAAGTCCCAGATGGCCACGAGGAGGGCTCTCGGTATTCAACCTCTTTATAAAGAGACCAAGCCCTATTCTTTTTTCCTCTCGATCTTAATCGAATCCGTCCCTCGCCTCGAGTTCCAACACCCAAAGCTTAGGTTCAGGCGAGTCGGACATGCGAATATGTACAGCTCCAATCTTCAAGGTTGGTGGATGCCTTCCTCCGTCACGGAGGAAGACGTAATAAAGCTACGGGAGGCCAGGTACCTGACCGGCGAAATCCCGCATAGGCTGCCTGCTCAAGGGCAGATTATTCCCACTCCCAAGCCTGGTGAGAGCGTTGTGTTCGTATCTCACTTCCTCCGAGGGCTAGGCTTTACGCCAGATCCTTTCGTGAGGGGGCTCATGTTCTATTACGGGCTCGACTTCCATGATCTAGCTCCGGAGTCCATCCTCCACATCTCATCATTCATCGTTGTATGCGAAGCTTTCCTCCGTATTACCCCTCACTTCGGATTGTGGCTCAAGACCTTCAAAGTGGAGCCGAAGAAAATCGAGGGGCGGCACACAGAGTGCGGAGGCGCCGTAATAAGCAAAAACGCCGATGCTCCATGGCCCGAGGGCTCTTTCCTGGAGGTGTCCAATTTGTGGCAACAAGAGTGGTTTTATATCACAGCTCCCAGGGGCACCAAGTGGGTGCCCCCCCCCGGTTTTTCGCTCGGGTCCCCCGCCACGACTATCATCGTGGGTCAACAAGGGGCTGGACTGGGGGCCAGTAAAGGATGTGCCCATGTTGCGGAGCCGCATCCAAGATCTCCTTGAGAGAGATGTTAGCCTGGTCACGGTGATGCAGGTCATGCTAATCTGCCGGGTCCTGCCCTGCAAACGTCGCCCCCTCCGCTTATGGGAGTTCAATTCGAAGGGACCGCGAGTTCTTCAACACTTCCTCAGCATGACGCCTGAGGATATGTACCGATTGTTCTTCGGACCACAAATTAAGCGTCCGGACATCACTGAGGATGTGTGTCTGAGCAGCAATTGCCCAGATTCCCAAGTAAGTGACCTCGTATTTGAACACGTTGTCCGTTTGTTTATAGTAACGTTGCCCTAAAAAGCCGCTTTTTGACCAGGATTGGATAGCGAAGGCAAAGTTGATCAGGTGTCCGACCCCCCTCCCCGAGACTTCACCGTATCCCGTATTAACTAGGATGCTAGAGATCACGCCTTACCAAGCGCCCTCTGGAGAAGGTAAAGGGGGGGAACAAAGAGGCCAGCGCCTCCGTGAAGGAGGTTAACTGGGAAGGAGGAACTAAAACTTCCTCTCCCCAGGGAAGAAAGAGGACTGCTTCCGAAGACCCGGAGACAATGGTCTCCAAACGGGGGAAGAAATCTTCGCCGGAGGGTCCTGCCCCGGGGGATACCCCAGCCGCATTATACCCTCAAGGGGATCAGCCCTCCACCGAGCTGTAAGTGAAAGGATACTTAGTAATAATAAAGAAACCTTGCTGCACTCCTGAGGGAAGTAACCGAAGCATTTATCTTGCAGTTCAGATCTTAGCCCTTCTCAGCAGAGCTCGTCTTCGGGGGATTTTCTTCCAGAGATGATGGAGAGCGGAACGCCTCCCCCTGCCATACCGCCTCATGAGGCGGGCGACCCCGAGGTGTCATCGCGGAGGGTTTCTCCTGATCCGGCAAGGCCAGAAGGTAGTCATATGGCCACCCGAAGTCCTCAGCATCCAGCTCTTGAAGAGAGCAATCGAAAGATTCTGGCTCCGTCTGGTGTGTGGTCGGTCATACTGAGGGATCTGCTAGAAAGATCAGCTATCTCAGAAGAGCACCGTGCGCTGATGGGTGCGGCGATAGAAAAAATTTCGTCCGCCGAAAGCGGGTTGCATGAAGCTGTTATGAGTCTACTGACAGGTTTTAAGGTACGTGAAATGATGTACATTTTTGACAGTACCGCACATTTTAGATGTGTCCTGTGTAGATGGTAGCCCCTGAGACTCTGGGTGCCGTCGAAGAAGACGGCGCATAGAGGATCCTTATCCTAGGAATAGTCTTACCGCCTTAATGTGTAGGTGACGAAGTGTCCGGTGGCCCGCCGGACTGAAAAGTTTGCCGAACGAAAGCGGCAGCTTGACGTGGCAGATGCCGACATCGTACTTGTCAACAAGCGGCTTGACGAGGCGCAAGGTATGTAATTTCTCCAGTGACACATGATAAGAGGAGCATAATGCCAGTATCTATAACATGTTTTTGGATGCAGATGGAGTTGCGGCCGTGGAGGACCTTCGGGCGGAACTTGCCCGAGCCAAAGAACAAGCCAGAAAAAGTGATGCGGCTGCCCTAAAGGCAATCGAGGAGCTGAAAGCCGAACAGGCTGCTCACTGCCAAAGCAAGGAGGAAATGGCCAGGATGGATGTGGAATTGAAGAAAGCTGCCGAACGTTGCAAGCTTCTTGAAAAGGAAGATCAAGCGAAGAGGACAGACCTGGAGATGGCCATGATGGCGGCCAAAGATACCCGCTCTGCAATGAGAGCGATGAAGGAGGAGCTTCATCAAGCCGGTGACATCATGGCTGGGAAGCCCTTTATGCTGCAAATGAAGTTCGGAGATCCCAAGTACGCCCCTTTGGACCGGCTGTGGAGTTCGGCGGATGCGTATCTGGATCTGGCGGCGAGTGCTGCCGATGCGGCCGAATACTTCAAAGATCAAAAAGATCGTGAAGTAGAAAAGCCTTTCTGGTCACAGTTTCATGTTCCAGAGCGTCCGCTTCCATTGCCTGATCAGTTGGCCGAATGGGCCGAGCTGAATAGATTGTCCGGACTTGCCATGAGGTCTGTTGTGGATCATTTGTGGCCGGAAAGGCCAAAGCCGAACAGTTACTTTAGCTTGGTGCAGCAGTTCCTTGGTGCCGTGCCGCATATCAACGCGATGAAGAGGTCGGCGTGCGTAGAGGGTGCGCGGATGGCCCTCGCCCGTGTGAAGACATACTGGGCGGATGTAACACCCCGGATGTAACTTGCCATATTTGTAACTCCAACTCTTGCCATTTTCGGCAATGTGATATGATTTTCCCTCGTGGTTGGGTTCTTCTTCGTTTTGCATTTTGTCCTTGTCGTGCATTTCAAGTCATGTCATCATGTGCATCGCATTCGCATACGTGTTCGTTTCATGAATCCGAGCATTTTCCCCGTTGTCCATTTTGCAATCCGGCGCTCCTATGTTCCCCGGCGACCCCTTGTACCTTTTTCCGTGAGCGGGTGTTAAACGGTCTCAGAATGGACCGAGGTTTGCCAAGCGGCCTTGGTATAGCACCGGTAGACCGCCTGTCAAGTTTCAGGTCAATCGGAGGTCGTTTGATACTCCAACGGTTAACCGGGTAACCGTAAAGGCCTCGTGTGTGTTGCAGCCCAACACCCCTCCAATTTGGTCCAAAACCCACCAAACTCAGCTCCATCATCTAGAGCGTTCGATCACGATCGCGTGGCCGAAAACCGCACATCATTTGGACTCTCCTAGCTCCACTTATGCCTATAAATACACCCCCCGAAATTCGGATCTCTCTCCTTATCCGAAACCCTAGATCCATTTCCCACGTCGCCGCCGGACAAAAACTGCCGGGCCGAACGTGTCCGACCCGACCTCCGCCGCCACGTGGCCTCCCCGCGCCGCCCCCGGCCGCCGGCCCGCGCGGCCCGTTCCCGGCCCCCGCGGCCCGAGCCGCCGCTCACCGCCGTCCGTGCGGACCCGCACGAGCCCGCCGCCGCCGTCGATCTGGGCCGCCGCCCGCGCTCGCCCTCCGCCGCCAGCGCCTCCCCGCGGCCCCGCCTCTGCCGCCCTGGCGCCGCGCGCCACAGTGGCCGCCGCGTCCCGCCGGCGCCCGTCCGCCGCCTCGCCGCGCGTCCCGGTCGCCCCGCCGCCCCTCCTCACCGGATCCGGCGGCCCCAAGGCCGGATCCGCCCCGGGGCACCTCGCCGGCCGCCGTCTCCTTCCACTCCGGCGAAACTCCGGCCATCCTCGGTTCCCGTGCCCGGAACCCTAGATCTGCGAGGTTGACCCGTTTTTGCCCAAGTCCCTAGTATTTTTAGGCTTTTTCATCATCTCATATCTTTGTATCTGTGGCTCCGTTTTGGGCGTATAGCATATCAAATTGTTCTCCCCGTTGAGTACATCATTTCATCTTATTGTGACATTTTCATTTGAGCTCATATTGATGCCCTAAATGCTGTTCGAAGAGGGCTATGTGATGTTAGTTTCAGATCTGTTTCAGTAGATGCACTTTTGTCATTTTTGCCATAATTGATGTGTGCATCCTATGAGCTTGAGCCCTACATGTGTTTTGTAATATGCCATGCCATATTTACAGGGGTGTATGCCATGTATTTTTGTGATCTCTGTGGTGACTAGCACAAGCATGCAAACTAGGGATCATAATGTTGCTGATTTCAGAGACTTAGTATTTTCACTAAGTTATTCCCTGCTGTCATTTTTATGCCATGTGTTCATGTTGTTTCAGAGAGATCTATGCCTCTTTTGAGCATGATCAGTAAGGGTGTTTTGAACATATGGATTTGCTTTATCCATCCATGCCTCTGTTTTCATTTATAGAGTGCTCTAGCATGTCCTAATCTTGCTCTACTTTTGCTATAAAATGTTACTGGCAGATTGTTTACATGTTATTCGATTTTGCCAAGCTTGTTATAGTTGATCCTTGCATGCTATGATGTTGTTCTTGCCATGATTAGCTTCTATGCCATGTCTTCTTAACGGGTGTATGCTTAGTTTATCATGCAATGCTCTGTAGTGAGTGTATCGAGCTCGTAAACATGCCTACTTGTTATCTGTTTTTGACATGTCCAGTTTTCTGCTAAGTCTGAAATCTGTAACGAAACTTGCTTAATTGACATGGTTGCTATTATATTTTCTGGTCCTTTTTGGCTCATAGTCAGTAAGGGACTTTTGTTCAATGCTTTGAGTAGATTCACGCGATGCCTTATTTTGCTATATTGTGTTCCTGTAGAAGGTTGTTTCCTTGCTCTAAACATGTCATCCTGAGGTTAATTTCTGGCATGATAGTATTTTCACCAAGTCTGTGAACCTGTTATCTTTTGCACTTTTGCCATGCTTGTTTGAACCTGTTGTAGTGTGATTTAGCCGTAGCTCAGTGTTCATCTTTTCTCAAGCATCTTGAGTAGATCACTGTCATATGTTTTACTGATACGTTTGGATGCAGTAGCTTAATTTCTTGTTGCATGCTAAGTGGCATCATGCTGTTAATCGCAGAAATATGCCATTCTTGTTTTGCTTGTCATTTGCAAACCGTGCATCGGATTCCGGTGATCTTTATATCGATTTCAACCGAAATCACCTCACCTTTCCATTGGCATACTTGGTTTGCCAAGATTATTCCTTGTTCATCTTTTCCTTCCGGAGCACGTAAATGCATTGCATACCACATCTCGCATATCATGCCATGTTTTGCATCATGTTGCTTGCGCATTGCATCGTGGTTGATAGTTGTTCCTTTACTTGTGTTCTTGTTTTGGGTAGAGCCGGGAGACGAGTACGTGAACGAGGAACCTGTTGAGAACACTTATGAGGTTCAAGCCTTCGGCAACCCTGAGAACTTTGCAGGCAAGATGACCATACCCTCGAAATCACTTCTATCTTTGCTTGCTAGTTGCTCGCTCTTTTGCTATGCCTATGCTGCGATACCTACCACTTGCTTATCATGCCTCCCATGTTGCCATGTCAAGCCTCTAACCCACCTTGTCCTAGCAAACCGTTGTTTGGCTATGTTACCGCTTTTGCTCAGCCCCTCTTATAGCGTTGTTAGTTGCAGGTGAAGATGAAGTTTGTTACTTGTTGGAACATGGAGTTGTTGCTCCTTGATTGGAACATGTTTACTTGTTGGGATATTACAGTATCTCTTATTTAATTAATGCATCTATATACTTGGTAAAGGGTGGAAGGCTCGGCCTTATGCCTGGTGTTTTGTTCCACTCTTGCCGCCCTAGTTTCCGTCATATCGGTATTATGCTCCCGGATTTTGCGTCCCTAACGCGGTTGGGTGACTTATGGGACCCCCTTGACAGTTCGCTTTGAATAAAGCTTTTCCAGCAAGGCCCAACCTTGGTTTTACCATTTGCCTCACCACCACCTACTTTTCCCTTGGGAGTCGCTCTCTCGAGGGTCATCTTTATTTTAGCCCCCCGGGCCAATGCTTGTCTAAGTGTTGGTCCAAACTAGAGCACCGTGCGGGACCGTCCCTTGGCAACTTGGGTTATGTTGGTACCTGTACGCTTCGCTTATCCGGTGTTGCCCTGAGAACGAGATATGTGCAGCACCTATCGGGATGTCGGCGCATCGGGCGGTCTTGCTGGTCTTGTTTTACCATTGTCGAAATGTCTTGTAGCCGGGATTCCGAGACTGATCGGGTCTTCCCGGGGAGAAGGAATATCCTTCGTTGATCGCGAGAGCTTACCATGGGCTAAATTGGGACACCCCTGCAGGGTTTGAACTTTCGAAAGCCGTGCCCGCGGTTATGTGGCAGATGGGAATTTGTTAATGTCCGGTTGTAGAAAACCCGAAGTTGATCTTAATTAAAATACACCAACCGCGTGTGTAACCGTGATGGTCTCTTCTCGGCGGAGTCCGGGAAGTGAACACGGTGTTGGAGTTATGCTTGACGTAAGTAGTTTCAGGATCACTTCTTGATCATAGTTGTTCGACCGTGCTTTTGCCTTCTCTTCTCGCTCTCATTTGCGTATGTTAGACACCAGATATGCTAGTCGCTTGCTGCAGCTCCACCTCACTACCCTGTCCTACCTTTAAGCTTAAATAGTCTTGATCTCGCGGGTGTGAGATTGCTGAGTCCTCGTGACTCACAGATACTTCCAAAACCAGTTTGCAGGTGCCGATGAACCGTGCAGGTGACGCACCCGAGCTCAAGGAGAAGCTCGATGAAGATCTTGTTCATTGTGTTGTTTCATTTCAGTTGATCAGTAGTGGAGCCTAGTTGGGACGATCGGGGATCTGTGTAGCATTTGGGGTAGTCTTTTTTTATTTTGGTTCCGTAGTCGGACCTTGATTGTATCTGTATGATGTAATGCTTTACTCATGTATTGTGTGAAGTGGCGATTGTAAGCCAACTATGTATCTCTTTCCCTTATGTATTACATGGGTTTTGTGAAGATTACCTCACTTGCGACATTGCTTTCAATGCGGTTATGCCTCTAAGTCGTGCTTCGACACGTGGGAGATATAGCCGCATCGAGGGCGTTACAAGTTGGTATCAGAGCCTTCCCCGACCTTAGGAGCCCCCACTGATTGATCGTTTTTAGCGGCCGAGTTGTGTCTAGAAAAATGTTTTGAGTTATTTAGAAATTATATATCGGAGAGTTTAGGAATTGTTTTTACTTCCCAGTCTCCTCATCGCTCTGTTAAGGCATCCTGACGTAGAGTTTTGACTCTTCTCTTCTCAAATTTCACTAATTTTTTTTTTTAGGATCACGCGGGTATCTTAGAATCGTTCCGATGGTTTTGTGATGACAACATTGTCTTGGTGCCTCCTGTCAGCAGGGGTTTAGTGGAAGTGTCCCGGGGAGTTGAGCTCTGAGGTGTTGTCGTCATAATTTTATCGTTGCAGTTCTGGAATACCTGAGTTTAGTACGCCGACATCGAAAATCTCTTTTGTACAGTTGTTGGTGAGATAACCCTGATAGCCCAGTACTGAGGCGAGTGCGGGAGTATTGCCATAACTCGTATAACAGATGCTTTTCGAAGGTTGAGGTAAACGATTTCCGAAGGTTTCCCGGTTATGTGTTGAAGGATGGATACAACTGGATCTAGGTATTGTTAGTTTGGGTGATATATTTTGTGTCCCCTGTATCCCCAACACCTGATTGCATAACCAGAAAGTTTCGGGAGTTTATAGGTGGGAATTCACGTATCTCGTAGGATATCTTTCCAACAGGCACATGATACGATATGGGATCTATCACATGTTTGTTTCTGGCTTATTCTGCAAGCCAAATCCTTTGTGTTGTTTTATTTGTGGTATTCGAGTTGCTTCGATGTCAAGTGTTGAATCCATACCTTTCCTAAACGGTGTTCTCATATTTCTATGTGGATGCTAATCCTTCTTGTTCATCAAGGTTGTCTTTTCAATCCTTTTCAACCGGCGTGTTGCTCTTCAAGTGGATCCGATCATTTTCAACATTCGCAAGATCAATTCTAAGCTTTTTCTCAACGGTGTTCATTTCATCCGACCCAAGTTGCCTTTCTTTTCCCGCCCTCCCACCCTTTTTCTTCAAGGACTCAGATTTCTTAATCATGTATCCTTTTACTTGTGAGAAGTCTCTTCATTCTTTTCTTTCAATATTCTTATCCGGTGATTTCCCATGAAGATGCTCAACAGTTTCAAGTTCATCATTCGCCATTTTTTCTTCTCCGCTGGATTCAATTCAAGCTTTCGGTGTCGGTCATACCTTTTTCCTCGTTTCAAATGTTTTCTCGTACCGGTGCACCTCTTAATCATCCACTTCTCGCTATTCAATTGTTCAGGAGTGATGAAGATATCTCAGAAGATACAAGTTTCCATTCTCAATTCACTCAATTTCTTTTGAGGATGCTATCTCATTCAAGCCATTTAATTGAACCGGCACAATCTCTCTTTTCAAGCAATTCTTTCAACGGTGTTTCATTTGAGTGGGCCCTAACCCATAGGTCTTTTCCCAGGATCTTACCTGACTCTTCTAATTTTCCCGGAGTTATTCCCAAATTCTTTTCAAAGTTTGACGTAAGAATGAATTATCATGAGTCAAATGTCTTTCTCCAAGATCTTTCAAATTCTTTTCATCGTTGGTTCAACCTTTCTAATTTTCATCCCGGAGTATCTCAACAATTCATGGTGGTGTTTCTCATCGTCATTCTCAACATTTGAAGACCGGAGAAGAGTTTCTCTTAAATCTTGGTCCATTCTCTTCAAGATTCATGGTTCTAGCGTTATGCCATCATCTCATAATTGTTTTCGATTGTGAGAATTCTTTTCACCCATCCGGAGCAATTCAGGAGTCTTTTCAGTTTGATTCTCCGGAGCCATCATCTCAATATTATTCATTCTCAGTTTCGTCTGTCGTTCTCCAAATCTTACCGATGCATCATTCAATATTCTCTAATCAGTTCATGATCTCTTCGTTCTCATGTATCTAAATCCTAGCAAGCATCTTCGTTCATTTGCTAATTCTTCCCGGTGTTTCTTTATTTATCTTTTCTTCGTTCATTTTCAATTCTTATGGTGGTTCGTTCAAGATTTCACTTCCTTCGTTATCATATTAATTCATTCGTTGTTTCCAAATTCCACCGGTGGTTCCATCAATACCTTCCCAAGTTTGCGCCATATCTATCTTAATCCTTTCTACGAGAATAAGTAGTATGCCAAATCCGTTGCTTGTCATTAATTTAAATTGGTGAAGGATAAGCATAATGTAATTCTTATTCTTGTTTCATCGAGTAAATTTAATTCCTTATTTCGGAGATTCATCAAAATTCTTGATCTCATTTGTTCATTTTTTCTTTCCGGAGCTCCAAGTTATTTCAATTACATCATTTCAAAGCTTCATCTAATCATTTCAAGGCTCCTCCCGGAGTTCTTTTCGACTTCTCTTTCTTTTTATCATCCTTTCATTACCGGAGTTCTTCATGGAGGTTCTACATGGTGGTTCATTAAGGATTCTTTTCATTCTTCATTTCTTCTTCTAGATTTTTCTCGAAGTTATGATCCGCCAAGCTATACTCTAAAATAAACATGGTGTTCCAACACATGTTTTGTTTTGAGGAGTTCAAGTATCTTCATCTTGCATTTCGAAGTGCAATTCTTTCTACCTTATCCTTTGAGGTGGTGTTATGTCATTCTTGACAATTTCCCTTCATGCTTCATGATTCACATGTTGTCAAGAATGAGGTATTTTAAATCCATCAATCTCTTCATTGGAGTTATCTTGGGATATATTTCACCTAAAGCCTTCCCTTAGGTTTGTTGCTATTATGGTGCTTATCAATGACCCAAGTTCTTCTTTTATCCTCCCGGTGAAATAGTTCTAGTCTCCTTGTTTTTATCAACCCAATCTCTTCCGTGAGTGGCAGGTTGTCACCTCATAATTTTGGGATGTCTTCCATAAGTCCACATCAAGTTTAAGCTTTCGTTGTTGATAATCCAACAACTCCGTTCAACCTTTTTCTTCGTAAGCTTTCTCTTTCAATTTTATTCGTGAGAGTTATCATTTCCTTATCCGTTCTCTTATTCCGATGATCTATCTTCTATTCATCCGTCCCGGAGGCATTGTGAAGTTGCTCCCTTCGTCCAATAGTCTCGTTTTGCCAATATCATATTCCTTTTCCTTGGTAATCCATTTAACCGAAGTGTTGTGACTATCATTCCTCTTTTAACCGGAGTCTCATCCAAGTGCTTTAATTTTGCCAAGTTCATATTCTATTCCTTCCATTTCCAACCGGAGTGGGGTGTTCTCTCTTCAAGTTCTTTTCATCTTATCAAGTTCTCCTTCTTCTTTCAGTCGGAGTGCTGCCCAAATTATATCAATCTTATTCCTTATCAATCTAGTTTTAACCGGAGTGGTTTCAATATCTATCTTATCACCAAACCTCTTGGTTCTCGTCGTATCTCATGTTCCTCTTTTTCTAACGGAGTGTTTTCAACCTTGTTCATCTTCGTTGTTTTCTTTCTTTCATTTTGTTCAACCTCTCAAGGTTCATGGTTTCACTCGCTTGCCAAAGAAGCAACTTAGTTTTACCTCTTCTCTTCCTCTTCCGTTTCTCTCCGGTGCCATCCTAGATCTCGGGACGAGATCCTCTCGTAGTGGTGGAGTGTTGTAACACCCCGGATGTAACTTGCCATATTTGTAACTCCAACTCTTGCCATTTTCGGCAATGTGATATGATTTTCCCTCATGGTTGGGTTCTTCTTCGTTTTGCATTTTGTCCTTGTCGTGCATTTCATGTCATGTCATCATGTGCATCGCATTCACATACGTGTTCGTTTCATGAATCCGAGCATTTTCCCCGTTGTCCGTTTTGCAATCCGGCGCTCCTATGTTCCCCGGCGACCCCTTGTACCTTTTTCCGTGAGTGGGTGTTAAACGGTCTCGGAATGAACCGAGGTTTGCCAAGAGGCCTTGGTATAGCACCGGTAGACCGCTTGTCAAGTTTCGGGTCAATCGGAGGTCGTTTGATACTCCAACGGTTAACCGGGTAACCGTAAAGGCCTCGTGTGTGTTGCTGCCCAACACCCCGCCAATTTGGCCCAAAACCCACCAAACTCTGCTCCATCATCTAGAGCGTTCGATCACGACCGCGTGGCCGAAAACCGCACATCATTTGGACTCTCCTAGCTCCACTTATGCCTATAAATACACCCCCCCCGAAATTCGGATATCTCTCCTTCTTCGAAACCCTAGATCCATTTCCCACATCGCCGCCGGACAGAAACTGCCGGGCCGGACGTGTCCGACCCGACCTCCGCCGCCACGTGGCCTCCCCGCGCCGCCCCCGACCGCAGGCCCGCGCGGCCCGAGCCGCCGCTCGCCGCCGTCCGTGCGGACCCGCGCGAGCCCGCCGCCGCCGTCGATCTGGGCCACCGCCCGCGCTCGCCCTCCGCCGCCAGCGCCTCCCCGCGGCCCCGCCTCTGCCTCCCTGGCGCCGCGCGCCGCCGTGGCTGCCGCGTCCCGCCGGCGCCCGTCCGCCGCCTCGCCGCGCGTCCCGGTCGCCCCGCCGCCCCTCCTCGCCGGATCCGGCGGCCCCAAGGCTGGATCCGCCCCGGGGCACCTCGCCGGCCGCCGCCTCCTTCCACTCCGGGGCAACTCCGGCCATCCTCGGTTCCCGTGCCCGGAACCCTAGATCTGCGAGGTTGACCCGTTTTTGCCCAAGTCCCTAGTATTTTTAGGCTTTTTCATCATCTCATATCTTTGCGTCTGTGGCTCCGTTTTGGGCGTATAGCATATCGAATTGTTCGCCCCGTTGAGTACATCATTTCATCTTATTGTGACATTTTCATTTGAGCTCATCTTGATGCCCTAAATGCTGTTCGAAGAGGGCTATGTGATGTTAGTTTCAGATCTGTTTCAGTAGATGCACTTTTGTCATTTTTGCCATGATTGATGTGTGCATCCTATGAGCTTGAGCCCTACATGTGTTTTGTAATATGCCATGCCATCTTTACAGGGGTGTATGCCATGTATTTTTGTGATCTCTGTGGTGACTAGCACAAGCATGCAAACTAGGGATCATAATGTTGCTGATTTCGGAGACTTTGTATTTTCACTAAGTTATTCCCTGCTGTCATTTTTATGCCATGTGTTCATGTTGTTTCAGAGAGATCTATGCCTCTTTTGAGCATGATCAGTAAGGGTGTTTTGAACATATGGATTTGCTTTATCCATCCATGCCTCTGTTTTCATTTATAGAGTGCTCTAGCATGTCCTAATCTTGCTCTACGTTTGCTATAAAATGTTAGTGGCAGATTGTTTACATGTTATTCGATTTTGCCAAGCTTTTTGTAGTTGATCCTTGCATGCTATGATGTTGTTCTTGCCATGATTAGCTTCTATGCCATGTCTTATTGATGGATGTATGCTTAGTTTATCATGCAATGCTCTGTAGTGAGTGCATCGAGCTCGTAAACATGCCTACTTGTTATCTGTTTTTTGACATGTCCAGTTTTCTGCTAAGTCTGAAATCTGTAACGAAACTTGCTTAATTGACATGGTTGCTATTATATTTTCTGGTCCTTTTTGGCTCATGGTCAGTAAGGGACTTTTGTTCAATGCTTTGAGCAGATTCATGCGATGCCTTATTTTGCTATATTGTGTTCCTGTAGAAGGTTGTTTCCTTGCTCTAAACATGTCATCCTGAGGTTGATTTCTGGCATGATAGTATTTTCACCAAGTCTGTGAACCTGTTATCTTTTGCACTTTTGCCATGCTTGTTTGAACCTGTTGTGGTGTGATTTAGCCATAGCTCAGTGTTCATCTTTTGTCAAGCATCTTGAGTAGATCACTTTCATATGTTTTGCTGATAAGTTTGGATGCAGTAGCTTAATTTCTTGTTGCATGCTAAGTGACATCATGCTGTTAATCGCAGAAATATGCCATTCTTGTTTTGCTTGTCATTTGCAAACCGTGCATCCGATTCCGGTGATCTTTATATCGATTTCAACCGAAATCACCTCACCTTTCCAGTGGCATACTTGGTTTTCCAAGATTATGCCTTGTTCATCTTTTCCTTCCGGAGCACGCATATGCATTGCATACCACATCTCGCATATCATGCCATGTTTTGCATCATGTTGCTTGCGCATTGCATCTTGGTTGATAGTTGTTCCTTTGCTTGTGTTCTTGTTTTGAGTAAAGCCGGGAGACGAGTACGTGAACGAGGAACCTGTTGAGAACACTTACGAGGTTCAAGCCTTCGGCAACCCTGAGAACTTTGCAGGCAAGATGACCATACCCTCGAAATCACTTCTATCTTTGCTTGCTAGTTGCTCGCTCTTTTGCTATGCCTATGCTGCGATACCTACCACTTGCTTATCATGCCTCCCATGTTGCCATGTCAAGCCTCTAACCCACCTTGTCCTAGCAAACCGTTGTTTGGCTATGTTACCGCTTTTGCTCAGCCCCTCTTATAGCGTTGTTAGTTGCAGGTGAAGATGAAGTTTGTTACTTGTTGGAACATGGAGTTGTTGTTCCTTGATTGGAACATGTTTACTTGTTGGGATATTACAATATCTCTTATTTAATTAATGCATCTATATACTTGGTAAAGGGTGGAAGGCTCGGCCTTATGCCTGGTGTTTTGTTCCACTCTTGCCGCCCTAGTTTCCGTCATATCGGTATTATGTTCCCGGATTTTGCGTCCCTAACACGGTTTGGTGATTTATGGGACCCCCTTGACAGTTCGCTTTGAATAAAGCTTTTCCAGCAAGGCCCAACCTTGGTTTTACCATTTGCCTCACCACCACCTACTTTTCCCTTGGGAGTCGCTCTCTCGAGGGTCATCTTTATTTTAGCCCCCCCGGGCCAATGCTTGTCTAAGTGTTGGTCCAAACTAGAGCACCGTGCGGGACCGTCCCTTGGCAACTTGGGTTATGTTGGTACCTGTACGCTTCGCTTATCCGGTGTTGCCCTGAGAACGAGATATGTGCAGCTCCTATCGGGATGTTGGCGCATCGGGCGGTCTTGCTGGTCTTGTTTTACCATTGTCGAAATGTCTTGTAGCCGGGATTCCGAGACTGATCGGGTCTTCCCGGGGAGAAGGAATATCCTTCGTTGATCGCGAGAGCTTATCATGGGCTAAGTTGGGACACCCCTGCAGGGTTTGAACTTTCGAAAGCCGTGCCCGCGGTTTTGTGGCAGATGTGAATTTGTTAATGTCCGGTTGTAGAAAACCCGAAGTTGATCTTAATTAAAATACACCAACCGCGTGTGTAACCGTGATGGTCTCTTCTCGGCGGAGTCCGGGAAGTGAACACGGTGTTGGAGTTATGCTTGACGTAAGTAGTTTCAGGATCACTTCTTGATCATAGTTGTTCGACCGTGCTTTTGCCTTCTCTTCTCGCTCTCATTTGCGTATGTTGGACACCAGATATGCTAGTCGCTTGCTGCAGCTCCACCTCACTACCCTGTCCTACCTTTAAGCTTAAATAGTCTTGATTTCGCGGGTGCGAGATTGCTGAGTCCCCGTGACTCACAGATACTTCCAAAACCAGTTTGCAGGTGCCGATGAACCGTGCAGGTGACGCACCCGAGCTCAAGGAGGAGCTCGATGAAGATCTTGTTCATTGTGTTGTTTCATTTCAGTTGATCAGTAGTGGAGCCCAGTTGGGACGATCGGGGATCTGTGTAGCATTTGGGGTAGTCTTCTTTTATTTTGGTTCCGTAGTCGGACCTTGATTGTATCTGTATGATGTAATTCTTTACTCATGTATTGTGTGAAGTGGCGATTGTAAGCCAACTATGTATCTCTTTCCCTTATGTATTAGATGGGTTGTGTGAAGATTACCTCACTTGCAACATTGCTTTCAATGCGGTTATGCCTCTAAGTTGTGCTTCGACACGTGGGAGATATAGCCGCATCGAGGGCGTTACAGCGGAGATGGAGGCCGCTGCCATTGCAGCCCAAGATTCGGATAAAAGCCGAGTACCTGCCGAGCACTACTTTCAAGAAGTTCTTGAGGGCGCGCGCTCCATAGAGGCGCAGTGCGCGAAGAATATTATGTTCTAATGACATGTATTCCCATTGAAAAACAATGTTTTTTACTTGATTATAAAGGCTATTTTATACTTGTGCCTGCAAGAATTATAACACCTCCTGTGCGGCCGTTTATGTAAATACGTATATAACCTGAAAGATGGTAGTCGTCGGCTTCAACCCCCACACATATAATGCGGGGGTGTTCGCAGAAAAACACGTGTTCACACTTGATCCAACGTCTTGGTCCATTAAGGAGGTGATAGCGCAGCGAACTAGGCAATTGGACTATAATGCTTTAACACTTTTACTTAACCATAAGAGTTTGACAATGGGGCTACTATATAGCCCCTGGTGGTTCCGCGCTCATCCGAATTCGGGGCGCGTACTTGCCTGGCTGGGAAACGACCCTTCGTTAAAGTGGAGGAATCCCGAAGATTCCGCTAGGTCATCGAGTGGTTGACCAGTCTCTCGCTATATCATGACAGTCAGTTTTCGGCTTTCTCTACTGAGGTGCTCGTCCGGGTGACCCAGGGCACAATCGCAATAGTTCTCCTGGTGCCGCCTTAGCCGATAGAGCGGAACGTAAGGCAGCAAAACACAGGAGCCGGGCAAACCCAACATTTGACCAAAGACATGATTCGGAGCTGATGCATATAAGGCCAAACTCGTGACGCCGAACACTCCCTAAGGTATTCGGTCTTTATTATGTAATCCGGGCTAAGCAATGCCCTTTGTTAAAAGCCCCTGGTGTCCAGGTACATGCAGCAATCTATCGTGGCCACATGCCAATACGTCAGCATCCATCTCAGTTGTACTGAGAATCCGAGGGATGTGTAACAACAAGAGACAGTAAAAAAGGTTTACGCAGGGTCGTAATCTAAAGAGAATCCTTGGAACGGGTCCCTGCTGCACGTCTGCGCCTGTGTCTCCGTTGTGCCGTATCCTGGACGGGCGTAGCACGAAGGTCATCTGTGAAAGAGAGAAACTTTAGCTGAGAAAGTTGTCGTGCAAAAGGTACGTTATACTAAGTAAACCAAGTACGGGTCAAGATGAGAAAAATTGAGCCTCATTGTCACTTGTTTACACGCGTTGAGCCCCTTGTATTGTTATGGGGGGTTTTGGCCATCAAACCTGTGTTGCGCCGGACTCGTCTAACCGTGTCCGTGGTCTTAACGACCTGACAGATACTTTAATTGGTGAGGCCGTTTAGTGTGCGGCTGTCAAGGCAGCCGCACGGTCTTCCGCGCGCAAGGGGCGCTTAATATTTCCGTTTACCAAAATGATGCCATGTGGACCAGGCATTTTAAGTGTGAGAGAAGCGTAATGCGGTATTGCGTTAAAGCGGGTAAAAGCTTCGTGTCCGAGTAGTGCTTGATAGCCACTTTGGAACGGAGCGATGTGAAAGGTTAATTTTTCGCTGCGGAAGTTATCGGGAAGGCCGAATATAACCTCTAGTAGCAGGGAGCCCGTACAATGGGCCTCCGGGCCTGGCGTTACTCCTTTAAAGGCAGTATTGCTATGGCTGATTTGTGTTGGGTCTATCCCCATTTTGCGGACTGTACCCTGGTATATCAGGTTTAAATTACTGCCGCCGTCCATCAGGACTCGTGTGAAGCGGTATCCGTTGATTATCGGGTCTAACACCAAGGCAGCCCATCCTGCATGTCGGATACCTGCTGAGTAATCCCGGTGGTCGAAGGTGATCGGTTGGGACGACCAGTGGCGGAACTCCGCGGTGATAGGACCTGGGGCACGTGTCTCTGTGAGTGCCACATTGTTTTCCTTTATCACGTGTAACACGTTTACTGTTTTGACTTCAGGTGGGAATTTCTTTTGTTCCCCAGTTCTTTGTTTGCGAGGCTCGTCCTCGTCTTCACTTGGTGTATCCAGCCCCTTGTGTTCGGCGTTGAGCTTGCCGGACTGCTTGAAGACCCAACATTCTCTATGGGTATGATTGGCAGGTTTATCAGGGGTGCTGTGGATCTGACATAGTTTGTCCAGAAACTTGTTTAGGCCGGACAGTTCGTCTCTGTTGCCATTGGGGGGCAGCTTTTGCTGACCCGGCCGAGAGCTTTTGAATACGGCGTTTATTGCCGTGCTCTTCGGGATGTCTTCTTTATTCCGGCGCTTGTTTTTGTTACGTCGTGGCTTTCCGTTTCCGTCCCTGACTTCGGATGTACTTGGGTCGCTGGTGCTGCATCGGGCTAACCAGCTGTCCTCACCCGCGCAAAAGCAGGCCATGAGGCTTGTTAATGCGGCCATTGTTCTTGGCTTTTCCTGGCCGAGGTGTCTGGCGAGCCATTCATCTCAAACGCTGTGTTTGAAGATGCTAAGGCTTCGACATCCGGACAGTCGACTATCTGGTTCTTTTTAGTGAGAAACCTGTTCCAAAGCTTTCGGGCTGGCTCTCCGGGCTGTTGAGTTGTATGACTTAGATCATCTGCATCCGTTGGTCGGACATATGTCCCTTGAAAATTTGCCCGAAAAGCATCCTCGAGCTCTTCCCAACTTCCAATGGTGTTTTCGAGGAGGCTTTTAAGCCAATGCTGGGCTGGCCCTTTGAGCTTGAGGGGTAAGTATTTGATGGCATGGAGATCGTCTCCTCGAGCCATGTGGATATGGAGGACGTAGTCCTCAATCCAGACCCCCGGGCATGTCGTTCCGTCGTATGCGTCTATGTTTACGGGTTTAAATCCCTCTGGAAATTCATGATCCAACACCTCGTCGGTGAAACATAGGGGGTGTGCGGCACCCCTGTATTTGGGCGTACCATGGTGTTCGGAGTTTTGTTGTGTTGTATGGCGTGCTGGAATGCGCTTTCTGGGCCCGTAGATTGATCGGGTTGGGCCATCCTAATGATGCGAGTCTTGACGTGGATCGCGTACTGGCTTGTGTGCGGCATCATTTGCCGTGCTATGTTGGCCCCGAGGTCGTCTATCCGACCGGGTGGCTATTCTGTTTTTTGATTGCGGGGGCTCTAGGGCCTCATCATCAAATTCGGGCAGTAGCTTATGCTTTGGGTAGCTCTTTGTGTGGCGACTGCCACCATACTTTTCTGCGGTGCTGAGTACTTTATTCCATCTGATTCTGAGTGTATCTTCCGCAGCCTTGAGCTTTCGCTTCTGCTTTTTCAGGCTCCATGCAGTGGCAACAAGCCTTTGATGGAGATTCTTCTGCTCCAGGAGTTTGTCCGGTGTGATGTCATCCTGACTGTTATCTTTGCCGGAGACGGGTTGTTCGGTTTGATTCTCCGTGTTGCCCTCGTCGGACGGTTGTTCGTCGTCCGCTAGCTCACCCTGCTCTATCGCTGGGCCTATGTGTTCGTTGTTTCTGCCAAGGCGGGATTTGGAGCGATGTTTACGCCGTCGTCTTGACTATTTCTCGAAGGAGCGATCATTTGCTGCGCCCTTTCGTTCCTCATCGTCGGTTTCTTTTGGTGTGTCCACCATGTGTACATCATGTGATGAGGTGGCTGTCCAGTGCCCTGTGGGCAGTGGTTCCTGTTCATCTCCTACATCGTCGTCCATACCATCGATATCTCCGGAGTCAAAGTCGAGCATGTCGGTCAAACCATCGACAGTGGCTACTAAGTGGGTGGTGGGTGGGTGGCGAATTTCTTCGTCATCCGAGTCCCAATTCTGCCGGACATAGTTCGGCCAGGTTTCTCCTGACAGGGAGAGGGACCTTAACGAGTTCAGTATGTCGCCGAAGGGCGAGTGCTAAAAGATATCTGCGGAGGTGAACTCCATGATCGGCGCCCAGTTGGACTCGACAGGCACGGTCGCATGCGGTTCGGAGTTCGTGGCCGGAAAGGAGTCCGGCAATTTGGCGTCACGACTCCCGTGAAGGGTAAGGGTGGCATTCGGCTCGATCGCTGCTGAGACTGCGGCCTCCGTGGCGGGGTCTAGCCACCCGTCCATGGATGGCGCAATTAGCTCCGAATTGAGGGTCGGGGCAGTTGCAGGTGCGATCTCCTGAACACTATCCGATGGCAGAGCTAAATCATGCTCATCGTGACCATGCGGCGCACTCGGCAAGGGCTCGAATCTGTCGAAGATCAAGTCTCTGCGGATGTCGGCGGTGTAGTTTAAGTTTCCAAATCTGACCTGGTGGCCAGGGGTGTAACTCTCGATCTGCTCCACATGGCCAAGCGAGTTCGCCCGCAGTGCGAAGCCGCCGAATACAAAGATCTGTCCGGGGAGAAAGGTCTCACCCAGGACTGCATCGCCATCGATGATCAAAGGGGCCATCAAGCCTAACGGTGACGACACAGAGGAACTCTCAATGAAAGCACCAATGTCGGTGTCAAAACCGGCGGATCTTGGGTAGGGGGTCCCGAACTGTGCGTCTAGGCGGATGGTAACAGGAGACAAGGGACACGATGTTTTTACCCAGGTTCGGGTCCTCTCGATGGAGGTAAAACCCTACTCCTGCTTGATTGATATTGAAGATATGGGTAGTACAAGAGTTGATCTACCACGAGATCGAGGAGGCTAAACCCTAAAAGCTAGCCTATGGTATGATTGTTGTTGTCCTATGGACTAAACCCTCCGGTTTATATAGACACCGGAGGGGGCTAGGGTTACACAGAGTCGGTTACAAAGAAGGAGATCTACATATCCGTATTTCCAAGCTTGCCTTCCACTCCAAGGAGAGTCCCATCCGTACACGGGGCGAAGTCTTCAATCTTGTATCTTCATAGTCCAACAGTCCGGCCAAAGGATATAGTCCGGCTGTCAGGATACCCCCTAATCCAGGACTCCCTCAGTGACCGAATGGTGTTCGGAGTCTAGGATGAGAGCACGAACATGACGAGGAGTCTCGAAATAGTCGAGAGGTAAAGATTGATATATAGTACGATAGTACTTGGACACCGAAAGTGTTTCAGAGGGTACCGGGTACATATCAGACTACCGAAACCCCCGGGAGGTTAATGGGCCACATGGGCCAAAGGGGAAGGGGCACACCAGCCCACAAGGGGCTGGCGCACCCCTCCTAGGCTGCCGGTCGAGTGGGAGAAGGAAAGGGGGGAGTCGGCCTCCCCCTTCCTTTCCTCTCCCCTCTCTTCCCTTTTCCCCCTCTAGTAAAAGGAAGGGGGGGGGGGGGCGAATTGGACTAGGCCGCCAAGTAGGATTCCTCCTACTTGGAGCGTCCCATGGCAGCTCCCCTCCCCCTCCCACCTATATATACATTGGGAGGGGGCGCCTAGAACACACACCAACAATTGTGAGCCGTGTGCGGCGCCCCCTCCACAGTTTACACCTCTGGTCATATTCTCATAGTGCTTAGGTGAAGCTTTGTGTGGATTACTTGACCATCAGCGTCACCATGCCGTCGTGCTGACGGAACTCATCTACTTCTTCAACACTGCTAACTCTTGAGCACTGCGTTGGATTTCCTTGAAGAGGAAAGGGTGTTGCAGCATAGTAGAGTAAGTATTTCCCTCAGTTTTTGAGAACCAGGGTATCAATCCAGTAGGAGGCTACGCGCGAGTCCCTTGTACCTACACAAAACAAATAGCTCAAGGCAACCAACGCGATTAGGGGTTGTCAATCCCCTCACAGTCACTTATGAGAGTGAGATCTGATAGAGATGATAGATAATATTTTTGGTATTTTTGGTATAAAGATGCAAAGTAAAATAAAAGTCAAAGTAAAAATCAAAGCAATAATAAAGTGATGGAAGATTGATATGATGAGAATAGACCCGGGGGCCATAGATTTCACTAGTGGCTTCTCTCAAGAGCATAAGTATTCTATGGTGGGTGAACAAATTACTATTGAGCAATTGACAGAATTGAGCATAGTTATGAGAATATCTAGGTATGATCATGTATATAGGCATCACGTCCAAGACAAGTAGACCGACTCCTGCCTGCATCTACTACTATTACTCCACTCATCGACCGCTATCCAGCATGCATCTAGAGTATTAAGTTAAAAACAGAGTAACGCCTTAAGCAAGATGGCATGATGTAGAGGGATAGTTTCATGCAATATGATAAAAACCCCATCTTGTTATCCTCGATGGCAACAATACAATACGTGCCTTGCTGCCCCTACTATCACTGGGAAAGGACACCGCAAGATTGAACCCAAAGCCACGCACTTCTCCCATGGCAAGAAAAACCAATCTAGTAGGCCAAACCAAACTGATAATTCGAAGAGACTTGCAAAGATAACCAATCATACATAAAAGAATTCAGAGAAGATTCAAATATTGTTCATAGATAGACTTGATCATAAACCCACAATTCATCGGTCTCAACAAACACACCGCAAAAAGAAGATTACATCGAATAGATCTCCACGAGAGAGGGGGAGAACTTTGTATTGAGATCCAAAAAGAGAGAAGAAGCCATCTAGCTACTAACTATGGACCCGAAGGTCTGAGGTAAACTACTCACACTTCATCGGAGGGGCTATGATGATGTAAAAGCCCTCCGTCGTAGATGCCCCCTCCGGCGGAGCTCTAGAACAGGCCCCAAGATGGGAGCTCGTGGGTACAGAAGGTTGCGGCGGTGGAATTAGGTTTTTTGCTCCGTCTCTGATCGTTTGGGGGTACATAGGTATATATAGGAGGAAGGAGTACGTCGGTGGAGCAAAGGGGGGCCCACGAGGCAGGGGGCGCGCCCTACGAGGGGGGGGGGCACCCTCCACCCTCGTGGCCGCCACCTTTCTTTCTTGACGTGGGGTCCAAGTCTCCTGGATCATATTCAGTGAGAAAATCACGTTCCCGAAGGTTTCATTCCGTTTGGACTCCGTTTGATATTCCGTTTCTTTGAAACACTAAAATAGGCAAAAAATAGCAATTCTGGGTTGGGCCTCCGGTTAATAGGTTAGTCCAAAAAGTAATATAAAAATGTAAAATAAAGCCTAATATGGTCCAAAACAGTAGATAATATAGCATGGATCAATAAAAAATTATAGATACGTTGGAGACGTATCAGGCACCCCCAAGCTTAATTCCTGCTCGTCCTCGAGTAGGTAAATGATAAAAAAGAATTTTTGATGCGGAGTGCTACTTGGCATAATTTCAATGTAATTCTTCTTAATTGTGGCATGAATATTCAGATCCGAAAGATTCAAGACAAAAGTTTATATTGACATAAAAATAATAATACTTCAAGCATACTAACAAAGCAATTATGTCTTCGCAAAATAACATGGCCAAAGAAAGTTCATCCCTACAAAATCATATAGTTTAGTCATGCTCCATTTTCGTCACACAAGAATGCTCTCATCATGTACAACCCCGATGACAAGCCAAGCAATTGTTTCATACTTTAATAATCTCAAACTTATAAACCTTCACGCAATACATGAGCGTGAGCCATGGATATAGCACTATGGGTGGAATAGAATAATGATGGGGGTTATGTGGAGAAGACAAAAAAGGAGAAGATCTCACATCAACGAGGCTAATCAATGGGCTATGGAGATGCCCATCGATTGATGTTAATGCAAGGAGTAGGGATTGCCATGCAACGGATGCACTAGAGCTATAAATGTATGAAAGCTCAACAAAAGAAACTAAGTGGGTGTGCATCCAACTTGCTTGCTCACAAAGACCTAGGGCACTTGAGGAGGCCCATTGTTGGAATATACAAGCCAAGTTCTATAATGAAAAGTTCCCACTAGTATATGAAAGTGACAAAACAAGAGACTCTCTATCATGATGATTATGGTGCTACTTTGAAGCACACGTGTGGTAAAGGATAGTAGCATTGTCCCTTCTCTCTTTTTCTCTCATTTTTTTGGGCCTTCTCCTTTTTTATGGCCTTTCTCTTTTTTTTATTCCTCACTTGGGACAATGCTCTAGAAATGATGATCATCACACTTCTATTTATTTACAACTCAATGATTACAACTCGATACTAGAACATAGTATGACTCTATATGAATGCCTCCTATAGTGTACCGGGATATGCAATGAATCAAGAGTGACATGTATGAAGGAATTATGAACAGTGGCTTTGCCACAAATACTATGTCAACTACATGATCATGCTAAGCAATATGACAATGACGAATGTGTCATGATGAACGGTATGGTGGAAAGTTGCATGGCAATATATCTCGGAATGGCTATGGAAATGTCATAATAGGTAGGTATGGTGGCTGTTTTGAGGAAGATATAAGGAGGTTTATGTGTGAAAGAGCATATCATATCACGGGGTTTGGATGCACCGGCGAAGTTTGCACCAACTCTCAATGTGAGAAAGGGCAATGCGCGATACCGAAGAGGCTAGCAATGATGGAAGGGTGAGAGTGCGTATACCATGGACTCAACATTAGTCATAAAGAACTCATATACTTATTGCAAAAATCTACAAGCCATCAAAAACCAAAGCATTACGCGCATGCTCCTAGGGGGATAGATTGGTAGGAAAAGACCATCGCTCGTCCCCGACCGCCACTCATAAGGAGGACAATCAAAGAACACCTCATGTTTCAAATTTGTTACATAACGTTTACCATACGTGCATGCTACGGGACTTGCAACTTCAACACAAGAATTTATCAAATTCACAACTACTCAACTAGCACGACTTTGATATTATCACTTCCATATCTCAAAACAATTGTCAAGTATCAAACTTTTCTTAGTATTCAACACACTCATAAGAAAGCTTTTACTATTTTTTTATACCTAGCATATTAAGATTTTAAGCAAATTACCATGCTAATTAAGACTCTCAAATTAATCTAATTGAAGCATGAGAGATCAATAGTTTCTATAAAACAAATCCACCACCGTGCTCTAAAAGATACTCCCTCCGTAAATAAATATAAGAGCGTTTAGATCACTAAAGTAGTGATCTAAATGCTCTTATATTTCTTTACAGAGGGAGTATAAGTGAAGCACTAGAGCAAAACTATATAGCTCAAAAGATATAAGTGAAGCACATAGAGTGTTCTATCAAATTCCAATTCATGTATGGCTCTCTCAAAAGGTGTGTACAGCAAGGATGATTGTGGTAGACTAACAAAAAAGGACACAAATAATACAAGACGCTCCAATAAAAACACATATCATGTGGTGAATAAAAATATAGCTCCAAGTAAAATTACCGATGGAAGTAGACGAAAGAGGGGATGCCTTCCGGGGCATCCCCAAGCTTTGACTTTTTGGTGTCCTTGGATTATCTTGGGGGTGCCATGGGCATCCCCAATCTTAGGCTCTTGCCACTCCTTGTTCCATAGTCCATCAAAATATTTCACCCAAAACTTGAAAACTTCACAACACAAAACTCAACAGAAATCTCATGAGCTCCGTTAGCGAAAGAAAACAAAAGACCACTTCAAGGTACTGTAATGAACTCATTCTTTATTTATATTGGTGTTAAACCTACTGTATTCCAACTTCTATATGGTTTATAAACTATTTTACTAGCCATAGATTCATCAAAATAAGCAAACAACACATGAAAAACAGAATCTGTCAAAAACAGAACAATCTGTAGTAATCTGTAACTAACACAAACTTCTGGAACTCCAAAACATCTACCAAAATAGGACGACCTAGAAAATTTGTTTATTGATCAGCAGAAATTGGAATCCGTATTTTATCATGTTATGGTGATTTTCAACAATTGTTTTTGTGAACAGAAAGTTTCTGGAAATTACAGCAAGATCAAATAACTATCATGCAAGGAGATCCTATAGGTTTAAGTTGGCACAAACACTAATTAAAACATAAATCCACATCTAAACAGAAGGTACTTGGATTATTTATTCCTAAACAGAAGAAAAAACAAAAAAACTAAAAATAAAAATTGGGTTGCCTCCCAACAAGCGCTATCGTTTAACGCCCCTAGCTAGGCATAAAAGCGAGGATAGATCTACGTATTGCCATCTTTGGTAGGCAACCCATAAGTGGCACTCATGATAGATTCATATGGTAATTTTATTTTCTTTCTAGGGAAGTGTTCCATGCCTTTCTTTAATGGAAATTGGAATCTAATATTCTCTTCCTTCATATCAATAATTGCACCAACCGTTCTAAGGAAAGGTCTACCAAGAATAATAGGGCATGAAGGATTTCAATCTATATCAAGAACGATAAAATCTACGGGCACATAATTCCTATTGGCGATAATAAGAACATCATTAATTCTTCCCATAGGTTTCTTAATAGTGGAATCCGCAAGATGCAAGTTTAGAGAGCAATCATCAAAATCACGGAAATCTAGCAAATCACACAAAGTTTTGGGAATAGTGGAAACACTAGCACCCAAATCACACAAAGCATAAAACTCATGATATTTAATTTTAATTTTAATAGTTGGTTCCCACTCATCATAAAGTTTTCTAGGGATAGAAACTTTCAACTCAAGTTTTTCTTCATAAGATTGCATCAAGGCATCAACGATATGTTCGGTAAAGGCTTTATTTTGACTATAAGAATGAGGAGAATTTAGCACGGATTGCAACAAGGAAATACAATCAATTAAAGAGCAACTTTCATAATTAAATTCCTTGAAGTGCAAAATAGTGGGTATAGCAACAACTAGGGTTTTCTTTTCAATCCCACTTTTATCAATTTCATCATCAAGATCTAAAAACACCGAGTTTTTGGAACGCCTTCTAGGTAAAGGTGGATCATATTCAGTCTGATCATTATCAAGATTCATATTGAAAAACAAAGATTTAATAGGAGACACATCAATAACTTTTAGATCTTCATCTTTATTTTCATAGGAATTGGAAGAACACGCTTTAGTAAAGGCATCTTTCGTCGCACGCATCCTAGTGGTTCTTTCCTTGCATTCACCAATGGAAATTCTCATGGCTTTGAGAGACTCATTGATATCATGCTTAGGAGGAATAGATCTAAGCTTTAAAGAATCAACCTCAAGAGAAATTCTATCAACGTTCCTAGCCAAATCATCAACTTTAAGTAATTTCTCTTCAAGCAAAGCATTGAAATTATTTTGTGAATTCATAAACTCTTTAACACTATTCTCAAACTCAGAGGGCATCTTATTAAAATTTCCATAAGACTTGTTGTAGGAATTTCCATAATTATTAGAAGGATTACTAGGATAAAGCCTAGGATTAAAGTTCCCTCTATACGCGTTGTTACCAAAATTATTCCTACCAACAAAACTCACATCCATAGATTCATTATTATTCTCAATCAAGGTAGACAAAGGCATATCATTAGGATCAGAAGAAACACTCTTAGTAGCAAATAATTTCATAAGTTAATCCATCTTTCCACTCAAAACATTGATTTCTTCTATGGCATGCACTTCTTTATTAGTAGATCTTTCAGTGTGCCATTGAGAATAATTAACCATAATATTATCTAGGAGTTTAGTAGCATCTCCTAAAGTGATTTCCATAAAAGTGCCTCCCGCGGCCGAGTCTAAGAGATTTCTAGAAGCAAAATTCAATCCGGCATAAAGGTTCTGTATAATCATCCACAAATTCAAACCATGAGTAGGGCAATTACGTATTATTAATTTCATTCTCTCCCAAGCTTGTGCAACATGTTCATGATCAAGTTGCTTAAAATTCATAATGTCATTTCTAAGAGAGATGATCTTAGCGGGAGGAAAATACTTAGAGATAAAAGCATCTTTGCACTTGTTCCAAGAATCAATACTATTTTTAGGCAAAGACGAAAACCAAGCTTTAGCACGATCTCTAAGAGAAAAAGGAAATAGCTTCAATTTAACAATATCATTATCGACATCTTTCTTCTTTTGCATATAAAATAAATCAACGAAGCTATTCAGATGAGTAGCGACATCTTCACTGGGAAGGCCGGCGAATTGAGCTTTCATAACAAGATTCAACAAAGCAGTATTGATTTCACAAGATTCAGTATTGGTAAGAGGAGCAATCGGAGTGCTAAGGAAATCATTATTGTTGGTATTGGTAAAGTCACACAATTTGGTATTATCTTGAGCCATCGTGACAAGCAAGCAAACCAACACACGAGCAAACAAAAAGCAAGCAAGAAGAAGGCAAACGGAAAAGAGAGGGCGAATAAAATGGCAAGGGTGAAGTGGGGGAGAGGAAAACGAGAGGCAAATGGCAAATAATGTAATGCGAGAGATAAGGGATTGTGATGGGTACTTGGTATGTTGACTTTTGCGTAGACTCCCCGGCAACGGCGTCAGAAATCTTCCTGCTACCTCTTGAGCACTGCGTTGGATTTCCTTGAAGAGGAAAGGGTGATGCAGCAGAGTAGAGTAAGTATTTCCCTCAGTTTTTGAGAACCAAGGTATCAATCCAGTAGGAGGCTACGCGCGAGTCCCTCGTACCTACACAAAACAAATAGCTCAATGCCACCAACGCGATTAGGGGTTGTCAATCCCCTCACGGTCACCTACGAGAGTGAGATCTGATAGAGATGATAGATAATATTTTTGGTATTTTTGGTATAAAGATGCAAAGTAAAATAAAAGGCAAAGTAAAAAGCAAAGCAATAATAAAGTGATGGAAGATTGATATGATGAGAATAGACCCGGGGCCCATAGATTTCACTAGTGGCTTCTCTCAAGACCATAAGTATTCTACGCTGGGTGAACAAATTACTGTTGAGCAATTGACAGAATTGAGCATAGTTATGAGAATATCTAGGTATGATCATGTATATAGGCATCACGTCTGAGACATGTAGACCGACTCCTGCCTGCATCTACTACTATTACTCCACTCATCGACCGCTATCTAGCATGCATCTAGAGTATTAAGTTAAAAACAGAGTAACGCCTTAAGCAAGATGACATGATGTAGAGGGATAGTTTCATGCAATATGATAAAACACCATCTTGTTATCCTCGATGGCAACAATACAATACGTGCCTTGCTGCCCCTACTGTCACTGAGAAAGGACGCCGCAAGATTGAACCCAAAGCCAAGCACTTCTCCCATGGCAAGAAAAACCAATCTAGTAGGCCAAACCAAACTGATAATTCGAAGAGACTTGCAAAGATAACCAATCATACATAAAAGAATTCAGAGAAGATTCAAATATTTTTCATAGATAGACTTGATCATAAACCCACAATTCATCATTCTCAACAAACACACTGCAAAAACAAAATTACATCGAATAGATCTCCACGAGAGAGGGGGAGAACTTTGTATTGAGATCCAAAAAGAGAGAAGAAGCCATCTAGCTACTAACTATGGACCCGAAGGTCTGAGGTAAACTACTCACACTTCATCGGAGGGGCTATGATGATGTAGAAGCCCTCTGTGGTAGATGCCCCCTCCGGCGGAGCTCCAGAACAGGCGCCAAGATGGGATCTCGTGGGTACAGAAGGTTGCGGCGGTGGAATTAGGTTTTTTGCTCCGTCTCTGATCGTTTGGGGGTACATAGGTATATATAGGAGGAAGGAGTACGTCGGTGGAGCAAAGCGGGGCCCACGAGGCAGGGGACGCGCCCTAGGGGGGGGGCGCCCTCCACCCTCGTGGCCGCCTCCTTTCTTTGTTGACGTGGGGTCCAAGTCTCCTGGATCATATTCGGTGAGAAAATCACATTCCTGAAGGTTTCATTCCGTTTGGACTCCGTTTGATATTCCGTTTCTCGAAACACTAAAATAGGCAAAAAACAACAATTCTGGGCTGGGCCTCTAGTTAATAGGTTAGTCCCAAAAGTAATATAAAAGTGGAAAATGAAGCCCAATATGGTCCAAAACAGTAGATAATATAGCATGGAGCAATCAAAAATTATAGATACGCTGGAGACGTATCAGACACTTTGCTGGATCAAGAGTTCGAGGGACATCATCGAGCTGAACGTGTGCAGAACTCGGAGGTGCCATACGTTCGGTGCTTGATCAGTCGAAACAAGAAGAAGTTTGACTACATCAACCGCATTGTCAAACGCTTCCGCTTTCGGTCTAGGAGGGTACATGGACATACTCTCCCCATATCGTTGCTATGCATCTCCTAGGTAGATCTTGCGTGAGCGTAGGAATTTTTTTGAAATTGCATGCTACGTTCCCCAACAGTGGCGTCCGAGCCAGGTCTATGCGTAGATGATATGCACGAGTAGAACACAAAGAGTTGTGGGCGGTGATCGTCATACTGCTTACCACCAATGTCTTATTTTGATTTGGCGGTATTGCTGGATGAAGCGACCCAGACCAACCTTACATGACCACGTTCATGAGACCAGTTCCACCAACAGACATGCAACTATTTTTGCATAAAGGTGGCTGGCGGGTGTCTATTTCTCCAACTTTAGTTGAATCGAATTTGAGTGCGGCCGGTCCTTGTTGAAGGTTAAAACATCAAACTTGATAAATCACCATTGTGGTTTTGATGCGTAGGTAAGAACGGTTCTTGCTAGAAGCCCGTAGTAGCCACGTAAAACTTGCAACAACAAAGTAGAGGACATCTAACTTGCTTTTGCAGGGCATGTTGTGATGTGATATGGTCAAGACATGATGTGATATACGTTATTGTATGAGATGGTCATGTTTTGTAAAAGTTACTGGCAACCGGCAGGAATCTTATGGTTGTCTCTTTATTGTATGAAATGCAAATGCCATGTAATTGCTTTACTTTATCACTGTGCGTTAGCGATAGTTGTAGAAGCAATAGTTGGCGAGACGACCACGACGCTACGACGGAGATCAAGGTGTCAAGCCAGTGACGATGGAGATCATGACGATGCTTTGGAGATGTAGATCAAAAGCACAAGATGATGATGGCCATATCATATCACATATTTTGATTGCATGTGATGTTTATCTTTTATGCATCTTATTTTTCTTAGTACAGCGGTAGCATTATGAGATGATCCTTTAACTTAATTTTCAAGGTATAAGTGTTCTCCCTGAGTATGCACCGTTGCGACAGTTCGTCATGCTGAGACACCACGTGATGATCGGGTGTGGTAGGCTCTACGTTCACATATAACGGGTGCAAGACAGTATTGCACATGCGGAATACTCGGGTTAAACTTGACGAGCCTGGCATGTACAGACATGGCCTTGGAACACTGGAGAACGAAAGGTCAAATGTGAATCATATAACAGATATGATCAACATAGAGATGTTCACCGTTGATGACTACTCCATCTCATGTGATGATCGGACATGGTTTAGTTGATTTGGATCATGTATCATTTAGATGACTTGAGGGATGTCTATCTAAGTGGGAATTCTTAAGTAATATGATTAATTGAACTTAATTTATCATGAACTTAGTATTGATAGTTTTTGCATATCTATGTTGTAGATCAATGGCCCGTGCTACCGTTCCCTTGAATTTTAGTGCGTTCCTAGAGAAAGCTAAGTTGAAATATGATGGTAGTAACTACACAGAGTGGGTCAGTAACTTGAGGATTATCCTCATTGCTGCACAGAAGAATTATGTCCTTGATGCACCGCTAGGTGAAAGGCCTGTTGCAGGAGCAGATGCTGATGTTATGAACGTCTGGCAAGCTCGATTTGATGACTACTCGATAGTTCAGTGTGCCATGCTTTACGACTTAGAATCGAGACTTCAAAGATGTTTTGAACGTCATGGACCATATGATATGTTCCAGGAGTTGAAGTTAATATTTCAAGCAAATGCCCGAGTTGAGAGATATGAAGTCTCCAACAAGTTCTATAGCTGCAAGATGGAGGAGACAATTCTGTCAGTGAACACATACTCAAAATGTCTGGGTACCATAACCACTTGACTCAGCTGGGAGTTAATCTTCCAGATGATAGTGTTATTGACAGAGTTCTCCAATCACTGCCACCAAGCTACAAAGGCTTCATGATGAACTATAATATGCAAGCGATGGATAAGACAATTCCTGAGCTCTTCGTTATGCTCAAAGTTGCGGAGGTAGAAATTAAGAAGGAGCATCAAGTGTTGATGGTTAACAAGGCCACTAGTTTCAAGAAAAAGGCAAAGGGAAAGAAGGGGAACTTCAAGAAGAATGGCAAGCAAGTTGCCACACCCGGGAAGAAACCCAAATCTGGATCTAAGCCTGAAACTGAGTGCTTCTACTGCAAAGGGACTAGTCACTGGAAGCGGAACTGCCCCAAGTATTTGGCGGATAAGAAGGATGGCAAAGTGAAAAAAGGTATATTTGATATACATGCTAAATCGTAGCCATTTCCAAAGGTGGAAGTGATAAGTATGTAGTGTCGAACCCACAAGGAACTAAAGGTAAGATCAATATTCTCTCAAGTCCTATCTGCCACTGATACAACTCTACGTACATCGAACGTTTGCTTCCATCTAGAAACGAGAAATAAAACTATGTTGCGTTTATGAAGACGATAACTTTGCATGATATCGAAGAACTAAAATATAAAATTAGGTGTTGTTTATATAAAGTTATAATATATTACTATATACTATAAATAGCGAGTGTGGAATAATGATGGATCGGTGTGTGGAATTTTCCTAGGAAATTGTTAACAAGATCGGTAATCATTATTGCAATTTCATATGAGGGAGAGGCATAAGCTAACATACTTTCTCTTCTTGGATCATATGCACTTATGATTGGAACTCTAGCAAGCATCCGCAACTACTAAATATCATTAAGGTAAAACTCAACCATAGCATTAAAGTATCAAGTCCCCTTTATCCCATACGCAACAACCCCTTACTCGGGTTTAAGCTTCTGTCACTCTAGCAATCCACTATAAGCGAATCATGGACGTATTGCAACACCCTGCAGCAGGAATCCCTCACGTGTGCGTGGCACGGAAGGCACCGTAGGACAACACCAAAATAAAACATACAACTCAAACCAATCTAGATCATCAATCAACCCAAAAGACAAAAGAAATCTACTCAAAACATCATAGGATGGCAACACATCATTGGATCAAAATATGTGGCATAAAGCACCATGTTCAAGTAGGGGATTACAGTGGGGTGCGGGAGAGTGGACCGCGTAAAAGAGATGAGGATGGTGATGTTGATGAAGACGATCATCGGGAGGTGGTTCCCCCGATGGCACTCCAGCGCCACCGAGAGAGAGGGGGAGAGGTTCTCCCCCTTGTGCTTCCTCCTCCATGGCCTCCCCCTAGATGGGGAGAGGTTCTCCTTCTGGTCCTTGGCCTCCATGGCGATGATGGCCCACTCCGGGATCCTCCTCCATGGCCTCCGGTGATGATGGCCACCTCCGGCAGGGTGCCAGAGAGGCCCTAGATTAGTTTTTTGTGGCTACAGAGGCATACGGCAGCGGAACTCCCGATCTAGGTTTTGTTCTGGAGTTTTTGGGATTTATAGGAGTGTTTGGCGTCGGGGACAAGTCAAGGGGACCCATGAGGCGATGACAAGGACGGAGGGCACGCCCTAGGCGGGGCACCCCCACCTTTGTGGTGGCCCCAGGACTCCCCTCCGGTATCTTTTTGTTCCAATATTTTTTACATTTTCCAAAAATATTCTCCGTAAATTTTCAGCTCATTCCGAGAACTTTTATTTTTGCACAAAACAATACCACGGTAGTTCTGCTAAAAACAACGTCAGTCTGGGTTAGTTCTAATTAAATCATACCAAAATCATGTCGAATTGTTGTAAACATGGCATGAATTCTTCATAAATTATAGATACATCGGAGACGTATCAGCATCCCCAAGCTTAATTCCTGCTCGTCCTCGAGTAGGTAAATGATAAAAGAAATAATTTATGAAGTGTGAATGCTAGCAAGTGCACAAGTTTGATCAATTTCAATCACTTTTTCTAGCATCATTATATATCATAAACGGTAGCTCATCTCATAAAACTTCCCATGATCAAGTAGCAAGTTATTCACATGTTAAAGTATAGATCATAAAGTTTCTTGAAACCTAACAAACCATGTTCTTAGTCATCAAACAATTGCAATTCATCTTATTTTCAGGAAGGGTCTATGTAAGAGCTTTTGATTTAGCAAATTCCACATACTCAACATATAGTCTTTCATAATTGTTAACACTCACGCGATATTGATGGGTACAAAGTTTCAATCAGACACAGAGAAAGATAGGAGCTTCTAGTTTCGCCCCCAACCTTTTACCTCACGGTAATGTCAACAGTAATACTTTATGAAAACCGACATCAGAGTGGATATATATCCATATCTCTCCAACACAAAGTGCTTGCCAAAGGAAAACGTGTAAAAAGGAAAGGTGATGATCACCATGACTCTTGTATAAGGGTAGAAGGTAAAAGTAAAAGGTAGGCCCTTCGTAGAGGGAAGCAGAGGTTGCCATGCACTTTTATGGTTGGATGCACAAAATCTAAATGCAAAAGAACGTCACTTTATATTGCCCCTTGTGATAAAGACCTTTATTATGCAGTCCATCGCTTTTATTTCTTCCATATCACAAGTTCGTATAAAGCTTATTTTCTTCACACTAATAGATCATACATATTTAGGGAGCAATTTTTATTGCTTGCACCGGTGACAACTTACTTAAAGGATCTTACTCAATCCATATGTAGGTATGGTGGACTGTCGTGGCAAAACTGGTTTAAGGGAAGTTCGGGAGCACAAGTAGTATCTCTATTTGGTGCAAAGAATTTGGCTAGCATGAGAGGGAAAGGCAAGCTCAACATATTGGATGATCTATGACAATATAACTTCTATTCGGATATAAGAAAACGTAACCCATTATGTTGTCTTTCTTGTCCAACATCAACTTTTTAGCATGGTGATCATCATGCTAACGGCGGCAGAGAAGGGCATTTCTATAAGTGACACTAACAGCGGAGGGGAAAAACTAAGCATACCTGAAAACTAGGGGCAAAACTGAGTAGTGGGTTCGAGTTAGGGGCAGAACTATAATTGGACATTTACATCTATGTCCTTAACTCGAACCCACTACTCAGTTTTGCCCCTAATTTTTAGGTATGCTCAGTTCTGCCCCTCCGCCGTTAGTTTCACTTATAGAAATGCCCTTCTCTGCCGTTACCGTCCGGTCAAAGGTCTTTGACCGTCCTGAAAAAATAGCAAAAAAAAAATTGAAACTTTGTGGGATCGAAGATACTCATGTCTGCAAGGCATGTACAAATTTTCATGCCGTTCGGACACCCTGGGAGCTCGTGGCAAAGGAAAACATAAATTTTGTACACATGCGAATAGTAAATTCAAAAAAATAGAAAAAAATCAAAAAATATGAAATTTCGTGGGACTGAAGATATTCAGGTGCGCAAGATGTGTGCACATTTTTGTTGTGTTTGGACATCGTAGGAGCTCGTAAAAAAAACAAATTTGAGCTAAAAAAAACTTTGAAAAAATGCACTATTTTGTTTTTTCTTTAGAGCGTCTCCTACGTCATTTGATCATCAAAACTTGCAAGGACCTTGTGCACTCGAGCCTCTTTGACGCCAAATAAATTCAATTTTTTTGAACATTTTTGCTATTTTTTTCGAATTAACTGTTCATAGGCATAAATTAATTTTGTTTTCCTTTGCCACGAGCTCCCGGAGTGTCCAACCAACACAAAAATGTGCACGCACCTTTGGGACATGACTATCTTCGTTCCCACCAAATTTCATATTTTTTGATTTTTTTGCTATTTTTTTCTGGATGGTCAAAGTACTTTAACCGGACGGTAACGGCGCAAAAGGGCATTTCTATAAGTGAAACTAACGACGGAGGGGCAAAACTGAGCATACCTGAAAAATTAGGGGCAAAACTGAGTAGTGGGTTCGAGTTAGGGGCAGAACTGGAATTGGCCCTTGTAAATATATCAACTCAGCATTCAAGTTTTCAGCAAATACTATAACTAACCACATTTACAATAATTCTCAGGTCTCATAATTACTCATATCAATAGCATAATCAACTAGCGAGCCATAATAATAAATCTCGGATGACAACACTTCCTTAAAACAATCATAATACGATATAACACGATGGTATCTCGCTAGCCCTTTCTGAGACCGCAAAACATAAATGCAGAGCACCTTTAAAGATCAAGGACTGACTAGACATTGTAATTCATGGTAAAAGAGATCCAATCATAGTCATACCCTATATAAATTAATAGTAATGAATGCAAATGACAGCTGTGCTCTCCAGCCAGTGCTTTTAATAAGAGGGTGATGACTCAACATAAAAGTAAATAGATATGCCCTTCGCAGAGGGAAGCAGGGATTTGTAGAGGTGCCAGAGCTCGGTTTTGAAATAGAGACAAATAATATTTTGAGCGGTATACTTTCATTGTCAACATAGCAACTAAGAGATGGCGATATCTTCCATGCTACACACATTATAGGTGGTTCCCAAACAGAATGGTAAGGTTTATACTCCCCCTCCACCAACAAGCATCAATCCATGACTTGCTCGAAACAACGAGTGTCTCCAACTAGCAACAGGTCCCAGGGGGAGTTTTGTTTGCAATTAATTTTGATTTAGTTTGCATAAAGCATGGGACTGGGCATCCCGGTGACTATCCATTTTCTCGTGAGTGAGGAGCAGAGTCCACTCCTCTTGAGAATAACCCGCCTAACATGGAAGATAAGGGCAGCCCTAGTTGATACATGAGCTATTCGAGCATACAAAATAGAATGTTTATTTGAAGGTTTAGAGTTTGGCACATACAAATTTACTTGGAACGGCAGGTAGATACCGCATATAGGAAGGTATAGTGGACTCATCTGGAATAACTTTGGGGTTTAAGGGATTGGATGCACAAGCAGTATTCCCGCTTAGTACAACTGAAGGCTAGCAAAAGACTGGGAAGCGACCAACTAGAGAGCGACAACAGCCATGAACATGCATTAAAATTAATAAACACTGGATGCAAGCATGAGTAGGATATAATCCACCATGAACATAAATATTGTAAAGGCTATGTTGATTATGTTTCAACTACATGCGTGAACATGTGCCAAGTCGAGTCACTTAAATCATTCAAAGGAGGATACCACCCCACTATACCACATCATAACCATCTTAATAGCATGTTGGCACGCAAGGTAAATCATTATAACTCATAGCCAATCAAGCATGTCATAAGCAACTATGATCTCTAATTGTCATTGCAAACATGTTTATTCATAATAAGCTGAATCAAGAACGATGAACTCATCATATTTACAAAAACAAAAGAGGTCGAGTTCATACCAGCTTTTCCCATCTCAGTCAGTCCATCATATATCATCATAATTGCCTTTCACTTGCACGACCGAACGATGTGAATAACAATAAGAGTGCATGTGCATTGAACTAAGCTAGAATCTGCGAGCATTCAATAAACAGGAGAAGACAAGGCAATATGGGCTCTTGGTTAAATCAAGAATAATGCATATAAGAGCCACTTCAACAATTTAATTATGGTCTTCTCCTATCGACCCCCAAAGAAAAGAAAAGAAATAAAACTATTTACACGGGAGAGCTCCCAACAAGCAAAAGAAGAACGGGAAATATTTTTGGATTTTCTTTTTAATTATTACTACTACAGCAGAAAAGTAAACTAGCTACTAGCTATTACTATTTTTTTGGTTTTTCTTAGGGTTTAACAAACACACAAGAAGAAAGCAGGAAAAATAAAATAAACTAGCATGGATATTACAGTGAAAGAGTATGAGCACCGACATCTAGCAATGAGTGTGTGTGAAAATAAATGTAATGTCGGTGAGAAATACGTACTCCCCCAAGCTTAGGCTTTTGGCCTAAGTTGGTTTATTGCCAGGGATAGCCTGGCGGATACCCGTAGGTGTAGCTGGGGTCGTACTGCGATGCAACGGCTATCGCCTCCTGAGCTGCAGCGTGGCGGCGAGCTGCCTCCACTCTCCTCTCGTACTCATCTACCTCCTCTCTGGTAATAGTATATCTTCCTTTTTTCTGAGAATCAAAGAAGGCAGGAGCAGGGAGAGTAATACGGACAACATCCCATTTGTTAAAGATTAGTCGATATAGGAGAGGTGATTCATTCCTCTCAACAAACTGGTGAGAGACCATAGAGTCAAAATCTAAATAAGTGGAAGGCAACTCCATATCACCTTCACGAATGTCCACCTCAAGAAAATTAGCTAAGCGGGTTGCATAAATTCCTCCAAAGAAATCTCCATTATATCTATTATGATGCAACCTATGTGCTACAATGGCTCCCATATGATAAGATTGGTCTCCTAACACAGCACTCCTGAGAATGCTAAGGTAAGGGACACACATGTGACATGCTTCATCCTTAGCATTTATACACCTACCTATGAAGAGACCAAAATAATGTATAGCAGGAAAGTGAATGCTCCCTATGGTAGCTTGCGTTATATCCCTAGATTCCCCTACAGTTATACTAGCAAGAAAGTTTCTAAATTCAGATTTATGGGGATCAATAGTACTACCCCATTGTGGGAGTTTGCAGGAAAAAGTAAAACCTCTAAGTCCATGGTATAAGATTTATCATAAAGATCAAACATGACAGAAGGAGAATTACGAGAAGATGAAAACTCAAACCTCCTCACAAATGAACTAGTGAGATCATGATACTGTAGGCATTTGTCTGCCTCAAAGTCCACAAGATCGGTGTTACGCAAATATGCGTTAAATTCTTCTTTGATTCCCACTCGATCCATAAAATTTTCCGAAGGCCATTCACAAGGCCGTACTGGAGCGTCCCTTGGGGGCTCCTCATCAGCATCACGCATTGCAAGCCTAGGGCCTTGCTTCCTTGAAGAACTGCCTTGGAACATCTTCCTAAGCATATTGCTTTTCTCTGAAAAATTTCTGAAAGTTTTAGTAACTTCAAACAAAAGTGAACCAAGCTCAACAAAATTGATAGCAACAACTCCTACAAGTGCCTAGAGCATATATCAAGCATTAGAACTACTTGGAACCATATAAATTTGAGATGCAAGCTCAAGAACATGGTCACCTATGCAGCACAAATTTGCAAAGAATAAAGCACTAGAACAAAAACTAATTGGACCAATGGAGGAGTCACATACCAAGGAACAATCTCCCCAAGCAGTTTTGCGAGAGGTGCTTTGAGCAAGGAGATCGAAAATCACAGCAAGGTGAGCTAGAACTCGTGCTTGAACCAGATATTCGTGTTTGTGGGAGGAAGAATAAGAGGATTGGTGCAGGAATAAGTGGAGGAGGGCCACCATGGGCCCACGAGGCAGGGGGCGCGCCCTCCACCCTCGTGGCCAGGGGGCAGCTCCCCCCGCGGTGATTTCAGTACCATAAATCCTCAAATATTCCCGAAACAATCATATTAAATTGACATGGCATTTGGAGGACTTTTATTTTCGGGATATTTTTATATTGCACGGATAAATCAGGAAACAGATAGAAAAATACTATTTTTACTTTATTTCAACTAAGCAACAGAAAGTATAAAGAGGGTATAGAAGGTTGTGCCTTCTAGCTTCATCCATCTCATGCTCATCAAAAGGAATCCACTAACAAGGTTGATCAAGTCTTGTTAACAAACTCATTTCGATTAACATGGAACCGGAGAAATTTCGAATAACACTATGTTACCTCAACGGGGATATGCACATCCCCAATAATAAGAATATCATATTTCTTCTTGGCAGTAGGAAGAGGAAATTCAAAACCTCCAAATATAATCGATGGAATTTTTCCAATAGAGTTGATACTATGAACTTGAGGTTGTTTCCTCGGAAAGTGTACCGTATGCTCATTACCATTAACATGAAAAGTGACATTGCCTTTATTGCAATCTATAATAGCCCCTGCAGTATTCAAAAAAGGTCTTCTGAGAATAATAGACATACTATCGTCCTCAGGAATATCAAGAATAACAAAGTCCGTTAAAATAGTAACGTTTGCAACCACAACAGGCACATCCTCACAAATACCGACATGTATAGCAGTTGATTTATCAGCCATTTGCAAAGATATTTCAGTAGGTGTCAACTTATTCAAGTCAAGTCTACAATATAAAGAGAGAGGCATAACACTAACACTGGCTCCAAGATCACATAAAGCAGTTTTAACATAATTTCTTTTAATGGAGCATGGTATAGTAGGTACTCCTGGATCTCCAAGTTTCTTTGGTATTCCACCCTTAAAAGTATAATTAGCAAGCATGGTGGAAATTTCAGCTTTCGGTATTTTTCTTTTATTAGTAACAATATCTTTCATATACTTAGCACAAGGATTCATTTTGAGCATATCAGTCAATCGCATACGCAAAAAGATAGGTCTAATCATTTCAGCAAAGCGCTCAAAATCCTCATCATCCTTTTTCTTGGATGGTTTCGAAGGAAAAGGCATGGGTTTCTGAACCCAAGGTTCTCTTTCTTTACCATGTTTCCTAGCAAGAAAGTCTCTTATCATAACATTGATTATTTGATTGTGGGTTATCAAGATCAACAGCAGGTTCAATTTCTACATCATTATCATTACTAGGTTGAGCATCATCATGAACATCATTATTAACATTTTCACTAGGTTCATGTTCATTACCAAATTGTGTTTCAGCATCAGACATAGAGATATCATTTGGATTATCAGGTGGTTCAACAATAGGTTCACTAGAAGTTTGCAAAGTCCTATCATTTTTCTTTTTCTTCCTTTTAGAAGGACCAGGCACATCAATATTATTTCTCTGAGAATCTTGCTCAATTCTCTTAGGGTGGCCTTCAGGATACAAAGGTTCTTGAGTCATTCTACCAGTTCTAGTAGTCACTCTAACAGCATAATCATTTTTCTTACTATTCATTTCATCGAGCAATTCTTTTTGAGCCTTAAGTACTTGTTCTAGTTGAGTGGTAACCATAGAAGCATGTTTGCTAACAAGTTTAAGTTCACCTCTAATATTAGCCATATAATCACCCAAGTTTTTAATCATATAAGCATTTTTTTTAATTGTCTAGGGAAATAAGCATTAAAGTCGTCTTGCTTAAACGTAAAGTTATCAAACTCATCCAAGCACTGACTAGCAATCTTAGTAGGAGGGATTTCAGCTTTACAATATCTATAGAGAGAATTTACCTTTACTACCTGTGTCGGGTTATCAAGATCGGGAGGTTCTTCAATAGGTAACGGATCAAGATCATAAATTTCTTCAACAGGCGGTAAATTAATACCATGTATTTCTTCAATAGGAGGTAAACTCTTAAAATCTTCAGCTTTAATACCTTTTTCTTTCATAGATTTCTTTGCCTCTTGCATATCCTCGGGACTGAGAAATAGAACACCTCTCTTCTTCGGAGTTGGTTTAGAAATAGGTTCATTAATTGGAGCGGGAGCTGGCTCAGGAGGTGCCCAATTATTTTCATTTGCCAACATATTATTCAATAGAATTTCAGCTTCATCCGGTGTTCTTTCCCTGAAAAGAGAACCAACACAACTATCCAGGTAATCTCTGGAAGTATCGGTTAGTCCATTATAAAAGATATCAAGTATTTCATTTTTCTTAAGAGGATGATTAGGCAAAGCATTAAGTAACTTGAGAAGCCTCCCCCAAGCTTGTGGGAGACTCTCTTCTTCAATTTGCACAAAGTTGTATATTTCCTTTAAAGCAGCTTGTTTCTTATGAGCAGGGAAGTATTTAGCAGAGAAGTAATAAATCATATCCTGGGGACTACGCACTCAACCAGGATCAAGAGAATTAAACCATATTCTAGCATCACCCTTTAATGAGAACGGAAATATTTTAAGGATATAAAAGTAGCGAGATCTCTCATCATTAGTGAACAGGGTGGCTATATCATTTAATTTAGTAAGATGTACCACAATAGTTTCAGATTCATAGCCATGGAAAGGATCAGATTCAACCAAAGTAATTATATCAGGATCAACAAAGAATTCATAATCGTTATCGGGAACACAAATAGGTGAAGTAGCAAAAGCAGGGCCAAGCCTCATTTTATCTCTAAGTGATTCCTTGTTCCATTTAATTAATAGCCTCTTAAGTTCACGACGATCTCTGCAAGCTAAAATAGCGGCAGAAGATTCCATATCAAAAACATAACCTTCAGGAATAACGGGCCTATCTTCGCCATCACTTTCATCATTATAATCAGATTCAATAATTTCTTTCTCTCTAGCCCTAGCAATTTGTTCATCAAGTAATTCACCAAGTGGCACAGTAGTATCAGGCATAGAAGTAGTTTCATCATAAGTATCATGCATAGCAGAAGTGGCATCATCAATAACATGCGACATATCAGAACGAATAGCAGAAGCAGGTTTAGGTGTCGCAAGCTTACTCATAACAGATGGTGAATCAAGTGCAGAGCTAGATGGCAGTTCCTTACCTCCCCTCGTAGTTGAGGGATAAATTGTTGTCTTAGCGTCTTTCAAGTTCTTCATAGTGTCCAGTGGATATAAATCCCAAGTAACTCAAAGAATAGAGCTATGCTCCCGGGCAACAGCGCCAGAAATTAGTCTTGATAACCCACAAGTATAGGGGATCGCAACAACTTTCGAGGGTAGAGTATTCAACCCAAATTTATTGATTCGACACAAGGGGAGCCAAATAATATTCTCAAGTATTAGCAGCTGAGTTGTCAATTCAACTACACCTGGAAACTTAGTATCTGCAGCAAAGTGTTTAGTAGCAAAGTAATATGATAGTGGTGGTAACGGTAACAAAAGTAAAGAAAGCAAAAGTAATATTTTTGGTATTTTGTAATGATTGTAACAGTAGCAACGAGAAAGTAAATAAGCATAAACCAGTAGATGGAAAGCTCGTAGGCATTGGACCGGTGATGGATAATTATGCCGGATGTGGTTCATCATGTAACAGTCATAACATAGGGTGACACAGAACTAGCTCCAATTCATCAATGTAATGTACGCATGTATTCTGGATGTGGTTCATCATGTAACAGTCATACGTGCTTATGGAAAAGAACTTGCATGACATCTTTTGTCCTACCCTCCCGTGGCAGCAGGGTCCTAACGGAAACTAAGGGATATTAAGGCCTCCTTTTAATAGAGAACCGGAACAAAGCATTAGCACATAGTGAATACATGAACTCCTCAAACTAAGGTCATCACCGGGAGTGGTCCCGATTATTGTCACTTCGGGGTTGCCGGATCATAACACATAGTAGGTGACTATAGACTTGCAAGATAGGATCAAGAACTCACATATATTCATGAAAACATAATAGGTTCGGATCTGAAATCATGGCACTCGGGCCCTAGTGACAAGCATTAAGCATAGCAAAGTCATAGCAACATCAATCTCAGAACATAATGGATACTAGGGATCAAACCCTAACAAAACTAACGCGATTACATGATAGATCTCATCCAACCCATCACCGTCCAGCAAGGCTATGATGGAATTACTCACGCACCACGGTGAGCATCATGAAATTGGTGATGGAGGATGGTTGATGATGACGACGGCGACGAACCCCCCTCTCCGGAGCCCCGAACGGACTCCAGATCAGCCCTCCCGAGAGGTTTTAGGGCTTTGTGGCGGCTCCGTATCGTAAAACGCGATGATTTCTTATCCTCTATTTTTCTCTCCCTGAAAGCAAATATATAGAGTTGGAGTTGGCGTCGGAAGGTCTCCAGGGGCCCACGAGGTAGGGGCGCGCCCCCCACCCTCGTGGGCAGGGTGTGGGCCCCCTGGTCTTATTCTTTGGCGAGGATTTTTTTATTTTTTATAAGATATTCCGTGGAGTTTCAGGTCATTCCGAGAACTTTTGTTTTCTGCACATAATACAACATCATGGCAATTCTGCTGAAAACAGCGTCAGTCTGGATTAGTTCTATTCAAATCATACAAGTTAGAGTCCAAAACAAGGGCAAACAAAACTGTTTGGAAAATTAGATACGACGGAGATGTATCGGGCATCCCCAATCTTGAACTCTTGCCTCTCTTTATTCTTCTCATATTGATAGCTCCTCGACCTTCGGACACTTCATCCACACAAAACTTTAACAAAAACTTGTGAGATCCGTTAGTGTAATGAAGCAAATCACTACCTTTAGGTACTGTAATGAACTCATTCTTTATTTATATTGGTGTTAAACCTACTGTATTCCAACTTCTCTATGGTTCATACCCTCCGATACTAGCCCTAGATTCATCGAAATAAGCAAACAACACACACAAAACAGAATCTGTTAAAACCAGAACAGTCTGTAGTAATCTGGAAGTTTGGTAAACTTATGTAAATCCTAAAATTATGAACTAAATATGAAAATTTTAAAAATTTGTACAGAAGTAATGTGCAAAAAGTTTCAGATCCATTTGACTTTCTAGTAAAAAATGTAAATTCAAGCACTACAGCCAAAGTTTCTGTTTTTGTTCTGCACATAGTAAACAAGCAATGTAATCATCCTAAAGCCAAAGCTTGGCACATTATTTTTATAATACAATGGATATACACAAGGGGATAATTATTTACAGAGAAACTTCCATGAAAAATTCTACATTGTGTCCGTGAGCATGAACACAAGTGCTCAAGGTCGACCCTCACTTCTTCAATGCATAACTTTCCAATCACTTCTCTTTTTGAAAAACTTTTTAGGCATGAGAGGCAAGTAATATTTTTTTTGTATTTTCATTCTTTAATTTTTTTGTATGTTTCACCCACAACTAAACAGAAACAAAAAGGAAAAACAAAATCTACTTAGTGAAGAAATCAAACAAGCACACACGAGAATATCAACCCGACGCTATTGCTCCCCCGCAACGGCGCCAGAAAAGAGCTTGATAATCCCCAAGTGCAAGGAATCATCATAGCAATTTCCAAAGGTGGAAGTGATAAGTATGGAGTGTCGAACCCACAAGGAGCTAAAGGTAAGATCAATATTCACTCAATCCCTATCTGGCACTGATACGACTCTACATACACCGAACGTTTGCTTCCAACTAGCAACGAGAAATAAAACTACGTTGTGGGTATGAAGAGGATAACTTTGCATGATATCGGAGAGCTAAGATATGAAATTAGGTGTTGTTATCATGAAGTTAGAATATATTACTAAATATTATAAATAGCGACTGTGGAATAATGGTGGATCGGTGTGCGGAATTGTCCTAGGCAACCGTTGACAAAACTGGTGATCACTATTGCAGTTTCATATTAGGGAGAGGCATAAGCTAACATACTTTCTCTACTTGGATCATATGCACTTATGATTGGAACTCTAGCAAGCATCCGCAACTACTAAAGATCATTAAGGTAAAATCCAACCATAGCATTAAAGCATCAAGTCCTCTTTATTCCCATACGCAACAACCCCCTTACTCGGGTTTGTGTCTCAGTCACTCACCAACCCATTATAAGGGAATCATGAACGTATTGCAACACCCTACAGTGGGGATCCCTCACGCTTGCGCGACACGGAGGGCACCATAGGATAGCACAAAAGTAAAACATACAACTCATACCAATCTAGATCATCAATCAACCCAAAGACAAAAGATATCTACTCAAAACATCATAGGATGGCAACACATCATTGGATCATAATATGATTACAGCGGGGTGCGGGAGAGTGGACCGCGTAAAAGAGATGAGGATGGTGATGATGATGGTGATGTTGATGAAGACGATCACCACTGAGGGAGTATTGGATTAGGGGGTATCCGGACAGCCGGACTATATCCTTTGGCCGGACTGTTGGACTATGAAGACACAAGATTGAAGACTTCGTCCCGTGTCTAGATGGGACTCTCCTTGGCGTGGAAGGCAAGCTTGGCAATACGGATATGTAGATCTCCTTCCTTGTAACCGAATCTGTGTAACCCTAGCCCCCTCCGGTGTCTATATAAACCGGAGGGTTTAGTCCGTAGGACAACAACAATCATACCATAGGCTAGCTTCTATGGTTTAGCCTCTACGATCTTGTGGTAGATCAGCTCTTGTAATACTCAAGCAGGAAGTAGGGTATTACCTCCATCGAGAGGGCCCGAACCTGGGTAAAGATCGTGTCCCCCGCCTCCTGTTACCATCCGCCTTAGACGCATAGTTCGGAACCCCCTACCCGAGATCCGCCGGTTTTGACACCGACATTGGTGCTTTCATTGAGAGTTCCACTGTGACATCACCGTAAGGCTTGATGGCCCCTTTGATCATCTATAATGGTGCGGTCCAGGGTGAGGTTTTCCTCCCCGGACAAATCTTCGTATTCGGCGGCTTCGCACTGCGGGCCAACTCGCTTGGCCATCTGGAGCAGATCGAGAGCTACACCCCTGGCCACTAGGTCAGGTTCGGAAACTTGAACTACACCGCCGATATCTGCGGAGACTTGATCTTCGACGGATTCGAGCCCTTGCTAGGTGCGCCGCACAATCACAATGAGCATGATATAGCTCTGTCGTCGGACGGTGTTCTGAAGATCACACCGGCAACTACTCCGGCCTTTAATCCGGAGCAAATTGCGCCATCCGAGGACGGGTGGATAGACCCCGCCATGGAGGCCGTACTCTCAGTGACGATAGAGCCGGATACTGACCATACCCCTCATGGGAGCCGTGTTGCCAAACCACCGGATTCATCTCCGGCCACGGACTCCGAGCCGCCTGCGCCCATGCCTATCGAATCTGATTGGGCACCGATCATGGAGTTCACCTCCGCGGATATCTTTCAGCACTCACCCTTCGGCGATGTGCTAAACTCATTAAGATCTCTCTCCTTGTCAGGAGAACCTTGGCCGAACTATGTCCGGCTAGGATGGGATGCGGACGACGTAGAAATTCGCTCCCCACCCACCACCCACTTAGTAGCCACTGTCGACGATTCAACCGATATGCTCGACTTCGACTCCGAAGACATCGATGGTATGGACGACGATGCAGGAGACGAATAGGAACCACTGCCCACAGGGCACTGGACCGCCACCTCATCATATGATATATACATGGTGGATACACCCAAAGAAGGCAATGGCGATAAGACAGCGGAGGATGACCCCTCCAAGTAGCAACCCAAGCACCGACGTCAGCGGCGCCGCTCTAAGTCTCGCCATAGCAAAAGTAGTGATACCGGCACAAGAGACAATAACACTCCGGACAGTGCCAAAGACGACAACAATCCCGTCCAGTAAGATTTAGAGCGGGAGGATGAACAAGCCAGCCCTCCTGAGCCGGCAACAGATGGAGAAGCGGTGGATGACAATTACATGCCTCTCTCCGAAGACGAGGTGAGCCTCAGCGACGAAGAATTTATCGTGCCTGAGGATCCCGTCGAGCAGGAGCGCTTTAAGCGCCGGCTTATAGCCACAACAAATAGCCTGAAGAAAAAGCAACAACAGCTTCGAGCTGATGAAGATTTTCTAGCAGACAGATGGACTGAAGTCCTTGCGACCGAGGAATATGAACTCGAACGCCCCTCCAAGGGTTACCCAAAGCGCAGGTTGCTACCCCGACTCGAGGAGGAAGCATTAAAACCTACATCACTAGCGTACGATGCGGCTGATCGGCAACCTCGTGGCCGAGACAGAGAGGCAGTTTAGCCTGAAGCTTAGCCTGCACCCCGCCGCCAGTCAAACAAAAATACCAAGGCCCGGGGCAACACGCGAGACCTGTGAGACGTATTGGAAAACAGGGCAAAACACGCAAGATCGATCTACGGATCACGGGGGCACGCACCTACGCGGGACGATGACCGTCACACCAGATACAGTAAAAGTAAATCCGCCTGGGCCGAACACAGCAGACAAGACTCATATGAACTGTGTTGTGATATAGCCCAACACAGAGGCGCCGCACACCCCCTTTGCTTCACTGATGAAGTAATGGATCATGAATTCCCAGAGGGTTTTTAACCCGTAAATATCGAATCATATGATGGTACAACAGATCCCGCGGTATGGATCGAGGATTTCCTCCTCCGCATCTGCATGGCCCGCGGTGATGATCTACATGCCATCAAGTACCTCCCACTAAAACTCAAAGGACCAGCTCGACATTGGCTCAATAGCTTGCCAGCAGACTCCATTAGCTGTTGGGAGGATCTGGAAGATGCATTCCTTGACAACTTCCAGGGCACTTATGTGCGACCACCAGATGCCCATGACTTGAGCCATATAACTCAGCAGCCGGGGGAATCGGCCAGGCAATTCTGGACATGGTTCCTAACCAAGAAGAATCAAATTATCGACTGTCCGGATGCAGAGGCCTTAGCAGCATTTAAGTATAACATCCATGATGAGTGGCTTGCCCGACACCTCGGCCAGGTGAAGCCGAAGTCTATGGCAGCCCCCACGACACTCATGACCCGCTTTTGCGCGGGAGAGGATAGCTGGCTGGCTCGCAGCAACAACATATCAAGGAACCTTGACACTTCGGATACCAAGGATAGTAACGGCAGACCACGTCGTAGCAGACACAAACGCCGCAACAACGATGATAACACCGAGGATACGACAGTCAATGCTGGATTCAGTGGCTATAAATCCGGTCAGCAGAAAAAGCCATCCAAAAGAAGTACTCTGGGCCCGTCCAGTTTGGACAGCATACTCGATCGCTCGTGTCAAATACACGGCACCCCCGATAAGCCAGCCAATCACACCAACAGAGAATGCTGGGTGTTCAAGCAGGACGGCAAATTAAATGCCGAAAACAAGGACAAGGGGCTGCATAGTGGCTACGAGGAGGAGCCCCGGCCGCCGAACACGGGAGGACAGAAGAGGTTTCCCCCACAAGTAAGGATGGTGAACATGATATACGCAACCCACATCCCCAAGAGGGAACAGAAGCGTGCACTAAGGGACGTCTATGCGATGGAGCCCGTCGCCCCAAAGTTCAACCCATGGTCCTCTTGTCCGATCACCTTCGATCGCAGGGACCACCCCACTAGTATCCGTCATGGCGGATCTGCCGCATTGGTCTTAGACCCCATCATTGATGGATTTCACCTCACTTGAGTCCTTATGGACGGCGGCAGCAGCCTGAACCTGCTCTATCAGGACACAGTGCGCAAAATGGATATAGACCTGTCGGTGTCAAAACCGGCGGATCTCGGGTAGGGGGTCCCGAACTGTGCGTCAAGGCCGGATGGTAACAGGAGACAAGGGACACGATGTTTTTACCCAGGTTCGGGCCCTCTCGATGGAGGTAATACCCTACTCCTGCTTGATTAATATTGATTATATGGGTAGTACAAGAGTAGATCTACCACGAGATCAAGGAGGCTAAACCCTAGAAGCTAGCCTATGGTATGATTGTTGTGTATGGAGTTGATTGTCCTACGGACTACAACCCTCCGGTTTATATAGACACCAGATAGGGTTAGGGTTACACAGAGTCGGTTACAATGGTAGGAGATCTTGAATATCCGCATCGCCATGCTTGCCTTCCATGCCAAGGAAAGTTCCATCCGGACACAGGACGAAGTCTTCAATCTTGTATCTTCATAGTCCAGGAGTCCAGCGAAGGTATAGTTCGGCTACTCGAACACCCCCTAATCCAGGACTCCCTCAGTAGCCCCTGAACCAGGCTTCAATGACGACGAGTCCGGCGCGCAGATTGTCTTCGGCATTGCAAGGCGGGTTCCTCCTCCAAGTCCTTCATAGAAGATTGTAAATACCAAGAATAGTGTCCGGCTCTGCAAAATAAATTTCCACATATTGCCATAGAGAGAATAATATTAACACAAATCAAATCTGCTGACGCATTCCGTAGTGTGTCACCACACTACGGCCAAGTCTTTTACTCGAATCGTTTTTACTTTTCCACCTCAGCATGTTTTGCGAGGCGGTTTCCTTGGCACGTCTTGTCAAAGCAGAGATCGTGTGCCCTTTTTACGGGATTCTCATCAATACGGACGTGGGTAACCCAACCGCGCCATTTACCACGGCACTTGGGAGGCAAGCGAGTTTTATTAGGCAGGTGGGGATGCATAACCGCATCCGCCCATATAAGGGGATAAGGATCCACCTTTTTTACCTACGCCTTCTTCCTCCTTTGCCTATCCATCTCCTGCGCACTCGAGGTCCAGCGCCCAAGCTCGCACTTCCCACCTCAACCTTCTCCAGCCATGTCCGGAGCGGGAGGCAAGTGGATGGTCTCCTCCGTCACGGAGGTCCAAGTGAAAAAGTTAAGGAAGGCCGAATACCTGTCCAAGGACATCCCGCACCGGCTTCCCGAGAAGGGGCAACTTCTCCCCACCCCAAGGCCCCATGAGAGGGTAGTGTTCCTTCCCCACTTCCTCCGCGGACTGGGTTTTCCACTCCACCCATTTGTCCGGGGACTCATGTTCTACTACGGCCTGGATTTCCATGATCTGGCCCCGAACTTCATCCTCAACATCTCGGCGTTTATTGTCGTGTGTGAGGCCTTCCTCCGCGTCCGCCCCCATTCCGGCCTCTGGCTCAAGATCTTCAACGTCAAGCCCAAGGTGGTGCGCGACAGCCAGGCGGAGTGCGGAGGTGCCATGGCGGGCAAGATGGCCAACGTCCTATGGTTCGAGGGCTCCTTCGTGGAGACCCTAAAGGGGTGGCAAGCCGGGTGGTTGTACATCACCGAGCCACACAATCCGGAATGGGTTGCAGCCCCCGAGTTTCGATCCGGACCCCCCACGCGGCTCACGTCCTGGAAAGAGACGGGCCTGTCGTGGGGTAACGAAGAAGAGGTGACCGGACTGAAAACATGCATCCAGTCCCTGGTAAACAAGTCAGTCAGGCTTGTCGATGTAGTCAAGGTCATGCTCGTTTGTTTAGTCCTTCGGTGCCAACAACGGGACTTTAATTTGTGGGAGTTCGACCCGGCGCAGCACGAACCCTCAACAGGCTCTTTGACACGACGTATGAAGACGTCTGGAAGGTGCTAATCAAAGGCGCCGAGGCTCCAACATCCGCTTCCGAGGACCGCAGATACAGCTCGCAGCGTCACGCTAGCGAGGTAAGCTATTTATACCCTTCACGGGACGTTTAAGCTCTTTTTCATAGTTTGACTCTATGCGGGATCTAAACTCCCTTACCTTTAACAGGCTTGGCAGGCGATATCCGGACCGATTAATTGTCCGGATCCCTTGCCCGAAGACCCAGCCCCTGCTCTCTTAGTGAAGCTGCTGGCTCCGGCGCCTTATGTGGTGCCGGAGAAGAAGGCCAAGAAGAAGAAGGCCACGGGGACTCGAAAGAGTGCCCGCAACGTGGCGGTGTCGCACTCGTCATCTGACGAGTCCGAGATGCTCTCCCCCCGTGAGAACGAGGAGGAGGAAGAAGAAACCCCTCCCCCTCCAGCGGGGGGAGGAGAAAAAGGGAAGGCCGCCCCAACGGGGGAGGCCGGAGGGTCCAGAAAGAGGAAGACCCCTCCGCCGGACTACTCCCCCGACGCCGACAAGGACGACGAGGAGTGGTCGAACAGGACCAAGCGTCCGGCGAAATCGTAAGTATTCGGATACCAGAGTGACTCATGATATTCCTAGGTCGTTCAGCTTTCCATAATGCCGAACATAATTGTGCAGCCCGCCCTGGGCCGAACTCGACGATTCGTCGAGCGGCTCCCTGGGTTCGTCGGACGTGAACTCAGTTCCACCCGCTGTCTCCCCCCGCACTGCAGACGACGCCGAAGTGGCGTCGCAACAAGCTTCGGGGCAGGAGTAGGTGGTCCTGGAGGAGCCGAAAGGCGACCTCCCGGATCCCAGGAATAAAGGGGACAAGACCCCCCAGGGCTCCGAGTCCGGCTTTGTGCCGGACACCGCGCCGGAATCTTGAACAGTTCCGGACCACGGTAGGCGAACTCCTTCCAAGAGGAGCAAGCCTTCTGAGCCGGCGGCCTCCGTCCAACCGGAGGCGCCGGACAATCTACTGGAGGTGCTTGACGGCGCCTCCATCGACGAGGAGCACCGTACTATTATGAGTACGTTGATCCGGAAGGTTCAGTCTGCCAAGAGTGGACTGAACGAAGCTTGCGCTAGCCTTCTAACAGGCTTTGAGGTAAGCAAAAAAATATGCAAGAATATAACTGCATAGACAGAAGCCCCTGATGCTCTTTTTGGCGTTCGGAAAGAAAAGCCGAATAGAGGATCTATTAAATTTCGCAGGAGTCTAAGAAAAATGAGTCAATATGCGTATGCAGGCTTCTCTGCTATCTACCGCCGCACTGACTGCGGAGGTGGGTGTCCTGAAACAGGACCTCGGGCGGACTGAGCAAGAGCTCGGGCTTGCCAAGCGGCAGCTCGAGGAAAAAGAAGGTAAGAAATGCCTTACAGAAAAAGTGCCTATAAAAAGGCGTGAGTGCAAAAAATAACAGGATTGTACTGCTTATTGTAGGGGCCACGACTGAGGTGGCGACCCTCAAGCAGGCGCTGTCTGAGGCCGAAAAGAAAACGGCCGCGGAGCGCACCGAGCGAGAGAGACTTGGGGCTCAGGTCGGCGAGGTGCAGCAAGAGCTTCAGGCTCTCATCAAAAAACATGAGAGTTTGGAGCTTGAGTCAAAAGCGCAAGCATACGAGCTCGCGTCGGCCCTTGAGACCGCCAAGTATGCCAAGGCCGAAGCCCAAAAGGCCCTCCAAGAGTTGGAGGAGATGAGGAAGATAGCAGTGGGTAAGGCATTCTTTATGCAAAGCAGAAATATAAAAGTAAACTACTTGTTACTTACCCGAATCCGGAGCTCTCAAGGGGCATTCGCAGATCTTCCCCGCAGCGTATCCGCCGCCGCCGCATTCTACCGAGCTGAAGAGGGAAGCTAGACGGAGAAGGTGTACTGGTCTCAGTATTCTGAGGCCGGACACCCCGTGCCCTTGAGCGACCAGCTGAAACAGCTGGTCGAGCTCCACAAGGCGGCCGAACAGGCCATGAAGGGCTTCGTAGTTCGGCTGTGGCCCGGAGAGGCCCTTCCTGGGAGCTATTTCGGGCTGGTGCGGCGGCTGGTGGAGGCCTATCCAAGGCTCGAGGTCATCAAGCGCTCCGTCTGCATTGAAGGTGCCCGGAGGGCCCTTGCCCGTGCAAAGGTGCACTGGGGTAAGATGGACGGTGAGAAGCTTGTGAAGGACGGGCCGCCGCCAGAGAAGGAGCATCGCAAGCCCGAGAACTATTACAAGGATGTTCTTGCAGGTGCCCGCCTTGTGGCGGATGAATGTACCAAGGATGTAATTTTTGAATGAACTCGCTCGTGTTTATCCTGTGCGCTGAAAACTTGTTGATATGCGCTAAGCAATGCTTATTGAATTTAAAATATTATTTTCTATGCGGCCGTTTATCAAAATTTGAGAGATGGCCAGTCGTCGGCTTCTGCCCCCATGCCACTAGTGCTGGGGTGTTCGGGATAAACCTAAGCGCTCTTTTTCCCATGGTTGGGTCCTTCGAGGGAGGCGCTCAGCACAACGAACCAGGCAATCGGACTATAATGCTTGAACACTCTCACTTAGCCATAGAACTTTATAATTTTAAATTTCGGCGAAGCCCCTAGTTCGGAAGACCGAGTTTGGGGCGCTATCCATGCCTTGGCCGGACAAAGCCAGCTCCTCGCTCGAAGCGGCATAAGTCTTTAGGGACTCGAAAAACCTCTCGAACAGCGACCGGTCTCCCGCCTCATCATGACAGTCAGTTTTAGCTTTCTCCACTGAGGTGCTTAACCCAGCTGAACCGGGGCACAATCACAGTGGTTCTCCTAGTGCTACCTTAGCTGATATAGCGGAACGTAAGGCACCAAAACATAGGAGCCGGGCAAACCCAACTATTGACCCAAATCATGATTCGGAGCCGATGCATATAGTGCTATAAGTTCGGGGTGCCGCACTTGTGAAAGTGTACGGACTTCTCACACCATAATGAGGGGTACTGAAGCCCCTGGCGTGTTTGCCGTACCATGGTGTACGGGTGCAATCATGTTATTTAATAAACAGATATATGAAAATAGGATAATGCAAAAAATAGACAAAACGCTATGCATTGTTTATAGAGCGGCTATTTATCAAAGCCGAACGATACAAGTAGTGCGATAAACAAAAATATATTGGACTATTTAACATGTCCTGACTAGGGGCAGGCCGCGGAATTGTATTTAAAACAGGTATACTGCTCGTAACAGAGACCACCTGGGAGTTCCATAATGCGGCATGGCTTGTCTGCCTCCCTGGATCTTGCATCGTTTGTGCGGCGATCGAATTGCCGAATAGGTCGTCCGAAGTGTGGAGTCCTGAAAGTAAGAAGAAAAAGAGAATCCGACAACCCCTAGTACGTTTTAAGCCGTATTTTGGGTGTGCCGTTATTGTGCCCCTTTCCCTGTGCCCATGGTATTTCAAGGGCGTAGTTATGTACGCGAGGTACTGGTTTCGCTATGTCGCAAGGGCTGGGGTTGGGGCCGCATTGCTACACCTGCTCAGAACGTGCCAGGCGGTCTTGTTGTAGGTTACTCCGGGCGCGCTTGGCAGTGTCCGGCTTTTTAACAGCCGTACTGGAGAGTTGCCTAAGAAGGCTGCTTTGTACTTCCACTGCGAGAGCCGCCGTGTACTCCTTCGTACGGAGGGAGCGTTTGGTGTTTCCGTTGACCGTGATTACTCCTCGAGGGCCTGGCATCTTGAGCTTGAGATATGCGTAGTGCGACACTGCATTGAACTTTGCGAATGCGGTTCGTCCGAGCAGGGCGTGATAGCCACTGCGAAACGGGACTATATCGAAGATTAACTCTTCGCTTTGGAAATTGTCCGGGGATCCGAAGACCACGTCAAGTGTTACTGAGCCTGTACAGTTGGCTTCTACACCTGGTATAATGCCTTTAAAGGTCGTTTTTGTGGGCTTAATCCTTGAGGGATCTATGCCCATTTTTTGCACTGTATCCTGGTAAAGCAGGTTTAGGCTACTGCCGCCGTCCATGAGGACTCTTGTGAGATAAAATCCGTCGATGATTGGGTCGAGAACCAATGCGGCGAAGCCGCCATGACGGATGCTAGTGGGATGGTCCCTTCGATCAAAGGTGATCGGGCAGGAGGACCATGGGTTGAACTTTGGGGCGATTGGCTCCATCGCATATACGTCCCATAGCGCACGCTTCCGCTCCCTCTAGGGAATGTGGGTTGTGTATATCATGTTCACTGTCCGCACTTGTGAGGGAAAGCCCTTCTGTCCATTGTTGTTCGGCGGCCTGGGCTCCTCCTCGTCGTTACTATGCAGCCCCTTGTCTTTATTTTCGGCTCTTAACTTGCCTGCCTGCTTGAACACCCAACAATCCCTGTTGGTGTGATTGGCTGGCCTTTCGGGGGTGCCATGTATCTGGCACAAGCGGTCGAGTATTCGGTCCAAACTGGACGGGCCCTGAGTATTCTTTTTGAATGGCTTTTTCCGCTGACTGGATTTATAGCCTCTGAATCCGGCATTAACTGCCGTATCTTCATTACTGTCGTTGCTAACGCGGCGTTTTTGCTTATTCCGACGTGTCCTGCCACTTTTGTCCTTGGTATCCGAATTACCAGGGTTCTTAGCTAAGTTATTACTGTGAGCTAGCCAGCTGTCTTCTCCCACACAAAAGCGGGTCATGAGTGTCGTGAGGGCTGCCATAGATTTTGGCTTTTCCTGTCCCAGGTGCCGGGCAAGCCACTCGTCGCGGATGTTATGTTTGAAGGCTGCTAGGGCCTCTGCGTCCGGACAGTCGACTATCTGGTTTTTCTTTGTTAGGAACCGTGTCCAGAATTGCCTGGCCGATTCCTCTGGCTGCTGAATTATGTGGCTTAAGTCGTCGGCATCCGGTGGTCGCATGTAAGTGCCCTGGAAGTTGTCGAGGAATGCGGCCTCCAGGTCCTCCCAAGAACCGATTGAGTCTGCTGGCAAGCTGTCAAGCCAATGCCGGGCCGGTCCTTTAAGTTTGAGCGGGAGGTATTTGATGGCGTGTAAATCATCGCCGCGTGCCATGTGGATGTGAAGGAGATAATCCTCGATCCATACCGCCGGATCTGTTGTGCCATCGTATGATTCGATGTTAACGGGTTTGAAACCCTCCGGGATTTTATGATCCATTACTTCATCCGTGAAGCATAGTGGGTGTGCGGCGCCCCTGTACTAGGCTATATCACGACGCAGCTCGGAAGAGCTATGTCTGTTGTGTTCGGCCGGCCAGATTTGTTGTATCTAGAGTGAAGATCATCGTCACGTGCTGTAGGGCGCCTGCGCGATCCGTAGATCGATCTTGTTTGTCTTGCCTTATCCTCCAGTACATCTCGCAGGTCTGGCGCGTTTTCCCGTGCCTTAGTTGAGCGGCGTCAGGGCATGGCTTGGGTGGAGGGCCGAGAGGCCTCTCTGTCGCGGCCGCGAGGTGGCCGGTCTGCCATGTCGTGCGCTGGTGATGTAGGCGCTTCCTCCTCTGATCGGGGTAGCGGCCTGCACTTTGGGTAACTCTTGGAGGGGCGTTCGAGTTCATACTCTTTGCCCGCAAGGACTTCAGTCCATCTATCAGCTAGCAAATCTTGGTCAGCTCTAAGCTGTTGCTACTTTTTCTTGAGGCTGTTTGCCGTGGCTAAAAGCCTGGGTTTGAAACGCTCTTGTTCGGCGGGGTCTGATGGTACGACGAATTCGTCGTCATCGAGGCTTGCCTCGTCTTCGGAGGGAGGCATATAGTTATCATCCTCAACCTCTCGGTCTGCCGCTCTCTCATGAGGGCTGGCTTCTCCATCTTCCTGCGCCGAATCTTGATAGGGTGGGTGTTCTTCGGCACTATCCGGGGTAGTATTATCTCCCGTGCCGGAATCACCATTTTTGCTTTGGCAGTATTTAGAGCGGCGCCGCTGACGCCGACGCTTTGGCTGTTTCTTGGAGGGGTCATCCCCCGCTGTTCCATCGCCATCTCCATCTTTTGGAGTGTCCACCATATATATGTCATATGACGAGGTGGCCTTCCAGCGCCCTACAGGTGCTGGTTCCTGTTCGTCTCCTACATCGTCGTCCATACCGTCGATGTCTTCGGAGCAGAAGTCGAGCATGTCGGTTAAATAGTCGACAGTGGCTACAAATTGGGTGGTGGGTGGGCTTTGAATTTCTTCATCGTCTGTATCCCATCCTTGCTGACCATAGTCTGGCCAGGGCTCTCCTGATAAGGAGAGAGACTTGAGAGAATTCAGGATGTCGCCAAAAGGCGAGTGCTGAAAGATGTCCGCGGCGGTGAACTCCATTATCGGCGCCCAATCGGATTCGATTGGCAGGGGCGCGGGGGTTCAGAGTCCAGGGAGGAGTCCGGACCCTCGGAGTCACGGGTCATGCAGAGTGCGGGGCTGGCGTTCGGCTCGATCGCCTTTGAGATCGCAGCCCCCGAGGTGACGTCCAACCGTTCATCCTCGATCGGTGCAATAGGCTCCGAGTTAAGGGTCGGAACCGGTGCGTGTGCGGCCTCCAGGACACTGTTCGGAGGCAGAGCTAGATCATGCCCCTTGAGATAGTGCAGCGCGCTTGGCCGTGGCTCGAACCCGTCGAAGATCAAGTCTCCGCGGATATCGGCCGTGTAGTTTAAGCTTCCAAACCTGACTTGATGGCCAGGGGCGTAGCTTTCGATCTGCTCCAAGCGGCCAAGCGAATTGGCCCACAGAGCGAAGCCGCCGAAAACGAAGATCTATCCGGGGAGAAAAGTCTCACCCTGGAACTCATCGTTGTTGATGATCAAAGGAGCCATCGGGCCTAAAGGCGACGACACAGAGGAACTCTCAATGAAAGCACCAATGTCGGTGTCAAAACCGGCGGATCTCGGGTAGGGGGTCCCAAACTGTGCGTCAAGGCCGGATGGTAATAGGAGACAAGGGACACGATGTTTTTACCCAGGTTCGGGCCCCCTCGATGGAGGTAATACCCTACTCCTGCTTGATTAATATTGATGATATGGGTAGTACAAGAGTAGATCTACCACGAGATCAAGGAGGCTAAACCCTAGAAGCTAGCCTATGGTATGGTTGTTGTGTATGGAGTTGATTGTCCTATGGACTACAACCCTCCGGTTTATATAGACACCGGATAGGGTTAGGGTTACACAGAGTCGGTTACAATGGTAGGAGATCGTGAATATCCGCATTGCCAAGCTTGCCTTCCACGCCAAGGAAAGTTCCATCCGGACACGGGGCAAAGTCTTCAATCTTGTATCTTCATAGTCCAGGAGTCCGGCCAAGGTATAGTTCGGCTACCCGAACACCCCCTAATCCAGGACTCCCTCAAGACCCCTTGAGGATCAAACCCACAAAAACGACCTTTAAAGGCGTCATCCCAGGTGTACAGGCCCATTGCATGGGCTCAATCACACTGGAAGTGGTCTTCGGATCTCCGGACAACTTCCGAAGCGAGGAGTTAATCTTCGATATCGTCCCGTTCTGCAGCGGCTATCACGCACTGCTCGGACGAACCGCATTTGCAAGATTCAATGCGGTACCGCACTACGCATACCTCAAGCTCAAGATGCCAGGACCCAGTGGGGACATAACAGTCAATGGAAACACAGAGCGCTCGCTCCGCACAGAGGAGCACACTGCGGCTCTCGCAGTAGAAGCACAAAGTAGCCTCTTAAGGCAATCCAGCAATTCGGCGATAAAGCCCCCGGACACCGTCAAGCAAGTCCGGAGTAACCTGCAATAGGATCGCCTGGCACGTTCAGAGCTCGCCGAGCAATTCGGCCCCCGCCCTAGTCCCAGCCAAACGGCGAAATCCGTGCCGCGCGTACATAATTACGCATTGAAAATACCATGGGCATAGGCGGGGGCACGACCATGGCACGTCCCACGGTGCAGCTCAACCGCCCTAGGGGCTGAATACCTTTATAATTTTCTCTCTTTCAGGACCTTACTCTCTCGAAGCCCTATCCGGCAATGCAATTGCCGGACACATAATACAACAACCAAGGAGGCAGGAAGCTACGGCGTACAATGGAATCCCCAGGTGGTCTCTGATAACGAGCGAAATACCTGCTTTAAATACAAGTCCGCGGCTTGCCCTTGGATAGGACATGTCAAATAGTCCTATTTTTTACTTATGGCACTACTTATATCAGTACGCTTTGACGTATTCTTTAAATAACAATGCACAACATTAGTCTATTATTGCATTATTTATTCCTTTTGTATATATGTTTATTTACGACAATCAGTACCCGTACATTCTGGTACGGCTAGTATGCCAGGGGCTTTTGTATACCCCATAATACGGCGTGAGAAGTCCGAACACTTTCGACAGTGCGACACCCCGAACTTATAGCATTATATGCACCAGCTCCAAATCCTGTCTTGGGTCAATAGTTGGGTTTGCCCGGCTCCCATGTTTTGGTACCTTACGTTCCGCTATATCGGCTAAGGTAGCACTTGGAGAACTACTGCGATTGTGTCCCGGTTCTTCCGGACGAGCACCTCAGTAGAGAAAGCCAAAACTGACTGTCATGATGAAGCGGTAGCTGGGCGCTGTTCGAGAGGTCTCAAGTCCTTAAAGACTTTTTCCGCTTCGGGCGAGGAGTCGGCCTCGTCCGACTTAGGCGTGTATAGCACCCCAAATCCGGCCTTCCGAATACTAGGGGATTCACTAAATTTAAAATTATAGACTTCTATGGCTAAGTGAGAGTGATAAAGCATTATAGCCCGATTGCCTGGTTCGCTGCGCTGAGCACCTCCCTTGAAGGACCCAAAAAATGGGAAAAAGAGTGCTCAGATTTATCCCGAACACCCCAGCACTAGCTGCATGGGGGCAGAAGCCGACGACTGGCCAACTCTCAGATTTGATAAACGGACGCACAAAAGGTAATATTTTAAATTCAAAAAGCGTTGCATAGCGTAAATGAACTAGTTTTCATATTACAGGATCGCATGAGCAAGTTCATTCAAAAATTACATCTTTGGTACACTCCTCCGCCACAAGGCGGGCACCCTTCAGGACACCATCATAATACATTTCGGGGTTGTGATGCTCCTTGCCCTGCGGCGGCCCCTCCTTCACCAGCTTCTCGGCGTCCATCTTCGCCCAGTGCACTTTCGCACGGGCAAAAGCCCTGTGTGCACCTTCGATGCAGATGGACCGCTTTATGACTTCCATCCGTGGGCAGGCATCCACAAGCCACCTCACCAGGTTAAAGTAGCTGTTCGGCAGGGGCTCGCCAGGCCACAGACGGACTATGAGACCCTTCATGTCCTGTTCGGCGGCCTTGTGAAGCTCGACCAAGCTTCAGCTGGTCGCTCAAGGGCATCGGGTGTTCGGTACCAGTATACTGAGACCAGAACAGCTTCTCCGTTGAGCTCCCCTCCTCGGCCCGGTAGAACTCCGCGGCATCAGAAACACTTCGGGGCAGATCTGCGAACGCTCCTGAAGAGCTCCGAACTCGGGTAAGTAAAAATAAATTTTCTTTCACGTGCTTGCTTTGCATATTGAATGCCTTTCCTGCCGCTATCTTATTAACCGCCTCAATTTCCTGGAGGGCCTTTTGGGCTTCATCCTTGGCATGTTTCACGCTGTCGAGCGCCTTTGCAAGCTCGGACTCTCGCGTCTTAGAGTCAAGCTCCAAGGCCTCGTGCTTCTTGACGGGAGCCTAGACCTCTTGATGCACCTCGCCTACTCAGGCCTCTTGTTTCTCTCTCTCGGTGCACTCTTGGGCCGCTTTGTTTTCAGCCTCGGACATCGCCTTCTTCAGGGTCGCCTCTTTGGTCGTGGCCCCTGGGACATTCATGATGAACCCATTATTCTGCAACCAAATCTTTTTCATATAGACAAGGTATTGCTTACCTTTGTTTTCTTCGAGCTGCCTCTTGATTAGGCCGAGCTCTTCTTTGGACCGCTCAAGGTCCTGCTTCAGTGCAGCGACCTCCGCAGTACATGCGGCAGCGGCCAGCAGCGAAGCCTGCGTATGCAAATAGACATATTCTGATTAGACTCCTGTGATTATTATTCGATCCTCTATTCGGCTTTTCGTCGCGAACGCCAAACAGAGCATCAGGGGCTACTGTCTATGCGGTACTCTTTTCCTACAATCTAATTACTTACCTGAAAGCCTGTTAGGAGGCTGGCGCAAGCTTCAGTTAGTCCGCTTTTGGCGGACTGAACCTTCTCGATCACCGCACTCATGATAGTGCGATGCTCTTCGTTGATGGAAGCGCCGTGAAGCGCTTCCAACAAGTTGTCCGGTGCCTCTGGATGGATAGAGGTCACCGGCACGGGCGGCTTGCCCCTCTTAGCAGGGGGTTGCTTGCCGGAGTCCGGAACCACAGGAGGTTCCGGCACAGTGTTCGGCTGAGGGCCGAACTTGGAGCCCGTGGGAGTCTTGCTCCCTTTGCGCTCAGGGTCCGGAATGTCGCCTCGAGGCGCCTCCAGGACTACCTCCCCTCGGCTTGGTGCCTTCCAAGACAACACCTCAACGTTGTCCGTAGGGCGAGGGGAGGAGGTGGTCGGAAATGAATCGCTATTCATATCCGACAGGTCCAAGGAGCCATCCGACGAAGATACGTCGATATGGGCTCGGGACGGACTGCATAATCATATTCGGCTTAAGGAGAAGCAGTGCAATAAAAGCATACCATGAATTACTCTTGTATCCGAATACTTACGACTTCGTCAGGGGCTTGTCCCTGGGCAACCACTCATCATCGCTATAGGCGGCGGTCGTGGAGTAGTCTGGAAGGAGGGTCCTTCCCTTCTTGGACCCTTCGGCCTCCCCGGTTGGGGCGGCCTTCCTTTTCTTGTCTCCCCTAGTTGGGGGGAGAACTTTCCTCTTCCTCCTCCTCGTCTTCATGGGAGGAGTGCGCCTCAGAGTTATCGGATGGTGAGTCTGATATCACTTGATGCAGGAGACCCTTTCGGGTCCCCGTGGCCTTCTTCTTGGCCTTCTTCTCCGGCACCTCATAAGGTGCCGGAGCCAGCATCTCCGTTAGGAGAGCATCTGCTAGATCTTTGGGCAGGGGGCTGGACAGTCAATCTGGTCCGCTGTCTTGACCCAGTCCTGGAAAACGGCATGGGGGTTTAGATCCCGCGCATGGTCAAATTGGAGAAAGTAAACATCCTATAAAAGACTTACCGGATTCGCAGGGCGCTTCGCGCTAAGTCCGCGGTCCTTGGTAAGGGAAGGAGGTACCTCGGCGCCCTTGAACAGCAACTTCCAGACGTCCTTGTGCGTCGTGTCGAAGAGCTCTCGCAGCGTCTGGTGCTCGCCCGGGTCGAACTCCCACAAATTGAATGCCCGTCGTTGACACGAGAGGATCCGGCAGAAGAGCATAACCTGGACCACGTTGACAAGCTTGAGTTTCTTGCTCACCATGTTCCGAATTCATTTCTGGAGTCCGGTCAACTCCACTGGTGAACCCCAAGACAGGCCCTTCTCTTTCCAGGAGGTGAGCCACGTGGGGATTCCGGATCAAAATTCGGGGGCCGCCACCCAGGTGGTGTCGCGCGGCTCGGTGATGTAGAACCACCCCGATTGCCACCCCTTTATGGTCTCCACATAGGAGCCCTCGAGCCATGTGACGTTGGGCATTTTGCCCACCATGGCGCCTCCACATTCCGCTTGCTGGCCGCCCACCACCTTTGGTTTAACATTGAAGGTCTTCAGCCACATGCCGAAGTGGGGCCGGACGCGGAGGAAGGCCTCGCACACGAGATAAACGCCGAGATGTTGAGGATGAAGTTAGGGGCCAGATCATGGAAGTCCAGCCCATAGTAGAACATGAGGCCGTGAACGAACGGGTGGAGGGGAAATCCCAGTCCGCGGACGAAGTGGGTGAGGAAAACTACCCTCTCATGAGATTCCGGGGTAGGGACGATCTGCCCCGCGTTGGGCAGCCGATGCACGATATCCGCGACCAAGTATCCGGCTCCCACAACTTGTTGATGTCCTCCTCCGTGACGGAAGATTTCATCCACTTGCCTCCCACTCCGGACATGCTTGGAACGGTTTGAGGAGAAAGACGCTGACTTTGGTGTTGGAGCTCGAGTGCGCGAGAATGGATGAGCGAGGAGTAAGAAGGCGTGGGTGAAAAAGGTGAACCCTTATCCCTTTATAAGGGCGGACGAAACTGTACGCCCCCACCTGCCTAGTAAACTCGCTTATTTCCCAAGCGCCGTAATTGATGGCGCGGTTGGGTTACCCACGTCCGTATTGATGAGAATCCCATGATAAGGGGACACGATCTCTGCTTCGACAAGACGTTCCAAGAAGACCGCCTCGCAATATGCGCCGATGCTGGTTGAGAAAAACGGTTCGAATAATGACTGGGCCGTGGTGTGATGTCATGTTACAAAATGTGTCAGCAGATTAGATGTGTGGAAATATTATTCTCTCTACGGTGGTATGTGGAATTTGTTTTACAGAGCCGGACACTATCCTTCTGTTCAAAATCTTCTATGGAGTATTCGGAGGAGGACCCGCCTTGCAATGCCGAAGACAAATCTGTGCGCCGGACTCATCGTCATTGAAGCCTGGTTCAGGGGCTACTGAGGGAGTCCTGGATTAGGGGGTATCCGGACAGCCGGACTATATCCTTTGGCTGGACTGTTGGACTATGAAGATACAAGATTGAAGACTTTGTCCCATATCCGGAATGGACTCTCCTTGGTGTGGAAGGCAAGCTTGGCAATACAGATATGTAGATCTCCTTCCTTGTAACCGACTCTGTGTAACCCTAGCCCCCTCCGATGTCTATATAAACCGGAGGGTTTAGTCCGTAGGACAACAACAATCATACCATAGGCTAGCTTCTAGGGTTTAGCCTCTATGATCTCGTGGTAGATCAGCTCTTGTAATACTCATATCATCAAGATCAATCAAGCAGGAAGTAGGGTATTTCGTTCTTTCATATCAATAGTGGCGCCAATCATTCTATCGAAAGGTCTACCAAGAATAATAGGACATGTAGGATTGCAATCTACATCAAGCACAATGAATTCTACGGGCACATAATTCCTATTTGGAACAATAAGAACATCATTAATTCTTCCCATAGGTTTCTTAATAGTGGAATCCGCGAGATGCAAATTTAAAGAACAATCATCAAATTCACGGAAACCTACCACATCACATAAAGTTTTTGGAATCATGGAAACACTAGCACCCAAATCACACAAAGCATGGCACTCATAATCTTTAATTTTAATCTTAATAGTAGGTTCCCACTCATCATAAAGCTTTCTAGGGATTGAAACTTCCAACTCAAGTTTTTCTTCAAAAGATTTTATCATAACATCAACGATATGTTTAGTAAAAGCTTTATTTCGATTATAAGCATGAGGAGAATTCAACATGGATTGCATCAATGAAATACAATCTATCAAAGAACAATTGTCATAATTGAAGTGGGTTCATCGCTACTTAAAGTTTTGACCTCTCCAATCCAACTTTTATCAATTTTTTCATTAAGATCTATAAACTCTGAATCATTGGGACGCCTTCTAGCTAGAATTTACTCATCTCCAGTCCCATATTTATCAAGATTTATATTATAAAACTAAGATTCAATAGGAGTCACACCAATCACTTTAAGATATTCATCATTATTATCACAAGAAATCGAAGAACACACTTTTACAAACCAATCTCGCTTAGCACGCATCCTAGCAGTTCTTTCTTTGCACTCATCAATAGAAATTTTAATAGCTTTAAGAGACTCAATAATATCATGCTTGGGTGGCATAGATCTAGTTTTCAAAGAATCAATCTCAAGAGAAATATTATCAACGTTCCTAGCCAAATCATCAATCTTGAGCAATTTTTCTTCAACCATAGCATTGAAAACTTTTTGGGAATTAAAAAATGTTTAATATTGTTCTCAAGATCAAAGGGCATCTTATTATAATTTCCATAAGAATTGTTGTAGGAATTACCATAATTATTAGAGGAATTTCTAGAAAATGGCCTAGGGTTGAAAGTTCCTCTATACGCGTTATTACCAAAATTGTTCCTACCAACAAAATTCACATCCATATATTCATTATTGTTCTCAATCAAAGTAGACAAATGCATATCATTAGGATCAATAGGAGCACTCTTACTAGCAAACAATTTGATAAGTTCATCCATGTTTCCACTCAAAGTATTATTTTCTTCAATCGCATGTACCATTTTACTAATGGAAGATCTTTCGGTATGCCATTCTGAGTAATTAGCCATAATATTATCTAGGAGTTTAGTAGCTTCTCCTAAGGTAATTTCCATACGAGATTTCTAGAAGCAAAATTCAATCCGGCTTAAATTTTTTGTATAATCATCCAAAAATTCAAACCAAGAGTAGGGCAATTTCTTATGATCAATTTCATCCTCTCCCAAGATTGTGAAACATGTTCATGATCAAGTTACTTAAAATTCATTATATCAATCCTAAGGGAGATGATCTTAACGGTGGAAAATACTTGGAAATAAAAGCATATTTACACTTATTCCATCAATCGGTACCATTTTTACGGAAAGATGAAAACCAAGTTTTAGCACGACCTCATAGAGAGAATAGAAATAGCTTCAATTTAACAATATCATTATCCACATCTTTTTTATTTTGCATATCACACAACTCAACTAAAGTCTTTAGATGGTATGCGACATCTTCACTAGGAAGGCCGAAAAATTGTTCTTTCATAACAAGATTCAGCAAAGCGACATTAATTTCATAAGATTCCGCACTAGTGGAGGGAGCAATCAGAGTACTAATAACATCTTTGTTAGTAGTACTCGAAAATTCAAACAACTTTGTTTTCTTGAGACATCATGACAAAGCAAGCTATATAGCACACAAGCAACCAAAAAGCAAACAAAAAGATGAACAGAAGAAGGGTGAATAAAAAGGCAAATATTTTTGAGTTTTTCTGAAAACATTTTGGAAGTGGGGGAGAGGAAAACGAGAGGCAAATGGTAAATAATGTAATGCAAGAGATGAAATTTTATGGTGGGTACTTGGTAGGCTTGATGTAGAACCTCCCCGGCAACGGCGCTAGAAATTCTTCCTGCTACTTCTTGAGCTTTCGTTGGTTTTCCCTTGAAGAGGAAAGGGTGATGTAGCAAAGTAGAGATAACTATTTCCCTCAGTTTGAGAACCAATGTATCAATCCAGTAGGAGGTACACGCAAGTCTCCAATCTATGCACCTGCACAAACAATCGAACACTTGCACCCAACACGATAAAGGGGTTGTCAATCCCTTCACGGTCACTTGCAAGGATTAGACCTGATAGAGATAGATATATAAAATAACTAAAACGTAAAACAATGTAAAAACAAATAAATTGCAGCAAGTAATTTCTGGTTTATAGATCTGAAAATATATGATGGAAAATAGACCTGGGGGCCATAGGTTTAACTAGAGGCTACTCTCTTGAAAGAAAACATAAGGTTGGTGAACAAATTACTGTCGAGCAATTGATAGAAAAGTGCAAAGTTATGACGATATCCAAGGCAATGATTGTTAAATATAGGCATCACGTTCGTGTCGAGTAGACTGACTCCTGCCTGGATCTACTACAATTATTCCACACATCGACCGCCGTCCAGCATGCAACTAGAGTATTAAGTTCAAAAGAACGGAGTAACACGTTAAGTAAGATGACATGATATAGATGGATAAACTCAAGCAATATGATGAAAACCCCATGTTTTTACCCTTGATGGCAACAATACAATACGTGCCTTGCTACCCCTACTATGTCATTGGGTGAGGACACCGCAAGATTGAACCCAAAACTAAGCACCTCTCCCATTGCAAGACGAACCAATCTAGTTGGCCAAACCAAACCGATAATTCGAAGAGAAATACAAAGATATCAAATCATGCATATAAGAATTCAGAGAAGACTCAAATAATATTCATAGATAATCTGATCAGAAATACACAATTCTTCGGATCTCGACAAACACACCGCAAAATAATGTTACATCGTATAGAACTCCAAGAACATCGAGGAGAACATTGTATTGACGATCAAAGAGAGAGAAGAAGCCATCTAGCTACTAGCTATGCACCCGTAGGTCTATGGTAAACTACTCACGCTTCATCAGAAGGGCATAGAGTTGATGTAGATGTCCTCTGTGATCAAATCCCACTCCGACAGGGTACTGAAAAAGGCCCCAAGATGGGATCTCATGGGAACATAGGCTTGCGGTGGAGGAAAGTATTTTGGTGGATGCTTCATATTTCTGAATTTATAGTCAAAATTAGGGTTGGAGGAGCTCCGAGAGGCCCACAGGACCTTAGGGCGCGCCCCTGAGGCTTTTGGCCGCCTCGGGACTCCTCTGACTTCATCTCCAAGTCCTACATGTGTCTTATGGTCCAAGAAAAATCATCGCGAAAGATTTATTCCGTTTGGACTCCGTTTGGTATTCCTTTTTTGTAAAACTCAAAACACGGAAAAAACAGAAACTAACACTGGGCTCTAGGTTAATAAGTTAGTCCAAAAAATAATATAAAATAGCATATTAATGCATATAGAACATCTAAAATTTATAATATAATAGCATGGAACAATAAAAAATTATAGATACGTTGGAGACATATTAGTAGGCATGAAAAAATATAGTTGGCCACTGTCGGGGTCAAAACTGGCAGATCTTGGGTAGGGGGTCCCAAACTATGCATCTAAGGATCCAAGGTAACAGGAGGCAGGGCACACAATGTTTACCCAGGTTCGGGCCCTCCTGATGGAGGTAATACCCTACTTCCTGCTTGATTGACTTTGATGAGTATAGGTGAGGGAGTCCTGGATTTGGGGGTGTTCGGATAGCCGAACTATATCTTCAGCCGGACTCCAGGACTATGAAGATACAAGATTGAAGACTTCGTCCCATGTCCGGAAGGTTCTTTCCTTGGCGTGGAAGGCAAGCTAGGCATGCGGATATTCAAGATCTCCTACCAATGTAACCGACTCTGTGTAACCCTAACCCTATCCGGTGCCTATATAAACCGGAGGGTTGTAATCCGTAGGACGAACACATCATAACCATCATCATACCCATAGGCTAGCTTCTAGGGTTTAGCCTCCTTGATCTCGTGGTAGATCTTCTCTTGTACTACCCATATCATCAATATTAATCTAGCAGGAGTAGGGTTTTACCTCCATCGAGAGGGCCCGAACCTGGGTAAAATAAAGTGTCCCTTGTCTCCTGTTACCATCCGACCTTGACGCACAGATCGGGACCCCCTACCCGAGATCCGCCGGTTTTGACACCGACATTGGTGCTTTCATTGAGAGTTCTTCCGTGTCGTCGCCTTTAGGCCCGATGGCTCCTTTGATCATCAACAACGATGAGGTCCAGGGTGAGACTTTTCTCCCCGGACAGATCTTCGTCTTCGGCGGCTACGCTCTGCGGGCCAACTCGCTTGGTCATCTGGAGCAGATCGAGAGCTACGCCCCTAGCCATCAAGTCAGGTTTGGAAGCCTAAACTACACGGCAGATATCCGGGGAGACTTGATCTTCGACGGATTCGAGCCACAGCCAAGCGCGCCGCACTATCTCGAGGGGCATGATATAGCTCTGCCTCCGAACAGTGTCCTGGAGGCCGCATACGCTCCGGCCCCGATCCTCGATTCGGAGCCCACTGCGTTCTTTGAAGGTGAACGGTTGGACGTCACCTCGGGGGCTGCGATCTTAAATGCCATTGAGCCGAACGCAAGCCCCGCGCTCCGCATGGCCTGTGACTCCAAGGAGCCGGACTCCTCTCTGAACTTCGGGTCGTCCGTACCCCCGCCGATCGAGTCAGATTGGGCGCCTGTAATGGAGTTCACCGCCGCGGACATCTTTCAGTATTCACCTTTTGGTGATATTCTGAACTCTCTCAAGTCTCTCTCTTTGTCAGGAGAACCCGGGCCGAACTATGGCCTGCGAGGTTGGGATTCGGACGACGAAGAAATTCAAAGCCCACCTACCGCCCACTTAATAGCCACTGTCGACGATATATCCGACATGCTCGACTTCGGCTCCGAAGACTTCGACGGTATGGACGACGAAGGAGGAGACGAGCAAGAACCAGCACATGTAGGGCGCTGGACCGCCACCTCGTCATACGACATGTACATGGTGGATGCTCCAAAAGATGGAGATGGCGATGGAACAGCGGAGGATGGCACTTCGAAAAAGCCTCCAAAACGCCGACGTCAGCGGCGCCGCTCCAAATCCTGCCACAGCAGAAACAGTGATTCCGGCACGGGAGATAATACTACCCCGGACAGCGCCGAAGAACACCAAAACCAGCAGGATTCGTCACAGGAAGATGGAGAAGACCGCCCTCATGAGAGAGCGGCAGAGCGAGAGGTCGAGGACGATAACTACATGCCTCCCTCCGAAGACGAGGCAAGCCTCGGCGACGATGAATTCATCGTACCATCAGACCCCGCCGAACAAGACGCTTTCAACGCAGGCTTTTAGCCACGGCGAATAGCCTAAAGAACAAGCAGCAACAGCTTAGAGCTGATCAAGATTTGCTAGCTGACAGATGGACTGAAGTCCTTGCGGCCGAAGAGCACGAGCTCGGACGCCCCTCCAAAAACTATCCTAAGCGCAGGCCGCTACCCCAATCAGAGGAAGAAGCCCAAGACAAGGCAGATCAGCCACCTTGCGGCCGCGACAGAGATGCCTGTCGAACATCCAAACAAGCCATGCCCGCAGCCGCTTTACCAAGGCACGGGAACACGAACCAGACCTGTGAGACGTCTTGGAGGACAAAGCAGGGCAAACAAGATCGATCTATGGATCGCGCGGACGCCCGACGGCACGTGATAGTTTTCACTCCGGACACAATAAATCCGGCCGGGCCGAACACAACAGGAACAGCTCCTCCGAACTGCGTCGAGATATAGCCCAGTACAGGGGCGCCGCACACCCACTATGCTTCACAGACGAAGTAATAGAATCCCAGAGGGTTTTAAACCCGTCAACATCGAGTCGTACGATGGTACGACCAATCTGGCAGTATGGATTGAGGACTATCTCCTCCACATCCACATGGCACGTGGCGATGATTTGCACGCCATCAAATATTTACCCCTTAAGCTTAAGGGACCAGCCCGGCACTGGCTTAACAGCCTCCCCGCAGATTCGATCGGCTCTTGGGAGGACCTGGAGGCCGCATTCCTCGACAATTTCCAGGGGACCTACGAACGGCCACCGGACGCCGACGACCTAAGCCACATAATCCAGCAGCCAGAAGAATCGGCCAGGCAATTCTGGACACGGTTCCTAACAAAAAAAATCAGATAGTCGATTGTCCGTATGTAGAGGCCTTAGCAGCCTTCAAGCATAACATCCGTGATGAGTGGCTTGCCCGGCACCTGGGACAGGAAAAGCCGAAATCCATGGCAGCCCTCACGACACTCATGACCCGCTTTTGCGCGGGCGAAGATAGCTGGCTAGCTCGCAGCAACAACTTATCGAAGAAGCAAGGTAATTCAGATACCAAGGACAAAACTGGCAGGTCGCGACGGAATAAACAGAAACGCCGCATCAGCAGCGACAGCAATGAAGATACGGCAGTAAACGCCGGATTCAGAGGCCATAAATCCGGTCAGCGGAAAAAGCCATTCAAAAAGAATACCCAGGGCCCGTCCAGTTTGGACCGAATACTCGACCGCTCGTGCCAGATTCACGGCACCCCCGAAAGGCCAGCCAATCACACCAACAGGGATTGTTGGGTGTTCAAGCAGGCAGGCAAGTTAAGGGCCGAACACAAAAACAAGGGGCTAGACAGCGATGACGAAGAGGAGCCCAGGCCGCCGAACAACAACGGACAGAAGGGGTTTCCCCCACAAGTGCGGATGGTGAACATGATATACGCGACTCATATTCCCAAGCGGGAGAGGAAGCGTGCGCTACGGGACGTATACGCGATGGAGCCAGTCGCCCCAAAGTTCAACCCATGGTCCTCTTGCCCGATCACCTTTGATCGAAGGGACCACCCCACTAGCATCCGTCACGGCGGTTTTGCCGCATTGGTTCTTGACCCTGACGGATTTCACCTTACAAGAGTCCTCATGGTCGGCGGCAGTAGCCTGAACCTGCTCTACCAGGATACAGTGCGGAAAATGGGCATAGATCCATCAAGGACCAAGCCCACAAGGACGACCTTTAAAGGCGTCATCCCAGGTGAAGAGGCCAATTGCATAGGCTCCATAACACTTGATGTGGTCTTCGGATCTCCGGACAACTTCCGAAGCGAAGAGTTAATCTTCGACATAGTTCCGTTCCGCGGTGGCTATCATGCTCTGCTTGGACGAACCGCATTCGCTAAATTCAATGCGGTGCCGCACTACGCATATCTCAAGCTCAAGATGCCAGGCCCTCGAGGTGTAATCACGGTCAGCGGAAACACCGAACGCTCCATCCGTACGGAGGAACACACGGCGGCCCTCGCAGCAAAGGTACAAAGCAACCTGTTAAGGCAGCTCTCGAGTCCGGCCGCTACAAAGCAGGACAAAGCAAAACGCGCCCGAAGTAACCCGCAGCAAGACCGACTGGCGCGTTCAGAGCACGCGTAGCAATACGGCCCCAACCCCAGCCATCGCTAAATAGCGGAGCTAGTACCTCGAGTACACAATTACGCCCTTACAATTCCATGGGCATAGGGGAAGGGGCAGATAAAACAGCATGCCAACAATACGGCATCAAACGTACTAGCGGCTGCCGGGTTCTTCTTTTCTTTCAGGACTCCATACTCTGGATACAGTGTTCGGCCTCACTGCCGCATAGACGATACAGGACCCAGGAAAGCAGGCAAAACAACGCCGCATCATGGAAATCTCAGGTGGTCTCTATTTCGAGCGATATATCTGTTTCTAAATTCCGCGGCCTGCGCCTGGTCAAGACATGTTAAATAGTATAATTTTTTTCGCACTACTTGTATCGTTCGGCTTGAATAAACAGCCTCCTCATAAATAATGCATAGCTTTTTGTCTATTTTTTTGCATTATCTTCTTTTAATATACATATGTTTACTCAAATAACATGATCGCACCCGTACACCATGGTACGGCAAACCACGCCAGGGGCTCTATTACCCTTCTATCTGGTGTGAGAAGTCCGTCCACTTTCACAAGTGCGGCACCCCGAACTTATAGCATTATATGCATTGGCTCCGAGTCATGATTTTGGTCATATGTTGGGTTTGCCCGGTTCCTATGTTTTGGTGCCTTACGTTCCGCTCTATCGGCTAAGGTAGCACTTGGAGAACCACTGCGATTGTGCCCCAGATCAGGTGGGTGAGCACCTCAGTGGAGAAAGCTAAAACAGACTGTCATGATAAGGCGCGAGACCGGTCGCTGTTCGAGAGGTTTTTCGAGTCCCTAAAGGCTTATGCCGTTTTGAGCGGAGAGCTGGTTAAGTCCGGCTAAAGGCGTGGATAGTGCCCCGGTTAAGTCCGGCTAAAGGCGTGGATAGTGCCCCGAATTCGGCCTTCCGAACTAGGGGCTTCGCCGAAATTTAAAATTATAATGTTCTATGGCTAAGTGAGAGTGTTCAAGCATTATAGTCCGATTGCCTGGTTCGCTATGCTGAGCGCCTCCCTCGAAGGACCCAACTATGGGAACAAGAGCCCTCAGGTTTATCCCGAACACCCCAGCACTAGTTGCATGGGGGCAGAAGCCGACGACTCGCCATCTCTCAGTTATTGATAAACGGCCGCACAGAAAATAATATTTTAAATTCAGAAAGCATTGCTTAAGCGCATATGAACAAGTTTTCAGCGCACAGGATACAAACGAGCGAGTTCATTGAAATATTACATCTTTGGCACACTCATCCGCGACAAGGCGAGCTCCAGCGAGAACTTCCTTGTAGTAGTTCTCGGGCTTGTGATGCTCCTTCCCCTGCGGCGGCCCGTCCTTCACCAGCTTCTCTCCGTCCAGCTTGCCCCAGTGTACCCTTACACGGGCAAGGGCCCTCCGGGCACCTTCTATGCAGACGGAGCGCTTGATGACCTCACGCCATGGACAGGCCTCCACCAGCCGCCGCACCAGCCCGGAGTAGCTCCCAGGCAGGGCCTCTCTAGGCCACAGCCGAACTAGTAAGCCCTTCATGGCCTGTTCGGCCGCCTTGTGGAGCTCGGCCAGCTGCTTCAGCTGATCGCTTAAGGGCAAAGGGTGTCCGGCCTCAGAATACTGAGACCAGAACACTCTCTCCGTCGAGCTGTCCTCTTCAGCTCGGTAGAATGCGGCGGCGTCGGATGCGCTGCGGGGAAGATCGAAGAACGCCCCTGGAGAACTCTGGATTCGGGTAAGTAATAGGTATTTCACCTTTATATTCCTACTTTGCATTAAGAATGCCTTACCCGCTGCTATCTTTTTCATATCCTCCAACTCTTGGAGGGCCTTTTGGGCTTAGGCCTTGGCACTCTTGGTGGTCTCAACAGCCGACGCGAGCTCGGATGCTTGCGTTTTTGCCTCAAGCTCCAAACCCTCATGTTTCTTCATGAGAGCTTGCAGCTCTTGCTGCACCTCGCCGACTTGGACCCCAAGCTTTTCTCGCTCGGCGCGCTCCTCGGCCGTTTTCTTCTCGGCCTTAGCCAGCGCCTGCTTCAGGGTTGCCACCTTGCTTGTGGCCCCTACAATAAGCAGTACAATCCTGTTATTTCTTTTTGCAATCAAGCCTTTCTATAGGCACCACTTTTTTTTCCTGTTTCTTCTAAGGGGTATTTCTTACCTTCCTTTTCCACGAGCTGCCTTTTGGCAAGACCGAGCTCTTGCTCGGACCGCTCAAGGTCCTTTTTCAAGACTTCCACCTGCGCAGTCAGTGTGGCGGTGGACAGCAGGGAAGCCTGCATACGCATATTAGACTTTTTATTAGACTCCTGCGAAAATTGTTGGATCCTCTATTCGGCTTTTCTTTCCGAACACCGAACAGAGCATCAGGGGCTACTTTCTATGCGGTAATGAATTTAGCATATTTTTTGCTTACCTGGAAGCCTGTTAGAAGGCTAGCGCAAGCTTCATTCAGTCCGCTCTTGGCAGACTAAACCCTTTGGACCACCGCACTCATAACAGTACGGTGCTCCTCGTCGATGGTGGCGCCTTCAAGCGCCTCCAACAGACTATCCAGTGCCTCTGGTTGGACAGAGGTCGCCGGCTCAGACGGCTTACTCCTCTTGGAAGGAGTTCGCCCACCGCGAGCCAGGACGGTTGAGTCCGGCGCGGTGTCCGGCACAAAGCCGGACTGGGAGCCCTGGGGGGTTTCATCCCCTTTACTCCTGGGGTCCTGAGGATTGCCTTGCGGCTCCTCCAGGACCACCTCCTCCTGCCCTGTTCGGCGGGACGCCGCTTCGGCGTCGTCCGCCCCGCTGGGGGAGACTGCGGGCGGGACAGAGTTCATGTCCGATGAATCCAGGGAGCCGCTCGATGAATCATCGAGTGCGGCTCGGGGTGGGCTGCGCAAATAGTATTTGACATTAGGGTAAGCTGCGCACTTGAAGATACTATGAGTCATTCTGGTATGTGAATACTTACGATGTCGCTGGACGCTTGGTTCTGTCCGGCCACTCCTTTCCGCCCTCTTCGGCGTTGGAGGAGTAGTCCGGCGGAGGGGTCTTCCTTTTCCTCGACCCCTCGGCCTCCCTTGTTGGGGCGGCCTTCTTCTTTTTCGCTCCCCTCGATGGAGGGGGAGAGCTTCCTTGTTCCACCTCCTCGTTTTCACGAGAGGAGGGCGTCGCAGACTCGCCAGATGACGAGCTCGACACCACCACATTGCGGGCACTCTTTCGAGTCCCGATGGTCTTCTTCTTCTTGACCTTCTTCTCCGGCACCACATAAGGCGCCGGAGCCAGCAGCTTCTCTAAGAGAGCTGGGGCTGGGTCTTCGGGCAGAGGAGCCGGACATTTGATTGGTCCGGCTATCTTCAGCCACGCCTGTCAAAGGCAAAGGGAGTTTTTAGATCCCACATAGAGTTAATCTATGTAGAAAAGCTTAACGAACCTGTGAAAGGTATAAATAGCCTACCTCGCCAGCGTTGCGCTGCGAGCTGTATCCGCGGTCCTCGGAAGCGAATGTGGGGCACTCGGCGCCTTTGGTTAGCACCTTCCAGACGTCTTCATACGTCGTGTCTAAGAGCCTATTGAGGGTTTGGTGCTGCGCCGGGTCGAATTCCCACAAAGCGAACTCCCGTTCTTGGCACGGGAGGATCCCGCGAACGAGCATGACCTGGATGATGTTGACATGCCGGATGGGCTTGTCCATCAGGGACCGGATGCAAGTTTGCAGTCCGGTCACTTCTTCTTCGTTGCCCCACGATAGGCCCGTCTCTTTCCAGGACATGAGCCGCGTGGGTGGTCCGGATCGGAACTCAGGGGCCGCGACCCATTTCGAGTCGCGTGGCTCGGTGATGTAAAACCACCCTGCCTGCCACCCCTTTAAGGACTCCACAAAGGAGCCATCGAACCAGAGTGCGTTGGCCATTTTGCCGGCCATAGCACCTCCGCACTCCGCCTGGGTGCCGGACACCACCTTGGGCTTGACGCTGAAGGTCTGGAGCTAGAGGCCGAAGTGGGGGAGGATGCGGAGAAAGGCCTCACACACGATGATAAACGCCGAGATATTGAGGATAAAGTTCGGGGCCAGATCGTGGAAGTCCAGGCCGTAGTAGAACATGAGCCCCCGGACAAAAGGGTGAAGTGGAAAACCCAGTCCGCGGAGGAAATGGGGGAGAAAAACTACCCTCTCATGGGGCCTTGGGGTGGGAAGAAGCTGCCCCGCATCGGGAAGCCGGTGCGGGATGTCCTTGGACAGATATTCGGCCTTCCTAAGCTTTTTGATTTGACCCTCCGTAACGGAGGAAGCCATCCACTTGCCACCCGCTCCGGACATCGCTGGAGCAGGTTGGGGAAGAAAGAGCGAACTTGGGCGTTGGAGCTTGAGTGCGCAGGAGATGGATGGGCAAAGGTGTTGGGGAACGTAGTAATTTCAAAAAATTTCCTACGCACACGCAAGATCATGGTGATGCATAGCAACGAGAGGGGAGAGTGTTGTCTACGTACCCTCGTAGACCGAAGCGGAAGCGTTGACACAACGTAGAGGAAGTAGTTGTACGTTCTCCTCGCGATCCAACCGATCACAGCACCGTTACTCCGGCACCTCCGAGTTCTTGGCACACGTTCAGCTCGATGACGATCCCCGGGCTCCGATCCAGCAAAGCGTCGAGGAAGAGTTCCGTTAGCACGATGGCGTGGTGACGATCTTGATGTTTTACCGGCGCAGGGCTTCGCCTAAGCACTGCAACGATATGATCGAGGTGGAATTTGGTGGTAGGGGGCACCGCACACGGCTAAGGAACGATCTGTAGATCAACTTGTGTGTCTTTGGGGTGTCCCCTGCCCCCGTATATAAAGGAGCCAAGGGGGAGGGGCTGGCCGGCCAAGCCTGGTGCGCCAGAGAGTCCTACTCCCTCTGGGAGTAGGATTCCCCCCCCAATCCTAGTTGGACTAGGATTCTCCAAGGGGGAGAGAGAGAGAGAGGGGGCGCCCACCTCTCCTAGTCCTAATAGGACTAGGGGAAGGGGGGAGGCGCACAGCCCATGAGGGCAGCCCTCTCACCTCTCCTCCAAGGCCCATGTTGGCCCATTATGCTCCCGGGGGGTTCCGGTAACCCTCCCGGTATTCCGGTAAAATCCTGATTTCACCTGGAATGCATCCGATGTCCAAACATAGGCTTCCAATATACCATTCTTTACGTATCGACCATTTCGAGACTCCTCGTCATGTCCGTGATCACATCCGGGACTCCGAACTCCTTCGGTACATCAAAATGCATAAACTCATAATAACTGTCATCGTAACGTTAAGCGCGCGGACCCTACGGTTCGAGAATAATGTAGACATGACCAAGACACGTCTCCGGTCAATAACCAATAGCGGGACCTAGATGCCCATATTGGCTCCTACATATTCTACGAAGATCTTTATCGGTCAGACCGCATAACAACATACGTTGTTCCCTTTGTCATCGGTATGTTACTTGCCCGAGATTCGATCGTCGGTATCCAATACCTAGTTCAATCTCGTTACCGGCAAGTCTCTTTACTCGTTCCGTAATACATCATCTCACAACTAACACATTAGTTGCAATGCTTGCAAGGCTTATGTGATGTGCATTACCGAGAGGGCCCTGAGATACCTCTCCGACAATCGGAGTGACAAATCCTAATCTCGAAATACGCCAACCCAACATGTACCTTCGGAGACACCTGTAGAGCACCTTTATAATCACCCAGTTACGTTGTGACGTTTGGTAGCACACAAAGTGTTCCTACGGTAAACGGGAGTTGCATAATCTCATAGTTAAAGGAACATGTATAAGTCATGGATAAAAGCAATAGCAACATACTAAACGATCGGGTGCTATGCTAAATGTAATGGGTCATGTCAATCAGATCATTCAACTAATGATGTGATCTTGTTAATCAAATAACAACTCCTTGTTCATGGTTAGGAAACATAACCATCTTTGATTAATGAGCTAGTCAAGTAGAGGCATACTAGTGACACTCTGTTTGTCTATGTATTCACACATGTATTGTGTTTCCAGTTAATACAATTCTAGCATGAATAATAAACATTTATCATGATATAAGGAAATAAATAATAACTTTATTATTGCCTCTAGGGCATATTTCCTTCAGTCTCCCACTTGCACTAGAGTCAATAATCTAGATCACATCACCATGTGATTAACATCAATTGTTCACATCATCATGTGATTAACACCCATAGTTCACATCGATATGTGACCAACACCCAAAGGGTACTAAGGTGTGATCATGTTTTGCTTGTGAGATAATTTTAGTCCACGGGTCTGTCACATTCAGATCCGTAAGTATTTTGCAAATTTCTATGTCAACAATACTCTGCACGGAGCTACTTTAGCTAATTGCTCCCACTTTCAATATGTATCTAGATTGAGACTTAGAGTCATCTAGATTAGTGTCAAAACTTGCATCGACGTAATCTTTTACGACGAACCTTTTGTCACCTCCATAATCGAGAAACATATCCTTATTCCATTAAGGATAATTTTGACCGCTGTCCAGTGATCTACTCCTAGATCACTATTGTACTCCCGTGCCAATCTCAGGGTAGGGTATACAATAGGTCTGGTACACAGCATGGCATACTTTATAGAGCCTATGGCTGAGGCATAGGGAATGACTTTCATTCTCTTTCTATCTTCTGCCGTGGTCGGGCTTTGAGTCTTACTCAAGTTCACACCTTGTAATACAGGCAAGAACTCTTTCTTTGACTGTTCCATTTTGAACTACTTCAAAATCTTTTCAAGGTTTGTACTTATTGAAAAACTTATCAAGCGTCTTGATCTATCTCTATAGATCTTGATGCTCAATATGTAAGCAGCTTCACCGAGGTCCTTCTTCAAAAAACTCCTTTCGAATACTCCTTTATGCTTTACAGAATAATTCTACATTATTTCCGATCAATAATATGTCATTTACATATACTTATCAGAAATGCTGTAGTGCTCCCACTCACTTTCTTGTAAATACAGGCTTCACCGCAAGTCTGTATAAAACTATATGCTTTGATCAACTTATCAAAGCGTATATTCCAACTCCGAGATGCTTGCACCAGTCCATAGATGGATCGCTGGAGCTTGCATATTTTGTTAACACCTTCAAGATCGACAAAACCTTCTAGTTGTATCATATACAACTCTCCATTAAGGAATGTAGTTTTGTTTATCCATTTGCCAGATTTCATAAAATGTGGCAATTGCTAACATGATTCAGACAGACTTAAGCATAGATACGAGTGAGAAACTCTCATCGTAGTCAATACTTTGAACTTGTCGAAAACCTTTTGCGACAATTCTAGCTTTGTAGATAGTAACACTACTATCAGTGTCCGTCTTCCTCTTCAAGATCCATTTTTTTTGGCTTGCCGATCATCGGGCAAATCCATCAAAGTCCATACTTTGTTCTCATACATGGATCATATCTCAGATTTCATGGCCTCTAACCATTTCGCGGAATCTGGGCTCATCATCGCTTCCTCATAGTTCGCAAGTTCGTCATGGTCTAGTAACATGACTTCCAGAACAGGATTACCGTACCACTCTGGTGCGGATCTCACTCTGGTTTACTTACGAGATTCGGTAGTAACTTGATCTTGAAGTTACATGATCATCATCATTAGCTTCCTTACTAATTGGTGTAGTAGTCACAAGAACAGATTTCTGTGATGAACTACTTTCCAATAAGGGAGAAGGTACAATTACCTTATCAAGTTTTCTACTTTCCTCCCACTCACTTCTTTCAAAAGAAACTCTTTCTCTAGAAAGTTTCCGAACTTAGCAACAAAAGTCTTGCCTTCGGATCTGTGATAGAAGGTGTATCCAACAGTTTCCTTTGGATATCCTATGAAGACACATTTCTCCGATTTGGGTTCGAGCTTATCAGGTTGAAGCTTTTTCACATAAGCATCGCGGCCCCAAACTTTAAGAAACGACAGCTTAGGTTTATTGCTAAACCATAGTTCATACGGTGTCGTCTCAACGGATTTAGATGGTGCCTCTTTTAACGTGAATGAAGCTGTCTCTAATGCATGATCCCAAAACGATATTGGTAAATCGGTAAGAAACATCATAGATTGTACTATATCCAATAAAGTACGGTTATGACGTTCGGACACACCATTATGCTGTGGTGTTCCAGGTGGCATGAGTTTGTGAAACTATTCCACATTGTTTTAATTGAAGACCAAACTCGTAACTCAAATATTTGTCTCCGCGATCAGATCGTAGAAACCTTATTTTCTTGTCATGATGATTTTCACTTCACTCTAAAATTCTTTGAACTTTTCAAATGTTTCAGACTTGTGTTTCATTAAGTAGATATACCCATATCTGCTCAAATCATCTGTGAAGGTTAGAAAATAATGATACTTGTCGCGAGCCTTAATATTCATCGGATCATATACATCAGTATGTATGATTTCCAACAAATCTGTTGCTTGCTCCATTGTTCCGGAGAACGGCGTTTTTAGTCATCTTGCCCAAGAGGCATGGTTTGCAAGCATCAAGTGATTCATAATCAAGTGATTCCAAAATCCCATCAGCATGGAGTTTCTTCATGCGCTTTACACCAATATGACCTAAATGGCAGTGCCACAAATAGGTTGCACTATCATTATTAACTTCGCATCTTTTTGGTTTCAATATCATGAACATGTGTATCACTACGATCGAGATCCAATGAACTATTTCATTGGTGTGTATGACCATAGAAGGTTTTATTCATGTAAACAGAACAACAATTGTTCTCTAACTTAAATGAATAACTGTATTGCAATTAACATGATCAAATCATATTCATGCTCAACGCAAACACCAAATAACACTTATTTAGTTTCAACACTAATCCCGAAAGTATAGGGAGTGTGTGATAATGATCATATCAATCTTGGAACCACTTCCAACACACATCGTCACCTTGTCCTTTAACTAGTCTTTGTTCATTCTGCAACTCCCGTTTCGAGTTACTAAATTTCAGCAACTGAACTAGTACCAAATACTAAGGGGTTGCTATGAACACTAGTAAAGTAGACATCAATAACATGTATATCAAATATACTTATGTTCACTTTGCCATCCTTCTTATCCGCCAATAACTTGGGGTAGTTCCGCTTCCAGTGACCAGTCCCTTTGCAGTAGAAGCACTTAGTCTCAGGCTTAGGACCATACTTGGGCTTTTCCACTTGAGCAGCAACTTGCTTGCCGTTCTTCTTGAAGTTCCCCTTCTTTCCTTTTGCCCTTTTCTTGAAACTAGTGATCTTGTCAACCATCAACACTTGATGTTTTTCTTTGATTTCTACCTTCGCTGATTTTAGCATCGCGAAGAGCTTGGGAATATTTTCTGTTATCCCTTGCATATTATAGTTCATCACGAAGTTCTACTAACTTGGTGATGGTGGCTAGAGAATTCTGTCAATCACTATTTTATCTGGAAGATTAACTCCCACTTGATTCAAGCGATTGTAGTACTCAGACTATCTGAGCACATGCTCACTAGTTGAGCGATTCTCCTCCATCTTTTAGCTATAGAACTTGTTGGAGACTTCATATCTCTCAACTCGGGTATTTGCTTGAAATATTAACTTCAACTCCTGGAACATCTCATATGGTCCATGACGTTCAAAACGTCTTTGAAGTCCCGATTCTAAGCTGTTAAGCATGGTGCACTAAACTATTAAGTAGTCATCATATTGAGCTAGCAAAAACGTTCATAACGTCTGCATCTGCTCCTGCAATAGGTCCGTCACCTAGCGGTGCATCAAGGACATAATTCTTCTGTGCAGCAATGAGGATCAACCTCAGATCACGGATCCAATCCGCATCATTGCTACTAACATTTTTCAACACAATTTTCTCTAGGAACATATCAAAATAAACACATGAAAGCAACAACGCGAGCTATTGATCTACAACATAGATATGCTAATACTACCAGGACTAAGTTCATGATAAATTTAAGTTCAATTAATCATATTACTTAAGAACTCCCACTTAGATAGATATCTCTCTAATCCTCTAAGTGATCACGTGATCCAAATCAACTAAACCATGTCCGATCATCACGTGAGATGGAGTAGTTTCAATGGTGAACATCACTATGTTGATCATATCTACTATATGATTCACGCTCGACCTTTCGGTCTCTGTGTTCCGAGGCCATATCTGTTATATGCTAGGCTCGTCAAGTTAAACCTGAGTATTCCGCGTGTGCAACTGTTTTGCACCCGTTGTATTTGAACGTAGAGCCTATCACACCCGATCATCACGTGGTGTCTCAGCACGAAGAACTTTCGCAACGGTGCATACTCAGGGAGAACACTTCTTGATAATTTTGTGAGAGATCATCTTATAATGCTACCGTCAATCAAAGCAAGATAAGATGCATAAAAGGATAAACATCACATGCAATCAATATAAGTGATATGATATGGCCATCATCATCTCGTGCTTGTGATCTCCATCTCCGCAGCACCGTCATGCTCACCATCGTCACCGGCGCGACACCTTGATCTCCATCGTAGCATCGTTGTCGTCTCGCCAATCTTATGCTTCCACGACTATCACTACCGCTTAGTAATAAAGTAAAGCATTACATCGCGATTGCATTGCATACAATAAAGCGACAACCATATGGCTCCTGCCAGTTGCCGATAACTCGGTTACAAAACATGATCATCTCATACAATAAAATTTAGCATCATGTCTTGGACTAGGATTCTTCAAGGGGGAGAGAGAAGGAGAGGGGGGCGCCCACCTCTCCTAGTCCTAATAGGACTAGGGGAAGGGGGGAGGCGCACAGCCCATGAGGGCAGCCCTCTCACCTCTCCTCCAAGGCCCATATTGGCCCATTATGCTCCCGGGGGGTTCCGGTAACCCTCCCGGTATTCCGGTAAAATCCTGATTTCACCTGGAATGCATCCGATGTCCAAACATAGGCTTCCAATATACCATTCTTTACGTCTCGACCATTTCGAGACTCCTCGTCATGTCCGTGATCACATCCGGGACTCCAAACTCCTTCGGTACATCAAAATGCATAAACTCATAATAACTGTCATCGTAACGTTAAGCGTGCGGACCCTACGGTTCGAGAATAATGTAGACATGACCAAGACACGTCTCCGGTCAATAACCAATAGCGGGACCTAGATGCCCATATTGGCTCCTACATATTCTACGAAGATCTTTATCGGTCAGACCGCATAACAACATACGTTGTTCCCTTTGTCATCGGTATGTTACTTGCCCGAGATTCGATCGTCGGTATCCAATACCTAGTTCAATCTCGTTACCGACAAGTCTCTTTACTCGTTCCGTAATACATCATCTCACAACTAACACATTAGTTGCAATGCTTGCAAGGCTTATGTGATGTGCATTACCGAGAGGGCCCAGAGATACCTCTCCGACAATCGGAGTGACAAATCCTAATCCCGAAATACGCCAACCCAACATGTACCTTCGGAGACACCTGTAGAGCACCTTTATAATCACCCAGTTACGTTGTGACGTTTGGTAGCACACAAAGTGTTCCTACGGTAAACGGGAGTTGCATAATCTCATAGTTAAAGGAACATGTATAAGTCATGGATAAAAGCAATAGCAACATACTAAACGATCGGGTGCTATGCTAATGGAATGGGTCATGTCAATCAGATCATTCAACTAATGATGTGATCTCGTTAATCAAATAACAACTCCTTGTTCATGGTTAGGAAACATAACCATCTTTGATTAATGAGCTAGTCAAGTAGAGGCATACTAGTGACACTCTGTTTGTCTATGTATTCACACATGTATTGTGTTTCCAGTTAATACAATTCTAGCATGAATAATAAACATTTATCATGATATAAGGAAATAAATAATAACTTTATTATTGCCTCTAGGGCATATTTCCTTCAAAAGGAGGAAGAAGGCGTAGGTCAAAGAGGTGGATCTTTATCCCCTTATATAGGCTGATGCCGTTATGCGTCCCCACCTACCTAATAAAACTCGCTTGCCGCTCACACGCCGTGGTAAATGGCGCGGTTGGGTTACCCACGTCCGCATTAATGAGAATCCCGTTAAAAGGGGCACACGATCTCTGCTTCGACAAGACGTGCCAAGGAAACCGCCTTGTTGAATGTGCTGCGGTGGAACAACAAAAAATAATCCATACAGAAGGCTTGGTCGCAGTGTTATGACGCACTGCGGAATACGTCAGCAGATTTGATTTGTGTTTGTATTATTCTCTATATGGCAATACGTGGAAACTTGTTTTGCCGAGCCGGACACTATTTTTTGGTGTTTATTATCTTCTTGAAGAATCTCGAGGAGGAACCCGCCTTGCAATGCCGAAGACAATTTGTGCGCCGGACTCGTCGTCATTGTAGCCTGGTTCAGGGGCTACTGAGGGAGTCCTGGATTAGGGGGTGTTCGGATAGCCGAACTATATCTTCAGCCGGACTCCAGGACTATGAAGATACAAGATTGAAGACTTCGTCCCGTGTCCGGAAGGTTCTTTCCTTGGCGTGGATGGCAAGCTAGGCGTGCGGATATTCAAGGTCTCCTACCAATGTAACCGACTCTGTGTAACCCTAACCCTATCCGGTGCCTATATAAACCGGAGGGTTGTAGTCCGTAGGACGAACACATCATAACCATCATCATACCCATAGGCTAGCTTCTAGGGTTTAGCCTCCTTGATCTCGTGGTAGATCTACACTTGTACTACCCATATCATCAATATTAATCTAGCAGGAGTAGGGTTTTACCTCCATCGAGAGGGCCCGAACCTGGGTAAAATAAAGTGTCCCTTGTCTCCTGTTACCATCCGACCTTGACGCACAGATCGGGACCACCTACCCGAGATCCGCCGGTTTTGACACCGACAATAGGGGTTACAAGAGTTGATCTACCACGAGATCGTAATAGCTAAACCCTTGATGTCTTGCCTGTCTGATTATGATTGCCTCTACTGACTAAACCCTCCAGTTTATATAGAAATCGGAGGGGCTAGGGTTATACAGAGTCGGTTTACAGAGAAAGGAATCTACACATCTGCATGCCAAGCTTGCCTTCCACGCAAAGGAGAGTCCCATTCGGACATGGGGGAAAGTCTTCTGTTTTGTATCTTCACGGCCCATCAGTCCGGCCCATGTCACATAGCCCAGACACCCGAGGACCCCGTAACCCAGGACTCCCTCAGTAGCCCCTGAACCAGGCTTCAATGGCGATGTGTCTTGCGCGCAGATTGTCTTCGGCATTGCAAGGTGGGTTCCTCCTCCGAACACTTCAAAGTAGTTGATCACTGTCGGATTTCGGGTTCCAGCAAAACCCTTGAGGTTCGAACACTGGGGTGTGCACGAATATCTCTCGCTACCTAATCACGCTCGCATCCTCACCGCGATCTCAAAGCTTAGCGCGTCGAACCTGCAGAAAGAGAGACACAAGAGTTTATACTGGTTCGGGCCACCGATGTGGTGTAATACCCTATTCCAGTGTGCCGTGGTGGATTGCCTCTTGGGCTGAGGATGAACAGTTAGAAGGGAAGAACAACCTCCTGAGGAGAGGTGCTCTTGTGCTTGGTGAACTTGTGTGGTTGAGGGTGATTTGGATGAGTTTAAGATCAGTTGCCTCCTACTGTGGCGGCTATTCCTATTTATAGAGGCCCTGTTCCTCTCCCCAAATATTGAGTGGGAAGGGATCCAACAACGGCCAAATTCGAAGGGAGACAACTAGTACTAGTTATCCCGACTAAAGGTGGTCTTCGCCTGCCAAAGGCTCTGGTGGTGATGCCGTCTTGGGCTCCATGGTGACCTCCGTCCTGTTGCCCTGCTAGTCTTGGTCTCGTTGCACCGATATAGAAACCTTTGCCGGATGCCTCGGGATTCCTCACCTGCGCTTGCCCCTTTAGCACCAAAGAGGAAGCAAGGACACTGTGCGCGCTGGCACCCGCCTGGCTCCAATCGTCATGGCTTGCGTCATAGAAACCTTGCGAGGTGTCCCTTGCCTTGATCTCTTCGCCCCTCGGGAGCCGGCCTGGTGAGGCAGCCCCTGAGGAGGTTTTGTGTCATCCGCTTCACGAGGCTTGGCCCCTCGCGAGGGTCTTGAGTGTTTGCCAGTGAAGAAGGGTCGTACAGGGCCGCTGGTAGAGCCATGCCGTGGGCTGCAGGCAGGCAAGTCTGGGGACCCCTATTCCCAGGATGCCGACAGTAGCCCCGGGCCCAAGGTGCGCTCGGATTTGGCTTCGAGGCGAAGCCAAAGGGCAAGTGCGGAGCGTCGCGGGCCCCAACAACCTGTGGCCCCGCATGACGCGTGGCGATTGATTGGACGTGGGCGTCTCCTCTTCCCCATGCTACCTCGGCAACTGCCCAATTTGACAAGTCCCTGCTGCATGCAGAGAGAAATCATCATTACATGTGATCCGCCGGTTGGCCTTCTCCCACTATAAATGAGGAGGTGGCGGATCCCCCGTTGCTCATCTCTTCCTGCTCCATTCGCTTCCTTTCCTTACTCCATTGCTAGAAGCGACTCCCATGGCGCCCACGAAGAGGTTCTCAGCGGCGGAGAAGGGGACCGGCTGGCTCTCCGCCGCCCAAGCGTGGGTGCGGCCGTCCCCGTAAGCACGCCGCGACCCCCACCGCGGCCCCTTGCAGCCACGGCAGTGCCTCTTCTCGTGGTGGGACTCTCCCAGATCGTGGCAGCCCCGTCGATGAAGGGAGGCACTCCATGGTCACACGGCCTCCCCGACCGTGCTTTCACTCGGTGGAGGTGCTTCTTGAGTTCGTCGTGTGGTCGGAGAATCCGGCCGGCACCTAGCTTCAGCTCCCACGCTTCTTCGTCGGCGAGCTACCAGCCAGAGGTCCAGGCGGGCTCTGGCTACAGGCGGACGGCTGATGCAGCAAAGCTTCATGGGTTGTATCGAGGTCTCCATCGCAGGCAACGTAGCCCTGGACCGCGGTTGGCAAACGTTTGCCCGCGCGGGCGGCCTGGGCAGGCGGTGCACCCTCCACTTCAAATATGACGGCAACGTGACCCTCTACGTGAGGGCGTACGGAGAAGACGGCCGCCGCGTTGGGTGCTGCCCCGAAGATAACAACGGCGACGAGGTGCTTCGCCTTGGCGACGGCCGAGATGAGGGTGAAGATGGTCTTGCCTTCGGCGCCGGCCGCTGCTTGCCCAGCTACGACGATTCTCCCTCCAGCGACAGCTCCAGCAGCGGCGGCTACGACCAGCCGCCACGCCCGCTTCGAGGGTGGCAGCAGGTCATCTCATCGCCGTGCCCTAAGTGAAGCGCGAGGAGGGGTCCGGCTGAGCTCAGGAGATTGCGATGGGTCCGTCCTCGCGAGCTACTGCAGGGGCGCGCACCACTTTTGTTTCGTTCTTTCCTTCCTGCATTTAGAGAGAGACAAGTATGGGGCCCCGTGGGGGCGTGGAACAAACCATGATTTCCAAGTTGCTATGCCAGGTTTATTGTTCCTGTGTCGTATTGCAGCATCAACATTTTATGTAAGCGCATAGAAATGACTTAGCTTGACGTGGTCGAAGTAGTTTTCGCCTTGTGAGGCGCGCCTTTTCCAGTTCCTGACGAGGCTTTCTTGGCCTGGTAGGTGTCCCAGAACTGCAAACATTCGTTAGGAAGCTCTTAGTCTTCAGGGCCCTGGTCGCAGGCGCCACTGGCCACGATCCCGCGCTTCACATGACGGTACCTGAGGGGCACGGATTGAGGGAAGTGCGCCAGCTTATGAGCTCGAACGAGGGTGCCTCACGAAAAACAGGAAAAAAAACCTGGTGAGGGCACTGTTGGGGAACGTAGTAATTTCAAAAATTTTCCTACGCACACGCAAGATCATGGTGATGCATAGCAATGAGAGGGGAGAGTGTTTGTCTACGTACCCTCGTAGACCGAAGCGGAAGCGTTGACACAACGTAGAGGAAGTAGTCGTACGTAGAGGAAGTAGTCGTACGTTCTCCTCGCGATCCAACCGATCACAGCACCGTTACTCCGGCACCTCCGAGTTCTTGGCACACGTTCAGCTCGATGACGATCCCCGGGCTCCGATCCAGCAAAGCGTCGAGGAAGAGTTCCGTCAGCACGACGGCGTGGTGACGATCTTGATGTGTTACCGGCGCAGGGCTTCGCCTAAGCACTGCAACGATATAATCGAGGTGGAATTTGGTGGAAGGGGGCACCGCACACGGCTAAGGAACGATCCGTAGATCAACTTGTGTGTCATGGGGTGTCCCCTGCCCCCGTATATAAAGGATGAAGGGGGGGAGGCTGGCCGGCCAAAGGAGGGAGGCGCAGGAGGAGTCCTACTCCCTCTGTGAGTAGGATTCCCCCCCCCCCCAATCCTAGTTGGACTAGGATTCTTCAAGGGGGAGAGAGAAGGAGAGGGGGGCGCCCACCTCTCCTAGTCCTAATAGGACTAGGGGAAGGGGGGAGGCGCGCAGCCCCTAGGGCTGCCCTCTCACTTCTCCTCCAAGGCCCATGTTGGCCCATTATGCTCCCGGGGGGTTCCGGTAACCCTCCCGGTATTCCGGTAAAATCCTGATTTCACCTGGAATGCATCCGATGTCCAAACATAGGCTTCCAATATATAATTCTTTATGTCTCGACCATTTCGAGACTCCTCGTCATGTCCGTGATCACATCCGGGACTCCGAACTCCTTCGGTACATCAAAATGCATAAACTCATAATAACTGTCATCGTAACGTTAAGCGTGCGGACCCTATGGTTCGAGAACAATGTAGACATGACCGAGACACGTCTCCCGTCAATAACCAATAGCGGGACCTGGATGCCCATATTGGTTCCTACATATTCTACGAAGATCTTTATCGGTCAGACCGCATAACAACATACGTTGTTCCCTTTGTCATCGGTATGTTACTTGCCCGAGATTCGATCGTCGGTATCCAATACCTAGTTCAATCTCGTTACCGGCAAGTCTCTTTTCTCGTTCTGTAATACATCATCTCGCAACTAACTCATTGGTTGCAATGCTTGCAAGGCTTTATGCGATGTGCATTACCGAGAAGGCCCTAAGATACCTCTCCGACAATCGGAGTGACAAATCCTAATCTCGAAATATGCCAACTCAACATGTACCTTCGGAGACACTTGTAGAGCACCTTTATAATCACCCAGTTACGTTGTGACGTTTGGTAGCACACAAAGTGTCCCTACGGTAAATGGGAGTTGCATATTCTCATAGTTAAAGGAACATGTATAAGTCATGGATAAAAGCAATAGCAACATACTAAACGATCGGGTGCTATGCTAAATGTAATGGGTCATGTCAATCAGATCATTCAACTAATGATGTGATCTCGTTAATCAAATAACAACTCTTTGTTCATGGCTAGGAAACATAACCATCTTTGATTAATGAGCTAGTCAAGTAGAGGCATACTAGTGACACTCTGTTTGTCTATGTATTCACACATGTATTATGTTTCGAGTTAATACAATTCTAGCACGAATAATAAACATTTATCATGATATAAGGAAATAAATAATAACTTTATTATTGCCTCTAGGGCATATTTCCTTCAGTCTCCCACTTGCACTAGAGTCAATAATCTAGATTACAAAGTAATGATTCTTACACCCATGGAGTTTTGGTGCTGATCATGTTTTGCTCGTGGAAGAGGCTTAGTCAACGGGTCTGCAACATTCAGATCCGTATGTATCTTGCATATCTCTATGTCTCCCACCTGGACCAAATCCCGGATGGAGTTGAAGCGTCTTTTGATGTGTTTGGTTCTTTTGTGAAATCTGGATTCCTTTGCCAAGGCAATTGCACCAGTATTGTCACAAAAGATTTTCATTGGACCCGATACGCTAGGTACAACACCTAGATCGGATTATGAACTCCTTCATCCAGACTCCTTCATTGGCTGCTTCCGAAGCGGCTATGTACTCAGCTTCACATGTAGATCCCGCCACGACGCTTTGTTTAGAACTGCACCAACTGACAGCTCCACCGTTTAATGTAAATACGTATCCGGTTTGCGATTTAGAATCGTCCGGATCAGTGTCAAAGCTTGCATCGACATAACCGTTTACGACGAGCTCTTTGTCACCTCCATAAATGAGAAACATCTCCTTAGTCCTTCTCAAGTACTTAAGGATGTTCTTGACCGCTGTCCAGTGATCCACTCCTGGATTACTTTGGTACCTGCCTGCTAAACTTACAGCAAGGCACACATCTGGTCTGGTACACAGCATTGCATACATGATAGAGCCTATGGCTGAAGCATAGGGAACATTTTTCATTTTCTCTCTATCTTCTGCGGTGGTCGGGCATTGAGTCTTACTCAATTTCACACCTTGTGCCACAGGCAAGAACCCTTTCTTTGCCTGATCCATTCTGAACTTTTTCAAAACTTTGTCAAGGTATGTGCTTTGTGAAAGTCCTATTAGGCGTCTTGATCTATCTCTATAGATCTTAATGCCCAATATGTAAGCAGCTTCCCCGAGGTCTTTCATTGAAAAACTTTTATTCAAGTATCCTTTTATGCTATCCAGAAATTCTATATTATTTCCGATCAGTAATATGTCATCCACATATAATATCAGAAATGCTACAGAGCTCCCACTCACTTTCTTGTAAATACAGGCTTCTCCGAAAGTCTGTATAAAACCAAAAGCTCTGATCACACTATCAAAGCGTTTATTCCAACTCCGAGAGGCTTGCACCAGTCCATTAATGGATCGCTGGAGCTTGCACACTTTGTTAGCTTCCTTTGGATCGACAAAACCTTCTGGTTGCATCATATACAACTCTTCTTCCAGAAATCCATTCAGGAATGCAGTTTTGACATCCATTTGCCAAATTTCATAATCATAAAATGCGGCAACTGCTAACATGATTCGGACAGACTTAAGCATCGCTACGGGTGAGAAAGTCTCATCGTAGTCAATCCCTTGAACTTGTCGAAAACCTTTTGCGACAAGTCGAGCTTTGTAGATAGTAACATTACCATCAGCGTCAGTCTTCTTCTTAAAAATCCATTTATTCTCAATTGCTTGCCGATCATCGGGCAAGTCAACCAAAGTCCATACTTTGTTATCATACATGGATCCCATCTCAGATTTCATGGCCTCAAGCCACTTTGCGGAATCTGGACTCACCATCGCTTCTTCATAGTTCGTAGGTTCATCATGGTCTAGTAACATGACTTCCAAAATAAGATTACCGTACCACTCTGGTGCGGATCTTACTCTGGTTGATCTACGAAGTTCAGTAGAAACTTGATCTGAAGTTTCATGATCATTATCATTAGCTTCCTCCCTATTTGATGTAGGTGTCACAGGAACAGATTTCTGTGATGTACTACTTCTCAATAAGGGAGTAGATACTGTTATCTCATCAAGTTCTACTTTCCTCCCACTCACTTCTTTCGAGAGAAACTCCTTCTCTAGAAAGTTTCCGATTTTATCAACAAAAATTTTGCCTTCGGATCTGTGATAGAAGGTATACCCAATAGTCTCCTTTGGGTATCCTATGAAGACACATTTCTCCGATTTGGGTTCGAGCTTATCAGGTTGAAGCTTTTTCACATAAGCATCGCAGCCCCAAACTTTAAGAAACGACAACTTTGGTTTCTTGCCAAACCACAGTTCATAAGGCGTCGTCTCAACGGATTTTGATGGTGCCCTATTTAACGTGAATGCGGCCGTCTCTAGAGCATAACCCCAAAAAGATAGCGGTAAATCGGTAAGAGACATCATAGATCGCACCATATCCAGTAAAGTACGATTACGACGTTCGGACACACCATTACGTTGTGGTGTTCCGGGTGGCGTGAGTTGCGAAACTATTCCGCATTGTTTCAAATGTAGACCAAACTCGTAACTCAAATATTCTCCTCCACGATCAGATCGTAGAAACTTTATTTTCTTGTTACGATGATTTTCCACTTCACTCTGAAATTCTTTGAACTTTTCAAATGTTTCAGACTTGTGTTTCATTAAGTAGATATACCCATATCTGCTTAAATCATCAGTGAAGGTGAGAAAATAACGATATCCGCCACGAGCCTCAACATTTATTGGACCACATACATCAGTATGTATGATTTCCAATAAATCTGTTGCTCTCTCCACAGTACCGGAGAACGGTGTTTTAGTCATCTTGCCCATAAGGCACGGCTCGCAAGTGCCAAGTGATTCATAATCAAGTGACTCCAAAAGTCCATCAGTATGGAGTTTCTTCATGCGCTTTATGCCGATATGACCTAAACGGCAGTGCCACAAATAAGTTGCACTATCATTATTAACTCTACATCTTTTGGCTTCAACATTATGAATATGTGTGTTACTACTATCGAGATTAAGTAAGAACAAACCACTCTTTAATGGCGCATGACCATAAAAGATATTACTCATATAAATAGAACAACCATTATTCTCTGATTTAAATGAATAACCGTCTCGCATCAAACAAGATCCAGATATAATGTTCATGCTCAACGCTGGTACTAAATAACAATTATTTAGATCTAATATTAATCCCGAAGGTAGATGTAGAGGTAGCGTGCCGACCGCGATCACATCGACTTTGGAACCATTTCCCACGCGCATCGTCACCTCGTCCTTAGCCAATCTTCGCTTAATCCGTAGCCCCTGTTTTGAGTTGCAAATATTAGCAACAGAACCAGTATCAAATACCCAGGTGCTACTGCGAGAATTAGTAAGGTACACATCAATAACATGTATATCATATATACCTTTGTTAACCTTGCCATCCTTCTTATCCGCCAAATACTTGGGGCAGTTCCGCTTCCAGTGACCAGTCTGCTTGCAATAGAAGCACTCAGTTTCAGGCTTAGGTCCAGACTTGGGTTTCTTCTCTTGAGTAGCAACTTGCTTGCTGTTCTTTTTGAAGTTCCCCTTTTTCTTCCCTTTGCCCTTTTTCTTGAAACTAGTGGTTTTGTTAACCATCAACACTTGATGCTCCTTTTTGATTTCTACCTCCGCGGCTTTTAGCATCGCGAAGAGCTCGGGCATAGTTTTGGTCATCCCTTGCATATTATAGTTCATCACGAAGCTCTTGTAGCTTGGTGGCAGTGATTGGAGAATTCTGTCAATGACGCAATCATCCGGAAGATTAACTCCCAGTTGAATCAAGTGATTGTTATACCCAGACATTCTGAGTATATGCTCACTGACAGAACCATTCTCCTCCATTTTACAGCTATAGAACTTATTGGAGACTTCATATCTCTCAATCCGGGCATTTGCTTGAAATATTAACTTCAACTCCTGGAACATCTCATATGCTCCATGGTGTTCAAAACGTCGTTGAAGTCCCGGTTCTAAGCCGTAAAGCATGGCACACTGAACTATAGAGTAGTCATCAGCTTTGCTTTGCCAGACGTTCACAACATCTGGCGTAGCTCTTGCACCAGGCCTGGCACCTAGCGGTGCTTCCAGGACGTAATTCTTCTGTGCAGCAATGAGGATAATCCTCAAGTTACGGACCCAGTCCGTGTAATTGCTACCATCATCTTTCAACTTTGCTTTCTCAAGGAACGCATTAAAATTCAACGGAACAACAGCACGAGCCATCTATCTACACAACATAGACAAGCAAGATACTATCAGGTACTAAGTTCATGATAAATTAAAGTTCAATTAATCATATTACTTAAGAACTCCCACTTAGATAGACATCTCTCTAATCCTCTAAGTGATCACGTGATCCAAATCAACTAAACCATGTCCGATCATCACGTGAGATGGAGTAGTTTCAATGGTGAACATCATTATGTTGATCATATCTACTATATGATTCACGCTCGACCTTTCGGTCTCTGTGTTCCGAGGCCATATCTGTATATGCTAGGCTCGTCAAGTTAAACCTGAGTATTCCGCGTGTGCAACTGTTTTGCACCCGTTGTATTTGAACGTAGAGCCTATCACACCCGATCATCATGTGGTGTCTCAGCACGAAGAACTTTCGCAACGGTGCATACTCAGGGAGAACACTTCTTGATAATTTTAGTGAGAGATCATCTTATAATGCTACCGTCAATCAAAGCAAGATAAGATGCATAAAAGGATAAACATCACATGCAATCAATATAAGTGATATGATATGGCCATCATCATCTTGTGCTTGTGATCTCCATCTTTGAAGCACCGTCATGATCACCATCGTCACCGGCGCGACACCTTGATCTTCATCGCAGCATCGTTGTCGTTTCGCTAATCTTATGCTTCTACGACTATCACTACCGTTTAGCAATAAAGTAAAGCATTACATCGCGATTGCATTGCATACAATAAAGCGACAACCATATGGCTCCTGCCAGTTGCCGATAACTCGGTTACAAAACATGATCATCTCATACAATAAAATTTAGCATCACGTCTTGACCATATCACATCACAACATGCCCTGCAAAAACAAGTTAGACGTCCTCTACTTTGTTGTTGCAAGTTTTACGTGGCTGCTACGGGCTTTAAGCAAGAACTCATCTTACCTACGCATCAAAACCACAACGATAGTTTGTCAAATAGACTCCGTTTTAACCTTCTCAAGGACCGGGCGTAGCCACACTCGGTTCAACTAAAGTTGGAGAGACAGTCTTCCGCAAGCCATCTATGTGCAAAGCACGTCGAGGGAACCGGTCTCGCGTAAGCGTACGCGTAAGGTTGGTCCGGATCGTCTCGTCCAACAATACCGCTGAACCAAAGTATGACATGCTGGTAGGCAGTATGACTTGTATCGTCCACAACTCACTTGTGTTCTACTCGTGCAAATAACATCAAACCATAAAACCTAGGCTCGGATGCCACTGTTGGGGAACGTAGTAATTTCAAAAATTTTCCTACGCACACGCAAGATCATGGTGATGCATAGCAACGAGAGGGGAGAGTGTTTGTCTACGTACCCTCGTAGACCGAAGCGGAAGCGTTGACACAACGTAGAGGAAGTAGTCGTACGTAGAGGAAGTAGTCGTACGTTCTCCTCGCGATCCAACCGATCACAGCACCGTTACTCCGGCACCTCCGAGTTCTTGGCACACGTTCAGCTCGATGACGATCCCCGGGCTCCGATCCAGCAAAGCGTCGAGGAAGAGTTCCGTCAGCACGACGGCGTGGTGACGATCTTGATGTGTTACCGGCGCAGGGCTTCGCCTAAGCACTGCAACGATATAATCGAGGTGGAATTTGGTGGAAGGGGGCACCGCACACGGCTAAGGAACGATCCGTAGATCAACTTGTGTGTCATGGGGTGTCCCCTGCCCCCGTATATAAAGGATGAAGGGGGGGAGGCTGGCCGGCCAAAGGAGGGAGGCGCAGGAGGAGTCCTACTCCCTCTGTGAGTAGGATTCCCCCCCCCCAATCCTAGTTGGACTAGGATTCTTCAAGGGGGAGAGAGAAGGAGAGGGGGGCGCCCACCTCTCCTAGTCCTAATAGGACTAGGGGAAGGGGGGAGGCGCGCAGCCCCTAGGGCTGCCCTCTCACTTCTCCTCCAAGGCCCATGTTGGCCCATTATGCTCCCGGGGGGTTCCGGTAACCCTCCCGGTATTCCGGTAAAATCCTGATTTCACCTGGAATGCATCCGATGTCCAAACATAGGCTTCCAATATATAATTCTTTATGTCTCGACCATTTCGAGACTCCTCGTCATGTCCGTGATCACATCTGGGACTCCGAACTCCTTCGGTACATCAAAATGCATAAACTCATAATAACTGTCATCGTAACGTTAAGCGTGCGGACCCTACGGTTCGAGAACAATGTAGACATGACCGAGACACGTCTCCGGTCAATAACCAATAGCGGGACCTGGATGCCCATATTGGTTCCTACATATTCTACGAAGATCTTTATCGGTCAGACCGCATAACAACATACGTTGTTCCCTTTGTCATCGGTATGTTACTTGCCCGAGATTCGATCGTCGGTATCCAATACCTAGTTCAATCTCGTTACCGGCAAGTCTCTTTTCTCGTTCTGTAATACATCATCTCGCAACTAACTCATTGGTTGCAATGCTTGCAAGGCTTTATGCGATGTGCATTACCGAGAAGGCCCTGAGATACCTCTCCGACAATCGGAGTGACAAATCCTAATCTCGAAATATGCCAACTCAACATGTACCTTCGGAGACACTTGTAGAGCACCTTTATAATCACCCAATTACGTTGTGACGTTTGGTAGCACACAAAGTGTCCCTACGGTAAATGGGAGTTGCATATTCTCATAGTTAAAGGAACATGTATAAGTCATGGATAAAAGCAATAGCAACATACTAAACGATCGGGTGCTATGCTAAATGTAATGGGTCATGTCAATCAGATCATTCAACTAATGATGTGATCTCGTTAATCAAATAACAACTCTTTGTTCATGGCTAGGAAACATAACCATCTTTGATTAATGAGCTAGTCAAGTAGAGGCATACTAGTGACACTCTGTTTGTCTATGTATTCACACATGTATTATGTTTCCAGTTAATACAATTCTAGCATGAATAATAAACATTTATCATGATATAAGGAAATAAATAATAACTTTATTATTGCCTCTAGGGCATATTTCCTTCAGGCACCTGTCCAGCCCCCTCGTGAGGCGTGCGAGAGAGAGCACAGGTCAAAACAAGGAACCGAAGGAAGAAACGGAGGCAAAGGGCGATGAAATCAAACCGGCAAGGAACACCAGAAAGGAAATTTCCATTAAAGAGGGGCAAGCCAACCACGGAAAGCAAATGAAAAGCCGCGTCCGGCACCTAGTCTAGTCTTCCTGTCTTCTCACCAGTGTGGAGCTAAGTGCTGCCACTAGGACGTGGGAGGGAGCCCCCGAGGCCCGAGCACGGCACTCCTGCGACTCTGGGGCGTGTACAACCCAACTCATTATTACGTGAAAGTGTCACGAGCGGAGACCTTTACAGGCACTGAGCCTTCTTCACAGGCGCTGGGCCTTTCTTCATGGGTAGAACTTCCAGAGGTGTTGGATGTTCCAGGCGTTCTGGATGGGGACCCCGTCCTGCGTTACCAGGCGCACGGCGCCAGGCCTGGAGACGTGGGCGACCCTAAACAGACCCTCCCACATGGGCGAGAGCTTATGCAGCCCTTCCCTGAAGAGCACCCGCCTTAGGACGAGGTCACCCACCTCGAGCGTCCTGGGGCGGATGCTGAGGCAGTGGTACCGCCGTAGTGCCTGCTGGTATCTTGCTGCTCGAAGCGTGGCTTCACAGCGGCATTCCTCCCCCAGCACAAGGTCCATCCCCCGCATGGCATCCTGCTGCGTCTCATCAAATGCCAGGACCCGCGCGGAGCGATGCTTGACCTTGTGAGGGAGAACTGCTTCTGCTCCGTAGACAAGGAAGAACGGGGTCTCGCCTGTTGGCTTGGTGGCGGTGGTGCGGATGGACCACAACACAGACTGGAGCTCATCGTGCCAGCCCCTGCCGCAGGCCTCAAGCTTCTTCTTGAAGGTCCTGGTCTTGAGGCCTCTCAGGACCTCCGCGTTGGCACGTTCGGCCTGACCATTGCTCCTGGGGTGTGCCACCAAAGCGTAGCAGATCTGAGTTCCAAGGTTAGCACAATATGTCTTGAAAAGATTGCTAGTGAACTGCGAGCCATTGTCGGTGATGATGCGGTTGGGGAACCCGAACCGGCTCACGAGACCCTTGATGAACATGACCGCAGATCCGGCCGAGATGGTGCATACGGCTTCTACCTCCGCCCACTTGGTGAACTTGTCGATGGAGATGTAGTGGTAGCGGTAGCCCCCATGCGCTCGAGGGAACGGACCCAAGATATCTTGCCCCCGGACCGCGAATGGCCATGAGAGTGGGATGGTCTGGAGGCCCTGAGCCGGCTGATGGATCTGCTTGGCGTGGAATTGACAGGCCACACAGGACTTCACCAGCTTAGTCGCGTCGTTGAGCACCGTAGGCCAATAGAACCGACTGCAGAACGCCTTGCCGACGAGGGTTCGTGATGATGAGTGGTGCCCGCAGTCTCCGCCGTGTATGTCAGCTAGTAGGTCTTTCCCCTGTTCCCTGGAGATACAACACCGGGAAACATCATTCGACCACTTCCTGTACAACTCACCGACCTGGATGCAGTACGCCGTGGCCTACCGCGCCACGCGCTCCACATCTTCCTCCTTCTCTGGCAGCGTCCCTTGCGTCAGGTACTCCTTGAACTCCTTGGTCCAGCACACCTCCGCAGGCTCGAGCGCCGAGAGTAGGCGCGCTCCCAAGGTCGGGCTGCAGGCTGGGGCTCCCGAGGCAGGTGGTTGGGAGAGCTCCTCTCGAGGCAGCGCCGTCCTCGAAAGTGGCAGTGTTGCCGACAGCTTGAAAACCCGCTCCTCGAAGACGCCAGGCTCTTGGGGTAGCCGCTCGGATGCTGTCCTGGCGATGTCGTCGGCTTCCTTGTTGGTGTCGCATGGCACGTGCTGCAATTCTAGGCCCAAGAACTGTTTTTCCATTTTGCGTACCTCCGCAAGGTATGCCTCCATGTGCTTGTTGGAAAAGTTGACGAGGAGCTATGGGTCGCCCTTGATGGTGAGGTGCTTCACCCCCAAGGCCACCGCAGCCTTGAGGCCAGCTATGAGGCCTTCGTACTCTGCTATGTTGTTGGAGACCTTTTTTCCCTGCTAGAAGCAGAGCTGCATGACGTAGTAGAGCTTGTCCTGCGTGGGCGAGATGAGCACCACTCCAGCTCCCACGCCCTGGCGTGCAAATGCGCCATCGAAGTACATCACCTATTCGTTCGGTGCTTCACTCCCTAGCGAGAGGGACCGATCCTCTCCTGCTTCAAGCTCTAGGGAATCCATCCATTCTGCCACGAAGTCGGCGAGCGCAGCCCCCTTGATGACCCTGGTTGTGCTGAACTCCAGCTGGAATGCCTGCAGCTCGATATTCCACTCGGCGACTCTTCCAGCAGCATTAGGGCTCCTGAGCACCCTTTCCAGTGGGTAGGCCGAGACGACCTTGATTGGGTGACCTTGAAAGTAGTGCCGTAGCTTACGCAAGGCCACCAAAAGCGCGAGCAAGAACTTCTAAGGCATGGGGTATCGTGCCCTTGCATCCTGCAGTACCATGCTGACGAAATACACTGGATGCTCGACGAGGGCGGGCGCGTCAAAGGGAGCCGCATCTGTCGAAGGTTGGGGCGCCTCCTAAGGAAACTGGACCTTGGGAGGCTGGTCGCCCGTTGGAGCCTCGGCAGGCCTAAGGTCGCCATCCTGCTGAGCCGTGCCATCCGTTTGTGTTGCTGCAGCCCCAACGGTCTCCTTCGAGTCTTGCGTCGCACCGGCTGGGGGCGCGGTTCGGTGTGACATGTGCTTGGCCTGGCACTCTTCCCGAACCGCCACCAGGGATGCACTGGCTCAGTAAGGGGTGGCGGCGAGGTAAAGCACCAGGGGCTCGAGAGGCTGGGCGCGACCATCACCGGAGGGCTGGTCAAATATCTCTTGAGGTCTTGAAACGCTTGGTTAGCCTCCGGAGTCCACTCGAACGGACCCTTCTTCTTCATCAGCTTGAAGAACGGTAGGGCACACTCTCCCAGCTTAGAGATGAAGCGCCCCAGCGAAGTCGCGTAGCCGGTAAGCTTCTGCATCTCCTTGAGTGTTTGTGGCGGGCTCATGTCTTCAATTGCCTTGACCTTTTCTGGGTTGGCTTCAATCCCCCTGTGAGACACGAGGAAGCCCAGCAGTTTGCCGGAAGTCCACCTGGCATAGGCTCGCGAAGGTTGTTGGGGAACGTAGTAATTTCAAAAAATTTCCTACGCACACGCAAGATCATGGTGATGCATAGCAACGAGAGGGGAGAGTGTTGTCTACGTACCCTCGTAGACCGAAAGCGGAAGCATTAGCACAACGGGGTTGATGTAGTCATACGTCTTCATGATCCGACCGATCAAGTACCGAACGCACGGTACCTCCGAGTTCAGGACACGTTCATCCCGATGACGTCCCTCGAACTCCGATCCAGCCTAGTGTTGAGGGAGAGTTTCGTCAGCACGACGGGGTGGTGACGATGATGATGTTCTACCGACGCAGCGCTTCACCTAAGCACCGCTACAGTATTATCGAGGTGGACTATGGTGGAGGGTGGCACCGCACACGGCTAAAAGATCAAACGATCAATTGTTGTGTCTCTAGGGTGCCCCATGCCCCCGTATATAAAGGAGCAAGGGGGGAGGTGCGGCTGGCTAGGAGGGGCGCGCCAGGAGGAGTCCTACTCCAACCGGGAGTAGGACTCCCTCCCTTTTCCTAGTTGGATTAGGAGTGGAGGGGGAAAGAGGAGGGAGAGAGGAAGGAAGGGGGGGGGGCGCCGCCCCCCTCTCCTTGTCCTATCCGTACTAGGGGGACGGGCACGCGGCCCTGCCCTAGCCGCCTCTCCTCTTCTCCACAAGGCCCACTATGGCCCATTAAGCCCTCGGGGGGTTCCGGTAACCCCTCGGTACTCCGGTAAAATCCTGATTTCACCCGAAACACTTTCGATATCCAAATATAGGCTTCCAATATATCAATCTTCACGTCTCGACCATTTCGAGACTCCTCGTCATGTCCGTGATCACATCCGGGACTCCGAACAACCTTCGGTACATCAAAACTCATAATTTAACTGTCATCAAAACTTTAAGCGTGCGGACCCTACGGTTTCGAGAACTATGTAGACATGACCGAGACACGTCTCCGGTCAATAACCAATAGCAAAACCTAGATGCTCATATTGGCTCCCACATATTCTACGAAGATCTTTATCGGTCAGACCGCATAACAACATACGTTGTTCCCTTTGTCATCGGTATGTTACTTGCCCGAGATTCGATCGTCGGTATCTCAATACCTAGTTCAATCACGTTACCGGCAAGTCTCTTTACTCGTTCTATAATACATTATCCCGCAACTAACTCATTAGTTGCAATGCTTGCAAGGCTTAAGTGATTTGCATTACCGAGAGGGCCTAGAGATACCCCTCCGACAATCGGAGTGACAAATCCTACTCTCGAAATACGCCAACCCAACAAGTACCTTCAGAGACACCTGTAGAGCACCTTTATAATCACCCAGTTACGTTGTGACATTTGGTAGCACACAAAGTGTTCCTCCGGTAAACGGGAGTTGCATAATCTCATAGTCATAGGAAGAAAGCAATAACAACATACTAAACGATCGAGTGCTAAGCTAACGGAATGGGTCAAGTCAATGACATCATTCTCCTAATGATGTGATCCCGTTAATCAAATGACAACTCATGTCAATGGCTAGGAAACATAACCATCTTTGATCAACGAGCTAGTCAACTAGAGGCATACTAGTGACACTCTGTTTGTATATGTATTCACACAAGTATTATGTTTCCGGTTAATACAATTCTAGCATGAATAATAAACATTTATCATGATATAAGGAAATAAATAATAACTTTATTATTGCCTCTAGGGCATATTTCCTTCAGTCTCCCACTTGCACTAGAGTCAATAATCTAGATTACACAGTAATGATTTTAACAACAATGTAGCCCTGGTGCTGATCATGTTTTGCTTGTGGAAGAGGCTTAGTCAACGGGTCTGCAACATTCAGATCCGTATGTATCTTGCAAATTTCTATGTCTCCCACCTAGACTAGATCCCGGATGGAATTGAAGCGTCTCTTGGTGTGCTTGGTTCTTTTGTGAAATCTCGATTCCTTCGCCAAGGCAATTGCACCAGTATTGTCACAAAAGATTTTCATTGGACCCGATGCACTAGGTATGACACCTAGATCGGATATGAACTCCTTCATCTAGACTCCTTCATTCGCTGCTTCCGAGGCAGCTATGTACTCTGCTTCACACGTAGATCCCGCCATGATGCTTTGTTTAGAACTGCACCAACTGACAGCTCCACCGTTCAATGTAAACACGTATTCGGTTTGCGATTTAGAATCGTCTGGATCAGTGTCAAAGCTTGCATCGACGTAACCATTTACGACTAGCTCTTTCTCACCTCCATAAACGAGAAACATATCCTTAGTCCTTTTCAGGTATTTCAGGATGTTCTTGACCGCTGTCCAGTGATCCACTCCTGGATTACTTTGGTACCTCCCTGCTAAACTTATAGCAAGGCACACATCAGGTCTTGTACACAACATTTCATACATGATAGAGCCTATGGTTGAAGCATAGGGAACATCTTTCATCTTCTCTCTGTCTTCTGCAGTGGTCGGGCATTGATTCTTACTCAACTTCACACCTTGTAACATAGGCAAGAACCCTTTCTTTGCTTGATCCATTTTGAACTTCTTCAAAACTTTGTCAAGGTATGTGCTTTGTGAAAGTCCAATTAAGCGTCTTGATCTATCTCTATAGATCTTGATGCCCAATATATAAGCAGCTTCACCGAGGTCTTTCATTGATAAACTCTTATTCAAGTATCCCTTTATGCTATCCAGAAATTCTATATCATTTCCAATCAACAATATGTCATCCACATATAATATCAGAAATGCTACAGAGCTCCCACTCGCTTTCTTGTAAATACAGGCTTCTCCAAAAGTCTGTATAAAACCAAATGCTTTGATCACACTGTCAAAGCGTTTATTCCAACTCCGTGAGGCTTGCACCAGTCCATAAATGGATCGTTGGAGCTTGCACACTTTGTTAGCTCCCTTTGGATCGACAAAACCTTCTGGTTGAATCATATACAACTCTTCTTCCAGAAATCCATTCAATAATGCAGTTTTGACATCCATTTGCCAAATTTCATAATGATAAAATGCGGCAATTGCTAACATGATTTGGACAGACTTAAGCATCGCTACGGGTGAGAAGGTCTCATCATAGTCAATCCCTTGAACTTGTCGAAAACCTTTTGCAACAAGTCGAGCTTTATAGATAGTAACATTACCGTCAGCGTCAGTCTTCTTCTTGAAGATCCATTTATTCTCAATGGCTTGCTGATCATCGGGAAAGTGAACCAAAGTCCATACTTTGTTCTCATACATGGATCCCATCTCATATTTCATGGCTTCTAGCCATTTTGCGGAATCTGGGCTCACCATTGCTTCTTCATAGTTCGTAGGTTCGTCATGGTCTAGTAACATAACCTCCAGAACAGGATTACCGTACCACTCTGGTGCGGATCTTAGTCTGGTTGACCTACGAGGTTCAGTAACAACTTGATCTGAAGTTCCATGATCATCATCATTAACTTCCTCACTAATTGGTGTAAGCGTCAGAGGAACCGGTTTCTGTGATGAACTACTTTCCAATAAGGGAGCAGGTACAATTAACTCATCAAATTCAACTTTCCTCCCACTCACTTCTTTCGAGAGAAACTCCTTCTCAAGAAAGGATCCATTCTTAGCAACGAATGTCTTGCCTTCGGATCTGTGATAGATGGTGTACCCAACAGTCCCCTTTGGGTATCTATGAAGACAATTTTCTCCGATTTAGGTTCAAGCTTATCAGGTTGAAGTTTTTTCACATAAGCATCGCAGCCCCAAACTTTAAGAAACGACAACTTTGGTTTCTTGCCAAACCACAGTTCATAAGGCATCGTCTCAACGGATTTCGATGGTGCCCTATTTAAAATGAATGCAGCCGTCTCTAAAGCATAACCCCAAAATGATAGCGGTAAATCAGTAAGAGACATCATAGGTCTCACCATATCTAGTAAAGTACGATTACGACGATCGGACACACCATTACGCTGTGGTGTTCCGGGTGGCGTGAGTTGCGAAACTATTTCGCATTGTTTTAAATGTAGACCAAACTCATAACTTAAATATTCTCCTCCACGATCAAATCGTAGAAACTTTATTTTCTTGTTACGATGATTTTCAACTTCACTCTGAAATTCTTTGAACTTTTCAAATGTTTCAGACTTATGTTTCATTAAGTAGATATACCCATATCTGCTTAAATCATATGTGAATGTGAGAAAATAACGATATCCGCCGCGAGCCTCAACATTCATCGGACCACGTACATCTGTATGTATGATTTCTAATAAATCTGTTGCTCGCTCCACAGTTCCGGAGGACGGCGTTTTAGTCATCTTTCCCATGAGGCATGGTTCGCAAGTTGTCGGGGATATACCCCGTGGTATCACCCGGTCGGAGTCGTAACCCGGCTGGAACTTGGTAAACCGTCGGATGGTAAACCGGCAAGTGTTAAGGTAGGTGGCTAAGACAGATGGTAAACCGGCAGGTGGTAAACCGGCAAGTGTTAAGGCAGGTGGTAAACCGACAGGAGTTAAGTCAGATGATAACTCAGCAGGACCATCTTAAACCGGTAGACCATCTTAAACCGACAAACAGTGATAACTGGGTTGCCAGGGGTTATGAAGCCCGAGACATTATGAAGCCCGAGACGTTATGAAGCCCAAGATGTTAAGAAGCCCATAAAGAGGAGTCAGAATAGTTAAGTCTTAAGTCCGAGTTGGACTCTACATATAACCCGCCCCTTCAACTTATATAAGGAGGGGCAGGGCTCCCCAATGAGGGACAAGCTACAAGTAAGGAGAAACAATCTCTAGGCTAGACACAACTAGGAGAGCCGATTTACCGGCGACTCCTTCATGATGATAATGAGACCTAGCCTCAAACAACATGTAGGGTTGTTATCGGATGATGTTTCCCGGGGCCCGAAGCTGTCTAAATCCCTGTCTTGTGTTGCGTCTCTCGATTCCGCTCAACCCCTCTCAAGCTACCACATACATGCGTTGGTCTCACGACTAAGTCCTCACCCTAGGACATATGCCGTGACAAAACCATGACAGTTGGCGCCCACCATGGGGCCTGCGCACGGTGATATTGAGTTCTTGAAGGGATTCCTCCAGGGATCGAGAAGCTTGCAATTTTTTGTAGAAGAAGAATCATTGCGGAAGGATTACAATCAGATTTGATACTCATCTGGGATTCAAGAGAGATTAAGGTTATGATCCGTTCGTAGCCACAAGTCGCCGAGATCAACAGAGCCACCGCAAATCACTGAGGAAGCAGTCACGAGCATGTTATCATGGTTTCCACATGAAGACTATGGCCAATCAATCTTGACCCTGGGAAGGACTCGGACGCAGCCACAACCTGGGTATTAGCCGACTCGATGCACTATATCTCGCCTGATCGGTTTACTGCCTTGCGGTGGGAACGTGTTGAACCGCCCCGCATTGGAGCTGGCTGTGGACGTTGACCCAGATCTCCGCCTCCTGTGCTGTGGCCTGTCGCGATCGAGCCACCCCGGCCTCCGTCCCCTTAGCTTTTCTTGCTGCCGTTCCACCACGGCCTCGCCGTTTTCCTTCAGTCGTAAGCCATCTCAAAACTGCCATTGTCAGGTTAGGTTCAGAAAGGAAAAAGAATAAGAGGAAAGAACACTACTTGGAGGAAGACACGGATTTGAGTCAGTAGAGCCGTCTACAACTCGGAAAAGCGAACATGGGCACGGCCTCCGCCGGTGTGCCGTCGCGGCCGCGGCCACGGCGACGGCCTCGCATCCAGCCACCTGTCTCCGATGCCTAGCTGGTCTGCCCCAACAATCGCGGCCTCGCTCCGCCCCTGCCGCGGCCGAGTCGCCGCTGCGATTTCCGCCTGTGCGTCACAGCCGCCCCACAAACCGGCCACAGACCAGCTTCGCTCTCGAGTCGCCGTCGCAGTCCCCGCTTCTGCCGAGGCTGAGCCCCTGTCCGATCCGAACCGGTTTTCAAAACCGGTGCGGTCTTGCCTCATTTCGCCCGCACGGCCTCCGAGCCGCCCTCGTCTTCATCACCAGTAAACCGCCACTGGTTCAGCCGCCGCTCTGTGCTGTGGCTTCACCCCTGTCGACCCGACCGGCCATGACCTGCTGCCGCACCTTTAGGCCACAAGTTTGCCTTCACCGCGGCCGGTTCCACACCTTGCGCCGTCTCACGCCGCCGCCACAGCATCCCGCCCGGCCTCCTTCCCACGCAAGTTCGCCTTCGTTGACCTGCTGCCGACCACTTCTTCTCGGTCGCTGAGCCAACACCTCCGGGGCTGGCCTCGCCTCCGCTGTCGTTTGCTGCCAAACCGTCCGGTCTCGCGCCTAAACTACCGCTGTACTCCAGCCTGGCCGAGTTGCCGTCGCCGGTTCACCTCTGCTCGAGCCGCTGCCGGGTCGCCACGGACTTGCCCTGCTGCCGTGGGCTGGTTCGCCATCACCAAATCACCTCCAGCTGCCGCTTTGCTTTGCCTCACCCTCACCTGAGGGCTACCGCACTATGGGCTGCCGCAGTCGCTGTCGTGCTAAGTCGTCGTTGTCGGCCTGCTTGTTGAGCCGTTCGATGGTGAACCGCCTCGACCACAGTCACTGCCTATAAGCTGCCACTTTGCCGAGCGCCGCCACCTCCGAGTTTCCATTCCCGTCGTCGCAAACTGGCCACACCTCCACATCCGCGGCCTCGGTGTACAATTGACCCAAGGATTCTTCGGAGAGAACACTCTACGATTATTAATTATGTGCGTTCTGGTAGTACACCTGGAGACAAGGAAGGATTATACTCAAGATGTTGTGGATTGGCAACGGCAGCAAGTCGATTCAAGGATAATTGCTCTGAATACCTTGAAGCAAATAAAGATCTTTTGCACACCTTAATTCCTGGGTACGAGCTGGCCAGGACCCGGACTACACCGCCGCTCTTCTGCGCCGCTTCCACCTCGCATCCGCGGTCGCAAGCCGCCTGCGGCTGCACACTGCTCTTCTGCGAGCTGTCTCTATTTCGATGCTCGTCCACAACCGATGTTCGCCTCTGCCTCTATGGGCCGGTGCTGGCAATGCACTGGATTCCTGATGGACACACGCTGAATTGTTAACCCGGGGGTCCGGTTTGCAGGGACACATCCGGTTATCCGGCGGACCCAGGTAAAATTATTATTATATGGTTCAATCAACAAATCGAAGGCCGCGACAAATGTTCGCCCGCATTGAGTTGTCCAACGGACAACGGCAATAAGCATAAATCTTGATGCCTGATCGGTCTAGTTATCTAAACTTGGTTTGCGCCATCAGTATAATCCGACAAAAAATGGCAGGTGATATCCATCTAAGTATATTTTATTGGCACATATGATTTTTCTCAAGAAACAATCACTTTGGTCTGTTATATATTTTGTGCAGGATAATGATTCATTGTAAAGGTGGTGCATGTTGTGCCTATGGAGCGTGCATTAGCATCGTCATGCACTGGCGTTCGCACTTACTTGCTGTTAAATGGCTGTGCAAAAGTCGCCACCCTTGCGGCCCGGTCTACATCGACTTGCCGGGATCGTGTTTGATCGCTGTTCAATGAATGTGCACAAAAGCCGCCGCCTCTACGGACCTGGTCTACATTGACTCGCCCGTCCGTGCCGGTTTACAACACCAGCAGGGCCGGCCATGGGTAGGGGCAAGAAGGGCAACGCCCTAGGGCCCAGCCCGATGGGGGGCCCAACCCTGTGCACATATGCTACACAGCCGAACAAAATGGGCCTTAAAGCATGTAGTCCAATCAGTTAGGTTACATTCTGCTAGAAAAAACTAGTAGGTTACGTGAATTGTGAAAGTCACCATCCCAGTTTCGATTCAATCGATCCATCTCGTAACACCAGCCACCGTCGTTTCTTCTTCCTGTCTCCTCGTTCCCCGTTCCTCTCCTACTCCCGAAGCATGCAGCATGCCTAGCAAATTAATGGATATTGCCGCTAAAGTTGATTTCTTTGATACACTTTCAGTTTCTTCATCTCACTCCCCTATGGATTTGCATATAAGTATTCTCATCTACCGGACGGCCACAGGCAGAGCGCAACACTTCATAAGCTCATTCACTTTGCAAGTTCCAACAGGACAGTTTCTTGGGTCAAAGGCCTACAAAGATCTTGTAATTGCATAGTCCTTTTTCGCTTGATCTTTGTACTACTGTTTTCCTTTGTTTTCTAGCGATTCCCAGACTGATCTTCTATTTATGTACATGTTCCTCATTTGAGGATATGTGGACCCTGGGAAGATCCGATATGCTTGGGATTGGATAGCTGGATTTCTTCTATTTTTCCACTGACAAATTCAGGTATTTCCACTCCTTTCTTATAAAATGTTGGCTAAAAACATGATTTTGAGAAAGAAGAAAGAAAATGATAGCAGATAAGTTAGATCCGATATATATTTTTTAGTAATAATAAAAAAGGAGTTTTTTAGGGCATAAAAACGTTATGCTTTGTATCTTCTTTTTTTGTGCCGATTGTGCTTTATATCGATGTAATTTATATTTTTCACTGCATTAGGCCCACTTTCTAAATTCGCCCCGGGCCTCCAAAAAGTCAGGACCGGCCCGGAACACCAGTGCCAATTTTTCCCGTCCACACCGGCTTGCAATGCCGTGATCTTCGGCCGATTCATCTGTCCTAGCTGCTTCTGATGCTATGGTGATCTTTGATGTCCGTCTCTCGTGGTCTGGTCTACATCAACATACCAGACCGCACCTGTCTGCATGAGCTATTTATTGAGTATGAGCAAGTCACTGCTTGGGTAGCCCGGTGTTTCTTCCAATACATTGGAGGCAAATTATCATTCAGCCGACGTCTGCACTGGATGGATCAATGGACATGCGCACAAATCGCTGCCACTACAGTTTGGTCAACTTCAAACAGTCAGTTGGAAGGAGCCATTGGCCGAGTTCCTGACACGGCTCATACGGGATCATTTATAACCAGCCGCAGTCACCTCAACCTTCTGTGGATTTGCATCGTGTTATCAACACCAATGATATATACTGAGGGAGTCCTGGATTAGGGGGTGTTCGGATAGCCAGACTATACCTTCAGCCGAACTCCAGGACTATGAAGATACAAGATTGAAGACTTCGTCCCGTGTCCGGAAGGATCTTTCCTTGGCGTGGAAGGCAAGCTAAGCATGCGGATATTCAGGATCTCCTACCATTGTAACCGACTCTGTGTAACCCTAACCCTATCCGGTGTCTATATAAACCGGAGGGTTGTAGTCCGTAGGATAACCATCATCATACACAATCATACCATAGGCTACCTTTTAGGGTTTAGCCTCCTTGATCTCGTGGTAGATCTACTCTTGTACTACCCATATCATCAATATTAATCTAGCAGGAGTAGGGTTTTACCTCCATCGAGAGGGCCCGAACCTGGGTAAAATAAAGTGTCCCTTGTCTCCCGTTACCATCCGACCTTGACGCACAGTTCGGGACCCCCTACCCGAGATCCGTCGGTTTTGACACCGACATTGGTGCTTTCATTGAGAGTTCCTCTGTGTCATCGCTTTTAGGCCCGATGGCTCCTTTGATCATCAACAACGATGAGGTCCAGGGTGAGACTTTTCTCCCCGGACAGATCTTCATCTTCGGCGGCTTCGCTCTGCGGGCCAATTCGCTTGGTCGTTTGGAGCAGATCGAAAGCTACGCCCCTGGCCATCAAGTCAGGTTTGGAAGCTTAAACTACACGGCAGATATCCGCGGAGACTTGATCTTCGACGGGTTCGAGCCACAGCCAAGCGCGCCGCACTACCACGAGGGGCATGATATAGCTCTGCCTCCGAATAGTGCCCTGGAGGCCGCACACGCACCGGCCCCGATCCTCGACTCGGAGCCCGCTGCGTTCTTTGAGGATGAACGGTTGGACGTCACCTCGGGGGCTGCGATCTTGAAGGCGATCGAGCCGAACGCCAGCCCCGCACTCCGCACGGCCCATGACTCCAAGGAGTCGGATTCTTCTCCGAACTCCGGGCCTCCCGTGCCCCTGCCGATCGAATCCGATTGGGCGCCTATAATGGAGTTCACCGCCGCGGACATCTTTCAGCACTCACCTTTCGGTGATATCCTGAATTCTCTCAAGTCTCTCTCTCTATCAGGAGAGCCAGGCCGGACTATGGTCTGTGAGGTTGGGATTCGGACGACGAAGAAATTCAAGGCCCACCCACCACCCACTTAATAGCCACTGTCGATGATTTAACCGACATACTTGACTTCGGCTCCGAAGACTTCGACGGTATGGACGACGAAGGAGGAGACGAACAAGAACTAGCACCTATAGGGCGCTGGACCGCCACCTCGTCATATGACATATATATGGTGGACGCTCCAAAGGATGGAGATGGCGATGGAACAGCGGAGGATGACACCTTGAAAAAACAGCCAAAACGCCGGCGTCAACGGCGCCGCTCTAAATCCCGCCATAGCAGAAACGGTGGTTCCGGCACGGGAGATAATACTACCCCGGATAGCGCCGAAGAACACAAAATCCAGCAAGATTCGGCGCAGGAAGATGGAGAAGCCAGCCCTCATGAGAGAGCGGCAGAGCAAGAGGTTGAGGATGATAACTACATGCCTCCCTCCGAAGACGAGGCAAGCCTCGACGACGACGAATTCGTCGTACCATTAGACCCCGCCGAACAAGAGCGTTTCAAACGCATGCTTCTAGCCACGGCGAACAGCCTAAAGAAAAAGCAGCAACAACTTAGAGCTGATCAAGATTTGCTAGCTGACAGATGGACTGAAGTCCTTGCGGCCGAAGAGTATGAACTCGAGCGCCCCTCCAAAAATTATCCTAAGCGCAGGCCGCTACCCCAATCAGAGGGGGAAGCACCTACATTGCCATGACATGGCAGACCGGCCACCTCGCGGCCGCGACAGAGAGGCCTGTCGAACCTCTAAACAAGCCATGCCCCGGTGCCGCTCAACTAAGGCACGGGAAAATGAGCCAGACCTGCGAGATGTACTGGAGGATAAAGCAAGGTAAACAAGATCGATCTATGGATCGCGCAGACGCCCGACGACACGTGATGATGATCTTCACTCCGGACACAATAAATCCGGCCGGGCCGAACACAACAGGCATAGCTCTTCCGAGCTATGTCGTGACATAGCCCAGTACAGGGGCGCCGCACACCCACTGTGCTTCACAGATGAAGTAATGGATCATAAAATCCCAGAGGGTTTCAAACCTGTCAACATCGAGTCGTATGATGGTACGACAGATCCGGCAATATGGATTGAGGATTATCTCCTTCACATCCACATGGCACGTGGCGACGATCTACACGCCATCAAATATCTCCCCGTCAAGCTCAAAGGACCAGCCCGGCACTGGCTTAACAGCCTACCAGCGGACTCAATCGGTTCTTGGGAAGACCTGGAAGCCGCATTCCTCGACAACTTCCAGGGGACCTATGTGCGGCCACCGGACGCCGACGACCTAAGCCACATAATTCAGCAGCCAGAAGTATCGGCCAGGCAATTCTGGACACGGTTCCTAACAAAGAAAAATCCTATAGTCGATTGTCCGGACGCAGAGGCCCTAGCATCCTTCAAACATAACATCCGCGACGAGTGGCTTGCCCGGCACCTGGGACAGGAAAAGCCGAAATCTATGGCAGCCCTCACGACACTCATGACCCGCTTTTACGCGGGCGAAGATAGCTGGCTAGCTCACAGCAACAACTTATCGAAGAACCCTTGTAATTCGGATACCAAGGACAAAAGTGGCAGGACACGTCGAAATAAGCAAAAGCGCCGCGTTAGCAGCGACAACAATGAGGATACGGCAGTAATTGCCAGATTCATAGGCTATAAATCCGGTCAGTGGAAAAAGCCATTTAAAAAGAATACCCTGGGCTCATCCAGTTTGGACCGGATACTCGACCGCTCGTGCCAGATTCATGGCACCCCCGAAAGGCCAGCCAATCACACCAACAGGGATTGTTGGGTGTACAAGCAGGCAGACAAGCTAAGAGCCGAACACAAAGACAAGGGGCTGCATAGCGACGACGAGGAGGAGCCCAGGCCGCCGAACAACAATGGACAGAAGGGGTTCCCCCCACAAGTGCGGACGGTGAACATGATATACGTGACCCACATTCCCAAGGGGGAGCGGAAGCGTGCGCTACGGGACGTATACGCGATGGAGCCAGTCGCCCCAAAGTTCAACCCATGGTCATCCTGCCCGATCACTTTTGATCGAAGGGACCACCCCACTAGCATCCGTCACGGCGGTTTTGCCGCATTGGTTCTTGACCCAATCATTGACGGATTTCATCTCACAAGAGTCCTCATGGACGGCTGCAGTAGCCGGAACCTGCTTTATCAGGATACAGTGCGGAAAATGGGCATAGATCCATCAAGGATCAAGCCCACAAGGACGACCTTTAAAGGCGTCATACCAGGTGTAGAGGCCAATTGTACAGGCTCTGTAACACTTGATGTGGTCTTCGGATCTCCGGATAACTTCCGAAGCGAAGAGTTAATCTTCGATATAGTCCCGTTCCGCAGTGGCTATCACGCCCTGCTCGGACGAACCGCATTCGCTAAATTCAATGCGGTGCCGCACTACGCATATCTCAAGCTCAAGATGTCAGGCCCTCGAGGAGTAGTTACGGTCAACGGAAACACTGAACGCTCACTCCGTACGGAGGAGCACACGACGGCCCTCACAGCGGAAGTACAAAACAGCCTTTCAAGGCAACTCCCCAGTCCGGCCGTTAAAAAGCTGGACAATGCAAAGCGCGCCCGGAGTAACCTGCAACAAGACCGCCCGGCACGTTCGGAACAAGCGTAGCAATACGGCCCCAACCCCAGCCATCGCAACATAGCGGAGCTAGTACCTCGAGTACACAATTACGCCCTCGAAATTCCATGGGCACAGGGGGAGGGGCACATTAACGTCATGCTTACAATACGGCGTCAAACGTACTAGGGGCTGCCGGATTCTTTTTTTATTTTCAGGACTCCACACTCTGGACAACCTGTTCGGCTTTGCTGCCGCACAGACGATGCAAGACCCAGGGAAGCAGACAAAGCTACGCCGCATTACGGAACTCTCAGGTGCTCTCTACTTCGAGCGATATATCTATTTCTAAATTCCGCGGCCTGCCCCTGGTCAGGACATGTTAAATAGTCTAATATCTTTTTGCTTATCGCACTACTTGTATCGTTCGGCTTTGATAAATAGCCTCTCTATAGACAATGCATAGCTTTTCGACTATTTTTTGCGTTGTCCTCTTTTAACATATATGATCGCAACCGTACACCATGGTACGGCAAAACACGCCAGGGGCTTCATTACCCTTCTATCTGGTGTGAGAAGTCCGTACACTTTCACAAGTGCGGCACCCCGAACTTATAGCACTATATGCATCGGCTCCGAATCATGATTTTGGTCACATGTTGGGTTTGCCCGGCTCCTATGTTTTGGTGCCTTACGTTCCGCTATATCGGCTAAGGTAGCACTAGGAGAACCACTGCGATTGTGCCCCGGTTCAGCTGGGTTAAGCACCTCAGTGGAGAAAGCTAAAACAGACTGTCATGATAAGGCGTGAGACCGGTCGCTGTTCGAGAGGTTTTTCGAGTCCTTAAAGACTTATGCCGCTTCGAGCGAGGAGCTGGCTATGTCCGGCCAAAGGCGTGGATAGCGCCCCGAATTCGGCCTTCCGAACTAGGGGCTTCACCGAAATTTAAAATTATAACGTTCTATGGCTAAGTGAGAGTGTTCAAGCATTATAGTCTGGTTGCCTGGTTCGTTGTGCTGAGCGCCTCCCTCGAAGGACCCAACTATGGGAAAAAGAGCCCTCAGGTTTATCCCGAACACCCCAGCACTAGTGGCATGGGGGCAGAAGCCGACGACTGGCCATCTCTCAATTTTTGATAAATGGCCGCACAGAAAATAATATTTTAAATTCAATAAGCATTGCTTAGCGCATATGAACAAGTTTTCAGCGCACAGGATACAAACGAGCGAGTTCATTCAAATACTACATCTTTAGTACATTCATCCGCGACAAGGCGGGCTCCAGCAAGAACTTCCTTGTAGTAGTTTTCGGGCTTGCGATGCTCCTTCCCCGGCGGCGGCCCGTCCTTCACCAGCTTCTCTCCGTCCAGCTTACCCCAGTGTACCCGTACACGGGCAAGGGCCCTCCAGGCACCTTCAATGCAGGCGGAGCGATTGATGACCTCAAGCCGTGGACAGGCCTCCACCAACCGCCGCACTAGCCCGAAATAGCTCCCAGGCAGGTCCTCTCCAGGCCACAACCGAACTAGTAAGCCCTTCATGGCCTGTTCGGCCGCCTTGTTGAGCTCGACCAGCTGTTTCAGCTGATCGCTCAAAGGCACAGGGTGTCCGGCCTCAGAATACTGAGACCAGAACACACTCTCCGTTGAGCTGCCCTCTTCAACTCGGTAGAACGCGGCGGCGTCGGATACGCTACGGGGAAGATCGGCGAACGCCCCTGGAGAACTCCGGATTCGGGTAAGTAACAGGTAGTTTACTTTTATATTCCTACTTTGCATTAAGAATGCCTTACCCCTTGCTATATTTTTCACCTCCTCCAACTCTTGGAGGGCCTTTTGGGCTTCAGCCTTGGCACTCTTGGCGGTCTCAACGGCCGACGCGAGCTCGGATGCTTGCGCTTTTGACTCAAGCTCCAAACTCTCATGTTTTTTCATGAGAGCTTGTAGGTCTTGCTGCACCTCGCCGACCTGAACCCCAAGCCTCTCTCGCTCGGTGCGCTCTTTGGCCGTTTTCTTTCCGGCCTCAGCCAGCGCCTGCTTCAGGGTTGCCACCTCGGTTGTGGCCCCTACAATAAGCAGTACAATCCTGTTATTTCTTTCTGCAATCAAGCCTCTCTATAGGCACCTTTTTTCTTTTTTTAGGATATTTCTTACCTTCTTTCTCCTCGAGCTGCCGTTTGGCAAGGCCGAGATCTTGCTCGGTCCGCCCGAGGTCCTTTTTAAGGACATCCACCTGAGAAGTCAGTGCGGCGGTGGACAGCAGCGAAGCCTGCATACGCATATTTGACTTTTTGTTGTTAGACTCCTGCGACAATTACTAGATCCTCTATTCGGCTCTTCTTTCCGAACACCGAACAGAGCATCAGAGGCTACTGTCTATGCGGTAAATAATTTGACATATTTTTACTTACCTCGAAGCCTGTTAGAAGGCTAGCGCAAGCTTCGGTCAGTCCGCTCTTGGCGGACTGAACCCTTTGGATCACCGTACTCATAACAGTACGGTGCTCCTCGTCGATGGCGGCGCCCTCAAGCACCTCCAGCAGATTGTCCGGCGCCTCTGGTTGGACGGAGGTCACCGGCTCAGACGGCTTACTCCTCTCAGAAGGAGTTCGCCCACCGCAGACCGGGACTGTCGAGTCCGGCGCGGTGTCCGGCACAAAGCCGGACTTGGAGCCCTGGGGGGTTTCATCCCCTTTACTCCTGGGATCCGGAGGATTGCCTTGCGGCTCCTCCAGGACTATCTCCTCCTGCCCTGGAGCTTGGCGGGACGCCACTTCGGCGTCGTCCGCCCTGCAGGGGGAGATAGCGGGCAAAACAGAGTTCACGTCCGACGAATCCAGGGAGCCGCTCGACGAATCGTCGAGTTCGGCCCGGGGCGGGCTGCATAAATTACGAGCGATATTAGGGAAAGCCGCACATTAAAAGAATATCATGAGTCACTCTGGTATATAAGTACTTACGATTTCGCCGGACGCTCGGTTCTGTCCGGCCACTCCTCTCCGCCCTCTTCGGCGTCGTGGGAGTAGTCCGGCGGAGGGGTCTTCCTTTTCCTCGACCCCTCGGCCTTCCCCGTTGGGCTGGCCTTCTTCTTCTCTTCTCCCCCCTCTGCGGGGGGGAGAGCTTTCTTGTTCCTCCTCCTCGTTTCCACAAGAGGAGAGCGTCGCGGACTCGTCAGATGACGAGTCCGACACCACCATGTTGCGGGAACTCTTTCGAGTCCCGGTGGTTTTCTTCTTCTTGGCCTTCTTCTCCGGCACCACATAAGGTGCCGGAGCCAGCAGCTTCACCAAGAGAGCTGGGGCTGGGTCTTCGGGCAGGGGAGCCGGACAGTTAATTGGTCCGGATATCGCCCGCCAAGCGTGTCAAAGGCAAAGGGAGTTTAGATCCCGCATAGAGTTAATCTATGAATAGGAGCTTAACAAACCTGTCAAAGGTATATATAGCTTACCTCGCTGGCGTGACGCTGCGAGCTGTATCCGCGGTCCTCGGAAGCGGATGTGGGGGACTCGGCGCCTTTGGTCAGCACCTTCCAGACGTCTTCATACGTCGTGTCGAAGAGCCTACTAAGGGTTTGGTGCTGCGCCGGGTCGAATTCCCACAAAGTAAAATCCCGTTGTTGGCACGGGAGGATCCGGCGGATGAGCATAACCTGGATCACATTGATCAACCGGACTGGCTCGTTCACCAGGGACTGAATGCACGTTTGCAATCCAGTCACCTCTTTCTTGTTACCCCACGACACGCCCGTCTCTTTCCAGGACATGAGCCGCGTGGGGGGTCCGGATCTGAACTCGGGGGCTGCGACCCATTTCGGATCGCGTGGCTCGGTGATGTAAAACCACCCGGCCTGCCACCCCTTTAGGGACTCCACAAAGGAGCCCTCGAACCAGAGGATGTTGGCCGTCTTGCCGGCCATAGCGCCTCCGCACTCCGCCTGGGTGCCGGACACCACCTTGGGCTTGACGTTGAAGGTCTTGAGCCAGATGCCGAAGTGGGGGCGGACGCGGAGAAAGGCCTCACACACGACGATAAACGCTGAGATGTTGAGGACGAAGTTCGGGGCCAGATCGTGGAAATCCAGGCCATAGTAGAACATGAGCCCCCGGACAAATGGGTGAAGTGGAAAGCCCAGTCCGCGGATGAAGTGGGGAAGAAAAACTACCCTCTCATGGGGCCCTGGGGTAGGAAGAAGCTGCCCCTTCTCAGGAAGCCGATGCGGGATGTCCTTGGACAAGTATCCGGCTTTCCTTAGCTTTTTTACTTGGGCCTCCGTAACGGAGGAGGCCATCCACTTGCCTCCCGCTCCGGACATAGTTGGAGAAGGTTGAGGAAGGAAGAGCGGACTTGGGCGCTGGATCTTGAGTGCGCGAGAGATGGATTGGCAAAGGAGGAAGAAGGCGTAGGTAAAAAGGTGAATCCTTATCCCTTTATACAAGCGGGTGCGGTTAGGCATCCCCACCAACCTAATAAAACTCACTTGCCTGCCAAGCGCCTTGGTAAATGGCGCGGTTGGGTTACCCACGTCCGTATTGATGAGAATCCCGTTAAAAGGGGCACACAATCTCTGCTTTGACAAGACGTGCCAAGGAAACCACATCGCTAAACACGCTGAGGTGGAACAACGGAAACAATTTATATAAAGAGCTTGGCCGCAGTGTTATGACGCACTACGGAATACGTCAGCAGATTTGATTTGTGTTAATATTATTCTCTATATGGCAATATGTGGAAACTTATTTTGCAGAGTCGGACACTATTTTTGGTGTTTGTAATCTTCTTGAAGAACTTGGAGGAGGAACCCGCCTTGCAATGCCGAAGACAATCTGCGCGCCGGACTCATCGTCATTGAAGCCTGGTTCAGGGGCTACTGAGGGAGTCCTGGATTAGGGGGTGTTCAGATAGCCGGACTATACCTTCAGCAGGACTCCAGGACTATGAAGATACAAGATTGAAGACTTTGTCCTGTGTCCAGAAGGATCTTTCCTTGGCGTGGAAGGCAAGCTAGGTGTGCGGATATTCAGGATCTCCTACCATTGTAACCGACTTTGTGTAACCCTAACCCTATCCGGTGTCTATATAAACCGGAGGGTTGTAGTCCATAGGACAACCATCATCATACACAATCATACCATAGGCTAGCTTTTAGGGTTTAGCCTCCTTGATCTCGTGGTAGATCTACTCTTGTACTAACCATATCATCAATATTAATCTAGCAGGAGTAGGGTTTTACCTCCATCAAGAGGGCCTGAACCTGGGTAAAATAAAGTGTCCCTTGTCTCCTGTTACCATCCGACCTTGACGCACAGTTCGGGACCCCCTACCCGAGATCCGCCGGTTTTGACACCGACATATACCTTCTGCTATGGTCAAGTACGGAGAATCTCAAGACAACTCCTTGAGTCATCCTAAGACAGGGGGCTACGATGATATGACTCAGCAAGTCTTGCCAGTTTCCACCAAGTACCAAGTGATTCATAGTCAAGTGGTTCCAAAAGTCCATCAATATGGAGTTTCTTTATGCACTTTACACTGATATGACCTAAACGGCAGTGCCACAAATAAGTTGCACTATCATTATCAACTTTGCATCTTTTGGCTTCAACATTATTGTAGGACCGAAAGTATGTCTAGAGGGGGGTGATTAGACAACTTGACCAAATAAAAACTTAACCTTTTCCCAATTTTAGTTCTTGGCAGATTTTAGCTATTTTAGGACAAGTCAAGCAATCATCACACAATTCAAGCAAGCATGCAAAGAGTATATAGGCAGCGGAAAGTAAAGTATGCAACTTGCAAGAATGTAAAGGGAAGGGTTTGGAGAATTCAAACGAAATTGGAGACACGGATGTTTTTGGCGTGGTTCAGATAGGTGGTGCTATCCTACATCCACGTTGATGGAGACTTCAACCCACGAAGGGTAACGGTTGCGCGAGTCCACGGAGGGCTCCACCCACGAAGGGTCCACGAAGAAGCAACCTTGTCTATCCCACCATGGCCATCGCCCACGAAGGACTTGCCTCACTAGCAGTAGATCTTCACGAAGTAGGCGATCTCCTTGCCCTTACATACTCCTTGGTTCAACTCCACAATCTTGTCGGAGGCTCCCAAGTGACACCTAGCCAATCTAGGAGACACCACTCTCCAATAAGTAACAAATGGTGTGTTGATGATGAACTCCTTGCTCTTGTGCTTCAAATGATAGTCTCCCCAACACTCAACTCTCTCTCACAGGATTTGGATTTGGTGGAAAGAAGATTTGAGTGGAAAGCAACTTGGGGAAGGCTAGAGATCAAGATTCATATGGTAGGAATGGAATATCTTGGCCTCAACACAAGGGTAGGTGGTTCTCTCTCAGAACATGTGAGTTGGAGGTGTAGATGTGTTCTAATGGCTCTCTCCACGAATGAAGAGGAGGTGGAGGGGTATTTATAGCCTCCACACAAAATCCGACCATTACACACAATTTACCAATATCGGTGGGACCGAATCAACAAACTCGGTCGGACCGATTTAGTAAACCTAGTGACCGTTAGAGATTTTCGGTGGGACTGACATGCAACTCGGTAGGACCGATATGGTTAGGGTTAGGGCATAACGTAATCTCGGTGAGACCGATTACACAAACTCGATGAGACCGATTTGGTAATAAGCTAACCAGAGAGTTGGTCAGGTAAACTCGGTGGGACCGATTTGCTCTTTCGATGAGACCGAAAAGTTACAAAAAGGAAGCAGAGAGTTTACATTGCAATCTCGGTGGGACCGATCCACTCTTTCGGTGAGACCGAAAAGTTATGAAAAGGAAACAGAGAAATTGCAATCCCATCTCGGTGAGACCGAGATCCCTATCGGTAGAACCGATTTGCTAGGGTTTGGCAGTGGCTTATGACAAATGAAACTCGGTGGCGCCGGATTGAAAGAGTCGGTAGGTCCGAGTTTGGCTTTGGGTTTAGGTCAAATGTGGATATGGGAAAGTAGTTGAGGGTTTTGGAGCATATCACTAAGCACATGAAGCAAGAGGCTCATTAAGCAACACCTCATCCCTCCTTGATAGTATTGGCTTTTCCTATAGACTCAATGTAATCTTGGATTACTAAAATATAAAATGAAGAGTCTTGAGCTTGAAGCTTTCGCCAATACATTATCCTTAGCATTTTGAGGGATCTACTTCATCATCCATGCCATGCCAATCATTGAGCTTTCCTGAAATAATCATCTTGGAATAGCATTAGCTCAATGAGCTATATGTTGTTATGAATTACCAAAACCACCTAGGGATAGTTGCACTTTCAATCTCCCCCTTTTTGGTAATTGATGACAACATATAGATCAAAGCTTCGACAAACGATAATAAGAATGAAATATATCGTCGCTTTGAGAAGTATGTGATAAGTAAGAGCTCCCCCTAAGTTTGTGCATATTTAAAATTTGCTTTGGACTGCAAATGCACAAAGAGTTAGAATCATGGGTTACTCTTCCATGTCACATACATCTTGGTGGAGCGCTCAAAATGATAAGAATTAAATACATGCACTCATCACCAAGAAACGTGAATGATCACATAAGATAGATAGGATAAAATCAAGCATGCATAAGTGTAGCTTATGATCAAACACATGATCATCAATGTCTCACAAGCATATCATAGTATCTCAACCAAAAGCAAACAAAGTTTGAAAAACCACCAAATAAAGCACGAGAGAATGAAAGCAACACACTCTCTCTCTCTCTCGAAGCCTATGATCTATACATTTTTCTCCCCCTTTGGCAACAAGTTACCAAAAAGTTCCTAGAAAATGCATAGTGCTAGATCGACATTCAGGCTTGATCTTCTGGTGGTGGTGGAGTCTGGATCACTCCAAGGACGAAGGCTTCTGTTGACGTGGTTGGAGCTGGAGCTGAAGTGGATGATGGAGCTGGTTGGGCTGGAGCTATAGCTGGAGCCGAGGAGGTGGCTATGGTGTCAGGAACTGGCATTGCAGTTGACCTCTGAGCTCGTGGCACTCTAGCAAATGCATCAGTTGTAGTCTTCTCTTCCTCTCCTGCATGTCATCTTGAAGTTGCTCCACTACAGACTGAATCTCTGTTACTTTGACATCCAAGTCATAGAACTTTTGTTCTACGATTCTCTCTAAGCTCTCCTGATTCTGATTGAGGGTGGCCAGTCCTTTCTCAATCCTCAGTGTGGATGCAATTAAGTAACTAAGCTGCTCCTGCTTGGTTTTCAAGAGGTACTCAGATGCCTCCTCTCGAGTTGGCATCTTGGCAGCTTTCTCCTTCCTTGCCTTCTCCTTCTGTGCTTGAGCATGAGCTGATGATGGTTCATCCTTGTTCATCACAACTTGATTATCCTCAAAGTCTGGATGAATAGGCAAATGTTCCTTGTCCAATAAGTATATGCCTGTGCCCATCTTGGAGTTGATCAGCTCTTGGATCTGAGGGGCATAACCACAGCTCCTCTTCTGATCTGCTGCAGTCCTCTTGATGGTCTCTACCATGAGGCTCATGACTTTGAATTTTTGTGGCACATCAAAGATGTCGGATCTCGGGTTCCGGCAGACCCTTAAGGTTCGAACTTTGGGGTGCGCGCGGAGCTGATGCCCTCTACCTCTCCGTCTCGTAAGGATCTAAACTACCGAAAGAACAGCACAAGAGACACGGAGTTTATACTAGTTCGGGCCACCAATGTGGTGTAATACCCTACTCTAGTTTGTGGTGGGTGGATTGCCTCTTGGGCTGATGATGATGATGATGAACAATACAAAGGAGAACAGCCTCACGAGGGCGTGTTCTTGCTGGGACGATGAACTGCTAGGGGAGTTCAGCTGCCCTTCTCTCTCTTTCTCTACTCGTTCTCTGCTTGCTCTGAATACTCCCCCCTCTCTACCCTGGGGGTGGCTAGTCCTATTTATAGGCAAAGGCCATGGGCCTCTTCCCAAATATTGAGCGGGAAGGGCGCCAACAATTGGCCAATTCGAAGGGGAATATCTGGTACACTTATCCTGAATAAAGTCGGTCCTCACGTGTCAAAGGCCCTGTGGTGACACCGTACTGGGCTCCACGATGACCTCCTTCCCACCGTTGGACCGGTCTTGGTCCCGTTGCACTGAAATGGATGCCTCTGCTTGATCCTCTCGCCTGCGCTTGCCCCCTTTGCACCAAAGAGGAAAGGGAGGACACTGCATGGTCTGGCGCCCGCTTGGCACCCTTGGTCGTCATGGCTTGCGTCATGGGCACCTCGCGAGGTACCCTGCCTTGATCCCTCCGCCTCCTCGTGAGCCAGCCTGACGAGGCCGCACCTGAGAAAGCGCCGTGTCGTCCGCCCCGCGAGGCTTGGCCCCTCGCGAGGGTCCTGGGTCTCATGTTGATGAAGTTGGGCCGTGCTGGGCCCTCTTTGAGCCACGCCGCAGGCCGCAGGCAGGCAAGTCTGGGGACCCCCGTTCCCAGAACGCCGATAGTAGCCCCCGGGCCCAAGGTGCGCCCGGACTTGGCCGTGCCGAGCGGCGAAAGGGCAAGGGCGAAGCGCCGCGGGCCCTAATAGCATGCGGCCTCGGGCGCCGCGTGGCGGTTTGACAGGACGTGGGCGTCTCCGCTTCCCCACGACGCCTTGGCAACTGCGTGACTTGACTAGTACCTGCATGCGTAGATACAGGTCATTATTACCTACGATCGTGGTGCTTGACGGTTGGCCTTTTCCGGCTATAAGTACGGGGCCGCGTAAGCTCCGCCAGTCCGCCCCTTCCTGCTTCTCTTCTTCTTCCTCTCTTTTGCCGCCCGCCGCTTGCATGGCTCCAAAGAGGTTCTCAGTCGCGGAGAAGGGGAAGGCTAGTCGGGTGGGGCCCGACTCCCCTCCGGCCAAGCGCGGCCGGGGTCGTCCCCGCAAGCATCCCGCGGCCGCCGCTGCGGCTCCCCATGGCCACAGGGATGGTTCTCCGCGTGGTGGTGAGTGCTCGGCTGCCAAGGGGAGGCAGGTTGTGACTGCGCGGCCCCCCAGGCCGTGCTTTCGCTCGGCGGAGGTGCTGCCGGAGTTCGTCGTGTGGTCGGCGGACCCGACCAACACCTGGCTCCAGCTCCCTCGCTTCTTCATCGGCGAGCTGCCGACCAGCGCCCGGTGCGGCTTCTGGCTTCAGGCTGACGGTTGCTGCAGCATGGCCTCCTGGGTTTCACTCGAGGTCTCCCCTTCTGGGAATGGGGCCCTGACCCGCGGCTGGCAAACGTTTACCTGCGCGCGTGGCCTGGGCCAGCGGTGCACCCTGCACTTCAAGTTCGACGGCGACGGCACCCTCTATGTGAGGGTGTTTGGGGAAGATGGTCGCCGCGCAGGATGCTGCCCCGAGGGCGACGACCATGGCCAGGGGCCTCGCCCCGACAACGATGGAGGATACAGCGCCCGCTCCGATGGCGGCGCCCGATGCTCCCCAAGCTCCACCAACTCTTCTTCGGGCGGCTCCTCCAGCGGTGGCTGTAGCCAGCCCCCTCGTCGTCGCGCTTGCTTGGGGGGTGGCTGTTCATCCGCCCGTCGCCGCGCCCCGGTGAAGCGCGAGAGGGAGTCCGCCTGAGCCTCGGAGGCATCCTGTGTCGCCTCTGCAGGATGATGTGAGGCGGGCCGCACCGGGCTCGCCTTTTCCTTTTCCTTTTGCTTCCTGTGTAAGACAAAACAACTGCATGGAGCCCCGCGGGGGCGTGTTGAGAATCATTGCCGTTGTAGCTATTACCTTGACTTTGTTGTTGTGCTTCTCAACTATTTGCCCTCGCGTAGGTAGTTTTGCGGCCCCGGCCGGGGGGGGGGGGGGGGGCGACCGACCCAGGCCCTGTGCGTGTGTCGCGGTGCCCGAGGGGCATGGACTAGAGGGGTGCTCCTGAAGAGAGCCCGGGCCGTGAAACCTTTAAGCGGCTAGGGAGGAAACGCTCGCGAGGGCATTCGAGTTCCATCCCTCGCGAGGCCTTTCATGAGAGAAATCAAAACGAGGAGCGAAAATCAACAAACCACAAATCGACGATGGCGATAGTTTCGATAAGATTTCAGATGCAAATAAACACGTCAACTGCAGAAAGCAAATAAAAAAGCCGCGTCCGGCACCTAATCTAGTCTTCGACGTCTTCTCACCAGCGCGGAGCTAAGTGCTGCCACTGGGCGTGGGAGGGAGCCCCAGGGCCTGAGGCCGGCGCTCCTGAGACTCCGGGGCGTGTACATCCCCACTCATTATTACGTGAGAGTGTCACGGGGCGGCGAGCTTCACATGCATTGGCCTTCTTCACAGGCTCCGGGCCTTTGTTCCTAGAGGTGATCAGCTTCACAGGCACTTGCCTTCTTCACACGCTCTGGGCCTTTTCCAAAAAGGGAAGGTCTTCACAGGCATTCGCCTTCTTCACAGGCTCTGGGACTTTTCCAAAAAGGGAAGGTCTTCACAGGCTTTTGCCTTCTTCACAGGCTCTGGGCCTTTTCCAAAAAGGGGAGGTCTTCACAGGCGTTCGCCTTCTTCACGGGCTCTGGGCCTTTTCCAAAAAGGGAAGGTCTTCACAGGCGTTCGCCTTCTTCATAGGCTCTGGGCCTTTTCCAAAAAGGGAAGGTCTTCACAGGCGTTCGCCTTCTTCACGGGCTCTGGGCCTTTTCCAAAAAGGGAAGGTCTTCACAGGCGTTCGCCTTCTTCACAGGCTTTGGGACTTTTTAGGGGTAGAACCTCCGGAGTTGCTGGATGTTCCACTCGTTCTGTATCGGCTCCCCCTCTTGAGTCTCCAAGCGCACGGAGCCTAGCCTGGAAACATGAACAACCTTGAACGGGCCCTCCCACATGGGAGAGAGCTTGTGCAGCCCCTCCCTTGAGAGAACCCATCTGAGCACGAGGTCTCCTACCTCGAGGGTCCTGGGGCGGATGTTGCGGCAGTGATATCGTCGCAGCGCCTGTTGGTACCTCGCCGCTCGCAACGCGGCTTCCCGGCGGCGTTCCTCCCCCAGTACGAGGTCCATCCCCCGCATGGCGTCCTGCTGCGCTTCGTCGAATGCTAGGACCCGCGCGGAGCGACGCCTGACCTCGTGAGGGAGGACTGCTTCAGCTCCATAGACCAGGAAGAATGGGGTCTCCCCAGTTGGTTTGGTCGCGGTCGTGCAAATGGACCACAACACGGACTGTAGCTCGTCGTACCAACCTCTGCCACAAGCCTCCAGCTTCTTCTTGAACGTCCTGGTCTTGAGGCCTCTCAGGACCTCCGCGTTGGCCCGTTCGGCCTGCCCATTGTTTCGCGGGTGTGCCACCGAAGCGTAGCATATCTGCGTCCCAAGGTTAGCACAGTATGTTTTGAAGAGATTACTGGTGAACTGCGAACCGTTGTCTGTGATGATGCGGTTCGGCACCCCGAACCGGCTGACGATACCCCTGATGAACTTGACCGCGGAACCAGCGGGGATGGTACGGACGACCTCCACTTCTGCCCACTTGGTAAACTTGTCAATGGCGACGTAGAGGTAGCGGTAGCCCCCTGGCGCCCGAGGGAACGGGCCCAGAATATCCAACCCCCAAACCGCGAATGGCCACGAGAGGGGTATAGTCTGCAGGCCCCCCCGCCGGTTGATGGATCTGCTTGGAATGAAACTGGCAGTCCTCACAAGCCTTTACTAATTCGAGTGCGTCGTTGAACGCGGTGGGCCAATAGAATCCGCTGCGGAATGCCCTGCCGACGAGGGTTCGTGATGATGAGTGATGCCCGCAGTCTCCGCCGTGTATGTCCTCCAGTAGTTCCATTCCTTGCTCCCGGGAGATGCAGCGCAGAGATACATCATTTGGTCGTTTCCGGTAAAGCTCTCCATCTCTGATGCAGTATGCCGTGGCCTGCCGCGCCACACGCTCCGCTTCCTCTTCCTTTTCCGGTAGGGTCCCTTGTGTTAAATAGCTCCGGAGTTCCGTGATCTAGCACTCCTCCCGAGGTTCCATCATCAGGAGTAGACGTGCTCCTGAGGTCGGTCCATAGATCGGGGCTCCCGAGGCTGGTGGCCGAGGGAGCTCCTCTCGAGGCTGAGCGACGTTTGATAACGTCGGCTGTGCCGAGGGTTTGAAGAGCCGCTCTTCGAAGACGCCTGGTTCCTGTGGCAACCGCCTGGATGCCCGTCTGGCTATGTCATCGGCTTCCTGATTGGTGCCACGGGACACGTGCTTCAGTTCCAACCCCCAGAACTGCTTTTCCATTCTGCGGACTTCCTCTAGATAGGCTTCCATATGCTCGTCCTTCGGCTCGTATACCTTGTTGGAGAAGTTGACAAGGAGCTGCGAGTCACCCTTGACGGTGAGGCGCTTTTCCCCAGAGCTACTGCGGCTTTTAATCCGGCTATCAGACCCTCATACTCTGCTATGTTGTTGGAGACCTTTTCACCTTGCTGGAAACAGAGCTGGACGGCATAGTAGAGCTTATCCTGAGTGGGTGATATCAGCATCGCGCCAGGCCCCGCGCCGTGCATGGAGAACGCCCCATCGAAATACATGATCCAGCCTTCCGGCGCCTCACTCCCAGGAGAGAGGGACCGATCCTCGTTGTCCTTGAGGCCTAGTGCCTCCGCCCATTCAGCCACGAAATCCGCTAACGCTGCTTCTTTGATGACCCTAGTTGTGCTGAACTCGAGTTGAAACGTCTGCATCTCTATGTTCCACTCGGCGGCCCTTCCAGCTGAGTTAGGGCTCCTGAGCACTCTCTCCAGGGGGTACGATGAGACGACCTTAATGGGATGGGCCTGGAAGTAGTGACGCAGCTTGCACGAGATCACCAGTAGAGCGAGGAGGAGCTTCTGAGGCATTGGGTACCGTGCCCTCGCGTCCCGTAGCACCGTGCTAACAAAGTAGACTGGATGCTCAACAAGGTTGAGAGCATCTGGGGTTGCGGTGCCCTCGGGAGGTGAGGGGGCCTCATGAGTTGACGCGGCCTCGGGAGGCGGACCATCCGGGCGTGTGGCTTCTCCTGCCTCCGGTGTACTCTTCGGCTGCCTACCCTCCACAACTGCAGTTGTGGCTTCCGCAGGCTTTCCTTGCTCTCGTTTTGCCTTGCCTCGGGTTGCCACTGCGGTCTTGGCTTGGCGCTCCTCCCTAACTGCCACCGGGGCTGCGCTGGCGGAGTAGGGAGTGACGGCGAGGTAGAGCAGCAGGGGCTCTTGAGGGCGCGGAGCCACCATGACTGGGGGACTGGTCAGGTACCTCTTGAGATCTTGAAACACCTTATCTGCCTCTTCAGTCCATTCAAAGGGCCCCTTTTTCTTCATCAGCTGAAAGAAAGGCAACGCTCGCTCCCCCAGTTTGGAGTAAAGCGCCCTAGCGCGGTCACGCGCCCAGTGAGCTTCTGCATCTCTCTGAGGGTCTTAGGCGGACTCATGTCCTCGACCGCCTTAACCTTCTCTGGGTTGGCCTCGATGCCACGATGAGATACGAGGAAGCCCAAGAGCTTGCCCGAGGGGACGCCAAACACACATTTCTCCGGGTTGAGTCGCAGGTTTACTGCGTCGAGGCTCGCGAAGGTCTCCTCCAGGTCTTGTATCAGGGTCTTGGCCTCCTGATATTTTACCACAATGTCATCAACATAGGCTTCGACATTCTTTCCGAGTTGCGGGCCCAAGGTGATGTGCATCAACCGCTGAAAGGTAGCTCCTGCGTTACGCAGTCCAAACGACATGCATGTATAGCAGTATACCCCGCACGGGGTCAGGAAGGCGGTCTTTTCAATGTCTTCTACCGCCATCTTGATCTGGTGATATCCGGAGAAGGCGTCCAAGAAGCATAGCAGGTCGCACTCTGCGGTGGAATCGACGATCTGGTCGATGCGGGGGAGCGGAAACGGATCTTGCGGGCATGCCTTGTTGAGATTGGTGAAGTCGACGCACATGCGTTCCTTCCCCCCCTTCTTAGGCACAACGACGGGGTTAGCCAACTGTCGGTGTCAAAACCGGTGGATCTCGGATAGGGGGTCCCGATCTGTGCGTCAAGGTCGGATGGTAACAGGAGACAAGGGACACTTTATTTTACCCAGGTTCGGGCCCTCTCGATGGAGGTAAAACCCTACTCCTGCTAGATTAATATTGATGATATGGGTAGTACAAGAGTAGATCTACCACGAGATCAAGGAGGCTAAACCCTAGAAGCTAGCCTATGGGTATGATGATGGTTATCATGTGTTCGTCCTACGGACTACAACCCTCCGGTTTATATAGGCACCGGATAGGGTTAGGGTTACACAGAGTCGGTTACATTGGTAGGAGATCTTGAATATCCGCACGCCTAGCTTGCCTTCCACGCCAAGGAAAGAACCTTCCGGACACGGGACGAAGTCTTCAATCTTGTATCTTCATAGTCCTGGAGTCCGACTGAAGATATAGTTCGGCTATCCGAACACCCCCTAATCCAGGACTCCCTCAGTAGCCCCTGAACCAGGCTACAATGACGACGAGTCTGGCGCGCAAATTGTCTTCGGCATTGCAAGGCGGGTTCCTCCTCCAAATTCTTCAAGAAGATAATAAACACCAAAAAATAGTGTCCGGCTCTGCAAAACAAGTTTCCACGTATTGCCATATAGAGAATAATACAAACACAAATCAAATCTGCTGACGTATTCCGCAGTGCGTCATAACACTGCGACCAAGCCTTCTGTATGGATTATTTTTTGTTGTTCAACCGCAGCACGTTCAACGAGGCGGTTTCCTTGGCACGTCTTGTCGAAGCAGAGATCGTGTGCCCCCTTTAACGGGATTCTCATTAATACGGACGTGGGTAACCCAACCGTGCCCGTTAAGCACGTCCTGCCTTGATTAAAGGCTAGTCCAAGACGGTTACGGGGAGGGCTTCTGATATTCTGCCTCTTATAAAGAGACCGAGACCTTGCTCCCCTCTTGTGTTCTCAAAACAAGCTCGCCCATAGCCTCGAGTTCCAACACCCCAGGCTTTTAGATTCTAGGCGCACCGGACCATCGACAATGTCCGGCTCCGGCCTTCAAGGCCAATGGATGCCCTCCTCCGTTACGGAGGAGGACGTATCAAGGTTGAGGGAGGCTAGGTTCCTGACCAGCGAGATCCCGCACAGGTTGCCTGCTCAAGGACAAGCGATCCCAAGCCCTCAGCCTGGTGAGAGCGTAGTATTCATCTCCCTCTTCCTTCGGGGATTAGGCTTCCCAACGGATCCTTTCGTAAGGGGGCTGATGTTTTATTATGGGCTGGAATTCCATGACCTAGCTCCGGAGTCCATCCTCCATATCTCCTCCTTCATTGTTGTGTGTGAAGCGTTTCTCCATATCACTCCTCACTCCGGATTATGGCTCAAGACCTTCAAGGTAGAACCGAAGATAATCGAGGGGCGTCACGTAGAGTGCGGAGGTGATGTTATAAAAAGGAATACCGATGCTCCATGGCCCGAGGGCACTTTTCAAGAGGAGCTCGGCTTATGGCAACAAGAGTGGTTCTGCATCACCTCTCCTCGGGGCACCACTTGGGTAGCGCCTCCCGCCTTTCGCTCGGGCCCCCCACCACGTTTAACATCGTGGATCAACACAGGGTTAGATCGGGGCTTGCCCAAAGACGTTCCTCTGTTGCAGGGCCGCATAAAGGATCTCCTAAAAGGAGACCTCAACCTGGTCAAGGTGACACAAGTTATGCTGATTCGCCGGACACTGCCCGGCCAATGTCGCCCCCTCCGCTTGTGGGAGTTCAACCCAGAGGGGCCGCGAGTTCTCCTAAATTTCATGGGCGTGACGCCTACGGAGATGTATAGACTGTTCTTCGGACCACAAGGAGTGAGTCGGAATTTGACCGAGGATGCTGGTTTAAGCCGCAACCGCCCGGATACAGAAGTAGGTGACCTTGCGCCCGGACGTTCTATCCGTACAATTGACTTATTTTTTAACAGTACTTCTCCTTTTTACGCAGGAGTGGATAGCGAAGGTGAAGCTGGTCCGGTGTTCGACTCCCCTTCCCGAGACCAGGCTAGATCCTGTTCTAGTCAGGATGTTGGAGGTGGCGCCTCTGGAGGAAAATGAAGGGGCGGACAAGGAAACCGTGGCCTCTTCGAAAGGGGCCATCCCAAAGGGGGGAATCGACAACTCCTCTCCAAAGGGGAAGAAAAGGGCCGCCTCTGACGACCCGGGAGCCATAGCTCCAAAGCGGGGGAAAGAATCCGCGTCAGAGGACCCGACGCCGGGGAGCCCCTCGGCCGAACTAAATCCTCAAAAGGAGCAGCCCTCCAACGAGCCGTAAGTAGAAAGAGAGTCATTCTTTTAAGAGAAATCCTTAATTTATATCTGAGAAGTTTTAACCGAAACCTTACCTTGTAGTTCGGACCTCGACCCTTCTCGGCAGAGCTCGTCATCGGGGGATCTTCTTCCGGAGATGATGGAGAGCGGAACGCCTCCTCCTTCATCGCCTAGCAAGGCGGGCGACGCCGAAGTGTCGTCGCAGAGGATTTCTCCGAATCTGCCAGAGGCAGAAGGTGATCATGCAGCCCCCCGGGGTTCTCCGTGTCCGGCCTCCGAAGAAGGCCATGGGACGAGTCCGGCACCATCTGGTGTTCGGTCGGAGGAGCTGAAGGTTCTGCTGGGCCGAGCCTCTGTTTCAGAGGAGCATCGTGTGTTGATGCACACGGTGATTGAAAAGATTTCGTCCGCGGAAAGCGGACTGAACGAGGCCGTCAAGAGTTTACTGGCGGGCCTTGAGGTACGTTTTGAATAACGAACATTAGTGTTAATTGCGCATAATAACATGCGCCCTGTATAGATAGTAGCCCCTGAGACTCTGTGTGCCGCAAAGATTAGCGGCGCGCAGAGGATCTTAATCCCAGGTCCTTTAAGTGGCACCTTTGTATGTAGGTGGCAGGTTGTCCGGAGTCGAGCCGGACTCGAGATTTTGCCGAAATGAAACGACAACTCGATGAGGCAGAAGCCGACATCGTGCTTGTTAACAAGCGGCTTGATGATGCTCAAGGCATTGAGTTTATTTGGCGATTGTTAGTAAGAGGAGCTTTATGTCAATATCTTACCTTGTGTATGCTTGATGCAGATGGTGCGGTGGCCGTAGAAGGACTTAGAGCCGAGCTCACCAAAGCAAAGGAACAAGCCAGAAAAAGCGATGCGGCTGCCGGAAGAGCCCGTGAAGAGCTAAAAGCCGAACAGGCTTCCCATTGCCGAAGCAAGGAGCAGATGGCTGATATAGCCGTGAAGTTGAAAAGTGCTACTGACCGTTGCAAACTTCTTGAGGAGGAAGGTCGAGCCCGGCAGACGGATTTAGAGAAGTCCGTCGCCGACGCCAAGGACGCCCGCTCTGGTATGAGAGCGTCAAGGGAAGAGCTGCGTCAAGCCGGACTAATTGCGGATGGAAAGCCCTTCCTGCTGCGGAGAAAATTCTGTGATCCGAAGTTCGCCCCGTTGGACCGAGCGTGGAGCGTGGAGGACACCTATCTGGATTTGTCGGCTAGTGCCGCTGATGCGACCAGGTACTTTCAAGATAAGAAAGATCATGAAGTGGAAAAGCTCTTCTGGTCGTAGTTCACTAATCCAGAGCGTCCACTATCAGTGGATGATCGCCTGGCCCAATGGGCCGAGCTGAATAGGTTGTCCGGACTCGCCATGAAGTATGCCATGGACCGCCTGTGTCCGGGGAGATCGAAGCCGAGAAGCTATTTCAGTTTGGTGCAGCAATTTCTTGACGTGGTGCCTCAGATTGAAGCTCTAAAGAGGTCCGCTTGCACAGAGGGCACGCGGCTGGCTCTTGCCCGTGTCAAGACATACTGGGCAGATATGGAGCCCACCGTTGTTGCGTCCCGTGATTCGGATAAAAGCCGAATTCCTTCCGAGCACTATTTTGAGGAAGTCCTCGCGGGCGCTCGTATAATAGAGATGCAGTGTTCGAAAGATGTTGTTTTATGACAGCATATGTAATCGTAGATCAATATTTTTATAAATTGTAATGGCGTAATTTAGACTTGTGCCTTCAAGTATTAATAACACCTCCTGTGCGGCCGTTTTAATATATAAATTCTGAAAGATTGCAGTCGTTGGCTTCAGCCCCCATGCACATAGTGCGGGGGTGCGCGCGGAGAACGCATTTTCACACTTAACCCAACGTCTTGGTCCTACAAAGGAGGTGATAGCGCCGCGGGCTAGGCAACCGGACTATAATGCTTTAACACTTTCACTTAGTCATAGGAGCTTGACAGTGGGACTCTTTAGGTAGCCCTTTAATGGCGACTGCGCTTACCCGAATTCGGGACGCATATGTGCCTGACCGGGAAGCGGCCCTTCGTCAAAACGGAGGAATTAGATAAATTCCTATAAGTCATCGAGTGGCGACCAGTCTCGCGCTACATCATGACAGTCGGTTTTTGGCTTTCTCAACTGAGGTGCTCACCCGGCCGAACCGGGGCACAATCGCAGTAGTTCTCCTGGTGCAACCTTAGCCGACAGAACGGAACGTAAGGTGGCCGAACTCAGGAGCCAGGCAACTCAACATGTGACCAAAATCATGACTCAGAGCTGATGCATATAGTGCCAAAACTCGCGACGCCGAACACTCCCTAAGGTGTTCGGTCTTTGTGGGTGCGTGTGAAACGACACCCTTGAAAAAGAAAAAAGCCCCTTGTGTCCAGGTACGAGCAAGAATTCTGGCGTGGCCACATGCCAAAACGCCAGTATTCTCCATGGTTATAGTGAGGTAAACCAGGGGATGTATAGCAGCAAGAGATAGTAAAAAAGGTTTACGCAGGGTCTTAATCTAAGAAGAATCCTTTGGGGCGGGTCCCTACTACACGTCTGCGCCTGTGTCTCCGCTGTGCCGTGTCCTGGACGGGCGTCGTACGACGTTCATCTGTAAAAGGGAAGAACTAAATTGAAAAATGGGTCGTGCGGATCAAAAAGAATAATAAATAAAATGTGAAGTGAGAAATAGATACGGTCGAGTTTTATTGTCTCTGCGTACAGCCCCTGGTGAGGCATACCAAGCCTATAACGAAAATGGGCTTGTGCCGAACTCATTGAGTCCGGGTCCGTGGCCTTTTGTGACTTACATCGAAAAAGTCTTGTGGCTGGCGAGGCCATTTTGTTGGGCGGCCGTTTAAGCGGCCGCACAATCCTCCGTTTGGAGGAGATGTAGTTTAGTATGCTCCCTTTAAAGAGATGATGCCTCGAGGACCGGGCATCTTTAGCGTGAGGGATGCATAATGCGGTATTGCGTTAAAGCGAGCGAAAGCTCCGCGTCCCATTAGTGCTTGATAGCGACTAGAAAACGGGACTATGTGGAAGATAAGCTTTTCGCGACGAAAGTTATTGGCAGAGCCAAATATGACCACAAGCCGGAGAAAACCCATACAGTGGGTGTCCGGGCCTGGTGCTACTCCTTGAAAGGAGGTTTTACTGTGACGGATTCGTGCTGGGTTTATGCCCATGCGGTGAATTGTATCCTGATATATCAGATTTAGTCCACTGCCACCGTCCATAAGGACGTTGGTAAACTGGAATCCGTCTATTATTGGATTAAGCATCAGGGCAGTCCGGCCTGCGTGTTTGATATTGCGAGAATAATCTAGCTGATCAAAAATGATTGGCTTTAGTGACCAGTGGCCAGACTCCTGAGGGATGGGCTTGAATGTACGGACCTTTATGGGTGCCTCATGCCTTGTTATGTGAAGTGAGTTCACTGTTTTGACTTCTTGCGGGAAGTTCTTTTGCTTCCTGGTGTTCTGCTTTTGGGGTTCGTCCTCTTCCTCACTTGGTGTGTCGAGCCCCTTGTGTTCGGCGTTAAGCCTTCCGGATTGTTTGAAAACCCAACAGTCTCTGTGGGTATGATTAGCAGGCTTTCCAGGAGTACTGTGTATCTGACATATCCTGTCCATGATTCTCTTTAGACTGGACGGATCTTCCCTATTATCCTGAGGGGGTGATTTTGTCTGATTTTGCCGTGAGCCTTTGAATCCGGCATTGACTGTCGTGCTCTTCGGACTTTTTCTTTTGATTCGGCAAAGGTCCTTGTATCGCCGTGGTTTCTCGTTTCCATCCCTGATTTCTGATGTACTTGGGTCGCTGGGGCTGCATCGTGCCAACCAGTTGTCCTCTCCTGCGCAAAAGCGGGTCATGAGGCTTGTGAGTGCGGCCATTGTTATTGGCTTTTCCTGGCCGAGGTGTCTGGCGAGCCATTCGTCTCGGACATTGTGCCTGAAAGCCGCTAGGGCTTCGGCGTCCGGACAATCCACTATTTGATTCTTTTGAGTGAGGAATCTGTTCCAGAATTGCCGAGCTGATTCTCCGGATTGCTGAGTTATGTGACTGAGGTCGTCTGTGTCCGGGGGACGGACGTAGGTCCCCTGAAAATTTGCTCGGAAAGCGTCCTCGAGCTCTTCCCAACTTCCAATTGTGTTTTCGGGAAGGCTTTTAAGCTAGTGTCGGGCTGGCCCTTTAAGCTTAAGGGGTAAATATTTTATGGCGTGGAGATCATCTCCTCTAGCCATATGTATGTGGAGGATATAATCCTCGATCCAGACTCCCGGGTCTGTTGTTCCATCGTACGCCTCTATGTTAACGGGTTTAAATCCCTCTGGGAATTCATATTCCAGGACCTCATCGGTGAAACATAGAGGGTGTGCGGCACCCCTATATTTGGGTGTGCCGGATTCTGATGGTGGATTTTTTGCATTGCTTACGAGAGCTTGCTTTCTTGGCCCATAAATGGACCTGGCTGGGCCATGATGCGAGTCTTTGATTGTGTCGCATGCCGCATTGAGTGTGCACCGTTTGCCGTATTGTAGTGGCCGAGAGGTCGTTTATTCGACCGTGTAGCCTTTTTGTTTTTCGAGTTTGGGGGCTCTAGGGCCTCCTGGTCGAATTCGGGCAGTAGCTTTCTCTTCGGATAACTTTTGGTGCGGCGGCTGCCGCCGTATTTGTCTGCGGTCTCGATTACTTTGCTCCATCTTGTCTTGAGTGCATCTTCCGCCGCCTTTAGCTTTTGCTTCTGCTTCTTCAGGCTTCGTGCTGTGGCGACGAGCCTTTCTTGGAGATTCTTCTACTCCATGATTTTATCCGGTGTGGTATTGTCCGGAGTTCTGTTATGACCGGGGGAGGACTGTTCGTCCTCTCTGCCCGTGTTACCCTGTTCGGACGGCTGTTCTGGGATGCGTTCGTCATCTGCCGGCTCGTCCTTTTCTATGGCTGGGTCTTGATCGAGGCGGGGCTTCGCTCGGCGTTTACGTCACCGCTTTGAGTGCTTTTCGGAGGGTTTAGCCTTCTTTTCGCCCCCTTCTTCCTCATTGTGAGTTTTTTCAGGTGTATCCACCATGAATACGTCATTAAGTGGGGTGGAGGTCCAGTGCCCTATGGGCGCTGGTTCCCGTTCATCTCCGTCTTCGTCGTCCATACCGTCGAAGTCTTTGGAGCCGAAGTCGAGCATGTCGGTTAAATCGTCGACAGTGGCTATTAAGTGGGTGGTGGGTGGGCTTTGAATTTCTTCGTCGTCCGAATCCCAACCTCATAGGCCACGGTTCGGCCTGGCCTCTCCTGAAAAAGAGAGACTTGAGAGATTTGAGAATATCACCGAAAGGCGAATACTATAAGATGTCCGCGGCGGTGAACTCCATTACCGACGCCCAATCTGATTCGATTGGCAGGGGCGCGGGAGGTTCGGAGTTCGGAGAAGAGCTCGCCTCCTTGGAGTCATGTGCCATGCGGAGTGCGGGGCTTGCGTTTGGCTCAATGGCTTTTAAGACCGCAGCCCCCGAGGTGACGTCCAACCGTTCATCCTCAAAGAATGCAGCGGGCTCCGGATCGAGGATCGGGGCCAGAGCGTATGCGGCCTCCAGGACACTGTTCGGAGGCAGAGCTATATCATGCCCCTCGAGATAGTGCGGCGCGCTTGGCTGTGGCTTGAATCCGTCGAAGATCAGGTCTCCGAGGGTATCTGCCGTGTAGTTTAAGCTTCCCCACCTGGCTTGATGGCCAGGGGGGTGGCTTTCGATCTGCTCCAGATGGCCAAGCGATTTGGCCCGCAGAGCGAAGCCGCCGAAGATGAAGATCTGTCCGGGGAGAAAAGTCTCACCCTGGACCTCATCGTTGTTGATGATCAAAGGAGCCATCGGGCCTAAAGGCGACGACACAGAGGAACTCTCAATGAAAGCACCAATGTCGGTGTCAAAACCGGCGGATCTCGGGTAGGGGGTCCCGATCTATGCGTCAAGGTCGGATGGTAACAGGAGACAAGGGACACTTTATTTTACCCAGGTTCGGCCCTCTCGATGGAGGTAAAACCCTACTCCTGCTAGATTAATATTGATGATATGGGTAGTACAAGAGTAGATCTACCACGAGATCAAGGAGGCTAAACCCTAGAAGCTAGCCTATGGGTATGATGATGGTTATCATGTGTTCGTCCTACGGACTACAACCCTCCGGTTTATATAGGCACCGGATAGGGTTAGGGTTACACAGAGTCGGTTACATTGGTAGGAGATCTTGAATATCCGCACGCCTAGCTTGCCTTCCACGCCAAGGAAAGAACCTTCCGGACACGGGACGAAGTCTTCAATCTTGTATCTTCATAGTCCTGGAGTCCGGCTGAAGATATAGTTCGGCTATCCGAACACCCCCTAATCCAGGACTCCCTAACCAACTAATCCGGGTATCGGACCTCGCGAATGACCCCAGCGGCTTCTAGCTTGCAGGTCTCCTGGACAATGAAGGCCTGCTTCTCTGCGGACTGCCGCCTGGCCTTCTGCTTCACGGGGCACACATTTGGGCACACATTGAGGTGATGCTCGACGACACTCCTGGGAATCCCTGCCAAATGATCGGGCTCCCAAGCGAACACCTTCTTATTCGCGCGCAGGAACCTGACCAAGGCCTCCTCCTGCTCAGGCTCAAGGTTGGCGCCTATGGTGAAGGTGGCACTGGAGGACCCGTCCTCGTCAATGGGTATCTGCTTGGTTTCTGCCTTGTCCTGGGTGAACAACTGCTTTTTCTTGGCGGGCGCAGCCCCCTTGGGCTCAGGGGTCTCCGCGTCGGCGGGCCGTGCCGATGCCGCCGTCTTGAAGGCGAGCTTGAGTACTCGCAGGGCGTCCCCGGTGTCTCCGTGCACAGTGAGGGTAACGCCGCTCCCGGGCATCTTCATGAGGTTGTACGCTGGGTGCGTGGCGGCCATGAACTGAGCCAGCGCGGGGTAACCGAGGATGGCGTTGTAAGGGAGGCCGATGGGGGCGATGTCGAAGTCGACTATCTCCGTGCGGAAGTTGTCGTAGGTGCTGAAGCTTACCGGGAGCCGGATCTGTCCCAGGGAGTCGGACGATCCGCCCCCAACGCCCGAGAAAGGTCGACTGGGCCGCAGCCGCTCCCGGGGTATGCAGAGGAGATTGAAGGTCTCGACCGAAAGCACACTGAGGCCCGCGCCGCCGTCGACGAGGGTTCTGGTGACGGCCACCTGGCAAGTGGTGGGGGTGCACAACAGGGGGAGCGCGCCCGAGCCGGCCAAGTTGGCGGGGTGGTCCTCCGAGCTGAAGGTCAGATCGTCCTCGCGTGCCGCCCGGTCCGAGGAAGCCCCCTGCCGTGCGGAAATGGTGCTGACCCGGCGGGAAAACGGCTTGACATGGCGACTCGTGGGCGGCGCTTGCGAGCCGCCCAGGAGGGCCGCAACGACCGGACATGTCGATGTTGTGGCGTAGTCGCCCCGTCGCATAGGCGGATGCTGGGGTGGTGCTTGCTGCTCGTTTCCCGCTGGGCGACTGGCGGTGCCGACGGCGGGTGATGGGGGACGACGAGGACGCCCACCGGCAAGGGCTGCTGGGGCGACGCGGGCCCGACCGGCGCCGTACATGGGTGCGGTGGCCGGAGAAGGACGGAGCGGTGGAAGACAGATTCCGGTGCACCCCTACCTGGCGCGCCAAATGTCGGATCTCGGATTCTGGCAGACCCTTAAGATTCGAACTCTGGGGTGCGCGCGGAGCTGATGCCCTCTACCTCTCCATCTCGTAAGGATCTAAACTACCGAAAGAACAATACAAGAGACACGGAGTTTATACTAGTTCGGGCCACCAATGTGTTGTAATACCCTACTCTAGTTGTGGTGGGTGGATTGCCTCTTGGGCTGATGATGATGATGAACAATACAAAGGAGAACAGCCTCACGAGGGCGTGTTCTTGCTGGGACGATGAACTGCTAGGGGAGTTCAGCCGCCCTTCTCTCTCTTTCTCTACTCGTTCTCTGCTTGCTCTGAATACTCCCCACTCTCTACCCTGGGGGTGGCTAGTCCTATTTATAGGCAAAGGCCCTGGGCCTCTTCCCAAATATTGAGCGGGAAGGGCGCCAACAATTGGCCAATTCGAAGGGGAACATTTGGTACACTTATCCTGAATAAAGTCAGTCCTTGCCTGTCAAAGGCCCTGTGGTGATGCCGTACTGGGCTCCACGATGACCTCCTTCCCACCGTTGAACCGGTCTTGGTCTCATTGCACCGAAATGGATGCCTTTGCTTTATCCTCTTGCCTGCGCTTGCCCCCCTTGCACCAAAGAGGAAAGGGAGGACACTGCATGGTTTGGCGCCCGCCTGGCACCCTTGGTCGTCATGGCTTGCGTCATGGGCACCTCGCGAGGTACCCTGCCTTGATCCCTCCGCCTCCTCGTGAGCCAGCCTAACGAGGCCGCGCCTGAGGAAGCACCGTGTCGTCCGCCCCGCAAGGCTTGGCCCCTCGCGAGGGTCCTGGGTCTCATGTTGATGAAGTTGGGCCGTGCTGGGGCCCCTTTGAGCCACGCCGCAGGCCGCAGGCAGGCAAGTCTGGGGACCCCCGTTCCCAGAACGCCGACAAAAGATATGAAGCAAATTGATTGCATGGCCTGTGATCATCTTGTGATCACCTGACTTAGGCAATAAAGTGTGCCTCAGAATCCAATTAATAGTTGGCAGCCCTGACAGAAGATAATGTACTGAGCCAAACTTGAAAGTATCAAGTGCCTTGTTTGGGATCTCCTTGTACATGTTGGACATGGAGTTGTGGTCCATCTTCTTCTTGGCATATATGTCTAAATCATCCTCATGCTCCTCTAGGGCATTGATGAGTTGTGCCCACTCAGCAACTGTTGATTGATACCTTGTTCCTTCTGACATCCATACAATCCTTCCATCTGGATAGAAGTGTGCTGTGGAGTAGAACTGCATGATCATCTCTTCATTCCACTTTGTGAGCTTCTGCCCAACAAAGTCAGCTACTCCACAAGCCTTGAAGCTGTCTTGCACTCCAGGATAGTGCTCTTCATAGTCCTTGATGTATTCCCAGTTTACCCATTTCATGTCACGAACTATTGGCTTCTTATCCAACAAAACTGTCTCATAGAAGTCCTGTTGTTCCTTTGTGTGGAACCTGTAGTCAACAACAGTTCTTCTCCTTGAAGCATATGGATCTTGTGCTCTCCACTTCCTTAGCCCTAAGTCTCTTCTGATCTTCATATCCTCAGCCACAGGATGACCATCATTGTCTTCTGGGATCTTGGGCTTTAGCTTTCTGAGCACTTGACCTTCTTCCTCTTCTGCAATGTCAGGCACTGGGGCCTTGTTCTTTTCAACAGCTGGGATGCTCCTTGTATTCCTCTTTGGAGCTGACTTGTCCTTTGATGCAACTTTGGGTGCTTCCTTGGGCTTGGATGCAGTAGCCCCTGATCTTATAGCATCACCCATAAGCTTTGGTGCCTTAGGTGCTGGTCCAGCAACCTCTTCTTCTTCTTCTTCTTCCTCAGAAGAATGTTGTTCAAACTCAGCCATGGGATCAACTTTTTTGCACCATCTGCCCCTTTTCCTTTCCTTCTTTCCTTCAGCAGCAACTGGCCCTTTGGGTGCAGGCTTTTCAGGAATCTGAGTTGAGGCTCTGGCCTTTGGCATAGGCTGCCAACCAGCTGGCCTTTTGACCTTTAAGCCTGGCTTGGTGCTCTGTCTTGAGCCATACTCCTTCTTGAGCACTACATTCTTGGAATTAGCTTCCTCTTCTGCCACATAGTCCTCATCCTCTGAGTCTGAGGTTCTCTTCTTCCTTTGTCTGGTGGCATGTTTTGGCAAATTGCTAGGGGTGCTCCTGCTGCCTTCATCTGAAGAACTGGAGGGACTAGTGCCCTCACTCATGTGCACTTGTTGTTCTGACATGTTCTGGCTGTCACTCTGATCAGACATGATGGAAAAAGCTGACTGCTGACCCTGTGAAGAGTTTATAGATGAGGTAGAATAGATGAGCATCACAAAATGCAGAGGTCTTTTTGCAAAAGAATGATTCAAAATCATAGTTTTAGTTTCCCACAGAAATCATTTCGGATCTACCGATTTTTAAACTCGGTGATACCGAAGCAGTTTTGGAACCTAAACTAGTGAACTCGGTCAGACCGAGTCACAGTTCGGTGGCACCGAGACTGCTAGGGTTTCACAAAGTTCCAAAATTGGTACACCGATTAGTAATTCTCGGTCTGACCGAGTCTCACTTGTGCAATGGCATTAGCCAAATCGGTGGGACCAAGTTTTTAAACTCGGTGGGTCCGATATGGTTTCGGCGGAAACCTAACCCTAAAATTTCAAATCAAACCTATTCTACGAATTGCATTGACTGGATAGGAGTGTTTGAATCGTGGCAAGAATCAATATGATCACAGTGTGCTAGGAATCGGATGGGGAATAGCACAAAGATCGAGTCCATACCCTAGTCCGGCGGAGACTCGCTATGGCGGTAACGGCGGGGTTGAATTCCATTGACGGCGATGGAGACCAGCGACTGGAGGCGGCTGGCGGCGAGGAGACGATCTAGAGACCACGTTGGCAGAGCGAGCTATCGCGCGGGCGAAGGGGTTCGGAGAAATTTCCAAATTTTTGCCCGTGACTATATATAGCCCGACCCTGTCGATGTGACCGAGTGGAACAACTCGGTGGCACCGAGATGCAAAACTGTATACAGTTATTGCTACTCGGTGTGACCGAATGGTTCAAATCGGTTGCACCGAGATCGAAAACATAGATCGACTTAATGATCTCGGTAGGACCGAAAAGGAGATATCGGTCAGACCGAGAATCACAAAGAAGTTTTGGAAGTTTAAGTCTATGATGGGGACTCCGAGTGCTCCTCACACAGAGTGGTTCGAATCTGACTTGATCAAATTTTGTGATGTAGCATGAATAGGGTTTGAGACGAGAAAATCATAGATAGCTAGAGAAGGTTCTTAGGCATTCTTGTCCATCCACTTGGCAAGAGAAAGAAAAACCAATCAATCAAAACAACAAGTGGATGTCCTCGAATGAGTAAAATATGCAACCAACATGCTCACACAATAAAATGGCAATTGAAATACGTGACAAAGCATGCACAACCAATTCTAGCATCTATCAAGCAATTGGCGATGACTAGGGCATCTATATATGAGTATATTGACTTAGGAGTCAAATGAGAACACTTGATCATAGGTCATACTCAATGTTTAAGCAGAAGTGGGGTTACCACTTTTACATAAAGCATTGTTGTGTTCACATCATTAGAGTTGCTTTAGCTCAAGTCTTAGAGTAAAGCTCCCCCTAGATATGATATCCCCCCTAAGAGGGATGAACTAACCTTGGGTTTTGTTGATGATGACTTCATGTAGATGTTGAAGATGTGGATGCTCAATGTTGATGTAGAACAATTGGAGCTATCCGTTGGAGTGAGTTGCACTTTCAATACCGACATGGGTTAGTCCCACAAGGAACAAACAAGGATATCCATAGACATAGAGTGATGCACACACAAGATGATGTCCATGAAAGATTTTAGGTTACCTTGTCCCTTGACTTACCAACAAGAGGGTTTGTGACTCCTTGAACTAGTGCAAGATGTGGAAGTTGATTGCACTTGTTCTTGCCAAAATGATTAGAGTGAAGTATGTTGGCAAAGTCACCCTAAAGAACTCTCTAGTTCTTCTTCTTTTGGATCCACACCATATTGATGGGAATCCTTGGAGTTGTAGTCGTACTTGATGAAGTGGAACTTGAAGTAGTCTTGGGAATCCACTTGACTAAGGTCTTAGGAGCTTCTTCAAATGCATCAATTTCCTCTTGAAGCTTGTCCTTGCCTTTTTGCTTGTAGTCTTGTGGTGGAAGATCATCTTGAGTTTGTGTCCTCTTGAAATAAGTAGGATCATACTTCTCTTGTTGAGGAACAAACTTTGTCTTAGGGTATTGATCATCTTCCCACTCAACTCCATTGGCGTTGAACTTTCGTTTCAAATCCAACACCTTGATTCTTCCGGTGCCTTCCTTGCTTGCGTACAATTTCCTCGAATTGCTTACTTCCGGCAAGACTCTTTTAGACTCCTTTCTATATAATTCCCTTCAATAAGCTATTTTCTTGCTCAAGTGTAATTTGGCTAAGAGAATCATTAGTGGAATCAAGAGAACTACTAGAAGCAACAATATTGGATTTAACATGATCATTGTTACTACTGGAGGTAGAATCTTTCTTGTTCTTGTTACTAGACTTGACTTGAGGCATGTAAGTGGATAAGAGTAAATGCTTGGCAATGTAAGAAGAACTTTTCTTGCGGAGATCATCATTGATTGCCTTTAAAAACTCATGCTCTTGCTCAAGATTGAGCTTTTCAAAGCGTAACTTCTCATGATCTCTTAAAAGTTCTCGATGATCTTCGAAGATAGTTTCATGAGCTAACTTAAGAGTGTTTAGTTCTTTAGTTAGAGCCTCAATCTTCTCCTTATCATTGTCATTCATTTTATCTTGATTAGCATGATTAATTGACGTTTCATCATAGTATTCATCACTAGAGTTGTCAACAAGTAAATCATCATCACCTAACAAGTCATCTTCATCACTATTGAAATCGACATACTCGGGGTGTGTTACCTTAGGACCTTTGGCCATGAAGCATCTTCCAATTCCTTCATTTGGTGAGTCAAATATGTCGTAGGGGTTGGTTGACACAAGTGCTAGACCGGTAACACCTTCATCTTGAGTATATTCGGAATCGGAGTGATAACTTCTCTCGGAGTGGTTGTCGGAGTCGGAGCCGGATACCCATTCACCAACATGAGCTTGATGTCTTTGTTTTGTGTAGCTCCTTGATGAGTTTTCCTTTCTTTCCGAATCCTTGTTTCTCCGTGAGTATCTTCGTTCATAACGATCATCTCTACTCCTTCTCTCTCTTGATGGTGATTCTTCTCTTTTGCTTCTTCTTTTTGGAGAATCTTCTCTTCTTTTGTAGGGAGCCGTACACTCATTGGAATAGTGTCCGGGTCTTCCACAATTGTAGCAGTTTCGCTCTCGACTAGAAGATCTTTTGTCATTGTAGGACCTTGACTTGGAGCTTCTATCTTTGCTTCTACTCTTGTAGAACTTGTTGAAGTTCTTCACCATTAAGCTCAATTCTTCATTGAAGTTTTGTTTCTCACTTGATGATGTGGGGGCTTCACATGAGGCTTTGTAAGCACCACTTGATTTGTTGTGAAGTTCCTCTTTATCCTTGAGTGACATCTCATGAGCAACAATTCTTCCAATGACCTCTGTTGGCTTGAGATCTTTGTAATTGGGCATCATTTGGATCAATGTGCACATGGTATCATATTTTCCATCCAAGGGTCTTAGGATCTTCTTGATGATGAATCTATTGGTCATCTCTTCACTCCCTAAGCCGGCAATCTCATTTGTGATGAGAGCAAGCCTAGAGTACATTTCAGCGACACCTTCACCATCCTTCATTTTGAACTTGTCAAGTTGACTTTGAAGCACATCCAATTTGGATTCCTTGACGGAGTCGGTACCTTCGTGCACATCAATCAAAGTATCCCAAATTTCCTTTGCATTCTCAAGACGGCTGATTTTGTTGAATTCTTCGGGACACAATCCATTGAAGAGAATATCACAAGCTTGAGCGTTGTATTGCAGCATCTTCAACTCATCCGCGGTAGCTTCACGGTTTGGTCTTTCCCATCAAAGAAGTCACCTTGCAAACCAACACACACAATAGCCCAAACGGCGGGGTTATGTCTGAGAATATGCATTTTCATTTTATGCTTCCAACTAGCAAAATTAGTACCATCAAAATAAGGACCTCTAAGGTGATAGTTTCCCTCGCTAGACGCCATACTCTCCTAGGTTGTGAAACCAAGGCTATGACCACCAAAAGCTAGGGAAATCAAAGAAAATGGAGACCAAGGCTCTGATACCACTTGTAGGATCGAAAGTATGTCTAGAGGGGGGGTGATTAGACTACTTGACCAAATAAAAACTTAACCTTTTCCCAATTTTAGTTCTTGGCAGATTTTAGCTATTTTAGGACAAGTCAAGCAATCATCACACAATTCAAGCAAGCATGCAAAGAGTATATAGGCAGCGGAAAGTAAAGCATGCAACTTGCAAGAATGTAAAGGGAAGGGTTTGGAGAATTTAAACGCAATTGGAGACACGGATGTTTTTGGCGTGGTTCAGATAGGTGGTGATATCCTACATCTACGTTGATAGAGACTTCAACCCACGAAGGGTAACGGTTGCGCGAGTCCACGGAGGGCTCCACCCACGAAGGGTCCACGAAGAAGCAACCTTGTCTATCCCACCATGGCCATCGCCCACGAAGGACTTGCCTCACTAGCGGTAGATCTTCACAAAGTAGGCGATCTTCTTGCCCTTACAAACTCCTTGGTTCAACTCCACAATCTTGTCGGAGGCTCCCAAGTGACACCTAGCCAATCTAGGATACACCAATCTCCAAGAAGTAACAAATGGTGTGTTGATGATGAACTCCTTGCTCTTGTGCTTCAAATGATAGTCTCCCCAACACTCAACTCTCTCTCACAGGATTTGGATTTGGTGGAAAGAAGATTTGAGTGGAAAGCAACTTGGGGAAGGCTAGAGATCAAGATTCATATGGTAGGAATGGAATATCTTGGCCTCAACACAAGGGTAGGTGGTTCTCTCTCAGAACATGTGAGTTGGAAGTGTAGATGTGTTCTGATGGCTCTCTCCACGAATGAAGAGGAGGTGGAGGGGTATTTATAGCCTCCACACAAAATCCAACCGTTACACACAATTTACCAATCTCGTTGGGACCGAATCAACAAACTCGGTCGGACTGATTTAGTAAACCTAGTGACCGTTAGAGATTTTCGGTGGGACTGACATGCAACTCGGTAGGACCGATATGGTTAGGGTTAGGGCATAACGTAATCTCGGTGAGACCGATTACACAAACTCGGTGAGACCGATTTGGTAATAAGCTAACTAGAGAGTTGGTCAGGTAAACTCGGTGGGACCGATTTGCTCTTTCGGTGAGACCGAAAAGTTACAAAAAGGAAACAGAGAGTTTACATTGCAATCTCGATGGGACCGATCCGCTCTTTCGTTGAGACCGAAAAGTTATGAAAAGGAAACAGAGAAATTGCAATCCCATCTCGGTGAGACCGAGATCCCTATCGGTAGAACGGATTTGCTAGGGTTTGGCAGTGGCTTATGACAAATGAAACTCGGTGGCGCCGGATTGAAAGAGTCGGTAGGTCCGAGTTTGGCTTTGGGTTTGGGTCAAATGTGGATATGGGAAAGTAGTTGAGGGTTTTGGAGCATATCACTAAGCACATGAAGCAAGAGGTTCATTAAGCAACACCTCATCCCTCCTTGATAGTATTGGCTTTTCCTATAGACTCAATGTGATCTTGGATTACTAAAATATAAAATGAAGAGTCTTGAGCTTGAAGCTTTCGCCAATCCTTTGTCCTTAGCATTTTGAGGGATCTACATTCATCATCCATGCCATGCCAATCATTGAGCTTTCCTGAAATAATCATCTTGGAATAGCATTAGCTCAATGAGCTATATGTTGTTATGAATTACCAAAACCACCTAGGGATAGTTGCACTTTCAATTATGGATATGTGTATCACTACTATCGAGATTCATAAAGAATAGACACCTCTTCAAGGGTGCATGACCATAAAAGATATTACTCATATAAATAGAACAACCATTATTCTTTGATTTAAATGAATAAACGTCTCGCATCAAACAAGATGCAGATATAATGTTCATGCTCAACGCTGGCACCAAATAAAAATTATTTAGGTATAATACTAATCCCGAAGGTAGATGTAGAGGTAGCGTGCCGACGGCGATCACATCGACTTTGGAACCATTTCCCACCCGCATCTTCACCTCCTCCTTGGCCAGTGTTCGCTTAATCCGTAGTACCTATTTCGAGTTGCAAATATTAGCAACAGAACTAGTATCAAATACCCAGGTTCTACTGCGAGCTCTAGTAAGGTACACATCAATAACATGTATATCACATATACCTTTGTTCACCTTGCCATCCTTCTTATCCGCCAAATACTTGGGGCAGTTCCGCTTCCAATGTCCACTCTGGTTGGAGTGGAAGCACTCAGTCTTAGGCTTAGGTCCAGACTTGGGTTTCTTCTCTTGAGCAGCAACTTGCTTTCTATTCTTCTTGAAGTTCCCCTTCTTCTTCCCTTTGCCCTTTTTCTTGAAACTGGTGGTCTTATTGACCATCAACACTTGATGCTCCTTTCTTGATTTGTACCTCCGCAGCTTTTAGCATTGTGAAGAGCTCGGGAATCGTCTTATCCATCCCTTGCATGTTATAGTTCATCATGAAGCTCTTGTAGCTTGGTGGTAGTGATTCAAGAATTCTGTCAATGACGCTATCATCCGGAAGATTAACTCCCAGTTGAATCAATGATTGCAATAGCCAGACATCTTGAGTATATGCTCACTGACAGAACTATTCTCCTCCATCTTGCGGCTGTAGAACTTATTGGAGACTTCATATCTCTCAATCCGGGCATTCTTTTGAAATATTAACTTCAATTCCTGGAATATCTCATATGCTCCATGACGTTCAAAACGTCGTTAAAGTCCCGGTTTCTAAGCCGTAAAGCATGGCACACTGAACTATCGAGTAGTCATCAGCTTTGCTTTGCCAGACGTTCTTAACGTCGTCAGTTGCATCTGCAGCAGGCTGGCACCCAACGGTGCTTCCAGGACGTAATTCTTCTGTGCAGCAATGAGGATAATCCTCAATTTATGGACCCAATCTATGTAATTGCTACCATCATCTTTCAACTTTGCTTTCTCAAGGAACGCATTAAAATTCAACGGAACAACAGCACGGGCCATCTATCTACAATCAACATAGACAAGCAAGATACTATCAAGTACTAAGTTCATGATAAATTTAAGTTCAATTAATCATGTTACCTAAAAACGCCCACTTAGATAGACATCCCTCTAATCCTCTAAGTGATTATGTGATCCAAATCAACTAAACCATAACCGATCATCACGTGAAATGTTGTAGCTTTCAATGGTGAACATCACTATGTTGATCATATCTACTATATGATTCCGCTCGACCTTTCGGTGTCAGTGTTCCGAGGCCATATCTGCATATTCTAGGCTCGTCAAGTTTAACCTGAGTATTCTGCATGTGCAAAACTGGCTTGCACCCGTTGTAGATGGATGTAGAGCTTATCACACCCGATCATCACGTGGTGTCTGGGAACGACGAACTTTGGCAACGGTGCATACTCAGGGAGAACACTTTTATCTTGAAATTTAGTGAGAGATCATCTTATAATGCTACTGTCAATCAAAGCAAGATAAGATGCATAAAAGATAAACATCACATGCAATCAATATAAGTGATATGATATAGCCATCATCATCTTGTGCTTGTGGTCTCCATCTTCGAAGCACCGTCATGATCACCATCGTCACCGGCGCGACACCTTGATCTCCATCATAGCATCGTTGTCGTCTCGCCAATCTTATGCTTCTACGACTATCGCTACCGCTTACTGATAAAGTAAAACATTACAGGGCGATTGCATTGCATATAATAAAGAGACAACCATATGACTCCTGCCAGTTGCCGATAACTCGGTTACAAAACATGATCATCTAATACAATAAAATTTAGCATCATGTATTGACCATATCACATCACAACATGCCCTGCAAAAACAAGTTAGACGTCCTCTACTTTGTTGTTGCAAGTTTTACGTGGCTGCTACTGGGCTTAGCAAGAACCGTTCTTCACTACAAAAAAATACACTTCCATGATGATACGTGTTTGTCACAGTAGGTCGCATTTTTTGTCATGCATGTACATCCATGACAAATTTATGTCAGAATCAAGATAGTCATACCTGTGCTGTCGTAGAAGTGTTCCATGACATTACCAAAATTATCATCACGGAAGTGTCCACTTCCACGACGATAAATCACGCGTCATAGAAGTGTTTTCGTCAAGGCTGACCGGCATGTGGCATCCACCATAACGGAACGCCGTTAAGCTATCGAGTTGGATTTTGGATCCGATAACCCGTTAACAGCCCTGACCAATGGGAAATTTCCACGTGTAAAATTCTGATTGGCCGAAGGGAACACCTGTCAGCTCGTTAGTGGGCCAGATGTCGCCCGTCCATTGGAGGAGACATGCCTATGATACGCCGACACGTGGCTGGGCCCAACAAAGGCCCATATAGGTTAAACAGGCCGGCCCAGTCAAAGGCCCATAGAACTTAATCAGGTACTAGTGGGCCAGCCCAATAACGGCCTGCTTAACAAAGGCCCATTTACGGCCCGAAGCCAGATCTGGCTCGTTAATTGTTCGCCCAATATTTGGGCCCATTTGCGGCCCGAAGCCAGATCTGGCCCATTAATTGTTCGTCGAATATTTGGGCCCAACTACAGCCCACTGACTTTCGGCCTGTTAGAGGCCTGATGTAGAAATGGGCCCATTTCAGCCCGGTGTGACTTTCGGCCTAGGAATGGCCCGTGCTGCCCATGGGCCATATATGGTCCAACGGGTCATCGGGCCCACTAACGGCCCGTGCTAAAGGTGGCAACAGTTAATCCCAACGTGACTTTGGGCTTGTCAAAGGCCTGTCGCGTAATTTGGCCCGTTGATGCCCATGCTAAGCTTTCGGCCTCTTAAAGGCCCATGATATCAATGGGCCAACTAAGGCCCGATATATGTTTTGGCCTGGTAACGGGCTGTGAGCTAACTGGGCCCAAAACGACCCGATCTACATTTCGGCCTGCTGAAGGCCCGTTGACGACTGGTGACAATTGAGGCCCAACATGCATTTTGGCCTGCTAAAGGCCCGTGGTTTGATCTCGGCCGTAACAGGCTAGTACAATATTCAGCCTGTTAATGGCCCAACGCTACCTGGGCCAAACTAAGCGCTGGGTCGACATAAGGCCCAACTAAAATATAGGCCCGTGTAAGTTTGGGCCTGGCGCAATGTGTGAAGGCCCCAATCATTTGGGCCCAAGAAAGACGTAGGCCGGCCCAATTGTGGCCCGCTAAAAACCTGGCCCATTAGAGTCGAATGTTTCGGTCCGGTCGACTACACCTAATTTTTTTCAGATAGCGAATGATGGCAGTAACTAGTAGGAATTAAGAACAAACCTACTCTATACAATAAAAAATTATGGCATAGTAACTAAAAATAAACCTACACTATACAATAAAGGATTTAAGGTATATACATCCACTTGGCATCGAAGTTCGCATTAGTGATCATAAAGCGCAACAAAGAAGACGATTACAAAAACTGGGCACTAATGCAGCGTAACAAAATAATACTGAACCGAGACCACTTTCAAGACAGTTCAAGAAAGGTTAGCCTTGCGGGGGAACTGCTGCACAAGCTGCTGAGCAAGGCTGTGAGACCGGCCTAGCATGTCGGTCATAGCTTCCAGGTGTAGCTGTTTAGCAATGAGGTTCTCATTGGTGTTCTCCGCAATCTTTCTTAGAGATAGGACTTCAAGTCGAAGTTGAGTTGCAGGATGCCTTTCTGCTGGAACTTGGGACTGAAGAAGTCGAACTGATTCAGACAACGAATTCTGTGAGCTTGTCTGACTGTTAGTCTCAAGTAACTTGAACACTGCATCAAGACAAGACTTTGGGGTTGTCTCGCTATCTTCAAGATGTTTTGCCTTCTTTGCTGCAATATACGATGGGTTTGTCTCACAGCCTTCAGCAGACTTGTGCATGCCATCAGGCATATCACCCTAAAACAAAGCAGAGAGATGACAGGTTATGCACGTGTATAAAGAAAGATGATAACTGTTCTGTCAATTCTATCCAATTTCAAATTATAAAATAAAGAGTAAGTTCAAAATATCAATAGCATAATTTGGCATTGTTCATAATGCGGGGAGCTTCACCACACTACTGGATTACCATGTCAACATAACAAGCATAGATGAAGGGCAAAGAAAATCATTGTATCTATTTTGGATAATGTGCATGGCATATTGTTCATATCATCAGCCACATCAGTAAGATAAAACAGGAGATGACAAGGTGCAAACGTGGGCTGCTTCACCACACACTGGATTGTAGAACCACAAAACAAGCATACATATAGGGAGTATTAAGTAATGTGCATGGTATGAATAAGGAATTTGGTTTTACAAGGAAAACTTAGAATTTACGGTTCTTACGAATATGCATTTTGGTAGAAACAACAAACTAAACAACAGTAAACGATAGGGAGTATGAGCAAATTAAACAGCAGTTGAGGATAAAGGCTTTAGAAGGACTGACTTACATTAATAGTTAACACTGGCTTTATAATGCCCTTCTCCATGTCAAGGGAAGGATAACTCAAGAATTTCAGCACCGAATCTTCTTCATAAGCATTTCCTGTACTCTACGTTTTATAGAGAGTAATTATAGATATGATAATACTGGAAGGGATAGAGGATAATGAAGATAAGATGCAGATTGATGCTACATAATCAACTACCAATCCCTGGAAGTACAAGCGTTACAGGACAAAATGTACTGACAAGAGCAATGGGCTGCACTGGCATTGTCTGTGTATTCTACTTGTTGGTAAGATTAAATATAGATCTGATCTTTTTACTAAATGGTGGGCGAGGGAGATAAGATGCAGAATGCTACAAAATGAACCAATCCCTCTTCCCATAATACAAGAGTGTTTTGAACACTGGTGTACTGTACAAAATGTTCTTATATTATGGGACAGAGGGAGTAGCTGTTAATGTAAGTACAGTGATAGACCACGTTTAGTCCTTACAAGAGGACTGCAGAGCTAAACCTCTTCAAAAGCATTGGATCGATTCTAAATTTATGTAAGAGTCCATAGGATCTTATAATGTCCACCACATGGACGATTACGAGGCTAACATGTGCAGTGATGTGACATAATCAAATAGCTATGAAAGTAAGTATGGTCATACAGGGCAAGAGGTACTCACAAGAGCAATGCCGTGTGCGGTATAGTTGCGAGATTCTGTGGTCCCTTGATAACGAATGTTCTTCTGCTAATAGTTTTCGTACAAGTGAGACATTAAGGAAAATGCAGAAATGTAGTTCAAATTGTGATGTGATATCATAGACAGTACCTTACGCTGCAGCCAAGACCAATGTGTAAAAAGATTATTCCAGTCACCGTCGGATAAATGTAGCACCAGAGACTTCATAGAAATTTTGTTCAGAGGCTTGCCATCGAAGTGCGCTTGCCTCAGGTAGGAACGACACTTCATCAATGAGTGCTTGAAAAGCGCAACCAACCCTTGCTCGTCATCACAATCCAGTTTGCTCCGCGCTTATTTAAAAGAATGAAATCTTGTGTCTTCTGTCAGCAGAAACATATGCAGTAATGACCATGAATAACATTAGTACATTACTTACGCGTAAGTTGCGGAGGAAGACCAGAAATTGTTCTATGTCTGCGGTATAATCTTTCCATGAAGGAAAGATGCGCACAGAATTCCTGACAACAACATAAGCTTCGTCTTCTAAACTAGGAAGAAATGGAACAGGGGTCCTATTTGCTGCAATTGGGGCTCTCTCTGGTTCAAAAAGGGATTTGGCAACTGGATTTGGTGTACTCTTTGCTGGAATGGGGGTTTTGCGTCGTACAGCTGCTGCTATGTCAACTGGCATAATCATACTATTTGCTGCAGTTGGGGTCTGCTGAGTTGGGGCATCAGAAATGACCAGTGTAGTAGGGCTAGAGTCTGCTAGAGTTGGGGTATTTCGTGGGTCAGGTGATATTGCAACTACACCTAATGGGCTATTTGATTTATCAGGTGCCACTACCTTTTCCAATACTTTGCTTGTGCTCCTCCACGATCAGCAATCGCCCTCTTCCTTTTGAACGTCTAATACACAAGAACAACATTTGAATGGATAAATATGGTATGATGACAGATGGAATATGTACTGAAAATGGATAGGCAGGGCGTATTCACATACACGATGTGTAAACTAAGCTAATGGCAGTTCAACAAAGTATAAGCAATGCAAAGCATCAGTTGCAAGATATGTGCGAGCAATGTAACCTTGGAAAGTTAGAGCAAGTACCTTGATGGGTGAATAAGATAGGTCATCTTCCTCTGACTCCTCCACTAGGGAGCTACATTGACTTAGGTCTCCCTCTAGCTCAGAATCACTGTTAGGATCATATTCTGAGCATGCATCTGTAGGTGGAGAGCATTTGCATTGCATTGCATTGCATCCAGACTTGATTTCAGTCCCTTAATGCCAAGTTTGACAGCCATGGCATTGTTCTGCTTTATTCTTTTCATGCGCGCAAGCTCATAATCATTATGATGATGTTCAGAATCTGAGATTCACGAAAACATAAAAAGTAGTCAGATTATCTATGGAATGCATTGCGGATTCAACTCGGAGAGTGTCTCCCTATAAACCCCTGCATATGCAAACTTCACCTCCCCAACCATGCTGACCAGACCACACACAGAAATACAAACCCCTTATGTCTCTATAACTGGCACGCACACATTTCAAAACTGAAGTAGGAACATTAGAATCATATGAAATTCATATTTGAACAAATAAACTAAGCAATTATGAGTGGCGTAATGTTTAGCTTCAAGGGTGGAGTGTTGGTAGTGCGACACAAAGCAAGTAGGCAGATTGTATTCCATGTAAAAGATCGAAACCTATGTAAAAGCTGGAAATGACACTTTCTTTCTATACAATGCAGTGTTCGTTACGCACACATGATAGAAGAGATCACATAGAGAAACACTATTCACTCATGTCTACGGTTCCAGTATTTAGAAACAGGGTGGTCCACCCTAAAAAAATATTGACAACAAATATGACAAGGCAAGCATAGATGTAGTGAATCAATCATTTACTTGTAAGCTTACTAGGACAAGTATGCAGAATTGTAACTGCAGTAAGAGACCTTCCAAAATCTGAATGAAGAAGTTTGTCTAGCACTTATTGTTTGAAACTAATCGACGTGAATAATTGGATATTATATTGAATGTGTAAGAAATACAAGTAAAATTGTCAACAAACCTGGCTTGCAGTAGTAATCTGGGTCAATGTCACCACGACCAACCATCCAAAATGACTAGTTTCTGTTCCGAGGGCCGAAATTTTGAAAACCCTGTGAACTTTAGAGGTACTAAATATTACCGAAATACATCTGAACCATTAAGTGTAGGTAGCACTGAGCACACAACAAACCCTAATGACAATCCTGCCTAATGAGTAATGAATCAATTAGAAAATGGGTGATGAGGAGTGGCTGCTGAGTGTTGAGGACGTATCTTAGGATAAATCGGGTTGGCTTGGTGGGTGCTGCATGGCTGAGCCCTGAACGAACTGGGAAGGTAGGCACGGTGGCGCGCCCGGGCAGTGGTGACGCTGTTGGGTGAGCGGCTCCTGGCCTGATGTTAGTCTGGTGTCTCCTCCTAGAGTCATGCCGTCCGGGGACGGTAAGTCGCCAGCGAGGCAGGCGGCTGGGGGTGAGTAGAGATCAGAAGCACGTAGCAGAACAGAGGGGAATCGGGGCCTGGGACGACCCAAAATCCCAGGGTGGGCCGGCCCACCGTGGGCACCCTGTAGAGATACACACCTGAGCGGCGAACATGCATTTTCAAAACTAATTTAGGAACATTTAGCTGACCAATTAAACAACTCTGTTTTAATAATATCAGATTCGTATTTGAACAACTAAGCTTGTTTAGCTTGATGGGTGGAGTAGTGTTATTATGACACGAAGCACGTATTCTGATCGTATAGTGATCATAAAAGGGGGAAACTCTAAGCATATTTTTTAGCAAAAGAGGGTTTCCCCTCTGATTTCTATTAAAGAAACCACCACGAAACCAACATGATCAATTAAACCCTAAGCATGATCAATTAAACCGAATTATAGCTGTGCCAAGGCAGATTTGAAGCTGCAAACCGGAGAAATGATATTTAGCATCCATTGTTTGCTTCAAACTAAGAACTAAATTCTAAGAGCTGAAAAGAAAGTAGAGTAACTAAGTTAAGATCTATTTTCTGGTTGAGATCAAAAAGTTGAGGAGATATGAAGTACCACCTCTCCTGCGGCGCCGTGTAGGAATCGGGAGTGCGATGACTGTCGGTGGCGTTAAAGCAGATCTGTGACGGTAGACAGGTGCATCGGGGGATAAGTCCCGTTGCGGTGGAAGAGAAGGTCATGTGAGCGGCCCCGGCAAAGAGGACGACGGCGTCGATGAAGCGGGAGGACGCTGTTGGGGATATTGTTATTTGGGGTAAACCGGCCTACAGGGCCCGGGTTAGCCTCGTCAATGGACCCGAGATGTTGAAGCCCAAGGAGAAATAGAAGGGCCCAAGGCCTATAATCGGTTTAGAGGTTCACAGGTGTAAACCGGCCTGAGGTAAAACTTGCATTGTAAGTTAGGAATAGGGAGACCGACCCGGGAACGTTATGAGCCGGAGGTCGGGACTTTGCAGACCGACGGGCGTCACCCGTGTATATAAGGGGACGACCCGACGGCGGTTTGGGGACAGAGGACAACAACTCGAGGTTTAGGCAAAGCTTATCGCTCCCTAGCCCTCGAAACCCATCAATCCCATCACAACTAGACGTAGGCTTTTACCTTCATTGAAGGGGCCGAACTAGTATAAACTCTGTGTCCTTGCGTCCGCTCTAACCCCTTCAAACTAACCCGTTGCGATGGCTCCACGACTAAGTCCTTTTGCCAGGACATCTGCCGTGACAAATCCCCGACAGTTGGCGCCCACCGTGGGGCTATCGCGAGATGGTTACAGGTTTTTGGAGGGCCGCTTTGAAGGACTCGAGGGTTACGCTGTGGGTCGGATGACTAAGAGCCGTCGCGGAAAACTCTACATCGACAGCACAGGCTGGGGCCCCGACGCCGGCTCGATCGAGTACGGCTACCGGGTCCCCTTTGGCGGCATCCACGTTTTCATCGGCAAGATCGGCGAACCGGGCCCCGAGCTGGGCGTCTGCACCGACCTTGTCGAGACAGCTCAACGCACAAGATCGACCCTGGCTAAACCGGCCAGGAAGCGCGCCTTCGTGGGAGTCATCCACGGAGGAAGCTACGAGGAAGGATCCGGATCCGGTGACGAAACCGCCATCTACTCCGGCGATGAAACGTCAACCGAGGAAACCGAATCTCTTTACCGGCTGCAAGATGATCGGATTGGGGGCGGCTCCGATGGCGACAGTATTCCGGATCCCTCTGATCTGCTCTGTCGGGTTGGGATCTTCATGGCTGGAACACAGGCGGTGCCACGTTCATCAACTGCAGCAGCCGCGATCTCCGGATCAGTAGCGGCAACAGCTGCACGGGCAGGAGGCCCTGCGGACTCACCAGCCCAAGTTTTGTCAGATCTGTTTGACGCACTAGCAGCGCTCATGGCGGAAGCCAACCCGGTGGATCAGGAGGTTCACAATGCTGAGATTGCCAAGGTGAGAGAGCAGATCACTCAAGCTAAAACGGAACTGGCAGCAGAAGAGATCAGGATGACGGCGGAGCGCGCCACTTTAGATGCACAGGCTTACAGGCTCATGATGGACCAGAAGGCGTCTCAGGAAGTCCTGAAGAGAAAATCCCGATCTCGGTTGCCCGCAGCCCTCGACGCCCGAAATCTCTTCAACACCCCGGGGGTAAACCGTGCGGAGGCGACAGCCGGCGCCCCGGTTCAGCACCGGATAATAAACCTGCCTCGTCACAACACTGGTACACCACCGGCCATGCCAACGCCGTCAGGTCATTATTCCAACCCGATGGATAACCTCGTCGCGGCGGCAGCTCGGTTGGAAGCCATTCCGATCGAAGGAGATTCACCGCAGGATGAAGAGACACGCCGGGTCAAGGAGCTCCTTAGGACCGCGTTGGCCCAGCAAGAAGCATATTCGCAAAGCCGTGATCGGATTCACTCCACCCCTCGCCCCAGCGGGAGCTATAGTAGGCGCGTGGAGGAGCCGGCTGTTTCAAGTAACGCCAGGCGTGAAGCGCTCCGCGGCAATAATCCGGCGGGCGTCGACAATGCTCACGAGAATGTGGATCGCACCCGTGCACGGGAGGCCGGATTAGCAGCGCAGCATCAGGCTCGTCAGCCTACACCTATCTTCCCAGCAGCTACGGTTGAACCGGGGGTGGTTTCCAGTTCTTTGGGAGTACCGTGCCTTGTTCCCGCTTTGTGCAACGTACGCCTGCCCAAAGACTTCAAAGGCCCCCGCAAGGTACCAAGCTACACGGCAGATCAGCCTCCGGAGACATGGGTGGAGAGCTATGAGATGGCTATGGAGATGCTGGATGTGGATGACACGGCGTGTGCCAAATATTTTACTATGATGTTAGAAGGAACGGCCCGGACTTGGCTAAAGAGCTTACCGCCTAATTCAATTAGTTCGTGGGCCCAATTGCGCGCCCGGTTTATCAAGAATTTCAAGGACATGTGCAAACAGCCAATGTCGATAGTTGACCTAGCAGCCTGCGTTCAGCAAGAAGGGGAATCAACTACCCATTGGGTACGGCGGGTATCAGAAGTTTTGCACTCGTCAGATCGTATAAACGCAGACACCGCCGTAGTGCTGTTGGAAAGCAACTGTCGGTTTGGCCCTTTGAAGCTAAAGCTGGGCCGGATGAAGTGTGATTGTACAGATATAGGAACGCTCATGACCGCTTTAGTGAAGTATGCGGATTCTGACAGTACCAAGGATCCTGACTCTGGTGATGACAAAGCAGGGAAGGGAGAGAAGAATAGCAACACCAAAGGCCAGCAGCATCGACCGACAGGTAATGGAGGCGGAGGTAAGCGTAAACCGGACGGGAGCATGGACTTTGTGGCCAACACAAGTGCACAGAATAAGGGCCAGCGGCGCAAGGGGAAACAGCCAAGTTTCCGCACAAATCCCGGTCCTAATCCGGAGCGTTTGAACTTTTTCTTAAACCAGCCCTGTCCGAAGCACGGAACAAAAGAGGAACCGGCAACCCATCTTTGGAAGGATTGTTATATCATGAAGGAATTCAAAAGCTCAAACACTTTCCAATATGATCACAGCTCCGGCGGCGGTTCAGGTTCCGGATCAGGATACGGTGGCGGAAATTCCGGTCCAGGGTTCCAGGGTGATCCGGGCGGACAGGTCAGCCAAAATAATCAAAGTAATCAAAGTGGTTACGGACAGCAGCAAACAGGTTATCAGAGCAACCCGAAACAGTTGAGTGGTGGACAGTATCATGTCTTTACTACAAGCTTGGATAAACGGGATAGAAAGCTTCAGAGGCGAGCAGTCAGTGCTATCGAACCGGCCACACCTCACTATCTGCGCTGGTCAGAACAGCCTATCATATGGAGCCGAGAGGATCACCCTCCCAGGGTTTATAATCCGGGTCAGTTAGCGTTGGTGGTGGCGCCTCAGGTGGGAGGTTATAAGCTCACCAAGGTGCTCATGGACGGAGGGAGCAGCATTAACATCTTGTATTACGAGACCTTCCGTCGTATGGGACTGGAAGATAAGGATCTCAAACCGACCAATACAGTGTTCCACGGGGTGGTGCCTGGCAAGTCTGCATATCCGGTTGGTAAGATAGCCCTTGAAGTAGTATTTGGCGATAGTCACGATTCCAGATCAGAGACGCTGACGTTCGAAGTGGTTAAAATCCAAAGTCCGTACCACGCTTTGTTCGGACGGCCAGCTTATGCAAAATTTATGGCACGGCCCTGCTACGTGTATCTGCAACTTAAGATGCCGGGTTACAAGGGCACTATAACGGTTCATGGGAGCCGTCGAATCGCTTTGGAATGCGAGGAAGGAGATGCGACTTATGCAGAATCGGTTTGTGCTACGGAGGAGCTAAAGCAGTACAAAGACAGTGTTGACCCGGAGGACATGACTTCGTTAAAGAAGCCAACCACGGACCACGATCCGGCCTTGAAGTTCAAATCGGCTGCCGAAACTAAGCTTGTTGACTTCGTACCTGGCGATCCGTCCAAGCAGTTCAGTATCAGCGCAAACCTGGATCCAAAATAGGAAAGCGCGCTCATCGAGTTCATCCGTGAGAATCGGGACATCTTTGCATGGAAGCCGTCTGACATGCCTGGTGTACCGAGGCGACTCGCTGAGCACACCCTTAATGTGGATCCTAAGTATAAACCGGTAAAGCAGTTTTTACGCCGGTTTAACGAAGAAAGGCGTAAAGCGATTGGTGAGGAAGTGGCCAGGCTCCTGGCAGCTGGGTTTATCATTGAGGTTTTTCATCCTGAATGGCTTGCTAATCCGGTGCTGGTTCTTAAGAAAAACGGCACCTGGCGCATGTGTGTGGACTACACAGACTTGAATAAAGCTTGCCCAGCGGATCCTTTTGCTCTCCCCCGGATTGATCAGATCATTGATGCTACGGCAGGTTGCGAGCGTTTAAGTTTTTTGGATGCCTATTCGGGTTATCATCAGATCAAGATGGCAGTTAAGGACCAGGAGAAGACGGCGTTCATTACTCCCTTTGGAGCCTTCTGCTATGTGTCTATGCCCTTCGGGCTTAAGAGTGCGCAGGATACTTATCAACGGTGTGTGCAAAATTGCCTCCACAAGCAGATTGGTCGTAATGTGCATGCTTATGTGGATGATATTGTGGTCAAGTCATGAAAGAAGGAGACCCTGGTTGACGATTTGAAGGAGACTTTCGATAACTTGAGAGTGTACCAAATGATGCTCAACCCGGCGAAATGTGTTTTTGGTGTGCCTGCAGGCAAATTGTTGGGGTTTTTAGTATCCCATAGAGGAATTGAGGCTAATCCGGAAAAGATCACAGCCATCACCTCCCTGGCCAAACCGAAATGCGTCAATGATGTTCAGCGCATGGCCGGACGGATTGCAGCGTTAAGCCGGTTCATCAGTCGCCTCGGTGAAAAGGCGATCCCCTTGTATCAAATGCTCAAGAAGACGGATCAATTTGTCTGGAGTGCGGAGGCGGATAAAGCGTTTGAGGACTTGAAGCGGCAGCTAGTCAATCCGCTAGTTTTGGCGGCCCCTGTAGGTAAAGAGCCACTCCTGTTATATGTTGCTGCGAATGCCAGAGCGGTTAGTGTGGCGATGGTGGTAGAACGAAAGGAGGCTGGAAAGGAACATCCGGTTCAGCGACCGGTTTACTATATGAGTGAAGTACTTATCGAGTCCAAACAAGGGTATCCGCATTGGCAGAAGCTGGTATATGGTGTTTTTATGGCAAGCCGGAAGCTGAGGCAATATTTTCAAGGACACCCCATCACGGTGGTCAGTTCTGCTCCTTTGGGTGACATCATACAGAACCGGGAGGCGACCGGTCGGATTGCTAAGTGGGCCATTGAGCTCGGGCCGCACGATTTAAGATACGTGCCCCGGACGGCTATAAAGTCACAAGCACTTGTCAACTTCATAAACGATTGGACGGAGTTACAAGCGCCTGAGGAGAAGCCAGATCACACCTATTGGACTATTCATTTTGACGGGTCCAGACAATTGGAAGGCTCGGGGGCTGGAGTCGTCTTAACTTCCCCACGAGGAGATAAGTTTTGTTATGTCCTCCGTTTAATGTTCCCCTGTACAAATAATGCGGCTGAGTATGAAGCTTTGCTTCATGGTCTTCGGATGGCTAAAGAGATGAATCTGAGCAGAGTTAGGTGCTTTGGTGATTCGGATCTGGTGGCTCAGCAGGTATCTGGCACCTGGGATTCTAAGGACCCGCTCATGGCTGCATACCGACGTGAAGTAGATATGGTAGCCGGGCATTTCAAAGGCTATCAAGTGGACCATGTGGACCGCAGAAAGAATGAGGCAGCGGACGCTTTAAGCCGCTTGGGCTCTCAGCGTAAACCGGTCCCACCCAATGTTTTCTTGGATGTATTGTATCACCCATCGGTACAGCTGCCCGGTGAGCTGGAGTTGGCTGTTCCTGATCCGGAGGCTCAATTAGTGGCGGCTCTTCACATCACCCTGGATTGGACGCTCCCTTATCTGGCATATATGAACCGGGGTGAGTTGCCAGAAGACGAAAGCTTGCCTCGACAGATAGTACGACGGTCCAAGTCAATGACCATTTTCAAAGGAGAGTTACATCATCGCAGCGTGTCAGGAGCGCTGCAACGGTGCGTATCCCCTGAGGAGGGGTGCGAGATATTACGAGAAATACATGAAGGGGATTGCGGCCACCACGCCGGTTCAAAATCATTGGTGGCTAAAGCGTTCCGCCACGGTTTCTACTGGTTAACTGCTCATGCTGATGCAGAAGACCTGGTCAGGTTATGTGATGGTTGCCAGTAATTTTCCAGACGAGCACACATACCAGCTCAAGAATTGAGGATGATTCCAATCACTTGGCCGTTTGCGACTTGGGGGCTCGATATGGTTGGGCCTTTTAAGCGTTCCAAAGATAAGAAGACCCACCTACTGGTGGCGGTTGACAAATTTACAAAGTGGGTGGAGGCAGAACCTGTCAGTAAGTGTGATGCTGCCACGGCGGTTCGGTTTATAAAGAAGGTGATCTTCCGGTTTGGCTTTCCACACAGCATTATCACAGATAATGGTACCAATCTATCCAAGGGGGCCATGAAAGAGTTCTGTGCACGGGAGCATATACGGCTTGATGTTTCTTCGGTAGCGCACCCACAATCTAATGGTCAGGCAGAACGAGCGAACCAAGAGATCTTGAGAGGTATCAAACCCCGGCTTCTGGTCCCTTTGCAAAGGACGCCGGGTTGTTGGGTGGAGGAGCTACCGTCTATATTATGGAGCATCAACACCACGCCTAACAGATCCACGGGGTTTACGCCGTTTTTTATGGTCTATGGAGCAGAGGCGGTTCTCCCAAGTGATATACGACATGACTCACCTCGCGTGGCAGCATATGTTGAAGCGGACAATGAGCAGGCACGACAGAACGCTCTTGACTTGTTGGATGAGGAGCGTGACTTGGCAGCTGCCCGTTCAGCGATTTACCAGCTAGATCTTCGCCGTTACCACAGCCGTCGGGTTAGGACCAGAACCTTTCAGGAGGGGGATTTGGTGCTCCGGCTCATCCAGGATCAGTCTGATCAGCATAAATTATCCCCGCCTTGGGAGGGACCTTTTGTGGTCAGCAAGAATCTGAATAGTGGGTCATATTACCTGATTGATATTCGAGAGCGCAAGGATTCACGCACATCAGAGGAGGAGACCAGCAGGCCGTGGAACATAGCTCATCTTCGACCTTATTATACATGAGCCTTGGGCTCTGTTTATGTACATATCATGACCATGTATATATTATGATTAATACAATAAACCGGAGCCTCGAGTAAAGCGGGGTCTCTGCTGTTCTTCACATCATGTGTGTGTACCCCTGGAGGTCGCTTCACAGAAGTTCAAATTATAGATTCCGGTTTAAAAGCCGGTTCAAGGGAAGATGTCTCCTACAAGGCTGTGAAGCTCTTAATATCCGGTTCAATATCCCGGTTCAAACATGGGGCTTCCTGTTCAAACATAGGTCGTATTCGAACCAAAGAGAACACAGCTATTCAAACATGGGGCTTCCTGTTCAAACATAGGTCGTATTCGAACCAAAGAGGACATAGCTATTCAAACATGGGGCTTCCTGTTCAAACATAGGTCGTATTCGAACCAAAGAGAACATAGCTATCCCTATAAAGTCAGTTGGGGACCTAGTCGGCCTGAACCGTAGCTACACCTCCGGGGGGCTTGGTCATGTCTTGACGACGGTAATGCCTTCTGGCTGGCACATTTGCCACTGAATCAGTTGGGGACCTAATCGACTTGAACCATAGATTACGCCTTATGGGAGCTCGGTCATGTCTTGATGATGGTAATGCCTTCTGGTCGGCTTTTTAGCCAATGAATCATTTGGGGGCTTGGTCGTGTCCGAACCAACGCAATGCCACTTGATCGGCCCTTGGCCACTGAGTCACTTGGGGGCTTGGTCGAATCCGAACCAATGCAATGCCATTTGACCGGCATATTTGCCACGATTCAGTTAGGAACCTAGTCGACCTAAACCGTAGCTACACCTCTTGGGGGCTTGGTTTATTTTGTCTTGACGATGGTCACGCCTTCTGAACGGTTCATAGCAACCACTATTTGCATGCGTTTTACTATCGCGTTGCCCTTTCATATTTGGTTTTTGTTTTCTGCCTTTATTGTGGTGTTTTTTGTTCTTCGGAACGTCAAGTATTTTTAAACCGATTCAGCTGACATAGCCTGGTCCGTTTTTTAACCCGGAGGCAAGTTGCCCGGTTTGGCAAAGGCGCAACACGGTTCATAGGGTCGAAAGATCTTGGGTACTCAGTAAAGACAGGAAACAAAGTTGGAAAACGTCATTGGAAAGAGCATCAGTACCCGTGCACGAAGGCACATTCAAATGCAGAGGTATTAAACTATCTTATTACAAGGCAACGTAGTGCCTGAATATATTGTTCGTTGACGGATTAAACGTCACCAATTAAGGTGAACCGGAGCGTTGATTACGCCTGTTCGCCGCCTCGGTTCGAAGGCTGTGGATCATCTTGCGCCACATCCTCTTGGCTACCCATTGGCTGGAAATCAGCAGTGGTCCAGTCGATTCCCATTAGCGCTTGAAAGACAGCTTCTTCGTGAATCAGCAAAGACGGTTCAATGTCAGGGGCATAGGTATGCTTACGGATTGGAGGAATAAGATTTTCCGCTTCAGGGACCGGGTCAGCTACTCGCTTATTCTGGTTATCATACTGGGCTTGGTAATGGGTCAGATCTGCTTCTTCAGCCAATTGACAAGCTAGGGGGCGCACCGCCCGGTTTATCGCCCTCAAATCATCTTCACCAAAGTCTGAACCGTCTTCTTTCAAGCTGGGGTATCCTTGGGCCGCTTCGACAGGATCGAAATCTGGTACCCACGCTTTAGCCCGGATCAAGGCAGTGATGGCTCCAGTTCGAGCAGCTGATCTTTTCAACTCTTCAATCCGGGCTGGAAGCATAGATAGCCTTTTCAACGTGTCTTGAATCAGGGACGGTGCAGGGTTGTTATGCGATGCAGTGGTGATAGCTCTTTGTGCTCCGGTGTACAACTGTTCAATCAGAGTATATGCAGCTTTGAGCTTCATCCTCACATCAGAACCCAAGTGTCCAATACGTGTGCCTGCAGTGTTTTAGGATGGATTACAAACCAGATATAAGATATAGCAGACAAGGTACAAATTGGAAGAGGGGCATTGAAAGAAGTTTACCGAAGACGGCAGAGGTCATAGAGTGTATTTGTCGCTTCACGGCGGATAATTCATCAACCACCGGTTTGAGAGCAGCTTCAGCATTTTCAGCCCTCTTCATCAAATGAGTTTTTTCGGTAGCCCAATCAGCTTGCTCCTTTTTGCGGCTTTCTTTCAGCTGCTCCATAACAGTTAAGGTTTTGGTCAATTCCTCCTTCGCTTTTTCAGTTTCAGCCTGCTGGGTTTTTAAAGCTTCCTGAAGGTCCGAGACTTGTTTCTCTTTCGTCTTCAAATCCCCCTGCAGCAGGTCATCAGCAGTGTTCAGAAAATAGTGCACGGTTTGGAAGTATCAACCACACAAGCAAGTTATGTGCTCGATACTTGGGGGCTAATGCATACTTGATCTTAACGCATGTTTTACATTACAAAAGTCCCAGGGTTTATACAAGTATTTAAACTTGGCACTTGGGGGCTAATGGTTATCTGATGATGTTTTCTGATTACGACCTATGTTGAAGCCCTGGGTTTTCTAAACCGGACCTTAATTGTCAAGGCAGCCTGATCCGGATTACCATCTCGGTTTGGAAATATTGATAAGCTAAGTTGCAATGGAATGAAACACAAGAGATTTACCTCAAGTTTCTCCTTCATCATCCTGATCATGCCAGCTTCATAATCCCGACTGGTGTACAGTCGGTTCAGGTACCCAGAATAAAGATCCGGGGCGCTTAAAGAGGCGTACGTAGAGGAGTCAAGGTCCCATTTGCCCTTTATGGCCGAGATTTCGTCCTTGGCAGTATGCTTGGCCAAAGTAGCAGTGTTCCCCGGTTCAGAGCGGCCAATGCCGGTAATCACAACATCGTCATCCTTGGAGTCGCTGCTCTGCAGTGGCCCTGTCGGTTTATCAACAGTTGCAGAAGGGGGGATGGATTCATCAACCCGAACAGGACTGGCAGGCGGATTAGTACGGCTGGCAGATTTGATAGGCCTTTCTTCAGCACAGGTGTCATCTTGCGGAGATAGATAATTCTGAGTATCTTCACGACCCAGAGCGTCAGCACTAGGAGTTTTCTCCGGTTCAGGAGCGGCAGTTCCTTCAGCCGGGTTATCCAGACGAGCCTTCTTGCTCGGTCTAGGTTTAGCCCTGGAAAAAACCCAAAGATTTAAAAAACGGTATAAGATGGATTAAGAGACCCATACAGAGATATGTGGTGATCGGTCCAACTTACCCAATAACTGTCTTCAACGGTGGCAGTTGAGTGGCTGAAGATTCACCGGAAGATGAATGGGAAGTGACCTGATAATCGGAGTCAGATGGATTTAGAGGCTGACGAGTTAAACCTGCTTTAGGAGGAAAGCTAGCGCATAAATCGGAGACCTCTGAGCGGCGTTTCCGAACCGGGCTATTCGGTAAACCGGCGGAGGTAACTACCTGGCCGCTATGCCGGGTAGTGCGTCGGGCTTCATGTTGCTGAGTCTTCAAAGAAATTTGGGATCCAAGTAAGCAAGAGGGTGAGAAAATTTAATTTTCCGGTTTGCTTGGCGAGGTTTTTTCAAAGGCAAAGGAACGGCATCAGAAGAAAGAATAGTTACCTCTGGGCCTTCGGCATTGCTTGCTTCAGCGTCGTCCTGACAAATATCATCATCAATAAGACGTATAAAAAGCAAGCCAACTGAATCGAGGTCTACCCCGAGGTCCGGATTACCCACATCATCCTCCTCTAAATCCGGAGTAGAGGAAGCGGTGTTCCTTTTCCTCTGAGCGGGCTTCTTCACCCTCGTCTTGGGTCGGGTTACCTTTTCGGTCGGCTCTTGAAACTTCTTGCTCCAAAACGGATCATCTCCCTGTCTCAGAAAGGACTGGAGTTAGCAATATGTGTATAAGGAGATCATAAATTCTATAGCAAAAAGAGATGAAGAAAACGGTGGTTCAACAAGTTACTGGAAGACATTTGAAGACAGAAATTCTTATTAAGTATTGACGTGAACCTGTTCAAATCAATCTGGGGCCTAATGTTGGGGATATTGTTATTTGGGGTAAACCGGCCTACAGGGCCCGGGTTAGCCTCGTCAATGGACCCGAGATGTTGAAGCCCAAGGAGAAATAGAAGGGCCCAAGGCCTATAATCGGTTTAGAGGTTCACAGGCGTAAACCAGCCTGAGGTAAAACTTGCATTGTAAGTTAGGAATAGGGAGACCGACTCGGGCACGTTTATGAGCCGGAGGTCGGGACTTTGCAGACCGACGGGCGTCACCCGTGTATATAAGGGGACGACGCGGTCTTGGTTGGTGCTCCGGCATGGTGGAGGACGGTGGCGATGGATGTGGTGGAGGATGGCGGCGATGGATGGGGTGGCGGACGGAGGCTGGTGTGGGGATGTGGTTTTCTAGCGCGGACGGTGTATGAATGGGAAAATGGAGGGAGAGGAACGGGGAACCATGTTTTTGGGACGCGCCTGTCTGAAATATGGGAAAGTTACGAACTTGGCCCCCGTTTAAAATTTGGACGTCTCGTCGGTTGAGGATAGGAGGGTAATCTCACATCTCGCCAATATTTGCCCAGAGCGATTTCGGGCGAGGAGAGGGTGGTTGGCGCCCACGGTGTATGAACGGGACTGACAGGTAGGGCGGTTGTGTCACGTTTGAGTGAATTTACAAACCTGCCGCTATTGAAAATATTTGCCTACATCGATTTTGGCCGAGTCGAGTTTGTTTTACCGCCCACCATGTATGAATGGGGAATGGAGGGAGAAACAGAGGTCTTTCGGACAAGCTTGAATCAACTGAGTTTTGTCGCCCATGTTTGGCGCCCACCGTGTCGGAATGGGCTCAGAGGCGGTCGTGTCATGTGTAATTGAAGTTACTAACCTACCCCTATTTAGAGCAGTGGAAATCGGGCCGATGGATTGTCCGTGTAATGGGTAGACAGTAATTTCCATCTCCCAAACACTTGGCTTCGGGCAGCCGACGTGGGAGTGGACATTTTGCTGCTTCTTTCGAATTTTGGGACAATAAGCATCCACGTTTACCCTGGCAACTAAATTCGAATCCATTTTGTATTCCTATATGAATCTTTATAAATCATTCTATGTGTTTTTATATATCTTCAAAAGGATGACAAAGATGTATTCCACTTTCATATATGAATATGGTTTACAAATCCCGATACTCAAATTCAGAAACTAGAATCCAGTATAAGGTGAATTCGATTATTTGGAACACTTCATGTCCATCTCAAATGTCACACGCAACATAATGTGCACTCCCATTTTGATATGTACACAAGCGATGTATCAAGATTCAAATACCGAGTCAATCAACCAAGAATGTACATAACTAACAGACATATAAACACTTATAGAGTATATGGATCAATAATATTAACTAACATACATAAGCCAGGCCACTGTACTTTTTTTTGGCTCAACAACATCCTTTTTTTAGCCAGCATCTTGTCCCTTTTCGATGCGTGCCACTTATGGTCCATCTATACTACTACTATTGCTGAATGCACATCAGCCCGATTGGCATATTTGTAGGTCTCGCACAGCAATCCAAATGAAATGTCTCTGAGTCTTATCAATTAATACAGACTTGTGCTCAAATAAAATTACAAACCAAAAAAAAACAATTATTACATGATTTCTAAAACAAATGGTTTGATTGATTACATGAACAGACAACACAAAGGTTATTCAACTATGGAAAGAACATTTCACCTATGATTTACCATGTAGGAATTTAATTTCCTTTTTTCCTTCAGGACCTTAAAAATCTGGTCAGTCTCATCTTGCTTCGTTTTGAAATCCACCAAATATTTAGTGCTTGTCTTGAGTAATGCTTGTGATTGTGCTATTTGCTTCCTCAACATGTCAACTTCATCTCTAAGTGCAGAAGCAGAATCCATTTCTACCACTAGTTTAGCCTCTAGAGCATCAGCAGTTTGCAATTCATAATGCACGATTCGGCCGGTGCCACTGCTGTGGGATGATGCAACGTCCATGGGGACCTCGCTCTTTGATCTTGGGCTAACCTGTTTTGCCGTTAAAGTTCCGATTGGATTCAGAAAAGTTGAAGTTAGCAAAACAGCTCAACTGGGAGTTATAACAGCAAACCAGTTAAACAAACAAGGAATTAAAGAGTTTCAATTGGATGTTGAAAAGTAGTTATTAACATCATTGTAAACCGCTATTGCAGCAGCAAAGCAGTTAAACAAACAAGTAGATATTTAAGTTAAGGCAAATAGGTAATTCTTAACAGTAAGTATCAAACACATAGATAGACGCAGTTTACAATATGATTAACAGGCTGTGCCATTATGTAATTAGTAGCAAACTAAATTAAGCCAAGGAACATAATTGAACAATTTTGCAATAAGTGGCTAACTAAAATTCCGAGAAGCAGGTAACTGAACTTACCCTAGTTCTTTGTACAGGCACACTGCAACATCTTTTTCGCTTACAAGGTTGTACAAAGGAGTCCATGGCATCAATTGCTTGGATACGCAGTCCCAATACTTCTTTCTTCCCACACTACATGGGTAAGTCGAATGGTTGATCTGGTAAGATGGTGCGTCCTTGATATGTTATATGAGGACGTGTAGTCAGACTAGTTGTAGCCAAACACATCACACTAGCTTTTACTGTATATTTCATGCGATTACTTTTGGCATATCAAGATCTAACCAATCTACAATAGGATGAAAAGACTGGCATCCTTCACATTATTGGCGAACTAAGTTCATAGAAACAAGCAATTCAACCATTCTATGGGTAAACCAAAAGCGCCACTGGAATATTTTTCACTATCCAATCATACACGCAAAAAGGGGCGACGCCACCATAGGGGCTGGTATGGGCGGCTGCCTCAGGTGGCTGGAAAGTGTGCACCTAGTTTGAGTCGTCCAGGTTGGCCCACGCTAGTTTTGTTCGTCCCAACGCACGAGCAGGCAATGTAAAAAATAAAGAAAAATGTTTCAATTTGGATGGGCCAATAACATAAGTGCAAGGCAGGCCCTATAGCAGGCTCGCGGCCCAAACGAGCGCCTCCCATATCGATCGACAGCAGGAAAAATCCCAATTCATTCGCTCCAGCCTCCAGTCTGGTTCGCTCCTAACCTAGCCGCCGCTGGACAGACCGACACAGCACTTCCTCGCGCCCTCGTTGGAGGGCGGTCGCCGGGCTTCAAGCGAACGGAAGGACAAGAAGATGAAGATCCAACCCTGGGTGTAGCCTGCATGGGAGGCAGCGGCGGCAGCACGGGCATGGCATCGAGCTTGCGCAAACGGACAGTCGCAGCTTGCAAGAGTAGCATGCGCAACGAGCAGGCACATCACATCCCTTATTATATCTAATTCAACTCTTCAATTTCTGGCCAATAGTTAAACCTAACGGTGTTGTAAAACTGCTTGTATGTAGGAAATCTATGAGAAAATGAAACCAATTTCTACTTATTTTATAACTCCCCCAATCAATACTGAACTGACTGAATCTGATGTATCTAATCAAGTTTCCGGTGCAGACATACAAGCTCATGTTGTTCTTGAGCCTGAAGTGTTTAATGAACAGACTTCTAATGAAGGATTTGATGCAAACATTTTACATGCTCCTGGTGATGAACATATAGTGTCTAATGAGGGATCTAATGCAAGCATTTTGCAAGCTCATTGAAGGATTTAGTGTCTAATGATGATCTACTATGTTGTGAGAGACAGAGATTTGCAGGCATTGATGACAAGCAAATTATAGTGCATTTTCATAGCTTGAGGAAACGTCGAGGCCATCTACCCGAAAGTCCCCGTATCATGACAACATAGCATAAATACTTTTCTAATCTGTTGTTGAAACTATTGGCATACTTCTGCAGGATAGATATATTGATATGCAGTTTGCGCACTAGTTATACGTGCAATTACACTTCGATATTTTCAGCCAGAGAACGAATAATTCAAGCAGGTAAAGACCATGTTTGTAGTCCTTGTACACCATGTTGCATTTTGCATTTTTTGGTACTTGCATCATTTAGTGTTTATAATCTGAACTACTTTGGATCATTAGCTGGTTTTCAAAGTGCATGTAGCTTCACATTTCTCAAGTTATGTTGATTTACGGAGTGCAAGTGCCTTCGTATTTTTTAAGTTAAATGTTCGCCCCTGGTAACTTGAATTTGTGGATCAGCCACTTCACACAAATCATACACGAATGCTAGTACGAATTGAATGAAATGCAGGGACTTACGCTAGCTCGTTGTACAGGCTCACTGCAGCTCTGCTTGCGCTTGGGATGTTCCATGTACAAGTCCATGTTACCACTTGCTTGGATGTGCAGGCCTTGTGCTCCTTGCATCCCCCTCTACATTTTTGACACGGTGAATGGTTGATCAAATAAGAGGAATCGACCTTGATGTTGTACCGGAGGACAGATACTTACAAGGTTATACGGGTGTGCAGGATGTGTACCAGATCCCGTAGCGCCGTTATGCTTCGCTAAAATATGGATTTGCTTGTTTTAGATGATATCTCCAGAAGAAATAAGAGTTAAAGTCAGAGTTGCATAGGCGTGTAAGCTAAGAGAGTAGCGAAAGGATATCCAAACATCGTCAGAACAGTGCATAAGGGAGTGATGTGTGGATACCTAGTTCGGGCCGACGTTTGGGCATGCTCGCCTAGCGAGAGTGCAGGTCACTTCAGAGCCGTTGAGGGTGATGCGCTGGCGTTGGCTGGCCGTGCACGGATGCGGATCTTGAGTGGGAGCGAAGCGCTACGATGCGGTGGACGAGACCGTTGGTGAAGCCCCAACGGCCTCGAGGGGCGGAGGTGCGATGATGTGCTCGGTGAAGTAGCCCCGGTGAGCTGGGACACGGCGTTGGTGAAGGGCACCTGATGCGGTGGAACTTGGTGTCTGTGAGGCACCTCAGTTGCAGCGGCCGACATTGTCGGTGGACCACCCGGTGCGGTGGACGAGGGCGTAGATGAGGTAGCTCCGGTGCGGTGGTGAAGCGCGACCGTCCTCTTCGTCGTCGTCGTCCGGCATAGAGGTGGGGAACGGTGGAGAAAGAGACGAGATGAGGGGAGATTCGAGGGTTGGCGGCGAATTAGGGATTTGAGCAATCTAGGCACGGAAGGGGACGGTGGAGAAGATAGATTTTGCAGGGCTGGAATTGGGGCCGCTAGATATTTCAATCCAAAACGTGGAAGCGCGAACTTATATTGTCGTCATCCTTTTTTGGGGGGGAGGGGGGTGGGTGGTTGGGTGCTACGCGTCCGTGCGACACACGCGACCACCCCGACAAGACTATGCTTCGGTGCCTTAAGGCACCTGCCTTTGTGTCCATGACATGTGGGCCCAACAGGTGGCTTGCCCACATGTCAGTGACCCAAAGGCGGTTTCCTTTAAGGCACCGAAGCAGCGTCCACCCCGACACAACCCTGGTTTGCCTGGTGCGCCTACATTTGAGAATGCAAACGAATTTTCTTTCATTTGCAAATGAATCTGTATGTATTACCATGCCCGTGTTTTCCTTGCAATAATTAGTCATTCGAAACGAGATACTCCATCCATTCACTTTTGTAAGTCGTTTCAGACAACTTACAATGAATTGTTTTGCACATTGTCTGAAATGTCTTCAAGGTCTTATAAAAGTGAACAGAGGGAGTACTATAAATGAATTAATGAGGAGTTATTTGAAAAAAAAATCGAAACGGTACCCATGCTAACGTGGATTAGAGTGTGTGTCACATAATTAGTTATTTGAATTAGAGTGTGTGTCACGTAGTTAGTTATTTGAATTAGAGTGTGTGTCATGTAGCGATCTCCAATTCTAACGTGGATTTCACATTTCACTATATCCACGCTACTTTTTCAATACAAATTCATATGTATATGATGAACACCATGGTAGTGAGAAATTTTTTGGATGGATTCAAACATATGACCTACAAAATAGCACAACAAACTGAGTCAATGTCAACTTTTCGAAACTTAGTATGGCATGAATTCGAAATAATTACCCGTATGACTGGTCCTCGGTTCAAATCTTACAATGTACACAGAATTGAAACATCGATATTAAGTCTCGTACTATGTACATTCAAATGTTGTTTTTAGCCCCCCCCCCCCGCACAAACGCTACATACTTCCTGTATCGGTCAATCTTCCTCTCCTAACCACCTTAGGAAGCTATTGGTTTCCAACACACGTTCATTCTTTCTCTCCATGTTTCAATCTCTAAGTCTCTCAACTACACAACCCCTTTTTCCACTCTGTTACCAAATGTATTTACCTCACACACCCGCCATTGCACCCCATGCCGAGTTCTCTCTCTCTCCCCCTCTCCCTCTCACCCTATCCCGCTAAATACATGCATTGCCTATCTAGCCCCCCAACCTCTCGTGCGCACGCACACACGTTGTATATCTAGGTCACTCCCTCGAGACTGTCTCACTCTTTCTTCCGCACGGCGGTCCACACTCGCTCAATCTTGCTCTCTTTATTTGAGTCTCGTTTAACCTCGTTTTCTTTCACACACAAATGATATATCTCCTTGTTCGGGCCCCGATCAACACACTCTATACTCTCTCACGCAGATTGTCTATCTAGGTCAGTCCATCCAAGCCGCCGCCACTCTTTCGACCGCATGGTGGGCCACGCTCACTCAATCTCTCTCTCTCTCTCCGTATGTCTCGATTGATCTCGCTCTTTCTCGGGCAAAAATGATATATCACCATGTTTGAGCCCAATTCGACCTATTCACATTGTATACTCTCTCACGCACATCGTCTATCTAGGTCACTCTCTCCAACCCGTCTCACTCTTTCGATCGCATAGCGACCCTATGTGATCGGCTGACCTTGCTTCCTCCCACGCACAAAATATATCTACACGTCTGTGACTGGATCATCTCTCAAGCTCTATCTTACAGCCCTCACCCTTGCGAAAAAGCTCAATCGGACAATATCTCTCCAGAGCATATATATTTGTTCAATGAATGTCGGACCACACTCACTTTGTCTCTCTATCTATATGTCTCTTGATTGACCTCGCTTTCTCACACCGTATCTTCCACGCGTTGAAGCTACTACCTCTCCATCCCTTGGAAAGCCGGAGCTATTTACATTGCGAGGGGCACTCCAACCTTGGATTAATTTGTGTAGGCATTTATTCCGGTCGGTTTAGATTACATTTTCGTAGCATTCGGCCCACAACTACTCCAAACACCGTTCCAACCCACGCAACTCCCCTAGTTGATTTCCCTCTGGCTCGGTCATCGCTGTCTCGCACGTCCTTTCTCGCCTTCAACGTTGCACCATGGTATTATTGAAAAAACTATGTTGTTCTCTTTAATTATTACAAATAAGCTACAAAACTACACACCGATAGTCCACTTGGAATGGAACAAATTTCGACCCACAAATTAAAGTGCTACAAACTACACACCGAGGGGCCCACATGTCATAAAACAAATTTGGACCCATATACAAATTAAAAAATAAAGGAGGAGGATCGAACATGCGACCATGCCTTCAAGCCGCACGTCAATAGGCAACATATGTAGAATAGCAATGTTTGTTGTACCCCCTTTGTTCACATAATGTTTTTATATTACCACAGCCTAATTAATGGATAACATGTAATATTATTTTTAGTACTATTCTCCTTCACTTACTGGTGGGTTCCATGTGTGCTCTCTTTCTCTCCTCCCCTTCTACGTTTAGACGCACGGGCAAACAAGAAGAACTCGCGGGCGATGTTGCCGTTGACCATATCTGGACGCGTTCACAAGTCACGGCACCAGTTTCACATACTAGCAGCACTAGTCAGTGTGTACGTGCAATGCACATTAATTTGGAAGTATATTAAGTGCATGCGGATATTAACTACTAGGATATTATTTGCGTGTTGTCATGTGATTAGCACTATTTTTGGCATGAAATTAACTGCACGCTAAACGTGTTGAGCGCTCGACATTGAAGTAGTCTAGGTCGTTGGATGACAAGGAATACATGTGGCTTGATGACATTTTATATTTAATTTGATACGGCTCTAGCAGAACATTCAGTCGATCAAACCATACATTTCATTCAGTCTGACTCTGACTTTAAATTATACGACGATCGATATAAAATAAACAGAAATGATAAACGTTCGGATTTTAAGCATGGCAATCCGAAAGTTTTTCATGGCAAATTTAGATTACGCGGCGGCGGCGGGGGCGTCTCGCGGTGGGAAGTGGCTCCTCTGCCATGCTCTATGTGTCGTCGGGCCATTGACCGACGGCGACGGCGGCGTCTTGCGCCGTTGTTGGCGTACTCCTGGACGTTGGCCTAGCTTCAAGGAAGGCCAAAATTTTCTGGACTTCGAAGCGAGTCAACTGGCGGGAGGAGGAGACTGGCGTTGGTGCAAGGAAGCGGTTGACGGCGGCCATCCATGCCGCTAAGGGGGGCACTGGCACCCGCACGGGGACAGGCGCTGTCAACGGCGCGACGGAGACATTCGTGTGCACGGGCCCCGGCACGGGCGCGCACGTCAGTGCACGCGCAGGCGCATGCGCTGGCAGGTGCACGGGCGCCGGCACGGGCGTGCGCGTTAGTGCACGCGCAGGCGCATGCGCTGGCAGTTGCACGGGCGCGTGAAAGTCGGCTGGGACCTCGTTGAACCCCGTGGGATCAAGCTCGGCGACAATGTGCGGCTCCCAACCCATGTATGCCACGCGGATGGGCGTTGGCGCAGTCGGGGCGATGGGAGCCTGAACGGAGCGGGGACATGCGCGACGTCTTCCCGCAAGGCCAGTTCAAGCTCGTCCCAAAGTGCCTTATGTTCTTGAGACTCCGGCTGGGTGTCTTCCTCAAGAAACTGGAACACTAAGGGAAGACCATCGTGATGCGGCATGGCGTACGTTTAGGTCAGGCTAGTTGGAGGTAGACGATAGGAGGATCGGAGAGGAAGAGAGAGGATTGTAGCGATTTCGGATAGTGCGGGGTTGATTTTAAACTGCGGCGCCGACGACATTAAAAGTGGGAGCAGTTGGGACAACGGTGGGCGGCGGAGCCTGGTCAAAGGGCTCGCCTCCCGGTGAGCCTACACAATGGTCTGCTCGCATGCCTCCCTGACAGCCGGCGTAGCGGTCTGCTCGCACGCCTCCCGTCGACTCACACACTTGCTCGGACGGCACCTGCCGATGAGAAGCGGGGACTCGTGGCGGCACGTAAACGCCCACGGCTTCGATAGTGAAAGCGTTCGCCTTAACGTGACATGTCTTTGTTCCAAAATACCTTGGCTCTTCATTTGTGCAACTTGTCATAAGCAGCTTGTCTCAAATTGAAGAAAAAACTTACGAAGTAATATTTGTGCCATATCACGTGACCATGTTTAGTTTCAAGAATTTATGCTCACTTTTGGATTTTCTGAAATTTAAGATCCAGGATACGAAACAATATCATAACCTGCATCATGCAATAAATTTTCAAGCCATACATCTGTCCTATTGTATTTCTTAAGAAAGGATTTGGTCAAACATTTTGCTTAGTTAGACTTCAGACAAGTTATATATGCAGAGTAAAAGGATAATCCCTCCGTACCAGTGCATTGCCTGATATATTAACTCAAGTACTAGGCACGAACAAATGGGCTCAATTCTGTGCTCATCCTGGTGTAGTAGTAGTAGTACTAGGCAATGCAGTTGACGGGTGACCTTGACAAGCGGCGACCGAGGGAATTGAATCGTGCTCCGCACGGTAGGTAACATTGTCTAGTTACTAAAGCATCCCTCCGTTGTTCATCGGTAGTCATTATGGACCGGGGACATGAGGGGAATTTCCTAGGGCTGGAATTCTGGCTGCCAGATATTTTGACTTGAAATGCTGAGGCTCGACTGGTTGGGCTTTCCTAATGTGCGTACCACGCAGGCCACCGAAGGACACGAGCCCGGTTTTTTTAGGATCAACACGAGCCAAGGTCTGGCTGGTACGCCGTTGGGTCCTACCATTCGATAATACGAAATGAACCTTTTAAATTGCCGAACGAATCTATGTGTATTACAATACCCGTATTTTCCTTGCAAATACTAATCTCAACGTGGTAATTGATTTATGACGAGTTGTTGAATTAGAGTGAGTTTGTGATATAGTGATCTCAACGTGGATTTCACATTTCATGGTATCCCTAGTAAGTTTTCCAATGCAAATTCAAATTTAAAAGATGAACAATATGGAGGTGAGAAAACTTTGTATGTATCAAGCATATGACCACACACACACACACACACACACACACACACACACACACACAGAGACACACACGCGTGAACACAACAACAATCCAATAAGTATAGTGCATCTATTTTTCCAAACCATGCATGTATGACACGAATTCAAAAATACTCCTATTCCTAAATATTAGTCTTTTAGAGAGTTCAACAATTGACTACATATGGAGCAAAATGAGTGAATCTAGACTCTAAAATATGTCTATATACATCCGTATGTGCCAGTCCATTTGAATTCTCTAAAAAGACTAATATTTAGGAACGAAGGGAGTAAAATGTGAGATATCCATGGTCCTCAGTTCAATATTTAAAATGAACATGAAACTAAAACATGAATATTAAGTCTAGTACTACAGTACATGCAAATGTTGTGTTTAGGCGGAGCTATGATTGTCGGGAGTCGACCCCTTGACCTTAGATAAAATCGTGGAGCTCTGTTTAGGGTTATTTAGATTATATTTGTCCCCACCCTCCCAACCACCGATTGGTTGTGCACCACCCACCCCTCCTCCCCGAGAGAATATCATGTGCCCCCATACCTTAGATGTCATATGCCGATACGAGTTGCTTGGAGCTTGTAGATCTGAGATATAGCAGCTCACATGATGTGTCTTAATATTTTTGCAGGAAGCCTTGATGAGTTTGAGAATTGCACACAATTTGTACAAAAACTACTTAGATGCCCTTTGATCCCATATCCAACAACCTCGAAGCTCGTATCACCGTAGCATCTAAGATGAAAGATCACATCATATTCTCCTGTATGTAAGAATATCATGTGCTACCACACCTTAGATGCATGCTTTGGTGATACAAGCTCTTCGGAGGCGTTGGATTTGTGACCTTACACCTCCTCGGTGGTTTGAATGATTTTTTTGCAGAAAAGCCCCAAAAGAGTTTGGCCACTGCTTACAAGCACAAAGACTGCTCAGATGCCATTGGATCTCAGATCAAATGACCTCCAAACTCGTATCACCGTAGCATCCAAGCTGCGATAGCACCTTATATTTTCTCGCACGGGAGAGTATGAGGTGCTTCCGCACCGTAGATTCTATGGTGATACAAGTTCACTGAGATCTAACGGCCCGCAGTAGGAGGTTTGAATGTTTTTGCAATACACGGCTTATAGAGTTTGGGAAATGCACAGAAAGTACAAGTACTATGCATGTGCCATCTGATCACTGATCATACGACCTAGATGCTCATATCACCATAGCGGGTAATTAAGCTACGGGGAGCACCTAATATGAGCACCGGGGAGCCGTTGGATCGAATATGCAGCGGCACACACGAGGCCTGAATGTTTTATTTGCAAAAAAAACCTTTGGAGAGTTTGGATATTGCGCATAATTACAAAGACTACTCCCAAGCCATTGGATCTCACTTCCAACGGTGTAAAAATTCGTATCACCATAGTATCTAAGCTGCGGGGTGGATGTGATATTCTATGCCGCTGTCATTTTTGTTCGTAAACTTGCAAAATACGTGTAACTCGTGTCGTTACTTGTCTAACCGTGCAAAGTGTTTGTTAAAAAAAAAACCATCCTACACTGAAATATTGGAACAACACACGGGGGTCCCACTTGTCATTAATCAAATTTGGACCTAAAACTTCAAATCTGAAAGACGGGATTCGAACTGGCAACCTGGACTACAAAGCGTAAGTCAATAGCCTGAAAAAATGAACGGTTGTTGGCTTTGTCCCATAACTTGATTTTATACAGTACTTGCGTTGAGTAGAATACAGGGAGTGCCTCATCAACACGGGCATGACCGTTGTCTCACTTACTGGTGGGTCCCAGGTCTGCGATCTCAATCTCTCTTCTCTCCATCGTCTAACCTTTGCACGGGCACACACAAAGAGCGGCGTTAGCTTGCCGTTGTGTTATTACAACTAAAAAAAAGCTTGGAAAATAGAAGAATCGCCTAGAACAAGAGACGTTGTGGCTGGTCGAAACGGAGCTAACCAAATCTATCCTCCGTGCCACGTTTGCATGATGAAGCTGTGTGGCTAGTGGGGTGTTTTCGACCGACTCCCTGGGTCCCAAGGTCGAATCATAGGTAATACGTCTGATACAGTATATTTTTACACGCACATTTTTCCTCCGTGCCGAGACGTGGCACGCGCACATTTTTCCTCCATGCGGAGACGTGGCACACCCTATCGCGCGGTTTCGAGGTCCTCCCGGGTGGTGCACGCATATATTCTTCCTAACATGGGAGGACTTACCGCGCGTTTTCTGGGTCCTCCTCGGTCATAGCGCTGAAGCAAGTAAATGAGTCGTCAAATCACGAAAGACCACCTTTCCCGCTGAGTACATCAGTGAAGCACGGTGGCTAGCTAGTTGGGCTAGTTCGACCGATTAGCTAGGCCGCGGCCACATTTGGTTTTTCACCCCTTTTTTATCCACCGCGGCGTTGCTGTGGTGTTTGGGTGCGGCAGGATTTTTAATTTTTTGATTGACGGGAGCAGGCGCGACAGGATTTTTAATTTTTTGATTGACGGGAGCAGGTGCGGCAGCAATTAGTCACGATGATGCTCCCTGATGTGAGAAGTCGTTGATTGGTGTTTTACCGTGGTGAAAACCAAAAGATTCCCCGCTCCCTCCGCCTTCCCGTAGATTGCATTGCCTTTCAGCCGTTTCGCCCCCTTTGCTTGCTCTCCCCATTGCTTCTGCCTGGTGCCATGGCTTCGCAACAGATCAGTCACTGTAGCACAAAGCGTGTGGGTGTGTTTGGTTGCATTCTCATCTCAATATATTTGTTTCCTCTTCGTGTATTTTTGTCAACCTACTAGTGTGGACTCATGCACCCTTCATGCACTCTTCCAAACACCCAAATGTGGGTCGAGAAGGGAACTTTTGCTCCCATCCAGTGCACCCTTCTTACACCCTGTGTCGGGGATATAACTATTTGTGTAAGCCGCCTAGGAGGGGCCGGGTTACGCAGAGAGGATTCATCATATGAAGCCCAAGATCAAGCATGAACATGGCGGTTCAGTAAAGGGTTTAAGGCCCACAGGCGGCTTAAGGCCCGTAGTGATAACCCGCCATAATGGCATGACTTGTGCGATAAGGTAGAATAACTAGTCACCGAGCCGGACACTGTTTATGAGCCGGCCAGGACTCTGTAGGCTGTAGGGCATCAATCCGTGTATATAAGGGGACGACCCGCTGGCGGCTTAGGGCAAGAAACATCTCATCTAGAGCCGGGCATAGCGTATCCTGCTCCCTGTTATCAAAACCTCAGCATTACCAACCCAACTAGATGTAGGCTTTACCTTCACCGTAAGGGGCCGAACTAGTATAAAACCTCTCTCGTGTCCCTTGTCCCGAATAACCCCTTTAAGCTTCCTAGTTGCGATGGCTCCACGACTAAGTCCTTGCAAGAGGACATCTGCCGTGACAATTCCACGACAGTTGGCGCCCACCGTGGGGCCAGCGCACGGTGGATTTGAGTTCTTGAAGGGCAACTTCGAAGGGCTCAAGGGATACACTGTGGTCCGGATGACCAAGAGTCGTCGCGGCAAGATCTACATCGACAACGAAGGCTGGGGCCCCGACGCCGACTCAATTGAATATGGGTACCGGGTCCCCTTTGGCGGAATTCACGTCTTCATCGGCCGGATTGGTGAGCCGGGCCCCGAGCCGGACAACTGCACCGACCTCGTCGAGACGGCTCAGTGTGCGAGACCCGCCCGAGCTCAACCCGTCGTGAAGCGTGCCTTCGTGGGTTGCATCCACGGAGGAGAACTCTCTGAGGGATCCGCAAATGGCGGTGAGACGGCCATCCACTCTGATGGTGATTCGTCCACTAGTGAGACAGATTCGTTGTATCAATTGCAAGATGGCAGGCTTGGGGGCTGTTCCGATGGCAGCAGTATTTCGGACCCCTTTGAGCCGCCAAGCTGCATAGGGGTCTTCATGGCTGGTACTCAACCCAGTCAAAACTCTACAGCCACAACAGCTATAACGTCCGGGTCAGGAGCGGCCGGGGCAGGAGACCCTATGCGCCCGCCGGCTCAGGTGCTGATTGATCTCATGGATAAGCTGACGGCCCTATTAATCACCATAGTTATTCGTGCAAATCAAGATGAGCATAATGCAGAGGTGGCACAGGTACGTGAGGAAATAGCTCAGGCCAAGGAAGCCTTAGCAGCTGAGGACACCAGGTTGGCCATAGAACGGGCGGCTTTGGATGCACGGGCGCAACAGCTCTAGTCATAGGCTTTCCAGCTTACGATGAGCCTGAACGCATCCAACGAGGTGATGAGGAGGAGACACCAGTAAACTCAATCCCGTTTTCCTGCGGTTTATGATCCTCGGAACCTTTTCGCTACATCCGGAGCCGGCCCTAGTAACCCTCCAGAAGCAAATCAATTCATGACATCTGGAGCTGGAGGACCGGCTCAGCCCCGGGTGATGGTACCTCCTCATGGGGATATGGCCCCGCCCCGCTATGTACCGACACCAACGGGTCACTTTTCTAACCCCATGGAGAATCTAATCATAGCATCGGCACGTTTGGCGGATCTCCCAGTGGACGGTGACGATCCAACAGCGGTGGAGACGCGAAGGATCAGAGAACTTGTCCAAACGGCTCTGGCTCAGCCAGAGGCTTATTCCTACAGTAGGGACATGATTCATTCAACCCCTCGCCCAAGCCGGAGCCTGAGTTATAGCAGGCACATGGAGTCGGAGGCCTTGTCATGCAACGCCCAGCGCCGTAATGAGCCCGGCGGTTATAACCCAGTGCAATACCGGATATGTCAGGAGGACGAGCGGGCGGCTCAACAGACGGCTCACCAGGCCTTCCCGGATTATCCGATGACTTCTGTTGAGGCAGGAGTGGCCACCAGAACTGGCGGCGTTCCCTGTTTGGTACCGGATTTACGCAATGTGCGTTTGCCTAAGGATTTCAAGGGACCCCGAAAGGTGACAAATTATACGGCCGACTTACATCCCGGGGCATGGATTAAAAGCTATGAGATGGCCATGGAACTGTTGGAGGTCAGTGACGCATCAATGGCTAAATACTTCACCATGACGTTGGATGGAACGGCCCAGACTTGGTTAAAGAGCCTGGCACCTAATTCCATCGGCTCATGGGAGGAATTAAAGGCCCGGTTTATTCAGAACTTCAAAGACACCTGCAAGCAGTCCATGTCTATTGTGGATTTAACCAATTGTAAACAAGAGGAGGGTGAATCTACCACTCATTGGGTGCGCCGGGTCAAGGAGATAATACATTCGTCTAACAAGATGGATGTCGGCTCTGTAGTCCTCATGTTGGAGAAAAAATGCCGATTGGAACCACTGAGACAGAAGCTGGGGCGCCTCAAGCGTGATTGTAATGATATGGGTCAGCTGATGGCGGCTCTAGTCAAGTACGCCGATTCTGAGTACCAAGGATCCTGCGTCTGATGAGGAAAAGATGGGGAAGGGAAAGAAGAACGACAATGGGAAGGGACATCAGCATAACCCGGTGAATCTAGGAGGAAACAATCGTAAAGCCGATGGTAATCCGGAGTTTGTGGCCAACGCTAATACATAGGGTAACAATCAGAGACGCAAGGGGAGGCCGCCCCCTAGATCTGGCGGGTCAGTTCCATCTCTTGAGCAGCTGCTCAATGAGCCCTGTCCGAGACACGACACCTGGGAAAGACTAGCCACTCACTTATGGAAGGATTGCGCGATCATGAAGGCTTTCAAGAATTCCAACACGTTCGATGGTAATCATGGATCGGGCGGCGGCTCAGGTGCCGGCGACTTTCATGGCCCGGGTGGCGGTTCAAATTCCGGCTTTCAGGGAAACCAAGGAAGCTATAATCAGCAGCAGTCTGGTCAAGCAGGTCAGCATCAGTAGTCGGGTTATCAAAGCAATCCAAAGTAGCTGAATAGTGGACAGTATCATGTGTTCACCACTAGCTTATGCAAACGTGACCAGAAGGTTCATAAAAGGGCGGTGAACTTTGTTGAGCCGGCAGTCCCCCATTACTTGAGGTGGCCAGAGCAGCCTATTGTGTGGAGCAGGGAAGATCACACTCCCCGAGTGGATAATCGGGGTCAGTTAGCGTTGGTGGTAGCACCTCAAGTTGGTGGATATAAATTCACTAAGGTACTCATGGATGGAGGTAGCAGCATCAATATTCTCTATTATGAGACCTTCCGACGTATGGGGTTGACTGATAAAAATTTAAAGACGTCCATGTCGGATTTCGGGTTCCGGCAGACCCTTAAGGTTCGAACTCTGGGGTGCGCGCGGAGATTATGCCCTCTACCTCTCCGTATCGCAAAGATCTAACTACTGAAAGAACAACGCAAGAGATGCAGGGTTTATACTAGTTCGGGCCACCATTGTGGTGTAATACCCTACTCTAGTTTGTGGCGGGTGGATTGCCTCTTGGGCTGAGGATGATGAACGATACAAAAGAGAACAGCCTCGCGAGGGCCTGTTCTTAGCTGGGACGATGAACTGCTAGGGGAGTTCAGCCTCCCTTCACTCTCTCTCTCTCTCTGTGTCCGCCTCTTCATCCCCGTCCCCTGGGGGTGGCTAGTCCTATTTATAGTCAAAGGCCCTGGGCCTCTTCCCAAATATGAGCGGGAAGGGCGCCAACAATTGGCCAATTTGAAGGGGAACATCTGGTACACTTATCCTGACTAAAGTTGGTCCTCGCCTGCCAAAGGCCCTGTGGTGACACCGTTCTGGGCTCCATGATGAGCTCATTCCCACCGTTGGACTGGTCTTGGTCTCGTTGCACCGAAATGGGTGCCTTTGCTTGATCCTCTCGCCTGCGCTTGCCCCCTTTGCACCAAAGAGGAAAGGGAGGACACTGCATAGGCTGGCGCCCGCCTGGCGCCCTTGGTCGTCATGGCTTGCGTCATGGGCACCTCGTGAGGTACCCCGCCTTGGTCTCTCTGCCTCCTCGTGAGCCAGCCTAATGAGGCCCCGCCTGAGGAAGCGCCGTGTCGTCCGCCCCGCAAGGCTTGGCCCCTCGCGAGGGTCTTGGGTCTCGTGTTGATGAAGATTGACCGCGCTGGGCCCCCTCTCGAGCCACGCTGCAGGCCGCAGGCATGCAAGTCTGGGGACCCCCGTTCCCAGAACGCCGACACTAGCCCCCGGTCCCAAGGCGCGCATGGACTAGGCCGTGCCGAGAAGCGAAAGGGCAAGGGCGAAGCGCCGCGGGCCCTAACAGCCTGCGGCCTTGGGCGCCGCGTGGCGGTTGATTGGACGTGGGCGTCTCCTCTTCCCCACGACGCCTTGTTGATCGCGCGGATTGGACAAGTCCTTGCATGCAAATCGTGTCATGATTACCTGGGATCGTGGGGGCCGACGCTTGGCCTTCGCCGGCTATATGTACGGCGCCGCGCATGCCCTTCCAGTCCATCCCTCCTTGCTTTCTCCTTCTCCACCATGGCTCCATCGAGGCGGCTCTCGGCTGCGGAAAAGGGGAAGGCCCACCAGGTTGAGCCTGCCTCTCCCCCGCCCAAGCGCGGTCGAGGGCGCCCTCGGAAGCATCCCGTGGCCGCCCCGGCAGCGTTCAGTGGTCATGGAGACGGCTCCCAGCGTGGTGGTGGGCGAGCCGCTGTGGCCGGGGAACGCGCCTGGGTTGCGCGCTCCCCCAGGCCGTGCTTTCGTGCTATGCAGGTGCTGCCGGAGTTCGTCATTTGGGCGGCGGAGCCGACTAGCGCCCGGCTCCATCTCCCTCGCTTCCTCCTTGGTGAGCTCCCTGCTGGTGCCCCGGGCGGCCTCTGGTTTCAGGCGGACGGCTGCTGCAGCCGGGCATCATGGAATGCACTGGAGGTCTCCGCCACTGGGAGCTTGGCCTTGACTCGTGGTTGGCAGGCGTTCGCCCATGCTCGCGGCTTGGAGCATAGGTGCACCCTGCACTTCAGGTTTGACGGCGATGCCACCCTCTATGTGAGGGTATTTGGGGAAGATGGTCGCTGCGCGGGGTGTTGCCCCGAGGACGACGACCGCGGCCGGGGGCCCCGCCCCGACGACGATGGAGGAGACAGCGCCCGCGCGGATGGCGGCGCCCGATGCTCCCCAAGCTTCATCAACTCTTTTTCAGGCGACTCCTCCAGCGGTGGCAGCAGTCAGCCCCCACGCGACTCGTCCGCCTGTCGTCGCGCCCCGGTGAAGCGCGAGAGGGAGTTCGCCTGAGCCCAGGAGGCATCCCGGGTCGCCTCCACTGGCCAGAGCGAGGCGAGCCGCGCCGGGCTTGTCCTTTCTTTTCCTTTTGTTTCCTGCGTAAAAGAGAACAACTGCATGGAGCCCCGTGGGGCCGTGTTGAGAGTTACTGTTGTTAACAATTACCCTGATTTAGCTTTCGCGCTTTTCAGCTGTGTGTCTGCACGTAAATAGTTCCCGACCCCAGCCGTGGGGGCGACCGACCCAGGCCCTGTGTGTGTGTCGCGGTGCCCGAGGGGCACGGACTGGAGGGGTGCTCCCGTAATGGACCCGGGTCATGAAACCTTAGAACGATTAGAACAGGAACCCTCGCGAGGGCGTTTGGCTGCCCTCCCTCGCGAGGCCTTTCGCAAGAGGAATCAAAACAGGGGAGGGTGAAAATCGACGAAATATAAACCAATGACGGCAATAATTTCAATAAAACTTCAACTTCAAACAAAGCGAGCCAACTGCGGAAAGCAAATGAAAAAGCCGCGTCCGGCACCTAATCTAGTCTTCGACGTCTTCTCACCAGCGCGGAGCTAAGTGCTGCCACTGGGTGTGGGAGGGAGCCCCAGGGCCTGAGGCCGTCGCTCCTGATACTCTGGGGCATGTACAGCCCCACTCATTATTACGTGAGAGTGTCACGGGCGGCGAGCTTCACAGGCGTTTGCCTTCTTCACAGGCTCCGGGCCTTTCTTCTTATGGGTAATGAGCTTCACAGGGACTTGCCATCTTCACAGGCTCTGGGCCTTTTCCAAAAAGGGATGGTCTTCACAGGCGTTTGCCTTCTTCGCAGGCTCTGGGCCTTTTCCAAAAAGGGATAGTCTTCACAGGTGTTTGCCTTCTTCACAAGCTCTGGGCCTTTTCCAAAAAGGGATAGTCTTCACAGGCGTTTGCCTTCTTCACAGGCTCTGGGCCTTTTCCAAAAAGGGATAGTCTTCACAAGCGTTTGCCTTCTTCACAGGCTCTGGGCCTTTTAGGGGTAGAACCTTCGGAGGTGCTGGATGTTCCATGCGTTCTGGATCGGCTCCCCCTCCTGAGCCTCCAAGCGCACGGAGCCTGGCCTGGAAACATGAGCAACCTTGAACGGGCCCTCCCACATGGGAGAGAGCTTGTGCAGCCCCTCCCTAGAAAGGACCCGCCTGAGCACGAGGTCTCCTACCTCAAGAGTCCTGGGGCGGACGTTGCGGCAGTGATATCGTCGTAGCACTTGTTGGTACCTCGCCGCTTGCAACGCGGCTTCTCGGCGGCGTTCCTCCCCCAGCACGAGGTCCATCCCTCGCATGGCGTCCTGTTGTGCCTCATCGAACGCTAGGACCCGCGCGGAGCGATGTCTGACCTCGTGAGGGAGGACTGCTTCGGCTCCATAGACCAGGAAGAACGGGGTCTCCCCGATTGGCTTGGTCGCGGTCGTGCGGATGGACCACAACACGGACTGGAGCTCATCGTACCAACCTCTGCCGCAGGCCTCCAGCTTCTTCTTGAATGTCCTTGTCTTGAGGCCCCTCAGGACCTCCGCGTTGGCTCGTTCGGCCTGGCCGTTGCTTCGCGGGTGCGCCACCGAAGCGTAGCATATTTGCGTTCCAAGGTTAGCACAGTATGTTTTGAAGAGGTTACTAGTGAACTGCGAACCGTTGTCTGTGATGATGCAATTCGGCACCCCGAACCGGTCACGATGCCCCTGATGAACCTGACCGCGGAACCCACGGGGATGGTGCGGACAGCCTCCACTTCTGCCCACTTGGTGAATTTGTCAATGGCGACGTAGAGGTAGCGGTAGCCCCCTAGCGCCCGAGGGAACGGGCCCAGAATGTCCAGCCCCCGGACTGCAAATGGCCACGAAAGAGGTATAGTCTGCAAGCCTCCCGCCGGCTGATGGATCTATTTGGCGTGAAATTGACAGACTTCACAAGCCTTCACCTGCTCGACAGCGTCATTGAGTGCGGTGGGCCAATAGAACCCACTGCGGAATGCCTTGCCAACGAGGGTCCGTGATGACGAGTGATGCCCACAGTCCCCGCCGTGTATGCCCTCCAACAGTTCCTTTCCTTGCTCCCTGGAAGTGCAGCGCAGGGACACGTCGTTCGGCCGCTTCCGGTAGAGCTCTCCGTCCCTGATGCAGTACGCTGTGTCTTGCAGCGCCACACGCTCCGCTTCTTCCTCCTTCTCCGGCAAGGCCCCTTGTGTTAAATAACTCCAGAGTTTTGTGATCAAGCATTCCTCCTGAGGTTCCATAGTCAGGAGCAGGCGTGCCCCTGAGGCAGGGCCGCAGGCCGGGGCTCCTGAGGCAGGTGGCTGGGGGAGTTGCTCCCGAGGCTGAGCAGTGTTTGATAATGACGGCTGGGCTGAGGGCTTGAAGAGCCGCTCTTCAAAGACGCCAGGCTCCTGAGGTAACCGCCTGGACGCCCGTCTGGCGATGTCATCGGCTTCCTGATTGGTGCCACGGGGCACATGCCTCAATTCCAACCCCCAGAACTGCTTTTCCATCCTTCGGACCTCTGCTAGATAGGCCTCCATGTGCTCATCCCTCGGCTCATACACCTTGTTGGAGAAGTTGACAAGGAGCTGCGAATCGCCCTTGATGGTGAGGCGCTTCACCCCCAGAGCTGCTGCGGCCTTCAACCCCGCTATCAGACCCTCGTATTCCACTATGTTGTTGGAGACCTTTTCGCCTTGCTGGAAACAGAGTTGTACGGCGTAGGGGAGCTTGTCCTGAGTGGGCGATATCAGCACCGCACCTGCCCCAGCGCCGTGCCTGGAGAACGCCCCATCGAAGTACATGACCCAGCCTTCCAGCGCCTCACTCCCTGGGGAGAGGGACCGATCCTCGTTGTTCTTGAGGCCTGGTGCCTCCGTCCATTCTGCCATGAAATCCGCTAACGCTGCTCCTTTGATGACCCTGGTCGTGCTAAACTCGAGCTGGAACGCCTACAGTTCTACGTTCCACTCGGCGACCCGTCCGGCTGAGTTAGGGATCCTAAGCACCTTCTCCAAGGGGTATGACGAGACGACCTTGATGGGATGACCTTGGAAGTAGTGACGCAGCTTGCGTGAGGCCACCAATAGTGTGAGGAGGAGCTTCTGAGGGTACCGTGCCGTCGCGTCCCGTAACACCGTGCTGACAAAGTAGACTGGGTGCTCAACAAGGCTGAGAGCATCAGTGTTCGCGGCGCCCTCCGGAGGCAAGGGCGCTTCGCGAGGTGACGTGGCCTCGGGAGGTCGACCGTCCAGGTGAGTGGCCTCTCCTGCTTCCGGTGCACTCTTCGGCGGCTGATCTTCCTCAGTCGTGGTTACGTCTCCTGTGGGCCTTCCTTGTTCCTGCCTTGCCTTGTCTCGAGCTGCTGATGTGGCTCTGATTTGGCGCTCCTCCCTAACCGCCACCAGGGCTGCACTGGCAGAGTAGGGAGTGGCAGTAAGGTAGAGCAGCAGGGGTTCTCGAGGGCGCGGAGCCACCATGACTGGGGGACTGGTTAGGTACCTCTTGAGATCTTGAAACGCCTCATCTGCCTCTTCAGTCCATTCAAAAGGCCCCTTCTTCTTCATTAGCTGGAAGAAAGGCAGCGCTCGCTCCCCCAGTTTGGAGACGAAGCGCCCTAGCGCGGTCACGCGTCCGGTGAGCTTCTGGAAGAAAGGCAGCGCTCGCTCCCCCAGTTTCGGCGGGCTCATGTCCTCGACCGTCTTGACCTTCTCCGGGTTAGCCTCGATGCCTCGATGGAACACGAGAAAGCCCAAGAGCTTGCCCGAGGGGACCCCGAACACACACTTCTCTGGGTTGAGCCGCAGGTTCACTGCATCGAGGCTCGCGAAGGTCTCCTCCAGGTCTTGTATCAGGGTCTTGGCCTCCCGAGATTTCACCACAATATCGTCAACGTAAGCTTCGACATTCTTCTCGAGCTGCGGGCCCAAGGTGATATGCATCAGCCGCTCAAAGGTCGCCCCTGCGTTACTCAGCCCAAATGGCATGCATGTATAGCAGTACACCCCGCATGGGGTTAAGAAGGCGGTCTTCTCGATGTCTTCTACCGCCATCTTGATCTGGTGATACCTAGAGAAGGCGTCCATGAAGCAGAGCAGGTCGCACTCCGCGGTGGAATCGATGATCTGGTCGATGCGGGGGAGCGGGAACGGATCTTGCGGGCATGCCTTGTTGAGGTTGGTGAAGTCGACACACATGCGTTCCTTTCCCCCCTTCTTGGGCACAACGACAGGGTTGGCCAACCAATCCGGGTATCGGACCTCGCGATTGACCCCAGCGGCCTCTAACTTGCGGGTTTCTTAGACGATGAAGGCATGCTTCTCTGCGGACTGCCGCCTGGCTTTCTGCTTCACGGGGCGCACATTTGGGCACACGTTGAGGTGATGCTCGATGACGCTCCGGGGGATCCCTGCCAACTGATCAGGCTCCCAAGCGAATACCTTCTTATTTGCACGCAGGAACCTGATCAGAGCCTCCTCCTGCTCAGGCTCGAGGTTGGCGCCTATGGTGAAAGTGGCACTGGAGGACCCGTCCTTGTCGACAGGTATCTGCTTGGTTTCTGCCTTGTCCTGGGTGAACAACTGCTTCTTCTTGGCTGGCGCAGCCCCCTTGGGCTCGGGGGTCCCTGCGTCGGTGGGCTGTGTCGATGCCGCCGTCTTGAAGGCGAGCAGGAGTACCCGCAGGGCGTCCCCGGTGTCCCCATGCACGGTGAGGGCACCGCTGCTCCCGGGCATCTTCATGAGGTTATACGCCGGGTGCGTGGCGGCCATGAACTGGGCCAGTGCTGGGTAGCCGAGGGGCGTTGTATGGAAGGCCGATGGGGGCGATGTCGAAGTCGACCATCTCCGTGCGGAAGTTATCGTAGGTGCCAAAGGTTACTGGGAGCCGGATCTATCCCAAGGAGCTGGATGACCCGCCCCCAACGCCCAAGAAAGACCGACTGGGTTGCAACCGCTCCAGGGGTATGCAGAGGAGATTGAAGGTCTCAACTAAAAGCACACTGAGACCGGCGCCACTGTCGACGAGGGTTCTGGTGACGGCCACCTGGCAGATGGTGGGGGTGCACAACATGGGGAGCGCGCCCGAGCCAGCCAAGTTGGCGGGGTGGTCCTCCGAGCTGAAGGTCAGACCGACCTAGCGTGCCACCTGGTCCGTGGGAGCCCCCTGCCGTGCGGAAACGGCGCTGACCCGGCGGACAAACGGCTTGACGTGGCGACTTGTGGGCGGCGCCTGTGAGCCGCCCAGGAGGGCCGCGACGACCGGAGGTGTTGATGTAGCGGTGCGGTCACCTTGTCGCACAGGCAGATGCTGGGATGGCGCTTGATGCTCGTTCCCCGCCGGGCCGGTGGCGGCGTTGATGGCGGGCGACGAGGAACGACGAGGACGCCCACCGATGGGGGCCGCCTGGGCGACGCGGGCTCGATGAGCGTCGGACATGGACGCGACGGTCGGAGGAGAACGAAGCAGTGGAAGACAAATTCCGGCGCGCCCCTACCTGGCGCGCCAAATGTCGGATTTCGGGTTCCGGCAGACCCTTAAGGTTTGAACTCTGGGGTGCGCACGGAGATTATGCCCTCTACCTCTCCGTCTCGCAAAGATCTAACTACTGAAAGAACAACGCAAGAGACGCAGGGTTTATACTAGTTCGGGCCACCATTGTGGTGTAATACCCTACTCTAGTTTGTGGCGGGTGGATTGCCTCTTGGGTAGGGGATGATGAACGATACAAAGAAGAACAGCCTCGCGAGGGCCTGTTCTTAGCTGGGACGTTGAACTGCTAGGGGAGTTCAGCCTCCCTTCACTCTCTCTGTCTCTGTGTCCGCCTCTTCGTCCCCGTCCTCTGGGGGTGGCTAGTCCTATTTATAGGCAAAGGCCCTGTGCCTCTTCCCAAATATGAGCGGGAAGGGCGCCAACAATTGGCCAATTTGAAGGGGAACATCTGGTACACTTATCCTGACTAAAGTTGGTCCTCGCCTGCCAAAGGCCCCGTGGTGACGCCGTTCTGGGCTCCACGATGAGCTCATTCCCACCGTTGGTTTCTTCTTGGTCTCGTTGCACCGAAATGGGTGCCTTTGCTTGATACTCTCGCCTGCGCTTGCCCCCTTTGCACCAAAGAGGAAAGGGAGGACACTGCGTAGGCTGGCGCCCGCCTGGCGCCCTTGGTCGGCATGGCTTGCGTCATGGGCACCTCGTGAGGTACCCCGCCTTGATCTCTCCGCCTCCTCATGAGCCAGCCTAATGAGGCCGCGCCTGAGGAAGCGCCGTGTCGTCCGCCCCGCGAGGCTTGGATCCTCGCGAGGGTCTTGCGTCTCGTGTTGATGAAGATGGACCGCGCTGGGCCCCCTCTCGAGCCACGCCGCAGGCAGGCAAGTCTGGGGACCCCCGTTCCCAGAACGCCGACAGTCCAACACTGTTTTTCATGGAGTGGTGCCTGGTAAGTCAGCATACCCATTTGGCAAGATTGAGCTGGAGGTAGCCTTCGGAGATGAATATGATTCTAGGGCTGAGAAGTTAACCTTTGAGGTGGTCAAGATCAAAAGCCCATATCACGCTCTGTTTGGACGGCCGGCTTTTGCCAAGTTCATGGCACGGTCATGTTATGTTTATTTGCAGCTTAAGATGCCGGGTCACAAGGGCACTATTACTGTGCATGGAAGTTGAAAGATAGCCCTGGAATGTGAAGAGGGCAATGCTGCTTATGCTGAATCTGTTTGTGCAGCAGAGGAACTGAAATTTTACAAGGATAATGTTGACCCGGCGGACATGACACCTCTGAAGAAGCAAACCACAGAGCATGACCCCGTGATGTGATTTAATTCGGCTGATGAAACCAAGCTAGTTGATTTTACTCAAGGCGATTCGTCTAAACAGTTCAGTATCAGTGCCAATCTGGATCCTAAATAGGAAAGCGCGCTCATCGAGTTCATCCGTGAGAACCGGGACATCTTTGCATGGAAACCTTCTGACATGCCGGGTGTACCGAGGGAACTCGCTGAGCACACTCTTAATATTGATCCAAAGTATAAGCCGGTCAGACAGTTTCTCCGGCGGTTTAACGAGGAAAGGCAGAAAGCTATCGGAGAAGAGGTGGCCCGGCTCTTAGCGGCCGGGTTTATTGTGGAAGTTTTTCATCCTGAGTGGTTGGCTAACCCGGTGCTCGGGCTTAAAAAGAACGGCACCTGGCGGATGTGTGTGGATTACACAGACTTAAATAAGGCTTGTCCGGCTGATCCTTTTGCTCTCCCCCGTATTGATCAGATCATTGATGCTACGACGGGTTGTGAATGTTTGAGCTTTTTGGATGCTTACTCTGGCTGTCACCAGATCAAAATGGCAGTTAAGGACCAGGAGAAGATGGCCTTCATTACTCCTTTGGAGCCTTCTGCTATGTATCTATGCCTTTCGGGCTCAAGAGTGCCCAGGCAACTTATCAGCGGTGTGTACCGAATTGTCTCCATGATCAGATTGGACCCAATGTTCATGCTTATGTGGATGGCATAGTGGTAAAGTCCAGGGAAAAGGAAACCTTGATATATGATCTGAAGGAAACCTTTGATAATCTCCGGGTCTATAAGATGATGCTTAAACCGGCCAAATGTGCGTTTGGCGTGCCAGCTGGCAAGCTTTTGGGTTTCCTAGTCTCCAACAGGGGCATTGAAGCTAACCTGGAGAATATCAAGGCAATTACCTCTTTGGCTAAACCGGCATGCATCAATGATGTTCAGCGACTGGCGGGTCGTATCACCGCTTTAAGCCGGTATATAAGCCGGTTAGGTGAGACGGCCGTACCGCTATATCAGATGTTGAAGAAAACGGGCGCTTTTGTCTGGAGTGATGTTGCTAATGCTGCTTTTGAAGATTAAAAAAGACAGCTATCTGAGCCGCCGCTCCTTGCGGCTCCCATTGATAGAGAGCCGTTGTTGTTATGTGTGGTGCTAACTCACGTGCTGTCAGTGTTGCAATTGTGGTGGAACACAAGGAAGCCGTCAAGGAGCATCCGGTTCAACGGCCGGTTTATTACATCAATGAGGTGCTCATTGAGTCTAAGCAAAGGGTATCCGTATTGGCAGAAACTTGTTTACGGGGTGTTCATGGCAAGCCGGACGCTTAAGCAATATTTCCAAGGTCACCCTATCACCGTGGTAAGTTCTGCTCCCTTGGGAGACATCATCCAGAATAGAGAGGCCACAGGACGAGTCGCCAAGTGGGCCATCGAGCTTGGGCCTCACGGTTTTAAGTATGTGCCACATACTGCTATTAAGTCTCAAGCCCTGGTGGACTTTATCAATGATTGGACAGAGCTGCAGACACCTGAGGAGAAGCCGGATAACACATATTGGACCATTCACTTTGATGGATCCAGGCAGTTGGAGGGCTCGGGGGCTGGAGTCATTTTAACTTCCCCTCGAGGTGACAAATTTTGTTACGTGCTCCGGCTCATGTTTCCTTGTACCAATAATGCAGCTGAATATGAGGCCTTACTCCATGGTCTTCGGATGGCCAAAGAGATGAATTTGAGCCGGGTAAGGTGCTTGGGCGACTCAGATCTCGTGGCTCAACAAGTGTCAGGCAAGTGGGACTCCAAGGATCCCCTCATGGCGGCTTATCATCGTGAAGTTGATACAGTAGCTGGGCATTTCAAGCGTTATCAAGTAGAGCACATTGATCGAAGGAAGAATGAGGCGGCTGATGCTCTAAGCCGGCTGGGATCTCAGCATAAGCCGGTGCCGCCTAACACCTTTTTGGATGTTTTGCATAATCATTCTGTCAAGTTACCCATAGAGGAAGACTTAGCGGTGCCAGACCCAGAGGCACAGCTGGTGGCGGCACTTCACGTCATCCTTGATTGGACAGTGCCATATTTGGCTTACATGACCCAGGGAGAGTTGCCCGAGGATGAGACCTTGGCAAGACAAATCACCCGGCGGTCTTAGTCCATGGCCATTGTTCATGGTGAGCTGCATCATCACAGTGTCACTTGGGCGTTCCAGCGTTGTGTGTCGCCTAAGGAGGGTCAGCAAATACTCCGGGAGATCCATGAAGGTGATTGTGGTCATCATGCCGGCTCAAAGTCTCTTGTGGCCAAGGCCTTCCGTCATGGGTTTTATTGGCTGACAGCTCATGCTGATGCAGAAGATCTGGTCAGTAAATGTGATGGGTGTCAAAAATTCTCACGACGAGCTCATGTGCCGGCTCAAGAGTTGAGGATGATTCCAGTTACTTGGCCGTTTGCGGTCTGGGGGCTTGACATGGTTGGACCTTTCAAGAGGTCTAAGGATAAAAAGACACACCTCCTGGTGGCGGTTGATAAATTTACAAAGTGGGTTGAGGCATAGCCGGTCAGTAAGTGTGATGCAGCCACGGCGGTTCAGTTCATGAAAAAGGTGATCTTTCGTTTTGGTTTTCCGCACAGCATCATAACTGATAATGGCACCAATCTCTCCAAAGGTGCTATGGAAGAGTTCTATCAACAAGAACATATCCGGCGTGATGTTTCGGCAGTAGCTCATCCTCAATCCAATGGTCGAGCAGTGAGAGCCAATCAGGAGATCTTGAAAGGTATAAAACCCCGGCTCTTGGTCTCCTTACAGCAGACGCCGGGTTGTTGGGTGGAGGAGTTACCCTCTGTGATTTGGAGCATCAACACTACACCTAACAAGTCTACGAGTTATACACCTTTCTTCATGGTTGACGGAACAGAGACGGTCCTGCCAAGTGACATCCGTCATGACTCGCCCTGAGTGGCGGCCTACGTTGAAGCTGATAATGAACAAGCTCATCAGTATGCGCTTGACTTATTGGATGAAGAGCGAGGCTTGGCAATAGCCCGCTCAGCGATTTACCAGCAGGACCTGCGCCGCTATCACAGCCGCCGGGTTAGATCCAGAACCTTTCAGGAAGGTGAGTTAGTGCTCCGGCTCATCCAGGATCAATCCGATATGCACAAGCTATTCCCTCCTTGGGAAGGACCCTTTGTGGTCAGCAAGAACCTGAACAATGGGTCATATTATCTCATCGATGTTCGAGAGCGCAAAGACTCACGTAAGTCGGAAGAGGAGACCCGCCGGCCATGGAATATCGCTCATCTTCGGCCTTACTAGACTTGAGCCACTGGCTCTCAGGATGTACATATTTTGACGATGTATATATTATGAAAACAATAAAGCAGGACCTCTGTCCTTTTCATCCTCAAAAGTTTACATGTCTTCTTTGTCATGATGTTGAAACAACCAACAGGGAGCGGATCATATTTGAATCCGGCTTTCCACTTGGTACGACTTATGATCATATCTGAATCTAGCCAGGATCACTTGGGGGCTTCCTATTCAAACATAGGTCGTATTCGACCCAAAGAGAACATAGCTGTCGATACCCTCTTGATCGGCATACTGCCAAACCCACTAGGGGGCTTCCTGATCATATTTGAATCATAGCTTAACCCCTTTGGGTCTAACGTGGATCGTATTCGAATCAGTGTCATTAAATAACTCTTATGGTCACTTGGGGGTTTCCTGTTCAAACATAGGTCGTATTCGAACCAAAGAGAACATAGCTGTCGATACTGTCGGCGTTCTGGGAACGGGGGTCCCCAGACTTGACTGCATGCGGCCTGCGGCGTGGCTCAAAGGGGGGCCCAGCACGGCCCATCTTCATCAACACAGACCCAAGACCCTCGCGAGGGGCCGAGCCTCGCGGGGCGGACGACACGGAGCTTCCTCAGGCACGGCCTACTCAGGCTGGCTCGCGAGGAGGCGGAGAGATCAAGGCAGGGTACCTCACGAGGTGCCCGTGACGCAAGCCATGAAGACCAAGGGCGCCAGGCGGGCGCCAGCCCGCGCAGTGTCCTCCTTTCCTCTTTGGTGCAAAGGAAGCAAGCGCAGGCGAGAGTATCAAGCAAAGGCACCCATTTTGGGTGGAACGAGACCAAGACCAGCCCAACGGCAGGGAGGAAGTCATTGTGGAGCCCAAGCCAACATCACCACCAGAGCCTTTGGCAGGCGAGGACCAACTTTAGTCAGGATAAGTGTACCAGATGTTCCCCTTCAAAATGGCTAATTGTTGGCGCCCTTCCCGCTCAATATTTGGGAAGAGGCCCAGGGCCTTTGCCTATAAATAGGACTAGCCACCCCCACTGTAGCGGGAATCGGCCAATCCAGAAACAAGCTAGGATCGGATCGAGTAGCATCACACACACACACACACACACACACACACACACACACACACACACACACAGAGAGAGAGAGAGAGAGAGAGAGAGAGAAGGGTGACTGAACTCCTCCTAACAGTTCATTGCCCCACCCAAGAACAGACCCTCGCGAGGCTGTTCTTCCTTGTATTGCTCATCATCATCAGCCCAAGAGGCAATCCACCACACCACAAAATAGAGTAGGGTATTACACCACAATGGTGGCCCGAACTAGTATAAACCCTGTGTCTCTTGTGCTGTTCTTTCCATAGCTTAGATCTTAGCGAGGCGGTGGGGTTCAGGTAGGTAGAAGGCCAAATCTCCGCGCGCACCCTAGTGTTCGAACCTCAAGGGTCTGCCGGAACCCGAAATCCGACACTTGGCGCGCCAGATAGGGGTGCGCCGGAATTCATCTTCCACCGCCCCATTCTCCTCCGACCATCGCATCCATGTCTGACGCTCGTCGGGCCCGCGCCGAGCGCCGAGCCGCTCTCGCTTCCCGCATCGCCCAGACGGCTCCTATCGGCGGGCGTCCTCGCTGTTCCCCGTCACCTGCCGTCAACGCCGCCACTAGCCCGGCGGGAAACGAGCAGCAAGCGTCGTCTCAGCATCCGTCCGTGCGGCAAGACGGCCGCACCACTACTCCCTCGCTCACCCCAGCTGGTTCTTCATCCCGCGCGCTCCGTTCACCCATGGAGGCTCGAGCTGCGCTCATCGCGGCAAACGAGCTCCTACGCTACCGTCCCGTCGACGACGTCTACGAAGAATGGCTCGACCGCATCGCCGAGCTCGTCCGCGCCGTCCTTTCCGCTGCACCGCACCCCGCCCTGCGCGAGCGACGAAGCTCTGGGGTGCCCCAACCGCCTCCTCCTCAAGAAGGTGCCCTGGTTCCAAGGCGCGTGGCCCCTGGGCGGAACCCGCTCCGTCAGGTGCCAGCGCGGCAAGAGCAGAGCTGCCAAGAAGTCTATCGGATTTCGGGTTCCGGCAGACCCTTGAGGTTCGAACTCTAAGGTGCGCGCGGAGATTATGCCCTCTACCTCTCCGTCTCGCAAAGATCTAACGACCGAAAGAACAACGCAAAAGACACAGGGTTTATACAGGATGATGATGAACATTACAAGGGAGAACGGCCTCGCAAGGGCCTGTTCTAGCTGGGACGATGAACTGCTAGGGGAGTTCAGCCGCCCTTTCTCTCTCTCTCTCTCTCTCTCTCTCTCTCTCTGTGTGTGTGTGTGTGTGTGTGTGTGTGTGTGTGTGTGTGTGTGTGTGTGTATTCGACCCTTCCGGTTCTCTTCTCTCTGATCGTCGTCTGCTTGCTCGGATTCTAGGTACCAGGTGCCTCTACCCTGGGGGTGGCTAGTCCCATTTATAGGCAAAGGCCCTGGGCCTCTTCCCAAATATTGAGCGGGAAGGGCGCCAACAATTGGCCATTTTGAAGGGGAACATCCAGTACACTTATCCTGACAAAAGTTGGTCCTCGCCTGCCAAAGGCCCTGTGGTGACGCCGTTCTGGGCTCCACGATGACCTCCTTCCCACCGTTGGACTGGTCTTGGTCTCGTTGCACCGAAATGGATACCTTTGCTTGATCCTCTCGTCTGCGCTTGCCCCCTTTGCACCAAAGAGGAAAGGGAGGACACTGCGCGGGCTGGCACCCGCCTAGCGCCCTTGGTCGTCATGGCTTGCGTCATGGGCACCTCGTGAGCCAGCCTGATGAGGCTGCGCCAGAGGAAGCACCGTGTCGTCCGCCCCGCGAGGCTTTGTCCCTCGCGAGGGTCTTGGGTCTCGTGTTGATGAAGATGGGCTGTGCTGGGCCCCCTTTGAGCCACACCGCAGGCCGCAGTCAGGCAAGTCTGGGGACCCCTGTTCCTAAAACGCCGACAGTAGCCCCCGGGCCCAAGGCGTGCTCGGACTTGGCCGTGCTGAGAGGCGAATGGGCAAGGGTGAAGCGCCGCGGGCCCTAACAGCCTACGGCCTTGGGCGCCGCGTGGCGGTTGATTGGATGTGAGCGCCTCCGCTTCCCCACGACACCTCAAGGATCGCACGGATCGGACAAGTCCCTGCATGCAAATCGTGTCATGATTACCTGTGATCGTGGAGGCCGACGGTTGGCCTTCGCCGGCTATAAGTACGGCACCGTGCGTGCCCTTCCAGTCCATCCCTCCTTGCTTTCTCCTTTGCCTTGATTCTTGCTCCGCCTTGCTGTGATGGCTCCGATCCGCCGGCTCTCTGCAGCAGAGAAAGGAAAGGCTCCTCGAGAGGGACCAGACCCGCTCCCGCCGAAGAAGCGGCCTGCCTTTCGCGGCCGAGACAAGGAAGACCGCCTGGTGGTGTCGAGGCCTTGGTACGAGCGGCCTCAGCCGGGGTTCCTGCTTCCCTTGTATGCCCACGCCGAGGGCCTCGGAGGGGGCGGTGCCGATCCCCGCGGTTGGTGTCGTCGCCGACGCCGACGGGTCACGAAGGTGTGGGTCGTTCCTCCTGGAGTCCACGCCGAGGGCTCCTCCCGCGAACTCGTGCTCGACGCCGCCATGCCTCCGTGAACTTGGATTCGCTTTCCCCCCTTCTTCGCCTCCGTCTTCCCGCAGGGAAGACTCCTGGCGTTATGGCTGCAGCACGCCGATTGCAGCACCGCCGCGACCGAGGCAGAGGTCGTGGTCCTTGCCTCGAGCGAGGCCTTCATGACTCGCGGCTAGGGCGAGATCGCCCGGGGTTGCAGTGCAAGGGGCGCCCTCACGATCCACCTGGAGTACGATTGCGCTTCGGTGATCTTCTTCAAGGTCTTCGACTCGAACAGGCGCCGGCTGGAGTGCTGCCCCAGGAGAGGTGGCCAGGACCCTGCCATGGTGAGGGCTGGGCCCGCCGACCGCTCCCTGGACGGCTCCACAAGTGACGGGAGCGCCGGAGGATCCAGCGATCCCAGCGAGATCTTCGCGACTCCGGATGAGCGACGACAGCTATGAGCCCGTGAGCCAGCGCCGCTCCCGGAGCAGAGCGGGCTCCCTCGGCCGTCGCTGACTCTGATCTGGATGGGGTTGGCACCGGTGCTTGACGGACCACTGTTGATGATGGCGTCTTTTGCAGGGGCGCATGTAGATAGCATCCCTTAGGATCTGTTTCCTGCAAGGAATCATACTGCGCCCAATGGGGGCTTGTAAGGTGTCTGTGATCTTTTTTGTTAATATGTGACTTTTGCTATGGAACTGTGCGAGTCGTCAATTCCGTCGTAGCTTAGTTCTCCCTTTCGAACCTCGCGAGGGCTTGGTGCTCTGCGTCGACAGGTCTCAGTCCCAAGGGGCGTCAGCCGTCGCTGGTATGCCAGGTCGCGATGCCGTGGTCAAGGCCAGTGTCGGATCGGGGGTTCCAGCAGACCCTTAAGGTTCGAACTCTGGGGTGCGCGCGGAGATTCTGCCCACTACCTCTCCGTCTCGCAAGGATCTAAACTACCGAAAGAACAGCACAAAGAACACAGAGTTTATACTAGTTCGGGCCACCGTTGTGGTGTAATACCCTACTCTAGTTTTGTGGGTGGATGGATTGCCTCTTGGGCTGATGATGATGATGATCAGTACAAAGGAGAACAGCCTCGCGAGGGCCTGTTCTTGGCTAGGACGATGAACTACCGGGGAAGTTTAGCCGCCCTTCTCTTTCGGGATTCTAGCTTGCTAGTTCTCGATCTTCCGTCTATCCTGATTGCCTCTACCTTGGGGGTGGCTAGTCCTATTTATAGGCAAAGGCCCCGGGCCTCTTCCCAAATATTGAGCGGGAAGGGCGCCAACAGTTGGCCATTTTGAAGCGGAACATCTCGTACACTTATCCTGACTAAAGTCGGTCCTCGCCTGCCAAAGGTTCTGGTGATGACGCTGGCTTGGGCTCCACGATGACCTCCTCCTTGTCGCGGAGCTGGTCTTGGTCTCGTTGCACCGAAGTGGATGCCTTTGCTTGATCCTCTCGCCTGCGCTTGCCCCCTTTGCACCAAAGAGGAAAGGGAGGACACTGTGCGGTCTGGCGCCCGCCTGGCACCCTTGGTCGTCATGGCTTGCGTCATGGGTACCTTGCGAGGTACCCTGCCTTGATCTCTCCACCTCCTCATGAGCCAGCCAGAGGAGGCCGCGCCTGAGGAAGCGCTGCGTCGTCCTCCCCGCGAGGCTTGGCCCCTCGCGAGGGTCTTGAGTCTCGTGTTGATGAAGATGGGCCGTACTGGGCCTCCATTCGAGCCACGCCGCAGGCCGTAGGCAGGCAAGTCTGGGGACCCCCGTTCCCAGAACGCCGATAGTAGCCCCCGGGCCCAAGGCGCGCCCGGACTTGGCCGTGCCGAGAGGCGAAAGGGCAAGGGCGAAGCGCCGCGGGCCCTAACAGCCTACGGCCTTGGGTGCCGCGCGGAGGTTGATTGGGCGTGAGCGTCCCTGCAACCGCGCAGGTTAAAGGCGTAGTGTCTGCCCAGGCCTTGCTCTTCTCTTTCTCCCGTCGTTGCTCAGATCCCCTTTCTTGCGCCTCTCCTTCCTTCCTCCAGACTCCCAGATCTGCACCCTTGTGACCTTGGAAGCCATGGCGCCGCCCCAGCCTCCTGCTGAAGCTTGGTTCTCGCCGGCCCTGGACTCGCCGAATGTGTCGGTGGCGAGCCTCGCCCGGCTGCGCCGGATGGCGGCGGCGTGGGGAGTTGACGGAACGCGGGTGTTCAAGGTCGGCTCCGCCATCCCTGAGGGCCGAGGAAGCACCTTCTACCCTCTCTTTGTAAGCTCCATTACTGCGGGCCTGGTGCCTCCTTTCTCCGAGTTCTTCCTCTCTGTCCTCTGCCACTATGACTTGCAAGCTCTGCATCTCCACCCCAACTCCATCCTTCTCCTAGCGATCTTCGCCTACTACTGCGAGGCCCATGTGGGGGTGCAACCCTCAGTGGCCTTGCTGCGCCACTACTTCTACCTCCGGGTCACCCGTGGCTTCCCTTCCGCATGCGCGAGCTTCGTTGCGTGTGGCGGCGCCATGGCCATCTCAAATCCCGGGAAGAGGATTGAGGGCTTCAGGAGCATGTGGGTCTTGGTGGACGCCGGGCGCATCCATCCTCGGCTGATCCTACCCACGGAGCAGCCCGTGAGTTCCGGCGACTGGTCCCGGGAGGAGCTTACGGACCCCTGCGCGAAGCCGGTTCTGGAGAAGATGGACGCGGACCTGAAGTCGGCCAACACTGCGGCAGCGAGGCTGACCAGCGCGTCGCTGCCGAGGGAGTTCCTGGAGCACCAGCTGGCCCCGCTTCGGCGGTACTCACCTCCGATGTGGAGGCTTCACCCGAGCCCCGCGGCCTTGGGCGACGAGGATGTTACCGCGGCCCTCCAATCCCTGGTTGGGGGCGAGGTGGCATGGCTGGAGGGCGCGCCGGCGCCCTTGTTCCTTCGCGACAACTGGCATCAGGTGGTGGAGTCGATGCCCGTCTTCAACGGGGACGGACCTGTGCCTATGGTGGCTCCCGAGGGACTGGTGGACGTGTCCTCCGGCGACCCCAGCGGAGAGGAGGGTGAAGAGGAGAGGGAGGAGGGCCCTGACTCTGAGGCAACTGACGGAGAGTCCAGGGCTACCCTCCCCCGACGCAAGTCCCGTACTCTCCGCCTCTCATTGAGCGATGATGATGAGGTCGACGACGTGCTGTGTAGCGGGAGTTTGCCCCCGATCCCGAAGAAGGACAGGACCAGGCTGATCCTCCGCGGGTCCGTCCAGGCTCCGGGGTGATCCGCGGACGCGCCTTCTGCTTCTGAGGTTGACCCCTCCAGCCGGCTCTCAGGCTTCAAGTACGGCCGGAGGCTGCTCGAGCCCTCCAGCGACGACCTGTAAGTGCTTGATCCCTCATCTTTTGTTCCTTGTTCCGCCGCTGGGGCTTGATGTTTGCTCCTTTCGGATAGGCTGGCGCCCATGGCGAAGAAACTGAAGGGGGCTCCCGAGGCCCCATCCGCGGCAACACCTCCGCCTGCAGGTGAGGGCGATCGTGAGGCACGGGCCTCTCCTGCCCGCTCATCCTTGCGAGGCTTGGCTGAGATGGCTGGGGAGAGCCCAGCCCCCATGGCCCAAGCGACTCCCGAGGTGCTCCTGCCTGCTGCCACCGCCATGGCCGTCGGGGCGCAGCAGACTCCGCCTCAGGACGTTGTGGTCTTGCCGCCGCTACCTTCTCCTCCCGTTCCACTGACCGCTGCTTCCCCGACTCCTCCTGTTGTCTTGGCGCGCGCCGATGTTTCTCCGCCTTCTTCTTCCATCCTGGAGCGTGCCGCTGCTGAACTGGACCGTCTGCGGCAGGATCTTCTTGGCGCTGACCCTCGCCTAGTGGCCGGGCGCCTGGAACTAGCCTCGAGGTGGATTCTCTCTGACGCCTCGATTCGAGCGGCGCTGGTTCAGGCCTCAACGGCCTGTGACGGAGAGAGGGAGGCCACCCTCGAAGTGAAGGCCGCCCGAGACGCGGCCCTAGGAGAGGTGGTTGGAGTCCGTGGCCGTTGCAAGGAGCTGGAGGACGAGCTGCAGGGCCTGCGGGACCAGCTCGCGGGGGAGGTTTGCCTTCGCCAGGAGCAGGAAGAAGGCGCGAAAGCTCGCGAGGCGGCCATCGCGGATCGGGAGGCCAAGCTCAAGAAGCGCCGCGCCCGCCTAGACGCGTTAAAGAAAGAGCTGGAGGTGACGAAGGCCGAGCTGGACCACAAGGCTCGGGTTCTTGCCGAGGATCGCGTGGCCTTCGCAGACATGGAGAAAGATGCCCGTGCTTCGCTGAAGACACTCTACGAGAGCGGCCTGGAGAGCCCGCTGGCTGGTGACGAAGATGGCCCCGCCAAGCTACTTCCCTTCCTGGTTAAGGCCCTTGGAGATGTCGCCCTTGGCCTTGGCCCCACGGCTGAGGCCGAGGTGCGCGTCTTGTCTTCTGCTGCACTGACGCGAGTCTTCGCCCACATCTATCTTCGCGATCCCGGCGCCGACCTCGACAGCCTGCTGGAGCCGGTGAGCGGCGAGGGTGCGGCCGCCGCTGTCGAAGCCGTGAAGGGGCATGCGGAGGCGCTGCTGGGGAAGTTCCGGGCCTTCAGCACCAGGCCAAAGCAAGGCGCTGCTGGCCCTACTGCTCCATGAAGCGAGGCCACTCCGCGCTGCCCCGCCGCCGACAAGTGACTCCGCTGCCGCTCCTGTTCTTCTTTTACTTCCTGCACATGCACCACGCCTCGAGGAGGCATTTAAACTTGCGTTTGGTACTGAGACGACAGTATGGGCTGTAATATTTTGCTTTTAAATTCCTTGTGTTTTATGCTTTTCTTCCCTACTTGCGTGTGTTCTACGTCGGCAGAGCTCGGCCGCGCGCGTACCTCAGCCTGCATTAGCCCCGACCGGAAACCAGGACGGGACCAAAGGAATGAGGGGCTACGTGACAAGTTAGGCTCCTGAGTCGCGATGCTCAGGAGTCCCCCTTGGCGCACGAACTACAAGTAGGGAAGCGTGATGTAGGTGTATCTTCCGTTCTACGTCTGCGGAGCCCGACTCCGCGCGTACCTCACCCAGCATAGCCTTTTGGAGCTAAGGAGTGAGGGGCTACGGAGCCAGTTAGGCTCCTGAGTCACGATGCTCAGGAGTCCCCCTTGACCTGCAAACAGCGGGCGGTGAGGTGAGATGCGAGTGGGACCACCGTTCTACGTCTGCAGAGCCCGGCCCTGCGCGTACCTCCCCCAGCATAGCTTTTCAGAACTAAGGATTGAGGGGCTATGGGACCAGTTAGGCCCCTGAGTCGCGATGCTCAGGGGTCCCCCTTGACGCGCAAACGGCCTTCATACCTTGGCTCCGCTCGGGGAGAGACGCGCGACGAACCAGGCCCGAGGGACTTGGCTGGGTGGCGTACGCCTGGGCGTGACCCAGTCGTAGCCCCCGTGCATAGCCCCCTCGCGCGGCGCTCCCGAGGGGAGGCGTTGCGATGAGGCCAGCCACTGAGCTCTGGGCTCCCTGAGTTTAATGCGGTCCGGAGGCCACCCTCAGTTGTTTATCACCAGCGCGGAGCATAGCACTTCCGTATGTGTACGGGCATAGCCGCTCCTCGGCAGTGTCGTCAGCCAACGCGGAGCATGGTGCTTCCACTGGTACGTGGGAGGGGGCTCCCCTCCGGGAGGAGCCCCCGGGGCGTGTACAGCCCCGCCCTGACACGTGGCCGGCACGGTAGGGCTAGGTGAGGTGTATCTAGGCACCCGTGAGCCAGCGCGGGACTCACAAGGCCCTACCTCTAGGCGGGTTGCGCCTGTCACTGGGCCGTATCTTGAGATGTGTTCCTGCAAAATTTGGTTAGATGCCGGCACTCTACGTCCTCGGGTCCCGGCCCTCGAGCTTGTCTTAGCCGTCACTGGTATGCCAGGTCGCGATGCCGTGGACAAGGCCAGAGGGTGAGGGCTGGAGAGCCGGTAAGAGCCCTGAGTCGCGATGCTCAGGCACCCCCCCTTTAAAGTGCAAGTGGTCGACAAGGAGAAGAAAAGTTGTAGTGGACAGGCATCAAGTGATCAAGCATGATAGGCGAATGCATAGTTGGAAATAAACACAAGGGAGATACACGCCGCTGGGCCTAGCCCAAGCGGCTTGGGGATGATGCAGCCCGAGGGGCGCCCCCAACAAAGCAAGCTAACGATCGAAAACTAAAAAGGGATACACGCCGCAGGGACGGACCCACGCGGCCTGGGAGTAATGCAGCCCGTGGAGGGCACTCCCAGCTGGGAATGGAGCTTGAAAGATGTCACCTAAAGATGTCGACGGCGAAATGGCGTTGGTGCGGCAGACTCGGTGGGCTGCGGAAGCCGATCCTCACGAGCCCCCAGGCCCTGGGGCCTCGGGAGGCTCCGGAGGCGCTGGTGGCTCCTCGCGAATCGTCTCCATCTCCGCCAGGACTGCGGAACGCCTGTCTTCCTGAGTCTCCATGATGCCCCTCATGAGGCGCTTGTATGCAACAGCCACGCTCGGCAAGCCGTAAGGCATGCGAACATAGCTGTGGGGTGGACCTCCACAACGCCCCACTTGTGAGGGCCAGAGGCGCTCCGTCGTGGCGACTTGATTGAGCCCTGGTACGTCGATGCAGACACGCAGCCCACCATCCTCGCCCGGATGGGGAGCCACAGCCGGCAAGCGGCGGCAACCTCTCATGATTCTCGACTCCTTTAGTTCTTGAACGACCTGGTTAACGAACTCCTGCTGGTCTGACTCTGCTTGCTTCGCTCCTTCTAGAGGGAAATGTGCTTCGAAGCATGCCTCCACGTGGTGCCCAAGCGCCTCCCTCGTGACCCTAGCTAGGTCGGTGGCCCTCAAGGTGAGAGCCCCCGAGCCCTGCCTGAGGAGGGCGCCGGGCGTGCTTTCCTATGCGATGGAAGGAGGGTCCCCCTGGGCAGGCACGGGCCCTGAGGGGCCTGCCTCCTTAGGGGCAGAGCCTGACGACGTCTTCTTCTTCTTGGGTGTGGTCTCGGGAAGCCTCCTGCTTCCGCGATCTGGGTCTTCCAGCGACGCGGCGTGAAAGGCTCGCTCCAGGGAACACACTGCATCCCTCTCTTCACATGGCACCGTGATGACGCCGCCACTCCCTGGCATCTTGAGGACATTGTAGCCGTGGTGAATTACAGCCATGAACTTGGCCAGTGCTGGGTACCCGAGGATGGCATTGTACGGCAGGCGGATGTGATCGACGCCAAAGTCGATGAGCTCGGTGCGGTAGTTGCTGCGGGCCCCGAAGGTGATAGGGAGGCGGACCTTCCCGATCGGGATTGTGGAGCCGTCGGTGACTCCGGAGAAAGGCTTGGTTGGCTGAAGCTGGTCATAGGGCACTTGGAGGTTGTCGAATGTTTCCACGGACAGGACGTTGAGACCGGCTCCACCATCGATGAGGGTCCTGGTGACCAGTACGTTGCTGATGACTGGGGAGCAAAGCATCGGGAGGACCCCGGCTGTGGCCGCGCACTTGAGCTGATCTGCTGAGCTGAACGTGATGGCGCACGCCGACCACTTGAGGGGGCGCGTTGCTTCCAACTTGGGGAGGACTGCATTGACTTCACGGGCAAACTTCTTGAAGATGCGTTGGGAGGCTGGGGCTTGAGCTCCGCCTAGGATGCAGGCGATTGCGCGCGGCTCTTGGAAGCCCCCAGCCCCCTCGTCTTGTTTGCGGTCTTCGTTCCTCCTTGGCTGAGGCGGCAGTGGAGGGAGGCCTGCGTTGCCATGAGGGCGGTCCTCACGATGCTGATCCCTCCAGTCCCCCTCGCGAGGCAGGTCCCGCCAGCGGTCCTCGCGAGGTTGGTCGCGCCACCCCTGGCGCGGGCCGCGATCTTCCCAGCGTCCTGGGTTTCTTCCTCCTCCTCGGCCGTAGCCCCGGTCAGCGCGGTCAGGGCGACGGCCGATCCTTCCTTCTCGCACGGCGCGGAGTTCTTGACATTCGTTGGTGTTGTGGATGTGGAGGTCGTGGTACACACAGTACCGGCTGCCACTGGAGGATTCGGGCAGATCCTTGCCCCGCTTGGTGTCTGGTTCTGCTGCGAGTACGGCAGCCCTCTTGCGCTTCACGTCCTTGGCCTTGGGATTCTTCTCTTTTGGATCTCCGGCGGGCAGCTCGAGGAGGGAGAGACGTCCCTCCTTAGCCCTGGCGCACTTGGTCGCCAAGTTGAACAGCTCCAGGGAGATGCAGAGGTCTTCATGCATCGCCAGCTCCTCCTTCATCTTGACGTCGCGCACGCCATCGGAGAAGGCCGAGATGATGGCTTCCTCGGACACCTTGGGGATCTTGAGGCGTGCACTGTTGAAGCGCTGGATGTACTTCTGCAGGGTCTCCTTGGGTTGCTGCTTGATGCTTCGCATGTCGCTCACGGTGGGCGGCTGGTCACGAGTACCTTGGAAGTTGCCGATGAAGCGGGTGCGCATCTGGTCCCAGGAGGAGATCGTGCCCGGAGCCAGATTCAGGAGCCAGGTGCGAGCTCCTTCCTTCAGTGCCATGGGGAACCAGTTCGCCATGACCTTTTCATCCCTGCTGGCAGCTTCGATGCCTAGCTCGCAGAGCTGGAGGAACTCTGCGGGATCAGTCGTGCCGTCGTAGCGAGGAGGCAGGTCCAGCTTGAACTTGCCGGGCCACGCGACGCTATCCAGCTCGGTGGTGTAGGCGCGGCAGCCTGCGGTGGCCACGGGAGGTTTCGGTTGAGGGAGAGCTTGGCCTTGCGGGCCCCCTTGCGCTGCAGCTGGGAGCAGCGCGGGGTCTTAACATGCGGAAGCTGGAGCAGGGTCGCGGCGAGCCAGAGCAGGGAGCGCTCGGGCAGCCTCTTGCGGTCGGGGGACTTCTTGGCAGCTCCGCTCTTGCTGGGCTGGCGCCTGACGGAGCGGGTTCCGCCAAGGGGCCATGTGCCTTGGAGCCATGGCGTCTTCTTGGAGTGGAGGTGGCTGGTATGCTCCCGGAGCTTCATGGCCTGCGCGGGGTGGGGTGCGGCGCAGTGGAGCGGACGGTGCAGGAGAGCCCCCTGCGGCGCGGACGAGCTCGGCGACGCGGTCGAGCCACTCTTCGTAGACGTCGTCGATGGGGCGGTAGCGCAGGAGTTCGTTTGCCGCGATGAGTGCAACTCGAGCCTCCAAGGGCGTGCGGAGCACGTGGGACGAAGAGCCAGCTGGCGTGAGTGACGGAGTAGCGGTGCGGCTGTCTCGCTGCACGGACGGGTGCTGAGACGACGCTTGTTGCTCGTTCCCCGCCAGGCCGGTGGCGGCGTTGACGGCGGGCGATGGGGAACGACGAGGACGCCCGCCAACGGGAGCTGTCTAGGCGACGCGGGAAGCGATGGCGGCCCGGCACTCGGCACGGGCCCGACGAGCGTCAGACATGGATGCGACGGTCGGAAGAGAACGGAGCGGTGGAAGACAGATTTCGGCGCACCCCTACCTGGCGCGCCAAATGTCGGATCGGGGGTTCCGGCAGACCCTTAAGGTTCGAACTCTGGGGTGCGCGCGGAGATTCTGCCCACTACCTCTCCGTCTCAAAAGGATCTAAACTACCGAAAGAACAACACAAAGAACACAGAGTTTATACTAGTTCGGGCCACCGTTGTGGTGTAATACCCTACTCTAGTTTTGTGGGTGGATGGATTGCCTCTTGGGCTGATGATGATGATGATCAGTACAAAGGAGAACAGCCTCGCGAGGGCCTGTTCTTGGCTAGTACGATGAACTGCTGGGGAAGTTCAGCCGCCCTTCTCTTTCTGGATTCTAGCTTGCTAGTTCTCGATCTTCCGTCTATCCTGATTGCCTCTACCTTGGGGGTGGATAGTCCTATTTATAGGCAAAGGCCCCGGGCCTCTTCCCAAATATTGAGCGGGAAGGGCGCCAACAGTTGGCCATTTTGAAGGGGAACATCTGGTACACATATCCTGACTAAAGTCGGTCCTCGCCTGCCAAAGGTTCTGGTGATGACGCTGGCTTGGGCTCCACGATGACCTCCTCCTTGTCGCGGATCTGGTCTTAGTCTCGTTGCACCGAAGTGGATGCCTTTGCTTGATCCTCTCGCCTGCGCTTGCCCCCTTTGCACCAAAGAGGAAAGGGAGGACACTGTGCGGTCTGGCGCCCGCCTGGCACCCTTGGTCGTCATGCCTTGCATCATGGGCACCTCGCGAGGTACCCTGCCTTGATCTCTCCGCCTCCTCGTGAGCCAGCCAGAGGAGGCCGCGCCTGAGGAAGCGCTGCGTCGTCCTCCCCGCGAGGCTTGGCCCCTCGCGAGGGTCTTGAGTCTCATGTTGATGAAGATGGGCCGTACTGGGCCTCCATTCGAGCCACGCCGCAGGCCGCAGGCAGGCAAGTCTGGGGACCCCCGTTCCCAGAACGCCGACAGCCAGGAGGTGAGCGACCCGGGGTCCGGTAAGAGCCCTTGAGTCGCGATGCTCAGGAGCTCCCCTTTGGCGCCCAAGCAGCCCTCGCTCGGTGAGAAGGGGAGCAATGTCGCTAGTACGGAATTGCGTTAGGTGCGGGGGTAACGCCACGGTAGCCGTTGTTTTGAGGCGGTGACTTATCTGGTTAATCAGAGGTTGCTCCTGGTGTAGCGTCGGGTCTGTGCGGTAGTAGGAGCGGAGTTTCTTGGCGAGGTCCTCGCGCGCGCCCCTTCTCCCTCGCCTTTGCTCCCCTTTCTGCTCTACGTCCTCGGGTCCCGGCCCTCGAGCTGATCTCAGTCGTCGCTGGTATTCCAGGTCGCGGTGCCGTGGACAAGGCCAGAGGGTGAGGGCTGGAGAGCCAGTAAGAGCCTTGAGTCGCGATGCTCAGGCACCGCCCTTTAATGTGCAAGCGGTTCGCGCGGACAAGGGCGAAGGGAACTCCGTGAGGGCCTCGGCAAGCAATTCCCTCAGGGGATCCTGCAAGCTCATCGTAGAAGGAAAAGAGGGCTGCCATGAAAGCTATCAGTCGGTCGTTAGTTGCTCTAGTTGGCGCAGGTGAGGTGTACTTGGGCGCCCGTGAGCCAGCGCGAGACTCACGGGGCCCTACCTATAGGCGGGTTGCGCCAGGCACTGGGCCGTATCTTGAGATGTGTTCCTGCAAATTTGGTTAGATGCCGGCACTCTACGTCCTCGGGTCCCGGCCCTCGAGCTTGTCTCAGCCGTCGCTGGTATGCCAGGTCGCGGTGCCGTGGACAAGGCCATAGGGTGAGGGATGGAGAGCCAGTAAGGGCCCTGAGTCGCGATGCTCAGGTACCCCCCCTTTAACGTGCAAGTGGTCGACATGGAGAAGAAGAGGTGCCGTGGACAGGCATCAAGTAATCAAGCATGATAGGCGAACGCATAGTTGTAAATAAACTCAAGGAAGATACACAGCACTGGGCCTAGCCCGAGCGGCCTGGGGATGATGCAACCCGAGGGGCGCCCCCAACAAAGCGAGCTAATGACCGAAAATAAAAAGGGATACATGCCGCAGGGACGGACCCACGCGGCCTGGGAATGATGCAGCCCTTGGAGGGCGCTCCCAGCTGGAAATGAAGCTTGAAAGATGTCACTTGAAATTGTCGAGGACGAAGTGGTGTTGGTGCAGCAGACTTGGTGGGCTGTGGAAGCTGATCCTCATGAGCCCCCAGGCCCAGGGGCCTAAGGAGGCTCCGGAGGCGCTGGTGGCTCCTCACGAATCATCTCCATCTCCGTCAGGACTGCGGAACGCCTTTCTTCCTGAGTCTCCATGATGCCCCTCATGAGGCGCTGGTACGCAACAGCCACGCTCGGCAAGCCGTAAGGCCTGCGAACATAGCTGTGTGGTGGACCTCCACAACGCCCTACTTGCGAGGGCCAGAGGCGCTCCATCGTGGCGACCTGATTGAGCCTTGGTACATCGATGCAGACGCGCAGCCCACCATCCTCGACTGGATGGGGAGCCACAGCTGGTAGACGGTGGCAACCTCTCATGATTCTTGACTCCTGTAGTTCTTGAACGGCCTTGTTGATGAAGTCCTGCTGGTCCAACCTTCCTCGCCTCGCTCCTTCTTGAGGGAAACGTGCTTCGAAGCACGCCTCCACGTGGTGCCCTAGCGCCTCCCTCGTGACCCTGGCCAGGTCGGTGGCCCTCTAGGTAAGAGCCCCCGAGCCCTGCCTGAGGAGGGCGCCGGGCGCACTTTCCTATGCGATGGAAGGAGGGCCCCCCTGGGCTGACGTTGGCCCTGGGGTGCCCACCTCCTGATGGGCCGGTCCGGATGACGCCTTCTTCTTCTTGGGGGTGGTCTCAGGAAGCCTCCTGCTTCCGCGATCTGGGTCTTCTAGTGACGCGGCCTGAAAGGCTTGCTCCAGGGAACACACTGCATCCTTCTCTTCACACGGCACCGTGATGACTCCGCCACTTCCTGGCATCTTGAGGACGTTGTAGCCATGATGAGTTACGGCCATGAACTTGGCCAGCACTGGGTACCCAAGGATGGCGTTGTACGGCAGGCGGATGTGAGCGACGTCGAAGTCGATGAGCTCGGTGTGGTAGTTGCTGCGGGCCCCGAAGGTGGCAGGGTGACGTGGAACCTTCGGTGACTCCGGAGAAAGGCTTGGTTGGCTGAAGCTGGTCATAGGGCACTTGGAGATTGTTGAATGTTTCCACAGACAGGACGTTGAGCCCTGCTCCACCATCGATGAGGGTCCTGGTGACCAGTACGTTGCTGATGACTGGGGAGCAGAGCATCGGGAGGACCCCGGCTGTGGCCGCGCACTTGAGCTGATCCTCTGAGCTGAACCTGATGGTGCACGCCGACCACCTAAGAGGGCGCGTTGCTTCGAGCCTGGGGAGGACTGCATTCACTTCGCGGGCAAACTGCTTGAAGATGCGTTGGGAGGCTGGGGCTTGAGCTCCGCCCAGGATGTAGGCGATTGCGCGCGGCTCCTGGAAGCCACCAGCTCCCTCGTCTTGGTGGCGGTCCTCGTTCCTCCTTGGCTGAGGCGGCGGTGGAGGGAGGCCTGCGTTGCCCTGCAAGTGATCCTCACGAGGCTGATCCCGCCAATTCCCCTCGCGAGCCAAGTCTCGCCAGCGGTCCTCGCGAGGTTGATCACGCCACCCTTGGCATGGGCCGCCGTCTTCCCAGCGTCTTGGGTTTCTTCCTCCTCCCCGGCTGTAGCCCCGGTCAGCGCGGTCGGGACGATGGCCGATCCTTCCTTCTCGCACGGCGCGGAGATCTTGGCATTCATTGGTGTTGTGGGTGTGGAGGTCGTGGTACACACAGTACTAGCTGCCCCTGGAGGACTCGGGCAGATCCTTGCCCCTCTTGGTATCAGGCTCTACCGCGAGCATGACAGCCCCCTTGCGCTTCACGTCCTTGGCCTTGGGTTTCTTCTCTTCTGGGTCTGCGGCAGGCAGCTCGAGGAGGGAGAGACGTCCCTCCTCAGCTCTGGCGCACTTGGTCGCCAAGTTGAACAGCTCCAGGGAGGTGCACAGGTCCTCATGCATCGCCAGTTCCTCCTTCATCTTGATGTCGCGCACACCATCGGAGAAGGCCGAGATGATGGCTTCCTCGGACACCTTGGGGATCTTGAGGCGCGCACTGTTGAAGCGCTGGATGTACTTTTGCAAGGTCTCTCCGGGTTGTTGCTTGATGCGGCGCATGTCGCTCACGGCGGGCGGCCGTGTCACGACCGGTTTTCCAATAAAAATACTTATTGAGAAACCAATCTTTTGTATCCAATATGAGAGAAAATCCTCCTCACTGGTAGACAAACTCTTGATACAATAAGCCAGTAGCACAGGATATATTACAGGGTTGAGCTAAGGGTGCTCAACAATTTATTACAAGCGCGCCAATAATTATACATAATGGCGGATATATCACAATGGTGTGGTGGCATACTACTGACTCGGGGAATAAGCGATGGTGGAATAATACAGTGGGGAGTGAGATAACATGGCTCTCAAACTAGCATCTCATCGAGCGTCGAGGTGAGGCTCGATGTACTTTATTCGGGTTGCGGAAGCGGATATAATATAGTGACCAAATCCAGGGTCGCATGAGACTGACTGGGATTCCACTAGGCATCGGACTCGCTATCGAATTCTTCATCCATGAGATCACCTTCGTCAGCATCTGGCCAAATCAACAAGCTAGTGAGTACTTTGAAAGTACTCGCAAGACAGTTCGGACGTAAGATATAACAAATGCATGCATGAATGCGTCACGAATAATTTACCAAAGCACATTCAAATATTAGCATGCAAGGTGAGTAAAAATGGGAATCGGCGGTAGTCCGCCTGAAATCCCAACAGAAATATAAATGGAGACCGATCGTGTGTCTGAAGCGACGCCACGTAAGGTGAACAACTATATAAAAGAAAATTCTTGACACAGTCGGGCGTCTTAGCGACACCACATAAAGGGCTTTAAAAGAAATGCCACATTCGGGCGTCTTAGCGACACCACATAAAGGGCTTTAAAAGAAATGCCACAGTCGGGCGTCTTAGCTACACCACATAAAGGACTTTAAAAGAAATCCCACAGTCGGGCGTCTTAGCGACACCACATAAAGGGCTTTAAAAGAAATGCCACAGTCGGGCGTCTTAGCGACACCACATAAAGGGCTTTAAAAGAAATGCCACAGTCGGGCGTCTTAGCGACACCACATAAAGGGCTTTAAAAGAAATGCCACAGTCGGGCGTCTTAGCGACACCACATAAAGGGCTTTAAAAGAAATGCCACAGTCGGGCGTCTTAGCGACACCACATAAAGGGCTTTAAAAGAAATGCCACAGTCGAGCGTCTTAGCGACACCACATAAAGGGCTTTAAAAGAAATGCCACAGTCGGGCGTCTTAGCGACACCACATAAAGGGCTTATGAGGAAAGTAAATAACAGCACTGCCGCAGTCGGACGTCTGAGCGACATCACAGAAAGGGCTTATGAGGAAAGTAAATAACAGCACTGCCGCAGTCGGACGTCTGAGCGACATCACAGAAAGGGCTTATGAGGAAAATAAATAACAGCACTGCCGCAGTCGGACGTCTGAGCGTCATCACAGAAAGGGCTTTCTTCATAAGTAATAATAATACACATGTTAGATTAATCAGCTCAGGTCAATATACGGGTTAGTCCATCCACAGGAATAAACATTTAACCGGACTCAGCATTCTTATGATTCACCGGAGTATCTGTCACCAAAACTGGCACTTGTTAGAATAAGTTAGCACAGAACTTGGATATGGATAGGATGATTTGAAGAATTTATGACTCTGCAGAGTTTGTACAAAAATTTCCCACAGCCAACGGATTTCCGTAGTCACGAAGGACTAGTTCCGTTTACGGTATTTCGGAAGAAAACACAGCTAACCAGTACACACCCATCCAACCTCTTGATGCCAGGAATCACCCTAGACATCGTCCAAGAAAAACTTTTGAGACGGGGAGATCACAATCTCAAATAGCATGGGATCAAATTTATATACGCGCGCTCTAAGGGGTGCCCCCCTCTCGGTCCCAACCGTAAACACCCATGCCCCCTGACCGGATGACTGGCTTTAATCCAGGGCCATGGAACCATCATCCCGGCCTCTCCTTTTGGTGTGTACCAGGAAAGCGGTTTGCAACTTACTAAACCATATTCCTTGCGGAAAACATGTGGTAGTACAGGAAGGGAATGTGGACGGGAACCGAACTGATACGGGCTGACACTGAAGTCAATAGTATGGCATAAGACTGGCACGCTCCAACACTGCCGTCTTATCCATCCTCATGCCAACACATGGCCATGCATACTCACATCCAACAACGTTTGGATCATCGAACTCACTTGCTTTAACAATGCATGGAAATAACGTTCCTCGATATGCTCATCAATATACCATGCAACTAGCTAAATGCAAAACATGCCAAGACACTCATCATATCAAAAGTTCAAACATGCTTGCCTGGTTCAGAGTAGTCGGAGTCTAGCTCGGTGAAGTTTACGGTCCCGTCACCTCCGTCGGTATCTAGGGTATAAAGAGGATACACGCACTATCGTAAATACCAAGAGGTGCACAGAAATTAATCCAAATATTTTTTAATAAATCTGATAAAAGACTAGACAAAATTTCAAAGAGAACAGAAAAAGAATCACTCAAAAATATGCTTATGTTTAAAAGTTATTAAGGTTTTTGCCCAGGGACTCATCTGTAATGAAACAGAAACTTCCCAGGGTTCTTTTTATAAAAACAGAAAACGCTTCAGTCTCAATTACGCCAACTCAGAGGAGAAAGCGTATTTTTGCCCGAAGGCGCTTTCGGAAAACGGTTCGAAAATAAAAAAATCTGACGGGGTGGTCCCACCCGTCGGGTTTGAAAACGGGGCAGATCCTTTGGCGCCAGAGAACCGCGGCGATCGCCGGCGGCGATCCACGACGAGGCAGAGGGATCGGAGGGTACCTTCGTGCTTAGGGCGCCATTCCGCGTCGGGTGGTGGTGGTGGTGGTCGTCGGTGAGCACCACGTCGACGGTGGCTCCTGTTCCGGCTGACGGCGGTTCGGGCGAGGATGGAGCTCGTCGGAGAGGGCTGCAAGCATCAAATTGAGGTGGGGGTCAGGCCTCTGGTAGCTAGAGGAGGAGATTGACGGAGTTTGGGCGCCGGGGACGGCCTCACCAAAGAGAACGTTGCCGGAGCCCGAGGCGGGCAGAGGTGGCCGGAGTCGAGGAAGAAAGGCCCCTCGGGGCCCCTCCAGTGGCTAGGCGGGGTCTGGCGAGGTGGTGGAGTTGTGCGGGGGCAAGAGCAAGCTCGGGGGGGGGGGGCTATATATAGGCGGTCTGAGGCGGTTGCCGTGAACGGATAAGTCCGGCGGGCTATTACGGCGGAGCTGTGGGTGGACGGCCGGCTTACGGGCTTGATCATCGACTAGGTGGAGCACTGGTGCCATCCCAGTGTCCAACTGAGCACGGGAGGGAGAGTTACGGCCTGTCATCGTTGGAATGGCCGCTGACGCGCTCTGCGCGTGCCAGGCCACGGTGGCGGTGCTGCATGCGTGCGTTGGCAAGGAAATGGCCACGCGGAGCCACCAGGGGGTTTGGCCGGCGCTGAACAGCGTTATGCCACCGTTCTACTCCCGGTCGGCCGCTACAGTGGTTCGGCCGCCGCAAGACATGCTGGCGCAGGCGGGCCAGGGCGCCACCGACGCCAGGAAGGTGCCAAGCGCGCGTGTGGAGCTCCGGACAAGCAAGCCAGACGGCGAGCAACGTGCCAAGGGCACTGTGAGCATGTGATTGAACTTAACTGACGAAGATCAACACTGAAATCTGAATTTAACTGAAAATGACTGAGACATTGCATGCAAGGTGTTCGACAGAATGATCCAGGCATGTAGGGATTTTTCCTTGAGCTGGTTTTTGGTGGAGTGGCTTCTCATTGCACCAGTAGGCTGCCTGATTTTTGGTGGAATTTTTGGGTAAGTGGAAATATGAATTTCACCAAATTTGGCAAATCTGGTCCAAACTTGCAGAGAGTGGAAGTTGAAAATTTTGAAAAAAAAGATGAGTGGATCAAGATGGTTCCAGGTTGAGGGTACCAAGGACTAGCCAGTAGAGTTGGTCTGAGGTCCAAATACAAATGCTATAGGGTACTTGCTTTGTAAATGACTCAGGCTCAAAATAAAGATCAGAAAAGATTTGAGAGGTGAAATAATTAAAATGAAATCCAAAACTTGTTTGGTTTAGAAGGGACAGAGGACTTAGGTTGTTTTCAAGGATGAGGGGAGGTTTTGAATGGGTTTTACCACATGGGCAAAAATACAAAGTCATGGGTGGTTTTCAATATATGAAAATCCCCAATTCTCATAGAGTTTCTTTTTAAAAGAAAAACAATAAATCCAAAAAATATATTTTGAGCAGGGAGTCATTAGAGAAATGTTTTAAAAGACCAAACACCATAGTTTGAAGATGACACAGAAATAAAAATCCTTGCCCAAAAAAAAGAAGTTTTTAAGAGGAAGGTTTTTTCTGAAAGGAAAAAAAATTAAATGCCCTCTTTTCAAAACCAACAAAGGTTTTGCTAAAGACCAAATGAAAATTTTTGGAGTGTCACAACACCTACCCCCTTAGGAAAAATCTCGTCCCTGAGATTTCAGCTGTTCCCTAAATAAGTGTGGATGCTCTGCTCGAAGAAAATCCTCTCTTTCCCAAGTTGCTTCGCTGTCAGTGTGATTGCTCCACTGAACTCTGAAAAATTTAATGGTCTTCTGTCGGGTCCTCCTTTCAGACTCCTCTAATATCTTCACGGGACATTCCCTATAAGTGAGGTCTTGTTGCACGTCAATGCTCTCATGGGATACTTGTTTCTCTGGGTTGCTTACGCACTTTCTTAACTGCGAAACGTGGAACATGTTGTGGATATCTGACAGTTCCTTAGGTAAGTCTAGCTGATATGCTACTGTGCCTTTTCGGGCCACTATACAGAATGGTCCGATGAATCTTGGCGCTAGCTTCCCTTTTATTTTGAATCGTTGTAACCCCCTCATAGGGGATACTCGTAGGTATACGAATTCACCGGGTTCAAAGTTCACCCCACGATGCTTCTGATCGTAATAACTCTTCTGTCGGCTTTGAGTGGTCTTGAGTCTATTTCTGATTAGCTTGACCTTTTCCTCGGCTTCTCTGAGCATGTCTGGTCCGAAGATACGGCTGTCTCCAGTTTCTAACCAGTTTAACGGGGTACAACATCTCCGTCCATACAAAGCCTCAAATGGTGCCATTTGCAGGCTGGCCTGGTAACTGTTGTTGTACGCGAACTCGGCATATGGCAGGCTCTCTTCCCAACTGGCTCCATATGTGAGGACACATGCTCTCAGCATGTCCTCTAAAATCTGGTTTACGCGTTCTGTCTGTCCATCGGTCTGGGGGTGGTATGCTGTACTGAAGGCTAGTTGAGTTCCCAGAGCCTGTTGTAAATGATCCCAAAATCTTGAGACGAACTGAGTGCCTCTGTCAGATATTATGGTCTTCGGAACACCGTGCAAACAAACTATACGAGAGAGATATATCCTGGCAAGCCTCTGAGTGGTGTGGGTCGTCTTTACTGGAATAAAGTGTGCCACCTTGGTTAATCTGTCGGTGATGACCCATATGGCATCATTTCCGTGTCGTGACCGAGGTAGTCCGACAATGAAATCCATCCCTATTTCATCCCATTTCCACTCAGGTATTTTGTTTGGTTGCAGTAATCCGGCTGGTCTCTGATGCTCAGCTTTAATGCGTTGGCATGAGTCACAACATGCAATGAAAGTGGCTATGTCTCTCTTCATAGTGTGCCACCAAAATCTTTCCTGAATATCTTTATACATTTTGGTTCCTCCCGGGTGGATTGAGTACGGGGCGGTGTGGGCTTCAGCTAAAATTTTCTGTTTAATGTCTTCTATGTATGGCACGCAGAGTCTCTCCCCGTACCATAATATTCCTCCATCGTCTACGACGAATTCCGAGGCTTTGCCCTTACTCACCTTTATTTTGATGCCATCGATGCTGGGGTGACCAGGTTGAGTTCCTTTGATTTTCTCCACAAGGTCGGGTTGTATTGCCAAGTTTGTCATGGTGCCTTCCGCTACCATTAATAAGTTGAGTTTGGCAAATTCCAGTTGGAACTCGGTTCTCAAGCTTTGCAGACTACTTTCGTCGGAGCCGGGGTTCCGACTAAGGGCATCGGCTACTACATTTGCTTTACCTGGATGGTAGTGGATACCAACATCATAATCCTTTACCAATTCCAACCAGCGCCGTTGCCGTAAATTCAGTTCTGGCTGCGTGAAAATATATTTGAGACTTTTATGGTTCGTATATATTTCACATCGATTTCCAAGTAGGAAGTGCCTCCATTCCTTAAGTGCATGAATGACGGCTGCCATCTCTAAGTCATGAGTGGGAAAATTTTCCTCATGCTTGCGAAGCTGCCTTGAAGCATAGGTGACAACCTTGCCTTCTTGCATCAATACACATCTGAGACCTTTTCTGGACGCATCACAATATACTTCAAAATTCTTGTGTATGTCCGGCACAATTAATACTGGTGCTGTCGTTAATTTCCGCTTTAGCTCTTGGAAACTTTTCTCGCAGGCTTCTGTCCATTCAAACTTCTTGTCTTTCTTGAGTAATTGTGTCATAGGCTTGGCGATGGTGGAGAATCCTTCAATAAATCTGCGGTAATATCCTGCCATTCCCAAGAAACTTCGTATGTCCGTTACACTGGCTGGTGACTTCCAGCCAAGTACGGCCTTGACTTTTTCCGGGTCTACTGTGATACCGTCTTGGGTCAGCACATGGCCTAGAAAGCCTACTTGCTTTAGCCAAAATTCGCACTTGCTGAACTTGGCATACAATTGATGTTTCCTGAGTTCGCCTAGTACCATTCTGAGATGTTCCGCATGCTCATATGGTGTCTTGGAGTATACCAGAATATCGTCGATGAATACCACAACGAACTTGTCCATAAATTTCATAAATACATTGTTCATGAGGTGAACAAAATATGCGGGGGCGTTTGTTAATCCAAATGGCATTACCGTGAACTCATACAGTCCATATCTGGAGGTGAAGGATGTCTTGGGGATATCTTCGGTTCGCACCTTCAATTGATGGTATCCTGACCTCAGGTCAATTTTTGAGAATACCTTGGCCTGAGCGAGCTGATCGAATAAATCATTTATCCTTGGCATCGGGTATTTGTTCTTGACCGTGACCATGTTAAGGGCTCGGTAGTCAATACACAACCTCAGTGTTCCGTCTTTCTTTTTGGCAAATAAAATTGGTGATCCCCAAGGTAAGGAACTGGCTCGAATGTATCCTTTATCCAGCAATTCCGTTATTTGTTTTTTCAATTCGACCAACTCGGATGGTGCCATTCTGTATAGTTTCTTGTATATGGGGGTGGTTCCTGGTGCTAACTCAATGCTGAATTCTATCTCTTGGTCTGGTGGCATGCCTGGAAGCTCTTCGGGAAAAACGTCTGGAAATTCACATACTACTGGAACCTTGTTTAACTCAGAAACGTCCACCTTATTTAATCTTGGCTGCCGGGGTATTTCTCTTTCCTTGGCGGATACCCTTATTGTCTTCCCGTGGTGGTGTGTGAGAATTACGGTCCGGTTGAAACAATCAATGAAACCCTTGTTGGTGGTTAGCCAGTCCATCCCGAGGATGACATCCAGTCCTTTATTTTCCAACACAATGAGATTGGCGTGGAACTTCAATCCCTTGAACTCAATAACCACATCCTGACAGTAACTCTGAGTGACTTGCTGAATCCCAGGGGACTTGATGGTCATGGATTTCTCCAAAGGAAGCATCGAAAAATTATTTTGCAAAGCAAAACTTTTCGAAATAAAAGAGTGAGAAGCTCCAGAATCAAACAAAACCATTGCAGGTATTGTGTTGACAGGAAACGTACCGAGTACGATATCCGGAGCATTTTGTGCCTCCTCTTTGGTTACGTGGTTCAGATGACCCTTCCTGTGGTTGTTGTTGGGATTGAAATTGTTTCGCTTGGGCGCTGTATTATTGTCGCCGTTGTTCGGCTTTGGGGCTGAGTTTCTAGGCTTGGGACACTGCTTGGCATAGTGTCCTTCCTCTCCACAGGCGTAGCAAGTAATGCCGGGGCGATATGTGAACTCCTTGTCCCTTGCATGGAAATTCTTGATTGGGCGTGAAACGTTGGACACGGACTTGTGTGTTCCACCCTTTTGAAAATCTGTCTTGCTTCGATGATTGCGAGCATAGTTGGTCTGGTCCCTTTTTCGCTTGCGGATATCTTCCAAGCTGCATCTTTCATTTTCCAGAGTAATCGCCTTGTCCACCAGTGTTTTAAAATCTGGAAAAGTGTGTACGACCAGTTGGCATTTAAGCGCGGGCGCTAGACCGTCAAGGAATTTTTCCATCTTCTTGCTTTCAGTCATACGATCTTCATTGGCGTAGCGAGACAATAAAGTAAATTGACCGTTGTAATCTGACACTGTCATGTTCCTCTGTTTGAGATCATCGAACTCTCTCTTTTTGATTTTCATAATACTCTTTGGAATGTGCGCACCACGGAAGCCTTCCTTGAAATCATCCCAGGTTATATTATTTTCGTTGGGATGCATGTGCAGGAAATTTTCCCACCAAGATGCGGCTGCTCCTGTGAGATAGTGCGGAGCATATAGTACCTTTTCGAGGTCTGAACATTGTGCAATATTTAATTTTCTCTCCACGTCTCGACGCCAGTCTTCGGCCTCAAGAGGATTATCAGTATGAGAAAATGTTGGAGGACGCGTCTTCTGTAGCTCAGATAACTTGGAATGCTGTTGATACTGCCCATGGTGATTTCTCATGTTGATGACTTGGTTCATCATTTCCCGATGCTGCTGCTGACTTTGTTCATAAAGGCGGCACATTTGAGCAAGTGCCGTTTCACTGCCCTGTTGACTTGATTGACCTTGAGTGAAATTGTTGCCTGGTTGAGTGTCATGATATTGACTCGACTGCCCTTGTGCAAAATTGTTGTCCGGTTGAGTGCCATAATTTTCCTCTGGCGGAGCTGGCATGGAGCGAGTCCAAGGACGAGACATTTTTTTCACTCTGGGATATATTTTGTAAAACCCATAAGAAAAACGAAAAGGGGTGCCAAAATTTAATTCCATAAAAACACAAGGTTGGCAAATAAATCAAAATAGCCAAGATTGCTTAAGGGAAAACAATTTAATTTGCGCACGGAGAAAGACTGCTCATTACGTATCTTACACGCGGGCGATGTTGATGATACATTTAGGCTAGTGCACTCCTCCACTTCCTACATGATGCGCAAACAGGCTACTTCCCATATCTTACATGGCGATACATCGCGTGACGGCTAAGCGTACTTAGTCGGAGATGTTGATGATGTCCTTGGCCCTGCCAAGGGTGAGGCGTAGCAAGGCTGGGGACTCGACTTCCTCCTCGCTAATAGGTTCCATACGAGTAGTGCTGCGCCGAGTAGATGGAGCGGGAGCCAGGGGTGGCATAACACGAATAGGAGTCGGCGTGAGTGGCGGTGCAGTGCTCGCTGGAGTGGGCGCAATGACTTGGTTGAACTCCTCAGTAGAAGGTAGGCGACGAGCAGGCGCATACGAGGCATATGATGAGGCATAAGTCAATGGCGGTGCTGTGGGCTGGAGCTCCCTCCTGTTGGCAGCACAGCCATGGACTGAGTCCATGCGGGCGGCCACGAAGTCGTCCACCAAGTTATCGAAGGCGGCCTCCAGGGCCCGAAGATACTCAATAAGCATCTCAAAGGCCTCGTATCGCTCTCCTCTGGGGCAGGAGTATGCGTAGAGACAGGTGTAGGGCACGTGGCATGGAAGATAGCGGTAACGACGAGCCTTCATCATGGGAAGGACATCCCTGAGACGACCTATCGACTCGCGGGCTTCCATCTGGATAGCACGATTCTCCATGGGCATGGCTCTCCCCACGAACCGGAAGCGGCATAACTCACCACGCCCTCCCCTGAATTGCACCGAGGCTTGGTGCATGGTCAGACTGTCTTTGACTTTGTGCTGGCAGAGAGAGACGACTGGGCGCACAGATGGCCCCATCGCGACCTGAACGATGAAGGATAGAAGCTTGACGAACCCATTAGGTACGTTGGCGAAGGACTGAGACTCGCAGCTGTTGTCGGCCATCTACAAAAGTAGGCAATAATTCTGAATGGTCAGATCATAAATATATGCTGACTGTCAGAAAAAAATGACTACAATTGCAAAGATACAGATTAGCTCTAACATGCTAATAACCAATTAGCGATCGCACCTAGTGGCTTCCTACTCAGCCTGGCTCCGATGCCAAGCTTGTCACGACCGGTTTTCCAATAAAAATACTTATTGAGAAACCAATCTTTTGGATCCAGTATGAGAGAAAATCCTCCTCACTGGTAGACAAACTCTTGATTCAATAAGCCAGTAGCACAGGATATATTACAGGGTTGAGCTAAGGGTGCTCAACAATTTATTACAAGCGCGCCAATAATTATACATAATGGCGGATATATCACAATGGTGTGGTGGCATACTACTGACTCGGGGAATAAGCGATGGTGGAATAATACAGTGGGGAGTGAGATAACATGGCTCTCAAACTAGCATCTCATCAAGCATCGAGGTGAGGCTCGATGTACTTTATTCGGGTTGCGGAAGCGGATATAATATAGTGACCAAATCCAGGGTCGCATGAGACTGACTGGGATTCCTCTAGGCGTCGGACTCGCTATCGAACTCTTCATCCATGAGATCACCTTCGTCAGCATCTGGCCAAATCAACAAGCCAGTGAGTACTTTGAAGGTACTCGCAAGACAGTTCGGACGTAAGATATAACAAATGCATGCATGAATGCGTCATGAATAATTTACCAAAGCACATTCAAATATTAGCAGGCAAGGTGAGTAAAAATGGGAATCGGCGGTAGTCCGCCTGAAATCCCAACAGAAATATAAATGGAGACCGATCGTGTGTCTGAAGCGACGCCACGAAAGGTGAACAACTATATAAAAGAAAATTCTTGCCACAGTCGGGCGTCTTAGCGACACCACATAAAGGGCTTTAAAAGAAATGCCACAGTCGGGCGTCTTAGCGACACTACATAAAGGGCTTTAAAAGAAATGCCACAGTCGGGCGTTTTAGCGACACCACATAAAGGGCTTTAAAACAAATGCCACAGTCGGGCGTCTTAGCGACACCACATAAAGGGCTTTAAAAGAAATGCCACAGTCGGCCGTCTTAGCGACACCACATAAAGGGCTTTAAAAGAAATGCCACAGTCGGGCGTCTTAGCGACACCACATAAAGGGCTTATGAGGAAAGTAAATAACAACACTGCCGCAGTCGGACGTCTGAGCGACATAACAGAAAGGGCTTATGAGGAAAGTAATTAACAGCACTGCCGCAGTCGGACGAGGCGCTTTCGGAAAACGATTCGAAAATAAAAGAAATCTGACGGAGTGGTCCCACCCGTCGGTTTTGAAAACGGGGCAGGGCCTTTGGCGCCAGAGAACCGCGGCGATCGCCGGCGGCGATCGCCGGCGGCGATCCACGACGAGGCAGAGGGATCGGAGGGTACCTCCGTGCTCAGGGCGCCATTCCGCGTTGGGTGGTGGTGGTGGTGGTCGCCGGTGAGCACCACGTCGACGGTGGCTCCTGCTCCGGCGGACGGTGGTTCGGGCGAGGATGGAGCTCGTTGGAGAGGGCTGCAAGCATCAAATTGAGGTGGGGGTCAGGCCTCTGGTACCTAGAGGAGGAGATTGACGGAGTTTGGGCGCCGGGGACGACTTCACCGAAGAGAACATTACCGAAGCCCGAGGCGGGCGGAGGTGGCCGGAGTCGAGGAAGAAAGGCCCCTCAAGGCCCCTCCAGTGGCTAGGCGGGGTCTGGCGAGGTGGTGGAGTTGTGCGGGGGCAAGAGCAAGCTCGGGGGGGCTATATATAGGCAGTCCGAGGCGGTTGCCGTGAACGGATAAGTCGGCGGGCTATTACGGCGGAGCTGTGGGTGGACGGCCGGCTTACGGGCTTGATCATCGACTAGGTGGAGCACTAGTGCCATCCCAGTGTCCAACTCAGCACGGGAGGGAGAGTTACGGCCTGTCCTCGACGGAACGGCCGCACGGCACGCCGGCGGCAGAGAACGCGCTCTGCGTGTGCCAGGCCACGGTGGCAGTGCTGCATGCGTGCGCTGGCAAGGAAATGACCACGCGGAGCCACCAGGGGTTTTGGGCGGCGCTGAACAGCATTATGCCGCCGTTCTGCTCCCTGTCGGCCGCAACGGTGGTTCGGCCGCCGCAAGACACGCCGGCGCAGGCGGGCCAGGGCGCCACCGACGCCAGGAAGGTGCCAAGCGCGCGTGTGGAGATCCGGACAAGCAGGCCAGGCGGTGAGCAACGTGCCAAGGGCACTGTGAGCATGTGACTGAACTCAACACTGAAATCTGAATTTAACTGAAAATGACTAAGACAGTGTATGCAAGGTGTTCGATAGAATGATCCAGGCATGTAGGGATTTTTCCTTGAGCTGGTTTTTGGTGGAGTGGCTTCTCATTGCACCAGTAGGCTGCCTGATTTTTGGTGGAATTTTTGGGTAAGTGGAAATATGAATTTCACCAAATTTGGCAAATCTGGTCCAAACTTGCAGAGAGTGGAAGTTGAAAAATTTGAAAAAAAAAAGATGAGTGGATCAAGATGGTTCCAGGTTGAGGGTACCAAGGACTAGCCAGTAGAGTTGGTCTGAGGTCCAAATACAAATGCTATAGGGTACTTTCTTTGTAAATGACTCAGGCTCAAAATAAAGATCAGAAAAGATTTGAGAGGTGAAATAATTAAAATGAAATCCAAAACTTGTTTGGTTTAGAAGGGACAGAGGACTCAGGTTGTTTTCAAGGAGGAGGGGAGGTTTTGAATGGGTTTTACCACATGGGCAAAAATACAAAGTCATGGGTGGTTTTCAATATATGAAAATCCCCAATTCTCATAGAGTTTCTTTTTAAAAGAAAAACAATAAATCCCAAAAATATGTTTTGAGCAGGGAGTCATTAGAGAAAAAGTTTTAAAAGACCAAACACCATAGTTTGAAGATGACACAGAAATAAAAATCCTTGCCAAAAAAATAAGTTTTTAAGAGGAAGGTTTTTTCTGAAAGGAAAAAAATTTAAATGCCCTCTTTTCAAAACCAACAAAGGTTTTCCTAAAGACCAAATGAAAAATTTTGGAGTGTCACAGGCCGGTCGCGAGTACCTTGGAAGTTGGCGATGAAGCGGGTGCGCATCTGGTCCCAGGAAGAGATCGTGCCTGGGGCCAGGTTCAGGAGCCAGGTGCGAGCTCCTTCCTTGAGCGCCATGGGGAAGCAGTTCGCCATGACTTTCTCGTCTCCACTGGCAGCTTCGATGCCCAGCTCGTAGAGCTGGACGAACTCGACGGGGTCAGTCGTGCCGTCGTAGCGAGGAGGCAGGTCCAACTTGAACTTGCCGGGCCACGCGACGCTGCGCAGCTCTGTGGTGTAGGCGCGGCAGCCTGTAGTGGCCACGGGAGGCTTCAGTCGGGGGAGAGCTTGGCCTTGAGGGTCCCCATGCGCTGCAGCTGGAAGCAGCGCAGGGTCTTGTCGTGCCGGAGCTGGATCAGGGTCATGGCGAGCCAGAGCAGGAAGCGCCCGGGCAGCCTCTTGCGGTCGAGGGACCTCTTGGCAGCTCCGTTCTTGCTGGGCTGGCGCCTGATCGAGCGGGTTCCGCCCAGGGGCCACGCGCCTTGGAGCCATGGCGTCTTCTTGGAGAGGAGGCGGCTGGTACGCCCCCGGAGCTTCCTGGCCTGCGCGGGGCGGGGTGCGGCGCAGCGGAGCGGACGGCGCAGGAGAGCCCCCTGCGGCGTGGACGAGCTCGGCGACGCGGTCGGGCCATTCTTCGTAGACGTCGTCGACGCGACGGTAGCGCAGGAGCTCGTTTGCCGCGATGAGCGCAGCTCGAGCCTCCAAGGGCGCGGAGCGCGCGGGACGAAGAGCTAGCTGGCGTGAGCGATGGAGTAGCGGTGCGGCCGTCTTGCCGCACGGACGGGTGCTGAGACGACGCTTGCTGCTCGTTCCCCGCTGGGCCGGTGGCGGCGTTGATGGCGGGCGACGGGGAACGACGAGGACGCCCACCGACGGGAGCCGTCTGGGCGACGCGGGAAGCGATGGCGGCCCGGCGCTCGGCGCGGGCCCGACGAGCGTCAGACATGGACGCGGCGGTCGGAGGAGAGTGGAGCGGTGGAAGACAAATTCCGGCGCACCCCTACCTGGCGCGCCAAATGTCGGATTTCGGGTTCCGGCAGAGCCTTGAGGTTCGAACTCTGGGGTGCGCGCGGAGATTATGCCCTCTACCTCTCCGTCTCGCAAAGATCTAACGACCGAAAGAACGACGCAAAAGACACAGGGTTTATACTGGTTCGGGCCACCGATGTTGTGTAATACCCTACTCCAGTGTTGTTGGTGGATTGCCTCTTGGGCTGATGATGATGAACAGTACAAGGGAGAACGGCCTCGCGAGGGCCTGTTCTAGCTGGGACGATGAACTGCTAGGGGAGTTCAGCCGCCCTTCTCTCTATCTCTCCCTCTGTGTATTTGACCCTTCCGGTTCTCTTCTCTCTGATCGTCGTCTGCTTGCTAGGATTCTAGGTACCAGGTGCTTCTACCCTGGGGGTGGCTAGTCCCATTTATAGGCAAAGGCCCTGCGCCTCTTCCCAAATATTGAGCGGGAAGGGCGCCAACAATTGGCCATTTTGAAGGGGAACATCCAGTACACTTATCCTGACTAAAGTTGGTCCTCGCCTGCCAAAGGCCCTGTGGTGGCGTCGTTCTGGGCTCCACGATGACCTCCTTCCCACCGTTGGACTGGTCTTGGTCTCGTTGCACCGAAATGGATACCTTTGCTTGATCCTCTCGCCTCCGCTTACCCCCTTTGCACCAAAGAGGAAAGAGAGGACACTGCGCGGGCTGGCACCCGCCAAGCGCCCTTGGTCGTCATGGCTTGCATCATGGGCACCCCGTGAGGTACCCCGCCTTGATCTCTCCGCCTCCTCGTGAGCCAGCCTGATGAGGCCGCGCCTAAGGAAGCACCGTGTCGTCCGCCCCGCGAGGCTTGGCCCCTCGCGAGGGTCTTGGGTCTTGTGTTGATGAAGATGGGCCGTGCTGGGCCCCCTTTGAGCCACGCCGCAGGCCGCAGGCAGGCAAGTCTAGGGACCCCCGTTCCCAGAACATCGACAAAGTCCCTCGCCCGCAAGAAGCTGCCCAGGCGCTCCCTGCTCCAGCACGTCGCGACCATGCTCCTGCTCCCGCACGTCAAGACCCCGCGCTGCTCCTAGCTGCAGCGCATGGGGACCTGCAAGACCATGCTCTCCGTCACCCAAAGCCTCTCGTGGCCACAACAGGCTGCCGTGCCTTCACCACCGAGCTACGCAACGTCACGTGGCCCGGCAAGTTCAAGCCAGACCTGCCTCCTCGTTATGACGGCACGGCCGACCCTGCGGAGTTCCTCCAGCTCTATGAGTTGGGCATCGAAGCTGCCAACGGAGACGAGAAGGTCATGGCAAACTGGTTTCCCATGGTGCTCATGGACGGGGCCCACACATGGCTCCTGAACCTTGTCGGCGTTCTGGGAACGGGGGTCCCCAGACTTGCCTGCCTGCAGCCTGCGGCGTGGCTCGAGTGGGGGCCCAACGTGGCCCATCTTCATAAACACAAGGCTTAAGACCCTCGCGAGGGGCCAAGCCTCGCGAGGCGGACGACACGGCGCTTCCTCAAGCACGGCCTCCTTAGGCTGGCTCGCGAGGAGGCGGAGAGATCAAGGTGGGGTATCTCATGAGGTGCCCATGACGCAAGCCATGACGACCAAGGGTGCCAGGCGGGCGCCAGCCCGCGCAGTGTCCTCCCTTTCCTCTTTGGTGCAAAGGGGGCAAGCGCAGGCGAGGGGATCAAGCAAAGACACCCATTTCGGTGCAACGAGACCAAGACTAACTCCGCGACAAGGAGGAAGTCACTGTGGAGCCCAAGCCGGCGTCATCACCAGAGCCTTTGGCAGGCGAAGACCAACTTTAGTCAGGATAAGTGTACCAGATGTTCCCCTTCAAATTGGCCAATTGTTGGCGCCCTTCCCTCTCAATATTTGGGAAGAGGCCCATGGCCTTTGCCTATAAATAGGGCCAGCCACCCCCAGAGTAGAGGCATCTGGATAGGAAGAAGCTAGAATCGAACCGAGCATCTAGATAGAGAGAAGGGCGATCGAATTCCCCCCCAGCAGTTCATCCCCTAGCCAAGAACAGACCCTCGCGAGGTCGTTCTTCCCTGTATTGTTCTTCCTCATCAGCCCAAGAGGCAATCCGCCACACCACACTGGAGTAGGGTATTACACCACAATGGTGGCCCGAACCAGTATAAACCCTGTGTCTCTTGTGTTGTTCCTGCAGCAGTTTAGATCCTTACGAGACGGAGAGGTAGAGGGCACGATCTCCACGCGCACCCTAGAGTTCAAACCTTAAGGGTCTGCCAGAACCCGTGATCTGACAAACCTGGCTCCAGGCACAATCTCCTCCTGGGACGAGATGCGCACCCGCTTCATGCCAACTTCCAAGGTACTCGCGGCCGGCCACCCGCCGTGAGCGACACGCGCCGCATCAAGCAACAACCAGGAGAGACCCTGCAGAAGTACATCCAGCGCTTCAACAATGCATGCCTCAAGATTCCCAAGGTGACCGAGGAGGCCATCATCTCAGCCTTCTCCGATGGCGTGCGCGACGTCAAGATGAAGGAGGAGCTGGCGATGCATGAAGCCCTGTGCACTTCCTTGGAGCTATTCAACTTGGCGACCAAGTGCGCCAGGGCTGAGGAAGGGCGTCTCTCCCTCCTCGAGCTGCCTGCCGCAGACCCAGAAGAGAAGAAGCCCTAGGCCAAGGATGTGAAGCGCAAGGGGGCTGCCGTGCTCGCGGCAGAACCGGACACCAAGCGGGGCAGAGATCAGCCCGAGTCTTCCAAGGGCAGTCAGTACTGTGTTTATCACAACCTCTACACCCACAACACCAACGAATGTCAAGAGCTCCGAGCCGTGCGAGAAGGAAGGATCGGCCGTCGTCCCGACTGCGGTGACCGGGGCTATGGTCGAGGAGGAGGAAGGAACACAGGACGCTGGGAAGACCGCGGCCCGCGCCAAGGGTGGTGCGATCGACCTCGCGAGGACCGCTGGCAAGAACCGCCTCGTGAGGGAGACTGGAGGAATCAGCCTCGCGAGGATCGCCCGTAAGGCAACGTAGGCCTCCCTCCGCTGCCGCCGCAGCCAAGGAGAAACGAGGACCGCCATCAGGACGAGGGGGTTGGGGGCTTCTAGGAGCCGCGCGCGATTGCCTGCATCCTGGGCGGGGCTCAAGCCCCAGCCTCTCAGCGCATCTTCAAATAGTTCGCCCGCGAAGTAAATGCAGTCCTCGCCAAGCTCGAAGGCACGCGCCCTCTCAGGTGGTCGGCGTGCGCCATCACGTTCAGCTCAGCGGATCGGCTCAAGTGTGCGGCTACAGCCGGAGTCCTCCCGATGCTTTGTTCCCCAATCATCAGCAACGTGCTGGTCACCAGGACCCTCATCGATGGCGGGGCAGGGCTCAACGTCCTATCCGTGGAAACGTTCAACAATCTCCAAGTGCCCTACAACTAGCTTCAGCCAACCAAGCCTTTCTCCGGAGTCACCGACGGCTCCACGGTCCCGATTGGGCAGGTCACCTTCGGGGCACGCGACTACCGCACCGAGCTCATCGTCTTCAACATCGCTCACATTCGCCTGCCGTACAACGCCATCCTTGGGTACCCAGTGCTGGCCAAATTCATGGCCGTAACTCACCATGGCTACAACGTCCTCAAGATGCCAGGAAAGTGGCGGATTCATCACGGTGCCCTTTGAAGAGAAGGACGCGGTGTGTTCCCTGGAACGAACCTTTCAGGCCACATCACAGGAAGACCCGGATCGCGGAAGCACGAGGCTTCTCGAGACCACCCCCAAGAAGAAGACATCGACCGGCCCGGCCCCTCAGGAGGCAGGCCCCTCAGGGCCCGCGCCTGCCAAGGGGGAACCTCCTTCCATCGCATAGGAAAGCGCGCCCGGCGCCCTCCTCAGGCAAGGCTCAGGGGCTCTCCCCTGGAGGGCCACCGACCTGGCTAAGGTCACGAGGGAGGCGCTTGGGCACCACATGAAGGCGTGTTTCGAAGCATGTTTCCCTCAAGAAGGAGTAAGGCAAGGAGGGCCAGACCCTCAGGAGTTCGTCAGCAAGGCCATTTAGAAGCTACAGGAGTCAAGAGTCATGAGAGGCGACCGCCGCCTACCAGCTGTGGCTCCCCATCCAGGCGAGGATGGTGGTCTGCGCGTCTGCATCGACATACCAGGGCTCAATTGAGTCGCCTCTCTGGAGCGCCTCTGGCCCTCGCGAGTGGGGCGCTGCGAAGGTCCACGCCACAACTACATTCGCATGCCTTACGGCTTGCCGAACGCGGCTGCCACGTACCAGCGCCTCATGAGGGGCATCACGGAGGCTCAAGAGGCTAGGCGTTCCGCAGCCTTGGCGGAGATGGAGATGGTCCGCGAGGAGCCCCCAGCGCCTCCGGAGCCTCCCGAGGCCCCTGGGCCTGGGGGCTCGTGAGGATCGGCTTCCGCAGCCCATCGAGTCTGCTACACCATCACTCATTCGTCCTCAACATCATCAGGTGAGATCTTTCAAGTTTCATTTCCAGCCGGGAGCACCCCCCAGGGCTGCATTATTCCCAGGCCGCGTGGGTCCGTCCCTGTGGCATGCATCCCTTTTATTTCATGTTGTTAGCTTACTTTGTTGGGGGCGCCCCTCGGGCTGCATAATCCCCAATTCGCTCGGGCCTGACCCAGTGATGTCCGCCTTCCCAGCATCTATTTGAATGAATCCACTCCTTCGCGGCTAATGTGTTTGACCTAGTTTCCCACTCAACTGACGCCAACTGATGGAGCTGCTCCCAAAACGGCACGACGCTTGTGCATGGGTCCGTCCCTGCAACGCCGACAAACCTGAATGGCTGAGCTCTGGCTGCGGCAGCTCCGCATGGCACCACCTCGTCAAGCCTTCAGTGCCTCATCGCCCCTGGGAAGCAACCAACGGCTGAATGCCAATTGTCATGGCAACCCCTCGTTCTTTCTATGATGGGTCTACAGGATCTCCTAAAGGAGCTGCGTCAGGCGAGGCCCTTGCGGTGCCTCCTTCACTCTCATCTGCGCGAACCGCTTGCACGTTAAAGGGGGGGTGCCTGAGCATCGCGACTCAGGGCTCCTACTGGCTCTCCAGCCCTCACCCTCTGGACTTGTCCACGGCATCGCGACCTGGCATACCAGCGACGGCTGCGACTCGCTCGAGGGCCGGGACCCGAGGACGTAGAGCAGAAAGGGGAGCAAAGGCGAGAGGGAAGGGACACGCGAGGACCTCGTCGAGAAACCTCACGCCTGCCGATGCACGGACCCGGCGACACACCAGGGAGCGGTCCCTGATTCTCGAGATAAGTCACCACCCAGAAGCACCAGGTACCGTGGCACCGTCCCCGCACCTACTGCAATCCCGTCTTAGCAACGCCGCTCTCCTTTCTCACCGAAACGACGGGTGCTTGAGCGCCAAAGGGGACCTCCTGAGCATCGCGACTCAGGGGCTCTTACCGGACCCCGGGTCGCTCACCTCCTGGCCTTGAACACGACATCGCGACCTGGCATACCAGCGACGGCTGAAGCCGCCTTGGGACTGGGACCTGTCGGCGCAGAGCACCAAGCCCTCGTGAGGTTTGAAAGGGAGAACTGAGCTAAGACGGAATGAGCAACTCGCACAATTCTTCGACAAGGGTTATATCAACAAACAGGATCACAGGCACCTTACAAGCCCCCACGGGACGCATCTTTGATTCCTCGCAGGGAACATACCGTAAAAGGACGCTAACTACACGCGCCCCTGCAAAAGACGCCATCATCAACAGTGGGCCGTCAAGAACCGGCGCCAACCCCATCCAGATAAGAGTCGGCGATGGCCTGACGAGCCCGCCCTCGGGGGCTCGTAGCTGTCCTCGCTCGTCTCCGGAGTCGCGAAGAGCTCGCCGGAGTCGCTGGATCCTCCGACGCCTCCACTGCCTGAGGAGCCGCCAAGGGAGCGGTCGGCGGGCCCAGTCCTCGCCGTAGCAGGGTCCCGACCACCTCTCCCGAGGCAGCACTCCAGCCGGCGCCCGTTCGCATCGAAGACCTTGAGGAACATCACCGAAGCACCGTCGTACTCCAAGTGGATCACGAAGGCGCCTCTTGTCCTGCAAACCCGGGCGATTTAGCCCCAGCCTCAAGTCATGAAGACTTCGCCCGGGGCAACGACCGCGACGTCTGCCTTGGTCGCGAGGGTGCTGCAGCCGGCGTGCTGCAGCCAAATCTCCAGGAGTTCTCCCTGCGGGATGATGGAGGCGAAGAAGGGAGGAAGGCGAATCCAAGACTGAGGAGGCATGGCGGCGTGGAGCACGAACTCTCGGGAGGAGCCCTCGGTGTGGATCCCAGGGGGGACGACCCACACCTTCGTGACCCGTCGGCGCCGACGGCGGTGCCGCCCGTGGCGATCGGCATCGACTCCTTCAGAGCCCTCGATGTGGGCGTACAAAGGAAGCGGGAACCCCGGCGGTGGCCGCTCGCACCAGGGCCCCGACACCACTTGATGGGCCCCCTCATCCCGGCGGCAGAGGGTGAGCTGTTTCTTCGGTGGGAGCGGGTCTGGTTCCTCTCGGGGAGCCTTTCCCTTCTCTGCCGCCGAGAACCGGCAGATCGGAGTCATCGCAGCAAGACGGAGCAAGGACCGGGAAGAAGGAGAAGCAAGAAGAGATGGACTGGAAGGGCGCGTGCCGTTCCGTACTTATGGCCGGCGAAGGCCAACCGCCGACCTCCACGATCGCAGGTAATCATCACCCGCTTTGCATGCAGGGACTTGTCCAATCCGTGCAGTTGCCGAGGCATCGTGGGGAAGTGGAGACGCCCACGTCCAATCAACCGCCACGCGGCGCCCAAGGCCGCAGGCTGTTAGGGCCCGCGGTGCTTCGCCCTTGCCCTTTCACCTCCCTGCACGGCCAAGTCCGGGTGCGCCTTGGGCCCGGGGGCTACTGTCGGCGTTCTGGAAACGGGGGTCCCCAGACTTGCCTGCCTGCGGCGTGGCGCAAAGGGGGGCCCAGCACGGCCCGTCTTCATCAACACAGACCCAAGACCCTCGCGAGGGGCCGAGCTTCGCGGGACGGACGACACGGAGCTTCCTCAGGCACGGCCTCATCAGGCTGGCTCGCGAGGAGGCGGAGAGATCAAGGTAGGGTACCTCACGAGGTGCCCGTGACGCAAGCCATGACGACCAAGGGCGCCAGGCGGGCGCCAGCCCGCGCAGTGTCCTCCTTTCCTCTTTGGTGCAAAGGGACCAAGCGCAGGCGAGAGCATCAAGCAAAGGCACCCGTTTCAGTGCAACGAGACCAAGACCAGCCCAACGGCAGGGAGGAAGTCATTGTGGAGCCCAAGCCAGCGTCACCACCAGAGCCTTTGGCAGGGAGGACCAACTTTAGTCAGGATAAGTGTACCAGATGTTCCCCTTCAAAATGGCCAATTGTTGGCGCCCTTCCCGCTCAATATTTGGGAAGAGGCCCAGGGACTTTGCCTATAAATAAGACTAGCCACCCCCAGGGTAGCGGGAATCGGCGAATCTAGAAATAACCTGGGATTGGATCGAGTAGGATCACACACACATAGAGAGAGAGAGAGAAGGGTGACTGAACTCCTCCTAGCAGTTCATCGCCCCAGCCAAGAACAGACCCTCGCGAGGCTGTTCTTCCTTGTATTGATCATCATCATCAGCCCAAGAGGCAATCCACCACACCACAAACTAGAGTAGGGCATTACACCACAATGGTGGCCCGAACTAGTATAAACCCTGTGTCTCTTGTGCTGTTCTTTCAATAGCTTAGATCTTAGTGAGGCGGTGGGGTGCAGGTAGGTAGAAGGCGAAATCTCCGCGCGCACCCCAGTGTTCGAACCTCAAGGGTCTGCCGAAACCCGAAACCCGACAGATACCCACTTGATCGGCATCGCCAAAGCCACTGGGGGCTATATGATCATATCCGAATCTTAGCTTAACCCCTTTGGAACGGTTCACTGATCGTATTCGAATCAGAAGCCTTTGAATTTTGTTTATTTCTCATGATACTTTGTAAGTATAATTATTTGACCGCTTTTGAGACCCTCTTGAAAGCACTTATGGGGTGGTTTTTTGTTCCACCTATTTAATATTGATCAAATAAAGTTGTTAGTGCATAGCGCACATCATATGTGCCAAGTTTTAGGAGTTAAAGCTTACCCTCATTATTTGGGCACATAAGCCGGCAAGATCACCAAAAGGATCACAGGTATGTTGTTATGATTATGTCTAACATGTATAATTGCAAACCGGCTTTTATATGATTTTTTGGTTCACACTCCGGGTTATCAATACATTATATGACCCCCGATGCGATAAGCCACCAAGGGACTTGTGTTTGTTCTATATGCAGGGCAATGCAAGCAATTTCTTTTAACATAAAGGAAGGAGGAGACCAGTATAAACCAGAAGCGTATAACGACGGCGGCTTAAGAAATTGTTAAAGCACCTCAAAACATGCGCGAAGGCATGACAAAATTAAGTGTTTTATCTACCCTATTACAAGACTCCCCGAGTCTGGATAATGAATCATTGTTTTTTTTCAGAAAGCATAAGCTTACAACGCCTGATGGTTCACTTGTTTTGATGTCCTGAGGCTTCTGGGTTATCCTTCTCCGCTCCTCCGTCGGCTGCCCTGTCCTGGAAGGTTGATGATGACCAGTCAATGCCACTCAATGCTTCAAATTCCGCTTCATCAGCAATTAACCCGGCTGGATCGACTTCAGGGGCGAAGGTATGCTTACGAATTGGAGGGATCAGGCTGACTGCATCATAGTGTGGCGTTGGGAGTCTATGATTCTCGCTGTCATAACCCGGCTGGTACTTGGTAAGGTCAGTATCATTCCCAATAAGAGTGGCCACAGGGTGTATTTCCTTCATGCAGGCGGTGAAGTCCTTCTCATCAAATAAGGTACCATCCTCCTTCAAGCTTGGATATCCAAGGGCGATGTCGGCCGGGTCTAGTTCTGGTATCCATGCCTTGGCCCGGCTCAATGCGGCTATGGCTCCGGCTCTTGCAGATGCCCGCCTTAGCTCTTGGACCCGTTGAGGTAGCACAGCGAGCCGCTTTAGCATGTCAGCCAGGAGATGGGGAACGTCATTGACAAAGCCACAACGGCCAAGGCATGTTGTGACCTGGTGTAGAGTTGTTCCACCAGAGTGTAAACCGCCTTTAGCTTGATCAACATGTTCTGGTTAAGGTTTGTGCTCCTAGGGCCTGCATTAACAAACATCAGGTGAGCCGGAGGTGACAATTAAGATACTCATAGGAAAAAGATTTGCAATATTTAACGTTTGCAGAAGTAGCTTACCAAAGATTGCTGAGACCATCTGAAATATGTGGTGCTTCAAGCCGGATAACACGACAGTTGCTTCTACAAGCGAAGCCTCAGCTTTATCTGCCCGCGTGACCAAGGAGGCCTTTTCATCATCCCACATTTTCTTATCTGCTTCATAGCCTTTCTTCAATTTTTCTTGTTCAGATACGTTGAACTCAAACTTGGAGTTGGCTTTGTGGATTTCAGACTCTTGAGCTTCCAGGCGATTCTTCAGATCAGCAATCTCGGACTCAAATTGACTTATGGTGGCCTGCATAATGCCGGGTTACAACCAGGATTATTATAAGATAACATTGAGTCCCAAGCACTTCACAAGCAAAGCTACTTGACACTAATGTATGCTGAAGAACTCTGACTTACTGTGGCGGTTCACGGAAATTAAGTCCCAAGCACTTTGCAAGCAAAGATACTTGGCACTTGGGGGCTAATGTATATTGCAGTTCAAAGTATTATACTACACCGGTTCAAGTATGTTATTTCAAAGACGGCCTTCGAAGTGTTACAAGATAAACCGGGCGTCTAGCAAGCAGTACTAAGCGGATTCTAAGTCTACATCATATTTTGTCATAAGCAATAGACTTGGGGGCTGGTATAGTAAGTATGAATAAGTAAAGGCAACAAAGTCATACCTCAGATTTTTGCTGTATCTGTTTCACCATGTGAATTTCTAGGTCACGTCTGCTGTGCACTTGACTTATGTAGCCAGAGACAATCTCTGCAATGCTCAGCTGAGTATAATCTGTGACGTCCAGTTTGGCTTTGCGGCGTTCCAAGAATTCTTCCTTGGCAGAGCACTTGGCCAGTACAGTAGGTCTTCCCAGTTCAATAAACTGAGTCTTGGTGATCTCAACTTCCGGGTCATGTGCCTTAGCCGGGCTGGGAATCTCCGGGTTGTCAGAGCTGTCGAGAACTTGTTCAGCAGGCGGGTCAGAGGTAGGCGCTGGAACGTCGTGAGATGGTTCAAACGGCGGCTCGTGAGCAGAGACATCAGGAGTAGCCGTTCCGAGCTCCGGTTCAGTCACAACCGACTCTTTGGACGGCTTATTTTTCTTTGCCCTCTTACTGGGCTTTACTTGTATGCTATGGACAAGTCAGAAGGGTTAGTACAAAAACATGAGTAAGATAAGCATAAAGGTCAATAAGTTGACATTACCCTGGAGCAGTCTTGAATGCCGGCATGTTGGATTGCTTGGATTCTCCAGAGGTAGGTGAAGTATCCTGATATTTTGTGTCAGATGAATTGAGGGGTTGACGAATTAAACCCGCCAAAGGTAAAGAAGAGCGTAAACCGGAGATAACGTCAGCACGGCGCTTCCTTGTTACATCAGGTAAGCCGGAGGAGAGCTTCGCGTCTTTGGTGGTCCGGGTCTGCCTCCGGCTCTCATGAATCTGTTGCTTCAAAAGAAACCGAGGATCTTGGTAAGCTAAAGGATGTGAAAATCTTACTTTCGGGGTCACTCTTCGGATTTTTTGCCGCGGCAAAGGCTCGGAGTCGAAGGAAATTATAGTTACCTATTCCTCGACTGCTTGGCTATTTCCCGTGTCCTCCTGAAGGGAATTAATGTCAATAAGATAATGGTAAAGGAGTCAGGGGAGTTAAGGAGTACCTCTTCTTCATCGTCATCAGTGTCATCCAGTTTAAATAGATCTGAGGTGCTTGGCTTCTTCTTCCTCTGAGTTCCTGTCTTGGCGGCTTTCCTCTCAGCCCTCTTGGCCGCTCTGGCTTGTTTGGCAGCCTCATGGTTATATTTGACCTTCCAGAAATTGTCATTTGCCTGTGAATAATAATAAATGGCTGTGAGTAAAAGCAAGGCATAACACAATAATGGTATAATTGTTGAGGTTGATGACTTACTGCGGGAGTCGAGTTATTCTTACAGAAAGGAAGTAAGCCAAAGGCATTACTGACCACTGAGCCCTCTTTCAACAAAGATTGGGTCAGGGCTTCAACCGTATCATCTCGTAAGTCGTCAGGACTATGACGCAACGGGTCATCCATTTTGCCTGAGTAAGTGCACATTAAGCCGGGGCGGCGGCTTAAAGGAATCACCCGCCAGGAGATCCAGACTCGGACTAAACCAATGCCATCTAAGACGTTCCCCAAGAGAGCTTTGATTTTCTTGATAGTGGGAGTGAGTGGAAGACGTTCAACAGCAGATAACTTGTCCGGCAGCGGGTGGTTGGATTCAAGGCGTAGAGTGCGAAAGCCGGGCAGCGGGTTCTCATCAGCCGGGGAAGTGTCCTGGCAATAGAACCATGTCTGGTTCCAATCCTTTGGGTGGCTTGGCAGTTCGGCGTACGGGAAAAGGCATTCTCTTCGCCGCTGAATTGAGATGCCGCCAAGTTCCAGGCTGGGCCCGTTGGCACGTTCATTCTGCCAGTTTAAGTAAAACAACTCTCTGAACAAATGTAAGTTGGGATCTTCTCCCAGGTACACCTTGCAGAAGACTTGGAAGTTGCAAATATTTGACACGGAGTTGGGCCCGATGTCTTGAGGTCTGAGGTCAAAAAATTGCAAAACATCCCTGAAGAATTTTGAACCGGGTGGAGCAAAGCCCTGGCTCATATGATCATTAAAAATGATCACTTCTCCCTCCCTGGGTTGAGGTTTCTTCTCTGACGGGTTAGGAGCATGATAAGGGATGACCTCCTTCTTGGGCAGATAGCCAGTCTTCACGAATTCAAACAATGTGCTTTCAGTAATAGTGGACTTGACCCAGTTACAGGACATAGGAGCTTTGGGAGCTTTGGGTGCCATAATGTAAATGGAAGCCTTGACAAGATAAAATTTTCCCTATTCAGTTTAAACCGGAAGAGAACATTTTTTAAGTTCATTCAAGATGGCGTCTTAAGAAGGGGCCTAATGACATATGGCTAATTGTGTTTTGATATTTAAGCCGCTACGGGTATCAGAAGCAGTTAAGGTATTTTAAAACCGCCAGGAGCAAGCAAGGCGGGCGATTATTGTGGTCTTCTTAAACTGGCCATACGGACTGCCGTGGTTTAGCAGATCTAACAGATGCAATTTTCTGACTAAGTATGGAACAAACAGGTTTCGCAAGTTGCAGTTATTATTTTGGATCAAACGATCGTTCTGAAAAGATAAATTCTAGACCTAAAGCTAGCACAGATAAGTCCATAAGCTCGAATGAAGCCTCTGTACAAAGGAAAGAGATCTATTTGCATTTGAAATGGATGCGAAACAGTTACCGCAACAGTTTTATATTATCTTAAGGTTAGAAAAGGGCGTCGGAGGTGAAATCTACCAAGGGTTCATGACGGACGACGATGAACACCGACGAGGTCGAAATTTTTTAATACGGATCTGAGATGCCGGAAAGAGGGGACTTACAGATGCAGAGCTACTGCGGAGGTTCGTCACGTTTCTCTGGTCAAGTCAGGTTGATGCAGCAGCCTGAGTTGGAGAAGATGAGGAGATCTACGGCGGCGGCGGCAGAGCTCAAGCGGCTGAGAAACATCAAGAGGAGGAAGACGACCGAAGGGGGAGAATGGAAAAGACCTAGCTCGTGCCAATTTATAAGAAGGGGCTGACTGGGAAGGCACGAGAAACGAGGAGGCCGGACATCATTATCCAGCGACTCTGACGCCTCGGTTTTCAGAATGGTCAGTAAAGGCAAAGATCCGTTAAGGATATGACAGAGTAAAATATGAGTTTAATGGAAGATGATGTCAGGGTGGGTTATCACGGATCCAGAAGATGACATCACGGCGGGTTATAACCTCTGCGTAGACAGAGGACAGAAGGCTTTTTTCTTAAGGTATTTTAAGATTGACATGAACTGGTTCAAATCAATCTAGGGCCTAATGTCGGGGATATAACTATTTGTGTAAGCCGCCCAGGAGGGGCCGGGTTACGCAGAGAGGATTCATCATATGAAGCCCAAGGTCAAGCATGAAGATGTCGGTTCAGTAAAGGGTTTTAGGCCCATTGGCGGCTTAAGGCCCGTAGTGATAACCCGCCATAATGGCATGACTTGTGCGATAAGGCAGAATCAACTAGTCACCGAGCTGAACACTGTTTATGAGCCTGCCGGGACTCTGTAGGCTGCAGGGCGTCAACCCATGTATATAAGGGGATGACCCGCTGGCGGCTTAGGGCAAGAAACATCTCATCGAGAGCCGGGCATAGCGTATCTCGCTCTCTGGTTATCGAAACCTCAACAATAGCAACCCAACTAGACGTAGGCTTTACCTTCACCGTAAGGGGCCGAACTAATATAAAACCTCTCTCGTGTCCCTTGTCCCGATTAACCCCTTTAAGCTTCCTAGTTGTGATGGCTCCACGACTAAGTCCTTGCAAGAGGGCATCTGTCGTGACAATTCAGGGACACCCTGCCTAACACTATTCGTGCTTCATATGGTTCATGTTTCGTGGAGTACTGTAGCACGGTACCCTCCGGGCACTGTGGACCTAGTTCTGTTAACATTGATCTCACCATTCATTCTCGACCGGACAGTCGAAAAAGCGGTACTATGTTACATATAGGAGTAGTTGACATGCGCACAACATCATTTGTTATCGTCATATCTTACTACACTAGCAACAAGATTGTGTAGTACTGACGTATGAAGCACTGCACATGCCTAGCAGTAGGAGCACTGTGTATGTTCAAGTGGCTGCCGTGTTTCACACTCCTCCATCATAAGAGTGGAAACACTTGTTGTAATCATTTTTTTCTTCAGAAAAACAGTGTGCATGCTCTACCGTGTGGATCCTCCTCCAGCCATGGACAATTACTCACTTTGGCCGACGTGTGGGACAGCCAGCACCTGGGTCCACCAGCCATGCACTAAATTACTCCGTAGTAGAGTGACGGTAGACTACCTCGATCGAACCGCCGCAGTAATGCCCAATGAGCCATCAAACCACAAAACCCCCTCCTTTCCAGCAGTAAGTTGGACGGACAAAGCAACCATCATTTGACTAATATCTCTCGGCTTCCTCTCTTGAAGAAAACCCCCACTCGCTTCGCTTCTCCCTCATCTCGTTCCTCCTTTCACTCTTCTCTCTCAGCTTCCTCTCTTGGATGGACGCCGGAGCACCGGCCGACGTGATGTCTATGGCTCTAGCCAAAACCGTTGAGGCTCATGGTATGAAGAAGCGCAAGCACCCCGCCGAGACTACCGCAGACAAGCTCAAAGCCATCACCCTGTCCAAGCCCCCCTCTCCGGGATCCCTCATTAAGTAAGTCCAGGTAATGTCTCTTGTTGACGATCTTTTTCTCGATCTTGATTGTGTTTTTTCATCTAACATGCAGTACTAGTACTGGTAGTACAACTTTCTGGGTGATCTTGCATGTGATTTTAGTGTGCCAAATGACGGTTCTAAATTCCTCTTTTGACCAAAACATGCGAGAGGTTGACACTGATTTCTTATAGATTACTTTCAACTACTCCCTCTGTCCCAAATTTCTTGTCTTAGATTTGTCTAGATACGGATGTATCTAATACTAAAATGTGACTTGATACATCCGTATCTAGATAAATCTAAGACAAGAATTTTGGGACGGAGGGAGTACTTTATGAACATCAATGCTACCTTTCAAGAGGGTATATTTGCCTCAGTAACTTGTGTTATGGATATTGCATCTAATCCCTCTGCTCTCATGCCTTTGAAGACATGTTCTAGTGTCTTTGTTCACTCATTTCTGTGCATATATGTAGTGATATATGGAGTATAATATTAAAATTCATCTTATATTTTTGAACGGAGGTAGTAATAAAATATGGTTTCTGTTTGAATTAGAACCAGGTCCGCGGTGGAAATGAAGTTCTCAAAGTCATGCCATGTGAACTGGAAGACCTGATGATGAGTTCTACTGCTAAACTATCCAGCTGATGTGTCCTTGTCGCCACGTGTCCTGAACTAGTGTGTTCCTATAGCATTGTTGTCAGGCGTGTTCTCTAGGCTGTACTTGACCACAACAATTTCCTGGCTGTGCCTTCGATTACGAAGGGTGTGGTTCTTGTAAAGCTTCCCAACAAATCTGATGCGGCCTGTCTTCATCATCATGTTTATAAGTGGAAAGACCACTCTATTAGGTTCTCCAAGGTTGACAAGATGGTGATGGTGCATGTAGACATCTCACACGAAGTCCATGTCCTAGTCAGTTATGCGGGGTTCAAACCGTAGGTCGGTGGCAAGAAATAGTCTGCAGAGTTTAGTTAGTGCAACTTTGCTTGTCTGTAGTAAGTACTATTGTTCAGTACTTGATTTGTGTTTGTGAAGCCTGTATTGTTTATTAGTACTGCCGCTTTTGGTGTGTGGTCAGTCCTGAGAACGGTCTATGTTAATGTCTGTCCACTCAATTCAGTCTGTATATTTTGAAGTATCCATATCATATTTTTTGTGAGGACGGTCTATCAATTATGGTTACACTCCAATATCTGTATGCCTTGCAGGGTTTATCGCACCCACCAGGATTTCTAGTCCCATGGATCTTCGGTCCGTACGATTTGTCACGACCTTTGGACTGTCCTGCTTGTGGGAGTAGGCGGGGCCCCTGCATGCCACGCGTAGTTGGATGATCAATCTTCTGTTTAGTACTTCAACATAGTGATTTCCTGGTAAGGATTCACTCATGTCACGTCAAGTAACTCTTATTGATTTACTGTCTAAATCTTACTGATTTAATGCCATGTTTTCTTTCTTTTCCTGCAATTTTACGATGCAGGTTTTGCCATGTGACATTCATCACAGAATAAACCGTTTGGTTTGCTCTACGATGCCTATTTTTGCAGGTTTCACTTCTTATGTCGTGTCAGTAATGAAGGCACCGTCCATCACTTATATTACTAGAAAAAATTGGATCAGTCTGTTGTGTGAGTACAAGCTGAATCCCTATGATGAACTGCAGTCTGGTTTAACAAAAACGCCACAATTAGTCCTTCTCGCGTTTAAAAGAAATGAAGAAAAAGACTGGATCACGGTCAGGGATCCTAGTCAAGTTAGAAAGCTGATCATAGCAGACCAGACACGATCGCCGCTGTCTCGCAGAGATCGAGCACCGGCAGTTACTCTAGCACTGACAACGGCAACAGCTCAGTCTGATCCAGCTGAGGATTGGGCACCTACCGCGTCAGCGGATCAGTCTGATCTACCGGAGGATCGGGCATTGACACCGGCACCTGCTTCGACACCGGCACCAGCTCTACAAGGAGCACCATCTCCGGCAGCAGCAGCGGCTTCAGCACCTGCACCAACACTTGCACTAGCATCTGCTCTGGCCCGTGCAGTTGCACCGGCAACAGACTGGGCTGCAGTTCGCACTTCATATACCAAAGTCCTTACAAAAACCGACATGTCCACCTTCTTGGTAAGCATTGGCCGCCCAAGTGCTTCGTTCTTTTTTCTTTCCATGTTGTTTCACATAATTCACTGTGTTGATCTAACTGTTTGGGTATGTCTTCTTGTTTGCAAACAGAGAATTTCTAGAGCAACGAGGGAGTCGTTCAACAATCCGGGCGACCGCAGCCAAGTTTCTCTTACCATGCGCAGCCTTGGTGTGAATGAACCTACTCAATATACCGTAAGTACAAAGGACGGTCACATGATGATTGATGCTAAAGGATGGTCAAGGTTCAAATCTAAATCATATCTTGCGGTAGGGGATGATGTCAAAATCGAACTTTCTCGGCAAGGAGAGCTGGTCCAGATCAACTTTGAAATTCTTCAGTAGCAGCACGCAACTGCCGAACTGATCTATCCTCCGAGAGATTTCGATGTAATAATCTGGCATGGTGAAACAAGTGTCCTGTGTGTATAAGTAGTACGATAGTATTATTTATCACATGGTATATTGTTGATAGAATTGCAACTCTGATTGCTGGTTAGGAACTGTTGTTCGATTTCATTCCAACAGTTGCCGTGCATTATTCAATTTTGTGTATTCGCCTTGCGACAACATCTAAGACCATCGTCGTACCGATCGCTTGCAATATGAAAAGCGCTAAGGTAGAACACATGGGCCCCCAAACATGTAGGGTCGGCCTGCGGCCCAAAGTCCAGAACCGTGAGCCTATTTGAGCATTATATGTTTTCTCAAAATAAAATCTGAGTATTATATTCTCAGCTGAACCCCCGTAAAAAAAGCTGAACCCCCATAATGCATGTGCGTTGCAGAGGGAGTATATTTCTCGGCAAGGTGAGCCTGTGATATAAAAGATTTGCATATTTCTTTACAGAGGGAGTATCTCTCTGTCAAAATATATATTTATGTGTAACTAGTTACTCCTGTCTTTCTACTTCCTTTCGCTGATATGTGGGGCAACCAGCAACGGGGTCCACGTGCCATATGCACAAATTAGAGTGCACAACTTCACGGTAGACACACCCCGGTTGTAGCGCCACAGTAATGCCCAATGAGCCGTCAAATCACAACCCCCCCTTTCCAGCTTTAGCAGTAAGCTGGATGGACGAAGCGGCAATATTTCACTGGGCCTGAATCCCCTTCTTCCTCGTCTGCTTGTTCAGAGAAAACCCCCTCTCGGCGATTGCATAGGGTTTTCTCATGGAGAACCAGGTATGAATTCTTCATCCATCCCTGATAAACCCAAGTCCCTTGGTCGCAGGTAATCCTAGGATGGCAGCCGCCGCTGTTGATGCATTTTTCTTCCTACAGAATCTAGTGTGTTTCATTTGCAGTGCCCAAAGTGCGAGTACCCTATAGGTTTCTGCGCCCTCGGCGAGACGCCAGACTTGTTCCTTCTCATCCTAACACAACATTTTGAAACGCGCACAGTATGTTCCTAGAATCCTCTTTTCTATCCGGGAGGGTGGGGTTTTTTTGAACATGCTGTGTTCTCATATTATTTTTCCTGCAGTGTATTATTTGCTCTGCCAGAACACATGTACTCAAGATGCTTTGCCTTGCCATAACTGAATACACTAGTTTAATGGTCACAGTGAAGACAAGCCATGGATGTACGTTCCGAGTTGGGTTCATGAACCAAGAAGATCGCTGCTTTTTTTATGGCCGAACTTGGATAAACTTTCTCAAGTGTTACGGACTGAAAGTTGGCGCACGAATGTTGATGGAAATAGCAGAACCTGGTCTCATCTTCACTGCGACCGTCCACCCCGACGTCGTTCCAATTGTTCATCCATGTTCACTACAATAAATATGTCAACTTATGACCTTCTGTCAGTGACCCTCGAAGAATTGGTCATAAATTTATGACCATTTCAGACCAATTGGTCAAAAGCTGTTCGGGGGGCTCCAAACCCTAAACCATTGCGACCATTTTGGTCAGAAAGGACGTAATTTCCTCACACGAAAAGGTCATAAAGCAAACAGCGCTAGTCCGCTGCCTTATTTCTAGTTGTTAACGACCAATATAGATGGTCATAGCCTTGTAAATTGTGGTGGGTTGCTATGACTAGGCGCCACCTCATCAGTTTTGCCTATGTGGCATGTCCATGTGGCAGTTTTTGCCCTAGGTTGTGAAGCAACCTATATTTCTGTCATTCCCAAAATTCCCAAAAAAATCTCATAAATTCTTTGGGTCATATCTTCATCAAATATGTAAAAACCTTCCTTGCCTAGTTCAAAAATAATTCAAAAATATTCATTTTCCTATTCTGTTCAGAGTAACAGTTTGTGAAGGAAGTACCACTTTGGCATGTCCAAATAGTATCCATTTTCTACAGTGCTTTCCTATGCCCAAATAACCATCCTCCACCAAATGCCAGCTCAATCCATTCAGCATTTTGAGCCGAGCTTCAACATTCGTATTTATGTCCAGTGTGGTGGTTTGCAAAGCAAGTACCAGCTAGGCTCCTCCTTTTGAGCTGAAAATTTGTGAAGACGGTCTTCTTAGTAACTGATCATACTCAGCCAAAACTCACGCCCATTTGCCATGTACATTTCCTATACCGCTAATCAAACACTTGGCTGCTAATTCATGTTTGAGCACCGATCGGTCTGCTCGTGAGAATCTTATGTTGTAATTTTCTTCCTAGCACCTACATGTGGAGTGCCCAACCCACTAGACATGTCTAGGCCACTCAGAACACATGGCAACGCCACGGTCACGCGGTGACCACGCGGCGGGCATGCGAGCTTACGCGCTCTGGAGTTGGGGCCCTCGGCCACCGCCCAAACCTCGACGTATCGCCACCAAACCATGTATTTATGATTAAATAGGTACTTATGTAACTAGAAATTATTTTTGGAAAAAATAAATAGCAAACTATGAGGCAGCTGCAGTTCAAATTTGACCCGCTTCCAAGTGAATCGGCGGGAATTTGTCTTTTTCACGAGAGGTGGATCAAAACTTTTTGCACCCAACCATTTTGTCAATTGTGCATTAAATATGGACTAGTATTTTATAAAAATGATTTGGTCCAATTTTGCAACAATTATTTGGTAGTTCCTTCACAAAAAAACCTCCTTTCGGGCACTCGAAAAATGGAAAATGGTTTTTTCGTCCAACGAAAATGAAAACTTCCTAAGGCAACATTGTTTGCTATTCCAATATGCACCCTTGTGCACAATATGAGATCATTTGAACAAACTATGCCATGAATGTGGCCATAAGATTGATCATTTGGCTTGAAAGCCATGAATCTTCACACTTGATAGCTCATTTCTGAGAACACTTTTTTAAAATAATTACCGTATTACAAGTTTATTATTTTTCCTTAAAACTTGCTCACATATAATGACACAATGCGAAGGTTTCCCAATTTTTTGTTTTTTTTGAATTTTTGATGCCTGTTTCAAAATGCGGTCAAAACGGCGGGAATGACCGTTCCTAGCTAGTGGTTTAATCTTGGAATTTTTTTGGTGTTTATCTGATTAAATAGGTCCTTATGCACCTAGAAATGATTTTTGGAAAAAATAAATAGCAAACTATGAGGCAGCTGCAGTAGAAATTTGACCCGCTTCCAACTGAATCGGCGACAATTTGTCTTTTTCACCAGAGGTGGATCAAAACTTTTTTCACCCAACCATTTGGTCAATTGTGCATTAAATATGGCCTAGTATTTTATAAAAATTATTTGGTCCAATTTTGCAACAATTATTTTGGAGGTCCTTCACCAAAAAACCTCCTTTCGGGCACTCGAAAAATGAAAAATGGTTTTTTCGTCCAAAGAAAATGAAAACTTCCTTAGGCAACATTGTTTTCCATTCCAATATGCACCCTTGTGAACAATATGAGATCATTTGAACAAACTATGCCATGAATGTGGCCATAAGATTGATCATTTGGCTTGAAAGCCATTGATCTCCACACGTGATAGCTCGTTTTTGATAACACTTTTTTAAAATAATTGCTGTATTACAAGTTTATTATTTTTCCTGGGAACTTGGCCACATATCATGACACAATGCGAAGGTTTCCCAATTTTTTGATTTTTTTGAATTTTTTATGCCCGTTTCAAAATGCGGTCAAAACGGCAGGAATGACCGTTCCTAGCTAGTGGTTGAATCTTGGAATTTTTTTGGTGTTTATCTTATTAAATAGATACTTATGTACCTAGAAATGATTTTTGGAAAAAATAAAGAGCAAACTATGAGGCAGCTTCAGTTCAAATTTCACCCGCTTCCTGCTGAATCGGCGGATATTTGTGTTTTTCACCAGAGGTGGATCAAAACTTTTGACACACAACCATTTGGTTAATTGTGCATTAAATTTGACCTAATATTTTATAAAAATTATTTGGTCCAATTTTGCAATAAATATTTGGTAGGCCCTTCACAAAAAAACCTCATTTCGGGCACTCGGAAAATGGATTTTTTTTGCAAAAACTCATTTCCGACGAAACCTTTTTAAAGATATTTATCTTATTCCATGTTGTTATTTTTTTTGAAAACTTGTTCACATTTTGGTGACACAACAAGAAGGTTTTCCATTTTTAACAAATTATTTCTCAGATCATAAAGTAGTTTAAATGATTTTAACAAATTATTTTAAGTCAACTACGACCAATTTAGATGGTCATAACATCGTACTGCATTCTGATTGGTTCATGGACAAATCACGCGGATCGTGCATCCAACACCGTCGGATGCTCAGGGATCCAACGGCTGTCCTCGACCCATCCACACCAACCCCGAAACCCTAGCTATGTCCTCCGGGTCAATTTCCATCCACCCCCCGCCTCCTTTCTTTCCCTCCCTTCCTCACCCGCACAAACCCTAGCTCCTCTCGATCCTGTCCCCTTCCTCCCCGCCAGCTCCACCGATCCTCCCCTCGATCTCGTCGGAGCGGGCGGAGATCGGGTCGCGGCGATTCTCCACCCCACCCAGCCACAACACCATGCCCAAATCAAGCCTCCCCCCTCCTCCGCCGCACCCATCCCCATCCCCACTCCAATCGTGCTGCCCACCCCCGTCGACCGCTCCTCCCTGCTCTGCCTCGACGGGCCGGTGCTACTGTAACTACCTGTTCTGGGTTGAGAGAGAGAGAGAGAGAGAGAGAGAGGGGAGAGGGGGCGGCGGGCAAGCGGGCGAGCGAAGCATCCATGGCGGAGCACAAGGAGGAGTCGGTGATGGACAAGATCACGGAGAAGTTCCACGGGGGGTACTCCTCCTCGTCCTCCTCGTCGGACGACGAGGGGAAGTCGGGGTCGTCGTTGTCCGTCAAGGCCAAGATCTACCGCCTCTTCGGCCGCGAGAAGCCCGCCCACTCCGTCCTCGGCGGCGGCAAGCGTGAGCACCCCCTCCCCCCACTCGGGTGCTCCCCGCGCTTCGCTTCCGCCGCGCTCGCGGTTTCGTGTCCGAGGGAGGCAAATCTGCGGTTGCTCTGGCCTTTGTGGAAAATTTCGTGTTCGTCGGAGATAGGTCTCGCTGATTACTAGTGTCTGTAGGAAGCGTCCCGATCTGCGATTTTCCGGGCCCAGTTTCCGCGGCATTGCCCGCCCGCAGGGTGTGAATAGGGTAGCATCAGATTAGTACTATTTGTACCTGAAGCTTCTCTGTTCCTGCGTTGGGTTGAAGTGATTGTGCGATTCTGCTGCTGCTGCTTTGCAAAGGAAGCAGACGAAACTAGTGCTGCATCCTAGTACTAGCTTAAACCCTGAGATGCTTTGTTTGTTTTCTAGGAGTAGATATATTGCTTGTTCATCTGGGCTTCTGATTTGATGTGCTTATGTGTTGTTATGCCTGCAGCTGCCGACCTCTTCCTGTGAAGGAACAAGAAGATCTCTGGCGGGGTGCTTGCGGGCGCCACCGCCATCTGGCTGCTGTTTGAGGTCCTAGAGTACCACCTCCTCACCCTACTTCTTAATTAGTATACATGGAGCTTAAACCAATTGTATCTGGAATTCAGTTGTAAGAAAGTGTCTAATCTGAAACAAGGCATGGGTGGGAATTCATTTGGGCTAGAGTACACTGCAATATGTTTCTTGTATGCTTTAGCCACTGTTAGATTACAGTACTACTACTAGTCTATATATGCAACTTGTCTACAGTAAAATTATTTGACTTGTTAAAACGGATACACATAGTACTGCTACTAGTCTATATATGCAACCAGTACCTATGTTTCTCAATATAAAGACGTTTTGGTAGTTTAAATAATGGATGGAGTGATAGTTAGAGTAGGTTTGAATCCCAATTTTTCTGTGGTAGCACAACAACTGTTGTGTCGCTCCTTATGTTAGCCGTGTTATTCTTCTGACCTGGCCATACAGACACCTGTGGTGCATAGCTAGCTGGCTATAGCTTCATCCTGCTGGCCTTTTTTGGACATTGTGTCGTTGGTTCTCATTTCACCTCATTTTATTGGTATATACCTGTAGAATTGTTTCCATAACAAGGGCCATGTTATTGTTTGAATTTCAGTTTTGTTCTGGTAATACAGAAAGTGCTCTGTTGGTTCTCATTTTACCTCGTTTTATTAGTATATATTCCTGCAGGAGGAGCAGCGGGTGGGGGAGCAAAATCAGGCGATGGCCAGCAAGTCAAGGCCGTCACAACGACCGGCATGCACCACAAGGAGGATGATGGCCTCTTCACCTACTCCGGCCCCGTCCTCCCCGACTCCTAGTCGTGCCCCTGTGCACGATAGCGCCCTCACTCTTCTACTTCTACTACCTACTGTTGCTGTTGTGCTGCTATTTGCGATGGTAGTATGCTGCTGATGATGTTGTTGATGCCATGCTTTTTGTCTTGTCATGCACCGAAATTAATTGGTAGCATTAGATGCAAATTTTCCATCATCCTTTAGCTGCACTAGTCTTGTGTATTTGGCAGGCAGATACATATCTATAGCTCTTCCTTTTTTTTGATAATTCACTCATCTGTAGCAGTCACATATCTGTCCTCGTAACATCTGCTTGATCAATGTTGTTTTGTTCTCATATAGAATGTCCAGTTGTTGCTGTCTATCTGCTTGCTGGGTGTGCATCCAAGTGTGGGATGTTGTTGGTGATCCTCCGTAGATTTACAGTGTTAGTTTTTCCTTCTGTTCTAGTAGACCCGATTGAGCTGGATTGTTCAGCTAGGGTGGATGCGCACATCAAGTGCCAACTGTCGGTCATTCACCATGGGTTTGTTTTGTTCACTTCTGCAACAATACACCAAGTGAATCATGCGTCCACTTGGAAGTAGACCTAGTTACATCATGAGTGGTGGATCATCGGTTGTTTAAAATGGTTTCTTAAGAGTGCTGACTTCTTTATTCAGTGAATTTTCTCTGATGTGTCTAAAATGTTATCTTTGTGCCTACTTCATTGTTGTCATTCCTATAGTGTGCTTTTTCAGTTTCATTTTACTGTAATATCGCCCAGTTTTACAGTATAATTTACTGCATAGTCACTGTAAAACTTGTAGGTATTACAGTGGAATACCTAAGATTTTTTTAGGGAGTTACACTGTAAATAACCCATTTTATACATTGTATAAACTGCAGGTATTTACAGTGGAATTCCTCTATTTTTTCACTGTATATCCTCAATTTCTATTACAATGTAAAGTCCCACATTTATCATACTCCATGCTTTATCTCTAATTTCCTGGTCTTCTGACATTGTAAATTGCAGCTACATTAACGCCCTTATTTTCTCGTCTATTTCCAATGCTTTTTAACTTTGTATTTCCTGTTGGTTTATTGTTTTTACCCTGATCTAAATATATTTCAGTATTGCTTTCAGTCTGTTAGAACCTGATGATTCCAGTTTTTTTACTAGATTCTTTGATGATTTCTGCAGACAAATTCATCTGAAAGGTGTCTGTACATCAGAAGGGTGAGCACAAGGAGTAGGAGAGTGTTGGCGTTTTGTAAAACCTGATGATCCTGCTTTTGTACATCAGAAGTAGCAGCAGTAGGGGAAGGGTTATCTGGGAATTTAATATATCTTCTATCTATTTGTGAATGAAATAGTAATTATGTATGTGATTTAATGTATTTTCTCTCTGAATTTCATGTATGTTTCAGAACTACAATTTCTGTTTCATATGAAATAGTAATTATGTATGTGATTTGAAAATGTGTGCAATGGAAACATGACTCATGCGTGGGAACAGTGTATGATATTATGATATTTGGGACAAATGTAAAACAGTGGAAAATAAAATGGCAAAAAATAAAAGATCATACGCTATAAAAGGCCGTATCTAGAAATAAAAAGGCTGAATTGCTGGGCCAGGCCCATGTAGCTAGTTAAAATTAATAGGAAAAAATACAGAAAAAAGGCCAAATTATTGGGCTTGGCCCATGTAGAAAATCGAATTGGACCGGGCTGAATCTTGTGCCACATCAGCTTGCCACGTTGGATGCCTACGTGGCCTGGGGGAGGTTGCTAGTGACCAAAACGCCACAGTAGGAATATTTTGGTCGTAAACGTCTTTGATGATTCCAGAAGAAAGGTCGCTATAGTCAGTTTACGACCGCCAGCTTTTGACCTTCTGCTTTTGGTCAAAAAAAGGTCGTAAATGGAAATTTGTGACCTTTCAGTGACCAATAGTGGTGGTCACAAGTTGACATATTTCTTGTAGTGGTTAGTTTTGTATCTGGTTCTTGCTTGTTGCCTCGATTACTTCTTAATCCACCTATTCTGTCTAACTAATCACAATTTAACTTTAGAAGTAGCAACGAATCTCTCACGAAGATGCTACTTCTAACTAATATTTTCTTATAATTGGTGGCACGTGTAGGTTTTTTCGGAGTTAAGCAGTCTGCTCGTTTGTTACTCTGTAATAACTCGTCTGTTACTAATGGCACTGAAGTTGACTAGATCGACATCCACAAGTTCCTACACTTTATTGATCGTCTTGAGGTCCTTGTGAGGCGTTTCAATGGTGGAAGGCCACGTGGGATATGTGTGCCACTGCTGCACTCGTTGAACAGGTCCAACTGTGTCGAGAAACTTATGGTACGAGCTATTTTCTATTATATATGTTGTTCATATACTATTGCTTATACACAATTTTACAGCTGTGATCTTCTTGAAACAGGAACTGCCGAGTTCTATTGTTCCTATACAGATGCCTGACCATGGTCGGGTCAGACTTGCGCTTGGTCACAACATGATGTTTATGTCGACCTACTCAATTCCCCTTGGAGGTGAAAAGATACTTATTCATGGGTGGTCTCAAATAATGAAGGCCCGTCCTTCTTGGAGAATAGGACAGAAGATTATGTTCATGCTTTTCCATGGCTCTAAAGCGAATATCCTGTTTATTGACCACGTTGCGAGATGAAGCCGCTTTCAGAAGGTTGTGGATGCGCGGGGTGGCGCCTGGGCCTTGTCCTGGGGCTTGGCGGCCTCACCCTTGGTTAACTGTAGGCAAAGTAGCACTATTCGAGGCGTGCTTTGTACGGTTGAACCTGTATAAGTACTCATACTGCTTTCAACTTTGGTTGTTAAGTGCCCCTGCTGGTTTCAGTTTAGGTTGTTAAGTACTCCTGCTGCTTTTACAGTCTGTCGTGTTTCTTCAGTCCTGTGTTCCTCCAGCCGCCAAAACCAAACTAGCGCCGCGGGGCCGCCTGCTTCCGCCTCCCACGGCTGGCTGCGACTCAGCGCACGCATTGCCGCCCCACTGTCTCCTAAATCGTTAACACCGACGTCCTCCGCGAATGGTGCATTCACCACGGCACCGCCCTCTCGCATTGTCAACATGGTCAACAAACAACAGGAATCCGCAGAAGTACGTGGAGAGGATGACAGTAGGGGCCCACCACGTCAGCGTATGGAAAAATAAAATGCTTCCTCCTAGTGTATTCCTGACATCTAGGACCCACGACATTGTGAGCGTATATAGTCAATAGACAAGAGAACAACACAAGATTGGCTGACACCTGGGACATAGCTACTCGAGCAGTATTTTATTGTTTGGTATTGTTGAGACGGAGCAGGGTTTGAGCTGGGATGTGGCCCGTCTAGCCCAGGCTTATATTTTATGTTCACCATGTGACCAGCCCAGCTATTTTTTCTTTGTGAAAATGAGCTCAGTTTATTTTTTTCCGAAGAATACCCAATCCAGGCCTACTTATTTTTCTACGGCCTGATGGGCTACAACTCTTTCAAGACGCCTGCAAATCTTGAAAGTAATATGAAATGGGTTGTAAATATAAAAACAGATGACAAATTGGCAATTACTTTATAATTTCTGAATTTTTTCACATATTCAGATTCCTATTTCACTAGGAATTAACCTAATTTAAATATATCTTCAAAGTACTTTAAATCTGGCTCGACATTTCGGTATTAAAAATAGTTTGGAACCCATAGAAATATGCGAAATTGGCCCTGGCCAACCAAAAAAATGACTGCAATAAATTGCATAAGAAGTTGGCATGAGCTATATATAAATTATTAAAAAAAGAGGGAGTGGTCTAACTTGTGGGCCTGTTTAGTTGACGCGTATGCAAGAGTTTTTTAGTTATTATATACGTCAACAAACGATTCTAGCAGACGTAATCATTGGATGTCAATCCAACGGCCGTCGTGTTTCTTCAATCTCTGATCTTCTTGCTCCAGCCGCCAAAAGAAGCGCCGGTGGGACCGCCTACTCCCGCCTCCCCACCATCTACTGTTCATCCAGCCCTCCACACCACGGGGTCCTATTCAACCACCCCTCCACGGGCACCCCTCCACCGTCTACTGTTCATCCAGCCCTCCACACCACGGGGTCCTGTTCAACCACCCTCCACGGGCACCCCTCCACCGTCTACTGTTCATCCAGCCCTCCACCACACCACGGCGTCCTGTTCATCCAGAGGCAAGGCCACCGCTCACTGTTCATCCAACCCCCCCCCCCCCCCGCAACGCTCACTAAGGGAGTCCTGGATTAGGGGGTGTCCGGATAACCGGACTATAACCTTTGGCCGGACTGTTGGACTATGAAGATACAAGATTGAAGACTTCCTCCCGTGTCCGGATGGGACTTTCCTTGGCGTGGAAGGCAAGCTTGGCAATACGGATATGTAGATCTCCTCCCATTGTAAACGACTCTGTGTAACCCTAGCCCCTCCGGTGTCTATATAAACCGGAGGGTTTAGTCCGTAGGACAACATAACAACAACAATCATACCATAGGCTAGCTTCTAGGGTTTAGCCTCTGTGATCTCGTGGTAGATCTACTCTTGTACTTCCATCGAGAGGGCCCGAACCTGGGTAAAAACATTGTGTCCCTTGTCTCCTGTTACCATCCGCCAAGACGCACAATTCGGGACCCCCTACCCGAGATCCGCCGGTTTTGACACCGACATTGGTGCTTTCATTGAGAGTTCTTCTGTGTCATCATCTTTAGGCCCAATGGCTCCTCCGATCATCAACAGCGATGTGGTCCAGGGTGAGACTTTTCTCCCCAGACAGATCTTCGTGTTCGGCGGCTTTGCACTGCGGGCTAATTCGCTTGGCCATCTGGAGCAGGTCGAAAGCCACACCCCTGGCCATCAGGTCAGATTTGGTAGTTTGAACTACACGGCTGACATCCGCGGAGACTTGATCTTCGAGGATTCGAGCCACAGCCGAGCGCGCCGCACTTTCATGATGGGCATGATTTAGCTCTGCCGCCGAACAGTGCCCTGCAGGCCGCACCCGCATCCGCTCCGACCCTTAGCTCGGAGCCAACTGCGCCGATAGAGGATGGGTGGCTAGACCCCGTCGCGGGGGCTGCAGTCTCAACGGCGATTGACCAAACACCAGCCTTATCCTCTGCGTAGCCCATGATTCCAAAGTGCCGGACTCCGAACACTCCGCGCCCCTGCCAATCGAATCCGATTGGGCTCCGGAATTCACCGCCGCAGATATCTTTCAGCACTCGCCCTTAAGCGACATTCTGAATTCACTAAGGTCTCTCTCTTTGTCAGGAGAGTCCTGGCCGGATTATGACCGGGAGGATTGGGATGCGGACGACGAAGAAATTCGACGCCCACCCACCACCCACTTCGTAGCCAATGTCGATGATTTAACCGACATGCTAGACTTTGACTCCGAAGACATCGACGGTATGGACGACGATATAGGAGACGAACAGGAACCAGCGCCTATAGGGCACTGGAAAGCTACCTAGTCATATGACATATATATGGTGGATACACCCATAGAAGGCAATGGCGACGGAACAGCGGGGGATGACCCCTCCAAGAAGCAACCTAAGCGCCGGCGTCAGCGGCGCCGCTCTAAGTCCCGCCAAAGCAAAAACGATGATACCGGCATGGGAGATAATAACACCCCGGACAGTGCCGAAGACAACTCCGTCCAGCAAGATTCAGCGCAGGAGGATGGAGAAGCCAGCCCCCTGAGAGAGCGGCAGACAGAGAGGAAGAGGATGATAATTACATGCCTCCCTCCGAAGACGAGGCAAGCCTCGGCGACGACGAATTTGTCATGCCTGAAGATCCCGTCGAACAAGAGCGCTTTAAGCGCAGGCTTATGGCCACGGCGAGTAGCCTTAAGAAAAAACAACAACAACTTAGAGCTGATCAAGACTTGCTAGCCGACAGATGGACAGAAGTCCTTGCGGCCGAGGAGTACGAACTCAAACGCCGCTCCAAGAGCTACCCAAAGCGCATGTTCCTACCCCGATTAGAGGAGGAAGCACCTAAACCTACATCACCAGCGCATGATGTGGCTGACCGGCCACCTCGCAGCCGCGACAGAGAGGCCTCTCGGCCCTCCACTCAAGCCGCACCCTGACGTCGCTCGAAAAATACCAAGGGACGGGGAAATGCGCTAGACCTGCGAGATATGTTGGAGGACAAGGCAAGGCAAACAAGATCGATCTACAGACCGCGCGGGCACCTCACGATACGAGACGATAACCGTCACGCCGGATACAGTAAATCCGGCCGGGCCGAACACAGCAGACAAAGCTCATTTGTGCTACGTCGTGATATTGCCCAGTACAGAGGTGCCGCATACCCACTATGCTTCACAGATGAAGTAACGGATCATCAAATCCCAGAGGGTTTCAAACCCGTAAACATTGAATCGTATGATGGCACAATAGATCCCGCGGTATGGATCGAGGACTATCTCCTTCATATCCACATGGCCCGTGGCGATGATCTACACGCCATCAAATATCTCCCACTCAAGCTTAAAGGACCAGCTCAGCATTGGCTTAACAGCTTGCCAGCAGAATCTATTGGTTGTTGGGAGGACCTGGAAGCCGCATTCCTCGACAATTTCCAGGGCACCGATGTGCGACCACCAGACGCTGATGACCTGAGCCACATAATTTAGCATCCAGAAGAATCTGCCAGACAATTCTGGACACGGTTCCTAACCAAGAAAAATCAAATCGTCGACTGTCCGGACGCAGAGGCCCTAGCAGCCTTTAAGCATAACATCCGTGACGAGTGGCTTGCCAGGCACCTTGGACAGGAAAAGCCGAAATCTATGGCAGCCCTCATGACACTCATGACCCGCTTTTGCGCGGGAGAAGACAGTTGGCTGGCTCGTAGCAATAACATGACCAAGAGCCCTGGTAATCCGGATACCAAGGACATCAATGGCAGGTCGCGTCGCAACAAGCACAAGCGTCGGATTAACAGCAACAATGCTAAAGATACGGCAGTTAATGCCGGATTCAGAGGATCCAAACCCGGTCAGCGGAAAAAGCCATTCAAAAGAAGCACTCTGGGACCGTCCAGTTTGGACCGTATACTCGATCGCTCGTGCCAGATACATGGCACCCCCGAAAAACCAGCCAATCACACCAACAGGGATTGTTGAGTGTTCAAGTAGGCCGGCAAGTTAAATGCCAAAAACAGAGACAAGGGGCTACATAGCGACGACGAGGAGGAGCCCCGGCCGCCGAACAATAGTGGACAGAAGGGCTTCCGCCCCACAAGTGCGGACGGTGAACACGCGGTTGATGTGTTTTAGTTAAGGTCAACTTCGGGTTTTCTACAACCGGACATCAACAAATTCCCATCTGCCTCATAACCGCGGGCACGGCTTTCGAAAGATAATACCCTGCAGGGGTGTCCCAACTTAGCCCATGATAAGCTCTCACGGTGAACGAAGGATATTCCTTCTACCGGGAAGACCCGATCAATCTCGGAATCCCGGACTACAAGACATTTCGACAGCAATAAAACAAGTCCAGCAAAACCGCCCGGTTGTGCCGACAAATCCTGATAGGAGCTGCACATATCTCGGTCTCAGGGCACATCCGGATAAGTCAAGCTACGAGTAAAACCAGCCCTCGAGTTGCCACGAGGTGGCCCCGCAGGTTGCTCGGTTCGGGCCAGCACTTAGAGAAGCACTGGTCCGGGGGGGCTAAAATAAAGATGACCCTCGGGCTCGCGAAAACCCGGGGGAAAAAGGGTAGGTGGTGGCAAATGGTAAAACCAATGTTGGGCCTTGCTGGAAAAGTCTTATTCAAAGCGAACTGTCAGGGGGGTCCCATAAATCACCCAACCGTGTAAGGAACGCAAACTCCGGGAACATAACACCGGTATGACGGAAACTAGGGTGGCAAGAGTGGAAAAAAACACCAGGCATAAGGCCGAGCCTTCCACCCTTTACCAAGTATATAGATGCATTAATTAAATAAGAGGTATTGTGATATCCCAACAAGTAAACATGTTCCAACAAGGAACAACAAGATCATGTCCCAACAAGGAACAAACTTCATCTTCACCTGCAACTAGCAACGCTATAAGAGGGGCTGAGCAAAGCGGTAACATAGCCAAACAACGGTTTGCTAGGACATGGATGGTTAGGGGCTGACATGGCAATATAGGAGGCATGATATAGCAAGTGGTAGGTTTCGCAGCATAGGCATAGCAAAAGAGCGAGCAATCTAGCAAGCAAAGATAGAAGTGATTTCGAGGGTATGGTCATCTTGCCTGCAAGGTTCTCAGAGTTGTCGAAAGCTTGGTCCTCGAAAGCGTTCTCAACGGAATCCTCGTTCACGTACTCGTCTCCCGGCTCTACCCAAGACAAGAGAACAAGCAAAGGAACCAATATCAACCACGATGCAATGCGCAAGCAACATGATGTAAAACATGGCATGATATGCGAGAGGTGATATGCAATGCGAATGCATGCTCCGGAAGGACAAGGATGAACAAGGCATAATCTTGGCAACCCAAGCATGCCACTGGATAGATGAGGTGATTTCGGTTGAAATCGATATAAAGAACTCCGGAATCGGATGCACGGTTTGCAAATGGCAAGCAATACAAGGACACGAATCTGCCATAAACAGCATGATGCTGCTTAGCAAGCAACAGGTAATTAAGCTACTGCACCCAAACATGGTAAGAAAGCATATGACAGTAATCTACACAAGATGCGCAACAAAAGATGAACACTAAGCTACGGCTAATTCACATCATAACAGGTCCAAACAAGCATGGCAAAAGTGCAAACGCTAACAAGTTCTCAGACTTGGTGAAATTAACAACATAGCAGAAAACTAACATCAGGATGACATGTTCAGAGCAACGAAACAACATGCTACATGTTCATAACATAGCAAAGAAAGGCATGGCATGAATCTACACATAGCACTTGACAAAAGTCTCTTACTGACCATAAGCCAAAAAGGATCAGAAAATAAGATTACACCCATGACAATTAAGCAAGTTTCGTTACAGGTTTCAGACTTGGCAGAAAACTGGACATGGCAGAAAACTAATAACGACTAAGCATGTTCGTGAGCTCGATGCACTCACTACAGAGCATTTCATGATAAACTAAGTATACATACATCAAGAAGACATGGCATAGTAATTAGACATGGCAAGAATAACATCATATCATGCAAGGATCAACTACACCAAGCTTGGCAAAATCGAATAACACGTAAACAATCTGCCAGCAACATTTTTAAGCAAAAATAGAGCTCGATTGACTCAAGCTATGGCACTCCATAATTGCAAACAAAGGCATGGATGGTTAGAGCAAATACTCAAGTTCAAAAATCCCTTACTTATCATGCTCAAATTATGTATGGATCTCTCAGAAACAACATGAATGCATGGCATGAAACTAACAGCAGTCAGAGACTTCGTGAAATCACTAAGTCTCTGAAATCAGCAACATCAGGTGACCTAGTTTGCATGCTTGTGCTCGTCACCACATAGATCACAAAATAACATGGAAAAATTCTATGGAAAGGTAACATGTCATATTGCAAAACTCATGTAGGACTCAACTTCATAGGAGGTACACATCAATCATGGCAAAAATGACAAAAGTGAATGTTCAGATAAGATCCAGCAACTAACATCAACTAGCCCTCTTAAAACAGCGTTTCGGGCATCAAGATGACTTCAAATGAAAATCGTGCAATGGAACGAAATGATGGACTCTTTGAGGAGAACAATTTGACATATTATACGCGCGAAACGGTGCTACGGTTGCAAAGTTATGGCATGATGAAGATGCGATGATGATGATGAAATTACAGGACTTGGAGAAAAATCGGGCTCGGGGAAGTAAACCCTCACGGATCCAAATCTGGATCGGGTCCGGCGACCAGGCGGGGCCGGCGGCCAGGCGGGGCGGCGGAGGCGAGCGGCGACCGCGGCGGCGAGGCGAGCGGCGGAGGCGGCGCGAGGCGGCGAAGGCGGCGGAGGCGAGCGGCAGGCGGCGGCCGGGACGAGGCGGCGCGCGCGGGCGGCGGGGCGGCGGATCTCGCGGGGCGACGGCGGCGGCGGTCGGCGGCGGCAGGGCGAGGCCGGCGCGGGCGCGCGGGAGGCGCTGGGCGGCGGCGGACCGGGCGCGCGGGCCCGCGGGGGCCGGCTGCGGGCTCGGGCGGGCCCCCGGCGGCGAAGTGGGCGCGGAGGGTGCGGCCAACGGGGTCGCGACACGTGGCGGCGGCGGGGCGGAGCGGACGGGTCCGGCCGGGCAGATTTTGTCCGGCGGCGGCGGGACTAGGGTTAGGGTAGTTTTGCCCGCAAATGGAGGAGGAGGAGGCCTATTTATAGCTAGAAGGAGCTAGGGAGCTCCAAATGGAGAGCGGTTTTCGGCCACGCGATCGTGATCGAACGGCGGAGGACAAGGGAGTGTCTTAGGTGGGTTGTTGGGGTGTTTTGAAGGGGTGTTGGGCTGCAACACACACGAGGCCTTCACGGTTACCTGGTTAACCGTTGGAGTACCAAACGAACTCCGATTGACCCGAAACTTGACAGGCGGTCTACCGGTGCTATACCGAGGCCACATGTCAAACCTCGGTCCATTCCGAGAATGTTTAATACCCGCTCACGAAGAAACGTAAAAGGGGACGCCGGGGGACATAGGAGCGCCGGATTGCAAAACGGACAAAGGGAAAGATGCTCGGATTTATGAGACGAACACGTATGCGAATGCGATGCACATGATGACATGATATGAAATGCATGACATGACCAAAATGCAAGACGGAGAGAACCCAACCACGGAGGGAATATCATAACACATAGCCGGAAATTGCAAGAGTTGGATTACAAATATGGCAAGTTATATCTGGGGCGTTACAACACACCACCACTACGAGAGGATCTCGTCCTGAGATCTAGGAATGAAAGAACTCCGGAAACTCGGAACGTAGGTGGTCCTCACGCTCCCAGGTGGCTTCTCGGTCTGAATGATGTGACCATTTCACTTTGAGGAATTTGATTGACTTGTTGCGAGTCCTGCGCTCAGTTGTCTCAAGAATAGCAACTGGGTGCTCATGATAGGACAAATCTTCTTGAAGATCAATCTCTTCGAAGTTGATGGTGCGCTCAGGCGTTTTGAAGCACTTGCGAAGCTGTGACACGTGGAAGACATCGTGCACATTTGCAAAGTTGGAGGGAAGCTCAAGTTGATAGGCGAGATCGCCTCGTTTCCCGATGATCTTGAAAGGACCGACGTATCTCGGAGCAAGTTTCCCCTTGATACCGAAGCGACGAGTTCCTTTCATTGGCGAGACACGGAGGTAAACATGGTCTCCGATCTCGAATGCCACATCTCGGTGTTTGCTATCGTAATAGCTCTTCTGGCGCGATTGCGCGGCTTTGAGGTTCTCACGAATGACCTTGCACATAGCCTCAGCCTCTGGGATCAAATCATTGCCGAGCAATTGGCGTTCACCGGTTTCAGACCAGTTGAGAGGAGTACGGCACTTCCTGCCATAGAGAATCTCAAATGGGGCTTTGCCCGAGCTGGCTTGAAAGCTGTTGTTGTAAGAGAATTCAGCATAAGGAAGACAATCCTCCCACTTCATGCCGAAAGAGATAACACAGGCTCTGAGCATATCTTCAAGAATTTGGTTGACACGCTCGACTTGTCCACTAGTCTGAGGGTGGAAAGCTGTGCTGAAGCGAATATTTGTGCCCATGGCCTTCTGAAAAGAATCCCAGAACTTGGAGGTAAAAATGCTGCCACGGTCTGAAGAGATCAATTGTGGAATGCCGTGCAAGGAGACAATTCTGGAGGTGTAGAGCTCTGCCAGCTGCGCTGCTGTGATAGACTCTTTGATAGGAAGAAAATGAGCCACTTTGGTGAGCTTGTCGATGACGACGAAGATAGCATCATTTCCACGCTTGGACTTAGGAAAACCCGTCACGAAGTCCATCTCAATATGATCAAACTTCCATTCAGGAATAGCAAGAGGTTGGAGAAGACCAGCTGGTCGTTGGTGTTCTGCTTTCACCCTTCTGCAGACATCACACTCATTCACGAATTGAGCAATCTCACGCTTCATTCGAGTCCACCAATACGACTGCTTGAGGTCATGGTACATCTTCGAACTTCCAGGATGAATTGACAGAAGAGAATTGTGCGCTTCGTTCATAATGACTTTACGAAGATCACCCTTTGGAACCACGATCCGGTCCTCGAAGAAAAGAGTATCTCTGTCATCAACTCGATAGCACTTGTATTTGGAAATGCCCTTGTCAATACCACGTTTCACCTTCTTCACCATGGTATCCAACAGTTGTGCCTCACGAATTTGATCTTCGAAGGTAGGACAGACGATGAGGTTGGCAAGAAAACCTTGAGGGACAACTTGGAGATTCAACTTGCGGAAAGCTTCACAAAGATCCGGTTGAAAGGGCTTGAGGATTAAGCTGTTGCAGTAAGCCTTCCTGCTCAATGCGTCTGCAATCACATTAGCCTTGCCTGGAGTATATTCAATACTCGGATTATACTCTTGAATCATTTCGACCCATCGAGTTTGCCTGAGGTTGAGATGAGGCTGAGTGAAGATATACTTGAGACTCTTGTGATCGGTGAAGATGTCCACTTTCCTTCCCAACAGGAGATGTCTCCATGTTATTAGTGCGTGGACAACTGCCGCCAACTCAAGATCGTGAGTGGGGTAGTTCCTTTCATTGGGCTTCAACTGGCGAGAGGTATAGGCAACAACCTTCTTATCTTGCATTAACACAGCACCGAGGCCCTGGAGAGAAGCATCACAAAATACTTCATAAGGCTTGGATTCGTCGGGAGGAGTCAGAACTGGAGCAGTGACAAGTTTCTCTTTGAGAGTCTTGAAAGCAACGTCACACTCAGGAGACCATACATATTTCACATGCTTCTGGAGGAGGTTGGAAAGAGGCTTGGCAATCTTGGAGAAATTCTCAACGAATCTTCTGCAATAGCTTGCAAGTCCAAGAAAACTGCGAAGCTGCTTGACATTCTGAGGAGGATTCCAATTCAAAACTGCAGACACCCTCTCTGGATTAACAGCGATGCCCTTGGCAGAGATGATATGACCAAGATAAAGAACTTCATCAAGACAGAATTCACATTTGGAGAACTTCACATATAATTGATACTCTCTGAGCTTGTCGAGTACCAATCGCAAATGTTCGGCATGATCCTTCTTATTCTTGGAGAAGACCAAAATATCATCGAGATAGACCAAGACAAATTCGTTGATGTAGGGGTTGAAGATGAAATTCATCAAGCGAGTGAAATATGGAGGAGCATTGACAAGGCCGAAAGACATGACAGTATATTCATAAGAACCAAAGCTTGTTCTGAAAGCTGTCTTGGGAATATCTTCTTCACGAATGCGAATCTGATGATAACCCATACGAAGGTCAAGCTTGGAGAACACCTTAGCACCTTTGAGTTGCTCAAATAGCTCATTGATGTTGGGAAGTGGGTACTTGTTCTTGATAGTCTTCTTGTTCAATGGACGGTAATCGACACAAAGTCGGTCCGTGCCATCCTTCTTCTTGACAAAAAGAACACCACAACCCCAAGGAGAAGAACTCGGTCTGATCAGACCCAGACGTTCTTGTTTATCGAGTTGAATCTTCAATTCCTTGAGCTCATCTGGTCCAAGCTTGTAAGGACGCTTGCAAACGGGTTCCGTGCCAGGCTCAAGATCAATAACGAATTCAACTGGCCGACGGGGAGGCATACCCGGAAGCTCTTCTGGAAAAACATCTTGGTACTCACAAACAACTGGAATCTGAGAGATAGCCTCCAATTCATCATTCTCATTGAGAGAAAACAACCGAATGGTATCATCACGAGAAGCATAGATGATCACATCGTTCGAAGTGTGAGTCAATTTGATTTCCCTGGCAGCACACTCAAGCTGAGCCTTGTGCTTAGAAAGCCAGTCCATCCCGAGAATAAGATCAATATCAGAATCGCCAAGAACAATTGGTTTAGACAAGAATTTGTAGTCACCCATCTTGATAGAAACATTGGGAACCACCAAACTAGAGCTCAAACGTTTACCAGGAGAAATGACAGGCATGGGTCTATCCAAATTTGAAGAAGAGAGCTCATGCTTGGCAAAGAATGGTCTTGACATGAAACAATGCGATGCACCAGTATCAAATAAGACTTCTGCAGGAATATCATTAACAGGAAGATTACGCATGATCACTTCAGAAGACTCCTCTGCTTGAGCTGCATTCAACATGTTCACCTTGGCATGCTTAGGATTATGCTTGACCACTGCATTGCTGGAAGATTTCACAGGAGGAGGAGGCGGAAGGCGCCTCTGGTTGAAGCACTTGTTCGCATAGTGACCCTTCTGCTGACATTTGTTACAAGTCACCTCTGAGAGCGGACGATGATAAGGAGCACTTGGCCTTGGAGCTTGGTTGTGAGACTTGTTCTGATAACCAGGGTTGGGTGGGTGGGAAGATCCACGACCACTTGAGTTCTTTTTGCTGATAAGGCTGACGGAACGGAGGAGGAGGAGGCAACCAGAACTTCTGTTGCTTAGCTGCCACAAGTGAAGAAGAAGAAGACAGAACTGCATCTCTGACTCTCTTCTTAGAAGCCTCACACTTGAGCTGAGCAGCTTCTTGTTTCAGTGCCATGTTGTAGAATTCATCATACTTTAATGGCTCGAAAAGCACGAGAGCAAGTTGCAGATCTTCTATGAGACCACGCCTGAACTGGTAGATCATACTCTTCTCATCAGGAATGTCTTGCCTTGCAAAACGAGAGAGTTTTTGGAACTGAGTGTTGTATTGATAGACAGACATGGTGCCTTGCTTGAGATTGCGGAATTCCTCACGCTTAAGCTCAACAACACTTTCTGGAATGTGGTGCGCTTTGAAGTCACGGCGGAAATCATCCCAAGTAATGACACGACCTCCTCTGGAATCTTTGTATTGCTGGAACCACTCAGCAGCTTGATCTTTGAGTTGAAAAGAGGCAAACTTGACAAAGTCCTCAGGTCTCACATTGCTGCACTCGAAATGCTTGCTGATGTCCACGAGCCAATCATCGGCGTCTGTGGCCTCGACACAGTAGCTGAAGGTTTTTGGCTGATTAGCAAGGAACTGGTTCAGTGAAGCGAAGTGCGGCTGATTGTTGCCTTGGCCTTGATTCTCTTGATTAGCTTGCCCTTGGTTGCGATCTTGCAAGAGCTGAATCAGAATCTGAGCATTGGCATTTGTGGCAGTCATCAGGGCCTGCCAAGCTTCCAGAGGCGGAGGTGGTGGCGGAGGGTTAGCCTGATTCCCTTCATTGCGTTCCGGATTCTGACGCGTTGGTGGAGCCATCCTGAAGAGGGTGACATCCATTAGCATCTTGACAGAGATATATTGAGGCTGAATCAAAGGAGCGAAATTGCAACATATAGTCTTCACAATTAACATTCGACCGAGAATGAACGAATGAATTCCAATGTAAATCATCATACTTCCAAAGCTGAGAAGCCACTGAGAACATGGTAAGAAATAAAATCAACAAGGTACGGATGTGAACAAATACTTGGTAAGGATTACCCAATCACAAACCAAATATCTGCGGAAGAAATACTAGAGCTACAGGAATTCCCACTTATAAACTCCCGAAACTTTCCGGTTATGCAATCAGGTGTTGGGGATACAGGGGAAGCATAATATCTCACCCAAACTAGCAAATCCTACAACCAGCTGTATCCATCCTTCAACACATAACCAAGAAACCTTCGGAAATCGTCTACCTCAACCTTCGAAAAAGCATCCGTTATACAAGTCATGGCAATACCCCTGCACTCGCAACAGTACTGGGCTATCAGGGTTATCTCACCAACAACTGTACAAAAGAGATTTTCGATGTCGGCGTACTAAACTCAGGTATTCCAAAACCGCAACGATAAGATTATGACGACAACACCTCGGAGCTCAACTCCCCGGGACACTGCCACAACCCCTAAATGTCAGGAGGCAACCAAGACAATGTTGTCATCATAAAACCATCGGAACGATTGTAATATACCCGCGTGATCCTAAATTTTTTTTTAGTGAAATTTGAGAAGAGAAGAGTCAAAACTCTACGTCAGGATGCCTTACCAGAAGGTCGAAGGGACTGGGAAGTAAAAAGAATTCCTAAACTCTCCGATATATAATTCCCAAATGACTCAAAACATTTTTCTAGACACAACTCTGCCACTAAAGACGATCAAACAGTGGGGGCTCCTAAGGTCGGGAAAGGCTCTGATTACCAACTTGTAACGCCCTCGATGCGGCTATATCTCCCACGTGTCGAGGCACGACTTAGAGGCATAACCGCATTGAAAGCAATGTCGCAAGTGAGGTAAACTTCACACAATCCATGTAATAAATTAAGGGGAAAGATACATAGTTGGCTTACAGTCGCCACTTCACACAAGTACATAAATAACAACCATCATACAGATTACACTCAAGGTCCGACTACGGTACCAAAATGAAAGAAGACTACCCCAAATGCTAAACAGATCCCCGGATCACCCAACTGGGCTCCACTACTGATCATCTGGAAAAGAAACATAGTAACGGCCACGTTCCTCGTCGAACTCCCATGTGAGCTCGGTCGCGCCATCTGCACTGGCATCGTTGGTACCTGCAACTGTGGTGATAATATCTGTGAGTCACGGGGACTCAGCAATCTCACACCCGCGAGATCAAGACTATTTAAGCTTAAAGGTGGGAAAGGACAGTGAGGTGGAGCTGCAGCAAGCGACTAGCATATGGTGGCTACAGCGCAAAAGAGAGCGAGAAGAGAAGGCAATGCACGGTCGAGAAACTAAAAGTGATCAAGAAGTGATCCTGAAACAACCTACGTCAGCCATAACTCCAACACCGTGTTCACTTCCCGGACCCCGCCGAGAAGAGACCATCACGGTTACACACGCGGTTGATGTGTTTTAGTTAAGGTCAACTTCGGGTTTTCTACAACCGGACATCAACAAATTCCCATTTGCCTCATAACCGCGGGCACGGCTTTCGAAAGATAATACCCTGCAGGGGTGTCCCAACTTAGCCCATGATAAGCTCTCACGGTCAACGAAGAATATTCCTTCTACCGGGAAGACCCGATCAATCTCGGAATCCCGGACTACAAGACATTTCGACAGCAATAAAACAAGTCCAGCAAAACCGCCCGGTTGTGCCGACAAATCCTGATAGGAGCTGCACATATCTCGGTCTCAGGGCACATCCGGATAAGTCAAGCTACGAGTAAAACCAGCCCTCGAGTTGCCACGAGGTGGCCCCGCAGGTTGCTCGGTTCGGGCCAGCACTTAGAGAAGCACTGGTCCGGGGGGGCTAAAATAAAGATGACCCTCGGGCTCGCGAAAACCCGGGGGAAAAAGGGTAGGTGGTGGCAAATGGTAAAACCAATGTTGGGCCTTGCTGGAAAAGTCTTATTCAAAGCGAACTGTCAGGGGGGTCCCATAAATCACCCAACCGTGTAAGGAACGCAAACTCCGGGAACATAACACCGGTATGACGGAAACTAGGGTGGCAAGAGTGGAACAAAACACCAGGCATAAGGCCGAGCCTTCCACCCTTTACCAAGTATATAGATGCATTAATTAAATAAGAGGTATTGTGATATCCCAACAAGTAAACATGTTCCAACAAGGAACAACAAGATCATGTCCCAACAAGGAACAAACTTCATCTTCACCTGCAACTAGCAACGCTATAAGAGGGGCTGAGCAAAGCGGTAACATAGCCAAACAACGGTTTGCTAGGACATGGATGGTTAGGGGCTGACATGGCAATATAGGAGGCATGATATAGCAAGTGGTAGGTTTCGCAGCATAGGCATAGCAAAAGAGCGAGCAATCTAGCAAGCAAAGATAGAAGTGATTTCGAGGGTATGGTCATCTTGCCTGCAAGGTTCTCAGAGTTGTCGAAAGCTTGGTCCTCGAAAGCGTTCTCAACGGAATCCTCGTTCACGTACTCGTCTCCCGGCTCTACCCAAGACAAGAGAACAAGCAAAGGAACCAATATCAACCACGATGCAATGCGCAAGCAACATGATGTAAAACATGGCATGATATGCGAGAGGTGATATGCAATGCGAATGCATGCTCCGGAAGGACAAGGATGAACAAGGCATAATCTTGGCAACCCAAGCATGCCACTGGATAGATGAGGTGATTTCGGTTGAAATCGATATAAAGAACTCCGGAATCGGATGCACGGTTTGCAAATGGCAAGCAATACAAGAATGACACGAATCTGCCATAAACAGCATGATGCTGCATAGGAAGCAACAAGTAATTAAGCTACTGCACCCAGACATGGTAACAAAGCATATGACAGTAATCTACACAAGATGCTCGACAAAAGATGAACACTGAGATACGGCTAATTCACATCATAACAGGTCCAAACAAGCATGGCAAAAGTGCAAACGCTAACAAGTTCTCAGACTTGGTGAAATTAACAACATAGCAGAAAACTAACATCAGGATGACATGTTCAGAGCAACGAAACAACATGCTACATGTTCATAACATAGCAAAGAAAGGCATGGCATGGATCTACACATAGAACTTGACAAAAGTCTCTTACTGACCATAAGCCAAAAAGGATGAGAAAATAAGATTACACCCATGACAATTAAGCAAGTTTCGTTACAGGTTTCAGACTTAGCAGAAAACTGGACATGGCAGAAAACTAATAACGACTAAGCATGTTCGTGAGCTCGATGCACTCACTACAGAGCATTTCATGATAAACTAAGTATACATACATCAAGAAGACATGGCATAGTAATTAGACATGGCAAGAATAACATCATATCATGCAAGGATCAACTACACCAAGCTTGGCAAAATCGAATAACACGTAAACAATCTGCCAGCAACATTTTTAAGCAAAAATAGAGCTCGATTGACTCAAGCTATGGCACTCCATAATTGCAAACAAAGGCATGGATGGTTAGAGCAAATACTCAAGTTCAAAAATCCCTTACTGATCATGCTCAAATTATGTATGGATCTCTCAGAAACAACATGAATGCATGGCATGAAACTAACAGCAGTCAGGGACTTCGTGAAATCACTAAGTCTCTGAAATCAGCAACATCAGGTGACCTAGTTTGCATGCTTGTGCTCGTCACCACATAGATCACAAAATAACATGGAAAAATTCTATGGAAAGGTAACATGTCATATTGCAAAACTCATGTAGGACTCAACTTCATAGGAGGTACACATCAATCATGGCAAAAATGACAAAAGTGCATGTTCAGATAAGATCCAGCAACTAACATCAACTAGCCCTCTTATAACAGCATTTCGGGCATCAAGATGACTTCAAATGAAAATCGTGCAATGGAACAAAGTGATGTACTCTTCGAGGCGAACAGTTTGACATATTATACGCGCAAAACGGAGCCACGGATGCAAAGTTATGGCATGATGAAGATGCGATGATGATGATGAAATTACAGGACTGAGAAAAATCGGGCTCGGGGAAGTCAACCCTCACGGATCCAAATCTGGATCGGGTCCGGCGACCAGGCGGGGCCGGCGGCCAGGCGGGGCGGCGGAGGCGAGCGGCGACCGCGGCGGCGAGGCGAGCGGCGGAGGCGGCGGGAGGCGGCGAAGGCGGCGGAGGCGAGCGGCAGGCGGCGGCCGGGACGAGGCGGCGCGCGCGGGCGGCGGATCTCGCAGGGCGACGGCGGCGGCGGTCGGCGGCGGCAGGGCGAGGCCGGCGCGGGCGCGCGGGAGGCGCTGGGCGGCGGCGGACCGGGCGCGCGGGCCCGCGGGGGCCGGCTGCGGGCTCGGGCGGGCCCCCGGCGGCGAAGTGGGCGCGGAGGGCGCGGCCAACGGGGTCGCGACACGTGGCGGCGGCGGGGCGGAGCGGACGCCTCCGGCCGGGCAGATTTTGTCCGGCGGCGGCGGGACTAGGGTTAGGGTAGTTTTGCCCGCAAATGGAGGAGGAGGAGGCCTATTTATAGCTAGAAGGAGCTAGGGAGCTCCAAATGGAGAGCGGTTTTCGGCCATGCGATCGTGATCGAACGGCGGAGGACAAGGGAGTGTCTTAGGTGGGTTGTTGGGCTGTTTTGAAGGCGTGTTGGGCTGCAACACACACGAGGCCTTCACGGTTACCCGGTTAACCATTGGAGTACCAAACGAACTCCGATTGACCCGAAACTTGACAGGCGGTCTACCGGTGCTATACCGAGGCCACATGTCAAACCGCGGTCCATTCCGAGAATGTTTAATACCCGCTCATGAAGAAACGTAAAAGGGGACGCCGGGGGACATAGGAGCGCCGGATTGCAAAACGGACAACGGGAAAGATGCTCGGATTTATGAGACGAACACGTATGCGAATGCGATGCACATGATGACATGATATGAAATGCATGACATGACCAAAATGCAAGACGGAGAGAACCCAACCACGGAGGGAATATGATAACACATAGCCGGAAATGGCAAGAGTTGGATTACAAATATGGCAAGTTACATCTGGGGCGTTACAATCTCTCAGGTTTAATAAACGACCACATCGAAGGTAATATTTCAAATTAAAACAAGCATTGCATAGCGCAGATGAACAAGTTTTCAGCGTACAGGATCACCCAAGCAAGTTTACTCAAATATTACATCTTTGGAACATTCATCCGCCACAAGGCGGGCACCCTTCAGGATGCCCTCATAATACATCTCAGGGTGGCGATGCTCCTTGCCCTGCGGTGGCCCATCCTTCAACAGCCGCTCCGCTTCCATTTTGCCCCAGTGTACCTTCACACGGGCAAGGGCCCTGCGGGAGCCCTCGATGCAGGCAGAGCTCTTGATAACCTGAAGCCACGCGCAGGCATCCGCTAGATGCCTCACCAGCTTGAAGTAGCTCCCAGGCATGGCCTCTCCAGGCCACAGCCGGACTATGAGACCCTTCATGGCCTGTTCGGCCACCTTATGGAGCTCGACCAGTAGCTTCAGCTGGTCGCTCAAGGGCACCGGGTGTCTGGTCTCAGCATACTGAGACCAGAACACCTTCTCCGTCGAGCTCCCTTCCTCGGCCCGGTAGTAGGTGGCGGCATCGGACACGCTGCAGGGCAAATCTGCGAATGCTCCTGGAGAGCTCCGGACTCGGGTAAGTAACAGTAATTCACTTTCACATGCTTGCTTTGCATATTGAAAGCCTTACCCGCTGCTATCTTCTTTATCGCCTCAATTTCCTGGAGAGCCTTTTGGGCTTCGGCCTTGGAAGACTTGGCGCTTTCGAGGGCCGCAGTGAGCTCGGACTCGCGAGTCTTCGACTCAAGCTCCAAACTCTCATGCTTTTTCACAAGAGCCTGGAGCTCTTGCTGCACCTCGGCAACCCGCGCCTCTTGCTTCCCCCGCTCGCTACACTCCGTGGCCGCTTTATCTTCAGCCTCGGATAGTGCTCGCTTCAGGGTCGGCACCTCAGTCGTGGCCCCTAGCACATCAATAACGATCCTATCATTTTTTGCAACTGCATCTTTTTTCTTATATACACATACAGACAAGGCATTACGTACCTTGGTTCTCCTCGAGCTGTTTCTTGGCAAGGCCGAGCTCTTTCTCGGACTGCTCGAGGTTCTGCTTCAGCACATCAACCTCCGCAGTCAGTGCGTCCGAGGTTAGCAGCGAAGCCTGCGCACGCATATCGACATAATTATGTTAGACTCCTGCAAATATTATTAGATCCTCTATTCGGCTTTTCTTTGTGAACACCGAACAGAGCATCAGAGGCAACTGTCTATGCGGTAATATTTTCACATATTTTTTACATACCTCAAAGCCCGTTAGAAGGCTAGCACAAGCTTCAGTCAGCCTGCTTTTGGTGGACTGAACTTTCTGGATGACCGCACTCATAATAGTGCGGTGTTCCTTGTCGATGGAGGCGCCGTTAAGCACCTCCAGCAAGTTATCCGGAGCCTTCGGTTGGACGGAGGTCACCGGCGCGGTAGGCTTGCCCTTCTTACCGGGGGGCCGCCTGCCGGACTCCGGAACCAATGAAGGTTCCGGTGCGGTGTCCGGCCCAGGGCCGGACTTGGAGCCCCTGGGGGTCTTGCCCCCCTTGCACCTGGAGTCCGGGACATCGCCTTGAGGCGCCCCCAGGACTGCCTCCCCTCGATTCGGAACCTCTTGGGACAATACCTTGGCATTGTCCACAGGGCGAGGGGAGGAGGCGTCCAGAAGTGAAAGGCTATTCACATCCGACAAACTTAAGGAGCCGCTCGACGACACGTCGATCCGGGCTCGGGGCGGACTGCATGATTATATCCGGCATCAGGGAAAGCTGTGCTATAAATTAACACTATGAATCACTCTGGTGTCTGAATACTTACGACTTCGCCAGGGGCTTGGCCCTGGGCGGCCACTCCTCCTCGCTGTCGGCGGCGTTGGTGGAGTAGTCCGGGGGAAGGGTCCTTCCCTTCTTGGACCCTCCGGCCTCCCCGGTTGGGGTGGCCTTCCTTTTCTTCTCTCCCCCTGCTGGAGGGGAAGTAGCCTCTTTTTCCTCCTCCTCGTCTTCGTGGGAGGAGTGTGCCTCGGAGTCATCGGCTGATGAGTCCGACACCACCGGGCGCCGGGAACTCTTCCGGGTTCCCGTGACCTTCTTCTTGGCCTTCTTCTTCGGCACCACGTAAGGTGCCGGAACCAGCAGCTTCGCCAAGCATGCGTCTGCTGGGCCTTCGGGCAAAGGAGCCGGACAGTCGATCTGTCCGGCCTTCTCCTGCCAGTCCTGTCAAAGGTACGGGAGCTTAGATCCCGCATAGAGTCAAACTATGAAAAATAAGTATCCTGTAAAGGGTAAAGCAACTTACTACGCTGGCTTGGCGCTTCGCGCAGAATCCGCGATCCTCGGAGGGGGAACCTCGGCGCCCTTGAATAGCACCTTCCAGGCATCCTCGTGCGTTGTATCGAAGAGCCTGGTCAGAGTTTGGTGCTGGGCCGGGTTGAACTCCCACAAGTTAAAAGCCCGTCATTGACATGGGAGGATCCAGCGGATGAGCATGACCAGGACTACGTTGACAGGTTTGACCAGGTTTGGAGTCCGGTTAGCTCTCCCGAATTACCCCATGACGGGCCGTTCTCTTGCCAGGAGGTGAGCCGTGTGGGGATGCCAGATCGGAATTTGGGGGCCGCTGCCCATTCAGGGTGATGCGGCTCGGCGATGTAGAACCACCCCAATTGCCACCCCTTGATGGTCTCCACGAAGGAGCCCTCAAGCCATATAACGTTGGGCATCTTGCCCACCATGGCGCCTCTGCACTCCGCCTGGCGACCGCCCAGTACCTTCGGCTTGTCGTTGAAGGTTTTCAGCCATAACCCGAAGTGGGGCTTGATGCGGAGGAAGGAATCGCACACGACGATAAATGCCGAGATGTTGAGGATGAAGTTCGGGGCCAGATCGTGGAAGTCCAGGCCATAGTAGAACATGAGCCCCGGGACGAATGGGTGGAGTGGGAAGCCTAGTCCGCGGAGGAAATGGGTGAGGAACACCACCCTCTCATGGGGCCTGGGGGTGGGGATGAGTTGCCCCTCATCTGGGAGCCGGTGCGCGATGTCGTCGGGCAGGTATCCGGCTCTCCTTAGCTTTTTGATGTTTCCCTCCGTGATGGAGGAGACCATCCACCTGCCTCCCGCTCCGGGCATAGTTGGAGAAGGTAGAGGTGGGAAACACAGACTTGGGTGCTGGAGCTCGAGTGTGCGAAAACGGATGAGCAAAGGAGGAAGAAGGCGTGGATGAAAAGGGGAATCCTTGTCCCTTTATATGGGCAGACCAAACTATGCGTCCCCACCAGCCTGGTAAAACTCGCTTATCCCCCAAGCGCCGTAATCAATGGCGCGGTTGGGTTACCCATGCCGGTATTGATGAGAATCTCGTGATAAGGGGACACGATCTCTGCTTCGACAAGACGTGCCAAGGAAACCGCCTCACAAAACGCGCTGAGGTGGGACAGTAAAAAACGATTCGAATGAAAACTTGGCTGTGGTGTGATGTCATGTTACAGAATACGTCAGCAGATTGGATTTGTGAAAATGCTATTCTCTCTCTCTCTCTCTCTCTCTCTCTCTCTCTCTCTCTGTGGTGGTATGTGGATTATGTTTTGCAGAGCCGGACACGATCCCTGTATTCAAAATCTTATATGAAGTATTCGGGGGAGGAACCCGCCTTGCAATGCCGAAGACAATCTGCGCGCCGGACTCGTCGTCATTGAAGCCTGGTTCAGGGGCTACTGAGGGAGTCCTGGATTAGGGGGTGTCCGGATAGCCGGACTATAACCTTTTGCCGGACTGTTGGACTATGAAGATACAAGATTGAAGACTTCGTCCCGTGTCCGGATGGGACTTTCCTTGGCGTGGAAGGCAAGCTTGGCAATACGGATATGTAGATCTCCTCCCATTGTAACCGACTCTGTGTAACCCTAGCCCCTCCAGTGTCTATATAAACCGGAGGGTTTAGTCCGTAGGACAACATAACAACAACAATCATACCATAGGCTAGCTTCTAGGGTTTAGCCTCTCTGATCTCGTGGTAGATCTACTCCTCTACTACCCATATCATCAATATTAATCAAGCAGGAGTAGGGTTTTACCTCCATCGAGAGGGCCAGAACCTGGGTAAAAACATTGTGTCCCTTGTCTCCTGTTACCATCCGCCTAGACGCACAGTCCGGGACCCCCTACCCGAGATCCGCCGGTTTTGACGCCGACACTCACTGTTCATCCCATCAATCGGCTTCAGCTAGCAGCAGTAGCGAAGGAATCGCTCGATCGGGTTCAGTTAATAGCCATCGATCGATCGCTCGGGTTCAGTAATGCGTAGCCTGCAGTGCAATCGCTCGGGTTCAGTTAGAGCCAACGCCTCGCACACACACGCGCGTACGTGTATGAGAGAAATGCGCATCGCTCGGCCCCCGACCTCCCACCGTAACCGGGAACTCCCCGAAAATTTCCTCCCCCTCGCTTCTACCACGGTTTTTTCCGTCATGGACGGCCCAAAGAATGTCATGCAGCTGCGTCTCCGGCCCGCCCAGGACGAAAAGCCTAGTTTCTGTCATGATTTTTGTCATAGAAGTAGGAGCCCACCACATCTATGATGATACCGGGTTTTGTCACAATTATCGTCATAGAAGTGTCATATGTATGACAGGAAAAAAATTTCGTTCGGCCCAAAATGTCACAGATGTGTATTTTTTTTGTAGTGCTTACCTACGCATCAAAACCAAAACGATAGTTTGTCAAGTTGGTGTTGTTTTGACCTTCACAAGGACCGGGCGTAGCCACACTCGGTTCAACTAAAGTTGGAGAAACTGACACCCGCCAGCCACCTGTGTGCAAAGCACGTCGGTAGAACCAGTCTCGTGTAAGCGTACGCGTAATGTCGGTCCGGGCCGCTTCATCCAACAATACCGCCAAACCAAAGTATGACATGCTGGTAAGCAGTATGAATTATATCGCCCACAACTCACTTGTGTTCTACTCGTGCATATAACATCAACGCATAAAACCTGGCTCGGATGCCACTGTTGGGGAACGTAGTAATTTCAAAAAATTTCTTATGCACACGCAATATCATGGTGATGCATAGCAACGAGAGGGGAGAGTGTTGTCTACATACCCTTGTAGACCGAAAGTGGAAGCGTTAGCACAACACGGTTGATGTAGTTGCATGTCTTCACGATCCGACCGATCAAGTACCAAACGCACGACACCTCCAAGTTCAACACAAGTTCATCCTGATGACGTCCCTCGAACTCCGATCTAGCCGAGTGTTGAGGGAGAGTTTCGTCAGCACGACGGTGTGGTGACGATGATGATGTTCTACCGACGCAGGGCTTCGCCAAAGCACCGCTAGAGTATTATCGAGGTGGACTATGGTGGAGGGGGGCACCGCACACGGCTAAAAGATCAAACGATCAATTGTTGTGTCTCTAGGGTGCCCCCTACCCCGTATATAAAGAGCAAGGGGGGAGGTGCGGCCGGCCAGGAGGGGCGCACCAAGAGGAGTCCTACTCCCACCGGGAGTAGTACTCCCTCCCTTTTCCTTGTTGGATTAGGAGTGGAGGGGGAAGAGGAGGGAGAGAGGAAGGAAAGGGGGGCGCCGCCCCCCTCTCCTTGTCCTATTTGGACTAGGGGGCGAGGGGCGCGCGGCCCTGCCCTGGCCGCCTCTCCTCTTCTCCACAAGGCCCACTATGACCCATTAAGCCCCCGGGGGGTTCTGGTAACCCCTCGGTACTCCGGTAAAATCCCGATTTCACCCGAAATACTTTCGATATCCAAATACAGGCTTCCAATATATCAATCTTCATGTCTCTACCATTTCGAGACTCCTCGTCATGTCCGTGATCACATCCGGGACTCTGAACAACCTTCGGTACATCAAAACTCATAAACTCATAATTTAACTGTCATCGAAACTTTAAGCGTGCGGACCCTACGGGTTCGAGAACTATGTAGACATGACCGAGACACATCTCCGGTCAATAACCAATAGCAGAACCTGGATGATCATACTGGCTCCCACATGTTCTACGAAGATCTTTATCGGTCAGACTGCATAACAACATACGTTGTTCCCTTTGTCATCGGTATGTTACTTGCCCGAGATTTGATCGTCGGTATCTCAATACCTTGTTCAATCTCGTTACCGACAAGTCTCTTTACTCGTTCTGTAATACATTATCCCGCAACCAACTCATTAGTTGCAATACTTGCAAGGCTTAAGTGATGTGCATTACCGAGAGGGCCAGAGATACCTCTCCGACAATCGGAGTGACAAATCCTAATCTCGAAATATGCCAACCGAACAAGTACCTTCGGAGACACCTGTAGAGCACCTTTATAATCACCCAGTTATGTTGTGACGTTTGGTAGCACACAAAGTGTTCCACCGGTAAACAGGAGTTGCATAATCTCATAGTCATAGGAACATGTATCAGTCATGAAGAAAGCAATAGCAACATACTAAACGGTCGAATGCTAAGCAAACGGAATGAGTCAAGTCAATCACATCATTCTCCTAATGACGTGTTCCCGTTAATCAAAGACAACTCATGTCAATGTCTAGGAAACATAACCACCTTTGATCAACGAGCTAGTCAAGTAGAGGCATACTGGTGACACTCTGTTTGTCTATGTATTCACACAAGTATTATGTTTCTGGTTAATACAATTCTAGCATCAATAATAAACATTTATCATGATATAAGGAAATAAATAATAACTTTATTATTGCCTCAAGGGCATATTTCCTTCAAAGGTCTCCTCCAGATCCTGAATCAAAGTTCTCGCCTCCCGAGACTTCACCACAATGTTGTCGACGTAGGCTTCTGCGTTCCTCCCGAGCTGCTGGCCCAGGGCGATGTGCATCAGCCGTTGAAAGGTTTCGCCCGCATTGCGCAACCCGAACGGCATGCACGTGTAGTAGTACACCCCGCAAGGGGTCAGGAAGGCCGTCTTCTCCACATCCTCTACTGCCATCTTGATCTGGTGATAGCCTGAAAACACATCCAGGAAGCACAGCAGGTCGCACTCGATGGTGGAGTCAACGATCTGGTCAATGCGCGGAAGCGGGAACGGATCTTGGGGATAGGCCTTGTTGAGGTTGGTGAAGTCGACACACATCCGCTCCTTCCCGCCTTTCTTTGGCACAACGATAGGGTTCGCTAGCCACTCGGGGTACCGGACCTCGTGAATGACACCTGCGGCCTCCAGCTTGCGGTTTTCCTGGACGATGAATGACTGCTTCTCCGTCGACCGTCGCCGTGCCTTCTGCTTCATAGGGCACACATTGGGGCACACCCTCAAGTGATGCTCAATCACTCCTCTTGGGACCCCTACCAGCTGACCGGGCTCCCAGGCGGATACTTCCTTGTTTGCGTGCAAGAACCTTACCAATGCTTCCTCTTGATCTGGGTCGAGGTTGGCACCTATGGTGAAGGTGGCTCCAGAAGACCCATCTTCCTTGACCGGCACCTGCTTGGTTTCCGCCCGATCTTGAGTGAACAACTGCTTCTTCTTGGCCGGCGCGACCCCCTTGACTCTTGAGGGGGCCTCGTCGGCTGATCGCGCTTCCGCGGTGGTCTTGAGGGCAACCTTGAGTGCCACCAGAGCTTCCTTGGTATCTCCGACTATGGTGAGGACGTCCTTGCTCCCAGGCATCTTCATGAGGTTGTAGGCTGGATGGGTCGCCGCCATAAACTGGGCCAGATCCGGATACCCGAGGATGGCATTGAACGGAAGGCCAATGCGGGCGATGTCGAAGTCGATCAACTCAGCGCAGTAGTTGTCACGGGTGTCGAAGGTCACGGGAAGACGGATCTGCCCCAGGGGGCTGGAGGAGCCACCACCGACTCCGGAGAAGGGCTTGCCGGCCTGGTGAGGCAGCCCCCGAGGAGGTCTTGTGTCATCCGCCTCGCGAGGCTTCGCCCCTCGCGAGGGTCTTGAGTGTTTGCCGGTGAAGATGGTTCGTACATGGCCGCTAGTAGCGCCACGCCGTGGGCCACAGGCAGGCAAGTCTGGGGACTGATACATCTCCAACGTATCTATAATTTTTGATTGTTCCATGCTATTATATTATCTGTTTTGGATGTTTAATGGGATTTATTATACACTTTTATATTATTTTTGGGACTAACCTACTAACCCAAGGCCAAGTGCAAATTGCAGTTTTTTGCCTATTTCAGTGTTCCGCAGAAAAGGAATATCAAACGGAATCCAAACGGAATGAAACCTTCGAGAGAGTGATTTTTCAAACAAACATGATCAAGAGGACTTGGAGTGGACGTCAAGAAAGAAGCGAGGAGGCCACGAGGAAGGGAAGCGCGCCTGCCACCCTGGGCGCGCCCCCACCCTCGTGGGCCCCTCGCAGCTCGACCGACCTACTTCTTCCTCCTGTATATACCCAGATACCCCGAAACCATCCGGGAGCACCACAAAACCCTATTTCCACCACCGCAACCTTTTGTACTCGTGAGATCCCATCTTGGGGCCTTTTCCGGCGCTCCGCCAGAGGGGAAATCGATCATGGAGGACTTCTATATCAACACCATAGCCTCCGATGATGTGTGAGTACTTTAACTCATACCTTCGGGTCCATAGTTATTAGCTAGATGGCTTATTCTCTCTCTTTGGATCTCAATACAAAGTTCTCCTCGATCTTCTTGGAGATCTATCCGATGTAACTCTTTGCAGTGTGTTTGTCGAGATCCGATGAATGGTGGGTTTATGATCAAGATTATCAATGAAAAGTATTTGAATCTCCTCTGAATTCTTTTATGTATGATTTGTTATCTTTGCAAGTCTCTTCGAATTATCAGTTTGGTTTGGCCACCTAGACTGATCTTTCTTGCAATGGGAGAAGTGCTTAGCTTTTGGTTCAATCTTGCATTGCTCGATCCCAGTGACAGTAGGGGAAACGACATGTATTGTATTGTTGCCATCGAGGATAAAAAGATGGGGTTTATATCACATTTCTTGAGTTTATCCCTCTACATCATGTCATCTTGCCTAATGTGTTACTTTGTTCTTATGAACTTAATACTCTAGATGCATGCTGGATAGCGGTCGATGTGTGGAGTAATAGTAGTGGATGCAGAAACGTTTCGGTCTACTTGTCGCGGACGTGATGCCTATATACATGATCATGACTAGATATTCTCATAATTATGCACTTTTCTATCAATTGCTCGACAGTAATTAGTTCACCCACCGTAATACTTATGCTATCTTGAGAGAAGACACTAGTGAAACTTATGGCCCCCGGGTCTATTTTCCATCATATAAGTTTCCAATCTATTTTATTTTGCAGTCTTTACTTTCAATCTTTATCATAAAAATACCAAAAATATTATCTTATCACATCTATCAGAACTCACTTTTGCAAGTGGCCGTGAAGGGATTGACAACCCGTTTATCGTGTTGCTTGCAAGGTTCTTATTTGTTTGTGTAGGTACGAGGGTCTTGCGCATGCCCTCCTAGTAGATTGATACCTTGGTTCTCAAAACTGAGGAAAATACTTACGCTACTTTTTTGCATCACCCTTTCCTCTTCAAGGGAAAACCAATGCATGCTCAAGAGGTAGCAAGAAGGATTTCTGGCACTGTTGCCGGGGATTCTATGCACAAGTCAAGACATACCAAGTACCCATCACAAACTCTTATCCCTCGCATTACATTATTTGCCATTTGCCTCTCGTTTTCCTCTCCCCCATTCACCCTTGCCGTTTTATTCGCCCTCCCTTTTCGTTCGCCTCTTTTTCGCTTGCTTCTTGTTTGCCTGTGTGTTGGATTGCTTGCTTGCCACAAAAAAAACTTGCTGCTGAACGTAGGGAATATGATATGAGTTTTCATGATTTACCTTACCATTATTATGGTAATACCTAGATCTATTCTTGCCTTTATGCCTAGCTAGGGGCGTTAAACGATAGCGCTTGTTGGGAGGCAACCCAATTTTATTTTTATGTCTTGATTTTTGGTTGTATTTAGTAATAAATCTTTGATATAGCTTTTGTTTAGAAGTGGTTTCATGTTTTAATTAGTGTTTTCCCAAGTAGAACCTTTGGGAATACCTCGGTGAAGTCTTTTTGATCTTGCTGTAAAAAACAGAAACTTTAGCGCTCACGAGATTAGCTACAACGTTTTACTGGAGAGTGATATTTAGTTGATTCTTTTTGTAGATGATTAATAGATAAATTCCTCACGTCCAGACTTCTATTTTATAATTTTTGGAGTTCCATAATTATGCGTTTGACACATATTACTACAGACTGTTCTGTTTTTGACAGATTCTGTTTTTCGTGTGTTGTTTGCTTATTTTGATGAATCTATGGCTAGTATCGGAGGTTATGAACCATAGATAAGTTGGAATACAATAGGTTTAATACCAATATAAATAAAGAATGTGTTCATTACAGTACCTTGAAGTGGTGGTTTGTTTTCTTTCGCTAACAGAACTCATGAGATTTTTTGTTAAGTTTTGTGTTGTGAAGTTTTCATGTTTTGGGTAAAGATTTGATGGATTATGGAACAAGGAGTGGCAATATACTAAGATTGGGGACGCCCAAGGCACCCCAAGGTTAAATACAAGGACAACCAAAATCCTAATTTGGGGATGCCCCAGAAGGCATCCCCTCTTTTGTCTTCGTCCATCGGTAACTTTACTTGGAGCTATATTTTTGTTCACCACATGATATGTGTTTTGCTTGGAGCGTCTTGTATGATTTGAGTCTTTGCTTTTTAGTTCAACACAATCATCCTTGCTGTACACACCTTTTGGGAGACACACACATTAATCAGAATTAGAATACTCTATGTGCTTCACTTATATCTTTTGAGCTAAACAATTTTGCTCTAGTGCTTCACTTATATCTTTTAGAGCACGGTGGTGGTTTCATTTTATAGAAATTATTGATCTCTCATGATTCACTTATATTATTTTAAGAGTCTTTTATAACAGCATGGTAATTAGCTTTGGCTATAAAATTAGTCCTAATATGATAGGCATCCAAGATGGATATAATAAAAACTTTCATATAAGTGCATTGAATACTAAGAGATGTTTGATACTTGATGATTGTTTTGAGATATAGAGATAGTGATATTAAAGTTGTGCTAGTTGAGTAGTTTTGAATTTGAGAAATACTTGTGTTGAAGTTTGCAAGTCCCGTAGCATGCACGTATGGTAAACGTTGTGTAACAAATTTGAAACATGAGGTGTTCTTTGATTGTCATCCTTATGAGTGGCGGTCGGGGACGAGCGGTGGTCTTTTCATACCAATCTATCCCCCTAGGAGCATGCTCGTAGTGCTTGGTTTTTGATGACTTGTAGATTTTTGCAATAAGTATGTGAGTTCTTTATGACAATGTTGAGTCCATGGATTATACGCACTCTCACCCTTCCATCATTGCTAGCCTCTTCGGTACCGTGCATTGCCCTTTCTCACCTTGAGAGTTGGTGCAAACTTCGCCGATGCATCCAAACCCCGTGATACGATACGCTCTATCACACATAAACCTCCTTATATCTTCCTAAAAACAGCCACCATACCTACCTATTATTGCATTTCCATAGCCATTCCGAGATATATTGCCATGCAACTTTCCACCGTTCCGTTTATTATGACGCACTTCATCATTATCATATTGCCTTGCATGATCATGTAGTTGACATCGTATTTGTGGCAAAGCCACCATGCATATTATTTCATACATGTCACTCTTGATTCATTGCCCATGCCGGTACACCGCCGAAGGCATTCATATAGAGTCATATTTTGTTCTAGTATCGAGTTGTAATCATTGAGTTGTAAATAAATAGAAGTGTGATGATCATCATTAATAGAGCATTATCCCAAATAAAAAAGAGAAATGCCAAATAAAAAAAGAAAGGCCCAAAAAAGAAAAAAGGGACAATTCTACCATCCTTTTTCCACAGTTGTACTTCAAAGTAGCACCATGATCTTTATGATAGAGAGTCTCTTGTTTTGTCACTTTCATATACTAGTGGGAATTTTTCATTATAGAACTTGGCTTGTATATTCCAACATTGGGCTTCCTCAAATTCCCTAGGTCTTCATGAGCAAGCAATTTGGATGCACACCCACTTAGTTTATTTTGTTGAGCTTTCATACATTTATAACTCTAGTGCGTCTATTGCATGGCAATCCCTACTCCTTGCATTGACATCAATTGATGGGCATCTCCCTAGCTAGTTGATTAGCCATGTCAATGTGAGAATTTATCCTTTTTATGTCTTCTCCACATAACACACATCATTATATTCCATTCCACCCATAGTGCTATATCCATGGCTCAAGCTCATGTATTGCGTGAAAGTTGAAAAAAGTTTGAGATTACTAAAGCATGAAACAATTGCTTGGCTTGTCATCGGGGTTGTGCATGATGAGGGCATTATTGTGTGATGAAAATGGAGCATGACCAAACTATATGATTTTGTAGGGATGAACTTTCTTTGGCCATGTTATTTTGAGAAGACATAATTGCTTAGTTAGTATGCTTGAAGTATTATTATTTTTATGTCAATATTAAACTTTTATCTTGAATCTTTCGGATCTGAACATTCATGCCACAATAAAGAGAATTACTTAGAAAATTATGTTAGGTAGCATTCCACATCAAAGATTCTATTTTTATCATTTACCTACTCGAGGACGAGCAGGAATTAAGCTTGGGGATGCTTGATACGTCTCCAACGTATCTATAATTTTTGATTGTTCCATGCTATTATATTATCTATTTTGGATGTTTAATGGTCTTAATTATACACTTCTATATCATTTTTGGGACTAACCTACTAACCCAAGGCCCGGTGCAAATTGCTGTTTTTTACCTATTTCAGTGTTTCGCAGAAAAGGAATATCAAACGGAATCCAAATGGAATGAAACCTTCGGGAGAGTGATTTTTGGAACAAACGTGATCTAGAGGACTTGGAGTGGATGTCAAGAAAGAAGCAAGGAGGCCACGAGGCAGGGAGGCATGTCTGCCCCCCTGGGCGCACCCCCACCCTCGTGGGCCCCTCGTAGCTCCACCGACCTACTTCTTCCTCCTATATATACCCATTTACCCCTACACCATCCAGGAGCACCACGAAACCCTATTTCCACCGCCGTAACCTTCTGTACACGTGAGATCCCATCTTTGGGCCTTTTCGGTGCTCCGCCCGAGGGGGAATCGCTCACAGAGGGCTTCTACATCAACACCATAGCCTCTCCGATGATGTGTGAGTAGTTTACCTTAGACCTTCAGGTCCATAGTTATTACCTAGATTGCTTCTTCTCTCTCTTTGGATCTCAATACAAAGTTCTCCTCGATCTTCTTGGAGATCTATTCGATTTAACTCTTTTTGCGGTGTGTTTGTCGACATCCGATGAAATGTGGGTTTCTGATCAAGATTATCTATGAACAATATTTGAATCTCCTCTGAATTCTTTTATGTATGATTTGTTATCTTTGCAAGTCTCTTCGAATTATCAGTTTGGTTTGGCCTACTAGATTGATCTTTCTTGCAATGCAAGAAGTGCTTAGCTTTGGGTTCAATCTTGCATTGCTCGATCCAAGTGACAGTAGGGGAAATGACACATATTGTATTGTTGCCATCGAGGATAAAAATATGGGGTTTATATCATATTGCTTGAGTTTATCCCTCTACATCATGTCATCTTGCCTAATGCGTTACTCTGTTCTTATAAACTTAATACTCTAGATGCATGCTGGATAGAGGTCGATGTGTGGAGTAATAGTAGTAGATGCAGAATCGTTTCAGCCTACTTATCGCGGACGTGATGCCTATATACATGATCATGCCTAGATATTATCATACTTATGCACTTCTATATCAATTGCTCGACAGTAAATTGTTCACCCACCGTAATATTTATGCTATCTTGAGAGAAGACACTAGTGAAACCTATGCCCCCCCCCCCCCCCCCGGGTCTATTTTCCATCATATAAGTTTCCAATCTATTTTATTTTGCAATCTTTACTTTCAATCTTTATCATAAAAATACCAAAAATATTATCTTATCATCTCTATCAGATCTCACTTTTGCAAGTGGCCGTGAAGGGATAGACAACCCCTTTATCGCGTTGGTTGCAAGGTTCTTATTTGTTTGTGTAGGTATGAGGGACTTGCGTGTGGCCTCCTACTGGATTGATACCTTGGTTCTTAAAACTGAGAGAAATTCTTACGCTACTTTGTTGCATCACCCTTTCCTCTTCAAGGGAAAACCGACGCATGCTCAAGAGGTAGCAGGGACCCCCGTTCCTAGGACGCTGACAATCACTAGTACTATATCCGGCTCTGTATAATAGTCCCAACCCTGAATCACAAGGGCAAATTACTTAAGCGAAAGCAAGTTCTGTCTTTTGATGATTTTGCTGGTGAGACATTACGTCCAGCCACTTTATTATTTCGAATCATTTTTCGGCCTCCCGTTTCTCATTTCGAGACGCAGCCTCCGGCGACACATCTTGTGAAGTAGAGAGCGTGCCCCCTTATTACGGGATTCTCATCAATACAGGTTTGGAAAACCCAACCGTGCTATTTCGCACGACCCCTTGGGAATAGGCAAGCTTTAAGGCTCGTGGGGAACGCATGATATTCACTGCCTTTATAAGGAGTTAAGGTTCCCCCTTTTTACCCCACGACTTCCTCTTCCTCAGCCCATCCGCCCTCAAGATCCAGCGCCCAAGCTTCAACCTTCTCTGTTCCCAGAAAGTACTCCAGCCATGTCCGGCTCCGGAGCGCAGGGCAAGTGGATGGCTTCCTCCGTTATGGAGAGAAACATCAAGGAACTCCGGGAAGCGGGGTACCTGGCCAAGGAGATCGCCCACCGGCTCCCGGCCAAAAAGCAGATCATCCCCACACCAAAGCACAATGAGAGGGTAGTGTTTATCCCTCATTTCCTCCGCGGACTGGGGCTACCCCTTCATCCTTTCATCCGCAGCATCATGTTTTAGTACGGGCTGGATTTCCATGATCTATCCCCGAATTTCTTCCTCAACATTTTGGCGTTTATCATCGTATGCGAGGCATTCCTCCGCATTTCCCCCCACTTCGGCCTGTGGCTCAAGTTCTTCAACGTGAAGCCAAAAGTGGTGGACAGCTAGCATGCGGATTGCGGTGGCGCTATGGTGAGCAAGCTTCCCAATGTCACTTGGCCCAAGGGTACCTTCGTGGAGACCGTGAAGGGATGGCAGCAGGGGTGGTTCTATCTCACAGAGCCCCGTGACTCCACATGGACGGCTCCTACTAAGTTCAAATCCAGACCCCAATGCGGCTGTCATCCTGGCTCAATAAGGGCCTAGACTGGGCGTCGTCTGACGAGGTGATGATGCTGCAGAAGCGTATCAAGAGCATGGTAGATAAGAATACCAGCCTCACCAGTGTGATCCAGGTGATGGTCTTCCACCGGATTCTCCCGTGTCAGGCGCGTCAAGATTTCATGTGGGAGTTCAACCCAGCTGGTCCCCGGACCCTGCAGCGGTTCTTCGGCATGAAGCACGAAGACATGTGGAAGCTGCTTTTCAAGACCCAGAAGTCATGGCCGGAGACAACCGAAGACCTCGGCTACGACTGCACCCACGCCGAGACCCCCGTAAGTCCTATGATAGTCTTACTTTGCAAGTCCAAGGAGCATACTAAACTCCCCATTCTCTCCGCATGGCTGGATGAAGAAAGCGGAACGGATTCACTATCTGGCTCCGCTGCCAGAAGACACAGCTATTCCTCTGTTGACGATGATGCTGGTCCTGATGCTGTACCAGGTGCCGGAAAAGAAAGCCAAGAAGAAGGGCAAGGAGGCCAAGAGTGGCCTCCGCCGTAAAGGTGCTTCGGACATAGTGTCCGAAGACACCAAAACTCTCTCCTCCCCTGATGAAGAGGAAGAGGAGGAAGAAGAGAGCACTCCCCCCCTAAGGGGGAGAAGAAGAAGAGGGCAGCTTCCGCCGATCTAGAGGCGGAAGCGTCCAAGAAAGGGAGGACCCCCCTTACGGATGACTCCGAGTCGGACGCCGATGAGTGGCACCCCAGGCCGAAGCCCCTGGATGGATCGTAAGTACTCAAAGGTACATATATATCCGGCTTTTCTGCCTTATGGTTGTAACATCTTTAAATTGCGTGCTGGAGTCCGGTTCATGTCCTGCCCCAGCGATCTTCCTCTTCTGGGAATTTGCTGGGTCCGAACATGATGGATAGTAAGTCACCTCCCCCACTGCTGCGGATAACACTGAGGTGTCGTCCCGAAGGACCCTTCTGGAATAGGGAGAGGTGCCGGAGGCTGCCAAGGCAGTGCTGAAGGGTGACACTCCTGCAGCCGAGAACATGGGGGAACCAACCCCCATGGAGACTGGAGACGGTGGCCATTCCCAATTTGGCCCCAACCAAATGTCATTCCGGAGAACCATACGGCTCCGGAGATAGATGAGAAGCCTCCTTCGAAAGAAGGGGGCGTGCCCACCCCACCGACGACTTCTGTCAATGCGGAGGTGTCAGACACTCTGGTGGAAGCGCTTCAGAGCGCCACCATTATGGAAGAGCATCGCACCCTTATGGGTACAGTGATTGAAAAGGTTCAGTCCGTGAAGAGCAGATTGAATGAAGCCTACGCTAGCCTTCTGAGAGGCTTTGAGGTATGTGAAATAATGCTTTTTAGCTATGTATAAGAGTAATGCATGTGTATAGATAGTGGCCCCTGAGACTCTGTTCGGTGTTCAGAAAGAAAGAACGAACAGAGGATCTAATAACTCTCCCGGGAGGTTAACATACGTATCTGTTTGAACAAACAGGCTTTGATGCAGGCGTCAACTGCCCATGCCGCCGAAGCGTCCGAGCTAAGGCGGAAGTTAGAGAAAATGCAAGGTATGTGACACCGAAAACATGTCTGAAATGAGAGCAGATCTGAATTGTGATCTGAATGAACTTTCATAATAATGCTCACAACTGATGCAGCGGAGGTCGAGACCCTGAGGAACACGCTGGCCGAAGCCCAGAAGGAGGCGGAGGTGGAATGAGCCTCCCGCCTTAAACATGAATCACGGGTGGAGGAAGTCCAGCAAGAGCTCAAGGATGCCATAGGCAAATATGAGTCTTGAAAGCGCAAGATTTCGAAGCAAGGTTCCGAACTTCCTAAGGCCCTCCAAAGTGCACAGGAGGCCCAGACTGAAGCCCAAAGTGCTATCCGGGAGATCCAAGAGGCAAAGCAGATTGCGGCAGGTAAGGCCTTTAACATGCAGACCAAATTCGCGAGGAAAAGGTATATCTTGCTAACCCGGATTTGGAGTTATCCAGGAGCATTTGCGAACCTGCCCCGGAGTGTTGCTGATGCTGCAGAGTTCTTCTGGGCCGAAGAGGGGAGCTCAATGGAGAAGCTGTTCTGGTTGCAGTACCTTGCGCCAGAGCATCCCGTGCCCCTCAACGATCAACTGGAGCAATTGACCGAACTGCATAGGGTAGCCGAATTGGCCACGAGGGATTTGATAATCCGTCTTTGGCCCGCCGAGCCCATGCCCAGTAGCTACTTCGGCCTTGTGAAGCGGCTGGTCAGTGCCTACCCTCGGCTCGATGCCGTAAAGCGGTTCTTCTGCATCGAAGGTGCATGGATGGCCTTTGCCCGTGTCAAGGTACAGTGGGCGAAGATGAACGCCATCAGGCTTTCAACCGAGGGGCCGCTTGCCGGCATGGAGCATCGCACGGCAGAGCGTTATTTCGACGATGTCCTGGAAGGGCCCCGCATTGTAGAGCGCCAGTGCTCGAAGGACATTATTTTTGAATGAATGTAACTTGATTGTCCGAACTATGTATTATAGAACAAGACTTATGTATAATATGTTGCTTGTCTTACCTCAAATTTTTCCTCTTGTGCGGCCGTTTATGATATCTGAGAGTTGGCCAGTCATCGGCTTCAGCCCCCACGTAGGGAGTACAGGGGTGTTCAGAATAGCACCTAAACACTCTTGGCCCATCAAATTTAGTCCTTGAAGGAGGTGTTAGTGCGGCGAACCAGGCAATCAGACTGTATGGCTTTATCGCTATCACTTAGCCATAAGAGTTTGATAATGCGGTTGTAGTGCAGCCCCTGGTTTGATTCAATTATCTGAACTTTGGTGCAATGTATGGCTGACCGAGATAAGGACAGTTCATTGCGTAAAGCAGAAAAAATCGCAAGAGATTTGTAGTTAGTCTTCTAATAGCTGACCAGCTCTCACCGCACCATGACAGTCAGTTTTCGGCTTTCTCTACTAAGGTGTTTATCTGGATGAGACGGAAACATAATCGCAGTATTTCTCCCTTTACTGCCTTAGCGAACAATCGGAACGTAAGGCAATAACCACAGGAGCCGGGCAACCCAACTATTTACCAAAGACATGATTCAGAGACGATGCATATACTGCTTTATTCGTGACGCCGAATTGTACTATAAAATTGTTCGGACTTACTATTGTTTATTTGAAGCAATGTTCATGTCCAGATGGATCCCCTAGCGATTTAAGTCAAGCTGAGGTGTTCATGGCAATAAGGCAAAGAAAAAGGAATAAAATTTAAGTAATAAGCCAGTGCCGTATTACTATGACGCCTGAACTGCTAGATCATACTCTTCTCATCAGGAATGTCTTGCCTTGCAAAACGAGAGAGTTTTTGGAACTGAGTGTTGTATTGATAGACAGACATGGTGCCTTGCTTGAGATTGCGGAATTCCTCACGCTTAAGCTCAACAACACTTTCTGGAATGTGGTGCGCTTTGAAGTCACGGCGGAAATCATCCCAAGTAATGACACGACCTCCTCTGGAATCTTTGTATTGCTAGAACCACTCAGCAGCTTGGTCTTTGAGTTGAAAAGAGGCAAACTTGACAAAGTCCTCAGGTCTCACATTGCTGCACTCGAAATGCTTGCTGATGTCCACGAGCCAATCATCGGCGTCTGTGGCCTCGACACAGTAGCTGAAGGTTTTTGGCTGATTAGCAAGGAACTGGTTCAGTGAAGCGAAGTGCGGCTGATTGTTGCCTTGGCCTTGATTCTCTTGATTAGCTTGCCCTTGGTTGCGATCTTCCAAGAGCTGAATCAGAATCTGAGCATTGGCATTTGTGGCAGTCATCAGGGCCTGCCAAGCTTCCGGAGGCGGAGGTGGTGGCGGAGGGTTAGCCTGATTCCCTTCATTGCGTTCCGGATTCTCACGCGTTGGTGGAGCCATCCTGAAAAGGGTGACATCCATTAGCATCTTGACAGAGATATATTGAGGCTGAATCAAAGGAACGAAATTGCAACATATAGTCTTCACAATTAACATTCGAACGAGAATGAACGAATGAATTCCAATGTAAATCATCATACTTCCAAAGCTGAGAAGCCACTTAGAACATGGTAAGAAATAAAATCAACAAGGTACGGATGTGAACAAATACTTGGTAAGGATTACCCAATCACAAACCAAATATCTGCGGAAGAAATACTAGAGCTACAGGAATTCCCACTTATAAACTCCCGAAACTTTCCGGTTATGCAATCAGGTGTTGGGGATACAGGGGAAGCATAATATCTCACCCAAACTAGCAAATCCTACAACCAGCTGTATCCATCCTTCAACACATAACCAAGAAACCTTCAGAAATCGTCTACCTCAACCTTCGAAAAAGCATCCGTTATACAAGTCATGGCAATACCCCCGCACTCGCAACAGTACTGGGCTATCAGGGTTGTCTCACCAACAACTGTACAAAAGAGATTTTCGATGTCGGCGTACTAAACTCAGGTATTCCAAAACCGCAACGATAAGATTATGACGACAACACCTCGGAGCTCAACTCCCCGGGACACTGCCACTACCCCTAAATGTCAGGAGGCAACCAAGACAATGTTGTCATCATAAAACCATCGGAACGATTGTAATATACCCGCGTGATCCTAAATTTTTTTTAGTGAAATTTGAGAAGAGAAGAGTCAAAACTCTACGTCAGGATGCCTTTCCAGAAGGTCGATGGGACTGGGAAGTAAAAAGAATTCCTAAACTCTCCGATATATAATTCCTAAATGACTCAAAACATTTTTCTAGACACAACTCTACCACTAAAGACGATCAAACAGTGGGGGCTCCTAAGGTCGGGAAAGGCTCTGATTACCAACTTGTAACGCCCTCGATGCGGCTATATCTCCCACGTGTCGAGGCATGACTTAGAGGCATAACCGCATTGAAAGCAATGTCGCAAGTGAGGTAAACTTCACACAATCCATGTAATAAATTAAGGGGAAAGATACATAGTTGGCTTACAGTCGCCACTTCACACAAGTACATAAATAACAACCATCATACAGATTACACTCAAGGTCCGACTACGGTACCAAAATGAAAGAAGACTACCCCAAATGCTAAACAGATCCCCGGATCACCCAACTGGGCTCCACTACTGATCATCTGGAAAAGAAACATAGTAACGGCCACGTTCCTCGTCGAACTCCCATGTGAGCTCGGTCGCGCCATCTGCACTGGCATCGTTGGTACCTGCAACTGTGGTGATAATATCTGTGAGTCACGGTTGCAAAGTTATGGCATGATGAAGATGCGATGATGATGATGAAATTACAGGACTTAGAGAAAAATCGGGCTCGGGGAAGTAAACCCTCACGGATCCAAATCTGGATCGGGTCCGGCGACCAGGCGGGGCCGGCGGCCAGGCGGGGCGGCGGAGGCGAGCGGCGACCGCGGCGGCGAGGCGAGCGGCGGAGGCGGCGCGAGGCGGCGAAGGCGGCGGAGGCGAGCGGCAGGCGGCGGCCGGGACGAGGCGGCGCGCGCGGGCGGCGGGGCGGCGGATCTCGCGGGGCGACGGCGGCGGCGGTCGGCGGCGGCAGGGCGAGGCCGGCGCGGGCGCGCGGGAGGCGCTGGGCGGCGGCGGACCGGGCGCGCGGGCCCGCGGGGGCCGGCTGCGGGCTCGGGCGGGCCCCCGGCGGCGAAGTGGGCGCGGAGGGTGCGGCCAACGGGGTCGCGACACGTGGCGGCGGCGGGGCGGAGCGGACGCGTCCGGCCGGGCAGATTTTGTCCGGCGGCGGCGGGACTAGGGTTAGGGTAGTTTTGCCCGCAAATGGAGGAGGAGGAGGCCTATTTATAGCTAGAAGGAGCTAGGGAGCTCCAAATGGAGAGCGGTTCTCGGCCACGCGATCGTGATCGAACGGCGGAGGACAAGGGAGTGTCTTAGGTGGGTTGTTGGGCTGTTTTGAAGGGGTGTTGGGCTGCAACACACACGAGGCCTTCACGGTTACCCGGTTAACCGTTGGAGTACCAAACGAACTCCGATTGACCCGAAACTTGACAGGCGGTCTACCGGTGCTATACCGAGGCCACATGTCAAACCTCGGTCCATTCCGAGAATGTTTAATACCCGTTCACGAAGAAACGTAAAAGGGGACGCCGGGGGACATAGGAGCGCCGGATTGCAAAACGGACAACGGGAAAGATGCTCGGATTTATGAGACGAACACGTATGCGAATGCGATGCTCATGATGACATGATATGAAATGCATGACATGACCAAAATGCAAGACGGAGAGAACCCAACCACGGAGGGAATATGATAACACATAGCCGGAAATGGCAAGAGTTGGATTACAAATATGGCAAGTTACATCTGGGGCGTTACAATCTCTCAGGTTTAATAAACGACCACATAGAAGGTAATATTTCAAATTAAAACAAGCATTGCATAGCGCAGATGAACAAGTTTTCAGCGTACAGGATCACCCAAGCAAGTTTACTCAAATATTACATCTTTGGAACATTCATCCGCCACAAGGCGGGCACCCTTCAGGATGCCCTCATAATACATCTTAGGGTGGCGATGCTCCTTGCCCTGCGGTGGCCCATCCTTCAACAGCCGCTCCACTTCCATTTTGCCCCAGTGTACCTTCACACGGGCAAGGGCCCTGCGGGAGCCCTCGATGCAGACAGAGCTCTTGATAACCTGATGTAACGCCCTCGATGCGGCTATATCTCCCACGTGTCGAGGCACGACTTAGAGGCATAACCGCATTGAAAGCAATGTCGCAAGTGAGGTAATCTTCACACAATCCAGGTAATAAATAAAGGGGAAAGATACATAGTTGGCTTACAATGGCCACTTCACACAAGTACATAAATAACATCCATCAAACAGATTACACTCAAGGTCCGACTATGGTACCAAAATGAAAGAAGACTACCCCAAGTGCTAAACAGATCCCCGGATCACCCAACTGGGCTCCACTACTAATCATCTGGAAAAGAAACATAATAACGGCCACGTTCCTCGTCGAACTCCCAAGTGAGCTCGGTCGCATCATCTGCACCGACATCGTTGGTACCTGCAACTGAGGTGATAATATCTGTGAGTCACGGGGACTCAGCAATCTCACACCCACGAGATCAAGACTATTTAAGCGTAAAGGTGGGAAAGGGGTTTATGAGGTGGAGCTGCAGCAAGCGACTAGCATGTGGTGGCTATAGCGCAAAAGAGAGCGAGAAGAGAAGGCAAAGCACGGTCGTGAAGCTAGAAGTGATCAAGAAGTGATCCTGAAACAACCTACGTCAGACATAACTCCAACAACCGTGTTCACTTCCCGGACCCCGCCGAGAAGAGACCATCACGGTTACACACGCGGTTGATGTGTTTTAGTTAAGGTCAACTTCGGGTTTTCTACAACCGGACATCATCAAATTCCCATCTGCCTCATAACCGCGGGCACGGCTTTCGAAAGATAATACCCTGCAGGGGTGTCCCAACTTAGCCCATGATAAGCTCTCACGGTCAACGAAGGATATTCCTTCTACCAGGAAGACCCGATCAATCTCGGAATCCCGGACTACAAGACATTTCGACAGCAATAAAACAAGTCCAGCAAAACCGCCCGGTTGTGCCGACAAATCCTGATAGGAGCTGCACATATCTCGGTCTCAGGGCACATCCGGATAAGTCAAGCTACGAGTAAAACCAGCCCTCGAGTTGCCACGAGGCAGGTTGCTCGGTTCGGGCCAGCACTTAGAGAAGCACTGGTCCGGGGGGGCTAAAATAAAGATGACCCTCGGGCTCGCGAAAACCCGGGGGAAAAAGGTAGGTGGTGGCAAATGGTAAAACCAATGTTGGGCCTTGCTGGAAAAGTCTTATTCAAAGCGAACTGTCAAGGGGGTCCCATAAATCACCCAACCGTGTAAGGAACGCAAACTCCGGGAACATAACACCGGTATGACGGAAACTAGGGTGGCAAGAGTGGAACAAAACACCAGGCATAAGGCCGAGCCTTCCACCCTTTACCAAGTATATAGATGCATTAATTAAATAAGAGGTATTGTGATATCCCAACAACTAAACATGTTCCAACAAGGAACGACAAGCCCATGTTCCAACAAGGAACAAACTTCATCTTCACCTGCAACTAGCAACGCTATAAGAGGGGCTGAGCAAAGTAGTAACATAGCCAAACAACGGTTTGCTAGGACATGGATGGTTAGGGGCTGACATGGCAATATAGGAGGCATGATATAACAAGTGGTGGGTATCGCAGCATAGGCATAGCAAAAGAGCGAGCAATCTAGCAAGCAAAGATAGAAGTGATTTCGAGGGTATGGTCATCTTGCCTGCAAGGTTCTCAGAGTTGTCGAAAGCTTGGTCCTCGTAAGCGTTCTCAACCGGTTCCTCGTTCACGTACTCGTCTCCCGGCTCTACCCAAGACAAGAGAACAAGCAAAGGAACCAATATCAACCACGATGCAATGCGCAAGCAACATGATGCAAAACATGGCATGATATGCGAGAGGTGATATGCAATGTGTATGCATGCTCCGGAAAGACAAGGATGAACAGGGCATAATCTTGGCAAACCAAGCATGCCGCTGGATAGATGAGGAGATTTCGGTTGAAATCGATATAAAGATCACCGGAATCGGATGCACGGTTTGCAAATGGCAAGCAATACAAGAATGACACGAATCTGCCATAAACAGCATGATGCTACTTAGCAAGCAACAAATAATTAAGCTACTGCACCCAAACATGTCAACAAAGCATATAACCATAATCTACTCAAGATGCTCGACAAAAGATGAACACTGAGCTACGGCTAAATCAAATCATAACAGGTTCAAACAAGCATGGCAAAAGTGCAACTTATAGCAGATTCACAGACTTAGAGAAATAACAGCAAGTCAGGAAAACAACATCAGGGTGACGTGTTCAGAGCAACGAAACAACATTCTACAGGTTCAGAACATAGCAAAGAAAGGCATGGCATGAATCTACTCATAGCACTTGACAAAAGTCTCTTACTGACCAAAAGCCAAAAAGGATCAGAAAATATGATTACACCCATGACAAATAAGCAAGTTTCGTTACAGGTTTCAGACTTAGCAGAAAACTGGACATCGCAGAAAACTGATAACGACTAAGCATGTTCGTGAGCTCGATGCACTCACTACAGAGCAATTCATGATAAACTAAGCATACATACATCAATAAGACATGGCATAGTAACTAGACATGGCAAGAATAACATCATATCATGCAAGGATCAACTCCATCAAGCTTGGCAAAATTGAATAACACGTAAACAATCTGCCAGCAATATTTTGAAGCAAAAGTAGAGCTCGATTGACTCAAGCTATGGCACCCCATAATTGCAAACAAAGGCATGGATGGATTATGCAAATACTCAAGTTCAAAACTCCCTTACTGATCATGCTCAAATTATGCATGGATCTCTCAGAAACAACATGAATACATGGCATAAAAGTAACAGCAGTCAGGGACTTCGTGAAATCACTAAGTCTCTGAAATCAGCAACATCAGGTGACCTAGTTTGCATGCTTGTGCTCGTCACCACATAGATCACAAAATAACATGGCAAAATTCTATGGAAACAGCAATATCATCATCCCTACTTTGCATGCAATTTCTAGCCACCTCAAGCATCACAAAAATACATATCAAAATTCCCTGGAAAGGTAACATGGCATATTACAAAACACATATATAGCTCAACCTCATAGGAGGTACACATCAATCATGGCAAAAATGACAAAAGTGCATGTTCAGATAAGATCCAGCAACTAACATCAACTAGCCCTCTTCTAACAGCATTTCGGGCATCAAGATGACTTTAAATGAAAATTATGCAATGGAACAAAATGATCTACTCTTCGAGGCGAACAAAATGACATATTATACGCGTGAAACGGAGCTACGGATGCAAAGTTATGGCATGCGAAACAAGTGATGATCATGATGAAAATTAAAGGACTTAGAGATTTCGGGGAGGGGTAAAAGTCAACCACCGATTTGGATCTGAGATCCGGCGGGCACGGATGACGAGGACGGCCGGAACTCGCCGGAGTTGCGGCGGCGCGGCGAGGCGGGCGCGCGGCGGGGCGGGGCCGGCCGGATCCGGCCGGGCCTGGCCGGATCTGGCGCCGGCGGGCGGCGGAGGAAGGAGGCGCGGTGGCGCCGGAGGAGGCGGCGGGGCGGGGCCGGCGACGAGGCAGCGGCGGCGACCGGCGTCGAGGCGCGGGGCGCGGCGCTGGAGGCGGAGGAGGCGGGCGGCGCTGGAGCGCGGAGGCGGGCGGCGGCGCTGGACCGAGCGCGGGCGGCGGAGACATGGGAGTGACTTAGAAGGGTTATGGGGCTGTTTTGAAGGGGTGTTGGGCTGCAACACACACGAGGCCTTCACGGTTACCCGGTTAACCGTTGGAGTAACAAACGAACTCCGATTGACCCAAAACTTGACAGGCGGTCTACCGGTGCTATACCGAGGCCACACGTCAAACCTCGGTCCATTCCGAGAATGTTTAAAACCCGCTCACGAAGAAATGTAAAAGGGGACGCCGGGGAACATAGGAGCGCCGGATTGCAAAACGGACAACGGGAAAGATGCTCGGATTTATGAGACGAACGCGTATGCGAATGCGATGCACATGATGACATGATATGAAATGCATGACATGACCAAAATGCAAAACGGAGAGAACCCAACCACGGAGGAAATATCATAGCACATAGCCGGAAATGGCAAGAGTTGGATTACAAATATGGCAAGTTACATCGGGGGCGTTACACCTGAAGCCACGCGCAGGCATCCGCTAGATGCCTCACCAGCTTGAAGTAGCTCCCAGGCATGGCCTCTCCAGGCCACAGCCGGACTATGAGACCCTTCATGGCCTGTTCGGCCACCTTATGGAGCTCGACCAGTAGGTTCAGCTGGTCGCTCAAGGGCACCGGGTGTCTGGTCTCAGCATACTGAGACCAGAACACCTTCTCCGTCGAGCTCCCTTCCTCGGCCCGGTAGTAGGTGGCGGCATCGGACACGCTGCAGGGCAAATCTGCGAATGCTCCTGGAGAGCTCCGGACTCGGGTAAGTAACAGTAATTCACTTTCACATGCTTGCTTTGCATATTGAAAGCCTTACCCGCTGCTATCTTCTTTATCGCCTCAATTTCCTGGAGAGCCTTTTGGGCTTCGGCCTTGGAAGACTTGGCGCTTTCGAGGGCCGCAGTGAGCTCGGACTCGCGAGTCTTCGACTCAAGCTCCAAACTCTCATGCTTTTTCACAAGAGCCTGGAGCTCTTGCTGCACCTCGGCAACCCGCGCCTCTTGCTTCCCCCGCTCGCTGCACTCCGTGGCCGCTTTATCTTCAGCCTCGGATAGTGCTCGCTTCAGGGTCGGCACCTCAGTCGTGGCCCCTAGCACATCAATAACGATCCTATCATTTTTTGCAACTGCATCTTTTTTCTTATATACACATACAGACAAGGCATTACGTACCTTGGTTCTCCTCGAGCTGTTTCTTGGCAAGGCCGAGCTCTTTCTCGGACTGCTCGAGGTTCTGCTTCAGCACATCAACCTCCGCAGTCAGTGCGTCCGAGGTTAGCAGCGAAGCCTGCGCACGCATATCGACATAATTATGTTAGACTCCTGCAAATATTATTAGATCCTCTATTCGGCTTTTCTTTGTGAACACCGAACAGAGCATCAGAGGCAACTGTCTATGCGGTAATATTTTCACATATTTTTTACATACCTCAAAGCCCGTTAGAAGGCTAGCACAAGCTTCAGTCAGCCTGCTTTTGGTGGACTGAACTTTCTGGATGACCGCACTCATAATAGTGTGGTGTTCCTTGTCGATGGAGGCGCCGTTAAGCACCTCCAGCAAGTTATCCGGAGCCTTCGGTTGGACGGAGGTCACCGGCGCGGTAGGCTTGCCCTTCTTACCGGGGGGCCGCCTGCCGGACTCCGGAACCAATGAAGGTTCCGGTGCGGTGTCCGGCCCAGGGCCGGACTTGGAGCCCCTGGGGGTCTTGCCCCCCTTGCACCTGGAGTCCGGGACATCGCCTTGAGGCGCCCCCAAGACTGCCTCCCCTCGATTCGGAACCTCTTGGGACAATACCTTGGCATTGTCCATAGGGCGAGGGGAGGAGGCGTCCAGAAGTGAAAGGCTATTCACATGCGACAAACTTAAGGAGCCGCTCGACGACACGTCGATCCGGGCTCGGGGCGGACTGCATGATTATATCCGGCATCAGGGAAAGCTGTGCTATAAATTAACACTATGAATCACTCTGGTGTCTGAATACTTACGACTTCGCCAGGGGCTTGGCCCTGGGCGGCCACTCCTCCTCGCTGTCGGCGGCGTTGGTGGAGTAGTCCGGGGGAAGGGTCCTTCCCTTCTTGGACCCTCCGGCCTCCCCGGTTGGGGCGGCCTTCCTTTTCTTCTCTCCCCCTGCTGGAGGGGAAGTAGCCTCTTTTTCCTCCTCCTCGTCTTCGTGGGAGGAGTGTGCCTCGGAGTCATCGGCTGATGAGTCCGACACCACCGGGCGCCGGGAACTCTTCCGGGTTCCCGTGACCTTCTTCTTGGCCTTCTTCTTCGGCACCACGTAAGGTGCCGGAACCAGCAGCTTCGCCAAGCATGCGTCTGCTGGGCCTTCGGGCAAAGGAGCCGGACAGTCGATCTGTCCGGCCTTCTCCTGCCAGTCCTGTCAAAGGTACGGGAGCTTAGATCCCGCATAGAGTCAAACTATGAAAAATAAGTATCCTGTAAAGGGTAAAGCAACTTACTACGCTGGCTTGGCGCTTCGCGCAGAATCCGCGATCCTCGGAGGGGGAACCTCGGCGCCCTTGAATAGCACCTTCCAGGCATCCTCGTGCGTTGTATCGAAGAGCCTGGTCAGAGTTTGGTGCTGGGCCGGGTTGAACTCCCACAAGTTAAAAGCCCGTCATTGACACGGGAGGATCCAGCGGATGAGCATGACCAGGACTACGTTGACAGGTTTGACCAGGTTTGGAGTCCGGTTAGCTCTCCCGAATTACCCCATGACGGGCCGTTCTCTCGCCAGGAGGTGAGCCGTGTGGGGATGCCAGATCGGAATTTGGGGGCCGCTGCCCATTCAGGGTGATGCGGCTCGGCGATGTAGAACCACCCCGATTGCCACCCCTTGATGGTCTCCACGAAGGAGCCCTCGAGCCATATAACGTTGGGCATCTTGCCCACCATGGCGCCTCTGCACTCCGCCTGGCGACCGCCCAGTACCTTCGGCTTGTCGTTGAAGGTTTTCAGCCATAACCCGAAGTGGGGCTTGATGCGGAGGAAGGAATCGCACACGACGATAAATGCCGAGATGTTGAGGATGAAGTTCGGGGCCAGATCGTGGAAGTCCAGGCCATAGTAGAACATGAGCCCCGGGACGAATGGGTGGAGTGGGAAGCCTAGTCCGCGAAGGAAATGGGTGAGGAACACCACCCTCTCATGGGGCCTGGGGGTGGGGATGAGTTGCCCCTCATCTGGGAGCCGGTGCGCGATGTCGTCGGGCAGGTATCCGGCTCTCCTTAGCTTTTTGATGTTTCCCTCCGTGACGGAGGAGACCATCCACCTGCCTCCCGCTCCGGGCATAGTTGGAGAAGGTGGAGGTGGGAAACACAGACTTGGGTGCTGGAGCTCGAGTGTGCGAAAGCGGATGAGCAAAGGAGGAAGAAGGCGTGGATGAAAAGGGGAATCCTTGTCCCTTTATATGGGCAGACCAAACTATGCGTCCCCACCAGCCTGGTAAAACTCGCTTATCCCCCAAGCGCCGTAATCAATGGCGCGGTTGGGTTACCCATGCCGGTATTGATGAGAATCTCGTGATAAGGGGACACGATCTCTGCTTCGACAAGACGTGCCAAGGAAACCGCCTCACAAAACGCGCTGAGGTGGGACAGTAAAAAACGATTCGAATGAAAACTTGGCTGTGGTGTGATGTCATGTTACAGAATACGTCAGCAGATTGGATTTGTGAAAATGCTATTCTCTCTCTCTCTCTCTCTCTCTCTCTCTCTCTCTCTCTCTCTGTGGTGGTATGTGGATTATGTTTTGCAGAGCCGGACACGATCCCTGTATTCAAAATCTTATATGAAGTATTCGGGGGAGGAACCCGCCTTGCAATGCCGAAGACAATCTGCGCGCCGGACTCGTCGTCATTGAAGCCTGGTTCAGGGGCTACTGAGGGAGTCCTGGATTAGGGGGTGTCCGGATAGCCGGACTATAACCTTTTGCCGGACTGTTGGACTATGAAGATACAAGATTGAAGACTTCGTCCCGTCTCCGGATGGGACTTTCCTTGGCGTGGAAGGCAAGCTTGGCAATACGGATATGTAGATCTCCTCCCATTGTAACCGACTCTGTGTAACCCTAGCCCCTCCAGTGTCTATATAAACCGGAGGGTTTAGTCCGTAGGACAACATAACAACAACAATCATACCATAGGCTAGCTTCTAGGGTTTAGCCTCTCTGATCTCGTGGTAGATCTACTCCTCTACTACCCATATCATCAATATTAATCAAGCAGGAGTAGGGTTTTACCTCCATCGAGAGGGCCAGAACCTGGGTAAAAACATTGTGTCCCTTGTCTCCTGTTACCATCCGCCTAGACGCACAGTCCGGGCCCCCTACCCGAGATCCGCCGGTTTTGACGCCGACACTCACTGTTCATCCCATCAATCGGCTTCAGTTAGCAGCAGTAGCGAAGGAATCGCTCGATCGGGTTCAGTTAATAGCCATCGATCGATCGCTCGGGTTCAGTAATGCGTAGCCTGCAGTGCAATCGCTCGGGTTCAGTTAGAGCCCAACGCCTCGCTCGGGTTCAGTTAGAGCCAACGCCTCGCACACACACGCGCGTACGTGTATGAGAGAAATGCGCATCGCTCGGCCCCCGACCTCCCACCGTAACCGTGAACTCCCCAAAAATTTCCTCCCCCTCGCTTCTACCACGGTTTTTTCCGTCATGGACGGCCCAAAGAATGTCATGCAGCTGCGTCTCCGGCCCGCCCAGGACGAAAAGCCTATTTTCTGTCATGATTTTTGTCATAGAAGTAGGAGCCCACCACATCTATGATGATACCGGGTTTTGTCACAATTATCGTCATAGAAGTGTCATATGTATGACAGGAAAAAAATTTCGTTCGGCCCAAAATGTCACAGATGTGTATTTTTTTTGTAGTGCTTACCTACGCATCAAAACCACAACGATAGTTTGTCAAATTGGTGTTGTTTTAACCTTCGCAAGGACCGGGCGTAGCCACACTCGGTTCAACTAAAGTTGGAGAAACTGACACCCGCCAGCCACCTGTGTGCAAAGCACGTCGGTAGAACTAGTCTCGTGTAAGCGTACGCGTAATGTCGGTCCGGGCCGCTTCATCCAACAATACCGCCAAACCAAAGTATGACATGCTGGTAAGCAGTATGAATTATATCGCCCACAACTCACTTGTGTTCTACTCGTGCATATAACATCAACGCATAAAACCTGGCTCGGATGCCACTGTTGGGGAACGTAGTAATTTCAAAAAAATTCTTATGCACACGCAATATCATGGTGATGCATAGCAACGAGAGGGGAGAGTGTTGTCTACATACCCTTGTAGACCGAAAGTGGAAGCGTTAGCACAACGCGGTTGATGTAGTTGCATGTCTTCACGATCCGACCGATCAAGTACCAAACGCACGACACCTCCAAGTTCAACACAAGTTCATCCTGATGACGTCCCTCGAACTCCGATCTAGCCGAGTGTTGAGGGAGAGTTTCGTCAGCACGACGGTGTGGTGACGATGATGATGTTCTACCGACGCAGGGCTTCGCCAAAGCACCGCTAGAGTATTATCGAGGTGGACTATGGTGGAGGGGGGCACCGCACACGGCTAAAAGATCAAACGATCGATTGTTGTGTCTCTAGGGTGCCCCCTACCCCGTATATAAAGAGCAAGGGGGGAGGTGCGGCCGGCTAGGAGGGGCGCACCAAGAGGAGTCCTACTCCCACCGGGAGTAGTACTCCCTCCCTTTTCCTTGTTGGATTAGGAGTGGAGGGGGAAGAGGAGGGAGAGAGGAAGGAAAGGGGGGCGCCGCCCCCCTCTCCTTGTCCTATTCGGACTAGGGGGCGAGGGGCACGCGGCCCTGCCCTGGCCGCCTCTCCTCTTCTCCACAAGGCCCACTATGACCCATTAAGCCCCCGGGGGGTTCCGGTAACCCCTCGGTACTCCGGTAAAATCCCGATTTCACCCGAAATACTTTCGATATCCAAATACAGGCTTCCAATATATCAATCTTCATGTCTCTACCATTTCGAGACTCCTCGTCATGTCCGTGATCACATCCGGGACTCTGAACAACCTTCGGTACATCAAAACTCGTAAACTCATAATTTAACTGTCATCGAAACTTTAAGCGTGCGGACCCTACGGGTTCGAGAACTATGTAGACATGACCGAGACACATCTCCGGTCAATAACCAATAGCAGAACCTGGATGATCATACTGGCTCCCACATGTTCTACGAAGATCTTTATCGGTCAGACTGCATAACAACATACGTTGTTCCCTTTGTCATCGGTATGTTACTTGCCCGAGATTTGATCGTCGGTATCTCAATACCTTGTTCAATCTCGTTACCGACAAGTCTCTTTACTCGTTCTGTAATACATTATCCCGCAACCAACTCATTAGTTGCAATACTTGCAAGGCTTAAGTGATGTGCATTACCGAGAGGGCCAGAGATACCTCTCCGACAATCGGAGTGACAAATCCTAATCTCGAAATATGCCAACCGAACAAGTACCTTCGGAGACACCTGTAGAGCACCTTTATAATCACCCAGTTATGTTGTGACGTTTGGTAGCACACAAAGTGTTCCACCGGTAAACAGGAGTTGCATAATCTCATAGTCATAGGAACATGTATAAGTCATGAAGAAAGCAATAGCAACATACTAAACGGTCGAATGCTAAGCAAACGGAATGAGTCAAGTCAATCACATCATTCTCCTAATGACGTGTTCCCGTTAATCAAAGACAACTCATGTCAATGGCTAGGAAACATAACCACCTTTGATCAACGAGCTAGTCAAGTAGAGGCATACTGGTGACACTCTGTTTGTCTATGTATTCACACAAGTATTATGTTTCTGGTTAATACAATTCTAGCATCAATAATAAACATTTATCATGATATAAGGAAATAAATAATAACTTTATTATTGCCTCAAGGGCATATTTCCTTCAAAGGTCTCCTCCAGATCCTGAATCAAAGTTCTCGCCTCCCGAGACTTCACCACAATGTTGTCGACGTAGGCTTCTGCGTTCCTCCCGAGCTGCTGGCCCAGGGCGATGTGCATCAGCCGTTGAAAGGTTTCGCCCGCATTGCGCAACCCGAACGGCATGCAAGTGTAGTAGTACACCCCGCAAGGGGTCAGGAAGGCCGTCTTCTCCACATCCTCTACTGCCATCTTGATCTGGTGATAGCCTGAAAACACATCCAGGAAGCACAGCAGGTCGCACTCGATGGTGGAGTCAACGATCTGGTCAATGCGCGGAAGCGGGAACGGATCTTGGGGATAGGCCTTGTTGAGGTTGGTGAAGTCGACACACATCTGCTCCTTCCCGCCTTTCTTTGGCACAACGATAGGGTTCGCTAGCCACTCGGGGTACCGGACCTCGTGAATGACACCTGCGGCCTCCAGCTTGCGGTTTTCCTGGACGATGAATGACTGCTTCTCCGTCGACCGTCGCCGTGCCTTCTGCTTCATAGGGCACACATTGGGGCACACCCTCAAGTGATGCTCAATCACTCCTCTTGGGACCCCTACCAGCTGACCGGGCTCCCAGGCGAATACTTCCTTGTTTGCGTGCAAGAACCTTACCAATGCTTCCTCTTGATCTGGGTCGAGGTTGGCACCTATGGTGAAGGTGGCTCCAGAAGACCCATCTTCCTTGACCGGCACCTGCTTGGTTTCCGCCCGATCTTGAGTGAACAACTGCTTCTTCTTGGCCGACGCGACCCCCTTGACTCTTGAGGGGGCCTCGTCGGCTGATCGCGCTGTCGCGGTGGTCTTGAGGGCAACCTTGAGTGCCACCAGAGCTTCCTTGGTATCTCCGACTATGGTGAGGACGTCCTTGCTCCCAGGCATCTTCATGAGGTTGTAGGCTGGATGGGTCGCCGCCATAAACTGGGCCAGATCCGGATACCCGAAGATGGCATTGAACGGAAGGCCAATGCGGGCGATGTCGAAGTCGATCAACTCAGCGCAGTAGTTGTCACGGGTGTCGAAGGTCACGGGAAGACGGATCTGCCCCAGGTGGCTGGAGGAGCCACCACCGACTCCGGAGAAGGGCTTGCCGGCCTGGTGAGGCAGCCCCCGAGGAGGTCTTCTGTCATCCGCCTCGCGAGGCTTCGCCCCTCGCGAGGGTCTTGAGTGTTTGCCGGTGAAGATGGTTCGTACATGGCCGCTAGTAGCGCCACGCCGTGGGCCACAGGCAGGCAAGTCTGGGGACTGATACATCTCCAACGTATCTATAATTTTTGATTGTTCCATGCTATTATATTATCTGTTTTGGATGTTTAATGGGATTTATTATACACTTTTATATTATTTTTGGGACTAACCTACTAACCCAAGGCCAAGTGCAAATTGCAGTTTTTTGCCTATTTCAGTGTTCCGCAGAAAAGGAATATCAAACGGAATGAAACCTTCGAGAGAGTGATTTTTCAAACAAACATGATCAAGAGGACTTGGAGTGGACGTCAAGAAAGAAGCGAGGAGGCCACGAGGAAGGGAAGCGCGCCTGCCACCCTGGGCGCGCCCCCACCCTCGTGGGCCCCTTGCAGCTCGACCGACCTACTTCTTCCTCCTATATATACCCATATACCCCGAAACCATCCGGGAGCACCACAAAACCCTATTTCCACCGCCGCAACCTTTTGTACTCGTGAGATCCCATCTTGGGGCCTTTTCCGGCGCTCCGCCAGAGGGGGAATCGATCATGGAGGACTTCTATATCAACACCATAGCCTCCGATGATGTGTGAGTACTTTAACTCATACCTTCGGGTCCATAGTTATTAGCTAGATGGCTTATTCTCTCTCTTTGGATCTCAATACAAAGTTCTCCTCGATCTTCTTGGAGATCTATCCGATGTAACTCTTTGCAGTGTGTTTGTCGAGATCCGATGAATGGTGGGTTTATGATCAAGATTATCAATGAAAAGTATTTGAATCTCCTCTGAATTCTTTTATGTATGATTTGTTATCTTTGCAAGTCTCTTCGAATTATCAGTTTGGTTTGGCCACCTAGACTGATCTTTCTTGCAATGGGAGAAGTGCTTAGCCTTGGGTTCAATCTTGCATTGCTCGATCCCAGTGATAGTAGGGGAAACGACATGTATTGTACTGTTTCCATCGAGGATAAAAAGATGGGGTTTATATCACATTTCTTGAGTTTATCCCTCTACATCATGTCATCTTGCCTAATGTGTTACTCTGTTCTTATGAACTTAATACTCTAGATGCATGCTGGATAGCGGTCGATGTGTGGAGTAATAGTAGTGGATGCAGAAACGTTTCGGTCTACTTGTCGCGGACGTGATGCCTATATACATGATCATGACTAGATATTCTCATAATTATGCACTTTTCTATCAATTGCTCGACAGTAATTAGTTCACCCACCATAATACTTATGCTATCTTGAGAGAAGACACTAGTGAAACTTATGGCCCCCGGGTCTATTTTCCATCATATAAGTTTCCAATCTATTTTATTTTGCAGTCTTTACTTTCAATCTTTATCATAAAAATACCAAAAATATTATCTTATCATCTCTATCAGAACTCACTTTTGCAAGTGGCCGTGAAGGGATTGACAACCCGTTTATCGTGTTGCTTGCAAGGTTCTTATTTGTTTGTGTAGGTACGAGGGTCTTGCGCATGCCCTCCTAGTAGATTGATACCTTGGTTCTCAAAACTGAGGGAAATACTTACGCTACTTTTTTGCATCACCCTTTCCTCTTCAAGGGAAAACCAATGCATGCTCAAGAGGTAGCAAGAAGGATTTCTGGCACCGTTGCCGGGGATTCTATGCACAAGTCAAGACATACCAAGTACCCATCACAAACTCTTATCCCTCGCATTACATTATTTGCCATTTGCCTCTCATTTTCCTCTCCCCCATTCACCCTTGCCGTTTTATTCGCCCTCTCTTTTCGTTCGCCTCTTTTTCGCTTGCTTCTTGTTTGCCTGTGTGTTGGATTGCTTGCTTGCCACAAACAAAACTTGCTGCTGAACGTAGGGAATATGATATGAGTTTTCATGATTTACCTTACCATTATTATGGTAATACCTAGATCTATTCTTGCCTTTATGCCTAGCTAGGGGCGTTAAACGATAGCGCTTATTGGGAGGCAACCCAATTTTATTTTTATGTCTTGATTTTTGGTTGTATTTAGTAATAAATCTTTGATATAGCTTTTGTTTAGAAGTGGTTTCATGTTTTAATTAGTGTTTTCCCAAGTAGAACCTTTGGGAATACCTCGGTGAAGTCTTTTTGATCTTGCTGTAAAAAACAGAAACTTTAGCGCTCACGAGATTAGCTACAACGTTTTACTGGAGAGTGATATTTAGTTGATTCTTTTTGTAGATGATTAATAGATAAATTCCTCACGTCCAGACTTCTATTTTATAATTTTTGGAGTTCCATAATTATGCGTTTGACACATATTACTACAGACTGTTCTGTTTTTGACAGATTCTGTTTTTCGTGTGTTGTTTGCTTATTTTGATGAATCTATGGCTAGTATCGGAGGTTATGAACTATAGATAAGTTGGAATACAGTAGGTTTAATACCAATATAAATAAATAATGAGTTCATTACAGTACCTTGAAGTGGTGGTTTGTTTTCTTTCGCTAACAGAACTCATGAGATTTTTTGTTAAGTTTTGTGTTGTGAAGTTTTCAAGTTTTGGGTAAAGATTTGATGGATTATGGAACAAGGAGTGGCAATATACTAAGATTGGGGACGCCCAAGGCACCCCAAGGTTAAATACAAGGACAACCAAAATCCTAATTTGGGGATGCCCCAGAAGGCATCCCCTCTTTTGTCTTCGTCCATCGGTAACTTTACTTGGAGCTATATTTTTGTTCACCACATGATATGTGTTTTGCTTGGAGCGTCTTGTATGATTTGAGTCTTTGCTTTTTAGTTCAACACAATCATCCTTGCTGTACACACCTTTTGGGAGAGACACACATTAATCAGAATTAGAATACTCTATGTGCTTCACTTATATCTTTTGAGCTAAACAATTTTGCTCTAGTGCTTCACTTATATCTTTTAGAGCACGGTGGTGGTTTCATTTTATAGAAATTATTGATCTCTCATGATTCACTTATATTATTTTAAGAGTCTTTTATAACAGCATGGTAATTAGCTTTGGCTATAAAATTAGTCCTAATATGATAGGCATCCAAGATGGATATAATAAAAACTTTCATATAAGTCCATTGAATACTAAGAGATGTTTGATACTTGATGATTGTTTTGAGATATAGAGATAGTGATATTAAAGTTGTGCTAGTTGAGTAGTTTTGAATTTGAGAAATACTTGTGTTGAAGTTTGCAAGTCCCGTAGCATGCACGTATGGTAAACGTTGTGTAACAAATTTGAAACATGAGGTGTTCTTTGATTGTCATCCTTATGAGTGGCGGTCGGGGACGAGCGGTGGTCTTTTCATACCAATCTATCCCCCTAGGAGCATGCTCGTAGTGCTTGGTTTTTGATGACTTGTAGATTTTTGCAATAAGTATGTGAGTTCTTTATGACAATGTTGAGTCCATGGATTATACGCACTCTCACCCTTCCATCATTGCTAGCCTCTTCGGTACCGTGCATTGCCCTTTCTCACCTTGAGAGTTGGTGCAAACTTCGCTGATGCATCCAAACCCCGTGATACGATACGCTCTATCACACATAAACCTCCTTATATCTTCCTAAAAACAGCCACCATACCTACCTATTATTGCATTTCCATAGCCATTCCGAGATATATTGCCATGCAACTTTCCACCGTTCCGTTTATTATGACGCACTTCATCATTATCATATTGCCTTGCATGATCATGTAGTTGACATCGTATTTGTGGCAAAGCCACCATGCATATTATTTCATACATGTCACTCTTGATTCATTGCCCATGCCGGTACACCGCCGAAGGCATTCATATAGAGTCATATTTTGTTCTAGTATCGAGTTGTAATCATTGAGTTGTAAATAAATAGAAGTGTGATGATCATCATTAATAGAGAATTATCCCAAATAAAAAAGAGAAATGCCAAATAAAAAAAGAAAGGCCCAAAAAAGAAAAAAGGGACAATTCTACCATCCTTTTTCCACAGTTGTACTTCAAAGTAGCACCATGATCTTTATGATAGAGAGTCTCTTGTTTTGTCACTTTCATATACTAGTGGGAATTTTTCATTATAGAACTTGGCTTGTATATTCCAACATTGGGCTTCCTCAAATTCCCTAGGTCTTCATGAGCAAGCAATTTGGATGCACACCCACTTAGTTTATTTTGTTGAGCTTTCATACATTTATAACTCTAGTGCGTCTATTGCATGGCAATCCCTACTCCTTGCATTGACATCAATTGATGGGCATCTCCCTAGCTAGTTGATTAGCCACGTCAATGTGAGACTTTATCCTTTTTATGTCTTCTCCACATAACACACATCATTATATTCCATTCCACCCATAGTGCTATATCCATGGCTCAAGCTCATGTATTGCGTGAAAGTTGAAAAAAGTTTGAGATTACTAAAGCATGAAACAATTGCTTGGCTTGTCATCGGGGTTGTGCATGATGAGGGCATTATTGTGTGATGAAAATGGAGCATGACCAAACTATATGATTTTGTAGGGATGAACTTTCTTTGGCCATGTTATTTTGAGAAGACATAATTGCTTAGTTAGTATGCTTGAAGTATTATTATTTTTATGTCAATATTAAACTTTTATCTTGAATCTTTCGGATCTGAACATTCATGCCACAATAAAGAGAATTACTTAGAAAATTATGTTAGGTAGCATTCCACATCAAAGATTCTATTTTTATCATTTACCTACTCGAGGACGAGCAGGAATTAAGCTTGGGGATGCTTGATACGTCTCCAACGTATCTATAATTTTTGATTGTTCCATGCTATTATATTATCTATTTTGGATGTTTAATGGGCTTAATTATACACTTCTATATCATTTTTGGGACTAACCTACTAACCCAAGGCCCGGTGCAAATTGCTGTTTTTTACCTATTTCAGTGTTTCGCAGAAAAGGAATATCAAACGGAATCCAAATGGAATGAAACCTTCGGGAGAGTGATTTTTGGAACAAACGTGATCTAGAGGACTTGGAGTGGATGTCAAGAAAGAAGCGAGGAGGCCACGAGGCAGGGAGGCATGTCTGCCCCCCTGGGCGCACCCCCACCCTCGTGGGCCCCTCGTAGCTCCACCGACCTACTTCTTCCTCCTATATATACCCATTTACCCCTACACCATCCAGGAGCACCACGAAACCCTATTTCCACCGCCGTAACCTTCTGTACACGTGAGATCCCATCTTTGGGCCTTTTTGGTGCTCCGCCCGAGGGGGAATCGCTCACAGAGGGCTTCTACATCAACACCATAGCCTCTCCAATGATGTGTGAGTAGTTTACCTTAGACCTTCAGGTCCATAGTTATTACCTAGATTGCTTCTTCTCTCTCTTTGGATCTCAATACAAAGTTCTCCTCGATCTTCTTGGTGATCTATTCGATTTAACTCTTTTTGCGGTGTGTTTGTCGACATCCGATGAAATGTGGGTTTCTGATCAAGATTATCTATGAACAATATTTGAATCTCCTCTGAATTCTTTTATGTATGATTTGTTATCTTTGCAAGTCTCTTCGAATTATCAGTTTGGTTTGGCCTACTAGATTGATCTTTCTTGCAATGCAAGAAGTGCTTAGCTTTGGGTTCAATCTTGCATTGCTCGATCCAAGTGACAGTAGGGGAAATGACACATATTGTATTGTTGCCATCGAGGATAAAAATATGGGGTTTATATCATATTGCTTGAGTTTATCCCTCTACATCATGTCATCTTGCCTAATGCTTTACTCTGTTCTTATAAACTTAATACTCTAGATGCATGCTGGATAGAGGTCGATGTGTGGAGTAATAGTAGTAGATGCAGAATCGTTTCAGCCTACTTATCGCGGACGTGATGCCTATATACATGATCATGCCTAGATATTATCATACTTATGCACTTCTATATCAATTGCTCGACAGTAAATTGTTCACCCACCGTAATATTTATGCTATCTTGAGAGAAGACACTAGTCAAACCTATGCCCCCCCCCCCGGGTCTATTTTCCATCATATAAGTTTCCAATCTATTTTATTTTGCAATCTTTACTTTCAATCTTTATCATAAAAATACGAAAAATATTATCTTATCATCTCTATCAGATCTCACTTTTGCAAGTGGCCGTGAAGGGATAGACAACCCCTTTATCGCGTTGGTTGCAAGGTTCTTATTTGTTTGTGTAGGTATGAGGGACTTGCGTGTGGCCTCCTACTGGATTGATACCTTGGTTCTTAAAACTGAGAGAAATTCTTACGCTACTTTGTTGCATCACCCTTTCCTCTTCAAGGGAAAACCGACGCATGCTCAAGAGGTAGCAGGGACCCCCGTTCCTAGGACGCTGACAATCACTAGTACTATATCTGGCTCTGTATAATAGTCCCAACCCTGAATCACAAGGGCAAATTACTTAAGCGAAAGCAAGTTCTGTCTTTTGATGATTTTGCTGGTGAGACATTACGTCCAGCCACTTTATTATTTCGAATCATTTTTCGGCTTCCCGTTTCTCATTTCGAGACACAGCCTCCGGCGACACATCTTGTGAAGTAGAGAGCGTGCCCCCTTATTACGGGATTCTCATCAATACAGGTTTGGAAAACCCAACCGTGCTATTTCACACGACCCCTTGGGAATAGGCAAGCTTTAAGGCTCGTGGGGAAAGCATGATATTCACTGCCTTTATAAGGAGTTAAGGTTCCCCCTTTTTACCCCACGACTTCCTCTTCCTCAGCCCATCCGCCCTCAAGATCCAGCGCCCAAGCTTCAACCTTCTCTGTTCCCAGAAAGTACTCCAGCCATGTCCGGCTCCGGAGCGCAGGGCAAGTGGATGGCTTCCTCCGTTATGGAGAGAAACATCAAGGAACTCCGGGAAGCGGGGTACCTGGCCAAGGAGATCGCCCACCGGCTCCCGGCCAAAAAGCAGATCATCCCCACACCAAAGCACAATGAGAGGGTAGTGTTTATCCCTCATTTCCTCCGCGGACTGGGGCTACCCCTTCATCCTTTCATCCGCAGCCTCATGTTTTAGTACGGGCTGGATTTCCATGATCTAGCCCCGAATTTCTTCCTCAACATTTTGGCGTTTATCATCGTATGCGAGGCATTCCTCCGCATTTCCCCCCACTTCGGCCTGTGGCTCAAGTTCTTCAACATGAAGCCAAAAGTGGTGGACAGCTAGCATGCGGATTGCGGTGGCGCTATGGTGAGCAAGCTTCCCAATGTCACTTGGCCCAAGGGTACCTTCGTGGAGACCGTGAAGGGATGGCAGCAGGGGTGGTTCTATCTCACAGAGCCCCGTGACTCCACATGGACGGCTCCTACTAAGTTCAAATCCAGACCCCAATGCGGCTGTCATCCTGGCTCAATAAGGGCCTACACTGGGCGTCGTCTGACGAGGTGATGATGCTGCAGAAGCGTATCAAGAGCATGGTAGATAAGAATACCAGCCTCACCAGTGTGATCCAGGTGATGGTCTTCCACTGGATTCTCCCGTGTCAGGCGCGTCAAGGTTTCATGTGGGAGTTCAACCCAGCTGGTCCCCGGACCCTGCAGCGGTTCTTCGGCATGAAGCACGAAGACATGTGGAAGCTGCTTTTCAAGACCCAGAAGTCATGGCCGGAGACAACCGAAGACCTCGGCTACGACTGCACCCACGCCGAGACCCCCGTAAGTCCTATGATAGTCTTACTTTGCAAGTCCAAGGAGCATACTAAACTCCCCATTCTCTCCGCATGGCTGGATGAAGAAAGCGGAACGGATTCACTATCTGGCTCCGCTGCCAGAAGACACAGCTATTCCTCTGTTGACGATGATGCTGGTCCTGATGCTGTACCAGGTGCCGGAAAAGAAAGCCAAGAAGAAGGGCAAGGAGGCCAAGAGTGGCCTCCGCCGTAAAGGTGCTTCGGACATAGTGTCCGAAGACACCAAAACTCTCTCCTCCCCTGATGAAGAGGAAGAGGAGGAAGAAGAGAGCACTCCCCCCCTAAGGGGGAGAAGAAGAAGAGGGCAGCTTCCGCCGATCTAGAGGCGGAAGCGTCCAAGAAAGGGAGGACCCCCCTTACGGATGACTCCGAGTCGGACGCCGATGAGTGGCACCCCAGGCCGAAGCCCCTGGCTGGATCGTAAGTACTCAAAGGTACATATATATCCGGCTTTTCTGCCTTATGGTTGTAATACCTTTAAATTGCTTGCTGGAGTCCGGTTCATGTCCTCCCCCAGCGATCTTCCTCTTCTGGGAATTTGCTGGGTCCGAACATGATGGAGAGTAAGTCACCTCCCCCACCGCTGCGGATAACACTGAGGTGTCGTCCCGAAGGACCCTTCTAGAATAGGGAGAGGTGCCGGAGGCTGCCAAGGCAGTGCTGAAGGGTGACACTCCTGCAGCCGAGAACATGGGGGAACCGAGCCACATGGAGACTGGAGACGGTGGCCATTCCCAATTTGGCCCCAACCAAATGTCATTCCGGAGAACCATACGGCTCCGGAGATAGATGAGAAGCCTCCTTCGAAAGAAGGGGGCGTGCCCACCCCACCGACGACTTCTGTCAATGCGGAGGTGTCAGACACTCTGGTGGAAGCGCTTCAGAGCGCCACCATTATGGAAGAGCATCGCACCCTTATGGGTACAGTGATTGAAAAGGTTCAGTCCGTGAAGAGCAGATTGAATGAAGCCTACGCTAGCCTTCTGAGAGGCTTTGAGGTATGTGAAATAATGCTTTTTAGCTATGTATAAGAGTAATGCATGTGTATAGATAGTGGCCCCTGAGACTCTGTTCGGTGTTCAGAAAGAAAGAACGAACAGAGGATCTAATAACTCTCCCGGGAGGTTAACATACGTATCTGTTTGAACAAACAGGCTTTGATGCAGGCGTCAACTGCCCATGCCGCCGAAGCGTCCGAGCTAAGGCGGAAGTTAGAGAAAATGCAAGGTATGTGACACCGAAAACATGTCTGAAATGAGAGCAGATCTGAATTGTGATCTGAATGAACTTTCATTATAATGCTCACAACTGATGCAGCGGAGGTCGAGACCCTGAGGAACACGCTGGCCGAAGCCCAGAAGGAGGCGGAGGTGGAATGAGCCTCCCGCCTTAAACATGAATCACGGGTGGAGGAAGTCCAGCAAGAGCTCAAGGATGCCATAGGCAAATATGAGTCTTTAGAGCGCAAGATTTCGAAGCAAGGTTCCGAACTTCCTAAGGCCCTCCAAAGTGCACAGGAGGCCCAGACTGAAGCCCAAAGTGCTATCCGGGAGATCCAAGAGGCAAACCAGATTGCGGCAGGTAAGGCCTTTAACATGCAGACCAAATTCGCGAGGAAAAGGTATATCTTGCTAACCCGGATTTGGAGTTATCCAGGAGCATTTGCAAACCTGCCCCGGAGTGTTGCTGATGCTGCAGAGTTCTTCTGGGCCGAAGAGGGGAGCTCAATGGAGAAGTTGTTCTGGTTGCAGTACCTTGCGCCAGAGCATCCCGTGCCCCTCAACGATCAACTGGAGCAATTGACCGAACTGCATAGGGTAGCCGAATTGGCCACGAGGGATTTGATAATCCGTCTTTGGCCCGCCGAGCCCATGCCCAGTAGCTACTTCGGCCTTGTGAAGCGGCTGGTCAGTGCCTACCCTCGGCTCGATGCCGTAAAGCGGTTCTTCTGCATCGAAGGTGCATGGATGGCCTTTGCCCGTGTCAAGGTACAGTGGGCGAAGATGAACGCCATCAGGCTTTCAACCGAGGGGCCGCTTGCCGGCAAGGAGCATCGCACGGCAGAGCGTTATTTCGACGATGTCCTGGAAGGGCCCCGCATTGTAGAGCGCCAGTGCTCGAAGGACATTATTTTTGAATGAATGTAACTTGATTGTCCGAACTATGTATTATAGAACAAGACTTATGTATAATATGTTGCTTGTCTTACCTCAAATTTTTCCTCTTGTGCGGCCGTTTATGATATCTGAGAGTTGGCCAGTCATCGGCTTCAGCCCCCACGTAGGGAGTACAGGGGTGTTCAGAATAGCACCTAAACACTCTTGGCCCATCAAATTTAGTCCTTGAAGGAGGTGTTAGTGCGGCGAACCAGGCAATCAGACTATATGGCTTTATCGCTATCACTTAGCCATAAGAGTTTGATAATGCGGTTGTAGTGCAGCCCCTGGTTTGATTCAATTATCTGAACTTTGGTGCAATGTATGCCTGACCGAGATAAGGCCAGTTCATTGCGTAAAGCAGAAAAAATCGCAAGAGATTTGTAGTTAGTCTTCTAATAGCTGACCAGCTCTCACCGCACCATGACAGTCAGTTTTCGGCTTTCTCTACTAAGGTGTTTATCTGGATGAGACGGAAACATAATCGCAGTATTTCTCCCTTTACTGCCTTAGCGAACAATCGGAACGTAAGGCAATAACCACAGGAGCCGGGCAACCCAACTATTTACCAAAGACATGATTCAGAGACGATGCATATACTGCTTTATTCGTGACGCCGAATTGTACTATAAAATTGTTCGGACTTACTATTGTTTATTTGAAGCAATGTTCATGTCCAGATGGATCCCCTAGCGATTTAAGTCAAGCTGAGGTGTTCATGGCAATAAGGCAAAGAAAAAGGAATAAAATTTAAGTAATAAGCCAGTGCTGAGTAGGTTGGGCGAAAAAACTGTTTCCATTATAGTCTTATTGATACGTCAAAACGTATTTTTACAAATAAAGCGATAAGCATCGAGCCTATTTTTCATGCCAAGCACAAGGGAAAGCTGCATATGGGTCCTAGAGAAGAAAGAGGCGATCTTTAAAGATCCTTGAAGTACTTCGCCACATAGTTATGTAGCTTTTTCTCTTGGCGTATTATCCTTCAAAAGGATCAACAATCGGGTTTTCATGATGGGCTTAGAAAGGCCCTTGGTACAGCCAAAAGATGACGTGGGTTGTTAGGAACTCGTGAAAATAAAAAAAAAGAGGAAAAAAATGTCAGGGTGCAGGTAGGGTCGAGCCGTATTCTAGAAAGTATCCTTGCTATGCCTCCATCATTGCCCATGGTATCTTTAACACGTAGTGATGTACGCGTGGTACGTATGCCGCAATTCAGTTGGGGCTGCGACCGAGGCCGGGTTGCTAGTCGAGCTCATGACAGGCTGGACTATCATGCTGAGGGGTAGTCCGGACTCGTTTGATGGTGTCCGGGGACTTGGCCGCCGATGTGATAGTGGGCTTGATAAGGCCACCCAGTACCTCCGCTGCCAGGGCCGCGGTGTGCTCCTCAGTATGGAGGGAGCATTCCATGTTTCCATTGACTGTTATAACACCGCGTGGTCCAGGCATCTCGAGTTTGAGATAGGCATAGTGCAGGACCGCATTGAAGCGAGCGAACGTGGTTCGTCCGAGTAGTGCATGGTAGCCACTTCGGAAGGGGACGATGCCGAAGATCAAGTCTTTGCTGTGAAAGTTGTCCGGCAAACCGAAGACGACCTACAATGTGATTGAGCCCGTGCAGCGGGCCTCTACACCAGGTATTACTCCTTTATAGGTAGTTTTAGTAGGCTTGATTCTTGACGGATCAATACTGATCTTGCGGACTTTGTCCTGATAGAGCAGGTTAAGGCTACTGCCACCGTCCATGAGGATTCGCGTAAGGTGGAATCCATCGATGATTGGGACGAGGACTAACACGACCGAACCTCCATGGCGGATACTGGTCGGATGGTCCTTGCGATTGAAGGAGATCGGACAGGCCGACCATGGGTTGAATTTTGGGGCGGCAAGCTCTATCGCATAGCTGTCCCTTAGCGCGCACTTGCGCTCCTGATACTTCTCCCACATATCTACTTTTCCAAACAATTTTGCTCTTCTTTTGGACTCTAACTTGCATGCTTTGAATAGAACTAACCCGGACTAACGTTGTTTTTAGCAGAATTGCCATGGTGTTATTTTGTGCAGAAATAAAAGTACTCGGAATGACCTGAAACTTCACGGAGAATATTTTCGGAATTGATAAAAAATACTGGCGAAAGAATCAACACCAGGGGGCCCACACCCTGTCCACGAGGGTGGAGGGCGCCCCCCCCCCCCCCCCCCCCCGCCCGCCTCGTGGGCCCCCTGAGGCTCCACCGACCTCAACTCCAACTCTATATATTCATGTTCAGGGAGAAGAAAATCAGAGAGAAGGATTCATCACGTTTTATGATGCGGAGCCGCCGCCAAGCCCTAATCTCTCTGGGGAGGGCTGATCTGGAGTCCGTTCGGGCCTCCGGGAGGGTAATCCATCGCCATCGTCATCATCAACCTTCCTCCATCACCAATTTCATGATGCTCACCACCGTGCGTGAGTAATTCCATCGTAGGCTTGCTAGACGGTGATGGGTTGGATGAGATTTACCATGTAATCGAGTTAGTTTTGTTAGGGTTTGATCCCTAGTATCCATTATGTTCTGACATTGATGTTGCTATTACTTGTCACTAGAGCCCGAGTGCCATGATTTCATATCTGAACCTATTATGTTTTCATGAATATATGTGAGTTCTTGATCCTATCTTGCAAGTCAATAGTCACCTACTATGTGTTATGATCCGGTAACCCCGAAGTGACAATAATCGGGACCACTCCCAGTAATGACCGTAGTTTGAGGAGTTCATGTATTCACTAAGTGTTAATGCTTTGGTCTAGTACTCTATTAAAAGGAGGCCTTAATATCCCTTAGTTTCTGATAGGACCCCGCTGCCATGGGAGGGTAGGACAAAAGATGTCATGCAAGTTCTTTTCCATAAGAACGTATGACAATATTCGGAATACATGCCTACATTACATTGATGAACTGGTGCTAGTTCTGTGTCACCCTATGTTATAACTGTTTCATGAGGAATCGCATCCAACATAATTATCCATCACCGATCCAATGCCTATGAGCTTTTCGCATATTGATCTTTGCTTAGTTACTTTTCCGTTGCCACTGTTACAATTACTACAAAACTATATATATTGTTACTTTTACCACCGTTACCGTTACTTCCATACTACTTTGCTACTAAATACTTTGCTGCAGATATTAAGTCTTACAGGTGTGGTTGAATTGACAACTCAGCTGCTAATACTTGAGGATATTCTTTGGCTCCCCTTGTGTCGAATCAATAAATTTGGGTTGAATACTCTACCCTCGAAAACTATTGCGATCCCCCATACTTGTGGGTTATCAAGACTATTTTCTGGCGTTGTTACCGGGGAGCATAGCTCTATTCTTTGAGTCACTTGGGATTCATATCTTTTGATCATTATGAGAAACTTGAAAGATGAAAAAATCAAGATTTATCCCTCAACTACGAGGGGAGGTAAGGAACTGCCATCTAGCTCTGCACTTGATTCACCTTCTGTTATGAGTAAATTTGCGACACCTACTCCCACTATTGATTCTGATATGTCGCATGTTATTGATGATGCCACTTCTGCTATGCATGATGCTTATGATGAAACTACTACTTCTATGATTGATAATACTGTGCCATTAGGTGAATTTCTTGATGAACAACTTGCTAGGGTTAGAGAGAATGAAATTATTGAAACTGATAATATTTATGAAAGTGATAATGAAGATTCTCCCCCTAGATATGAATTGCCTGATGTTCCTGAGGGTTATGTTATGGATGAAGAAACTGCTAGAGATCTTTTTGCTTGTGTCGGTGTCAAAACCGGCGGATCTTGGGTAGGGGGTCCCGAACTGTGCGTCTAGGTGGATGGTAACAGGAGACAAGGGACACAATGTTTTACCCAGGTTCGGGCCCTCTTGATGGAGGTAAAACCCTACGTCCTGCTTGATTAATATTGATGATAAGGGTAGTACAAGAGTAGATCTACCACGAGATCAAGGAGGCTAAACCCTAGAGGCTAGCCTATGGTATGATTGTTGTATGTTGGGGTTGTCCTACGGACTAAAACCCTCCCGTTTATATAGGTACCGGAGAGGGTTAGGGTTACACAAAGTCGGTTACAATGGTAGGAGATCTACATATCCGTATCTCCAAGCTTGCCTTCCACGCCAAGGAAAGTCCCCTCCGGACACGGGACGAAGTCTTCAATATTGTATCTTCATAGTCCAGGAGTCCGGCTGAAGGTATAGTCCGGCTACCCGGACACCCCCTAATCCAGGACTCCCTCAGTAGCCCCTGAACCAGGCTTCAATGAAGACGAGTCCGGCGCGCAGATTGTCTTCGGCATTGCAAGGCGGGTTCCTCCTCCAAGTTCTTCATAAAAGTTTATAAACACTAAGGGTAGTGTCCGGCTCTGCAAAATAAGTTTCCACATATTGCCATAGAGAGAATAATATTAACACAAATCTAATCTGCTGACGTATTCCGTAGCGTGACATCACACTACGGCCAAGCCTTCATTCGAATCATTTTTACTTCCCCACCTCAGTGCATTTTGCGAGGCGGTTTCCTTGGCACATCTTGTCAAGCAGAGATCGTGTCCCCCATTTACGGGATTCTCATCAATACGGACGTGGGTAACCCAACCGCGCCATTTGTCACGGCGCTTGGGAGATAAGCGAGTTTTACTAGGCTGGTGGGGACGCATAGCCGCATCCGCCCATATAAGTGGATAAGGATCCACCTTTTTACCTACGCCTTCTTCCTCCTCTGCCTATCCATCTCCTGCGCACCCGAGCTCCATCGCCCAAGTCCGCACTTCCCACCTCAATCATCTCCAGCCATGTCCGGAGCGGGAGTCAAGTGGATGGTCTCCTCCGTCACGGAGGGCCATATCAAAAAGCTAAGGAAGGCCAGATACTTGTCCAACAACATCACCCACCGGCTTCCTAAGAAGGGGCAGCTCCTCCCCACCCCAAGGCCCCACGAGAGGATCGTATTCCTTCCCCACTTCCTCCGCGGACTGGGTTTCCCTCTTCATCCATTCGTCCGGGGGCTCATGTTCTACTATGGCCTGGATTTCCACGATCTGGCCCCGAACTTCGTCCTCAACATATCGGCGTTTATCGTCGTGTGCGAGGCCTTCCTCCGCATCCGCCCCCATTTCGGACTTTGGCTCAAGACTTTCAACGTCAAGCCGAAGGTGGTGCGCGGCAGCCACGCGGAGTGCGGAGGCTCCATGGTGGGCAAGATGGCCAACGTCCTTTGGCTCGAGGGCTCCTTTGTGGAGACCCTGAAGGGGTGGCAATCGGGATGGTTTTACATCACCGAGCTGTGCGACCCTGATTGGGTCGCAGCCCCCGAGGTCCGGTCCGGACCCCCTATGCGGCTCACGTCCTGGAAAGAGACGGACCTGTCATGGGGCAACGAGGGAGAGGTGACCGGACTGCAAACATGCATCCAATCCCTCGTGAACAAGTAGCTCAAACTTGTCAATATAGTCCAGGTTATGCTCGTCCGCCGGATCCTCCCGTGTCAACAATGGGCCTTCACTCTGTGGGAGTTTGATCCGACGCAGCACCAAACCTTGAACAGGCTCTTCGACACATACCTACGAAGATGCTTGGAAGGTGCTATTCAAGGGCGCCGAGGCTCCCGCATCCGCATCCGAGGATCGCGGATTCAGTACGCAGCGTCCAGCTAGTGCGGTGAGTTATCTTTACCTTTTACAGGACATTTTTTCTCATAGTTTGACTCTATACGGGATCTAAACCCTCTGACCTTTGACAGGAGTGGCAGGCGAAGTCCGGACAGGTCAACTGTCTGGCTCCTTAGCCCGAAGACCCAGCAGATGCTCATTTATCGAAGTTGCTGGCTCCGGCACCTTATGTGGTGCCAGAGAAGAAGGCCAAGAAGAAGGTCACAGGGACTCGCAAGAGTTCCCGACGTACGGTGGTGTTGGACTCATCGTCCGACGACTCCGAGGCGCCCTCCTCCCGTGAAGACGAGGATGAGGAAGAAGAAACCTCTCCCCCTCCAGCGGGGGGAGGAAAGAAGAGGAAGGCCGCCCCAACAGGGGAGGCCGAAGGGTCCAAGAAGGGGAAGACCCTTCCTCCGGACTACTCCACCGACGCCGACAAGGGCGAAGAGGAGTGGCCACAAAGGGCCAGGCGCCCGGCGGGATCGTAAGTATTCGGATACCAGAGTAACTCATACCATTCCCTTGTTGCACAACTTTTCCTTATGCCGAATGTAATTATGCAGCCCGCCCAAGGCCGTGCTCGACGAGTCGTTGAGCGGCTCCCTGGATTCATCAGACGTGAACTCAGGTCCGCCTGCCGCCCCCCTCCCCCCCCCCCCCCCCCCGCACCGCGGACGACGCCGAAGTGGCGTCGCGACAAGCTCCGGGCCAAGAGGAGGTGGTCCTGGAGGAACCGCGAAGCGGCCTCCCGGACTCCGGGAGTAACGGGGACAAGACCCCCCAGGGCTCCAAGTCCGGCTATGCGCCGGACACCGCACCGGAATCCTCAACGGTTCCGGAGTGCGGCAGGTGACCTCCTTCTAAGAGGAGCAAGCCTACTAAGCCGGCGGCCCCTGTCCAACCGGAGGCGCCAGACAATTTGCTGGAGGTGCTTAACGGCGCCTCCATCAATGAGGAACACCGTACTATCATGAGTACGGTGCTCCAGAAGGTTCAGTCCGCCAAGAGCGGACTGACTGAAGCTTGTGCTAGCCTTCTAACAGGCTTCGATGTAAGTAAAAATATGTAAAAATATTACCGCATAGACAGTAGCCCCTGATGCTCTGCTTGGCGTTCGGAAAGAAAAGCCGAATATCGGATCTAATAAATTTCGCAGGAGTCTAACAAAAAAGAGTCAATATGCGTGTGCAGGCTTCGCTGCTTGCAACCGCTGCACTGACTGCGAAGGTAGGCACCCTGAAGCAGGGGCTCGAGTGGTCCGAGCGAGAGCTCAGCCTGGCCAAGCGGCAACTCGAGGAGAAAGAAGGTAAGAGGAACCTTATAGAAATATATAAAAAGATGCAATTGCAAAAAATGACAGGGTTATGCTGCTTATTGCAGGGGCCACAACTGAGGTGGCGACCCTCAAGCAGGCGTTGTCCGAGGCCGAGAAGAGAGCGGCCTCAGAGCGCACCGAACGGGAGAAATTTGAGGCGCAGGTGTAGGATCTAGAAGTAGGTGTGTCTAGAGGGGGCGTGATTAGACACTCAGTGCCAAAGTTGCAACTTTTAAGCTTTTCGGTTTGAGTGGAGTTTTAGGCACAATTTCAACATACACAATACATATCAAGCAAGCATGCAAAGAGTATATGAGCAGCGGAATGTAAAGCATGCAACTTGCAAGAATGTAAAGGGAAGGGTTTGGAGAATTCAAACGCAATTGGAGACACGGATGTTTTTCCCGTGGTTCGGATAGGTGGTGCTATCCTACATCCACGTTGATGGAGACTTAAACCCACGAAGGGTAACGGTTGCGCGAGTCCATGGAGGGCTCCACCCACGAAGGGTCCACGAAGAAGAAACCTTGTCTATCCCACCATGCCCATCGCCCACGAAGGACTTGCCTCATTAGTGGTAGATCTTCACGAAGTAGGCGATCTCCTTGCCCTTACAAACTCCTTGGTTCAACTCCACAATCTTGTCGGAGGCTCCCAAGTGACACCTAGCCAATCTAGGAGACACCACTCTCCAAGAAGTAACAAATGGTGTGTTGATGATGAACTCCTTGCTCTTGTGCTTCAAATGATAGTCTCCCCAACACTCAACTCTCTCTCACAGGATTTGGATTTGGTGGAAAGAAGATTTGAGTGGAAAGCAACTTGGGGAAGGCTAGAGATCAAGATTCATATGGTAGGAATGGAATATCTTGGCCTCAACACAAGGGTAGGAAGTTTTTTCTCAGAACATATGAGTTGGAAGTGTAGATGTGTTCTGATGGCTCTCTCCACGAATGAAGAGGAGGTGGAGGGGTATATATAGCCTCAACACAAAATCCAACCGTTACACACAATTTACCAATATCGGTGGAACCGAATCAACAAACTCGGTCGGGCCGAAATAGTAAACCTAGTGACTGTTAGAGATTTTCGGTGGGACTGACATGCAACTCGGTAGGACCGATATGGTTAGGGTTAGGGCATAACGTAATCTCGGTGAGACTGATTACACAAACTCGGTGAGACCGATTTGGTAATTAGCTAACCAGAGAGTTGGTCAGGTAAACTCGGTGGGACCGATTTTCTCTTTCGGTGAGACCGAAAAGTTACAAAAGGGAAACAGAGAGTTTACATTGCAATCTCGGTAGTACCAATTGCCTAAACTCGCTGGGACCGATTACGACAATGGACATACGCAGTGAGATTGCAATCCCATCTCGGTGAGACCGAGATCCCTATCAGTAGAACCGATTTGCTAGGGTTTGGCAGTGGCTTATGACATGTGAAACTCGGTGGCGCCGGATAGAAAGAATCGGTAGGTCCGAGTTTGACTTTGGGTTTAGGTCATATGTGGAAGTGGGAAAGTAGCTGAGGGTTTTGGAGCATATCATCAAGCACATGGAGCAAAAGGCTCATTAAGCAACACCTCATCCCTCCTTGATAGTATTGGCTTTTCCTATGGACTCAATGTGATCTTGGATCACTAAAAGTATAAAATGAAGAGTCTTGAGCTTGAAGCTTTAGCCAATCCTTTGTCCTTAGCATCTGAAGGACTTCCCACAACCTTTAGTCCATACCACTCCATTGTTGAACTTATCTGAAATATACTAGATAAAAGTATTAGTCCAACAAGAGATATGTTGACATTAATAACCAAAACCACCTGGGGAGCACTTGTGCTTTCAATCTCCCCCTTTTTGGTAATTGATGGCAACATATATCAAAGCTTTAGATAAAGATACAAAGAATAGCAAGTAAAGCTTTGGAAGGACATGTAACAAACATAGGCTCCCCCTTCATGTATGCAATCATGTGAATATGAAATATAGAAGCATGCGAGAGCATAATCATGACAGAGTAAGCAATGTGTTACATGTATCTTGGCCATATGCATCAGCGCAAAAGATTATTATTAAGAGAAATACGTTCATGCTTATGAGTCCTTCTTGCAAACAGTATGTACAACAGCAAGAATTCCTCATACTCATGATTCTGATGCAAATACTTACCTTGTAGTCTTGAGTTGGCTTAGGATGGAATGAACCTGCGTAAACAAGGTTAGAGCAAACCAAAAGAGACTACAAGAATACCAAGACTGGGATGACATGTAGAGAGTGAGTACAAAGTACCACATTGGATTAGACATGTCCCCAAGAGTAAATATATGCAATGAATTTGAATGATTCTTTCCCTTAGATGTCTTGCTCCCCCTGAATCTGACATGGGATATTGGGAGAAGATAGGGAACAAAAAATCAGAGCTGAAAGATATGAATGAATAGAACTTAATGTAAATGAGCACATATGAACATGTCTTTCCCCCAAAAAGACATGTGGCATCTCTCCTCTTGAACATCAAGCATCTGGGATCCTTGAGTATTGTCTCCCCCTGGAGATTTCTTTCTCCCCCTTAATACTTGGGATCCTTGAGTATTCTCTCTCCCTTAGTACTTTCTCCTTTGTAGGTGATAAGCTTTGATGTGATCTCTCTCTCCCCCTTTGACATCAATTTCCAAGAAGGTTTGTCTGGAATCCGTCGAATGGGTTTGGTCCTTGAGACTCAGCACAAAGCAATGGATAAAACTGTGATGCTTGTAGAGGACAAGATTCATTGAGTGGAGATGGATCAGAAGAAATATAGAATAAGTGGCAAACTGTTTTTCCTGTTGCGAAATCGGTGGCACCGAGTGGCATCTTTCGGTGGTACCGAAGGGATTCGGCTGGACCGAAAACTACAATTCGGTGAAACCGAGTTCATTATAGAGAAAACACTTGTCACCTCAGCTAACTAGTCAAATAAGATCTCACAAAGATTTGCAATGAGTTAGCTGAAAGATTTGCAAGGAATTTGATGCAGAAATATGCAGAACAAGAATCAAAAAGAAAAGAATGAAAGTTGTGTTTGTTTTGTTTGAAAAAGAGGGAAACAAATATGCAAGGGACAAATGCAATAACACAGAAAAGAACACAAGCGAACTTCATCTAGAATTGGGCGGTGACATAGTCACCTATGTTAGAGTATATTGACTTAGGAGTCAAGTGAGAACACTTGATCATCGGTCATACTCATCGTTTAAGCTCAAAATGGGGTTACCATTTTTCGTTTAAGAATCTTGATGTATTCACATCTTGTGGAGTTGCTTTAACTCATGACTTGGAGTAAAGCTTCTCTAAGATGGAACAACATACCTTGGGTGGTGGTGTGGATCTTGCTCATGTAGTTGAACTTGTGTGGGTGCTCGAAGTTGATGTAGCTCATCATGAGTTGGGAGCACCTCTTGGAATTTGAGTTCATCTACCTACATGGGTTAGTTCTTGCAAGGAAAAGCACTTGTATATCCAAAAATTACAACCATGAAGCTCAACATAGAATTTGTCAAAGGATATGTTCGAATGGTTTTGTGCTTCCTTGTCGTCAACCACCGTTGTGTAGAGACTTGGTGATGTAGAGATCGCTCAAGACGTGAGTGAGTTGCAATCTCATAGAATCAGATTCAACCAAGTACCTACATGGGTTAGATAACATGCAAGGTACAAATATATCCAAGACATAAGATAGTCATCATGAGAGATATATCATGGATTAGCCATAAGCTCATGTCTTGCATGTATCCAATGGAGTTTCTATTCCAAGTTCGAAGCATCAATGATGTTCAATTCTCCTCTCAACCTGCAAAACACTTTCTCATCAAGTGGTTTAGTGAATATATCCGCTAATTGTTTATCGGTGCGAACATGCTTAAGATCAATGTCACCCTTAGCAACATGGTCTCAAATGAAATGATGACGAACTTCAATATGCTTAGTTCGAGAATGTTGCACAGGATTATGACCAATTTTGATAGCACTTTCATTGTCACAAAGCAATGGAACATGTTTCACATAGACCCCAGAATATTTAAGAGTTTGGATCATCCAAAGTAATTGAGCACAACATGAACCAGCGGCAATGTATTCCACTTCGGCGGTAGATAAGGATACCGAGTTTTGTTTCTTGGAGGACCAAGACACAAGAGATCTACCAAGAAATTGACAAGTACCCGAAGTGGACTTTCTATCACCTTGTCTTCGGCATAATCCGAGTCGGAATAGCCAACAAGATCAAAAGAGGACCTCTTAGGATACCAAATGCCAAAATTTGGTGTATGGATTAAGTATCTCACTATCCTTTTCACGACCTTAAGATGACATTCTTTAGGAGCAGCTTGATATCGTGCACACATGCACACACTTAGCATAATATCGGGACGTGAGGCACATAGGTATAACAATGAACCAATCATAGAGCGATAGACCTTTTGATCAACCGGTTCACCATCTTTGGTCAAATCATTATGTCCACTAGTAGGCATGGGTGTAGGCATACCTTTGCATTCTTGCATATTGAACTTCTTGAATTTTGGTGTACTTCGTTTGAGAGATGAATGTACCTTCCTTAGTTTGCTTGATTTGCAAACCGAGAAAGAATTTGAGTTCACTCATCATAGACATCTCAAACTTCTTTGACATTAGCTTTCCAAACTTTTCACTAAAAAGAGGGTTAGTTGAACCAAATATAATATCATCAAAATAAATTTGGCAGACAAATAGTTCTCCATTAACCCTTTTAGTAAAAAGTGTGGAATCAATTTTTCCAATTTCAAAACCACTTGCAATAAGGAACTTGGTCAAGCATTTATACCATGCTCTAGGAGCTTGTTTAAGACCATAAAGGGCTTTGTGAAGTTTGTAAACATGATTAGGTTTCTTCGGATTGACAAAGCCGGGAGGTTGTTTGACATAAACTTCCTCCTCTATTTCACCATTTAGAAAAGCACTTTTAATGTCCATTTGGTACAAGGTGATATTATGGTGATTAGCATAGGCAAGTAAGATGCGAATGGACTCAAGTCTAGCAACAGGAGCATATGTCTCACCATAGTCCATACCTTCTACTTGTGTGTACCCTTGGGCGACGAGACATGCTTTGTTGCGAACCACTTGTCCATCTTCATCTTGCTTGTTGCGAAACACCCATTTGGTACCAATAATGTTGTGGTTGTTGTCGGGCTTCTCAACCAATGTCCAAACTTGGTTTCTCTCAAAGTTGTGTAGCTCTTCATGCATAGCGTTTATCCAATCCGGATCCTCCAATGCTTCTTCGACCTTCATAGGTTCAATGCTAGAGATGAATGAATAGTTTTCAAAAAAGTTAGCTAAACGAGTTTTTGAGCGAGTAATTCTCCCGGTTTGGATATCATTGTAGATTTGCTCGACGGGATGATCTTTGGCAATTCTTTCTCGAACTCGTGAATGCTTTTGCTTGGGTCTTCGTTGAACATCTTCTTCATCTTGTCCTTCTTCTTGGTCTTCTTCATTGTTGACGTTGTCGTTCTCTTGTCGTGGTGGAGAAGGAGGTTGTTGATGTTCGTCTTGATGTATTTCCTCGTTTTCTTCATCTTGGTGTGTCCCTCTTGTGGATGCTTCCGTGTCAATTCTTGGTTCACCTTGCCGTGAAGTAGAAGCTTCCACTTGGACGGACGAGGTATTCTCCTTTACCTCCGTTGGACGAATTTTGCCAATCGACAACTCTTGGATTGCTTCTGAAGGGTCCTTGTCTCCTACATCAATTGGCAATTTCTCTACTTGCGAGCCATTAGATTCATCAAACTTCACATCTACCGTTTCTTCAACCTTTCGGGTGAAATTGTTGTAGACACGGTAAGTGTGAGAGTTTGAGCCATAATCAAGTAGGAAACCTTCATGAGATTTAGGAGCAAACTTTGAACGACGATGCTTATCATGAATGTAGCACTTTGAGCCGAATACACGAAAGTATCCAACTTGGGGTTTGTTACCGGTGAGGAGCTCGTATGCCGTCTTGCCGAGTAGCTTGTGAAGATACAAGCGATCTGTTGCATGACAAGCCGTCTCAACCGCTTTTGCACAAAAGTGCTTTGGCGTCTTTTACTCATCAAGCATCGTTCTCGCCATTTCGATGAGCGTCCGGTTCTTCCTCTCAACAACTCCATTTTGTTGAGGTGTGTACGTAGCCGAGAACTCGTGTGAAATCCCTTCTTCGTCAAGAAAGGTGTCCACATTTGCATTCTTGAACTCCGTTCCATTGTCACTCCGAACCTTCTTGATCTTCACGTCAAACTGATTTTGGGCCTTCCTAGCGAAGTTTTTGAAGATCTTTTGGACCTGCAATTTATCATCAAGAAAGAACACCCACGTAAATCTTGAAAAATCATCAACTATAACTAGACCAAAAGAATTTCCACCGAGACTCTTGTAGGCATTGGGACCAAAAAGATCCATATGAAGTAGCTCGAGTGGCCTCCTTGTGGTCATGATGTTCTTCACGGGATGCCTTCCTCCAACCTGTTTACCTGCTTGACAAGCACTACAAAGTCTATCCTTATCAAATATGACATCGTTAACTCCAAGGATATGATTTCCTTTAATAAGCTTGTCAAGGTTTCTCATGCCAACATGACCTAGTCGTCTATGCCACAACCAACCTTTTGAGGATTTAGCAATAAAGCAAGTTTTCGGTTGTGCCTTTTTAGAGAAATCGACAATGTAAAGGTCACCTTTACGTATACCGGTAAAAAACCATTTTATGATTGTCTCGACGAAACACTTGGCAATCTACCTCAGTAAATAGGACATTCAAACCGAAATCAGCAAAGTCTAGATACTGAAAGTAAGTTGTAGCCAAGAGATTCAACGAGCATGACATTTTGAATGGAGCTATCGTGTGAGATGGCCACCTTACCAAGGCCAACCACCTTACCCTTTGAATTATCACCAAAGGTGACATATTTTCGAGGGCCGTCATTTTCTGCAAGCTCGCGGAACATCTCTTCATCTCCGGTCATATGATCAGTACATCCACTGTCGAGAACCCATTGCTTTCCTCCTGACACATATCCTCGAAGATTTGCCATAAGACCAAACTGTCTCATTGCATCATCAAGATCGAAGTCACTATCATCATTCTCATCGTAGTATCCATGTTCAACATGATCTTGTGATTCATTATTTCCTAGAGAGAGTGATTCATTAGACAAATGATCATCAAACTGGTCACTTTTATGAATTCTTATAGATTCGGATATGATATCACCAATAATTCCAACATTTCCTTTAGCATGCATGAGATTAGTAAGCTTAAATAGACAATCACCAAAACTAGGATCACTAGAGTTCATTTTACTCAAGGCAATAGATTTATGGAGAATTTCATCCAAATTTTTCAAGGAATAATTGGGGAATCATTCCTCAAGAAATTTCCATATAGTATAGGCACAATTAAGAGTAGGTAAACTAGACATCAAGTTTTTGGGCAATCCTCTAATGATGAGCTCAACGGTTCTAAGATTGCGAATCATGTCAATACCTTCATCTAGGGTGGGATGCATAGGATCAACATGAGGTGCACAAGGACTAGCAATATACTTGTTCAAATGATATTGATTGAAAATCACAAGCATCTCATTTTTCCACTCATGAAAATACTCTCCATCAAGAATAGGCACTCTATGTCTAAGACTCCCTAAAGTAGACACATCCATCTTCCTCTAATGGTGATTAAACCAAGGCAATGGAGACCAAAGCTCTGATACCACTTGTAGGATCTAGAAGTAGGTGCGTCTAGAGGGGGGGTGATTAGACACTCAGTGCCAAAGTTGCAATATTTAAGCTTTTCGGTTTGAGTGGAGTTTTAGGCACAATTTCAACATACACAATACATATCAAGCAAGCATGCAAAGAGTATATAGGCAGCGGAATGTAAAGCATGCAACTTGCAAGAATGTAAAGGGAAGGGTTCGGTGAATTCAAACGCAATTGGAGACACGGATGTTTTTCCCGTAGTTCGGATAGGTGGTGCTATCCTACATCCACGTTGATGGAGACTTCAACCCACGAAGGGTAACGGTTGCGCGAGTCCACGGAGGGCTCCACCCATGAAGGGTCCACGAATAAGCAACCTTGTCTATCCCACCATGGCCATCGCCCACGAAGGACTTGCCTCACTAGCGGTAGATCTTCACGAAGTAGGCGATCTCCTTGCCCTTACAAACTCCTTGGTTCAACTCCACAATCTTGTCGCAGGCTCCCAAGTTACACCTAGCCAATCTAGGAGACACCACTCTCCAAGAAGTAACAAATGGTGTGTTGATGATGAACTCCTTGCTCTTGTGCTTCAAATGATAGTATCCCCAACACTCAACTCTCTCTCACAGGATTTGGATTTGGTGGAAAGAAGATTTGAGTGGAAAGCAACTTGGGGAAGGCTAGAGATCAAGTTTCATATGGTAGGAATGGAATATCTTGGCCTCAACACAAGGGTAGGAAGTTCTTTCTCAGAACATATGAGTTGGAAGTGTAGATGTGTTCTGATGGCTCTCTCCACGAATGAAGAGGAGGTGGTGGGGTATATATAGCCTCCACACAAAATCCAACCGTTACACACAATTTACCAATCTCGGTGGAACCGAATCAACAAACTCGGTTGGACCGAAATAGTAAACCTAGTGACCGTTAGAGATTTTCGGTGGGACTAACATGCAACTCGGTAGGACCGATATGGTTAGGATTAGGGCATAACGTAATCTCGGTGAGACGGATTACACAAACTCGGTGAGACCGATTTGGTAATTAGCTAACCAGAGAGTTGGTCAGGTAAACTCGGTGGGACCGATTTGCTCTTTCGGTGAGACCGAAAAGTTACAAAAGGGAAACAGAGAGTTTACATTGCAATCCCGGTAGTACCGATTGCCTAAACTCGGTGGGACCAATTACGATAATGGACATACACAGTGAGATTGCAATCCCATCTCGGTGAGACCGAGATCCCTATCGGTAGAACCGATTTGCTAGGGTTTGGCAGTGGCTTATGACATGTGAAACTCGGTGGCGCCGGACAGAAAGAATCGGTAGGTCCGAGTTTAACTTTGGGTTTAGGTCATATGTGGAAGTGGGAAAGTAGCTGAGGGTTTTGGAGCATATCATCAAGCACATGGAGCAAAAGGCTCATTAAGCAACACTTCACCCCTCCTTGATAGTATTGGCTTTTCCTATGGACTCAATGTGATCTTGGATCACTAAAAGTATAAAATGAAGAGTCTTGAGCTTGAAGCTTTAGCCAATCCTTTGTCCTTAGCATCCGAAGGAGTTCCTACAACCTTTAGTCCATACCACTCCATTGTTGAACTTATCTGAAATATACTAGATAAAAGTATTAGTCCAACAAGAGATATGTTGACATTAATTACCAAAACCACCTGGGGAGCACTTGTGCTTTCAGCAGGTCGGCGAGGTGCAGCAAGAGCTTCATGCTCTCATGAAAAAACATGAGAGTTTGGAGCTTGACTCGAAGACGCGAGCATCCGAGCTCCCCACGCCCATCGAGACTGCCAAGTCTGCCAAGGCCGAATCCCAGAAGGCCCTCCAGGAATTGGATGCGGTGCAAAAGATAGCGGCGGGTAAGGCATTCTTTATGCAAAGCAAACATACAAAAGTATGCTACTTGTTACTTACCCGAATCCGGAGATCTCTAGGAGCATTCGCAGATCTTCCCCGTAGCGTATCTGATGCCGCCGCATTCTACCCAGCCGAGGTGGGCAGTTCGACGAAGAAGGTGTTCTGGTCTCAGTATGCTGAGGCCGGACACCCTGTGCCCTTGAGCGACCAGCTGAAGCAGCTGATCGAGCTCCACAAGGCGGCCGAACAGGCCATGAAGGGCCTCATAGTTCGGATGTGGCCTGGAGAGGCCCTGCCTGGGAGCTACTTCGGATTGGTGCGGCGGCTGGTGGAATCCTGTCCAAGGCTCGAGGTCATCAAGCGCTCCGTCTGCATCGAAGGTGCCCGGAGGGCCCTTGCCCGCGCTAAGGTGCACTGGGGCAAGCTGTATGGTGAGAAGCTTGTGAAGGACGGGCCACCGCCGGGGAAGGAGCATCGCAAGCCCGAGAATTATTATAAGGACGTTCTGAAGGGTGCCCGCCTTATGGCGGATGAATGTACCAAGGATGTAATTTTTGAGTGAACTCGCTCGTATTGTCCTGTGCGCTGAAAACTTATTCATTTGCGTTAAGCAATGCTTGTTGAATTTAAAATATTACTTGATGTGCGGCCGTTTATCAAAAATTGAGAGATGGCCAGTTGTCGGCTTCTGCCCCCATGCCACTAGTGCTGGGGTGTTCGGGATAAACCTGAGCGCTCTTTTTCCCATGTTTGGGTCCTTCGAGGGAGGCGCTCAGCACAACGAACAAGGCAATCGGACTATAATGCTTGAACACTCTCACTTAGCCATAGAACTCTATAATTTTAAATTTCGGCGAAGCCCCTAGTATTCGGAAGACCGAGTTCGGGGCGCTATCCACGCCTTGGCCGGGCAAAGCCGGTTCCTCGCTCTAAGCGGCATAAGTCTTTAAGGACTCAAAAAACCTCTCGAACAGCGCCGGTCTCTCGCTTCATCATGACAGTCAGTTTTAGCTTTCTCTACTGAGGTGCTCAGCCCAGCTCAACTCAGGAAGAATCGTAGTAGTTCTCCTAGTGCTACCTTAGCCGATATAGCGGAACGTAAGGTACCAAAACATAGGAGCCAGGCAAACCCAACTATTGACCCAAGACATGATTCGGAGCCGATGCATATAATGCTATAAGTTCGGGGTGCCGCACTTGTGAAAGTGTTTGGACTTCTTACACCATGTTGGGGGCTACTGAAGCCCCTGGCGTATTTGCCGTACCACAGTGTACGGGTGCAACATGTCATGAATGAACATATATTTGTAAGAAAGGTGATGCAAAAATAGATAAAGACTATGCATTGTTTATAAAAGGCTGCGATCAAAGCAGAACGATACAGATAGCATGATACGCAAACGTGGACTATTTAACATGTCCAGTTCAGGGACAGGCTGCAGAACTGTATGCAAAACAGGTATACTGCTCGTGATAGAGACCACCTGGGGGTTCCATAATGCGGCATGGCTTGTCTGCTTCCCTGGTTCTTGCATCGTTTGTGCGGCAGTTGAATTGCCGAACAGGTCGTCCGAAGTATGGAGTCCTGAAAGTAAGAGAAAAGTAAAAAAGAATTCGGCAGCCCCTAGTACGGTTTAAGCCGTGTTTTGGGCGTGCCGTGATGGTGCCCCTTCCCCTGCGCCCATGGTATTTCGAGAGCGTAGTTATGTACGCGAAGCGCTGGTTTTGCTATTTCGCAAGGGCTGGGGTTGGGGCCGCACTGCTACACCAGCTCGGAACATGCCAGGCGGTCTTGTTGTGGGTTACTCCGGGTGCGCTTGACAGTGTCCGGCCTTTTGACGGCCGGACTGGAGAATTGCCTAGAGAGTCTGCTTTGTACTTCTGCTGCGAGCGCTGTGAAAGTGCAACTATCCCTAGGTGGTTTTGGTAATTCATAACAACATAAAGCTCATTGAGCTAATGCTATTCCAAGACAATTATTTCAAGAAAGCTCCATGATTGGCATGGCATGGATGGTGAAAGTGGAACCCTCAAAATGCTAAGGACAAAGGATTGGCTCAAGCTCAAAAGCTCAAGACTCTTCGTTTTACATTTTAGTGATCCAAGATCACATTGAGTCCATAGGAAAAGCCAATACTATCAAGGAGGGATGAGGTGTTGCTTAATGAGCCTTTTTCTTCATGTGCTTAATGATATGCTCCAAAATCCTCAGCTACTTTCCCATATCCACAAATGACCTAAATCCTAAGCCAAACTCGGTCCTACCGATTCTTTCTATCTGGCGCCACCGAGTTTCACATGTCATAAGCCACTGCCAAACCCTAGCAAATCGGTTCTACCGATAGGGATCCCGGTCTTACCAAGATGGGATTGCAATTTCTCTGTTTCCTTTTCGTAACTTTTCGGTCTCACCGAAAGAGCGGATCGGTATCACCGAGATTGCAATGTAAACTCTCTATTTCCTCTTTGTAACTTCTCGGTCTCACCGAAAGAGCAAATCGGTCCCACCGAGTTTACCTGACCAACTCTCTGGTTAGCCTATTACCAAATCGGTCTCACCAAGTTTGTGTAATCGGTCTCACCGAGATTACGTTATGCCCTAACCCTAACCATATCGGTCCTACCGAGTTGCATGTCAGTCCCACCGAAAATCTCTAACGGTCAATAGGTTTACTATTTCGGTCCGGCCGAGTTTGTTGATCCGGTCCCACCGAGATTGGTAAATTGGGTGTAACGGTTGGATTTTGTGTGGAGGCTATATATACCCCTCCACCTCCTCTTCATTCGTGGAGAGAGCCATCAGAACACATCTACACTTCCAACTCATATGTTCTGAGAGAGAACCACCTACCCTTGAGGTCAAGATATTCCATTCCTACCATATGAATCTTGATCTCTAGCCTTCCCCAAGTTGCTTTCCACTCAAATCTTCTTTCCACCAAATCCAAATCCTGTGAGAGAGAGTTGAGTGTTGGGGAGACTATCATTTGAAGCACAAGAGCAAGGAGTTCATCATCAACACACCATTTGTTACTTTTGGAGAGTGGTGTCTCCTAGATTGGCTAGGTGTCACTTGGGAGCCTCCAACAAGATTGTGGAGTTGAACCAAGGAGTTTGTAAGGGCAAGGAGATCGCCTACTTCGTGAAGATCTACCGCTAGTGAGGCAAGTCCTTCATGGGCGATAGCCATGGTGGGATAGACAAGGTTGCTTCTTCGTGGACCCTTCGTGGGTGGAGCCCTCCGTGGACTCGCGCAACCGTTACCCTTCGTGGGTTGAAGTCTCCATCAACATGGATGTAGGATAGCACCACCTATCCGAACCACGGGAAAAACATCCGTGTCTCCAATAGCGTTTGAATTCTCCAAACCTTTCCCTTTACATTCTAGCAAGTTGGATGCTTTACTTTCCGCTGCCTATATACTCTTTGCATGCTTGCTTGAATTGTGTGATGATTGCTTGACTTGTCCTAAAAGTTGCTAAAATCTGCCAAGAACTAAAATTGGGAAAAGGTTAAGTTTTTATTTGGTCAAGTAGTCTAATCACCCCCCCCTCTAGACATAATTTCGGTCCTACAAGTGGTATCAGAGCTTTGGTCTCCATTTGCTTTGATTTCCATAGCTTTTGGTGGTCATAGCCTTGGTTTCACAACCTAGGAGAGTATGGCGTCTAGCGAGGGAAATTATCACCGTAGAGGTCCTTACTTTGACGGTACTAATTTTGCTAGTTTGAAGCATAAAATGAAAATGCATATTCTTGGACATAACCCCGCCGTTTGGGCTATTGTGTGTGTTGGTTTGCAAGGTGACTTCTTTGATGGGAAAGAACCAAACCGTGAAGCTACCGCGGATGAGTTGAAGATGCTACAATACAACGCTCAAGCTTGTGATATTCTCTTCAACGGATTATGCCCCGAAGAATTCAACAAAATCAGCCGTCTTGAGAATGCAAAGGAAATTTGGGATACTTTGATTGATATGCATGAAGGTACCGACTCGGTCAAGGAATCCAAATTGGATGTGCTTCAAAGTCAACTTGACAAGTTCAAAATGAAGGATGGTGAAGGTGCTCTCATCACAAACGAGATTGCCGGCTTAGGGAGTGAAGAGATGACCGATAGATTCATCATCAAGAAGATCCTAAGAGCCTTGGATGGAAAATATGATACCGTGTGCACATTGATCCAAATGATGCCCAATTACAAAGATCTCAAGCCAACGGAGGTCATTGGAAGAACTGTTGCTCATGAGATGTCGCTCAAGGATAAAGAGGAACTTCACAACAAATCAAGTGGTGCCTACAAAGCCTCATGTGAAGCCCCCACATCATCAAGTGAGAAACAAAACTTCAATGAAGAATTGAGCTTAATGGTGAAGAACTTCAACAAGTTCTACAAGAGTAGAAGCAAAGATAGAAGCTCCAAGTAAAGGTCCTACAATGACAAAAGATCTTCTAGTCGAGAGCGAAACCGCTACAATTGTGGAAGACTCAGACACTATTCCAATGAGTGTACGGCTCCCTACAAAAGAAGAGAGGATTCCCCAAAAAGAAGAAGCAAAAGAGAAGAATCACCATCAAGAGAGAGAAGGAGTAGAGATGATCGTTATGAACGAAGATACTCACGGAGAAGCAAGAATTCGGAAAGAAAGGAAAAATAATCTAGGAGCTACACAAAACGAAGACATCAAGCTCATGTTGGTGAATGGGTATCCGGCTCCGACTCCGACAACCACTCCGAGAGAAGTTATCACTCCGATTCCGAATATACTCAAGATGAAGGTGTTGCCGGTCTAGCACTTGTGTCAACCAACTCCAACGACATATTTGACTCACCCAATGAAGGAATTGGAAGATGCTTCATGGCCAAAGATCCTAAGGTAACTCACCCTGAGTATGTTGATTTTAATAGTGATCAAGATGACTTGTTAGGTGATGATGATTTACTTGTTGACAACTCTAGTGATGAATACTATGATGAAACGTCAATTAATCATGCTAATCAAGATAAAACGAATGACAATGATAAGGAGAAAATTGAGGCTCTAACTAAAGAACTAAACACTCGTTAGCTCATGAAACTATCTTCGAAGATCATCGAGAACTTTTAAGAGCTCATGAGAAGTTACGCTTTGAAAAGCTCAATCTTGAGCAAGAGCATGAGTTTTTAAAGGCAATCAATGATGATCTCCGCAAGAAAAGTTCTTCTTACATTGCCAAGCGTTTACTCTTATCCACTTACATGCCTCAAGTCAAGTCTAGTAACAAGAACAAGAAAGATTCTTCCTCTAGTAGTAACAATGATTATGTTAAATCCAATATTGTTGCTTCTAGTAGTTCTCTTGATTCCACTAATGATTCTCTTAGCCAAGTTACACTTGAGCAAGAAAATAGCTTATTGAAGGGAATCATAGAGAAAGGAGTGTACAAAAGCCTTGCCGGTAGTAAGCAATTCGAGGAAATTGTACGCAAGCAAGGAAGGCACCGGAAGAATCAAGGTGTTGGCTTTGAACGGAAGTTCAATGCCAATGGAGTTGAGTGGGAAGAAGATCAATACCCCAAGACAAAGTTTGTTCCACAACAAGAGAAGTATGATCCTACTTCTTTCAAGGGGACATAAACTCAAGATGATCTTCCACCACAAGACTACAAGCAAAAAGGCAAGGACAAGCTTCAAGAGGAAATTGATGCATTCGAAGAAGCTCCTAAGACCTTAGTCAAGTGGACTCCCAAGACTACTTCAAGTTCCACTTCATCAAGTACGACTACAACTCCAAGGATTCCCATCAAGATGGTGTGGATCCAAAAGAAGAAGAACTAGAGAGTTCTTGAGGGTGACTCCGCCAACATACTTCACTCTTATCATTTGGCAAGAACAAGTGCAATCAACTTCCACATCTTGCACTAGTTCAAGGAGTCACAAACCCTCTTGTTGGTAAGTCAAGGGACAAGGTAACCTAAAAGCTTTCATAGACATCATCTTGTGTGTGCATCACTCTATGTCTGTGGATATCCTTGTTTGTTCCTTGTGGGACTCACCCATGTAGGTATTGAAAGTGCAATTCACTCAAAAGGATAGCTCCAAGTGATCTACATCAACATTGAGCATCCACATCTTCAACATCTACATGAAGTCATCATCGACAAAACCCAAGGTTAGTTCATCCCTCTTAGGGGGGATATCACATCTAGGGGGAGCTTTACTCTAAGACTTGAGTTAAAGCAACTCTAATGATGTGAACACAACAATGCTTTATGTAAAAGTGGTAACCCCACTTGAGCTTAAACGATGAGTATGACCTATGATCAAGTGATCTCATTTGACTCCTAAGTCAATATACTCATATACATATGACCTAGTCATCGCCAATTGCTTGATAGATGCTAGAATTGGTTGTGCATGCTTTGTCACATATTTCAATTGCCATTTTATTATGTGAGAATGTTGGTTGCATATTTTATTCATTCAAGGACATCCACTTGTTGTTTTGATTGATTGGATTTATTTTTCTTTTACCAAGTGGATGGACAAGAATGCCTAAGAACCTTCTCTAGCTATCTATGCTTTTCTCGTCTCAAACTCTATTCATGCTACATCACAAAATTGATCAAGTCAGATCCGAACCACTCCGTGTGAGGAGCACTCGGAGTCCCCGATTCGTCATAGACTTAAACTTCCAAAACCTCTTTGTGATTCTCGGTCTGACCGATACCCCACTTTCGGTCTTACCGAGATCATTAAGTTGATCTATGGTTTCGATCTCGGTGCAACCGATTTGAACCATTCGGTCACACGGAGTTGCAATAACTGTATATAGTTTTGCATCTCGGTACCACCGAATTGTTCCACTCGGTCACACCGACAGGGTCGGGCTATATATAGACACGGGCAAAAATTTGGAAATTTCTCTGAACCCTTTCGCCCGCGCGATAGCTCGCTCTGCCAACGTGGTCTCCGGATCGTCTCCTTGCCGCCAGCCGCCTCCAATCGCTGGTCACCGTCGCCGTCAACGGGATTCAACCCCGCCGTTGCCGCCGTAGCGAGTCTCTGCCGAACTAGGGTATGGACTCGATCTTTGTGCTATTCCCCAATCCGATTCCTAGCACATTGTGATCATATTGATCCTAGCCCCGTTTGATAAACTCCTATCCAGTAAATGAATTCGTAGAATAGGTTTGATTCTTAAATTTTAGGGTTAGGTTTCCGCCGAAACCATCTCAGACCCACCGAGTTGAAAAACTCGGTCCCACCGATTTGGCTCATGCCATTGCACAAGTGAGACTCGGTCTGACCGAGTATTGCTAATCGGTGTGACCGATTTTGGAACTTTGTGAAACCCTAGCAGTCTCGGTGCCACCGAACTGTGACTCGGTCTGACCGAGTTCACCAGTTTAGTTTCCAAAAACTGCTTCGGTATCACCGAATTTAAAAATCGGTAGATCCGAAATGATTTCTATGGGAAACTAAAACTATGTTTTTGAATCATTCTTTTGCAAAGATCTCTGCATTTTGTGATGCTCATCCACTCTACCTCATCTATAAACTATTCACAGGGTTAGCAGTCAGCTTGTTCATCATGTCAGACCAGAGTGATAGCCAGAACATGTCAGAACAGCCAGTGCAGATGAGTGAGGTCACTAGTCCCTCCAGTTCTTCAGATGAAGGCAACAGGAGCACCCCTAGCAACCTGCCAAAAGCTGCCACAAGACAAAGGAAGAAGAGAACCTCAGAATCAGAGGATGAGGACTATGTGGCAGAAGAGGAAGCAACTTCCAAGAAAGTTGTGCTCAGGAAGGAGCATGGCTCAAGACAGAGCAGCAAGCCAGGCTTAAAGGTCAAAAGGCCAGCAGGCAGGCAGCCCATGCCAAAGGCCAGAGCCTCAACAAAGATTCCTGAGAAGCCTGCACCCAAAGAGTCAGTTGCTGCTGAAGGGAAGAAGGAAAGGAAAAGAGGCAGATGGTGCAACAAAGTTGATCCCATTGCTGAATTTGAACAACATTCTTCTGATGAGGAAGAAGAAGAACAGGTTGCTGCACCAGCACCTAACGCACCCAAGCTAATGGGTGATGCTATCAAATCAGGGGCTACTGCATCTAAGCCCAAGGAAGCACCCAAGGCAGCATCAAAGGCCAAGACAACTCCAAAGAGAAATACAAGGAGCATCCCAGCAGCTGAGAAGAACAAGGCCCCAGTGCCTGACACTGCAAAAGAAGAGGAAGGCCAAGTTCTCAGAAAGTTGAAGCCCAAGATCCCAGACCACAATGATGCTCATCCTTTGGCTGATGATATGAAGATCAGAAGAGACTCGGGACTGAGAAAGTGGAGAGCAGAGGATCCATATGCTACCAGAAGGAGGACTGTTGTTGACTATAGGTTCCACACTAAGGAACAACAGGACTTCTATGAGACAGTATTATTGGACAAGAAGCCCATTGTGTGTGATATGAGACTGGGAATACATCAAGGACAATGAAGAGCACTACCCTGGAGTGCAAGACAGCTTCAAGGCATGTGGAGTAGCTGACTTTGTTGGGCAGAAGCTCACAAAGTGGAATGAAGAGCTGATCATGCAGTTCTACTCCACAACACATTTTTATCCAGATGGCAGAATTGTATGGATGTCTGAAGGTACGAGGTACCAATCAACAGTTGCTGAGTGGGCACAGCTCATCAATGCCCTAGAGGAAAATTAGGATGACCTAGACATTTATGCCAAGAAGAAGATGGACCACAACTCTATGTCAAATATGTACAAAGAGATCCCAAACAAGGCACTTGACACTTTCAAGTTTGGATCAGTACATTATCTTCTGTCAGGATTGCCAACCATCAATTGGATACTGAGGCACACCTTGTTGCCCAAGTCAGGTGATCACAAGATGATCAGAGGCCATGCAATCAACTTGCTTCATATATTTGATGTGCCACAAAAATTCAAAGTCATGAGCCTCATGGTAGAAACAATCAAGAGGACTGTAGCAGACCAGAAGAGGAGCTGTGGATATGCCCCTCAGATCCAGGAGCTGATTAACTCCAAGATGGGCACAGGGACATACCTCTTGGACAAGGAACATTTGCCTATTCATCCAGATTTTGAAGATAATGAAGTTGAAGGATGAACCATCTTCAGCCCATGCACAGAAGGAGAAGGCAAGGAAGGAGAAAGCTGCAAAGATGCCAACTCAAGAGGAGGCATCTGAATATTTCTTGAAAACCAAGCAAGAGCAGCTTAGTTACTTGATTGCATCCACCCTGAGGATAGAGAAAGGACTGGCCACCCTCAATCAGAATCAGGAGAGCTTAGAGAGAATCGTAGAACAAAAGTTCTATGACTTGGATGTCAAAGTGACAGAGATTCAGTCTGCAGTGGAGTAACTTCAAGATGATATGCAGGAAAGGAAAGGGAAGACTACCACTGATGCATTTGCCAGAGTACCACGAGCTCAGAGGTCCAGTGCAGTGCCAGTTCCTGACACAAGAGCCACCGCCTCAGCTCCAGCCACAGCACCAACCCAACCAGCTCCAGCATCTACTTCAGCTCGAACTCCAACCACGTCTAAAGAAGCCTTCGTCCTTGGAGTGATCCAGACTCCACCACCACCAGAAGATCAAGCCTGAGTGTCGATTTAGCACTATGCATTTTCTAGGAACTTTTTGGTAACTTGTTGCCAAAGGGGGAGAAAAATGTATAGATCATAGGCTTCGAGAGAGAGAGTGTTGTTTTTCTCTCTTGCTTTATTTGGTGGTTTTTCAAACATTGTTTGCTTTTGGTCGAGACACTTTGATATGCTTGTGAGACATTGATGATCATCTGTTTGATCATAAGCTACACTTATGCATGCTTGATATATCCTATCTATCTTATGTGATCATTCACTTTTCCTTGGTGATGAGTGCATGTATTTCATTATTATCATTTTGAGCGCTCCACCAAGATGTATGTGACATGGAAGAGTAACCCATAATTCTAACTCTTTGTGCATTTGCAGTCCAAAGCAAATTTTAAATATGCACAAATTTAGGGGGAGCTCTTACTTATCACTTACTTCTCAAAGCAACGATATAATTCATTCTTATTATCATTTGTCGAAGCTTTGATCTATATGTTGTCATCAATTACCAAAAAGGGGGAGATTGAAAGTGCAACTATCCCTAGGTGGTTTTGGTAATTCATAACAACATATAGCTCATTGAGCTAATGCTATTCCAAGACAAATATTTCAGGAAAGCTCAATTATTGGCATGGCATGGATGGTGAAAGTGGAACCCTCAAAATGCTAAGGACAAAGGATGGCTCAAGCTCAAAAGCTCAAGACTCTTCATTTTACATTTTAGTGATCCAAGATCACATTGAGTCCATAGGAAAAGCCAATACTATCATGGAGGGATGAGGTGTTGCTTAATGAGCCTTTTGCTTCATGTGCTGATATGCTCCAAAATCCTCAGCTACTTTCCCATATCCACAAATGACCTAAACCCTAAGCCAAACTCGGTCCTACCGATTCTTTCTATCCGGCGCCACCGAGTTTCACATGTCATAAGCCACTGCCAAACCCTAGCAAATCGGTTCTACCGATAGGGATCCCGGTCTTACCAAGATGGGATTGCAATTTCTCTGTTTCCTTTTTGTAACTTTTCGGTCTCACCGAAAGAGCAGATCGGTCCCACCGAGATTGCAATGTAAACTCTCTGTTTCCTCTTTGTAACTTTCCGGTCTCACCGAAAGAGCAAATCGGTCCCACCGAGTTTACCTGACCAACTCTCTGGTTAGCCTATTACCAAATCGGTCTCACCGAGTTTGTGTAATCGGTCTCACCGAGATTACGTTATGCCCTAACCCTAACCATATCGGTCCTACCGAGTTGCATGTCAGTCCCACCGAAAATCTCTAATGGTCACTAGGTTTACTATTTCGGTCCGACCGAGTTTGTTGATCCGGTCCCACCGAGATTGGTAAATTGTGTGCAACGGTTGAATTTTGTGTGGAGGCTATATATACCCCTCCACCTCCTCTTCATTCGTGGAGAGAGCCATCAGAACACATCTACACTTCCAACTCATATGTTCTGAGAGAGAACCACCTACCCTTGTGTTGAGGTCAAGATATTCCATTCCTACCATATGAATCTTGATCTCTAGCCTTCCCCAAGTTGCTTTCCACTCAAATCTTCTTTCCACCAAATCCAAATCCTGTGTGAGAGAGTTGAGTGTTGGGGAGACTATCATTTGAAGCACAAGAGCAAGGAGTTCATCATCAACACACCAGTTGTTACTTCTTGGAGAGTGGTATCGCCTAGATTGGCTAGGTGTCACTTGGGAGCCTCCGACAAGATTGTGGAGTTGAACCAAGGAGTTTGTAAGGGCAAGGAGATCACCTACTTCGTGAAGATCTACCGCTAGTGAGGCAAGTCCTTCGTGGGCGATGGCCATGGTGGGATAGACAAGGTTACTTCTTCGTGGACCCTTCGTGGGTGGAGCCCTCCGTGGACTCGCGCAATCGTTACCCTTCGTGGGTTGAAGTCTCCATCAACGTGGATGTAGGATAGCACCACCTATTCGAACCACGGGAAAAACATCCGTGTCTCCAATAGCGTTTGAATTCTCCAAACCCTTCCCTTTACATTCTTGCAAGTTGCATGCTTTACTTTCCGCTGCCTATATACTCTTTGCATGCTTGCTTGAATTGTGTGATGATTGCTTGACTTGTCCTAAAAGTTGCTAAAATCTGCCAAGAACTAAAATTGGGAAAAGGTTAAGTTTTTATTTGGTCAAGTAGTCTAATCACCCCCCCTCTAGACATACTTCCGATCCTACACGCTGCCGTGTGCTCCTCCGTTCGGAGGGAGCGTTCGGTGTTTCCGTTGACCGTGATTACTCGTCGAGGGCCTGGCATCTTGAGCTTGAGGTATGCATAGTGCGGTACCGCATTGAACTTTGCAAATGCGGTTCGCCCGAGCAGTGTGTGATAGCCACTGCGGAACGGGACTATGTCGAAGATTAACTCCTCGCTTCGGAAGTTGTCCGGAGATCCGAAGACCACTTCAAGTGTGACTGAACCTGTACAGTTGGCCTCTACACCTGGTATGACGCCTTTAAAGGTCGTTTTGGTGGGCTTAATCCTTGAGGGATATATGCCCATTTTCCGCGCTTTATCCTGGTAAAGCAGGTTCAGGCTGCTGCCGCCGTCCATAAGGACTCTTGTGAGATGAAATCTGTCAATAATTGGGTCTAGAACCAATGCGGCGAACCCGCCATGACGGATGCTAGTGTGGTGGTCCCTTCGATCAAAAGTGATCGGGCAGGAGGACCATGGGTTGATCTTTGGGGCGACTGGCTCCAGCGCGTATACGTCCCGTAATGCACGCTTACGCTCACTCTTGGGGATGTGGGTTGCGAATATCATGTTCACCGTCCGCACTTGTGGGGGAAAACCCTTCTGTCCACTATTGTTCGGCGGCCTAGGCTCCTCCTCGTCGTCGCTACGCAGCCCCTTGTCTCTATTTTCGGCATTTAACTTGCCTTCCTGCTTGAACACCCAACAATCCCTGTTGGTGTGATTTGCTGGCTTTTCAGGGGTGCCATGTATCTGGCACAAGCGGTCGAGTATTCGGTCCAAACTGGACGGGCCCTGAGTATTTCTTTTGAATGGCTTTTTTCGCTGACCGGATTTGTAGCCTCGGAATCCGGCATTGACTGCCATATCCTCGTTCCTGTCGCTGTTAACGCGGCGTTTTTGCTTGTTCCGGCGCGACCTGCCACTTTTGTCCTTGGTATCCGAATTACCAAGGTTCTTGGTTAAGTTGTTGCTGCGAGCTAGCCAGCTGTCTTCTCCCGCGCAAAAGCGGGTCATGAGTGTCGTGAGGGCTGCCATAGATTTTGACTTTTCCTGTCCAAGGTGCCTGGCAAGCCACTCGTCGCGGATATTATGCTTGAAGGCTGCTAGGGCCTCTGCGTCCGGACAGTCGACTATTTGGTTTTTCTTTGTTAGGAACCGTGTCCAGAATTGCGTGGCCGATTCCTCTGGCTGCTGAATTATGTGGCTTAGGTCATCAGCGTCCGGTGGTCGCACATAGGTGCCCTGAAAATTGTCGAGGAATGCGGCTTCCAGGTCTTACCAAGAACCGATTGAATCTGTCGGCAAGCTGTTAAGCCAATGTCGGGCTGGTCCCTTAAGTTTGAGTGGGAGGTATTTGATGGCGTGTAGATCATCGCCACGGGCCATGTGGATATGAAGGAGATAATCCTCGATCCATACCGCAGGATCTGTTGTGCCATCGTATGATTCGATGTTCACGGGTTTGAAACCCTCAGGGATTTTATGATCCATCACTTCATCTGTGAAGCATAGTGGGTGTGCGGCGCCTCTATATTGGGCTATATCACGACGCAGCTCCAATGAGAATTGTCTACTGTGTTCGGCCCGGTCGGATTTATTATGTCCGGAGTGACGATCCCCGTCACGTGTCGTAGGGCGCCCACGCGATCCGTAGATCGATCTTGTTTGTCTTGCCTTGTCCTCCAGTATCTCTCGCAGGTCTGGCGTGTTTTCCCATGCCTTAGCATGTTTTGAGCGGCGCCGGGGCACGGCTTGAGTGGAGGGCCAAGAGGCCTCTCTGTCACGGCCACGAGGTGGCCGGTCGGCCATGTCATGCGCTGGTGATGTAGGTGCTTCCTCCTCTAATCGGGGTAGCAGCCTGCGCTTTGGGTAACTCTTGGAGGGGCGTTCGAGTTCATACTCTTCGGCCACAAGGACTTCAGTCCATCTGTCAGCTAGCAAATCTTGATCAGCTCTAAGCTGTTGCTGCTTTTTCTTGAGGCTGCTTGCCGTGGCTATAAGCCTGCGTTTAAAACGCTCTTGTTCGGCGGGATCCGCTGGCACGACGAATTCGTCGTCGTCAAGGCTTGCCTCGTCTTCGGAGGGAGGCATATAATTATCATCCTCAACCTATCTGTC